>CM060902.1:237720000-247720000 GCA_030737815.1 Allium fistulosum
CTCAACCCCTATGATTAATTGATAAAAAACACCGGACTGGGCTGTAAACGAATACTTTCAGATACGGATAGTAACATATTTGTATCCGTATCCGAAATTATTTTCGGATATCGGATATTCATATCCATTTAATTTTCGGGTATCGAATATCCGTATCCATCCAATTTTCGAATATAGACGGATATCGGATAATTATCCGCTCCGTCCATAATCAATAAATTTAAAAGTATAAATGAAAAGGTTTGGATTAACATGGAACAATTTTTGTACTAATATTCATAAAAGATCAAGAATAAAAAAAGTGACGATAAAACATTGTTTTATATAATATCCTTATGCGTATCCAAAAATATTCAAAAATTAAACATTAAAACCGTCTTTTTTCACTAAAAATAAGAAAAAAATCATATCGTAGTAACATCCAATGGTTAGAAAATAGTTGAAAAATCATATATTAATTAAATATAATTTAATTAAATATATATATGCATCTGTTAATCGGACGGACATTTTTCGGATACGGATACCACAATAACTATATCCATATCCGAAAAGCTTTTCGGATATCAGATATCCGTATCCGCTTTTCGAATAACATATATTTTTCATATTTTTGGATATATATTCGGACGGATATCGGATTTTTCGGGTATCCATTATCAGCTCTACACTGGACAACATAAGTTTACCATCAACAACAAATAATTTAAATTCAACAGTAGAGTCGTAGAGACGAAGGATTTATCGGGCACTACAAATACCATTTAAAGTGGGACTCCGACCTTTCTCCTTTGTCGATAGCCCGTCTCGTTTTCCAACTCCTTTTAACCCATTTTCAGCCTAAGGAATTTTTTTTTCCATATTACCCTAATTTGCTTTAAATTAAGTTATTTATTAGTCAAAATGAGAAAAGTAATAGATAATATTCACAGCTGTAGCAATAGGAGAGTCAAGTAGGATGTTAGAGGGAAGGTAGTCACAAAGTAAGAACACCGCCATGATGTAAGCTGATAGGGTGACGATGAAGGCAGTGATGTGATAGCTCGAGTTCCATCAAACGTTGATGTTGGGGAAAATTTAATGCAATTTCAACCCTCGGTGTTGCGAAAACAATAATTATGCATTGTGTTGATGACAATAATTATGCATTGTGTTGATGGTGAGGTAGAAAAAAAATGAAAACTAATATCCTAAATCAGTCACAGATGCAACAAACAAAAAAGTAAATATACCAAATTTATAGTGGTTGACAATGGATGCTAACCTAAAGAAGAAGTTACAAACAGAATGAATAAAACTACAATATTGATAGTTACATCCACTTTAGGAAAAGTAGATTTTATTGCTTTCAAAAAGAAAAAAGCTACAGTATTGATAGTAAAGGCTAACCCTGAAGAAGAAGTTACAAGCAACAATCCTCCTTTTGTTATGATTACATACATACAATAAATCGCAGATAGGTCCATTTATAGTCCACTCATATTATCTCTGTCGTTGGATCAAAGCATTGCATAAATCTACGGTAGAAACTCCAAAAACATTCAAAAAGACGAAATTTTCCCCAAAGTCTCGAACTTGAACTGTTCCATATTTTTCCAGTCCAGTCGACTCATGCCAGTCGATTAATGTGGATTCCCAGTCGATTAGAGAATCAGCAGTGCGCTCGGGTTGAAAACCTTAAAAACTTAATCGACTGGTGGTTGTTAATAGTTGATTGCTACAGGCTTCTAGTCTCTCCTTCTGCCACTCTTTCTTCCTATGTCTTGTCTCCACTTATACTTCCCCGCTTCGCCGAACGATGCGCCGTCTTCACCGATGCGATCGTGACACCTTGTTCGATTCAGAAATATCGCATCACCAGTTCCAACAACATCCACCTTGATACTATATTTCCATACAAGTCATCCAAACACCCCCTACAACTCCATACTTCAATCAATCTTGGACATGACACAACAGATGCTTCTCTAATGAGCTTTGACACAGCCATTGTCCATTGTACTTTGTCGACGAACTACAGTAAGTTCTTCACGCACTAACAAAGCGTTGAAAGTATCCTCTCCATGCAAGCAAAACCTATCAACCTACAATATCATAATGAAAACAAATGTCTCACTCTCCCCATGTGCCAACATGT
Organism: Allium fistulosum; assembly: GCA_030737815.1. Classification (NCBI taxonomy): domain Eukaryota; kingdom Viridiplantae; phylum Streptophyta; class Magnoliopsida; order Asparagales; family Amaryllidaceae; genus Allium; species Allium fistulosum. The sequence goes on from CM060902.1 coordinate 237,722,138, forward strand.
GGCGCCTAGCACCTCAATAAGCAGATTAAGTTCAATCAATGCTCAAACTTTACAGCAGTCACTTTTCCCTTATTTTGTTTGAAATGTTCTTTGTATATGAGCTCCGTGTACTTGTTTGGATATGAGAGAGCTATATGTACTTGTTGGGATATGAATGAGCTTGTGTATCAACTGCCTTGCGCTATCTTTTTCAGACAATGGGATATCTTTTGTTTGTAATGGCATGAGTAGTCCAATGTACTAGTGTACTTCCATTTATGAAATCTTTTCAGCAAATTCGTTTGCATCTAGAAAGTCTTGTACTACCATTATTTCAAATAGATATGACTAGGACTGTCAATGGGCAGGGTTCGGTCCGGGTATTATAAAAACCCGGACCCGAGTCCAATTACAATAATTAAAACCCGAGCCCGGTCCGAACCCGCAGGGTATTTCAACCCAATATCCGAGCCCGGTCCGTTGGGCTTTTTAAGTCCGCTGGGTAATAACTATATACCTAACTCAGAATATTTATGTTAAAACCATATTTTAAAACTGCAACTTTCCTAAAATTTGTATACAAACAATGTTAACATATAAATTGGACGGTGATGTAGTCAAGCTCATAACAAAAGTATGCAAAAACATCTACATGTAAACAAACAAAATGGTAAATAAATAACATACGCACTCATATTTTGATACGACGAAAAACTAATAGTCGGGTCGGGCCAACTGGGCCGGGTTTTGATAAAACCATACCCGACCCGGATCGGGCCTGAGTCGGGCTTGGGTAGTAAAAGGCAAAACCCATACCCGCATAAATAGGGCGGGTTCGGGCCGGGCCCGGGCCGAAGCCCGTACCATTGACAGGCCTAGATATGACAACTAAATTGTTTTGAACCAATAAAGAAAAATAAAACTCCAGCATGAACTATTTAATGCGCATTGAACCTTATAAATTCACAGCACTAAACAAACGCATTAAATACAACATACATTTGTTAATGTCAAATGAAAATCATTAATTGTACTATTCCACAATCTCCTCCTTTTGATGCTAACAAACGTATGTTAAGATTTTAAAATAAGGTGCAGATGTGTTTGTTACGTGTTCAAGATGTGAAAAATAATAGATGAGTTTCGATTAAGCTCCCGCCATACAAGTACTCCCCCTACAAACATGCTCCAATTTTTTTTAGAAATGAATGATCAAAGATTCAAAGATGAATGAAGCAATAAAATGAATAAAGAAAAGAAAATGAATGATCAATCAAATTTTTTTTATAGATATTATCAAGTCATTTAATCCACCAAATGTTAACATCTCTTCCCCTTTTGTTTTCATCAAAAGCATGTGACAACAATTATCAATAGCTAGTGAGTAAATAAAGAGCTGCAAGTCAAAATAAAAATTTAAAAATTATATGTTCAAACTAATATCAAATAGAAAAAAATAGAAACTATTATTGATTAAAATTATATTATAAGAATAGAAAATGAATGATAGCTTTTTAAAAATTATAATTCTATGACATATGGTTCAATCAACAATAAACTCCGCCTACAAACCATTATTTTATCCGAGTGAAACATTTATTATCACGAGTTCCCTTAGACGAGGGAAAAAAGCATTACTTAACGAGTTTATATACACCGACGCTAACAAATTTTCAGCATAGGCCGGATACTCCTAGGTAATATAACTCTACATCCATACCGCATCCATTTTTCATGCGTAGGCCTTTAACCATTGAATTTCAGAATTAATTTTTTTTAGATGATTTACTTTTAATATGGAGCGTGTGCATGATTTGTACTCGATACCCACTTTTTACCAACCAAACTTGACCACATTTCTAGTTTATGTCGATCTTTCTCACACATACATAGAACTAAAAAAATACAGATTGATAGATAAGGATGGTATGGGATATATAATAATAAAAATAGAATGCTATTAACCCATGCTTAGAAATAAATAGAAAATATACAATGCTGATGTTCTTTCAAGAGCATAACAATTTATCCCCAATCATTTATATAATTATTGTTCATACATTTGATAAGCACAAAAGGTTAAAGTCATTCACGATCACATTTCAAAAAAAAATTCCTTTGATACAACCTTAAGAGTATATTTTTCTTTCTGAAATTTCAATTTTGAAAGAAGAAAATAACTAACATAAACAAATAAACAAGAAGAAAAAAAACTGAAATTAACAAATAAACTCAAAAAAAAAAATCTAAGATGAAAAGTTTTTTTAAGGCAAAACAAATATATACAGACAAAAAAAAACAAAACAAAACACTAAAACAAATTTACATAATCAAAAAGAAATCATATCAGTCTATATCCATAATTCCCAAATCTGGATGAATTCTTGAAAATCCATTTTCTGAAAGAGGTTTAGTAAAAATATCAGCAAATTGAAAATTAGTAGGAATGAATTCAATGCAAATGTCCCCTTCTAGGAATGAATTCAATGCAAATGTCCCCTTCTGAGATATGATCTCAAATGAATGTATTCGTCTATATGTTTAGTATAAGAGTGGTGGACAAGATTGTTTGATAAGTCAATGGCACTTTTACTATCATATTTTAAAGGCATACGTTTAAGTATTAAGTCAAAATCTAATAAATTTTGCATTAACCATAAAATTTGAGCATAATAACTTCCTAAGGTAATATATTCAGCTTCACTGGTAGATAATGTAACACAATTTTGTTTTTGACTTAAGCATGAAACTAATGAGTGTCCTAACAAGAAACATATTCCACTAGCGTTTTTCCTATCCACAAGACAACCGGCATAATCAACATCAAAATAACTAATAAATCAAAATTATCACATGAGGGATACCATAAGCCAAACTTTTATGTGGCCAAAAGATATCTTAAAATTATTTTTATGGCTTTTAGAAAAGATTCTTTTGGATTAGATTTAAAACGTGTACATAAACAGACTAAAAACATAATATCGGGCCCAAAAGTAGTAAGATAAAGGAGAAAACCAATTATACCTCGATATTTCTTCTAATCAATGACAATTCCTTTTTTATCTTTGTCAAGCTTGGTAAAGGATTCATGGGCATTCTAAGTGACTTTGCGTTCTCAACTCCAAATCTTTTCAATGATTTCTTCACATACTTTGTTTGCGAGATAAAAATACCCTTATCACTTTGCTTGACATAAAAACCTAAAAAGTACTTCAATTCTCCTACTAAGCTTATTTCAAATTTATCCTGCATGATGTTTTCAAACTTTTGATATAATATTTCATTAGTAGCACCATAAATGAACATCAACATAAATATGTACAATGAAAAAAGCATTATTCTCATGTAACCGAAACAAAGCAGTGTCAGTAGTCCTCATTTTTAAGTCGATTTTCAAAAGATATGTACTTAGGCAGTCATATCAAGCCCTAGGAGCTTGTTTGAGACCTTATAATGCTTTTTCAAGTTTATACACATGATTTGGGAATTATTGACTTTCCAAAACATGGGGTTGTTCTACAATAACATTTCAAATAACCATTTAGAAAAGGGAAAATTTTATTTCAACACAGATATTACTTAGTAGCTCCTCCTAAAATAAATAAAATTTTAAAGACTAAAATACCTTAGAAAGCTGTGTACTTTCTTTCTTCTCAATTCCATTATCTTTTTACGTCATTTTATTACTGTCTAAACCGTCGCTTCTTTAAAACCCTAGTTTCTAAATCAGTGAAGAAAAAATTTCAATTTTTCACTACTATGTTATTTTTTGGGTTTACAGACTTTTTTACTTGTAGTTCTGAAGAAAATATGATTGGGTTTCTAAATAAGTGAAGAAAAAATTCAATTGTTCACTACTAAGTTATTTTTTGGGTTTACAGACTTTACTAAGAAAAAAATTCAATTTTTACTACTAAGTTTCTAAATTAGTGAGGAAAAAATTCTAACCCTAGTTTCTAAATTAGTAAAGAACAATTCAATTTTTCACGTTTTGCATGGTGGGAAGGGTAGTTTTGGAAATGGTAGGGGGCTACTAAGTTATTTTTTGGTTTTACAGACTTTTTTAATTTTTATGAACTACTAAGTAAATACTCGAGTTGAAATAGAATTTACCTTAGAAAAGCACTTTTTATATACATTTAAGTTGAAAGCCTTTAAAACAAGCAAAAGCTAGCAAAATTCTAATGAATACTAACCTAGCAACTAAGGCAAATGTTTCTTCAAAATCATTGTCTTCTATTTGATTGTATCATATTGCAACCAATCTAATTTTTTTTTAATTACATTTCCATATTCCTTAAGTTTATTTTTGAACAAACATTTAGTTCGTATAATTAGATAGACATTTGGTCCAGGAACTAATTTCCAAACGTTATTTCTTACAAATTGGTTAAGTTCATCTTACATGGCAATTATCCAAGATTCATCACTAAGTGTTATGTCAATATTTTTTTTTTCAATTTCAAAAATAAAACCACTATGAATACTCAAAGCATAAGGATTTTATTAAAAGAAGAGGTGTTTGTATACCTTTCATTGGATTACCTATAACCAATTCCGGTGAATGATTTGCTTTGAACTTTAAATTCTCGTTTTCAAATTCGACCTTGAAGGATCAATGGTGCATGAATCCACTTCATTGTTGTCTTCAAATATCCTTCTATTTATGCCATCATATCCATCATCACCGTTGTCCTTTTCAGCAGTTGTATCAACATCCATCACATTGATTAACTCCACAATAGTTTTCAACCTCTTATTGAAAAGTCGATAAGCTTTGCTTCTTGATGAATAGCCCATGATCCCTTCATCTCTTTTGGATTCAAATTTCCCTAATTGATCACCTATATTAAGAATGTAACACGGATAGCAAAATACTCCAAAATATGCAATGTTATTTTCTGCTGAAACATAACTCATGAGAAGTTTTATAAATATTAGTTTGATCATTACTCTATTTGCTATTCATTACATAACATGACGTATTATCTGCCTCTACCTAAAAAGAAAAAGGAAGGATATATACAATTAACATATATCTAGAAAATTCTTATGATGTACAATTCTTTATTTCGACTACCCCATTTTGGTGAGGTGTCCTTGGAGCAAAGAATTCATGTTTAAAAACATTTTCTTTATAAAAAAAATTCAAATCCACCACCATGATCACTTCTTAAAATTATTATTGGAACACCTTTTTCATTTTAAATAAGTTTAACAAACTTTGAAAAATAATCGAAAGTTTTAGACTTTTTGGCTAGAGATAAACCCCAAGTAAATTTAGAGTAATCATCAACTAACACATGACAATACTTCTTACCATTTAAACTAGTAATATCATTGGATCCAAACAAGTGCATATGGATTAATTCAAGGACTCTAGAGGTACTGATAGTGTTTTTGGCATGAAAAAATGATCGATTAAATTTACAAATTGTACAAGCTTTGCATACTTTTCCATTCTTGAATTTATGATGTGGCAAAACTCTAGTTAATTTCTTTTTCTCAAGCTTCTCCAATAATCCCATGCTGGCATTTGTTAGCCTTTTGTGCCATAAGGTGCTTCATCTTTAGCTAATAAGCACCTAAGAAAGGTTAGATCATCATAAGATAGAATCTTTAGCTACTAAGCACCTTGGAAAGGTTAAGTCATCAAAAGATTGAGAGTAAACATTCCCTTTTCTCCGACCTGTAAACACAACATCACTTGAATACTTATCAATAATTTTTCAAATATCAGTATCGAAACAAAAGTCATGCCTTTATTACAAAGTTTGCTTGTAGAAGTGATATTATGATGTAAGTTTCAACATAAAGAACACAAGTTAAAAAGAACGCATTGTTACCTACTTTATATTTTCCAATAATCTTACATTTACCATTGTCGACTAAAGTAATGCTTCAACCTCTATAATTTTCTAGGCTAAAGAACTTTGATTTATTGCCTGTCATATGTCTCTAATAGCTTTAATCCAAATACTATTCTTGTTGTTTCTTTAGCCCGCCAACATACCTGCATATGGAAAGAAAAGAACGATCTATAAAATCTCATAGGTCTATTTGCTTTAGTGACTGAATAATTTAACATTCCAAAATGATTTAATTCAAGATAGTTATCAATCGAGTCTTTAGGAACCCAAATTTGTCTAAATTATTTGTTCTTGTTCCTATACCAACATCTACTAAAGCTATATCCAATTTTACCACAACCTAGACATTTTGGGAATACACGTCTACCTTGAGCATTGTCACTAATGTTTTTCATGTTTGTTGTGATTTTCGAAAACCAAGCCCTTTTCTACTGTTTGCATATAAACAATTGCCTAGCAACATATTAAATGATTTTCACCTCTAGAAAATTTATTAATAGTTGACTCAAGGTGTTGAACTTTGGATTTAAGTGTCATGTTTTCTTTCACAAGCATAGTACACTTTTCTCCTTCATCATCACCACTCTTTATACACTTTTCTTCTTCATCATCCCAAGTAGCTGCTAGTGTCCTTGTTTCCTGGAGATTTGACCAGGCAACTGAGTGCTCGGCATTGGCCACTACTCGGCATGAAGGACTGTTCGGCATCCAGGAGGACACGGCGAAGCGCGCGGCATCCAATGGGAGCCGGCATCCATAGCGTTCGGCATCCGTAGTGCTCGGCGTCAGTTAGTGTTCGGCGACAACCAATGCTCGGCGCTAGCGTTCGGCATCCAGTGGAGCTCGGCATCAGAGAGTGTCCGGCATCCAGGAGTGTTCGGTGAATCACTTGTCATCCAGGAGTACTCGGCGTGGTACTCGGCATTAGGAGAACTCGGCATCCCAAAGTGCTCAGCGTCGAGTAGTGTTCGGCATCAGGAGAACTCGGCATCCCAAGGTACTCGGCGTCAAGTGGTGTCCGGCATCAACTGGCACTCGGCTGCAAGAGCGCTCGGCGTCCCTGGTACTCGGCATCGCAGGGTACTCGACATCAGTAACACTCGGCGATAGGATAACTTGGCAACGAGAGCGCTCGACATTCAGAAGGCATTCAGTAAGCACAACTTCACAAGGACCGTTCGGCACGGAAAGCATCGTTCGGCATGGGAAAGACTGCTCGGCATCAGAGCGTTCGGCATACCAGGATCGGCATGCAGCGACCACCGTACTGAGGCTTGACCGTTCGGCTATCCAGCCCATTTGGGAAGTCCAGCCCATATTTGCCTATAAATAGGGGGGCAGGGTCACAGTGAAATGGATCCTTTTTCGGAGAGAAAAGACGGGAAGACTCTGCCATTTTCAAGACTCATCTTCTCTACTTAAACACCTTCATTCAAGCATTTGATTCACGAATTGTATTTGTAATCAATCATAAAGGAAATCAATAAAGTTGAGCAAAGTGGACGTAGGCAATTACGCCGAACCACTATAAATTTGGTGTTCTTACTTTCTGCACTTGAATTAGGATTGTCTTCTCTGTTTAATTTGCTTTCATCACTTATATCTCTACATAATCTTTCTGAACGAGGTTAGTGACCAATTTTGGTGCTAACACTTTGGTGCTTTCACTGAGAATTGAATTCTCAGACCTCAAGGATCTGCTTTGAAGCTACTGGATTGAATAAATCCCCCAAAGAAGATCCGACTCACTGATAGGACATCCGTTGATTCTACTCAGAGTTCATACCGATAACTCTACAATGGCAAGACCACGTACCAGGTCAGCTTCCCTTAATGCGGATGCCCGAGAGACTGCTAGCGTGCAACAAGCAGGACCTAGCAATCAACCAGCAATCCCGAGTGCAGGGATTGCCGCTCAAGAACAGACTCCAGTTGTCACCAGAGTGGAGTTCAACGACTTGATGAGAGAACTTAGGGAAAGCAGGAGACAACTGGGAGAACAGATGCAAGCTAATGCCAACCTGATGGCACAACTCACTCAACAGCAGCAACAGAATGCTGGGGGCAATCCAGCTGCTTATTCCTCTTCTGATAGCTCAACTTCTTCTGATGAGCCACCCAGGCGCAGACGCCGTAAGACTGAAACTGCAAGGGCAGATGCCGCTGTTCGAACAGCAGGAGACCGCGACCAAGCCAGAACTGGAAACTTCCGAACCGGAGTACAGGTGGAGGAGGGAGCTCCAAACCATCAAAATGTTAACAATGTTGAACCTCATGACGCACGATTGGCAGATCGCCAGGAAAGAAGGCATCAGCATGGACAGGCACGTAGAACTGACTCCAACCTCCCAGCTTCCATACAGACACCCGATCTGACAGCCATGATCAGGCAACTGATGAAAGAGAATCAGGGCTTATCAAATGACGATTGGGGAGTGTCAAGAAGTCATACTCCGTTCACGGATGTTGTACTGCAAGCGTCCTACCCCAAGAAGTTTAGCATGCCAACCATTCCTGCATACGAAGGAAAGACTGACCCCAGACAACATGTAATGAAGTATGAATGGATGATGGATTCAGCCAGAGCAAATGATGCCACCAAGTGTAGGTGTTTTCCGATTACTCTATCTGGGATCACTACTATGTGGTTCACCCGACTTCCTCCGCGATCCGTATCAAATTTCGAGGAGTTGGCAAAGAAGTTTATTGAGCAATTCAGGATACACACTACACGCCCGAAGGATGTGATGTCTCTGTCAAGTGTAATCCAAAATCATGGAGAGTCGCTGAAGGAGTACTTACAAAGATTCCACATGGCGGCAACTGAAGTCAGTAATCCCAACGACCATGCAATTCTAATGGCTGTGATGAGAGGTGTTGATCCGGATTCTGAATTCGGAGATTGGCTGGCAGGAAAACCTCCGACTACGCTAGAGCGTTTCTACTCCAAGGTGCACCAGTTCATAAGAAGAGAGGAAGCTAGGTGGGTACGACGAGACAAGGCACCGGGACCTGCCCAAGAGTCAATTAAGATCAACGTTGCTGTGAAGCAATCTGGAGACAATTCAGGGAAAGTCCAAGTCAACGTCCAGAATAAGCCTGTGCAGCCCCAAGAGTCCGGAGGAAGGAGTCAAGGAAAGAGGAAAGAAGCTGGAAAGTGGAAGTCGAGAATTCCAAGCTACAGCGAGTACACTCCGCTAAACGCCCCACTTGAGAACATTTACCTATCCACATGCAATACTTTTCAGTACAGAAAACCACGTCCGAAAGAATCAACTGAAGAACAGAAACGGACTGGGAAATATTGCCGCTTCCATGAAACCTATGGACACAACACGGAAGAATGCAGACACCTACATGACGCTATCGAGAAATTGATCAGACAAAAGAAGTTGCAAGAATTTGTGAAGGATCAACAGGAAGGAGGACAGGGAACGTCCGACCCAGGTCGTGCACCGGCTCCACGTCATCCAGAGGAACCTGCCCGGACTGTTGGAAGACTGGTTATAAATACAATTATCGGCGGACCTCATCCCGCAGATAAGAACTGGCAAGAGATGGAGCGATATGCGAGCTCCTTGAAGCATGCGGATTTCGAGTGCTGTTCAAACGTAGAGGACGGGGCCCCTGCTAAGCAGCAGCGCGTGATGACAGACGATATTGTGTTCAGAAACAGAGACGCTGATCAGATAGAGGCTCCGACCATCGATCCCATGGTCATATCTGCAACAATCGGACCAGCGTATGTAAAAAGAATTTTGATCGATTGTGGAAGTTCAGTCAACATCATCTTCAAGAAGGCATATGATCAGATGAAGCTAGAGACAAAAGACTTGAAACCATCCAAAGCTCGTATCCACGGTTTTAACGGCGCTGCGACTGATGCAGTGGGATATGTCGAGTTACCAGTTGAACTGGGACAAGGCGAGCGTCGGAGGGTACGAATTCTACCCTTTGTAGTTTTGGATGTGGACTCTCCATATAATGTTTTCTTGGGTCGGCCGGCCCTGGCTGAATTTAGGGCGGCACTAGCCCCGTGGTGCTTGACTTTGAAGTTCCCAACTGACAAAGGAGTAGGCATTGTTCACGGAGACCAAGCAGCTGGTCGTTCTTGTTATGTGGCCGAGCTCCGAGAAGCCCACCGGAGGGAAAAAGGAAAGGGTGCGGACAATCCTGTCCGCATCCTCAACGCGAATAATTGACAAGTAGTGCCCGAGCCCTGGCTCGGGCATAGTTCTCGGATCTACGGAGATACAGATCCGAGAGGCGACGATGAGAAACCCAGGGAAGAGAAGGCGGCACCGGCTGAATTAACAATTGACATTTCGGTTAGCCGTGACGACCCTTCGCGAATACTGAAGATCGGATCACAGTTAGGCCCCGCAATGACAGAAGACCTTAGCGACTTCCTCCGAGCAAACCTTGATGTTTTTGCCTGGACGCATTCTGATATGTGTGGGATTTCTCCCGCCATCACAAGTCATATGTTGAACATAGACCCGAAATACGTCCCAGTCAAGCAAAAGAGGAGAGGAATGGATCCAGAGAGATCCGCCGCTCTTGGAGAGGAGGTGGACAAACTCAAAGCAAATGGGTTCGTCCGCGACGCCCTCTACCCGGAGTGGGTCTCCAACCCCGTGCTAGTAAAAAAGGCAAATGGGAAATGGAGGACTTGCGTAGATTATTCCGACTTGAACAAAGCATGCCCTAAGGACAGTTTCCCGTTGCCTAGGATCGATCAGTTGGTCGATTCCACAGCAGGACACGAATTATTGTCATTCATGGATGCGTACTCGGGATACAACCAAATCCCAATGCATATTCCGGACCAAGAACACACCAGCTTCGTTACAAATGTCGGGCTGTATTGCTATGTAATGATGCCCTTTGGATTAAAGAATGCTGGAGCAACTTACCAACGTCTGGTGAATCGAATGTTCAAGGACCAGCTGGGCAAAACCATGGAAGTCTATGTGGATGACATGCTCGTGAAGTCACGGCAGTCAAACGACCACATTCAAGAATTAGCTGAAATGTTTAACATACTCAGGTCCTATGGAATGAAGATCAACCCGCTGAAGTGTTCTTTCGGCGTTGCATCAGGGAAGTTTTTAGGATTCATCGTCAACGCTAGGGGAATCGAAGCCAACCCAGAAAAGATCCAAGCCATTCGAGACGTACAAGCGCCCAGGACTGTAAAGCAGGTACAGAGCTTGAACGGAAAAGTGGCTGCGCTAAGTCGATTTATATCCAAGGCAACTGACAAGTGCATCCCATTCTTCGACATAATAAAGAAAGGAAAGAGGAATTTTGAATGGACGTCAAGCTGCGAGGAAGCTTTCCAGAACCTGGTAAGGCATCTGGAGAGCCCACCGATGCTATCTAAACCAGTTGACCATGAGATGCTGTACGTTTACTTGGCTATATCCCCTCATGCGATAAGCGCAGCTTTGGTCCGTGAGGAGGATCGAGTCCAGAAGCCGGTATATTATGTTAGCAAGCGTTTAACGGGGGCAGAGAAGAATTACCCTAAAATTGAGAAATTGGCTTATTGCTTGGTGATTGCATCACGCAAGCTACGCCCATACTTTCAAGCGCATTCAATCGGCGTTTATACCGATCAACCCCTGAGGCAGGTACTTCAGCGACCAGAAACTTCTGGAAGATTGCTAAAATGGAACATCGAGTTGAGCCAATTCGATATCGCGTACTTACCACGGAGAGCTATCCGAGGGCAAGCGTTAGCAGACTTCATCGCTGAATTTACCATACCCATCAAACCGGACGATCACGACATCATTCCCCCCATTCGATGGAAATTATACACTGACGGTGCATCAAACGACCGTTGCTCCGGCGCGGGCGTAGTTCTTATAACTCCGGAAAACCGATCAATCTGTTATGCCCTGAAGCTCGATTTTCCGGCTACGAACAACGAAGCTGAATATGAAGCATTGATCGCTGGCTTGAAGCTTATCAAAGAACTCGGAATCAAATCAATCGAAATCTTTTGTGACTCGCAGTTAGTGGTTTACCAAGTACGAGGAGACTACCAAGCAAAAGGACGAAAGCTTGCTCCGTACCTCGTTTAGGTCCAGGAACTACTATCAAATCTTGAGCGTTATGACATTTCACATATCCCGCGAGAACAAAACAAAGAAGCCGACTTGTTGGCTAAGTTCGCGAGTACCGACGATGTTCAACAAATGGGATTGTATCCCGTGGAAGTCTTGCATGCCCCGAATGCAGACGAGATGAAAATCGAACTTGTGTTGGAAACAGAGACCGAGAAGGACTCGTGGATAACCCCATTCAAACTGTACTTGACAACCGGGGCTTTACCAGAAAGAAGAAGCGAAAGACGACAGGTCCTTCGAAAGGCTGCGCGGTACGTAATGCAGGATGGATCCATGTACCGGAAAGGGTTCTCAATCCCATTGTTACGATGCATCGCTCATGATGAAACAAAGCGAGTCTTGAGGGAAGTCCACGAAGGGGAATGCGGCGACCATACTGGGGGGCAAACGCTAGCAATGAAGATCCTCCGCTATGGGTATTACTGGCCCACTGTAAACCGGGATGCCGCGGACTATGCAAGAAAATGCGACAAGTGTCAAAGATATGCAAAAATCCCGAGGGCTCCGTCAACGGAACTCACACAAATGATCAGCCCTTGGCCATTCGCGATCTGGGGAATCGACATAATCGGCTCTTTGCCTCTATCCAAAGGTGGTGCGAAATACGCGATAGTTGCAGTCGACTATTTCACGAAATGGGCTGAGGCAGAACCTTTGGCCACTATCACCTCTAAGAAAGTCATTAACTTCATTGTACGAAACATTATATGCCGCTTCGGTCTTCCACGCACCATCATTACAGACAACGGAACGCAATTCGAAAGTAGAGAGTTCAAAGAGTTCTGTTTAAAGTACGGCATCGAGAAAAAGTTCGCTGCCGTTGCACACCCAAAAGCTAACGGACAAGTCGAGGCCGTTAACAAAATAATCAAGTCCATACTAAAGAAGCGTCTGGAGAAGGTTGGAGGCAAGTGGGTAGATGAACTCCCGACAGCATTATGGGCATATAGGACTACCCACAAGTCCGCGACCGGCCACACTCCGTTCGCCTTGGCATACGGCTCTGAAGCCGTAATACCCGTGGAACTTGAAGTTCCATCGCACCGAGTGACATACTATGACCCCAAGACGAACCAAAACCTCTTGCTGGAATCACTGGACTGCATCGACGAAAAGCGTGAAGAAGCTGAGTTAAGGGCGGCGGCGCACAGACATCGAGTCAAGCGCTACTACGATGGCAGGGTCCGCCCAAGAATCTTTGATGTGGGTGATCTCGTTCTGAAACGAGTCTTCCCAGTACCATCACGCATGAATCCCAGCTGGGAAGGTCCATACGCCATTGAACGGAAGCTTAGAGAAGGAACATTCAAGCTAGCGACCGTTGATGGCGCGACACTCCCCCGAGCATGGAACAGTGAGCATTTGCGGCACTATTACATTTAGCATGTTTCCCTTTCTTGTTATAGGCACTATTGTTTTCTGCATGTCTCCTTTCAATAATGACTTAGTTTTCTTTTGAAGTTGTAATCGAGCAATTTAGTTGATTTTCATTAATAAAGGCCTGAAGCCACATTTTCTATGAAGTTTCTGTATCTCTTAATTGGATGTTAAATTACATTATTCTGTGCGGCGTACAGACTAGTATAAACGATTTCCAATCTCCGAATCCCCAGAGTGCGGAGCGGAGTACTCTAAGTCCCCAGAGCGCGGACTAGAGTATAAACGATTTCCAATCTCCGAATCTCCAGAGTGCGGAGCGGAGTACTCTAAGTTCCCAGAGCGCGAACTAGAGTATAAACGATTTCCAATCTCCGAATCCCCAGAGTGCGGAGCGGAGTACTCTAAGTCCCCAGAGCGTGGACTAGAGTATAAACGATTTCCAATCTCCGAATCCCCAGAGTGCGGAGCGGAGTACTCTAAGTTCCCAGAGCGCGAACTAGAGTATAAACGATTTCCAATCTCCGAATCCCCAGAGTGCGGAGCGGAGTACTCTAAGTCCCCAGAGCGCGGACTAGAGTATAAACGATTTCCAATCTCCGAATCCCCAGAGTGCGGAGCGGAGTACTCTAAGTCCCCAGAGCGCGGACTAGAGTATAAACGATTTCCAATCTCCGAATCCCCAGAGTGCGGAGCGGAGTACTCTAAGTCCCCAGAGCGCGGACTAGAGTATAAACGATTTCCAATCTCCGAATCCCCAGAGTGCGGAGCGGAGTACTCTAAGTCCCCAGAGCGCGGACTAGAGTATAAACGATTTCCAATCTCCGAATCCCCAGAGTGCGGAGCGGAGTACTCTAAGTTCCCAGAGCGCGAACTAGAGTATAAACGATTTCCAATCTCCAAGTCCCCGGAGCACAGTGTCAGCAAACCAAATAAAGACAAGAGAATCATTCAAACAAGAAGAAACTAAAATTTTATTCGATAAGTCCAAAATAGGGATACAAGGTCACTCCTACAAAATTCGGGCCTATACAAACTACAAGTTATGAAAGATAGAAACTGTTACAAACTTGGGCAAAAAACTTGTTGAACAAGTGCATCGATCATTTCTTCGACTTCTTCTTCTTGTCTGCCTTCGGTGTTTCCGACGACTCCTCTCCCTCACGTTTCTTCTTGGACTTTTTGCTTGCTAGAGAGACGGAGTCAGGAGTAGGAGACGGAACATCTAATGGTTTAGACCTGCCCGGGAGAATGATTTTCAAAGGTCTATTCCGCGGGTCAGTAAGTTCCAGGACTTCAGATTCAACTTTGACTTTGACCTTTCTCTTCTCCTCGTCGGCAAGACGATCCTTCATGCTCATCTCTGAAGTATGTTCAGAGGCGCCAGTGATTTTAACTTCGTCGCTTCCTTCGGCAGGAGACGAGGTATCAAGTTTGTCATCGTCAAGCGCCCCGATCACTTGAGCGTCTGGGCCGGGAGTTACCCCTGCGTGAGCAGCGTCGCTTGTTTTCCCCGCTTCCTCCTTGGCGTCATCGCTCCTCGGAGTTAGCTCAGTGTCAGAACAACCTGTGAGACATATAAGAAGTGGGCATTAGAACGAATAACCACTGCTAAAAAATGACGGATCACTTCGACTTCTAGAGAAAGAAGAGTCTCCTACCAGGATCAGGTTGGCTGTCGGTGGCGTGCGGGGTTTCACCCTCCAGGATAGGTGACAGCACATGAACGCCGAGCCCAGGATCTTCGGGGTCGTAGCTGGCATGCTGCTCGAATGGATCAAGCGTCGACCGACCAGCCGATTGAGCAGCATAAGGAGCGGCAGTGTGAGGAGTAGTAGTGTCGGCCTCTGACGGGCCAGCCTCGTTATTCTTCTCTTTCGAAGGGGAAGAGCCTTTGCCATAGAGAGCCAATGCTACGGATAAATCCGATGGCTCATTCCCCCTCAGGAACTCCTTCACCAGTGCATCTTCGTCGATTTCTTCGGAGCCTGATTCGACTTTCTTGATCTTTATCAGAGTCTCCCACGCCTCAGCCAGGGATTCATGGTAGCCGTCGCCCAAGAATGTTAGGTCGCGGTGCATAAGGACGCGGGCTCCGTACTCGGCGATCAACGGGTCAAACATACTTTTGACTTCTTCCCTGCCGGTCTCTGCGGCCGCCTCCAGGCGAGAATCAAGCTCCTCCTCAGCCATTCTTTTGCCCTCCTCACGGGCCTCATCCTTCATTTTCTCGACCCCGGCAAGTTCACCATCAAGCTTTGCCTTCAGGAGCCGGGTAGCCACAATCTCATCACAATACCGCTGTGATTCTTCCTGAGCGGCTATTTTGTCTTCTTTCTCCTTGGAGAGTTGTTCTTTCAGCTCTTTGACTTGAGTAGCGAGCGCGTCCCTTTCTTTTTGGACAGAGTCTTTTTCTAGGGCAAGGGCGCCGCTGCGCTGAACTGCTTCGTCAAGCTCCTTTTTGTGAGCCACCTCTAAGCGAGTAACTGCCTCGGCAGTATCTTTTGCACCTTGTTCAGCGGCTTCTAGCTTTAACTTATAAGAGGCGAGTTCTTCATCTTGGAGTTTGATGATTTTCTTATCGCTGTCAGCCTCCAGAGTCAGACGGTCAATCTCGTGTTGACGCTCAACAGATACTTCTAATATCTTCTCCACCAAGTGCACGAATGCGTCGTGTTGAACGTAGACGTCATTGTTGCATGCAATGGAACTTTGCTTCACGTGCCCAGGAATGTGATGGATGGCCGGGAGGAATTTCAAACCGTCAAAACAAATTTTCGGAAACTTGGCCTTAAGGTCGACCATCTTTTCTGCAACAGTCGGGTCCACGGCAGGAGCAGGAGGAGGAGGCTTAGAGAATTCCGTTCTTTTACGCGGCTCTCGAACTTGCCTCGTACTCGATGAACTGGAATGTTGTTCTCGAGCAGCATCAGACTGATAACCCTTCTGCAAAGACTTCTCTTTATCCGGCTTAGCAATAGGAGGAAGATCACGGGACTGAGAAGATTGATAGTGCGCTTTCTTGCGGTGAGACGACTCGCGAGGGCGATTGTCCCTATCTTCGTAATCACCTCGGTCCCGGCGTCTGCCTGAACCGGAATCCCGTCCGGAGTGGTGAAATATTGAAGACCCCTGAAGGCGATCAAGTCCGTGGGAGCGGCCCATATCACCTGCAAAGAAGGAAGATAACAACGAATTAAGGAGAATTCACGAATTAAAAAGACTTGAAGTATGTTATGGAATGCGCATGTGCGTGTGTGTCCTAAGTGTTCCCCCCGACGGACCCGTTCGTTTGTCTTTGCTAATCGGTGTATTGTCTCTATGAGCCGGTAGTTGAACTCCTACATTGCCTCTAGCGGGCGAGGAGAATTTGAGAGCTTCAGGATCGTCGAACCCGTAATTAAGTATGTCTTCGGGAATAGAGAGGTTCGAGAGACCTCTCAGAGAACTCTCCAGACGCTGCGAAGAAGCCTCTTTTTCAGGAGGGATAGGCGTAGATTTTGAGGTGTCGCCAACTTTCTCTTTCTGAACCGTATATTTCAGCTTTTTCTTTCCCTTCGAAGGGGAGGATGATGTCTCAATGTCCTGAACTTCGATTGCCGGATTCCAAGCAGGACCCACGTTCTCGCCCTGAGTGTCGGGTGCATCATCCTCTCTACGCTCGCCTTCTTCGTGCGCGTCGGGAGCGCGACGCGACGACGGGCCGGCAAGTTTTTTCCCTTTACCAGATGAAGGTTTGGGAATTGTAACACCTTCTGGGAGGCTGACCCGACGATCAGGAGCTAGCAAGCCGAACCCC
This sequence comes from Allium fistulosum, assembly GCA_030737815.1. Classification (NCBI taxonomy): domain Eukaryota; kingdom Viridiplantae; phylum Streptophyta; class Magnoliopsida; order Asparagales; family Amaryllidaceae; genus Allium; species Allium fistulosum. The sequence goes on from CM060902.1 coordinate 237,739,300, forward strand.
GACAGCGATTCATTTGAAATGATAGCTCGTATATCTCGATCCTCGGCCGGAAGAGCTCTAATCGCGTCGACAGCATCGGAATATCCTCGGCTTTCCGGACGCGGGTTAATACCTGAAAAGAGGAAATGAAGAGTTAAGAAAAACGTGACTCCCATTAAGTACGAGTAACGGTTCAGCAGAGAGACTTACTGCCTTCAACCCATCTCCTAGCAAAACCAGACGGGCATCGCACATAGAACCATTCCTGTTTGTACAGGGCGAACTTGCTGCAGGCCCCTGTCAAGATCTGGCACTTGTGATACGGCTCGAGGAAAATGAAGGAGGGGCTATCTTTCCGTCTCTTGAACATGTAAATGTATCGAATATCACCGGGGGTTGGAGGTCTGGAGAAGACAGCCATGAAGAGTAAATAAGTCCCATATAGGAACGCATGACCATTCGGGTGCAGCTGCGACGGAGCGATGTTTATATACTGCAGCACATCCCGGAGAAATAGGTTAAACGGAGGCACGCTGCCCATCCAGCACATGAACTTGTTGCAGGCCGTGTACCCGACTGGGGGCAAATGAGGACGGTCGTGTCTCGAAGGAACTAACACGTCAGTAAAGGGAATTCCGTGAATGGAACATATCCGTCGCAGAGCGGCCTCATTGACCCTCGAGGCTTGAGAATCGACCGGATTGTCCAGTAAGATGGTTGACTCCAGAGCATCGGGCGCCAGATTATGAGCGGGAGAGATTGACGGGTTGGAAGCATCTGCGGCTCCTTGCTTTGTTGACGGCCCAGGCCTGTCAGATATGGTGGCAGAACTAGATTTTCCTGACATCCCGAATAAATAATGAACCTGGCTAAATGCTTGAGAAAGCTATACTTGAAAAACGTTGAGCGTTAGAATTAGCAACACGAGTTTTCCCCCCACGTGGTGTGTGAACTAGTGCAAGCAATTGTGTACAGACAATAAGAATCTAAAGGTTTTAAAGATATAATAATTAGCTTCAAATCATCGCCTTCGAAGACCGTCATCGCTGACCGTCTCAAAAAACTTGCCTTGAGGTGATTACAGTTCAAGATTCAGAAAACATGTAATTTATGAAGTGTCCGGCTTAAGTCTAATTTGACATTTATATCGTTCGGCAGTTACATTGTTCATCCTGAGAAGAGTTCGGCATGTATCTTGGTTCGGTTAAGTCATTGTCAAGTGTTCGGCATTTGAATGTTGTTCGGCTTGAATTATTGTGCGACAATTGTATTGTCCATCCTAAGTATAGTTCGGCACATATATTGTTCGGCCTAGGTATTTATGTTGTTCGGCATTTTTGATGTTCGGCAATTTATATTGTTCGGCATTTTTGATGTTCGGCAAATATGATGTTCGGCACGTATATTGTTCGGCCTAGGTATTTATATTGTTCGGCATTTTTGATGTTCGGCAAATATAATGCTCGGCAGTTATATTGTTCGGCAGGTATGTAGCTGTTCGGCATGACAGTTGTTCGGTAATTATGTCGTTCAGTCTAGGAGCTATTCGGCATAAGGGTGCTGTTCGGCCTTAGTTCGTTCGGCTAAGGCAGTGCTCCGCCCTCGATCATAACTCCGCCCTGCTCTTTCTCCATTCACGACGAACGACAGAGACAAGATCGCCCGGCGAAGGTTACGCCGTTCGACGCCCCATCTCCCTTTTTCTTCCAATCTTGATCGGCACAAAGGAGCTAGGTCTAACTACCATGCACTGTTCGGCGACTCCGAACGTGCGAACCACTTCTACTAGCCACACATTGTACACCATGTGATGAACCTAAAGATTGAAGTAATGTAATCGTGGAGGGAATGATACCTAGTTCGACGATCGAGATTGAGGAAGGATCAACTAGACTTTAAATCTGATAGAGTGGCAAGAATTGCAAATCTCTGGGAATAATAGAAGAGAAAGCGTAAAGGGAAAGTGGTGGAAGGGCGACTGATTATATAGAGGGAGGTAGAAGTCGAAAAGGCCATGACCGGTAGAACCGGTCAAGGTCATAGCGTCCGGCCCCGGCGCATAACGGTTCGGCACTGAAGCATCGCTCGGCAAGGAAGCACCGTTCGAACGCGCATGTCTCGTTCGGCATTTGGAACACGTCCGGCACACATCGATCCCACAAAGGGGGCGTCTCCGTTCGAGGTTAGCCAAGGGTTTAAGACGTGAAGAAAAGGTTGCACAGTTCAAAGCGTACCACGTTCGGCCACGCGATACACTTTGGGGGGCAAGTGTTTCCTGGAGATTTGACCAGGCAACTGAGTGCTCGGCATTGGCCACTACTCGGCATGAAGGACTGTTCGGCATCCAGGAGGACACGGCGAAGCGCGCGGCATCCAATGGGAGCCGGCATCCATAGCGTTCGGCATCCGTAGTGCTCGGCGTCAGTTAGTGTTCGGCGACAACCAATGCTCGGCGCTAGCGTTCGGCATCCAGTGGAGCTCGGCATCAGAGAGTGTCCGGCATCCAGGAGTGTTCGGCGAAGCACTTGTCATCCAGGAGTACTCGGCGTGGTACTCGGCATCAGGAGAACTCGGCATCCCAAAGTGCTCAGCATCGAGTAGTGTTCGGCATCAGGAGAACTCGGCATCCCAAGGTACTCAGCGTCAAGTGGTGTTCGGCATCAGGAGAACTCGGCATCCCAAGGTACTCGGCGTCAAGTGGTGTCCGGCATCAACTGGCACTCGGCTGCAAGAGCGCTCGGCGTCCCTGGTACTCGGCATCGCAGGGTACTCGACATCAGTAACACTCGGCGATAGGATAACTTGGCAACGAGAGCGCTCGACATTCAGAAGGCATTCAGTAAGCACAACTTCACAAGGACCGTTCGGCACGGAAAGCATCGTTCGACATGGGAAAGACTGCTCGGCATCAGAGCGTTCGGCATACCAGGATCGGCATGCAGCGACCACCGTACTGAGGCTTGACCGTTCGGCTATCCAGCCCATTTGGGAAGTCCAGCCCATATTTGCCTATAAATAGGGGGGCAGGGTCACAGTGAAATGGATCCTTTTTCGGAGAGAAAAGACGGGAAGACTCTGCCATTTTCAAGACTCATCTTCTCTACTTAAACACCTTCATTCAAGCATTTGATTCACGAATTGTATTTTTAATCAATCATAAAGGAAATCAATAAAGTTGAGCAAAGTGGACGTAGGCAATTACGCCGAACCACTATAAATTTGGTGTTCTTACTTTCTGCACTTGAATTAGGATTGTCTTCTCTGTTTAATTTGCTTTCATCACTTATATCTCTACATAATCTTTCTGAACGAGGTTAGTGACCAATTTTGGTGCTAACAGTCCTTCTTTTCTTTTTCTTTCCTTTTTCATTCTGAATTAGAGGACAATTAGTTTTGACATGACTCATCTTTGTGCATGTGTAGCAAATGATTTCTTCATCTTAATTATCTGAGTTCTTGAACTGCTTTGACTTGGAACCTTTCCTTTTGATTGAAGATTTAGAGTTCATTTTAAACCATTTTTAAGACCGTCCATCAATGATGCTAACTTGATGATAGGGTTGTCTTCATTATCACTATCAAGGTTGCTACTAAGCGCAATTGATCTTCTTTGATTCTAAGCTGTCATGATCTTCCCTAGCTTTCATTTCCATGACATACGCCATGAGGTTTCCAATCAGTTCCTTTATGCTTTGTTTACTTAGATATTTGGATTCTTGTATAGCTATTTCTTTTGCCTTAAATTTTTTTTGAAAGAACTCTCAATATTTTTTAAACTAGCTCTACTTATGTGTACACCTTGCCTAAAGCTTTGGAATTGTATACTGACATTAAAAAGCGCCCATGCATCTCTTTTATGCTTTCATCCTTCAATGTCACAAAGTTTTCATATTCGTTACTGAGTAGCGCAAGACATGATTCCTTGACTTGAGAGGTACCTTCATGTGTGACCTCCAATGTGCGACATATTTCTTGTGTAGTCAAACAATGAGAAATTCGATTAAGTTCAGTTTTATAAAGAGCACAAATAAGAGCATTTATTTCTTTAGCATTCAATGAAAGTAATTTCTTATCAGTTACATCTCATTTATCCTTAGGCTTGTAGTGTGTAATATGTTTCTACTATATCCCAAACATCATAATCAACTAAAATTATATACTTTTTCATCATAGCCTTCCAATAAGCATTATCAGTAAAATTGAACATGGGTGGCCCAATTATGGACTAACCTTTAGAAAAAGCGTTATTTGAAATAGGCATGTCTCTAAAGTAACGACCTAGCTCTGATACCACTTATAGGATTGAAAAATATACCCTAGAGGGAAAGGGGATGAATAGGGTATTTAAAAATATTACATGGATTTACTGATAAAATATAAAATAAAGTGCGGAAAAGTAAATGTGGAAAATAAAGGAGACAAAGATATACTCAGCTTCAAACTAGTGCCTACTGCTGCTCCCAAAGTAATTGTTGCAGCTAAATATCAAGCGCTTACAACTGGTAAACTTAAAGACTCTACCAATCAATATTCTAACTTTATGCTTACTTACCCTACCTAGAGCCAGTCTTAGAGACTAGAATCTCAAAACTATACCCCGTAGTTCAACCTAGAATTTCTAAAGTTCAAATGCATAAAATAAATATACATATTAAAACAAAATAATTTAAAAAAATTGTAGAGGGTTATTTTCATAAAGATTATACAAAAAAAGAGAGCTCCTCTTCACGTGATATTGTTGTAGCCACTAATAATACACTACAGCAAAATGAGTTTCCCCTTCACTTTACTTCTTTCAAAGTAAACACAATTCTTTCTTCAAACAAAATAATCCATCAAATCTATCTCTTCTCCTTAAAGAAATTATCACTGAAAATCAAACTTTTAAAAAAAATTTCCAAATTTAAATTCGATCGTGCTCGCTTAAATATAATTATATATTTGATCTTTGTCGATTTAAACTGATAAAGGGTAGCTGCCTGTAGATCTTAACCCTAAAGCCAACCAATTTCAGATCTAAAAATCAATGTGCTTTAATGGAAGGATCCTTGTTCTTATTTTGAGCTCAGGTTTGTGTCATGGTGGAATCTATATGGTGCAGACAATTCTTTGGAAGTTTAAAGGAAGGAGATGAAAACGGCGAGAGGTATGAGGTAAGGTTTTAATGCATTGTGAATAAGAGAGAATACAAGAGAGAATGGTGAAGGGAGTTGCAACAAGAATTAGTAAGAATTGAGAGGAGAAGAAATGAGAAAATTTTACACAATGAAATTGAAAAATGAAATAAATTTTATTCATGCATGCATTCTTTCAGTTTATACATCCATATATGTAATGCATTACAACTTAACCAGACTCGAGTCCAACCCTCACACAACTCAACAAACCCTATCACAACTCCAAACCCAAACAATGTTTTCAAGTCTAGCTAACAGTAGTTTTAATCCCTATGCACCAGTGTACATATGTGCACTATGCACACACTGAAATAGCTATTCAGTCTGCAATGCCTCCTCCATCCCATCAATTTGAGCCATCACCAGCCTCTGGTCTCTACCTAGCACCTCCAGATCATCTCTGGTGAACTATTCAGACGAATTCATTCTCTTAGCAGCCATTGAATGAATTTTCTGCTGGTTTTTGCCTTCTAACAACCTGCAGCTGTTACAATCCCCTCCCCCTTCAAACATGGACCTTGTCTCAAAGCCCAAATTGGAAAATCTATGAACTAATGGCAGTAGTACTCCCAAGTAGCCTCTTCAACTGATTTCTACTTCCATTTGGCTAAAGCCTGGACCACAAGTTCATGATTTGTAGGAATTATTCTTCTATCTATTATAGCCTTAGGTTCATTCACTATTTCCTCTTAAAATGTTGAAGCATTTTCCTGAACAATAAGCCACTGCCCTAATCTTCTCTTAAGGTATGATACATGGAATATAGGGTGAATTCTTCCATAGGTATGCAACTTCAATCTGTATGCAACTTCTCCTATTTTTCTAACACTTGATATGTTTTATAAAATTTGGGAGATAACTTAGGTGTCTTTTGGCTTCTCATTATAATCTGTATAGGGCTGCAATTTTAGAAATATCCAATCTCCTACCTCAAAATGCCTCTTAGTGATCCTTGTATCGGCAAACTTATTCAACCTTTCCTGGGCCAGTTTCAAACTATCCTTTAAGAACTGCCACACAGTTTCTGTTGAACTTAGTTCTTCTTCCACTTGTTGCACTTAGCAGTATTTGGTACAAAGGTTAATAGAGTTGCGAGATCAAGACCATATGCTGCCTTAAATGTAGTGGTATTATTGGAGGCCTTCCATGTAGTGTTATACCAGAATTCTGCCAAGGTTAATCATTTAGACCACTCTTGGGGTTTATGGCATACAAAAGCCTCAAGTATCTCTTTAGTATCTTGTTCATTACTTCAGTTTACCCATCTGATTAGGGGTGATAGCCAGAGATGAACTTAAGTGTACATCTTTGTATCTTAAACAATTCCCACCAAAAAATATGTACATCCCCCACCTAAAGGCCCAAAGCTAAGCGCTACAGATGCTGCAGTTATCTATAGTATTAACTTCCTGTGACTAAATACGGCTATGTTAATGGTATCAATAATATCAGAAGCATTTGAATATGAAACAAATCACAGATTTTAAACAAAAATTTTCCATTATATTTTAAAACAGATGTTCCATAAATTACATAATCCCATAATGTTTCCCAGGCAATGATAAAATATACTTACTACAAAATAGGTCAAGAACGACATATGAAGATGCCCCCTTGGATGATCAGAGTCATATAGTCATAATTGACTTAATACATACACAGCGGAAACAAATAGCAAAAGAAAGAACTGCAACTCCTAAATAGTTACCCGTTAGCCACCTGCTCGCCTTTGGTTGCTTTATTCGTCATCTTACTAAAACCTGAAAGAACCTCAACCCTCAGCCTACTCAAATCAATTTTGAGCACCTAAGAGTTTAAGGAGAAACATAAACTTCGAGTTAGACATAAAGCCTAGTGTGAATAATACTATACATCCTGGTTATTAATGTTAAGCGAGACAACGCCGCTTAGCGGAACGAGTTTCCCCTCACTAACATTCTTTTAAAACATATCTTTTGCAAATCTTTTCCTGCAACCAAAACTGGTTAAACAGTGTAAAGCATCATTATATAAACATAAATATCCGGTAATAAAAGAACTATCTGTTCAAACACTTTGGTTTTGTTTGGCTAACTATCAACCTTTGGCTGACTCGGGCCTACCAGACGATATAAACAAATAATCTAACATCTGTTAGACACTCCTCTTCTGGTCGGTCTATCCTTAACTATATGTTAAATACTTCTCTTCTTGACGGACTGTCCCTGACTTAATATCTCCCAGCGTCACCTGATCCTAATGGTTTTGCGAGCTCACCAATAACCTATCTGTATACAAAATGTATATTCCTTTCTGTGTGTAATCATAATTTTAGTCTTAACTGTGAAAAAGCCCTATACACTGGAATTTTGGACTAAACTAGCTGGGGCCAATAGCTAATGTATAGGGCGCGACCCTATACCAGTCCCATCTGGTATTCTAATATCCGAGTCATTTTACTTAGGGATATCTTCCTAAAATTTTCCTTGAAAACCTTTTCCAAAATGATTTAAGACCTTTTAATCAAACTCACACAAAGAAAATACATATACTTTATGCTTTACTCAAAATCACCTTGCCATGTTATATATATATACTTTACATAAACCTTAGTTGATGAAAACTTTTAAACACTTGAAAGTACCCATTTCGATTCAATTGAAAGTATCTCTTCGAAACCAAGTAAAACCCTTTATTTATCTAGGTCGAAAGGCCAAAGCTTCCCTTTCAAACCCATACTTAAACACTTTCGAAACCTTCCTTTTGATAGCATTAGAACCTTAGACATCATATCTTAAAATACTTTAAAACATTGCCTTTAAAAACCTTGGAAAAACCTTCCATTTCAACCCTTTCGAAACCATAAGAAAATAATACCTTTCGTCTCCTTTAAAACCCTTTGGGGAACCACCCCTTTGAAACCATTTTAAAAACCTTTCAAAAGCATCAAATCTTTAGAAACTCAAACCTTTCGAAAGCTCTTGGGTTCACATTAAAACATGTGGAAAAACACCTTTCGAAACCATTTAAAACAACACTTTCGAAACCTTTGGGTTATACTTCAATAAGAACAAAATGGGTCATTTAAAACATCTAAGTCATTTCGAAACCTTTTCCTAAGTAAAGAAGTGATGGAGTCAAAACCATCCCTTTGAAAGCATTGGAGAAGTGGTTAATTTAAAAACAAAGCATACCTTTCGAAACCTTTGACTTCGAAAGGTAGAGAGGCGGCAGGGGTTTTGACCCCTACGAAAGCATCATTTAAAATAAAAGAACGCAACCCATTCAAAACCTTTTCTTTAAAACACTTGATTCAGTTGGAAGCCAAACGAGTTGAAGCTATCCTTTCAAAAGCAAAGCAGTCGTTTCTTTAATTTTTAAAACAAAAAGGTGCTTTGACCCTTTTGGAACCCTTAGGTTTTGACTCTTACCTTCCGCTTTTGTCCAATTCACCGTGTACTAACATGCTGACACTATGTGCATTGGTTTGTGGAAGGAGGCGGAGGGTCCTAGTCAAAAGCAACCTGGGCGAAACCAAAATAGGTGAAACATGCTTTTAGCATGAATTTCTGATTTAAACCCTTTTTAATTAAACTTTTTAACTAACCTGCCTTGTTTATCAAACACTTATTGGTTGCTAATTTTTCTTTTCTAAAAGTGCTGCCACAATTTCAGAATTAATTAATTTAAATTATTTGCAAAACACCCCTTCTCATTCCATACCTTAAATAATTTTATATATTCATCAAAACACTTAGGAAAATTCTATAAAAATTCCAAAAAATCCTTTTCCATATGTTTTCTAACATATATAAATTTCAGACCCAAATAATTATTTATTATGCCGTAAATAATTTATAACCCAATAAATTATTTTTTTACTAGAGAATTAATATAAAATCCACATTAATTCAGAAAATTATGAAATTGAAACCCATCTCTAAAATATCATTTCTGATCTACATTTAAATTTTTAAGGCATTTGGATGTCATTTAATAGGGTTTTCATATCAAACATATCATAAAAACTAATATGAACATGTGTAAATCATCATCAAGCATATATAAACTTTCTATCATTAAAATATGGCATTATCATGCAAAATCATTTCTGGTCGTTAAATCCGAAAACTATAAGAAAATTGGGATGTAGTAATCATTCACCTTAGCTTTGTGATTAAAGATGTGAGATTTGATCTTGATTATGTCGATTTACTTCTTCCTCTTGAAAATCCTAGCTTTATTTTCTTTTGTGATTGAAAATGGTGGCCAGCCTTAGAGTATTTTGCTTGAGAAAAATAAAATGAATGTGTGTGTTTGGTTTCCTAAGGGTTTAGGGTATAATTATATCCTATTTCCCATTTTGCCCTCCCTTATTTTCTAACACTTATTTCCCTCTTATTTCTTTAGTTCATTCTACATGTAGGTACGGCTACCCTTGGTTAAATCAAATCTCAATCTATTAGTCATCATACATTATTTTATTTAATTTAGCTACTTAAATATTTTAAATAATGTTACTAAAAATATGGGTGTTAAAATCTCTCCTTCTTAAAGAAGTTCATTCTCGAAATTACGATAAGGTACACAACAAAATAATTAAAGGTAAAACATACCATCAATAAGTCAGGATAAGCGTCTCTAATCCTGCTCTGAGTCTCCCAAGTACAGTCTCTAGCATCGTCACTCCATTGGACTTTCACTAATATGACTGTCTTGTTTCTCAACTTCTTCTCATTTCTCTCGACTATCCGGATGGGCTTCCTAACTATAGTCACATATGGTTCCACTACTAAATCTTCTAACATAGTTGGTGCTATAGTAATGTTCGGATCCCTAACACATTTCCTCATATGAGATACATGGAAAATATTATGGACTCCTACCAAATTACTCGGTAACTCTACTTTATATGCGAATTTCCCGATCCTTTCCAAAATAGGAAATGGTCTTATAAACATCGGTGCTAACTTTCTCATCTTTCCAAATCTGATAACACCTTTCATCGGCGATACTTTGACGAAAACATGATCTCCATCAGAGAACTCTAAATCTTTTCGTCTTCTATCTGCATAGCTTTTCTGCCTAGACTGAGCTTCATACATTCTCGTCCTTATCAGCTCAATCTTTTCTGCTGCTTCTTTTACCAAATTAGGACCAAGAACCAATCTATCCCCGGTCTCTAACCAACTTGCAGGGGATTTGTACGGTCTTCCATATAAAGCTTAAAATGATGCAATTCCTATACTAGTCTGATAACTATTGTTAAAAACTCGACTAGATGTAGGTGGTCATCCCATGATCCCCCAAAGCCTAATACACAAGCTCGCAACAAGTTCTCAAAGATCTTGTTAACCCTTTCCGTTTGTCCATCTGTCTGTGGATGGTAAGCGGTACTCATCTTGAGCTTGGTTTCCAAAACTTCCTGTAGACTCTTCCAAAACTCGCTAGTAATAAAGAATCTCTATCACTAATAATACTACTAGGAATTCCCTGTAGTCTGACTACATACTTCATAAATAACTTAGCCAATGCAGGTGCAATCCTATTTGCCTTAACTGGAATGAAATGGGTACTCTTGGTCAATCTGTCTACTATGACCCATATACCTTCATTCCCTCTATTAGATCTCGGTAACCCATCAAAATCCATAGAATTAGAATCCCACTTCCATACCGAAATGTCCAATGGCTAAACCAATCCAATTGGCTTTTGATGTTCGGCTTTCACTTGTTGACAGTTCAAACATTGTTTCACGCATAAGCCAACATCCCTCTTTATTCCTTCTCAGAAGAAACTTCTCTTCATATCTTGATACATCTTCGTTCCTTCTGGATGAATAGTGAACTTCGAACGATGACATTCCTCCAAGACTTCCTTCCATAGGTCTCCCACATTTGGAACACATAATCTGCCCTTCTTTCTCAACCACCCGTTCTGGTCAAGACTGAGATCCTTCAAGTCATCGCTTTCCACCCCTTCACTTAATTTTCTGATCCATTTAGCCAAAACTGGATCCTCCTCCTGTTTAGAAGCTATCTTCACAATCATTACCGGTCGAACTTCTAAACAAGACAACCTAGCAGATCCTCCACTGGACTCAGCCTCGTATCTCCACAATACTCTACAAGCTGACAATACTTCCAAATCTTTCCATTCTGCTATCATAACTAATACTGCATTCTGATGCCTTCTACTAAGCGCATCTACAACCTTGTTTCTTTTTCTGGGTGTGTGCTCTATTCCAAAATCATAAGCGGTAGAAACTCCAACCATCTTTGCTGTCTCATGTTCAGCCCCTTCTGAGAGAACGGGTACTTCAATGACTTATGATCTGTATAAAGCTCAAACCTCTCTCCTAAAAGGTAATGCCTCCACACCTTTAAGGTAAATATTACTACAGCCAACTCCAAATCATGCATCGGATACCTAACCTCATGCGGTCTAAGCTGTCTAGAAGCGTAGGCGATCACTTTACCCCTCTGCATTAGTATAGCTCCCAACCCAGTACCACACGAATCGGTATAAACAACTAAATCTTGATTCCCCTCCAGAACCACCAACACAAGTGCATGGGTCAACAAGTGCTTCGGGCTCTGAAATGCTTCTTCACACCTATCGGTCCATACAAACTTTACATCCATTCGCGTTAGCTTAGTCATCGGTGCAGCTATCCACGAAAAATCCTTTATAAACCTTCGATAGTATTCCGCCAACCCTAGGAAACTTCTTATCTCAGTTACCGTTTTTGGTCTCTTCCAATTATTAATAGCTTCGATCTTTTCTAGATCAACTGACAATCCTTTCTCCGATACCACGTGACCAAGAAACTTCACTTCCTTCTTCCAAAAATGGAACTTTAAACTTTTCTTTTAGCTGATGATGCCTCAGTGCTTCAAGCACAACTCTAAGATGAACTTCATGCTCCTTCTCATCCTTATGATATATCAGAATATCATTTATAAAAATTAGCATAACCTATCCAAGTACTCTCAGAAGATCTGATTCATCAAATCTACAGAGAATGCCGGCGCATTAGTGAGTCCGAATGGAATAATTAACCATTCGTATGACCCATACCTTGTTCTAAATGCCATCAAAGGTATACTATCTTCTGCCACCCTAAGTTGATGAAATCCATCGCTAAATCTAACTATGAGAATACCTTGGCTCCACTCAGCTGGTCGAAAAAATCGTGAATTCTCGGCAATGAATATCGATTCTTTACCATCTTCTCATTGAGCTTACGATAATCGATAATAGCCTTAACGATCCGTCCATCTTCTTAGCAAATACCGTTACTGCTCCACAAGGCAAACTACTTAGTCTAATAAAACTCTTACCTTCCAAATCTACCAATTGAGCCTTCAATTCCTTCATCTCTGTTAGCGTCATTCTGCTTTGCAGCCTACTTACCGGTTCTCCTCCGGGCACCAAATCTATCCTAAACTCAATGGCCCATTTCGGTTGTAATCCAACTACCGGCTCAAAAACATCTGCGAATTCTTTGACTACGAAAATGCAATTTAACTCATCTTCTAGCTCCATAACACCTAACAAAGCATTCACCTCATAGCTAGAGTGTTCTACGGTATAAACTATCCGATCACTACAATCCGGGTGTCTAAGTGATATTTTACTATCTAGGCAAAATATCCTAGCATCATATTTACTTAACCAATCCATACCTAATATAATTCCAAACCCAACAAAGTCAAATACATGAAAACGACAAACAAAGGTGTAACCTAGCAAGTCAAACTCTAAATGGTCACACTTCATCCCAAGCGTCACATACCCTCCTATTGGATTTGCAATTCTTCAGGAATTAACTGAATATGTGGGTTCTAGTTTAAGTTTATCTACAAAGCATCGAGATATAAAATAATGAGATGTGCCAGTATCAAATAAAACGCTAACAATTATATCATGGATCTGAAGCGTACCTCCTAACACAGCCTTTCCCTTCTCCTGCACTGTCGGCTTTGAAGTAGCAGGGTCCAATGCAAACACTTGGCCATCATCTCCTTTAGCTGGCTCTTTGCTTTGGTACTTGTAGTGGCCGATCTGATCACAATTAAAACACATGATGTTCTTCTTTCCAATCACCTCCTTTCCTTTTGCTTTTCCGATACGACACTCATGAGCATAAGGTCCTTTCTTGCCGCACTTATAGCAGACCACCTCAGACTTTCCTTTCTTTGCTGCATCTCCTTTCTAAGCATTCTTTTTGTGGTAAAACTCTCTTTTGGCCCTGTCCAACCTGGACCTCCTTCTCCTTCTTCTTCGGCAAACAAGCTAACATCTCCATATGTCTCAACGCCATTTCCACTACCACATCACACAGATCTCTGATGTGTGGTAAAGTAGCCCTAGCCAACTCTGGCTTCAAACCTCTAATAAACTTTTCATTCCTTTTCAACACTATGTCAATAGTGGCATACCCATACCGGGCTAACTCTTCGAATCTACTAGCATATTCCAAAATTGACATTTCTCCTTGTTCTAGCTCAGCAAACTTCCTAACCAACACAGACTGCACCATTACTGACATAAACCTTTCTTGAAACCTCCTCCTAAACTTCGCCCACGTCATAGTCTCTTCATCCACACCGGCAGTTATAGTATTCCACCAAAACAAAGCAGCTCCTTGAAGCTGTCTAGAAGCAAGTCTCAGTTTCTACTCATCATTGAGCCCTAGGTCAGCAAAAATCTTCTCATAATGTAGCAGCCAGTTTTCTAATTCGATAGCATCCTTCGTTCCGATAAACGACTTTCCTTCAAGCCTAGTATAGTCTCTGCTCAAGTTAGCATATTGATTGACCATCGGAGCTTCCTAAACTCCTCCTCCAGTAGCATTTCCTCCAACAACCCCAGCTGCAATTCCAGCTTGCATCATGTTTACGAAAAACTGATACATGGCTCCCATGTCCACTTGGGAAGCCCCAGCACTAACATTCTTAACCTGAGCCTGACCTCTTCTAGCATTTAGTCGAGCATTTAGTCGAGCATTTCCATTTATGGTTGTGCTGTATCCTCCTAGATTGACTCGGCCTTTTCTTCCGTCCATATCTTTATTCAAGCCTCGTGAGATATAGAAGAATAGCCTAAGAAAGGTAGGAATCTAGAGATAAAGCGCATACTTATATATAGCAAATACAAGTACATTACTATAGTGTTATCCCATACCCCAATCCTAACTCTAATTCCTAAGGATTATGTTTTCAAAAATCATTTTTAGTTAAAGTATTTATAAACCAATGCTCTAATACCAAGTTGTAACATCCTCTATCTAGAGGCCCAAAACTACACGCTACATATGCTACAGTCATTTATAGTATTAACTTCCAGTGACTAAATATGGCTATGTTAATGGTATATATAATATTAGAAGCACTTGAATATGAAACAAATCACATATTTCAAAACAACATTTTTCCATTACATTTTAAAAAAGATGTTACATATTAAAATTACATAATCCCATAACGTTTCCTAGGCAATGATAAAATATACTTACTAAAAAATACGCAAAGAGTGACATAAGAAGATGCACCATTGGATGATTAAAGTCATATAGTCATAATTTACTTAATACACACACAGCGGAAACAAATAACAAAACAAAGAACTACAACTCCTAAATAGCTATTCGTTAGCCTCCTGCTCAATTTCGATAGCTTTATTCGTCATCCTACTAAAACCTAAAAGAACCTCAACCCTCAGCCTACTCAAATCAATTTTGAGCACCCGAGAGTTTAAGGGGAAACATAAACTTCGAGTCAGACATAAAGCCTGGTGTGAATAATATTATATATTTTGGTTATTAATGTTATGTGAGACCACGCCGCTTAGCGGAACGGGTTTCCCCTCACTAACATTCTTTTAAAACATATCTTTGTTAGGAACTGAGATGTTGGTTTTGATGACAAAAACCTTTTTAACTTATCTTATTATAAAATATATACTAACACTATTGTCTAGATAGATATGTATATGTAGGAATTATGCAGGATATATATATATATATATATATATATATATATATATGCAGGTATTGATTACTGAAGACTGATCAGTATAAAGACTCAAGACTCAAGATTCAGAATGGAGATATCAAGATTGAAGACTCTAGAGTATCAAGATCAAGATTTCAAGATATGTGTCTAGTTTTTGTTAAGACTTCATAATAGCACGGAAATCTTCATTCCAAATTTCATTTGGGATGGAACCCATTTCTACCTTCTTAGTGGCTTAAAAACCCACGACAAGTAGCTTACAAACCTACGACAAGTGGCTTACAAACCCACGAACATCCTGGTTTTGTACAAGTTCTCGAGTCCTAATGTGATGAGATATTCAGCAGGAAGAAGCTTGCAAAACTACTTCAAAATGGTTTTTCAAAATGGTTTTCAAAAAGATGTTTTAGCCATAAAATATTCTTTGTTTTTGTTTTTAAATAAACTCTTGTTTTAAACTTCATTTATTTTTAAAACTATCTTCTGATTCTTAAATATTCTTTTATAATATATATATACTTGAGATTTAAAATCAAATTTATATATACATTCTAAAAATATATTTTTCTACTCTTCTTTATTTTAAATCATAGGAAAATTAGTTTATTTTACTCCTGAATCATTTCATCTTGTTTTCCTTTCAATACCATTTTCAAAACAAATTTTACATTGTTTTTAACTAAGGGATGTCGACATCATGGGATACCCCATGTCGACATGGTGGCCGTTAAATTCAAAAGTTTCAATTTTCAAAAGAAGTGTCTATTCGTTTAAATCTCTACACGAATGGTTATGACCGTTACTGGTCTATAAATAGCCTTCACAAACGAATTTTTTAACTAACTATTTTCTTATTTTCTTCACTCCTTCTTCTCCACAAATCCATATTCTAAAATTTTCATATTTTTAAGATCATGCCGAAATTCTGCCGAATTCTCAAGTGAATCAAATTAGAATCTCATTCTTGATTGATTCTCTGCCCTCTCTCGAAGATCAAAGTGCTATTCAGAGTTATAGGATCAATTTGTAATCAAAAGTTTATCGAGTCTCTCTATAAGGTGTGGTTGTGCCTGGAAATCAATTGGGTGATCTTGTGGCCCGTAAATCAAGAGAGTTTTCCCCGGACTCGAGAGACAGAAAGGTACCTCAAGGCCTTTAGAAATTGAGGATTGTAATCTCGACATTGGTATAATAAAAATCTGTATGAGGTGTTTTGCCTTGGTACAGGACTGGATGTAGGGTAACTCTGAACCAGTATAAAATCCGGTGTGTTCTTTCCTTTTACTGCTTTTCATTTACTTTCTGCATCTGTGTTTGATTCTGTGATTGTTCTGTGATTAAGTTCTGCATTTGTTTATATCATAATTTTTAAATTAGTCCATATAAGTCTTAGAATCCATTAAACACTATTCAGCTCCCCTCTAGTGTTAAATTAGCCTTAAGATCCTTAATCCGCACTCACTTTCAATTGGTATCAGAGCATTGGTTTTCATAGTTTTCATAATCTGAAACTTGAAAATTGTTTTAATGGTTACCAACACTGGTAATTTCAACTCTGGCACTAGTTCTATTAACACTAACACTAGTTCATTAGTAGAAGGCTAGTCTACTGTCAGACCACCATTTTTCAATGGCAGTAATTATGCATATTGGGCTTGTAGAATGAAAATTTATTTACAATCAGTAGGATTAGACACTTGGAATATCACACAAACCGAGTATGTTGAACCAACTACCGATTTTACCCAGTGGACTACTGAGCAAAAGAACGTTGCACAAAATAACTCAAAGGCCATGAATATATTATTTTGTTCACTAGATATATAGGAATGAGTTTAATAGAGTGTCTATGTGTAAGTCCGCATTTGAAATCTGGAAAACTTTGCAAGTTACTCATGAAGGAACAAGCAAAGTTAAACAGACTAAAATTTCCATATTAACTAATCAGTTTCAATTGTTTAAAATGCATGCAAATGAGTCCATTTCCGACATGTATTGTCGATTTCAAGATATTGTTCATTCACTAATTGCACTGGGAAAAAGCTTTCGGAGGAAGACCAAGTCAGAAAAATTCTAAATTCACTCACTCCAGAATGGAATCAAAAGACACTTGCAATCAAAGAAGCAAATGATATTAGTCTAATGAAAATAGAAGAATTGATTGGGAATCTGATGTCTTATGAAGTTCAACTGCAAGGAAGAAGAGAAAACAAGGCTACATAAAAGAAGTCATTAGCATTCAATGCAACATCTGAAGATTCGGAACCAGACAGTGATGAGGAGATTGCTTTCATGACAAGAAACTTCCGAAAATTCCTAAAATATAGAAAAATGAATAAATACAAAACAAATGATTAAAGTAATTCCAAAAATAATACGGAGAACGTCAGCAATGATAGATGATACAATTGCAATAAATTCGGGCATCATAGGAAAGATTGTCCGTATCCAGATAAACAGTTGTTCCCTCCAAACAATGATTCGTCAACGAAAAGAAAGAAAGCATACACATCAACTCTTGATGACTCAGACTCATCATCTAGTGATGATGAAAAGAAGACGGATAATTCAAATCTGTGTTTCACTGCTATTCATGAATCAGACGACAATGGGAGTATAGATTTAAAAATAGGTATGCATTTACATTATTTTTAATTTTTCTTGTTTGAATGGATGCTTGTGTGTTTGCTTGATTTTTTTTTTAAATTCCTTGAATTTTAATTTCGAATTTATCCCTTGAAATTTGAATTTTAAATTCAAAAATAATATTATTTTAATAATATTTTAAATATAAATTACTAATATTAAATATTATTATATTTAATGTTATCACAGGAATTATATAAGTAGAATATAGGATATAATATATACATTTATTAGAAATTAGGAATAGACACTTGTCCTTTGATTCAATAGGCACATATCGACATACCTGGATACCCCATGTCGACATGCCCCTTAGAAATTTGATTTCAAAATTGAATTCAAACTTTTGAATTTCCCTCCACCTTTTCACCAACATCAATGCTCTAGAAAGATGCCTCTTGACCAGAGAACATGTCTATAGAATCTCTATTTAATTCACTCTCCTTATCATCACTTTTCACTTTTATTTTAAATTTCAAATTTATCTTCATTATCTTTAACTCCTCTCAAACTTCTCCAATGGCCTCTTCAAGCACTTCTAACACCATTAGACTTCCAAAAGCTATCAAAAACTTTCTCTTTAATGACCCGGAAGCTATCAAAGCTTACATCAACTATGTAAACTTTGGTAAAATTCATACGGGGAAATTTGCTATTTTTGAAGATTTTCCTTCTTATGAAATTGAAAATCTTTTTCAACAATGTTCTATTCTTAGTGAGTAGATAACAAAAAAATGATTTTATATGTTATCCAAATCTTGTTAAGATGTTTTATGCGAATTTAAATCATGGTTTTTATGATGGGCAAGATGGACAAATTGGAGTAGTGTTAAAGGAACACAAATAGTTTTGGATTGTGAAATTTTAGGAAATATTTTGGGATGCAAGTATACCGGAATGAATCTCTTGAAATTTCAAATAAATGAAAATGATCGAGAGACATTTCATCACATCTTTGAAGGGGATGACAATTTTGAATTCAAAAATCATTATTTTCATCCAAAAGCAAGAATTGTTAACCTTCTTATTCAACACACCCTTATACCAAGATAGGGAAACTACAACAACCCAACTTTGAAAGTTTGTAAAGCTCTTTTTGCAATTTTTGGAAATTATGATATCAATTGGGCTCAAGTTATTTTGGATGAGCTATGGCCCAAGAATTTTACAATGGGTGAAAACACATATATCATGGAGTTTATCTCACTCGGATTTTTAATTACTTTGGAGTTGATTTCAAAAGGGAAGAATTTATAACTAGAAAAGTGTTCAACCATGGAAACATTTCCCTTATGCAAATTCCATCACTGTTTCAACCATATGAAACAATTACGAAAAAGGAAGAAAGGCTTGCTCACGAAGAGATGGAAGAAATGGAGGAAGAAGAAGAAGAAGAAAAGGAAGAGGAAGGAATGGAAATTGAAGATGAGGAGGAGGAATATCAAGAAACTTCCTTAGAGAGTATTGAATATCCTACTAATCCCGCTAATCCATCCAATAAGACCATTCTCAATAATCAAAGAATTATAGTGGAAAATCAAAAGACACTCAAAAGATCAATGAGTAAGAAAATGGATAAGATTTCCACTAAAATCAACAAGTTCATCGGGAAAGTTAGTAGAAAGCTTGGACTATCATCTTCTTCATCTTCATCTAATTAGTTTTAGTTCATGTTATCTTGTTTGCTTCAAGTTCTATCCATGTATTTTTCTTTATTTTAGTTAATATTATATTATTTTATGTAATGTTGATTAGAATCATTAATGAAATCTTTTATTTCCTGTTATTCAACTTCACTTGTCTCTATAATTGCTTGTTTTTATATTATACAAATTTTAGTTGCATAGATTTGTTCATAATATTCAAAACAAAGCAAATTGTCACTCTAGGGAGAGGCATGTCATCATCCCCCATCCCCCCATGTCGACATACAACGGGCAGAAAGTAGTTACACTTTCAAATTTTAATTTCATGTAACTAACTTGAGTCTATTCATTTTAAACGACTTTCTACTCCTACTTATACCTGTTTCTTCCAGAATCAATTATCAAACTTCATTTCTAATAACTACCTTTCATATTTCTTCCTATTTCTTGAATTATGGCCTCTCCGATTAAGAATCTAAGTGATAATCTTGAAGAAACTCTCAATTCCTTTAAGAATATCCTTACATTCATACTTCGTAATCAGCGCCACTTAGAATTGAGTCAAATGCAGATGATCAAGGAGCAAGAGAGACATTTCGACGCCCTTCGTTGGATGATCTTAGCCCTTAACAAGGACGATCTTGAAGGAAATCCACCAGTCACACTAGACAAAGATAAAGAAGAATGGGATGCCATCAAAGCAGACCCTATCTTTGGAGAAGATGGATGGGTGGAAGTACCAAGAAATGTCTAGTCATTTTGTATGTTATTTGTTTGATTTGATTGTTGTGTTTTAAACTTGATTGACTTGACTTATTTAAAACATTTGGTGTGGTTTGTATATATGTTTGGATTGAATAATTACTGTAAATATGATTGGATGATGATTGATTTACTTCTGGATTACACTCATGATCACATTTCACATTTATGATCACATTTCATACTTATGATCACACTTAGCACTTATTACACTTATATATGAATTACTCTATTGTATTATGGTTGATTATCTTATATCAAGATCAGGGAATTTATTAGTAAGAAGTTTTTGTTGATGACAAGGGGGAGAAGTTATAAAATAGTAGTTGGCTTGGAGTAAGGGGGAGTTATGATTGGAGTAAGGGGGAGTCATGGAGTAAGGGAGAGTCTTGGAGTAAGGGGGAGTTATGATAGGAGTTATGGTATGGTAAGTATATTTTATAAATACAGGTTGTCATCATCAAAAAGGGGGAGATTGTTAGGAACTAATATGTTGGTTTTGATGACAACAACCTTTTTAACTTATCTTATTATAAAATATATACTAACACTATTGTCTAGATAGATATATATATATGCAGGAACTATGCAGGATATATATATATATATATATATATGCAGGTATTGATTACTGAAGACTGATCCGTATAAAGACTCAAGACTCAAGATTCAGAATGGAGATATCAAGATTGAAGACTCTAGAGTATCAAGATCAAGATTTCAAGATATGTGTCTAGTTTTTGTTAAAACTTCATAATAGCACGGAAATCTTCATTCCAAATTTCATTTGGGATGGAACCCATTTCTACCTTCTTAGTGGCTTACAAACCCACGACAAGTAGCTTACAAACCTACGACAAGTGGCTTACAAACCCACGAACATCCTGGTTTTGTACAAGTTCTCGAGTCCTGATATGATGAGATATTCTGTAGGAAGAAGCATGCAAAACTACTTCAAAATGGTTTTTCAAAATGATTTTCAAAAAGATGTTTTAGCCTTAAAATATTCTTTGTTTTTGTTTTCAAATAAACTCTGGTTTTAAACATCGTTTGTTTTTAAAACTATCTTTTGATTCTTAAATATTCTTTTATAATATATATATATATACTTGAGATTTAAAATCAAATATATATACATTCTAAAAATATATTATTCTACTCTTCTTTATTTAAAATCATAGGAAAATTAGTTTATTTTACTCCAGAATCATTTCATCTTTTTTTTCCTTTCAATACCATTTTCAAAACAAATTTTACTTTGTTTTTAACTAAGGGATGTCGACATCATGGGATACCCCATGTCGACATGGTGGCCGTTAAATTCAAAAGTTTCAATTTTCAAAAGAAGTGTCTATTCGTTTAAATCTCTTCACGAATGGTTATGACCGTTACTGGTCTATAAATAGCCTTCACAAACGAATTTTTTAACTAACTATTTTCTTTACTCATTCTCCACAAATCCATATTCTAAAATTTTCATATTTTAAGATCGTGCCGAAATTCTGCCAAATTCTCAAGTGAATCAAATTAGAATCTCATTCTTGTTTGATTCTCTGCGCTCTCTCGAAGATCAAAGTGCTATTCAGAGTTATAGGATCAATTTGTAATCAAAAGTTTATCGAGTCTCTCTATAAGGTGTGGTTGTGCCTGGAAATCAATTGGGTGATCTTGTGGCCCGTAAATCAAGAGAGTTTTCCCTGGACTTGAGAGACAGGGGGGTACCTCAAGGCCTTTAGAAATTGAGGATTGTAATCTCGACATTGGTATAATAAAAATCCATATGAGGTGTTTTGCCTTGGTACAGGACTGGATGTAGGGTAACTCCGAACCAGTATAAAATCCGGTATGTTCTTTCATTTTACTGCTTTTCATTTACTTTCTGCATCTGTGTTTGATTCTGTGATTGTTCTATGATTAAGTTCTGCATTTTTTTACATCATAATTTTTTAATTAGTCCATATAAGTCTTAGAATCCATTAAACACTATTCACCCCCCTCTAGTGTTAAATTAGCCTTAAGATCCTTAATCCGCACTCACTTTCAATCTTTTGCAAATCTGTTCCTGCAACCAAAACTGGTTAAACACTGTAAAGCATCATTATATAAACATACATATCAAGTAATAAAAGAACTATTTGTTCAAATACTTTAGTTTTGTTTGGCTGACTATTAACCTTTGGTTGACTTCGGCCCACCAGACAATATAAACAAAATAATCTAACATCTGTTAGACACTCCCCTTTAGATGGTCTATCCTTAACTATCTGTTAAATACTTCTCTTCTGGACGGTCTGTACCTGACTTAATATCTCCTAGGGTCACCTGATCCTAATAGTTTTGCGGGCTCACCAATAACCTATCTGTATACAAAATATATTCCCTTCTGTATGTAATCATAATTTTAGTCTTACCTATGACAAAGCTATACACACTGGAATTTTGGATTAAATTAGATGGGGCCAATAGCTAATGTATAGGCCGCGACCCTATACCAGTCCCATCTGGTATTTTAATATCCGAGTCATTTTACCTAGGGATATCTTCCTAAAATTTTCCTTGAAAACCTTTTCCAAAATGACTTAAGACCTTTAAATCCAACTCACACAAGGAAAATACATGTACTATATGCTTTACTCAAAATCACCTTGCCATGTTACACACACACACACTTTACTCAATCCTTAGTTGATGAAAACTTTTAAACACTTGAAAGTACCTCTTTCGATTCAATTGAAAGTATCTCTTTTGAAACCAAGTAAAACCCTTTATTTATCTAGGCCGAAAGGCCAAAGCTTCCATTTTGAACCCGTACTTAAACACTTTTGAAACCTTCCTTTAGATAGCTTTAAAACCTTAGACATCATATCTTAAAATACTTTAAAACATTGCCTTTAAAAACCTTCCATTTCAACTCTTTCGAAACCATCAGAAAATAATACCTTCCATCTCCTTCGAAACTCTTTAGGGAACCACCCCTTCGAAACCATTTTAAACACCTTTTGAAAGCATCAAACCTTTAGAAACTCAAACCTTTCGAAAGCTCTTAGGTTCAATTTAAAACATGTGGAAAAACACCTTTCGAAAGCATTTAAATCAACACTTTTGAAACCTTTGGGTTATACTTCAATCGGAACAATAAGGGTCATTTAAAACATTTAAGTCGAAAGCTTTCCTTTCGAAACCTTTTCCTAAGTAAAGAAGTGATGGTGTTGAAACCACCCCTTCGAAAGCATTGGAGAAGTGGTTAATTTAAAAACAAAGTATACCTTTCGAAACCTTTGACTTCGAGAGGTAGAGAGGCGGCGACTATCCTTTCTTTAAAACACTTTACTCAATCGAAAGCCAACCGAGTTGAAAGCTATCCTTTCTAAAGCAAAGCAGGCGCTTCTTTAATTTTTAAAAGAAAAAGGCGCTTTGACCCTTTTGGAACCCATAGGTTTCAACTCTTACCTTCCACCTTTGTCCAATTCACTTATACCAACATGTTGATACTATGTGCATTGGTTTATGGAAGGAGGCGGAGGGTTATAGTCGAAAGCAACCTAGGCGAAACCAAAATAGGCGAAACATGCTTTTAGCATGAATTTCTGATTAAAACCCTTTTTAATTAAACTTTTTAACTAACCTGCCTTGTTTGTCAAACACTTATTGGTTGCTAATTTTTCTTTTCTAAAAGTTCTGCCACAATTTCAGAATTAATTAATTTAAATTATTTGCAAAACACCCCTTCTCCTTAATTAAATATATAAAACATTTAAGTCCCATACCTTAAATAATTTTATATGTTCATTAAAACACTTAGGAATATTCTATAAAAATTCCAAAAAATCCTTTTCAATATGTTTTCTAACATATATAAATTTTAGACCCAAATAATGATTTATTATGCCATAAATAATTTATAATCCAATAAATCATTTTCTTCACTAGAAAATTAATATAAAATCCACATTAGTTCAGAAAATTATGAAAATTGAAACCCATCTCTAAAATATCATTTCTGATCTACACTTAAGTTTTCAAGGCATTTGGATGTCATTTAATAGGGTTTTCAAATCAAACATTTTATAAAAACTAATATGAACATGTGTAAATCATAAACAAGCATATATAAACTTTCTATCATCCAAAACATGGCATTATCATGCAAAATCATTTTGGGTATTCCTTAAATTTGAAAAATATAAGGAAATTGGGATGTAGTAATCATTCACCTTAGCTTTGTGATTAAAGATTTGAGATTTGATCTTGATTATGTTTATTTACTTCTTCCTCTTGAAAATCCTAGCTTTATCTTCTTTTTAGATTGAAAATGGTTGCCGACCTTAGAGTATTTTTTCTTGAGAAAAATAAAATGAACGTGTGTTTGGTTTCCTAAGGGTTTAGGGTAGAAGTTTATCCTATTTCCCATTTTACCCTCCCTTATTTTCTAACACTTATTTTCATTTAATTTCTTTAGTTCATTCTATATGTAGGTACGGCTACCCTTGGTTAAATCAAATCTCAATCTATTAATCATCTGACATTATTTTATTTTACTTAGCTAATTAAATATTCTAAATAATGTTACTAAAAATATGGGATGTTACAAAATACTTGTAAATAAAGTATCCCTATCACTCAGTATGGATCTTGGCATCCCATGTAATATAAACATTACATTCAACAAAAAATTAGCTACTTCCTTTGCTGTATAGGGGTGTGATAATGGAAAGAAGTGAGCATATTTGGTAAATCTATCTACCACCACAAATATGACTATGTACTTGTGAACTTTAGGAAAGCAAGTGATGAAGTCCATAGATATATCAGTCCACACCTTTTCTGGTATTGCTAATGGTTGTGGCAAGCCAGGGATGTTTATATTCTCACTCTTATTCCTTTAGCAGATTTCACATTCCTTCACATAATTTTCCACATCTCACCTTTGCTTCTTCCAATAAAATACTTGCGCGATCCTCTTAATTGTTCTTTTAACACCTGAGTGGCCTCCCAAAGCTGCAGAATGAAATTCCTGGAGTAAAGAAGTCAACGGTTTTTTGTTTTTCTGATCTATAACCATCTTGCCATTATTAAAAATTAAGCCATCCACCACTTAATATTTATTTGATCCCCTTTTGCCTTATAGAATCTCTTTGATCAAATTTTGGTAACAGGAGGATTTAGTTAGGGTTTCCCTAAGGCATTTTAACCAAGGGTTTTGCACTGCTGAAATAGCCGTGTTCTGATTTCATGGACTTTTAGAAATCTTGCATTCTTCTCTCCTTGACAAGGAATCTACCACTGTGTTTTCCTTTCCATTTCTGTATTTCACCTTATAATCAAAGCCATAAAGCTTGGCTAACCACTTTTCTTGAATTACTGTGTGTAATCTCTGTGATAAAAGGGGCCTTAAACTTTGATGATCTATCCTTATCATGAATTGCCTTCCCAATAAATACTAAATAGTGTGTCCATTTCTTTATGGCAAGTATCAAGGCAAGTAACTTCTTCTCATAAGTTAATAGAGCTAAGTTTCTACCATGCAAAGACTTGCTTAAATATGCTATTGATTTGCCTACTTGTAGTAGTAAAGCCCCAATACCATAACCACTACCATCACGTTCTAGTACAAATTTTTTGTTGAAATTATGCATGGAGAGAATAGGGGGATTGATTTGGCATTGCTTCAATTTTTCAAAGGCTTCGGTTGCAGCTTCACTCCATTTAAAGGAATCCTTCTTCAACAGCTCAGTAAGTGATTTAGCTATGGTTCCATAATTTTTTTTGAATCTTCTATAATACCCTATAAGGCCTAGAAATTCCCTCAATGCATTGATAGTTTTTGGTAGTGTCCAATCTTTGACTGCCTGTACCTTGATTTCATCCACTGTTATCCTTTGGATAGAGATAACGTGTCCTAAGTATGCAACTGTTTTTTGGGAAAACATACAGTTGGATAACTTGATAACTAACTGATGATGTTTTAGGACCATTAACGCAAGTTTCAAGTGCAACATGTGCTCAGACCATGTCTTGCTATAGATTATTATGCCATCAAAAATACTAAAACAAACTTCCTAAAGTAAGATTTAAATATTTGATTCATTAGTGCTTAAAATGTGGAAGGGGCATTAGGGAGCCTAAAGGGCATGACCACAAATTCATAATGCCCTTCATGGGTCTTAAATGCAGCCCTATGAATGTCATCTTCAGTCATCTTAATCTGGTGATATCCAGAGCTCAAGTCAAGCTTAGTAAAGTATCTGGCCTCATATAGCTCATCAAACAAGTCTTCAACTAGAGGTATTGGAAATTTATCATTTATTGTTTGGTTGTTGAGGCTTATATAATCAATGCATAGTCTCCAACTTCCATCTTTTTTCCTCACCATTACCACTGGAGTTGAATAGAAACTTGCACATGGCCTTATGATTCCAGCTTCTAGCATTTTATTAATAATCTTTTCTAGTTCATTTTTGATGTGTAAAGAATGCCTGTAAGGTCTGTAACACAATGGCTTTGAGCCTTTAAGTAGGAGAATTTTGTGGTCACAAGGTCTTGTAGGTGGAAGGGAATTCTGATTGGTTATGACTTTAGGAAATTGCTGTAGGAGATTTTCAATTTCCAGGGGAATATCTTCATTGGTAGAGGAGGTTTCCACAGTTTGGATTTTCCGACTAGACATAACCATTGAGAATTGGCAATGCTGATTTTCTTTTTTCAATTGTTTTGCCATCCACAAGTTGGTAACCTTTAGCAGTGATGCCTTGCCATACATGTTGCTTGCCCTTGTATTGAAATTTAACTTGCAGCTTGTCCAAATTCAGGGTTACTTCTCCTAATTCCTTCATCCATTGAGCTCCCAACACAACCTGACATCTTTCAAGGAGAATAGTAACAAGTCTACTAGCATAGTGTGTCCTTGGAAATTCAACATTGACTGTCTACAAATTCCCGATCCCTGAAGTTTATCCCCATTGGCTATCAACACTTTATATTTTTTGGACTGATCAACAACCAACCCTATCTTTTTAGCTAGAAAATAATCGATGCAACTATCCTGAATCTATTAAAAACTGGATGGTTTACCATTGAGAGTACCCTTCAGTCTGATGGTATGGAGGGTGGGAATCCTACACATAGCATGTAAGGAAATGGTGAACTCCTTTTTTGAGTGTTCCTACTTAATGTTTAGAGGCTCATCTTGGCCAATTAATTCTGGGTTCTTTTCTTCCATACCATCCTCCTCCTTAGTTTCTTGATCAAATAAGGTCATAATGCCTTCTATTATATGAATCTACTTCGTCCTGCAGACATGTCCATTGTGCCATTTTTCATTGCATGCATAACATATATTATTTCTTCTTCTGTCTATTATTTCTTTAGGAGTTAATCCTTTTCTCCTAGCAAGATCATCCAGGGTGTTCTTTTTAACTGCGTATTGGTGAGGTGGATTAGGGTTTGAGGTGAATCTCTGTAGGTTGTTTCTAGTATAAGAAGTAGGATTGGAACAAGTTAGAGTTTTAGTGGTTTTCTTAGTGGTGTTGTATTTATTTTCAAAGATTTTGGCTAGTTTCACAGCTTCTTTGAAGCAGGTTGGTCTTGAAGCCTCAACATCAAACTTAATCTCTTCTTTAAGTCCATCCATGAACTTATCAAACACACAATCGGGATGTAAATGATGAAGAAGCCCCTGAAGTTTCTCAAATTTGGTGAGATAAGCATGTAAGTATTAAGTTGTTTTAGGTTAGCAAAGGCCTTAAAGGGTTTTCTTAATTCTGGAGGTGCAATCATACAATGATTTCTTCCCTGAAAATCTTCCACTGCATATAGTTTTTGACATTTCTTGATAACCACTTAAACCTTTTTTGTGCATCTTACTTGAGATAAAAAGAATAGGTTTGTACCCATTTAATTTTTGGTGCTTGATGATATTTGAAAATCTTCTCCACTTAGTCAAGCCATTCCATAACTATATTATCTCCCGAATAGATGGGAAATTCAAGTTTTATAGTGGTATGTAGTAATAGTTTTGGTCTATGGAGAATGCTTAGTGATGATCTAGAAGGTAAAAACAGAGTTTGATCAGGTTTGGATTAAGTTCAGAGGGTGCTCTTGAAGAATTCCTTTAAAAAGGTGGCACATAGGGTGGGTTTCTAGATTGATGTGAGTGGTCTGAGATGGAATGTGGAGAGGAACTCTAGTTATTATTTAACCCTTGTAATATTGTATTGAGGGTTTCAGATAACTGATCAATCTTGTGGTTTATCTCATTTGATTTGTTGTTTTCACCAAAAATGGTCACAAACACCCAAGAATAGTTTTTGTAAAGAAGCAAATGAAGAAAAGTAAAATTAAACGAGTAAACGAATAAGCAAGCTACATAGAGTAAGCAGTAATCAATAACATAGAGGTTTATAGTGGTTCGGCGTTGTATGCCTACGTCCACTTTGAAGATTATACTTTATTACTATCTTATAAATCTAATTATAATAGTAGAACCAAGCTTACACTTGATTACAACGGAGTCTCGAGTAGCAAGCATCGTAAAGCCCTTGAAAATGAACCAATAGGTCTGTTTTCGTAGGGAGAGATGATGAGATATTTTGCTAAGATTTTGGCAGAGGGCTGTCCAGGTCCATAGGGGCCCACCATAACGATCAGTGGTCATGACTCGACGTTTTGGAACGATCGGTACAAATTACACCGATCATTTTTATTTCATCTGATTGATGCACGATTATTTACGGAGGGTCCCATATGCCTCTAGATCTTGCTCCTAAAATATGAAGTCATTCTGAGTTATACTTTGCGAGATATGGATCAATCTACATCGAATACGGCACATTGGCAATTTTATACCAATTGTTCCGAACGATCGGTAGTGAACAATCAGTGAAAATGTAATTTGGTAAGTTATGTCCTGTGATTATTATTGTGGGCTCCACTCTTTAATATATTGATGCTCTGAAAGTTTCAAGTGAATTAGCCTTGTGGATTTTGAGATATCGATCAATCTTCGCTGATTTGAGCTGTTTTATGAATCGTTCCCGATCAATCCATATAAATCCTTGCTTTGTCCATAACTCGAGCATATGAACTCCGATCAACTTTAAATTTAGAATGTAGCTTCACAGGGATATGCCTGTCACTCCATACTGATTACATCTCGATTGGATCCTGGTCCGGATCTACTCGACCATCATCTATAGTATTGCATACAACTGATTCTCAAGGCTGGTAACTATCCGTTTCTTGCCAAGTTGATGATATCATGGCCTTTGCAAAAGGCGGGATAACATTTTCCCTACAAAGTACGTCTTGATTAAACATGATGTGCTTTGAAAAGTTGCAAACTTCAATCGTCGAAAAAGGATTTCATTCAGTTCATTGAATACGCGTTATCCTTTGTTTTGTCGCTTTCTTATTGAGGGCCATAATTCCCTTATCGTTGTGACGATCGATTGATTTCCAATAGTAAAAGTACGATATCACAACTTGTTAATAATCATCTTGTTTTGGTTCTGGCAATTTCTAAGCTTTAGTAATTTGATTTCAACTTTTCTCGGGTCGATTTTAGGTGAACGTCCAATTTCTATCGATTTCAAAAAATCGAATTTTGAAACATATACTAGTATGTATACGTATTTGTACCTGACCTCCTATTACGGTTACACATTCACAGGTCATTGTTGAGTTTTGAAAATTTCATAAACTATCTCTACCAATCGTTATTTCCATTTTTCATAAAAACGATCATCACCGATTGCTGTTCCTTCTCTCCTCTTTTTTTTTAAAATGATCATTACTGATCATTAGTGCATACAAAGGAATTTCGAATCATTCTGGCTGGTGGAACAATCAGTAGGAATTCTAGTTTGAATAATCGGTATACGCTCTTTCCATAAAAGCCTTTATACTTAACCATTTTTTTACCCGATCGCTTCTAGGCTTGCAGAATTGTGGATCGTTCAAAAATGATAGTGCAGTTTTCTAGGCCACAAAGGATCGACCTGTCTATTTGTATAAAAGCATTCTACATAGCAACTTTCGTTCCCACTTTTTCATATCGTTCCATCTTTTGTTCAGGAAAGAAAGAAACGTACCATCCAACTCCATCTCCTCCATCACTCCAAACAACGATCCGAGTTTTCTGAAGCAAGAATTAATCCTCCTCCATACTAACCATTATTGTACTTGCTCCTTTGGATCTCACTTTGATTCAAATTTGAATCTTTCTTTTTTCTCAAATCTCAAATTTAGGTAGGATGATTTGAACTTCTTTATGATTTGAGGACGAGACTTTGAGCTTCATCAATGTCATGGCCTTCGTCTTCTATGATGGAACCAATTAGTAAAACGATTAGAAAAAGTTGAGGAAGATGGAGATTGGAGAAGGTGGTGCCTTAACCGATCGTTTGTTGAGGAGGATGATGTAGTGGCATTGGGGAAGTTGATGTGCGTTCAACCGATCGTTATGAGTGGAGCTGTTGTTTGGATGTGGGATGATCGTTCTCAAAGGATCAGTGATGCTTTGGAGTTGGAGTATTTTAAGGTGGAAAGGACAGAGTGTACAATTGATAAAATGGTACGATCAATAGATGAGTGGAGACAACGATCAGTTTGGAAGGCTAGCGAGAACGGTCGATGAACTTGGCCAATTATGAACGATCGATAGATATGGTCCAGGGGAACGATCGGTAATGAGGCATGAAGTGAACGATTAGTGTTCATTACAAAGGCTTTAAAAATGGAACTTAAATAAATAGACTTGAACTTAATGATTATATTCGGCCTTGCATATTTGAATGAACACATATGACTCATAGAGGACTTGAATTGCATGTTCGTTAATATATTAAATTTGAACTTTGACATGAACCAATCCCCAGCCATTCTATTGATGCTTATCAACGACTTGAACATAAAAATCGAACTTTTCCTTGCTAACAATCAATCGTGAAACTCAAACTGCGTGGTTCCATTATGACATAGAGAAATGGTTGAGATGGTTAGGAATGATGGTCACTCTGGTCGAATCTCGAAGTCTCGTCGTCTTTTCCGTCTTTAATTCCATACAACTTAGTACCGTATTGTATAGCACTTCATCACATCACACTAGCACTCACTATGCATTGGGAGGTACATGTTACTTTATCTAACCATAATTTTTAATGAGTTTAATAGCAATGGGTTCTAGACATTCTAATTGTCTTGCGGCTGTGCCAGTTGGATCATTTTCTAAGAAGGATAATCCAGGTGCAGAATCAAGTTTTGCAACCAAGTCTGATAGCCCGTCCTCTAGTCCTCATTCAGAACAACCGGAAAGCCCAGACCTATAGTTTGATTTTTCCTCTGTAATTTCCATTCTTCCACAATAAGTTGTTGATCCTACTCCCGACACTCTGGAGGATGCAATTATTCTGGAGGATCCTGCTGATTTCGTAGCCTCTAAAATTAAGGAAGATGCTGGTACCTAGTCTGTGATTCCTAGTTCCAACTTCTTCTTCTCCATTTCCTGGTGCATTCGTTCCATAAAAATTGCATTCCAATTCCCAAACCAAGATATCACAGATCTATGATGACCCAAGGGCCCCAGATCGGTGATGGTCCAGTGGTTTGGAGTCAACTTGTGTCTTGATTTAAGGTTAACTAGGGTATTTCTTGAGTTCATTCCTTAGTTTCTTTGCTTCATGCCTTGCCATTATTACTTGTATTTCTATCATCATCGTTTTCGTCTCATCTCTGGTTATGTAAATGGATATGGGTTTGATTCTAAGGATGCCTTCTGGCTCCCCTATTGTTCTTGTTGACTTCCTCCAATCGTAGATCCGGTGTTAGGCACTTTATCTTGTTCAGATTCAAGTTATTAAATTTTGAGTTCAACTCTCAGAGAAAGCACCAAAATGTCTGCACCAAAAATGGAACAAACACCTAACGAAGTAATAAATATGAAAATTATAAAAAAGCAAAATTTAGCAAATAAGAACACACAATTTTTATAGTGGTTCGACAAATACTTCGGTCTATGCCCACTTAAACTTTTTATCCAATTTCTTAGACTTTTACAAAGTGTGATTTTATGGATCGGTATTCTCAAATTGATGGGCTCAGATCAGTGGAGATTCAATAGAGATTCGTGGCAAAGTGAATAAATTAAGAAAGACGAAAAGTCCATTTCAAGTGCATTTCCTCTCCTACTTATAGATGAAAATCCTCAAAATTATCTTAGAAACATGCTCCACCATATTTCCCACATTCACACGTCGTTCCACTAAAGTTTCAAGGTCAAGCGACCAACGACTTTATGGATCGATACCGATCGATGGCTCTTGGGTAGGTACCGAACTAATTTATAGTCCGGCCTGAGAAATTTGAGTGTTTTCTTGAGGCTTGACCTAAAGATTTTCTAAGCTTTTTGTGCTCGAATTTTCATTTGCTTGCTTGGAGTATGACTCAAGATTTTTGTGCGTCCGACCCGAGTTCAGCTCGGTACTGATCCATAGGGCCTAGTTGAAAAACTCTAGTCAACTTTTTTCAAACGTTTTTTATATTGCCTTTTTTTTGCCTTTTTATGATGTTTCCTAAGTCTTTGGATCATTTCTTCGTCGTTTGCTCATCTGATTTGATCGTTTAGGTTTGTTCAAAGACTATGGAAAATTCAACCGTAATAGTATACTACTACTCAAGGTATACTGGGTGCCTAGGTATAATATGTAATAATGCCTACATCGTGTAACGTTCATATGAAACATAACTAACATTGTAAACCTCAAATAATTTCACATTCTCAACTTAAAAGCCGTTGGATATAAGATAACTCTTATGATCCTCGTATTAATCGAGTGCTCAACTTCGCATTCCCATAGATGCTAAAATCCATTCAAATCTATAACTGTAGGAAATTAGACCACTCCACATACATCTAGGGTTAAGCGGTTCTCCTTATATCAATCTGCAATGAGCATCCTCGCCTACTCCTTCTTGAACATAGATTAAGCCTCTGAGTTATCTATGGTCCCTTTGGCATATGTACCAATAGTAAAATCCCATATATGTTCTATTCCAAAAGTTCTCTCCATATGGAACTTTCCTCCTTGGAGGATCCTAGCAGAAACCCTCATATGTTCTACTCCACAAATCCACTCCGTATCAAACTTTCCTCATTTGACGATTCCCGAATGTTATAAATACCTCCTACTGGAATCGTTCGATCTATTAAACTCACGTTATCAAGTCAGTAAAGTTCCAGAACATTTCCGTATCACCATCAAAAGTCTTAGAAAATCTCTAAGTTAGTCCCGAAGCAAATCTCCAAATTCTTAAACTCATACATAAAGCAAACCAAAGTCACCTCCACCATATAACGATCGTCGTCGCTCGATATCTCAAGATCCAGCTATTAGATCATCTCCAAACATTCCATGAAGTTTCAACATTACATTCTTTTCTACCCCTGAAAGTTTAATGTTAATGTGAAGTAGTCAAACTGGGCAGCTGTGGTTGGGTTTAAGGATTGATCAGCGCCGGGCAATCCCACCCATTCCTTAACCACTTTTCTCAAGTTAAGCCTAAAGTTTCCCCCTAAGTAATCACGAGTAGTCCCAAAATCATCTCACACCTGCCTCAAGTCATCCTCTAAAAATTCCATAGAAGCCATAGGTCAACCCTAAAACAAGCCTGAAGAAACCTTAAAGTAGCTCTGAAGTTGCTCTAAAGTCACCAACCCATCTCCCTTGCTTGGTTATTTTTTGTGGTTGGCTAGAAGTTTCAAGGCCACCGAAATGAAGCACCCTGGACAGGAGTCCGGGTCTGGTACCTTTCGCCGAACCGAGTCACCTACCCCTTGGATCGAAATTTTTGCTATGTTTTCAAATACTTGGCCAAGAGTTTTCCTTCTCCTGACCCAAATCACCTCCGAACAGCCATGCAGTGACTAGATTTCACAGAATAAAATTTTCCACACCCGAACCCAAGTCTATCCTACATTTTTCCACTTTTGGCCTAAAGTTTTTTTGAGTTTTCCTCTAAGTCATCCCTGGGAAAACCATGTGCCGAAATGATTTGCCAAACAAAGCAATTATTCAATTTCTATCAATTTTCGTTATTATTTTATACAATTTATCATTCCACTTAATCTAATTATTGAGTCAACCATCTCGACTACACACAACACTGATACAATGACGCAAATCCACACACCCTAGAGTCGATTTTTCGAAGTTCAATTTGACGTTTACGGATCCCCTATCCTTTATGTATCGAATCGAAGAGAACATATCCACTCCTTCTACATAGAGACTCTCGACATCGAACAAATTACTAAACCCAATTCACTTTAGTGAGCATTTTCAGGCATTCAAACATACAACACAACATACAAAGGAGCAAACAAACATCATATCATGACAATTCACATAAAAATACATTCATAACATAGGCTAATATTCATATGAACAACCATACATCCAAATAACATGTTATTATCACTTTAAATCATTATAAATTCATTGTCATTTCAATTTCAAAATACAAACAACAGTAAATCATATTTTTGATTTTAAAACTGCATTCAAACATGTCGAAACCTATATATTCACATATAGAAAACCTAGAGATGATAATTCACTTACCATTCACTTATTAATTCACATATAGCAAAACTTGTAGATCCGAAATAAACAACCATTATTGATTTAAAAATAAAATTTTTAAGTTTGAAAACATTTTAAAAGCACTTTTAAAATATGTATCCATAATTTTGTAAGGTGTGAGAATAAAATCAGTCATCTAGGGTGTAGAATTGATAAAAATCACCAAATAAGCGTAGATTCATAAAAACAAGAGTAGATCTAAATTTGGATAGTAGCAACACACTTCTCTAGGCACAAATTTTAAAATATAAAAATCCCCTTCTAATATTTTTCTTTTTGCACTTTTTTAATGATTTATGTTAGTTTGATTGAAGGAATGATGGAATTTCGATAGAAGAAGGTCAATGGAGACTAAGAAAGGTTAGAAGATGTTCAAAGATGTATTTATAGTGATTATTGACTACTAAGGAGGTCGCCCTAACTCAAATCCTGAAATTACTTTGCATACCTAATTAAAGACTAAATTATTACCTACCAATCTACCTAGAAGCCATCTAAACTTCAAACAGTCATCTCTCCTAAACTGTAAGTCCAAAAATAGGTTATGACCACTTTATAGAATGTAAAACCATCTTATATTTCATTTAAAACTGATTTGAGATGCAAATTCGGCTCCTATAAAAAGTTATAGGCTTACAAGATTTTCAGAATCAAAATCATCCAATATTCTCAAGGTCAAAAATGTCAATTCTCAATATTACCCTAAGTTATATTCAAATTGGATCTAATTTTGTTTTAAAAATAATTTTTTATGACCCACCGATATGTAAAAATGTGGGTCATTACATTCTCCCCCTTTAGATATTTCGCCCTCAAAATCCCAACAAAACAAACATAAGCATAACTATAGATGCCAAACATGCCTAACAAGAAAATAGCATAACGATCATAAAACATACACACATAAGCAACAATAAATCCTTTGCAAAACCTAACATGTAAGGTACTAACCTAACAATTCCTTTTTACCAAATGTGAAAGCTATGATAAAAATGGAATTTGATCAAGTAAAGTGCTTCAGGTAAGCTGTCCTTATGCTCTCCTTAGTCTCCCAAGTACTACTGTCCTTGCTTTCACTTCGTTGAACCTTTAAAAACTTTACCCTTTTTCACTTAAGCTACTTTGTATTATGCTCCATTATACGAATTGGCTTTCAGGGCCTTAACAATTTTGGTTCAACTTTAACATTATCTAGTATACTCAGGGTCACAGTAAGGCCTGAGTCATGCAAAAACTTCTTAAGGACACCTTATGTACATCCTCCATCTTCTGAGGTTAGTCAACTAGATGTGCTTGGTTCCTTATCCTCTCCAATATCAGTAAAGGACCTATGACTCTCAATGTCGACTTCCCCTTATTACCGAACCAAACTATATTCTTCAAATTGATAAACCTTGATAAGCACTATGTTGCCTATAGAAAACTCCAAATTTTGGCACCTCTTATCAAAGTAGTTCTTCTGTTTGTCTTGTGCAGCTTTCATTCATTGCCGGATGATCTCAATCTCCTGCAAAGTCTCCCTAATGCCTCTTCTATGCTCTCCTAAAATCCAGTCTTGAATAACGTGTCTTGATTGCTTACACTGCTCTTCTACACACTACGGAATTGTATAATCTATTTTACATACCACTCAGCCAACTTCAATGTTGTTTTATTGGACTTTATATGTACGAATTAGA
This sequence comes from Allium fistulosum, assembly GCA_030737815.1. Taxonomy (NCBI): domain Eukaryota; kingdom Viridiplantae; phylum Streptophyta; class Magnoliopsida; order Asparagales; family Amaryllidaceae; genus Allium; species Allium fistulosum. The sequence continues at coordinate 237,775,823 of CM060902.1, forward strand.
AACTCTTCGTCAATTTATCGAGTTTGACACAAATGCTATTGTACCCTCCTCTTGTCCTCGGCAATCCATCGATTTTGGTTTCTACTCCGAATTATTAACACCAGTGCACTTGTCAACCTCTCTTTCAAACCAACTACAACGTGCTCATACCTTACATCCTAAGCAAAAATCAGATTCTTCTTTGTCTATCTGGTTAATGGTGTTGCTACCTAGAAAGACTCACTATAATGCCCTGCTCAAAACAATATAACCTAAGAATCACACTACCCTCCTCCAGAAGTGGCACTTCAAAAATTTCACCTTCAATCGGTAGCTCTTCAACACCTCTAGCACAACCCTCTTATGCATCTTGTGTTCCTCTTCCATCTGTGAATAGTTCGTGGATAGATAAGAATATTATCAACTAACACAAACTTATTTAGTTAACTTTTAAAAATAAGACTCATCAGATCAAAAAGTATGCCACAACATTGGCTAACCTGAACGGTATAACCAAACACTCATGAAATTGGAAAATTCTCCCTTACCACTCTCAGTTAATGAAACTCTATAGTTAAATCTAACTGAGAGAAAACCTTCGTACCATGGGGTAGATCAAAGAAGTCATCAGTATAATGGAGTGGATATTTATTCTTCTTCGTCACCTTATTTAGCTCACGATAATCCACACAATGTGACAACCATCTTCCTTAGTGGCGAATACTACAGGTGCTCCCTACTCAAATATACTCCTATGTAAATACCCTCTTCATACAGGTCATTCACTTGCACCTCTAGTTCCTTTTGCTCTATGGGTGCTATAAGCCTCAATGGCAAAACCATTGGCATAACATTCTTTACTAAATAAAAATGAAATTCTACCTCCTTATGTGGTGGTAATCTGGTCACCTCCTCAAATATGTCCGGATACTCTCTGACTATAAGTACCGATGACAACTCATCGCGTGAGATCTTAAGCAAATATAGAAAGCTAACCATCATTTCATTGTCTGGAAGGTAGCCTTACTCCAGTCTATGCTCACCATCTATCTCAATCGTCACTAACAACCTCTGGCAATCTACCACAACTCCATGTTTTTTCAACTAGTCCATCTTCAGTATAATACCAAACACCACAAAGCCAAATACAAAAAAATCACAAACAAATATGCCTCCATGACTCGATAGGACTATATCTCGAAAACCATAGACAAACTATTAGAACCTCCATCAAGGTTTAACATAATCAAATGTTTTCTACTGGCCGGTTTTAGTTTTATTCTATCTACCAGGCCACTAAATATAAAGGAATGTGAAATCCCAATATTGGATAAAATATAAATAGGTATATCATAAATTGAAAGCATACCTTGGATAAAAATGCCCTTCCTTTTCTCCTTCACAAATGGAGTAGTTTACAAAGTCCGAACAACATTGAGAGCCTATGTCTTCACAACCTAATTTTTCTTTAGCATATTTTGACAATCCTTTCTAGTACAAGCTTGTTAAAATTGTAATACATCTTCTCTACACTCTTATATTTCTTGCTCAGATGAACTTTCAACCCGTAGTTAAAGCAAGTAGGTCAAATTTGCCTTTCTTCCGACTATCTTTGTTATGGGATTTAATATTATCCTTGTTGTTCCATATTCTCTTTCCATATTAGCCACACTGTGGTTTATACTCCTCCTTTGGAACAAAAGAAGCTTTCGACTTTAGGTACAACCTCTAGCGCCTCAGGACCTTATCAACTGTCATTTGAAAGCTTTCATTAATGTGACCTATTAGCCTCTCTCCACATAGTTATTCAATCCAATTATGAACTTTTCATTCTTCTATAATAGAGTGTTAACGGAGGACATCCTATATTTTGACAACATTTAGAATTCGTCCACTTACTCTTAACAGTCAAATCACTCTATTTCCAATCAACAAATCTCCTGAATATCACCAACTAGCTGCCGATATAAACTTCAAATATTTCCTTCAACTGATCCCAAGTAAATTTGTTCTCGGAAATTGCAACTCTAAGGGCATTCCACCAATTCATCGCCCTTCCTTGAAGTTGTTTAGAGGACAACTTCATTGCTGTAACATCCCCCTATATGGAGGCCCAAAACGAATGGCTACGGATGCTGCAGTCATCCATAGTTATTAATCTTTGGCGACCCAATACGGTGATGCTAGATTAATTGATACATAGATCATAAGAACATGGAAATTTTTTAACAATTCAAAAACATATTTCAACATTCCATTCAAAACATTTCGTGTTCATTACATAATCCCAAAACGTTAACCTCGTTCAGCAAAAATATAAATATTACACATACGCCAAGAGTGACATACGAAGATGCCCACTTGGTTGATCAGAGTATATAATAAGGCTAATAAATCTACCTTTACCAAAAAAAAACACAACGGAAAACATATCTCTAAAAAACTATATGCCTCCTGAATGCCTCCGGAAGCTTTATTCGTCTAAGAAGAGAACCTAAAAACCCTAAACCTCAACCTACTCAAAATCAATTGATTACCCGAGAGTTTAAGGGGAAAACAAAAACTTCGAGTTATACATAAAGCCTGGTATGAATAATAATCTAGCATCTCAATCATTTTGGATATCTAGTGAGACCACGCCACTTAGCGATATGAGTTTTCCCCTCACTAGTATCCTAAAAACCTTTATAAAACTATATTCTGTACTCCTACATCCACAATGGTTAAAACATATATTTTAAAATATTATGATGATATGCATACTTGAAAATAATTAGGTTTTACCATTCCCAGTTCAATCTGAAACCCTGTCATAATTATAGTTTATGGGGTCACTAATAACCTTTTTAGTTTTCATAGGTTTACTAATAACCTTGTTATAATTAATAGACATCTTGTCCTATTCATAGTTTTCATGGGATCATGAAGAACCTATAGGCTCTTTCCAATTAACTTAAATAAATCATGGGTCCCCCTAAACCTATTAGTCATTCCAATAACTATTCACCTTATTCTAGTTTTTATGGGTTAACTAGGAACCTATGGACTTATCCAGTAACTTACTTTATATCCTAGTTTTCATGGGTTGACTAGGAACCTACCGATACTTCCATTAGCCACTCTCTTATCCTAGTTTTCATGGGTTTACTAGGAACCTATTGACTGATGTCAATTCTCAACCCAGGTATAGTTTTCATGGGTTCAATACAAACAAATTAGCCCCTGCCAACTGCCTTTAATGCATAGTTTTCATGGGTTAACTATGAGCCTTTTTGGTATGCGCCAATAACAAACTTATCATAGTTTTTATGGGTTTACTATGAACCTTTTGGTATGCACCAATAACTACCTTATCATAGTTTTCATGGGTTTACTATGAACCTTTTGGTATGCAAAATAACTATAAAGTTTATACGTCCTATATGTTTGGTCACCATGACACTTAGGATGCAATTCTACTAATTCGGGAGTTTAAATAATTTATATTCACTATTTAGTTAACCTAGCTGGTTCTTCAACCCCTTTTTCCCCAAAATACAGTTATGGGTTATCATGTGAATATACTCATGTTTGAAGAAGCAAAACAACAATTTAATAATACCACTCCTATAGGTTTAAGGTCCTTGAACTACAAAGCATAAACACAGTTAACACCTTTAACTTATAATATTATCAAGGCAATACTTCTTCAAAATTACATACTTAAAGCCATTACAAAACTCCTTTGTACAAGCCGTGGGTTTTTCCTTTAAAAATTAGAGTGTGGGTTTTTCAAACCTTTCGACAATTTCGAAGGGTTACACTTACAACCTCTTTGAAAGGTTTAATCATCCGCTTTAAAAACAATAGGCTCCAACCCCCTTTTATACTTTAAACACTTCCTTCGAAACCTTTCGACTTTGATAAAGCATTACTATCATAGATATAAGGGTAGAACCTTTCGAAACCATTGGAAAGCAAACTTTTCAAAATCATTGAAATTCAAACCTTTTAAAAGCATTGGGTTTATACTAATATTACTTTGGGTCATAGGTGAAAGTTTTTAAAACCACTTTCTACCTGTGCAGTTAATGCCCCGTTATTACCTCACTATAACCCTGCTATATCTCATAGCGGATTTCTACCACTACGATATTTCCATATAGCCCCAAATATAGCCTTTCCGCTTTAAGCCCCACTATTTCCATGATATCTCGTTATTCCCGCTATATTCCACTATTTCCGCTATATCTTCTTTAAGATAAATGAATTGAAAATTGAGATTTATACATCATAAAAATTATGAAATTTATTTATTTGATTGAGTTTTTAATATGTTTTCAGAAATGGAAATACTCTAATATTCTACTAAATTCAATTATATTATGTAACAGTTTTACGTTTATTTACAGTATATTTGCACATGTTTTTATTTAAAATTAATAATGTATTAATTATAATTCAATTGAATGTTAATTTTTCATTTAATTACGAGGTATATATTTGTGACAACATTAAATATGAGTTTTATATGCTATTTTAGGGTTATCCGCTATATCCTGCTATATCCTCGCTGTATCCCCGCTATGACTTTTTGCACCTCCACCGCATTGAATCTTCTGAGCGCTTTAACTGCACAACTTTCTACTTTATAAAACATTGGGGATAAACATTTAAACCTTTGGATTGTGTCGAAAGCTCCTGCTTTCGACCCCTTCGAAAGGTTGGGAAGCGGCTTGTATTTATAAAACCAGTAAACCTTTCGCCTAAGTCGAAAGCTCCTGCTTTCGACCCTTTGGAAGGTTGAATAAAAACAAAAGCAGCAGTTCTTTTCAAAATCTCTTTGAAACAACCTTTCGAACTCGTCGAAAGGTCTCTTAAATCCTTTCAAAACCTAACCTTTCAACTTTGTCGAAAGGTCTTATAGAAACAACTTATAAAAACCAAACCTTTCAACCTTGTTGAATGCTCTTTTAAAACAATCTTTCGAAAACCAAACGTTTCAACTTTGTTGAAAGGTCTTTAGAAAACAGGCAAGGGATTTCTCTTTTCAAATCAAAATAAACTAAGGATCCATTTCCTTTGGAAGTAAACCTTCGAAAGCAACCCTTCGACACCATACCTTTTGACTTGGTTCAATTCACTACATACCACCTGAATGATATCATGTGCATTGCTTTCAACCTTGTTGGTCATTGAAGTCGAAAGGTCTTGGTCGAGAGGTCTGAATCGAAAGGTTTTCCAAAGAAGGCAGAACCATCTTTTTCTGGGTAAAAACCGATTTTTCCAAAATAAGTAAACTTTTTGAAACTAACTTGCCTACTTGTAAATCTTTGATTGGCTTTCATAACTTTTTAAATATTTTGGATAATATTTGCAGCAATTTTCTCAGTTTTAAACCATTTTAACATTTAACAAATAAGCCTTCCTCTTTTAAAATGATTAAATCATTTATGTCCTCCTTTCAAAATAATTTAGTTTCCATACTAAATCACTTGGTAAAAATCCCCAAAAATTCCATAAATTCAGTTTTATTATGTTATCTAACATTCTAAAATTTTAGACCCAAATTCTTAATATATTTCCCAAAGAAATTTATAAACCAAAATAACCATATTTTCCTTTGAAAATTCATAATAAATTCTCCACGGCTTGAAAAATTATAAAAATTGAAACCCAACTCAAAAATCATGTTTTCTATAACATAAAATTTTCCTATGGTATTCAAAAATCATTTCATCTCAATTTTACCCTAAACCGTGCATATCTACTTTTTGAACAACCATGTTTAATCCATATAAATCATAAATCAAGCATATCATCTTTCATCATATCATAAAAATAGTTTTTTACCATTAAATCCAAAACTATAAGATGTAAAAACCAAAAATGGAGATGTAGAAATTATTATTCACCTTAGATTGGATAAGGAAATTGTAGTATGGTTGAGATTGATTCCTTCTAACTTGAATCCTAAGCTTTTAGTTGATTTTCTCTTCTCTTCATTCTAGTGGTCGGCCTTGCTTCTCACGATTATAAATTTGGTTTTGGTGAAATGAACGTGTATGACTAAGAAAGATAGTATAAGGGTGGGAAATATGGGCGGCTATTTACCCTAATACCTTTGTGTTTAATTTCCTAACCATTTATATAAGTTCATTTGATTTTAAATAAGCATGGCCATCTAGTTTATTAATCAACCTTAATCTCCTTATCTACATCATTCTATTTAATTTATTCTAATTAAATCTCCTCAATAATGTCAATAAAAGTAGGGGTGTTACAGGCTCCCCTCCTTAAAGAATTTCATCCTCGAAATTTAGTAAGGATAAACTAGCAAACATAGTAATCATCTGTAACAACTACTAATAACCATACTAGCCTACCTGACTATCACAATTAATATAAATCTAATATAGACATACCATTATAGAAAATCAGGATAAGCCTCTCGAATCCTGTGTTCTGTCTCCCAAGTGCAGTCTTTCTCATTGTCACTCCACTTAACCTTTACCAACTTGACTATCTTCGTCCTCAAACTCTTCTCATCTCTCGCTACAACGCGAACTAGTTGTCTAACAAAAGTCAAATCAGGCTCCACTACTAAATCCTCCAACTCAGTCTGAGGAATGGTAGACTCTGGATCATGCACATACTTACGAAGACGAGACACATGGAATACATAATGGACACCTGCCAAACTGCTCGGCAACTCTACTTTGTACGCGAGCTTCCCAATCCTCTCTATAACTTGGAATGGTCCAACATATCTTGGGGTTAACTTTCCCGACTTTCCAAATTGTACCACTCCCTTCATTAGTGATACTTTAATGAAAACCCGGTCTCCCACTGAGAACTCTAGGTCTTTACGCCTCTTATCTGCGTAACTCTTCTGCCTGGATTAAGCTACCTTCATTCGTCCTTGGATTAGTTCAATCTTTTCTAATGCCTCTCTAACCAAATCTGGACCTAAGACCAATCCATCTCCAGTCTCTAACTAACAGGCTGGCAATTTGCATGGCCTTCCATACAAAGCTTCAAAAGGCACCATTCCTATACTAGTCTGATAACTATTATTATAGGAAAACTCAATCAGAAGCAGATGATCCTCCCAAGATCCACCAAAGTCGACCACACAAGCTCTCAATAGGTCTTCGAGTACCTTATTGACTCTCCCTATTTGCCCGTTCGTCTGTGGGTGATAAGCTGTACTCATCTTGAGCTTAGTACCTAATACTTCTTGTAGACTCCTCCAAAATTCACTAGTGAATAATGCATCTCTATTGCTGACTATGCTACTAGGAATCTTATGAAGTCTAACTTTGTTCTTCACTATCAACATAGCCAAAATAGGCGCCGTTCTGGTTGACTCTACCGGAATGAAATGGGCACTCTTGGTCAACCTATCCACAATAACCCATATACTTTCATTTCCTCTACTTGACCTTGGAAGCCCATCTATAAAGTCCACTGACATCAAATCCCACTTCCAAACTGGAATATCTAAAGGTTGAAGTAACCCACTAGGCTTTTGATGTTCGGCCTTCACTTGTTGATAGTTAACACACTGCCTAACCCACAAGCCAACATCCCTCTTCATGCCTTCCCATAGAAGCTCCTCTTTATATCTTGATACATCTTGTTCCTTCTTGGATGAATCGTAAACATTGATCGATGACATTCCTTTAGAACCTCCCTCCTTAAGTTCTCTACATTTGGAAGCACAATCGTCCCTTCTTTCTCAACCATCCTGTCTAGTCAAGACAAAAATCTATCAAATCATTTACCTCAGTTCCAACCACAAGCCTTCTGATCCTCTCAGCTAATAATGGATCCTCCTTCTATTTAGAAGCAATTCTCTCGATCAACACTGGTCAAACTTCCAAACTGGACAACATGGCAGTACTCTAACTAGAACTAGCAGTCGATCTTAACCGCACACCACATCTGGTCAAAGCTTCCAGATCTTTCCACTCCGCCAACATTACCAACACCACATTCTGATGTCTTCTGCTGAGAGCATCCAGTACTTTATTACATTTTCCTGGGTTATACTCTATAACGAAATCGTAAGCGGCCAAAAACTCCAGCCACCTCTGCTATCGCATATTCAACTCTTTCTGAGAGAATAGGTATCTCAAAGACTTATGATTGGTATACAATTCAACTCTCTCCCCCAAGAGATAATGCCTCCAAATCCTCAAGGAAAAAATTACCGCTGCCAACTCCAAGTCATGAGTAGGATATCTTACTTCATGCGGTCTAAGCTGCCTAGATGCGTAAGCAATAACTTTTCCCTTCTGCATCAATACTGCTCCCAATCCAGTCACACATGCATCTGTATATACTACCAACCCTTGGTTACCATCTGAAACTACTAGCACTGGCACATTGGTTAACAAATGCTTTAACTTAAGGAACCCTTCTTCGCATTTGTCGGACCAAATAAACTTCACGTCCTTCCTGGTCAACTTAGTCAAAGGTGCTGCTATCCACGAGAAATCCTTAATGAATCTTCGGTAATAGCCAGCAAGTCCAAGAAAACTCCTGATCTCGGTTACCGTCTCTGGTCTCTTCCAATTATTGACAGCCTGAATCTTAACTGGATCAACTGATAATCCTTCCTCTGAAACCACATGATCAAGAAACTTAACTTCTCTCTTCTAGAAATGACACTTGAAAAACTTTGCCTTCAGCTGATTCAGCCTCAGCGTTTCCAGCACCACTCTAAGATGAATCTCATGCTCTCTTTCATCTTTAGTGTACACCAAAATATCATGCTCTCTTTCATCTTTAGAGTGCTATCTGAAAACCCGATTCATCAAATCAACGAAGAAAGCAGGTGCATTCGTCAATCCGAATGGCATTACTAACCATTCATACGAACCATAACAAGTTCGAAATGCCATCAAAGAAATCTATCCTCCACCACTCTCAATTGATGGAACCCCATCACCAAATCCAATTGGGAAAATACTTTGGCTCCACTCAACTGTTCAAATAGATCATCTATCCTCGGTAGAGGGTGCCTATTCTTGATCGTCCTTTCGTTCAACTTACGATAGTTGATGCATATCCTTAACGACCCATTTGGTTTCTTTACAAATACTGCGACTGCTCCCCAAGGTGAACTCCTTGGTCTAATAAAATTCCTTTCTTCAAGATCCGCTAGCTGCACCTTCAATTCCTTCATATCTGTTGGTGTCATTCTGCTAGGTGCTCTACCGACAGGTTCATCTCCTGGTACAAGGACTATCCGAAACTCAATAGCTCGTTTCGGAGGTAATCCAGTAACTGGCTCAAAGACATCTGCAAACTCTATAACCACACGAACCCGGCTAAGCTCTTCTCCGAACTCCATGGCACCCAACAAAGCACAAACACTCTTACTAGAATTCTCCATCGAGAAAATGATTCGATTATGACTATCTGGGTGTCTCAATGATATTTCCTGATCTTGGAAAAAAATCCTAGCCTCATACTTACCTAATCAATCCATACCTAAGATGATCCTGAAATCTACGAAATCAAAAACATACAAACTGCATGCAAACTTATGACCTAACAAATCAAGTTCTAACTGCTCACATCTCATCCCAAGAGTTGCATATCCTCCTATTGGATTTGCAACCCTTAAGAAAGTTACTAAGTATGTGGGTTCAATACATAATCTATCAACCAAATACTGCGATATAAATGAATGTGATGCATCGGTATCAAAAAGTACCCTAACTGGTATACTCTGTATCAAAAACGTACCTTCCATCACAATCTTTCCTTTCTCTGCTGCAGTAGGTCTAGAAGAAGATGGTGGTCTAAAAGCAAACACCATCCCTCTGTCCGCTTTGACTGGCTTTGGACATTGGTTCTTATAATGCCCAACTTGGTCACAGTTGAAGCATTTCACATTCTTCTTCTCTGCAGGCTTCTTTCCTTTACCAGTTCTGCACTCATGGGCATTATGGCCCTTCTTATCACACTTATAACATACCAAATCAGCCTTTGCCTTCTTAGCAGCCTCTCATTTCTGGGCTCCTTTCTTATTAAAGAACTTCCTTTTCCTTCCTTGAGAACCCTAGGACTCGACTGGCTTTTCCCTAGTTGAAACAGCAAGCGTCTCCTCATGGTGGACCACCATCACGTGATAAGGTTCTCTAATATGAATCATAACCATCCTGCCTAGCTCTGGCCTCAAACCTATAATGAATCTCTCATTCCTCCTGACATCAGTGTCAACCAAAGCATAACCATATCGAGATAGCTCATCAAACTTAGCAGCATACTCGATCACAGACATCTGTCCTTGGACAGGATCCATGAACTTCCTCATCAATGCCGATTTGGCAACCTTAGAAAAGAACTTTTGCTCAAACCTCCTCCTGAAGTCAACCTATGTCAACTCTTCCTCTGGCACTCCAGCAGTCAGACTGTTCCATCAATGAAGCGCTAATCCTTGCAGCTGTTTAGAGGCTAGCCTTCCCTTGTCTCCATCATTCAGGCCAAAATCCGTAAAGATCCTTTCATAGTTCAACAGCCAATTCTCTACTTCAACAACATCTTCTGTTCCAGCAAATGGCCTTCCTCCCAGTCTAACATAGTCTCTACTCAGCTTAGCATAATTATAACCAGTTGGAACTACGGGATTAGCTCCACCAACATTGCAAGTAGCTCTTGCTCGCAACAGATTAGCCAACAACTAATACACCATCCCCGCATCTGCTAGCGGATTTCCAGCATCTATATTTGCCTCAGCATTTTGATTAGCATTATCCTGTCGACCTAGGTTTCTCTAAGTATTAGGTCGAGCATTTGCAATGGTTATGGTGCTTCCTCCACCTAGATTTTCTCTTCCGTTTCCTGCCTCCATATCCTCTTTCTCGTATATCTGCATACAAGCCTTAGTAAGATATCGAAGAACGGTTTAAGAGAGAGGGGAATACGTACTTAGTTATATACCTATATATCAAATACAAGTACGTTACTATAGCGTTAACCCAAACCCTGATCATATTTTTAAATTCATTGGATTATGTTTGAAAAAAGATTTTAGGTTTAACTTTTCTTTTAAAGTTTCATAAACATATGCCCTGATACCAACTTGTAACATCCCTCTATTTGGAGGCCCAAAACTAACGGCTATGGATGCTGCAGTCATCCATAGTTATTAATCTTCGGCGACCAGATACGGCGGTGCTAGATTCATTGATACACAGATCATAAGAATATGGAATTTTTTTTTAACAATTCAAAAATATATTTCCACATTCCATTCAAAACATTTCAAGTTCATTACATAATCCCAAAATGTTAACCACATTCAGCAAAATTATAATTATTACGCATACACCAAGAGCGACATATGAAGATGCACCCTTGGTTGATTAGAGTATATAATAAGGCTAATAAATCTGCCTTTCCAAACATAACACACAGCGAAAAAGATATCTCTAAATAACTATATGCCTCATGCATGCCTCCAGAAGCTTTATTCGTCTAAGAAGAGAACCTAAAAACCCTAAACCTCAACCAACTCAAAATCAATTGAGTATCCAAGAGTTTAAGGGGAAAACAAAAACTTCGAGCCAGACATAAAGTTTGGTATGAATAATAATCTGACATCTCAATCCTTTTAGATATCTAGTGAGACCACGCCGCTTAGAGGAACGGGTTTTCCCCTCACTAGTATCCTAAAATCCTTTATAAAACCATATTTTGTGCTCCTGCATCCACAATGGTTAAAACATACATTTTAAAATATTAGGATGATATGCACACTTGAAAATAATTAGGTTTTACTATTCCCAATTTAATCTAACACCCTGTCATAATTATAGTTTCTAGGGTCACTGTTAACCTTTTTAATTTTCATGGGTTTATTAATAACCTTATTATAATTAATAGACATCCTATCCTATTCATAGTTTTCATAGGGTCACTAAGAACCTATAGGGTCCTGCCAGTTAACTTAATTAAATCATGTGTCCGCCCGAACCTATTAGTCATTCCAATAACTAGTCACCTTATCCTAGTTTTCATGGGTTGACTAGGAACCTATGGACTTATCCAGTAACTTACTTCATATCCTAGTTTTCATAGGTTGACTAGGAATCTACTGATACTTCCATTAGCCACTCCCTTATCCTAGTTTTCATGGGTTTACTAGGAACCTATTGACTGATGTCAATTCTTAATCCGGATATAGTTTTCATGGGTTCACTACAAACCAATTAGCCCCTACCAACTATCTTTAATGCATATTTTTCATGGTTAACTACGAGCCTTTTTGGTATGCACCAATAACTACCTTATCATAGTTTTCATGAGTTTACTACCTTATCATAGTTTTCATAGGTTTACTATGAACCTTTTGGTATGCAACCAATATCTACAAAGTATAGGCATCATATATTTTTGGTCACCTTGACACCTTGGATGCAATTCTACTCATTCAGGAGTTTAAGTAATTTATATTCACTATTGAGTTTACCTAGCTGGTTCTTCTAATCCTTTTTTCCCAAAATACAATTATGGGTTATCATGTGAATATACTCATGTTTGAAGAAGCAAAACAACAGTTTAACAATACCACTCCTGTGGGTTTAACGTCCTTGAAATACAAAGCATAAAACATAGTTAACACCTTTAACTTATATTTTTTATCAAGGCAATACTTCTTCAAAATTACATACTTAAAGCCATTACAAAACTCCTTTGTACAAGCCATGGGTTTTTCCTTTAAAAATTAGAGTATGGGCTTTTCAAACCTTTCGACAACGTCGAAGGGTTACACTTACAACCTCTTCGAAAGGTTTAATCATCAGCTTTAAAAATAATAGGCTCCAGCCCCCTTGTATACTTTAAACACTTCCTTCGAAACCTTTTGGCTTTGATAAAGCATTACTATCATAGATATAAGGGTAGAACCTTTCGAAACCATTGGAAAGCAACCCTTTCGAAATCACTGAAATTCAAACCTTTTGAAAGCATTGGGTTTAGACTAAAAATATTACTTTGGGTCATAGGTGAAAGTTTTTTAAACAACTTTCTACTTTATAAAACATTGGGGAAAACATTTAAACCTTTCGACTGTGTCGAAAGCTCCTGCTTTTGACCCCTTCAAAAGGTTGGGAAGCAGCTTGTATTTGTAAAACCAATAAACCTTTCGACTAAGTCGAAAGCTCCTACTTTCGACCCTTCGGAAGGTTGAATAAAAACAAAGGCGGCAGTTCTTTTCAAAATCTCTTTGAAACAACCTTTCGAACTCATGAAAGGTCTCTTAAATCCTTTCAAAACCTAACCTTTTGACTTTATCGAAAAGTCTTATAAAAACAACTTATAAAAACCAAACCTTTCGACCTTGTCGAAAGGTCTTTTAAAAAAACCTTTTGAAAACCAAACCTTTCGACTTTGTCGAAAGGTCTTTAGAAAATTGGCAAGTGGTTTCTCTTTTCAAATCAAAATAAACTAGGGATCCATTTCCTTCGGAAACAACCCTTCGAAAGCAACCCTTCGACACCATACCTTTCGACTTGGTTCAATTCACTACATACCACCTGAATGATATCATGTGCATTGCTTTCAACCTTGTTGGTCATTGAAGTCGAAAGGTCTTGGTCGAGAGGTCCGAATCGAAAGGTTTTCCAAAGAAGGCGGAACCACCTTTTTCTACGTAAAAGCTGATTTTTCCAAAATAAGTAAACTTTTTGCAACTAACTTACCTACTTGTTAATCTTTGATTGGCTTTCTCAACTTTTTAAATATTTTGGATAATATTTGCCGCAATTTTCTCAGATCTAAACCAATTTAACATTTGACAAATAAGCCCTTCGTCTTTTAAAACTATTAAATCATTTAGGTCCTCTTTTCAAAATAATTTAATTTCCATACTAAATCACTTGGTAAAAATCCCCAAAAATTCCTGAAATTCACTTTAATCATGTTATCCAACATTCTAAAATTTTAGACCCAAATTCTTAATATATTTTCCAAAAGAAATTTATAAACCCAAATAACCATATTTTCGTTTGAAAGTTAATAACAAACTCTCCACGGCTTGGAAAATTATAAAAATTGAAACCCAACTCAAAAATCATGGTTTCTCTGACATAAAATTTTCCCATGGCATTTAAAAATCATTTCATCATGATTTTACCCTAAACCAGGCATATTTACTTTTTGAACAACCATGTTTAATCCGTATAAATTATAAATCAAGCGTATAGTTTTTCAACATATCATAAAAATAGATTTTTATCATTAAATCCAAAGCTATAAGATGTAAAAACCAAAAATAGAGATGTACAAATTATTATTCACCTTAGATTGGATAAGGAAATTGAAGTATGATTGAGATTGATTCCTTCTAATTTGAATCCTAAGCTTTTAGTTAATTTTCTCTTCTCTTCTTCCTGATGGACGGCCTTGCTTCTCACGGTTACAAATTTTTTTTGGTTAAATGAACATGTATGACTAAGAAAGATAGTATAAGGGTGGAAAATATGGGTGGATATTTACCCTAATACCCATGTGTTTAATTTCCTAACCATTTATATAAGTTCATTTGATTTTAAATAAGCATGACCACCTAGTTTATTAATCAACCTCAATCTCCTTATCTACATTATCCTTTTTAATTTATTCTAATTAAATCTCCTAAATAATGTCAATAAAAATAGGGGTGTTACAATTGCATCCTCTAACTCCTAGTCCTCGAAGATGCATTCGCAAGTATCCAACCAACAATGCACTTAAATGGCTGATTCCATTCCATGAAACGGTTTGCCCACAAGGCTAGCAAAATCCTTATTTAGCTTGGAAAAATCAGCCCTTGGGGCTTGCACTGGAGCACCACCACCAACTACAATTGGAGTGCATGCTTGGGCATTCTACATCATGTTCATGATCATATTATTAAATATTGCCTACATATCAAGGTCCACAGCGGCCCTGTTGCCTACTCCTATCTCAACTCTAAATAAAGAATTAACAGTAGTATTCCTAGTTTGTTAGTTCATTCTTAAAAAGAGTAATAAGAATGATCAGTCTCTTAAAAAAGAAAGATGCATAAATGGTACTCGTGTGTGCAACGAGACTTACTACCATACACACACACTATGTGGTTTTGAAAACAAACATATATAATAAGTGTGCTTTCTCATATATCGCCAAATCCATTCTAGAGTGATATGTCCTCATCTATCTCTAATGGATTCAGGTATCAACCTAGGTCAATCAGTTACCTAAGCTTTGATACCAAGTGTGACAACAAACCTACGGCTTCAACACCCAAATACCATAAATATTGTGCTGCAAAAGTATCCGGATGATGTAGATGATAGACAAGGTAATATAAAACAATCCAAAGTAGAACTTGTCTTATATCTCATAGCATATAGGATAAAATATAATAATCAACATAGATATATAACAAGTGAGACAACATATAACAAAATGGACCAAAATAAATCAAAGTACATCCGTCCATCATAGTTACACAAAACAAAGTGGAAATAAAGTTTATACATTAAATCAAACAAATTGTAAATAGAGAGCCGCCTCTAATAAATAAGTACTTGTAATAGCTCCACAATACTAGATAAGAGAATAATGGTAATAGATCCAACTGTTGTATATGAAACCACTAGCCCCATGCTCGTCAACCACACAACTACATGTGCTATCTTGGACATGTACCCCTAGTCTGCCCATTTAAGAGTACCCAAGATAGAGGATATAAATGCCTCCTAGAACGTTTTTTTGGGCCGCCTGTAGATTCTCTGTCATGCCAACTTGATAATGTTTTGACATTTGACATTATCATGTCATCAGCTAATCAAACTATTTCCTCTGTTCAAGATGAAATGGATATAAACACCTCTATTCCTGGCTATTCTTCGCATTCTGGTGCTGATAAGTTAATTCAATTATCTCTTTATGCAATCCACAATGTGAGTGATTCTGTAATAACCTTAAATGATGTCATGCCTAGTAATATTCTGAGGTCAGTATTGCTAAGGTGTAGCAATAATCAAATAGTTTGGACTTCTCTATTTTAGAAAAAAGCTTGTAATGTTGGATCATGTGCACCTAAGCAATTTGTAGTAGACTTCATTGATAAATGAATACAATCCTCTATTAAGTGACAGATGCAAGTATCTCATTTTGGAAAGATCACATTATTGGTTTTTTAGATGAATAACCCCCTTATAGTGTTGTGAAAAGTCAGGTTTTATGCACTGAGCGTTTAAGAGTAACAGTTGATGTATGATATGGTAAATCCTTGTACTTTTTTGATTCTCTTATCCTATAGAGAGCTGATGTATACTAGAGGCAGACACTATTACCGTTGAAGGAATTTTTTTATTATTATGTAATAGAGCCAATGATAGTTTTGGCTTATGGGCAAGTTCTTTCCATTTCGGTATGGGTATATCTTTCAAGTATTCCTTCACTCTTCTTTTCGAAGGCATTAATTGGATTGCAAATCATATTAGTAAGCTTATATGTTTTCACATCTCTACTATGCGATGGTAACATCTTGATTATGTAAAAGTGTTGATTGAAGTCACCCCTACCAAACAGGTCCTTTCTCGTATTCTGTTTCCATTTCTACTGACAATATCGCTTATGTAGATGTTTCTTATCAGCATATGCCAATCATATATGACTCTTGTCACTCATTTGGCCATTTAGCAATGGTTTGTTATTTCTTTCCTTCCTTTCTTACATATATGCTTTTGAATACTCCTCTACCGAAGCTTCCTGTCTGTTAGTAGAGGGTTAAAGCAAGCGTCAAAGGAACCATCTCCTGAAAGTTTGCGAAACAATTATTCTTGATGATTCACCTTCTGTGCCTAATGCGATTTCTCCTAGAGTAGTCCCTCATGTGTTAGATGATTTACCTATCGACTTGCATAACCTTGAGTGGATTATGGTAGAGGAAGTATGGATTTTAGAAACTCCCTTTTGAAATATTCCCCTTCTTGCAAGTACTACTTACAAGTTTGTTTCCAATAAAGTCGGAGAGAAAAAATAGCATAGGTATGTTCCTAATGGCTACTCTCTTATTTTAGCTCCTAATGATAGGCCAGAGATACACAATCAGAATGTTCTCTTGGATGACAGTTGGGATATGACCTTTTTATACTGCTAAGATTCATGTAGTATGTTCCAGAGCTTGTTATATTATTACTGTGTTATGTAAACCTACTGGGCCCTATTGAGGATGTTTAGTTTTTATAGTATAATAGCTGAAACATTGTAGTCTTGCTCATGCTTCGTAATGTGATTGTAATAGTGTAGTTGCAAGGAAACTTTGGCTCGCACCTGTAATAACTTTTGTAAAAGTGGTATGACCACTATAAAACTGGCTTGCCAGTTCAAAATAATAATACAATGTTTTGCCTCCAAAAAAAGAGTACCCATGATAATAAGATGGAAAGCATAAAACATCGAGTCATACAACGTTATGATATAAGCGATCTATAATGTCAAAATACTATAAAAAGGGATATAGTAAATAGGACCATGAGGAATATGGTATCATACCTGACCTATCCTTACATCCGACATGTTAGCACATAACATCGATGAATGCTAACCTACCATCATTATCATATGGGTATACTACTACTCAGGGTACAATATAGGGTTCCTGGGTATACTACATAATAAATACCTACAATGTGTGGCATACATATCAAACAGAGAAAACATGAAAAACATCAGACAATCTTGCACTCTCTACTCAAATGCCATTGGACATAAGATAACTCATATAATACCTAATATTGATCAACGACTACTCAACATCATAGTTCCATCGATGCTCGAACCTATGCCACTCCATAAGATCAATAAACTAGAATACCTGTATAGGTCCAAGGTTAAAAAGATCTTCCTATAGCTATCAGTAGTGAGTGTCCCCACCAAGACCTTCTTCTTCCATACATCAAGACCTCTGACTTATCTGTGTTCCCTTTGGATATGTCCTAATAGTAGAAACCCTCGTATGTTCTTCTCCACATATCAATCGTCGTCCCTTAATGTATAAATATCCAACCATTGGATCATCTCCAAACTTTCTATGAAGCTTCAACATTACATTTTCTTCCATTAGCAAAATTTTGGTATAAATCTAATTAAGTCGAATAGGGTGGTTGTGATTGGGTTTGGGAATTGATCGATGATGATCGATTCCACCCATTCCTTAGCCGCTTTTCTCTAGTTGAGCTCAAATTTTCCTACTAAATCATCTCAATTTATCCCGTAGACATCCCACATTTGGCCCTAGTCAACATTCAAAAATACCAAAGTAGCCCTTGGTCAATCCTGAAGAAAACCTAAAGAAACCCTATAGTGACCTTGAAGCCGCTCTGAAGTTAGCAACACATTTTTCCATGCCCCGGTTTTTTCATGACTGGCCTAAATTTTTGAGGCCATCAGATTGAAGCACCCTGGATAGGAATCCGAGTTTAGTACCAACCACTAAGCAAAATTATCTACTGCCTCGAATCAAAGTTTTTGCTCAGTTTACACGTGTCTGGCTCGAAGTTTTCCTTCCCTCGACTTGAAGTCACCACCGAACAACTATCTACCGACTAGATTTAACTGAACTAACTTTTCCACTCCCAAACCCAAGTTTATCCCGCATTTTTCCACTTTTAGCCTAAGGTTACCTGAGTTTTACTCCAAATCACCCTTGGGCAACCTATATGTCGAACAGAACACTTAGTCAATTTCTACACTACTTTCTTCATTAATTTCTATATCTAAACATTCCACCTTAATCCAATTATTACGACCACCATCACGAATTGTGTGCAACACCAATACAATGACATGACTCAATATATCCTAGAGTCGATTCGTCAAAGTTCAATTATAAGTTTAAGGATCCTCCATCCTTTGTGTATTGAATTAAAGAGTAAATCACCGCTCCTTCTACACAAAGACTCCTGACCATAGAACCGATTAACAAACCTAATTTGGTCTAATGAGCTTTCACTCATTCAAACATACAAAACACATATGAACGAGAAAATAAACATCATATCATGGAAATGCACATTAAAATGCACTCAAAGCATAACCTAACATTCATATGATAAACCATACATCCAAATAACATGTTTATATAACTTTAAATCATTATAAATTCATTTTTTCGAGTTTCAAAATCCAAAAAGTGGTAAATCATATTTTTGACTGTAAAATTAAATTTAAAGAATGTCAAAACCTTTGGATTCGTATATAGCAAGCCTAGAGATGATAAATCACTTGCTAATCACCTAAAACTAATGCAAAAATACATAAATTGATGTAGATCGAAATGAAAAGCAATCAATAATTTAAAAATCAAAATTTAAGTTTGAAAATATTTTAAAAAAACTTTTAAAAAATATATTCATAATATAGTAAAGTGAGAGAAAAATCACTCACCTAGTGTGTAGAATAAACAAAAATCACCAAATAAGTATAGATTGACTAGAACAGGAGTGGATCTGAATTTGAACAGTACTAAACATGCTTCCTTATGCAAAAATTTGTAATCTAAGAATTCCCTTGCTAAATCCTCTTTTAATTAATTGATTTAGGTTAGTTTTATTGGAAGAATGATGTGATTTTTGTAGAAGAAGATCAATGGAGGTTAAGAAAGGTTATGAGATGTTTATAGATGAATTACAGTAATTAGTGGATATTATGATGGTTTCCCCTAACCTTAATCCCAAAATTAATTGGCAGACCTAATTATGGGCCGCATAATTACCTAGTTTTCTGCCTAAAAGTTGTCCAAACTTTAAACAACCATATCTCCTAAACCGCAAGTCTAAAACCTATTATGAACACTCTAAAGAATGGAAAACCACTATATTATAAGTGGTTTGAGGCCCTAATTTAGCTCCTATCAAAAGTTATAGGTCTTACAAGACTTTCAAGGTCAAAACTATCCAGATTTATTCTTGGGGTCAAAAATGACAATTATGAATATTTCCCGAAGTTAAATTCAATTTGGACTCAATTCTGTTTTAAGAATAATATTTTTACAATCCGTCGATATGTAAAAGTGTTAATCATTACAAAGGTCCTAAAGAAATTAGGTAAGAAGGTTGCAAAGTAGCATGAGAAGGGACGAAGAAGCACTACAACAAAATTGTCTATTAATAGCAACTAGGGATGACAATGAAACATGCCTTGCTATAGTTAAGTATATTATTGGTCATTAATGTCTAAGACAGCTTGTATGCACTGTGGTGACCCTCATCTTTAAATCAATTAGATTTTTGTTTATTCTACACACTGATTGTCTTGCTATCTGTCTCTTCCTTTGGTCATTGATTTGCATATCTGTGAAGACCCTCTCCATAGTTTTTATCCAAGTTTGAAAACCTATAGCTCCTTCAGTACCTTCAAAATCCTTTCCTCCCAAAGTGGTACAAGTCTTAAGCAGTTTGGAGAGTTCCTCATGAGGATTGTCTTGCCTTGGTGCCATTCCATCCCTTAAGGCTCTCACAAAATCTTCCATGCTCATCACAGGTGGCTCACGTGAAGATCCGGCACCTGTATGATGCCTTGGTCCTACCATAATGCTATAAATATGATTGTTATGTTAGTTTATTTACCCCTATCAGTTTTTGGTGTTTTTACTTGGTTCATTTTTATTTCTGTGCACACTGTGCATGTGTCACATGTACACACATATATTTCTTGACATAAAACAAAAACATTCAACACCAACAATTCAAACAATGCATCCAAACATCCATATGCATACAACAACATTTACTATGTTATTTAAAACATAGCTCTGATACCAACTGTGGTGACCCTCATCTTTAAATCACTTCGATTTTTTTTTATTCAAGAGGAATTCACCACTAAACCCCATTTCTTTTATATTTGAATTTTTATATAGTTTCCAAATATTTTTCCCAAGACCCTGGATTTACCAATATAATCATATCAGTGTACAAACAAATTAAGACAATTATATATTTGATGATATACAATTGTTTCTTTATTTATTTTTTATCAGAGGGAATTTAAATTAGATTGAAAACAAAATACCATACAAGCTATTGACAAGCTACTTATTTCCTTTCTAATTTTGTTCTACTGCCAAAGGTTTATTTTTAGCAAACTACAACACTTATACTTTTATTTGACTATATATATTAATCTGCCTAAATAATTCTATTTTAACACTTAAAATAGTATTACCTTGATCTCATGATAGTTATCAAGTATATGCATGAAATCACTTACAAATCTTTACTAACAGGCATGGATATTGGACTTAATTTCCATTTATCATTTCAGGTTGATCAGATGAGGATTTTTAGCATTTTCAAATTTATTATGATGCAGACTTACATACTTGGTGATTTCTGGGATATGCTTGGTGTTATCCCAAGGCTGCTTGGTGTTTTCTTTGATTTGTCCCGGTAGCACTTTACACTTCACTGATTGAAATGAAGTGGTTCCAGGCTCCAAGGGTTTGACCCATGGCCATCTAGACCAGCCATAGTCCCCCTTTTACCACTTGCAAACCCATACCCCTCATTTTAACAAGCTTCTACAAATTCCTACTCCTAATCCCCAGCATGTTAGTGCCTAGTTTTTTTCTTCTGAAATGCATTCTTGTATGTATTCTTTCAATTATTCAAAATTCTGTGTCTTCCAAGTCCACTGCCCTCATAGTTTTCTTTGAAAATTTAAATACTCAAATCTTGAGAGTTTATTTCAAAAATTCAATCCCCTTAGCTGTTTAATTTCCATAGGGCAAAATATAGGCAATAAAAATCAGTGAATCAAATATATATATATATATATATATATATATATATATATATATACACACACAAATCAGTATCAATTATCTGCCATGCATACATTTACTCCACTTGAATATTTCTTATTCAGATCTTGTCAAATCCATTATATTTTATTTAAAGAAAATTATAGAATAAACTCAGGCAATAAAACCAGAGATTATTACATTCACATTTTATATTTATGTGTTATATCTATCCCCTTGTTTTCTCCAAATCAGATGATCATAGAATCAATAGAAAATCAAACTCCATCAAATATCATTCAAAATGAATTTTACTTAAGTACAAGTTTTCAACCCCAAATACTTAGAAAGTTTCCTACAAGTAACTTCAATTACAGAGAATAGAATTTGTCTAGTAATTTCATTACAATGCAACTGCAAATTTAAAACAAGTCTCTCTTATTTATACTAGCAGCCAATGCCTTCCTTACTCATCAAGCCAACTTCAATTTCCTGCAAGCAAATCATTTAGCTGCCCCAAAGAATTTTTGAGACACCAAGATGATTACAAGGGCAACCAAAAGGGTCAGTTTACACTGGTATGAGTATTTATCAATTTTGTATACCTACACATAATTTTAGTAAGCTTGCAATGCCTTCTTAGTTTAACAGGTTTTATACTTAGCAGGTTTTGGTTCATTCAAGAAGACACAAAATCACATTCAACAAATTAAACAATACATAACAAACAGTTAAAAATAATTATGTGTACAATTCCTAACTCATCCTCACCAAATCTTAGATAAGTAAACTCATGTTTATACTCCAAATTTCACCCAGCAGCTAACCAGAACATCACATAAATCCTGGTTAGTTTTAACTCCCTGTCTAGATATTCATAACCCAGATTTTTATAAATCCCAATCCCATTCCTTATTTAATTTATGGTCTACATCTCCTTGTCAAATGAACACTATGTATGCATTGTGAAGGAAACTCCCAGGTTGTTTAAATTATTCCAACACACAAAGGCCTCAAGGTGCAGTTGCACCATGCATATACTTGCTTCCACCTGAAGTAAGCAGATCATTGACTAACCCCCAAGTGACCAATTTAGTTTTTCTTACATTCATATTTCAGAAAGATATAAGTGCTTGTATATCTTCTGGTTCAACCCCATGTTCCCCCATTTAATCTATATCCATGTTTAATGATGATGAGATGGAACAAAAATACTCAAATCCTGTTAACTCTAAAAGCCTACTTACAGATTAATGCCCCAAACAAAAATGCACAAACAAACATCCATATCACCCATAACAAATCATTTCAGAGATTCAAATAACTCATAATATTTTTAGGCTGCCTGTAATAGGACTTAATGCCATTGCATACAAAAGGGTAAATACTCACATAATGTTTTTCCTTTCACTGCCTTAATTTCTTAGAACAGCAAATCCCCCAAACACTCAAGCTTAGTATTTCTCCTTGTTTATTTTATATATTTTTTTTGATCCCGAGAGAATGATGGATTTGGCTATATGCAGTTATTTATAAATCCATCCTAGGGTTTAAGAAAATGGGTAATTCTCCTAATACCCTTAGCTGTTCATGCACATATCTCATTCCTGTGTGGTCCTAAATGGGAAATGCACACATTAGGTTACTTTAATTGGTTATTTCGGGAGTTGAACATTTTAAACACTGCATGCTATTTTCATGCTTCCATTTTATTCATGCCATATGCATGTGATCCTTGTTCTTTTTTTTTCTAAGTTTAGAGAATCTGGAAATCTTCTTTGTATTTTTTTTCTACCTATCTGTTATATACTATCATACCTTATTATGCAATGTAAAGTCATTTACCCAAATTATTTGCTTGGAATAAATATGGTATGGAAATTTTTATTTGATTCTATATATGTGTATATATATATTTCTGCCTTTTTGTCAAATCAGCAACTCCTTCTATATTTAAATTAAAAATCACATATATTATGCTAATTATTTCTGGCACAATTATAAGACATATAAAATTTTATATTGAACTTCATTTTATTTTATCTTCATATAAAACAGCAAACACTCCATATATATTAAATGTATATATATATTTACATAATTCTTTGAACATAAAGCTATATTTATTTTGAGTTCCAATTTTTCTTCTAATTACCTTAATTCCTTGCATTTTATCAAACAGAAGCTCCCATGCAATTTTATTTATTGCCAAATTCTTTTCTGTTTTAATGCAATATATATATTATATATATATATCTCAGAATTTCCTAATATATATATATATTTTTTTATTTTTTTTATTTTAGGGTCATTACATACCCTCCCCCTTAAAGGAATTATGTCCCCCTAATTTCACCTAATTTCTCCAATTAAAAGCACTAATCCATAGCCTGTTTTAACTCCATAACCCCATATTTTATGAAAACAAACAATATATTAATATATTTAGAAAAATCATCTTAGGCTGCTTAAACATACCTCTCCATCAGTAAACAAATTGGGGGTATTTAGCCCTCATTTTATCTTCAACCTCCCATGTACAATCATTAGTGTCCAAACTCATTGGATTTTCACCAGTTTGATCACCTTGTTCCTCAACTTTTTCTCTTCCTTGGCAACTATCCCTACTGGTTCATTTGTATAAACCAAATTCTTTTGGACTTGAACTTGAGTAGGTGACTCCAGAATTTCTCCTTCATCATGCACCCATTTTCTCAATTGAGAAACATGAAATACAGGATGCACACCACTCAACTCCTCAGGTAACTTAAGTCTGTAGGCCATAGCACCAATTCTCTGCATAATTTCATATGGTCCTACAAATCTTGGTGATAGCTTACCAGATTTTCCAAACCTGAACACTTTCTTCATTGGTGATACTTTCAGAAAAACATGCTCTCCTACTTCAAACTCCATTGGCTTTCTCTTTCTATCTGCATAAGACTTTTGTCTTGATTGTGCTGCCTTCATTCTATGCCTAACCAATTCAATCATGTTGGAAGTTTCTTTAACATGATCTGGCCCCAACATTACACCCTCTCCTGCTTCCAACCAACAGGCAGGAGACATGCAGGGTCTCCCATACAAGGCTTCAAAGGGAGCCATTCCTATGGTTGATTGATAGCTATTGTTGTAAGTGAATTCTGCCAAGTGAATATGATCCTCCCAATTACCCCCAAAATCAAGCACACATGCTCTAAGTAAAGCTTCCAATATTTTATTCACTATCTCTGTTTTCCCATCACTTTGAGGATGGTAGGCAGTGCTTAAACAAAGTTGTGTTCCCATTGCTTCTTGGAAGCTCTCCCAAAATCTTGAGGTGAACAAAGTGTCTCTATCACTTACAATGGTCTTGGGTATACCATGTAGCCTCACCACTTCCTTAATAAATAATTGTGCAAGCTTAGATGCATTTCTATCTAACCTGACAGGGACAAAGTGAGCTGATTTGGTTAGTCTATCAACAATTACCCATATACTATCATTGCCTTTCTTAGTTCTAGGCAAACCATCTACAAAATCCATGGAAATACTTTCCCATTTCCACTGAGGTACCTCCAAAGGTTGCAACATGCCAGAAGGCTTTTGGTGGTCTGCTTTAATTTGTTGACATGTGGAACATTTTGCCACATATCTTGCCACTGCTTGCTTCATCCCTGGCCACCAGTAGCTTCTTTTTAAATCATGATACATCTTAGTACCACCAGGGTGTATGGTGTACCTGGTCTTGTGATGCTCATTCATGATTTCTTCCTTCAACTCTGCAATGTTTGGTACACAAAGCTTATCATTTTTCCTCAAATAACCTTGGGAATCTATTTTAAAATTCTCTGGCTCAATGTTATTTAATAACATTTCTCTTCTCCTTTAGACTTTGATCTTGATCTTGCATGCTACCAACTTTCTCCACCAGATTAGACTTCACTGTGATTATTCCCAGTGTACCATACTCCACCATATCACCATGTTCTTTAAAATTCACTGCATCCTTGCTGTATATATCTGCCTCCCCAAGCGCTGCAAGATTTTTAAACTCATCAATCATCAAACTGGCTAATCTAACATGATTTCTGCTCAAAGCATCTGCCACTCTATTAGCTTTTCCAGGAGTGTACAATATATCTAAATCATATGCAGCTAGAAACTCCAACCACCTTGCTTGCCTCATATTTAAATCTTTTTGAGAAAATAAATATTTCAATGCTTGATGATCTGTGAATAATTCAAATTTTGCCCCAAGCAAATAATGCCTCCATAGTTTTAGTGAAAACACTATTGTAGCTAATTCTAGATCATGAGTTGCATATTTGGTTTCATTAGGTTTAAGCTGTCTTGATGCATATGCCACTACCTTGCCATGTTGCATAAGCACTGCACCTAACCCAGACCCACTAGCATCAGTGTATACAAACATTCCTTCATTTGCTTCTGGGATTTGTAAGACAGGAGCTTCCACCAATGCTTGCTTCAATTTCTCAAAAGCTTGTTCACACTGCTCAGTCCACACATATGGTTGGTTCTTCTTGGTTAGTTTGGTCATTGGTGCAGCTATTCTTGAAAAATCCTTGATGAACCTCCTATAATACCCTGCCAAACCTAAGAATGACCTCACCTCAGTCACTGTTTTGGGTCTACTCCATGATTGAACTGCAATGACCTTGCTTGGATCTACACTTACTCCCTGCTGTGACACTATGTGTCCTAAGAATTTTACTTCATGTTGCCAAAATGTACACTTTGAATACTTGGCTTTTAATTCATGTTCTCTAAGTCTGGATAATACTAAATGTAGGTGCATGGCATGATCATTTTCTGTCTTCGAATAAATTAATATGTCATCTATAAATACCAGGACAAACTTATCCAAAAAGTCTCTAAAAATTCTATTCATCAAGTCTACAAAATAGGAGGGAGCATTGGTCAAGCAAATGGCATTACTAGAAATTCATAAAGGCCATACCTTGTATTGAAGGCTGTGTACTCAATGCTTTCCTCTGCAACTTTCATTTGACGAAATCCAGAGGCTAAGTCTAGCCTTGAAAATATTTTAGCTCCATGTAATTGATCAAATAGATCATCTATTCTAGGCAGTGGGTACTTATTTTTTATAGTTACCTTGTTTAAATCCTTGTAGTCTACACACAACCTCATTGTTCCATCATGTTTCTTGACAAATAGCACTGGGGAACCCCAACTGGAACTACTTGATCTTATAAATCCTTTCTCTTCTAATTCTTCTAGTTGATGTTTTAATTCTACCAACTCTTTTGGACCCATTCTATAAGGCTTCTTAATGATTGGATTTGTTCCAGGAATTAATTTTATTTTAAATTCAACTGGTCTGTTTTGAGGAATTCCCTTTATTTCTCCAAACACATCTATATATTCATTGACTACCGGGATTTCCTCTATTTTTAATTCCTTTTGAACTTCATTAATACTCCAGATTTTATTAAAGCATGTATTCTTTGCTGTTTCACTTAAGATGGTAATTCTTTTGCCTTCATTTGTTTCCAAAGAAATAGTAAGGTTTTCTAAATTTAAAATTGCTTTATTTCTCATTAACCAATCTACCCCCAAAATAATCCCAATACCAGGATAATTTAAGGTATATAAGTCTGAATTAAATTCATAACCCCCTATAATTAATTTCAGACCCATACACTTCATCCCCAACATGCAATGACTCCCTATGGGACTGTGTACAACCAAGGGCTGATCAATGGAAACACATGCAAGTGTTAACTTCTTTACAATTTCCAAAAATATTAGTGAATGTGAGGCACCAGTGTCATATATTACTGATATTGGTTGGGTATGAATAAAAATTATACCTTCAAGTTGCCCAACATTCCCAGTGTTACTTGCTGCCAAAGCTCCTACCCTTGCTGTTCCCCTATTGGTTTCTGGGCAATCCTTCTTGAGATGACCCATCTTTCCACAATTATAGCAGCCTCCTCTGGGTATCTTAGGGTCAGGGCATTGGTTACTATAATGTCCAGCTTTTCCACAATAAAAACAATGAGTGAATTTCTTGCTTTCAAGTGCTGTTGCTCCTTCCCCTTTCTTAGCTCCTTTACTTGCATTTCTCTTGTCATAAGGTTGCACTTTGTTCTGACCACCCTTCTTCTTATTGAGCTTCATATTCCTGAATTTCTCTCTTGCAATGTCATGTTGCTCAAATGAGAGAGTTAGATCAATTACTTGATCGAAGGTTTTGTCCTTGTATGGCAACATTGCCCTTGACAGACTAGGGTTCAAGCCTTGAATGTACCTTGCATTCTTTGCTTCTGCATTCCCTATTAACACCAGTCCATACTTGGATAATGCTTCAAACTTCTGAGTGTATTCATTCACACTAATGCTTCCTTGCCTTAATCTAATAAAGTCTTCAAGCAGTGTGGCCTTGGCAGATGCTAGGACAAATCTGGCCTCAAGCATGTCCTTGAAATTATTCCAAGTGATGGTATTCTCTTGTCTTCCTGCTGTCACAACTTCCCACCAATCCAGTGCAACCCCATTCAATTTCCTTGAAGCTATCTGTCTCTTCCTTTGGTCATTGATTTGCATATCTGTGAAGACCCTCTCCATAGTTTTTATCCAAGTTTGAACACCTATAGCTCCTTCAGTACCTTCAAAATCCTTTCCTCCCAAAGTGGTACAAGTCTTAAGCAGTTTGGAGAGTTCCTCATGTGGATTGTCTTGCCTTGGTGCCATTCCATCCCTTAAGGCTCTCACAAAATCTTCCATGCTCATCACAGGTGGCTCACGTGAAGATCCTGCACCTGTGTGATGCCTTGGTCCTACCATAATGCTATAAATATGATTGTTATGTTAGTTTATTTACCCCTATCAGTTTTTGGTGTTTTTACTTGGTTCATTTTTATTTCTGTGCACACTGTGCATGTGTCACATGTACACACATATATTTCTTGACATAAAACAAAAACATTCAACACCAACAATTCAAACAATGCATCCAAACATCCATATGCATACAACAACATTTACTATGTTATTTAAAACATAGCTCTGATACCAACTCTGGTGACCCTCATCTTTAAATCACTTAGATTTTTTTTTATTCAAGAGGAATTCACCACTAAACCCCATTTCTTTTATATTTGAATTTTTATATAGTTTCCAAATATTTTTCCCAAGACCCTGGATTTACCAATATAATCATATCAGTGTACAAACAAATTAAGACAATTATATATTTGATGATATACAATTGTTTCTTTATTTATTTTTTATCAGAGGGAATTTAAATTAGATTGAAAACAAAATACCATACAAGCTATTGACAAGCTACTTATTTCCTTTCTAATTTTGTTCTACTGCCAAAGGTATATTTTTAGCAAACTACAACACTTATACTTTTATTTGACTATATATATTAATCTGCCTAAATAATTCTATTTTAACACTTAAAATAGTATTACCTTGATCTCATGATAGTTATCAAGTATATGCATGAAATCACTTACAAATCTTTACTAACAGGCATGGATATTGGACTTAATTTCCATTTATCATTTCAGGTTGATCAGATGAGGATTTTTAGCATTTTCAAATTTATTATGATGCAGACTTACATACTTGGTGATTTCTGGGATATGCTTGGTGTTATCCCAAGGCTGCTTGGTGTTTTCTTTGATTTGTCCCGGTAGCACTTTACACTTCACTGATTGAAATGAAGTGGTTCCAGGCTCCAAGGGTTTGACCCATGGCCATCTAGACCAGCCATAGTCCCCCTTTTACCACTTGCAAACCCATACCCCTCATTTTAACAAGCTTCTACAAATTCCTACTCCTAATCCCCAACATGTTAGTGCCTAGTTTTTTTTTTCTGAAATGCATTCTTGTATGTATTCTTTCAATTATTCAAAATTCTGTGTCTTCCAAGTCTACTGCCCTCATAGTTTTCTTTGAAAATTTAAATACTCAAATCTTGAGAGTTTATTTCAAAAATTCAATCCCCTTAGCTGTTTAATTTCCATAGGGCAAAATATAGGCAATAAAAATCAGTGAATCAAATATATATATATATATATATATATATATATATATATACAAATCAATATCAATTATCTGCCATGCATACATTTACTCCACTTGAATATTTCTTATTCAGATCTTGTCAAATCCATTATATTTTATTTAAAGAAAATTATAGAATAAACTCAGGCAATAAAACCAGAGATTATTACATTCACATTTTATATTTATGTGTTATATCTATCCCCTTGTTTTCTCCAAATCAGATGATCATAGAAAATCAAACTCCATCAAATATCATTCAAAATGAATTTTACTTAAGTACAAGTTTTCAACCCCAAATACTTAGAAAGTTTCCTACAAGTAACTTCAATTACAGAGAATAGAATTTGTCTAGTAATTTCATTACAATGCAACTGCAAATTTAAAACAAGTCTCTCTTATTTATACTAGCAGCCAATGCCTTCCTTACTCATCAAGCCAACTTCAATTTCCTACAAATCATTTAGCTGCCCCAAAGAATTTTTGAGACACCCAGATGATTGCAAGGGCAACCAAAAGGGTCAGTTTACACTGGTATGAGTATTTATCAATTTTGTATACCTACACATAATTTTAGTAAGCTTGCAATGCCTTCTTAGTTTAACAGGTTTTATACTTAGCAGGTTTTGGTTCATTCAAGAAGACACAAAATCACATTCAACAAATTAAACAATACATAACAAACAGTTAAAAATAATTATGTGTACAATTCCTAACTCATCCTCACCAAATCTTAGATAAGTAAACTCATGTTTATACTCCAAATTTCACCCAGCAGCTAAACAGAACATCACATAAATCCTGGTTAGTTTTAACTCCCTGTCTAGATATTCATAACCCAGATTTTTATAAATCCCAATCCCATTCCTTATTTAATTTATGGTCTACATCTCCTTGTCAAATGAACACTATGTATGCATTGTGAAGGAAACTCCCAGGTTGTTTAAATTATTCCAACACACAAAGGCCTCAAGGTGCAGTTGCACCATGCATATACTTGCTTCCACCTGAAGTAAGCAGATCATTGACTAACCCCCAAGTGACCAATTTTGTTTTTCTTACATTCATATTTCAGAAAAATATAAGTGCTTGTATATCTTCTGGTTCAACCCCATGTTCCCCCATTTAATCTATATCCATGTTTAATGATGATGAGATGGAACAAAAATACTCAAATCCTGTTAACTCTAAAAGCCTACTTACAGATTAATGCCCCAAACAAAAATGCACAAACAAACATCCATATCACCCATAACAAATCATTTCAGAGATTCAAATAACTCATAATATTTTTAGGTTGCCTGTAATAGGACTTATTGCCATTGCATACAAAAGGGTAAATACTCACATAATGTTTTTCCTTTCACTACCTTAATTTCTTAGAACAGCAAATCCCCCAAACCCTCAAGCTTAGTGTTTCTCCTTGTTTATTATATATATATATTTTTTGATCCCGAGAGAATGATGGATTTGGCTATATGCAGTTATTTATAAATCCATCCTAGGGTTTAAGAAAATGGGTAATTCTCCTAATACCCTTAGCTGTTCATGCACATATCTCATTCCTGTGTGGTCCTAAATGGGAAATGCACACATTAGGTTACTTTAATTGGTTATTTCGGGAGTTGAACATTTTAAACACTGCATGCTATTTTCATGTTTCCATTTTATTCATGCCATATGCATGTGATCCTTGTTCTTTTTTTTCTTCTAAGTTTAGAGAATCTGGAAATCTTCTTTGTATTTTTTTTTCTACCTATCTGTTATATACTATCATACCTTATTATGCAATGTAAAGTCATTTACCCAAATTATTTGCTTCGAATAAATATGGTATGGAAATTTTTATTTGATTCTATATATGTGTATATATATATTTCTGCCTTTTTGTCAAATCAGCAACTCCTTCTATATTTAAATTAAAAATAACATATATTATGCTAATTATTTCTGGCACAATTATTAGACATATAAACTTTTATATTAAACTTCATTTTATTTTATCTTCATATAAAACAGCAAACACCCCATATATATTAAATGTATATATATATTTACATAATTCTTTGAACATAAAGCTATATTTATTTTGAGTCCAATTTTTCTTCTAATTACCTTAATTCCTTGCATTTGATCAAACAGAAGCTCCCATGCAATTTTATTTATTGCCAAATTCTTTTCTGTTTTAATGCAATATATATATTATATATATATATATATATCTCAGAATTTCCTAATATATATATATATATATATATATATATTTTAGGGTCATTACATGCACGCAATATTTAAGAAAAATAAAATTTTGGCGGTCATATTATACGTGTTTCCCTCTTCTTATTATTCGGCCGCCATACTTTGCTTTTCCCTTCACTTCCAATTTCTCTAAATCCTCTCCACTTCACTGACAAATCTCCTCTCCACTCTCGAATTCTCTTCAATTGCTAATCCCTCTTCACTCTGAAAGCTTGATTCTGCCGCTCTCTATATTCCCTCACCGCACGATTCTCCAATGATGCCATTCCTCCACGAAGCCAAAGCACGATTTCACAACGAAGCACGATTCTGCAACAAAGCATGATTCAAGGCTTCTTAGGCACAATCCTGCAACGAAGCTCTATTCCTCGACCACACTCGATCCCTTAACGTAGCTGAAGCACAATTTCAATTTTTGACCAAGCTCTATTCCTTGACCAAGCGCGAAGTTGACTGTAGGTATATCTTCCTATTTTTGTTTTTTAATTGTGCGTTTAATGGTTGGATTAAATTACTCTGAATGGTCTTAACTGTGCTGTTGAATATTTATAACTTCCAATTTTGGCTTGGTTTTTTATTATTTTCCATGTTTGCAAATTAAATAATGCTGTTTAGCTGATTACAAATTAGTTCAACATGTAGATTCATTCGTATTATGCAATTTAGTTGGGATTGAAATAATTCATTAGCTTATTCATGATTGGTTGCTCGTTTTTCTTGCTGTTGGTTGTTGCTTTCAAAGGAATTGTCTTGCATATTGCCATTGTTCATGTTTAGCTGCTGCTTTTCTTGCTGTTGGTTATTGCTTTGAGAGGAACTGTCTTGCATATTGCCATTGTTTTGGTATTTTATTATGAAGAACGTTAAAAAATATGCTGTAGGAAGACTGTCCTCCCATTTTTGCTTACCCATATAATAATATTTACCGAAAACAATCATTTATGGTAATAAAGCCTTTGACACTAGATTCAAAGGTGATGGATTTGAGTTTGAGAACAAAAAAACAACTGTCTTCTTTTATTTATAGAAAATAATAATATTTACTAAAGAGGAAATGAAGCTTAATTTACCATTAAATATGTTCAGATATGTATGATGAACAAGAAAGGATAACAATGGCTTGTAGATATAAAAAAATAGCATAGTAATTACTTTGTAACTTGAAGTATCTTTTGACAACCTAATATGAAACCGAATATGAATATGAAACTGAATATGCAACTGAACAACCTAATAAGTATCTTTTGACAACCTAATAACAATTTCAAAATTTGAAAATCTTACTATCCTCTTTAAAATTTTGAACTGAATATGAAACTGTTTTCTTATATGTATTTTGCATTTCATGATATCTGTAATTGGAATAGAACTATAAATCATGTGCATGTCCCTATTCAGCCTTTTTCTATGCCTAAAGTAGATCGAAAAATAAATTTCATGTTGATAATTTGTGGCATGAACCTGATATGATCTGATACAATATTATACTTCTGACATTAGCTTTATTTAATCTTGGATGAATGATCTATTTTGTTCTGTTCTTTTTTTCTTGCTTTTGTAACTACATAATGTATTGGCAAGGCAGATTATGCTTGCTGGGCCTGATGATCGTGCCTCTGTTTGAATGAAAGCGAGCTAAATTGATATCGTTTGATTCAAGGGTACATGTATATTAAAGGACCGTTCAAAAGAAAGTGGCAGAGTTAATTAAAGGAAATATCATTGTAGGACATTGTTGGGCGCATTCTCACCCAGAAGACCTTGAGACCGAGGAGCATGACTCATCCATCCAGGCTCGCCTAAGCCCATCCGGTATTCTCGTCCTCCAAGGCCCATTCGGCAGGAACCCATTCGGTAGTCTTGGACAAACACCGAACCAATATTCTTCCATCCCACCGGACCAGCTGCCACCGGTCCAACCTACTGCCACCGAACCAATATACTTCCATCCCACCACCGGTCCAACCTACTGCCACCGAACCAATATACTTCCATCCCACCACCGGTCCAACCTACTGCCACCGAACCAATATTCTTCCATCCCGCCGGACCAACTGCCACCGGTCCAACCTACTTCCATCCCACCACCGGTCCAACCTACTTCCATCCCACTACCGGTCCACTCTACACTCCAACCACCTCCAAACCAAGCAATGCCGAACCAAGATATACCAGGCCAGATCACATCAGCCCAGGCCCATCAGCGACTATACATATCCTGGACCCCTACCCCTAGCCTCACTCTATAAATAGAGGGGCAAGGGTACAGCAATGGGGACAAGTTTGAGAGCTCAAGCACGGAAGGAACTTTCAAACAACTTTCTTTTACTTGTATCAAAGCTTTGTACTTGTAATCAAAAGAGAAGAAGAGAAATAACATATAAAGTGGACGTAGGCACATTCTGGCTGAACCACTATAAATTTGCGTGTCTTTTTTCAGTTTAGCCCCTGCTTTTCATATATTTGCATAAATCTCCAAAACCACTAAGAACAACATAAGATCTACTAAATCATACGACTTTGAGGTGTTTGTCCATTTTTTGTGCAAACATTTTTGGTGCTTTCACCGAGAACTAGAAGCTCGAAGCTTCAGCTTCATCTACTTAACAAGTTTTCCTAACAGCATCGTCCGCCACTTGGAAAACATGCCTCCCAAACAGAGAAAAGATGTTAACAAAGGAAAAAACATCGCATCCAGCAGTCTTCCAGATCCAGCTGTCACGAATCAAGTAAATCGTCCTCCTCCAGCAACGGTAACAAATGAAGGACAGGCTAACCCAACCACTCCTGCCACAGAACAGCCTGCAGCAATTACTAGGGCAGATTTGGACAGAGTTGTTGTTGAAGTAACTAACCGCTTCACGTCCCAGCAGGAAGCCTTGGTGGACCATCTCATGTCACGCTTGAGGGACGTTGAAGAATCCAATCGCAACACTGAATCATGGGGCGAGTCCCAGTCTGGAGGATCTCAGAGACAGCAAAGATCTTCCTTCTTCGAAGGAGCTAACGGCAGAAGTAGCCGTGGTAGGAGCCGAGACCGAGCACAGCCCGAAGTTAGGCCTGAGGAAACGTTTGGTACCGAACCCAACGGGGAAGGTACCGGGCGAAGGTCAACTGTAGCTGAGCCTGTCATGCTGCCTAACCACAGAAACACCAGTGAACGGGGCCGAGCTAGAGTTCAGCCCGAAGTTGGACCCGAGGAAGTGCTTAGATCAGAACCCAACAGGGGGAGATCAAGGCAAGGGCCAACTGTAGCTGACCCAAGCGTGCTCCCAGAAGATCAAAGGCAGCCACTGGAAAATATGAGGAATGATAGACGATACCATCCCTACAGGTCGTCTGGACGGAATCAATCCCACAGAACAGAACCAAACTCATTTCTATCTGCTCCAAGTTCTGATGAAAGGATGGCACGCTTATTCAGAGAGTGTGTCCAACGGGAGCAAAGAGATCGAGGGATAGGCGCTAGGGTAACCAGCCCTTTCGCCCGCAATATCGAAATTGCTATCACCCCCCGAGAATGGAAGATGCCAACAATGGAACCCTACAAAGGAACCTCCGATCCCGTTGTACACTTACAGAGGTACACGCAGCATATGCTCATGAGTGGAGCAACAGAGGGAGTACTGTGCAAATGCTTTCCGCTCTTCTTAGCAGATCTTGCTACCTCCTGGTTCTGTCATCTACCCCAAGGATCCATCAGCTCATGGGAAATGTTGAAAGAAAAATTTATCAGTCAGTTCCGCATTCATGTGGAGCAACCTAAGGACGCTTATTCCTTATCCAGCGTCAAACAGAAACCTGGAGAAAAGCTGCAGCAATACCTAACCAGATTCAACGCCGCAGCAGCCGCAGTTCAAGATGCCGATGAGAAGCTTATCCTAATGGCCCTCTGCAGTGGAGTGCATCCGGACACTAAATTTGCTAGAAGATTGACAAAAGAAAAACCAGCTACTTTACCCGATTTCTTCCATGAAGCCGGGAAATACATGAGGCTTGAGGATGCTGCCGTTGAGGGGCAGTCAGGACAGCAAAGTAAGATGACCCATGGCAACGCCCCTGCTGTGGCGAGGGACGTTCGAAGAAATGATTCCAGAGACAATGCTGGGGGCAAGAAGGTAGAAAAGCGCCTATATCGGCCAGGACCAAGATTCGACACTTACACCCCTTTGAACGAGACCGTCGAAAATATCTTCCT
This sequence comes from Allium fistulosum, assembly GCA_030737815.1. Taxonomy (NCBI): domain Eukaryota; kingdom Viridiplantae; phylum Streptophyta; class Magnoliopsida; order Asparagales; family Amaryllidaceae; genus Allium; species Allium fistulosum. Next base: position 237,812,077 of record CM060902.1, read on the forward strand.
TGCCACCCAAGGCGAAGTTAGATACAAACGCCCACCATACAAGAAGGAATCAGATAACACACAGAAGTCTGGAAAATTCTGCCGCTTCCACGAATCTCACGGACATGATACCAACGAATGCCATCATCTCCGAGATCTGATTGAGGAACACATCAGAAGGAAGAAACTGGAACGTTATGTAAAAAGTCAAGACAGGACTCCAGCTCCTGCCAATGTAAACCCAAGGCTACCCTCACCAGGGACCGACAGAGGAAACCGCAACGCTAGCAGCTCTAGTCAAGAGAAGATAGTGGTCCATACCATCTCAGGAGGTCCGCACATCGCAGACAGATGTTGGAGAGAGATGGAAAGATATGGGAAGTCGCTTAGAGACAATAAAGACTGTGTCAATACGGTTATAGAAGAGCGCCACCCAAAGCGGAAAGAAAGTGATGACATCACATTCAGTAAACGCGACCTAGAAGGAAGACAGTACCCTCACATGGATCCCATGGTTATCTCTGCCCGACTCGGTCCCGCCGAAGTTTACCGAATCCTGGTAGACACTGGAAGCTCTGTAAATATCCTGTTCAAACACGCATTCGACAAAATGAAGCTATCAATGAAGGATGTATCTCCCTGCGATAAACCACTACACGGTTTCACTGGAGATGCGAAGATGCCCCTCGGGCAGCTGGACCTCTTTGTTAGATTGGAAGCCATCCCCGCTCCGTTGTAAGGAAACAGACGTTTGTGCTGATAGAAAACCATTCGGCCTACAACGCCTTCTTAGGAAGACCAGCCTTGTCTGACTTCCAGATTGTCCTAGCCCCATGGTGCCTGAAAATGAAATTTCCAACAGACAATGGGGTAGGGGAAGTGGAAGGAGACCAGGATATTGCACGAGACTGCTATGTAACCGAACTTCGCAACAACCACAGGAAAGATAAAGGGAAAGGTGTAGAGATTGCCCTCTGCACAAAAAGCCTTGAAGCATAGCAACTAAAGAAAGCCCCTCCTCTTCGATACACCAGCGACCCTTTCAATGAATTAGACCCTAGGGACAAAGAGGAGGAGGCCACCGCCGAGCCTGTAGAGGCTATGGAGTTTATATCTGTAGACAATCACGACTCAAGTAGGCTACTGAAAATTGGGTCCCAGCTGAAAGCTGAATTGAAGGAACAACTCATTGATTTTCTCCGCCACAACTTGGATGTATTCGCTTGGTCACACGCTGACATGACCGTAATCTCCCCCGACATAGCATGCCACGTATTAAACATTGATCCTACCAAGGCGCCTGTAAAACAAAAAAAGAGAAGTATGGGGGCAGAGCGATCAGCAGCCCTCGATGAAGAAGTAAAGAATCTACTCGCCAATGACTTCATACGAGAAGCTGTTTACCCAGAATGGATCGCCAACCCGGTACTAGTAAAGAAGGCTAATGGGAAGTGGCGGACCTGCATTGACTTCTCCAACCTAAACGACGCCTGCCCAAAGGATTGCTTCCCGCTTCCCAGAATCGACCAACTTGTAGACAGCACAGCCGGGCACGAACTCCTATCTTTTATGGATGCATACTCAGGATATAACCAAATTCCTATGCATGCTCCCGACCAAGACCACACTAGTTTCATCACCGACCGGGGTTTATACTGCTACAAAGTGATGCCCTTCGGACTTAAAAATGCAGGAGCCACCTACCAGCGCCTCGTCAACAAGAAGTTTGCAGGGCTAATAGGACAAACTATGGAAGTATATGTGGACGACATGCTGGTGAAATCACGGATAGCCAAAGATCACGTAAGCCACCTAGGCGAAATGTTCCAGGTACTTCGACAGTATGGAATGAAGTTGAATCCACTAAAGTGCTCCTTCGGAGTGTCATCGGGAAAATTCTTAGGGTTCATCGTCCATGCCCGAGGGATTGAAGCAAACCCTGAACAAGTCCGAGCATTAAGGGACATCAAGATACCTTCCACCCGAAAGGAAATGCAAAGCCTAAATGGAAAAGTGGCCGCCCTAAGCCGATTCGTCTCCAAGGCAACGGACAAGTGCGTCCCCTTTTTCGAAGCTCTAAAGAAAGATAAAGGAAAGTTCGAATGGACGGACGAATGCTTAACCGCTTTCCTTAACCTAATCGAACACCTCCAGAAACCACCGGTACTCTCGACCCCAAGCGAGGGCGAAGAATTATACCTATACCTTGCTGTGTCATCTCACGCTTTAAGCGCTGCCTTGGTAAGGGAAGACAACCGCACGCAACGACCAGTTTACTTCGTCAGTAAAAGGTTTACTGGGGCAGAAGTCAGATATCCTAAACTTGAAAAGTTAGCATACTGTTTACTAATCACTTCACGAAAAATACGTCACTACTTCCAATCCCATTCCATCAAAGTTCTGACCGATCAACCACTGAGGCAGGTACTCCATCGTCCCGACACTTCCGGGCGACTACTTAAATGGTGTATTGAGCTGAGTCAATATGATATCACCTATCACCCTCGCACCGCCATCAAGGGACAAGCCATGGCTGATTTCATTGCAGAGTTCACTACCAACGAGGATAAGGAGCAACTAGAAATAACAGAAGATATCAAGTGGAATCTCTTTGTGGACGGTGCATCTAACGAACAAGGCTCGGGGGCAGGTGTGGTAATAATCACTCCCAGGGGAAATAAACTGCACTATGCTATAAGATTGGAGTTCGCTGCCACCAACAACGATGCAGAATATGAAGCAGTGATAGCTGGACTAGAAATTGCCATAGAAATCGGAGCCAATTCTTTGTGTCTTCACAGCGATTCTCAACTTATTGTTAATCAAATACTAGGAGAATTCCAAGCTCGAGAGGAACGACTCATAGCATATCTAAAGAAGACCAAGTTGCTTCTCAGCCGATTGGATCAGTACTTAGTCAAACACATCCCTCGGGAAGAGAACCAAGAGGCCGACGAATTGGCAAAGCAAGCGAGTATGAGAGACATCGCCATCTTCGGGGCAGTAACCATCTCAAAGCAAACGGTCCCAAGTTTTGAGCAAGTGAATCTGATAGCCGCAGCCGAAGAAGCAACTTGGATGACTCCCATCCGAAACTACCTACAAAGTGGCACACTACCCGATGGGAAAATCTTAAGGAAAGCGTCCAGCTATACAATACAAGAAGACATCCTCTATCGGCGCGGTTTCTCTAACCCATTATTAAAGTGTGTCGCCGGAAGGGAAGCCAAGGAAATCTTATCCAACATCCATCAGGGGAGCTGTGGAGATCACACCGGGGGGCAAACATTAGCAAAAAAGATACTCCGATACGGATATTTCTGGCCCACCTTAAGCAAGGACGCCTTAGATTTCGTCAAGAGATGTGACAGATGCCAAAAATTTGCTAAGATTCCACGGCTACCAACAACTGAGATTACTCAAATGACCAGCCCTTGGCCCTTCGCAATATGGGGAATTGACTTAATCGGCGAGCTACCGATGGGCCGAGGCGGGGCCAAATATGCTATAGTGGCAGTTGATTATTTCACCAAATGGGTGGAAGCAGAACCTCTGAATAAAGTATCTTCAGCAAAAGTTATTAACTTCTTGATCAGAAATGTTCTGTGCAGGTATGGAGTCCCACTCAAAATCATATCAGACAATGGACTTCAGTTTGACAGCGAGGAATTCGCCAACTGGTGCCGAGAACATGGAATTCATAAAAGCTTCTCATCCGTAGCGTATCCCCAGGCAAACGGACAAGTCGAAGCAGTCAACAAAATTCTGAAAACTCTGATAAAAAAGAAGCTCGAAAAGTCAAAAGGCGCTTGGGTGGACGAACTCCCTACGGCACTGTGGGCTTACCGCACATCTTTCAGAACATCAACAGGGCACACTCCTTTCTCTTTGGCATACGGATCGGAGGCTATGCTCCCAGTTGAAACCATCGTGCCTTCCCACCGTAGGATCCACTATAACCTAGAAGAGAATGAAGAACTCCTCCACATGTCTTTGGATCTAGTTGAGGAGAGAAGGAATGATGCAGTCCTTAAAGCGGCGGCCCACAAGCAGAAAGTGGCAGCACAATACAACTCCAAAGTCAAGCATCGTACCTTACAAGAGGGGGATCTTGTCCTCAAGCGAATCTTCCCTCGCCCCGGAGCACTAGACCCGATCTGGGATGGACCATATGTAATTCATAAAGATCTCCACAACGGAGCCTATATTTTGTCAACAGTGGACGGAGAGGTGTTCCAGAGGGCATGGAACATCCAACACCTCCGTCGATACTTTTCTTAACTTGTATTGCCCATATGAAGTGAATTAACAAAGAGAATCAGTGGACATATGCCTTTTCGTGCCGAACCACTTTAAAAAACCTTGTCTCTTTTTTAACTTGTTCCTTTATATCTTGGCTACTTGTTAACTTTATCCTTTTCTGTTGAACGAAATCCTACGCGTATAGCATCTCCACTCAAAGCACCTCACGGCGCGACTTCACCTGGGCAAAACCCAACAGGTACTATGCGAATCTATGCCCTTGCCTATGAGACACTTTTGCCCCAGCATCCCTCTGCTGCGGGTTAACTCATTGCTCGCGACGGCCCTTAAAGCCAACTGTAATGAGCCGATTATAAGCCACCGAGAAGGCCGACTATAGCCGAGGCAGCTCATTACGGCGTTAGGCTCGCCGGCAACTGTGAACCGACTATAAGCCCCAACATAAGGTGTGGCCAGCCAGGGGCAGTTCACAGTTGACGATCGGCACCCACGCTAGCCGGCCACAGTAAATCGAATAATACCCACGATTACGGGCCATAATGGCCCGGGTAGTTACTGTGCGCGATCTCGACTCCGATGTGACTTAAGTACGGCTGTGGTAAAAAAGAATTAACTCCCCGCGGAGGCGTAAGATGGGTGACAAATGTCTCCAAGACCCACAGCTAGGGAAAGTGACTACAAAACCCGCTTGCCACGAACTTAAGCACATCGAAGGCCTTCCGTGATTGGAAGTTTTACTATTTCACATATTTCAATTTTACTTAAAAAGCTTTCCTCCTATCCTCTATAACAATCCATAAAGTACAGGATACGGAGTAGAAGACACTCGCCAATGGATGCGTGGATCCACAATCAGATGGCAGGGCATTCAACTACTTTCCATGCTCAGTCATACAAGATATTCGAAACTGCCGTCTACAAACAGAACATGAAAGGCGGTATTTTCTTCCTTTATGTACAGATGCATGACTATAATTTGTTCACACCACACACTAATATTACAAGTCATGAAATTATGTTTTAAAACCAAAACCCGACATCAAACACAACTCAATTGCAAGAATATGCATAGCTATATTTCTCATACGACATGTCGAAAAAGCAACAAACATTCAAGAAAATCAGCCCAAGTTAAAGAATTACACGTCAAAAATAAGACTATTTATTACAAGTGGCAAAATATTATAACCCAAAGGCTACTTTACTATTTTTCGACTAACATATACAACCCTGTCAAACCCACAAAAAGAGTTTTTTCAGATATAATCAAGGGGCCGGCTGCAGTGGAGCTTTATCCTTGTCCTGTTGACCCCCTGTCCAGTCAAAGAAAGAACTCATTAGCAATAAGCAACCAAGTTGATGGAGAAACTAAAAAGAGAGACTTACCAGCTCCTGCTTCCTGACTATCCTGATCGTCATCCTCTACCTGCACGCCTACCTCCTCAGCGGCAAGCAACCGCATACCTTCCTTCACCGCCACCTTCTCCTCCTTGGCAAACTGGGCAGTGACCGCATCCATGCTGAAGGCCACACCACCATCTTTATCCACATCGGCCTTGGCCTCCTCCAGAGCCCGAAGATAGATCTTAGCCATGATCCTGGGATAATCATCCATCTAGGATAGGTTGCCCTGCTTCCAAGTTCGTGAGTACATATCCTGAAGCATTTCGTCCATCATCCCCTCATTCTCCTCAAACTCCCTCGTCCGGGCCTCGGAAGCCAACAACCTCCCAACGGCAGCATCTCTCTCCGATCGGTATCTCGAGCAGTCGGCTAGAAGGGATCCCCGCATTGCCTCCATCTCCCCCCTCAACTTAGCTTGAGCAAGCTCTGCAGCCTCAAGTTTCCCGGACAATTCCTCCACCTGCTCAAGATCCGCTTTCCGAACCTCGTCCACCGTGGCAATAGCCATGTCAATCCATTCTTTGCAAGTAGCTTCCATTTTTTGCAATTCGGCCCGACTGGCCTCTTCCATGGTTTTCCTTAATCGTCCAGTAGCAGCCTCATGCTGAGAAATCTGAATAGCCTGATCCGCAAGCTGTTTGGCCTGATCCGAAACCACCAATCGAAGTCGGATATTGGCGCTCCCAATCTCCTCTCCGGCCTTAACCAGCCGGGCATGATGCCCCATCAGCTTCTTGGTCTCCTCCGCCACCCGATCAATATTAGCCTTGGCCTCGTCTCCCATAGTGATTATACGAGTAGTGAGTAAATCGAGATCTAAGGACTTAGCTTCATCAAGTACTCGTACCATGGGGTTACGGGGGAGAAGGTGTTCACCAGTGACTTCGTCAAAAGTAATATCATGAGAGCTTGGATTCAGATCAGGATGACCCGCAAATGGATTACGAACCAAGTCAGGACGGTCGATATGAATAACAGAAGGGTTTCCGGACGGGTGCGGAGAAGGTGCAAACTCGCTACCCTCCTCAGTGATATCATGAAGAGGCTGAGCCGGAAGCTGAGGACCGGGCAAAGGTTCGGATAAAGGATGACTCCTCTTCCTCTGTTGAATACCCTCTTCGATGACCCCAAGAAGAGGACGGTAGCCGACTACATCCCCGGAGCGTTGGGTCGAGGGCTTCGACTTAGCAGAAGTTTTGGAAAGCTTATATTGCTCAAGCCTGTGTCGAAGGTCTGAGGCCTTGGACGTCTTGCCTGCTCCTGATATAAAGAGCAAGTGTCACAAACTTACATCACTATATGATTCGAGAAACGCGGTAAATTACAAGTTAAAAAAGGAAAAAGAAACACAGCTGTGGTTGTACAAACCCTGGGGAGGAGTAGGATACTGCAATAAGTCCTGGATTTCATTCCAGGACGGGAGCGGGTCATAAAATATTCCTAAGTCCCTATCATTAATGAAGCATGCAGGAGTCAAGAATTCACCTTGAGTCGTCGGAGCCACCTTGGCTGGAATGATCTGAGAAGACTCACTTGCACCAGTACCGGCCCTGTCCACTTTCCCGGCTTTCTCTACCAAAGCCGGATCTTCATCCAGCCTCTCGAAAGCCTGATGGAACGCATCATCCGTCCACTCCTGAATCTCGCCCGCTTGCCCAGGGAGTAAGGCCCCGATGCCATCGCCACCTTTATCACCTTCCCGACCATCTCCACCCTCGCCTCTTTCCTCCTCTATGTCTTCCTCCTCCCGGGTAAGTGGACAATTGCTGGGGGAGGGACTGTCCGACTTCTTGAGTTTCTTACCTCCGACAGCTGGAGGTTTTGTGAAAGGTTTCCTCTTGCTACTCTCCACAGAAACACCTTCTTTGGTCTGAGCAGCCGCCCTCTCCTCCGCCGTCTCCCTCAGCTTAACTACTGACTGCTGTGGGAGGATTAAGTTGTACTCCAGGAGGATCGCATTTCTGATCAGGAAGGCAGATGATCTATATTTCCCAAGAATAGCTTCTATCTCAGCCGCCGTCTGAACCAGGCGGTCAGTCTCCACAACCGCAAAGCCACCTGTCGCTAGCAAAAATGAGAGAGTATGATAAGAAGCATCGCAACCGGAATAGAAATTATAAGCGAAAAGCCAACTTACATCCAGAGGTGAAACGCCTAAAAGAAACTGAGTCGTCCTTGACGAAGAACCACTCCTTCTTGAACATGCTGAATTTAGAGTACAGATCCAAAACCGGCTTGAAGGTCACAGCCGACTCCAAGCTAATGTATGGGGACCCTTTCTTATAGCCCCTCAGATTATATAGATACCGGATCTCCCGATTGGAAGGAGCGCGACCATACTTCCTCTGGAAGATGACGAAGAGGCTCACTAGTATAGCGTAAGAGTTGGGTTGAAGTTGGAATGGGGCCACCTTTAGATATGTGAGAAAGCTGGCTATCCAAGCGTTGAGAGGAGGAATGGCACCACACATGCAGTGGTATCTACTGTAGGCGAAGTACCCTTCAGGAGGATCGTACGGCATAACTTCTCTCCCTGGCAACAGCAAATGCGCCCTATCAATTCCGAAAGACCGGGAAATGACGTCGAGCTGCTCCTCCTTAAGGGAGCTAGGAAAGCAATCGGGCGGGGAGTTCAGAAGTTCCTGAGGGCCGTACCCGTCCACCAGTGATCTCGGGATTGGACCGTGACGTTCGGGATTCGGCTGAGCTGGGGGCACGGCGGAGGAACTTCCTTCACCCCCAGATTTCTTCTTGTCTGATCGAGTCTCTGCTTTGCGAGACATTATCTACAACACCGGGAAAACATGTTGTTAGAATAGAGGATGTAGAAAAAAAAAGGTAAGTATATAATATGGAATTCTACTCATAAAGTCAAAATGCTTAAAACTCCCATTATCATTCGGTAAAACTGAATATAAGATTCCATCCGGCATTCTCGTTCGGCATTCTCATCTGAAAATTTCATTCGGCACGTATGGCACACGCACTTCATTCGGTGGGCACAGACAAAAAACCATTCGGCTAAGAGAAATTGAGTACCTGGTTCGGCAAGAGAGATGGTTCGGCAAGCTGGGATGGTTCGGCAGAGGATCAGAATTTGATTCGGCTATGTGACAAACTTGGCTTGGCTGTTCGTTCGGTAGAAGGTAATAGAGGCCCTGGGCCCTTACTTATAGGCAACTGTAGACGACCGGACCGGCTGATTCGGCGAAAGCATCCAAGACTAACGTCATCATCTTTTAAACAAAGCGCGGCACATTCCGGCATATGCCCCACTTTGGGGGGCAAATGTTGGGCACATTCTCACCCAGAAGACCTTGAGACCGAGGAGCATGACTCATCCATCCAGGCTCACCTAAGCCCATCCGGTATTCTCGTCCTCCAAGGCCCATTCGGCAGGAACCCATTCGGTAGTCTTGGACAAACACCGAACCAATATTCTTCCATCCCACCGGACCAGCTGCCACCGGTCCAACCTACTGCCACCGAACCAATATACTTCCATCCCACCACCGGTCCAACCTACTGCCACCGAACCAATATACTTCCATCCCACCACCGGTCCAACCTACTGCCACCGAACCAATATTCTTCCATCCCGCCGGACCAACTGCCACCGGTCCAACCTACTTCCATCCCACCACCGGTCCAACCTACTTCCATCCCACTACCGGTCCACTCTACACTCCAACCACCTCCAAACCAAGCAATGCCGAACCAAGATATACCAGGCCAGATCACATCAGCCCAGGCCCATCAGCGACTATACATATCCTGGACCCCTACCCCTAGCCTCACTCTATAAATAGAGGGGCAAGGGTACAGCAATGGGGACAAGTTTGAGAGCTCAAGCACGGAAGGAACTTTCAAACAACTTTCTTTTACTTGTATCAAAGCTTTGTACTTGTAATCAAAAGAGAAGAAGAGAAATAACATATAAAGTGGACGTAGGCACATTCTGGCTGAACCACTATAAATTTGCGTGTCTTTTTTCAGTTTAGCCCCTGCTTTTCATATATTTGCATAAATCTCCAAAACCACTAAGAACAACATAAGATCTACTAAATCATACGACTTTGAGGTGTTTGTCCATGACATGCTTTACACCATGATCTGAAGGTTGATTTTCTTTCCTTTTCCCTTTTTTGTTGGCACACAACTAATATTGTTGTGTTGTTGTTTTGATATCTTATACTTTATGTTGCCTTCTTTTCAGGTGCTACTACAGAGTCATCCAAAGAAGGATATAAGGGATACTTCAACTTATCCGCCATTTCTTAGGTATATACTTGTCTTGCATTTTAATATTTTTTCTCAAAAGCACTTTTTTAAAATGTTAATACTGCCTTTAGGAAGGATGGGAAGAAAAATTCTCTAAAGCACCTTGCTGCTGAAATACTTGGTGCAAAAATTCAACAACAACAATATTGCCCTGTAAGTAATCTAATTGTTGTTGTTGTAGTACTAGTTGTTATTTATTATTATTGTTAAATTTGATAGTTTGAAATAATAAAAATATAGAAGTGCTATAATGCACAACTCTCATGACCTATGCAAATATTCTGTATTAACCTCAAATCAATAGCCGTAAGAGACCCATTTTGAATTTTGAATTTGCTAGTGCAAATATTCTTCCTTCCGACCCTACATGAATAACTTCAAATATTCTTCCTTCTGACCCTACATGCACGAGCCATATGTCGAGTTTGCTCATCAGTAGTTGAGTGGACAAGTGTGAGTGTTAGCAAGAACTGATGTGTTCTGAATCAGTGTTGCTTCTTGCGTGCCTATTACATATTACATATGGATGCTACTTTGCTAATTTTAAGCTTAGTTAGAGCAAATGTCATAGTTAGTTGCGTCAGTTTCTCCTCCTGGTAAGCTACTGAAGCCAAGTCATTGTACAACTTGGATCTTTAAAGACTACTAGAGACAATCTTATAAGTCACTGTGGAACATTAATCTCAATCATTTCATTTTTTTGATCGTTTCCAATGCCAGTAATCTTTGGAGTCATAAGGAGAGGTTGCTTATCATCTCTTCCTCTTTGTTTGAATTAAGTATACTGTTGGAATGGTAGAATCATTTCCTTAGACACACACCATGCACATGTACACCTAAATTGGTGGAGGAATATATACAGTTTTAACTGTACCATGGTGACTGTCATTTTAATAATTATTAAGAGCAGAAATCTGAAGATGATAGTTCAAAGGAGAAGGCAGGATTTACAAAGTAAGCAGCGAGAGGAAGATGATAGGTAAATAATTAAGAGTTGTAACGACCCGATATTTTCAACCATTCGCATCCATTATAAGTGTATAGGTAGACACTCATGCCGGAGTTGAATTGCTCAAAATACCACGTTGTAAATAAAATTTGGCAAATCTCAGAGTATACAGTAAATAAATATAAGCACAGATCACAGACACAGAGTAAAATAATGCAGCGGAAGTAAAAGAGATAGTAGTTCATGAAGCTACTATATAAATATAACAAAGTTACATAAGATACAACAGGAGGAATAGAGTACAACAGAAGTCTTAAGACATAGAAGTCTACTAATACAAGAGCTGAAATAGAATAACAGACTGAACAGATAAAACCAGATAGCAGCTGGATAAGAATGATCTCCAGTAGTCCTAGCTCCATGAAGATGAAGTCCAACTGATACTCAGGCTGACCCGAGCGTAAAATAAAACATAAACACTCGAGTCAGGATATACATACTTATACAATGTAAACCAACTCAAGTGAACTGTAGTAAAGGTACAAGTAACTTAGAAGATGCTTGGGACCACCCATCCTCTAAGGATCCGTTAAAATATCTACTATGTAGTAATATTCGATATTATAATAGTGTCTAAATAAGTAAAGTATAATCATATCGGAAAATAGCGTTAAGGGGATGGAGAACCTTAACGCGGTCGGATCTTAAAATCATAATCGTAGTAAAGCTCGATATGGTAGGTGACACGGCACAACTAGGCAATGCCAGGGTAGATATACCAATTACGCACACGGACTGATGGATACACATAGCAGCCACTACCGTTCCACCTCGAACAACATTCCCAAATCGGAGGATGGCCATCTAGTCAAATCACAAGTAAGAGTATAATATCGAAGAAATGTGTCCGAGAAGAGGTGCTACATCACTGGTCCGAGATCGCTCCTGTTTTAGCCACCTTATGCCAACTCACGGGAGTTGGGTCCACGTAACATACCTTAAGAACGTCGCCACCATCCTACTTCATTCTGGAATCTCCACCGCGTACAGTTGCCAAAGTGGTTTTCGGTAAGACAGAGAGTATGTCCATATCCGATCCCGGTCTCTTTAACAACCCAACGTTATTATAACCCGTGGTTATAAGTTTTAAAACAGTTTATACTTCAAAATAGAATATCATTTCAAATCCAAATCTTTATCAAAATAAATATTAAATCAATTCTAAACCATTTCCATATTTTTAAAATATCATATCATTTCAAAACTTCATTTCAAATCATTTTAATATTCCAAATATCATTTGGGTTCAAATCTAAATATTCAACCTTAAATACCCTTTAAATTTTAAAGGTATACTCATTTATTATCATTTCAAGTCACCTTTTAAATACTTTATATTCAAATCAAATAATTCATTTAAACCTTTTAAAAGTGTAATTATTATATTTTCAAATCAAATATTCAATTTCCAAAGTTTCAAACCATTCTGAGTTCGTTTAGTAAGTCAAAATCCTAATTATTAAAATTTCAGCATTTCACAGCATTTAAAAACAACTGCTATAGGTTATATTTGAAAACATTTTATTTAGCAAAACAACATTTATAAACTGCTATAACAGTTCAGTTTAAACAAATCATATTTCAGCTTACTGCAGTCCTTAACAAGTGCTACAGTAGTCCTTTTATTAGTTCAGGTTCAATTTTAGTTTCTGCTACAACAGCACTTACCAAGTACTATCATAGCTTTAGTTCATTTTAGTCTTTTGGTTCACTTATATAATCCATAACACTTAACAAGTGCTACAGATTCTACCTAGTTCAGAACTTATAAAATCATACATTTAAAAATGTTCATTTCGATCCTTTAACTAATTTATTTTTAAAGAGAAATTTTACACGTTAAAACCAAAACTTACAAATTTGCTTATTACATTCATTTCAATATTTAAAATTAAACTCCATTTTTCCATCAATTTAAAATTAAATTTTCATTTCAATTTAATTAACTTCATTTTCCATCTTCCTTTTTTTTCAAACTTTCAAATTTAAGTTCCATTTTTAAAAATCAATATTTTCCATTTTTTTATTTTTATCACATAGAAAAATCATTTCTATTCTAAATAAATCATTTAAAAATTCGATTTAAATCAATTTAATATTTTTACAATATTTGAAGGTATCCAAAAATTTAGAAAAATAACCACGGGTCTGTATAATATTTTCTAGCCTAAGTCAAGTGATACGGATACTATATCATTTCAATCCGTAATTTACAAAGAAAAATCCGGGTTTTATCATTTCAAACCCGCAATCCCAAGTAAATAAAATTTAATTGAAAATCGTTCAGGCCTATCATTTCAGCCCATAACGACCTTACCTTATTCTAAAGTCCGTTCGGGTATGTATCATTTCAACCCATAGTGATTCTATTCTACAGGGAACTTGCAGTGTGATTTAACAGAATAGAATAACAGAAAAATAAGAACAGATATAACAGATGATACGATATGCAGTTTTAACAATTAACATCAACTAAAATAAATCACAGGTAATTATAACATCATTTATTTATTTCTACACATTCAGTTGCGGTCGTTTCACAATCATATAAGTATGAATATTCGTGTGAGATTTACTCACCTCTACGGAGCTGGAGATTCGGAAAAAAGAAATACGATGTAAATCGAAGTCACGCGGATAGCACGATCAATCGTTAACGGATGCGCCAACTGGATTCAAACCAAAGCACAATAAGATAAAGCGAATAAATAGACAAATCAAAGCATGCACGAATAACAATTTTCCAAATGAAGCCATCAAACGAAAAGGAACAAGTTGAATACCAGATAGGAATAGTTCGACCACTTTTTTTTAAAAAAAAATAGGCCATAACTTCAAAACAAAGCTCGACCACTTATTGTTCATTTCTTTTTTTCAAAACAAAACTAGTGGCAATATAACAACAAAAATAAAACGTTGTTCATACCTCTTTTGTTTTCAACCAAGGTTCGGGAAATAAACCAAGTACAAAAATACAGAGGTGACGAAATAAAGTTTGTTCACTTTTTAATGATTTCAAAACAAAAGTGGTAAACGGCAATATACTACAAAATAAAATACGAAGGTGACACAACAGCATGGGAAGAGTGGTTGAATGGGTAGGGCTGTGACTGGTAGCTGCTGTGGGTTCGCGGAGAAGGGCAGGCAGGCTGGGTTCGGTGGTAGGGCTGGGTTCGGTTGGAGGGGGACGTTGATCTCGTGGTGGGTGCTGGTTGGACTCGTGGCAGTGACGAACTGGGTTTGTGGAAGAGGCAGGTCACGGTCTGGTGTAGACGTGGGTGGTTCGTTCGTGGCGACTGGCTTTGGCGTGGTGGTGGATGAGCGAAGTCGTGGGCCTGGCGGTTTCGATCCGGAGTAGGGCTGTGGGCGGAGCATGGAGGAACGGTGTGGGTTGGGGAAAACGTGATGGCGAAAGGGATCGTGGTGGCACCGTAGTGGTGGATTCGGCATGGTGGCCTGGGACGTGATGGTGGAGACGTGGATGGTCTGGCACGGATTGGATGGGGTGGGCTGGTCTCGTGGTTGCCGTGGCTGGCACCTTGGTGGCCTGCTGTGGGTTCGGCATAGGTCAGTGGAGGTGGTGACGAGGCTTGGTGCTGGTGGGTGGTGAAATGGTGATCTGGGTGGTGATTTTCTTTTGAGACATAGAAGCTACAAACAGCAAGCAGCCAAACAACAAAAAAATATATAAGAAGAAAGAAAAAATAATAAAAGAAGAAGGTAAGCCTACCTTTGGTTGCTCACGAGATTTCCAGAGATTTGCAGAATAGAATAATCTTTTTGAACGAAAAAGGAAAGGACAGGCTGCTATAATTTTTTTGGAGAGAAGGCGAAAAGTAAAGTTTTAATCAGTTAGAGGAATTTAAGGCAAAAATAAATGTTGAACGAAACGTAAGGGAGGTAAAGGGGTAAGTGGACTATTTCTCACGGCAAGGTAAGGCAAGACTTGACAATTTTAAACTGAAATATACAGCAGAAATTAATGGACAATGGAACAATGCACGTACAGTGTAACGCCCGAAGTAACGTACAATTTGTTACTTGTTTCTTTTATTTAATAAATTTAAAAAATGTTAACGGTTTCTTGAAATATAATGTATCTTTTTAAACCAAATTTAAAATAGTTATTATCATCATTAATAAAATTTGATTCTAATGTATAGTTTAAGAACGGACATAAATATACGTAACGAAATGTAAAGTTTAAATTTTTCGTTTCACACAAATTACTACACTTTATATTTAAATCAATATTTCGAAATGTATAATTTTATTAAAATTTCGTTTAAAAATTTTTAGGCTGTTACACTCTCTCCCACTCAAAGCTTTTCGTCCTCGAAAAGGAACAAAGAAGGAAAAACAAAGAAAAATAAGACAGAATAGTAAAAGTACCTGAAATAAACAATTCCGGATTCGAAGCACGAATGCTCTCCTCCGTCGCCCAGGTGCAATCCCGTTCATCAGTGCTCCACTGCACTTTGACCAGGTTGATAGATTTTCTTCTTAGCTGCTTCGTACCTCGATCGACGATACGAAGTGGCTTCCTCTCAACAGTCAGATTTGGCTCAATATCCAAACCATCAAGAGAAGAAGGCTGAATAATAAGGGATGGATCATGCAGATAGCGACGAAGATGAGATACATGAAAGACATTGTGTATTCCAGAAAATTTCTCGGGTAAATCCAAACGATACGCAAGAGAGCCAATTTTTTCCAAAATGCGGAAAGGATCTACAAATCTAGGAGAAAGCTTTCCAAAACCATCTCAGAACCAAGAACCAAACGATTACCGGATTCAATCCAGCAAGAAGGAGATCTACAAGGTCGTCCGTAAAGAGCAGAAAATGGAGATGTCTCAATACTGGCCTGATAACTATTGTTATAGGCAAGTTTAACAAGATGGAGGTGATCAAATCAAGAACACAAACACGAAAAAGATTCTCTAGAGTCTGAATCACCCTTTTCACTTGAGTGACGGTCCATGGATGGAAAACAGTGTTCAGATTCCAAAATGAGTAACAAAGATTATAAAAAGATTTCTAAACAGACTAGTATAAGCAATAGCATTCCCATTCTGTAACAAGATAAGAGAAATAAGGACAACCAAAAGATAGTTTGAAAAACAAAATAAGATAATAAATTTGAAACAATAATGCTTTGAAATCATAACAATTTAGGGATGTTTATCATTTGGAAATCATACTACTAAAAATCATAATACTTTGGAAATGTTATTCTTAAAAAGTACATAATACTTAGAAAATCATAACACCCTTTTAAAATAATCTTCCTTAAAACCATTTTAATTCAAGGTCAAATAATATTCATTTTAAAGTTGTAGCATTTCTAAGTTCATTTAATTATAAAATTTCCAAAACATTGTATTTTCAAACGGCAGCACTTAAAAAATGCTACAGTAGATATATTAGTATTTCAAATCAGTTTTGTTTCAGAAATATTCATTTGGATATCATTTAACTTATGACTTATTAAAACAAACTTTTATGAATGGAATATCCAAATTAAACTATACTTCATTTATTAATTCAAAAGTTCACTATTTTAGTTAGCTCTTAATTTAACACATAACCTAACCCTTTATTTGAAATACCCATTTCATAAATAGATATTCCTTTAATAAGTTACACTTAAAATTCCATTTGAAAACCAAATTCTCAATTATCAATTTTTAGTGATGTTAAAATACATTTTAACTATTTAAATCATAATCATTCATTTTTCAAGACATATCTATTTCATAAATAAAATATTTATATAGCAAATATAACAATCAAATTTCTTTACACATTTATTCATTTAGACATCAATTAAACTATGATTTCAAGTTAAATAAACTTTATTACAAAATGTCCAATTCAAATGTATTTTATTTTATCTATTCAAAGATACTTATTATACAACATATTCATTTCAGGAAATAACCTTTATTAAAATTCCTAGGTTAGACTTAAGGTTCCATATAAAATCAAATTTGATTATTAAGTTATTTAAATAAAATCTCTTTAAATTCCTTTTCACTATTTACCTCTTGTTAATCTTTTATAACTAAAATTTAAGTGTATAACATGTATTATAACCACTCAAATTTTATTTATAAAAATCCCTTTTTATATTGTATATTATCCAATTTCATATTCAACTTCTGTGTAATTTAGGTAAGTTATATTGGAATGAAATTGTGTGTTGTACAAATAAAACTTTCCAATTCAATTATCTCAATTTTGAATCATTTATCCAAATTTTTGAATTTTTTTCTTCTTATAATTGAAATTATTCTTCAAGATAAAATTTAAGAATTTGAATCTTCGAACATCTTCAAACCATTTGGAGATAAGTAATTATATATACATAATATGTTAAATCAAATTTAAATCATATATCTATATATATATATATATATTATAATCCAGTCATATTTTACAAATTCAAATCAATTAGATTTTCCAAAACAAAGCTGTAGCAAGACTACATAATGGTTTTTTCACTTCGAAACTCGAAAATGAACGTCGATGATGCTGCAGTCATCACCGAAATTATTTTCCAGCGACAAAGAGAAGAGCACTAAATTTTTGAACTTTAAAATCCTTTAGAGACAAAAATTTTTTATTCAAAAATACTTTAAATAATATCCTTTTAAAAATTTTAAACACAAGGTTTGAAATCCATCGGAAATTAAATTCTTTAAATTTCTTGTTTTAATTTCAGTTCCCAAATAAATTTATAAACAACTATTTATAAATTCATTTGTAGAACAACAAATGATGAATAAAGTATTATCACTTCATATTATCAATTTAAATCAATTTATTAAGTTCCATAAATTTACCTATATCAAAATTTATTTCATTAACAATTTTAAAATAATATTGTGTCAGTCTGTTTTGTCAAAGTGTTTTAGAAATCCTATCGATAGCGTTGATCAGACGAATCGATCGGAAACCCAAATCAACATCAACAACTCAAACAACACAATATAAAACAAAACATAAATTTACAAGTACAATTTAGAAATGTTTGGAGATAGTTTGGAAACAAAAGACAAGATGATTAAATAACAAAATAAGGAGATGGGTAAGCTTAAATAAATCGCGGGCAACCTTAATCGGGTCAACCGTGACTTAATGAATAAGATCAAATGTGGATTTTCCGGGGTAAATCTACATCCAACCTCAAGAGATAGAGTTTGGAATAACAAAAGATATTAGCATCTAAATCAAGGATAGATATAAATCTCTGGTGAATCGATGCAAATTTGTAAAGGAGTTTCCTACTTTACCAGAAAATTAGAATATTGGCGAGACAGCCAATTCACTATAAAGATCATTCGAAGTGGAGTTATGTGATACTCCAAAGTCAAAAGAAGATGAATAGTGAGGGACAAGAATGAATTTTGGAACCGCAGGGAACGTTCCAAAAATTCAAAGGAAATCGAATTAAAAGGAAGAGATTCAAACTCGAACGAAAGTGATTCTGTAAATAAATTTACCATACATTCTAAGTTTTGCCTCAAAGCCAAAGCTCTGATACCAACTGTAACGACCCGATATTTTCAACCATTCGCATCCATTATAAGTGTATAGGTAGACACTCATGCCGAAGTTGAATTGCTCAAAATACCGCGTTGTAAATAAAATTTGGCAAATCTCAGAGTATACAGTAAATAAATATAAGCACAGATCACAAACACAGAGTAAAATAATGCAGCGGAAGTAAAAGAGATAGTAGTTCATGAAGCTACTATATAAATATAACAAAGTTACATAAGATACAACAGGAGGAATAGAGTACAACAGAAGTCTCAAGACATAGAAGTCTACTAATACAAGAGCTGAAATAGAATAACAGACTGAACAGATAAAACCAGATAGCAGCTGGATAAGAAAGATCTCCAGTAGTCCTAGCTCCGTGAAGATGAAGTCCAACTGATACTCAGGCTGACCCGAGCGTAAAATAAAACATAAACACTCGAGTCAGGATATACATACTTATACAATGTAAACCAACTCAAGTGAACTGTAGTAAAGGTACAAGTAACTTAGAAGATGCTTGGGACCACCCATCCTCTAAGGATCCGTTAAAATATCTACTATGTAGTAATATTCGATATTATAATAGTGTCTAAATAAGTAAAGTATAATCATATCGGAAAATAGCGTTAAGGGGATGGAGAACCTTAACGCGGTCGGATCTTAAAATCATAATCGTAGTAAAGCTCGATATGGTAGGTGACACGGCACAACTAGGCAATGCCAGGGTAGATATACCAATTACGCACATGGACTGATGGATACGCATAGCAGCCACTACCGTTCCACCTCGAACAACATTCCCAAATCGGAGTATGGCCATCTAGTCAAATCACAAGTAAGAGTATAATATCGAAGAAATGTGTCCGAGAAGAGGTGCTACCTCACTGGTCCGAGATCGCTCCTGTTTTAGCCACCTTATGCCAACTCACGGGAGTTGGGTCCACGTAACATACCTTAAGAACGTCGCCACCATCCTACTTCATTCTGGAATCTCCACCGCGTACAGTTGCCAAAGTGGTTTTCGGTAAGACAGAGAGTATGTCCATATCCGATCCCGGTCTCTTTAACAACCCAACGTTATTATAACCCGTGGTTATAAGTTTTAAAACAGTTTATACTTCAAAATAGAATATCATTTCAAATCAAAATCTTTATCAAAATAAAGATTAAATCAATTCTAAACCATTTCCATATTTTTAAAATATCATATCATTTCAAAACTTCATTTCAAATCATTTTAATATTCCAAATATCATTTGGGTTCAAATCTTAATATTCAACCTTAAATACCCTTTAAATTTTAAAGGTATACTCATTTATTATCATTTCAAGTCACCTTTTAAATACTTTATATTCAAATCAAATAATTCATTTAAACCTTTTAAAAGTGTAATTATTATATTTTCAAATCAAGTATTCAATTTCCAAAGTTTCAAACCATTCTGAGTTCGTTTACTAAGTCAAAATCCTAATTATTAAAATTTCAGCATTTCACAGCATTTAAAAACAACTGCTATAGGTTATATTTGAAAACATTTTATTTAGCAAAACAACATTTATAAACTGCTATAACAGTTTAGTTTAAACAAATCATATTTCAGCCTACTGCAGTCCTTAAAAGTGCTACAGTAGTCCTTTTATTAGTTCAGGTTCAATTTTAGTTTCTACTACAACAGCACTTACCAAGTACTATCATAGCTTTAGTTCATTTTAGTCTTTTGGTTCACTTATATAATCCATAACACTTAACAAGTGCTACAGATTCTACCTAGTTCAGAACTTATAAAATCATACATTTAAAATGTTCATTTCGATCCTTTAACTAATTTATTTTTAAAGAGAAATTTTACACGTTAAAACCAAAACTTACAAATTTGCTTATTACATTCATTTCAACATTTAAAATTAAACTCCATTTTTCCATCAATTTAAAATTAAATTTTCATTTCAATTTAATTAACTTCAATTTCCATCTTCCTTTTTTTTCAAACTTTCAAATTTAAGTTCCATTTTTAAAAAACAATATTTTCCATTTATTTATTTTTATCACATAGAAAAATCATTTCTATTCTAAATAAATCATTTAAAAATTCGATTTAAATCAATTTAATATTTTTACAATATTTGAAGGTATCCAAAAATTTAGAAAAATAACCACGGGTCTGTATAATATTTTCTAGCCTAAGTCAAGTGATACGGATACTATATCATTTCAATCCGTAATTTACAAAGAAAAATCCGGGTTTTATCATTTCAAACCCGCAATCCCAAGTAAATAAAATTTAATTGAAAATCGTTCAGGCCTATCATTTCAGCCCATAACGACCTTACCTTATTCTAAAGTCCGTTCGGGTATGTATCATTTCAACCCATAGTGATTCTATTCTACAGGGAACTTGCAGTGTGATTTAACAGAATAGAATAACAGAAAAATAAGAACAGATATAACAGATGATACGATATGCAGTTTTAACAATTAACATCAACTAAAATAAATCACAGGTAATTATAACATCATTTATTTATTTATTTATTTCTACACATTCAGTTGCGGTCGTTTCACAATCATATAAGTATGAATATTCGTGTGAGATTTACTCACCTCTACGGAGCTGGAGATTCGGAAAAAAGAAATACGTTGTAAATCGAAGTCACGTGGATAACACGATCAATCGTTAACGGATGCGCCAACTGGATTCAAACCAAAGCACAATAAGATAAAGCGAATAAATAGACAAATCAAAGCATGCACGAATAACAATTTTCCAAATGAAGCCATCAAACGAAAAGGAACAAGTTGAATACCAGATAGGAATAGTTCGACCACTTTTTTTTAAAAAAAATAGGCCATAACTTCAAAACAAAGCTCGACCACTTATTGTTCATTTCTTTTTTTCAAAACAAAACTAGTGGCAATATAACAACAAAAATAAAACGTTGTTCATACCTCTTTTGTTTTCAACCAAGGTTCGGGAAATAAACCAAGTACAAAAATACAGAGGTGACAAAATAAAGTTTGTTCACTTTTTAATGATTTCAAAACAAAAGTGGTAAACGGCAATATACTACAAAATAAAATACGAAGGTGACACAACAGCATGGGAAGAGTGGTTGAATGGGTAGGGCTGTGACTGGTAGCTGCTGTGGGTTCGCGGAGAAGGGCAGGCAGGCTGGGTTCGGTGGTAGGGCTGGGTTCGGTTGGAGGGGGACGTTGATCTCGTGGTGGGTGCTGGTTGGACTCGTGGCAGTGACGAACTGGGTTTGTGGAAGAGGCAGGTCACGGTCTGGTGTAGACGTGGGTGGTTCGTTCGTGGCGACTGGCTTTGGCGTGGTGGTGGATGAGCGAAGGCGTGGGCCTGGCGGTTTCGATCCGGAGTAGGGCTGTGGGCGGAGCATGGAGGAACGGTGTGGGTTGGGGAAAACGTGATGGCGATAGGGATCGTGGTGGCACCGTAGTGGTGGGTTCGGCATGGTGGCCTGGGACGTGATGGTGGAGACGTGGATGGTCTGGCACGGATTGGATGGGGTGGGCTAGTCTCGTGGTTGCCGTGGCTGGCACCTTGGTGGCCTGCTGTGGGTTCGGCATAGGTCAGTGGAGGTGGTGACGAGGCTTGGTGCTGGTGGGTGGTGAAATGGTGATCTGGGTGGTGATTTTCTTTTGAGACATAAAAGCTACAAACAGCAAGCAGCCAAACAACAAAAAAATATAGAAGAAGAAAGAAAAAATAATAAAAGAAGAAGGTAAGCCTACCTTTGGTTGATCACGAGATTTCCGGAGATTTACAGAATAGAATAATTTTTTTGAACGAAAAAGGAAAGGACAGGTTGCTATAATTTTTTTGGAGAGAAGGCGAAAAGTAAAGTTTTAATCAGTTAGAGGAATTTAAGGCAAAAATAAATGTTGAACGAAACGTAAGGGAGGTAAAGGGGTAAGTGGACTATTTCTCACGGCAAGGTAAGGCAAGACTTGACAATTTTAAACTGAAATATACAGCAGAAATTAATGGACAATGGAACAATGCACGTACAGTGTAACGCCCGAAGTAACGTACAATTTGTTACTTGTTTCTTTTATTTAATAAATTTAAAAAATGTTAACGGTTTCTTGAAATATAACGTATCTTTTTAAACCAAATTTAAAATAGTTATTATCATCATTAATAAAATTTGATTCTAATGTATAGTTTAAGAACGGACATAAATATACGTAACGAAATGTAAAGTTTAAATTTTTTGTTTCACACAAATTACTACACTTTATATTTAAATCAATATTTCGAAATGTATAATTTTATTAAAATTTCGTTTAAAAATTTTTGGGCTGTTACAAGTACATTGATATTTTACCATCTTCATAAAAGTTCTCACTGTGCTATTATGAAACCACAGCAAAAAAACCTGCACAAGGCAAGCTTGCCAGTGCAAGCTTTTTTTTTGAACTTTATAATATGAAAAGTTTTTTATTTTTAACAGGTATGAACATGTTAGTAAATTTGAGGTTTGAAAAGTTCTTCATCCTTTTTATTTTTTGTAATGTGCATGCTACTATATAATGCATATGCTTTCATTTCAAAAGACTTCATTGCAGTAGTCACTATCTTCTTTGCAATTTTCTTTTCCTCTTCAACTTGAGTTTGTTTTAGATAATAGAAGAGTACATTATTGAAGAAAATGTTACATTATGTACAGGGAGTAGCATAGTACAAATATTATTTTCGGCTGTAATGCAAGATTTTGCAATGCCGCTTCAAAATATATACCAACACAATGGACTATACTTCTGCATCACTTGAGGAAAGGTAAGAAAATCAATATTTACAATAAATTCAATGCAAGGTAAGGAAGTCAATACTTTACATCATATGCATGTTTATTGTAACTTTATAATCTCCCTATACAACAATTTTGAAACTAATTTCTTTTAATGCTTGTTTATCCTCTGTCCTCCTTAACATTTTGTCCTTTTATATATAGGCAACTGTGGCTTTTTGCCCCATACCTTTCACAAGTAAGGTTAGCCTAAACAATGCTAATCAGTTAGTTAAAACTATATGCCACTTAACTTTGGCAAGTAAAATACTGAAGTTAATTACATCAACATACATCAAGTGTGTAGTATATGCTTGTATTATTATACTGATCTTGCATCTGCCTATAAAGTTGAGCCATATGCTATGTCATATTATTATACTAATCTAGTATGTAAAATGTGCATGTACATGCTGATATAAATGATGTACATGCATAAGCTATGTCATATCCCATAGCCGCAGCAATTCCTCAAGCTTTCCCGGAGCTGCTCTATTATATCGCACTCTTAATCATCACTACAACTCTTTTTTTGTCATTGATAATATGCATGCAATGTATATATACAATGATATTGAATATAAAAATTGTCTAAATTTTACGAAAACTATCCAATTTTTATAAAAATTAAATAAGTTAACCAAGTTTTGTAAAAATTAATTAAGTTTATAAAAATTAACTAAGTTTATAATAATAATAATAAATTAACTAAGTTTAAAATAATTATCTAAGTTAATTAATTTTTATAAAATTAATTAAGTTTTATGATAATTAACTAAACTAACTAAGTTTTTTTAAATTAAATAAGTTTATAATATTTCTAAGTTTTATAAAAATTAATAAGTTTATAACAATCGACATGCAATTGTTGAGTGAAGTATTTAAAACAAAATACAACATTAAAAAAGTTATCTAAGTTTTATAAAAATTAAATAAATTTACAAAAATTAACCTAATTTATAAAAAAATAACAAATTTTTATAGAAGTCAACTAAGTTTTATAGAAATTAAGTAAGTTTAAGTTTTCAAACATAGAAAGTTGATATTTTTGATGAATATGAACAAAATATAACATTAACAAAGCAAATAGTTTTATAAAAATTAAATAAATTTATGAAATTAACTAAGTTTAGTTTATGTTTTATAAAAATTTAAATAGGTTGACTAAGTTTTATCAAAATTAACCAAATTTATAAAAAATTAGCTAAGTTAACTAAGTTTTGTAAAAAAAAAGTTTCCTTTTTTTGGTTCTTTATAAATTAAATGTTTTAGATTTGTGCATTTCACAACTCACCTATAATCCTCTATTTTTGTACGGTATTTTTGTGAGTATTTAATTGTTATTTTGATCATCATTTTGCTTATATATGTAGTGACAACTAGTATGGTGAGAGCAAACAATGTATATATCCAGGGTTCATATCATGTGTTGTTGGCAGGTAATATGAAAGATAACTCCTAGTTTTTAGCATGGTACTCAGTTTATGGTCAAACATGCCTACAGGAAATAAGCATGCTTGATGAGAATGGTTGAAGAGATGTTGTCATACTTGATGAGGTACGTTCTACTGTTGTCATTATACTTTTTCATTATACCGTTTTGTTCATACTCCCAGTCCATTGATTATATTAATGGTTTAGTGCACTAAGTTTCTGAGCCTACAAAGTTAACGTCATGTATACTAAAGTTTTAAATATAGCAACTGTTATTTTATGGCTCGTTCTAATCTTTTTACTTGTTGTAAAGAGATTTAAAGCATTCATCCTCCATCTTTGTATTGTTATGTAGTGATGTAGACTTATGCACATCAATTACACTATCATTTGAGATAATTCCATTACTTTGCAATACTGAGCCATTGTTTTGTTTGAAGTTTCGCATGATTTAAAGCATTCATCCTCCTTGTACGATACATCAACCGCCACAGGGAAACAGGCAATGTGACAAAATAAATGTGTCCACTCGTATCGTTTTCTATGTAAAAACTGCGATATATATCACACATTTCCTTCCCACCATCCATTTGCATCCTTATAATATCTTGATCTTTACTATGATAAATACTTTAAATACATTATCAATATCGTAAGTCTTTACGAAACTATGATTATTTTCAAACAAAAATTAACTTCTTCAACGTTTTAAAATCATCCGAGCCCTTGATTTTTAACCTCCAGCATGTTATGCTAGATACATTTGACTAAATCAAAATTTTATGGATATGAAATTTATATGAATGTATGTACAAAATTCTGTAGTATTTGAAAAAGAGACAAAAGTTCGTTTGTTTCATTGTTAATTTGCCGACCTATACCTATGAATTGATGTGCTCAGAAAAGCATGAGATGTCATTCATCCGTACCATATAAATAAAATATAATTTAAGTGACTGCCTTTTCTTTGATGTACGTTGCTCAACTGTTGTAGTAATATTTCACGCCACTAATATAGTGTCTACGAGCGTAACTAATTAACAGAATTCGAGCATAGAAAATGACATATATTCATTTTTCTCTCGACATAAACAAGTGACTGTCATTGCAACAAGTCATACATATAATTTCAGCTTAAACCGATAGCTTATAACATGTTCCAAAGCAACATAGAATCATATTTGCATTTGTCCAATTGGGCATATGGCCTTTCACGTTACAGTGACCTTTCATTTACTATTATTGACCTTCATTAAGTTTTTTTTTGTTTTAAATTTTATGGCATGTTGTATACTTTGTATTAGTCAATCGCTTAATGAAATAGTATGATGAATATTAAGTGTTTGCATTATGAATCCGATTTAACTTTGTGTACACTTTTTTGATGAATTGATTCTCAAGCATTACTTTTGCTTTACAGGTAGATAGATGACTGTGACGGAAAAAAAGGTTGCAGCGAGTTATTGATCGAAGTTATTTTTGCCCTTAGAACTAATTTTTGGTTTTAACGTATGTACTACTTGCTTTTGTTTTGCTATTGCTACTTTTTCTATATTTTGTTTATGAACTATTGATGACAAACTATTTATGTTTGGTGTAATAATATTGTGTATTTTGATTATGAAATTTCATGCGTTGGTTATCAAATATGTATCCAAAATGTGGTATTGATACAATATGTTGATTTTGAAATGTGATATTGATATAATTTGCTAATTTTGAAATGTGGTATATATACACATTGTGACTGATGTTTACCGAAATGGAATTTACAGAAAAGTAGAAAAAGCCTAATTGACTTAGCTTTGTATAAAATTTAACGGTGTTTTTAAAACGTTGTTAAAACATTCCACTGCATTTTTTAAACGCCGCTGTATGTTTTAACAGCGTTTTAAAAATGCCATTAAATTGTATCTAAAAACATAAAGCACGATTTATTGCAACAGGTAAACGCTGTAAATAAATATCACAACATTGAAAAAATGCTATAAAATCTTATCTTAGCACGAAACAAACACTAAGAAAGATCTCTAACTGCACCCAACAAAACGGTGTTAAATGATTTCATGACACCAGGGAAATGCTGTAAAAAAGGACATTTAACAGCGTTTATTCCTTGTCATTGTATATCTCTGACATATAACTGCATGTCGATATACAACGTATGTAAAAACGCTGTTAATAGCTTTTATAGCGTTTTTAAAACGCTGTTAAAGGTCCTGTTTGTTGTAGTGAAGGAACAATTGTATAGTGCATGGGTTGGTTCGACCATAAATAGAACAAGATTTCTTGTCCAATAGTATCATACTCGGAGAAGATTTCCTATACGATAGCGTTATTGCCCGACAAGATTTCCTTTTCAGCGGCGTCTTTATCAAACTATAAGATGTTGATCACTATCCATTGAATCGAACACCAAAGACTGATGCTACTACTCATAGCATGCCTCACCTATCAGCAAAAATCTTTCTATTGCTAAACTGAACCAAGAAGTGTTAATATGGAAATTTTGGACCAAATCTTATGCACAAGCAAATTTTGGATTGAATCCTATACAAGGAAAGAATCGAACTGGAGGAGCTAAATAACGAAATTGCCTTTTCTTGGCCTAAACCCCCATATCTTCACTTATATATATACCTAATCTTAGAATATCAATGGGGCACAATTCTTGGGACTAAATACAACTGGACAGGGCAAGCCGAACGGGGTTTCTGGGAACCATATCTTACTTTTGAGCATCCTATCATTGTATCTTATTTTTTCATTATTGTATAACTGACCTACAGAAATGATAATGAATATGGACAATAATTGTATTCGCTTTCTGGCCGAGCCACTATAAATCTTCATGTTCTTTATTTTATTGCATTTTATGTTCTTTATAACATATCTATGGCCTGTTTACCAAAAATCAATTGAATTACAAATATAATAGCTATGATATACACTTCGTATACATAGTTCTTCAATAAATTGATTGGAGGTGTTTGCCCATATTTTGAGCAGACATTTTTGGTGATTTCACTGAGAGCCTGATATTTCTTAGTATGCCACCAAAATAAAAAACCAGAGCTAACATTACCAAAAGAATGTGGAAGATACCAGTGCACCTAATTATAGAATACAATGGTTTATGATTTTTGTTTGATGATAATAAACATATATATACACTGTTAATTGTGTTTGTTATAGTACTATTGTAACTTTACAGAATAAAATAAATATTTGCAGAATGAAATAAATGAATCAAAATTTTATTTGAACAAATATCAACAAATATTTTATTTCAAATTCAAATAGTACAAATTTAGCTTTGATTATACTTACATTTTCAAATACAATACAATTTCACTATCACTCTTATGTATACAACATTTCTATACACTATCATATACAATATCAACTCACTCACTCACACTCACTCGAGTTTGTTTTTAATGTTGATCTTGATTTGCTTGCTCCAACTTGTGTCCAGCCATCTGCTATACCTATCAAATAAACAACGTGGTAAATTGGAAAAAGAAATGAACCGCAATTGCAAATATAAAATTGAATTTGAATTTGAATATTGCATCATTTTATGGGTTTATTTCTTTCTTCATATTTTAGACATGGACAAATATAGGTGCACAAAAAACTCAAGATATGCACAGTGAATCAAGGCTGAGCTATCGATTAAATCTCATGGATAGGCACAAGGTCGAGCCCAAGTCGTCTCGGGCTCAACTAAGGTGCACGTATCATAAAACACATATACAAGTGCACATTAAAATAAGCATGTGTCACTACATAATCACACATATATACATACATACATATGTATGTGTATACATGGAAAGAAGTGGATCATTTCAGTTCAAACCAAGCAAACAGCCATGTACATGCACATACATGTACATTAGGTATCAGTTTTGAGAAATAGAACAGTGGACATAGCAAGCAACTCAAACCAAAAACATCAGTTCGGTACATAGAAACATGCTAATGAGGTAAGAGAATGTCAAGTGCATAGATAAGTCCGGACTCAAGGTAGATGGATTTGGTGCACGTATAGAAATGCAATAAACAAATCAACAAGGCAACATACCACTGTAAATTCAAACATGCACAGAAAAGACAAACAAGATCAAGTTCAACATTTACTATGCATCAGAATACATACAAGACATGGCCAACTCAACTCATTCAAATCACATAAAAATCACAAGGCCCAGAGTATCAGAAACTGGAAGCGTGAACTAAATAGTATAAGGTAGTGTCAATGCTATACGACAACGAACAAATACACATATGGTACAATACTCCAAGTAATGCTACACACGTAAGCACCAAGCATCAAAACATGCAAGGAAGTATCCATGCACATGTAAGGACAGTGACCACTTAGGCACAAGAGCAGCAAATCAAAGAAGAAGTATGGATTTGCAATGAACAATGAAACACATATTGCCAGCATCTCAACATTGAAAGAATTCAAAGCCCCAGACATAAAAAGAGCAACCAAATCAATATCAGCCAGTCAAAGATATTTCAAAGTATAATCAAAATATATGCGAATATATATATATATATATTACTATATTTGAATATATATATATATATAGTAATATATATATATATATATATCACGAGTGAACAAGTTAGAAATGCATATGGCTTAAATTGAAAATAAAAATAGAATATAGAAATATATTTGAATATATAGAAATGTTGATCTAGTCCGAAATCAGAACACCATTCATCAGAAAATGGAATGATCAAGGAAAGTAGTTAAAGAATTCAAATCAATTTTCAAAGCCAAACCACAAACGAAAATAAGGAAATCAATCCCTATATGAACCCAGCGTCATCATCGGCATACTTGATTCGAGTTCAAGCAAAAAAAAAGAGCAAGCTTTGAAATAAATTGCGACCCAATTTATAACTCGAATCAAAGTCAAAAACACCACAAATTGAAAAGGGAAAAATCACGTACCAATTTATCAACATCCAACTTGACGATGAGCGACCAAGAGGATTCAAGCAAGGAGTTCGATCGACTAAGAATTAAAGCTAATATCTTTCCTTTATTAACTGAATATCGAAAGAAAAAGCTTTAATTCAAAGAAAGCCTAATTCTGAGAGTGCTACAGCAGAAGTGGAACAACTTGAAAGTAAAAGACAAGTGAAGATAATGTAGCGGGCTAAAGAATAAGGGAGAATGATTTTAATCGAGTCGTTGTTTTTTTCCTTCTTTTGGGCTAAGTTAAATTAGTATTTGAATTGGGTTTCTTTTTATTTTTTTCTTTTTTAACTTTGTAAACTTTAGTTTTTTAACTAGGTATGAACTGCTGGGCGCAGTTTGAGAAATCACAACTCAGTGGATGAGTTGTGGTACGGTTTTAAGCATTGGGTTAGGACAATCAGGTTAGCAAGGGTCATGAGTTACAGTCTCTGTAAGCGTCAGCTTGGGGGCCGTAGTAGGCAAGTTTTGCCAAAGCTGGGTAAACTTTGTCAATTTTAATTTTTGTATTTACTCTGTTAATATCTGTGCTGCAATTATATATATATATATATATATATATGTGAATTTTTTGTAAACCCTATTCATCCCCCTCTAGGGTTAATTCGATCCTACAAGTGGTATTAAAGCTAGGTATAAAAAATTCACCTTTTTAACTATGGCTAGTTTTAATAATTCTTTTTCTAAAGGTCAATCTATTGCTAGACCACCCATGTTTAGTGGTACTAATTATTTGTTTCAGAAAATTAGGATGAAATTTTTTCTTGATACTATAAATGCATGTGATATAGTTGAAACTGGATATAATCTACCTATGGTAACTATAGATGGTTATAAATTTACTAAGCCAAAAGATAAGTGGAATGAAAATGAGCTTAGTTTACAACGTTCTAATGCTAAGGCTATGAATTCTATCATTTCTACTGTAGATAAAATTGAATACAATTATGTTTCTCACTGTAAAACTATGCATGAAATTTGGCATACTCTTGAAGTAACTCATAAAGATACATCGTAGGTCAATGAATCTCATCTACCCATGATCAGCGACAAATACGAAAATTTCATGATGATGAAAGATGAAAATATAAAAGAGATGTATGGATGTTTTCAAAATATAGTATTCAAATCTAAACTCTAGGAAAGGCTTAGAATTGGAGATGGTCCGAAAAATTCTGAGAATCCTCCCTAGAAATTTCGAAGCTAAAGTGACTGCAATTCAGGATTCCAAATATTTGAAAAAGC
Source organism: Allium fistulosum (assembly GCA_030737815.1). Classification (NCBI taxonomy): domain Eukaryota; kingdom Viridiplantae; phylum Streptophyta; class Magnoliopsida; order Asparagales; family Amaryllidaceae; genus Allium; species Allium fistulosum. Next base: position 237,843,056 of record CM060902.1, read on the forward strand.
TTAAATTGAAGGAGTTAACAAGAAATCTCATCACTTACGAGATGGAATTGAAGGTCATAGAAAAACGTGAAAGCGGAGACTCAAAAAAGAAATCAATCGCTCTACAAAGTACAACCGATGGTGGTGATGATGATGATGTCACGGCTGAGCTAGCAGTATTGATGAAGCAATTCAAGAAGTGGAGCTAAAAGCATGGAAATCTAGCAATAAATCAACGAATAAAAACTAAAATTGTCAAAGTTCTAGATGATTCTGAAGAGGAGGAGATTATATGCCACAAATGTAAGATGCCGGGTCACATTAAGCTAAACTATCTGCAGAATCGATTTGACAAAGGAAAGAAGAAAAAGCAAAGGAGTTTCGCACACATTTGGGATGATAGTAAAGGAGAAGAAGAGAACACAAATAGTGAGAAAGAAGAAGTAAATAAGTGTCATATGATGGCGAATTTAGTGACAACGACGATGAACCGAGTATGATATCTAAATTATCATTTACTAATTTGTTATTGTTATATCACAAGGTAAATAGGAGCTTTACCTTGAAGGCAGATATAATAAACTTGAATCGGGGAAAAATAATCTACTTGGGATAAATAATGAGTTAGAATATATGATTGAACACATTAAAAGGTTTAACTCAAACTGTGATAAGTGTCAGTCCTTAGAAGAAGAAATTAATAGGTCCAAAACTAAAATTGAAACTTTCAAAAATGAAATTTCGACCTTGAAAAATGAAGACGACACAAAAAGAGAAAATTCCATCAAAAGATGCACCTCACTATTGAATGAAAACAATGCCCTTAGAGCTAAGGTTCAAAAAACTGAATCAACAATAAAGAAATTTTCAAAGGGAGAAAAATCATTGAATATGTTGCAAAGAAATCAAACTTTTGTTGAAAAATAGAGAAGGAATTGGATTTGATAAAGTTGAACCAATCAAGAAAAGAAATAGACTTCATTGTGAGCCTAGTAAACCACACAGAAGTGACTCCTTCAAAGAAGATAGGGAAACATCTACAACGAATACTAACTGCAGCTCGTGCTCCATCCATACGCCATTCGTACTTGAATAGTTGCTATATAGGAACCATGGTTCCATTGTTAGATGACACGGTTGGCATAGTGAATTTCTTGGGGTTTTCCTCGCTTAAGATATTTTTCGTGAACCGAGTTCTACTTGGTGCAGAACCCCAAACTGTTGTTCTTCCTGCCTCTACTTTCTTTGACCAACCGCTTAACCGTACCGGCTATGTATTCCTTACTAGCATGGTATTTCATAAGGCGAGTAACAGTGGTTGGACCGAGTATTTGACTTAACAAATGGTCTCGGTTAAGCGGTTGGCATCTGGGTTCTCTAGTCTTTGGGAGTACTACTCCTGTATTATCCCGTTGTCGTGGAAATAGTTCAGCTGCAACTGCTCAAACTCTGGCATCATTTCCTTCTGCTTTTGGTTCAAAATCATCATCATCCATCATCAGGTCGTTGTCAGAGTCATAAACCACTGTTGCATCTTCCTCTTGTGCATCCTCCACATGGATATTCCTATTGGTGCCAGTTGGTCTTCTTGTGGGGGGAGCACTCCGACTTCCTCCTATAATGACTCCTGTAGTTACTTCCTTCTATTTTGCTTTCCACCCATTTTGTTTTAGCCAAAAACTGAAGAGTTCCTTGTTCTATTGCATGAGACTCTTCTTATCGTTGGGGGGTGCAAGGTTAGCAATGTGTCCATCTTATCCATGAGAGCTTTTTGGCTATCCGCCATCTTCTGGTTAAGTTCTTGAATCATCTTATTAAGCTCTCGTCTAGTAATAACTTTCTATTAAGTAGAGGATTCTAGTATTGCACTTCCATTGTTAACTTCCATTTGTTGAGTGTTTCCTTCATCGCTATTAGCCACTGCTCCTCCGAATCTTCCAGAAGCAGATTTACCGTTTTTGGGTGCCATTGATTTCAATAGCAAGTCCTTAAGTTCCTCAAGTAGAATTTTTGGATCTAACTATTGGATCTTTTCAAATCCATAATAGCAAGCTAGATCTAAGCCTGGATTCAGTTTTCTCAGTGTAAGCACCAAAATGTTGAAGCCAAAAATGGATGGGCACCAAAGAGTGAGTTGTCGGGATCCTGTAATACTTAGATCTAGAAGATAATAGTAGAAAGCAAAAAATAATAATATAGGGACACAAGATTTTTATAGTGGTTTGGAAAATTTTGGCTATGTCCACTTTATAGTTTTATTAATTGTAGATCTAAGATAGTTTGCATGAGATTATAAAGAACTAGAGTCACAAGTACAAAGATGTTAATAAGTTCTTAGATCTAGAATTGCAAAGAGTAGTTTCCTTGGTGACTATTATAAGGAAGAAAGATGGTGAAGAGTAGCGGAACCCCAGATCCAGAGCGAAGAGAATAGATCAGGGAAGAGATCCTTTTTTAATTGCTACGGGTGTTGTATTTATAGGGAAACAGAGGTAGTGGCTAAGAAGCCTGCTTGCATCGAAATCCATATGATAGTCCAGTGTTATACAAGAGAGCTCGGGGGCCCACAAATCAAAAGCTCAACTCAGTACCGAGTCATTTAACTTGTTACCAAGTTATTTCCTTTAATGCAAATTGAATTCTCTTATTTTCATAGCTCTTCCATCTTCTACTTGATGTGTTTCAAGCTCTGTTCATCAACTTTTAGCTGATTCTAGTGATCTTTCCATTAACACTTGATTTATCCTGCCTTCTCGGTTCTTTTCTTGTCAATTCTTGGAATTGCTTGCCCAAACTCTAGAAAACCACTTAATCATGGGTGGTTAGAGTAGTAAGCAATATGTATGGAGTTTCGGAGGAGGAATGTGGTGTATAAATAGATAGATGCTGACCTAATTAACTCGATGCAGAGTTATTTACTTTGCTTCATTACCTTTGCAACTTGTTGAGTTACTTTGTACTATTATTCTAGATAGTTCCAATTATGTTGGAGTGAATCATGAAGGTGAAACCCAAGTCAGTGAAAATCATGAGCTTTGGGTCGGGTTGGCCTGACTTGGTGTCCAACTCGAGTGGTTTGCGGGTTTGCTTCATGCATTGGTTGTAGCTGTCCAAAGGTTGGAGTGCTTGGGTCCATCATGAGAGTCTTGTGAGTCCAACCTGAGAGTTTTGTGAGTCCGACCTGAGTTGTGCTTGGTAACAATTGCTTGGAGTCTGACCCGAGAGTTTTGTGAGTCCGTTACAAGTTCTGCTCGGTAACTATTTCTTGGAGTGAGTCTGACCCGAGAAAAATCATCACCCGGTACTGAGCTGTACTTATAATGTGAAGACCTCCCTACACCACCAACACCGACAGTATACAAATAGTGCACAACTGCCGTGCCGAGTCGATATAGGTCGATCATTAAGATGAATAATTAACCAAAACAACATACAACCTATCATATATCTCATAGCACATGGACAATATATAATATCACTGTATAACAAAAGAGACAATAATAACAATATGCACTAATCATTAAAGTATAGATCCACATAGTTATACATCAATAGTGATAGAGTATATACAACAAAATAACCTCATATAATTGTTTCAACAAAAAAAATAAGCGAGCACCGCCAAGGCTCCAAAGTGCCGCCCAGGGAAAAGCATAGAAATACACACACACACACACACACACACACATATATATATATATTATGAGATAGCTCCATCTAGCTCGTCCTTCAAATAGCTACTGCTCCACCTAGACCTGTTATCTAGTCTACACATTTAAGAGTACTCGGGATAATAAGAAGCAAAACATAAAACCTTGGATCAGACAACAGTTTGATGTGGGGGGTAAATGAGTCTCAAAAAACAAACAAGTAAATATGGTAAGGAACAAGAATAAATAACTATACCTGACTTGTTCTTGCAACCAAAAATTTAGCACATAACATTATAATATTCTACTCTACAATGTCATAAAGGTACTGTATAGCATAGAATGGTGGACGTCCAGATATCCCTATCTCTAGTACCTACTCCCAATGATATCCCCAAGTGATAGCCCACTAAATAAAGCAACCAGAGCAACCATAGTATCCATCAAGCAATACTCAGTATCAGTCCAGTCTGTGACTTGAATATATGATAACTCATTTAGCCCCCATGCTAGGGACTAACGAAAATCCTGATTTTCATTGTACTCTTGTATCATGCAGCCTAAAGCTCGATATGTGTTTCGTTGCCCAAAGCTTGACACTAGACCTAAAGCCAATGGTCCAGGGTATACAGGTCCCTCAATTGACCCATGGGCATCCCCACTTAAAATACCCCTGCTTCGAGTAACAAAAAACACACCGAGTATCTACGATTCCATAGAACATTTACATCTTAGCTTCTCTTTGCACCATTCAAACCCGAGCCCTTCTCTTGCTCAATCCATTTTCCATTTTCTAGAAACACGTACATTCCCCATTATATGGCTCTCCCTTTTATCGAGGCGCTATCTTCTATACCTACTCCCACCAAGAGTTATAAATTAAAGATACATAGATTTCATTATGCTATTACATCGCCATCTAACCTGATGCGAACGAGCTAGCACCTCCAGCATGATCTACAGAGCTTCCACTCCATCCCCTAGGAAACTCAACCCACCACCATGCATTATCTCAGTACCGAGTCATATACCTAGCTAATTTTTGCTAAGTTCTCCTTCTTGCTTGTAGTACTTCATACCCAAGTGCTTTAGGCCCTGACCCATCAATCAACACCACATAGCCCTCAATCTAAAGCTCCAACTTCAAGTTCTAGAAAGAACTCCACATCATATTTATCAATTAGCCAATTTCCTACACCTTTCCATAGACAAGCTCCTCTAGCCAAGCCTTATTTAACCATGCCAACCGCCGACCTATTGGGCTAACAAAAATAACTGGGTACCGACCTATTTAAGTCGATACCAACTTATCTCCTTAAGGAATTGGAATGTGCGACTTATTCTGTGAGCTCCTCTCTTGCTCCAGAGCCTATCCTTCAAGTTTCGTCCAATTTCGACCATCTTTGCCTTAGATTTGCCAAATTCTCTAACCTACCTTCCTAAACATCCAAAGCACTAATAAATCACATCACATCACAACATACAAACATGGAATAACATGCAATAGCATCGATTTAAGCAAGTCATACATAGAATTATAACAATCAAACAAATTCAAATCTAAACACTCGATGAACATAAGAATAGGAACATGGTGGATTTCAAAGCCATTTCTACAAATCATAGTAGAATTTCTCAATTTAGGTCATAAACATATGTCAACATGTGATTAAAGTTAGAAAAGCATTTTAATAGTCAAAAACCATGTTAAAACTTATAATTCTACCATATAAACATACATAGAATAGTAAGAAGGCATAAATCACTCTCCAATTATCAAATTTAACCTATTTGACTCTCGATCCAAAGTGGACATGAATGGAAAACAATTCAAATCAACCAAATCGATACTCTCTAATATTCTAATCAATGATTTATTCACTAATCTTCAATTGGTCTGATTTAGAAAGTAGTCTGTGCTAATTTGGATGAATCTATGAGGGTTTAGTTTTGATTTGGGAGAGAGGAAAAAACTTTTAATTTGGCTCCTACAGCCCCTATTTATAGTAATATCTAATTATACTAATGGGCCTAATTATGGGCATAATTAATTAAACACTAATTCTGATCAACAGCTGTCTAAACTTAAAATAAGCATAACTTCCTAGCCTTATGTCCATTTTTCTATTATGAGTACTCTATGGAATGAGAAACGATCATCTGGAAGAAAGGGAACTAGTTTGAGACCAACTCTTATCAGAAGTTATAGCCTAAACAAGATTTTCAGGGTCAAAAGGGTCACATAGAAATTTAGTAAAAATCATAGGTATGTAAAATTTACCTAAGAGTCATATTCCAAAACTATAGAATCATACGACCTCATATGAATAAAATATAAATATAGGTCATTACATTTTTCCTCCTTTAGGAATTTCTCCCTCCAAATCCCTAGATAAACCAAAGCATAAGCAACTACAATTATCTCGCATGCTTACCAATCATAAACAAACATCAAACATGCCAAACAAGCAGCCATGCAACCAGTAGTATAAGTGAACTTACCCATGCAGAATTCAAACTTGTCAAATATAATATACAATGGTGAAAGTAGATACGATAATGGTAGATCGTACCATTTAAACAGCTCTAGACACGTGGCTCTTATGCTCTCCTCAATCTCCCACGTACAATTGTCCTCACTTTCGCTCCATTGTACATTTTACTAGCTTCATCAACTTTCTCCTAAGCTGTTTCGTATCATACCCAACAATACGAAGCGGTCTATGAGATCTAAAAACTTTTAGTTCTACCTCTACATCTTCTAGCTGATCCATTGTAATCATCATGCCCGAGTCATGCTCAAACTTGTGTAGATAAGAGACATGAAAAACGTTATGCATCCCTGCCATCTTTCAAAGTAAGTCGACCCTATATGCTAGCTTGCCAATCCTCTCAACTATCGAAAAAGGACCTACGAATCTCGATGCCAACTTCCCTAACTACCGAATTGAAATACATTCTTCATAGGAGAAACCATCACAAATACCAAGTCTCCAACAAAAAACTCTAAATCTTTTCACCACTTATTTGTGTAGCTTTTTTGTTGATCCTGAGTAGCTTTCATTCGTTGCCAAATGACCTCAATCTTCTCTGATGTCTCTCTAATCATATCTGGCCCAAGTATCAATATCTCGCTCGCTTCCCACTAATATGAAGGAGAGTTACATGGTTTGCCATACAATGCTTCATATGGAACTGTACCAATACCTGACTGCTAAATATTGCTGTATGAAAACTCCTACAATTGTAGTTGGTCATCCCATGATCCTCCAAAGTCTATAATACATGCTTGCAAGGGATCTTCCAACATACGATTTACTCTTTCGGTTTGTCCATCCATTTGCGGGTAATAAGCTATACTAAGGCGCAGCTCGGTCCTTGACGCCTTTTGTAAGCTCTTCCAAAACCCACTCGTGAACAATGGGTCTCGATCACTCACAATGCTCTTTAGCACACCATGAAATTGTACTATCTACTTTACATACAACTCTACCAGCTTGGATGTCATTCTACTTGACTTGATGGGTATGAATCTAGCGCTCTTGGTCGATCGGTCAACCAGGACCCAAATGCTATCATACCCTGCTGGAATCCTCGGCAGTCCATCTATAAAATCCATTGATACTAGCTCCCATGTCCATTCAGGAATCTCTAATGGTTGCAACAAACCACTAGCTTTCTTCTGCTCCACCTTTACCAATTGGCAGTTCAATGACTTCGAGATGAATGTCCCAACATCCCTCTTCATACCTTCCTAATAATAAATTTATATTGCGGTACATCTTATTACTACCGAGATGAATAGTCAACCTATAATGATGACACTCTCGTAATAATTCATCTCTTAATCGATCAACATTAGGAACAAATAATATTCCATCCTTACAAAGCCAACCTTCGCGGTCAAGTTTGTATTACTTTATGTCTTCAGGTTCTACTCCTTCTACCCTTGCTATGATCTCTGCTAGCCTAGCATCTCGCTTCTTACTAGTACTGACCATTTTGATTAGAGTACATCCGATCGACAAACTTGCCAACATTTTTGGTACCAGCTCACAATGAGGCCTAAAATCATATCCAGCAATGAACTTAATCTACTTCCATTCCAAGAACATTACTCCCAAACTATCATGTCCTCTACTCAATGCGTTAGCGACTGCATTCCTTTTTCCAAGAGTATAGGAAATATTAAAATCATAAGAGGCCATGAACTCCAGCCACCATTGTTGACGAAGGTTGAGATCCTTCTGAGAGGAAAGTTACTTCAAGGATTTCTCCTTAAACAGCTAAAACCTTTCCCCTAACAATTATTGCCTCCATATCTTTAAAGATAAAAACTATCGACGTCAATTCCAAATCATGAGTCGGATAGTTCCTCTCGTACAGGTCCCTCAATTGAACCATGGGCATCCCCACTTATAATACCCCTATTTCCACTACAACAGAAAACACTTCGAGTATCAGTAATTCCATAGCACATTTACATCCAAGCTTTTCATTGCTCCATTCGAATCCAAGCCCTTCTCTTGTCAATCTAGTTTCCATTATCTAGGTACCCCCGCGTTCTCCGTCCTATCGCTCTCCCTTCTTTATCGAGCCCTTATCTTCAGTATCTACTCCCACCATGAGTCACAAACCGGTGATATGTAGCTTTCATTATGCTGTTACATCGATATCTAACCTAATGCGAACAAGTTACACCTCTAGCATAATCTATAGAGCTACCACTCCATATTCTAGAAAACTCATCCCACCACAATGCATAAAAATAACTTGGTACAAGTCATATACTTAGCTAATTTTTGCTAAGTTCTCCTTCTTGCTTCTAGTACTTTATTCCCAGGTGCTTTAGACCTCGACCCATCCATCAAAACAACTCGACCCCCAATCTAAAGCTCCAACTTCAAGTTCTAGATTCAACTCGATATTATATCTATCACTTAGCCAATTTCCTACACCATGCCATGGACAAGCTCCTCTAGCTAAGCTTTATACAACCATGCCAACCGCCGACCCATTGGACTAACCAAAATAACTTGGTACTGACCTATTTAAGTCGGTACCGACTTAACTCCTTAATGAATTGGAATGTGTGACTTATTATATGAGCTAATCCCTTACACCATAGCCTATCCTCTAAGTTTCATCCAATTCTGGCCATCTTTACCTCCGATTTGCCAAATTCTCCAACTTGTTTTCCTAAACAACCAAAACACTAACAAACCACACCAACGCACAACATACAAACATGGAATACCATGCAATTACATCCACTCAAACAAGCCATACATAGAATTATGGAAATCAAACAAATTCTAATCCAAATCTAAGCAATCGATGAACATATGAATATGAACAAGGTAGATTTCAAAGCCATTTCTACAAATCATATTAGAGTTTCTCAATTTAGGTCATAAAAATATGTCAACCTGTGATTAAAGTTAGAAAAGGATGTTAACAGTCAAAAATCATGTTAAAATCTATAATTCTACCATATAAATATGCAACGGATAGTTAGAAGGCAAAAACCGATCACCAATTACCAAATTCAACCAATTTGAGTCTCTAACCGAAGTAGAAAATAATGAAAAACAATTCAAATCAACCAAATCGATGCTCTCCAATCTTCTAATCAATAATCCATTCGCTAATCTTTAGTTTGGTTTGATTTAGAGAGTAATTTGTGCTAATTTGGATGGATCTAGGGTCAATGGGGGTTTAGATTTGATTTAGGAGAGAGGAATTTTTTTTAATTTGGCTCCTACATCACCTATTTATAGTAATCTCTAATTAGACTAATGGGCCTAATCATGGGCTTAATTATTTACATACTAATTTTGGCTAGCAATTGTCTAAACTTAAAACATGCATAACTTTTTAATCGTAAGTCTGTTTTTCTATGATGACCACTCTTCTTCTTGAAGTAGTGGAACTGGTTTGAGACCATAGTTCAACTCTTATCGAAAGTTAAAGCCCAAATAAGAATTTTATGGTCAAATTGGTCATATAGAAATTCGAAAAAAATCATAGGTGTAAAATGTCCTTAAGAGTGATATCCCAAGATTATAGAATCATGCAACCTCATATGAATAAAATATAAAAAATTTATGATCCTTCCATACGTAAAATACAGATCGTTACATATAACTTGATACCGATTTGACTCGAGTCTTTCCCAGGTTTGTTTCGAGTTTGACTCGGGCTCGACTCCAAGCTATATTATTTTGCCTCATCGTTTCTTAGCTCAGTGTTCTTTCATTTTTCCAAGTTTTAACTCAGGCATGACCCGGGTCTGACCCCACACGCCTAGTTGATAAAGTCAAGTCAACTTTTTTCGCTTATTTTTTGATACTTCATTTTTCTTGCCATTTTATGATGTTTCTAAAGACCTTGAATCATTTTTTCTTTGTTTTGAGGTTTTAACTTCCGGTTGAAATCAACTTGATCAAAAACTCGATTAGCACAAGACACTAATGAGTGCCCCACTTGTGCGGTACCATTAAGGAATATATCAGGAATAAAAGCTTAGAGTGGCATGTTAGAAATCCTAATTCTCCTCTAATTCCTGTGCGCCAGCCATCAAGGAAATCCCCATGTGGGGAATGAGGCGAAGGAATAGTCCAACTTGGAAAAGGATAGGAGATTGATTATCAATGCCATAATAGGAGGACCACACGCGGTTGGGTCGAAATGGTAAGGTATGCCAAATCCTTGAAGAATTGAGAAGGTTTTGTTTGTGCCATATGCAAAAATAATGAAACTAAAACCTCTTGCATGGAGCAAGTCGAGATAATTTTTAGTGATACTGGTTTTCAAAGGAAGCAATATTCACATAACGATCCATAGTAATTTCGACCATGCTCGGTCTAGCAGAGGTGCATTGAGTTTTGGCGGATAGTGATAGTTTAGTCAATATCCCATTCAATGATTCATTCGACAAGATGGGACTGCCTATAAAGGACGTCATTCAATTCAACAAATAACTGCACATATTCATCAGAGAAGGAAAACGGTCATAGGGAAGCTTAATCAATTTGTTCAGCTTGGGTGTCATCCCAAATTAACCATACGATAGCAGACCTTTTTGATGGATGATTTCTCATAGTATGCATGACCATCCTTGTCAGACTTCCATGCGGTTGTAGCTTTATGGTGCTTGAAAATAAAATTCCCTTTAGCTAACGAAGTTGGAATGGTCGTAGAGATAAGGATGCTACCAAGGAATGTTATATGGCGGAACTCAATGGAAGTAAATGTATGGAGAAGTGAAAACATGCTAAGACTACTCTATGTCAAATTAATTGCATAGCGATTAAAGGAAAGGTGTAACGACCCGCAAAATTTAATGGTTTTAAAAAAAACATATTTAACCGGAAATTTGTGAAATTTTAAACAATAAAATTTGAAATTAAAATTTTATTATTTGGAATACGTCTATTTTAATATAGCAACTGGTAAATTTTCATCTGATAATATTGAAGTTTATTTTCCTGTGAAATTTCATTTCAAATCAAGCCGGTTAATAACAGTGAATTTATAAGTTTTCCGAAACCAAAATATGTCAACAGGAGAAAATTTATTCAGATCATTCTGAATCAGACTGCGAAATTCGTTTTTCCAAATTTGGACTTCTACTGCTCCGTTTATCTTAATTCTGGAAAAATAGCAGCATTTTCGGTACTGATTATTGACTTTTGATCGGATGATCGTGCCACTAATATCTGTGTACCGTTTTGATCGCCTCATCGCGCTGATCACCGTAGTATACTTACTTCTGTATTTTGGAGACCGGCACGCGTCGGAAACGACAAACAGTGTCGTACAGTACCGAACAAATGTAGAAGATTTGACTTTTAATTTCCCTACGTTTCAAATCTTGTCGTGCATCACAAACAACATTTAATTGGTTCAATAACTTTCAAGAAATCAAGGGGTGACCATTTCTATTCCTACTGTTCATTGGTTGAACCATCAACGGTTAGATTTATAAAATATCTGCAGTTTCTTTTCATCTCTCTGTAGCGCGATCTCCGCCTTTATCAAAACCCTTACCTGCTCTCTTCATTCCAAATCCATCTTCATCCTTGATCGGCCTCAACAAAAAAAAAATGAAATGAGGACGTATTTTTTCCGAGTCTGCCTTCTTATCCTTCGAATGCAAAACCCCCACTTGCTCCTCAACTGCTCGGCAATCCACGCCGGCCATCACCTCAGCTACAGCCATCCTAGACTCCGCCCCATCACCTTGCAGTCGACCTCTATTCCCTGGCCGTGCGTTTCTTCGCCGAGACCAACTCATCAAGTCAACACCTCCACTACCATTAGCCGATAGCCACCACTTCCTCTCCGCCTTTTTCCCCGTCCATTGCTTAGCCCGGAGATCCGCCGCCCACGTTCATCTCGACCACAACCGTTCCATCTTTTCCCCTCACCTCCCATCCTCTCACCAGCAAACCGCCCGGCCTCCTTCGTTCGCCACCGTAGCCCACCGATGCCATCAAACTTGAGCAGCTTTTCCCCTCCTCCAACTCTTCCATTGCCCTTTCCGTCACCTTGCAGCTTGATTGATCTATAAGGGTATATATATAAACACTTTTATTTTATTTGTTTAGGTATATGTATTATTTATATACTAAAATCTATATGAATATCTATAAGTCTATTAGAGTTTAATATAGTTGTCTGCCATAAAATTTTGTGAGCATACTTATGTATATTTTACATATATTATAGTTTTATTTTAAGTTAGTGAAAATCTTAGTTTATATATAAATACTAAATGGTAAACTTATGTCTGCACACGTTAGTTTATATAAGGATTTAGATATTATATTGAATGAGTCTAGTTTGCATTTATATATTATATATTAATACAGTAGTGTATATCTAAGTATATAGTCTTGAGTGTTGATGGTATCAAAGTTTGTACTCTATTGTATATAGGTATGTAAATTGATATAAGTGCTGCACACGTTATAGTATCTATCTAGTAATATTGATTTGCAAGTTTATTAGGTGAATATATATTATACTTATGTTTCCAAAGTTTGTATAAAGTTAGCCCACTGCATATATATTTTATAATGTTAGTATGCGTGAGTCCATTATATTTTAAGTATATAATATAAGTTGTTCTAGTTAATAAAATATGTTAGTAAGTATATATATAGTTTAGCAAATACAGGCTGGTATAGGTTGTTGGTTGTACATGTAGGAAAGGATACATTTATATATTACTTTATTTTGAAAGTATGAACATGTTACAACTATTGTTGGTATTTTAACTATTTCGTTATATATATATAGTTTATTTATTCGAGTATACTGTTGTTAATATTTTGATATATGTTAAATTGCTATATATATAAATCTTGGTCTGCATGCGGCATTTGCATGGTCTGCATTTTTAATCATATATTTTATTTTATTTTAGTGTTTTAAATTAAATTTTGATTTGAAATTTATAATATATATTTTGTTTCGATTATATCAAGACAATTCTGATTCGTTTCCATCAATCTCTATCTTTCAGCTTTGCCGTCAAATCCACTTTCAGCTTATTTCGCTTTGAGGTTTTGTTTGGATTTGTTTGATTGTCTAAGATCGTGACCCAATCCATAGCTCAATTCTGGTCAAATCTATCTAGCCTCGAAAGGTGAGCAATCACTCACGATTAACGTTCTTTTATTTTTTAAATTTGATTTCATTTGAAATAGCAATTGAAATATGCTGCTGTAGTTATTTAAATTGTTATATATGCTATTATCTGTAACTGTTCACGTGTGGGATATGACACCATATCCCATTTTTCTTATTCTATTGTTATTGATGATATATGCCTGTTGTTTTATTTTATATTATCTGTTATCACTCTGCAAGTTCCCTGTTAGCATAGAATTCACTATGGGTTGAAATGATACATACCCGAACGGACTTTAGAATAGGAGAATTTCGTTATGGGTTGAAATGATAAACCCAAGCGATTTTCATTTGAATTGAAATTGGGATTACGGGTCGAAATGATATCTACCCGTATATATTTAAATTTCGGATTGAAATGATAAATATCCGTATCACTTAACCATATGATAAATATATATACAGACACCGTTGGTCCATATATATAAATATTTTAAAAATGAATTCTATGGTTTTGGAAAGAAATATATTGTTTTAATAAATGTCGAGCCTTAAATTATTATATATAAATGGGAATGATTGATTTAAATACATATAATATGTTGAGTATTTAAAATATATTTCAAAATAGATTTTGGTAATAATTTGAATAAGTTAAGGTTAGAAAGATAATTTGAATTTAGTTGAAATTGTATTCAATAAAGAATTTTATTTAATTAAATCGATTTGAAACTTATTGAAATTGAGATGTAAGGTATGATTTATAACTTGAGTTTGATTTATAAGTAATCTAATGAATATTTCTTGTTTAAATAAAGTTTAAGGAGATATTTAGTAAAATGTAATTTAAGGCTAGTTAAATGATATTGAATTTATTAAGTGAATATTCCCTGACTAAATAATAATGAAGTTAAATCAAGAGCTATATGAAACTGTTAAATCTAACTTTGAAAATGTTGAATACTAAAGCTTTGAAATATATTGAAAATAAAGGGTATATTTAGAACTGAATTAAATTGAAGAATTGAGCTTTGAATAAATTTGAATTTGAAATTTGAAGTTGATTTGAATCGATTTGCGAGACTTGAGGAAATTATAAATACTTTACTTTTTAAATCATTTAATATATATACTATTTTGGAAAATAGATATATTTGAAATGAAATGATATTTGGGTTTTGAAGTATAAATTTAATTGAAATGACCACGGTGTTAAAATGTATATTTCCACCTTGTAGATAGTTCTGAAGATCCTTAGAGGATGGTTATCCCAAACATCCTTTAAGTTACTCGTATTTCAGTTGATATTTCACTTGAGTTGGATTTATTTATATAAGAATGTTAATCCTGACTCGAGTGTTTTGTGTTTTGCTTTACGCTCGGGTCAGACCGAGTGATACAGCATTTGAGACTCACCCTTGGAGTTTGGAGCTTCCTTTGGAGATCCAACTATCGCCTCAGCTTTCAGCTCTTCTAGTTGATTCGTTCAGAGAAGTCATCTGTTGTACTGGAGACTTCATTACATTTGAGATATTCTGTTGTATTTTATTTAACTCTGATGTTTATATAGTAGCTTCATGAACTACTATTTTATCTATTCCGCTGCGTATTATTGTATTACTCTGTGTCTGTGATTCTGTGATTGATTTATTTACTGCATATGCTGAGTTTTGCCAAATTTAAATTAACAATCTGATATTTTTAATTATTCAAGTCAGACATGTGTGGATTTATTGTCGATTTGAATGGTCCAAAATAGCGGGTCGTTACAAAAGGTCCTCGCTCGGGCACACCGGTGGTCCTTACATTGGACTAGATCCGAGAGATGGAGAAGAAGGGGCTGCAGCTGAGCCTAGAGAGGCTATGGAATTTGCAGAGGTTGACAAGCATGATCCAACTAAGTTGATGAAGATCGGATTACCTGGGCAGGATATAAAGGTGTAAATGGTGTTCTTATAGAATAACAAGAATGTATTCACGTGTTCTCACACTGTCATGTGTGGGATTTCTCCCAGCATTGCATGTCATGTAATAGACATTGATCCTAGGGAACCCCCAGTAAAACAGAAGTAAAGGAGCATGGGCCCTGAAAGGTCGACGACTCAAAATGAGGAAGTCGAAACCTTATTGCAAAACAGGTTCATTAGGGATCCCACTAACCGAAATGGATAGCTAACCTGGTGTTGTTCAAGAAGACGAACGAGAAATAGTGGACATGCATCGACTTTTCATACCTGAATGATGCCTACACCAAATACTTTTTTCACTTCTAAGAATTGACTGGCTAGTTGATGAAACTTTAGGGATTGAACTATTATCTTTTGGGGATGTTTACTCCAGATATAATCAAATTACTATGTATGTCCTTGACTTGGACCATACTATTTTTATCACAGATATGGGCCTCTACAAGGTCATGCCTTTTGGATTAAAGAATGTTAGAGCAACATATGAGCGTTTGGTCAACAAAATGTTTTTCAACTGGATTGATTAGAAGAACCATGGAAGTATATGTGGATGACATGATTGTAAAGTCCAAAAAGGCCAAGGATCACATTGACTACCTGGATGAAATGTTTCAAGGACTCCAGAAGCTTGAGATGAAGTTTAAAATCTTAAAATGTTCCTTTGGAGTTACCTTAGGGAAATTTCTTGGCTACATCATGCACACCAGGCTAACTCGGATTAGGTCTAAGCATTAAAAGGCATCAAATTCTTGGAAACACGAAATGAAATGCAAAGCTTCAGTGGCAAGGCATCAGCGTTAAGCAGATTCTTATCCAAGGTGGCGGATAAGCATGTTTTAATCTCTGAGGCACTAAAGAAAGAAAAGCTGTAAAGGTCCACTATTTTTAACATTTAAAAATAATTATAAATATAGACAAAATATGCTTATAATTAATCTCAAACATTAAAGATAGTGGAACATGGGTATATAAAATTACATATCACTTTCACGATTAAATATTATTCAAACTTCATGCAACATATAATATACACAGTTTTTAAAATAATAACTACATAACTACGATGTAAGAGATATATCGACCTGTCATATGGATACAACTCCTTCTAGACCATTTGCTCCCCTCTTTTATTTCAGCTACACTTACAGTACGCAAGTACATATAATAAGGGGGAAATGTGTCAACTTTGTTTGGGACTGCGCCAATTTCTATACAACTCAACTTCAAAGGAACTAGTGGCTATTGCATAGAAAAAGACTGCATACTTACCTATTTTGGGGGATTAAGCCCGCATAGTTCTATTTCTTGCACTTCTCCTACATCCAAATATATTTTACAACGAGTCAATGACAATAATAACACACTTAGCCATTAAACATTACGTATATTTTACAACACTCATTGTCAACCCCTATCAATAAATAAGAAAATAACAACAATAGAATATACTTACATACATACCAATCATCCATTAAAGTGATGCATCACAAATTATTTAATGTGCACTAATCACCTGATAATAGTAACACATCATCAATCATCAAATATATACCGGCCGACTCAATATTAGTAACACAACATCAATCATCAAATAACCATAATCAACAACCCATCGTCTGGTAGTAAAAAATTTATTATATCGCATCCACATCCTAATGTGATTCCATTATCATAAAAGAAACATGTGTGATAATTTAAATTAATTACCACTACATTGTACACCCATCCAAAAATTGTATTTACAACAATTTTTTCTTCCATATATAAAATCATTTTATTATTGTTTATTAAAAAATTCCCTTTATTTATATACATCGAAAAATAATAGTCTTTCCAAAAAGTGATAATATTCTTTAAAAACCGTTTATACATTTCTATTTCTTTAAATACTTCCAAACAACATGTTTTAAATCAAAAATAGTAATCACCATCAAATTGCTTTTTAAAATGATAATATTATTATTTTACACTTAAGTAATAACATATATTAAAACACCCTTTCAACTTTCCAAAAAACAATTTATTAATATTTAATATAGAATAGCCATGTTTTATTTTAAATCACTAAAATTCCTTTTTAGCTCTATTTATCTCAAAATAGTAACTATTTTATCCAAAAGCACTTTTGGAAAACATTTCTTTATTATTATTAACATTATCTTAAAAATACATTTTTATTTTATTAATCAGGCAATAATAATGACGTTTCTTACCATAAGTACTACATAATCAATTGTTTCATCACTTGCACAAAACAATACTATTTTCTCTAAAATTCATATCATTATTATTTAAAATCTCATTATAATTTATAAACAATAAACTTCCTAAATATCAATTTAAAATATAATTATAGTTATATTTATGAATTTCCCTAGAACTTCATAAATAATAACCTTACTAAATTTTGTACTTTAATTTCAGCAAATTTTGTTATATCGCCATCATTTACAAAAGCTATCCAAAATCTGTAAATAACCTTATTTATTATTTATTTATCTAATTTTCTCATTATTATCTAATTATCCCAATTAATTTTTTCGAATCCAAATAAAATATTTATTTTGATTAAACTCTCAAAAACATTACAAACAACAATAATTATCTAATCAAGGCACACTGCATCCAAAATTTTAGAATAACCAAGTAGTCATCCTTAGAATAAAATGTATATCAATAAATATGATTTTTCATAAACAGATGTGTATATTATAGTTAAAATTCAATTAATTAAATTAAATAGTTCATACCAACATGCTTTTACCAACAACCTCCAACTTAGTAATCCCAATGCTTAAACATTTTGAATTCCACCATGAGTCCAAGGCAGAAACCGCGCATGGATCAGAGTTTGTATGTTAAACATATTGCGATTAGAAATTGTAGTTTTAATTTTAAATAATTTAAAAAAGAGACCTAATAGAAATTTTTTCCTCTCCTTTCCCAATTTACAACCATTGGGCAATAACCCTATATTTGATTTTGACCCCCAATTGCACAACCTACACACTATCTTTGCCCTATCTGAAGCCAGCATCCAGACCGACACACCTTGCGCTAATCAACGCCAATAGCGATCGCCGCCAGAACCACATAGATGTTGCAAAATCGTCCAACCATCAAACACAATTTTTGTCACCACGATACCCTATAGCTCGATCCAATCATATTGATCGACTCCTCTTGACCTCCTATACAACCCAGCATCTTTCGATAATCCTATGGTTGATATTTCTCCATCAATCACAAAGCCCTAGAATGGATGGTCGTAGATAAATCACCAATTTTCGGTCAACTGGAGCGTCGGACTAAAAAATTCGGATACCTCTTCGCCTCGTTTAGAGCTTCAAATCCATATATAATTTGATAGGTTTGGATAAATTAAATTTTGAATCAATTTATATTTAGCAAAACCTATCCTCCATTAAAATATTATTAAGAGAAATCTTGATGTTAAGGAAGATGGACTGATATGACGGCTGCCTCCTTGGGTTTCTAAGAATTACTTATATAGGCAATAAGGCAGATTCAACGTATGTAACTGTTTTACCCAAAATTGGCTATGTACCCAATTTAAAAGCTGCAATGCCTATATTTCACAAACCATAACTCCGAACCTATTAAAATTATATGCCAAACCGGTTACCTCGGAAAGATATTCGCAATGGTTATAAACACGATACCTAGTTCACCATCTATTAAAAATTCATTTCTAATTACTTTAATATTAAAAGTGTTAAATTTGCTGGTCATTACAAAGACAAATTTTGTTTGGACGGATGAATGTGTGGCCTCACTTATTAACCTTTTGGAACTCCTACAAAAACTTCCAGTCTTGTCTATACCAGTGGGAGGAGAAGATCTATACCTATACTTAGAATTGTCAAACTATACCTTAGGTGCAACATTGGTATAGGAAGAAGATACGGTGTAACGTCCGATGTATTATGTAAGCAAGCGTTTCACCAGCCCGGAGGTTAGATGCCTAAAGTTGGAATGAAGCATTGAGCTTATTGGGTCTTACATCGCCCATATGCCTAATTAGGCAATTGGATTGGATCATTGAGCTGAGTTGGTATGAAATCACCTACCACATTGAACGAGAAATAAAGTACATGCCTTGATAGACTTTATTGTGGAATTCACTATCAAGGATGATGAAGTAGGAACCTAGAAAGAGGAAGCTCTTTGCTGAGTGCATGTTTATGGATGGACCTGGAGTGGTGTTGGTCATACCCGAAAGATGAACTATAAGCTATGCATGCCTTACGACTAGGACTCGGAGCAACAAACAACAAGGCGTAATAAGAAGCATTGATAGTAGGACTAGATATCACTACGGAATTAGTGCTCAGATCGTTGTTTATCCATAGTGACTACCTATAGGTGATTAACCAATTGCTAGAGAAATTCTATTCTAAGGAAGAATAGTTGGTTTCATATCTGAAAAAGGAAAAGTCATTAACAAATTAGTTGGAAGACTATGTGGTCAAACACATCACAAGGGAGAAAAATCAGGGTGTAGACGACTTAGCAAAATTGGCGAGCTTTGGAAA
The DNA here is from genome assembly GCA_030737815.1 of Allium fistulosum. Taxonomy (NCBI): domain Eukaryota; kingdom Viridiplantae; phylum Streptophyta; class Magnoliopsida; order Asparagales; family Amaryllidaceae; genus Allium; species Allium fistulosum. Next base: position 237,862,847 of record CM060902.1, read on the forward strand.
TAGATCAGTCCTTGAATCGATTTCGGTATTGACTCTACCGACACCGAACATTGAGGAGGAGGACTTATTGCGACTATTAACGAGGAGGAAACTTGGATGACCCTTGTAATCAAGTATTTAACAAATGGAGTTTTGTTAGTTAATTGAAACAAAGCAAGAAAGATATTATGGAAGGCACGTCACTTTGTGATACAAGATGAGGTTTTGTACCGAAGAGGGTTCTCTAATCCACTATTACAATGTGTCATTGGAATGGAATCTTCAATCTCAGTAAATTGAGTACCAAATCATCCGGAGTTCTGCCACGAGTCCAATAAGGAACCGCATGTGAATCGAAGTTCGTATGTGAAAGATATGGCAATTAGAAATCACAGGACTTAATTTGCAAATAATAAAAACACGAGAGCCTAACAGAAAATTTACCTCTTCTTCCCCAATTCCCATCCACCAATCAAAAACCCTAAATTCAATTTTGAACCCCATTTTCACCACCTACATTCCACCTTTGGCCAATCCAAAGCCAGCACCGAGACCATCACACCTTTAGCTACCTAGTGCCACCAGCGACCGCTACTAGAACCTCATGGCCCTCAGTAAATCCACCCACTACCGGAAAAAATTTCGTTAGAAAATAAAAAATTCTATCCACCATGATACCTAGTAGCTCGTTCCAGACGTATGGATCGATTCCTCTTGGGCTCCTCTACAATCCAACACGTTCCAATCATCCTATGTTGACGCTTCTAGTCAATCACAAAGTCCTAGAACGGACGAGTGTGAATAAATCACCAATTTTTGGTCATTTGGATCATTGGGTGGCAAAATGAATCTCATATGCCTCTTCGCCTCATCAAGATCTTCGAATCTATATATAATTCGATTAGGTTTAGATGATTTGAATTTTGAATCAATTTGTAATTAGCGAAAATCATCCACCATTAAAATATGATTAAGAAGAATTTCAGGATTAAGGATGAGAGACTGATATGACGGCTGCCTCCTAGGCTTTCTAAGCATTACATTATATAGGCAATGAGGAAGGTTCATATAATATGTTACAATTTCGCCCAAAAGTAGCTTTGTACCCTACTTAAACAATATAATGCCTCTATTTTGCAAATCGTAATTCCAAACCTATGAAAATTATATACCAAGCTAATCAGCTTGGAAAGAACTTTCCAACATTTATAAACACGATACCGAATTAACCTTTTATTAAAAGTTCATTTCTAATACCTTAATATTAAAAGTTTTAAATTTGTGGGTCATTACATGCTTCCTCCCTTAATAAAATTGTATCGCCACAATTCTCGAAATACAGAGTCCAACCAAATCAATAAATCATCATTACAGGTTCAACCACAATGTGTAGGGATTACGTCAATCATATATTAACTACTTATAAATGTAGCACATGACAACTACATAACACCATCGATCATGACACAATATGATTCATTCACAACAATGAATTCAATTGCCTACATATACACACTATAGCAACACATATACTTCCTTAATCATAAGATCCAGACTATAATATGTGACAATAACTCTATCAACAAAGGGTGAAATAATCTCAATCATAGATTAACCTATATCATGGATCTCAATAATTCTACCATAACTGGCTATAATTAAATCATTTAACAAAACATTGGTTGATCCAAACATGCACGTGCAAATAAATGAATATATAAGAATTTACAATCAACATGGCTCATCAAAGTAAACACATATACTTAAAATAATGTGGTATCATCACTATTCTAACCAATCAAACTAAAAGCACATGTGTTAATTCATATGCTGACTACACATCCATCATAGTTTGTATATCCTCAAAATCGTCAAAGAACTTTTTCATAGTCTCATCCTTAAGATAACCGATGCCTCATCTCAAACTATACCGTTTGAACTATCATGTGCACCTACTTATGATCATATGCCCCTAAAATAGTATGTGTCTAGTCATGGTTATACCCTTAAAAAATATTGTCATCCACCCATACTGTAGCTGCATCTATCCTTGCATCACTTGTGTGCATTTGATATATGATAAATCATATGGTCATCCTCTGCCAGTGATTAATGGAAATTTTTTGATTTCTAGGTGCTCGAACACTAGCCACACAGATGTTCGAACTAGACCTCAATATCCACAAGGTCTAGGGTACGATCCATCAACATTGACCTCGGATCCATCAAAACCGATCCTAGGGAGTGTCCTCAACAACCATTGCTTTACGAGCACATTTCGAAACTCCAAGTACCAACAATCCGTTTGCACTCATCATCATAGTCGAACACATCTTATGGTCCATTCAATTCATTTCCATAGTAGACCACATCACCTTGTCCTACTCATAAATTCCATCAGCATCGAACTTGCCCTTATGGAACCATCATCATGACTCCATCAACATCGAGTCATCATCATCAAAGTATAGGTCCATTAATATCGAGCCATCATGACTCCATCAACATTGAGCCATCATTGTCAAAACATAACTTCATCCTCATCGAGTTGTCATCATCGAAAAATCTCCGCACATCCTTGCTAATTTGTGGAGCCATCTTGTTCCAATCTTCAGATCGATTCAAAAAATTCTGATTTAATAACACTTTAATAGTGATTACTCCATTTAGTGGCAAGGATAACTCATCTAAAATACCAAAGTGGAATCTACCAGTCACTGCTAGTGATGAGTGTTCGAATACATCTTCTAATAAAAACAATAGCTAAAATATTTTCATCTCAAATCAAAGCTTCCATGTCCTTTTAAAAGTAAAACTTCTTTTTTTCAAATAAACTTAAGATGGTTTTAAGAAAACACTGCTATGGGAATGTTTTTTTTCAACCATAAATTAGAAACCAAAGTAGAAATCTTTGTTATAACTAAAAGTATGGAAGCTAGAAATAACTCATATAAAATAAGTTTTGGAACATATATGTTATTACAACTTCAATTTTTTGTAAAGATGTAACAAACCCTCCATCCATCATTTTGACTCCTCAGTTGCACCAATCAAGTCTTCAGACACAAAAATCCTCCAATCATTATTACTCGTCTTTAAGTAACATCTTCACAACTCATAGTCGATCCGAATATCTAGTTTTCCTAATCTTAGGAGACTGTGCTATCCCATTATGACTAAATCAAACATGTCCCTTAATATCTTACTAGTTTCTCTAATGTATACCTTAAGAATGGTCAACAGTGGATAGCTTCTTCATCATACAATTATCAAAACATTACAATTAAGCAAACAAGCAAACAAACAAATAATTAAACTAGCTATACTAAATAAACAATCAACAAAACAATACGAACATGAGAAGATAACTCAAAGCAAGCTTTGACATAAACTAGTCAAACAAACAGTCAATTGGTATAATACAAACAAGTAATCAAATGAAACTAAAAAACCTAGATCAGTGCAAGCAATTCGACCAAAGTAAGTGAATGCAATCAACAAGTTCACCGTTCCAAACATCAAAATGGGCAGTCTCCTGCCAATATCCCAACTCTCTCCATGTAAGGGAATAACTAGACGTCCATACAACTCATTAGGGATAATCAAACATAATGGTCATAAGGGTACCATCATCATAATGGGTGTCATAATAACTTAAAACTCATCCTACCCCATCTCTTGTACCCTATGTTACAAAGTGTAGTTTTATAGTTCATAGTTAAAATTTTCAAATAAACATCTTTTTAATAAAATACATTTCTAATAGACACCTCCAAAGATTGTTATTCAATTAAATATTTTACTTATTCAATTGTTTAATTTTCAAATCAAGTCTATCCTTAACTTAGTAAAATACTTTCTTAAAGTATCGTAAAACAAAATGTTTCGTAATATATCCTTTCTTAATAGTATATCCCCAATTATATCCTTAATAATACAAATTTCAATTTAGATCTCCTTCAACCCAAAACTCATTACCTAAAGATGTTTTTCTTTTCAAAACACCATTTATCAATGAGTGTCCTTTAATATAAAAAAATCAATTCTCAAAATAGTATTATTTAACAATACTTATAAAAACCCTTTAGTTATTTTTACTACTGCTTTGTTAATTTCTTTGGACAGGAACAGCTCGAAGACATTCAGATGTGCGAACTCTAGTTGAAGGGATTGTGAGATCTGAGCACACTACAAATGACATGCCTCAACTTATTCTCGCCAAACAAACATCCACCTGAGCTCGCACATGCTCCTAGCATCATGGCATTTCACAACTTTGTCTTATGGTGCATGTGGTTCAGCTTCCATTTCATGCAGTTTGCTATTGTTCCAATACGGCAATTCGATGTCTACTTGCCCTTGGATGCATGCTCACACATCTGCAGCACTAAATCATCAACTTCGAAGTTATCATGTCTGTTTGTTATATGCATATCATTATATCGTCATCCATTAGACACGTTGGTGTCTTTTGTCACTTACTAATCTAATAAATAACGAGTGCTCATCTAGCATTGAGGACCACTCTTTCATCGAAAAAAACACCTCTCAGAAACTTTGGAAAATCAAATACACTCTTTTGAAAAAATTTTCTCTTAGGTAAATATCTTATCACATTCTTTACTCAAAAAGATACTTATTAAATAAAAATACTTCAATCAGACTACTTTCAAATATTTCCACCAATAATATGATTTATCAATTAAAAATATTTCTACTATATAATTTCAAATACTTCCTTTGATAAAATAATTCCTGCAAATAAAACACATTTTTTGTGGAAATAACCTTCATATAAAGCATCTCTAAAATTAATCTTTTCTAAGTCATATAATATTCAATGTAAAGAATCTTTTGACAAAATTTTCTTTCTTTAAAATAAAGGTTCTCACTAGATATTCCCAAACAAGGTACTTTTGGCAAAAACATTCTAAATATTTTACTATCATTAAAATAGTTTTCACCCTCAAAACATCCTTTTAAACAAATACTCCTCAAACTTTACTGTATATATTTTAAAATATATATTAACTAAAAAATTTCCTTTCCAAAATGTCCCTTAAAAGAATATTATTTTTATACAAAGCATTCTAAATCAAAATGAGGTCACAAAATAGTTTCCAACATATACATTTTTCAAAAGATGTTCCCAAGTATAAAAACAATTTTGTTTGGATGTTCTCATTAAAACATTTCCATTAAAAAAAAATTATTTTAAACCAAAACATCCTTTCAAAAAACATTTTCAAATAGAATAGTTATTAACAAAGAATTTTTTTCCTTAGGTGAAATTTTCCACATTTAACCAAGGCATTTCTAAACCATAATGCTATCGTAGAAATATATTTCAAAGAATGTTTTAAAGCCAATCAAAGTTTCTCGCATAAAAATGTTTCATCAAAACTGAATTCAACTTCCAATTTCTAACTAAAACACTTTTTAATAAAAATACTTTCAAGTAAAACATTTTTACTATGTTCACTTTTTCTTTCAAAAATATCCTCATAAAAATATTCAATTCCCAGATTAAATATTTTATACTTACCAATTTCCACAAATCACTCCATCCCCAAAAATAAACATTTCCCCATTTTAATAAAACATCTCTAAAATCAAAATTGCATATTTTATAATTTCTCCAAATAAATATTATTCACTGAAAACAAAAAGTGATTCCATCTTATTAAGGTTATGTTTCGATTAATTTAATATCAGGTGTATGTCACTTTGGTTATAACCAACACCTAACCTCTCTGAGTGTTCATCCTACCCCGCTCGTACTTTATTTATATTCCTTGCCAATGTCATTATAAATAAACAACATTTTAAGATAAGGAAATGCTGCTTAAAATAAAGAACTCACACACAAAGCATACAAATATCAATCAAAACACTCTTTCATTCTCTATTCTAACCCAATCTAAGGTACAAATTAAACTACCCTAATTAATTTAAACCTACCCAAGGATCAGGGAATCGCTAAACCTAAGCTCCGATACTAAATGTAATCACCCACAATTTTTAACATCTAAAAACAATTACAAACTTCAATAAAATATGCTTATAACTAATCACAAACAGTAAAGATAGTGTACCATGGGTATATAAAATTAAAAATTCTAAACAATGAATAAAGAGGGAAACCTTATAGTGGAATTTATCCATCAATGTATACAATACATACATATTACCTTAACAATTAAATATCACTCATACTTCACGCAATATATAATAAGATAAATCAATTATTAAAATAATAACTACATAACTATGATGCAAGAGATATACAGATCTATCTTTTGAGTATGACTCCTTCCTGACCATTTCTATCTTATATTATTTAACCTACAAACTTATTATACACCCAAATTTCCAAGAATAGATAGCATATGAGACTATAGAAGGTTGGTAGTATGAAGTTACCGCACTTTAAAGCTATTGCAGTTTGAAGCAGTCACACTTTGAAAGTGTAACAACTTGCCTCGAAATAGGACTAAATTCCGACCCAGAAAAGGCCCATAGAAACTTAGACCTATTCGAAAGCTGGTTATTAGTTGATATATAGAACAATGTACAGAGCTATTTTTTTGCAAATTCAAAAACTCGCAATGGAAGGATAAAATATAATATCAAAACAATGCACCTTTTATTTAAAATTTGAATGTCATAAGAAACATAACACAATACATAAACAATCATCAAATACATTATTCCAAAGTTACAAAATCATTTAATGGGTACATTAGAAATAAAGGAAATAATAAAAGTAGATAAATAGTAACTGCCACAAGTCTGCATCTTTGCCACACCTCCAAAAATCTACATCAAGAGCTCTAACCTATGTTGTAATGAGGAGTGATTTAGAACAACAATGTTTGGTAAATAAAATATCTATCCTTTCTATAATAGTTCTTGGGCAGTGTAATTTAAATAAGAATATGTCTTACGTATCTAACCATATTATAAGTTTTTCTGAATATATGCCCTAAGGCTTTCCTAGTCCATTATTCCAATAATTCATATCCATCGTTAATAATGTCTTTACAGTGTAAGACATACTACCTAAGCCACTTAATACATTTTTTAGTGGGAACTATGCAGACTTTGATCATTTAATACCTCATTCAGTGCAGGTCCCCGTTATTTAATACCTATCCCAAGGTGGACTCCTCTTCGGTACTATCTAGTTAACATTGCATGAAATCTCTTCAGGCCACTTAATACTTCACATATAAAGAGGACCCTCCACGAGATATCCTTTTCCATGCCTAACTGTTAACCCTGACCGTTTACTTCTTCTTATATAGGGAAGAGGCTAGCCCTTAACCAACCACTTAATACCTTCAACCTTGAAGTAGGTCCTTCGTATTATGACCCATAACCTAACCGTGACATCTCACATTAGTCTGACTGTTCGTAGGTACTGGTAGCAAGATAAACTGGGTAGGTTTACCCTACATAATTTGGGACTAACCTTGCATCCTTCGTGGTCACTTATTATAGGTGATGTCCCACATCAGCCCTAATGTCATATTACTGCTAGCAAGGTTAGCTGGGTAGACTTCTATGTGCTTTTGACTGACCTCGGATCCCTGTAACTTAGTTATAATATATACACTCTCTTAACATATTATCCCACATCTCACCTCATTCCATATCAAGTACTTGTAAGAAAATTCTTATTTCACCTTAATAAATTAACTTTTTTCCTAAGGGGGATTTAATGATAATTAATATACTATTAACCGTGTAATTAATACGTTATAACTGTACGTTATTTACATTAATACACACAAACACATATACATACACACACGTGCCCTAAATATTTCTAAGCATCCGAAGATTGGGCCCTACATATCATTGAAATGTCAAAGTTACAAATTTATACTAGTCCAATACCATATCATAAAATATACCATATATCCAATATCCACAATTTAATCATACACTTGTATAAATAGAATCCATTCCCAATTCATTTTATACTAAATAATGGAATCAACGTTAATAGAAACTTACAATTCAATTACTTTTAAGCTTTATTCAACTTCTTTGTGTAAAATTGAAAAAGAGAATTTCTGTTCAAATTGCGGAAATAGGCGGTGTAAACTACGAATAAAAGAATCTATACCTTACAAACTATTTCTTAATTCCTTCTTTTCAAATCTCTTAATCAGATCCAAAGGAAAAGATAAGAAGTGAAATAGAATGTAAAACATTAAAATTGTAATACTTACACAATTCCATTATTTTAATATAGAATAATTGATATTCTAAGTTAAGAATTAACATTTCGCTTTAGGCGAATTTTTTTTGGGTTTTAGTGTGATTTTTCAAAAAAAATTGCCCAAAGGAGTATATCAAATCCAAGTTATACTATACAATAACTAAAATAAGACTCATAATCAATCCTTAGCTCTTTCCTTTTTGAATTTGATACGCCTACTTTAATCTCTTATAGATCTCTCTTTTATGAAATATACAACAAGGGTATTGTATACAAATTATATTCAGAAATTTAGGGATTGGAGGAGAAAATGATTATAAATTGAATAATAAATATCTAAAATTTCTTATTTAAAACCTCAGAGTATTTTTTGTATCTTTGAGGAGAGAGACCGGTATAGCTTCATTTGGTTCCCAAATTTATGAATAAAATTGAGGGGGCTACATTCTTATTTATAGTGGTAAGAAAGCATAAGAACCGTTGGATTCAAGTCAGTTTAAAATAATAAAATCTGCACCGTTCAAATGTAGAAAACCCTAGCCGCCATCAACACGAACCATTCGACTGCTAGCGGTAGACCCGCCAAGCATAGGCGGTTGACCAATAACTCTATTTTGGGAATACTTTGATTGTGTCGTTGCTTGTTTCATTTAATACCTTAATTAATCTTTTAATGTTAACATTTATTTTAACGTTTACTTAACCCCCAAGTTTACATCTTGAATTTCAAATTTAGAAATTATTTTTTGTGTGAATTTGAATCATATTTAAATTAATTCGAACATGAAACTTTAAACGTCCATAACGTTTTCATTTGAGCTCCGTTTTTCAAAACATATGGAAATTGATCGAAAAATCATCATGAACGCAATGACATAACTTCTTTAGTCAAATTCCGACTTTTGCAAAATATCCATTTTTAGCCTTATCTTATTTAATTTATTAATTAACTTATTTATTTCTTGTTAATTTTTATGGGGTGTTACATTCTCTCCCCTTAAAAAGGATTTCGTCCACGAAATCTCCCTAAGGGCCGGCGAAATCTCCTCAAGGGGCGGACAGCGTAACGTGCAATAAACATCCATGTTATACTACCAAGTTTCCACCTACTCAACCAAAAGTGCAATATGATTATGCATGTAGACATACTATAGATGAACTCAATCCTAGCGTGAGTGTGTGATAGTGTAGGCATGTATGCAAGCATCCTATACATGCATAAAATTTTCTATATGAGTGCAACATGATAGTGAAAAGTGTAGCAACCATCTCCTATCATCCAGTCTAGCTACCATGATGAAACATAAACCTAATTTTGAGGAGAAAAGTTTACCAGTGAAATGCTCAGGATGAGAAGGTCTCATCTTCTCTTCAATTTCCTATGTGCTTTCGATCGGGTTGCCTTTCCATTGTACTCGAACCGACCTAATTTCTTCATTGCGGAGCTTCCTAGTTCCATGCTCCACAATGTGTTTGTTGGCACAGAATGCTATCGGCTCCGTCTCAAAATCTCCAATTGATCAAGCTCTCCCACAGTGTACTATGAAGGCGTTTCCTTAAGTATGAAATGTGAAAAACATCATGGACACCCGCCAATTTATCTGACAGCTCCATGCGGTAAGAAAGTTTCCTATCCTTTCCAAAAATCAAAAAGGCCAAACAAATTTAGGTGCCAACTTTCCCTACCTCTTAAATCTTATGACTTTCCTAAGAGGGGAAACTTTGATAAACACCATGTCTCCATCCCCGAGCTCCAACTCCTTTCTTCTCTTATTCGCGTAGGTTTTATGGGGAACTGTATGGCCATCATACACCACATAATCAACTCTACCATTTCTGAATTTTCGTTAAATCTGGTCCAAGTAGGATTTTGTCATTGGTTTCCCACTAATAATTTGGTGATTTGCATGGCCTCCCATAAAGTGCTTCATAGGGTGCCATACCAATCTTCGCTTGGTGACTATTATTATAGGTGAATTTGACCAAAGGTAGGTACTGCTCCTAATGTCCTCCAAAGTCCATGATGTAAGCTCTCAACAAATCCTCTAAGATCCTATTTACCCTTTCGGTTTGACCATCGGTCTGTAGGTGCTAAACAGTGCTAGGATTCAACAAAGTTCGCAAAGCTGCTTGCAAACTCCTCCAAAATTAGCTAGTAAATAAGGGATCCCTATCACTAATGATGGTAATCGAAATTCCATGAATTATACCCACTTCCTTGATATAAATCAGTGCGGGAGATGCTGTGGTCCAATCGCTTCTAACGAGAATAAATGGGTGTTTTTAGTAAGTCTATCTACCATGACCCAAATTTCTTCATTTCCTCTTTGGCTCCTAGGCAACCTATCTATGAAGTCCATCGATACATGCTCCCATTTCCATGTCAAAATCCCCAAAGGCAATAACAATCCTTCAGGTTTCCCTTATTCAGCCTTTATCCTTTAGCATGTTAAACATCTAGAAACAAATTGATCTATCCTCTTCTTCATTCTTAGCCAATAGAAAATTCATGTTATATCCATATACATCTTATCTCCTCCGAAGTGAATAGTCATCCTTGAACAGTGACACTCTACAAGAACTTCCTCCAACACACTATCAATCTCCGAAACACAAAGGCATCCATCTCTCCTTAGACATCCCTTCTCATCAACAGTACTAACGTGGGAAAATGTTCTCCACTACTTAGGTTACCCAAAATATCTATAATCTCCTTATCTTTCTTTTGCTCAAGTCCAATGCAGTTCATCAATGTTGGCCTAACCCCCATTGCTGCCAAATCGCTTTAAGTGGGTTCTACTAGCAGTTGGAAGTTGAAATTTGAGAGGAACTCCAACTGCCACCACTCAAATATAGAACCTAAGGTAGCATGCCTCCTACTATGGGCAATGACGACAACATTCCCTTTTTTGAGGTTATATTTCAAAATCATAAGATGCTATAAAATCCATCCACCTCTGCTACCTAAGATTTAAATCTTTTTGGGAAAATAGGTATTTGAATGATTTATGGTCGGTGAACAACTTAAACCTTTCCCCTAAAAGATAACGCCTCCATGTTTTCAAGGAAAACATAATAGTCCCTAACTCTAAGTCATGAGTTGAGTATCTCTTTTCATGGTCCTTCAGTTACCTACTAGCAGAAGCAATCACCCTTCCTTCTTGCATAAGAACTGCTCCCAATCTGGCGCCACATGAAAGGCTTTGGCCCACCGGGAGTGGTAAGTACTAATGTACTTGTTAATAGTTCCTTTAGCATCTTGAATGCTTTCGTGCATTTTTCATCCCATGCAAAAACCAGATTCTTTTGGGTTAAATGAGTCAAAGGGACTGCTATCTTTGCAAAGTCCTTTATGAATTTTCTATAGTAACTTGCCATACCGAGGTAACTTCTAACCTTCGTGGCATCTTCAAACTTTCCACACTTGATTAGTTCCCAACTTTGCTGGGTCCATGGCTAATCCATGCTTAGAAACAATGTGCCCAAGAAATCTCACCACCTTTTTCCAGAAGTGACACTTTAAGAATTTGGATTTAAGTTGGTGTCTTCTCAAACTCCCTATTATCTCCTTTCGGTGATTTTCATGCTCTCATTCACTCTTGGAGGATCCTAAGATGTCGTCAACAAACACTACGATGAATTTATATAGTTGCCCCCTAAATACTCTACTCATCAAATCTACAAAGTATGCAGAGGCATTCGTCTATCCAAAAGGCATCACTTCCCATTCATAAGTCCGCCCGGGGTGTGAAAGGCGGTCTCTGGGGTCATCTGCTGTCCTCAACTGATGAAATCCAGTCACTATTCCAACTGGGAGAAGATTTTGGCTCCCACAAGCAGGTAAGGGATACCTATTCTTCTAAGTCAACTTATTGAATTCCCTATAGTCGACGCATAGCCTTAATGTGACGTCTACCTTAATGGCAAAGATAACAAGGGCTCCCCATTTTGAAGTACTCCATCGAATGAATCTGTTTCCTGGAGATTTGACCAGGCAACTAGTGCTCGGCATCAGGTAGCACTCGGCATCAGAGAGTGTCCGGCATCCAGGAGTGTTCGGCGAAGCACTTGGCATCCAGGAGTGATCGGCGAAGCACTTGGCATCCAGGAGTGATCGGCGAAGCACTTGGCATCCAGGAGTGTTCGGCGAAGCGCTCGGCATCAGGTAGCACTCGGCATCAGAGAGTGTCCGGCATCCAGGAGTGTTCGGCGAAGCACTTGGCATCCAAGAGTGATCGGCAAAGCACTTGGCATCCAGGAGTGATCGGCGAAGTGTTCGGCATCAGGTAGCACTCGGCATCAGAAAGTGTCCGGCATCCAGGAGTGTTCGGCGAAGCACTTGGCATCCAGGAGTGATCGGCGAAGCACTTGGCATCCAAGAGTGATCGGCGAAGTGTTCGGCATCAGGTAGCACTTGGCATCAGAGAGTGTCCGGCGCCCAGTAGGACTCGGCGACAGAAGTGCTCGGCATCCAGAAGACTTTCATTGTACATAGCTACTCAACGTGACAACATCGTTCGGCCTGCATGCATTGTTCGGTCAAGAGCCTCAGACAGAGGTACGTTCGGCTTCAACTGCAACCATCCAACACTTACCACACGTTAAACGTACCGTTCGGCATGGGAAGGACCGTTCGGCATTAAGGCGTTCGGCATGCCCGGCTCGGCAAGCAGCAACCACAGTACTCGGGCTAGAGTGTTCGGCCACCAAGCCCACTTGGGAAGTCCAGCCCATATTTGTCTATAAATAGAGGGGCAGGGTCACAGTGAAGAGGATCCTTTTTTGGGAGAGAACACCGAGGAGACTCTGCCATTTTTGAGACTCATCTTCTCTACTTAACAACTTCATTCAAGCATTTGATTCACGAATTGTATTTGTAATCAACAATAAGGAAGATCAATAAAGTTTAATCTCAAAGTGGACGTAGGCAATTACGCTGAACTACTATAAATTTGGTGTTCTTACTTTCTGCATTTAAATTAGCATTGTCTTCTCTGTTTAATTTATCTTCATCACTTATATCTCTACACAATCTTCCTCTACGAGGTTAGTGACCAATTTTGGTGCTAACACTTTGGTGCTTTCACTGAGAATCGAATTCTCAGACCTCAAGGATCTGCTTTGAAGCTACTGGATTGAACAAATCCCCCAAAGAAGATCCGACTCATTGATAGGACATCCGTTGATTCTACTCAGAGTTCATACCAATAACTCTACAATGGCAAGACCACGTACCAGGTCAGCTTCTCATAATGCGGATGCCCACGAGACTGCTAGCGTGCAACAAGCAGGACCTAGCAATCAACCAATGATTCCGAGTGTAGGAATTGCCGCTCAAGAACAGACTCCAGTTGTCACCAGAGTAGAGTTCAATGACTTGATGAGAGAACTTAGGGAAAGCAGGAGACAACTAGGAGAGCAGATGCAAGCTAACGCCAACCTGATGGCACAACTCACTCAACAGCAGCAACAGAATGCTGGGGGCAATCCCGCTCCTTACTCCTCATCTGACAGCTCAACGTCCTTTGATGAACCTCCCAGGCGCAGACGACGTAAGACTGAAGCTGCACGAGCAGAAGCTGATGTTCAAACAGCTGGAGACCGTAACCAAGCAAGAGCTGGAAACTTCAGGACCGGAGTGCAAACGGAGGATGGAGGCCCAGGCCATCAAAACGCTAACGATGTCGAACCTCAAGAAGCACGATTGGCAGGTCGCCAGGAGAGGGGGCATCAGCATGGACAGGCGCGTAGAACAGACTCTAACCTCCCGCCTCCCATACAGACACCAGATCTGACAGCCATGATCAGGCAATTGATGAAAGAAAATCAGGGCTTATCAAATGATGATTGGGGAGTGTCAAGAAGTCATACTCCATTCACGGATGTTGTGTTGTAAGCGGCATACCCCAGGAAGTTTAGTATGCCTACTATCCCTGCGTATGAAGGAAAGACTGACCCCAGACAACATGTCATGAGGTACGAATGGATGATGGATTCAGCTAGAGCAAATGATGCCACCAAGTGTAGATGCTTTCCGATTACTCTCTCTGGGATCGCTACTATGTGGTTCACCCGACTTCCTCCGCGGTTCGTATCAAATTTCGAAGAGTTGGCAAGGAAGTTTATTGAGCAGTTCAAGATACACACTACACGTCCAAAGGACGTAATGTCTCTGTCAAGTGTAATCCAAAATCCTGGGGAGTCATTGAAGGAATATTTACAGAGATTCCATGTTGCAGTAACTGAGGTCAGTAACCCCAATGACCATGCAATTTTGATGGCTGTAATGAGAGGTGTGGATTCAGATTCTGAGTTCGGAGACTGGTTGGCCGAAAAACCTCCGACTACGCTAGAGCGTTTCTACTCAAAGGCACACCAGTTCATAAGAAGAGAGGAAGCTAGGTGGGTACGACGAGATAAGGCATCAGGACCTGCCCAAGAATTTATGAAGAGCAACATTGCTGTGAAGCAGTCCGGAGACAGCTCGGGAAAGGTCCAAGTCAACGTCCAGAACAAGCCTGGGCAGCCTAAGGAGTCCGGAGGAAGAAATCAAGGGAAGAAGAGAGAAGCGGGGAAGTGGAAGTCGAGAATTCCAAGCTACAGCGAGTATACTCCGCTGAACGCGCCACTTGAGAACATCTACCTATCCACCTGCAATACTTTTCAATACAGAAAGCCACGTTCGAAAGAATCGACCGAGGAGCAAAAGCGGACTGGGAAATATTGTCGCTTCCATGAGACTTATGGGCACAATACGGAGGAGTGCAGGCACCTGCACGACGCTATTGAGAAGTTGATCAGGCAAAAGAAGTTGCAAGAATTTGTGAAGGATCCACAGGAAGGAGGACAGGGAACGTCCAACCCAGGTCGTGCACCAGCTCCGCGTCATCCCGAGGAGCCTGCCCGAACCGTAGGTAGACTAGTTATAAATACAATTATCGGCGGACCTCACCCCGCATATAAGAATTGGCAAGAGATGGAGCGATATGCAAGTTCCCTGAAGCATGCCGATTTTGAGTGTTGTTCAAACGCGGAGGACGGGACCCCTGTTAAGCAGCAGCGCGTAATGATAGATGATATTGTGTTTCGAAATAGAGATGCTAATCAAGTAGAGGCCCCAACCATCGACCCGATGGACATATCTGCGACGATCGGACCAGCATATGTGAAAAGAATTCTGATTGATTGCGGAAGTTCAGTCAACATCATCTTCAAGAAGGCTTATGACCAAATGAAACTGGAAACAAAAGACCTAAAACCGTCCAAGGCTCGTATACACGGCTTTAACGGCGCAGCGACCGACGCCGTGGGGTACGTTGAGTTACCAGTTGAACTGGGACAAGGCGAGCGTCGGAGGGTGCGAATTCTACCCTTCGTAGTTTTGGATATGGATTCTCCATACAATGTTTTCTTGGGTTGACCGGCCCTGGCTGAGTTTAGGGCAGCGTTAGCCCCGTGGTGTTTAACTTTGAAGTTCCCGACTGACAAAGGAGTAGGTATTGTTCATGGCGACCAAGCAGCTGGTCGTTCCTGTTATGTGGCTGAGCTCCGAGAGGCCCA
The DNA here is from genome assembly GCA_030737815.1 of Allium fistulosum. Classification (NCBI taxonomy): domain Eukaryota; kingdom Viridiplantae; phylum Streptophyta; class Magnoliopsida; order Asparagales; family Amaryllidaceae; genus Allium; species Allium fistulosum. The sequence continues at coordinate 237,878,616 of CM060902.1, forward strand.
TCGGAGGGAGAAGGGGAAGGTTGCGGACAATCCCGTCCGCATCCTTAATGCGGATAATTGACAAGTAGTGCCCGAGCCCTGGCTCGGGCATAGTTCTCGGATCTTCGGAGATATAGATCCGAGAGACGACGATGAGAAACCCAGGGAAGAGAAGGCGGCACCGGCTGAATTAACGATTGACATTTCAGTTAGCCATGACGACCCTTCGCGAATACTATAGATCGAATCACAGCTTGGCCCCGCGATGACTGAAGACCTTAGCGACTTCCTCCGGGCGAATCTTGATGTTTTCGCTTGGACGCATTCTGATATGTATGGGATTTCCCCCGCCATCACGAGTCATATGTTGAACATAGACCCGAAATACGTTCCAGTTAAACAAAAAAGGAGAGGAATGGACCCGGAGAGGTCCGCCGCTCTTGGAGAGGAGGTGAACAAACTTAAAGCAAATGGGTTCGTCCGCGACGCCCTCTACCCTGAATGGGTATCCAACCCCGTGCTGGTAAAAAAGGCGAATGGGAAATGGAGGACTTGCGTAGATTATTCCGACTTGAACAAAGCATGCCCTAAGGACAGTTTCCCGTTGCCTAGGATCGATCAGTTGGTCGACTCCACCGCAGGACACGAGCTTCTGTCATTCATGGATGCATACTCAGGGTACAACCAAATCCCGATGCATATTCCGGACCAAGAACACACCAGCTTCGTTACAAATGTCGGACTGTATTGCTATGTAGTGATGCCCTTTGGATTGAAGAATGCAGGAGCAACTTACCAGCGTTTAGTGAATCGAATGTTCAAGGACCAGCTGGGCAAAACGATGGAAGTCTATGTGGATGACATGCTCGTGAAGTCACGACGGTCAAACGACCACATTCAAGACTTGGCTGAAATGTTCGACATACTCAGGTTTTACGGGATGAAGATCAACCCTCTGAAGTGTTCCTTCGGCGTGGCATCGGAGAAGTTTTTGGGATTCATCGTCAATGCTAGGGGAATTGAAGCCAACCCAAAAAAGATCCAAGCTATTCGAGATGTGCAAGCGCCCAGGACTATAAAGCAAGTGCAGAGTTTGAATGGAAAAGTAGCTGCGCTAAGTCGATTTATATCCAGGGCAACTGACAAGTGCATTCCATTCTTTGATATAATAAAGAAAAGGAAGAGAAATTTTGAATGGACGTCTAGTTGTGAGGAAGCGTTCCGGAATCTGGTGAGGCATCTGGAGAGTCCACCAATGCTATCAAAACCAGTTGACCACGAGATGTTGTACGTATACTTGGCTGTATCCCCACATGCGATAAGTGCGGCTTTGGTTCGTAAGGAGGATCGAGTCCAAAAGCCGGTGTATTATGTTAGCAAGCGTTTGATAGGGGCAGAGAGGAATTACCCTAAAATCGAGAAATTGGCTTATTGCTTGGTGATTGCATCACGCAAGCTATGCCCATACTTTCAAGCACATTCAATATGTGTATATACCGATCAACCCCTGAGGCAGGTACTCCAACGACCGGAAACTTCTGGAAGATTGCTAAGATGGAACATCGAGTTGAGCCAATTCGATATCGCGTACTTACCACGAAGAGCAATCCGAGGGCAAGCATTAGCAGATTTCATCGCTGAGTTTACCGTACCCGTCAAACCGGATGATCATGACATCATTCCCCCCGTTCGATGGAAATTATACACGGACGGTGCCCTGAAGCTTGATTTTCCGGCTACAAATAACGAAGCCGAATACGAAGCACTGATCGCTGGCTTGAAGCTTATCAGGGAACTCGGGATCGAATCAGTCGAAATATTTTGTGACTCACAGTTGGTAGTTTACCAAGTACGGGGAGACTACCAAGCAAAGGGACGAAAGCTCGCTCCGTACCTTGTTCAGGTCCAAGAACTACTCTCGAGTCTTGAGCGTTATGACATTTCACATGTCCCGCGCGAACAGAACAAAGAAGCCGACTTGTTGGCTAAGTTTGCGAGTACCGGCGATGCGCAGCAAATGGGATTATATCCCGTTGAAGTCTTGCATGCCCCGAGCATAGACGAGATGAAATTCGATCGCGTGTTGGAAATAGAAATCGAGAAGGAATCGTGGATAACCCCATTCAAACTGTACCTGACGACCGGGGCTTTACCAGAAAAAAGGAGCGAAAGACGGCAGGTCCTTCGAAAGGCCGCGCGATACGTAATGCAGGATGGGTCAATGTATCGAAAGGGATTCTCAGTCCCATTATTACTATGCATCGCTCATGATGAGACGAAGCGGGTCTTAAGAGAAGTTCATGAAGGGTAATGTGGCGACCATACTGGGGGGCAAACACTAGCAAAGAAGATCCTCCGCTATGGATATTACTGGCCAACCGTAAACCGGAACGCCGTAGACTACGCGAGAAAGTGTGACAAGTGTCAAAGATACACGAAAATCCCGAGGACTCCATCAACGGAACTCACGCAAATGGTTAGTCCCTGGCCGTTTGCAATCTGGGGGATCGACATAATCGGCTCTTTGCCTATATCCAAAGGTGGTGCGAAATACGCGATAGTTGCAGTCGACTATTTCACAAAGTGGGCTGAGGCAGAGCCTTTGGCCACAATCACTTCTAAGAAGGTCATTAACTTCATTGTACGAACATTATATGCCGTTTCGGCCTTCCTCGCACCATCATTACGGACAACGGGACGCAATTCGAAAGCAGAGAGTTCAAAGAGTTCTGTTTAAAGTATGGCATCGAGAAGAAGTTCGCCGCCGTCGCACACCCGAAAGCTAACGGGCAAGTCGAGGCCGTTAACAAAATAATCCATACTGAAGAAGCGTCTGGAAAAGGTTGGAGGCAAGTGGGTAGATGAACTCCCGACGGCATTATGGGCATATAGAACTACCCACAAGTCCGCGACCGGCCACACTCCATTCGCCTTGGCATACGTCTCTGAAGCCATTATACCCGTGGAACTTGAAGTTCCGTCACACCGAGTGACATACTATGATCCCAAGACAAACCAGAACCTCTTGTTGGAATCCCTGGACTGCATCGATGAAAAGCGTGAAGAAGCTGAATTGAGGGCGGCAGCACATAGACACCGAATCAAGCGTTACTACGACGGCAGAGTCTGCCCAAGGATCTTTGATGTGGGTGATCTCGTTCTGAAATGGGTTTTCCCAGTACCATCACGTATGAATCCCAGCTGGGAAGGTCCCTACGCCATTGAACGGAAGCTTGGAGAGGGAACATTCAAGCTAGCGACCGTTGATGGCACGACACTCCCCCGAGCATGGAACAGTGAACATCTGCGGCACTATTACATTTAGCTTGTTTCCTTTCTTGTTTTAGGCACTGTTATTTCCTGCATGTTTCCATTCAGTAATAACTTAGTTTCTTTTTAAAAGTTGTAATCGAGCAGTTTAGTTGATTTTCATTAATAAAGGCTCGAAGCCGTACCTTCCATAAATCACTAACGTTTCTATATCTCGTAATTGAATGACGAACTACATTATCTTGTACGACGTACGGACTCGTATAAACGATTTCAAATCCCCGAATCCCCAGAGTGCGGAGCGGAGTACTCTAAGTCCCCAGAGCGCGGACTAGAGTATAAACGATTTCAAATCTCCGAATCCCCGGAGTGCGGAGCGTAGTACTCTAAGTCCCCAGAGCGCGGACTAGAGTATAAACGATTTCAAATCTCCGAATCCCCGGAGTGCGGAGCGGAGTACTCTAAGTCCCCAGAGTGCGGACTAGAGTATAAACGATTTCAAATCTCCGAATCCCCAGAGTGCGGAGCGGAGTACTCTAAGTCCCCAGAGCGTGGACTAGAGTATAAGAGATTTCAAATCTCCGAATCCCCGGAGCGTGGAGCGGAGTACTCTAAGTCCCCAGAGCGCGGACTAGAGTATAAACGATTTCAAATCTCCGAATCCCCGGAGAGTGGAGCGGAGTACTCTAAGTCCCCAGAGCGCGGACTAGAGTATAAACGATTTCAAATCTCCAAATCCCCGGAGAGCGGAGCTGAGTACTCTAAGTCCCCAGAGCGCGGACTAGAGTATAAACGATTTCAAATCTCCGAATCCCCGGAGTGCGGAGCGGAGTACTCTAAGTCCCCAGAGCATGGACTAGAGTATAAACGATTTCAAATCTCCGAATCCCCGGAGTGCGGAGCGGAGTACTCTAAGTCCTTGGAGCGCGGACTAGAGTATAAACGGTTTCAAGTCTCCGAGTCCCCGGATCACAGAGTCAGTAAAAAGTCCAAGTACTCGAGAGATGTGGGACGAGAAGTACGCCATATCTAGAAATGTTTGAACAACACGAGAATGGACCGGGAGATAATGCAACTCATAAGAACTTGAGTTATGGCTACAATTAGTCAGCAAACCAAAGAAAGACAAGAGAATCATTCAAGCAAAAAAGAAACTAAATCTTTATTCGGTAAGTCCAAAATGGGGTTACATGATCACTCCTACAAAATTCAGACCTGTCTATACAAACTACAAGCTACGGAAGATAAAAGCAATTACAAGACTTAAGCAAGAAACTCGTTGAACGAGTGTATCGATTATTTCTTCGATTTCTTCTTCTTGTCTTCCTTTGTTGTTTCCGATGACTCCTCTCCCTCACGCTTTTTCTTGGATTTCTTGCGTGCTAAAGAAGCGAAGTCAAGGGTAGGAGACGGAACGTCCAGTGGTTTGAACTTGCCTGGGAGAATGATTTTCAAAGGTCTGTTCCGTGGGTCGGTCAGTTCCAGTATTCCAGGCTCAACTTTGACCTCAACCTTTTTCTTCTCCTCTTCGGCAAGGCGGTCCTTCATACTCATCTGCGAGGTATGCTCAGAGGCGCCGGTGATTTAAATTTCATCATTCCCTTCGGCAGGAGATGAAGTGTCGAGTTTATCATCATCTAGCGCCCCGATCACTTGAGCATCGGGACCAAGGAGTACTCCCGCATGGACAACGTCACTTGTTTTCCCTGCCTCCTCCTTGGCGTCATCGCTCCTCGGAGGTGGTTCGGCGTTAGAACAACCTACATGAAAACATAAAGAATGAGCGTTAGAACGAGTAGCCACTACTGAAAAAAGACAGGATCTTTCAACTTCTAGAGAAAGAAGAATTTCCTACCAGGTTCCGGTTGGCTATCGGTGGCGCGTGGGGTTTCACCCTCCAGGATAGGGGATAGCACATGAGCGCCGAGCCCGAGATCTTCGGGGTCATAACCAGCATGCTGCTCGAATGGATCAAGTGTCGGCCGACCGGCCGATTGAGCAGCGGGAGGAGCAGCAAAGTGAGGAGCAGCAATATTGGCCCCAGACGGGCCAGCTTCACCATTTTTCTCTTTCGGAAGGGGAGAGCCTTTGCTGTAAAGTGCCAATGCCGCGGATAAATCCGATGGCTCATTCCCCCTAAGGAACTCCTTCACCAAGGCCTCCTCATCGACCTCTTCGGAGCCCAACTCGATCTTCCTGATCCTTATCAAAGTTTCCCAGGCCTCAACTAGGGATTCGAGATAGCCGTCGCCCAAGAACGTTAAGTCGCGATGCATGAGGACGCGGGCACAATATTCAGCAATCAATGGGTCAAACATGCATTTGACCTCTTCCCTGCCGGCTTCAGCGGCCGCCTCGAGGCGAGAATCAATCTCCTTCACAGCCTCTCTTTTGCCCTCCTTACGGGCCTCATCCTTCATTTTCTCAACCCCAGCAAGTTCGTCATCGAGCTTCGTTTTTAGGAGACGAGTAGCAACGATTTCATCATAGTATCGTTGTGATTCTTCTTGAGCAGCTACCTTGTCCTCCTTCTCCTTGGAGAGTAATTCTTTCAGCTCTCTGACTTGCACGACGAGCGCATCCCTCTCTTTTTGGACAGAGTCTTTCTCTAGGGCGAGGGTACCGCTGCGCTGGACTGCTTCGTCAAGCTCTTTTTTGTGAGCCGCCTCTAAATGAGTAACTGCCTCAGCAGTATCTTTTGCGCTTTGTTCAGCGGCTTCCAGCTTCGACTTATACGAAGCAAGCTCTACGTCTTGGTGCTCGATGATGTTTTTGTCGCAGCCAGCCTCCAGTTTCAGGCGATCAATCTCATGTTGACGCTCAACGGATACCTCTGAGATCTTCTCCACCAAGTGCACAAACGCGTCATGTTGAACATAGACGTCGTTATTACAGGCAATGGCACTCTGCTTCATGTGCCCAGGAATATGGTGAATAGCCGGAAGGAACTTCAAACCGTCAAAGCAAATTTTCGAAAACTTGGCCCTAAGATCGACCATCTTTTCCGCAACAATTGGATCAACCGCGGGAGTAGGGGGAGGAGGCTTTGGAAGTTCTACCCTTTTTCATTGTTCCCGAACTTGCCTCGTACTCGATGAACCGGAATGTTGTTCTCGAGGAGCATCAGATTGGTAACCCCTCTGTGAAAATTTCTCAGTATCTGGCTCAGTTGGAGGAAGAGGATCACGGGACTGTGAAGATTGAGAATATGCCTTCTTACAGTGAGACGACTCGCAGGGACGATTGTCTCTATCTTCATAATCATTTCTGTCCCGGCATCTGCCTGAACCTGAGTCCCGTCCGGGATGAGGAAATATGGAAGAGCCATGAAGGCGATCGAATCCATGAGAGCGCCCCATATCACCTGCAAAGAATGGAGATAACGACGAGTTAAGAAAAATCTGTGAGATAAGAAAAAAAAACTTGAAGTGTATGATGGAATGCGTATGTGCGTGTGTGTCCTAGTGTTCCCCCCGACGGACCAGTTCGTTTATCTTTACTAATCGGAGTGTTGTCTCCTTGGACCGGGAGTTGAACTCCCGCATTGCCTCTAGCGGGCGAAGAAAATTTGAGGGCTTCAGGATCATCAAACCCGTAATTAAGTATATCTTCGGGAATAGAGAGGTTCGATAGACCCCTCAAGGAACTTTCCAGGTGCTGCGAGGAAGCCTCTTTCTTAGGCGGGATAGGCATGAATTTTGAAGTGCCACCGACTTTCTCCTTCTGCACTTTATATTTTAACTTCTTCTTTCCCTTCGAAGGGGAGGATGACGTCTCAATATCTTGAACTTCGATTGCCGGATTCCAAGCGGGACCCACATTCTCGCCCTGAGTCTCAAGAGCTTCGTCTTCTTTGCGCTCACCTTCTTCATGCGTATCGGGAATGCGGCACGACGACGATCCGGCTTGTTTTTTCCCTTTACCGGACGGAGGTTTGGGAATGGTGACACCTTCTGGAAGGCTGATCCGACGACTAGGGGCCAGCAAGCCAAACCCCGACAGTGATTCATTTGAAATGATAGCTCGGATGTCTCGATCCTCGGCAGGAAGAGCTCTAATGGCTTCGACAGCCTCAGAATATCCTCGGCCTTTCGGATGCGGGTTGATACCTGAAAGGATGAAACAAAGAGTTAGGAAAAACATGACTCCGGTTAAATACGAATAGTGACTCAGCAGAGAGACTTACTGCCTTCAACCCATCTCCTCGCGAAACCAGGAGGGCAGCGCACATAGAACCATTCCTGTTTGTACAGGGAAAATTTACTGCATGCCCCTGTCAAGATTTGGAATTTGTGGTACGGCTCGAGGAACATAAAGGAAGGACTGTCTTTCCGTCTCTTGATCATATAGATGTATCTGATATCGCCAGCGGTTGGAGGTCTGGAGAAGACGACCATGAAAAGTAAGTAGGTCCCGTATAGAAACGCATGTCCGTTCGGGTGCAGCTGCAACAGAGCTATGTCAATATACTGCAATACATCCCGGAGAAATAAATTGAACGGAGGCACGATGCCCGTCCAACACATGAACTTGTTACAGGCGGTATACCCGACTGGGGGCAGATGAGGACGATCGTGTCGCGAAGGGACTAACACATCAGCGAAAGGGATCCCATGAATGGAGCATATCCGTCGGAGAGCGGCTTCGTTGATCTTCGAAGCTTGTGAATCGATCGGATTGTCTAGTAGGATTGTTGCCTCCAGGGCATCAGGTGCTAAATTATGAGCAGGAGAAGTCGACGGATTAGAAGTATCAGCGGCTTCTCGCCTTGATGACGTCCCAGGCCTGTCAGATATAGTAGCGGAGCTAGACTTTCTTGACATCCTCAATAAATAACGAACCTGGCTAAATGCTTGAGAAAACTATACTTAAAAAACGTTGAGCGTTAGAATTAACAACACGAGTTTTCCCCCCACGTGGTGTGTGAACTAGTGCAAGCAATTGTGTACAAGCAATAAGAATCTAAAGATTTCAAAGATATAAGAATGAGCTTCGCAACGTCGCCTTCGAAGACCGTCATCGCTGACCGTCTCAAAGAGCCCGCCTGGTGCTGATTACAATTCCAGATTCAGAAAACATATAATTCATAAAGTGACCAGCCTAAGTGTGGTTTGACATTTATACTGTTCGGCATTTAAATGGTGTTCGGCAATTGTATTGTTCGGCCTAAGTTCAGGTCAGCATGTATGTTTGTTCGGCATGTCAAGTGTTCGGCTAAAGGCCTTGTTCGGCTAAGTCGTTGTTCGGCTCAAGGCCTTGTTCGGCTAAGTCATTGTCCAGTTAAAAGCTTTGTTCGGCTATGTCAAGTGTTCGGCTAAAGGCCTTGTTCAGCTAAGTCATTGTTCGGCTAAAGGCCTTGTTCGGCTAAGTCATTGTCCAGTTAAAAGCTTTGTTCGGCTATGTCAAGTGTTCGGCTAAAGGCCTTGTTCGGCTAAGTCATTGTTCGGCTAAAGGCCTTGTTCGGCTAAGTCATTGTCCAGTTAAGAGTTCCGTTCGGCTGAAGTCATTGTTCGGCCTAAGGATTGTTCGGCGTTTACAACTGTCAGGCATTTAAGAATGTTCGGTCCTGGTTTTCGTTCGGCTAAATTATAGTTTGGCATTTTAATGAGTGCTCGGCTTGGGTTTGTTCGGCCAAGGGAGTACTCGGCAACTTCATCTTCCACCGTCTGGCGCATGACGACATACGTCGGAGCAGCGAACAGCACCTTTACCTCCTCCAACACCTTCTTTCTTTTTCTTCCTGTCAACTTTGGTTTGACACGAGGAAGCTAAGCCCGTAGGTGAACCGGATCATTCCTCCTTGCCACATCGTTCGGCAATGAAGACGCGATAAAGACAACCTACTCAAAGGCCTTCTACGTGGCACACTCGGCCATCTCGTTTGAAATCTACTACTATCGTACGAGAAAAGATACCTAGTTTGCAGATTGGAGATTGGGATGAAGTAGTTAAGTTTTAAATCTGGACGACTGAATAGAATTGAAAATCTTCGAGGAACGGCAGGAGTAAAAAGTAAAGGGGTGAAGAAGGAAAAGGCCTGGTTTTATAGAGAAGGGAGGTGGAAGTCGAAGAGGCTATACCCGGTAGAACCGGTCAATGCCACAGTATTCGGCATCAGAGCAAAATGACATTCAGCACATGAGGATTGTTCGGCTTCGAACGTATAGTTCGGCGTCCAGGCCACGCTCGTCACACACCTCCGTCACAGGCATTCTCGAGAAGGCATTACCAAGGAAAGTCGAACTAGATTCAAAGCGCATCACGTTCGGCCACGGGATACACTTTGGGGGGCAAGTGTTTCCTGGAGATTTGACCAGGCAACTAGTGCTCGGCATCAGGTAGCACTCGGCATCAGAGAGTGTCCGGCATCCAGGAGTGTTCAGCGAAGCACTTGGCATCCAGGAGTGATCGGCGAAGCACTTGGCATCCAGGAGTGATCGGCGAAGCACTTGGCATCCAGGAGTGTTCGGCGAAGCGCTCGGCATCAGGTAGCATTCGGCATCAGAGAGTGTCCGGCATCCAAGAGTGTTCGGCGAAGCACTTGGCATCCAGGAGTGATCGGCGAAGCACTTGGCATCCAGGAGTGATCGACGAAGTGTTCGGCATCAGGTAGCACTCGGCATCAGAAAGTGTCCAGCATCCAGGAGTGATCGGCGAAGCACTTGGCATCCAGGAGTGATCGGCGAAGTGTTCGGCATCAGGTAGCACTCGGCATCAGAGAGTGTCCGGCGCCCAGTAGGACTCGGCGACAGAAGTGCTCGGCATCCAGAAGACTTTCATTGTACATAGCTACTCAACGTGACAACATCGTTCGACCTGCATGCATTGTTCGGTCAAGAGCCTCAGACAGAGGTACGTTCGGCTTCAACTGCAACCATCTGTTGTGTGATCTTTGGCCAAACCATCCTGCAACCGAATCAATGCATCTCCGAGCGATGCCGAACCAAACTTCACCGAGCCACTGCCGAATACGGGGCCTACCGAACCATCTAGAACAACCTGCCGAACCATCCCCTATCACCGAGTCACCGAACCAACTCCACTGCCGAACCATCCCCTATCACCGAGTCACCGAACCAACTCCACTGCCGAACCATCCCCTATCACCGAGGCACCTAACCAACTCCACTGCCGAACCATCCCCTATCACCGAGCCACCGAACCAACTCCACTGCCGAATCATCTCCTATCACCGAACCAGAATGCCCCCGAACCAAGACGTACCAGGCCAGATCACATCAGCCCAGGCCCATCAGCAACTATACACATCCTAGACCCCTACCCCCAGCCTCACTCTATAAATAGAGGGGCAGGGGTACAACAATGGGGGACAAGTTTGAGAGCTCAAGCACGGAGATAACTTTCAAACAACTTTCTTTTACTTGTATCAAAGCTTTTTACTTGTAATCAAAACAAGAGAAGAGAAATAACATATAGAGTGGACGTAGGCACATTCTGGCTGAACCACTATAAATTTGCGTGTCTTTTTACAGTTTAGTCCCTGCTTTTCATATATTTGCATAAATCACCCAAATCACCAAGAACAACATAAGATCTACTAAATCATACAACTTTGAGGTGTTTGTCCATTTTTTGTGCAAACATTTTTGGTGCTTTCATTGAGAGCTAGAAGCTCGAAGCTTCAGCTTCATCCACTTAACATTTTTCCTAACAGCATCGTTCGCCACTTGGAAAACATGCCTCCCAAACAGAGAAAAGATGTTAACAAAGGAAAAAACATCGCATCCAGCAGTCTTCCAGATCCAGCTATCATGAACCAAGTAAATCGTCCTCCTCCAGCAGCAGTACCGAATGAAGGACAGGCAAATCCGACCACTCCAGAACAGCCCGCATCAATTACCAGGGCAGATCTGGACAGGGTTGTGGTTGAAGTAACTAACCGCTTCACGTCCCAACAGGAAGCTTTGGTGGACCATCTCATGTCACGCCAAAGGGATGCTGAAGAGTCCAATCGCAACACTGAATCATGGAGCGAGTCCCAGTCTAGAGGATCTCAAAAACAACAAAGGTCTTCCTTCTTTGAAGGAGCTAACGGCGGAAGTAGACATGGTAGGAGCCGAGACCGAGCACAGCCCGAAGTTAGGCCTGAGGAAACATTTGGTATCGAACCCAACGGGGGAGGTACCGGACGAAGGTCAACTGTAGCTGAGCCTGTCATACTGCCTAACCACGGAAACGCCAGTGAGCGAGGCCGAGCTAGAGTCCAGCCCGAAGTTGGACCCGAGGAAGTGCTTAGATCAGAACCCAACAGGGGAAGATCAAGGCAAGGGCGAACTATGGCTGACCCTAGCATGCTCCCAGAAGACCAAAGGCAGCCACCGGAAAATATGAGGAATAATAGACGATACCATCCCTACAGATCATCTGGACGGAATCAATCCCACAGAACAGAACCAAACTCGTTTCTATCTACTCCAAATTCTGATGAAAGGATGGCACGCTTATTCAGAGAGTGCATCCAACGGGAGCAAAGAGATCGAGGGATAGGCGCTAGGGTGACCAGCCCTTTCGCCCGCAACATCGAAATTGCTATCACCCCCCGAGAATGGAAGATGCCAATAATGGAACCTTACAAAGGAACCTCCGACCCTGTTGTACACTTGCAGAGATACACACAACATATTCTCATGAGTGGAGCGACAGAGGGAGTACTGTGCAAATGCTTTCCACTCTTCTTAGTAGATCTCGCTACCTCCTGGTTTTGTCATCTACCCCAGGGATCCATCAGCTCGTGGGAAATGTTGAAAGAAAAATTTATCAGTCAGTTCTGTATTCATGTGGAACAACCTAAGGACGCTTATTCCTTATCCAGTGTCAAACAGAAACCTGGGGAGAAACTGCAGCAATACCTAACCCGATTCAATGCCGCAGCGGCCGCAGTCCAAGATGCCGATGAGAAGCTTATCCTAATGGCCCTCTGTAGTGGTGTGCATCCGAACACTAAATTCGCTAGATGGTTGACAAAAGAAAAACCAGCTACTTTACCCGATTTCTTCCACGAAGCCGGGAAATATATGAGGTTCGAGGATGCTGCCGTTGAGGAGCAGTTAGGACAGCAAAATAAGGCAACTCACAGCAACGCCCCTGCTGTGGCAAGGGACGTTCGAAGAAATGATTCCAGAGACAATGCTGGGGGCAAGAAGGGAGAAAAGCGCCTATATCGGCCTGGACCGAGATTCGACACTTACACTCCTTTGAACGAGACCGTCGAAAATATCTTCCTTGCCACCCAAGGCGAAGTTAGATACAAACGCCCACCATACAAGAAGGAATCAGATAACGCGCAGAAGTTTGGAAAATTATGCCGCTTCCACGAATCTCATGGGCATGATACCAATGAATGCCATCATCTCCGGGACTTGATTGAGGAACACATCAGGAGGAAGAAGCTGGAACGCTATGTGAAAGGTCAAGACAGGACTCCAGCTCCTGCCAATGAGAACCCAAGGCTACCCTCACCGGGGACCGACAGAGGAAACCGCAACGCTAGCAGCTCTAATCAAGAGAAGATAGTGGTCCATACCATCTCAGGAGGACCGCACATCGCAGACAGAAGCTGGAAAGAGATGGAAAGATACGGAAAGTCGCTTAGGGACAATAAAGACTGTGTCAATTCGGTTATAGAAGAGCGCCACCCGAAGCGGAAAGAAAGTGATGACATCACATTCGGTAAGCGTGACCTAGAAGGAAGGCAGTACCCTCACATGGATCCCATGGTTATCTCTGCCCGACTCGGTCCCGCCGAAGTTTACCGAATCCTGGTAGACACTGGAAGCTCAGTAAACATCCTGTTCAAACACGCATTTGACAAAATGAATCAATCAATGAAGGATGTATCTCCCTGCGATAAACCACTACACGGTTTCACTGGAGATGCGAAGATGCCCCTCGGGCAACTGGACCCCTTTGTTGAGATTGGAAGCCATCCCCGCTCCGTTGTACGGAAACAGACGTTTGTGCTAATAGAAAACCATTCGGCCTACAACGCCTTCTTAGGAAGACCAGCCTTGTCTGACTTCCAAATTGTCCTAGCCCTATGGTGCCTGAAGATGAAATTTCCAACGGACAATGGAGTAGGGGAAGTAGAAGGAGACCAGGACGTTGCTCGAGACTGCTATGTGACTGAACTTCGCAACAACCACAGGAAGGATAAAGGGAAGGGTGTAGAGATTGCCCTCTGCACAAAAATTCTAGAAGCATAGAAACTAAAGAAAGCCCCTCCTTTTCGATATACCAACGACCCTTTCAATGAATTAGACCCTAGGGACAAAGAGGAGGAGGCCACCGTCGAGCCTGCAGAGGCTATGGAGTTTATATCTGTAGACAAGCACGACTCAAGTAGACTATTGAAAATTGGGTCCCAACTAAAAGCCGAATTGAAGGAACAACTCATCGATTTCCTCCGCCACAACTTGGATGTATTCGCATGGTCACACTCTGACATGACCGGAATCTCCCCCGACGTAGGTTGCCACATACTAAACATTGACCCTACCAAAGCATCCGTAAAGCAAAGAAAGAGAAGCATGGGGGCAGAGCGATCAGCAGCCTTAGATGAAGAGGTGAAGTATCTGCTCGCCAATGACTTCATACGAGAAGCCATCTACCCGGAATGGATCGCTAACCCGGTGCTGGTAAAGAAGGCTAATGGGAAGTGGCGGACATGCACTGACTTTTCCAACCTAAACGACGCCTGCCCAAAGGATTGCTTCCCGCTTCCCCGAATCGATCAGCTTGTAGACAGCACAGCCGGGCACGAACTCTTATCCTTTATGGACGCATATTCAGGATATAACCAAATTCCTATGCATGCTCCCGATCAAGACCACACTAGTTTCATCACTGACCGGGGATTGTATTGCTACAAGGTAATGCCTTTCGGACTTAAAAACGCAGGAGCCACCTACCAGCGCCTCGTCAACAAGATGTTTGCGGGGCTAATAGGGCAAACTATGGAAGTATATGTGGATGACATGCTGGTAAAGTCAAGAAAAGCCGATGATCACGTAAGCCACCTAGGCGAGATGTTCTAGGTACTTCGACAGTATGGAATGAAGTTGAATCCACTAAAATGCTCCTTCGGAGTGTCATCAGGAAAATTCTTAGGATTCATCATCCATGCCAGAGGGATTGAAGCAAACCCTGAACAAGTCCGAGCGCTAAGGGATATCAAGATACCTTCCACTCGGAAGGAAATGCAAAGTTTGAACGGAAAGGTGGCCACCCTAAGCCGATTCATCTCCAGGGCAACGGACAAGTGCGTCCCCTTTTTCGAAGCTCTAAAGAAAGACAAAGGAAAGTTCGAATGGACTGACAAATGCTTAACCGCTTTCCTTAACTTAATCGAACACCTCCAGAAACCACCGGTACTCTCGACTCCAAGCGAAGGCGAAGAACTATACCTATACCTTGCTGTGTCATCTCACGCCCTAAGCGCTGCCTTGGTAAGGGAAGACAACCGCACGCAGCGACCAATTTACTTCGTCAGCAAAAGGTTTACGGGGGCAGAAGTCAGATATCCTAAACTTGAGAAGCTAGCATACTGTTTACTAATCACGTCACGGAAACTGCTTCACTACTTCCAGTCCCATTCCATCAGAGTTCCGACCGATCAACCACTAAGGCAGGTACTCCATCGTCCCGACACTTCTGGGCGACTACTTAAATGGTGCATTGAATTAAGTCAGTATGATATCACCTATCACCCTCGCACCGCCATCAAGGGACAAGCTATAGCCGATTTCATTGCAGAATTCACTACCAACGAAGATAAGGAGCAATTGGAAATAGTAGAAGATATCAAGTGGAATCTCTTTGTGGATGGTGCATCGAACGAACAAGGCTCGGGGGCAGGTGTGGTAATAATCACTCCCAGGGGAAACAAACTGCACTATGCTATAAGGTTGGAGTTCGCTGCCACCAACAACGATGCAGAATATGAAGCAGTAATAGCCGGATTAGAACTTGCCATAGAAATCGGAGCCAATTCTTTGTGTCTTCATAGCGATTCTCAACTTATTGTTAACCAAATACTAGGAGAATTCCAAGCTCGAGAAGAACGACTCATAGCATATTTAAAGAAGACCAAGTTACTTCTCAGCCGATTGGACCACTACTTAGTCAAACACATCCCTCGGGAAGATAACCAAGAGGCCGACGAATTGGCGAAGCAAGCAAGTATCAGAGACATCGCCATCTTCGGGGCAGTAACCATCTCGAAGCAATTGGCCCCAAGTTTTGAGCAAGTGAATCTGATAGCTGCAACCGAAGAAGCAACTTGGATGACTCCCATCCGAGACTACCTACAAAGTGGCACGCTACCCAACGGGCGTAACGAAGTCAAGAAAATCTTGAGGAAAGCATCCCGCTACACAATACAAGAAGACATCCTCTATCGGCGCGGATTCTCTAACCCGTTATTAAGGTGTGTCGCTGGGAGGGAAGCCAAGGAAGTCTTATCTAACATCCATCAGGGAAGCTGCGGAGATCACACCAGAGGGCAAACTTTGGCAAAGAAGATACTCCGATATGGACATTTTTGGCCTACCTTAAGCAAGGACGCCTTAGATTTCGTCAAGAAATGTGACAGATGCCAGAAGTTTGCTAAGATTCCACGGCTACCAACAACTGAGATTACTCAAATGACCAGCCCTTGGCCCTTCGCAATATGGGGAATTGACTTAATTGGCGAGCTACCAATGGGCCGAGGCGGGGCCAAATATGCTATAGTGGCAGTCGACTATTTCACCAAATGGGTGGAAGCGGAACCTCTGAATAAAGTATCTTCAGCAAAAGTTATTAACTTCTTGATCAAAAATGTTCTGTGCAGGTACGGAGTCCCACTCAAAATCATATCAGACAATGGGCTTCAGTTTGACAGCGAGGAATTCGCCAACTGGTGCCGAGAGCACGGAATTCATAAAAGCTTCTCATCCGTAGCATATCCCCAGGAAAACGGACAAGTCAAAGCCGTCAACAAAATTCTGAAAACTCTAATCAAAAAGAAGATCGAAAAGTCAAAGGGCGCTTGGGTGGATGAACTTCCTACGGCACTATGGGCCTATCGCACATCTTTCAGAACATCAACGGGGCACACTCCTTTCTCTTTGGCATACGAATCGAAAGCTATGCTCCCAGTTGAAACCATTGTGCCTTTCCACCGTAGGATCCACTATAACCCAGAAGAGAACGAAGAACTCCTTCACATGTCTTTGGATCTAGTTGAGGAGAGGAGAAATGATGCAGTCCTCAAAGCAACAGCCCACAAACAAAAAGTGGCGGCACAATACAACTCCAAAGTCAAGCATCGTACCTTACAGGAAGGGGATCTTGTCCTCAAGCGAATCTTCCCTCGCCCTGGAGCGCTAGACCCAATCTGGGATGGACCATATGTAATTCATAAAGATCTCCACAATGGAGCTTATATTTTATCAACAGTGGATGGAGAGGTGTTGCAGAGGGCATGGAACATCCAACACCTCCGTCGATACTTTTCTTAACTTGTACTGCCCATATGAAGTGAATTAACAAAGAGAATCAGTGGACATAGGCCTTTTCATGCCGAACCACTTTAAAAAACCTTGTCTCTTTTTTTAACTTGTTCCTTTATATCTTGGCTGCTTGTTAACATTATCCTTTTCTGTTGAACAAAATCCTATGCACGTAGCATTTCCACTCAATGCACTCCACAACGCAACTTCACCTGGACAAGACCTAACAGGTACTACGCGAATCTATGCCCTCGCCAATGAGACACTTTTGCTCCAGCATCCCTCTGCTGCGGGTTAACTCATTGCTCGCGACGACCCTTAAAGCCAACTGTAATGAGCCGATTATAAGCCACCGAGAAGGCCGACTATAGCCGAGGCAGCTCATTATGGCGTTCGGCTCGCCGGCAACTGTGAACCGACTATAAGCCCCAACATAAGGTGTGGCCAGCCAGGGGCAGTTCACAGTTGACGATCGGCACCCACGTTAGCCGGCCACAGTAAATCGAATAATACCCACGATTACGGGCCATAATGGCCCGGGTAGTTACTGTGCGCGATCTCGGCTCCGATGTGTCTTAAGTGCGGCTGTGGTAAAAAAGAATTAACTCCCCGTGGAGGCGTAAGATGGGTGACAAATGTCTCCAAGACCCACAGCTAGGGAAAGTGACTACAAAGCCCGCTTGCCCCGAACTTAAGCACATCGAAGGCCTTCCGTGATTGGAAGTTTTACTATTTCACATATTTCAATTTTACTTAAGAAACTTTTCTTCTATCCTCTGTAACAATCCCTGAAGTGCAGGACACAAAACGGGAGACACTCGCTAATAGAAGCGGATACTCACAGCAAGATACTGGACCGCATCCCTTACTCGGTCACACAGGATATTCAAAGCTGCCATCTACAAGCAAAGTATAAGGGACGGTATTTCCTTCTTTCATATATGACTACAATTTATTCGCGCCTCACACTAACATTGCAAGACATAAAATTATGTTTTAAACAAGAACCTGACATCAAACATAATCTAATTACAAGAATATGCATAGCTATATTTCTTATGCAGCATGTCAAAATAGCAAAAAACATTTAGAAGACGACAAAATCAGCTTAAGTTAAAGAATTACACATCAAAAATAGAGCTATTTATTACAAGTAGCAAGAATTACAACCTAAAAGTTACTCTACTGTTTTAAGACTAACATATACAGCCATGTCAAGTCCACAAAAAGAATTTTCCAGGTCTAATCAGGGAGCCGGCTGCGTGGGAGTCTTGTCCTTGTCCTGTTGCCCACCTATCCGGTCAGAAAAAGAAATCATTAGTGATAAGAAACAGAGTTAACAAAAGAAGAAGCTAATGAAGAAGAGGTTACCAGCAATTTCCCCTTGATCGTCTTGGTCGTCATCCCATACTTCCACACCTGCCTCCTCAGCCACGAACAGCCGCATCCCCTCTTTCACCGCTGCCTTCTCCTCCTTGGTAAATTGAGCGGTGACAACATCCATCCTAAAGGCCGCTCCACCCTCCTTATCCGCTTCAGCCTTGGCCTCCTCTAGAGCCCTGAGGTAAATCCTAGCCATAACCCAGGGGTAGTCGTCCATCCAAGATAAGCTACCATGCTTCCAAGTGCGAAAGTACATATCCTGCAGCATATCATCCATCATCCCCTCATTCTCCTCAAACTCCCTCATACGAGCCTCAGAAACCGATAGCCTTGCAATGGCAGCATCCCTCTCCAGTCGGTATCGCGAGCAGTCAGCCTGAAGGGTCCTCCTCATCGCCTCCATCTCCTCCTTTAGCCTGACCTGAGCAAGCTCTGCGGCTTCAAGCTTCCCCGACAGCTCATCTACCTGCTCAAGATCCGCCCTCCGAACCTCGTCCACTGTCGAGATGGCCATATTTATCTGCTCCTTGCAGGCAGCCTCCATCTTCCGCAATTCCGCCTTACTAGCATCCTCCATAGTCTTCCTCAACCGCCCGGAGGCAGCCTCATGCTGAGAAATCTGAATGGCCTGATCAGCCAGCTGTTTGGCCTAATCCGAAACCATCAATCGTAGTCGGATGTTGGCACTCCCAATCTCCTCTCCAGCCTTAACCAGCCGGGCATGATGCCCTATCAGCTTCCTAGTCTCCTCCGCCACCCGATCAATATTAGCCTTGGCCTCGTCTCCCATGGTGACTATCCGAGTAGTAAGTAAATCGAGGTCTAAGGACTTAGCCTCATCAAGCACCCGTACCATGGGATTGCGGGGAAGAAGGTGCTCACCGGTAACCTCATCAAAGGTAATATCATGGGAACTTGGATCCAGATCAGGATGACCCGCAAATGGGTTACGAGCCAAGCTAGGACGATCAATCTGAGTAACGGTAGGATTTTCAGACGGGTGCGGAGAGAGTGCAAACTCAGTATCCCCCTCTGTGGTATCGTGAAGAGGCTGAACTGAGGGCTGAGGACCAAGTGAAGGTTCGGATGAGGAATGACTCCTTTTTCTCTTTTGAATACCCTCTTCAATAACCCCGAGAAGAGGATGGTAGCCGACTACATCCCCGGAACGGTGGGTCGAAGGCTTCGGCTTGGCGGAAGCTTTGGAGAGCTTGTATTGTTCAAGCCTGTGCCGAAGATCTGAGGCCTTGGCCGTTTTACCTGCTCCTGATATGAAGAACAAGTGTCACAAGCTTACATTGATCCATAATTCGAGAAACGCGGTAAATTAAAAGTTAAAAGAAGAAAGGAAACACATTTGTTATACAAACCATGGGGAGGAGTGGGATACTGCAATAAGTCCTGGATTTCATTCCAGGATGGGAGCGGATCATAAAATATTCCTAAGTCCCTATCATAAATGAAGCCTGCAGGAGTCAAAAGTTCACCTTGAGTCGTCGGAGCCACCTTGGCTAGAATAGTCTGAGAGGGCTCGCTTGCACCGGTACCGGCCTTGTCAGCTCTCCCGGATTTCTCTACCAAAGCCGGTTCTCCGTCCAGCCCCTCGAAAGCTTGGAGGAATGCATCATCCGTCCACTCCTGAATCTCGCCTGCCTGCCCAGGAAGCAAGGCCCCGATGCCATCGCCACCGTCACCACCTTCCCGGTCATCTCCACCCTCACCTCTCTCCTCCTCCACATCTTCCTTCCCTGGAGTAAGTGGACAAGTGCTGGGGGAAGGACCATCCGACTTCTTAAGCTTCTTACCTCCGACCACTGGAGATTTTGAGAAAGGTTTCCTCTTGCCACTCTCTACTGTGACACCTCCCTTAGCTTGAGCAGCCGCCCTCTCCTCCGTCGTTTCCCTCTGCTTTACTACCGACTGTTGTGGAAGGATCAAATTATACTCCAGAAGAGTCGCATTTCTGATCAGGTAAGCAGCCGATCTATCTCTCCCGGGGATAGCTTCTATCTCAGCCGCCATCTGAACCAGGCGATCAGTCTCCACAACCGCAAAGCCACCTGTCACTAGCAAAAATTGAAAACATATGAGAAGAAGCATCGCAACCAGAATGGAAATTATAAATAAAGCATCGACTTACATCCAGAGGTGAAATGCCGAATAGAAACAGAGTCATCCCTGACGAAGAACCACTCCTTCTTGAACATGTTGTACTTAGAATACAGATCCAAGACCGGCTTGAAGGTTACAGCTGACTCCAAGCTGATGTATGGGGACCCCTTCTTATAGCCCCTCAGATTATATAGATACCGGATCTCCCGGTTGGAAGGAGCACGCCCATGCTTCCTCTGAAAGATGACGAAGAGGCTCACCAGTATAGTATAAGAGTTGGGTTGAAGCTGGAATGGGGCCACCTTTAGATATGTAAGAAAGCTGAGTACCCAAGCATTAAGAGGCGGGATAGCACCACACATACAGTGGTATCTGCTGTAGGCAAAGTACCCTTCGGGAGCGTCATATGGCATAACTTCTCTCCCTGGCAACAGCATGTGCGCCCTATCAATTCCGAAAGAATGGGAGATGACATCAAGCTGCTCTTCCTTAAGGGAGCTGGGAAAGCAATCGGGCGGGGAGTTCAGGAGCTCCTGAGGGCCGTACCTGTCCACTAGTGATCTCGGGGTAGATCCGTGACGCTCCGGTCCTGGCTGAGCAGGGGGCACTGCGGAAGATTCTCCTTCGCCCTGGGACTTCTTTTTATCTGATCGAGTTTCTGCTTTTCAAGACATTTATCTGCAAACACAAAGAAGTGCGTCGTTAGAATAAAGGAAGTAAAGGAGCGAGTGTGTGCAGTCTGGAATCTCGCTCATAATTCAAGTCATAGAAGTACATTCGGCACCCAGAGTACAAGTTCATTCGGTAGTACAGTATAAAAGTTCATTCGGTAGTACAGTATAAAAGTTCATTCGGTAGTACAGTATAAAAGTTCATTCGGTAGTACAGTATAAAAGTTCATTCGGTAGTACAGTATAAAAGTTCATCCGGCAGTAAAAAGGTCATGCCTGGTTCGGCTAACACAGCTAATTCGGCAAAAGGGTAGGAATTTTAATTCGGCAATCAGTTGGTTCGGCTATCTCAGACGGTAAGGAAACAACGGTGGCATAGCTCCCATATTTATAGGCAAGGGAGAGGCCACCGAACCAATCTATTCGGCACGAAGGACCGAACAAGGACAACCAGGCTTAAACAAAGCATGCCCTGTGCATACGCACGCCCTACTTTGGGGGGCAAGTGTTGTGTGATCTTGGCCAAACCATCCTACAACCGAATCAATGCATCTCCGAGCGATGCCGAACCAAACTTCACCGAGCCACTGCCGAATCAGGGGCCTACCGAACCATCTAGAACAACCTACCGAACCATCCCCTATCACCGAGTCACCGAACCAACTCCACTGCCGAACCATCCCCTATCACCGAGTCACCGAACCAACTCCACTGCCGAACCATCCCCTATCACCGAGCCACCGAACCAACTCCACTGCCGAACCATCTCCTATCACCGAACCAGAATGCCCCCGAACCAAGACGTACCAGGCCAGATCACATCAGCCCAGGCCCATCGGCAACTATACACATCCTAGACCCCTACCCCCAGCCTCACTCTATAAATAGAGGGGCAGGGGTACAACAATGGGGGACAAGTTTGAGAGCTCAAGCACGGAGATAACTTTCAAACAACTTTCTTTTACTTGTATCAAAGCTTTTTACTTGTAATCAAAACAAGAGAAGAGAAATAACATATAGAGTGGACGTAGGCACATTCTGGCTGAACCACTATAAATTTGCGTGTCTTTTTACAGTTTAGTCCCTGCTTTTCATATATTTGCATAAATCACCCAAATCACCAAGAACAACATAAGATCTACTAAATCATACAACTTTGAGGTGTTTGTCCATTTTTTGTGCAAACACCATCCAACACTTCCCACACGTTAAACGTGCCGTTCGGCATGGGAAGGACCGTTCGGCATTAAGGCGTTCGGCATGCCCGGCTCGGTAAGCAGCAACCACAGTACTCGGGCTAGAGTGTTCGGCCACCAAGCCCACTTGGGAAGTCCAGCCCATATTTGTCTATAAATAGAGGGGCAGGGTCACAGTGAAGAGGATCCTTTTTTGGGAGAGAACACCGGGGAGACTCTACCATTTTTGAGACTCATCTTCTCTACTTAACAACTTCATTCAAGCATTTGATTCACGAATTGTATTTGTAATCAACAATAAGGAAGATCAATAAAGTTTAATCTCAAAGTGGACGTAGGCAATTACGCTGAACCACTATAAATTTGGTGTTCTTACTTTCTGCATTTAAATTAGCATTGTCTTCTCTGTTTAATTTATCTTCATCACTTATATCTCTACACAATCTTCCTCTACGAGGTTAGTGACCAATTTTGGTGCTAACAGAATCCTTTCTACAAAGCTCTAAGATATGCTTATCTAACTCTCTCCTTTCTTTGGGGGCCATGTGCCTTAATGACCGAGCGACTGGTCCAGTGTCCTTCTCCAAATCATCCTAAACTCGATCTCCTATGAGATGGGAGACCCGAGACTTCTTCAAATACATTGGGAAATTGTCAAACTACGGGTATAGATGAATGTTCATTTTTGATAGGCTCATTGAGTATAGATATCTTAACTCAACTGAATTTAGGGGTGTACAACGAATATCTATATCTCACCATTTCTCGCTTTTTAACCATACAACTCTCCTATCGTAATAAAAAATAGCCCCATAGTACAACAGCCAATCCATTCCAAAGATGAGTCCATACCCCTCAAAATTAAGAACATATGCATTATATATGAAATCAATGCTATATATATCCACAACTAAGCCTTTGCAAATTGAAGAAAGATGTGACAACTCCCTAATAGGATTTGAGACTATTATTGTGTGGGTGGAAATTTGAGTACAAAGACTCAAGGAATTAACAACTTTCCTAGCTATGAACAAATTTGATGCCCCAGATTCGAATAGGGTACGAATGCATTCTCAAAAATAAAAGTTATACCTTCCATTGATGCATTTCTTGGTCTCTATAGGGAAGTCTACTCCAGATAGTGGCGGCCTTAATGACGTAGGCTTGACTTACCTTCCCTTCCTTTACAAGCACCAAACATTTATTCTTGAAGTGCCCCTCTTCCTGGCAGTGGTAGCACTTCCCCTTAAAAGCTTCCTTCAATTAAACACTCTACAATCCTTCATGATATGTTCTTTCTTATGGCGTCTCTTACACACTTTCCCCTCATTCTTAAACTATCCTTTCATTTTCTTATTTGCCTAAAAGCCTCCCTTCTTGGCTCCTCATTGATTTGGAGTAGATCCTGCTTTCTCTTTCTCATTCTACGCACTGGCTATCTGCAGCAAAGACATCTCAATCAATATCTCATACATAGCCCCAATGGGCACTTAGGTCAATAACAACTCTTTAAGTGAGGAGTTCAGGCCCTTGACGAACTTTATGACCTTCATCATGGGGGTATTAATCAAACTCATTCTAAACTTAGCTAGCTTTATGAATTACTAAAATACTCCTTCAGAGTGAAGTTTCCTTGCCTAAGCTGTATAAATCTCTCCAATTGCAAGCTTACCTAAGCCCTCAAGATAAATCGCACCTAAAATCGGTTTTTAAACTCATCCCAAGTAAGAATTTATGAGAACAGTTAGATAGTTATATGTTTGTGTTCATTGATGACATCTTAGTGTGCTCGTGGGATAAAGAGGAGCATGCAGCTCACTTAAGGCTTGTGTTGGAGAACTTAAGACAATACAAGTAGAAAGAGAAAATTTGTGTATGTGTCATTTCTGGAGAAAGGAAGTGAAGTTTCTAGGCCATGTGCATTTAGAAGAAGGGTTAGCAATAAATCTTTTGAAGGTTGATGCAGTAAATAGTTGGAAGAGACCCGAGACCGTAACTGAGATGTGCAGTTTCTTAGGCTTGCCTAGCTACTACCAAAGATTCCTTAAGGGTTTCTTTCATGTATCTACTGATGTGCATGTAAAAGTGTATATTTTTACTCCAATATTTAATTTTCTTTTATTCAAATAAATGAGCGTATTAGGGTATTTTACAGTTTAAACCAAAATCTAAATTGTTTTTGAATCATCATTCATCATCATTAGGGCCAAAATGGTAATTTTGTGTATGAATTAATTTTGAGAAAATTTATTTGCATATTTTTATTTTATTTGTAGGAAATGGAGTGCAAATATGAAGAGGTTTCATTGATGCATCCATGTGCATATGTTGAAAGCTAAGGAAATCATGAAATAAAAGAACTCATGTAACATGGAGGAGCCCACATAGCCACTAACTAATGGTCCATAATTGAAATCACATGCGTTGCTAATGGAGACTTAAAGGCATGTTAGTGGAGATTAATTAATTCCCTAATGATTACTTAGAGGTTACACTATCTCAAGGGTAATTTTGGTAGTCCCTTAAAAATGAATTAGGTTTTAAGCATGTATAAATACACCTTATGTTTCATGTAACCATCTTCTTATCTTTTGTGCAATATTGTAGCCACAAATCAATGATAAATAAAATGTCTCTTCGATGGCTTCTTAGCCTTGCTCTTTACTTTCATGCATTTCTATTTGATGCTTTCTTTTATTTCTATTTTATTTTATGCTCTCTTATTTACTTTACGCTTCTCTTATTTCATGCTAGTAGCATAGATTTAATTCTTGTAATTAGTTTAGTTTTATTTCATACAAGTTATTAGCTCTCTTTTCTTTTAATTAGCTTTCATTTTTCTTGTTTTTTTTATGTTGAATTCATTTACGTTAAGATGTATTCAAATATGAGTAGCCAAACCCCTACAATTTAGGGGTAATGTGGCTCTCATTAAACACATTAAATTAACATAATAATTTTATTTGTGATCTCTCTTTTGTGCTTAATGAAAATAATGAATGATGGTAGATTATGTTTTTCTTTTAGTGAATTTGATAGTCTATGTTGGCATCTCAAATACGCTATGCTTAATCCAATATAACATAAACTACTTGATCATTTGCCTAAGTGATTTTGATGATGAAAGTCAAACTAGAATCAAAATTTGATGGTCTATGTTACTAATTCATAGTAAATAGATCATGCTTAAAATAGATTCTATTTTTAATTTCATGTCATATTCGTGAGGGTTGATAAGTGGGTTTGAATGGTGTGTTAGAGTTTGACGGTTTAAGTTGTGCTAATTATTAACACAAATAAATCATACTTATAATAAGCACATTTATCATTTCTACTTAATATTTTAATGAGAGATTACAATTGAATTTTGTGTTGATTTATATGAATGATTGGAAGTGGATTAGCCTCTATATTGCTCCTTAATCTTATTGTTTTATTCACTTTTGCTCTAGTTTAATTGCTACAATTTTCAAGCTTAAAACAATTTTAAAACTTTGGGCTAATTTGATTGAATAATATTAAAAGTTTTGCTTTCTCCGTGGATCGACCCGTTTTCGCATACGTACTATGATTGTACGCCGTGCGCTTGCAGTTTTTATAACAATTATATTTTTTCAACGGTTTTATAATCGTTAGAAAAACTGTCGTTTAACAAGTTTTTAGCGCAGTTGCCGGGGAGAGCAATTTAGTTTTAATTTTACATTTCGAATTAATTTTATCTTGTTATGTTTTAATTTTTCTTTATAAAAAAAAATTAAAAAAAAGTCTACATTGCATTTGAATCATTTTGGACATTTTGTTCTTTTTTTTCTTCATATTGTGTTATTTGATTTCTCATTTTCAAAAAAAGAATGGTGTTCTTTAATTGTTTTTTGTTATTGGTTTCTATTGTGCATTACATTTGCTATTACATTGTTTCTATGCATTCTCATATTATTCACTGTTCTCAGTTTTCACAAATCAAGGTTCCATAAAAAAAATTATGTTCCATTTCATTCACAAAACCATTTAATTTTACAATTGCACTTGCATTGTTTCTACCTACAAATTGCATATACATTTCAAGTTTCTGTTTGCGAACCTCCTCCCCTAACCTTCTAACTTCTATCACCAAACAAACTTAGTAATTTCTCCAACAAAGCTTACAACCTACAATACCCACCATCTCATCCACAATCATAACCATAAAGAACACTTCCTCATCTCAACCT
Source organism: Allium fistulosum (assembly GCA_030737815.1). Lineage (NCBI taxonomy): Eukaryota > Viridiplantae > Streptophyta > Magnoliopsida > Asparagales > Amaryllidaceae > Allium > Allium fistulosum. The sequence continues at coordinate 237,904,949 of CM060902.1, forward strand.
GCATGTACACACTTACAATTGCATGTACATGTAATCTATATCTTGCGAATAATATAAACCCTAAGATCTAGAATTACATGATTATCACATATGTAATGAATTAACAAAACATACCTCCAGACATCTTGTATACGAATCCGCAATGGTTGTTGTCGAAGGCTGTATCAATGGATAAAGGAGAATAGTTTCTCTCTCTTTTCCTATATTTTCTTTATGTGTTTTCTTATATCCTTTGTGATGGGCAAAGGTTAGTATTTATAGGCAGAGAGAGGACCAAATTTCCAGATTTGTAGACTTAATCTTAATCGTCCATCAAGATCAAGATGAGAGAAATTAACGCTCTAGATTATAACCGTTTTATTTATTAGCATATTAATAGGAAAACCTTTTAGATTCTATTTACCACATAATGAGGAAGGAAAAGTTTGAGGAAGGAAACGGTCCACTAATGTACCACATAATGAAGAAGGAAACGTTTCGCATTAATTTCCTTACAAAACGGTCGAATTTCCTTACAGTACACACTTACACTTCCACATCCACAATCACAACCATCCTCAATTGCCTGCTACAAAGCATCGCCTATATAGAACAAAAATCCTCCTACTGTACAATCACCCAAAATACCCTTGCAACTTCCTGCCATCACCACTAAACCCAAACCATACCCCACTGCATCATCCACCCAATTCTTCAACAAAAACCCAGCATCACCAACAGTATCACCAACCGCGACCATATTCTCAAACTCCAACCAGCGTCCAAACTCCTTCAACTTACTCCCAATCACCATACAACTGCCATATACGTCACCAACCAACCTTCCCTCCGCCAAACAGTAGCCCACCCCATCAACTCATCATTGCAGTTCCTCTACCTCAACAGTAAACTATCCACCTTCAACTCATCAGACATCTAACTCCACTACCATACATCGACCAACATTCCACTTACCTTCTACCCGAAACACTGCTCCTCAACCAAACTTCCCAAATTAAACAACCAAACAAACTACACCTCCAACTCTTCAAACTGAACACCATCGTTAAACTCCCTCATTTCCATCACACTACATCTCCTCAAACAACCTTGCCATCACTAATGCACCAACTTCATCACCCATCTCATACATTCAAACCGCAATACTCAACTTTCAATCCATCAACCACTTTCTTGCATCACAAAAACACAGCAAATTCACTTCAACCTCCATTCAGAACCAATGCACCAGTCTTATATCCCGCCTCTGCCAGTTTCAAACTATAACACCAAAAACTGTCTACCAGAAACCACCACATGCCCCCCCAAATCAATTACCAACACACTACCAAGCAAAACTACTTTTGACCATCTCTGAAACCTCCCTCTACTATTCACACAAAGCAATCAATCAAAGCCACAACCTTTAACCTCACAAACGTGCACTTCCACTGCAACTTCGTCTCACCCGAAGCCAACATCACTACATCGAATAGCTTCCATCTACTAGTCTTCAATCAACACTCAAATCAAATTACCAAAACTTCTATTCGCCTCGCCTGAATCAAATCACCAACCACCCAAATCGTGCAATTCCCTAGTAATTCAAGCGCAAAACCACCCACCTCAATTCCTAATTCAATCACGATTCGACTTCCTTTTCTTTTTCCTTTTTTTACTTCGCGTTTCCCATTTTGTTTTTTTCCCTTTTCTTTGTGATTTTTTTAGGGAAGGCGTGGTTGGGGATTAGTGTTCTCTATTTTAAAAAGAAGGGTAGCGGGTTCTTGGGCTTCTTATTGGGCCTGAGTTTGATTTTTTTTATTTGTATTGTTTAGTTTATTTTGTTTAGTTTGTTTTAGTGATTTGTTTGAATCCACTTGTTTTATTCTGAGCTAAGTATTTAACCTTTTGTTTTTTTATTAAGTGTTATGTTTTGTTTATTTAAGTGTACACAAATAATATAATAAATAAATAAATAATAAATCTTGTTCAACTCTTTTTAAAATTGTAGAAAAGGAGAAGACTTGCTTGCTAAAAACTGCTTTGCTTGCTTATAAAAAAATCGCTGCTTTAAAATAAAATTGCTAACAATTCTGCACGCTTTGGTATCGTGTTCCTGGCTCTTGTTTTTTTCTTTGTATTATTGATTGCTTGCATTCTTAAAAAAAATCCAAAAACAAAAACAAAATCAAATTTCGTTCGTAGTTACACTGTTAAATTATATTTAATTTCTATTTTAAATTCATAACATCTTATTTTCTTTTCTAATGGCAATACCCAACTTCACATAAGGTGGAAGATTTCATCACCCCTTCCTTAGCCCATAAATTGCAGTTTATCGTAGAATTTTACTAATAATAACGGTTATACTTTTGACTTAAGGGAGTCACGAGCTCATCTAGGGCTTAATTGTATCTTGACAAGTTGTTTTCTTTCGATAATATAATTTCTTGTTGTCTAGGCTACGGTAGAGCAATAATCATTTATAAATATTACGGCGATTCATAAATATTATAGTGATTGTTTCTCTAAAGATACTTAAACATTCGGCTACATTGCTACGGTGATTCATGGTGCACCGATAGCTCCTATCCTTTACCTGGCTAAGAACTATTTTGTTAGATTAAGTCAAAGTGTGACTATACAATTTCGGGTTAGGAGCTACTAAGGACAGAAAATTTATAATTAAGTCCTTGCATTCATTTAGTTGCATTAGTTCATGCATATATAAAAAAACAGAAAATCCAGAAGTAATTTTTTTTACATTTTCCTTAGCTTAGTTTTTTTATAACAAAAGTTCAAAAAAAACAAACTCTTTTAAAAAAAACTAAAAAAATAAAAACATTTAAAAAATATTAATATACAAAAAAACAAAACAGAAATCAAATCTCCCTTTTGAAAAATAAATACTTTTTGGTAAATATTTTTCCTTAAAAAGATATATATATATATATTTCACTTCATTTCATTTTCTAAACCTTAGTTCATTTTCTTAAACTTGATTCTCACTTCTTTCTCTCATTGATCTTTTCACTTGTACATGAGTACTTAGACTCGTGACACAATAACGAATCGTTTAACTCGAACGAACGATCCTCTAACGATGGCTAACGAAAACGCTCGACGAACTCTCACGGATAGAATCTTTCCTGATAGAGTTTCTATTCTTTCTTGTATCACATTACCCACCCCAATGGGTAATCACTTCGAAATTCATTCAAATCACATTGCCATGCTTTCGAAATTTGGCAACTTTGAACACGATGACCCATACATTTTCTTAACAAAATTCGAACAAGTATGTGCAACCATTAAACTCCAAAAATTATGTGATGATGGAATCAAACTTCGATTAATTCTATTCGCCCTTACCAATTACGCTGAAAAATGGTTATACAACTTACCTTCAAACTCGATCAAAACTTGGGATGAATTCATTAAAATTTTCTTAAAAATATTCTATCCTTTGGAAAAAACAACAAAGATTCAAACAAAATTGTGATTTTTCATCAATTTATGGGTGAACCTTGCGGAAAATATTTTGAAAGATTTGAAGAGCTTTCGATAATCTTATATGATGGACTTGAAAATAGTTCACGAACCGTGCTTGACTCGATGTGCCGAGGCAATTTTCTCCTCCAACATCACGACGATGCTTGGCGATTTCTTAAAAAGTTGGCCGAATAATCAACTGGATGGGAACGTTCTAATGAAAATTCCATTTACTCACGATCGAGCGTGTAACAACCCAAAATTTGAGCTATAATAATTAATTAATGAATTAATTAAATAATAAAATAAGTTTGTGAAATCGTCAGAATCGAGCTACGGAAGTTGCACCACTGGGTCCTTGGTAATTTTCCGATCAATTTCCATATATAAAATGTCGAAATCCGAGCTAATATGGAGAAGTTATGAGAGAAACAAGAAACCAGAATTAAATAAACAAAAATGAAAAATATACAAGGGCATGGGTCGACCCTTGCTATGGTCAGGTCGACCTATAAGTCGATCCCCAAAGATCATAGGTCGACCCGCCAAACTTCCTGGACGTAAAAATGTCCAGGTACGAGTCGAACACCTTAAAATTTGATTTTTGGTTAATCCTGAGCGTTCGTGCTTGCTACACTATAAATAGAACACTAGGCCTAGCTATTTTTCTCATTCAGATTTGCTCCTTGTTGGGTTCATTGCTTGAGGCTGAATCTTAAATAGAAAATTTTTCTAGGGAGGAAATCTTTTTGATAAAAATATTCTACGCCCTAGAAGCGGATCCAGGAAGGCCCAGGAATAGAGCTAAGGACCACATCTGAGTGTTTTGTAATTATTTTATATTTGTAAGTAATTTTAAATAATAGGTTCTCAATAGTTGTAGTTTTTCTACAATTTTGAGACATTTTTTATGTAAGTTTATTTACAGTCAGTTTTTAAGTAAATTTCAGAAGTTCTTTTCAGTCTATTTTTATTTAGCTATTTTTTTCAGTTATTTACAGTTATTTACAACCATTTTAAGTTGGAATTTAGCTTGTAAATGTTAGTTTCATTTTATAGAGATTTAATCCTTTTTGATGTGAATAAAATATTAAAAAGAGAAGAATTCACTGATATGGATTAAAATAGAAAAACACAGAATTTACAGAAATCAGATGTAAAATAAGAAAAACTAAAATAAAATATAGATGGACTGAAATAGGCAAATTTAAGATATTTGCAAGTATGATTATAACAAGAGGTTATAACTAAAAAGAGAAAATAGAAGAGTAACAGTTGCAAGAACAATTATAACACATAGGTTATAATTAGAAAGAAAGAAATAATAGAAGAGGCTTATTTTAAAACTTAGATCTTTGATTAAGTTAATAAGCAAATATAGCAGAAATAACGGAAGAGGCATAGATCATGGATTAAGTTAATAAGCAAATATTGAAGTAGGGCCCCTACCGATAGCATTCCCTTTCAGGTCTAGGACTGATGGTTTCACATGTAGGTGAGGCTGGGACATGCTTATGCTGATTAGGGTAAATAAGTGGCCAATAGATAGAGGCTCAAATCTGGAGATTTGGGCAAGGGGCGCAAAGCTAGAAGATTTGTTTGTTAGGACCATGACCGGCAACATTCCCCTTTAGGTCGAGGACTGATGGTCTCACAAGTAGGTGAGGCTGGGCACGTTTATGCTGATTAGGGTAAATAAAGGGTCAAATAAGGGGACACAGTTAGTGTGTACCAGCGATGATCGAGCGTGCGTCATCGATTAGGGTAAATAATTCGCTATTGCGTCCTAAGCGCAAAAGAGGTATTTTTTTGCTGTGACCAACATGATTGGTTTACAGTGGCACAACAGAGAGAGGAAAGGCCGATCAATGGGTAGGATTAGGATTTTAGCCTAATCAATTTAGTAGTTGAGACAAGATTAGGGTTTCAGCCTAATCATAGCAGTTTAAGGCAAGTGCAAATAATCAAATCAAACACTCAAAGCAAACAGTCAAATAGAATCAGAAACAATATTTTATCTGATTTTTATCTTTTATGTATTTTCCTTTCAAGCTAGAAATATTGCTTAGTCTATTATCTTTATCTTGCTTAGAAATGCTAGTAATTACTTTCACTCACCAGACTTATTGTCTGACCCACTCCTCTATCTTTCCCCTTTTCCCCCAATTGGCCAGCAGAGTTGAGGATAGTTGATTCAGGTTGCTTGGAGATTCATTCCCAGAGTTTTCTCATTTTAGATGTATTCTTCTGCTTTTCATTCTTTTCATTTGGCTTATGATGGATTGGCACTTATGAGAGGGATTATTTTTATTGTTATCTTTATACTCTGATTTTATGATACTGAGATGTGTTATCATGAGATATGTGACATTTTGAGTTTTTGAGATACGTTATGTTTTTATGACTTATTTTGAGATGAATTTTAGTTTTGAATGATAAGTTATTATTTAAATGTTCCGCTACTTTTACGTATTTGACTTGTGAATCTTAGTCTCCGTGATGCTCTAGCTATACCTATAATGAACCACATCCTTTAGTGTGCCCTTTTTGGGGATACTAAGGGATGTGGGGGTGTTTCATTTGGTATCAGAGCCTAAGGTTACAGGATTCCTAAAAACTTGTTTTAAAAGTAAGTATTTTTAAAGGTAACATATCTCCAAACTAGAAGTATTTTTCAGAAAGAAACTCTTATTATAGAAATAGTTTTCAAGTATAAGAGAGTTTTTATAAAAATCCCCTCAAAGTCTAGTTCAACCTTCTTTCGATTCTTTCGAGCCTAAATTTTCTTTTCTTTGCATAGAATGGCGGACGCCCCAAATTTTCCAGAGGGTGTATAGTCCCTGGCTAGTTCCGTAGATACCTCCAAGCTACGGCACCAAAGGTGCAAGGGCAAGCGCCCAAAGCAGCACTGGCGGGTGGAGGTCCCGTTAATCCATCTACAGTAGCCAATTTTTCTAAGCTAGGCAAGGACTTCACCAATCTAGGAGGAAAGACGTTTTTTGACATGGAGGATTTCATAGAGGCACAGACTTGGTTGTGGAATACAGAGCGGATATTTGGGCTGTTAGGATTGGAGAACCGACAAAGAGTTTAGCTTGCATCTTCGCAGCTGAAGGGAGAGGCTTCTTATTGGTGGGAGATTGCAGAGATGGAGAGTAGAGACATTGATTGGGTTGGATTTCGAGAAAGGTTCGAGAGGAAGTTCTTGTTGCAAGTCGAGGAATGCATGCAGTTGGAGAAGTTTATTAGTTTGAAGCAGGGGAGTCTTTCGGCGAAAGAGTATATAAATAATTTTAATGAGTTATCACGGTTCGAGATGGAGCTTGTTAATACACCGCATAAAAAGGCCCCTAAGTTTGCTAAAGTTTTGAACCAGCCCCTCCGAAGGATGGCATTGATACATGTACCTATGGGAGTGACGTATGAATCACTAGTGGAAATGGCTTTCATTTCAGATGTTGCTAAGGAAGAAGAGGTTAAGGAGGTTCCTAAATCAGAAAACTCTAAGAAGCAGTAGTGGAAGAATAAGAAGGATAAGGACAAAAAGAAAGGAGGAGGACCTTAGAAGGGACAGATCAAGAAGGGCGGGAAATGTCATAATTGTGGATTTGTTAGGCATTTCACAAAGGACTGTAAGAAGGACACGATGAAGGGGAGGTGTTACAACTGTGGGAAGCCTGGACATCTTAGTAGAGCTTGTCCTCAAAAGATGGGGTAGAGAGCAGGCGCACCTACGGCGCAAGTATAGGCTTTGGATGCAGCACCTTCTAGTAGTGGACTGGACTGAGGTAGGAAAGTCTCTATAGAAGGTTTGATCTCTATTTTGGATTTTCCTATTCGGACTCTTTTTGACTCCAGAGAGTCGCGTTCTTTCATTTCTAGTTCCTTGGTTGATTGTTTGCACTTAGATATTTCTCTAGTTGTAGACCCTATAGTTGTTTCAAACCCCATAGGAGGATCGGCACATTAATCCATGATTTGTAGGGGTTTGAAATTTTTTATACTAGACGTAGAGTTGATTATGATGCCTATATACTGGGATTTTCGGGATATGGGATGATTTTTGGAATGGACTGGTTATCCAGTTATGGTGCGATATTGGACTTCGAGAGGAGAGTTGTTAGACTAGAAACATGTAGCGGACAGACTCTCGAGGTTTCTTGTGACCCACGGGGGTCAGTCATGTTGAGCTTCCTTTATTTCCTTGATTCATCACTTGGAAAGTTAGATTCAGTTCCAGTTGTTAGAGATTTCCTAGACGTTTTTGAGGAGATTAGGGGGCTACCCCCTAAGAGAGAGATTGACTTTAGGATCTATCTGAATGATAATGCTATGCTAGTGGCATTGCCCGTGAGACATATGGCTCCTAGGGAGAGGAAGGAGTTAAGTAAGCAGATTGGTGAGGTATTAGAGAAAGGCTACATCAGACGAAGCATATCTGAGTAGGGAGCACCAGTCGTCTTCGCTACAAAGGCGGATGGTTCCCTTTGACTTTGCGTAGACTATAGAGAGTTGAATAAGCTCACGAAGAAGAACCGTTACCCACTTCCTAGGATAGACGATCTTTTCGATCAGTTGTTTGGCTCTTCAGTATTTTCTTAGCTTGACTAAGCCACTGGATTTCATCAGCTTAGGGTCACCGACGATAGCATCGATAAGACATCATTTAGGACACCCGATGGATTCTTTGAGTGGTTGGTTATGCCGTTTGGGTTGACCAATGCCCCAGCCTATTTTGTAGATCTAATGAGCCATGTATTTCAAGATGTCCTAAATAAGTTCATTATAGTGTTTGTGGACGACATTCTGGTGTTTTCCAAGAGTAAGGAAGAGCATGTTATTCATCTTAAGGAGGTTCTTCGTACACTTTGTGCTCATAGTTGAAAGCAAAATTGTAGCATCCTGCTTCCGGAGGCTTAAAACTAACAGCTACGGACGCTGCAGTCATCCATATGTGTCATTTCTAAATGACCGAAATTGGAATCTTGAAACTATTGGCAACACAGAATACAAGAACATGAAAAAAATTTAAACTTCAACAAAACAGAATTTCTCATTTCTTATGAATTTCAATTTAAGATTTAATTACATAGTCCCAGACATTAATCACGTTCAGATCACATATACATGTACAAAATACGATAAGAGCGACACATAAAGATGTCTCCTTATGATGATCAGAGAACTAATAAATATGAATTTTACAGTTCTTAGTACATCACAATGGAATACACAAAATAGCTCCTATATAGCTAATACTCCCTCCTACACATCTCTGGAAGCTTAGTCGTCCAAAGCCTGAAAGTATCCCACTCTCAGACTACTCAAATTAATTTTGAGTACCCGAGAGTTTGTGGAGAAACACAAACTTAGAGTCAGACAATAAGTCTGGTATGAATAATTCTCTATCATCTCTTATCATAAATAGATATCTAGTAAGACCACGCCACTTAGCAGAATAGGTTTTCCCCTCACTAGTATCCCAAATAAACATGCAAATCATTTACTATGCCCCTGCAGCCAAAATGATTAGTCTCAACATAATATGAAATAAAGCCATAAATCATATGTATTAGATATCCCATCCATCCATTTATTAGATATCCCATCTAAAATAAATTTATTAGAGTTCCCCTCTGAAATCTTTAAAATGACTATCCGTCATAATTTAATAGGACTACAGTCCCAAATCCATTCAAAATAAATGCAGATTATCCATCGTACATTGTTTTATAAAAGATGGTGTGGGCCATCCACCGCACACTCCATAGTTTTCCTAGGATGACTATGAACTCTTGGATGCAAAATCCCGAGGCTAACCACCTTTGGCAAAACATTATTTACTTTAGAAATTTGATGTGGGTTGTCCACCGAACATTTCCATGGTTTTCCTAGGTTAACCAAGAATCCATCACTTGGCGAAAAATATCATGATCCCCATGATTATTTATACAACTCATGATCCCCATGATTATATATTTTCCCCAGGTATTCCACATGTTTAACCTATTCCCACTGGTAGCCCCAATTAGGTTAAATTAAATAAAAACACATTGATAGCCCCAATGTATAATTTCAAAAGCATATTTCTGTTTGTAACCCCGAACTATGTATCGAAATCAGTAATCCCACCCCGGTGTCCCCAAGGTTTAATAAAATCAAATTTATATAAGGGTTCCACTTACATGTTCAAACAAAATAAGTATTTTATGCTATAACCCTTCGAAGTAACCCCTTTAAATTAGAAAAATTTTACTTAAGGAAAATGGCTAAAAACAGCCCTTTAAAACCCTTTTAATGAAGTCCCATTCGAAAGCAAATAACCCTCTGAAGTTAGCCCCTTCAGAAACCTTCCCTTTGTAAGCATTACAAAATCATACCATTCACAATCATTGAAGGTAGCCACTTCAAAACCCTTCAGAATAAAACTTTTGAAGTCAAACCTTTCGAAATCAAACCTTTCTAAATCAAAACCTTTCGAAATCAAAATCTTTCGAAATTAAAACCTTTCGAAATTAAACCTTTCAAAATCATTCAAAAACAATGAAGTGTTGGTGTTGGAACCAACCCTTCGAAAGCATTCTTCCGACCATGTCGTAAGGTTAACCCTTCGGTTTGCCGAAAGGTTTTAAAACACCTTTTCTAAAAACCTTTTAAAACAATACTCTTGAAAGTTTAAGCTTTCGAAGATCCTCTTCGAAACCTTCTTGAATATAAAATTTTACTCTTTTATAAAATGATAGAGTCGAAGGATCCCCCTTCAACTTATTCGAAAACAATTTTTATTTCTATCCGAAAGCAAAAGAAGCAGCCTCCCCATCCCTTCGCCCTTTTTTTCCCTTCGGGCCCGTTCCTACCTTTCGACTTTGATGGAGGGTAATTGTTTACTTTCCGTTTAGCTGAAAGGTACCTTTCGACTTCATCAAAAGGGTAAAAGCGGGCTTGTTGGAGTCGAAGGCAGAACTTGGCCCACTGAAGAGATGTTTTTATCTTGTTTGTCTAATTTTGATTGGCCGAGGAACCTTTTCCTATACTTCAAAATAGTAAAAAGTATACAAAAGTCAACCTATTTCTCAAAACACTGTACTTCTTCCTCAAATATTTCCAAAAGCAATTTCCTTCTCAGTTTAAATAGTTTCGGAAGCATAGTTGTAGTTTAGTTCTTGGGCTTAAATAATTTAATTACCTTAGTAAATGACTAAGGGAAAATTCCCAAAAATCACAAAAAATTAGATAAATCATGTACTTCAACGTATTAAAATTTCAAAGCGTATAAAGATCAACACAACTCGGAATTTAACTAAAACCGAATGAAAATGTGTTAATTAGCCCATTAACATTTTAAAACACCTATGCCTTATCCAAACAAAGGTTTAAGTGGTTATATCCTAACCAAAATCGTAAACGTGAATCTGGTATAACCCATAACCAATCCATACATAGAAAAATGAGATGATAAACATGATTATTCACCTTGATTGGTTGATTGGAGAATGAGATAATTTCCTAGCTTTAATTCCTTATCTTATTCTTCAATTTCAACTCTTCCTGGAGCTTTTTAATGGCTGGTTGAAGTGATGAGGAGTTAAGAATGAGAAAGTGGAAATTTATCCAAGTGGAGGAAGAGATATATAAAAAGAAATGTAGCCTCATTTCCAAGTTTACCCCTTAGGAAATTCCTCCTTCTAAATTTAGTTAAGTCTTATTTTAGTTCATTCATTTATGCACGGCCATTAGATTTATTAATCTCAACTCCCTACTTATTCACATTATTCTATTTAATTTATCCAATTAAATATCCCAAATAATGTTAATTAAAATTCAGGCATTACAGACTCCCTCCCTTAAAGAATTTCTTCCCTGAAATTTCAGTAAGGACACAACAACAAGCATATAGCCCATGCAAGCAAAGCTAGTATAACCTACCAGCCAAATTCTATACAAACCCTATATAGAAAATACCATCTAAAATAGCCCAGGAAAAGTAGCCCTAATCATGTCTTCTGTCTCCTAAGTACAGTCCTTCATGTTGTCGCTCCACTGAACTTTCACCAAGCTGACTATCTTGTTCCTTAACCTCTTCTCATCTTTTGCCACAACACGAACTGGTTGCCTCGCAAAAGTCATATCCGGTGCCACCACTAAGTCCTCCAGTGCCGTCGGAGCGATAGTAGTTTCTGGATCATGAACATACTTTCTAAGATGAGAAACATGAAACATATTGTGGACCCCGGCCAAACTGCTCGACAAATCTGCTCGGTATGCGAGTCTCCCAATCCTCTCTGATATAGGAAATGGTCCAAAATATCTCGGTGCTAGCTTCTCGGTCTTCCCAAACTGAATCACACCTTTCATCGGTGATACCTTGGTGAAAACTCTATCTCAATTGAGAACTCTAGGTCCTTACGCCTTTTGCCTACGTAACTCTTATGCGTAGACTGAGCTTCCCTCATTCTTTCCCGTATCAACTCGATCTTTTCCATCGTCTCTCTCACCAAATCTGGACCAAGGACTAATCTGTCTCCCGTCTCTAGCCAACATGATGGTGATTTGCATGGCCTTCCATACAAAGCTTCGAAAGGCGCCATTCCTATAGTAGTCTGATAACTATTATTATAGGAAAACTCCACTAAGTGCAAGTGATCTTCCCAAGAACCACCAAAATCTAGCGCACAAGCTCTCAACATATTTTCCAATACCTAGTTAACACTCTCTATCGGCCCATCTATCTGAGCATGATATGCGGTACTCATCTTGAGCTTAGTGCCTAGCACACTTTGCAGGCTCTTCCAGAACTCGCTAGTAAATAAAGCATCTCTATCACTGATGATACTACTAGGAATTCCATGCAGTCTAACGATGTTCTTCATGAACAACTTAGCAAAAACAGGTGCCTTCCTCGTTGACCTTACCGGAATAAAATGGGCACTTTTGGTCAATCTGTCCACTATGAGCCATATACTTTCATTTCCCTGGTTTGACCTTGGCAACCCGTCAATAAAATCCATGGATATCGAGTCCCACTTCCAAACTGGAATATCCAAAGGCTGAAGCAAACCACTTGACTTCTGATGTTTGGCTATTACATGCTTATAGTTAATACACTGTTTTACTCATAAGCCAACATCCCTCTTCATTCCTTTCCAGAAGAAACTTCTCTTCATATCCCGATACGTCTTGGTTCCCCCAGGATGAATCGTAAACTTCAATCGATGACATTCCCTAAGAACTTCCTTCTTAAGGTCTCCAACATTCCGAACACATAACTGTTCCTTCTTTCTCAACCAACCCCTGCAGTCAAGAATAAAATCCTTCAAATCATCAATCTCAGTTCTAGTTTCTAACCTTCTAATTCTCTCGGCTAACACTGATCCTCTTTCTTCCTAGAAGCAATTCGTTCGATCAGAACAGGTCGAACTTCCAAACAAGACACCATGGTGATATTCCGACTAGATCCAGCAGTCGACCTCAACTGCACACTGCAAGAAGCCATTGCTTCCAAGTCTTTCCATTCCGCCAACATAACTAACACCACATTTTGATGTTTCCTGCTAAGCGCAACCACCACCTTATTTCCTTTTCCCAGTGTATACTCGATGCTAAAATCATAAGCTACAATAAACTCCGGTCATCTCTGTTGTCTCATGTTCAGCTCCTTCTGGGAGAATAAATATCATAGAGACTTATGATCTGTGAATAGCTCAAACCTTTCTCCCAAAGATAATGCCTCCACACCTTCAATGCAAAGATTACCGCTGCCAAATCCAAATCATGAGTAGGGTATCTCACTTCATGTGGTCTAAGCTTTCTAGAGGTATAGGCAATAACCTTTCCATTCTGCATTAGCTCAACACCTAACTCGGTACCACATGCATCGGTGTAAACTACCAACCCCCGATTCCCATCAGGAACTACTAAAACGGGCGCATAGGTTAACAAATGTTTCAAATTAAGGAATGCCTCCTCACATTTGTCAGACCAAACATACCTCACATCCTTCTTGGTTAGCATGGTCAAGGATGTAGCTATCTGCGAGAAATTCTTAATGAACCTTCGGTAGTAACCTGCAAGTCCAAGAATGCTTCTAAGCTCACTTACCGTCTCTGGTCTCTTCCAACTGTTAACAGCTTCGATCTTATCCGGATTAACTACTAAACCTTCCTCTGAAACTATATGACCAAGGAACTTCACTTCCTTCTTCCAAAAATGACACTTTGAGAACTTTGCTTTTAGCTGATGTTGCCTTAGTGTCTCCAACACTATTCTAAGATGATCCACATGATCCTTCTCATTTTTAGAATATACCAAAATGCCATCAATAAAAACCAACACGAACCTATCCAAGTGCTCTTGGAAAACCCGGTTCATCAAATCCACAAAGAAAGCTGGCGCATAAGTAAGCCCGAATGGCATAACCAACCATTCGTAAGACCCATATCTAGTCCTAAACGCCGTCAAAGGATACTGTCCTCTGCCACTCTTAGCTGATGGAAACCTGTCGCCAAATCAAGCTGGGAAAACACTCTAGCTCCACTCTACTGATCGAATAAATCATTGATCCTCGGCAAAGGATACCTATTCTTGATCGTCCTCTCGTTCAACATACGATAGTTGATACACATCCTTAACGACCCATCTGGCTTCTTTACGAATACCGTGGCCGTTCCCCAAGGTGAACTGTTTAGCCGGATGAAATTCTTTCCTTCCAATTCCACTAGCTACATCTTCAATTCCTTCATCTTGGTTAGTGGTATGCTCCTAGGTGGTCTACTTACGGGTTCAGCACCCGGTATGAGATCCATCCGAAACTCGATAGCTCTTTTCGGCAGCAAGCCTGAAACTGGTTCAAATACATCCGCAAACTCTTTTGCTACATAAACCTGCTTCAACTCTGCTTCTGTTCCCGTATTACCCAATAATGCATAAGCATTTCCACTCGAACTCCTTACTGAGTAAATAACTCGATTATGGCTATTACGGTGTCTCAATGACATTTTCCCCTACTGGCAAAATATCCTAGCATCATATCTGTCTAACCAATCCATACCCAATATGATCCCAAAACCCACCAAATCAGAAACATATAAACTGCATGTAGACATATGACCTAACAAATCAAGTTCTAACTGGTCATATCTCATTCCTAGAGTTGCATACCCTCCTACAGAATTCGCAACCCTTAAAGGAGTAATAAGGTATAAAGGTTCCAGACATAAGCAATCTACCAAATACTGAGATATAAATGAGTGCGATGCACCTATATCAAATAATATCCTAACCGGAGTACTATGAATCATAAGCATACATTCCATCACAACTTTTCCTTTCTCAGTAGCCGTTGGTCTAGAGGAGGATGGTTCCAACATAAATACCTTTCCATTTTCAGATTTGGCAGCCTCAGGACACTAGTCCTTGTAATGCCTCATCTGGCCACAGTTGTAGCACTTCACATTCGGCCTCACTGCAATATCTCCTCCATCACCCGAGCGACACTCGTTAGCATAGTGCCCTTCTTGCCACCCTTGTAACAAACAATATCAGCCTTGCTCTTCTTAGCTGCTACCCTCGATTGGCCACCTTTCTTCTTGAAGAACTTCCGCTTCTTACCCTGAAAATTATGAACCTCGGCTGGTTTCCCCTTTCTAAGAGTAGAAAGCATCTCTTCATTCTGAATAGCCACCTCAACAACAATATAACACGGATCCCGGAGGTTTGGCATGGTTGCTCTAGCGATCTTAGGATTCAACCCCCTGATAAACTTATCATTCCTCCGAATGGCAGTATCCACAGTAGCATATCCGTAATGGGATAACTCATCAAACTCTGTAGCACTCAATCACAGATCAATCCCGCAGACTAAATCTGCAAATTTCCTATGCAATGTTTACTTGGCAACCTCTGATAGAAATCTTTCTTTGAACCTCCTTCGAAATTCAGCCCAAGTCAGGTCTTCCTCTGGCTCTCCTATGGTAACACCATTCCACCAAAACAATGCTACTCCCAGCAATTGCCTGGAAGCAAGTCTCCTCTTCTGCATATCCATCAAGCCGAGATATGCATATATCCTTTCACAATGCAATAGCCAGTTCTCCACTTCTACTGCATCCTCAGTTCCTAGAAAAGGCTTCCCTCCAAGACTAGCGTAATCCTACTCAGCTTAGCATGCCAATTGGGGCCACCAGATTAGCTCCTCCATCATTCCCTACAGCCACTCCCGCGGCTGCTCCAGCTTGCATCATATTCACGAAGAACTAATACATCATCCACATATCAACCGGCGGAATCTTAGCACCAACATTGGCATTTGCATCTGGGTTTGCGTTTGCCTACCCTGGTTGCTCCTAGTATTGGGTCGAACATTTCAACGTATTATGGTGCGTCTTCCACCTTGATTCACTCTTCCATTTCCTACCTCCATATCTTACTTCCCTACTACCTAAAATCCAATCTTGGTAAGATATAGAAGAACGGTCTAAGAGAGTGGGGAATACATACTTAAGTATTTATAGAAAATTACACCTACGTTACTATAACACTTACCCAAGCCCAACCATATTTTAGATTCATTAGATTATGCATTAAAAATCTTTTAATGTTTAAATTCCTTTTTAAGAACATAAATCATGCTCTGATACCAACTTGTAACATTCCGCTTCTGGAGGCTCAAAACTAACTGCTACGGATGATGCAATCATCCATAGGTGTTATTCCCGAGTGATCGAAATCGGAATCTTGAAACTATTGGCAACGCAGAAACACAAGAATATGAAAAAATTTAAACTTCAACAAAAATGAATTCCTCATTTCTTATTAATTTCAATTTCAGATCTAATTACTTAATCCCAGACGTTAACCACGTCCAGATCACATATACATGTACAAAATATGATAAGAGCGACATATAAAGATGTCCCCTTATGATGACCAGAGAACTAATAAATATGAACTTTACAGTTCTTAGTACATGACAGCGGAATGCACAAAATAGCTCTTATATAGCCAATACTACCTCATGCACATCTCCGGAAGCTTAGTCATCCAAAACCTGAAAGTCTCCCATTCTCAGACTACTCAAATTAATTTTGAGTACCCGAGAGTTTGTGGAGAAACACAAACTTCGAGTCAGACAATAAGTCTGGTATGGATAATCCCCTATCATCTCTTATCATAAATAGATATCTAGTGAGGCATGCAGAACGGGTTTTCCCCTCACTAGTATCCCAAATAAACAAGCAAATCATTTACTATGCCTGTAACGACCCTGAAATTCCGACCCAATTTAAAAAATTTTAGAACCGTTATTTTAATTAAAAATGTGAAACTTACATACGATTTCAATCAACGTCCAAACTTTGTTTCTAAATTGCGCCTTGATGATTGTAGATATGGGTAAAGTTTCGTCGGAAAATACCGCAATAAATTTCGTGCGCGTTTTACTACACATCAGTTCATTTTAAAAACGTGAAAATTTCATCTTCCGAACCTAAATATTTTTACATAGGAAAATTCTAAATCATTTTCTGACAAAGGCATCATTTTTCGTTTTCCAAAATTCGGACATCTTTAGCTCCGTCGATCTTATTCTTCGGTGGTTTGCTGCATTCACCGTAATAGAAATTTCAAATATTCACAAACGATTTCCGTTACCGTTCAAACTTCACATTTGGGATGCGTCTAGATAGACATAGGCGTACGCCAAATTTCGTCGAAAAATATTGTAGAAAATTTCGCTCGTCAAATTTACATATTAGTTTTAATTTTGCGTGTAAATTTTCTATCGTCCGAACTTTAATATTTTTCGCAATGTTGCATAAGAAAAATATTCTGATCATAGCGGCGCATTTCGTTTCGTCAAATTTCGCTTTTAATTGCTAGTAAAATTGTCGCTCGAGCAAATGGTTCAATAAGATTTACCACTTCGCAAACAATGCCAAACCACCAATATCTTTATACCGTTGTGTCCGCCTCGTCGCGCTGATCAAAACGGTATATTTGGTTGTGTCAATCGGAGTTCGGCGTTGCAAGCTATTAATTGGTTAACGGAGTACAAACTGGTCCGTTACGTCACACAAACCGGTACCCTACTTTTTCCCCGCTCAAAATTCAAATGACCCTTCAGAAACTCAACAGGCACTGTGACAAACCATCATTTCATTTGCACGGGGACTCTAAATTCTCTGTTTATA
Organism: Allium fistulosum; assembly: GCA_030737815.1. Lineage (NCBI taxonomy): Eukaryota > Viridiplantae > Streptophyta > Magnoliopsida > Asparagales > Amaryllidaceae > Allium > Allium fistulosum. The sequence continues at coordinate 237,922,606 of CM060902.1, forward strand.
TCTGCTATCCTCTGCACTCTACAGCTCACTTCATTGTTGCCCACTGCATTTCATTTCTCTTTGATACGTAATAGCTCTGCCCTCTCTTTCCTCCCTTCCCATCTTTCTTTTTCAATTTTGTTCTGTCCCCAGAAAAATGAAAAGCACAAAGCACGTCCCATGGCCTGTTGCCCTCCACCCCACTCCTCCACCTCGTGCTACCGCCTCCCACCCTACCAGCCTCCTCCGCCCATGCCGCTCCTCCGCTCCAGCACCCCAGCCTCCCTCCGCCCCACCACCAACCCGCCTGACCCATCCCACTCGCCCGCCCTATGCCAGCCCGCCACCATCCCACTCGCCCGCCCCATGCAACCGCCACCACCCGAGCGTCCACGTCCCCAGCCTCTCCTCCACCACCTGCTCCGCCCGCACACCCCACATCCCACAGCTCCTCCGCCACCAACAGCCCAGCCCAGCATGCAACCTCCACCCCAACCTGCCGCGCCCGCCTACGTCCCCAGCCTTTTCCCCCTCGTGCGCCCACGTCCCCAGCCAGCTCCGCCTCCCCGCCTTCGCCCGCCACTGCAGCCCATGCACCCGCCACCACACCACGTCGACCACCCCACTGCGCCACTTCGCCCGCCACCAGCCAACCACCTCCACGACCTGCCGCTCCGCCCATTGTGCCTCGCAGTGGCCGGAATCCTGCTGTGCATCTGTTTCTGCTCTGTGCATCAGTTATATATATATCAGTTGATATATATATAACTGTTAGATTTTATAACTGTTAGATTATATAACTGTTATATTATATAACAGTATATATATTTTGAAATGTTGGGTTTGCTCACATACTGTTGCTATGTTGTTTCAGCTCCTGCTATTGATCCGGAAGTATAAGTATTTCCATCCCGCTTGTCGAATCTATCTCGCTTCATCGTTGGTATGGTTTATATATATATTCAATCGATATATATATGACAATAAACAAATTATTGATAATCTTTTATTTTGATTTGCAGTTGTGTTCGTTTTGCGTCGTGCCGGTTAGTGTCTATCTTATCTATTCGTCTTCGTGCTTCGTCGTCCAATCTTTAACCATGAAAGGTGAATATTTTATATTCACGACTCAATCTATTATGCGATGATAATCAAGTGATAATTGTTGTTAATATTAATCTGGATATTAAATTGTTGATTGTTAGAATTTGGTTGAAATAAAACTGTTAACTTCTAAAAATTTGACGCCATGTATTGTTTAAAATTGATCAAACATGTCGAACTGAAATATGATGTTAATTAGAGTAAATAATAGTGACATTAAAATTGATAAGTACGACTGATGTAGAAATTTGATAACGGACACCAAGTAAAATCATAATGTAATAATCTTTAATCCGTAGGATTCTAGGAATAATTATATTAATTTGCATAAATAACGAATGTAAGTTAATATGGTTATTTCGGGATTATTTGAATAAATTGTTAATCTGTTATGTATGGTTGCTTTTGCTTGTTTATTTACTTTGAAACCATCCCAGTTATCACACTGCAAGTTCCCTTTGCTATGCTTTATATTGAATGATATCGGGTAGAAATGATAAATACCCACTTAAACAACTTGGCCTAGGATAGACAATTAAAAATAAGAAACCCGATTTGGTCAACAGAATTATTTTAAAATTGAAATCTATTTGAAATTAAGGAATGAACTTATTAAATTGTTTGGAAATCAAGTAACGACTTAATGGATTTAATTGAAATAAATAAATGGATTTAATTGAAATAAATTAATGGATTGATTTGAAATAAATTAATGGATTTAACTAAAATAAATTAATGGATTTATTGGAATAAATTAATGGATTAAATTGAAACGGATTAATAAATCTATTTAATTAAAGAAAAATGAATTAGCAAATTTGATTGAAATAAGATTTAAAACAAGTGAGTTTTAAAATTTAATAATTTAATTTATTAGATTGGTAGATTTAGATTTAGACTGAGTTTTAAATTAAATAGATTTGAACTTGTCATAAATAATAATTTAGATTTAGGAAATTTTGACTTAAAATGGAATACGAAACTAACTAAAGTTTTATGTATTTAATTTAGCGATAATTTAAAGGTAAATGATTTTAAATCTAAAGAAATTGATTTAATCAAATTTATGATCATATTTAATGTAACGATGAATGTAAATATGAATTGAGATAATAGAATTTGATTTAACGATTCGAACTTAGTTAACCAGTAAATTTGAATTAATTGATTTTGAACTAAATTTAATAAGTGAGTTATTAAATTAAACTTGAATACTTAATTATATCGTAAATTCAAATGTTTGGACTACAGATTTCATTTGGAAATATGATTTTTAAATATCCAAAATAAACTGAATCGTGAAATGTCAAAATTGGAAGTTAAATTTGCACCTTGACTTTTGGACTTTGATTTGTTTTAAACGTTAAGTTAACCGACCATTGGGTAATAAATACGTAGTTATTAAAGAGACCGGGATCGGATATGGACATACTCTCTGTCGATACCGAAAACCACTTTAATAACTATTACACGCGAAGTGTTGATCCAGAATGAAGTGGATGGTTTGGTGAACGCGTTGACTGAAGAAAGAGAACGATATTGGACGACCCCTGACATGACTGAAACAGGAGCCGCGCCGGGCCATTGAGGTTCGCTACCTCTAGCGGACGCACTTCTTCGATACCATATCTATTACTTTTGTGATTCGATTTGGGTGCACCCCTTGATTTTGGAGTGTTGTTTCGCGGTGTTGAGATAGTAGCTGCTATGCTTAACATCAGTCCGGATCAGGCAACTACTAGTATCCTAGTTGGTATCGCCTCATGTACCTTGTCATACTGATTATCCTATTCGCGACCACTACGTTTTGTTTTGTACCTTTAGTATATGGATTGCCCTCTGGTGACTTCCGGTTTTGGGGAAACTACGGTCTTGTATATGCTCTTGGGAATAAAAATGTGTTAAGGGTGGTATGGGCCATGACTTAACACTATTTTTAATATCGTACTTTACTGATTAGACATTATCTACCTATCGTATTCTATTGTATATATAGATAGTTTATCGGACCCTTAGAGATGTTATTTCACCCATCTTTAAGTTATGAACTATTACCTTGCACTTGGTTTAATTGTATAAGATTTTGAGTCCTGACTCGAGTGTTTCTTTTGCATATGCTCGGGTCAGTCTGAAGCTATCCAGCCGCTGATCAAGGTTGGTTGAAGATGCCGAAGGCTTAGCATTTATCTTTATCAGTCTATTTATATTCCTGTTTTGATGTCCTAGCCTGTTGGACATTTTTGGTATTAGTCACTTGATGTTAAGACATTGTTGTATATTATATAGTGGCTTCATGAACTGCTATTATGACGATGTATTTTCCGCTGCATTATTCTGTGACTGTTCTGTGAGGTTGTATTGATTCTCATTTACATTTATGTATTTATAATCCCATAATGATTCGTGTTTTGTATTATTTAAGTTGACATGTGTGGATTATTGTCAATTTAAATGGTCCAAATATACGGGTTGTTACAGTTGGTATCAGAGCTTCGGTTTCCCTAAAAACCTTAGTTTGGGATTATATATAAACTCATTAGAGATAGGGTAGCAATACCCTAGAATGAGGAGAATCGGTTCAATATCCAAATCCTTTCATTTCAAACTTCTTTTGATTCATTGATTAGACCTTCCTTAAAATTCTATGATTTTCTATCCGTTGGCTTTAACAATCCCTTTGGTATTTCAGGATGGGTACCAGAGGAAACCATAGGGGAGGAAGGGGCCATGGTCCTGCTCAGGCTGCACCTGTCGCTCCAGCTCCTGTCAAATTCACCATTCTTAGTAAGGAGTATACACAGCTGGGAGGTATTAAGTTTTCTGGATCCGAGAACATTATTGAGGCTCAACAATGGCTTAAAGGTTTAGAGAAGATATTTTCTGGTCTAGAGATCACTGATGCTCAGAAGCGTCAGCTTGCTGCCTGGCAACTTCAGGATGCCGCGCAAGATTGGTGGGAATCAGTTACTTCGCGTATCGAGGAGAACACCATCACTTGGGCCCAGTTTAGGTATAAAATTATTTGGAATTCGTAGTCTAAATTCTTCTTTTAATCTTGAAATGTTATTCATCTTGCCTATCTTTTGATTAGGGATACTTTCTCGGCACAATGGATGCCCGCTGCTGGGAAAACCCAACTTTATAGAGCTTTTATGGATCTTAAGTAGGGCAGTATGACTTTTTCTGAGTACGAGAGGAAATTCAACGAACTCTCCAAGTTCGGCCCGGGATTGATTGATACACCGCTTCTAAAGAACGAGAAGTTCATTTTGGGAGCTAGACCAGAGTATTATGACTTGCTTACTGGCCATACTCACTGAACCTTCACAGAGCTTGTTGACTATGCTCTTAGATATGAGGCAAAGCCTAGGGGGCCTACTGCCAAGGCTGCTCCTACTCAGCCCTCCTCTAGCAAGCTCGGGAAGAGGAAGATGAACTTTGATCAACAAAAGAAAGCTTGGCAGAAGACTACAGGATTGGGATATGCTCAGAAAAGCCCAATCGACCTTGCTAATATCACTTGCTTCAAATGCGATAAGAAGGGCCATTATGCTAATAGTTGTCCATCTACTGGAGCTGCTGTTCCACCACCTTCTTCGACTAGGAAAGATTTATGCTATGTCTGCCTCCAGCCGGGTCATTTCAAGAAAGACTGCCCACTGTATAAGCGTGGCACACCGTCTGGAGTATTTGCTATCACCACACCTGCACCCTCTGTACCACCCACCCAGGATGACCAAGGTACCTTGCGAAGTATTTTTCATTTACATGCTACACCTGTTAGGGTATTATTCGATACAGGTGCTTCACATAGCTTTATATCAGTTGACCTTTGTGATAAACTCAAATTAGAACCTACTCTCGCTACTACCTCCTTATGTGTCTCAAATCCTATCGGAGGACCCGCTAACCTCCGAAGTGTTTGCAAGGGAGTCGTACTTATGTATGATTTTTATCGATTCACTTGGGATTTTTATGTTCTTGGCTTCGCAGCATTTGACATCTTGTTAGGTGCTGATTGGTTAAGGAAATTCGACGCTGTTATTTCTTGCAAGGCCCGTTCTGTTTCTCTAGTCAATGACAAGGGCCTACCGCTTGTCATTGAATGCAAATCACCGCAGAAATATGCCGGAAGCTTTATATTTTCTCTTGATGCTCACCCGGATGATCTTAGTACTACCCCAATTGTTCAGAAATTTCCCGATGTATTTGGAGAGGTCAACTCCCTACCACCTAAACGGGAAATCGATTTTCGCATTGACCTTAGTCCTGGAGCTACTCCTGTAGTTCTTCCTCATAGAAGGATGGCTCCTAAAGAAAAAGCTGAACTTAAAACTCAAATTGATGATCTATTTGCTAGAGGTTTGATTAGGAGAAGTTGTTCTGAATGGGGTGCCGTAGTTGTATTTGTCACCAAATCGGATGGATCTCTCCGCATGTGTGTTGATTACAGGGAGCTGAACAAACGCACTCTCAAGAACCGCTATCCGATGCCTCGCATCAATGATTTATTCGATCAGCTCCATGGAGCTAAAGTTTTCTCCCAACTTGATCTTGCCACTGGGTTCCACCAACTCAGAGTAGCAGAAGATAGTATTCATAAGACAGCTTTCCGTACCGAGAACGGATTCTATGAATGGTTGGTTATGCCATTCGGTTTGACCAACGCACCTGCTTATTTCGTCGACTTGATGAATCGAGTCTTCCGTGATGTGCTTAACAAGTTTGTTCTTGTTTTCATTGATGATATTCTCGTCTTCTCCAAAGACAAGAAGGAGCATGAGACACACCTTGCTTATGTTCTGGAAACTCTCCGAAATCATCAACTTAAGGCCAAATTCTCTAAATGCCACTTCTAGCGAGATGAAGTGAGATTCCTGGGCCACATAGTTTCTGAAAATGGGATTTCGGTCGATCCAGCTAAGATCGCCGTAATCAATGTAAGTTCTATCCTATTCGTTATTTTTATTCAATTCATCTTATCCCTTTCTAATTTGAAATTTATCTATAGGATTGGGAGACTCCCAAAACTCCTACTGATATTCGTAGCTTCTTGGGCTTGGCCGGCTATTATCGTAGATTTATTGAGCACTTTGCCCGGATTTCTGCCCCACTCACTGCTTTAACCCGAAAGGATGTCAAGTTTATTTGGAGTGAGAAGTGCGAATCAGCTTTTAATGAATTGAAGCATAAGTTAACTTCAGCTCCAGTTCTTGCGGTAATCGATGGAAGTGAAGAATTAACTGTCTATACAGATGCTTGCCGAGAAGGTTTAGGCGCTGTTCTTATGCAAAGCGGAAAGGTTATTGCTTATGCTGGCCGCCAGTTGAAGATCCATGAAGTAAACTATGCAACTCATGATCTAGAGCTTCTTGCAGTTGTATTTGCTTTGAAACTGTGGAGGCATCATCTTTTGGGAATTAAATTTGAATTATTCACCGATCATAAGTCCTTGAGATATATCTTTTCTCAGAAGGATTTGAACCAGAGACAAGTCTGATGGCTCGAATTCTTAGCTGCATATGATCTCGATATCAATTATACTCCTGGGAAAGCAAATGTTGTAGCTGATGCTTTGAGCCGTAGCAAAGCATTGTCATGTTGTAATCTTGTAGAAGGCATGCTATTTCAGCTTGTTATCTCCCCATCTCTTGTGGATCGCATCAAAGACAAGCAATATGAGGACACCTTGCTCTATCGCATGAAGGAGTTAGTTCTTGGTAGAGTTGGAAATACCGACAGTAAAGTGGGAGCACAGATAGATAGTACTGGAGTTCTGAGGATTGACAATCGTATTTGCGTCCCTAATGTCGAAGGATTGAGACAGGAAGTGCTTAGAGAAAACCATCGGTCATCACTTTCATTTCATCCTGGTGTCACGAAGATGTACCGAAATATGAAGCGTTTATATTGGTGGAGTGGGATGAAGAGGGATATTTCTATATATGTCAGTAGATGCACCACTTGCCAACAAGTTAAGGCCGATCACCAGAAGACTGCAGGATTACTTCAACCCCTAGAGATTCCATGTTGGAAATGGGATCAGATTTCTATGGACTTCATTGATGGGTTACCGAGGACTAGAAAAGGTAACGAGAGTATATGGGTGATTGTTGATAGGTTGACAAAATCTGCTCACTTTATTCCGGTTAAGACCACTCGTACTGCTTTGAGTTTGGCCGAGATATATATGAGAGAGATTGTTAGACTTCATGGAGTTTCATCTAGTATTGTGTGCGATAGAGACCCTTTATTCACTAGTAAATTCTGGAAGGCATTTCAGGACGTTTTGGGCACTAAACTGAATCTGAGCATAGCTTATCATCCTCAAACAGATGGCCAAACTGAAAGGGTGAATCAGATTTTAGAGGATCTGCTTCGTGCCTGCATTATTGATTTCGGTGGATCTTGGGAAGACCATCTCCATTTGGTTGAATTCACTTATAATAATAGTTATCAGGTAAATCAAAATTTCAATTTGAATAAGTAAATTTGAATTGAAATTTAACCACCTTTATATTCAGGCAAGTATCGATATGGCACCGTTCGAAGCTTTATATGGACGACCATGCAAATCGCCAGCTTGTTGGATTGAGCCTGGTGATCGATTGATTCTTGGCCCAGATATGATTATAGAAGCATCCGAGAAGGTAAATGAAATCAGAAGAAAGATGAAGACCGCACAGGATAGACAGAAGAGCTATGCTGATAGGCGTAGAAGAGATTTAGAATTCCTGATTGGGGATAAGGTATTCCTTAAGGTATCACCCTTAAAGAATGTTATTCGATTTGGTCGTAGAGGGAAGCTGGCTCCTAGATTTGTTGGACCATTCACTATCACTGAGAGAATTGGTACACTAGCCTACAGAGTTGCACTACCGGAGAAATTTGAGGGCGTGCACAACGTCTTCCATGTTTCACATCTTCGGAAAGTTGTACACGATCCATCCATGACCATTCCTATTGCTCAGTTAGATGAGGTTGATATTGAGCCGGATTTGACTATAGAGAGGAGACCACTTCGTATTGTTGATAGGGATACAAAGCAACTTAGAAGGAAGTCGGTCAGCCTAGTCAAGGTCCAATGGAGTCCCGATGATCGTGATTGCACTTGGGAAACCGAGGAGAGTATCCGGGATTCTAATCCAGAATTGTTTGTTGAAGGTAAATTCCATTCTATACTCTTTACTATATTCAATGATCTATTCTAAATCCATTGTATCTTGGTTATCTGTTCTTCCACTCTTTACTTTGTTCCTTTTCGAGGACGAAAAGTCTTGAGTAGGGGAGTGTTATCCCAACTTTTGGCAAAGCCGAGATACCCAAAGATTAACTGAAAATCAATGATTATTAGTCATTGATTTCGATTGTGCATCGCAGGTTCATCATGGATATCGATGATTTTTGCCCGAGTCCGGATCGAGCCGTAATTGACAAGACATGACAAGCAAAGCCATGAAAGCCAGTGCTCCAAGTCTCAGGTAAATCGGAGTTCAGATGAGCGAGATGTGATCGATACAAGTTAGATGAAGTGCGTTGTTCGTATCCATCAAAGGCCTGTTCGAATCGATCAGATTTCGTATCCATCAGAAACCATCGCATTGGCTTGTTCGAATCGATCAGCTCCGTGTCCATTTGGGCGACGCCGCCTCAAACTGTTCGAATCCGTTCTAGAACTTTGTTCGAATCGGAGTTGTTCGAATCCATACGGTGTTGGACTCCTCGCATCGATCCGTAGGCGGTAGCGTCATATCAGTTTAGCTCGTATCCATCGTAGGCGAAGCATTTCGTATCGATCAGGGGTATACCCAGTTCGAATCGATTATGGAACCTTGGTTCGTATCCATGTGGTTCGTAGTTATTCGAATCGATAGCGCATATGTCCTTCTTCGTATCCGTATAATCGATGCGAACGTGGACTACGACGAATCGATAACCGGTTCGAGTAAAGACAGAAGCACGTGGATGCGAATAAAGAGCTGGTATGCGCGAAGCTTCAGCGCTAGATGCGAATGACTCGTTCGACGCGGCAAAAAAGGTGGAAAGATCCAAGAGTTCCGCACCACGTCACTGCGCGCTCACGTGCCCAGGTCGATTCGGAGCGATGGATACGAATCCATGGATTCGAACAGAGCAGCACACACGAGAATACAATCTTGTATCGATCATATCTCACAAACCGCTGGTCCAAATGCAACGAAATTTTCAGAGTAGCTTCCATGCAAGGTAAAGAGCAATCCTGCCAAGTTTCAGCTCGATTGGAGCATTTCCTGATCGATACGAAATTGACTCGAATCGATCACAGATTGAGTTGAAACTTGGTGGGACCGGTCGCGTAGGCCCCCTCACGTGTCAGAAAAAGTCTCCTGAAGTTTGGGCGAGATCTGAGCCTCCTACGCCTATAAATAGCCCCCTGAAGCCTACAGAAAGGGGATCTTTCAGCAATTCAACGTCCAGACTCTGCCGGATTCAACTCTACTCCTTTCCATTGCTGTTATATTCAGATCCATTCATTATACTTGCTGTAATCATCTGTAATCAGTGAAGAACATCAATAAAAGATAAAAATCCTTGAAGTGGACGTAGGCCGGAGATAGCCGAACCACTATAAATTGCGTGTCACTGTTCAATATTTCTGGATTGTTGTTTGTTGCTTGCTTAGATCTGATATTTGTGTCTGAATATTGCTGATTTGTATTCACACACTGGTGCTTTCACAACACTTGGGGTTTGTGACCATTTTTGGTACAAACACTTTGGTGCTTTCACTGAGAAGGACTAGCACCCGCTACACCAGATTCGAAGTTCAGATTTGAAAACTCGAAGATTTGAAGACAATGACTCGACAAACAAGTAGAAGACAAAGAGCTGAGAGAAGCCATCAAGGAGGAAGTCAAGAGGCATCCTCTGGTGCTGGAGAAGAGCCGGCTTCGATCTACATCACTAGAGACGAAATGGAGACCATGACCAATCTGATGCACGAAAGAATGATGAAAAGTCAACAAGAGATGCTGCAGAATTTCTTTGAACAGATGAGAGCTGCAGGGACGCAGAGCCTAGGACCAGCTACAGCGGCTATGAATGTGGAACAGGGAGCTAGGACTGCGGAACTTGATGAGGGACAGAATGCAGATCCAATGGACAATCGACAAGGACTCGGGGGCAGACCCACGGGATCCGATACTGGAAGGCCGACAGACGGAGCTCAACAAGCTAGGGCCAATGCTGATGCTAACGGGCCACACGAAGAGTACATACCAGAATACCCTTCAAGACCAAGAGGGCAACCCCAAGATGGAGATGAAAAGATGGTTGGATTAGTCCGACGACTCATGAGAGGAGGATTGTCTATCGGAGGATTGGAGGAAGTCAGTCGGAGTCCGTTCACCCCAAATATCAGGAATGCAAGGAACCCTCCAAAGTTCAAACTGCCGACGCTGAACCCGTATGACGGAAAGTCAGACCCGACCATGCACGTTACCAAATACATCAGGCATATGGAAGTGCTGGGGGCATCCGAGGAAGTGATGGCACGATGCTTCCCTTTATTTCTATCAGATTTGGCTGCGCTTTGGTTCAGACAACTAGAGACTGGATCAATCGGGACATGGGGTGAGCTGGTGGAATGCTTCATGAGACAGTTTAGGGTCCATGTGACGCGACCCAAGAGTGTGATGACTTTAGCCTCGATAAAGCAAAGGACCGGAGAGTCCATAAAAGATTTTCTATTGCGATTCAATGCAACGGTGGCTTCTGTAGATCGCCCGGATCCATCAATGATTTTGATGGCGGCAGTAGCAGGAATTGCAGAAGGCACCGAATTCAAAGATTCTCTGACCAGAGATCCACCGCAAGATCTAGGAGAGTTCTATCATGAAGCTGAAAAATTCATTCGACTAGAGGAATCACGAGCCGAGAGGCAGGAAATAAACACTATACGAAGCGAAGGAACCGCAGGAGGACAATCTGGAGTAGACAAAGGCAAGAGAAAGCAGGACGATGCACAGGACGGTCCTGATAAACGGAAGAAATTCCGGGAACCCAGATTCAGGCAATTCACAGATTTGACGGCAAGCTTGGAAAGGATTTACACTGAAACTCGGGGGCAACTCCCCTATCGAAAACCACCCAGGAGAGATCCCACGGAGCGGGAACGCAGGACTGGAAAATACTGCCTATTCCATGAGCTGGATGGACACACTACCGATGAATGCCGCCACCTAAGGGATGAGGTGGAAGAACATGCCAGGAATGGTAAACTGCCACAATATGTCAGAGAACGGGCAGCAGCGGTAAGGCCTGAACAACTACCGCCTCCAACTAACAGAAACGATCCTGGATCGGGATCACGACTCATCATCAACTGATTAAGATGGCAAGGGCCAAGTTCGAGATCTGGACTTCGGCCGAATAATTTCATTAGATTTGCTTTCAAAATAAAACGGCTATTCCACTCACTCATGTACGGGAACCAGAGAGACCCCTAGGCGTGCTCTGAGATGGTATAGACCGTTCAGCCCGGAGAGGCATTGTTTACTTTTTCCCTGATGTTTGAGATTGAACATCTAGGGTCTGAATTTAATAAATAAACTTGAATTTTCTGAATAAGCCTTTGACCAGAGAGTTAAAGGACGAATATTACGTATTAATACAAAATTATGATCGCTTTATGACCCTACCCGGAGAGATGGGGTCCGAAGTGCAAAAAGTGAGTTGCTTCGCCGGAGAGCGACAGGATCGACTCGCTTAAGCGCTGTTTCCCCTTCACCGAAGTGTGACAGGATGGGATCCAGCAAGGGCCCGGAAAGGCTATGATCGGCCGACGATTTAGGCCAAGATATCGCTTAATGTTCAGATACACTGAACCGGAGTGCAAGAAGTGGGTCGCTTCGCCGGAGAGCGACAGGATCGACCCACTTAACGTTGTTTCCCCTTCACCGGAGAGTAACAGGATGGGATCCAGCAGGAGCCCGGAGAGGCTATGATCGGTCGAGAACGACCAAGACATCGCTATACGCCCTAGCTGGGGCCAGAGTGCAAGGGATAGAAAGCAACGCCGGAGTGCAATAGGATCTTTCTATTCAATCGCTAAATCTAGAATGGGTTTGACAAGGGTCCGGAGTGACCATCAATAGTACGGAGAGACCGTAGAATTTCATTCTTAACTTCCACTGGGAAAAAATTGATAACAATTCGGCTTCGAACAGCCATGGACTTGATTGAAAACGCTATAAGCTATGAGTAAAACATGAACTCACTGCATTTAACTTGAGACTGATCAAAACACGCCTTTTAACAAAAGGCATATTTTGGGGGGCAAAATGTTATCCCAACTTTTGGCAAAGCCGAGATACCCAAAGATTAACTGAAAATCAATGATTATTAGTCATTGATTTCGATTGTGCATCGCAGGTTCATCATGGATATCGATGATTTTTGCCCGAGTCCGGATCGAGCCGTAATTGACAAGACATGACAAGCAAAGCCATGAAAGCCAGTGCTCCAAGTCTCAGGTAAATCGGAGTTCAGATGAGCGAGATGTGATCGATACAAGTTAGATGAAGTGCGTTGTTCGTATCCATCAAAGGCCTGTTCGAATCGATCAGATTTCGTATCCATCAGAAACCATCGCATTGGCTTGTTCGAATCGATCAGCTCCGTGTCCATTTGGGCGACGCCGCCTCAAACTGTTCGAATCCGTTCTAGAACTTTGTTCGAATCGGAGTTGTTCGAATCCATACGGTGTTGGACTCCTCGCATCGATCCGTAGGCGGTAGCGTCATATCAGTTTAGCTCGTATCCATCGTAGGCGAAGCATTTCGTATCGATCAGGGGTATACCCAGTTCGAATCGATTATGGAACCTTGGTTCGTATCCATGTGGTTCGTAGTTATTCGAATCGATAGCGCATATGTCCTTCTTCGTATCCGTATAATCGATGCGAACGTGGACTACGACGAATCGATAACCGGTTCGAGTAAAGACAGAAGCACGTGGATGCGAATAAAGAGCTGGTATGCGCGAAGCTTCAGCGCTAGATGCGAATGACTCGTTCGACGCGGCAAAAAAGGTGGAAAGATCCAAGAGTTCCGCACCACGTCACTGCGCGCTCACGTGCCCAGGTCGATTCGGAGCGATGGATACGAATCCATGGATTCGAACAGAGCAGCACACACGAGAATACAATCTTGTATCGATCATATCTCACAAACCGCTGGTCCAAATGCAACGAAATTTTCAGAGTAGCTTCCATGCAAGGTAAAGAGCAATCCTGCCAAGTTTCAGCTCGATTGGAGCATTTCCTGATCGATACGAAATTGACTCGAATCGATCACAGATTGAGTTGAAACTTGGTGGGACCGGTCGCGTAGGCCCCCTCACGTGTCAGAAAAAGTCTCCTGAAGTTTGGGCGAGATCTGAGCCACCTACGCCTATAAATAGCCCCCTGAAGCCTACAGAAAGGGGATCTTTCAGCAATTCAACGTCCAGACTCTGCCGGATTCAACTCTACTCCTTTCCATTGCTGTTATATTCAGATCCATTCATTATACTTGCTGTAATCATCTGTAATCAGTGAAGAACATCAATAAAAGATAAAAATCCTTGAAGTGGACGTAGGCCGGAGATAGCCGAACCACTATAAATTGCGTGTCACTGTTCAATATTTCTGGATTGTTGTTTGTTGCTTGCTTAGATCTGATATTTGTGTCTGAATATTGCTGATTTGTATTCACACACTGGTGCTTTCACAACACTTGGGGTTTGTGACCATTTTTGGTACAAACAGGGAGAATGTAACGACCCTGAAATTCCGACCCAATTTAAAAAATTTTAGAACCGTTATTTTAATTAAAAATGTGAAACTTACATACGATTTCAATCAATGTCCAAACTTTGTTTCTAAATTGCGCCTTGATGATTGTAGATATGGGTAAAGTTTCGTCGGAAAATACCGCAATAAATTTCGTGCGCGTTTTACTACACATCAGTTCATTTTAAAAACGTGAAAATTTCATCTTCCGAACCTAAATATTTTTACATAGGAAAATTATAAATCATTTTCTGACAAAGGCATCATTTTTCGTTTTCCAAAATTCGGACATCTTTAGCTCCGTCGATCTTATTCTTCGGTGGTTTGCTGCATTCACCGTAATAGAAATTTCAAATATTCACAAACGATTTCCGTTACCGTTCAAACTTCACATTTGGGATGCGTCTAGATAGACATAGGCGTACGCCAAATTTCGTCGAAAAATATTGTAGAAAATTTCGCTCGTCAAATTTACATATTAGTTTTAATTTTGCGTGTAAATTTTCTATCGTCCGAACTTTAATATTTTTCGCAATGTTGCATAAGAAAAATATTCTGATCATAGCGGCGCATTTCGTTTCGTCAAATTTCGCTTTTAATTGCTAGTAAAATTGTCGCTCGAGCAAATGGTTCAATAAGATTTACCACTTCGCAAACAATGCCAAACCACCAATATCTTTATACCGTTGTGTCCGCCTCGTCGCGCTGATCAAAACGGTATATTTGGTTGTGTCAATCGGAGTTCGGCGTTGCAAGCTATTAATTGGTTAACGGAGTACAAACTGGTCCGTTACGCCACACAAACCGGTACCCTACTTTTTCCCCGCTCAAAATTCAAATGACCCTTCAGAAACTCAACAGGCACTGTGACAAACCATCATTTCATTTGCACGGGGACTCTAAATTCTTTGTTTATATCTGCTATCCTCTGCACTCTACAGCTCACTTCATTGTTGCCCACTGCATTTCATTTCTCTCTAATACGTAATAGCTCTGCCCTCTCTTTCCTCCCTTCCCATCTTTCTTTTTCTATTTTGTTCTGTCCCCAGAAAAATGAAAAGCACAAAGCACGTCCCATGGCGTGTTTCCCTCCACCCCACTCCTCCACCTCGTGCTACCGCCTCCCACCCTACCAGCCTCCTCCGCCCATGCCGCTCCTCCGCTCCAGCACCCCAGCCTCCCTCCGCCCCACCACCAACCCGCCTGACCCATCCCACTCGCCCGCCCTATGCCAGCCCGCCACCATCCCACTCGCCCGCCCCATGCAACCGCCACCACCCGAGCGTCCACGTCCCCAGCCTCTCCTCCACCACCTGCTCCGCCCGCACACCCCACATCCCACAGCTCCTCCGCCACCAACAGCCCAGCCCAGCATGCAACCTCCGCCCCCAACCTGCCACGCCCGCCTACGTCCCCAGCCTTTTCCCCCTCGTGTGCCCACGTCCCCAGCCAGCTCCGCCTCCCCGCCTTCGCCCGCCACTGCAGCCCATGCACCCGCCACCACACCACGTCGACCGCCCCACTGCGCCACTTCGCCCGCCACCAGCCAACCACCTCCACGACCTGCCGCTCCGCCCATTGTGCCTCGCAGTGGCCGGAATCCTGCTGTGCATCTGTTTCTGCTATGTGCATCAGTTATATATATCAGTTGATATATATATAACTGTTAGATTTTATAACTGTTAGATTATATAACTGTTATATTATATAACAGTATATATATTTTGAAATGTTGGGTTTGCTCACATACTGTTGCTATGTTGTTTCAGCTCCTGCTATTGATCCGGAAGTATAAGTATTTCCATCCCGCTTGTCGAATCTATCTCGCTTCATCGTTGGTATGGTTTATATATATATTCAATCGATATATATATGACAATAAACAAATTATTGATAATCTTTTATTTTGATTTGCAGTTGTGTTCGTTTTGCGTCGTGCCGGTTAGTGTCTATCTTATCTATTCGTCTTCGTGCTTCGTCGTCCAATCTTTAACCATGAAAGGTGAATATTTTATATTCACGACTCAATCTATTATGCGATGATAATCAAGTGATAATTGTTGTTAATATTAATCTGGATATTAAATTGTTGATTGTTAGAATTTGGTTGAAATAAAACTGTTAACTTCTAAAAATTTGACGCCATGTATTGTTTAAAATTGATCAAACATGTCGAACTGAAATATGATGTTAATTAGAGTAAATAATAGTGACATTAAAATTGATAAGTACGACTGATGTAGAAATTTGATAACGGACACCAAGTAAAATCATAATGTAATAATCTTTAATCCGTAGGATTCTAGGAATAATTATATTAATTTGCATAAATAACGAATGTAAGTTAATATGGTTATTTCGGGATTATTTGAATAAATTGTTAATCTGTTATGTATGGTTGCTTTTGCTTGTTTATTTACTTTGACACCATCCCAGTTATCACACTGCAAGTTCCCTTTGCTATGCTTTATATTGAATGATATCGGGTTGAAATGATAAATACCCACTTAAACAACTTGGCCTAGGATAGACAATTAAAAATAAGAAACCCGATTTGGTCAACAAAATTATTTTAAAATTGAAATCTATTTGAAATTAAGGAATGAACTTATTAAATTGTTTGGAAATCAAGTAACGACTTAATGGATTTAATTGAAATAAATAAATGGATTTAATTGAAATAAATTAATGGATTTAATTGAAATAAATTAATGGATTTAACTAAAATAAATTAATGGATTTATTGGAATAAATTAATGGATTAAATTGAAACGGATTAATAAATCTATTTAATTAAAGAAAAATGAATTGGCAAATTTGATTGAAATAAGATTTAAAACAAGTGAGTTTTAAAATTTAATAATTTAATTTATTAGATTGGTAGATTTAGATTTAGACTGAGTTTTAAATTAAATAGATTTGAACTTGTCATAAATAATAATTTAGATTTAGGAAATTTTGACTTAAAATGGAATACGAAACTAACTAAAGTTTTATGGATTTAATTTAGCGATAATTTAAAGGTAAATGATTTTAAATCTAAAGAAATTGATTTAATCAAATTTATGATCATATTTAATGTAACGATGAATGTAAATATGAATTGAGATAATAGAATTTGATTTAACGATTCGAACTTAGTTAACCGGTAAATTTGAATTAATTGATTTTGAACTAAATGTAATAAGTGAGTTATTAAATTAAACTTGAATACTTAATTATATCGTAAATTCAAATGTTTGGACTACAGATTTCATTTGGAAATATGATTTTTAAATATCCAAAATAAACTGAATCGTGAAATGTCAAAATTTGGAAGTTAAATTTGCACCTTGACTTTTGGACTTTGATTTGTTTTAAACGTTAAGTTAACCGACCATTGGGTAATAAATACGTAGTTATTAAAGAGACCGGGAGCGGATATGGACATACTCTCTGTCGATACCGAAAACCACTTTAATAACTATTACACGCGAAGTGTTGATCCAGAATGAAGTGGATGGTTTGGTGAACGCGTTGACTGAAGAAAGAGAACGATATTGGACGACCCCTAACATGACTAAAACAGGAGCCGCGCCGGGCCATTGAGGTTCGCTACCTCTAGCGGACGCACTTCTTCGATACCATATCTATTACTTTTGTGATTCGATTTGGGTGCACCCCTTGATTTTGGAGTGTTGTTTCGCGGTGTTGAGATAGTAGCTGCTATGCTCAACATCAGTCCGGATCAGGCAACTACTAGTATCCTAGTTGGTATCGCCTCATGTACCTTGTCATACTGATTATCCTATTCGCGACCACTACGTTTTGTTTTGTACCTTTAGTATATGGATTGCCCTCTGGTGACTTCCGGTTTTGGGGAAACTACGGTCTTGTATATGCTCTTGGGAATAAAAATGTGTTAAGGGTGGTATGGGCCATGCCTTAACACTATTTTTAATATCGTACTTTACTGATTAGACATTATCTACCTATCGTATTCTATTGTATATATAGATAGTTTATCGGACCCTTAGAGATGTTATTTCACCCATCTTTAAGTTATGAACTATTACCTTGCACTTGGTTTAATTGTATAAGATTTTGAGTCCTGACTCGAGTGTTTCTTTTGCATATGCTCGGGTCAGTCTGAAGCTATCCAGCCGCTGATCAAGGTTGGTTGAAGATGCCGAAGGCTTAGCATTTATCTTTATCAGTCTATTTATATTCCTGTTTTGATGTCCTAGTCTGTTGGACATTTTTGGTATTAGTCACTTGATGTTAAGACATTGTTGTATATTATATAGTGGCTTCATGAACTGCTATTATGACGATGTATTTTCCGCTGCATTATTCTGTGACTGTTCTGTGAGGTTGTATTGATTCTCATTTACATTTATGTATTTATAATCCCATAATGATTCGTGTTTTGTATTATTTAAGTTGACATGTGTGGATTATTGTCAATTTAAATGGTCCAAATATACGGGTTGTTACAATGCCCCTGCACCCAAAATGATTAGTCTTAACATAATATGAAATAAAGCCATAAATCATATGTATTGAATATCCCATCCACCCATTTATTAGATATCCTATCTAAAATCAATTTATTAGAGTTTCCCTCTGAAATCTTTAAAATGACCATCCGTCATAATTTAATAGGACTATCCATCCCAAATCCATTCAAAATAAATGCAGATTATCCATCGTACATTGTTTTATAAAAGATGGTGTGGGCTATCCACCACACACTCCATAGTTGTCATAGGATGACCATGAACCCTTGGGTGCCAAATCCTAAGGCTAACCATCTTTGGCAAAACATTCTTTACTTTAGAAATTTGATGTGGGCTATCCACCGCACATTCCATTGTTTTCCTAGGTTAACCAAGAGCCCATCACTTGGCCAAAATATCATGATCCCCATGATTATTTATAAAACTCACGATCCCCATGATTATATATTTTTCCCCAAGTATTCTACCTATTTAACCTATTCCCATTTGTAGCCCCAATTAGGTTAAATTAAATAAAAACACATTGATAGCACCAATGTATAATTTCGAAAGCATATTTCTGTTGTAACCCCAAACTATGTATCGAAATTAGTAATCCCACCATGGTGTCCCCAAGGTTTAATAACATCAAATTTATATAAGGCTTCCCCTTACATGTTCAAAAAAAATAAGTATTTTATGCTATAACCCTTCAAAGTAACCCCTTTAAATTAGAAAAATATTACTTAAGGAAAATGGCTAAAAACAACCCTTTAAAACCCTTCGAATTAAGTCCCATTCGAAAGCAAATAACCCTTCGAAGTTAGCCCATTCGGAAACCTTCCATTTGAAAGCATTACAAAATCATACCATTCGCAATCATTGAAGGTAACCCCTTTAAAACCTTTCGAAATCAAAATCTTTCAAAATCAAAACTTCTGAAATAAACCTTTTGAAATCAAACCTTTCGAAATAAACCTTTCAAAATAAAAAACTTTCGAAATTAAAACCTTTTGAAATCATTGAAGATGGCCCCTTCATAACCCTTCGAAATAAACCTTTCGAAGTCAAACCTTTCGAAACCAAACCTTTCGAAATCAAAACATTTCGAAATTAAAACCTTTGAAAATTAAAATCTTTCAAAATTAAATCTCGAAATCATTCAAAAACAATGAAGTGTTGGTGTTGGAACCAACCCTTCGAAAGCATACTTCCGACCATGTCGTAAGGTTAACCCTTCGGCTTGCCGAAAGGTTTTAAAACACCTTTTTGGAAAACATTTTAAAACAATACTCTTGAAGGTTTAAGCTTTCGAAGATCCCCTTTGAAACCCTTCTTGAATATAAAATTTTAGTATTTTATAAAATGATAGAGTCAAAGGATGCCCCTTCAACTTATTCGAAAATAATTTTTAATTCTGTCCAAAAGAAAAGGAAGTAGCTTCCCCTTCCCTTCGCCCTTTTCTTCCCTTCGGCCCCATTCCTACATTTCGACTTTGATGGAGGGTAACTGTTTACCTTCCGTTTAGACGAAAGGTACCATTCGACTTCATCAAAAGGGTAAAAGAAGGCTTGTTGGAGTCGAAGGCAGAACCGGGCCCACTGAAGTGATGTTTTTATCTTGTTTGTCTAATTTTGATTGGCTGAGGAACCTTCTCCTTTACTTCCAAATGGTAAAAAGTATACAAAAGTCATCCTTTTTCTCAAAACACTGTAATTCTTCCTCAAATATTTCCAAAAGCAATTTCCTTCTGAATCTAAATAGTTTTGGAAGCGAATTTTCAGTTTAGCCCTTAGGCTTAAATAATTTAATTACCTTAGTAAATCACTAAGGAAAAATCCCCAAAAATAAGATAAATCATATACTTCAACGTATTAAAATTTCAAAGCATATGATGATCAACACAACTCGGAATTTAACCAAAACCGAATGAAAACGTGTTAATTAGCCCATTAACATTTTAAAACAGCTATGTCTTATCCAAACAAAGCTTTAAGTGGTTATATCCTAACCAAAATCATAAACGTGAATCGGGTATAATCCATAACTGATCCAAACATAGAAAAACGAGATGATAAACATGATTATTCACCTTGATTAGTTGATTGGAGAATGAGATAATTTCTTAGCTTTAATTCCTTAGCTTATTCTTCAATTTAAACTCTTCCTGGAGCTTTTTAATGGCCGGCCGAAGTGATGAGGTTTTAAAAATGAGAAAGTGGAAATTTATTCAAGTGGAGGAAGATATTTATACAAAGAAATGTAGCTCCATTTCCAAGTTTACCCCTTAGGAAATTCCTCTTTCTAAATTTAGTTATGTCTTATTTTAGTTCATTCATTTAGACACGGCCATTAGATTTATTAATCTCATCTCCCTACTTATTCACATTATTATATTTAATTTATCCAATTAAATATCCCGAATAATGTTAATTAAAATTCAAGGGCATTATAAAAATTCTCGAAGCGTCACTTTTGGCATGAAGAGGTGCATTTCTTGGGGCATGTAGTCTCAAGAGAGGGTCTAGCGGTGATCCCGCTAAGGTAGTGCAGTACATGATTAGAAGGCCCCTAAGAACGTTACCGAAGTTAGAAGCTTCCTTGGCTTGGCTGGTTATTATAGGAAGTTTATCAGAGATTTTGCTAAGATCTCAACACCGCTGACTCGCCTTAGTAAGAAGAATGCGACATTCGTGTGGGACGAGGATTGTGAGGATTCCTTCACGATGCTAAGATGGCCCTTACTAGTGCACTCGTGTTGGTTTTACCCGATGGAGCTAAGCCTTTTACAGTATACACTGATGCATGTGGGACTGGCCTTGGGGCAGTATTGATGTAGGAGGGGACGGTAGTATGCTATGAGAGTAGACAGTTGAGAACTCATGAGAAGAACTACCCCACCCATGATTTGGAGCTGGCCGCTATTGTTTTCGCGCTCAAGTCTTGGATACATTACTTGCTAGGAGAGAGGTTTGAGCTTTTCACTGACCGTAAATCATTGAAGTACCTATTCTCACAAAAGGATTTAAACTTGAGGCAGCAGCGTTGGATGGAGTTTCTGGCATCATATGACTTTGAGTTAGCTTACACCCCTGGCAAGGGGAACGTGGTTGCGGACTCGTTAAGTAGGAAGAGATCAACCCTCAGCCCAATGTTCATGGAGTGGAAAAGCCTAGAGTTTATTTCCACCTTTGATTTTAAGCCTTCTACGGACATTACTCCTAGATTACTGGCAGTACGTGAGGTTAAGCCTACCCTCATAGATCAGATTGGATCAAGGCGACCAGAGGATTCAGAGCTTGTGGATATTCTGGATAGGATTAGCAGTGGAGAGGTTTCTAGACATCTCCAATGCTATTCCATCGATAGTAAAGGGTGGCTAAGGAGAGATGGAAGTCTTTTTGTCCCACGCATTGGTGATTTGATGAGTGCAGTACTAGTAGAAGCACACCATTCTCTGATGACTATTCATCCGGGTGGTGATAAGATGTAAAGGGACATGAAGTTTGTGTTTTATTGGAGTGGCATGAAGAAGGATGTAGCAGAGTTCGTGGCTAAGTGTCTTGTGTGCCAAAGGGTTAAGGCGGAGCAGCGGAGGCCTGGCTAATTGCTTCAACCATTGGATGTACCCGAATGGAAGTGGGACAGTGTTTCGATGGACTTCATAGATGGTTTACCTTGACTTAGGAAGGGAAATACTAGTATTTGGGTGATTGTAGATCGTTTGAATAAGAGCGTCCACTTCATTCCGGTCAAGAGTAAGAGGACAACACCTTATTTGGCGTCCATATACGTTCGTGAGATAGTCCAACTTCATGGAGTTCCCTCTAGCATAGTGAGCGACAAAGACCTTATCTTTACTAGCGAGTTTTGGAGGAGCTTGCAAGAGGCTTTAGGGACATAGCTTAGATTGAGTACGGCCTATCACTCTTAAACGGATGGCCAAACGGACAGAGTTAATAGAGTTCTTGAGGATTTGTTGAGGATATGCATTCTTGATTTTGGAGGGACTTGGGAGGAGCACTTTCCTTTAATGGAATTCGCATATAACAATAGTTTTCAGGCTAGCATTGGGATGGCTCCTTTTGAAGCCCTTTATGGAAGACCTTGCAAGTCACCTTCGTGTTGGTTGGAGTCTACAGAAAGATTGCTACTTGGTCCCAACATTGTTATCGAGACTTCGAAAAAGATTGATTTGATTAGGAGAAGAATGAAGACGGACCAAGATAGAAAGAAATCCTAGGCAGATAAGCAAAGAAGGGAAATTGAGTTTGAGATAGGAGATTTGATTTTCATTAAGGTGTCTCCGCTAAGAAAGGTAGGGAGGTCTGGATAAAGTGGGAAACTTGCTCCCAAATTCGTAGGACCACTCCCCATTGTGGAAAGGGTAGGAAAGATGGCGTATCAGATAAAGCTACCAAAGAGGCTCGCGGGAGTTCATGATGTTTTTCATGTTTCACACTTGAGAAAGTGCTTACATGATTCAGCAGAGGTAGTGGAACCTAGCCTACTCGAGGAAGTTGAAGTGGATAGAGAAGCATCGGTTCAACGCATTCCTACCAAGATAGTTGGGCATGATATCAAGAAGCTTAGGAATAAGGAAGTCCCTTTGGTGAAGAAGCAGTAGGGAGATACTATCGAGGACGCTACGTGGGAGGCTGAGGAGAAAATACATACCTCTTATCCACATCTCTTCGATAGTACGTCTTGAATTTTCTATTTCCATCTTTAGTTTTGAATAGGTTCTTTCCTTTAGTATCCTTTTGGAGGGTAGAACTTAGGATTTAACCTATGGATGGTAGGATTGGATGTAAACATGTTACTAGAACATGTTATGTGTGATGGACGCTAGTGGTTGCAAGTGTTTGCTAGTGGATGCTAATGGACGCATATACACACATTAAGCACTATTATTTCTTAGAGATCGGCCTAACTAGGTCACTAAAGCATATGCATATGGATGTGTGTGCACTTGCATTTTTATTTTATTTCCATGGTTGCTATAATGAGTGATTAGCATATGATTGTTGCATTTGGATGATGATTGTGGCACACATGTAGAACTATCAGTTATCATTAGGAAATTTGCATTCATTTGGATACATGGCACGGACATGATTGCATAAAACGGAGGTCAACTGAATTAGTAGACCGCCTAATCTTTTGCATTAGTTAGGGACATTGACACTACACAGTTGCATATACAATAAATTGCATTAGAAAGCTTAAGAACAATGGATTAATGGATGATGGTTGAATATGTGGTTGTGGAATTTGGATGAAAATATTTATTTCATTCTTCTGTCCTTGGAATTTCGGGGACGAAATCCTTTAAGGAGGGGAGAATGTAACAACCCAAAATTTGAGCTATAATAATTAATTAACGAATTAATTAAAAAAAATAAGTTTGTGAAATCGTCAGTATCGAGCCACGGAAGTTGAACCATTGGGTCCGTAGTAATTTTTTGATCAATTTCCATATATAACTTGTCGAAATCTGAGCTAATATGGAGAAGTTATGAGAGAAACAAGAAACCAAAATTAAATAAACAAAAATGAATAAAAAAATACAAGGGCATGGGTCGACTCCCAAAGATCATAGGTCAACCCGCAAAACTTCCTGGACGTAAAAAAGTCCATGTACGAGCCGAACACCTTAAAATTAGATTTATGGTTAATCCTGTGCGTTCGTGCTTGCATCCGACGGTTCTTAGTGAGCCTATAACGCTGTTGCACCAGATTTAATCTTCAAATCCAACGGCCTGAGATCCCTAAGCTACACTATAAATAGAAGCCTAGGCCTAGCTATTTTTCTCATTCCGATTTTCTCCCAATTGGGTTCATTGCCTGAGGTTGAACCCTAAGTAGAAATTTTTCTAGGGAGGAAATCTTTTTGATAAAAATATTCTACGCCATAGAAGCAGATCCAAGAAGGCCCAGGAATAAAGCTAAGGACCATACGTGAGTGTTTTGTAATTATTTTAGATTTGTAAGCGATTTAAAATAATTGGGTTCTTAATAGTTGTATTTTTTCTGCAATTTTGAGACAGTTTTTATGTTAGTTTATTTACAGTCAATTTTTAAGTAAATTTTAGAAGAACTTTTCAGTCTATTTTTATTCAGCTATTTTATTCAGTTATTTACAATTATTTAAAACTTTTTTAAGTTGGAATTTAGCCTATAAATGTTAGCTTCTTTTTATAGAGATTTAATCCTTTTTTACGTGAATAAAATACTAAAAGAGAAGAATTTGCTAATATGGATTAAAATAGAAAAAAAACTAAATTTACAGAAATTAGATGTAAAATGAGAAAAACTGAAATTAAATAGAGATGGACTGAAATAGGCAAATTTAAGATATTTGCAAGTATGATTATAACAAGAGGTTATAACTAAAAAGAGAAAATAGAAGAGTAACAGTTGCAAGAACAATTATAACACATATGTTATAATTAGAAAGAAAGAAATAACAGAAGAGGCTTATTTTAAAACTTAGATCTTGGATTAAGTTAATAAGCAAATATAGTAAAAATAATAGAAGAGGCTTATTTTAAAACTTAGATCTTGGATTAAGTTAATAAGCAAATATAGAAGTAGGGCCTGTACCGGTAGCATTCCCTTTCAGGTCTAGGACTGAGGGTTTCACACGTAGGTGAGGCTGGGACACACATGCTGATTTGGGTAAATAAGTGGCCGATGGATAGATGCTCAAATCTGGGGATTTAGGCAAGGAGCGCGAAGGTAGAAGATTTGTTTGTTAGGACCAGTACCGACAGCATTTCCTTTCAGGTCGAGGACTGATGGTCTCACATGTTGGTGAGGCTGGGCACGCTTATGCTGATTAGGGTAAATAAAGGGTCAAATAGGGGGCGACAGTTAGTGTGTACCGGCGATGACCAAGCCTGCGGCATCGATTAGGGTAAATAATTTTCTACTGCGTTCTAAGTGCTAAAGAGGTGTCTTTTTTGCTGTGACCAACAGGATTGGTTCACAGTGGCACAACAGAGATAGGAAGGGCCAATCAATGTGTAGGATTAGGATTTTAGCCTAATCAAGTTAGCAATTGAGATAGGATTAGGGTTTCAGCCTAATCACAGCAGTTTAAGACAAATGCAAACAATCAAATCAAATAATCAAAGCAAACAGTCAAACAGAATCAGAAACTGTATTTTATCCGAGTTTTATTTTTTATGTATTTTCCTTTCAAGCTAGAACCTTTGCTTAGTCTATCATCTTTATATTGCTTAGAAATGCTAGTAATTACTTTCACCCACCAGACTTATTGTCTGACCCACTCCTCTATCTTTCCGCTTTTCCCCCAATAGGCCAGCAGAGTTGAGGATAGTTGATTCAGGTTGCTTGGAGATTCATTCCTGGAGTTTTTCTCATTTCAGATGTATTCTTATGCTTTTCATCTTTCTCATTTGGCTTAAGATGGATTGGCACTTGTGAGAGGGATGATTTTTATTGTTATCTTTATACTCTAATTTTATGAGACCGAGATGTATTTTCATGAGACATGAGACATTTTGAGTTTTTGAGATACGTTATGTTTTTATGAATTATTTTGAGATGAATTTTAGTTTTGAATGATAAGTTATTATTTAAATGTTTCAGTTACTTTTACTTATTTTTATAGTCTCTGTGATGCTCTAGCTATACCTATAACGCACCACATCCTTTGGTGTGCCATTTTTGGGGATACTAAGGGGTGTGGGGGTGTTTAAGAGCGCACAATCGATTGGATCATTGTTGACTTTGGAAGCAAAAATCAATACAACGATCAATAAATTCGAAAACGTTTTATCATCCAACCAAATGAACCAAGCTTCCCAACCAATGTGTTATAAATGCAACGATCTAAATCACATAGCCGATCAGTGTCCTAATTCGATAGAACAACTCAATGTTTTTAACAAGGTTAAGAATGACCCGTTTTCTCAAACGTACAATCACAATTAGAGAAATCATCCTAACTTTTCATGGAACCAAAATATTTCTAACACGAATTTGGTTCGTCGCAACTTTCAAGCATTTCTGAACAATGCTTCGAATCCTCTCTTTAAGCCTAATCACTTTCAAAAAAAATTTGCGGGTCCATCTCAAAATCAACCGCGACGATCTTTTGCTCCCCAAGGTGATAAACGATTGACTTCACTTGAGAAAAGTCTTGAAACTTTGGCTAAAGCAACCACTGAAAACCTCCAATCAAATAGAAATTTGCAAAATTTGTTAACCTCATATATGTAGAATAGAGTCAATCGATTGCTAAACTTGAAGTGCAAATGAGTCAATTATTCACCTCTGTGAGTGAATGTAAACGAGGCACATTCCCAAGTCAACCAATTCCAAATCCTAGAAATCAAAACATCAATTGAAATGAAGCCCATGTTGTACAAGATAGCAATGTGAACAAATTTAATGCTATCACGACTTTGTGTTCCGGAAAACAAATCGATAACCAAGTGGTCGATCCAAACGATTTACCGAAAGATCCTATGAACACTTCAAAAATGACAAGCGATTCTAAGCAAAACATCGAGCCAAGCATCAAATCAAATTCCAATCTAAATTCTTCTTCTACTCAAGTAGACCGACCTACTGAGTATTAAGTTCCATTTCCACATCGTCTTTGACCTGAGAACACTCTGATCAAATGGAAAAGATGTTGGAAATTTTCAAACAAGTGAAGGTAAACATCCCTCTTCTTGATATCGTTCAACAAGTCCAAACATAAGCTAAATTGTTGAAAGACTTTTGTACTAAAAAACGACATACTAATGTATCAAAGAAAGTTTTCTTAGCTACCGGTCTTAGCGACATTTTGTCTCAATCAATCCCCAGAAAATACAATGATCATGGATGTCCGACGATCTCGTGCACGATAGGAGACAAGATGATTAATAAGTGCTTACTAGATTTAAGTGCGAGTGTCGATTTGATTCCATATTCAGTTTACAAGTAACTTGGCTTGGGTGAACTAAAAATGACTAAAGTAACTCTTCAATTTTCCGATTGTTCGATAAAGAAACCAGTAGGAGAAATCGAGGACGTACTCATCAAAATCGATCAATTCATATTCCCCGTCGATTTCATCGTCCTAGAGACTCAACCTATAAATAATCCTATGAGTCAAATTCTATTGATTTTAGGACGACCTTTCTTAGCCACTTCAAATGCCCAAATCAATTGTTGAAATTGTTTGATGAATTTTTTTTGGAAACATGACATTGGATCTTAACATCTTCAATCTTGAAAATTAACCGAACGAACCTTTTGACCAAACGTTGGAAGTTAGCTCCATTCAAGAAAATTTTAACAATAAAACAGTTGACCTTAATCACGAACATGAGATCGAATACAAACAATTGTTTCAAGACAAGCCTAACGAGATTGAAGACGCGCTTCCCTTTAAACCCCCTACTATTAAGTCAGAACTTCAACCAAATTATTTGATTAAGCAACCTTCTAGGTTGGAACTCAAACCTCTTCCTAATCACCTTAAGTACGCATACTCAGGTGACAAAAAAACGTTTCCTGTCATAATCTCTTCAGATCTCTCTCTTGATCAAGAAGCTTCCCTTCTTTTAATTCTGTCGAAAAACAAAGAGGCGATTGGATGGTCGATTACTGATATAAAAGGAATTAGTCCCACTCTTGTTCAACATCGTATCCATTTAGTTGATGAAGCCAGGCTTGTTCGTGGTGCGTATTGAAGGCTTAACCCAAAACTGAAGGATGCGGTTCGAGACGAAATTCTTGAACTCCTCGATAATGGTATCATATGCCTCATTTCTGATAGTTCATGGGTTAGACTAATTCATGTCATGCCTAAGAAGTTTGGGCTTACCGTTATCAATAATGATGCTAATGAACTCATTCCAAGTCGTACTTAAAACGGTTGGCGTGTTTGCA
Source organism: Allium fistulosum (assembly GCA_030737815.1). NCBI lineage: Eukaryota > Viridiplantae > Streptophyta > Magnoliopsida > Asparagales > Amaryllidaceae > Allium > Allium fistulosum. The sequence goes on from CM060902.1 coordinate 237,950,893, forward strand.
TTGATTATCGAAAATTAAATGCTATGACATAAAAAGATCACTTTCCTCTTCCTTTCATTGACCAAATGCTAGAACATTTAGTTGGCCAAGAATTCTATTGCTTTCTCGATGGTTATTCCGATTATAACTAAATTCCTATCGCTTTAGAAGATCAAGAGAAAACAACTTTCACATGTCTCTTTGGCAATATTGTGTATCGAGGTATGCCATTTGGCCTTTGCAACGCTCCTCCTACTTTCCAAAAATGCATGGTCAGCATCTTTTCCGACATGATCGAATGCTTTCTGGAAGTGTTTATAGACGATTTTTCCATTTTTGAAAACTCTTTTTCCAAGTGCTTACATCATCTTGTGTTGTTTTGAATCGATGCAAGGACAAACACGCTAAATTGAGAATAATGTCATTTCATGGTCAAACACGGGATTGTACTAGGGTATGTCATTTCAAATAAAGGCATTGAGGTAAAAAGAGCGAAAGTTAACGTAATTACGAATCTACCCATCCCCAAAATCTGTAAAGTACATTCGTTCATTTCTTGGACACGTTGGTTTTTATCGACGCTTTTTGAAAGACTTTGTTAAAATTGCTCGATCTCTGACGACCCTTCTTGGAAAAGACATTCCATTTGACTGTAATTTCGATTGTGCTTCTGCTTTTGAACGTCTCAAAAATGTACTCATATTTGCTCCCATCATTTGCTCACCCAATTGGGATCTTCCTTTCGAAATAATGTGTGACACCTCTAACTTTGCGGTTGGTGCTGTCTTAGGACAATGCATCAACAAAATTCTTCACGTCATCTACTACGCAAGCATGACTCTAAAGGATGCTCAACCCAATTACACAACCACTGAAAAAGAACTTCTAGCCGTAGTGTTTGCGCTTGAAAAATTCTAACCTTATTTGATTGGCTCAAACATTACAGTTTACACTGACCACTACACTCTAAGGTACCTTTTTTTGCTAAAAATGATGTTAAGTCTCGTTTGATCCATTGGATAATATTACTCCAAGAATTTGACCTTATGATCAAAGAAAAAAAGGATCCAACAACGTCATTGCTAATCATCTTTCGCGTCTTCAAATGCACCAACTTATTTACCGATCAATGGGAACTTTCCTGATGAACAACTCGTTTCCATTTTCGTTGATTCCTGGTATTCCGATATAGCGAACTATTTAGTCACTAAGGAAACTCCTTCAATTTGGTTGAAACAAGATAAATATAAGTTTCATTCCCATGTCAAGTACTTCTATCGGGATGATCCATACGTGTTTAAGTATTGTTCCGACCAAATCATTTAATGTTGCATTCTAGATTGTAGAATTAAGAGTGTTCTTTCATTTTTCTATGACCAAGCTTGTGGTGGTCACTTTGGCCCTAAGAAAATAGTGAAAAGGTGCTTCAATGTGGTTTTTACTGGCCAATGCTTTTCGAAGATGCATTCGAGTTCTGTAAAATTTGTGATCGTTGCCAAATGTTAGGAAAAATCTCTTGATGAAACATGATGCCTTTTAACTCTATTTTTACGATCGAAATCTTTGACGTTTGGGGTATTGACTTTATGGGACCGTTTCCTAACTCTTTCGAAAACCTGTACATTCTTCTTGCTGTTGATTACGTCTCTAAATGGGTTGAAGTCATTTCTTGTAAAACAAATGACCACAAAGTTGTTGTGAAATTCTTAAAAGAAAACATCTTTTTGAGGTTTGGAACACCTCACACAATAATAAGCGATAATGGAACCCATTCCTGCATTGATCGTTCGAAACTCTAATAAAGAAATGCTTGATAACCCACAAGTTATCCACTCCTTATCATCCTCAAACTTGTGGCCAAGTTGAAGTTTCAAATTGCCAAATCAAATAGATTTTGGAGAAAACTGTGAATTAAAATAGAAAAGATTGGTCATAAAAATTAACAGATGCACTTTGGGCTTACAGAACTGCATATAAAAGCAATCTTAGAATGTCTCCTTTTAGGCTAGTATATGGCAAAACCCGCCATTTACCCATCGCACTTGAACATAAAGAGTTGTGGGCAATTAAGAACATAAACTTTGATCTTGAAAAGGATGGTGAGAACAGAAAATTGCAACTCAATGAATTAATTGAGATGGAACGACGTGTATGAAAATGAAAAAATTACGAAGAAAGAACAAAAGTTTCTCATGATTTCGCCTAATCAAAAAGTTCTTTTATATGACTCTAGATTTTATTTGTTCCTCGGGAAATTAAAATCAAGGTGGACAGAACCATACGTCGTATATACTATTTTTCCACACAGTTTCGTAAAAATAGAAAACCCTAGGAAAGGATCGATTTTTAAAGTTAGTGGTCATCGTTTAAAAAATTACCTGGAGTTGGCGAGTAATCAAGAGGAGAAGCTCACGATTCTTCATGAGCCACACTACGTCTAGTAAGAAATTTTAACCCTTTATTGTAAATATGTACTTATTTTTCTCCTTACACTCATTATATCATGTATTGACTATGGTGACACAGTCAAAATCAAATGTAGAGGGAATCTCATGTTTATTTTGATTTTTCATGGTTTATTTTTAGCATTTTCTTTTGGAAAAAAACAAACAAATAAACAAAAATTCCAAAACAAAATTTTCGCTTTAGCATATTGATTTACTTTTGAAAAAACACAATATGATAAGTATATGGTTTTGGTTATTAATTGAAAATTTTGAAATTCTACTTATCTCAACAAAAATAAAAATAAAAGTTTGATTACAATTAACTATGATTTAACTAGTATATAGGAAGGTTCATGAGAGATAATTATAAAGTATATCCTAATTGTAATCTTTGTTTAAAAGGGTGGTTGACTTAAAGTAAAGGTGACAATATTTTTGATCTTCTAAGTTAAGTGGTGCTTGGATGATTTTGCATAACTCTCTTTTAAAAAAAATAAAAAAAAAATGTTTTATAAAAATAAGGAAAACCTAGAGTCATGTGTTCACACGTATGTGTGTACAATCGCCATGCTCTGTAACCTTCTCACGTAAGCCCGGAAGGTGGTCATGATCAGTATATTTGGCCTCAATTTATTTGAGTTAGGTGTATGTAAATAAAACTAATATAATAATAATAAACACCTAGAGTCATGTGTTCATATGCAAGTGTGTACACTTGCCACACTCTGTACTCTTCTCACATAAGCCCGAAAGGCAGTGGATGATCGGTATATCTTGCCTTTGTTTATCTAAGTTAGGTGTATAAATAATAATGTTAATATTTTTCAAAATAGAGAGAGCAAGCAATTGAAATCCAAGCAAAATTTTCACTTATTTGATTTGACTTTTTATTCTAAAGAAATAAAAATGCCACTTTGCAAAACTTTGATAATTAACTAAAGGATCCATTTCATAGTTGCATTATGTTATCAACTGAAACAACTAGCCAAACTAGAGTCTAATTATGATGATAACTTAATTTTTGTTGGATGTTTTGATGAGTAAAAGGACTAAAATTTCTTGATAATGATCAAAACTTATATTTAACTTACTCGTGTCAATATAAAAGTAAAATCATCATTTGTAAATATTTTTGAAAACTTGCATCGAGTAGTCACATTAGAATTTGCATATCGTATTTAGATTTTGTAGGTAGTAACTGCTGGAAACCCTCATGAGACAACACTCGTCCTACTAGGGACAGCTAGAGGCTTAATGGCTTGTTGTATACGCTCAGTGTAACATCCTGTAACACCCCACATTTTTAGATAATTAAATAATCAAATAATTATAAACAGTGAAAATGCGCGTTTTTGGGATTGTCATAATATGGCCTCGAAACTTATAACATTATGTTCGTGGCAATTTTTTGATTAATTTACATATATAATATGCCTCGAACTGACTTCGTATGAAAAAGCTATTGACGTTCGAAGTTCCGAATCGAAAAATAATTATACATGTAAATGTGCGTAAATATATTTGTTTATAAATATATGCGCTTATAAATTCCAAAAATAATGCACGTTTGAATTTCAAAATAGACGCACGTCATAAAGAAAATTAATTGACATCAAAATTAGAGGTAATTAATTAACATTAGTGGGCAATGTTAATCAAATCAACAATTAAAGGAAATTAATTTACATTAATTAGCAACGTTTGAATTTCAAAATAAACATGTGTTATAAAGGGAATTAAATTTGCAATTGATGGAAATTAATTAGAATGAATAGGCAACGGTTAAAAGTTAACGTTTAATAATTTATAACGTTTAAAAATAGAGGAAATAAATTAATACATATAAAACAAAAAGGCTAGACACGTCAAAACTGACGCATTTTGCTTGTTTTTAAAGCTAGATTTCAATCGCTTTAAACGAACGGATGACGTTGCTTTGGCTCTCTATAAATAAACATGTCGGGCTAGCTTTCAAACCCATATTTTTCTGAATGGGCGCAGAAGCCCTGTCACTTTTCTTTCTCCTCCAATTCTTCAGAAATCAAATATATTAGATTTAGGTTTTCTGATTTGAAATTTGAGGGTAGAAACTGTAGATCTAGAGAAAGAGATGTCCAAATTAAGCCGTCTATATAAGGTTAGTTTTCAGATCTGGTTTTCTAGTTTATCTGTTTATTTTTCTTCAAGTGGATCCAGATTTATAAATCCATACAAATTCCAGTTTGTGGATACAAATAGGGTTGCAAAGGGAAGGCTATGGATAATATAACTGGACTAAAAATCAGATCTGGAATTTGGAGTGTTTTCTTTTCAGGTGAGTAGATTAAAATTATATATCTTTTATTTTGATGATATATAATATCATTAGATTCCTGTTAATATTTTAATTCAGTATTTGAACTAATTTTAGTAATTAGTCATACTAGTTAGTTATGTTGAAACTGTAAATTCTATAAGAGAAGTGTACTTATATTTAAATGTTATTTATATGGAAAAGGAAATAAATCCAATTAAATATAAGTACTATTAGGCTTAAAAATTATAGAGAAAGGCATAAGCCTAAAAGTGAGAAATTTACAATAAATTATGTTAAAACGAGAGAAATGAATTAAAAAGGGGAAAAATCTAATAAATTGATTTGGAAGTTAGTGATAGGTTAGTTGGTTGGTTTAGAAAAGGGAATACATTTCCATAGTTTAATATTGTAAGAATAATGACAAACGTAATTGCAAGAATAAAAGCAAGAAAAATGGAATTGGTGCAAAATAGAGACATTACTATATTTTGCATTACCCAACAATTAAAAACAATAAAAGAAATATCTTGCAATTACGAGTTCTTGTTTATATCATTATTTAGTATTAAAATATGGAAATGGATCTTTAGCATAGTTTTTGTAACCACTGAAATAGAATAGAACTACTTCCCAAAATAAAAGAGAATAACGCGAAGCGTTAAAGAAATTAAAGAAGAAGAAATAATCAAGTTAATTATTTGACAAGACTAGAAACAATAAACAGAAAATGTGACTAGATCTGCATTTATTGCGCAGATAGTAGAGTAATAATTAAAGCAGTTATTATGATAAGTAACTTATGACAGTTGGACGTAGTCCCAAGTTAAGACTGTTATATAATATAAGAGAACTAAAGAAAATTTAGTATCATAATAAAAGAAGACAGACTAGAATAGAAAAGAGACACTTGCAATTACATTTATAACATGTAAGTTATAAAAAAAAGAATATAAAAGTGACAATTGCAAGTATAATTGTAACACGTAGGTTATAATTAAAAAGAAAGAAAATAGAAGAGGCTTATTTTATCAAACTTAGATCTTGGATTAAGTTAATAAGCAAAAAAATAATAGTAGTGGTCCGTACCGGAAGCATTTCTTTTCAGGTCTAGGACTGATGGTCTCACACGTAGGTGAGGCTAGGCATGCTGATTAGGGTAAATAAGTAGCCAACAGAATAAGAAAAGTGAACTAAACTCGTAATAAAAGATTAGAAGTAGGGTCTAATAAAATGGTAAGGTGCGTTTGTAGTAGCCCAAAGAGAATCTGGATAAAGAGCCTAACTAAGCAGTTCGTCACAGATTTTTAGTACAGAAAGAGCACGTCCAACCTACTTATTTTGAACTAGAAGGAAGTATGAGCCTTCAACGAGGCGTGAGGATACTCTAGGATGGCCCACGGGAGGCAGGTCTGTAGGTGTTCCATCAAGACAGTATGCCTTTACTGCTTTTTCATTGTAGGCCTAACAAAGTGGACCTTTGTTGGCAGTCAAAAGGTTGATGATGGAGTAGGATATTCGTATGACACCGTAATCTATTTGCGAGTAGGTTATAGTGGGCAGGACCCATAAGGATAGTCGCATGCGGGTATCAGCCATCATCAGTCTGAGTGAGTTTGAGAAAGACTAGAGTTAAACTAATAGGCCAATGATACTTTCACTATCGAGACATTGGATGAGGGGCACAACCAATTGGATGTTTAGATTGTTTGTATTAGGGCACAACTACTTAGCTCTTGAAAGGTCTTTTGATTAGTTGAGGGGGGGCTACGTGGGGCCATAGCCACGATGAGAAAAGAGGCGGACCATGTAGAATATCTGTATTGTAGGCCTAACGAAGTGGACCTCTACAAATATAGAAAATCCCCGATTGAGTTCCGTACAAGGTAGACCTTGTTGGCGGAATTCAGGGAGTAGACAAAACGATTACGTGTAGTCCTCAAGGTACGCACTGGGTGGTACATTGTGGATGTCCAAGCACTAGTATAAGCTAGTGCGGATTTAGTTTCACGTTTTCATAGTAGATGACATAACATCTGTATTGTAGACCTTACGAAGGTGTCCTTTACAGATGTGGTTACAGTACGCTCTAGTAGCCAGACGATGGATTCCTTTTCGAGGAGGATATAGAAGGTACTATGAGTAGTAGTACCTAGGATCGATGTTGCCTTTGGGCATGTAGCTACATATATATTGGTTATTAGGTCTTAATCTACTAGGGAGATAGGTACGATTCACGCACAGAGGCGAGAGTATTATAAACCCAATAAACCTAATACAACATAAAATGGAAATAGAATGGTATATGAAGAATTATGCTTAGAAGTGTATAATTTGTCCATTCACCAGAACTTTAATTCTGACCCCTCCTCATATAATCCCACATGTTAGATAGAAGGCAAAAAGTTTCTAGCTTTGTGGCACTTGTTTAGAAAGTGTTATTACCTTGCTGAGTATTTACTTACTATTATATTTTAATCAGTTCCGTTGTGAGATATTAATTTGAGCTCTGATATATTTATCTTTGCCTATTTGCAGGATACCAGATACCCAATTCGGGCTTCAACGGGCTTGAATTTTAGCATTTTTGCAAAAATCCGAACCCACTGGAATTCGAGTTGTTACATTTGGTATCAGAGCTTAGGTTAGTGGATCCTAAGTAAATTAGGAAATATGAGTGAATGTATTTGTATGTTTGAATAAAATATAAATATATTATGTACTATAATCCAAATAGTCCCCAATTATAGATTTTAACATATGGAAAGTTTTTAGAAGTATATTTGTGCATAGTTTGCTTGTTGGGTTTGGGATGACCCAGGGATGTTGAGCCCGATGTTATTGTTTATTTATAGTGTACAATAAGCTATGTTTTGAGAGAAGATTGGTATCCATATTTTATGGAAAGTGGGAAAGTTCCCTAGGGACAGTAGGGAGAGTAATTTTATTTTGGAAGGAATAAGAGATTTTAGTAAGGGTATTCCTAGGGTATTAAGAAGAAAATCCACTTTATGTCTAGCCCAATAAAATGAAATTTTTGGAATTGAAAAGTTGAAAAATATAATTGTTAATATGTTTGAGGAAGTAAATATTGGGTTTTTGAAAAAAAAAGTGGTATGAAATTTAAATTGGTTTTTATATGATGTAAATTTTGTTAAATGTGAAATTATTTTTGAAGAATTATAGAGCATGTATAGCTCGCTAGTTTCTTTGTAGGTAAACAAAGATTTTAAATAAAAAACATAGAGTGTGTTAAGTATCGAAAACGTATGTTACAAGATTTATTGTTGTAATAGATGTTTTCGTGAAAAATAAAGGAAGCATAGACTATGACACTATTATTATAGTAGGTGACTCCCAAAGGAAATGTTTTTACATAGCATATGTGATTTATTAATATTTATTTTAATTGAATCCATATACTAGTATTCTTGGGTTGTAGTAACGGTGTTTTACGCAACATCTGTTTTGACCCAAGTAAAAATGTGTTTTGAAGATAATTTCTAAGTATAGAAATAAAGTGGTATGTAAGTACACTTATTATTTAAATAAGTCTATGGAAATGTTTTCCAGTTATGAAAATATTAAAAAGAATTTGAAAATGAGTTCTTCTGAAAAAAAAATATTTAAGTTAAATATTAGGAAATTAATAAATTTCGTAGGAAATGTCTATTGTAACTGAATATAGATTAAACATACTTTAATCTATTGGAATAAAAGGAATAATGATATAATTTTATATGAAACAAATCACAAATAAAGATGTTTTGTGCAAGTTATAAGGAATACGTGAAAGAGATGTACAAGGTATGGAAAGCACCATATTTTGTATAGCCTATTTCGATAAATATAAAATATGTTCCTTGTAATTTCACATAAATATGAAATCCTATTTTAAAGGATTCATAGAGGGTTTTAGCGTTAATGGTTTCTCATAAGAGAAAGTAGTTCTAATACATTAAGGTATAAAACCATTAGGTGTAATAAAATAAGTGTAATAATTAGAGACGGTGTTAGTTAGGAGGGATATTATAGAGAGCCTTAGTAGGAAAGCTAAGCAATGGAAATTTCATATTTATCCATTGATTATGCGCATTGGTTGCTTGCCTTTGTAGAAAGTCCTCTTTTGTACTAAGTTAGAAACTCCTCCAAGGTTAGGTAATTGGAAGAGTAAGAAAGTTAAGGGATTTTGGATAAAATAATTGTTCTTATCTACTTTAGTTTTTGTAAAGTTGAAAATCTATGAAAATAATATATTTTGAAAACATGTGATGACATTTTTGGAAGTCAAGAAAAAACAATGTTTTAAGGACAACCAAGGCATGTTTTAAAGAAAAATGGTTTGGTGAAAAAGTAACTAAGCTTTTGGAAGAGAAAAACTTTGTAAACGGTGAAATTTAAAAATCCAAATTATTTTTTACGGAAAGCTGTAAAGGTTTTTGAAAGGAAAAGAGGAATAAGTTTTGAACATAGAATTTGTAAGTTTTCCCCTCTAAGTTTGGGGAATAATTTAACTTCAAAGAGATGTAAAGAGGCAAGTCTTAAAAGATAAATGTTGAGTCAAGTTTTTTATAGAGTTTTGATTTCTGACAAAGGGATAAGCCGTGATCGACAAAAAGAAGTTATTCATTGTTTTAAAGAGACACAAAGAGCTCCATACATTAGAGGTTGATTATTTGGTATGTTAGTAGTGTTATTTATGTTAAAATCTATCCTCAAATAATCTCATACCTTCAATCTTTGAATATAAATGTATATATGTATGAGTGCACATTAACTGTGCAGTCTGGGCTAAACCGGTCGACCGGTTTAAAACAAGGTGGTCGACCGTTTCTACCCAAAATGCACAGATAACGTGCACAAGTGTACATAACGTATATATATTCAAATTCCTGTCTACTGGTCCATTTTGACCTGTCGACCGTTTTCAAACAGAAAGCAACCTTCCGTACAGACACTTCCTTTTCTTCAACGGTTGCTTCTCTTTCTCTTCACCAATGATCATGACCTTTGTTTGTATCTTTTCACAAAGGGTTACAACTGTTTATTTCTTATATAAACATCATGAAATCATTATTCCAAATAACCAGTTCTATTATTCTAATCTCTATTCTATTGATCTCTGTCTTGAGCTCTCAAACATCTCAATTGCTTATTGAATCATTGAAATCATTTCATATCTTTTGATTCTATAAGTAATATACTTCCTTCAATCTTCACAAACATCATTCACATATTTTGAGGATAAGATTATAGGAAGGGTGTACTACAAGTGACAAATCCGTGTTATCAAGAGCACAAGTTGTCAACGACAATTGTATTTGTTTTTGTTGAAGTCCTCGGTGTTGTAAGAGGCACGAAATCCCGTTCGGCTGTTCGGGTGTTGTAAACCTGTTCCTCCGGGTGAAGCGAGGTAGTTGGTTGTGAAAATCCAGATAGAAGTCTGGGACTGGACGTAGGACGGGAGGTCCGAACCAGTATAAAAATCCCTGGTGTGATTTTTACAGTTTACTGCATTTACTATTCTATATCTGTGAATTGCTATATAGCTAGTTTATTGAATATTTACTTGTATAGTAATTGTAAATAACATTCTGCATATATTGTTAGTCCATATTACACGATCCATAATTAGTGTACACAAGCATACACACTTTCATTTGGTATCAGAGCTTGGTTATCATATAACCGTAACACCGTTATTTGATATATTCTTGTAATATGGCAAATAACGCAAGCACTAGCTCTAGCACTTACACGGAAGGTCAATCAACACAAAGACCTCCATTCTTTAATGGTCTCAACTATAGCTATTGGGCTACACGTATGTCATTTTTCATGCAATCAAATAGTTATGATGCTTGGAATGCTACTCAAAAAGAAATAGTAAATCCAACAACTGAATATTCAGAATGGACAACGGCTGAGAAAACGGCAGCAGCCGTAAATGCAAAGGCAATAAATATGTTGTTTTGTGCATTAGACCAAAATGAATATAACCGTGTTAGTATCTGCACTACTGCATATCAAATTTGGCAAACGCTGAAAACCACTCATGAAGGTACTAACAAGGTTAAACAAGCCAAAATAGCCATGCTGAAGAGTCAGTTTCAAAATTTCAAAATGAAACCAAATGAGACAATCAATGATATGTATTCAAGGTTTCAAACTATTCATCATGCACTTATCGGATTAGGGCAAAAATATTCAGATTTTGATGTTGTTTCAACAGTCCTACATTCTCTGACTAGTGAATGGGAAGGAAAAGTATTAGCAACTGAAGAAGCTAATGACCTTTCCATCATGAAGCCAGATGAATTGATAGGAAATTTAATGTCCTATGAAGCAAATTTGCAGGCTAGAAAAGAACAGAAAGAAGAAAAGAAAAATGTAGCATTTCATGTTGAGAAAGATGAAAATGAATCAGATTCTGAAAATGAAGATTTGGCATTCATTGCAAAAGGATTCAAAAAATTCCTAAAATATCGAAAAGCCAGTCGCTACAACAAAAGGAAACCTGGATCAAGCAAACCATCTTCATCAACTATAGAATGTTTCAACTGTCACAAAAAGGGGCATATGCAGAAGGATTGTCCAGAACAGAAGAAGAAGTCAGAAAATGATAAATTCAAACATAAGAAGGACAAGTCAAAGAAACGAGCCTTCTCAGTAACATGGGATGATTCAGACTCATCCTCATCTGAAAGTGAAAGTGATCAGGAGAATGAACAAGCTAATGTTTGTTTTATGGCAACAGAAGATGAGGTACAAATTCCTACATTTGATGAATTACTTGATATAAATTCTGAATTGATAGTCAAATATAAAGACATAAAACGTCAATTAAAAGTAGCCAAAGCAGATTTGAGTAGAGCAGAGTTTGAACGAGATATGTTAAAAGACGAGAAGAAAATATTAGAAGAAGAACTTGAAAAACTTCAAGAATCATCATCTAATGTTGACTCTCAATTATCTCTTTTGAGTCAAGAAGTTGAAACTCAAAAAGAGAAAAATGATGCTCTCACTATTGAAAATCATGAGCTTAAGGCAAAAGTCAAAAATCTGGACCTAGAAAAGGCGAGCTTACAAACTAAGTTAGATGACATAACTCAAAATGTTTCTAACTTTAACAAAGGTCGAGAAAATTTGACAAAAATCATTGAAAGTTCACAATCTGTTTCAAATAAACAAGGTTTGGGATATAGGAAACAAAAAACCAAGAAACATCTTGGTAATGGAAGGAAAAATAAAGTACAAGATACTGGAGCTATGAAAAATCTTAGTTTATTATATTCCAAACCAAAATCAGTTGTGAAATTTCAGAAGAAAGTTGTCAAGACTATCATAATATGGGTTCCTAAAACAAATAACAATTTGATTAGGAATAAATATATTCAGAATTTCATGAATACTGTACATCTTAATACTAATTATATATATAAAGGGGATACCGGATCCGTATGGGTTTGGACTCCTAAGACCTAACTCTTAGGACCCCATAAAAAGTGGGTACCATGGACTTAATTTTATTTTTTGCAGGTCCCACTTAAGAAAAGAGGAAAGTGGATATTGGACAGTGGTTGCTCGAAGCACATGACTGGAGACAAGAGCTTACTAACAAATATTACATACTCAGATGGTGGCTCCGTCACTTTTGGTGATAATTCAAAAGGCTATATCATCGGCAAAGGCGATGTGAGCAATTGCGGTACATCTAACTTACCTCTTATTACAAATGTCATGCTAGTTAGAAATTTAAAACACAATTTACTTAGTATCAGTCAATTATGTGACAAGGGTTTTACAATTTCTTTTTCAAACAATAAGTGTAGTATTCTAGATAAAGATCATAATTTAATTTTCGAAGGTTATAGAGACAGAAATATATATATTCTGAATATGAATATTAATCATAACTCAGATATGTGTCTTATAGCTAATGATAATGATCCATGGCTATGGCACAAACGCTTCTGTCATATAAACTTCAGAACTATTGACAAGCTAGCCAAAAACAATCTAGTTAGAGGATTACCCAAAATGAGTTTTAAGGTTAACAATATCTGTGATGCATTTCAATTAGGAAAATTAACCAAATCATCTTTTAAATCCAAGAAAGTCATATCAACACTACAACCACTTGAGTTACTACATATGGATTTATTCGGACCAACACAAGTTCAGTCGATAAATCATAATCGATATGTATTTGTAATAGTTGATGACTATTCTCGGTATACATGGTCTATTTTCCTGAAAAACAAGAGTGACACTTTTGAACATTTTAAATCTTTCGTCAAAAGAATTCAAAAATCGAAAGGGCTAAAAGTTAAAAACATAAGGAGTGATCATGGTGGTGAATTCGAAAATAACGAATTTGAACATTTTTGTACAAAGAAAGGTATTAACCACAATTTTTCGTTTCCTAGAACTCCACAACAAAACGGAGTTGTAGAACGAAAAAATTGAACATTACAAGAATGTACAAGAACGTTATTAAATGGATCTACTTTACCAAAACATTTTTGGGCAGAAGCCGTCGCCACTGCGTGTTATGTTTTGAATCGTGTGTCCATTCGACCACTCACCAAGAATACATCTTATGAATTATTTAACGAAAGGAAGCCAAATATATCTTACTTCAAAGTATTTGGTTGAAAATGTTTCATTTTAAATACGAAAGACCAACTCGGGAAGTTTGATCCGAAAGCTGATGAAGGTATATTTGTCGGTTATTCGGAAAGAAGCAAGGCATATCGTATTTTTAATAAACGAACCAAAACTATTGAGGAATCTCTTCATGTTTCCTTCGATGAAATCTTTCAGCCCTCTCAACCAAAAACTGATGATGACGAAACTATACTTTCTGACACTCCTATCATCTCAAATTATGACTCTGACTCTGAAAATATTGTTGAAAATACTTCTCAACAACAACCAGCTTGTGAAATACGTTCCCCTCCAAGATTATTGAGACACCATCCGGTTCAAAATGTAATTGGGGAGGTCGACTCACAAGTAAGAACTAGGAGTCAATTACATCAAATGGGACATGTTGCGTTTCTATCAAATATCGAACCTAAGAATCCTAAAGAAGCAGCTACCGACGAATATTGGATCATTGCCATGCAAGAAGAACTAAATCAGTTCGTGCGCAATGACGTCTGGGAACTTGTTCCAAGACCAACTGATCAGTCAGTGATTGGTACTAAATGGGTCTATAAAAATAAGAGTGATATAAAATTTATAGGTCAAAAATATATAAAAAACAGGCTGAACTGTGATACAGAACAGAACCGGTCGACAAGGAATAATGGACCGGTCGACCGTTTTGCTCTCTGGATAAAAACGGTCGACCGCCCCATTTTCGCCGGTCGACCGGTTACGTATATCCTGTTTTTTTATATACCTTCCGTTCATTTTTTTCCCCTATCTCTCTTTTTACTTCATAACCAGTCTTCTTCCCCAAACCAAAGAAACCCTACATTCCCTTATTAAATTTCTTTCTTCAAACTTATCCCTAATGGCTCCTCAACAAAAGAAATTTAAGCAAGCTTCTACCTCAGAGACACAACCCATTGATCTCTCTATCAAGAAATGGCTTGAGGATCCAATTTCACTCAAAAGGTGGAATGAAATGAAAGATTTTACTATCCATCCGGGTTCGTTTGTTAAATTCTCAGATTTCTCTAGTTATCGTATTTTAGATTTAGCAAAGGATACCGACATTGAAAACCTAATTGACTATGATCAAAACAATGTGGAAATTAACCATGTCATGATCAAGTTATTCTATGCTAATCTAAATATAGAGAAAAACAAACCCGCAAATCCCAATTATTGTCTTTGGTCTGTTGTATGTGGCAAAGAAGTGTTTATCTCATGTGATAGGATGGCAAGTGTTCTTGGTTCTAGGTTTATTGGTGAAAAATTCTCAAATGACTTTTGCAATATTCATGTCCGTAATCAAATTAGTCATCAATTTACTGAAGATGACAAGGATAGCACTAAGTCTATTGGCTTAAGGCCGTCTGCAAGAATTCTTCATCATACTCTTATGCACTCTCTTTTCCCAAGAACTGGAAATTTTGATGCCGTCTATAAAGAAAATTTCAAGGCATTATACGCAATTTATGGGGGTATTCGTATAAACTGGATTGGTATGATCTTTGATGAGATCTTGAAAGTAAATGATAGCTCTAGACCACACTTGTTTTATAACGAGTACATTATGCGACTCTTGCTCGATTGTGGCATTGAACCACCAAAGTCTTCTATTTCCAAACCAAAAGCCATCAACAAAGCTTCGATTACAAGAATGAAGCTTCCAGCTCCATACTTCAATATTATGCCTTTTGAACAATGGAAAGACCAAGGACATAGAGAGGCTTCCTCCCGTTCATCCCGATCTAAACCTGGAGAAGTTAAACTTTTAAGATCATCTTCCTCAACAAAAGAATCACTTAACACTATTGCTCAAAATCAATTTCTTCTAGAAGCCCGACTTAAGCGCATGGACACCAAAATGGATAAACGTTTTAACAAACTTAAGTCGTTCTTCAGTTCTATATGGGAAGCAATATCATGTGGAGCATCATCCTCATCCATGCCAACTCAAGACCCTGGCAAGCGCCCAGCTCCTCCTACTTTTGCTTGGACATCCTCGGAGGAGGGTACAAGCTCGGGAACGAGTCATGGACGTGGATACGGAAAATCTCAGCTTGTTGAAGAAGAAGAAGAGGAAGAAGAGGAGGGTGAGACAGATTCAGATTGAATCCTTTTAGTCTATGTCTTTATCTACTATTATGTGTAAATTATGACTTAGTTCTTGCTTTAAGACATTATCTGGCACTTGTACTAAATAGTGTCGCATTTTAATTCGTACTAGACTCTTTAGCATTATCATATTATGTGACTCTTAACTCTTGATCTATGGTAGTAGTCTTATTTTGCTTATACTCTGAATTATATAATTTATATCCTCTATTTTAATAAACTCCTTTTTGTCGATGACAAAGGGGGAGAAAATTGTGCTAACAGTATATATGCAGGAAAATATAGAGTTACAGGCACAATCTCAGGGGGAGATCAAATACAGGGGGAGATTCATAACTATGTTGTCATCAATCAAAAAGGGGGAGAATGTTGAGTCAAGTTTTTTATAGAGTTTTGATTTCTGACAAAGGGATAAGCCGTGATCGACAAAAAGAAGTTATTCATTGTTTTAAAGAGACACAAAGAGCTCCATACATTAGAGGTTGATTATTTGGTATGTTAGTAGTGTTATTTATGTTAAAATCTATCCTCAAATAATCTCATACCTTCAATCTTTGAATATAAATGTATATATGTATGAGTGCACATTAACTGTGCATTCTGGGCTAAACCGGTCGACCGGTTTAAAACAAGGTGGTCGACTGTTTCTACCCAGAATGCACAGATAACGTGCACAAGTGTACATAACGTATATATATTCAAATTCCTGTCTACTGGTCCATTTTGACCTGTCGACCGTTTTCAAACAGAAAGCAACCTTCCGTACAGACACTTCCTTTTCTTCAACGGTTGCTTCTCTTTCTCTTCACCAATGATCATGACCTTTGTTTGTATCTTTTCACAAAGGGTTACAACTGTTTATTTCTTATATAAACATCATGAAATCATTATTCCAAATAACCAATTCTATTATTCTAATCTCTATTCTATTGATCTCTGTCTTGAGCTCTCAAACATCTCAATTGCTTATTGAATCATTGAAATCATTTCATATCTTTTGATTCTATAAGTAATATACTTCCTTCAATCTTCACAAACATCATTCACATATTTTGAGGATAAGATTATAGGAAGGGTGTACTATAAGTGACAAATCCGTGTTATCAAGAGCACAAGTTGTCAACGACAATTGTATTTGTTTTTGTTGAAGTCCTCGGTGTTGTAAGAGGCACGAAATCCCGTTCGGCTGTTCGGGTGTTGTAAACCTGTTCCTCCGGGTGAAGCGAGGTAGTTGGTTGTGAAAATCCAGATAGAAGTCTGGGACTGAACGTAGGACGGGAGGTCCGAACCAGTATAAAAATCCCTGGTGTGATTTTTACAGTTTACTGCATTTACTATTCTATATCTGTGAATTGCTATATAGCTAGTTTATTGAATATTTACTTGTATAGTAATTGTAAATAACATTCCGCATATATTGTTAGTCCATATTACACGATCCATAATTAGTGTACACAAGCATACACACTTTCAATAAAATGTTAAGTAACTAAGTACCTTTGAATTTAATAGAAACTTCAAAGTAACACTTTTAAAGGCAAGAATTTTGGGATTTGATGTTTCAAATATTTAGAAGCTTTAATTTTTGAAATGAAATGATAAATACCAAACCAAACTTTTAAATATGGAGTAGATAGGAATCGTTTCCTAGGTGTGACAAAAAAAGTGTAAGGCTACATAGAAGATAGTAGTGATTACTTTTAGTAGTAATAATAAAAGTTCCCGTAAAGTGTAGAGGACACAAGTGAGAAACTAGGAATGTTGCTTCATGTGTGTAGACTATAGAAGAATAGTGAAGTGATATAAGTAAGATAGTAAGACACATGTGGTTGGGATAGGTAGACCTTAGTTGGGGAAAAATGAAAGGTAATGGTAAAGAGAAAATTTCCCTAAGCGTAGTTGATTTTTTTAGATTGAGACTGCATAGATTGAAATCCTTATTCATTGTAGTAAATGAGACTTGGTTATTCCATTTTGAGTATGGAATGGAAAAGATGAATTGATCTTATTCATCGTGAGTAATACAGCGTAAACTAGTAACAAGTAATAGGTGGCGGGGGAGCATATGAGTTACTTGGATTCCTAGAGTAGGACCTTTCTATGTCAGGGTGGACATGGTCCTAGGCCTCCTAGCCCTAGTTGATAGTTGTGTTTAGCTACTGTATTTACCTATCTAGTATCGCTTTGTAGTAGGACTTGTTTTCTCTTTTAGTTATGAGGCTGTACTCCTATGTAAGCATTTAGTTCCTATTGTAGTAAATCATTGATGATTAGTATGATGCTTTTTCTCTGTGTTTTTGTGATGTTCACAAGAAGAGAATAAGAACCTAGGACGTAAATAATAAAAGAAAAGTAAAAGCATATAAAAGTAACTAAAAGAAAAACAATAAAATTTAAAGAAAGCGACAGAAACATCAACAGAAAAATTTGAAAAGAAAAATTTTCTTATGTGAACCGTGCTTGGAAAAACAAATAGAGATTTTTATAGAATAATGGCACAAGTTCCAAGTACGGAGAAAGAGGTGCGCAAAAGTAAAACGGGGAAATGTGAGGTTTTCCGTTTTCTACCTTCTTTCTGACATAAGAAATCGAGTTCGGAAAATTAGAATTTTCTGAAATTCGAATATTAAAAGTTGTGTTGTAGGGTTTGGATGAAAAAAATTATTGAACTACGCCCTAATTCAGTAGAAGTGTGGGAAAAATTGGATGAAAAACATTTTGAGTTTTCAAAAGATTGCATTCATATAAAAATTGCAAGTATATTTAGGATGTGTGCATCATATTTTAAAAACGAATTTTTTAAGAAGAAAAGAATTCATATAGGAGGTACCATTTATAAATTCATGTACATGCATATATTTTATGTTGAATGACACTTTGCACAAGGACACAGATGGTCGCAAAACTGGATGTACACAAGATGGATGTATTTAATGTGAGGAATTACATAGTTTTACCCTTATCGAATTTGGGGGATGAAATTTCCTAAAGGGTGGGAGAATGTAACACCCCGTATTTTTAGATAATTAAATAATCAAATAATTATAAACAGTGAAATTGAGCGTTTTTGGAATTGTTAGAATATGGCCTCGAAACCTATAACATTGTGTTCGTGGTGATTTTCTGATTAATTTACATATATAATATACCTCGAATGGTCTTCGTAAAAAGCTATTGACGTTCGAAGTTACGTATCGAAAAATAATTGTATGTGTGCGTAAATATATTTGTTTATAAATATATGCGCATATAAATTCCAGAAATAACACGCATTTGAATTTCAAAATAGACCCGCGTCATAAAGGAAATTAATTAACATTAGCAATTAGAGGTAATTAATTAACATTATTAGGCAATGTTAATCAAATCAGCAATTAAAAGAAATTAATTTACATTAATTAGCAACGTTTGAATTTCAAAACAAACATGTGTTATAAAGGGAATTAAATTTGCAATTGATGGAAATTATTTAGAATGAATGGGAAACGGTTAAAAGTTAATGTTTAATAATTTATAACGTTTGAAAATAGAGGAAATAAATTAATACGTATAAAACAAAAAGGCTAGACACGCCAAAACTGATGCATTTTGCTTTAACGGCTAGATTTCATTCACTTTAAACGAACGGACGCCGTTGCTTTGGCTCTCTACAAATAAATATGCAGGGCTGGCCTTCATACCCATATTTTTTTGAATGGGCACGGCAGCCCTGTCACTTTTCTTTCTCCTCCAATTCTTCAGAAATCAAATATATTAGATTTAGATTTTCTGATTTGCAATTTGGAGGTAGAATCAATTATTATGGTAAGTAACTTATGACAGTTGGACATAGTCCCAAGTTAAGGCTATTATATAGTAAAAGAGAACTAAAGAAAATTTAGTATCATAGTAAAAGAAGACAGACTAGAAAAGAAAAGAGACACTTTCAATTACATTTATAACATGTAGGTTATAAAAGAAAGAAAAGAATATAAAAGTGACAATTGCTAGTATAAATGTAACTCATAGTTTATAATTAAAAAGAAAGAAATAGAAGAGGTTTATTGTATCAAAATTAGATCTTGGATTGAGTTAATAAGCAAAAAAATAATAGTAGTCGTCCGTACCGGAAGCATTCCCTTTTAGGTCTAGGACTGATGGTCTCACACGTAGGTGGGGCTGGGCATGCTGATTAGGGTAAATAATTAGCCAACAGAATAAGAAAAGTAAACTAAACGCATAATAAAAGATTAGACGTAGGGTCTAATAAAATGGTAAGGTGCGTTTGGAGTTGCCCAAAGAGAATCTGGATAAAGAGCTTAACAAAGCAGTTCATCGTAGATTTTT
This sequence comes from Allium fistulosum, assembly GCA_030737815.1. NCBI lineage: Eukaryota > Viridiplantae > Streptophyta > Magnoliopsida > Asparagales > Amaryllidaceae > Allium > Allium fistulosum. The sequence continues at coordinate 237,970,714 of CM060902.1, forward strand.
AGTACAGAAAGAGCATGTCCAATTATTTTAGGCTAGAAGGAAGTACGAGACTTCAACGGGATGTGAGGATACTCTAGGATGGCCCTTTAGGGTAGCCGTAACGAAGCTGCACCCCGGGTGGAAGGTCTTTAGGTGTTCCATCAAGAGAGTATGCCTTGACTTCTTTTGCATTGCAGGCCTAACGAAGCGGACCTTTGTAGGCAGTCAAAAGATTGATGATGGAATAGGATATTCGTATGACACCGTACTCTAGTTTGCGAGTAGGTTACAGTGGGTAGGACCCATAAGGATTGTCGTATGCAGGTATCAGCTATCAACAGTCAGAGCGAGTTCGGGAAAGACGAGTTAAACCAACAGGCCAATGATTCATTCACTATCGAGACATTGGATGATGGGCACAGCCAATTGGATTTTTAGATTGTTTGCAGTAGCGCACAGCCACTTAGCTTTTGAAAGGTCTTTCGATTAGTTGAGGGGGGCTGCATGGGGCAATGGCCACGATGAGAAAAGAGACAGTCCAAGTAGAATATTTGTATTATAGGCCTAACGAAGCTGACCTTTATGGATATAGGAAATCCCCGACTGAGTTCCGTACAAGGTAGACCTTGTTGGTGGAATTCAGGGAGTAGACAGAATGATTACGTGTAGTCCTCAAGGTATGTATTGGGTGATACGTTGTGGATGTCCGAGTAGTAGTATAAGTTAGTGCAGATGTAGTTTCATGTTTTCATAGTAGACGACGGAACATCTGTACTGTAGGCCCCACGAAGCTCTCCTTTACAGATGTAGTTACAGTACGATCTAGTAGCGAGACGATGGAGTCCATTTCAAGGATATGGAAGGTACTATGGGTTGTATCTATGGCCGATGCGGTCTTTGGACATGTAAGTACATATATATTGGTTATTAGGTCTTTATATACTAGGGAGTAGATGGGTATGATTCACGCATAGAGGCAAGAGTATTATAAACCCAATAAACCTAATACAACAGAAAAGAGAAATAGAACGGTATATGTAGAGTTATGCTTAGAAGTGTATAATTTGTCCATTCACTAGAACTTTAGTTCTGACCCCCTCCTCATATCATCCCACAAGTTAGATATAAGACAGAGATTTTCCAGCTTTGTGACCCTAGTTTAGAAAGTGTTCTTACCTTTGTAAGTATTTACGTACTATTATATTTTAGTCAGTTCCGTTGTGAGATATTTATTTGAGCTCTGATATATTTATCTTTCCCTATTTGCAGGATACCAGATACCCAATTCGGGCTTCAATGGGCTTGGATTTTAGCATTTTTGCGAAAAATCCAAACCCACTGGAATTCGGGTTGCAACACATCCTTATCAAGAGGTCTGAAGCTAAGCACTATAGATGGTGCAGTCATCAATAGATTAACTTCTGGTGACCAAATATGGTAATGTTAATGATATCCATAATATCAAAATCACTTGAATATGAAATAAAATCATCAAAGATTAAAACATTTTTTGATTACATATCAAAACAACATCTAATAACCAAGTTACATAATCCTAATCATTTTCCAAGTTCAGGTCAAATATAATTATTACAAATTACGCAAAGAGAAACATATGAAGATGCCTTTTTGGTTGAACAAAGTACTAAATAGTCATAACAGACTTAATACAACACAACGGAAATAAAACAAAACAGCTTCTAAATATAGCTAGCATCAGCCTTCTGCTCGTCTCCGGAAGCTTTGTTTGTCCACCTACTAAAACCTGAAAATCCTCAACCTTCAGCCTACTCAAATCGATTTTCAACACCTAAGAGTTAAAGGGGAAAACATAATCTTCGAGTCAGGCATAAAGCCTAGTGTAAATAATACTATACATCTCGGTTATTTGATATTAAGTTAGACCAAGCCGTTTAGCGGAACGGGTTTCCCCTCACTAATATCCTTTTAAAACAAATCCTTTGCAAATTTTAATCCTACAGCCAAAACTGGTTAAAACAATATAGCAATATCATGAAAACAAATAAATCAGGTAACAAATGGACTTAGCTTTGTTTGGGTAACTATTAAGCTTTGGCTGACTCGGGCCTACTAGACAAGGTAAAGAAATAATCTAACATTTGTTAGATACTCCTCTTCTGGATGGTCTATCCCTAACTTAATTCTCCCAGGGTCAACTGATCCTGATGGTTTTGCGGGATCACCAATAACCTATCCTCTTTTTGTATATTCCTTTCTATGTGTAACATCATTTTAGTCTTACATGTGACAAAGCCCTACACACTGGAATTTTAGACTAAATTAGCTAGGGGCTAATAGCTAATGTATATGGTGCGACCCTATACCAGGCCCATCTAGTATTCTAATATCTGAATCATTTTACTTAGGGTCATCTACCCTTAAAATTTTGCTTGAAAACATTTTCTCTCAAATTGATTTAATCCTTTAAATCATACTTTAAACAAGGAAAATATAATTCTATACTTTACTCAAATCACCTTGCCATGTTATATATACTTTACACAAAATTTTGCTTATGAAAACGTTTAAACCATTGAAAGTACCCCTTTAGAATCCATTGAAAGTACCCATTTCGAAACTAGTATCTACTTCGCTTTGTAACCTTAGGTCGAAAGGCCAAAGCATAACTTTCGAAACCATTCTTAATAAATCTTTCGAAACCTTGAAAAACCTTTCTTTCGAAATCTTTAAAACCTTAGACATCCTCTTATCAAAATACTATAAACACACCTTTCGAAACCTTTGGGACCCTTCCACTTAAAACCTTTCAAAAACATTAGAGAACCACCCCTTCGAAACCTTCATTTAAAACCTTTCGAAAGCATTCAAATTCTTTTCTACAAACAAACCTTTCATAAGCATTGGGTTCAAGTAAAACATGTGAAATAACCTTTTGAAAACATTCAAAACTATTCCTTTCGAAACCTTTGGGTTTAACTTTCAATAGAACAAAGGGCTGTAAAACAACTAAGTCGAAAGCACTCTTTCGAAATCTATTTCCTAAGTAAAGAAGTGATGGTGTCGAAACCAACCCTTTGAAAGTATTGGAGAAGCGGCTTGGGTTCCAAAAAAAAGAAACCCTTTCGAAGGCATTGCTTCGAATGGTAAGGTGCGGCAGCTAGGGGTTTCGACCTTGTCAAAACTTCTTTATAAAACAAAGGCGCAACCTCTTTTGGAAGCATTCCTTAAAGTCATTTAACCAAGTTGAAAGCTAACTAAGTCGAAGACATTCCTTTCGAAAGCAAAGCAGGCACATTTTCTTTTAAAACAAAGCAAAGTTTCGACCCCTTTGGAACCTTATGTTTTGGCTACATACCTTTCGCCTATGTCCAATTCACTACGTACCATTCTTTGATACCGTGTGCATTGGTTTCGATGGCGATGGAGTTGGTTTTGATGGCGATGGAGGCAGAGGAACTTATTCGAAAGCTATGTGCCGATAGTGGCGAAACATATTAAAAGCATGTTTAAATTGATTTTTAACTTTTGAAAGCAATTCTTTTCAACTAGCCTGCCTTATTTATCAAAAATGATTGGTTGCTAATTTCTTTTCTAAAAGTACTGCCAAATTTCTGGACTGAACAATTCAAATTATTTACAAAATGCCCTTTCTCCTTTTATAAATATATAAAACATTTAAGTCCCATACCTAAAATAATTTTATATACTTATTAAAACACTTAGGAAAAATCTATAAAAATTCCCATAAATCTTTTTTAATATGTTTTCTAAATATATTAATTTCTGACTCAAAACATACATATACTAGCCATAGTTAATTTTAAACCCAAATAGCCATTTTCTTCACTAAAAAATTAATATTAAATCAACATTAATTCGGAAAATTATGAAAATTGAAACTCATCTCTAGTATATCATTTCTGATCATATACTATAATCGCAAGCATTTGGATGTCATTTAGCAGGGTTTTCACATTAAAACATATCATAGAATTCATAAGAATTAGCATAAATCATCAACAAGCATATATATCCATTTTAATAATAAAAAATATGACAAAACCTTGCAAAATAGTTCGGATTCAATCTAAAACAAAAAACAATCAAAAACATGAGATGTAGTCATTATTCACCTTAGCTATGTGATTAAGGAGTTGAGATTTGATCTAGGATTTATTTAATCTTCCTCTTGATTGCTTTATCTTCTCCTTGTTCTTCCTTAATGGTGGCTGGCCTCTATAGTGTTTGATTTATGTTTATGAATGTGCGAATGAAAGTGCATGAGGGTTTAAACTATTAGAATATGTCTTATTCCTACTTTGCCCCTCATCTATAAGCCTTATCTATTTCATTTTAGTTTCCTTTTAGTTCATTTGTTATTAGGCACGGCTACCCCATATTTACACAAATCTCAATCCTTTAATCATTGACCTTATTTTATTTACTTTTACTAATTAAACGTCCTAAATAATGTTACTAAAAATTAGTGTCGATACATACTCCCCTCCTTAAGAATTTCATCCTCGAAGTTATGATAAGGTACTCAACAAATCAGTGAAAAAGGTAAAACATACCATTAAACAAATCAGGATAAGCGTCTCTAACCCTGCTCTTAGTCTTCCAAGTACAGTCTCTCTCATCTTCGCTCCACTGGACCTTAACTAACCTGACTGCCTTGTCCCTTAGCCTCTTATCAACTCTAGCGACTATACGAACTGGCTTTCTAACTATAGTCAATTAGGCTCTACTACTAAGTCCTCTAACACAGTCGGTGCTATAGTAGTCTCCGGATCTCGAACGCACTTTTCAAATGAGAAATATGAAATACATCGTGGACTCCTGCCAAACTGTTCGGTAACTCTACTCTACATGCGAGTTTCCCGATCCTTTCTATAATAGGAAATGGTCCAACAAAGCTCGGTGCCAATTTCCCTGATTTCCCGAATCAGATTACACCTTTCATCAGTGACACCTTGATGAATACATGATCCCCAATAGAGAACTTTAAGTCTTTCCATCTTCTATCAGCATAACTCTTCTTCCTCGACCAAGCTTCTTTCATTCTAGCTCGAATCAACTCAATCTTCTTTGCAGCTTCCCTAACTAAATCCTGACCAAGAACCAACCTATTCCTGGTCTCTAACCAAAAAATTTAAGATTTGCGTGGCCTTCCATACAAAGGTTCAAACGGTACCATCCCTATACTAACCTGATAATTGTTGTTATACGAAAAATCGACTAAGTGTAGATGGTCTTCCCATTATCCTCCAAAATCTTACGCACAAGCTATTAACAAATCTTCTAAGACTTTGTTAACTCTTTCCGTTTACCTATCAGTCTGTGGATGGTAAGCGATACTCACCTTGAGCTTGGTACCTAAGGTATCTTGTAGACTCTTCCAAAACACGGTAGTGAATAGTGAGTCTCTATCATTTACTATACTACTAGGAATTCCATGAAGTCTAACTATGTTCTTCATGAATAACTTAGCTAAAACAAATGTTGTCCTAGTTGACTTAACTGGAATGAAATGGGCACTCTTGGTTAACCTCTCCACTATGAACCATATACTTTCATTTTCACTATTAGATCTTGGCAACACGTCTATAAAATCCATAGAAATAGAAATCCACTTCGTTACTGGAATATCTAATTGTTGAAGTAATCCATTTGGCTTCTGATGTTCGACCTTTACTTGTTGGCAGTTCATACACTGCTTTACCCATAAGCCTACATCTCTCTTCATACCTTCCGAAGAAACTTCTCTTCATGTCCTGATACATCTTAGTTCCTCCTGGATGAATAATGAACTTCGAACGATGGCATTCCTTAAGAACTTCCTTCCCAATGCTTCCTACATTCGGAACACACAACCTTCCTTTCTTTCTCAACCACCCATTCTGGTCAAGACTGAAATCCTTCAAGTCATCGCTCTCCATTCCATTCCTTAACTTCCTGATCCGTTCAACTAATAATGGATCCTCCATCTGTTTAGAAGCAATCTTTTCAATCAAAACTGGTTGAACTTCAAAACATGAAAACATAGCAGTTTCTATACTAGAACTACTCTTAGATCTCCACTGTACTCTGTATGTAGTCAATGCTTCCAAATCTTTCCACTTAGCTATCATCACCAACACTGCATTCTGATGTCTTCTGCTAATTGCATATGCACCCTTATTACCTTTTCCTAGTGTGTTCTCAACTCCAAAGTCATAAGCAGCTACAAATTCCAATCATCTCTGCTTTCTCATATTCCACATTGGATTCTGTAACAGCTCTCCAACATTTAGCTCCTTCTGAGAGAATAAATATCTTCATTGACTAATGATCTGTATATAACTCAAATCTTTCTCTCGAAAGATAATGTCTCTTCACCTTCAATGTAAAAATCATCGTAGCTAATTCCAAATCGTGAGTTGGGTGCCTAACCTCATATGGCCTAAGCTGTCGAGATGCATAGGCAATCACTTTACCTCTTTGCATTAACATAGCTCCTAACCTTGTTCCACGTTCATCTACCAATTCCCTTTTGGAACAACTAACACAGCTGCGTTAGTCAGTAAGTGTTTCAGCTTCTAGAATGCCTCTTCACACTTATCGGTCCAAACGAACTTCACATCCGTTCGTGTTAACTTGGTCATCGGTGCTGCTATCCGTAAACAACCTTAATAAGTCTTCGATAATACACAGCTAATCCAAGAAAACTATTTATCTCAGTCACTGTCTTGGGTCTCTTCCAATTCTTCATTGCCTCGATCTTAGTCTTATCTATAGACAACCCTTTCTCTAAGACTACATGACCAAGAAACTTCACTTCCTTCTTCCAGAAATGACACTTCGAAAATTTCTCTTTTAGCTGATGCTCCATCAGAGTCTCAAGCGCCACTCTAAGATGAACTTCATGTTCTTTTTAATCCTTAGAGTATATAAAAATATCATCTATGGAAACTAACACGAACATGTCCAAGTGCTCTCGAAAAACTTGGTTCATTTACAAAGAATGCTGGCGCATTAGTTAGTCCAAATGGCATTACTAACCATTCGTACGATCCATATCTGGTTCTAAATGCCATCAAAGGAATACTATATTCTTCCACTCTAAGCTGATGGAACCCTGTTGCAAAATTCAACTGAGAAAGTACCTTGGCTATACTCAACTGATAGAACGAATTGTCAATTCTAGGCAACGGATATCAATTCTTTATTGTCTTCTCATTCAACTTACGATAATCGATACATAGCCTCAACGATCCATCCATCTTCTTAGAAAACACTACGGCTGCTCCCCAAGATGAACTACTTAGCCTAACAAAATTCTTGCCTTCTAAATCCCCCAACAGCACCATCAACTCCCTCATCTCGGTAGGTGTCATCGTACTTAGCGATCTACTCACTAGTTCTGCTCCTGCTACCAAATCTATCTGAAACTCAATGGCTCGTTTCGATGGAAATCCTACTACAGGTTCAAAAACATCCGCGAATTCTCTAACCATTAAAACTCAATTTAACTCATCTTCTACCTCCACAACACCCAACAAATCATTCACCTCACAACTAGGGTTTTCTATGGTATATACATTCCGATCACTACAGTCAGGGTGTCTAAGCGATAATTTCCTATCATGGAAAATATCCTAGCATCGTACTTCCTTAACCAATCTATACCCATAATAATTCCGAACCCTACGAAATCAAACACATGCAAAATGCAAACAAAGGTATGACCTAACAAATCAAACTCTATGTGGTCACACTTCATCCCAAGTGTTGTATACTTTCCTATTGGATTTGCAACCCTTAAGGAAGTAACTATATATGAGGGTTCTAGGTTAAGCTTATCTACCAAATAACGAGATACAAAAGAATGCGATGCAACAGTATCAAACAGAACGCTAACTGGCGTACCATGAATCAGAAGCGTACCTCCCAACATAGCATTTTCATTTTCCTCTGCTATTGGTCTCGAGGTAGGTGTTTCCAATGCAAACACCTTTTCTTTGCCATCCTTAGCAGGCTCCTTGCATTGGTTTTTGTAATGTTCAATTTGATCACAGTTGAAGCATCAGATATTCTTCTTCCCCGATCACCTTCTTTCCATAACCCGAGCGACATTCATTTGCGAAATGACCTTTCTTATCACACATAAAGTAGACAACCTCCGACTTCCCCTTCTTAGCAGCTCTACCCTTCTAAGCTCTCTTCTTGGGGAAAAACTTCCTTTTTCGACTATGCCCAACCAGGACTTCCTTTGCCTTATTTCTTTCAAGAAAAGCTTGCATCTCTTCATTCCTCAAGGACATTTCCACTACAACATCACATGGATCACTGATATGTAGTAACATTGCCCTAGCAAGCTCAGGCTTCAACCCCCTGATGAACTTCTCGTTCCTTTTAATCGCAGTATTAATCGTAGCATAGCCATATCTTGCTAGCCCCTCAAACCTTGTTGCATACTCAAGCACAGTCATATCCCCTTACTCTAACTCGGCAAACCTCCTATGTAGAGTGGACTTAGCAATTTCTGACATAAACCTTTCCTCGAACCTCCTCCTGAACTCAGCCCAAGTCATATTCTCCTCGTTTACTCCAACTGTCACACTGTTCTACCAAAATAGTGATGCCCTTGAAGATGTCTAGAAGCGAGTCTTCTTTTCTACTCATCGTTGAGCCTAAGTGAGCAAAAATCCTTTCGCAATGAAGTAGCTAATTCTCTACTTTGATTGCGTCTTTAGTACCACGAACGGCTTTCCTCCCAGCCGAGAAATCTCTACTTAGAATAGCATAGTTATTGACTACTGGAGCTTCTTGATTTCCTACTCCAACTACTCCAGCAGCAACATCTGCCTGCCTCATGTTGACAAAGAACTGATACATTAAACCCATGTCAATTTGCGGGACTCCAGCACCCACATTGCAAGCCTGTCCCTAAGCTTGGTTCCTTCTCGTATTTGGTCTGGCATTTCCATTTGTAGTGGTGGTTTCCCTTCTAAGGTTAACTCTTTCACTTCTAGCATGCATATCTGTATTTAAGCCTAGTAAGATACAGAAGAATAGCCTAAGAGAGGTAGGAGAATAGAGATATAGCATATACTTATATATAGCAAATACACGTATGTTACTATAGTGTTATCCCATACCCCAATATTATCCTAATTCCTTAGGATTATGTTTTAAAAAATCATTTTAGTTTAAAGTTTTTCATAAACCTATGCTCTGATACCAAGTTGTAACATACCTTATCTGGAGGCCCGAAGCTAAGCGCTATAGATGCTGCAGTCATCCATAGTATTAACTTCCGGTTACCAAATACGGTAATGTTAATGGTATCCATAATATCAGAAGCACTTGAATATGAAATAAAATCATTATAGATAAAAACATTTTTATGATTACATATCAAAACAACATTTCATATCCAAGTTACATAATCCCAGTCGTTTCTCGGGTTCAGGTCAAATATAATTATTACAAATTATACCAAGAGCGACATATGAAGATGCCCCCTTGGTTGACCAGAGTACTAAATAGTCATAATAAACTTAATACAACACAACAGAAAAAAAAAACGGCTCCTAAATATAGCTACCATCAGCCTCCTGCTCGTCACCGGAAGCTTTATTCGTTAAAAACTGAAAATCCTCAACCCTCGGCCTACTCAAATCAACTTTGAGCACCCGTGAGTTTAAGGAGAAAACATAAACTTTGAGTCAGACATAAAGCCTGGTGTGAATAATACTATACATCTTGGTTATTTGATTTTAAGTGAGACCACGCCGCTTAGTGGAATGGGTTTCGCCTTATTAATATCCTTTTAAAACATATCTTTTGGAAATCTTAATCCTACAACCAAAACTGGTTAAAACAATATAGCAATATCATGAAAACATATAAATCAGGTAACAAATGGACTATCTGTCCGAACATTACAGTTTTGTTTGGTTAGCTACTAACCTTTGGCTGACTCATGCCTACCAGACAAAATAAACAAATAATCTAACATCTGTTAGATACTCCTCTTCTGGATGGTCTGTACCTAACTTAATTCTCCTAGGGTCAACTGATCCTAAAGGTTTTGTGGGCTCACCAATAACCAATCCTCTCTCTGTATATTCCTTTTTGTATGTAACATCATTTTAGTCTTACCAGTGACAAAACCCTACACATTGGAATTTTGGACTAAACTCGCTAGGGGCTAATAGCTAATGTATAAGACGCGACCCTATACCAGTCCCATCTGGTGTTTTAATATTTGAGTCATTTTACTTAGGGTCATATACCCTTAAAATTTTCCTTGAAATTTATATCTCTCAAATTGATTTAATCCTTTAAATCATACTTTAAACAAGGAAAATACACTTCTATACTTTACTCAAATCACCTTGCCATGTTATATATACTTTACACAAAACTTTGTTGTTGAAAACATTTAAACCTTTGAAAGTACCCCTTTCGAAACCATTGAAAGTAACCAAGTATCTACTTTGCTTTATAACCTTAGGCCAAAAGGCCAAAACATACATTTGGAAACTATTCTTAATAAACCTTTAGAAAACCTTGAAAAACCTTTCTTTCGAAAGCTTTAAAACCTTATATATCCTCTTATAAAAACACTATAAACATACCTTTTGAAACCTTTAGAAACCTTGCACTTAAAACATTTTGAAAACATTGGGGAATCACCTCTTTGAAAACTTCTTTTAAACCTTTCGAAAGCATTCAAATTCTTTTCTATAAACAAACCTTTCGAAATCATTGGGTTCAAGTAAAAAATGTGGAATAACCTTTCAAAAACACTCAAAACTATTCCTTTCGAAACCTTTGGGTTTAACTTTCAATAGAACAAAGGGCCATAAAACAACTAAGTCTAAAGCACTATTTCGAAAGCTATTTCCTAAGTAAAGAAGTGATGGTGTTGAAACCAACCATTCGAAAGTATTGGAGAAGCGGCTTAGGTTTTAAAACAAAGAAACCCTTTCGAAGGCATTGCTTCAAAAGGTAAGATGTGGCAACGAGTGGTTTCGACCCCGTCAAAACTTCTTTATAAAACAAAGGCAGAACCTCTTTCGAAAGCATTCCTTAAAATCATTTAACCAAGTCAAAAGCTAACCAAGTGGAAAGCATTCCTTTCGAAAGCAAAGCAGGCGCATTTCTTTTAAAACAAAGCAAAGCTTCGACCCCTTTGGTACCCAATGTTTCGGCTACATACCTTTCTCCTATGTCCAATTCACTACGTACCAAGTCATTGATACTATGCATATTAATTTCGATGGTGATGGAGGTAGAGGAACTTAGTCGAAATGTAGGTGCCGAGATTGGCGAAACATATAAAAAGCATGTTTAAATTGATTTTTAACGTTTTAAAGCAATTCTTTTCAACTAACCTGCCTTGTTTTTCAAAACATGATTGGTTGCTAATTTCTTTTCCAAAAGCACTGCCAAATTTCTGAAATGAACAATTTAAATTATTTACAAAATGCCCCTTCTCCTTTTATAAATATATAAAACATTTAAGTCTCATACCTTAAATAGTTTTATATAATTATTAAAATACTTAGGAAAAATCTATAAAAATTTCCAAAAATCATTTTTAATATGTTTCCTAACATATATTAATTTCGGACCCAAAACATACATAGATTAGCCGCAATTAATTTTAAACCCAAATAACCATTTTGTTCGCTAGGAATTTAATATTAAATCCACATTAATTCAGAAAATTATGAAAATTTAACCCATCTCTAAAATATCATTTTTTATTATATAATAAAATCACAAGGCATTTGGATGTCATTTAATAGGGTTTTCACATTAAAACATATCATAAAATTCATAAGAATTAGCATAAATCATCAACAAGCATATATATCCATTTTAACAAAAAAAAACATGGCAAAACCTTGCAAAATAGTTTAGATTAAATTTAAAACCGAAAACAATCAAAAACATGAGATGTAGTCATTATTCACCTTAGCTTTGTGATTAAGGAGTTGAGATTTGATCTTGGATTTGATTAATCTTACTCTTGATTGCTTTATATTCTTCTTGTTCTTCCTTAATGTTGGCCGACCTCTATAGTGTTTGATTTATGTTTATGAACGTGGGAATGAAAGTGCATGTGGGTTTAGGGTATAAGAATTTGTCTTATTCCCACTTTGCCCTTCATCTATTAGCTTATCCATTTCATTTTAGTTTCCCTTTAGTTCATTTGTTATTAGTTACGACTACTCCTTATTTACACAAATCTCAATCCTTTAATCATTCACGTTATTTTTTTATTTACTAATGAAATGACCTAAATAATATTGCTAAAAATTAGTGTCGTTACACTCAGTGCAATCGTGTTTCCTACCAAAGTGGATTTATCCTAGTTTTAGTTTATTCAAGGACGAATAGAAAGATAAGTGTGGGGATATTTGATGTGCATGTAAAAGTGTATATTTTTACTCCCATATTTAATATTCTTATTAACCGAAAAAAGGATCAGCACCCTGGTTTGAGTTTGAAAGCACTAGCCCTGTTCTGATAGAGCAATATCATAGATAACAGATATAGAAAAAGAACTGTAAAAGAAAGAAGATAGGGAATTTTATAATGGTTTGGCTATTAATGAATCCTACGTCCACTTTATAATTATATTATAGACTGATTGTTGTTACAAAAAGTGTTTAATTACAAGGCTTTGATTATCCTTAGATAGATTGAATCCCCAAAGCTGGAATCCACTAGAGAATCACAATGAATTCCTTTGGAGATTATTGTGTAGGAGGTAGAAAGTGAAGAACGTTTCCAGCAGAGCTTCAACAACCAGTTCGGAGAAGATCTTCTTTATGTTGCAAGCAGGTATTTATAAAAATCGGAGCACTTCTGGGCTAAAAACACCTGTGAGTCACTTGCAGATGGGTATATGATGACCTAGAGAAGTTTAGATCGCGATCTGAGCCAAAACCATGGATCGCTAGCGATCCATAGATTTGGCTCGCTCGCGAGCTAATTACTTAGCTGCTCTCCCTCCATCATTTCATCATGCTGGGTTTCAAGAAACACTACTCTCTATGGATCGCTAGCGATCCATCATGTATGGATCGCTAACGATCCATACACTTTGTATTTTTCATGCTCTTGTATTCTTGACTTCTTGGCCTCTGTTTGACCTTGCCAACCATCATATTTGAATGGGTCGCTAGCGATCCATAGGGTATGGATCTCTAGCAATCCAGGCACTTAGAATATTTTAGTGCTTGAAGTGTGGAATGCTTTCATGGCCTTCTTTCGATATTGTTCGTGTAGTCTCGTTGCACGTTGTTTTGTTTTGATGACTATCTACTAGCTATGCATGCTTAGCCGCTGATTGGACTAGACAAACGTTGGTTTCCTCGTTTAGTCAAATTGAGTCTTTGCTTCAGTAACATGACTTGGCTCTCGCTAAATCCCTGTCTTAGCCTTTTTAGTTAAGTCCTAAGCCACTCTGATGTCATGAAATTGTTCTGTGTTCTTGTGAGTCCTACTGGGTTAAATACCCAGATAACATTTGCCCCCTAGAGTACGTCTTCATTGGAAACAAGTCATGCTCTGAAATTTACTTCTTTTAATATATGTTCATCGAATTCCAATTGATCGCCTTAGAGTTTTACGGGTACGTGGAAGTTCATGATGTTGATCACCTAACTTTGGTCTCGACTGCCACTACTTGTCATAACGGATCAAATTTTTCTCATAGCTCCCGGTATGCTTCGAAACGATGGATAGATGTCAGAGGACGAGTTCAAGAAAAATCCACTCCAACCTTTTGGTTCGCTAGCGATCCATGTATAATGGATTGCTGGTGACATGATCACTTGAGAAATTTTGGCTTAGGAAAGTTGGGTCGCTAGCGATCCATGGTGGATCACGTGCGACCCAATTACTTAGCTAATTTCTGCTTTGTCATTCCATTTGTCTACATATACCTACTCGGGCCAACCTAACCAATCTTTCGAATTGACCTAACTTCTTACTCGAGCTGATCTACTTCAACCTCTTCGTGCGACCCGAGCCTCCTTGCGATCCAATTCCAATTGCTTCTAGTGATCGATCCTTTCTCTCGGCAGTGATCCCTTCTAGTGATTGACCTAGTGAAAGATCGTTTCTCGTGAATCTTAGATTGTTTCTTGCCTGAAACCTAGCTCGCTTCTGCCCTAACTCACTGCCGATCTATCCTTTTGCTCGCCACCAGTTGTTGGAGCATCGCTAATTCTAAGTCTTTGGCCATCCTGTGTCTTAGAGTTCAATCTAAGGTGGGTTTACCAATTAGTTTGCTAATTACAGTGTTCGTGTAACGATTTGATGGCGGGTTTGTATTCGTGACGTCGATCGTGAAAAGTTTGAGTTAATTGCGATATAATGGAGGAAGATAGTAAATCAAGTCTGGAGTTTCCTCTTGGAATGACATTTGGGCTTTGGCCCAATGCTTAACGCGTTTTGCTATCTTCGTCCATTAGACCAATGTTGACTTGTACCTAATTTCATAGCAGTTATTGCATGAGACATCACTAATCGATCCCGGTTCTTTCAGAGAATTTGGACCTATCTTGCTTGCTCGTTGCATGCTCGATGTCTTTGTAGTGAGAAGAGTTTTCCGCATCGCTTTGGACAACGGATCCATTATCGATCATTGATCGATAACGAGTAAGTGTACAGGAAGTAAAAACAAGTGGAAACGATGTGGGAAATTCTTTTCCTTTTCCACTACGAACGGACTATCTACATGGGATAGAGCGAGTGTTTCGAATACTGAGCTCACCCCATATAGATAGCATGTTGCACTTGTCCAGGTTCACACTTGAAGTCCGTTGAATGGGCACTGATTGATATCTCTTCGAAATTCAAGTGTTATAGGGGAAACTTATTATTTTAGAATAAAATCACCTGACTGCTTTGAGTACGAGTTCCATTGTTTTAGAATGAAGCACCCATCTTCCCGCCATAAATTAAGTGGAGGAAGCCCAGCACATTCCGCAGCCGAGTCATCATCTATCGCTCTTTCTTCTACCACTTCACAAGCGAAATATGGTCAGTTGGTCCTAGTCAGGCCAATCGTGGATCGAATGCCTTCCAACTTTAGAGTTCTACTCAATCCGCATGAGAGGTCTTCCTCGGTGGTTTCTGCTAAAGTTCTTCATAACATCTATGCGCAAAACGCTATTCCAGAAGAGGATATGCGCCTTTTAGAAAAGGACGAGTTCGCTCATATGCCTCCTCCACGGTGCACCGCTTGCCACCGGTATATGTGTTTGAATGGAGCCGTGACCCCCTTTAACGACTTTCTGCTCAAGACTCTTTTGAACTTAGGCATCACCCCATTTCAGATTCATCCCAACGACTATGCCATCTTAACTTTCCTACATATTCTTTTCATACGGACATTCAACCATGCTTCAAGCTTTGATGAGTTGCGATACTTTCTATCGTTTAAAAGGAGAGACGAGTGCCCCTCCTTGATCGCAATTGAAGCCCAAAGAAACCAAAAAATTGTTCTGCATCTACAGAGCAACTTGTCGCAATTTAAGATGCAATATTTCTTCGTTAGGTGTCTCGAGGGTTTCAATCGTTGGTGAATGACATGGGTAAGTTCCATTTCATACTTATCTAGCTTCAACACATTGCTACGGAGTTCCTAATGAGTTGTATACGTTTTGTAGTTATTCCAAGGCTAAACAGAGATGTGGCACTTAATGAAGTTTGTCAAACACAATAGGCTATTGATGGCGAAGAACGATGCGTTAAAGTTTTGCTGACCGATGAGAACTTGCATCAATATGGGTTACTGTATTAGGGTAGATCCGTGTTTAAGTTGAAGTCCCCTCTCCTACCCGATCCAGGGTTCGCACAAGATCTACTTCTTTTTCACATGGTTCTGAAGAAGGCGCCTCTTAAGAGAGAGAGCCTGTCCGGAGGATCAACCGAGGAGACACATGAAGGAGGAGATGCTATTGCGATTAGATTAAATGGTCCGATAAGAATGACTCCAATCCCAGATGAAGAAGAAGAAGAGTTCAAGCAAAGAGAAGGCAAGGCCGCATTGGACTCAGAAAAGGAAGAGGGGGAGCTTGAGAGTAGTAGCATTGAGTCTACTGCAAGTTATAACCTTTACATAGAATCTGACGACGAGGACTTGGAATCATGCGATGAGACCTCGAGCATGAGTCCCATCCTTCCGAGCTTTCGTCCTCCAGATGCGAGCGACAAGGATAATGCCCCAGAGAACAGAGAGCATCAGGGTGCCTTGAATAAAGATGTTGGCACAATGTTCGGGGATTTGAGCGATGTCTACTTCAGTTTTGATGCGATTATGGGAAAGACTTTAAATTTGAGGAGGTGCCCCCTCCTTCAGGTGATACTGTGCTCGAAGTTAGTATGGTCTTGCCCGCGATGGTCGCCCGATCTGGTTCATGACGATATTTTAGGCCTTTCCCCGAAATACACTATACATCTTATTTGGATTGCATTCACTTTCCCACTTTCTTTCCGTGCCTATTTTCATTTCTAAAATTTTTATTTATGCATTGTGCCAGGTATGACGAGAGGATGTGGTCTCTATGATGACTTCGAAGATTTCACTGACTCCGAGCACTGGTCTAAGCACCATTATGGTCGTTATTAGCCCTAAGAAACGGAGGAGGAAGGAAATAGAGGCCGAAGCCCGTAGCTAAGACGAAAGAGATCAGAGCCATTCATATAAAGGCGGGTATGAGAAAAGGAGACCTTTTGATGAAAGGGAGGAGCCGTCGAAGAAATCAAAGTTCGACCACCACTCACATTCTTCAAAACAACAGGTTTCTGCTTCGATCCGCTCCTCAACGGGTCAAGAAATCCCCATCACTTCTGCTCCTCCTCCACCTACGATTTTTATTCCGCCATCTTCAATCGTGCTTGCTCACGGTGCTTCGCGTCCCCATCGAAGGCATGCCTACATTCTTCCTTCGGGTCCTCTTAAACTTGAGGCAGTGCTTCCCGGATGGTCCTTGAGGGGAGTTAAGTTTGACCATGACCTGCACTCTATTCCCAAAGATTCGTACATGCCCTACCTTCAAGCTATTATGAGCAACTTAGATTAGGCTGAAGGATGGGAGAGACTATGTAAATAGCTGGCGGACACTAATCACAATAACTACCAAGAGATCCTCTCTTTCGAGTCGGAGAAGGGTGATTTTGAAAGGGTGCTATCAGAACATTTGATCAAAATTAAATTGCTGGTGGAAGAAAAGGCAACGTCACTGCAAGAGGGCAAGAGGAGCGCCAACTTGCTTAAAGAAGTAAAAGAAGCCCATGCCAGGACTGAGATCGTCTATAGAGACAAGATAAAGAGGTGAAATTAAAAGAAGAAGTGGCCACTTGCAACGAAACGATCGAGGCTCCAAGGAAAACCATTGCTGATCATGACCTCATCGTCAAAGGGCACAACAAGACTATTTCCAGCATAGCCGAGACAATTGCCAGGTTATAAGCTCAGTTCACGCGGCTCAGTGCCGATAAGTTTGCTATTGAAGTTGAGAAAGCCGCCGTCAGAGCGGATTACCTGCAGCTCCAAATTAATTTTGAAAGAAAGATGGAAAGACTAGACACGACCATTCTGAATTTTTACGTTAACTCCCTGTTGCACCAAGGGAGTCTCAGCTACTTGGGTCTAAAGTTCTCCCGCACTCTCGCTCTAGTTTGGGAAGAAATCTTATCCTGCTTTTCCAATAGCGGTGATATCTATACTGAGCGGCAGTTGCATGATGCCTATCTTAATGAAGAGTCAAAGAAGGCGTTGTTCGAGGGCCGGGAGATTCTTGGAGTTGAAAGAGAGAAAGAGGCCACCGACGCTGCTTTAACGACTACCACCGAAGTGCTCACCAAGCCTTTTATTTTTGGCATGGGTGAATCATCAGAGCAGCCCCACAACCTTCCAGCAAGTTCAGAGCTCGAGACTCTTCCTCCGGTAGTGGAACCATCGAAAGAAGGCAAAAGTGGTGGATATGAAATCAACATTCTCGAGCATTCCTTCGGTGTAGGTAATGTTCTCGCTTCGTCCGAGTTCGGGAGCTTCCAACTTACGTCGTAAGAGCAGGAAGAATTTAACACTTTCATTTTTGATCTTATAGGTACGTCCACTTTTCCCATCAATGTGCCAGCTTCCTTAGCTCCTGGACCCATTGCTATTTCTACAGCCTCCATGGTTGTCTTTGTTGCTGTTCATGCTTCTACGTCCATGTTCGGCTCACAGTAAGAGCCGAAGTCCAAAAAGATAGCCACACTACATGGCTTGGATGACCCTTTTGTGTCTTTAGAAGGCGACGCAACAGCAGCAGAAATTAAGGAGCAAGAAGTCTAGACAGAGCAACCTCACAAGACTCAACACGAGCCGGTCGCTATCAAGAAGGAAAAGGTTGAAGCGATCAAGGCCTCAAAGGGCTCCCGTAAATCACGAAAAACACAAAGGGAAGGGAGAATCTTCTAAAGGTTGCAAGGAAGAGGAGGACATTTCCATTGAGGTGTTCATTGACATTACAGGTAGCGACACTACTCTTGAGACGAAGAAGAAGCTACCAACAAAGGGCAGAAAGGGGAGCAGCAGAAGGAAGCGTTGAGGAGCCTGTTTGAAGACTGATTTGATTCTTTAGTTCCTTTTGAGTCATTTTGTTCAAGTGTAGAGTCTGCACTTAGTGCTTTTGCTATGGAGTCTGTATTTTCTTTTTGTTGGCCGGTGTTGTGTGGGTAAGGCCTCCACGTTTTGACCCTATGTAAATAAAATTATAAGCAATATATTGATGCTTTGATTGCATTTTCATCTGTCTGCTAATATATGTTATGTGCACTCATGCTTGTTTTATTTTATACCTATCTAGTCTAGTGATTACTGCTAAAATTGTTCGTTTGAAGTAACAGAACTTAAAAATTAACAGAACTTAAAAATTCCTTACTTCAAAATTAACAGAAATTTAAAAATTCTTTGTTAAAAATTCTTTGTTTGGAGTGACAGTACTTGTGCACTTATTGTTTTCACGCGTTTTTGTTCAAGTACCGGTGTATGCCCCCTATTAATAGGGTTGTTTACTTCAAACAAATTTCACATGACCGGTAACTTAGGGTTTCGATAATTGTCATATTAAAATTGAAATTTGGCTAAGTCATAGCTTGATTTTCTTTTTTTTGGAAGTTTTGCAACTTTAGCATGTAATCCAAGTTTCTTGTAATATTCCATCAAGTATGCAATATATGTGTATTTGAGAGGTGCACATTGAATGGGTTAACTAAAGGCAGTTCTAATCATCAAGTGTCTTAGATTAAACCTTTCTATTGTTTTGTAGCATTCTAATTTTGTTGGAGTTGTGCTCATTATTCCTGATTATATAAGCAGTCGGCGCTGGTTATGGGATGCATGGTTTTTGGTGCTCCTCGGCATTGCCTATATTTGGGCAAAGCGAGGAGTGTATGTTTTAGTGCACCCCGATGCTACCCATCTTTGGGCAGGGTGAGGAGTTTAAGTTTTAAGAATTAGTGCATGATTTTTTGCGCTTCTCGGAGTTGCTTATATTCAGGCAACGTGAGGAGTTAGTGTTTTTGAATTTAATACGTGGCTTATGGAGTGCGCAGCTTTTAGTCCTCCTCGGTGTTGCTTATCTTTGAGCAATGTGAGGAGTTGGCATTTTGGAGGTTAGTTCGCGGCTTACGAAATGCATGGCTTTCGTGCTCCTTGGTGTTGCCTATCTTCAGGCAACGTGAGGGGTGTATGTTTTAGAAGTTAGTGCGCGGCTTACGAAATGCACGGCTTTTTGCACTCCTTAGTGTTGCCTATATTCAAGCAACACGAGAAGTGTAAGTTTTAGAAGTTAGTGCGAGGCTTACGAAATGCGTGGCATTTTGCGCTACTCGGTGTTGCCTATCTTCGAGTAGCGTGAGGAGTGTAAGTTTTAGCCTTCCCGATGTTGCCGGAGCAGCACCGGTTTTTAGAAGACCAAGATCGGGTTCCACCGATCTAATAGTTTGAGTCAATTTGTTTCCATCGACCCGGTGGGCAGTTATTATGAACACGGTTTTGTTGGTTTAAGAAGCAAGCTTTATTAAGGAAAGCAGGGCAGTTTTTGCCTATATACAATGCTTTGGCATCCCATGATGGCTTATTTGTTGGAAAATAAAACGTACATAAGGTAGCTTTTAGACAAAGTAACGGCGGAGCGATTCGCTATTCGATATTCCATGCCATGGGAACTTGAGTTCCGTCGATGGTTGTTTGCTTGAAAGTCCCATCTCTTAGCTTTTGATTGATGACATACGATCCTTCCCAGTTTGGTCCAAAGGTCCCCGGAATGGGGTAAACTCACTTGAGCATAAGATCTCCTTCTTTAAAGGTTTGATTGTGAACTTCGGAGTTAAAGTACCGTGCGACCCTTTTTGGTGGGCGACAGTTCTCAATTCTGCTTCTTCTCTTTTTTCGTCAATCATATCCAGTGATTCGAGTAGGAGCTGCACATTTTGCTTTTGATTGAAGTTTTGCCTTCGGTGTGAGGGGACTTCTAGTTCAATAGGAAACATTTCTTCTGAACCATACACCAAGGCGAACGGAGTATGGCTAGTTGCCACTTTGTGAGTAGTTCTGCAAGCCCATAGTGCGAGTGGAAGTTCATCAACCCAGTTTCCTTTTGCTTTTGTTAGTCGCTTTCTGATAGTTGACTTGATAATCTTTTCTATCGCTTCCACCTGCCGTTTGCTTGCGGATGAGCCATGGCGGAAAAGCACTTTTCAATTTGGAAGCGCTTGCATAAGTCTTTGAACTCGACACTTTCGAACCGAGTTCCATGTCTGTGATGACTTTTGTCACACACCAAACATGAAAATAAAGTTTTTAGTAACGAAATTAATGACTTTTTTTGTGGTTATGGTGGCCAGCGATTCTGCTTCGGCCCATTTTGTGAAATAATCTATGGCAGCTATAGCATATTTTCCCCCTCGTTTTGCTATCGACAGGGTGCCAATAAAGTCGATTCCCCATATTGCAAAAGGCCACGAGCTGACCATCTGCATTAGCTCAGTTGAAGGAGTTCTCTTAATTTTGCTGAATCTTTGATAGCGATCGCATCTTCTGGCGTAGTCTGCAGCATCGCCGTTTTTTGTTGGCCCGAAATATCCATACCGAAGGACTTTCTTTGCTATGGTCTGTCCCCAAGTGTGGTCTCCACATTTGCCTTCATGTACCTCCTTTAGGATTCGTCGTACTTCATTATCGGTCACACACCTAAGAAGTAGGGTCGAGGATCCCCTTTGATAGATATTCCATCCTGTATCATGAACCATGTTGCCTTTCAAAGGTGCTTTTTCCATTGGTTACGATCAGTTGGAAGGGTTCCCATAAGTAAATTGTCCTTTATCGATGCCATCCATGTCTCCGGCTCGACAGTTTTCTCAAGGATCCGGTCGACGTTCATCTCATCTATGCTTGCGGTGGTCAGAGTATCGACTGGGACGATCCCCCATTATTGAGCTTCCCTGGAGCTTGCTAGTTTAGCCAAATAGTCCGCCTTAGTTTTTTGTTCCCATGGAATGTGGGCTATGGTATAATGTTCGATGTTGCTTAGCAGTTCTTGCACTGTGGACTGATATGGGGCAAGATTCTCTCCTCGAGCCAAGTATTCCCCCTTTACTTTATAGACGACCAACTGGGAGTCACTGTAGATGTGAACGAAATTTATCTTAAGTTATTTTACCATCTTTAGTCCTGCAATAAGTGCCTCATATTCCACTTCGTTATTCGTTGCAGGGAATTCCAAGGGTATGGCAAAGCAAATGGCTCTCCCATCAGGGGTTTCGAGTACTATCCCTGCCCCTGAATAGAGACTGTTAGATGCACCATCTACAAAGAGTTTCCATTGAGTCTCCACTTCCAGCGGCGCTTCTTCCTCATCGTCCTGTATGGTAAACTCGGCGATGAAGTGTGCTAACGCTTGTCCATTGATAACTTTCCTAGGATGGTATGCAATATCATATTGACTTAACTCTATGTTCCATTTGAGGAGTCGCCCGATGGTTTCCAGTCAGTACAACACTTGTTTCAAGGGCTAGTCGGTTAACACTTTGATTGATGTGCCTGAAAGCATGGTCGTAACTTTCAGAACGCGATCAAGAGGCGGCAATATGCTAGCTTTACCAGCTTTGGGTAATTCTTCTCAGCTCCGGTGAATTGTTTGCTAATGTAATACATAGGTCATTGGATTCTTGCTTCTTCCCGCACAAGGGCGGCACTCAGTGCATGCGGTGAGACTACCAAGTAAATGAATATGTCTTCTCCATCCACCGGTTTAGGCAAGATTGGCGAAGTTTCCATATGCCGTAGCAGTTCTTCGAAAGCGGTTTGACAAGCTTCACTCCATTCGAAGTTTTTCTTTCCTTTCTTCGGTACATCGAAGAATGGTATGCACTTATCGGTAGCTTTCGAGATAAATCGGCTTAGCGCTGCAACTTTACCATTTAAACTTTGCAATTCCTTCTTATTTTTTGGAGGTTGGACTTCTTGTAGTGTCATGGTTTTGTCAGGATTTGCTTCGATGCCCCTAGCACTTAGATGAATCCTAGGAATTCCCAAAGGCCACTCAGAAGTGACATTTGAGTGGGTTGCGTTTCATTCCATACTTCTAGAGTATTTCAAACATTTCAGCTAGATTTTCTAGATGATTAGAAGCTACTCGAGATTTGACCAGCATGTTATCCACATAAACTTCCATTGTCTTTTCAATTTGATGTTTGAACATAGTATTTACTAGCCTTTTATATGTTGCCACGACATTTTTAAACTGAATGGCATTACTCTATAGCAGTACAGTCCCAAATCGGTGATGAAGCTGGTGTTTTCTTGATCTGGCTCATGCATTAGGATCTGGTTGTAGCCCGAGTATGCATCCATAAATGACAGCAATTCATGCCCCATAGTTCCATCCACAAGCAGATTGATTCTGGGGATTGGGAAGCTATCTATCGGGCAAGCTTTATTTCGATCTGAGAAGTCAATACCACTTGGCCATTTTCCATTAGATTTCTTGACTAAGACTGGGTTTGATACCCATTCAGGGTAAGTTGCATCTCAGACTAAGCCGTTAGCCATCAATTTAGCTACCTCCTCTCTTAGTGCCTTGGACCATTCGGGGCCCAATTTGCGCATTTTTTGCTTTGCTGGTGTGAATTTGGGGTCGATATTAAGCAAGTGGGAGGCAATTTCGAGTGATTCCCCACCCATATTGGAGTGCTTCCAAGCAAATACGTCCAAAATGGCGCGGAGGAATTTAGTTAGTTCTGACCGCATCCTTTTTCCAAGGTGTGATCCAATTTTTAAGTCCCGCGTTGGGTCGTCCATACAGAGTGGGACAAACTTCGTCAATTCTGCCAGCGCTGCCTGATCCTCCCCCGAACTCATTTTTCTAGGGTCCAAAGCCCTGTCGAATCGGCTATTGTCCCTGAACCAGGGGCGGCTCTGTAATTGCTATTAAATGGGCTCACGAATGTGGAGAGTTTTCCCCACATCCTTTCCTTTTTCTTTTATTCTTGACTCATGCAATTCTGCGATGTAGCATTCTCGGACAGCGCATTGGTCTCCTTTCACAATTCCAACTCCGTGCTCTGTAGGGAACTTTATTGTAAGGCACCATTGGGCCAATGCTATTCTGAATTTGGCTAATGCGAGCCGTCCCAAGAATGCATTGTATGCTGACATTTCATCCATGATCATAAAACTCTGAATGAGGGTGACCCTTCGCTCATCCTCTCCAAGCTCCATAAGTAGGTCAATTGTTCTCACTGGTTGTTTGGGTTCACCAATAAACCCCTGAATCTTTGTTTGTCACGCGAATACGCTTTTCATGCCAATCTTTATTTAATCGAAAGTACGTTTGAAGAGTATGTTAATGGAGCTGCCACTATCAACTAACACCCATCGAACTACCGTATGTCTGATTCCTACCATCACCACCATCGGATCGAGAGTTGGAGCTTCGATCCCCTCGGTGTCCTGATTTCATAACACTATATCATCATTCAAGACCTTTTGCAGCTTGGTTGGAGTTTCATATTCTATAGCTCAACATGATTCCTTAAGACCGTGCTTCAATGAACTTGCATATTGCTCCATTTCCCCCCAACTTCTTTGTGCGGGGTATGGTCCCCCATATATTGTTCCAATAATAAGCCTTTGGTCAGTTTGTTTCGAACCTTCTTCGCTAATTCCAGCTTGATTCCTTCATTCTCTTGGATGCTGAGGAGTCGTAGATTGATGGACATTTTGTGGCTTGCTTATGTACTACTAGAGTTTGTTACTCTGGATCAGCTCCTTAATGGGATTCTTTAGGTGGCAGCATTCGTTGGTATTATGGCTGCGTGTTTTGTGGAAGCGGCAGAATTTCCCTGAGCGCTTTTGTTGCTTAGTTCCTTCCTTTTTGGGGAGCTTTTTGTATTCCTCGGTCCCTTGATTCACGAGAAAAATATTTTCCAATGTGTCGTTTAGGGGAGTGTAGCCTTCGGGACTAAAAGCTTTGAGATTTTTATTGTTTCCATTACTATTCTTCTTATTGCAGTTTTGACCTTTTCTCTTTGAATATTCGTCTTTCCCAATGATTCCTTCAGCAGTCCGAGAAGTGTGCGCATTTTGATTCATTGCTACATCACTTTGCTCGATGTTGATCGGTTGCACACTAGTAGACTTCCTTTCCAATTCCTGTGCTTCTCGAACCTTAAGTACCGACTTACTTTACGATTGAAATCTATCCTTGTGGTAGGTTGCTTCATCTTAATCCACTTTTCGAATTCAGTTTTCGGGTAAATTGCACTGACTAATGCCATAAAAACCATGTCTTTATGGGGTTGCTTACTTCCGTCACTATGGTGTTAAACCCGTTCATGAAAGGTTTTAATGATTTGTTACAACCTTGGTACAATCCGGATAGGGACATGACATCTTTTGACCGCGCAGTATGAAGTCCGAACTGATCAAGGAACCATGTCATCAGTTAGTCAAAAGTAGAGATAGATCTTGGTGGGAGCCTAGTGAACCACATTGACGCAACTCCTTCGAGAAAGATAGGAAAGCATCTGCACCAAATAGATTCGAAGGCATTAGCTCTGTCCATATACCAACTGTATTTGTACAAGTGGGGTTTTGGGTCTTTCATCCCGTCATAGGACGGAATGGTTGGCATTGTGAATTTTTCTAGATATTTCTCATTCAATATTTCATCGGTGAACGGAGTCCAACTTGTTGCAGATCCCCATTCATCATCTCTTCTAATTTTACTCTCCTCCATTAATCGTTTAACCATATCCGCTATGTATGCCTCTTATGTCCGGTAGTCCTAAGGATGGCAAATAGTCACTACACCAAGTGTTTAGCTTTGCAAACAGTCTTGGTGAGTGGGCTAAAACTTAGGCTCTCCTATTTAGGGAGAGCCGCTCCTGCAGGGTCCCGTTGGCTTAATTGGAGCAGTTTGAGTATTCCTTGCATTATTGAATGCGTTGGCATTTTCTTCCAATCTGTCGTCCTATTCTTCATACTCTGAGTCGGAGAGATTCATAGCTATGTCTTCCAATAGGGTCTTTGCCCTTTGATTCAAATCCATAATAGGTTGCCTTGAAGCAAGTAGAGTACTTGCATTTCCGTCCACGTTAAATCCCGTTGGCACCCTTTTTATAGTTGTTTTTCGTTTCTTCTATGTAGATCAGAAACGGAGGAATTTCCTTACTCTATAGTAGCCATGGGTTCAGGCATAGTCCTTAGAGAAGGTTTTGAATGTAGGGTTAGGAGAGCATTAAGTTTATCCATTAGAGCCTTTTGTCTACTTTTTATTTTTTGGTTGATCTCATCAACCATTTTATTTAACTCATCCCTGGTGACCACTTCATGCTGACTAGAGGATGCCGGCGCCTGATTTCCTAAGTTACACCACGTACTTCAGTTTGTTGAGGATTAACATCTTCTCCAGCTACTACTTCCCCTATGGATCTTCCAGAGGTAGTTCTTCTTCTACTAGGGGCCATTGATTCCAAACAGCGGATTCTACAAGCAAAGATTGAGGATTTAACTTCTGGACCTATGGGATCCAAAGTAGATAGCTAGATCTGGATCCTAAGTTGGGGTTCTCAATGAAAGCACCAAAATGTTAACCCAAAAAATGGATCAATACCCTGGTTTGAGTTTGAAAGCACCAGCCTTGTTCTAACACAGCAATATCACAAATAACAGATATTGAAAAAGAACCGTAAAAGAAAGAAGATAGAGAACTTTTATAGTGGTTCGGTTGTTAATGAAGCCTAAGTCCACTTTATAATTTTATTATAGATTGATGGCTATTACAAGAAGTGTTTAATTATAAGGCTTTGATTATCCTTAGATAGATTGAATCCCCAGAGTTGGAATCCATTAGAGAATCATAGTGAATTCCTTTGGAGATTGTTGTGTGGGAGGTAGAGAGTGAAGAATGTTTCTAGCAGAGCTTCAGCAACCAATCCGGAGAAGATCCACTTTATGTTACAGGCAAGTCGGTATTTATAGAGATCAGAGCGCTTCTGGGCCAAAAATGCTTGTGAGTCACTTGCAGATGGGTATATGAGGACCTAGAGAAGTTTAGCTCACAATCCGAGCCAAAACCATGGATCGTTAGCAATCCATAGATTTGGCTCGCTCGCGAGCTAATTTCTTAGCTGCTCTCCCTCCATCATTTCATCATGCTGGGTCGCAAGAGACACTGCTTTCTATGGATCGCTAGCGATCCATCGTGTATTGATCGCTAACGCTCTATACACTTTGTATTTTCCATGCTCTTGTATTCTTGACTGCTTGGCCCCTGTTTCACCCTGCGAACCATCATATTTACAAGGGTCGCTAGCGATCCATAGGGTATGGATCGCTAGCAATCCAAGCACTTAGAATATTTTGGAGCTTGAAGTTGGAAGGCTTTCATGGCCTTGTTTCGATGTTGTTCGTGTAGTCTCGTTGCAAGTTGTTCCGTTTTGATGACTGTCTACTAGCTGGTTATGCTTAGCCGCTGATTGGACTGGACAAACGTTGGTTTCTTGGTTTAGTCAAATTAAAATCACATGCACATGCTAATGGAGGCTTAAATGCTTATTAGTATGGATTAATTAATTCCCTAATGATTACTTGGAGGTGACACTATCTCAAGGGCAATTTTGGTAGTCCCCTAAAAATGAATTAGGGTTTTAAGTATGTATAAATACCCCTTATATTTCCTATAACCATCTTCTTCTCTTTTATGCAATATTGTAGCCACAAATCAATGATAAATAAAATGTTCCTTTAATGGCTTCTTAGTCTTGCTCTTTACTTTCATGCATCTCTATTTCATGTTTTTTTTATTGCTATTTTATTTTATGCTCTCTTATTTACTTTATGCTTGTCTTATATCATGTTATTAGCATAGATTTAATTCTTGTAATTAGTTTAGTTTTATTTCATGCAAGTAGTTAGCTCTCTTTTCTTTTAATTAGCTCGCATTTTTCTTGTTTTTTTATGTTGAAATCATTTTTGTTAAGATGTATTCAAATATGAGTAGCTAAACCCCTTCAATTTATGGGTACTAAAGCTCCCATGAAACATATTAAATTAACATAATAATTTCATTTATGATCTCCCTTTTGTGCTTAATGGAAATTATGAATGATGGTATTTAATGTTTTTCTTTTAGCGAATTTGATAGTCTATATTGACAACTCAAATAGGCTATGCTTAATCCATTATAACATAAACTATTTAATCATTTTGCTAAGTAATTTTAATGATGAAAGTCAGACTAGAATCAAAATTTAATGGTCTATTTTACTAATTCATTGTAAATAGATCATGCTTAAAATAGATTCTATTTTTACTTTCATGTCATTTTCGTTAGAGTTGATAAGTGGGTTTGAATGGTGTGTTAGATTTTGATGGTTTAAATTGTGCTAATTAACACAAATAAATAATACTTATAATAAGAACATCTATCATTTCTACTTAATATTTTAAGGAGAGATTATAAATGAATTTTGTGTTGATTTATATGAATGATTGGAAGTGGATTTGCCTCTAAATTGCTCCTTAATCTCATTGTTTTATTCACTTTTGCTCTAGTTTAGTTTCTACAATTTTCTAGCTTAAAACAATTTCAAAAACTTTGGGCTAATTTGATTGAGTAATATTAAAAATTTTGCTTTCTTCGTGGATCGACCCATACTCGCATACGTACTATGATTGTACGCCATGCATTTGTGATTTTTATAACGATTATTTTTTTTCGACGGTCCTCTAATCGATAGAAAAACTGTTGTTTAAAAACTACACCAATGATGCTTACTCGGGAGAACATGAAGTTTGTTTGGATGAAGGGATGTAAGGCAGCAATCCAAGAATTAAAGCATAAATTAACGACTACTCATATTCTAGTGAGATTGAAAGTGAATGATGACATTACCTTATATACTGATTTATTAGGCTTGGGTCAGGAGAAGGGTTGATGTAGAGGGGCAAAGAAAGTTGCAACCTCATAGAGTTCGATACCCTACTCATGACTTAAAATTAGTGGCTACTGTCTTTACATTAAAGATTTGGGGACTTTATCTCTTAGAAGAGTGATTTGAGCTATTTATCGATAAAAAATCCTTTAGATATTTGTTCTCTTAGAAGGAGTTGGACATGAGGCAGTAGAGGTGGTTAGAGTTTTTGGCATCTTATGATTTTAAGGTTTATGTTGAGAAATCAGTTTCTGACCTCAACTCAGTTTCTTACCACAAACTGACATAAATCTCTCTAACTGGAAGCTTACCTTGGCCTTCGACATTGCTGATAGCCAAATTAACTAAGCAGACTTTTTAGTGCTTTGGACTGACCTCGCATCCCTATAATTAGTCATAATCTGTAACACTCTCTTAACATATTATCCTATATCTTACCACATTCCATATCAAAGCCTTATAAGAAAATTCTTATTTTTCTTTTACAAATAAACCTCTTTCCTAAGGGGGATTTTATGATAATTAATATACTACTAACTGCGTAATTAATACATTATAATTGTATGTTATTAACGCTAATATATATACACACACACACATGCATGCGCAACCTAAATATTTCTAGGCATACAAAGATTGTGCCCTAAACTATCGTTTAAATATCAAAACTTCAAATTATATAAGTCCAGTGCCATATCTACAAATATACCATATATCTAATATACATAATTTAATCATAAACTTGTATAAAATAGAATCCATACCTAGTTTATTTTATACTAAAATAATGGGATCAACGTTAATAGAAACTTATAATTCAATTACTTTTATGCTCTATTCAACTTCTCTGTATAAAATTGAAAAAGAGAATTTCTATTTAAATTGTGGAAACCGACGGTATAAACTCCGAATAAAAGAATCGGTATCTTACACACCATTTCCTAATTTATTTATTTAAAAACCCTTAATCGGATCCAAAGAAAAAGATAAGAAGTGAAATAGAATATAAAACATTAAAATTGCAACTCTCACACGATTCCGTTATTTTAATATAGAATAATGTAGATTCTAATTTAGGAATTGACATTTCTCTTTAGAGGAATTTTGTGGTTGTAGTGTGATGTTTGCATAAATAAAATTCTACAGTGGCATATATCAAATCCAAGTATACTATACAATTACTAAATAAAAATGACTAAGATTTCCACTCACAGTCAGTCCTTAGCTCTTCCCTTTTTAGATATGATATGCCTGCTTTAATCTCTTATAGATCCCCTTTTAGAAATATACAATAAGGGTATTGCATACAAATAAGATTCAAAAATTTAGGGATTGTAGGAGAAAAGAATTGGAAATTGAATAATAAGCATTTTAAATTTCTTACCTGAAACCTTAAAGTATTTTTTGAAACTTTAAGGAGAGAGACTGGCAGAGATTCACTTGGTTCCTAAAATAATCTTTAAATAAAATTGAAGAGGCTAGGCACTTATTTATAGTGGTTAGAAAGCATCAAAACTGTGGGATTTAAATCGGTTTAAAATAATAAAATCCACACCACTAAAATGTAGAAATGTCTAGCCACCATTATTATATGAACCGCTCGACCGCTCCTACCCCACCAGTCGACCGCTTTCGGTCGAACGGCCAAGGGTAATGGTCGACCGGTAGCTCTATTTGGGAATATTTTGATTATATCATTGCTTGATTTATTTAATACCTTAATTAACCTTTTAACGTTAACATTAATTTTAACATTTACTTAACCCACAAGTTTACCTTTTGAATTTCAAATTTAGGAATTATTTATTTATTTGAATTTGAATTATATTTAAATTAATTCAAACATGAAAGTCCAAATATCCATAAATTTTTCGTTTGAGCTCCATTTTCAAAACATTATATATAGAAATTGATCAGAAAATCACCATAAACACAGCGACATAATTTCCATGGTTCAATTCTTACTTTTGCAGAATTTTCACTTTTAGCCTTATCTTATTTAATTGATTAATTAACTTATCTATTTCTTATTAATTTTTACAAGGTATTACAGAAGCTATCGCACTTTATGACACAATGATGAACGAAGGCTATCAAACATCAAAAATAAGCCATTACATGTTAGAGTCATCGTAAGTTGATAAGCAGTGAGCCATCACTAGCTAGTAGACATGAGTTATCACATGTTGAAGCAATTGGGCTATCGTGAGTTGATAGCTGTGTAGTTAATGCCCCGCTATATCCCCGCTATAACTCCAATATATCTTATAGCGGATTCCTACCGCTACGATTTTTCCATATATCCCCAACATATAGCCTTTCCGCTTTAATCCCCGCTATATCCCGTTATTTCCGCTATATTCCGCTATTTCCGCTATATCTTCTATAAAAAATTGGATTGAAAAATGATATTTATACGCTATAAAAATTATGAAATTAATTAATTTCATTGAATTTTTTATATATGTTTAGAAATGATAATACTCTAATATTCTACTAAATTAAATTAAGTTATATACCAGTTTTACGTTCATTTACAATACATTTGCACATATTTTTATTTAAAATTATTTTTGTATTAATTATAATTCAATTGAATGTTAATTTTTCACATAATTACTATCTATATATTTGTAAAAACAACAAGTATGGGATTTATATGCTATTTTAGAGTAATCCGATATATCCCGCTATATCTTCGCTACATCCCCGCTATGACTTTTTGCACCTCTACCGCATTGAATCCACCGAGCGCTTTAACTGTACAGGTTGATAGCCACGAGCTATCACAAGTTAAAGTAATTAGCTATCATGAATTGAAGCAATGGGATATTACAAGTTAAAGAAACCAGGCTATCGCAAGTTGATATGGTCGAAGCCATCTCAAATTGACACCATAGGAAGATATCGTAAGTTAATTGTACTAGTTGATGATAGAAGTCTTTCACAAGTTGATAAAGACAAATTATAATAAGATAATGAAGAGCTACCATATGATGAGATCCATATATCTATCGCGTATTAAGATTTATACATCTATCTCATGTTGGAAAATAAAGCTAACATCAATATAAAAGACTTATCGGAAAATATAGGAAGAAATGCTGTTGAATTGGAAAAAATGTTAAAAAAATGCAGAAGTTAAGGATGCTATAGTAAGATGTACTCACTGAAGTATAATGATGTTTCCACTTCAAAGATATCAATTCAAAAATATGCCAAAATAATATGTAAGTGACATTTAACACAAAAGAATAGAAATAAATCATGTAAAGAAGAAGTGCATCAATGTATAGAAGAATCTATATAGAAAAGCTTTAAGGCATCCCTGTACAACCTTGTCACCTTCGTTAATACCACGGCCAAGTTAGGAATTTGTGCGAACTACTATAATTCTGAGATTATGACATATGGCACCATCAAGACCATCCATCCTGCTGAGTAATCGATCTACGTCAACTTCAACCAACCAATACAAGCAAGTCATTCCACTCCCCAACCACTATAAATAGAGACCTATCCCCACATAAGAAGAGTCGCCTCTCTTCTTTCTCTCTCAACATAAATCATCTTTGGGACTTGACATTTCTAAGCTTTCTAAAGAGCTTGAAAACTCCTCTAATGGAAGACGAAGAAGAGGATGGATCAAACTTTTGAAACTAAGGAACTTTAGAAATAGGAAGTTGCATATTTACTCTAACCTTTACTTTTGGACTATGACAAAGGAGATGACTTGTGCTTTTTTACATATTGACCATTGAACGATGGATATTGTATATATACATGAATTTCATATCATTTGCATATGAAAGAAAGATGACTTGAACTTTGAACATTTTGGACATATAACATATTGGTTATAGGCATACTGGAATTTTATTTGAATTGTGTATCTTTTAAAATATTTTAATGTTGAACAAAAAATAGGATTAACATTTTGGTGCTTTCATTGAGAATTGAACTTAGCGACTATTCTGAAAAATAACCAAAATGCCTTTGATTTGAAAAAACTTTAATAATTTAATAAAATTTTGGAAAATAGAAAAAATTTCGTAAGCACAATGGTCGAATAATTTTTCAAATTTGATTATTTTTGAGAAAGTTGCTAATTTTTGAATAGTTTATAGAAATAACTTCATATTTGCTTATCATATGTTGGTAAATCTCCAATCATCTTTCAACTTGAGATAACACTCCTCTTCTTCCTTTCATCAACATGTGACAACACTCTTCTCCTTTCTTTCATCAACTTGCGACAATGCTTCTCTCCTCACCATCAACTTTTGACAGTGCACTTTCCCAACTTTTGATAACCCCATCAACTTGCAATGGCTAATGATCCCTCCTCAACTTACAACAACCTCTTCAGTTTGTGACACCAACCTGAGATGGCCATTATTAAACCACGATGGCTAATGTGTAATGGTGATAATAAGTGTTAATCTGTAATGATAGATTTGGAAGCATGTCAATGTGCAATGACTTCAGCAATTAAAAAGAAAGAAAAAGGCTAAACGATTAGTTCAACCATGGTTGATATCTAGCTAAGCCTAGTAGTGTCAATCCAAAATGGAGTCGATGCCGAAAATTATCGTTAAAAGCTGCAATCGTCGAGAACTCGAACCCTAAATTCTGCTGGCTATCGAAGCTTATAGCAATTTTAAATATGAATGACTTCATCAAAACGAAGGTGATCATAGGAGTTTAGATACATTCGCCTTACTCCAAATTAGAAAAGTACACTATCGCTTGATGAAAGATTACCCTATCCTCTTGCGTGTGTAGGCAGCACGACATCCCTAACCGCCATGGCTACATTGGTATTATGCGAAATATGTAACTAATTCACCAAATATCAAGCAAAATTCATGGGGAATGATATGGTCTAGGATAATCGTCCATTACAGATGGAGTATATTCATTATGGGGAGTAAGTTGGTACAAACAACTTGACGAACATGTTGACGGGATGATAGTTTCAAATCGATGACCATAATTGGCTACATCTATTCGTGAATTCCAAGTCAGGGTAGCTTTTGATGAAATTGGTATTGTTCGATAGATCTCAAAAAAATGAACAACAACAAAGGCTGTTCACTAATATCGATCCATATATGAGTCTATTACCAAAGGAAAGTAAGAGTCGGGATCAATGCACAACACCTACTTGCAACACATTGAAGACATGAAGATTGATATATGCATCATGATTCTAGGGGTAACTAAAGGGTTGTAGAAAATATGCTACGATCAAGAGCGCTTCTTAGACCAGTGCTATAGTACATCAGTCTCCCATCCAAATGATTTGGGTAGGTTAATTTCTGATAAGATATTTGATATTATCCCCTCAGTATAGATAGTGATTGATTGATATTAGAGGCTAGTTGTGGACTTATCTCTCATCTAAGGTAGCCTAACCTAAGACTAGCTACATGCTCATCTTTCTATATGACATTGGAGGCTTGTTGCATGCTTGTATGTCACTCTCTCTTAAGGTCTTTGGTTGACAGATCTATTGGTGTGATAATAATTTTTATCTCTAAAGTACATTTAATTGGTAGTACTTCCTCTTGTTAGAACTATTGTTCAAGATAGATCATGATGTTTTATTTTTGTGTTATAATGTATTTGAATGCTTATTATGTGTCTGCATATCCTATTGTTTATATATCCCTTAGGGCCATACAGTCGTGAGTTCACATCTCTCATTATGGCCGATTGTCGAGATATACATTATTGAATGTTGTATTCGTATAGTAATTTGGTTATTTGGATGATGTTTCACCCACCTTATTCCTGTGCCATTTGATGTGATGACTATTCTTTACTATGGGTAATATTATATGTGCATGGTTTAGGATGTGGTTGATACATTTGATATATATATTTATCACCTTAGGTTCACACGATTATACCATGTTCATTGTTATTACATATTGACATCTACATTTTAGACATAGTCTGACCCGTGTGTTATTTATATAATACTCGGGTCAGTCCGAGACATTTCAGGTTTAGGGATGATGTAACCAGCTTGTGTATAGCGAGCATAGGTAAAGGCTATAATGTATCATTATGTATTAATGTTGTCCTCTGTATGTAATGCAGTCGGATATGTTATACCAAAGATTTTTAATAGTAAAAACGATGATTATCTTCCTAAGGAAAGTCCAACATTCCATATCCATATGTATTTCAAGAGTTATGATGCTTTAATATGCAAAGATAGAATGAACTAAGCTAGTCTCGAAAGAATAATAACATAGGCTGAAGTAAATAGCCCATTAGAGGGTCCGACGTCCAAAGCACCTGTGACGCCCCACCTCTATACTCACACTAACCAAGGACACTACGGGGTAATGCCGTCGACTAGCACAAAGAATAAGGCTATTGAGGAGCGACCATCTGCGTAATTTCTTTGTGCGAGTACCGATATGTCAGATAATATAACTTACGTTTCATTTCAAGAGGAAATCCAACATATCAAATACAAACTCAAAGCTACCACACAGTGGCTACGTGGACTTCGGAGACAAATATAGAAATAAACATAACACAAATCAGTCACAGATATTCATATCACAAAGGTGGAAACAGATATGAATATATCACATAGAAGTGTAGATCAAAGTAGTGGTCATACAAGATCCACTAAATCACAAAAGAATAGATACAAGTGCTAGACAAAAGAATAAGTATACATCAATGAGTCTCTATATCAAATGTATAAAAACAAAAACTACTAAGCTAAAGTAGTTAGCCAAAAGTTAGGTGACGGACCCTGATAAGAAGTCAAGCAGAAGCACCTGAAATATCTCGGTCTGACCCGAGTATTATTTAAGAAGAAAATAAAAAACGGATTAGTCTAGCTATAAATATAAGAAAAAATGAGATAGGATAAGAGATATGACAAAAACATATGATAACAATAATGCCATACTACGACAAGTATACATCAAATAACAACAAAAATCATACAATATCTCAAATCATCTCAAAACACCAAACAGAATCACATTCTTTAAATTATTCACCAAAACACAAATATTGACAAAACATATCAATGCCAATCCATGAAAATTGGTGAAACACAAATTCTAGAAATCATCAACTAGAAATCCAGAAATCACAAAGGGGGAAGGCCTATCACAAACGGGAGCATGAAAACTCCCCAACACGTGTGTCACAAACGGAACGCTATTCCATGGTCGCTAACCATAGAGCCGGTGCAATGGCGTAGTGCAATAACGGTACACCCGAGGAACCTGAAACTCAAATGAGTTGGATCAACGATGTAGTGCAATAAAGGTATGCCCGATGAACCTAAAACTCAAATATTTCGAAACAACGACGTAGTGCAATAACGGTACGCCCGATGAACCCGAAACTCAAAAAATTTGGAACAACGACGTAGTTCAATAATGGTACGCCCGATGAACCGAACTCCATAAATCCCGTACGTCACTAGCCTATAAAAATGAGATGAAGCTCAATAGAACAGGGTACAATCCCCCACGCAGACAAAGAGACATCGCAGATCGCTAGTCTAAACCATAAATTGATCATCATTGATCCATAAGAAGTGTCAATTACACTAAGCTAGTAAATAAACGAGTTTAGCTTCATGTCCCATAACCATTAGCTTAACTTAAATATTTACGAACATATTGTAGATTTCCACTCGAAAATTGTCACAAGAGTTCAATCGAACAAGTCCAAGAATTAACCGACGAAATAAACGCAAGGGTTTCATACCACTTGTTTTGCTAAGCCGTTTAATTAGATTTCTCATACGAATGAGGTAAAGGTTTGTATATACTAATAGATTGGAAAACGGATTTAAAAACGAGTTTTGTATTAAAAATGGTATTGAAATCATCTTTGTGAAAGCATTTGATTATTTACTACTAGTATAGAAACCTTTATATTTTAAAGTGACAAATCACATAAATGATTGTAGAAACAATCAATCACCAAAATCCACATTCGACGACGTGAATTAAAACCATAAAAATCGATACCGAATCCATCAAAATGGATATTCCCAAAATTCTCGAAAAAGAAGTCATCAAAGACGATAAATGATAACAACAATTCGGATCATCAAAAATTGATTAAAAACCGGAAATCCAACACAAAACTGCCTAAAATAGGCAAACTGCTCTTTGCCCAGATTCAGTCGACTGGACTGAATAGGTCAGTCGACTGATCCATGCCCAGAAATTCTCGGGTTCTAGGTTCAGTCGACTTAACTATATGGTCAGTCGACTGACACTGGAACATAAAGTTTTCTGTTCCCAGGTTCAGTCGACTGACCAATACGTTCAGTCGACTGAACTGTCATTTGTAGCATTTCCAGCCTAGCCCCATGAAGGGCAAAAATCCACACCGGAGTAATCGGACGAGCAACGGAGACTAGTGATTTATGCCAAGCGATAACCCAGCCTTATAGGCTCTTGAATACACCCCAAACAACATGTCCAAACATCCAAGATAGGATTTTTTAAAGATTTTGACTTCAAAACCCCAAAATTGGAAAATTCACCAAATCAATTCAAATCAAAAGCAAACGAACATGAATGGATGTTAGGAATTCATACCTAACAACAATGAAAGTTATAGACGTAGATATGAGTTCAAAAACTTACCTTTAAACCCAAAAACAACGAACGAGAAGCTCTAAAACAAAGTAAAGGCCAATTCCTCTTCAACTTCAACTCAAGAAGCTCCAATCTAAGCTAATAAGCAAATATTTCCTAAGTTAAGGTTTAGGAATTTCTGAAATTGAAGAGAGATTGAGATGGAGAAGATGAAGAGGATGCTTACCTAAGCTTCTCTTTGATTTTAGAGCAAGAACTTGAATTTCCTAATAAAACTAGGGTTTAGGAATTTTAATTTCCAATCTTTTCAACCATTTTTCTTTAGCTTGAGTGTTAGGAAATAGAATGAGTGAATGAATGAAGAGTAGAGGAGTTAGGGTATTATGTTGGGTTAGTGGGCTGAAACCCAAACCCAAAGCCCAAAGCCCAAATAGAAAAATAGCAAAATTCTACTCAACTCCAAACATATCGATGTTTATACTCAAAAAAGTTGTAAACGCCATTTTGGACTCAATGGAAGTAGTCTCGAGTCCTAATTCAACTGTTTGTAAAAAGTGACAGTTCGGACTTGAATCTGACCAACGATGTTATATTTAAATAAAACATTTAAATTTACAATCGTAAAATATGCGGGTTATTACAGCACCAATTTATAGCAACAAGAATCAATGGCTGAAATAGCCAATGAGACATTGTGTGTCTCAGATGCAAAAGGCCGTTTAGGCAAGAAGACTACTCATCAATTTGCACTTTTAAGCAGTAATGCTGGATGCTCAGAACAAGCTCCAATTGTACTGCATAGCAAGGAACCTCAACAATCCAAGGAGAAGACATGGTAAGCAACCACTATAAACTCTTGGTGCTACTTCCTTTTAGTACTTTATCTTCTTCCCATTTATCATCACACCTCTATATTTCAACGTTCTATAACTTTAGCCTAATTATATCACATCCCGGTAATTTCAGAATTGGGTCATACAACCCAAGTAGTTTTTGGAACTTTACACTCTGACCTTGGGTGTTAGTGTTGACGAAATTCTACACTAACATTTTTGGCACTAGAAGGAGGGCCCAAACCTCTGCACTTTATTCCCCTGTAGTGACTTAATAGAGCATTCCACCCAATTATGTCAGGTTTCAAGAACAAAGCAGTCATCTTGGAACAACCCCTCAGCCTTAGCATTAAACTCATTGAAGAAGATAACTAGGAAAGATTGGCCACTCATATTTCGAAGAAGGAGAATGGCATAGAGTATGATCCTGTTTATAAACTTCAAGCTCTCCAGATCAGATGGCTTTCATAGTATCTCCAAAAGTCCCTCCAAGAATCTGCTCAACTCCAAGGGACGGTTAAGATTATGACAAACAAAATCAAGGACTTAAGTGTCATAGTAATGAAAAATAAAGGTTCATATCTCCCTGCTAAAAGAGCCTTCCCGGTTACCTCTACTCTTCGATCTGGAAAGAAGGTCAAATGAGACCAAGTCTTTACTCTGCTCAATCGAAGTTTATCTCGAATCTTTATTGAAACACAAGGAGACTTCCATTATCCAAGCTATCCGCCATCCATTAAAGAAGATCCGAAATGGAGAAACTAATATGTTTACTGTTAACCATCAAATCCACTTGAGGACAAAGGTAAGAAAAAAGATTAAAAAATATGCCAGGCCCTTCTAAAATTGGAAATATGGGTTTTGACAAGGATTACGGATGGATGTTTGGAAGGCATTGAGAAGGCTTTTGAAAGATTCGTAAGCATGTGGCGCCATTGCAAATGATAAATAGAGCAAAAGCTTTCGAAAAGATGAAAAAGGAAATAGGGCATCCCTTCTGCCTTATTCAAACATTTCGATGCAAATGGATTTGAATAAACAAGAAAAGTAGGAATGGGTTCGGAACCCCCTTTCGAAGGCAATGAATAACAGCTCTTCATATGCATGCCAAACCTTTCGAAACCAAAGATTTCGCCTTCATTCAGACTACTTAGAAAGATACCTTGATCAAAACAACCCTTCAGAAGCATAATCAAGCCTTTCGAATCGGTAGAAGCCTGCAATTTAAAAGGAAAAGTGACGCATCAATTCGGAAGCATGCATTCAGAGCAAGGTTTTAAATCTCCCCGAGATCAGCCGAGATGAAAATCCGAGATATTAGCCAAAATCCGAGATTTGGCAGCTTGGTTAGTTATAAGTCTTTTAAATATCGCCCGAGACAGCCGAGATATTTGCTCGAGATATTGGCCAAAATCCGAGATTTGAAACCTTGATTCAGAGGATATCTATCACGTCGAAGCCAACACTCCAACACCTTTGAAACCCTAGTAAACTATCTATCGACACAGTCGAAGGGTCGTACCTTTTCTTCTTATGACAGCAAAGCAACATGAAAAGAAAAAGCGCATCAATCGCCCTTTTGAAGAAGTCGAAAGCAATCTAGGAGAAAGCAGCAAAAAGAGACACCTAGACCTTAACAACTGTGAAAGATGGACAAAGGGGCCCTTTCAACTGGGTCGAAAGGTCTAGAATAAGGAAATAGGAAATGCAAGGATGAATGAAAGAACTTGGAGGAGAAGCCTTTTAACAGCATCAAAAGCAAGCACATTGAAGAAAGAGAGAGGCTTATCTACCATGACGAAAGGATGGAAGCAGAAGATGGGTGGACCTTTCGACTGGGTCGAAAGGACGAGCACGAAAGAGGGCCGACCTGAAACTATAATTAAGACCTTATGGGTCTTATTTAGGGGACCGGATCTTATAATCCTAAACTCATTCTACTACTTCTTTGCAATAAATAAATCTTTGTAACCCTAAATCGATTTGGGGAAAAGCTCTCAAATTTGCAACTCTTCTGTGGATTAATGGAAAAAGAAGGAATGTTCAGATTCATTCAGGATTTCGATTATGAGTAAGATCATTATGATAATTAGCTAGACTAGTGATCAATTGCACATGATGCTACCTTATTTTCTTAAATTCTTTCTATCTTATGCAAAGCCGTGAGATCAACTTGGATAGCATACATGCAGAACACATTACCATCACGATAAACAATATATGATGATGAATAAAGATGGTGATGATGTTTCGTCAATGATAATTTCATAGAACTTACAAATATCCAAGATGATCTTCTATCATATACACGAAATGGAGCTTGTAGAATTATGAATTAGCTCGGTTTCGAAAGGACGAAATTTCTTTCAACCTGGTCAAAAGGGATGTCTCAAAAGAAATCGGTTCATAAATGACAAGCAATTGTACAAGGATGAATTCCTTCGAAAGGAACATACTCCCAACTTCATCTTCAACCCTTTCGAAGGAGTTCCTCCATAAAGATAAAACCGATGACGGATAAGCAGTTAGTAAAGGCATAGTAGACCTTTGGACATAGACGAAAGGGATTGAGGGGGCCTTTCGACATGGTCGAAAGTAATGAATGTTTAGTATAAATGACTATTTCAACTCATTTGAAATAAGGGCTTTGAATAAGATGCTTTCACCTTCACATCAATTTTGATGAGGTTAATTTGGTCAATGGTCCACTATTGACACCTTACATATTATCCTCCGAAAGTAGTTTGATTAAGTCAACCTAATCGAAAGAGGGATTTTGAAGGTAGTAATCTCTTTCAATTCTCTTTTGATAGTCTTATTTTGTTACATAAACAATCATATTTGTCATTCATATAGCTTTGGGGACATTGACAAGTTTTCTTGTTAACATTTTTGGCGCTAGAAGGAGGGCTTGAACCTCCGACCATGTGGTTGTCTTATGGACTAATTATGGGTTATTTAACTTGGCGTAGGAAAATGAAATATAAGAGACTTAGTAGAATGGATGAGAAGGTTGTGCACACTACTACCTTAGAAGAAAATATCACTCCAACTTTCAACTTGGAGGGGGTTATACTAGGACAACCATCAGCGTCAGCTCAACAAGATGGTAACGCCGCCAAAATATAGCGCTTAGAACAGAAATTGCTCGAGATGCAGGAATTACTCAAGACGACATTGTCCCAAAAATCTTCTAAAATAGCAAGACCAACAAATGGAGACGAAGTGATCTCTCCGAGGAGCAATTCTAAGGCTCATGCAAATGAAGAAAAGAGCAAAATTGATTTAACATCTTCAAAAAAGAAAGGCCGACTTCCAACCAAAGTTGATCATCAAGGAAGAATATTAGATAAATCTCTTAAACAGTTTGGTAGCTCCACATCGAAAAAATACTATCCGGACCAGAAAAATTACCTTGACGCAGGGGCCTATCTAAAAGATGCAGTAGAAAAAGCAATTAAAGATGTGTTGAATGCTAAATGGAAGAGGACCCTCGATGAGAATGTGAATGATAACGAGCGTGTGCCACCTTTTATAGATGAAATGTAACATCTCCTATCTGGAGGCCCGAAGTTAAGCACTACAGATGCTGCAATCATCCATAGTATTAACTTTCGATGACCAAATACGATAATGTTAATGGTATCCATAATATCTAAAGCACATGAATATGACAAAAACACAGATTTTAAAAACAACTTTTCTGATTACATTTCACAAAACATGTTTCATATTCCATTACATAATACCAATTGTTTCCTAGGTTCAGATCGTATATAATCATTACAAAATACGCCATGAGCGACATATGAAAATGCCCTCTTGGATAACCAGAGTACTAAATAGTCATAACTGACTTAATGCAACCTAGCAGAATAAAACAAAATAAAACAGCAACTCCTAAATAGCTATCCGTCAGCCACCTGCTCGTCTTCGGAAGCTTTATTTTCCAACCTACTAAAAACCTGAAAATCCTCAACCCTCAGCCTACTCAAATTAATTTTCAATACCTGAGAGTTTAAGGAAGAAAACGTGAACTTCGAGTCAGACAAAAAGCCTGGTGTGAGTAATACTATATTCTCAGTTATTTGATATTTAGTGAGACCATGTCACTTAGCAGAACGAGTTTCCCCTCACTAATATCCTTTTAAAGCATATCTTTTGCAAATCATAATCCTGCAACCAAAACTGGTTAAAATTGTAAAGCAATATCATGTAAACTTACATGTAAGGTAACAAATGAACTATCTGCCCGAACACTATAGTTTAGTTTGGCTAACTACTAACCTTTGGCTGACTCGGGCCCAACGGACAATATAAAACTAATAATCTAACACATGTTAGACACTCCTCTTCTGGACGGTGCGTCCTTAAATTATCTTCTCCCAAGGCCACCTGATCCTAATGTTTTTATGGGCTCACCAATAACCTATCTCTATAAAAATATATTTCCTTTTTTTGTATAACATAATTTTAGTCATACTTATGACAAAGCCTTACACAATGGAATTTTGAACTAAATTAGCTGGGGCTAATAGATAATGTATAGGGCGCGATCCTACACCAGTCCATATGGTATACAAATATCTGAGTCATTTTACTTTGGGTAATATTCCCTTAAATTTTCCTTGAAAACCCTTTCTTCTCAAATGATTTAAACATTTAAATCAAACTTAGACAAGGAAAACATATACTCTATGCTTTACTCAAAATCACTTTGCCATATTATATATACTTTACTCAAATCTTTGTTAATGAAAACATTTAATTCATTGAAAGTACCCTTTTTGAATCCATTGAAAGTACCCCTTTCGAAACCAAGTAAACCCTTTTCATTCACCTAGGCCGAAAGGCCAATACATTCCTTTCGAAACAATTCATATAAACCTTTCGAAACCATTGAAAAACCTTTCCTTCGAAAGCCATATAACCTTAGACATCCTATCTTTAAAACACTTAAACATTGCCTTTCGAAAACATTGGAAAACCTTCCCTTTCAAACCTCTCGAAACCATTGGGGAACCACCCCTTCGAAACCTTCATTAACACCTTTTGAAAGCATTAAAACATCAAACCTTTCGAAAGCTTTTGGGTTCAAGTAAAACATGAGGAATAACCTTTGAAACCTTTTACATTTAAACCATTCGAAACCTTTGGGTTTACCTTCAACATAGCAAAAGGGTTATAAAACATTTATGTTGAAAGCA
Source organism: Allium fistulosum (assembly GCA_030737815.1). NCBI lineage: Eukaryota > Viridiplantae > Streptophyta > Magnoliopsida > Asparagales > Amaryllidaceae > Allium > Allium fistulosum. The sequence goes on from CM060902.1 coordinate 238,013,818, forward strand.
CTCTTTCGTAAGCATTTCCCAAGTAAAGAAGTGATGGTGTCAAAATCAACCCTTCGAAAGCATTGGAGAAGCGGCTTGGGTCTTAAAACAAAGTATATCTTCCAAAACCATTTGCTTCCAAAGGTACAAAAGCGATAGTTAGGGGTTTTGACCCCTATGAAAGCATTTACTTAAAACAAAGGCGCAACCCCATTCGAAACCATTCCTTAAATCAATTCAACCCATTCAGAAGCCAACCAAGTCGAAAGCATTGGTTTTGAAAGCAAAGCACGCGCGTTTTCATTTAAAAGTTTAGTAGTGCTTCGACCCCTGGTTTCGACCCAATACCTTCCACCCATATCCAATTCGCTGCGCACCAAGTCTTTGATGCCATGCGCAGTGGTTTCAATGGTGATGGTGACGGAGAAACACGGTCGAAAGTTAGGTGCCAAAAGTAGTGAAACATGTAAAAAGCATGTTTGAACTGATTTTTAACCCTTTTAAGTAATTCTTCTCAACTAACATGCCTTGTTTGTCAAAATAATATTGGTTGCTAATTTCTTATCTAAAAGTGCTCCCAATATTTCAGAAATAAACAATTTAATTTATTTTTAAAATACCCCTTCTCCTTTTATAACTATATAAAACATTTAAGTCCCATACCTTAAATAATTTATATATCTATTAAAACACTTAGAAAATTCTACAAAAATTCCAGAAAATTATTTTTAATATGTTTTCTAATATATATTAATTTCAGACCCAAAACTTATATTATTTAGCCGCTACTATTTTTAAACCCAAATAATCATTTTCCTCACTAGAAAATTAATATAAAATCCACATTAATTCAGAAAATTATGAAAATTGAAATCATCTCTAAAATATCATTTCTGATTTAAATCTAAAATCACAAGGCATTTGGATGCCATTAAAAAGGGTTTTCACATTAAAACATATCATAAAACCTATATGAATGAGCATAAATCATCAACAAGCATATATGAACATTTTATCCTTCAAAATCATGGCATAACATTACAAAATAAATTATATTAATCTTGAAACCGAAAACACTTAAGAAATATGAGATGCAGTCATTATTCACATTATCTTTGAGATTAAGGAGTTTGAGATTTGAATGAATTTGATTTTGATTACTCTTCTTCCTTTGTTTGCTTTCTTTTTCTCTAGCTTGTCTAATGGTGGACAGCCTCTACTTTGTCTTTGTTTTTGAAATGAATGCATAAATGAATTCCTAAGGGCTTAGAGTATAAGAATACTCTTTTTCATATTTTACCCCCTTCTCTATTTCATTTTAACTCATCTTTATTTCATTGTTTACATGGCATGGCTAGCCTTTAATTTAATCACAAATCTCTATCCCCTAATCATCACATTATTTTATTTAATTCAACTAATTAAATATCCTAAATAATATTACTAAAAATTAGGGTCATTACAGACTCCTCTCCTTAAAGAATTCCGTCCTCAAAATTACGATAATGTACCCAAGAAATCAATCAAAAAGGTAAAACATACCATCAAACAAATCAGGATAAGTGTCTCTAATCCTGCTCTCGGTCTCCCAAGTATAGTCTCTCTCATCTTTGCTCCACTGGACTTTCACTGATCTGACTGTCTTGTTTCTTAGCCTCTTATCATCTCTCACGAATATATGAACTGCTTTCTAATTATAGTCAGATTCGGCTCTACTACTAAGTCCTCTAACACAGTCGGTGCTATAGTAGTCTTTGGATCTCTAACACACTTCCATAGATGAGAAACATGGAAAACATCATGGACTCCTTTTAAACTATTCGATAACTCTAGTCTATACGTGAGTTTCCTGATCCTCTCTATAATACGAAAAGGTCCAATGAATCTCGATGCCAACTTCCCTGATCTTCAGAATCTAATCACACCCTTCATCAGTGATACCTTAATAAACACATGATCTCCAATGGAGAATTCTAAATCTTTCCATCTTCTATCTGCATAACTCTTTTGCCCAGACTAAGCTTCCTTCATACTAGCTCGAATTAACTCAATCTTTTCTGCAGCTTCTCTTACCAAATTTGGACCAAGAACCAACCTATCCCTGGTCTCTAACCAATAAATGAGAGATTTGCATGGCCTTCCATACAAAGCTTCAAATGGTGCCATCCCTATACTAGTCTTATAACTGTTGTTATAAGAAAACTCGACTAAGTGTAGATGGTCTTCCTATGATCCCCTAAAATCTAACATACAAGCTCGTAACAAATCCTCCAAGACTTTGTTAACTCCTTCCATTTACCCATTGGTCTGCAAATGGTAAGCGGTACTCATCTTGAGCTTGGTTCCTAAAATTTCCTGTAGACTCTTCCAAAACTCACTAGTGAACAAGAAATCTCTATCACTTACGATACTACTAGGAATTCCATGAAGTCTAATTACATTCTTCATAAATAACTTAGCCAAAACAAGTTCCATCCTAGTGGACTTAATTGGAATGAAATGGTCACTCCTGGTTAATTTGTCCACTATGACCCATATACTTTCATTTCCTTTGTTTGACCTTGTAAACATGTCAATGAAATCCATAGAAATAGAATCCCACTTCCATACTGGAACATCTAATGGCTGAAGCAACCCACTTGGCTTCTTATCTTCGACCTTTACCTGTTCGCAATTCAGACACTACTTTACCCATAAGCCTACATCCCTCTTCAAACCTTCCCAGATGAAACTCCGCTTCATGTCCTGATACATCTTAGTTGCTCCCGGATGAATAGTGAACTTTAAATGATGGCATTCCTCCAAAACTTCCTTCCTTATGCCTCCCACATTCAGAACACATAACCTACCTTTCTTTCACAACCACTCATTCTGGTCAAGACTAAAATCCTTTAAATCATCGCTCTCCGTTCCTTCCTTTAACTTTCTGATCCTTTCAACAAATACTGGATCGTCCTCCTGTTTAGAAGCAATCTTTTCGATCATCCTCGGTCGAACTTCTAAACAAGACAACACAACAGTTCTTTCACTAGACCCAACTTCAGATGTCCATTGCACTCTGCAAGTCGACAACGTTTCCAAATCGTTCCACTCTACTATCATTACCAACACTGCCTTCTGATGCTTTTTACTAAGCGCATCTACAACCTTATTACCTTTCCCTAGTGTGTATTCAATTTCAAAATCATAAGCAGCAATAAACTCTAACCATCTTTGTTGTCTAATGTTCAGCTCCTTCTAAGAGCACAAGTACTTCAACGACTTATGATCCGTATATAGCTCAAATCACTCTCCCAAAAGGTAATGTCTCCACACATCAATGCAAAAACCACTATAGCTAACTCCAAATCATGCGTTGGATATCTTATCTCATGCGGTCTAAGCTGTCGAGAAGCATAGGCAATTACTTTACCTCTCTACATTAACATAGCCCCTAATCTAGTTCCACGTGCATATGTATATACTAACAAATCCCGATTCCCTTTTGGTACAACTAATACAGGTGCTTGGGTCAATGAGTGTTTCAAGCTCTGGAATGCTTCCTCACACTTATCAGTCCAAATAAACTTCACATCCTTTCACGTTAGCTTGGTCATTGGTGCTGCTATCTACGAAAAATCCTTAATGAACCTCCGATAATTCCCAGCTAATCCAAGAAAACTTTTTGTCTCAGTAATTATCTCGGGTCTCTTCCAATTATTTACTGCTTTAATCTTAGTCGGATCTATAGACAACCCTTTCTCTAAGACTACATAACCAAGAAACTTCACTTTCTTCTTCCAGAAATGACACTTTGAAAACTTCGCCTTTAGTTGATTCTGCTTCAGCATCTCAAGCACCACTCTATTATGATTTTCATGCTCCCTTTCATCCTTAGAGTATATCAAAATATCTTCTATGAACAACAATACGAACATGTCCAAGTGCTCTTGGAAAATTCAGTTCATCAAATACACAAAGAATGCTGGCACATTAGTTAGTCTGAACAGCATCACTAACCATTCGAATGATCCATATCTAGTTTTAAATGCCATCAAAGGAATACTATCCTCTGCTACTCTAAGCTGATGGAAACCTGTTGCTAAATCTAACTAAGAAAATACCTTGGCTTTACCCAACTGATCAAACAAATCGTTAATTCTTGGCAATGGATATTGATTCTTTTATCGTCCTCTCATTCAACTTACAATAATCGATACATAACCTCAATAGTCCATCCAGCTTCTTAGCAAACACTGCGGTAGCTTCCCAAGGTGAACTACTTAGTCTAATAAAATTCTTACCTTCCAGATCCACCAACTGCACCTTTAATTCCCATATCTCGGTAGGTGTCATCCTACTTGGGGTTCTACTCACTAGTTCTACTCTAGGCACCAAATCGATTTGAAACTCAATGGCTCGTTTTGGTGACAATCCTACTACCGGATCGAAAACATCTACGAATTCTTTAACCACGAAAACTCGTTTCAACTCATCTTCTACATCCACAACACCCAACAAAGCATTCATCTCTCAACTAGGGTTTTCTACGGTATATAAAATCCGATCACTACAGTCAGGGTGTCTAAGAGATATTTCCTATCATGGAAAAATATCCTAGCATCATACTTATTTAACCAATCCATACCCAAAATAATTTCGAACTCTACAAAGTCAAATATATGCAAAACTACAAACAAAGGTATGGCCTAATAAATCAAATTCTGGGTGGTCACACTTAATCCCAAGTTTCGCATACCCTCCTATCGGATTTGCAACCCTTAAGGAAGTAACTAAGTATGAGGGTTCTAGGTTAAGCTAATCTGTAAAAAACAAGATACAAAAGAATGCAATGCACTAGTATCAAACAGAACACTAACAGACATACCATAGATCTGCAGGGTACCACCAAACACTGCCTTCCCTTTCTCATGCGTTGTTGGTCCTGATGTAGCAGGTTCCAATGCAAATACTTTGCCCCTTCCATCTTTAGTAGGCTCTTTGCATTGACACTTATCATGACCAATCTGATCGTAGTTGAAGCATCCGATATTCTTCTTCCTGATCACATCCTTCGCCTTTCCAGTATGACACTCGTTTGTGAAATGTCCTTTCTTGTCGCACTTAAAGCAAACAACCTCCGACTTTCCTTTCTTTGCTGCTCCACCTTTCTAAGCACCCTTCTTGAAAGAACTTTCTCCTTTTGCTTTGCACTACTTGGACCTCTTTGCCTTATTCTTCTCTAGAGAAGCAAGCATCTCCTTATGTCTTAAAGCCATCTCCACCATAATATCATAAGGATCACCAGTATGAGGTAATGTAGCCCTGGAAAACTCAGGGTTCAAACCCTTGATGAACTTATCATTCCTCTTCATCACGGTATCCACGGTAGCATACCTATACTTTGCCAACTCCTTGAACCTTCTAGAATATTCCAACATAGGCATCTCCCCTGCTTCAACTCAGCAAACTTTCTGAGCAAAGCATACTGCGCCATCACACTTATGAACCTCTCCTAGAACCTTCTGTTAAACTCAGCTCATGTCATCATCTCTTCATTTACTCCAGTCGTCACACTTTTCCACCAGAATAATGCTGCTCCTTGAAGCTGTCTTGAAGCTAGCCTCCTCTTTTGCTCATTATTGAGCCTCAAGTCAGCAAAGATTCTCTCACAATGGAACAACTAGCTCTCCATCTTAGTAGCATCTTCAGTTTCGATAAATGGCTTCCCTCCAAGCCTAACATAATCTCTGCTCAAGATAGCATGATTGTTGACCACCAAAGCTTCCTGAACTCCTACTCCAGCATTTCCTCCAACCACTCCAGCAGGAATTTCAGCTTGCATCATGTTCATGAAAAACTGATAAATAGCTCACATATCCACTTGTGGAATCCCAGCACCAACATTCCCAGCTTGTGCCTAACCTTGGTTCCTTCTAGTATTCAGTCTAGCATTTGCATTTGTGGTGGTGCTTCATCTAAGTTTCACTCTTCCACTTCTAGCGTCCATATCTGTATTCAAGCCTCATGAGATACAAAATAATAACCTAAGAGAGATAGGAGATTAGAGATATAACATACTTATATATAGCAAATACAAGTACGTTACTATAGCGTTATCCCATACCCCAATCTTATCTCTAATTCCTTAGGATTATGTTTTCAAAAATCATTTTAGTTTAACGTTTTTCACAAACCTATGCTATGATACCAAGTCGTAACATCCCTTATCTGGAGGCTCGAAGCTAAGCGCTACAGATGATGCAATAATCCATAGTATTAACTTCTGGTAAACAATACGGTAATGTTAATGGTATCCATAATATCGGAAGCACATGAATATGAAACAAAATCACGGATTTTAAAAACAACTTTTCTGACTACATTTCACAAAACATGTTTCATATTCCATTACATAATCCCAATCATTTTCCATGTTCAGATCAAATATAATTATTACAAAATACGCCAAGAGCGACATATGCCAAGAGCGACATATGAAGATGCCCCCTTAGATGACAAGAGTACTAAATCGTCATAACTGACTTAATACAACATAGCGGAATAAAACAAAATAAAGCAGCAACTCCTAAACAGCTATCCGTTAGCCACTTGCTTGTTTCCGGAAGCTTCATTCGCCAACCTACTGAAAACTTGAAAATCCTCAACCTCAGCCTACTCAAATTAATTTTCAACACCCGAGAATTTAAGGGGAAAAACATAAACTTCGATTCAAACAGAAAGCCTGGTGTGAATAATACTATAATCTCGGTTATTTGATATTAAGTGAGACCATGCCGCTTAGCGGACTGAGTTTCCCCTTAGTAATATCCTTTTAAAACATATCTTTCGCAAATCATAATCCTAAAACCAAAACTGGTTAAAACTGTAAAGCAATATCATATAAACTTATATGTAAGGTAACAAATGAACTATCTGTCCGAACATTATAGTTTTGTTTGGCTAACTACTAAACTTTGGATGACTCAGGGCTACAAAAATAATCTAACACCAGTTAGATACTCCTCTTCTAAACGGTTTGTCCCTAACTTATCTTCTCCTAGGGTCACCAAATCCTAATGATTTTGCGGGATCACCAATAACCTACCTCTGTACAAATATATTCCCTTCTGTGTAAAACATCATTTTAGTCTTACTTATGAGAAAGCCCTACACACTAGAATTTTGGACTAAATTAGCTGGGGCTAATAGCTAATGTATAGGGCGCGACCATATACCGGTCCCATCTAGTATATAAATATCTAAATCATCTTACTTAGGGTAATCTTAATCTTCCCTTAAATTTTCCTTGAAAGCCTTTTCTTCTCAGATTGATTTAAACCTTTAAATCAAACTTAAACAAGGAAAATATATACCCTGTGCTTTACTCAAAATCACCTTGCCATGTTATATATACTTTACTCAAATCTTTGTTGATGAAAACATTTAAACCATTGAAAGTACCCCTTTCGAATCCATTGGAAGTACACCTTTTGCAACCAAGTAAACCCCTTTCTTTCACCTAGGCCGAAAGGCCAAAACATTCCTTTCAAAACCATTCATATAAACCTTGTGAAACCATTGAAAAACCTTTCCTTCGAAAGCTATAAAACCTTAGACATCCTATCTTTAAAACACTTAAACATTGCATTTTGAAAACAATAAAAAAACCTTTCCTTTCAAACCTCTCGAAACCATTGGGGAACCACCCCTTCGAAACCTTCATTAAAACCTTTCGAAAGCATTAAAACATCAAACGTTTCGAAAGCCTTTGGGTTCAAGTAAAACAAGTGGAAAAACCTTTCGAAACCTTTTAAAACTAAACCATTCGAAACCTTTGGGTTTTACCTTCAACAGAGCAAAATGGTCATAAAACATTTAAGTCGAAAGCACTCTTTCGTAAGCATTTCCTAAGTAAAGAAATGATGGTGTCAAAATCAACCCTTCGAAAGCATTGGAGAAGCGCCTTGGGTTTTAAAACAAAGTATACCTTCTGAAATCGTTTACTTTGAAAGGTAGAAAAGCGGCAGCTAGGTGTTTCGACCTCGACGAAAGAATTTACTTAAAACATAGGCACAAACCCATTGGAAACCATTCTTTAAATCCATTTGACCCAGCTCGAAGCCAACCAAGTCGAAAGGATTACATTCAAAAGCAAAGCAGGCGCATTTTCATTTAAAAGTTCAGTAGCATTTCGACCCCTACAGAACCACTAGTTTAGACCTAATACCTTCCGCCTATATCTAATTCGCCGCGCGCCAAGTCTTTGATGCCATGCACATTGGTTTCCATGGTGATGGTGGCAGAGGAACATGGTCGAAAGCCACATGCCAAAAGTGGTGAAACATGTAAAAGCATCTTTAAACTGATTTTTAACCTTTTTAAGTAATTCTTTTCAACTAACCTACCTTGTTTGTCAAAATATTATGGGTTTCTAATTTCTTTTCTAAAAGTGGTGCTAATATTTCAGAAATAAACAATTTAATTTATTTATAAAATACACCTTCTCCTTTTATAAATTTATAAAACATTTAAGTCTCATACCTTAAATAATTTTATATCGATTAAAACACTTAGGAAACATTCTACAAAAATTCCAGAAAATCATTTTTAATATGTTTTCTAACACATATTAATTTCAGAACCAAAAATTATATTATTTAGCCATAATTATTTTTAAACACAAAATAATCATTTTCCTTACTAGAAAATTAATATAAAATCCACATTAATTCAAAAAAATTTGAAAATTGAAAACCATCTCTAAAATATCATTTATGATCTAAATCTAAAATCACAAGGTATTAGGATGTTATTAAGTATGGTTTTCACATTAAAACATATCAAAAACATATATGAATGAGCATATATCATCAACAAGCATATATAAACATTTTATCCTTCAAAATCATGGCATAACATTGCAAAATAAATCAGATTAACCTTAAAACTAAAAACACTTTTGAAATATGAGATGTAGTCATTATTCACCTTAGCTTTGAGATTAAGGAGTTTGAGATTTGAATGAATTTGATTTTGATCACTCTTCTTCCTTTATTTGCTTTCTCTTTCTCTAGCTTGTCCAATGATGGCCAACCTTTACTTTGTCGTTGATTTTTAAATGAACGTGTAAATGAATTCCTAAGGGTTTAGGGTATAAGAATAATCTTTTTCCTATTTTACCCCCTTCTCTATTTCATTTTAACTCATCATTAGTTCATTGTTACATGGCATGGCTACCCTTTGGTTTAATCATCACATTATTTTATTTAATTTAACTAATTAAATATCCTAAATAATGTTACTAAAAATTAGGGTCATCACATGAAATCATGGCAACAACTATTCCATCATATGTGAAGATCTCGACTATGAAGTATCATGTGATCACAGACCCAAAACACCACTTGATGGCTTTCGGTAGCCAGATGGATCTATATAATGCATCAGGAGCTATTCGGTGCAGGTTATTTCCAGTGACTCTCCAAGGTGCTATAGCTAAATGGTATCGACGGTACTGAGAAAAGACCATCCACTTGTGGAAGCAATTTTCTTACCAATTCTCTGATTAGTTTTGCATATGCGAAGACCCAACCATTGATTACACATTCTTGGCTAACATAAAATAGGGGCAGGGAGGGTCTTTAGGAGGCTATCTTAAAAGGTTCAACACTAAAGCGTTTAAGACTAAGGACATGAATGACGATATAAGCTCATTGTGGTGCATTTAGGATTAATAGAAAATACCCCATTCTAGAAACAACTCTTTGTCAATGGGTGCAAAGATTAGCAAGACTTCCACTTTCAAGCTGACAAGTTCATTCGAATGGATGAGCTGTATCATGCTAAAAGGAAAGCAATCCCTAAAAAGGAAGGAGGAAAATTTGGACTGGATCAAGGGCATAAAAGATCAAGATGGGAAGAACCTATTGCTAATTCAATCGCTTTGAATAAGCTATTGTCTTATGTTTATGTTGTGGCAAAGGAGAGAGTTAATTTCCCAACTTCCTTCCAAACAAAGAACCACCAGAACAAAGAAAAGGGGACGTCCACTGTGTGTACCACAAAGTAAATGGTCACAAGACCGAAGAATGCAGAGTCTTGGCAAGAATCATCCAGAAGTTGATTTGCGAGGGTCATTTAAAAGAGTTCATTTATGACAAGAAGAAAGCTCCATGAATAGAAGCCAGTTTGCAAAAGCTCCCAAGTAATGCTGTTAATATTTTGGAGGAAGATGACCCCTGAGCTTAAGCCTGCCGCTGAACAGGATCGATTTAATTCATGGTAGGCCACATCCGGCGGGGATAAGCAAAGTGGTAAGGAGAAAATATATTAAGAAGGCTAGAGAGGGTACATCCCCAGTCTAAGAAGAGCCCCCGCTGAAAATCCACGACTCAATATTCCAATGCCAAATCTTATCATCACCCCTAAGAGTTAAAGAAGGGAGTTCATCATCCACACAACAATCCCTTAGTGATCACAGCTCAAATTGGACTGTCTATTGTGTCCAAAATTCTTGTAGATACAGGCAGTGCAGTCAATGTCATCTTTAAGCATGCCTTCGATCAGATGAACATCCCTGAGAATAAGCTAGAGCCCAGCATGGAACCAATCTTCGGATTCAACAACAAAAGGTCGACTCCAGTAGGACAAGTAAAATTGCTAGTGCAAATTAGGGTGCCACCAATTTGTTGAACATTCGAGACTCTCTTTGTGATCATCAACTAGCCATCCTAATACAACGCCCTCTTTGGCAGGCCTGCGCTTGATGAGATAGAAGCTTTTGTCTCGTCAAAGTACCTAATGGTGAAATTCTTGATGAAGAGAGGCTGGGGCATAGTCCGTGAGGAGCAATTCAACTCTCGTGAAATGTATTTCGCTACAATTGATTAATATAAAAGGAAGTCTTCTGCTTATTTGTTTCTTCGACTATTTTTCGGCCTTTGGATGATGGATTTTTACATCCAACATTCGAAGCAAAAATTAGATCTAATAAAGCTAACAAACGTATGTATGAAAGGTACATTCCTCCTGGAGGCAAGAGGAAGCGAGTTGATGCTAATTTTGTTGAAGAAAGCCCAATTATCACTGAATTTGATTGTCGAGGGGAAACAAAAAGAATAAAGCCCATAGAAGACCTTGAGGAGACATGCATAGATTCAGATGATTCCGCCAAGGTAGTCAAAGTGGGAAAGGAATTGGATAGCAACTTGAAGAAAGATTTAATCCAGTTTCTTAAGACATATAAAGATGTATTCGCTTGGTCTCATTCAGATATGGTGGGGATTTATCCGTCGATTATGTGTCATGCGCTAAACATTAATTCGGAAGCAACCCTCATTGGACAGAAAAAGAGAATATTAGATAGAGTACAATCTAATGCGTTAAAATAAGAAATTAAAACAATCCTTGAGAATGGATTTATTCGGGAAATTTATTACCCAAAATGGCTAGAAATCCCCATGTTAGTAAAGAAATCAAATGGAAAGTGGAGGACTTGCATTGATTATACTGACTAGAATAAGGCTTGCCCGAAAGACTGTTTCCCATTAACGCAAATTTTTCAATTGGCTGATGCAACTAGTGGGCACAAATTATTATGTCTCATGGACACATACTCTGGATATAATCAGACACCCATGTTCAAGCCGGCTAAGGAGCACACTAGTTTCATTACTGATTGGGGAATCTACTACTACAAAGCAATGCCTTTCGGACTAAAGAATGTAGGGGCTACATATCTAAGGCTGGTCAATAGGATGTTTAAAGAGCAAATTGGCCGAAATATAGAGGTTTATGTGGATGACATGCTCGTGAAGTTTATCGAGGCTAAAAATCAACTTGAAGATCTAGAAGAGATGTTTAAAATACTACGGAAATACCAAATGAAATTGAACCCGTAGAAATGCTCCTTCGGAGTCCATTCAGGCAAATTTTTAGACTACCTTGTGAGTTCTCAAGGGATTGAAGCTAGCCCAGACCAAATTCAAGCTATCAAGGATGGCTGATCCCAAAATTAGTAAAGAGGTAATGAGTTTGAATGAGAGGATAGCCGCTCTAAGCAGATTCATTTCCAAAGCGATCGATAAGTGTATCTCCTTTTTCGATGTAGTTAAGAAGAAGAAAAACTTTGAACGGGGGAAGATTGTAGGAAATCTTTTCAGGAGTTAAAAAGCCATATGGAAAAGCCACCGATACTATCTAGTCCCGAGAATGGAGAAATTTTGTACCTATACATGGCAGTTTCAGAACATGAGGTCAGTTCGGTGTTGATTAGAGAAGGAAGTGGGGCTTAACTTCCTATATATTATGTAAGCAGCCGATTAAAGGATGCGGATGTGCAGTATCCAGTTATAGAAAAACTAGCTTATTGCTTGATACTCATAGCACGAAAACTGAGAGCATACGTTCAAGCACATCCAATAAGAGTATTGACCAACTTTCTCCGCAAACAAGTTTTCAGTTAGCCAGAAACTTCAAGTAGACTGGTAAAATAAGGAATTGAGCTTAGCCAGTATAATATTGAGTTTCAGCCATGAGCTGCTATCAAAAGGCAAGCATTGGTGGATTTTATTAACAAGTGTACTAACTTTATTAAGGAACAATCAGAAAAAGAAAGCGACAAAGACCTTGTGGTAGTTATTCGTTGATGGTGCATCGAATGAACAAGGAGCAGGTGCGTGGTATCTGATAATAACACCAGATGGACATCGATTAGATTATGCCATAAAGTTAGGATTTCCCGCAACGAACAATGTGGTCGAATATGAATCGATGGTGGCCAGGTTAACTTTGGCATTAGAACTCAAAATTCCACGGATTCAAATCTTTAGTGACTCCCAACTAATGGTAAATCAAATAAATCAAGTATAATAGACAAAAGATGCCAAGCTATCTTTATATGTAAGGAAGATATTAAAGATGTTAGCTTTATTTGAAGACTTTTCCATACATCAGGTTCCAAGAGGAGAAAACTCGAAAGCAGATTCTTCAGCAAAATTGACTAGTTTAAGGGGAGCCCCAGAAACTCAGATTGTGTCTGTAGGATATTAAGCAAATCCAAGTATAGAAGAGGGGACATCCAAACAAGGAAAGGAACTGCTAGTCCTAATAAGATCCCAGGCCATGTCATGAGAAAGAAAAGAAAAGGAAGTCAATGGGGAAGTCTCGAATGAGAGGGTTAACCGACCAAGGGTAGATAACTGTTATGATAACACTTGGATGTCACCTATTGTCGATTATCTTTAAATGGAGAAATTTCCATTTGACAAGGGGGAAGCTAGGAAAATCATGAGACAAGCTTCCCTTTCATCATAGTGGATGTAATCGTTTAAAAGAAAGGATATGCACTACCTTATTTAAGATGTCTAAGCTTAGAGGATGGGATGAAATTGCTAGTAGAAGCACATGAAGGATTCTATGTAGACCACTCTAATGGAACAAAACTAGCAAAAAAGATAACGAGTCAAGATTTTTATTGGCCTCGTATGGTAAGTCGAGCCATAGAATATGTAAGGAGATGGAAGAAATGCCAAAAGTACTCGAAAATTCCTCGATTGCCACCAAGTCAGTTCACCCCAATTTCAAGTCCATGGCATTTTATGTATGGGGAATTCATTTAATTGGCCCATTGCCAATTTCTAAAGTTGGGCAAAATATGCCGTAGTTGCCATAGACTTCTTCATTAAATGGGTTGAAGCTGAACCTCTCCCCAAGATCACTTCTAGAAATGTACTCAGATTTGTCATCAAAAACATTATAACTAGATTTGGAATTCCCCATATGATTATATCTAACAATGGAACGCTGTTTGAAAGTGAAGAATTCTCTCAATTTTGTCATAAGAATGGAATTATTGAAACCTTTTCTTCCGTTGCGATCCAAAGGCAAATGGGGTCGTTGAGGCTGCAAATAAGACAATAAAGACAATTTTGAAAAAGCGACCGAACGAAGCTAAAGGAAATTGGGTAGAAGAGTTGCCACTTGTATTATGGGCTTAATACCAGAACAGCAATGGGACATACTCCCTATTCATTAACATATGGGTGTGAGGTGATGTTACCAATTGAGATTAAAATACCCTCACATCAAAGGATCACATATGCATTGATTTAAACCAAGAGCTAAAAAGAGAATCACTGGATTTGATACATTAGTTGAGAAATGAAGCAGTAATTCGAACAGCAGAATATCAAAGAAGAATTTCGAAATATTAAAATTCAAAAGTAAGAGCAAGATCATTTCCAAAAGGAGATCGAAGAGTAATGGAAAATACGAGAAATCCCGCGGATGGACTGCTAGGACCAAATTAGGAAGAACACCTAATCATATGCAAATTAATTCCTCCAGGAGCTTATAAATTATGTCGACCAAGCAGCAATATGATTCCTAGAACATGGAAGGTAGAACATTTGAGACCATATTTTCCTACAGTGAATGAATAAATTATCCTTTTCTGCAAAATAAAAGTCTACAAGGTTGGAAGTAGAATTTTCCTTGCATTTGGACACTACCTTTAACAGTTAAAGCCTCTATCCACGCCGAGATGACCAGGGCAGAACACCTCTTGGAGGAAGGAGTGTAAGCCTTTATATGCGCCATGCTATGGTCAAGATAAAGCATCGACAAGCCCCTATCCACGCCATGCTATGGCCAGGGTAAGGCACCTTTTGGAGGGAGGAGTGTAAGCCTTTATTCTCTCCATGCTATGGCCATGTTAAAGCATCGATAAGCCCCTATCCGTGCCTCGCTATGGCCAGGGTAGGGCACTTTTGGAGGGAGGGGTTTAAGCCTTTATCCCCGCCACGCTTTGGCCAGGTTAAAGTATCGACAAGCCCTTGGCCACGCCACGCTATGGCCAGGTCAAGGCATCTCCTGGAAGGGGGTTGGGTATGTCCTTTGTTCCAGCTTGAGAATAAGCTAACAAAGAGCACTAAATAACAATGGACTAAGACGTCCAAGCCCAATAAGAGGCATATCAAAAATGGACTAAGACTTCAAAGCCCAAGAAGAGGCATATCAATAATGGACTAAGATGTCTAAGCCCAAGAAATGACTCATTAAACAATGGCTGAAATGTCCAAGCCCAAGAAGCGGCTCATCAAACACTGGACTAAGATGTCTAAGCCCAAGAAATGGCTCATCAAACAATGGACTAAGACGTCCAGCCCGAGAAGCGGCATATCAAATAATGGACTAAGACGTCTGAGCTCAAGAAGCATCCAATCCAACCACTACTGCATACAAGGCTTAAAGGGACTGCACATGTTGAAGAAGACAGAATATGAGGAGTATTACAGGACTCCACTTATTAAAACCCAAATCTGGGTTTTGGGTCTTTACTAATAACTTATAGTCTTCCTCATACCCGAATCTGGGTTTCAAGACTATTACCGGACTTTGCTTAATAATGCCCTAATCTGGGCCTAAGATTTCTATTATAAAGGTAATTATTATGGATTTCTATTAATCCAAAATTATGCCCTAATATAGACTTAAGACTTCTATAATGAAGATAATTGCTATGGATTTCTTATTATCCAACAATATTCCCTAATTTGGGCTTCAAATTTCTATTATGAAGATAGTATTTACAGATTTTTGATTATCCACTACTAATACTGAAATCTGGTTTTAAGAGCTCTAACATGAAGGCAATTTCTGAATTTCACTTATTAAAACCTGAATCTGGGTACTAAGCATCTTACTATTAACTTCTGATCTTCACTTATCGATACCCTAATTTGGGTTTTAGACTTCTTAATTTTTTATTAACCGAATTTAAATTTTGGGTCTTTTATCATCAATTCTGGATCCTCTTTATCTATTCTTGAATCTAGTTTTGAAACAGCGATATTGAAACCATAATGGACATCTAAGTCTTCAACAAAAATACTTTGAGTTGCTCTTCTTAACACCTAAATCACGGTTATTAGTTTTCAGCTCTAAACAACGTCCACTAACATCTGAATTTAGGATCCAAGTTCACTCTTATGTCCAAGAGGAGTTTCTAAATACATATTACCTATTCCTCCCAAATATAATTTATGGGTCACAATGACTTATTTCCAGATGATAGCTTGTAACCTCCTACTTTTAAACATCGGTTGTCTCCAATAGGAAATTCTTGGACTTCAATTGTTATATGCATGGATAACTATTAATTATATGGTGTTCAACTATGAATTTCATTTTTAATGGTAAAGGTTAAATGGTGGGACTCATAATATTGCAGGGCAGAATTCCTTGATGCCCAGTCGTTTATAATTTAGAATTTCATATCCTTTATTAAATCGAGATTATAATTGACTAACCATTTGAGTTTAGAAGCACTGCTATATTGACTTTACCATGAGGCATGTATATAAGATAATGAGTTAGCAGTAGAAAATGTCACTTGTTTTCAATTTTGTAGGAAATCAGAGTTATTAAAAGCAAAGAAGTTGTGAAATTTTTGTCCTAAATAACAAAAGCTTCTTTCATACAAGGGGGCAAAATGTTAACCATCAAATCCGCTTGAGGACAAAGGTAAAAAAGAAGATTAATAAAAGTGCCAGGCTCTTCTAAAATAGGAAACATGGGTTTCGACAAGGATCATGGAAGGATGTTTCAAAGGCATTGAGATGGCTTTTGAAAGAGTCGCTAGCATCAGGCGCCATTGCAAATGATAAATAGAGAAAAAGCTTTTGAAAACATGAAAAAGAAAGCAGAGTATCCCTTCTGCCTCATTCAAACCTTTCGATGCAAATGGATTTGCATATATAGGAAAAGCAGGAATGGGTTCGGAACCCCCTTTCGAAGGCAATGAATAACAACTCTTCATATGCATGCCAAACCTTTCGAAACCAAGGGTTTCACCTTCATTTAGACTACATAGAAAGATACCTTGATCAAAAAAACCTTTTCGAATCGATCAAAGCCTGTAATATCAAAGGAAAAGTACCACATTAGTTCGAAAGCATGCATTCGAGTACGTCGAAGCCCTTGACACTCCAAAACCTTTGAAACCTAGTAAACTACCTATCGACAGAGTCAGAGGCTCGTATCTTCGCTTCTTGTGATAGCAAAGCAACACGAAAAGAAAAAGCGCATCAATCGCCCTTTTGATGAAATTGAAAGCATCCCAGGAGAATGAAGCAAAAAGAGACACATAGAGCTTAACAATAGTGAAAGATGGACAAGGGACCCTTTCGACTGGGTCGACAGGTCTGGAATAAGGAAATAGGAAACTCAAGGATGAATGATAGAACTCGGAGGAGAAGCCTTTCGATGGCATCAAAAGCAATCACACTGAAGAAAGAGAGAGGCCTTTTGATTATGATGAAAGGATGGAAGCGAAAGATAGGAGGACCTTTCGACTGGATCAAAAGGACGGGTGTGAAAGTCGGTCGACCTACAATTATAAATAAGACCCTAGGGGTCCGATTTAGGGGACCAGATTTTAGAATCCTAAACTTATTCTACTACTTCTTTGCAACAATTAAATCTTTGTAACCCTAAATCTATTTGGGGAAAAGCTTTTAAACTTGTAACTCATTTGTGGATTAATGGAAAAAGAAGGAATGTGCAGATTCATTAAGGATTTTGATTATGAGGAAGATCATTATGATCATTAGCTAGACTAATGATCAATTGCACATGATGCTACCTTATCTTCTTAACTTCTTTTTTTCTTATGCAAAGCTGTGAGATCAACTTGGATAGCATACATGTGAAACACATTGTCATCATGATAAATAATATATGATGACGAATAAAGATGATGATGATGTTTCGGCAATGATAAGTTCATAGAACTTACAAATATCCAAGATGATCTTCTATCATATACACCAGATGGAGCTTGTACAGTTTGGAATTAGGTCTATTTTGAAAGGACGAAATCCTTTTCGACCTGGTCGAAAGGGATGTTTTGAAAGAAATACAGTTCATAAATGAAAAGCAATTGTACAAGGATAGATTCCTTCGAAAGGAACATAATCCCAACTTCATCTTCAACCCTTTCGAAGGAGTTTCGTCCATAAAGATGAAACCGATGACGTCGAAAGCAGTTATTAAAGGCAGATTAGACCTTTTGACATAGACGAAAGGGATTGAGGAGGCCTTTCGACATGGTCGAATGGAATGAATGTTTATTATAAATGACTTGTTTCAACTCATTTGAAAGAGGGGCTTCGAGTACGATGCTTTCTCCTTGTCCTCCATTTTGATGGGGTTAATTTGGTCAATGTTCTACTATTGACACCTTACATATTATCCTCCAAAAGTAGTTTGACTAAGCCAACCTGATCGGAAGAGGGGTTTCGAAGTAAGCAATCTCTTTCAATTCTCTTTTTATAGCCTTATTTTGTTACATAAACAATCCTATTTGTCATTCACATAGCTTTGGGGATGTTGACAAGTTTTCCTTATCAAGCGAAACTACTATGTTTACCATCAAGTGAATGGACAGAAAATCGACGAGGGTTGAAGACTTTCTCAAGTCATAGAAAGCTTCATTCAGAAATGAAGATTGACTGAGTTTATCAAATAGTTACTTAAATATCTTATCTTTATAAATGTCTAACTTAGTTTCTATGTTTCAGGAGAAATTCATGTAGACTCGTTCGACTGAATATGTATACACCCCCTTTTAAAGATAAAGGATGCTATATGGATCTTTATATCTGAAGAAATCTATTATCTTACCAAAGATGCTCCTTTCGGGTTTAGCTCTTTCCTCTTTCAATAATTACAATCCAGTTACGATACCCATGAAATTCTATCTCCTTTTGTTATTTTTGATTATCATGTCTGCATTTAGAGTCCAAGGGCGGAAACTCTTCTATTATCCTAACAAGGTCAATAAAGAGTTTCACTTTTTTCTTAAAAATGTTAACTCTCTCAACGATTCACTTTATCTAATTTGAAGTAAACTTGTTTTCTACCAAATAATAAGGTCTACCAATTATTCGATTTAAAATAATATATTTTATGATCCAAAAAGAATTTTTCAAAAAGTTCATGTTTTCCTTTGTCATCTAGTATGATCATCAACTTAACATAGTTTCAGATGGCTGACACAAGCCAAAAGTTGTTGTAAATGGCCGACACCAACGAAAAGTGGTTGTAGATGGCCGACGCCAGCCACAAGCGGTTGTAGATAAGACCCCAACGATAAGGTAGAAGACCTTGCCAAAAGAGTACTCCCAAAGTGATGCACAACAAAGTGTAACGCTAATATCAACTAGTTTTAAAAAGACATTGAAAAGTAGAATGCATGCTAACATTGGGCCATGGTCAAGTAGTAAAATGCGCTGGGTAAATTTTCGGTTGGATTAGGGTATTGGGTAGATTCACAATAATAGTGAGCCATAATCTAGTAGTACCATGCATTGGGTAAATTCCTAATTAGATTAGAGTATTAGGTAGACTCCCAATAATACTGATCCATGGTTTAGTAGTACCACGCATTGGATAGATTCACAATTAGATTAGAATGTTGGGTAGACTCTCAACTTGATTAGAATGTTGGATAGATTCCCAATTTGATCAGAATGTTAGATAGATTCCCAATTAGATTAGAATGTTGGATAGATTCTCGATTAGATTAGAATGTTGGGTATACTCCCAATTAGATTAGAATGTTGGGTAGATTCCCAATTAGATTGGAATGTTGGGCAGATTCCCAATAATAGTTGCCCACGATCGAGAAGTACCATGCATAAGTTTGGAATCATTGAGAATTCCTAAATAAGATTGGAGTTTTAGGAAAAAAGTTCCTAAATAAGAATGAGCACTAGGTAAGAATCCCCAATCTGGGCCATAAGAATAGACATCGAAAACCCAGTACGGCGAGATGCCAAGGGGCAAGAAGAACCTGAGATGGAATTAGAAAGGACAAGCCAAATGGCTCGAGTTGAAAGAACTAGTTAACTGAAAATACAAAAGGAGACCTCAATGTTATAGACAGATTAAATGACTATTACTACAGCCGGAATACAATATATAAGAAGGAAAGAGGAAGTGGCAACGTCTCATAAGCCTTCATACATATTTTTGACCTTAGTTTCGGTCTCCTTAACAGCCTTCTCCAAGCAAGATTTGAAATGCTCCATCATCTTGTTGTTTGTCTTAGATATCCATTCCTTCTTAAATTGCTTGAATGAAATTCTTCAGCCATCCCTTGTGCAAACAAGAATGTCTGATGTATCAAGTACTAAGGCTAAAGAGGAACCCCTCTTGGGTTGAGGATGAGGCCCAGAAGGAATAATGGTGGTTCTATGATAAGAAGAAAGTCCCACAACGGCACCTCTACCCCTTCCACAAGCTGGAGGGGCTACAACTATAACTTCGTTAATTTGCTTATTATCAGTTTCATGTTCTTGTAATTTGATTGCCAAATGCCCTCAGTGAGCGTTGTCCAATTGCCATCGAAGAGTAAATGTGGACTCCCATAAACTAGAAACAACATATTCCAAAGCCCGACCAGTAACCGACAATGACTCTGAAATAGAAGACATCTTCTTGGATTCCTCTTCGAGAGTTCGCTTTAAGGATTCATTGTCTTTCAAGACTGCATGGATGTTTGTACCAAGATCAGGGATATACTTCGTTAGTTCAGCTATTTTATCATAAAGACTCCATTGGAAGGAGGCACAATCTCTCTAGTTCTATGTAGTTAGGACATGTTTTCCCTTAAAAGAAATTCGAATTAAAACCAAAAAGGTAGATCATCATAAAGGTAATTCTTTTTCATTCCACAAAGAATTAATACAGATACTAAAAAATGAAAAGTACAGAATTCATGGTCTCTTGAGATGGGCAAACTTCTCTTCAGTAGCTAATATAATCTTAAGGCCTTTACTCTTGGTATCAGAAAGGGACCTCGAGGGTCTGGCCATATTAGAAGAAGTGGTATCTTTCCCTAAACCACCCTTTAGTACAGATAGTTCTAAAGGAGAAGAGTCTACTAGGGGAAGTCTAAGGTAAGTTTTAGAAATATATTGGGGAAAATATTCCGAAATGTATTCACTTTTAGGAGTCTTCCCTTCGGAAATAGCTAAGGTAGATGGGGTACACTTCGAAAACCAAGAAGAGCCTCTGGAATTATAGTTTGGCTTGAATCATAGAATCTTCTGAGGAAAGATAACCTTTTGTTCTTTAACTGTGAATCTCCTGAATGCAGTTTAGAGAGTCGAGCAAACTCTTGAAATACCTCATCTCGGTCATCTAAAGCCAGTTTTAATTTACTCCTAAGATCCAAAATTTGATTTGTTAACCTAGTACCTCAAAGATCCAAAATTTGATTTGTTAACCTAGTACCTCTAACCCTAAGGGACTTAATTGATTGGGCACAAGTTCGGTCATGTGTTTCCTATAACTCCTCGATTTAGTAGATAGATTTACATTTCTTAGTCTAATAGATTTTAGTTAGGTTTTAAGGGTGCATATAGTCGCTAACAACCTCAGGTTTCTAATTTGGTTTCTCTTCCATAACACTTCATAATGAGAGGTGAAATTTGACTTTGTCTATTTAAATACTGTTAGAAGAAAGAATACTTCAGAATAAACATGACAAACGTAGAAAGAAAACAATTCTTTGTAAACCCAACATCAAACAAAAGTATCGCTAAGGTCAACTGTCGCCACAAATAAAATTGTAAAGAAAGTGTAGCAGAATTATTACAGACCAAAATTTAAACATCATAAATAGGAAATTTCTAAGATTCAAAATCATGGCGTACCTCTTCTCTATCCTTATTCTCCTCCACTGGAATTGAGCGCCCAATGCCTACCGAAACCTGCGCTTTCTCATACCTATGGGAGAAGCTCTCCTCAATCTTCTTTCCGTTTGGATTTAAGCCCATAGAGAGAGTCACTCCTCTATCTAGATTATGTTTATAAGCATCATAGAAAATTTTAAAGGCCTTGGAAGTAGCCACCTTTTCAGCCTCCTCCTTAGTAGTCAAGCTCAAAATCTCCTCCTTAGCCTTTGTAAGTTTTCCCTTAGCTATTTGATGCTTGGCCTCTAGATCTTTCAATGCCTTCTCCAGAACGTCAATTTTGGCCTCAGAAGCCTTCAAACTCTTTTCCCTTTAGGTTTGGGCATTCTTTTTGAATTTGTCAAATTCCTTCCTTAAATCCTCCGCCTTCTCCACTTCCTCCTCCAATTTTTGAAATCCTTGGTGCAAAACTGAGATGTCAGCTAAGGCCTGCAGAAAGAAAGTTCGAATGAAAAACAAAGAGATAAATCCCTCAAAAACCATAAATGAAAAACAACCTATACCCTAAGTTGATCCTCCATCCCCATATTAATCATCCTTTAAAACTTCTCATGTTATCAGCTAACTCCATGCAGTAGTTCTCCACAACCTTAAACAAACGAGCCTCAATAGTGGAGCGGGTCATCTATACCACTTAGTTCACTTGATCTTTCGAAGCGTGAGTCAAAGCAAGGGCACCTGAGGCTATGGTAGGAAGGGTACTCTTGTCCTTCTTTTGTTTCTTAATTATGAACAAATCCACCAAAGTTGGCTTTGGCCTAGTGGAATAGGAAGAAAGCTGTTTGTTCAATAGCAACCCACCAATCTCAAGCATATCGTCAGAAAACTACTGTTACATAAAAAGATAAAATGAGTTAAATAAGAAATTTTATTTCATATTATATCCTAGAACACATTCTATATGGTATTCAGAACCGAGATCTACCCTCAGGGCAGCATCTTATCTTTTGTTCTCAGTGTTTTTAGGGCAGCATGAGTGCATTCTTTAGGATTACATAAACTAGTCACTTCTTGGAGGCATGGTTTCGCTTGAAGGGGGATCATATCGAAGAAATCTAGTAGAGGACGATAACAACTCACAAACCTTGAGATTGGCCTTGGTACGAACAACATGTCTAAGCCTTTCCCCTTCCAATATTTTCATCACCTCCTCATACATTGAGTCGAAGAGATCATTGGGGGTTGGAGCCTTGTTCCTTCCAAGTATAGCTAAAGAGATAAAAGAGGAAAATATATTAGGGAATGATATGATCAAAGCTTAGAAGCAAAAGCATTCTAAACAGTAAGAGTTTGAAAACTTACAGGTCTCTGGATATTAGGAAATGAATGGTCGTTGCCTTGTTGAGTGATTTGATTATAGGCATTTTTTTCCAAAATCGAAGTAAATATAAGGGAACTATAGAACTACACGATGACCTATGTAAATTATATAAGTAATTGATTTCAGAAGTAGTCATGTTGTGGTACCCTTTCTTCTAGTACAGGATTACTAAAGCAGATAAAGTGCTCTATGAGACCACCCCAAGTGGGATAGGGTTAATTCAATAGAATTCTAGGATATTAACAAACAAATGAGCAAGAGGAAGTGATATCATATTAGCCAAATGCTCTATTATCTAGTTAAAGAACCCTTTATGGGCTTCACTCCAATCGCCTTCCAGACTTGGAGCCCCGACCTTGACTCCCTTAACCCCATAACTCTCCATCCAATTCTCCAACTCTCCTTGATCATATATAGGTTTGTCCATCAAGAGGTCTAAAAAGGGACCAACGCTAAACTAATTACTCAATAAGAATTTTGAAACTCCTACTGAAAAGGCTTAAAATCTTATTTCCTAAAAAAGAATTGGGCCTAAATTTGGTTCTACAGCCCAAACTCAAAGTTTTAATTTCTCTGAAAGAATCATCAACAAAGCGATTGTCAACCTAAATTGGTAAAAGGTTTGGTCTGGGGACAAAATCTTGGTTTAGCAAATTACGGGCATCGTAGATTAACTAACCAAACATTACCCTAAATCAAAATCAATCGTTGATATCACAATGGTGGTCAAATTTCATAAATTCGAAAAAGGAAAATGCTTGCAAATAATAACAGCAGTAAAAGATACTAATAAAACCATAGGAAAGATCAAAGACTTATTAATTATAGTTAAAGATTTGTAGTAATCTATAGAGGTCTCCAAGTTTTAATGGCAAACGCGACTATTAAAAATATGAGTGAAGAAGAAGAAGAAAAGGAAAGTGTTTATTAAAGCTTCAGGACCTACGGTAGAGATTTCCTAGATAATTGAGCCTTAGCCATAGATTACATGTGGCCAAATCAAAATATGAACCATCCTAGAGCAGAGAAAAGGAACGCACTTTTTAGAGAGGATAATGAAATTATGACTATTAGCAAAAGCATTAAATACAAGAACATGACCATCCTTTCAAGGTCGGATCTCGACTTTCCTTTAGGTCTCATAAGACAAGTATCTCCTTAACCTCATGGTCTCAAGTTAGAATTTGCCTCTTGGCACTAAAACCTTTTCTCTTACCACTTAGCCTAGATGGCTTCAAGTGATAAGCATTGTTTTCAAAAGTTTTGACCTCACGGTCTCAAGTTTAATTTTGTCTCTCAGCACCAAAACCATTTCACTTACCACTTTGCCTATATGGCTTCAAGTGATAAGCATAGTTTTCAAAAATTTTGAATTCACGATCTTAAGTTAGATATTTGCTCTCGGCACCAAACTAATTTCTCCTACTACATAGTCTAGATGACTTCAAGTGACAAGCACCATTTTCAAATGTTTCAACCTCATGGTCTCAGGTTTAGATTTTGCCTTTCGGCACCAAAACGGCTCTGTTTACCACTTAAACTAAAACATTCAAATAGCAAGCACAGTTTCCACAAGTTTTGACCTCACAGTCTTGGTTTAAATTTCGCCTCTCTACATTCAAACATTTTTCACTCATCACCTAACCTAAATGGCTTTATATAAAAAATTTGATTTTGGAGTTTGTGACCTCTCGGTCTAAGATAAATCTCCACCCTTCGATTATCAAAACCTTTAAATACTCATTACTTGACCCAGTACTCCATTCAAAACTAAGTACCATGGCCTCTTCCATGCATATAATGCAGGTTAAACTCAGAAGATAATCAAGTAAAGTAAACCAAATTCATTCACTTTAATGTTCACTTTATACTTCACATATGAAGTAAACTTTGAGGGGCATGTGTTTTACCAAAAAATTTCAATAGTAAAAATGATGATTATCTTCCAAAGGAAAGTCTAACACTCCATATCCATATGTATTGGAAGAGTTATGCTGCTTTGATATATAAAGATCGAATGAACTGAGCTTGTCTCGAAAGAATAATGCCACAGGCCAAAGGAAATAGCCTAATAGCGGGTCTAAAGCCTAAAGCACCAATCTATAGTAATAAGAATCAACTGTCAAAACAAACAATGATATAATGTGCGGTTCGGATGCAAGAGGCCATTTAGGGAGGAAGACAACTCATCAATCTGCACTTTTTAAGCAGCAATGCTAAATGCTCAGAACTAGCTCCAATCGTAGCAGCATAACAAGCAACGTCAGCAATCTAAGGAAAGGACACATAATTAATGGTGCTACAAATTGCTGGCTATAAATAGGTGGTGATCCAAAGGCACAAGGATCTTTTGTCATATCTAAAAAAAATAAAGCTTTATTGTACTTTCCTATATTAGAACTTTATTTAGAAACTCATTATTGGTAGAAATGCCTAGATTTAATGTAATAATTCTCTCGGTTATATAAGAGTAAACTAAATAAGGAAAGGATAGTGGACGTAGGGACTTTCAGCCCGAACCACTATAAAATTCTTATTGTCATTTCCTTTTAGTACTTTACCTTCTTCTCGTTTATCATCATGCCTCTGTATTTCAACTTTTTGTAATTTTAGCCTAACTATATCACATCTCGGTAATTTCATAACCGTGACCTATAATTAAACCAGCTTTCGAAACTATACTCTCTGACATCGGGTGTTGGTGTAGATGAAATTCTGCACTAACAGGATATATGTTTTTTTTAATTTGAGAGATAGCAGGCACTTGACACTTTTGTAGACCCACCTGGACTTGTATTTATTTTCTATTATATATATTATCACTATAGTGATGACTATGTCTTCTCTGTTATATATTTATTATTGTGTACCGTTCTATCCTGGAAATGCACATGTTTATTTCTTTGGCCAATACTGGGTGCATATAGGTGGGTAGTTTAGGATTTTGAAACTCATACCAATGTTAGCTTAAGGGAATATTCACATGTGGCAGACCAATATTGCTTCACTCTTCATATATCTGATTGTATTACCTAGTAATACTCTTTAGTAATATGAGTATAGAGGTAGGGTGTTATAGTTGGTATTAGAGTAGGTTTAGAACAATACATGATATAAGAGACATGAGTGTTAACCTTAGACTGGACTTAGATCCCCCGTCCCTTTGCCGTGTTGGGTAGTTACCCTATAACAAGGGATAGTTAGTGTATATGATGATTACCAAGGTACTCATCTGGGGATGAATTTGTATTTTCTTACTATATAATATCTTTATTTCTACCCCTTTCTAAGGGTAAGCCTATGTATGAGATACAGAGAAATTGATTGAGATTGTAAAGGTAGAAGTAGTTGTTTGGCCAGTAAGTAATGTCGACCTTGGTGATGACTATTAGATATCTTTGTGTCATGAAGCATTTAGCTCTAAGAACTTGCATGCTTTATATATATATATATATATATATGAAAAAGCAAATTGATAAATAAAATTTTGATTTGTAAAGTAGAGACGGGGCGTTTTCCAAATATGAAGTTGTTCGTGAAAATTGATTTCTTTAGTAAAAATAAATTAATGGAATATAAATACTTAAATTTGAATTGAAATTTTGTTTTTGTTCTAAAAGTTCATTTATTACTCCAAATAAATTGTAAAAAGCTATATAATTGCTTCTAATAAAATTATTTGATTTTAGAAGAGATTTCCATGATTTTTGAATATAATAAAAAAGATTTTAATCTATATTCTATGGCTTCTTAAAATTAGAAATAGTTTTAAATGAGTTTTCTATGATTTTGAACATCAGAAGGAGACCTGGAAATCGTCTGGTATGGGACGTTCAATAATATTTCTTTGGTTGTTCTCTGAATACATATAATATTATCATGTGGAGCAAGTATAGTTAATGAGCATTAAGTGAATGGACGAGTAACACTAGGTGGTATGGGTCGCTTGAGCTGGTATTTGTTTGGCTACTTTTTGGAATTATATGTCACTTTCATTTGTAATGTAAGGTTAGGAATTTTTTATTATCTAAAGGTGACTTGTAACATCCCCTATCTGGAGGTCCGAAATTAAGCGCTACCGATGCTGTAGTCATCCATAGTATTAACTTCTGGTGACCAAATATGGTAACGTTAATGGTATCCATAATATCAGAAGCACTTGAATATGAAATAAAATCATAGATTAAAACACTTTTTGGATTACATTTCAAAACAACATTTCATATCTAAGTTACATAATCCTAAATGTTTCACAGGTTCAGATCAAATATAATTACTACAAAATACGCCAAGAGCGACATATGAATATGCCTCCTTGGATGACCAGAGTACTAAATAGTCATAACTGACTTAATACAGCACAGTGGAAATAAAACAAAATAACTCTTAAACATAGCTAGCATCAACCTTCTGCTCGTCTCCAGAAGTTTTATTCACCCACCTACTAAAACCTGAAAATCCTCAACCCTCAGCATACTCAAATCAATTTTGAGCACCCGAGAGTTTAAGGGGAAATACATTAACTTTGAGTCAGATATAAAGCCTGGTGTGAATAAGACTATACATCTCGGTTATTTGATATTAAGTGAGACTACGCCGCTTAACGGAATGGGTTTGCCCTCACTAATATCCTATAAAAACATATCTTTTGCAAATCTTAATCCTGCAACCACACCTGGCTAAAACAATAAAGCAATATAATGTAAGCATATAAATCAGGTAACAAATGGACTATCTGTCCGAACAATATAGTTTTGTTTGGCTAACTACCAACCTTTGGTTGATTCGGGCCTGCAAGACAAAATAACAAATAATCTTACTTCTATTAGGTATTTCTCTTCTAGATGGTCTGTCCCTAAATTAACTCTCCCAGGGTCAAATAATTCTAATGGTTTTGTGGGCTCACCAAGAACCTATCTCTACTCTATATATTTATTTCTGTGTGTAAAACTATTTTAGTCTTAACTGTGACAAAGCCCTACACACTGGAATTTTGGACTAAATTAGCTAGGGGCTAATAGCTAATGTATAGGGCGCGACCCTATACCAGTCCCATCTGGTATTCTAATATATAAGTCATTTTATTTAGAGTCAGCTACCAATAAATTTTCCTTAAAAATCTTTTCTTTCAAAATGATTAAATCCTTTTAAATCATACTTTAAACAAGGAAAATATACTCTATGCTTTACTCAAATCATCTTGCCATGTTATATATACTTCACACAAAACTTTGTTGATGAAAACATTTAAACCTTTGAAAGTACCCCTTTCGAAACCATTGAAAGTACCCATTTCTAAACCAAGTAAAACCTTAGGCCGAAAAGACAAAACATACCTTTCGAAACCATTCTTAATAAACCTTTCGAAAACATTGGAAAATTTTCCTTTTGAAAGCATTAAAACCTTAGACATCGTCTTATCAAAACACTATAAACGGTACCTTTCGAAAACACTAGAACCTTCCACTTAAAACCTTCCGAAACCATTGGGGAACTACCCCTTCAAACCCTTTATCTTAAACCTTTCGAAAGCACTAAATCCTTTTCATAAAAGCAAACCTTTCAAAAGCATTTGGGTTCAAGTAAAACATGAGGAATAACCTTTCAAAATCATTTAAAACAATTCCTTTCGAAACCTTTGGGTTTTAACTTCAATAGAACAAAGGGCCATATAACAACTAAGTCCAATGCACTCTTTCGAAAACAATTTCCTAAGCAAAGAAGAGATAGTATCGAAACCAGCCCTTAGAAAGCATTAGAGAAGTGGCTTTAATTTAAAAACATGGGGCGCTTTCGAAACCATTGCTTCGAAAGGAAAAAGGTAGGAGCATGGGGTTTCAGCCCCTTTGAAAGCATTTACTTAAAATAAAAGGTGCAACCACTTTCAAAACCATTCCTTTAAAATAATTTGACCCAGTCGGAAGCTAACCAAGTTGAAAGCAAAAGCAAAGCAGGTGCATTTTTCATTTAAAAAAATAGTAAAGCTTCGACCCCTTCGAAACCCCTTGTTTCGACTATATACCTTTCGCCTATGTCTAATTCACTACATCCCAAGTCTTTGATAACATGCTCAGTTATTTTGATAGTGATGGAGGCAGAAGCACTTGGTCGAAAGCTTGGTGCCGAAAGTGGCAAAACATGTAAAAAGCACGTATAAACTGATTTTTAACAATTTAAAGTAATTCTTTTCAAATAACCTACCTTGTCTGTCAAAACATAATTGGTTGCTAAGTTCTTTTCTAAAAGTGCTGTCGAAATTTCAGAAAATAACAAACTAAATTATTTACAAAATGCCCCTTCTCCTTTTATAAATATATAAAATATTTAAGTCTCATACCTTAAATAATTTTATATATCTATTAAAACACTTAGGAAAAATATATATAAATTCCCATAAATCAATTTTAATATGTTTTCTAACATATATTAGTTTCTTACCCAAAACATATATTTATTTGCCGTAATTAATTTTAAACCCAAATAACCATTTTCTTCACTAGAAAATTAATATTCAATCCACATTAATTCAGAAAATTATGAAAATTGAAACCCATCCCTAAAATATCATTTCTGATCATATAATAAAATCGCAAGGAATTTGGATGTAATTTAATAAGGTTTTCACATTAAAACATATCATAAAATCTATATGAATTAGCATAAATTATCAACAAGCATATATATCTATTTTAATAATAAAAATATGGCAATATACTTTGCAAAATATTCGAATTTGATCTAGAAACCAAAAGCATAAAAAATATGAGATATAACCTATTATTCATCTTAGCTTTGTGATTAAGGAGTTGAGATTTGATCGTGGATTAAGCTGATTAAATTTCCTCTTGATTCTTACTTTATCTTCTACTTGATTTTCCTTAGTGGTGGCCAGCCTCTCTTCTATTTAATTTTTGTTTTGAACGTATAAAATGAATATGGTTTAAGGGTTTAGGGTGTAAGAATATACTTTATTCCTATATTGCCATTATCTATTACCCTAACATTTTATTTCATTTTCCCCTTAGTTCATTTGTATAAATGGCACGACTACCATTCTATTAACAAAAATCTCAATCCCTTAACCATTTTACATTATTTCATTTAATTTTACTAATCACCTACTAATCTAGCTAGCAGCAGTCAGAAAATAAAACGGCAATATCTCCTAAACGGTAAGCCTATTTTTCTATTATGACCAGTCTATGGAAGGAGAAGCCATGATCCCATCTAATGAAAGTAGTTCTAGACCCTTTCATTTCGAAGGACCTTCCTCTAGACCGACTACTAAGGAGAAAGGAAAGGACATGCATGGAGGTATGATTTTTATTTCCAGTATATTAGTAAGAGTTCTGTTTGGTACTGGTGCCACTCACTCTTTCATTTCGAGAGATTTGGTTGAGAATTTAGAATTAGATACTACCTATTTGATTATGTCCTTGCCTATGATTAATCCAATTAGTGGGTTTTCCATTCTCGGGTTATGGTGCACCGACCTAGAGTTTGACTTGTGTGGATTTTTTTGTTTACGACCCATATGTATTTGACCTTGTAAGGTATGGGCTGATTCTAGGTATGGACTGGTTGGTGCATTATCACGCTACGATTTGTTGTGTGAATAGGATTATCATCATAGGAAATCCAAGGGGAGGAGATAGAATTATGATAGCGTTCAACATAATGAAGGAGAAGTCGAATTTGATGTTATATGCTATGGAAGAACAAGAAAATGAGATCAGTAAAGTATGTGTATTCCGAGAATTTGCATGCTTTTCAAACCTATAATGATATTACTTCTAAGGAAGGCAATCGAATTCCAGATAGATCTAATGCCAAGGGTGCGGCCTGTTAGTAGACCACTTAGTAGAATGCCACCTAAGGAGATGGAATAATTAAAGAAGCAGCTAGTGGAACTTAAGGATAAAAGTTTCATTAGGCCGAGTTGTTTGCCTTGGGGAGCATCTGCGGTATTAGTAAATGTTAACAATATTTCTTCCTAACCTCGAAATATGCAAGGGAAGTTGAATCTTGATAATGATAAGTTTAGTCAACCTCGTGTTAGTCATAACGAAGTATGCATGTATTCCACTTTGATCTATATGAAGAGAGTTCATGTCGTATGAGTTAATCATGTCATGAGTCATGTCACATATATGAGAGTTCAACATAAGTTCAGCAGAAGCCACAAGTCAAGTCTCTTTATAGAATATGTTATGTAACTGCAATTGTACAAGCCCTTATTTGCAAAAGGTTGTAAAATTACAATTGACACTAAAAACCCAAAATTGATTAGGGTTACAAACTTTAAAAACGTAAGAGAGTGGAACGAATGAATCGCCCCTTCTACAATGCCCCTAGGTCTGTATATAAAGGGGTAGAGATGTGCAACATAGCTACTACTTGTCACCTTCGGCATGCTTGGTTTTCTATATCATCACCATCTTGGTAGCATTCGGCTTCATGCTCTGTTTTGACGATTTCCAACATCCCTATGGGCGTTGATGAGTTACGGCATCGAGTTTTAACACTTAACATTCACACCCGCCTTAATAGCTTTAGTTATTGCCTCATAAAATAAAGGCCCTGCGACATTCTTTGAAGGCTAATAACTTGCAATATCAGAGGGAACTGGCATCACCTAGAATTTGATATCAATCCTTGTGTTGATGAAGTGTAGCATCAGCTTCCAACGACATCATTCATTGGTGATATATGATATGGACGAGACGCGTCATCGAAAACATCTCCAAGCATACATATGACTTGTGACATGCATCTGTGTGCTGCTGGTATGTGAAATTCTTTCACATACTAATGTTCGAAATCAGCTTTCATATCGACGAAGTATAGCATCTTTCCTTTCATTGGTTTAACATCCCCTTCATCTTTGGCTACAATATCCTTTAATTTCGGCATTCTTGATGTCGATCTGCCCTCATGCCTTCGAAATCATGAATAGTAGTACCAATGTTAATGAGATACGTTAATTCTCGACCACTGGTAGATGGCGGCAATCTTAGTTATGGCTTACAACAACATTCGCATTTCATCTTACTTTTCTGGAGTTAGAGATCCCTTTACTTGTTATCATTTGGCTTTTTCCTTTCTCATTAACGAGATGTGGCATTGATGAGATGCACTATTAATTAGATGCGGTATTGATAATAAATTATGCATGTTGGTAACTTATGATATGCTTTCATTCGACATCATTATTCCCACGATGATATATGACATCCTATGCTACCTTTACTGGTGCGAGATGCCTTTTACTGGTGCAAGATGCCTTTTACTCTCAAGTTCGATTTCATTTCTTTGTGACTGCTTTTAAGTTCAACATCTCCTTATGATTTCATATTTTCGGTGTCATGATTGTAGTAACCTTTTCCCCCTACCATAGTATAGAGAAAATATTGACTTTTTCAAGTTAATTCCTCGATATTTGTGAATGCCAACTATTGGTGTTCTTCCCAAATCAGAGCCTTTTATTTGAATTTAAATCAATGTTTCCTATGCCTTTTCTTCCTCTCTATAAATATTCGTCCTTCTTTATTATTTTCTTTTTTACCTGCAACTCAAAACTCTGGATAAAAATTTTAAGTTCTCATATTTCATTTAAGAATCTTCAATCCTTCAGCATTTAAGCTTAAATTAAGGTTCAATTTTTTTAATTAATCAAGTCGACAAATTAGATTAAGAAATTTTTATATTAAAATTACAACTATGGTTTTATTTTGAGGGTTTCAATTTCAAATCGATGTTTGAGATTTCAACTATTAATCTTGAAACTATAGGCTGAATTCTAGATTTGGTATGCTTAAGGGTGAGATTAGCTGCTAGAGATTTAATTGATTAATTAAGGATATGCGAAATCGATTTAAAAATATGGGAGCTTCTGGCTTGATTACGAAATGAGTTGTTTATGAAGGACCCCAAACCCATTATAGAATTTACTAACTTATTTGATTTTGAAATTAGTGCTTTACGAGATTGCATATTCAACCTAACGTTTGACATTAATAAGGCTTCTTTCTTTAACCATTATTTTGACAATTAGTCTAAAACTAAGAAATTATTAAAATACGAGAGCCTTATGATGCCAGCATCCGATTAGGAGTGTGATGATCATTCAGGAATTTGACATGCAATTTAAAGTATTATCGTATAGATTCGATAAATCTATAACGATTTGTTATCCCTTTTTCAACGTGTTGACAATTTAATATTCTTGTTTTAATCCTATACGACATCATCAATTTGTTATGCAGTTATCATATAGCAGAGTTATAGATTGTTTATATACTTGATATTTTTATGAGTTCAATAGTTTGTTAGAGTACATAAACCACTCCGACATCATTCATTAATCTCGACCATCTCTTAATCCGACTTTAGGTCGTTATCGCGACATCATGTTATGGTTTTCAATATTGACTATTAATGTGACATCCCATGAACTCAATGTCAGTTTATTGACTCAGCATGCTATTTATGATAATATTATGGTGATGTTTCAATCAGAATCCTTTTGACTAACTAGAAATTTATTTTCCTACCGTGGATTTAACAGTTGTTTAGATATCTTCAATTGGTTATAAACTCAAGCATTTCTTCGATTCGACATGAATTATTCAATGGCTATTGACTTGTGCAAATGCAATGGCTAAATATGAACTTTAACTTTTAACATTATGGCTTGGGTAATTTTTAATTAATTAACTACCCTTTGTTTAGACATTTAATTATCTATTATGAACTCATAAGCATTTTAAATTTAGTAAAACATGTAGCACTTTCCTGATGATATGCACGTAAATGTGCATATTTTTACCATCATATTTAATATAATTAAATTAAATAAATGACTATATTAGGTATTTTAACTCGTTTAAACCAAATTCAAATTATTTTCAAATTTTCATATATTCATCTTCATGTAGGGGGAAAATGGTCATTTTTATACATATATTAATTTGAGAAAATTTAATTGGAAATTTCTATATTATTTTGTAGGAATTTGAACTCAAATACAAGTGGTTTCATGAAAATATATGCATGCACAAAGAAGATACAAAGGAATGAAGATGGAAATAATTCAAAGTCATGGATCATGGAGGACCCCACCTACCCACCTACCTTAATGTACAAATTAGAGGCTAATGCACATGCTAATAGATTTTAAAGCTTCATGCACATCTAAATGAGGATTAACACATGCTAATGATTACTTGGCCACCACACTTCCTAGAGGTGTAGTTTGGGTAGTTCCAAAAAGTGAATTAGGGTTTTAAAACATGTATAAATATCACATATCTTCATGTAACCCTCCTCTCTTCTCTTAGGCTCTTCTTTTAGGCTCTCTTTCTCTTAGTTTGGTTTAGGATCAAAAATAAAATGAGAGTTCCCTTTCTTTTCATGGCTACTTAGCCATATCTTTTTATGTAATTTTTTATGCAATTTAATACATGCTCTTTTCTTTTACATGCTTTTTCCTTTAATGTTAGCTATCGAACAACCAGTGTCATTTCCCACTGCTACCCAGCTCCTCTATCACCATATCGTGTCAACTATTACAACAACCATCCCCTACGTGCAAACTGCTTCATCATACTTCATTTGCCATAACTTTAGTAGACAATATCCTGACCACATCCATCTTCACCTGAATCTCCATCGGATTGCACCTGAATCGACTTCACCTGCCTCTACACTACACCCATTCACTTGCCTCTCCATTGAATTAACGTCACCACTTACTGCCTCCGCCCTCAATTGCATCAAGACCATAAAAGTCAGTCACTTGAGCAAAGAAAACCATCGCGACACCTTTAATTGCTCGACCACCAGTCCTCCTCCGAAATCCCTAATCCAATTTCAACCTACATACGAATTCCTCACCTCACACATCAAGCGAACCAATCGACTCACCTGCAAATCGCCGACGTCAAATCATCTTTTGCTTCAATTCCAGTTGACGTTTTGCTTTGAAAAAAAAAGAGAATTTGATGTGGAAGTAGAAATACATTGCTGGTTTGATCAATTTGGGAGCGAAAAGTTTTTGGGTTGAGAACTGCTAATTGGGCGGGGTAAAGTTTGGGTTTGTTTATTTTTTATTTCTTTTAAGTTGAAAAGTTTAAGTTTGGGTTTCTTTATTTAAGGAAAAAAGAGCTTTGCTTTTGTACTTTCTGGTGAGTTCAATCTTCCAATCCTTTTTCTTGTAATTTAAGTTTTATTTTTTATAAAAAAAATATAGTGTATATATCTTGTTTATAATTTCTGGTCGCAAAAGCAGAAAATTGCAGGTGGTAGAAATGCTTGCCAAAAATAAATTGCTTAGCTTGCTTGCTATAAAAAATATTTGCTGCTTTTAACTCCTATCTATTGTTTTTATTTGCCTTGTATTGTTGTTTTCTTGCATTTTTTTTAAAAAAATTCAAAAACCAAAAACAAAAACTCATTCGTAGTTGCATTGTTAATACGCGTTCAATTTCAGCTTTGCATTTTATTTTAGAACTTAATGAATAATAACGGTTAGGCATCGATAACGCTTAATTATAAATCTACACTACTAACATGAAAGGAAAAAGCATGTAAAAGAAAAGAGCATGTATTAAATTGCATAAAAAAATTACATAAAAAGATATGGCTAAGTAACCATGAAAAGAAAGAGAGCTCTTATTTTATTTTTGATCCTAAGCTAAACTAAGAGAAAGAGAGCCTAAAAGAAGAGCCTAAGAGAAGAGAGGAGGGTTACATGAAGATATGGGGTAGTTATACATGTTTTAAAACCCTAATCACTTTTTGGGAACTACCCAAACTACCCCTCTAGGAAGTGTGGTGGCCAAGTAATCATTAGCATGTGTTAATCCTCATTTAGATGTGCATGAAGCTTTAAACTCTATTAGCATGTGCATTAGCCTCTAATTTGTACATTAAGGTAGATGGGTAGGTGTGGTCCTCCATGATCCATGACTTTGAATTATTTCCATCTTCATTCCTTTGTATCTTCTTTGTGCATGCATATATCTTCATGAAACCACTTGTATTTGAGTTCAAATTCCTACAAAATAATATAGCAATTTCCAATTAAATTTTCTCAAATTAATATATGCACAAAAATGACCATTTTCCCCCTATATGATGATGAATATATGACGATTTGAAAATAATTTGAATTTGGTTTAAACAAGTTAAAATAGCCAATATGATCATTTATTTAATTTAATTAGATTAAATATGATGGTAAAAATATGCACATTTACGTGCACATCACCTAACTTTGTGTAATATCATCTAGTTGGAAAATGGAAAGTCGGTAACTAAGTAAGAGCTCCAAGCCATCTCCTTTCACAATGCAAGTAGACTCCCAGCTCAACCAATCTTATATTACTACTTAGAAAGAAGTGGACACCATTCTTCAACAATTCGGGATCATGAACATAGAGGCCATGCATGCCGGTCTCTTTGGTAGGATAGAAAATCCTCAAAAGGGGTTCTTTGCCTTTACACCCATTCAGATCCGGCACTCTACATAATTGCCTTTCCCAGATTTTCTTATGCAATTCCCGGGGCATTTGAATGTCGCTCTGATTTAGCTGACCTCAAACTCATACACTTATCTGACCTACTTAGAAATTCTTGCTAGAGAAGCTAATCTCCCTTCATTAAGTGCTAAGACTGTACATATTTTGGCCAATCTTGTGAGTATAAGAAAATGGCCAGATAGTCGGTTGTATCACCTTCATCTGTTCCCAAAAAGCATAATTACCCATCTAATTAACAAGTTGAAGAAGCAAGAGAATCAATTCTTCTACATTAAATGTTATTCTTCTAAGATTAAGGGATCCTTTTCTATAATCAGTAAGTTCCTATTTCTATAATTTATGCTATATTTTTAATCCTCTTATGATGAATATTTTCTTTTAAATCCTACTTGTAAACAGCCAATCCCTTCTGTTAACGACACTATGAAGTCCTTGACTCAGGCATCCGAGTACGGATAATAGACTTAAAATTTTGATGGAGACAAATCTATGTAATTATTCTATGATCATGGACCACCATTGGATATTAGGAGAACCCCAATGGTAAAGGGGACGCTCAGGGAAAACATTTACTAATAATTGTTAATCAGAAGGCTTTCTCTATCAATTCTCCCATTCAGCTTGGATCTTTTGGTAAATTTTATCAAAACTTCAGTGGAATTTCTTATGCTGTTTTCTCACAAAACTCCCCTTTTTTATTTAAGCTTATCTACACTTGTTATTGCTTCCAAGGAGGAGGCAAAGGACTATATTCCTTCTTTAACTAAGCCTATTAAATCTTCTCCTATCAAAGCATCTATTGCAGCAGTTGTTGACAAATTTGAAAGAAAGGCGAGTACTGACGCTCTAGTTGATATTTCAACTCTTCCTTCGAGCAAAAGCCTATGCTTAGGGATGACCAGACTTCTATTGTTATTATTTAGGAGCCAGACACGGATGCTGATTTAGTAGTTCAAACCCTAATGCAATAAACCTGGATTCTCCAGAATGAATATCTCAAAAGCAAACTAAGGAGTTTCAAACTGAGGATCTTGGTTTGACTCCCCACCCTAATGAATCCCTCCGTTCGAACGCCCTTGTTCAAACTCTCACAACTAGCTTTGAAGATCTCCTTTATTTGGATGCTTGATCTCCAACCTTGGCTTGTCTAATGCCGCCATAGCCTTCAACCTTTTTAAAAGATCACCTTTACATCATCCTTCAGTAGCTCTTACTGGCATGATTTATTCTCTACTTGGTTAATGTAAATTTTTTTAGCTTATGTTTATCGTGTGGTTCAGGTGGCCAAGCACATGTTTCTCCTTCAACAGTCTACTCAAGAGCCTTCTAATCAAGTTATTGAATTCAAGGAGCCGATTTCTTCACTTGTAACTCAAATGACTGATATTATTATGGAGAAGGACAATGTTATTCTTAAGAAGGGGAGAATCGCCTCCTCCTTTGACGAGGAGAAGAATGTTTAGTTGTTGCTTTAAGAGAAGATGAAAACAAAATTTGAGCAAGCCAAGATAAAATCTCTAGAAAACCAGCTAGAAAGTAAAGATGCTTCTTTGGTTCATGCTAATCATACTATAAAGATGCTGAGGAGAAAGTTTCCTTCTTCATCGATGAAGCTCTCGTTACTCTTATAGAAAAGTGCTATGAAGGTACTCTTCTCGTAACATATGGCGACAACATTGACAAATATTTGGACTTGGATCTTTTTTATCTCCCGAATTTAAATACTATATTTACGAGAAAGATCGATCTTATATTGGAGAGAGCCGAGGGGTCACTTCGAGATGAATTCCCTAAAGAAGAAGCCGTTGATCTGGAAAAATTATTATCTTTTGAAGACCCCTAGTTGAAGAGCACACAGACTCTGATGAAGAGGTAGACAATGGTGATGACCATGATGACGATGATGGCCATGATGATAATGATGGAGGCGATGGTAATGGCAAGGGTCCTGAAGGACCAAAATATAAGGGAGGTGGATCAGTGGTATTAACTTAGACTCATCTTCCAATGATGCGAGCTTTAGTGAACTTCCTGAACCTCAAGGTATTACAAATAAGAATTCTTTTCTAGAAGATAATGCTCCCTCCCAATCATCAATCAAAAGAGAAAACTCAAGCTCCAACCTCCCAAGTTCCAGTCTCTCAGGTATGGAGTTCATTATTTAAATTCTTAAGACTACCTGCTAGCCTTCAATTAATAAGCTTACTATATTAGTAATGAAAAAAGACCAAATATTATTATGAGACTCTTTATGAAAAGAGTGTAAGGGAGAAGAACTGACTGAATAGGAAAATTGAAAGGCTAGTTAAATAGTATAATGACTTATCTGACAAATATAAGCACCTCTCTGCCAATGCCACGCAGTTAAGGTTTTTTATGGAAAAGTAGGTTGCCCTTCATTTGAAGAGCGCTCACCTTCACTAGGATATAATCATGAGAGAGAATGTAGAATTAATGACTCTCTTTTAGATGCTCATTGATGATAGAGAGGCATTAATAGAGTTTCTCTTTAAAATTTATTCTAGGAATCTCCTTACCGACTTTTCTTTCTTAGTAGAAAAAAGTAAGGGCTAGATTAGGCATCTTCATAAATGATATTTAGACGATCATGGAATTAACCCTTATCCTGTGGCTTGTTGGAACCTTCCTAGGATTGTTAGCGTTCCCCTCTCTCCTAATACTCTTTCTCCCAAGAAGATAAAGTATAACATGAGAGATTTATTTCTAAATTTTATATGGGATCAATATTGTACGAACCCAAATGATTATAGTTTATTACTTATACTATTTTATAAATTTTAGTATTTTCATTTCTTTGCGACTTAGTTTATTACTTATATATTACATAGAAAAAGGGACCATCGAGTAGTCCCGTTTTCATGGAACTCCCGAGTAAATTTATCAAATTAATGAGGTATTTTAAGGAGAAATCATTAATTCTTAAAACCTCTTGGCTAGCGAAATATTTTTTCCTTAGAGATCTCCAAGAAGTTTATACTCGATTTTCACACTTTCGATTTGATTTCTTTAGTGATGAAAAGGACAAATTGCTTATCAAGATATGAACCAGCTATGCCAAGTTGTTATGTGATGAAATCAGTCCTCCAGCCAGAAAACGAGACTATTATTAAGTCTCTCTAGTTAACATCCCTCAAGATTTTATTGTTCCTTTCGATTCTATCCTTTCCTTGTCTGCAAGGTCACTTAAGAAGGCTAAAACTGCCCTTTTTAAACTTTGAGTGTTGAAAGTTTGATGTAATCCTAAATTTCCTTATGCTTGTAACTCTTTTTGTTGTTAATGAAGAATGCATTTTCTTATATGTTAACTTCTTTTCCCACTAATTTTACTAAAAGAAACAACTAGCGCTTAAACTTAGCAGTCCAAATCTTTTTTCTTGATTTGATGTTATCATAACTAAAATAAAGGCAGTCATTAAAGAGAAATATTCTTCTCAAGATGCCTCAATTTTATCGTTCCCGAACAGTCCTGATGCACAAAAATGGCATAAAATGTATTATCAATCAAAATTTTCATTAAGTTGTATGAAGGAAATGATTTCTAGTCCAAAGGAAAGAATTAAAGAAAAATATAAAGAAATCTTTAAGCTAAAAGCATGTGTAAGTGTGCTTTATCAGTTTGAACTCTCGGTCCAATGAATTGACATTGATGCAGAAATTGCTCATCCCCATCAAAGGATTATGGACCTTGAAGTAGAATTAATTAAAAGTCATGTATTTCATCAGTCCTTAGAACTTATTGCGAGTGTAGGTGACTCTAGTCTTCCTACTCATACCCCATTGATTGGTGAAGAAATATTTTCTGCCTTGTTAAACCCACCTTTGAGCTTAGACGATGGTGAGATTACATGAAGGAGTCAAAGGTTAGATATGAATATGCTCAATTTTTGAATGAACAAAGGGATCATAAAGTTTCTTTGTATCTTAATAATTATAAGGGTCAGGTGAAGAAACATGGGCATGAAAAATACATTCTTTAATAGGAGGTTAAGAAGCTAAAAAGCAAAACTCTGACCCCTAAAGGAGCTAATAAGATGCTCAGTCATGTACTGGAAATCCAAGTTGATTCGATTGATGATGCAAATAGAATTTAAAAAAAGGAAAAGGAACTTAATAAACTTTTAGATATAGAAATTCATCACATCATTGAACCTTCTTTAGTCATTAAACTTTGAAGGGGAGATGCAAAAACTGGACACTTAATGAAAAATTACTTACGAGTTCTCAGGCAGACTTCCCTTTTGGTTACCTGTAAATTGTTTATATAATATGTGAAACAAACAAATTTTGTACCCGAATGATTATTATTTAGAATGCACTTTGTATCCTTTTTCTAAATTCATTGAACTGCTCGAGATACATATTTTGCTTTTGATGCTATAAGGTGCATATCCTATGATTGAGCATCAAATTGTATTCTCGATATAGATCTTGTCCTTATAATCTATTTTGACAAAAAGATTACTGATTCATTTGATCATAAATTTTGAAGAACCCTCCATTTAGAAATTTGTTTAATAATAAAGATTCTTATTGTTGGAACACTTAAACTTCATTGTAGAAGAAATTGATTTAGCACTTTAAGGAATAAAGCTCTTAATAACTTCGTTTTTAGGCTTATTTCACTCAGAACTTTAGAGCTTGATGTCTGAAGTTTTAATCTCCATAGAGTATTTATCAAGGAGTCCATTAGATAATTGACTATATTGAAGACCAGAAATCCTTTGACAATAATAAGATCATTTGTTTGGAATATCAGAAATCCATTCAGCAATAATTTGGATAGGAGACAGAAATCATCTTGTTATAATAATCTAAATAGAAGACTAGAAATCCATAATAATATTTTGAATAAAAGACAAGAAATCTTCTCTAGCAATAATGTTTTGAACAGAAGAT
The DNA here is from genome assembly GCA_030737815.1 of Allium fistulosum. Lineage (NCBI taxonomy): Eukaryota > Viridiplantae > Streptophyta > Magnoliopsida > Asparagales > Amaryllidaceae > Allium > Allium fistulosum. The sequence goes on from CM060902.1 coordinate 238,055,319, forward strand.
TAGAAAACCCATCTGGTAATAATATCACCTAAATCAACGACCAGAAAATTATCTGGTAATCGTAATTTTCTGAATAGAAGACTAGAAAACCGATCTGGCAATAATGAAAGACTAAAGACAATTCTAGCATTAATAAATCTTTTGAATAGAAGACTAGAAAATCAATTCTGGTAATAACAATAAATCTAATTATAAGAAGACTAGAAATTCATCTGCTTATTAACGGGGACTCCCATTATTTGATAATTCGAATTATAATGAATCCCAATCTAGGAATCAAGGATTAAGAAATAATTCCATGTTTTGAAGAGCAGAGCTTTTGAATCCAGATAATAAATCAAAAATTTTAGACATTCTTATCTATTATTAAAACTTTCAACTCTAGGCAATATATAACTCTTAATCCTTTACCATGATGAATAACTTTATGTGTTAGATTGTTCTTCCTCTAGAAGATGGTTTCCATTCTTTAGGATAAGTTAGATTAATTTCTACATTCGATTGATCTTCCTCTAGAAGATTGACCTGATCTTTCATTAGGATAGAGTTTGGTTTGCCTTTGAATTTGATTGATCTTCCTCTAGAAGACTGCCTCAATCTCTCTTTTGGATTGAGTTTAATTTTCTTTTACATTTGATCTTCCTCTAGAATATTACCCCTTACTATTCTTTTGTTAATTTTTTAGGCTTTGATTGATTTCTTTGTTACCATCTTTAGGTAACGATCTCAACTTGGATCAAACCACATATCACTCTCTTATGTGATGGTTTAGGTCTTTTATCCAGTGTGTTTGTTTATCTATCTTAAGCAGAACCAAAGTCTTACCCAACCTCCCTCTAGGAGGTGCTTCAATCAAGCCTTAAATACAAGACTGAAGGCTTGTTCGGTGCTCTGGCGAGGCTATCTTAGATAGGACCAAAAGCTTACTCTGTCCTCCCTCTAGGAGGTGCTCCAAAAAGGCCTTATAGTAAGGACTCAAGGCTAGTCGATGATCTGGCAAGGCCATCATAGGTGGGACCAAAGGAAAACTCCATCCTCCCTCTAGGAGGCAATCCGAATAGACCATGTAGGTGGGACCGAAGGCTTGCAGTGCTCCGGCCATGTTTTATAGGTGGGACCAGAGGCTTACTCTGGTCTCCCTCTAGGAGGTGCTTTGACTAGGCCCTTGGGTGGAATCAAAAGCTTTATTCGCCCCTTATCACCTTATAGTTAATGATTTTGGCTTTTTCTTTTTATGAATCCTTTCCATTAAGAATTTCACTTTATTGAGGATTTGCTTGAACTTGGCTTACAAACTCATCGAGTTCTCCCTTTCTTAAGAAATCTCCAAATATTTCCTTTAAGGCTCGACATTTATTGGTTTCATCTTTACTCGCTTGATGTTATTGGCAATAAACACCTCGAAAATTCCTTTCATTTTTAGGCTACTTCTTCCTTGAAGGCCAATAATTCAATTTTATCTTTGTCAAAAGATAGATATGTTCGTAAGAAGTAGTGAGAGAGTGGATCCATGAATTATTAGGATAAAGTGCCTTTTATTCTTGTTTAACTCTTTTGTAGGATTAGATTGGCATATTAGGATTATCCATAATCTCTCTTCTGAGCTTCGAGTAGTGCGGGTGGAAGATCTATTACACTTCTCCATTTCTGGGAAAGCTTATCAAAATCGTTCATTATTTCCTTTTCGAAGATAGTCCCCTTTGACTGGCATTGTATGGCCCTTCTTATCTTTAAGAAACAACTATCTTTCTTCGAGATCTTTTTTCCTAAAGCAAAGATTGGAGTCGTTCCTACATGGAATGGATTCATATTACATCTATTAGGATCATAGGGTGCCACTTGTTTCTTTTCTTCTATGATTTGCAATGCCGACATCCTTAGCACTTGTTTCTCATGAAACTTTAGGTCAGAATTGACTTGGTAAATTGGCCTATTTTCTTGAGGTTCAAAAGACCCTTGTTCGAAAATAGTCATCCTGTCATTTAATGGCTTTGTTGGATTCAAGAATTCCTTTATTTGCAAGTTAGGGAGATTCGTTTATATGTAAGATAAGGAAAGTCAAATATAGGATATGTGAGTTAGGGTAAATCCTCTATACCCTACGTATGCAAGCTAAAGATATTTCTGTTCATAGGGATATGCAAGGAAGCGAAGGTTGAAGCCCACCTTCTAGCGCCAAAATATTAGCAAGATTTCTTTGTAATCCTGGAGTATGCAAGGGAAATTGAGTCTTGATAATGATAGGTTTATTCAACCTCATGTTAATCTTAATGAAGTATGCAAGAAGTATGCATGTATTCCACTTTGATCTATGTGAGGAGAGTTCATGTCGTATGATTTAATCACGTTGTGAGTCATGTCGCATATATGAAAGTTCAACATAAGTTCAACATAAGCCATAAATCAAGTCTCTTTATCGAATATGCTATGCGATTGCAATTATGCAAGCCCTTATTTGCAAAAAGGTCATAAAATTACAATTGGCACTAAAAAAGCCACAAATTGATTTAGGGTTACAAACTTTAGAAATTTAAGAGAGAGAAAAGAATTAATCACCCCTTCCATAATGCCCCAAGGTTTGTATTTATAGGGATATAGATGTGCGGCATGGCTGCTATATGTCACCTTCGGCAAGCTTGGGTTTTTGTATCATCAATCATTTCAGTAGCATTCGGCTTTATGCTTTGTTTTGATGATTCTTGAAATCCCTTTAGGTGTTGTTGAGTTACGACTTCATGTTTTAACACTTAGCATTCACAGCCGCCTTGATAGCTTTAGTTATTGCCTCATAAAATAAAGGTCTTGCGATATTCTTTGAATGATGATAACTTGCGATCTCAAAGGAAAGCAGCATCACCTAGAATTCATCATCAATCTTTGTCTTGATGAAGCGCAACATTGGCTTCCTACGACATCATTCACTGGTGATATACGATATGGACGAGATGCGACATCGATAACATCTCTAAGCATACTGATGACTTGCAACATGCATCTATGTGCTGTTGGCATACGAAATCCTTTTGCTTACCAATGTTCGACATCACCTTTCATATTGATGAAGTTCGGCATCCTTCCTTTCATTGGTTTAACATCCCCTTCATCTTTAGTAATGATATACTTTGACTTTGGCATTCTTAATGTCGACTGCCCTTATGCCTTCGGAGTCATGAACGGTAGTAATAATGCTGATGATATGTAATTTCTCCAGCATTGGTGGATGATGGAAACCTTAGTTATGGCTTATGACATCTGGATTTCATCTTACATTTCTGGAGTTAGAGATCCCTCTACTTACTATCATTTGGCATCTGCCTTACTCATGACGAGATGAGGCTATTGATGAGATGTAATATTGATAATAAATGATGCATGTTGTTAACTTGCAATATGCTTTCATTTGACATCTTTGTTACCCCAATGATATATGATATCCTATGCTGCCTTTACTTGTGCGAGATGCATTTTACTGGTGCGAGATGCTTTTTACTCTCATGTTCGATATCATTTCTTTGTGACTACTTTTAAGTTCAACTTCTACTCATGCTTTCATATTTTTGGTGTCATAATTATAGTAACGGTAAAGAAGTCAGATAGATCATTTTGGATGTGTATTGATTATAGGAAATTGAATGATTTGACAGTGAAGAATCATTATCCTTTGCCTAGGATAGACGACATTTTTGATCAGTTGAGTGGAGTTTGGGCGTTCTCGTAGCTAGACCAGTAATGGTTTCCATCAACTGAGAGTAGTGGAAGATAGTGTTTCATTGATCGCATTTCGAACATGGTACGATTCATATGAACGGTTAGTAATACCAATTAGACTAACCAATGCCCTTGCGTTCTTCATAAATCATATGCAAAGAATCTTTCGCGATCAGTTGGATAGATTTATGCCGGTCTTAGTCGATGATATTTTGGTATACTATAAGGATAACAGAAATCATGAGGTCCATCTAAGATTGGCTGGCTATTACCGAAGACTCATTAATAATTTCTTGCTCATGACAGCATCCTTAACTAAGTTGACAACGAAGAACGAGAAGTTCGTATGGATTAATAGGTGTGAAGGGTTAATTTAGGAGTTGAAGAAGTTGTTGACGAATGCTCTTGTTTTGATTGTGCCCGAAGGGAATTAGGATCCGATAGTGTACATCGATGCTTATGGAATAGGTCTGGGGCCGCTGTTGATGCAAAAAGGGCAGTGGTAGCTTATGCATCAAGGGAGTTGAAACCGCATGAAGTTAGATATCCGACTCATAACCTGGAATTGAAGCAGTGGTGTTCGCACTGAAAATCTGGAGGCATTGCTTATTGGGAGATTGGTTCGAGATGTATGCAGATCACAAATCCCTCAAGTATCTATTCTCCCAAATGGAGTTGAATATGAGCAATAGTGATGGATGGAGTAGGGATTCAGGTATGTTAGCAAGTTTGGAGATACGGCTAGCACTTCTGGATAAGATTACCTCAGGCAGAGATAACACCCACTAATTGTCGAACGAATAGGCGATCAGAGATAGGGACGAGTGTTGAGGATTTGAAAGGATTCCAGATGGACTTAAAGGATATCTTAGAAAGAAAGGAAGACCATATGTTCCAAATATAGGAGATGCTCGAAACGAAGTCTTGGGCGAAAATCATCGATCGAAGTTTACTATTCATTCTTAAGGCACGAAGATGTATCATGATATGAAGACAGTCTTCTTTTGGGAAGGGATAAAGAGAGGTGTAGGAGAATGTGTGAAGAAGTTCTTTACCTGTCAATAAGTAAAATCTAAGCGTCAAAAGCTGAGTGATTTACTTCAACCTATGGAGGTATCGACTTGGAAGTGAGATTAAGTGTATACAGATTTTATAGATGGATTGCCTAGGTCGAGGATGGGAAATGATAACATTTTTGTGATAATCGATGGCCTAACTAAGTGTGTCCCTTTTATCCCGGTAAAGTTGATGAGAATGGTAGTTAGCTAGCAAAGCTATATGTGAAGAATATAATGAGACTACATAGGATACCATGTAGTATTGTTTGCGTTAGAGACCCATTATTTTGGCAATAGGTTCTGGAGAAGTATGCAAAGTGAAATGGGCACATATTTGAACTTGAGCACAGTTTACTACTCACAGACTGATGGTCAAACCTAGAGGGTGAGCCATGTACTCGAGGATTTGCTAAGTGCATGCGTCTTGGATATCGGAGGATCTTGGGAAGATCATTTGCATCTGATGGAGTTTACCTACAATAATAGTAACCAATTAAGTATCGGGATGACACCATTTGAGGCACTATATGGTACAATATGTAAGTCACTTGTTTATTGGTTGGACACGTGTAACGACCCGTAAATTTTAACTGTTTAATATCGTAATTAATTGAAATTTTGCGAAATTTCAAACGATAAAATTTTGAAATATAAATTTGATATTTGGAATGCGTCTAGTTAAACATATCAACTGGTAAATTTTCGTTCGAAAATATGGAAGTTTATTTCGCGCGTAAATTTACTTCAATTTAATCAGTTAAAAAAACGATGAAAATAAAATGTTTTCGGAACCTAAATATTTTTACATAGAAAAATTCTAAACCATCTTCCGACTAAGACGTCATTTTTCATTTTTCCAAATTCGGACTTCTTTAGCTCCGTCGTTCTTATTTTCCTGCGTTTTTGCTGCATTTTCCGCTAGTATAAAAATTTGAATTTTTATAATTCGATCGTACTACTGCTATTGATATACCGTTTTGATCGTCTCACCGTGCTGATCACCACGGTATATTCATTTGCATGTTTTGAAATCCGTTACGCCGCGGAAATCGCGAAACGGTCACCCGTATCGGTATCCGTTTAGTCTTTTATGTCCATACATCCTTTCATTTTTGTCGTGCAAACCATACAGCCATTTGCCCCTATCATTTATGAATTTTGATTCAAGCAGTTGGCTTTTCCTATTCCCAACATTCAATTTAATTGTTGGTTCATTTTCCCATTTCTTTCTGCCGTTCACTTTCTACTTTACGTTCCTACTTTTCTAATAAATATGAATGCACAACAGAACTCCGCATAGCCCATTTTTCCATCATCCTCTCTTCCCGCATGCATGTAGCCTCCATTCTCCCCACAAATATCAACCGAGCACCATGTTTCACGCCTCCAAAACCAACCAAACCCCATCATGCGACATGTTTTCCCTTCTTCCTCCTCAACCCCAAACAAATTCACCTTCATCTTCCTGTTCAGAAAAGCAATCACACTCACATCTCAATCGACCCACAGACTCATCCCTCTGCTCCATTGTCACCTCATCATGTTCAAGCTCCAGTCCGACCCTTTTCCTCTCCTCCTCCTTAATCTCCGCCTACTCCAACTCCAACCAAATCTCAACAGTTCATCAGATCTTCACTCATTGCCGTTCCAAAGACACAGTCTTGCACACCGCACCGCTGTCCGCCTATGCAAAATGCGGTATGCATCGTCATGCCCAAACGCGTTCGATAAAATTCCGAATCCAAATTTAGTTTCATGGGACGCTGTAATTTCCGCTTACGCAAAAGCAAATCATCATTTAGATGCTCTAATCATATATTCACGCATGAGGAAAGCCAAAGTAGAACCAACTGAAGCATGTTTGGTGTCTGCTCTTTCTTCCTCTACAAGTCTTTGCAATCTAAAATCTGGTAAATTCATACACGGGTTCATAGTAATATGCATAGTTATATTTGTTTGATGTACACATAAATAGACTTTGAAAAAAATTGCAAGTCTTTATTCTATACAATAGTACAATGTAAATTTTGTATATGTTTTATATATGGTTTATGTAAAGTATAGTACATATATTATGTTCTGTGATTTAAAAAAAAAAGAAGAGAAGCATTGCAGTTTAAAAAAAAATATGGTATATTATTTCAGATATGGTTATATATACGTTATGGATTGAAACTTATATTAGTGTATGGATTAGTTATATATATAAGTTGTTAGTTATTTGTTATATAACTGATTTTTATAAAATATATATTAGTGGTGATATTTAAAAAAAAATACTTTGTATTGTCGCAGTATATGTTCTAGGTTGCTTTCATATTTGCAAACATGTTTTATCTATTTTCTATATGTTTTGTTTTGTTTTCCCCAAGCGGTCTGCATATATGCGTACATATATAGTAGTCTGCATATGTTATAGTGTAGATCTATTGTATGCGTTCTTTCTTCTTCTTCAGTTTGATAAATACATTTTAGTATAAGTTGTATTTTTCCATGAAATATATTTTTGGTATATACTCTGTTTCCTCTGTTTTATACCTGAAAGTTGCAACCAAATTGATTTTGCACTTGTTTTCATGTTTATTTATTTATTTATTATTTTTTATTTTTTTTCTGAACAGCAGTTAGAATTCATGTTCACGATATCATATCTCACTCATGTTTTATCGGAATGGGTTGATTCTATTTTTAAAAAAGAGTCGAAGTCACCTAGTTTATGCCTGTCAAATTTCAGCAAAATCCGACATCGTTTGATTAGTGGTCGAGGATCTGAAAGTTAGACCTAGGCAGCTGTTCTTTTGTACTTGAAATTATTTTACACTGCTGCAAACACGACCTGAGTTCATGTTGACGCATCGTATCTCTTCCGTCTTACGTCGGAATACAGTGATTCCCTTTTTGTTTAAAAGATAAAGTTTTCTACTTTTTGTATATAAAATTTTAGCTTCATACGAGGTGGTTTAATCCTCTGTTTCTTACATGAAAGTCAGACCTAGAGGGGTTTTCAGACCTGAACATTTGATAGTCACAACATGGACTGAGTCTATGTTCGTGACATCGTAACTTTTCTCGTCTTTTGTCCAAATCAAGTGATTCTTTTGCACTTTGAAATACAAGTTTTGATCTTTATTCATACCAAATTTCAGACCATTTCGATCTCGGTAGCACATAGAATTATATTGTTAAACTTTGACGCAGGACATGTTTTTTTAATTTGTTGCTATGTTGAATGTTTTGGTTTGATTTCGGCAATTCCTATTTAACAGCTTTGCTCGTCGAATTCGTGCCAATTTGCTTTGCTTTGGAATTCGTGTTGGATTCGTAACTCATCTCATTCTCGTACATCTCTAGCCTCGAAAGGTGAGCAATCACTCACGATTAACGTTCTTTTATTTATTAAATCTGATTTCAATTGAAACGACAATTGAAATATGCTACTGTTAGTTATTTACACTGTTATTTATGCTATTAACTGTATCAGTTCACCTGTGACATCTGACACCATTATCTGTTATATATATAATGATAATCTAGTTTGGTTGATAATTGATTGATTGTTGATGTTTATATTGGACGTTAAATTGTTAATGTTAAAGTGATAAATAGTATGCAATTGAATTTGATATAAGATAGTTAACAATTTAAAATGGATTTATATGTTGAATTTGAATTAGTTAAATATGACCCCTTTTAAATGTTGAATTAATTGACACGTAGAAATTTGGTAAAAACACTTTGAACCGTTGAATGTATGTTGAAAGATTGATGTAGTATGAAATTGGATAATGGATATCAAATGAAAAACCGTATTAATATTAGTGTAATAATCTTTAATCTACATGAAATGATAGTGTAGATTCTAGAAATAATTATATTAATTTACACAAATAACAATGTGAATTAATACAATTATTTCGGGATTATTTGAATTGATTATTGGATTGTTATTGATTGTTGTTATTACTTGTTTATTTACTTTGACACCATCCCAGTTATCACACTGCAAGTTCCCTTTGCTATGCTTTGATGTTGAATTGAATTGGAATCGGGTTGAAATGATAAATACCCAAATTAACTTTGACATAGGATAGAGAATTAAATAAAACCCGATTGGTCAATAATTTGTTTTTAAAAAAATAAAATAAAGATTTTATTTGAATAAATAATAAGGTTTTAAAATGAAGTTGGAATTTGAATTTTTATGAAAGGAAAATGTTAATATGTAATAATCTGAAACTAAATATTAACATAGTAGTTGATGAAAGGATGTTGTTTAAAATTTAATTATTAAGTTTGAAATTATTTAATAATTAAGTTTTTTGGAATTATTTAATAATTAAATAAGCTTGAAATATTTAAAAATTAAGTTTTTGAAATTATTTAATAATTAAATAAGATTGAATTATTTAATAATTAAATAAAATTGAATTCTTTAATAAGTGAAATTGAACTTCTTGAATAAGTGAAATTAAGTTTCCTTAATAATTGAGTTTTGAAATTTGTAATTAAGTAAATAAATAAGTGAAATTGAATTTCTTTAACAAGAGATAAAATGTGATTTATTGGAATTAATGTAAGACTTGAAATGTAAAGAATTTGATTTGATGAATTAAATTTAATGCAATTTGTAAGTTTTGATTTAATGAAGTTGAACTTAATTAATTGATTTAATGAATTGGAAATCAAATAGAAATTGTTTTGAATGATAAATTTAACTTAACGAATATTGGATGAAATCGATCAATGAATTTAAATTGATTTGAATGTTAAATTAAATTAATTTAAATGATTATGGAATGAAATATATATATGAACTTGAATCAATATTTGAATTGTTTTAAATCAAATATTTAATTTGAATTATGAGACTTTGAAATGGTAATTTGGAAGTTTTGAAACGTAAATTATGAAAATTGTTTTAGAAAGACAAATGAAATGTTGGGTTACAAATTCTAATTGAAATTGAAATTGATTTGGTTTGAAATAAATAAACGACCAATCGGTGTAATAATTACGAAAGTTATTAAAGAGACCGGAATCGGTTAGGGACATACTCACTGTCTAAACCGAAAACCACTTTAATAACTACACGCGGAGTGTGATCCAGAATGAAGTGGTTGGAATTATGTACGTGATGACTGAAGAAAGAAAACGATAATGGATAGCCTTGACACTTGTGTCAAATTGGAAATGACTAAAACAGGAGCCGTGCCGGGCCAAATGGGGGCTAGCTACCTCGAGCGAACACACTTCTTCGAAACTACTTATTACTTGTTGTCGATTGGTGCACCCTTGATTTTGGGAGTGTTGTTTCGCGGTGTTGCGATCGCTGCGGCGATGCGTTCTCACCAGTCCGGATCAGGCAAACGGTAGTTTCACTACCTTGGGTATTGCCTCATGTGCCTTGTCATACTTGGATCCCTATATACGCGACCACTACGAATTTGTTTTGTGTTATACCTATGGAGTACTCCCTGATATCCCACTAGTTTACGGTGGAGTTTACAGTGCTGTATAGACTATAACGCTTATATAAAATGTGTTAAGGGGGATAATGGTAACGCCTTAACACTATTTTGATACTTTATATTACTGATAGGCATTATCTATTTACCGTACACTACTACATAGTAGATAGTTTAACAGATCCTTAAAGGATGGTTATTCCAAACATCCTTTGAGTTACTTGTATTTCAGTTGCTATTTCACTTGAGTTGGATTTATTAATATAAGAATGTTAATCCTGACTCGAGTGTTTTGTGTTTTGCTTCACGCTCGGGTCAGACTGATTGTACCAGTATCCGAGACTCACCTTTGGAGTTGGAGCTTTGCTTGAAGATCCAGCCATCTATTCTGCTTCAGTATTCGATGATTCCAGTGATGTATTCTGATTTGTATCTGATGTATCGTGTTACTCTTCCGTTGTATCTGGTTTAACTCTGATGTAACTTATATATTTATATAGTAGCTTCATGAACTACTATCTCTTTTATTTCCGCTGCACTTATTACTCTGTGTCTGTGATCTGTGATTATTTTATTTACTGTATATATTCAGTGTTTGCCAAATTTAAATTAACAACACGGTATTTTGAATTATTCAAGTCCGACATGTGCGGATGCGAATGGTCCAAAATAGCGGGTCGTTACAGTTGGTATCAGAGCTTTGGTAGCTCTAGGCAAAACTTAGCATATAGGGTAAATGTATTTACAGAATCACTCTCATTTGAGTTTCAATCTCTTCCTTTGACTCAATTCCTTTGAATTTTGGAACGTTCCCCTCGGTTCCGAAATTCATTCGTGTCCTTCACTATTCGTCTTCTTTCAATTCTGGAGCACCTCATAACTCCATTTTGAATGATATCTATAATAGATCGGCGGTCTCGCCAACCTTCGAATGATTCGTAAAGGAGCAAAACTCCTTTACAATAGGCATTGATTTACCGGAGATTTCTGTATCCTCGGTTTACGATGCTATTTATCTCCTACTATACCTAAATTCTATTTCTTGAGATCGAATGTAGATTCGCCTTGAAATTCTGCATCGATCTTATTCTTGAAGTCACGGTCGACCTAGTTAAGGTTGCCGCGATTTATATAAACTTATCCATCTCCATATTTTGTTATTTAATCATCTTATCTTTGTTCGAACTTATCTTCGAATCAAATTCTCTTTGATTTGAGTCCATCAAAAATTTGAAACTCTATCCTTATTTTGAAAATTCATTCCTGTATCGTCGAGCAAAGAAATGTATTTGTAAACTAATATATAAATGTTTTAATATATGCTGTGTTGTTTGAGTTGTTGATGTTGATTTGGGTTTCCGATCGATTCGTCTGATCAACGATATCGATAGGATTTCGAAAACACTTGAGTAGAGCAAGCTGACACAATATTGTTTTCAAATTTGGAAAATAAAATAAAGTTTGTTTGATTTTACTATATATATAAGTATGAATTTTCTTTAACCAACAATCAATTTATTGACAGTTTGGTTATCATTTATTGTTTTGTAAACAATTGACTATTACAATATCAATAAATGAATTTATAAACTTGGCTATAATTTTATTTGAAATTTGAAATGTATTTAAATTAAGAATTTGAGAATTTAATTTCCAATGATTTCGAACTATGGTTTTAAATGTTTAAAATGCACATTATTTAAAGGTATTTTGACTATAATTTGTTTCCAAAGAATTTTAATGTATATTATTTAAAGTATTTTCAAATAGGAACCGTTTTCAAAGAATTTTAAAATGTTGAAATCAGTGCTCTTCTCTTTGTCGCTGGAAAATAAATTTTGGCGATGGCGGCCGCATCATCGACATTCATTTTCGAGTTTCGAAGTGGAGAGACTATTCTATAGCTTTGCTACGGTTCTGTTTTGAAAAAAAAATTGATTTGAATTTCTTCAGTATAATTTGATTTATATATATATAGGTATCTTATTTTAAAATTTTAATTTGATTTGATATAAATATAAAGATATATCTCTAAATTATTTGAAGTAAATCGGAGATTTAAATTCTTAAATTTTAGGTTAAAGATGATTTCAATTATAAACTGAATTCAAAATTCTTGGATAAATATTTAACTTGAAATAACTGGATTGAGAAAACAAATATTTGTATAATACTCTATTGCATTTTAATATAACTTACCTAAATTATTCAGAAGTTAAAATGTAACTGGATAATGTATAAAAAAATGTCTTTATAAATAAAATTTGAGTGTTTATAATAAATGTTATACACTAAATTTTGATTATAAAGATGTTAATAGAGTTAGATAGGATAATAAGTAAAACCTAGTTAATAATGAAATAAATTTGTTTTGAAAGAATTAATAAATTGTTTTGAAGGAATTAATAAATTGAAATTTGATCAACTTATGAAAATACCTTGAATTTAAAAGCAATTAGTGAATATAAGTTAAAATAAATTAAATTAATACCTTGAGTTTAAATTAATTTATATGGGTTAAATATATGTGATAGGATATTAAGTAGAATAAATTTAACAATAATTTGGAATAAAGAAGAATTTAAAATTGTTGAAGAAAATATGATTATAATAAAAGACTATTCAAATTTATGGTTTTAGAAATTGTAAATTGAAGATAATTGGATAAAAAGATAATGAATTTAGAAATAGTTGAGATTGATTTTAGTGAAATCAAATGGATTAAATCAATTATTGAATATCAATTAATTTGAATTTGAATTTATATGGTTTAAATTAATTGTTATTTTGTATTTCAAATCTGTTTTCTTTCTGGTTGTTTCTATTCTCCTACCTCGTTCCTTTTCGGGGATGAAAAGTTTTGAGTGGGGGAGAGTGTAACGACCCGTAAATTTTAACTGTTTAATATCGTAATTAATTGAAATTTTGCGAAATTTCAAACGATAAAATTTTGAAATATAAATTTGATATTTGGAATGCGTCTAGTTAAACATATCAACTGGTAAATTTTCGTCCGAAAATATGGAAGTTTATTTCGCGCGTAAATTTACTTCAATTTAATCAGTTAAAAAAACGATGAAAATAAAATGTTTTCGGAACCTAAATATTTTTACATAGAAAAATTCTAAACCATCTTCCGACTAAGACGTCATTTTTCGTTTTTCCAAATTCGGACTTCTTTAGCTCCGTCGTTCTTATTTTCCTGCGTTTTTGCTGCATTTTCCACTAGTATAAAAATTTGAATTTTTATAATTCGATCGTACTACTACTATTGATATACCGTTTTGATCGTCTCACCGTGCTGATCACCACGGTATATTCATTTGCATGTTTTGAAATCCGTTATGCCGCGGAAACCGCGAAACGGTCACCCGTATCGGTATCCGTTTAGTCTTTTATGTCCATACATCCTTTCATTTTTGTCGTGCAAACCATACAGCCATTTGCCCCTATCATTTATGAATTTTGAATCAAGCAGTTGGCTTTTCCTATTCCCAACATTCAATTTAATTGTTGGTTCATTTTCCCATTTCTTTCTGCCGTTCACTTTCTACTTTACGTTCCTACTTTTCTAATAAATATGAATGCACAACAGAACTCCGCATAGCCCATTTTTCCATCATCCTCTCTTCCCGCATGCCTGTAGCCTCCATTTTCCCCACAAATATCAACCGAGCACCATGTTTCACGCCTCCAAAACCAAACAAACCCCATCATGCGACATGTTTTCCCTTCTTCCTCCTCAACCCCAAAAAAATTCACCTTCATCTTCCTGTTCAGAAAAGCCATTACACTCACATCTCAATCGACCCACAGACTCATCCCTCTGCTCCATTGTCACCTCATCATGTTCAAGCTCCAGTCCGACCCTTTTCCTCTCCTCCTCCTTAATCTCCGCCTACTCCAACTCCAACCAAATCTCAACAGTTCATCAGATCTTCACTCATTGCCGTTCCAAAGACACAGTCTTGCACACCGCACCGCTGCCCGCCTATGCAAAATGCGGTATGCATCGTCATGCCCAAACGCGTTCGATAAAATTCCAAATCCAAATTCAGTTTCATGGCACGCTGTAATTTCCGCTTACGCAAAAGCAAATCATCATTTAGATGCTCTAATCATATATTCACGCATGAGGAAAGCCAAAGTAGAACCAACTGAAGCATGTTTGGTGTCTGCTCTTTCTTCCTCTACAAGTCTTTGCAATCTAAAATCTGGTAAATTCATACACGGGTTCATAGTAATATGCATAGTTATATTTGTTTGATGTACACATAAATAGACTTTGAAAAAAAATTGCAAGTCTTTATTCTATACGATAGTACAATGTAAATTTTGTATATGTTTTATATATGGTTTATGTAAAGTATAGTACATATATTATGTTCTGTGATTTATAAAAAAAAAAAGAAGAGAAGCATTGCAGTTTAAAAAAAAATATGGTATATTATTTCAGATATGGTTATATATACGTTATGGGTTGAAACTTATATTAGTGTATGGATTAGTTATATATATAAGTTGTTAGTTATTTGTTATATAACTGATTTTTATAAAATATATATTAGTGGTGATATTTAAAAAAATATATACTTCGTATTGTCGCAGTATATGTTCTAGGTTGCTTTCATATTTGCAAACATGTTTTATCTATTTTCTATATGTTTTGTTTTGTTTTCCCCAAGCGGTCTGCATATATGCGTACATATATAGTAGTCTGCATATGTTATAGTGTAGATCTGTTGTATGCGTTCTTTCTTCTTCTTCAGTTTTATAAATACATTTTAGTATAAGTTGTATTTTTCCATGAAATATATTTTTATATACTCTGTTTCCTCTGTTTTATACCTGAAAGTTGCAACCAAATTGATTTTGCACTTGTTTGCATGTTTATTTATTTTTTTTTTTTTTCTTCTGAGCAGCAGTTAGACTTCATGTTCACGATATCATATCTAACTCATGTTTTATCGGAATGGGTTGATTCTATTTTTAAAAAAGAGTCGAAGTCACCTAGTTTATGCCTGTCAAATTTCAGCAAAATCCGACATCGTTTGATTAGTGGTCGAGGATCTGAAAGTTAGACCCAGGCAGCTGTTCTTTTGTACTTGAAATTATTTTACACTGCTGCAAACACGACCTGAGTTCATGTTTGACGCATCGTATCTCTTCCGTCTTACGTCGGAATACAGTGATTACCTTTTTGTTTAAAAGATAAAGTTTTCTACTTTCTGTATATAAAATTTTAGCTTCATACGAGGTGGTTCAATCCTCTGTTTCTTACCTGAAAGTCAAACCCAGAGGGGTTTTCAGACCTGAACATTTGACAGTCGCAACATGGCATGAGTCTATGTTCGTGACATCATAACTTTTCTCGTCTTTTATCCAAATCAAGTGATTCTTTTACAGTTTGAAATACAAGTTTTGATCTTTATTCATACCAAATTTCAGACCATGTCGATCTCGGTAGCACATAGAATTATATTGTTAAACTTTGACGCGGGACATGTTTTTTTTTATTTGTTGCTATGTTGAATGTTTTGATTTGATTTCGGCAATTCCTATTTAACAGCTTTGCTCGTCGAATTCATGCCAATTTGCTTTGCTTTGGAATTCGTGGTGGATTCGTAACTCATCTCATTCTCGTACATCTCTAGCCTCGAAAGTTGAGCAATCACTCACGATTAACGTTCTTTTATTTATTAAATCTGATTTCAATTGAAACGACAATTGAAATATGCTACTGTTAGTTATTTACACTGTTATTAATGATATTAACTGTATCAGTTCACCTGTGACATCTGACACCATTATCTGTTATATATATAATGATAATCTAGTTTGGTTGATAATTGATTGATTGTTGATGTTTATATTGGACGTTAAATTGTTAATGTTAAAGTGATAAATAGTATGCAATTGAATTTGATATAAGATAGTTAACAATTTAAAATGGATTTATATGTTGAATTTGAATTAGTTAAATATGACCCCTTTTAAATGTTGAATTAATTGACACGTAGAAATTTGGTAAAAACACTTTGAACCGTTGAATGCATGTTGAAAGATTGATGTAGTATGAAATTGGATAATGGATATCAAATGAAAATCCATATTAATATTAGTGTAATAATCTTTAATCTACATGAAATGATAGTGTAGATTCTAGAAATAATTATATTAATTTACACAAATAACAATGTGAATTAATACGATTATTTCGGGATTATTTGAATTGATTATTGGATTGTTATTGATTGTTGTTATTGCTTGTTTATTTACTTTGACACCATCCCAGTTATCACACTGCAAGTTCCCTTTGCTATGCTTTGATGTTGAATTGAATTGGAATCGGGTTGAAATGATAAATACCCAAATTAACTTTGACCTAGGATAGAGAATTAAATAAAACCCGATTGGTCAATAATTTATTTTTTTTAAAATAAAATAAAGATTTTATTTTAATAAATAATAAGGTTTTAAAATGAAGTTGGAATTTGAATTTTTATGAAAGGAAAATGTTAATATGTAATAATCCGAAACAAAATATTAACATAGTAGTTGATGAAAGGATGTTGTTTAAAATTTAATTATTAAGTTTGAAATTATTTAATAATTAAGTTTTTTGAAATTATTTAATAATTAAATAAGATTGAAATATTTAAAAATTAAGTTTTTGAAATTATTTAATAATTAAATAAGATTGAATTATTTAATAATTAAATAAAATTGAATTCTTTAATAAGTGAAATTGAACTTCTTGAATAAGTGAAATTAAGTTTCCTTAATAATTGAGTTTTGAAATTTGTAATTAAGTAAATAAATAAGTGAAATTGAATTTCTTTAACAAGAGATAAAATGTGATTTATTGGAATTAATGTAAGACTTGAAATGTAAAGAATTTGATTTGATGAATTAAATTTAATGCAATTTGTAAGTTTTGATTTAATGAAGTTGAACTTAATTAATTGATTTAATGAATTGGAAATCAAATAGAAATTGTTTTGAATGATAAATTTAACTTAACGAATATTGGATGAAATCGATCAATGAATTTAAATTGATTTGAATGTTAAATTAAATTAATTTAAATGATTATGGAATGAAATTTATATATGAACTTGAATCAATATTTGAATTGTTTTAAATCAAATATTTAATTTGAATTATGAGACTTTGAAATGGTAATTTGGATGTTTTGAAACGTAAATTATGGAAATTGTTTTAGAAAGACAAATGAAATGTTGGGTTACAAATTCTAATTGAAATTGAAATTGATTTGGTTTGAAATAAATAAACGACCAATCGGTGTAATAATTACGAAAGTTATTAAAGAGACCGGAATTGGTTAGGGACATACTCACTGTCTAAACCGAAAACCACTTTAATAACTACACGCGGAGTGTGATCCAGAATGAAGTGGTTGGAATGATGTACGTGATGACTGAAGAAAGAAAACAATAATGGATAGCCTTGACACTTGTGTCAAATTGGAAATGACTAAAACAGGAGCCGTGCCGGGCCAAATGGGGGCTAGCTACCTCGAGCGAACACACTTCTTCGAAACTACTTATTACTTGTTGTCGATTGGTGCACCCTTGATTTTGGGAGTGTTGTTTCGCGGTGTTGCGATCGCTGCGGCGATGCGTTCTCACCAGTCCGGATCAGGCAAACGGTAGTTTCACTACCTTGGGTATTGCCTCATGTGACTTGTCATACTTGGATCCCTATATACGCGACCACTACGAATTTGTTTTGTGTTATACCTATGGAGTACTCCCTGATATCCCACTAGTTTATGGTGGAGTTTACAGTGCTGTATAGACTATAACGCTTATATAAAATGTGTTAATGGGGATAATGGTAACGCCTTAACACTATTTTGATACTTTATATTACTGATAGGCATTATCTATTTACCGTACACTACTACATAGTAGATAGTTTAACGGATCCTTAAAGGATGGTTATTCCAAACATCCTTTGAGTTACTTGTATTTCAGTTGCTATTTCACTTGAGTTGGATTTATTAATATAAGAATGTTAATCCTGACTCGAGTGTTTTGTGTTTTGCTTCACGCTCGGGTCAGACTGATTGTACCAGTATCCGAGACTCACCTTTGGAGTTGGAGCTTTGCTTGAAGATCCAGCCATCTATTCTGCTTCAGTATTCGATGATTCCAATGATGTATTCTGATTTGTATCTGATGTATCGTGTTACTCTTCCGTTGTATCTGGTTTAACTCTGATGTAACTTATATATTTATATAGTAGCTTCATGAACTACTATCTCTTTTATTTCCGCTGCACTTATTACTCTGTGTTTGTGATCTGTGATTATTTTATTTACTGTATATATTCAGTTTTTGCCAAATTTAAATTAACAACGCGGTATTTTGAATTATTCAAGTCTGACATGTGCGGATGCGAATGGTCCAAAATAGCAGGTCGTTACAACACGGGAAATAGAATCATGTAAGGAGACAATTTGGTAAGGTATGCAACTGAGAAGACATAATTGATTCATGATAGGATGAAGGTAGCGCAATCTAGGTAGAAGAGTTATGCCGATAAGCGAAGGAAAGAGCTTAAGTTTGCAGTAGGTGATCATGTGTTCATGAAGGTCTCTGCAATGTGAGGTGTCGTGCGCTTTGGAAAGGTGGGGAAGGTGAGATATGCAGGACCATTTCCAATGATCGAGTGGATTGGTAAGCTCGCTTATCGAGTCGAGTTACCAAGTAGTTTGGTGGGTATGCATAATGTCTTTCATATATCACATTTAAGGAAATGTGAGCATGACCTAAGTTTAGTAGTGCAACCGAGGGCGATAGAAGGTTTATCTATAGAGCTAAATTTGACTTATGTGAGAAGACCGAAAGAGATATTAGGTCGGGATACAAAGGACTTACAATATTAGACTTGTCGATTCTAGTGGATTTACGACAAGGAAGACTGTACTTGGGAGGTAGAGGATCAGATTAGGAATATATATCCCTAGTTGTTTTAAACATTCATGTATTTATAGCAGGGTACTTTGTTTGTCTATTGTATGGACTAGAACGGTACTAGTATATTCGTATATGGTATGACTGTGTATTGGTAGTTGCACCAATACATTTGGATCAACAATTAATGGTTTATGTTTGTAGAGTACTAGTGTAATCTTTTATAATTTGGGTATTTATATAATGATGACTTTTCACTTTAGGGCATTGGTATAAATTTTATTTTCATTATTGAAATTTTGGGGACAAAACTTTTGTAAGGAGGGGACACTTTAACACCCTATACTTTAGATGGTCCTTAATACGGGAAACTAAAATTAAGTTGATAATAAGAGGATATTATTAAAGAAATAAATAACATAATTTAATTTCAAGATTTGCCTAAGCTGATTTGATTAATTAAGTGTAGGGCACTTTATTATGTTAATTGAATGGACCAATGGTAATTAAATCAATTAAGGTTGGCCTTGATAATGAAGGTAAAAGCATTATGTTTTAAATAATAAAGATTAGAGTTAAGGGAGGTGCATTAGTAAGACTAAGCCATATTGGATGTAACCCAGGCCAAAAAAATTAACCCATTTACCTTAACCTCTTTCTCTCATTCTCTTTCTTTTCATTCTTCATTCTCATTTCATACACAAAATGAATCCTAAAATACCAAGTCCGGGCCAACAATAATTAAACAAAAGAAAATGAAAATTTCAAGAAGAGGAAAAGAGAAAAGATCCAAGTTTTCGACTTTAAAGAGGAGGAAAATAAACTAAGTTTTTCAAGGATTAAAAGTGAGTAAAAAATTTGTTTGAAAACCTATCCCTACCTATTAGAATTGGATTTTATTTTATATTAATGTTTTAATGATGCCAAAACTTGTTTGGATGTTTAAAACATGGTTTGTTGTGTTTGGAATTTTCATGAAATAAACTTGTTCATGTTTAAGGGTAAAACAAGATTAAGTCATTCGTAAATGCTACAAAAATTTAATATCATATTTGTAAAGATGAATTAGAGAAGGGTTTCAAATTTCAAAATTTTTGGAATGTAATTCAAATTAATATGAATTTTATAAGTTGAGAAAATAGTTAATTTTGGGTAAATAAATTGTTAAAAACAATAAATCTAATTATTTTTAACCGAAATTTTAAAAAAGATAAAATATCATAAGATTGATTAATTGTGAATGTTTACGATTTTTCGCATGGATTTTTGATTTTCTATGAATTATATGGCTAAGGAAAGGAGTAAATAATTAATAGTGTTTAATTAATAAAATGACCATGTTAGTAACCATTTTGAAATGTGAACTACAAAGAAGAACAGTAAACAATGAAAAATCAACACTAAATGGGATTCGGTGTAAAATTACAACTTAAAATGGAAATGAATCAGTTTTCCGAACACTTACATTTATGTAATTTAACTCACGAAACAACCCATGGTGACTCTGAATATATGTGTGTGTCTGTGTGTATGATTGTATGTATATAGTTTATACATGATAGCTTGGGAGCTATTTATCCACGATGGCCTTAGGAAGGTCAGCAACAAAAGCTCTTTCGGGATTTAGCCACCAAGTCTAATCTTATAACTTAGCTCACTACGGCTATTAAAGATAGCATGTGATGGTTAAGGAAGGGTTAAATCACGATAGCCATGGAAGGAATGGCCACGGCGGCTATAATGAGAATGATGATAGTTTAGTGGAATTGTACGTGATGACTGCTCTTAAGATAAGGCGCGATGGCTTGAATGAGATAGCACACGATTGCTAAGTGTGGAATAAGGCACAATGACTATGGATGAATAAGGTGTGATGGCTTTGACGGATATTTGGCACGATGCCCTCAAGTGGAATAACACGCTACAACTTAGTGGGACTGCATGCGATGGCTTTAATGGAAATAGCATTTGATGGCTATGTGGAATATTACCCACGAACGTTGCTAAAGATGTATTAAGGTTAGCATGGGAAGCTATCTACGCGGAAGCCTTTGAAAGGATTACCCATGATAACTATATAGTTATATCATGTGAAATCCTAGGATAAATGACTTGCGATGACTATAGGATAGTCATCTCATAATAGCTGGGCTAAAAACTTTAAAGGCCATGGGATAGCTAGAACGCGATGGTAAATGACAACTCACAAAAGCATGGGATGCATTATTTTTCTAAGTAAAATAAAGAATACTTAGGGAACTTTGGAAGACTGTTTCCAAGTGTTAATTAATTATGTCATAGGGATGAAATAAAGGAAGCATTTTTAAGTTAAAATTCTTTTAACTTGTTTTTGAAATGGAAGAAGCTTAGAGAAGAAAATAAACGATAGGATACCGTTTAAATGAAAGGTAAAAATATTTTATCTAAAGGAAGTATAGGGTACACTATAAATGAATAAATGAAATGGGTTGAACTACGATTATAAAGACATACCAGCTCATGGAGTTATTGAGTGGCAGGGTTCCTTAACTATTAGTCTAAAGTACAATGGTATATGGTAGGGTACCATGATAGGGTTCAATCCTAAAACATCTATAAAATCTAAAAGTGAGTTAAGGTAGGGTGTTATGGTAGGGTGCTAAAACATTAGGGTAGTGTTTAACTAAAATGAATAAATCTGCAATGTGTTTAAGCACTAAGAGTGGCTATTAAACTTAGTAAGGACGCTTACTAGAATTTATTCAGGGTGCTTACATTCAGACTCTTAGGAGAGTTCAGGGGACTCTAGTTAGGGTGGCTCCTATGAGGAAATGAGACAACATTTTAGTAGGTGACATTGTTCGAGAAAAGATGAATTAGTGATAGATAGGCCTAGGGAGGTAATCACTATATATGTTAATGATAACTTAAATATGAAAGCCTAAAACAAGAGACAGGTGATGATTGAATATATGATGAATGATCGTATGACATGGTTCATAACCAATGATAAGTATAAGGTATACTTATATATGACATGGTTCATAATAGGATGATAAGTGTAGGACACACTTCTTGATTGGATATGCACATGGTTTCTCTTATGTTATATTGTTTACATATATGATGTATCTTGATGATGATAAGGTGAAGGGAAAACCTATTCCGCGTTAGCCGTGTGGTCTCTTTATGGATGACTAGTGTAAAAAATTTACTCATAACAAGCTTTATGTCTAGTCTATGTTTTTTTAGTTCCCATAAAGTCACGGGTGCTCATTTGAGTTGGCTGAGTTTATGGATTAGATAGGTATCTTTTGGAGCACAAATAAAGATCTCAAAGATGAAGCAGATGGCTTGCTATTTATAATAAAAATTATTTTCAAATTCCACTGTGTAAAGCCAGGATCTACAATTGGTTATGTTTTGTGTTGCCATCTTCATTTGTCGGACACAACACTATCCTATCTATGTTTTATTTATATTTACCCTTACGTGGGCAACGATTTGGGATAAAATGATGTAATGAAATATGTAAATCAAACTGATGTAATGTAAAAGCTATTTAACTACTCTGTTTACTTATGTTGTGTAAAATAATACTAAACTCACTTTGTTACTAGAAAATGATTTCAGTGATGGCTGTAGCATTATTATCACCTACTTTCAAGTCTCGGTATGGGGGATGTTGCAACTAGTCTAACATCTCACCTCTTAATAGCACCGATCCACTCAATCAAAGTAGGTCTAATAGTCAAGCTGGGGAACATCTCTAGCTCTAACTCGCAATAAGGTTTGATTTCATAGTAATTGATATACTCCAACTGCTTCCACTCTAGGAATATCGCCCCCAAACTGACTTATAACAACCCTCCCTTCGTAATACACTGAATCATCATCAAATGACAACACCCGACTACTGAATACCATGAAAGATAGTCTGTTAGGGTAAAAAGTTAAAAAAAACACCATAATAAGGCACATCGACATAGTCTGACATTGGAAAGATTATATATAATATATTGAATATACATGCACAGTAGAATAAACAATATATAAGAGTCCACATTAGCGGAAGTAATTGGTTAACAAACATCAATACAGAAAGTTAGAATTCATTAACTCCATTCATATGGATATCTAAATATAGTATTTAAGATCATAAGTCTCATGTACAAAATAGTATGTCGGCCATGGAATGTATGATCAATAAGGATACAAATCCAATATATCAACTTCACTTCTCCAGCATGCTCCAACTGTCCTATAAGCCAACCTCCAGAAGCATCTGACTCCCAAACTATGGAATTGAGTACCCGAGAGTTGTCATGACATAAATAGACGAAGAAAAACCACGGATCAAACATAAAGTTTGGTATAAGGGGAACTATCTCTAAGCACTGTACATACATACATATATGTATGTATGTCTGTATGTATACATATATATATACACATATACATACATATATGTATATCTGTATGTGTCTATATGTATGTGTGTATATATGTATGTATGCATGTGTATATACATAACACACATATACATATATGTATGTGTGTGTCTATATATGCAACCTAGATACATCTAATAAACGTAAGCAAGAATCAATGTGTAATACTAATCATACTTCGCTTTACTTTATCCATACACCAACAAGGAAGGATGATACATAATTTTGGTTCCCTTATTAAAGTAGTACATAATATAGCAAGCCACACTACTGAATATTAAAAATGAGTATAGAGGTAATACTACACTTCACAGGAACCGATGCCATAGATCTCCCGATCCCTATCGAAGCATCTGAAAAGTAAAACAAATACACGATATACTAATTACTAACATAGCATCCCCATACCCAACAGTGAAATATGAATATTTATGACTGATACCCTTGTTGAATTATCATTAGCTACCAAAGAAACTGATCGAGTGCCACAGCTAACAAGTGGAATCACCTTAAACCAACACCTCAAAAGAAGTTGGCCTATAGGTCCTATCGTAGCACCAGTTCGTGCAATGCAACAATATATGACCTACTTTGGATTGGTGTCCCAATCTCTCTCCGCCCTTGCTCCAAAACCACGTTTGCGGGTCATGCATCTCAATAGTACAATGGATTCCTTTTACAAAACAGATGTCATCCGATTTTCAATAGATTGATAATCCAGATTCAAGCTACCCCGTGTACACCCTTTCCACATGTATACACAACATTGAAATATTATCATCCCCGGGTGGATCATGATTTGTTCTTAAAGTGCCTTGCACTATCCAGTTAGACCTACTGTGATGACCGCATTACACCATCGGCACCCAATGATGTGATAACCCACGCTATAGCGATGTACGGTAGATGCAGGATGGCCGTCAAGGCTGTACGATAAATAAAACATCATAGAATACATGGTATATCACACAACGCATGAAATAAATCATAATAATATACATCGTAGGTATAAAATAGGCAAGATAGTGAGTAAATCATAGAAATAAGAGTAAATGGATCCATATAGTATACAATATAAGTGATAGAGCTACACATCAAATAATAACTCATAAACAAACTGTCTCTAAATAATAAGGGCACTAACAAGCTCCATAGTGCTATGAGATGAATAACAAATCATAATAAATGTAGTAATATGAGAGTGTGATCTCTTACTCGTCCTCCAACCAGCTCCACGTGCTCACTAGACCGATATCCCTAATCTATTCATTTAAGAGTACCCGTAATAATAGGAAGCAAAGCATAAAAATTCGAGTTGGATAATTGTTTGGTGTGAGCAGTAAAAAATCTCTAAATACTAGTATACCATTATTGTAAGACAAATGATACGAAGCATCATACCTGAAATGTCCCTGCATTTATTGAATTAGCACGTACACAAGATATACGCTACTCTACATCATAGACCACATGTGAGTACTATACATCAAAGTACTAAGGGGTGTCTAGATATCTACATCAATAATATCGACGTTATGTGACTCCCTAGGATGATAAGCAGTCAAGCAAACATAACATCCATCATTCATCCTCACATTCACTCACTAAGTGCGTTGGATACCTGATAACTTGAATGACCAATCACGTCAAAGACTAGTCAATGTCCTGGTTCCTTGGTATTCGAATCCATGTCACTCAGTAGGCTAGGAACTAGATCGCCAGTAATGGCTGATCCATGGTAAAGATCGCCCATCATGGAGATCGGGACCCGTCATAGTCTGAATAGGTACAACATATTACACTTACTCTACGAGTACTCTTCGAACACTCGAGTTTCAACAATCCCTTTGCATGTGTCATCTATAGAAGAGCTCATCCTAGAACTGATCGTATGACTCCTGTCATGAAGTTGCCACAGTTGGGAAAACTCTCCATAATTATCACCAATAGATTATCATCATTCGTCCTGTAACTTTCCTCCAACAGTCCCCTCAATCAAACTCATAGGAATTTACTATACATCCCTAATTATAGCTATCCATCATCGAAGCCATCACTTCCCATTATGTAATCATAATAATGGCATTGTCATTATCGAGATCGACACCGAACCCTATGGTATTATACCGATCTAAAACTTGGCTAATTTGGCTAATTGTTTAGTTTGTCACGAGTTTAAGTGAACATACACCCAAGACTCGAAGCAAACACCATCATGTCTTGAAGAAAGTGTATAAAGAACTTGAAGTCACCTCACATTTTCTATTATCGATCTATAGCCACCGATCTATAGGCATTGATCCCACACTTTACCAATCCATGGCCACTGATCTATTACTTAGAGAAATTCTTCCAAATTCGACTCCATGTAACCTCATCTCTAACTCGAAGCATGCATCGATCCATCACCCCTTGACCTGAAGCGAGCATCTATAATCAATCACTTGTGATATCCTCACTTCCATGTGATCTATGCATTTTCACAAGCGGTCCAAAGTAGACCGCTCCAAGACTCGAATCGAACCATTCGACGACTCGAGCACGCCTCGAAGCATCCCTCTACCAATCCATAGTACACAATCATCACCGATCCATCCGTAACTCTAGTAAATAAATTCTAAACGACTTATAACTTGGAACGTATCTTTATGAGGCCTTTGTTGTTGCCCGATATTGATCACACATAATTTGGACTCATATCAATTGATAGTCACTAAACCATAACGTATTCCTATAACTAAATCGCCATTCGGTCGGCATTTTCAACCAAAGCAACATCACACATTCAAGCATTCATTACATACAATATATCCTAACAAGCACATATCTATACACATCAATGTGAATTCTATGTAGTAACCATAATAACAAAGGAGACCCAAAAGAATGCTAGTTTTACAAAACTTTTCAAAATCATTTGAAATTTACATATGTAGTTAAAGAAGGTCAAAAACATACTTTAGAGTTGGAAAATCAATTAAAAACATCATTAAACATCATATTGGTGCTAATTAGTGAGTAGAGGTTTAAACCACTGACTTAAATCCTCAGCAATCTAAGAAATCACAAATCCCCAGAATGAATAGCAGCTCCAAGATATCTCTAGTGGCAAATCTCCAATCCAAGATGTTAATCTCACTGATCTTCCTCTAATGACATGTTTTGGCTAATTAAAGTAAGGTTTTAGAGTGGTTTAAGGTTAGAGAATGATAATTTTGGATCTTTAACTATGTTAGGGTGTTTAAGAGTGAGAAGAAGAAGCCCCTTCAGCCCCAACATGATGGTAATCGCAAAATGGGCCTTGGGCTTAGCCATTAATCTCCTTAATTACCCACTAAGCTATCCAAAACCAAGTAAAACTTCAAACAGCAATATCACCTAAACAGTAAGTCCATTTTCCAGTTATGACCACTCTATGGAAAGAGAAACCATCATCCTGATCTAACGGAAGTATTTCCAACCTTAATTCGGCTTCTCTCAAAAGTTATAAGTCATACAATATTTATAGGGTCAAAATCATCCAATAAAAATCATAAGGATGGAAAATGTCTCAGTACTTTTCCAAAATCATAGAATCGTACGAGCTTATATAATAAAAATTTTAATATTCTATAATCCTCTGATACATAGAATACCACTCATTAAATTATCCCCCTTTAGGATTTCGCCCTCGAAATCCCAAATAAGTACCAACAAGGTCATCCCGCCTGCCTAACAACCATATACAAGCTTAAGCAACCACCATACTCGAACATGCACACATAACAACAAATGTAAAAGGTTACTTCCAAGCCTATCCTAGCATGCATGATACTACATTACGGTATTGCATGATATCATAAATGAAAGTAAAAGCAATAAATAGAAAGTCTCACAAAGTAAAGAGCTCTGGATAAGTTGTCTACACGCTCTGCTTGGTCTCCCAAGTGTAATCGCCTTTGCTTTTCACTCCATAGAACCATTGCCAACTTCACCATCTTCCTTCTAAGCTGTTTGGTATCATGTCTGACAATACAAATAGGCCTATGATGTCATAAAACTTTTGGTTCAATCTTGATATCATCTAATAGATCCAAAGCAACAGTTATGCCCGAGTTGTGCAAAATTTCCACAAGTGAGAAATGTGGAACACATTGTGCACTTCCGCCATTCTTTGAGGTAAGTCGACACTACGAGCAAGGTTTCCAATCCTCTCTATTATCAGAAAAGCACCTACAATCTTGATGCCAACTTCTCTTTACTATTGAACCAACTTATATTCTTCAATGGAGAGATCTTGACAAATACCATATCGCCAACAGAGAACTCTAGATTTCTACGTCTCTTACAAGCATAACTTTCTGTCTGTCTTAAGCAGCTTTCATTCATTACAGAATGATCTCGATCTTCTCCAAGGTTTCTCTAATCATATATGACCCAAGTATCAGTTTTTTGACTGCTTTCCACTAATAAGAAGGAGCATTATACGACCATATAATGCCTCGAATGGTGCCATACCGATGTTAGACTAATAGTTGTCATTATATGTGAATTCAACGAGATATAATTGATCATCCCATAAGCCTCCAAAGTCGAGGATGCAAGCGCATAAGAGATCTTCTAAGATATGATTTTCCCTCTTAGTTTGGCCGTTAGTTTGAGGGTGATAAGCCGGGCTGAGGTGTAGCTCTGTCCCTAACGCCTGATGTAAGCCTTCGAAAATCCACTAGTGAACAATGGGTCTCGGTCACTCATAATGTTGTTTGACACATCGTGGAATTGTACAATCTGCTTCACATACAATTCGACAAGTTTGAATGCCATTCTACTTGACTTGACTGGTACAAATATAGCACATTTGGTCAATGATCGACTATGACCCAAATGCTATAGTACCTTGCCTCGGTCTTCGGTGGTCCATCAACGAAATCCATCGAAACTTTCTCCCATTTCCACTCGGGTACTTCCAGCGGTTGCATCAAACCATTAGGCTTCTTTTTCTCCACCTTAAGTAACTAACTTTCATGCACTTCGAGATGAATGTCCCAACGTCTTTCTTCATCCCTTCTCAATAGAAAGTCTTCCTCATATCATGGTACATCTTATTACTGGTGGGATGAATAGTCAATCTAGAATGATGGCACTCTCGTAACACCTCATCACTAGACCCATCAACATCAGGAATAAAAAATCTGCCATCTTTATGGAGCCATCCGTCTCTATCAAGTCTGTACTGCCTCATCTCTTTAGACTCTACCTCATCTTCTATCTTAGCAATGATCTCAGCTAATCTAGCATCACGCCTTGACTAGTATTGACCCGCTCAAGCAAAGTAGGTATGATAGTCAAGCTCGCTAATATCTCTAGCTCAAGCTCGCATCTTGGTCGAAAGCCATAACCAACAATACACTCTAACTATGTCCACTCTATAATATAGCTCTCAAGCTAGCATACCTCCTGCTCAATGTATCAGCAACTACGTTCCCTTTTTTGTATATGCAGTATCAAAGTCATAAGAGACTAGGAACTCTAACTATTGTTGTCGATGAAAGTTAATACCCTTCTATGAAAAGAGGTACTTCAGTGATTTATGGTCGGTGAAAAGCTCGAACCTCTCTCCAAAAAGATAGTGCCTTCAAATTTTTAGTGTAAACATAATCGCTGCTAATTCTAAATCATAAGTCGGGTATTTCTTCTCATGTGGCTTCAGTTGTCGACTAGCATATGCAACAACTTTTCGCTTCTGCATCAATATCGCGCCTAATCCAGTACCATAAGCATCAGTGTATATCATCTCTTCATTCCCGCTCAATTGGTCAATCATAGTGCATTCGTCAACTTTAGAGAAGTCTTAGATTGATCATCTATAATATCCAGCTAACCCCAAAAAACTTCTTGCATCCATAAGGTTTTGGGGTCTGGTACAATCTTGGACTGGTGCGACTTTTGTAGGATCTGCGGCAATGCCCTCCTCAGAAACAACATGACCCAAGAATTGCAATTATCTCCTCTAGAAGTGACACTTTAAAAAATTTGCTTTCAGTTCGTACTCTCTCAACACCTCAAGCACGATCCTCAAATGTATCTTATATTCTTCCTTTGTCCATGAGTAGACAAGAATATCATCAATGAACACAAGCACAAACTTATTTAGTTGACCCCTGAAGACATGGTTCATGAGATCAACAAAGTATTTCGGTGCATCGGTTAGCCCAAACGGCATAACCAACCACTCATAAAAACCTGACGGTGCACGAAGCACTATAATCAGCACTCTCTCCTTTGCTACTATAAATTGGTGAAATCATGTTGCAAGATCCAACCGAGAAAATACTCTAGCACCATGAAGTTGATCGAACAAGTAATCATTATGTAGGAGTGGATACTTATTCTTCCTCGTTACTTTATTCAGCTTATGGTCATCAACACACAACCTAAGGGAGCCATCTGCCTTCATGAAGAATACTATGGGTGCTCCCTACTCAGAAATACTCCTGCGAATGAACCCTCATCGCAATAGGTCATTCACTTGCACCTTGAGCTTCACCTACTCTATAGGTGCCACCTCCTAAATGGCATCACTATCGATCTGGCATCTTTAACTAAATCGGTATGGAACTCAATCTCTCTACGTGGCGGAAATCTAATCATCTCCTCAAATAGGTCCGATGCTCTGTAGTAATAGGTACCAATATAAACTCATCAGATAGGGTGTCGGGAAAATATAGAAAGCTATCCATCACCTCATCATCTGATAGGCAGCCTTATGCTATCGTTTGTCATCATCTACCCCTACCGTCACTAATGCCTTCTCATAATCCACCGTCACTCTGTATCTATAAAGCTAGTCCATCCGTAAAATAATACCAAACCCAAAAAAACACAAAACAAAGCAGTCACAATCAAAATAACATCCATGACTCAACTCACAATTAAAGATCAATCAACAATTTTGGGGCTCAGTCCCAATCTATCTACTAGCACATTAGATATGAAGGAATGTGAAACCCCGATATCAAATAAAACTCATATAGGAACACCGTAAATGTAAAGCATACATTGAATAATGATGCCTTCCACTTCTCTTTCACTAATGGAGCATTCGACGAAGTCAGAATGGCATTGATAGCATATGCTTTCACCACTTACTTCCACTTCAACGGCTCTGGACAGTCCTTCTAAATATGCCCAAGCTTGTTCCTATTGTCGCGTTTCTTTCCATCAGCTTTCCAGTCTCTACTATAATATTCTTCTCTAAACAGCTGTAACAAGTCGGAGTGGGCTTGCTCTTCTTTTGGCCACCTTTATTTTGAAACTAGTTCCTCTTATTGTTCCGCTTCTTCTTGCTTCCCTCACCCAACTGCAGCTTTGGCTTGTATTTAGAGAAAATCCCCCTAGCTTCGGATAAAGACTTTCATGCCTCAAGGCCTTTTCGACTAACATCTCGAAAGTCTCATCAATATGGCCTATAAGTTTCTTTCCTAAGTAGCCATCCAAGTTGATGATGAACTTCTTGTTCTTCTTTAATGCAGTGTTAATGAAAGACATCCCATATTTTGATAAGGCGTCGAACTCAGCAACATACTCGTAGACAGTCATATCTCCTTGCTTCAGATCGACAAACTTACGGAACAAGACCGACTTCTAAGCTATCAATATAAACTTCCCTTTGAATCTAGCTTTGAACTGGTCCTATATTAACTATCTTTTAGAGTAACGACCTTTATAGCATTTTACTAGTACATGGCTTGCTCTTGAAGCTATCGGGAAGCCAATCTCCTCTTCATTTAGCTCTAAGTTATCAAAGATCCTTTCTTAGGTGTCAAGCCAATCCTGCACTTCCATGCCAATTCCATTCCTCGAAACGGTTTGCCACCAAGACTAGCAAAGTCTTTGTTCAGCTTAGCGAAATCAGATCTAGGCGCTTGCACTGGAGCTCCACAAACATTTAAAGCAGCAACTAGAGAATTTCGTTGCATGTTCCACATCATGGTATTGAACATGGTCTCAAAATTAGGATTAACTGCTCCTGTGCCAGCTCCTTCTTCAACTCCAAAGACAAAGTTCATAGCATCATTCCTTCTTTGATGACTCATCTTTCAATCTATGATAAGGACGATCAGTCTCTATGTACGGAATTCCACTTTAGTACTTGTGTGTGTAGTGCAACTTAGATAAACTATGTACTAATATATACATTTGAAAACCAAAATATATAACAAATATGCGCTCTTGTATATATATATATATATACACGTACACACACTAGATCTAGTCTAGGGTAAGAACTCATATCCTATCTCTACTGGATCACGATATCCTTAGGTTAAACTAGCAACCTAAGCTCTGATACCAAATGTGACAACTAGCTTACACCACAACACCTAATGATGTGATAACCCACGTTGTAGTGGTGCCCAGTCGATGTAGGATGACCATCAAGGGTATAAGATAAATAAAACATCACAGAATCTATTGTATATATCAATGTGCATCGCATAATATACAATAAAAAGCATCTCAGATGTAAAATAGGCGAGTCAATGAGTCATAGAAATCAAAGTAAACAAACCCATACAATATATAGCATAAGTGATAGAGCTATACATCAAATAATAACTCATAAATAAAATGTCTCTAAATAATAAAGGCACTAAAAAGATCCATAGTGCTGTGGAGTGGAATAGCAAATCATAAAAAATGTAGTAATACGAAAGAGTGACCTCCTGCTCATCCTTCATTCAACTCCATGTGCTCACCATACCTGGTATCCCTAATCTACTCATTTAAGAGTACCTGGAATAATACGAAGCAAAGCATAAAATCCCGAGTCAGATAATAGTCTGGTGTGAGTGGTAGAAAATCTCTAAATACTAATATACCACTATAATAGGACAAATGGTGTGAAGGATCATACCTGACCTATTCCTGCATCTATAGAGTTAGCTCATACCAAAAATATACACTACTCTACATTATAGTCATCGTAGGAGCATTATACATCAAACTACTAAGGGGTGTCTAGATATCTACATCAAATATTATGGCCTCATGTGACATCCCTAGGGTGATAAGCAATAAAGCAAACATTACATCTATCATCCACTCTCACATTCACTCACTAAGTGCATTGGATACATGATAAGTCAAACGATCCATCATGGTCAAAGACTACTCAAAATCTTTCTTTCTTAGTACTTGAATCCATGTCACTCAGTAGGCCGGGAACTAGATCCCCCATCATGGCTGATCCAGGGTAAAGGTAGCCCATCATGAAGATCAGATTATCGATCATGGAGATAAAGACCCATCATGGTCCAAATAGGTACCTCATTTACCCTTGCTTTGCGAGTACTCTTCGAAACCCCGAGTTTCAATGATCCCTTTTCACATGTCATCTATAGCAGAGCTCATCCTAGAACCGATCATGCAACTCTCATCATGAAGCCGCAGTGGTTGGGACAACTCTACACAATCATCATCAATAGAGTATTGTTATTCATACCGTAACCTTCATCCAACAGTGCCCCCAATCCAACTCATAGTCATCTACTTTTCTTCCTAAAGTATAGCTATCCATCATCGAAGCCATCATTTCCAATAATGTAATCATCATCATTGCATCATCAACATCGAAATCGCGATCGAACCCTATGGTTCGGTGCCGATCCAACACTTGGCCATATTTGGCATGTTTGGTTTGTAACGAGTTTGAGTAAGCACACACCCAAGACTCGAAGTAAACACAATCACTTCATGAAGCAAGAGTAGGAAGACCTCAAAGCCACTCACAATTTCCACCACTGATCTATAGCCACTGATCCATAGCCACCGATCCAACACTTCAACTTAAATAGTCATGCTCCTTCATGTGAAACTCCCATTTACCGATCCATCATCAATATTGATCGATGCCTATGGCTCGAGATCCCAGTCATCAATCCATGACATAGAGAAATTCTTCCAAAGTTAACTCCAAATAATCCCATCTCTAACTTGGAGCATGCATTGATCCATTACCCCCTTGACTCGAAGCAAGCATCTCTTTTCCATCACTTGAAATTTCCACACTTCATCGCAATTCATGCACTTTCACAAGTGACCCAAAGTAGAACCAACCAAGACTAGCAGCGACCCATCCTATGACTTGAGCTTGCCTCGAAGCATCCCCCTGTCGATTGATAGTACTCAAATTCATGGCCGATCCTTTCTGCCCTATATCAATCGCATGTAATTTGGACTCATAACGATCGAAAGATACCGAACAATAACGTATTCCTATAACTAAATTAGAATTCGATCGTCATTTTCAACCAAACAAACATCACACATTCAAGGATTCATTACATACAATATATCCTTACAAGCACATATCCATACACATCAATGTGAATCCTAAATCTAATGGTAGTAACCATAAGAACAAAGAAGATCCATAAGCACGGTAGTTTTAAAAATCCTTTCAAAATCATTTGAAATTTACATATGTGGTTAAAGTAGGTTTAAAAGATATTTTAGATTATGAAAAATGTTTAAAAACATCGTTAAGCATCATATATTGTCTAATTATGGAGTAGAGGCTTATACCACTCACATAAATCCTAAGAATTCCTAGAAAGCACGAAACCAAGAATGAACAACAGCTCCAAGATAATCTCTAGTAGCAAGTCTCCAATCCAAGATGTTAATCTCTCCAATCTTCCTCAAATGACATGTTTTGGCTAATTAAAAGAAGGTTTTAGAGTTATTTAATGTTGGAGAATGATAATGGTGGCTCTCTAACTATTTTGGGGACTGTAAAAGTGAGAAGGAGAAGCCCCTTCAGCCCCAACACGATGCTAATCCCGAAATGGGCCTTAGGCTTAGCCATTAATCTCCTTACTCACTAAGCTGTCTAAAATCAAGTGAAACTTCAAACAGCAATATCTTCCAAACGGTAAGTCCATTTTCCTATTATGAACACTCTACGAAAAGAGAAACCATCATCTTGATCAAAAGGAAATGGTTTCAGATCGCAATTTGGCTCCTATCAAAAGTTACAAACCATACAATATTTAAAGTGTCAAAATTGTCTGATAAAAGTACTAAGGATGGAAAATGTGTCTAGAAGTCATTTCCCAAAATCATAGAATCATATGACCTCATATAAAAATAATAGTAATATTCTAGATCCTCTGATACGTAGAATATAGGTCGTTACACCAAGTTGGGCATACATAACCAATATATAAACCGCACAAACTGTGCATATATATATATATATTACTTGAATTACATATTTATGCATCTGTATAATATATTTCGTCCACTATTCGGTAACCCCAAGTCGAGCATACTCAACCATATGTACGGTTAAATCGCGTATTGATAAATCATGCTAAATTTCCATTAGCTATCGAAGAGGCCTATCGAGAGCCACAACTAACTTCTAGACTCCCTTGAAGACCAATACCTCAAAAGAAGCCGGCCTGGAGGTCCAGTTGTAGCACCTATCCATACAACACAACAATATATAACTTATTCTTGATTGATGTCCTAATCTCTCTCTGTCCCAACAACGGAACTACGTCTACAAGTCGTGTGTCTCAATTGTACAATGAATTCCTTGCACTAATTGGTAGCCCCAAGTCAAACATGCTGAAACTATATTTATACTTATGGACATATAATCTGTATGCAAGTATATATAACCAGTCCAACTATATGGAACTAATAAACACATATCGTGCATATTTACATACATAAAGGCAATACACAACCAAAGGAATAAATCTATCATCTTAATACCAGTTAGAATTCACACATACAATTGTGGAAATTGGTGTGAAGGGCCTAATTATACGGCCCAATTTTTTTCTAGGACACGGGTTCGAAATTAATTTTTTCCAGGACAAATATCTAGGCGCATGCGTCTTCATCTTCTCAAACCAATCGTATCTTCTGAAATCTACTGCTCAGGGAAATTAGGCAAAATTAGGCCGTCTTTTCTTGTGCAATCAAAGCGCTCGTTCCATTTTTTGAAAAATATTAGGCGTTAGTTTCTTCTGAATCAAATTCGACTTTAATTGTGGGAAATCGTGAGGCGATTTTCTTCATTTGGATAGGCTAATCGATTTTCTCTATTGGATTGCTTGTTCTTTGGTGAGTCTCGATTTTATTTAGTGGTTTTCATTGTCAATTCGATGTTTTCTAATGCTCATGATGTTTTTCTATTTTTCTTAAAAGGGGAGGCGGTTTTGATCTATTGGAGGAAGGTTTTGTTTGCTGTAGTTGGAATAATGGCCTCTGAATGGTATTCTTTTATTCTGATAACACAAGAATTGTGTATTTAGCCTGGTTGCATCATTCAATTTAGATTATGATTTTAGTATTTAGAGTATCACTTCAGATTTGGTTTGAGCAATCAAAGTATTAGTTGAAGTTGTTTACTCTTTAGTTCTTGTTGATTTGTGATCTTTAAAAGATAAATTGTTTTATCGTTTTTTGAAAAGTGGGATAGAAAATGATTTGTTATGTAGTATTTTTTGCTATTAGTTTCTAATTCAGATAAATTTCACATACTTATTTTTTTGTTTACATTTTTTTTGCAGATGTGATTCATCTATTATAGTTGTGTTTGATTTCAATAACAATTGTTTTAGTGCTCGTTTTGGATTGGATGCTTCTATTTCTTCTATTAGGAATAGGATTTGCGAGGAGTAGATTAATTTTAGTCCATTATGCTTTGATATTTTTTATATTTGAGAATCAAAGACTACCTTTATTGAAACGGATAGTGATCTTCAAGCTGTATTGTGTTTGTCTTGGTTTAAAAAGGAAGAATTATTTGTATTTTTTCTACGGTTGAAGATTGATTCAACGGATAATTTTGTTGTTGAAAGTAGCAAGTCTGGTTCAGTAGTTGGTGGTGAGTCAAGTAATAATATGTTAGGTTATGATGATGATTTAGATTCTGGTTTTACTCAACAAAAGGATTTACATGAGTTGTTGAAGAAGAATTCAAATACGGAATTTTTGGGGCTGGTCAACAGTTTGATTTTGCTATTGGATTCCGTAGAACGGTTAGTGCTTATTGTTTGAAGAATGGGTTTAAAGTACAATATATTAAGAATTGTAAAGAACGATTGACAGTTCGATGTGCTATAGATAGTTGTCCTTTTAGGATTCATGCTTCTTGCAAACTGAAGCAATTTGACCAACTGTTTGTTAAAAACATTCAGCTGATTCATACTTGTGGTGGTGGATTTCGTTCACTTGGTAGTCCAACTATTAATAGTGATCTTGTGAAAAGTCTAATCTTCAATCAAATTCGTGATGAGCCAAAAAGAAAAACAAAGGATATCATTACAAGTTTTAGAAGAGATTATGATGTGGAGCTGAGCTATTATTTTGCTTATAAGGGTAAGAAATTTGCTATGAATGATATTTACGGTGATGAAAAGAAATCTTACAACGAATTAGTTTGGTATTTGAAGACATTGGAAAGAAATAACCGAATAGTTATTCTAGTATGGATGTGGATACTGACACTAATCAATTTGAGAGAGTTTTTGTATGTTATGAGGCATATATATTTGGATTCAGCTATTGTCATCCTATGGTGTTTTTAGATGCTACCTTTTTGAAAGGGCGAAGTGGTATTTTGATGGCTGCCACTGCAAAAAATGAGAATCAAGGTACTGATTTTGATCTTCTTTTTTTTGCTGTTGTATTTACTTTGTACTGTGTGCATTAGTTCCTTGTTATAAATTTATGTAACATAGTACTGTTTCTTTAAGTGATTGTTCTAGTGAATTTTGTTATGTACATACTCAATTTTGGTTAAGTGATTAGTCTATTTTTATATAGTACTGATTCAAATATAGTGCATTTGGTTGTTTCAAATGTAGTAATATCCAGTTCAATTCATTATAGTTTCTTTTGCGTTAGGGATTAGCATGTGAAATTATTGTAGAAATGAAATTATGTAAATTAGATCCAGAGCAAACACTATAAAAGATTTAATGTTATTTAATTTGATGTACAAAATGTTACTGTATACAGGAGTTAAAAAAGATAAATGCATTTATCATTTAAGATAAAGAATTAAATAACATATTAAGACGTACTTATATATCATAGTTACTACTACATGTTAAACATATTTATCATTTTTCTCATTATTTGAAGTTCTTACATAGCGTATACAAATGATTTAAACAGCATATAGAAAAGATAAAAGCATATATCTTTTAGAAGTTCGAATATAAGTCTTTGTATTGTATGCATGAATTATGTATCATATCTTTGCAATTTCTACCTTTCCTGCATAGACTACACATTCAAGTAGCAAAATTTAAAAAACAAAAGAAAAAAAGGATGAATTTCCTCTAGCAAATTTATTTTTTCTTTTTTATTTGGGCCAAGGGAATAGTGTTCA
Organism: Allium fistulosum; assembly: GCA_030737815.1. Classification (NCBI taxonomy): domain Eukaryota; kingdom Viridiplantae; phylum Streptophyta; class Magnoliopsida; order Asparagales; family Amaryllidaceae; genus Allium; species Allium fistulosum. Next base: position 238,093,320 of record CM060902.1, read on the forward strand.
TGTGATTGTCTACTATTAGATAATACTGTTTCAAACATAGTGCATTTTGTTATTTCAAATGTACTTTAATAAATAGTGAATTATTATTTTTTGTTTTTTTTCTAGGTTTTTTCCCATTAGCAATGGCTCTTGTTCCCAAAGAAAATGAAGAGTGTTGGAGTTGGTTTTTGAAACTCCTAAAGAATGCTCTTAGTTGTGATAGAATATTAACTTCTTTAAGTGATAGACACTGGGGTTTATTGTTAAGTATTCCAAAATTTTTTCCAAATAGTCATCATTCTTATTGTTTGCATCATATGCAAAATAATATTGCTAGCATTGTGAAAAGTGGAAGGGATGTTTGGGTAGCTCATTTACTTGAGCGTTGTGCTATAGCTTCTAATCATCATGAGTTTGAAAAATCCATGTCCAAGTACAAAGAAATTGGAGGTGCCAAAGCTATAGAGTACTTGATTAATAAACCATATGATCATTGGGCCGATTTGTTTTTTCCGGGGAAGCGATATGGTGAAAATAAGTCCAATGTAGCTGAGAGTTTTAATTCTTGGATTTTGGATGTAAGAAGTTTGCCTGTTACTGCTTGTCTTAATGGAATTAGGTTAAACTTATGATGCAAATGTATAATCGTAGAGAAGAGGCATTAAAGTGGACTAGTGTGCTATGTCCGAAAATGGAAGCTCGTTTGTTAAAATTGAAGGAGGAAGGATTTGGGTGGAGTGTTTCTAAATCATCTAGGTATGTATTTATATTTTTTTACACGATGTTCACAGTTTCTAAAAAATGATAAATGCATTTATCTTTTTTCAACCTGCTATGTAGCCTGTGTTATGATTTCATTTTGTTGGTGTCGCTTGCTACATATTTTATCTTTGTCTGCATAGAATTCATGAGCAAACATACATTATCTTTTTTTTCTTCCCTTATAGCATAGCTTTTGTGATCTTTAAGAATATGAACAGTATGATTGTTGTTAACTTTTTTGGTTTATGAGTTTTATTTTTAACTATTAGTTCACTGCACATGAATTGGGTCTTATTTATTAGATAGATTAGAGAGAATATATATAGTGTTAATTATCCTTTTTTGGAAATGCAATCTGTTTATATATTTTACCTGTTTTTAATTTTACATTTTGTAGGTATATTTTTGAAGTTCATTCTCCAACATCTCAAAATGTTGATCTTAAAAATCGCATTTGCAGTTGCAATCAATGGAAAGTGACAGGTTTTCCTTTTATGCATGCTTTGAAGTGTATTTCTTTAACCAGAAATTCTATTTATAAATATATATTGAGAATTACTTTACTGTTGAGTATTATCGAGCTTCGTATTCACATTTGATCAATCCTATTCCAACTTTTGATAAGGAATTGAAGCTGAAGTATCATCTATTGTTCTTCCACCTAAGCCTGTTCGTGGAGCTGGTAGGCCTAGGATGAATAGGATTGAAGGGGCTGATTTTCATGCTAAGCAAAACAGATGTGGAAAGTGTAAAAAACTAGGACATAATAGAAGGGGGTGTTCTTTTGAATAATTGAGTTGATTGTTTTAGTTCAATGTATTTGATTGGTTGTTCTATGAATACTTTGAGTTGAATAATTGAGTTGATTGTTTTAGTCCAAAGTATTTGATTGGTTGTTCTATGAATACTTGGTTGTTTTATGAATACTTTGAGTTGAATATTTGAATAATTGCATATGTTGAATTGGTTATGATCTAATTTTGATTATTTTTGGTTGTATGCAATTATTTATGTTTAACTGATATTTGGAATACAATGTTGTTAGTTCTGTTAAAAAAGATAAATTGATATTTGTTTTTAATTCTTATGTATAGTCTGTTTTTTGTTATTATATATGTGACTGTAGTTATTATGTCTATTCTTAAAATATAGTCTTTTCTATTCATGAACTCCAGCCCTGACGCTGGTCACTACAAGAAAATCAAAGTGGTATCAAATAGGACCAGTTTTAATAGCATAATCCAAATCTACAATGAGATATTCTATATCCTCAATGCCAACGGATATTCGAACCAAATCATCTGTAAATCCACGATTTTCACGCACAGTAGTAGGAATACAAATCAAATAGAACAACTGGAGATAAGTATGACTAGTATACTGCTACCCGAAACATACTATCAATAAAAGTGATGTTCTTATGTTTAGACTTTTTAAAAGAGCATACGCAGAATTGTCAATAAAAGTGATAGAACATACTGTCAATAAAACATAAATGCGTTTATCTTTTTAACAGAGCATTAAAAACATTAGCCATTACAAATTCACTATCAATTACCATAATTTCATTATCAAATTTAAAATCAGTTGTGTAAGTACTTGCTAGTTAACAGTATACAAAAGCAACATAGATGGAAGTGATTATGTACTTGATATTTCATTTGACAGATGCATGGGTTCTAGACAGTCTTGCCTTCTTCCCTGCTTTTGATGAGAAAAGAAGACAAAAACAACGATTACGGGTATAAACTCCAGTATCAACGAAAAGACGCTCCTTATTATACGGCCCAATTTTTTTCTAGGACACAACATGAATGAATAGTCAGATTCAAAAGTGACAGTGCAAACAAGTGCACAACACACACATAAACAAACTCAAGTCTACAACATCTGCAAGTAGGTTTTACAATTCAAATCGTGTGGCCTAAGTCAACCATTACAAATTCATCAGTAAATTCAGATATACTGTCTAAAATCTATCATCAAATAAAATTTTAACAAATGTATGATAAAAAGACTTTTAGATATCAAAGAATTTGTTGTTATCATTGTCAGTTCAAATTTTTTATTGCTGAAGCTGAACTGCAGAATTTTTCAATTGTCCAGCAGTATGGTTCATCGGAGAGAATTTGTGCAGTTATCTGTGCTCTAAATGCGTTTAGTTGTTCTGGACTGATTTTTGATGTTGTGTCCATTCCTTGTGCTATATTTTGGATAAACATCATTACCAAAATTCCACAGTCAAACCTGCATTTGTTAAAATTTTAGTTATTGTGTAACATGCATTGTTGTATAAATATCTCTAGTATCCTGAAAATTACCCGTTGGTTTGTTGAGCACAGTTAACATTTTTAATCAATGTAGGCTTTCCCGGAATTGTTTTCTCGCCTGCGTCTTGTAAGTCTTTATTGATGTTGTTTACCGCTGCTTTCTGCAAAAAATATATATATCTTTTTATAATAATGATAAATCTATTTATCTTTTTTACTTTCTGTGTATTTTACGTACCACATTAATAGCAAACTTTGAATGTCCACTTCTTAATGTCTTAGATCTTGTGGTCAAGTGTAGAGAATCATAATGGTTCCATGTACATGATTCCACTACTAGCTCTAGCAAGCTCCAATGTTCGTTGCCATGTATAGGAAATAATATATTGCAACATAATGGATTTAGAAGTGTTTGTTTAATAAAAGGATTAAACATATCCCTTTTGATATTTCAAGAAAAGAGTCACATGTCCCTGTTTTTGATGTTGTTATACAAAAAGTCCCTACAGAAATAAATATGTAAATTTGGTCCCTATTTTTCAAAAATAAAAAAACGCAAAGTGTCTTGCACTTTTCTGATAGAAAATGCAAGATAACTTGCACTTTTTTAATTTTGAAATATTTTTCGAAATTTCTGAAATTTTCAAAAATTTTGAAAATTTTGAAAAGCGCAAGTTAACTTGCACTTTCTATCAGGAAAGCGCAAGCCAGTCTGCGCTTTCTAATTTTGAAATTTTTTTTGAAAATTTCAAAAATTTTGAAATTTTTGAAAAGCGCAAGGTAACTTGCGCTTTCTATTAGGAAAGCGCAAGCTAGTTTGCGCTTTTTAATTTTGAAAATTTTGAAAATTTAAAAAGCGCAAGCTAACTTGCGTTTTCTGATTTAGAAAAAACAGGGACTTAATTTACATACTTATTTCTACAGGGACTTTTCTTGTAACACCATCAGAAATAGGGACCTTTCATGCAAAGCCCCTTGATATTTTCCATGTTTCCATCTGTTGCACTTTTCTGTTAAAAAATAATTTCAGAAAACTTATCTTAGAAACAAATTAAATTTGACATTATAGTTCACTTACTGTCATTGTTGTGTTCACATATATAATGCCAGAACCTTATTTTAGTACTTTTGGTTTTCTGAACCAAAACCAATCAATTACCTACATTTCAAAAAAACATATGGATTAAGTATAGATTTTATAATGAAGCAAAGTATAGAATTTATAATGAAGCAAAGTATAGTTTTTTGTACTTACTTGACCAGAAATATATTCTCCATAGAGAAGTTCTTCTACCATACTTTTTGTGATGGTGATGAAGTTTTCATCATCACAAGTAAATGCTTCATCACTGAAAAATTTAGATTAGTATGTACTGTGTTGTATGGGACTTACAGTATAAAAGAAAATTAATTAAGATTAGTATACTAAAAAATTAAGATTAGTATGTACTGTGTTGTATGGCACTTGCAGTATAAAAGAAAATTAATTAAGATTAGTATGTAATATTTGTTAATAAAAGAAAATAACAATATTTGTAGAAGTTTGTCTGAAAAGATAAAGATAAATTAATTTATCTTTTTTAGTTTAGTTTGGCTTTTTTGATCTTTATATGACAAAAAAACATGGGTATTAAATCAGTCCTGGTTTTATGGCACTTACAGTATAAAACACAGATTCGATCTCTATATGACAAAAAAATATGGAGAATTCATGGGCAAAAAAGGTCCATGACTTGTATATGACAAAACAAATATAGGCCATGTTGCAAATATTATAACTTCTATATGACTTTAGTTATATTAGCCTATGCATACCAACAAAAGTTTTTCTATAATTTATATGCATATCATAAGTTATGTTTGCAAAAGATATAACTAGTATGTTTCATTCTATTTGTTAATGTTACAGGTTTTTTCTGAGTAACTGTATTTGGAAATCTGAAAGAACATGACAAACTAATATAACAGTTCATCATTAATGTTACTAATTGTGGTTTTTACTGCTAGCTTTGAGTACATCTTCCGTCCTTTTATTACTAGTGCCTAAATTTGTGTAGTGTTTATCGTATATAATTAACAAACCTAAAAATGCAAAGCATCAAACCTAATAATGAAAAGGTGAAGATAAATTAATCTATCTTTTTTAGTTTTGTTTAGTATTTTTATTTTTTTTTAATTTGTAAATCATTAGATTTTGATGCTGGAATAAAAAGCATTATTTGAATTATATGTTGTACTAGAAACAATATGATATTATACTTGAAACAATATCTTATTGGAATAAATATATATATATATTTAAGTCAATTGAGTGAAAAGTAGTTTAGTTACTTACTTGTTTCCTCCAAGAATTTTGAAAAAAAATTTGACAATTTCTTTTTGTTCTTCAGTAAGATATTTGAGTAGTGGACATTTCTCAACATTCCTTGGCTTCTTCTTCTTTTTTGGTTCTTTTAGGACAACATCTTCAACAATAATAGGATTTTCAGGAGCATTTTCTTGAGAAAGCACTTTCAGATTGTCAGATTTTAAACTATCTTGTGTCTCCTTTTCTAGTATGAAATCTTGAGTTTGCATAATATCAAAAGTTGGAAAATTAGCAAAACTGTTTATGTGAATTATACCAACAATTTTTTTTTACCTTTTTCAGCTTTGGTTTTTTTGTTCAAATTATCTTTTTCCTTCACATCGTGCTTTTCTAAACTTTCCTACTTCTGGAGCTTCATTTCAAGAATCTGTATTCTTTTTTCAGCCACTTCTCTTAAACGTCTTTCCTCATTTAATTGTTCAGCAACATTTTTCATCTCAGTGGTCAAAAAATTGACTTTTGACTATAGCTCCATTATGTTATTAGCACATTCTTTGGCATATTTTTTCAGACTTGTGTCTTCCTGGCACTCCTCTAATTTTTTTTGTTGTTTTGGTCTTCTACCACCTCAATAGCTATTATTTTATTGGAAAGAAATTATTTCTCTTCTTTTGTTACAGCTGCAAATTTTTTTAAAATCTGCAATGAATATATTTAAAGTTAAGCTTGCACATATATTGTCGTTGAAGTACTGGACAAGTTAAGCTTGCACATATACTTTCTATACTCATTTGGTTTTCTTTTATTTAGGCTACTAACATTCCAAAAAATTGCATTCCAATAAATCAAAAAAATGTACAGTTAAAAAAAAACTAGCATACTTTGTCATCGTCAACTTCAATTAGTTCCAAATCTTTCAGTTTTGATAAATCCCATTTTCTCATTCTTGGGATTTTGGTTTGCAGATTTTCCTTCTCATCAATTATTTGTGTTCGTTCACAAATCCAGTACTGCAAGAAAAAAATAAATACATTTATATTTTTGTAATAAATATAAATTTGAATATATTTATATTTAGTTAAAGTTATGAAAGCATACCGGTAACACCATAGTATAGCCTGGCGTACTTCTAGGGTCAGCATGATACTTTTTAACATTTTTCAAAACATTTTCACATATTGCCCGTGGCCAAGAGATTGAATTTAATTTTTTTAAATTCAGCAACTTCGGCAAGAAACCCCAATGCATATAGCTTTGGTTTTTTGGAAAAAGGAAAGTTATAACCAGCAACAATAATAACAATTTCACTAAATCTTCATTTCCCTTTTCCTCTTTTAACAGTGTATTCAATCTTTTTGTTACTGTTTTTTGGCTGATTATGTCTTCTTCTTGAAAATTAGCAGTTAAAAAATTGGAGAAACTTTCCATGGCTGAGGCTTTGTTAGAAGCTGGTATAGGAAATAAGTCTTCTCTAGCTAATGACATTCCAAATATTAGACTGACTTCTTCAGGACTTATTTTGAGTAATTTGTTTCCAATTTTGAAAGCATTTTCTTTTTCATCAAAAGAAGTAATGATGTCATCTAAATTTGAAGCACTTTTCCTTAAATCTTGTCGTGCTGTTGAATTTCTAAGAAAAACATTGAAGAAGCTTTTGAATGGTGTTTTTTCTATAAAAGCTTTTGCTTCAGCTGAAAGAATGTGTTTCTCCTTTATAATTGACATCACTTTATAGATTGCATCCAAATTACATCTATATGTACCTATGTACTGTTGCCTTTTTTGCTTCTTGGCTATTTTTTAATTTCATACTTATCAACATCATCTGAATCAGTACTTTCTTCAGCCAGTTGTTGTGAAAACATTTTTTCATCATCAGAGTTTTCTAATTGTTTATGTCTGAAGTCCTTATCTGTGAAGTCTTCTTTTTCATCAGCATCAGGTAATTCTTGTGTTGGTCCAGTCTGATTCTACATTTATGAAAATCAAAAAATCAATTAGGAGGTAAAAACAACATGTTTATGAATAAAATATCTTACTACACAAAAATTTGAATAAAAATATAATATGGTTTATCTTTTTAATTACTTTGTATTTTTTTGGGATTAAGATATTTTTTAGTGTATAAAGTACCCCTATTTAAAAAAATAAAAGATAAAGCACTTTTTTAGTATATAAAGTACCGATTTTTTTTTAAAAAGGAACAAATTAAATCCAACAGGTTTTTTTGTAAAGAACAAATGTTTGAATTTTTTTAGACCAATTTCAATTTTCACAGTTTCAAAATTTTATTTTAGACCAATAAAAGATAAATGAGCATTCACAACTGAAAATCAACATGAATTATTTAATGAAATGAAAATTTACAATTAGAAAGTTTCAAAGTATAGAAAGATAATCTGCTTTATCTTTTTTTGTTGTTTAAGTAATGGTTAATTAGAAATCTGAAAACTTAAAGAGAATGAAACACAAAATAGCCATCAGAATATTATGTATAAAAAAGATAAATGCTTTTGTATTTTTTAACAGAGCATTAGAAACAAATTAGCCATTACAAATTAGTGATCAGTTATTAGAATTTCATCATCACAATAGCCTCAAAGTAATAACAGGTACAACATGTATGAATGCAGTGCACAGTGCAGACTCATATAGGCAGAGAATTAAGCTACAACATTAACGAATAGTCAGATTCAAAAGTGATAGTGCAAACAAGTGCATAGCATACACATAAAAAAATGCAACATGAAAACAACTGAAGATCAATGCAAATGAAGCAACCAAACCTGACTGAATTGTTTAGACATTACATATATACATGTGTGTAACATCAAGTGAATATGCAACATCATACACATTGAAACCAGAGTCCAACGCAAACATGTCGACAAGAAGAGAATGCAAGTGCAGACAAGCTACATGATCACTGACTGCATATAAAGCAACAACTCAAGTCAGTGCACATCAACCCAATACAAACTACATGAAGTGAATGCACAAACATATATATATATATATACATATGTATATACACATGCATACATACATGTAGTGACAGCATAGCAGACTAACCAAGGTAAACAATGCAAGCTAAAAAAAATTAGCTATTTTTTTCTTTAAAATATGGAATCTAGATTTAAGTTTAATATGTATATACAAATTGAAGAGTACAACTAAATATTATAGGAAACATAAGTAGGAAAACAGTTACCAATGGAGCTGAAGATAATGATGATCTCTGGCTGTGTTCATTGCAGAAAGGACTAGATATAGGTCTTATATTTATGCATTGAGTTCCACCTTCATTTATGAATATGCAAGTTGTTTTTCGTATGAATAACTTTGATTTAGAAGACCTAGTGTGCATCTTTACGCTGCATAAAAATTGTCATACATAATGAATATAAAGAGTGAAGAATAATTTTTTTGTACTTAAAAGTTGATTAAGTATGTTTATTTCGCATAAATCCTTCAGGACAACTGCAATTGACTTAAATTCAGTATTTATTATGTTATATGTAGTAGCTGATATAAAAATTTATCTAGGATTTATTCTGTATTTTAATGTTTGACATAAAAACATAAATGCTTTTATCTTTTCCAACTAGGGTTTAAATTAGTTTTATATTTTTTCTAATAACTTTAAATCATGATAAAAACAAAATCCTATCTAATAAGCAATTGTAAATATCAGACACAACTAGGGTTTAGCATGTAGTCTAAATATTTTACATTAATAGATATATACATTTATCTTTTTTAATAGCTAAACAATAACTTGTTCAGTTTAACACCTAGGGTTTGGTATCATCTGCCATTGAATATTAAGGTATGCTTAATTAAAAAAATGTCGATTATGTTAAATTATAACAAGAACTAAAATATCTTAAATCTATTATAAGGGCTATTATCAGCATCGTTAAGAATGAATATTTAACTATGATTTATCATCTAACTAAAACATTTACATTAAAATAAAAAATAGCTTACTTGTTCCGCATTTAAGTTTAAGGTGATTGTCGAAATTGCTCGATGAAAGTATTTTAGTTTAAGCTAAAATCGATGAAGCAGAAATCGATGATGCTGAAGCAGAAATATTGGGAAGAGAAAATGGAATGGAAATTGATATAGAAGAAATCGATTTTGTTTCTAAGCCCTATTTTTGTTTCGAATTGGCGGCAGATATGGATTAGCGAGAAGTAGCGGGTTTATTTTCGACCCGTGTCCTGGAAACTAATTATTTTGAACACGTGTCCTAGAAAATAATTAGTTGATGCTAAGAAGCCCTTATAGTAAAAATTCCCATTATATAGACAATTCAACAAAAATGCAACTTTCTTAAGTCATCAATCTAACAATTATATCCTCTTCGCATTATTTATAGAACTCTCACACTTATTTTATAAAATAATGCCCTTACCTAGCAATCATACTACAGCTTATTTTACTAATTCTCTATTTAAATTAATTTTAGCTACCAGTAAGGCCTTAAAATATTATATAGCTCATATAATTTCTATATATGTATACAAATATATCTCAAGTCATTTCCTAAGGTCTAAAGTTAATAAATCACGTTATTACAATATTCCGGATTTCATAACCTTAATCAAATCCTATTAAATAATATTATACTTCTTTGTAATTTCTAACTTACCAAATCACCTTTATAGAAATTCACTAATTATTGAATTATTGAATTACACCATAGTAAACCAATACCAAGGCCAGATAAACTTCAAAGCTGATTTAATATAAGTTTAACCCGCTTAAACATTTATTTTAGCCTTATAGCTTATTTTAAAGGTCATACTTTTATCTTTGGATTAGTAATAAAATATATAACAATATTTCTAGTACTAATATAACTACAAATTAGGGTTTCATTAATTCTTAACCATATTATAAATTAGTATCAACTCCATCTAACACTATCCAGTACGAATAGAGTACAACATATATATATAGGATCTTAATCAATTATCTTGAATATCTACTTGGACTACTCAAATAAAATAGGTGAATAATTACATATACATATATATATATATATTAATCTACATCTTTTAGGCAATATTTTCAATAAATATAATTATGGATACTTAAATATAAATTCGAAGTTATAATTTCGCTTACCTAAGCTGTAATTTCTCAATTGTACAAATCCAGTCCAAACCTATGCCAAGACGTGATAATCTCCATATGAGTGTAATGGCGAAGACCGTATATAAGAGATACGAGTTATATAATAATGTGAATTATAAATATAAATTAATTAACTTGATTAAGTAATTAATTTACCTAATTCATCTCCACATTTCAAAATCCTGCCCAAAGCTTGAACCCACCATTGTCGTGCCTTTCCTCCACAACCGTACGTGCTACGGTCCACTAAGCACACATGACTAGTGTCGTTCGTCACTTGGAGCGATGAAGAATGTCATGATGCCATCAAAGCATGGTCCATTTCCTTAAAGCAAAACAAGACCTAACTACTCCCTCTTCATCCATGTCATATCGCGACCATCATTCGACCACCAAAGTTCATACACTTAGCATTGGAAGGAGCAAGCCACCATGATAAACATAGCTATGGTTTCCCTTTCGCCTATTGTCTCCTCAAATATTACTAATGTCAAAACCTAGATGTCGATCACAACATGTTTCCCACGCAAGCCTCGTCGCACCTATTAATGCAACTATATATGCGTTACCCTTCTCCTCATAAGTTCAATGAATCTATCCTCACCAACTTTCGTAGCCCGTAGCTCTTGAAATCGAGGAAAATCCATAACCCACTACTAATTGAACCCACTAAGGATATTTTAGAGGAGAGGAAAAGTGATTCGCACAACTTTTGAGTTGGAGAGAGATATATATAAAATATTTACAATTTATTTAATTTCTTAAATAAATCGCCATACGTTTCGAGCTTGTACAATCATACTGGACATCAGATTGTCACAAAACTCATCGGCACACATCGCCTCTTTATTCTTGTCTCGATGGTGTAAATTTTATCGCCATCCAAGATAGCACTACAAGATGATATTTCATGCATTTTGAGATTTCTTTTGGCCATAATATTACTCGATTCCAAAAATTCTTCAACCATATGTCTCATAATGAAGTCCTCTTCCTAGAAACCCGAGCCATCGGTCGAGATCCTACTGGACCCAACTACGTACGTAATTTTATAATATATATAACAATACGTAAGTCATAATAATATTGCAGCTCCAAATATAGTGATATTTATACTCATTTTAATTCGCAACGTCGATCTTAACCCAATGGAAGTAGTTTCGATTCCTAATTCGATCGTATGAAAAAAAATCAGATTTCAGACCTTCAATCAATTAACCATCCAGTCTGGATTAATTATTTAAAAATCCAATCGTTAAAATGCGGGTTGTAACATGGCTTGTACTCAAGGAATCAGTGGCTGCATTTCCCTTATCGAGTGTATAAGAAATGCTAAAGTCGTAAGAGGCTAGGAACTCTAACCATCGCTACTGTCAAAAGTTGAGATCCTTCTAGGAGATAAGGTATTTCAAGGATTTGTGGTCCGTGAACAACTCAAACCTTTCTCTAAGTAGATAATGCCTCATTATCTTCAAAGTGAATACTATTGCCACCTACTCCAAACCATGAGTCGGATACTTCCTCTTATGCAATTTTAGCCACTGATTGGCGTAGGCGACAACCTTACCTCCTTGCAACCGTACTGCTCTCAATCTGGTACCATAAGCATCGATTTATACCATAATCTCCTCATTCCCACCCGTAATGGTCAACACTTGTGCACTCGTCAACCTCTCATTCATACTCACTAATGCATGCTCACACTTTCCATCCCAAACAAAAGTTTGATTCTTCTTCATCAAATTGGTTAACGGTACTACAACCTTGGAGAATTCCTTGATAAAACGTCTACAATATCCCACAAATGCTAGGAAGCTTCTCACATCAGTAGCGTTCTTAGGTTGGTTCCAAACTTGAACTGCTGCTAACTTTGTAGGATCTACTACCATGTCATGCTTAGAGATGACATAATCCAAGAATCTCACTTCCCTCCTCCAGAAGTGACATTTCAAAAACTTAACTTTCAACCTACTTCCTCAATACTTCAAGCACAATCCTCAAGTGCATCTTTTTTTCATCGTCCATTCTAGAGTAGACCAAAATATCATCTATGAACGCAAACACGGATTTATTTAGCTGATCCCTAAAGGCACTATTCATGAGATTACCAAATTATGCCAAAGCTTTGGTTAGCCCAAACGACATGACCAATCACTCGTAGAAACCAGTCAACGTACAAACGCGGTGATTGACATACTCTCCTTTGCCACTCTTAACTAATGAAACCACATTGCAAGACACAACTAAAAAACACCTTCGCTTTGCAGTGTTGATTGAAAAAGTCACTAATACGTGGGAGTGTATATGTTCTTCCGTTTATCTTATTTAGCTCATAATAGTCAACACACGACCTCAAAGAGCCATCCACTTTAGTAGCAAATTCTATGGGTGTGCCCCACTTAGATATACAGCTCTAAGTGAAGCCTATCCTCGGTAGGACATTTAATTGCACCCCAACTCCTTCTACTTTTTGGGTGTCATATGCCTAAAAGGCATAAGTATCAGTCTGGCATCTTTCACTAAGTCTATATGGAACTCAATCTCTCGGTGTGCTAATAATCTGTTCACCTCCTCGTATACGTCTGGGTACTCTCTAATAGTAGACAGTAACGACAACTCGTTGTGAATATAGAAAGCTGACCATAACCTCATCCTCTAGTAGGCAACAAATCATTACCTTTAGCCCCTCCTTAGCCCCAATCATCACTATTAGTTTCTTTCAATCTACCACTATCGCATACTTCCTCAGCTAGTCCACCCCAAGATAATCCCAAACCAAACGATACTCAAAACAAAGTATTCACAAACAAAAAAGCATCCATGATTCGATAAGACCAAACTACGACAAACCATATAAAGGCTGGTGGGGCCTTTAACAGGGTTCATCACTACTAAAGTCATTAACCTATTTCAGGTCTCAATCTCAATATATCTACTAGGTCACTAGATATAAAGGAATCTAAAGCCCCGGTATTGAATAAAGCGTATATGTAAATACTATAAATAGGAAGCATACCTTGAATAGTGATTCCTTTCCTCTTCTCCTTCACCAAGGGAGCACTCGATGAAGTAGGAACGACATATAAAGCATATGCCTTCGCCACATGCTTCTACTTACACTGGTTCTAAAAAAATTGTGCATATGTCCGTACATGCCACAGTTATAACACTTCTTCTTTCCTTCAAACTTGCAATCCTGAATCAAGTGGCCCTTATCCCCACTACCATTACAGGTAGGATCCCATTTTGCCTTCTTTTAAGCATTTTCCGTTGAAACTACTTCCTCTTCCCATTACATGACTTATTGCCTCCACCCCCTTATTGTCGTTTTTGCTCTTCCTTAACTATAGTAGACTTGAGTTTAGGTTACAAACTCTTAAGTCAAAGGGTTTTCTCAAATATCTCATCAATATTCCCCACAAGCTTCTCCCTCAAGTAGCCATTAAACCCAATAATAATCTTTTCATTCTTCTTCAACTGAATATCGATGAAGGACATCTTATACCTCGATAGAGCATTGAACTCGGCCAAATAGTCAAAGATGAACATGCCCTCTTTTTTAAGTCTAAAAATTTCTTAAACAGCACTAGCTTCTGTGCAGCCGGTATAAGCTTCTCCTCAAATCTAGTTTTGAACCGATCCCAAGTAAAGTGGTCCTTAAGCATGGCAACCTTAATAGCATTCCATAGTTCATGGCTCTCCCTTGAAGCTGTTGGGAAGCTAACCTTCTCCTCATTGCATCATCTAATTTCAAGTCAAAGAAAATCCTTTCATAGGTGTTCAACCAACCTTACACTTCCACATAGATTCCATTCTTTTAAACGGTTTACTACTAAGACTGGCAAAGTCCTTGTTAATGTAGCAAACTTGAAATACAAACACTCCATCTTCGAATATCGAAATATTTCGAAATATAGTTAAGTGTTATAAATATGACTTTATAACCTTAATAAGCATCATTTAATTAATGAATAATGATAGAAAACTTATTTTTGGAATTTGTTTACAAAGATATATTTGTCTAAGGAAATCGATAATATGACCGAAAATCGGTTTACTGGCAAATAGCTTTTTGATCGATATAAGTTATTCGAACTCTTATGCACTTTTCTAATGATCAATTGGACACATTATCAACGAAATAACACTTCTCTTCATAAAGCAAGTAAAACATTTAGAAGCTTCTAAGTGGATAAGGAATATTTTTAATGTTAAGATTATAAGAGTATTTTGCTAAAGGAATTGATGTAAAGGAGAAGTGATGGAGCAAGTGGAGGAGGTGAGTCTTCCATGATATGAAAGGAGAGTGAGAACAAGGCTAAAGGGCATCGTTTGAAACCTATATAAGGAGAGGCATACCTAATTCATAAATTCACAAAGCAAAAACGAAGCTTTTTCATACCTTCTTCTTCTCAAAAGTTCTAAAAATAATAATTGTAAAACTCATCCAAATCAGCTCAAATTGGAGTTGAGTCTTGGGACAACATACAACACCATCTATCGAGTTAGATCTTGAAGAAGTGAAGCCAATCTCTCCCTAAATCAAGAGGCCATGAGTAATTGGTAGGAGGTGGAGGCAAAAGGCAAGTGCACAGCGAAAAAAGGAAGGAAGAAAAGGTGGTTGCAAGGTTGAGATTGGGCTTGATTAGCTTGGGCTTACTTTTTTATTTGGTTAAAGGTGAGTTAACTCACCATTGAATGGAATATATTAGATATGTATGCTTGTGTTTGATTGTCTATATGTTGCTTGAATTGATATTGATATATGTTGAAATATTGGTTTTGATTCTTGCTCTTAAAGGAAGTGGCATATGTAATCCATATGAATGGACTTGGAATGGACTGTAATGGAATTATGTGACAAAGAAAGGTATTGAAGCAAATAACATAGGTTTTAGATGGACTTTGGTTCAAATTGGACTTGAATTTTAAAATGTTCATATAGCGATAGTCGCTATAAATACACTAAGGAATTGTCTTGCATTCAGCAATTTCTATGGAAATTTGTATAGAGATACTTAGGAGTTTCTTGTCATATTTATTATCTTTTACATGTATGCTTGTTTCCTTAAAATGTTTGGATAGTAAATAGTTAAGTCACAGCTCGAAAAGTGGGCAAATCTTCACCAATGAAAAACTGCACCGTTTAGCCTTCATTTTTGTACTTTAATTTTTCAAAAAGGAATTTTATCTTAAGTATTTTGTTTCATTCTTTTTGTAAGTATTCGTTAACTCATATTAGAGTATTTCATAAGTGGTTTGAGATATTTATGAATTTTTAAGAATTAGTTGTGAATTTTTAAAGAAGATGTTTTACTTTAAAATATAAGGAAAACATGTATTTCCAAGTTTTAAAAGATTGTATTAACTTGTTAATTTAAACTAAAATTTTGGATAAATGTTTTAAAACCTACTTAAGTATTTTAAAAGCATTTTTAAGAATATACAGTGTTTAGAAGATTAGTTGATTATTTTATTAAATTATAAAAATCTTATATAATATTATCTTTTAAAGTGTTTTATTAAATATCTAATTTAAAAAAAATTACTATATATATGTATATCATCTCTAAATGTGTATTAAAAGTAAAACCAAAGGTTCAAGAAGTGGTTAAGAATTGCTTAATGGTTAAATGGTTAATAATTTAGTAACTTGTTTGAAAAGAAATTAACCATGCTTAACATTAAAAGCTAACAAAGTAGGCTTATCTATTTGTCAGAGCTAAGATTGATGTTCGAGTAGGGATATAAGCAATAGAGCTCTAACCTACCGATATCCCTCTTGACCAAGGAATAATTGAGCCGTGAATCTATGAAACATGTTGATCGTGTTGATTTCTTACTTGTTTATGGTAATCATTAATACTATACTTAACACTAAAAGCCGACACGAGGCAGACTTATCTATTTGTGAGATTCTAGAATGAAGTATCAAGGCAAGGCTTGATATGATACCAGTGCTTTAACTTACCTGGTTTCACTCTTGGATGAAGAATAGTTAAGTTGGAATGTTCAAAATGAGTTAAGTATACGAATATTTATCTGTACAAGCAATTTTTTTTACTAGATAGTCGATTATCAAACTTGACCAAATATGACTTAAGAAGCATTGAATGACATCTTAATTTCATAACAATAAGAATCACCGGGGTGGAGCATTGGTACAAAACATGTCTAGCTTTCCCTTAATTCTGAAAAAATGGAATTGAGTTAACCAAAAATTCATCGAATTGGTTTTGAAGAGATCAAGGTTGGTAAGTGTTTTACTTACCAAATACCACTTCAATACAAGTATATGGTTTCTATGTTTTGGGAGAGATTGTTAAGTGAAATGTTGTAGAGTTAAACTGTCTATCCTAAGGTTAAGTCCAAGGGAGAGGTCAACATTAACATTTCAAACAATGCTATCGTGTAGAATTTTCTATCTTGAGGAGTATTCCAAGAGAAAGGATGGCATTAGCATTCGTCAAAGGACTTATGTGGGAATATATATAGAGACTCGAGATCCGTTCAAGATGATGGGATCCATTTAGGGATTCATGTTATGTTCAAGTGATGAAGACTCATCTGAGAGATGTTGAACATAGCTTCACCATAAGTTAATGACTAAAACTAGAGATAGAATGCATAGCCAAATGGAACGTTCATTTAGCAATCCTAGGGGTGTAGGCGACTCCCATCTAGTGTTACTTACGAATATGCATGCGGGAGCGATGCATTCAGAACTATGAGTATTTTGGCCTTGGCCAGCTATGTATTTTCTATAGTACATTCCCTAGGGATGCACATTGTAGGAAGGATATCTCTGACCCTCATGCAGGAGGTTGGATTCGGCTTGACCCAAGGAGATCTCCACCAAAATTGGTACACATATGTGAATGCACCTTAGTGGTATTGATTGTAAACCGATTATTGTTGTGTCATACACATAGAAACTATTTAATATGGTTTATATTCTTCGCTCTAGACATTATCTATCATATCACTATATTAAACTTAATGAATAGTTGGTTTCTTTTAGAGGAAAACCATTACCGGAATCTGTATGGTCTCAATAGTTATTGTAACTTATCATAAACATTTCTTAAGTCTCTCATCACTACAAGAAAATGTTCTATTGATAGCAAGCGGGGATTGCATAGAAACTTGGCTTGCTATGGTTAGATAGTTAGTGGTTATTTAGATTAAAAGATAACTTGTGTCTACGCAATGATTAAAAAAAAAGAAATTTTGGTTGTGCAATACTATGTTTCCCTCCTCTTGCCAAACATTCCTTTTCATTTCACTTCCAAAATCCAAAATAACAAGAGCTATCTCCTCTCCGCTCACGAATCCCTCTTCAATTGTGAATCCCCGCTTTAATCACGAATCCTTCCTCACTCTGAAAGCTTGATTCTGCAACCTGCTCTATTCCTCAAAGTTTGCCATGCGATTCCTCAACAAAGTCGATTCCTCTATAAAGAAACATGAATCGTTAACGAAGCTAAAGCGAAATTCTTTAAGAAAGCTTAATCAATTCGACAACGAAGCTCGATTCCTCAATGAAGCTAAAGCGTGATTTTAACTTCACGAATTTGACTTTAGGTATATTTTTTAATTTCTATTTTTTTATTATGCATTGAATTTCCGTACATACTTGCGACTAAAGTTTTTTTGAATAGTTTTGGAAATTTTGGTGAAGAGAGTATTATTTATAATTAATATACTAGAAAATGAGTGAGAAAGTTTTAGTTTTCATTTAAAAAAATACTATTATAGAAACAAAAGAACAAAGAAAAAGAAAAAGCATGTCAAAGGAGATTATTTGAATGTTTTTTTGCGTTTATCCTTTCTTAGTCTAATTGCATAGTGGCCTTGGGCGAAAAACAAACAAGTGTTATCAGAGCACTTTTGAATAAATTAGAACATGGAAAATGGAGGTGAATACGAAGATAGTTAATTGAAAATTTTAATGTAGAAAAGTAACATGTATGGAGGTCACAATCGAAAGATTGCAATGAATAAGTGACAATCATGACCCTTCTTAAGTGGAAATTAGTCAACTTGAAATTAAAGATTCAGTTGGTAAACATTTGAATAAATTTAAAGTTTTGGTGAATTAATTAATAGTTGTCAAATAAATAATAGATGATGAGACAAATTTTGATGTTAATGTTATCTTTGATAGATAGTTGATTTCTATCAAAGCTTTGCTCATCCTATTTCTTGTATTTTTATTTTTGAATGGTGTATGACACTTTGTTTTCATGTAATTTTTGTTTATGATACTTTAGAAATGTGAAAAGCATCTTAAAATCATAAACTGTTTCAGTTTTGAAAAGCTTTTTACTAGTATTTTTTGATACTAATCAATTTTCAGTTTATTAATACCAGAAATGTAAATAGTTTCTTAAAAAATAATTTTTATACTTGTCACTTCTGTATGTTTTTCAAATTTTTGATGCTTACATCATTTTTGAGCTGTTAGTCAAAAAGCTTTGTTGGAATTTTATTAAAGCCAGAGCTGAAATTTGATGGTATCAAATAGGTTTTTCTGCTGGTTATAAAGATTTAAATGTCATCATGTATTAAGGTCAAATATAAGAGTTTTGATTGATGTTGTGCATACCATCCATTTTGGACATAATATTTACAATTGGAAAAGCTCATTAGCTACTTTGTTATTATTTATTATAAAATTCAATAAAAAAGAATGTTCATATAAATTGTTTTATGATTCATTTTTCAGTCAGCTTCCTGGATATATCACGGTCAACATTCTTGTATGAAATAATTGGATTTTGTAATTATTTTTGACTGATAATAAATGAATCATAATGAAAAGAAAGTTTTACTGTTCTCACTATAATCGTATCATGAAATGTAATTAAACTTAATTAGAAGTTTATTTATCCTAATACCACTATTATATTTAGCATAAACTATTATGTAATCCTTATGTTGCATACCATGATATTATAAAAATAATATTAAATACCACTGAAAAATGGATTTGATTTACAGTAAAATTGTTGCATATATTTTTATTTACTTAAAGTCTTGCATATCTAAAATTATTTTAATATTAAAAATTTCATATTATTAATTAAATTTTGATCGACAACATCTTTAAAAACTATAATAAATTTGAAACAAAACTTGTAAACTTTATGTTAAGAAAATTTAAAGGGATGTGTTATTTTACTCTCTTTTACAAATCGCATATGCTAATCCAGATGTTCTTCAAAACACTTCCTGGCTCATCAATAGTGAGTGGATCAACCAATTTTTAACACATTTAGTATTGTTTTTGAAAAAAAAATTAAGGATGAGTTCAAGTGTTTATTTGAGGAAAATTTACAGCCTTTTAACCAACAATACACACACACACACACAACCCAAAACATATTTAATGGTACTATAAACTACAATATGTGGTCTTATTGGTATATTCTAACATGATATTAATAAAGTGAAATTATATTTAGACACAAACCGATAACACAAAATCCGATACAAAGGATCTTAACCATTAGACTTTCGCATCAACTTTCCATTTCAGCAAAAATAAAAATATTCAACAATTAATACTTTATGTATTAATTTTTTTGTGTGTTCCACATTCAGTAAATCAAAATGTCTTTGGCATCAGACTTTAAGCAAGATAACAAAGTAAACACCCAAAGAACTTGAAAACCTCCTATTAAAACCAATGTTTAACTTGTAAATATAATTATTTTTTTCATAAAATCATATTAAGTTATGATCCATAAAGTTGTAAACTTTGCTGTTTGAAACAAAATAGATCATTGGAGAAGACGAAGGATCTAGATTTCCCACACGTAGTTGTTAGCATTGGGGATAGTCCGATATATAATCCTGAAACTAAAGCCAATTTATCCGGTGGGGCTCTTTTTTTCGAGGTTATTAGTACCTCAACCTTTTTGCAATGTTGTGCAAATTTGGTTTTGTAGAATAAAGATGAGACTTGTCCAAGTTGCTACTGAAATATAATCAAAATGCTAATTTAATAGTTGGAATGAATAAACTATTAATAACGTCTTTTTTAATTATTTTTTTAATAATATTGATCCTTAATGTATCCGTAAGGGATTAACAACTCAATTTAAAAGCCTTGAAACTTGAAATAAGTGGTTGGCAAGATAATAACATTTGTTATTGTCTAGGATTGGAGAAAATATGGATAGATAGAAGTAGGAAAATTATAATAATGAAATATTCTAAGAAGATGTGTTTTAGAAAGAAAAAACATTTTCTTTAAAACTGTAGACGGGGAAAGCTAAACAAATTGAAATTAAAAATTAGATTAAATCATGATGATCTAATATAGTTATTGGAAAATATAGAGATAGATTTGGTTTATTCAAACTATTTAGTTATATACGTAGAGATATTTGTTTATATATTAAGGTGGTAGCATTGGTCTAGGCATTGAAGCACCAAATTTACTATAAATGACTTCTAATAATTTGAATGACTGTGCTGGATATATGATGTTGACTAGGAAATGGAAATACGCATTGGTCAACACATAATTCAAGGGTTTGAAATTCATCGTACTATCGATACTCAGTTTGACTGTATATAAGCATCGAAAGGTACCTCTTCTATATGAGCACTGTTGCACTATTATCCCTAAACTAATTAATGATATGTGTATAGGTCGGTGATCGATGCTAATAATCAAATTACATATCATACTCAATTCTTAACTCCAAGTTATTAATGCTTTGAAATATATTCTAAATACGATGGCCTTGTATCCATTGGTCAGTAGGATTCATTGTATCGATCACCATGAATTTATAATATTTCTGTTTTGGATTATAGTTAAGGATGTTTGTTACCATTTCGAGTCGAAGGAAAGTTGCAAACAAATGGAGGAGGTAGACGATCGAAACTCTCGGAAGTCGAATGCTAAGCAGAAGTAAAAAGCCAATTCTAATAAACAAACTCCTAAGCATTTAACTCCTACTTCCTACAACCAAGGTAAGTTTTTATTTTCATTTATATATATATATATATATATTATATAATGAATTCTACCTTTAATAGTTGATTTAATAAGATATATTGCCTTTTCTCAATCAATAGAATTTTGTTGTTGCTAGGATACATTAGCTAGAGTATCAACCATTATCAATATGTTTATCTTTTGTTCATGGTTAATTATAACTGCAGTTGAGAACTTAGAGAGGCACAAAAAATACAGTTCGATAAGTCTTATGAAAAAGTAGAAGTACAATACGAGTCCTCTCGGGTTGGTAGCAAAAAAGTGACATCCCTGTTTTCAAAAAAGTATAGAAGACAAATGAACAAGCCGTCAGATAATCAAAACTCCCGAAAATTAAAACATAAGAGGAAGCTAAAAGTTGATGGTAATAACAAAATTTCGAGGCATTTAGCCCCTAAAATCCATCTCCAAAGTAAGTCAGTCGTACATTTTTTAAAACTATATGAGTTGTTATCTTGTTTCACTGTCTACACCATTCAATTTTATCTGAACTTTTTGGAATATGGATAGCATTTATACATGATTTTTTAGTTAAATATTACATCTCCTTTTCTCCTCAAAATACATCAATGAAATTTTTATCTTTTGAGTTCCTAACTGAAGGTTTTTTTTAATCAACAATCTGTGACATGATGCTAATAATTAATATCAAAGGCAATCAAAATCATGAGTTATAATATATGGAGTTTTAAGTATTACAAAAGATAGAAGAGAATGAATGCTGTCAATCATCTCATTCAGCAGCACTCCCCAAACATAATTCTTCTCCAGGTTATAGGTTTTTTTATATGCTGTTACCCAAAGGCAATTGATAATGATATAATGCTAATTCTTCTTTTAGGAAGTTACACCTAAAGTCTACATATATTTCCAAAGTTGAATTGGCGGACTTATACAATGCTCTATTGAAGAGAAACAAGCTACCAAACAAGTCTTTTGTGTAATGGTACTTTGTTTGGGAGTTAAACCCAAAACCTTTCATGAAACTTCATTTATAATATATCAATATTTAGTGATGCTTTGTTAATCTATCCTATTTTATTTCCGTTGCGTGGAAAAAGAAACCTTAAACTGAACTGAATATATGTCAGATCTTGACCCATGTATAATAAATAATTATGAACTTGTATTCTACCAAGTATAATTTGACATTTTCAGGAATACTTTCTGTTTGAAACTATGCTATTTAGTAATTATACATTTTTAGATTTATGACTAACATATGTACATATGTGCTTCTTTTTGATAGGTGTTGTATGATGCTTTTGAAGTTACTACATGACGTCGCACTCGTTTTTCTTCAAATCGGTCATGCTTGCATTAATGTATTGTTTATCGACGTTCATACATCTTTTTTTTAGTATGTATCTGACGCGGCCTATAGGATCAAACAACTCACGAATTGATGAATTCGCGGAAAATGAATCGATGGAACAAAATGAATCGATGAATTGAAGATACCCAAGTGCCCAAATCCATTGATCTCTCGAGATACCAGATTCTAGCTATCTTCAACACGTTGATCACGCATGATACCGTGTTAGAAGATCTACGATTCTTCGACGTTGATCTCGTGCACGAGATTCCGTGAATCGGCTTCAAGTTCGTTGATTCGAGCGCACTCGAATATCCGAAGATGGAGAAAGGAGATAACACTCAACTTCCAATTTTAATGGTGGCACAAAGCACAAACCAAATTTTATTAAAAAATCAACTCCCTTTACAAATGACCATACACTCCTATTTATAGGAGTTTACAACTCAACACATGTTACAATACTTCACACGACTTAAGAAAAATACATCACAACAGTACAAACGACTTACCAAGACACACGACTTAAGCAAGTAACGTCATAACAAAATACAAAGGACTTAACAAACAATGCGACTTAAGAAAATACAAACAGCGACTCAAAGAAGCAACACAAGGAAACAACAACTTAAGGAAGTTCGCGACTTAAGGAATTCTGGAAGCTCGTTCGCGACATAAGAGACACCGACCTACTGGAGATGTTCGCGACTTAAGGAATATCGTTGCTTCATCTTTGCGACTTAAGAAAGGTCGTTCGTGAGTTAAGTGGAAGCGGCATAAGGATTCTGAGCGACATAACGATTTTGAGCGATATAAGGAATGACGCGACCTAAAGCTTCGCGACCTAAATTTCGTTCGCGACTTACTGGAGGCGACTCAAGCTGAAGCGACCTATTGCTCGCGATGTAAGGCTGGAGCGACCTAGGGCTTGCGACATAGGAAGGTCGTTCGAGACTTAGCTGGAGCGATTTAGGGAAAGTTCATTCGTGACCTACTGAATTTTGCTGTGATTTAAGGAGGAGGAGGAGCGACTTAGGCGGCTTCGCGAATTCTAGAGCTGCGATTAAGGTATGCGCTGCATCAGTATCATTTTGGTTACCAATATTTGTATGTATTGTTACTTTTGGTCACAAATATTTATATTCTTAGTACTTCATGTATGAAATATTATGGATATATATATATTGTGGTTTCACTTATGACCCTATTTGATTACGTACATTATAATGTGATAAACAGGGTTTTTTGAATTGTTATAATATATTAGTTGAAATACTGTCTGGTAGAGTTGAATTGTAAGCTTGAATGTATATTGCAAGAAAAAATGCAATGGAAATTTTTTTATAGCATTTTTTCTATGTTACAAAAAGAAAAATTGTTACATCTTTAATATACTATAGCATTATGCTAGTGCTATACAAAATATTCTGCAAGGATTATCCAGTTTTTATAGCAAAAAACAATGCTATTAATAAATAGTAATGAACTTTCAATAGCATTTCAATGCGTAATAAAGATTAAAAATAAGATTTCCACAACGTTTCTAGATGCTATAATAATATGACATGTCAACATATTATAGAAAATAAATGTTGTCATAATTGTTAGCATCATAAAATGCAACTCTATGTACATTTCTATAGCAAGTTTCAAAACGCTATAGAAAGGTAGTGGTACTAATACATATAGTCTAAGATGGCAACTAAAACGCTGTTAAAAGTAAGTTATCCATTGCAAGTTTGAAATGCTATTATTTCTATCAGACTTATTACAACTTGTTGATCTATTACAGAAACGCTATAGAATGATTTAATAGCTTTTTTAAACGCTATAAAAGATCTATTTGTTGTAGTGTGTATGCTAGTTTACCAAAATGATCCAGGTGTTATTTTCTGATAATGCTTGGGTCGGCTCCATGTATATTTCCAGATTTAGCTATGGACGTTTTGGAGCTTATGGGAGGAGCTCGATGATTATCTACCATGGTGTTCTTATTTCTTCTGCATTACTATATTGTATATATCCGCATTGTGAGGACAAGCAGTTATAATTTTCCAGGCTGAAGATAGTACTCAGGTTTCGTAACTTTAAAATTTCTATATTCAAAGTAACCCTTTGTACTGTTATTTTGATATTATGTTATCGTTCCGCTAGTATGATTCTGATGTTGTGTTCTTTCCTTCTTGTTCTATTCTTTTTTTCCTCTAACTTTCTTTAATGAGATTTTGATATATTTATTATCGTTGAGCTATTGAGATTTTAAGTAACCCTTTGTATGGGTATGCACCCTGAGTTCTAGTGGGATATGACTAATCACGTCACTAGATCTTTTTTGGTTTGTTGAATATGGTTTTAAGGTTTAAGAGCTTAGCACTGCCGTCTATTTCTACACCAACTAGGGACGACAAGTAAATGTTTCAACCGCCGAGATATATTTATAGTGTAGTTTGCCATAGGTGTTGGTAGAAGGGACACTTTTCTTGGAATTGTAAGTCGGGGAAAGAAAGGCAAGTGGCTAGAATGCAGATGGCGAAAACACCTATCAAAAAGGTTTCCAAGCTTGAGGCACAGTTTGTACTATAAGGTTGTTCCGGATTTCATCAGCCTGGCCATTTTGTTAGAGATTGTCCCATGCTCAAGAAGGGGGAGCAGCCTAGAGCGTTTGTTATTTCTGTAGTTGAGAAGGGGAAGCGGATTCTTGAGGATATACTATCTGTTATGGCTTTCCAATTCATGTTTGTTTAACTCTAGTGATTCTCATAATTTCATATCTTATAACCATGACGATTGTTTAAATCATGCTTGGCCAGTTTAGGAACATGGATTATTGTTTGTTCGTTATTGACTTATGCCCGACTAGTTTATAAAAAGTTTTACCTTTCTACATCATTGGTTGGGTAGACAGTAATTGTGGATATTGAAACAAATACCTTATGAATTAGATTTCATAATTTGACAATAAAGCATTCGACGATAATGTTAGGTAAACCGTAAAATTTAGTAAAAGATGTTTACTATAAATCAAAAGGAAAGATAGGATACTTTGGAAATAAATAATTATGAAATTATTTGTATAAGAAAGTTATTTTATATAAGTATGGTTTATAAGATATGGTTTGTAAATGAAAGGGATTTAAATTTGAGAAATTAATCCCTGTATCATTGAAGATTTATTTCAAGGTTTTGGACAAAATTATATTATTTCAAAGTAAATATTTGGGAAATTAAGATCATGATACTTAGCAATGATATTACAAAGTATTTGATACCGCTTTGAATTATTTTTGGTTATGTACCAAAAATATGGTTTGGGTGTACTGAACTCACTTCTATTGTTTGTATAATTTTGATGATGATTGCAGTATCATCGACATTAATTTATGGGTTTCTAAGTGGAAATGCTACAAAATTGTTTAAGTAAAACAGATTTTAATTTAAATCCTAGAAGTATTATTTGATATACAAAAGTTATATGTATATATTATTTCAAAATGATTTGGAATAAAACCCGAATGTTTTACTCTAAAGTTTCTCTTTAAAAAAGTTGAAACTTTGTTAAGTTATGATATATTGCTTGGTGAATTTCATTTGTTAAAATGAAATGGAATTTTAGCTATTTTGGATAGTCTGGGAACTTCCAAACTGTCAGAGAACTTAAAATTGTGTTTTTACAAAAATATAAAGATAAATTTATATAACACTTGAATTAAGATGGTGGTAATCAAAACAAGTGTTAAATGGTTAAACATACATATTAAGTAAAAAATATGATGTTTTGGTATATACTCTTTGGATGTAGTAGAGTATTATACGATTATGAATTTATGTTATAAAAGGTTTATAAACTTCAAGTTATGTTTTTATGATTCATAATATAGTTTTGTATTGAATGACGTACTATTTGTAGAAAGAATGTGATAAAAAGGAATTGTGTAGTTAAGAAGCTAATAGGATAAGTACGTAAGTTTCAAGTAGACCGTTTTATTCGCATGACTATTCTTGATCCAGTATCAGGTACATATTTTCGAGGTGGTTTACAATGGTCCGAACAAGAATTTTTCACTCGATTCTTGATGACGAACACTTGATATGGATTCATGATACGATCCAGATGTTTTATATCAGAGTATATGGCTATGGAAGGAGAACGGAGATATCTAATCAATGAACCAAATTAAAGTCCACACTAGAGAGGTCAAGTAATCTATATTGGTTCGAAAGTGAAACCTATGCGATCGAACAAGTGATCAGATATTGTGTATGAATAATCCATGTGTATCGTACTGGCTTTAATACATTTGTAAGATATGTTATGTTGACTTGTGAGGAGTTTGGTCAATAACTCTTCGATTTTTTTTATCATATAGCATGAATAATCATCTACGTAATAACCTAATACTGTTGAGCGCAAGGTATGCTTTGTAGGTTTTTTATCATCCTCGGGCGATGGGAGAGTTTTGGACATGAGCAAAGGATGAGCATTAGTTGTTAATGATTGCGAATGCTACTTGAGTATTTATGTTCTTGTTCCTTTGTTAAGGTTAGAAATGTTGCGGAGCAAGGATGCTCGGGATGGTGGAAAGAAGATGAAGGATAGTTTAAGAGAGATCCATCTAGAGTTGCCTATAGACTAAGGGTTCCTTCTTATCTTAATATATAACGTATATCTTTTGTAGTGTACTCGCCGCTTGAGGTTGAGTCACTTAGTATGCACTTTGATTTACAATTTAGTTTGTACATAGTTTGGCAGTTTGTTATATATGTATCTTTCTCTTCTATCTCCATTGATTATCTTTATTGTTTGAATTTCGAGGATGAAATGTTCTAAGTAGGGGAGAATGTAGCGACCCTGAAATTCGAACACTTCATCTTCGAATATCGAAACGTTTTGAAATATAGTTCAGTATTACAAATATTATTTATAACCTTAATCAGCATCATTTAATTAATGAATAATTGTAGGAAATTTGTTTTTTGAAATTTGTTTACAAATATATTCTTCGAAGAAAAATCGATAATTTGACCGAAAATCGGTTTATCGGTAAACAACTTTTTGGTCGATATAAGTGGTTCAAATTCTTGTGCACTTGTCCAATAATAAAATTGACACAATAGCAACTAATTAAAACTTCCCTTAATAAATCAAATAGAACATTCTAGAATCTTCTAAATGGATTAGGGATATTTTTAATGTTAAGGGTATAAAAGTATTTTGTTAAAAGAAGTGATGTAAAGGAGAAATGATGGAGCAAGTGGGTGAGTTTTCCATGACATAAAAGCAGGGTGAGAAAAAGGCTAAAGTGCAACATTTGAAGCCTTTATAAGGAGTGGCATACCCTTGATAATAATTTTCAATTTCACAAAGCAAAATCCAAGCTCTTTAATGTCTTCTTCTTCTCAAAATTTCTATAGAAAATAATTGCAAAACTTATCCAAATCAACTCAAATCTGGAGTATAACCTTGAGACAACATTACAACACCATCTACCAAGTTAGATCTTGAAGAACTGAAGTTATTCCTCTTTACATCAAGAGGCCATGAGCAATTGGTAGGAGGTGGAGGCAAAAGGCAAGTGCAAAGTGTAGGAAGGAAGGAAGGAAGGAAAGGTGGTTGAAAGGTTGAGGTTGGACTTGGTTAGCTTGGGCTTACTTATTTGTTTGGTTAAAGGTGAGTTAACTCGCCATTGATTGGAAAATATTAGGTATATATGCTGGTGTTTGATTATGTATATGTTGTTCGAATTGATATTGATATATGTTGAAATATTGGATTTAATTCTTGCTTTGAAAGCAAGTGGCATATGCAATCCATATGAACAGACTAGGAATGGACTCGAATGGATCTGTATGACTTGTAGAAAGGTCTTGAAACAAAGGAAATAGGTTTTAGATGGACTTTGGTTTAGATTAGACTTGGATTTGAAAGTACTCTTATAGCGGTAGTCGCTATACAAGCACTCAGGAATTGACTTGTATTCGACAATTTCTATGGAGTTTTATAGAGAGATTCTTAGGGGTTTCACACCATATATATTATGTTTTATATGTATACTTACTTCCATAAAAATTTTGGATAGTAACATCTTGAAAAATGGCCAAAACTTCACTTGTACAAAACTGCCACCTTTAGCCTTTATTTTGAACTTCAAATTTTGAAAAAGGACTTTTTACTTAGTTATTTTATTTCATTATTTTTACATGTATTAGCTAACTCATATTAGATTATTTCAAAACTGGTTTGAGATATTTTTGAATTTTCAAGTACTAGTTGTGAATTTTCAAAGAGAAGGTTTTACTTTAAAATATAAGAAAAACTTGTTTTTCCAAGTTTAAAAGATTTTGTAAATTTGTTATTTTAAAGTAATATTTTGGATAATTATTTAAATCCTATTTAATTATTTTAAAGTATTTCAAAAGCATTTTTATGTATATATTGTTTTTAGAAGATTATTTGATTATTTTATTAAAGTATAAAAATCTTATGTAATATTATCTTTTAAAGTGTTTTAATATCTAGTTTAAAAATAAAATTACTACACATATGTATATCATCTCTAAGTGGGTTTTAAAAGTAAAACCAAAGGTTCAAGAAGGGGTTAACAATTGCTTATTGGATAAATGGTTAATTGTTTAATTACTTGTTTGAAAAGTAATTAACCATGCTCAACGCTAAAAGCCAACGAAGTAGGCTTATCCATTTGTAAGAGTTATGGTAGATGTTTGAGTACCAATATGAGCAATAGAGCTAACCTACTGATGTCTATCTTGATCGAGGAGTAGTTAAGTCGGGAATGTCGAAAACATGTTGATCGTGTTGATTTCCTGTTTATATAAATCATCAATACTATACTTAACACTAAAAGCCGACGAGGTAGACTTATCTATTTGTGAGATTCAAGAATGAAGTGTCTAGGCATGGCTTAGTTATGCTAGAAGTGCTCTAAATTACTTGGCTTCACTCATGGATGAGGAATAGTTAAGTTTAATGTCATAAACGAGTTAAGTATATGAATATTTATTTGTATAAGCACTTGTTTTTCACCAGATAGTCGATTAGTCGATTATTGAACCTGACCAAATATGACTTAAGAAGTATCGAAAGGCTTCGTGATTTCATACCAATAAGAACTCCTGGGTAGGAGCATTGTTACGAAACGTTACTAGTTTCTCCTTATTTCCGAATGAACTGAAATCGAGTTAACCAAAAATTCATCGAATTGGTTTTGAGTAGACGTGGATCGGCAAGTGTTTTACTAAATGAATACCACTTCAAAACTAGTGTACGAGTTCTATGTTTCTGGAGAGGCTGCGAAGTGAAATGTTATAGAGTCGAACTGTCTACCCTAAGGTTAAGTCCAAAGGAGAGGTCAGCGTTAACATTTCGAACAATGCTATTATGTGTGACTGTTGTTACCACCAATTCTCACTTCAACCTTGTCGAAATAAAAGAGAGTAGAAGAGAAGAATTTACCAAAGATGATAACATCAACAAAGCCTTACGAAGGAGTCGAAGGGACGCAACAACATAGATTAAGTGTGCTATAAGCATTCAAAGGGGTCGAAAGGGGATGAAAGAACCCTTTCAAAATATATGCTTCCGCTTGCATGAAGAAGTTTTGAATAAGTTGAGGAACACCTTTCGAAGGCAGCAAATTATAGCCACTCACATTAACGCCAAACCTTTCAAAACGGAAGGTTTCGCCTTCATTCACATTCCACAAAAAGATATTTTGTTAGAGCAACCCCTTTGAAAGCATTACTACGCCTTTCGAACCTGTCGAAACCTTTCACAACTAAGAAAGAAAAGCTTGCTATAGTTCAATATTGCAGTCTCCTATACCAGAAGAAGGGATTACGCATCAATCAGTAAGTATGTCTTCCAATGTTACCTTTCTCTTTAAAACTCTCAGCATTTCAACACCTTTGAAACCCCAAAGATCTACCTATTAACAGAGTCGAAAGCTCATGCCTTTTCTTACTTGCAACAACATAACAACACAAGGTGGAGAAGCATACTTACCTCTTTTGATGAAGTTGAAAGCACTTAAGTCCATTTGAAAGAAATGCGGAAGGATGCCATAATGTGAATGGCAACGAAAGGTCTCCAAGGCCGCCTTTGGACCAAGTCGAAAGGACTGATTTGAAAGGTGCCAACCCTCACCTATAAATAAGAACCTAGTGGTTTTGTTTAGGGGATCCGAATTGTTTCACTTCATTCTTATATCTTCTTAAAGTTGTAAACCCTAATTTTCGAATTAAATTGGGAATTTGATCAATTTGTACTACTTGAGTTGAATCAAAGCAAGAGTATGGAATTTTTTGATATTCGGCTAATTTGATATTTCTATTAAATTCAGTTTATAATCTTCTTATGCCAGCTTGATCGAAGGGTCACCATTAAAGTAAGTCAAAACCCTTAGTTCAACCAATATCCTTAGAGCCTTAGCTCCATTCTTAAGTTTTTGAAAGGTCAGCTTCCGAACAAGTCGGAGCCTATCCATTTAATCTACATCCTTAACTCGTTAGAACCAACCTTAGGGTCACCTCAACTAATTCGAAAGGGGGGTTTCAAAAGGATACTAAACCAGCTTACCTTGTTTGAAGGCAATATAAGAAAGATCTTTAGTTTTTTGTCCAAGTCGAATGGTTAAATAAGAAGGAGTTTCAACTACTATAACCTATACAAAAGAAAAATTAAAGAGCAAAAAGGATTGTAGCTATCTTAACCTGATTGAGAGGTATCAACTGCTTTCATCTTTTTGAAAGAAGGTCTTAAAGGAGACATCTACACTTTAAATTCTATTTTGGTGTGTTGACAAGTTTTCGTATTAACATTTTTGGGCGCTAGAACGAGGGCCTGAACCTCAGATCTTTTTGAACTTACAACTCCACTTTCCTCTAACACAATTCTATACCAAGCTTGCCTACTTTAGACTTTACATCATCATATTTAACAAAATCAAAAGGTCCAAACAAGGATTCTCAGAGCCATATCCAATTGGATTCTCCAATAGAATAGTTAATGATTCTAAACAGCATGAAGAACAAATTCTGAGATTGGAAGCTTAAAGGATTATAAAGAAAAAGAAAGCTGAATCTTATGATCCAAATAAATGGAGTTTAAACCCTTTTCACATCGGCCTCACACCTATCTTTGCCTTAGGAGGAACAAGCAATGAAAGTGATAACTACTTTGACTAAATGAGGAAAACAATTCAACTCTACACCAAAAGCAAAATGGTTGATTACAACACCTTTGCATATAAATGGCATCAAGCAACAAGTGGGGCATTGCCTACATATGAATTTCAAAGGGTTTTGAAAAGATAATCTGTCATTGAGGGTGAAGCTTCAGCACCAAGTAATAAAAGATCTAGAAACCATCCTTAAAAGATAAACTTCAAGTCAAGACTCCCTAAGGAATGCAATTTGACAACATCAATCGAGAATGTTTATTTGCTAAAGGAAAAGCTCAACTATTGGCCATTACAGAAGAAAAAACCTAAATATGAAAGGAATCAGGTAGGATCCTATTGCCACTACCACATGATGAATGGACATGATACAAGTCAGTGTAGGGCACTAGAAGGAATGGTGATCAGTTTCTTCAAACAAGGCAAAATCAATGAATTTGTAAAGAGATCCTAATTGGATTCAATAAAGAACCACTTTACTAAGAAAAATCTACATGGTTGGGATTAGAATTCTCCTTGCACTTGGACATTACCTTAAACGGTCAAAGCCTTTGTCCGCGCCGAGTTGGCTAGGTCAAAGCGCCTCCTGGAGAGAGGTTAGAGTAAGCCTTTAACCTTGCCACGCTATAGCAAGGTTAAAGCATTGGCAAGCCCTTGGTCGTGCCACGCTATGGCCAGGTCAAGACGCATCTTGGAGGAAGGTTAGAGTAAGCCTTTATTCGTGTCACACTATGGCCAGGTTAAAGCATCGACTAGACCTTGATCGTGCCATGCTATGGCCAAGTCAAGGCACCATTTGGAAGGAGGACAGAGTAAGCCATTGGTCTTGCCGTGTTATGGCCTAGCCAAGTTACCGAACAAGCCTTCAGTCTCGTCTATAAGGCCTTGTTGGAGCACCTCTTAGAGGGAGGTTGGGTAAGTCCTTAGGTCCTACCTGTGGATAAGCTAACCAAGTGCACCATACAACAATGGAGTAAGAAGTCCGAGCCTGAGAAGCGGCATATCAAACAATGGACTAAGACGTCCGAGCCCAAGAAGAGGCTTATCGAACAATGGACTAAGACGTCCGAGCCCAAAAGCGACAAATCAAACAGAGACAATATACAACCCAAAGGGTAACACATGTCAAAAAGTCAAAACCTAAGGAGCGGTACATATCAAAAAGTTTAAATAAGAATCTACATCCTCCGACTAATTATCAAAGAAGAATTTTTTATCTTTGCTTATTAAAACCCTAATCTGGGTTTAGGGTCTTTCATTATTAAGTTCGAGATTTCACTTATTAATACCCAAATCAGGGTTTCAGATCTTTACTAATAATCTATGGTCTTCATCATACCCGAATTTGGGTTCAGGGCTATTACTGGACTTTACTCATTAATGCCCGAATCTGGGCTCTAAGTTTCCATTATAAAGATTATTATTATGGATTTTTGGTTATCATCCACTAATACCCAAATATGGGTTCGGATCTTTTGAATTTTAAATTCCATTCCTTAATGCCCGAATTTAGGTTCCAGAGCAAATGATATTAAGATTTCTATGAATTCCTAATCTTCAGTTAAGCTCGATATCTACTCTACTAATGGCCAATCCAGGGTCACTGGACTTCTACTACAAACTTTCAGACAATGATTCTAGACTCTATTACAGTATTATTATTGACTTTCTATTAGCTATCTCCGGAAGATGAATTTATAAAAATCTATAATTGAATCCAGGATTGAATTTCTGGTTCTCTATCATTGAATTTCTGGTATTCTATCAATATAGTTGAAGTTGAATTCCTAGCTCTCTCCCATCATTACCAAAGATGGGTTTCAAGACATTCAACCGTATCCAATTATAGAATTACTTTACATCTATTATCATATGTTTACATAACAATCTGTTAACCTCTTTAAATAATGTAGATAAACTTCTATATAGATTTCAATTTAACGATAAAGAATATTGTTTACTTCATACTTTTCAGGGAAGTAAGATCAGAAAGGAAGACTGAATGGGTCAGCAAATACAAAAGCCATAGCCCAGGTTATCAGAAAGTAGATTCAAAAACAACATTATAAGAATGGACTACATACTAGGTGATATTTACATAATTTACAAAATTAATTACAAATATACAACATAAGTGTATGTTTTACAAGTCCTGAATAGTCTTATTTAGATTATCAGCAATCAAAGGATTTACAATATGCTGAGTTGCTGTATGAAGAATTTCTTTAAGCTTCATTTCATTTTTTTCCTTATTTCATCAACTTTATCGATAGGATTAATGAGAGCCTTAAAAGCACGATTGAAAGCTTTATTAGCCTCTTTAAGGGTTTTGTTTTGCCATTCTAAATCTACAATGTTCTTTCGAAGAAAATATTTATCATGTTGAAGTTTATGTGTCCTAGCCGCATACACATTTATGCGTAGCCTGTGAGTACCTCACTTTCTATTGGTCGTTAAAGTATCTAATCATTTTGAATTTGACCTTTGTGCACCATTCTCCTACTACACTCTCGTCTAAGCCAAGTGGAGGGCTAGTCATAGCTAGAAATTTTTAAATAGCTAAAGATGACGACCTTGCCAATTTCACAGTAGACGAGGCAATCGGAGAAATGGGCAAATTGATATTTTGAATGTTGTTCCCCATGATAAACTCCAGGGATTTAGACTGGGCTTGACTGTCTTTTAATTTAATCTCTACATCACTTATATGTTGAAGGAGCTTGGACATATCTTGATTGAAGTAAATCGAGGGGTTTGATTTAACTTGAGCTTAAATTGAGAAATTGTTTCGTCTTTGTTCTTGATGTCTGTTTCGAGACTTGTAATCTGATTGTTAAGGTCTCTAACAATCATTTTATAAAGCAGAAATTTCCTACGCCATTCTAACACTTCAGTGTTTCCTTGAAGGCGAGCAGATAAAGGATCGTTAAGGAGCTTCCTCTTTTCAATATCTACTAACAACCTATCTCTGATACTGATAAAACGAGATGTTGAATCTAACAATAGTGGCATAGTTGATAACTATAACTCCTATTTAAACAAACAAAAAGAAAATAAAGTCAAGACTAAAATAACCAATCTCTTTTATTATAACAATAAAAGATTACAGCTTAAGTCGAAATAAAAGAAAAAATAAAATTTCATTGGACATTTATTTTATATTTAAAGTTGAGAAACGGGATTTTTGACTTTATTCAAGGAATTTGCCGAAAGAGTAATAGTTGAATCAAAAGTGGCATTAAATCCTTTCGGGGTGAGAGCTGGAGGATATTTGCTATAATCCCATTCCATGGCAGGAGGACTATCATGACCACATATTAATCTGGTATGATATAGTCGAATTTCCTTAAGAAGTTTTTCTTTGTTTTCGCCAAGAAAATCGAAATGAAGGCAATGATATTCCATGTAAAGTCTTTGCAAGTCTCTAAGAAAGCAATATTTGGATAATTTTGAATATTTCAAAAGCGAAGCCTTTTGTAGATTATCTCTTCTTTGTCTAACATATTTGCTTAAACAATCTTTAGAAACAAAGTTGCCTGAGAGACATTTATTCTATGACAACATAATAAAATGCAATTAAGTATAAAAGGAAGCTAGAACGGGAAATTTATAAATCAATTTGATTACAAAGTTATAAATTTTCATCTGGTTCATACAAAATTGACTTTTGGAATAACTCTAAAACAAAATTGTCCTTATAAAATTTAAATTTTTCAGGAGGCAACTCATGAGGAATTGATTTGACTCATGGTAAATTCCGGCAAGCCCCCAATGTGGATCTGATCCAAATTCATCCAAATACCACCAAGGTAAACGCCTAAGCAGACCCCCACTAAAGTCACCTAAGTATGAAAAATCTACAGTGAGATATCTACAATAGGCTTTGTACAGGAAGTCTACAAGGATGTTCCTCTCCTCGACCAACATCCAGAAGAGGGTAATTAATTACCATTTTCTTCCAAAAGTCTATCATATCGAAGGTGTGCCCTTTTCAATTAGGGTACAACTTCTTGAACTTTGAAAGTCGCTAACACTGATGCACTCTTGTTAAGCCTATGATACATGTCAGAGAGGGTATTGTGTTCTTTTAGCTGCTTATCTAATTCTCTATATAAGCTATTTATTTCTATTTGTTTTCTTTCAAGCTTTGATTTACAAAGTTGTACGGATTTCCTCCTTATATAAAATAAAAGATGTCAACTATTACTATCTTGGAAATGAAGGCCATTAAGACAAGGAATCCCATACTTGAGAAACGGGGACTAAAGTTAGAGGGACCTACTTTTTCTCTCTTTGTTCTTCAACATTGATGTCATCAGTCCCTTCTTGAAGGTCAAAAGACTCGAGAAGATTAGGAGGGCTTGCTTCACGAGTACTCGGACTAGAGTTGACTTTTTCTAAAGCCCTAGTGATGTCATCACCATCTTTTTCATGAACGTTGGCATGACCACCTCCATTGCTACCTGAACCCCGGCCTCTATCTTCATTATCATCGTCATCATTATCATCATTTTCATCGTCATCACTGCCACCTTCTTCGGCGACAGCTTCATCTTCAACACCTTTTTCAACAGAATCAGGAGTCTACTTCGATAGAAGGGATTTCAAAAGATAAAACTTTGGAAGCATCGATCTCCTCTCTCTCAATGACTTTAACTCGCTGCTCCATTTCTTTGACTTTGTCCATAAATCTATTGACAAGAGCATGGTCAAGTGAAGGAAAGCTAAAATTAGGGCATTTCTCAATGTTGTCGGCATAAGAGTTTACAATGATTTTGTCGAGAGAAGTACTCATAAATTGGGACACCCTTTACTTAGTATCAGAGATAGTGTTGACAACCAACTTTAAGAAACTTTTCTTTTTCTCTAGTTTCTTCCTGAGAGAGGATTGTTTGGACACCATTCGAGCTTTTTCATCTTCAGATTCTTTCAGAGCCATTTTTAGAGCTAAACTTTCATTAGTTAGAAGTTGTTTTGCTTTCCTCTCTTCAGAAATAATAGACTTTGCTTGAGCAAGAGAGGCTCCCAATCTTTCCTATTCCTTCATAGCATTATTTTTGTCAGCAGATAGGGAAATGATCTGGCTGTTCAAGATTGAGATTTCATCTTGAAGCCTGGATGTCTCTACAGAAGATTTTTGACATGTTTTCTTAAAGAGAAAGCCAACTTTTGGAAATCTGAAAGGACAATTACGACATAAGTCGACATTCAAAAAGAAACGATAATAATAAGGTTAAATAATATGAAAGTACCAGAAGTTGTTGCTCTATTAGAGATCGATAGTGACCAACTGGGTCAAAAACAGAAGAAAGAGGGTGAATAAAAGTAAAGGATAAAGAGTTCAGGATAGATTGAACTATATTTTCAAAATTACTTGAAGGCACTAGGGATGTGAATCTAGAAGGGTTCAA
This sequence comes from Allium fistulosum, assembly GCA_030737815.1. Taxonomy (NCBI): domain Eukaryota; kingdom Viridiplantae; phylum Streptophyta; class Magnoliopsida; order Asparagales; family Amaryllidaceae; genus Allium; species Allium fistulosum. The sequence goes on from CM060902.1 coordinate 238,130,718, forward strand.
CTCCTAAGAGGGAGTTGAAGTTCCTAAATCTTTTTGCATCTGCTCAATAATATGAGGAGAGCAGGAAACGATGATGTGAGATAGGGGATTGTCCTTTGAGGGAGTTGTTTAGATCGATTAGGAGAATCTTCGATAATAGGACTCTCTAAAATTTTGCCCACATCAATAGTCTCACCCTCTTCTGGTAGTAGAGAATCTGGAACTTCAACAATCTTAGCCTTCTTGAGAGATGGGCCCGCTACAGCCACCTTGCCCAATTTTCTTTTAGCATTCATCTTCAACCTAGCGATGACCAGAGTTAACGATAATGCACCAGATTTGAAAGTTGAGAGGACTGGATTGCTTGTGATTGATTCAGCCTGAGGAGTAGTTGCTGAAAATTCAAAAAAAAATTACAAGTCAATGAAGAAATTTAAGAGGTAACACAACAATAAACTGCAAGTACTATGTCTAAGCTTACTAGAGTGATCTGGGAAAATTGGAGACATAAGGGAGAAGTTCTTAGGATCACCCAAAGATGAGAAGTGTTTGGACAAGAAATCTGGGAAAGGTAGGAAGTCACCATGCCGAATATAAATGGAAGTATAGGCGAAGTATCCTTCGGGAGGATTTTGAATGGTGTCACTATCGCTAGGGGGATGGCTTCTACCCCAGTAATGCCAAAGTCATTCAAAACGGCATCAACCTCATCCTGAGAAGAAATTAGGGAATGTTTGGAGATGGCCTCGACCTTCTTTGGAGAAGATTCTACTACGGGTACTATATCTTTTTTAGGTTTCTAGGAGTCCTTTTCACACCCATGATCCTATTAGGTGAAATCATTTCAGTAAAAGGTTATAATTTGTTCTATTATTAACATTTTTCAAGAATGTCGAAAACCTATTACAATAATTCAAATATCAAAAAAAAATGTAATTTCTTATCCTTGAAAGAATGTTAAAGTCAATTTAAGAAATGAAATTCATTGAGCTTCAGTAGCATGCAAGGGGTAAATGGAATGGGAACACCTACAAACACCCTTCGACAATGTCAAAAGCCCAAGGAGATTTTACTATTAAAAGAAATAGTTAAAGCCTACACAACTAATTTGAATATAAATATACCCTAACAACATTCCACAAACGATAAATAAACCTTTCGACAATGTTTAATGGCATGAATTTTGTTTTAATCAAAGAATATGAATGTTGTCGAAGCCCTATATACCAATCAAGTTAAAAGACTTGGGTTTAAGTAAAATCAATATAAATGAAATGGCTTTGGGATGGTTCGACGGTGTTTGTATAAAATGGTGATCAAATCTCAGTTAAATATAATGGATTTCGAGTAAGTCGAAAAGGGGTGTATGGTTTCGAAAGCATACCAAAACAACTTGATACGATATAGTAGGTTTCGATCAAGTCGAAAGGTTTGATTCGATTTTCAACTTAAACAAAATATGTTTTCTTCAATCTAATTCATGGCGAGAAGGGTGAATTGCTAACTCTCAACATCTTCTAAAGTAAATTAAAAGTAAACTTGAATCAAACGGTAGATTTAATTCACTTTTATATACATTAGGTTTTGAATCCTTTAAAATGGAAGTTGGATTTTCGAAAGTTTGTATTATGTGACACATTAAGGCGACTTCCTCAAAATGTATTAGAAGATTGTCAAAACATATTCTTGCTTTTGAAGAAGTATGCTCCTTATCAATGATATCAACTCCTTTGAAGGGGTTAACTTAAAGTTGAACACATGAACTCCTTTCGACCCCTTTGAAAGAGGTCGAAATATTAAAATAAAATTGACCGCCTCAACCCCCTTTCGAAAGGGCTGAAAAGTCAAATTAAACATAGCCTTCTCTTTGAAGCCATTGGAACATTATCTTCTTCCCCAATTCAATTTTAATCCAATACTTCAAAATATTGACAATTCAATTGATTCGAGTGCGAATTTATGCCTAACAACAATAAAAATCCAAAATTCAAGCTTAAAAAAATTGAATTAAGCGTAATAAAGTTTGAGCATGGGTTCATATGCAATAATAACGAACAGTCCCCAAATCTTATTGAACTTGAATTCTAACTCAAAATTAACATCATAAATCCAATCCAAGAATAATTTCATACAAATTAAAAGTCAAATAGTCTTATTGAACTCAAAACAGAAATGCAAGTTCAGACTTAAAAACTTTAAAATTGAAATCAAATGCAATAAATTAATTTGGGGGATAAAACAACAAGAACATAACTTAGATCTGAAATTGTGTTGAATAAAAATAAGGATTTAAAAGGAGGTTGTAATTCTTAATTTTTGCTGTGAGCCTTCAATGGCAGGTAAATGAAAAGGAGAAGAAGAAAGCACGCTTTATAAAAGCAGTAGGTGCAAAGAAAGCCGCCTGATCAAATTTAAAAGAACAATCGGGATCTATCGGGAATATCAAAAGGCGGGAATCTTTATGGGTTTCAAAATGGTTGACTTGAAAAGTCAAGATTATCCCTTCACAAAGGGGGGCAAGTGTTACCACCAATTCTCACTTCAACCTTGTCGAAGCCAAGGAGAGTAGAATCGAAGAATTTACAAAAGATGATAACATCAATAAAGCCTTTCTAATGAGTCGAAGAGATGCTATAACAAAGAATAACTGTGCTATAAGCTTTCGAAGAGGTCGAAAGGGGATGAAAGAACCCTTTTAAAATAGATATTTTTGCTTACATGAAGACGTTTCGGATATGTTGAGGAACACCTTTCGAAGGAGCAAATTACAGCCACTCACATGCATGCAAAATCTTTTGAAACTGAAGGTTTCGCCTTTATTCACATTCCGCAGAAAGATATTTTGTTAGAGCAACCCCTTTGAAAGCATTACTAAGCCTTTCGAACCGGTTGAAACCTTTCACAACTAAGAAAGAAAAGCTTGCTAAAGTTCAATATTGCGATCTCCTATACAAGAAGAAAGGGTTCCGCATCAATCAATAAGTATGTCTTCGAAAGTTACCTTCCGCTTTGAAACCCTTGGCATTTCAATACCTTTAAAACCCTAAAGATCTACTATTAACAGACTCGAAAGCTCATGCCTCTTCTTACTTGCAACAACATAGCAACACAAGGTGGAGAAGCATACCTACCCTTTTCAATGAAGTCGAAAGCACTCAAATCCATTTGAAAGCAATGCGGAAGGATGCCTTAATATGAACGGCAACGAAAGGTCTCTAGGGCCGCCTTTCGACCAACTCAAAAGGACTGATTCGAAAGGTGCCAACCCACACCTATAAATAAGACCATATTGGTTTGGTTTAGAGGATCCGAATTCTTTACTCCATTCTTGTGTTATCTTAAAGTTGTAAACCCTAATTTTCAAATTAAATTGGGAATTTGATTAATTTGCACTGCTTGAGTTTTATCAAAGCAAGATTATGATATTTTTGGATATTCGGCTAATTTGATATCTCTATTAAATTCAATTTATAATCTTATTATGTCAACTTGATTGAAGGGTCACCATTAGAGTAAGTCAAAACCCATAGCTCAACCAATATCCTTAAGGCCTTAGTTCATATTCTAAAGTTGTCGAAAGGTCAGCTTCCGAAGAAGTCGGAACCTCTCCATTTTATCCATATCCTTAGCTCATTAGAACCAACCTTAGGGTCACCTCAACTTATTCGAAAGGGGGGTTCAAAAGGATACTAAGCCGGCTTAACTTGTTCGAAAGGAAATATAAGAAAAATATTTAGTGTTTTGTTCAAGTCGAAAGGTCGAATAAGAAGGAGTTTCAACTACTATAACCTATATGAAAGAAAAATTGGAGAGAATAAAAAGGATTATAGCTATCTTAACCTGATTGAGAGGTATCAACTGCTTTCATCTTTTTGAAAGGTCTCAAAGGAGTCATCTGCACTTCAAATTTTGTTTTGGAGTGTTGACAAGTTTTCTTGTTAACAACTATCTATCTTGATGATTATTCCAAGAGAAAGGATAGAATTAGCATTTGTCATACGAATTATGCAGGATTCTATGTGGAGGTTCAAGATCTGTTTGAGATGATGGAATCCATTTGGGGATTCATATTCTATTCGAGTGATGAAGAGTGGTGTGAGAGATGCTAAGCATAGCTTCACCGTCAGTTAATGACTAAAATCAGAGATACAGTGCATAGCTAAAAGGAATGTAGCATTTAGCGATACTAAGGGTGAAGGCGACTACCATCAAGTGTTACTTACGGATATGCATATGAAGCGATGAATTCAGGACCACGAGTTTTGGGTCTAGGCCAGGTATGTATTTCTTATAATACATTCCCTAGAGATGTACGTTGCTCGGTAGGATATATCTCATCCTTGTGTAGGAGGTTCGATTCGGCTTGATTTAAGGCGATCTCCACAGATCCGTACATATATGCTAAAGCACCTTAGCGGTACTGATTGTAAACCTATTACTATTGTGTTGGACGCACACTAACTATTTAATATTGTTTATATTCTACACTCTAGACATTATCAATCATATCACTATATTAAACTTAATGAATGGTTGGTTCCATTGAGAGGAAAACCATTACGGAAATCTATACGGTCTCAGTTGTTATTATAACTTGTCATACATATTTCTTATGTTTATTACGCTAGTTTACCAGACTGATCGAGGTGTTATTTTCTTATAATGCTCGAGTCTGCTCTATGTATATTTTTAGAATTAGCTATAGAAGCTTTGGAGCTTATGGAGAGAAGTTGGATGATTATATATCATAGTATTCTTATTTCCATTGCATTACTGTATTATATATATCATCATTATGAGAACATGCAGTTATAACTGTGCAGGCTGATGGTTTTACTTAGGTTTTGTAACTCTGAAATTTTTGTATTCAGAATAAATTTTGTATTGTTCTTTAGATACTATATATTATCATTTCGCTAGTGAGATTCTGATGTTGTGTTATTTTCTTCTTGTTCTTTTCTTTTTTTATTTTACCTTAACTTTCTATCTTTCTGACACTTGGGTGCTCGGCACATGAATACCGTGGATGTATTTAGCGTCGACATTCGAGGGTCGAAAAGTTAGGTCATTACATTTGGTATCAAAGCACAAGGTTGAGCGAATACCTTGGCTTTGGTTGGTTATGTTAGTCTATAGGATAATGGTTTTGATGACAACAACTATAGAAGTGTTATAAAATATATATGTGCAGGAAATCTATATGCAGGTATCAACAAAAGAAGACTGTACAGTAAAGAAGACAAAGATCAAGAGTTCAAGATTGAAGACTCATGAGATTCAAGATATTCAAGAGTTCAAGACAAATAATATAGTTAGGTTAGATATTTGTTAAACTCCTTGAAAGCACTATCATTCTTTTTTATCCAATTTACTCGTGGAATGGAATCCACTTCGTTCTTGTTAAAGGGATGGAACCCTAGTGAGATGGAACTCACGAAATATCTAGTGGAACGGATAGTAGCCCTATTTTGTTATCCACTAATTTTGATTCAAAAAGATTTTCAAAATTATCTCTTGTTTCATAAAATGATTTTCAAATATTCCTTTTCAAAAGAAAAACCTTCGTTCGTATTTCCAAAAAATGTTTTAGCCTCAAAATCATATTTATCATTTTGTTATATTTTGATTTCAAAATTGTCCTTGATATTTTAGCCTCAAAATCTATTTTAATATTATATTTACTTTAGTTTATTTACCTTGATTTTAAATATATTTTAGTATATATACATATATATTCATAAGTATTTCTACTTCTAAATACCTTCTACAAATACATAGAGTCCATTTGAATAAAGTTGCATATGTTTTAAATCATCATTTTCAAAGAAAAGCAAATCATCATTTTTACTAGACCATGTCGACATCATAGTTACTCGTCATGTCGACATGCTTCCCGTTATAGCAAAGGTTGTTTTCAAAAGAAGTGTCTATTCATTTAAATCTCTTTGAATGGACACATCCATTCATTCTCTATAAATAGAGACTGTTATGGACGTTTTCTAGTAACTACTTTCTTTATTTTCTCTCCTCTTTATTCTCTTATCTTATTTTCTAATCATCCTATCCATATTCTGCAGAAATCTTAAGTGAATCAAACCAGAATATCTCTAGTTTGATTCTCTGCCACTCTCTTCAAAGAATCTCAGTGCTTATCAGAGTTATAGATACATTTGTACTCAAAGAAACTTGTTTAGGGTTATAAAGGTGTGATCGTGTCCTTGGAAATCGATCGGGTGAACTTGTGTCCTGTGAATCAAGTGGTTCTACCCAGAGACCTGAGAATCTGGAGGGTGTACCTCGTTGCCTTGGAATCGAGGGATTGTAATCTAGATTATTATTGAATAGAAAGCCGTACGAGTTGTGTGGGACTGGATGTAGGGTAACACCGAACCAGTATAAAATTCCTGGTGTGTTCTTTCCCTTACTTGCTTTTTATTTATATTTGCATCTGTTTGTGATTCTGTGATTTGATCTGTGATTGTGTATTTGCATTAAGTTAGTTAAATCAATTTAAATCAAATAAGTTTTAAAGAAATTCTTAAAACACTATTCACCCCCCCTCTAGTGTTAAATAGCCATCTTCCGCGTCCCTGTCATTTGGTATCAGAGCAAGTTTTTCAAAGTATTCATAACCTGATTTTTGAAAAGTAACAATGGCTACCAACACTGGTATTTCTAGTTCATTTGTAGAGGGTCAGTCCACTGCCAGACCACCACTTTTCAATGGCAGTAACTATGCATATTGGGCATGTAGAATGAAGATATATTTACAATCCATTAGTTTAGAAACATGGAATATGACACAAACTGAATACACTGAGTCCACAACTGATTTTGCTCAATGGACGACCGTTCAAAGAGAAGTGGCTCAAAACAATTCAAAAGCCATGAATATTTTATTTTGTTCACTAGATAGAAATGAATTTAATAGGGTATCTGTTTGTAAAACTGCATATGAAATCTGGAAAACTCTGCAAGTTACTCATGAAGGAACAAGCAAAGTTAAACAGACCAAAATTTCTATTCTTACTAATCAATTTCAATTATTTAAGATGTTACCTAGTGAATCTATTCCAGATATGTATAGTCGTTTTCAGGATATTGTTCATTCACTAGTATCTCTGGGAAAAGCAATCTCCGAAGAAGATCAAGTCAGGAAAATTTTGAATTCACTCACTCCAGAATGGGATCTGAAGACACTAGCGATTGAAGAAGCAAATAACATCAGTACCTTAAAGATTGATGAATTAATTGGAAATCTGATGTCATATGAAGTTCAAATTCAGGAAAGAAGGGAGAATAAGTCATCAGAAAAAAAGTCCATTGCCTTTAATGCACTAACTGGTGAATCAGACTCTAGTGATAATGATGAAGAAATAGCCTTCATGACAAGAAACTTTCGAAAATTCTTGAAGTATAGAAAAATGAATAATCACAAGAGAAAAAGTTTTGGAAATAACACTAAATCACTCAACAACATCAAATGCTTCAATTGCAATGAGTTTGGTCATTATCAAAGAGACTGTCCACATCAAGAAAAGCAAACTCCTCAATCAAACAAAGAATATTCAAAGAAAAGAAAGAAAGCATTTGTAGCAACACTGGATGATTCAGATACGTCCTCAAGTGATGATGAACAGAAAACAAAATTGGCAAATATGTGTTTTATGACAACTCAGAATTCAGATAATCAGGATGATATGGAACTCAAACAAGGTACACGTTTACTATTTTAATTGGTTGAAAATTGGTTGCTTAGAATAGTTTATTAATTAAGTATATAATTGATTTTATTAACTTAAAATTTTTCAAATATCTTTTAAAAATTTATAAAATATTATTTTTATATATTTTCTGTATAATATATTTTCAAAATATACTCAGACAATAGTCATAATATATATAAGTATATATATATATAAATCTTGTACATGCTTGAAATCATTTTTGCAAAATCTGATGTGCATGTCGACATGGCACTTATTGGTAATGTCGACATACCTGTAGCAAATCAGATTTCTAAATTTGAATTCAAAATTCAAATTTCCCTCCACCTTTTCACTAACTCCTATGTTCTGAATAGTTATGACTCTTTGACCAGAGAAGCCACCTATTCAACCTCTTTATATCTATCTTCTATCAACACTTATCTCCATCTTCAATTCAAATTCAAAACAACTTTTATCTTCAAACACTCTTATCTCTTCAAAAATGGCATCCACTAGCAACGTAGCCGGAATGAGGCTGTCAAAAGCCACCAAAGTCATCTCTACAATAATAGAGATGCCATACTTGCATACATTAATTATGCAACTTATGGAAAAGTTCATTCGGGTAGTTTTGCTATTTTTAATGACTTCGCTTCTTATGAAATTGATGCTCTCTTTCAAAACAATGGTATTCTAAGCTTGGTTGACAATAACCAAAATGATTTTGTTGCTATCCAAACCTTGTCAAAATGTTTTATGCAAATTTAAATCGTGGTTTTTATAATGGAAGGGATGATGAAGTGTGGAGTAGTGTCAAGGGGACACAAATTGTTTTGGATACCGATGTTTTAGGAACCATACTTGAGTGTAAAAGTATCGGTTCCAATCTTTCTTCTTTTGAAATCGAGGAAACCGATCGTGAAACTTTTCACAATACTTTTGAGGAAGAAATGGATTTCAAAAACAAATTTTTTCGACCAAAAGCTCGTATTGTTAATCTTCTCCTTCAACGCACTATTACTCCGAGATCGGGAAATTACAATAACCCGACTCAAAAAGTGTGTAAGGCTCTTTTTGCAATTTTTGGAAATTATGATATTAATTGGGCACAAGTTATCTTGGATGAATTTCGTCACAAAAACTTGGATTCGGGAGAGAATGCATTATATCATGGAATATACCTCACTAGAATTTTTAATTACTTTGGAGTGGATATGAGAGGTGAAGAATTCTTTCCAAGAAAGGTTTTTAATCATTCCAATATTTCACTTATGAAAATTCCGCACGTGTTTCAACCATACGAAACACTAACGGAAAAAGAAGCACGATTGGGGTATGAGGAAATGCAAGAAGATGAGGAGGAAGAAGAAGAAGAGGAAGAGGAGGAAGAAGAAGAAGGTGAGGAAGAAGAAGAGGAAGAAAGTGAAGAAACTTCCTTAGAGAGTATTGATTTTCCCACACGACCATCAAACAAGATTCTCCTTCACAATCAACGAGTAATTGTAAAAAATCAAAAAGCTCTCAAACACTCCGTAAACAAAAAAATTGGACAAAATGTCCAATACTATGAACAAGTTCTTCTCCAAAGTCAACAAGAAGCTTAATATCTCATCATCTTCATCCTCATCTACTAGTTTCTAGAGTTTACTTTTTGTATATCAATGAAATTTGGTATATTGAAAGTTGTATCTTTATGTTTTCTCTATGAGATTCATGTACTTCTCTGTTCTAGTATGAAATGAAGCTTATTCTCTTACTGTTACTCTTATTTATATCAAGTAATATATATATAAATCATATGTATATACACTGAAAATTCAAAAATAAGATGTGCAAAATCTGCTATGTATGTCGACATACTGTATAGAGGTCATGTCGACATATACTGGTAATATTCTAAATGGACATTTCAATTTGAAATTCAAAATAACTCCTTATGTCTATTCATTTCAAACGACTTTCCTGTCTATTTAAGTCCTATTTTCTTCCAGAAAACTTCTCATAACTTCTCTCTACTCTTATCTACTTATTTCCTTCTTACTTATCGTCAAAATGGCGTCATCCTCTTCAAATCTAAGTGATAATCTTGAAGAGACTCTCAAATCCTTCAAAGACATTCTTACTTTTATTCTACGAAATCAGAGGCACTTAGAACTGAGTCAAATGCAGATGATAAAGGAACAAGAAAGGCATTTCGATGCACTACGATGGATGATCTCCGCTCTCAACAAAGAGGATCTCCAAGTAAATCCACTGAAGACATTGCTCCAGGACGATGAAGATTGGGAAGTAATCAAAGCGGATCCCATCTTTGGAAAAGAGGGATGGGTTGAAGTTCCACGTAACATTTAACTTGTTTGATTTGGTTTAAAAATTGATTTGATTTGAAATACTTGATTTGGTTTTAAACATGGTTGATTTATGATAACTTACTATATTGATTATGTAATAAGACATAAATAGGTGTGCTTATGTTTGATTGATTTGTCTACTTATTGTATGCATTTTCTTTTCATTTAACAGCTATGTATATAGTAATATGAATAAAATAATCTGTGGTTACACGTATTATTCTCATTCTTATATTACTCATATATATCATTCTGAGTATACAATATTTAGCATTGTTATATCTAGTTTCAGTATTATTAATGATAACACTATCATTAGAGTTAATGTCATTTTTTTGTTGATGACAAAGGGGGAGAAGTATAAAATAGGTTAGTGAGGCATAGATTAAGGGGGAGTTATTAGATTTAGGGGGAGTTATAAGGAAAATATAAATATTTTATAAACAAAGGTTGTCATCATCAAAAAGGGGGAGAATGTTAGTCTATAGGATAATGGTTTTGATGACAACAACTATAGAAGTGTTATAAAATATATATGTGCAGGAAATCTATATGCAGGTATCAACAAAAGAAGACTGTACAGTAAAGAAGACAAAGATCAAGAGTTCAAGTTTGAAGACTCATGAGATTCAAGATATTCAAGAGTTCAAGACAAATAATATAGTTAGGTTAGATATTTGTTAAAACTCCTTGAAAGCACTATCATTCTTTTTTATCCAATTTACTCGTGGAATGGAATCCACTTCGTTCTTGTTAAAGGGATGGAACCCTAGTGAGATGGAACTCACGAAATATCTAGTGGAACGGATAGTAGCCCTATTTTGTTATCCACTAATTTTGATTCAAAATGATTTTCAAAATTATCTCTTGTTTCATAAAATGATTTTCAAATATTCCTTTTCAAAAGAAAAACCTTCGTTCGTATTTCCAAAAAATGTTTTAGCCTCAAAATCATATTTATCATTTTGTTATATTTTGATTTCAAAATTGTCCTTGATATTTTAGCCTCAAAATCTATTTTAATATTATATTTACTTTAGTTTATTTACCTTGATTTTAAATATATTTTAGTATATATACATATATATATTCATAAGTATTTCTACTTCTAAATACCTTCTACAAATACATAGAGTCCATTTGAATAAAGTTGCATATGTTTTAAATCATCATTTTCAAAGAAAAGCAAATCATCATTTTTACTAGACCATGTCGACATCATAGTTACTCGTCATGTCGACATGCTTCCCGTTATAGCAAAGGTTGTTTTCAAAAGAAGTGTCTATTCGTTTAAATCTCTTTGAATGGACACATCCATTCATTCTCTATAAATAGAGACTGTTATGGATGTTTTCCAGTAACTACTTTCTTTATTTTCTCTCCTCTTTATTCTCTTATCTTATTTTCTAATCATCCTATCCATATTCTGCCGAAATCTTAAGTGAATCAAACCAGAATATCTCTAGTTTGATTCTCTGCCACTCTCTTCAAAGAATCTCAGTGCTTATCAGAGTTATAGATACATTTGTACTCAAAGAAACTTGTTTAGGGTTATAAAGGTGTGATCGTGTCCTTGGAAATCGATCGGGTGAACTTGTGTCCTGTGAATCAAGTGGTTCTACCCAGAGACCTGAGAATCTGGAGGGTGTACCTCGTTGCCTTGGAATCGAGGGATTGTAATCTATATTATTATTGAATAGAAAGCCGTACGAGTTGTGCGGGACTAGATGTAGGGTAACACCGAACCAGTATAAAATTCCTGGTGTGTTCTTTCCTTTACTTGCTTTTTATTTATATTTGCATCTGTTTGTGATTCTGTGATTTGATCTGTGATTGTGTATTTGCATTAAGTTAGTTAAATCAATTTAAATCAAAGAAGTTTTAAAGAAATTCTTAAAACACTATTCACCCCCCTCTAGTGTTAAATAGCCTTAAGATCATCTTCCGCGTCCCTGTCAGGTTACAGCTTATTAGAGATAGGGTAAGCGACACCTTTGAATAAGTCGAGTGTATTATACATATGAGAGTATATTTGTATTTTGAAAACTAGACCATTAAATTATTCCTTAGGAATATCTCTTTCTTCATAACCCTCTCCTTGAAGTAACTCTATCATTTAGTTTCCTGACGCTGTTTCACTTTGATTAGGTAGTAAGAACTAAACTGCCAATGCTAGAGATGGTCGGGGTAGTACTGTTATGAATAGTGGGAATCGAGCATCGAGGAATATTGCTCCAGTTGAGGAACTAGGGGAGATAAATTTTTCTTCGATTTGTCGTGATTATGAGAGAATGATGGGTAAGAGTTAGGTGGTACAGAGACAATCATAGAAGTCCAGACTTGGATCAAATTGTATGAATGGGTATTTGGAGATATAGAGTTAGATAATGCAATGAAGTATAGGTTGGCATCACCACATCTGATAGATGGAGCAATGGATTGGTGGAGTTCTATTACAATTGACGCCCAAGAGAACGACTTCTCTTGGACCCAATTAAAAATGATTTTAAGATGAAGTTTGTTCTAAATGCCGAAAAGAGTATGTTATTTATGAGCTTCTTAGATCTAAAGCAGGGAGACACGACCGTAGCGGAGTATGAGAACCAATTCATTGCTTTGTCTCGATTCAGGTTAGGATTGGTTGACAAACTGCCGAAGAAGAACAAGATGTTCGTTATGCGTATGCACCTTGAGTTTCAGTGGGATATAACTAGTCATGTCATGGGATCTTTTATTTTTTTAGTAAACATTGCTTTAATGTTTGTGATCTTAGTACCAAGGCTGTCTATTTCTATACTAACTGGAGACAAAAAGCAAAAGTTTCAACCGTCGAGAGATATTTCTAGTGTAGTTTGTCATAGGTGAAAGCAGAAGAGACCCTTTGCTTGGAGTTGTAGTTTAGGGAAAGAAGGGCAAGTGGATAGAATGTAGATGGTGAAAACACCCATCGAAAAGGTTCCAAAGATTGAGGCACAATTTGCACCAAAAGGTTGTTACGGTTGCCATAAGCCTGCCATTTTGTTAGAGATTGTCACATGCTCAAGAAAGTTGAGCAGCCTAGGGTCTTTGCTATTTCTATAGTTGAGAAGGAGAAGCATATTCTTGAGGGTATACTATCTGATATGGCTTTCCTATTCATGTTTGTTTGACTCTAGTGCTTCTCATAGTTTCATATTCCCTAACCTTGATGATTGTTTAAATCATGCTTGGCTGGTTTAGGTGCATGGATAATTGTTTGTTGGTTATTGATTTATGCCCGACCAGTTTATAAGAAGTTTTACCTTTCTACATCACGGATTGGGTAGATAGGACTTATGAATACATTGAAATGAACACCTTGTAAATCAGATTTCACAATTTTGACTACAAGGCGTTTGGTTATAATGTTTGGTAAATGGTTAAAATTTAGTAAAAGATGTTTACTATAAATCAAATGGAAAGATAGGATATTTGGAAATAAATATTTGTGAAAAATTTATATAAGAAAGTTATTTTATATAAGTATAGTTTATAAGGTATGGTTTATAAGTGAAAAAGATTTAAATAGAGAATTTGAGAACTTAAATCCATGTGTCTTTAAAAATGTTTTTCAAGATTTTGGAGAAAATAATATTAGTATTATTTGAAAGTAAATATTTTGGAAATTGAGATCATAACACTGAGCATGGATATTATGAAGTATTTGATACCGCTTTGAAACAATTTGGTTAAGTACCAAAAATATGGTTTGGGTGTACTGAACTGACTCCTACCATATGAAAATAATTTCGGTGATGACTGCAACATCATTGACATTCATTTTCGAGTTTCTAAGTGGAGAATGCTACAAAATTATTTTGGGAAAACACATTTTGATTTAAATCTAGAAAATATGATTTGATATTAAAAAGTTATATGCATATATTCACTCGATTCTTGACGACGAACACTTGATACAGATTCGTGAAATGATTCGGATGTTTTCTATCATAGTATATGGCTATGCAAGGAGAGTAGAGGTTTCTAATCAAGGAGCCAAATCAAAGTCTGCACTAGAGAGGTCAAGTGATCTATATTAGTTCTAAAGTGAAATCTACGCGACTGAATAAGTGGTCAAATCGGATATTGCTTACGGATGGTCCATGTGTATTGTACAGGCTTTAATACATTTGTAAGATATGTTATGGTGACTTATAAAGAGTTTAATGAATGATTCTTCAATTTGTTATCATGTAGCATGAATAATCATCTAAGTAATAACCTAACACTATTGAGCGTAAGGTATGCTTAGTAGATTGTTTATCGTCATTGGGCGATGGGAGAGTTTTTAACCTGAGCAAACCATAAGCATTGGTTGCTAGTGATTATGAATGCTACTTGAGTAGTTGTGTGCTTATTCCTTTGTTAAGTTTAGAAGTGTCATGGAGCAAGGATGCTCGAGATGGTACAAAGAAGACGAAGGACGGTTGAAGGAAGATCCATCCAGAGTTGCCTATAGACTAAGGGTTCCTTTTTATCTTAGTTTTGTATATCTTTTGTAGTGTACTCACTACTCGAGGTAGAGTCGCTTAATATGCATTTTGGTTTATGGTTTAGTTTTTATATAGTTCAACAACATGCTATATATGTATCTTGTTCTTCTATCTCCTTTGATTATCGTTCTTTTTTGAATTTCGAGGACGAAATGTTCTAAGTGGGGGAGAATGTAGCAACCCTGAAATTCGAACACTTCATCTTCGAATATCAAAATGTTTTGAAATACAACTAAGTGTTATAAATATTATTTATAATCTTAATAAGCATCGTTTGATTAAAGAATAACGATAGGAAACTTTTTGTTTAAATTTGTTTATAAAAATATATTCTTCGAAGGAAAATCGATAATCTGACCGAAAATCGGATTATCGGTGAATAGCTTTTTAATCGATATAAGTTGTTTAAACTCTTGTACGCTTGTCTAATGATCGAATGAATAAATTAGCAACTAATAAACACTTCTCTTCATAAAGCAAATAGAGCATTCTAGAAGCTTCCAATTGGATAAGGGATATTTTTTATTGTTAAGAGTAAGTATATTGTTAAAGGAAGTGATGTAGAGGAGAAGTGATGGAGCAAGCAGGGGGTAAGTGTTCCATGACATGAAAGGTAGGTGAGAACAAGGCTAAAGAGAACTATTTGAAGCATATAAGGGGGGGCATACCCTTGATAATAATTCTCAAATTCACAAAGCAAAAACAAGCTCTTTCATATCTTCTTCTTCTCAAAAGTTCTAAAGAAAATAATTGCCAAATCATCCAAATTAACTCAAATTTAGGGTGGAGCCTTGAGAATACATTACTACACCATCTACCAAGTTATATTTTGAAGAAGTGAAGCCATTCTCCCTCTATATCAAGAGGCCATGAGCAATTGGTCGGAGGTGGAGGCAAATAGCAAGTGCAAAGTGAAAGAAGAAAGGAAAGAAAGTTGGTTGCAAGATTGGGATCGGAATTGGTTAGCTTGGGCTTACTTGTTTGTTTAGTTAAAGATGAGATAACTCACCACTCAATGGAAAATATTGGGTATGCATGCTTGTGTTTGATTTTGTATATGTTGTTTGAATTTAAATTGACATATGTTGAAATATTAGTTTTGATTCTTGCTTTGAAAGCAAGTGGCATAAGTAATCCATATGAACGGACTTGGATTGGACTCGAATGGACTTGAATGACTTATAGAAAGGTCTTGAAACAAAGCATAAAGGTTGTGGATGGACTTTGGTTTAGATTAGACTTGTATTTGAAAGTGCTCTTATAGTGATAGTCACTATAGATGCACTTAGGAATTGCCTTGAATTCAGCATTTTGTATGGAACTTTATAGCAAGATCCTTAGTGGTTTTTTGCTATATTTATTATGTTTTATATATATGCTTCCATAAACAATTTGGATAGTAAAAAGTTAAGTAACGTCTTGAAAGGTGGCCAAAACATCACTTGTGCAAGACTACCCCGTAGTCTTGATTTTTTATATTTTTGAAAAGGACATTTAACTTAAGTATTTTGTTTCATTCTTTTTACTAGTATAAGGTAACTCATAGAGTATTTCAAAAGTGGTTGAGATATTTATGAATTTTTAAATATTAGTTGTGAATTTTTAAAAAAGGGATTTTACTTTAAAATATA
This sequence comes from Allium fistulosum, assembly GCA_030737815.1. Lineage (NCBI taxonomy): Eukaryota > Viridiplantae > Streptophyta > Magnoliopsida > Asparagales > Amaryllidaceae > Allium > Allium fistulosum. Next base: position 238,146,899 of record CM060902.1, read on the forward strand.
AGGAAAACATGTTTTTCCAACTTTTAAAAGATTTTGTAAACTTGTTATTTTAAAGTAATATTTTGGATAAATATTTTAAAACCTATTTAACTATTTTAAAGTATTTTAAAATCATTTTTAAGTATATATAGTTTCTAGAACATTTGTTGATTATTTATTAATGTATAAAAATCTTATGTAATACTATTTTTTAAAGTGTTTTATTAAATATCTTGTTTCATAAATAAAATTACAGTACATATTTATATTATCCTTAAAAGGGTCTTATAAGAAAACCTAAAGGTTAAAGAAGGGGTTAAGAATTACTTAATGGATAAATGGATAATTGCTTGATTACTTGTTTGAAAAGTAATTAATTATGCTTAACACTAAAAGCCGATGAAGTAGGCTTATCTATTTGTGAGAGTTAGGATAGATGTTCGAGTAGGGATATGAGCAATGGAGCTCTAACCTGCCGATGTCCCTCCTGACCGAGGAATGGTCAAGTTGGGAATGTCGAAAACGTGTTGATCGTGTTGATTTCATACTTGTTTATGGAAATCGTTAATATTGTACCTAACACTAAAAGCCGACGAGGTAGACTTATCTATTTGTGAGATTCGGGAATGAAGTGTCTAGGCAAGGCTTTGATATGCAACCAATACTCTAACTTACCTCTCTTCACACTTGGATAAGCAATAGTTAAGTTGGAATGTCGGAAACAAGTTAAGTATATTGATAGTGATTTGCATAAGCAATTGTTTTTGACTAGACAGTCGATTAGTCGACTATCGAACTTGACCAAATATGACTTAAGAAGTATCGAGAGGCTTCATGATTTCATACCAATGAGAACACCCGAGGAGGAGCTTTAGTACGAAATGACTCTAGCTTTCTCTAACTTCTGAAAGAATTGGAATTGGATTAACCAAAAAGTCATCGAATTGGTTTTAGAATGATCGGATCGATAAGTGTTTTACTTATCGAACACCACTTCAAAACTAGTATAAGCTATATGTTTTGGGAGAGGTTGTGAAGTGAAATGTTATAGAGCTGAACTGTATATCCTAAGGTTAAGTCCAAGGGAGAGGTCAGTGTTAACATTTCAAACGTTCCTATCATATGGGACTGTCTATCCTAAGGAGTATTCCAAGAGAAAGGACAACGTTAGCATTCGTTGGAGGACTTATGTGGGAATCTTTGTGGAGATTAATTTTGATTGATGCTATTTAAATTGAATGCGCAGCGGAAGCTGATGAATTGTTTTTCGCTGAGTACATTGATTGTTGTTTATTATGTGTGTTAATTATTTGATGATTGTTTAAATTGAATTTATATTTATCGTTAAGAATAAAATTGAGTAGGAATCATTATTTGAAGATTGAAAACCTCCCTTATAATGATTTTAATTTTGATTGATTATTATTTTTATATATTATCTAAATTGTAAAATGAATTTAAATTTGATGTTACTTATTATAATAGAAGAATGGGAATGGTATTTTTTGATGATGTGTGTTGTTTGAATTGTCAAAAATGATTTATTATTTTAATATGTATACTTCTAAAGCATTTGTAAATATTTCAAGGTAAGCAGGCATATGCTTTAGGTAAAGTATTGAAAAATCTTTTGTTTTGTGTATATAGTGTATTAGATAATATTTTAAAATCTAAGCAAATGTTTTGAGTTATAAACATTTTGGTAAAAAAATATATATGTTAATGTGTTATTTGATCCTATTTTGAGACAAAAGAAGATAATTATATTATAAAGGTAAGAATTTTGGAAAAGGTATATGTATTAAATATTAAAAGGAATTTTCGAAGGAAAAACAATCTATGTTAATTTGTCCATTGAGTGCGTTAAGAAATATGGTTGATGCATATGGCCAACGTTATGGATAAGGATTCTAAACTCTAGGACGAGACATATGAAAATAACGTTTTGTGAAGATTTCATCATTTTGTAAAAATTTCAATGGTTTGAATGTTTTGAAAGGACTAAATATTTTTTGTAATATCAAAATCTATATTTTTAATAGTTGTATAGTGTTTTTAAGGTATATTAAACTATATTTTGAGAAGAAATTGTGCTTTGAAGTAAGATATGAGAAATGATATAAAGTTCTGAAAATACTAGTAATAAAGTATAGAAAGTTGTTTTAAAGATAAACTAGAATTTTAAAAGAAGTGGTATGTGCTATATTATTGGAAAAATATTATTATATAGTGTTTTGGTAAATTATATATAGTTTGGAAAAATGTGTATATTATATGGAAAAGTGAAGTATTATTCGCGAAGATATCGGTAAATATTTTGAGATGAGAAACTATTAATTATTTTTTATATATAAATGAGTTTGTTTTGACATGATAAAAATACATTAAATACACATGCACGCATACATATTAAGCGGCAATTGTAGCCATTGAACATTAGTTAACAGATGAAGTTGATGGTAAGGTGATGTTGTTGAATTTTATTGTATTTGTAAACTTGTAATATATAGTATGTTGAGATAAATTTTGTGAGATTTTTGAATGCCTATGAATGACTTGAATTGGTTTTTATGGATGTTAAATATGATTATAATAGTGAATAATAAGGGATAAAAATTTAACATATATGTGTTTCCAATTGTAAGAAGTTTAGTACAAAAGAAACTATAATATATTTATTTATACTTGGAACAAATTTATAGATTTTTGGATATTTTAATATATGCAAATATGGAATTTATTATGTAGCTTAAATATTTTGATTTGTGTGAAATATTTTAGAAATTATAATTTTATGAATTTAATATTTTGGGACTAAAATAAGTTTTATAAAAAAAACTATGTATTATTATATTGATAAGTGTTAGCAAAGATTATACTAAAGTGATATAAAGGTATATTATATACTAAAATAGATTTGCAAAGTCAATATGAAAAGAAACATTGAAAATGTATTTATATTAAAGTTTTTGTAAAAAAAAATTTTAAGGAAAAGAATATTTCATTTGTTTATGTACATTACTAAATATTAGAGGATGTAATTTCTTTGATTTTGATTTCGAAGTGAAATTAATTTGGAAGGAAATTAAAAGTTAAATAGTGATTAGATTTTAATAATTTTTCATTTAAATTGAAAAGAAATTTTTGTGAAATAAATTTTTATGATAAAATATTTTGAAGATTGTAAAAGTTATAATATATGTGGAAATATTTATTAGAGGATTTATTTGTTAAGAAATATAGTTTTTAATTTTGAAGTGTTAAATTTTATAATTATAAAAGTCCTGTATAGTAATTTTATGATTGAATATTTTGGAAAAAGGTTAAAAGTGTATATAATTTAATATTTGAGTATTTTGTAATGTAAGAGGAGTTTGTTTAGAATAAAATATGATATATATTTACGAACTTGCTTCAAATTATGAATAAAAGAGATTTAAGGAAAGAATAAATTTATAAAATAGTATTATGAAATTTGGAATATTTTATAATTATGGAAAGCAATTTCCAATTTTGGTAAGAATATTTTGAAATAGGAAGTGATTTACATATTAATATTTATTAATATCTTTGAAAAGTAATTTACAATTTAAGTATTTTGAGATTGTAAATATAATTGAGATGTTCTATATTTATAAATATAAAAGAATTTAATTTTGAATCAATGTCATGGTTTGTATTGTTTTGAATGTTGGGAATTTCAGGATAAACTTTATGCCATAAAGATTACTTCGAAGCTTCTTTGAAAATTTATGACATATGGAATTTGTTTTTGTATATTTGTGCAAATATTGAAAAATATTCTAAATGAGTTCATTTAAGCTCAAAGTCCACGATTGTAAACATTGGGCAAGGAAGAAAATTATGGGTCTTGAGGAAAGCCATTGATGAAAGGTCTAATATTTGGTTATGAGTCACTCCATTTAATGCTTAACAGGTCAACGCAGATCACTATACGTGCTATAAGAAAGTAAAGAAAGAGCATTGTGTGATATGTTTGATGACTGATTGTTTGCATTTGAGTGTAAATTGTAGACGGTGTAGTACATTTAGACGTTATTTGCTTAGTCATAGATTTTTCCCTAAGGATAAATTACTAGGATGCAATTTCTTAAAGGAGGAGTATGTAACAACCCGGTATTGAGAAGTAATTAATTAAAATTAATGATTGTAATTTAAATGATTAAAATGGATTTTTGAAATTAAAATGGGAATAATTTTGGCGTTATTTGTAAATATTGGAATTTTGATGCTAAAATATTTAATGAAGAAATCAAATTGTTGTGGGAGTAATTATTTGTTTAAAAGAGTATGGAATGAATTATTTTGGAATTAAATATTTTGAAATAAAAAATGATAGATAAAATTATTTTGGAGTAATAATGATATTTGAAGTTAGAAATGATTTTAAAATATATTAAAAGTGATGAATAATTCTATAAATTTTAATATTAATAATGATTGGGATTAGAATTATATTTCAAAAGGGAAAGAAAATTTATTTTACTTATATAACGAGTTTTGTAATTTAGTCAATAAATTGGTTTAGAATGAAATTTTGGAATAATTAAATTAAAATGAGTAATTAAGCTCTATAACATATCTAAACTCGAGGGCATCCACCGATATAATATTAATAATAACCTTTGTTATTTCTGCAACTTGACGCCTGAGGTAACTTCTCATTTGTTTTTTGACCGCCCTCTCTCCCAATATGTAATTGGTAAGATTCTCGAAATTTTTAATATGGATATCACTTCATATATGCCTCCTTTAAATGAATTCTGGAATACTTTAGGCTAAAATATATGCACACAACTAGGAAAACTCTAGACCCTATATACTCAATTACCCGTTGGACCTTTTGGTATGAATGTAATCAACGTATATTTAACAATAAATAAATAAAACCAAGTTCGGTTATTTTTTGTATCTCTTGGTTTATATATCATTGGAAGTAACAAATCATAGTCAATCAGATTGGCAAACTCTTCTCCAAAGGATCATTCGCCCTATGCACAATGCTAACAACATGCCTCATCTCCTTCTCAACAACCAACCAAGTGTGGGCTAATTATTTTTCATGTGGTTACATCCTACACCCAGGCTGGTGACTTCAGCTTACAACATCACCAGCCATCAGCAGTTTCAGCATCATTGGCTCGGCCATCCCCTGATGAACCTTCTCTTTTTCAACAACAACAAAAACCCTCATCTGCACCTTTTCATGCACTTTTTCATGTTGAACCTTACATCATTGACTCGGCCAAACCTAGGCTATCACTTTTTCATGCACTCTGCTTCAACATTTGGCAGCGAACTCGATGATGATTAAATCTCTTCTTCTGCACTCTGCTCTAAATCATATCATAATGTTCACTTGCTATTTCTCATAGTGGCCATCATATGTCAAGTTGCCTCAACCTTATGAGGATGTACACTTGCAAAAGCCTTGAAAGCTAGTTGAAGTCCTTCCACAACATTCAGAAACCCCATGCAAAATGTAAACTCTTGCAAAGCTCGTGCTCCTCCAAAACATCCACACATCTACTTAATCAAACTTTTAAAGGCCTCAACTTCAAAACATCGCACATGCTGCTCCACCAAGTAAGTACACTCCACTGCAAATTAAACTTGCCTCTACAACAAGTCTCTTCTTACATTCATCACCTGCTGCATATGATACATTTTGCAACCTATTACTAAAGAGGCTTATCTAGTTGCACTTCATTTTCTTTCCAGCAGTAGAAATATTACTATATAGAATAATTCTTTCTCTCATTCTGTATTTTTCACATATTGATCATCTTTGGGATGATCTCATACTTTTATGTAGTATTACCCATTAAACTTTTGTATGGTTTTGGCTATCCTATTAATAATATCACAAGTTCTCTCCTCGTTAGAGGATCACCCTTACATAAAAAAATGAGTTAAAATATGGAAGTATTATTCTTATAAAATTATATATTGAATGAGAGATGAAGATTTGAGTATGAAATAAATATTAGTGGAAGTTGAAATTAAATTAGCCTAATAAATAAATATTAATTAAAGTGGGAAAGTATGATATTTTTGAATAAATAATTAAAATAATAAGAATTTGTGGAAAATAAATATGCAAAATTCTAATAACGTTGTGTAGTTACTTAAGTAATATAAATATGATTTTTATTTTTAATGTGGATATTGATGTGTGCGAAGTAAAATATGTAGAAAATAGTTTCGTAACCGAAGGAAGAAGAAAATAAATATGATCATATTTTGGAGCCATTGAGATTTTCAAGTAAGAAGAAAAGTGATCTTTTGAATAACAATAAGGATTTGAAGTTTCTTCAAGCTAAGGTGAGTAAATATACTCATAAACATATGTCTAAACATGATTTATAATATGTGTATCATGATATGATGTGCGCTTGCATGAATTAATCAAAAGAACTCACTTACTTTAAAATAGCCTTTTATTTTAATCTTGAATTGGAGCATGAAGTGATTTACTGATGATTAAATTGAATTGTGCTTTTGACGTTATGTCTATGGATGTGTATATACTTATGAGTAATGAAGGAATTATCATAGAAATCAATATGGTGGAGGAAAATTTGATTTGCAAGTGGGAGTTCGAAATCAGAATCCATGACCGGTGGACCGATGCATCGACAGCGATAATAAATGCCCTCCCAACCTTATTTTTGAAGTGTTTTGTTTCAAAAATATTTCTATAAATTTATATTTAGTATGTATAATCTTAATATTAAATTTTAATAAAGAATCTGTATATTTTTATGACGTTCAAATTATTTTAAGAAAAGATTTATTGAAAATAATTTATTTAAATGAGTAATAACTAAAAATTGATTTAAGGAATAAAATATTCATTTTAAAATTATTTTATAATCTTAGAAAAATATGGAATACTTCCTAAATAATATTTTAAGAGTTATAAAGTATATTTCTCGATCGTTTTAAAATGTATTCTATAAATTTTAATAAAAGAAAATATGTATTCGATATTTGTAAATTCATTTAAATATGTTATTTGATTCTAGAAAATTGTAGGATAATTTCTAAACATTATAAAGTAATTTATATTATACTATATATATTAATGCCTTTATGTATAAAGTAAAGGTTTTTGCTAGATTCCATAATTTGGAATAAAAAGAAATTAATTTGAAGTTTATAAATTTATTTTGAATAGTATTTAATTATGGAAAATTAAAGAAAGACTTTTATAATTATATTATTATTTATAAAGTCATTTTGAAAGCTTTGAATGTTTATATAAGTTGGTTTATTAAGTTAGAATTATTTTTCTTTTGTGTTAATTTATATATAATGATTTTGAGACGATTAATCATATTACTATAATTTCTTTTCTAAATAAAATTTGAATGCTATTGATGATTTTATTTTTGTGTAATGAGGAATCTGAGTAAACGGAGTTATAATATCATTTGGTATGGGACTTTCGGTGATATTTCTCCACTTATTCTTTTTGCTTATTATAAAGAATAGGAAAATCTGACATAGGGATCAAACCTTCTAAAGAGACTTTCCTACCTCGATCCAGTCCACTATTAGACGGTGCTACATCCAAAGCTTGTACTTGCTCCGTTGGTGCGCCTGCTCTCTGCCCCATCTTTTGTGGACAAGCTCTACTAAGGTGTCCGGGCTGCCCACAGTTGCAACACTTCCCCTTCATCGTGTCCTTCTTACAGTCCTTTGTGAAATGCCCAACCAATCCACAATTATGACATTTCTCGCCCTTCTTGATCTGTCCCTTCTGAGGTCCTCCTTCTTTCTTCTTGTCCTTATCCTTCTTATTCTTCCACTACTAATTCTTAGAGTTTTCTGATTTAGGAACCTCCTTAACCTCTTCTTTCTTAGCAACATCGGATATGAGAGCCATTTCCACAAGTGATTCATACGTTGCTCCCATAGGTACATGTGTTAATGCCAACCCTTAGAGGGGCTGGTTCAAACCCTTAGCAAACTTGGTGGCCTTCTTATGCGGTGTATTAACAAGCTCCATCCTAAACCGCGATAACTCATTAAACTGATTTATGTACTCTTTCACCGAAAGACTCAGCTGCTTCAAACTAATGAACTTCTCCAACTACATGCTTTCCTCGGCTTGCGACAAGAACTTTCTCTCAATCCTTTCCAGAAATCCAAACCAACCAATGTCCCTACACTCCATCTCTACAATCTCCCACCAGTAAGAAGCCTCTACCTTCCACTGCCAAGATGCAAGATGAACTCTCTACTGGTCCTCCAATCCTAACAGCCTAAATATCTGCTCCATATTCCTCAACCAAACTCGTGCCGCTACGAAATCCACCATACTATAAAATATCTTGCCTCCTAGACTAGCAAAGTCCTTGCATAGCTTAAATATATTGGCTGTTGCAGGTGGATTAACAGGTCCTCCACCCGTCGGTGCTGCGTTGGGCGCTTGCCCTTGCACCTCTGGTGCCCTAGCTTGGAGGTACCTATGGAACCAGATAGGGACTCGGACACCCTCTAGAAGATTTGGGGTTTCCGCCATACTATGTAGAGAAAAGAAAATTTAGGCTCAAAAGAATCGAAAGAAGGTTAAACTAGACTTTGAGGGAATTTTTATAAAACTCTTTTATACATGAAAACTATTTCTATAATAAGAGTTTCTTTCTGAAAAATACTTTTAGTTTGAAGATATGTTACCTTTTAAAAATACTTTACTTTTAAAACAAGTTTTTAGGAATCATGTAGCCTTAGGCTCTGATACCAATGAAACACCCCACACCCCTTAGTATTCCCAAAAAGGGCAGACCAAAGGATGTGGTGCGTTATAGGTATAGCTAAAGCATCATAGAGACTAATATTTATGAGAAAATAAGTAAAAACAGCGGAAAACATTTAAATAATAACTTATCCTTCAGAATTAAAGTTCATTTCAAAATAAGTCAACATAACATGTCTCAAAAACTCAAAATGTCTCATGAAAGTACTTCTTACTCTCACAAAATCAGAGTACAAAAATAACAATAGTAATAATCCCTCTCACAAGTGCCAATCCATTATAAGCCAAATGAAAAAGATGAAAAGCAGAAGAATACATCTGAAATGAGAAAACTCCGGGAATGAATCTCGGAGAAACCTGTATCAACTATTCTCAACTCTGTTGGCCTATGGGGGGATGGGGAAATAGAGGAATGGGTCAGACAATAAGTCGGGTGAGTGAAAATAATTACTATCATTTCTAAGCAAGATAAAGATGATAAACTAAGCAATAGTTCTAGCTTGAAAGGAAAATACATAAAAGATAAAACTCGGATAAAATATTGTTTCTGATTCTGTTTGACTGTTCACTTTGATTGTTTGATTGTTTGCACATGTCTTAAACTGTCGTGATTAGGCTGAAACCCTAATCCTATCTCAACTGTTAATCTTGATTAGGCTGAAATCCTAATCCTACCCATTGATCGGCCTTTCCTATCTCTGTTGTGCAACTGTGAACCAATCCTGTTGGCCACATCAAAGGACACCTCTTTAGCGCTTAGGACGCAGTAGCAAATAATTTACCCTAATCGATGATGCATGCTCGGTCTTCGCCGGTACACACTAACTGTCGCTCCCTATTTGACCCTCTATTTACCCTAATTAGCATAAGCATGCCCAGCCTCACATACTGTGTGAGACTATCAGTCCTTGACCTGAAAGGAAATAATGCCGGTACTGGTCCTAATAAACAAATCTTCTAGCTTTGCACCCCTTGCACAAATCCCTAGATTTGAGCCTCTATCTATTGGCCACTTATTTAACCTAATTAGCATAAGCATGTCCAGCCTCACCTATGTGTGAAAACATCAGTCCTAGACTTGAAAGGGAATGCTACCGGTAGGGGCCCTATTCTATATTTGCTTAATAACTTAATCCAAGATCTAAGTTTTAAAATAAGCCACTTCTGTTATTTCTGCTATATTTGCTTATTAACTTAATCCAAGACCTAAGTTTTAAAATAAGCCTCTTCTGTTATTTCTGCTATATTTGCTTATTAACTTAATCCAAGATCAAAATTTTAAAATAAGCTTCTTCTGTTATTTCTTTCTTTCTAATTATAACCTATGTGTTATAATTGTCCTTGCTAATGTTACTCTTCTATTTTCTCTTTAGTTATAACCTCTTGTTATAATCATACTTGCAAATATCTTAAGTTTACCTATTTCAGTCCATCTCTATTTTATTTCAGTTTTTCTCATTTTACGTTTGATTTCTGTAAATTAGTGTTTTTTCTATTTTAATCCATATTAGCGAATTCTTCTCTTTTTAATATTTTATTCGCGTCAAAAAGGATTAAATCTCTATAAAAAGAAACTTACATTTACAAGCTAAATTACAACTTAAAACAGATGTAAATAACTCTATATAACTGTAAATAATTACAATTAACTGTAAATAACTGAATAAAATAGCCGAATAAAAATAGACTGAAAAGAACTTCTAAAATTCACTTAAAACTGACTATAAATAAACTTACATAAAACTATCTAAAAATTGTAGAAAAACTACAACTATTGAGAACCCTATTATTTTAAATTGCTTACATATCTAAAATAATTACAAAACACTCACCTATGGTCCTTAGCTCTGTTCCTGGGCCTTTCTGGATCCACTTCTAGGGCGTAGAATACTTTTATCAAAAAGATTTCCTCCTTAGAAATTTTTTCTATTTAGGGTTCAGCCTCGGGCAATGAACCCAATTGGAAGAAAATCTGAATGAGAAAAATAGTTAGAAGGTTCTATTTATAGTGTGGCTTAGGGATCTCAGGCCGTTGGATTTGAAGATTAAATCTAGTGCAACCATGTCATAGGCTCACTAGGAACCGTCGGATGCAGCTATGAACGCACAGGATTGCACGAAATTCAAATTTACTCTCTTCGGCTCATACCTGGACAAAATATCATCCAGACAGAAGTGCGGGTCAACCCATGTTCCATGGGGGTCGATCTACAGGTCGACCACTAAGGGTCTTGTTATATTATTATTTTTCATTTTAGTTTATTAGTTTCTGATTTCTTGTTTCTCTCGTAACTTCTCCATATAAGCTCGGATTTCGACAAGTTATATATGGAAATTGATTATAAAATTACCACGGACCCAATGGTGCAACTTCCGTTGCTCGATTCTGACAATTTCACCAACTTATTTTATTGTTTAATTAATTATTATAGCTCAAATTTTGGGTTGTTACATTCTCTCCTCCTTAAAGGATTTCATCCCTGAAATCTCCAAGGACTGAAGAATGAAATAAATATGTTCATCCAAATTCTACAGCCACATATTCAACCATCTTCCATTACATCCATTGTCCTTAAGCTTTCTAATGCAATATATGATATATGCAATAGTGTAGTGTTAATGCCCCTAATAATGCAAAAGATTAGGCAGTCTACTAATTCAGTCCACCTCCTTCTTATGCAATCATGTTCTTGTCATGTATCCAAATGAATGCAAATTACCTAATGATAACTGATAGTTCTACATGCGTGCTACAATCAATATCCATATGCAACAATCATATGTTAATCGCTCATTATAACAACCATGGAAATAAAATAAAATTGCAAGTGCACACACATCCATATGCATATGCTTTAGTGACCTAGTTAGGCTGATCTCTAAGAGATAATAGTGCCTAGTGTGTGTATATGCGTCCATTAGCATCCACTAGCAAACACTTGCAACCACTACTGTCCATCATACATAACATGTTCTAGTAACATGTTTACATTCAGTCCTACCATCCATAGGTTAAATCCTAAGATCTACCCTCCCAAAGGATACTAAAGGAAAGAACCTATTCAAAACTAAAGATGAAAATAGGAAATTCAAGATGTACTATCGAAGAGATGCAGATAAGAGGTACGTAACACGTAGCGTCCTCAATACTATCTCCCCACTGCACCTTAACAAAAGGGACTTCCTTATTCCTAAGCTTCTTGATATCACGTTCAACGATCTTGGTAGGAATGCGATGAACCGATGCTTCTCTCTCCACTTCAACTTCCTCAAGTTGGCTAGGTTCCACTACCTCTACTGAAACATGTAAGCACTTCCTCAAGTGTGATAAAAAACAACATGAATTCCCGCGATCCTCTCTGGTAGCTTTATTCGATACGCCATCTTCCCTACCCTTTCCACAATGGGGAACGGTCCTACAAATCTGGGAGCAAGTTTCCCACTTGATCCAAACCTCACTACCATTCTTAGTGGAGACACCTTAATTCAAACCAAATCTCCTACCTCAAACTCAATATCCCTTCTCCGATCATATGCATAAGATTTCCGTCTATCTTGGGTCATCTTCATTCTTCTTCTAATCAAATCAATCTTTTCCGAAGTCTATCTAACCATGTCGGTACCAAGTAACCATCTTTCTGTGGACTCCAACCAATACGAAGGTGACTTGCAAGGTCTTCCATAAAGGGCTTCAAAAGGAGCCATCCCAATGCTAGCCTAAAAACTATTGTTATATGCGAATTCCACTAAAGGAAGGTGCTCATCCTAAGTTCCTCCAAAATCAAGAATGCACATCCTCAATAAATCCTCAAGAACTTTATTAACTCTCTCTGTTTGGCCATCCTTATAAGGGTGATAGGTCATACTCAATCTAAGCTGTGTCCCAAAAGCCCCTTGCAAGCTCCTCCAAAATTCGCTAGTAAAGATAGGGTCTCGGTCCCTCACTATGCTAGAGGGAACTCCATGAAGTCGGACTATCTCACGAACGTATATGGATGCCAAATAAGGTACTATCATCTTACTCTTGACTGGAATGAAGTGGGCGCGCTTAGTCAAACGATCTACAATCACCCAAATACTGTTATTCCCCTTCCTAGATCGGGGTAGACCATCTATGAAGTCCATCGAAACACTATCCCACTTCCATTCGGATACATCCAATGGTTGAAGCAATCCGCCAAGCCTCCGTTGCTCCGCCTTAACCTTTTGGCACAAAAGACACTAAGCCACAAACTCTGTTACATCCTTCTTCATGCCACTCCAATAAAACACTCTCTTCATATCCCAATACATCTTATCACCACCCGGATGAATAGTCATCCAAGAATGGTGTGTCTCTGCTAGAACCGCTCTCATAAAATCACATGTGCAGGGGACACAAAGTCTTCCATCTCTCCTTAACCACCCTTTACTATCGATGGAACAACATTGGAGATGTCTAGAGACCTCTCCTCTGCTAATCCTATCCAGAATATCCACAAGCTCTAAAACCTCTCGCTGACTCGATCCAATTTGATCTATGAGGGTAGGCTTAACCTCAAGTACTGCCAATAATCCAGGAGTAATGTCCGTAGAGGGCTTAAAATTAAAGGTGGAAATAAACTCTAGGCTTTTCCACTCCACGAACATTGGGATAAGGGTTGTTCTCTTCCTACTTAACGCATCTGCAACCACATTTCCTTTACCAGGGGTGTAAGCTATCTCAAAGTCATATGATGCCAGAAACTCCATCCAGCACTGCTACCTCAAGTTTAAATCCTTTTGTGAGAACAGGTACTTCAATGATTTATGGTCAGTGAAAAGCTCGAACCTCTCTCCTAGCAAGTAATGTCTCCAAGAATTGAGCACGAAAACAATAGCAACCGGCTCCAAATCTTGGGTGGGGTAGTTCTTCTCATGAGTTCTCAACTTTCTACTCCCATAGCATACTATCCTCTCCTCCCGCATCAATGCCACCCCAAGGCCAATCCCCAATGCATCAGTGTATAATGTAAAAGGCTTAGCTCCGTCGGGTAAAACTAACACTAGTGCACTAGTAATGGCTCTCTTTAGCATCGTGAAGGAATCTCACAATCCACGTCCCACATAAATGTCGCATTCTTCTTAGTGAGGTGAGTAAGCGGTGCTAAAATCTTAGCAATATCTCTTATAAACTTCCTATAATAACCAGCTAAACCTAGGAAGCTTCTGACTTTGGTAGCGTTCTAGGGGGCCTTCCAATCCTATACTGCTACTATCTTAGCGGGATCCACAGCTAATCCCTCTCTTGAGACTACATCCCCAAGAAATGCACCTCCCCACGCCAAAAGTGACACTTCGAGAATATTTCTTTCAACCGATGAATATGATGTGTGCGAAAAACCTCCTCAAGATGAATAGCATGCTTTTCCATACTCTTGGAAAACACCAGAATGATCCATAAACACTACAACGAACTTATTTAGGACATCTCAAAAAACATGGTTCGTTAGATCTACAAAATATGCTGGGGCATTGGTCAGCCCAAACGGCATAACCAACCACTCAAAGAATCCATCGGGTATCCTAAATGATGTCTTATCGATGCTATCGTCAACGACCCTAAGCTGATGAAATCCAGTGGCTAAGTCAAGCTGAGAAAATATTGAAGAGCCAACCAACTGATTGAAAAGATCGTCTGTAACGACCCGCTATTTTGGACCATTCGCATCCATTATAAGTGTATAGGTAGACACTCATGCCGGAATTGAATTGCTCAAAATACCGCGTTGTTAATTTAAATTTGGCAAAACTAAACATATACAGTAAATAAATAATCACAGAACACAGACACAGAGTAATAATTTGCAGCGGAAATAAAAGAGATAGTAGTTCATGAAGCTACTATATAAATGTATAAGTTACATCAGAGTTAAACTAGAGTAATACGATACATCAGATACAAATCAGAATACATCACTGGAATCATCGAATATTGAAAGCAGAATGGATGGCTGGATCTTCAAGCAAAGCTCCAACTTCAAAGGTGAGTCTCGAATACTGGTACACTCAGTCTGACCCGAGCGTAAAGCAAAAACACAAGACACTCGAGTCAGGATTAATATTCTTATATTAATAAATCCAACTCAAGTGAAATAGCAATTGAAATACAAGTAACTCAAAGGATGTTGGAATAACCATCCTTTAAGGATCCGTTAAACTATCTACTATGTAGTAGTGTACGATAATTAGATAATGTCTATCAGTAATATAAAGATATCAAAATAGTGTTAAGTCATGGCCCATTCCACCCTTAACACATTTTTATTCCCAAAAGCATATACAAGACCGTAGTTTCCCCAAAACCGGAAGTCACCAGAGGGCAATCCATATACTAAAGGTACAAAACAAATTCGTAGTGGTCGCGTATAAAGGGATACAAGTATGACAAGGCACATGAGGCAATACCCAAGGTAGTGATACTACCGTTTGCCTGATCCGGACTGGTGAGAACGCAACGCCGCAGCGCCCGCAACACCGTGAAATAACACTCCCAAAATCAAGGGTGCACCAATCGACAACAAGTAATGAGTAGTTCGAAGAAGTGTGTTCACTTGAGGTAGCTGACCTCCATTGGCCCGGCACGGCTCCTGTTTTAGTCATTTCTAATTTGACACAAGTGTCAAGGCTATCCATTATCGTTCTCTTTCTTCAGTCATCACGTACATCAATCCAACCACTTCATTCTGGATCATCACTCCGCGTATAGTTATTAAAGTGGTTTTCGGTTTAGATAGAGAGTATATCCATAATCGATTTCGGTCTCTTTAATAACCTTTGAAATTATTTCACCGATTGGTCGTTTAATAAATTTCAAAACCAAATCAATTTCAATTTCGAATAGATTCGTAAACCAACATTTCATTTGCCTTTCTAAAACAATTTCCACAATTTACGTTTCAAAACTTCCAAATTATCATTTCAAAATCTTATAATACAATTTCAATTTCTATTTAAAACAATTCAAATATTGATTTAAGTTCGTATATAAATTTCATTCCGAAATCATTTAATCAATTTAATTTAACATTCAAATCAATTTAAATTCATTTATCGATTTCATACAAGATTCATTAAGTAAATTTGCCATTCAAAACAATTTCTATTAAATTTCCAATTCATTAAATCCATTATTTAAATTCAACTTCATTATATCATAACTTACAAATTGAATTGAATTAAATTTGTCAAATCAAATTCTTAAAATTTCAAGTCTTACATTAATTTCAATGAATCACATTTTATTTCTTGTTAAAGAAATTCAATTTCACTTGTTTACTTACTTAGATAATTTTCTAAAACTTAATTAATAAAGAAACTCAATTTCAATTATTTACGAAGTAAAATTCACTTATTCAAAAGTTCAATTTCACTTATTAAAGAATTCAATTTAATCATTAAATAATTCAATCTTATTTAATTATTAAATAGTTCAAAACTTAATTATTAAATAGTTTCAAAGTTTAATAATTTCAAACTTAATTATGATTTCAAACTTAATTATTAAATCATTTCAAAGTTTAATAATTTCAAACTTAATTATAATTTCAAACTTAATTATTTAATCATTTCAAACTTAATTATAATTTCAAACTTAATTATTTAATCATTTCAAACTTAATTCAATCGTTTCTCAAATTAAACATCGTTCTTTCATCAATTTCATTTTTAATATTTTGTTTCAGATTTTTAAATATTAACAATTTTCCTTTCATTAAAAATTCAAATTTCAACTTCATTTCAAAACCATAATATTTATTCAAATAAAATCTTCGTTTTATTTTTAAATCAAATTATTGACCAATCGGGTTTTATTTAATTTTCTATCCTAGGTCAAAGTTCAATTTGGGTATTTATCATTTCAACCCGATTCCAATTCAATTCAAAATCAAAGCATAGGAAAGGGAACTTGCAGTGTGATAACTGGGATGGTGTCAAAGTAAATAAACAAGCAATAACAACAATCAATAACAACAATCCAATAATCAATTCAAAGAATCCCGAAATAACCGTATTAATTCACATTGTTATTTGTGCGAATTAATATAATTATTTCTAGAATCTACACTATCATTTCATGCAGATTAAAGATTATTCCACAAATTATTTATACGGTTTTCACTTGTCATTCAATTACAATGTTATACTACAACAATTGATCCAATATACGTCGATGGTTCAAAGTGTAAGTATCACTATTCTACATGTCAATTAATTTAACAATTAAAAGGGGTCATATTCAACTAATCAAATTCAACATATATGTCGATTCAAATTTTTATTTATCCTACGTCAAATTTACTTGCATAATATTTATCACTTTATACATTTCAATTTAACATCCAATATAAACAACAAACAATCAATCAATTATCAATCAAACAGTATTATCATCGTATAATTTACAGATAATGGTGTCAGATGTCACAGGTGAACTGATACAGGTAATAACATACATATAACAGTGTAAATAACTGACAGCAGCATATTTCAATTGTCGTTTCAATTGATATCAAATTTAATAGATAAAAGAAAGTTAATCGTGAGTGAGTGCTCACCTTTCGAGGCTAGAGAGAAAACAACGGGATGAGTTACGGGTCCAAGCACGGATTCCAAAGCAAAGCTAAATTGGCACGAATTCGACGGATAGAGCTGATAACAGAAATCAATAACGAATCAGAACCAGATTGATGAAGATAGATGGTATAACTGAACTTATATGTCTAACTATATATAAGTATTTATAGAAAATCATATTTTACATTTCGATCACATATTAAATTAAATATATAGGCATTTCAAAATCATCGTTTAAATCAGACACATATTTTAAAATCTAACATATATACATAATATATGATTTGAAATAAATACTAATATAGATATACAAACATATAACTTTGCATATATCCTACATAAACAACAATATATATAAACCTTGATTTTGAATCTATATATATATTTCAAAATTTAGAATAGTCTGTATATATATTTTCAAATAAATACTACATCTAGACATAATTAAATAAAATCTCTGCCCATTTATTGAACCCGAACTTATGTATACTATACATATAAACTAAGATATAGGCTGCATACATTAACCAATATCTAAAATAGTATGTATATCACTAGTACATGTTGTTTCATATAAAAATACATAGACTTACTATATTATAATACTTACGGTACACCAACATATTATATACAAATTTAATACAAAATACACAACAAAAAAATATTTTATAGCCTAAATCTATACACGCACCGATTATGAATAACCTGAACAACTTACATTTTTACCTATGCACCTAATATTATAAACAGAATACTAGACTATCTTTAAAATATCAAGTAAAACTAGCAGGCTAAGTCAAAATAGAAGTTAAAGTGGAAGGCACTTAGGCCACATGATGAAAATAACCCATTTATACATTATGTTTAAAGTAATATTTATATCATATACAAACCAAATAAAACAAAATGCTCTACCCCAGCTTATCCCAAATACATCTTACACGTTACTAGTTTCATGTGTATTTATACTTAAACAATATCATATTTGAAAGCACTAAATATAGTACGTATAACTTTCATAACTTTATATCAAATGTATACATTCTTGTAACTAGTTATAAAATTTTAAACATATCATATATTAAATGCATATATATAAACTGAAAAGAAAAAAAAAATACGAAATAAAACTTATATATATTGATATACACTAACATATACACGATTGAAATATATATCATCTACTATACAACTTACCTAGTTTGGTATATAAGGAAGGGAAGTCTTCTAAGACGAATAGAAAAGCACATAAACAGGTATGCCTATATTCTGGAAAGAGAAGCCGCAATGCATGGACTGAAGGAGGCCGGGTCGAGCACCAGCTAGGGGAAAGACGGGAGGAAGATGGTGGTTCGGTTGTGGGTCTCGGCGAGGGGCGGTGGCGAAGGGAAGCACGGCGAGGTGGTAAGAGGGGAGGCGAGGCAGAAGAGAAAGAGAGAGGGAAGGGCGAGTGGAAGTGGCCACGGTGGGTGTGGCGCGTTGGAGCTGCTGTGGCCAGAGAGGAGGGGGCTCGGATTCTTGGGTTCTCGGCCTGAGAAGGCGCGGCCGTCATTGGAGAGGATGAGCGAGCTCGGCAGGTGGAAGGGAAATGGGAAGTCGGGGAAGAGAATGGGTTGTACATGTTTTCTGCACTGTAAATAAGAATAAAAGTGGAAGGAAAAAGAAAAGGAGAGAGGGGAAAAGGAAGAAGCAGGTGGAATAGATATAATTTTCTTTGAACGTATAAAAATTTCAAAAAGAACAGAAGAAATGGAGGAGGAGACAAAATTGTGAAATGATGAAAGAGCTGTCACGCAACAAAAATAAATATAAAATAAATGAAAAGTAACAGAAGGGCTCTTGGTTTTCGTAGATAATTAAAGCAATTGATGGTTGCTTTGATGACATGCTGCAGTTTGATATGCAAAAGAAACGAAAGGTGTCGAAGAAGTTTTGGAAATAGAGAAATCTGACTTTGAAAATATAAATATTTCTCCTTTAAGAGCACAGAAGCGAATATAGGAAAAAGATAATGAACAAACCTGGGAATATGAACATGCAAACCCATACATAGATGTTAAGCTTTAAATGTACAGCTAAGACTAGCTTCAGGTGTAAGCTTCCATCTTGTATTATTTTATTAACGTAGAGAAATAAACAGAGAACCAGATGGCATGGCACCGGTACCGAGACGGTGTAACGTTTACAGATTTCGTCGACCACCGGACGTCGAAACACATCTACGAATATACCGTGGAGATCAGCACGATGAGACGATCAAAACGACATAAGGATATCAGTGGTACGATTGAATTATAAAAATTTGAATTTTCTAATAGCGGAAAATGCAAGAAAAACGCTGAAAAATAAGATCGACGGAGCCAAAGATGTCCGAATTTGGAAAAACGACAAACTGACATCTTGCTCAGAAGATGGATTAGAATTTTTCTATGTAAAAATATTTAGGTTTCGGAAACATTTTATTTTCATCGTTTTTTAACTGATTAAATTGAAGTAAATTTACGCGTGAAATAAACTTTCATATTTTCGGACGAAAATTTATCAGTTGCTATGTTTAACTAAACGTATTCCAAATATCAAATTTATATTTCAAAATTTATCGTTTTAAAATTTCACAAAATTTCAACAAATTAAGTTATTAAAACAGTTGAAATTTACGGGTCGTTACATCGTCTATCCTAGGAAGTGGGTAACGGTTCTTCTTCGTGAGCTTATTCAACTCTCTATAGTCTACACAAAGTCGAAGGGAACCATCCACCTTTGTAGCGAAGACGACTAGCGGCCCCCGCTCAGGTATGCTCCGTCTGATGAAGCCTTTCTCTAGTAGTTCACAGATCTGCTTACTTAACCCCTTCCTCTCCCTAGGAGCCATATGTCTCATGGGCAATGCCACTGGCTTAGCATTGTCATTCAGATAGATCCCAAAGTCGATCTCTCTCTTATGGGGTAGCCCCCTAACCTCCTCAAAAATGTCTTGGAAATCTCTAACAACTAGAACTGAATCTAACTCTCCAAGTGATGAATCAAGGGAATAAAGGAAGCTCAACATGACTGACCCTTGTGGGTCGCAAGAAACCTCGAGAGTCCGTCTGCTACATGTCTCTAGTCTAACGACTCTCCTCTCACAGTCCATCCCCAAAATCATCTCATATCCCGAAAATCCCAGTATATAAGCATCACAATCAAACTCTATGCCCATATAAAAATTTTCAAACCTCTATAAATCATGGATAAATGTGTCGATCCTCCTATGGGGTTTGAAACAACTATAGGGTCTACAAATAGAGAAATATCTAAGTGCAAACAATCAACCAAGAAACTAGAAATGAAAGAATGCGATGCTCCAGAGTCAAAAAGTGTTCGAATAGGAAAATCTGAAATAGAGATCAAACCTTCTATAGAGACTTTCCTACCTCGATCTGGTCCACTACTAGAAGGTGCTGCATCCAAAGCCTGTACTTGCGCCATAGGTGCGCCTGCTCTCTGCCTCATCCTCTAAGGATAAGCTCTACTAAGGTGTCCAGGCTGCCCATAGTTGTAACACCTCCCCTTCATCGTGTCCTTCTACGGTCCTTTGTGAAATGCCCAACCAATCCACAATTATGACATTTCTCACCCTTCTTGATCTGTCCTTCTGAGGTCCTCCTCCTTTCTTCTTGTCCTTATCCTTCTTATTCTTCCACCACTGCTTCTTAGAGTTTTCTGATTTAGGAACCTCCTTAACCTCCTCTTTCTTAGCAACATCTGATATGAGAGCCATTTCGACAAGTGATTCATACGTCGCTCCCATAGGTACATGTGTCAAAGCCAACCCTTGAAGTGGCTAGTTCAAACCTTTAGCAAATTTGGTGGCCTTCTTATGTAGTGTATTAACAAGCTCCATCCCGAACCGCGATAACTCACTAAACTGATTTATGTACTCTTTCACCGAAAGACTCCCTTGCTTCAAACTAATGAACTTCTCCAATTCATGCTTTCCTCGGCTTGTGACAAGAACTTTCTCTCAAACCTTTTCTGAAATCTAAACTAACCAATGTCCCTACCCTCCATCTCTACAATCTCCCACCAATAAAAAGCCTCTCCCTTCAGCTGCCAAGATGCAAGCTGAACTCTCTACTGGTCCTCCAATCCTAACAGCCCAAATATCCACTCCGTATTCCTCAACCAAGCTTGTGCCTCTACGAAATCCTCCATGCCAGAAAACGTCTTGCCTCCTAGACTAGCAAAGTCCTTACAAAGCTTAGAAAAATTGGCTGCTGCAGGTGAATTAACGGGTCCTCCATCCGTCGCTGCTGCGTTGGGCGCTTGCCCTTGCACCTCTGGTGCCATAGCTTGTAGGTGTCTACGGAACCAGCCAAGGACTTGGACACCCTCTGGAAGATTAAGGGCATCCACCATACTATGAAAAGAAAAGAAAATTTAGGTTTGAAAGAATCGAAAGAAGGTTGAACTGGACTTTGAGGGGATTTTTATAAAAAAATTTATATTTGAAAACTATTTCTATAATAAGAGTTTCTTTTTGAAAAATACTTTACTTTTAAAACAAGTTTTTAGGAATCCTGTAACCTTAGGCTCTAATACCAAATGAAACACCCCACATCCCTTAGTATTCCAAAAAGGGCACACCAAAGGATGTGGTGCGTTATAGGTATAGCTAAAGCATCACAAAGACTAAGATTCACAAGACAAATAAGTAAAAACAGCGGAAAACATTTCAATAATGACTTATCATTCAGAATTAAACTTCATTTCAAAATAAGTCAACATAACATGTCTCAAAAACTCAAAATGTCTCATGAAAGTACATCTCAGTCTCACAAAATCATAGTACAAAAATAACAATAGTAATAATCCCTCTCACAAGTGCAATCCATTATAAGCCAAATGAAAAAGATGAAAAGCAAAAGAATACATCTGAAATGAGAAAACAGCGAGAATGAATCTTCGAGAAACCTGAATCAACATTCCTCAACTCTACTGGCCTATATAGAGGGAAAGGGGGAAATAGAGGAGTGGGTCGGACAATAAGTCTGGTAAGTGAAAGTAATTACTAGCATTTCTAAGCAAGATAAAGATAATAGACTAAGCAATAGTTCTAGCTTGAAAGGAAAATACATAAAAGATAAAACTCGGATAAAATATAGTTTATGATTCTGTTTGACTGTTTGCTTTAATTGTTTGCTTTGATTGTTTGATTGTTTGCACTTGTCTTAAACTGCCATGATTAGGCCGAAACCCTAATCCTATTTCAAGTGCCAATCTTGATTAGGCTGAAATCCTAATTCTACCCATTGATCGGGCTTTCCTATCTCTGTTGTGCCACGGTGAACCAATCCTGTTGGTCATGGCAAAAGACACCTCTTTAGCACTTAGGACGCAGTAGCGAATCATTTACCCTAATTGATGTTGCATGCTCGGTCATCGTCGGAACACACCAACTGTCGGCCCCTATTTGACCCTTTATTTACCCTAATCAGCATAAGCGTGCCCAGCCTCACCTACTGTGTGAGTCCATCAGTCCTCGACCTGAAAAGGAATGCTACCAGTACTAGTCCTAACAAACAAATCTTCTAGCTTTGCGCCCCTTGCCCAAATCCTCATATTTGAGCCTCTATCTATTGGCTACATATTTACCCTAATCAACATAAGCATGTCCCAGCCTCACCTACGTGTGAAACCATCAGTCCTGGACCTGAAAGGGAATGCTGCTAGTACGGGCCCTACTTCTATATTTGCTTATTAACTTGATCCTAGATCTAAGTTTTAAAATAAGCCTCTTCTGTTATTTCTGCTATATTTGCTTGTTAACTTAATCCAAGATCTAAGTTTTAAAATAAGCTTCTTCTGTTATTTCTTTCTTTCTAAGTAAAACTTATGTGTTATAATTGTCCTTGCAACTGTTACTCTTATATTTTCCCTTTTTAGTTATAACCACTTTTTATAATCACACTTGCAAATATATTAAATTTTCCTATTTCAGTCCATCTCTATTTATTTTCAGTTTTTCCATTTTACATCTAATTTCTATAAATTTAGTGTTTTTTCCTATTTTAATCCATATTCATGATTTCTTCTCTTTTTAATATTTTATTCATGTCAAAAAGGATTAAATCTCTAGAAAAAGAAACTAACATTTACAGGCTAAATTCCAACTTAAAACAGATGTAAATAACTATAATTAACTGTAAATAACTGAAAAAAATAGCTAAATAAAAATAGATTGAAAAGAACTTATGAAATTCACTTAAAAACTGACTGTAAATAAACTTACATAAATACTATCTAAAAATTGTAGAAAAACTACAACTATTGAGAACCCTATTATTTTAAATTTCTTACAATCTAAAATAATTACAAAACACTCACCCGTGGTCCTTAGCTCTATTCCCGGGCCTTCCTGGATCCGCTTCTAGGGCATAGAATATTTTTATCAAAAAGATTTCCTCCCTAGAAAAAATTTCTATTTATGATTCAGCCTCAGGCAATGAACCTAACTGGGAGAAAATCTGAATGAGAAAAATAGCTAGGCCTAGGGTTCTATTTATAGTGTGGCTTAGGGATCTCAGGCCGTTGGATTTAAAGATTAAATCTGGTGCAACCACATCATATGCTCACTAGGAACCGTTAGATGTAGCTACGAACGCACAGGATTGCACGAAATTCAAATTTACTCTCTTCGGCTCGTACTTGGATGAAATATTGTCCAGGCAGAAGTGCGGGTCGGCCCATGTTCTTTGAGGGTCAACCTATAGGTCGACCTGACCAAAACACGGGTTGACCCCTAAGGGTCTTGTTATATTTTTTTTCGTTTTAGTTTATTAAATTTTGATTTCTTGTTTCTCTCGTAACTTCTCCATATTACCTTGGATTTCGACAAGTTATATATGGAAATTGATTAGAAAATTACTAAGGACCCAATGGTGCAACTTCCGTGGCTCGATTTTGACAATTTCACTACCTTGTTTTATTATTTAATTAATACATTAATTAATTATTATAGCTCAAATTTTGGGTTGTTACAAGCTACTTATGTATTGTGACATGACTCTACTCAGGACTTTAAGACTATCGTGCAGTCAATTTTCCATCACCGTTTATTATATTATTTCAATATGATATGATGTGATAATACTGTGATAGGTGTCCAGAGGATATCTTATCTTTTATTATATTTGATTTTATAGATAGGGGGTCTATTTTATATTGATTGATGATGAGATTTTATTATTTCAGATTGTGAGATATACTTGGGCATTGTTGTGTGCTATCCTGACTATACTTGATGATACAGGAAAATAGTATGAAGGATAAAATTCATCAATTTTTTATATTCAAGGACATGCTGTCAATTTTTCAGTTAGAAGGACAAACTTTTCAAAATAGCATAGCAAAAGGATAAATATTCAGTGAGAAGGACAGTGCTACTGTGTGGTATTAGTTTTGTGAAATGTAGTAGTAGTTTTGAAGCATTTAACATTTTTTTAATTTGTAGTAGTACTTTTATGATTTGTAATATCATTTTGTAGGTGGAGTGTGTAACTTTAGACTACAATGCTATTTTGTAGTAGAATTTTACGAGTTGTAATAATATTTTTAATTGAATTAAATAAGAATAAAATAATACTATTTAGTATCGATTGTGTTCAACGTTATTTATTGTACTTTACTTGTAATAAAAATGCAATTGTAGTATCATTTTATTTTATTTTTTAATACTTATTATGCTTGTAGTTGCAGTTTCTAAATTGTAGTATTTTTTTTGAATTGTAGCAGTAGGTTATACACATTTAATAGTATTTATGAATTATAGTATGAATTATAGTAATAGTTTTTGAACAAATGTACCATTTTATAGATGAAGTGTGCATTTATTATGTTTTGTAGTAGTAGTTTATGAATTTTAATTTTTTTAATTGTAGTATCAACTTATACACATTTAATAGTATTTATGAATTAAATAGCAATTTATACACATTTAACAGTATTTATGAACTATAGTAGCAGTTTTATACAGATTTTATGTTTTTTGATGGTAGTAGTCAGTGATACTATATACACATTTTGATAGTAGCAGTTTTATAAACATTTTGATAGTAGTAGTTTTTATAGTGCAGTTTTATAGACATTTAATAGTAGCAGTTTTATACACATTTGATAGTAACAGTTTTTTGATAGTAGATATACATTTGGTAGTAGTAGTTTTATACACATTTGATAGTATCGGTTTTTTGATAGTAGATATACATTTGATAATAGCAGTTTTATACCCATTTGACAGTAGCAGTTTTTTGATTGTAGATATAAATGATAATGTGCAGTATAAGTTTTTCTGTTTTTTTTTTATTTAATGATGCACCTTTTCTTTATGTATAGTAGATTATGTATTGATGGTGTTATGTAGAAGTAAATTTATATTAGAAAAGTAGAAGTATATGTGTATTTTAGCTTATAATGGTATTAACGATATTGCCTAGTATCATTTTATTTAATAAAAGGAAACTTATACTACATAGTAGTAGTGTCGAACCTTCTACTAAAATTTTAGATTTTGGCGGTTGTGGTGGTCGGCGAGGCTGGTGGTGCAGGTGATGGCGGTGGGTGATGGTGCGAGAAGTGGTGGTTGGTTATTTTGGTGGTTTGTCCTTATGACTAATTTTGGAAGAATATTTGTCCTTGTGGCTAAAATATGGAGGTTGTGTTCTTGAGGCAAAAAATACAAATTTTTGTCCTTCGAACTAATTCCTCTAATGATATTTTATTATTTGAGATCGTGAGATATACTTGTGCATTGCTGTGTGCTAGCCTGACTATACTTGATGATATCCCATGTATTGTGGATTTTGGATTTTGATGCTAACTAGAGATATGGATGATTCACCCATTTTATTTTGATTCTTCGATTTATTGATTATATGATTTTATATAGGTAATGACATCTTTAAGAATGGTTTTGCGATAGTTACCATTTTGATATACTGATGTTATTTATGATATCATTATGATACCACACATATTCTATACCTATATATCTTTTACTTCTACATTTAGACATAGTCTAACCCTGTATGTTATTTATGTAATACTCAGGTTAGTCGGAGACATTTCAGGTTCAAGGATGAAGAGAGCAGCTTGTGTTTACTGAGAACAATGGAGATTAGAGACTCATTATTTTTGTACCTAATTTTGTTTTATATACTCTCATTATTAGTATGATACGGTGATGTTTGTTGATTATATTTCAGATAGAGGAACATTTGAGATGTTTTGTATTCATACCTTCTCTTGTATATTTCCTATTATATTTTATCTCTGCGATAATGACTTTGATCTCTTTATTTATTGTATATTGAGTAATGTTTAATTCTGGAGGCGCGTGTGTTTATTGCTTTCTACCGATACTTTGTATATATTGGTGAGCTATTTATTCGATTTTGAAATACATACTGGTGTTCGCCTTAGGAAATATTCATGTGTGTAAGCTCAATATCACCTCATTCTTCGTATTTCTGATGGTATTACTTAGCAACACTCTTGAATAACATGGGTATAGAGGTGGGGTATTTCAGTTTGGGCTTAACTAATCACTACTGATCTGGCCAACATTAGACGGAATTTAAAATGGTTACATCTCTGAAAGGGTAAGTCTGTTTTCCTTTTATGACCACTCTACGGAAAGAGAAACCATCATCCCAATCTAATGGAAGTATTTTCAGACCCTGATTCATTTTCTATCAAATGTTATAGGCTTTATAAGAATGTTTGGATCCAAACTGTCTCATAAAATTTCTAAAGGTGGAAACTGCCCCTATAGTCATTTCTCAAAATTTTAGAGTGTAACGACCGTGACTTTTGAATTATTGTCGGGATAAATATTTTAAATAAAAAATTTTAAAAATTAAAAATTCGAAAAAAAATAATGATTCAATTTGTTGCCAAGTCAGTATATGCTTGCAAACGGTTGCACGTTGAAAGGAAGTGCACCTTTGGCCTTCATGTGAATATTAAAGTCAGTTGAAACATTTTCTTTTTTTTAGGCTGTCACGCATGCATTTTTGTAAAGCATGATGAACCCCTTTTTGCATTTTTCTATCATCATTTTTTCAAGCAGCCTGTCCTTTCTCTCATCTTAAGCACGTCTCACATTTAATGCTTTTGTCCAAAGTGAGGCCAGCACACTTTTTCTTTGAACTGGTACATATTTGTGAAAAGAAAAGTTCTTCATTTTGTTTCATTTGAGTAGCCTGCATTTTTTTGTTCTTCTTGTTGCTTGAGAAAAATGCATTAATGGCAGTGTGAAGTGGCTCTCTGTCAGATCTGGGGTATCAATTGGTTTGGAAGCAAAAAGAAAAAAATGTGAGTGCAAACTCACACATCTATTTAAGCTCTGCCCAGGTTACCTACGTGTAGAACAAATCGAAGTCAGGACTATTTATTTATTTAATTGCGTATTATAATTCTTGTGTTTGCGTGAAAAAAAAAAGAAGTCCAGGCATTTCATTGTTCGTGTGCACGTAGTAATACACGAAGTAGAATTTGTGTTTTGCAACCCTTGTGCACGTAGTAATGCACGTACCCTTGCATTGATATTACCCAAGTCTATTTTTCATTTCATCATACTGCAAGAAAATAATTTATAGTGTCCAGCCCTTTTAAAGTTTGTTGTATGAGTGCGTTGGCGAGTTTTTATCACACACTTTGAATGTGCATGCATATTAGTGTAAATGCCGCCTGGACACCATTTTGTTTTAGCGTGCAGAGTAGAAACGTGTGTGAGAAAATGCATGGCCAGGTTACATTTTTATTTCCTCATTTTATACTTGTGTACAAATCACTCTGTGCGTGTAGTTAGGTGTCCAGACCAACTCCTTATCATTTTTTATAAATGCGTGCGTGTAGTATATATAATTTAATTGAATTTTCGAAGTGTACATGAAAATTGAGTGCAATATAAGTGTTGCACGAAATCGTTTTGGGCAAATGTTTAAAACTTGGTGTACGTGTCAGTGTGTGGAAGTATGCATGAAGGAGTTAGTGCATTTCATAAAGTGCCAGGTCATTCATTAATTTTGTAAACCATTTTCGTGTATAGCAGGTCATCTATTTTGTTACTTCATATTTGCGTGATCATAAATAGTATTGCACAGGTCACGTATTTGTGTTGTTTTTCATTTTTACCGTGAGTGTAAAAACTATGTTGTCCTAATATATATTTTTATTTGATGCCTGAAAACGTGTAGCCCAGAACATTGTCCAAGCAGTGTATATTTGAGGAAAACATAGTAGTGTAGATTAGTGATTAATTTTACGTTGAACCAGGGTTTGGTTTTAAAATGAATTTTGTTGCCGTTATTTTTATAACTGGATTTTTACTCCGGTGGTATATTTTTGAAGTATGCTGTTTTGATGATAGTTTTGACGAATAAAAATTACTATCGCTTTGACTTCAGTAACCATTAAATTTAATGTGAATTTTCAAGCGGTTATCCCGCAATGCTGATTTGGTATCCGTTTTTACGGTGTTTTGTGAAGCGCAATTTTTTCGTCGAAATTGCTACAGATGTTGCTGTTTTAATCACGTGTTTTGAAATTCGTTTTAAAATAAAAATTGTTTACAAAAATTTTACAATTTGCGCTTTCAAAAGAATGAGGAAGCGATTTAAACTCTTCAGCAAAATTGAGGACTTTGAACCCTTACTTTTACTGATTCGCTTAATTCCGGACTTGTCCGTTTGAGAACGTAAATTTTATTTATATAAAATACATAATTTTGCATTTTCAAGGAAACGATGAAGAGATTTAAACGATTTAGCAAAAGTGCGGAGTATGGAACCACACTTTTACTAATTCGGTTAATTCCGGACTCGTTGATTGAAATAATTGCTGAGGATTTGTTGTTTATAGATTTTGATTATTTCATTGGGCTTCCGAGCCACTTTGCTGGACCTTCGGGTCATCTGTTGGACCTTCTGGTCAATTACCAGTACTAGACCTTCGGGTCACTCTGTTGGACCTTCGGGTCATCTGATGGGCGCCAAAAATTATAGTACTTGGTAGGCTTCGGCCATATGAGATGCACGTGCGGCGTAGCTAAAACTCGCCATCTGCTGAGATCGATCCATTTTTATGCTGATTTTTCTAGTTATCTATTTTGATTTCTAGATTTTGTGAATTGCTGTTTTGAATTCAATTGTGAATTTGAAAGTTGATTTTGATGGAGTTTAAATTGAGATTTCTTCATTTAAACTATGTTGATTATTTATGTTGAATAGTCTCATTCGAGACTATAATTATTTGCTTAAGTGTTGTTTATCATACACTTATTTCTGAGTTTAAATTAGACTGATCCGTTTATTATTTTCTTTTAAATAATACTCGGGTCAGACCGAGTTATTTCAGGATAATCGCTATCTCTGATTCTGTTGCAGCTTCAGCTTTTGGGATTTCACTCCATCTTTTGTCTATACTTCGTGGTGTTACTTTTGGTGTTGACTCTCATCTCATGTATGTTATGAGGTATATGTATATGTACATTTGGTTCATGTGAACCATCGATTGTTGTAGCATGTATCCAGACTTGTCTTACGCTATATATCTTATATTTCTGTTCTGATGTGATTATACTATCTGTGTTGTTATTATGAGTTGTTTTGAATTTTTCTTAAGCCACCGTAGTTTCCTTTTAGATTTTGGATTGAATATATATCGTTGGGAGTAATTTATACAACTCCTATCGATGTAATCAATACTCATCTAAGATATAATTTACGGATGGTCGCTTCTAACAAGCCTTATTCTTCGCAATAGCAGACGTTATTCCTTATAATAACCTTTGTTATTGTGAGCATAGAGGTGGGGCGTCACAGTTGGTATCAGAGCTGAAATTCAGAACAAATTATAATGAAACACAGAACAGAAACATAATGGAACATGTGTTACAACTATTTGAGAGTTTTATTTGTGCCTTTCTAATCTATTCTTTCCTCTTTAACATGTTGGAATATGTCTAGGAATGAATCTCATATTCCATAGTATTCCATTTGTTAAATTTCTTATCAATTGTGTGCTTTTTAACTAATCCTTTCCTTCTCTTGTCTCTCAGTCTATGGCTGGAAGAGGTAGAGGGAAGCGTTCTTCTGCAGGTCCGTCTAGTGGTTCTCATCCGGACGGAGTCTATATGTCAGCTGATTAGTTTATGGAGCTATTTAGGAGTGCTCAGCCTTCTGTTGCAACTCCCACAGCTCCCAATCACAAGTCTGCCTTTGCCCGCATGTGTAGTGACTATTCCCACCTTGGAGGTCAGCCTTTCAAGGGATCGGAAAGTGTAATGGAAGTTCAGACTTGGTTGCGTGCTTGTGAGCGCATATTTTCTTGGATGGATCTTTCTGATCATCATTGCGTTCTCGTGGCATCTAGCATGTTGCAAGAGCGTGCACTTGATTGGTATGAACTTTTTATTGCGGAAGTTAATGAGTCCTCTCTCTCATGGAATCAGTTTAAGGAACGATTCGAACTTAAGTTCGTTCCTAAATCAGAAAAGGCTAATCTTACTTGTAGTTTCCTTGAGTTAAAACAAGGAAAGTCCTCTGTTTCTGATTATGTTGCATCTTTCGAGCCCTTATCCAAATACGGAGTTGAGTTCATTAACACTCTGCGTAAGAAGAATCTTCATTTTGTTGATGGTTTGAAGAAGTATTTGAAGAAAGTTCTTTTGCTTCAGCTTAAGCTCTCTTTTGAGGAGCTTGTTGATTCGGTTCTTTGCCTTGAAGCTGTTGAAAAGGAACGTGATAGTGGTGATGAGGTTGAGGTTTCTAAGAACCCCAACAAGAAAAAGTTTCCATTTCATAAGCCTAATTCTTCCAACAAGAAGAAGAAGCAAGCTAC
The DNA here is from genome assembly GCA_030737815.1 of Allium fistulosum. Taxonomy (NCBI): domain Eukaryota; kingdom Viridiplantae; phylum Streptophyta; class Magnoliopsida; order Asparagales; family Amaryllidaceae; genus Allium; species Allium fistulosum. The sequence continues at coordinate 238,178,139 of CM060902.1, forward strand.
CTCTAGTTCTCAGCCTAGTAGTGCACCTTCTAATCAGAGGGCGAGCTATAATTGTGGTTCTCTGGATCATCTTCTTCGTAATTGTCCTAAGACTCACATTTGCCGTTATTGCAAGAAAGAGGGTCATTGGATTTCTGATTGTCCTACTACTTCGAAGGGTCTCAAATCTGTAAAGCTTAATGTTGCTAAAGCTTCTGGTGGTTCTTCTCAGCCCAAAGGTATTACTCCTTCTGTTTTGGAAGGTTTTATTTTATTTCATGGTCGTTCTATTAGAGTTCTTTTTGATACGGGTGCATCACATTCGTTCGTGTCAAAAGAGCTCGTTGATGTTATTCCTTTGGATGTTGTTACTCTTTGCGACCCTTTAAGGATTGTGAATCCTATTGGTGGATCCACTACTCTTGGTTTGTTATGTGTTGATGTTGAGATTATTCTATGTGGTTTCTCCTTTCATGCGAATCTGCATGTTATGGATCATCTTGGTTTTGATATGATATTGGGTATGGATTGGCTCGTCCGTTATGAAGTTCAAATCCTATGTCCCGGAAGAACTTTATATCTCAAGCATCCCGATGCTATCGAGCAGTTATCTATTGTATTTCATAGCATGGATAATACTTCGAATGCTCTCATTTCTTCCTTCGAATCGGAGGATTGCATAGCTAATATTCCAGTTGTTTGTGATTTTTATGATGTTTTCGAGCCTGTTTCATGTTTGCCACCGAAGAGGGCAATTGAGTTTCGTATTGATCTTATCTCTGGTACTCATCCTGTCAGTCGTCCTCCCACGAGGATGTCTGCTAAGGAAAATGAGGAACTCAGGCAACAATTATCTGAGTTGGAAGCCAAGCATTTTATTCGTTCTAGCTCATCTCCTTGGGGCGTCGCCGTTGTCTTCGTTAAGAAGCCAGATGGTACTCTTAGACTTTGCATTGATTATCACAAGCTTAACGAGCTTACTATCAAAAATAGGTATCCATTACCTAGGATCGATGACATGTTCGACCAGTTAAGTGGCGCTAAGATTTTCTCCCAACTCGATCTTGCTACCGGTTTTCATCAGTTACGAGTTGCGGAAGATAGCATTCCTCTTACCGCATGCTGTACTTGTTATCATTCTTACGAATGGCTTGTTATGCCGTTCGATTTGACGAATGCTCCAACATATTTTGTAGATCTTATGAATCAGATATTCCGGGAATATCTCGATAAGTTCGTCTTGGTTTTCATTGATGATATTCTTATTTATTCCAAATCTGAAGCCGATCATATTCAGTATTTGGAGATTGTTTTGAGCACTCTTTGTCAGGATCAGCTTTATGCCAAATTCTCCAAGTTCACTTCTGGGAGAATAAGGTGAAGTTTCTCGGTCATATTGTTACTTCCGATGGTATTTCTGTCGATCCTTCCAAGATCGGATCTATTCAGAATTAGAAGAGGCCCAAGACCGTTACTGAGATCTGTAGTTTTCTTGGATTGGAGGGTTATTATCGCCGGTTCATTAAGGACTTTTCTCGTATTGCTTTACCGCTTACCACTCTCATGAGAAAAGCTGTTCCTTTTATTTGGTCGGATAAGTGTGAGAATTCTTTCTTGAAGTTAAAAGATCTCCTTACTCATGCTCCTATCCTAGTGGTTCCCGAAGGGAACCATGATCTTGTTGTTTATACCAATGTCAGTGGTTATGGAATCGGTGTTGTTCTCATGCAAAAAGATAGAGTAGTTGCCTATGCTTCTAGACAACTAAAGCCTAACGAGATTCGTTATGCTACCCATGATTTGGAGTTAGCCGCTATAGTCTTTGCTCTAAAGATTTGGCGACATTATTTATTGGGTGAGCATTTTATTCTCTTCACTGATCACAAATCTCTGAAGTATTTATTTACTCAGAAAGAGCTTAATATGAGGCAACAGCGTTGGCTCGAATTTCTTGCTTTATATGATTTTGATATTCAGTATACCCCTGGTAAGGGTAATCGAGTTGTTGATGCTCTTCGCCGCAAGCAGCAAGTTGTTGTTTCCATGATGCTAGCAGAGTGGAATATATTGGAAGCTTTATCTCATTGTGATATTAGAGACCGTCCTTCAGTTTCTGATTCTCCCGTGCTTTTATTTAGCATGGAAGCTCGTCCTAGTTTGTTGGATCGTGTTGTCGATGCCCAAAAACAAGATCCATATATTGCTTATCTTATTCAGAGTTGTAAATCGGAATCCCGAAGTGATGATCTAAAGGATTTCGATATTGATGTTCATGGTTGTATTCGGAAGAAGGGTAGGTTGATCGTGCCTGATGTTCCTAATCTTAGAATGACATTCTCGAGGACTGTCATCGTTCTAAGTATACTAACCATCCGGGTAGTAGTAAGATGTATGCTGATATGAAATGCTTATACTATTGGGAGGGTATGAAGCGTGATATTGCAAGTTATGTAAGTTGTTGCATGACTTGTCAACTTGTTAAAGCCGAACATCAACGTCCTAGTGGTCTTTTGCAGCCTCTTGAGATTCCGTTATGGAAATGAGATCAGATTTCCATGGACTTCATTGATGGTCAACCTCGTTCGAGGTCGGGCCATACTAGTATTTGGGTGATTGTTGACAGATTGACTAAATCAGCCCATTTTATTCCTATCAAGTCCAATCGGACTGCTCCTTTGTTGGCTAAGCTGTTTATTAAAGAAGTCGTTCGACTTCATGGTGTGCCTAGTTCTATTGTTAGTGACAGAGATCCGCTTTTTACTAGTGGTTTCTAGCAGAGCCTTCAGAAAGCTTTGGGCACTGAGCTCAATCTCAGTACACCTTATCATCCACGGTCTGACGGTCAGACTGAAAGGGTGAATCAAGTCTTAGAGGATCTCCCTCGAGCTTGTATTCTTGATTTTGATGGTAGTTGGGAAGACCACTTATCTCTTGTTGAGTTCTCTTATAACAACAGTTTTCAATCCAGTATCGGTATGACTCCTTTCGAAGCTCTTTACGAAAGGCCGTGTCGATCACCATCTTGTTGGTTGGAATCGGGGGAAAAGTTAGTTCTCGGCCCCGATTATATTCGTGATTCTTCTGAGAGGATTGATATTATTAGACCGAGAATGAAGGAGGCTCAGAATAGGCAGAAATCTTATGCCGATCATCGTAGGAAGCCTTTGGAATTTTCTGTTGGCAATCTCATATCATTCGTGTTTCTCCGATGAAGGGAGTGGTGCGTTTTAGTAGCTCCGGGAAATTGGCTCCTCGATATATTGGACTGTTTCCTATTACGGAACGCATTGGCCCAGTTGCTTATCGTGTGTCGCTACCTATCCAGTTTTCGGGAATTCATGACGTATTTCATGTGTCCCAACTTCGTCGATGTCTTCGCGATTCGGATTCTATTATTGATCCTCATATGTTGCAAGATTTTGAGATCTCACCCGACTTCTCTATTGTGCAAAATCCTATTCGTGTGCTAGCTACGGAGGTGAAACGCCTTCGGAACAAAGAAGTTCCGCTCGTGAAGATTCAATGGTCCGCAAACCCCAAAGATTGCACTTAGGCAACTAGAGAATTCATCAAGCGTTCTTATCCGGGTTTTCTCTCCTCTTCGGATAGAGGTGAGCATTATTGATCTATCTTTTTTTAAAAAATCTTTGTTGTGATGAAGTATTTGTATTATTGACTGCTTCTAGTATGAAAATTGCGGGGACGCAATTTTTATAAGGGGGGGAGTCTGTAACGACCGTGACTTTTGAATTACTGTCGGAATAAATATTTTAAATAAAAATTTTTAAAAATTAAAAATTCGAAAATAAAATGATGATTCAATTTGTTGCCAAGTCAGTATATGCTTGCAAACGGTTGCACGTTGAAAGGAAGTGCACCTTTGGCCTTCGCGTGAATATTAAAGTCAGTTGAAACATTTTCTTTTTTTTAGGCTGTCACGCATGCATTTTTGTAAAGCATGATGAACCCCTTTATGCATTTTTCTATCATCATTTTTTCAAGCAGCCTGTCCTTTCTCTCATCTTAAGCACGCCTCACATTTAATGCTTTTGTCCAAAGTGAGGCCAGCACACTTTTTCTTTGAACTGGTACATATTTGTGAAAGAAAAGTTCTTCATTTTGTTTCATTTGAGTAGCCTGCATTTTTTTGTTCTTCCTGTTGCTTGAGAAAAATGCATTAATGGCAGTGTGAAGTGGCTCTCTGTCAGATCTGGGGTATCAATTGGTTTGGAAGCAAAAAGAAAAAAAATGTGAGTGCAAACTCACACATCTATTTAAGCTTTGCCTAGGTTACCTACGTGTAGAACAAATCGAAGTCAGGACTAATTATTTATTTATTTTTACTCATTACTTGCGTATTATAATTCTTGTGTTTGCGTGAAAAAAAAAGAAGTCCAGGCATTTCATTGTTCGTGCGCACATAGTAATACACGAAGTAGAATTTGTGTTTTGCAACCCTTGTGCACGTAGTAATGCACGTACCCTTGCATTGATATTACCCAAGTCTATTTTTCATTTCATCATACTGCAAGAAAATAATTTATAGTGTCCAGCCCTTTTAAAGTTTGTTGTATGAGTGCGTTGGCGAGTTTTTATCACACACTTTGAATGTGCATGCATATTAGTGTAAATGCCGCCTGGACACCATTTTGTTTTAGCGTGCAGAGTAGAAACGTGTGTGAGAAAATGCATGGCCAGGTTACATTTTTATTTCCTCATTTTATACTTGTGTACAAATCACTCTGTGCGTGTATTTAGGTGTCCAGACCAACTCCTTATCATTTTTTATAAATGCGTGCGTGTAGTATATATAATTTAATTGAATTTTCGAAGTGTACATGAAAATTGAGTGCAATATAAGTGTTGCACGAAATCGTTTTGGGCAAATGTTTAAAACTTGGTGTACGTGTCAGTGTGTGGAAGTATGCATGAAGGAGTTAGTGCATTTCATAAAGTGCCAGGTCATTCATTAATTTTGTAAACCATTTTCGTGTATAGCAGGTCATCTATTTTGTTACTTCATATTTGCGTGATCATAAATAGTATTGCACAGGTCACGTATTTGTGTTGTTTTTCATTTTTACCGTGAGTGTAAAAACTATGTTGTCCTAATATATATTTTTATTTGATGCCTGAAAACGTGTAGCCTAGAACATTGTCCAGGCAGTGTATATTTGAGGAAAACATAGTAGTGTAGACTAGTGATTAATTTTACGTTAAACCAGGGTTTGGTTTTAAAATGAATTTTGTTGCCGTTATTTTTATAACTGGATTTTTACTCCGGTGGTATATTTTTGAAGTATGCTGTTTTGATGACATTTTTGACGAATAAAAATTACTATCGCTTTGACTTCAGTAACCGTCAAATTTAAAGTGAATTTTCAAGCGATTATCCCGCAATGCTGATTTGGTATCCGTTTTTACGGTGTTTTGTGAAGCGCAATTTCTTCGTCGAAATTGCTACAGATGTTGCTGTTTTAATCACGTGTTTTGAAAATCGTTTTAAAATAAAAATTGTTTACAAAAATTTTACAGTTTGCGCTTTCAAAAGAATGAGGAAACGATTTAAACACTTCAGCATAATTGAGGACTATGAACCCTTACTTTTACTGATTCGCTTAATTCCGGACTTGTCCGTTTGAGAACATAAATTTTATTTATATAAAATACACAATTTTGCATTTTCAAGGAAACGATGAAGAGATTTAAACGATTTAGCAAAAGTACGGAGTATGGAACCATATTTTTACTAATTCGGTCAATTCCGGACTCGTTGATTGAAGTAATTGCCGAGGATTTGCTGTTTAGAGATTTTGATGATTTTTTTGGGCTTCCGAGCCACCCTGCTGGACCTTCGGGTCATCTGTTGGACCTACAGGTCAATTAACAGTACTAAACCTTCGGGTCATCTGATGGGCGCCAAAAATTATAGTACTTGGTGGGCTTCGGCCATATGAGATGCACATGCGGCGTAGCTAAAACTCGCCATCTGCTGGGATCGATCCTTTTTTATGCTGATTTTTCTAGTTATCTATTTTGATTTCTAGATTTTGTGAATTGCTGTTTTGAATTCAATTGTGAATTTGAAAGTTGATTTTGATGGAGTTTAAATTGAGATTTCTTCATTTAAACTATGTTGATTATTTATGTTGAATAGTCTCATTCGAGACTATAATTATTTGCTTAAGTGTTTTTTATCACACACTTATTTCTGAGTTTAAATTAGACTGATCCGTTTATTATTTTCTTTTAAATAATACTCGGGTCAGACCGAGTTATTTCAGGATAATCGCTATCTCTGATTCAGTTGCAGCTTCAGCTTTTGGGATTTCACTCCATCTTTTGTCTAGACTTCGTGGTGTTACTTTTGGTGTTGACTCTCATCTCATGTATGTTATGATGTATATGTATATGTACATTTGGTTCATGTGAACCATCGATTGTTGTAGCATGTATCCAGACTTGTCTTCCGCTATATATCTGATATTTCTGTTCTGATGTGATTATACTATCTGTGTTGTTGTTATTATGAGTTGTTCTGAATTTTTCTTAAGCCACCGTAGTTTCGTTTTAGATTTGGATTGAATATATATCGTTGGGAGTAATTTATACAACTCCTATCGATGTAATCAATACTCATCTAAGGCATAATTTACGGATGGTCGCTTCTAACAAGCCTTATTCTTCGCAATAGCAGACGTTATTTCTTATAATAACCTTTGTTATTGTGAGCATAGAGGTGGGGCATCACATAGAGTCATACGACTTAATATAATTTAAATAATGGTATTTTACGATCATCCGATATGTAAAATACAGGTCATTACACATCCATTTTATTCCTATGTTACTTGTGTGTTAATTGACTATTATTATCTATCGGTTATATTATATGTGCATGGTTTTAGATGAAGTTGATAAATTTGAGATGTTTATATACCGCCTTGAATTCACATGATTATACCATGCTAATCGGTATTATATACTGACATCTACATTCTGGACACAGTCTAACCTGTGTGTTATTTATAAAATACTTGGGTCAGTCCGTGACAGTTCATATTCTGGGTCGAACTGACCAGCTTATGTATGACGAGCTTAGTTGGAGGCCATTTGTTAGTAGATTAATGTATCATTACGTATTTACGTTGTCTTATATACGTATATGCATTGGGTTGTATGTTTCAAACATGTTTTGTATAATTTGAGATATAGGTGACATTTGACACTTTTTGTAGACCCACTTGGACTTTTATATGTTTTCTATTATACATACATTATCACTGTGATGATGACTCTCCACTCTTTATTATCTATTTTATTTGTGTATTTTTCCATCTTGGAAACGCACATGTTTATTGCTTTTTGTTGATATTGAACGTATAAGTGAGTATTTTATGATTTTCAAATATGTACCAGCGTCAGCCCACGATGATATTCATGTATGGTAGCCCAATATTGTCTCATTCTCTACATTGTTAGGCAGTATTACCTAGTAATACTCATCAATAGTATCAGTATAGAAGTGAGGTGTTACATATAGTTTCACCAAACAAGCACATTTTATCATTGCCACTTATGCTATTCATAATTTATAAGAAAATACAATGGTACATATCTCGATTATGAAGAAATTATTAACGCAAAAGTTCTCGCAAGTTTTGTGAAAAATTAGCATGAACAACATAAACATAACCATGGTGGTGCAAGTTCATCAAATACAGTGCAAATTACTACAATGCGTGATCAGATTAGAAGCACTTTGGATCTTGTAGGATGACGTCGTTGTATTAAATATTTATATGTTCTTTATCGTTAATTGGTCTTCTGTTTTAATTTGTAGTAGGTGTTTGAATTTGAATTTGAATTTCTATTATCGATTAATAAATAATAAAATGAAATTTATTTATTAAACTTATTAATTAATGATTAATAAATAATAATTAATGATTGTTGCAAATAGAAGATAAACACTATATATTACATAATTATTAAATATTTTCTACTCAACCTCTAACCAAGTTTTCCACGAACGCCATAACCTCTAACTTCTAATTCAATTTGTTAGAAAATGCACCATAAATACTACAATTGTCTAAATTAATTAATAAAATAAACTTAAATCTTACATCCAATTTTTACATCCTACAAAACATCTATCCAACCTTTTATCTAAGAATGTTTCACCATCAATTCTTTTTAGGACAACCACTAAAGGTTGCCAACCTCTTGTTGCACCGTATATGGAAGAAAATTTATAATAACATATATCTTGTTTGACAAAAAGTTATTCTAAATCCTTTTTAGAGGAGTTTTGAATGATAATGCTCAAGTAGTTTTGAGTGAACTGTAAAGAAGTGTTTGGATATCCAAGTAGAAATTGTGGTAAACTTAGTTCTCAAATTTGAAACAAGTCATAAGTAAGTATTTATAACTTATGGTCTATCAACTATTTGTTAAGTTCAATTCAAAAGATTAACTTTACGCTAAACACTTCAAAAAAACATTAAGTTATAAGCAAATTTTGCCACATTATAACAACTAATAAACTTCCTCTTAATGTGGTAAAACTATGAAAGCATCATGGACACTACTGTATTTGATAGAGTTAAGGGTGTGTCCTAAAGACAATTCTGTAATTTGTTGCAAGTTATTTACTTTGTAATAAAATCTCGTTCAAAACAAAAGGTATTTTCTTTCTATTATATACTTGATATAATGTGTTATATAAATTAATTATTTAATTTATGTACATTTAATAGAAATTCCGTAAATTGTATTTTTTGTGATAGTAATTACCAAGTGTTGTAATCATGAGCAATTTGTCATAGTATAATAAACATATCATTTTAAATATTCCTAGTCAAGATGTATCGAGATTGAATATTGGTATATCTATTGAGACTAGAGTACTTAGTTATAACAACCACCCTTTTCTACCCACAAATGTTTACACTAATACATCCACGGTATTCACATGCTGAACATCCAAGTGCCAAAAAGACCGATTGTAAGGGTAAAAGAAAAAGAAGAAAAGAAAAGTTTAAGTCAGAATCTCACTTGCGGAATGATAACTTATGATATCAAAAGACAGTACAACAATCTACTCTAATATACACAGCATTTCAGAGTTACAAATTAAGTAGTATCATTAGCCTGGACTGTTATAAAACCTGTCCTTACAATTGCAGATACACACACACACACATAAAGTGATGCAGTGGAAATAAATACTATGGTAGGTAAAACATGCAGCGCCTCTCCTCGAGCTCGAATGAACATCAATGAAAACATGCCTTTCCCAGACTAGTCGAAAGAGAAACCATAAGGGAAATATAAAACCATGAGTCAAACACAAGTCCTTTGTGAGAAACTCAAGAAATATGTATCCAATATATTATACCACCTTTTAAGACCAACCGAATCACCGATTCGTTTTCCCTCAAAAGAGTAAACCGTCTAAAAGGTAAATATTGCGATCTGAAAAAATTCTTATCCTCTTCATGATGGTGTCCAAGTTTACCATCTAGCCTTTTGAAACATACCTCAGTTATAATGTAGTATTCGTAACTTATACTCCTACAACCAACAATACTTCAAAAACCCAAAATATTCCAACTTTTACCTTTTGCATTATATTTATACGGAAACATCCTTCTAATTAGTTGGTGGGTAACTACACTTTCAACTTCATACCCCAAAATTGAATGTCATTCCTATTTTGTTCGCCCCTTAAAAGGTAAAAGAATTTTAAAACTCCAATTTTTATAAAAATAAAAATCACCGAGCGAAATATATGCTCTTTTAAACTCGTCACCAAATTGAAAAACTATTTCCCTCCAAAACTTCCTTAATCAAAATCAAAGTTAAATCTTTAATATATATATATATATATATATATATATATATAAGGGTTTCAAACTTACTTCTTTTTAACCAAAATTTGTTAACATGATCAAATTCATTAGTATACATCTTTCTTTTAAACTAAGATTTCAAAATTTCTCAAAACAAATTTTTTCCCAAATAAGTCTTTGGAAAAGAAATCCTTTGGAAACCCATTTTTTCATAATTTAAGGCATTCCCAAAATATATTGTAAAAATTTTCACATTGGGTTGGCCTAAGGAATTAACTTTAGGTCTTACAATAAAAATCTGGTTTTCCATCTAAAAGTGATTGATAAACGCACCCTTACAAGAACTTGCGTCCGGATGTCTATGACATATAAATTCTTAACTCCCACTTGCTTGGATAAAATGTGCATCTTTAATCGACCATCCACCAAAATCAAAAATCACAAGGCAACTAGCCTTAACAATCAGGTCAAACACTATCCAACCTCCGTGATTTTTCCATATGTCATGCTCATGCTCTTCAAAGCTAACGCCTTACGTACAGCCAATGCTCTATGGGGTAATTGGGGTACGCACGTAAATCTTTAACTCTATAAAATATTTCCAACTCATAGTTGCTTCGTCCATTCCTTTCGGAATATGGTTGCAACTACATTTATAGTTGGAATTCATAGAGTTCGGTGCAAAATATAATAATAGATAGAAAGTACGTTATGTTAAAATATCCTAATCCCTCTGATTGACTAACCTAAGCTCTGATACCAATTGTAACAACCCTTACTTTAATGGGCCTAAAAGTCCATTAGAGTACAAATCGTTTGTTTGAACTTGCAATAAGCATAAGCATATCAGAGATTGATAATCTAAACTCATAGTGAAATGGAAAAATATAATAGAATATAAATACCAACTGAGAAAACTACCTCAGAATCAATAGCATTCCTTGGGACATTAATTCTCCTTGTCAGTATTGAGCGCGAGAGATAGGAAACTTCTCAATAAAACGAACACGCCGTGCTCCAATGACCTGTTCCTCTAAGTCTATCATGTGGGTTGTAATGAGGATGGGGTCAAAACAACATTCTGGTGATTAGAAAATCTATACATTGTCCATAAATTAAATTTAAACAGATTGGATTCCATTTAATTATTAAGTCTATTATTTACGATTAATCTATTTAGTTTAATATGCATGAATGATATTTCTATCCAACGTGGTTCGTCTACCTAACCTTCTCCAAGGTAAAAAATACTAACACATGTCTAACAGCCAATTAATACTTCCAAAATATGAAGCAGGCTCCTAGCATCGTTATCGTTGGTCATTTAGTCCTAGCTACTGAGATCTTTGACCACTATTAAGGCATTACAATACATAATAGCCACACTACCAACATATCTATCACCATTGATGTCTTATCCATGTAGCAGACAGTACCCAAGCCACTTAATACCTCATTAATAAGGACTAGGCAGAATTCTGATCATTTAATACCTATATTTTAGGCCGGTCCCCATTATTTAATACCTAACCCAAAGCGGTCTCCTCACTGGTACTATTTAGCTGCCATCGCTTAAAATCTCATAAACCTACTTAATACATCTTTATAGGAAAATGGAGAACCCTGTAACAGTTACTTAATACCTCAAGCTCAAAGCGGACCCTCCCTAAGATATCCACTACCACTCCTAACCGCTAACTAAATCCATTTACCTTTTTATTAATTAGGAAGAAGGCAGGCCCTCAACCAACCACTTAATACCTCCAACTCAAAAGTAGGTCCTATAGTTTCATATTTATTTTCCATGAGTCCTATGGTTGGAGATGTCTCACATCAGTAAGAAGTGTACACAACTGCTGGTAGTCTCGAAGTGAAGGGCAAACTTCTATTATGTAACTCTACTGACCTCGCAGTCCAACCCACCAAGTCCATTTAATTATTCTAAGCTTCATTCTAAGCTTTATTATTCTAAGTTGAATATTAGACTTAGCCCACTAATCTTCCTCAAATTTATTTAAGGCTATAATATATTTTTCCTTAAATGTTAAATTATTAGCTTTAATTACTTTTTCCATAAATGCCAACTTGTCCATAATGAATAATTATTATTCCAATGGACAACTTCTAAGACATTTATTCATTTATTAAATTCCATTTCATAATTTTCCTCTAGTTATTCCATAGTTATTAACTAACATTTATCAGTCCCATGTCCATTTACTCTATTAACTTTCTGGAACTCCTAAATTCATTTCACATTTATCACCCATTAATTGGAGTAACATCTTTCCTAAATTTCTTTTATTCGTTATCCAATTTATTTCTACGTTTAACTACATTTAAAGCGAATATTACACGTAAATCTTCGTATTGGTTAATTTTCATTTTAATCTATTAGTGCGGTTAAAAACGTATAAATATTTATTTCCATTAATTACATTCTAGTTATAAATATTCAACTAGAACATTCTTTTCCATACTTAATTGTGGAAATTATATGTCTAAAATGATTCTTCATTGTGATTTCCATAAGAAATTTGTCTCGTTTGAAATTACAAGTAATGATTCTCTCTTTTTATTTGAAATAGGTCGTGTAAACTATGATAAGTGACTGCGTACCTTACACATCTCTTTCTTTTATTTGTATATATTCTTTGTCAAATTAAATGTTGTGTTTTCTTTATAAATAAGAAAATAAGACTAATTTAGACAAATTAAACGGAGATCCTTTCCAACAGTTAATGTGTACAAAATTCACATTCCAACAATATTTTGGTAAGAATTAAGGTTCTACTATTATTTTTACAACCTAATTATAGATTTAGAATAGATTATACAACTTAGCAATCTTCAACTATTATAACTTTTGGGACTGGTTTCTATATCAAGGTGAAAATAAAAATTCAAATCAAGTTCTCTAGATTATAGGATTAGAATATGTAGGCAATGTTTTTATGTTCAATTTTAGCTTACAACTCGCATATATTTATTGATTTAAGCATAAAATCGCATAAAAGCCAACGAAATAAATTTCAATATTATAAGCAACTTATAAAATTTTCACTCATCTTTTAAAGCGTTCCAAATCTCCATATCTAAATTAAATCCTTTGACTCAACTTCATCTCCTTTTTATTCCAAGAAATATGTATAAAAGAAGGTATATACATATATTGGAATTTCAGATCTGAGAAGAGATTTGAAGTTGGAAGGGAATATAAATTTATTATATTAAAATTTTACCTTATTATTGCATAGCATTGATTTTCTTCTTCTCTTCTTCTATTTATTTTCTGTTTTTCTCCAATTTGTATAAATATAATTTGTACTATAAATTGGAAAAATAGTGGAGAAGAAGAAATGACCGAGCTTTGTTATTATTTCCAGAAAATATTTGAAGAGATGGAGGGTTTGGCCTGAATTTATAGGAACTCGAATCAACCACAGCCATCGGATTAAAATATATTAAATCTGGGCCATTAGGCCAAGGCAAACCCTAGTCGTCTCCACTTGGATCGGTTGACCGTCCCTCAATAGAAGTCGATCGCTAGAGGTCAACCTGCCCCATTGAGGCATTCGACCGATGGGTCTCGGTATTTAATTATAAATATTAATTTTGCTTTATTAATTGTTTTTGTTCCGATATTAATTGTCATCCGTAACTTCTTCATTTGAACTTCGATCGTGAAATTCCAAATGAAAGTTTCTCGGAAAATCGTCATGAACACAATGGTGCAAGTTTCGTGGCAAATTCCACTGTTTTCACAAATTCCTTTTTGGAGGCTAATTAATGAATTAACTAACGTAAATTAACGGGTTGTTGCATTCTCCCCCTTATACGAATTTCGTCCTCGAAAATATACTAACGATTAAATCATGGTTATTGCTCGTAATTTTTCTGAACTTCTCAACCAATTAGTGTACAATCAATTTTGCAACCAAACGTGTATAAGTGCATAATGTATCACAACCATAGAAACCATGTATGCAGAATGATTCCAAATCGGACCCTCCTATATGAATGTATTTCTTTCTAAAACATTATTGAAAATAGGATGCAAACAACCTATATATATATACTGGCAGTTCTATATGTATGTAGATTTTGAAAAATCCTTTTCAGCAAAAACCCCATACTACTACGAATTGAAGCATGGTTCAACCAATTTTCCATCCAATTTATACTATTCAAAAATCTAATGCATTAAAATATCGCTTTCTAAATGTTACTCCTATGCTGAGAAAAGGAATTTAAGTGAAGGATTCTACAATCTTACCACTCTATAAGCAACCAATTCCTATTGTACAGTGGAAATTTCCTTGGTGTCTCGGATTTCTCCAAATAATTCCATGTACAAAATGCATAAGGTGGCTTATTCTCAAGCTCTAAAATGAAAATGAATACGAAAATGGACTTTCGTGCATCGTCGATAAGGTATGGAAATAGAAGTCGTAAGGCTAAAATAGTTTTTCCCTTGTTATCATTTGTGTTTTATCATGTCATCGACTCTAATGCACCACTGAATTCGCGTTTATTAATTTATTTACCTTCCCTATCTTACATGTGGGCTTCAAAATTAGAAATTCCATAAAAATCACTTTCACTCTACAAAATTGTATGTCGCTTGAAGAATCAATTTCCAAAAGTATTTAGACGCAAATTTTCCTTGAAATCAATTTGGACAAAAGTTCCAAAAATTATTTGAGCGCTAAAATAACTCAAAAGCTAAAACTCACTTTTTTAAAAATATTTATCTTTCAAAAATTTGAATGATTCAAGCCATATTTCAGCGTGATCGGAAGTAAATTATGTGCTAATGCATAAGTTCAACTCTAAAACTTCCCATTTAACCTTTATCATTATAACTAAGCATTTTATTTTAAAATGTCTATACATTTATTATTTATAAATTTTAGCTCTTTAAGGAACAAGAATAATGACCTGTGATTTCCAAACAACTTTAAAGTATCCTTCATTTGATAAAATTTACCATTTATTCTAAACCTCCAATCTTATATTGCATTTACCGTTGGTTAAGTGTCTTTATAAGATTTTCATATTTATATTGTTTCTTCCATATACACATACAAGGGCGGGTCACATATCTAGAAATAAAAACACAATAAATAAATAGGAACAATCTCATAATATCATGTATGCGTTTTATAAGAGACAACCAACGGTTACAACCCAAACAACCTAAAAGAAAAGGACAAATGCTGGAAGGAAAAGATAACAACACTACTAAACCTAAAACACTACCTACGAGCTACGAGACATCTCAACACTCTGTGGGAGCTCGAGCCATTGCCACGGCCTTGGAAAGGGCGTGGCATGGTAGCTAAGCACTCAATCTCACGGCTCTAGCGTCATAGCTCGAACCGCATCTCCTGCTTATCAGCCTGGATCCCCTAGTACCTGGCCTAGACCAACCGAATGGCGATTAGCTTGGGACTATGGAATCCCTCAAAGCCCTATCCTAGCTCTGCCTCTTGTTGCGGTTGCTCTACTACTGCTAATGACAAAGGGATGACTTCTTCTTAAGGGTGGCACCGTCGATGGTAGGCGGGACCATCCTCTTAACTAACTCCCTTTGGAGATTCACTTCGTATCGCCTAAAGACACGAGTGAATAGGTGGCAATACGAAAAGTTACTTCGTGCCTTACCAACTCCTTGATTGACGAAGTGAATCAAAAGGGCATAGCCCAATTGACGGCTACGCTGCCAATGATAGCATATGTTTCCTTCCTTACCAAAGGATAGATTCTATCAGGACTCCCCGCCTTTGGAATGATGTGGTGTTGAATGATGCGCCGGACAAGGGGGGTTGTAGGTCGCAAATTGTCTGATCTCCATACATGGATGTCTCTAAAAATAGATAAACTGCATAATATCAAGGTCTGAAATCTTTATATCATCCAAGTTCGCACCCTTTGTGGGAATCTCCAAAATATCGCTGAAGTCATCCTCAGTCAAATCGATACCGACTCTCTTCACCTCCGACCGAATTAGTTTGTTGCTATCATTAAAATTTTGCCCCGAATGGGCATCAAAAAGGCAGATGTAGCGCAGGTTGCATTCTCGCTCAAAAGTGTTGAAGCGAAGGATCGGTGCAAGCCCTATCACCATGAATAATTCCTTAAGCCTAAAAGTTATGATGTCTCCAAACATAACAGATGATCCATAGAGGAAACTAAAGCCTACTGAGCAAAGATAAATGGTGATTCTCTGCTCATTCCGACCAAGCCAGGTGGTGTGACAGCCCGTAGTTTAGGCAAAAATATATATATAAATTTTAAATATTTTATAAAAGAAAGATAGTTGGTTGAAAACACAATTTTCTGGAAATGCTTGTGTATGAGAATGAATGTGCATGCCCTTGTGCATGTGCACACTGTTCCAGAATACTACCTGAGCAAGGTAATTTAGTAAGTAAAGACCTTGTAAGTAAATATGAAATAAATTAGTGCACGACCTGTTAAGTGTGTGTACACAATAGCTTAAATATAATGCATAAATAACTTAGGCAGTTTTAGCCCAAAATTCCATAGAATAAGTATAAGCACATTAACTTGTGTGGGTAGAAAAAAAATATAAATACACATGAACATATACATATGCACAACATTTGGTAATACACACACATAGCTGGCTATACAAATAAGTTTATATGCATGAGGAAAAAAAAGAAAACCAAAAAAGACAGAGCAATGCCCAAGCCAAAGTCATGTATATAGTGTGTGAAGAAATTTGCCAAAAGTGGCCAAGACAAGGAAAAAGGAGAAATGGTGGGAAAGGAAAGTGGAGAGGGTGAACAGTGGGGTGAAACCAGAAATGGTGAAGGGATTCCTGATGAAAATAAATTACTTAACTAACCTTAAAACCCTAGCAACTCCTCTATATACATCATTATCTCCCACGGTTACATGTTAGAACCAGAAAACAAAATATAGAAAAAATATATAATAAGAAGAAAACAGGCAGCAGTTTAGAAAACTAATGGCAGACCTGAACCAAGACTTGGGGAGGAGAACTTTGGTGAGTAAACCCTCACTTGGCAAGGCATTAAGACCTATGAAAGGCAGCCATTTAACCTTTAGTTTATTTTAACTTCTGATTGATGTTTTGCTTGCATTTTTAGTTTAACAAACTTCTGTTGTTTCTGAGATTATGTGACTTGTAATTGCTTGGATGTCACTTGACCTATGCTTGTTTATACATGTTAATTAAATGATGGAATAATAACTGATTTGTTTGTATGTTTATGAACTTAAGAAATATGTTTAGTTAAAGCATGAATTAATAAGAAAAGTAGGGTGCAAGGCAGTAAGAGGAAGGAGTTCTCTGGCTTATGTCTTGCAACTGAAAGGATGGTTAGGGTGCAATGGAATTTCCATGTGCTGAGCCTTAATCCATCACTAAGTGTTCTTTAGAAATAGGGTTGAGTAACAAGCAAACACACTTTAATGTGTGGATTGACTGTGAGAACCATATTGCTGGAAAACCATATTAGCATTTCATCCTCTGAAAATGTTTCAACCTATGCTTTAACTAAGGATATGTCTCTATGTGAAATAGACTGGTAACGATATGCAAGTATAACTGACCACTTGTTGAATGCATGAATGGATGAATGATTAACTGTTGTTTGAAATCTGACAGCATATCTTAGTTTGATATAAGTACATAGGAGTGTCACTGTATAGATAATATGGGATCATATGAAAGAAAAACTTAGTAATTAAACTAAGGAATTGGGTCACCTCTATCAGGTTGGGTATGAGGGGAGTGGGTATGACATAGTGGTTGGCTTGCATCAAGGTTGGGGTGTAAGTATGCACATGGCATGTTTATGCCCAAATAGCTTGTAGTGCACTGGAAACCAGGTAGTAGTTCCAGGCAGTGTGCACCAGTGCAACCATGAATGAAATACTGGACCTTAAAATGACATGAAGAAATCATACATGCAAGGGTAAATAGGCTAGAAGTATGTGGGAGTCCTAACATGTAGACTCAGGGTTGATATTTTAGCTTAGTACCATGAATACTGCAAGGGTATGTTGTGCAAAGTTTGGGTGTTAACACTAACCTGTGTGACTAGTGTGATGGTTGTTATGATTGCTTGGACTAAAACTTCTGATGAAAAATTAGTTTAAGCATATGTACATGTAATTAGCAGTACACACACACCACTGATATAACACTTGGCAATCTGAACATGAGGGAGTGATCTAATAACTTGAGTGTAACACTTAACCTCTAAAAACAGAAAGGTAAGTTGGAATCTATTTTATTAAGTCTTCATGCATTGTCAAATGATTTTACTTACACCATACTTCAGTCTGACCTGTTTGTTGCTTGCATCAAATGGGTGCTTCATATGCCTAATGGAGTAGGTCATGAGATGTCTGCAGGGAAAGAGGAAGCTAGGAATTAAGGAGCAGATGTGTGATGCTAAGAAGAAAACTGCTAATTAACTAAGCTAGGACTTTTGTAGAAGAATGTCTCCTTATGTTTCTTTTTAACTGAAAGACTTCTCTGTATTAGTGTTTGCATTATGCTGAAACTTTGATTGTGATGTAATGAATGGTCTAAAAAGATTATTATGGTGTGGAACTGTTTTCAGTAGAAAAGATAAATGTGTTTAGCTTTATATCATAGCATGTAAGTATGTAAATTTTCATGAATCAAGTAGTGAGTTTAGTAGTAAATCTGAAGCATATGTGAACCAGTAATGTATGCATATGTATTAGATTGTTTAGAGGCTAGAACCTATTTACAAATTAACTGTAAATATTATGAAGTAAGGATAAACCCATAGGTAGAAAAGAAAAAAAACATAAGAAGCATGAACCCAAATTTACATGAGTTTGAGGTTGTAAATGAATGAGAAAAGATAGTAAATTATAACAAGACAGTATAGGGATCTAACCTAATCAAGTTGATCAATCTGCAAACTAAGGTGTAGTAAATAGCAGATATACATGTTTATGTGCACACAGGTGTACAGAAGCATGCACAACCTCTTGCTTTGTTATTTGAAAAGCCATATTGCAAAAAGTCTAAATGTTATGACTCAACTCACATGTTTCATTAAATATACAGATGTAAACACAAATAAACAATCAAGAATTAGTTAGTAAAATTGCACAAAGATTCAAATAGGAGAGGGTCTTTCCCAATCCTTTTTACTGTGGCTAAACATAGTTACTTTGTTTAGAATAAACTGAGTTATTCTTTATTCAAAAAAAAAACTCTGATAAAAGAATTAAAACTGATTTGTATGTTTATATGTACATACAAATAGTTGTACAAAGAAGTATATCAATATTTCTATATTGATCAGATTGAATCTTGGGAAAAATAAATAAACAAAAAAAAACTCCAATAGAAGAAAGAAAATAGTTGGTCTTGAAAGAAAGTAGCCCTGAATTTAGCATAAACTAAATTGAGTCACTCAAACAATATGACAACTTAGGGAGGGTTGCTTCAGTTGGTATCAGAGCTATGTTATTAGATACTTAGCCAAAACAAATACTTGATTGAATCTGTGTGCATTGTTTGCATTGTTGCTGTTTGCTTTGGTTGCTTTACATATTATGAATGAATAAGTTCACTGCTAGTTTTAAAAGTAAAGTAGTGAATAAGAATTAGAACTAACTACATTGGAAATGTTCAATAGAGATCCAGAGTAGTTAGAAACAATCCCCAGGCTGCTGGAGAAAGGGAGCATGACCAATTCTCTGGTAGTACTGAACAAGCAACTGGAGTGGCTGTTGGTCTCCCAATGATTAACATGCAAGATTTTGTTAGAGTACTGAGGGATGGAATGGCACCTAGGGTAGATAATCCACATGAAGAGCTGTCCAAATTGCTTAAAACATATACACATCTAGGAGGCAGTAGCGTTGATGGCACATAAAATGTCATGGGTGTCCAGACATGGTTAAGAACAATAGAAAGGATCTTTGCAGATATGCAGGTTAATGACCAGAGAAGAAGGCAAATAGCTTCAAGACAACTAAAAGGCATTGCTTTGGATTGGTGGGAAGTGATCATTGCAGGTAGGCAAGAGCAAGAGATCACATGGAACCAGTTCAAAGAAATGTTAGAAGCCAGATTTGTCTCAGCCTCAGCAAAAGCTTCATTACTTGAGGAGTTTATCAAGTTGAGGCAAGGATCTATGAGTGTCACTGAATACACTCAGAAATTTGAAGGGTTGTCCAAGTATGGGGCAGTACTAATCCCAGATGAAGTTTCAAGGAATGCAAGGTACATTCAGGGATTAAATGCTTGATTGAGTAGAGCCATGTTACCATACAAAGACAGTACCTTTGATCAAGTTATGGACTTGACATTGTCATTTGAGCAACATGATAATGCCAGAGAAAAATTTAAGAATTTCAGGAACAACAAGAAAGGGAAGAATAGAGCACACCCATATGAGAAGAAGAAGGGAGAAGCAATGAACAAAGAAGGAAGTAAGGTGGCAAGCTCTGACAATAAGAAACCTAAAGTGATCTGTTACAACTGTGGGAAGGAAGGCCATATAAAGACCAAATGCCAAGCACCCAAGTCAACTGTTCTTAGGTGTTACAACTGTGGTAAAGAGGGGCACATGAAAAGGCAGTGTCCAGAAATGGCAAGGGTGGCTGTACTTGAAGGAAAGGGCAAGGCCATGGAAGCACCTAGCCAAGTGGAAGGTATATTATTTATTAAAGGCATACCCATATCAGTTGTTTATGACACAGGAGCTACACACTCTTTTATTTCATGTGACATAGTTCAGAAACTAGGGTTAACATGTGTTCTTGTTGATAAGCCATTGCATGTTAATAGTCCAATAGGTAGTTCCTGCATTACAAATATGAAATGCATGCAAGTAGAATTATGTATGGGTGGTCACACCTTTATTTTAGAATTATATGTGTTGAATTACCCTAAGTTGGATATTATACTGGGAATGGATTTGTTAAAAGGTTTTTGTGCTATCATTAACTTGGAAAATTCCACAATCTCATTACAACTTCCTGATGGCAAAAGAGTTTTGGTCATGTATGAGGCAGCCAAAGATAGGGGTATGGGTAAGATGTTCAACTTGAACAGTGGTGAGGTTGAATCAAGCTTAGAGAAGATACCCATAGTTAACCAATACACTGCCGTGTTTGGTGAAGTGAATGGCATTCCTCATAATAGAGCAGTAGAATTTCAAATAAGACTTAAGCCAGGAACAAGCCCTGTCATTAAGAAACCAAACAGAATGGGTCCTAATGAACTGATTGAGTTGAAGAAACAATTAGAAGAATTAGAACAAAAAGGCTTCATTAGGCCTAGTAGTTCGAATTGGGGATCACCAGTAGTATTTGTTAAGAAGCATGATGGTTCCTTGAGAATGTGCATAGACTATAGGGAACTAAACTCAGTCACCATCAAAAATAAATACCCTCTACCTAGTATAGATGATCTTTTTGATCAATTAAATGGTGCTAAGGTATTTTCCAAACTCGACTTAGCATCTGGTTTCCATTAAATGAAAGTGGAAGAAGAAAGTATCAAGTATACAGCTTTCAATACCAGGTATGGCTTGTATGAATACTTAGTAATGCCATTTGGTCTGACCAATGCACCATCCTATTTTGTGGATTTAATGAATATGATTTTTAGAGATTATTTAGATAAATTTGTATTGATTTTCATTGATGATATATTAATATACTCTAAATCAGTTAATGAACATGAGAAACATCTGCACATGGTACTGAGTAGACTAAGGCAACAAGGCCTTAAAGCCAAGTTTGCAAAGTGTTCTTTCTGGAAGAATGAAATAAAAATCTTAGGCCACATAATTTCTCAAGAAGGAATTTCAGTAGACCCTAGTAAGGTCATGGCAGTGCAAGTATGGAAGAGACCAAGCAGTGTTACTGAGATAAGATCATTCATGGGCATGGCTGGATACAACAGAAGATTTATAAAAGACTTTGCTAAAATAGCAACCCCATTAACTAAGCTAACAAGGAAAGACCAGCCTTTCCTATGGACTGAGAAGTGTGTAGGGGCATACAACCAATTGAAGAAGGCATTGATGGAGGCACTAGTGCTGAAAATTCCAGAAGGCAACGATAATCTGGTAGTGTACACTGATGCATGTGGGTCAGGTATAGGAGCTGTTCTTATGTAAGATGGTAGAGTAATAGCCTATGCATCAAGGCAACTGAAGCCAAGTGAAACCAAGTATGCAACACATGACATGGAATTGGCAGCTGTGGTGTATGCATTAAAGCTTTGGAGACACTACCTATTAGGAGCAAAATTTGAGCTTTATACTGACCACAAAGCTTTGAAATACTTATTTTCTCAAAAAGATTTGAACATGAGACAACATAGGTGGGTGGAATTCCTTGCTGCCTATGATTTGGACATTATGTACACACCAGGGAAAGCAAATAGAGTGGTGGATGCATTGAGTAGGCAACATGCCAAGTTGGCTACACTGATGATAGAGGAGTTTAAAATGCTATTAATACTAACTGATGTAGAAGTGGATAGCATAGGAGAGCAAACTATGGTGATAGGTGAGGACATGGAGCACTATGGCAAGCTCAGCCTCATCACAATAAAATCAGACTTAGTGGAAGAAGTGAACCAGTCTCAAGACATGGATGCATTCCTAAGAGAGAAGAAGGAATTGTTAAGGAATGGTTCAAAGCTTGAAAAGTTTGAATTGGATGAAAAAGGATTTTTAAGATACAAGGGAAGACTGTGTGTGCCTGACACAGAAGCACTACAAAGGAAAATCATGGATGTCCATCACAAGTCTAAGTACACGATACATCCAGGTGGTACTAAAATGTATCATGATCTAAAGAGGAGCTATTGGTGGAAAGGAATGAAGAGGAGTGTGGGTGAATATGTGGCAAAATGCATGACTTGCCAACAAGTCAAGGCTGAGTACCAAAGACCCAGTGGACTGTTGCAACCTCTGGAAGTTCCAAGGTGGAAATGGGAAAGCATATCAATGGATTTCATTGATGGCTTGCCAAGATCAAAGAGAGGTAATGACAGTATTTGGGTAGTGGTAGATAGATTGACTAAATCATCACACTTCATACCAGTGAAGAGTGATAGAAATGAACCAAAATTGGCACAAGTTTTCATAAAAGAAATAGTGAAACTACATGGAGTTCCTACCACTATCATTAGTGACAGAGACACCATATTCACATCAAAGATCTGGAGCAGCTTTCAACAGGAAATGGGGGTTGAGTTGTGCTTGAGCACAGCCTACCATCCCCAAACTGATGGCCAGACAGAAGTAATTAATAAATTCTTGGAGGATTTACTTAGAGCCTGTGTACTTGACCATGGTGGCAATTGGGAAGACTACCTTCATTTAGCAGAGTTTGCTTACAACAACAGCTACCAGAGTAGTATAGGGATGGCTCCCTATGAAGCTCTATATGGGAGGCCTTGTTTGTCACCTGCTTGCTGGTTAGAGGTAGGTGATAAGGTGATATTAGGACCAGATCATGTGAAAGAGACAAATGCTAAGATTTCACTGATCAAACAGAGAATGAAGGCAGCACAAGACAGAATGAAATCATATGCAGATAGAAGAAGGAAACCACTTGAATTTGAAGTAGGAGATTTTGTGTATTTGAAGGTCTCACCTATGAGGAAGGTGTTGAGATTTGGCAAGGCAGGGAAGCTAACCCCAAGATATATAGGACCATATGAGATCATTGCAAGAATAGGAAAGATGGCTTACAAGTTGAAGTTGCCAGAAGAAATGAGTGGAATACACAATGTATTTCATGTATCACAATTGAGAAAATGTGTACATGATGAAGCTTTAGTGATTCAGTCACAAAACAAGGTGGAAGTCAGACCAGACTTGGTGTATGAGAAGAAGCCAGTGGGAATTATAGCTAAAGAAGATAAGAAATTGAGGAACAAAACTATTAAACTGGTAAAGGTGCAGTGGGGTCTAGACCCTAATGATTGCACATGGAAGGTTGAGGACAAGATAAAAGTCCAGTACCCTCAACTATTTGCAACTGACAATTAGAATAGAGGTAATCTATTATTCATGCTTGAATCTACCTATTTAAATATAGTGTTCAGTGTTGAATGTGTTTACTTGATGGATGTTTTGGTTTAATTAAGAATATGTGCGCATGTTTAGTTTTGCTATATAACTAACACAATAAGAAGTGTTAAATTGTGGGACACAATTTCTTAAAGGAGGGGTGTATGTGACAGCCCGTAGTTTAGGCAAAAATATATATATAAATTTTAAATATTTTATAAAAGAAAGATAGTTGGTTGAAAACACAATTTTCTAGAAATGCTTGTGTATGAGAATGAGTGTGCATGCCCTTGTGCATGTGCACACTGTTCCAGAATACTACCTTAGCAAGGTAATTTAGTAAGTAAAGACCTTGTAAGTAAATATGAAATAAATTAGTGCATGACCTGTTAAGTGTGTGTACACAATAGCTTAAATATAATGCATAAATAACTTAGGCAGTTTTAGCCCAAAATTCCATAGAATAAGTATAAGCACAGTAACTTGTGTGGGTAGAAAAAAAATATAAATACACATGAACATATACATATGCACAACATTTGGTAAATACACACACATAGCTGGCTATACAAATAAGTTTATATGCATGAGGAAAAAAAAAGAAAACCAGAAAAGACAGAGCAATGCCCAAGCCAAAGTCATGTATATAGTGTGTGAAGAAATTTGCCAAAAGTGGCCAAGACAAGGAAAAAGGAGAAATGGTGGGAAAGGAAAGTGGAGAGGGTGAATAGTGGGGTGAAACCAGAAATGGTGAAGGGATTCCTGATGAAAATAAATTACTTAACTAACCTTAAAACCCTAGCAACTCCCCTATATACATCATTATCTCCCACGGTTACATGTTAGAACCAGAAAACAAAATATAGAAAAAATAATATAATAAGAAGAAAACAGGCAGCAGTTTAGAAAACTAATGGCAGATCTGAACCAAGACTTGGGGAGGAGAACTTTGGTGAGTAAACCCTCACTTGGCAAGGCATTAAGACCTATGAAAGGCAGCCATTTAACCTTTAGTTTATTTTAACTTCTGATTGATGTTTTGCTTGCATTTTTAGTTTAACAAACTTCTGTTGTTTCTGAGATTATGTGACTTGTAATTGCTTGGATGTCACTTGACCTATGCTTGTTTATACATGTTAATTAAATGATGGAATAATAACTGATTTGTTTGTATGTTTATGAACTTAAGAAATATGTTTAGTTAAAGTATGAATTAATAAGAAAAGTAGGGTGCAAGGCAGTAAGAGGAAGGAGTTCTCTGGCTTATGTCTTGCAACTGAAAGGATGGTTAGGGTGCAATGGAATTTCCATGTGCTGAGCCTTAATCCATCACTAAGTGTTCTCTAGAAATAGGGTTGAGTAACAAGAAAACACACTTTAATGTGTGGATTGACTGTGAGAACCATATTGCTGGAAAACCATATTAGCATTTCATCCTCTGAAAATGTTTCAACCTATGCTTTAACTAAGGATATGTCTCTATGTGAAATAGACTGGTAATGATATGCAAGTATAACTGACCACTTGTTGAATGCATGAATGGATGAATGATTAACTGTTGTTTGAAATCTGACAGCATATCTTAGTTTGATATAAGTACATAGGAGTGTCACTGTATAGATAATATGGGATCATATGAAAGAAAAACTTAGTAATTAAACTAAGGAATTGGGTCACCTCTATCAGGTTGGGTATGAGGGGAGTGGGTATGACATAGTGGTTGGCTTGCATCAAGGTTGGGGTGCAAGTATGCACATGGCATGTTTATGCCCAAATAGCTTGTAGTGCACTGGAAACCAGGTAGTAGTTCCAGGCAGTGTGCACCAGTGCAACCATGAATGAAATACTGGACCTTAAAATGACATGAAGAAATCATACATGCAAGGGTAAATAGGCTAGAAGTATGTGGGAGTCCTAACATGTAGACTCAGGGTTGATATTTTAGCTTAGTACCATGAATACTGCAAGGGTATGTTGTGCAAAGTTTGGGTGTTAACACTAACCTGTGTGTCTAGTGTGATGGTTGTTATGATTGCTTGGACTAAAACTTTTGATGAAAAATTAGTTTAAGCATATGTACATGTAATTAGCAGTACACACACACCACTGATATAACACTTGGCAATCTGAACATGAGGGAGTGATCTAATAACTTGAGTGTAACACTTAACCTCTAAAAACAGAAAGGTAAGATGGAATCTATTTTATTAAGTCTTCATGCATTGTCAAATGATTTTACTTACACCATACTTCAGTCTGACCTGTTTGTTGCTTGCATCAAATGGGTGCTTCATATGCCTTATGGAGTAGGTCATGAGATGTCTGCAGGGAAAGAGGAAGCTAGGTATTAAGGAGCAGATGTGTGATGCTAAGAAGAAAACTGCTAATTAACTAAGCTAGGACTTTTGTAGAAGAATGTCTCCTTATGTTTCTTTTTAACTGAAAGACTTCTCTGTATTAGTGTTTGCATTATGCTGAAACTTTGATTGTTATGTAATGAATGGTCTGAAAAGATTATTATGGGGTGGATCTGTTTTCAGTAGAAAAGATAAATGTGTTTAGCTTTATATCATAGCCTGTAAGTATGCAAATTTTCATGAATCAAGTAGTGAGTTTAGTAGTAAATCTGAAGCATATGTGAACCAGTAATGTATGCATATGTATTAGATTGTTTAGAGGCTAGAACCTATTTACAAATTAACTGTAAATATTATGAAGTAAGGATAAACCCATAGGTAGAAAAGAAAAAAACATAAGAAGCATGAACCCAGATTTACATGAGTTTGAGGTTGTAAATGAATGAGAAAAGATAGTAAATTATAACAAGACAGTTTAGGGATCTAACCTAATCAAGTTGATCAATCTGCAAACTAAGGTGTAGTAAATAGCAGATATACATGTTTATGTGCACACAGGTGTACAGAAGCATGCACAACCTCCTGCTTTGTTATTTGAAAAGCCATATTCCAAAAAGTCTAAATGTTATGACTTAACTCACATGTTTCATTAAATATACAGATGTAAACACAAATAAACAAACAAGAATTAGTTAGTAAAATTGCACAAAGATTCAAATAGGAGAGGGTCTTTCCCAATCCTTTATACTGTGGCTAAACATAGTTATTTTGTTTAGAATAAACTGAGTCATTCTTTATTCAAAAAAAACTCTGATAAAAGAATTAAAAATGATTTGTATGTTTATATGTACATACAAATAGTTGTACAAAGAAGTATATCAATATTTCTATATTGATCAGATTGGATCTTGGGAAAAATAAATAAACAAAAAAAAATCCAATAGAAGAAAGAAAATAGTTGGTCTTGAAAGAAAGTAGCCCTGAATTTAGCATAAACTAAATTGAGTCACTCAAACAATATGACAACTTAGGGAGGGTTGCTTCAGGTAGCCTCTTGATGGGGTAAGACTAGGGTGATTCGAGGAAGAACTAGCAATGTTGGGCGATGCTATAAACTGAAGTGGTTAGAGAGGGGAGATAGTGGTTAGATCTGGGGTGGTGGCGAGGTAAGATCTGATGCGCAAAAATAGGCACGGGGAAGAGGTGATGTTGGTGCTCTTGGTCAGAGGGAGAGGCGGCATCTTCGAGTGGTGGAACGAAGGGGGCAGTGGCTGCTCTGGAGGAGGAGGAGGAGGTTTTGGGTTCAACTTTTTTCAGGAAGAGGAAGAGAAAAAATGAGGGGGTAGGGTTTGGATGCGACTTTTATAAGTTGTATTTCAGGTTTGGGTTGTTCCAAAAACCATTGATTGGTCGACTGCTCTAGAGTTACCGGTCGACCACTCCTAATCAACCATATGGGAGTCAACTGCTAGATGGATTTTAGATGGATTTTAGGTGTAAGTTGAACGTTGACCCAATTTGGGTTGGGTTAATTAACAATGATAATAATTATTATTATTTTGCAACGTCTCCTTCGACTTGACATGATCCAAAAAATTCCTGTGCTCTACACGACGGTTTCCAATTTTACCATCTACCCTTTCGAACCATACCTCAGCTGTAACGTCGTATTCCCAACTTATACTACTACAACCAACAATACTTCAAAATCCTAAAATATTCCAACCATTATCTTTCGCATTATATTTATACAGAAACATCTTTAATTAGTTTGTAGGTAAATACACTTCCAACTTCATACCCCAATAAAATTGAATGTCATTCCTATTTTGTCCGCCCCTTAAAAGATAAAAAAATTTAAAAACTTTGATTTTTATAAATAGGAAAATCATCGAGCCAAATATATGCTCTTTTAAACTCATCTCTAAGTTGAAAAACTATTTTCCTCCGAAATCTCCTTAATAAAAAACAAAGTTAAATCTTTAATATATATATATACATATATATAAGGGTTTCAAACTTACTTCTTTTTAACCAAAATTTCTTAATACAATCAAATTCATTAGTATATACATTTCTTTTAAAATAAGATTTAAAAATTTCTCAACACAAATTTTTTCACAAACAAGTCTATGGAAAAGAAATCTTTTGGAGACCCCTTTTTCATAATTTAAGGCATTCCCAAAATATATTATTAAATTTTTCTCATTAGGTTGGCCTAAGGAATTGACTATAGGTCTTACAATAAAAATCTGGTTTGCCATCTAAAGGTGATTGATAAATGCACCCTTGGAAGAACTTGCCTTCGGATGTCTGCGACATATAAATTCTTAACTTCCACTTACTTGGATAAAATGCGCATCTTTAATAGACCATGCATGAAAATAAAAAATCACAATGCAGCTAGTCTTAACAATCACACCGTCTAACCTCCATGATGTTTCCATATGTTGTGCTCATGCTCTTCAAAGCTAATGCCTTACGTATAGCTAACGCTCTATGGGGCAATCGGGGTAGGCACGTAAATCTTTGACTCTATAAAATATTTCCAACTCATAGTTGCTTCGTCCATTCCTTTCGGAATATGGTCGCAACTACATTTATAGTCGAAAATTATAGAGTTAGGCATAAAATCTATTAATAGATAAAAATACAAGTAAGTTCTCTAAAAAATCCTAGTCCCTTTGATCGACTAACATCGGCTCTGATATCAAATGTAACAATCCTCACTTTAATGGGCCCAAATTTTGACAAAATTGAAACTCAAATCCATAAGAGTACAAATCATTTGTTTGGTACCTACAATAAGCATGAGAATATCAGATTGATAAATTTAAACTCAAAGTAGAATGGAAAAATATAATAGAATATAAATACTAACTGAGAAAACTACCTCGGAATCAATAGCGTTCCCTGGGACATTAATTCGCCTTGTCCGTATTGAGAATAAGAGATAGGAAAACTTCTCAGTCAACCGATCATGCCGTGCTCCAATGACCTGTTCCTCTAAGTCTATCCCATGTGTAAAAACCCAATATTTTTGCAAATATTTTTAAATTATTTTAAATTAAATTTTATGTCAACATTTTATTTTTAAAACATTTTTGAAGTAAAGTTATAATTTTCCAAAGTTAATTGCGTTTTTGTTTGCAATTTTTAATCTAGTTTCAATATAATAAGCTATTTTCTCTATTTACTTTTATTTTCTTTTCATTTTTCCTATGAATAATTATTTATTTTCATTTTCACTTTATTTTTTGTTTGTCTTTTATTCATTTACTTGATATTTTATTTGTTTATTTTGAATTAAAAAGAATTGGAAATTCAAGAGGCAAAGTCCTTTCATTTGCTTGACTTTTCACTTTCTAGTCTTTTCATTTTCTTTGGCCTTTTATTTTCTTTTGTAGCCGTGTATTCCATATTGTTTTTCACATGAAAACTCCTTCTCAACATCACAAATTTTCGACCATAACATTTCTGAAAATTCTAGGTAATGGCTTCTTCTTCATTTTCCTCTTTTTCTCTTCACCTTTTCCATTTATTTTTGCTTGATTTTTGCTTGACTTCTTCATTGTTTTGCTCGGCCTAGACCTCACCATCTCCTCCACCGACCACCACCACTTTCTTCCCCACATCATCCACAGCCTGACCATCTCCTCCTCTGATTAGTAGAGGCCGTGAGCACTAGGTAGAAGAACACACCACAAAAACAATGTCAAACTCCAAAACAATGTACATAGCCGAGCCCATAGTTCACCACCCCTTCATTTTTGACTTCGGCCACCTCCTTAGCCACCACCACCAGCCTGTACACACCTCTGACCATCACCATCAGACATGATCAAACCTGTAGCAGCCCCTGGCCAAGCCCATAGACCCTATGGCCGAGCCTAAAAGATGAACCAAACTCCACTTTGTTAGCTTTGCCTTTTGACCTTCCACTTTGCAAACTCCTACCCCTTTGTATTCTTGACTTAGCCGTGCCATTCTAAGTCCAAACCAGATCCTTTCCACCTGAAACAATGTCATGGCCGAGCCAATACAGTGTTATAGTCGAGCAAATGTAGTGTAGTGGTCGGGCAAAATTGATTTGAAGCTTGGTGATGTCTTTTGCAATTTCAATTTCCATTTTTGTTTCAATAAACTTTTGTATTGTATTTATATCTATATATTGCTTTATTTTATTGTTGTATACAAGATTAACATTTTAGTTATCTCTCCACTCAAATCGAAGTCGTGCTATCGTGCTTTCTGGATTTTCATTTGTGTGTTTTATTTGCAAACTCCAGCGTAAAAAAGTTGAGTATTCACACATGACATTTATACTTATATAAATTGTGAAGTGACAACAAGTGAATGTGTATAAACTATTTTATCATGTTATACCTGCCTGTGATGTAAATTATATGATGATTAAATTATGTTTTAAACTTGTCACATCATCTGCTATGTTATATTTTATTATACTTTTTATTTATTTCTGTTAAATCACACTGAAGTTCCCTGTAGAATAGAATCACTATGGGTTGAAATGATACATACCCGAATGGACTTTAGAATAGGGAAAAATCGTTATGGGCTGAAATGATAAGCCTGAGCGATTTTTATTTATTTTTATTTACTTGGGATTGTAGGTTTGAAATGATAAAACCCGGATTTTCTTTGTAAATTACGGATTGAAATGATATATTATCTGTATCACTTGACTTAGGCTAGAAAATATTATACAGACCCGTGGTTATTTTATAAAATTTTCTGGAAATTTTTAAGTATTTTAAAATGAAAAAATATGATAATTTGATTTAAATTGAATTTTAAAATGATTTAATAAAGTAATAATGATTTTTATATGTATTAAAATGTTAAATAAATGAATGGAAAAATTGTGATTTGAAACATAACTTAATTGAGAAATTTTGATTTGATTTTTAATGGAAGTTTAAGTTAATTAAATAAAAATAGAAATTAAGTTTTATTTGTGAAAATGGAAATTTAAATTCAAGTGTTAAAGTAAATTGTTAAAAATGAAAAAAATGGGAAAATTGGTACCCTTGAATGTAATAAGTGAAACTTTGGAAAATTTGATTTTTATTGTAAAATTTTTCTTTATAAAAACCATAAGTAAAAGGTAATTAAATGAACATTTATGATGTGGAATAATATGATTTTTATAAGTTAAAATGATTTAAATTGAAGTTTATTTGTGGCTGGAATTCTATTTAAAATCTGGAAATTCTATTAGTAACACTTCAGAAATGCTATCGTTTCTGAAAATGAACTAAAATCTGAACTAAATATAATCTGCAGCACTTTGTAAGTGCTGTAGTTGCAGAAGTGAACTATAGAGCTAAAAATTAACTAAGGGCTATGGTAGCACTTGTTAAGTGCTGCAGTTCGGTGAAATGTGATTTTTGAATATAATTGAACTACTACAGCAGTTTTGTAAATGTTGTCTTTGCTGAATTGAATTAAACCTTTTAAATTGAACCCTGAACTATTACAGCAGTTTTGAAATGCTGTCTTTTCTGAATTGAACTATTTTTCCACTAAAACTGAACTATTACAGCAGTTTTTTAAATGCTATCTTTGCTGAATTGAATTGTTTTCAAATGTAACTTACCGTAACAATTTCTAAGTGCTGCGAAAGCTGAAATTTTAATGTTTTAAAGTATTTAAGTGAATGAATGAACTCAGAAAATGTTAAAATTTTGGGAATTGAATATTTGATTTAAAGGTATAATGACTTTACTTTTAAATGGTTTAAA
Organism: Allium fistulosum; assembly: GCA_030737815.1. NCBI lineage: Eukaryota > Viridiplantae > Streptophyta > Magnoliopsida > Asparagales > Amaryllidaceae > Allium > Allium fistulosum. The sequence continues at coordinate 238,210,184 of CM060902.1, forward strand.
TGAGGTATTTTGCTTTGAAATTTAAACTATTTTCGAAATTTATAACCACGGGTTATAATAACGATTGGTTGTTAAAGAGACCGAGATCGGATATGGACATACTCTCTGTCGATACCGAAAACCACTTTAACAACTGTGTACGCGGTGGAGTTTCCAGAATGATGTAGGATGGTGGCGACGATCCTATTGTGGTATGAACATGGACCCAACTCCCGTGAGTTGGCATGAGGTAGCTAAAACAGGAGCAATTCTCGGGCCAATGAGGTAGCACCTCTGATCGAACACACTTCTTCGATACCATTCTATTACTTTGTGATTGATTAGGTGCACCCCTTGATTTGGGAGTGTTGTTCGAGGTGGGTGGTAGTGGCTGCTATGCGTTACCACCAGCCCGGATGCGTAATTGGTTTATCTACCCTGGCATTGCCTTGTTGTGCCATGTCACCTACCATAGCGAGCTTTACTACGAGTTGTGATTTCTCCCGTAGCCTGTGGAGTATTAAGGGTAGTCCCCATTCTAGGAGAATGCTAATACTGGATAGACTACTGGGACTATTACGTGTTATGGGGAATATTGGGTCACTCCTTAATGCTATTTAAAAGTATGTTTATTTTATATTAGACATTATTATAATAGCGAATATTACTACATAGTAGATAGTTTAACGGATCCTTAAAGAATGGGTGATCCCAAGCATTCTTTAAGTTACTTGTGCATTTTATTACAATTCACTTGAGTTGGTTTACATTGTGTAAGTATGTATGTCCTGACTCGAGTGTTTGTGTTTTATTTACGCTCGGGTAAGCCTGAGTATTCACAGCTTTGGCCTTCACTTTCTGGAGCTAAGAATCGCTGGAGATTCTACTTATGTAGTTGTTTATCTATTTCAGTTTCTATTGTTCTACTTCAGCTTTTGTATTAGAGACATATATATTTGGGATTTCTACTGTACTTGTTTCAAAACTGTATTTGTTTTCAGACTATGTATTTTGTATCTGTTTTTGAGACTTTGTATTGTAGTGGCTTCATGAGCCACTATTTATTTTATTTTCCGCTGCGAGTTATTCTGATATTTCTGTGTCTGTGATTTTGTGATTGGTTTATTTGCTCCAAATTTTATTACAATCTGTTATTTTGCATTATTCAAGTCTGACATGTGTGGATTATTGTCGATTTGAATGGTCTAAAATAGTGGGTCGTTACATTTTCGTATCAGAGCTTTGGTTTTTAGGGAAACCTTAGCCTATGGAGCAAAAACTCATTATAGATAGGGTAGAAATACCCTAGAATGAGTGAAATCAACCTTAGAATCATTTCTTTGTGAGAGAACGCATTTTCAAAGTATAAAATGATTTTAAAATGACTTTTCAATGGATTTTTCAAATATTACTTTGATATAAAATTTTCTTGTTTTAAAAGAAAATTTTTCTAAACTTCCTTCTTTTCGTATCTACCTTGTTAGAAATTTCTTTAATTAGGATATTCATCCAAGTGATATTACCTTGTCTTATCTTATCTTTGTCTTCTCTGTACCTTTGTCCTAAAAATTCATTCTTGATATTTTTCATGATGAATCATGGAAATGCCAGAGGTAGGGGTCGTGGAACTACCCTAGCTCCTCAACCTGCTGCACCTGTTAGGTTTACCGTTCTCTGTAAGGAATTCTCTCAACTTGGTGGTACCAAGTTTACCGGTTCAGAGAGCATTATCGAAGCCCAGCAATGGTTACGGAGTTTATAGAGGATCTTTACCGGTCTCAAGATTACTGATGCCCAGAAGCGTCAGTTAGCAGCTTGGCAGCTGCAAGAGTCAGCCTTGGATTGGTGGGAGTCTGTTACAGCTCACACTAACGAGGGTTATATTTCCTGGGAGCAATTTAGGTATCCTTTGTGTTATCTTGAATTTTGTTCCCATTTTCTTTCTTGTCTTTTGAATCTATCTTAAGTTTTTGTTTCTGTACCTTCTTTCCAGGGAGGCTTTTGTGGCAAAATGGATGCCCGAAGCCGGGAAACCTCAGCTTTATCGTGAATTCATGGATCTCAAGCAGGGTGCCATGTCCTTTTCTGAGTATGAGCGGAAATTCAACGAACTTTCCAAGTTTGGTCCTGGCCTTATTGACACCCAACTTAAGAAGAATGAGAAGTTCATAGCTGGAGCTCGCCTAGAGTTCTACGATCGTCTCATTGCTCATGTTCATGGCACTTTCACTGAGCTTATGGATATGGCTATTCGTTATGAGAACCCTACTTCCAAGGGTCCTACTGTTGCCAGTGCTCTTGCATCTCAGTCTTCCTCTGCTAACTCTAAGAAGAGAAAACCCAATTTCCACCAGCAGAAGAAGAATTGGCTCAAGAATCGGGGTTTGGGATCTGCATCATCTTCTCCTTCTCAAAGGCACCCTATCGATCTATCTACCATTACCTGTTTCAAGTGTTCAGAAGGGACACTATGCTAATAGTTGCCCTACTTCAGTTGGTGCTGTTGTTCCTCCACCTCAGGGTACTAGGAACAATCTCTGTCATGTCTGCCTTCAGCCTGGTCATTTCAAGAATGATTGTCCGTTGTATAAGAAGGGCAAGCCATCTGGTATTTTTGTTGTTATCTCTGCTTCTTCACCTGCTCCACTTGCACCTGCTCCTGCACCTAGTGATGACCAAGGTACTCTTCAGGGCACCTTTTCTTTATTTAAGCATCATGTTCGTGTTTTATTTGATACTGGAGCTTTGCATAGTTTTATTTCTATGGCTATTTGTGATAAGTTTGAGCATCGTCTTTCTCCTGAGTATGCTTCTGTTTCTTATGGGTTTCTAATCCTATTGGGGGTCCCGCAAACCTTAGTAGGATTTGTAGAGGAGTGAAACTTCTCCATTCTGATCATCGCTTTAGTGGTGATTTCTATGTTCTTAGTTTTGATACTTTTGATTTATTACATGGAGATGATTGGTTAAGGAATCATGATGCTTACATCTCTTGTAAATCCCGAACTATTTCTCTTGTTGATGATCGGGGTAATTCTTTGGTTATTCAGTGTCATATGCCTCATGATTATGCTGGCAGCTTTATTTATTCTCTGGATTCTTCTCCTGTTGATCTTCAGCCGACTCGTGTGGTCAAATTTTATCCCGATGTATTTGGTGAAGTCACTACTTTACCCCCTAAGCGGGAAATTGATTTCCGTATTGATCTTATTCCTGGAGCTCGACCTGTAATTCTTCCTCCTAGAAGAATGGCACCCCGCGAGAAGGTTGAGTTAAGGAAGCAAATTGAGAACTTGTCCTCCAAAGGTCTGATCAGACCTAGCTATTCTGAATGGGGAGCAACGGTGGTTTTCGTCACTAAGTCCGATGGTTCTCTCCGAATGTGTGTTGATTATAGGGAGCTGAACAAGCTTACTATGAAAAACAGATATCCAATGCCTCGCATCAATGATATGTTTGATCAGCTTTATGGTGCCACTGTTTTCTCTCAGCTTGATCTTGTCTCAGGTTTTCACCAGCTCAGAGTTGCTGAGGAAAGTATTCCCAAGACTGCTTTCCGTACTGAGAATGGGTTCTTTGAATGGTTAGTCATGCCTTTCGGTTTGACTAATGCTCCTGCTTTCTTTGTTGATTTGATGAATCGTGTTTTTCGTGATGTGCTTAATAAATTTGTTATAGTCTTTGTTGATGATATTCTCATTTTCTCTAAGTCCGAGGAAGAGCATGAGTCGCATTTGAAATCTGTTCTTGAAACTCTTAGAAATCATCAGTTGAAGGCTAAATTTTCTAAATGCCATTTCTGGAAGGATAAAGTTTATTAGCACCAAAATTGGTCACTAACCTCGTAGAGAAAGATTGTGTAGAGATATAAGTGATGAAAGTAAATTAAACAGAGAAGACAATGCTAATCTAACTGCAGAAAGTAAGAACACCAAATTTATAGTGGTTCAGCGTAATTTCCTACATCCACTTTGAGGTCAAGCTTTATTGATCTTCTTTATAGTTGATTACAAATGCAATTCGTGAATCAAATGCTTGCATGAAGTTGTTTAAGTAGAGAAGATGAGTCTCGAAAATGGCAGAGTCTCCCCAGTGTTCTCTCCCAAAAAAGGATCCCTTTCACTGTGACCCTGCCCCTCTATTTATAGGCAAATATGGGCTAGACTTCCCAAATGGGCTGGATGGCCGAACACTCTAGCCCCAGTACAGTGGTCGCTGCATGCCGATCCTGGTATGCTGAACGCTCTGATGCCGAACAGTCCTTCTATGCCGAACGATACGCTGGATGTGTGGGAAGTGCGGGATGATTGTCAGTTGAGGCCGAACGTGTCTCTATCCGAAGCTCTTGAACGAAAAGTGCACGCTGGCCGAACGACATTGTCACCTTGAGTAGTTGTGCATACTGAATGTCTTCTGGATGCCGAGTACTCTCGTTGCCGAGTACTACGCCGAGTACCTTGGAGTGCCGAGTACTCCTGTTGCCGAGTACTACGCCGAGTACCAAGGAGTGCCGAGTACTCCTGTTGCCGAGTACTACGCCGAGTACCAAGGGATGCCGAACGCTCTTGTTGCCGAGTTCTCCTCACCGAGTTCTAATGATGCCGAACGCTAGGGATGTTGAGCATTGGTTGTCGCCGAGTGCCAGTTGACGCCGAACACTACTTGATGCCGAGTCTCCTGGTCGCCGAGCATTACGGATGCCGAACGCTATGGATGCCGAGTCCCACTGGATGCCGTGCGCTTCGCCGACCACTCCTGGATGCCGGACACTTTCTTGTTGTCGGGTGCTACCTGATGCCGAGCACTAGTTGCCTGGTCAAATCTCCAGGAAACACTTGCCCCTCAAAGTGTATCATGTGACCGAACGTGATGCGCTTTGAATCTGGTTCAATTTCCCTTGATGATGCCTTCTCGAGAATGCCTGTGACGGAGGTGCGTGACGAGCGTGGTTTGGACGCCAAACGATACGTTCGAAGCCGGAGAGCCCTCATGTGCCGAACGATACTTCGTTTCGATGCCGAACACTCTGGAATTGACCGGTTCTACCGGGTATAGCCTTTTCAACTTCTACCTCCCTCTATATAACCAGGTCCTTCCCGTCCCTTCTCCTTTACCTTTTCATTTCTGTCACTCTTCCAAGATTTGCAATTTTCTCTAGCCGAACAGATTTACAACTTGAAAATTCCTTCCCAAGCTCCTAACTGCAATCTAGGTACTGCTCCTCGTATAACTCGAATAGGTTTCAAATGAGATGGTCAAGTTTGTCATGTAAAAAGCTTTCGAGTAGGTTGCCCTCATTGCCGAGCGATAATGCGAGGCGAGGAGGAAGGATTTGAGGTGTTTGCACATGTGGCTTTAGCTCCATCGCGCCGAACCAAAGTCAAAAAAGAAGGAAAAGGAAAACGTTGGAGGTGGTAAGGGTGTTGGATGGCATAGCTATGGTTCGGCGTATGTTGTCATGCGCCGAATGATAGAGGCAGCCGAATAGTATTTCGTTTGAATAAACTAAGGCCGAACACTCACTAGAACGTCGAACAACAACTTAGCCGAACGAACCAAAGCCGAACACTTACTAAAATGTCGAACAATAACTTAGCCGAACAAGACCCAAGCCGAACAATAACTTAGCTGAACAAAACCCAAGCCGAACATTCTTAGATGCCGAACAGTATCGAGGCCGAACAATACGATTGCCGAACAAAACTTAGACCGAGCAAAACAAAGCCGAACACTATACCTAGGCCGAACAATCTGAATGCCGAACAGGACTTTTAACTGGACAATGACTTAACCGAACGAGGCCTTTAGCTGAACACAGACTTAGCCGAACAAGGCCTTTAGCCGAACACTGTGGCATGTCGAACAAACATATACGCTGACCTATACTTAGGATGAACAATACAATTGCCGAACAACATTCAAATGCCGAACAGTATAAATGTCAAACTACACTTAGGCCGGTTACTTTATAAATCATATGTTTTCTGAATCTGGAACTGTAATCACCACCAGGCGGGCTCTTTGAGACGGTCAGCGATGACGGTCTTCGAAGGCAACGATTCGAAGCTCATTTTTATATCTTTGAAATCTTTAGATTCTTATCGCTTGTACACAATTGCTTGCACTAGTTCACACACCACGTGGGGGGAAAACTCGTGTTGCTAATTCTAACGTTCAACGTTTTTTAAGTATAGTTTTCTCAAGCACTTAGCCAAGTTCGTTATTTATTGGGGATGTCGAGAAAATCTTGCTCTGCCACCATATCCGACAGGCCTGGGCCGTCATCAAGGCAAGGAGCCGCTAATACTTCTAATCCGTTGACTTCTCCTGCTCATAACTTGGCACCTGATGATCTGGAGGCAACCATCCTACTAGACAATCCGATCGATTCACAAGCCTCGAAGATCAACGAAGCTGCTCTGCGATGGATATGCTCTATTCATGGGATTCCTTTTGCCGACGTGTTAGTTCCTTCGAGACACGATCGTCCTCATCTACCCCCAGTCGGGTATACTACCTGCAACAAGTTCATGTGTTGGATGGGCAGCGTGCCTCCATTCAATTTATTTCTCCGGGATGTACTGCAGTATATAGACATAGCTCTGTCGCAGCTGCACCCGAACGGCCATGCATTTCTATATGGGACTTACTTACTTTTCATGGCCGTCTTCTCCAGACCTCTAACCGCCGGTGATATCAGATACATTTATATGTTCAAGAGACGGAAAGACAGTCCTTCCTTTATGTTCCTCGAGCCATACCACAAATGCCAGATCTTGACAGGGGCATGTAGTAAATTCGCCTTGTACAAATAGGAATGGTTCTATGTGCACTGCCCTTCTGGTTTCGCTAGGAGATGGGTTGAAGGCAGTAAGTCTCTCTGCTGAGTCACTATTCGTATTTAATCGGAGTCATGATTTTCCTAACTCTTCATTTCATCTTTTCAGGTATTAACCCGCGTCCAGAAGGCCGAGGATATTCTGAGGCTGTTGAAGCCATTAGAGCTCTTCCTGCTGAGGATCGAGACATCCGGACTATCATTTCAAATGAATCACTGTCGGGGTTTGGCTTGCTAGCCTCTGGTCGTCGGATCAGCCTTCCAGAAGGTGTCACCATTCCCAAACCTCCGTCCGGTAAAGGGAAAAAACAGGCCGGATCGTCGTCGCGCCGCACTCCCGATACGCACGGAGAAGGTGAGCGCAGAGAAGATGATGTCCCTGAGGCTCAAGGCGAGAACGTGGGTCTCGCTTGGAATCCGGCAATCGAAGTTCAGGATATTGAGACGTCATCCTCCCCTTCGAAGGGAAAGAAGAAGTTAAAATATACAGTTCAAAAAGAGAAAGTTGGTGGCACTTCAAAAGTTACGCCTATCCCGCCTGAGAAAGAGGCTTCCTCACAGCATCTGGAAAGTTCTCTGAGGGGTCTGTCCAACCTATCCATTCCCGATGATTTACTTAATTACGGGTTCGATGATCCTGAAGCTCTCAAATTTTCTTCGCCCGCGAGAGGCAATGCAGGAGTTCAACTATCGGCCCAAGGAGACACCACTCCGATTAGCAAAGATAAACGAACGGGTCCGTCGGGGGGAACACTAGGACACACACGCACATGCGCATTCCATTATATACTTCAAGTCTTTTTTCTTATCTCATGAATTTTCCTTAACTCGTTGTTATCTCCATTCTTTGCAGGTGATATGGGACGTTCTCACGGTCTCGATCGCCTTCAGGGCTCTTCTGTATTTCATCACTCTGGACGGGATTCTGGTTCAGGCAGACGCAGGGACAGAGGCGAATATGAAGATAGGGACAATCGTCCTCGCGAGTCGTCTCACCGCAAGAAGGCACACTCTCAATCTTCCCAGCCCCGCGATCTTCCTCCTCCAACTGAGCCGGATAGAGAGAAGTCTTTACAAAAGGGTTATCAATCTGATGCTCCTCGAGAACAACACTCCAGTTCATCGAGTACAAGGCAAGTTCGAGAGCAACGGAAAAGAGTGGAATTCTCAAAGCCTCCTCCTCCTACTCCTGCGGTGGACCCAACTGTTGCGGAAAAGATGGTCGATCTTAAGGCCAAGTTTCCAAAAATTTGCTTCGATGGTCTGAAGTTCCTCCCGGCCATTCATCATATTCCCGGGCATGTGAAGCAGAGTGCCATTGCCTGCAATAACGATGTTTATGTTCAACATGACGCGTTTGTGCACTTGGTGGAGAAGATCTCGGAAGTATCCGTTGAGCGTCAACACGAAATTGATCGTCTGAATCTGGAGGTTGGCAGCGATAAGAAAATCATCAAACTCCAAGACGAAGAGCTTGCTTCGTATAAGTCGAAGCTGGAAGCCGCTGAACAAAGCGCAAAAGATACTGCTGAGGCAGTTACTCGTTTAGAGGCGGCTCACAAAAAAGAGCTTGACGAAGCAGTCCAGTGCAGCGGTGCCCTCGCCCTAGAAAAAGACTCTGTCCAAAAGGAAAGGGACGCGCTCGCCACCCAAGTCAAAGAGCTGAAAGAATTACTCTCCAAGGAGAAGGAGGATAAGGTAGCTGCTCAAGAAGAATCACAACGATACTGTGATGAGATCGTTGCTACCCGACTCCTGAAAACAAAGCTCGATGACGAACTCGTTGGGGTTGAGAAAATGAAGGATGAGGCCCGTGAGGAGGGCAAAAGAGAGGCTGCGAAGGAGAATGATTCTCGCCTCGAGGCGGCCGCGGAAGCCGGCAGGGAAGAGGTCAAAAACATGTTTGACCCGTTGATTGCTGAATATGGAGCCCGCGTCCTTATGCATCGCCTCTTAACATTCTTGGGCGACGGCTACCTTGAGTCCCTAGCTGAGGCTTGGGAAACTTTGATAAGGATCAGGAAGATCGAGTCAGGCTCCGAAGAGGTCGATGAGAAGGCCTTGGAGAAGGAGTTCCTTAGGGGGAATGAGCCATCGGATTTATCCGCAGCATTGGCACTTTACAGCAAAGGCTCTCCCCTTCCAAAAGAGAAAGATGATGAAGCTGGCCCGTCTGGGGCCAATATTACTGCTCTTCATACTGCTGCTCAATCCGCTGCTCAATCGGCCGGTCGGCCGACACTTGATCCATTCGAGCAGCATGCTGGTTATGACCCCGAAGACCCCGGGCTCGGTGCTCATGTGCTATCACCTATCCTGGAGGGTGAAACCCCACACGCCACCGATAGCCAACCGGAACTTGGTAGGAAATTCTTCTTTCTCTAGAAGTTGAAAGATCTCGTCTTTTTTCAGCAGTGGCTACTCGTTCTAACGCTCATTCTTTTATGTTCCCATGCAGGTTGTTCTGACGCCGAGCCAACTCCGAGGAGCGATGACGTCAAGGAGGAGGCAGGGAAAACAAGCGATGATGTCCACGCGGGAGTACTCCCTGGTCCCGATGCTCAGGTGATCGGGGCGCTGGATGATGATAAGCTCGACGCTTCATCTCCTGCCGAAGGGGATGATGAAATTGAAATCACCGGCGCCTCTGAGCATACCTCGCATATGAGCATGAAGGATCGCCTTGCCGAAGAGGAGAAGAAAAAGGCCGAGGTCAAAGTTGAACCTGGAATACTGGAAGTAATCGTCCCACGGAACCGACCTTTGAAAATCATTCTCCCGGGCAGGTCCGAACCACTAGATGTTCCGTCTCCTTCTCCTGACTCCGCTTCCTTAGCAAGCAAGAAGTCCAAGAAAAAGCGTGAGGGAGAGGAGTCATCGGAAAAGACAAAGGAAGACAAGAAGAAGAAATCGAAGAAATAATCGATACACTCGTTCAACGAGCTTCTTGCTCAAGTCTTGTAATTGCTTTTATCTTCCGTAGCTTGTAGTTTGTATAGACAGGTCTGAATTTTGTAGGAGTGATCATGTAACCCCATTTTGGACTTATCAAATAAAGTTTTTAGTTTCTTTTTCGCTTGAATGATTCTCTTGTCTTTCTTTGGTTTGCTGACTAATTGTAGCCATAACTCAAGTTCTTATGAGTTGTATTATCTCCCGGTCCATTCTCGTGTTGTTCAGACATCTCTAGACATGGCGTGCTTCTCGCCCCACATCTCTCGAGTTCTTGGACTTTTCGCTGACTCTTTGCTCCGGGAACTCGGAGATTTGAAATCGTTTATACTCTAGTCCGCTCTTCGGGGACTTAGATTGCTCCGCTCCGCACTCTGGGGATTCGGAGATTTGAATTCGTTTATACTCTAGTCCGCTCTCTGGGGATTTAGAGTACTCCGCTCCGCACTCTGGGGATTCGGAGATTTGAAGTCGTTTATACTCTAGTCCGCTCTCCGGGGACTAAAAGTACTCCGCTCCGCACTCTGGGGATTCGGAGATTTGAAATAGTTTATACTCTAGTCCGCTCTCCGGGGACTTAGAGTACTCCGATCCGCGCTCTGGGGATTCGGAGATTTGAAATCGTTTATACTCTAGTCCGCGCTCTGGGGACTTAGAGTACTTCGATCCACGCTCTGGGGATTCGGAGATTTGAAATCGTTTATACTCTAGTCCGCGCTCTGGGGACTTAGAGTACTCCGATCCGCGCTCTGGGGATTTGGAGGTTTGAAATCGTTTATACTCTAGTCCGCGCTTTGGGGACTTAGAGTACTCCGATCCGCACTTTGGGGATTCGGAGGTTTGAAATTGTTTATACTAGTCCGCGCTCTGGGGACTTAGATTACTCCGATCCGCGCTCTGGGAATTTGGAGATTTGAAATCGTTTATACTCTAGTCCACGCTCTGGGGACTTAGAGTACTCCGATCCGCGCTCTGGGGATTCGGAGGTTTGAAATCGTTTATACTCTAGTCCGCGCTCTGGGGACTTAGAGTACTCCGATCCGCGCTCTGGGGATTCGGAGGTTTGAAATCGTTTATACTCTAGTCCGCGCTCTAGGGATTCAGAGATTTGAAATTGTTTATACGAGTCCGTACGTCGTACAAGATAATGTAGTTCGTCATTCAACTGTGAGATACAGAAACGTTAGTGATTCATGGAAAATACGGCTTCAAGCCTTTATTAATGAAAATCAACTAAACTGCTTGATTACAACTTTAAAAAGAAACTACGTTATGACTGAACGGAAACATGCAGGAAATAACAGTGCCTAAAATAAGAAAGGAAACATGCTAAATGTAATAGTGCCGCAGATGTTCACTGTTCCATGCTCGGGGGAGTGTCGTGCCATCAACGGTCGCTAGCTTGAATGTTCCCTCTCCAAACTTCCGTTCAATGGCGTATGGACCTTCCCAGTTGGGATTCATACGTGATGGTACCGGGAAAACTCGTTTCAGAACGAGATCACCCACATCAAAAATCCTTGGACAGACTCTGCCGTCGTAGTAACGCTTAACTCGGTGTCTATGCGCTGCCGCCCTTAATTCAGCTTCTTCACGCTTTTCATCGATGCAGTCCAGGGATTCCAACAAGAGATTCTGGTTTGTCTTGGGATCATAGTATGTCACTCGGTGCGATGGAACTTCAAGCTCCACGGGTATAACGGCTTCAGAGCCGTATGCCAAGGCGAATGGAGTGTGGCCGGTCGCGGACTTGTGGGTAGTTCTATATGCCCATAATGCTGTCGGGAGTTCATCTATCCACTTGCCTCCAACCTTCTCCAGACGCTTCTTCAGTATGGACTTGATTATTTTGTTAACGGCCTCGACTTGTTCGTTAGCTTTCGGGTGTGCCACGGCGGCAAACTTCTTCTCGATGCCATACTTTAAACAGAACTCTTTGAACTCTCTGCTTTCAAATTGCGTCCCGTTGTCCGTAATGATGGTGCATGGAAGGCCAAAGCGACATATAATGTTTCATACAACGAAGTTAATGACCTTCTTAGAGGTGATTGTGGCCAAAGGTTCCGCCTTAGCCCATTTCGTGAAATAGTCGACTGCAACTATCGCATATTTCGCGCCACCTTTGGATATAGGCAGAGAGCCGATTATGTCGATTCCCCAGATCGCAAATGGCCAGGGACTAATCATTTGTGTGAGTTCCGTTGATGGAGCCCTCGGGATTTTCGCATATCTTTGACACTTGTCGCATTTTCTTGCGTAATCCGCGGCGTCCCGGTTTACGGTGGGCCAGTAATATCCATAGCGGAGGATCTTCTTTGCTAGAGTTTGCCCCCCAGTATGGTCGCCACACTCCCCTTCGTGAACCTCTCTTAAGACCCGCTTTGTCTCATCATGAGCGATGCATCGCAATAATGGGACTGAGAATCCTTTTCGATACATTGATCCATCCTGCATTACGTATCGCGTGGCCTTTCGAAGGACCTGCCGTCTTTCGCTCCTTTTTTCTGGTAAAGCCCCGGTCGTTAGGTACAGTTAGAATGGGGTTATCCACGATTCCTTCTCAATCTCTGTTTCCAACACGCGATCGACTTTCATCCCGTCTATGCTCGGGGCATGCAAGACTTCGACGGGATACAATCCCATTTGCTGTGCATCGCCGGTACTTGCAAACTTAGCCAATAAGTCGGCTTCTTTGTTTTGTTCGCGCGGGATATGTGAAATGTCATAACGCTCAAGATTTGATAGTAGTTCTTGGACCTGAACGAGGTACAGAGCGAGCTTTCGTCCCTTTGCTTGGTAGTCTCCCCGTACTTGGTAAACCACCAACTGTAAGTCGCAAAAGATTTTGATTGATTCGATCCCGAGTTCTCTGATGAGCTTCAAGCCAGCGATCAGTGCTTCATATTCGGCTTCGTTATTTGTAGCCGGGAAATCGAGCTTCAGGGCATAACAGATTGATCGGTTTTCCGGAGTTATAAGAACTATGCCCGCGCCGGAGCAACGGTCGTTTGATGCACCATCAGTGTATAATTTCCATCGAACGGGGGGAATGATGTCGTGATCATCCGGTTTGATGGGTATGGTAAGCACAACGATGAAATCTGCTAACGCTTGCCCTCGGGCGGCTCTCCGTGGTAAGTAGGCGATATCGAATTGGCTCAACTCGATGTTCCATTTTAGCAACCTTCTAGAGGTTTCCGGCCGTTGGAGTACTTGCCTCAGGGGTTGATCGGTATAAACGCCGATTGAATGTGCTTGAAAGTACGGGCGCAGCTTACGTGATGCAATCACCAAGCAATAAGCCAATTTCTCGATCTTAGGGTAATTCCTCTCTGCCCATGTTAAACGCTTGCTAACATAGTACACCAGCTTCTGGACTCGATCCTCCTCACGAACCAAAGCCGCACTTATCGCATGTGGGGATATAGCCAAGTACACATATAACATTTCGTGGTCAACTGGTTTTGACAGCATTGGTGGACTCTCCAGATGCCTCACCAGATTCTAGAATGCTTCCTCACAACTAGCCGTCCATTCAAAATTTCTCTTCCCTTTCTTTATTATATCAAAGAATGGGATGCACTTATCAGTTGCCCTGGATATAAATCGACTCAGCGCAGCTACTTTTCCATTCAAGCTCTATACTTGTTTTATAGTCCTGGGCGCTTGCACATCTCGAATAGCTTGAATCTTTTCTGGGTTGGCTTCAATTCCCCTAGCATTGACGATGAATCCCAAAAACTTCCCTGATGCAACGCCGAAGGAACACTTCAAAGGGTTGATCTACATCCCATAAAACCTGAGTATGTCGAACATTTCAGTCAAGTCTCGAATGTGGTCGTTTGACCGTCGTGACTTCACGAGCATGTCATCCACATAGACTTCCATCGTTCTACCCAACTGGTCCTTGAACATTCGATTCACCAAACGCTGGTAAGTTGCTCCTGCATTCTTTAATCCAAAGGGCATTACTACATAGCAATACAGTACGACATTTGTAACGAAGCTGGTGTGTTCTTGGTCCGGAATATGCATCGGGATTTGGTTGTACCCTGAGTACGCGTCCATGAATGACAGCAGCTCGTGTCCTACGGTGGAGTCGACCAACTGATCGATCCTAGGCAACGGGAAACTATCCTTAGGGCACGCTTTGTTCAAGTCAGAATAATCTACACAAGTCCTCCATTTCCCATTCGCCTTTTTTACCACCACGGGGTTGGATACCCATTCCGGGTAGAGGGCGTCGCGGACGAACCCATTTGCTTTGAGTTTGTCCACCTCCTCTCCAAGAGCGGCGGACCTCTCCGGATCCATTCCTCTCCTTTTCTGTTTAACTGGAACGTATTTCGGGTCTATGTTCAACATATGACTCGTGATGGCGGGGGAAATCCCACACATATCAGAATGCGTCCAGGCGAAAACATCAAGATTCGCCCGGAGGAAGTCGCTAAGGTCTTCAGTCATCGCGGGACCAAGCTGTGATCCGATTTTCAGAATTCGCGAAGGGTCGTCACGGCTAACTGAGATGTCAATTGTTAATTCAGCCGGTGCCGCCTTCTCTTCCCTGGGTTTCTCATCGTCGTCTCTCGGATCTATATCTCCGAAGATCCGAGAACTATGCCCGAGCCAGGGCTCGGGCACTACTTGTCAATTATCCGCATTAAGGATGCGGACGGGATTGTTCGCAACCTTTCCCTTCTCCCTCCGATGGGCTTCTCGGAGCTCAGCCACATAACAGGAATGACCAGCTGCTTGATCGCCATGAACAATACCTACTCCTTTGTCGGTCGGGAACTTCAAAGTTAAACACCAAGGGGCTAACGCTGCCCTAAACTCAGCCAGGGCCGGCCGGCCCAGGAAAACGTTATATGGAGAATCCACATCCAAAACTACGAAGGGTAGAATCCGCACCCTCCGATGCTCGCCTTGTCCCAGTTCAACTGGTAACTCAACGTACCCTACGGCGTCGGTTGCCGTGCCGTTAAAGCCGTGTATACGAGCCTTGGACGGTTTCAGGTCTTTTGTTTCCAGTTTCATTTGGTCGTAAGCCTTCTTGAAGATGATGTTGACTGAACTTCCGCAATCAATCAGAATTCTCTTTACATAAGCTGGTCCGATCATTGCAGATATGACCATCGGGTCGATGGTCGGAGCCTCTACCTGATCAGCGTCCCTGTTTCTGAACACAATATCGTCTGTCATTACGCGCTGCTGCTTAGCAGGGGTCCCGTCCTCCATGTTCGAACAACACTCAAAATCGGCATGCTTCAGGGAACTTGCATATCGCTCCATCTCTTGCCAATTCTTATCCGCGGGGTGAGGTCCACCGATAATTGTATTTATGACTAGTCTACCTATGGTTCGGGCAGGCTCCTCGGGATGACGCGGAGCTGGTGCACGACCTGGGTTGGACGTTCCCTGTCCTCCTTCTTGGGGATCCTTCACAAATTCTTGCAATTTCTTCTGCCCGATCAACTTCTCAATAGCGTCGTGTAGGTGTCTGCACTCCTCCGTATTGTGCCCATAAGTCTCATGGAAGCGACAATATTTTACGGTCCGCTTCTGTTCCTCGGTTGATTCTTTCGGACGTGGCTTTCTATATTGAAATGTATTGCAGGTGGATAAGTAAATGTTCTCAAGCGGTGCGTTCAGCGGAGTATACTCGCTGTAGCTTGGGATTCTCGACTTCCACTTCCCCGCTTCTCTCTTTTTCCCTTGACTCCTTGGGTTGCCCAGGCTTGTTCTGGACATAGACTTGGACCTTTCCCGAGCTGTCTCCAGATTGCTTCACAGCAATATTGCTCTTTATTGACTCTTGGACAGGTCCTGGCGCCTTATCTCGTCGTACCCACCTATCTTCCTCTCTTCTTATGAACTGGTGTGCCTTAGAGTAGAAACGCTCTAGCGTAGCCGGAGGTTTTCCTGCCAGCCAGTCTCCAAACTCAGAGTCTGGATCCACACCTCTCATTACAGCCATCAGAATTGCATGGTCATTGGGATTACTGACTTCAGTTGCTGCTACGTGGAATCTTTGTAAATATTCCTTCAACGACTCCCCGGGATTTTGGATTACACTTGACAGAGACATCACGTCCTTTGGGCGCGTAGTGTGTATCCTGAACTGCTCAACAAACTTCTTTGCCAACTCCTCGAAATTTGATACGGATCGCGGAGGAAGTCGGGTGAACCACATAGTAGCGATCCCAGATAGAGTAATCGGAAAGCACCTACACTTGGTGGCATCATTCGCTCTAGCTGAATCCATCATCCATTCGTACCTCATGACATGCTGTCTGGGGTCAGTCCTCCCTTCATACGCCGGGATAGTAGGCATACTAAACTTCCTGGGGTACGCCGCTTGCAACACAACATCGGAACTCCAAAGAGGAGAGGAATGATGCCGAGTACTACGCCGAGTACCAAGGGATGCTGAACGCTCTTGTTGCCGAATTCTCCTATCACCGAGTTCTAATGATGCCGAACGCTAGGGATGCTGAGCATTGGTTGTCGCCGAGTGCCAGTTGATGCCGAACACTACTTGACGCCGAGTCTCCTAGTCGCCGAGCATTACGGATGCCGAACGCTATGGATGCCGAGTCCCATTGGATGCCGTGCGCTTCGTCGACCACTCCTGGATGCCGGACACTTTCTTGTTGCTGGGTGCTACCTGATGCCGAGCACTAGTTGCCTGGTCAAATCTCTAGGAAACAAAGTTCGATTCCTCGGGCATATTGTTTCTGGTAATGGAGTTTCTGTTGATCCAGTCAAGATCGCTGCGATCAATGTAAGTCTTTCTATCCTTCTCTTTCCTTGTTTCATTCAATTTATTCTATCTTTCCGGTTGTTCTCATTTTTCCCTATTCCGTTACAGGATTGGGAAACTCCTAAGAATCCAACTGATATTAGTACTTTTCTGGGCCTTGCCGGTTATTCCCGAAGATTCATTGAGAATTTTTCTCGGATTGCTGCGCCTCTCACCGCTTTGACTCGAAAGAATGCTAAGTTTATTTGGAGTGATGAGTGTAAAGTCGCATTCAAAGAGTTAAAGCACAAGCTTACTTCCGCACCAGTTCTTACCGTTCCAAATGGAAATGAGGGATTAACGGTATACACTGATGCTTGTCGTGAAGGTTTGGGAGCTGTTCTGATGTAGGATGGTAAGGTGATTGCTTATGCTAGTCATCAGTTGAAGACCCATGAAGCCAATTATGCTGCTCATGATCTAGAGTTGCTTGCTGTTGTTTTTGCTTTGAAGCTTTGGAGGCATCATCTTTTGGGTACTAAGTTTGAGCTTTTCACAGATCATCGGTCTTTGAGATATATTTTCACTCAGAAGGATTTAAATCAGATGCAAGTTAGGTGGTTAGAGTTTCTTGCTTCTTATGACCTCGACATCAACTATACCCATGGGAAAGCTAATGTTGTAGCAGATGCTTTGAGTCGGAAGAAGGCGATGTTGTGTCAGCTTGTTGTTTCTTCTTCTCTTTTGGATCGTATCATGGCTAAGCAGGATGAGGATGAGATGCTTAGATTGATGAAGGAGAATGTTCGTAGCAGAGTTGGTAGTAGTAGTCTTGATGGTAGGGGAGCTCAGATAGATGATAAAGGTATTTTGAGAATTAATAATAGGATTTGTGTCCCGAATGTTGATGGATTAAGACAGGAGTTACTTCGGGAAATCATCAGTCCAGACTTTCTATTCATCCGGGAGTGACCAAGATGTATCAGGTTATGAAGAAGTTGTATTGGTGGAGAGGTATGAGGCATGATATCTCCATTTTTTTAGTAGGTGTGCGACTTGTCAGCAAATCAGAGCAGATCATCAGAAGACCCCTGGTTTGTTGCAACCTCTTGAGATTCCCAATTGGAAGTGGGAACAGGTTTCTATGGATTTCATTGATGGATTACCGAGGACTAGGAGGTGTAATGAGAGTATCTGGGTTATTGTGGATAGATTGACCAAATCAGCTCATTTCATTCCGGTCAAGTCTACCCGTTCTGCTTCTAGCTTGTCTGAGATCTACACAAGGGAGATTGTTCGTCTCCACGGTGTTCCTCTCAGTATTGTTTGTGATCGTGATCCTATCTTTACTAGTCAGTTTTGGAAAGCTTTTCAGGAATCTTTGGGTACTCATCTGAATCTGAGCACCGCTTACCATCCACGGACCGACGGTCAAACGGAAAGGGTGAATCAGATTCTAGAGGATCTTCTTCGTGCTTGTGTGCTAGATTATGGAGGATCTTGGGAAGATCATCTCCATCTTGTCGAATTTACCTACAACAATAGTTATCAGGTATAATTTCTATCGTTTGTTTTGAATCTTGTCTTAATCTTTTATCTATCTCATTTCCATCTTTGAATTCAGGCTAGCATTAAGACGTCTCTGTTTGCTGCTCTTTACGGACGACCTTGTAGATCTCCATCTTGCTGGATTGAATCCGGTAATCGTTTGGTTCTTGGTCCTGAGATGATTTTAGAAGCTTCTGAGAGAGTTGAGGAGATTAGGAGGAAGATAAGGATTGCTCAGGATAGGCAGAAGAAGTATGCTGATAGGCGTAGGCGGAGTTTAGAGTTTTCTGTTGGTGATTTGGTTTTCCTTAAGGTTTCTCCCTTAAGGAATGTCATTCGATTTGGTCGTAGAGGGAAGCTTTCTCCTAGGTTCATTGGTCCTTTCCGCATTGTGGAAAGAATTGGTTCTTTGGCTTATCATCTGGATTTGCCCGAGAAGTTCTCTAGAGTGCATAATGTATTCCACGTTTCTCATCTTCGTCGTTATCTACATGATCCATCTCTTATTGTTCAGCCTTCTGGTCTTGATAGTTTGGATATTGAGCCTAATCTGACTGTCGAGAGGAAGCCACTTCGTATTTTCGATAGAGGTACGAAGCAGCTAAGAAGGAAATCTGTTAATCTGGTCAAAGTACAGTGGAGTATTGATGATCGAAATTGTACCTGGGAGACGGAGGAGAGCATTCGTGCTTCGAATCCGGATTTGTTTGTTTCAGGTACTATTTGCTTTTCTATCTTGCTTTTTCTTTATTTTCCTTGTTTTGTTCTTTTCGAGGACGAAAAGATTTGAGTAGGGGAGAGTGTAACAACCCAATATTTTTGCAAATATTTTAAATTAAATTTTATGTCAATATTTTATTTTTAAAACATTTTTGAAGTAAAGTTATAATTTTCCAAAGTTAATTGCATTTTTGTTTGCAATTTTTAATCTAGTTTCAATATAATAAGCTATTTTCTCTATTTACTTTTATTTTCTTTTCATTTTTCCTATGAATAATTATTTATTTTCATTTTCACTTTATTTTTTGTTTGTCTTTTATTCATTTACTTGATATTTTATTTGTTTATTTTGAATTAAAAAGAATTAAATTCAAGAGGCAAAGTCCTTTCATTTGCTTCACTTTTCACTTTCTAGTCTTTTCATTTTATTTGGCCTTTCATTTTCTTTTGTAGCCGTGTATTCCTTATTGTTTTTCACGTGAAAACTCCTTCTCAACATCATAAGTTTTCGGCCATAACATTTCTGAAAATTCTAGGTAATGGCTTCTTCTTCGTTTTCCACTTTTTCTCTTCACTTTTTCCATTTGTTTTTGCTTGATTTTTGCTTGACTTCTTCATTGTTTTGCTCGGCCTAGACCTCACCATCTCCTCCACCGACCACCACCACTTCCTTCCCCACATCATCCATGGCCTGACCATCTCCTCCTCGTACCAGTAGTGGCTGTGAGCACTAGGTTGAAGAACACACCACAAAAACAATGTCAAACTCCAAAACAATGTACATAGCCGAGCCCATAGTTCACCATCCATTCATTTTTGACTTCAGCCACCGCCTTAGCCACCACCACCAGCCTGTACACACCTCTGACCATCACCATCAGACATGATCAGACCTGTAGCAGCCCCTGGCCGAGCCTAAAAGTTGAACCAAACTCCACTTTGTTAGCTTTGCCTTTTGACCTTCCACTTTGCAAACTCCTACCCCTTTGTATTATTGACTTAGTCGTGCCATTCTAAGTCCAAACCAGATCCTTTCCATCTGAAACCATGTCATGGCCGAGCCAATACAGTGTTATAGTCGAGCAAATGTAGTGTAGTGGTCGGGCAAAATTGATTTGAAGCTTGGTGATGTCTTTTGCAATTTCAATTTCAATTTTTGTTTCAATAAACTTTTGTATTGTATTTATATTTATATATTGCTTTTTTTATTGTTGTATACAAGATTAACATCTTGGCTATCTCTCCACTCAAATTGAAGTCGTGCTACCGTGCTTTCTGAATTTTCATTTGTGTGTTTTATTTGCAAACTCCAGCGTAAAAAAGGTGAGTATTCACACATGACATTTATACTTATATAAATTGTGAAGTGACAACAAGTGAATGTGTATAAACTATTGTATCATGTTATACCTGCCTGTGATGTAAATTATATGATGATTAAACTCTGTTATAAACTTGTCACATCATCTGCTATGTTATATTTTATTATACTGTTTATTTATTTCTGTTAAATCACACTACAAGTTCCCTGTAGAATAGAATCACTATGGGTTGAAATGATACATGCCCAAACGGACTTTAGAATAGGGAAAAATCGTTATGGGCTGAAATGATAAGCTTGAGCGATTTTTATTTATTTTTATTTACTTGGGATTGCGGGTTTGAAATGATAAAACTCGGATTTTCTTTGTAAATTACGGATTGAAATGATATATTATCCGTATCACTTGACTTAGGCTAGAAAATATTATACAGACCCGTGGTTATTTTATAAAATTTTCTGGAAATTTTTAAGTATTTTAAAATGAAAAAATATGATAATTTGATTTAAATTTAATTTTAAAATGATTTAATAAAGTAATAATGATTTTTCTATGTATTAAAATGTTAAATAAATGAATGGAAAATTGTGATTTGAAACATAACTTAATTGGGAATTTTGATTTGATTTTTAATGGAAGTTTAAGTTAATTAAATAAAAATGGAAATTAAGTTTTATTTGTGAAAATGGAAATTTAAATTCAAGTGTTAAAGTAAATTGTTAAAAATGGAAAAACGGGAAAATTAGTACCCTTGAATGTAATAAGTTAAACTTTGGAAAATTTGATTTTTATTGTAAATTTTTTTTATATAAAAACCATAAGTAGCAGGTAATTAAATGAACATTTTTTATATGGAAAAATAGGATTTTTATAAGTTAAATTGATTTAAATTGAAGTTTATTTGTGGCTGGAATTCTATTTAAAATCTGGAAATTCTTTTAGTAACACTTCAGAAATGCTATCGTTTCTGAAAATGAACTAAAATCTGAACTAAATAGAATCTGCAGTACTTTGTAAGTGCTGTAGCTGCAGAAGTGAACTATAGGGCTAAAAATTAACTAAGGGCTATGGAAGCACTTGTTAAGTGCTGTAGTTGGGTGAAATGTGATTTTTGAATATAATTGAACTACTACAGCAGTTTTGTAAACGCTGTTTTTGCTGAATTGAATTAAACCTTTTAAATTGAACCCTAAACTACTACAGCAGTTTTGAAAGGCTGTCTTTTCTAAATTAAACTATTTTTCCACTAAAACTGAACTACTACAGCAGTTTTTTAAATGCTGTCTTTGCTGAATTGAATTGTTTTCAAATGTACTTACCATAGCAATTTCTAAGTGCTGCGAAAGCTGAAATTTTAATGTTTTAAAGTATTTAAGTGAATGAATGAACACGGAAAAGGTTAAAATTTTGGGAATTGAATATTTGATTTAAAAGTATAATGACTTTACTTTTAAATGGTTTAAATGAGGTATTTTGATTAGAAATATAAACTATTTTCGAAATTTATAACCACGGGTTATAATAACGATTGGTTGTTAAAGAGACCGGGATCGGATATGGACATACTCTCTGTCGATACCGAAAACCACTTTAACAACTGTGTACGCGGTGGAGTTTCCAGAATGATGTAGGAGGGTGGCGACGATCCTATTGTGGTATGAACATGGACCCAACTCCCATGAGTTGGCATGAGGTAGCTAAAACAGGAGCAATTCTCGGGCCAATGAGGTAGCACCTCTGATCGGACACACTTCTTCGATACCATTCTGTTACTTTGTGATTGATTGGGTGCACCCCTTGATTTGGGAGTGTTGTTCGAGTTGGGCGGTAGTGGCTGCTATGCGTTACCACCAGCACGGATGTGTAATTGGTATATCTACCCTGGCATTGCCTTGTTGTGCCATGTCACCTACCATAGCGAGCTTTACTACGAGTTGTGATTTCTCTCGTAGCCTGTGGAGTATTGAGGGTAGCCCCCGTTCTGGGAGTATGCTAATACTGGATAGACTAATGGGACTATTACGTGTTAAGGGGAATATTGGGTCACTCCTTAATGCTATTTAAAAGTATGTTTATTTTATATTAGACATTATTATAATAGCGAATATTACTACATAGTAGATAGTTTAACGGATCCTTAAATAATGGGCGATCCCAAGCATTCTTTAAGTTACTAGTGCATTTTATTACAGCTCACTTGAGTTGGTTTACATTGTGTAAGTATGTATGTCCTGACTCGAGTGTTTGTGTTTTATTTACGCTCGGGTCAGCCTGAGTATTCACAGTTTTGGACTTCACTTTCTGGAGCTAAGAATCGCTGGAGATTCTGCTTATCTAGTTGTTTATCTATTTCAGTTTATGTATTAGAGACATATATATTTGGGATTTCTACTGTACTTGTTTCAGAACTGTATTTGTTTTCAGACTATGTATTTTGTATCTGTTTTTGAGACTTTGTATTGTAGTGGCTTCATGAACCACTATTTATTTTATTTTCCGCTGCAAGTTATTCTGATATTTCTGTGTTTGTTATTCTATGATTGGTTTATTTGCTCCAAATTTTATTACAATCTGTTATTTTGCATTATTCAAGTCTGACATGTGTGGTTTATTGTCTATTTGAATGGTCCAAAATAGTGGGTCGTTACACCATGGGTTGTAATGAGGAGGGTGTCGGAACAACATGCTGGTGATTGGAAAATCTATGCTTTGTCCATAACTTAAATTTACACAGATTGGATTCCATTTCATTATTATGTCTATTATTTACGGTTAATATGTTTAACTTAATATGCATGCATGATATTTCTACCCAACATGATCCATCTACCTAACCTTCTCCAAGGTAAAATATACTTACACATGTCTAGTAGCCACTTGATACTTCCAAAATATGAAGCAGGCTCGTAGCATCATCATCGTTGGTCATTTGGTCCTAGCTACAGAGACCTTTGACAACTATTAAGGCTTTATAATACATAATAGCCACACTACTAACACATCTATCATCATTGATGTCTAAGCCATGTAAGAGAGGGCAACCAAGCCACTTAATACCTCATTAATAAGGACTAGGTACAACTCTGACCATTTAATACCTATATTTTAGGCAGGTCCCCATCATTTAATCCTAACCCAAAGCAGACTCATCACTAGTACTATTAGCTGACACCCCTTGAAATCTCATCAGCCTACTTAATACTTATTTGTAGGAAAAAGGAGGACCCTATAACTGTCACTTAATACATCAAACTCGAAGCGGACCCTCCCCAAGATATCCACTACCGCTCCTAACCGCTAACTAAGTCCATTTACCATTTTATTAATTTGGGAGAAGACGGGCCCTCAACCAACCACTTAATACCCCTTACTCAAAAGTAAGTCCTATGGTTGCATATTCATTTTCCATGGGTCCTATGGTTAGAGAAGTCTCACATCAGTAGGAAGTGTATACAACTGCTAGTAGCCTCAAGGTGAAGGGCAGACGTCTATTGTGTAAATCTACTGACCTCGCATTCCAACCCACTAAGTATATTTAATAATCCTAAGCTTCATTCTAAGCTTTATTATTCTATGTTGAATATTCTAAGTTGAATATTGGAATTAGCCCACTAATCTTCCTCAAATTTATTTAAGGCTATAATACAATTTTCTTGAAATTTTCAATTATTACCCTTAATTACTTTTTCAACAAATGCCAACTTGTCCATAATGAATAATTATTATTCCAACGGACAATTCCTAAGACATTTATTCATTTACTAAATTCCATTTAGTAATTTTCCTTTATCTATTTCATATTTATTAACTAACATCTTTATTTATTAGTCCCATTAATCCATTTACTCTATTAACTTTCTATAATTCCTAAATTCATTTAACATTTATCACCCATTAATTGGAGTTACATCCTTCCTAACTTTCGTCCCCATTTCTTTTATTTATTATCCAACTTAAAGTGAATGTTATGCGTAAATCTTCGTATTAGTTAAGTTTCATTTTAATTGATTCGCACAGTTAAATACGTATAAACGTTTATTTCCATTAATTAAATTCTAATTATAAATCTTCAACTTGAACATTCTTTTTCATATTTAATTATGGAAATTATATACCTAAAATAATTCACCGTTTTGACTTTCATACCTCATTTGAAATTACAAGGATTAATTCTCCCTTTCTATTTGAAATAGACAATGTAAACTACGACAAGTGATTGCATACCTTACACATCTATTTTTTTATTTACATATATTTCTTGTCAAATCAAACATTGTGTTTTCTATGAAAATAAGAAAACTAAACCACTTTATAGAGATTAAATGAAGATCCTTTCCAACAATTAAAATGCAGAAAATTCACATTCCAAGAAAATTAAGGTAAGATTAAGATTCAACTATTATTTTTACAACCCAGCTATAGATCTGGAACAGATTATATAACTTATCAACCTCCAACTTTTGGGACTGATTTCCAAATTAGGGTGTACATAAAAATTAAAATCCAAATATCTATATTATAGGATAAGAATCCGTAGGCAATTTTTATACGTTCAATTTGAGCCTACAATTTACATATATTATTGATTTAGGCATAAAATCAAATAAAAGCCAATGAAATAAGTTTCAACATTATAAACAACTTATAAAATTTCCCACTCACCTTTTAAAGCATTCCGAATCTCCAGATCTGAACTAAATCCTTTGATTCAACTCCAACTCCTTCTTAGTCCAGGAAATATGTACAAAAAGGGTATATACGTATATTAGAATTTCAGATCTTAGAAGAGATTTGGGGTTGGAAGGGAATATAAATTTATTATATTGAAATTTACCTTGTTATTGCATAGCGTTGATTCGCTTCTTCTCTTCCTCTATTTATTTTATGTTCTTCTCCAATTTGTATAAACATAATTTATATTATAATTTGGAAGAATAGTTTATCGTCCCTCCACAGGGGTCACCGCTTGGACCAAGGAAAACCCTAGCTGTCACCACTTAGACTAGTCGTTCGCCCCATTATAGCGGTCAACTACTAGAAGTTGACCTATATCAATGAGGGGATCAACCGGTGGGTCCCGGGATTTAATTATAAACGTAAATTTTGCTTTGTTAATTATTTTCATTTTGAAATCGTTTATCATCTGTAAATTGTTTGTTTGAACTCCGATCGCGAAACTCCAAATATGAAAGTCGCTCATAAAATCGCCACGCATGCAATGGCACAAGTTTCGTGGCCAAATACCACTATTTTCACATATTCTATTTTTGGAGCCTAATTAATTAACATAAATTTATAGGGTGTTATAGGTATACAATCAAAACCGCTAAGGCAAGTTCGCATAATTGTGTAGGATTTCCATGGAGGTTCCCTTAGTACATCGAGAACGGTCCTCCAACACAAGGATCACAGAATATCCTTCTGAGCATTGTATATCTTTAGGGAATATACCATAGGAAAAACATAGCTTGTCTATGCATACATGGGCCAAGTGATATCACTCCTACATGCATATCTATAAGCAACACTATAATGGAGTCGCTTACACCCTTAGGTTAGCTAAACCATTGCCATGCATCCAATCTCTGGTTTCTATCATTTCTGATGGTGAAGTCACATTCAACATTCGAACACATGAGCAATAAATCGAACAGATCTTAGAACCATACACGGATTCCAGCATCTCAACAAATCTCGGAAGCATATATATATTTCTACACCTTGAATAGATCATGAATCTCTATATGGATTCAAGCATCTTAGTCAGATCTTGAATCTCCATATAGATTTCAGCATAAGTCCTTCAATGAATGCTAATGATGTCCTTACTGTTGTAACCACCCTCAAGATAAACAGACCTTCATGATAGCATCATTCGAAATGTTAACGTTAACATCTCCTTTTGACTTAACCTTAGGATAGATAGTGCAACTCTATAGCATTTCACTTCTTAACTGATTCAAGAACATAGATCATGCATATGGTTTTGAAGTGGTTACGGTTTTGAGTCATCTCATATAAGTACACTCCACCACTTATCGGATGTTCCAAAACCAATCAATAGATTTCTGGTTAACTCAATTTTGGTTCTTTCAGAAATGAACAGATAATACATAAGGGTGGAGATCATCTCCTATCTGAATGGATTTCCTTATCGTTTGTCCTAGAAGAGCAATATGAGTTTATACGTAGGTTATATCATCTCCGAATGAATAACCGTACCATATAATTCCCATATTTATTGTACATATTTCCTAAGTTGATTTTGTATAATTCAATAACAATGAGAACAATTGCATATGGAAACTAAGTCTCGTATACTTATCACATTTCTAACATTCTCAACTTCCACTATCCCTCGATCAAGAGAGAAGCCTGGTAGGTTGGAGCACGCTACTTGAATCATCATTCTTAACTCTCACATATAGAAACAAGTCTACTTTGTCGGCTTTAGTGCTAAGTACACGACTAAATACTTTCCATAAACAAGTAAACAGACATAGCACGATTTATTCACACAAAGAATGATTAAGTCACATAAGTGACTCGTAATCCCTTTTTTATTTATTTAATCCTTTATTAGTAAAACTTTGATTTATCTAATAAAACTTCTTTTACCATATAAAACTTTACTTATTTAATTAAACTTCCTTATTAATTAAACTTCTTACTTAATTAAAATTTCGCTTATTTATTCGAACTTCCTTATTAATTAAACTTCTTATTAATTAAGACTTCACTTATTTAATTGAACTTCCTTATTAATTAAACTTCTTATTAATTAAAACTTCGTATATTTAATTAAACTTCTTACTGCTTTTACTTAATTAAACTTCCTCTTTTGTACTCGTATATGTTTATTTAATTTCCTTTATGAAAAATATATATACATGTATTCTACTGTTTCACTATTCATTCATACTCTTTTTGATACTTCAAAAGTATTCATATACTTATCCAAATGGCATAAGTATATTTAGAAATCACTAATAAGATTTACTTAGTTTAAAATATAATCAAAGAGGTTAAAAACAAATGTTACTCAAACATTGTTACTATAAACTCCTTCTCTCTTTTATACTTAAACATATACATTTTCTATCTTTATTTCAAAAGATTCCATCCCTATTATTATCTTTAAAATTCCATATAAAGATCTAAGTATATTCATAATATCATTTCCACTTTATAATATAATTCAAGTGTTAAAAAACAAATGTTACTAAAACATTGTTTACTACAAACCCAAAACACTTCAAACTTAATCATTATCTTTAAAATTCTGATCTAATTTCATTTATAAGGGTTTAAGATAATTTTTTACTTAAACATTGTCATAACAAACCCAAAACATTTCATACTTTAAACATTATCTTTAAAACTTGGTTTTTAAATATTTAATTATACTTACAAGGATTAAGGACAAGTGTTACTTAATTATTGTCACAACAAACACAAAACTATTCACTTATAATTATCCTTAAAGTATTCCTTATTGAAGTCCTAATTATATTCCTAAGTGTAATTAATAAGATTTAAAAACAAATGTTACTTAAGCATTATTTACTATAACCCAAATCTATTTACATATATTATTTGTTCAGGTTCGATAGTTGGCTAGTCGACTATCTAGTTCTAAAAATGATCGCTTGTAGAAATCAAGGCTCATATACTTAACATGTTCCGACCTTCCCAACTTAACTATTCCTCGGTCAAAAGTGAATTCGGTAGTTTAAAGCACTATTGCTTCTATCCCTACTCGAACAACAATCTTAACTCTCACAAATAGATAAGTCTACTTCGTCGGCTTTTATTATCAAGTATAGTATTAGTGACTTTCCATAAACAAGTTAAACAAACAAACACTCTTAAGCCACTAAGCACTTTTAAAACACTTTGTAAAAAATCTGTTTATAGTTTAAAAACCTTTTAAGAATGATATATATATATATATATATGTATGTATGTGTGGGTGCTAATTTATTTATAGGATAAAATATTTAATATAAAAAACAACTTAAAACAATATTATATTACATAAAGTTCTATTCATTTCAATAAAAAATTTAACTAATTTTCTAAAAACTATATATACATAAAAAACTCTAAAACACTTATAAAATTGTTTAAAACATTTACAAAATATTACATAAAATTCTTATTTTATTATTCAGTTTAAAACTTCAAAAAGACATGTTTTCTTTTATATAAAATAAGGTGAATATTAGGCTCTGGTCCCTAATAAGTTTCAAAATACACAAAAACCCCAGTAAAAAAAAGTATGTAAATTAGGTCCCTAGAATTAAGTTACTAAGTAATTGCATATAGTTATGCAATTATTCACTGAATTAATTGCAGACATTTATGCAATTTATGCAATTTTTTCAGTGAATAATTGCGGAAATTTCTGTAATATTTTTGGTGAATAATTGTGGAATTTTCCGCAAAGTTTTGAAAAAATTACGGAAATTTCCGCAATTTTTTGGTGAATAATTGCGGAAATTTCCGCAATTTTTGGTGAATAATTATGGAAATGTTTGCAATTTTTTGATATAATTGCATAAATGTCTGCAATTATTCACTGAATAGTTGCATAAGTGTATGTCATTATTCGGTAACTTAATTCTAGGGACCTAATTTATAAACTTTTTTTAATGGGGTTTTTGTGTATTTTGAAACTTATTATGGACCTGTGCTAAACTGTCCCTAAAATAAACCTCTTTCTTTAATAATTCATTATAAATTATTAGAAATTCATAAAAATTCCAAATCACTTTTACAATACTTTAATATATATGTTAGAAAAGACTTGTAAAAAGATTGAATTACAAAATACTTAAGTTCAAAGTTGTTTCAAAGCAATTTAAACCCTCAAACAGAAAAGATGGCATTTTCAGAATGTTGTAAAAAATGGTATAGAGGCAAAAACAACATTTTAAAGTGTTGTGGATGACTGTGTCAATTACAATAACCTTGGAAGTTTTGTATAATTAAAAGTTTGATCGATTTTTGATATGTAAACAATATTTTTATCATCCAATCTTTTTATAGTAACACATATACACATGATACATCACAACCATAGCGAGATCAATAATGATCTCTCTACAAAAATTCATAGAAATTTCCGAAAATAAGGCATTTTCAAAATGCGTTTATAGCAACTATCACTATAAAACCACTTCCAAATTAAGTCTGATTCAAGTCAAATTCTAGCCAAACCCTATGTGCTTTGTTTCACGGCTATGTAAAAAGTCATACAAAGTCATACAAGTGCATATCCATTAATTACATATGTCATTTGCTTTCCGAAGAAAATATCGAAATCAGACATCATAATATAACGTCAAGCAGCATGTTATAGTTTCAACCAACAATATAAGCACTTCATATTCATTTATATGGCGAGTAAACTAACCCATCAACAAGCAAAAAACTAAGTCACAATCCACCATCTTTGTACCATAACCTTGCAAGCATCAATGCACTTCCTACCATCCCCTTAGCTCACAGCCTAGGCTCAAAAGCCTCCCTAATGCTCACAGCCCATGTTTTTTCAATGGGTTGTGCTCCATTTCTTCATCATCCACATTGTTAATATGTGTTTCTATGTTGTAATAAAAGTTATACTAGAGTTTCATAAGGTTTGGGGTTAAGTTGCTTTGTTTTTAGAAAGTTAAGAAGAGAATAAGATTATTAAGAACATATATTTCTATGAATAAATGAGCAGTCATTTTATGGGACCAAAGGGGTGCATTTATAGAGTTTGACAAGAGATCATATTGACCTTCTCACCCCTTAGTGGTCGACCAATGCCCATGCTTCCCCCCATGAGCCATAGAGGAAGTCTTCCTTAAATCACTCCCAAAATCTCTCCCCCTTGTCTCCTTATAGAAGCTCTTAGGATTTGATTAATTGAATGTTAACTAAAGTGTATTAACTTGTTATTTATGTGTTCATTTATTTCTAAGACATGTAAAAAAAGTCGAACAACTTATATCGAATAAAAATCCATTTATCGACAAAACGATTTTCTGTTACATTATCGATATTTCTTCAAACCGTTTACTTTTGTAAACAAATTTAAAAAAAAATAACATCATTAGTTATTAATTAAAAGGGGGTTAACAAGGTTATTAAATAAAATTAATTATATTAAATCTAAGATTCAAGTATTTAAATATGAAGTGTTCGAAATTTCTAGGTTGTTACATTCTCCGCTACCTAGAATATTTTATCCTCGAAATTCCAACGTGAGTAACCAGAAAAACAACCACACAACAGTATTTAATAGCATTCACAATCACAAGAAAACATAGCTTACGGTTTTCCCAGGTCTGGAAACTTAATCATCGCACAAGGATGATAAATATAGTGCTAAGCGTACCTTTCGCTCACTAGTCTTAGGTTATTACTTAGTCGATTATTCATGCTACCTCAAACAATTAGAAAAGTCATTCCCTAAACTCTCCATAAGCCAACAAATACAGTATACAAATATACTAAATTTTGTACGATGTACATGGACTATCCATACACAACATCAAATCCGATCAATTGCTTGATCGCATAAATTTCACTTCCAAACCAATATAGATCACTTGACCTCTCTAGTGTGGACTCCGATCGGGTTCCTTGATTAAAACCTCTGTTTTCCTTACACATCCATATACTATGATATAAATCTCCAAATCATATCAAGAATCTATATGAAGTGTACGCCGTCAAGTATCTAGTGAAAAATTCTTGTTTGGACCGGTGTAAACCATCTCGAAATCATGGACTTGAATTCTAGATCAAGAACTATCATGCAAATAAAATGATATACGTATGACCTATGTACTTTATTCCTTTGGTTTCTTAACTACACCAATTATTTTTCATTTTAAATCACATTCATTTTACAGAAATAGTATTTCTCACTTTAATACTAAAATCATTTATGAATCATTTCATAAAACATTAATTAAGTATTTAAATAAATTATAAAGAAATATTTTATTTAAAAAACCATTCCAGAATTTAAGTTCATATTCATATAATACTTTACTACATCCTAAGAGAATATACAAAACAATCATATATATTTTCTTAACAAGGATGTTTAATAAATTTTTAAACTTCTTAAATTTTTACTATCTTCTCAATTTAAGAGTTACAAAAAACTCATCTTTTATATTTTTACAAAATTACTTAGCTTTAAATTTCTATACCACTTTGGAAGTTTCCGACTGTCCAAAATCACCGAAAATTCCATTTTTATTTCAACAAATGAAAATTACTAACAACATATCATAACATCATGCACATACCAAACTGTCCTAATACATAGGATAAATGCGTCCATAAAAGAACAAGAAAACGTTAGAACTACACACCGAGTTTCCTTTCAAATCATTTTGAAATAATAATATATACTTATAACTTTTGTATATCAAATCATACTTTCGAGATTTCAATCAAAATCTATCTTACCGAAACAACTTGTAGAAAACTACTATTGTAGCATCCCCTACTTTGAAACTCGAAAATGAATGCCGATGATGCTACAGTCATCACTAGAATTATTTTCCAAC
The DNA here is from genome assembly GCA_030737815.1 of Allium fistulosum. Taxonomy (NCBI): domain Eukaryota; kingdom Viridiplantae; phylum Streptophyta; class Magnoliopsida; order Asparagales; family Amaryllidaceae; genus Allium; species Allium fistulosum. Next base: position 238,241,861 of record CM060902.1, read on the forward strand.
AGTAGGAGTGGGTTCGGTATTTCTTATCTTCTTCAAATTTGTTTTTAAAATATTTATATTCATAAATACTTTTAAATAATACTTTGTATTTTCTCAAAAACCATGAAAAATAATTTTCAAAACACTGGGATTTAAGTTCTCAAATTCTTAGTTTAAATCCATTTTATTTATAAACCATATTTTATAAACCATTTTTATATAAAGTCACTTTCTTATATAAAATCATTTCACAACTTTTTATTCTAAAATATCTTACTGCTCTTTTATATTATAATAACCATCTTTATTAAAGTTAACTTTTTAATCCAAGATTATCACTGAACGGCTTATAGTCGTATCGTGAAACTTAATTCACAAGTTGTTCGTTTCAATGTTCCCATAATTAATATCCACCTAACCCATGTAGTAATAAGGTGAACTACTCATAAATCAACAAGCAATAGTAAATGCTTGTAAACTGGTCGATCATAATTAAACTAACCAATGAAGGATAATAATAAACATCATTAATCCCTACATAAATTAGACTACACTATCAACCTATACTTATATATTACTAATATATCAAATACATATATGCTATCATATACACACACACACACATACACACATACACTCAACTCATAATAGGGTATTACTTACCCTATCTCTTAGTGAGTTATACCCAACCAAAGCCAAGGTTTTCCCTTAACCTTCGACTCTAATACCAGCTGTGATGGTCTTACTTCCTGGAGGTGACTACAGTTGATAATCTCGTTTTCGATCTTCTAGCCAGCCTCTCGATTGCACATCAACCCGTAAAGGGACATGTAGGGGTAAGAGTTAAAGCTTCATCACACGTTCACCAGCGCGAGAACCCCTTATCATGCGTGCCAAGCACTCACCAGAAAGATCACTTATAGAAATCAAGGTTCCTATACTTAACACATCTTCGACCTTCCTAACTTAACTATTCTAGGGTCAAGAGTGTAGCCTGTAGCTTAAAGCATAATTACTTTCATCCCTACTCGAACATTAGTCTTAACTCTCATAAATAGATAAGTCCACTTCACTGACTTTTAGTGTTAAGTATAGTATTGATGACTTCCATAAACAAGTTAAACAAACAAACATGCTTAAGCCACTAAGCACACTTAAAACACTTTGTAAAACATTTGTTTACAGTTTAAAAACCTTTTAAGAATGATATATATATCTGTGTGTGTATGTGCACGTGCACGCGCTAATTTATTTATAAATAAAATATTTAATAATAAAAACAATTTAAAAGCATATTATATTACATAAGCCTTTATTCATTTCAATAAACAATTAGTAATTTCCTAAAAACTATATATACATTAAAATACTTTAAAATAGTTATAATATTGTTTAAACATTTATTTAAAATATTACATAAAAATACTTATTTTATAATTAATTTTACACTTCAAAACGATATGTTTTCTTTTAGATAAAATAAACCTCTTACTTTAATGATTCATAATAAATTATTAAAAATTCATAAAATTCTAACCCACATTTACAATGCTCTACTATATGTTAGAAAATACTTGTAAACAGATTGAAGTAAAATATTTAAGTTCAAAGTCGTTTCAAAGCAATTTAAACTCTCAAACAGAAAAGATGGCATTTCTAAAATGCTATAAAAAGTGGTAAAGAGACAAAGACAACATTTTAAAAGTACCGCAGATGACCGTTGTCTATGGTAATGACCTGGGTAGTTTTGTATAGTTAAAAGTTTCATCGATTTTTGATATGCAAATAATCGTTTTATCATCCAATCTTTTTACTGTAACACATATACACATAAACATCAAAACCACAATGAAAATCCCTAAGGATCTCTTTACAAAAATTCATAGAAAATGTCAAACAGTAGGCATTTTCGAAGTGTGTTTATAGCGACTTTCGCTAAACCACTTCTAAATCAAGTCTGATTCAATACCAAACCCTATGTGCTTTGTTTCAAGGCTATGCAACAAGTAATGCAAAGTCATACAAGTCCATATCTGTTAATTACATATGTCATTTGATTTCCAAAGAAAATATCAAAATCAAACATCATAATATAAGGTCAAGCAACATATTATAGTTTCGACCAACAATATAAGCACTTCGTATCCATTAATAAGCAAACAACCAAGCATAAGCCACCACCTTCCTACCACAACCTTGCAAGCATCAAAACACATCCTACCATCCCCTCATCTCACGGCCTAGGCTCAAAAGCATCCCTAATGCTCACGGCCCATATTTGTTCAAGGGGTTATGCTCTATTTCTTTATCATCCATGTTGCTAATATGTATTACCATGTTGTAGTAAGAAAAGAGCAAGATTGTTAAGAACGTAGCTATTTGTGAACAAATAAGCAACCATTTTATGGAACCAAAGGGGTGTATTTATAGAGTTTGACAAGAGGTCATATTGACCGTCTCACCCTTAAGTGGCTAGCGAACGCCCATATTTCCCCTCCATATGCCATAGAAAAAGTCTTCCTTAATTTCCTCCTTAAATCACTCCCTAAATCACTCTGCCTTGACTCGTCCTAGAAGCTCTTAGGATTTAATTAATTTTTGTTAAATTAAGTGTTTTAACTTGTTATTTATATGTTCATTTATTTATAAGAGATGTACAAAAAGTTCGAACAACTTATATAGAATAAAAAACTATTTATTGATAAAACGGTTTTTGGTCACACTATCGATATTTCTTTGAACTATTTGTTTTTATAAACGAATTTCAAAAACAAGTTTACCGCCATTAGTTATAATTAGAAGGAGGTGAACAAGCTTATTAAATAAATTTAATCATATTAAATCAAAGATACAAATATTTAAATAATTTCGATATTTAATTAGAAAGTGTTCGAAATTTCTGGGTCGTTGGCAGTAACACTCTCCAAATGTTGGACAGTGTATTACTCATGTTTGCTCGTGGCACCAAGGGGTTATGTACTGATAGTTTGGATAATTGTGGAATGACTCACTCAAGATTTTTCTATTGGTTAGTATAACTAAGGTCAAACAGAGAATCTTGAAGTGATGATATAGCACAGTTCTCTCGATAAGAATACTAATGAACTTCAGTGTGAATGCTGAACTTTTTTTTTGAAATGGTACTTAGATACGTGAATGCTAAACTTTGATTATAGTTAAATCATGGCATGACATCTATTGAACAACTATTGTTGGGCCTGGGCTGAAGCATTTGAAGTAGAAAACATTCAATAGAGAATTCACCTCCTCGATTATATGGAGTCAGTATCACGGTCAACTGTAGTCAACTCAAGGTTAAAGTCACTGGGTATAGTGGTATGTTTAATAATAAATGTTATTATGGAACCAAAGTTTTTTTGTTTGGACTTACAAAGTTGAATGTGGAAGATATTGGAATTTTGACTAAAATCAAATTCCATAAGTCCTAATGTGATATAGTTTTGACGAAGAGAATTGGTGTAAATAATCGTTACTACCAAGGATCACTTATAATAAGCTAAAGTAGATTTTACCAAAAGATGCGCAATCGGTAAATTCAGCAAAAATTTCATACTACTAGTTAAGATGACTTGTGAACGTTAATATTTGCATTGTTTAATGTAACGACCCATAAATTTCGACAATTAAAAATAGTTAATTTAATAAGATTTTGGTAATTTAATATTAAGAGAAATAAAAATTTGTAATTTAATAATGAAATAATAACCAAAATGAAATTTAACAATGTTAATTAAAGTTAATTTTTAATAAATTGAATGAAATTCCAATCAATTGGAATGACTAAAATGTATGACTTGGTTATAAAGGGAATATAAGAAAACAAATGTAAATATTGAATTAATCAACGAAATAATAGGTTGTTAATGATAATTGAATAAAATTCGTGTTATGTAAGCAATGGTAACATTTGCTTGTAAATAATAGACTTATAAGCATGATTAAAGGTTAATGGTAACAATTATTATATGTTACCTATTTATTTAGTCTGTTAAAGTTAAATTGGAAATCAATTATAATTAAATGTAAATAAATGTTACATTGATGTGGTTCAAGTCAATAACTGCAATCTGTGAATGTAATAAAATATATAAATGTAAATTATATTCATAAGGAAATTATTGATTTAATAAAAGATTGGAATCATGATAAATAAGTTAATAGGGATTTTTAATTATAATAAATGCGTAAAATTGACAAAATCCAATAAAATGGAAATATAGTAGTTAATGCAACTAAAGATGGAAATTGGAGAATATTAATGTAATGAAAGACAAACAAATATTAACTATGTTCTGTGAGTAATAATTGATTGAATGTAAATCATGAAATCAAATTAAAACAATTTATTGGAATTAAATTATAATTAATTGGATTTAATTACAGTGAAATTGAACACTGTAATTAGGGAAATATTAAACATTGAATTGGAAATGAAAATTTGTTTAAGTTATTTTAAATGTCTAAGTAATCTAAGATGATGAAATTTGTAAATTATATAAATAGAATGAAAAAGTGATTTAACTAGTTTATTTTTAATTTATTTAATTAACGTGAAAATAGCCATTTTGGCCACTGACTCGGATTTTGACGAAACCAGCGTCATCGGATCCGTAATAGCGATCGTTGTAAGATTTCAAGTTTCGTAGCGATCGAACTTGTCGTTTGATCGTACGGACTCGAAAAGCCTAGAAATCAATTAAATTGAAATCAATTTGAAATAAGCTGATTTTAGGATAACTTCTTCATACAATGGAATTTGGACCTGAAACCTGTTCCACTAAATTTAAAAATATCAAAAACATCTTTTTTTATATATGGGATGACCCATTTTCGTTTCGGAGATAGAACGGGCTTTTCGGGTCATTTATCATTCAACATGTAAATCAATCTTGTCCATTCATTTCTATTTCTAACCTACCTATAAATAGCTCATTATAAACCCTAATTGTTTCTCATTTCTCATTTACAATACGTACAATTTCATCTATCCACTTCTTCTTCTCAATGGCAGACAAACAAATTCCCAATTCAAATTAAATATCAAAATCAAAAATTAAACTCCTCAAACTATATCATATTATATATCGATTTGAAGCTCTCGACGAGCGTAATCTTCGGCATCAATTCATTTTTCGTTTTGGTTCATCGTTTGATCAGAAATGGACGAAGAAGCTCGATCGTTCGTTGCTAGGATTTTCGAGTGGACGGTGGATCATCGATCGTGTGACGATCGGGGGGTACTGCAGCGTAGAGGACGTTGAGCAGGGTTGATCTATTTTATTCGTTCGTCCTAATGCTCATCAGATTCGCCACAATTGGAGTTTGATTGGCAGCGACGGCGTACGGCCAAGCGGGCGGCGGAGCATTGCGCGAGGCCGGGGGTGGACGGCCGGGCATGGGCGTTCTCATGGTGGCGTTCGATCCTGGTGATGGCGCTTGAAGGCGGTGCGATAGATGGTTGATGGAGGCGGCTTCATGTTCGAGCGTATGAAGATGGATGAGTTAGGGTTTTGCCTGGGGAAGATAGATAGGTGACGTGGTAAAAATTTGATTTGCCCATATTATTATTTTTTTAATTTAATTTTCCAATCTTCTAACTCAAATATCTTTTACATACGAACTCGGATTTGGACGCGGTTTGTTTTGCCGGGATCATATCGAAATTCCGGACATTGTAACGTTAGTTTGGACGAATTCTAAGATTGTTTGAATTTGGGCCCTAAATTGGATTTAAATTTGATTTAAATTCAAAGGTGGGTGTTTTGACCCACTCACAACTTTTAAAATTTCTTATGTTAGTTAAATTAAATTTATGATGTGATTAGGAATTTATTTATGGCTGTTTGGTAGATTTAAATTGCTATTTCTGTTAATTTGAATTTATTCTGAATTAAATTGTCATTTAATTTAATATTGAATTTAAATTGCTAGTTAATTACCTGTATATAATAATCTATTAATTGTTGATATTATTGATTGAATTGAATGATGATTTTGATGGATGCTTGATTATTGATATTGGATGATTGGATGTCATGTTTGATTATATATTTTATCACTCTGCAAGTTCTCTTAGATATTATCAGGAAAATCACTATGGGTTGAAATGATATATACCCGAACGATCTATAGATTAGGGAAAAATCGTTAAGGGTTGAATTGATAGACTCTGGCGATTTTATGAATTTTGTTTAATTTGAGATTGCGGTTTGAAATTATATAAAACCCGTGCACGAAATCTAGAGAGAAAACTCAAGAATTCGGGAAAATATCAAAAATGGCGGAAATTATTCTTAAGTATAGAAACCGCTGAAATTAAGCTGTGATCACTAGTTCGACAACAGCTTTGGACCTGAAAACAGAGTCCAAATGACATGAAATTTCACAGGAATATAGTTCAACATTCCTACTTCAATCTGCAAAAAGAATCATTCAAATCCGATTTGAAACGAAGAATCTGCGTCGTTTCAAAGTCGGTCCAAAACAAGGTAAAATCGCTGAATTTCAGCTGGCTGTGGGTTCAAGTTCGACAGCCGTTTTGAAATAGCAAACCAACCCAGATCGTTATGAAAATTTTCAGAATTATAAATCAATACTTGAAATTTTTTTTAAAGTATTACAAAGTGTTTTTCAAGCAAATTGACTTTTGAAATTATTATTTAATATTATTTTTAAGTATTAAATTAATTACTCAATAATAAGAGAATTTCAAAGGCAATTTCTAAAGCGATTTTGAAGCGTTCCTAAAACTCATTTTCTTCAACCTAATTTCTATATAAAACACACAATTTTGCACTTCGAGCGAAGAGGGAGGAGAATTAAATGATTAGATAAACGCATGTGTTCATAGTACTCGTTTTATTTAAATAAATTGAAAATTTTAAATTGCCATTTGAGATAAGTATTTTATATACATATTTAAGGACTTATGGAAATAGTGTGACATAGAGGGCAATGGAGAGGCAATGTTGATCTTGGTCAACTTTGCAGTCCTTGATAATGTCATTCACTATAAATGTATTAGTTAGAATTATAAATTGATAATTGGAAAATTTGAATATGGTTTCATTTAAATAAATTGTATTCATTATTGGTTATATTACATGTTTGTGAAATTTTACATACATGAAAAATTTAAAATGCTTAAGTATGCCTTTGGGAAAATTTAAGAAAATGCTAATTTGGTGCTTTTGAATTAGCATGAAATTTAATAAGTAGCAAAAACCATTAGAGTATGTTTGGTTATGAATTTAAATAGTGTTAAAAACTTGTGAATTATGTATTTGTGAAGTTCAATTGAAAACAAGTTTGAATTAAGTATCAACCTTGGCTAGTTCTTAGTGATAATAAAATAAATGTTTAGTTTTGTGGATTAAGAGAAAATTGAATACAAAAGATTTATTTATCATAAAATGAAAATTTTTGTGAAAAGCTAGAAATAATAATTAATAAATAGAGCAACAAGATAAGATTTTTAACTATGAAAGTAATTTAAAAAAAATCCATATGTAATTCCAAAGTCTAGTTTGGATAGATAGTTGTTTCTTACTAATATAAGAAAGTACTTATCTTAATTAAAATATGAGTCTTCTTTTAAAGACTTGTTTGTTAATTGGGGAAAAGTTTTCTTTGTAACCATTTTCAAAGTTTGTTGTATGTGTTATAGTGTAATTCTAGATGTCTTGGCATTCCGGAGAAAAGGATCATGTAATAAATATTTTAGAGAAATGATTTTTGATCTAAAATTATGTTGTTTGGATTTAATAATGATAACCGTAAAATTTTAAATTGCGGATTGAAATAATAAATATCCGTATCACTTGACCCTAGGTTAGAGAATTATATACGGACACCGAATTGGTTAAATTAAATGATTTTTGAATTTAATTGAATGATATTTTGAAATAAGAATTGGATTTATATAAATTGAGTTATTATCGAGATTCAAGTTTATGATGAAATTGAAATTGGTTTAAAGGAATTAAATTGAAATTTTAAAGTTGAATTTGAAATATAAGTGAAATTTATCGGAATTGAGTTATTGAATTGGTTTGAAAGATAACTTTGAAATGTATTGAAATTTGAATAATTTAAATTGATATTTCAAGCATGGATTGGAAAGAATTTTTAATTGAAGATTCGAAATTGGGTTTTGTTGATTTGGAATTGTAATGGTCCAAATATGTAGAAATAAAATAAATAGTTAAATTTATATAAATTCCAAAATTCATATTTAATATAAACTGTTTTAAATATATATTATTTTAAAATTTCTAATTATTAAGATTTCAAAAATTTTAAACTATTTTAACCTATATTCACTATATAAATTATTCTAACCAAATTTAGACCAATTTAATTTATTTTAAACTAATTTAACCATTTAATTTAAATCTAATTAACCTATTTTAATACTATTTAATATATTTTAATTGTATTTAAACTATTTTAAATCAAGTTAAATTATTTTTAATCTATTTTTAAACGATTTTAGAGTATTTTAACTATTTATAACTATTTAAAACTATTTACAACTATCTAAACTATCTTTCTAAATTTCAAACTAAATACAGTAGATGTGTTTATGTTTTAAATCCTCGATTTTAAGTGAATATGGTTACATGATATTATAACCTAAGCTGGGATTTAAATTCAATATTTGATTTAATATGAAGTTTGGAAACGAGGGTTTTAAATTATTTTGAAACTATGATTTTTGAAAGTGAATATTATTTCGAAAGTGATATGGTTTGAATTGAATATGATATTTTGATATAAATTGTGAATTGACTTTTGAAATGTAAAAGAACCATCCAGTATGTAATAAGCGTTTGGTTGTTAAAGAGATCGAGATCGGATATTGTCATACTCTCTGCCAATACCGAAAACCACCTTAATAACTATGTACGTGGTGGAGATTCTAGAAATGAAGTAGGATGGTTTGGTGAACGTTTCTGTATGAGGTATGACGTGACCCTGACTCCCGCGAGTCAGCTTAGATGTGACTAAAACAAGAGCCACGCCAGGCCAAGTGAGGTCATTCCTCCTATCGGACACACTTCTTCGATATTATATTTTGACTTTGTGATTGATTTGGTGGCCACCCTCTGATTTTTGATTTGGGAGTGTGTTCCGAGGTGGGCGGTAGTAGCTGTTATGCATTACCACCAGTCCGGATCCGCAATTGGTATATCTATTCGAGTGCCATGTTCACACGCCTTAGCGCGCCTTCTACGAGTTTGGTTTGTACCATACCTATGGAGTGCCCTCTGATAGCTCTCCAGTTTACGGAGGAATTACGGTATTGTATAGACTATGGGAATATATAAAAATGTGTTAAGGGGGATATGGGTAACGCCTTAATGCTATTTTAATACTTTTACTTTACTGTAGACATATTATAATAGCGTATTGTACTACATAGTAGATAGTTTAACGGATCCTTAGGAGATGTGAATCCCGAACATCTCTTAAGTTATTGCACTCACGTTAGACATTGGATACGAGATGTCAAACCCCGTAAACATCTCCGACGCCGTTTACACTCATATTTACTTACCGTTGATTTAAGTTACATAAGTCCTTTTAGTTCTGACTCGAGTGTTTTGTCTTTTCAATTCGCTCGGGTCAGCCTGAGCATTTCAGGGTTGAAGACCTTATTTCTGGAGGACGAAGGTTTGTATTATTATTATTTATTTATTTGTTCCGCTGCATTTATTTAGTCATTCCTGTTTGTGTAACTCTAATGTTTGTGTTGTAAAGAATAATTAAATGTATTTATAAAACAGCTTCATGAACTGTTATTTGATTATTATATTTTGTCATTCCGCTGCGAGATTCTGTATTTGTTTTATTTCTTTCTCTTTTTCATATTCACCCTATAACAATCTGCCCATTTGAATGGTTTGAGTTAGACATGTGTGTTTGCTTAAAACGTCCAAAAAGGCAGGTCGTTACAGTTGGTATCAGAGCTTTGGTTTAGCGATAACCTTTGCTTTGTGGGGTTAGGCTCGTATTTAATAGGGTAGTAATACCCTAGAATGAGTCACTAAGAGTATATATATGAGAGAGCATATTTGTTAGTTTTATAAAAGGGTTTTTGTATTGTGTTAATTTGTTTCGTTTTGTATTTATAAATTCTGGTCGGTGCATAGGACGCTATGACATCGATAGGAATTTCTAAACACTTAATTGGAAAGACCGACACAATACTGTTTTGAAATATAGATAAATGAAATAGTTTTGCCTATTATATTTTTGTATATAAAATAATAAAATTTTATAAATGATATATTTTGTTGTAATATATTTGTTTGTTAGGTAGTGAAATTTATAAATATTTATTGAAAATAAAAAAATTTGTAAATAAAATAAATATAAATTGGAAAAAAATTTAGAACTTAAACTCCAAGATTTTTTTTTTGAAATTTTCTTTCGAATGATTTTGGAATATAATAATAATGTTATTTAGAAGTACTTTCTTATATAAATATTTCAAGATGAATTGAAAGGGATGTTTTAAAAGAAGAATTTAAAAGGAAATAAGTTCTGTACTCCCCTCTCTGTCGTTGGAAAATAATTTCGGTGATGAGTGCACGCATCATCAACGTTCATTTTCGAGTTTCAAAGTGGGAAGGATGCTGTAGTAGTTACTACACATTTGTTTTGATAAATAAATATTAAATTTTATTTCTAAAAATGATTTGATATATATATATATAAGATATGATATGTGTATTGTTTGAAATAATTTGAAATGGAACTCGACATTTAGTTCTTAAATTTCTATAAGTTAGAGATTTCAATTATCGTAAGGATATGAAATCTTAAGTATTGGAACTTCTAAACGAAAATAAGAAGATTAAATGCTAAGTATAAATGAAACTACAAGAAATTTGAAAATTATAACCTGTAAACAAAAAGGATATGAAAATGAGAAATGATAACTATTGAGCATTTTGCAAATTTAAAATTTATAAGATGAACTTGTGTAACATTCAATTTCATTCTTAGGACAATATATATAACTTACCAAATATTAAAAGTTGAAATATTTAATAATAATATGTATTGGAATATTATACAAATAAAATTTAGTGGAAATTAGCCACAAGGGCCTCTTTAGCAAGTGGAATTAGTTTCTAGGACACACAACTGAAATACTTACTTTCAAGGAAAAAATGTAAAATAATTAGTTTCTAGGACCTAAAAACCTATGAAATTATGTCCTTGAAAGTAATTGGACTGCTGACTTTGTCCTTGAAAGTAATTATTCTGCTGATTTTGGCCTTGAAAGTAATTTCTTTGAATGTGTGTCCTAGAAATTAATTGGACTGCAAAGTTTGTTCTTCTGGTGAAATGCCCCTAAAATTTAAGTAATGAAAGTGTTCAATAGAATTTCTTTTATAAATAAGAACCTTGATATTATAATTGCTATAAAATTAAGCTATAATGGAAATGTTACTAAATAAAGTGAAATAGAGAGGTGAATATTGTAAGTAAATGGTTACAAACGTAAGTTAAGGTTTGGAGTTGTTTATAACTAAATGAATAGAGAAAAATGAATATCATATTAAAGTAAATGATTATAACTTCAGAAATTGTTGAAATGATTTAGAAAATAGATTTTATATTCAAGGACATTATATAAGAAAGGATGAATGTAAATTAAAAAAGTAAGAAACTTGAGGATGAATTTATGCACTAATGAATATTAATATCTAATGGGAACTAAGTATATAAATTTATGTGAACTAAACTGTAATATGTATGAAATACTTGAATAATGAATTCAGTGAATTATTATAAACAATTGAATGGAAATAACTCATGTAAGAAATGAATATAAAGTAATGGAAAGAAATTGACATTATTTAAATAAATGAAAATAAAATTTTGTAAGCAATGAATGGAGATAAAATGAAATAAGTACTGAATGAATGAATGTGAATTTATTTACAAAGAAACCTATATAGTACTATAAGAATTGATTTACATATGTTTAAAAATTTGTGTATAAGTAACATATGTAAGAAAATGTAAATAACGTATGTAAGAAAAGGTAAATGACATATGTAAATAAATGGAGTTAAGTACTATATGAATGAATGGAAATTGAATTTTTGTAACAAATGGATGTAAATTAAAGAAAATAATCACTGCACGAATGAAAATAGACAAACAATAAATGATATGAAAAGAAATATGTAAAAAAAACTTAAATAATGTTGGAATTTGTTGTTTGTTTTGGTTTATGGTTGTTTGGAGAAAGGATACTTCTAAATCATTTAGGATGTATGAATAACCTATAGAGTTTTATCTAAGACTTCTGAGTATAGGGTATACTTAGTAGTTATTTGTCATTTCATACAATTAAAGGTTTCTGAACCCGAACAAACCAATTGTTTGCCTGATATGGATGGATGGTTGATTAATTTGATTTCATGTGATGATTGTATGCTTTTGGTTGCAAGTGATTGATGTTATGTTATATTGATTGTTGCTATTAATTGAAACAACTTAAATATTTCACGTTTATATAATTATTAACTCTTTTGGATTATATAAGTAAAATACATGTTATGGAAGCAATTGCTATTGCTTTTGGTTTCATAAAATAAGCGTTATTTTCCCGACAAATAGGTACGTTCTTGGATTACGGGTTTTATAGCGATATTATATTATTTTCCCGCTGTTAAGATATATTATTTTGAGAAAATTTTGATATATATTGTTATTATTTATAATATTATTTCTCCCAAGCCTCTCCGTACAAAGGAGACTTTGCCGAAAGTTTCTGAAAATCTTGGACTTGGAAAATTTTATGGAATGTTTTCCAAACTTCATTAATTAGAGTAAAAAAGGATTTAATTGTTATAAATTGGTATATTTTATTTAAATTATTTAATTATGTAAATTAAGTGTTTATAAATTTAATATTTTGAATATGATATATTGATTTCTTATTTTTCTTCTTTTCCCTTCCTTTTCCTTTTCGGGGACGAAATTTTTTGAGTGGGGGAGAGTGTAACGACCCGTAAATTTCGACAATTAAAAATAGTTAATTTAATAAGATTTTGGTAATTTAATATTGAGAGAAATAAAAATTTGTAATTTAATAATGAAATAATAACCAAAATGAAATGTAACAATGTTAATTAAAGTTAATTTTTAATAAATTGAATGAAATTCCAATCAATTGGAATGACTAAAATGTATGACTTGGTTAAAGGGAATATAAGAAAACAAATGTAAATATTGAATTAACCAACGAAATAATAGGTTGTTAATGATAATTGAATAAAATTCGTGTCATGTAAGCAATGGTAACATTTGCTTGTAAATAAAAACCTTATAAGTATGATTAAAGGTTAATGGTAACAATTATTATATGTTACCTATTTATTTAGTCTGTTAAAGTTAAATTGGAAATCAATTATAATTACTTGTAAATAAATGTTACATTGATGTGGTTCAAGTCAATAACTGCAATCTGTGAATGTAATAAAATATATAAATGTAAATTATATTCATAAGGAAATTATTGATTTAATAAAAGATTGGAATCAAGATAAATAAGTTAATTGGGATTTTTAATTATAATAAATGTGTAAAATTGACAAAATCCAATAAAATGGAAATATAGTAGTTAATGCAAATAAAGATGGAAATTGGAGAATATTAATGTAATGAAAGACAAACAAATATTAACTATGTTCTTTGAGTAATAATTGACTGAATGTAAAGCATGAAATCAAATTAAAACAATTTATTGGAATTAAATTATAATTAATTGGATTTAATTATAATGAAATTGAACATTGTAATTAGGGAAATATTAAACACTGAATTGGATATGAAAATTTGTTTAAGTTATTTTAAATGTCTAAGTAATCTAAGATGATGAAATTTGTTAATTATCTAAATTGAATGAAAAAGTGATTTAATTAATTTAATTAACGTGAAAATAGCCATTTTGGCCACTGACTCAGATTTCAACGAAACCAGCGTCATCGGGTCCGTAATAGTGAATCATTGTAGGATTTCAAGTTTCGTAGCGATCAGACTTGTCGTTTGATCGTACGGACTCGAAACGCCTAGAAATCAATTAAATTGAAATCAACTTGAAATAAGCTGATTTTAGGATAACTTCTTCATACGATGGAATTTGGACCTGAAACCTGTTACATTGAATTTAAAATTATCGAAAACATCTATTTTGATATATGGGATGACCCATTTTTGTTCCAGAGACAGAATGGGCTTTTCGGGTCATTTATCGTTCAACATGTAAATCAATCTTGTCCATTCATTTCTATTTCTGATCTACCTATAAATAGCTCATTATAAACCCTAATTGTTTCTCATTTCTCATTTACAGTACGTACAGTTTCATCTGTCCACTTCTTCTTCTCAATGGCACACAAACAAATTCCCAATTCAAATCAAGTATCAAAATCAAAAATTTAAACTCCTCAAACTATATCATATTATATATCGATTTGAAGCTCTCGACGAGCGTAATCTTCTGCATCGATTCATTTTTCGTTTTGGTTCATCGTTTGATCAAAAATGGACGAAGAAGCTCGACCGTCCATTGCTAGGGTTTCGAGTGGATGGTGGATCATCGATCGTGTGACGATCGGGGGGTACTGCAGCGTAGAGGACGTTGAGCAGGGTCGATCTATGTTATTCGTTCGTCCTAATGCTCATCAGGTTCGCCACAATTGGCGTTTGATTGGCAACAATGGCGTACGGCCTAGGGGGCGGCGGAGCATTGCGCGTGGCCAGGGGGTGGACGGCTGGGCATGGGCATTCTCATGGTGGCGTTCGATCATGGTGATGGCTCTTGAATGCGGCGCGATAGGTGGTTGATGGTGGTGGCTTCATGTTCGAGCTTACGATGATGGATGAGTTAGGGTTTTGCCTGGGTAGATAGGTGATGTGGTAAAAATTTGATTTGCCTATATTATTATTTTTTTAATTTAAATTTTATTTTTCCAATCTTCTCACTCAAATATCTTTTACATACGAACTCGGATTTTGACGCGGTTTGTTTTGCCGGGATCGTATTGAAATTCCGGACATTTTGACGCAGGTTAGGACGAATTCTGAGATCGTTTGAAATTGGGCCCTAAATTGGATTTAATTCAAAGATGAGTGTTTTAACCCACTCACAACTTCTAAAATTTCTTATGTTAGTTAAATTAAATTTATGATGTGATTAGGAATTTATTTATGGCTGTTTGGTAGATTTAAATTGCTATTTCTGTTAATTTGAATTTATTTTGAATTAAATTGTTATTTAATTTATTATTGAATTTAAATTGCCAGTTAATTACCTGTATATATTAATTTGTCAATTGTTGATATTATTGATTGAATTGAATGATGATTTTGATGGATGCTTGATTGTTGATATTGGATGATTGGATGTCATATTTGATTATATATTTTATCACTCTCCAAGTTCCCTTAGATATTATCAGGAAAATCACTATGGGTTGAAATGTTATATACCCGAACGATCTATAGATTAGGGAAAAATCGTTATGGGTTGAAATGATAGACTTGGGCGATTTTATGGATTTTATTTAATTCGGGATTGCGGTTTGAAATGATATATAACCGTAAAATTTTAAATTGCGGATTGAAATGATAAATATCCGTGTCATTTGACCCAAGGGTAGAGAATTATATACGGACAACTGATTGGTTAAATTAAATGATTTTTGAATCCTTAATTTTTGAATTTAATTGAATGATATTTTGAAATAAGAATTTGATTTATATAAATTGAATTATTATCGAGATTCAAGTTTATGATGAAATTGAAATTGGTTTAAAAGGGATTGCTGAAGGAATTAAATTGAAATTTTAAAGTTGAATTTGAAATATAAGTGAAATTTATCGGAATTGAGTTATTAAATTGGTTTGAAAGATAACTTTGAAATGTAAATTTGAATAATTTAAATTGATATTTCAAGCATGGATTGGAAAGAATTTTTAATTGAAGATTCAAAATTGGGTTTTGTTGATTTGGAATTGTAATGGTCCAGATATGTTGAAATAAAATAAATAGTTTAATTTATGTAACTTCCAAAATTCATATTTAATATAAACTGTTTTGAAAATATATTGTTTTAAAATTTCTTATTGTTAAGATTTCAAAAAATTTAAACTATTTTAACCTATATTCACTATATAAATTATTCTAACCAAATTTAGACCAATTTAATTTATTTTAAACTAATTTAACCATTTAATTTAAATCTAATTAACCTATTTTAAAACTATTTAATCTAATTTAATTGTATTTAAACTATTTTAAATCTATTCAACTATCTTAAATCAAGTTAAATTATTTTTAATCTATTTTAAAACTATTTTAGAGTATTTTAACTATTTATAACTATTTAAAACTATTTACAACTATCTAACCTATCTTTCTAAATTTCAAACTAAATATAGTATATGTGTTTATGTTTTAAATCCTCGATTTTAAGTGAATATGGTTACATGATATTATAACCTAAGATGGGATTTAAATTACATATTTGATTTGAATTTGAAGTTTGGAAAAGAGGGTTTTTAATTATTTTGAAACTATGATTTTTGAAAGTGAATATTATTTCGAAAGTGATATGGTTTGAATTGAATATGATATTTTGATATAAATTGTGAATTGACTTTTGAAATGTAAAAGAACCATCCGGTGTGTAATAAGCGTTTGGTTGTTAAAGAGACCGGGATCATATATTGTCATACTCTCTGAATAATACCGAAAACCACTTTAACAACTGTGTACGTGGTGGAGATTCCAGAAATGAAGTAGGATGGTTTGGTGAACGTTTCTGTATGAGGTATGACGTGACCCTGACTCCCGCGAGTCAGCTTATATGTGACTAAAACAGGAGCCACGCCAGGCTAGGTGAGGTCATTCCTCTTATCGGACACACTTCTTCGATATTATATTCTGACTTTGTGATTGATTTGGTGGCAACCCTCTAATTTTTGATTTGGGAGTGTGTTCCGAGGTGGGCGGTAGTAGCTGTTATGCGTTACCACCAGTCTGGATCCGCAATCGGTATATCTACCCTGGCATTCCCTCGAGTGTCGTGTTCACATGCCTTAGCGCTCCTTCTACAAGTTTGGTTTGTACCATACCTATGGAGTGCCCTCTGATAGCTCTCCAGTTTACGGAGGAATTACGGTACTGTATAGACTATGGGAATATATAAAAATGTGTTAAGGGGGATATGGGTAACGCCTTAACGCTATTTTAGTACTTTTACTTTACTGTAGACATATTATAATAGTGTATTGTACTACATAGTAGATAGTTTAACGGATCCTTAGGAGATGTGAATCCCGAACATCTCTTAAGTTATTGCACTCACGTTAGACATTGGATACGAGATGTCAAACCCCGTAAACATCTCCGACGCCATTTACACTCATATTTACTTACCGTTGATTTAACTTACATAAGATCTTTTAGTTTTGACTCGAGTGTTTTGTCTTTTCAATTCGCTCGGGTCAGCCAGAGCATTTCGGGTTGAAGACCTTATTTCTAAAAGACGAAGATTTGTATTATTATTATTTATTTATTTGTTCCGCTGCATTTATTTAGTCATTCATGTTTATATAACTCTTATGTTTGTGTTGTAAAGAATAACCAAATGTATTTATAAAACAGCTTCATGAACTGTTATTTTATTATTATATTTTGTCATTCCGCTGCGCGATTCTGTATTCGTTTTATTTCTCTCTTTTCTTATTCACCCCATAACAATCTGCCATTTTGAATGGTTTGAGTCTGACATGTGTGTCTACTTAAAACGTCCAAAAAGGCAGGTCGTTACATTTAATATTAGTCCCTGACTGAATTTAGACCTCTGAGTCATACAACTGAAAATATTCAAAATGAGCCACACAATTTAATTAATGTTTAATCATTGAAAATTAATTAATCTAATTAATATTTATGAAATATTAAAATTCTATTTAATTCATTTGAGTGTGTAGCGACCCACTGTTCCATACCCCTTGAGTTGACAATAATTCACTCTTGTCCAACCCAAAAGTGTATGAAAGAGCGAATAACTAGGGTAATAAAGAAGGAAAAAGATAGAAGAAAAAAATAGAACAACAACAGAATCTCACAGTCGTAGTGGAACAAAATATAATATATAATAACAGATTTTTATACAAAAGAATCTATAACTATTTTATACTTACAATCATCCGAGTCAACACTCAATACATCAAACTGGACAGTTATATTACTTGTCCTTAAACAGTGGAAATATAAGCCAAGTACGGAGATACGTCTCTGTCATCCAGCTCGTCTCCTGAGCTCCATAGCATTCTATCCTGAATCTGTAATATTCGGTCTGACTCGAGCATTATAATAAAATAACACTCGAATCAGTCTGGAAAACTAGCGTGAGGAAACACACTCAATTTGAATTATTAGAGTTATCAAATCCTTTGAAAACAAAGGTATCTCGTAAGACCACGTCATACATAAACACGACGGGTTTTTACCTTACGATAACCAAAACAATTTTATAGAAAATCCTCTGATATTATAATAGTGTCTAAACATAAATAATTATTCAAATAGACGAAATTGTTACATTAATTAAACTCCAGCATACTAGGCTGTACAAACAAAACCGTAAGCTCGTATTGGAGAATGGATTCCATACAAATGACTGGGCCACTAGGGTACTGCCCATCACAGTGCACCTCTAGAACAATGTACCGAGGACCATCGTCGGGATCCCCTGCTACACATGATCGGCCTACCCCTAACCTGGATAGACCGAATATGTTATCACCCCATGTGTTCCCACCCTTACTATCGAGCGCTCCTTCTTTCATACACAACCATATCCATACTATAAAGGTTTCCGAGGACATCTAGAAAAGTGATAACATACCCTAATTGGGTGCGACCCACTTAGCCTTGCTGCATCTCCTCTGTTTTAGTCATTCCCTGTTGATGAGGTTCGAGGCTAAGCATTACCTTTCAAGAACAATTTTACTTAGAATGCTCATCGTCCTCCAATGACGATGTTCTGATAGCATTCGTCCATACAAGTTATCCTGGGTCTGGAAAAACCGAATCACCGTCTTCATCATCTTCATGGTATTCATTCGTTACATTCAAACCGGATCGAAGTGGTTTTCGGATAATTAAATCTGATCCCGGTCTCTTCGAAACGATTAACGAAATTGGCCGATATTGATAGTCGGTTGTTTAAATATCGATAAAACATCCATAAGCAATCATCTGGCCTTATCATAATTTTCAAAAAAAATTATTCTCAAAATATCTTTATAGGATATATATATTCAAAACCTTCCATCCATAGTGGAATTCAAACTTAAATTCTTATATCCTTAACAGGATATTTTCAAGTCATTTCAATACTTAGAATATTTTTTTGTTCTCGCTTCCAATTATAATTCATCCCTTTGAAAATATTTTCTATATTTAAAAATCTCGAAGTTAACTATTTTCAAATCCTTTCCGTCCAATACTTAGGAATATTTTTAGGTATATTTCCTAATATCTTTTTATCCCAATATTCAGGAAATAGCCGATTTATTTCCTATTCTCACAATTCTTTACAAATTTTATTTGTAAACCCCTTAATATTTACAAAGTCGAATGCACTTGTCTATATCTCCAAATACCCATTTCTAACTTCTTTTATGAATTCTAATTCATTTTCCGAATTTCTCGTATTTTTAACACTTTGGAATTTTTCTTCAAGCTCCCAAAACAACTATAAGACTTCTCTTCTAAAATCATACTCGTTTAACAAACTTCGCTTCCAATCTCGAGAGGATTTAAAAATAAATTCAATCTTTTAAAACTATATATATAAAATAAATATTTTTAAGGAATAGTAGTTTATTTTTAAAATATGTTTAAGTAAACCAAAACATTCCAAATAATCGATAACTCATATCCAAATCATTTTTAACAACTAATCAATTTACAAGGCTGATTAATAAAATTAGAATTTATTTCAATAAATATTTGATATTATAATAACTAATCTTTTGGAATATTCTAATCTAAATAATAGTTTAAGTTATATAGCATAGTAATTAAAAATCCCATTTAAACAATTTTTAATTTCTTGACAAAAATCTATTTTAAAAATCCAATATTGCCAAATTCAGTTTATAAATCCCTCTCGATTCGTATCACATCGATTATATCTCAACTTTTACCACTATTCTCACATTCAAAAATAGATTCCACTATTCCTTTACCAAAACGATTTCCATAACTCGATATAAATTCACATCGTAAACTTATATTCCAACTTATCCACTGATATCATTTTTCCTTATTTATAAACCTCGTTTAAAAATTTATAAACTCCTTTGAGTTTCACTTATTTATAAAAACAATTTTTATTTATAAAATTTCATTTAATAAATCCCTTCCTTAATAAATCCCATTTTAATTTCAATTCTATCTTTAATATCTATTTTAACTCCTTCCCATACTTTCAAAATATCATTTTCAAATTCCTTTATATAATTTTATTTAAAATCTCTATTTAAACAAATTTACGAATAGTTAAGTATAACCCAAATCAAATTATATTTTTTTCCTTTTCATTCCACTTAATTTCCTTTAAAATAATCCAAATTTCCTTATAAACATTTTTGTATTCAAAGT
Organism: Allium fistulosum; assembly: GCA_030737815.1. NCBI lineage: Eukaryota > Viridiplantae > Streptophyta > Magnoliopsida > Asparagales > Amaryllidaceae > Allium > Allium fistulosum. The sequence continues at coordinate 238,262,571 of CM060902.1, forward strand.
CTCATTTTTAATTCCTTCAAATTCAAAACTAACTATTTATAGTATTTAAAATACCAAATTTAAGGTCCGTGCTATTATAGCATTTAATAGTTCGATATCATAGCAATAACCTATAACAGATTATTCACACTAATCACATATCACTATATATGAAAATTAATCAATATTTTTTAGGAATCCAGTTGGATCCCTCCAACATGTTTCCCTACATCCGCAGATGTTAATATAACATATAAAAATACCAATCCCACTTCGAGGGGGATATCGCGGTATATAGGGTCATCCACTATTATGCGGGGCGCATAGGGTCTCATCCGCTATAATGTGTGGGAATATCACTCCAAATACTAATATATATACTACCATATATATATATACAATATATCATTCATCAAATAATTATTAAATCAACCAGGCATTAAATAATTAATTTAAACTATTTTTAAAATTAATCAAATAATCCAAATGATTGAGAATTTTCTCACCTTGGATTTTATTTGCGATCCGTTCCAAATTTAAATCAAATTGAACATCGTTCAATTTAATTGAAAATTCCAGCTTGTAGCCTACATTTTACGAATCCCACACTACCGGTTTTAGGCAATTTCGACCTCGATTACAAGTTATTAAATTTTTAGTTATTGATTTTAAACTAAAATAAATTTAAATTAAATATTTAATTTATAAATAAATTACCATATAACCTTAAATGGAAAAAACCTGAATTACCCCATTCCAACTACAATGCCTTCACCAAGTCGCACGGCTCCACCATCAATCGCATCGAGATGGCTGTGTGCATCGCTGCCCAACTCCACTACCTCTTCTAGGCGTTGCTGCCCCTTCATCCTCGTGTCCCACGACCCACAGAAGCCATGCTCTCCAACAACTCGAGCATGAACAACAATTCACCACCACACACTTAGTCCACCTCCATCCTACCTGTGACCACGAAACCCTCTCCCATCCTCTACGCCACCAGCCCTCGATCAAATCGCCGCCGTCGCCTCGTGTTTCGCTCGTGTCTCGCTCTCAAGCTCGATCCTCGTCGGCACTCGCGATCTCGATCGTGCTTTCCCCCTCTCTTTTTTTCACCATTAGGCTTCGAACAGAAGACGGTGAAAAAACAGGAACTTGCGATTTTGAATTAATTGAGGGAAAGGAACTCGTGCTTTTTAAAGGAAGAAATGCAGCGCGATTTGATTTCGTTTTATTTTTTCTTTTTTTTCTTTTTTTAAGGTGAAATCAAACTGAAAGAAATGGATCGTGATTTTGAATTTGATATGAGAGGTTGCGTGAAGGAGGCCAGCTATAGTAGCCTTGAAGTGAAGAGAAAAAGGGTTGATGTGAAAATATATGTCAAGTCAACATATATATATATATATATATATAATTTAAATTTTAAAACGTCTCGATTTACACCACTCAAAATCTCGAACCCCTATCGAGGCATGCCGCTAGGCATTCATAATGTTATACCCCTATTCCGAATGCAATGGAAAAGGTTTTGAGTCCTAATTCGATCGTATGGAGAAGATAGCTTTTTGGACCCAATTATTATATTGAAATTTCAATATTAAATTTAATGCATTTATATCCCATACGAGCAAACGATAACTCCAAACACTATGAAATTTAAAATCCGTTAATAATACAATATTACGGATCCAATGGAACTGGTTTCGTCGAATTCCAAGACTGTGCCCCGGATCACTATTTTAACGCGTTGATTTAATCGACGATTTTAAACATTTGCGAAATCGCTTAAAATTCTAGTTTTAAATCTTACTAACTAAATTATAAATTCCAAATTCAATATTTAAAACCATTTAAATATTCACAATTAACCGTCGAAAAATCCGGGTCGTTACAGAGTGTCATTAGTATTTAAAAAAGTGCTTATATAAAAGTTATAAATGCACATATCAATATATGACATTGATAGCATATTTAAATTCAATTTAGGAAAAATAAATACTAAAGTACTTGAAATAGATTAAATAAATTGATATATATGAAATATTAATTATTCAAATTTCATTTGATCTATTTGAGTACTATTAGTATTAATAATGTGCGTATATATATATAAATGGGCATATCGGTATACGATATTGATAGAAATTTTAAATTGGATTTAAATGGGTATAATACTAATTGGTTTCAGAATTATTTAGGGCCTAAATAACCCATGATATCGCCATCCATGCTTTGAGGAATTAGAGGATTCTTTTATTTTGAAATGAGGAGGAAAATCTTAATTGAAGAAAGGTGTGACATTATATCTTTAATGTGATATTTATTTTCCTCCTTTAATTAATTTGCCTTCGTATTTTGGAATTTGTTCTAACTCCAACTAGGGCTAAAAATTTCATGGAGGCAAGTGCTTCAAAATTTCTAAACTAAATTTAAGCAAAATTAAATTAAAAGGTGGTTATCTCACAATTGTTGCAAGGTCTAAAAAGCGATTCTTTGAATTTGAGAATCAATTCTTCATTCGAAGTGTTTCTCTTGGCTACATCAGAAAGGTAATTTTCTATTTTATTTATGTATAAATTATCATCTATATGCTTTTAATCCTCTATTTTTGCATCTCTTTTACTTGTGTAACTTTTGGACTATAATTTGTATATCAAATTTCTTCTTTTGAATCAATTGTATTGTCATCATGTTGATATGGTTTAACATCCCCTTTATTTTATCCGTTATTCATGTGTTATCAATGATAATAATTATGAATTCATTAATGCTCTTGTATAATTGTTCATATTGTGTAAATATTTCAGATCTGAACCTCATTATCATGATTTATATATGCCTAAGTCATTTAATTCTTTTATTTCAGAAATTATTATTTGAATAAAATTTTGAAACAATTTTACCGATGCATTTAGTTTCATGTTATAAAGGTTGAGGATTGAATACTTTTATTATATATTATTTTAAACCAATTTTGATTATTATTTACATGAAAAATAAATGAATTTAAAATTCACATGTTCAAAAAAATGGGCAAACTTTAATTCTATAGATTTGTTTCTTAAATTAACAATTAGATCTATGTTAAGTTAGTTTGTTTAATGATATGAATTTTAAATTACAAACTAATTAAATATAATTTTAATGTTGGTTTGTTTTCAAAGCATTGATTTAAATTTTTTATATGTGTGTCCGTAGACACACATATGTATATGTATATGTAAATGAATACACACATACACACACACACACATATATATATACATACATGCATATATGTATATGTATGTATGTATGTATGGATGCATGCATGTATCTGTATGTATGTATGTTTAAACTGAAGATCTATAAAAGTGGATTTTTATGCAAAGTATTTTAATAAGTTTTAAACTATCTTTTAATCAAAACCAATTTTAGATTGCCTACTTTTTCTTTAATACATGTTTACAAACATAGTCTAGTCAGTGTAAAATATATATATATATATATATACACACATATATTCGCGCGTGTGTGTGTGTATAAATATATAAATCCTACTTTAAAAATAATTATTTTGGATTACAAATGCATATATAAAGGGGAAATGTATCCATTGCGGTGTAAATCCAGGTACGTAAACGACGTTCACATTAACTTTGTACACTTTCCATATATTGCACTTAAACTTTTACACATGGGTGCATATTATGTGCTTATTCAATAAACATGCAACTTAAAATTAAATTTAAACTAATTTTAATTAAAAGAACTTGATCCAAAATCAATTTACACTTCGTAGGCTCAACTAAGTTCAAAATGGAAATTTTTTTTCAAATTCACTCATTTGACCCACTTTTGACTAGCCCAATTCCAACATTGGTATCATAGCCAAATAGTCTATATGGTCTAAATTAGTCATATTATGGCCAACTAATTAAGCTTACACATTTAGTAGGGTGTCCAGAAAAGTAGTATCTAAGGTAGGTTTGGGTAATCAAGTATCTGCCCAATCTGACTACCAGCCTAGGCCGAAAGGTGAAGTGAGCTCAAAGGTTATCCCTGATTAAAAAAGGCTCAATTTCTACTTGGGCCTTGGGCTAATTTTCAAACTTTTTTTTGAAATCAAAATTAAATTTTAACTTTAAAAGTCAAGTTTAAAATAAGATGTATATTATAAATGTTATAATATGATTTTTAATTTTTTTTAGAAAATTTATAAATTAATTTTGAAAATTAGTTAAATTATTAATTAGACTGATAAATTAAATATATTAATTAAACAGTTAATTAATAAAATCCTTTATAACATATATAATGACATATGTTACAGTATCTTGAATTATTTAAGATGATGTAAGTATATATGAAATTTTCAAAACCAAAAATAATTAATTAAAATTATTTAATTAAATTGATTAATTAAATGTTAATTAATAAATAATTTAATACATATGTATAAAGATATATGTGTATAGCTATAAATGTTATAGTCTACATATCTAATATAAAATGTTTAATTGAATAATACAAAATTGATTAAAACGTTAATTAATTAATTTAATTTAATTTAATTAAATAAGATTCAATTAATAATATTAATTTAAGATTGTACTTAAGATTATTATATAAGTTAATTAAATTAATAAAGTAATATAATGATTTAAAATTACATAATATGAATGTGTAATAAAAGGTTGAACAATAAGAAACCCTAATTAGACTTAAGGGAACATACATATAGTATATAAACCATGATTTTAAATGCGTCCGAACACTTGAATCATGAGGTTTTTTCATAAGAAATGCAGTATTCCATTAGTCAATCACTCAGTTAACTATACTAAAGATTATGAATCTTTAATATTAAGTTGTCATCTACCATTTATATATTAATGGATTACTTGCATACTACTTAGCTATCGATATTCCTCAAGCTGAGGATGTCATGAGTAGTATTATTAATATATTTTATGGATGAGGTAAGATATATGTATGTATTTGTTGATATTCCTCAAGGTACCTACATTTATATTTAGGCCGTCGTGAAATGGTAGGTACGAGTGGATAATCTCTTTCGATTTGTTAATATTCCTCAAGGTCGAAATGAGATTAAAATAAAGAACCAAAGGTTAGGAGTTGTATATGATACAACCGATAATGTGTTATCCATCATTTATGGGAGTATGATTTGTTGATATTCTTCAAGTTTAGAATACTAAGGCAAAAGAGTCCTAACATCCACTAGTGAAGTTAAAAGGCTTCTATGTTTTGTCCTAGGGTTTGGAGAAACATAAAAGACTAGTGGGAGCTTATTAGTAAAATGAAATATAATGTTTTACCTTACTAATATTCTAAGAACATCCACTATGATTAATGTCCTAATATACTAAATTAAAATTTGCAGAAAATGTCTACGCTCAAGTTGTTTTTTGAAAATAACAAACTCAACAGACCTAACAACACAGACTAGTCAAGGGCAATAAAGATAGCACTTACATACGAACGTCTATCGTCATCTATAATCGAACCTTCAAAGGAAAATCGACCAATGATGCGAACCTCGAACTATGATTAGCCTATGAAAAAGAGTTCTTGCACCTAGAGATCACCTAAGTTTACATGCTATTTACATTAGACAAACCATTGCAAAGACAACATGAAAATATGAATGTCCATCAAATTTTCACAAGCCTCAAAGTTTTGTTTGGGGAAGTCTAATTCACAAGGTACAAACTTATGAAGAAACTATTTTGTATGAAAATGATGAAGTGCATTAAAGTGGGCGATTACATCCTAATGATGAAAGGCGATATTGATAGATTTTCATAGTTGGATGTGATGATAGGAAACAAGTTGGAAGTGAATCTGATCCTAGGTCTCTTACTTCTCGATTTGAGCTGTTATATTAAATTATAATATGAACTAGTTGAATGAAAGTCCCATAAAGCTCCTCAATATGTTGGGGTCAGCTGAGTCTTTATCCAAGGATCAAGGCATGGTACTTGCGGTTAAGGGGAATGCATCATCTTTGAAACTTTCGAAGAAGCAAAAAATGGTCAATAAGAAGGACAAGAAGACTGCTTCGGATGACAAGGGTGAATGTAATTACTATCACAGAGGTGTTAGTGGAAACGGAATTGTTTGGAGTACTTGTAGATTGTTAAAGAGAAGAACCAAAATAGTTCTGCTGCTCCTATAACTAAATTTATGATTCAAAATTGTTTTGCAATCAATAATTTACCTTGGGTTTTAGATACTGGATCTAGAACTCACATCTATAATTAATTACATGGAATTAGGAGCAGACATCATATGCCAAAGGGAGAGATGATGCTTCAAGTTGGTGATGGATCTCTAGTAGATGCAAAGGCAGTTGGAAATTACATTTAAATTTGCCAAATGGATTGGTTTTACTATTAAATAATTGGTATTATGTAAAAGACTTTATTTGGGGCATTATTTCCATGTCTAATAACGTTATGAATATTATGTTGAATGTTAGTAAAGTCTACGTTGATATTCTGGGTAATGGCATTTATGTGATTAATACTAATTATGTTTGTGTCATAAGTAACTCTTCTAATTTTGATGTAAATAATAACTATCTTTGGCATTGTAAATTAGGTCATATAAGTGGGAAATGACTATACAAATTGAAAACCAAAGATTTTCTATCATCATTTGAATTTGAATCATTTGATAAGTGTGAGTCATTTCTTAAAGGAAAAATGAACAAACGCCCCTTTAACGGGAGCAATGAAAGAGTTAATGAACACTTGGGTCTCATACATAGTGAAGTATGTGACATGATGTCTATAGTTACAAAAAATAATCCTTCTTACTTTGTAACCTTTACGGATGATTTCTAGAGACTAGGATATGTATCTTATGAAGAACAAATCTATTGTCTGTGATAAATTCATGGAATATAAAAAAGAGATCGAAGATTAAACGAGCCACGAGATTAAAATAATTAAATCCGATCAAGGAGGTGAATACGTTAGACAAGAGCTCCAGTAGTACTTAAAAGATAATGGGGTTATCTCTTAGGTTACTCCACCATATACTCCACGACACAAGGGTGTTTCGGAGTAAAGGAACTGAACCTTATAAGATATGGTTCATTCCATAATGATTAAAGCTAAGTTACCTCTGTCCTATTGGAGATATGCACTAGAAACCGCAGTGCATATATTAAATTTGATACTAACAAAATATGTGCCTAAGATGCCATATGAGATGTGGCATGGAAAGAAACCCCACCTTAAACATTTGAAGGTTTGGGTTTGTCCACCTTAAGTTAAGAATGTTGCTCCCAATAAACCTGATGTAAGATCAAACTTTTATAATCTCATGAGATATCCCAAGAACTCCATAGGATATATTTTCTATAACACGGACGAACAAAAGGTTATTGTTTCTAAACATGATATCATTTTGGAAAAGGAATTTCCATCAAAGGAAATTAACAACGAAGTTATGGAATTGGATGAGATTCGAGAATCTAACATAGAGATCGAACCAGTGGGAGAACCAAATTTAACTATATATGAAAACACGCAACTTATTAGAAGGTCTAGTAGGGAATCTGACACATCAGGGAGATACTACTGATTTGTTATGGACGGCGAGAAGGAGGACTACTTCTTAGATGATGACACTCCTCTATCATTCCAAAAATCACAACAAATTAAAGACTCTGCACTTAGGCTTGGAGCTATGAAATCCAAGATAGATTCCATATATGACCACAAAGTATGGACTTTGCCTGACATACCCGAAGGAATAAAACCTATCGGCTGCAAATGTATTTTTAAGAAAAAGTTAAATGCTGATGGACAAGTGGACACTTACAATGCAAGGCTAGTTGTGAACGGATTTTGTCAAATTCAATAAGATTATTATGATGAAACCTTTTTGTCCATAACAATGCATAAGTCCATTCAGATAATGCTAGTTATTACTCCATCCTATGACTAAGAAATACGATAAATGGACATAAAGATGACAATTCTAAATGGTGATTTAGAAGAGACTGTCTATCTGTCATAGCCATAGGGTTTCGAGATCAGTGGGAGAGGGAAAGACTTACAAGTTGTTAAAGTCCATTTATGGACTTAAACAAGCTTCAATGAGTAGGAATAAATATTTTGATCAAGTAATCAAACAGTTTGGTTTTACCAGAACAAAAAAGAAAGCACGCATATACTGAAAGGAATAAGTAAGTGCTTTCATGTTCTTAATTTTATACATCGATAACCTACTATTGATTGGCAATGACACTTCGTTGTTGCAACTAGTGAAAGCTTGACTTTCCAAGAATTTCTCCATGAAGGTTGTGGAAGAAGTAGCCTATACACTAGGCCTAAAGATAATAGAGATAGATCCAAGAGGCTATTGGGATTATCCCAGTCCATGTACATAGATAACATACTATAAAGGTTCAGCGTGGCGAATTCCAAGTGCGGAAATGTTTCAATGCAATCTGGAATCGTTCTCATTGAGAAGGACGCTCCTCAAACTAATGAGGAGAAAGAGCGTATGAAGAGGGTATCATATGCATCAACGATCGGTTCCATAATGTATGCCATGCTATATACTAGACTGGATGTGGGCCGATACCACTCTAATCGTAGAGAGAAACATTGGCTATAAAATGTATACTAAAGTATTTGAGAAATACTAGGGACTTATTCCTTATATATGGAAATGAACACCTCCATATGAAGGGTTATACTGACTCTAGCTTTTAGAGTGATATCGCTGATAGTAAGTCAGTGTCAGGTTACATCATTGTTATAAACGGTGGGGCTGTCAGTTGAAAAAGTTCCAAATAAGAAATGGTAGCTAACTCCACGGTGGAAGCCTTGCCCTCGATTAAATAGCTAAAGAAGAGGCATGGATGCACAAATTTTTAAGTGAGTTAGGAGTTATTCACGATACGGAGAATCCAATGACATTGTTTTGTGACAACAATGTAGCGATCTAGATTGCAAAGGAGCTTAGAGTTCATAAGAAATCGCAACATGTTATTTAAAAGTTCAACCTAATCAGAGAATTCATTAAGAATAAACATGTCGTGGTACAAAGAGTTGATATCAAGGACAACATTAGTAGATCCATTGACAAAGGGACTAGCTCGGTCGGTGCTGGTCAAACTGATTGAAAGGATGGGATTGAGATTCCATAATTGGCCATGTGCAAGTTAAAGATTGATAGAGTTAAGGATGTGTCCTAAAGGAAATTCTATAATTTATTGCAAATTATTGACTCTGTAATAAAATATCATTTGAAATAAAAAGTGTTTTTTCTATAATATACTTAATAAATGTGTTATTAATTAATTTTCTAATTTAAGTATTTTAATAGAAAATCTATAAATGGTATGTTTTGTGATAATAATTACAATGTGTTATGATCATGAGAAATTAGTCATAATTCAATAACCATATCGTTTTAAATATTCCTAGTCAAGATGTGTTGAGACTTGGCATCGATATATCCATTGAGACTAGAGTACATAATGCTCTCTACATGATGGGCAATGTATAACTAATGGTTGTTGGGGCACTAAGAAATTACGTACTAATAGTTATTGGATAATTATGGAATGACTCACTTAAGAGTTTTCTATTTGTTAATATAATTAAGGTCAAACAAAGAACCTTGAAGTGATGATATTGCATAATTCTCTGTACTTGAGAATCCTCTTTAACTTCAATATGAATTTTTCTACTTGATTAGAGTTAAACCATGGCATGACATCCATTGAATGGCTATAGTTGAGTTTGAGTTGAAGCATTGGAAGTAAAACACTATTCAATAGAGAATTTGTCTACTCGGTTGTATGAAGTCAGTATCACGGTCAATTGTAGTCAACTAAAAGTCAAAATCTTTGGCAGGAGTAGTACAATTAATAGTAATGTTATTATTGAACTAAGGATTTTGTGTTTGGACCTGCAAAGTTGAATGTGGATGATAATGAAATTTTGACCAAAATCAAATTATGTAAGTCCTACCGTGATATGGATTTGACGAAGAGAATTAGTGTAAATAATCAATATTTATGAAATATTCCTTTTTAATCGTTGAAAGTTAATAAGATTATTTAATATGTATGAAATATTAGTTATTAAATTCTATTTAGTTCATTTGAATGTCACTAGTATTTAAAAAGGTGCGTATATAAAAGTTATGAATGCACATATCGATATGCGATATCGATAGAGAATTTAAATTCGATTTAAAAAAGAATAAATACTAAAGTACTTCAAATAAATTAAACTAATTAATATTTGTGAAATATTTATTATTAGAATTTTATTTGATTTGTTTGAATACCAATAATATTTAATAAAGTGCATATATAAAAGTTATAAATGCATGTATCGGTATACGATATCGATAGAAAAATTAAATTGGATTTAAATGGGAATTGTACTAATTTGTTTTTGGAATTGTATAGGGCCAAATAGCCCATGATACAGCCAACCAAGCTTTGAGGAATAAGCTTTTATTCTGAAATGAAGAGACAAATCTTAATTAAAGGAAGGCGAGTCATTATATCTTTAATGTGATATTTATTTTCCTCCTTTATAATTCATTTTCCTCTATCATTTTGCAATTCATTCTAAATCAAACCAGGGCCAAAAGTTTCATGAAGGAATGGGTTTCAAAATACTAAACTAAATTCAAACAATTGTAAATTAAAAAGGTGGTTATTGCTCGGTTTTTGTAAGACCTAGAGAGCGATTCTTTGGATCTAGGAATCAATTCTTCATTCAAGGTGTTTCTCTTGGCTACACTAGAAAGGTAATTTTCTATTTTATATATATATATATAAATTTTCATCTACATGCTTTTAATCCTCTACCTCTTTCAACTCTTTTACCTATATAAATTTTGGATAATGATTTGGATATAAAATCTTCTTTTGAATCAGTTGTATTGTCATCATGTTGATATATTTTAACATCCCCATTTATTCTATCTGTTATTCATGTGTTATCATTAATAATAATAATAATGGATTCATTATTGCTTTTGTGCATTTGTTTATATTGTGTATATATTTTAGATCTGAATCTTATTATCACAAATTTATATTTTCTAAGTCATTTAGTTCTTTTATTTTAGAAATCGTTGGTTGAATAAAATTTTGCAACAATTTTATTAATAAATTTAGTTTCATGTTATAAAGGTTAAGTATTGAATACATTTATTACAAAAGTTGTTTTCAAACAATTTGATTATAGTTTACATGAAAAATAAATGAATTCAAAATTCTTATGTTATTTTCAAAAAAAGGCAAACTTTAAATCTTTTGGTTTGTTTCTTAGATTAACAATTGGATCTATGTTAAGTTATTTTATTTCAAGATATGACTTTTAAATTACAAACTAATAAACATAATTTTAATGTTGTTTTGTTATCAAAGCAGTGATTTAATCTACACACACAGATATATATATATATATATATATATATGATGAACATACATACATACATACGTATGTATGTATGTATGTATGTATGTACATACATTTTAACTCTAGATTTATAAAAGTGGACTTTTATGTAAAGTATTTTCAGTAATTTTAAACTGCCTTTTAATCAACACCAATTTTAAATTGCCTACTGTTAATACCATTGATATTTATTTTGATGACAACAATCATATAAATATAGGTACTGATGATTTTTCAAGTTGTATAGAATATTTTGTAGGATACTATACAAGTTTATACAAGCATAGGATAATTAAGTTTGAAAACTGATCAGTAAAATGACGAGATCAAGATTCAAAGGTAATTAAAGATATTTGAAGACTTGTGAGTTTAGAGACAAAGAAAAGAAGAGTTCAAGACTATAGACCATAGGAAATAAACATTAGAATAATTTATCAAAGTCCTTGGATAGTAACCATCTGTTATTTTGAATACTCTCATCAAAATACTTATTATCAAAATATTTATTTTTTGAAGTATAACTTTAGAAATATTTTATAAGAATTTTATAAATTAAAAGTATTTAAAAACTATATTTAAATTTTTTACAAATTATTAGAATTTTATAAACACTTTAAATAAATTATTGGTTTTCAAAATTAACAAGGATATGTCAACATACCCTACCTAAGTATGTCGACATATAAACTGTTAAAGAGATGCCTTTAGAATTTTGAATGGTTATGATTTTTGGTTATATCTCTTCACGAATAGATACATCCCTCCAAACACTATATACAAGAGATTGGAAAATGAATTTTTTGAACTACTTTCTCTACTTTCTTCTCACTCCAAATCTCATTATATATTTTACAAAATCCACTTTCTATACTCTTCCATCCCTACTTTACTACATTCATTCTCTATAATTTACTCACTGATTTGAAAGTATTCTCTCATCAATTCAAAGATCAAAATGCTATCAAAAGGGCTGTGGGATATTATGTATCCAAAGTATAACTATTTGTATTTGGAATCAGCGATTCTCTACTTCTAATTTTTTGAGTGTGCTTTTTGCATGTTCAAATCAAGTAGTTGGCTTGTTGCCAATTCAAATAATTGGGTGTGCTTATTGACCGATAAAATCAAGTGGGTGATCTTGTCACCCGATTCAACTAAGTGAGTCTACTCTAAACTCGTAAATCAAGAGGGTGTGTCTCATTGCTTTAAAATCGAGACTGTGTTTCGGTTTGCTTACTACTTTTTTAAAATAGGCGTTAGAAAGGAAAGCTGTACATACACTGTATAGGACTAGACGTAGGATAGATTAATCCGAATCTGTATAAAAACTCCTAGCTAGTGTTATCTCTCTTGCATTTACTTTACTTTTATTGCATATTTATATATATATATATACACACACACGAGTACGCATGCACGTCCATTGGACGTGTGATAGAAAATTTTCTTCAAAGCTTAACAAAGTTCTACATTGGACCGTGGTTGGTTTATCTTTGACACGCTATTGCATAAATGGTGAAGCATTTCATCGGATAGCTAGCTCCAACACACACGTTGGTGTGTGTATAAATAAATGGTTTAATGGTCTAGCAAAAGAATGTTTAACTAATTTTTACACATGCATGCAAGGAAACCACCAAATAACATGGTTTCATTTCTCTCTCTTTTTATTAATTCCATCAATATTGAAGTTAATAAGCTTCATTAATTTCATCAACATTAAAGCCTACACCTGGAGACAACTTCAAACAAACATTATGATAACATAAATATTTAATCTTGCAACTTTATTAGTTACTATAGCAACATAATCTACTAATTTATACATTAACACAATAACATGTTAAAGAAAGAATAACAATTTAAAAGTCTCCTAGAAGCATGTACCCATTGTGATACTTTACATGGTCATATGGATAATAACATGAGAGAAGCATGCTTTCGGCCAACCATTGCAATGATGCAACAACTACTTGCATTCCAATTTTCCACATGGTTGGTTGAAACCAATAGAGTGGAATAATTGAGTCACTCTTAGAGATCCAAAGTTTGATTAATTAAGGGCACGATGTCAATGCCACTTTTTTTCCTAACGTCAAAACAGTTCAATGCAACCTTGTTAAGTAACTGAAAAAAAAGACATGCAAGTATTTGGACATTCTGCATTATCAAAATCAAATTATAAAAATAAAATAACTTTAACTTCTATTGAAATAGTCAAATTACAAAAACAAAATGTTTTGATGTATATGATGGTCATGTTAATATAGATCCAGATTTAGTGGATGGTATTAAGCAGCCTTTGCTTTGGTTTGAAACTTTAGGAGACTATACTTGCATTATTACAGCTGCTCCATTACCAGTAAGAAACAAAGTTGACCCTGCTTCACAGTTACCGTTGGAAGATGCAAACAATGAAAAATAAACACTTCAATGACATTGACTTATTTACTCAATTGACAGAGAATAATGATAACCATGTTTGCAAAGAAGTAACATATTTGTGGAAAAAAATGCATAGGACATCATGATGATGATTCTTGGATAAAGCGAGATATATATAAAGCTAAAGTTATTTTATTATGTAATAATGTAAATCTCATTTACAGTTTAATATATTTCAACAGTTCCATCACCCTCCAAGTTAGAATCCATCAAACTACTCTAGATGTGAGAAACCAATTTAAAATACAATCTGACTATTTTAAAAATATGTCATTACATGTAGTTTTCCTTCAGGTTCAAATGCCTTATTATCAATATAAAATTATGCTGCATGATAAATTGCATACGTAATAAAGCACATCCTTCACAATTTTAACAAATATTTTAAAGGGTGTATTTTATACCTTTTCTTTCTTCATTTACTTTAAAAAAAATTAAAAGAGAAATACAACTTTTAAAAGTTTAATGCAGGCAACATGACGCAGATTAATCAGAAACCCTTATTATAATTTGGTGTATATATCTGAAGTGAGATTTATACTTATTAAAATATATCCTAAAGTACATCAATGAGATAATATTGATCTATTAGTGATGCCTCAGTTGTTTAGAAGCTGTGATTAAATCTATACATCCACTGGTCTATATGGTACCATACTATACCATGCATACAAAATTCCATCTTGAAATTCCTATTTTTTCCTCTTAGCCTTTTCGTTTGAATTCACATGAGAAAATTTAGTAGGAAACCTCTTTCTTGGACATGTAAAAGTAAAAGATCTAAAAAAAATAAGATAGTATGCATACGGTAAATTAAAGAACATGCAAATAATTTTGTCAGAGTATACAAAATATGCCTGCACAATAAACATCAACCAACAGTAAAAAAAATGCCCAGCTCCGATTAAATCCCGATTAATCCCCATGGTTAACCCCTAGTCCATGGTTACCGCGTAGCATCCACCTAGTGATTTTTACAACCTTGGTTGTAAACATAATTTTTTGAGGTATACACATTGCACTCCCTTTAAACTTACAGTAATTAGTGATTGTACAAAATATATCATATATCATAAAGTCAAGATGCACCAAACCATTTTGGTTGCCAGTAAAAACTATTAGAAAAGCCGAAGTCAAACCATCTTGGTTGCTAGTAAAAACTGTTAGAAAAGGCGGTTCTTCCTTTGCAATACCTTTTAATCATTAGACATACTAACGATGTCTGATATTTACATGCCAAAGGGTCTTACTTCAGTAAATTAAACAAACTGCACTCACACTTACATAATATGTATTTCCTAATCAAACTGAGAATTGGTACTAAATATGAAAATAATATTTTAGCTGATTAAAATCGAATATAATTCTCATCTGGTCTAGGCGTTCTTCATTGCTTTCTTCCTTGTTAAAACCAACCTTGTCTTTTCTACCACCATCAAATAAGCAGCTCTACAACATTTGCAATTCCCAGCTCACCATTCATCCTTACCAGGGCTACCTCTTGCCTCACCATGTTTTGATACCATACAAACAGAGGTGTTTATTATGAACTTGAATAGAAATTTACAGAAAAAAATTAAGTTGACAAACCTATGAATTACAATAGTTGCGATCCATTTAAGTCACCGAATTATGTTTCTTTGATCCTCAAAATAGAAGCACTCCTCATAAGCAATCGGAGGCTAGGGCTTCGCTGAAACGAGTTGTAATCCCTATCGTAAATTTTAAATGTTTCTCAACACTTGATTTAAAAGAGGTAATCTGAGAAGAAAATGAGGAAGACAAATGGGAAAAAAAGGAAACGTGGGGAAATATAGTTCGGGCTAAATGATAGTGGGGATTGTGGTTTCATGACTGCAGAACGTGGAATGATTCAAAAGACAAAGTTGCCCTTAGTATTTAATTATTATAATAGAAGTGCTACAGGGTTATTTTAGGTCTTTCAAAAAAGGCTTCACTTTGACCTTTGATCAAGGGTTTTGCTTTATAATATAAGATATATATATATATATATCTGTGTGTGTGTGTGTGTGTGTGTGATTGTCTGTTAGTATATATCTGCGATTGATTATTTGTGTTTTAAATCTTGAAATAATTCAAAAAGTTCCATAAAAGTTATAAAATACTATTCACCCTCACTATAGTGTTAAAGTAGCCGTAAGATCCATTTCATTAGTACCACACTGTTGCTCACATTTGGTATTAGAGCATTAGTCTTCAAAACTCATTATTTTATTTTTGAACAGTATAAATGGATAGTTACACTGGTGTAGACTTTTTAACACTTTTGTAGAAGGTCAATTAACTACTAGACCCCCACTATATAATCATAGCAATTTTTCTTGCTGGTTTTGTATATTGAAAATTTGTTTACAATCCAATGCTTAGATATTTGGAATATTACATAAAGTAAATACACTGAACCCCAAACTAATTATTCACTATGGACACTTGATCAAATGACACAAGTACTCAATAATTATAAAGCGTTAAATATTTTATTTTATTTCTTAGATAAAAATGAATTTAATCGAGTTTTTATTTGTAAGTTTACATAAAAAATTTGGTGAACAGTATAAGTCATGCATGTATGTACTAGTAAAGTAAAACAAACTAAGATTTTCATGCTAACCAATCAGTTTCAACTTTTTAAAATGAAAAAAAATGAGCCTATTTCTGATATGTATTCCAGATTTAAAGATATAGTTCATTCATCAGTATCATTAGGGCAAAATTTTGCAAAATAGGATCATGTTAGAAAAATCCTTAATTCTCATTCTTTTGAATGGGATCAAAAGACAATAATAATAGAGGAAGCCAATGATATTAGTACATTAAGAATTGAAGAATTAATTGATAATCGAATTTCATATGATGCACAATTGTAGGATAGAAAGTAAAGCAAGGCAACCAAAAAGAAATCAATTGCATTTAACACAACAATTGATGGTTAAGATTCAGATGATGATAAGAAGATTGCTCTTATAACTTGAAATTTCAACAAATTCCCGAAGTACGAAAACTTGAATAACTTTCATAAACCTAAAAAAAATTCTAAAAATGGAAATGTTTTTACATGTTACGATTATAAAGAATCTGATCATCTATGAAGAGACTATCTGAGGCAAAAGAAAACAAATAACTCAACAAACATTGATACATTCAAAAAGAGAAAGAAAGCTTATAATGCAACTTTGGACGATTCTTATACTACATCTTGTGAAAATGAACCAGATATAGAAAATATCAACATGTGTTTCAAAGTGATGGAAGATTAATCAGAAGAGATAAAGGAAACAACAAAATTGGTACCTTTTATATTTAATATTTTATTGTTTTATTTTTCTGGAAATTATATAGGAATATAATAATAATAAGTATGTATGAATATAAATATTATATATATATATAAGTAAAAGATGTATGAAAATAAATAAATAAATAAATATAATATAAATATTTATTATTTTAACTTTGAAATTTAAGCCCATATGTCAAAATATGTCACAATGGTATGTCGACATATCTTGCAGAGTTTGAGGAATCTTTACAAAATTTGACTTTTGAAATTCCCTCTCTTTTGCATTAATTTCAAATTTTGAATTGCCACCTTTTCGTCTAGCATATGACTATTCAATCTGTATTTATTCGATCCTTCTTACCCAATCTTCTACACATACTTTATTTCATAATTCAAACTTATTATTCATTCTCTTTCCTGCAAAACAATTCACTAATGTCTTCCTCAAGCCAACCCTCTTCATCCAACACCAGTAGGTTTACCAAAAAAATTGAAACGTCAAATTTTTAACGATCAAGAGTCCATTGAAAATTATACTGAGTATGGTACTTATGGAAAAAAATTAGGAAATTTTGCAAATTTTACTGAATTTTCTTCTTATGGTTTACAAGATTTTGCATTAGAAAATGGTATTTTTGGTTTAACCGATTTATCACAAAACGATTTTGATTGTCCTGATTTGGTTAAAATGTTTTATGCTAATTTGAATGGAAATTTCTTTTTTTAAGCAGAAGATGGTCAAATTTGGAGTAGTGCAAAAGTCACTACAATTATTTTGGATTGTGAAACTTCTGGTTAAATTATTGGTCATAAAAGCAGTGGAAATGACCTCTCTGCTATTGAAATTGATTATGGTAATAGAGAAGTTACATACGATTTATTTTCTAATGATGAAGAGTATGGTTTGAAAGGAAAAAAAATCTTAGGCCTAAAGCAAAACTAATGAGTCTCATTTTACAACAAAGTATTACACCTAGGACGAGAAATTACAACAACCCGACTCGAAAAATTTTCAAAGCTCTTTTTGTTATTTTCAAAAAATATGAATTAATTGGACTTAAGTGATTCTGGATGACTTTGTTCAAAAGAAAATGTCTAGGCATGAGAACACACTTTACCATGGTGTCTATCTTACTAGAATATTTCAATTATTTTGGTGTTGATCTAAGAGGTGAAAACATTTTGCCGCACAAAGTTTTGAACAAAACTAATCTCTCTATTATGCACATCTTAAATTCAAACCCTATGAAGAAGAAGAAGAACGTGATGGAATGGAAATTGAAGAGGAGGAAGAACAAGAAGAAGAAAAGGAAATTGATACTTCACTAGAAAGCTTTGACAAACTATCCCACTATTCTAACAAACAAATTCTTAAGAACAAAGAAAAGCTTTTTAACAATCAAAAAAATCTTAAGCGTTCCTTTAGTAAGAAGTTCACTAGCCTCTCAAACAAAGTGGACAAATATTTTGGGAAGATTATTGAAAAGCTTGGTAGAAATTCTTCATCTTGATCATCATCTTTTTATACCTCTTAGCTATCTTTGTACTCTCTAATTTTATGTCCTTTTAGTTTTATTCATTTCATTTCCTTATAATTCTTCATTATTGTAACGATTGCCTTTTCGACCTTGAATGTCGATACTAAATAAATCCATGGTATTCATGTGCCCATACTACAAATATTCCTACACACTGGACTCCCACCCATACTAAGGTGTCACATACTAAAATATATAATAACCATACACACTAGAGGTACATAAAAATATCTAATAAAGTACTGGATACTAAAATACCCACCAAAAATCCATCCATCTGCAACTTCAACCCAACTTTCCTAAGGGCCTCTAAATATATAATCCCAATAGATTAGGGTACCACATTAGGTCATCCTATTCCCTATTAAATGAAATCCTTCGAGTCACTACTCCATTGAAGCTAAACCATTTTTACTGACCTGTTTCTAAGTTTCTCGATACTCCTGGAAGCCACCCTAAAGGGACTCTTTGCTCCATACCTCCTTGGTATCTTTGCAATAAAGCGATCTTCATTTACATCCACTGACGGCTCCTCTTCTTCTTCTGGTTCCTCTACCTCCATGCGCTCCTCTTCCTCCAACTTTTCTACCACCATGCCTCTCCCCTATATAACCAATCTAAACATCTCCCCTGCTCTTCTAGCTAGCTCCTTCATTTCCTTTGACGGCGTATTATAAAACCTAAATGTAACAAGAACCCTTAGAATCAAATTATTAGAAAACACAAAAATAATTTCCCTTTTCAAATCCCTATTTTGAACCAATACTATATATATTCCATATAAAATAGTTCTAAACACTAAACTATTATCACTTGTTTTAGATTCATTTGGATTCGAACTGGTTTCGATCGTACAATGATAAGGAGAATAATTTACTAAGTGCATGACAACGTTCTCCTAAACAAACATCCGACCATTACTTAGAAGATTATTCAATTACCACAAAACTAATCAAGACTCATTCCCCGAACTATCCAAAGAAAATGTACTTTACTTAAAATTCTTTTTTAAATATTCATACTTATAAATTCTTTCAAGTAGTACTTTTATTACTTTTTCTAAAATCATTTGAAATCTTTTTCAAAGACACCGGGATTTAAATTCTCATAAATCCTCTTCCTTTTAGAACATATATTATAAACCTAATTTATAAAATCATTTGAATCATTCCTTCTTGTATAAAAATAAACTTTATAACAACATTACTACTGAACACCTTATAATCAAATTATGAAACTTAATTTAATAAGATGTTCATATTTAATCTAAATCAAACCAATAAATTCTCATAAATTAGCTGAATTTAGAAATCAATAAACAATAGCTGATGCTTCTAACTGGATGAGCATGACTAATCAAACAATAAATAATGATAATTGAAAATTACCATTTTCTAACAAACAAATGTGTCATAAAGAACTAAATCAATTTTTGAAAATTATTTTTATATATAAAATATAATCCTAGGTAAAATTATTTCATTTACCAATTTCGAAACAATATCATGTTGGTTTACCTTATTCAAGTATTTAGAAATCTCTATCAATACCGTGGCATCCGATGTACTGACCAGAATTCATAAACAACTCAATATACCAATTAACATAGTATAAAACATTTTTTATAGCACTAACATATACGCGGTCTCATATGTATAATACACTCGACTCATAATAGGGCATTCCATATCCTATCTCTTAATGAGTTGTAAACCACCAAAGCCAAGGTTCTCACTTAACCTTTAGCTCTAATACAAAATTGTAATGATTGCCTTTTTAACCGTCAAATGTCGACACTAAATACATCCATTATATTCGTGTGTCGAGCACCCAAGTGCCGAAAAGACAGAAAGTTAGGGTAAAATAAAAGAAAATGAAATAGAATAAGAAAGAAGAACACAATATCTGAATCTCACATGTGAAATGAAAATATATAATTTCTCAAAAATGTAGGTCAAATAGTTACTTCGATATACATAAATCTCAGAGTTACAAAATGAACAGGTACTACAATCAGCGTGGAAAATTATAACTGTATGTCCTCACAATATTGAATACATACGTAAAAAATAGTGAACAGAAATGAAAATAGGTAGATAGATAGATAGGTGGAAGCATCGAGCTCGTCTCCATAAGCTCCAAAACATCCTTAGCTAAATCTGGAAATATACTCGGGGCTGACCCGACATTATAAACAAATAACACCCGGATCAGTCTGGTAAACCAGTTGAGGAACTTAATCATATGGATTTCTACATTTTATAAAACCCTTCAAAAATAAAGGTTTCTCTTAAGACCATGTCGTAAATAAACACGGGCGGGTTTTTACCTTACAATAACCAAATCATCTCATAAGAAAAATCTAGTGATATTATACTAATGTCCAGGGTTGAAAATAAATATATAATGTAGCTGGAATGGTTACATTAATTACATTCAACAGCATATTAGAGTACATTTAAAACAGCTAAGGCGCATTCATATATAGATTTTCCATGAAGACCTTAGTAAACTAAGATCGATCTTCCATGACAAGGATCAGAAAATACCTTATGAGTGTCGTGTATCTCTAGATAAAATATACCATAAGTTTAATATAGTTGGGCCATGTAGGAAACGCGAACTCGAATATCGTCAACTCCCGCTAGCAACAATCGATAAGCATACTCTAGATAACAGAGTTGATGTATCCTCCCTGATTAGCTAAACCAATTGGCTATGCATCCTACCTTATTTTCTGTCATTTTTCTAATGTCAATGTTATGTTTGTATTCCATTACGTCTGATAAATGCTAATGTTGTCCTCTCTATTGGAATTAATGTTAGGATGAGACAGTTTAACTCTATAACATTTAACCTCCGAAGTGCTAATGCTGACCTCTCCCTCGGACTTAACCTTAGGAAAGACAGTGCAGCTTATAACACTTCATTTCAATTGCTTCCAAAACATAGAACCTGTGTAATGGTTTAGGAGTTGTATTCGACAACTAAAACAATTATCGATCCCGAACACTCCAAAACAAATCAAAGAATTTTAGATTAACTAAATTCTGATTCTTTAAGAAGTAAGTGAAAGCTAAAGACATGTCATATGAATGCTACTCTTTGGGGGTTCTTAAAGCGTATGAAGCCGTGAAGCTTTCTGTTACTTCTTAAGTTATATTTGGTCAAGTTCGATAGTCAACTAATCGATTATCGAGTTCAAGCGATTACTTATGGAAATCAAGGTTCATACACTTAACACGATTCCAATATTCAACCTTAACTATTCCTCGATCAAAAGGGAAGTCGGTAAGTTAGGGCATTATCGCTTTATCCTTATTCGAACTGTAACGACCTGCCTTCTCGACACTTTAAAAGTTGACACTAATACATCCACGGTATCCATGTGCCAAGCATCCAAGTACCGAAAAGACAGATTGTTGGGCGAAAAAAAGACATAATAGAATCTCACATCGTGACGAGTAATATATAATATACAATAGATCTTTAAAAAAAACTAAATATACACACATCAATCAAAGTAATTAATCTATCATCAGCCTAGATAGTTATAACAATTGTCCTTACAAATGCTGATAAATACAACAGGAACAAACAATGGAAGATAAAATACGTGAATACGCTTAAGAGGATCCAGCTCATCTCCTGAAGCTCCAAAGTGTCCAGCTAAATCTGGAAAATATGCTCAAGCTGAACTAAGAATTATAAGAAAAATAACACTTGGGTCAGTCTGGTAAACCAGCATGAGAAACACAAATCAAATGGATTTTTATATTACAAAAACTTTTCAAAATAAAATTATATTGTAAGAAGATGATGCATATAAACACGAATAGGTTTTTACCATTGATAACTAAACCATATCATAGGAAATCTTCTGATATTATAATAATGCCTAGGGTTTAAAATAAATTATGAGTATAGCTGGAATGCCTACATCTCACGTTCCAGCATAGTTGGGCACAACTTGTTACCCCGCCTTTTGGACAAAGTCAGGATATCAACGAATTGGTTAAAAAAGGATGGATATCGGATTAAAGATCGATTGGAAATCATGGCTACGATCGATACCGTCAAAATTGGACCAAGCTCCAATCAAGGTGGGATCGATTTGGAATGATGAACAAGGCTTGGAAAGGCTACATTTCAAATTTCAGGTCAAACTGAGTTCATATGATCGACTTATGGATGGATCAATATTGGTAAGAAATGGCTGTGGATCGATCTCTTCGTATCGATCATGGTTTGGATCGATCGGTCTTGGGATCGATGGCTTTTGCATCGATACAATGTGCATCGATTTGGTCGAATACGGTAGGAGGAAGGTGGCATGCTTCATATCGATCAGGGCTGGGATTGATACGAAGAATGAAACAATAGTTTCAAGGACTCCACGAGCTACTTATGGTCACTAAAGGGTCCACTTCGGATCAAGGAGGCGGCTGTTTCGAGTCACGGCCGCGCATCAACTAATATCCATATGGACCACACTAACCTTCGTAACCATCGACTTCATGTCTATCCCACATCAGTTCGTACCCATCCCAATCTCATTCGTATCCATCCCACAAACATCAATTCGTGTCCATCCATCTAGGCCTTCCAATTCGTATCCATGCAACCGTGGCACACTTCATATCGATCATTCAATTGATTGATATGAAGAGCGCAACATGTCATCGATATGAAGGGTAGGTTTCTGGCATCGATACGAAACCAAATAAGAAACATCGATATGAAGGAATGAGATGTGGATCGATACGAAAGGCTTAGCAACCGATGTATACGAAGAAGGTCAAGGTGAACGAAGCGAATAGCAAGCATGGAAAATGGATCTACATGCAATTATCGCTCCACGTCATCGATCTGAGAATGATCGATAAAAAGAGGATCGAGGTAAAACGGTGGATACGAAGAAGCCTTCAGCCTACTTGGAAATGAAAACTTAGATCGATCATAACTCTCAAACCATAGATCCAAATGCTATGAAATTTTCACAGGAGCTTCCTTATGCACTCAAGGATGTTCGTCATCGATCTCGACTCGATTGGAGCCAATTTGGACGATACGAATTATACTTGGATAAATCCCAAATCACTCTGGATTGATCTGGTGGGCCCACCTGCGCATGAGAAAAGGTATTCCAGGTTTTGGGATGGATATTTTTGGATCTACACCTATAAATAGCGGTCCTATGGCAACTAAAAGTGGACCTTCCTCTGATCTTTACGCCGAAACTCTACTATTTTGTTCATTGATGTTCAAAGGCTTGTAATTATAATCTCAATACAAAAGGAATAAAAGGATTGATTCAAAGTTGAAGGTAGGCCGGAGATAGCCGAACCACTATAAACCTCGTGCTCTTTGCTTTCTTACTCATTATAATTTTGCTATTTCTTCATTTTTATTCTCTACTTTATCTATATCTAAGATCTGCATTTGGATATTGTGGATCTATGTGCGAACACGGTGCCTTTACGGCTTTTGGGGTTTGTGACCAATTTTGGAGCAAACACTTTGGTGCTTCCATTGAGAAGACCGGTACCAACTCCAACAGACAAGCTGGAGTGTAAAGCCAAGGGAATGGAATTTCAGGGAATGCTGGAAATGAAGATCACGAAACTGGAGCAGCAGAAGCAGAGGCAGTTCAGAATCAGGACCGAGAAAACGTAGCAAACAGGATGTAGGACAGAGCAGGACCATCGGAAGCAACTCCTGTACTCGAGGGCATACCCCCGAATCATGTTAGCTCGATTCCAGGAAGGATACTAGGAAGCGCTATGCAATTTGGAGTTAACCAGGATATGGATGCTCATCCATAAGGATAGGTTTTAGGATTCCGTCATGGACTCGGGGGGTAGGTTGGAGACAGCGTATGGAGGCTACCACTTGATGATAACGACAGGTTAGCGGACATGATCAAACGGGCTATGAGTGGAGGATTGGTGAATAGAGATTTAGAGGATGTGAATAAGAGCCCGTTCACTCCTATGATCAGGCAAGCTAGGAATCCACCGGATTTCAAATTACCAACGCTGGAGATGTATGATGGGAGACTGGATCCTGCTGTTCACTTTACCAGATGTATGAGGCATATGGAGGTACTAAGGGCATCGAAGGAAGTCATGGCGTGATGCTTTCCTCTGTATTTGACAGATATTGCAGCAGTATGGTTTAGGCAACTGGAAAATGGCTCTATTGGCACATGGATGGAGTTGATCGAGAGGTTTATGAAGAAATTTCGGGTCCACATATTCAGACCCAAGAATGTGATGGCTTTAACGTTGATGAAACAGTGGAAGGGAGATCCACTTAAGGATTTCTTAACCAGATTCAATGCAGCGGTAGCCTTGGTGGATCGACCCGATCCGTCGATGGTTATGATCACAGCAGTCTCAGGAATTGCGGATGAATCAGATTTTAAGATATCATTAGAACGGGATCCGCCGATGGATCTTGGAGAGTTTTATCACGAAGCAGAAAGGTTTTTAAGATAGGAAGACGCAAAGGCTAAGAGAGAAGGGAGAGAGGTTGAAGCTTATGCGGTAAAAGGAGGAGGTCCACCCAGAGGGGATTCAAACAAGGACGATAGAGGTAAAAGGAAAATGAATGACAATGGTAACACGTCGAAAAGGCAACGGGGGGAATCAAAATTCTATTGTTACACGAATTTGACTGAAACTCTGGAGAGGATTTACTTGGATACTCGAGCCCTCCTCCAATATCGAAGACCAGCAAAAAGGGAACCCTCTGAATACGAGCAGGCATCAGGAAAGCATTGCCTATTCCATGAGTTGGATGGCATATCACGAACGACTGCAGGCATCTGAAGGATATTATTGAGGAACATGTGAGGAATGGTCGTTTGCAACGATACATAAGGAATCGAGCTTTGGCAGTGGAACAGGAGCGGCCACCACCCTCAAACAAAGATGGCACTGGATCTAGGCATCGTCAGCTTATTTTCAACTGATTGGATTTGTGGCTTTGAAAAAGTAATAACCCCAAAGTGATGCGACTAAGTCACTTACACATATACGGGATCGAGGATGGTCCCTAGGCATGCTCTAAGGTGATGATAAACTGTGATGCTCAGGTTTATGAAATCTTGTTTTCTTGTTTTCTTGTTTTCTGTGGATTCTGGTTTCTTTCTTGGTACTATGGACATTTGATTTTCTTGGTTGTACAGACTTTTATTTTGTCAATTGGACTTTGTGATGATTGGATTTGGATTAACGTAATAAATAATATAGGTCATACGATTACGGTCCCGACCGGAAAGACGGGGCAGTAATTGCAAGTTACGAGTCCCTTCGCCGGAGAGCGATGGAATGGACTCGAACACAATATAAAAGTCCTCGACCAGAGAGTCGAGGCCGGAGAATGTAAAAGTCATCGACTGGAGAGTCGAGGCCGGAGAATATAAAGTCCTCGACCGGAGAGTCGAGGCCGGAGAATATAAAAGTCCTCGACCGGAGAGTCGAGGTTGGAGAATGTAAAAGTCCTAGACCAGAAAGTCAAGGCTGGAGAATATAAGTCCTTGCCCGGAGAGTCGAGGCCGGAGAATATAAGTCCTTGACCTGAGAGTCGAGGCCGGAACAGGATAAAATGACCCGGTAAGGTCTATGGATTTGGATTAGGACCCGGAGCAGTCCCGGCTTAGGATAAATGGACCCGGAGAGGTCTCGAATTTGGATATCAACCTGGAGAGGTCTTCGATTTTGTTGTTGGTTATTAGATATGGATGAATTAAAACTCAGTTGACGGGTTCGGATGGATATGGAATCGGCTAAGGATTTGGTTATTGGATTCGGAATCGGATATCGACTCGGAGCAGTCGCTGATTCGGATAAGGATATGGCTATGGCGCTTGGATAGAATGGCTTGAAAATGGTTTAGATCGTGGATCGGTTGGTATGGTTATGGATGGAATATGAACTTCGGATGTCGGATTTAAAGATATTCAAAACACCCCTTCCTACCGCAAGGCATGTTTTGGGGGGGCAAATATTACCCTGCCTTTTGGAAAAAGCCGGGATATCAACGAATTGGCTAAAAATGGATGGATAACGGATCAGAGATCGATTGGAAATCATGGCTATGATTGATACCGTCAAAATTGGACCAAGCTCCAATCAAGGTGGGATCGATTGGGAATGATGAACAAGGCTTGGAAAGGCTACATTTCAAAATTCAGGTCAAACAGAGTTCGTATGATCGAGTTATGGATGGATTAATATTGGTAAGAAGTGGTCGTGGATCGATCTCTTCGTATCGATCATGGTTTTGATCGATCGGTCTTGGGGTTGATGGTTTTTGGATCGATGCAATGTGCATTGATTTGGTTGAATACGGTTGGAGGAAGATGGCATGCTTCATATCGATCAGGGCTAGGATCGATACGAAGAATGAAGCAACAGTTTCAAGGACTCTACGAGCAACATCGAGTCATTAAAGGGTCCACTTCGGGTCAAGGAGGCGGCTGCTTCGAGTCACGGTCGCGCATCAACCAATATCCATATGGACCGCACCAACCTTCGTAACCATCGACTTCGTGTCTATCCCATATCAGTTTGTACCCATCCCCATCTCATTCGTATCCATCCCACAAACACCAATTTGTGTCCATCCATCTAGGCCTTCCTGTTCGTATCCATGCAACCGCGGCACAATTCGTATCGATCATTCACTTGATTAATACGAAGAGCGCGTCATGTCATCGATACGAAGGGAAGGTTTCTGGCATCAATACGAAACCAAATAAGAAACATCGATACGAAGGAATGAGATGTGGATCGATATGAAAGGCTTAGCAATCGATGGATAAGAAGAAGGTAGAGGTGAACGAAGCGGACATCAAGGATGGAAAATGGATCTACACGCGATTATTGCTCCACGTCATCGATCTAATAATAATCGATAAGAAGAGGATCAAGGTAAAACGACCGATACGAAGAAGCCTTCAGGCTACTCGGAAATGCAAACTTGGATCAATCATAACTCTCAAACCATAGATCCAAATTCTATGAAATTTTCACAGGAGCTTCCTTATGCACTCAAGAATGTTCGTGATCGATCTTGACTCGATTGGAGCCAATTTGGTTTGATACAAATTATACTTGGATCGATCTCAAATCTCTTTGGATCGATTCGGTGGGCCCACCTACGCATGAGAAAAGGTATTCCAGGTTTTAGGGTGGATATTTTCGGTTCTACACCTATAAATAGCGGTCCTATGGCAACTAAAAGTGGTTCTTTCTCCCCCTTACACCAAAGCTCTGCTATTTTTTTCATTGACGTTCAGAGGCTTGTAATTGTAATCTCAATACAAAAATGATAAAACGATTGATTCAATGTGGACGTAGGCCGGAGATAGCCGAACCACTATAAACCTCATGCTCTTTGCTTTCTTACTCATTTTAATTTTGTTGTTTCTTCTTTTTTATTCTCTACTTTATCTATATCTGAGATCTATGTTTGGATATCATGGATCTGTGTGCGAACACTGGTGCTTTCACGGCTTTTGGGGTATGACCAATTTTGGCGCAAACACAACTAAGTCAGTATGGTGTTTATCGGAGAATGGATTCCATATAATGACAAGGCTGCTGGATTACTGCCTGTCATAGTACACTTCTAGAAAATGTACTAAGGTCGAAAACCATTCAACCTCTGCGAATCAGGACCAGCCTACAACTTATTGGATAGTAACGAATATGTCACCACCTTGGTTGCTCTGCAACCTTTTCCCAAGAGCTCTTATGCACAACCAAATTCATATATATATATATACGAGTATGGTGGCACGTCCGTTGGACGTGTAAAAAGAAGGAAGTGATTAAATTTTCTCTTTGCTACAATTATGTTATTATGAGAGATTACTATAAAGTTTTCGCTAATTGTGGAAAAAAAGAGGGAAACGATATGGCAACCAAACGAAATGGGAGTTGGCTTCCACTACTTTTTTAATGACGTAAATAGCCTTACAAAACTATTTGGAATATTCTTGGAAGGTTATTTTAGGGAACTCGAAAAATGCTTCAGTTTGACCTTTTGACCAAGGGTTTTGCTTTATAGTATAGATATATATATATATGTATATATATATGTATATATATATATATATATTGATGATCAACATGGCATTATGGAATAAACCTGGAACAAAAGGAAACAGTAGACATCAAAGTCAATGTATAACTTTTTGAACTTCTTTGGAATCAATTTAACTTATTTTAAACTTTGTCTAAAAGTACATACACCACCTAAATCCAAAATACATATGTCGATTGTATTACACGATAAATAAAACACTACTCGTTTGTTAAAGCTAAAACTACCAAACAACAATGATGCTAATAGGAGCTTCTTTTGTAAAATAACATCTGAAACTTATAAAAATTTATACAGAGCACTTGTACGCTCAATGTGTTATTGTAAATTAATTAGTATTTTCGAACTTCACCTAAATACTACCATCCAATCCCGTATAAATTCTGGACTAACTTAGATTTAACTATAATGTATCACACAGTAATCTCTTGGATATAATTTACTCTATCAATTATTGGAGTTTATGAATGCAAGAAACAAACGTATATTTATTACCATCTATAGTACTATATCATCTCTTCTTATTTACATTAAATGACATTCTTCTCTTTGGACAGTAGGAAAACTGAATGGAAGACCCGACATAAGGAAATATTATGCAACATATATTCACAATCTATGATCACCACCATCTATCGTCCCTTATTGATTTGGAGCATCCTACCCTTCTATGACTGATTTAACACCACTCGTTGATGCCCCAGTGTCATGAACCAATGTAATGTGAAGAATAGAAGGTACTTGACCCTACTGTCATGCTGCTTGAATTGAAGTGCCTACACTTCATCTATTTGCACGGGTACTTCATAAATTATGAATCAAAAGTACAGCAACACACGTATTCAAAACTCAACACCAAAATTAAATTGTACTACACGTCTTCATTATTATTCATCTACTGTCATGCAACCATTCTATTATCATGCTTTAGTTCTACTGTCATGCTACCATCAGCTTTGAACAAACCTATCGACAACTCATTTATCTGCACTCATACTCTAATTTTGCATCAGAAATTCAAAATTATATTAACGCAACTGATCAACATAAAGACCCGTAAAGAACCATAAATGACTTTACTATTTAAAATCTCAGTGAATGAAATTTATTACATTAGCTAGAGTGATACTGTCGTCCTTCTTTAAAAAAATATTTACGGGTACTGTCCCACTGCTGCCGTCATTCAAGTCCATCGGTGCTGAGGAGGCCCACTGCTTCCGTCATTCGATTCGCTGAGGATACCCACTGCTTCTGTCATTCAAGTCCGTCATGCTGAGGAGACCCGTTGCTACAGTCATTCAAGTCCATCGCGCTGAGGAAACCCGCTACTGCCATCGTTTAAGTCCATCCTGTTAAGCTATCATTCTCAGATTACCCAGATCAGCATACCTATCCAAAAAATGCATTGAAGTTGTCAAATGCTTTGTTTTTCAACCTAATTTGTTTCCTTTTTTGGTACATGATGAAGCAATGGGGAGGTGGCAGAAAACATGCATAAGAACTGATTTTAGAGTAGTGGGGATTGAAAAAACCAAACATTTCCTTACTGTGATGTATAATGAGATGATTTAAAAAGGATAATTTTGGCAATTCAAAAAAGGATTCACTTGGGAATTATTTGCATCACAATCACGGGTGATTTCATGAGAAGCTATGCTGGGTGTATGGAACCCAGAATAATTTAACTGTCATGATAGGTTAAGTAGCAGCAGGAATAAAAGCTTGTATAGCAAAGCCTTCTTGTGATGAATATCTATAGGAATTGCATATGTAAAATGTTCAACACATTCATTTTCATTGCTCTATTACTCTCTTGTCATACAAATACAAAGCCTTACTACAAACATATCCAACTTTGGCTCTCTTAATCCGCTGAAGCACCAAATAATTATCACATTAAAAGACTTAACAATGAATCCACCAATCAAACTTGTTCATAACTAATATGCAAATTAGACTCGCCAAAACTACAAAGTTCTTGCATATTTAGGCGACAAAGATTCTTATGAAAATAAGTTCTACTAAAAGAGAAAAAAAATTGGGTTTAAAGAGCACAGTGAAATTGTTATGACAGTAATTTACTTATCTGAGGGTCCCTTGATAATGTCCCAAAAGACATTAATCCTTGATGACTGGAAACACATTTTAGGGGGAATATGAAATCGCTACTTCGTGTAGAATTATGTAAAAATGCATGTAGTCTAACCTAACTGAAGTAAAAGAAAAACACATTTGTACAATGATTTTTTCTTGGGAAGTCTACTAACAAAGGTCTCTGCTAGAAGTTGAATCACATCTCATTTTTTTGCATAAATATTTAGAATAAACTGGCAAAATTTTGATGTATTCAAGATAGCAAATATGTAGTATTAAATTGGTATGTCTTCTATGTTGCAACTCCTGATACCTTTTTTAACCTTAGCATATTTTCTACTTCTTCCTCTCCTTCTTTTCTTCCATCTCATACTATTCAAATCTTTCTACCTTAATGAATGCACCGAGGTTATTCATTGACGATATAAAGAGAATTTAGATCATATATTGGATTATTATGTGGATACAGAAAATTGTTAATAATCAAATAAAAGCTTTTCAAGCCCAATACATATAAAGATTTAACTTCGATAAGTGTACGTAAATATTAAGTTTAACTCAAACATTTAATTAAAGGTATTTAAAACCAAATCATATGATGTAAAATTAGCAACATGAATATATCTAAAAATAGAAGTTGTTAAAGTATTGATGATTAGTTATATTTTAACAAATCCATATGGAGGATCTAGAATCATTTAAAGTTTCCTGGTAGGTCCCTTCTTTATTTATGTTGTGTATAGTGTTGCATCAAGTACATAATGTACACCTACAAACTGGAAATGGAAAACTACCTTATCAATGATAGAGCTAGTGTAAGGGTTTCTCACCGAAGGCATGATAGAGCTCCTATCCTCTTTAGGAATTGAGGGTCTGGTAGATGATGTGTGTGTGCCAGTTGTTGTGGAAGGATCAGGTAAGAAGTGAATGAATTCATCAAGCAAATCACTGTGATCTTGAAAAGGAATTGCTACCTGCAAAAGTTTTAACATCTTAAAAAGGCAGTTTATAAAATTAGAACATCGGCCATAAGTATGTATAGCATTATAACACATCATACCTTATGATAACTTCTGTAATAGGCTTATTCTCCCTTCTATACATATTTAGAAAATCCAAAAATGACTTATAAATTGAATCATCGGCTTGGATGCGATTCTGCATCATGTATAGAAAAGTTAAGTTAAAGCACTCAAGTAAAATTGTGTGTAAATACAAAAGATAGAGAAAGCAATAAACCTTAATTTTGTTAACAAAACTTATGGCTTCCTCAAATTCGACTGTTTTCTTTTCATAGGAAGTTTAATCTCATACTCTTTTGGTAAGAAAGTATTAAAACCAAGGATTAAGTCCCAGTGTCGTTTAAATAAATCTTTCGCCCTGGCAATTACTCCAGAAGTTTCAATCCTGCATTAACACAAACATTGAAATCAAGAAGCCATTTCTATATAGCATGAAAAATATTAAATTTAGCCCTTTTCATTAGAAAACTTAATCCTTTTTAATAATATTCTTTCCAAAATGAATGAAATGGTAGATTTGGAAGTTTGAAAAAGGTTTCACCAAGTAAGTATATGCCATATTATATAGATCGGTACGAAGGCAATTCCGATGGAAGTGTGCAAAGAATATTTGAATAAATTTATTTTTTTGCACTGCCAAAATAGCAATGAGTAGCATTGAAAAGTAAGTATTAACATTTATGCCAGCTTACATTTTGTTTCTACTTTTAGCTTATCAGTACTTTTCAAGGTAGACCAAATACATTCTTTAACATAAATATAATACTTGTGATGTAGCTGCTAAACAACACGTCTAAATACATCAGTATCCATAGTGGCGAATTTGTTAAAAAAGCTCTAAATATTTTGATTGTAATATAATTAGATGTACAATTATAATTCAATGAATAAGCTTTTATCAATTATGTGCAAATGGTGCACATAAGATATAAATGAAGCTAATTTCAGAACACGAACTGATATTTTTAAACTAATTCAGTATAATAATGTCCGATCTAGAGTTAAACGGGGTTCAGACATCAAAATGAAGCATTTGATTTGCATTGTTCGTTGTTTTCGTTTTTTAGTGTGAGTCCAATGAAAGTTGAACTAAACTACAATGATTTGCATTGTAAAGTAAATAAACATACCATTATTTTCTAAGCAGCCTACAAATTATAGCCAAGTAAGCACCAAGTAGTATGGAGGGAACATTAAGTATGTTGAATATAATTTGTTGTTGTAAAAATGATATGTGCAATTTAAATGGCTGTCAACGTGAACTGAAAATTTGAGAAATGCAATACCATAATTAAATTCACAATAGTGCTTCCCATTCAACTGAAAAATCTTGCTTACTAACAAATCTGAATAAAGTGATAGACACAAAACATCCTTTAAATTTTAGTTAATGCTTACTTTTCTTTAAGCAATTTAAAGAGTAATTTTTCTGTTATTGTTTTCTACTATTGTAACATTGCATTTGTAATTTTCATGCGCATTAAAAAGTTACATCATTTCCTATGATTTTCTTATGAAGTCTTGAAATAACTATATGAATATTGAATGGAATAACTGTTGGCTCCATATGCATCAAGGTCCTTTGGATATGTTAGGTACTTCACAAACTGGAAGAAATTATAAGGCAGTTGGTCTAGAAATTGTCCAAGAAACTATAAGGTAATAATCATAGATTGAGATTTTAAATACATTTTGGACATTGTTTATTTCAGACCAAAAGGGATTGATCAAAAGTGTACTAATTTAAGAAAGTATGTTGAATATAGTCAGATAAAAAGTCATGTTGATCTTTGGAAAAATCTGTTATACAATTTGATATGTATTGGTAATAAAATTTATAAACCATCCAAAATATTGGAGTTTTTCAACAAAGTGGGAATAGAATAACAATTTTTTCCAATCTCAGTTTCGGATTAAATTGAAATAACGTTAATTTTAAGTGAAATATAGTCACAAAATCAAAACATATGTGAAAGAATTTACTAAAGCTAAAACCAAAAGCCTAAATATTTTATTTCACTGACAAAGAAATTGAAAAACTGTAGTGTATTTCAGATTTATAAGTGATACAATGAGTGGTGAACATGTACCTGCTAGCCTCAAAGTCCGTTTCAGCCACCACACTGTCTCCATCAGCCACATGGCTCGGCATAACCCATCACTGGTCGGCTATTTTCATTGTCACCCATCATCTAGAGCCAACACAACAGACTTCGATGTTGCCCAAAACCTCACGCCTCCACTGCCTGCAACAGTACGTCATGACTTCCTTCTTTATCTCCTACCACAATTCCCATCACCATCGTCGGAGTCACGGTATCAAATATTTCCACATGCTGCTCTTGAAATTCATGCCGTTGCCTGGCCCGTGCACGCCAATGCACAACTCGAAGAACACAAATCCCTCATTCCTCACATCGCCAGCTGCCACACCAATATATGGTAAATTAAAGGAGGCTGTAAAAAAAATTTCTATCAATATTCAACAAAATTAAGGTCTGAAAACCACTAATCATAGCAATAAACTTTATAAAATGTGAAATAGTGTTCCTTCTATGAAGGGGAGGGTTGAGAATCATCGGATCTGTTTTAATTACCTAATCGATAGCCTACAAAATGCGTCAAAACACAAATCAAATTAAAAAAAAAAGATAAACTGGAAAATGATTACGAATGAAGTTTACCAAGAGTATGGAGTTTGAGATCTCATAAGCGACTTTAGAAGAAGAGCTTCTATTACCTTTTCCAACATGAAATATTTTTTGTAATTTTTCAAATAACTGTTGCAGTTTTCTTTCGAAATGAGGTTTGGTTGACGTTCCGATATCAGATTCTCAGGTACAAATAAAGAAAGAACAGAGAATATTCCGTAAACACCTTCAGGGAAGAGAAAAGAGATTGCATCGATTTCGAAAAAAGAAGAAACAATAGCAAAAAAAACCATCGTACCTGTAGGAAGCTTAGATGAAAGACCAACCTCCAGCCTGTCGATCTCTTTGGTGCCAAAGAAACAACATGATGTTCAATTGAAACTTCTCATATAAAAGAACAATATGTGAGTTAATCAACAACCAATACTTAATTATCATGCATAATGTGAAACAAAAGCTTACCGAATCAGAAGTTGAGAAACATCCAGATCCTTAGTTCAAGCACGAAACCCCATGAATCGAGCTAATTTACTGTGCTATCAGGTAGATGTAGCAGTTTCAAGCTATCAATTAAGAAAAGAGGTTGAGAAAAATAACCCCGATTGACAGAAAAACCCTGAATCGCCTTCTCTCCCTTTTGTATTTGTCTCAAATCAATCCTCCGTTTCGATTTAATTCAAGTTTAATGTTAGTAGCTTTAAAGCCTAATAAGGAGAAGAGAGAGGAAACGTGAATTATTGCTGGTAATGTG
This sequence comes from Allium fistulosum, assembly GCA_030737815.1. NCBI lineage: Eukaryota > Viridiplantae > Streptophyta > Magnoliopsida > Asparagales > Amaryllidaceae > Allium > Allium fistulosum. The sequence goes on from CM060902.1 coordinate 238,297,918, forward strand.
GATGGGGAATGAGAAGAGAAATAGCAAGGAGTAATCGGCATAGGAGAGATGGTGGAAGAATGTGGATCGAGAAAAATAAGGAGAACTAAATGATCGTGGAAAATGGGAAACTGCCCTGACGTGTTAAGTAAAATGACAATAAAATCGAAGCTGAGTTTATCAAATTAGCTTTTGAAATTGGGTTATTTTCGGAATAGCCAAAAAGGCTTCACTTTGACTGGTTGACCAAAGGTTTTTTATTATAGTATAGATATATAGAAGAGTGATGACATACCCTAATCGCAGCGAACCACAAGCCCTGAAGCATATTCTCTATTTTAGTCATTCCCAGTTGTTGAGGCTAGAGACTATATTTTACCTTTTTATATAGCAATCCCACTTGGAATGCAAAGTCTGTACTCTAGGCGTCAATGCACTACTAGCATTCATCCATACAATTTGCTCAAGATATGAACAAACCGAAGGCACCACTTCTACAACATCCTTTTTGGAATAACCCACAGGATTAACAGCAAGTAGCCCTTGCACTTCAAAGGGCTCCGTCTTCAATTCCATCATCTTAAAAATGCTTCTAATTCGAATGCTTAAGTTGTTTCGTAGTGGTTTTCGAATAATGCATACTTATCCGATCCCGGTCTCTTCTAACCAACATTCGATAGTTTACAGTAAACTCAACTCCGCTTCTTTTGGAAATAAACAGACAATACATAAGAGCGGAGATCGCCTCCTAACTATTTAAGTAGAAAAATTTCCTTATCATTTGTCCTAGAAGAACACCACGAGTTTATATGTATAATATAGCATCATCGAAGATAATTGTACCATATAATTCTCATGTTTCTTCTAGATATTTCCAAAGTTAAAAATGGATCCAAATTTGATAGTTTATTATTTAACTATTAAACAAATTAACAACAAAACATAGATCTAATTCCATGTGGAATAATACACTAAGCCTCTTTAATTAATTTTCATAAATTAAACATTCCAAAAATATTTATTGTTACCCCGCCTTTTGGTCAAGGCCAGGATATCAACATATTGGCTAAAATGGATGGATACTAGGATTGGAGATCGATTGGAAACAAGGTTATGATTGATATCGTCAAAATTGGAACAAGCTCCAATCAAGGTGGGATCGATTAAGAATGATAAACAAGGCTCGGTGAGGCTACACTTGAATTTCAGGTCAATCGGAGTTCAAATGCTCGAGTTATGGATGGATCAGTATTCTGGCCCGTATCGATACTCTCGTATCTATCACTATGGATACGAGATGATGAATACCAAAGATGGATACAAGATGATGGATACCAGAAGATGGATGCCAGATGATGGATGCCAGATGATGGATGCTAGATGATGGATACAAGATGATGGATACCAGATGATGGATATGAGATGATGGATACCAGATGATGGATACCAGATAATGGATACCTGATGATGGATGCCAGATGATGGATATGAGATAATGGATACGAGATGATTGATATGAGATAATGGATACGAGATGATGGATATGAGATCATCAGCTTACACATGCAAACTCGAACTTGGATCGATCGTATCTCACAATCTACATGTTGGAACTTCATGAAATTTGGAGAGCATGGACTTTGCACTATCATCTTTCACCATGATCGATCTCAGCCCGATCAGAGTAGTTAATGATCGATACGAACTCACTATGGATCGATCAAGGATCGATCCCAAATCACTCCAGATCATCATGTGGGCCCATCTGGACTTGAGAAAGAGTATTCCGAGATTCAAGGCAGATATTTCCAGCTCCACACCTATAAATAGCACCTCCATTGCAACTAAAGGGGTTCTTTTCTTTGAGCTCTTCTTTATCTTCTTCTCTTTTGGCTATTGATATTCAAAGGATTTTAACTGTAATCACAGTATAAAGGAAATAAAAGGATCAATTCAAAGTGGATGTAGATCGGAGATAGCCGAACCACTATAATTTTCTTGTGTTCTTTACTTGCTTTCATTTTTCATTTACTAGTTCTTCATTTTTACACTCTACATTATCTGGATCTGTGATCTGTGACTGGATATTGAGGATTTGTGTGTAAACACTGGTGCTTTCACTACTTTTGGGTTTTGTGACCATTTTTGGTGCAAACACTTTGGTGCTTTCACTAAGAACTCTAGCACCTACTACTTTGGAAGAGGACTAGATATGAAGCAATGGTTAGGTAATCGACTAGAAGGATTACCAGAAAGGAGCCATAAGGAGGGAAGTTAAGGGGCTTCCTCTAGAGCTGGAGTAGATCGGGCATTCATCTACATAATAAGGGATGAGATGCGGACAATGATGGATTCCATGCAGGAGAGATTGTTGAAGAGCCAACAAGAGAGGATGCAGAATCTCTTTGGGCAAATGGGAACAACTGGGACGTAGAACCTAGGAAATGGACCAACCACAGCTGTTGGCAATGTGGAATAAGGAGTCGGAGCTGTAGGAATTTTTGGAGGTCAGATCCAGAATCAGAACGGTGAAGATGAAGGGAATTAGCAAAGGCCTAGGGGAAGACCCTCGGGCTTGGATATTGGAAGGCCCATGAATGAAGCTCAGCAAGCTGGGGCCAATGCAAACATGAATGAGCAACACGAAGAGTACTACCCAGAATACCCTCCAGGACATGGGGGCAGGATGGAAACGCATATAGGAAGCCACCCTTGAATGGAGACGAGCGGATGGCTGGATTAATAAGAAGGATTATGAGAGGAAGGCTACTGAGCGGAGGCTTGGAGGAAGTTAGTCAAAGTCTGTTCATTCCGAATATCAAAAATGCAAGGAACCCTCCAGAATTTAAACTACCAATGCTGGAGGCCTATGATGGGAAGTCAGACCCAACTATGCACGTAACCAGATACATCGGACATAAGGAAGTGCTGGTGACATTTGAGGAGGTTATGGCAAGATGCTTCCCTTTATACTTGATGGATTTGGTTGCACTCTGGTTTAGGAAGCTAGAGAATGGATCGATAAGGACATGGGGTGAACTAGTGGAACGCTTCATGAGACAATTCAGGGTCTACGTTACACGACCCAAGAACGTAATAAAAATTGGCATCAATGAAGCAGAGGATAGGAGAGTCCTTAAGGAATTTTCTAATGCGGTTCAATGCAGCCGTGGCTTCGGTGGATCGCCCTGGTCCATCAATGATTTTGATGGAGGCGGTAGAGGAATTACTGAAGGAATGGAGTTCAAGGACTCATTGGCATGGGATCCACCACAAGATCTCAGGGAGTTCTATCATGAGGAAGAAAGGTTTATATGATTAGAGGATGCACGCACCGAAAGGCAGGAGGTGAACGCCGCGTAGGGCGAAGGAACATCTGGAGAAGGACGTAGAATGGATAAAGGAAAGCGAAAGTAGGATGATGGATATGATGGTTCTAAAAAATGGAGGAGAGACCGGGAACTCAAATTCACCACATACACCGACTTGATGGAGAATCTGGAACGAATTTACTTGGAAACATAGGGGCAACTCCCCTATCGAAAACCACCCAGAAGGAGTCCCACAGAGCGGGAGCGCAGGAGCGAAAGGTACTGCCTATTCCATGAGCTGGAAGGGCATACCACATATGAATGCCACTACTTCAAGGACATGGTGGAAGAACACATCAGGAGTGGTAGGTTGCCATAGTATGTGAGGAACCGGACAACAACAGTAGAACACTAGCAGCTACCGCCTGCACCAAACAGGAATGACCCTGGATCGGGGTCATGACTCGTCATCAGCTGATCGTGATGGCAAGGACGGAGTTCAAGATTTGAACTTTGGTCATCAAATAATCTTTCTGGTTTTGTTTTTAAAAATAAAGCGGCTATGCCAGTTACACATGTAAGGGTACCGAAGTGATTCCTAGGCATGCTATGAGATGGTAGTAGACTGCTTTGCCCGGAGAGGTAGTACTTAGTTTTTTCTATTTTTTCATTGAACATTTGGAATTTGGATTTAATAAATAGATTTGGATCTTATGTAACAAATCCCTGATCGGAGAGTTAAGGGACGGATATTGGAAGTCGGTTGGAAATTGATCGCTTTATGTCCCTGACCGAAAAGCTAAGGACCAGAGTGCAAGAAGTGAGTCGCTTCACCGGAGAGCGAAAGGATCGACTCACTTGACGTTGTTCCCCATTCATCGGAGAGTGATTGGATCGGGGTTCAGCAAGAGCCCAGAGTGGCTGTAATCGGTCTAGGACTTAGGCTATGGCATTGCTCAATATTCAGGGATACTGAAACAGAGTGTAGGGAGTGACGTCGCTTCACCAAAGAGTGATAGGATCGGCTCACTCAACATTGTTTCCCCTTCACCGGAGAGTGATAGGATGGTATCGAGCAAGAGCCTGATGAGGCTATAATTGGTCTAGGAACACCAAGACATCGCTATATGCCCCCATCGGGGCCAGAGCGCAAGGGATAGATTGCTTTTCCAAAGCGCGGCAGGATCTGCCTATTCAATTGTTATGTTTGGATCGAGCTTAGCAAGGGTCCAAATAGGCCGTCAATGGTCCAAAGAGATCGTAGGATTCGATTACTGGCTTCCAAGATGTGAAATGGATATTAGTTCAGCTTTGAATGGCTGAGGATTGGATATGGACTCGGAACAATCCCGGATTTGGAAATCGACCCGGAGAGGTCATGGATTTGGTTATTGGTTACTGGATATGGATGGATTAGAACTCGGTTGTCGAGTTCGGATGGATATGGAATCGGCTAAGGATTTGGTTACTAGATTCAGAATTGGATATCGACTCAGAGCAGACGTGGATTTGGATAAGGATATGGCTATAGCACTTGGATGGAATTGCTTGGTAATGGATTGAATCATGTACTGGATGATATAACTATGGATGGAATATGGACCTTGGATGTTGGATTTAAAGCTATTCAAAACACGCCTTCCTACCGCAAGGCATGTTTTGGGGGAAAATGTTACCCCGCCTTTCAGTCAAGGCCGGAATATCAACAAATTGGCTAAAAAGGTTGGATACCAGGATTGGTGATCGACTAGAAACAAGGCTATGATCCCATAAAAATTGGACCAAGCTCCAGTCAAGGTAGGATCGATCGGGAATGATAAACAAGGCTCGATGAGGCTACAATTCGAATTTCATGTCAATCGGAGTTCATATGCTCGAGTTATGGATGGATCAATATTCGTGAAAAATTTGCCCATATCGACACTCTCGTATAGATCACTATGGATACGAGATAATGGATACCAGATGATGGATACCAGATGATGGATACCAGATAATGGATGCCAGATTATGGATACCAGATCATGGATACGAGATGATGATTAGGTGGTGGATACCAGATGATGGATACCAAATGAGGATAAGAGATGATGGATATGAGAGGATGGATACGAGATCATCAGCCTACACTTGCAAAATCAAACTTGGATCGATCATATCTCACAATCTACATGTTGGATCTTCATGAAATTTGGAGAGCAAGGACTTTGCACTATCATCTTTCACCATAATTGATCTCAGCCCGATCAAAGCAGTTTATGATCGATACGAACTCACTATGGATCGATCAAGGATCAATCCCAAATGACTCCAGATCGATCATGTGGCCCCATCTGGACTTGAGAAAGAGTATTTCAAGATTCAAGGCATATATTTCCAGCTCCACACCTATAAATGGCACCTCCATTGCAACTAAACTAGGTCTTTTCTCTCGGCTCGTCTTTATCTTCTTCTCTTTTAGCTAGACTTTGCCATTTTTGGCTATTGATATTCAAAGGATTGTAACTGTAATCACAGTATAAAGGAAATAAAAGCATCAATTCAAAGTGGACGTAGACTGGAGATAGCCGAACCACTATAATTCTCTTGTGTTCTTTACTTGCTTTCATTTTTCATTTACTATTTCTTCATTTTTACTCTCTACATTATCTGGATTTGTGATCTGTGACTGGATATTGAGGATTTGTGTGTAAACACTAGTGCTTTCACTAATTTTGGGGTTTGTAACCATTTTTGGTGCAAAGATTTATATAATTATCTCACCGGTATAAGAATATTCTCAAATCATTTTACTTTTTGTATTTAGAGACCTTTTCCATATACTTGTACAATAGTATAAGAATATTCACAAAACATTTGAGAATGAATTCTTATTTTCAAAATCATATTTTATGGATAAAAAACAATGTCATTCAAAACATTGTTCACTATAAACCCAGAGCCACTAACCCTTCGGTGTTAAAAATGGAAAATGTTTCCATACCACCAAAATTAAGAAGGATTATTTATTTTTCGCAAACTTGATTTTTATAATTGATCCAATTCATATACAGAGATAATGCTCTATATGTCGGAGGTAAGTCTTCGATTTCAAACTTAAATTGCCCTTCGGATAACAATGAAGTCATTCAAGTTGACATATTATTACATCTCAACTTGACACAACGGCATTCTTACCTTTCAGGATAGATAGAAGTTTCCCTAACTTGGAGTTTAGTGTCCAATATAGGATTTTCGAAAATCTCCATGTGTTATTCATTTAAAATCAAGGTTTTATAAATCTAACTTCTTTTCCCATTCTCAAGGTCTCTTTCCAATTTATAAACTTTGCCGATCCCTTCATTTAAAAATAATTCTCTTTTATAAAACAGTTTATTACTTTAAGCACTTTATTACCTTCAAAACCTCCTTAATAGAAAATTATTTATTTTAAAACATCATTAGTAAATAATTAATTAACTTTTAAACATTATTAATAAGTAATAAACTTAAACACTATTAATAAATAATTAATAAATTTCAAAAACATCATTATTAAATAATTAACTAACTTAAAATAAAATTAATAAAATAATTGATAAACTTTAAAATAACTTTATTTATAAATAAATAATTACTTAAAGCATCGTTATTTAATAATTAGTTAATTTTAAATATTATTATTATCCAACCATTTAAATATAGAAAACGCCTTTTACTTCAAAATATTATAAAGTTAAAGTTAAATCCATTTCTTTCAAAATTTCGAAAGAGGAATAGCGACCGTAAGGGTACTTAGACAAGCTATCACTTATTTTCTAGTTCAACATTCTAAGTCATATTACTGATAATTACATAAGCAACATATATGTAATTAGCATCCAAAATTAACAGTCGATAGATAACACATCATCTATCCAAGTCAATAGACATATAAACAAATGTCCAAATTTATAAAATAGCAGAAGGGGAACTTATTCTACTAAATAGATGTCAAATAATCTCCATCCAATTTAAATATAGCAGAACGGTGTTTTATTCTACTAAATGATTGTCGGTGGAAAAATATAATTACAAAATGATGTAATTATTTTGCCATGACTATTAATTTATCAATAATTTACACTTCAACAAATCTGACAGATAAATGTACGAATATATTCTACTAACTAATATGAACCTAAATGTCAAAATCCATGGGTTAAATGGATTTCTTATGGGTTTGCTATAAAATTTTTCAAAGTTGAAAACTTATTAAAATTAAAAATTTATTAACTAAAACACTACGCCCTCTACCCGCCAAATTTCAACTCAGCCCAAGCCTACTAGACCCAAACCTAAATAAAACCAAAGCTTTTTTCCCACCACTTAAATCCCAAATCATTTTCAAATCAAACTACCCAAATTAAAAAAAAAGAAAAAAAAACTCTGCTTCTTCTCTCCATGTGCATGCACGACACTAACACGCCACCGCCGCCTTCCGATCATCAAACCAACCACACATCAAACACCACTAACCATGCACGACACGTCTAACCTCTTGCTATCGACTCCAATGCCCCAGATCAAAAATCGACCATTTGATCCAAATTCAGAAACGCACCAGTTGCCTTCAACTACCCATCGTCACAACCTCTATCAACTCTAGACCTCACCTCGCCGCCATTAGCTTGGCCACTTACCCACGCCCCTTCTGCTACCATCCCAGCCAGCTCGGTCCATCACACCACCATAGGCGACCCAAAATTCGAGCCTAAACCCACACCATACTAAATCCTAACTTGAGCTCGACCATGACCATTCGACCACCGTACTCCATGCGACCACGACCCATAACACCGCCTTGACCCAAAGCTGCTCCAAAACCCATCACTGACCTCCTCGATACACTGAATGTTAGAATTCCATTTTTGAACGGGAAATAAGAAGAAGATGAAACCTATAACTTATATATTTATATCTATGTATATGTTCATTTCCAGTAACCATTTTTCCATTCAAAGCAAAGAATCAACAAAGATATGAATTTAGTCAATATCATAAACATGTATTCATATCAAACCAAAATTTCTAACAAATTCACAACATTTATATTTATTCAAAATACTAAACAAAGATATAGTATCTCACCTTCCACGTACTTGAAGAGCTTCAAGTTTTAGACTTTTAGTGAAGTAAGAATTTTTGAACTAAAAGATGAGATTTTCTCAAAATTTATAAAAGGTGGAGAAAGTAAAAATGGTATCAAGAACTTATGAAGATGAATGAAATGTAAAAATGATAAGAGTGTATATATAAGGTTAAATAAATAAATAAATAAATAAATAAAAACAAAATAAAGAGCCCTTGGACCAAAATGCCCTTCAATCAAAAATTTCATCTTTTGCATCTTATCCAAGCCACCCAAGTACCATTTCATATAAAATTATGTTGGATAATAGAGTGATAGATGTACCTTTGTTAACTGTCATACTAAAGGAATTATGAAATGTAAACTCGACTTCAAATCCATCCTTCCATTATTTAATCTTAAATATATTTAATTCTTAATATTTTAGTCATTTTTTCTTATAAATAAAAAGATATTTTTCTAAATTTAAAATCATTCAAAATATTGTTTTAGAGAATATGCAAGTGTGTTACGATTTTCTACAACTTGTCATTCAATAAAAAGCTGAAAATCCTAAAAGCGTGTTTTGGTCACATTTTTAGTTTTCCATCGAACTACCTATTTATGTAAACATGATCCAAAAATGAATTTTCTACCATTAACTAAAAGAGAGCTATTTAATTATTAAAACAATTAATTGAATATTTAAAATAAATTAAACATTCACAAACCAAAGTGGTAAAATTCCTGGTCATTACGTTCTCTATCCATTGAAAGAATTTCGACCCTGAAATTTCAACTCAATCAAACAAAGAAAGAAACTAGTTAACACAAAAACTTAGCCAATTTACTTCCATAGTTATTTATGAAAACATTTTCAACAATCTCCACTTAAGTTTTTAACTTGTATGATACCCCACTACATCATGAGGGTATATACCACTATCTGGTTCAAACCTTTTTATTTTGAATTTATTTCCCTTCAGTAAACTCAAGATCGAAATATCCAGTTTTATTTCAAAACCCATTTTGAAATGATATAAGGAACTGGGTACTGCCAAATAGTATCATATATCCCTAACAAAGAAGGGTAATAATTAAGAGAAGTGTTTAACATCCGAACACACCTCTTTCCAATTTTTAGTTATTTTTGGGCCACTCGAACTAGTTAACCTTAAAATACTTCTTTTATTACGGAAGTTCCTTTTTGAAACAATACTATATATTTCCATACAAATAGTTTTAACCAGATCCAACACCAACTTGCTTTGGGTTTGTTTGGATTCGAAATCGTCACGACCGCATAATGACAAAGGGAATAATTTACTAAGTGCACTACAACATTTGCCTAGGCAACATTCGATTGTCACTAAGAAGACTATTCAGATTATCATAAAACTAATCGAGATGTTTTCCTCTGAACTATCCAAAGAAAATATACATTACTTCAAACTTTGCTTACAAAATATTTATACTTGAAAAAACATCCAAGTAAAACCATTAATACTTTACTCAAAATCTTTTGTTTCGAGACTATGGGATTTTGAATCCTCGAAAATACTTTCATTTATAAAACACATCTTTATAAAATCCAAATTTCATAAAATCATTTGCTATAAAATCATTCCAAAATATTTATTTCAAAATATTCTAACTTTCATTTAATAATCATCTTTTGTTAGAATCTAGTTTTAACCCAACATTATTACCGAACGCCTTATAGTCAAATTATGAAACTAAATTCACAAGGTGTTTTTTTGTTCCTATAATTTCTATTTACTTGACCAAGGTTTTAAAATGGAAAACTATTGATAAATCAACAACAATAGACAATGCTCAAAACTGGACGAGGATGACTAATCAAATCCTAAATGATAATAATTGAATATTATCCTCTCCTAATAAACAAGCACATCATAAATAACTATTTTAATTGAAAATTCCACTTTTAAATATAAAATATACTCCTAGCAAAATTATTTCATTTATCAATTTCGGTTTGACATGTTCAAGTGTTTAGAAACCCCTATCGATAACATTGATCAAGCACATCGATCGAAATTCATAAGCCACTCAATAGACCAATCGATACAATATAAAACAATTTTATAGCAATAATAAATAGGCACTCTGATATATAATACACTCACACTCATTCTAGTTGTCACTTAACTTATCTCTACCCACCAAAGCTTAGGTGTTCGCTCAACCTAAGCTCTGATAAGAACTGTAACGACCCGCCTTTTTGTCTCTTAAAAAGTCAACACTAATACATCCACGTTTTCCACGTGTCGAGCATCCAAGTGCTAGAAAGACAGATTGTCGAGGGAAAAGAAAGAAAAGATAGAATAGAATCTCACATCATGATCAGTAATATATAATATACAACAGCTCTTTACAAAAGAAAACTGAATATACAAACATCAATCGGAGTAACTAACCTATCATCAGCCTGGACAGTTATAACAGTGTATCCTCACAAATGTTGATAAATACAACAAAAACAAATAGCGAAAGATAAAATACATGAATACACCTTTGGAGGATCTGCAAATCTCCTGAAGCTTCAAAGTGCCTAGCTAAATCTGAAAAATATGCTCAAGCTGATCCAAGCATTATAAGAAAAATAATGCCCAGGTCAGTCTGGTAAACCAATATGAGAAACACACATCAAATGGATTTTTTATGTTAGAGAAACTTTTTAAAATAAAGGTATCTCGTAAGACCATGCCTCACATAAACACAGACGGGTTTATACCATATGATAACCAAATCATTTCATAGGAAATTATCTGATATTATAATAATGTCTATGGTTTAAAATAAATTATGAATATAGCTTGAATGCTTACATCTCACGTTCCAGCATAGTTAGGCATAACTAAGTCCGCACGGTGCTTATTGGAGAATGGATTCCATATAATGATAAGGCTACTGGGATACCGCATGCTACAGTACATCAATAGAAAATGTACCGAGGTTAAAACCTTTCGACCCCTATGAATCAGGACCGACTTACCTCTTACTGGATAGTACCGAATATGCCACCACCCCCGTTGCTTTGCAGCCTTTTTCAAAGAGCTCCATGCACAACCAAATCCCACTTAGAATGCCTTTCTATATATATATATATATCTAGAAGGGTAATGACATACCTTAATGGTAGCAAACCACATAGCCCTAAAGCATATCCCATGTTTTAGTTATTCTCAGTTGTTGAGGCTAGAGGCTACGTTTTATCTTTTTATATAGCAATCCCACTTAGAATGCTAACATTGCCCTCCAAACGTCGACAAAATGTTATCATTCATCCATATAAGTTGTTCAAGGTATGAACAAACCAAAGGCACTACTTCTACTACATCCTTTATGGAATCACTCATAGGAGTAATAGCAAGTAGCCCTTGCACTTTAAATAGCTCCATCTTTAATTCCATCATCTTTAAGACGCTTCTAATTTGAATGCTTAAGTTGGTTCGTAGTGGTTTACGGATACTTCATAGTTATCCGATCTCAGTCTCTTCGAACCAACATTCAATAGTTTCTGGTAAGCTCAACTCCGATTCTTTTAGAACTAAACAAACAATACATAAGAGTGGAGATCACCTCCTAATCATTTAAGTAGATGGATTTTCTTATCATTTCTCCTAGAAGGACACCATGAGTTTATATGTACAGTATAGCATCATCGAAGATAATTGTACCACGTAATTCTCTGTTTCTTCTAGATATTTCCAGATTAAAAATTAGGTCCAGATTTGATAGTCATTTATTTAACTATAATATAAACAAATGACCAAACATAGATTTAATTCCATGTGGAATCCATTAAGTCTCTTTAATTAATTTTCATAAATTAAACACTCCAATTATTTACCAAAATATTTATATACTTATCTCACCGGTATAAATATATTCTCAAATCATTTTACTTTCTATACTTGAAAAACTTTTCCATATACTTATACAGTGTTATAAGAATATCAAAAAACATTTAAGAAAGATTTTTAATTTTCAAAATCATAATAAATGGATCAGAAACAATGTCATTGAAAACATTGTTTACTATAAACCCAAAGCCACTTATCCTTCAGTATTAAGTATGGAAAATGTTTCCATACCACCAAAATTAAGAAGGATTATTTATTTATTTTTCATAAACTTGATTTTTATAATTGATCCAATTCATATAAAGAGATAATACTCTATACGCGGATGTAATTCTTCGATTTTAAACTTAGACTGTCCTTAGTATAAAAATATAGTCATTCAAGTTGAGATGTTATTACATCTCAACTTGACTCAACAACATTATTACCTTTCAAGATAGGCAGAAGTTTCCCTACCTTGGAGTTTAGTGTCTAGTATAGGGTTTTCAAAAATCTTCGTATATTATTCATTTAAAATCAAAGTTTTACAAATCAAACTTCTTTTCCCGTTCTCAAGATCACTTTCCAATTTGTAAACTTTATTAAACCCTTCATTTAAAAATAATTCTCTTTTATAAAATAATTTATTACTTTAAACACTTTTTATTTAATAAATTAATTACCTTTAAAACTACCTAGTAGAAATTTATTTATTTTAAAACATCATTAGTAAATAATTAATTTACTTTTAAACACTATAATAAATAATTAATAAACTTAAACATTATTAATAGATAATTAATAAATTTCAAAAACATCATTATTTAATAATTAACTAACTTAAAATATCATTGATAAAATAATTAATAAACTTTAAAAATAAATTGATTTATAAATAACTATTTACTTAAACATCATTACTTAATAATTTGTTAATTTTAAAATATTATTATTATCCAAATAATATTAACTTAACCGTTTAAATATAGAAAACGCCTTTTACTTCAAAATATTATAAAGTTAAAGTAAATTTTAAATCCATTTCCTTTCAGAATTTGGAAAGAGGCTTAGCAACCACAATGGTACTCAAACAAATTACCATTTATTTTCCAGTTTAACATTCCAAGTCGTATTACATAAGCAGCATATATGTAAATAACATCCATAATTAATAATCGTCAGATAACACATCATCTACACAAGTCTACTAACATATAAACAACTGTCCAATTTTATAAAATAGCAGAACAGAGATTTGTTCTGCTAAATAGATGTCCAACAGTGTCCATTCAATTTAAATATAGCATAACGTTGTTTTATTCTACTAAATGAATGTTAGTGATAAAATATAATTACTAAACAATGTAATTATTTTGCTAAGACTATTAATTTATGAATAATTGACACTTCAAAAAATCTAACAAATAAATATACAAATGTGTTATACTAGTCAATACGAACCTAACATCAAAATCAGCAGGTTAAACGGATTTCGATTGGGTGTGCTATAAAAATTTTCAAAGTTGAAAACTTATTTAAATTAAATTTTATTAACTAAAACACTACACCCTCTACCCTCCAAACTCCAACCCGGCCCAAGCCCACTAGACCCAAACCCAAACAAAGCCAAAGCTTCTTCTTCCAACACTTAAATCCCAAATCAGTTTCAAATCAAATTACCCAAATTCAAAAAAAAACCACTCCTTCCCTCAATGTGCACGCACGTGCACATGAAAGACACCAACATTCCACAGCCGCTCTTCAATCATCAAACCAACCCCAAGCCCAAAATCCTCTGACCACTTGCAACACTTCTACCCCCATGCCATCGACTCCAGTGCCCAGATCAAAATTCGACCAATTGATCCAAATTCAAATAAGCTCCAGTCGACTTTAACCCCATCGCCATAACCTCGGTTAACTCTAGACCTCGCCTCACTACCGTTAGCACCACCACTCATCCACGCCCATTCTACCACCACCCTAGCCAGCTCATTCCATCATACCACCGCCGGTGAACCAAAATTCGAGCCTAAACCCACACCACACAAACCTAAACTTGAGCTCGACCACGGCCCTTTGATCACAGTACTCCATGTGACCACTGCCCACAACACTGCCTTCACCCAAGGCTGCTCCAGAACCCATCGCTAACCTCCTCTAAACTCTAATAGCTGGAATTCCATTTTTGAACAGAATTGGTTCAACTTATCACCACGACCCATCCCTACCACCTAAAATCACGAGACTTGGCTTAAAAATCATGATTTATAGATATGAACATGACTACAGCCTCGGTTCGTCGATTCGTGCTTAATGAAAAACCAACAATGTTCGACTATTTACTGTTTTGACCAATAACTCGCATGCCACTCAATGAAATAACCCTCGACTATTTTAAAAAAATATAAAGGCCCAACCTTGCAACTTTACAATTGAACACTTTGACTAATTCTAAAAGGTTTTGAAGAAACTGATTTTTGAATCTAAGACGGGAGTGTTTATTTTGAAAAATAAAATAGAGAATAAGAAACAAGAAGAAGATAAAACCTGTACCTTACATATCTATATCTTTATATATGTTTATATGCAATAACCATATTTTTCCATTCAAAGCAAAGAATCAACAAAGCTACGATTTTAAACAATTCATAAAAATGTTTTAATATTAAATCAAAATTTCTAAAAAATTCAAAACATTTATATTTATTCAAAATACTAAACATAGACTTAGTATCTCATCTTCCATAAACTTGAAGTGCTTCAAGGTTTAATGTTTTAGTGAAGTAAGAATTTTTGAACCAAAAAAACGAGATTTTTTTTCAAAATTTATAAAAATAGAGAAAGTGAAAGATATATCAAGAAGTTATGAAGATGAATGAAATATAAAAGAGTGTGTATACATATAAGGTTAAATAAATAAATAAAAATAAAATAAAGTTGCCCTTGGATCAAAATGCCCTTAAATCAAAATTTCAACTCTTACATCTTATCCATGCCACCTAAGTACCATTTCATATGAAAACATGTTGGATAATAGAGTGTACATGTACCTTTGTTAAATTTCATACTTAAGGAATCATGAAATGTAAATTCAAATTCAAATCCATCCTTTCATTTTTTAAATTTAAATATATTTAATTCTTATTATATTAATCATTTTTTCTTATAAATAAAAAGATGTTTTTCTAACTTTAAAATCATTTAAAATGTTTTTTAGAGAATAGGCAAGTGTATTATGACTTTCTACAACTTGTTATTCGGTAAAAAGCAGAAAAGCCTATTTCGGTCACATTTTTAGTTTTCCATCGAACTACTTATTTATGTAAATAGAATCCAAAAATGAATTTTCTACCATTAATTAAAAAAGGCTTATTTAATTATTAAAACCATTAATTGGATATTCAAAATAAATTAAATATTTACAAACCAAAGCGATAAAATTCCGGGTCGTTATACGAATATCAGTCTTAACTCTCAAAAATAGAGAAGTCTACCTTGCTAGGCTTTCAGTGTTATGCATAGTAATATTACCATAAACATATTTAACTACACATCTTTTTGTAAAATGTAACTTCTCATCTCTTCCAATTTGGTAGTTTTGTAAAATAATTCAGAAATGTTTTTTTAAATGATATATATATAAAATAGTCTATTTTATAAAGTTACTATATATATAATAGTATTTAAAATAAGCTTTAAAAAATAAAAGTAAATCAAAACCCATTATACTTTAATAAAATATTAAACTAGTTTTATAAAGTTATGTATAAATAAAATACCTTTTAAAATACTTATAAATAATTTATAAATAATTAAGAAAATATTAGTTTGAAAATAGTTATTTAATATTGATTTGAAAACTTTTACTACCTTAATAAAATAAACAAGTTTTGTATACTATAATAGGGAGAAACTTTACTTTAAAATTTCAAAGTAAATTCATTTAAAATATCTTTAGAATTCACACTTCATTTAAAAAATACTTATATACCTTTTGTAAAGATCCTTTGAAATGATTTCACAAAATATCCAAAGTACTAACATTTTAAACTTGACTAAAAACATGTTTTTCAAAAGTGCATCCATAGCGACTATCGCTATATAGACCATAACTTTTGTAACTTTGTTTGAATAATAAAATAGCTTTTAAGCTTCATTTCCTACTATATTTTATATTACTATAAGTATACAATGTAATCTTTATCTTGCAAATAACATAAACCCTAAGATCTAGAATTACATGATTATCACATATGTAATGAATCAATAAAACATACCTCCAAACATCTTGTATATGAATCAGCAATGGTTGTTGTCGAAAGTTATTTCAATGGAGAAAGGAAATGGTTGCTCTCTCTTTTCCTATATCTTTCTTTATGTGTTTTTTCTATATCCTTTGTGATGGACAAAGGTTAATATTTATAGGTAGAGAGAGGACTAAATTTCCAGATTTGTAGACTTAGTCTTGATCGTCCGTCAAGATCAAGATGAGAGAAATTAACGCTCTAGATTATAACCGTTTTATTGATTAGCATATTAATAGGAAAACCCTTTAGATTCTATTGACCACAAAATGAGGAAGGAAACGTTTGAGGAAGGAAACGGTCAAATTTCCTTACAAAATAAGGAAGGAAATCCATTAATGTTTTCGTATTAATTTCCTTACAAAATGGTCAAATTTCCTTACAGTCTCCCACTTGGTCAATAATAAAATCCATTAATGTTTTCGTATTAAGGTCATAAGGCGCGCATGATATGCTAAACTTTTCTTTAATCAGTTATCGTAAGTGTCTTGGCTAATCTAGTGGTCAATGGAAGTCATGACGTGTACATGTTATTTTGCAACATGCTTACTTCCATGTACTATGACATTGACAACTTTCATAACTAGACCGTAGATGAGCATAAATTAATGGTCACATAATGTCTTGAAGCAAAAGACTGTTTCTGTTTTCGTTTATCTAAATATAAATGTGTACACATTATAAAACAGAAATAAAAGATGTCCAAATTATTAAGAGCTCAATAATTGTTATGTCTGGCTAAGTACAAAATAAATGGCATAATAAGGAGATAATTAGGAACTATCTGCAAGACCCATGCTATCAGTATGTCTCTGAAAGGTCTTTGGAGGTAGTCCTTTCGTGAATATGTCTGCCACTTGTAAGTTTGTACTAATCGATTCAACAACAATTTTCTTTAGTTTAACATCTTGCTTCAGTAGTAGGTATTTCAGGTCCATGTGTTTGGAACCTTTGGTTATCCTATCATGCTTGGAGAAAAAGGTTGCAGCTTCATTGTCGTAGTAGACAGTTAGTGGCTTAGAGATAAAACTTAAAGTTCCAAATTGTGAGACAAAATTACGCAGCCATGTTCCCTGAATTGAAGCCTCATAACATGCTACGTATTCAGCCATCATGGTGGATCCGAAAAGCATCTCAGATTTCTGGCTTCTCCATGATATTGCACCTCCACATAAGAGGTACACATAGCCAAGAGTGTAGATCCTAGTGTTAGGACATCCAGCAAGGTCTGAATCAGAATAACCAGTTACCTGTATAGGTAACTTGATTTTCTATAGGTGAGCATGTAATTTCTTGTTCCCTTTAGGTATCTTAGTACCTTCTTTGCAGCTTTCCAATGATCGATTCCTAGGTTACTTTGAAATCTACCCAGCTTACCAACTGCATGACTGATATCAGGTCTTGTACAGACCTGTGAATACATCAAACTCCCTACAAGAGATGCATAAGGATATTTGGTCATTTCTTCTCGTTCCATAGGAGTCTTTGGGCACTGCTCAAGAACAAGTTTATCTCCTTTTTGCGGTGGGACAGGACTAGAGGAACAATTCGTCATGCCAAATCTCTCAAGAATTTTGTCAATATATGCTTTTTGAGACAATCCTAGAATTCCTTGTGATCTATCACGGAATATTTCTATTCCTATCACATAGGAAGCCTCACCCATATCTTTCATTTCAAAATTCGTTGAGAGATAATCCTTAGTTTCACGTATTAAACCAAGGTCACTGCTAGCTAATAATATGTCATCAACATACAGAATCAAAAATATGAACTTGCTCCCACTGAACTTGAGGTATATACAAGGGTCAACTATGTTTTCTGTGAAATCGAAAGTGGTAATGATTTCATGAAACTTTAGATACCATTATCTAGAAGCTTATTTCAGTCCATATATTGATTTCTTAAGTTTGTAGACCATGTCTTCCTGTCCTTCAATTATGAAGCCTTCAGGTTGAAGCATGTAGACTTCTTCTTCTAAGTCTCCATTTAGAAAGACTGTTTTCACATCCATTTGATGTAACTCGAGATCATAATGAGCTACTAATGCCATGATAATTCTAAGAGAATCTTTCCTGGAAACAGGAGAAAAAGTTTCATTATAGTTAATGCCTTCTTTCTGATTAAAACCTTTGAAAACAAGTCTGGCTTTATATCGTTCAATTTTACCATTGCAGTCACGTTTGGTCTTGAAGACCCACTTACAACCGACTGCTTTATGTCCTTGCGGGAATTGAATGATTTCCCAAACTTGATTATTATCCATAGATTTTAGTTCATCTTTCATGGCATCAATCCATTTAAGAGACTTAACATCCTTAATGGCTTGTGAATAAGAAATTGGGTCCGTATTTCCTTCAGATTCTATTAGATAAAGCATATAATCATCAGGAATAGCTGATCTTCTTTGTCTTTGAGATCTCCTTAATACTAGTTCCTGTGGTACTTCATCAACATTATGATTGGTGATAATTTCATTATGGATTTGTTGATCATTTATTGGGTTTCCCTCATTTTGAACAGGTTCAACAATGGGATGATTCCCAATATCTTTCGAAATAGAGGGTAAGATAATGGGTACCCTTATTTCATGAATGACCACTTCTTGTTGTTTTGTACTCCCACTGATTTCACCATTTTCATAGAATTTGGCATTGCTGGTTTCAACAATTCTTGTACTATGGTTAGGACAATAAAATCTATATCCTTTAGGTTTTTCTGGGTAACCTATAAAGTAACCACTGACTGTCTTAAAATCCAATTTCTTTTCATTTGGATTGTACAGTCTAGCTTCAGCTGGGCAACCCTAAATTTTGAGATGTCTTAAACTAGGTTTCCATCCTTTCCAAAGTTCAAAAGGAGTCTTTGGAACGGCCTTACTTGGAACTCTATTTAAGATGTAGACAGCTGTTCGTAATGCATCCATCCATAATGATATAGGTAAATTTGCATGACTCGTCATGGATCTAACCATTTCCATGTATGTACGATTTTGCCTTTCAGCTACACCATTCTGCCATGGAGATCCAAGCGTTGTGTATTGTGCAACAATTCCAAGTTTTTGAAGAAGTCTAGCAAAAGGTCCAGGATGTTGTCCTGTTTCATCATACCTTCCATAGACTTCACCACCCCTATCTGACCTAATGATTTTCACTTTTCTTTCTAATTGCCTTTTGACTTCAGTAATGAACACTTGTATAGCATCCACTGACTGAGATTTTTCATGCAACAGATAAAGATAGCAATAACGTGAAAAATCATCGATAAAAGTGATGAAATATTTCTCTCCTCCAAAAGTTGGAACATCAAAAGGTCCACAAATATCTGTATGTATTATTTCAAGAAGTTGTGTACTTCTTGTGGCTCCTTTCTTTGTGTTTTTTGTTGTTTTTCCTTTAATACAATCAACACATGCTGTAATGTTAGCAAAGTCTAGGTCCGGTTGGATACCATTTTTCACTAACCTCTTGATTCTTTCACTGGATATATGACCCAGTTTTTTATGCCACAAGAAGTAAGAATCATTCTTGGATGACTTTCCTTTAGTTTCTTTTCCATGCAGGGTGAGTTGGATTTCGGCATTTTGTTTAAGATGAAGTTTATAAAGTCCATCAATTAATATTCCAGAACCAATAAGACAAGAATTTTTAAATAAACTAAAATTTCCATTTCCAACTTCAAAAGAATATCCAAATTTATCAAGTACACTTACAGAAATCAAATTACGGGAAATAGACGGAACATAAAGAGTTTGACATAAATCTAACTGATAACCGCTATCTAAAATGAGACGAAAAGTTCCAATAGCTTCAACTGGAGCTTTATCTTTATTCCCCATGAAATGAAATTCTCACTTGGGTTTGTGGTTTGGATCGTAATGAATCCCTGCATAGAATTCAAAACATGAACATTAGCAACAGTATCAATCCACCAAGTAGAAGAAGGTATATTAGTAAGATTTGATTCAAAATGACTTACGAAACCCATTGGGTTACCTTTCTTTTCGAACCATGCTTTGCGCTTAATGCAATCTGCCTAGAAGTGTCCAGGTTTCTTGTAGAATTTGCAGACATCATCCTTCTTTTTCTTCTTGGATGGTTGAGTGGCGTCATCAGATTTGGGTGGTGCTCTTTTATGCTGTGAGTTGTTCCTTTTGCCAGCTTGTTTTCCAACCCCTTGAGTGAAATAAGCAACTTTAATGCCTTGCGAGCCCTGCCTAGACTCCTCTTGAACCAGTTTGTTAATCAATTCATTTAGACTCCACTTTTCCGTAATAGTGTTGTAATGAATTTTGAATGGTTCAAACTGAGGAGGTAAGCTAGTGAGAATGAATTGGACGAGAAAAGCATCGTCCATAACCAATCCCAAGTTCTTAAGTTTGGCAGTAAGGTTACTCATTTAATGACATGAGCGCTCATTGAGCGAGAACCATCAAACTTCATGGTTACAAGGTCTTCCATAAGTTTCCCAGCTAGGGATTTGTCTGCAGTCTTGAACCGATTTTCAATGGATTGCAAATATTCTTTTGCGCTTTCAGTTTTGGGTAGGGAGGTTTTGATGTTGATATCAATCACCATTTGCATAAACATCATGCTGAGCCTATTAGATCGTTGCCAATCATCATGGAGTTTGTTTTCCTCAGGCATACTTGTGTCAGTAATTGGGGCTGGCTTTTCCTTAAGGAGAGCCATGTCCAGTTCAAGTACGCCCAAAGAAAACTCAACTTGCTCTCTCCATTCTGAGAAGTTGGTTCCATTGAGTCTGATGATTGACGTAGCGTGCGAATTAAGGTTTGAGGGTATTGCAACTGCAGATATAAAAGAAATGTATGCTTCTTTATTAGAATAAAACACATGTCATAATAAGAGGTTAGGTTTAGCGCCTCCTGTGGGTAGGCAGTAGAACCATACTCATGGAAGAATGATAAACGTTAATGTTTCATGCGTTATTGTGCAAGCAGCAGCAGCCTGTGGAGGGGACTGCATGCATCAGACCAGAGGAAACAAGGAAATTAAGCGCGGAAGTTTTTTTTTCTGCATAAACATTTGCCATTCTTTCAAGTAATCCACAGCAAGGATAATAAATGTCTAGTAACTCCAAGTAAATTTCATACATGAATTTAACATATAAACAATTATTTTGCAAGTTCCCGATCATGAATTTAATGTCAAACTAGGAAACAATTGTTTTCAATATGTATACTTTCTGAAAAGTATTCGCATACAATAAGTTGTTCCATATTATACAGTAGGTCAAACATTAAGGTAGAAAATTTAACTTTTGCGGAAATATAAACTTTCCGGATCCAGATCTAAGCATACGGTAAATAGAATAATATTGATGATCATGATTACTATAGTAACTTAAATAATATGAATATTAAACTTGAATCATATTAACACTAATAATCATCATCATTATTATAGTAAAATTACGAACATCATATCATATATCTATGCTAGTTTCCTTTTATATATATTGATGGATAATCATGAATTCTGAAACCTTGCTCTGATACCACATGTAATCTTTATCTTGCAAATAACATAAACCCTAAGATCTAGAATTACATGATTATAACATATGTAATGAATCAATAAAACATACCTCCAGACATCTTGTATATGAATCAGCAATGGTTGTTGTCGAAAGTTATTTCAATGGAGAAAGGAAATGGTTTCTCTCTCTTTTCCTATATCTTTCTTTATGTGTTTTTTCTATATCCTTTGTGATGGGAAAAGGTTAATATTTATAGGTAGAGAGAGGACCAAATTTCCAGATTTGTAGACTTGGTCTTGATCGTCCATCAAGATCAAGATGAGGGAAATTAACGCTCTAGATTATAATCGTTTTATTGATTAGCATATTAATAGGAAAACCCTTTAGATTCTATTGACCACAAAATGGGGAAAGAAACATTTGAGGAAGGAAACGGTCAAATTTCCTTACAAAATAAGGAAGGAAATCCATTAATGTTTTCGTATTAATTTCCTTACAAAACGGTCAAATTTCCTTACATACAAAACATCTCATTTCAAAGTATTCAAAATATAGAGTTTAAAAAGTGAGATAGAAGAGAAGGATTCAAAGTGCGTTTATAGAGACTATCGCTATATGGACAATTCCATATTCAATTCAAATTCAGCTTCATTCAATCACATATTCATAGGTGATTCCCAAGTTCAAATAACATCAACAAGAAGCATGGAATAATATATAAACAACATATATAAGTAAGAAAAGCGAGTAGAAAAGCAAAATAGAAACAACAACATCAAAGTGCTTTTATAGTGATTATCGCTATAATGGTAATAACTAATCTACTCTATTACATATGCACCATATTACAAGTCCAAGTCCAAATGTCCATTACATACGTCATATAAACAAGTCCAAGTACAATGTCCAAATTCCATTACATATGCCTAATTATCAAGTCCAAATCTCCATTTACATATGCCATTAAATATGCTCAAATAAAAAACACAAATCAAAGTCTTCCAAGGCACAAAAAAATCAACTGATCACATGCTTATTAAAGCACACAAATATGGGTTTCTAACTTTATTTAGTTAGGGTCTATTATAATTATTATTATTAACAAACAAAATTGATAAGCTATTGTTTTCATTCAAGGAGTGAGATAACTCACTTTGAAATCAAAGATGAAACAACCATTTCCTACCACAACCTAGCAATAACACACTACTTCCTACCCTCAATCAATCAAGCCAAACTAAGCCTAGAATTCCACCAAAATTGAATGGCCAAGCTAGAGATGGACCAAGTAGTGCATGGCCAAGGCAAAGAATGCCATAGATAGGGCACGACCTTGAGAGATTGGGAGTTTTTCTACTTTTATTCAAGCTCTAAGAAAATGCAATTATTAGTAATGCTATTTAGTGATGATAGTAAAGAAATTTAACCTTGTTTGGAGTTGCTTTGATTTAAGAACTTTATGAAAAGGTATGAATGTAAAAGAGTTGTGACTTTTGAGAGGAATTCGCAAACACTTTAAGAGACCCTTGCCCACTTATTTATAGACTTAGGAAATATGGAAAATGACCCTCTATACCCTCCTATGGCCAACTATGAAATGGAGCAAGTCTCCCCTTGATCCCATGCCTCTTACACACCATACTTCCCACCTTTCATGCCTTGATTTAGGGGTCCTTTAGTCCTTTTAATCTCCACTAAGTTTTTAATTATTTCATCGTTAATGGGAGATGATTTAGTTTGTTTTAAACATGAAGATATGTCTTCATGTATTACTATTCAAGTTCCAAAATATTTATACAACTTTTATTGAATAAAAAGTTGATTTTCAAATAAAAAGTTTTTTGGTCATATTTTTAATATTTATTCGAAGTATATATTTTTGTAAACACATTTCAAAAATAAGTTTTCAACCATTAATTATTAATTAAAAAGCACTCAACCAGATTATAAAATCACATTTTTAATATTTAATAAATTTTCAAGTTTAAGATATTCGAAAATTAAGTGATTGAGATTACGGGTCGTTACAATTACGCTCATGTATCATTCTTTTTTATTAATGAAAATTACTTAGAGAATTAATCTTATTGTTTAATAATATTATTTTATTCTCTAAATATCATAAGCTAAAATAGTATGAAATATAAACAAAAATTTAAAACCAAAATAAGAGATATGCAAGTTACTGCATATATGTCGACATAGTGTACAGAGGCATGTCGACATATATTGGCAATTTTCCAGAATTTTTGAAATTCAAAAATTATTTAATTTTTGGGGGGATTAGTTACTAATCCGATCTTTCACTTCTACAAAATCACATTTCTTCCAGAAAAACTCAAAAAATAATTCATCATCTTATTCTATTCCTCTCTACACATCTCTTTTCATAAAAATGGATTCAAACACAAAAAATTTAAATAAAAACTTAGTGAAAATCTAGACAAAACACTTCAATCTTTCAAGAATGCCCTTTACTTCATTCATCACAAATCAACGATACTTTAAGTTGAGTCAACTGCAAATGATCAAAGAACAAAAAAAAATTGATTCTCTTTGACGTTTTATTTTTAGTTTCGCCAAAGAAGTTCAAAGCAACGCCCCAAATGCTCGAAGTCTTAAGCAAAAATGGATAATAAAGATTGGGAAGTTATCAACACTAATCTTATCTTTGGATCTGAATGATGGGTCGATATTCCCAAGAAAATCTAGGTTTTAATTTATAATTTGTACTCATATAATTTGGAAATTATAATATATTTTAGTCTGTATAATTGACTTTAGTTATAGTTATATTTTTCTAAAATAAAACTATACAAATATGTATAGATGTAAAATTTGTAATGTATGGTTAAAACATATGTATTCTTCATTGTATATACAGTTAATTATAGTTATATTTCTCAGAATATTGTTTTTTAATTAATATTGATTTTAATTCCGTTTATAATATTTTCACATTTAATCATAATTAATATATGTAACATTTAGGGAGAGTTTATTTTTCATTACCCATTTTTATTGATGAGAAAGAGGGAGAAAAATATAAAATATAATATATGCATATACTAAGGGGGGTTATACAAAATAGGGGCTACATTATATTTTATAATAAATATACTTATATGGTTGTCATCATCAAAAAGAGGGAGATTGTTAATACCACAGATATTGGTTTTGATGAAAACAACCATAAAAATATAGGTAATGAGGATTTTTCGAGTTGTATAGAATATTCGGTAGAATATTATACAGGTCTTGTAACATCCCGAAAATTTTCGACTTTCGAAAATTCAACATCGATACTCACTTTATCGACTGCTGAGCCATCGAATGCCGGAAACCCGAAAAGTTATGGTTTTTAAGAAAGAAGAAAAAGGTAGAAGAAGAAGATAGAAGAAAAGAAAGAAGAACAACAACAGAACAAGAGAACAGCAACAGAAACAGAACAATATCAGAATCTTACACATCGCAGCGGAACAATATATAATAGATAAACACTAGTCTTTAAACAAAGAACTATATCATTTTATACATACATCAATCATCAGAGTCAATATACAACAATGGACAGTTATATAACTTGTCCTCATACAGAATACACAGCGGAATAAATACTATCAGATACAAATACTACGTCTCGCCATCCAGCTTATCTCCAAGCTCCAGAATATCCAGAATATCCTGATAATATAACTCTAGGCTGCCCGTGTGGAAATTGGTGGGCACCCAGAGTTTAGAAGGGAACAATAAACTCCAAGTCAGTCATGGTGACTGGTGTGAGATCGTAAAACAGTTATTTTATCTTTAAAATAAACAACAGGATAATTTTAAAGTCAATTCGAAATGCTTTTGGAAAATGAAACTACCATAAGACCTCCCACCACACACACAATGCAAACGCAGAATTGGAGGAGATTTCTTCTTATGATAGTCAAAGATGCTTACTACGCAAAATCAAATCCTTTTCGATATTATTATTAGTGCATAGTGTAGAAATCATTTTCGAAAGTATAATATTAATCTTAGCCAACATACGACCAGTATCGTATGCCTACTATAGCTACCATCTAAACAGTGGTGACCACCGTACGTAAATGGCAGGTTCTACAACTAATACCGTACAAGTCACGTATTGGAGTTTGGATTTCCAACAAATGGTCAGGCTAAGGAACTTCCTTTTCCACGATGGGTACGTCCCTGGAATAGACGACCCGAGAAATAACCTAACATTACGGTTAGATCTCTGCCAACACAAGGCCGGGTTACCTCTGCAAAAGTAGGTAACTACTGACACGCGTATGCCATCCCCCGATCGTCACCGATCTTCCCGAGGATCCCCGATTTCCAACAAACCACATAGATAATAATAATGCAGTAACCACAGAGGTTAAGTATCTGGGCTCCATACCATGATACCACCTTTATCCAGAAGGAATGACATACACTAAGGGGCGCTACTCCCTAGAACCTTGCTGCATCCTTCCTGTTTCGACCATTTCCGGGGTGTGAGGCTCGACGAAGTCTCGTCCACAAAGCTACGCTTTCTCAAAAAGCCCTGCTTCGGGTCAAACAAAATGATCAACCTATGATCACAAAGATATAAGATCAAACAAATGATCATATCACAAATGATCAAACACTGATCATTTCACAGCAACACTCAGTATGCCACGTTACCAAATTGGGATATATCGCTGATAAATTTCAACTACATAACCTCTGAGCTCGTATGTCTCAGAGAAGGGTGTTAAGCTAAGAGAATAAATTCTCCGCCACCAACAGAAATGTATTTGAAAGAAATCAGCTTTATATCTCAAATTGTAACGTCAGACACACAATCCATATAAGTCTGTTCCGGGATCGAACAGAACCGAAGGCACTTCTCACGAAGCCCTTGCATTTCCGGATAATTTTCAATCACGTCAGGACTTCCCGTCACTAAGGGTGATAAAACCTCTAAATCGAAGATCAGTCGATGTAGAGTAACTCGACGGTAATCCTTCCGTTTTCAAAAATATCCGGTCTTCAACACCGGTCTTCAAATGCGATTCATAACGACGTATCACATATTCGGAATGGGTTATACGACCCCATGGTCCTTTCCCGGCTAACCCGAATAGTGAGCGTATATTTAAAAACAAGTGTGGCATTCAAATTCATCCAATTCACAACAAATACCTATCTAAAGGTAATTATTGATAGTCGGTTATTTAACTATCAATAAAGATGCGCAACATCATCAGATTCCAAATAATTTTCCCAAATTATTTTATCTTCCAAAATATCTTTACTAGATATAAAATTTCCACACTTCAGAAATAAATCAACATTTATTTTTAAGACGAATTCCCATTTCTTTTATAAATTCCAAAGTGAATTTATATTTTCAAAATATCTACTGATATACGATTTTCAAATCGTTTTCAATATTCAATTTCAATTTATCTTTACAAAGATAAATTCTCAAAACGTTCATTTCATATTGGAAAAGCATTTCCATACTTATTTAAAAATAAGTACTTCACAAATCATTTATTTTCAACATTTGAAAATATTCGATATACTTAAAATCAAAATTTAGTATATATTCATTCTTTAAGGAAATCATAAATTTCAACACCTATTTGAGTCAAAACGAATGTTGCGTAAAACATCGTTACGACGACTCGAAATCACTAGTATAGGGATTCGGATTTAGATAGATATATAAATCCCAATACTACATCAAAACGATATATAAATCCCAATACTACATCAAAACATTTCCTTTCGGAAATCATTTACTATAACAACAGTGTTATAGTCCACCATTTCCTTAAATTTCTCGAAAACGTCTATTTCAACAAGAACTGCGGAAATCTCTGCTTTCGATTTATAATACATTTTAAAACATCTTTAAAATGTTTAACTTCATTTTTAATATCACTTCTTCAAAAACGTATCCATTTTACTTAACAATATATTCACTGTCCAAAATCGTGAATATACTTCAATAATTACATTTCAATATTTTCTACGCATTTATATTTCAAGAATTATCCACTATCCAAAATCGTGGATGAAATTCCCTTAATAACTTCTATATTAAGTTCATCAAATTTGATTGATTTCGAATTTATAAAACAACGTTTACAAATTCACCTTTATATTTTCTAACAATCTTCGATTTATAAAATTCTCCTTTTATTAAATTCAAAAATTACTTATCAAAATAAGTGATTTCAGATTTACAAACAACGTTTATAAATCACATTTATACTTCATAACAATTTCAACTTAGGAAATCATTTCATTTAGCAATTTCTATTTATATCCCAATTGAGTGCAAAAATCTAATTTATAAGTAAATTACTTATAAATCGTTTATTCTACAACATTTATTCCCTTTATAACTTCACGTTATAAATCTATTTATTTCATTCACTTATGAAATCCTTTTATACTTCTTTTTAACACTTATAAATATTCGTTTTATAAGTCCAATATTTCGATTTATAAAATATCAATTTTTATAAATCTTTTTATACAAATCGTTTATAGTTATTCAAAAATCTCAACTTAAACCATTTTATAAATAAATCGACTTTTATTTCAAAAACGACACATCGGTTATATTTCACTAAAAATTATAACTTTTATAACTTTAAAATTTTACGTTTATAAATCGATTCAAAAATTCCATAAAACGTATATTTTCAAAAATCACTTTAAAAATCCTTTTAAATTAAAAGTCGTTATTTTTACATTTCAAAACTGAATCCGATGATGCAACAACACCAATCAGTCCATCACAACAGTCAAATATCATATATCATCATATGATAACAGAATATATAAAAATATCTGTAAATAATCAATACGGTGAGGAATCCAGTTGGATCCCTCCAACCTGTTTCCCTGCATCCACAGATGTTAGCACAATA
Source organism: Allium fistulosum (assembly GCA_030737815.1). Classification (NCBI taxonomy): domain Eukaryota; kingdom Viridiplantae; phylum Streptophyta; class Magnoliopsida; order Asparagales; family Amaryllidaceae; genus Allium; species Allium fistulosum. The sequence continues at coordinate 238,326,898 of CM060902.1, forward strand.
CCAATTCCGCTCCAGTACGGAATTATCGCGGTATATGGGTTTTTATAAATCCGCTTACTAACGGCGCAATAGGGTCTCATCCGCTATACGAGGCGGGAAATCATCAATCCAATATATACATATGCCAATATGTATATATTGCTATATATATAGATATATCCTATTATATCTAATAGCACATCCAATAGCAATCATATCAGTTAATCAATAACTGTAAAAGAAAATCCACTTTCATTTTTGAGTGAGAAAAATCTCACCTTTGCTTTTATTCGCAATCCGTTTCCATTCTCGGCTTGATTTCTTTACAGATTTTGACCTAGTATAAATAATTATACAATTCGTTAATATTCGAATTAAAATCGAACTATTAAATCCCACTTGATAATTTAATTGACTTGTGATTTTATTTTGACTAACAAATTCTTTTTAACCATTTGATTTAACAAAAATTAAATTCAAAACTAATCCTCTTTTAACAAAAATTTAAATTAACCAATTCTATTTAAATTATCTAACTAACGATAAAATTTCTCTTCTGTATACTTATACAAATTGAAAACCTGCATATATACTTTATCATTATTTATATAACTTATTAAATTTAATTTATCTATTTCATTTTTCCTTTAAAACTACTTACGCATATACTTATAAAATAATCTATAGTACCATTTAAATCTCTACCTTCTAAATCGTATCTATATATAGACTATTTTCTGTTTTACCGTTTACATACATTTATTTAAATCTTCAAATAAAGATAAATAAATTGTTTTATATCCTACTGCAACATATTTATCTTCTAATCTGTATGTTAAAATCTTAGCTATCTGTATACATATGTATTTTATTTCTTTCTTTCCGAAATCTCAGATATATACAAAATTAAATTAAACAAAGAATACCTCCACTGTACGAAACTCAGGCTCGAGCTCTCGAGCCCACGACCAGACGACACCCCACCTGCTCGCGTCGCCGCCGTACGCGTCGCTCCTCCCACGCGCTCGACACTAATTCGCCAACCATCGCAATGCCCCAGACTCGCGAAACTCCCACTGCCTCCAGTTCCATCGATCGCGTCGCCACCATTCGATCATCATTCCAATAGCTCGCCATCGATTTCCCTCATGCCGCGCCTGCCCTCGCGTTTGCTCTGGGCCGCCACTTCGCCAACCTGAATTCGAAGTCGAACATCCTCCACGCGCGAACGCGGCCTCGCGAATCGCCAAGACGCGCGCCCAGTCGCCTCGCAGTCGAGAACCCCACGAATCCAAAACCCTAGTCAACAAATCCCCCAAACTCGTGAACCCCCAGCTCGAACGAAACTCGAGCCCAGCACTCCACAAAGTCGCGACACCCAATAGCACTCCATGCAGAAAGGATCGAATCCCACACTTGATTCGCGAATAGAAAAACGAACGAGAAGGTCGGCGATAAATTTAAGAGGACGAGGCCATGATTTCTTTTTATTTGAAACGAAAATCGTTTCGTTTGATTTTTTTATGAAGAGGGAGACGAGATGCTTTAAAATCGAACGAAGTATGGGTTACGCGATGGGTTGCACGACTTCGTGATTCTCGGCATGTTTAAAGGAGATAACGTGTGGTGATGTTGACCATTTTAAATTTAAATTCAAATTTAAATTCGATAAAGATTTTTAATGCATTTGCACGCCGTACGATCACGTATTGACTCCGAAAAATACGAAATTTGAAATCCGACAATAATTCAATATTACGGACCCAACGGCACTGGTTTCGTTGAATTCCGAGACTGTTCGAAAATTGGCTATTTTTACAGTCGATAATTAAATATTAAAATATTCAATTTTCACAGATTAACTTTAAATTCAGTTCTGAAAGTTCTATAACCTTTCTACAACTTCAGTATGATTAAACAAAATTGTACAAATCATTTTCAATCATTTAAACTCGATATTCAATTATTTCTGGAATTTCACTATTTAATTTATCGATTTAATTGACCAAATTAAATCCAATAGTCGAATAATAAATCATTCGACTTCTAAATTCCATTTATTAATATTTAAAATCAATTAAATATTCGAATTTTAATTATCAAAAATTCTGGGTCGTTACAAACTTCCCCCCTTAAAAGAATTTCGTCCTCGAAATTACAAGTCAGGAAGAAAGGTCCTTAACTCGTCTACTATCTTTCAACATTCAATAGTTTTATCAAATTTTCAAAACAAATCTCTCTACTAGAGATTCATTATCATTCAACTCGTTTTTCAACTTCAATTATAAGTTTCAACAATATTGTTTAACTTCTCAATTCAAATTCGAGTTTAAATTCAAATTTTAAACTTTCAAAATTTCTCAAAATTTTCCAACACTCGAAATTTTCGAAAAATTTCGCCAGCGTCTCCTTTGCGCGGCTAATACGGTACGACTACAAAACGTCCCTACGGACTCTCAGATTTCAAAAAGAAAAAGAAAAAGCCAAGCGGCTAGAGAGAAATCATCAAAACTCATATTGTAATTCAAATACGTACCTTTTGTCGAGCAATTCAAATTTATCTTTGAAATTCAATTCCAATTCCTTTATAAACCTGTATATCCTACTAGCCATAATATCTAGTTACATATATTCAAACCATTTTGCAAATTTTATTACAAAATTTCAATACTTACTTCTTATATCATTTTTACTTCACTATTGAAGTTGCATATTCAATTTCGTTCAATCTTTACATTTCACATTCATTTGAATTCCATTCACAATTTCAATTCTATTTGAATTTAGTTCACTTCCTGAATATTGAATTTCTATCAATTGACTTTCATTCACAACTGATTATTTCGAATTAGTTCTAATTACCAATTCATTACGAATTCCAATTATCTTCTTTGAAATTTCACTTTCATTTATTCAAATTTATGCACTTATACTTCCTTTAATTTAACTCCACTCTTTAAGTTAAATTTATTTTATCAACATTCAATTTGTATAAGTTATCAACTTAATAATATTTCATAAATATGGCATTCCAGAGTCTTTAAATCTTTTTCAAAAACCATTTTTGAAAACAATTCAAATCATCCTTTGAATTTCCAAAACCAAAACCCAAATTTTTCAAACAACTTTCCATTTAAAATAATTTGGCAGCAATTCCTCTTTTGGAAACCCGAAAATGAACATCAGTGATGCTGCAGTCATCATCGAAGTTATTTTCCAGCGACCGAAAAGAGTTTAGAGCTTTTCTTTCCTTCAAAACATTTTTCAAAATCCTTTGAAATCCATTTTCAAATCAAAATGATTTAAATTTCCAAATCTCCAAAATTTTCAAATTCTTTTCAAACATTTCCAAAAACTTCTCTGGAATTCCGTTTTAAATTACAAATCACATTTATAATTTACATTCTCAGATTTCATTTATATGTGAATTCATCTCTTAACTTTGGAGTTACGATTTCAATTTCTTATTCAATTTTAATGATAATAGATTAACATTATCACCTCTAACAACCATGCAACCATATACTACGATAATTCATAGAAAATCATTTCTTTTCCATACAAAAATAGTTTTGGGTAAAATTATCTCATTTACCCTATTTAAAACAATATTGTGCCGAATTGTTCTATACAAGTGTTTAGAGATCCCTATCGATAGAGTTGTACGGACAATACCGACCAGAATCCATATACCACTCAACAAACCAATCATCACAATATAAAACAATTTTATATTAACTAACAAATACGCACTCGTATCTATTATTACACTCAACTCATTCTAGAGTACTACTGACTCTATCTCTAATGAGTAACACCCAACAGAGCAGGGTTGTCGCTTAACCATATGCTCCGATACCACTTGTAACATCCCGAAAATTTTCGACTTTCGAAAATTCAACATCGATACTCACTTTATCGACTGCTGAGCCATCGAATGCCGGAAACCCGAAAAGTTATGGTTTTTAAGAAAGAAGAAAAAGGTAGAAGAAGAAGATAGAAGAAAAGAAAGAAGAACAACAACAGAACAAGAGAACAGCAACAGAAACAGAAAAATATCAGAATCTTACACATCGCAGCGGAACAATATATAATAGATAAACACTAGTCTTTAAACAAAGAACTATATCATTTTATACATACATCAATCATCAGAGTCAATATACAACAATGGACAGTTATATAACTTGTCCTCATACAGAATACACAGCGGAATAAATACTATCAGATACAAATACTACGTCTCGCCATCCAGCTTATCTCCAAGCTCCAGAATATCCAGAATATCCTGATAATATAACTCTAGGCTGCCCGTGTGGAAATTGGTGGGCACCCAGAGTTTAGAAGGGAACAATAAACTCCAAGTCAGTCATGGTGACTGGTGTGAGATCGTAAAACAGTTATTTTATCTTTAAAATAAACAACAGGATAATTTTAAAGTCAATTCGAAATGCTTTTGGAAAATGAAACTACCATAAGACCTCCCACCACACACACAATGCAAACGCAGAATTGGAGGAGATTTCTTCTTATGATAGTCAAAGATGCTTACTACGCAAAATCAAATCCTTTTCGATATTATTATTAGTGCATAGTGTAGAAATCATTTTCGAAAGTATAATATTAATCTTAGCCAACATACGACCAGTATCGTATGCCTACTATAGCTACCATCTAAACAGTGGTGACCACCGTACGTAAATGGCAGGTTCTACAACTAATACCGTACAAGTCACGTATTGGAGTTTGGATTTCCAACAAATGGTCAGGCTAAGGAACTTCCTTTTCCACGATGGGTACGTCCCTGGAATAGACGACCCGAGAAATAACCTAACATTACGGTTAGATCTCTGCCAACACAAGGCCGGGTTACCTCTGCAAAAGTAGGTAACTACTGACACGCGTATGCCATCCCCCGATCGTCACCGATCTTCCCGAGGATCCCCGATTTCCAACAAACCACATAGATAATAATAATGCAGTAACCACAGAGGTTAAGTATCTGGGCTCCATACCATGATACCACCTTTATCCAGAAGGAATGACATACACTAAGGGGCGCTACTCCCTAGAACCTTGCTGCATCCTTCCTGTTTCGACCATTTCCGGGGTGTGAGGCTCGACGAAGTCTCGTCCACAAAGCTACGCTTTCTCAAAAAGCCCTGCTTCGGGTCAAACAAAATGATCAACCTATGATCACAAAGATATAAGATCAAACAAATGATCATATCACAAATGATCAAACACTGATCATTTCACAGCAACACTCAGTATGCCACGTTACCAAATTGGGATATATCGCTGATAAATTTCAACTACATAACCTCTGAGCTCGTATGTCTCAGAGAAGGATGTTAAGCTAAGAGAATAAATTCTCCGCCACCAACAGAAATGTATTTGAAAGAAATCAGCTTTATATCTCAAATTGTAACGTCAGACACACAATCCATATAAGTCTGTTCCGGGATCGAACAGAACCGAAGGCACTTCTCACGAAGCCCTTGCATTTCCGGATAATTTTCAATCACGTCAGGACTTCCCGTCACTAAGGGTGATAAAACCTCTAAATCGAAGATCAGTCGATGTAGAGTAACTCGACGGTAATCCTTCCGTTTTCAAAAATATCCGGTCTTCAACACCGGTCTTCAAATGCTATTCATAACGACGTATCACATATTCGGAATGGGTTATACGACCCCATGGTCCTTTCCCGGCTAACCCGAATAGTGAGCGTATATTTAAAAACAAGTGTGGCATTCAAATTCATCCAATTCACAACAAATACCTATCTAAAGGTAATTATTGATAGTCGGTTATTTAACTATCAATAAAGATGCGCAACATCATCAGATTCCAAATAATTTTCCCAAATTATTTTATCTTCCAAAATATCTTTACTAGATATAAAATTTCCACACTTCAGAAATAAATCAACATTTATTTTTAAGACGAATTCCCATTTCTTTTATAAATTCCAAAGTGAATTTATATTTTCAAAATATCTACTGATATACGATTTTCAAATCGTTTTCAATATTCAATTTCAATTTATCTTTACAAAGATAAATTCTCAAAACGTTCATTTCATATTGGAAAAGCATTTCCATACTTATTTAAAAATAAGTACTTCACAAATCATTTATTTTCAACATTTGAAAATATTCGATATACTTAAAATCAAAATTTAGTATATATTCATTCTTTAAGGAAATCATAAATTTCAACACCTATTTGAGTCAAAACGAATGTTGCGTAAAACATCGTTACGACGACTCGAAATCACTAGTATAGGGATTCGGATTTAGATAGATATATAAATCCCAATACTACATCAAAACGATATATAAATCCCAATACTACATCAAAACATTTCCTTTCGGAAATCATTTACTATAACAACAGTGTTATAGTCCACCATTTCCTTAAATTTCTCGAAAACGTCTATTTCAACAAGAACTGCGGAAATCTCTGCTTTCGATTTATAATACATTTTAAAACATCTTTAAAATGTTTAACTTCATTTTTAATATCACTTCTTCAAAAACGTATCCATTTTACTTAACAATATATTCACTGTCCAAAATCGTGAATATACTTCAATAATTACATTTCAATATTTTCTACGCATTTATATTTCAAGAATTATCCACTATCCAAAATCGTGGATGAAATTCCCTTAATAACTTCTATATTAAGTTCATCAAATTTGATTGATTTCGAATTTATAAAACAACGTTTACAAATTCACCTTTATATTTTCTAACAATCTTCGATTTATAAAATTCTCCTTTTATTAAATTCAAAAATTACTTATCAAAATAAGTGATTTCAGATTTACAAACAACGTTTATAAATCACATTTATACTTCATAACAATTTCAACTTAGGAAATCATTTCATTTAGCAATTTCTATTTATATCCCAATTGAGTGCAAAAATCTAATTTATAAGTAAATTACTTATAAATCGTTTATTCTACAACATTTATTCCCTTTATAACTTCACGTTATAAATCTATTTATTTCATTCACTTATGAAATCCTTTTATACTTCTTTTTAACACTTATAAATATTCGTTTTATAAGTCCAATATTTCGATTTATAAAATATCAATTTTTATAAATCTTTTTATACAAATCGTTTATAGTTATTCAAAAATCTCAACTTAAACCATTTTATAAATAAATCGACTTTTATTTCAAAAACGACACATCGGTTATATTTCACTAAAAATTATAACTTTTATAACTTTAAAATTTTACGTTTATAAATCGATTCAAAAATTCCATAAAACGTATATTTTCAAAAATCACTTTAAAAATCCTTTTAAATTAAAAGTCGTTATTTTTACATTTCAAAACTGAATCCGATGATGCAACAACACCAATCAGTCCATCACAACAGTCAAATATCATATATCATCATATGATAACAGAATATATAAAAATATCTGTAAATAATCAATACGGTGAGGAATCCAGTTGGATCCCTCCAACCTGTTTCCCTGCATCCACAGATGTTAGCACAATACCAATTCCGCTCCAGTACGGAATTATCGCGGTATATGGGTTTTTATAAATCCGCTTACTAACGGCGCAATAGGGTCTCATCCGCTATACGAGGCGGGAAATCATCAATCCAATATATACATATGCCAATATGTATATATTGCTATATATATAGATATATCCTATTATATCTAATAGCACATCCAATAGCAATCATATCAGTTAATCAATAACTGTAAAAGAAAATCCACTTTCATTTTTGAGTGAGAAAAATCTCACCTTTGCTTTTATTCGCAATCCGTTTCCATTCTCGGCTTGATTTCTTTACAGATTTTGACCTAGTATAAATAATTATACAATTCGTTAATATTCGAATTAAAATCGAACTATTAAATCCCACTTGATAATTTAATTGACTTGTGATTTTATTTTGACTAACAAATTCTTTTTAACCATTTGATTTAACAAAAATTAAATTCAAAACTAATCCTCTTTTAACAAAAATTTAAATTAACCAATTCTATTTAAATTATCTAACTAACGATAAAATTTCTCTTCTGTATACTTATACAAATTGAAAACCTGCATATATACTTTATCATTATTTATATAACTTATTAAATTTAATTTATCTATTTCATTTTTCCTTTAAAACTACTTACGCATATACTTATAAAATAATCTATAGTACCATTTAAATCTCTACCTTCTAAATCGTATCTATATATAGACTATTTTCTGTTTTACCGTTTACATACATTTATTTAAATCTTCAAATAAAGATAAATAAATTGTTTTATATCCTACTGCAACATATTTATCTTCCAATCTGTATGTTAAAATCTTAGCTATCTGTATACATATGTATTTTATTTCTTTCTTTCCGAAATCTCAGATATATACAAAATTAAATTAAACAAAGAATACCTCCACTGTACGAAACTCAGGCTCGAGCTCTCGAGCCCACGACCAGACGACACCCCACCTGCTCGCGTCGCCGCCGTACGCGTCGCTCCTCCCACGCGCTCGACACTAATTCGCCAACCATCGCAATGCCCCAGACTCGCGAAACTCCCACTGCCTCCAGTTCCATCGATCGCGTCGCCACCATTCGATCATCATTCCAATAGCTCGCCATCGATTTCCCTCATGCCGCGCCTGCCCTCGCGTTTGCTCTGGGCCGCCACTTCGCCAACCTGAATTCGAAGTCGAACATCCTCCACGCGCGAACGCGGCCTCGCGAATCGCCAAGATGCGCGCCCAGTCGCCTCGCAGTCGAGAACCCCACGAATCCAAAACCCTAGTCAACAAATCCCCCAAACTCGTGAACCCCCAGCTCGAACGAAACTCGAGCCCAGCACTCCACAAAGTCGCGACACCCAATAGCACTCCATGCAGAAAGGATCGAATCCCACACTTGATTCGCGAATAGAAAAACGAACGAGAAGGTCGGCGATAAATTTAAGAGGACGAGGCCATGATTTCTTTTTATTTGAAACGAAAATCGTTTCGTTTGATTTTTTTATGAAGAGGGAGACGAGATGCTTTAAAATCGAACGAAGTATGGGTTACGCGATGGGTTGCACGACTTCGTGATTCTCGGCATGTTTAAAGGAGATAACGTGTGGTGATGTTGACCATTTTAAATTTAAATTCAAATTTAAATTCGATAAAGATTTTTAATGCATTTGCACGCCGTACGATCACGTATTGACTCCGAAAAATACGAAATTTGAAATCCGACAATAATTCAATATTACGGACCCAACGGCACTGGTTTCGTTGAATTCCGAGACTGTTCGAAAATTGGCTATTTTTACAGTCGATAATTAAATATTAAAATATTCAATTTTCACAGATTAACTTTAAATTCAGTTCTGAAAGTTCTATAACCTTTCTACAACTTCAGTATGATTAAACAAAATTGTACAAATCATTTTCAATCATTTAAACTCGATATTCAATTATTTCTGGAATTTCACTATTTAATTTATCGATTTAATTGACCAAATTAAATCCAATAGTCGAATAATAAATCATTCGACTTCTAAATTCCATTTATTAATATTTAAAATCAATTAAATATTCGAATTTTAATTATCAAAAATTCTGGGTCGTTACAGGTCTATACAAGTACAAGATTATTAAGTTTGAAGATTGATCGATAAAAAGACTAGAGATCAAGATTAAGAGATGATCTAGATATTTGAAGATACATGAGTTTAAAGGCAAAGATAAGAAGAGTTCAAGACCATATCGTAGGAAGTAAACGTTAGAATAATTTTTCAAAGTCCTTAGATAGCCATCTATTCTTTGAATGTTCTTTTATCAAATACTTATTATCAAAATATTTATTTTTCAAAGTATAATATTACAAATATTTTATAAGAATTTTATATATTAAAAGTACTTAAAAACTATGTTTAAAACTTTTAAAAATTATTATAATTTTATAAACACTTTAAATAAATTATTGGTTTTCAAAATTAACAAGGGTATGTCGACATACCCCACCTATGTATGTCGACATATAAACCATTGGAGAGATTCCCTTTGAATTTTAAATAGTTGTGATTTTTGGTTACATCTCTTCACAAATAGACACGTACCTTCAAACACTATATAAAGGGGACCGAAAAACGAATTTTAAGAATCACTTTCTCTACTTTTCTTCTCACTTCAAATTCTCATTATATATTTAATGAAATTCCACTTTCTATACTCTTCAAATTCATTCAAATTTAATCTCTATTTACTACATTCATTCTCTATAATTTAATCTTTAATTTGAAATTATTCTCTCATCAATTTAAATATCAAAGAGCTATCAAAAGGGCTATAGGATATTCTATAACCAAGTACCAGTGATTGTATTCGGAATAACCAACTCCCTACTATTATTATTTTTATGTGCTTATTGCCCATTCAAATCAAGTGGGTGTGCTTATTGCCTGATTAAATCAAGAGTCTACCTTGAGCTCGTAAATCAGGAGCATGTATCTCATTTCCTTGAAATCAAGGCTATATTTTGGTTTGCTTACTACTTTTTTAAATAAAGCATTGGAAAAGAAATCTGTACATACGCTGTATAGGACTGAAAGTAGGACTGGTCAATCCAAATAAGTATAAAAACTTCCAGTGTCATCTCTCATATATATATATTTATTTATTTATTTATTTGATTGCCTGTTAGTATTTATCTATGATTGATTATCTGTGTTTGATTCAAATCTTGAAATAATTCAAAAAGTTTCATAAAAGTTATAAAACACTATTCACCCATCCTTTAGTGTTAAAACAGCCTTAAGATCCATTTACATTAGTACTACACCATTTCCTATACCTACTTTAACATTAATACATGTTATATAAACATAATCTATTTAATGTAAATAACTGTACATCTATATGTATGTATAAGTTTTATTTTTAAAAACTATTTTGGATGACAAGAACATATATAAAGGGAAAATGTGTTTGTTGCGGTGTAAATCACAGCACCTAAACAATATTCATATTAACTTTATACACTTTTCATATGTTGCACTTACACTTTTACACACGGGTGCATTTGATGCGCTCATTTACAACTTAAAACTAATTTTAATTAAAAGAAAATAAATGAAGATTTTATTCAAAATTTTAAATGATATCTAAAATCAATTTAGGCTTCAAAGGCTTAACTAAGATCAAAACTGATAAATTTCTTTGAAATCCACCCATTTGACCCGCTTTTGATTGGTCCAATTCCAATTGTATTTTTCTTCCCATTCTAGTTAAAACTAAATAAAACTAGTTCTTGAACCCTCAAATATTCAGCACATCATTCCTAAATATTTTTCCCTCCCACTTCATTCTTCCTTCTCCCTTTTCCCCTCTTAGAGTATCTCTAATGGAGTGGAATTTCTAGTGTGGGAAGGCCAAAAAGGCATCAAATTTTCCCACTCTTTTAGTAGTGGAGAGAGAGAAGAATTGAATTTTATAAATGGTTTTCTGAAAGCCATTTATAAAATTAAAATAACATCGTTTATGTTGTTAAATGAAATTTAGAAAACCACTTATCCTTTGGCCCTAAATGGTTTTCAAACCATTTATAGATTCACATTCAAAAAAGGTGGAAGAAACTCCCTTTTTCCCCATCCACACGCTCAAATCGACATGAATGGAACGTGAGGACAAAAAAGGAAGTTTGTCAACATTTTCATTTTTGGACGCTGCTAGAGATGCTTTTACTCCCCTAACCTTAAATGAAAAGGTTAAAGAAATTGCATGTGTATATCAGATTTCATTTACATCCATTTAATTAAAAAGTTAAGATAAATTTAAGGGAACGTTTGCCATACATCCTTAATAACTTTCATAATTCACCAAACATCCCTTAGATACAAAACATAAAAATTTCATCCCTATTTTTAAAGACAGCCTTTTCTTTTCCCAAACTACCCTCAAAAATCATCGTAAAACCCTGAACCCACGCTTTTTTTATCGTAACCTTTGATACAATTGAAATCACAGTTTCTTCAACAAAATCCGAAAACTCTATAAAATCGAACAACTGAACAACCAAAATCAAGTCGAAAATCTCACACGAGGCAAAATGGGAAGATCGAAGGTGATGTATCTCAATTTCATAAGTAGTCATTTATATTCCACTGTTTTAAATCAATAGATCTTAGGGTTTTTGCAAGGATTTTAGAGATTTTCGAGTTAACCATGCATGTAATCGAGCTTTTTTACGGTAATACAAAGAAAATTGAGAATGCAGATGATATACTAAAAACATTCTGTAATTACTGCAATTTTTGAAAAATATTGTTCAAAAAACTATTTCCTCTCTTCAAATTTTAAGCAGATTCATATTTGTATTAAATGTGCAATTATTTCAAATATTCGCAGATAATTCAGCAAATTTTAAACGTTTTTGATTTTTTTGAAAATTTACAAAATTTGCAAATAATTGCAGATATTTCTGCAACTATACCATATAGTTGCAGAAATGTCTGCAACTATGTGCAATAGTTGAAGAAATTTATGCAACTATTGCATATAGTTGCAGAAATGCAACTATTTGCAAATAGTTGCAGAAATGTCTGCAACTATTGCTTATAGTTGCAGATATATCTGCAACTATTGCGTATAGTTGCAGATATAACTGCAACTATGTGCATTAGTCGCAGATATTTCTGCAACTATTGCTAATAGTTGCAGTAATATCTGCAACTATTTGCAAATAGTTGCAGAAATGTCTGCAACTATTGCGTATAGTTGCAGATATATATGCAACTATGTGCATTACTCGCAGATATTTCTGCAACTATTGCTAATAGTTGCAGTAATATCTGCAACTATTTGCAAATAGTTGCAGAAATGTCTGCAACTATTGCTTATAGTTGCAGATATATCTGCAACTATTGCGTATAGTTGCAGATATATCTGCAACTATGTGAATTAGTCGCAGATATTTCTGTAACTATTGTTAATAGTTGCAGAAATATCTGCGAGTAATGCACATAGTTGCAAACATTTCTGCAACTATTGAATATAGTTGAATTTCTGCAACTTTATGCAATAGTTGCAGAAATGTCTGCAACTATGTGCAATAGATGCTGAAATTTATGCAACTATTCTGTATAGTTGCAGAAATATCTGCAACTATTGCACATAGTTGCAAACATTTCTGCAGCTATGTGCAATAGTTGCTGAAATTTATGCAACTATTCGGTATAGTTGCAGAAATATCTGCAACTATTACACATAGTTGCAGAAATATCTTAATACTATATATCATCAAATTGAGCCTTAATTCAGTTACATATTCATTATAACTGCAAGTATTTAACATTACCTATCATATTATTAGATTGTGCATAGTTATTTCATAATATTTAATTTACATTTACAGAAGAACACAAAAGAAGATATAAAAGAAGGAAAAAAAGTTATGTTGGAAACATCTATTGTTCCTGTTGAACAACAACTAGGATCAAATATTCTACCGAAAAAAAGAAAAACAATAAGTGAAGGGAAAATCAAATCAACAGAAGATAATTACAGAAATAATTTGAGGTCTTTCATCGATGTTCTTCGCAAGATTAAGAATGAAAAATTGCTGACAATATCACATACAAAATATCTCCAGAATCTACCTTTCTACAAGTTCATTCATATGATCTATATTGGAATTATACCTGCAAAAGAAAACACAAAAAACTCAACAACAATAGACATAATCATCAAAGCATACAGAAAGAATTTGAACTGTTTCCAATTTGGAGATATGTTACTAACATTTACAGAGGATGATATAAGCCAATTGCTATCAATTCCTACAGAGGGTCAGCAAATCAAAACTTCTGGCCATATGAAAAAAGAGGGTAAAAGCAATGCTGAGTTTACATCATTCATCAGCAGGCACTTTAAAGGAGAAAAAAGTGTCAACAAAAAAAACATAGAAAGGGAATTATTTGCAAAAATAAAAGGATCATCAAAAGAAGAACAAGCAGATACTGCAAAGCTTTTGCAATTGCATTTGGTTGCAACATTTTTAATATCAAATCCAAACTCAAGTATATCATGGAATATGATTCCATATTGTGTTTGTGAAGATAAAATGCAGCAGATATCATGGCCAAAAATGATTCACAAGCATTTGATAAATCAAATTGAAAAATATATTGACACCCCAAGGAAAATAAATGCATGCGTTACATTATTACTGGTATTAAATTTTTAATTAATTAGATAAATATCCTATTAATTAATAATTTATTCTAATACTAATTGTCTTTTTTGCAGTGGTGGATCTGTGAGAAAACACAAATTTTGAAATCTGCTAAATTCGAATACAACAACTTGTATTCCTTGGTTGGCAAATGGGATATATCAAAACTCAAGCCAATAATGTTATTGACCATAGAGTACAACTCAGTAAGTATAACTGCAATTTAATTTATAGAATTATTAAGCTTTAGTAAAAAAAATAGCCAGTACTTTATTTGTTTGCAAACTTATCTACAACATTTAACAATGGTTGCAGATATATCTGCATTTATTAGCAGCAGTTGAGCTTTTTTTTGCTGCAATTATTCACTACATATGATGACTTATCTGCAATTTTTATAAACAATTGCATATTTATCTGCACTTAAAACAACAAAACTGAACATAGTTATACAATTATTTACAATAATTAAAGATATATCTACTATTTTGTATAATACTTGCAGCTTTTTCTGCCATTATTAAAAATATTTATGGACATACATACCAATCATAATTAAAATTATATTCATTTTTCCAATTATTCACAGTTCTTACATAATTACATACAAATATTCTTAAGCTTCAATTTTGATTGAATTATTTATTCCAGGATTTTCAAGGAGAGGAACTAAAATTGTTGAAAGATGCAGTTGAAAAAGATGAAGAATATGAAGCATTCTACAAGAAAAGAGAAGAAAAATATAAAGAAATATTAAGAAAACTTGAATTGGACAACAGGAAACTTCAAGCTGAAAATACGCTGCTAAAAAAGCAATTGAGACAAAATGTGGAAACATCATCATCCACAGAATCTGATAATGTAGAGCTACAACTAATAGAAAGATCTGGTAGCAAACTAAATTCCTCATATGAAAGTGAAAGTGAAGAAAACAAAGAAAGTGAGGATAATGAAACAGAAGAGAATACGTCATCTGGTAATACTTTCAGTAATATTTTGTTTTCCAACAAGAATGTAAAAATTTAAAATATTTGATGATATATCTGCAAGTATTCTTACTAAATGAAAAAAGCATTTTTAAAGAATAAATGCAGATATCATTGCAATAAGTATTAAAAACTGTAGCACATTCTTCATTTTTTACATAACACATTGTAACATAACACAAAATCTATAACTATGTCAAAAATATTAAAGAGTTGAATTGCAAACATATATTTCAGCTCAAATGACAGAAGAAAATGAAAATTTAATTGACATTCAAACTGAAGACAAAACTGTTGAAGATGAATCTCAGCTAATGGAGAAAGATGAAGAAAAAGAAGAACAAAAAGAAAAAGATGTTGATAATGGGAAAAAATAAATTTTGAAGCAAAATAGAAAGACCGAGAAGATGGTGAAGAAACAAAAATAGTTGAGGAAGATAAAGCAATTGAACAAGATCCTTCATTTGGTAATGCTTTGAATAACTATAGTTTTTCAACCAGACTGTAAAAATTTAACATATTTGTTGATATATCCGCAAATATTCTTCCTATTATATATTAATAATATGAAGAATAATTGCTGATATTAATGCAACAACTGCTGTAGAGTGTAGCATATTCTTCTTTTTCACAATTATTCACAAAATTTTTATTAACCAACAACCAATAATTGTATTTCAAAAACCAATAATGAAATATTAACCATCATTCAAATTAATTTCAGGTGAAAGCATTCAAAATTATACACAGTTACAAGGCAAACAAACCGAAAAAATATCTACTTCAGCAGAAACAAAAACTGAAGAAATCAAAGAAAAAACATTGAAAATTGAAAATCCAAAAAAAGGGTTAAATTAGCTGAAGAAGTGAATTTTCAAACTGAAAAGAAAGCAAAAAAGGAAAAACAGCAAGTACAAACCCTACCAATAATAATTGAAGAATATGAATCTGAACCTAGATCAAAAGAATTATCTACCAGTACAAAAATAAATGTCAGAAGGAGGTCAAATGTACGAAGTCTATCTGAAGAAAAAATCAAGCTGCTTGAGGACTTCTTTAATAACTCTGACCTCAGATAAAACTGTATAATTCTTTTAGTAGCCAAGTATACCAATAATTGCTTAACTAAAAGTAATTATTTAAATTTCCTGGTTAGATATCAGCAAATATTTGAAAAATACAAACATTTACTAATATTGATCATTATATCACAGCAAAAGTGCATACTTAAATGGAGACGATGACATAATTATAACTGGAACAGCACTTGGTGAACTAATTATAGGAAGATTTCTTGATGGCCAGGTACAACTTTACTCAAAAGTACATTTATTTACAAATTTATCTGCAACATTTAATTAGACTTGCTGTTTTATCTGCAAAAACCCATTTATCTGCAATAACTCCATTTATCTGCATATTTATCAGCAATACTTCTTTAAACTTATTGTTTTTTCAGTAAAATTCCATTTATCCAAAACAATATCATTTATCTCCAGATTTTTCAGCAACATTTAATCAAACCTGTTGTTTTTATGCAAAATTTCAAGAACTTATTATTTTTTCTGCTAATCATATTATATTATTCTGTAAACAAATATACTATCACTATTTCCTTATAATAATATTTGTAGATCATTGACTGGTATTCACATGAATTGCGTAAAGTTCATCCAGAAAACTTGTACTTCAAAGTTTACGCTACTGTAAGTTTTATAATCTTCTACTGAAGAATTTGTTTAAATGTTCATCAATTCAATTGTCTAATATATTATCCTACAGACATTTCTACTGAGCAATTCAAAGAATGTAACACAAGCCCTAATCGATAATGTAGTTGCTAAAAATTTTGCAAACTGCAATAAAATGTTCTTCCCTATCCACCAAAAATCACATTTTACACTGTTGGAGTTTAATAAACAAGGTAGAATATGGATTCACTACGATTCCATAAAACCACGGCACGAAGCAGATCATCAGAAAGCGGCAAGAAAGATGGTATGTAAATTAAAAAATGAATAAATCAGAGAAAAATAAACTATTTAACAAAATCTTTGTTTTTTTGTACAGAGAGTTTATGTCACTGCCTTACTAAAGAAATTGGAAAAAGCAGAGCATGAACCATCAAAGCAAATCACTTTTGCTAACAGCCCCCAACAACGTTCTGATACGTAAGTACACAACAACAAAATTGTACAAATATTTCCATATCATAGAACATTTCTTCTAATAATTATATAATATTTGTTAATCATTGCAGAGTTGATTGTGGCATGTTTGTAATGAACATTATGAAACAAAGAAGTGAAGACAAAGAAATCAACAATGAAGACCCTGAATTCTCATATGAAGCTATGGATTTACAAAGAGCTGAAATAGCACATCAAATTCTTTCTTGCAAACCTTATAGTTGGAGCTTAGAAGAAAGCTTGACACAAAAGTTTTTACTTTCTGAAGCAAATCAAAATAATTGATGTATCAAACTGTAATGTTTTATGTAAGAATACTGAAATGTATGTACATATTTGCTAAACTTATGTAGTTGAAAGACAATATTACTGTGTTACCACAATATTAGAGTATATTACAAAAAAAATTATATATAAATTTCTAACAATTGTATTCAGCAATAAAAGCACATATCTACAGTTATCTTGACAAATGTATAGGTAATTAAATACTTGCTCTTAAAAATTGCAGAAAAATCAGCAATAAAAACATATATCAGCAGATATCTCTGTAATAATTTATTTTTTCCAAATTCTTACTCATAATAATTTCACAAATGTCAGCAAATGAAGCACATATCTGCAGATATCTCTAAAAATATTTAGCTATTGGAAATTCTTTCAACAAATAGTTGCAGAAATTTCAGCAATAAAACCATATATCTACAGATATGTCCACAAATTTGTAGATATTTGAATTTCTTGAACCAGATAATTTCAGAAATGTCAGCATAACAAATAGATAATTGCCGATACCTCCATATTTATAAACAAAAATTGCACATACTTATGGATACATCTTATTTATTTCGATCCAAACAATTATACAAATATCATCTTCATATAAAAAGCATTATTCACAAAAGGGGTATAAAAAGAAACAATTATTCAGAAAAACTGCAGAAATATGTGCAATTAACAGTAATAATTGCAGAAAATACTGCAACAATGATTACTCGAAAGCGAACCATGTTTAATACATTACAGACAGTAAACATCCAACCTAAGGATAGAGAAAATACCATTAAAATGAATAAGAAAAACATAAACTCAACTCCATACATTTTAGCTTTCCTATATTAAAGAGAGACTACATGTGTTTCACTGAACAAGTCCTTTTATTATGACCCAACTTCTTGCATATGCTACATCTAATAGTCTTTGAAATTTCACCGGCAGATTTTATCCTCTTAAATGCAGATGGTCGACCAGGCATTCTTCTACCTTTAGGAGGTGCTACAACCACATCTTCAATCAAAACATCTTCTTTCACAAAGTTTATAATAGGATTGGTTGGATGAGAATATGCCGATCGAAAATAAACAACTTTGAAATAATCTTCAATGTAATCATAAACATTTAACTTTCCACAGCTCAAAATACATCTAACAGCATGAGCACAAGGAAAACCATAAATTTGCCACAAATTACAAGAACAAGTCCGATTATTTAAATCAACAGATTGATGAACAGGAGAATGAACTTCAAACACATGATCACTAGATTTTATAACAAACCATGAAGCTCCTTCCAAATGAAGACTTTTCAACCGATTTTCGTTCACCGGACAAACAACACTATTCCAACTATTAGCAAGTTCTCGACGATCAGAAATTAACTTCATCAACTTAACTCTAATGCTATCCAAGCATGCAGTGATTGGTAAATGTCTTTCTTCCAAAATCCATTTATTGAAACTCTCTGAACAATTTGATGACATTTCACCATAACGACAAGCAGGGAAAAAAACATTAGTAAATTTCTCAAAGGGAATTCAATTCAAAAAGTTTGCCACAGTAGAACCACCAGCATCTTTAAAATTCTTCAATGCTAAATTGAAATCATCCAAATTAGAAGCATATGCAACACGTCCAAACAAATCTATCAACCATTTCTTTTTTGATTTGAAAAATTCAGACTTTAAAGCAACTTTTAAATTATTGTTTAAATGATAAAAACAGGAACCATGAACTGAATCTGGAAACACTTTGGGAATAGCAATAAGAATACCGGGATGACGGTCAGAAATGAAAACAAACTTTCTACAATCATCTTTCAAAAAATCTTTAAGCTGTTCACAATACCAAATCCAATTATTTTCATCTTCACCAGACACAATTGCAACTGCTATAGGAAAAAAACCTGATAAAACAATCACAAATATATAAATAACTGAACAAATTGCTTAATACTATTCACTTATATTGAAAAAATGCTGACAAAACTGCAACTATTACCAAATATTATTGCACAACAATTTTCCTTAATTCAAAAAAATTGCATACTTTTCAGCAATTTTTTATGTAAAATTGCTTCGATTTCCGCAATGATTTATGTAAGTAAAATATTTTATTTCTTCTTAATAAATATTGATGTTGCAGAAACATATAATAATTATTGCAGATATTGATGCAATTATAAATTAATGTACAACATACCTTCATTGCCATTTTTACCAGTAGCAGCCATCAAACAACCTTGAGCTCTACCCTTCATAAAAGTAGCATCAACAAATATTAAAGGCCGACAAAATTGAAAACCATGTGCACAAGCTTCAAAACCAATGAAAACCCTCTCAAATTGACGAGTATCATGATTACACTCCAAAACTACTTTACTACCAGGATTACTTTCAATTACAGCATCACAAAAAGACTTCAAATGGTGATAAGACATCATATCACTTCCATGTAAATCTTCTAAAGCCAATCTCTTCCCACTATAAGCAAAATAATACTTCAAAATGATATTATACTCAGTTTGAAATAGGTTAATAATGTCCTTTGTCTTCATTAACGGATTAGCTTGAATATGATCATAAACCAACAACTTAATCAATTTACTTGAAACAGGAGGATCATTAATATCATGAATTCCAGCACCACAGGTATGTTCAGGATGAAATCTCTTTATAACAAAATAGCCCGGAAGATTAAACTTAACAGAAGCATGAATTCTGAAAGTACATTTTGTTCGAGAACAAACAGCCGTAACTCTTTCCTTATCATTCTTAACCAAATCAAGCTTATACCCTGTCTTAATACTATATATCATCAAATTGAGCCTAAATTCAGTAACACCACCTGGAAATTGTTGACCAACACCCGTAAAAACAGATTGATTGGAATCATTTCTTAATAACTGCCTGAATTGAATATTAGAATCACCGGTACTAACAAATGAGGAATCACTGCTACATGTAACAGCATCTGATCTAATATTAGTAGCTGAAAAACTAGAAGGAACAACATCAACAAAAATAACAAAGTAATCCTCACGGTTATGAGCAGCCAACAACAAAATAGATTGAAGACCAAAATTAGTTTCAATATTCCTTCTCAATCCATCTCTAACATAGTACAATTCAAATGACATTGAACTCAATTCTGTCCATTTACCCGAAATAGCACTTCTCAACATAACAACCGAACTATCAAATTGAAGGTGTAACGAAAAGCTATCATATCCAAACTTCAACAGCACAAGCACTCCAGCATCACCAGGAACACTTTAATTTTAAAAAAACATAATTACAATTATAAAAAAATAAATACAAAAACGCAGGATATATATATTATATGCTGATATGTAAGCAATAATTATAAAAAATTGCAGACAAATCAGCACATAAAATAATATTTTAATACTTAAGCAATATCATTTGCTGATATGTAAGCAATGTTTATAAAAAAAAGCAGATAAATAAGCAGAAGTCTGAGCTTAAACAAATAAGTGAAATACGAACATTACTTGCTGATATGTATGCAATAATTGTAAACAGTTGCAGATAAATCAGCAACAATTAGTAATTTGTACCATTTTCACCATACATATTCAAATTATTTGCGGACAAGACTGTAAAATACCTACAATAATTCCAGACAAATCAGAACTTAATCAAAGCTAAAAAAATAAATCAACGAACAGTACCCTATACATACGCATTAATTTTTCAGATAAAATAAACAATAGAATACTTGTAATTTTCATTTACTTCAAACAAAAAAAAACTAATGAAACAGAAATAACAAAATTATAAACGAATATCGCAATATCATTTAAAAACAAACAAAATCGATTACAAATCCAAACAATATTTTACCTGGAAGAAGGTAAAGCCATGATTCCGAAATAATATCTTAAAACAATGATCGAACTGAATCAGAATTTAAAACTTGCAATCGAAATCACAACCACCATAAAAAATTAGCGCGACATGTAAACAGGGGTATTTATGGAATAAATTGAGTCAGAAATAAAAACAGGGATCGGAAATATAAGTTTTCAAACGGGAGGAGTTTACGCGGACTAAGTTTAATTACAAGGACGTGGGCCTAATTTTCACTAAATTTAATATCATTCAACAACTACCAGAAATATTTCAACAAATTTCATAGAAAATAAAAATTACTATGAACCCAAGATTTAGATAAAAGAGAAAATACCTTTTAAACTGACTTAGCTTTGATAATTATTCTATTATTCATTTTCACAATGATCAATGATAGGAAGTGAAAATTGGTAGCCATTGATTTAGCTTTCATGAATTGAAGATATTAAAATGATAAAGAATACAAATTGTAAAACTAAAAAGTAAAACTGTACAAAATGAGGTTAGAAAAGGATACTGTAAGTGTAATTTTTTTAGACAAGACTGAGGTGGTAAAGAAAAATTATAGGATGTTAAATTTAGGGTGATGGTAAATGCACCTCAAAAGTAACTCTGAATTACTCATTAATAGAAATAAGAAATATATTTTACCAATTACCCATATCAACCGGTATCATGTAGTCAAACAACATTACACTGCTAATCCAGTTGAATATTTTGAGACAAATACCTAGCTCAACAACATCCTATGCATTATTGGGCAAATTAGAGATGCTTTTAGTGCATTCATAAGACACTAAATTTAATGGTCAAAATTTGGATATGTCCCTTATTTTCAGGTTTGATACAAAAAATACCCACCTCAAAAACATGTTTTAAATTATACCAATAAAATTATTTTTGATAATTTTTTCATTATTTTATGAAAATTAAATCTAAACTAAATCGCATGTTTCAATGACCAAAACTATTTTTTTTAATTTCCTTGAATCTTTTGTTTTGAAAAAATATAAATATTTGTAATTTTTACTCCTAACATTTATGTTTTTTGAAAAGTGCAATTATTTGCATTTTTGTTGAAATTAAAAATAAAGGTACTTTGTAAAACTTGTTGTGTAGGATGGATGACAATGTATTTTGAAACTTAGTGTGTTTTACAAAAGCTTCACTTTAAATATGAGTGGTACTATATAAACCCACCTAAACACTCAATAACATCACGTAAAAAAAAGCTTCACTTTAAATATGAGTGGTACTATTTAAACCCACCTAAACACTCAATAACGTCACATAAATAGTTAATAAAATTATATCATGAAACTTATTTCAAAAACCCACCCTATGTTATAAACTAAAAAAGAGATAAGAAGCCATTAGAAAAGAGGAGAGAGGAGAAAATATTATTCACACTGATATCAGTTACTTAGAGATTGATTGATTCAATTACATTACATAGGCTCCTTTATATATAGGCCTTGGAGCATGAGATTGAACATATCCCATAATGTAAGACTAAATAGAAAAACACAAAAGCATATTCACTTTTATATTTACTTATATTATAACACTCCCCCTTGAATATGCGTCTTCAAAATCTTGGATGCTCATATGGTAGCTAGAAATTGTTCTTTTTGACACGTCCATGACAATTGCTCCCCCTGATTATTATCTTGCTTTCATACATCCATTCAATCTTTATGAATATTGTATGTTGCCTCATTAAAAATCTCTGTTAGGAAAACCTAATGGAAAAACCTTGAACGAGGAAAAGAGTGCAACTTGAAATCATAGATATCATACAATGATATTCCTTTTAAAGAATTTGATACTTCGGGATCAAAATAATGCCTCATTATAATCTTACTAAGAAAAACCCTATGGGAAAAAACTTAGTCAAGGATAAAAATACAATTTAACTTAAATAACATATTTGAGATGTTATTTCTTAAAAAGACGTTTGATTCTTCTAGATCAAAATAATGCCTCGTTAAAACCTTAGTAAGCAAAACCCAGTGGGAAAAAACTTAAATAAGGAAAAAGAGTATGTTATAACTTATTTTCAAATGTTACTGTGGAGTTGATACTTCTGGATTAAGATAATGCCTCATTAAAACCTTACTAATAAAAACCAAGTGGGAAAAATCTTAGTTGAGGAAAAGAGTGCATTATAAAATACTTATGGATGCTCCCCCTGATTTAAAATTTTCCTCTGAATTCGTATTCGTCTTTCGATAACTCAAATTGGTTATAGATACTTCTGGATCCATAAATATGAATCTCATTAATAATAGAATTTGTTAATAGTTTCCTTCGATACAATCAAATTTTCTAAGATTGTTTCTTCCAAATATGATTTGCATTTTATGCATTTTGTATGCTACTTTTATGCAAAACATTTCATGTGCTTTCATTTTTGTGCTTCAAATCAGTTTGCGTATTGCAACTATACATCTTTCATGAATATTAAAAATTTCATTACAGCATTACTAAAAAGCAAGAAGTAATCTACTCATCTTGAAGTATATCAAGATTTTCATTACAACGATACGTAGAAGAAGGTTGTAATCTACACTTCATGTCTTTTGCATTCTTTATAACTACAAAAGTTATATATATTCTTCAGGAATTTATATACTTTAGTAATTATTTGCATATCGCAACTACCACTTCAATGGATATTAAGAGTTTCGTTTCAACAATACATAAAAATAGGAAGTAATCTACTCATCATGAATTATATCAAGATATTTATTACAATAATACTTAAAAGAAGTTGTAATCTACGCTCCTTGTTCTTTACCTTCTTTATAACCACCAAGGTTATTTATATTCTTTAGGAATTTGTGTGCTTTCATTGTTTATTATGATTTAAACAATATTTATACCTTCAGGGTATTTTAAGTGTTTCAAACACTTTCACTTCTTCAATCAATTTAATTATCTCTAAAAACAACATGCCCATGGCACTTAACATGTTGTTGATACTATATGTGCTTTAATAATTTTAGTGTGCTTTTGCCACTTTATATACATGTTTCTAATTTTATTTTGTGGACTACAGGTCCACATTTCTTATTTAGGAGAATTTCATGATGGATAATCATTTTATATTTAATCCATTTATAAACATAAGCACTTTATTATTTATAAATTTATAATCAATGGTTATTTATTGTCAGCTCTAGATATGATTTATTGAGATCTCTTTATTTATCAAATTTTAGGTACCTAAACCACTTCTAGGGTTATTTTACAGTCATGTTATGGATCTCCTTAAGAGAACCCTTAATTGTTTCTTCAAGAACACTCACCTCCTTTATTTGGTATCTTTATTGCTTACTCCAAAAATATTTTGAACTGACTTTTGAACCACATTTCAGATGTGGGTTACAAATTTTGATCCTTCAGGGATTCAAATCTATATTGGAGAAAGTCTACTTGGGATATTATTGATAATTTATTCAAGCTACTTAATATTTTTGCACCATTGTATATTTTAACAAATATTTAACACCGATGGTCAAAATGAGCTTGTATCCCTTTATCCTTCCCCCTACTGTTGACAAACATTGTCACATTAAATAATAATCATCTCTGGATTCTCATTTTGATCCATTGTGATATTGCTACTAGCAAATACATCATACATATTAATAATAGGAGGATAATTCTTTTATCAGTTGATAAAATGCATTCAATTGATATTTCTTATTAGAGTTTGTTCTCATTCTGTAACGGCCCGTAATTTTACCACTTTGAAAATGGGATATTTAATTATTTTAAATATTCAAATGTAGAATTTTCAAACTTAAACAATCAAGTTTTATATGATAAATAAGAATGGAAAACATATTTTTGATATTGAATAAAGATTTTGGATTTCCATTATAAAATGAAAAAAAAGTCGAATTCCGATAAAGTAGGATAAATATTCAAGAAATTTGTTTAAAGGATAAATAATTCCTTTTAAATATATATAATCGATATCAAACTCTTTTGATAATAATAGTAATTTAATTTATAATGGTTTGATAAATATATAAAACTCATTCTATAAAAGTCGACAAATTTCATCGCATATCGATAAATCGATGTCGTCTTTTTATAAATATATTTGGATATTATTTTATATTATTTTATAAGTCAAATATACTTGTTTTAATTATTTAAATATAATAACAAATCAATTTTGACATTTGGTTTACATAGATAAATAGTTTAACAATAACATCAAAATGTGACCATAAAACGTTTTGTCAAAAATCAATGTTTTGTTCAAAACAAGTTGTCGCAACGTTATCGCACCTTTGTTAACATGTTTTAACATATATATTACACATTTTAATAACTAAATATGATTACTTTTACTAAATAAGATTAGGAAATTCTAGAATGCCATTATGGAGAAGTAAGTAAGGATTAATAAAAGTAAGAAATGAAAACATCAAATCACATCAAATCAAAGCCAAGATAATTATGATATTCCTTAATTAATCTTTAAATGATTAAGGCGTAAAGTAAGAAGTGAAAGGATGATGTTTAGTGTAAAAAGTGGAGGTTACTTTAGGTTGAAGTAAGGCTAATTTGGTAATTTGGTAAGAGGCTATTTTGGTTAATTTACCACTTCTTTCTTTTTCTATAAATACTCACCTACTTCTTCACTTTCATTCACACTTCTGCTTCTCCTTTTCTCAAGCTTCTTCACCTTTTTTATCTCCTCTTTAATGTCTTCCAAGCCATAGGAAAAAATTAGAAAGAAATAATGTCAAAATATTTACAAAATATTCAAAAGAAATCAATGTTCATTCTCTTCAAATCAAACTCCTCTTTTCTCCATATTTTACATCTTCTTCTCTCGGCCATAACTTCTTTAAAATTGAACCAAAATGCCAAAAAAAAATTCAAATCATGTATTTTTTTCAGTGGTTACAACTTTCATGTTGACCCCTTTGTCTTATTCTAAACTTAACCATGTCAAAAATCAACATCATTCCAATGCATTCTCTGGCCCAGTTTTTAAGATAGAGAATAGTCCATTTTGTTTGGATCATAACTTGATCATAACTGATCCAAATTAAGAAATTATTTTTTTTCAAATCATGAAATTATAGTGGCTACAACTTTTATGTTGGTCACTTTTTCCAGTTTTGAGGGTTGCTATATCTATACATCAATTATTTGAAGTGCATTTTCGGGCTTCATTTTTGTCAATCCGACAATACCTCTTCTTCATTCTATCATATCTCTCTCAAAACAACCTGGATTCAAACGATTATTTTTTTTCAAATTCAAGAGAAAATAATTTTAAATAGATTTTTAGCTAATAACTTTACCAAATTTTGAGATTTAGAGGGCCTAAAATCAGATACAAGATAACCTATTTTTTGGATCTAATTTTATAAATTCAAGTCAAAGCTCCAAGAATTCTTCTCTATACTTTCGGCCAACCACTATCTTAAGCCTCAGCTAAGCTATTGGAAAGAAGAGAGTGTTGTTTGCTAGTATTTAATGGAGTAGGAAGTAGTTAGTAAAGTGTTGGTTGATTAGAATGTTGGTAGGAAGTTTATCGCTTTGGTTTATGTTGAGAAACTCTATTTAACATCTCTATTTATATATATACATGTTTGATGATGTGTTATGATTGCTACGGATGCTTATATATGCTTTGATCATCAAGGATTGATTGTTTGATATGATTGTTAAATTGTTTTACCAAGTCACATTAATACACGTCTATAAGCACAAAGGAAATCACTTTCCTTTAGAAAATGAAATGGTGTATATGGAATGATTAAACCTTTTGGAAATAGTTTTAAAATGAGTTAGAAATGTTTTATAAATATTTAAATATGTTTAAAGAAATAAAGAAAGTAAATCAAGATTTCACCTTGTATATATTAAAATATGTCCAAAACAATTTTCTAAAAACATCGCGGTTTTGCAGTTCAGAATCCAAAAAATTATTTCTTTTAAAATGATATTTGTAATTGTTTTAAAAAATATGAAATAAATTATAAAAATCGTTTAAAAGTTTTTAAGGATATTTAAGTTGAAAATATGGATTTCTAAATGATATAAAAGTCATTTTGAAGAATATAGCTTTTAAAACATTATTTGCAACACTTTTCGCAATGCTTTTCGCAGTAGTTTTTAATAACTTTTGAAACATAGCTTTAAACTTAACAATTCTTTCCTAAATTTTGTGTGAATGATTTTAAAAGATTAATTAAGTAATTTAAAGATGATTTGGAAGTTTTAATAAGAGTTTGAATAAATGGTTAAGAGGAATTGTTTATAACACTTAAACAATAATTGAAGAATATTGAATATAATAACAAATTGAGTATGTAGAAACGACTAGTACATTTGTCCCCCCTGTGAGAGCTAAACAGTAATACAAGGTGTGTAACTAAGGTTAGGAATGGAGCAACCAATGCCCTGAACTTACCTGGCCATTGCTTTAACTTTTAGACGAGGGGTGGAACAGATCAAAGGAAAGCCCGGATGCTTTAAAAGATCATATTTAAAGTTTTTTCCAAGATGAAAGAAAAGATCTTCATGATGTCAGATTACTTGCCACTAGTTCCTGGAGGTGAAATTTACCATAATTAAGGTGGCAGTAGTGCTTTGTTATGAAAATCTTCCATTTGCAAGAATACGATTTGAAGTTAAGAAAGAAATCTTTGATTAAGATTTAGTGAATGATTTGAGAATATTGTCCCTAAGTTAAAAGTTATAACTTGAATATAAGAAATCTTTGATTAAGATAAAATGAATGATTTGGAAATGTTTTCCTAAGTAAAAGATGAACTAATATGACATTATTCCAAGATAAAAAGAAAGGTAAATAAACCAAGTAATTCGATAAATGAGGCGTAATGATTCCATATACAAATGGAAAAGAAAATGAAATAAATTGAAAAGAATGTATCTAAGAAAGATTTTTGATTAAATGGAAAAATAAAGTAATTAATTGATGATTGATAATCATATATGAACTTAACATTTTTTAACCAATGATTAGATTTGAAGGAACCGGGGTCGGATTTGGATGGTTCCTATCCGAAAACCACTTCGAACTAATCTACGTTCGAAGTAAAACGTGTTTGAAGACAAATGATTTTGAAGATGGGGATCTTCATGATATAGGGCTATTTTCCACTAGTCCCTGGAGGTGAAAATTACCACATCATATGGTGGCAGCAGTGCTCTATTATGAAAATCTCTGATGCAAGGAATTCTCGCTACTAATGAAGTAGGAGAGTACCTTTGATTTGTCCTATTCTTGGACAACTTATATGGATGAATGTTTGACATTCCATTTCTAAGATCATAACGTTGACTTTTACAAATGTACATCTGCTTGGTGACAGAGAAGGCAACTTCTCGTAGCTTAACACCCTTCTTTGAGACGTATGAGCTCAGAGGTTGTATGTTCGTGAAAGTCAATAGTGTTATCGAAGGAATGACAATGTGGCATTAAAAATGAAGAAGTTGTTCTATGTGAAAGGTAATCGTTTACCTCATGCCTCATCACCCGGAAATGACAAAAACAGGGTAGAAGCAGCAAGGCTAAGTGGGTCGCTCCCAATTTGGAGATGTCATCATCCTTCTTGATTTACTCTACACATGTCTAAGTATGTGGTGAATGTATGACTCGGGTACCCATTAAAGGTCGGTAACGACCGAGGTGATGACATATTCGGTACTACCCAACGTAAGGGGTAGGCCGGTCTTGTGTTGGTTTAGGCGCCCAGTATCTGGACTCTAGGTGCATCCCTCTAGAGGTGTACTGTCCGAAGGTAGTCCCTTACCTTGTCATTTGTATGGAATCCATTCTCCTATAAGTGCCTTCGGACTTGATTGTAGAACCTAGTATGCTGGAATTTAATAATGTAATAATTTCGGCTAAGATTAATATGTTTATTTGCAAATGTTTTCAAAGATTTGTCATTAGAAATAATATCAAATGTTTTGATATATAAAAGTGTTTTAGTTATCATAAGGTAAAAACATGTCTGTGTTTATGTATGAGTGTGGTCTTATGAGATACTCTTTCTTTTCAAAGGATTTAATTCCAAGACTGATATATGACACTGTCATTTATATTTGAGTTTCTCATGCTGGTTTATCAAGCCTGATCTGGGTATTTTCAATACTCGGGTCAGATCCAAGTAGTTTCAGGTTTAGTGAAGACAGTTGGAGTTTCCAGAGGAGAGTTGGAGATATTCATCTACGTATGGACGTATTCTATTATCCGCTGCAGTTGTTTGATGTTTGTCAGCATTTGTAACTTGTAAGGATAGATGTTAATAACTGTCCAAGCTGAATTTAGGTTAGACTCTGATATATGTATCTTAAAAATTTTCCGCTGTAAAGATATTGTTCAATATTATATATATTATTCCATTCGTGTGAGATTCTGTTCTGTCTTTATTTTCTTTTTCACCCTTTAAAGATCCGCTTATTCATGCAATTTGAGTTGGACATGTATGGTTTATTATTGGCTCAAAAGGTACGGAAATTCAGGCCTTTACATTTGGTATCAGAGCTGAAAGATAAGTGAGAACCTTGGCTTTGGTGGGGTAAAGGCTCATCAGAGATAGGGTTAGTAATACCCTAGGATGAGTAACTCATTATAGATAGGGTTAGTAACACCCTAGAATTAGTTGAGAGTATTATATATGAGCGTGTATTTGTTAATGTTATATATAAAGGTTTTGTTTTGAAAAATTGGTAAATGAAATAATTTTACCTAGAATTATACTTTGATTACAAATTATATATTTTGAAAAGTTATATAGTTAAAAATCAAGATAAGTGAAATTTAAATGTGAACATCTTGTGATTAGAATTTCACAGTTTGAGTATACGGTGTTTGATGATAAGATTAGTTTAAGAAATGAACATATGAGATAAAAATGTATCTAACAAATAGAAAATGATTATGTAAAGGATAAATGTAAAAGGAATAAGAATTTAAATTCGAGTAATTTAAAAGAATTGTGGTAATTTAAATGAAGATTAATATAAGATGAATTTATAAATAGAATTTATAAAATAGATTTTATAAACAAAAGTAATCTCTAAAGGATTTTAAAAAGTGATATTTTATGATAACTAGTTCAAATGGCTCGAAAATACACTAAAATGGGCAGGAGATGTGTTCGGATGGTAAACACTTCTCTTAAGTATTACTCTTCTTGTTAAGAGGATATATAATACTATTGGTAGTACCCATTTCCTTGGTATTATTTATGAGTTACTCGATCTATATAATTTTCTTAAGTTAAAGAGATAATGTGGATCATTAATTGATAAATTGATTAGTAATATTTATAAAAGTGTTTAAACTAAAGATAAATTTGGAATCACTAATTGATAAGATAAAGCGGTATTCTCGACGATTTTGGACAGTCGAAATTTTTTGAATCACACCAAACACAAAGCTAATGAATTTATCAATTTTTTTGGTAAAAGATAAACAATTGTGAAATGTTTTGAGTAAATGAAATTGGATAAGTATAATTTATAAATGTGATTATGAATAAAAGGATTTAAAAGTGGAGAAATTTATAATAGCATTAAATCAGAAATAAATTTTGTAATTATGAATTTGAAATGATAGCAACCTACGACAAATTGTAATTCACCCGGATATAAAACTGATCGGGAATTTGGGATGTGTATATTTACTATTAGGATGTAAAAGGGTATTATACAAAAATAGATTTAAGTCATGAGCTATTTATACACTTAAGTAAAATCATGACTCTTTAAAATGTAATTATAACCTGGAAAAAGTTTTATTAATGAATTCTACCATTAATTAAGGATTTGGACTTAAGTTTTTAAAAGTGATGGATTTACATAGTTGTGTTCATAAGATATAATAAACTTAAGTAATAGTTTAGGAAATGATTCATAAAAAATATTAGTATTAAGGAAAATATACTAAAAAAATGAATGTGAAAAATAAAGGATGTGAATAAAGAGAATTTGGTATAAATGAGAAAAACCAATAGGAATAAATACGTAATTTATACGTAAATCATTTCTTCACACAAATTTTGATCTAATATCCGAGTACGAATTTGAGGCATTTACACCGATCCGGAAAAGGAATTATCACTCTATTTCTTGAATGGCGAGCATTGATGATGTTTTGTGGTTAGTTACTCGAGTTTTCTATCATAGTTGAGAGTTATGCAAGGAAAGCAAGTGTATCTGATCTAGAAGCTTGATCATAGTCCGCACTAGAGGATCGGGGGATTGATACTAATTCGGAAATAAAGTTGTGGATTCGAATAGAAGATCAAATCAGATATTTTATACGGATGATTTGGGTACATCTTATGGGTTTAAGTTTGTGAAATAATGATTTTGGTAAAAAAAATTGTGGGTTTAGGTTCAGGGTAATTTCGGGAACGAAATTCTTTTAAGTAGGAAGAATGTAACGACCCGTAATTTTACCACTTTGAAAATGAGATATTTAATTATTTTAAATATTCAACTGTAGAATTTTCAAACTTAAACAATCAAGTTTTATATGATAAATAAGAATGGCAAACTTATTTTTGATACTAAATAAAAATTACGGATTTCCATTGTAAAATTGAAAAAAAGTCGGATTCCGATAAAGTAGGATAAATATTCGAGAAATTCGTTTAAAGGATAAATAATTTCTTTTAAATATATATATAATCGATATCAAACTCAATTGATAATAATAGTAATTTAATTTAAAATGGTTTGATAAATATATAAAACCCGTTCTATAAAAGTTGACAAATTTCATCGCATATCGATAAATTGATGTTGTATTTTTATAAATAGATTTGGATATTGTTTTATATTATTTTATAATTCAAATATGCTTGTTTTAATTATTTAAATATAATAATAAATCAATTTTGAAGTTTGGTTTTACATAGATAAATAGTTTAACAAAAACGTCAAAATGTGACCATAAAACGTTTTGTCAAAAATCAACGTTTTGTTCAAAATAAGCTATCCCACTTTTGTTAACATGTTTTAACATATATATTACACATTTTAATAAATAAACATGTTTACTTTTACTAAATAAGATTAGGAAATTCTAGAATGCCATTATGGAAAATTAATTAAGGATTAATAAAAGTAAGAAAAGTAAACATCAAATCAAAGCCAACATAATTATGATATTTCTTAATTAATCTTTATTAAGGAATAAAGTAAGAAGTTAAAGTATGATGTTTAGTGTTGAAAAAGTGGAGGTTGCTTTAGGTTGAAGTAAGGCTAATTTGGTAATTTGGTAAGAGGCTATTTTGGTAAATTTACCACTTCTTTCTTTTTCTATAAATACCCACCTCCTTCTTCACTTTCATTCACACTTCTTCTTCTTCTTTTCTGAAGCTTCTTCACCTTCTTCATCTCTTCTTTAATGGCTTCCAAGCCATAGGAAAAAATTAGAAAGAAATAATGTCAAAATATTTACAAAATATTCAAAAGAAATCAATGTTCATTCTCTTCAAATCAAACTCCTCTTTTCTCCATATTTTACCTCTTCTTCTCTCGGCCATAATTACTTCAAAACAGAACCAAAATGCAAAATACTTTTTCTCCAAATCATGTATTTTCCAGTGGCTACAACTTTTATGTTGACCACTTTGTCTCATTCTAAACTTAACCATGTCAAAAATCCTCTTCTTTCCAGTGCATTCTCTGGCCCAGTTTTTAAGACAGAGAATAGTCCATTTTGTTTGGATCATAACATGATCATAACTAATCCAAATTAAGAAATTCTTTTTCTCAAATCATACTAAATTCTAGTGTCTACAACTTTTATGTTGATCACGTTTTCCATTTTTGAGGTTTCCTATACATGAAACTCAATTTTTGAAGTGCATTTTCGGGCTTCATTTTTGTCAATCCGACAATACCACTTCTTCATTCTATCACATCTCCCTCAAAACCACTTGGATTCAAAAGATTCTTTTTGTCAAATTCAAGAGAAAATAATTTTAAATAACTTTCCAGTTAATAAATTTTCCAAATTTGAAGATTTAGAGGGCCTAAAATTAGATACAAGATAGCCTATTTTTTGGATCTAATTTTATGAATTCAAGTCAAAGCTCCAAGACTTCTTCTTCATACTTTCGGCCAACCTCCATCTTAAGCCTTGGCCAAGCTATTAAAAGTAAGAGGGTTTTGTTTGTTAATGTTTAATGGAGTAGGAAGTTGTTAATGAAGTGTTGGTTGATTAGAATGTTGGTAGGAAGTTTATCGATTTGGTTTATGATGAGAAACTCTATTTAACAACTCTATTTATATATATATATATATACACATGTTTGATGATGTGTTATTATTGCTATGGATGCTTATATATGCTTTGAT
Organism: Allium fistulosum; assembly: GCA_030737815.1. Lineage (NCBI taxonomy): Eukaryota > Viridiplantae > Streptophyta > Magnoliopsida > Asparagales > Amaryllidaceae > Allium > Allium fistulosum. The sequence goes on from CM060902.1 coordinate 238,360,812, forward strand.
CATCAAGTATTGATTGTTTGATATGATTGTTAAATTGTTTTACCAAGTCACATTAATACACGTCGATAAATACAAAGGAAATCACTTTCTTTTTGAAAATGAAATGGTGTATATGGAATGATTAAACCTTTTGGAAATAGTTTTAAAATGACTTAGAAATGGTTTATAAACATTTAAATATGTTTAAAGAAATAAAGAAAGAAAATCAAGATTTCATCTTGTATATTTTAAAATATGTCCAAAACAATTTTCTAAAAACATCGCGGTTTTGCAGTTCGGAATCTAGAAAAGGATTTCTTTAAAATGATACTTTAAATGTTTTAAAAAAATATGAAATAAATTCTAAAAATCATTCAAAAGAGATTTAAGTTGAAAAGATGGATTTCTAAATGATATAAAAGTCGTTTTGAAGAATATAGCTTTTAAAACACTATTTGCAACACTTTTCGCAACGCTTTTCGCAACAGTTTTTAATAACTTTTGAAACGTAGTTTTAAACTTAACAATTCTCTTCTAAATCTTTTTTGAATGATTTTAAAAGAATAATTAAGTAATTTAAAGATGATTTGGAAGTTTTAATAAGAGTTTGAATAAATAGTTAAGAGGAATTGTTTATAACACTTAAACAATAATTGAAGAATATTTAACAAATTGAGTATGTGAAAATGACTAGTACATTTGTCCTACCTGTGAGAGCTAAATAGTAAAACAAGGAGTGTAACTAAGGTTAGGAATGGAGCAACCAGTGCCCTAAACTTACCTGGCCTTTGCTTTATCTTTTAGACGAGGGGTGGAAAAAATAGAAATAAAACCCAAATGCTCTAAAAGATCATATTTAAAGTTTTTTCCAAGATAAAAGAAAAGATCTCTGTGATGTAGGATTACTTGCCACTAGTCCTTGGAGATGGAATGTACCAAAATTAAGGTGGCAGTAGTGCTCTATTATGAAAATTTTCGATTTGCAAGAAATTTGAAGTTAAGAAAGAAATCTTTGATTAAGATTTAATGAATGATTTGGGAATATTGTCCCTAAGTTAAAAGTTATAACTTGAATATAAGAAATCTTTGATTAAGATTAAACGAATGATTTGGGGATGTTTTCCTAAGTAAAAGATGAACTGATTTGCAATTATTCCAAGATAAAAGGAAAGGTAAATAAACCAAGTAATTTGATAAATGAGGCTTAATGATTCCATATACTCATGGAAAAGAAAATGAAATAAATTGAAAAGAATATATCTAATAAAGATATTTGATTAAATGGAAAAATAAAGTAATTAATTGATGATTGATAATCATATATGAACTTTACATTTTTTAATCGATGATTGGATTCGACGGAACCGGGGTCGGATTTGGATGGTTCCTATCCGAAATCCACTTTAAATCAATCTACGTTCGAAGTAAAACGTGTTTGAAGACAAATGATTTTTAAGATGGGGATCTTCTTGATGTAGGGTTGTTTGCTACTAGTCCCTGGAGGTGAAAATTACCACATCATATGGTGGCAGCAGTTTTCTGTTATGAAAATCTCTGATGCAAGGACTTCTCGCTACTAATGAAGTAGGAGAGTACCTTTGGTTTGTCCTATTCTTGGAAAACTTGTATGGATGAATGTCTGACATTGCATTTCTAAGATCATAACATTGACTTTACAAATGTACATCTGCTTTGTGGCAGAGAAGGCAACTTCTCTTAACTTAACCCCATTCTCTGAGACGTACGAGCTCAAAGGTTGTATGTTTGTGAAAGTCAATAGTATTACCAAAGGAATGACAATGTGACATTAAAAGTGAAGAAGATGTGCTATGTGAAAGGTAATCGTTTACCTCAGGCCTCATCACCTATAAATGACAAAAATAGGGTAGAAGCAGCAAGGCTACGCGGGTTGCTCCCAATTAGGAGATGTTATCATCCTTCTAGATTTACTCTACACATGTCTAAGTATGCCGTGAATGTATGACTCAGGTACCCGTTAAAGGTCGGTAACGACCGGGTGATGACATATTCGGTACTATCCAACGTGAGGGGTAGGTCGGTCTTGTGTTGGTTTAGGCGCCTAGTATCTAGACCCTAGGTGCATCCCACTAGAGGTGTACTGTCGGAAGGTAGTCCCTTACCTTGTCATTTGTATGGAATCCATTCTCCAATAAGAGCCTTCGAAATTGATTGTAGAACCTAGTATGCTGGAATCTAATAATGTAATAATTTCGGCTAAGATTAATAAGTTTATTTGCAAATGTTTTCAAAATTATGTCATTAGAAATAATATCAAATGTTTTGATATATAAAAGTGTTTTAGTTATCATAAGGTAAAAACCCGTCCATGTTTATGTGTGGGCGTGGTCTTTTGAGATACTCTTTCTTTTCAAAGGATTTTATTCCAAGGCTGATATATGACACATTCATTTATATTTGAGTTTCTCACGTTGGTTTATCAAGCATGATCTGGGTATTTTCAATACTCGGATCAGATCCGAGTAGTTTCAGGTTTAGTGAAGACGGTTGGAGTTTCCAAAGGAGAGCTGGAGATATTCATCTACGTATGGACATATTCTATTATCCGCTGAAGTTGTTTGATGTTAGTCAGCATTTGTAAGGACAGATGTTTATAATTGTTTAAGCTGAATTTAGACTAGACTCTGGTATATGTATCTTTAAAAAATTTCCGCTGTAAAGATATTGTTCAATATTATATATATTATTTCATTCGTGTGAGATTCTGTTCTATCTTTATTTCTTTTTCACCCCTTAAAGATCTACTTATTCGTGCAATTTGAGTTGGATATATGTGGTTTATTGTCAGCTCAAAGGGTACGGAAATTCGAGCCTTTACACATTCATTGATCTAGCCAATTAGAGGAATTTACTTATTGTGTAGATCATTTGAATACATACATGACTTAAGGTCATTCAACATTTATGTTGATTGTATTTTAAATCACTAAATAATAACTATGCATAATCTATAAGATGAGCTTATAACAAACTTCTAGTTATTAGCTGAATATTAACATATATGGACGTATATGTGCGTCCACGTATTACACATATATTATAAATTTTCATATTCTTTCTCATTTGAATTAGTGATTTTTTTAGAAAAAACTATTATAAGGATCCAAATTATTAATTTCTATTTATAAATCAATGTCAATGTGAATCCGTCAAAACCACATGATAATGTTTAAAACATTTGGTTTGGAACCATATCGAACTTCTGGTTCGAACAAAATATACACACAACTTCAAGTCGTTAAGTTTTATTCCTCAATTATATCTCAAATATCAGTTTTTAACATTAATTATAATTACTTTTCAGAGAATAATTTATGATTGCATACAGACATTTCTACACATCTTTTTTGAGAGTTCTGCAAAAAACATTACAATAAAATTAATAATAAGAGTATCTTCTGGATACTTGGAATGTTACAGATATAGATCTCCTCAAGACCGTATATATAGCTTGCATGAAAATTATGATATGAAATATAGACTATCTCTTCAGAAGAATATTTAAAGATATTTCTTCAAGAAATGATTATGCATGTAATATTTCTTATGAAATAATAACTAGGAACATGACCTTTATGATATAACTAGACATATGAACATAGAACAATATATTCTAGAGATAATTTAATTTCTTACCTATTTGGGAGGTTTGATATAATTATAATGAAATATATGATACATGTTGCATAGCTCTCAAACTTTTAGGATCTGATCTAAACTAAATTATGATCCTTCCTAATCAAATTTCTATGGATTTATTTGGTTTAATAAAATTACCAAATATATAAACAAATCTCTTCTAGAGATATGTTATCATTTCCTAATTTATTAGTCTCTTTTAGGGATATTTTATTATCACCACTTCTGGAGTGAATTTATCTCTTTTAGAGATATATATGCACTATTGTAATGCCATATTAATGTACAATATTTCTTTTATAGAAGTTACATAATTACTACCTTTACAATAACATTAAACATCCCTACTGGAGATTTTTGTTGTAACTATCTTTGAAATGACATATCAAACTTTAAATACAGTAACAAAATTAGATGCACCGAATGAAAGTAAGATGCGAAGATAAAACCACTACTTCTGGAGTGTAATATTGGTATACAATTCCCTTTTTTTCTAGGGATAAATTGTTATTATTACTTTGAAACTTTTATATGATATTCCTTCAAGGGAATATTGTGCTTCCTTTTAAGGAATTGCAATGTAACAAAAATAAAATTCCTATAACATCTCTTTTGGGATGTTGGATTTTGCAATATAAATATAAATAAATCTCTAAAACATCTCTTTAGGAGATTAATATACACACACACATCCATGTATATAAATAGTATGGCATATAAATTATCTATTATAGAGAATGTTAAAATTTATTTCTATAACTAAATAGCTAGCCATATGTACATTAAAATAATTTGTCAAAACATCAGGATTTTCTTTTATGATTAGAAAAAACCAGATCGACTAATTATTTTATAGTACTTATCAAACTTCAAGTTTGAGTTATCATAGATTTATCAATGAGAAAGCAACAAAGAGAATAATTAAATTACAGTTACTCATTGAAATGAAATTAGACTTTGTATTACGCCAAACCTGTTAATTGATCATGTATACTTTTTCATAATTGAAAGTAAATAATTGGGAAAAATAATTTAAACTGACTACAACATATAAATTGAAATGTTATTTAAATTCATACCAAATAATAAACATACCTTTCCAAGACTAAATTAATAGTAACTTTTTCAATCTGATGATGTTTGAAATATCATTAAACATAATATTCAGGATATTTAATTAATATAATGTAAATGTGAAGATATAAGGTAAGGTATAACTCATTTGGAGATTTTTGTAATCTTTTGAATGTAGCATCATTATCTCATATGATGATTTATTAATTTCCTTTAACTTCTTCAAGAAGTACAACCTTATCATTTTACACAATTTCAATAGAGCTTCGGGTTCTAATTCATGAACTTCAAGTTCATTAATTTGTTATGAACTTCAAGTTCTCAAATTTTATGTAAACTTCTCCTTTTTCTTTTCTTTTTGGAAGCTTGTACATTTTGAAATTTTTTTAAAAATACCAATAAGAATTCAAACTTGTAAACTTTATCAAAAAGTCTTTTCATAATTCAAGGCTTCAGGTCTTGGACTTTGAGTTATACAACTTCTATTAAAATAATTTCTTTGCACAACTTCAGGTAGTTATCAAAACCTATTTCCATTTGACAATTAAATTTTCTAATCCTCCTTTTTTAGTTAGAACTTCTGGTTCTTTATTTTGAGGAAACTTGTAATTCACTGATTTATGGAAACACAACCTTTTATCATTATAGAAACTGCAGGTTCTCAATTCTTATTTCTTTTTCCCTTTTTTTTAAAGAAAATATTGGAAGATATTAAGCTTATCATGTAAGCTTTTATTAATGTTTCCATTCACTTCAGATGTGCTAAATCAAAATCAGTTTTAGGTCTAAACTTAATACGATCTTTTAGATACATATTATCTTTATATTTGTTTCTCTAATAAACAATAAAATATTTCTTCTGGAAATATAAATCATATATCAAAATAATTTTCAAAGCCTTCATTCAAATCTAAATCAAATCAAAATGTTTTCAAAATGAAAACTCCATTTACCAACCATGTTTGGTTTCTCAAATCCATGTCCAAACTAAATATAATCAAATTCAATAAATTTGCTTGAATCAACAATATCAAATTTTATCAAGTTCAAACTTGTATTCCAAAATAAATGAACTTAAAAACATAAAAATAAGCATGATATTGAGATCTACAATATAATAAGATCAGAAGAAAAAAAATTAGATCTGAAATATAATAACTAACAAAATAAGAATGAGATCTCAAAGTTTAGATCTATATAAGATCTAAAATTATAAGACTAATATAATAAAATCTAAAAGATAAGACAATAGATTCATATATGAAGAAGTAGATCTAGAATGGAATGAGATCTAAAAAAAGAAAAAGAAAAAATGATTTGGAAGATTAGATTAATCAGATCAGAAAAATGACTTACCGTTTTGAGATCTATAATTGGATCTGGAAAAGAATAGATCCAATTTCATAGATTATCACAATTGTAGATCTATAAAAAAAAATTGTAGAGATCGTGCTGATAACGTGTTATAAACTAAAAAAGAGATAAGAAGCAATTAGAAAAGAGGAGAGAGGAGAAAATGTTATTCACATTGATATCAGTTACATAGAGATTGATTGAATCAATTACATTACATAGGCTCTTTTATATATATGCCTTGGAGCATGAGATTGAACATATCCCATGATGTGGGACTAAGTAGAAAAACACAAAAACATATTCACTTTTATATTTACATATATTATAACACCGTAAACTTAACAAATGGTCTAGAAGTAAACACAATCAGTTATGTATAACTGAGTAACATAAAAATGGAATGAAATCTAATACTCAAACATAATTATTTTCAATCATATCAACCATATATTCCTCATTAGTTATTATTTAAAAGATTTTTTATTTTAGTTACGAAATCCATTAATTAATTACTTAAAAATATACCACATATCCATATTTTAAAGTAATTATTTTACTGGTCGCTACAAAATTGAATGGGAAAATTTTGATTTTATTGTTTGAGAAAGAGAGAGGAGAAGTCGCGAGATAGTTTTAAGAAAAAAAGGGAATTATGTATGTGTAGGTGAACGAAGGATTCGATTTGTATAAGATACAATTTATAGTAAAAATTTGATCATGAAAAGTGGTGTTGCATTGGACACGTTGGACATGACCGACGTGTCAAAGTTAAGTCCCACCAATTTGGCCTATTAGAGTTATTACGCCAAAAAGTGATACAAGACCCCAAAGTAGATAAATCAAAATAAATAAGAAAAAATAAGAACAAACAACACTTTTTATAGTGGTTCGACGAATACTCCAGTCTACGTCTACTTTAATCCTTATTATAGATTATTTTCTCTTCGAATTACAATGAGTTCAGTCGGATCCAACCGCATTTTCGTGAATCTTGGATTTACAATGGAATTTTTAGAGTTAAAAATGAAGGAGAGATAACACTTGAAATGGAAAATGCGCCTCCCAAAATCCAAAAGAGATAAAGTCCCCCTCTAGTTGAAGTTAGGTTGTTATTTATAGGTGATTCCCTCCTTAAATATTGCAAATTAGGCTTGAACTCGTCCAAGTCTTCAAGATTCGCAAATCCAGACATGAAGACCGAGTCATCCAACACGATATCTAAGTAGAAAATCAACTTGATACTGACCACTTTTGGTCGGTATAGATATGATTTTTCCATCATTTTTCAAGTTTTTCTCCATATCTTAGCTCTCCTCGTCGATCTCTTTCCAAATCAAGCCTTCATTTCAAGTCAGTGGCCATCAAAGGCGGTCGGTACCAACTTGAATTTTTACATTCAAAGTTCATTCTCTTCACGTTTAGGCTCATTTCATCCATCTATTGCCATTCCAGATAGTTATAACCATGTTGGAATTAATTATGTTAGTGAAAATCATGAGTTTCAGGTCTGTACCGACCTAACTTGGTGTGTTTTGTATATTTTTTTCGAGTCATGACTTGGGGTTGCTAAGGTTCGAGTTTTCCACTGCTCGCTTGGAGTTTGACTCGAGATTTTTGTGTGTCCTACCTGAGTTCTACTCGGTACTGACCAGAGGACCACGACCGCGACAAAAAATGCGACATTTCAAATTTTCAATTTTTTTGACTATTTTTTTATATATATTTTTCCTTACCTTTTTATGATGTTTCAAAGTTCTTGGGTCATTTCTTCATTGTTCGTTCGTTCAATTCGCTCGTTTAAGCCTACTCGAAGATTGCGGAAAATTTGTTTATAGCAGGAAAGAACCGTTGAATCAAACGGTTGGCATCGAATGCATCAGACACCTAATTGCCAACGGTCACACTCCTTCCCTTCTTTATATTCTCTTCTCCTCCTTTATTTCTCTTTAGCAAAACACAATTGCTCCTTCCCAATCCGATTTTTTTTGGCAATTTTAGCCGCATCTATGTCACTTTTTTTAGATAAATATCGTTGAATTTTTTTTTCCTACGGCAATTTTAACCGCTTTAAAATATCGACCCAAGAATCTTCCAGTTTGTCCACCCATCACATGATAGACTAGATTGATGGGCGATCGTTGATCTTTATTGACATTGCCTCGACAACATCGAAGCTCGCAAAGGTAAGGTTAGTTATTTGTATGACGAAATCATTAATGTTTTCAACACATAGGATCGAATACAATCTAGTTAGGTAAAAAAATAAGTTCGACAACCTAAAACTTAATTGAAACTACTAGTATCTAATAAAAATTGTATTTTTTATATTACAATTTAGGAGGATGGTATTGTATTTGTATTTGTATAACGAACTACTAGTATTTAATAAAAATTGTTTTTTATGTAATTTTTCTAGCATTTCATAATTTATAAATAATATAAATTGATTCAACTTTATTATTCAAAAATAATTAAAACCAAACAAAACAATAGCAAACATAATTATTCATAACAAAACAGTCAAAATACCATTTTCAATTGACGTTTTTGTAATATTTTTCTTTTGGTTCAATGCCTTCTTTTTTGTGGCCTTCTTTTTTGTCCCACTCAAATTCTTTCGGGTGAGAGAAGTGTTTAAAATCAAAAATAAAAACTGAAGTGCAACTCCATTTGACCCAATCTCTTAGATAGTTTCCTATATTAAATAACAAACATCTTCTCGTTCAAGTTCACCTCTTTAAATCTTTAACCAAAATATCTCAGAAGTTTGCTCTTTTTCCTCCTTCGTCGTTCTCTATTATTACTACTTTGGAGTTTCTCTTATCTGATATCTAACGCATTTAATTATAATTTATTTGCTTAGTTATGACACCCAGATGTGTTTTAGCACTCGTCAAGCGGAGCTTGAAATCACAAAGATTGGAGCAAAAGGTAAGTTTTAGAAGTATTTGCTGCTTTTTAGTGCATCGGATTAATGATTTCTGTGAAAAGATTGAATTCCAAAACGAAATTGATTCAAAATTTTATGGCCACGGGTTTGAAAATGGAAGCTTTTAAATAACTGATTGTGCTACCTTTCCATTTATCTGTCGATCTGTGATCAGACTCGAAAAAATGATGTTGAATATTGCGGTGATACGAGTTGTTGTGATTGTTAGTTAATGATTAAACATTCAAATGGGCATTTTCAATGAAGTAAAACTAAGGTAGTTTGACTCAACTATGTAGGTCTTCTTCATCATATAAACTTGTTTATAACCGAAAGCATCATAAATGCTTGAATATAACTACAATAGTTCATACTATTATTTTTTTGGGTACGTCATAGAGCTTTCATCATTGAACATCATACTACTTTCAGCGTACTGTTAATTGAACTGTAGTCCAAATTTTGTTAAAGTAGCAATATGTATGCTGTAGCTATATCGGTTTCTATTATTACTCTAAAAATTTCATGTGTTATAACAAAAACATTTATTTTTTATCATGATTTATAACTGGAATTTTGAGTCTATAGAAGTTTGTTTCTTATTATTTTTTTTATTTTTTTTAATAAAATAAATAGAATATTGACTCTAACGTATTCCTAGGGATTAGACCACCTGTAACAACTTAAACTAGAAGTTTTACCACTTGAGATAGTGGTCATTAGCTATACAAGAACAAATCTTTCTTAACCATAATGACTTAAACTGAATTCTAGCTGTTAGATCTACAGCAAATTAGACAAGAGAGAAAGCCCAAATAATACTAAGAATCCAAATATGCAATTTGTGCCTGGTCTATAAGAATCAGAGTATTGTCATTTCTGTGCGTCATCATGATCCAATATCTTCTTCTTTTCCAATGACTTTAATGCGCATGTATGACCATTCTGTGTCTGTATTACCGAAAGTTAACAACTTATTTATACCTGAAACAGGCAGGAAGACACATCTTCGAGTACAAATCTATTACTAAACCTCCTGTATTTTCTGGTTCAATGTCATATACATCCTCATGCGCCAGCTTACCCAAAACTCAACAACATGAGAATCCAGCATCGGATACATTGACTGATTCATTTGGTCGCTTTCATAATTACCTGAGAATCTCCTTAACTGAACGATGCAATCTTAGGTGTAAATATTGCATGCCAGCTGAAGGTGTTGAACTCACCCCTACCCCACAATTGCTTTCTAGGGATGAGATTATTCGGATAGCAAGTCTTTTTGTTTCTTCAGGAGTGAACAAAATCAGGCTTACTGGAGGCGAGCCAACAATTAGAAAGGATATAGAAGACATTTGCTTGCAACTTTCTAACTTGAGAGGATTAAAAACACTAGCTATGACTACTAATGGTATTATTTTGGGAAAGAAGCTTCCAAAATTGAAAGAGAGTGGATTAAATTCACTGAATATTAGTTTGGATACGTTGGTACCTGCAAAATTTGAGCTGATGACTAGGCGTAAAGGGTTTGATAGGGTATTGGAATCAGTTTATTCTGCTGTAGAACTCGGGTTTGATCCTGTCAAAGTAAGTGGCTTGCTTTTAGCATGATGAAATGTATTATTCTTTGTTTTTTCTGTCAGTTCTATCATTTACAGTTTTGTTAAATGTGCTCCAAATAGTTTTCTAGCACTCCATACTCACAATATCGTGGAAATAGAATGGTGGAGTGTAGCTAATTTGAGTGGGAATAACAACTTTGGTCGTTAATTGTAATTTTGAATTTAAACTGATCATGCACCACACATCAGAAACTAACACATCTTAGACGTGCTACTCTGACATGCGACAATTTCAGTTGTGCCATAAATTTATGGTTCACAAATGCACATGATTGTGCATATATCTATGGAATCAATTCATATGTATGGGGAAACTACCTGATTCTGCATATATCTCTTTGCACTTTCTATCATAACACATTTGACTATAAACTTACTTTCATTTGTCTATAACGATTCATTATTACATATGCTGTAAATTACGAAAAGAGTGTCAAAATATTAGGCTTCAGTGTTAATCTGTACTTTAAAAAGTAAAACCCGTTAATATACTCCTTAAAAATGAGACAAAATCGAGGCTTTTGTTTTGCCCAAATATGAATAAGAAACTATGCGTATAGCAGCTTTTTATAGTGTGTGTGTGTGTGTGTATGTGTGTGTGTGTGTGTGCATGCACGCGTGCATTTGTGTGTATGCAAGGTTGTAAGATTGTTTTAGGATTATCGTTCCAAGGCACGATTATACCGTTGTCTTTCAAGAATGTTTTCCCCTTTTCAAGATCACACTGGGTTGTAGAAAACGTTCTCTCATGATATAATGGAGAAAATCGGTAAAACTTATGATTTGTTGCACATATTAGAAGAACACTTGAGATTCAATCAGATGATGCTTTTTTTGAAAATATTTATTAATGTATGTTTCAGAAAACTATACCGTATAATAGAGATGGAGATGACTGCTGGCGGTGATTGTTGAAGCCAACAGACATCACTTGACCAGTGACTACATTTGATAATTTTGAATTCGAATTCAAATGCCAACTGAAGTGTACCGTTTCAGGACGGGGCGTTGCCCCACACCCCACCAAGGGGCGTTACCCTTTGGACCCCACGACCTCACTGGTCAGGTCAACCGCCGTTCGCAAAGGCGTTGCCCCCGCACGTCCACCTTGGGTGGTTGCCACCCCTTTGGACCCCCATTCCATGGTGGCAAACTTTTAAGAAAATTTTATTAAAAAACCTCTAGCATGCTAGACATACTTGCAATTGTGTATACTACCACCAAATTTCCATACTATCTGCTAAAACTGCTCTCTGTGGATTCTTTTGGCAGATCAATTGTGTGATAATGCGAGGAGTAAACGATGATGAAATTTATGACTTTGTGGAGTTAACCAAAGATAAACCAATAAATATCCGATTCATTGAGTTCATGCCATTTGATGGAAATGTATGGAATGTTAAAAAGCTAGTTAGTTATGCTGAGATATTGGATAAAGTGGTAAGGTAGAATTCTTACATATGATCAACTTTTTAATATCTTGTCCGTGTATTTTAAATTAATTTGTTCTTTTGTTTTTGTTAATGGAACAGAAACAAAGGTTTCCCAGCATCAAGAGGCTAAATGATAGTCCTACGGAAACTGCCAAGAATTTTATGATAGATGGACATTGTGGAACTGTTTCCTTTATTACATCAATGACTGAGAATTTTTGTGCGGGTTGCAATAGATTGAGACTTTTAGCCGATGGGAACTTCAAAGTATGTCTCTTTGGTCCATCCGAGGTATGATATTTTTCTCATTATGTACACTTTATAGTTTAACTAGCTATAAACCATTTTAAGGATATGTTATGGAACTACAACAATTCAGTTAAAATTTGATAAAAGAAACTTTTACAACATAAGTATTTGCAAGATAGATTAAGATGCATTTTGGTGATTTCATATGTAGGTCAGCCTGAGAGATCCACTTCGTGCTGGTGTTGACGATGCAGGATTGTTGGAAATTATTGGTGCTGCGGTATGATATTATAAATAGTACTGGTCATTTCTGTTCAGAAAGTTGCAATTTTTTGTTTTATAGTGAGAACAAAAGCCAATGACCACGGGTAAAAGTGGTATTACTTTTGATAGTTTTGTCAAATGTCATAGGTTCAACCTCTGGGCATATACTGTAACAAAGTCTTCTCATAAAAGTTGAAGATAATGTCTAAAAACATGAGGATTTTAAATGCAGGTGAAAAAGAAAAAAGCTGCACATGCAGGCATGTTTGACATTGCGAAGACAGCAAATAGGCCAATGATACATATTGGTGGCTAAGGTATATATGATTTTTTTTCAATATGCATTTTGCTCTTTTTCACAGGTATGAGTTCATTTATTTTGAACGGTCATTAACGATATAAATGTTATGATTTAATATTTATATGGATGATCATAGATTTATCAGTATTGGGCAATAGTTAGTCACATGTGCACTGTTATGCTGGTGCATTTGGATCGCTTATAAGCATTTTATACCTTTCTCTTGTCAAGTGTGCTTACACACATATTCACATCCTTGATTTGTGTTTGATTAATTTTTTGGTATTCACAACCATTGGAATTTGATATTTTTGACCGGTGTGATCCACTTATCGTAAACAAGAAATTATTGTCAAGGACAAAATTTCTCAACGTTTTAACCTCAAGGACGGACCTTTAATATTTTAGCCTGAAAGACAACTTTCTTTAGGTATCAATTTTTAGTTATTGATTACAATTTTAGGTATCAGTTTGTAGTTATCGGTAGCAGTTTTTAGGTATCAGTTTTAAGTTCGGTAGCAGTTTTGGAAGAATGTTTGTCCTTATGAATAATTTTAGAAGAATGTTTGTCTTTATGAATAATTTTTAGAAGGATGTTTGTCCTTGTGGTTAAAATATTGAGGTTGTGTACTTGAGGCTAAAAATATACAAATTTTTGTCCTTTAAATTAATTTCCTCTATCGTAAATATCATCTTTGCAAAAAACTAACTAATAAGCTTATTTCGATAGTTTTTGACAATCAAATTGATATTTTTGACTTAATGATTACAAGTATTCTACATATATAATATATTGTAGAATTATTTTTGATGGGCTAAAGTATCAGAACAAAACAAATTTTTGCAGAAAAAAGTTTATAGTAAGTAGATCACATCTGCAAAAAAAAATTAAATTACGATGGTCGTAGATACCAAAATTTTTGAATTGGGCACATATCAGAGATACAAAAGGCTAGGCCGTGGAGAGTGTGTGAGAAAGATATGCCTTCCCAGGTTATGCACCCTAATTGGTCCTTGCTAGTGTTAAATATCTGTAATCATCAGATTAAAACATTTTTTTGGTATATACCATCCATTTAAAATCAAAATTATTTTATTCCAATATTTTTAGCTCATGGAAATTCATTTTTTTAACAAAGGGTTGAACTCACATCCCTTACGGTCGTTCGTTTATTTTATTCATAAAAATCTCCACTTCAGAACCATATGGGAGATTGATCCTAGCTCCTCCTTATTAACTTGATGTTCTTTAGTGGGGGATGCATGCTATCATTTCAGTGCCAACTATCCAATCTGTGAGTCAAGTCTGTCTGCCCATTCAAAGGCATAAGGCCATCTTGAGCCAACTTAACATATTCAGATTCAGGAAGAATATTCACTTGGCCCATCCATTGTTAGTTTTTAAAATTATTGATTAAAACCATTGTTTTGGAACATTACTAGAAAAAAAATCTTTTATTAGTTTTTGGATGATAATGGTGTTAACTAGATCATATGTAAAACAGTGTTCAGTTTCAAAAAACGTTTAAACTAAAACGCAAGTCAATGATGATTTGAAAGCTGAAAGTAATTGAGATGTAGATAAATGCGCCCGTGTGCATGCGCGCTCGCATGCGTTTATGTGTGTGTATATGTATATAATACGATCTCAGAGAATTAAGCATACACTTGTAAACTATGTGGGAGTATGCATTGAATCCAAACACATATTCTGTATCAATCCTGGGTAAGTAGCAGTAGTAGCTGAGGCTTGAACCTCCGACCTTTGGACAATGCTATAAACCAACTAGACAACCTTGTGAGCTATGTTTATATATCAGAAAAATGTTGGCATATTAATATTATTTAATGGATCGAGGTGAAACTTCTATCCACTTTAAAATTACATTTTATATCGATGATTAAAATAAATATTTACGACAGTCCATATTAACTTGTCATTTTGAAGGAGTTAAAGTTTCGGGCTGATTACAGAATATACTAATGAAGACAAGGTTTCTACAAAAGCTCATTTTCACCGGAAATTTGTGTGCAATAAAGTACAAAGGTGAGATTGGTGGGAAATTCATAAGAAAGGTGGTCTAGATCTAGATCCTTTCTTATTTGTCCCTTTAAAATCTTTCTATTTTTTCCAAAATAAAGTTCTCGATTGAAGTGAATTTTTGCAGATATTTAATAGTAAATCATCTATGCAAAATTTGGCATCGTTCCAAAACTTCTATCCCGTTCAACATTACATTTCGGTTAAAACGATTATTTTCAATGGTTCATATGGACTTGCAATTTTGAAATTTCAATGCTTGCATATATGATCTAACCAATGAACATAACATATCCACAAAAGTGTAATTTGATCCAGAAACTATTGCACAAAAAGACGGAGTGGAGATTTATAAGAAAGGAATTCGGGAATATATATATGTGTGTGTGTATATGTATAAAAGAGAAGTAAAAAATTTAACGCTTTTTTAATCATTTCGAGATGTAACTTAATGCTTTTTTTTGTAGAAATCTTAATGGATAGGAGCTCTGTCTATTACCATTAGAATGCATGTCTTTTAACAATTTGCGCTATAAATATTTAATTTTAAAAAATGGAAATAACGAAGTTACTTTCTAAAATGTGCTGATATTGCTGTACTCTTTTGAGAGTAAGATCAGTCCTAGAGCCCTCAAATGATACTGCTATATTAATATGTTTTTTATTCTAACAGGATGAAGAATGGGTAGAAGTTATCCATATTATTTGAAGCAAACCCAGACATTGTAACATAGAGCCTTTTCTTCTGACGTGGAATGAGTAATATATGTATACTATAAAACAAGTACTATACAGCTAAAGCATTTACTAAATGTTGTAACAAAGAAAGAAGTTGTTCTTATACATGCAAATAGTTCATTTTTGTTTCAAAGTAAATTTTGTATAGCTTCTGGTTGTATCTTGCATGGTGTTGCTTGCTTGTTCCTACATTGATTTAGGAGAGTCCATATAATACTTGTTGCTCTTATTTCTTCTTGTATTTGGTTTTAGCCTTTTAGGCATATGTCGCTGATGTAATGGTTTATCATGAATTTTTACTGATCTGGTAGATTCTGAGTTAATGAATGAATGGTTATCATAAGTTATCGTGAATTTTTACTAAACTAGTCCAGGATTTAAGTTATAATGTACAGATCATGCGTTCATGCCTTGGGTAATCAAAGGTCAATAATCGTCAAACCTCATTGCCACCGGTTAGACCATTGCTTATAATATCGTCTAGTATACCATTATAAGAACGTTCGACCGAATCGAAGCAATGATTTTCATCGATCGCTTGGTTATCATAAGTTATCAATTATGGTAGTGCATTGCCACCGATCGGAGCATTGTTTATAAATCGTTCAAAATCACTCAGCATCATAGGATAAACGAGTACAATCGAAATGAGGCAATGATGTAATCTGATAACGGTTATCAAATCATTTCAAAGTCACGCGGCGTTCAACTCCAAAGTATAGTTTGTGATTTCTCCGCATTACAATATCAATATTGAGGTTAGTTTCCAACCTCTTCAGATTGTGTAATCATTAATCAATCCAATTCCTGATCTCTCCGGATAGACGGTTCAACCATCGATCCATTCGGATCATTAGTTTAAACTTCGATCTCTTCGGGTCGTCATTTTAAACCTCGATCTCTCCTGATCGTTAGTTTAATCCTCGATCTTTCCGGATCGTTAGTTTAATCCTCGATCTCTCCGGATCATTAGTTTAATCATCGATCGCTCCGAATCGTTAATTTAATTCTCGATCTCTTCTGATCGTTAGTTCATGTTAAGTCCAATCTGCTCGCTCTCCAGCGAGGGGATCCAACAACCAACCAAGTCCATCCCTTCGCTCTTTGGTGAGGAGACTCTCTTATGATTTATTGCTCCGTCTCTCGGGAGAACTGTGTTCAATCTATTCACAAATCAATATCAAGCGGTGACCAATCTCTGTTGGAGTTTCAAAATCGATATCGGTTACCACGTTCGGGTGATTTTCAAAATCAAGCATTCGTTCGTAGAATTCAAATTCAACCATCAAACAAACATCACGACATCCATCCTATCAAGCACTATAGCCAGACATCCGACTCATAATGTGTCTACAGACTGATCTAGGTTCTATACACGAGTGAGTGGTCTGATTGTAATGCTATATCATATATCTATAAACAAATGCAAAGTGCGAGAATCAAACCTGACTTTCTTCAGTCTCGATCACGGAATGACCATTCTTGGTCTAGATCGAAGGCCATTTCCAGACATATTCGCTATAAAGGGTGGCTACTCTTAATACACCGATGTAGTTTGGTTCCTCATATATTTCAGATTGCGCAGGTGTCTACATTCCTTGTTTCATGCTAATCCAATTCATGAAAAAGGAAAAACTTTCCATACCTCTTCTCCCAAGTCGTGGGCTCTCTTTCGCTAGTTTCTGATAGGGAATTTGCCCCCCGATATCCAAGCAAATCCTCTCTGGGGTTTCAATCAGTTCTGTATATAAAGAGAACTTTGGCTCCCTCTTCACACGCTTCGGTCCTCCAAAGCTATCATCGGCCTTTCGCTTTCCTTTGCCTTATCCATATCCTGGTTCAAACGGTCTTCCACTATATACAACATTGACCTCAGCATTCTCACCTTCAGCGTCCTCCTGACGCAAGTATCTCCTAGCCTCATGATAAAATTCCCCAAGATCCATCAGTGGATCCATTTTCAAAGCATTATAAAATCTATTTTGCTAGCAACTCCCGAGACCACGACTATCAGAATTATTGATGGATCAAGCTTTTGAATTGTAGCGGCTGTTGTGCTAATTCTAATCAGATAACTCCTTGGGGTTTCTTCGGTCCTTTGTCTCATGCTTAAAGCCTTATCACATTCTTCGGTCGAGGAATATGAACTCTGAACTGCCTTATAAATATATCCACCAATTTGGTCCACATACTTATGAACCCATTCTCTAACTGCTTGAATCACATTGCTCCTAAGTCTATCAAATATAGTGGGAAGCACGATCCCATTACTTCCTCAAAAGTACCTAACACCTCTATATGTCAAATGTATCTCATTAGTTGAATAATTGGATCCGTCTTTCCATTATACATTTCTAGTGTTGGTAATTTGAAGTTGGGTGGATTTCTTGCTTACCAGATGTTAAGGGTGAATGGATTTCCGTTCACATCCTCTAGACTTTGGTCCGGTGGTCTATCTCTCATTGCTCATCTAACTATTTCAGCAGTTCTATCATTATCGTCTAACGAAAGCAGATGTTCCATTCTTTCATTCTGCCCTCCCATTCCTACGGGGAGATTCTAGCACATATTCCTCTAGTTGCATCTTCGCATTCTGATTCATGTTCTGTGATCCAACATCATTTCTCAGGCATGCTCCATCTTCATCCAAGTTTAAGTCTAGCATGCCCCCAAATCCCTTGGATTGGTAACGACTTGTGCTTGGGGATCGGTACCAAGTTGTGGCGCCTCTTCGGGGGTTGCCCACTTTGTACAGTTCTATTCCCAACTGCATCTATTCTGCCATTTGGCCTTTGGTTTTAATTTGCAGCAACTCCGGCTGTTCTCAGTTGTCCCATCCTTTTGAAGAATCCCTTTATCATCTCTTCCTGGTGGGCTATCATTCTCTCGTGCATTTTTGTTATCATCATCTCCATCTCATCTCTGGTTACGCTTTAGGTTTTTCATCTTCTACTTTGAGTCTAAGCCGAGGATTTTGTCCATTTTCTTCAAGCCATGACTCAAGTCCGAACTGTCAATGCTGAGTTGTGAACTTGAATGAACTTTTTTCACTCATTTTTTAATATTTCCTTTATCTTGTCTTTTTATGGAATTTCCTCAGTCCTTGGATCATTTATCCATTGTTTGTTCGTCTAATTTGGTCGTTTAAGTCTATTTGAAAACCGTGGAAAATTCGATCGTAACATCATGTAAGAGGCAACTCTCGCTCGCAAGCCTAAAATTCCTTCTTGACTTGCCAGACAACCAAGGAGTCGATGAATATATCCAATACCCTGACCCCAAGTTCTTTCCCATGATCAATGCGTCATATCTGGCTTCGTTGTTCATCCCTTGGAACGCTTTCTTTAGGGTATAGCGTATTATTCATCGGTAACAACTCGCACTTTAATGGGCCAGAATTTCGACTAAATCGAAACCCAAGTCCATTAAGGTATGGATCGTTGGTTTTGGTAACCTGTAATAAACTTAAGTATATCAGAGAGTGATCAATACAAACTCACAACGGAATAGAAAATTATAGTATAACATAAATACTAACAAAGGCTACTATCTTAGAATCAATAGTATTCCATGGATATATAATTGCCTTGTCTGCACCGAGCATGAGTAAGAAGACTTCTCCATCTATCGCTCCCGTCTTGCTCAGTAACCATCCCTTTAAATCTATAATGTGGGTTTTAATGAGGAGAGATTCAAAACAATGTTCTAGTGATTGGAAAATTACATATTTTACCCATGAAACTAATTTATGCCAACTGATTCCCATTTTAGTGTTATGTCTATTATTTAAGGCTAATCTGTTTAATTCTATATGTGCGTACGATATTCCTAACCTTCTATGAGATACAACTATATATATGTATGCCTATATACATATATTTCTAAACATTGTACTAACCAAAAACCCTAGCCTTTTAATACTTCTTGAATAAGGAGGAGGTAGACCCAATGACCATTTAATACCTCAACCCTAAAGCAGGCCCTCCGTAACATAAACGCTAGTCGATCGGTTCTAGTTATAGAGACCGTGACCCTTAAATACAACTTTATAAAATAATTACTGTATTACTAATACATCTCCAAGATTCATCTAAGGGTTAACTAGCCCACCTCCGACAACAAACAACTAAATAATCAAACTTTGAGGTCTGCGCGTATCATATACAGATTCTACACTAGTAGGAAGTGAAATTCGTCAGGGCATAACCAAAGTCTTTGCTACCGACCACTCGGGATCGTTGGTGGTCTATGCTAGCCCTACTACTAAATACCGATCTAATAAAAATAAAGATATAGCCCATCGACCTTCCACAGCTGAAGTCCTGTTTAGATTGACCTAATGTAAGTCAAGGAAAATGCCCCTTTCATTTACTTTATAGTTCTTATTAGAAATGAAACAGACCTCATTTCCTTAAAAGCACTAGGCCATTTAATACTTCAAATTCGAGGAAAACCCTTGATATATGTTCTCCTACCTATCCGGAAACACATATCCCTTCCCTACGGGTCCTATGGTTGAAGATGTCCCACATCAGTAGGAAGTATACATAACTGCTAGTAGGCTTTAGGCAAAGGGCAGACTTTCGTTGTATAACTATACTGACCTTACATCCTAACCACTAAACCAAACCAATTATCCTTGGCCTAAATATTGGACTAGGCCTACAAATTCACGCTGTTGGGTGAGATTCGACCGGACCAAGCCCTCACCGAACAGGCCTACTGCCGAACCAACCCATCTCCTCACCAATGCCGAACCAACACTCCTCACCAATGCCGAACTAACTTTCCTCCAAGCACTACCGGACCAAACCCAACTTCTTCACCGAATCAACTATCACTGCCGGACCACTCCCCTACCGAACCAAATCCCCTCTCCTCCATTACCGAACCAAATCCCCTCTCCTCCATTACCGAACCAAACCCTCACCAGACCAGCTCCACCAACTCCACAACCGAACCAATCCACTGCCGAACCAAGTCCTCATCTCCACCCATCTACTACCGAACCAAGGCGATATCGAACCAAATTTGCCAGGCCAGATTGTATCAGCCCGGGCCCGTCAGCAGCTGTATACATCCAAGACCCCTACCCCCAGCCTCACTCTATAAATAGAGGGGCAGGGGTACAACAATGGGGGACAAGTTTGAGAGCTCAAGCACGGAGAGAACTTTCAAACAACTTTCTTTTACTTGTATCAAAGCTTTGTACTTGTAATCAAAAGAAGAGAAGAGAAATAACATATAAAGTGGACGTAGGCACATTCTGGCTGAACCACTATAAATCTACGTGTCTTTTTTACAGTTTAGCCCCTGCTTTTCATATATTTGCATAAATCACTCAAATCACTAAGAACAACATAAGATCTAATAAATCATACAACTTTGAGGTGTTTGTCCATTTTTTGTGCAAATATTTTTGGTGCTTTCACTGAGAGTTGAACTCAAGGCTTCAGCTTCATCCACTTAACAGTTTTCCTAACAGCATCGTTCGCTACTTGGAAAACATGCCTCCCAAACAGAGAAAAGATGTTAACAAAGGAAAAAACATCGCATCCAGCAGTCTTCCAGATCCAGCTGTCACGAATTAAGTAAATCGTCCTCCTCCGGCAGCAGTAACAAATGAAGGACAGGCTAACCCAACCACTCCTGCCACAGAACAGCCTGCAGCAATTACTAGGGCAGATTTGGACAGAGTTGTGGTCGAAGTAACTAACCGCTTCACGTCCCAGCAGGAAGCCTTGGTGGACCATCTCATGTCACGCTTAAGGGACGCTGAAGAATCCAACCGCAACACTGAATCATGGGGCGAGTCCCAGTCTGGAGGATCTCAGAGACAATAAAGATCTTCCTTCTTCGAAGGAGCTAACGGCAGAAGTAGCCATGGTAGGAGCCGAGACCGAGCACAGCCCGAAGTTAGGCCTGAGGAAACATTTGGTACCGAACCCAACGAGGGAGGTACCAGACGGAGGTCGACTGTAGCTGAGCCTGTCATACTGCCTAACCACGGAAACGCCAGTGAACGGGGCCGAGCTAGAGTCCAGCCCGAAGTTGGACCCGAGGAAGTGCTTAGATCAGAACCCGACAGGGGAAGATCAAGGCAAGGGCCAACTGTAGCTGACCCTAGCATGCTCCCAGAAGATCAAAGGCAGCCACTGGAAAATATGAGGAATGATAGACGATACCATCCCTACAGGTCATCTGGATGGAATCAATCCCACAGAACAGAACCAAACTCATTTCTATCTGCTCCAAATTCTGATGAAAGGATGGCACGCTTATTCAGAGAGTGTGTCCAACGGGAGCAAAGAGATCGAGGGATAGGCGCTAGGGTAACCAGCCCTTTCGCCCGCAATATCGAAATTGCTATCACCCCTCGAGAATGGAAGATGCCAACAATGGAACCCTACAAGGGAACCTCCGACCCCGTTGTACACTTACAGAGTTACACGCAACATATGCTCATGAGTGGAGCGACAGAGGGAGTACTGTGCAAATGCTTTCTGCTCTTCTTAGCAGATCTTGCTACCTTCTGGTTCTGTCATCTACCCCAGGGATCCATCAGCTCGTGGGAAATGTTGAAAGAAAAATTTATCAGTCAGTTCCGCATTCATGTGGAGCAACCTAAGGACGCTTATTCCTTATCCAGCGTCAAACAGAAACCTGGAGAGAAGCTGCAGCAATACCTAACCAGATTCAACGCCGCAGCAGCCGCAGTCCAAGATGCCGATGAGAAGCTTATCCTAATGGCCCTCTGTAGTGGTGTGCATCCGGACACTAAATTTGCTAAATGGTTGACAGAAGCAAAACCAGCTACTTTACCCGATTTCTTCCATGAAGCCGGGAAATACATGAGGCTTGAGGATGCTGCCATTGAGGGGCAGTCAGGACAGCAAAATAAGACAACCCATAGCAACGCCCCTGCTGTGGCAAGGGATGTTCGAAGAAATGATTCCAGAGACAATGCTGGGGGCAAGAAGGGAGAAAAGCGCCTATATCGGCCAGGACCGAGATTCGACACTTACACTCCTTTGAACGAGACCGTCGAAAATATCTTCCTTGCCACCCAAGGCGAAGTTAGATACAAATGCCCACCATACAAGAAGGAATCAGATAACGCACAGAAGTCTGGAAAGTTCTGCCGCTTCCATGAATCTCACGGGCATGATACCAACGAATGCCATCATCTTCGAGGTCTGACTGAGGAACACATCAGAAGGAAGAAACTGGAACGTTATGTAAAAATTCAGGACAGGACTCCAGCTCCTGCCAACGAAAACCCAAGGCTACCCTCACCGGGGACCGACAGAGGGAACCGCAACGCTAGCAGCTCTAGCCAAGAGAAGATAGTGGTCCATACCATCTCAGGAGGACCGCACATCGCGGACAGAAGTTGGAGAGAGATGGAAAGATATGGAAAGTCGCTTAGAGACAATAAAGACTGTGTCAATTCGGTTATAGAAGAGCGCCACCCGAAGCGGAAAGAAAGTGATGACATCACATTCGGTAAGCATGACCTAGAAGGAAGGCAGTACCCTCACATAGATCCCATGGTTATCTCTGCCCGACTCGGTCCCGCCGAAGTTTACCGAATCCTGGTAGACACTGGAAGCTCAGTAAACATCCTGTTCAAACACGCATTCGACAAAATGAAGCTATCAATGAAGGATGTATCTCCCTGCGATAAACCACTACACGGTTTCACTGGAGATGCGAAGATGCCTCTCGGGCAATTGGACCTCTTTGTTGAGATTGGAAGCCATCCCCGCTCCGTTGTACGGAAACAGACATTTGTGCTAATAGAAAACCATTCGGCCTACAACGCCTTCTTAGGAAGGCCAGCCTTGTCTGACTTCCAAATTGACCTAGCCCCATGGTGCCTGAAGATGAAATTTCCAACGAACAATGGAGTAGGGGAAGTAGAAGGAGACCAGGACGTTGCTCGAGACTGCTATGTGACTGAACTTCGCAACAACCACAGGAAGGATAAAGGGAAGGGTGTAGAGATTGCCCTCTGCACAAAAAGTCTGAAAGCATAGCAACTAAAGAAAGCCCCTCCTCTTCGATATACCAGCGACCCTTTCAATGAATTAGACCCTAGGGACAAAGAGGAGGAGGCCACCGCCGAGCCTGCAGAGGCTATGGAGTTTATATCTGTAGACAAGCACGACTCAAGTAGACTATTAAAAATTGGGTCCCAACTAAAAGCCGAATTGAAGGAACAACTCATCGATTTTCTCCGCCACAACTTGGATGTATTCGCTTGGTCACACGCTGACATGACCGGAATCTCCCCCGACATAGCATGCCACGTGTTAAACATTGATCCTACCAAGGCGCCCGTAAAACAAAGAAAGAGAAGTATGGGGGCAGAACGATCAGCAGCCCTCGATGAAGAAGTAAAGAATCTACTCGCCAATGACTTCATACGAGAAGCTATCTACCCAGAATGAATCGCTAACCCGGTGCTGGTAAAGAAGGCTAATGGGAAGTGGCGAACCTGCATTGACTTTTCCAACCTAAACGACGCCTGCCCAAAGGATTGCTTCCCACTTCCCCGAATCGACCAACTTGTAGACAACACAGCCGGGCACGAGCTCCTATCTTTTATGGACGCATACTCAGGATATAATCAAATTCCTATGCATGCTCCTGACCAAGACCACACTAGTTTCATCACCAACCGGGGTTTATACTGCTATAAGGTAATGCCCTTCGGACTTAAAAATGCAGGAGCCACCTACCAGCGCCTCGTCAACAAGATGTTTGCAGGGCTAATAGGACAAACTATGGAAGTATATGTGGATGACATGCTGGTAAAGTCAAGGAAAGCCAAAGATCACGTAACCACCTAGGCGAGATGTTCCAGGTACTTCGACAGTATGAAATGAAGTTGAATCCACTAAAGTGCTCCTTCGGAGTGTCATCAGGAAAGTTCCTAGGATTCATCGTCCATGCCAGAGGGATTGAAGCAAACCCCGAACAAGTCCGAGCACTAAGGGATATCAAGATACCTTCCACTCGGAAGGAAATGCAAAGTTTGAATGGAAAAGTGGCCGCCCTAAGCCGATTCATCTCCAAGGCAACGGACAAGTGCGTTCCCTTTTTCGAAGCTCTAAAGAAAGACAAAGGAAAGTTCGAATGGACTGACCAATGCTTAACCGCTCTCCTTAACTTAATAGAACACCTCCAGAAACCACCGGTACTCTCGACTCCAAGCGAAGGCGAAGAATTATACCTATACCTTGCTGTATCATCTCACGCCCTAAGCGCTGCCTTGGTAAGAGAAGACAACCGCACGCAACGGCCAGTTTACTTCATCAGCAAGAGGTTTACTGGGGCAGAAGTCAGATATCCCAAACTTGAGAAGCTAGCATACTGTTTACTAATCACATCACGGAAACTACGTCACTACTTCCAGTCCCATTCCATCAAAGTTCTGACCGATCAACCACTGAGGCAGGTACTCCATCGTCCCGACACTTCTGGGCGACTACTTAAATGGTGCATTGAACTAAGTCAGTATGATATCACCTATCACCCTCGCACCGCCATCAAGGGACAAGCCATGGCTGATTTCATTGCAGAATTCACTACCAACGAAGATAAGGAGAAATTGGAAATAGCAGAAGATATCAAGTGGAATCTCTTTGTGGATGGTGCGTCAAACGAACAAGGCTCGGGGGCAGGTGTGGTAATAATCACTCCCAGGGGAAACAAACTGCACTATGCTATAAGGTTGGAGTTCGCTGCTACCAACAACGATGCAGAATATGAAGCAGTGATAGCCGGACTAGAACTTGCCATAGACATCGGAGCCAATTCTTTGTGTCTTCACAGCGATTCTCAACTTATTGTTAATCAAATACTAGGAGAATTCCAAGCTCAAGAAGAACGACTCATGGCATATTTAAAGAAGACCAAGTCACTTCTCAGCCGATTGGACCACTACTTAGTCAAACACATCCCTCGGGAAGAAAACTAAGAGGCTGACGAATTGGCAAAGCAGGCAAGTATGAGAGACATCGCCATCTTCGGGGCAGTAGCCATCTCAAAGCAACTGGCCCCAAGTTTTGAGCAAGTGAATCTAATAGCTGCAACCGAGGAAGCAACTTGGATGACTCCCATCCGAGACTACCTACAAAGCGGCACGCTACCCAACGGGCGTAACGAAGTCAAGAAAATCTTGAGGAAAGCATCCCGCTACACAATACAAGAAGACATCCTCTATCGACGCAGATTCTCTAACCCGTTATTAAGGTGTGTCGCTGGAAGGGAAGCCAAGGAAATCTTATTCAACATCCATCAGGGAAGCTGCGGAGATCACACCGGAGGGCAAACTTTAGCAAAAAAGATACTCCGATATGGATATTTCTGGCCCACCTTAAGCAAGGACGCCTTAGATTTCGCCAAAAAGTGTGACAGATGCCAGAAGTTTGCTAAGATTCCGTGGCTACCAACCACTGAGATTACTCAAATGACCAGCCATTGGCCCTTCGCAATATGGGGAATTAACTTAATCGGCGAGCTACCAATGGGCCGAGGCGGGGCCAAATATGCTATAGTGGCAGTCGACTATTTCACCAAATGGGTGGAAGCGGAACCTCTGAATAAAGTATCTTCAGCAAAAGTTATTAACTTCTTGATCAAAAATGTTCTGTGCAGGTACGGAGTCCCACTCAAAATCATATCAGACAATGGACTTCAGTTTGACAGTGAGGAATTCGCCAACTGGTGCCAAGAGCACGGAATTCACAAGAGCTTCTCATCCGTAGCGTACCCCCAAGCAAACAGACAAGTCGAAGCCGTCAACAAAATTCTGAAAACTCTAATAAAAAAGGAGCTCGAAAAGTCAAAGGGCGCTTGGGTGGATGAACTCCCTACGACACTATGGGCCTATCGCACATCTTTCAGAACACCAACGGGGCACACTCCTTTCTCTTTGGCATACGGATCGGAGGCTATGCTCCCAGTTGAAACCATTGTGCCTTCCCACCGTAGAATCCACTATAACCCAGAAGAGAACGAAGAACTCCTTCACATGTCTTTGGATCTAATTGAGGAGAGAAGAAATGATGCAGTCCTTAAAACAGCAGCCCACAAACAAAAAGTGGCGGCATAATACGACTCCAAAGTCAAGCATCGTACCTTACAAGAAGGGGATCTTGTCCTCAAGCGAATCTTCCCTCGTCCCGGAGCACTAGACCCAATCTAGGATGGACCATATGTAATTCATAAAGATCTCCACAACGGAGCCTATATTTTGTCAACAGTGGACGGAGAGGTGTTCCAGAGGGCATGGAACATCCAACACCTCCGTCGATACTTTTCTTAACTTGTATTTCCCATATGAAGTGAATTAACAAAGAGAATCAGTGGACGTAGGCATTTTCGTGCCGAACCACTTTAAAAAACCTTGTCTCTTTTTTAACTTGTTCCTTTGTATCTTGGCTGCTTGTTAACTTTATCCTTTTCTGTTGAACAAAATCCTGAGCATATAGCATTTCTATTCAAAGCACTTCACAACGCAACTTCACCTGGACAAGACCTAAACAGGTACTATGCGAATCTATGCCCTCGCCAATGAGACACTTTTGCTCCGGCATCCCTCTGCTGCGGGTTAACTCATTGCTCGCGACGGCCCTCAAAGCCAACTGTAATGAGCCGATTATAAGCCACCGAGAAGGCCGACTATAGCCGAGGCAGCTCATTACGGCGTTAGGCTCGCCGGCAACTGTGAACCGACTATAAGCCCCAACATAAGGTGTGGCCAGCCAGGGGCAGTTCACAGTTGACGATCGGCACTCACGCTAGCCGGCCACAGTAAATCGAATAATACCCACGATTGCGGGCTATAATGGCCCGGGTAGTTACTGTGCGCGATCTCGGCTCCGATGTGTCTTAAGTGCGGCCGTGGTAAAAAGGAATTAACTCCCCACGGAGGCGTAAGATGGGTGACAAATGTCTCCAAGACCCACAGCTAGGGAAAGTGACTACAAAACCCGTTTGCCACGAACTTAAGCACATCGAAGGCCTTCCGTGATTGGAAGTTTTACTTTTTCACATATTTCAATTTTACTTAAGAAACTTCCCTCCTATCCTCTATAACAATCCCTAAAGTACAAGATACAAAGTAGGAGATACTCGCCAATGGGTGTAGGGACTCACAATTGGATGGCAGGGCATTCAACTGCGTTCCATGCTCGGTCATACGAGATATTCAAAACTGCCATCTACAATTAGAACATGGAAGGCGGTATTTTCTTCTTTTGTGTACAAATACATGACTATAATTTGTTCACACCACACGCTAACATTGCAAGTCATGAAATTATGTTTTAAACAAGAACCTAACATCAAACACAATTTAGTTACAAGAATATACATAGCTATATTTCTCATACGACATGTCAAAATAGCAACAAACATTCAGAAGACGACAAAATCAGCTTAAGTCAAAGAATTACATGTCAAGAATAGAGCTATTTATTACAAGTAGCAAAATATTACAACCTAACAGTTACTTTACTGTTTTAAGACTAACATATACAACCCTGTCAAATCCACAAAAAGAGTTTTTCCAGGTATAATCAAGGGGCCGGCTGCATTGGAGTTTTATCCTTGTCCTGTTGCCCACCTGTCCAGACAGAGAAAGGATTCATTAGTGAGAAGCAACCAAGTTAATGGGGAAACTAAAAAAGGAGGACTTACCAGCACCTGCTTCTTGGCCATCCTGGTCGTCATCCTCTACTTGCACACCTGCCTCCTCAGCAGCAAGCAACCGCATACCCTCCTTCACCGCCACCTTCTCCTCCTTGGCAAACTGGGCAGTGACCACATCCATGCTGAAGGCCACACCACCATCTTTATCCGCATCAGCCTTAGCCTCCTTCAGAGCCCGAAGATAGATCTTAGCCATGACCCTAGGATAATCATCCATCCAAGATAGATTGCCCTGCTTCCAGGTTCGGAAGTACATGTCCTGAAGCATTTCGTCCATCACCCCCTCATTCTCCTCAAACTTCCTCATCCGGGCCTCGGAAGCCGACAACCTTTTAACGGCGGCATCTCTCTCCGATCGGTATCTCGAGCAGTCAGCCAGAAGGGACTTCCGCATTGCCTCCATCACCTCCCTCAACTTGGCTTGAGCAAGCTCCGCAGCCTCAATTTTCCCGGATAACTCCTCTATCTGCTCAAGATCTGCTTTCCGAACCTCGTCCACCGTGGCAATAGCCATGTCGATCCATTCCTTGCAGGTAGCTTCCATTTTCCGCAGTTCGGCCCGGCTGGCCTCTTCCATGGTTTTCTTTAGTCATCCAGAAGCAGCCTCATGCTGAGAGATCTGAATGGCCTGATCATCAAGCTGTTTGGCCTGATCCGAAACCACCAATCGTAGTCGGATGTTGGCACTCCCAATCTCCTCTCCAGCCTTAACCAGCCGGGCATGATGCCCCATCAGCTTCCTAGTCTCCTCCGCCACCCGATCAATATTAGCCTTGGCCTTGTCTCCCATGGTAATTATCCGAGTAGTAAGTAAATCAAGCACCCGTACCATGGGATTGCGGGGAAGAAGGTGCTCACCGGTAACCTCGTCAAAGGTAATATCATGGGAACTTGGATCCAGGTCAGGATGACCCGCAAGTGGATTCCGAGCCAAGTCAGGGCGATCAATCTGAGTGACGGTAGGATTTTCAAACGGATGCGGAGAGAGTACGAATTCAGTATCCTCCTCTGTGATATCATGAAGAGGCTGAACTGGGGGCTGAGGACCAAGTGAAGACTCGGAAAAGGGATGGCTCCTCTTTCTCTTTTGAATGCCCTCGTCAATAACCCCGAGAAGAGGACGGTAGCCGACTACATCCCCGGAACGGTGGGCCGAAGGCTTCGGCTTGGCGGAAGCTTTGGAGAGCTTGTACTGTTCAAGCCTGTGCCGAAGATCTGAGGCCTTGGCCGTTTTACCTGCTCCTAATATGAAGAAAAAATGTCACAAGCTTACATTGATCCATAATTCGAGAAAACACGGTAAATTAAAAAATAAAAGAAGAAAGAAAACACATCTGTGGTTGTACAAACCCTGGGGAGGAGTAGGATACTGCAATAAGTCCTGGATTTCATTCCAGGACGGGAGCGGGTCATAAAATATTCCTAAGTCCCTATCATAAATGGAGTCCGTAGGAGTCAAAAGTTCACCTTGAGTCGTCGGAGCCACCTTGGCTGGAATAGTCTGAGGAGGCTCGCTTGCACCAGTCCCAGCCTTGTCAGCTTTTCCGGATTTCTCTATCGAAGCCGGTTCCTCGTCCAGCCCCTCAAAAGCTTGGTGGAATGCATCATCTGTCCACTCCTGAATCTCGCCTGCTTGCCCAGGAAGCAAGGCCCCGATGCCATCACCACCATCGCCACCTTCCCGGTCACCTCCACCCTCACCTCTCTCCTCCTCTACGTCTTCCTCCCCCTGGGTAAGTGGACAATTGCTGGGGGAAGGACCGTCCGACTTCTTAAGTTTCTTACCTCCGACGGCTGGAGGTTTTGTGAAAGGTTTCCTCTTGCCACTCTCTACCATGACACCTCCCTTAGCCTGAGCAGCCGCCCTCTCCTCCGCCGTTTCCCTCAGCTTGACTACTGACTGCTGTGGAAGGATCAAGTTATACTTCAGAAGGGTCGCATTTCTGATCAGGTAGGCCGCTGATCTATCTCTCCCGGGGATAGCTTCTATCTCAGCCGCCGTCTAAACCAGGCGATCAGTCTCCACAACCGCAAAGCCACCTGTCGCTAGCAAAAATGAAAACGTATGAGAAGAAGCATCGCAATCAGAATGGAAATTATAAATAAAGCATCGACTTACATCCAGAAGTAAAACGCCGAATAGAAACAGAGTCGTCCCTGACAAAGAACCACTCCTTCTTGAACATGCTGAACTTAGAATACAAGTCCAAGACCGGTTTGAAGGTTACAGCTGACTCCAAGCTGATATATGGGGACCCCTTCTTATAGCCCCTCAGATTATATAAGTACCGGATCTCCCGGTTGGAAGGAGCACGCCCATGCTTCCTCTGGAAGATGACGAAGAGGCTCACCAGTATAGCATAGGAGTTGGGTTGAAGCTGGAATGGGCCACCTTTAGATATGTAAGGAAGCTGGCTACCCAAGCATTAAGAGGCGGAATGGCACCACACATGCAGTGGTATATGCTGTAAGCAAAGTACCCTTCGGGAGGGTCATACGACATAACTTCTCTCCCTGGCAACAGCATGCGCGTTCTATCGATTCCAAAAGAACGAGAGATGACATCGAGCTGCTCCTCCTTGAGGGAGCTGGGAAAGCAATCGGGTGGGGAGTTCAAAAGCTCCTGTGGACCGTACCCATCCACTAGTGATCTCGGGGCAGGTCCGTGACGTTCTGGTCCTGACTGAGCAGGGGGCACTGCGGAAGATTCTCCTTCGCCCTGGGATTTCTTTTTATCTGATCGAGTTTCTGCTTTTCGAGACATTTATCTACAAACACAAAAAGTACATCGTTAGAGCAGAAGAAGTAAACAAGCATCCGTATGAAGACTAGAATTGCATTTATGAGTTGAGACATAAAATCTCATTCGGCCTTATACCCCCAGTCTCGTTCAATACTAAAAATTTTCGAGTCCATTCGGTGTTGAAAAGGTTTTAGTTCATTCGGTACAGAGAGTCTTTATGCTCATTCGGTAGAACAAAGAAACCTCATTCGGCAAAAGAAACGCACCGATCCGACACTAAGATGATTCGGCACTTGACTGATTCGGTGTTTATCTGGTTCGACTATCTCAAATGATGGAGGTTGAACGAAGGCCTGAAGCCCATACTTATAAGCAATTACGAACGACCGGACCAGTTGGTTCGGCATACGAGGCCGAAAGAAGATGTCCTAGCTAAAACAAAGCATGCCATGTGCATACACATGCCCTACTTTGGGGGGCAAGTGTTGGGTGAGATTCGACCGGACCAAGCCCTCACCGAACAGGCCTACTGCCGAACCAACCCATCTCCTCACCAATGCCGAACCAACTCTCCTCACCAATGCCGAACCAACTTTCCTCCAAGCACTACCGGACCAAACCCAACTTCTTCACCGAATCAACTATCACTGCCGGACCACTCCCCTGCCGGACCACTCCCCTGCCGAACCAAATCCCCTCTCCTCCATTACCGAAACAAACCCTCACCGGACCAGCTCCACCAACTCCACAACCGAACCAATCCACTGCCGAACCAAGTCCTTATCTCCACCCATCTACTACCGAACCAAGGCGATGCCGAACCAAATTTTCCAGGCCAGATTGTATCAGCCCGGGCCCGTCAGCAGCTGTATACATCCAAGACCCCTACCCCCCAGCCTCACTCTATAAATTGAGGGGCAGGGGTACAACAATGGGGGACAAGTTTGAGAGCTCAAGCACGGAGAGAACTTTCAAACAACTTTCTTTTACTTGTATCAAAGCCTTGTACTTGTAATCAAAAGAAGAGAAGAGAAATAACATATAAAGTGGACGTAGGCACATTCTGGCTGAACCACTATAAATCTACGTGTCTTTTTTACAGTTTAGCCCCTGCTTTTCATATATTTGCATAAATCACTCAAATCACTAAGAACAACATAAGATCTACTAAATCATACAACTTTGAGGTGTTTGTCCATTTTTTTTGCAAACACACGCTTATCCTAAACATATAATTAAGGCTTTATAATTTCCCATTTTGAAAATTATATTGCCTCCTAGTATTTAATTCCTATCGTTTTCACTCCTATCCTATCAATTATCCGTAATAAATGGTCATTATTATTCTATTTGGACAATCTTTAATAACATTTATTTATTCGTTCTTATTCAACCTATTATGCATATTTCATTTCCCCTATAAATGCCATAATAATTTCTTTAATCGGTCCCATTAACACATCTATGTCCCCATTTAATTCTTGTAACTCCTTATTAACTGCACATTTATTGCCTTATTAATTTTGGAGTTACTATCTCTTTTCCGTCTACACCTCCTAATCCTATAATTTACTATGCTATTTATAACTAGGCATCCTAGTTATAACTAATGCGAATATCGACGTATATTATGCTATAAATATATTTTTATTTTTATTAGTAAGCAAAGTTATACGTATTTATTTATATATCTATTCCTATTCCTAACACATTAATTCCTTTGCTTAGGAATTCCAGAACGTTAATTTCCACATTTTAAATTATTAGAGATATTCTTTCCAAAATGGATTACCATTATAATTTTCCAAAAATTATCCAAAAATGTGACTTTTGCTCCGTTTGAAATTACAAAGAATTATATTTTTTCTTTTATTGAAATAGACAGCGCAAACTACAAAGAAGAATATCTGTACTTTACACATCTTTTTCCTTTTTGGTATATTTCTTGTTAATTCAAATGGCACACTTTTTATACATATTTTTGGAATTGGATAATTTATGGAAATTAAAAGAAAATAGATACAATTAAATTATACCCTGCTCGCAATAAATTAAAACATAGAAATTCACATTCCAAGTCAAATTAGGGCAATCTAAACTAATACTAACATTTTACAACTCAATTATAAATCCGAAATAACCTTTACAACTTTACCAACATTTAACTTTAACAAATTTTGGGATTGATTTCCAAATTTCTAAATTAGGATGCAAATATCATTCTTATTCCAATTACCTAACTTACAGAATATGTAGGCAAGATTTCATCTTCCTAAGCCTACAACTCCACAGATCTTGCATAGACATGATATTCAAATAAAATCAACGATACAAATTTTAATACTATAAATAAACCATATAATTTCCCACTCATCTTTGAAGCTTTCCAAATCTCCCAAATTCAAATTCATCCCTTTACTTGGCTCCTTTTCCTTTCCAATCCAAAAGAATATGTATAACAAGGTATATACATACTATTAGAATTACAAATCAGAGAAGAGATTTGGAGTAAAGGGAAGTATAGATTTATAATAATGAAATTTACCCTTTTCCGCAGCATTGGTTCGCTCCTTCTATTCTTCTATTTTATTTTCTGCCCTTCTCCGATTTATATACACATAATATAATATTTTATAATTAATAGAAATAGTGGAGAAGGGAAAACGGTAGAGCTTTGCTGCTTTCATAAGAAAATATTAGAAGAGAAGTAAGCGGTTAGGCCTGTATTTATATGCGCTCCAATAATCGTACCCATTAGATTTAAAATAATAAAATCCGAGCTGTTTGACCAAGGTTCAACCGTAGTCGCCACCTTCACCACCGATCGACCGTCCCCTATGAGTGGTCGATCGGTGGGGTTCATACTATTAATAATATTTTTTTCCTTTTTCTTGTTTTTAATTATTTTCGTTCCGAAAACTTCAACCTCTAATAACTTCGTCGTTTGATCTTCACCGCGAAACTCCAAATATTAAAGTTGTTCAGAAAATCGCTACAAACGTAATGGTGCAAGCTTCGTGGTCAAATTTTGATATTTTCTCAAATTCCATTTTGAGCCTTATTAATTGTTTATTAATTATTGTTAGCTTTTACATGTGTTATATCATCCCTCCGGGTTATGGGAATCACTCCTGCCCCGGAATTTCGTTCATTGGAAGCTCCACTTACATGTAATTTCCACTGGGAAACTCGGACCATACCATCTTCCTCTTCTCCATCTCAAACAGTGAATTCAACGATGAAATCAGCCAATGCATATCCTCATATCGCCTTTCTGGGATGGTATGTTATATCATATTGGCTCAATTCAATGTTCCTTTCAATAGTCCTCCCGAAGTCTTAGGTTGTGCACCAATTGCCTTAGCAGCTGATTAGTCAGAACCATTATTGGGTGAGCCTAGAAGTATGGTCGTAGCTTCCTCAAAGCAATCAACAAGAAGTGTGCCAGCTTCTCCAATTTCAGGTAGTTCATTTTTTGCTTTGATAAATCGCTTACTGATGCATATACGGGCCTTTTGATATTTGATTCCTAACGTTCCAATGCCGCATTTAGTGCATGAGCAGATATTGCCAAGTAAATGAACAAACTTCTCCTACCAAAGGCTTCGATAGGATTGGTGGTCTCTCCATGTTCTTACAATTTCTAGAAAGCCTCACGACTTTCCTTATTCTAAACAAACTTCCCTTTTTCTTTCTTGAGCGCATCGAAGAATGGAATACACTTTTCTTTTGCTTTAGAGATAAATCAACTCGGCGCAGCGGCTTTCCCATTCAAGCTCTGCATTTCCCTCCTTGATTTTGGGCAGCAACATCTTTTAACACTTGAATATGCTATGGATTATCTTTGAAACCTCTTGAATTCACGATGAAACCCATGTATTTGCCTGATGCGACTCCGTAGAACACTTCAATGGATTGAGCTTTATTCCATACTTCCAGAGTACATCGAACATCTCTGCAAGGTCATCCATCTAGTTCATTGATCGTTGTGACTTCACCAACGTATCGTCTACATAAACCTCCTTCGTCCCCCCGATTTAATATTCGAACATTTTTTTACCAATCACTAGTAGGTTGCTCTGACATTCTTCTAACAAAACGACATCACTCGACAGCAGTATAAACTCAAATAAGTGATGAAACTCGTGTGCTCCTGATTTGGAACATGCATCGCTATTTGATTATAGCTAGAATTCGCATCCATAAAGGATAACATTTCGTGTCCAGCCGTTGAATCCACAAGTTGGTCTATTTTCGATAGTGGGAAGGTGTCTTTTATACATGCTTTATTCTGGTCCAAATAATCAATGCATGTCCACTATTTTTCATTTGGCTTCTTGACCAACACAAGATTTGATACTCGTTCGGGGTATAGAGCATCACGGACGAAGCCATTTACCTTCAGCTTATCCACTTCATCTTTCAACGTAGAAAATTGCTCTGGACCCAGAATGCGTCTCTTCTGCTTCACAGGATGGAATCTTAGGTCTACATTCAATGCGTGGTATGCTATCTCCGGCGATATCCTATACACGGAATCGGTCCAGGCAAACAAATCTAGGTTGCCTGGAGAAACCCTACCAATTCCTTCCTCATCTTTATGCCAAGCTGAGATCTGACTTGAGGACCCTAGTAGGATCATCCTCATTGATTAGGATGTTGATCGTCAACTCCACTGGCCCTGCCCTCACATCCTCTAGCTCTTTTTGAGGGTCTATAGGCTTGTAGAACTTACTATGGGACCCGAACTAGGACTTAGGTAGTAATTACTATGCGATCGCAGTCTTGATGTTGAGAGCTTTCGTTGCACTTGTTTCTTTCCCATGTCACTTCACATCTCTAAGCTTAATGACATAACATTCATGACCTGTACTTTGGTCACCTTGAATAGCTCCAACCCCATTCTTTACTTCATCATCAGTCACCACGGAGCCAGTGCTATTTTAAAGCTGGCAAGGACCGGTCGGCCCAGAAAACATTATAATTAGAGAATTCATCTACAATCCCGAAGGACTGCACCCACACAATCTTGCGGCCACCTTCACCCAACTCCACAGACAAGTCAATACATCATATATGCTCTTTTGCCTCTCCGATAAATCCTCAAATGTGGGATTTACATAGCTTTACATCCTTTGGACTTATCTTCATCTTATCAAATGTCTTTTTGAACAGAATATTAACCAAGCTTCCACAGTCAATTAGAACTCAGTGAACAGTTGCTGGCCCTATCATGGCGGTAATCACCATAGGGTCCAGCGTTAGTGTTTGCACCCCTTGAGCATCTCTGTCATAAAAAATATATCATCACTCATCGTCTTCAGCTCCATCTTCAATAGTAAAAAACTCTCCTGTAGCAGGTGTTTGCTCCCATCTCATTTCATCTTTTCTCTACTGGATGAGGTCCTTCAATTATCATGTTAATCATGATCCTACCATCTGATCGCCTAGGCCCCTCTCTGCATGGTCCAGGTCGGTCCTTTTGAGCATTCTGCCCTTGAGATCTAGCACTTTGCTTGCCATTCTGCAGGCCTCTCACATATTCCTCTAACTTTTTGTTTCATATCAATTCTTTAGTCACATCTCTTAGGCGACGACACTCGTTGGTACGTGGCTTCTTATAATTCTCAGTTTCCTACATAACAAGATATATATTTTCAGCTGTACCATTCAATGGAGTATAATCCTCCGGCGTCATGTATCTCAGATGCTTTTTTGTATTATTTCGTTTACCTCCAGTGCCTTGATTTATCCTTTTTGATTTTTGTTATTGGTTCTCACATTCACCGTGATGTTGCCGACACTCTCCTCGGTTTGTTTAATAGCGATGTTGCTTTGCACAACTTCAATCGACTGCCTCCCACCAGCCTTTACGGTGGTTATATTTGCCTCTTCCAAGCACAAATAGTAGGTTACCTTTTGGTTAAATTCCTCTATGCTGGGTGGCTGCTTCACTTTTAGCCATCTGGCAAAATCTATGTCCAAGTGTATTCCCAGATCAAAGCCATCAACACGATATCCTCCTTTGGATTGCTTACTCCTATAACAGCAGCATCGAATCAACTTACAAAATCCTTTAGGGTCTCTCCAGCACTCTAATGAATAATAGACAAGGACATCACATCCTTTGGTCGAGCGATGTGAAGCCTAAACTGGTCCATAAACTTTATTGCTAATTGATCAAATGTAGATATGGATTTCGGTGCGAGCCTAGTAAATGACATCATAACCACCCCATCCAAGAATATAGGAAAACACCTACACCTTATTGCATCAATAGCTTTGGCACCATCCATATGCCACTCATATTTCAATGGATGCTGTCTAAGGTCTGTTCCGTTATACGATGGCATCATTAGCATGACAAACTCATTGGATATTCCTTCCGTAAAATGTCATCAGTGAAGGTGGTCCTACTAGGTCCTGAGCCCCATTCCTCATTCTTACTCCATTGATTTTCATTTATCAATCTTCTTACCATATCAACAATATATTATTGAATGGCCTGGTTACCCGAAAGATGTCCATCAGGAACAGCCTCAGGTGCTTTTCTCTACAAATGCTCTCGGTTTGTTCGATGATATCTAGGCTCTTTTTTTGTGGAAGAACCACTCCTCCAGATCATCTATGATGCATAACTAGTTCTGAGGTGTTCATTTGGGCACTAATATTCTGTGTACCATCATTCTGCCTATCATTTCCAGTATTGTGCAAATTATCTTCATTGTCGGATAAACTAATAGCCTCAGGTAGTTGTGCTCCAAAACTACCTAAATTGTGTTCGGTACTAATTTGATTTTGGTCGGTACCGACCACATTGGTCATGGCCAATTCTAGCCACTTCCTCCAGTTGTCTTCCTTGATGCCCCAATAGCTTTTTTGTTCATCTTTTGCTTTCATTCTCTTTTGTTCTAGTCAGATGAAATGAGTTCTATTCTCTAGAACTTGAATATGTTGCATTTCTCTGGCTCCTCCTACGCCTTTGGGATTGCTTGTTCAATAGGGCAATACTTGCATCCATCCTATCAAGAAGTACTTCATGGCTATCCGCCATCCTATGATTCAGTTCAGCCATCATCCTATCAAACTCAACCTTGACACCATCTCCTTCGGGGCAGATGGTCCTGGAAGACTAGTCATTGGCTGGTTAGTCTGTTTATTGTTTTGAAAAGCTTCATCTTCTCCGTCTTACTATAGCTCCAGATATTCCAAATCTCCTAGGGGTCATTAGTTTAAAAATCAAACGCTTTAAATCAACAATGACAAAGTTCTGGATCTAACTTCTGGGTGCTTTAATCCACAGTACTAAGCTACATCTACTCTTGAGTTCAGTTCTTAATGAATGCATAAAAAATATTGAATTTTTTTGGCACAACACTCCAATCAACTAGAAACATAGAAGCTGTAAATAAATCAAGAGTTAAAAGTAAGAACACAAAGAATTTTATAGTGGTTTGACAAATTTTATGGCCTACACCTACTTTAATCTTATTAGAGTTGGATTTGTTACAAGTATAAGATCTTTGTAATCATTTTTAGATCTAGATTAGCAAAAATAGACTCAAAATAACAAGGATTATGTAGAGAATAGTAGATGAAGAAGGTGGAGGCAAAAGAGAATCTAAAGTCCTTTTGTAGTAGTCATAGTGCTTCTATTTATAGCAGAATTGCGCAGCGGAGTCACCAAATCATGGAAGAGCAGGTAAGAATCTTGATCCGTGAGAACAGTGAGGAAGAATGAGTCATCTCGTAATTAAAATCATCTCGATACCGATCACAACTGTGATTGGTACTGATCTGATTTAGGATATGCCATTTGAGATTTCTCTTCCACACTTGCTTACATGTCCAAGTCTCCAAGCTTCGTTCACAATTTTGC
Source organism: Allium fistulosum (assembly GCA_030737815.1). Lineage (NCBI taxonomy): Eukaryota > Viridiplantae > Streptophyta > Magnoliopsida > Asparagales > Amaryllidaceae > Allium > Allium fistulosum. The sequence goes on from CM060902.1 coordinate 238,399,821, forward strand.
CCATCAAATCATATCAGTGTAGAAATTATTTGTATTACTTGGTACTCATTTTCTAGACAGCATTGGAGTCCTAATAGAATCTTGAAGTATAATCTACTTAGGACCGATATGGTTTTCCTAGCACTCCATTCTTTGATCATGTTTGCAAGTTATCTAAGAAATCAAAATGTATGCACATTTTGACTCCAAACTTTGAAAGACACTTCCTATTTCCATTCAAGCTTGCCCCTAAGTTCTCGAACCATTTCACCTTTGTCTCGACTTCCAGATTCACTTTAAAGCCGCTTGGTTTAAATACTGGATAAGATATGACATTTTAACACCAAGGTTAGGAACCATACCTTTGAGGTAAGGGATCTTATTTTGAAATGAGTCCTCCCTAGTATGAGGGCACTTGGTCTGAATGGGTAGGTCCCTATGTGGTTTAACATAAGATTAGAGATGAAACTTTCAAGCTATCAACTGTTGATGAGATCCATATTCTACGGGCGTGGAATAGCGAATGCTTACAATGCTATTTCACTTAGATTTATTTGTTTTATTTTCTGGAAATAAGCCACCCTAGTGAACTGGAGGGCAATGTAATAAGGCAATATTTTCCATTTCTTTTATTTAAAATAAAGTTAGCCTTTTGAACCGATGGAGCAGTGTACTTGTAAGTTAAACTTTGTGCACCGTGATTAGTAGCGCAATCTGGTACCTAAAGATAGGTATCGACTAACTCCTTTGACCCATGATTGGGTCTGGGGAGTATAATCACACCGCAGTCGATTGAATGACTCACCCTTATCCCTTCTATCTCTGAATAATGCCCAGAGATAGGCAAAGTCAATGAGGGATGCCGAGAGTTAGGCAACCGAAGCATCGATCTTTGGAACTAGTCTGCAATCAAAGCTTTCACAACTACATTTATGGCTCGATAAGACATGCCCAGTTGAAGATAAACGATTCTAGCTAGTGAGTGATTTCGATCAATGCCTGAAGATAGGCAAGGTCTAAAATTGATGCATAGAGTCAAGCATCAGAAATATCGATCCCTAGAGATAGGGGTCGATGAATGATTGAACTATCTATAACTATGACTACACTTACGGCCCGATGAACCATGCCCGGTTGATGATAAATGATAAAGGTCGAATATGAATTCAGACAACATCCAGAGATAGGCGAGACTGAAATTCGGTGTCCAGAGACAAGCATTAGAATGCTGTATCCCAGAGACAGGGAACAGTGCAAAGTTGAGTGCTTTTCCAACCACAACCATTTACGATCAAACAGAACATAACCCATAATAAACAAGGCTGGCCACAAAGTTGGCTAAAAGAATAACAAATTTTATTTAGTCAACAAATAAATACTTTGGTAATGATAAAAAAATAATATTATTAAGCCATCGTAGAAATTTACTTATTTTTGCAGAGCTACATTATGTAATGGCGCTAGATAGACAAAGGCATGAATAATAAAATGGAATAGCATAACAGAGGATTATATTATATATGCAGGCAACGGTATATAGGAAGATAAAGTGAAAAGTGCAAAAATGTAAATACGACCAAGATTTTATAGTAATAGTAGTCTTTTAGTTACTTTCACATTTATACAAGCATGGCGGGGGCTGCTCCCGCACAATATCCACCTACGTACAGAAAGAAATTAAAATACATCAAAAAGGCTAAAGAAATTGCTTTCACAAATACCGAAGCTGAGAACCTACTCCTTTTTCCCTTGCTTGTTGCCTTTGGTATCAGACTTGTCGTGGCGACTCTTTGAACCCTTTCCATCGTTAGTCTTCCCCTTCTTTAGAGAGCTTTCCTCGAAGGGTGTAGTTTCTCCTTCAGAGATCAAGTTGATAGGGTCCTCGGGTTTACAAATGGCAGGGTCAGAGAGTTTTTAAGAACCACTAGCACCATGACCTTTTAGAAGCTTGAATTTGAGTGGTGGAAGCTTTAAGATTGGGCTTGGTTTTCTTGATCCGGTGGGCTTTCCAGTTCCTGGCTCATTATTGAGTTTAAATTTCTCAAAATCAAGCTTTAGCCTCTCCATCATGGTGATATGGTTATCAAAGTCCTTTTCACTTGTGATTGTAACGTCATCTTCCTAGGATTGATTGACGTCCTTTAATCCTGCTAATGCCTATATTTTTTGCGAATCTAGGTTGGGGCTACAACTGGAAGGAGAAGTTGGGATGACTGGCACTATGACAACGGAGGTTGACATGGTAGAAATAACATTAGGACCCTAGCCCTGAGTTGTTGGTGGCGGAGAAGCAAGCGATGGGTGATCTGTAAGTTAACAGACAGTGAAGTAAAGATTAAAGACTGCCTCAAGTAAGAACTGAAGCTTCTCGAACACTAAGGAGATGAGAGAAATATCTTGGCCATGTTGGAATCGGGCCAGCCTGCAGCCGAGTCAATGGGTAAATTTCACAAAATTTCCTTTTGCATCTTTAGTAGGCCTATGCAGTCTAAATTCATTTGGAACTTCTATAAATTTTCATTTAAATAAAATGTTCATCTTATTATAATTATTTAAAATTAATTTGATTTAATTTTAAATTATTTGTGGTATTATTTTTGTTTTCTGCTATGGAAGGTTTGGAGGAGAAAAGAGAAAAAAATGAATGAAAAATATTGAATTGTCCATGGGAAATGAATTAGCACGTTTTGACTGAAAATCAAGTTATTTGATATTTCCATCAAAACACTTGCAGTTTTGATACTTGTCGAACGATGCTTTCGTATCAGATCTTGGACCATATCCAAAACCCATAACTTCAATATTGCTCCCACTGACTTCGAGAAACTTTTATTATTATGTGCAAATAGTCTATTCTAAATTTTTACTTTGAATTTTCCATTTCAATACATATGCACCAGAGCACAAAGTCATACAAGGTGATCATTTTGAATGTATAATCCGAATCAACTTGCGAACATTGAATGAAGAATCTGTTACGCTAATTTCAACAATTAAAATTCATGGTTTTATTCTTATTAATGTGACTCACCATATTCAACTGCATTTGTGTGACGACCCACTATTTTCAATATCTAAATTTAGTTATAAACAACGTAGAAATATGCTTACAACTAAATTCGGATCTCAAAGAAAGTGGAGGGGCGATATAAAAAATTAAACAAACTCTAAAACAATAAATAAAAGGTAAACCTCACAGTGAAATTTTAAACATTAACATATACATATCTCATTCCAACAATTTAAATATTACTCAATTATAATACATCACATAATTTTCACAATTTATTACAACAATTATTAAGTAACCCTATTTAACCATGATGAAAGAGGTATACCGAACCGTCCTCCAGATATGACTCAATTTAGACCTGTTTGCTCCCTCTTTTGTTTTCACTTGCAAACTTACACATATACATAGATACATATAATAAAGGAAAAAAGTGTCAACTATTTTTTGGCTGCACCTAACCCAATACATCTTAACCTGTAACGACCCCGGATTTTATAAATATTTAAATTGATAATTAATTGAATTTTTGAATTAAAATTGTAAAATTAATTGTAAATTGAAGCGAGTTTCCCCAATTCAAATAGAATATATATTAAATCATATGAATTTAAATCTTAATATCAATGGTTTAAAGATAAATATAAAAATATAGATAATTGATACAAGTTTAAAAATAAATAACTTTAAATTTGAAATTGATGGGTTATGTTAGAAAAAAATAAAATAAAAATAAATTAATAATAAAAATTTAAGCTTGAAATAAATATGTAAAAGGTAAATTATGAAATATAAGGTAAATACAATTGCTAAAATTTTAACAACAAGTTGAAATAGAAATAAATAAAAGTAAAAATACCAATATATAAGGTAAATTATATAAACTATAAAAAAAATGAAGTAACACTTAAATAAAATTTAACAACAAATTTAAAAATAGAAATTTATTTATATTATAAAGTAATATTACAAAGTATAATTCAAGAAAGAAAAAATAGAACTTCATTCATATTTCAAAGTATATACAAAAGAAAAAAAAATCTCTAGTCAAATATCCAAACATATAAAAAATGAATGGCTGAAGCAAAAACAAAGTTAGGTTATGTAAATAAAAAAAAAGAAAAGATAAAAAGATAAATACATATATCTATAAGCAAGCAAATGAAGATAAGTATGAACAAACAAAAACAAGACAAGTTTAATTAATGCTAGCATAAATATATATATCTCTAGTACAATATATATCTCATCAGCCACCAAGAGATAGAAAATATCTCTGCCTATTGTACAAAAAATAAAAAAATAAATTTATACTTATACCCTGTAAACTATTTCTATATGTTCATACATCAACCTTCCTCATTTCAGTTTCGTTCCATTCCAGTTGAGAAAATCTGAAGCATATACTCTTGTAAAACTTAAACAAAACTTCACTTTAAAACAAAACCTCAACTTAAAAACATCAATACAAATCAAAGAAAACCAGAGAATCAAGAATGGGTTTCAGCTTGCAAATTCAAGTCTGTTTCAAGTAGCAGCTCTGTTCATTTTCAAACCAATGTTAGTAAACACTTTACTTAAAAATTTAAGTAAATCATAATCTGTTGTAAGTAAAATTATTAGATTGTATTATGCTTGCATGTCTATATATAAATGATTTCAGTTTCAAAAATAAGGACATCTCTGTTATTTAGTTTCTGTCAACATCTTATATCCAAAAAACAAAATCACGAAAATTTACAAGTTTAAACCATTTTGTGATGATCTGATGCATGCTATAAATTCGTGAATCTATGATGTAATATGCCTGCATGTTGTTTAAGTATGAATTGTATGTATATATGTTGATATTTTTGTATGCATGTCTGATATCAACCCTGTGTAGTTATAGAGCTTAAAATCTAATCAAATCCCAATATCTCATTTTCAAATCTCTGATAGGCTTAGGAATTCAAAAGAGATTTGTTTGTTAAACATGAATGAAGTTTAAAAATAATAATATAATTAAGTGATATAGGTTTGAACTTTATCTGGAATATAAGAAATACAGTAAAATTTTGAAAACTATTAAATTCAAATATCATAATGGTTAGATTCTCTGATATAATTTGAATCCCCATCACAAATCATGATTTTTAAAGGTAAATCACAATTTTTAATCAAGAGATTGGTGAGATATCTCGTGATGAACAGAATATGGGTTTCTGTTGATTTCTGGTGATCGGGGAAGGGTTGGTCGTCGTGATCGTCGCTGGAAAAAGCTGGAAGTCTGGTGATCAATGGAAAAATGCTCCGTGGAGTTCTCAAACGCCGTGGTGGCTGGACAACGGTGAACTAGGGTTCAAATGCCTATTTTGGTTAAGGACGAAGATGAGACAATTTCTTCATCGTGGTCGCACCGGAGTCGACCGGTGGTGGGGGAAATCGGAGCTGGAAGGAGTGATGAAGCTACGGTGAAGTCGGCAGGTGATTCTGAGGTCGGAGGCAACGACGAGGGTGGTTTCCGATCGAAGTATTTGAGTTCCAGTTTTGTCTTTGTGCTCGTTTTTCGATTTGTTAATGGAATCGATGAACTGGGACATCGGGAAGGTTGGCGAAGTCGATGTCGACTTGTTGAAGACCGGCAAGTTGGTCGGAGATGTGTGGGATCGACGTACACGTGCACGGTGCACTTGTGTGTTATCTGGCGATGTAAGATTTGGGAAGAAGCATTTTGTCTCGGTGATGTGCTCGTGCGAATCGAGGTGCGACTCGAAGTAGATGAGTTTAGCAGGTGACTCGAGGCTGGCTCGGGTTTTTTTAGTGTTTTGACTCGGGTATGTCTCGAGGCGATATTATGGTTTAATAAAAGTAAAATTTTGTAAAAGAAATCAAGTTTAAATTTAAAAGAAAAGTAAGCCAAGTTTTAAAGATATGGGAATAATTAGTTTTCAAAGATAAAGGTTTAACAAAGTTTTTAATATATTTAAAGTTGATAAGTTTTAAAAGATTACTTGTTAAATGTAATTAACTAAAGGAAAATTACTTAATGAAGTAATTAGAAGATAATTACTTAATGGAAGTAATTAAATGGAAGTGACTAAGGATTAATCACTTAGTGTAATTAATTAAGGATAACTAATCAAATGGAGATTTATTAAGGATTAATAAATGAGATTCATTAAGATTAATTAAAGTAAATTAATTTAATGATAATGATTAATTGGTAATTAATGATTAATTGTTATGAGATGATTGCTTAATGGTAAGTAATTAAAGGGTTAATTTCTTAAAATAATTAATTAAAGGGTAATTAATTATGTAATTGGTTTAGAGGTTAATTTAATTAATGTAATTAATTAAGAATAATTAATTAAGGTAATTGATTAATTAATTTATATCAAATGATTTGTAATTAATAAACCAGGATTGGATAATTAATTCATAAGTAATTAATTTAATTGGAAATAAATTAAATTAATTAGGATTAAACAATTAATTAATCCTGCTTATAAATGATTATTGAATGTTTGACCTTACTTATGGATGACTGTATTCTATTGAATGCTGTGAATTGTTCGATATCCCTACTATGTGATGCTGTGTGATATGAATTATTTTAATTCAAGCTGTGATGAATGTAATTTATTTTATCTGTAATTTATCGGTGAATCTGTGAATAAACGATAAGTGTTATAGTTATACCGCTTATCAACTATATTTCTGTATTCTGATATGTGATGATTGAATGATGTTGCACTACTGTGTGAAACCCCTGGACTACACCATACACACACAAATATGGATTTCACGAGGAAATCGGTTAAGTCACAGATGATTTAATTTAATGTTTTTGAAATTGGAATTTTAATTGATTTTGGAAATGGATTTGGGTTAAATGTTAAAGCTTTTGAAAAGAAGTTTTAAAGAGAAAAGTTATTTTGAATAACTTGGTAAAGTTTTTCAATTTAAATAATTTAATTTGAATTTGAATTCAAATTTTGGAATTGAATTCCATGTTTGGAAATTATGGTTAAAGATGTTATAATGTGTTTATATGGATTTAAACCATTTTATAAGTATGGTTCTGAGAATTCGAATTTAACCCAAGGACCTTAACTCGTATAAATGAATCAGATTTTCCGAAATGAAAACTATTGTTTTCAAATAATAGAAGCTTTCATATAAGGAATGAATTCCAATTTGTGTCAAAAAGAATTTCAAGTTTGAAATAAAAATGGTTTTCCGAGTTATGAATAAATTTTTGTGAAAGATTTTTGAACTTTGTTTTGAAATTGGAAAGCCGTACCTTTTGTATAAAAGGTCAAAATGGAATTGTTTTGAAAGCTATCGGTTAAACCTTTGTTTTAAAGATTGGATGAGTTAAATACAAATTGAAATGGAAATCTATGAATGGATCTTTGTGAAACTGGGTGAACTTTTTGAAATGAATCTTTTTGTGTAAAAAGATTTAAAATGGTAATGTGTTTAAACCATTTGAAGAAAAGTTTTGGATAATAAGTTGTGACTTAATCGAAATCCCAATATCCATATGTTTTTAAATATTGCGCTCATCATTCGGTTTGGCCGGTAGAGGACCTTTGTGTCATATAACCCATTTCGAATAATGATACGACGTTATGGATAGCATTTGAAAACCGGTGGTGAAGACCAGATATTTTCGAAAACGAAAGGACAACTCATCGAATGTCTCTGCATCGACTGGTCCCCGGTATAGAGATTTTAGCACCCTTTGTGATGGGAAGTCCGGACGTGATTAGAAATTATTCGGATTTGCAAGGGCTTCTTCAGAAGTGCCTTCGGTTCTGTTCGAACCCAGAACAGACTTGTATGGTTGTATGTCTGACACTACACTTTGAGATATAAATTTGATTTCTTTCAAATAAATTTCTGTTTGGTGGCGGAGATTTATTCTCTTAGCTTAACACCCTTCTCTGAGACGTACGAGCTCAGAGGTTATGTAGTTGAAGGTTATCAGTGATATACTCCCAATTTGGTAGTGTGGCATGCTAAGTGTTGCTGTGTGTTGCTGATCATTTGCTGATCATTTGTTGATCAAAGCATGGCTTTCGTGTAAAGCGTACCTTTGTGGACGAGACCTCATCGAGCCTCACAGACCGGAAATGGTCGAAACAGGAAAGATGCGGCAAGGTTTCAGGGGTAGCTCCCCTAGGGTATGTCCATTCCTTCTGGAAAAAGGTGGTATCATGGTATGGAGCCCAGATATTTACCTGTGTGGTTGCTCCAATCTCATTTACCGTGTGATTGTTGCTGTGTGATCGAGGCGCCTCGGATAAAGGTCGCAAACGACCGGGGGTGGAATATCTCAGGTTTACTACCCGGGAAGGGGGTAACCGGCCTTGTGTTGGCAGAGAGCCAGGTGGTTCTCGGGGCGTCCCTCCAGAGGCGTTTCCATGTGGCATATGAAGTTACTTAGCCTGACCATTTGTTGGAAAATCCAAAGAAACAATACGAGCCTTGTACGATTTTAGTTGTATAACCTGCTATGGAATGTGGCGGTAACCTGCTATTGAACATAGTAGCTATAGTAGGCATAAGTGCGAAATGTCTATGCTGGCTAAGATTAATATTATACTTTCGAAATGTTTTCCACTATGCACTAGTAATAATATCAAAAGAGTTTGTTTTGCGTATCAAGCATGTTTGACTATCATAAGGAGAAATCTCCTCCAATTCTGCGTTTGCATTGTGTGTGTGGCGGGATGCCTTATGGTAGTTTCATTTTTTAAAAAGCATTGCGGATTTCAATGTTTAAAACTCCTTTGTTGTTTGTTTTAAAGATAAACTGTTTTTGTTACTCACACCAGTCCCACGACTGACCTGGAGTTTATTGTTCCCTTCCTAAACTCTGGGTGCCCATAATTTTCCACACGGGCAGTCTAGAGATGGGTTTTTCAGATAATCCGGTTTAGTAGACTAGTTGGAGCTAGTTCAGTTTTTGGAGTTCATGACTGTCCTTGCTTACCTTTGTGGAACGTGATGGTGGTTCGAGCTTGACGTTGGAGTTGGTAGATTCATTCTCTTTTTCAGATCATTTGGAGTATCACTTCTGTTATTCCCGCTGTATCATTATTTATCTCTGGTATTCTTGTATCATATTGATATCAGTGTTGTATATCATTTTGGATATTGTATTTATTGGAGTTGTATATGATATCATTTATTTCTTTCTTCCGCTGTGTTGTTATACTTAATGGTGTTATAAGCTTCAGCGAGCCAGATTCGGTGTTTGAACCTACGGCATTCGAGTACAAGTGAAGTACGAGTGCCGATTTTCGAAGGCCGAGTTAGGATCGTTATAGAACCCGACCTAAGGGATCCGGTGATTATTGCATAGGAAAGGACTACCTATGTACTAGTTTTGAGGGATCAAACCCACGTAGTTCTATTTCCTACTCATCTCCTACATCCAAATACTTGTTAGTACATTGCAACTATAACATCCATGCAACCATTGTAACCATCATAAACAATGCAACCAATGCAAAGAGTAAAAGCAGACAATAGTATTCCTACTCATCTATCTCAAAAAATCATCATATGGGATAAAAATAATAATGATAATAACACACAACCATTAACCATCAATGGCATTCAATGCCAAACTCAATCATGAAACAAGAATATAACAACACAAACATACTTACATACGTACTAATCATCCATTTTAGTAACGCATCACCAATGTAAGTAAGACCCATCAAATGTGCGCTAATCACTCCATAAAGTGACACAAATCAATCATCAAATATGTACTGGTTCAATCAACATTAATGACACAACATCCATCATTAATTAACCATATTTAACGACCTATCAACAAGTAGCAATAATGGTAAAATATCACACACTCATCAAAATGCGATACCATCACTAGACATCAAACTTATGTGATAATTACAACTATCAATCAATCATACATTCAATAACCAACAAAGTAATATAACTACATCCATTGTTCTCTTAAATTATTTTATCATTCTTTATTGTAAATCCACTTACTTATCTTCGAAAACAATAATAATTCTTTTGTTTTAAATCACCACAACTCCTTTTTATTTCTATTCACCTCAAAATAGAAAACATTTTTGGGAAAGTATTCCTTATTACTACTACTATTATTATTCATAGAAAATTTCCTTATTTTTTTAAGCAATAATAATAATATTTTATACCATAAACATTACAAATCAATCATTTAGTCATTTACATAAAACAATACCATTTTACTGAAATTAGTATTACTATTATTTAAGATCTAGTTTTATTTATTAATAATAATAACATCTCAAATCTTAATCTAAAAGTGATTCTAGTCATCATTTATTAATTTCCCCATAAATTCATAAACAGTAACCTTAGTTAATTCCATAATTTTAGTTTTAGTAAAATTGTTAAGTCATCGTTATTTATAAAAACCACTTAAAATCAGTAAATAACCTTATTTATCATTTATTTAGTTTATTATGTAATTATTATTTTTCGATAAAGTAATAGATTCGTATTAAATCTCTTTAGTAGACCCCAAAACTAGTTCATTACTATTTACCTCAAAGTAGTGTAATTTTCACCAAAAACATATTATTATTTATAAATCTCATTTTATTGAATAATAATAAAAAAATTCCAAAATAATTTTAAAGTATATTCTTCATTACTATATATGGATTTCCCTAGAAATTCATAGATAATAACCTTATTAAATTTCTCTAGTTAATTTCATTTTATTTCATTCAAAACCTGTTATTTACAAACACTACACAAAATCTATTAATCACATTATTTAGCATTTATTTATCCTATCTAACCAATTTCATCCATTATATATCAATCAATTACACTCAAAAATTTAATAAACAATCGATTACGGTTAACCCCAATAATACAAAAATCAATAGTAAATAGTCAACATGGCATAACATATCCAAACATTCACAATATCCAAACAATTATTAATATATCACAACATAGATCGATAATTATAATTTTAAATCAACTGATATGCATTTAATATTTTAAATTTCAATTAATTAAATAAATCATACCATAGTGCTTTTTCCAAAAGTCTTTAAACTCGGTAAAACTAGTACCGAACCGTTTGGAATTTCACCACGAGTCCAATGGATGAAACCGCACAGAATCAGAGTTCCTATATGGAAGATACAAAGGTTAGAAGATATATGAGATTGTACAAAATAATTAAATAGAATATACCATCAATACGTATCCCTACCGTATCGTTCCTCCTCTCCTCCCCATATGCACGCGTTCGAACCCAATTCTAGGTCGCATTTAATACTAAAACCACCGCCACCTTAGGTCATTGCGATTAGATCCAACGTCACCCTAGCCTCCAACGCTTCGCCCTCCACCAAGCTGAGCTCCCCTGACATCTTCCACCTCACCAGAAAGGCGGCCGCCGCACCAAAATTCCCAACCCTATTTGAAATTTTGGCCCAAATGTGAGCGCCATCTCTCCGATCCTACATAGTAGATTAACTGCTCGTGACCTCCTTTACATCCTAATACTCTCCGATCATCATATATTGCAAATCTATCGTTGAATTAAAAGCCCTAGATTCAATGGTCCTCGTTTTCTGATAATTCTTCACATTCTATCGAAGATTTAGCTCAGTCAGAATTGAAAAAACAAACCTCACCGCTGCATTTGTGTCGTTTCGCCGAATTAAACGACATATCATAAGGCTTTGAATTGATTTGTAATTAGTCATATTTTGTAATTAATGGAGGCAATTAAAGATAATCTCTGTTAGAAGGGAAGAGGTAAAATCTGAGAAGGAAGAAGGGATCTAAAAGAAAATAAAGAACTGTATGGTGCAGGCTAGGGTTTCACCATAACAACGTATTTATAGGTAAAAAGAAGGTAAGTTAGGCCAAAGTGGTCGTAAAGGCTTGAAAACCCGTTTTCGCCCCCCGAACGAAAATATATCATGCTATATATCGAAATATACGTTTTCGATATGTCTAAACCCAATGTAACCATCTAAATCCCCAAAAATTCAATTCTAAACAAAAATTTCTTTTACCACTAAAATTTTATTTTAAATGAATATTTTAAAATTAATAATTAATGTGTCAAATTTACAAGTCATTACATTCTTCCCTCAAAAGAATTGTGACCTCGCAATTCCTTATGACAACTTGCACCCCTCAACACACTGATCTAAAGCCTAGAGTGACTTGGACTCACCTCGGTGCTTGGAAGTATGAGCCACCAGGTGTTTATAATATTGCAGAGACTTAGAATAAACAGATATAATCTAAGATATACTACACTTTCAGAAATCAAAGTGGAAGGAACAAAATATAAATATAGGAAATAACCATCTTAGAAAATATCTCGAAATACAGTCTGGAAAAATAGTATGTAGTCAAATATAGAGTACATAGAAATACCACTCATAGTCTGATAGAAACACTAAGTACTGATAAGATAGACATTTACATGGAGAGCAAATAAATGAATAAGCAACTCCTATGATGAGCTCACCTCTCCATGTATTGAAATCGGGCTAATCACCTGCTGCTCCGTGCTCCTGTGGTAGAGAAAGGGAAGGAAAATGGCGTGTCAGGAAAAAGTCTGGTGAATGAGTACATATTTAATATATGGTGATCATGTGCAGTTGACTTTCATTATACTCTATGTGACTTAGGGTGTTCTACAAGTGTTCATGTATTCATAGGGTTCTTTACTTAAGGGTTTTTATTTAATACACACCTACACTAACAACTTGTGCAGGCTCCTAGAAGGATCTAATTATGGATCAAACCTCAATAACTAACGATCGGCTACTGCTACTACAGCTACTCAACATAGGATCATCCTATGACTTTCCCGTATGGGATTACTTCTCACACTACGACTACGCATAGCTATCTCACATAGGTTTCCCTATAATTTCCACATAGGAGTAAATTTTCCACAACTACAACTACACGTACCCCAACTGCGCATCGAGAGGGACCCTACAATGCCGCGTCCACCTCCCGAATTGTAGTATATGCCTTTTATTGCTGTGTCGTATTACGTCGCATCAGAATCCTTGAATACCAAGGAATCCTTTGGTGTCGGGCCAACATACTTCATCGGGAATTAGTCAGCGTTGCACATCCACCGTCGAACATCCTATGAGTGCCATTTGCGATAGAATCACCCCCAGTCGAATAATCAAACCCACATTGGGTAAAGAGTATTTACCCAACCCCGTAACGTCCTAGCATATTCTCATTGGGAACTAGCTTCCCTACTATTTCTAATATCCACATATATGTATATAATATAACAATACATACTTCTAATATTTTTATTTTAAACTAAGGCCTTAGGCCGAGGTTCATATTACTCTTCTGGGTCATTTACCGGTCGACCTCTAAACCCTACCGGTCGACCACTCTGGGTGAACGGTTGATAGGTCGCGGTGTAAAATTTAGGATTTTTGTTGTTTCGATCGTTTTGATTTTAAATATAGTTTAACTTCGTTTGTTCTTTAGCTTTACAGTAAAACAACTACAATAAACCATTTTTGTTGTTTCAAATTCCTTTCTAAACCTATCAAATTTTACGGTTTACTAGTTTAGTCTAGGGTTAACCAATTTTAGGGGGTTCTATTTAATGGCAAGAGGGGTAACCTATAATAAACTTATATTAACCAATCTATACCAACTTCAATTTATAACATCCTAGATCAAATAGTGTGGATTAAAATTAACTGTAATAAATCAACTTATTAAAGATGTTCCCACTCACCTCGGATCCAAGCTCTAACACTATCCTTCGTTCGAAAATCGACAACCGATAGTTTGCCCCCTCCTAGATCCGATCTACTTGTATTCTCTTTAATTTGCGTTTAATTTGTTTTCTAAGAAATTTATAAGTAGAGGAGAAAAGATTTTGGCAGAGTTTCAGTATACTGTTAATTTTCTAATGACTTGGGGTTTATGTTAGGTGTTTATTTATAGGGTTTGAGGTTAATACAGAGCATTAGATTAGCCCTAAAAAATATTTACTTTCATTTTGGATGCACATAATTTATTTTGCAGGCAAGAAAAATATTTTGTTCAGTAACGTTCATCCATTTGTCGCTCTAGATCCACGGTTTTCAGTGTCCATTGGTCAACCGCTACTGGTCGACCGGTGAACCCTAGGGGTCTAATGCTTCTATTTTTTTATTAGGAAAGATTTATATTTTAATTTATTTCATTTTCAAATTTTAAAATGTCTGTAACTTCTCCATACTAACTCCGATTTCAAAGTGTTATATATGAAAATTGTCCAGAAAATCGCTATAAACGCAATGGTGTAAGTTTCATAGCCAAATTTGAACATTTGTGAAAACTTTATCTTCACCCTTATTTAATTTAATTTAATTTTTTTATTAACTTTTCTACTTAAATTTTCGAGGTGTTATATTCTCCCCCTTAAAAGGATTTCATCCCCAAAATCTCAAAGGGTGGAAAAATGTAACTCGTTATGCGCTATAATAAATAGCTACAACCATTTCCATCATCCATGGGCAGTCATTGTCCTAAGTAAATTTATAATGCAATATATGCATATGCAAGCACGAAATGCACGTAAACCTATACTAATGCAAAGAGTAAGTAGTCTCCTGGTCTAGTCGACCTCCTGTCATGTAAGTGCTCATGCTATGTATCCAAGATGTATGCAACATCTTATGTAAATACACTTGCAATTCTACGTGTGTATGCAACCATTTAATCCATATGGAACATCCATAGGCATAATGCTCAACATGATAAAATAAATAAATAAGAGATAATGCGAGTGTGTATACTATCCAGAGGATAAACTGTCTTGGGTGTGTAAAAGAATAATCCAAATAATACATCCACTAGCATCCATCATTCATAACGTGTCCTAATGGCACGTTTGTAACCATTCCTACCATCTAATTGTGTCTACCTAAAAGGATATACCAAGCTAAGTCCTAATGCATAAGTAATCTATACTTATTAAATTTAGATTGGAAATGTACCAGGAAAGAGTTTTGGGTGGGTAGCTCCAATCTTCTTCTCAGGCTCCCATCTACTCTCTGCTGGATCATCTTCCTATTGGACCTTAACAAGTTTGATTTCTTTATTGCAGAGTCACTTTGTACCATGCCCAAGACTACAAGTGGGTGCATGGTGAACACATGACTCCTTCTCTACTTCCACCTCCTCTAGCGGACTCGGCTCGACTACAGTAGCTGAATCATGCAAGCACTTCCGCAAGTGCGACACATGGAAAATATCATGCACTTCTGCCAGCTTCTCAGGAAGCTCTACTCTATATGCCAACTTCCATATCCTTCCAGTAATCGAGAAAGATCCTATAAACCTCGATGCTAGCTTCCCTGAACTACAAAATCTCATAATGTGCCTAAGTAGTGAGACCTTCACAAACACCAAGTCGTCCACTGTGCATTCTAACTTTGTATGTCTCTTATCAACATAAGGTTTCTTCCTATCCTGTGTGTTATTCATTCTTCTACGAATCAAGTATACTTTCTACGATGTCTCCCTTACCATGTTTGAACTAAGAATAATCCTATCCATAGTGTGCCACCAATATGATGTTGATCCGCAGGGTCTACCGTATAGTGCCTTAAATGGTGCCATCCCAATGCTCGCCTAATAGCTATTATTATAGGAAAATTCCACTAATGGCAAGTAATCCCCCCAAGAGCCTCCAAAATCGAAGATACACATCCAAAGCATGTACTCCAAAACCAGATTCACACTCTCCGTCTGTCCATCCGTCTACGGGTGATAAGCGGTACTCAAGTTCAACTTAGTGCCTAAAGCCTCATGTAGACTCCTTCAAAACTCATTGGTGAAAAGCACTTCTTAGTCACTAATGCTGCTAGTAGGAACACCGTGTAACCTAACGACCTCTCTCACGTATAGAGTCACCAAACATGCCACCGTCCATGTATTCCTAACCGGTATAAAATGAGTGCATTTAGTCAGTCGATCAACTATGAATCAAATACTCTCATTCCCTCTCTTACTTCTAAGTATCCAAAGAAATATTCTCCCACTTCCACTGAGGAATATCCAATGGCTGCAACAAACCATCCAACTTCTTTTGCTCTGCCTTTGCCCTTTGACAAGTGGTACATCAAAATGCATAGTCTGCCACATGCTTCTTCATACCAAGCCAATAAAAGACTCTCTTCATGTCACGGTACATTTTATCTCTATCGGGATGAATGGTCATCCTCGAAAGATGAGACTCGGCTAGTATCATATCAGTCAACTACATAATGAGAGGAACACATAATCTACCATCTCTCCATAACCATCCCTTCGAGTTAATGGCATAATGTCTCAAATGACTCGAATGCTCTTTTCTACTAAGCTTCTCAAAGATGTCTACTAGCTCAAAATCTTGATTCTGACTAGATCTATTTTGTTTTATAAGTGTAGATTGCACTTCCAAAGTTGATAGCAATTCAGGGGTAATGTGTGATGATGGTAAGAAATGAAATGTAGAAATGAATTCCAAATGCTTGCACTCCAAGAACAAAGGACTTAATACTGCATGCTGTCTTGTCAAGGCATCAGCCACCACATTGCCCTTCCCCGGAGGATATGAGATATCGAAATCATATGATGCCAAAAACTCCATCCACCTGTATTGTGATAAATTCAAGTCCATTTGGGAGAAAAAAAATACTTCTGAGCTTGTAATCCATATACAACTCAAACCTCTTTCCTAAAAGATAATGCCTCCACGACTTGAGCCAAAGACAATGACTGCTAACTCAAGATTATGGATAGGGTAGTTTCTCTCATTGACATTCAATTGACGATAAGCGTAGCTCACCACTCTCCCTTCTTGCGCCCAACCTCACAACAGAAGCGTCGATATATACTGTGAATGCTTTCATACCATCAGGTAATAACAAACAGGTGCATAGTTAATACCTCCTTTAGCTTAGTAAAAGCATCCTCATACTTCGCGTCCTATGAGAAAACTAAATTCTTCTTCGTAAAGCAGGTCAGAGGGGCATGGATCTTTGCGAAGTCCTTAATGAACTTCCGATAGTAGCCCACCAAACCAAGGAAAGTCCTCGCTTCCATGGCATTCTTTGTCATATGCCAATCCTGAACTACAACAACTTTACTGGAATCAACCGCCAACCCACTTTCTGAGACAACATGTCCCAAAAAGCGTACCACCTTTCGCCAAAAGCGGCACTTCGAAAAATTTGCCTTTAGCTTGTGCTCACTGAGTGTATTGAGCACTTCTTCAAATGCAGTGTGTGCTCCTCCTCGATTTTCGAATAGACTAAAATGTCATCCACAAATACCATGATGAACTTGTTAAGAAATCCTTCGAAAACTCGGCTCATCAGATTAACAAAGTAGGTCGGTGCATTGGTCAATCCGAAGGGCATGACTAACCACTCATAAAGTCCCCTAAATGTACAAAAACGAGTCTTCTAAATACTATCATTGGCTACGCGCAACTAGTGGAATTCGGTAGCTAAATCAAGTTGTGAGAACACCTTCACTCTAACTTACCGATCAAAGAGATCGCCAATATGGGGAAGTGGATACCGGTTCTTCTTTATCAGTTATTTAGCTTCCTATAATTAATGCAAAGTCTTAAAGAACCATACGCTTTGGTGGCAAAAATAACTAGTGCTCCCCACTCTGAAATGCTTCTCCTAATGAAGCCTTTCTCTAGTAGATCGTTAACTTCCTTATTCAACTCACGTCTCTCCTTTGAAGCCATATGCCTTAAGGGTAAGGCACCATGTTTGGCATTCTCCATATGATAAATCCTAAACTCGATCACTCATAGTGGTAGGAGACTGTTAACCTTGGAAAAGACATCTGGGTAATCTCTAACTACATGCATTGCATCTAGCTTGTCATGTGATAGGTCTAATGAATATAAGTAGCTTAACATAACCGATCCTCAGGGATCGCAAGAAACCTCCAAGCTATGTCCATTACACATACTCAGCTATCACAATCCAATATAGCTCCATACATCGTCATCCAATCCATGCCTAATATCAACCACATCCAGAAAATCCTATGACAAAAGCATCACAATCGAACTCGACCACAAAAATAAACAATTTCAAACCCCTACATACCATAGACAAACATTGTTGATCCTCCTATAGGGTTTTACATAACTATAGGGTCCATAACTATGCTAGTGTCTAAGTGTAACTCATCCACATGTCTACTAGAAATGAAAGAGCGTGATGCCGTCATGTCAAATAAAGTCAAATGGCTAAACCAAATAAAGTCCACACACCTTCAATCACGACCTTCTTTTCCTTATCAGCAACTGGTGGCGTGCTCGAGCTAGGTACTTCGTTAATGCATAAGCTGGAACCACCTGGGTGGAGGTCTTATGAGTTGCTGGACACTCCTGCATCATGTGCCCAAACTGATTGCAATTGTAACGCTTGACCTTAGAACCCTCTATCTGGCACTCGGTTGTGAAATGGCCCTTCTTGCCACACTTTCTACAATGCATATCCCGCTTCTTGATCTTTCCCTTAGGTCCAAATCCTCCCTTGCACCAATTATGCTGCTGCGCTTTTCCTCTAGTCTTCTTGGGTTCTTCCTTCGCTTCTTCCTTGGAGACGGTATTCAGCAAGGCCATCTCCACTAAAACCTCATATGTAGCATGTAACACCCTAGAAATTTATCAAAATTAAAAAAGGAATCTAAAATGAAAATTTTATAAGGAAAGTAAATTTAATCAAAATAAAGACTTGAAATTAATTTTTCATAAATGTCTAAATTTGGCTACGGGACTTTCACCATTGTGTCTGTAGTGATTTTCCAAACAATTTTCATATATAACACTTCGAAATTTGAGTTAGTATGAGAGAGTTATGAGTGCCAAAAGGATTGAAAATTAAAATAAATATAACAAAAATAAAAAGGGTCAGGTCGACCATTGATTGGGCTAAGTCAACCATGGCGGTTGACCAGACCCATATTATATCGAGAAATAATAGCTCTGTGTCAATTCATTTAACAGCCAAGATGAATTGTGTAGCGACGAAGTAAATGATCACTAGTTCACATGATTGCTGGGTAAAATCTAATGGCCTGATTAACTAATTATCTCTATAAATTAATACTAAACCTAAACCCTAATTTCTAGTTTTCAAACATTATAACAAGGTGCTGCCAATGCCAAAATCTAAACTCAACTCTAATCTCTCTAAGCCCTAATTCCCAAATCAAACCAAATCTTAATCCTCAAATCAATATAGAGCCAAATTAGAAAGGAGATCTAGCAATTAGAGAGGGGTCCAAGAAGATCTATGGAAAATACACTGTTTGAAGAGCAGCTCTAAAGCTTATGTCTGAGGTGAGTGGGCACAGATTAATTAAATGGTTAAATCAGTTAGTTTTAAATTTATTTTAAGTTGATTAAAGTGTCAAACTCCCAAACTGGACTATTAATCTAAATTTTTTAGATTAGTAATTTATAAATCTATAAATTAAATAGAATTTGATGTTAAATCTAATTATTTGGATAATTAATTGAACATATGTATGGATTAAAATAATAGGCACGACTTGGATAATTAATTGAACATGCGTATGAATTAGAATAATAGGCACGAATTGAATAATTAATTGAACATGCATATGGATTAGAATAATAGGCATGAAGTGGTTAATTAAATTGGATATATTAAATCCAAATTGGAGATGGATAGGTTATTCAATATGTTAGATAACCGTAAATTTATTATGCCAAATCCTAAATTTAAAGCTAAGACATTAAAATTGGAAGTACAGCAAATTGTTAACCTATTCTGTCGTCAAGTTGTAAATCCTAAACAATAAATCCTAAATTGTTATGTTTTAAATTGTAAATTGATAATTAGACTAAAGTCATGATTCACTAATATGTGTACAACTTGATAACTAACGCGTGGATAAAAAACAATTCAAAAATGATGATTTGAACCTCGGCCTTTGGCCCAATTAAATAACTAATGCGTGGATAACTAACACGTGGATAAACAACAGAGATGAGCATGGGTGCATTTGATGAGTCACTTTGCGATAGTGCATTTCGTGTTCTCCCTCTCCAAGCATAGTGGAGTAGATAAGGGACAGTAGATCCCGATTTGGCCGATCGATAGTCTGAGGTTTTGACTTATAGATCCGGCCCAGCGAGTCTGATAACTATCCTTAGGTATATGATCTTAGGAATGCACTGACACACTATATTTACACTTTATGATACTTAGAGTAGATTTAGAATTAATTGCACTTAATCATCTTATTAGTCTTATTCTTATTCACCAAACTTCTGTCCGACCCACCCTCATTTTCTTCTTTCTCCCATACCACGGGATGACAAGTTAGTAGTGATTTGTTATAGCGTGTGGAAGAAAGAGGCTCAACGATAGAGTTCTAATATTTTTTATTGTTCTTTTACAGTAACTTATTGTATTAAAAGTCCATTAAACTTATATTGTAATTAGAAAACAATGTATTTTTTAAATCATGTATTTTGGAGACTATTTTTATGAAATGTCAATTTTTCTATATTTATATTTTAATTCCTTTCGCTATGAGTCTGAAAGTATAGAATGTCTTAGAACTCTATCTCTGTAATTATGCTCTGTAATGTTTTAAAAACCCAACAACTCGTATTTCTCGGCATGATTCATGTCGGAAAGTGCGGGTTGTTACATAGCACCCATGGGAATATAACTTAGAGCCAAACCTTAAAGAGGTTGGTTCGGCCCTTTCGCAAACTTCAAAGCCTTTTATGTGGCGTATTGATCAACTCCATCCCGAACTTAGCCAATTCGTTAAATTGATTGGCGTACGCCTTCATTGACATGTCTCCTTGCTTCAGATGAATAAACTTCTCTAAATTCACTCCTTCCTCTTCTCTAGAAAGAAAGCTCATCTCGAAACGTCTTTGAAACTCCCTCTAAGTGATCTCTCCTCCATCAGTCTCTACCTCAACTACCTCCCACAAACTAAGAGCTTTTCCCTATAACTGCCAAGTGGCCAGCTGCCTCCTCCCCTCATCAGCAAGACCCACTAACCTAAAAATCATCTCATAAGTATGAATCCATGTCCTCGAATATACATATGACTCAGTCCCCACATACGGCTTTCCTCCAAGGCTCATGAAATCCCTACATAACTGACTATAATCGATAGCAGATGGGTATGGAGGAACTACAGCTGTCGCTTTCTCCATGGGTCCTCTTGTGGAATTATGCTTGGCTTGTCCCCTCGCTTGTAGATACTGAGAGAAGCAAATCAGGACATTCATGCCCGAAACCTAGGATGCGTCGCCTGAGCCACAAGATCGCTCATCTTTTATCTATGATTTTTAGCAACTTTATTAACAGTTTTCCCACAGATAACATAGGCAAGGATAAGAGAGCTTATTTAAAAATTTGGAAAACTTTTTGAAAAACTTTTATCTATACATACATACTATATATTTATACATACTTTAAACACCCATTTTGAAACTTTCTGAAAACCCATGTTGTTTCAAAATCTTTTTCAAATACGTTCTATCAATACGCCCCTATTCCTAAGGAATTTTTGAACCTAGGCTTCGATACCAAATGTGATAATATACACCCCTTAACACACCGATCCAATGCCTAGAGTGACTTTTGGACTCACGTTAGTACCATGAAGTATGAGCTATCGGGTTTTTATGATATTACAGAGACTGAGAATAAACATATATAATCTAAGATATACTACACTTTCAGAACTCACAACGGAAGGAACAAAATATGAATATAGAAAATAACCATCTTAGAAGATATATTAAAACACAGTCTCAGAAAAACAATACATAGTCAAATACAAAGTATAAAAAAATATCACTCATAGTCTGATAGAAATACTAAGAACTGATAAGATAGATAGTTACTTAGAGAGTAAATAAAAGGATATGCAACTCCTATGATAAGCTTCTCTCACTATGCACTGAAATCGGGCTAATCACACTGCCTTATCCTCTTATGGTGGGGAAAAGAATCGAGAAGGGTGGGTCAGAAAAAAGTCCTCTGAATGAGTAGATATTTAATATATAGTGATCATGTGCAGTTGACTTTAATTCTACTCTATGTGACCTAGGGTGTCCTACATGTGTTCATGTATTCCTAGGGTACTTTACTTAAGTGTTTTTGTTTAGCACACACCTATACTAACAACTTATGTAGGCTCCTACAAGGATCGAACTACAGATCAAACCTCAATAACTAAGAATTGACCACCGCTACTAGAGCTACTTAACATAGGATCATCCTACAACTTTTCCGCATGGGATTACATCTCCATTACGAATACACGTAATTATCTCACATAGATTTCACCACATTCTACATGGGAATAAATTTTCCACAACTACGACTACACGTACCCTAACTACTCACTGAGGGGGAGCTCGCAATGCAAACTCATCAAAGTGTCTCATCATCTGCATCCGTGTCCACCTCTCGAATTGTAGTATACGCCTCTTATTGCATGCATCGGGATTCATCAACAACACAATGTCTCGTCGCATCAGAATCCATGAATACCAAGGAGTCTCGTTGTGCCAGACCCATACACTTCATCTGTAACACCCTGGAAATTTAACAAGAAGTTACAGAAACATAAATGGAAATTTAATACGAAAGGCTAATTTAATTAAAACAGGAACTAAAAAGAAAATTTTCATGGACTTTCAAATTTTACTACGAAACCTCCACCATTGCATTCGTAGTGATTTTCTAGACAATTTTCATATATAAAACATCGAAATAAAAATTAATACAGAGAAGTTATGGGCTTTTGGAAATCGAAAAACAAAATAAGAGGGAAAAAAATGTAATTTAGGGTCGACCCCTAAGCTTAGATGGTTGACCTATAAAGGTCAACCCTAGGCGTTCTTAGGTTGACCATGCGCTATGAAAAGGCGTAAATCTGTAGTTTTAGGTCGAAAACTTCAATCGTTCCTTCCTAGCCAAGTTATGATGAGCGTGCCTGATCAAACCGAAGATTTCCTAGGCTAAATCTAACGTTCCAAATCCAACTCTAACCCCTATAAATTCAAGCCTAACCTAACCCTAAAATCAATATAACTATTTACTATAACGAAACTTTGCATAATTCTAACCTCTTCTCTAACCCTAAAACTCTTCAAAAATCAAAACAAAATCAACCTAGAAGAATACAAGTAATTAGATCGAGACAGAGCAAGCGAAGCTAGCATATGGAGGGGCGATTCTCAGGTAAAGCAAACATGAAGAGCTTAGGCTTGAGATGAGTGGGAAAAATATTAGTGAGATAATTGTTACAATTAGTTTAATCTATTTTAATCGGTTTAGGAAATTAGAAATCTAATTTGAATTGTATAAACCCTAAATTGGAATATGCAAACCTAGCAAGAACTGAACAATAGTAAACTGTAAACTTAAAGTTAACATCTACATCTCCTTTAATTTGAAAACCTTAAATCAATAAATCCTATATTGAATTGTAAATTAACACTTAGGCTGGAATCAGGGTTCACCGATTACTATTACGACTTGGATAAAACTATACACACAATTGACATAAAATATATGCATAAACCCCAAATTTACTATGCGAACGGTCGACCCTAGAACCCTAGCGGTTGATTGGTAGTGGTCGCCCTGAGTGGTCGAGCGGTCGACCGTCTAGAACAAAAATTACATAATTTAACCTTGGCTTAAGGCTCAAATTTATAAATAAAAATATATATAAAACTTTAATTGTTGTGGGCGTATTTAAGGGAAATGGGATGAATGTTAGGACTTGTAGGTAAGCTAGTTCCCTATGAGAGGTCGCTAGGTCATTACAGTGTTGGGTAAATATTGTTTACCTAATTTGGGATTGAGTAACCGACTGGAGGCGATGTATTTTCGCAAATGGCACTCATAGGAGGTTCCAACGGTAGGCATGCATCATTGACGCGGATGCCTGAGGGAGTGGGTATGGCACAATGGGAGTACATGTATGCACGATTTCTAACACACGAGATACAGTTCAAATGGAGGAGCCAAAGCATGCAATAAGAGGACAACACTGTGATCGAGAGGTGGAAGCGAATGTTGACGATGAGACATATCGATGAATCGACATCTCGGGTTCTTCCTCTCTACGCGTAGTGAAGGGAAATCACTCCAGTAGCCTAGTGGTGGTGATAGTAGTAGGAATTTAGTTCCATAGTAGCCTAGCGGCGGTGTTTACATGGTTAGTAGCCAAGGGGCAGTGTTTCCACATTTAGTAGCGTTGTGGTGGTATTTACATGTTTTAGTCGCCTAGTGCATTTTTTACATTGAGTAGCTCTACGAGCGGTGGCCGATCATTAGATGTTAGGTTTGATCCTTATTTCGATATATTGCCATATCTACACAGATTGTAGTGTAGGAACGTTTTAGACAAGAACCCTTAGAAAATGGACCTTAGGAATTCATGAACACTTGTGGTACACACTATATCATCTGTAGTAGTGTTGAAGTAACTGAATATGATCATCATATATTAAACTTGTACTCATTCACCTGTTTTTTTATCTGAGCCACCCTACTTCTTTCCGTATTTCACCACCATAAGATGACAGGTTAGCTGTTGATTGGGTATAGTACATGGAGAAAGGAGCTTCACATTGGAGTTTTCATATTCATTGTTGTTCATCATATAGTTACTTACTGTATTAAAAGCATGTAAAAATATATTGTACTTTGAAATGAATTATTTGGAAAATTAAGTATTTTAGAGACTATTTTCTGAAATTACTATTTTTCGATACTTATATTTTAATTCCTTCCGCTATGAGATCAAAAAGTGTTGAATGTCTTAGAACTTATCCTTATAATTATGCTCTATAATGTTTTAAAAACGTGACAGCTCGTATTTTTTGGAATCACACCAAGCTTTGGATTGGTGTGTTAGGAAGTGCAGACTGTTGCATTTAGTGTAAGAGCTTGGTTTAAGATCCGCTAGGATTTAGGCACGTATTGAGAGACCATATTGAAAAGTTTAGAAAAAGAAGTTTTACAAAAAAGATTTTCAAACGGTTTTTCAAAATGGACTTTTGAAAGGTATATATATGTATAAATAAAAGGTTTCAAAGGTTTTAATATATATATGTATAATAAGAAAGAATGGTATTAAATATTCTTGCCAAGTACTATCTTTAGGAATGTTGTAACGACCCAAAAATTTTAATTGGTTTTAATAACGTATTTAACTGAATTTTTGCGAAATTTTAAATAATTGAATTTTGAAATAAAAATGTTATATTTGGGATACGTATTTAAAAACATAGCAATTGGTAAAATTTCATTAGAAAATACGAAAGTTTATTTTATTGTATAATTCCATTTCAATTTAAATCAGTTAAATTTGATGATAATAAATTTATTTCAAAACCTGAATATATTTCCATAGAAAATTTCTAAATCCTCTTCTAAGTAAGTCGTCATCTTTCGTTTTTCCAAATTTGGACTTCTATTGCTCCGTTTATCTTATTTCTGTTAAAATAGCAGCATTTCTGGTACCGATTATTGACTTTCGATCGGATGATCGTACCACTAATATCTGTATACCGTTTTGACCATCTCGACACGCTGATCTCTGCGGTATATTCAATTCTATGCTTTGAGGTCCGGTACGCGACATAAACAATAAAACGGTTCGTTGTAACGGTACCAAAATCTTGACTTTATATTTTACTTTACGTTTCAAATTGAAACGTGATGCTCTAGCAATAATAATTTGCTTTTATTTTTTAGCTCAATCCCATCCCATAACCGTTCGAAAATCAAAATGTTTGTATACGTTTTATTCATTTGGCAACGGTTCACTTTAATCCTTTATAACTTCATCTGTTTTCATTGCATTCCATTTATTTTGCATGTTCATTTCTAAAGAAATAAATGATAACGTTTGAAGCAATGGTTGCCTATATTCTCTGGTTCGTGTGCATTCTTTCCTATCTGTACGCCTAAACTTGCTCTTACAAAATAAAATATATTAGTTTTCATTCTAATTGCTTTAATAAATTTTCCAGAATCAGCGCTCTTGACTGTTGCTATTTCCTTTTCTTTCCCATTGCTTTTATTTATACACTCGTTCAAAATATTTTGACCTTCTATAGCCTCTGCCCTTCTTTTCTTTTCTTGTCTATTGTGAATGTATAAAGCCTGGTTGCTGTAGCATATACATTCAGATCTACCCCTTTTCATTTCGCTGCTTCATTTTGTATCTGCTCCTTCATTTTTTATGCTCCGCTCGAACTAATCTTGCTCACACACAAAATGCTCTGCCCAAACCCAAACTCTCCACCATGCCTACACGCAGATCTATAACCCATCACCAGTCGCATCACAAAAGACCACCCACCGACCCGCACCTTCACAGTCTCGTGTCCACACTTCCTCGCCTCAAACCCACCACCTTCCGACCTTGTCTCCTTATCCAATCCACTCGCCCAGTCTTCCTCATCCTCCACTAGCTTGCGAAGCCCAGCCGAGACAAGCTCCTCCTCCACGTCTCCGGTCTGACGTCAACTGAGTTGCCGAGGCCACCTTCCCTCTTAACCGCATATTCCCTGTTATATATAGGTAAAAATACATATTTTGATTTATAATAAGTCGGTTATATATTTTCTATGTTATTTTATCTATATATAGATTTACGTATGAGTTTTTTTTTCAAGTTGTATGCACTAAAATGTTTCGTTTTCTCTGTTTGTATGACTGAAGTAAAGATATTATAAGTTTATATTACTTATATATATGTTATAAGTATTGTATTTTGCAGTAAGTAGTATGGTATATAATATTGCATAAGCTGTACTAGATGATTTATATATATTAGTTTGTAAATGTAGTTTTCATATACGATCCGATTTCAAAAATTTTTTTTTTTAGGATAATATAGATATAGTACAGATAGAACTTCAATGATATACATTTAATTGTTATATTCAAAGTTACATGTGTTAGATTTTATAGAGTAGTAATGTCAGCTATGTATATTTGGTTTTGAAAGAAGTATGGGTATGCCAGTTTTGTCATAAAGGTTGTTGTTTAATCTATATATAAAGGTTAGTTGGGCACATATGTCTATATTTCCTGTTTTGCATTTTTCTACATTGTTTTGATAACCTGATTTCATTTTTGTTATATATGATATATTTTAAAAATATCCAGTTTTGTAAATATGGAAATTTATATGCCTGCATTTTTTTAAGTGAATTTCATATCACGTATATGTGCATATTATGGTGTAGTCTATATAAATCTTTACCTATATTAGTTTATATAAGCCATCATAAGCAATGTTTACAGTAGAATAAGTATGTATATATATAGAATCATGCGTTATTTTAAAGTATGTATGCAGATATAAAGATTTCATATTTTTGTCCATTGATTTATATTCTACTTTACAGTTTTATATATTATATGCATAAAGTTTTAAGATTTTAATATATATAGATTTTAAAGTTCGGTTATCTTTAATTTATATTACGTTTGCATTGTATTGAGATTGAAAGCCTACTTGTATATTTTAGTTTTACTGAAGCTTGCATTTTGCCTACCCACGTGGATCTAGATCTTGCTCTCTGCTCTGCTAGTGATCTACGTGAGTCATGTTTTCGAAACACATATTTTGTTTATACTTGACATTGTTTAATTTGGATAATGATTTGCAATACGATATATACATTGATTTTTAGATTATAATATATATAATTAGATATTTTGAATTTTTTTTAGATAGGTTTTGGATTTTTAAATGTAGACATTTTCGTTTTGTGTTAATAACTATTGATTTTGAAATACATATTTTTTTAATATTTATTTTAAAACTTAAATATTGAGTGTACAAAATAAAATAAATACAAATATAATATAAATTTTCTGTATATATCAAGCGGATTCTGATTCATTTGATCAATGTCTTATTATCAGCTTCGTTTGTCAATCCATGCCCAGCTACTTCGCTTTGACATTTATCGTTTGGATTTGGTCGATTTTTGAATTTGTGATTTATTTCGTGCACTTGTCCTGTTCTCTCTCTAGCCTCGAAAGGTGAGTAATCACTCACGATTTAACGTTCTTATATTGATTAAATTTGATTTCAATTGAAACGACAATTGAAATATGCTGCTGTAGTTATTTAAATTGTTATATATGCTATTATCTGTAACCGTTCACCTGTGGGATATGACACCATATCCTATTGTTTATGTTATATTGTTATTGATGATATATGCCTATTGTTATATTTTTTATTATATGTTATCACTCTGCAAGTTCCCTATTAGTATAAAATTCAATATGGGTTGAAATGATACATACCCGAACGGACTTTAGAATAGGAGAAAATCGTTATGGGTTGAAATGATAGACCCAAGCGATTTTCATTTGAATTGAAATTGGGATTACGGGTTGAAATGATATCTACCCATATATATTTAAATTATGGATTGAAATGATAAATATCCGTATCACTTAACCATATGATAGGAATATATACAAACACCGTTGGTCCATATATTTAAATATTTTGAAAAAAAATTCTATGGAGTTGGGAAGAAAAAAATTTATATTTCAAAAATAGATTTTGGTAATAATTTGAACAAATTAAGGTTGGGAAGATAATTTGAATTTAGTTGAAATTGTATTCATTAAAGACTTTTATTTAATTAAACCAATTTGAAATTTATTGAAATTGAGATTTATGATATGATTTATAACTTGGGTTTGATTTAAATAATTTGACGAATATTTCTTGTTTAAGTAAATTTAAGGAAGTATTTAGTAAAATTGAAATTTAGGGCTAGCTAAATAATATTGAATCTATTAAGTGAATATTCCCTGATTAAATAATAATGAAGTTAAATCAAGAGCTATATGAAACTGTTAAATTTAACTTTGAAAATGTTGAATATTAAAGCCTTGAAATATATTGAAAATTTAAGTGGTATATTTAGAACTGAATTGAACTGATGAATGGAGCTTGAATAAATTTGAATTTGGAATTTGAAGTTGATTTGAATCGATTTGCGAGACTTGAGAAAATTAAATGCTTTACTTTATAAATTAATTAATATATATACTTTCTTGGAAAATAGTTATATCTGAAATGAAATGATATTTGGGTTTTGAAGTATAAATTAAATTGAAATGACCACGGTGTTATAATATATATTTCCACCTTGTAGATAGTTCTGAAGATCCTTAGAGGATGGTTATCCCAAACATCCTATAAGTTACTTGTATTTCAGTTGATATTTCACTTGAGTTGGATTTATTTATATAAGAATGTTAATCCTGACTCGAGTGTTTTGTGTTTTGCTTTACGCTCGGGTCAGACCGAGTGATACAACATTTGAGACTCATCCTTGGAGTTTGGAGCTTCTTTTGGAGATCCAACTATCGCCTCAGCTTTCAGCTCTTCTAGTTGATTTTTTCAGAAAAGTCATCAGTTGTACTGGAGACTTCACTGCATTTGAGATATTCTGTTGTATTTTATTTCAAACTCTGATGTTTATATAGTAGCTTCATGAACTACTATTTTATCTATTCCGCTGCGTATTATTGTATTACTCTGTGTCTGTGATTCTGTGATTGATTTATTTACTATATATTCTGAGTTATGCCAAATTTTAAATTAACAATCTGATATTTTGAACTATTCAAGTCGACATGTGTGGATTATTGTCGATTTGAATGGTCCAAAATAGCGGGTCGTTACAGTTGGTATCAGAGCTTTGGCTCTAGGCAAAACTTAGCATATATAGTAAATTTATTTACAGAATCACTTTCGTTCTAGTTTGAATCTCTTCCGTTTGACTCGATTTCCTTTGAACTTTGGAACGCTTCTTGCGGTTCCAAAATTCATTCTTGTCTCTCCCTATTTGTATTGTTTTGATTCTGGAGTATCCCATAACTCCACTTCGAATGATCTCTATAAGAATAGGATCCCACCAATCTTTGAATGATTTGTGAAGGGGTGAAACTCCTTCCCAATTGGCATTGATTCACCGGAGATTTCTATATCTTTGGTTTAGATGCTGTTATCTCTTGCGATCGAATGTTGATTTTTCTTGGAATTCTGCATTGATCATATTCCTGAAGTCATGGTTGACCCGGTTAAGGTCGCCCGCGACTTGTATAAGTATATCCATCTTCTATTCTGTAAGTTAATTATCTCATCTTCATTCGAGCTTATCTTCGAATAGGAATCCTATTTGATTAGAGTCCCTCTAAATTGAATCTCTATCTTTGTTTTGAAATCTGTCTGTGAATCGTCCTTTGAAAATCGGGTTTGTTTATATTTTAGAAATTGTTTTCTAAACCGAAATTATTATTTTGATAAATATGATTATATTCTATATATAAAAGTGAAATGTTTTCGATAAAGATTTAATACCCTTTCTAAAATGAGAATTTTGAGGTTTCGAAAGGATTTGTAATTTTGAAAAATTATATAACAAATTTGATTTATCTAAAAAAAATGATTTATGACTAAAGAATTATAAATTTGAAATTCGAGAATTGAACCCCAGTGTTTTGAAATTAGTTTTAAGATTTTTTTGAAATATATAATAATAATATGAGTTAAAAGTATTTTTCCAAATAAGAAATGTTTCAAATGATTTTAATGAGTTTTGAATGATTTCGAAGAAATTTCAAAAGAAGTTTGAGAAAATGGAAGTCCAGAACTCACTTATGTCGCTGGAAAATAATTTCGGTGATGAGTGCACGCATCATCGACATTGATTTTCGAGTTTCAGAGTGGGGATAGGCCACTTCAGTAGCTTTGCTATGCGAGTGATTTTGTGAAACCATTTTGATTTCAAATTCCAAAGTAAGATTTGATATTCGAAAGATATATGTATATATATATATTTGAAATGATTTGAAGTAAGCCGGCGTTCAGTCCTTGAGTTTTGGATTTGATATAACCCTATCTATTAAAATTGATTTACTGATTTGTTGCTGATTTCCAACTCTTGAATTTTAAAATGATTCTTCAACTATTTTGAAGGTTCGAGCACTTCCAAATCAAGGTTAACTTTTCAAAGCTAAGAAATTTTGAAAAGTATAAAGTATATAAGTTTGGTGTGTATGTTAAAGTATGTAGTAATATGATTTAAATAAGTGGAAACTGTTTTGTTAAGTAAATGAATAAGGCAATTTTAAATTTTTCTAATATGAAATTTAGATTTGAAATGTTTTGAAAAGAATTTGGCCTTCAAAATATTTTGAATAAAATTTAGTTTAAATGTTTTAACTTAGTAACATCTTTATGAAACTATATATTTGACAAGTTGGAATAAATATATAAGTTGTACGTATGCTGTTTTATTCGCATAATTAATTTGATCCAGGTTTGAGTACACAAGTTCGAGGTGAATTACACCATTTCGTGTTAGGATTTTTCATTCGATTCTTGATGGCGAATATTTGATATGGATTTTGGGCTCGATTCTAGAATTCTCTATCATAGTATATGGCAATGCAAGGAGACCGATGGCTTCTAGTCGAGAAACCATATCGAAGTCCGCATTAGGGAAGTCGAATGGACAATACTAGTTCGAAAGCGAACTTATGTGATCGAGCGAGCGATCAAATGTGATTCTGCGAAATGATGACGTATGTACATCTTATATTCTAATATCATTGATATATTTGGACGCTGAAATTGAAAGCTGTCATGTTAGAATATCTTTGCTTACTAAAAGAAAATTTCCAATTTAAATTACAAAGATATATAACCCATAAAAGCAAAGATATTCAATCCCATATGGCTCTTCATACAGCGAAATTTATTTTGAAAATTTTGATCCTTATATAAGATGGACCTTACGTAAGTATAAGATGATTTTGAAAACATTTGATTTTGGAAATGAATTGGTTGACTTAAATTATATTGATTTGGAAATTTGGATTTATTTTCTAAATCTATTATTTTGGAAACTTTGAAACTAAAGATATTTAAATTGAGAAGAAATAACTTGGTGAAATTGTATATGATTTTGAAACTGAACTGATATTGAAACAAATTGAAATTTGAAAACCTTGTGTTACTAAACACTTGATTTGGGAGTTGTCGAACCTATATAAAATTGATTTGTATGAGTATGAAATTGATTCGAAAACTATGGATTTGAAAAGGGTACTCAATTTGAAAAGTGAAATCTTATATAATTAAAGTCTATATAAGTGTGATTCGATATACTTTTGATTTTGGAAAAGTATTTGATTTGAAAATTAAATCTTATATATAATGGATTTTATATAAGTATGATATTTGAAAGTGATTTGAAAAGGTACTATATGATACATATTTTCGAAGTAAAGATATGGAAAGTACCTTCTGCTTGATATCCGATTTGTGGCCACATCTTGGATTCATTCTATCGATATTATTCTCTCTGATTTTTGGTTTTTCGGATATGATACTCGAGTGTCCTTCGAATTCCATGGCGTTACCCATGGTCTTACGAGCGCGGATGCATAGCTCAACTGCCTGGCTGAGTCTTGCCTAGGGGTACGGATTGTTTCCTGGGGGATCCAGGCGTAACCATTGTGTATCCTGCAATCTGTGTAGGTCGCGAATAGTAGCGCAACTGCTTGGCTAATTCTTGCTTGGGGGTATGGATTGTTTCCTAGGGGATCCAGGCATAACCATTGTGTATCCTGCATTCTACTAGTCATCATGGCGTAACTCGCAGGGCTGAGAAAGCTTACGGATATGGATTGTTTCCGGGGGGAACCAGGCGTAACCATTGTGTATCTGCGAACCATGGTTAGACAAAGGTTTTGTTTGTTTTTGTTTGGATTGTACTTTCCATATCTGTTTTTAAAAGTTTTTCCAGTATTTTCACTGGGTGTTGAAACAAGTCTACTAAGCACCTGGAGAATTCTAGTTTTGCGCCTGATCAACGCACTACCAGAGTCTACAGGAACAAGGATAACTTGTTGAAACATCGAGTTATAAAGTATTTTATTATAAAGGTATTTTCAACAAAGAAATTCTATATTAATATTTGAAATTGAAATTCTTATGGTTCTAAAGTAACTATTCATGCCCGATACTATATGTTTGAATCTACCTTATCTGCTCAGCTTTATTTATTCACCAACATTCTGTTTACCTTCTTTTCCCTTTTGAATATATCCTTTTGAAATACTGTTTATTTATATACAACATGGTTTAATAGAAAATTTTAGTGTTATAAATAATTTAGAAGTTATCAAATAAATAAAACATATTTAAAGTAAATGATTATTGGTTTATTAACAATATTTGAAAAGTATCTTGAGATAAAGGTTAATAAATTTATGAATTATAGATTTAATGTTTTCAATAACCTCTTTGTAAATATAAGTAATGATGTAAATAATTGTTTTCAAATAGTTTTCATATATTTATAAAGGTGTTATTTAAAACATATAAATGGTAATTATAAAGGAAACAAGAAATTTTACAAATGTGTTTTTGTAAGGTTTTAAAGCATTAAAGATAATTGAATTGCAAATGAAGTTTTCAAATGAATATATCCAGTAAAATTTATATAGTTTAAATTAATTATTTATCCTTGTCTTTTAATCTATCTTTTCTGCCTGGTTGTTTCTATTTTCCTACCTCCTTCCTTTTCGGGGACGAAAAGTTTTGAGTGGGGGAGAGTGTAACGACCCAAAAATTTTAATTGGTTTTAATAACGTATTTAACTGAATTTTTGTGAAATTTTAAATAATTGAATTTTGAAATAAAAATGTTATATTTGGGATACGTATTTAAAAACATAGCAATTGGTAAAATTTCATCAGAAAATACGGAAGTTTATTTTATTGTATAATTCCATTTCAATTTAAATCAGTTAAATTTGATGATAATAAATTTATTTCAAAACCTGAATATTTTTCTATAGAAAATTTCTAAATCCTCTTCTAAGTAAGTCGTCATCTTTCGTTTTTCCAAATTTGGACTTCTATTGCTCCGTTTATCTTATTTCTGTTAAAATAGCAGCATTTCTGGTACCGATTATTGACTTTCGATCGGATGATCGTACCACTAATATCTGTATACCGTTTTGACCATCTCGTCACGCTGATCTCTGCGGTATATTCAATTCTATGCTTTGAGGTCCGGTACCCGACAGAAACAATAAAACGGTTCGTTGTAACGATACCAAAATCTTGACTTTATATTTTACTTTACGTTTCAAATTGAAACGCGATGCTCTAGCAATAATAATTTGCTTTTATTTTTCAGCTCAATCCCATCCCATAACCGTTCGAAAATCAAAATGTTTGTATACGTTTTATTCATTTGGCAACGGTTCACTTTAATCCTTTATAACTTCATCCGTTTTCATTGCATTCCAT
The DNA here is from genome assembly GCA_030737815.1 of Allium fistulosum. Taxonomy (NCBI): domain Eukaryota; kingdom Viridiplantae; phylum Streptophyta; class Magnoliopsida; order Asparagales; family Amaryllidaceae; genus Allium; species Allium fistulosum. The sequence goes on from CM060902.1 coordinate 238,434,264, forward strand.
TTATTTTGCCTGTTCATTTCCAAAGAAATAAATGATAACGTTTGAAGCAATGCTTGCCTATATTCTCTGGTTCGTGTGCATTCTTTCCTATCTGTACGCCTAAATTTGCTCTTACAAAATAAAATATATTAGTTTTCATTCTAATTGCTTTAATAAATTTTCCAGAATCAACGCTCTTGACTGTTGCTATTTCCTTTTCTTTCCCATTGCTTTTATTTATACACTCGTTCAAAATATTTTGACCTTCTATAGCCTCTGCCCTTCTTTTCTTTTCTTGTCTATTGGGAATGTATAAAGCCTGGTTGCTGTAGCATATACATTCAGCTCTACCCCTTTTCATTTCGCTGCTTCATTTTGGATCTGCTCCTTCATTTTTTATGCCCCGCTCGAACTAATCTCGCTCACACACAAAATGCTCTGCCCAAACCGAAACTCTCCACCATGCCTACACGCAGATCTACAACCCATCACCAGTCGCATCACAAATGACCACCCACCGACCCGCACCTTCACAGTCTCGTGTCCACACTTCCTCGCCTCAAACCCACCACCTTCCGACCTTGTCTCCTTGCCCAATCCACTCGCCCAGTCTTCCTTATCCTCCACTAGCTTGCGTAGCCCAACCGAGACAAGCTCCTCCTCCACGTCTCCGGTCTGACGTCAACTGAGTTGCCGAGGCCACCTTCCCTCTTAACCGCATCTTCCCTGTTATATATAGGTAAAAATACATATTTTGATTTATAATAAGTCAGTTATATATTTTCTATGTTATTTTATATATATATAGATTTACGTATGAGTTTTTTTTCAAGTTGTATGCACCAAAATGTTTCGTTTTCTCTGTTTGTATGACTAAAGTAAAGATATTATAAGTTTATATTACTTATATATATGTTATAAGTATTGTATTTTGCAGTAAGTAGTATGGTATATAATATTGCATAAGCTGTACTAGATGATTTATATATATTAGTTTGTAAATGTAGTTTTCATATACGATCTGATTTCAAAAACAAAACAAAAAATTTAGGATAATACAGATATAGTACAGATAGAATTTCAATGATATACATTTGTTTGTTATATTCAAAGTTACATGTGTTAGATTTTATAGAGTAGTAATGTCAGCTATGTATATTTGGGTTTGAAAGAAGTATGGGTACGCCAGTTTTGTCATAAAGGTTGTTGTTTAATCTATATATAAAGGTTAGTTGGGCACATATGTCTATATTTCCTGTTTTGCATTTTTCTACATTGTTTTGATAACCTGATTTCATTTTTTTATATATGATATATTTTAAAAATATCCAGTTTTGTAAATATGGAAATTTATATGCCTGCATTTTTTTAAGTGAATTTCATATCATGTATATGTGCATATTATGGTGTAGTCTATATAAATCTTTACCTATATTAGTTTATATAAGCCATCATAAGCAATGTTTACAGTAGAATAAGTATGTATATATATAGAATCATGCGTTATTTTAAAGTATGTATGAAGATATAAAGATTTCATATTTTTGTGCATTGATTTATATTCTACTTTACAGTTTTATATATTATATACATAAAGTTTTAAGATTTTAATATATATAGATTTTAAAGTTCAGTTATCTTTAATTTATATTACGTATGCATTGTATTGAGATTGAAAGCCTACTTGTATATTTTAGTTTTACTGAAGCTTGCATTTTGCCTACCCACGTGGATCTAGATCTTGCTCTCTGCTCTGCTAGTGATCTACGTGAGTCATGTTTTCTAAACACATATTTTGTTTATACTTGACATTGTTTAATTTGGATAATGATTTGCAATACGATATATACATTGATTTTTAGATTATAATATATATAATTAGATATTTTGAATTTTTTTTAGATAGGTTTTGGATTTTTAAATGTAGACATTTTCGTTTTGTGTTAATAACTATTGATTTTGAAATACATATTTTTTTAATATTTATTTTAAAACTTAAATATTGAGTGTACAAAATAAAATAAATACAAATATAATATAAATTTTCTATATATATCAAGCGGATTCTGATTCATTTGATCAATGCCTTATTATCAGCTTCGTCTGTCAATCCATGCCCAGCTACTTCGCTTTGACATTTATCGTTTGGATTTGGTCGATTTTTGAATTCATGATTTATTTCGTGCACTTGTCCTGTTCTCTCTCTAGCCTCGAAAGGTGAGTAATCACTCACGATTTAACGTTCTTATATTGATTAAATTTGATTTCAATTGAAACGACAATTGAAATATGCTGCTGTAGTTATTTAAATTGTTATATATGCTATTATCTATAACTGTTCACCTGTGGGATATGACACCATATCCTATTGTTTATGTTATATTGTTATTGATGATATATGCCTGTTGTTATATTTTATATTATATGTTATCACTCTGCAAGTTCCCTGTTAGTATAGAATTCACTATGGGTTGAAATGATACATACCCTAACGGACTTTAGAATAGGAGAAAATCGTTATGGGTTGAAATGATAGACCCAAGCGATTTTCATTTGAATTGAAATTGGGATTACGGGTTGAAATGATATCTACCCGTATATATTTTAATTATGGATTGAAATGATAAATATCCGTATCACTTAACCATATGATAGGAATATATACAAACACAGTTGGTCCATATATTTAAATATTTTGAAAAAAAATTCTACGGAGTTGGGAGGAAAAAAATTTATATTTCAAAAATAGATTTTGGTAATAATTTGAACAAATTAAGGTTGGGAAGATAATTTGAATTTAGTTGAAATTGTATTCATTAAAGACTTTTATTTAATTAAACCGATTTGAAATTTATTGGAATTGAGATTTATGATATGATTTATAACTTGGGTTTGATTTAAATAATTTGATGAATATTTCTTGTTTAAATAAATTTAAGGAAGTATTTAGTAAAATTGAAATTTAGGGCTAGTTAAATGATATTGAATCTATTAAGTGAATATTCCCTGATTAAATAATAATGAAGTTAAATCAAGAGCTATATGAAACTGTTAAATTTAACTTTGAAAATGTTGAATATTAAAGCCTTGAAATATATTGAAAATTTAAATGGTATATTTAGAACTGAATTGAACTGATGAATGGAGCTTGAATAAATTTGAATTTGGAATTTGAAGTTGATTTGAATCGATTTGCGAGACTTGAGAAAATTAAATACTTTACTTTATAAATTAATTAATATATATACTATCTTGGAAAATAGTTATATTTGAAATGAAATGATATTTGGGTTTTGAAGTATAAATTAAATTGAAATGACCACGGTGTTATAATATATATTTCCACCTTGTAGATAGTTCTGAAGATCCTTAGAGGATGGTTATCCCAAACATCCTATAAGTTACTTGTATTTCAGTTGATATTTCACTTGAGTTGGATTTATTTATATAAGAATGTTAATCCTGACTCGAGTGTTTTGTGTTTTGCTTTATGCTCGGGTCAGATCGAGTGATACAGCATTTGAGACTCACCCTTGGAGTTTGGAGCTTCCTTTGGAGATCCAAATATCGCCTCAGCTTTCAGCTCTTCTAGTTGATTTGTTCAGAAAAGTCATCTGTTGTACTGGAGACTTCACTGCATTTGAGATATTCTGTTGTATTTTATTTCTAACTCTGATGTTTATATAGTAGCTTCATGAACTACTATTTTATCTATTCCGCTGCGTATTATTGTATTACTCTGTGTCTGTGATTCTGTGATTGATTTATTTACTGTATATTCTGAGTTTTGCCAAATTTTAAATTAACAATCTGATATTTTGAACTATTCAAGTCGACATGTGTGGATTATTGTCGATTTGAATGGTCCAAAATAGCGGGTCATTACAAATGTTGAAAATAATTCCCAATCACAAATAGTGGGAATGAGTACAAGTCTTAGAGGAATTGCTCTAGAAAGGAAGCTCAGATTCCGAGGGTGGACATCCCTAAATAATTCCCATCCTCAAATAGTGAGGAGACATGATGAGCCTAACCCGACTAAGGGAGCACAATTATAATTTTCTTATTTGTGTATTAATACCCAACTCCATATATATTTTGACTCATAAGGTAATTGTTGGCTGAACTCTTATAAAAGCGAACAATTTGAGGTTATCCCATAAAGAAAGGCTGGCAGAGGTTTTATATACCATCTAGCAGTAACAAGAAAATTATGGACTTAAGGACGAGTAAAGAAGATTAGTATCATGAGACCCATATAATAGGAATATGATATTAATATCGTGAAGATGGAATTTATAAATCAAAGGATGATTTCCCAATTAAAGTAGAAATCCTATTCACATATTGATAATAGTCACAAGGACTCCTATTATTTAATGGTATAGCTAGTGTATTTCCATATTGAAGTTGGACACTGTATTAGAAAATAAACTTGAGTTCGAAAGAAAGACGGAAACCTTATGTACTTAAGCATTGTTAGGTATAAGTGGGCTTAGGTAATTAGGTCGCTATTGTCTACTCCAATTTAAGTGATAAACCAATTAAAATGTTTTCTAAAAGTTAGAAACTATAGATGTCTAATGTTTTAATAAGAGAAAGAAATTGATTTATGATTTTATATAAACTAATCAGACAAACTTTATGGAAATTGTTTAAAAAGTAAAAGAAGAGAATTCTATAAAAAATGATTTTTCAATAACTCTTTTAAAGCTTTGTTCTCTTGGGCACATTGTTACACTTACCTCAATGTGCATAATGCTTTTAACAATAGAACTTTTGGAAAATAAAAATTAAGAAGTGTGTAGGATCTAACTTTTGAACTCTATTTATTAATAAGCAATTGTTAGTATTTGAAAATGTTTTTTGTCAATGTTTTTGTCAAACTCTAAAATAATAATAAGTTAAATATACCATATTTTCTTTAAAAAATACGTTTTTGTGAATATTACTTATATTTTAAAGAAAATTTTAAAATTGTGTGTTTTTGGTATATTTTTGCTAACTTAAGCTCAACTGTTTTTGATAATTTAATTAAAGAAGAATAACATGATCTTAGTAAAAAAAATGAAACATTTGTTAAAATGAAAAGAGAATTTTATAGTTTTAAAACTTACTAGTTTTGTGGAAATAACGTTAGAATCAAAGGTTTTGATTTAAAAGGGTAAAGTGAAAATAAAATGACTTTCACTTAAACTTAAAAGGAAAGAAATATAACAAAGATAAAAAAATAGGATTAAACAGCCCACTTGGACAGAGTTGACTGGAATTTGGAAGCCTTGAAACGGTTGGGAGAGAGAGAAAATGGAAACATGGGAATTTAGTGACTTTTTCGATCAACGGTTGAACTAAAAGGACAAAATACTAAGTCAAACTTCCTGTAGTACTGAAGGGTGAGCACTACCTTGTATCTTTTGTCCAAGTATGGTTTGAATTGCAGAAACTTTGTGAGAGGAAGTTTGGAAAGTATGATTTAGGTAAAACATATCCCAAAATTAGGAAAGAGTAAACCTAGATGGTTATTGTTAAGGGATGCTATATATGCAAGGAGTTTTATTCGGTTTGAGGCATAAAAAGGGCCAAGTAGGGTCAACTTCAATTCTTATAGTGTAAGTTAAGTGATAAAGGGGTGGTTCGAGTATTGGTCGGTACTACATTGATAAGGATAGGATATCTTTAGGGTACGAGCGGTCTAGGTATTATGTTTTTTCATTGGAGGCTACAGGTAGACCAGGTTGACATGAATGAGAAGTCATATTAGTGGGAGAGCAGTCCCTATAGTAGCATCTTGCGGTGGTATTAGTGGAAACTGGTTTCTATAGTATCCTACGAGCAATGTTACTTTGTTGGGTTCTATCATTGTAGATGTGCTCCAAATATGCTTATGTAAATCTTGGAATTGTATGGTAAAAATTTTGGACATATTTGAATCAGGAAAATGTTGGGTAGTAGTAGTCCCTGAATTTATAGATCATGTGATAGTTCCAGATTTGTAGATTTGAATGTCATGTGCAAGTAAAATGTAAATTAAGTTATCATGATAAATTGTTAGGATTTAGGTTGGATAATTCATATGGGTTAGTAGACATAACCCAAAGTAGTGATAAGTTGGAAATGAGATTTAAATAATATTTTAATTCATTGGAATGTAGAGTGTTGCAATGTAAATTCCAATGGATTATCAAGTTCAAATTTATAAATAAAAGTGTATCGTTTGAAATGACAAGGAATACGCCAAACAGAAAGAGATGTATAAAGTAGGGATATTTACCGTATTTTATACCATCTATTTCAATAATTATGAAAAGGTAATTCCTTGTAATTCCAAACGTGACACTAATTCTCCTTTCAAATAAGACATAGAAATTTACACCGTCTACCTTCCCTTTGAGAGAGATGTAGTTCCAATGCATCAAAATACAGAAATCTCTAAGAGTATAAACTAAAGTATTGTTCATCATGTTTATTGAATCAAAATGGAAAGGCATCATCCATATTGAATTATCTCAGCTACGAAATAATTGAAATAAAGTGAGAAGAGGCTATGTTGGTAAAAGGGTCTTATTTATGGAAAACACTAAAAAATGGTAAAAATCTTGGAAGTTCAAACCATTAAAAGTATCCTAGATAAGATTTTAGGGAAGATTGAGGAAGGGATGGTTAATTAAATGATTTGTGTCTTAGTCAAAAGAAAAGATATTGTTATATGCACGCATTGGGAATGCGAAGGCGATTTTCATAGGAATCAAGATCGGGAAATTTTTGATAAAATCTGAAGGAAGGGATAAAAGGGATTCTTCTCAATCATCCCTCGAATTGGAAGAAGACTATTTACTCAAGGAAATTCATAGAAGGCTAGCTTAGAATACACAGTTGTGTGCATGGCAGTCACACGCGAAAAAGGTACCATTTAGGTGATTATCACTAATCTAGAGTGATTTTAAGCTATGAATTCAATTAATTTTAGGACTTTTATTTTTAAGGATGAATGGGAAGATAGACCAAACATTCACTTATAGAACTTAGGATGAATTCCTATATACTCTAAACAGGATAACTAGATACCATGATTTTTAAAGGACAAAACAAACCATTTAGAAGTTTGTTAACACCTGTTTTTCACGACTTAGCGACTTACGACTTAACGAGTTAAAGCGGCAGCGACCTAACAAGTTAAAGCGGCAGCAAGATAACTCCAGAAAGCGACCTAGCGACCTAACGAGTTAGCGACCTAGCGATCAAACGAGTTAGCAACCTAGCGACCTAACGAGTTAGCGACCTAGCGACCTAACGAGTTAGCGACCTAGCGACCTAACGAGTTAGCGACCTGGCGACTCCAGGAATAGGGAACGACTTAGCATGTTCCAGGGTAAAGCCACACGACTTATCTCCTATGTTAGGTCGCTCACGACCTAAATCTTGCCGAGATAACTTCTAAGTTCATTGCATTAGGTCGCTCCCACCTAGTATCTCACCCAGAATGGCTCCACTAAGTCGCCAACGACTTAAGCAAACTCGGGACGACCTACGACCTACCTTCAGATTTTCCCTATAAATACCCTCCCTACTCCACATTTGAAGGGGGACTTTTCCAGACTTTGAATCGCCGAAACTCTGCTGCATTCAAGACCTCTACAACACCTCTACTACTGAAAACATCTCAAACGAACTAAAGAGAAGATCATCTACATCCAAGATGCATTCCAGAATCTCTTTTGCATTGAAGTGTTGATTACTTGTATCGATTGTTGAACGATCGAAGGAATCCTTGTAAAACTTGTAATTGAACTTGTGATAAAGAAGATAAAGTGGACGTAGGCTTGATTTTGAGCCGAACCACTATAAAACTGCTGTCTCTTTACTTTTCTGCTATTCTCTGCTTATTTTTAGTTCCCGTACCAATGGGTGGTGCTTTCACTTTACTAATATTCACATCGGGGTGTTAACGTTCGATTTTTACGTCAACATTTTTGGTGCTTTCACTGAGAAGATCGAACTCAGGTGTTTGCTCACCATTGCTTCGCAAAGATTTGTTGAAAGAATCTCCTTAAAGACCAGAAGTCTATCTGAAATCATGGCTCCTGGAAGAAAGAGTAGATCCACTAGATCCGAAGACGCTTATGATAGGGCTGCTTCTTCTCCAGCGCCAAATCAGGCGACTCCTACTGTTGGAGTCACATGGGCCGAACTTGACGATGTTGTATCTTGGTTATACCAACAAATGGAAGCTCAAAATGCTTTGATGATGGACAGGTTAAACGCTCTGCTCGGGGCAAACCGACAACCAGAAAATAATGAACCAACCTTTGCTGAAGATGCTCATGACTCCTAAGAGAAGAGTATTCCTCCAAGGGCAGTTAGCACCGCCGAAGGGGTACCTCCCCAAGCTAGAGGTTCAAGGCCGCAGCCGCCTCTTCGTGAACGTTTGTTCAGGCAAACTTCCGAAAAAGTGGCTGACGTCTGCCCGGCAATGCCTCTGAACGATGTGGAATACTTATCAGGAATGGTTCGCCAAATTATGAAAGAAAGTATGCAAAGGAATGAAGATGAAAATGACTGGGGATTTGCTCCAATCAAGACTCCGTTTACCGAAAGAATTCTAAAAGCTGAATTTCCAAAAAAATTTGCTCCCCCTACTATCCCAGCCTATCGAGGGACAAGCGACCCTAATCAATTCTTGTACAAGTATGACTGGCATATGACAGGTGCCAGGGCAACAGATGAGATTAAATGCAGATATTTTCCTGTCTATTTGGAGGGAGTGGCTCTACTTCGGTTTACAAAGCTACCGATCTGATCTGTGGATCAATTCTCTGACTTGACTCGTAAATTCAAGGATCAGTTCAGGTTGTATGCTACAAAGGCCAAGGACATAATGTCACTGTCCAGCCTCGAACAAGCTTCCGACGAATCTATCAAATCATTCTTGAACCGCTTCAACATAGCTTTGGCCGAAGTGGATAATGCTGAGCCTCGAATGATTCTAACTTACTTGATGCGAGCCATCGATAAAACAAGTGAGTTCGGAAAATGGTTGAAAATGAAGGAACCGAATTCACTGGAAAAGTTTTATAAGAAGGCTGACGAATTTATGCGTCTGGAGAATCTTCCTGCACCAGCAAAGGTGGTTGTGGCTGAAATTCAAAACAACAATGTGGCTGAAGCTTCTAATAAGAAAGAATCTGGTGGTCAGAAGAGGGAAAATAACAGTAGGAAAGGACAGAAAGATGTGAAGAAACCTCGTTACTTTAAGCCTTTAGACTTTACTCCTCTAACTGATACTCCAGAAAACATCTTCTTCGCAACCAAGGATGCCATCGAGTTCCCTGAGCCACCTAAGATTAAGCTCGGGAAAAATTTTGTGCCTAATGGAAGGTTCTGTCGATTCCACAACCAACCTGGCCATAACACCAACGAATGTCGCCATCTAAAGAACTTGATTGAAGAACTGTTGAGAGAGAATAAACTGCAACAATATGTCAGGAGAAACAGAGGTGATCCGGCCTCATCTACTCAAGGGCAGCAACTTCCTGCTCGTCAATCTGGCTCAGGAGAAAAGGCTGTGGTACAGGAATCTGAAAGGCCTGATATTAATGTAATCACAGGAGGTCCTCACCCAGCAGGCAGAAGTTGGGGAGAGATGGAGAGGTATGTTCATGCTCTGAGACATGCCCCGAAAGAAGAAACTGTCTTTGCCTTGGGAGATGCTGTGCCTTCAAAACAGCAAAGAACTTTTCGCGATGACATCGTATTCAGAGTTAGAGATTCTGTGGGAATTGAGGCTCATGGATCCTTTGGTAATAACCGCCGGTATCGGGCCAGCTATTGTGAGAAGAGTTCTTGTTGATTGTGGCACTTCTTGTAATATCCTCTTCAAAAAGACCTTTGATCAAATGAAAATTCCGATGGTTGATGTTCAAGCTTCTTCTCAAAAAATTGTTGGGTTCACTGGGGAACCAAAACAGCCCATCGGAACTGTCAACTTATTTGTAGAACTTGGTGAAGGGGAAAGAAAAGTGGTCCGTAAGCAAACTTTTGTTATTGTTGATGAATTTTCTGCTTATAACGCCTTCTTGGGACGACCAACTCTAGCTGCATTCAAAGCTATTCTTGCCCCGTGGTGCCTAACTATGAAATTTCCCACTGATAACGGCGTTGGTGTTTTGAAAGGGGACCAGAATGCTGGGCGGGAATGTTATCTTACAGAGTTGCGGGAGGCGAAGAAGAGAGAAATGGGAAAGGGTGCGGCAGCTTCGCTAGCTCCGCATCAAAGAACCCACCTTGTAGCAAGTACGGGGTGGACCCTGCACTGTTGAGCATAGTGGTGCGCGAAAAGAAATTGACCCCAGAAAAACCAGTGCAGAGGAGAATAGAGTGGTGCCGGTAGAAGTGACGGTACCAATACCTGTTGACCCGAGTGACCCAAATAAGGTGCTGAATGTGGGTTCACAACTTGGTATGACGGTTCAGAATATACTAATAGCATTCTTGAAAGCAAACCTGGATGTTTTCGCTTGGAGTCATGCCAACATGTGTGGAATATCTCCAGAAATTGCAGTGCATGCTTTAAATATTGATCCGAAGTTCACACCCATAAAGCAGAAAAGAAGAACCCAAGGTCTTGAAAGGTCAACAGCATTGAAAGAAGAAGTAGATCGGCTCATTGAAAATGGCTTCATCATAGAATCCACTTATCCAAATTGGGTTTCAAATCCGGTGTTGGTTAAAAAAGCAAATGGGAAGTGGAGAGTATGTATCGACTTTTCAGACTTGAATAAAGCATGTCCCAAAGACTGTTTCCCGTTGCCCAGAATCGATCAGTTGATGGATGGAACAGCCGGGCATGAATTATTGTCTTTTATGGATGCTTACTCAGGATACAATCAAATCATGATGCATGAGTCGGATCAGGAGGACACGAGCTTCATCACCGATGTTGGTCTTTACTACTATAAAGTCATGCCCTTTCGGACTAAAAAATGCGGGGGAAACTTATCAAAGACTCGTTAATGCCATGTTCAAGATACAAATTTCCAAGACTATGGAAGTGTACGTTGACAATATGTTAGTAAAATCAAAGAAGGTAGTAGACCACATGGACCATCTAGCAGAAATGTTTGCGATCCTCCGAAAGTACGGGATGAAGTTGAATCCTCTGAAATGTTCATTCGGGGTTGAGTCTGGAAAATTCTTAGGTTTCATTGTGAGTGCTAGGGGCATTGAGGCTAATCCTGCTCAGATCACTGCCTTAAGAGAAGTCAAACCCCCTAGAACAAAGAAGGAACTGCAAAGCCTCAATGGGAAAGTCGCTGCTTTGAGTCGATTTATTTCCAAAGCCACAGATAAATGCATTCCCTTCTTTGATGCTCTGAAGAAAGGAAAAAGAATTTCGAATGGACTCCAGAGTGTCAAAAAGCTTTTGATGAGCTGATTCATCATATGGAAACGCCTCCAGTACTTTCTAAGCCCAACAATGGTGAAGATCTATTCATATACTTAGCAGTTTCATCTCATGCTCTCAGTGCAGCGTTGGTACGAGAAGACGCAAAAGTTCAGCGTCCAGTTTATTACATCAGCAAAAGATTCACTGGGGCAGAGATGAATTATTCAAAGTTAGAAAAGCTCACCTATTGTCTATTGATCGCGTCCAGAAAGTTGAGGCCATACTTCCAGGCTCATCACTGATCAACCTCTAAAGCAAGTCCTATTCCGCCCTAAAACTTCGGGTCGTCTTCTGAAGTGGAATATTGAACTCAGTCAATACGATATCACCTATCATCCCCGAAGAGCAATCAATCGACAAGCTTTAGCAGATTTCATTGCAGAATGCACATATAAAGGTGGCAGTGAGGAAGAGGTAACTGAAGACATTCCGATCCGATGGAAATTATATGTTGATGGTGCAAGAAATGACTACTGTTCCGGAGCTGGGGTTGTGCTTGAAACCCCCGAAGGGCGGTCATTGGGTTGTGCATTGAGATTAGAATTTCCTTTGACAAATAATGAAGCCAAATATGAAGCTCTTATTACCGGTTTGAGGATTGCTAAGGAACTGAACATTAAAGTGTTGCAGATATTCAGTGATTCCCAGCTTATTGTGTGCCAAGTCAAGAAAGAGTTTCAAACTAAAGGAGGAAATCTGCCTGCTTACTTATCAAAAGCCTGTGAACTTCTCGATGATTTTGATCATTATAAAATCAACCATATACCCCGGGAAGATAACATGAAGGCAGATTCTCTCGCGAAGTATTCAAGCTCTGGCGAAGCTCAATTATTGGGATTGGTCCCTGTAGAAGTCTTGACAGCTCCGAGTATTGATGAGATGGATATTGACTGGATCATGGCTGTATCTCAGGAACATGAGTCGTGGATGACCCATATCAAGGAATATCTACTCAACGGCTCCTTGCCAGAAAACTCAAAAGAACACCAGAAGCTGTTAAGAAAAGCCCCAAGATATGTAATTCAAGGCGACCATTTATACAGACGAGGATTCTCGATGCCATTACTCCGATGTGTAACCAAAGAAGAGGCTAAGAAAATTTTAGCTGAAGTGCACAGAGGAGAATGTGGGGATCATTCAGGTGGCCAAACTCTTGCAAAGAAAATTCTCCGTTATGGGTATTTTTGGCCGGATATTAACTGAGATGCTGCTAGCTATTCCCGAAAGTGTGACAGATGCCAGAGATTCACGAAAATCCCAAGAGCACCTTCCACCATGCTAACAAAGATGGTCAGTCCATGGCCATTCGCCATTTGGGGAATGGATCTCATTGGGCCTATGCCGATTGCCAGATCCGGAATCAAATATGCCATTGTTGCTGTTGATTATTCCACTAAATGGGCTGAAGCTGAACCATTGGCTACTATTACCTCTAAAAAGATGATAAACTTTGTGACTAAAAATATCATTTGCAGGTATGGTGTGCCTTAGAAGATAATCACAGACAATGGTACCCAATTCGAAAGCGAAGAATTCCAGGAATTTTGCAGGCGATTCAAGATCCGAAAAAGCTTCTCAGCAGTGGCTCATCCGTAGACAAACAAACAAGTGGAAGCAGTGAACAAAATCATCAAATCAACCATCAAAAAGCAACTGAAAAAAGCAAAAGGTGGTTGGGTTGATAAGCTGCCACTAGCACTATGGGCATATAGGACTACCCACAAAATTGCGACTGGGCACACTCCATTCTCATTAGCATATGGATCAGAAGCAATGATTCCAGTGGAAATAGAGGTCCCCTCACATAGCAGAATTCATTTCAACCAAGCTGAAAATGAAAAGCTGCAACTTGAAGCACTTGACTTGCTTGATGAAAGAAGGAAAGAAGCTGAACTCAGAGTTGCAGCTCAACAGCAAAGGATAGCTAGGCACTTCAATTCTAAAGTTCGTCCACGCAGCTTTGAAATTGGGGATCTAGTCTTGAAAAGGATCATGACAACAACAAGAGTGTTTGGGCCAAACTGGGAAGGGCCGTATGTCATAGGCCAAAAACTTCTTGATGGCACTTTCAAACTCACAACTGTCGAAGGAGATCCAATCCCAAGAGCCTGGAACAGCAACCACTTGCGTCCATATTTTACTTAAAAGCTATGCTTAAATTTGTAAAATAATTCTGGATGTATCATTCTTGTATTGTAAGCCATTGTAAAATTAGTGCGACTCAGCAATAAGAACTATAAAGTGGACGTAGGCCCAATTCTTGGCCGAACCACTATAAATCTTGTGTCTTTTATTACTATATAATGCCTGTCTAATTTCGATGTGCAAATATTTTAAATACGTTGCTAAAATATCAATTTAATATTGCAGGCAATCAAAGCAAAGTTTACCTATTCAACACGTCGCAAACCCAAGCGATTCCATAAATCACTCAACACACAAATGTCAAGCCACAAAAATTACAGACTCAATTCCTAGACAAGAAGGACTTCACACAAACGGTTGGTGATTCCACCAAAGGGTCACCTTCCCAAAGGAAGGCACCAGGCCCTTGCTAATTGACTGTGATCGTTTGTGCAAACAGACATCCGGTTAAGTGGCTTGCGTCTGCCCGTGGATTCACTCAACCATGAAGTACACTTCCCTGGAAAAATCAAATGGCTTACCAAAGAAAGGAACATGCATTTTAAAGGGATAACAAGGGATCGCTGAGGAACAGATGATGAAAGAAATTGGCAAGCAAACAAAAAACAGCCAAAAAGGAATCTTGTCTCTCAACCAATAAGGTTGGTGGAACCACCGAAGGGGCACCTTCCCAAAGTGAAGGCACCGGGCCCTTGTTGCTTAATTGTGATCGTTTGTGCAAACAAACATCCAGTTAGGTGGCTTGCATCCGCCCCGTGGAACCACTTAACTGTGAGACGCAACCTTCCTGGCAAACAACTCTTCGGAGGAGCCCTCTTCGGAGGCAAAAGACCTCTAACGAGGCACAAGCCCTCTTCGGAGGCACAACTCTTTGGAGGAGCCCTCTCCGGAGGCACAAAATAAAGCCCTCCAACGAGGCACGCTGTAAAATGAAACATTTTTCTCAACCAATAAGGTTGATGGTACCACCGAAAGGGCACCTTCATAAAGGAAGACACCGGGCCCTTGCTAATTAATTGCGATCGTTTGTGCACAAACATCCAATTAAGAGGCTTGCGTCCGCCCCGTGGTCCATTTGACTGTGGAAAATAACTTTCAGGGGAACAAATAAAGCCCTCTTCGGAGGCACTCTTCTACTCTCATGGGAACGGTCTTCCCCAAAAAAGTTGAAGTGCAAAATAAAGCCCTCCAACGAGGCACGCTGTAAAATGAAATGTTTTTCTCAACCAATAAGGTTAATGGAACCACCGGAGGGGCACCTTCCCAAAGTGAAGGCACCGGGCCCTTGCTGCTTAATTATGATTGTCTGTGCAAACAAACATGCAATTAAACGGCTTGCGTCCGCCCCGTGGATCCATTTAACTGTGAGAAATAACTTTCAGGTAAAACCAAAAGCCCTCTAACGAGGCACAAGCCCTCTTCGGAGGCACAACTCTTCGGAGGCAAAAGACCTCTAACGAGGCAAAAGCCCTCTTCGGAGGCACAAGCCCTTTTCAGAGGCACAACTCTTCGGAGGCACAAGCGCTCTCCCGAGGCACAACAGAAAAGCCCTCTCCAGAGGCACAACAAATAAGCCCTCTTCAGAGGCACATTCCTACCCTCAACTGTGAAGTGCTAAATAAAGCCCTCTAACGAGGCACGTCAAAAAATAAAAGTTTTCTTCAAAAGTCCGCTTCAATACAAAAAGTAATCCACTTCTCAGAAAATAAAAGTGGCCATCTCCAAAAGTTGAAGTGTGTTAACTCTTTCTAAAAAGAAAAGAAAATGAAGAAAACTTCTCCGATACAAAGCACACTTTATGAAAGCAGAATAATATTTCCTCAAAACGGAAGAATTATTCTCTAGAATAAGAGTACAAGTCTTTTCAGAATATTGCAATGAGCCGTGGTATGGGGGCATATAGCTATATTAATAAAAACAAGCACACAATCATACCACGAGCTCACTGCAGTATCGTACAAAGAAAATAAGGAAATTTGTGCAAAAAACAAGGAATAAATGCATTCACAAATACTGACAAGAGATTGTATAAGTAAAACATGTCATTTTTATTCCATACTATCGAATTTTTTATATATGTACAGGTTCCTAAAAGCGGGGGCCGGTACCCGCACAATCTCCGGTCGATACAAGTCTCTAGACAAAAGACAAAATAGAAAAACAAGAAAGATAGAACCAAACTCATTTCTTCTTCCTCCCGCTGCCTTTGGAGCCTTCACCTGGTTTAATGACTAACTTTGCAGGCCGGCTTGGATGAGTCGCGGAAGAAGGAGAAAGAGGTGCAACTGGGTCTACTTCTGCTTTCTCATCATTAGCAGGAGCGTCTTTCTTTTTCTTTGAAATGCTGCGTTTTCCCCTCTTTTTCGAAGAAGATTCGCTGCCCCGAGTAATAAGTTCAGATAGCTTTGTGTGGTCAGCATAAAGTTTCTCCGGGGACCTCTCGCCCTCTTCAAGCTCCTCTGCCTTCTGCTTTTGCGAAGCGGTCGGATCATCCAAGTCTTGGAGAGCTTCTATTTTTTCTTCTTGCGACCCCGGTTGAGAAGCAGAAGGAGTAGTAACTTGAAGAGGTAGAGGAGCAGCTGGGGGAGTCGAAGCCTGTGCAGCACTTGTCGTTTTTGCTACAGAAGAAGAAAAATTAAAATCATCAGTATTCCCCGCAAAAAGAGGGGACGGTGGCACGTCGAGACTTAAGTAATAGGCAAAAAGTTCATCAAGCTCATGTGAAGCAAACGAGCAGTCCACTTGAGCCAAATTGGAATTGAAGTTACCTGGAGAGCTTGATTTTATCATCTCGATTTCATAATCGTGGGCTTCAGTGCTTTCTTGAGCCTCTTCTTTAGTAAGAGCAGTTGGGGGCTCGGTAATTGCAGTTTCAATTTCGGCTTTTGCAGGAGGCGGAGAATGAGAGCTAGAGCCAATGGTATTAGGGTCGACCGAAGCCGAAGGACGAGTGGGGTCGGCTAAAGGCGCCTTCTCCAGATGCTCTCCTCCTGCTGCTTCGGCTCGCTCCCTGGAAAGCTGTTCCTTCCCTCTAGCAAGGGCAGCACAACCCTAGTCGTCCAAATAACAAGCCTCCAGGTCCCCCTCCGCATAGCCAACATCTTTATACATTTCACTTATCGCCTCCCACACTTCGGCCAGAGTAATTTCATATTTAGGGCCCAAGAACGAAAGACTTCCGCGTCCCAAGACACTGAGAACGTAAAACTCAAAGAGAGTGGAGCTGATGGTGGCCTTGGTTGTTTCATGCGATTCTTCTGCAGCCGCTTTTCCGGCAATGGCCTCATCACACTCCTTTTCTGCTTTTAAAAGTTGAGCTTTTAACATAGTGATCTCCAAGTCTTGGGAGCTGACTTTTTCCCGCAGCTGGACGGTGTCGTTGCGGTATTTTTCAACAACACGCTGTTCCGCCTCAAGTTTGATCTTGGCATCTCTCTGAGCAGCATGCGCATCTCTCAATTGCTACTGAAAAACCTCTTCCTTTTGAGAATAGGAAGCGAAAGAGGTAGCAAGGTCCTCCTTAAGTTTCTTAACTTCGGACTCAAGTCTCTCGTTTTCATCAGCGATGCTCTTCATTTCTGCATCATGTTGCTCAAGAACTTTCTTCCACTCCGACTTGTCGTTTTCCATCGTTAGCATAGCCTTAAGATTTAGGCGGTTGATTCTTTGAAGCTCATCGACAAGTTTTTTCCATCTAGACATTCTCTCAATGTCAAGTTTAACAACGTCAAGATTTCTCAACATAGCTTGTTTGTCGATGGGAACCAAATCAAGATCAAAACGCACTCCTTTTAAGCACCAGTGTGGAAATCGACTTTGAAGAGCAGTCAGAGCATTTTCAACTTGATATGATGGCCTGTTGAGGATCGTCTGAATATCAGTTCTTTTGAGGACAGGAGAGCTGGAAGGGGCTTCTAAAGAGAGGGAAGCAGCGGGCTTTTCAGAAATTGCAGACGCAGGCTTTTCGCTAAGCTTGGCCAGCTTGCTTGAATCTTCAACATGACTCTTCCCTTTGTCATCATAAGATTTTCTTTTATGAGAATCGTCATTTCTTTGAGAGGAGTCATGGCGATCATCTTTTCTTCCATATCACTCCTCGTAAGCCTGTCTCTCTCGAGCTTTTCTAGCCGCTCGTTCCTCATCAGTTTCCCTGGGGGCAGGGAGATAGCGTCGAGGATCATAAAAGTCACATCTTCCTTAGCTTCGGAAATCGTCATAGTACGAGCCACTTCGTCCCATTGGAGAATCTGAAAATGAAAAAGAGATAGAATTTAGAAGTCTCCAGGAAAAGGAAGTTAAGTGCAAGTAACTGCTAAAAATCCTAAGTGTGTGTGGCGTGCAAACTACGTGCGTCAAGCTACAAACCACTCTTCAGCTTAGGAGTGATGTCGGCTTTTACAATGGGGGTCAACTCTTGGATTGGCGGAAGCGGTCGTAAGATAGATGTTGCTTCAACCGATGGAGAAACAAGCTTAGGAGCAGTGACGTCGTCTTTAAAAAGCTCTTGAGAAGTCACCATAAAATCGCTTAACCCCTCAAAGATGTCGTCGCCATCATGCCCAGTCGAGTGAGTCATGCCCTATGCAGTTAAAGCGCTCGGTGGATTCAGAGCGGTGGAGGTGCAAAAAGTCATAGCGGGGATATAGCGAGAATATAGCGGGATATAGCGGATGGCTCTAAAATAGCATATAAAACTCATACTTAATGTTTTTTCAAATATATAAATGGTAATTAAATGAAAAAATATCATTCAATTGAATTATAATTAATACATAAATAATTTTAAATAAAAACATATGCGAATATACTTTAAATAAACATAAAACTGTTATATAACATAATTGAATTTAGTAGAACATTAGAGTATTTTCATTTCTAAAAATATATTAAAAATTAAATCAAATAAACTAGTTTCATAATTTTTATAATGTATAAATGCAATTTTTCAATTCATTTTATTAAAGAAGATATAGCGGAAATAGCGGAATATAGCGGGAATAACGGGATATAGCGGAAATAGCGGGGCTTAAAGCGGAAAGGCTATATTTTGGGGCTATATGGAAAAATCGTAGCGGTAGAAATCCGCTATGAGATATAGCAGGGTTATAGCGGGGTAATAGCGGGGCATTAACTGCACAGGTCATGCCAGCAGTTCCTTCTTCAACATGCTCAGCGCTTTTTGTGGCAGAATTTTCCTTCTCCGTCCCCTCATCGGCTTCCGTGGCGGTCTTCCCGGAACATTGTTGAAGTTCCTCTTCTTTGATAACCGGAAGAAGCTTAGACTTGCTGGAAAACCCTGCACCCTCAGCAGAACCGGAACATTTTATCAATGAAGCCTCTGCAACAAGTTCTTTCGATGCAAGTTCTTTCGCGGGGGCTGGGGCATCAGATGTTTCCGATTGAGAAGTGGGGGCATCGCGAAGCTGAAGGGATCAGGAAGAATGTAAAAGGCCAAATTGATGTAGAAGTTCGTCTTTCAAAAGATATTTGATACTTCTCTCTTCGGCACCAACAACACTTAGCCTTTCAAAAGTTGGCTTGTGGCTGGAGTCTTTAGAATGAAGAGGAAGTGTTGTAAAAGTAAAGGATGAAGTTAGTACTTAACAACTCGGATTTTGAAAAGTTCAGGAACGGAAAGAACAGGGATAGACAAGCTTACTTCCTACTCTCCAAATGGCGTAGAAGCCCGGGGGACAGCGGACAAAGAAAAATTGATTCAAAAACCCGTGGGCGCTTTCAGGAAGATCAACAATTAGTTTATGATTCTTGGCGCTCCTCACAAGTACAATAGAGGGATGGTCTTTATTCTTCACAAATGTGCACAAATAGCAAATCTCTTCAAAGCTCGGAAGACGGTCAAGTGTCCTCCTAAACAGTACACACAGTCCCATCAAGATGGCGTAGCCATTGGGATGCAACTGGAAAGGAGAGATAGTTAATCGGAGAAAGAGCTGTCGAAGAAAATCGTTAAAGGGAGGAATAGCTCCACTTGAGCACATCTGACAATTAACTGCGATAAAACCAAGAGGCAGCCTGTCAGCAGTATCGTTAACTCCCGGAAGCAAAGCGTCTGCTTCATCAATACCAAACTGAACACATAATTGACTGAACACCCGTTGATTCAGAGTGGTTGAAGTTCTTTCCGGGGGATCATCCAAGGGATTACCTATTGGGAAGACTTCTCCAGCTTGCCCTACTATCTCTTCTTGTTGAGAAGTCATTCTACACAAGGAACTGGACATTCAAATATGAAGGTGCACGTTTCCTAAAAGCGTGTGAAGTGTTGTGCGAAGCTAATAAAATAACAAGTAAATAAAAATAACAATACTGGTTGGCATACGTCAATTCAGAAAAATTCAAGACTTGTTATTAAATTAAAATTGAGAGTAGTGTCAATGCAGATAACATTCAATAGTAAGCAGTTCTAACTGTGAGAATTTTTGCGTTGACACTTCATTCAAATTAGTTGATTCGCGGCATTTCACACTCAATTGAATTCAGTTTATTTTTCTTAAGTAGAATACTATCTCTTGATTTATTCCATCATTCGATGTGGGCAGTCAATGATGAGTATATTCGTCCTAGTTTTCTGCAAATGTTGTGTTTAACAGGTTATTAGCAATCAAGTCAATACAATATGTGAAAAAGTACAAACAAGTTTAAGCAGTTCATTCGGTCAAGTTCTGTAAAATTTTGCAAATGCTCAAGTCCTTAAGTCGCAGGAACGACTTAAGATTATCTCGGGATTACTTAGGTCGTCTAATCATGTTCAACGACCTATCATAGGTCGGCCTCTGATAAGTCGCTCTGCTTGGATTATAAAAGTTCATCAGCCCTACGAGTTAAAATTAGGTCGTCTGATTGGCTTGGATGTATGAATTCGTTATGTCGTTTGCTCAGTTAAGTCGTTTTCTAAGTTAAGTCGTTGGCTCAGTTAAGTCGTTGGCTCAGTTAAGTCGTTTGCTCAGTTAAGTCGTTTGCTCAGTTATGTCGTGTGATTCGTGTTAAGGCCGTAAGTCGTTCCTCCTCAAAATCCTTAACTCGCCTAATGCCTTATCCCGTTCACTACTTCCGTATACATCAATTTGCCAACTCTTTAACTCGCTCAATCTTCCTCGGGTTGCACAACTCACAAACCCGATAACTCACATACCACCAACTCACCCAAAAAAACCATTAACACCGTCTCCAATTCGCTACAAAATTCAATATCGCTGTTTTATCATGAATCGCCAGCCACAGCGCGATCAACAACGGTCAAAAATTGGTCGAAACATGATTCTCGATGAAGTACAGTAAGAGAAGACAAATCGAAGTCAGAGAGTGGGGATCGGTGATTGGATAATGGGTGTAGGAGAACAATGGCCAGAATTACTTACGTAGTTCAACGGAGGGTTGATCGACGACGAGAAGGTTGGAATTTGTCTTCGAAAACTCGGAGATTCGTCAATGGCGGTTTCAGATAATAAAGCAAGTGAGGAGAAGGAAGGAGAAGCTGAGCAACTTATAGGCGGGAAAGGTGGAATTCGAATCGGCCTAAAATGACCTAACAACTCGAACGACTTACGACCTAACAGCTCGAGCGACTCACGACTTAGCAATTCAGATGGCACGAGTTAAAAGATGTCGAAGCACACGACCTAGTCCCTAGGCATATACTTCGAGGGGCAAGTGCTAACACCTGTTTTTCACGACTTAGCGACTTACGACTTAACGAGTTAAAGCGGCAGCGACCTAACAAGTTAAAGCGGCAGCAAGATAACTCTAGAAAGCGACCTAGCGACCTAACGAGTTAGCGACCTAGCAATCTAATGAGTTAGCGACCTAGCGACCTAACGAGTTAGCGACCTAGCGACCTAACGAGTTAGCGACCTAGCGACCTAACGAGTTAGCGACCTGGCGACTCCAGGAAAAGGGAATGACTTAGCATGTTCCGGGGTAAAGCCACACGACTTATCTCTTATGTTAGGTCGCTCATGACCTAAATCTTGCCGAGATAACTTCTAAGTTCACTACATTAGGTCGCTCCAACCTAGTATCTCACCCAAAATGGTTCCACTAAGTCGCCAATGACTTAAGCAAACTCGGGACGACCTACGACCTACGACCTACCTTTAGAATTTCCCTATAAATACCCTCCCTACTCCACATTTGAAAGGGGACTTTTCCAGACTTTGAAGCGCCGAAACTCTGCTGCATTCAAGACCTCTACAACACCTCTTCTACCGAAAACATCTCAAACGACCTAAAGAGAAGATCATCTACATCCAAGATGGATTCCAGAATCTTTTTGCATTGAAGTGTTGATTACTTGTATCGATTGTTGAACGATCGAAGGAATCCTTGTAAAACTTGTAATCGAACTTGTGATAAAGAAGATAAAGTGGACGTAGGCTTGATTTTGAGCCGAACCACTATAAAACTGCTGTCTCTTTACTTTTCTGCTATTCTCTGCTTATTTTTAGTTCCCGTACCAACGGGTGGTGCTTTCACTTTACTAATATTCACATCGGGGTGTTAGCGTTCGATTTTTACATTAATAAAGTTGTTAACAAGATTTCCCGTTAACATCCTCGATGCTTTACACAAAATTGTTTAATATGCTCAATCTTTCGGTTGAGTGAATTCACATTTTTGAATGAAATGACTAAGCCGAAAGTTTCCAAGGTCTTAATTTCGGACATTGTTTGGGATGATCAATGTCGGAGGACATTAGTAGAGTATTTGTTCTTTGATGAAATTAAGGAAGGAATTTGTTAACTTTTAACCAGGTCGAAGGGTTAAAGTTCCATCCAAACCTTTCGGCTTGACTAGAGTTAGGGAATTACTAAACCTTCCGTTTTGGCTGGAGGATTTAAGAGGTCAATTAAACCTTTCAACCTGATTATACTCATTACTCGGCATCCGACTTTATCACTTCATTGTATTCTATCTCCCTCGGAAACCGAACGTAATTAATTATTGATCAACATCTCTTTTAACTCCCTCCTGAAGGTTATGAACCCTTCGGCGTCATCGAAAAAAGTTGTTACTCTATCTGTCACTCTCTTGATGCTTTCGGCTTCCTTGGTTGATATTATTTTTGTGAAAAACCTTTTGAAAAGAATGTATCATCCAAACATATTTAGATAATAATAAGAGTTGATTTGATATGCCATGAGACTCATATTTGGAATTAATCTACAAGTCGCATTCCCCCTTTTTGTGGTTGATGCTAAGTAAGGAGAATGAAACTTATGAAAATGTCTATCAACAGTTTCATGGCATATTCTCGAAATAAACAAAGAATATAAGAAATAAATCATAAATGATTAGACGTTAATATTAAATTAACGCCTAATCATGATTATCCCCAAATTCTGAGTCGATCATAAGCCACGATTCTCTTTATTTCTTCATAATGAAATTCGATATAAAATTTAAGAGGTTAGCCCCCAATCTGATTTCTAAACTAGGGTTATAGAGTAGTAAGAAGAAGCAAGAGTAATTGGTGTGTAGGAGAATGGGAAGAAAACCGGATCCCGAAATAGGACCTCTTGGGTCCTATTTATAGATGTAGGCGGCCCTCCTTTCGGCCTTATGCCTTCGTCGGGGACGAAAGGTTGCTTCTTATATGCCGTTGTAAACCTTTCGATCTTAACGGAAGTTTGTTTCTTATATTCCATTGTAAACCTTTCGGTCCTGACAGAAGGTTGGTTCATGGTACATCATCATGGACCGCTGAATGCCGTCGAAGGGTTTGTATTTCCTAATGAATGCATGAAATCCTCATTTTTCCCGCAGGGTTGGTTTCTTATAAGGTATTGTAAACCCTTCGACCTTGTCGGAAGGTTGCTCCCTTACTTGATTAACACTGAGAGTTGCGCTCTTCCTGAATGTTGTTGGAAGACTGCCTTCTGTTGTGTTATGGATGTTGCCTTTACTTAAAACTTTCGGTATTGTCGAAAGGTACTAAATATGTGTTTTAACCGGTCCGAAAGGCTTATTATTCTTTCGAAAGGGTTTTTATTGAGTCACATGTCTTTGTCCTGACCTCTCTACCCCTTTCGTAAGGTAACGACTCTTCGAATGACAAGAGATAAAACCCTCTGTCTACTCTGAAAGGTTTAAAACTGTTGCAAACTATTATCCGCATTCCCTCAATCCTTTCAGAAAGGTTTGGGGCGACATTCTTTTTCCCTAGTCTTTGTTACATTGAGTTGCTCCATGACCATTTTTCTATTTTGTCCAGGAGGTGCTTAGAAGTTTTATATCTAGCTGTTTTGTTGCGCTTCAGTAGTTCATTCCTTCGCGCTTGCGAAAGCCTTACCCTGAAGCTACCATGTGCTTCTTCTTCACTAATGCCATACAACCTTTTCAGTGTCGTCGGAAGGTGAGTTCTTCTGGCACTCTTTACCTATGCGAAAGATTTCTGAAGTGCCTTTCATTTACATTTAATGGTTAACATTTAGCTCCCCCTTGTATAAAGAAGGCTTTTGTTCTTTAGGACAAAGGTTCCATGATCGCCGAGCTGGCCCTGCATTCTTGTAGTTCAACTAATAATATTCACTTAGTTAGTTTATACTATAAGTATCTTTTTAATATGGTTGACTTCTAACTTTGATTTTATTTTGACAGGAGATTCATACTTTAAAAATTCGAAACCAAACAGTAATTACGTCCCATTTCGTTATACATAATAAAAGTTTCTTGGCAATAGGATGTTAAAAGACCATGAATGGGTAGTTTTGAAGCTTGCATCTTGCAACAATAAAGATCGAAAGTTCAATAATAATGAGAGATGACCAGAATCCCAATCTGGCCATTTTTCCTTAGATAAAAGTCTAGGAGAACACCCTTGGTTGTCAACATTAAAAGTTCAGATGGCTTATCTTGTCACTTAGTAACAGAAATCCGTAAGGCTGCTTCTAGTAGTAAGCAATAAAAGAACGGGAGTGCACATCTTAAAATTGCGCAATAGAAAACTAGAAATCTACTTTGGCATTGATGATGGAAATCTGAAAAATCGCTTCTAGTAATAATAGATGATCAGAATATCCTTTTCTGATACTTGATAGTAAAAGTCCAGGGCATCATTTAATGAGAGAAGTCCGAGATTCCATTTTTGGTGATTAGTAGCAGAAGATGGGAATACCATTTCCAGTAACTAAGAATAGAAGACCAGAATTCCATTTTTAGCAATTGATAATAGAAGACCAGAATACCATTTCTGGTAAATAATAGAGTACCAGAATACCATTTCTGGTAACTAATAATAGAAAGCCAGAATATCATTTCTGGTAATTAATAATAGATGACCAAAATACCATTTTTGGTAAATAATAGAAGACCAGAATACCATTTCTGGTAATTAATAATAGAAGGTCGAAATACCCGTCCGGCAGAAGTTTGAGAATTCTTTCTGATTCTGTCTATTGAATGGGCCATCTTCAGGCTTTGTGGATGTCTTTCATGCTTTTGCTTTCTTGGGCCCGAGTTTTCTTTATCCATTTGTCATTTGTTTTAGCCTATTTCAGGCGAGGACTCTTTTGTCCGATTTTGTGCTTATTTAAGCAGAGCCTATTTCAGGTTGTTTGTCATTTTTGACACTACCGACGTTTTTGGTGGTTGCTATTTTAAGCGATACAAATTTCTGGCGGTGCCTATTTCAGGTATGGACTTTTCTTAGTCCGCCGGACATTTCATCCAGATTTTCGGTGCGCTCGGCTAGCTTATTCTGAAGCAGGGCCCGAGGACTTACTCGACCTCCCTCCAGGAGGCGCCTTAACCTGGCCATAGCGTGATGCGGTTAAGGGCTTGTTCGGTACCTCGGCCAGGCCATAGCATGGCGGGATCAAGAGATTACCCGTCCTCCCTCCAAGAGGCGCCTTATCCTGGCCGTAGCGTGACGTGGATAAGGGCTTGTGCTGCTTTAACATGGCCATTTCTGATTTTGGCGCGGATAAAGGCTTACACCCTCCCTCTAGGAGGTGCCTTGACCTGGCCATCTCGGCATGACCAAGGGCTTTCTACCATTATCGGTAGCCTACCATCTTAGGTAGTCCAAGTTTGAGGAGAATTTTACTCCTGACCATGTAGACTCTTCTTAGTGAATCATAAAAGGGGGCATTCTTGAAAATGCTTTATTCATTCAGTGCCAGAAAATATGGTTTCAAATGTTTTGCGTTCCAGGTTCTTGGTACCATATTACCATCAGGATGGCATAACTTGTAGGCCCCTGGGGGTATTTCTTTGAAGATTATTAGGGGACTTTTCCAATTTGGTCCCAATGTCCCATCTGATGGGTCTCTTGTATTGGCCAGTACTCTTCTAAGTACCAAATCCCCTTGCCTGAATGACCTTGTTTTCACCTTTGAGTTGTAGTATTTCGAAATTATCTTTTGGTACTCAGCCGTTCTTAAGGCTGCTTCATCTCTTAATTTATGAATTAGGTCGAGCGATTCCTTTCTCAACCCTTGGTTTGGGTTAAAGGCGTAGGCAATCCTTCTATGAGAAGGTATTTCGATTTCTACTAGTAGCATTGCCTCGCATCCGTAGGTTAGTGAATACGGGGTATGACCCATTGCGATTCTAGTGGATGTTCTATAAGCCCACAAAACTAGGGGTAATTCCTCTACCCAATTCCCTTTTGCCTTATTCAGTCGTCTTTATGGTTTTATTAGCAGCTTCAACGGCTCCGTTGGCCTTTGGGTGAGCGACGGAAGAGAAACTTTTTATGATCCCATTCTTATGACAAAATTGTGAAAATTCTTCAATCTCAAATTGGGTTCCGTTGTCAGATATTATCTTGTAAGGTATCCCAAACCTTCTGACAATGTTTCTGATGAAAAATCTCAGTACTTTCCCAGAGATGATTTTCGGAAGTGGTTCTGCTTCAACCCATTTTGTGAAGTAATCAATTGCCACTACAGCATATTTCGCTCCTCCTTTGGATATTGGATGCGGCCCGATTAAATCAATTCCCCAAACGTCAAATGGCCATGGTGTAGTAATGGGAGTTAGTTGGCTTGGTGGGAGACGTGGTATCTTCGAATAACGTTGGCATTTTTCACACCTTTTAACATAGTCAATTGCTTGGTTGGTCAGCTGTGGCCAGTAAAACCCTTGCCTCATTACCTTTTTGGCCAGTTTAATTCCATTAGAGTGGTCTCCACAAAATCCTTCGTGTGCTTCCTTTAATATCCTCAATCCGCTCTCGGGTTTTACACATCGCAAATAGGGAAGAGCATAGCCTTTCTTATATAGAATTCTGTCCATAATGGTAAAGCTTTGGGCTTGCCTTTTTAACTTTCGTGCTTCTATCTTATCTGTTGGCAGTGTCCCATTAAAAATATAATTCATAATCGGAGTCATCCATGTGTTTTCGTAACGTTCTTGTGCTATTGGTACTATAGGTTCTTTTTTCATTATTTCCTAACTTATTTCTTCCGGTCTTTGTGCCAAGGCTTGTGATCGGGTTAATACTAATATTTCCTTGGTTTTCTCATGCTTATTCCCTCAATGATGGGATTAGCCTGAAATCCCACAGGCACAATTCGAGTCTCGGGGGACCCTCTTGAGCTTGCCAACTTAGCCAGCGAATCTGCTTGGGAATTATCCCCACTTGGTATTTGATGTACAGAGAAATCTTCATAAAGCGAGAGCATTTTCAATACTTTCTTAAATCATCACAGAATGTTGGCTTTCTAATGTATAGAAGCCTTTTGAAAACATCACAATTCATCTCTGAAAATACAGAAGAAAATAGTGCAAAACAGCAGAATAAAAGTCAAGAAAACACTCAAGTAAATGCACTCAGGCAAGCGACTCAAACTTTTTATAGTAGCTTTGAATATCAGTCTAGTTTATATATACCAAATTTCAAAGCAAAACTCATAATTTATTTGCTTGAATTATTCAAGTTTCAATTTGAGAAAACTCCGTTGAATTGGAATTGATTTCGATGATTTCGTGCACGGATTTTATAATCGATTTCAAAGTGAATTCTCGATTTAAAAACCGGATTTGAAATAAATATTTTTCCAAATCGATTTTATGAGTATGAATTTATTTCCGAGCCTATTTTAAATATTAAATAATATAAACTGGGCATAGCGGTGGGGTTGTTATAGTTGGTATCAGACTAAGTTTGGGATCTTTGGTTTGATATACTTGTTTGATTTGGTTAACCATCAATTGGGAATCACTGAATACATAAAACCTTGGGATTTTGAGTTGTAGAGCTAGGGTTAATCTTGTAACAATGGATTCGTATTATGCTACATTGTTTGTTGCTGAAAATCCCAATTTCATAGCATAGTGAAGTTTTTGTCCATCTGGGGTAATTATAACATATCCTTCCCCGACCCCCTGTTCGTTTGAGGCTCCATCTACAAATAACTGCCATTTGGGTTTTACATCCCTTTCCCTTTGGGATTGTTCTGAAATGAATCTCGTACACTCATTAATGAAATGAACTAAAGCTTGTCCTTTTATAGCCATTCTTGGCTGATATGCTATAGCCCTTTTGCAATCCTCATTCTGTTCAAATTTTTTTCTTTTTCTTTATTACTTCAAAGAAAAGTATGCACTTATCAATAGCCTTTGATATAAACCTGCTTAGCGCTGATACTTTCCCATATAAACTCATAACATCTTTATTTGTATTAGGCTCAGCCATATCCTTAATGGCCTCGATCTGCTTTGGGCTAGCCTCAATCCCTTGTGCACTTACAATATAGCCAAGAAATTTTCCGAAATGGACTCCAAAATTGCATTTTTGGAGGTTGAGTTTCATTTGATATTTATGGAGCACTTTGAACATTTCATATAGATCTTCAAGATGATCCTTGGCCTCTTAGGATTTTACCAACATGCCGTCTACATAAACTTCCATATTTTTCCTGATTTGCTCTTTAAACATTTGGTTAACCAACCTTTGATAAGTTACCCCAGCATTTTTCAATCCAAACGACATTACCTTATAACAATAGGTTCTCTCATTAGTAATAAAGTTGGTATGCTCTTCATCGGGTTTGAACATAGGGATTTGATTGTATCCAGAATACACATCCATCACTGAGAGCAGCTTAGGTCTGTTGGTGGAGTCAACCAATTGATCTATCCTTGGTAGAGGGTAACAGTCCTTTGGACAAGCTTTATTCAAATCTATATAATCCATGCATGTCCGCCACTTCTCGTTGGATTTCTTTACCAAAAATGGATTTGCCAACCATTTAGGGTAGCGAACTTCTTGGATAAACCCATTTTGCTGCAATTTCTTGACTTCCTCTTTTAAGGTGTTGGTCCTTACTTTATCGAATTGTCTTTTCTTTTGCCTGACTGGAAGAACGTCTGGATTGATATTCAGGGCGTGGCTCATCACCGTAGGGCTAATTCCAACCATGTCAGAGTGGGTCCAAGCAAAAAAATCCTTGTTGTGTTTTGAAAATTCTATCAATCTTAACTTTAAATGCTCCTCTAGATCCTTTCCCACTCTGATTATTTTATTAGAATCGGTAGAATCTATTAGAACTTCTTTGGTTTCTTCAACCGGCTTAACTCTTTCAATCTCTCCTCGACAATCTAACTCTGTAGCAATTTCACTTTCTTCTACCGAGTTGGAATATGTTCTCTTTCTCTTCCCATAAACTACAAAACATCTTGCGATAATAAGTTTGTTAGTTTTATTAGATTTTTTCTTTGCTTCGAACGATGGATGTAGAAATCCATCTTTCGAAGGCTGTAAAGTAATGGAAGAATCTAAGTAACAAGTGCACTCCCTGTTATATTGCTCTAGAGTTGCAAAATACATTTCTCTCGATACGAACTGCTTGCCTCGGATGGTGCCCCAGCCGTTTTTAGTAAGGAACTTGAGCATTAGGTATTTCGGTGAGACAAATGCATCAACTTCGTCAAGTGCCGGCCGTCCAAAGAAGGCATTGTAGAATGATGGTTGATTTATGATCGCAAAGGTTGTTTCAAAAACTCGGGAGCATAGGGGTAGTCCTAGTTGAACCAAAAGCTTCACTTGCCCAAGTGGAGTCGTCCCTTTATTGTTGAACTCGAAGATAGGTTCGGGGCTAGGCTCAAGCTTGTCCTTGGAAAATCCCATATGTTCAAATGCATGACGAAATATCACATTTACAGCACTTCCTGTATCAATCAAGATTTTTGTGACCACCGAGGAGCCTATTTGAGCTGTGATCATTAATGGGTCATTGTGGGGATGATGGATTCCCTTTCTTAATTCTTATGGATTGATCACCAGTGTGTGCATATTGATGTTGTATTTTGGGCCTTTGAGTGGTGGTTCTTCTTATACAGAAAATACCCCTTCTTGGCCTCACTAATGTATTTATTCCAAGCATTTTGAATTCTACAGGCAGGATACGGTCCACCGTATATAACATCAATTATGTTTTGAGGTGGACCCAGGATTAGGGGGTCCTCATCCTCGATTATATTTACGGCATACCAGCAGGCTTCCTTGCCTCAGTATCTGACGGGAGAGTTTTTTGCGGATTCTTCATGAACTCCTTCAATTGCCTTTCTTGAATTAACTTCTGAATTATTCCAGCCAGTACCTTACATTCGTTGGTTCTGTGGCCATTCTCCTTGTGGTAGGCACATTATTTGTCTCCTTTCTTCTATTCAGGGTAATTTCGAGCTTTGAATGAAGTAGGGAAGTTAACCTTATCTTGGGTCATTGCATAGATGTAGGGTATCAGTCGGTTTAACGCCACCATGTTAATATTAGTGTCTTCCCATCTAGCTCTCTGAGGAATCCTTTCTATGCTGAATTTATCGCTATCCTTCTTGTGACTAAATTTCTTCTTTGAGTAGTACAATTCATCCATTCAAATAAATTTGTAAGCTTGAAAATGGAAGTCTTGAAGATCCCGGCATCCATGGATAAACAACTCCTTCTAGAAAGGAGAATTGACTATGAGACCCGAGTGAACAGCAATGAGCTTGTCTCTATCATTCATTCCTTTGGCTTTCAAGGCTTTGGTATTGAACCTCTTCAGATAATCTCCTAATGACTCTCCATGGTTTTGCCTGATGTTAGCATGCATGGTATACTCAATAGAGGGATCCTTACATATGCAAAACTAAGCAGAGAACTCATAGGAGAATTGTTTCCAGGAATAGATCATGTTTTCACGGTACCGTCGGTACTATTTAGCAGCAGCTCCTTGTAGTGTGACCGAAAAGAGCCGACATCTAACAGCGCCGGAAGCATTGTATAAATTCATCTGACTATTAAAAGCCATCAAATGGTCATCTAGGTCAGTTGTCCCATGATATTTCATAGTTGGGACCTTTACATGAGGTGGTATATGTGTTGACATGATTTCGTCGATAAAAGGGGCAACCCTTTCGTTGTTGTATACTCTTTCATCTTTAGTTCTCTTACACTTGACATTCACTAGGTCCTTTACAGCCTTTTCTGCTACTTCTTTGAGGTAGGCTTCACTGCTCAAATAGTTCCTTTTTTTTGGCTTGTAACCATCCGAAGTTGAGCTTGCGGAATAATCCTTATCTTCCGCCTGAACTCTTCCTTGATAATTGGCCTTTAGTGGAAGGCGACCTTTTTGTTTAGATGAAGAAATATTAACTTTACTCTTTGCGACATCCATGTTGATCTTCAGATTCTTTCTCGGAGAGACAACTTCTTCTTCCGCCATAGCAGCTTTCATGGATGATCTATGAGATAACACCTCATTCAGGAGATCTTTCATCTCTGCCATTTGCTGTTCTAGATATGCGATTTTAGAAATTTGTTCCTCCGTTGACGATTTTGAGTTGGAGCCAGTTGTGGTGATAGTTGAATCTGAACCGGAGGTGGAGTTAGTTGAACTGGGGTGGAAGATTGGCCCTGCTCCCTGTTTCCAGGGTTGAAAGATGGTGAGACGTTCTCCTCCAGTAAGGTTATAGGTTCATCCTTTTCATTGACGGGAAGAAGCCTTTTTGATCTCATTTTCCTACAATAAATCAAATTTCCACAATTAGTCATGTTAACCACAAGACCGGAGGTTTGAGTCCTCCTACTAATGCCAAAAATGTTAACAAGATTTCCTGTTAACATCCCTGATGCTTTACACAAAATTGTTTAATATGGGCTCAACCTTTCAGCCGAGTGAATTCACATTTTTGAATGAAATGACTAAGCCGAATGGTTTCAAGGTCTTAATTTCGGCCATTGTATGAGATGATCAATGTCGGAGGACTTTAGGAGACTATTTATCCTTTGAAGAAATTAAAGAAGGAATTTGTTATCTTTTAACCAGGTCGAAGGGTTAAAGTTCCATCCAAACCTTTCGGCTTGACTAGAGTTAGGGAATTACTAAACCTTCCATTCTGGCCGGAGGATTTAAGAGGTCACTTAAACCTTTTGACCTGATTATACTCATTACTCAGTATTCGACTTTAACACTTCATTTTATTCTATCTCCCTTGGAAACCGAAAGTAATTAATTATTGATCAACATCTCTTTTGACTCCCTCCAGAGGGTTATGAACCCTTCGGCATCATCAAAAAGAGATGTTACTCTACCTATCGCTCTCTTGACGCTTTCGGCTTCCTTGGTTGATATTCCTTTGTGAAAAACCTTTCGAAAAGAATGTATCATCCAAACATATTTAGATAATAATAAGAGCTGATTTTATATGCCATGAGACGCATATCTGGAATTAATCCACAAGTCGCATTCCCCCTTTTTGTGGTTGATGCTAAGCAAAGGAGAATGAAACTTATGAAAATGTCTATCAATAGTTTCATGGCATATACTCAAAATAAACAAAGAATATATGAAATAAATCATAAATGATTAGCCCTTAATATTAAATTAACGCCTAATCATTATTATCCCCAAATTCTGATTCGATCACAAGCCACAATTCTCTTTATTTCTTCATAATGAAATTCGATACAAAATTTAAAAGGTTAGCCCCCAATCTGATTTCTAAACTAGGGTTACAGAGTAGTAAGAGGAAGCAAGAGTAGTTGGTGTGTAGGCGAATGGGAAGAAAATCGGATCCGGAAATAGGACCCCTTGGTTCCTATTTATAGATGCAGGCGGCCCTCCTTTCGGTCTTATGCCTTCGTCGGGGATGGAAGGTTGCTTCTTATATGCTGTTTTAAACCTTTCAATCTTGACGGAAGGTTGTTTCTTGTATGTCGTTGTAAACCTTTCGGTCTTGACGAAAGGTTGGTTTATTGTACATCATCATGGACCTCTAAATGCCATCGAAGGGGTTGTATTTCCCAATGAATGCATGAACTCCTCGTTTTTCCCATAGGGTTGGCTTCTTATAGGAAGAACCATAGAAGGATGCACCACCCACGTTCGAGTTGTCTCACTTTGTATCTAGAAGTTGAGGTGATTAGGTATACCACATGATGATTTCAGTCAGTATGTTATGCATTGAGGATTTCATAGGGCTACATTTTCATGGTAGGATACTTATGCTCAAGTTATTTAGCATTTCACACGATGACACCATTGGAGTTAGCAGCAAGGATTGTAGGAAATTACCTATGCACATACATTTGGATTTAAGGTTTATGCCAATGGTCAAGGATGAGAACTGCAGTTGAAAAATATGGACAGATTTATTTCATTGAGGGACAAAGACTACACTAGGTAGGCAGAAAAGCAAGTACTAATAAGAGACATATGAGATAGTCTAAGGAGCCGAGTCCTCTATAGCCCATGGAGTTGGGTCCACAATTGGAAAGCGGATAATTAGAAAATCCCCATGGCAGGATAGAATATGGCTAAATATTATATAGCCGTCATTAGGCACTTGCGACAGTGTCTATGCGATGTTGATACGTAGTAAAGCCGTGTCATCTAAGGAAAAATTAAAAAGGACAGGGGAGTCCCTTGTTCTTCATCCACTTATCCGTATTTTTGCGCATAGGACAAATTGACTCTGTGATGAAATAATTGAACTGGTTAGAGTCCAGTAGGCAGACGATCCAATTGAGTGTATATGGAAGCTTGAGGTGAAAGTCTGAGCTACCCATATCAAACTCTTTTCTGGTGTTTGCACAAAAATAGGCAAACACCTCCAAGATGTTTTAATAGGACTGTGAATACTTTTTGTAGTATAGAGCTATTGTTTGGTAAATTTTAGTTGCGGATGATTGAGATAGAAAATTAACGGATTGCAATAAAATATAAATAAAGGACTGAAATGTAAAAAGACACAGAATTTATAGTGGTTCGGCCTGAATGTGCCTACGTCCACTGGTCCACTAATATTATCTCTTTCATATCTGATTACAAGTACAAGCTTTGAATATGAATAAACTTCTATTAGGAATCAGGATTTTATCTCTCAAAGTTGTCTGCCATTATTGATGGAAGCTTCGCTATTTCCTTCCATCCCCTTTTATGAAGCCATATGCCTAGTATTTATAGAGTGAGGTTGTAGGGAGAGGCAGCCGAGTATGGCTTCTAGGCTTTGGTTCAACCTTTCTTCCCTTGGAATGTGGTTTTCCTATTGTTCCACTGCTCTGGGATGCTAGTTGAATACTATTCTTGTAGCTCAATTCAATCATCCGTCCTTACCCTCAAATCTTGAATACGGACCATATAAGCTCATTCATGTGAATATAGAAAAAGTAAATCCAGCCCCAAAAGGACTGGACCAGGTATGCCTGGTGGGTCCAGCCGTAGAAGGGTTGGACCAAGTGGAATGCAGCATCGCACAAGGTGGGTCCAGGTCAGACGGGTCTGGCCTGGAGTGCCGGACAGTTGGGGTTCGACCCTAGGCCGGACCAGTGGGTCTGCCTGGTCCAGTCAGGTGGGTCCGGCTTGGTGGCCAAAGCAGGAACCTGGTCCGGCAAATGTCCAAGTTAGGCCTGGGGTGCCGGACCAGTGGGGCCGCCGGCCCTAAGCCGGACCAGGTGGGTTCGGTCAGGTTAGGCCGGACCAGGTTGGTCCGGCCTGGGGGCCGGAGCAGGAACCTGTTTCGGCTGTGTCAGACTAGTGGGGTCTGGCACAGCCGGACCTGCGGGATCCAGCCCGAGGCCGGGCCAGGTGGGTCCTGTTGGGTCCGACCCTGTGGGGCCAAATTTAGTTGTGTACGGTCCCGCTGGGCTGGACATGTGTGAGTCCAACCTTACTGGGCCGAATTCTACCGGGGATCGGCTATGCCGAACTTGTAGGTTCCGCCCCAGGCCGGACCAGGTGGGTCCGATAGTGCCGGACCAGTAGGGTCTGGCACAGCCGGACCATGGAGAGGTTCGGCCTCAGGCCGGACGGGGTGGGTCCGTCCAGGTGGCCGGATAAATGGGGTCCGGCCCCAGGCCGGGCCACCCGGCCAAACCAGGAGCCAGACCATTGGGTTCCGTCCACAAGCCGGGCCACCGGGTCGGACTTGTGGGATCTGGACCAGGTGGGTCCGGCCCAGGGGCCGGACCAGTTGGGTCCGGCTGTGCCGAACCCGTTGGATCCGGCATAGCCGGACCAAGTGGGTCCGGCCTAGGGGCCGGGCCAGGTGGGTTCGGCATTTGCCGAACCAGGAATCTGGTCCGGCAATTACCGGACCAGAATGGCCCAGGCCTTGGACGAACCAAAAGGGTCTGGCCCTGTAGAGACGAACCTGTGTGGGTTCGGCCCTCATAGGCTGGACCAGAATGTCCGGCCCTGCTGGGCCGGTGCGTGTGGTGGGTCGGACTTAGCAGGGTCCAGCCCTACTGGGCCGGACCTGTGCGGGTCTGGCCCTGTCGGGCCAGACTTAGCCGGGTCCGGCTCTGCTAGGCCGGACTTGTGCGGATCCGGCCTTGCTGTGCCGAACTATGCTGGGTCCCGGATGGACGCAGCTGGGCTGAACTTGTGCGGGATCAGTCCGTGCTTTCTGGTCCTGCGGAGCCGCATTTTTGGGGGTCCGGTCCTAATGGTCTGGTTAGGCGGGCCGGACCTGTTAGGTTTAATTTGGCCTGTGCGGACCTGATTTTTTAGAGCAGCCTCTTTACTTGTGTAGGCAGTGTCTGGGCTTGGCTGAAGGCGGTATTTGAAGCTTTCTTATCGGATCCTGTTAGGTAAATCTTAAAATTATCATATCTTTTAAACCGTTATTCGAATTGAGACGCGGGTTGGACCTATGCTCACATCTTGACCTCGCGAACATTTCTAAATTGCTCTGAGCCTATTTCAGTACATTTACGATTTTTCCCTTGGTCTTTTCATATTCACTATGCGGTGGATGAAAATGCCCACAACATCTGGCACATCTCCATTTTAGTTAGAAGTTTTTGTTAATAGATTCTAGCTTAGGTAGAGACCATTTGATGGTAGGAATGGTTATAAACATGTTAATAGAACTGTTATATGTGTAACTACCCACTCGTGCTAGCGAATGAGCTCTATAGCACAATGGAACCATGTGTCAGATCATACGTGCTATCGTAGAGTGAACAATAATGAAACGTCGTCCAGAGCGACACGACGCCATCTTTATAAGAACGCAAAACAGTGTCATGACTTGGAATATTGACCTATATAACCCATTCGGATGCCGAAGTGCGTTTAATGCAACCGTTCTTGTAACGACTCGTATTTTACCTATCGAAGGATCGTAAAATATCTTTATTTTATGCATATAATGTCGTATGAACCTATAAATTTGGAATATGA
Source organism: Allium fistulosum (assembly GCA_030737815.1). Classification (NCBI taxonomy): domain Eukaryota; kingdom Viridiplantae; phylum Streptophyta; class Magnoliopsida; order Asparagales; family Amaryllidaceae; genus Allium; species Allium fistulosum. Next base: position 238,470,462 of record CM060902.1, read on the forward strand.
CTTTTAGGGACATTATACACACCTATAATTTTTTCTCGAATTTCTATGTGACCATTCTGACACTAAAAACCTTATTTGGTCTATAATTTTTGATAGAAGTCGAACTGGGGTCTCAAACCAATTACATTGCTTTAGGATGATGGTTTCCTATTCCATAGAGTATTCATAGTAGGAAAATGGACTTATGGTTAAGAAGTTATGTCGATTGTTGGCCAATATTAGCATGTAATTAATTAACCCATAAGTAGGCTCTTTAGTCGAATTCGAGGTTAGTATAAACAGAGGGCTGTAGGAGTTAAATTAAAACTTTTTCCTCTTTCCTAGATCTAATCTAAACCCCTATTAACCCTAGGTTCATGCAAAACCACACAAATTGCTCTCTAAATCTAGCTAAATCATTAACTGAAGAGAATATCATCAATTAGAAGATATAAATTATCATTTTAGTTGATTTGCATTGCTTTCTATTGCTCTCCACATTGGATCTAGACCTGAATTGGTTGATTTTGGTAATTGGTGAGTGGTTATGCCTTCTAACTATCCTATGCATGTTTATATGGTAGAATTATATGTTTTAACATGATTTTTGGCCTTAATACCTTTTCTAACTTTAATTACATGTTATCATATGCTTATGACCTAAATTTGTGAATCTTTGAAATGGTTTTCAAAAATGATTTGGTAATTCTCCTTATTCATATTCATATGTGCATGTAATATGTAGATCCATATTAGAATTGGTTTGTTTATCACATTCTTCTGTATTGCTCAAATGAATGGAAGTATATGCACATTATTATATGCTTATATGTTGTGCTTTGATTTTGTTTGCTAGTGTTTTGGATGCTTAGGAAGATAGGTTTGAGAATGTGGCAAATCAGAGATAAAATTGGTCGAAATTGGACGAAACTTAGAGGGCTCTGGAGAATGGGAGGGGCTTGCAAAATAAGTCGCACCTCAAAATTGCTTAAGGGTTCATTTCAAGGCCAAATTAAAAGGTCGAGGCCAAGTCATTTTGGTTGGCCAGATGGGTGGTGGATTTAATGGATCTCTAGTGCTTGGCTAGGGAATGTGGTCTAAAGCAAGATGTAGGAGATTGGATAAGTTTTGGGTATTATGCCGAGTTGTTTCTAGAACTTGGAGTTGAATGCTTTAGATTAGAGGCTGATTTGTTTTGATGAATGAGTCAGGGTCTAAAGCACTTGAGAAGGAAGTACTAAAGGCGAGTGATTTACTTAGCCAAAATTGGTGAAGTAAATAACTCAGTGCTGAGTCATTTTGACTCAATAACGAGTTGTTTTGGTGATTGCAGTGGGGTCAGGCTTGTATAAGGTGGAAGTAAGGGACTCTGTAGATCATGCTGGAGGTGCTGGCTCGTTCGCTTGAGGATTGGATAGCGATGTAACAACATGATAAAAGCTTTGTATCTTCGGTTGGTGAATTGTGAAGGGAGTAGGTACCGAAGATAGAGACTCAATAAAGGAGGGAGCCGTGGAATGATAACGTGTAGGGTTTCAAATAAGGGAAACTGGATTGAGCAAAGGAAGGACTCGGGTCTGAATGGAGCAAAGGAGGACTCGGATGTATATGCTAAGGAATCGTTTATACTTGGAATGTTTTCTTTTGTACTCGAAGTAGGGGTATTATAAGTGGGGACGCCTATGGATCAATGGAGTCGATCTGAATACCATGGACCAGTGGCTTTAGGTCTAGTGTCTAGCTATGGGCTATGAGACACGTATCTAGCTTAAGGCCATGCAATACAAGAGTATACTGAAAACTGAGATTTCCATTAGTCCCTAGAAGTAAGGAGGCCATATGAGTTATCATATATTCAAGGCACATGAAGTGATAGTGGGGATTGTTTGATGGATGCTACGGTTGCTTTAGTTACTTTCTAGGCTATCAGTTGGAGATATTATTGGGAGTAGGTATCGAAGATAGTAATACCCGAAGAGGTTATATCCCTATTTTGAGTACCTTTATTTTATTTGTAGAGTAGCATATTACGATGCTATGTGCTAACTCTTTGGTTGTAGGGATAGGTCGGGTATAATTTGTGTACCTCTGTTCCTTACCATATTTACCTGCATAGTATTTTGAGATTAATTTACCGCTCATACCAGAATATTGTCTGACTCAATATTTTATGCTTTGTTTCTTGTTATCTTAGGTATTCTTAAATGAGTAGACTAGATAATATGCCTAGGTGATGCAATAGTGTGCGGAGGACTAACTGGATGGAGCTATTTGTATTATATACTTATATGGATTTCTGTGCATATTCTGTTGTGTAGCACTGGGCAGCCCTAGCAGTGACTGCTTATTTTCTTGTTATGAGATAGTTGTCGGGTTTATTTTCATTGTATTAACTCTACTACATTTGTGTATAACTCTGTGGATCCATGTTCCGATTATTTGTTAACATGGTTATTATTGTCTTTCCTGTTATATCTATGATATTATAATTTATCCATGCATTGTGAGATATTCGACAGGTTATATGCTGTATTTGTTTCATTTTCAACTCTGATGATCATCCTATGTTGACCAGGCATGGTTGCAACGCACCATTTTGATATTATTGGTGCTGGTGGTATAGGGCAGTCGTCACATTTGGTATCAGAACTTTGGTTACACGATTAACCTGAGTTGATATTACAATCCAGTAGAGACAAGGAAGGAGTTATCACCTCGGATTGGGTCTAGAATGTATGTATATGAGAGAGTTCGTATTTGTTATATATTTTTGCTTTCAAAGCCATATAGTAATATACTATATAGTATAAGTCGTATTTACACGATCACCATAGACATGGTTTTCTTTATCAGAGACAATCATTCCTATTACAGATTAAGAATTCATCGGCATACAAGATATACTGTGAGGAATTATGCTTTGGGAGTTGAGGAAGGAGCAGAGTCGGGAGCTGCTACACCTGACTTTCAAGTGATGTTGAATGCCATGATCGCAACTATGAAGAGAAATGTTCAGGCTACTGCTTCTGGTGTAGCTGTTGGTGGAGGTGCTCCCATGTAAGTTCCTAGGGTTGATTTTGCCAAGTTGAGTAAAGACTATTCTACTTTAGGAGGAAAACCATTCCATGCGACAGAGTTAGCCATAGAAGTGCAGGATTGGTTGGGTACCTTCAAGTGCATATTTAGTGAATTGGAAGTAAATGATGTTACAATGAGGAAACTGGCCTCTAGACACTTCGAGGACGAGCAATGAACTAGTGGAACGCCGTTACCATTGCTACTGCAGAAGATCGGTTTACCTGAGACCAATTCAAAGCAAGGTTTGAAGAGAAACTCATTCCGACGGCTCAAAAGTCAGTGCTGTTTAGGAAATTTGCTATTCTTAAGCAAGGGAAGATGTCAGTTTCTGAGTATGATGTAGAATTTGACGCTTTATTGAAATATAGGATGTCATTCATCGAAACTCCATCGTGAAAGAATGAGAAGTTCATCTTTGGTTTGGATGGCTATCTTGAAGAGAAGATAGTATACCACATAGATGAGCCATTCGAGATGCTTGTTGAGAAATTTCTCTGTCATGATAATCTGTATCCAATGGATAGAGCAACTGTTGTCATTTCTACTGAGAAGGAAGAGCCAAAATCACAACAAGGCTGTGGAGGCAAGAAAAAGTGGAATGGAAAGAGGAAGCAGTCAAGGGGAAAATGGCCAGGAGAAAACTAAGTGGGAACCTACTTGCTACGGGTGCAAGGAGAAGGGTCACTTGATTAATGATTGTGAAGTGAGCAAGAAGAAGAAGTTCTACAATTGTGACAAGCCTGGGCATTTGAAGATGGATTGTCTGGACCCGGTGAAGGATAAGCAGGTTGTGAAAGCATACGCTTTGGGCACTGTACCAACTTCGTTGAGTGCTCCCTTGGCAAAAGAGAAGGGAAATGGGGTCTTTATTCAAGGTATGTTTTTCATTAAAGATGTTTCCATTCGTATTTTGTTTGATACCAAGGCTTTACATTCATTCATATCTATTGATCTAGTAGACATATTAGGATTAAGACTTGAGATACTAGACCGACCCCTGATTGTGACGAACCTTGTAGGAGGCTCTACTAGCCTTTGCATGGTTTGTCGTGGCATATTATTATCGAGTCATGAGTGCTCTTTTGTTTATGATTGTTTTGTCTTGAATTTCGTTGGGTTCAGGATTATCTTAGGAATGGACCGGCTTAATGTGACAATAGTGGATTGCGAGAAACTATTGTTACAATCGAGGATGTGGAAGGGCGAATGGTAGTGATTGGTAGCCTATAGAGGATGGACTGATAGTTAGCATTCTAAATTCGCTTGAAGTTCCACATGGGAGGTGGTCATCTTCGCCTATCGCTAGAGAGTATTTAGATTTTTTTAAGGAAGTGAACGAATTGCCGCTGTATAAAGAGATTGAGTTTTGGATATACTTAGTAAAGGAAGCCAAACCTATAGTTATGCCTTTGAGATGTATGGCACCTAGAGACTGGAAGGATTTAGAGGCACAAGTGAATGACTTATTAAGGAGGGGATTCATTTGAAGCAGTATATCTAACTGGGGTGGACAAGTAGTATTTGTGACTAAGAAAGATGGTTCTATGAGGTTATGAGTGGATTATCGTGAGCTGGATAAAGTAATGAAGAAGAACAAGTATCCACTTCCACGTATTGATGATTTATTTGATCAGCCTCACGGTGCGAAGATGTTATCTCAAATGGATTTAGCAATGGAATTTCACTAGCTTAGAGTAGCAAAGGAGAGTGTGCTTATTACTATGTTTCATACACCATTAGGTTTTTATGAGCGAGTGGTGATGCTGCTCGGGTTGACCAATGCTCTAGCATACTTTATGGATCTCATGAATCGAGTTTTCAGAGACTGGCTGAATAAGTTTGTGCTTGTGTTCATGGATGATATTCTGATCTATTCCAGAGCCGAAGAGGAGCAGAAGATGCACTTGAGGATTGTGCTCGAGGTTTTAAGAAAGCACAAGTTGAGGGTAAAGTTCTCTAAGTGTCACTTCTAAAGAAAATAGGTGAGGTTCTTGGGTCACGTCGTTTCTGGATTGGTTATAGCAGTGGATCCTACAAAGGTGGTAGTGGTTCAATATTCAAACTAGTTGAAGAACGCTATAGGTTGAAGGAGTTTCCTAGGATTGGCTGGATACTGTAGACATTTTATCAAGGACGTCTCAAAGATAGCAGCACCGTTGACTAATTTGATGAAGAAGAATTGGACTTTTGTTTGGGATGTGAAATGCGAGCATGCGTTTGTGAGTCTAAAAGAGAGGTTGACAAGTGCATCAGTATTGACCATTCCAAGTGGGAGTGAGGAGTTGATGGTATATACAGACACGTGTGGTACATGATTGGGTGCGGTATTGATATGGAAGGGAAAATTTGTTGCCAATACTTGTCGACAGATGAAGCCACATGAGAGAAATTATCCAACTTATTATTTGGAATTAGCGGCGATAGTTTTTTCTTTAAAGATGTGGAGGCATTATCTGCTAGGAGAAAGGTTGAGCTGTTTACGGACCACAAATCCTTGAAGTACATTTTCGCTCAGAAGGATCTCAACCTTCTTCAGAAACAGTGGTTAGAGTTCTTAGTCTCTTATGATTTTAGCATATCCTACACACCAAGAAAAGGGAATGCGGTATTCGATGCATTGAGTAGAAGACATGCCAGTTTGGGAGCAATGTTCTTGGTATGGAAGAAGATTGAGTACATTGCTGGATATGATTTCAGGCCGCATTGCGAGATGGAACTAGAGTTGTTGGCAAGTTTGTTGATCAGATGTACTCTAATAGATAGGACCGGTACTAGTCAGAAGCAAGATGTTAGGCTGGTAGAGACCATAATGAAGATAGTAGAAGAAGTAGAGTCTAAGGATATGAAGCAATACGGACTCAACCGAGAAGTTTGGCTCCGTAAGGATGGAAGACTGTTTGTTCTCGATATTGATGGATTGCGAGATAAAGTACTACGAGAATAATAAGATGTACTGGGATATGAAGCGGACCTATTATTTGGAAGGTAAGAAGAATGATATTAGGACAGTCATCTCGAAGTGTATGAACTGGCAATTGGTAAAGGCAGAGCAAAAGAAACCCAGTGGATTGTTGCAACCGCTAGAAGTTCTTGAGTGAAAATGGGAGCAAGTATCAATGGATTTTATTGATGGATCGTCGAGGACTCGAGTAGGGTACGATAGCATTTGGGTCTAGGTTGATCGGTTGACCAAGAGTGCTAGATTTATACCCGTCAAGTCAAGTAGAATGACATCCAAGCTTGAGGAGTTGTATGTAAAGTGGAAAGTACGATTTCATGGTGTACCAAAGTGTATTGTGAGCGACCAACACCTGTTGTTCACCAATGGGTTTTGGAAGAGCTTACAAGAGACGTTAGGGACTGAGCTGCACCTTAGTACAGCTTACCACTCACAAAATGGATGTGCAAACCAAACGAGTAAATCATATATTAGAAGATCTCGTGCGAGCATGCATTATAGATTTTGGAGAATCATAAGATGACCATCTACATCTAGTGGAGTTTGCATACAATAATATTTATTAATGGAGTATTAGTATGGATCCTTATGAAGCATTGCATGGCCGACCGTGTAAGGCTCCTTCATGTTGGTGGGAAGTGGGCGAGAAACTAGTACTTGGGCTAGATATGATTGGAGAAACCTTAGAAAAATTGGGATCATTCGGTAACAAATGAAAGCCGATGAGGATCGATAGAAAAGTTACGCCGATAAAAGACATAGAGACTTGGAATTTTCTATTGGGTATATGGTTTTTTTGAAGGTATCTCCTTTGAAGAATGTTGTTCGATTTGGTAATAAGGGGAAGTTGACACCATGATTTGTAGGTCCTTTTTCGATAATAGAAAGGATTGGGAAGTTAGCATATAGGGTCGACTTACCTCAGAAGATGGCGAGCATGCACAATGTCTTTCATTTCCCTTATCTATGGAAATTTGTGCATGACTCAGGCATGACAATTACACCGAATCAACTTGAAGATGTTAAGATAGAACCAAAAGTTTCAAGATCTCGTAGGTCGGTTCATATTGTTAGACACGATATGAAATAGGTTAGTAGAAAGTCGGTGAAACCAGTAAAGGTACAGTGAAGCGGAAGTGTTGACGTTATGTGTAGGAAACTGAGGAGAGCATAAGGACTACATGTCTGGAGCTCTTTAAATGGAAAGATCCATCATTTATCGTATCTACTTCACCATTGTATATCACATTTAATAGGTTAGTATTCCGCATGCTAGGGTAGGTTCACTATTGGTTGCATGATTGCTTGTTTGATATGGTGTAATTGTCATGCCTAAGTCATATTAGGAAAACGGACTTACGGTTAGGAATTATGCATGTTTTAAGTTTAGATAATTGTTGGCCAGTATTAGTGTGTACTTAATTAAGCCCATAAGTAGGCCCATTAGTCTATTTCGATATTAGTATAAATAGGAGTCAAATTGAAACTTATCCCACTTTCCCAAATCAGATCTAAACCTTCATTAACCCTAGATTCATCCAAAATCACACACATTACTCTCTAAATATAGCTAAATCATTAATTGGAGAGAAGATCATCAATTAGAAGATATAGATCATCATTTTGGTTGACTTGCATTACTTTCTATTGCAGTCCACATTGGATCTAGCGAGAATTGGCTAATTTTGGTAATTGGTGAGTTATTTATGTCATCTCGGTACCTTATGCTATTTATATGGTAGAATGACATGTTTTAACATGATCTTTGGCCTTAAAACCTTCTCTACCTTCTTTTTTTGGAATTGGGTACTTAGATGGTAGTACATATTAGTACTACAAGTCTTATGTGGTATACAAACATACTACATGTCAATATATGTTTGAATCACGCTGTGCAAGTTTTGAGCCTATGACCTCTCGCACCAAAGTTGAAGCGCCTAACCACTGGGACAGTGGTGCTGGTCTTTTCTAACTTTAATTACATGTTACCATATGCTTATGACCTAAATTTATGAACCTTTGAAATGGTTTTCAAAAATGATTTAGTAATTCTCCTTATTTATATTCATATGTGCGTGTAATATGTAGATTTAGATTAGAACTGGTTTGTTTATCTCATTCTTATGTATTGCTTCTATGAGTGGATGTATATGCATGTTATTCTATGCTTGTATGTTATGCTTTAATGTTGTTTGCTAGTATTTGGATACTTTGGAAGATAGGTTGGAGAATTTGGCAAATCGGAGGTAAAGTTGGTCGGAATTAGACGAAACTTGAAGGGAAGGCTCTTGAGCATGAGAGGAGCTTTCAAAATAAGTCCCACCTCAAAAATGCTTAAGGCAACTTGGGGTCGAGTTGAAAGGTCGAGGTCGAGTCATTTTGGTTGGCCAGATGGGTTGGTGGATGGCATGGATCTCTAGAGCTTGGCAAGGGAAGGTGGTCCATATCAAGATGTAGGAGATTGGCTAAGTGTTGAGTATTATGCCGAGTTTTTTCTAGAACTTGAGGTTAAATGTTTTGGATTAAGGGTCGAGTTGTTTTAACGAATGGATCGGGGTCTGAAGCACTTGAGGAGGAAGTATTAGAGACAGAGTGATTTACCTAGCCAAAATTGGCTAAGTAAATGACTTGGTGCCAAGTCATTTTGACTCAGTGCCAAGTTGTTTTGGTGATTGCATTTGGGTCAGTCTTGTACAAGGAGGAAGTAGGGGCTCTGTAGATCATGTTGGAGGTGTTGACTCGTTCGTTTGAGGATCAGATGAAGATGTAATAGCATGATAAAAGCTTTGTATCTTCGGTTTGTGACTCGTGAAGGGAGTAGGTACTGAAGATAGCAGCTCGATAAGGAGGAAACATTGGAATGGAATAAGAAGGATTCAAAATAATGGAAAATGGATTAATAAAAGGAAGGGCTTGGACCCGAATGGAGCAAAAGAGGGCTCAAATGTATGTTCTAAGGAATCGTTGATACTTGAAGTGTTTCCTATTGTACTCGAAGCATAGGTATTATAAGTGGGGATGCCCATGGACTAATGGAGTGGATCTAAATACTCTGGGCCAGTGGCTTCCGGTCTATTGTCTAGATTTGGGTTACGAGATACGTATTTAGCTTTGGGCTATCTGATACGAGAGTACACCGAAAACCCCATATTGCCACTTCGGAATGCCGATGCTTATCAATGCCTTCATTTATTAATATCACGCCCTACTTCAACAACACTTAGGAGATACTATCCATCTATACATGCGATGTACCGCTCTATGATGGTACCGCTCTACGTATACTAGGAGTTATCAATATCGACATCACTCCATGATGGTACCGCTCTACATCAATGATGTCTCATATCATTGTAGCTTCAATAATGCTACCGTATACTAACTAAGATGGTCATTTATTATAGAGTAAGCAACCAATGAAAAAAATCATTGATGCTGAATGCCTTCACTATTGAAACAATGCTAAAGCTTTGATATGCATCGAGGAATGTCAAAAATCATCATTAAACAAGGCCTGACACCATGCCGCGTTATTGATGCTGAAGGACATGAATGTCGAAGTCAAGTTGCTGAGTATGTCGCATTTTCACCCCTATAAATATAGACCTATGGGCTTTTTAGAAGGGGCGAATCATTCTTGTTCTCTCGGCTTTTTGCAAGGTCGTGATACCAAGAACTTAACTGGAAATAAAGGAAAGTCCGTCCCGAAGATCGGTTATATGCAAGCTCACTATGGATATCGATGAATTTTTGTCCGAGACAGAATCAAGCTACAATTGACGAGACATGACAAGCAAAGCTATGAAAGCCAACGTTTCAAATTTCAAGTTAATCCGAGTTCATATGCTCAAGATATGATAGATACAAGTCAAGGAATTCAACACAATCGCATTCATCTATTCGTGTCCATCAAGTCTCGGCGTCATCTGTTGTTCGTATCCATCAGCGAGTATCTCTTCGTATCCATTAAGGCGCACTACTTCGTATCCATCGAGAGAATCAGCCTTATTCGTATCGATCCTGTTCGAATCCATCGGCATACAAGCGCACTTCGTATCGATCAGCAGCCAGAGAGAGTCTACTTCGTATCCATCAGGACCCTCCTACTTCATATCCATCGACTGCGACACGAATATACATTTCATATCGATCGAGCTTCAGACATGCTTCGTATCGATCGACCATGGATTGATACGAAATCAAGGCTTCCCATCGATACGAAGTGCAATTCAATCGATCGATATGAACAAGAACAGTGCAGTTGATCGATACGAACAAAGCAATACAGTTGACTGATACGAACAGAATGGTTACGATCGATACAAATAAGACCAATTCCGATCGATACGAATAGAACAACTAAGATCGACACGAACCTGGCTGAAATAGATCGATATGAACAAGGCTAGACATTGAATACGATGAAGGAAGCAGTCAATAGGGCACGAAAAGTGGATCGATCCGAGAATTTAGAGTCACGTCAACTTACAGGCACGTGCTCGGACCGATACGAATAAGAACGATACGAATGACGCAGCCTAGAGAAAACACAAGTTTGCATCGATCATAACGAACAATCTACAAGTCCAAATGCTACGAAATTTTCACAAAACCTTGCGTACATTCTCAACAACACTCACAATCGATCCCGACCCAATTGGATGAATTTTCGATCGATACGAATCTCGTTCGTATCGATCCTAGATTGCGTGCAAATCACGTGGGATCGATCGCGTGGGCCCACTCAAGTGTCAGAAGAGGTCTCCCGAGATCTGAGCGAGATATTTGCAGCCTACGCTTATAAATAGCAACCCAGGACCTACAGAAAAGGGATCTTTTGGCTCTCTGACGTCCAGATTCTGCCGAATTCACCATTGTACTCGAATTTCACTGTTGTACTCAAGATTTACTATTGTAATCAGCTGTAACCAACAAGAAAAAGTTAATAAAGATCAATCATTTCATAGTGGACGTAAGCAACACGCCGAACCACTCTAAATCTCTGTGTTCTTTGCTGTTCTTCTGATTGTTTTCTTGAGTGTTTGTTAGATAATCCTCTTTTTACATTTACTTTCTTCATTTTATCTCTTCAAACACTTCCGAAGAGTGTTGTCCCCAATTTTGGTACAAACACTTTAGTGCTTTCACTGAGAATTGAACTTGGTTTTTCTCCTACTCGTTGGATCTACTATCGATATCGGATTGCACAAATCTAAGAAGAAGATCCAGATTTCAAAGATTAAAGTTCTTCCATCCTATTCAGATTTGCATCAAGTCTAGGAAAGAGCTTCGCCATCCACCATGGTTAACACAAGGACTACTTCTACAGCTGCAGATCCAGAAGGACGTGACATACAGAATCCCGTACAACTGCCTCCGACTGATCAAAATGCTTTTGGACCATCAGATCCGCAAGGCCCTATTACCAGGGAAGAATTCCAGATGCTAATGCAAGAACTGACTCAGAGCCGCTAGCAGCTCACTCAATAGCTCCGTGCTAATGCGGAATTGACCAACCAGCTAAACCGTCAAAGATTGTTAACGCTAAAAATGTACGCTAACACCCCAGTGTGATTTGTGATATAGCGAAAGCACCACCCGTTGGTACGGGAACTAAAAGCAAGCAGAAAGTAGAAGAAAACAGTAAAAGAGACAACAATTTTTATAGTGCTTCGGCTCAAAGTCAAGCCTACGTCCACTTAATCTCTTCCATTACTGATTTGATTACAGATTTTACAATAATTCTTCTATTACAACACAATTAAGACAAGTCGTTAGAACTTCGATGCAGAAAAGCTCTTTGGATTCATGTTGAATGAACTTGATCTTTTCCGAAGATTCTTTGAAGTGTCTTTTTCCTTTTAAGTGTTGGAGCAAGTGTAGAAGTCATGGAAAACAGAAAAGTCTTGGCGCTCCAGAAAAAATAATCCCCCTTCTAGTGCGGAGTAAGCGGGGTATTTATAGGAGAGGCTGGGCTTAGTTCGGTTATGTTTTAGGTCGTGAGCGACCTAAGAGTGATCCCGAGGTAGCATAAGTCGTTAACGACTTAATGGAACCATTTTAGACGAGATATAGGCTGTGAGCGACTTAACATGCATAGCACATGACTTATCTCGGTATGATTAGGTCGTGAGCGACCTAATGGAAGAGGCAGTGTGCATGCGGCTTAACTCTGAAGCTTTCTAGGTCGTTAGGTCGCTCTCTCTTTAACTTGTTAGGTCGTTAGGTCGCCCCTTCCTTATCTCGGTAGGTCGCAGGAATCTTTTAGGTCGCTAAGTCGTGCCATATTGAGCCACTCTGTGCTTTTAGGTTGTTAGGTCGCTCGACCTTCTTAAGTCGTTAAGTCGCTTACTCCTTGGATAGTTAAGTCGCTTATTCCCTTAGGTCGTTGAGTCGAATAGGTCGCTAAGTCGTGAATAAGAGAGGGTTAACACTTGCCCCTCGAAGTATACGCCTAGGAGCTAGGTCGTGTGCTTCGATACCTTTTAACTCGTGCCATCCTGAGTCGTTAAGTCGTGAGCGACTTATGAGAGAGTTAGGTCGTTCGTGCCGATTCGAATTCCACTGCCCCTATATATAAGTCGCTTAGGTCACTCCTTCTTCTCTTCACCTGCTCCAACATTCTAACCCACCATTGAAGAATTTTCGAGCTCTCGAAGAAGAATTTAAACTAACCAGTCGTCGATCATCTTCACCATCACACTACGTAACTGAATCCGATCATTATCCAACCACGACCATCACCGAATCTTGAATCCCCCATTTTCCGACCTTAATCCAATTTCACGTGCTGCATTTCACCACGAGTCATGTTACGATCGATTTTTGATCGTTATTGGACATGTTGTCGTTGTAATTCATGAGAGCACAACAGTGCATCGGATTTATGATAGATCCGAGGTGATTTGAATCTGTTTTGGATGATCTGGTGGTGTGGAGAGATGGTGGATTTTATTATGGAGATGCTAACGGGTTATCGGGTTACGAATTAATGGGTTAGTGAGTTAGGCGAGTTGTTGAATGAAGAGGAGTTAGCGAGTTAAGGAGAGTTAGGAAGTGCTCGACTTAGGAGCTTTGAACGACCTAGGGCTTAGCAGTTTGGACCTGAATCGCGCGACTTAGCTTAGTGAACGACTTAACAACTTAACATTTGAACTCTGAACGACATAAGGGAATGCGACTCATATGACTCGCGACTTAACTTGCCAGAATAACTCATGACTTAAAGCAGAACGACTTAAGGAATCAGCACAACCTAGTTTAACCCGCAGCATAACTTTAACTCGTAGGAACATGACTGATGAACTCCATAACTTGAGCAGAGCGACTTAGGGAAGCCCGACCTATCTTAAGCAGGCTTTTAAATCTCCCCGAGATGGCCGAGATGAAAAATCCGAGATATCAGCCAAAATCCGAGATTTGGCAGCCTATTTAGTTATAAGTGTTTTAAATATCGCCCGAGATAGCCGAGATATTTTCCCGAGATATTGGCCAAAATCCGAGATTTAAAACACTGATCTTAAGTCGTTAGGACATGATCAGGATGACCTAAAGAGTCTCGAGTTAACTTAAGTCGTTCCTACGACTTAAGGAATGAACAGGACTTGAACACTTGTAGAATTTTTGACAGAACTTGAACTGCCAAACTGAACTGCTTGAACTTCTTGCACTCTTTCACAGATTATATTGTCCTTGAGCTAACAACCTGTTAAATACAACATTTGCAAAAAACCAGGACGAATATACTCATCATCGACTGCCCACATCGAGTGATGGATTAGGTCAAAGAGATAACATTTTACTTAAGTAAAATAATATGAATCTAATTAAAAGTGAAATGCTGTGAATCAACTGACTTAAATGAAGCATCAACGCAAAATTCATCCAGTTATAAATGTTTATCGCTGAATACTATCTGCATTGATACTACACTTAATTTTGATCCAATAACAACCCTTGAATCTTCCTGAATTGACGTGCGCCAAACAGTATTATTTCAAGTTTTGCTTTATTTACTTGTTATTTCAATAGCTTTGCACAACACTTCACACGCTTTTAGGAAACGTGCACCTTCATATTTGAATATCCAGTTCCTTGTGTAGAATGACTTCTCAACAAGTACAAGAAGAGATAGTAGATCAGACCGATGAAGTTTTCCCAATTGCTGACCCTTTGGATAATCCTCTGGAAAGGGTTCCAACTTCATTGAACCAACGGACCTTCAACCAGCTATGTATTCAATTTGGCATTGCTGAAGCGGATGCTCTGCTTCCTGGAGTAAATGACACTGCCGATAGGCCACCACATGGCTTCATTGCAGTTAATCGTCAAATGTGTCTGAACGGAGCTATTCCCCCCTTCAACGATTTTCTTAGAACACTCCTCCTTCGACTAACTATTTCTCCATTCCAGTTGCACCCTAATGGCTATGCCATTTTGATGGGGTTGTGCGTACTATTTAGGAGAACGCTTGACCGCCTCCCAAGCTTCGAGGAGATCTGCTACCTGTGTTCATTTGGGAGGAACAAAGATCACCCTTCTATTACTCTCGTAAGGAGCGCAAGAAACCGCAAGTTAATTACGGATCTACCCGAGAGTGCTCACGGGTTTTTAAACCAATTCTTCTATGTCCGTTGCTCCCCGGGATTCTACGGGATCTGGAGAGTAGGAAGTAAGACTACCTATCTCCGTTTACTTCATTTCTGAGCTTTTCAAAATTCGAGTTGTCAAGTGCTAACTTCATTCTTTACTTTTGCAGCCCTTCCTCCTCCCTCTAAAGATTCTAGTCACAAATCAACCTTCGAAAGACTGAGTGCTGTAGCCGTCAATGAGAGAAGTATTAAGTTTCTACAGAAGAACGAATTTTTGCACCAATTCGGACTTTTGCACTCTTCTCGATCCATCCAGTCCCGTGATGCCCCCAACTCTCAAGCAGAAGCGTCAAATGCCTTAGCCCCCGTAGAAGAGTTCCGCCGATGGCGTGGGGTTATCTGGCAAATCTAAACTTCCCCCGGTTATTGAAGAAGAGGAATTTCCTCAACATTCTAGGAAGGCTACTAAAGAGGCTGATGAGGAGGCTGAGAAAGAAAGTTCTGTTACGAAGAATGTAAAGTGTGCTGAAGAGGGCACTGCTGATGTTACCCATTCCATTGGGCATGACGGTGATGATATCTTTGGAGGGCTGAGCGATCTTATGGTGACTTCCCAGGAGCTCTTTAAAGATGACACCACTGCTTCTAAGCTTGTTTCTCCAGCAGTCGAAGCGACATCCGTCCTACGATCAACTCCATTAACCCAAGAGTCGACTCCTGCTGCAAAAGCCGACATCACTCCTAAGTCAAAGAGTGGTTTGTAGCTTGACGTGCGTAGTTCGCACGCCACACACACTTAGGATTTTTGGCAATTATGCGCACTTAGCTTCTTTATTTCAGAGATTTCTAAATTTGTCTCTTTTTCACTTTCAGGTTTTCCCATGGGACGCAGCGGCTCATATTATGATGACTTTCAACGCTATGTGAGGCGTGATTCTTACGATCCCAGGCGCTATCTTCCTGCCCCTAGGGAGACTGATGAGGAAAGAGCAGCTAGGAAAGCTCGTGAAAGGCAGGCTTATGAGGAGCGGTATGGAAGAAGAGACGACCGTCATGACTCTTACCAAAGGGATGATGACTCCCATAAAAGAAAGTCTCATGATGATAGGGGAAAGAGTCATATAGCTGAAGATTCAAGCAAGCGAGCTAAGCTTAGCGAATAATCTACATCTGAAATTTCTCAAGTGCCTGCTGCTTCTATCTCTTTAGACATCCCTTCTAGTTCTCCTGCCCTTAAAAGAGCTGAAATTCAATCAATCATTAATAGGCCTCCTTATCAAGTTGAGAAGCCTCCGACTGCACTCCAAAGCCGATTTCCGCATTGGTGTTTGAAAGGAGTACGTTTCGATCTGGACCTGGTTCCAATCGATAAACAGGCCATGCTGAGAAATCTTGACGCTATCAAGCTTGATATTAAAAGAATGTCCGGCAGGCAAAAACTAGTTGATGAGCTTCAGAGAGTAAATCGCTTAAATCTCGAGGCTATGCTGACCATGGAGAGCGATAAGTCTGAGTGGCAAAAAGTTCTTGATCAGCATGATACGGAGATGAAAAGCATCACCTCCCACAACGAGGAACTTGAGGCTGAAATCAGGAAGCTTAAAGATGATCTTGCCACCTCTTCCACTTCTTATACTCAAAAGGAAGAGGTTCTCCAAAAGCAAGTAAGAGATGCCCACGCAACTCAATGAGATGCTGAGGCTAAACTTGAAGCGGAGCGGAAAATCGTAGAAATTTACCGCAAAGATGCTGCTCAGCTGCGGGAGAAGACTAGCTCCCAAGATTTGGAGATTGCAATGCTAAAGGCCCACCTTTATAAGGCTGAAAAAGAGCGTGACGAGGCCATCACTGGAAAAGCAGCAGCTGAACACTCTCACGAGGCGACTAAGGCCAACATTAGCTCCACTCTTTTCGAGTTTTACGTTCTCAGCGTCTTGGGGCGTGGCAGTCTTTCATTTTTGGGCCCAAAGTATGAGGTTACACTGGCTGAGGTGTGTGAGGCAGCAGTTGAAGTGCTTAGAGATGCTGGCTACACTGAGGAGGATTTTGAGCCTCATTATTTGGATGATGAGGGTCGTGCCACCCTTGCCAGAGGGAAAGAACAACTTGCTAAGAAGTGAGCCGAAGCAGCGGAATGAGAGCGTCCAGGGAAGCCACCTTTGACCGACCCAACTCGTCCTTCGGCTTCGGTTGACGTCGACATTATTGGCTTCAGTTCCCATTCTCTGCCTCCTGCCAAAGCCGAAACTGAAACTGCAACTGCTCATGCCGAAGATGAGGCCCAAGAAAGCACCAAAGCCCAAGATTTTGAAATCGACATGATAAAGCCAAGCTCTCCACGTAACTTCAATTCTGATCCAGCTCAAGTGGACTACTCGTTTGCTTCACATGAGCTCGATGAACTTCTTGCTTTTTACTTAAGCCTCGACGTGCCACTATCTCCTCTCTTTGCGAGGAATACTGATGTTTAACTTTTCTTCTTCTGTAGTGAAAATAACAAGTGATGTACAAGCTTCGCCTCCTCCAACTGTTGCCCCTCCACCTCTTCAAGTTACTCCTCCTTCTGCTTCTCAACCGAGATCGCAAGAAGAACAAATAGGAGCTCTTCAGGGCTTAGATGACCCTGCCGCTTCACAAGAGCAGAAAGTCGAAGAACTTGAGGACGGTGAGAGGACCCTAGAGAAATTTACTACCTTTGATACAAAACTGATTGATCTTATCACTCCGGGCAGTGAATCTTCTTCAAGGAAGAGGGGAAAGCGTGGGATTTCAAAGAAAAAGAAGGATGCTTCTGCTAAGGATGCTTCTGCTAGCGATGAGAAAGCGGAAGAGGACCCAATTGCACATCTTTCTCCTTCTTCCACGACTCGTTCAGGCCGACTCACGAAGTTAACCATTAGGCCAGGCGAGGGCTCCAAAGGCGGCGGGAAGAAGAAGAAATGAGTCTAGTTCTATCCTTCTTGTTCTGCTTTTTGCTTGTATTTAGAGATTTGTATGGACCGGAGATTGTGCGGGTACCGGCCCCCGCTTTTTGAAACCTGCACATGTATAAAAAAATTTATAGTATGGAAAAAATGACTCTTTTTACTTGTACAATCTTTTGTCTGTTTTTGTGAATGCATTTATTCCCTATTTTAGCACAAGTTTCTTTATTTTCTTTGAATGATACTGCAGTGAGCTCGTGGTATGCTGCTTGAATGTTGCTTTTATTAATGTAGCTATATTGCCCCCATACCACGACTTATTGCAATCTTCTCCATTTTGAAAAGACTTGTACTCTTACTCTGGAGAATAATTTTTCCTTTTTAAGGAAATACTATTCTACTCTAGTAGAGTGTGCCTTGTATCAGAGAAGTTTTTTTTTTACACTTCAACTTTCGGAGATGGTCACTTTTATTTTTGAAAAGTGGATTCCCCTACGCGGTGAAGCGGGCCTCCGAAGAGGGCTTTGATTTGTTTGCCAGAAAGTTATTTCTCATCACTAAGTGGGGCCACGAGATAGGCGTCAGCTGCTTTATTGGATATTTTCTTGCACAAACGATCGCGAGCAGTTAACTGCGGCCTAGAACCCCTTTTTTTGGCGTGCCTCGTTAGAGGGCTTTATTTGGCACTTCAACTTTCTTGGGGAAGAATGTTCTCATTATGGAGAAATTAATTTTTCCTCGAGAGTAGAAGTGTGCCTCTGAAGAGGGCTTTGAAGGTGCCTCTGAAGAGGGCTTTGAAGTGTGCCTCCGAAGAGGGCTTTGATTTGTGCCTCCGAAGAGGGCTTTGATTTGTGCCTCCGAAGAGAGCTTTCTTTGGCACTTCAACTTGGTGAAGTGTGCCTCCGAAGAGGGCTTTGATGTGCCTCCGAAGAAGGCTTTCTTTGGCACTTCAACTTGGTGAAGTGTGCCTCCGAAGAGGGCTTTCTTTGGCACTTCAACTTGGTGAAGTTTGCATCCGAAGAGGGCTTTTTTTGGCACTTCAACTTGGTGAAGTGTGCCTCCAAAGAGGGCTTTCTTTGGCGCTTCAACTTGGTGAAGTGTGCCTTCGAAGAGGGCTTTCTTTGGTGCCTCCGAAGAGGGCTTTCTTTGGCGCTTCAATTTGGTGAAGTGTGCCTCCGAAGAGGGCTTTCTTTGGCGCTTCAACTTGGTGAAGTGGGCCTCCGAAGAGGGCTTTTTTTCGCACTTCAACTTGGTGAAGTGTGCCTCCGAAGAGGGCTTTATTTGTTTCGTTTGCCCATGTCTTTTCATCATTTGTCCCTCAGCGATTCCTCGTTATCACCTCTAA
Source organism: Allium fistulosum (assembly GCA_030737815.1). Taxonomy (NCBI): domain Eukaryota; kingdom Viridiplantae; phylum Streptophyta; class Magnoliopsida; order Asparagales; family Amaryllidaceae; genus Allium; species Allium fistulosum. Next base: position 238,489,338 of record CM060902.1, read on the forward strand.
GCACATGTTCCTTTCTTTTGCAGGTTGTTTGATTCTTCCAGAGAAGTGTACTTCATTGTTAAGTGAATCCACGAGGCAAGCGCAAGCTACTTAAACGGATGTCTGTTTGCACAAACGATCGCAATCAGTTAGCAAGGGCCTGGAACCTTCACTTTGGGAAGGTGCCACTTCAATGGAATCACCAACTGTTTATGAGAAGCACTTCTTATGTAGGAATTGAATCTGGAATTTTTGTGGCTTGACATTTGTTTGCTGAGTGATTCATAGGAATAACTTAGCCTTGTGATGTGTTGAATGGGTGAGTTTTGCTTTGATAGCCTGCAATATTAAATCGACATTTTAGCAACATATTTAAGATATCCGCACATCAAAATGAGACAGGCATTTTATAGTAGTAGAGAACACAAGATTTATAGTGGTTCGGCCAAGAATTGGGCCTACATCCACTTTATAGTTCTTATTGTTGATTCACACTGATTTTATAATGGTTTACAATTCAAGAATGATCCATCCACAATCATTTTACAAATTTAAGCATAGCTTCTAAGTAAAATATGGACGCAAGCGATTGCTGTTCCAGGCTCTCGGAATTGGGTTTCCTTCGACAGTTGTGAGCTTGAAAGTGCCATCAAGAAGTTTTTTGCTTATGACATATGGCCCTTCCCAGTTTGGCCCAAACACTCCTGTTGCTGTCATGACCCTTTTCAAGACTAGATCCCCAATTTCAAAGCTGCGTTGGCGAACTTTAGAATTGAAGTGCCTGGCTATCCTTTGCTGATGAGCTGCAACTCTGAGCTCAGCTTCTTTCCTTCTTTCATCAAGCAAGTCAAGTGCTTCAAGATGTAGCTTTTCATTTTCAGCTTGGTTGAAATGAATTCTCCTGTGTGAGGGGACCTCTATTTCCACTGGAATCATTGCTTCTGATCCATATGCTAATGAGAATGGAGTGTGCCCAGTCGCAGTTTTGTGGGTAGTTTTATATGCCCATAGTTCTAGTGGTAGCTTATCGACCCAACCACCTTTTGCTTTTTCCAGCTGTTTTTTGATGGTTGATTTGATAATTTTGTTTACTGCTTCCACTTGCCCGTTTTCCTGCGGATGAGCCACTGCTGAGAAGCTTTTTTGGATCTTGAATCGCCTGCAAAAGTCCTGGAACTCTTCGCTTTCGAATTGGGTACCATTGTCTATGATTATCTTCTAAGGCACACCATACCTACAAATGATATTTTTAGTCACAAAGTTTATCATCTTTTTAGAGGTAATAGTAGCCAATGGTTCAGCTTCAGCCCATTTAGTGAAATAATCGACAGCAACAATAGCATATTGATTCCGGACTCGGCAATCGGCAAAGGCCCAATGAGATCTATCCCCCAAATGGCGAATGGCTATGGACTGACCATCTGTGTTAGCACGGTGGAAGGTGCTCTTGGGATTTTTGCAAATCTCTGGCATTTGTCACACTTTCGGGAGTAGCTAGCAGCATCTCGATTAATATCTGGCCAAAAATACCCATAGCGGAGAATTTTCTTTGCAAGAGTTTGGCCACCTGAATGATCCCCACACTCTCCTCTGTGCACCTCAGCTAAAATTGTCTTAGCCTCTTCCTTGATTACACATCGGAGTAATGGCATCGAGAAACCTCGTCTGTACAAATGGCCGTCTTGAATTACATATCTTGAGGCTTTTCTTAACAGCTTCTGGCGCTCTTTTGAGTTTTCTGGTAGGGAGCCGATGAGTAGATATTCCTTGATCGGGGTCATCCACGACTCCTGCTCTTGAGATACAGCCACGATCCAGTCAATATCTATCTCATCAGTACTCGGAGCTGATAAGACTTCCATAGGGACCAATCTTAATAATTGAGCTTCGCCAGAGCTTGAATATTTTGCGAGAGAATCTGCCTTCATGTTCTCTTCCCGGGGTATATGGCTTATTGTATAATGATAAAAATCATCGAGAAGCTCCCAAGCCTTTTGACAAGTAAGCAGGCAGATTTCCTCCTTTAGTTTGAAACTCTTTCTTGACTTGGCATACAATAAGCTGGGAATCACTGAAGATCTGCAATACATTGATGTTCAGTTCTTTAGCGATCTTCAAGCCGGCAATAAGAGCTTCATATTCGGCTTCATTATTTGTCGAAGGAAATTCTAATCTTAATGCATAGCACAATGACCGCCCTTTGGGGGTTTCAAGCACAACCCCAGCTCCGGAACAATAGTCATTTCTTGCACCATCAACATATAATTTCCATCGGATCGGGATGTCATCAGTCACCTCTTCCTCACTGCCGCCTTTATCTGTTTATTCTGCAATGAAATCTGCTAAAGCTTGTCCATTGATTGCTCTTCGGGGATGGTAGGTGATATCGTATTGACTGAGTTCAATATTCCACTTCAGAAGACGACCCGAAGTTTCAGGGCGAAATAGGACTTGCTTTAGAGGTTGATCAGTGAGGACTTTAATAGGATGACCTGGAAATATGGCCTCAACTTTCTGGATGCAATCAATAGACAATAGGCGAGCTTTTCCAGCTTGAATAATTCATCTCTGCCCCAGTGAATCTTTTGCTGATGTAATAAACCGAGTGCTGAACTTTTGCGTCTTCCCGTACCAGTGCTACACTGAGAGCATGAGACGAAACTGCTAAGTATATGAAGAGATCTTCACCATTGCTGGGCTGAGAAAGTACTGGAGGCGTTTCCATGTGACGAATCAGTTCATCAAAAGCTTTCTGACATTCAGGAGTCCATTCAAAGTTTTTCTTTCCTTTCTTCATAGCATCAAAGAAGGGAATGCATTTATCAGTGACCCTGGAAATAAACCGACTCAAAGCAGCGACTTTCCCGTTAAGGCTTTGCAATTCCTTCTTTGTTCTATGGGCTTTGACTTCTCTTAAAGCAGTAATATGAGCAGGATTAGCTTCGATGCCCCTAGCACTCACAATGAAACCCAAGAATTTTCCGGACTCTACCCCGAACGAACATTTTAGAGGATTTAGCTTCATCCCATACTTTCAGAGGACCGTGAACATTTCTGCCAAATGATCCATGTGGTCTACTGCCTTCTTCGATTTCACCAACATATCATCGACATACACTTCCATAGTCTTGCCAATCTGGGATTTGAACATGGCATTAACAAGTCTTTGATAAGTTGCCCCCGCGTTCTTTAGTCCGAAGGGCATGACTTTATAGCAGTAAAGACCAACATCAGTGATGAAGCTCGTGTCCTCCTGATCTGGCTCATGCATCATGATTTGATTATATCCTGAGTAAGCATCCATAAAAGACAATAATTCATGTCCGGCTGTTCCATCCACCAACTGATCAATTCTGGGCAACGGGAAACAGTCTTTGGGGCATGCTTTGTTCAAATCTGAAAAGTTGATGCATACTCTCCACTTCCCATTTGCTTTTTTAACCAACACCGGATTAGAAACCCAATTTGGATAAGTGGATTCTCTGATGAAACCATTTTCCATGAGCCGATCTACTTCTTCTTTTAATGCTGTCGACCTTTCAGGACCCTGGGTTCTTCTTTTCTGCTTTACGGGTGTGAATTTTGGATCAATATTCAAAGCATGCACTGCGATTTCTGGAGATATTCCACACATTTCGGCATGACTCCAAGCGAATACATCCAGATTTTCTTTCAAGAATGATATCAACATATTATGAACCGTCATACCGAGTTGTGAACCCACATTCAACACCTTGTTTGGATCATTCAGGTCAACAGGTATTGGCACCGTCACTTCCACCGGCACCACTCTACTCTCCCCAGCACTGGTTTTTCTGGGATCAAACTCTTTTCGTGCACCACTATGCTTACCAGTGCAGGGTCCACCCCGTAATTGCTACAAAGTGGGCTCTTTGATGCGGAGCGGAGCTGCCGCACCTTTACCCATTTCTCTTTTCTTTCTTTCCCGTAACTCTATGAAATAGCATTCTCGCCCGGCATTTTGGTCCCCCTTTACAACACCGATGCCATTATCAGTGGGGAACTTCATAGTCAGACACCATGGGGCGAGAATGGCCTTGAATGCAGCAAGAGTCGGTCGACCCAAGAAGGCATTGTAAGCGGAGAATTCATCAACAATCACAAAGGTTTGTTTTTGGACCACCTTCTTTTCCCCTTCTCCGAGCTCTACAAATAAGTCAATGGTCCCAATAGGCTGTTTTGGTTATCCAGTGAACCCAACAATTTTCTGTGAGGAAGCTTGGACATCAGCCATGGGAATTTTCATCTGATCGAATGTCTTTCTGAAGAGGATATTGCAAGAGGCGCCATAGTCAACAAGTATCCTTCTTACAATGGCTGATCCGATGCCTGCGATATCACCAAGGGATCCATGGTGGGAACCTCAACACCAACAGAGTCTCTAGCCCGGAATATGATGTCATCGTTAAAAGTTCTTTGCTGTTTTAAAGGTGCAGCATCTTCCAAGACAAAAACATTTTCTTCCGCCGGGGCGTATCTCAAAGCGTGAGCATATCTCTCCATCTCACCCCAACTTCTGCCCGCTGGGTGAGGACCCCCTGTGATAACGTTAATGACAGGCCTCTCAGATTCCTGCGCTACAGCCCTTTCACCTGAGTTGGATTGATGAGCAGGAACTTACTGCCCCTGAGTAGATGAGGTCGGGTCACTTCTGTTTCTCTTCACATATTGTTGTAGTTTATTCTGTCTCAACAGCTCTTGAATCAAGTTCTTTAAATGGCGACATTCGTTAGTGTCGTGGCCAGGTTGATTGTGGAACCGACAGAATCTCCCATTATGCACAGCATTTTTCCCAGGCTTCATCTCAGGTGGTTTGGGGTATTCGATAGCATCCTTGGTTGCGAAAAAGATATTTTCTAGAGTATCAGTTAAGGTAGTAAAATCTGAAGGTCTAAAGTGGCGAGTCTTCTTCACATCTTTCTGCTTTTTCCCACCGTCATTCTCCCTCTTCTGGCCACCAGATTCCTTTTTGTTAGAAGCAACATTGTTATTCTTAACTTCAGCCACGTCTACTTTTGCTGGCACAGGACGGCTTTCTAAGCGCATGAATTCATCGGCCTTCTTGTAGAACTTTTCAAGTGAATTTGGCTCTTTCATTTTTAGCCATTTTTCCGAATTCGCTTGATTTGTCAATAGCTCGCATCAAGTAAGTCAGAATCATCCGAGGCTCTGCATTATCAACTTCAGCCAAGGCTATATTGAAGCGGTTTAAGAAAGATTTAATTGACTCTCTGGGGCTTTGTTCGAGGCTGGATAGTGACATTATGTCCTTGGCCTTCGAAGCATATAACCTGAACTGATCTTTGAATTTCCGAGTTAGGTCGGAGAACTAATCCACAGATCGAACTGGCAGCTTCGTGAACCAAAGCAGGGCCACTCCCTCCAAGTACACATGAAAGTATCTGCACTTGATCTCATATGTTGCTCTGGCCCCTGTCATATGCCAGTCATACTTGTATAAGAACTGGATAGGATCGCTTGTCCCCCGATAAGCTGTAATAGTGGGGGGAACAAACTTCTTCGGAAATTCAGCCTTCAGAATTCTTTCAGTAAAAGGAGTTTTACTTGGAGAAAACCCCCAGTCACTTTCTTCTTCCTTCCTTTGGATGCTCTCTTTCATAATTTGTCGAATCATTCCCGAGAGGTACTCCTCATCGTTTAGAGGCCCCGCGGGACAGACGTCAGCTACTTTTTCAGAAGTTTGCCTGGATAAACGCTCACGAAGAGTTGGCTGCGGCCTTGAACCTCCAGCTTGGGGAGATGCCCCTTCGGCGGTGCCCGCTGCTCTCTGGGGAATACTTTTCCCTTGGGAATCATGAACATCCTCAGGAAAGGTTTCTTTATTATTTTCTGGTTGCTGGTTAACTCCAAGCAGAGCATTCAACTTGTCCAACATCAAAGTGTTCTGGTTTTCCATTTGTTGATACAATCCAGACACTACAGCATCCAATTCTGCCCTCGTGACTCCAACACTAGGAGCCGCTTCATTTGACGCAGGAGAAGTGGCGGTGTTGTCATAAGCATTTCCAGATCTAGTAGATTTACTTTTCCTTCCAGGAGCCATAATTTCGGATAGACTTCTGGTTCTTAAGGAGAGCCTTTCCACAAATCTTTGTGAAGCAATGATGAGAGCACTCCTGAGTTCAGTTTCTCAGTGAAAGCACCAAAAATGTCAACGCTAAAAATGTACGCTAACACCCCGGTGTGATTTGTGATATAGCGAAAGCACCACCCGTTGGTACGGGAACTAAAAGCAAGCAGAAAGTAGCAGAAAACAGTAAAAGAGACAACAATTTTTATAGTGGTTCGGCTCAAAGTCAAGCCTACGTCCACTTAATCTCATCCATTACTGATTTGATTACAGATTTTACAATAATTCTTCGATTACAACACAATTAAGACAAGTCGTTAGAACTTCGATGCAGAAAAGCTCTTTGGATTCATGTTAAATGAACTTGATCTTTTCCAAAGATTCTTTGAAGTGTCTTTTTCCTTTTAAGTGTTGGAGCAAGTGTAGAAGTCGTGGAAAAAAGCAAAGTCTTGGCGCTCCAGAAAAATAATCCCCCTTCTAGTGCGGAGTAAGCGGGGTATTTATAGGAGAGGCTGGGCTTAGGTCGGTTATGTTTTAGGTCGTGAGCGACCTAAGAGTGATCCCGAGGTAGCATAAGTCGTTAGCGACTTAATGGAACCATTCTGGACGAGATATAGGCTATGATCAACTTAACATGCGTAGCATAGGAGTTATCTCTGTATGATTAGGTCGTGAGCGACCTAATGGAAGAAGCAGTGTGCGTGCGGCTTAACTCTGAAGCTTGCTAGGTCGTTAGGTCGCTCTCTCTTTAACTTGTTAGGTCGTTAGGTCGCTCCTTCCTTATCTCGTTAGGTCGCAGGAATCTTTTAGGTCGCTAAGTCGTGCCATATTGAGCCGCTCTGTGCTTTTAGGTTGTTAGGTCGCTTGACCTTCTTAAGTCGTTAAGTCGCATACTCCTTGGATAGTTAAGTCGCTTATTCCCTTAGGTCGTTGAGTCGAATAGGTCGCTAAGTCGTGAATAAGAGAGGGTTGACAAAGATGAAGGAGATCCAGAAGGGATCAGGCTTCCTATTCATCCACCGAAAGTTCAGCCTCTTCTGATTACATCATAGATCCACATGCCCGCGACTGGACGGAAGTAACACACAGGCCACTGGGCATCAGTATACATTGAGACTTGGGCAACCGAGAGTTGGCCCATCCACCAGCCATCAGAATGGACCCTCCTCCCAAGGAGGCACTACCCCGTACCATATCACTGACAATCGTACTACCACTGCTACCGATTTGGGAGTTGATGCTCGGAACTGAACGGATCCGACCCGCCATCAACGTAACCATACTCCCAAGCCTTATGTCCCCGAATACATAGAGCCAAGGAGGCGAGACATGGACCGTCGACAGCGACCGGCCCCTCCTCGCATCGTGGAACCCGACCACACCTTAGCCCAACATGCTCAAAATGTGCTAATGTCGGACATTCCGACGATGATCCATCAAATGATCCGCGAGAGTCAGGGTCTTAGCAATGACGACTGGGAATCTCCCAGAGTCATACCCCTTTTACTGATGAGATACTTTATGTTGAACTACCTCAGCGATTCAGGATGCCGACTTTACCCGTTTATGAAGGGAGCTCAGATCCTAATCAAGATATCCTAAAGTATGAATGGTTGATGAATGCTGCACGAGCTGATGATGCAGTTAAGTGCCGAAGCTTCTCGATCTCTCTGGGGGGCATAGCAACTATGTGGTTTACCCGACTGCCACCTCGATCCATCTCATGTTTTGATCAGCTGGCAACAAAATTTATCGAGCAATTCCATAAGCATGTCGCAAGATCGAAGGATGTTAAGACTTTATCTAGTGTCACTCAAGCTCCTGGAGAGACACTCAGGCATTATTTAGAGAGATTTCATGCTGCATGCGCTGAGATCAGCAACCCAAATGATAACTCTATCCTTATGGCACTAACTAAGGGGATTGATCCCGATTTTGAGTTCGACAACTGGTTGGCCGGAAAACCACCTGCATCATTGGACCGTTTCTATTTCAAGGCAGCCCAATTCTTGAGAAGGGAGGATGCGAAACAGTCTAGGATGAAGGATGATGCGAGGCCTAGTATGGAAGGAATTCAAAGTAATATTGCTGTTAAACAATCCGGGGAGAGCTCCGGAAAGGTACAGTTGAACATTCAGAATAAACAAGATTAGCAGAAAGGCAATGGTAATCAAAACAGGAAATGGTATCAAAACCGTGGTCCGCGTTGTAGGGCTCCTATTTTTGATAACTACACTCCTTTGAATACGTTGCTAGAGAATGTGTATTTACAGACCTGCAATACTATTCAGTATAAGGAAAATGCTCTGAAGCAGTCATCGAAGAAACAGATTTAGACAGGGAAGTTTTGTAGATTCCATGAAAGCTACGGCCATAACACAAATGAGTGTCGTCATTTGCAGGATCTCATTGAAAAGTTCATACATAAAAGGAAGTTAGAACAGATTGTGCGGGCCTCGCAATCTGGAGGTGCGGGCCCATCGAATCAGAACCATACACCGAATCAGGCAAGACAGGAGGAACCCGCTCATACTGGCGAGAGGTTGGTGATAAATACCATTAGTGGTGGTCCTCATCCAGCAGAACGAAGCTGGAAGGAAATGGAGTCGTATGCTAGTTCTATTAGGCATGCGAGCTTCGAGTGCTGTAGTAGTTTGGAAGATGGGGCTCCGGTCAAGCAACATAAGATGATGACTGATGACATCGTCTTCCGAGACAGAGATGCTGATAGGATCGAAGCCCCAACCATCGATCCACTTGTTATATCAGCTCAAGTAGGTCCTGCTTGGATGAAGAGGATCTTGGTAGACAGTTGAAGTTCTGTTAATATATTGTTTAAGCGAGCCTATGACCAGATGAAAATGGAGACTAAAGATTTGAAACCTTGTCAGTACCGCATCCATGGTTTCAATGGGAGTGCAACTATACCCACTGGAGTGGTGGAATTGCCAGTGGAGTTAGGAATTGGAGAACGCCGGAGAGTCCGGATACTGCAGTTTGTTTTTTTGGATATAGACTCACCATATAATGCTTTCTTGGGCCGACCGGCCCTAGTTGAGTTCAGGGCTGCTATTGCCCCATGGTGTTTGAATCTAAAGTTCCCCACTGATCATGGAGTGGGAGTCATTCAAGGAGATCAGGCTACTGGATGAGCTTGTTATGTTGTTGAGCTGCGCGAGGTGCAGCGAAAAGAGAAAGAAAGGGCGTAGAGGAATCTCTTTGCGTCCGTTTTGTTGATAATTGACAATTGACGCCTAGGCCTAGGCCTGGGCACCCCAACCAATTCCAAAGAGATCTTGACCCGAGAGACACCGAAAGTGAAGACGAAAGTAAAGACAGTCAAGCTTCTCCGGCCGAACTGACGATTGATGTTCCAATCGATGATAGCGATGATTTTAGAATGATAAAGATTGGATCTCAGTTAATCCAACAAATGCAAGAGGAATTGGTTGAATTTCTCCAGGAAAACCTTGACGTGTTTGCTTGGACGCATTCTAACATGTGTGGGATCTCGCTGGACATCGCGACCAACGCATTGAACATTGACCCGCGGCACGTCCCGGTCAAACAAAAAAGGCATGGTATGGATCCAGATATATCTACCGCCCTTAAGGAAGAGGTATACAAGCTTAAATCGAATGGGTTTATTCGAGATGCATTATATACGGAATGGGTGTCAAATCCTGTACTTGTCCGAAAGCCAAATGGGAAATGGAGAACGTGCATCGATTACTTTGATCTGAATAAAGCCTGCCCTAAAGACAGTTTTCCACTTCCTCGAGTTGATCAACTCCTAGATTCAATGGCCTGGCATGAACTCTTATCCTTCATGGATGCGTATTCCGGCTACAATCAAATACCAATTCACTTACCCGACAAGGAACATACCAGCTTCGTAACCAATATGGGACTTTATGGCTACAAGGTTATGCCTTTTGGACTCAAGAATGCTGGCGCAACTTATCAACGGTTAGTTAATCGAATGTTCGCTAATCAGATTGGGAAAACCATGGAGGTATACGTGGATGACATGCTAGTCAAGTCATGATTCTCCACTAACCACATCAAAGACCTGGAGTCAATGTTTAATATTCTCCGAGAATACAGAATGAAGCTTAATCCGTTGAAATTTCACTTTGGGGTCGCATCAAGAAAATTCCTTGGGTTTATCGTCAACGCTCGAGGAATCGAAGCCAATCCCGAAAAGATCTGGGCGATTAGAAACCTTGAAACTCCGAGAACTATAAAGCAAGTCCAGAGCCTCAACGAGAAAGTAGCAGCACTGAGCAGGTTCATTTCAAAATCTACTGACAAATGCATTCCCTTCTTCGATCTGATCCGAAAAGGGAAACAAAATTTTGAATGGACTACGGAATGTTAGGGCGCATTCCGAGCACTAATTCAACACCTCTCCTCACTGCCAATTTTGTCAAAGCCTATCGATCACGAGAAATTGTACATTTATCTGGCGGTATTAGAAAACGCAATCAGTGCTGCCCTAATTCGAGAGGAAGCCCGAATACAAAAGCCGGTATACTAAATTAGAAAACAGCTAACCAGAGCTGAGAGAAATTATCCGAAGCTAGATAAGTTGGCTTATTGTCTTGTTATTGCCTTGAGGAAGCTCCGTCCGTATTTCCAGGCTCATCCTATCACCGTTTACACCGACCAGCCGTTACGACAAGTCCTTACGCGGCTTGAGACGTCTGGTAGGTTACTCAAGTGGAATATCGAGTTAAGTCAGTTTGACATTACTTACACTCCAAGGCGACCCATTCATGGACAAGTCTTGGCAGATTTCATAGCTGAATTTACCATCCCAGAGGACTTGCCCGAAACAAGTGAATCTCCCAAGTATATCTGGAAGCTGCATACAGATGGTGCATCAAATGACCGTTGCTCGGGTGTAGGGGTTGTGCTTGAGACTCCTGAAGGTCGATCTATATGCTATGCTTTAAAGTTTGATTTTCGCGCGACCAACAATGAAGCAGAGTATGAAGCCCTACAACCGGATTGAGTCTTGCCAGAGATTTGAAAATCATTGCTGTGGAGATTTATTATGATTCGCAACTAGTCATGTGCCAAGTTCGGGGGTAATACCAGGCCAAGGATCGAAGACTGGCTACTTACCTTGCTCAGGTTCAGGAAATATTTAATCAGTTCGATTATTATGCCATCTACTGCATACCCCGAGAGCGCAATCAAAAGGCAGATTCATTAGCAAAGTTAGCCAGTACAGGCGAGGCACAACAAATGGGACTCGTTCCCGTGGAAACATTAGCTTCTCCGAGCATCGACCGAATGGAGACAGATCGGATATTTGAGGTTGTTCGCGATAAGGAGTCATGGATGAATCCATTCAGAAATTATCTCGAGCTTGGGACCCTGCCAGAGCGCAGAAGTGAAAAGAGACAAAATTCTTCGAAAAGCTTCGCGGTTCACTATTCAGAACGGAGTCATGTACAGAAGAGGGTACTCTGTTCCTTTACTCCGGTGTATCGCTCACGAAGAAATCAAAACGCGTATTGCATGATGTGCACGAAGGGGAATGTGGCGATCACACCAGAGGGCAAGCCCTTGCCAATAAAGTGCTCAGATATGGATACTACTGGCCAACCGTAAAGCGCGACGCATCGGATTACGCTAGATAGTGCGACAAATGCCAGTAGCATGCTCAGATTCCAAGGGCCCCACCTACCGAAATAACTCAAATGGTCAGTCCATGGCTGTTTGCAGTATGGGGCATTGACATTATTTGCTCTCTACCTCTAACCAAAGGTGGTGTGAAGTAGGCCATCATAGCCGTTGATTACTTCACCAAGTGGGCGGAAGTTGAACCCCTTGCTACAATTACAACAAATAAAGTGATCAACTTTGTAGTGCGCAACATCATCTGCCGATTTGGTCTCCCACATACTATCATCACTGATAACGGGATCCAATTCGACAGTGTTGAATTTAAAGACTTCTGTCAATGATTCCACATTTAGAAGAAATTCTCCACAGTCGCACACCCTCAAGCGAATGGACAAGTCGAAGCTGTTAATAAAGTTATAAAGTCTATTCTGAAGAAACGACTGGAAAAGGCCGATGGCAAATGGGTCGATGAGCTTCCTATGGATTTTGGGCTTACCGAACAACCCACAAATCAGCGACCGGCCACACTCCGTTTTGTCTTTCTTATGGTTCAGAAGCTGTTATTCCAGTCGAGTTAGAAGTGCCTTCTCATCGTGTGACATACTATGATCCGAAGACAAATGCTATATTACTTGTCGAATCTCTGGATTTATTGGATGAGAAGCGTGAAGAGACTGATTTGAGGGCAGCCGCATACCGAAGTCGAGTCGCCCGATTATACAATGCCAAGGTCTAACCCCGAACCTTTAACTCGGCGATCTCGTCCTTAATAGAATTTATTCGGTCCCTTCGCATATGAAGCCAACTTGGGAAGGGCCATATGTTATCGAACGAAAGCTCGGAAATGGTACATTCAAATTATCGACCGTTGACGGTCTCACTCTTCCGAGAGCCTAGAACAGCGAAAGCCTTCGTCGCTACTACACATGACAGGCTCTGTTTATTTATTCGGTCTATTTTTCATTTTCAATTTGTTTATGCATTTCGAAATTTGAATTTGTAATAAGGCAACTGATTTTGCCGTATTTTCTTATTTCAGCAATAAAATGCAATCTCTTCGAGCCAGAGCTGTGATCTATCGAATGCGTCATACAACTATCACTATGCATGGAGAGCTAAATTCCACCCGACGGTGGAATTTATTCAAATAGGGAGTGACTATGATACGACCGGTTACTTGCTAGATGATACCCAAGCTCGGGGGCAAGTCATCACACTGAAGTCAAAAAAGGATTGATACATGACAATCCTTTAACCAACTCTAGATTCCCAGAGTGTGAACTGGAGTATAAACTTACAAATACGGTCTCGAAGAGGGTGGATCCGTTCACCTAAAGACTTTGCTTGTATCTTGACCAAGTTTGAGGAGGATGGATCCGTCCATCTAACGACCTCGCTTATAAACTCAGGGTGGATGTGAACCAATCATCCACGATCCTGATAGATTCATCGTTCCTGGAGTGCGAACGAAACCTAAAGCCTGAACAGATTTGACCGACCATCTTTCGGCTAACTCCGATTTCCCAGAGTGTGAACTGGAGTATAAACATTAACTAACTCTAGATTCATGGAGTGTGAACTGAAGTGTCAACATAAACACCAACTCCATATTCCCAAAGAGCGAATTGGAGTATAAACGTTGACTCAAAATCCCCGGAGAGTGGATTGGAATTTGAACACAACCCGGATTGGGATTGACCGTCCATAAAACAACTCTAAATCCCCGGAGCGTGGTTAGAGTGTAAATGCAAATCGGGTGTGACTGACCACCCATGAATCCATCTAAAGTCCCATAGTGTGGACATCGTTACAAACATTAAGCGGGTGTGACTGACCACCCGTGACAATGACTTAAGTCCAAGGAGCATAGACGTATCCTTGAAACTCAAGCAGGCGTGCCCGACCACTGACGTACGAATGCAAATCCCCAGAGTGTGGATGCAATCGACGATAAATGAGCAAGTGCGATTCAACCACTCGAATTTCTCTATTCCAGCATCAGTTCGACGACGTTATGCTCGATGAGTTGAAAGCGGAGTGCTATTGCCACTTGGTCTTACAATTCGTCCCTGAAACTGGGGGCAGAACTTAAGCGTCGATCACTAATTGAGATGGTGCAGCATCGAAGTCCGGTTTAACATTCAGTCATCACTCATAGTCGTGATTGCAGGGCTTAACGACTAAACTTGGGTCCAATCCAAAGGTCGAAAATCAACAAGTACACTGGACTGGATTTTAAATGCTGGAACACTTAAGCAAATAAACGAAAATTGAGTTAAAGACAAAATGGAATTTCATTTCAACTGTTTTTAGAAGAAAACTAATTACAAGTTTATCCAAAAAATTCTACTAGCAGTGGCGGAACCTGCATCTATACACGACCAACAAAAAGAACAAAAGAAATTCCTATCTACTCAAAAGCGAGCCGAAGAGGCGTATCTACTCTCTTTTCTTCTTCGGTTTCCTCTTCGGTGTTGACCCGTTGGAGCTCTCACTCGGTTTTCTTTTTGAGCCATTGCTTTTCGGCGGTCGATCTCTAGTCGAGGGCATTATATCAACATCCTCCTCTGAACTCAAATGTATTGGAACGCTTCCTGCAGGTGGAGTCGGAGGGACAGGATCAACAGAAGGATGCAGGGCAGGCGCGCTCGTCTCAATGACCGTTCCTCCTGGAGATATCATCCGCAAAGGGGCTGGACCAAGTCCAGCCATTCCAACTCCCAAACCACTGCCCCGCACGGCTGCCTCCATTTCAGCATTGACTTCAGCTATGATTTCCTCCTCATGAAGCATTTGTGCATCGCCAGGAACTCCCGCAGTTGGAGCCGAAGAACTTGTCATTGGAACGCTTCCACCCATAACGAACGGCAAGTCTGCAAAGGGGTCACTGTGATGACCGAGGAGTTCCTCCATCATCTGCTCATCAAAAATAAGTGTGCTCCCCTACGCTCCATTAGTCGGTGTCGTGGTCGTTGTGGTGGTCGCTTCAGTTATAATGGCCTCCTGCATATGATGTGGTTCTTGAGTTGCAGGAGGCACAATCGGTGTAGCTTCAATCACTGGATAAAAGCAAAAGAAGAACTGTTAATAATTACTCCAAGTGACGCTTCCGATTTCGGATAAGCATAAAGAATGTTCAGAGTACCTTCCTCAGTTTGACCTGTGGGTGGCGGAACTGCCTCAGAGACTGTTTGCGAGATGGAGACATCTGAGGTTGATCCAAATTATAAGCAGGAATGGGCTGAGGATCAACCGCAGGTGTGGATTCGGGACGAGTCGGCATGGGAGTTTCAGAACTTGTATCATGATGCTCGATGTCAGAACCTTCTCCAACTTCCAAATGCTGAGCACCAAGCTTCTCCTTCTTATATGAAATCATGGCATCATGGAGAACTTTCCACTCATTCTTGCTCAACACCCGGTTCTCAAGCTCGAACTCGTCAATTGATTCAGCTTGGTGGGCAGATTTTTCATCTCCTATCAATTGGCCCCAGGCGTTGTATAGATGTGTTGGATAATTATCGAGCCATGCTAGATTTCTATGCTTCAAGATGTTAACATTATAAACAATGAGGAATCTTCAACATCAGCTTCTAGCCTAGACTCCGCCATTTGGACTTCCTCCTCGACCTTAGTCTCCGCCTCCCGAACCTTAGCCGTTGCCGCATCTTGTTCGCCCCGAAGCACAACGGCCTGGTCACACGCTTCCTGAGCTGCTCTATTCGCATCATCCTTTTCTTTGATGATTTTAGAAAATTTGGCTTTTAGCTCGTTGAGTTCTTTCAAAGCCGCATCCCTCTCAGCGGTAACTATGGCGTTTCGGTGGCCCATCTGCTCAACCAAAGCGAAGTGTGTCTGCCTCATCCTCTCCATGGACAAGTTCGCCTCGTCGGCCTTTTTGGTGGCCTCTATCTTTGATTTTCAAGAGGATTCGACCTCATCGTTAAGCACTTGAATGATCCGGTCTTTTTGAGCAAGTTTAGTTTCTAGTTTCTCCACCGCTTTTGCCTGCTCAAAGGCCACCTTTGATGCTTTTTCTGCAGCTTTCACCCACTCTTTGTACTGGGTATAGATGTCATGAATGTAATCATGCATCATGGTTTCTACTTCCGATGGAATTTTCTTTAAGTGATAGGGGAAGATGAAGCCATCAAAACATATGTTCGTGAAATCTTTTCTTAATTGGGCAATTCTAATAGCCCCTTCCTCAGAAGACTCAGTGATAGCTTGTTCAGCGACGATTGGAGGTTCGGCCTCAGTCCTACGACGCTGAGACTCAAACCTTGGAGCATGGGAAGATGACTTTTGACATGGAGGCTCCGGGGATGTGTGCCGTGAGTAGAAGGCTGTGTAGGGAGTCGAGGGAGTGGAGAACGCAATCGGGATCGATATCTCTGTTCTTTGTAATCTCTGTGTCTATCCCTCTCGTAGCGTTCTTGACTAGAATAACTATGATCGCGGTTTCTATCATCCTCCCTCCGACGAGACTCGTAGTACGAACTAGATGCCTGACGTGCTGAGCGGAGGCCGCCGAGAATGGTATCTCGTCTAGTCATTGAATCTGTAAAGAAGAAAGAGCAATGAAGTTAGTGATTTCTTGAATTGAACACTTATGATTGGAAATCGTGTAGTGCCATGATGTGTGTATGTGTGTGCAACCCCCCGACCAACCGGTAATGTCGGCTGCACTAATGGGTAGAGACTCGCTTAAATCTAGAGCACTCTGAAGCCCTTCCAATCCGGTGTCGTGTTGGAGTGACACATAGTCCGGGATCGGAATATCATCAAGTCCTTCAAAAGGATTCTCTACTGGCGAGGGAGGAGCCTCCGAAATTCTAACACCGGAGGCTGGTAGGGACACTATTGCAGATTTCCATCTTGAGGATTTGTGACGTTTGTGTGCAACTACCTTGCCTTTTCTCCTTCCCTCTGAACCCTGAAAACTGTTAGAAGGCCCGGCTATGGGTTCATTATTCGTAGGCGTATGTTCTTCATCACCTTCCTCAGCAATTACGACCCTGGGCGCTTTGCGCTTTACCCACTTCGTCGGGGCCGCCCTCAGCGTTCCTTCAAGCCTTATGCTTTGATTTCGTTCAATAAGCCGAACAGTTCTCAAGTTTCGGTCTGTTAGCACCGAGTCTATGTCTCTCGTTTCGCTTGGCACTTCTTGAAGAACCCGTAAAATTTCTTTAAAATGCACGCCCTCAGGTCGTGGAATTATAGCTGTAAAGGAAAGAAGACATTTGTTTTAATATCAGCTATGATTATCTCGTTAACTACTGGAAAAGATTGCAGCACTTACATTTGACTAACCATCGGCTAGGAAATTCTGGAGGGCATCGGACATAGAACCACTCGGTTTTAAAGTAACTCAGTCTGGTCCAGGAGCCGGTCACAACTTGACAATTCCTGACTGCCTCTAGGAATTTGAACGAGGGACTGTCTCCCCGACTCTTAACATTGAATATATATCTAATTTCGATCGAGATCAGAGGTGGGAAAAGATGCTCCATAAATACAATGAACAGACTGTTGAGCAGAGCATATCCGTTCGGGTGTAACTGTGATGGGGCGATTCCAAAGAAAGAAAGCACTTCTCAAATGTACTAATTAAACGGAGGAAGTGTTCCCACTGCACATGCATGGCAATTAAAGGCCGTAGACCCCTCTGGGGGAGCATGCGGTCTATCATTCGGTCCTGGTAGTAATACGTCGTCCAATGATAGACCATGCCTTAGATATATTCGTCCCAGCATATCTTCGAAGATGTTAGACAACACGAAGTCTAGTGGATTCATGATAAACCTGGCACTAGGCAGCTCGTCCGGAGCTGGATCTATAACTTCGGCCGCGATGGCCGGTATCTCTACGACTAAAGGGGATGAAATCTGAAGCTCCTGCTGTTGTGAACTTGTGGATTCCATAGCTAATCAACTTATTAAAAACCATCATTAGATGATAAAAAGCCTGTGTGTTCCCCAGTGTGAACTGTGTGAATGTGTTGTGTAGTTCAGTGCTACATAATACTTGAGAAATTCTACAGAATTAAGAAATGTTCAAATGACAGAACTTCAAGATTCAACCGGAATGACCGTCATCGCTGACCGTCACAACCGTGTTACCTAGACTTTGGAGGCCGATCCAAGTTAAAGTTTATAAAGTTTTTCAAATTACAGTTCCATCGACGAGCTTCGAGGGGCAGTCAAATATGCAGTTTAGCAGTTAAGTCCGGTTATGCAAGGCCGAAGCTCGTCGGAGTCAAGTATTCGAATTTGCACGAAGTTCGTATTCATCAAAGTCAAAGCTCGGATCGTTCGGTGCAAAAAGCCTCAATTTCGTATCGGTCAGAAACCCTAGTTCGTATCGATCGAAAAATGTCAGTTTCATATCGATCAATATCTATTAACTTCATATCGATCACAACTTTGCAGCATCGTATCGATCAGGATATGCAATGATACATATCGATCGAAGATTGTGAGGTTCGCATCGGTCACCTACCCTGAATTTCGTATCGTTCATTTATCCTGCAATTTCGTGTTAGTAACCTCGAATCGATATGAAATGCCTCCACTCTGGATCGATACGAACTTCATCATTCATCGGTCAATTCTGCATCGATATGAACTCTACGCCTTAAATCGATACGAATCCAAGCCATCTCCTTCTTTTCATCGGTATGGAATAAAGGCCGAACAACCTTCCACCAATTCCTTCGTATCCCTCCTTATTCCTTCTTCTCCAATAAACACAAAAACCATTGCTCTCTCCTCAACCTCGCTCCGAGCCAACTCCGACATCAACGGCGCCGGAATAGGCCTTGGCTTTGGATGAAGTGGCGTTGAATCTTGAGTCTTCTCAATTTCTACATGAATTCATCGATTGATTACCTAATTTGAGTGCTTAGTTTAGGGGATTAGAACTTATATCGACTTGAAGGCGAACATAGTTTTTCTTGCTTTCGAAATCTGATCGATACGAAGGGCTGAAGGTAAAGTGAAAACAGAAGGAAAATTTTCTAAGTACGAAATGGTATTTATATGGGCCCAAGGAAAGAAGAAAAACGATTCGTCTCCCAGTCATTACAACCGGTTTCGACAGGTTTCTCCTCAAAGCGATACGAAGGAGTTATTCGTATCCATCGACTAAGGTCTTATCGATACGAAACTTGCAACAAAGACTTATCTGAATCACTGGATCCTACCGATACGAAACGCGTACTTCATATCCACTACTTTCGAGCCTGTAGAAATTCGAATCCCCATGAAACACATCGATACAAATTGCTCTATTCGTATCCATCAATACACAGCCCATGAAGACTCGTATCCATCGATACGAATAGTACCCAGAGGACCAACTGCTCTATTCGTATCCCTCATAAGTCCATCAATACAAAATTTACTTACATTCATCCCGAACCGATCCAGGAGAGGATCGATACGAAGGGACATTTCAAAATGACCATCAAGCGTCATTACAACTTGAATTTCACATCGATTGAGGAGAGGATCGATACGGATTTCGATAAAAAAACCCTGACAACGACTCGTGAACGTAAGAACGTTAACGGGAGTCAGGCTAACCTACATTCATAATGGACTAACATTCAGTCTTTAAAGTTTGCAGGAATTGAATACTCATCCGATGACGATTACAACCACAAACGACAGATTACTATCATACAGCACTCGATTACAACAGTACACAGTACAACAATTGCCAGTCTACAGTTCATGATTCGTGTTCTATGGATCTATCAAAGATCACAACTTTCAGCGAAAAGACGATAACTGTTTAACAAGTCAGATGGAACTTTTCAGAATGGAGATTGCAGCTTTTCAAAGCACGTCATGTTTTCACAAGACGTACTTTGGGGGGAAAATGTTATCCCGCCTTTTGGCAAGGCCGTGATACCAAGAACTTAACTGGAAATCAAGGAAAGTCCGTCCCGAAGATCGGTTATACGCAGGCTCACTATGGATATCAATGAATTTTGTCCAAGATCGGATCGAGCTACAATTGACGAGACATGACAGGCAAAGCTATAAAAGCCAACGTTCCAAATTTCAAGTCAATCCGAGTTCGTATGCTTAAGATATGTTCGATACAAGTCAAGGAATTCAACACAATCGCATCCATCTATTCGTATCCATCAAGTCTCGGCGTCATCTGTTGTTCGTATCCATCGGCGAGTATCTCTTCGTATCCATCAATGCGCACTACTTCGTATCCATTGAGAGAATCGGCCTTATTCGTATCGATCCTGTTCGAATCCATCGGCATACAAGCGCACTTCGTATCGATCAGCAGCCAGAGAGAGTCTACTTCATATCCATCAGGACCCTCCTACTTCGTATCCACCGACTGCGACACGAATATACATTTTGTATCGATCGAGCTTCAGACATGCTTCGTATTGATCTACCATGGATCAATACGAAATCAAGGATTCCCATCGATACGAAGTGAAATTCAATCGATCGATACGAACAAGAACAATGCAGTCGATCGATATGAACAAAGCAATGCAGTTGACCAATACGAACAGAATGGTTACGATCGATATGAACAAGACCAAGTCCGATCGATACGAACAGAACAACTAAGATCGACGCGAACAGGGCCGAAATAGATCGATACGAACAAGCCTTAGACGTTGGATACGATGAAGGAAGCAGTCAACACGGCACGAAAAGTGGATCGATCCGAGAATTTAGAGCCACGTCAACTTACAGGCATGTGCTCGGACCGATACGAATAAGAACGATACGAGGGGTATCGATACGAATGACGCAGCCTAGAGAAAACACAAGTTTGCATCGATCATAAATCACAATCTACTAGTCCAAATGCTACGAAATTTTCACAGAAGCTTGCGTACATCCTCAGCAACACTCACAATCGATCCCGACCAAATTGGATGAATTTTTGATCGATACGAATCTCGTTCGTATCGATTCTAGATCGCGTGCAAATCATGTGGGATCGATCCTGTGGGCCCACTCACGTGCCAGAAGAGGTCTCCCGATATCTGAGTGAGATATTTGCAGCCTACGCCTATAAATAGCAACCCAGGACCTACAGAAAAGGGATCTTTTGACTCTTTGACGTCCAGATTCTGCCGAATTCACCATTGTACTCGAATTTCACTGTTGTACTCAAGATTTACTGTTGTAATCAGTTGTAACCAGCAAGAAAAAGTTAATAAAGATCAATTATTTCATAGTGGACGTAGGCAACATGCCGAACCACTCTAAATCTCTGTGTTCTTTGATGTTTTTCTGATTGTTTTCTGGAGTGTTTGTTAGATAATCCTCTTTTTACATTTACTTTCTTCATTTTATCTCTTCAAACACTTCCGATGAGTGTTGTGCCAATTTTGGTACAAACAATTCTTGTCTTTCTTCTTACATTTTAAACTTTGTAACTCTAAATTCATTTGTGGATTCATAGCCGATTGTAGCACTTGAACTATTAGACTATTGGACTTTGTACCTTCGATATTATATGGAATAAGAACAACATATCTCGAATTATGACTTGCTTTTGAGTTCCAAAGCATATATGATTTGTTAATCACAGATTGCTACGAACTCCAAAAGTACTCATATTCTTGATTTCTACCTTTGCATACGATTGACTTTACGAATTTACTTCATGAGCATATGATCCTGAATGACTTTACATATGACTTCACAATGGACTTGAGCTTGACTGTTCAATCCTCCTATGCCTTAACTCAACCAAGTATCGCTTTATGCTAACACTCGTTAAGGTTAAATTTAGGCTCTCCAATCTCCACCATTTGCCAAGGTTCACTCCCTTGCACGTTTTGGGGTTGACGAAGAAATTCATTAACAGTTGTATAAACTCTATTACTGTTTTCTATAACTATATGAACATGTGTACTCTGATTCTGTGGTTTAGGTAGTTAGTATTGTCTCGCCTATTTTATAACTATGATTATTATTATATTTTATTTAATACACTGTGAGATATATGATAGGTTGTGTGATTGTTTTATTTATTTTAAAAACTTGACTATCATTCTGCATCGATCGAGCACCGCTGCAGCATACTCTACGTGTTATATTGGGTGTCGGTGGTGTAGGACGGTCGTTACATAGTTACACCCCCAAAATAATATATGCACCTACTCGTGGCTGCATCCTCAAGGTAATATGTTTTCCTACTCATGGCTACATCCTCAAAATAACATATATGCCCACTCACGACTACATCTTTCCAGATAACATGGCCACCTACTCATATTGCAGCTATATCAATCCTTGATTCCCAGACTCACTAAGATGGTCGGAAATCTAGACCCACTTAAATAGTCTTGAACCAAGCATTCTTGGATATATGATGATACAAATGACCAACATCGTAAGGTCAATTGCTACTCAACATCATGGCTACATCAATGCTCGACTCCTTACCTACTCGGACGACTAGAACCTAGACCATTCAGATGGTCCGGGGTGGACCAACTTAGATAGTCCACGGTGATCGTCCCCAACTACACCTTCTTTACGAGAATTCATTGAAGCCTTTGATCATCAACAATCCCTTGGCATGTTTATCCACAATGGAACTCATCTTTTTCCAACCTTCAGAACACATCAATAATCGTATTTCATAATCCTCATATAGTAAGTTCTTAATTTGATGACATGGATGATCTACTAAAGAGTGATAACGCTAGCACATCATCACTAGAAATAAGAGTTCTAATGCATCTTTTAAATCTAAACATTTATACTAAAATACTTTCATTTTCAAATCAAGGCTTCCATGCTCTTTTTAAATCAGAATTTACCTTATTCAAAATATTATCATTTTTAATCAACTTGAAATAATCTTGAGAAAACATTATTTTATAAAAATTTCAAACTATATAAACTTCTTCAAAAATCAAAATAAAAGTCCTCGTTGATATTAAAACACTTATGGAAGCTGTTAATCACTTGTATAAAAATAGATTTTGAAACATACATATGTTAAAACTCCATATTTTAGAAAGATATAATGAACCTCCCACTCATTGCTTTGGTTCATAAGCTGTAGCCATCAAGCCTCTAGTCACGAAAACTCCCAAGTCAGTATCGCTCGTCCTCAAGGAACATCATCACATACCTTATTCAATCCGAATGCCTAGTCTTCCTCAACTTAGGAAACTATGTCATTCCATTACGACTAGACCAAATATGTTCCTTAACATCCCGTTAGTTTTTCAATAGAACACCCCGCTAAAAATCAACATCGGATAACTGCTCCATGTAGAATTACCAAACAAAACAAGCAATATAATCAAGCATATAACAAAAAAATCACAATAAGGTAACTAAACAAACAAACAAACAAAATAAGGTCATAGCTAAATAAGCAATAACAACAAGACAATGCAAGCAAAAGAAATTAGTTCAACCAAAAATGTCATAAACTATAAAACAACCATGATCAAACAAAGAAAGAAAATTTTCCAAACATAACTAATCACTTAAATAAATAATAACGGTGCAATCAACTCAAACGAAGTAAGATAATACAATTAAAGTCGACGAATGAATTCATAGTTAAATTATCTCTACCTTTTTCATCAAAATGAATAACCATACCATCATAACCCAACTCCCTCTATAAGCAAATAAACTATACATCCCTATAACTCATTATATAAAATCACGCATAATAGACATAAAGGCTACAACATCATAATGGATATTGGGCGAACCCAAATCTCATAACTACCGGTTGTTTCACACCCCATGCCACTTAGTCTAGTCTTATAGTTCAAAAAATTAACTCTTATAAAATTTTCTCAAAATAAAATATCATTCCAATAAAATGCATTTAACAAACTCTACTAAAGTTTGTTTCTCAAGTAAACTTTTTTATGTTTCTAATTGTATATTTCTGAATCAAATGAATCGCATGTTAGTAAAATATTTTTCTAAAGTATTTTGAAAAGTAGATATTTATAACCCATCCATTCTTAGTAAAATATTTTCCCAATGAACTTTTTCCAAATCGAGTATTTTCCAACCAGAGTACACCTAAAAATGTTTTCCTCTTAATACATCCTGTATCAAGAGTATCTTTTAAGTAAAAATACTTGCCACCAAAATTAACTCCAATTAGAATGTTTTTCACACTCAAAATTATTCCTTAAAATTTTTTTCAAAATGTTCCCCACACACTTCGCTAAATAAAGTATTCATCAAATTAAAATATTTTCACATATTCTTTTCAATAATTTTTTTTTAAATATCTTTCCATATAAAACAAAATATTTTTCCTAAAAAAATAATAATTTACCCATTAAACACATTTGAAGTAAATATCCTCAAATCAGAGAGTATTTTCATAAAATATTCTTCAAACAAAATGCATTTCTCTTTTTTCAGATAAGAATTTTTTTTCTGAAATATCAGTCAACGGTTATTTTTAAAGAAATATTTTCAAAATAGAATACCTTTTATAAGAATACCTTTCACAATATACTTTTCCAAACAATATTTCCAAACTTAAACAATTTCAACCAAAAATATTTTTTACTAAAATAATTTATGATTACTTCAAACTGAATATAACATGCTTTGACATAAGATCTTTCACATTAATAATCCTTCTTACGAAAATAACTTCATATTAAAATTATCTTTTTGCTTAAATTAAATACTTTATTTTACCCATGTAAAATTTTCAATAAGTCGCTTTAAATCCAAAAACATATATTCCTTTTTCACAAAAAATGTATATTTATATTTATTTTATATAGCTCTAAAGCAAAATATTTTTCAGCATAAACTCCTTAAACTGAAAACTAAGCCGGTTCATTAAGGTTAGATTTTAATTTCAAAATTTACCATTGTGTGTGTATTACTCGGGTTACTACTAGCAGCACTCAACCCCTTCTACTAATGCTCATCCTAACCCACTCCTACTGCATCTATTTCCCATACAAATGTCATCATAAGTAAACATCATCTTAGGGTGAGGCAATGGTGGTTAAACATACATCCTATATACATACACATACACATACACACAAAAGGTATACAAAATCAATAGGCATGCTCTCTCATCTTACCTTTAACCCAACTAAGTTGTAAACTAGTCTACTATAAATAGGTTAAACTTACCCAAGGCTCATGCAAACACTAAATCTAAGCTTTGCTACCAAATCTGTTGCCCCGCTGATTCTTAACATAAAAAATTAGTGGAAAAGACCATCAAAATATGCCTGCATACTAATCATAGATGTAAAAACAATTGGTCGTTAGGTGTATAATTAAAAATCTAAAATATCAAAAAAAAGGGAAACGTAACGGCATAATTAAAAAATAGTATACGTACTAGCTCAATAAAGGAATATCATGCAATGCTCAATATAAAAGGTAAAAAAAATCAACAACTACCTTTACATCAATCCTTTTTAGATTTACAAACAATACAACTATAATATATGAGAAATATATCAAATAAGAAACTTGTAGATGTGGCCTACAGCCATATCTTTTTCATTCCCTTGCTTTCACCTTTAAGCTTTAAGAATACATGGACATATACAATAATAAGGGAAAAGGTGATCAACTATTTTCGAACCATGCCTTATTCTTGTAACAACCCGTATATTTGTACCATTTAAATTGACAATAATCCACACATGTCAACTTAAATAATACAAAACACGAATCATTATGGGATTATAAATACATAAATGTAAATGAGAATCAATACAACGTCACAGACATAGAACAGTCACAGAATAATGTAGCGAAAATACATCATCATAATAGTAGTTCATGAAGCTACTACAGGAAATACAACAATGTCTCAACATAAAGTGACTGAGAGGAAATACAAGATGTCCAATACACAAGTACATCAAATACTGGAAGGAAATAAACTGATAAAGATAAATGCTAAGTCTTCGGCATCTTCAACCAACCTTGTTCAGCAACTGGATAGCTTAAGACTGACCCGAGCATATACAAAAGAACCACTCGAGTCAGGACTCAAAATCATATACAGGATAATCAAGTGCAAATAATAAAGTCCATAACTCATAGATGAATGTAATAACATCTTTAAGGATCCGATAAACTATCTATATATACAATAGAATACGCTAAATAGATAATGTCTAATCAGTAAAGTACGATATCAAAATAGTGTTAAGGCGTTACCATAATCCCCCTTAACACATTTTTTAATGCCATAGTCTATACAGCACCGTAAACCGCACCGTAAACTAGTGGTTATCAAAGGGTACCCCATAGGTATAACACAAACAAATCGTAGTGGTCGCGATAGGATAAACAGTATGACAAGGTACATGAGGCGATACCAACTAGGATACTAGTAGTTGCGTCATCCGGACTGATGTTGGGCATAGCAGCTACTATCCCAACACCGCGAAACAACACTCCCATAATCGAGGGGTGCACCCAAATCGAATCACAAAAGTAATAGATATGGTAACGAAGAAGTGTGTCCGCTAGAGGTGGCGAACCTCAATGGCCCGGCAGGGCTCCTGTTTTAGTCATGTCAGGGGTCATCCAAAAGCGTTCTCTTTCTTCAGTCAACACGTTCACCGAAACCATCCACTTCGTTCTGGATCAACACTCCGCATATATTAGTTATTAAAGTGGTTTTCGGTATCGACAGAGAGTATGTCCATATCTGATCCCGGTCTCTTTGGTAACTACGTATTAATTAACCGATGGTCAATTTATTATTAAAGTTTAACCAAATCAAAGTCCCAAAAGTCAAGTTGCAAATTCAACTTTCAAGATTTTGACATTTCGAATTCAATTTATTCCAAATATTTAAAATCATATTCCAAATAATTAAAATCATATTCCAAATAAAATTTTGGTTCCAACATTTTAGTTAACAAACGAATTCAAGTATTCAAGTTCAATATAATAAGATTCAAATTTCACTTATTAAATTTAATTCATAATCCATGGATTCAATTTAACGGTCAATTTAGTTCAAATCATTAAATCAAATTCTATTCATTCAATTCATATTTACATTCATTGTTGCATTAAATATAATCATAAATTCGATTAAATCAATTTCATTAACTAAATTCTCTTTTATCAAAACTTCATTAATTTATTTACCAAACTCAATTAAATTACCATTTTAAGAAATCCATTTTATTTATTTGGTTCCAAGATCTACATATCGCAAATAAGTTGTTTTCCGAGTTACCAATCAACTCAATCCAAAATCAGTTTACAATGTCCTGATTTAATTAATTCATAAATTTTAAAATCATTTTACATTTAAATTATCAAATTCTAAAACTTACTTGTTTTCTAAATCTCATTCCAATTAAATTTGTCAATTAATTTTATTCAATTAAATTCATTAAGTTCGTTACTCAATTTCCAAACACATTGTTAAGTTCGTTCCTTAATTTCAAATAAGTTTCAATTTCAAAAATGATTTTTGTTGACCAATCGGGTTTCTTATTTTTAATTATCTATCCTAGGCCAAAGTTGTTCAAAGGGGTATTTATCATTTCAACCCAATATCATTAAATAAAACAAAGCATAGCAAAGGGAACTTGCAGTGTGATAACTGGGATGGTGTCAAAGTAAATAAACAATCAATAGCAACCATACATAACAATTCAACAATTTATTCAAATAATCCCGAAATAATCGTATTAATTTACATTTGTTATTTATGCAAATTAATATAATTATTCCTAGAATCCACACTATCATTTCATGCAGATTAAAGATTATTACAATATGATTTTTCCACTTGGCGTCAATTTTCAAATTACTACATCAATCATACATTCAATGGTTCAAAGTGTAGTTAACACTATTTCTACGTGTCGATTTATTTAACATTAAAAGTGTCAAGTTCAACATATATAATCTACTTTAAATTGTTGACTATCCTATATCAAATTCAATTTCATGTTAATCATCACTTATGTTAACGACCAAATTCAACATCACATAACAATTTAGTGTCACAACTATTTACCATAAGCTAACCTCAAATCACAATTTTAACATCAACCAAATTAATATCAATAACAACTACCACTTGATTATCATAGCATAATAGGTTGAGTCGTGAATGAAGTATTCACCTTGAGTGGTTAGAGATTTGACGACGAAGCACGAAGATGAATAGATAAGAGGCTCTAACAAGCACGACAAAGGCGAACACAAAATGCAATCAAACTAATAATTAAATTGACAATTTTGTTCCATACAATATATATTTCATATATAATCATACCAAAACAAAGAACTAGATGAATTTGTTAAGCTGAATGGAAGCCTAAATCTCCGTAGTAGTAGCTGGAACAAAACACAATAAAACACTGTATGTGAGCAATTAGAATTCTAAAAGTTACACTGCTAGGTAATATACAGTTTCATATATATATTTATATATAAACTGCAATGCAACGAAATACAGTTGCGACCAAGGCGAGGCGGGTGTGGACAGTGTTGTTGACTGGCCTCGGGTGGTGGCTGGTGGAGCGGGACGGACTGAGTTCGGTGGTGGATGATGGCAGCGGGCAGCTGGTCGTGGGGTGTGAGCTGGGGAAAGGTGGAGGCTGACGTCAGGTGGAAGGGTCAGGCGGAGGCTTGGCAGGTGGGGTGGGTCGTGGCTTGCTGGGCAGGGGCGGACTGGGTAGCTGGGCTGGTGGCGGATGGACTGGGTAGGTGGAATTGGGTCAGGTGGAAGGCAAGGCGGACGGGGTCAGTGGAGTGGGTCAAGGCGGACTGGGTTGGTGGAACTGGGCAGGCGGACGGGGTGGCGGACTGGGTCTGGGTGGCGGGTGGAAGCAGGGCGCGGAGGCTGGCGTGGGTCGCTGGTGGGTGGACTGGTCGGCGGTTGTAGGGTGCTGGTGGCTGGTGGGTAGGCTGGTCGGCTGGGTAGTTGGCGCTGGTGGCTGGTGGGTAGGCTGGTCGTCTGGGTAGCTGGCGCTGGTGGCGGGCGGGTAGGCTGGTCGGCTGGTGGGTAGGAGGGGCGGAGGCGGCGGACTGGGAGGGCGTGGGTGGTAGGTGGGAGGCGGAACTGGGTGGCGCGTGGGTGGCTGGTGGGAGGCGGAACTGGGTGGTTGGTGGGAGGCGGAACTGGGTGGCGCGAGAAGCGGAACTGCTGGTGGAAGGGAATGGTCAGTGGCGGAGGCGGGCTGGTGAAGGAGGTCGGACTCGGTGGCAGGTGGATGTTAGTTTCAGTAGGGAAGTTTCAAAAAAAAATATGTATAAACAGAGAATGAAGAAGAAGGAGAGGAGCAGAGAGCAACGTGAATACTAACCAGTAGATTTGAGTTTGCAAACGAATGAATAGATGGAACGAGCTAGTTTGTATAAAATAGTATAGGGATTCCAAAGGCCTCAATTGATTGTCTTGGTAACCAAAAGACTGTTGGCTTTTCAAGGCAGCTGAATAGTCAAAGGCTCCTAGAATTCCAACAGAGTAGATAAATTGGGTACCGGTCTGTATAGCGTAACAGACCAGTTTGTAATCCGTTAAACGATTATAATTCGCAACGCCGAACTCCGATTGACACAAATAAATATACCATTTTGATCAGCGTGACGAGGCGAACCCATCGATATATAAATATTAGTAGTATGATTAAATTATAAAATTCGAAATTTTCTATTACGGAGAATGCAGCAAAAACGCAGATGAATAAGATCGACGGAGCTAAAGATGTCCGAATTTTGAAAAACGAAAAATGACGTCTTAGTCAGAAAATGATTTAGAATTTTTCTATGTAAAAATATTCAGGTTCAGAAGATAAAATTTTTACACGTTTTAAAATGAACTGACGTGCAATAATACGTGAACGAATTTTACTGCGGTATTTTATGACAAAACTTTACCCATATCTATTGTTTGCACAAAAAATGGACAAACACCTCAAAGCTGTATGATTTAGTAGATCTTATGTTGTTCTTAGTGATTTGGGTAATTTATGCAAATATATGAAAAGCAGGGGCTAAACTGTAAAAAGACACGCAGATTTATAGTGGTTCAGCCAGAATGTGCCTACGTCCACTTTATATGTTATTTCTCTTCTCTTGTTTTGATTACAAGTACAAAGCTTTGATACAAGTAAAAGAAAGTTGTTTGAAAGTTATCTCCGTGCTTGAGCTCTCAAACTTGTCCCCCATTGTTGTACCCCTGCCCCTCTATTTATAGAGTGAGGTTGGGGGTAGGGGTCTAGGATGCATACAGCCGTTGATGGGCCCGGGCTGATACGATCTGGCCCGGCAAATCTGGTTCGGCATCGTCTTGGTCTGGTAGTAGATGGGTGGAGATGAGGTTGTGGTTCGGCAATGGAGCTGGTCCGGCTGTGGGGTTGGTCCGGTTGTAGGGCTGGTCCGGTTGCAGTGTTGGTCCAGTTGTAGGGCCGGTCCGGTTGCAGTGTTGGTCCGGTTGCAGTGTTGGTCCGGCTGTAGAGACTGAGTTGGTTCGGCAGTAAGGTAGGAGGTATGTTGGTCCGGGAGTTACTTGGTTCGGTGGAGAGTGGCCGATTGGTTTGTTCGCATGAGGCTGCGTTGAGCTTGATCCGGGGATGATGGTTCGGCTAGGCTGGTTCGGTGGTAAGAATCCATCCAACACTTGCCCCCCAAAGTGTGGCATATGCTAGTCTATGCCGCGCTTTGTTTTAGTTGGGGTGTATTCATTTGGTCCCCGAGTGCCAAGCCATTTGATCCGGTGTTTTGTATCTGCTTATAAATAGGGGCTACACCCCTTCGTCGTTCCTTACCGAACAGAGAGAGCCGAATCAAATTGAATACCGAATTACTTGAGTACCGGATCATCTGACTACCGAATCATCCAAGCTCCGAACCAGGTATGTACTCTTCTGCCGAATGAGCTTATAATTTCAGTACCGAATGATCCCTTGCGTTGGAATGCCGAATGAACTTTGTCCCTGGAACTATCGGACGGAACCGATGGTTTCTAAGTACCGAATGAACCTTACACCGGATGAGTTTTAATACTTGCACTATCAGTGAAGTTCTAGGTTATATAATTCATGCACTTTGGCGATGTACTTTCTGTGTTTGCAGATAATGTCTCGTAAAGCGGAAACTCGCTCGGATAAAAAGAAGTCTCAGGGCGAAGGAGAAACTTCCTCAGTGCCCCTTGTTCAGCTAGGTCCGGAACGCCATGGATCTACCCCGAGATCACTAGTGGACGGGTACGGCCCTCAGGAGCTTCTGAACTCCCCGCCCGATTGCTTTCCTAGCTCCCTTAAGGAAGAGCAGCTTGATGTCATCTCCCGTTCTTTCGGGATTGACAGGGCTCGAATGTTGTTGCCAGGGAGAAAAGTTATGCCGTACGACCCTCCTGAAGGGTACTTTGCCTACAGCAGATACCACTGCATGTGTGGTGCCATTCCCCCTCTTAACGCTTGGGTAGCCAGCTTCCTCACATATCTAAAGGTGGCCCAATTCCAGCTTCAACCCAACTCCTATGCTATCCTGGTGAGCCTCTTCGTCATTTTCCAGAGGAAGTATGGTCGTGCTCCTTCCAACCGGGAGATCCGGTACTTGTATAATTTGAGGGGCTATAAGAAGGGGTCCCCATACATTAGCTTGGAGTCAGCCGTGACCTTCAAACCGGTCTTGGATCTGTATTCTAAATTCAGCATGTTCAAGAAAGAGTGGTTCTTTGTTAGGGACGACTCCGTTTCAATCCGGCGCTTTACTTCTGGATGTAAGTTGATGCTTTTACTTATAATTTCTATTCCGATTGCGATGCTTCTTCTCATACTTTCTCATTTTTGCTAGCGACAGGTGGCTTTCCGGTTGTGGAGACTGACCGCCTGGTTCAGCTGGCGGCTGAGATAGAAGCTATTCTTGGGAAATATAGATCATCTGCCTTCTTGATCAGAAATGCGATTCTTCTGGAATATAACTTAATCCTTCCG
The DNA here is from genome assembly GCA_030737815.1 of Allium fistulosum. NCBI lineage: Eukaryota > Viridiplantae > Streptophyta > Magnoliopsida > Asparagales > Amaryllidaceae > Allium > Allium fistulosum. The sequence continues at coordinate 238,521,020 of CM060902.1, forward strand.
CAGCAGTCAGTAGTTAAGCTGAGGGAAACGGCGGAGGAGAGGGCGGCTGCTCAGACCAAGGAAGGTGTTACAGTAGAGAGTAGCAAGAGGAAACCTTTCACAAAACCTCCAGCTGTCGGAGGTAAGAAACTCAAGAAGTCGGACGGTCCTTCCCCCAGCAATTGTCCACTTACCCGGGAGGAGGAAGACATAGAGGAGGAAAGAGGCGAGGGTGGAGATGGTCGGGAAGGTGATAAAGGTGGCGATGGCATCGGGGCCTTGCTTCCTGGGCAAGCGGGCGAGATTCAGGAGTGGACGGACGATGCGTTCCACCAGGCTTTCGAGGGGCTGGACGGAGATCCGGCTTTGGTAGAGAAAACCGGGAAAGCGGACAAGGCCGGGACCGGCGCAAGCGAGTCTTCCCAGACCATTCCAGCCAGGGTGGCTCCGACGACTCAAGGTGAACTCTTGACTCCTGCATGCTTCACTAATGATAGGGACTTAGGAATATTTTATGACCCGCTCCCGTCCTGGAATGAAATCCAGGACCTATTGCAGTATCCTACTCCTCCCCAGGGTTTGTACAACCATAGATGTGTTTCTCTCCTTTTAATTTGCCGTGTTTTCTCGAAGTATAGAACAATATATGCTTGTGACACTTTTTCTTCATATCAGGAGCAGGTAAAAAGGTCAAAGCCTCAGATTTTCGGCACAGGCTTGAACAGTACAAGCTTTCCAGAACTTCTGTCAAGCCGAAGCCTTCGACCCACCGCTCCGGGGATGTAGTCGGCTACCGTCCTCTTCTCGGGGTTATCGAAGAGGGTATTCAGCAGAGAAAGAGGAGTCGTCCTTTATCCGAACCTTCGCCTGGTCCTCAGCTCCCGGCTCAGCCTCTTCATGATATCACGGAGGAGGATAGCGAGTTTGTGCCTTCTCCGCACCCGTCCGGAAACCCTTCTGTTATTCATATCGACCGTCCTGATTTGGCTCGTAATCCATTTGCGGGTCATCCTGATCTGGATCCAAGCTCTCATGATATTACCTTTGACGAAGTCACTGGTGAACACCTTCTCCCCCGCAACCCCATGGTACGGGTACTTGATGAAGCTAAGTCCTTAGATCTCGATTTACTCACTACTCGTATAATCACTATGGGAGACGAGGCCAAGGCTAATATTGATCGGGTGGCGGAGGAGACCAAGAAGCTGATGGGGCATCATGCCCGGCTGGTTAAGGCCGGGGAGGAGATTGGGAGCGCCAATATCCGACTTCGATTGGTGGTTTCGGATCAGGCCAAACAGCTTGCGGATCAGGCTATTCAGATTTCTCAGCATGAGGCTGCTACTGGACGATTAAGGAAAACCATGGAAGAGGCCAGTCGGGCCGAATTGCGGAAAATGGAAGCTACTTGCAAAGAACGGATTGACATGGCTATTGCCACGGTGGACGAGGTTCGGAAAGCGGATCTCGAGCAGGTGGAGGAATTGTCCGGGAAACTTGAGGCTGCAGAGCTTGCTCAAGCTAAGTTGAGGGAGGAGATGGAGGCAATGCGGGGATCCCTCCTAGCCGACTGCTCGAGATACCGATCGGAGAGAGATGCTGCCATTGGGAGGTTGTTGGCTTCCGAGGCCCGGATGAGGGAGTTTGAGGAGAATGAGGGGATGATGGACGAAATGCTCCAGGACATGTACTTCCGAACCTGGAAGCAGGGCAACCTATCCTGGATGGATGATTATCCCAGGATCATGGCTAAGATCTATCTTCGGGCTCTGGAGGAGGCCAAGGCCGATGCGGATAAAGATGGTGGCGTGGCCTTCAGCATGGATGCGGTCACTGCCCAATTTGCCAAGGAGGAGAAGGTGGCGGTGAAGGAAGGTATGCGGTTGCTTGCCGCTGAGGAGTTAGGCTTGCAGGTAGAGGATGACGATCAGGATAGTCAGGAAGCAGGCGTTGGTAAGTCTCCCTTTTTAGTTTCTCCATCAACTTGGTTGCTTATTGCTAATGCGTCCTTTTTTTTTACTGGACAGGGGGTCATCAGGGCAAGGATAAAGCTCCACTGCAGCCGGCTCCTTGATTATACCTGGAAAAACTCTTTTTGTGGATTCGACAGTGTTGTATATGTTAGTTGAAAAAATAGTAACGTAGCCTTTAGGTTGTAATATTTTGCCACTTGTAATAAATAGTCTTATTTTTGACGTGTAACTCTTTAACTTAAGCTGATTTTGTCGTCTTTTGAATGTTCGTATGAGAAATATATCTGTGTATATTCTCGCAATTGAATTGTGTTTGATGTCAGATTCTGGTTTTAAATCATAATTTCATGACTTGCAATATTAGCGTGTGGTGTGAACAAATTATAGTCATGTATTTGCACACAAAAGAAGAAAATACCGCCTTTCATGTTTTAATCGTAGATGGCAGTCTTGAATATCTTGTATGACCGAGCATGGAATGTAGTCGAATGTCCTGCCACTGTGAGTCCCTACATCTATTGGCGAGTATCTCCTACTCTATATCCTGTACTTTAGGGATTGTTATAGAGGATAGGGAAAAAGCTTTTTAAGTAAAATTGAAATACGTGAAAAGGTAAAACTTCCAATCACGGAAGGCCTTCGATGTGCTTAAGTTCGTGGCAAACGGGTTTTGTAGTCACTTTCCCTAGCTGTGGGTCTTGGAGACATTCGTCACCCATCTTACGCCTCTGCGGGGAGTTAATTCTTTTTTACCACAGCCGCACTTAAGACACATCGGAGCCGAGATCGCGCACAGTAACTACCCGGGCCATTATGGCCCGTAATCGTGGGTATTATTCGATTTACTATGGCCGGCTAGCGTGGGTGCCGATCGTCAACTGTGAACTGCCCCTGGCTGGCCACACCTTATGTTGGGGCTTATAGTCGGTTCACAGTTGCCGGCGAGCCTAACGCCGTAATGAGCTGCCTCGGCTATATTCGGCCTTCTCGGTGGCTTATAATCGGCTCATTACAGTTGGCTTTAAGGGTCGTCGCGAGCAATGAGTTAACCCGCAGCAGAGGAATGCTGGAGCGAAAGTGTCTCATTGGCGAGGGCATAGATTCGCATAGTACCTGCTAGGTCTTGTCCAGGTGAAGTTGCATTGTGGAGTGCTTTGAATAGAAATGCTATATACTCAGGATTTTGTTCAACAGAAAAAGGATAAAGTTAACAGGCAGCCAAGATACAAAGGAACAAGTTAAAAAAAAGACAAGGTTTTTTAAAGTGGTTCGGCACGAAGATGCCTACGTCCACTGATTCTCTTTGTTAATTCACTTCATATGGGCAATACAAGTTAAGAAAAGTATCGACGGAGGTGTTGGATGTTCCATGCCCTCTGGAACACCTCTCCGTCCACTGTTGACAAAATATAGGCTCCGTTGTGGAGATCTTTATGAATTACATATGGTCCATCCCAGATTGGGTCTAGTGCTCCGGGGCGAGGGAAGATTCGCTTGAGGACAAGATCCCCTTCCTGTAAGGTACGATGCTTGACTTTGGAGTTGTAATGTGCCGCCACTTTTTGTTTGTGGGCTGCTGCTTTAAGGACTGCATCATTTCTTCTTTCCTCGACTAGATCCAAAGACATGTTGAGGAGCTCTTCATTCTCTTCTGGGTTATAGTGGATCCTACGGTGGGAAGGCACAATGGTTTCAACTGGGAGCATAGCCTCCGATCCGTAAGCCAAAGAGAAAGGAGTGTTCCCCGTTGATGTTCTGAAAGATGTGCGGTAAGCCCACAGTGCCGTAGGGAGTTCGTCCACCCAAGCGCCCTTTGACTTTTCGAGCTTCTTTTTGATCAGAGTCTTCAGAATTTTGTTGACTGCTTCGACTTGTCCGTTTGCCTGGGGATACGCTACGGATGAGAAGCTTTTATGAATTCCGTGCTCTCGGCACCAGCTGGCGAATTCCTCGCTGTCAAACTGAAGTCCATTGTCTGATATGATTTTGAGTGGGACTCCATACCTGCACAGAACATTTTTGATCAAGAAGTTAATAACTTTTGCTGAAGATACTTTATTCAGAGGTTCTGCTTCCACCCATTTGGTGAAATAATCAACTGCCACTATAGCATATTTGGCCCCGCCTCGGCCCATCGGTAGCTCGCTGATTAAGTCAATTCCCCATATTATGAAGGGCCAAGGGCTGGTCATTTGAGTAATCTCAGTTGTTGGTAGCCGTGGAATCTTAGCAAATTTTTGGCATCTGTCACACCTCTTGACGAAATCTAAGGCGTCCTTGCTTAAGGTGGGCCAGAAATATCCGTATCGGAGTATCTTTTTTGCTAATGTTTGCCCTCCGGTGTGATCTCCACAGCTCCCCTGATGGATGTTGGATAAGATTTCCTTGGCTTCCCTTCCGGCGACACACCTTAACAATGGGTTAGAGAAGTCGCGCCGATAGAGGATGTCTTCTTGTATTGTATAGCGGGACGCTTTCCTCAAGATTTTCTTGACTTCATTACGCCCGTTGGGTAGTGTGCCACTTTGTAGGTAGTTTCGGATGGGAGTCATCCAAGTTGCTTCCTCGGTTGCAGTTATCAGATTCACTTGTTCAAAACTTGGCGCCATTTGCTTTGAGATGGTCACTGCCCCGAAGATGGTGATGTCTCTTACACTTGCTTGCTTTGCTAATTCGTCGGCCTCTCGGTTCTCCTCCCGAGGGATGTGTTTGACTAAGTAGTGGTCCAATCGGCCGAGAAGTAATTTGGTCTTCTTTAGATATGCTATGAGTCATTCTTCTCGAGCTTGGAATTCCCCTAGTATTTGATTAACAATAAGCTGAGAATCGCTGTGAAGACACAAAGAATTGGCTCCGATCTCGATGGCAATTTCTAGTCCGGCTATCACTGCTTCATATTCTGCATCGTTGTTGGTGGCAGCGAACTCCAACCTTATAGCATAGTGCAGTTTATTCCCCCTGGGAGTGATTATTACAACACCTGCCCCCGAGCCCTGTTCGTTCGACGCGCCATCCACAAAGAGATTCCATTTGATGTCTCCTGTTATCTCCAATTGCTCCTTATCTTCGTTGGTAGTGAATTCTGCAATGAAGTCAGCCATGGCCTGTCCCTTGATGGCGGTGCGAGGGTGATAGGTGATATCATACTGACTCAGTTCAATGCACCATTTAAGTAGTCGTCCAGAAGTGTCGGGGCGATGGAGTACCTGCCTCAGCGGTTGATCGGTCAGAACTTTGATGGAATGGGACTGGAAGTAGTGACGCAGCTTCCGTGATGTGATAAGTAAACAGTATGCTAGCTTTTCAAGTTTAGGATATCTGACTTCTGCCCCAGTAAACCTTTTGCTGACGAAATAAACTGGCCGCTGCGTGCGGTTATCTTCCCTTACCAAGGCGGCGCTTAGGGCGTGGGATGACACAGCGAGGTATAGGTATAATTCTTCTCCTTCGCTTGGAGTTGAGAGCACTGGTGGTTTCTGGAGGTGTTCGATTAAGTGAAGGAAAGCGGTCAGGCATTCGTCAGTCCATTCGAACTTTCCCTTGTCTTTCTTTAGAGCTTCAAAAAAGGGGACGCACTTGTCCGTTGCCTTGGAGATGAATCAGCTTAGAGCGGCCACTTTTCCGTTCAAACTTTGCATTTCCTTCTGAGTGGAAGGTATCTTGATATCCCTTAGCGCTCGGACTTGTTCAGGGTTTGCTTCTATCCCCCTGGCATGAACGATGAATCCTAAGAACTTTCCAGATGACACTCCGAAGGAGCATTTTAGCGGATTCAACTTCATTTCAAATTGTCGAAGTACTTGAAACATCTTGCCTAGGTGGCTCACGTGATCTATGCCTTTCCTTGACTTTACTAGCATGTCATCCACATATACTTCCATAGTTTGTCCTATCAGCCCTGCAAACATCTTGTTGACGAGGCGCTGGTAGGTGGCTCCTGCATTTTTAAGTCCGAAAGGCATTACCTTATAGCAGTACAAGCCCCGGTCGGTGATAAAACTAGTGTGGTCTTGGTCGGGAGCATGCATAGGAATTTGGTTATATCTTGAGTATGCATCCATAAAGGATAGGAGTTCGTGCCCGGCTGTGCGGTCTACAAGTTGGTCGATTCTGGGAAGTGGGAAGCAATCCTTTGGGTAGGCATCGTTTAGGTTGGAAAAGTCAATGCAGGTTCGCCACTTCCCATTAGCCTTTTTTACCAGCACCGGGTTTGCGATCCATTCTGGGTAGATAGCTTCTCGTATGAAGTCATTGGCGAGTAGATTCTTTACTTCTTCATCGAGGGCCGCTGATCGCTCTGCCCCCATACTTCTCTTTCTTTGCTTTATAGGCGCCTTGGTAGGATCAATGTTTAATACGTGGCATGCTATGTCGGGGGAGATTCCGGTCATGTCAGCGTGTGACCAAGCAAACACATCCAAGTTGTGGCGGAGAAAATCGATGAGTTGTTCCTTCAACTCGGTTTTTAGTTGGGACCCAATTTTCAGTAGCCTACTTGAGTCATGCTTGTCTACAGATATAAACTCCATAGCCTCTGCAGGCTCGGCGGTGGCCTCCTCCTCTTTGTCCCTAGGGTCTAATTCATTGAAAGGGTCGCTGGTGTATCGAAGAGGAGGGGCTTTCTTTAGTTGCTATGCTTCAAGGCTTTTTGTGCAGAGGGCAATCTCTACACATTTCCCTTTATCCTTCCTGTGGTTGTTGCGAAGTTCGGTTACATAGCAGTCTCGTGCAATATCCTGGTCTCCTTCCACTTCCCCTACCCCATTGTCTGTTGGAAATTTCATTTTCAGGCACCATGGGGCTAGGACAATTTGGAAGTCAGACAAGGATGGCCTTCCCAAGAAGGCGTTGTAGGCTGACTGGTTTTCTATTAGCACAAATGTTTGTTTCCGTACAGCAGAGCGGGGATGGCTTCCAATCTCAACAAAAAGGTCCAGTTGCCCGAGGGGCATCTTCGCGTCTCCAGTGAAGCCGTGTAGTGGTTTATCGCAGGGGGATACATCCTTCATTGATAGCTTCATTTTGTCGAATGCGTGTTTGAACAGGATGTTTACCGAGCTTCCAGTGTCTACCAGGATTCGGTAGACTTCGGCGGGACCAAGTCGGGCAGAGATGACCATGGGATCCATGTGAGGGTACTGCCTTCCTTCTAGGTCACGCTTACCGAACGTGATGTCATTACTTTCTTTCCGCTTCGGGTGGCGCTCTTCTATAACCGAATTGACATAGTCTCTATTGTCTCTAAGCGACTTTCCGTATCTTTCCATCTCTTTCCAGCTTCTGTCTGCGATGTGTGGCCCTCCTAAGATGGTATGGACCACTATCTTTTCCTGACTAGAGCTGCTAGCGTTGTGGTTCCCCCTGTCGGCCCCCGGGGAGGGTAGCCTTGGGTTTTCATTGGCAAGAGCTGGGGTCCTGTCCTGACCTTTTACATAATGTTCCAGTTTCTTTCTTCTGATGTGTTCCTCAATCAGATCTCGGAGATGATGGCATTCGTTGGTATCATGTCCGTGAGATTCGTGGAAGCGGCATAATTTTCCAGACTTCTGTGCGTTATCTGATTCCTTCTTGTACGGTGGGCGTTTGTACCTAACTTCGCCTTGGGTGGCAAGGAAGATATTTTCGACGGTCTCGTTCAAAGGGGTGTAAGTGTCGAATCTTGGTCCTGGCCGATATAGGCGCTTTTCTCCCTACTTGCCCCCAGCATTGTCTCTGGAATCATTTCTTCGAACGTCCCTTGCCACAGCAGGGGCGTTGCCATGGGTTGTCTTATTTTGCTGTCCTGACTGCCCCTCAACGGCAGCATCCTCAAGCCTCATGTATTTCCCGGCTTCATGGAAGAAATCGGGTAAAGTAGCTGGCTTTTCTTTTGTCAACCTTCTAGCAAATTTAGTGTTCGGATGCACACCACTGCAGAGGGCCATTAGGATAAGCTTCTCATCGGCATCTTGGACTGCGGCTGCTGCGGCGTTGAACCTGGTTAGGTATTGCTGCAGCATTTCTCCAGGTTTCTGTTTGACGATGGATAAGGAATAAGCGTCCTTAGGTTGCTCCACATGAATGCGGAACTGACTGATAAATTTTTCTTTCAACATTTCCCACGAGCTGATGGATCCTTGGGGTAGATGACAGAACCAGGAGGTAGCAAGATCTGCTAAGAAGAGCGAAAAGCATTTGCACAGTACTCCCTCTGTTGCTCCACTCATGAGCATATGCTGCGTGTACCTTTGTAAGTGTACAACGGGATCGGAGGTTCCTTTGTAGGGTTCCATTGTTGGCATCTTCCATTCTCGGGGGGTGATAGCAACTTCGATATTGCGGGCGAAAGGACTGGTTACCCTAGCGCCTATCCCTTGATCTCTTTGTTCCCGTTGGACACACTCTCTGAATAAGCGTGCCATCCTTTCATCAGAACTTGGAGTAGACAGAAATGAGTTTGGTTCTGTTCTTTGGGATTGATTCCGTCCAGATGACCTGTAGGGATGGTATCGTCTATCATTCCTCATATTTTCCAGTGGCTGCCTTTGATCTTCTGGGAGCATGCTTGGGTCAGCTATAGTTGGCCCTTGCCTTGATCTCCCCCTGTTGGGTTCTGATCTGAGCACTTCCTCGGGTCCAACTTCGGGCTGGACTCTAGCTCGGCCCTGTTCACTGGCGTTTCTATGGTTAGGCAGCATGACAGGCTCAGCTAAAGTTGACCTTTGCCCGGTACCTTCCCTGTTGGGTTCGGTACCAAACGTTTCCTCAAGCCTAACTTTGGGCTGTGCTCGGTCTCGGCTCCTACCACGGCTAGTTCTGCCGTTAGCTCCTTCGAAGAAGGGAGACCTTTGTTGTCTCTGAGATCCTCCAGACTGGGACTCGCCCCATGATTCAGTGTTGCGGTTGGATTCTTCAGCGTCCCTTAAGCGTGACATGAGATGATCCACCAAGGCTTCCTACTGGGATGTGAAGCGGTTAGTTACTTCAACCACAACTCTGTCCAGATCTACTCTAGTAATTGCTGCAGGCTGTTCTGTGGCAGGAGTAGTTGGGTTAGCCTGTTCTTCATTGGTTACTGTTGCTGGAGGAGGACGATCTACTTGGTTCGTGACAGCTGGATCTGGAAGGCTGCTGGATGCGATGTTTTTTCCTTTGCTAACATCTTTTCTCTGTTTGGGAGGCATGTTTTCCAAGCGGCGGACAATGCTGTTAGGAGAACTTGTTAAGTGGATGAAGCTGAAGCTTCGAGATTCTAGTTCTCAGTGAAAGCACCAAAAATGTTTGCACAAAAAATGGACAAACACCTCAAAGCTGTATGATTTAGTAGATCTTATGTTGTTCTTAGTGATTTGGGTAATTTATGCAAATATATGAAAAGCAGGGGCTAAACTGTAAAAAGACATGCAGATTTATAGTGGTTCAGCCAGAATGTGCCTACGTCCACTTTATATGTTATTTCTCTTCTCTTGTTTTGATTACAAGTACAAAGCTTTGATACAAGTAAAAGAAAGTTGTTTGAAAGTTCTCTCCGTGCTTGAGCTCTCAAACTTGTCCCCCATTGTTGTACCCCTGCCCCTCTATTTATAGAGTGAGGTTGGGGGTAGGGGTCTAGGATGCATACAGCCGTTTATGGGCCCGGGCTGATACGATCTGGCCCGGCAAATCTGGTTCGGCATCGTCTTGGTCTGGTAGTAGATGGGTGGAGATGAGGTTGTGGTTCGGCAATGGAGCTGGTCCGGCTGTGGGGTTGGTCCGGTTGTAGGGCTGGTCCGGTTGCAGTGTTGGTCCGGTTGTAGGGCTGGTCCGGTTGCAGTGTTGGTCCGGTTGCAGTGTTGGTCCGGTTGCAGTGTTGGTCCGGCTGTAGAGACTGAGTTGGTTCGGCAGTAAGGTAGGAGGTATGTTGGTCCGGGAGTTACTTGGTTCGGTGGAGAGTGGCCGGTTGGTTTGTTCGCTTGAGGCTGCGTTGAGCTTGATCCGGGGATGATGGTTCGGCTAGGCTGGTTCGGTGGTAAGAATCCATCCAACATCTATAACCATCTAGGTGCAATTTATAGACAAAGTTTGGACACTAATTGAAATCGTATGTAAGTTCCACATTTTATATTAAAATAATGGATTTAAAAATTTTAAATTGGGTCGATAATTCAGGGTCGTTACATTCTCCCCCACTCAAAACTGTTCGTCCTCGAAAAGAAACGAGACGGTGAAGTAAGAATGAAGTAAGCAGAAAAGTCAAGATAAATTTTTAAGAAAATTGTATTTATACCTGAAATCAGTAATTCGGGGTTTGAATCCCGGATACTATCCTCAGTTTCCCATGTGCAATCTCGCTCATCTGCACTCCACTGGACTTTGACGAGATTTACAAACTTCCTTCTTAGTTGCTTTGTCTCATGATCGACTATCCGAAGTGGTCTTCTTTCGATAGTCAAATTTGGCTCAATATCTACTTCATCTAACTGACCAATAGGAATGGTCATGGATGGATCACGCACGACTTTCCGAAGATGTGAAACATTGAATACGTTGTGCACGCCCTCAAATTTTTCCGGTAATGCTACTCTATAAGCTAGTGTGCCAATTCTCTCGGTGATAGTGAATGGTCCAACAAATCTAGGAGCAAGCTTCCCTCTTCGACCAAATCGAATAACATTCTTCAAAGGTGATACCTTCATAAATACCTCATCCCCAACCTGGAATTCCAAATCTCTTCTACGCCTATCTGCATAGCTCTTTTGCCTATCATGTGCGGTCTTCATCTTCTTTCTGATCTCATTTACCTTCTCGGATGCCTCCAAAATCATATCTGGGCCAAAAACTAATCGATCACTAGGCTCAATCCAACAAGCTGGCGATTTGCATGGCCATCCATATAAAGCTTCGAACGGTGCCATATCGATACTTGCTTGATTATAAAGGTGGTTAAATTCCAATTCAAATTTGCTTGTTCAAATTGAAATTTTGACATACTTGATAACTGTTATTATAAGTGAATTCAACCAAATGGAGATGGTCTTCCCAAGATCCACCGAAATCAATTATGCAAGCTCGGAGCAGATACTCCAAAATCTGATTTACCCTTTCAGTTTGGCCATCTGTTTGAGGATGATAAGCTGTGCTCAGATTCAGTTTAGTGCCTAAGACGTCCTGAAATGCCTTCCAGAATTTACTAGTGAATATAGGATCTCGATCGCATACAACACTAGACGGAACTCCATGAAGTCTAACAATCTCTCTTATATAAATCTCGGCCAGGCTCGAGGCAGTACGGTGGTCTTTACAAGAATAAAGTGAGCAGATTTGGTCAACCTATCAACAATCACCCATATACTCTCGTTACCTTTTCTGGTCCTCGGTAATCCATCGATGAAGTCCATAGAAACCTGATCCCATTTCCAACAAGGAATCTCTAGCGGTTGAAGTAAACCGGCAGTCCTCTGGTGATCGGCCTTGACTTGTTGGCAAGTGGTGCATCTACTAACATATATAGAAATATCCCTCTTCATCCCACTCCACCAATATAAACGCTTCATATTACGATACATCTTAGTGACACCAGGATGAAATGAAAGTGATGACTGATGGTTCTCTCTAAGCACTTCTTGTCTCAATCCATCGACATTAGGAACACAAATATGGTTGTCGATCCTTAGAACTCCATTAATATCTACTTGTGCTCCCACTTTACTGTCAGCATTTCCGACTCTACCAAGAACTAACTCCTTCATACGATAGAGCAAAGTGTCCTCATATTGTTTAGCTTTGATGCGATCCATAAGAGATGGAGAGATAACGAGCTGGAATAACATGCCTTCAACAAGATTACAACAAGACAATGCTTTGCTGCGGCTCAAAGCATCTGCTACGACATTTGCTTTCCCCGGAGTATAAGTGATGTCGAGATCATATGCAGCTAAGAATTCGAGCCATCGGACTTGTCTCTGATTCAAATCATTTTGAGAAAAGATATACCTCAAGGACTTATGATAAGTGAATAATTCGGAATTGGTTCCCAAAAGATGATGCCTCCATAGTTTCAAAGCAAATACAACTGCAAGAAGCTCAAGATCGTGTGTGGCATAGTTTAATTCATGGGTCTTCAACTGACGACCCGCATAGGCAATAACCTTTCCATTTTGCATAAGGACAGCGCCTAAACCTTCTCGGCAAGCATCTGTATAGACAGTTAATCCCTCACTTCCATCAATTATCGCAAGAACAGGGGCTGAAGTTATCTTGCGCTTCAACTCATTAAAAGCTGATTCACATTTCTCACTCCAAATAAACTTAACATCCTTCCGAGTTAAAGAAGTGAGTGGGGCAGAAATCCGGGCAAAGTGCTCAATAAATCGGCGATAATAACCGGCTAAGCCCAAGAAACTACAAATATCTGTAGGATTTTTAGGAGTCTCCCAATCCTGTAGATTAATTGATTCAAATCAGAAAGAGATAAAATTGCTTGAACAGAAACAACGAATAAGATAGAACTTACATTGGTTATGGCGATCTTAGCTGGATCAACCGAAATCCCATTTTTAGAAACAATATGGCCAAGGAATCTTACTTCGTCTCGCCAGAAATGGCATTTAGAGAACTTGGCTTTAAGCTGATGGTTTCGGAGTGTTTCCAGAACATAACGGAGATGTGTTTCATGCTCTTTCTCGTCTTTGGAGAAGACGAGAATATCATCAATGAATACAAGAACAAACTTGTTAAGGACATCACGAAAGACTCGATTCATCAAGTCGACGAAATAAGCAGGTGCGTTGGTCAAACCGAATGGCATAACCAACCATTCATAGAATCCATTCTCGGTACGGAAAGCTGTCTTATGGATACTATCTTCTGCTACTCTGAGTTGGTGGAACCCAGTGGCTAGATCATGTTGTGAGAAGACTTTAGCTCCATGGAGCTGGTCGAATAAATCTTTGATGCGAGGCATCAGATAACGATTCTTGAGAGTGCATTTGTTTAGTTCTTTGTAATCAACACACATGCGAAGAGATCCATCTGATTTGGTGACAAATACAACTGCAGCGCCCCATTCAGAACAACTTCTCCTAATTAAACCCTTAGAAAATAGATCATCAATTTGAGTTTTTAGTTCATCTTTTTCTTTAGGAGCCATTCTTCGGTGTGGGAGAACTACGGGAGTAGCTCCAGGAATTAGATCAATACGGAAATCGATTTCCCATTTAGGTGGTAGAGAGTTGACCTCTCCAAATACATCGAGAAATTGTTGAACAGTAGGAGTAGTATTAAGATCATCCGGATGAGCATCAAGAGAGAATATGAAGCTTCCGGCATATTTTTGAGGTGATTGGCATTCAACAGTTAGAGGTTTTCCTTTATCGTCTATAAGGGAGACGATTCGAGCCTTTCAAGAGATAACAGCTTCAAATTTGCTTAACCAATCAGCGCCTAAAAGAATGTCGAAGGCTTGGAATTCCAGCACATAGAAATTCCAAGTGAAACGATGTCTTTCATATAAGAGCACCACCTCATTACAAACTCTACTAAGGTTGGCAGGTCCTCCAATAGGGTTGGAGACACATAAAGAAGTAGTGGCAAAAGTTGGTTCTAATTCAAGCTTATTACAAAGGTCAACAGATATAAAGCTATGTGAAGCACCAGTATCGCATAATACTCTACTAGGTAGATCATGAAATGAAAAAGTACATCGTAATGTACCTTGGTCATCATGGGCCGGTGGTGCAGAGGGTGCAGGTGTGGTGATAGCAAATACTTCAGAAGGGGTGCCACGCTTATGCATTGGGCAGTCTTTCTTGAAATGTCCAGGCCGGTAGATGTACAACTATTAGCATAATGGCCTTTCTTATCGCATTTGAAGCAAGTGATATTAGCAAGGTCGATTGGGCTTTTCTGGACGTATCCCAATCCAGTAGTCTTCTGCAAAGCTTTCTTCTGTTGATCAGAGTTCATCTTCCTCTTTCCGGGCTGGCTAGAAGAGGGCTGAGTAGGGGTGGCCTTAGCAGTGGGTCCCTTAGGCTTCGTCTCATATCAAGAGCATAGTCAACAAGCTCTGTGAAGGTGCAGTGGGTGTGACCAGTAAGCAGGTCATAATATTCTAGTCTAGCTCCCAAAATGAATTTCTCGTTCTTCAGAAGTGGGGTATCAATCAATCCGAGTCTGAACTTGGAGAGTTCGTTGAATTTCCTCTCATACTCAGAAAAAGTCATACTGCCTTGCTTAAGATCCATGAAAGCTCTATAAAGTTGGGTTTTCCCAGCAGTTGGCTTCCATTGTGCCGAGAAAGTATCCCTAATCAAACAGATGGACTAGATTAATAACATTCCAAAGATTGAAAGAAGAATTTATGTTACGAAATCCAAACGAATTTATACCTAAACTGGGCCCAAGTGATGGTGTTCTCCTCAATACGAGAAGTAACTGATTCCCACCAATCTTGTGCGGCATCCTGAAGTTGCCAAGCAGCAAGCTGACGCTTCTGAGCATCAGTGATCTCCAGGCCAGAAAATATCTTCTCTAAGCCTTTAAGCCATTGCTGAGCCTCTATAATGTTCTCGGATCCAGAAAACTTAATTCCACCAAGCTGTGTATACTCCTTACTAAGAGTGGTGAATTTGACTAGAGCTGGGGCGGCAGGTGCAGTCTGAGCAGGACCATGGCCTCTTCCTCCCCTATTGTTTCTTCTGGTACTCATCCTGAAATACCAAAAGGGATTTTAGAAACCAAGGATAGAATTCATAGAACTCTAAGGAAAGTCCTATCAATGAATCAAAAGAAGTTTGAATTGAAAGGATTTGGATATTGAATCGATTCTCCTCATTCTAGGGTATTACTACCTAATCTCTAATGAGTTTATATAATCCCAAACTAAGGTTTTTAGGGAAACCAAAGCTTTGATACCAACTGTAACAACCCGTATATTTGTACCATTTAAATTGACAATAATCCAAACATGTCAACTTAAATAATACAAAACACGAATCATTATGGGATTATAAATACATAAATGTAAATGAGAATCAATACAACGTCACAGACACAGAACAGTCACAGAATTATGTAGAGAAAATACATCATCATAATAGTAGTTCATGAAGCTACTACAGGAAATACAACAATGTCTCAACATAAAGTGACTGAGAGGAAATACAAGATGTCCAATACACAAGTACATCAAATACTGGAAGGAAATAAACTGATAAAGATAAATGCTAAGTCTTCGGCATCTTCAACCAACCTTGATCAGCAACTGGATAGCTTAAGACTGAACCGAGCATATACAAAAGAACCACTCGAGTCAGGACTCAAAATCTTATACAGGATAATCAAGTGCAAATAATAAAGTCCATAACTCAAAGATGAATGTAATAACATCTTTAAGGATCCGATAAACTATCTATATATACAATAGAATACGCTAAATAGATAATGTCTAATCAGTAAAGTACGATATCAAAATAGTGTTAAGGCGTTACAATAATCCCCCTTAACACATTTTTTAATGCCATAGTCTATACAGCACCGTAAACCCCTTCGTAAACTAGTGGTTATTAGAGGGTACCACATAGGTATAACACAAACAAATCGTAGTGGTCGCGATAGGATAAACAGTATGACAAGGTACATGTGGCGATACCAACTAGGATACTAGTAGTTGCATCATCCGGACTGATGTTGGGCATAGCAGCTACTATCCCAACACCGCGAAACAACACTCCCATAATCGAGGGGTGCACCCAAATCGAATCACAAAAGTAATAGATATGGTAACGAAGAAGTGTGCCCGCTAGAGGTGGCGAACCTCAATGGCCCGGCAGGGCTTTTGTTTTAGTCATGTCAGGGGTCATCCAAAAGCGTTCTCTTTCTTCAGTCAACACGTTCACCAAAACCATCCACTTCGTTCTGGATCAACACTCCGCGTATATTAGTTATTAAAGTGGTTTTCGGTATCGACAGAGAGTATGTCCATATCTGATCCCGGTCTCTTTGATAACTACGTATTAATTACCCGATGGTCAATTTATTATTAAAGTTTAACCAAATCAAAGTCCCAAAAGTCAAGTTGCAAATTCAACTTTCAAGATTTTGACATTTCAAATTCAATTTATTCCAAATATTTAAAATCATATTCCAAATATTTAAAATCATATTCCAAATGAAATTTTGGTTCCAACATTTTAATTAACAAACGAATTTAAGTATTCAAGTTCAATATAATAAGATTCAAATTTCACTTATTAAATTTAATTCATAATCCATGGATTCAATTTAACGGTAAATTTAGTTCAAATCATTAAATCATATTCTATTCATTCAATTCATATTTACATTCATTGTTACATTAAATATAATCATAAATTCGATTAAATCAATTTCATTAACTAAATTCTCTTTTATCAAAACTTCATTGATTTATTTACCAAAGTTAATTAAATTACCATTTTAAGAAATCCATTTTATTTATTTGGTTCCAAGATCTACATATCGCAAATAAGTTGTTTTCCGAGTTACCAATCAACTCAATCCAAAATCAGTTTACAATGTCCTGATTTAATTAATTCATAAATTTTAAAATCATTTTACATTTAAATTATCAAATTCTAAATCTTACTTGTTTTCTAAATCTCATTCCAATTAAATTTGTTAATTCATTTTATTCAATTAAATTCATTAAGTTCGTTACTCAATTTCCAAACACATTGTTAAGTTCAGTCCTTAATTTCAAATAAGTTTCAATTTCAAAAATGATTTTTGTTGACCAATCGGGTTTCTTATTTTTAATTATCTATCCTAGGCCAAAGTTGTTCAAATGGGTAGTTATCATTTCAACCCAATATCATTAAATAAAACAAAGCATAGCAAAGGGAACTTGCAGTGTGATAACTGGGATGGTGTCAAAGTAAATAAACAATCAATAGCAACCATACATAACAATTCAACAATTTATTCAAATAATCCCAAAATAATCGTATTAATTTACATTTGTTATTTATGCAAATTAATATAATTATTCCTAGAATCCACACTATCATTTCATGCAGATTAAAGATTATTACAATATGATTTTTCCACTTGGCGTCAATTATCAAATTGCTACATTAATCATACATTCAATGGTTCAAAGTGTAGTTAACACTATTTCTACGTGTCGATTTATTTAACATTAAAAGTGTCAAGTTCAACATATATAATCTACTTTAAATTGTTGACTATCCTATATCAAATTCAATTTCATGTTAATCATCACTTATGTTAACGACCAAATTCAACATCACATAACAATTTAGTGTCACAACTATTTACCATAAGCTAACCTCAAATCACAATTTTAACATCAACCATTTTAACATCCAAATTAATATCAATAACAACTATCACTTGATTATCATAGCATAATAGGTTGAGTCGTGAATGAAGTATTCACCTTGAGTGGTTAGAGATTTGACGACGAAGCACGAAGACGAATAGATAAGAGGCTCTAACAAGCACGACAAAGGCGACCACAAACTGCAATCAAACTAATTATTAAATTGACAATTTTGTTCCATACAATATATATATTTCATATATAATCATACCAAAACAAAGAACTAGATGAATTTGTCAAGCTGAATGGAAGCCTAAATCTCCGTAGTAGTAGCTGGAACAAAACACAGTAAAACACTGTATGTGAGCAATTAGAATTCTAAAAGTTACACTGCTAGGTAATATACAGTTTCATATATATATTTATATAAAAACGGCAATGCAACGAAATACAGTTGCGACCAAGGCGAGGCGGGTGTGGACAGTGGTGTTGACTGGCCTTGGGTGGTGGCGGACTGGGTTGGTTGAACTGGGCATGGCGGACGGACTGGGTTGGTTGAACTGGGCAGGGCGGACGGGGTGGCGGACTGGGTTTGGGTGGCGGGTGGAAGCAGGGCGCGGAGGCTGGCGTGGGTCGCTGGTGGGTGGACTGGTCGGCGGTTGTAGGGTGCTGGTGGCTGGTGGGTAGGTTGGTCGGCTGGGTAGCTGGCGCTGGTGGCTGGTGGGTAGGCTGGTCATCTGGGTAGCTGGCGCTGGTGGCGGGCGGGTAGGCTGGTCGGCTGGTGAGTAGCAAAGGCGGAGGCGGCGGACTGGGAGGGCGTGGGTGGCAGGTGGGAGGCGGAACTGGGTGGCGCGTGGGTGGCAGGTGGGAGGCGGAACTGGGTGGCGCGGGAGGCGGAACTGCTGGTGGAAGGGAATGGTCAGTGGCGGAGGCGGGCTGGTGAAGGAGGTCGGACTCGGTGGTAGGTGGATGTTAGATTCAGTAGGGAAGTTTCAAAAAAAAAATATGTATAAACAGAGAACGAAGAAGAAGGAGAGGAGCAGAGAGCAACGTGAATACTAACCAGTAGATTTGAGTTTGCAAACGAATGAATAGATGGAACGAGCTAGTTTATATAAAATAGTATAGGGATTCCAAAGGCCTCAATTGATTGTCTTGGTAACCAAAAGACTGTTGGCTTTTCAAGGCAGCTGAATAGTTAAAGGCTCCTAGAATTCCAACAGAGTAGATAAATGGGGTACCGGTCTGTACAGTGTAACGGACCAGTTTGTAATCCGTTAAATGATTATAATTCGCAACGCCGAACTCCGTTTGACACAAATAAATATACCGTTTTGATCAGCGCGACGAGGCGAACCCATCGGTATATAAATATCAGTGGTATGATTAAATTATAAAATTCGAAATTTTCTATTACGAAGAATGCAGCAAAAACGTAGAAGAATAATATCGACGGAGCTAAAGATGTCCGAATTTTGGAAACGAAAAATGGCGTCTTAGTCATAAGATGATTTAGAATTTTTCTATGTAAAAATATTCAGGTTCGGAAGATAAAATTTTTACATGTTTTAAAATGAACTGACGTGCTATAAAACGTGAACGAATTTTACTGCGGTATTTTACGACGAAACTTTACCCATATCTATAACCATCTAGGTGCAATTTATAGACAAAGTTTGGACGCTAATTGAAATCGTATGTAAGTTCCACATTTTATATTAAAATAATGGATTTAAAAATTTTAAATTGGGTCGATAATTCAGGGTCGTTACAATTCTATACACCCCAATCCAACTCAAGGGATCTGGTGGCTATTGTACAGAGAAAGACTACCTACATACCCTTTCAGGATCAAGCCAACGTTAATCTATTTTATGCTTTTCTCCTGCATCAGATATTTTTTTAACACATAACATTGTATAGCACTAACATCCATGAAACCAATATAAGCAAAAAACATCACATTCTACCATGCCACTATAATCAGTCATCATAAATATGGAGCAATAATAATAATAAAAGGAACACACAACCATCAAATATCACACAAATTTAACAATGCTCAATGTCAACCCCAAACAACAAAGAGATCAGAAATAACAAATATCATCGTTTGTGCAACAATCGCCCATCATTAATAACACAACACCAATAGCATAAATGCAAGTATAAATCTACCAAATGTGCACTAACCACTCCATACTAATAACACAACATCAAACTCATCAATAGAACAATAACCAAAATAGAACAATAACTACTTTATTTAATCAACACAAACATCAACATCATCAATAGAACAATAACCGTAATAAATTACACAATGTCCACATAGTAATAATGGTAAAATTTGCTTAACTCATCCTAATGCCATTTCATCTCGACACATCAAAATATATGATAATTTCAACTAATGAGTAATACATATGTCACAACAATCCAAAATGGTGTACCCACACTTTGTTTCTACTTAAAGTATAAAATCATCCTATTATTGGTTATAATAAAAATATGGTTATTTCTATTATCTCAAAAAAACAATATTTTTTCAAAATGATAATATACTTCAAAAATCCTTTATTATTAAAAATTCACTTTAAATATATTAGAAAATCATTATTTAATATATCAAAATATTATTAATTATTAATCAAAAAGTAGTAATTTACTTCCAATTACTTTCAAAAATAGTATTATTATTACTATGTGAAAATAATAATATTTATAATCTTCTTATTATCTTTCACAACCATTTTACTATTATTAAAGAAATACTTTTCAATAAATCTCAAAAATTCCTTTATTGTTATTTATCTCAAAATAGTAATAATTTAATCCAAAACACTTCTGAGAAATACATCATCATCGTCATTATCATTATTATTATTATTATTCTCAAAATATATCTTGTCACTATTAGTTTAAATAATAATATCATTTTCCAATAAACCATATTAAGTCGATGTATTATTATTCAATAAAAAACAATACAATCTTTCCAAAAATCATATTATTTTTTATTAAAATTTTCTTACTTTATAAATAATAATAGATTCCACAAATATACTTTAAAATAGATTTTTGCTATTATTATTAAATTTCCCTAAACATTATAAATAATAACACTGAACCAAAAAATGGGACAACACCCCAAAATGAGATAAAATAGAGGAATCAAGTAAAATAAAGTAGAAAATTTGACAAATCTAAGGCCTATGTCCACTTTAATGTTATTACTTATGGATTTTGGTCACAAGTACAAGGTTTTACTGATCTAACAATCTAACAGCAAAAAGTAGCTTTCTTTGTGATTAGACTTGAGTAGAGAAAGATGGTGAAGAAGATGAAGTGCCAAATGTCCTCCTTCAAATGCTCTAAGTCCTATATTTATAGAGAAACCACCCCAACGAAGTCGTAGTTCTATGGAATACCTGTTCTAACATCAGATCCAAAAATGTCGGAGGGGAGATGAAGTCCTTCAGCCAAAAAAATCATCTCCGTACCGATCAAAAGTGAACGACACTTATCTGATTTTGCGATGGCAAGTGATGCCATCTTTTTTTACTTGGTCCCCTACCTTCGATCCATCAAGCTTCAAGCACTTTTCTCTAGAAACCAAGTTGTTGCCGAGAGGTTCTGACATCTTCAAACATGTCCTTTTCCTTTATAGCTTCCTTGGAGTTGTTTAACTATTCCTTCAAAGACATGTCTTAAGATGATCACTTTAACTAATAGTCCATAACCCATAGTTCTAGAGATTAATATGGTGCACAAAAAGTGCTCAGTACCGACCTAAAAGAGGTTTGTACCGACTTATTTCCTTGGCATTCATTACACTTTCAACTCTTAAAACCACTATTATTGCCCTTCCAAGCATATTCCTAAGCCCTTGAACCATCTTGTCTTCATCCTAACATCCAAATTTGATTGAAAGTTGCTTGTTCTAAAAGCCAGATAACATTTGCCTTCTAGAGTATGCTTCTATTGGATACAAAGCTTGCTCTGGAAAAAGACAACCTTATGTCATTGTCTATACAAGCCAATTGTTTATCCATGAGTCGCTTCAAAGTGTTGTCTCTATTTCGTGGACATCCATTCGATCACTTTAAATAGTAGAAGTTCCATTCTTCTTGCTAAAGACAAGATCTACACTCCGTAGATCGTTCCATGCCTTAAGTCGGTACTGACCTGTTTGCTAAGTTACAGGCCAACGAGAATGCCTTTTAAGTACTTGGTACTTATTATATTTTTCTCTACACCTTCATAATTCAGCCCTCTTTTGGTTTTGCCTTCAGACATACCCGAATCCTCATGACTAAAGCGCCAATGACTCTACCAGATCGCAGCCGCCTTCTTAGAGCCATTGCCTTTGCTTTAATCACCATCGACTGCTCCATGGAGATCATGCCCGACCTCTTTTCAATGAAATCCAGATCCAAAGCCTTAAGGTGGGTAGTTATTATCTAGTGTTATGGCGGCTTTTGCTAGGTTGTCGTTCACCATGATCGAGTTCTCCTGTAGCTAGAGACTGACCTAAAATCATTGATTAGTGATCGCCCTTGTCTAAATTTTTGGCATTGCAAGAACTTTTATTTCTCTAGGCTGGCCCTGAGCATGACCCGAGGCACACGATACAATACCTTGTGGCTTCCCACTTGCCCTACATCAGCCCTGGTTCACCCTTGCCTTTGCTCTGTACTTGCCATGCTTTTTCAATATATCACCTTTTTTCCCACTCCAAAACCTAAGTGTACACTCATATGGTCCAATAAGACAGTTCTTTTCCAAAGAATGGTCATGTAGAATGCACTCTAGCAATCGAATGGTTCCATTCACTTCAAATTACCGCAATTCTCATGTTTCTACAAAAGAATGTTCCACGTCACTCCGGATAGTGGTTCCATTATCGATTACCTGATGATAATGAGTAAGATTTGATGCAAAGTTCCATGATGCGATGTGGCTTGTTTTCCAGCATGAGGAGGTTATCAACCCAAAATGGTCCGCTTGTCATGCATAGGACACATGACTCACACTATATAGATTGACACTTCCAATTACCCGGTCGATGTTCATAATCCTATTAGTTACATATCGACATTAGTTGGATTCTTACCGCCTGCCATATGAGGCCGCATTTAAAATAGAATTCCAGAGTTAAACATACCTGACCATGTTCAACATCATATTTTTCTATTTAGAAATACACGCCACTCTGCCCGATTCAACATTGGCGTTGAGCTGTCAACGCTTCCTAAAGCTAGGTCTACTACCACTCAAATCTCTACTTCCACACTTGCCGAACCTAGCGATCAATCACTGCTAAATTATAGAGGATGATAGTGCTAGGAGAACCAATCCAACGCCAGCTTTCTCTCTTAAATGAACAAATTGACTTAAGAGTTTTGGATGATCCTCCTAAGCAAATGCCGATAGCTACCAAATCATTTCGGACCATATGTCAACAACATGGGATTCCTTAAGGTGACGTCCTGGTCTCAACACAAATTCAACGGGTGAAAAATCCTCTGATGGGCTATATGGCTTGCTACAAATACATATGCTTAGGTAGCACTGTATCACCCTTCAATCCATTCCTCCATACGTTCCTTCAGGAGCACATGCTTGCTTCTACTCAGATCTATCCCAATAGTTATGCCATGTTGAGCTCCTTACGTACCTTGTTCATGGATCAATTTCAGTGACCTCCAATTTTCAAAGAGCTAACACATATCCTCGGCTTCAAGTAATGGAGTGAATTGCCTTCTTATATGATCATGGAAGCCTAGTGCCAATGTAAGGTCATTAAATCACTCCACAACAAATGTTCATACTTTAAGAATGAATACTTTTTTTTCGATATCCATATGGCTTTAATAGGCCTTGGCTCTTCGGAAGTAAGACTTCTTTCTTTCCATTCTTCCCATACTTGGATGTTCACTGCCTAAGTGCTTAACGTGCTATCTCCTTTCTTCATAGATATTCCTACTCAAGATATGGGCCCAGAACTCTTTAATACCCTTACGGCTTTCAAGAGAATCAATATTTGATTCTATACCACAACCTATTTGTTGATAAATGAGAATCTCTGCTGGTGCAACCTGCTATATCTTAGACACTTCGTTGTTCCTACTGAAACTACACCAAGTCGTCCCAGGATGCCAACCAAGTCTTCAGCCCCATTCACAACTCCAACAATGATATCTAAAGGGCGTTGAAGGCCCTTTGGGTACAGCAAACATCGATGAGTCTGTGGATAATACAATGGAAGCACACATTGTCGGTAAAGCACGAGTAGAAGGAGAGGAAAGAGCCGAAATGGAAACAATTCCTAAAGAAAGAGAAGCAAGAGAGGAAGAAGGAGAAGAGAAAAAAGAAGAAAGCAATGAGGAAGGTGATGACGATAAAGAATTCGGCCCATAGAGAGAGGAGTCGAATGGAGAGATGTCTCAAGAAGGCGTCGAACTTCCTACTTCACCACGTCCAAAACGA
This sequence comes from Allium fistulosum, assembly GCA_030737815.1. Taxonomy (NCBI): domain Eukaryota; kingdom Viridiplantae; phylum Streptophyta; class Magnoliopsida; order Asparagales; family Amaryllidaceae; genus Allium; species Allium fistulosum. The sequence continues at coordinate 238,544,741 of CM060902.1, forward strand.
ATAATCCTCAAGATTTCTAAAAAATCGCAGAACTAAGTATGATGCTAATCGCCAGGCAACTCCTTCAGTTAGTTCGTAAGAAGTTAATTTTGTTTCGCTGATTATCTTTGACATTCTGATTAGTTATCTTCTTAAGGAGTGCTCTCCAGCTTCAACTTCCCAACCAAGGGCATCCTAGCCGAAGGAGGCGAGACTTCATCCTTACTAACTTATGAACATGGTCTATATTGTACTTAAGGGGACACTAGCTTCCACACATTATAGGATCATGAACATGCATTTCTTGCACTTGGTCATGCTCTATTGTTCAAAAACTAATGCAATACTTTCTTTCATTTCAGGTATAGTGACAAAGACCAATTCAACTATCTACACAATGGGGCTTCCAATCAAAGAGATATAACTCCTAATCCATATCCACCTTGTTCTAGCTCTCACAAGGAATGAGAAATAGAAGAAGAAAGGGCCTAAGGAAAATAACACAAGGTTGGAGGCGATCGTCTAGCGGAAAGAGAAAGGAAGAAGTGGTAAGAAGAAGGGAGGAAATCTTATGACCATGGAAAAAGGCATAGAGATTCACGTGACTGCCATGGTTTTTCTTCCAGCTTTCCACCACATCGACCTCAATCACATCTCTCTCCTCAATAGAAAACTCCAGCATCATTTCCACTGACTACTACAATTCTTTACACCCACAATCCATAGGGGTTTTGATTCGTCTAGCCCTCCTCCAGCCCTGTTGAGCCATATACAAGCTGCCTTTCCAGAACTTTGCTTGACTGGGATCATGCTCGACCATGACCTCAAAGAAATTCTAAGGGAAGAGGCAAACCATAGAGCTGGAGGAATCTAAGTGCTTATTAATTAGGGTTATGAATGGAAGAAATTTTCTTCGCCCTCTTTAACGTCAACCGAATTAATTAAAGAACATCAAATTGTTTGAACCAAAAAAGAAAACCTATGATAGACTCATAGAAGGAAACAAGAGATATTTGGGGAAGGCTAAAAAAGAAAGAGATGTAGCTCGGGAATAAGAGTAGTAGGCCAAAGACTTGGTAGAAGAAATGAAACATGCTCATAATCAGGCCAATATCGTGATAAGGAATATTATAAAAACTATTCATGAAGAGGATGCCGCTTTCAAAATGCAGCTAACGCCCATGGAATTGACTCTCCTAAAAAAATATAAGACTATCAAGGATAAGGAAGCCAAGATTCAGAAGCTCCATACCGAGAAGGAGATGCTAGATTCCTCCTTGCTTCTTTTGGAAGTAGAGACATTAGAGGCTCAGGTCGACCATGTCGCGACCATAAATGATCTAGTCGAGCTAAGGGAGTATAGGCACAAAGAAAAAGAAGAATTAAATTCTAACCTTCAATATTTCTTTGCCAATGTTATCCATTATAAGAACTTAAAGTGGCATGGAAGCACTTATGTCTTTACCCTCACCGATGCATGGGGAGAGGTTCTATAATGTGTGGAAGCATTTGGTGAAGGCCTCATCGAAGTTGAATTAAAAGCCAAGTAACTCGATGCCGAAGACATAGAAGAACTTGAGGAAGGAATAGCTATCTTAGCCATGGAAGATGCTGCTAGTGCTAAAGCTGCCATTGAAACTCTTGCTGGTCCAAGTGCATTAGGCCAGGCAGACCCATCATCTCCTAAGATTCAAGAGCTTGAAATGAAGGCTCCAACGTCCATGGGGTCCAGCTCTAAGGCCACTCAAATTATTCAAGCTTCTACGGCCATTACCTCTATTGAATCCTATATTCTTGTTTCCATCTCTCAGCTCATCCTATCAACCCTAGAAGAGGTTACGGTTACCGTATCTTTTGCTAAGAGGAGTCCAACCAGTGAAGGTATATCCCTTGAATCACCAATGTTCGAGGTCCTTTAGTTCTCACCCCAGACAGTTACTAATCTTTACTTCTCCATTTATGAACTCATAGGTCATTTGTCGATTCCTCCTCTATCGTCAATCACATAAGGCTCTGGTCACGGTGCTATTGCTACCGAGTCTACCTCCATAATCATGGGACTGGTTGTTCCAAGCCTTTCCTCTAGCTCCAATCCTAGTTGTAATGCAGAAAAAATTACAGCTTTGTAGGGATTAGATGACGCTTCCTATTCCTTGAGAGAAGACGTTACTATCACTGGTGCCTCAGGTCGACCGGTTCCCTCTCTATAGCAGAGAGGTTGAAGATCGATGTTTTAAAAGTCAAAATCAAGACCGAGCCTTGACTTGATAAACCAACTAGCATTGAGGAACCGAAGCCTTCTTTAAGAATCCATCCTATCAACTTTAAGCCTCCGAAGGCCAGCAGCACGAGCGTCACTACAAAGACATCTGAACCCCCTGTTGACCATCTTGAAGATCCTGCCACCACGGTTACTAAAGAAGACACCACTCCTTTCGAAGGTAGCACACCCTAAGTGTGAGAAGGGCTAGAAGAGACCTTATGATGGCTCGGGTAGCAAGAGAGCAAGAAAAAGAAGACACATAAGAAGTAGGCTTCTCAATTAGCCTTGAGTAATGAGGAGACACTTTTCTTTTGTCTCTCTTTGGGCTGTACTTTTCTGTTTTCTTTTTGTACATAGGTCGTTCTTGTGTGGGACCAGCCCCCGCATCTATTGTATATAAAGTTTGAATGTAGTGAAAGATTGCTTTTCTTCTTCAATCTCTGTTTCGTTTACGTTTTCACACTTTATATTTTGTTCCTGCCCATATATAACTGCTTGCATATATAATATAACTGCTTGTACTACAATTTTATCCATATTATACATTGCCTATATTTGTGTATTTCTTTTACTTACTATAACTCTATACATATAAGTAAAATTCCAACAATTGCTCTAGTTATATTCTATTATCCAATCCTGTTTACTGTTGCCAAAGGGTTCTATTTGGCTAAACAAAACTATTATTTAACTAATTCTATGGTTATTCCTATTTATTTAGTGTTAACTCCTTGTTTTTGAGCGACTTAAAACTCTACAACCTAAACACTTCGCGACCTAACGACCTAAACACTTCACGACCTAACGACCTAAACACTTCACGACCTAAGGGACTTCACGACCTAGGGGACTTCACGATCTAACTACTGAAAGGACCTGCAAGCTAACGACCCAGAAGTCAGCGACCTAAAACACTCACGACCTAAGAAGTTAATGACCTAAGGCTTCGTGATCTAACAACCTAAAGCTTCGCGACCTAACTTCAAAAGCAGCTCAACGATCTAAAACTTATGCAACTACTCCTTAGGTCGCTTACGACCTACCACTTGCCACCTTGTTCAGATAAGACCGAGTGCAACTCCATCAGGCTAACTTCCTAAGTCGCGAATGGACCACGACCTATCTTAGGTCGCTCGCGACCTACGACCTAACTTAGGTCGTACACGACCTAAGACTTGGAGGGGGATTTTTGCCTAAATTCTTCCTATAAATACGGCCTTAACTCCAACTAGGGGGGGACTTTTGGCCGATCATTCTTTGAAGCAACATTACTCTGCAGAATTCTTAACTCGTCCAACACTTGAAGAACTCCAAACATTCAAGACACTACAACAAGCTTTGAAAGAACTTTTGCACATCCGACACGGATTCAACAAGTTTCATCATCGAAGTTTGAGCTACTAGTCTAGAGTGTTTTTGTGATCAAAGTGTATCGTATTTTGAAGTGCATTGTATCAACTTGTAACCAAAATCAGCAATAAAGGAATTCAAAGTGGACGTAGGCTCGATCTTAAGTCGAACCACTATAAAATCGCTGTCTTTTACTGTTTTCTGCTATTTTACTGCTTATTTCTTATTCCCGTATCACGGGTGGTGCTTTCACAACATTACACACACACACCGGGTGTTAGCGTTCATTTTTTAGCGTTAACATTTAGAGTCAAGTTTCCTTCGACCAATAACCAATTATAAATAAGCCAAGTTCTGTGATGTTCCTTATTTCAAGGGAACATCAGTTTGGACATTCGTATCCTGATGTCTTCGATTTTGCTAAATATCGGGCATGACCGTTATTATCCGTAGAATTCCCCCATTCAATTTCGGTGAAGTGTGTCCCGTTGGGCCATGAATGAGACCATACCTTTTGTAATTCTACCACACGCCTAGTCCAGCTTCCAGGACCAAGCATTTTAGATGACAAAATTCGAGACACGTTCCTTAACATGGCCTACCTTCGAGCATTCGTCGAAGGTTATCAGTGCGGTACAAATCATTTGATTGCCCCTAGTCCAATTATACTCTCCTGGTCCTGATCCTAGATCGGAAGAGACCGAGGTACTTGTTCCCGTGTCTCGGATTTCAACCTCGCCTATTTTTGGGGGTTGGTTGAAAGCAATCACTGACCATCCTCGGCCGAGCAACTCCTGTTGGGCCGAAAGCTCGGTCATGAAATCCTAATTATCCACCAGTTCTTATCTCCGGGAACCAATGCTGGAGATGACTATCTCCATGTATCAGCCCTCGATCTCATCTATCTTCGGGTGTTGACCGAGAGTGTCTGTTGATTGTCCTCACTCATCTCTGGCCTAGCATACCCTGCTAGGCCTCAAGCGTAGTCACTAAATTTCCACCCGCGCACCAGTTTATATCTCTGGAAACTGGCACTTTGACTCCGGATATTACTTAATGACCTTGTGGTTATACTATCTGATTGATCCTTGTGGTTATACTACTTTGTTTTGATCCTAGACTGAAGGAGTCGGTACCTATTTTTGGGTACCGAATTGCACTTCTACTCATGCAGTATAGGACTTTGCTTACAAGAACATAGTTCCATTGGTTCAAGAAGCTAACTTTATTTATAAACAAAAAACATGACAAGTTCTGCTTTATTACATTACCGCCAAAATCCTTAGGTGGCTCATTTAAGAAAATGAACTATATAAATCTAAGTGAAATAGCATCGCAATGGGTTGGTATTCCACACTTGTGGAATTGAGATCCCATCAACAATTACCATCCAATGCAGTGGGTCTCTCTAGACCCAAACCATGCCTTCTTCCTTTCTCCCATCGCTTTGCCTCTTTGAGCTCAACTACTTAATATTCCCGACTAGCACATTTGTCATCGCCGATTAATTCGACCCCATTCTCTATGGGGAACTTCATCATCAAACACCAAGGTGCTTTTACTATCCTAAAATTAACAAGGGCCTATCGACCCAAAAAGGCATTGTATATCGAGAATTTATCCATAAAAAAAAATCTAGATCCACACGGCCTTCTGGTCTCCTTTTCCTAACTCAACGGACAAATTAATAGTCCTCATTGGCTCCTTTGCCATTTCAATAAATCCTTGAATCTTAGATTTACAAGGCTTTACATGCTTTGGGCTAAGCTTCATCCGGTCAAACGTTCATCTAAACAGAACATTCACCAAGCTTTTGCGGTCTTTTAGAACCCAATGTACAACAACCGACCTAATCATGCCTGTTATCACCATGGGATCAAATGTTGGTGCCTCGGTCCCGTCAGACTCTCGATTCCTAAAAACAATATCATCCTTTATCAATCACTACCGCTTTTTCAGAGTTCCATCCTTAATGGCAAGGTAGCTTTCCTGCGGTATGTGCTTTTAAGAACTTGCATATCCATCTATTTCATTCTAGCTTCCTTCCACTATATAAGGTCCTCCAAGTATGGTATTTATAATTTACTTCCATCAGTACGCCTGGGCCCCTCTCCACTGGGTCCAAGTCGGTTCCCTTGAGCATTTAGCCTTTAGGGTCTGGCATTTTTTCCACTACAGCTCTCTTACATATTGCTGTAATTTCTTCTTTCTTATTAAGTCCTCAATGGAATCTCAAAGATGCATGCACTCATTCATATTATGCGCATGATTTTCATGGAACTGATAGAATTTTCTAGAGTGCCTTTCTTCCTCAGTCGCCTCCCTCCTAGGCGACTTTTTATACCTTTTGGTGCCTTGTGTGGTAAGGTATATGTTTTCAGGTGTATCATTCAGAGGCATATATTTATTCGGCCTCATATTCCTTGGGCTCTTCTTGGCTTATTTCCACCTACCATCTACGTCTTGGTTTCTCTTCCTTCGATTACCAGAATTGCCAACATTCACAGCCACATTACCAGAGTTTTCACTAGTCTTCTTAATCGATACATTACTTTGAATTACTACCTTCGACTGTCCACAAATAGTCTTCCTAATAATCTGACTTGATTCTTCCAAATGCAAATTTTGATTAGCTTTCTGATGGAATTCCTCTATAGTCATCGGCTGCTTCATCCTCAACCATATTCCAAAATCCATGGTCGGATGTATGCCCTAGACCAATGCCATCAACACCATACTCTCATTTGGATTATTAACTTCAGTAACTTCTATATTGAACCTATTCAATAAACCCTTCAATGACTCTAGAGGTCCCTAAGAAAGGCTCAACAAGGACATCACGTCCTTAGGTTGAGTGGTGTAGAGTCAGAATTGCTCTACAAACATTCTCGATAACTCATCAAAATGGAGATGGATTTCGACACGATCTAGGTAAACAACATTGACGCAACCCCATCCGAAAAGGCATGAAAGCACCTGCATCGAACTACATCTATTGCACAGGTACCATCAATGTGCCATCCGTACTTAAATAAATGCTGCCTGGGATTGGTAGTCCCATTATATGATGACGTTGTTGGCATTATAAACTTCCTAGGATACTCCTCCCTTAAAATATTCTCTGTGGATGGATTTCTACTGGGCCTAGAACCCTAATCCTCATTCTTTCTCCTCTTATTTTCTTCTATTAATTGCTTAATCATGTATGATATATGCTCCTAGCTAACTTGGGACTTTAAAGGACAACTATCAAGAGCTGCACCGAGTGTTTGACTTTACAAACAGTCTCGGTTAGCTCATGGACGTCTAAGTTCTCTAATCTTAGGGAGAACCACTTCTTCAGCTCTTCTTTGACGTCTTATTGGCTCCATAATGGTTGCTTGAACACCAACATACCGAGCTTCATATAGTCCATCATCATCACTAGTATGCTACAAATCATCCTTGATATCAGATAAGTTGTCGGTCTTGGCTTCTTGCCCCTCTAAGGGCCTTAGATTCAGGTCAGTACCAACCTGATTGTGGTCAATACCGATCTAATTCCCCTTAGCAAGCACTCTTCCAGTTCCTCCAACACACATCCCTACTACTCCATCCTTTCCTTTTGCTTTTATTTTCCATCCCTTCTATTCGGACTAGAAGCGGTTGAATTTTCCTCCTCGGATCCAGTAGGTGGTGACTCTCTCTTACTCCTCATGATCCATTACGATTGATGGGTCAATAAGGTTATTCTAGCATCCAGTTTATCAAGTAGAGCCTTCTGACTATGATCCATCTTTTGATTTAACTTCACCGTCATCTTATCAAACTCAAATCTTATGACCATCTCCTAAGTGGTAGATGGTCCTACCACACTACTTCCATATTGGTTAGTAACCTCGGTATGGTGGGAAGCTCCTTCGTCTGCACCATCTACTACTCCAGATCTACCAGACTTCCCTGATGGTGCCATTTGTTCCAATCAGAAATTCCTTCAAACTTTAGATAGAAAACCTTCTGGACCTAACCTCTAGACACTTTAATCCATAATAGATAGCTAGATCTATGCTTGAGAAATGCCATTCTCAGTAAAAACATCAAAGATGTTGAATATAAAAAAGGCAAACTCCAAAAAATGAGATAAAAAAGAAAGATCTAGTAAAACAAAAAAGAAAACACAGGAAATTATTTATAGTGGTTCGGCAAATCTAAGGCCTACATCAATTATAGTGTTATTATTTATAGTTAGGTCACAAGTACAAGGTTTTACTGATGTAATAGCCTAAAACAACAACAAGTAGCTTCCTTTATGACTAGGGTCGAGTAGAGAAAGAGGGTGAAGAAGATGAAGTGCTAAAATTCCTCCTCCAAATGCTCTACGTCCCATATTTTTAGAGAATCTCCCCAGCGAAGTCGTAGATCTATGGAATACCAGTTCTAACATTTTATCCATGAATGTGGGGGGAGACGAAGTCCCCTAACCAATACAATCATCTTGATACATCAGAAGTGATCGGCACCTATCTGATTTTGTGATGGCAAGTGTTTCCATCTTCTTCTATTTGGTCCCCTACCTTTGATCAATCAGGCTTTGAAGAATTTTCCTTAGAAGCTTGTTGTCGATAGGTTTTGACATCTTTAGGTCCATTTCTTTCAGAGCTTCCTCAGAGTTCTTCATATATTCCTTCAAAGACGTGCCATAAGGTGATCACTTTGACTAGTAGTCCATAAGCCATAGTTCTGGAAATCGATACGGTGCACAAAAAGTGCTTAGTACCGACATGTTTCCTAGGCACTCATTACACTCTCAACTCTTCAAACCACTTCCTATTGCCCTTCTAAGCATATTCCTAAGCCTTTGAATAGTCTCGTCTTCATCCTGACGTCCAAATACTATCGAAAGCCGCTTGGTCTAAAAGTTGGATAACAAATAACCTTATTAAAATTTACACATTAATTTAGAAAAAGCTATAAATTACTATTATTTATAAATATCACCCTAAATTCATAAATAATTTTATTTACCCCAAATTGACATGTTTTTTATATTATTATTCCTATTATTATTTTTCCAACTATACGTATATTTGTTATGAAGCATCCATCGTCTAGTAAAGCAGCAATTAATAAGTAAACAATCATAGTAGAAAATGTCTCATGTTGAACCACCACAATAATCAAATAATCATCAAACAGGGAATAACATATTTAAATAGGTGTGTTTGTCTGTATGTTTGTGCATATATATACACACGTATATATACTGATGAATACTTATGTAATATTTTCAAACGTAAATATTCATGACCGTTGAATCCCGCCAAGGTGCTTTCGTAAAATTCTCTAAAAGTAAGCAAATTTTTTGTCAAAATGGCTGGAATCTCACCAGGAACCCAACGAAACAAACCGCGTATGAAACAGAGGTTGTATGTAAAAGTTATCGCGGTTAGAAGTTCGAAAGTTAAATTTGTAAATATAAAAAGTTTGGAGACTAAATGATAAAAATACCATCACTCAGGCGTACACGTTCGCTCGCCTCCTCCATTTTAAGCCAATTTCTCCCATTCCACACCGCCGAAGCATGAGCGACCACCAACACCAGATTCATCTCGTTAAGGCAGACCAAATCTACACCTCCGGTAGCCACGATCGAATGTTGTAATTGGTCAAAAGTATGGTTTGGCAAATGCTAATTCGCTAATTCCTATCGACTTCGGTCGATTAATTTACCACCGATAGCACCGTTAAGCTCCACTCCATGAAACTACATCACCATCACTTCATTTCTTCCAATCGATGTCGAAATAAAAAGTTCCCATATTGCCACTATGGGTTTCGATGCCGTGAACTTTAACTAAGGATTCCAGCCAAATCGTACCTCTTTGCAAAGAGTAAATACTTGCCATCGATTTGCCTTATCAGGACAAACAGTTTGATATAAAATTTGATGCAGTTTGAGCATTTAAATTTTAGAACAATTTGTAATTAGAGAAAATTGTCCACCACTAAAATTTAACTATGAAAAAATTTTGAATTAGGGAAAAGGAACTGATCTGATGGCAGCTTAGGTTAGGGTAGATTTCTATTTGTAGAAAATATTTGGGTACTTTGGGGGTCAAGCAATTCTAGGCCCATAAACCATTTCGACCAACATGTCCGAAGCCTAACATATTATATATTAAAATTTATTTCTTGAACATTCCTAGCGCAATGAGAATATCAAAATTACCAAAATGACAATTCTTCTCGGAATTTTCTTTTATTGTTAATTTAATTTAAATGTTATTGATAATTATAATAAATATGTCAAATTTGTAGGTCGTTACAGGTCCCTTCAAACTCATTCATGTAGGGTTGTGCCTATGCCCTCTGCTCAACCCACGTGCTTGGTCCATAGAGTACATAGAACTGCATTTCATGCACATCATTTAAGATTGCATACACCTCTATATTCATGCATGTTGCATTCTTGCATTGTTACACATTTCCAATATTCGTTATAACGTTGCTCCTTTGTTTCCATTTACATTTGAGATGAGTTAACGAAGATTCTCAAGTGCTTTGCATAAGTACTTAAACCAGTTCGAATCCATTTCCCTAATCCAGGATCTGAAAGTCTAGGGGTTTGGATCGATGTATATGACCAACTAATTAATTCCTTAAGTTAAAAAAATTATCTAAGTAAATAGATTAACTAGTTGAATGATACTGTGTAGGGGAAAGTAAAATGAATAATTAAAAGATCATACCAAGAATTTTTATTCTGGTTTGAACTCCCATCCCACGTCTAGCTCGGAACTCTTTTCTCTAATTTTACTAACTCAACCTTCACTTATCCTAGAGGAACAATGTTGACTGGGTTTTTCATCAACCTTAGAATTAGACAGATGCATTGTTAAGAGCAAAGGTTACTCGTTAATCACTAGGTTCAAAAATGGAAAATGAGGAGGAAGTATGCAATTAATGCCAATGACACTAGAAATAGAGTTGTTTGACAAAGTAGCTTATGTCCACCGTAAAGTACTCTTATTATACCTCTCTCTTACAATTACAAGGAACCATAAGAGAATAACAAGAAAAGCGAGGCACTTAAGACTGATAAAGCAGCTAATTTTAAGGCTTGTTGCATGAGATGCTCTGAATGGTATATATTTGCTGGAGTTGTTGCCAATTCCAACCCCTTTGAAGTTATAATGCATGGTTTATTTCAGTAACCAAGGATGATGCTTGGATGGCTGAGATTGAATTGTAAAGTAGGAAAAAAGCATGTCGAGCCGTTGATAAGGTCAAAAAGGCTGACGGTAGACAACTGGAATAGTGATAGGAATATGCGGATGAGATGAGGGTCAATAGGAGAACTATGTAAGGTGCATGCCTTACCTTTACCGCTCATTTAATGCATTTGTATTATGGAAGCATTTTACAAGGATACGACCTGCTTCTTGTTAGAAGTAGAGACACCTCATTGTGCTTCTTGTCGTTTACCTTTGCGTGCTTAGGCGATAAGGTAGGCTCGGCTGGTTAGATGACTACCAAGATTGTGAAGAGAACAGAGTTGCTAGACAATGTTGAGATGGACATCGAGCTGGGTGGGAGATGACGAGATTGGCCACTCGGAATAGAACGTAGATGGCTGTACAGAAGTTGGGTCAAAGACGGGCCATGCTTGAACCGGTCTTGAGCTGTCCCGGTTGGCAAATGGTTAGGAGTGATGCTTGAGCGGAAGGGTGTTCACTTGTTACATCGAATGTAGGTAAGCAAGGGGAACCTGTGAGATGGGTCGGCATGGACCAGGTCGGGTGATGCTTAGGTGTTCAATAATTTAAAATAATAAAATAAATTAAATAATTTTGATTGAAGGGCAAAATCATCATCTTTCAAACTTTTAAATTTGAAAATGAAACTAGGGCTTTGTATATTCATATTTTAAACTTTTGAATTTAAAAATAAATTAAATAATTAAGACTATCTTACTTTTCTAATGTGCCTAGTATATTCCTTGGTCTGAATCGGAGTCCGGATGTGAGAGATATCGCGGTTTTCGTGTTTCGAGAATTGGAAATTTTAAATTATGCTGACTCAGTAGATTTGAGCGGACACCCTATCTTATGTATATATGCTGGCTAGTTATTCTGAATAGAAATTTTAAAACTTATTTTTTTCTAAATAGAATTCTACTTCTCCTTCTTCCTCTCAAAAAACAGAAAACCTTCAAATATCAAATTCTCCCTAAATCCTTCAATAAAATCAACAATCTAAATACCAAGTCCGAATTTGGAGGCCTATTCTCTAACACTAATTCAAGTCGTGAATTCTCGGATTTAGAGGCGAACCCAATTCCGAATACGAGCAATTTGGATGCTTTTGGATTGTTATGAGTGGTTTACACCTAATTTAATATATACTTTCTTCAATCTTGAATAATTCTAAGTAATTATAGTTTAGGATTAAGGAATTTGGATTATGGATATAATTACTAAAATGTAACAGAGATTAAGAGAAATATAATCTAAAAATAAAAATAAATTTAGTTAATAAATTAATACAAAATGATAAATAAGTGAAGTTTGGCCAAACAATGTAAACTTGAGATGGTATGTGATGTATATGAAACCAATTACCATTTAAAATGCATGGGATATTATAAATTTATGTTTATGGTTGATAACTTCATAGAACAGAGAATAAATTTCGAAATTTTGGTGAATATATATTATGTATTCACACACACACTCTCCCTCACACGCACAGACATACATACATACATACATACATACATACATACATATATATATATATATATGAATATTGCAAAGAGGAATATTGAAAAGCAAATTTCCAGACATATACATATAGGTAGTATATTCAAATGCTTATTTATGTTATATAAAAAATTTCTAAAATAATTATAGAAAGATGTTAACATGATTCGGAAAAAATATAAAATGTATTTTATATGAATTATTATGTAATAAAGGAATATGGAAGAAATTCACTTTTTGCACTATAAGTGTAATATAATGATATATGTATGTATGTGCATGTGTACGTTCGTGCACGCATGTGTGTGTATCATATAAAAATGTTGCTGAAGTGCTAAATGTTATTTCAAGTCATAAAAGGGTTTTTAGTATGAATTTTCTTTGATTTAAAAGTATACTTTGTTATACATACAAGAAGGTTTATTCATAAAACTTGAAAAATCTAGTTTTGTATTCACTAATTTTTGGAGTGATTTCTGAAATAATTTCAACTTGATCTCTTAGCAAATTTGAAGTATATAGATAGTAGAGACTTAAGTTTTAATATAGAAGAAAATAATTTCAAACTCGAGTGAAAAACAAAGAAGTTATAACTGATACAAAATAGAAATAAATAAATAAATAAATAACTTTCTAGAAACTATCAAGATTTTGAAATTTTTAGGCACACCGATCCATCAGTGTGTAGTACATCGGTGCACCAGTGTGAACACAAACTACATAAAAAACCTAAGCCAATAAGGCCAAGTTTAATAACTTAAATTGATTCGACGTTTTTCCTTTGGGTTTTGGACATCATTAGTGATGTTTTGAAGTGACTTTTTGATCTCATTTAATTAGAATGCTTTGGATGTATATAAGGATGAATGGGTATATATATTATGATATATATGTATGAATAGTCGACCTTTATTGATCTTTTCTCTTGATTATTGATTTTTGGATCTCTGTTGGTTATCATGGTAACATGATCGCACAATATGTGTAGAAAATTTGAGGTGTGAATTGTTGTATGGAAATGTGTCCTTAATCCATGTATTCAATTGCGTCCATTCGATGATTCAGCCATGTGTTAATACAATAGGGTAGGCTTGGCATTGTGTATGGGTTAGCCTATACCATCGACCATTGTAATGTACTGGATTTGAGTATAGGTTAGATGATACTATTAACCATTATAAATGTATTGGGTTGAGACGTTGTTTAACGAAGTTAGCCATGTATCGTTGTATTGTTTGACTAACTTGTTGTATGTAGGTGAAATAGGATTAAGGTACGATTGCTTACCATAATTATCTTTGTATTACTTAAGAATGTCAAGATTATGTTATAGAGTAGACGTACATCACTCACCACACTACAGTCTGACCCTCTATATATGTTTTTCCCTTTTTGTTTCATCGTTAGGTTGATGGAAACTGGAGTGTTGTACCGAGTGGCGCTGCATGGTGCATGTCAGAATTTGGCAATGCAACTTACACCATTGTGTTCATGGAAATTTTCTGAGTAACTTTCACATATCAAATTATTGCGATCGGAGTTCAAATGAAGAAGTTACCAGGTTTTGAAGTTTGCGAAATGAAAATAATTAAATTGTAATTTAAAAGGAAATAAATTATATTAACTGCATGGACCCCACTGATCAACCCCCTCCTTGGGTTGATCGGCCACAACCAGTTAACTCCTTATAGGGGAATGGTGGCGACTAGGGTTGAACCTTGGCCTAACGGCTTTGATTTAATTATTTTAAATCTAGCTGATACGATTGATCCGAGCTCCTATAAATATATGCCCAGCCTTTCACTTTCCTTCTCATATTTTCCGATCAAAGCAGTGGAGCTCTGCCATTTTCCCTTCTCCACTATTTCTATTGATTAGAATATATATATATATATATATATGTATGTATATATATAATTGGAGAAGGGCATAAAATAAAAGAGAAGAAGAGAAGGAGAAAATCGATACTATAGAAAAAGGTAAATTTATAATTATACATCTATACTCCACTTAGTTCAAATATCTTGTCAGTTCTATTCTAATGGCTATATATGTATGTATGTATGTGTATCTTATTATACTTATTTTTGGATTGGAAATGAAAAGGAGTCGATTAAAGAGATAAATTCGAATATGGGACATTTAGAAAGCTTGAATGGTGAATGGGAAATTATATGATTTATATATAATATTGAAATTTTTATTGCCAACTTTTATTTAATAATTAAGTCTATGCAAGATCTGTTGAGTTGTAGGCTTAGAAAGAAAATATTCAATTGAAATTTCTCCTATATATTTGTAAATTAGGTAATCGGAATAGGAATGATATTTACACCATAAACTAAAAAATTGCAAATCAGTCCCCAAATTTGTTAAAGTATAATCCTGATAGGATTGTAAGATTTATCCCAAATTTATGATAATTTGGTTGTGATTGTAATTATAGTTTTGGATTGCCCTAATTTGACTTAGAATGCGAATTTCTATGTTTTAATTTGTTGGGAGCATTGTGGGTACAATTAGTTGTATATTTTTCGATGTAATTTCCATAAATTATCTAATTCCATAATTTTATAAAAGGTGCATCATTTGATATACTAAGGAATATACCTAAAATGAAAGAGATGTGTAAAGTATGAATGTTCTTCCCTGTAGTTTGCACTGTCTATTTCAGTAAAAGAAAATACATAATTCCTTTTAATTTCAAACGGAGCAAAAGTCTCATTTTTGGGTAATCTATGGAAAGTTATAACGATAATCCTTTTGGGTAGGATAACTCTTATATATTGAAGTATGGAGATAAATGATATTTACATAATGTACATATAAGTGTATGTTATGGAATTCCTAAGCATAGGAAATAACGAGTTAGAAATAGGAATATATATATATATATATATATATGTGTGTGTGTGTGTGTGTGTGTGTGTGTACGCACGTATAATCGCGCCTACTGATTAAAAATATTAATATATATTGTGTAATATACAAGGATATTTGTATTAGTTGTAATTAGGACGACTGGTTATTAGTAGCTAGTACATCATAATACTAGGAGGTTGAAATGGAAAAGGGATACTAACTCTAAATTTAGTAATAAGCAAATTAGTAGGGCAATAAATGTTTAGTTAATAGGAAGTTATAGGAATTAAATGAGAACATAAATGTGTTGAATAGGATTAATTACATAATTTAATATGACATTTATGGAGAATTGAAACATGCATAATAGGTAGAATTAGAACGAATAAATAAATATTATTACTGATTGTCCAATTTGAATATTAATGAATCTTTATTACAGACAATCGACATTTATATGACTCAAGAGGGATATAGAGAATATATGTAACAAGCATATAAGATAGGAATAGGTTCGTAGTGAATAAGTTAGTTAATTACTATGAGGCGATATAATTTTCATAGTATGAAATATAGCCCCAGTGATACATTTAGGACGAGCATGAATTAGTGGACCTAGCCAAATATTTAAGCCTATGATAATTGATTCGATTTAGAATGGGTTGGGATGCAAGGTCAGTAAAGTTACACAACAGAATTTTGTCCTTCACTTAGAAGCTACCAGCAGTTGTGTACATGTACTACTGATGTAGGACATTTCCAACCATAGGACCTATGAGGAAAGAATATACGTTTGCTATAGGTATGCGAAAATATAAAAAGGGCGTCTTGGATTTAATGTATTAAATGGTCTAGTACATTTAGGGATGTCAAGGGGTTTACTTTAGGGTGGAAGGTATTAAATGGCCGTTGGGACTGTCTCCGCTTTATTTAAGAAGTATTAAGTGGCTAGGGTTTTCTTTTGGGTAGTACAACATTAGATATATTTGTATAGGCATATATATATATAGTTATACCTCAGAGAATGTTAGATATATTATATGCATAGATGGAATTGCATGGAATAGCCATGAATAATTGACATAACACTTAAATAGAAATCAATCGGCATAAATTAGTGTTGTGGATAAAGTATGTAATATTCTTGTCGGCAGAATGTTGTTTTGACCCCCTCCTTGTTACAACCCACATGATAGATTTAGAGGTGCTAGTGGTGCAAGATAGGAACTGCAGGTGGTGAACTCTTCTCATTCATGCTCGGCACTGGAAAGGAAATCATATAATAAAGGAATAATATTAATTCCAAGGTAGTGGCCCTTGTCAGCATCTATGTTCTATTATATTTTACTATTCCGCTGTGAGTTCGTTCTCTGATATACTTATGTTTATTTTAGGTTACCAAAACCAATGATCCGCATACTAATGGATTTGGATTTTGATTTAATCAAAACTTAGGCCTATTAAGGTGCTAGTTGCTACATTTTGTATCAGAGCTTAGGTTAGTCGATTATACGAAATAGAATACGCCGAATGAACGTATTTGTTGTGTGTATGTATTATACGCCAAACTCCACGAACTCTGATTATAGAAGTAGCTGCGACCAAATTCTAAAAAGATGGACGAGACAACTATGATCTGGAACAATATATAAAGTTAAATTTATGCGCCTACTTTGATTACCTTAAGGGGTGGAGGCCATACGATAGGGAGTGGATCGAGAAGAGCATTAGCACGACATGTAAAGGGACCTCGGAAGATGAATGGTACTTGACTTCTTTGTTAGACCTAGGTTGCCTTATTATTGTCGATTTCAATGCACTATCGATTGAAGACGTCCATTTCATCTAAACAAATAGGAGGTAAGAATCTATATGTTGCAAGCATTCGAAAGTAAAATGTGAAAAAGGATTGAGCAAGTTCTCACAAAAAGGTGTGCATTGATCATGTCACTACAAGAGGATGGTCGGATTTTTAGTAAATAATCTTAATAACAGAGGTTAAGAGCAAATAGAAAAGAAGAAAAGTCCAAAAGAAAGGACGACTAAAGTCCATTTCTAAGTCCCATGTGAAAGAATTTGACGAAAAGATTTTTGAAAATTCATCGAAACTTTTTGAATAGATTGTTAAATGGATTTATTGGGAATTCGTTGTTTTGAAAAGGCAAAAAAATTTGGGAAGTCTTAGTTTAACATTGGTTGGGTCAAAATTTTCGATATAAGGGTTTTTGGTAAAAAAGTTATTCGTTTTTGAAATGAAAGGAAAAGAGTGCATATGTTTCGCTCGATGGGTTTTTTTCTATTTTTGTAAATTTAAAAGTTTCGTTTTGAATTTTTCTAAGAGGTGGATAAATGGAAATAATACTTTATTTAAATGGATTAAAGAGTGAAGAGGGTAAGAACGCCCGATAATGAAGATAGGAGGAATATTCCCATATAAGGAAAATACGGAGAATAACAGGCGAAATATCTTTGTGACATAAAAGAAGGTTGAAGGCTAAAGTAGTATAAGTTATTGTACCATGAAACTGAATAAGAAGGGAAAGCTATCAAGGAAAGAATAAGATAGCCCGACGACCTTGACGGCAAGCTAAAGCACCGCCAGGAGTAGATAAGGATTTCCTGGAGCAGTGCAGAAGACGAAGGCAGAACAAAACGATATTACAGATAAATTTAATAGGGCCCAAATAGGATCCAGGTTCAGCCTGGGGCCATCAACAGGCAACCGGACGATAGCCTAGTTTTAGGCGGTGACCGAAAGCGATCGAGTGGTCATCCCAGAGCAGTCGACTGGTTAATGGAATTTTGCGCAACCCAAACCTCAAACGCGACATATAGCCGCATACAAATCCAGCCTTCCTCATTGTTTTCCTTTAGCTTCCTCCTCTCCTCCCTCAGACCTTCCTCCTCCTCTCACCAACGATGCACCCTCCCACTTCCACACGTGACGCCAAGATATCCCCACCCCCCAACATCCTTAAGACAGTCGGCGCTTCACGCAATTCAGCCCCCATATCCAGATCTGAAGCCCAGACTCCCCCTCCCCAACAGCTGAATCCATGGCACCACCATGAGCCACTGATATATCCTCACGCCACCCAACTCTTACTCCTTAAGAGGTCGCCTGGCTCGACGGGAACACCAGGAAATATCCAACTATGAAGCCTTGGCAAACTTCGCATTTCTACAACGAAGACCAGTGAAATTCGGGGACTTCACCGCCTATGGACTAGGGGATATGTTCATGGCCTCAAGACTAGCACTGATCCTGAGCCACGACACTTTTGAGTGGGACTGCTACCCGCGCCATGTGTGGCTGTTTTATCCTAATCTAGAATACTATTTTTATGAAGACATTAATTGTCTTACATCAGAGGTGAAGGGGTTACCAATTACTCTAAGGGATGACAGTTTTGGAGATATTTTAGGGATAGCCGCAGAAGGAGTGGATTTATGGGATATAGAGACCACTGATCTGGAGATTTTTCAGTGAATCTTTCTAGGAAGTTTTGGTATTTGAAGGCTAGACAACTTATGGCCTATAGCATGCCTCGTTGTTTACATTATTCAATAGAACATCATTCTGAAGATGGGGACTTTTGACTAGATTTTTTCGATGTACAAAATGCCACTTATTCCATCATGAGTGGAACAGCAGTGAATTGGGCTCGCACTATCATGAGCAACCACGTAGAGCCAGACGTATGGACTTAGTAGAGCTACATTCCATATTGCCATTGTTTCACTCATGTTTTTAGCTGATATAGAGTGAAACTTTGCGGAGAGAAAATCTAGAAGAAGGCCTACCCTATTTGATAGGACCTCTATAAGGAGGATGGGGATCGTAAAGGCGTTGGCTGAGGTAGCGACACTAGAGGTAGAAGAGCAGGAGCAGCAGGCAACATAGTATGGGCAAGGTGCTGTAGGGTTACAAAGCCTCCAACTATAGATCCAAGATTCTCAGCTCCAGATCGAGGCCAAGCTCTAGGAGATAAAAGTCAAGTAGTGGTGCTAGAGCCACAAACTCTAATGCACAACTGCCATGCTACACCCATTCAACGGTCGCGATAATGGTTTGAGCTCCCGTAGGGAACGGGACCATCATCTAGCTCATAGGTAGTATTTAGGATTAGTAGTGGCAGTTGTTGTTATTTTCTTCTAGCATTTGTTCCTTTTTTTAGGTTGTTGGGTTGTAAACGTTAGTTGTCGATTGTATAAAAGATGCATACAATATGTTATGAGATGTGTTCTATTAATTACTATGCTGATATTCTTGATATTCTAACCATTGTAATATATTTAGGAAAAGCAGTATAAAAATAGAAATCTCATATGGACACTTAACTAACGATAAATGCAAAGTAAGACTGAAAGTTTACAAAATAAATTTTAACGAGCGAAGGACAGGGAAATGTTATTGCAAAATCACGGGTCATTATCCGTATGCCTTAAAAGCTAAAATTTATAAATAGGCTTGTGTGTCATTGTTTCGAATTAAAGGAAAGGTTTTCAAAATCTAGGATTTGTCGTGCAAGCTAGGGTCAATCATATGCATTTACTCATTGACAAATCACGATTAACGATAAAGTGTGGCTTGATTTTTTTAAACGAAGTGGGATTCAAATGCTTTTGAATTTTTTTTGTTCAAGTGCTTTTGATAAGAAAATGATGTTTAAATGTTCTTGGAAATTTGATTTTTCAAACTATTTTGCTAGTTTGATTGGAAGGGAAAAAAGGTTTTTAATGGGAACTGGGAGAATTTCTAATTTTCGAGGGCCATATACTTAGCATAGGGAAGTTTGACAAGTTAGCGAATATTAATTTATTCTGCATAGTAAGAGTGGCAGTATGTGAAGCACAAATAATAGTAAGGGAAAAAGATGTTTTATCCTTGGAATGTATATTACCATACCTTGTTGATAACAAACGAAACTTCTTTTTTTTCCAAAATCCATTTTAGAATATAAAAATGAACCTTCTTATGCGTATTGTACTAGGAAAATTTGTAAAAGATACAGGGCAAAAGAGAAGATTCATGTTAGTGAAGAATTTCGGCTCAACTACACTGAACAAGATCGTGAAGCAATCTAGTGATTAGTTGCCTCCACAAATTGGGATCAGTGAATTTAATTTATGTTAAATTCACATTTGAGAAGCAGCTATGTTGCTTAATGTTTACATAGCCGAGTAGTCACACTTTAACTGTTTGTTGAAATATTGAAATGGTTTGCAAATAATTAGAAATTAATCTCAAATAATAGAACAATAAAGTAAAGGTATATAGAAATTTATTACGTGGTTCGGATTATTTTAATCCTACGCCCATGGGATAATCCACTATATATTTGATGTTCTTTATACAAATTACAATGCCCTCCAAAGGCGAACAATAATTGACTTTCTTTTTATGGAAGGACAAGAAGATGAAAGGAGAAGATCTCCTTTTTTTCGTTCTCTAGTATTTCCTTTTATAGCATGAAAAGTGCGTACTGGTTTTTGTGATTGCCTTCGGTCTTTTATCTTCAATCTCTGCCTTTCGATTTCGCTACTTGTCATCTATCTACAACGACTATTCGTTGTGCCTGGATTGATGATGGTCTTTCGGTGGGAAACCACGATATTGGTCGGATCTTGGAAATTTAAAGCGGGATGCCTAGGAAATTGGGCAGGAAGCCCAAATATGTATAGATCAATCCCCTCTCTCTCAGAATGGCAATATCTTAAGAGGAACGGTAGGGGTCCGTCCTAAAGCTTTGCTATGTTGTTGATGCATGTGAAGAGGTGCAGTGGTGAACATTTACCTGGTATTCAGATCGCACTGCCCTACTGTTACCTTTTTTATCTTTGCTTGACTTAATAAGGTGTCGGGCCGGAATGGAGTAGCTTTTCCTCATTTTGCTCTGAGGGTTGATTTGGCATATGCCTGGAATGTGTCTGAGGATATTCATGATTTGGATTGCCCTATGTGCAAGTATGCTTTGACTGCTGATGAGAGAGGGGGGTAGAACTTCACACTTGCCATTTGCCTGTAAATTAAGTTCCACGTTGAAGAGTGTTCTGAGTGGCCCTGTATATAGCCCTTTTGGATTGCTTTTGGCTCCGTGTGGAACTGTCTAGTTTACCCTCGGTATGTGCTAGAGCGGACCGGTTCCTGTAGGCATTGACAAAGTGTGAGCTTTAGAATTTGGTTTCCTTAGTGAATATGGTATTGCTTCCTATGCCTCTGTTCACTTTATGTATTTGATTTTGGAAATGGGCACTATGGCTTGCCCTTGTTTACTGATGCGTGCAGTATTTGTCCTATGCCACGGTCCCTTGGTTGTTGTGCTCGGGTCTGGTAAGGTGTTATGATTTCAAGTCGGTTTCCTTATGTTCTGCCTCGTTTTCCTTTATTGCAGTTCGTGGTACAAATAGGTGTAACACTTGCCTCCCAAGTCTGCGGCAACTGTAGGTCAGGGTAGACTTGTTGTCTTAAGCACCCAGTCTGTATCTCTGATTTTCGACGCCAGGAAAGAGTCTTTTCAGCTATACTTACATTCAATGCTCTTGTACACGCATCAGTTTCTTACTGGACCATCTTTAAACAGTTGTTTAATCTAGCCTTTTCGCTTTTCTAGATGGATTTTCATACATCTTTTGTACTCATTATTTTTGCAGCGAATCCATGTTTCACAAAATCTTTGATCACTTTAATTGTGCGGCCGTTATTCTAATTAAAGTATGTATCTTCTTTCTTTACCTTCCTCAAATTTACTTTTATCCTTTTGCTCATGAAGAACTGATATTGAGTTAATTTCAAAATTTAGGGGTAATTTGGCAGATCGAAAGTAGGAAAAAATCTTTTCAATTCCTAATCTTTCTTTGAAGTAACTTTTAGGACTTTGCTATGAATTCTTCTTTATCTTCCTCTATGCTTCCCCCTTCTAAAATCACTTATCTGGGAGATGCTATTTGGGTTCCTAAACAATTTGGAATTTTTGGATATGAAGTTAAGGTTCCCGAATTTCATGAATGTATTAATATGCCACCAGAGGGATATATTGCTATTACTTTCGAGCATATTTGGTTTGTGGCTTACTACTCTAGATGTCATTGACTCACTCTGGTTCAACTTTCCCCTCATTCGTATACATTTGCTTTGACCACTTTCGTCCTTTACGCTGAAAATGGTATCAATCTCACTAGGGAGGAACTTAGGTTTCTTTTTTAGATTAGAAAGAATCCTATAAAGGGAGGTGATGGCTTCTTTTATATTTAGGCAAGGGAATCAGTTTTTCCTGATGTCTCAAGTAGAACTGAAAAATGGGCTGAATTCTATTTCTTTATTTTGAATTTTGAAAGATTTCCTTCTTTCTCTCAACATTAGTTTATTCACCCCATCTCTTCTAATGAGAATGCAGAATTATATGATTCTCATAGATGGCAGATTCGGGGATTGTCAGTAGAGGTTAGAAAAATAAAAGAATTGTTTATTGAGTCGAAGCTGAAGGATTGTAGTTTGTTGCATCCTGATCATATACTTCCTCGTAGCATATTTAAGCCTGCTCCTTCCCCAACTGGATCTGGGGCTATAAGTTGTCTGTAATAGATTTTAGGAATTGTCATACCTATAATTTTTATTTTGTCATTTCTCTTCCTTTTTAGATAATATGAATACTGAAACTACTGCCGAGATTCGTAAGGCTTTGGTGGAGAAGCAGAGGAAGAAGACTTTGAAGAGACTGCATGGAGGGTTTGGTGGTTCTCCTACTACTTCCAATAGATTGACTATTTCTCTCCCAGCAGATATTCCACTTCCATCTAATGCAGGTATTCTTCCTCCTTCGACCTCTACACTAGTCGGGTTGGCTGATTCTTCTTCGCAAAGTGATCCTGCCCCCTATTCGAGTAGCTTTACCACATTTGAAGTTGATGTGTCTTCTTTATTGGGAAAAGTAGGAAGAGTAGCATAAGTTCCTCCTCTCCTTTCTAATCTGGCTTCCGAGATGTCTCCCTTTGTAGTCCTGTCTGAATTTGAGAAGCTTTGGTCTTATGTGAGTGACCTCCTCTCCTTCCTTTTTCTTCATTTTGTTGCCATTTTGTTGCCATTTTGTTACTTATATTGTTCGATCTTCACATTTCTTGTAATCGGCGGTCTTGATAGTGAAGGTACATGAATCAGGAAGTGTACAGACCCTGCTTTCAAACTAGGTGGCTAAACTTGAAGCTGACCTTGCTTTAGCTAATTCTAAAAAAGCGGTACAGGCTTCTGCTAGGGTCAAGGCTGAGGAGGAGGCTAGATTGCTTCGAGAGAAGGTTGAGAGGGCTGAGGGGGAAATTAAACTTGCTGAGAATGCTCGGGCTTCAATGGAGCGTGAGTTGAGGGAGAAGGATGAGGTGCTGGCCAAGGTTGAGATAGAGCTGGGGACGATGAAGGAAGAGTTGGCTCAATCAAAGATGGAACTTAATAATGTCACTTCCATGTGACTTACATTTTTTATGCTTCGGCCAGGCATAAATTTAGGAAAGAAGTTAAGCCTAACATTCTGAAGAAAGAGTCTGGGTTGCTTTGGTCTTTGCATATTGCCATGATAGGTGGAATGTGGAAGAGGTTGAGGAGAAAAATGTTGACTCGAACTATTCTAGGTGCCTTTATGAGGAGAAGAGGGCAACGATTGATGGGGATCAGGGGAACCTGTAATCTGATGGACAAGACCAAACTGGTAGGCTTTGAGCAGCGTTTGGATTTGTACCCGACTGATAGCTTTTTGGTACATTCCATGTACTGTGCTTTCTTGCTATGCTTAGGATAAGAACCTATAGTAGCATACGCCCCCTGGTCATGACCTGATGGGCCATAATTTTATCTTGCATGTTTCATGGAATCTGATCATCTGTCTGAGTTAGCAACTGGCATTGGTATGACTATACGTGTGGTATGACCTACCCCTTATTTAGGAGCGCAGTGTCTTTTGCTAACTTAGCCGCTGGCTAAGCATGACCTACCCGCTGTTTGAGGGTGTAATTCCTTAGTCGTATTCTTGGTCGTATGCCTGATATGACATGCCCCTTACTTGGTGACGTAACGTACTTAGCTGCATGATTGGTACGACTTGCCCCATGTTCGGGGGTAATGCCATACGTATGCTAAGCCGCCTTCTTCTCTAGTATCACCGTTCTCGTTTCTGAGATTGTCGTTGTCGCTCGTAGGTGGAATTTATACCTCTGAACGATGGCGGTGAGCTATGAAGAGCAATTTGTGCGCTTGGCACGGTCTTCCAGGTTGTTTGGGGAAGAAAAAAGAGATTTGATTGAGAAGTTGGGTCGTGAATGTACAATCCATTATCGCATGCGCATGGTTTTTTAGTACAAGTTCGGGCTGTCTAATATCCATACGTCCAGTGAGGCATGTCGAGTTAACTAACATAGAGGTTTTTTATACTGGTTCAGGCAGTCCAAAATCCCTACAACAAGTATCTCTATGATTGTTGTCATAGAAATATTCATACTGAGCTAGGGCAATTTAATATCCCGTCCAATGCAGTATTTTGGATGAAAAGCCGGACTCACGTTGATGCAAGTCTAAGTGTGTATGGCTAGTATCACGGTTCTCTGTCTTGAGAGTGTTCTTTTTACTACCGACTTCACGTTAAGCTTAATTAGCGAATATTAGTGGTGAACTGTGAAGGTGTATTTAACTTTTTCAAAGAGAAATAATACAAAGATTTTATATTGGTTCGGGCTATCTAGTACCCCTATAACCAGTTTGATACATTAATACATATACATTTTTTTACAATGCTTGCACATAGGTGACGCGAGACACATTGCCTTCAGCCTGAGCTCTTCAGGGCGGTGTTGAGCGCTTGTCTTTGTAGTTTTTGCTCCGACCCCAGCTCCTCCCCCGAAATTTGAATCCGTCATGCTTCTAATCTTGGCTATCTATCTGACATGACTTCTCCCTCAGACTGAAAGGAGAAGAATTGAAAATCCCTGGCTGGACTTTTTCCCCAGTGGGGAGGGGATAGTGGTTAATCTCTCAAATTGATGTGCATCTCAATCACTTTGGCTTCCTGCTTGCCGAAGTGATTAAGATATGTGCTATAGGTCAGGGCACTGGAATCCCTATGTTATTATGACTGGAGTACCCGAATTCCAGTTTTGGGTTCCATGCCATGATCCGAATCACTGCCCAAATCAACAAATAATGGCATGTCCACATCCAACCTGTAGTCTTTAATTGCCAGAGGGGGAGGCAAAGGACATTTGGTAGGTGCCATTGAACGTGACTCTATGCACTGCCAATTATTGAGTCGTTCTATCAAGTAGTATGTGGTCGGTCTCATCGTTTTCATTTTTGAGGATGGTGTAATAATTTATCTGTTGCATGAAACATGTAGTAGATGAGCAAGGGTGGTGAGCCGTGGATGATAGAGAAATGGAAATTGGAATAGGAGGTTTGCTGGAGATTGGGGGAAGAGAAACTTTTTTTTTGAAATGTCGAAATGGTTTGCAAACAAATAGAAATCAATCTCAAATAATAGAACATTAAAGTAAAATGACATAGAAATTTTTTATGTGGTTCGGATTATTGTAATCCTACATCTACAGGATAATCCACTATGTATTTGATGTTCTTTATACAAATTACAATGGCCTCCAAAGGCGTATAATATTTGATTTTCTTTTTATTGAAGGAGAAGAAGCTGAAAGGAGAAGATCCTCCTTTTTTTCATCATCTAATATTTCCTTTTATAGCATGAAAAGTGCATTGCTGGTTGTTGCAGTCGCCTTTGGTCTTTTCTCTTCGATTCCCATTTTGCCACTTGTTATCTATCTACAACGCCTATTCATTGTCCCTAGATTGATGATCATTTTTCGGTGGGAAACCACGATATTCATGAGATCATGGAAAATTCGAAGCGGGATGCCTAAGAATTGGGCGGGAAGCCCAAGTCTATTATGGGGACCACCCTGAAGCTTCGCTATGTCGTTGGTGCATATAAAGAGGTGCAATGGTGAAAATTTCTTGGTATTCAGATCGAACTGCCCTGTTGATACCTTTGCTATCTTTGCTTCACTTAATAAGATGTCGAGTCAGAATGGATTAGTGTTTCCTCATTCTACTTTATGAGTTGACTTGGCATATGCTTGGAATTTGTCTGAGGCTGTTCATGATTTGGATTGCCCTCTGTACAAGTATTCTTTGACTATTGATGAGAGAGGGAGATAGAACTTCACACTTGTTGTTTTCCTATAAATTTGGTTCTGCATTAACGCATCTTCTGAGTGGCCCCATATACAAACCCTTTTGGAGTGCTTTTGGCTGCGTGTGGCACTATCTAGGTTGCTCTCGGTATATGCTGGAGCAGACATGTTCTTGTACGCATTGACAAAGTGTGAGCTTTAGAAATTTGGTTACCTTAGTACATCTTGTATTTCTTCCTATGCCTCTGTTCTCTTTATGTGTTTGATTTTGGATATGGCCACTGTGGCTTGCCCTTGTTTCCTGATGCAAGCAGTATTAGTCCTATGTCGCGGTCCCTTAGTTGTAGGGCTCGGGTCGGGTTAACTGTTATGATTTTAAGTTGGTACTCTTGCATTTTGCCTCATTTTCCTTTATTGCCGTTTGTGGTAAGAACGGGTGTAACAATTCCAAAGTACAATGGAATTGGTATCTAAAAGAAGGGTGGAAATATAATGTTCTTCATCTAAGTTCCTTTTTGGGCATAAGATTATAGGTTTAGGAAATGGAAATTTGGTGTGTTAGATTTTGGATGGTAGGGATTGGATACAAACAAGTTTGAGTTATACTCCTACTCATAGGAGTGTGGAAACTGTTGTGTGAAAACATTGATTTTTGAAAACTTGCATACATATAGAACTGCCAGTTTATATAGGTTGTTTGCCCTATATTTTAAAAACGTGTTTAAAAGAATGCATTCATATAGAAGGCATCGATTTGGAATTATTCAACATGCATATCATATATGTTGTGATACACTGTGTACTCGTACACGTTCGGCTGCAAAATTGGTTGTGCACTAATTGGTTAGATTATTTAGAATGGTCGTGCGCTATGTTACAAGACTCACCCCTTGAAGAATTTCGAGGATGTAATTCTTTTATGGGGAAGAATGCAGGACCCCGTAAAATTAACGATAATTAATAAATAATTATTACGGTTCAAAAATGGAATTTACAAAACATTGAAAATTTACTATAAAACTTGCGCAATTGTGTTCTTGGAAGTTTCCTGGGTAACTTTTATAGATGGAGTTTCGTGATCGGAGTTCAAATGAAGAAGTTATTAGCGTTTGTAGTTTTCGAAACAAAAGTAATAAAATTGGAATTTAAAATGAAGTGAATTACATTAACTGTGTGGAACCCACTGGTCGACTCCCTCCTTGGGCCGGTCGATGGCTACCGGTCGACCGCTTATAAGGGAGAGGTTGACCGATAGAGGCTATGGAGGCTGGGGTTAAATCTTGGCCGAACAGCTGAGATTTAATTATTTTAAATCTAAACATAGGACCCGTGGGAAAGGGATATACGTTTGCGTATAGGTGTGGGAAAGCGTAGCAAGGGTTCGCCTTGGATTTAAAGTATTAATTGGCTCAGTACCTTTAGGGATGTCAAGGGGTTTATGTCAGGGTTGGAGGTATTAAATGGTCGTTGGGTCTACCTCCTCCCTATTTAAGAAGTCTTAAATAACATACAATGGTACCTAATTGGAAAATGGGTTTGCTTTATTTCAAACAACATGTATTAAGTAACTAGGATGGGTATTTTTCCCTGACTTACATTAGGATAGTCTAAATGGGATTTCAGCTGCAGGAGGTCGGCAAGCTATGTAAGTGTTATTGTATGACCAGTATTTAGTAATAGGGCTAGCATATAGGCTATGACCACCAGCGATCACCAGCGGTCGTTACTAAAGACTTAGGTTATGCCCTAACAAATTTTGCTTTCTACTAGTGTAAAATTTGTATGGGATACGCAGAGACCTCAAGTTAATTAGTTCGTTATTTGTTTGTCGAAGGTGGGCTATTTAACCCTTAAATAAGTCTTTGAGATGCATTAGTAATAAGGCAAATTAAGTTATAGATTTGTATCTAGGGATTATTGGCCTTTGTAGCTAAGGGCTGATTGACTAACGATTACTTTACGGAGAGCACGCTTCGGGGTTAAGGTATTTAATGGTCGTTAGGTCTGCCTCCTCCTTATTTAACAAATACTAAGTTGTCAGGGTTTTCTTTTGGGTAGTAAAACGTTAGATATATTTATATAGGCATATATATAATTATACCTCAGAGAAGGTTAGACATATCATGCACATAGACGGAATTACACGGAATAGCCGTGAATAATGTACATTGCACTTAAATAGAAATCAATCGGTGTAAATTAGTGTTATGGAAAAAGTATGTAATTTTTCAGTAATCATAATGTTGATCTGTCCCCCTCCTCATTACAACCCACATTATAGATTTAGAAGGACATGCTACTGGTGCAAGACGGGAACTACAGATGGTGAAGTATTCACATTCATGCTTGGAGTTGGCAAGGCAATCATATGCTAAAAGAATAATATCGATTCCAAGGTAGTAGCCATAGTCAGCATATATGTTCTATTATATTTTACTATTCTATTGTGAGTTTGTTCTCTAATATACTTACGTTTATTATAGGTTATTTAAAAAAACAACAATCTATATCCTAATGGACTTGGGTTTCAATTTAGTCGAAATTCATGTCCATTAAGATGCAGGCAGTTACAGTGCAGACGGTGAAGGAATTACTATTGTACATAGATTTATACATAAATAATCACCTGACATTAATATTGTGTGTATCAGACCTAGATTGGATTTGGTTTTATTTGATACCGTATGTGCATTAAATTTATTTCTATGAAGTAAAGTGATATTTAATTTGATATATTATATGTTATTCCTTCTGCATTGAGTTAAGAAAGAAATAGATAGTCTTTACTATATTTCTTTTCTCTTTTTTGTCTTAAGCTAACGACACATCGTTCTCGGTTTTTGGGGTTTACATATTATGAGTTGTGTTAAATCAAAAGGTTGAAAATGCTGGTTTGTAACATTAGGTTTGGCCTTCCTCGACGGGTTGAATGTGAAGCCGCTTCGGGTGCGTCGACCGGTAGCTGGCCTGATATGCTCTTGAGTGGATGGGCTGATATGCGCACTGCCCAGATCTGGATTGTAATTGAGGGAGCCTAGCGGCCTGCCCCTTGCCACGTTTGGATTATGGTAGGTTGTCCTCCATCTAAGCCAACATGGACAAAACTGGGCTAGGCGAAGAAGCCTTTGTAACACCCCATAATTTTTAATGATAATTAACTGAAAAGAAATTAACTAATTATTAGTAACGCCAAAATATAATATTTTTCAAACATCAAATTTTGTCCATTAAACTTGCACCGTTGGGTTCGTGGCGATTTTCTGATCAACTTTTATATATAAAGTTTTTTGAGCGGTGTTCAAATGAAAGGATTATTAACGTTTGAGGTTTTCAAGTCAGAAATAATTATATATGTAATTAAGGAAATAAAAATAATTAACTAACATTAATTAGTGTCAGTTAGATTTAATGGATAGTTAATGATGCTTAAGTGTTAAGAAAAATGTTCATGGAAACAAATTATATCGATCAGTCAAATAAGGAACAATATTAAACAAATCTTAACACGTTAAGTCATTACAGGCTAAAGCACACGACTGATCGAACCTTGGTTCCCTCAGGCCGACCACTAGCGTTCGACCTAAGGCCTAGTGTGGTCGATCATTGGTTGTGTAAAATTGACAGTACTATGTGGCCTATCACCTTGGATTTAATATAATTTAATCGGCAGCTGACACTGATTTGAACCCCTATAAATACAGACCTAAACCATCACTTCTAAACTCGTATTTTTGGAGTGACGCCGGAGCTCTGTCATTTTCTCTTCTCCACAAAATTCTAAATTTCTTAAAAATAGTTATAGTTGATATGTATACAATTGGAGAATCGTAGAAGATGATCGAGAAAGGGAATATGGTCAAATCAAACCGCCCAAGTCAAGGTAAATTATAAATTCGGATCTAAATTGTATATCAAATCCAAATCCCTTTTCTAATCTGGATCTTTGATTAATCTGTATACGCTTGTAGTGTATATATCCAAATAGGTAGAAAAGGTAGTCAAACTAGAATAATAGGGATTAGATCTGGAGATTGAAAACCTAAAAAGACGAGTGAGAAATTATATATTTTTATGTAATAATAGATTTATATCGTTGTAAATCTATAAATGTATGCCTGAAATTTAAATTGAGTTGTAGCCTAAATCTGTATACATGAACTTAAATTATAAACCCTACACACGCATTCTGTTATTAGTAACTTGAATTGTATACTGCATGTATGTAAACTTAGAAAATATTGAGGTTCTAGTAGTCCCTGAATTTAGTCACTGAAATTTATAGAATATGTGATAGTTCTAGATTTATGAATTTAATATGACTTATGCAAATAAAAACGTAAACTGAGTTATCATAGTAAATTGTAGGGATCTAAGTAGTACTTTAACTTATTGAATTATATAGCGTTTTGCAATGTGAATTTCTATACACTTTTATGATTTATAAATAAAAATGTAGTGGTTGAAATAACAAGGAATATCCTTGTAATTCCAAATGAATTACAAATTCCCCTTTTGGGTGAGATGTAGAAATTTACAGTGTTAACCATTCCATTTAAGAGAAACGTAATTCCAATGCACTAAAATTACAAAAATTCTTAAGGATAAATAAAAGAATTACAAATGTGATAATAAACGGCCTAAGAAAAGATTATGCGCACTATAAGTAAGATAAAATTGAAATAAAAGAAATGGAAAGATAGACAAGTCTTAATTTAAAATAAAAGAGGTGTAGATAGTCCTCTAAAACAAGGTAGGGAATTAAAGGTTAGAAAGGAATAGAAACAGAAAGTAAAATAATAGGGAAAAAGGGAAGTAAATGAGAAAAGGTGTTTAAATCTTTTAAAAAGAAAGCGGTAAATGACCTTAAACTAAATAAGATGTAAACACGTAAGAAATAGAAAATTATTGTTAATAGTAAATTGTAGAGGCACAATAATTAAACAACAATAAATGAAGTTATATATAAACACATATATATAGACACACACGCGTAGCCTCATGTATGCATTTAGGACGGGAATGAATTATTAAACCTAGTAAATAACTTAGTAAATAAGAATGCCAAGGTCACTAGTATGGGTTAAAATGTGAGGTCAGTAGTATTACACAATAGAAGTCTGCCAACCGTAAGGGGCGACCAGCAGTTGAGCATACATTATACTGACGTGGGACATATCCAACTGTAAGACCCGTGGAGTAATATACGCTTGCGTATTGATAAAGGAATACCCTCAATAGAGTCTGCTTCAATAAATTAGGGGGATATTGCATTGATTGTGTTAGGCAATAAATATTGGATGGTGAGTGGCTCGATGCTATTTCAGTGCGTGTTGGTACAAAATCAGGAGTTAGAGTTGTATATAGGTTGAGTATGTCATCGGTCCTACGTGGTTAACGTGAAAGACATAGTTACACAAGATGGGCTACACCTCCTACTAAGGCAGATCACGTTAGGTTATGCACCGCCACATTTGTTTGCTAGTTTTTTATTAGGGGTAAGGCTACTTAACTCATAAAAGAGATCTTTAAAAACTAATGGGGTAGTCCTAGTAGCTGAGTCCTCTATAGTCCATGGAGCTGAGTCCACCATATGAACCGGACAAGTAGTAAATCCCCAAAATAAGATAGAATATGGCTAAACTATTGTGACATCGTTGTGGTGCTAGTTGTTAGGCACTATGGGATGCACATCAAGGCATAAACTACCATTGAGAGATGAACATGGATGAAAATGATGAGGCACACCGGCGAGTCGACATTTCGGGTTACCCTCCCCAATGTGTAGTTGGAGTATGGATACTCATAATATGAGATGTAGATCCATACGAATGTGATACCACGTTAATGATGGATCCCGACGATGTGTCGGGTTATGGGTACCGGCAGGGATAACATCTTAGTCCAAAGGGGGACTATGGTACTTATATATTTATATATAAGCATATGTAGTTATAGTCTACTTCGGGTAGATGGAGCGTATGCACGCATACGTGGAGTCGAGATGACTAAGTAAAATAAAAGGACATAACATGTGATGGAAGGCAATCGGCATAAAACAGTGTTATATGTAAAATGTATAATTTACCAATCACCAGAACGTTGTTCTGACCCCCTCCTCATTACAACCCACAGGATAGCTTTAGATGGACAAGTACTAGTACAAGGTAAGAATGGTGGAAGGATAGATTTCCTTATGCATGCTCGGTACCAACAAGAACACTTAATCTCAAATGTGAATACCCTGGTCAGTAATTATATGTTTTATTATACTTTATTATTCTATTATGAGTTTATCAGTAGTGCTCTGATATGCATTTATTTATTTGAAGGATACCAAACCAACAATCCGCACTTCGGTGGACTTGGATTTTCGATTTAGTGAAAATTCAGGCCCACTAGAGTGCGGGTGTCATAGCCTTAGCCAGTTTATCTTTTTACTTACAAAAAAATTGAGCAACATTTTTTCCCCCAAGTCTGTGCTCGTATGTGGGCATAGGCTTGTCAAATCATAAGGGCCTTACCGATTAGCCACTCTATTGTGCAATTCATGTGCGTATATGTGGCATTATGCTATTGGTCGAGGCGGTTGCTTCTTAAGATGCGGCAGAGATGTGTCACTTCCACTACACGTGTGTTGTGACACACCATTGGATTATTCATGAATGGTTGAGATCCTTTTTTTCTTATTCTGTTTGACTTGTTGAGTAGCATTTCTCGAATGGCTAGGTTAATCCTTGCATTATTTATAGTAAATGTTCCTTTTTATGATATGTTATATAGCAATGTATGTTAACGAGATAGGTTGAGCTTGGTCGCTTATGTGAATTATGTGTTGGTCGAATGTAGTGTAGTGGGGGTTGAGGCATGAGTGGGAGCATATGTTAGCTAATGGATTCTCTTGGGCGATAAACGTTTATATGTAGAGTGGTGGACGGACCCGACTCGAACTAAAGCGCATGAGGGCTCAAGGGGTAGCCTGTGTGACACGCCATCAATCGTAAGGCAATCATAGGTCTCAGCATGAATCAGAGTGCATGGTTGGCACAAGCACTCTTGCATAAGTATATTATATGATGGTGATACGGGCAAGAGTGTCGTTGTTCACTTGAACTTTAGTAGATAAGAGAACTTATTATAAGGAGTAGGACTTATCAATGGTGGTTGGCTGTAACGACCCGTATTTCTAACGGTCAGATATTTAAATAGTTTATTTAAATATTAAATTGTTAATTAAATAAAGGCCCATAATGTAATTTTCCGCATACGGCCAATCAGGACTCGAAACCACTTTCGTTGAGTTTGGATTGACGTTGCGAATTAAAATGAGTATAAAGATTGCTATATTTCAAAATAGGATGATCTAATTGCCAAAACGGCCTCGAAATACGTAAAATTATCCATTCGGAGTGTAGTCTTAGATGGACATGCGGTTAGTGCCGTTGGATCCAGAAAATTAAGGTGATATTCTCTCCTACTTTACCAAGCTTGATTATTTAGTTTTATATTGACGTTCGGGAATGATTTTATGGTTTTCAAATGTTATATTATTATTAATATTGTTATTATTATTATTATTATACATCAACTATATTTTTATAAAAGAATATATAATTATTTTAAAATGATTTATAAAGAATATCGCTCATTTTTCATCGTCGTACTAAAGTTAGTGAATTATTATATTAGATCTATTATTAATGTTATTTTCCTACACTAATTGATATGGATGGATTGTTTATGTTGTATGTATGCTATTTTGGATGGACGTATGGCTGTTTGGATATATGGATGTTTGGATGTATGTTTGATTGTTTGGCTTGTTTGTTATTTGGCTGTTTCGATTGAAAATGCCGATTAGCAGTGATCTGATTTTAGGTAGCATCTTGTACGTCGGAGTTCCAAACATGAGAAAATCTAATGAATGAGATGAGCTGTAGAAGAGAGTTTGGGATATGTGCTGACAGATCTAGGTTTCAGAGTAGATGCCAGACATTTTCGTTTGGCCTGTACTTAACTGTTCGGTTAAGTACAAGACCAAGGTGGATGGTATTGACCATAGTAGAGTGGTCAATGTCCATCATAGTTGTCGATTGGCGATTTGGTGGATATATGGCTTGGACATTGATGAGATATCATGGTGCACGACGTATGTTCATGCGACCGGTTTAGCGATTGGATGCTATTAACTTACGACAAGTGATATTGATGGCGAGGCAGTGATGTGGTGCATTGATCTGGTGAGTTTTATGGTGAGGCAGGGATGTGGTGCTTCGACTTAGTAGTCTGATACTGCGAATAGTGATTCGATGATGTATGGAGTAGGCTCTGGGATGACAGTATCAGGACTGTATGGATCATGTTGGACCTCGGGCTTCGGATGGCATGATAGTAGGGTTCTTCGATCGAGAGCTTAGGTGAAGAGCATGATCGAGGATGACAGCTTAGATTGGAGTGAGGCTGTAGATAATGGACTGTGTTAAGTGTTAGGGATCATGCCAAAAAACTGTAGTGAGTCAGTAGGGCTCTAATCCGTATTGAATGAGTAGGGCTCGATGGATGTGTTTGTGCCTGGGGATCGTAGATGACTCGGAGTGTTCTGGTTGTGTTCAAGCAGGGGTACTATATGCGGGGGCACCCAAGGGCTGGTAGCGCCAGTCGCATATCATGGACCGCTCCGAGATGGTCTAGTGTCAGATATTATAGAGGTACCGTATGAGACAACCGTGCGGGGTTTCGGACCTAAAAGTACGGGAGAACACAATCGAGAACTGCGATTTTCACTAGTCCTTGAAAGTTGCAGAGGGTCGTATGAGTCATTATATATCTGGCATATTAGGCGATAGTCTGTTTGATGGATGTTATGTTTGTTATGGTTGCTCACTAATCACCTGTGACCCTAGGGATGTCACACTAGGTAGGTATTGTGGTAGGGATACCTAGATACCCTGACTTGACTTAGTATGGAGTAGGTATGGATGGAGATACCTAGATACCTGAAGTTTACTTAGTATGGAGTAGGTACCGTAGGTGGAGATATCTAGGCACCTTGACAGATAATGCGTATGGTGTACCCTTTTTACAATGTTATAGAGTAGTATATTATCTATGTTATGTGTTGACTCTGTGGTTGTAGGGATAGGTCGGGAATGGTTTATATACCCTCTGTTACGTATATTATCGAGTTTTATAGTATTTTAAGATTTTATATCGCTCACACTAGACTGTTGTTTGACTCGAGGTTTTATGCTTTGCTTCTTATTATCTCGGGTACTCTTAAATGAGTAGATTGATAGCGGTTGGATGGTTATGGAGTTCCACAGGTGGACCGACAGGAGGTGACGGTTATCAATACTTATATGTGCATTTGTTGTTATATTTCCGCTGTGTGACACTGTGGAGCTTTGATGGTGTTGATTTGCTATTATGAGGCAGTGTACTAGTTGAGTTTACTTTCTCATTGTATAAACTCTATTATGATGTTGTATAACTTTGTGGATCTTTATTGTGATGATTACTTCATATTGTTATTGTTGTCACTATTGTTTTATACTTGTATTGATTATTATATTTACTCCGATCCGATATGAGATATGCGATAGGTAATTTGGTTAGTTGATGCTTCCTTTTTCTTCTTTTTCCATTCCTTTCTCTTCTATTTCTTCATCTTATTTCTTTTTTTCCTTTAACTACCATTCTGCACCATAGGTGTAGGGCAGTCGTTACATGGGCTAGGGTTGTAAGCGCGCTAGAGAAAAATGCTAGTTGTTAAGCTTGATCGTCTTTAGACAGCCGCACTTGTATCTAGTCACCTTCGATCATTGCTGGGGGTGACGAAAATTAAAGGAGCTATTCGGTGGATTAGTGAATTAGTAAACTTGCCACTGAGGGGAATCCAGGTAGAAATTGGGGTGTTGAGTTACTCTATGACTTTTTAAGGAGACGTGTGGTAGGTGGCTATGATTACTAGGCTAACCGCCTTGCCACTAGCCCGGCTGTAAGGGCTGGTGGGCTAAAAAATATTTTGTCGAGGGAGCATTCCTTGGTGAAGGAAAGAGCATGTCCATTCCATTTGTATAAAGCGGCATCTCTCGCAGTAGAAAGGTCGCCATCAACTGATGAAAGTTAGGAGGCAGGGGAACTTTCTGAGCGGTCGGTATGATTCTCATGCAAACTACGTGCATAATTTTCATGCTTGGTAGTTAATAGTAATATGAAGTGATTGGGCATGGCTTGTAGCCACACGCGGCATGAATCCAAACTACGATTGCAATATAATTCCTCAAAGGAAAATGTTGAGATTCCAAAGAGGGCGATGGGACAATATTTAATGCTACCACCAATCGTAGACGTGGTCCAAAAAAGGAATGAAAAGAGTTTGTAGAAAAGAAAAGGTGAGAAATATTTTGAGTGTTTTAGGGGGCCCACCTTCTAGTGCTTGAATGTTCATTAGATTTTTCGTAAACCTCAAAATTAGACTAATGCATCTGAAGAGCAATGGTTGCTTGCTAATCATTAGGCTTAAAAAATAGAAAATAAGGGAGAAATAGGCAGTTAATGCCAACGACACCAAATATAGAGTGGTTCGGCAAGGTTTCCAACGTCCATTATGAAGCACTCTTATTATACGTCTTTTTATACAATTATAAGGAACCAAAAGAGAATAACAATAAAAGTGAGGCATTTAAGACCAATGAAGCAACTAATCATAAGGGATTGTTGCATGAGGAGCTCTGAATGATGTATATTTTCTAGAGTTCTTGCCTATTCCAATCCCTTTGAAATGGTGATGCATAGGTTATTTATAGTAATTGAGAATGATGCTTGGACGGTTGAGATTGAGCTGTAAAGCAACAAGAAAGAACATCTTGCTATTGATCAGGTAGAATGGGCTGATGGCAAATAGTTGAAATAGTGAGAAGAATATGAAGATGAGAGAAAGTCAACATGAGAACTGTGTGAGATGCATGCCTTGCCTTTATTGTGCATTTATTGCATTATGTACCATGGTGGCATGTTATGAGGATATGTCATGCTTCTTGTCAAAAGTAGATATACTCGGTTGTACTTCTTGTCGTTTACCTCTGCGTGCTTAGGTGGCAAGGCGAGCTGAGCTGGTTAAATGACTATCGAGGTAGTGAAGAGAACAGAGTTGTCAGACAAAGATGAAATGAACGCTGACCCGGGAGGGAGATGATGAGACAAGCCACTCGAAATAAATCGTAGACAGCTGTACTGAAGCTAGGCCAAAGATAAGCCATGCTTGAACCGGTCTTGAGCTATGACAATTGGTAAATGGTTTAGAGAGATTCTTAAGCGGACGGATGCCTGCTTGCTATAGCGAATGCAGGCGGCAAAGGGGCCGGAGGAGGGCACAAGTGAGTGGGTCAACGTGGACCGAGTCAGGTATTGGTAAGGATAGCCTTGCCTGGCAGGTTGGTTGCTGAAGCCACTTCGGGGTGTGTCGGGCAGTAGCTGGTCTGATGTGCTCTTAAGTAGATAGGTTGATATAGGCCCTGCCTAGACCTAGGTTGGCATCCGAGAGAGGCTAATTATCTTGCATGTTGCCAAGGCTGGTCTATGATGGGCTAGCCAGGATCTGAGCCAACTTGAATCGATCTAGGCCAGGCCAAGAAGCCTTAATCCATTTACCATTTTACTTATGAAATTTTTTAGTAACAAATGGATTTACAATGCCTAGCCTGAACTGCTGAATAGGACAACAAATAGACCACCTATTGACTCCATGAAAGGACTTCAATGCTAAAGTGTATTTATAGACTTTTCATATCTTGTATATTTCTTTTTCATTAAAATATCATATAATCCACATAGTATATATGTCTTAAATGAATGATCAAGACGTATAGATATGGAAATGAATGATCAGAAATTGATTGCTTTAGAATAATTGAAGGTGATAAAGTTACAAAGCAAATAGATCAAAATCATGAGAGTGAGAGAAATGATTTTCTCTTAGATGGGTTAGAAGATTTTATAATTGATATAGAGATTTGAATGGAAGGTAACATCCATTAGAAATGAAGTTTCAAATGAAGATAAGTGACTGGAGGAAGAGGGTTATGCAACAGCTTGAAGATGTGTGAAGAAATTCAAATAATGCATTCATATATCTTTGACATGTATATACACATGTCGACCCATTCCATATTCACATGTCGACCTATAAAATGCACCTGTCGACTTGTGCTATTTGTACATGTTGACCAATGCAATGCATCTGCTTACCTATGCCATATACACATGTTGACACGTGACAA
Source organism: Allium fistulosum (assembly GCA_030737815.1). Classification (NCBI taxonomy): domain Eukaryota; kingdom Viridiplantae; phylum Streptophyta; class Magnoliopsida; order Asparagales; family Amaryllidaceae; genus Allium; species Allium fistulosum. The sequence goes on from CM060902.1 coordinate 238,583,398, forward strand.
TGTTGATCACTGCGCAATATAGTGACTTTCATCTTGTTTTTTGACCCATTACTTTGATCTAAAAGATCCAACTATTTTCTCAAAAATACTTTGGGATGTGTATAAGTTTCTTTCATAATTTGTAGTGATTTGGAGACTATTTTTGATATTTTAATAAATCTAGACTAACAAGACTCAATAAACAACATACTTGATTTTTGCATATGTTAGTCCATCTTGTAGTATTTCTTCAATGGTGTTGTATTCCACTAGATTTTTTGACCCCATCAAATGTATTTGAATGTGTGTTATCCACTATAGATGTCTCCATTAGATTTATTTTGAATTTTTTCGTATATTCATCATATTGAACTTCCATCGATCACCATTATATTACACCTTCTATATTAGTGCAATTGTTACTGAAATAACTCAATAAATTTATTAGTAGCATCATTATATGGTTGTTATAATCAAAACACTAAAATCATGTTTCTAAGATTCTCCCTCTTTTCGATGATGATAACCATTCGTCTTATACAATAAAAGCTCCCTCTGAATTATTACTTCCCATATATCTATGTACTCTCATTGTTAATGTGCTCAAGTATTCTATTTTTTATCCCCATTTTTCATCAACAGAAAAGACAAATTTTTTGGAAATATACATAGATCCTTAGTAAAATATATTTCTCTCCCCTTGTACTAATATTTTTGTAATCAAGACAGATAATCGTTTTAGTTTAAGCCATTTAATCAAAAATTCCTAGTTCTCATCTTAAGTTAATATAAGTAGCTTTGCGCAAAAGTTGGTAAATATATCTATAAAAAATTCTATGTTAAAAATTCGAAAGTGATATTTTTCTTTTGATACATGGTCACATAGAAAATGATGTCTAAATCAATGTGTTTAGTTCTTGAGTTATTCACTGCATTTTTGGATAAATTAGTTACATTTATATTATCACAATATATAGGAGACCTGGTGATTCTTAATGTAAAATATTTAATTATTTGATGCATATGTTTTATTTATGCACAAGTTAACGCTGCACAAATATATTATATTCACTAGTTGATATGGATATACAATTTTATTTCTTATTAAATCAGCAGACTATGGACTATCCATTAAAGTGACATGTGTCGCTCTTGTGTTTTCTATTTGTCCTACAGCCTCTAAATGAATATTGCTATATGGTGCCAACTCAAAAGGATAATCTTAAGGTAGAAAAGTCTGTAACCCACAATTTCGGCCAAGTAATGCAATATTCATTTAAAACTCTTAAGTGTTACTCGTATTGGCTTGAAATCTAGCACGTAAGCATACACTCATCGTTATATCTGGTCAGCTAGCAGCTTAAGGGAGTAGTGAACCAATCATACTATGATATAATCGTTGGTCAACTTCTTTTCCATTTTAATCACGATCTAGATGTAAACTTGTGTTCATGAGAGTAGGTTTACTAGTTTTATTTTTAATATTTAATCATTTAACTAAATACTTACAATATTTTTCTTGATATATAGATGTACCATTATTTAGCTATTTAACTTGTAAATTAAGGAAATATTTAATTTCTTCCATATGGAATATTTCAAATTCATTTTTCCCATTATTGAAAATTCTATACATAAATTTCATTTAAAGATCCAAAAATAATATCTTCCATATATATTTGAACAATTATAATGTTAATTCTTTTTAACAAAAAATAAAGAGTCAAAATTACTAATTTCAAAACCCAAGCACAAAAGATAGTTTTTTAACTTGTCATACCAAGCATGTGTTGCTTGTTTAAGACCGTGAAGCGCCGTTTTGAGCATATGAACATGGCCAAGGTATTTTTCATGCTTAAATAGGGGAAGTTGTTATGTATAAACATTTTCTTTTATAAAACCATTTAAAGCAGCACTTCAAGGTTCATTTGATAATGTTTTAAATATGGTGATAAACAAAGGCTAGCAAATTTCTTATTGCCTTGAGTTGTGCCATAGCAACAAACATCTCATTGTAATCTATCCTCTATTTTTGGTTATACATCTATCCAACCAATCTATATTTATTTCTAATAATTTCACCATTTCTGTAATTATATTATTTTAGTATACTCACTTAGTTCCGATGATAGGTTGATCGTTACGTCTAGGAACTTGCTCAAATTAATTTAACTCTTCTTGCATTTCTATTACCCATTATTCGTGTTCTATGGTCTCTTTATAGTTTGGCAAATTATATTCATACATCAAAAGTCATTAAACATACATTGTTACTTTTGTTAAAAAAAATATATTACTAAATTACCTTTCCTCTTAGATGCATTTTTAGTCCTATTCTTATAATCAATCAAACTAGAACATTTAAATAAATTTTATTTGATCAAAACTACATAATTTTATGAAGAAGTCAGTGAATGTTTTACCATGATACCTAAAATATCAATTAAGACAACTCTCCAACTATCTGTTTTAGTTTTAAAGTACTTTTTTTTATAAAATTAAAGTTGATTTAGTTGAAATTGAGTATTTTTTAAAAGAATAAAAGAAATCACAATATTAATAACAAAAATTAAATTTTATTTTATTGAATTTTAACTTAATTTAGTGCTAGAAATTTCTATTTTTATGTAAATGAGTTTTATGTTTTAATGAGAGAGACGATGAAGATAAATACAAGGGTAATTTTATAAAAAAGATGATGTATACAAAGTAATTTTTGATGTATATTAGTTTATTACATTTTAGGATGTATGTTAAGAGATTACTGGTGTATGAATAGAATTAGCCCTATCGTTTTTTGGTTCTAAATAGGATAAAAATGCAGTACGACCTATTTCATTAAGTTGTCTTCTAGTTAGAAATTTACTAGAAACATGACCTAGTAGATTTTTAATTGGATGATCTTTCAAAATCCTTAGCGGTGATATTAAAGTACTATTATTATTATTCTAAATTTTATTATTATCATCATTATCTTCAATGGTCTCATTATTTTATACTGTTAAACGACTGTTGGTTGGTTAACAGTAGAAATTTCAAGTTCATCGTTAGTAAATTTAGAACTTTCAACAAAAGATGCATGTATGGTATTTCAATAATATTTGTTCTTTTACTGTTTTTATGAAATAGTGATTCTCAAAATGAGTAGTCCAAGTCATGTAGTAATACTAGTGCGAACCCATGCTATGCACATGGTTTTTCATCATGTAGTTTAGATGGTGCATTTTTTTTATGGAATTTTTAGTTATGTTAATCCGAAAATACATGTTCATGGATTGTAATTCTTCAGATTAGCTTTTCTTGGACACTACCGACAATTTTTTTTTTGATAGATTTTCTTAACAAATTGAAAAATACATAAAATATGATTATTATTTTTGAGCATGTTGATTTTATATGACAACTGATAACATCAACTATACTTGTTCTCATTATGCTAAGCATTGCATTACTAAGAATGTATATTAATTTATTTTCAAATGTAAGCAATATAAATCAACATAATTTTGTTCAATGCTTAATATATAAATTTAAATTTACTCAATTTGGTTTGATAATAGTGTTCTACACCTAGAATAAAAAATTGTGTCCAAGGTAAAATAATGTTTAAATTTGGTTCGAAGAAATCACGTTCCAACAGTTGCGTTATTAACCTTTTATAATATTACACAATACTAATTAAATTATAGGAAATATTACTATCGACATGAAATATTATATTTTCGAACACAAATAGTGTAATACGATATGAGAATTATACATAATATATGCACTATGTTGTCAAAACTTTTGAATAGCCAAATAATTTTCCCTTTTACTTCAAACATTCATGCAAAGATAGTAACTGAAATAATAGGTAATAAGGATAATTAAACGTAATTAATTTCAATGTTTAATAAAATACTTGTAGTTGCACAAAAAATATTTTACATGACATTTCATTGAAGATCAAATCTAAATTAAATGGTGTAAAGAAACACAGTCAACGAAATAAGATAATGAAAATAGATTATCATTCATATTTATGAAATAAGCAACTACATATGCATAAAAGCAAAAAGGATTGAAATGAAAGTATGACTTGTATGTAGTAAAATGATGACATATAAAATGCAATAAGTACCGAAAGTTAATTTTATTTTATTACGAACCAAAATTTATGAAGTCTATAGGTTACACAGAACTAAATTAAGTTCTTTTCCATCAGTAGGAAGTTTAAACTTCAATACCGGTTATTTCTTTACTAATCTTCATTATTTTCCTACAAAATCTTATAAATTATTAACTGAATGAAAACAACTGTCGTACATCTTCTCCTTCAACAAACTGACATCGCTTATACCTAACTCTACACTTAAACATATTTATTATTTAAATTTGACTTTTATTTAATAATTCATCATCTTGTCTTTTCATGTACTTGTACTCAGGGTAAATGAATTATATCGATCCAAATGTTAATAGCAGTAGAAGTAACGTTTTTATGCATTGTCAAACATGATTACATTATTCAAAAATTTGTTCAATTGTTCTTGATTTAGTATTATAAAATTTATAAAACAGCAAATGATTACACCATTGACAAATTTTCATTTTTATCATATAGTTTATATATGCTCAGGTATTACCGCAAAGTAAATGGAAGAAAAACCACTAAGATAAATTAATTTAGACGTTGAGGTAGCATTGTGACATAGAAGTACATTCCAATAAAATGTATGTTACAAATTAAATGTAAAAGGGAAAAAATCATAATTTTATAGTAGTGTTCGCTGTTGAAAATAGTTGGTGTAGCAAGACAAAAAGGCGTAAGTTGAAGTAATTTGAATATAATGTCAAGGTAAACCTCTGGATTTTGTGATAAAAAGCAAGATAAAAACTTTAATAGCAATTGAAAATTTCAAATTTAAGTATTTTATTGCGGTACATGCAAGGATATAAGTCAAAATAACTATACTATAAGAAGCATATCAGTGTATCCAATGCTCTAGAGTTGTCTGCTAGCATTTCCATCTCCATCAAATTTTGCAGCTCTATTACTGTGGTGCTTTACTTCACCGACTAAGGTTACAAATTTTCAAAACAGAATAACAGTGAGAAAACGTATAGGTATAAATAATGCTATATGGCTTAATATTGATCATATATCATATATCATTAAAATTTTAATATTCCAAAAAAAATTGTATGAAATATTACGTTAATTGATTACAATTGAGGAAATATTTATTAACTTAAGTAGGAAAACCAGCTAACAGCAGGTTTATGCAATTTCAATAATTGTGTCCTTTTTATTCGAAAAGAAGGACCAAAAGCCTCCAAGAGTAACCGGAGCTTGACATTTCACACTCTTCCTCCATTAAATCTTCTCCCGAGAATCATTCTATAGTAAAACCGATAAATAATAATGATTGTATGGTTATTTATTACCAAACCCCTATTAATTACCGTGCGTATTTGGAAACAATTAAAGTAATATGTTATCTTAACTATATAACCGTAAACGCTTTTATCAAGTATCTACTACAGCGATGGAAATAGTTACATCATAAATAATATTCAATATAATTACCAATTATGGATCAAATTCGAAAATAGCAGCAAAACATCTTATGATGCTACGTTTATAAACATTTTCTTAATATATATCTTTTAGGTTGCAACTTTAATGATATGTTGAAATGAAATAAAGATTCAGTTCATGTTACACCGACAAAGTCCAAATTTAATCCTAATCAATCATAAGTTCAACTTGTAGCTGGAGATATGGAAGTGGTTAAATGTTTAGAAAGAACTAAAATTTAAATAGTCATGGCATCATTGGCATGAATTATTTTACAAAGCTTCAATTTTACTTCCATAGTTCAAAACTATGCTAATCAACGAAATCAATATATTCCATCTAAATGAACCCTTAATTATAGAAATTGAATTTCTTGTAGGACCGTACAATAACCAATGGTACTTCCATCATGTTAAAATCCAATCCGGAAGGAAAAAACTAAATTGGGTCAATAGTTAATTGTTCATTGGAATTCTAGGCTCAATTTGTGTTTACATTATTTAGGTTGCATTAAATGTTATATTTAACCAGTGTAAGTTACTTGATTCATCCTTTTTGCATTTTAAGATTTTTGATTTAGAAATTTTGATTCAGATTACTAATTTTATATTATAAAGAATTTATACGTGATTTTATTTTCGTAAAATTGAGGGGCTTAATATATGTATTGCGATGAAGAGGAAATAATGAAGAAAAAAAATCTTCTTATTATCTCTCACGTTTTATTACAGGCAGTCTCTTGTATTTATATACGTAAATGCTATAACCAGTACAGACCAATAGAAAAAAAACATGTCAGCAATATACAACCCATTTCTTTTTACAAGTTGTAATATTCCCCCTCAAGATGGACTGTGAAGATTTTTTATAGACATCTTGGATAGAAGAGGAAACAAAAGAGAAGATGGCAAAGGCTTAGTGAACAAATCAGCAAGCTGTTGATGAGAATAGATTGGCATCAACTTGATAAGGTCTTGTGAAATTTTGTCCCGAATGAAATGACAGTCAATCTCAATGTGTTTAGTCCTTTCATGGAAAACTGGATTGGAAGCAATATGAATAACTGCTTGGTTGTCACAGAACAACAGCGTTGGAGATGAAACTTGAATTTGAAAATCATGAAGAAGTTGTTGAAGCCAACAAATCTCACTTGCGGTAGCAGCTAAAGCTCTATATTCTGCTTCAGCCGAAGAACGAGCAATTGTCGTTTGTTTCTTGGCCTTCCAAGAAATAAGGGAATTGCCAAGAAATACGCAAAAACCAGTTATTGATTTTCTAGAATCTGAAAAAATCCCCAATCTGAATCAGAAAACACCTTGAGCTTGAAATTAGAATCATCAGCATCATTATCAGTTCTAGAAGACTTTGAAACAAATAACAAACCTTGACCAGGCTTGTTCTTCAAGTAGCGAAGAAGATGATGAGCAGCTTTGAGATGAGGTTCTCTAGGCTGAGACAAAAATTGACTAAGCTTGTGGACAGCATATGTGATGTCTGGTCATGATAAAGTGAGGTAAATAATCCTTCCAACAAGTCTTCTATAAATAGAAGCATCTTCAAGAAGGGAGCCTTCATGAGCACTTAATTTTAGCTTTGGATCCATAGGTACAGCAGTAGGCTTACATCCAAGATACCAAGTGTCTTCAAGAAGTTGAAGAGTATAATGCCTTTGTGACATGACGATTCCTTCGACTGAACGAGTTATGTCAAGTCCTTAAAAGTACTTCAAATGACCAAGGTCTTTAAGTTTAAACTGAGAATGAAGAAAATTCTTAAGAGACTCGATAACATCATCATTTGGACCTGTAATGATGATATCATCGACATAGACAAGGAGTTCTATGAAAGTTGATCATGTTCCTTTAGTAAATAAAGAGTAATCACATTTGGATTGAATAAATCCATAATCAACAAGAGCTTGTGAAAATTTTGAGTACCATTTCCGTGAGGCTTGCTTAAGGCCATAGATAGACGTATGTAGTCTACAAACAAATTTCTCCCCCTGAATGCTTTGTTTCTTCACTTTGTCATAGCCCAGAGGCATATCCATGTAAACCTCTTCGAAGAGATCACCATGTAGAAAAGCATTATTGACATCTAGTTGAGTTAATGCCAATTATTATTAGCAGCGAGCGCAAGTAAGACTTTAACTGTGACCGATTTTGCGACAGGCGAAAAAGTTTCAATAAAATCAATTCCATTTTGTTGTGTGTATCCTTTAGCTACCAAACGTGCTTTATATCTTTGTATAGTGCCATCAGAACGATATTTGATCTTCTAAATCCATTTACATCCTATAGAATGTTTATTATGAGGTAATGGGGTGACTGTCCAGGTTTTATTTGCTTCCATGGCAGTAAGTTCAACTTGCATAGCTTCACGCCACTCTGGATATTTAATAGCTTCATGGAAAAATTGTGGTTCATAATTTGAAGAGACATTTAGCACAAATTCTTTATCAGCAGATGATAAAGTGTCATAAGAAAGAAATTTCTACAAGGGATATGCAGTTGAACAGCTAAGAAGAGGAACGTTTTGTTGAGAAACAAGACTACAATGAAAGTCACGAAGATAAGATGGTGGTTTTGAAAGTCGAGAAGATCTTCTAACATTAGAAACATTATTTTCAACAACAGGAGTTTCAGAAATATCAACTGTATGTTCATCTTGTTCTAGTAATTCATGAATTTGTTCAGTATTTGAAGTTTCAGGTCCAACAACTAGAACATGAGATTCATAACTTCCATTCACTGGAGTAAAATGAGATGTAATTGAAGGAGATACTGCTCCAAAAGAACTAGGCACATGCAATACTAAATCTGGAAATGGATCAATCAAATCTGAAGTAGAAGCTATAGTATGAAATGGAAATATCTCCTCATGGAAAATTACATCACGGGAAATAATAATTTGTTTAGTTTGAATATCATAAAGGCGGTAGCCTTTAATGCCAGGTGGATATCCTATGAACACACACATCCTGGATCTAGCATCAAACTTGGTTATATATGCAGATAAGGTAGAAGCAAAAGCAAGACACCCAAATACTCTAAACATAGAGTAATCCACACAAGTTTTGTAGAGAATTTCATATGGATTTTTGTGATGCAACAGAGGAGAAGTGGTACGATTGATCAAATATGTGGCTGTAAGTACACAGTCTAACCAAAATTAAATAGGCACCCTAGACTGAAAATATAAAGCTCTTGCCACATTTAGCAAATGTTGGTGCTTTCTTTCCACAACTGAGTTTTGTTATGGCCTTTCTACACATGAAAACTGATGAAGAACTCCAATAGAATTAAAGAAATCAGTGAAAAGTAATTCTGGCGCATTGTCTGAGCGAAATTTTTTAATTTTGGCTGCAAATTGAGTTTCAACCATCTTGAAAAACTTAGGAATAATGGAAGCCACATCAGATTTATGCTTCAACAGAAAAATCCAAGTAAATCATGAGCAATCGTCTACTAAAGTTAGAAAATATTTGTAACCATTATAAGATGAAGCATGGTAAGGGCCCCAAATATCACAGTGTATTAAACCAAAAGGAATCTCAGACATATGATTTTAGATTCAAAGGATAACCTTCTTTGTTTAGAAAGTGGACAAATGTAGCAAGGATCCGCTTGATTGAGTTTAGAAGTATCACAACACAATTGAGATTTCAAACTATTCAATTTTTTAAAAGAAATATGGCCTAATCTATTATGCCAAGTTTGAGCAGAAATTTGATTTACGTAAACTGTTGGACCATTGTTGAATGATTTGGTATCCAGTATATAAAGCCTTCACACTTTTCACCCTTGCCAATCGTCTTCTTGTTGTTTAGCTCCTGAATAATAAAGTGGTCAGTCAGAAAGCTTATAGTAAGTTCAGTCCTATGAGTAGGAGAACTAACAGACAACAAGTTAAATTGAAAATCTGGTATGAATAGCACATCCTTGAGGATAACATTATCACTAATTTGAATATCTCTAGAAAGGAAAACTGGTATAACAGTGTGATTGGGCAATGTAACAGTGGATTTTGGAATTTGTCTCAAAGATTTAAATGTAGAAGCCAAAGAACAAATATGACGAGTAGCACCAGAATCAACTATCCAATATTGTGGAGAAGAAAATTTTCTGCTCAATGCAACCGAAAAATAAGTACCTGTGGCGAACGAGGCAGCTTTGTTGTCTTGAGGTTCATCCATGTTGTGATTGGAAGAAATTAAATGACTTGACAACATGGACATATGCTGCTAGTACTGAGAGGCATTCAAATTATGAAAAAAACTGCTAGCAGCTTCTTGATTAGACTTCAAATCTTGACTATAAACATTGTTGATAGAACCAGAATTGACTTGAGAAGAAGCATTGTAACGGTTCTTTGCCTTGTAGCCTGGTGGATATCCATGAATTTTGAAGCATTTATCGATATTATGACCATGAAATTTGCAGTGTGTGCAATAAGGTCTGTCCTTCCTTGAAACCTTAACATAAAATTCATCAACAGACTTTTTATTCTTATCAGGATTAGATTTAATAGCAAGGGCCATGGCATTAGAAGCATCAAGGTTAGTATTTGAATTAATAATAGTACCAACTTTTCTCTGGTGTTCTTCTTGTGAAATTAATGCAAAGACTTTATTAATGGGAGGAAGATGATCCATTAACAAGATCTGACCCCTAACTTGTGAAAATGAATCATTTAGTCCCATGAGAAAAGACATTATGTACTCCATCTGATAATGAATATTTAATTCTTTAAGTCCTCCACAAGAACACTTTGCACAAGTACAAACTGGTCTGTAATTACTCAATTCTTCCCAAACAGTCTTCAATCTTGTAAAATAATCGCTGATAGAACTCTGATCTTGAGTTAAATTCATTAGTTCTCTTCTTAATTGGAATATTCTTGGTCCGTTTTTCTACTGAAACCTATCTCTAAGGTCCAACCAGATATCATGAGCAGATTCCGCAAAAATTATACTTGCAGATATATCTTTAGAAACAGAATTTAATATCCAAGAAATTACCATATTGTTGTTACGAATCCAAGAATTTGTTAGATCAAGATTTGTACCATCTGGTTTTGGAATTGAACCATCAACAAACCCTAATTTATTCTTCATAGACAAGGCAATCAACATTGCACGACTCCAGGAGGCATAGTTATCTCCAGTGAGTGGTTGAGAAACAAGAACAGCTTCAGGATTATCAGAATGATGTAAAAAGACAGGACTGGAAGAATCATCAATGGCAGATCTAGTCCCGATGGATGAAGTAGGAATCGTCCCAGAGCGAGAAGATTGATCTGACTCATTCATTTTGCAAAGAATCAAGATTAGGAAACGGAAATTGAAAATTAGAAGGTTGGATTTCGCTCCGATACCATATTGCGATGAAGAGGAAATAATGAAGAAGAAAAATCTTCTTATTATCTCTCATGTTTTATTACAGACAGTCTTTTGTATTTATATACCTAAATGCTATAACCAGTACAGACCAGTAGAAAAACAACATGTCAGCAATATACAACCCATTTCTTTTTACAAGTTGTAATATATATGAAAACTAAGGACTTTTTTCCTATTATGGTAAATAACAAGGATGTTATTTAAAAGTTATCTATATAAATGATATTATAAAATTACACATAAATCAAGCCTAAATTATAGTAAGTGAAACCTCATTCGAATGGGTAAGAATATGGCACATCAAGTTAAAGTCTAGAAGAAATGATAAATGAAAAATAGAATTAATAGTAATTCTTTACTCGATAGAAAGATTGAAGATTTGGAATAGGATTCCACTATTGCTATTTATTCTGTTGGAAGAAATAAAAAGTGATCTTTGAATTTAGGGATCGAGACAAATTGTAGATTGGAGTTGATTGAATATTATGAGAGAAAACTTATAGATGGATACAAAAGAAATGTCAAAATAACTCTTTACATTCTGAATAAACATTGAGTATCATATGTCAGCATGAGGAGGGAAACCTAAGGATAAAGGAGAAAGCAAGAATGAGAACTTAGCTTTAATAGTATGGTATAATGTTAGAATAGAAGGCTACCAACAAGTTTGTTGGCTGGCAATACAATTATACAGATATACATTTAGTTGTATAACTACATGATGAACTTATTGAGTATCAATTAATGATTGAATCAAAATGCACATAAATGGCTAAAGGTAATACAATTACAACTTGATATGATAATTATTATTAGCACATATAATTAAGCAAGAGGGAAACGTACTACTTCATCAAACAATGGTTGCTCAAGCCAGAGGCTGAGTTCATCATCAAAACTGGCTGAAACGTGGCAGGGACAGTGATGCATATGGCAGGCTAAAACAGGGGGCTACTAGGCTGAAGCATTGCATGTAAGGATCTTGAAGGAATATGCATATAAAATTGTGATGCATATGCAGTTGCTATGTATGGAACTGATAGGAATATACCATGGTTCAAAATTCCGACGAAATTCCGGTTTTTCCGGTGATTCCGTTCCGGTTCCGCTCATAACCGGAACGGAATCCGGTTAAAATTCTGGTTCCGGTCTAAATTTCGGATTTGCTTTTCAAATATTGAAAAAAATTATAAAAAAAATAAAAAATTGCAACAAACATATAGTAATTAAAAAAAAGTAAAACAAATTAAATAGGACAATAAATAAATGGACAAAAAATCATGTGCATGAAAAAAAAATTTGTTATATTTTTGTTAATTTACATCGAATCATAATAAAATTTTAAAAAATGACCAAAATTTTAAAATCTAAAATGAACAATACAGAATCTTAAACAATGGTTTTTTTAATTAAAGTGTAGTTTATATGTAATGTAAAAAATGTACTGTAAATTTATTACATTATTGGATATTTATTAGCGTAAATAGCAAATTAAAGCAAACAGGGTACCAAAATTAGAAAATCGGAATTAAAACGGAACTTCTGAAACTTCCGGAATGGAATCAAAAATTTTAAAATTACCAATGACCGGAACCGTAACGGAAAACGGAATTTCGAACCTTGGAATATACATATAGTGTAGACTGAGAGCATATGCAGTTGCTATGTACAGGTCTGATATAAAATAGTGATGCATGTAAATAATGTAGACTGAAAGCGGAAGGTGCATAATTACATTACTGAAATTGGTGCAATCCTGAAATCTTGTAGGAATAGGACTATGGCATGGCTAGATACAAGAACCAAACCGATGCCGGTGCCCGAAAAGAAATGCTGGGTGCATTCAGTATCAGATGGTGAAGCATGCATGTACTAATGTCCCAAATTCAAAATGGATGCAATGAGTAGTAGCAAATAGTGAAGAATCTGGAGACAAGCTGGGAAGATGCGGAGTGATCAATTTGAGATCTTGAGGTGGTCCTAGCAGCAGTTGAGATAGCAGTAGGCAGTAGGTGTGAAGATGAAGCTTTGAACAGTGATAAATGTACGTTGGTGCAAGATTTGATGAATATATGCTAATGCGTGATTAACTCGAACTTCATTGGTGCAAGCCTACTGCTGATTGCAGACGAGTGGTGCTGGGATGTGCTTCCATTTGTAGCAGAAGTCTAGTCATATATAGAGTGTTCAAAGTTGTTGGGGGCAGTTCAGTTTGTTCTAGTCCAGTATCCAAAGCTTTCGGGAGTGCTGGAGACGCATTTGAGGACAAGTTTGAAGTAATTGATTTCACAAATTATTTCGTGTTTCTCCGGAATTGTTCTTGGCAGTTGCTTTCATTTTAGATCTTGTCCATAATAATTTGTTCAAAGAAGTAGAAATATTACGGAGGTAGGATCTTTAAACTTGTTAGTAAAGACGTGATGATTTCTTTTTGTCCATTATATCAATAGTACTTATTTACAGTTGATTAAATTTGAACTAATGTTAGTCCAGTAATCAGTAGGTAAAGGACTAGTATAAGTTACTTGAAAACCATGTAAGTTAAATAAATAACATATTAATAATGTTTTGTGAGTAGTTACAATTAATGGTATAGGCGTGTTGTTGTTTCTAGGGATGAGTTACAGAAGCAACACATTTCATTAAGCTTTGCTTTCGAGTAGCCAACAAAGATAACTTCATCCCAAGGTTCTAGATTCTGTCCGGCACGTTGGAATTTCAGACATTCCATTCCAGTTCTAATGTAGACCGAGACGTAATTCACTAAATATTCTGGTTACGAATCAAGACATTATAAAATCAAAAGAAAACAGAAAACCAAAAGAAAATTACATTAGAGAACTTTCAAATAAGTAAGAAGAAATTGTTTCAAAGCCCTAAAAGATGTTATTAAACCAAGAGAAAATCAGCTTACAAGGATTAGTTGAGCACAAAATCATTATAATTTCAACATTCAGTAGTTTGAGGAGGTAATTTTCTTCTTATTGCTTTCTATTTTAGAATTGGATTTAAAATTTGAATGCAATTTCGTTAGAATTTGAATGATGTCTAATGAAGGCAGAAACTAAAGCGATAAATGAAGAAGGAGCATAACTAGGCTACAAACAGCTATCAAAATTTGAAGTAGAAGAAGGCCTAACACCTAAGAAGGATGTTGGCATACTGGGCTACGAGCAAGAAATAATGCGGGCCTAACGTAATTGGCTTATAAACTATGTTTTAATAAGTAGATATTAACGGACTCTTAATATAAAATTTTGATATCTTTGATACATAATAGATATCAAAGAAGGTAAAAGATAACTAAATAAGAAAACAAAATTTGTACAGAATCTTTGAAAATTTTGAAAATTTTTGAAATGGAACCGGCATTTTTATAATTTCAAATGACTGAAGCAGAATTGAAAACCGAAAATTTAAACCTTGCTTCATCCACTTTTGGATTGAATTTGTCTAATTGGTCATTTGTATTAAATATAAAACATTTTGCCCCAAAAACTCTAAAATACTATACTTTAGGTTTCTTTTTATCAAAATATATTGAATGGGGTATTTTTTTGTCAATGATTTTATTGAAACTTGGTTTAAAACATAACATGTAGTATATAATACTTCAATTCAGAAATTCTGAGGTAAAGCACAACTATTGAGCATCATTCTGGCACATTCCCATAAAGTTCTATTTTTTCTTTCTATAAGCCACTTGGTGTGGTAGCCTAGAGAAAGAGAAACTGTGACTAATATCTCTTTTATTACAAAAATTGTTAAATTGTTCATTTTTAAATTAACCTCGCAATCACTTCTTGGATTTTTAATATTCAAAATTTAAATTTTTTGAATCCTTTTAGCAAAAATCTTGAATATTTCAAAAGTGTCGCTTTTATATTTCAAAAATAATGTCCAAGTATACCCTGAGTCAACTATTACAAAAACAAACTTATGATTTACTAATACACCCTGAGTTAAACCAAACAAATCAAAGTAAAGCATTTCCTACATGTTATCCGGCCTTTTGACCGGGCAGTATTTGGATAGACTTGATGATTCGAACTTGAAAGCTATCGAGGCAAGAAGCCCTAAAGTTAGTTTCAGGGTCTACAAACTACATGCAACTAGAGCCATAAGGCAAAGACCAAACCACCACAAGGAACGAAGTACCAAAATACGCCAAAGTGGTGGATCAGTACCGATCCAACCACTTGGATTGGTAACGGTCCACAGTATTTCATCCATTTTAGTCCAAACTCCTCCTACTTGCAAGTCTTTATGCTTGAAGGTTATTCCAAGTCCCATTGCATCGATCTCATGCGATCCTCTATTAGTCTCCTCAAATACTTGAAATCAACAACTTCATTCTTCTACCAATCCATCATTTGGACTTAGAAACAAGCCATTGATGATGCAAAAAAGTTCAGAATCATGAAGCTAACCATGAATCAAGCCTAAACAAAGAACTCAGAGTGATCCATTTGGCGATCTATGGATCGGTACCGATCCAAGCCCATGGATCGGCACCAATCCACGTATATCAATGAGGTGTCCACCAATTTTCTCAGGTTTACTAGTCTGGATGTGGAAAACAATGTGGAGATCGTGGGACGAGTTTTCAGGCAACCTACAGCTATAAATAGAAGGGCAGGGGTTCATTTTTTAGGATCATTTTGGCTCTCTTACTCTACTCTCTTGTAATCATCCATGGATTTATATCAATCCTTAAGAACTAGTGCTTGTAACCAGTGATATAATCAATAACATCACTAAGTGGACATAGGCCAAGATTAGACGAAGCACTATAAAATGCTATGTGCTCATTTCTTGCTCTTTTTAATTTATTTTTCTTCACTTTTTATTCTCTACACAATCTCTTGGGTGTTTGTGCCATTTTTTAGTTCAAACATGTTGGTGCATTCATTGAGAATGATATTCTCAGGCTACATGGATCCATCATCTACTATTGGATATCTTAGAACCGAGAGATAGATCCAATCTTCCAATCTTATCATTCTACTACTCAGATTTTGAATAATCTACAAGAAGCTATTCGCCATGGCCTCAAGGAGAGACCGTTCTACAAACTTCAAAGCTACTAATGATGCTGAGAACCAGGATATTCAACGTGTGGATGAAGTTGCATAGCCAGAGCAGGTAAAGGTCCAAAACCCAACTGATGTTGTGACAAAACTGGAAATGGACCGTATGATGAAGCAGATGGTGGAAAGGTTCCAGAAGAGTCGTAATGAGATAAGCCAGTAGATGCAGAAGAGCTTGAGATTGCTGAATGAGCTAACTCAGAACCGCCGTAGAAGGAGTATGAGGGACTAACACCTTCTGGTTTATAATCTGATAGCACCTCATCATCCGAGCAGAGACAGAGGAATAAGAAGTGGAAAATGGAACAAAACTAGGCTGGAACTTCAAATTAGGATCAAGAAAAACTCATGGCAATGATTTGTAGATCAATACCAATCTAAAAGGAAGGATCGATACCAATCCAATAAATGTTGGATCTGGAACTCACCCTCTAGATGGTGGCGTGAACTTGACCTCTAACCGCGCTATAGGTGATCAGAATCTAGAATATTGAACTACTGCTAACGATCCGCCGCACAAGAATAGACAGTGGGCACTGCTGGATTAATGGATCTCTCGGAGTTTGGAGAACACAGGACAAGGGTCTTCCCAAGAGCATTCGCCAGGCCAAACACTCGAAAAGGATCCTGATTACTGCCGTTTAGCCAAACCTGTAGAACCGGAGTACTTGGCTTAGATAGTAAGGAAACTTGTGAGTGAAAACAAGTTCAGAAGTAATGATGAGTTGAGTACAACTCCTAGTCAGAATCTATTTACCGAGAACATTCTTCGTGAGAAGTATCCGTAGAGGTTTGTAATGCCGAAGATGTCGTTATACGATGGGAAAATGGATCCGAGGCAGCGCGTGATGAAATACGAACATCATATGGGCTCTATAAGAGCATCGGATACCGTGAGATGTCGTTGTTTTCCAATCTTCTTGGAGGAAGTAGCGACGATGTGGTTCACTCGACTCCCACCGAGATCCATGTCATCTTTCACTAAGTTGACATGAAGATTTCTGGAGCAGTTCCATCTACACACTTCACTTTCGAAAGATGTAATGTCATTATCAAAACTCTTCCAAGGTGCGGGAGTTATTGGAGGATTTCTTGAATAGGCTCCATATGGATATGATGGAAGTTACGAATGCTAAGGATGACATAGTATCGATGTCATTAATCAGGGGGGTTCATCCCAAGACTGATTTCGAGAGATGTTTGGTAATGAAATCCCCGTCGACGATGGACATTTTTTATAGGAAGGCTAATCAGTTCTTGCACTTGGAAGAGGCACGCACTTGTTTCCAAAGGGATGATGCTAGGCGTTCAGCTGGAGTGATACAGAGTGATATAGTTGTGAAATAGTCCGAAGGGAGTTCCGGAAATATGGGAAACAAGAATGATGGTCATAAATGAATAGATAATGGGGCTATGCACTAAAAATCCACTCAGATGCACATCCGGTCAGATAGAAGCACAGAACTCTAGACCAGGAAAGTGCAATGGTCTACACAAAGAGTTAAGAAGTTAAAGGAGAATTGGTTCATCAAGGAGGTATACTATCCAAAGTGGATTACCAATACAGTACTAATAAGAAAGCCTAAAGGGAAATGGATAACTTGCATAGACTTCACGGATCTCAATAATGCTTGCCCGAAGGATAGTTTTCCCTTACCGATGATCGATCAGTTAGTAGATGCAACTAGTGGGCATGAATTACTCTCATTAATGGATACATATTCAGGGTACAATCAAATAGCCATGTTTGAACCAGATAGGAAACACACTAATTTTATGATAGATAAAGGGCTATGTTGATACAAGGTCATGCCATTTGGGCTCAAGAATGCGAGTGAAACCTACCAGAGGTTGGTCAATATGATGTTTTCTAAAAAGATTGGAAAGAATGTGAAGGTATATGTGAATGACATGCTAGTTAAGTCAAAAGCAGCACCAAATCATGTCAAAGACTTGGAGCAGATATTCATAGTCCTAAGGCAATACTATATGAAGCTAAACCCTCTGAAATGCACCTTCGTTATCTAGTCAGGTAAGTTTCTAGGGTATATAGTGAGTCCATATGGCATTAAAGCAAATCCAGAAAAGATTAAGGCCATAAAAGGACTGGGAATCCCAAAGAAGCTGAAAGATCTAATAAGTCTAAATGGTAGGGTAGCGGCTCTAAGCATGTTTATATCCAAAGCCACAGAAAAGTGCATCCCATTCGACCAAGTGAAGAAGGGGTGAAACTTCGAATGGACTTAGGAGTGTGAAGCTTCATTCCAAAACCTAAAGGATCATTTGGTTAATAATCCTATATTATTAAAACCAATGACATGTGAGAACTTATACATTTACTTAACTATAATTGATCAAGCTATTAGTGATGCAGTGATATGAGAGGATGAAGGGACATTAAGGCCTATCTACTTCCCAAGCAAGCGTTTATCAAGGGCAGGGCTAAACTACTCAGTTGTTGAAAAGCTTACATACAACCTGCTCCTTACAATGAGAAAGCTACATCATTATTTCCAAGCACATCCCATCAAAGTCTTCATCACAATCCTCTTAGGAAAACACTGCAGAAGCCAGAGACATCGGATCGCCTATCCAAATGGACAATGGAGCTTAGCCAGTACAACATCACCTGTTATCCCAGGAAGGCAATCAAGGGCCAATCACTTGTAGATTTGATTATAGCATGCACCTTATCAGTTGAACCCCATTTAGAGGAAGAAGCAAGCACCCCACAGTTCTGGAAATTTTTCATAGATGGAGCATCAAATGAACAAATGGCAAGAATTAGATATATAATAATCACCCTAAATGGACAGAAGCTGCATGGAGCAGTGCCGCTCGATTTTAAAGCAACCAACAATCTGTCAGAATATGAGGCTCTTCTCCCAGGCCCACGAATCGACCAGTAAATAAGTGTAACACACATTAAAATTCACAATGATTCCCAATCAGTTGTGAACTAAGTGCAGGGCACTTGCCAAGTGAAGGAACCGACCTTAGCCAAATATGCGGAACTGTTTAAGAAATTACTAGAGTAGTTCGAACAATCTGAGATAGAGCAAATCCCATATGAGAAAAACTCATTAACCGACTCCTTAGCAAAACTAGCTAGCACAAAGTGGCCAATTAAATAAGGCAATACCAATTGGGCATCAAGTAGAGCTAAGTATAACAGGGTCGAATCAAATACTAGTCCTGACCCGAGCCCAATGAGTCGCCATTCAAGGAACAAAAAATCAGGAGACAATGGAGAGTCAAGGGCAACCAATAACTGAGGTCCCGCCTCAACAAACTAAGGAGAATGACTGGATGACTCCCATCAAATAGTTCCTCTTAATTAGAGTTTTACCTTCGAATAGAAATAAGGCTCAAAAGATAAGACACTCGGTTCCATACTACTCTTTCTTTGATGGAACATTATAGAAGAGAGGGTATTCTACCCCTTAACTTAGGTGCGTTTCTAAGGAAGAGGGGGTATAGGTCATGAGAAAAGTACATAAGGGCCAATGCGGAGATCACTATGGAGGAAATAAATTAATAAGAAAAAGTACCGAGACATGTCTACTATTAGCCTACCACACTCCAAAATGCAAAGGAATTTATGAGGAAGTATAATAGATGTCAACAATTTGCAAGTATCCCTAAACAACCATCCCATGAGTTCATCCTACTTGCAAGCCCATAGCCATTCGACATATGAGGGATGGACCTGATAGGACCGCTTCCAATGTGAAAAGGAGGAGCTAAATACGCCATAGTGGCCACAGATTACTTCACCAAATGGGTAAAGGTGGAACCCCTAACCATGATTACTGCAAAGAAGATAGTCACTTTTGTAGTAAGGAATATAATCACTGGATATGGGATACCTCACAAAATCATTTGACAATGGTACCCAGTTTGATAGCAAAAAATTCATGGAGCTTTGTGAGAAGAATGACATAATAAAAAGTTTCTCCTCATTCACTCACCCATAGGCTACGCAGTTAAAGCACTTAGCAGTTCTTTAGCGGTGGAGGTGCAAAAAGTTATAGTGGTGATAAAGCGGAGATATAGCGGAAAATAGTGGAGGTGTAAAAGCTTCGTTATATATAAAATAAAATATTTGAAGTTAATTATTCTCGTTCTCACACCATTTGTGTAGGAAAAAGAAATCTTAATCTTATATAACAAAACCGAAGAATATCATGATTTATGCAGACTAGATTTGGTTGCTACAATAGATTTTTAACTTATATTAAGCACTTATGCCTTAAAATTAGTTCTTTAACCTAATTATGTTGATTTAATTTAAAAGAAAACTGCTCAAATCAACCTTTGTACATTAATGTTACTAAAGCAGGTGTTAAAAAGCCTTGATTTATAAAGTGTAGCAGGAAATAGCGGGTGTCAAAGAAAACCTACTATCTAATATCGCTAAATTGAAATAGTGTAACGGCTGGAGAGAGCTATGTGCTAAAATAGGGATTTTGCAGGGCTTTAGCAGGGCTTTAACTGCATAACTCACAAACAAATGGACTAGTTGAATTTGCAAATAAAACCATCAAAAAACAGCTCAAGAAAAGGCTACAAAAAGCTAAAGGAAAGTGGGGAGAGGTGCCCTCTTTGGTACTATGCGCCTATCAAACTTCAACCAGATCTTCTACAGGCTGCACTCCTTTTTTGCTAACTTACGGATATGAGTCCATGCTTCCCGTCGAAGTAGAAGTCCCATCACATAGAAGAATATCATATTCCATAGAAAAGAATAATAAATTTAAAGAAGCCGGCTTAGATCTCATCCAGGAAAAAGGGATGAGGCAACAGTGATATCGACTGCATATTGACAAAGTATGGCAAGGATAATGCAAGACTCAAAGAAAGAAACTTCTGCAGTGGGGACTTGGTACTGCGAAGAGTGATGGCCAATACAAAAGATCCAGCAGATGGGGCATTAAGACCAAATTGGGAAGGTCCACTAGTCATAGCAGAAGTTTTAGCAAACGGGTCATATCGGTTCTCGAGACCTGATGGCAACCTAGTTCCAGGAACTTGGAACTTGGAGCACCTCAGACATTACTTTTTCTAATTTACATTGCTTATGTAATGTACATTGTAGTTATTATAAAGAAGTAATAATACAATGAACTGGATGTAGGAATATTAGATGGCCCGAACCAGCATAAAATCCACTATATTAATACTCGGTGACATAGTTGAATAATCTCCCCATACACATCTGCAGTTCATCACCAATAGTCACTGATCAAGCAAAGCGCAAGGTCAGTAGGTAAGAACGACAATCTTATAAATGAGAATGGTGAAACTGGACTTAAAAACATGGAATTGCATCCAGCTCATGGCATGACTGAAGGACTCTTTCCTCAAAATCGATTTTTCTATCTATGTCAACGAGGGATCCTATTCTATGAAATTGATCTCAACATCGACGAAATCTCTTTACTATAGCTCGAATCACCCCTGGACTAATTTATGCTTCTTTTTCTAATTAGACAGCCAAATTATTGCACTGGACGTAGGGGTATTATACTAACTAAACTAGTTTTTAAAATGGAGTTGCAAATTACGTAGCTCGGCTCCTCAGCCTAACTGGTCATTGGGATATTGGACGTCTCGTACCAATATAAAAATCCCTCTATGTTAGTACTACTGACATAGCAAACTAGATGTACATATACTAGACAGTAAGAACTAGTAAAACAAATCATGCACATGCGAAGGTTGTAAGCACATGACCTGAATCCACAGTCAAACTCCTTTTTAGTGCTTCCCCAAACAATGGGGAAGATCGTGTCAAGCACATAAACAAATTTCTCATAGCTCACCGCCGTCATTCAATAGTTGTACAAACAACACAACATATGAGTCAAAATGGCAATCTCAGAAATGAGAACGGTGTTGCTAAATTTAGACCATGACAAGCACGCGAGAAAATTTTTCATAGCCCACTGTTGTCGCTCAGTGGTTGAACTAACCACACCACAATGACAACGACAATCTCATAAATGAGAATGGTGGTGCTAAGTTACATGTAATGTGTAAGGATCAAAGTGCAGGTCAGAGCACAAGAAACCTACATTCCAAATAGCAGGTAAAGATAAGTCAATGCCAACCTATGATCACCGTAGACTTAGGGGGCATGTGTTACACCCGCATTTACCTCGAGCTACATTGAAGGAAAATAGGAGAGGGCATGGCGCTAGGAAGGCTTCCCTTATATCGAGAAATAATAGATATAAAGAAAAAGGAATTGAATCAAACTAATACTGCATAGGAAGCCATCTTGAAGCTATAGTACTCAACCCGACCTGAACCCTGCAATCAAGGGAATAGCAGCAAAAGATGGATATTGCACTCATAAGGAAACATGGACAAGTCACAATGACAATAAATAAGATCAAAGCAGAACAAGAATATCGCACTGAGGCATAACAGGTAGTACATGCTAAACTGAGCTAACCACGTCTCCAAACTCATTCTGTGTCAACATCTACTAGAACAGGTCAGCATAGCACATACCCGGGGCAACCAAAGCAATACTGCAAGAGGTCAAAAGTACTCCAAGAGGCTGCATGCAGGGCCACTTAGAATATGCTTCGATGCAGAACCATACTTACAGGTAGACGACAAAGATATGGAGTTTTTCATTCTTACTACATTGCTTTTTCTATTTATAGTATAGAGGTGCACATGGATCACCATCATCTTTCTTTCATCGTCTTGTCTCTACCTTTAGATCATGCCATGTGTCATCCATGGCATGTCTTTGGTGGGAAACTCTGATTTGAGAAGTTAAATTTTTGGTTTTTGCGGAGATTTTGAAACTGAAGCTGGAATGTTTGAATTTGAGGTGGAAGGTTCCAAATTTTAATGAACACTAAATTCTTGCTCTTTAGAAGGGTGAATAGCCCTGGCATTGCTTATTTTTGCGGATATGAGTATGTCAAGCCGTTGTCCCTTTTTTCTTCAGGGTGAACTGCGCTACTTTTATTACATTTTCCCCAAATCATGGTTGCTACTTTGATCTGTCCTGAACCTTGATGATGCATACAAGGCTGGTTAGGGTGATCGGGTTGCCATTTGTGAAGGGAATTGCTTTATGTGATACTGCGCTGAGCTGCTCAAAGCGACGGACTATGTAGTTATTGATGAGGTAAACTTGTATCTTTGTCGTTTGTTTGTGAGCATGGATCTATGTTGGTATACTATTTGGATAGCCTTTTGTGCAGCCCTTGGAGTGCTTTTTGACTCGGTGTAGTGTTGCTTAGATAGCCACCGGTGAGTGCAGTGCATATTCGTTTTTGGAGGTATCAGCATTGCACGAACTTTAGGAATGATACTATGGTTCATTTAGTCCTTAGAGAGCAGTGTAGTCCTTCTCTTTATGCTCATGCTTTGATGGCGTTGCGTTTCTAATGGCGATGCGTTGAGAAACTGCACCAGTGATCAACAAGTGGGTGGTGCGTCCTATTTTACTTTAATGCGGGATGTTAGTGCAGTTTTGCCATCCATGTATTACAGTCGCAAGCTGTTGGCTGCACCCTATGATCATGCTCGGTCTTGGGCTCAGTATCATACTATAACAATGTGACTGGGGTGATCAGCATAGTTTGGACCGTTGTTGTTGCCTTACAGCTTCTGGGTGCAATATTTTCCTGACTTCCTTTCATTCTTTGCCTTTCCTCCTTGTGTTCCACCTTTTATTGTGAGGACATCCTATTTTGATCTTAAAGCATACGTCACATTGCCCTCAACAGAACTTAGGAAATACGGATGTAACAATAGCCCCTCAAGTCTGCGGCAATTATAGATCATTGTAGACTTGTCTTCATTGGTCTTTGCACCTCATCATTTCCACTTACTCCTCTCCTTTTTTGTGAAGTGCGTGCAGATATGTAGAACATATAATAGTGCACATATCTTTAGTAAGTATGGGTTGATACTTGAGTAAATCTTAGTTTATGATGTTTACCTGGTGAGATTTAAGCAGCTTTCGGGGTCATACATGATCTGTAAGTTGTAGTACGTTCCATGTGCGATTCTTCCTTGGCATTTTTTATGATCAACCTCTTGTGCAATTCCTGAATACTAAATTGATCTTTTGACATGCGTATTCCGCTGCATGCAACCCATGACATGCCCTTTGCTCTGAGATAGGTTCATGTTCTTGCACTTGGCATGGTCTGCCCTACTATTTGCGGGCAAACTGATATTTGACTGTGAAGTCAGGTCATGTATTTACAACCTTTTCAAATCAAGAGCATGGTTTTTATAATTGGTTTTGGCTATCTAATATCCTTACGTCTAGTGTGGTTGTGTTAACAATATCAACACAAAGGGGTTATTATATTGGTTTGGTCCATCAAATATCCCTACGAACAGTTTGGCTGATAAAGCCGGGATACTTTTATGCAGCTTTGTTTTGATAGTTGGTCTGGGTCGTCCAATATCCCTACGTCCAGTGTGACTATGGTAATTGAATTAGCATGGAAGGTATTTTTGTACTAATTCAGCCCGTCTAATATCCCTACATCATGTTGCTATGTCAAAGAGATTAACATTGAGAAATTTAATACTGGTTTGGGCCGTCTAATATTCCTACGACCAACTGTTATGTCAAAGAGATTAACACAGAGATATTTTTATACTGCTTTGGGCCATCTAATATCCCTACGTCTAGTTTATTGTATTATTACTTTTTAACAATTACAATGTTTATTACATCAGCAGCGTACATCATACAAAATAAGGCCTGAGGTGCTCTAAGTTCCCATTCTTGGAACTAGGTTACCATCAGGCTTCGATAGTCGATACACTCTGTTTGCTAAGACTTTTGCTATGACTAACGGGCTTTTCCAGTTCAGGTCCAATAGTCCATCTACTGGGTCTTTTGTGTTAACCATCACCCTTCGCAGTACAAGATCACCCTTGTAGAAGTTTCTCTCTTTGAGTCTAACATTGTAATTCTTTGTCATCCTTTGCCATTATGTGATAGATACTACTGCCGCCTCATCCCTTTCTTGAATGAGATCTAAGGCAACTTCCTTCAACCTTTTGTTTTTCTCTATCGTGTATTATATTCTCCTATGTGATGGGACTTCTACTTTGACAGGAAGCATGGCTTCATATCAATAAGTTAGTGGAAAATGAGTATGGCTCATTAGGGATCTAATCGAGGTTTGGTGTACCCATAATACCAGAGATAGCTCTTCTACTAACTTTCCCTTAGCTTTCTGCAGTCTTTTCTTAAGTCTCTTTTTTATGGTTTTGTTAGCGGCTTCCACTTGTTCATTCGATTATGGTTGTGCGATGGCGAGAAAACTCTTAGTTATGTCATTCTCCTCACAAAGCTCTACAAACTCCTTACTTTCGAACTGGTGACGTTGTCAAAAATTATCTTGTAGGGGATTTCAAACCTGGTGATTATGTTTCTTACTACAAAAATGACCATCTTCTTTGTAGTGATCATGGCTAAGGGTTCCGCTTCTACGCACTTTGTGAAGTAGTCTATTGCCACTATGGTGTACTTTTCCCCTCCCTTTGACATAGGAAGTGGACTTATCAAATATATGCCCCATATGTCAAATAGCCATGGACTAGTAAGCGGGATGAGTTCATGGAATGGCTGTCTAGGGATACTCGTGAA
This sequence comes from Allium fistulosum, assembly GCA_030737815.1. Classification (NCBI taxonomy): domain Eukaryota; kingdom Viridiplantae; phylum Streptophyta; class Magnoliopsida; order Asparagales; family Amaryllidaceae; genus Allium; species Allium fistulosum. The sequence continues at coordinate 238,609,077 of CM060902.1, forward strand.
TCGTTGACATCTATCACATCTTCTTATGAATTCTCTCGCATATGGAAGCGTTGTAAGCCAGTAATAACCATGCCTCAATATTTTCTTTGCTAACTTGGCCCCTCATGGTCCCCACATTGGCCCTCATGTACTTCCCTCATGATTCGTACCACCTCTTCTTTCAAAACGCTCCTAAGATAAACGGTTGAGTACCCTCTCTTGTATAATGTGCCTCAAAGTAGGAGTAGTATGGAGAATTGTATCTTATTTTTGGGCTTCGTGTCTATTTTGGAGTAGGGCCTTACTTAGCAGGAATTGTTTGATAGGAGTTATCCAGTCGTCTTACTCATTTTGCTGAAGTGTGGGTTCAACTAGGGACTGCTCCCAATGTTCCGATGTTTCCTGATTTATGCCCTTTGAATTACTGCCTAGGGGGCTCAGGTTAAGACTAATATTTGATTTGATTCTATTATACTTGGCTCTTCCTAATGCCCTATTGGTGCTGCCTTCATTTCATTTGCTACTTTGGTGCTCGCAAGTTTGGTTAACGAGTCGGCAGACAAGTTGTTTTCACATGGGATTTATTTTATGCTAAAATGTTTAAACTGCTCTAGTGGTTTCTTAGAAAGTTCCACATATTTTCCAAGCTTGATTCTTTCATTTGGTAACTTACCCGCACTTGGTTCACAACTAATTGAGAATCGCTATGAATTTTAATGTGGGCTACCTTTATTACTTGGTGGCCTACAAGAAGAGCTTCGTATTCTACCACATTGTTGGTTGCTTTGAAACCAAGTTGCACTGCTCCATATAAATTCTGCTTATTTGGAGTGGTCAGTACATTCCCAAGTCATACACCTTGCTCATTTGATGCTCCGTCCATGAACAGTGGCTAGAACTAAGAGGTTGAGGCTTCTACCTCCAGTTGAGGTTCGATTGGCAGCGTACATTCTACAATGAAGTATGCTAGTGCTTGACCTTTGATTGCCTTTTGAGGACAATAATGATGTCATATTAACAAAGCACCATCGTCCATTTTAGTAGGAAGGCTGATGTTTCTAGCTTCTACAGTATCGGCCTCAGAGGTTTTTCCAGAAGGACTTTGACGAGATATGCTTGGAAATAGGGCCGCAACTTCCTTGCTATGAGGAGAAGGTTGTAAGCTAGCTTTTCAATGACCAAGTAGTTTAGCTCTGCTCCCGACAGTTGCTAGCCTGTGAAGTAGATGGGCCTCTGGGTCCCTTCATCCTCTCATATTACTGCAGAACTAACAGCTTTATCAGTTGCACTTAAATAAACATACAAGTCTTCACCTGTTACCGGTTTAGATAGTATGAGAGTGTTGACCAACTGATCCTTTAGGTTTTGGAATGCGTCATTGCATTCCACCGACCATTCAAAATTTCATCCTTTCTTTACTTGGTCGAAGAACAAGATGCACTTGTTCATTGCCTTTGAGACGAATTTCCTCGGTGCTGCCACTCTACCATTTAAGCTCATCAGATCCTTCTATTTTTCTGGACTCCCCATTTACTTAATGGCTTTTATTTTTTCGGGGTTTACATCTATACATTATGCATTTACTATATATCCCAAGACTTCCTTGATTGAATAGTGAAGGTACATTTTAGAGGTTTAGCTTCATATTGTACAATCGCAGGACTTCAAACATTTGCTCTAGGTCTTGCCATGACTCGACGCTACCTTTGACTTGAGTAGCATATCATCCACATATACTTCAATATTCTTTGCAATCTGCTCCGAGAACATCATATTGACCAACCTTTAGTAGGTTGCTCCAGCATTTTTGAGTCCAAATGGGATGACCTTGTAGCAGTACAATCCTTTGTCCATTACGAAGCCAGTAGCTCTTGGTTTTGTTCAAAGATAGCTATCTGATTGTATCATGAGTATGGATCCATGAATGAGATCAGTTCATGTTCACTGGTTGCATATACTAATTGACCAATTCTAGATAAGGGGAACCAACATTTCGGGCAGGCCGTGTTGAGGCTGGTATAATCAATGCGGGTTCTCCATTTTCTATTGGATTTCTTGACTATCACTGGGTTAGCGATCCATTTTGGGTAATATACCTCTCTGATGAATTCATTTTCCTTCAACTTTTTGACTTCTTCGTACAGGGCGTTATATCTTTCTTGATATAAGGTTCTACGCTTTTGGCTGACTGGATGGGCATCTAGATCGATGTTTAGCGCGTGCCAGATAATAGCTAGGTCTATCCCTACTATGTCTGAATGAGTCCAGGCAAATACATCCACTCATCTCTTCAGGAAGTCTATCAGCTTATCTCAGGCTTTTGCACTCAGGTTCTTTCCTATTTTGAGTATCTTTGTGGGGTCCTTTAGATCTACTTGTATGTCTTCAAGATCATCTACTAACTCTAGCTCTTTCTTTGATGCCCTTAATCTCAGATTTATCTCACTTTCTGTTTCCTCTTCTAGTGGTGCATTCATTGAGGATGCTGGTTTTTGGGCTTCTTCGGAGAAGTACCACGCATAAACTGAATTGTACTCATCGGTGTCGATCATGTGCATATATGTTATTTTCTCTTTCTTTTCAGGTTTTGGTGTTGTAGAATGGTCTGCCTCAGCATCATTTTTTGTGCTTTGTACCGAGATAGTTCTTTGAATTGGTTTAGTTTCTTGTTTATTACTATTATCGCAAGTATCAAAAGAGATAGCAGGATAGCTTGAAACAATTTTATTGCTAGAGTTAAGAGTCACATTGTACAGTTCCCTTGCTAAAAATCGTTCCTCTCTCGCTGGCCCTATCCTAGCAAAAGTATTGACTTTCATAAGTAGGTCTTTTGAGAGATAATTGTCCCCCCAACTCAACCAGAGCGGGTCTTCCCAAGAAAGAATTATATGGAGATGGTTGATCAATGGTTAAAAGGCATGCATAGAACGACTTATATAGAGGGGCGATACCAACTGTAACAAGAACATATGCTGATCCCACTAAGACGGCGGCAGTATGATTGAAACCATAAATTGGTTCAGGGCTGGGTTTCAAGATCTCTAATGGTAGTTTCATTTGATCATATGCAGACTTGAAAACGACGTTGACTGAGCCTCTAGAATTGACAAAGACTTTCTTCATAGTGTAGTCTGGGATTTGCACCGTAACAATAAGCAGGGCCTGATGTGGGAATACCACTCCTGATGCATCTACTGTTGTGAAAACTATCTCTTGAGCTGGCCTCTATTTGACATGGAAAATTTTCCTTCATTGTACCTTAGCCTCCTGCACATATCTCTCTTATGTTTTTTTACATTCGCCAACAAGGTGTGGTCCTCGATGGATCGAGGCTATGAGGGTGGAGGGGTTTCCTACTTGGTTTTCGTTTGGGTCAGAAGTGAGGTTTTCGCTTCCATTTTTGTGTTCGGCCTTCTAAAAGCTGCTAAGATCCCTTTTTGGATTAGTCTTTCTATCTCATTCTTCAAGTTCCTACAGCTATTAGTGTGATGACCGTTGGTTCTATGGAAGTGGTAGTATGCTCCACCTTGATTCTACTCTGCTATTTTCCCTTTATTTGGAACATTGTATGCAAGCTCAACCTTGGTCAACTTGTATATCTCTGAAGGAGTGTGGGTGAGGGGATTTTTGGTGGTGAGGTTCAAATACTTTTGTCACTTCGCAGGTGGGAGGTACCCTTCTACCTCCTTTTTCTTATCATGGTTAGGGGCGGAAGTTCTCTGAGGTTCTACTGTGGATCTAACTTCCTCCATTCTGATATAGTCAGTTTCTCTTTTGTAGAAAGCCTTCATACTATAGCATGACCTTCTGCTGTTTATATCCCAAATAGCAGTTCCTCTTCAAATCCTGGCATGCGCCGTCATTAGCACTGCTTCTTTACCTGTCACCTCAATTCAGAGTGCCTCGGCTTTGAAGCATTTAATGAAGTTGCGCAGGCTTTCATTTTACCCGGCTTTACACATGACATAGTATTTTTGTCTGGGGAAACTTCCCTCCTGAATTGAATTGCGATAGAAAAATGGCAGATAGTTGTCTCCAAGGTTGGATCTTTGCTGATTCGTACAACCTGAACCATCAAAAGGCTGCACCGGTTAAGTAAACGTTGGAACAACTTACATCGAGTTATCTTTTCTACCTTTAGGATGTCCATATAATATTCAAAAGTACAGTGGTGGTCGCCGTGGTTGGTAGTCCCATTGAACTTATTAATTGAAGGGGCCTTGAAGTTATCAAGGAAATCTGCCACGATTATAGTTTCAGTGAATAGGGAGGATCCTTCTTCCCTAACTTTTTCCCAAGTACTTTTTTGATGGAATTTAGCCAATTGCTCCACACGTGCTTTTAAAGGTAAACTTCATCTTCCCTAGAGTCTAACTAGGATGAACATCTTCGTATAATGAGGTGGCATTATCTTCTTCGAGAGCGGATTGAGTTTGTTTCTTCAGCCGTAGGGGATTAATATTGGTTGGTTTTGTTTAGATTTAGGGATTTGCTTCAATCTTTCCTTTTAGGTTGGTATCGGTTTTAAGGCTAGCGTCACTATTCCCATCATTAGGAGTGTCATTATCGTTCCCCTGCTGAATAATCAGCGCAGTAGGTGAACGAAGGCGGTATGCTATGGAGCGAGGTAGAGATGATCTGCGGGTAACATGTTGGGCCATTGTTTTCTCCAACCGCTCCATGTTGGTTTATTTGGTTTGTAAAGAATTGGAATGTGGTCAGGATTGGGTCTATAGAGGCTTCAGTCAAAGCTCCTGCTTTGTTTGAGCTTTCAAAGTTTTGGGTGACTTGTTTACAGTTTTCAAAGACAAGTGTACATGTTCTTGAATAGAAGGGACAAGTGAATCGGTGGGATTCATGGTATAAGGTCTAAATGTGGGTATAATCTTACTAGATGTAGGAAAAAAGAGAGGAGGTTCAGGCTTCCCTTTTAGCACCAAAAACGTGGATACAATTTTTCATCTTAAAACACTCAAACTGATGATGAAATGATTATCCTTCTAATTACCTCAATGGTTTTAAATTAGCAAAATGAAGTGGTATCAAATTTGTCGTTAAGTAGTAAGTATGTCACTGAATGCTTACACAATTAGGTGGTTGCGCTTTAACTATTGTTAAAATGTCAAGTCGAACTAGTAAAACAATTCAAATAAAGCAGGACAAAATCTAACACCAAAATCAAGGTGAAACAAGTAAAAATGCAGAAAAGTAAAAGATACGAAGAATTTATGTGGTTTGGTTATTAAGGAATCCTATGTCCATGGAGAAATATCTCTTTCTTCTTTATATTTCTTAATATAGATTTTAATGGCCAAGAGTGCAACGCTTCTTCCTTTTTAACCTTAAAAATCATAAATCAAGGAAAAGGTCCTCTTCTTGCTATAGTGCTTTTCTATTTATAGTATAGAGATGCACGTGGATCGCCATCATCTTTCTTCTGTCATCTTGTCTCTGCCTTTAGTTTATGCCATGTGTCATCCAACTGCATTGTCTATTTGATGCATGTGGATCGCTAGCACATCTTTGGCGTGAAACTCTGATTTGAGTGGTAAAATTTTCAGTTTTGGTAGGAGATCTAAAATTGAAGCGGGACTTTTTAAATTTAAGGTTGGAGGTTCTAAATTTGAATGAGCACTGAATTCCTGCTCTTCGAAAGGGTAAATAACTCTGGCATTGCTTTTTTTGCGGGTATAAGTATGGCAAGCTGCTATCTCTTTTCTCTTCAGAATGAGCTGCATTGCTTTTATTACTTTTGCCCAAAAGGATGGTCGCTACTTTGATCTATCCTGAAGCTTGATGATGCTTATGAGGTTGGTTAGGGTTATCGTGTTGCCATTTATGAAGGGAATTTCTTTATGCAATTCTGCACTGAGTTGTTCTAAGCGAGGATTATGCAGGTTATTGATGAGGGAGACCTATATTTTTGCCGCTTTGTTTGTGAGCATGGATCTACCATGGTGTACTGCTTCGGTAGCCTTATATGCAGCTCTTGAGTGTGTTTTGAATCCACGTGGTATACCTTAGATAGCCACTGGTGAGTGTAGTGCAGATTTTTTTGGGAGGTATTAGCAATGTACATACTTTGGGAATGATATTGTGGTTTATTCGGTCCTTTTAGAGCAGCGCGGTCCTTCTCATTATGCTCATGCTTTGATGGCATTGCGTTTCTAATAGCGGTGTATTAAGACACTTCATTAGTGATAAAAAGGGAATTGCTTTATGCGATTCTGCAATGAGCTGCTCAAAGTGACGGACTATGCAGTTATTGATGAGGGAAACTTGTATCTTTGTCATTTATTTGTGAGCATGGATTTGCATTGATATATTGTTTGGATAGCCTTATGTGCAGCCCTTGGAGTGCTTTTGACCCTGCATGCTGCTTGGATAGCCACCAGTGACTGTAGTGCAGACTCATTTTTGGATGTATCAGTAATGTACAGACTTTAGGAATGATATTGTGGTTTATTTAGTCCTTTGAGAGCGGCGCAGTCCTTCTCATTATGCTCATGCTTTGATGGCGTTGCATTTCTGATGGTGGTGCATTGAGACAATTCATTAGCGATCAAAAAGGGGGGTGGTGCATCCCTATTTTCCTTCAATGTAGGATTGTTAGTGTAGTTCTATTATCCCCGTATTATAGTCATAACTTGTTGGTTTCACCTTATGATCATGTCTGGTCTTGGGCTCAGTATCATACTGTAACATTGGGACTTGGGGGATCGACACGGTTTGGATCTTTGTTTTTGCCTTACAACTTCTGGGCATAGTATTTCCTTGACTTAGTTTCATTCTTTTCCTTTCCTCTTTATGGTTCATCCTTTTATTACGAGGACATCCCATTTTGATCTTAGTGCTTACGTCATATTGCCCTCAATAGGACTTGGGAAATACGGGTGTAACGAGAAGTAATTGAACTTTGTTGAACAATGTATGATTAATGGTGAGTGAAGTTGAGTTAACTTCTTTCTTTAAGGTCGTATACTTAAGAGTAATACATGAGGTTAAAATTAATTTCATCTAAAGAATAGTTTACAAAATCATACAAGATATGGGTTTATAAGAATCGTTATGTTGCGACATTTTCTATGTGGTTCGGTCAGAGGAGGGAACGCCTGGCTCAGTCTGAATTGTTCGAGGTGCCTCGTTCGATCGAGATGGCTCGGCATTCCTCATTCAGTCGCGGGAAGTTCTATTCCGAAGTGGTTCGGTCTGGGAGGTCTAGTAGGTATCGATCGGCTAGTTTGGGGAGACGTAGTGGTTCAGTTTGGATGGTCCAGTAAATATCGTTCGGTCTGGATTGAGGAGCTATTGTCGTTCGGTCGGGCCTGTTTTGGCACGAGCGTTCGATATTTATGTTTTAGTGCAAGATGAGGGACTTTGCTTATTCTTGGAAACCAACATCAAGGTGAGGGGTTCGGAATTGCTTCACTTCGAGATCCATTATGAGTCGCTCTGAGTCCTTTGAGGCCTTACTTCATGACCACCAGTCAGCCATGATGGTTCGGAATTCCTGGATCGGCCGATTGCCGTTCGGTGAGCATGGATCGGCCAACTCGAGATCACCTTATATGGGCCGAGTCACCTCGGCCTTAAGCCTGTACAGAGCGTCTAGCCTATCTTCGCCTATAAATAGAGGGGCAGGGGCGTAGTGAAAAGGGACCTTTTTTTGGAAGAACTCCGGGGAGACTCTACCATTTCGAAGACTCATCTATTTTTGATTCAAACCTGTAATCAAGTCGTTAGTGTACGGATTGTATCTGTATTCAATTCTTTGAAGAAGAAATAAAGATTAAACTCAAAGTGGACGTAGGGAGTTACGCCGAACCACTATAATTCTGGTGTTCTTGCTTTTGTAGTTAATTTTGCATACATTCCTCTATTTTAATCTTCTATCTTCATTAATCTCTCTACACAAATCCTTTCTTGGGTGTTAGTGACCAATTTTGGTGCTAACATTTTGGAGCTTTCACTGAGAACGCATTCTTAGGTTGTTAGGATCTCCTTTGTTGCTACTGGATTGAGGAAATCCCCCAAAGAAGATCCGAGTTCACTCACAAGAAGTCCATTGATTCTACTCAGAGTTACAATCAATAACTCTACAATAGGAAGACCACGAACTAGATCAGCCTCCCACAATGCGGATGTCAACGAGACTGCTAGCGTCCAGCAAGTAGGACCCAACAATCAACAAGCTAATCCTAGCGTAGGGACCATGGCCGCTCAAAACCAAACGGAAGTTGTCACCAGAACGGAGTTCAACGAGCTGATGAGGGAACTCGTGGAAAGCAGGAGACAACTTAACGAGCAGATTCAAGCTAACTCCAACCTCATGACTCAGCTTACTCAACAACAACATCAGAATGCTGGAGGAAGTCCTGCTTCCTACTCCTCGTCCAACAGCTCTGCTTCATCTGATGAACCTCCCAGGCATAGACGTCGTAGAATTTAAACAACGCAAACGGGTGCAGTGCACCAGGGAAATCGCGCTCAAGCTGAAACAATCAACATAGAATATGGAGCGCGGGTGGAAGTTGGAGACTGCCTCACTAAGGTCATGACGAAATAGGTCCCCAGGAAACACATTTGGTAGATCGCCAATAGAGGAGGCACCAACCGGAACGGTCCCGCAGGACGGACTCCAACTTACCATCTTCTATACAAACCCCAGACCTATCAGCCATGGTCAGACAGCTGATGAGGGAAAATCAAGGTTTAACTAGTGATGATTGGGGCGTATCTAGGAGTCATACTCCGTTCATAGATGCTATCCTACAAGATGAGTACCCCAGGAAGTTCAATATGCCAACTATCCCGGCCTACGAAGGGAAGACTGATCCCCGACAGCATGTAATGAGGTATGGATGGATGATGGATTTAGCTAGGGCAAACGATGCAACTAAATGTAGGTGTTTCCCCATAACATTATCTGGAATCGCTACCATGTGGTTCACCCGACTTCCTCCGCGGTCTATCTCCAATTTTGATGAGTTAGCGATGAACTTTGTGGAGCAGTTCAGGATTCATGCCACTCGTCCTAAGGAGGTTATGTCCTTGTCCAGTGTAATTCAGGCCCCAGGGGAGTCGTTAAAGGAGTACTTGCAAAGATTCCATGTTGCTGCCACTGAAGTTAGAAACCCGAATGACCATGTCATTTTAATGGCCGTGATGCGAGGAGTAGATCCGAATTCGGAGTTTGTGATTGGCTGACAGGGAAGCTTCTGGCTACACTGGAACGTTTTTATTCAAAGGCGCACCAATTTATAAGAAGGGAGGAAGCCACATGGACGAGGTGAGACAATGCACCAGGGCCCGGCAAGGAGACCGTGCAGAGCAACATTGATGTAAAACAATCTGGTGAAAACTCTGGAAAAGTCCAGCTCAATGTTCAAAACAAGCCTGAGCAGTCAAAAGGATCCGGAGGAGGAAATTCTGGAAAGAAAAGGGAAGCCGGAAATTGGAAACCAAGGATCCCAACTTACAATGAATACACTCCTTTGAATGCATCTCTGGAAAATATTTACCTATCGACCTGTAATACTTTCCAATATCGAAAGCCACGCCCAAAAGAGTCCACCGAAGAGCAAAAGCGGACTGGGAAGTATTGCCGCTTCCATGTGACTTACGGGCACAATACCGAGGATTGTAGGCACCTCCATGATGCGATTGAAAAGCTGATTCGACAGAAAAAGTTACAGGAGTTTGTAAAGAACCCTCAGGAAGGCGAACGGGGGACATCCGACACCAATCGCGGACACACTCCACGACGATCTGAGGAACCCGTTCGAACTGGAGGTAGATTAGTCATAGACACCATAGTCGGTGGGCCTCACCCCACAGACAAGAATTGGCAAGAAATGGAGCGCTATGCTAGTTCCCTAAAGCATGCAGGTTTTGAATGTTGTTCAAACACGGAAGATGGGACTCCGGCTAAGCAACAGCAAATGATGACAGATGATATAATGTTCAGAAGTAGAGATGCCGATCAGGTAGAGGCACCTACCATTGATCCGATGGTCATCTCGGCCACTATTGGGCCAGCTTTTGTGAGAAGAATATTGATTGACTGTGGAAGTTCTGTTAACATCATCTTCAAAAAGCATATGACCAGATGAAGAGGGAGACAAAGGACCTAAAACCATCTAAAGCCCGTATCCATGGCTTCAATGGTGCGGCTACTGATGTAGTGGGTTTTGTTGAATTACCAGTTGAAGTTGGAGAAGGTGAACGTAGGAGGGTGCGGATCCTACCATTCATTGTTTTGGATGTCGATTCTCTGTATAATGTGTTTCTGGGTCGACCGGCCCTGGCCGTGGCAGCTTTGGCCCCATGGTGTTTAACCTTGAAGTTTCCGACGAATAAAGGAGTTGGTGTTGTGCATGGCGATCAGGAAACTGGTCGTGCGTGTTATGTGGCTGAGCTGAGAGAGGCCCAGCGAAGAGAGAAAGGAAAGGTTGTGGACAACCTCGTCCGCATCCGAGTCACTGAAGATTGACAAGTAATGCCCGAGCCTTGGCTCGGGCAGCATGATCGGATCTATATAGAGACATAGATCCGAGGGACGATGATGAGGAACCTAAAGAGGCAAAAGTAGCGCCGGCTGAACTAACGATTGACATTCCACTCAGCCGCGATGACCCATTGTGGGTACTAAAGATTGGATCACAAATCAACCCCTCGATGATTGAGGATCTTACTGATTTCCTCCGAGCAAATCTGGATGTCTTCGCTTGGACGCATTCCGATATGTGCGGGATTTCTCCCGCCATTGCGAGTCATATGTTGAACATAGACCCGAAATACGTGCCGATGAAGCAAAAAATGAGAGGTATGGACCCGGAGTGGTCCGCTGCTCTCAGAGAGGAGGTGGACAAACTCAAAGCTAATGGGTTCGTCCACGACGCCCTCTACCCAGAATGGGTCTCTAACCCTGTACTAGTGAGAAAAGCGAATGGAAAATGGAGGACCTGCGTGGATTACTCAGATCTGAACAAAGCATGCCCTAAGGATAGTTTCGCTTTACCTAGAATTGATCAGTTGGTCGACTCAACAACAGAGCACGAGTTATTTTCATTTATGGATGCGTACTCGGGATATAATCAAATCCCGATGCACATTCCATATCAGGAACATACTAGTTTTGTCACAGACGTTGGACTGTACTGTTATGTAGTGATGCCTTTCGGATTGAAAAATGCAGGAGCAACTTATCAACGTCTAGTGAATCAAATGTTTAAAGACCAAATTGGTAGGACGATGGAAGTCTATGTGGACATGCTCGTGAAGTCACGATAGTCAAACGACCACATACGAGACTTGGCGGAGATATTTGATATACTCAGACACTACGGGATGAAAATCAATCCCTTAAAGTGTTCTTTTGGTGTTGCGACGGGGAAGTTTTTGGGTTTTATCGTCAATGCACGGGGAATTGAAGCTAACCCAGAAAAGAATCAGGCTATTCGAGACATACAAGTGCCCAGAACCATAAAGAAAGTACAAAGCCTGAACGGAAAGTGGCCGCGTTAAGTCGATTCATATCCAGAGCAATGGACAAGTGCATTCCCTTCTTCGATGTAATAAAGAAAGGGAAGAGAAATTTTGAATGGACTCCCAACTGCGAGGATGCATTCCGAGCTTTGGTAAGACATTTGGAAAGTCCCCCAGTGCTGTTGAAGCCTATAGACCATGAAGTGTTGTACGTATACTTTGTCGTGTCTCAACATACCATCGGTACAGCTTTGGTTCGCGAGGAGGGCCGAGTTCAAAAGCCGGTGTACTATGGCAGTAAACGTTTAACGGGAGTAGAAAGAAATTATCCTAAAATTGAAAAACTATCCTATTGCTTGGTGATTGCATCACGCAAGCTTCGTCCATATTTTTAGGCACATCCGATCAGTGTTTATACCGATCAACCTTTGTGATAGGTACTCCAACGACCAAAGACCTCAGGAAAGTTACTGAAATGGAATATTGAGTTGAGTCAATTCGATATCACCTACCTGCCATGGAGGGCTATCCAAGGGCAGGCGCTAGCAGACTTCATCGCAGAATTCACCATATCAGACGAACCAAACAGTGATGATGTTATTCCCTACATTCGATGGAAACTATACACCGATGGGGCATCCAACAACCATTGCTCTGGGGCTGGAGTCATTCTTGTAACCCTTGAAAACCGATCAATTTGTTATGCCTTAAAACTTAATTTCCCAGCTACAAATAATGAAGCTGAGTATGAAGCATTGCTTGTTGGCTTAAAATTTATCAGGGAACTCGGAGTAAGATCGGTTGAGATCTTTTGTGACTCACAATTGGTGGTATACCAAGTACGAGGAGATTATCAAGCAAAGTATGCAAAAATCCCGAGAGCTCCGCAAACAGAACTCACACAAATGGTTAGTCCCTGGACATTTGCAATTTGGGGGATCGATATAATCAGTTCCTTACCAAATTTCCAGAGATGGTGCAAAATATGCAATTGTTGCCGTCAATTACTTTACCAAGTGGGCAGAAGCAGAGCCTTTAGCTACGATCACCACCAAAAAGGTAATTAATTTCGTTGTACGAAACATCATATGCCGTTTCGGCCTCCCACGAACTATCATTACAGACAACGGAACTCAATTTGAAAGTATGGAGTTTAAAGAATTCTGCCAAAAGTATCACATTGAGAAAAGGTTTTCAACGGTCGCTCACCCTAAAGAGAATGGACAAGTTGAAGCTGTAAATAAAATATTCAAGTCAATATTAAAGAAACGCTTGGAGAAGGCTAGAGGCAAGTGGGTGGATGAGCTTCCGACATCGCTCTAGGCTTATAGAACCACCCACAAGTCCACGACTGGTCATACTCTATTCACCTTGGCATACGGCACTGAAGCTGTGATACCCATGGAACTTGAAGTTCCTTCTCATCGGGTAACTTATTATGACCCTAAGAAAAATCAGAATCTCCTATTGGAATCGCTGGACTTTGTTGACAAAAAATGTGAGGAAGCTGATTTAAGAGCAGCTGCATATAGGCACTGAGTTGCTCGATATTATAATGAAAAGGTTCGACCAAGAATTTTCGATGTGGGTGATCTCGTTTTGAAGCGAGTCTTTCCGACCCCATCACATCTGAATCCCACATGGGAAGGTCTGTTTGTCATTGAACAGAGGCTTGGAGAAGGAACTTTCAAGCAAGCGACCGTAGATGGCATGACACTTCCCTGCACAAGGAATAGCGAGCATTTGCGTCGTTATTACACTTAGTCTGTTTCTTTTACATTTTAGTTGCAATTACTTCCAGTGTATGTTGATTTTGTTGTCCTTAGTTTTTGGCATGTAATAATACAATTTAGTTTGTTTCCGTTTGTTATGATCAATAAAGGCATGAAGCCGTCTTTTCCATGAATTGTTGATGTTTCCGTATATTGTAATTCTGAGACAAAAATTGAATTACGTTATTCGGTCTGGCGCATGAACACGCATCCAAAATTAAAAATCTCTAAGTCCCCAGAGTGCGGACTAGAGTATTATGAGTCCCCAAAGTGCGGACTAGAGTATAAACGACTTAAAAATCTCTAAGTCCCCAAAGTGCGGACTAGAGTATAGACGACTTAAAAATCTCTAAGTCCCCAGAGTGTGGACTAGAGTACTCTGAGTCCCCAGAGTGCGGACTAGAGTATAAACGATTCAAGCTAATAGCTCAGCCTCTGGAGCACAGGCTAATATATAAGCAATTTAGAAATCTCCGAGTCATGCAGAAACAAACGAGAGTTTAAGTGACCCACACAACCCTGGATTTCAGATACAAGATGGGTGGTGAAGCTAAGTAGCAAAGATCATCAAAAAACAAAATTTTATTTACTAATCAAGAATTCAGTTTTACTACAACTTCTCCTGAACCCGGAGCAAAAAATCTATTTACAACGACTATGATAATAAATAGAGATAATTACATAATCCAGGCTTATTCGAGTTGAGCGAGGCATGATAGCTACTTTTTTGACTTCTTCTCTTTCCTCGGTTTCTCTGAAGACTCCTCCCCCAAGCGTTTTTTCTTAGACGCCTTGCTTGCTAGGGAAATGGTGCTTGGGGAAGGAAGAGGGACTTCCTGTGGCGAGGTTCCACCGGGGAGTATAACCTTCAGGGGCCTGTTCAATGGATCATCAAGTTCCACCACCTGAGGCTTAACCTTAATTTCAGCTTTCTTCTTCTTCTCTTCTATGATTTTCTCTGCCATGCTTGATTTTGAGGTGTGTTCAGAGGCGCCTGTAATCTCAACTTCATCATGTTCCTCCACGAGAGATAAATTTTTAGATTTGTCATCATCGAGCGCCCCGATCACTTGAGCGTCGGGTCCGAGAGTCTCTCTAGTCTGAGTTGCCTCTCCCGTATTCCCCTCCTTTTTTGTAGCATCATCGCTCCTTGGAGTTCGCTCGGGGTCAGAATAGCCTGCACAAAATCGTAAGAGACAAATTTTAGGATACATTTATTATTCGCCAAAAGCGATGGTCCTTTGAACTCTAGGAGGCTATGTACCAGTTTTTGGCTGACTCTCAATGGTTCGGGGAGTTTCACCTTCCAAAATAGGAGATAGAGCATAAATATCAAGTCCAGGCTTCTCTGGGTCATAGCCAATATGTTGCTCGAAGGCATCGAGTAATGGGCGAATAGTCGGCTGAATAGGAGGAGGAACTGAGGACTCGGTTCTAGATGGACCGGCAGTGTCACTTTTTCCTTTTGATGAGGAAGAGTCCCTTCCGTAAAGGGTCTTTGCCGCAGATAGGTCAGTGCGCTCATTCTCGCGAAGTATTTCCTTCACAAGAGACTCCTCATCCACCTCTTAAGTTCCCAATTCGACCTTTATAATTTTTATCAAAGTGTCCCATGCTTCGGCCAAAGATTCGAGGTAACCCTTGCCGAGAAAAGTTAGGTCACGATGCATGAGAACTCGAGCGTTATACTTGGCTATGAGTAGATCAAACATGCACTTAATTTCCTCCCTACCAGCCTCAGTGGTCGCCTCGATTCGAGAATCGATTTCCGAGAGCGCTATTCTTTTGCCCTCTTCACGGGCTACATCCTTCAGCGCTTCAACTTTGGAGAGCTCCTCATCAAGCTTTGCTTTTAAGAGTCGTGTGGAGACAATCTCGTCACAATATCGTTGTGACTCCTCTTGAGCTATAGTTTTTTCTTCTTTTTCTTTAAGGAGTAGCTCCTCCAATTCTTTAACTCGCTGAGCGAGAGCTTTTTTTTCTTTTTGGATGGAATCCTTCTCTAAGGCTAAAGCGCCACATTGTTGAACCGCCTCATCAATTTCCTTTATGTGTGCGACTTCCAGGCGAGCAGTTGCTTCGGCTGTGTCTTTAGTAGTTTTTTGAGCAGCTTCAAGCTGAGATTTATACAAGGAAAGCTCTTCATCCTATGCTTTGATAATGTCTTTGTCGTGGATAGCTTTGAGTTTCAAGCGATCGATTTCATGCTGACGTTCCACCGAAACATCTGAAACTTTTTCCACCAAATGAACGAATGCGTCGTGTTGGACGTAGACATCATTATTACAAGCAATGTCACTTTGTTTAACGTGCCCCAGAATAGGATGAATCACTGGAAGAAACTTTAGTCCATCAAAGCATATCTTTGGAAATGTTGTTTTAAGGTCAGCTAGCTTTTCTACTATCGATGGATCATGTGCAGGGCTGGAGGAAGTTTGTTTAGTCGAAACTACAGACTTCTTGTGAAGCTCACGAGACTGCTTAGTGCTTGATGAACTAGAATATTGATCACGAGGAGCTTCAGATTGAGACCCCCTTTGAGCAGATTTATCCATGCTATGCTCTGGTTGAGGAGGGGGATCATTGGGGTAGGAAGAGTGGCTATAAGTTTTCCTTCGAGACGATGAATCTCGGGGATGATATTATCTATCGCTGTTGTCATCTCTATCTCGGCGTTTTTCGGGCCCTAAGTCTCGACTAGAGTGATGAAAGATAGAGGAACCGTGAAGGCGGTCGAAGCCGTGTGAGCGACCCATGTCACCTGCACAGAAATCAAGTAAAAACATGTTAGAGATGATCGTATGATGGCTAAAACTTAAGTGTGGGGTGGAGAGTGAGTGTTAGTGTGTGTCCTAGTGTTTCCCCTCGACGGACCAGTTTCTTTAGCTTTACTTACCGGAGTTTTTTCTCCTTGGTGATGGGCTTGAATGCCTTTGCCACCTCTCGCAGGCGAGTGAAGATTTAGGGCTTCTGGGTCGTCGAAGCCGTAATTGAGCAAGTCATCAGGGATGGTGAGATCTGATAAGCCTTTTAGTGAGCCCTCTAAGTGTTGTGGAGATGGTTCTTTCTCCATCGGAGTAATTGTAACCTTCGAGCTTCCGCCCACTGTCTTCTTCCTTAGTTTGTAGGCTAGTTTCTTTTTCCCCTTTGATGGGGGCGGCGGTTCATCGATGCCAGGTGCGTCGATCACCGGTTCTAAGAGAGGACTTATATGCTCATCGGACGTTCCAGAAACCCTGGCCTCTCTAATCTCACCTTCCTCGGGCATGTCGGAGGCCCCGCCTGTAGGGGGCACCGAAGACCCGGCCTGTTCTTTACCCTTCTCCACAGCGGGTCTGGTTGTAGTGGTGCTGGATGGGAGACTAGTTCGGCAACCTTCCTCCAATAGCCCAAACTTTCGAAGTAACTCATTGAAAGTAACGACTGTGATCTCCCGGTCCTCCACGAGAGTAGTGCGAATGGCCTCGACGGCCTCAGAGTACCTCACACCTTCGAGACGTGGGTTGATGCCTGCAAAAGTCCAAAGGAAGTTTGGAAAAAATGCACTTCATGCCTCAGGTAAATAACGAGTCTGGAAATGGAACTTACTCCCTTCCAACCATTTGCTCGCAAAGCCAAGGGGCAGCACACGTAGAACCACTCCTGCTTATATTGGGAGAATTTACTCCATGCCCCGTCAGGATCTGACACTTAGAGTGCGGCTCAAGGAATATGAATGAAGGGCTGTTAGATCGCCTTTTGAACCGATAAATGTAGCGAATATCCTCGAGAGTGGGGAGCCTGGATTAGATGCTCATAAAGGGAATGCAAGTGCCATGGAGAAATGTGTGACTGTTGCGGTGAAGCTGTGCTGGAGCAATCCCGATGTACTGCAGCACCTCACGAAGAAATGAATTGAACGGTGACACACTCCCGACCCAACACATGAATTTGCTACAAGCTGTATATCCAGCTGGGGGCAGGTGGGGACGATCTTGTCCCGATGGAATTAATACGTCGTCAAAAGGGATTCCGTGGATTGAACATAGCCGGCGAAGGGGAGTTTCATTGATTCTTGAAGCTTGAGAATTAGTTGGGTTGTCCAGGATGATTGCTCCATCTATAGCACCGGGTGCCGGGCCAATAATTGCAGCGGATGGGTCCAGAATACCCTACATGGAGGTCGTCGGTGGGTCCGAAGTACCTACTACCTCCCGCTTATCGGAAACTGTAGCAGAGCTCGACTTTCTGGACATCTTTGAAGTGCAATGAATGTGGATAAAATCTTGTTTGAACTATACTTGAAAGACAATCGATATTAGATATAACGAAAAAAATATTTCCCCCATGTGGTGTGTGGACTAGTGCAATCGTTCAAGTATAAGTGTGAAAGAATTAAAGATTTAGAGACTAATGAAGTGTGATTGAGCATTGAACTGTCATTTTCGAAGACTGTCATCGCTGACCGTCTCCGAGAGCTTGTCCTATGTTCGGTAGCATCGTTCTTGAAATCAAACATTGGCATTATATGTTTTAGGCTGTTATTTGCTTTTGTTAAGGTGGACTCGCATTTATGATTGCCACAATCATGGAGTCATTAGTCAAAACAGTCACATATGCTTGTGTGCTTAAGTTCTTATCCTTATTCATTGTCCTATGATCAGGTGTGGGGGTAAGTAGACTTGGCATATGTTGTGTTCAAGTTAGATTGATTTTGATTGCCAGTGCCGACCTCAAGGTTCGAAGCCGAACGACTCCCAAAGCATACATATCGAACCTCTCAACCACATACTACCGAACGACTCTCTAGACTAGAGACACCGACCCACACTCTCACTTACAAACTACCGAACGACACTCTCACCTTTGCACTACTCCCACCAGGGATTTACCTACCAACCTAACTTTCTACCGAACCGTGCTCCCCTTCGAGGCCAAGCAACTTCCTCGATCGGGATGCTGAACCGCACTCTCCTCACCAGCACCGAGCGACATTCCCACTCAGGGTATCGAGCCTCTCTCTAGTGCCACTTCCATAAAAAGTAACCAAGCGGCATCAGCATAGCATATGCCGAGTTACTCCCTTTCACAGTTTCAACCTACTTTGTTGTTAAATTCCTAACAACCTAACATCACTACGTTGGGCTACCGACTGTCCTCCCTCGATCGACTGATAAACCGAATGCGACAAGCTTACACCAACTCCTATGAATCATCAGGCCCTCTCCTTCTCTATGTCCCCGACTTTGAAGTTAGGGCTACGACCACTTCTCTTAGTAACTTGCCCTAGTTCGACTAAGACCGAGTCAGATACTTAGCCTAGAGCATGCTCCTATCTCCAATTCATCCCTCTATTAGCCGCTTCCCATTATCTCCTATCTAGGAACCCATATGCTCAAACCTCGAACGAGAATCCGAGCTAAGGGAGATGAGTTAAAGAAGGAATCCATACCTATAAAGGGAATTAAAAGTTTATGAAAATTGTGGGGCTTCGAGCTAAAGGCTGTTCAGATTCAAGGGCGTTTGGAGCTGCAAGGAAGGAGATATAGTTTCGAAAGGAGGAGAGATGAGTATGATGGTAAACGAGGATTGAAGAGAAATAGATGATCGGGCTCGTAGGAGTAAAATAAAGTAGAAGTGAGAAAAGGGAGAAAGACTGAAGGCTAGGATTTATATATGAGAGAGGGGAGGCGAACGGGCTATATCCTGTAGACCCGGTCGTTATGTTTTGAAAGGCCAACTACTCAACGTGCTAACCCCAACTCAAGTAAACCGACCACATGGTTCGGCCTCCGTAAGCCGAACCGCCTCTTGCTCTTAAAAAAATAATAAAGAAGAGAAGAGAAGGAAAATAAAATCAAAAACGTACAAGACGTTAGGAAGGTCCATCATGTTTAAGCCTTCGTGAGGTTATATACGTTCGTCTTTTGAAAGCAGGAACCGATTATCGATTCAAAGCGTGTTGTGTTGTTTCACATGACACACTTTGGGGGGCAAATGTTACCCGACACCTTGGCTTGGCTACAAGACAATAGTTGTGGAAGTGATAGTTGGCACCATGCAAGATTCTGACTAAGGAAAGGCTGGAGATATAAAGGTTTTGGTGCCTTTGTTATGTTGCAACATTTTTTTATATGGTTCGGTCAGAGGAGGGAACGCCTGGCTCAGCCTGAATTGTTCGAGGTGCCTCGTTCGGTCGAGATGGCTCGGTATTCCTCATTCAGTTGCGGGAAGTTCTATTCCGAAGTGGTTCGGTCTGGGAGGTCCAGTCGGTATCGATCGGCTAGTTTGGGGAGACGTAGTAGTCCGGTCTGGATGGTCCAGTAAATATCGTTCGGTCGGGATTGAGGAGCAATTGTCGTTCGGTCGGGCCTATTACGGCACGAGCATTCGGTATTTCTGTTTTAGTGCAAGATGAGGGACTTAGCTTATTCTTGGAAACCAACATCAAGGTGAGGGGTTCGGAATTGCTTCACTTCGAGATCCATTACGAGTCGCTTCCAGTCCTTTGAGGCCTTACTTCATCACCACCGGTCGGCCATGACGGTTCGGAATTCCTAGATCGGCCGATTGCCATTCGGTGAGCATGGATCGGCCAACTCGAGATCACCATATATAGGTCGAGTCACCTCGGCCTTAAGCCTGTACATGGAGTCTAGCCTATCTTCGCGTATAAGTAGAGGGGCAGGGGCGTAGTGAAAAGGGACCTTTTTTTGGAAGAACTCCGGGGAGACTCTGCCATTTCGAAGACTCGTCTATTTTTTGATTCAAACCTGTAATCAAGTCGTTAGTGTATGGATTGTATCTGTATTCAATAGTTTGAAGAAGCAATAAAGATTAAACTCAAAGTGGACGTAGGCAGTTATGCCGAACCACTATAATTCTGGTGTTCTTGCTTCTGTAGTTAATTTTGCATACATTCCTCTATTTTAATCTTCTATCTTCATTAATCTCTCTACAGAAATCCTTTCTTGGGTGTTAGTGACCAATTTTGGTGCTAACATTGTGCAAATTTAAAGTGGGTTCTAAGTAAATTCGATAGATGTACCAAAAGGTATGTCATCGATCGGCCATAAATTTGTCTTCAAGAGCAAGACTAATATAGTTGGAATACAATAAACAAAATTGATAACAATTACATTTCAAATTTCAATTATTGAAATTAGCATAATAGATTCGTTATTCAACGAGCTCAGGTTAATTTGGATTTACTCACAAAATTATCATTTGGTAAGACTTAGTATTTTGGTACACGTGTGTTGAACGACCAAAGTGTCTCAAAGTCAGTGTAAGCGATATTGAGTTCGTGAGTTTTCGAATATGATCCAAGAAATGATACGAAAGTATCATTCTATAAGCATTAGAATTGAATACATATTTTGATAGAAATATCAAATAGTGTTATTTTAAGTTAAAATGCAGAGGAAGCATGTGTCCATTAGAAAGAACCACTAAAATGTACATTGATATTTCTAAAACTATTTGTAAACAAGATAATGCTGGTTGTTAACGATGTACTTATGTTAAAATTAGTAATAGTTTGGCTGTTTAATACTCGATATTAGAATTGTAAATTATATTTTTATATTAAGTATAGAGGATGTTGGGAATGTCCCAAACAATATGAAAGACATATTATTAAAATGTTTAATAAGGAATGCGTAAGATGGATTCCTTATGCTTTAGCAATAAAAATTATCATATGTTTTGTATTATCTACAGTATCGTAATTTGCTTACGTATTTGATACATGAAGCAAATATCAATCCAAATCAAGGCCACTAAATGGTAGTTTAGAGTATTCTCAAGTATTTATGAAATACTAGAGAATTGTTTACAGAAACAATGAACTCCTTATGAAGGAGTATTCGGACTCGAACTTCATAAGTGCCATTGAGTACAATATGTCAATATTAAATTCATATTCAAACCTTAATTAAGAAGCTTTAAGTCAGAAATGTTTCAAATGAAATATTGTGGTTGATTCAATGAAAAGGCCAAGTGTTCCGCCTTGAATAGTGCCAAAATAAAAGCAATGGATATAAATATAAATGCACAAATTTATAACTATGCTAGGAGTGATTCCAAGTATTGAGAATACTACATCATTGTTATGTGATAATAATGTAATTATAAGAGCTTTGCTAGAAGTCAAGAAACATACTTTAATTAGTTCCATATTATAAAGATAGTTTATCAGCATCGGGGAGAGTTGATTGACATAATAGATAATTATAACAACATGTCAGGTCCATGCATAAAGAGTCTAACTCGATTATTTCTAATCAAACTGTTCGAAGGTACGGGATTGTGATTTCATAATTGGCCCGAAGTGCAAGTGGGAGATTGATAGAGTTAGGGGTATGCCCTAGGCGTAATTATGTAATTTGTTATATATATCTAACTCGATAACCAACCTTATTCGAAATAAAATCTGTTTTCTTTCGATTATATACTTGATATAATGTGTTATGTCAATCAATTAATTTAATTAAAAGTATATTTAATAGAAAATTCATAAACGGTATGTTTTGTGATAGTACTTACAAAATGTTATATCCATAAGTAATTTATCACAATAAAAGTAAACATACTATTTTTAATATTTCTAGTCAAGACGTATTGAGACTAGATATCGTTACATATATTGAGACTAGAGTACGTAATGCTCTCCAAATCTTAGGCAGTGTATTACTCATGACTGCTGGAGGACCAAGGGGTTACGTACTAATAGTTATAGTATAATTAAGAAATGGTTCACTCAAGAGTTCCCTGTTGGTCAATATAACTAACGTCAAATAGACAATCTTGAAGTGATGATGTTACACAATTCCCTTGAAACTGTGGAACTTCAATATGGACACTCCACTTTGATTATAGTTAAATCATGGCATAGCGTCCATTGATTGGCTATAGTTTGGCTTGAGTTGAAGCATTGAAAGTGAAACACTATTGAATAGAGAATTCGTCTTCTAAGTCCCTGGCCAGAGCAATACGGTTAATAATAATTGTTATTATTGAACCAAGGGTTTTTGTGTTTGGAATTACAAAGTTGAATGTGGACGATGTTGGAGTTTTGACCAAAACCAAATTCAATAAGTCCTAATGTGATAGTTTTGACGAAGATAAATTGGTATAAATAATCGTTACTATCATGTACTACTTATGATAAGTAAAATTAGATTTTACCAAAAGATGTATAAGCGATATATTCATCCAAAACGTCGCATAACTTGCTAAGGTGATGTGTGAACGTATTCGAATTGTTCGATATTGATCGCCGACTGAATTTACACCTTTCAGTCGCATAACCATAATGATGAATTCCCTAAAGAACCACATGATTTAATAATTTATAAAATTTTATAAATTAATTAATAATTGAGATTAATTATTATTTAATTTAGTTGATGTTTGGGAGTTGTGTGTAATTATTTGATTGCATTTATAAAAGTTATATTTACGCTCATCGATATACGATATTGATGTAATTTTAAATGGTTTAAATAAAGTGGGAATTAGCCACAAGGGCCTCTTTAGCAAGTGAAATTAATTTCTAAGACACACAACTAAAATAATTAATTTTAAGGACAAATACGCAAAATAATTAGTTTCTAGGGCCTAAAAACCTATGAAATTATGTCCTTGAAAGTAATTGGACAGCTAACTGTGTCCTTGAAAGTAATTATTCTGCCGACTTTGGCCTTGAAAGTAATTATTTTAGATGTGTGTCCTAGAAATTAATTGGACTGCAAAGTTTGTCCTTCTGGTGAAATGCCCATTAAATAAAAGATAATTATATGAAGTGATTTATGGAAATTTTATTATTTGATTAGACGTAATTTCACCCATACCATATCAAGACAAGGGAGTGGAGAGAAAGATAATCAAGGGAATTAATTAGGGAAGTTTTAATTAAAGAATGAGAAAGTTTTCATTCTTTCAATTAAAATAAATCCACTAATTCATTACCTACATACTATTCATTCTTTGTTGTTCATTTTTTTTCTTTTATCCTCCTAACCTTCCATGGAAGAAAGCAAAAATAAAGATCTTCAAAATCCTTCAACTCCAAATAAAAAAACATCAAATAAAATAAAATACAAGTAGTTCATCCATCGCTTGCAAGGATTGGGTGTGGATCTTGAAATTCTAAGGAGATACCATCATTCAAGGTGTGATTTATAGGCAACATCTTAAGGTGGTTCTCTAATTTATTTATTTACATGTTTTATCATTCATGTATTTAAATTTGAATGGTTCATTTTGTATTTAATTGATTAATTTTAAAAATGTGAATCAAAACTCCTTTATCTCAATTAAAAGAATGTCTTTATATTGATTCTACTCAGATCTGTACATGTTCTTCATTTGATAATAGTTTATGTTAATTTATGTTAATACTATTAGATCCATCACCTCATTTGTTCTTTTGTTTATATTTTATTTTTAACATAAATTTGTATTCTATTACCGTGAATTTATATGTGTCTTGGTTGTCTAATTTTTTTCTGTTTTAGAAATTATTGTTTGAATAATTTTTTTTTTGAAATTTGTTTTGATTAATTGGTTTAAAGAAGTTTGGAAATTGAATACACCGTTATAAATTATTTTTAGATAACTTTTGACATTATTTACTTAGAATAAAAGTTAATTCATTTTAATATTTACATATGGACTTTTCTATTAAATCTCAAAACTTTAATTTTAAGTTAACAATTAATCTAAGATCGTTATTTTGATGGAATGTATATATATTTTAAACTATGAATTTAATGAATACATATGGTATACTTTGTTTTGAATTTAAAACATTAATTCAATTATTATATACATATATGTGCACACATGTATAAGTATGGATATATATATATATATGTATATGTTCTTGATTTAAGTTTTACAAAATGGACTTTTATGAAAATTAAAATTTTGATTTTAAAGATTCTGTTAACTAAAGCTAGTTATATATTATTTTCTTTACTTTAAAATATGTCAAACAACCAAAATCAACATTCGTGTAAACAAGAATATATATATATATATATATATTATGTGTGTTTATATATATAATAAATGTTGTCTTGTTTATAATAAAATAAAAAATTATGGACAACAAAGGCATATGTAAAGGGAATCATTAACTATGCACGCTTCTTATATGTTGCACTTGCACAACATGTACTGAGTATATTTGGATATACTTACATTTCATGTTATGTTCAAATTGATCATCAATTACATTTAAAAAATCATTAATCTAATCACGAGGAGAGAGAGAGATTAAAGGTTTCTCTCTCCAATTAAATCTATTTATTCCTTTAATTGATTGCATATATTTTGGAGAAGGGAACAAAAGTTTTACTTTTCAAATTAACTTCAATGAGTAACTCTTGCACACATCGGTACATTTGATATTCTCATACATTTAAATTTTTATAAATTCAAACCCTTTCAAATAAATTAAATAAAACAAAGGGTTTTATTTAAAACACCTTTTGTACTGGATCTAAAATCTCTTTAGACTTTATAGGCCCAATAGATCCAAATAGGATTTTTTTTTGAAATATACCTATTTCACCCGCTTTCGACTGGCTCGATTCTTACAAAGGATAGCCGAGAGTATATTCTTGAAAGAATTAAATGTAGTGCTCAATAGTAAGGGTAGCTCTTCCATGAATAATTTGAAGAAGAGAAAATGAAAGTCTAAGGGTGGCAAGGGTAAGGCAAAGACACAAGGGAAAGGTGAATGTTAATTTTTTTCTTGTAGAAGCACATTAGAAGAAGAACAATATAAACTACTTAAAGATGCTCAAAGGGAAGGAATTTGATCTTGCTCCTAAAGTAATTTTCATGTAGTAAAGTATTTATCTATATGTGCTTCTAATTGGGTTTTAGACATGGAATCTAAAACTTATATCTGTAATTCGATACAGGGACTTAGGAGCAAGCGGCATGTCGTAAGAGGGAGCATGTAATTTTAAGTTGCAAATGGAGCTAATGTAGGTGCTATCATGATGGGAGAATACCATGTGATGCTTACGAGTGGATAATATTTAATTTTGAACAACTGCTATTAAGTACCAAACTTTATTAGTGGAATAATTTCAGTCTCGTTTAGTAGACAAGGGATATAGTTTTATTAGCAATGATAGTATTATGTTTATTCGTTATGTAAATAAAACAATTGCTTTTGGGGCTTTACAAAATGGTATTTTTGTTATTACTTTTAATCATGTGTCTGTTATTGAAAATAATAATGGGTCTAAAATAAATGATAGTTACCTTTGACATTGTAGACTCGGCCATATTAGTAAGAAACAACTAAATGAATTAGAAAACCAAAGGTTACTACTATCATTTTATTCCGAGTCATTCAATACTTGTGTGTCATGTCTTAAAGGTAAAATGGTCAAGCACTCATTCAGTAGGAGCAATGAAAGGGTTGATGAACTCTTAGGACTAGTACAAAATTATGTATGTGGTATGATGTCTACACGTACAAAAGTAGTACCTCGTACTTCGTAGCATCACCGATGATTTATCTTGGTATGTATATATGTATCTCATGTAATAAAATTTGAGGTCTATGATAAATTCATTGAATATAAGAATGAACTAGAATACCAGACTAATAAGAAAAAAACATTCTTTAATCTAATCGAGGTGGCGAGTACATTGGATCTGAACACCAGTAGTACCTAAAAGAGAATGAAATTTTCTCTCAAGTCACTTCTCTATATACTCCACAGTGTTTCAGAGACGAGAAATCAAACCTTGTTAGACATGGTTCGAATGATGATGAGTGACACTAAGTTGCCTCCTTTATTGGGGATATAAGCTAGAAACCATGACATATATGTTGAATAGAACCCTGTCTGAATCTGTGCCTAGGGCTCCATAAGATTTATGGACTATGATGGAATCCTACTTTAATCACCTTAAGCTTTAGGGTTGTCTGGCTTAGATTAAGAATGTAAATGCCAGTAAGCTTGAGGCAAGATCGGTGTTATGTACGTTTACAGGATATCCAAGAAATTCTTATAGATACGTATAATATTATATCAAGGAACTAAAGGTTTTTATTTCAATATATCCACCTTTTTGAAAAGGAATTTCAATAGAAACTAGTGGTAGAGAACAAATATATAGACAATAATTCAATATCGATTGAAAGTAAGCAATCTTTTAAAAGGTCTAATCGAGAATCTCGTGCATCAATGAGTAACAATTTTTTTCTCGTCGACGGCAAGAATGTATATTTTGTCATTCATGATGATGATCCCCTCTCATACCGATAAGCATTGGAGAGTAGAGTCTTTGCATTATGGACTGATGCTATGGAATCTATTCCATGTATAAAAACAAAGTATGGACTTTGGAGAATGTTGGTGGTGAAACTCATCGATTACAAGTGGATTTTAACAAAAAGATCAGCGCATATGGAAACATTGAGACCTATAAAGATAAGATAGTCGCAAAAGGTTTTCGTCAAATTTAACGTGTCGATTATGACGAA
Organism: Allium fistulosum; assembly: GCA_030737815.1. Classification (NCBI taxonomy): domain Eukaryota; kingdom Viridiplantae; phylum Streptophyta; class Magnoliopsida; order Asparagales; family Amaryllidaceae; genus Allium; species Allium fistulosum. Next base: position 238,635,813 of record CM060902.1, read on the forward strand.
ATGTTTTAACCATGCTCAAATCCATTTGATAATACTTGTGGTCGCCGCTTATTACAGCTGTAAAACATGGCAAATAGACATTCAAACAACATTTTAAATGGTGATTTAGAAGTGACCATTTATATGTCATAGTTATAGGGTTTTGAGGTCAGTAGGAGCGGCGATAAAGTATGTAGACTCTTAGGATCAATTTATTGTCTTAAGCAAGCGTCAAGGAGTTGAACAAATATTTCGATATGGTAATCAAACAATTTGGTTTCTGTCAAAACTTATAGAAGCATGCATATACAAGGAGTAAAATTGTGTTGTAACATGCTAATATTCACATTGATGAATTGTTACTAATTGGTAACGATGTACCAATGTTACAATCAGTGAAAGTTTGGTTATCTAATAATTTCTAAATGAAGAATTTAGACGAGAAATCCTACATATTAGGCATAAAGATCTAAAAGTATGTTAGTATTTTCCTAATCTATATGCATAGATACCATACTAAGACAGTCTAGTATGGAGAATTCCATGTGCGAAAATGTTTCGATGCAACATGGTATTGTCCTTTCTAAGAGGGAATTCTCATCGATAGATGAAGAAAGGCAGCACATGAGTCGAATTTCTTATGCTTTAGCAATAGGATCGATCATGACTGACATGCTATGTACAATGCCGGATATCACTTTTGCACTAGGTGCAGTAAGTCAATAATAATCAAACCCAAAAGAAAATCATTGGACGCATCATTGACTATTTAAGAAATACAACAGATTTGTTTCTAAAACGTGGAAACAACAAACTTCTTATGAAGGGTATTCAGACTCAATTTTTTAAAGCGATATTAATGGTAGTAAGTGAGTCTTGGAGTGTATGTTTACTCTAAATAGAAGGGCCATCGGAAAAAGTCAAAATAAGAAGTTATGGCATATTCTACCATGAAGGCTGAGTACATCACCTCGAATGATGTCGCAAAAGAAGCATTGTGGATGTGCAAATTCACTAAAGGGCTAGGAGTGTTCCCAAGCATTGAATGTTCGATGTTATCGTATTATGACAAAAATGCAACATTGCGGATTTCCAAGGAACCACGAGCTCACAAGAAGTCAAGGCGCATCCTTCATAAGTACCACATGGTAAGGTAGTTTACTAGTGATGGAGAGATCATGATTGAGAGATTAGATAGAAAAGATAACATAGCAAATCCATTCACTAAGGCACTCTCTCAGTTTGTTTTAGGAAGGCTGATCAAAGGCATGGGGATGAGGCTCCATAAATGTCCCCAGGTGCAAGTGAGAAATTGATAGAGTTAAGGGTGTGCCTTTGGGCAATTATGTAATTAATTTTATGCAAACTTAACTCTATTAACAATCTTGTTCATAGTAAAATATACTTTTAATTTTATTCTCTGTTGTATGTGTTTTGTTATATAGTTATATAAATAATGAATTAATACATTAAATATATATACATAGAAAATCCATAGGAGAAGTGTTTTATCAATTACTGTTATGAATGTGTTCATAACCATGAGTATTGAATCAATATATACAAAACACTAAGTCCTTAAATGTTCCTAGTCAAGATGTATCCAAAAAAGGATATCAATACATTTGTCGAGATTAGTGTACATAATGCTTTCCATAGATTGACAATGATTACTCATGACCATTGGAGGTACTAAGGGGTTATGTACTTGTGTTGTTTTGATCAATTATAGAATGACTCGACAGCAGTCTTTTAAAGGTTAATATAACTAAATCAAAATAGAAGATCAAATGGTAATGTCAATCATAAGTAGCTAAGAACACTTTGATTATGGTTAAATACTTGGTATGACATTACGACCATAGTTGGGTCCACGTTGAACTACTTAAAGTTAGGCGCTACTTAAGAGAGGATTCGTCTCCTTCGTTATAGAAGGTTAGTACCATATAATTAGTATACAGCCCAAAAGTCAAAATCTTTGGCCAGAGTAGATTGGTTAATAGATAAATGTTATTGAATTGAACTAAGGACTTTAAAAATAATTTACGCAGTTAAATACATATATTAATAGAATTTTTGACCTTAGACCAAACTCTAAATATCTATAATACAATGGTGACTTAAAGAATGCGTGTGCAAAATGTCATTCCTAGGTGAGCTCATTTCAGATTAGAAATTGAATTTTGCTCAAATGAAATGTAAGCGTTGAACTTGGTTGATACTGTGCTTTAACAAATTCTGTGCATGCTTCAATATTTAAATTATTTAAATATTGACTAAGGACTGAGTTCACATGAAAGAGTCAACACAAACACATTGTTAATTATTTTCGAATTTCAATGAACTTAAAATTAATTTATAAATATTATAAAATGATAATAATTAATGCAAATGTTGTATCAATATTTTATGACATTTTTACTTATTTATTTAAAGCATAAATTCAGGCAAAACGTTGTCTAAAAGTTGTACATCGGTTTGATCGGTTAAGGAGCTAGAAATTAAATAATTAAAATAATGATTCAAATACGGGTCAACTGGGCCTTTGACCTTGCTAGGTAAATGCCAAGGGCAGTTGTAGACTTTCAAATAGGGAGAGCAGGCTTGGTCTTCTAGGGCTAAAGAAAAATGAGGAGAAAAGGATGTAAATCCTTGGCTATTACTAGTATAGCCTTCACTCACTTTTAGACACGCTTTTCTGACAACTCTCTAGTTTCCATGGGTACTATGGTGAAGCCTTGTATTCATCCTTGCAGATTGAAGTTAAGGATGAGAACGTGAAGCTCTAAGAGGAAAGTTCAACAAATAATGTGTTAGGCTTTCGGCAAAATATTAACGGTGAACGATATATTTTCTGAGTTGGTATTATATATATATACTCATGTAAAATTACCTTGTCCACTTCTATGTGCATTCGGCATAATTTTATTTTAAAAAGTTTATTTTTGCATATATGTGTCTGTATGTGTCTTAATAATTAATTTTGTATTACAACACAAAATAAGATTTTGTATGGTTTAATAAAAAGATTTGTTTTCGAAATCCACTTTTTATACCCACTGCTAATACACCCGATCCAACACATGTACATCTATGAGAAATATGAACACTGTTTTATCTTCTAAGCTCGCCACTATAGATAGGGTGGAATTGTTTTAGTAATTAATGTGAGCGGTGCGTGTCATGCTTCCATTGGCTGCAACGATGCATTTCTCGAGATGGTTTTAGAATGGGACATTTGATTTAAAGGCATATTCAATTAGAATTCGACGGTTCATATAGTTTCCCACTCATTCCGATCTCCTCAAAAGTACATACTTCCTTATCCTCTTTTGTCTTTTCTTCTATTTTGTTGCTTTTTTGTGATTTCATTGGAGGTTTTCTTCCCATTTTTTGTACGATTTTCTAGTTGGGATTTCTCCCTTTTTTATCACTGATATGTTATTGTTCTAGAACTATTCAGTCGGTCGGACAATGTCGATAGATCGACGTTGATAGATTAAAATTGACTTGAGTATGTCTGGAAAAACTCAAAAAATCATTAAATTACTAAATTGGTCCCCTTAATTAGGAAGAAGACATTAGATTAGGAATGACAATAAGGTGGGTTTTTCGTGCCCTATACCCGACCTAGGTTTTTTAAACCCCGCCCCAAACCCGCCTTTTACACCTAGTGTGGGTCTAGATTTTCACCCTAACCCGAGACCTGTACGGGTCCGGGTAAGACTCGACCAGCCTTAAACCTAATGCATCTTTGTATATTCTCTTAAATGTCGTATTCTGATTTACATAGAAGAATATTTTTATATGTAAGAAAGATAGATATTAAAATATATATTGATTATAGGTAATAATGGGTATCTAATAATAAGAAGAAAAAAGGCATAATTAAAATTCAAATAATATGCATATATTTTTTATACAATCTGCAATAATGCAACTTAGTACTTCAAAATACTAAAACTTATTGATTGAAATATTAAGATATCTTCGTTGTAGATAATTTATTTAAATAAATCAACTAATCATAATTAATTGATGTAATAAGCTCTCAATAATATTGTTCGGTCTTGGGTGGGTTTACCAAGCCAGATTCCGACCTGGGACTTTCAAAAATAGGTCATAGGTCTACCCGCCCAGATAACCTAATGGGATAGGTCTTGACGGGTCAAAATAGGGATGGTTCTATCGGGTTGGGATCCTAAACCCACCCCATTGACATCGTAATTAGATAGTTTATTGGGTCTAGGCTCATTAAACTATTAAAATGCCATTTTAGGTAGGTAAGCCACATGATTGGGCTGCCATTTAAGTATTGTAGTAAAATCTTAAGTATGTGTGGGGTAGCGATCTTGTGTTTGCGGGGCACATCTATGAGGGCGCGTTGGAGTCGTGATCGACTATCTTTATGCGAAGGGAGTGTTTTCCCCCAGGTCTAACGTGTTCCCTATTAGTGTTAAAAATTATACCAAACCAGAAGAGCAAACTTTCAAGAACTTTGGAATCATGTAAGATTAAGCCACTGATGTGGATTTGGAACTAATTGAAAGAGTTTCAACTTTGGCATATAATTTTCTCTCTAATCTTCAAGTTGATTCTGAATCCCATCTTTGTAGAGCTAAGAGAAATGATCTTTGCTTCCTAGAAGACTAAGAAGTTAAGAACTAGCTACATTGGGAAGGAGAAGTTTGTATAATTTAGCCATGCTGGGTTTTTCTTTTTCTCTTAGCTTGTTTTGTTAAAGGTATAAAGGGAGAAAAATATATAACCAGAAAAAATGGTGACTTTCGAATTTCAAAAACGGCGACTTTAATTCTATGGTTTAGCAAAATCGCGAATCATCTATTTCAGCTCGTCTCTTCTGAGCTTCAACTTTTGATTTTCGCGCAAGCTCTTCATTATCGACCAGATTCCTTTCGAATCCTTCTAGTTCTTCAGTTATTCAGTGGTGGTTTCTCTTCTGTTCGGTTGTTTGATGGCTGGAACATCGTCGCATCATGATGCGATTGAGAAGTTCCCTTCTTTTCCTTCTATTGGATTGGCTATTGCTGGTTGTAGGAGATTTGGTCCTATTCCACAATATGTTTCTGGGCTCCATCTAGCTCCTACCGCATCATCTAACTCTTTATGTGCTAAGGATATAAGGCTTGGGTGCGATGGTGGTACAAATTCTTCTGGACCGCATGTGGTTTCTTAACTTTCGCCTGTTAGGTGTCTTCTTTATCTTTTGTATTTATCGAGGGTTGTTGCTTTCTGAAATCTTGTTTGATCCTGGTCAGTGTAGTGTTGTTAATCTTGAGATGGAAAATAGTTTGTCCTCTCTGTTAAAAAAGAAGCCAGGAAATGCTGGCTTGTATTCACCCAAGCAGTTTGTTGTTGACTTTGGCATAACCCTGTCCCTCTACATAAAGAGATCATTAATGTCAGAGTTTCATTCTGGAGGGACCATCTTGTTAGATTTTTTGTAGATGGTCCTCCTCCATTCTCCATAGTTAAGTGGCATGTACTTATGACTGGAAATCTTCACAAATTTGTGAATATTAATGGTGACAAACCATTGTATGTTTTAAATTTGTGTGCTCTCAGGATAGGGCTTGAATTCAAGAAGCCAACTTGGTTATTATTGATGGAAAAGTGTTTACTATTACCTAATGGTATCCATATATCGATCTTATCCGTGAGTAAGTTCTATGAATTCCTATCTGGGTGCATCTTTCAAATATTCCTTCAATTTTTCAATCTTTAGAGGGTATAAATTTGATTGCAAACCATATTGGCCAATTGATCTGTTTTGCCATCTCTACAGTGAAGAGGCATATTCTCGAGTATGCCAAGGCCCTAATTGAAATTACTCCTGCTTAACAACTGCCTTCTAAGATTCCCATCCTTTTAGCCTAGAACCACATCTATATGTAAGCGTTGCTTATCAATGGAACCTCCTCTATATGATGGTTGCCACTCCTATGGTCATACTAGTTCGACATGTCCCCACTCAGGTACCTTACCCTTTAGCCTACTGCAAAATTTTCCTCTTCTTAAGCCCCATGTCCATCGCTACTGGGTTAAGACCTCTTCCACTCTTACTCCTTCAACCAACCCTTCCATGTAGCCCACAGTCAAGACCTTATCCCAACCTTCACCCTAGGGCTCCTCCACCTACACTATACTAGCTGTTGGCCTTAAACCCCGACTATCACACCGTAAGCCCCCGCTTTGGTGGCTTCACCCCACCATTCTGCTCCAGCATCTCCTGCTTGTGCCCTGAGGTCCCCTCTGCACCTCTTGCTGTTAACCCACCCATTACTTCTATCAGTAAGTGCTTTGTCAACATCATTCGCTATGATCATCCTAGAGCTGAGCAGCTAGTTGTAAAGCTAGCTAATAAGCTCTCCGAACGAATTCTGCTTGTATGTCCTCAGAAAGCTAGGACCCTAACTCATTTGGAAAGTGATATTTGCTACCATACTTCAGGGAATATCTTTTCAAAATGGATTTTGAACGACGAATAAGATGAGCGAGAATCATGTTGGGTAATGAGTTGGTCTTGTGCAATGACAGAGAGTTCAGAGCCAACAACGAGGAAATATTGGCGACTAAAGATAGGGACAAAAAGTATATCTTCTTACCTCAATCCTCTAGTTTCTGCCTAGGTATTTGTTGGAGCTGGACCGGCCCACAGCGGAAGTTATGGGTGAATATCAAAAAATTTCCCTTACCGGATTTTTATTAGGCCTATGAAGTCTAAGTCATTTAGAACATTTCTAAATATTATTTAAATTAAATCTTTTATTTTATTTCAATTTATAAATTATATTGTTTTATTTAATTTATGACTTGATATATATATGTGTGTGTCCATATATATATATGTGTGTGTCCATATATATATATATATGTATGTATATATATGTATGTATGTATATGTATATATGTATGTGTATATATGTATATATATATGTATAGATATGTGCATATATATGTATAGATATGTGTATATATATGTATGTATATATATATGTGTGTATGTATATATATGTATGTATATATATGATATATATGTATATATATGTGTATACATACATATACATATATATATACATACATATACATATATATGTATGTATGTGTATACATGATATATATATATATATGTATGTATCTGTATATGTATACGTACGTACGTATGTATGTATTTATGTATGTATGTATAGTGTGTCTGTCATATACACATATGTGTGTGTGCATGTGTAGCATATCAACCTGTGCAAGCTATAACATGCCCGTGTATAGTTGTTAGGTTTTACATCGCAATGGACACATTAACTTATCCAATATGCAAGTATATATTGTCTAAATATAGGTATGTATAAAAATTATTATGTATATATAAATATTATAAATATATATGTACATATATATATGATAATAAAGTAATAAAATTTTAATATATATACACATAAATATATTTATAATATATATATATATATATTAATAGATAAAATTATTCAAGCTAAATGTTTTTCTTAAATCCCAAGTCATGTGCGTAGCTCAGAAATAATTTATTATTATTAATTTTTTAATTTTAAATACATATTAATTAAATATTCATTCGAAAATTAATAAAAAATTATTTCAAAACTTTATTTCAAATTTTAAAACTCCAATAAATCCTGAATGATATTTTTTGGTTTGAAAATAATTTCACATTTTTTAGGCTCAAAGTAATTTTAAAATGATTTATTTATTTTCAGCCTAATTAAACATTTAATTTTTAAAAATAAAAAAATGTTTTTTTTACTTTTTTGGCCAAGAGCTAATCTGATGTTAAAATAATTTTATAAAATTTAAAAAATAATTTTCATACCATATTTGAATTAATGTAATTTATTTATGTAGCAAATTGATTTAAATAATATTAAATAATAATAAATATTTATAAAAAAATATTTTTTACTACCAAAAATTGGTACTACTACGATACTTTTATATAAAATTATATGAATAATTTTAACTGTAGTATGATGTTGTAATTAATTATAACATATATATATATATAATTAAATAATATATATTAATTTAAAAAATATAAAATTTTATTACTTTTATATATGGCTGCAATGGCCGGATATATATATATATATATGATAAAAATTAACTATTTTTAAACATAAATATATACATGCATATAACCAAACTACTTTGTGATAACATTACTTGCATATCAGCATTGTCAACTAACTAACAATATAATATATATACATATATAATAAAACATTATACTAAATTTATTAACTACAATCTGATAAAATCATACCTTAATCCCAAACCCTTGAAGACACCATGAAAAGATAATTTCTCCCCTTTGAAACCCTTTCCGATTCAACAGATTGGTAGTATATGAACCGTTGACCTTTAGTTATCGAATAGTGATCGGATCTGACTTGATTTGAACTTGTAGTAATGGAGGGATAAGAGTATATTTTTGACCAGCAAGTAAATGAAAGAGGAAGCAGTAAAAAGATCAGACCTAATTAGGTTAGAGATACTTATACGGTGGATGGAAAAGAGATAAAAGTGGATCTGATCTCACTCATTCTCCTTTATTCTGAGCCATCCAAAACCAATCCTTTATAATTCCTATACCATCTCATTTTAGCCGAATATTCTACCCTATAGTATGCCTTAAACCCATTCAAGCCCAAAATAAAATATTATGCAATTAAATCAAATTTAATCGCTTATCGATATCGTATATCGATTGATATATTTATAATTATTATAAATGTATCTAATAATATTTATTCATTAAATCATAGTCAAATTTTACAATTAATATTTCATAAATATATTAATTTATAACAAATTATAAATTAATTAAATCATTTGGTCAAAGAGAATTCATCGTTTCGGTTATGTGACTCGTTAGATGTAAATTCAGTTAGCAATTAATATCGAACTATTCGAATATTAATGTTCATACGTCACTTAGCGGAGGTGTGACATTTTGGCCAAATTTATGGCTTCCTTAGTTTCCGTAAAATCCAATTTTTCTTTAATTAAGCATTACCTGGTTGTGACTTTTATTTACACCAATTCTCTTCATCAAAACTATATCACTTTGAACTTATGGAATTTGGTACAACTCAATAGTCCAAACATAAAGTCATTGGTTCAATAATAACAACTATTATTAACAATAATGCTCTAGCTAGAGACTTTGACTTTGAGTTGACTTAAGTAGACCATGATTGTTTGTACCAAAATTGGGCACAACACTCATTGGATGTAATTAAAGAGATTAAAATGAAGAAATGAAATGGAAAATGAGGCTAATCTAACAATCACACCAAGAAAAGTAAGCAGTAATAGAAAATGATAAAGATTTATAGTGGTTTGGCGTTGTAGCCTACATCCACTTTGAATGATTTGATGTTTATTGTTGATTCTCAACTGAGTTACAATAGTACAATAGCTAACACTAAAGTTACAATGGAGTTTCAGCAGAGCAGCAGCATAAAAAAGTCTAAAAGTCCTATTTTAGTTGGTATGGAGGTGCTATTTGTAGGCGTAGAGCTTGAAATATCTACCTCACTTCTCGAAATGCCCTTTCTCATGCGTAGGTGGGCCCACATGATCGATCTGGAGTCGTTTGGGATCGATCATAATCTATCCGTATGGATTTCATATCGATCAAGAATGGCTCCATTTGAGCTGCGATCGATCAGAGATGTTCTTGAGATGATATGCAAGCTTCTGTGAAAATTTCATGGAATTTGGACTTGTAGTTTGAAAGATATGATCGATCCAAGATTGAGTTTTCTAGTGAGGCTGAAGCCTTCGTATCGATGGGTTCGTATCAATACTCTTCCTATCGATGACGTGGCGTGAGTGTTTTGTGGTGATCCATATTTCATGCTTAGAGTCTGTTTCCTTCAAGTTGACCTCTTCATTCATATCCATCCTATACGTTGCTCCTCGTATCGATGATATGTCTTTGCTTTCGTATCGACGCTTTGTCTATGGTTTTGTATCGATGCCGAACTCCTTCCTTTGTATCGATCTTTGGCCCCTCTCTTCGTATCGATTGAGTAGCTGATCAATACGAAATATGTAGCCGTTGGTTGAATGAAGTGTGACCAATACGAAATGTGTAGTTGTTGAACAAGTGAACTATGATCGATCTGGGAAGTGCTAAGGTCCATTGAAATTTTGATGGATACAAAATGGATGGATACGAAATGGGTGGATATGAAATGGATGGATACGAAATGGACTTGTTTCATATGGTCCTTGATTGATTCATAACTTGAGCATACGAACTTCGATTAACCTGAAATTTGGAATATTGCCTTCCTTAGATTTGATTGTCATACCATGTGTTAACCCACCTTTCGGTAAGGCAACATATAGGTGGATTTAACCCAATCGACCGTGCAATTATCAAAGCTGAATTGTCACGGACTTGGTCCTGGTTTGAATGAATGGACGATCAATCATAGGTGATAAACATAATTATGAGGCCGGGATTCGGCATAGTCGATGGACTAACTACGCAAGATACTCGAGTATGGGTTTTTGACAAAGGTCGAGCTGCTCTAGGATCACAATGGGTTTGCTTCGGGTTTTCAGGAGGATTACTTCGAGTCAAAGAGGTGTTTTCTTCGGGTCACGATAGGGCATTCTTTGAAAGGGGTGGAATTGGACCTCCTTGGATCAGCATTGTCTTGCTTCGGGTCATCTCAGCATCCACTTTGAGTCAGTAGATATTTCCAGATCTACACCTATAAATAGCACCCCCTACGCCTATAGAAGAAGGACTTTTTGGCTCTTCTATTCCATTACTCTGCTGAAACTCCATTGTAACTTGAGTGCCATTGATTGTACTGTTGTAAATCAGTTGAGAATAATTAACAAACAATAAACTCTTCAAAGTGGACATAGGCTACAACGCCGAACCACTATAAATCTTATCTTTTTACTGTTTTCTTTTCAATTTTTGTTGTTCTTCATATTTATATCCTCTTCACATATTCTATATGTGATCTGTGACTGTGAATTGGTGCTTTCATCTGCAATTGGGTGTTTGTGACCAATTTTGGCGCAAACATTTTGGTGCTTTCACTGAGAAAGCTAACACTCAGGGATTCTGAAGCTTGGATATTGAATTTGAAGGCTTAGGAACTTGGATGGCTAAGCAATCAACAAGGAGACAGAGAGCAGAGAGGAGCCATCATGAAGGAAGTCGAGAGGCTTCCTTAGGAGATAGTCAGACCTTAATTTTCATCACCAGAGATGAGATGGAGATGATGATGGGTACTATGCAAGAAGGGATGTTGAAAATGCAGGTGGAAATGATGTCGAACCTACTCCGACAGGTTGGGCAAGCTGGAGTGTGCAAAATCAAGGGAACGTAGCTACAGGGAATGCTGGAAATGTGGATTGCAAAGACAGAGCAGTAGGAGTAGAGGAAGTCCAAAACTAGAGTCATGGGAATGGAGCAACCAGGATACGGGATAGAGTGGGGCCATCGGGAACAACCACTGAACTAGGGGGCATGCCCCCAGATCATGTTGGCTCAATTCCAGGCAGGATACCAGGCGGTGCTGTGCGATTTGGCATTGATAGAGAAATGAATTCTCGTCCAGGAGAACATTTTTAGGATTCCCTCGAGAACTCGGGGGGCAAGTCGGAGGCAATGAACAAAAACTACCTCTTGGTGATAATGAAAGATTGGCAGAAATGATCAGACGGACCATGAGAGGAGGATTGGTGAATAAAGATTTGGAGGATGTGAACAGGAGCCCCTTCGCTCCCACAATTAGGCAGGCTAAGAATCCACCTAAATTCAAGCTACCAACATTTCAGACGTATGATGGAAGGATGGATCCCGCTGTTCATCTGACAAGGTATATGAAGCACATGGAAGTACTGGGGGCATCGGAGGAGATCATGGCCCGATGTTTCTCTTTGTATTTGATGAATATAGCAGCACTATGGTTCAGGCAACTGGAAAGTGGCTCTGTTGGAACGTGGACCTAATTAATTGAAAGGTTTATGAGGCAGTTCAGAGTTCACATCTCAAGACCCAAAACTGTGATGAGTTTGACAACACTGAAACAGAGGACCGAAGAGTCTCTGAGGAATTTTTAAATGCGATTTAATGCAGCAGCAGCATCAGTGGATCGTCTAGATCCATCCATGGTTTTGATGGCAGCTGTATCTGGCATAGCGATGGCACAGAATTCAAGAATTCATTGACAAGGGATCCACCAATGGATCTAGAAGAGTTTTACCATGAGGCAGAAAGGTTTCTATGATAGGAAGGCGTGAAGGTTGAAAGGGAGGAAGGCGAGGAAGTTGATGTTTATGCGGTCAAAGGTAGGGATCCGCTCGGGAAAGATTCAAACAAGGATAAAGGGAAGCGAAAAGCAGAGAATGGCTCTGATGAACCAAAGCGGCCATGAAAGGAGCCGAGATTCACCTCTTATACGGAGTTGAGGGAGACTTTAGAACGAATATACCAAGACACTATGGGGCAGGTTCCTTACCAAAGGCCAATCAGGAGGGAGTCAACCAATAATGAAAGGAAATCGGACAAATACTGCCTATTCCACGAGCTAGGTGGACATAGTACAAATTATTGCAGGCACTTGAGGGATGAGATCGAAGGACATATCCAAAATGACTTGTTGTTACAGTATGTGAAGAGGCGAACAGCGATGGTGGAACAGGAGCGACCACCATCCGCATCAAATGACGACGGCCCCGGATCAAGGCATCATCTTATCATCAACTGATCGGGATAATGAAGAATAATTAATAAACTCCACAATAAAACGGTTAAGTCACATACACATGTACGGGATCACGAACGGTCCTTAGGCATGCTCTGAGATGACTATAAATAGCTACAGTGGAGATGATTACTCTTCGATGTTTTAGTTTTGCTTTTGTTTCTCCTCTTTGTATCTAGACTTGCTTTTATTAGTTGGATATTTCAATTATAAGACTCATTTGAATATAAAATCTAATATTTATGATTCCAAAACTTGACCTCGAACAGTCATAATTCGCCTCGAACGGCACCGGACCTCGAACGGTCATAATTCGCCTCGAACGGCATCCGACCTCGAACGGTCATAATTCGCCTCGAACGGCACCCGACCTCGAACGGTCACAATTCGCCTCGAACGACACCCGTCCACGAATGGTCACATATCGCCTCGAACGACATACGATCTCGAGCGGTCACTCTTCACGATCAGGTAAGATCATCGACTTTGTCACAGGTCGTCAACAGGCTTCGAATGTCAGGCTTATAGCATTACAAAACACACATTTATTTCACAAGGCATGTCTTGGGGAGCAAAGTGTTAACCCGCCTTTCGACAAGGCAACATACAGGCAGATTTAACCCAATCGACTGTGCAACTATCGAAGCTAAATTGTCACGGACTTGGTCCTAGTTTGAATGAATGGACGATCAATCACGGGTGATAAACATGATTATGAGGCCGTGATTCGGCATAGTCAATGGACTAACTACGTAGGATACTTGAGTATAGGTTTTTGACAAAGGTCGAGCTGCTCCGGCATCATAATCGGTTTGCTTCGGGTTTTTAGGAGGATTACTTTGAGTCAAAGAGGTGTTTGCTTTGGGTCACGATAGGGCATTCTTTGAAGCGGGTGGCATTGGAACACTTGGATCAGCATTGTCTTGCTTCGAGTCATCTCAGCATCCACTTCAAGTCACTGGAGGGGTCACTTCGAGTCAAGGAAGCAGCTACTTCGAGGTAGAGTCATGGATCGATCGATGTCCACATGGTCCACATCAATTTCGTATCCATCAAACTTCATCTATCACTTCGTATCCATCCCCATCCATTTCGTATCCGTATGACATAAAGAAGTTAGTGCAGGACTATGTGCATGACGCGTACAGCCAATATCGCGAATGGGTTAAGACGGCAGGACGGGTTTCGGCTGTGTCTTTTGAGCGGGCCAAGGCTATCGAGAAACTAGAAGGCGGTCTCTCTCATAAGGTCAAAATAATATAAGTTCTTACCAATGAAATTGAATCTTCGACAAAAGCCAAGATTGAGATCAGCCAAAGACCTGAGGAAGCCATGAAGTCTATGGAGGAGATAAGGAAAACGCACATGGATTTGGTGTAGGAAATGGGCCATCGCAATACTGTTATTATGCGAGAAAGGGATGCCACATTGAAAGAAGTCGCCGAATTAAAGGCGAAGCTAATTGAGGCCCTTAAACAGAAAGACGAAGCTAACAAAGTAGCCCAAGAGGCGTGCAAGGAGGCGGTGAGACTTAGGGAAGAGAGGGATTCTACGAGTAAAAAGGCCAAAGAAGGTGATGCCATGGTGGAAAGGGAAATAAAAGCTGTAGAGGCCAAGATGGAAAGCGAATTTGAAAATCTTCTGGTCGTCTACAACGTTAATGTCCTAAGAAATCGCAAACTGAACTGGCTTGGTGAGGAATATACCTTTCAATTATACAAGGCCTGGAACTGCTTGCTTGAGGACGAAAAGGCGATCTGTAATGTTGCTATCGTTGATGAGTTTGAAGTGGAAACTCAGTTGTTGATCAGAGATGAGCCTAAATTCCTTCACGACATAGTTATCGCACCTCAGAGGGAAGGCCTGGCGGCTAAGTATCTGGAGGCCGAAGAAGGATCCGAGAGTAAACACCATGCCGTTGCTTCTAAAATGCCCCCAGCGTCTCAAACTGAGCCTTCTTCCTCTGTTGATCCTCCAGTCGTCTCGGGTATGATCCTGACAGGCCGCATCTTTCTCCAATCATCGAGCGCAACTCGGAAGGCCCATCGGCTCAACCTAGGAGCCAACTTGAAGAAGGTATTCTAGACACTTCTCCTATTCCTCAAAATGTAGGAACACTATCGGAAGACATTACTAATATATTCTCCTATCTTCATTCAGTCTTAGATTATGCACCGGCTGACCTTCCTGCAACTCAAGAAGTCCACCATAAGCAGAAGACATTAACCACTAAGGCCACGACTATGACAGCTACTTCTTCGGCTGGGGAGATACACGATAGCAGCTATGTGATTGATGACCAACTAATGGAAGCACTCCTCACCATCAAAGCGATCTGAGTATTAAGATGCCCTTCAACATAGACGAAGACGTAGTTATCACGGGCTCCTCAGGTCCGACCAGTAGCATTTCAATGGGTAAGCACGTGGAGCAAGAGGAGAAAATAATGGAAGAAATCAAAGCCAAGATTGAGCAGGCTCGTAGAGCCGGCGAAGGTTTGGCGGGTCCGGGCCCGGTCCTGATCTTCATGCTTTCTCCGGGTGGCACCATAATTGAAATTGGAGTACCTCATTCTTTTGGTGTCTAGAGTGCCACCATTCCATCGGTTCCGCACACAGAGGATACTTTAGTCCCTGTGAGTTCTCAAGAGGAGACCGTATCGATTCCTCTAGCCGAAGACAAGCAAGCTGGAGCAGGCCGGGGAGGCAACGGTTCAAAGAGAGGACCGGGCAGTAACTCGAGCGGATCTACGCCGAAGAAAGTTAAGAAGAAACCGAAGGCATAGATTTGCATTTTCGCTTCCTATTTTGTAGATGGCTAGAATAAGCTTCTCTTTTGCTTTTTTTAGGCCATGTATAGATGCAGGTTCGGCCCCTGGTTATAGGAATTCTTCGAACAGATTTTGTACTTACTTTCTCAAAGAATAGTGTGAATAAAAAATTTCCTTTGTTTCTAGCACAACTCTGTGTTTATTCGTCTAAGTACTTTAGCACTCACATTTCCATTCAATATACTCGTGAAGCTTTAGTCTCTATGTTGAACTAGAGTTCGGTCTTTAAGTCCTGAAGTCAAGGCCTCGGGTCATAATGAAACGTTGAGTCAAGTCCCAACGTTGCACTGTCTTGGTCAACATCTGGAACATGAGTTATGCCCCAGTTCTGGGGAGAATTGAAGTAGTCAGTTGGCAGTCATCCTCCGCCTTTACTGACTTTGGTTTAACTTTGTCGGAATAAAGTTAAAGTGACACAAGTTTGAGCGATCAGATCACACTTGCTCGCTTGCTAGTATTTGCTTCCACACTCTGGGAATTTAGACTTGTATGCTGACGGTCAGTCACGCCTTCTTATTGTTTAGATTTATATCCATGCTCCGGGACTTAAACTATTTTACGGGCGGTCGGTCACACCCATTTAATATTTATACTGTAGTTCATACTCCGGGAATCTGGAGTCAGTTGATAGATGGTCGATCACATCTATTTAAGTATTACGATCTTATTCGCACTCTAGGAATAAGGAGTTGGTCAAGGTCGTGGATGGTCGGATCACATCCTCTTTGATCCAGCAAGCGAAGTCGTAGATGAACGGATCCATCTTCTTCGAGCTTGAAAAAAAGCGAGGTCGTGGATGGGCGGATCCATCCTCCTCGAGCTTTGAAAATAAGCGAGGTCGTGGATGGATGGATCCATCCTCCTTGAGCTTTTGAAAATAAGTGAGGTCGTGGATGGACGGATCCACCCTCCTCGAGCTTTTGGAAATAAGCGAGGTCATGGATGGACGGATCCACCCTCCTCGAGCTTTTGGAAATAAGCGAGGTCGTGGATGGACGGATCCACCCTCCTCGAGCTTTTGGAATAAGCGAGGTCGTGGATTGACGGATCCATCCTCCTCGAGCTGGACGGTCGATTCACGTCTTAATTTTGGAGTTTGCACTTTAGCTCGCACTCTGGGAGTTGGAGTTAGTTGGAGAATTGTCGTGTTTCAATTCTCTTTTGATTGATCATTGTTTGCCCCCGGAGCTCGGAGTTTCATCTAGCGAGTGGCTGGTCGGGTCATGATCACTCTCTATTTGAACGAGTCCCATCGTAAGATGGAACTCAGCTCTTCCTACATCATGGCGGTAGCATGATGCAACTAGGAATCATTAACTTGGCTTTGCGAGTCTACGCTTTATTGCTGAAATAAGAAATCATGGCAAAATCAGTTGCCTTATTACAAACACAATTTCTCGAATTGCATAAACAAACTTGAAAAGGAAAGCATACTAAATGAACGAAAGCCAATCATATGTAATAGCGATGGAGACTTTCGTTGTTCCATGCTCTCGGTAGAGTGAGACCATCAATAGTTAATAGCTTGAATGTGCCATCTCCAAGTCTACGCTCAATGACATACGGTCCTTCCCATATCGGCTTCATGTGTGAAGGGACCGGATAAATTCGCTTAAGTATGAGATCGCCGATTTTGAAGGTTCTGTGTCGGACCTTAGCATTGTATAATCGGGCGACTCGACTGCGATGTGCACTGCTCTCAAATCAGCCTCTTCACGCTTCTCATCCAGTAAATCCAGATATTCTGCGAGTAGGATGGCATTCGTCTTTGGATCATAATAGTTCACACGATGGGAAGGTACTTCTAGCTCAACTGGAATAACGGCTTTAGAGCCGTAGGAAAGTGCAAATGGAGTATGGCCGGTCGCGGACTTGTGGGTAGTTCGATATGCCCATAAGGCCATGGGGAGCTCATCGACCCACTTACCTCCATCCTTCTCCAGTCGTTTCTTCAAAATGGACTTGATAAATTTATTAACAGCTTTGACTTGTCCATTCGCTTGGGGGTGAGCTACTGCTAAGAACTTTTTCTGGATGCGATAGCGTTGGCAGAAATTCTTAAACTTGGCACAATCAAAGTAGGTCCCGTTATTTGTTACAATTGTCTATAGGAGGCTAAAGCGACATATGATGTTGCACATAACAAAGTTGATTACTTATTTCGTTGTGATAGTGGCAAGGGACTCAGCTTCCGCCCATTTAGTAAAGTAGTCAACCGCAAGGATGGCGTACTTCACACCACCCTTAGCTAGAGGCAAGGACCCTATTATGTCGATACCCCATGTGGCAAACGGCCATGGACTGACCATTTGGGTGATCTCGGTTGGTGGGGCTATCGGAATTCTGGAATGCTTCTGGCACCTATCACATCTCTTAGCGTAATCCAATGCATCCCGATTTACGGTTGGCCAGTAATACCCATATCTAAGTACCTTCTTCGCAAGGACTTGCCCCCCCAGTGTGATCGTCGCACTCTTTTTTGTGCATTTCCTGCAATACTCGCTTGACTTCATCTTGGGTGATACACCGGAGTAAAGGAACAGAAAACCCCCTTCTGTACAAGACTCCTTCTTGGATAACAAACCGTGAAGCCTTTCAGAGAACTTGTCTTTTCTTGCTCCTGCATTCGAGTAACGTACCGTGTTCAAGATAATTTTTGATTGGAATCATCCATGACTCCCTCTTGGGTGTTGCCTCATGAAACCATTTTCTCTCTACCTAATCAATACTTAGAGCAGTAAGTGTCTCCAGGGGGATAAGTCCCATCCGCTGTGCTTCGCCAGTGTTGGCCAGTTTTGCTAAAGAATCGGCCTTCTGATTTTTCTCTCGAGGTATGTAGCGGATAGTGTAATAGTCAAACTGGTTCAACACTTCAAGGACCCGCATAAGGTAGGAGGCCAACCTTTGATCTCTGGCTTGATACTCTCCTTGAACCTGGCACACCCCCAGTTGTGAATCGTAGTAAACTTCCAAAGCGACGACTCCCAAATCCTTGGCAAGCCTTAGTCCAGCAAGTAAGGCTTCATACTCTACTTCGTTGTTAGTTGCATGGAAGTCAAATTTCAAAGCATAGCACACATACCGCCCTTCTGGGGTTTCAAGCACCGCTCCAGCGCTTGAGCACCGGTCAGCTTCCATATATAGTTGGGAGGTTCACTGGTTTCGAGCAAGTCCTTCGGTATTGTGAACTCAACTATAAAATCCGCCAGAACTTGTCCTTGAATAGCTCGCCTTGGCGCATAAGTGATATCAAATTGACTCAGCTCAATGTTCCACTTAAGCAATCTACTAGACGTCTCAGGTCATGTTAGGATTTGTCGCAATGGTTGGTCGGTGTAGACAGTGATCGGATGAGCCTGGAAATATGAACGGAGCTTTCTCGAGGCTACAATAAGACAATAAGTCAGCTTCTCTATCTTTGGGTAGTTCCTTTTTCCCCCGTCAATCTTTTGCTGACATAATAGACCGGTCGTTGGATTCGATCCTCTTCTCGAACTAGCACGGCACTGATTGCGTTGGCCGAAACCGCCAGATAGACATACAACTTCTCGTGATCAACCGGCTTCGGCAAGATGGGAGGTGTTGCCAGATGTTGTACTAGTGCCTGGAATGTGCCCCCGCACTCCTTTGTCCACTCGAAATTCCATTTTCCTTTTCTGATCAGCTCGAAGAAGGGAATGCACTTGTTTGTGGATCTAGAAATGAAC
Organism: Allium fistulosum; assembly: GCA_030737815.1. Taxonomy (NCBI): domain Eukaryota; kingdom Viridiplantae; phylum Streptophyta; class Magnoliopsida; order Asparagales; family Amaryllidaceae; genus Allium; species Allium fistulosum. The sequence goes on from CM060902.1 coordinate 238,655,123, forward strand.
CTACTCAAAACTGCCACCTTCCTATTAAGACTTTCCACCTGCTTTATAGTTCTGGGAGTTTCAAGATTCCGAATCACACAGATCTTTTCAGGATTGGCTTCAATTCCTCTAGCATTGACAATAAACCCAAGGAACTTTCCAGATGCGACTCTGAAATGACACTTCAACGGATTGAGCTTCATTCTGTACTGTCGGAATATGATGAACATCATCTCTAAATCATTGATATGGTTGTTGGATAGTCGTGATTTCACGAGCATATCGTCTACATACACCTCCATAGTCTTCCCAATCTAGTTTGCAAACATCCAGTTTACGAGCCTTTGATAGGTTGCTCCAGCATTTTTGAGTCCAAAAAACATCACCTTGTAGCAATAAAGTCCCAGATCAGTGATAAAGCTGGTGTGCTCCTGGTCAGAAAGGTGCATCGGGATTTGATTATAGTCGGAGTATGCATCCATGAAGGATTAGAGCTCATCTCCGGCTGTTGAATCCACCAGTTGATCAATTCTAGGAAGCGGGAAGTTGTCTTTGGGGCAGGCTTTGTTCAGATCTGAGTAGTCTACACATGTCTGCCACTTCCCGTTTGACTTTTTGACAAGCACTGGATTAGATACCCACTCCAGGTATAAAGCATCACGAATAAACCCATTAGCCTTGAGTTTATCCACTTCTTCCTTCAGGGCGGCAGATCTCTCCGGATCCATACCGCACCTTTTTTTCACCGGGACGTGTCGTGGGTCGATATTTAATGCATGGCTCGCGATATTCGGCGAGATCCCACACATGTCTGAAAGAGTCTAGGAAAACACATCAAGGTTTTCCCAGACGAAATCAACCAATTCATGTCCCATCTGAGGGTTGCGTTGCGATCCGATCTTTACCACTCTAGCATCATCATCGTCGCCGACCAGGACATCAACTGTTAACTCTGCTGGGGAGGCCTGGTATTCTTTGACTTCCCCTTCATCATCATTGTCTCTGGGATCAAGATTTTTTAAAAACTAGTTTTGGCGCCCGAGCCTCGGCTTAGGCGTTAGTTGTCAATTCTCCATAGAGCGGACGCAGAGAGATTCCTCCATGCCCTTACCTTTCTCCTTTTGCTGCACATTCCATAACTCCGCAACATAACAGGCGCGTCCAACCGCCTGATCACCATGTACTACCCCTACTCCACTATCAGTGGGGAATTTTAGAGTCAAACACCAAGGGGCAATCGCTTCCCTGAACTCTACAAGGGTCGGTCGGCCCAGGAAAGAATTATAAGGAGAATGAATATCTAACACAATAAACTGCAACATCTGGACTCTCCTGCGATCACCAATACCCAACTCAACGGGTAACTCCACTATTCCAGTTGGTATCGTTGCACTACCATTGAAACCATGTATACGTGACTGACACGGTTTCAGATCCTTCGCTTCCATCAGCATTTGGTCGTAAGAACGTTTAAAAGTATGTTCACAGAACTTCCACTATCGGCTAAGATCCTCTTCATCCAAGCAGAACCTATTAGGGCAGAAATAACCAACGGATCAATAGTGAGGGCCTCGACTCAGTCGGCAACACGGTTTCTGAAAACGATGTCGTCTATCATCATCCTCTATTGCTTTTCCAGGACCCCTTCTACAGTACCACTACAAAATTTGAAGTTCACATGCCTAATCGAACTTGCATATGCATACATTTCCTTCCAGCTTCGATCAGCCGGATGAGGACCACCACTCACAGTATTAATAACCAACCTCCCGCCAGTTCCCGCGGGTTCTTTAGGCCTAACCTGGCCTTGGCCCTGATTGGGATTAGATGGTCCCGCTCTACCGTCCTACGGAGCCCGGACATACTGCTCCAACTTCCTTTCTCTAATCAACTTTTCAATAATATCCTGCAGATGATGGCACTCATTAGTGTTATGGCCGTAACAGTCATGGAATCTACAAAACTTTCCAGTCTGAATCTGCTTCTCCGACGACGGTTTCGGAGCTGGTTTATTCTACTTCCCTGTATTACAGGTTTGAAGATAAACATTCTCTAGCGACATGTTCAAAGGGGTATATCGATCGAACGTTGGAGCACTCGGTCTCCCACGATGAGGGTCTCTCTTCTTTCCTTGACCTTCATTACCCTTCTGGTGACTTTGTTTATTCTGAATGTTCAACTGTACTTTACTGGAATTTTCACCAGTCTGCTTTACTACGACATTACTCTGGATACCTTCATCATTGGGCCCCACAACGTCCTTCTTCCTAGATCGTCTAGCGTCTTCTCTCCTTAAAAACTGGGCTGCCTTTGCATAGAAGCGACCTAATGAAGCGGGGGGTTTCCCAGCTAACCAATCGCCAAATTCGGAATCTGGATCGATCCCCTTCATTAATGCCATCAGAATAGAGTTGTCATTGGGATTGCTGACTTCGGCACAAGCAGCATGGAATTTCTCCAAATAACGCCTAAGTGTCTCTCCTGGAGCCTGAGTAACACTGGACAAGGTATTAATCCTTCGGCCTAGTAGCATGCATACTAAACTGCTCAACAAACTTAGTAGCTAACTAGTCAAAACATGAAATGGATCGGAGCGGTAAACGGGTGAACCACATAATCACGATTCCTCCTAAGAAGATAGGGAAGCTTCTACACTTAACCACATTGTCAGCTCGAGCGGCGTTCATCAGCCATTCATATTTCAAGATATGTTAGTTCGGGTCCCAATTTCCTTCGTACATCAACAAGGTCGGCATCCTAAATCGACGGGGTGGCTTTGCATAGAGAATGTCATTAGTGAACGGGGTATAACTTCTAGAGATTCCCCAGTCATCATTCATGAGGCCTTGACTTTCTCTAATCATCTAGCGTATCATGGTTGGAATATCAGGCATTTGGATATTCGAGGCCAAGACATAGTCGTTCCATGTCGCATGGACGTTTTGGTCACTGTATACGGTCCGTTCCATGCTTCCTTGGCTCTCGGGCTTCATGAAAGTGAGGATCCTGAGCATGAATGTGGTGGTGAGGAGCTGGATCTGGTTGGTTCTGGATCTCGGCCTCCAGATCTATAGCTGCAGCAGTTGCGTGGTCATGAATGGTGAGGTAAGGAAGTGCCCCTCCTCGGGAGGAGGGTCCAGCTTGATGCCTTATGAAAGGACCTATTCAAGCCTGTCCAAGATCTGCAGTATGTGGGTGCTCGGAGGTCTCCACGTAGTTTCCATCTAATCGATGGCGTGTAGATCTATGATAAGAGTCAGATGACGCTGAGCTTTCAAACAAGGAATAATACGTATACTTCATCCTAGATCTCCCTTGCCTTGCTTCATTCAACTGGTTCACAAGCTCCATGTTGGCATGGATCTGTTGAGTGAGCTCTTGACGGCTTTGAGTGAGCTCATGCATGATGGCCTGGAATTCCTCTCTAGTACTGGATTGAGCAAATCTGGAGCTCCAGTTGATGTTTGGCCTGTAGTAGTCAACTACGCGGGACTTTGCCTATCCCTTCCTTCTAGGTTAGCAGCATTAGAAGTAGTTCTGGTATTGCGCACCATGATGGATGTAGTTCTTCTTAGATCTGGAACAATCTGAGTAGGATAGAAGGAACCACAAGAAGATAGATCTGGATCTCCTCCTTAGATTTTAGCAATCTGACAACGGTAGGGGATCCACAGAGCAGGAGAAAAAGTAGAGTTTTTCTCAGTAAAAGCACCAAAGTGTATGTACCAAAATTGGGCACAACACTCGTCGGATGTAATTGAAGAGATTAAAATGAAGAAATGAAATGGAAAATGAGGCTAATCTAACAATCACACTAAGAAAAGTAAGCAGTAATATAAAAGGACAAAGATTTATAGCGGTTCGGTGTTGTAGCCTACGTCTACTATGAATGGTTTGAAGTTTATTGCTGATTCTCAACTGAGTTACAACAGTACAATAGCTAACACTCAAGTTACAATGGAGTTTCAACAGAGCAGCAGCCTAAAAAAGTCCAAAAATCCCCTTCTAGTTGGCGTGGAGGTGCTATTTATAGGCGTAGAGCTGGAAATATCTGCCTCGCATCTCGGAATACCCTTTCTAATGGTAGTTGGGCCCGCAAGATCGATCTGGAGTCGTTTGGGATCGAACCTGATAGATTCATGTGGATTTTGTATCGATCAAGAATGGCTCCATTTGAGCTGCGATCGATCAGAGATGGTCCTAAGATGATATGCAAGCTTCTGTGAAAATTTCTTGGCATTTGGACTTGTGGTTTGAGAGATATGATCGATCCAAGATTGAGTTTTCTAGTGAGGCTGAAGCCTTCATATCGATGCTCTTCGTATCGATGATGTGGCACGAGTGTTTTATGGAGATCCATATTTCATGCTTAGAGACCGTTTCCTTCGAGTTGACCTCTTCCTTTGTATCCATCTTATACATTGCTCCTCGTATTGATGTTATGTCTTTGCTTTCGTATCGATGCTTTATCTATGGTTTCGTATCGATGTCGAACTCCTTCCTTCGTATCGATCTTTGGCCCCTCACTTCGTATCGATCGAGTAGCTGATCGATACGAAATATATAGTCATTGGTTGAATGAAGTGTGACCGATACGAAATGTGTAGTTGTTGGACAAGTGAACTACGATCGATTCGGGAAGTGCTAAGGTTCATTGAAATCTTGATGGATACGAAACGAATGGATACGAAATGGATGGATATAAAATGAACATGTTTCATATGGATCTTGATCAATCCATAATTTGAGCATACGAACTCCAATTGACCTAAAATTTGGAATGTTGCCATCCTTAGCTTTGATTGTCATACCATGCTAATTGTACCTCGATTCAGATTCGGACCAAGTTCGCCTGTATCCATCGTGGACCTGTAGATAACTGATCTCTGGTGTGGATTGTCTTCAGTCTCTAGTCAAGTCTTTGGTGTCACGGCCTTACCAAAAAGCGGGATAACAATGATACTAACTTTAGATAAGTGAGGAGACGAATCCTCTCTTAAATAGTGCTTCGCATCTAGAATTTCCATTCAACCCAACTATAGTCACTCGATGGATGTCATGCCATGATTTGACTATAGTCAAAACGGAGCTTTCATATTGAAGATCAACAGTATTCTCAATTCGAGTGAACTGTGTAAGTGTCACATTGATATTTTTTATTTGACCTTAGTTATATTAACCAACAGAAAACTATCAAGTGATTCATTCCATAGTTATCCAATAACAATCAAAACATAACCCCTAAGCGCACCCAGTAGTCATGAGTAATACATTGCCCAACATTTGGAGAGCGCTATGTACTCTTGTGTCAACTGATATTTCGATATCTAGTCTCGATACATCTTGATTAGAAATATTTGAAATGGCATATTTGTTTTTATTGTGATAAATTACTCTCGGTTACAACACTTTGTAACTACTATCACAAAATATAACATTTATGGATTTTATGTTAAATATACTTTTAATTTAATTAATTGATTAATATAACATATTATATCAAGTATATAATAGAAAGAAAACACCTTTTATTTCAAACAAGATTGATTATCGAGTTAGATATATGTGAAAAATTATATAATTTGCCCTAGGGCATACCACTAACTCTATCAATCTTCCACTTGCACTTTGGGTCAATTGTGGATTCTTATCCCAACTTCTCTAATATGTTTCCTCAAAACCAATCGGGTCAGTCACTCATTGAATGCGTATGCTATTATGCTTTAATTATCTACTCTGTCAATCAATTCTCTCTTATGCTGATAAATTGTTTTATCCTGTGGAATAATTCATAGTATATCTCTTGACTTCTAGTGAGCTAAAAGTTCCATTACTAACTATATATTGACATTGTTATCATATAACAATGTTATGGGATTCTTAACAATATGAATTACCCTCGGCTCGGTTATAAATTTGCGCATTTATATTTATGTACATTATTTGTATAGTGGGGTTATTAAAGGTGATGTACTTAGCCTTTTTCATTGAATGGACCATAGTCTTTCATGTAGAACATTTCCTACTTAAAGATTCTTAACTTGAATTTATTATTGACATGTTATACTCAATATCACTTATGAAAGTTTGAGTTCAAACACTCCTTCATAGGGAGTTTGTTGTTTTTGCAAATAATTCTGTAATATTTCGTAAATACACGAGAACATCTCAAACAACCATTTAGTGATATCAATTTGGATTCGATATTTACTTCATGTATCAAACACATAAAAAATCATGATATCATAGACAACATAATATGTACGATGATTCCAATTGCGAATGTATAAGAAATCCACCTTGCATATTCCGTATTAAACATTTTAATAAGGTGTCCATGCATATCGTTTTAGGGCATTCCCAATATCTTTTATACTTACTATAAAAATCATCATCTACAAATCCAACGTTGAGTATATAAACAAATAAAACTGACTTTAACACAAGTATATCATTAACAATCAGTAGTGCGTTGTTTACTTATGATTTAGAAATATCTATGTACCTTTTAACGTTCTTTCTTATGTGCTTCCTCTGCATTTTGACTGATAATCAAACTATTTGATGCTTTTCATATCTGTTCTCGGATCGTATCTGAAAAACCCACAAAATCTATATCGCTTCCATCGACTTCGAGACACTTTGGTTGTAAGGTGAAAATGGACTATTCTAAATCTATATTTAGAACTTTCTGTTTAACACATGCACGCATGCATGCATGCACACACACACACACATATATATACACACCAAAACACAAAGTCATATTGGGCGGTAATTTTGTGAGTAAAATCCAAACCAATATGATCACATCGAAAGGTGAATCTGTTACATTGATTTCAACAATTGAAACTCATGGTAATATTTTATCAATATGGCTCACTATATTACAACTGCATTTGTCTTTCTCTTAAAGACACATTTGCGACCAATGGATCATATCCCTTCGGATACAACTATCAAAATCAAATTTTGATAATGTACTTGGAATCTATTTCAAATTAGCACATCGTACCATATCATAGAGTCGGTACTCTTAATGGCTTTATTAAACAACCGAGGATTATTTATTCTTGACATTGATAAGAAACTCACAGTTTCTCTTTAGTGCAAAAGAATACTCATTAGATGTTTTAATGTATTTGTGTTCATTTAGGTTCGACCAATTTCATTTCATCCTTTATAATCAGTTTTATCATTGGATCCTATCCAAATTCATTTTATACCAATAATTTCTTAAAGAAATTCCTTTGCTACGAAGTTGGTATATCTTTAAACAACGGTTGTTTCTTAGTGCAACGCAACGACATTCGTAAATATTTTATGAATTGCCTTATATAAAACTAATTTTGCATTAGTTCACAATATGTTATGTTCATAACATAAACTAGTCATCTAATGACTATCATTCCTAAAATTCTCTTGGGATGATTCATACAAGATCCCTTACGTACAATTAATACATGCAGTCTTTCGACTCGCACAACCTGCCAACTCCTTGGCCTAGGATATGTAAGGGTTTCTTATAAACCCTTATCTTATATGATTTTGTAAACTATTCTTTAGATGATATTAATTTTAACCTTGTGTAGTACTTTGAGTATATAACTTACAGAAAAAATTTAACTCAACTTCACTCATCATTAATCGTGCTTTGCCTAACAAAGTTCGATTATTCCTTATCAATAAATCATTATGTAATATAGCAATGAGTGACCTTTGACACTGAATATTATTTCATATTAGGTATTTATAGAACTTTTACCAATATACCCACCTATTCAATCAAATCGAATTATTTTATTTTATTGCATGTTATTTTATTTACTTTTGTTTTATACTCTATGAGTCTACTATATATATTAAATGTGTATCAAATACACATCTATGTTGGTGATAACTCACTGGTGAATGTAGGGAAGTATGTGGAATTGTTTTGGTATTAATAGACTTACGATTGGATACATCAATATGTATCAATCCGAAGAGTTCATCAACTCTAATGATGCTTGTAACAACCTGCCCAAAAATGAGCCTAGTTTCGACCTAAAAAAGGCCCATCAAAACTTAGAACCATCTCAAAGCTGGCTGTTGGTTGGTAAAAAGAACAATATAAAGCTATTTATCTACACATTCAGAATCTTATAGTGGAAGGATAAAATATTAGAATAACAACAGTACCCATTTTATCATAAATTCATGTCATTTAAAACCATAACAAAATATCCATAATCACTGTTACATATTCATGGTACAATATTCAAAATTACAATATCATTTTTTTCATGGGTACATCAAAAACTACAGAAAATAACAAGTAGGCTACTGCAACAAGTCTCTTCAACGTGTCCGCCTTCAGCATTACCCTTCCTAACCTATGTTGTAATGAGGAGGAGTCAAAACAACATATGTCTAGTGAATAAAAATCTCGAGCCTTACTATATTAGTACTTGGGAGGTATAATTTAAATAGGAATATGTCATTTGATTTCTATTTACATTATAAGTCTTTTCAAATATAAGCCCAAAGGCTTTCCTCAAAATTAAATAAAAGGCTTTCCAAATATAAGCCTATAACCAATTCAACCTAATAACCCATATTTATCGTCCATAATGTCCTATTAATGTAAGAGATAACATTCAAGTCACTTAATACTTGTTAATGGGAATTAGGCATACTCTGACCATTCAATACCATATTTAAGGTAGTTCCACATCATTTAATACTTATAATCACAAGGTGAACTACTCACTAGTAACTATCTAGCGGACATTGTACGGAATCTCTTCAGCCACTTAATATTTCCTATTGAAGTGGCCCTTTCCCGATATATCCTCTACTGCGCCTAACCCATAATCTTGACCATTTACTACATCCTACATAGAGAAGACGTAGGCCCTCACATAAGCATTTATTATCTTCAATCTCTAAAGCAGGTTCTTCATATTATGTCTCGTATCCATGTTGACATCTCGCATTAGCCCGACTATTCATGGGTCCTGGTAGCCAGATTAGCTAGGTCGATTTACTCTATAAAATTTGGGACTAACCTAACGTCATCGCGGTTACTTATTATAGGCGATGTCTCACATTAGCTCTAAATTCACACTGTTGGTGGCCAGATTACCTAGAAAGACTTCCATGTGTTTTTCACTGACTCTGCATCCCTATAATTTAGTCATAACTCTCTACAAATATTATCACACATCTCACCATTTCCATAATCAAGGCCTTATAAGAATCTTTCTTATTTCTCCTTTAACATTAATTACTTTCCTAAGGGGGATTTAATAAAATTAATAACCTACTTAACTATGTAATTATACATTAATTACGTTAATATACACACACACACATACACACATGCCTAGTAATTTCTAATCATGTGTAATTTACGCCCTAAATTAATGTTTAAGTGTCAACTCTTTCAATAATTATACAAGTCTTAACCCATATTATCAATAATACCAAAATTCCAATATTAATATCAAAAAATTCTAATCAATAAACCTGTATATAACAAAAATTTAAACTCAACTTATTACATCAAAATAATGGAATATGTTGATGATATAAAATATAATTCCAATTTTACGCTTTATTCAACTTCTTTCTCACATATAAATAACAAAAGGAATTTCTATTTAATTCATGGGAATAAGTTGTGCAAACTACAAATAAAATTCATACCTTACACACTATTCCTTAATCAAAATCCTTTAATCAAATTCAAAGAAAAAGAATAAGGAGTGGAATATATGGTAAAATTATCAAAACTACAAATCTACACTACTTCCATTACTTTGACATAAGCAATTGAGATTCCAACATAAAACTGACATTTCGCATTGAAGGAGTTTCGGAGGTTTATAATATGATGTTTACATAAACCAAAATTACCCAAGGCATATTCAAACCCACACTATACTAATCAACTACTAAAATAGGAAAGCTAAGATTTCCACCCACTGTATATCCTTAGCTTTGCCTCCTTTAGATTTGACACGCCTTTAACAAGCTCTACCACATCTCCTCTTTTGATATATATGTATGTATGTATATATATAATAAGGGATTTTTATATATATGTTAGATTCAGAAAATTGGAGAAGAATAGGTTGGGTAAACGAATAGAAAAAAGATAGATATATAGGATTTCTTACCTGAAATACTAATGGATTTTTTCTGAATCTATGAAGAGACAAACTGACAAAGCTTTGCTAGTTTTCTAAAATAATTTGTGAATGAAAGTGAGGGGGCTAGACTCTTATTTATAGTGGTTAGAATGCACTAGAATCGTCAGATTTAGGTTAGTTTAAAATAATGAAAATTTGAACGTTCAAAGTGCAAAACCATAGCCGTAACTTCATAGTCAATGATCAACCGCTAGCGGTCGACCGTGACATTTGTTTTGGGAACATTTTTATGCCGTTGGTTTTTATTTATTTTCTTTCTTAATTTTCATTTAACATTAACGTTTACTTAACTCCCAAGTCTAATCACTATTAACTTTCAAATTTCAAATTTAAGAATTATCTAATTATTTGAATTTGAATTCTATTTAAATTATTTTAAATCTTAAAACTTCAAACATCCATAACTTTTTCGTTTGAGCTCCATTTTCAGAACATTATAAATGGAAATTGATCGGAATTTCGCCATGAACACAACAGCATAACTTTCGTGGTCAAATTTTGACTTTTGCAAAATTTCCAATTTTAGCCTTATCTTGTTTAATTAATTTATCGATTTTGTTTATTTTATTTACCTCTTATCAATTTTTATGGGGTGTTACAACGCTCATACTAAATGGGTGCATAACCCTTAATTGTTTGAGATATTATTAACCAATATCATATGATTCATAATCATATAATAAAATTATTTCTCAAAACTATGGCCTAGAATTCTAAGAGAATTATGAATTATTTCAGATACTCTAGCATTTTCCAATTCATCACTTTCGTTGTGAAAACGAATACCACAATATAGTTTTATATCACAACGAATATTCATAATATTCACATTGAAATATAACTATGTCTATTTTTCAATCGACGTCGAAAAATAGTCATTATTTCATAAATAAGATGCAGTACATTTCACGAAATCAATTTTCACAACTTAATGTAATCAATAAGTGCTATATGGCATGTTGTCACTATTTCCGCCATTACTATATAGTGTACTAAATTCGAATCCTTTTGTAATCAATCAAATTGAATACTTGATCCCACAGTACTGCTTATTAGCTTATTTCGAATGAACTAACTTCATCGAAGTATTATACATTACGAACTGCGACTAATCCCTATAACACTTATATGCAATAGTATATGGATCAAATGTCCATAGTCTTGTATTACTTTTAGAGTTCGAAACTCATAGAATGCAATAAAAGGTCTCGACCAAATAAACACATAAGTGACCAACTACGAATGTATTTAGTAGTTGCAAAATCAAGCACTTGCATGGGTATTGAAACATTAACATGCAAAAAGCATTTATTAGTAAGTATATGTATATTTCTATTTATCAATCTTCAATTCAGTTCATTTGTATATCTTAATTGATCAACGTTTTCAATCATATTAAATGTGCAAATTTATCAATGTAGATTATTATAATATTATATTGCATATGTTCTTACAGTATTAGAAAGGTTAAATATTATCACCTCATTTTTCTAATAAGGCTCTCACTAGTCTTTTATGTTCCACCAAACCCTAAGCAAAACATAAAAGTTATTCAACTTCACTAGTGGGTGTTAGGAATCGTTCATCTTGGAATTCTGACCATGAATTTGCTCAACAAGTCATAGCTCCACGGATGATGGATAATTTCTTATCGATTGTATTATGTACAACGCCTAATCTTTGGTACGTTACCTTAAATTCACTTCGATCTTGAGTTTTCTCAACAAATCGAAATGAAATTATTCAGTCATACTTACCATATCGCGACATGCCTAAGTATAGTATATGTAACTTGAGATTGCTCAACAAAACATATAGTTATCTTACCTCGTCTATTAAATATACTAATTTTGTTATATATAACATTCCTAGCTTGAGTTTACTTAAAAACTAAGGAGTATGCAAATAATTTATTAATATATATATATGGTAGAGGATAACATTATATTAAAGATTCATAATCTTTAATATATTATGTTGAGTGATATCGACTTATGGAATAATATATTTCTTATTAAATGCCCTTATGATTCAAGTGTCAGACACATCTGAAATAACGGTATACGTACAATACGCATGTATTTATCCCTTAAGTCTATTTGGGTTTCTTTGATGTTCCACCTTTAGTTTATACATTCATATTATACAAGTTCTATTATTATATAACTTTTATATTTCATATTACTTATATAATAGTCTTATGTATAATATAATATTAATCAATTAATATTTTAATTTATTTTATATTAATTTAATATAAAATTTATATTTAATAATTATTATATATTATAGCCTTTATAGTATAACACATATATCTCACATATAGGTATTTTTTAATTTAATTAATTAACCTTTAATTAATTTAATTAATTAAACAATATTAATTAAATTATATTAATTTTTGAAAATCATATTATATACATACATGATACTTATGAAATCTTAAACATTTTAAAATATCATAAAATATATCAAAAATATATAATACTTCTATATATTTGTCATTAATTAACTTATTTAATTAACTTATTTATTTTATTAATATTTTTAATAATTTAAAATTTAAAAATTAATTTATATTATGTTTTAAACATTTTGAAACTTTTTATTATATTATAACTTTTATAATATATGTATATCTTATTTTAAATTTAACTTTTAAATTTAAAATCTTATATTTTTAATTTTCAAACAATTTTGAAAGTTAATCCAAAGCCCAATTTAAATTAGACCTCTTCTATTAGGGGCAACCTTTAAGGCTCATATATCTGTTCGGGTTAGGCCGATAACCAAGTAGGGTAGAGTACTTGATTACCCAAACTCAATCATCCGATACTACCATTTTTAAACACCCTACTAACTGGATTTTTAGCTTAATTGATTAACCTTAACATGACTAATTTAGACCGCAAAGGCTAGGCTTTGATACCATTATTGGAACTAGGTGAGCCCATAGGGTGAATTTCAAAAATTCCCTTATTGGATCATTATTGGGCCTATGAAGTTTAATTCATTTAGAACACTAAATGTTAAATAAATAAAATCTTTTATTTAGAATAGGCTAATGCAATTTTGCTTTAAAATGGCATGCTTAAAATACCCTAGTTTTTAGACAACTTTTCTTCTTTAATATCTTCTCTTCTCTTTTAATAACTTTCAAATCTCTATCATGTTGTTGGACGATGAAGGGTGGGAGGTCAGGAGGCGGAAATGGAAGGCTTTAGTAGGTGAAGGGGTTAATGGCGGTCAAGGAGTTCAAGGTAGTAAAACGTTTGATATGGGTTCGGGAAGGCAGAAGAAAAATTCTATTGGAGCTGGGAAAATCTAGAATAGTAATCACGAAGGTCCCAAATAGAGTTCGGATGCTGGAGATTCTAATCTGATTGGAGCTAAGTGCAATAAGCACATGGGCATGTATAATATTAAAAATGCGGCTATACATAAAAATTCCAATATTAAATTTGCAGTACCTATGGATGCGAAGAGATCTACCTATTATGATATAGTGAAATCTATCTCATATGGTTCAGGACTATTAGCTGACCTCAAATTTATAGAACCAAAAGCTATAAAGTGTAAGAGTAGAGGTATTTTATCTAGAGAGGCAATTGGGGAGGTTGAAGGTGGATGGGAGAATTGTATTCTTCTTTACGTGGTTGGAGTTAGTCCTCTTTTCAAAACCTTCAAGGCATATGCAAAAAGGGTTTGGAAAACGGATAACAATTTTGAGGTGCAACCAAGGGAGAATGGTTTTTTGTGGTCAAGTTTGGTAGTGAGATGGGCTTTATTAAGATTCTATTGTCTGGACCCTGGTTTTTTGATAAAAATTTAATCATGATGAAAAAGTTAAATCCATTCATGAAATCTGAATGAGACTTACTTCCTACCATGCATGTTTGGATCAAATTGCCAGGATTTAGTTTTAAATTATGGGGTAATCTTGCTATTAGCGCTTTCATGAGTACTATTGGTGTTTCAATAAAAATGGATCAAGCGATGAAAAACAGAACCAGAATTTTATTTGCTCGTGTGTTGGTTGATATAAAAGCAGAGGTGGGGTTTCCTAGTGTGATCGAGGAAGAGGAAGGAAATTTTTTTTCTCAAGAAGCGATGTATGAGAATGCCCCACTAGGATATGAGAAGTGTTGCTACTTTGGACACCATAATAACCAATGCCCAATGACAAAAACTTGAGTCCAAAGCAAAAGGAGAAGGAGCCAGAAGTGGATTTAGGAGCCAGCAAGGAGGAGAAGGAAAAGTTGAATAGAGATAACCAGAATATGGAAGGGAAGAGTGGAGTGGAGTTGGGTAGTATGGAGGAACAGAACCAAATTCCTAACATGAAGCAAGTTAACAATATAGGCAATAGTTCCATTGGAAAGAAAGCCAATGAAAAATTCAGTGGAAGAATCGATTGCAGAACTATAAAGATCAAAAAGGCAATTATGGAAGAGAATCAGAATATAGAGACTTTTGAAGTGGAAGACATTCCTAAACTTATGGAGAAGGACGCAGCTAAATATAATTTAAAAAAATATAGCTCAAGTGATGAAGTTTGATATGCAGTCTACAGTTAAGAGAATGGTGGGGACGTCCAGTCTTCCTAGTGAATTGAACTACATTACTTTGTCTAAGTTGGGAGTTGTAGAGCCAATACAATGCAATGAAAAGTCTTTGATGGATCCTAAGTTTATTTTGAAACTGTAACACCCCTGAATTTGATAACATTATTTAGGATATTTAATTAGACAAATTAAATGAAATAATGTAACATGGTATGGAGATTGAGATTTGATAATCAATGAGGGTCAAGCCGTAATTAATAAACTAATGGGATTATATAGAACCATGGTAGGAAAGAGGATATAAGGAGGGCAAAATGTGAAAAGAAAACATTACTTTATCATAAACCCGTATACTCATTTCCTCCCTCACTTCTCACATTCACAAACGAAAATAAAACAAGGGTTTAGGCCGGCCATTGCTAGGAAGATTTCAAAAAGAAGATAAGTTATGAAAACAAGATCAAAGCTAAGGAAATTAAATCAAACACAAATCTTAACCTTCTTAATCCATTCAAGGTGAATAATATGTACATCTCATGTTTTAGTTAATGTTTTTAATTTTGAGTTTAAATTCATCATTTTTGATGTATTATGCCATATTTTAGTGTTTGAATGATTATATGCTTAGTTGATGAATATTTAGAATTATTTACAAAATTAGTTGATATGTTTAAGTCTGAAAACCTATCATATGATGCCCAAATGACATAAAATTTTGATATAATATTAGAAACATTATATTAGAAGTAATTTTTTAATTTCATAATTTTTCGAGCAAGCATAAATTTATTATGAATTTTCTAAATTGAGAAAAGGGTTTATTTAGGGTTTTAATTATTAAACATGATTAAATTATGTTTTCGACCCTAAAATTTTTATATGAAGAAGAATATAATTAAAAGGATTTGTTTTGATTTTTGGGGATTTTTCCCAAGTGTTTACGATTTAATATTTTATTTATACTAGAAATGCTTAATTAATTATTAAGGTATTATTATAAATTATTGTGACGCCCCACCTCTATGCTCATAATAACAAAGAGTATTAAAAGAAATACTGTCTATTATTACGAAGAATAAGGCTGGATAGGAGCGACCATCCGTAATTGGCCTTACACTAATATTGGTTATCTCGGTAGGAGTGGTATATACTTTTTATTTTTCATCTATTATTTATTCTCCCATCGACATATCCAATTATCAGTATAAAACAAACTACGATAGTTCATAATAGTTTAGGACATTAGATATAACAATAACACAGATAATATAAATGCGGAACACAGATTAACAAAAATCTCATATATATATAACCGATGTCAGTTACAATATAGTTGACACGATACATATGATACAACTACAACTGTCGACTCTAGAAGTTATATATACAAGTACATTATCGACTAATATACATGAATACATATCGTTCTATACAATGACACGACTACTACAAAATGACACTGACAACTTCAGAAGATGTGAAAAGTCTTCATATCCTGAACAGCAACTCAAAGAAGAAAATCTACAACCTGAAATAACTCGGGTCTGACCCGAGTATTACATTCAAAAGAAAATAATACACGGGTCAGTCTAATTCAAACTCAGTTATTAGTGCATAGCAGCAATAATAATCAAATAGTCCAATAGACGACAGTCATAGAAATCTCGTATACCCGACTCCTCGATAAAAGAATCGGATATCGGCAGATATAACACTATACAGTGTTAAACAACAAAACAACAATCCAAATCAATTTAAACAATTGAAATGCCAATTTAAAAACAACAATGCTGATTGGCTGCAGTACACGCTAACGTGTACTACCTCGCCAATACAGTCTATCAAATACTCAGAAGATCAATGAATCCAAAAGCCAACAAATCCAATTCAAATCAAAATGAACCATTTCAAACTACGCTTAATAAAACGGAAACAGATGGCATCAAATTAAATTAAATCTCGGTGTGGCTGCAGTACACGCACGCGTGCACTGCCTCGCCACTACCGTACGTCGAAACTGCAAAGGTCAAACCCAACTATTGGGTTCAACTCAAGGTCAATGTCAAAAGAATCAAAATGGCATCAGACAACCGAAAGAATCAGACAAACCAAAATGGAGCAGTAGACAGGACTGCCTCGGCCATCAAATGCAACACAAGGGAAATAGAAACATACAGACTATACAAATGGTCAAGCAAGGCAGGTAGCAACAACTACACTAGAATGTCAAAGGCTGGAAATCAACCAAACACTTCAGTATGAGAACAACTACAATGCAGATTGCATCAAACCAGAGAACATCAAACCAAGAATGTCATGATGTAGATTGCAAGATAGTCGAGACTTAATATGAGCACCAACCTAAAACAATGTCAAACAGTGCTAACCCAAATGAATGGAGACAACAGAGACTAGAGACCACAAGCAATGCATTAAGTAAATGCAACTGACATTAAGTGAATGGCAACAAGTATTGCATCAGTGACCCAAAACATATGCAGTGAAAATAGAGGTAATGTTCAGGGCCAAGACAAAGCATACGACAGTGCGTAAAGTACAAACTGCACACGAACTACAGGACAGCATATACAGGCATACACCAGTTTATAAAACAGTGGTGAACCACTTCATGTCAAACTCAATGAAGTACAAGGAAATAAAGGCTAAAAGTTCAAGTCGAAGTGTGTACGAGTTGCAGCAGTATGCAACATAGTGTAGCATATACACAATGACACCAAGCAGTAGTTATCAAGCATCTAGTCAAGTATAGCCTCAATGCATGAAATAAAATCTGCAAGTGCAGGGGAGTAATACGTGAAGCACACATGAAACCTATAGTTCAACTGATCAGAGATGGAAGTTAGTAGCATCAGACCAAAGTGCTCAAAGGAAATGGTCCAACATGAAACGAAGTCTGCGTGCCAAAAGGTCAGAGGCAATGCAAACTACAGATCTAACTCGAGTACAACAGGAGATGCAAAACAAACTGCACCAGAGAGCAATGACCAATTCAGGTGACAATGCTAATTTGAACAAGTATACATGCATCAGAATGTATATGCAGTGTATAACAAAGTCGAGGATACAGCGCCCAAGGATGTCGAAGTCAGGTGACTTCCACACAAAATGCCAACCTAAGCAGTAATTAACAGATAATCGAAATCAAACATGTCACAAGAGAAGTCTTGGGACAAGTCAAATATGACTGAAAATTTCAAATCATTAAAAGCTCGAAATCAGGGATGTCAAGTGACCGGAGTCATGGAAGCACATCAAGGTTAACGAGAAATTCTCGATACCAAAAATGACCGAAGACAATTTGAACACCAACAAATATTTACGAACGAGCACCGAAGGGATTCAAACCCAATTAAAAACCCCAATTCATGAAATCGAATCAAGATAGCAAAATTCATCACCAACGAAATATACTCGAATTTAATAAGTCATAAATCGTAACCGGGTAATTACAAAAATCACACCGTACAATCAAATGTCATCACGGCAACTCATCAAGACGCAGAAGGTAAACAAATCAGAAAACAGCAACTTCCCACATAGTCGAATAGTCGACAAAACCAATGACGAAATCAACAATCAAATACGAACAAAACTCATAGGTATCGAACGCTAATAACTTGAGAAGGGATTAGATGTGAGTGGAACACTCACCATTTTCGACGAGGCAGTGAAGCTAAATCCTTAGCGATCGAAGTGGAGGCGACTCGATTAATCGAGGAGCAGCGTGCAAGACGATGTAATCCCTCGATTTGACAAAAGACGAACGCCAAATCGACCGAAGCCCTATCTTCTGAACGAATGAACAAAGACGTTTCTTGTGGTCGCCATTATTTTCGCTCGTTTGATTTTTTTTTAGGGTTCGAAGAGAAAATGAGTAAGGGGGAGGGAACGGGCATAGGCCTTTATCTCAACATCTAAAGAAATGGGCTGAATAAAATTTAAAAAGGGAAATGTTTATTTAAAGCCCGTATACTCTTAAAGAAAATTTCAAAAGAATTCCAACTTGATTAGATTTCCAATATCAATCTGTTGGCAATTTTTATCGTCTAACGACGATATCTAACATTTACAAAATCTCGGGTTGTTACAATTATGGTGTTTGTTAATTACTCTAGAAATGGTAAAACTGCTCCTTGGTAGTTTTCTGAAAAGTTTTTGGTAAAGAACATGTTATCCAATAGTATTTTGATAGGTAATTGGGGTTTGGTGAAAAGAAACTGCTTTTTATAGTAACAAATCAGTTTTTAAAGTAATTACGGTGATGCCACTCTAGAAGCCTTGATGCCGCAACATATTGCTCTACTCCTACGGACTTTGATGTCGTCCAGGACCCATACATAGGGTATAAACTTTGGTTGGTATAGAATGTATCGACTTGGTTGAAGTGAAAGCTAATTAATGGTGTCGACACATGGTCTTTGAAGGGGTTGATGCTACACTTGTTTGTACTGTATGTTTTATAATGATTCTGACCCCATACTTTCAAAGTGATTGCTTTGGCTCTATGAAGCCACTTATCTTATTGGTTGTATGATGCCGCATGTTTTATATTAAAGGACTTCGATCCTAGCCTTGCCACATTTATAGTTTCGAAACGGATATAGGCGGAGACACCAACATTTATATTTTCAAAGTAATCTCTTCGGCCCTATGATGCTGCTATTTGTTTTAAGACAACGACGCCGATGTTAATGATTTCGACCCCATTTTATTAAAGGTTTTAAACTATATATGTGCTCTTCGACTCTGACACCATTGGAAGTGCGAAGAGGATGTTTTGGCCTTATGCCTTGGGTTTTTACTAGTTTTGAGGGGTGAAGACCCTCTTCGGCAATACCCCTTACTACTTATATCAATATAAAGGCCCTATGCTGTTTTGGCCTTAGGGCCTATGGTTTTGAGAGGCAATGACCTCAAATGATTTCGAACTTCATCAATGTAGTTTTATAAAAAAGCATATATCATGGCATAAATATTTTAATAAACTAAAGGCTTATAATTTCCTTGTTTTAATTATGATTTCAAGGGTTAAATCATTTACAAAGATTTTGTTTTCAAGGAAATATGGATAGGGTAGTTGACCTAGAATTTGACAAAAAGAATTACCCCGAGATTAAAAAACCAAATGGGACTAGTGTAAGGTCACACCCTA
The DNA here is from genome assembly GCA_030737815.1 of Allium fistulosum. Lineage (NCBI taxonomy): Eukaryota > Viridiplantae > Streptophyta > Magnoliopsida > Asparagales > Amaryllidaceae > Allium > Allium fistulosum. Next base: position 238,675,036 of record CM060902.1, read on the forward strand.
TACTTTAGCTAGTAGCCCCTAGCTAATATAAGTCCAAATTTTTAGTGTGTATGGCTTTATCACGGGTAAGACTAAAAGTATGATACACACAAAAAGGAATATATAAAGATAAGACAGGTTATTGGTGAGCCCACAAAACCATTAGGATCACTTGACCTTGGAAATAGTAAGTTTCGAACAGACCATCTAGTTTCTCCCTAACAGTAAGTTAGAACATTTATTAATCTAGTAGGCCCGAGTCAGCCATAGATTTATAGTCAGCCTGAAAAAAACTATGATGTTGGGACAGATAGTCCATTGATTACCTATGTTGCATGCATGTATATTATTGATTATATTGTTATCTTAACCAGTTTGGTTGTAGGATCTTGATTCGCAAAAGATATGTTGTAAAAGGACACTAATGAGGGAAAACTCGTTTCGATAAGCGGCGTGGTCTCACTTAATATCAATAAATCAAGATGTCATATTATTATTCACACCGGGCTTATGTCTGACTCAAAGTTTATTTTTTCACCTTAAAATCTCGAGTACTCAAAATTTAATTTGAGTAGATTGAGATTTTAAGTTTTCAAGTTTAGTAGGTTGGCGAATAAAGCTTTCGAAGATGTGCAGGAGGTAACGATTAGCTTTGTAGGAGATTATCTGTTTATCTATTTCGTTGTGATTGAATGTTGTATGTAATGACAGTGTTATAAATGTCTATTTAGCAACTCTGATCTTCCAAGAGGGCATCTTCATATGTCGCTCTTGGCATATTCAGTAATAATTATATTTATCTGAATCTAGGAAACATTTTGGGATTTGTACTGAATATGAAATATTATGATGGAAACGAAATGAGAAAAAATGTTTTGAAATTGTGTTAAATTTATTTCATATTCTTGTGCTTTTGATATTATGGATACCATTAACATATCTGCATTTTATCACCAAAAATTAATACTATAGATAACCGCAGCATTCGTAGCGGTTAGTTTCGGGCCTCAAAATAGGGAATGTTACAACTTGGTATCAGAGCATGGGTTTATGTTAAACTAAAGAATTGTTAAACTTAAAGAGGGATTTTGAAAACATAATCATAATGAATCCGAGAATACGATTGGATATGGGATAATGCTATTGTCATGTACTTGTATTTGCTATATATTAGTATATACTTTATCTCTACTCTCCCTCCTTAGACCATTTTTTCATATCTTACTAAGGTTCGAATGTAGATTAAAAGGAAGTGAGATATGGAGGCAGGAAACGGAAGAGTGAAACTTGATGGAGGCAGCACCACTACTAATGGAAATGCCAGGCCTAATACTAGGAGAAACCAGGGTCGGCAAACAGCTCCTAATGTAGGTGTAAGAACATCACATGTGGATATGGGAGATGGTTCTTTATCAACGTGATGCAAGCAGGAGCTGATGCTGGGTTAGTTGTAGGAAACGCTGGAGGAGTGAAGCTGGAGGAGTGAATCAGGAGGCCCTATTGTTAATAACTATGTTGTTCTGAGTAGGGATTATGCGAAACTTGGAGGGAAATCATTTATTGGAATGGAGGATGTAATTGAAGTGGAGAATTGGACTGCAAGTTATTGTGTTGTACTGGTGAATAGTGTGACTATCGGGGTGCAAATGAGACGTCTGGTTGGATTCAAAAGGAGGTTTGAAGAAAGGTTTATGTCTGATATTGCTAAGTCAACTCTATTGAGAAAGTTTGTTGCATTAGTGCAGGGTGATATGATTGTATTGGAGTATGCAACAAGGTTTGAAGAGCTGGCCCAATATGGATATGCTACCGTGGACACAGTGATTAAGAAAAATGAGAAGTTCATCTGTAGGTAAAGACCTAAGCTTGCTAAGGCGTCTTTGCCACATCTCAGGGATCCATGCGATGTAGTCGTGGAGATGGCTTTGAGGAATGAGGAGATGCTTGCTTTCTTTGGTAGTAATAAGGCTGTGGATGCTCAGAGTAGGCAAAATCAGAAAAGGAATTTCATTCATAAGAAAGGAGCTCATAAGGGCGGAGCTGCTAAGAAAGAAAAATCAAATGTTGTATGCTACAAGTGTGATAAAAAAAGGACATTTCGTGAAGGAGTATTGTTCAAGAGATGGAAGACAGTTATTGGACGAAAAAATATTAAGTTCTTCAACTACGATCAGATTGGTCATTATAAGGACCAGTGCAAGGAAACATCTAAAGCTAAGAAGGGAAAATTGTTTGCATTGGAACTTGCTACTTCAAGACCAACAGCTGAGGAGTAAGGGAAAGCTATGATGGGGGTACGCTTTTAATTCATGGCTACCAATTACAGTACTATTTAATACCGGTGCATCACATTCATTTATATCTCGATGTTTGGTAGATAAGCTTAACCTAAAACCTTCACACCTAGCTACTTCTTTACGGGTTGCGAATTCGATAGGAGGATATGCAACTTTAGGATGAGATGTGACCATTTAGAGTTGGCATTATTAGGTCATATATTTGCTTGTAGTTTGGATGTGTTTGATTTCGTAGGCTTTGGGATTATTTTGGGTATGGATTGGTTAAGTAAATATGATGCTAGCATATTTTGCTATGATAGGAAAATATCTTTAAGACACCCTAATAGTAGTGACCGAATTGTATACTCAGTGGAGAATCCGAGTTTTGATGTTTGTGCTTTGTTGGGTGTAATAAAGGAGGAACATGAGTTGAATCGGGTTTTCATAGTTAGAGAATTTGGAGATGTTTTTGAGCCTGTTATAGGATATTCAGTTTCGAATAGATCTTGTAACCGGAGCTGAACTCGTAAGTAGACCACCTAGCAGAATGACACCTACCAAGATGAAGGAGTTAAAGGTGCAACTAGTGGACTTAGAAGGAAAAAGTTTCATTAGGCCAAGCATTTTGCCTTAGGGAGAAGCTACGGTATTCGTGAGGAAACCAGACTGATCGTTGAGGCTATGTATCGAGTATCGTAAGCGGAATGAAAGGAAGATAAAGAATAGATATCTTTTGCCAAGAATAGGTATTGACCAATTGAGTGGAGCCAAGGTATTCTCATAGTTGGATTTGGCGGTAGGGTTCCATCAATTAAGAGTGGCGGAGGATGGTATTCCATTGACGGCGTTTAGAATAAGATATGGTTCATAAAAGTGGTTAGTAATTCCATTTGGGTTAACTAGTGTGCCTAATTTCTTCGTTGATTTGATGAACCGGATCTTCCGAGAGTTTTTGGATAGGTTAGTGTTGGTTTTTATAGATGGTATTTTGATATATTCTAGGAATGAGTGAGACCATGAGACTCGCCTTAGAATAGTGTTGGAGATGTTGGGATAGCATCAACTGAAGGTAAAGATTCCGAAGTGTCATTTTAGGAAAAGAGATGTGAAATTTCTTGGTTATGTAGTCTCAGAAAAAGGATTGTCAATAGATCTAGCTAAGACAGAAGATGAAATAATTAGAAGAGACTCCGAGGTAGTGACTGAGATAAAGAGTTATCTTGGACTAGCTGGCTATTACCAGAGATTTATTAAGGATTTCTCTCCTATAGCAACACCGATGACTAAACTAACAAGAAAGGACGTGAAGTTTGTTTGGACCAATAAATGTAAGGAGACATTCCAAAAGCTAAAACATTTATTAACTAATGCACATGTGTTAGTTGTTCGGGATGGAAATCGGGATTTGGTAGTGTATGCTAATGCATGTGGAACTGGGTTAGGAGCTGTGTTAATGCAGAGGGGTAAAGTAATTGCCTATGCTTCGCGACAACTCAGGCTGTACAAAATTAGATGTCTGACTCATGATTTAGAGTTGGCTGTTATAATATTTGCTTTGAAGGTGTAGAGACATTATCTTCTGCGAGAATGATTCAAGTTGTATATGGATCACAAATCTTTAAGGTACTTATTCTCAAAGAAGGAGTTGAATATGAGACAGTAGAGATGGTTAGAGTTTTTAGCTGCTTATGATTTTGGAATTGAGTACACACCAGGGAAAGGAAACAACGTTGCAGATGCACTTAATAGGAAAATAGAGGATGTTATAGAAACACAGATATTCATTATCCAATCTGGACTCAGCTATCCCAATCTCTAATATTACTTTTGAACATAGCTTATTTTCTTATAGAGATATTAGTAATTTTGAAATTGTTTCTGAAATGCAGGTTAAATTAAACAGTACTGAACTTCTGGAGGAGGGGATAACTACTTCGGTGAGCAATGAGAGTCATATAAACCCACCTCAGACCCAACCGTCCATCAATATTCAAAGTGTCCAACAAGAAGATGACAAGGGTTCAAGGTGTTTAGACAATTTGGAGTCGAAAGTGGCTAATGTAGAGAAGGATCAGTTGGTCATTCAGAACCCAGAGTGGGTTCATAAAGAGAAATGTATGGAAAAAGCAGGGAAAGAGGCTAAGCACAGTAGGGTGCTCAGAATAATTCAAACTTAAATGATAGTTTTCGCATGCTGAAATGTCAGGGGATTTCTTAAAGCCGGTAGGTTAAGTGAAATGCTTAATTTTACTAATAATTATAAAGTTAGTTGTTTTGGGATTTTGGAGAACAAACTGAAATACAATGAAATTGTGGAGCTAAGCAAGAAGTTGGGAAATAAATGAGATATTATTAGTAATGTGTCATGTTATTATAAGTGTCGTATTTTTATCATGATTAATGCAAAGATTTAGTCTCATAATTTACTAAGTTTGAGTGATCATTATATTTCTCTAGAGCTCTAGAATATGGAGGGTGGTGCGTATAACTGCTTTTTTATTTATGGTCTCAATTTCGATTTTTTAAGAGACAGCCTCTGGCAAAACTTGATGGAAGAAGCTATTGCTATTTTTAGACTGTGGATTATTCTAGGGGATTTTAATTGCATTCAGTTCTTGAAAGATAAGAAAGTAGGTAATCCTCCTTAAATTTCCAAAATGCAAGAGACAGATAATTGGAAGCTTAAAGCGGGTGTTTTTGAATTTTTAATCCATGGATTCCAAATCTCTTGACAGGTTCTTTGCCAATTTCCAAGGGTTGCATTCTTTACCTAACTCCATTGCTAATTATCTATCCTCAGGCGTTAGTGACAATTGTCCCATTTTGGTATACTTAAATTATCAGCAGTCCATGAAAATTCTCGTGCCTATTAAATTTATGAATCATTGGACCCTCTTTGATGACTATAAAGTTACTATAGAGAATGCGTGGACATATGACATTAAAGGAAGACCTTTATATAAGTTTGTTTGTAAGCTTAATTGTGCTAAATCTATGCTTGTGGGCTGGGCTAAAAATAAGAATGGCACAAGGAAGGAGGTTGAAAAAAGCTAGAACCGAATGCATTGCCCTTCAAAGTAGATTGGAATTGGACAGTTCAGATAAGGTAAAATCTGAATTCCTAGAAGCGAAATTATCATTGGAAAAAGCTATTCATCAAGAGATGCTTGATGCAAGACAAAAACCAAAGTGTGATTGGCTGCTCCTTGGTGATGAGGCTACTGCTTTTTTCTATGTGAAAATGTCGAATAAGAGATGTCTTAATAAATTTGGTTCTGGGATTAGGGCTGATGGGTCAATCCACGATCCTAGAAACTTTGTTGTGAACCCTATATTGAAAGGTTAACAATTCCCAGCACCAAAAAGAATTTCCAAATGTGATTTGCAAATATATTATTTCAGCATAAGGCAGAGATTTTTTAAACGATAAATTTGAAATCAGTGATATTAGAAAAGCGGTTTTCAATGTAAAAGATGACATTGCTCTTGGGCCAGACGGATTTAACTCAAAATTCTACAAGGTGCATTGGGAAATCATAAAAGACTTATTGGTTAAGACTACCAACGACTCTTTCAGCAATGGGAAATATTTTAAAAAATAAACCATACTCTCATACATATGATTCCTAAATTTAAAGGGGCTAAAGAAGTGCAACAATCTTGGCCTATTGCCTTCTGTAAAATGGTGTACAAAGTGTTAGCAAAAGTGTTATGTGACAGACTGAAGTTGTACTTGGAATCTTTAATTTCTGAAAAACAATGTGCATTCATACCTAGTAGAGCTATTGGAGATGGTATTATGTATGCTCATGGAATGGTTAGGGGTTTTGGGGAAAAGGACGATAAGATTATATGCATCAAAGTTGATATTCAGAAAGCTTATGATATGATGAATAGGCAATTTGTTATACATATGATGCAAAGTATGAAATTATCTGACAAATGGATTAAAATTATTGATGAACTTATTAATTCGCCCAATTTCCCTATTATTAATCAAGGTAGAACCAAAGGATTTTTTGGAAGTTCTAATGGATTGAGACAAGGAGATCCTATTTCTCCATTACTATTTACTATGGTTATGGAGTTCTTCACTGTTCAAATGGATAGGATGGAGGAGGAACGTTAGATTATCTTGAGTCATGCATGGGTCAATAATTTATCACACTTAATTTTTGCGGATGATATTCTCATTTTTATGAAAGCTACTATGCTAGGTGCTAATGTGATAAAAGAAAATTTTAAATTTATGTCCACATGTTTAGAGTTACACCTCAATTGTGAGAAGTCCGGTATTTTTTGCAGTAAAGCTATAGAGTGTAAAGACGAAATCCTAAACATCCTTAACATCAAGCAAGGATGTCTTTCAGTCAAATACTTGGGTATCCCTTTGTCTAATGTTAACTTGAGAAATAAATATTTTGCTCCATTGATTGATAAAATTAAACACAAAATAGAAAGGTGGGAAGCAAAACTGCTTAGTTTAGCAGGGAGAGTTGAGCTTGTAAGTGGAGTGAAATACCCCATATTAAATTATTGGATGCAATGCTTCCAGATTCCAATTGGAACTTTGAACTTGGTTAAAAGCATAAATTTGAATTTTATTTGGAAAGGGAAAATCTGCAAAGTCCCCTGGGATACAGTATGTAAGTTGAAAGTGGAAGGAGGTCTTGGTTTGAAAATTATAACTGAATTGAATAATACTATGGGTATTAAACTTGTGTGGAAGGTCATCAACAAAGAAGGTATTTGGGCAAAACTTATGCATTTAAAATACATTAAAGAAGATTCTTTCTAGGAAATCATACTAAGGCTTAATGCTCCAGAAACTTGGAAATTTTTGCTTAATCTTCGCCCTCTTGCTGTCACATGTACGAAGAAACAAATTGTTGATGGGAGGACCACTTCGCCGTGGTTTGATCCATGGCTACAAGGAGAGAGACTGGTATGTCTATACAGAGCTATTAATAGCTTTCAACCTACCTAGGCTAAAATTATTCAAAGACACGTATCAATAAGTCCTATTTGTGTTCTTTGCCAAGAAGTGAATGAGGATATTGACCACCTATTTTTTAACTATAAGTTTTCAATTAATGTATGGAACTGTTGCAGATCAAAAGTAAGTTGTCCTAACAACAGCACCAATGGGTATTCGTTACTTGAAGAAATTGACTTTATCAATAAGATGTTTTCTAATCGTAGCAGTGATATTGCAAATCTGGTTCTATGTACTACTGTTTGGTGTGTGTGGGCTGAACGAAACAAGAGAATTTTTCATTAGAAAATCCACAATGAGAATATCATTTGTAAACAAGTAAAAGACATTGTGGCCATCAGAATGTGGAAATCCAAACATAAGCAATGTGGAAATCCAAACTCAATAGAGAATGGTGTTAAGAGATTACCAGTAGAGAGAGGTCGGGTTTATATGTCTTTGATTCTTACTTGCAGAGTCATCTCCAAAAGATTTAGGTATGATTTAATTCCTGTATTGAGTTACATTTATTTGCGATACTCTATTTCTATAGGAAATTTCTACAATCTAAAGCTAATACAAGTAATCTTTGCTGAGTTGAATTTGTGCTCCTGGAAGTGAAGGACCAATGTTTAGTCTTCTGCTTTAGTTCTTCATCGTTTTATCTTCTCAAGGCATAAGCTTATCCCTTTGAATAGCAAAGTAGAACTCTGAAGCTGCCTGCTACCAATCTACATCTGCGATTTAACGTTTCTGGATAGCTTAGATAGAGGATCCTTACTTACTATTTCCATGGATTTGAAGAAATTTGTAGCAGTGGTGGTCTTGCTGAAGGATCTGGTAGATCTGTTCCATCTCGAACTGCAAACACCATTCTTCTTATAAGGAAGGATGAGATTAAGTGATGAATTTGCTAGAAATTGTCGACACATGTTCATGGACAGCTCGTGTTAGTGTGTGTGTTGGGTTTTATGTCTCAATCGATTTAGTTGTTTTTATTAGTAGTGTTTGTGATTGTTTGGTCTGTGCTCAGCTTATTCTTTTATGGTTGTAAATATTGGGCTTCCGGCCTTCTTATGCAGTTCTTCTGGTTTGTTATAATGGAAAGTTGAATCTGGTTCCAGAAAATCTTTTAATTTATTTAATTTATGTCTTGATATACACTCACACATATGCATCATATATACATATACGTGTGTGCTTGTATAACATATCAACCCGTGCAAGGTATATCATGCTCCTGTATAGAGTTGGGATTTAAATCGCAATGGACATGTCAGCTCATCCAATATGCAAGTATATTTTATCAAAATATATGTATGTTTATAAATTATTATTTATATATTAATATTATAAATATATATGTGTGTGCGTGTGCGTGTGTCTATATATATATATATATATTAGACATGTTTAAATAATTTTATATAAATGTATAATATATTTAGATATATATTTGTATATATACAATCTTATAAATAACATATTAATATTATGTATTATTATAATATATTTATTTAAATATAAATAAGTTACTTAATTTTTTTAAAAACATAAAAAATATATGTATAATTTTTTTAATATATATATATATACACACATAATATATTTACAATATATAGATATATATAATAATTAATAAAATTATCCAAGATAATTTTTTTAATTAAATCGTAGGTCATGCGCATAACTCAAAAATAATGTATTATTATTTAAAAAAATACATTTTAATTAAATATTCATTCAAAAGTTAATAAAATATTAATAAAAAATTAATTTCGAAACAATATTTCAAATTTTAAATTTCCAGTAAATCATAAATGATATTTTGTGGTTTGGAAATTTTTTTTACATTTGATTCGATTTAAATTAATTTTAAAATGATTTATTTATTTTCAGCCGAATTAAACAATTAATTTCAAAAATAAAAAATTACTTTTTTGGCCAAGAGCTTATCTAATGTTGACATAATTTTATAAAATTTAAAAATAATTTTCACAACATATTTGAATTAATATAATTGTTTATGTAGTAAATTGATTTAAATAATATTACATAATAATAAATATTTTTGTTGCTGAAAATTAGTTTTACTATAATAATTTATATATATAATTATATGAATTATTTTAACCATAGTATGATGTTGTAATTAATTATAACATGTATATATATATACATGTATATATGAAATTAAATATATATATATATATTAATTTAAAAAAATATAAAATTATATTATTTTTATATGTGGCTACACTGGCCTGATATATATACTAAAAAATTAATTTTTTTTAAACATAAATATATACATGCATATAACCAAACTACTTTGTGACAATATTACTTGCATATAAGAATCATCGCCTAACTAACAATATAATATATATATATATATAATAAAACATTGTACTAAATAATATTAACTATAATCTAATAAAATCATACCGTGATCCCAAAGCCTTGAAGTACACTTTGAAAAGATAATTTCTCCCCTTTGAAAGACTTTTTGATTCAGTAGATTGTTAATCTTTGAACCGTTGACCTTCAGCTATCATATAGTGATCGGATCTGATTTGATTTGAGCTTTTAGTATGGAGGGACAAGAGTATATTTTCGGCCAGCAAGTATATAAAAGAGTAAGTAGTAAAAAGATAAAATCTAATTAGGTTAAATATGCTTATACATTGGATGGAAAAGAGAAAAGTGGATATGATCTCATACTCATTCTCTTTTAATCTTAGTCATCCGAAACCAAGCCTTTCTAACCCTAATATGAGCTTCCTATATCATCTCATTTCAGTCGAAAATTCTACCTTGTGATGGCCTTAAACCCATTTAAGCCCAAAATAAAATATTATTCGATCAAGTCAAATTTAATTACTTATCGATATCATATATCGATTGGTATATCTATAACTATTATAAATATATCTAATAATATTTATTCATCAAATCATAGTCAAATTTTACAATTAATATTTCATAAATATTAATTAATTTGGTTAATTTATAACAATTATAAATTAATTACATCATTTGGTCAGGGATTAATTCATCATTTCGGTTGTGTAACTCGTCTAGTGTAAATTCAATTAGTGATTAATATCCAACTATTTAACTATAAACGCTCACACTTCACTTAGCAGATGATGTGACATTTTGGTTAAATTTATCACTTACTTAGTCTTGGTAAAATCCAATTTTTACTTTAATTAAGCATTACCTGGTTTTATCTTTTATTTACACTAATTATTTTCATCAAAACTATATCACTTTGAACTTACAAAGTTTGGAAATGGTTAAAATTTCAATATCGTTCATATTTAACTCTATATTCCAGACACAAAGTCCTTGGTTCAATAATAATAATTATTATTAACAACAATGCTCTGGCTAGAGACTTTGATTTTGAGTTGACTTGAGTTGACCGTGATACTAACTCCATAAAACTGAGGAGACGAATCCTCATTTGAATAGTGCTTCACTTCCAATACTTCCACTCGACCTAACTATAGTCACTTAATGGACATCATGCCATGATTTGACTATAACCAAAGTGGAGCTTTCATATTGAAGATCGACAGTATTCTCAAGTCAGAGAATTGTGTAAATTAGTCACATCGGTATTTTCTATTTAAGCTTAGTTAATATACCCAACAGAAAGTTATCAAGTGAGTCATTCCATAATTATCCAATAAGTATCGATGCATAATCCCTAGGTGCCCTCAGTAGTCATGTAACACCCCTAATTTTTAATAACATTATTAACGAATTTAATTAGATAAATTAAATTGAATAATGTAAATATTAGAGAGATAAGGGGATTGATATTTGAAAATAAATTAGTGGCCGAGGTCAATGATATAAATGGGCTTATAAATGGTTTTAATTATTAATTAACAAGGAAACAATTAACACAAAGGCTTATTAGGAACTTGCCACACCATTACCTTATATTCTCGTTTCTTTCCCATTTACGTTCATTTTACAAAACACAAACAAACATAAATCAAAAGAGGAGCCGGCCATTACTTAGGAGAAAAGAAGAGAAAATCAACCTAAAGCTAAGGAATTAAAGCAAGAAAGATTAATCTCAATCAAATCTCAAATTCCTTATCCTAATCAAGGTGAATAATAATCTAAATCATCTCTATTTTTTTTATGATCATTTGATTTTCGGGTTTAAGATTAAATCCACTATAATGATGATTTTGATGATGATAGTTTTGTACGGTTTTAAGGGTAATACTAATTATAATGAATTCTGAATGCCATGAGGAAATTATATTTTGTATAAAACATGATTTTTGAGATGGGTTTTAATTTTTATAATTTTCCAAGCTATGGAAAATTTATTATGAATTTTCAAAGGAAAATATGAATACTTGGGTTTAGAAATTAATTTCGGTTATTGTATGAAGAATTGGGGTTTGAAATTTATATAAGTCAGATAACATATTGAATGTGAATTTTTGGGGACTTTTCCTAAGTGATTTACTATAGAAATTAAATTATTTTAGAAGGAGGACTTAAATAATTTAATTGTTTTGCTTAATGGAAGAGCTTATTTGTTAAATTAATCCTTGTTTAGATTTGAAATTATTCAGCAGTTATTTTGCTGAAGAATTTGAAAATTTATAGCAACCAATTAAATGTTTACAAATAGGCAGGTTAGTTATGAAGTATTTACTTTAATTGACCTTAAATCAGTCTTACCCAGAAAAGTGGGTTCCACCTCTTTTAAAAGCCACCTTTCGACCCCATGCTACCACCTTCAACCAAGTCAAAACCTACCAGTTCAAAACCAACTAAGCCAAAATCAATACACAAGGTATTACAATGTTGGTACGTAGTGGATTGGAGAAGGGTGAAAGGCATAATGTCGAAATAAGCTTTCGATGGGGTCGAAATCTTTGCTTTACTTTCTAAAGAAATGCGCTTGCCTGTTTTTGATAAAAGATTTCGAAGGAGTCAAAACGAATGCTTTCGAAAGGGTCTTTTAAATAGCTTTCGAAGGGTTTTCCGCCTCTTGTTTAAATTGTAGCTTCCGAATGAGTTACTTAGTTTTAAAAATCAATGCTTTCAAAAAGGGGTAGTTTCGACCAATTCGAAACCCATCTGTCGTTCTTATGCCTTTCGAATGGTTTGAAGTCATCTGTAACAACCCTCATATTTTACGATTGTATATTTAAATGTTTTATTTAAATATGGCATCGTTAATCGGATTAAAGTCCGAAAAGCTACTTTTTGTAAACAGTCGAATTGGGACTCGAGACCACTCCCATTGAGTCCAAAATGGCGTTTAAAACTTTTTGAGTATAAACATCGATATGTTTGGAGTTGAGTAGAATTTGCTCTTTTTCTACTTGGGCTTTGGGTTTAGGTTTCAGCCCACTAATCCATCTTTATATCCTAACTCCACCCCCTCTCCTCTTCATACACTATCATTTCCTAACACTTCAAGCTTTAGAAAAATGGGGGAAGAGAAAAGGAATTAGAAATTCCAAAGCCCTAGATTCATTTGCAAACTCAAGTTCTAGCTCCAAAATCTAAGAGAAGCTTAGGTAAGCATCCTCTTCATCTTCTCCATCTCATTTCCTCTTCAATTTCAGAAATTTGGTAAACCCTAACTTAGGAAATGTTTTTCTTTTGAGCTTAGATTGAAGCTTCTTGGGTTAAAATTGAAGAGTGCTTGTTCTTTCCTTGCTCTATAGCTTCTCTCTTGTGTTTTTGGGTTTAAAGGTGAGTTCTTTAACTCACATCTACGTCTATAGCTATCATTGTTGTTAGGTATGAATTCCTAACTTCTATTCATATTCATTTGCTTTTGATTTGAATTGATTTGGTGAATTTTCCAATTTTGGTGTTTTGAAGTCAAAATCTTTAAAAATCCTATCTTGTATGTTTGGACATGTTTTGGTGGTGTATCGAAGAGCCTATTGGGCTGGGTTGTCGATTGGCATAAACCCCTAGCATCCATCGCTCGATCGATCGCATTTCGTTTGGATTTTCGCCCTTTTTGGGCTAGGCTGATTTTTGCCTACTAGGAAATTTCAGATGTCTGGATTCAAATCCAGACGTCTGGATTGGAAATCCAGACGTCTAGAATTGGAAATCCATACGTCTGGAATTGGTCCCTGGAAAACGCAAAAAGGCAGAGACAAAATCCAGATGTTTGGAAATCCAACCAGACGTTTGGTTAGTGGTTCAGACGTCTGGTTGGTAATTTCAGACGTCTGAAATGTGCAATTTTTCCTATTTTGGGCCAGAACCTAGGGCCAGACGTCTGGATCAACCCCCCAGACGTCTGGAACTGTTCACTTTGTCTATTTTGGGCTGTTTTGAGTGGATTTCCAATGTTTATCGATTTTTGTTGATCCGATTAGTTGCTATCACTTTTATCGACTTTGATGACTTCATTCTTTGGATTTTTGGGAATATCCATTTGATGGATTTGATATCAATTTTTATGGTTTTGATTCTCGTCTTCGAATGTGAATTTTTGGTTGATCAATTGTTTCTACAATCGTTCTCTGTGATTTGTCACCTCAAAATACAAAGGTTTCGATACTAGTAGTAAATACTAAAACTCTTTCATTAAAACGATTTCGATGCTATTTAAAATATAAAGCTCGCTTTTAAAACCGTTTTCCAATCTATTAGTATATACAAACCTTTACCTCATTCGTATGAGAAATCTAATTAAACGGCTTAGCAAAACAAGTGGTATGAAACGCTTGTGTTTACTTCGTCGGTTAATTCTTGGACTTGTTCGATTGAACTCTCGTGACAATTTTCGAGTGGAAATCTACAATCTGTTCGTAAATATTTAAGTTAAGCTAGTGGTTATGGGACATGAAGCTAAACTCTTATATTTACTAGCTTAGTGTAATTTACACATATTTTCGAGTGGAAGTCTACAATTTGTTCGTAAATATTTAAGTTAAGCTAGTGGTTATGGGACATGAAGCTAAACTCTTATATTTACTAGCTTAGTGTAATTTACACTTGTCGATCAATGATGATCATTTTGAGATTTAGACTAGCGATGTGCGATGTCTCTTTGTTGGTATGGGGATTAAACCCCGTTTGAGGAGCTTCGGCTCAAATTTGGTGGGGTAGCGACTTGTGGTCTTTGGGCCGTTTGTGGAGCTTCGACTCAAATTTGATGGTTAGCGACCATGGAATAGCGTTCCGTTTGAGATACACGTGTTGGTGAGTTTTCATGCTCCCGTTTGAGATAGGCCTTCCCCCTTTTTGTGATTTTTGGATTTCTAGTTAATGATTTCAAGTATTTATGTTGATCATTCTGAGATTTAGACTAGCGATATGCGATGTCTCTTTGTCCGCGTGGGGGACTATACCGCGTTATGTTGAGCTTCATCTCATTTCTTTTATGGGCTAGCGACCCATGTTCTTATTTGAGTTTTTGGTTCATCGGACGTACCGTTATTGTACTGCATCGTTGAGAATATTTGAGATATTGTATGATTTTTGTTGTTGCCTTATGCATACTTGTCACAGTATGGCTTTTTGTTATTATACGTTTTTAGTCATATCTCTTATCCTATCTCATTTTATCTGATATTTATAGCTAGACTAATTCGTTTATTATTTTCTTCTTAAATAATACTCGGGTCAGACCGAGGTATTTCAGGTGCTTCTGCTTGACTTCTTATCAGGGTTCGTCACCTGACTTTTGGCTAACTACTCTTGCTTAGTAGTTTTTGTTGTTATACATTCGAGATTGAGACTCCTTGATGTATACTTATTCTTTTGTTTATCACTTGTATCTATTCCTTCGTAGTGTAGTGGATCTTATATGACCACTATTTTGATGTACACTTTTATGACATATATTCATATCTATTCCGCCTTTGTGATATGAATGTCTGTGACTAATTTGTGTTATGTTTATTTCTGTATTTGTTTCCGAAGGCCACTTAGCCACTGTGTAGTAGCTTTGAGTTTGTATTTGATATGTTGGATTTCCTCTTAAAATGAAATGCGTGTCATCTATCTAACATATCCGTACTCGCACAAAGCAATTACACAGATGGTCACTCCTCAACAGCCTTATTCTTCATGCTAGTCGATGGCATTACCCCGTAGTGTCCTTAGCTAGCGTGAGTATAGAGGTGGGGCGTCACATCATCAACCAATTCGGAAGGTAGCTTTTGTTTTAAACCTATAATAAGCCACTTCCTAAAGCTTTCGAAAGGGTTTAATGGTTTCTAAGGCAATGACTTCGAAAGGGGTTTCGAAGTTATCCTTCAAATGTTTACTTAAATGTTTTGAACTTTCGAAAGGATGGTGTTGAAGCCATCTGTTTCCCCAAAACTCTTTTTAATGATTTCAAAAGGGGTACGTAATTAGAACTTGACTTGTTAGGTCATAAGTTTGCACGCAGGCTGTATGTTTTTGATTTCTAAGATTTCGAAACCATTTTGGGTATGGAATGGTTGGGTAAGTATAAAGCTGTAATGAACGCGATTTTTCGTCGCTCGAAAATCGACATTAATACGTCCATTGTATCAACTGCCGAGCAATCGAATGCCGGAAAACCGAATTGTTATGGAGAAAAAGAAGAGGTAGAAGAAAATAGAAGAAAAGAAAGAAGAAACAACAGAAAACACAGAAACAGAAACAATATCAGAATCTCACATTCGCAGCGGAACAACATATAATAGATAAATGAATAATCTTTAAATCAAAGAACTATATCATTTTATACATTACATCATCATCAGAGTTTAAAACAACAATACAACACTGGACAGTTATATAAACTTGTCCTCATACAGAATACACAGTGGAATAATAATATTGTATACAAGTGGTACGTCTCGTCATCCAGCTCTCCACAGAGCTCCATAGCATCCCGAATCCAGAATGACCTGATAACCTAACTCTAGACTGCCTGTGTGGAAATTTGTGGGCACCCAGAGTTTAGGAAGAAAACAATAAACTCCAGGTCAGTCATGGTGACTGGTGTGAGAACTAAAACAATTATTTATCTTTAAAACAACAACAGGATAATTTTAAAGTCAATTTCGCAATACTTTTGGAAAATAAAACTACCATAAGGCCTCCCGCACACACACACAATGCAAACGCAGAATCGGAGGAGATTTCTCCTTATGATAGTCAAAGATGCTTACTACGCAAAACAAATCATTGGATTATTATTAGTGCATAGTGGAAAAAGTATTTCGAAAATAGAATATCAATCTTAGCCAACATACGACCATTATCGTATGCCTACTATAGCTACCATCTAAATAGTGGTGACCACCGTACGTAAATGGCAGGTTCTATAACTAATACCGTACAAAGTTCGTATTGGAAGATGGATTTCCAACAAATGGTCAGGCCAAGGAACTTCCCATTGCCACATAGGTACGCCTCTGGAAAGACGACCCGAGAAATAACCTAACAATACGGTTAGATCTCTGCCAACACAAGGCCGGGTTACCCCTAACTGGGTAACTACTGACATGAATATGTCATCCCCGGATCATAACCGATCTTCCCGAGGATCCTCGATTCCAACAACCATAAAGTAATAAATTTGCAGCAACAACATAGGTTAAGTATCTGGGCTCCATACCATGATACCACCTCTATCCAGAAGGAATGACATACACTAAAGGGGCGCTACCCCCTAATAACCTTGCTGCATCCTTCCTGTTTCGACCATTTCCGGGGTGTGAGGTCCGACGAAGTCTCGTCTACCAAGCTACACTTTATACAAAAGCTATGCTTTGGGTCAAACAAATGATCAAAGTTATGATCACAAAGATAAATGATCAAACAAATGATCAAACAAATGATCAAACAAATTATCATATCACAAATGATCAAACAATGATCATTACACAGCAACACTCAGCATGCCACGTTACCAAATTGGGAGTATGTCACTAATAACCATCAACTACATAACCTCTGAGCTCATACGTCTCAGAGAAGGGTGTTAAGCTAAGAGAATAAATTCTCCGCCACCAACAGAAATGTATTTGAAAGAAACCAGCTTTATATCTCAATTTGTAACGTCAGACATACAACCATACAAGTCTGTTCCGGGATCGAACAGAACCGAAGGCACTTCAAAGAAGTCCTTGCAATCCGGATAATTTGTAATCACGTCCAGACTTCCCATCACTAAGGGTGATAAAACCTCTATATCGGAGATCAGCCGATGCAGAGTAACTCGACGGTAATCCTTCCGTTTTAAAAAATATACGGTCTTCAACACCGGTCATCAAATGCAATCCATTACGACGTATCACATATTCGGAATGGGTTATACGACCCAAAGGTCCTTTCCCGGATAACCCGAATAGTGAGCGCTTATTCAAAAATAAGTGTAGCATTCAAATTCAAGCAAATCATAACAAATACCCATTCAAGGTAATTATTGATAGTTGGTTATTTAACTATCAATAGGCCTGCACAGCATCATCAGATTCCAAATAATTTTCCAAATTATTTATCTTCCAAAAATATCTTTATAAGATATATAATTTCCACACTTCAACCATTTGAAAAAAACCAATTTCAAATCAATTCCAAATATTCATTTTCAATTTATCTTTAAAATATAAAATCTCAAACCTTTCATTTCATATTTGGAAAATATTTCCATACTTATTTAATAATAAGTAATTCACAAATCCATTTGTTTTCAACATTTTGAAAATATCCAATATACTTAAATCACAATTAAGTATATATTTCATTCTTTAAGGAAAACGTTCTCTTAAACACATTTATTTGAGTCAAAACGAATGTTGCGTAAAACATCGTTACGACGACCCAAAATCACTAGTATAGGGATTCGAAATTAAGATAGATATATAAATCCTAATACTATATAAAACATTTCCTTTCGAAAATCATTTACTATAACAACAGTGTTATAGTCCACCATTTCCTTATTTCTCAAAATGTCTATTTCAACAATGAATGTTGAAATCTATGGTTTCGATAGTTAATACATTTTAAAACATCGTTAAAATATTTAACTTCATTTTTTTATGTCACTTTCCCAAAACATATCCATTTTACTTAATAATATATTCACTGTCCAAAATCGTGAATATACTTCACTAACCAAATTTCAATATTTTCTACACATTTTATTTCAAGAATTTATCCATTATCCAAAATCGTGGATAAAATTCCCTTAATAACCTTCTATATTAAATTCATCAAATTTGATTGATTTTTGGATTTATAAAACAACGTTTATAAATTCTATTTATATTTTATAAAAACTTCGATTTATAAATCTCCTTTAATGACCAATTCAATTTATAACACAATATATATACCAAAAGTCCATATTATAAGTTAAATACTTATAATTCATTTATTTACAAAATCGTTCCTTTAAAACTTCACAAATTTTAAATCTTATTACTTATAAGATTTCATTTATAACCTTATTTTCGACAATAATCGAACTACTTTTATAATTCCATTGTTTTGATTTATAAAATATATATTTTATAAATCTCATCTTTGAACCATTCATACTTATTCAAAAACCTCATTTAAAATGCCAAAATCCGATTTATAAGTTAATTACTTATAAATCTTTTGTTTTACAAAATCTATTCATTTTGTAACTTCACAATTTATAAATATAAAATTTCGTTCACTTATGAAATCCATTTATACTTCATTTTAACACTTATAAAACTCGTTTAATAATCCCAATATTTTAAATTTATAAATATCAATTTTGTACATCTTTTATATACATCGTTTTTAATAATTCAAAAAATCCCAATTTAAACCATTTTACAAATAACTTAACTATTTAGTTCAAAAATCACCTTTCGGTTATATTTCACAAAAATCATAATTTTTATAACTTTAAAATTTTAACGTTTATTTATTTATAATAAATCAATTCAAAAATTTAATAAAATGTATACTTTCAAAAATCACTTTAAAAATCTCTTTTAAAATCAAAATCGTTATTTTTAAACTTCAAAAATGGATCCGATGATGCAACAGCACCAAATAATCAATCACGGCATCCAAACATCATATATCGATATGACAACATAATATACAATCAATATCTGTAAATAAATCAATATTGTTGAGGAATCCAGTTGGATCCCTCCAACCTGTTTCCCTGCATCCACAGATGTTAGCACAATACCAATTCCGTTCCAATACGGAATATTATGGTATATGGGATTATAAAATATTATCCGCTATTATGCGGCGCAATAGGGTCTCATCCGCTATATAATGCGGGAAATCAACTCCAAGTACATAAATAATACCAATTTCACTTTACGGTGAAATATTCGCGGTATATGTTTTTAATAAATAAGCCCCGCTTAATATACGGCGTATAATGTCTATTTCAACAATGCAGATAACAATATATCATCCAATCACACAATCAAGCAATTTTAAATCTAATTATTTAAAATATAAATCGAAATAATTTCGATTGAGTGAGAAGTTCTCACCTTTGCTTTTAAAATGGTTGCAGCGTTTTATTTCGAATAAAATTAAACACGCTTTAATTTAACTCAAAATTTTCACTATCTCCAATCGAATCCAAACCAGTTCCATTGCGTAGTGCTTGACAAAACGATTCCAACGCAATTCGTTTTGTGCGTTTTCGACCTCGTATGAAAAAGTTATGCTATTTTAAAGTTTACACGAATTTAAATAAAACAATTTCAACTTTATTTTTATTTTTCTAACCCTAGATCTCATCCTGGCCGTCCAATTCCACCATATCAGATCTAAGCCATTTCCCTTTCTTCCTTCTCTCGTTCATTTTCACGTACAAAGAACCCATAGCCGCCGTTCTTTGATCAATTATCGCGGCCACCACGACAACTTCCAGAACGATCAACCACCACCACGTCGAAGCTCGTCACTTGCTCTACACTCGGCTGGAACCATGATGAACTCGGCCTCATCCTTGCATCGAAAAATGTGAAGATGCGTGCGACTTTGAACTGAAATTGCCGTCGATCCGTGGCTCTATTTCTGATCATCTCTGTATGGATTTGAAGCTCTCGTAATCCTCTTCAAGTTTGTAGTTGAAAGTATTTGCTAATTCTTTATGGATTGAGAGAGATTAAGGGAAGAAGGAGAGTGATTTCTGGCCATTAATCTCTATAGTGGCGGCTAAGGGCTGAAACCCTAGGGTTTGTGGAAAATAGCGAAAGTGGGGCTTTTATAGAAAAATACGCGACACTATTCATCCCGGATTTTCCGAACTCCAAACGAAGCGTGCCGGCAGGCGTTTCTAAGGTTTACCCCACGTTCCGAACACAATGGAACGTGTTTCGGGAGCTAATTCGGTCATCTGTGCGAGTTACGGAATTAAACGATCAAATTTAAATTAAACCGATTTCGATGCGTTTTCGCTCGCCCCGGACAAACGGTAAATCCGATTGACACGAAATTTGAAACTATACAATAATTTCACATTACGGATCCGATGAAACTGGTTATGTCGAAATCCGAGACTTTTTGAAAAATGACTATTTTAACTCCCCAAATTAATATTAAAACAATTTCGATGCGTTTGGAGCTGCCACGGTCAAACGACAACCCCGATTGCTATGAAAATTGAAATCTGATAATAACAAACTATTATGGATCGAATGGAACTAGTTTCGTCCAATTCTGAGACTGTTCGAAAAATGGCTAATTTCACTAGTCGATTAAATATTAAAATATTCAATTTTCACAGATTAACTCTAAATTCAATTTTAAAAGTTCTATAACATTACTATAATTTCAACATGATTTAATATAACTTTATAAATCATTTTCATACACATTTAATCCAGATTTCAATTATTTCTGGAATTTCAAATATTAAATTATCGATTTAATTATCTAAATTAAATCCAATTATTCGAAAAATAAATTATTCGACTTATTAATTTCACTTGTTAATATTTAAAAATCAATTAAATATTATGAATTTCAATGACAGAAATTATGGGTCGTTACAAACTTCCCCCCTTAAAAGAATTTCGTCCTCGAAATTACCAAGTAAGAAAAATTCACAAAATCCATTAACTTTTCAGAAATCCCTTTCATGAAAATTTTATATTCACCCTTTCCAAAACCATTAACTTCAACCAAAACAGTCGTTTCCATTTTCTAGTTCAATTCCTACGTTTTCATTACAATTTAGAAATCAACTTTTCATTAACAAAAATTTCCCAAAATTTCCCAAAAATTTTCTAACGCCTTAAATTTTCAGAAAAATTCGCCAGCGTCTCCGTTGCGCGGTTCAATCGTAGTAGGATCACAATAGACATAAATATGTATACATCGACCCACCCGGTCGGAAAAGCAGAAAAACAGATCATATTTCCTATTTTTATTGCGTAGGCGTACCTTTTTAGCATTTTTAAGCAAAGTAGTTATTTATTTAGCATTTTAGCGCAACCAAACCAACCGAATGGCAGCCACGGCACCTGTACTTACTCAGTTTAAACATGTAAGTGACATATATAGGGAATTCATTTACATTTCATAAATTTTCAATAACAAATACAAAATTTCCATAAGCAATGAAATCAAATAGTTTCCATAAGCAATTCATAATGTTTCATACAAATTTTAATTGCTTACTACTAATTCATATACAATGACATTCAATTATTCATTTTCAATTAGTTCACATTCACTAATTTACATTCAAGTTGGTTCACTTCCAATTCAAATTGAATTCAATTCTATTCAAATTTATTTACTTCCAATTTGAATTTAATTTCTATTTAAATTTACTTCACTTTCAATTTAAATCTTATTACATAGCTTTCCATTCCATTTATTCAATTTCATTAACTCTAATGAATTATACTACAATCAACCAACAATCAAATAACAACCAATGTATATTCAACAATCATAACTTAGATTCAATTGATTCACTTTTACTTACTTTAATTTAACTCCATCGTTTAAGTTAAATTTATTATATCAAAATTCAAATTATATAAGTTATCAATCCATTTATCATTCCCATAAATATTTTAAATAGGATTCCAGAGTCTTTTCAACCTTTCAAAACCATTTTGAAATCAATTCAATTTATCTTTTGAATTTCCAAAACCAAATCCAAATTTTCCAACCAACTTTCATTTAAAATAATCTGGCAGCAATTCCTCTTTTGGAAACCTGAAAATGAACACCAATGATGTCGCGATCATCATCGGAATTATTTTCCAATGAACGAAAAGAGTTTAGAGTTTTCATCTCTCTAAAACAATTTCCCAAAATATCAAATCCTTTCAAAACACTTCTCTGGAATTTTATTTTAGATTATAAATCACATTTACAAATCTTTTTACTTATATATTCTCTTTTATATATAAGATTATTTTTACCATTGTAAATCATTTTAATTATAACTTCATACATTATAATTCATTTGCTTACACAATTCATTCTTTTACAATTGTTGTTTTCATTTAACTTATTCAAACAACTTTTATTAACTTATATATATTCTTACACTTTCAATAATCAAACAATCAATTTATGTACACTTTAATAATTTCCGAAAAATTATTTTCTTATATACAAAATATAATCGAGGTAAAATTATTTCATTTACCCAATTTAAAATGATACTATGTCGTCTTGCCTCGTTTAAGTGTTTAGAAATCCCTATCGATAATATGGCATCCCACATACCGACCAAAATTCATAAACATCTCAACGGATAAGCAAACACAATATAAAACATTTCATATTCACTAACAAATACGCACTCATATCTATTATTACACTCACACTCATTCTAGAGTACTACTGACTCTATCTCTAATGAGTAACACCCAACAGAACCATGGTTGTCGCTTAACCATATGCTCTGATACCAAATGTAACGAACGCGATTTTTCGTCGCTCGAAAATCGACATTAATACGTCCATTGTATCAACTGCCGAGCAATCGAATGCCAGAAAACCGAATTGTTATGGAGAAAAAGAAGAGGTAGAAGAAAACAGAAGAAAAGAAAGAAGAAACAATAGAAAACACAGAAACAGAAACAATATCAGAATCTCACATTCGCAGCGGAACAACTTATAATAGATAAATGAATAATCTTTAAATCAAAGAACTATATCATTTTATACATTACATCATCATCAGAGTTTACAACAACAATACAACACTGGACAGTTATATAAACTTGTCCTCATACAGAATACACAGCGGAATAATAATATCGTATACAAGTGGTACGTCTCGTCATCCAGCTCTCCACAAAGCTCCACAGCATCCCGAATCCAGAATGACCTGATAATCTAACTCTAGACTGCCCGTGTGGAAATTTGTGGGCACCCAGAGTTTAGGAAGAAAACAATAAACTCCAGGTCAGTCATGGTGACTGGTGTGAGAACTAAAACAGTTATTTATCTTTAAAACAACAACAGGATAATTTTAAAGTCAATTTCGCAATGCTTTTGGAAAATGAAACTACCATAAGGCCTCCCGCACACACACACAATGCAAACGCAGAATCGGAGGAGATTTCTCCTTATGATAGTCAAAGATGCTTACTACGCAAAACAAATCATTGGATTATTATTAGTGCATAGTGGAAAAAGTATTTCGAAAATAGAATATCAATCTTAGCCAACATACGACCATTATCGTATGCCTACTATAGCTACCATCTAAACAGTGGTGACCACCGTATGTAAATGGCAGGTTCTATAACTAATACCGTACAAAGTTCGTATTGGAAGATAGATTTCCAACAAATGGTCAGGCCAAGGAACTTCCCATTGCCACATAGGTACGCCTCTGGAAAGATGACCTGAGAAATAACCTAACATTACGGTTAGATCTCTGCCAACACAAGGCCGGGTTACCACTAACTGGGTAATTACTGACACGAATATGTCATCCCCCGATCGTAACCGATCTTCCCAAGGATCCTCGATTCCAACAACCACAAAGTAATAAATTTGCAGCAACAACATAGGTTAAGTATTTGGGCTCCATACCATGATACCACCTCTATCCAGAAGGAATGACATACACTAAAGGGGCGCTACCCCCTAATAACCTTGCTGCATCCTTCCTGTTTCGACCATTTCCGGGGTGTGAGGTCCGACGTAGTCTCGTCCACCAAGCTACGCTTTATACAAAAGCTATGCTTTGGGTCAAACAAATGATCAAAGTAATGATCACAAAGATAAATGATCGAACAAATGATCATATCACAAATGATCAAACAATGATCATTACGCAGCAACACTCAGCATGCCACGTTACCAAATTGGGAGTATGTCACTAATAACCATCAACTACATAACATCTGAGCTCGTACGTCTCAGAGAAGGGTGTTAAGCTAAGAGAATAAATTCTCCGCCACCAACAGAAATGTATTTGAAAGAAACCAGCTTTATATCTCAATTTGTAACGTCAGACATACAACCATACAAGTCTGTTCCGGGATCGAACAGAACCGAAGGCACTTCAAAGAAGTCCTTGCAATCCGGATAATTTCTAATCACGTCCAGACTTCCCGTCACTAAGGGTGATAAAACCTCTATATCGGAGATCAGCCGATGCAGAGTAACTCGACGGTAATCCTTCCGTTTTAAAAAATATACGATCTTCAACACCGGTCATCAAATGCAATTCATTACGACGTATCACATATTCGAAATGGGTTATACGACCCAAAGGTCCTTTCCCGGCTAACCCGAATAGTGAGCGCTTATTCAAAAATAAGTGTAGCATTCAAATTCAAGCAAATCACAACAAATACCCGTTCAAGGTAATTATTGATAGTTGGTTATTTAACTATCAATAGGTCTACACAGCATCATCAGATTCCAAATAATTTTCCAAATTATTTATCTTCCAAAAATATCTTTATAAGATATATAATTTCCACACTTCAACCATTTGAAAAAAAACAATTTCAAATCAATTCCAAATATTCATTTTCAATTTATCTTTAAAAGATAAAATCTCAAACCTTTCATTTCATATTTGGAAAATATTTTGTAACGACCCATAAATTTCAACTGTTTTAATAACGTAATTAGTTTTGAAATGAAGTTGAAATTTGAATTTTAATGAAAGGAAAATGTTAACATTTAATAATCTGAAACAAAATATTAACAATGTAATTGATGGGAGAATGTTGTTTAATTTGAGAAATGATTGAATTAAGTTTGAAATGATTTAATAATCAAGTTGAAATTATAATTAAGTTTGAAATTATTAAACTTTGAAATTATTTAATAATTAAGTTTTGAATTATTTAATAATTAAATAAGATTGAATTATTTAATGATTAAATTGAATTTAATTCTTTAATAAGTGAAATTGAATTTTTGAATAAGTGAATTTTACTTCGTAAATAATTGAAATTGAGTTTCTTTATTAATTAAGTTTTGGAAAATTATTTAAGTAAGCAAATAAGAGAAATTGAATTTCTTTAACAAGAAATAAAATGTGATTTAATGAAATTAATGTAAGACTTGAAAGTTAAAGAATTTGATTTGACGAATTTAATTTAATTCAATTTGTAAGTTTTGATATAATGAAGTTGAACTTAAGAAATTGATTTAATGAATTGAAAATTAAATAGAATTGTTTTGAATGATAAATTTACTTAACGAATATTGAATAAAATCGATAAATGAAGATAAACTGATTTGAATGTTAAATTAAATTAATTTAAATGATTTCGGAATGAAACTTATATACGAACTTGAATCAATATTTGAATTGTTTTTAAATAGAAATTGAAATTGAATTATAAGATTTTGAAATTGTGAATTTGGAAGTTTTGAAACGTAAATTATGGAAATTGAATTAGAAAGACAATGAAATGTTGATTTACAAACTCTGATTTAAATTGTAATTGGTTTGGTTTTGAAATATATAAATGACCAATCGGTGTAATAATCACGGAAGTTATTAAAGAGACCGGAATCGGTTATGGACATACTCTCTGTCTAAACCAAAAACCACTTTAATAACTATACGCGGAGTGGTGATCCAGAATGAAGTGGTTGGAATGATGTACGTGATGACTGAAGAAAGAGAACGATAATGGATAGCCTTGACACTTGTGTCAAATGGGAAATGACTAAAACAGGAGCCGTGCCGGGCCAATGGAGGTCAACTACCTCAAGCGAACACACTTCTTCGAACTACTCATTACTTGTTGTCGATTGGTGCACCCTTGATTTTGGGAGTGTTGTTTCGCGGTGTTGCGGTCGCTGCGGCGATGCGTTCTCACCAGTCCGGATCAGGCAAACGGTAGTATCACTACCTTGGGTATTGCCTCATGTACCTTGTCATACTTGTATCCCTTATACGCGACCACTACGAATCTGTTTTGTGTTATACCTATGGAGTACTCCCTGATAGCCCACTAGTTTACGGTGGAGTTTACAGTGCTGTATAGACTATGACGCTTATAAAAATGCGTTAAAGGGGATAATGGTAACGCCTTAACACTATTTTGATATCTTTATATTACTGATAGGCATTATCTACTTAGCGTACATTACTACCTAGTAGATAGTTTAACGGATCCTTAAAGGATGGTTATTCCAAACATCCTTTGAGTTACTTGTATTTCAATTGCTATTTCACTTGAGTTGGATTTATAAATATAAGAATGTTAATCCTGACTCGAGTGTTTTGTGTTTTGCTTTACGCTCGGGTCAGACTGAGTGTACCGGTATTCGAGACTCGCCTTTGAAGTTGGAGCTTTGCTTGAAGATCCAGCCATCTATTCTGCTTTCAGTATTCGATGATTCCAGTGATGTATTCTAATTTGTATCTGATGTATCGTATTACTCTTCCGTTGTATCTGGTTTAACTCTGATGTAACTTATATATTTATATAGTAGCTTCATGAACTACTATCTCTTTTATTTCCGCTGCACTTATTACTCTGTGTCTGTGATCTGTGATTATTTATTGTATATGTTCAGTTTTGCCAAATTTAAATTAACAACGCGGTATTTTGAGCAATTCAATTCCGGCATGAGTGTCTACCTATACACTTATAATGGATGCGAATGGTCCAAAATAGCGGGTCGTTACAGTTGGTATCAGAGCTTTGGTAGCTCTAGGCAAAATTTAGCATATATGGTAAATGTATTTACAGAATCACTCTCATTCGAGTTTCAGTCTCTTCCTTTGACTCGATTTCTTTGAATTTTGGAACGTTCCCTACGGTTTCAAAAAAAAAAAAAAATTCATTCGTGTCCCTCACTATTCGCCTTCTTTCAATTCTGGAGCACCCCATAACTCCATTTTGAATGATATCTATAATAGATCGGCGGTCTCGCAAATCTTCGAATGATTCGTAAAGGAGAAACTCCTTTAAAATAGACATCGATTTACCGAAGATTTCTGTATCCTCTGTTTATGATGCTATCTATCTCCGGCAATGTTTGAATTCTATTTCTTGAGATCAAATGTCGATTTGCCTCGGAATTCTACATTGACCTTATTCTTGAAGTCACGGTCGACCCGGTTAAGGTTGCCCGCGATTTATATAAACTTATTCATCTTCCTATCTTGTTATTTAATTGTCTTATCTTTGTTTCAAACCTATCTTCGAATCAAAATTCTCTTTGATTTGATTTCCATCAAATTTGAATCTCTGTCTTTGCTTTGAAATCTATTCTTATATAGTCGAGCGAGGAAGTGTATTTGTAAATTAATATTTAAAATGTTTTAAAATATATTGTGTTGTTTGAGTTGTTGATGTTGATTTGGGTTACCGATCGATTCGTCTGATCAACGCTATTGATAGGATTTCCAAAACACTTGAGCAGAGCGAACTGACACAATATTGTTTTCAAATTTGGTAAACAAAATAGTTTTGAATGATTATATTATATATGAGTATAAATTTTTCAGAAATTAAATTGTTAATGAATTTGTTGTCAAAAATGATAATATTTTATTTTCATTTATTGTTTTTTAAACCATAGACTATTCCAGATAAATGAAAGTATAGAACATAGTTTAAATTTTTTAATTGGGAATTGAAATGGATTTAAACTAGAATTTGAGAATTAATTTCTGGTGATTTCAAACTTTGATTAGAAAGTTTTAAAGTGTATAGTATTTAAAATATTTTCAAATAGAAATCATTTCCAAAGATTTTAAATGTTTAAATCAGTGCTCTCCTATTTTGTCGCTGGAAAATAATTTCGGTGATGGCAGCCGCATCATCGACATTCATTTTCGAGTTTCGAAGTGGAGAAAGCATTCTGTAGCTTTGCTACGGTTTTGTTTGGAAAAATATTTTAATTTAAATTTCTTTAGTATGATTTGATTTATATATACATGGGTATATTATTTTAAATTAATTTGATTTAATATATATAGTATATACATAATTATCTCTAAAGGATTTGAAATAAAACGGAAATTTAATTCTTAAAATTATGTTAAAGATGTTTTCAATTATAAAAAAAACTAAATTTTGGATAAATATTTAAATTTGAAATAATTGATTTTGAAAATTTTATTTGTATAATATTAAATTGCATTTCAATATAACTTACCTAAATTTTTCCGAAGTTAAAATGTAGTTGGATAATATACAATATAAAATGATTTTATAAATAAAATTGAGTGTTTATAATAAATGTTATACACTTATATTTTAATAAAAAAATGCAAATAAAGATGATAGAATAATAAGTTAATTGAATGAGTTGAAAAATAAATTTTGTTTTGAAGGTTAATTAATAAATTGAAATTAGATCAACTTATGGAAATACCTTAAATTTAAAATCAATTAATGAATATAAATTAATTTAAATTGAAATTTATATGGTTTAAATTAATTTATATGGTTTAAATATATGTAATAAGATATATTAAGTGAAATAAACTTAATAAAAATTTGGAATAAAGAAGAATTTAAATTGCTGAAAAAATATGATTATAATAAAAGACTATTCAAATTTATGGTTTTAGAAATTGTAAATCAAAGATAATTGGATAATAAGATAATGAAATTAGAAATAGTTGAGATTGATTTTAAAATCAAATTGATTAAATCAATTATTGAATATCAACTAATTTAAATTGGAATTTATATGGTTTTAATTAATTGTTATTTTGTATTTCAAATCTGTTTTCTTTTTGGTTGTTTCTATTCTCCTACCTCGTTCCTTTTCGGGGACGAAAAGTTTTGAGTGGGGGAGAGTGTAACGACCCATAAATTTCAACTGTTTTAATAACGTAATTAGTTGAAATTTTTTGAAATTTAAACGATAAAATTTTGAAATAAAAATTTAATATTTAGAATACGTCTAGTTAAACATAGCAACTGGTAAATTTTCGTCCGAAAATATGAAAGTTTATTTCGCGCGTAAATTTACTTCAATTTAAATCAGTTAAAAAGCGATGAAAATAAAATGTTTCCGAAACCTAAAAATTTTTACATAGAAAAATTCTAAACCATCTTCTGAGCAAGATGTCAGTTTGTCGTTTTTCCAAATTCGGACATCTTTGGCTCCATCGATCTTATTTTTCAGTGTTTTTCTTGCATTTTCCACCAGTTGGAAAATTCGAATTTTTATAATTCAATCATACCACTGATATATGTATACCGTTTTGATCGTCTCATTGTGCTGATCGTCGTAGTCTATTTGTTTGTATGTTTCGGGGTTCGGTACGTCGCGGAAACCATGAAACGGTCGATCATATCGGTTTCGAAATTTTGGGCTTTAAACTTCGGTGCGTCTTTTCAATACCCATGTGAAATTGAAGAGCCATTAGCTATTAATAATTTGAGCCAGCTATTTGATTGATGACTTTTGATATTACTAACTTTGATTTTTGTTTGGTTCGTTCAAATTTTCAGTTCCTACTCTTTCTCTCCCACCTTATTTTTCCCAGACCTTATTCTTTTCCCCAGGCACGATCACTTGTCTCCATGTGCTTTTCCATTTTCCAACATATTAATCTGATAGCCATTTGTTGTTATTGCATTCTAGTTCAACTTCCACCTTTTACCATTCCATCTTTCACTTTAGTTGCTATTTCATTTTGCTCGCTTCATATTCTTTCATCTCTTCCTTACTTCTGTTCTTAGAAAAAAAGGGGAAATTATCCATCACCTCCTTTGTTCATCTCGTCTACAGCCAAATAAAAACATGCCTTGCGTCACCTTTATCACCTCATTTCCACACACACACGCAAGTAATATTCATCTTCGAAATGAAAAAAAAAACAAAACATATTTATTTCCTGTAGCAATTATCCTCCTCCTTTGTCTTCTTCCACGTCGCAGCTTCACTCGGCCTGCCACCTCGTGCATCGGCCACTACTACAACTCATCACCCTCCACTTCGTGCCCTACGAGCCAACGCCGCTGCCGCCCGATCTGCCTCAGCAGCACCGCGCCCAGCTGCCTCACCCAGCCGCAACACTTCCCTTCCCTTGCCTCTGCTCTCGCACGCAAGCATCTCCACCATGGTCACGTGCAGCTCAACCACAAAACTCCTCATCTCCATCGTGCTCATTTTTCCGCAACCCCAAGCCTACTTCCTCTTCCGTTCATGCACTAGCATGAGCCGAGCCACCCAATGGCTGTTCCTCCTCTCACGTGCAGGTGAGCAACTCAGTCGGCCTCCAACCTTCGATCGTCTGTAGACCTCCGCTGTGAGCAACTACAAGTTTACATGCCTACTTACTTCTGTCCTACTTTATTTCATATTATGTAAATCTTATATATATTTTAGTTTATATATTCTATTAGTTTAAGTTATATTAATATGAGATATTCTGTTCGTTCCGTGCATATATGTTGCTGTATTTATATAACATGTTTATGTACGTTATGTTTTATATAAGCAAGCTATTTTGTTTCAAACAATATGTTTAAATTGTATATACATATATACTAGTATGTTTGTTTTAACGGTTATACAGTATATATATATATATTTCATTTTATACTGTAAGTATATGTAAAATCAAAGTTTATATATATATAGGTGTAAGTATTTAATATAGTTGTTAACAAGTGTTGGATTGCCGTTAGTTATAAATATTTATATGGAACTTGTTCGTTTTCAGAAGTTGCAGTATTTTATATTTTGTCGTTGTTAGTAACTAAGTATATATAAGTTACACTAGTACTCATATTATGTTTTGATTTTTTTTTATATCAGTCGCAACTTGGTTATATAAGTATAAATTTGTATATACAAGTTCTGTGTTCATTTAAGTTGTTTCGAAATACGTGTATACAAAGAGTTTATAAGTTAGCTTGCTTTCCATTGTTTCATACTTCTAAAATTTTTGCATTATAGTGATTGTGTTCATATACAATATATTTGATATATAAGTATAGTAAATTATTTTGGTTATATAAATTAAGTTTAAGGGTACTGATCTTTTATAAGTTAGTTATGGGCTCTAGTTTCAGCACGTAAGTACTTTATTATAAAATGTTATGCCAACTTATGTAGAAATATTAACTGGGTTTAAACATTTGAAAATTGCTGTTCTGCTATTGGAAAAAAATTATTTTATTTATTTTCGTATGTATATTTTATACATAACTTTTACAACCTGTATCATGCCTAAATTATTTGTTTACATTATAAAAGATATTTTGTTCGCATACATTTGATACATTTGGTACGTGGGTCCTGATCTTATATTCAAGTTACGTACTTGGTATATGTTGTTTGTTGTGTATATGTTGCGTGTTTATAAGGATTCTTATTATCTTCTATATGGTACGTTTTGGGCTTTGGCTTTTAATTTGAAATATTCATATATAAAAAAAATTAACTAAAATACCTATACATATATTTAGCTCAACTCATATCAGAACTGATTCAAATTTTTTTACATCGATTCCTGTTATCAGATATTTGTTGAATTCGTGCCCATCTTCATTTGCTTTGGAATTCGCGCCCGGCTGTGTAACTCAATTTCCGTATCCATATCAGTGTGCGTATCAGTGTCATCTCATGTTCTCTCTCTAGCCTCGAAAGGTGAGCAATCACTCACGATTAACGTTCTTTTATTTTATTAAATTTGATTTCACTTGAAACGACAAATTGAACTATGCTGATGTAGTTAGCTACACTGTTATATATGCTATTACCTGTATCAGTTCACCTATGACATCTGACACAATTATCTGTTAATTATTTATGCAATGATAATACTGTTTGGCTGATAATTGATTGATTGTTGATGTTTATATTGGACGTTAAATTGTTAGTGTTAAATGATAAATAGTATGCCAAATTGAAATGGATATAGGATAGTTAACGATTTTAAAACTGATTTATATGTTAAATTTGATTAGTTGAATATGACCCCTTTTAATTGTTAAATTAATTGGCATATAGAATAGCGATAATTACACTTTGAACCATCGACGTATACTGGATTAATTGTTGTAGTGTAAAAATTGAAATTGAATGACAAGTGAAAACCGTAATGTAATCATCTTTAATCTACATGAAATGATAGTGTAGATTCTATAAATAATTATATTAATTCGTACAAATAACAATGCGAATTAATACGGTTATTTCGGGATTATTTGAATTGATTATTGGATTGTTATTGTTGTTGTTATTGCTTGTTTATTTACTTTGGAACCATCCCAGTTATCACACTGCAAGTTCCCTTTGTTATGCTTTGATTTTGAATTGAATTGGAATAGGGTTGAAATGATAAATACCCAAATTGAACTTTGACCTAGGATAGGAAATTAAATAAACCCGATTGGTCAATAATTTGATTTAAAAATAAAACGAAGATTTTATTTGAATAAATAATATAGTTTTGAAATGAAGTTGAAATTTGAATTTTAATGAAAGGAAAATGTTAACATTTAATAATCTGAAACAAAATATTAACAATGTAATTGATGGGAGAATGTTGTTTAATTTGAGAAATGATTGAATTAAGTTTGAAATGATTTAATAATCAAGTTAAAATTATAATTAAGTTTGAAATTATTAAACTTTGAAATTATTTAATAATTAAGTTTTGAATTATTTAATAATTAAATAAGATTGAATTATTTAATGATTAAATTGAATTGAATTCTTTAATAAGTGAAATTGAATTTTTGAATAAGTGAATTTTACTTCGTAAATAATTGAAATTGAGTTTCTTTATTAATTAAGTTTTGGAAAATTATTTAAGTAAGCAAATAAGAGAAATTGAATTTCTTTAACAAGAAATAAAATGTGATTTATTGAAATTAATGTAAGACTTGAAAGTTAAAGAATTTGATTTGACGAATTTAATTTAATTCAATTTGTAAGTTTTGATATAATGAAGTTGAACTTAAGAAATTGATTTAATGAATTGGAAATTAAATAGAATTGTTTTGAATGATAAATTTACTTAACGAATATTGAATAAAATCGATAAATGAAGATAA
Source organism: Allium fistulosum (assembly GCA_030737815.1). Classification (NCBI taxonomy): domain Eukaryota; kingdom Viridiplantae; phylum Streptophyta; class Magnoliopsida; order Asparagales; family Amaryllidaceae; genus Allium; species Allium fistulosum. The sequence continues at coordinate 238,708,716 of CM060902.1, forward strand.
ACTGATTTGAATGTTAAATTAAATTAATTTAAATGATTTCGGAATGAAACTTATATACGAACTTGAATCAATATTTGAATTGTTTTTAAATAGAAATTGAAATTGAATTATAAGATTTTGAAATTGTGAATTTGGAAGTTTTGAAACGTAAATTATGGAAATTGATTTAGAAAGACAATGAAATGTTGATTTACAAACTCTGATTTAAATTGTAATTGGTTTGGTTTTGAAATATATAAATGACCAATCAGTGTAATAATCACGGAAGTTATTAAAGAGACCGGAATCGGTTATGGACATACTCTCTGTCTAAACCGAAAACCACTTTAATAACTATACGCGGAGTGGTGATCCAGAATGAAGTGGTTGGAATGATGTACGTGATGACTGAAGAAAGAGAACGATAATGGATAGCCTTGACACTTGTGTCAAATTGGAAATGACTAAAACAGGAGCCGTGCCGGGCCAATGGAGGTCAGCTACCTCAAGCGAACACACTTCTTCGAACTACTCATTACTTGTTGTCGATTGGTGCACCCTTGATTTTGGGAGTGTTGTTTCGCGGTGTTGCGGTCGCTGCGGCGATGCGTTCTCACCAGTCCAGATCAGGCAAACGGTAGTATCACTACCTTGGGTATTGCCTCATGTGCCTTGTCATACTTGTATCCCTTATACGCGACCACTACGAATCTGTTTTGTGTTATACCTATGGAGTACTCCCTGATAGCCCACTAGTTTACGGTGGAGTTTACAGTGCTGTATAGACTATGACGCTTATAAAAATGTGTTAAGGGGGATAATGGTAACGCCTTAACACTATTTTGATATCTTTATATTACTGATAGACATTATCTACTTAGCGTACATTACTACCTAGTAGATAGTTTAACGGATCCTTAAAGGATGGTTATTCCAAACATCCTTTGAGTTACTTGTATTTCAATTGCTATTTCACTTGAGTTGGATTTATAAATATAAGAATGTTAATCCTGACTCGAGTGTTTTGTGTTTTGCTTTACGCTCGGGTCAGACTGAGTGTACCAGTATTCGAGACTCACCTTTGAAGTTGGAGCTTTGCTTGAAGATCCAGCCATCTATTCTGCTTTCAGTATTCGATGATTCCAGTGATGTATTCTGATTTGTATCTGATGTATCGTATTACTCTTCTGCTGTATCTGGTTTAACTCTGATGTAACTTATATATTTATATAGTAGCTTCATGAACTACTATCTCTTTTATTTCCGCTGCACTTATTACTCTGTGTCTGTGATCTGTGATTATTTATTGTATATGTTCAGTTTTGCCAAATTTAAATTAACAACGTGGTATTTTGAGCAATTCAATTCCGGCATGAGTGTCTACCTATACACTTATAATGGATGCGAATGGTCCAAAATAGCGGGTCGTTACATATTTCCATACTTATTTAATAATAAGTAATTCACAAATCCATTTGTTTTCAACATTTTGAAAATATCCAATATACTTAAATCACAATTAAGTATATATTTCATTCTTTAAGGAAAACGTTCTCTTAAACACATTTATTTGAGTCAAAATGAATGTTGCGTAAAACATCGTTACGACGACCCAAAATCACTAGTATAGGGATTCGAAATTAAGATAGATATATAAATCCCAATACTATATAAAACATTTCCTTTCGAAAATCATTTACTATAACAACAGTGTTATAGTCCACCATTTCCTTATTTCTCGAAACGTCTATTTCAACAATGAATGTTGAAATCTATGGTTTCGATAGTTAATACATTTTAAAACATCGTTAATATATTTAACTTCATTTTTTTATGTCACTTTCCCAAAACATATCCATTTTACTTAATAATATATTCACTGTCCAAAATCGTGAATATACCTCACTAACCAAATTTCAGTATTTTCTACACATTTTATTTCAAGAATTTATCCATTATCCAAAATCGTGGATAAAATTCCCTTAATAACCTTCTATATTAAATTCATCAAATTTGATTGATTTTCGGATTTATAAAACAACGTTTATAAAGTCTATTTCTATTTAATAACAACTTTGATTTATAAATCTCCTTTAATGACCAATTCAATTTATAACTCAATATATATACCAAAAGTCCATATTCTAAGTTAAATACTTATAATTCATTTATTTACAAAATCTTTCCTTTAAAACTTCACAAATTTTAAATCTTATTACTTATAAGATTTCATTTATAACCTTATTTTCAACAATAACCGAACTACTTTTATAATTCCATTGTTTTGATTTATAAAATATATATTTTATAAATCTCATCTATGAACCATTCATACTTATTCAAAAACCTCAATTAAAATGCCAAAATCCGATTTATAAGTTAATTACTTATAAATCTTTTGTTTTACAAAATCTATTCATTTTGTAACTTCACAATTTATAAATATAAAATTTCGTTCACTTATGAAATCCATTTATACTTCATTTTAACACTTATAAACCTCGTTTAATAATCCCAATATTTTAAATTTATAAATATCAATTTTGTACATCTTTTATATACATCGTTTTTAATAATTCAAAAAATCCCAATTTATACCATTTTACAAATTACTTAACTATTTAGTTCAAAAATCACCTTTCGGTTATATTTCACAAAAATCATAATTTTTATAACTTTAAAATTTTTACGTTTATTTATTTATAATAAATCAATTCAAAAATTTAATAAAACGTATACTTTCAAAAATCACTTTTAAAATCTCTTTTAAAATAAAAATCGTTATTTTTAAACTTCAAAAATGGATCCGATGATGCAACAGCACCAAATAATCAATCACGGCATCCAAACATCATATATCGATATGACAACAGAATATAAAATCAATATCTGTAAATAAATCAATACTGTTGAGGAATCCAGTTGGATCCCTCCAACCTGTTTTCCTGCATCCACAGATGTTAGCACAATACCAATTCCGTTCCAATACGGAATATCGCGGTATATGGGATTATAAAATATTATCCGCTATTATGCGGCACAATAGGGTCTCATCCGCTATATAATGCGAGAAATCAACTCTAAGTACATAAATAATACCAATTTCACTTTACGGTGAAATATTCGTGGTATATGTTTTTAATAAATAACCTCCGCTTAATATACGGCGTATAATGTCTATTTCAACAATGCAGATAACAATATATCATCCAATCACACAATCAAGAAATTTTAAATTTAACCATTTAAAATATAAATCGAAACAATTTCGATTGAGTGAGAAGTTCTCACCTTTGCTTTTAAAATGGTTGCAGCGTTTTATTTCGAATAAAATTAAACACGCTTTAATTTTACTCAAAATTTTCACTATCTCTAATCGACTCCAAACCAGCTCCATTGCGTAGTGCTCGACAAAACGATTCCAATGCAATTCGTTTCGTGCGTTTTTGACCTCGTATGAAAAAGTTATGCTATTTTAAAGTTTACATGAATTTAAATAAAACAATTTCAGCTTTATTTTTATTTTTCTAACCCTAGATCTCATCCTGGCCGTCCAACTCCACCATATCAGATCTGAGCCGCCCCCTTTCTTCCTTCTCTCGTTCATTTTCACGTACAAAGAACCCATAGCCGCCGTTCTTTGATCAATTATCGCGGCCACCATGACAACTTCCAGAACGATCAACCACCACCACGTCGAAGCTCGTCACTTGCTCTACACTCGGCTGGAACCATGATGAACTCTGCCTCATCCTTGCATCAAAAAACGTGAAGATGTGTGCGACTTTGAACTGAAATTGCCGTCTATCCGTGGCTCCGTTTCCGATCATCTCCGTATGGATTTGAAGCTCTCGTAATCCTCTTCAGGTTTGTAGTTGAAAGTATTTGCTAATTCTTTACGGATTGAGAGATATTAAGGGAAGAAGGAGAGTGATTTATGGCCATTAATCTCTATAGTGGAAGCTAAGGGCTGAAACCCTAGGGTTTGTGGAAAATAGAGAAAGTGAGGGGCTTTTATAGAAAAATACGCGACACTATTCATCTCGGATTTTCCGAACTCCAAACGAAGCATGCCGACAGGCGTTTCTAAGGTTTACCCCACGTTCCGAACACAATGGAATGTGTTTCGAGAGCTAATTCGGTCATCTGTGCGAGTTACGGAATTAAACGATCAAATTTAAATTAAACCGATTTAAACCGATTTCGATGCGTTTTCGCTCGCCCCGGACAAACGGTAAATCTGATTGACACAAAATTTGAAACCATACAATAATTTCACATTACAGATCCGATGAAACTGGGTTCGTCGAAATCCGATACTTTTTGAAAAATGACTATTTTAACTCACCAAATTAATATTAAAACAATTTCGATGCGTTTGGAGCTGCCACGGTCAAACGACAACCCCGATTGCTACGAAAATTAAAATCCGATAATAACAAACTATTACGGATCCAATGGAATTAGTTTCGTCCAATTCTGAGACTGTTCGAAAAATGGCTAATTTCACTAGTCGATTAAATATTAAAATATTCAATTTTCACAGATTAACTCTAAATTCAATTTTAAAAGTTCTATAACATTACTATAATTTCAACATGATTTAATATAACTTTATAAATCATTTTCATACACATTTAATCCAGATTTCAATTATTTCTGGAATTTCAAATATTAAATTATCGATTTAATTATCTAAATTAAATCCAATTATTCGAAAAATAAATTATTCGACTTATTAATTTCACTTGTTAATATTTAAAAATCAATTAAATATTATGAATTTCAATGACAGAAATTCTGGGTCGTTACAAAAGCTATGATATTTTGCCAGGATGGGGAGATATCACTAAGACACCCTGATAGTTATAACCGAATTATATTCTTAGTGGATAATTCTGACCAGAGTGCTTGTGCTTTGTTAAGTGCCATGGAAGTAGGACAAGAGTTAAGTCAGGTTCGAGTAGCAAGAGAATTTGCAAATGTCTTTGAGCCGGTTACAGGACTACCATCGAAACGAGCTATTGTGTTTCGAATAAATCTTGTGTCAGGAGCTGAACCTGTTAGTAGACCGCCTAGCAGTATGACGCCGACCGAGCAGCTGGTGGATCTAGAAGGAAGGAATTTTATTTAACCAAGCAGTTCGCCTTGGGGAGCGGCCGCGGTGTTCGTGTGGAAACCAGATGGGTCGTTGAGAATGTGTATCGACTCTCATACGTTAAACAAGAGGACGATTAAAAATAAGTATCCTTTGCCGAGAATAGATGATCTATTTGATCAGTTGTGTGGAGCCAGAGTGTTTTCCAAGTTAGATTTGGCGACAGGTTTCCATCAATTAAGAGTGGCAGAGGACAGTATTCCTTTGACAGTATTTTGAACTAGGTATGGTACATATGAGTGGTTAGTAATGCCATTTGGGTTAATGAATGCACCTGCTTTCTTCGCGGATCTGATGAACCGAGTTTTGCAAGAGTACTTGGATAGGTACGTGTTAGAGTTTATAGATGACATTTTAGTATACTCTAAGGATGAAAGAGAGCACGAGGATCATCTTAGAGTAGTGCTTGAGACGCTAACGTAGCATAAGCGGAAGGTGAAGTTTTCCACGTCTCATTTTTGGAAGAAAGTGGTTAAGTTTCTTGGTTACGTGGTTTCAGAGAAAGGCTTGTCAGTCGATCCAGATAATATTGAAGCTGTTAATAATTGGAAGAGACCAGAGACGGTGACTGAGATAAGGAGTTTTCTTAGAATTGCTGGCTATTACCGGAGATTCATCAAGGATTTCTTGCGGATAGTAACACCTTTGACAAAGTTAACCAAGAAGGATGTGAAGTATGTCTGGTTCGAAAAATGTAAGGAAGCAATCCTTAAGTTAAAGCATTGGTTGACCAACACACCAGTTTTAGTAGTTTCATACGGAAACCAAGGGTTGGTGTTGTATACCGATGCAGTTGGAACTGGATTAGGAGCTGTGTTGATGTAGAAGGGTAGAGTTATTGCCTATGCTTCACGATAGCTTAGACCGCATGAAGTAAGATATGCTACTTATGATTAGGAGTTGACTGTGGTGATCTTTGCATTGAATATTTGGAGACATTATCTCTTAGGGGAGAGATTTGAGCTATACGTAGATCATAAGTCTTTAAGGTACTTATTCTCTCAGAAGGGGTTGAATATGAGACAACAGAGGTGGTTGGAGTTTTTAGTAGCTTATGATTTTGGTTTAGAGTACACTCCTGGAAAAGGAAATAAGGTAGTGGATGCCCTTAGCAGAAGACATCAGAATGTGGTGTTAGCTATGTTGGCAGTATGGAATGATTTAGAAGCTTTGACTACTTGTAGTGTGCAGTTAAGATCGACTGCTAGTTCTAGTTAGAGTACAACAATGTTGTCTTGTTTAGAAATTCGACCAGTGTTGATCGAAACGATTGCTTCTAAGTAGAAAGAGGATCCATTATTAGCCTAGAGGATTAGAAGGCTTGAAGTTAGAACTGAGATCAATGATCTAAAGGATTTTAGTATTGACCATAAAGGATAGTTGAGAAAGAAGGGACGGTTGTGTGTTTCAAATGTTAGGGACATAAAGAAAGAAGTTCTTGGGGAATGTCATCGGTCTAAATTTACGATTCATCCTAGAGGGACAAGATGTATAAAGATATAAAGAGGAGCTTCTATTGGGAAGGTATGATGAGGGATGTTGGCTTGTGGGTTAGGCAGTGTGAAAACTGTCAACAAGTGAAAGCCGGACATTAGAAGCCGAGTGGGTTGCTTCAACCTTTAAAGATTTTAGTTTGAAAATGGGATTCGATATCCATGGATTTTATAGACGAGTTGCCAAGGTCAAATAGGGGAAATGAAAGTATATGGGTCATAGTGGACAGGTTGATCAAGAGTGCCCATTTCATTCCAGTTAAGGCTACCAGGACGACACCTGTTTTAGCTAAGTTGTTCATAAAGAACATAGTTAGATTGCATGAAATTCCTAGTAGTATAGTCAGTGACAAAGATGCTTTGTTTACTAGAAAATTCTGGAAGAGTCTACAGGATGTGTTAGGTACCATGTTTAAGATGAGTACTGCGTATCACCCTTAGGCAGATTGGCAGACAGAGAGAGTCAATAAGGTACTCGAGGATTTACTAAGAGCTTATGTAGTGGATTTTATTGGATCTTGGGGAGATCGCCTCCATTTAGTGGAGTTTTCCTATAGTAATAGTTATCAGACTGGTATAGGAATGGCGCCTTTTGAAGCTTTGTATGGAAGGCCATGCAAATCACCAGCATGTTGGTTTGACACTGGAGACAGATTAGTTTTAGGTCCAGATCTGGTTAGAGAGGCGACTGAAAAGATTGAGTTGATCCAAGAAAGGATGAAGGAAGCTTAGTCTAGACAGAAGAGTTACATAGATAAGAGGCGTAAAGAACTAGAATTCTCAGTGGGAGATAGGGTTTTCATTAAAGTATCACCTATAAATGGTGTGATACGATTTGGAAAGTCAAGGAAACTGGCACCGAGATATGTTGGTCTGTTCCAAGTTATAGAGAGGACCGGGAAGCTCGCATACAGAGTAGAGTTGCCAAGGTATGGCAGATGTCCATAATGTATTTCATGTGTCTCATCTTGGCAAGTATGTGCATGATCCAGAGACTACTATTCCTCCGACAGGGTTGGAAGATTTGATAGTAGAGCTTAATTTGACTTTTGTCAGACAACCAGTTCGAGCTGTAGAAAGAGATGAGAAAAGGCTGAGGAACAAGACAGTCAGGTAGGTGAAAGTTCAATGGAGCGACAACGAGAAAGAATTGTGCTTAGGAGACAAAAGACAAGATTAGAGATACTTATCCTGATCTACTTTGAGGGTATGTCTATATTAGCTTTATATAGATAGTTGCTAGTTAGGTAGGCTAGTATGGTCGTTAGGTGTGGTTACAAACGATTGCTATGTTTAGTATTTAGTCCTTACTGAATTTCGAGGACAAAATTCTTTAAGGAGGGGAGCCTGTAACACCCCTAATTTTTAATAACATTATTCAGGGGATTTAATTAGATAAATTAAATAGAATAATGTGAATATTAGACAAATAAGGGGATTGAGATTTGAAAATAAATTAAAGGCTTAGCTCAATGATATAAATGGGCTTATAAATGGTATTAATTGTTAATTAACAAGGAAACAATTAACGCAAGGGCTTATTAGGAAATTGCCACACCATTACCTTATATCCTCGTTTCATTACCATTTACGTTCATTTTACAAAATACAAACAAACGTAAATCAAAAGAGGAGCCGACCATTACTTAGGAGAAAAGAAGAGAAAATCAATCTAAAGCTAAGGAATTAAAGCAAGGAAGATTAATCTCAATCAAATCTCAAATTCCTTATCCTAATCAAGGTGAGTAATAATCTAAATCATCTCTACTTTATTTTATGATCATTTGATTTTCGGGTTTAAGATTAAATCCATTATAATGATGATTTTGACGATAATATGCTTGGATTTTATAACATGTTTGATTTAAACAAAATTGTTTGAATATAGTTTTATACGGTTTTAAGGGTAAAACCGATTATAATGAATTCTGAATGCCATGAGGAAATTATATGTTATGTAAAACATGATATTTGAGATGGGTTTTAATTTTTATAATTTTCCAAGCGATGGAAATTTTATTAAAGGAAAATATGAATAATTGGGTTTAGAAATCAATTTCGGTTATTGTATGAAGAATTGGGGTCTGAAATTTTTATATGTTAGATAACATATTGAAAGTGAATTTCTTTAATTTTTGGAAATTTTTCCTAAGTGATTTACTATAGAAATTAAATTATTTTAGAAGGAGGACTTAAATAATTTAATTGTTTTTCTTAATGGAAGGGCTTATTTGTTAAATTAATCCTTGTTTAGATCAGAAATTATTTGGTAGTTATTTTGGTAAAAAAGTTGAAAAGTTATGGCAACCAATTAAATATTTACGAATAGGCAGGTTAGTTATAAAGTATTTACTTTAGTTGGCCTTAAATCTGAATAGAATAGAAGGAACCACTAGACGATAGATCTGGATCTCCTCCTTAGATTTTTGCAATCCAACGATGGTAGTAGATCCACAGATCAGGGGAAAAGCAGGGTCTTCTCAGTGAAAGCACCAAAGTGTTTGTACCCAAATTGGGCACAACACTCTTCGGACGTATTTGAAGAGATTAAAGTGAAGAATATAAATGAAAAATTAGGTTAATCTAACAAACACGCCAAAAACAGACAAACAAAAATATAAGAACACAGAGATTTAGAGTGGTTTGGTGTTGTAGCCTACGTCCACTATAGAAAGTTTGCTGTTTTATTGATGATTCTCATTGGTTACAACTGATTACAATAGTACACTCAAGATACAATGGAGATTTCGGCAGAGTATTGGCATAGAAGTGTCCAAAAAATCCCTTTTTTGGAGGCACTAGGCTGCTATTTATAGGCGTAGGCTGAAAATATCCGGCACAAATCTTGAAAAACTCCTTCTCTCATGTGGGTGCGCCTACTAGATCGATCCAAGGTTGATTGGGATCGATCCATGATCGATACGTACTCATTTCGTATCGATCCAAAACACATCCATTTGGGCCGAGATCGATCATAGACCAAGTAGAGATGGTACGCAAGCTCCTATTAAATTTTGGTGGCATTTGGACTTGTAAATTTCGAGTTATGATCGATCCATGTTTGTATTTGCAAAACACTACCAAGTTCGTATCGATACAATTTGTATCGATGGCTTCGTATCGATGCTGGCTCGTATCGATCAGGGTGATGTGGCGCTATATTTTAGGATCGATCCACTTTTAATGCCGAGTGACCAAGTCTTCCACTTGAACGTGTTCTGTTCGTATCGATACAATGCAATTCCATCGTACCGTTGTGGGCCGTTCTTCTCGTTTCAATGCTCGGTGCTCTACTTTGTATCGATGATGTGTTGCTACTTCGTATCGATGGCTTTCACTTCAGTTAGTATCGATATGTACTCATTCCTTTCGTATTGAAATTTGCTTATACGTTTCGTATTGATCACCGGCCGATCGATACGAACTGTCTGGACGAGATGATAGATACGAATAGCTTTAAAGCTAAAATTATGTAAGTTTGATCGATGCGGGCTACTGAGGGATACAAAGAGATATGGTGGCTGATGGATATGAACCAATGCTATCTTGAGGGGTGGATACGAAATCCCATGGATACGAATAAGGCTGGTTTTGATGGATACGAAGGAGGTTGAATCATGATGGATACGAAATGAGGCTTCCTTCGTGCATCTTGATCGATCAATATCTTGAGCATACGAACTCTGATTGACTTGAAATTTGGAACATTGGCTTTCATAGCTTTGCTTGTCATATCATATCGATTGTAGCTCAATTCGGACTCGAACAAAATTTACTAGTATCCATAATAGACATATGTATAACCGATCTTCAGGATGGACTGTCTTCGGTTTTTAGTCAATTCCTTGGTGTCATGGCCTTGCCAAAAGGTGGGATAACAGGTTCTGCCTCTTTTAAGCCACCTTTCAACCCTATTCTTCCGCCTTCAACCAAGTCGAAACCTACCAGGTCGAAACCAACTAAGCCTAAAGCAATACACAAGGTATCACAATGTCAGTACGTAGTGGATTGGAGAAGGGCGGAACGCATAGTGTCGAAATATAGCTTTCGATGGGGTTGGATCCTTTGCTTTACTTTCTAAAGAAATGTGCTTGCCTGTTTTTATTAAAAGCTTTCGAAGGATTTGTAACAAATGCTTTGGAAAGAGTCTTTTAAATAGCTTTCGAAGGGTTTGCCGCCTCTTGTTTAAATTATAGCTTCCGAATGAGTTACTTAGTTTTAAAAATCAATGCTTTCGAAAAGGGTTTCGACCAAGTTGAAACCCTTCTGCCATTCTTATGCCTTTCGAATGGTTTGAAGTCATCAACCAATTTGAAAGGTAGCTTTTGTTTTGAACTTGTACTAAGCCACTTCCTAAAGCTTTCGAAAGGCTTTAATGGTTTCAAAGGCAATGACTTTGAAAGGAGTTTCGAAGCTATCCTTAAAATGTTTACTTTAATGTTTTGAACTTTCGAAAGGATGGTGCCGAAGCCATCTGTTTTTCCCCGGACTCTTTTTAATGGTTTCAAAGGGGTACTTTCGCTTGTATTCACTTAGACCCAATAAGATATGTTTTAAATTATACCCAACAGTTTCGAAAAGGGTACTTTCAAATGGTTTCGAAGATATGCTTTTATAATTGATTGGTATTACTTTAATACATTCGAAAGGTTTTGAAAGAAAGGTTTTAAAGTGTTTCGAAAGGTAGGTGCCTAGTGTTTTGAAAAGAAGATTTGAATGCTTTCGAAAGGAAGTTTCCAATGGTTTCGGAAGTAAAGGTTAAAGGTTTCGAAAGCCTTAGTTTTCAAAACAACGAAACCAATATTGATTTTTTAAGGTGAAATCCATGGAATTATAAAGATCTTTTACATGCTTTTAACTTGTGGTTTTTGAAGAAGCTTTCCTTGATAAAATAATAGGTGAAAGGGAGTAATCATATTTTATATGAAATGGATTTCAAGGATATTAAACCACATGTGTCGGTATTATTATGTTAATATGTTTGCTTCTTCCAATATATATATATATATATATATATATATATATATATATATATATATATATATTCACATTATAATGGGCCCATGACTGCATTTTTGGGAGAAAGGCCAGAATAACCAGCTAGGTTGACCCAGTAGTGTATATAAATTGAAATAACTCCTAAATGATTAGAATTGCATCCAGGAGGTTAGATAGACTAGAATATAGGATGCCTAAATAGTGAAGTTATCAGATAGACAGGTTTATAGTAAACCCATGAAAATAATGTTTAGAAAGAGTTATTGGCAGGGGCCAATAGGTTTGTAGTGAACTCATGAAAACTATATTTGGATTAAGTTATTGGCAGAAGTCAATAGGTTCCTAGTCAACCCATGAAAACTAGGATAAGATGGAAATTATTGGAGATACCAATAGGTTCAGGGAGAACTCATGAAACAATGAAGTTATTTGCAGGGACCAGTAGGTTCTTAGTAATCCCATGAAAACTATGAGACCGGATAGGGAGTCCATAAGTATTAAACAGGTTATTAATCGGCCCATAAAAACAGTTAGGTTAACAATGACCCTAGAAACTATAACTGAGACAGATAGTAAAAAATGAATGGGGATGGGTAATCCAGAATTGATTTACTTGTTTGCATATCATCATAATATTTTGAATTGTTATGTTTTAACCATAGTGGATGTAGGAGCACAGTATATGGTTTTTCTAAAGTTTTGGATAAGATACCAGTGACGGGAAAACCCATTTTTCGCTAAAGGGCGTGGTCTCATTCGATATCTAAATGGTTTGAGATGGTAGATTATTATTCATACCAGGCTTTACGTCTGACTCGAAGTTTATGTTTTCCCATAAACTCTCGAGTGCTCAATTGATTTTGAGTAGTTTGAGAGTTGAGGTTTTCAGGGTACCTCTTTAGACGAATAAGCGTCCGGAGACGTGTAGGAGGCAATATAGCTATTAAGAGTTCTTTTCTATTTTGATACCTCTATGTTTTATTGTAAATTCAAAGTTGTTTAACTGCCTAGATATATACCCTGATCATCCAAGGAGCCATCTGCATATGTCGCTCTTGGCGTGTGTTGTAATAATTATATTTTCTATGAATATGGTTCTCATATTGGGATTATGTAATGAATTTGAAATGATTTGAAATGGAATGTGAAAGATGTTTTATGATTTTAAAATTTTCCATATCCATGTGTTTCTTTTATATCAATATATCTAACGTTACCGTATTTTTACGCCGAGGAATAATAACTATGGATGACTGTAGCATCCGTAGCCGTTATTTTGGGCCTCCAAATGGGGGATGTTACAAGTTCGTATCAGAGCATAGGCTTATGAAATTTAAAGAAATTTAATCCTGAAATATTTTTCAAAACATAATCCAATGAATCAGAAAATAAGATCGGGGTTTGGAATAACGCTATGGTAACGTACTTGTATTTGATATATATATATATATATATATAAGTACATATTCCCCACTCTCTTAGACCGTTCTTTTGTATCTTACTAAGGTTCCTGTGCAGATTTACGAAAAAGAAGATATGGAAGCAGGAAATGGAAGAGGAAATCTCGGTGGAGGAAGCACGACAACCAACGAAAATGTTCGACCTACCAAGAGGAACCCGGGTCGATAGGCTAATCTAATCAAAATACATATGCCAATGTGGGTGTTGGAAATCCACTATTGGTTATAGGGGCGATGTATTAGATTTTCGTCAAAATGATGCAAGTAAGAGCTGCTGCTGGTGTTGCTAGAAATGTTGGGGGAGCTAATCCTGTGGCCCCAGTTGGGAGTAATTATGCTAAGCTGAGCAGAGATTACACCAGCCTTGGTAGGAAGCTGTTTATGGGAATAAAGGATGCTATAGAAGTTGAAGATTGGTTGTTGTATTGTGAGAGGATCTTTGCTGATTTGGGTTTGGATGATGAGCATAAGAGAAGGCTAGCCTTTAGGCACTTGCAAGAGGCAGCACTTCATTGGTGTAATAGTGTTACTACTAGAGTTCCGGAGGAGGAGTTGAATTGGGAAGATTTTAGAAGGAGATTTGAACAGGGGTTTTTATCTGAAGTTGCTAAGTCGGCATTGTTGAGAAAGTTTATGGATTTGGTGCAGGTAGAGATGAAGGTAATCCGGTATGCTATTAAGTTTGTTGAGTTGTCCCGATATGGGCTCGCTCGATTCGCGGATTGGTCCGACTCTTAATTCTAGGAATCAAATTTATCATCTCTATGGGATTAGATCCTGAGTAAAGTTACTATGAAAAAAAGATTAGATTATGGAAGTCAATATTCTCGCAAGTCCAAGTTAACCATAAATTCTTCTAATTAATAATATTGCCCCTCAATGTAAATTAATCTAATTTAACTTCATGCTACGCATGATTGATTCTTACTACTACGAAAAACACCATCAGATTTTAAAGTAGCCCGGTCTAATTCAAAAATCAGAAATCATATTCCCAACGATTAGTTAACATGTTTTCCGATCCTATAGAACTTATCACTAAAATACCCCTAGAAGGGGATAGGTCTAAGTGGAGCGAAAAGGGTTTTCCATGGGATGGGAAATGAAAACTAATGCTATTATAGACACCGACATAAGAAGGAATGAGAGGTTCATTCAGGGATTGAGGCTTGGGATTGCTAGGGCAACCGTGCCACATCTCCATGATCCTTGTAATGTTGTTGTGGAGATAGCAATCCAATATGAGGAGATGCTTGCTATTTGTTCTAAAGAAAAGCCGGTTGAAGCCCAGGGTTCTCAGGGAAAGAAGAGAAAGTTCTTTAAGAAGAAGGAAACCCAAAAGAAGGAGACTGCTAAGAAGGCAAAGGCTGATTTAGTTTGTTTCAAGTGTGACAAGAAAGGTCATTATGCTCATGAGTGCCGGTCAGGCAAGGGGAAGATGGCTATAGAAAAGAAGAATGTTAAGTGCTTTAATTGTGACCAAGTTGGGCGTTATAAGAATCAGTGTCCAGAACCAGTCAGGGCGGACAAAGGAAAGTTGTTTGTTGTTGGACCATCATCTACTAGGCCAATTGCAGCTGAAAAGGGGAAGACTATGATGGAAGGTATGCTTTTAATTCAGAGTGTACCGGTTAGGGTACTATTTGATAGTAGTGCATCACATTCTTTTATATCTCAGTGTTTGGTTGATAGGTTATGCTTAGAACCCACATACCTTGTTACTTCCTTAAGGGTTGTGAATCCAATAAGAGGATATGCAACTCTAGGGATGAGATGTGACCAGCTAGAACTTGACTTGTTAGGTCATAAGTTTCCATGCAGTCTGTATGTTTTCAATTTTGTAGATTTCGGAATCATTTTGGGTATGGATTGGTTGGGTAAGTATGAGGCTAGGATATTTTGTCAGGATAGGGAGATATCACTAAGACACTCTGATAGTCATAACCAAATTATATTCTCAGTGGAGAATTCTGACCGGAGTGGTTGTGCTTTGTTAAGTGCTATGGAAGTAGGAGAAGAGTTAAGTCAGCTTCGAGTAGTAAGAGAATTTGCAGATGTCTTTGAGCCGGTTACAGGGCTAACACCGAAATGAGATGTTGAGATTCGGATAGATCTTGTGCCAGGAGCTGAACCTGTTGGTAGACCACCTAGCAGGATGACACCGACCGAGATGAAGGAATTGAAGGTGCAGCTAGTGGATCTTGAATGAAGGGATTTTATTAGACCAAGAAGTTCACCTTAGGGAATGGCTGCGGTGTTCGTGAAGAAACCAGATGGGTCGTTGAGAATGTCTATCGACTATCGTAGGTTGAACGAGAGGATGATTAAGAATAAGTATCCTTTGCCGATAATAGATGATCTATTTGATCAGTTGTGAGGAGCCAAAGTGTTTTCCCAATTGGATATGGCGACAGGATTCCATCAATTAAGAGTGGCAGAGAACAATATTCCTTTGACAACATTTCGAACTAAGTATGGTTCATATAAGTGGTTAGTAATGCCATTTGGATTAATGAATGCACCTGCTTTCTTCGTGGATTTGGTGAACCTAGTTTTCCTAGAGTACTTGGATAGGTTCGTGTTAGTATTTGTAGATGATATTTTAGTATACTCTAAGGATGAAAGAGAGCACAAACATCTTAGAGTAGTGCTTCAGAAGCTAAGGTAGCCTCGGCTGAAGGCGAAGTTTTCCAAGTGTCATTTTTGGAAGAGTGAGGTTAGGTTTCTTGGTCACGTGGTTTCAGAGAAAGGCTTGTTAGTCGATCCAGGTAAGATCGAAGCTGTTAATAATTGGAAGAGACCAGAGACGGTGACTGAGATAAGGAGTTTTATTGGACTTGCTGGCTATTACCGGAGATTCATCAAGGATTTCTCGCGGATGGCAGCACCTTTGACTAAGTTAACCAGGAAGGATGTGAAGTATGTCTGGTCCAACAAATGTGCGGAAGAATTCCTTAAGTTAAAGCATTGATTGACCAACGCACCATTGTTAGTAGTTCCAAAAGAAAACCAAGGGTGGTGGTGTATACCGATGCATATGGGACTGGATTAAAAGCTGTGTTGATGCAAAAGGTAAAGTTATTGCCTACGCTTCACGATAGCTTAGACCGCATGAAATAAGATTTCCAACTCATGATTTGGAGTTAGCTGTGGTGATCTTTGAATTGAAGATTTGGAGACATTATCTCTTAGGAGAGAGATTTGAGCTATACACAGATCATAAGTCTTTAAGGTACTTATTCATTCAGAAGGAGTTGAATATGAGATAACAGAGGTGGCTAGAGTTTTTAACAGCTTATGATTTTGGTATAGAGTATACTCCTGGGAAAGGAAATAAGGTAGAGGATGCCCTTAGCATAAGACATAAGAATATGGTGTTAGCTATGTTGGCAGAATGGAAAGGTTTAGAAGCTTTGGCTACTTGTAGCATGCCGTTAAGATCGACTGCTAGTTCCAATCAGAGTACCGCCATATTTTCCTGTTTAGAAGTTCGACCAGTGTTGATCGAAAGGATTGCTACAAAGCAAAAAGAGGATCCAGTATTAGCTAAGAGGATTAGAAGGCTTGAGGTTGGAACTGAGATCGATGATCTCAAGGATTTTAGTATTGACCAGAGAGGATGGTTGAGAAAGAAGGGACGGTTGCATGTTCCGAATGTTGGGGACTTAAGGAAAGAAGTTCTCGGGGAATGTTATCGGTCCAAGTTTACGATTCATTCTGGAGGGACCAAGATGTATCAAGATATGAAGAGGAGCTTCTATTGGGAAGATATGTAGAGGGATATAGGATTGTGGGTTAGGCAGCGTGCAAACTGTCAATAAGTGAAAGCCGAACATCAGAAGCGGAGTAGGTTGCTTCAACCTTTAGAGGTTCCAGTTTGGAAATGGGATTCGATATCCATGGATTTTATAGATGGGTTGCCAAGGTCATGTAACAAAAATGAAAGTATATGGGTCATAGTGGACAGGTTGATCAAGAGTGCCCATATCATTCCAATTAAGTCTAGCAGGACGGCACCTATTTTAGCTAAGTTGTTCATGAAGAACATAGTTAGATTGCATGGAATTCCTAGTAGTATAGTCAGTGACATAGATGCTTTGTTTACTAGTATTATCCTGCCTTTTGGCAAGGCCGTGATATCAAGGAATCGACTGGAAACCAAAGACAGTTCATCCCGAAGATTGGTTATACGCAGACTCACTATGGATATCGACGAATTTTGTCTGAGAATGGATCGAGCTACAATTGGTATGACACAACAATCAAAGCTGTGGAAGCCAACGTTTCAAATTTCAAGTCAATTGGAGTTTGTTTGCTCGAGTTATGGATTGATCAAGCTTCGTGAAAAGCATGCTAATTTTGTATCCATGCACTTCGCATCCATCAAGCCTCAACGTTATCTGTTGTTCGTATCCATCAAACAACCAGAGAAGATTTCCCTTCGTATCAACCTGGTTCGAATCCATCAGATGAACCTTGCTCGTATCGATGAGAATTCGTATCGATAAAAACAAAACTCAATTGGTTCGTATCCATCAGCCACCGCATCTCTTTGTGTCCATCAAAGCCAGAATACTTCGTATCCATGGAGAGTTGTCATTTCGTATCGATCATATTTGCTTCATTTCGTATCCATCAACAAACAACACTTCGCATCGATCTCGTTCATACATGCTTCATATCGGTCCCTCCATTAACTCAGTTCATATCGATAGTCCATTGATCGATACGAAACACACCACTAAAAGCGATCGATACGAAACAATCGATACGAAGTAACAACACACCATCGGTACGAAATGACCTGTGAGCATCAATACGAAAAAAGGCTCAAATGATCGATACGAATGATACACGCCGGCATCGATTCGAAGGACATAACACTCAATGGATACGAAGGGGGAAGCAGTCAACTCGGCACGAAAAGTGGATAGACCCGAGGAGTTAGCACCACGTCAACTTGCAAGCACGTGCCCACAAAGCAATGCGAACTTATCGATACGAAGGGTATCGATACGAATTCAACAGCCTAGAGAAAACGCAAGTTTGCATCGATCATAACTCATAGTCTACAAGTCCAAATGCTACCAAATTTTCACAAAAGCTTGCGTACATCCTCAGCAACACTCACAATCGATCCCGACTCAATTGGATGAAGTTTTGATCGATACGAATCTCGTTCGTATCGATCACGGATCGTGTGCAAATAACATGGGATCGATCGCGTGGGCCCACTCACGTGCAAGAGGAGGTCCCCCAAGATCTGAGCGAGATATTTGCAGCCTACGTCTATAAATAGCAGCCCAGGACCTATAGAAAAGGGACTTTTTGGCTCTTCGACGTCCAGACTCTGCCAAAATCACTGTTGCACTCAAAAATCACTGGTGTACTCGAAATTTACGGTTGTAATCCATTGTAACCAGCAAGCAAAAGTTAATAAAAGTCAGTCATTTCATAGTGGACGTAGACGACGCGCCGAACCACTCTAAATCTCTACATTCTTTTGTTGTTTTTCTGATTATTGCTTGGTGTATTTGTTAGATAATCCTCTTTTTACATTTACTTTCTTCATTTTATCTCTTCAAACACTTCCGAAGAGTGTTGCGCCCAATTTTGGTACAAACACTTTGGTGCTTTCCACTGAGAAAACATGGTTTTTCTCCTACTAGTTGGATCTACTATCGATATCGGATTGCATAAATCTAAGAAGAAGATCTAGATTCAAGTTAAAAGTTCTTCCATCCTATTCAGATTTGCATTAAGTATAGGAAAGAGCTTTGCTACCCATCATGGTTAACACAAGGACTACCTCAACAACCGCAGATCCAGAAGGACGGGACAGACAGAACCCCGTGCAACCACCTCCAACCGACCAGAATGTTGCCGGACCATCAGATCCGCAAGTCCCTGTCTCTAGGGAAGAATTTCATATGCCAATGCAAGAACTGACTCAGAGCCGCCAACAGCTCACTCAACAGCTCCGTGCTAATGCGAAATTGACCAACCAACTAAATCGTCAAAGACGAAGGAGATTCAGAAGGGATCGGGCTTCCTATTCATCCACCGAAAGTTCAGCCTCTTCTGACTACCATCATACATCCATGCGCCCGCGACTGGACGGAAGTTACACACAGGCCACTGGGCATCAGCATACATTGAATCTTGGGCAACCGAGAGTTGGCCCGTCAACCAGCCATCAGACTGGACCCTCCTCCCAAGGAGGCACTACCCCGTACCATATTACTGACAATCGTACTACAACTGCTACTGATTTGGGAGTTGACGCTCGGAACAGAACGGATCCGACCCACCACCAACACAACCGAACTCCCGAGCCTTATGTCCACGAAGATGTAGAACCAAGGAGGCGGGACATGGACTGTCGACAGCGACCGGCCCCACCTCGCATTGTGGAACCCGACCACACCTTGGCCCAACATGCTCAAAATGTCCAGATGCCCGACATTCCGACGATGATCTGTCAAATGATCCGTGAAATTCAGGGTCTTACCAATGACGACTGAGGAATCTCCCGGAGTCATACCCCTTTTACTGATGAGATGCTCCATGCTGAACCACCTCGGTGATTCAGGATGCCGACTTTACCCTTTTATGAAGGGAGCTCTGATCCTAATCAACATATCCTGAAGTATGAATGGTTAATGAATGTTGCACGAGCGGATGATGTAGTTAAGTGCCGAAGCTTCCTGATCTCTCTAGGGGGCATAGCAACTATGTGGTTTACCTATTTACCACCTCGATTTATCTCTTGTTTTGACCAGTTGGAAACAAAGTTTATTGAGCAATTTCGCAAGCATGTCGCAAGACTGAAGGATGTTAATACTTTGTCTAATGTCACTCAAGCTCCTGGAGAGACACTCAGACGTTATTTAGGGAGATTTCATGCTGCATGCGTTGAGATCAGCAACCCTAATGATAACTCCATTCTAATGGCATTGACTGAAGGGATTGACCTCGATTCGGAGTTCGGCAACCGGTTGGCCGGAAAACCTCCTGCGTCATTAGATCGTTTCTATTCCAAGGCAGCCCAATTCTTGAGAAGGGAGGATGCGAAACAGTCTAGGAAAAAGGATGACGCAAGGCCCAGTATGAAAGGAATTCAGAGTAATGTTGCTGTTAAACAATCCGGGGAGAGCTGCGGAAAAGTGCAATTGAACATTCAAAATAAAAAAATCAGTAGAAAGGCAATGGTAATCAAAATAGGAAACGGAAACGGAATCAGAAGGGTGGTCCACGACGTAGGGCTCCTTTGTTTGATAATTATACTCCTTTGAATACGTCGTTGGAAAATGTGTATTTACTGACCTGCAATACTATTCAGTACAAGAAACCTGCTCTGAAACAGTCATCGGAGAAATAGATTCAGACAGGGAAGTTTTGCAGATTCCACGAAAGCTACGGCCATAACACGAATGAGTGCCGTCACTTGCAGGATCTAATCGAAAAGTTGATAAGAGCGAAAGTTGGAGCAGTTTGTACGGGCACCGCAGTATGGAGGTGCGGGCCCATCAAATCAGAATCATGTACCGAATCAGGCAAGACAGGAGGAACCCGCTCGTACTGGTGGGAGGTTAGTGATAAATACTGTTAGTGGTGGTCCTCATCCAGCCGACCGAAGCTGGAAGGAAATGGAGTCATATGCCAGTTCTATTAGGCATGCGAGCTTCGAGTGTTGTAGTAGTTTGGAAGATGGGGCTCCGGCCAAGCAACAAAAGATGATGACTGACGACATCATCTTCCGAGATAGAGATGCCAACAGGATCGAAGCCCCAACCATCGATCCACTTGTCATATCAGCTCAAGTAGGTCCTGCTTGGATGAAGAGGATCTTGGTAGACAGTGGAAGTTCTGTGAATATATTGTTCAAGCGAGCCTATGACCAGATGAAAATGGAGGCTAAAGATTTGAAACCTTGTCAGTACTGTATCCATAGTTTCAATGCGAGTGCGACTATACCCGCTGGAGTGGTGGAATTGCCAATGGAGTTAGGAATTGGAAAACGCCAGAGAGTCCGGATGTTACAATTTGTGGTGTTGGATATAGACTCGCCATATAATGCCTTCTTGGGCCGACCAGCCCTAGCTGAGTTCAGGGCTGCTATTGCCCCATGGTGTCTGACTATGAATTTCCCCACCGATCATGGGGTTGGAGTCGTTCAAGGAGATCAGGCTGCTGGATGAGCCTGCTATGTTGCTGAGCTGCGAGATGCGCAGCAAAGAGAAAAAGGAAAGGGCGTAGAGGAATCTCTCTGCATCCGCTTTGTTAAAAATTGACAATTGACGCCTGGGCCTAGGTCCGGGCACCCCAACCGATTCCAAAGAGATCTTAACCCGAGAGATACCGAAAGTGAAGACGAAAGTAAAGACAGTCAAGCTTCTCCGGCCGAACTGACGATCGATGTCCCAATCGATGATAGCGATGATTCTAAAATGATAAAGATTGGATCTCAGCTAGGCCAACAGATGCAAGAGGAATTGGTTGAATTTCTCCGGGAAAACCTTGACATCTTTGCTTGGACGCACTCTGACATGTGTGGGATCTCACCGGACATCGCGAGTCCCGCAATGAACATTGACACACGGCACGTCCCGGTCAAATTAAAAAGGCATGGTATGGATCCAGAGAGATATGCCGCCCTTAAGGAAGAGGTAGATAATCTTAAATCGAATGGATTTATACAAGATGCATTGTACCCGGAATGGGTATCCAACCCTGTACTTGTCCGAAAGCCAAATGGGAAATGGAGAGTGTGCATCGATTACTCTGATCTGAATAAAGCTTGCCCTAAAGACAGTTTTCCACTTCCTCGAATTGATCTGCTCGTAGATTCAACGGTCGGACATGAGCTCCTATCCTTCATGGATGCATATTCTGGCTATAATCAAATACCCATGCACTTGCCCGACCAGGAGCATACCAGCTTCGTAACTAATATGGGGCTTTACTGCTACAAAGTTATGCCTTTTGGACTCAAGAACGCCGGGGCGACTTATCAATGGTTAGTTAATCGAATGTTCACCAATCAGATTGGAAAAACCATGGAGGTATACGTAGACGACATGCTAGTCAAGTCACGTTTCTCTGCTGATCATATCAGAGACCTGGAGTCAATGTTTAATATCCTCCGAGAATACAGAATGAAGCTTAATCCGTTGAAATGTCACTTTGGGGTCGCATCAGGAAAATTCCTTGGGTTTATCGTCAACGCTCGAGGAATCGTAGCCAATCCCGAAAAGATCTGGGCGATTAGAAACCTTGAAACTCCAAGAACTATAAAGAAAGTCCAAAGTCTCAACGGGAAAGTAGCAGCACTGAGCAGGTTCATTTCAAAATCTACTAACAAATGCATTCCCTTCTTCGATCTGATCCGAAAAGGGAAACGAAACTTTGAATGGATTACGGAATGTGAGGGCACATTCCGAGCACTAATTAAACACCTCTCCACACCGCCAATTTTGTCAAAGCCTATCGATCATGAGAAATTGTACATTTACTTAGCGGTATCAGAAAACGCAATCAGTGCTGCCCTAATTCGGGAGGAAGACCGAATACAAAAATCGGTCTACTATATTAGAAAATGACTAACCGGAGCTGAGAGAAATTATCCGAAGCTAGAGAAGTTGGCTTATTTTCTTGTTATTGCCTTAAGGAAGCTCCGTCCAAACTTCCAGGCTCATCCTATCACCGTTTACACCGACCAGCCGTTGCAACAGGTCCTCACGCGGCCTGAGACGTCTGGTAGGTTACTCAAATGGAATATCGAGTTAAGTCAGTTTGACATTACCTACACTCTAAGGTGAGCCATTCAAGGACAAGTCCTAGCAGATTTCATAGCTGAATTTACCATCCCAGAGGACTTGCTTGAAACTAGTGAATCTCCCAAGTATATCTGGAAGCTGCATAATGATGGTGCATCAAATTATCGTTGCTCAGGTGCAGGGGTTGTACTTGAAACTCCTGAAGGTTGATCTATCTGCTATGCTTTAAAGTTTGATTTTCGCACGACCAACAATGAAGCTGAGTATGAAGCCTTACTTGCCGGATTGAGACTTGCCAGAGATTTGAGAATCATTGCTGTGGAGATTTATTGTGATTCACAATTGGTCGTGTGTCAAGTTCGGGGGGAATACCAGGTCAAAGACCGAAGGCTGGCTGCTTATTTAGCTCGAGTCCACGAGATACTAAATCAGTTCGATTATTATGCCATCTACTGCATATCCCGAGAGCGCAATCAGAAGGCAGACTCATTGGCAAAGTTAGCCAGTACATGCGAGGCACAACAAATAGGACTCGTTCCCGTAGAGTCGTTAGCTTTCCGAGCATCGACCGAATGGAGACAGATTGGATATTTGAGGTTGTTCCCGATAAGGAATCGTGGATGACTCCATTCAGAAATTATCTCGAGCATGGAACCTTGCCAGAGCGTAGGAGTGAAAAGAGACAGATTCTTTGAAAAGCTTCACGGTTCACTGTTCATAATGAAGTCATGTATAGAAGAGGATACTATGTTCCTTTACTCCAATGTATCGCTCACGATGAAATCAAACGCATATTGCGTGATGTGCATGAAGGAGAATGTGGCAATCACACCAAGGGGCAAGCCCTTACCAAGAAAGTGCTCCGATATGGATACTATTGGCTAACCGTGAATCACGATGCATCAGATTACGCCAGAAAGTGTGACAAATGCTATAAGCATGCTCGGATTCCAAAGGCCCCACCTACCGAAATAGCTCAAATGGTCAGTCCATGGCCGTTTGCAGTATGGGGCATTGACATTATTGGCTCTCTACCTCTAGCCAAAGGTGGTGCGAAGTATGCCATCATAGCAGTTGATTACTTTACCAAGTGGACGGAAGCTAAACCCCTTGCTACAATCACAACAAAGAAGGTGATCAACTTTGTAGTGTGCAACATCATCTGCCGATTTGGTCTCCCACATACTATCATCACTGATAACGGGACCCAATTCAACAGTGTTGAATTTAAGGATTTTTGTCAACGATTCCACATTCAGAAGAAATTCTCTGCAGTCACACACCCTCAGGCGAATGGACAAATCGAGGCTGTTAACAAAGTTATAAAGTCTATTCTGAAGAAACGACTGGAAAAGGCCGGGGCCAAATGGGTTGATGAACTTCCTATGGCCTTATGGGCCTACCGAACAACCCACAAGTCCACGACCGGCCACACTCCATTCTCTCTTTCTTATGGTTCAGAAGCTGTTATTCCAGTTGAATTAGAAATGCCTTCTCATCGTGTGACATACTATGATCCGAAGACAAATGCTATATTACTTGTCGAATCTCTGGATTTATTGGATGAGAAGCGTGAAGAGGCTGATTTGAGGGCAGCCGCATACCGAAGTCGAGTCGCCCGATTATTCAATGCCAAGGTCCGACCCCTAACCTTTGAACTCGGCGATCTCGTCCTTAAGAGAATTTACCCGGTCCCTTCTCATATGAAGCCAACCTAGGAAGGGTCGTATGTTATTGAACGAAAGCTCAGAGATGGCACATTCAAATTATCGATCGTTGACGGTCTCACTCTTTCGAGAGCCTGGAACAGCAAAAGTCTTCGTCGCTACTACACATGACAGGCTCTATTTATTTATTCAGTCTATTTTTCATTTGCAAATTGTTTCTGCATTTCGAAATTTGAATTTGTAATAAGGCAACTGATTTTGTGATATTTTCTTATTTCAGCAATAAAATGCAATCTCTATGAGCCAGAGCTGTGATATATTGAATGCGTCATACAACTATCACTATGCACGGAGAGCTAAATTCCACCCGACGGTGGAATTTATTCAAATAGGGAGTGACTGTGATACGACCGGTTACTCGCTAAGTGAAACCCGAGCTCGGGGGCAAGTCATCACACTGAAGTTAAAAAAGGATTGATACACGATAGTCCTTTAACTAAATCCCGATTCCCAGAGTGCGGACTGGAGTATAAACTTACAAATACGGTCTCGAAGAGGGTGGATCCGTCCAACTAATGACTTCACCCGTATCTTGACCAATTTTGAGGAGGATGGATCCGTCCATCTAACGACCTCGCTTGTTAACTCAGTGTGGATGTGAACTGACCATCCACGATCTCGATAGATTCGTCGTTCCTGGAGTGCAAACGAAATCCCAAAGCCTAAACAGATTGACTGACCATCTGTCGGCCAACTCCAAGTTCCCAGAGCGCGAACTAGAGCATAAATATCAACTAACTCTGGATTCCCAGAGTGCGAACCGGAGTGTCAACATAAACACCAACTCCAAATTCCCAGAGTGCGAATTGGAGTATAAGCGTTAACTCTACATCCCCGGAGAGTGGTTTGGACTTCAAACACAAACTGGATTGGAATCGATCTTTCGTAAAACAACTCTGAGTCCCCGGAGCATGGTCAGAGTGTAAATGAAAATCGGGTGTGACTGACCACTCGCGAATCCATCTAAAGTCCCCAGAGTGTGGACATGGTTGCAAACATTAAATGGGTGTGAATGACCACCCGTGAAAATGACTTAAGTCCCCGGAGCGTGGACGTATCCTTGAAACTTAAGCAGGAGTGACCGACCGCCGACGTTCGAATGCAAATCCCTGGAGTGTGGATGCAATCGTCGATCAATGAGCGAGTGCGATTCGACCACTCGAGTTTCCTTATTTCGGCATCAATTCAACGACGTTAAGCTCGATGTGTTGAAGGCGAAGCACAATTTCCACTTGATCTTTACAATTCGTCCCTAAAATTGGGGGCAGAACTTAAGCGCCAATCACTAACTGAGACAGTGAAGCATCGGAGTCCGGCTTAACGTTCGGTAATGACTCATAGTCGTGGTTTCAGGACTTAACAAATAAACTTGGATCCAATCCAAAGGTTGAAACTCAACAAGTGTACTAGACTGGAGTTCAAATGCTGAAACACCTAAGAAAATAAACGAAAATTGAGTTAAAGACAAAATGGAATTCCATTTCAACTATTTGTGGAAGAAAACTAAGTACAAGTTTATCCCAAAAATCCTACTAGCAGGGGCCGAACCTGCATCTATACACGGCCAACAAAAGCTAAAGAAATTCCTATCTACTCAAAAGTAAGCCGAAAAGATGTATCTACTCTTTTTTCTTTTTTGGTTTCTTCTTTGGTGTGGACCTGCTAGAGCTGTCGCTTGGTTTTCTCTTTGAGCCCTTGGCTTTCGGCGGCCGATCTCCAGTCGGGGGCATTATATCGACTTCCTCCTCCGAACTCAAGTGTATTAGAACGCTCCCTAAAGACGGAGTCGGAGGGACAGGATCAACAGTAGGAGGCGGGGCAGGCACACTTGTCTCGACGATCGTTTCTCCCGGAGATATCATCTGCAAATGGGCTGGACCGGGTCCGGCCATTCCACCGCCATAGCCATTGCCTCGCGCGGCTGCCTCCATCTCAACATTGATTTCAGCTATGATTTCCTCCTCATGAAGTGTTTGTGCATCGTCGGGGACTCCCGCAGTTGGAGCCGAAGAACTTGTCATTGGTACGCTTCCACCCATAACGAACGGCAAATCGGCAAAGGGGTCACTGTGATGACCGAGAAGTTCCTTCATCCTCTACTCGTCGAAAGTAAGTGTGCTTCCCTGTGCCTTGTTAATCGGAACCGTGGTCATTGTGGTGGTCGCTTCTGTTATAATGGCCTCCTGCACATGATGTGATTCTTGAGTTGCAGGAGGCATGACCGATGTTGCTCCGATCACTGGATAAGAGTAAAGGAAGGACTGTTAGTAACTATTTCAAGTGACACTTCCGATTTTGGATAAGCATAGAGAATGTTCAGAGTACCTTCCTCAGTTTGGCTCGTGGGTGGAGGAACGGCCTCAGACACTTGCTCGCGAGCTGGAGACAACTGCGGTTGATCCGGGTTATAAGAAGGAATGGGCTGAGGATCAACCATAGGTGTGGATTCAGGCTCGGCACAAGAGTTTTAGAACTTATATTATGATGCTCGACACCAGAGCCTTCTCCAACTTCCAAATGTTGAGCTCCAAGTTTCTCCTTTTCATATGAGATCATTGCATCGTGAAGAACTTTCTGTTCATCCTCGCTCAACACCTGGCTCTTGAGCTCGAACTCATCGATCGATTCAGCTTGGTGAGTAGCCTTTTCATCTCCTACTAATCGGCCCCAAGCATTAAGCACATGTGTTGGATAGTTATCAAGCCAGGCCAGGTTTCTGTGCTTCAAAACATTGGCATTGTAAGTAACGAGAAGATCTCTGATATCTGCATCTAGCCTGGCTTCGGCAATTTTAACTTCCTCCTCCACCTTGGCCTCAGCCTCCCGAGCTTTAAGTACGGCCGCATCCTTTTCGTCCCGAAGCACCACCGCTTGCTCGCACACCTCCTAGGCTACTTTATTTGCATCATCCTTCTCCTTCATGATTTTAGAAAATTTGGCTTTAAGCTCGTTGAGTTCTTTCAGAGCAGCATCCCTTTCAGCGGTAACTGTGGTGTTTCGGTGGCCCATCTCCTCCACCAAAGCGAAATGCGTTTGTCGCATTCTCTCCACAGATTGAGTTGCCTCATCAGCTTTTTGGATGGCCTCCATTTCAGATTTTCGAGAGGATTCAGCTTCAGCATCGAGCACTTGGATAATACGATCTTTTTGGACAAGGTCGGCCTCTGGCTTCTCAATTACCTTCGCTCGCTCAAAGGCCACTGTCGACGCCTTATCTGCGGCTTCCATCCACTCCTTGTATTGGGTATAAATATCATGGATATAGTCATGCATTGTTTGTTCAGCCTCAGATGGAATTTTCTTTAAGTGAGGAGGGAAGATAAAGCCGTCGAAGCAAATGTTTGGGAAATCTTTTCTTAACTGGGCAATTCTGATAGCCCCTTCCCCAGTGGGCTCAGTGATGGCTTGTTCAGCAACAGTGGGAGGTTCGGCCTCAGTCCTACGAAGCTGAGACTCAAACCTTAGAGCATGAGAATATGGTTTTTGGCATGGAGGCACCGGGGGATGTGAGCTATGAATAGAAGGTTGTGTAGGGAGTCGGGGAGGTGGAGAACGCGATCGGGATCGATATCTCTGTTCTCTGCCTCTATCTCTATCCCTCTCATAACGCTCTTGGCTAGAATAACCGCGATCGCGGTTTCTATCATCCTCCCTCCGACGGAACTCACAATATGAACTCGATGATTGGCGCGCTGAACGGAGACTTCCGAGCATAGAATTTCGCCTATTCATCGTATCTGTAAAGTAAAAGAAGAACGGAGTTAGTGAATTCTCGAAGCACGCAACTTAAGGCTGGAAACCGTGTAGTGCCGTGAAGTGTATATGTGTGTGCAACCCCCCGACCAACCGATAATGTCGGCCGCACTGATGGGTAGAGACTCGCTTAAATCTAGAGCACTTTGAAGCCCCTCCAATCCGGTGTCGTGTTGAAGTGACACATAGTCCGGAATTGAAATATCAGCAAGTCCTTCAAAAGGATTCTCTGCTTGCGAGGGAGAGCCTCCAAAATTCTAACGTTGGAGGCTGGTAGGGACACAACTACAGATTTCCATCTTGAAGATTTATGATGCTTGTGTGCAACTGTCTTGCCTTTTCTCCTTCCCTCTGAACCCTGAAAACTGTCAGAAGGCCCGGCCACGGGTTCGTCGTTCATAGGCATGTGTTCTTTATCACCCTCCTCGGCTATTACGACCCCGGGCGCTTTACGCTTCACCCGCTTAGTCGGGACTGCCCTAAGCGCTCCTTCAAGTCTTATGCTTTGTTTTTGTTCGATTAACCCAAGAATTCTTAAGTTCCTGTCGGTGAGCACCGACTCGATTTCTCTCATCTCGCCCGGTACTTCTTGAAGGACCCGTACTATTTCTTTAAAGTGTGCACCTTCAGGTCGAGGAATTGCGGTTGTAAAAGAAAGAAAGTATTAGTCCCAATACCAGTTGCAACTATCTTGTTAACTACCAGAAAAGTCAAAGCTCTTATGTCTGACCAACCACTGATTGGCGAATCCTGGAGGGCATCAAACATAGAACCACTCGGTTTTGAAGTAGCTCAGTCTAGTCCAAGACCCCATCACAACTTGGTAGTTCCTGAACGCCTCTAAGAACATGAAAGAAGGGCTATCTCCCCGACACTTAACATTAAAAAGATATCTGATTTAGATCGGAGTCGGGGGTCGAAAAAGATGCTCCATGAATACAATGAATAGACTGTTCAACAACGCGTATCCATTGGGATGTAATTGTGAGGGGGGCAATTCCAATAAAAGCCAACACTTCCCGAATGTACTGGTTGAATAGGGGAAATGTTCCAGCAGTGCATGAATGTCAATTGAAAGCAGTAAACCCTTCCGGGGGAGCATGCGGTCTGTCATTCGGTCCTGGTAATAAGACGTCATCCAATGGCAGACCGTGCCTTAGGCATATCCATCCCAGCATATCTTCGGAGATGTTGGATGGCACAGAATCTTGTGGGTTCTCGATGAACCTGGCACCTGGCAGCTCGTCCGGAGCTGGATCTATAACTTCGGCCACGATGACCGGTATCTCTATGACTAAGGGAGATGAACTCTGAAGCTCCTGCTGTTGTGAGCTTGTAGACTCCATAACTAATCAACTTATCAAAACCCATCATTAGATGATAATAAGCCCGTGCGTTCCCCAGTGTGAAGTCTGTGAATGTGTTGTGCAGTGCAGTGCTACATATTACTTGAGAAATTCTACAGAGTTTGAGAAAATATTCAAACGACGAGACTTCAGAATTCAATTGGAGTGACCGTCATCGCTGACCATCACGACTACGCCATCCAGACTTTAAAGGCCCATCCGTGTTAAAGTTCGTTAAATATTTGTTGAGTTACAGTTCCATCGACGAACTTCGAAGGGCAGTCAAATATGCAGTTTAGCAGTTAAGTCCAGTTATGCAAGGTCGAAGCTCGTCGGAGTCAAGTATTCAAATTTGCATGGAGTTCGTATCCATCAAAGTCAAACCTCGGATCGTTTGTTACAAAGGCCTTAATTTCGTATCGGTCAGAAACTCTAGTTTCGTATCGATCAAAAGCTTATTAACTTTGTATCGATCGAAACTCAGCGGCTTCGTACCGATCGGGTTATATGGCGTTTCGAATCGATCAAGGATTGCTGGCTTCGTATCGATCGGGTTATATAGTGTTTCATATCGATTGCCTACCCTGGTTTTCATATCGATCCATGGCTCTTCGATTTCGTGTTGATAACCTTGAGTCGATACGAATTGTAACCACCCCGGATCGATACGAAATTCACCATTTCGTCAATCAATTCTTCATCGATACGAACCTTATGCCTCAAATTGATACGAAGCCAAGTCTTCTCCTTCCTTTCATCGATACGAAATTGAAGCTATGCTACCCTCCACACTTCACCTTCTCCAAAATCACTCGGGTGCCATCCTCTCCCTCCTCGACCTCATGTCAATCGCCTCCGGCCACCACTTCGTCAGAACCGGTCACGGAAGCAAGCAGGACGGCACGAAATTCCATGTCTCATCGTTTTTCGATACAAATTCATGGTTTATTTACCTAGCTTTGGTAATTAGTTGGAAGGATTAAAGTTCAGTTTGATTCGAAGGCAAAAACGATTTCTCGATTCTGTAAAGTCTTGAATGATGCGAATGCCAGAAGAAAACAATGACGGGTAGAAATTTGGCTAAGTCCAAAATGCTTTTATATGGACCCGAGAAATGAAAGGAAATGATTCGCCTCCCAGTTGTTTCGACCGGTAGAAACAGGTTTCTCCCATGATCGAGGAGCTATTCGTATCCTTGAAACATACATTTGTGGCAACGCTTGTTCGTAACCATCCTGCTATCGGCACGAAGCACGAACGTTGCTATAAAGACTGATTGAACTGTTCACGTCCATCAAACATCTATTGATGCGAAATGGCAACTTCGCATCCATCATTATGAGGACCATCTGGGTTTGTATCCATCGATACGAAATGATTCAAAGAACCAACTGATTCGTATCGCTTGCCATCGATATGAAGAACGACTTTTTTAACTTTTCGCATCGATCCAGGAGAGGATCGATACGAAGGGACACTCCAAAACAATCGTCAAGCGTTGTTACAAATCGAATTTCACATTGATTCAGGAGAGGGTCAATATGGAATTCGATACAAAAAAACTGAAAAAAGCCTGACAACGACTCGTGAACGTGCGAACGTTAACGGGAGTCAGGCTAACATACATGCATGTATAAACGGACTAACATCCAATTTTCAAAATTCACAGGAATTGAATACTCATATGATGACGATTACAAACGCTTTATAGATCACTATCATACAATACTCAGTTACAACAGTTAATGATTTATGCTTCTATGGATCAATCTAAGGTCACAACTTTCGACGAGAAGACAACAACCGTTTAACAGGTCAGATGGAACTTTTCAGAATGAAGATTGCGGATTTTCAAAGCATGTCATGTCCTCACAAGACATACTTTGGGGGGCAAATGTTATACCGCCTTTTGGCAAGGCCGTGATATCAAGGAATTGACTGGAAACCAAAGACAGTTCATCCCGAAGATCGGTTATACGCAGACTCACTATGAATATCGACGAATTTTGTCCGAGCCCGGATCGAGCTACAATAGGTATTACATAACAATCAAAGCTGTGGAAGCCAACGTTTCAAATTTCAAGTCAATTGGAGTTCGTATGCTCGAGTTATGGATCGATCAAGCTTCATGAAAAGCATGCTAATTTTGTATCCATGCACTTCGCATCCATCAAGCCTCAACGTTATCTGTTGTTCGTATCCATCAAACAACCAGAGAAGATTTCCCTTCGTATCAATCTGGTTCGAATCCATCAGATGAACCTTGTTCGTATCGATGAGAATTCGTATCGATAAAAACAAAACTTAATTGGTTCGTATCCATCAGCCACCGCATCTCTACATGTCCATCAAAGCCAGAATACTTCGTATCCATGGAGAGTTTCATTTCGTATCGATCATATTTGCTTCATTTTGTATCCATCAACAAACAATACTTCGCATCGATCTCGTTCATACAGGCTTCGTACTGGTCTCTCCATCAACTCAGTTCGTATCGATTGGCCATTGATCGATACGAAACACACCAATAAAAGCGATCGATACGAAACGGTCGATACGATGTGACAACACACCATCGGTACGAAATGACCTGCGAGCATCGATACGAAAAAAGCCTCAAACGATCAATACGAAGGATACACGCCGACATCGATTCGAAGGACATAGCACTTAATGGATACGAAGGGGGAAACAGTCAACTCGGCATGAAAAGTGGATCGATCCGAGAAGTTAGCACCACGTCAATTTGCAAGCACGTGCCCACAAAGCGATATGAACTGATCGATACAAAGTGTATTGATACGAATTCAACAGCCTAGAGAAAACGTAAGTTTGAATCGATCATAACTCACAATCTACAAGTCCAAATGCTACTAAATTTTCACAGAAGCTTGCGTACATCCTCAGCAACACTCACAATCGATCCCGACTCAATTGGATGAAGTTTTGATCGATACGAAGCTCGTTCGTATCGATCCCGGATCGTGTGCAAATCACATGGGATCGATTGCTTGGGCCCACTCATGTGCAAGAAGAGATCTCCCGAGATCTGAGCGAGATATTTGCAGCCTACACCTATAAATAGCAGCCCAGGACCTATAGAAAAGGGACTTTTTGGCTCTTCGACGTCCAGACTCTGCCAAAATCACTATTGCACTCAAAAATCACTGTTGTACTCGAAATTTACTGTTGTAATCCGCTGTAACTAGCAAGCAAAAGTTAATAAAATTCAATCATTTCATAGTGAACGTATGCGACGCGCCGAACCACTCTAAATCTCTGCGTTCTTTTGCTGTTTTTCTGATTATTGTTTGGAGTGTTTGTTAGATAATCCTCTTTTTACATTTACTTTCTTCATTTTATCTCTTTAAACACTTCCGAGAGTGTTGTGTCCAATTTTGGTACAAACAACTAGCAAATTTTGGAAGAGTATACAAGATGTGTTAGGTACCAAGCTTAAGATGAGTACTGCATATCACCCTCAGACTGATGGGCAGACAGAGAAAGTTAATAAGGTACTCGAGGATTTACTAAGAGCTTGTGTATTGGACTTTGGTGGATCTTGGGAAGATCACCTCCATTTAGTGGAGTTTTCCTATAATAATTGTTATCAGACTAGTATAGTAATGGTGCCTTTTGAAGCTTTGTATGGAAGTCTATGCAATCACCAGCATGTTGGTTGGAGACTGGAGATAGATTAGTCTTCGGTCCAGATCTGGTTAGAGAGGCGATAGAGAAGATTGAGTTGATCCGAGAAAGGATGAAGGAAGCTTAGTCTAGACAGAAGAATTACGCAGATAAGACGCATAAAGACCTAGAATTCTCAGTGGGAGATAGGTTTTTCATTAAAGTATCACCAATAAAGGGTGTTTGAAATGACCCTCCAAATTTTTGCCTTAGTTTTTAATGAATTTTTTTTTACATTCCTATAATTAATATTCTCAGAGTCATTTTCTTTTTCAAACAATTTGTCCAGGATTTAAAATTCCTATTAATATAAGTATATTAATTTAATCATAGAAATATACATATACGTATGATGATGTATATGTCCCTCTTGTTTAAATCAGAGTATACATATATTTAAATTTTGTAACAAGAGAATATTCTGTTTGATTTGAATTTTTAATTTCTCATCCCATTATTAATTTTTCATGTCTTTGATACTTATAATATATGAGTAGATCCTACTCATATTTATTTATTTTGATAACTTTAATTATTCAAAATTAAGATTTATCAATAATTTATCTTGACAAGATAATCTCTGAATGCTTGAGATTATATTATTATTTTTGTACAGTTCAGATGTTTGATATCTGATTAAGACCAGAAAATGATATATACTTATATCATTTTGGCTCATAATCTCTTCTTTGAGATTCATCTGTTTTTAACTTATCCCATAAATCAACCCATGTTTGGTTCTCATGCATTTTGGTTTCTAAATCTCTCTGAAAGTGTTTGTAAATGGTGCAATCCCTGGATTTTTGGTGAGCCAGGTTTGATTGCAGAGTGTTCTCTGGTTTGATAATGCAAACCAGTTCCAAAATGCACAAATGTGTGTAGCATTTGAAAAGAAGTTTTGGTTTGAACACTTGTTAAATTGACAAGAGGTTTTGTAATGCATTTCACTACTGAATTGCAGACCAATATGATCAACCAGACAAGCATCAAACATGACTACCTATATGTTATTCATATGTAAACTACTTGATGCCTTATCTAAGCTATATACATTTCACAAAACAGCTCACAATGGACTTGAATTCTTTTACAAAATTCTCCAGTGAAAGGTAACTAAATACTTGAAAGATTACCCCAAGTTAAATCATATTTTATCCCAAACTTAATGCTTTTTAAATAACACCAGAT
Source organism: Allium fistulosum (assembly GCA_030737815.1). NCBI lineage: Eukaryota > Viridiplantae > Streptophyta > Magnoliopsida > Asparagales > Amaryllidaceae > Allium > Allium fistulosum. The sequence goes on from CM060902.1 coordinate 238,743,284, forward strand.
TGACTAATGCAAAGTATAGAATATGTTAGTTAATTGCTCAAGTATATATATTTTCTTTCAGATTTTGGTAGATAGTACTTTAAACTTGTTCCCTTGTTCATGACTTAAGTAATCTTTAAATTCTCAAACCTTAATTCATAACAAAATGTAACAGAAAACCAACCAGTTCAGATAAACATAGTAAATTCATTACATAACAAGAAATTTTAAAAACATAAGTTTTCATGAATACATGTAGATAATTCATCCTATGCTCTTATTAAAACTAATAAGCATGCTCATCCATTTTTCTCATTAGCCATAATCTTCCTTCCTACTTAGGTCTTGCATCCCCTGAAAAAACATTGGTAGCTGCCTCAGTTTGAATTGAGACACCCCCATATGCCATGAGCAAATAATGGTCAGATCAATGATCTGGTATGAGCAACATCAATATATTCATGGTATTAAACAAATAAATGATACATAAGCACTAACCAGTTGCTTAAACAATTTCTTAAATCAACTATGTTACTATATTTCAGATAAACTGTTATGCAAATGCAATGACTTCAGAAATTAACCATTAGCACAAACATGATTTTGCAAGCATTCACAACAATCTGCAGCAATTAAATGCCCTGGAACACTCATGGTTCCAGATCAACAATCTAAGAAATATTCATTTTCTTATTTCAAAACTTTTGCATAGCCTTTACAAATATACCATTTTAATCCTAGCCTCATCTGCTATCAAGGAATCACAGGAACACATTGCAATGAACTAATTCACATCATTGCACAAAGATCTCAGGGCTTAAACAAACCATGTGCCAAACATGCATACTTCCTATATGACAAGCACTCCAGCAGCCTTCATGGCTTACAGTTCCTAGTTCATTTACTAATTTGTATTTATTTAATCCTATCATCAGATAAATAAGTGAACATGTCACTGTGTTCATTGAAACACCCCTGTAATACTGCAAGCATATTTTTTCCAAACAAATAATTATTTCCAAGGATACTGCTAATATATATCTTGTCTTTGAATTAAGTACAAGAATAATTATACTGAGAATAGGAACATGGCATAATGAATTTTTATGATCTGCAAATAACTATGATTAAACCAGATTCAAGATCTAGCTGAATCATAATTTTTGTCTTGTAGATTTTTTTTTGCTATTTGATCAAGGATTCAGCACATAGAATATTTCTATTGCATCCCTAATATCTTTTCTAAAGCCTCAGCACTTATACAATGTATATTGCAGCTTATTTTTATTTTCTTTGTTGAGATTTACTTGCCATGATTCTATATCAGATATAAGTATTTTTCCCCTGATTCCAAGATCTGATGTCTTAGCTTTTAAAAATAAAACAGTAGCTTGCACATCCATAATAAAACATCTTATCAGATCAAGGCCATCCAAAGAGCATCCATAACAAAACATTACATCAAATCAAAATCATTCAAAGGGTATTAATAAAACTGTTTTTAACAAAAACCAGAAAAATATCAATAGCACATAAAGGTTTGGCTGCCTCTTATCAGGTCTAAATGCCATGAATCTAGTGAGATTACTCACCTAAATTCTTCCTGCCTTTGCTAAAAAATCCCAATATGTTTTTCCCTCTTCTTTTCTTCTTTTTAATTTTATTTTAAGAAACTCGGGTAAAAATGATTTTCTGGTTATAACTACCTATTTATAAGCATTTTCACTAGGGTTTTTATCAAGATAAAATTCCATTTCTGTCCTGGCCAGTATCATGCATTTTGTACCCACATTTCCATCCTTAGTACCCTGGCCATATTAGTTAATTAAGGTCAGTACTTTACTCCTTTTTCTTTTCCAGAAAAGTGGCTATATTTTTTTTTTGAATACTTGCTCAAGTCATGTTAAATGTGTGACTTTACTATATTTTATATTCTATTCATTTCTGAAAATCCTCTTTACTATTTTTTACCTACACATACTTACTTACCTATATTTTATCTCATACTATTTTAGTGTCATTTTGCTTGCTTAGTTTCAATGTATCTCTGCTCAAGAAAATGTATCTGGGTATAAGCATGTGTATACATATATCTATTTAATTCTTCCTTACTTCCTGAAAAATATTCACATCATATATTTCACATTTTTAATTTCAATATACTAATATATTTTTAATTTCAGCATGTATGCATATCCAATTTTATAAAAAGTATTTAATTTTAATATACATAGAAAAATATATTTTAATTGGTATAATAATTCATATTTCAAAATCATATTTGAAATGCCTCCTTTCTTTGTTTATTTATTGTATTATCATTATTATATTTTTTTAGAGATCTTAAACCTTTTCCTTGTGCCATTTCCAGTGTGCACGTGCACACATACTCTTGCACATCATTTCATCAAGAAATTCTTCAACATTTTATCTAAATATTTTTAGAACTGAATTATTTTATTCAAATAATTTTCCTCAAAATTTTGGGGCATTACATTCACCCCTCCTTTTAGGAATTGTGTCCTCACAATTTCTCTAATACTTATAACAAGCATTTACTGATTCTAAGGAATCCATCAAACATATGCAAAAGCAAACAAATTAAATCATAACAACCATATATATTAGATTTTCCAGAAATTTTAAAATTACCTTTAATCTGCAAAAAGCTTAGGGTAATCTATCCTAATCTTGTCCTCGAACTCCCACGTGCAATCATTTGGATCAAGACTCCACTGGATCTTCACCAGTTTCAAAGTTTTACTTCTTAATTTCTTTTCTTCTTTAGCTAAAATCCCCACTGGTTCTTTCTCATAAACCAAATTAGGATTTATTTGAATTTGGGTAGGCTTTTCCAGAATTTCTTCTTTATCATGTACCCACCTTCTAAGTTGTGACATATGAAAAACATTATGCATTGCTTTCATTTCCTCTGGCAGTTCTAATTTGTATGCTAAAGAGCCTATTCTTTCTAGAATTTTATAGGGTCCAACATACCTTGGTGTGAGTTTTCCCTGCTTGCCAAACCTCAGGACCTTCTTCATGGGTGAAACCTTTATGAAAACAAAGTCACCCACTCCATATTCCACCTGCTTTCTCTTCATGTCTACAAACTTCTTTTGCCTATCTTGAGCTGCAGCCATCCTTCTTCTTATTAGCCTAATTTTCTCTGTGGTTTCTTTTACATATTCAGGCCCTAAAACAGTCCTCTCTCCTGTCTCTACCCAACATACAGGTGATAAACATGGCTTGCCATATAAGGCTTCAAATGGAGCCATCCCTATGGTGCTTTGATAACTATTATTGTATGTAAACTCAGCTAGATGGAGATGATCCTCCCAGTTGCCTCCAAAATCCAATGCACATGCCCTCAATAAGTCTTTTAGAATTTTGTTCACCACCTCAGTTTGTCCATCTGATTGTGGATGGTAGGCGGTGCTTAAGCATAACTCACTCCCTATGGCCTCTTGAAAACTTTTCCAGAATCTTGAGGTGAAGATGGTATCCCTATCACTCACAATGGTTTTGGGAATGCCATGTAGTCTTACCACCTCTTTCATGAATATCTGAGCCAGTTTTGGTGCATTTCTTTCTGATTTCACTGGGATAAAATGTGCTACTTTAGTTAGCCTATCCACTATTACCCAAATGCTTGTGTTTCCTCTTTTAGATCTAGGCAGGCCATCTATGAAATCCATAGATATATCCTCCCATTTCCACTGTGGTATGCTTAGAGGTTGCAACAACCCTGATGGTCTTTGTGTTTCTGCTTTAACTTGTTCGCAAGTCATACATTTTGCAACATGCTTGGCCACATCTGATTTCATTCCCTTCCACCAAAAATTTCTTTTCAAATTTTGATACATTTTTGTACTGCCTGGGTGTATGGAGTACTTACTCCTATGATATTCATTTAAAATTTCCTCCTTCAATTCTGTGTTTTCTGGAACACATATCCTATTCTTGTTTCTCAAATAACCATTTTTATCAATGTGATAATTTGTCACTTCTTCCCCTTTTGATATGAGGGTTTTCTTCTCAACTATAATAGGGTCTTGGTCTTGCATTTTACTTACCTTCAAAATTAATTCAGATTGAAGTGTCATCAAGCTCAATTTCCCTCTATTTTTCTGTGCACCATGCACATGCACATCCATGTGCACACAGCCATTCTCCCCAATTTCTACCTCAGTAAGCAAAGACAAGTCCTCAAACTCTTCTATCATCATCATAGCTAACTTAGCATATTGTCTACTTAGAGCATTAGCAACTTTGTTTGCTTTTCCTGGTGTATAGAGTATATCTAAGTCATAGGCAGCTAGAAACTCCACCCACCTATGTTGCCTCATGTTTAAATCTTTTTGTGAGAATAAATATTTTAGTGCCTTATGATCAGTGTACAAAATAAATTTTGCACCTAATAAGTAATGTCTCCAAAGCTTTAAGGCATACACTACTGCCGCTAGTTCAGGATCATGGGTTGCATACCTAGTTTCATTTGGCTTTAATTGCCTAGATGCATAAGCTATTACTTGGTCTTGTTGCATCAACACAGCCCCTAGCCCAGAGCCACTTGCATCAATATACATAATTAAGTTTTCATTACCTTCTGGCACTCTCAGTACTGGTGCATTAACCAAAGCTTCTTTTATTTTGATAAAAGCTTGCTCACATTTTTCAGTCCATACAAACACTTGATTCTTTCTAATTAAATTTGTAAGTGGTGATGACATTTTAGAAAAATCTTTTATAAATCTCCTATAATATCCTGCCATCCCCATAAATGATCTAATCTCACTCACTGTACCTGGTCTTTTCCATGCTTGAATTGCTACAACCTTATTGGGGTTCACTGAAATTCCTTTTGCAGAAATAACATGGCCAAGGAAATGTACTTCCTCTTTCCAAAATGCACATTTTGAAAATTTTGCCTTTAAATCTTTTTCTCTCAATCTAGACCAAACCAGATGCAAATGATTTTTATGCTCTTCTACTGTTTTGGAATAAACCAAAATATCATCAATAAAAATTAGCACAAACTTGTCTAAATAATCCCTAAATATTCTATTCATTAAATCTACAAAATATGAAGGAGCATTTGTCAACCCAAATGACATAACTAGAAACTCATACAAACCATATCTGGTGTTAAATCCAGTGTACTTAACACTTGAGTCCTCAACCTTCATCTGATGGAACCCAGATGCTAAGTCTAACCTAGAAAATATTTTAGCTCCACTGAGTTGATCAAAGAGATCATCAATTCTAGGCAATGGGTATTTGTTCTTAATGGTAACTTTATTTATCCCTCTGTAATCTATACACATTCTTAAAGTACCATCATGTTTCCTTACAAACACTACTGGAGCACCCCAGCATGAATTACTTGGTCTTATAAATCCTTTGCTTTCTAATTCTTCTAACTGGTTTTTCAATTCTTTCAGTTCACTTGGCCCCATTCTATAAGGTTTCTTTATTATTGGGCTTGCTCCGGGAATAAGATTAATCTGAAACTCTATTGGTCTATGGTGTGGAACACCCTTAACCTCCCCAAACACATCCAAGTATTCATTGACTATGGGAATTTCTTCAATAGTAAGTTCACTGGAATCTTTTTCCAAATCAATTAAATGATATAATTTTCTTTCTTTAGCTACTTCACATAAAATTGTGATTCTCTGGCCTCTATGATTTTGCAATGGTATGGTGGATGATTCTAAGTTAATTATGGCTTTAAATTGCCTTAACCAATCTACCCCCAATATAACACCTATATTTGGGTAGTTTAAAACATATAAATTGGAAATGAAAATGTTTCCACCTATGTTTAATTCCACATCCACACAAATCATATCTAGAACACTAGAACTCCCCAGTGGACTTTATATAAACAATGGAGTTTCAACCAATATGCAATTTAATTTTAGCATTTTAATTAGTTCATAAGAAATCAAAGAGTGAGTTGCCCCAGTGTCATATACTACTGCTATGGGTATGGTACAGATAAGTAATGTACCTTCCACTTGGATATGATTCTCAGCATTAATTTCCACTTTAGATTTGCTTTTGCCCTCCAGATTTGCTAACTTCCCTTGCTGCTTGTACTCAGGACAGTTCCTTTTCATATGCCCCTCTTTCCCACATAGGTAGCATTTGAAGGCTCCTCCTTTTAACTCTGGGCACCTTGGTTTAATGTGTCCTTCCTTTCCACAATGATGGCAGACCAATTTCTTCTTAGCATCATTAGCCTTGGTGTCATTGGCTTTCTTGTTGTATGTCTCCTCCTTCTTTTTATAATAAGGGTGATATCTTCCCTTATTCTTCTTGTTATTTTGGTTCTTAAAATTCCTATACTTCTCTCTCTCCTTGTCATGCTGTTCCAATTTTAAAGCCAGATCTATTACTTGATCAAAAGTCTTGTTTGCATATGGTAGCATGGCTCTGCTGAGTCCTGGGTTCCAACCCCTAATGTACCTATCATTTTTGGATGCTTCATCTGCCACTAGCATTGCTCCATATTTGGATAATCCCTCAAACTTTTGAGTATACTCAATGACATTCAAAGTTACTTGCCTGAGTCTAATAAATTCTTCAAGTAATGTGGTCTTAGCTGATGCTGGTACAAATCTTGCCTCCAACATCTCCTTGAATTGATTCCAAGTGATTTCATTTTCATTTCTCCCAGCTATGATCACCTCCCACCAGCCTAAATCTACTCCTTTCAGCTGTCTTGAAGCCACTTGCCTCTTCCTTTGATCATCAAGCTGCATATCATTGAAAATCCTATCCAGTGTTCTCAACCATGCTTGAATTTCCATCACATTCTCAGTCCCTTCAAAACTTTTGCCTCCCAAGTTTTTATAAGCCTTTAATAATTTTGAAAGTTCCTCATGTGGATTCTCAGGCCTATGCCCAATTCCATCCCTTAAAACCCTTACAAATTCTTGCATATCAAGCATTTGTGGTGCACTTGTTCCTGCATGATGTGATCCCCTTCCTACCATGGTTTGCTAACCAAATTATGGGCAAATAGTATTAGTGTACTGTGAGTATTTTCTATGGTTAATATTTTCCTATTTAAATTATTTCATCCAAAGCAAACAAATATAATACATTTCTAAGTATTCAACAATCAATGCAACCATTTGCTCCGATACCAACTGAAATGACCCTCCAAATTTTTGCCTTAGTTTTTGATGAATTTTTTTTACATTCCTATAATTAATATTCTCAGAGTCATTTTATTTTTCAAACAATTTGTCTAGGATTTAAAATTCCTATTAATATAAGTATATTAATTTAATCATAGAAATATACATATACATATGATGATGTATATGTCCCTCTTGTTTAAATCAGAGTATACATATATTTAAATTTTGTAACAAGAGCATATTCTCTTTGATTTGAATTTTTAATTTCTCATCCCATTATTAATTTTTCATGTCTTTGATACTTATAATATATGAGTAGATCCTGCTCATATTTATTTATTTTGATAACTTTAATTATTCAAAATTAAGATTTATCAATAATTTATCTTGACAAGATAATCTCTGAATGCTTGAGATTATATTATTATTTTTGTACAGTTCAGATGTTTGATATCTGATTAAGAACAGAAAATGATATATACTTATATCATTTTGGCTCATAATCTCTTCTTTGAGATTCATCTGTTTTTAACTTATCCCATAAATCAACCCATGTTTGGTTCTCATGCATTTTGGTTTCTAAATCTCTCTGAAAGTGTTTGTAAATGGTGCAATCCCTGTATTTTTGGTGAGCCAGGTTTGATTGCAGTGTGTTCTCTGGTTTGATAATGCAAACCAGTTCCAAAATGCACAAATGTGTGTAGCATTTTAAAAGAAGTTTCGGTTTGAACACTTGTTAAATTGACAAGAGGTTTTGTAATGCATTTCACTACTGAATTGCAGACCAATATGATCAACCAGACAAGCATCAAACATGACTCCCTATATGTTATTCATATGTAAACTACTTGATGCCTTATCTAAGCTACATACATTTCACAAAACAGCTCACAATGGACTTGAATTCTTTTACAAAATTCTCCAGTGAAAGGTAACTAAATACTTGAAAGATTACCCCGAGTTAAATCATGTTTTATCCCAAACTTAATGCTTTTTAAATAACACCAGATTGACTAATGCAAAGTATAGAATATGTTAGTTAATTGCTCAAGTATATATATTTTCTTTCAGATTTTGGTAGATAGTACTTTAAACTTGTTCCCTTGTTCATAACTTAAGTAATCTTTAAATTCTCAAACCTTTATTCATAACAAAATGTAACAGAAAACCAACCAGTTCAGATAAACATAGTAAATTCATTACATAACAAGAAATTTTAAAAACATAAGTTTTCATGAATACATGCAGATAATTCATCCTATGCTCTTATTAAAACTAATAAGCATGCTCATCCATTTTTCTCATTAGCCATAATCTTCCTTCCTACTTAGGTCGTGCATCCCCTAAAAAAGCATTGGTAGCTGCCTCAGTTTGAATTGAGACACCCCCATATGCCATGAGCAAATAAGGGTCAGATCAATGATCTGGTATGAGCAACATCAATATATTCATGGTATTAAACAAATAAATGATACATAAGCACTAACCAGTTGCTTAAACAATTTCTTAAATCAACTATGTTACTATATTTCAGATAAACTGTTATGCAAATGCAATGACTTCAAAAATTAACCATTATCACAAACATGATTATGCAAGCATTCACAACAATCTGCAGCAATTAAATGCCCTGGAACACTCATGGTTCCAAATCAACAATCTAAGAAATATTCATTTTCTTATTTCATAACTTTTGCATAGCCTTTACAAATATACCATTTTAATCCTAGCCTCATCTGTTATCAAGGAATCACAGGGACACATTGCAATGAAATAATTCACATCATTGCACAAAGATCTCAGGGCTTAAACAAACCATGTGCCAAACTTGCATACTTCAAATATGACAAGCACTCCAGCAGCCTTCTTGGCTTACAGTTCCTAGTTCATTTACTAATTTGTATTTATTTAATCCTATCATCAGATAGATAAGTGAACATGTCACTGTGTTCATTGAAACACCCCAGTAATACTGTAAGCATATTTTTTCCAAACAAATAATTATTTCCAAGGATACTGCTAATATATATCTTGTCTTTGAATTAAGTACAAGAATAATTATACTGAGAATAGGAACATAGAATAATGAATTTTTATGATCTGCAAATAACTATGATTAAACCAAATTCAAGATCTAGCTGAATCATAATTTTTGTCTTGTAGATTTGTTTTTTGCTATTTGATCAAGGATTCAGCACATAGAATATTTCTATTGCATCCCTAATATCTTTCTAAAGCCTCAGCACTTATACAATGTATATTGCAGCTTATTTTTATTTTCTTTATTGAGATTTACTTGCCATGATTCTATATCAGATATAAGTATTCTTCCCATGATTCCAAGATCTGTTGTCTTAGCTTTTAAAAATAAAACAGTAGCTTGCACATCCATAGCAAAACATTACATCAAATCAAAATCATTCAAAGGGTATTAATAAAACTGTTTTTAACAAAAACCAGAAAAATATCAATAGCACATAAAGGTTTGGCTGCCTCTTATCAGGTCTTAATGCCATGAATCTAGTGAGATTACTCACCTAAATTCTTCCTGCCTTTGCTCAAAATTCCCAATATGTTTTTCCCTCTTCTTTTCTTCTTTTTATTTTTATTTTAAGCAACTCGGGTAAAAATGATTTTCTGGTTATAACTACCTATTTATAAGCATTTTCACTAGGGTTTTTATCAAGATAAAATTCCATTTCTGTCCTGGCCAGTATCATGCATTTTGTACCCACATTTCCATCCTTAGTACCCCGGCCATATTAGTTAATTAAGGTCAGTACTTTCCTCCTTTTTCTTTTCTAGAAAAGTGGCTATATATATATATATATATATATTTGAATACTTGCTCTAGTCATGTTAAATGTGTGACTTTACTATATTTTATATTCTATTCATTTCTAAAAATCCTCTTTACTATTTTTTACCTACACATACTTACTTACCTATATTTTATCTCATACTATTTTAGTGTCATTTTTCTTGCTTAGTTTCAATGTATCTCTGCTCAAGAAAATGTATCTGGGTATAAGCATGTGTATACATATATCTATTTAATTCTTCCTTACTTCCTGAAAAATATTCACATCATATATTTCACATTTTTAATTTCAATATACTAATATATTTTTAATTTTAGCATGTATGCATATCCAATTTTATAAAAAGTATTTAATTTTAATGTACATAGAAAAATATATTTTAATTGGTTTAATAATTCATATTTCAAAATCATATTTGAAATGCTTCCTTTCTTTGTTTATTTATTTTATTATCATTATTATATTATTATTATTTTCATAGATCTTAAACCTTTTCCTTGTGCCATTTCTAGTGTGCACGTGCGCACATACTCTTGCACATCATTTCATCAAGAAATTCTTCAACATTTTATCTAAATATTTTTAGAACTGAATTATTTTATTAAAATAATTTTCCTCAAAATTTTAGGGCATTACAGTGTTGTAGGATTTGGAAATTCAGGGAAACTGGCACCAAGATATGTTAATCTGTTCCAAGTTATAGAGAGGATCGGGAAGCTTACATACAAAGTAGAGTTACCGAGCAGTATGGCAGGTGTCCATAATGTATTTCATGTGTCTCATCTTCGCAGGTATGTGCATGATCCAGAGACTATTATTACTTCGACGGGGTTGGAAGATTTGATACTAGATCCTAATTTGACTTTTGTTAGACAACCAGTTCGAGTTGTAGCGAGAGATGAGAAAAGGTTAAGGAACAAGACAGTCAGGTTGCTAAAAGATCAATGGAGCATTAGCGAAAAGGACTGTACTTAGGAGACAGAAGACGGGATTAGAGATACCTATCTTGATTTGCTTTGAGGGTATGTCTATATTAGCTTAATATAGATAGTTGTCGGTCAGGTAGGCTAGTATGGTCGTTAGTAGTGGTTGCAGACGATTGCTATGTTTAGTATCTAGTACTTATTGAATTTCGAGGACGAAATTCTTTAAGGAGTGGAGCCTATAACATCCCTAATTTTTAATAACATTATTCAGGAGATTTAATTAGATAACATAAATAGAATAATGTAAACATTAGAGAGATAAGGGAATTGAGATTTGAAAATAAATTAGATGTCGAGCTCAATGATATAAATGGGCTTATAAATGGTTTTAATTGTTAATTGACAAGGAAACAATTAACGGAAGGACTTATTAGGAAATTGCCACACCATTACCTTATATCCTCATTTCATTCCAATTTACGTTCATTTTACAAAACACAAACAAACATAAATCAAAAGAGGAGCCGACCATTACTTAGGAGAAAAGAAGAGAAAATCAATCTAAAGCTAAGGAATTAAAGCAAGGAAGGTTAATCTCAATCAGATCTCAAATTCCTTATCCTAATCAAGGTGAATAATAATCTAAATCATCTCTATTTTTTTTATGATCATTTGATTTTTGGGTTTAAGATTTAATCCATTATAATGATGATTTTGATGATGATATGCTTGGATTTTATAACATGTTTTATTTAAACAAGATTGTTTAAATATAGTTTTATACGATTTTAAGGGTAAAACCGATTATAATGAATTTTGATTGCCATGAGGAAATTATATGTTATGTAAAATATGATTTTGAGATAGGTTTTAAGTTTTATAATTTTTCGAGTTATGGAAAAATTATTATGAATTTTCAAAGGAAAATATGAATAATTGGATTTAGAAATTAATTTCGGTTATTGTATGAAGAATTGGGGTATGAAATTTTTATATGTTAGATAACATATCGAGAGTGAATTTCTGTAATTTTTTGAGATTTTTCCTAAGTGATTTACTATAGAAATTAAAATATTTTAGAGGGAGGACTTAAATAATTTAATTGTTTTGCTTAATGGAAGGCTTATTTGTTAAATTAATCCTTGTTTAGATCTGAAATTATGCAGCAATTATTTTGGTAAAGAATTTGAATAGTTATGGCAACCAATTAAATGTTTGCAAATAGGAAAGTTAGTTATAAAGTATTTACTTCAATTGGCCTTAAATCAGCCTTTACCAAGAAAAGTGGGTTTCGCCTCTTTTAGAAGCTACCTTTCGATCCCATGCTTCCACCTTCAACCAAGTCGAAACCTATCAAGTCGAAACCAACTAAGCTGAAACCAATAAACAAGGTATCACAATGTTGGTACGTAGTGGATTGGAGAAGGGCGGAAGGCATAATGTCGAAACAAAGCTTTCGATAGGGTCGAAACCTTTGCTTTACTTTTTAAAGAAATGTGCTTGCCTGTTTTACTAAAAGCTTTCGAAGGAGTCGAAATAAATGCTTTCGAAAGGGTCTTTTAAATATCTTTTGAAGTGGTTGCTGCCTCTTGTTTAAATTGTAGCTTCCGAATGAGTTACTTAGTTTTAAAAATCAATGCTTTCGAAGAGGGGTAGTTTCAACCAAGTCGAAACCCTTCTTTCATTTTTATGCCTTTCGAATTGTTTGAAGTCGATAACCAATTCGAAAGGTGGCTTTTGTTTTAAACCTGTACTAAGCCACTTCATAAAGCTTTCAAAAGGGTTTAATGGTTTCGAAGGCAATGACTTCGAAAGTGGTTTCAAAGTTATCCTTCAAATGTTTACTTAAATGTTTTGAACTTTCGAAAGGATGGTGCCGAAGCCATCTGTTTCCCCAAAACTCTTTTTAATGATTTCAAATGGTGTACTTTCTCTTGTATTCACTTAGACCTAATAAGATATGTTTTAAATTAAACCCAACAGTTTCGAAAGAGGTACTTTCAAATGGTTTCGAAGATATGCTTCTATGATTGAATGGTATTACTTTAATACATTCGAAAGGTTTCGAAAGAAAGGTTTGAAAGTGTTTTGAAAGGCAGGTGCCTAGTGTTTTGAAAAGAATATTTGAATGCTTTCAAAAGGAAGTTTTCAAATGGTTTCGAAAGTAAAGATTAAATGTTTCGAAAGCCTTAGTTTTTAAAACATGGAACCCAGTCTTGATTTTTAAAGGTGAAACCCATGGCATTATAAAAGGGCTTTTAGATGCTTTTAAATTGAAGTTTTTGAAGAAAATTTCCTTGATAAAATAATAAGTAAAAGGGATTAACTATAGTTTATATGTAATGGATTTCAAGGATATTAAACTACAGGTGTTGGTATTATTATGTTAATACATTTACTTCTTCCAATATATATATATATATATATTCACATTATAATTGACCCATAACTGCATTTTGAGGAGAAATGGCAGAATAACCAGCTAGGTTGACCCAGTTGAGAATATAAATTGAATTAACTCCTAAATGAGTAGAATTACATCCAAAAGGTCAGATTGACCAGAATATAGGATGCCTAAATAGTGAAGTCCATAAGTATTAAACATGTTATTAATCAGCCCATAAAATCTGTTAGGTTAACAATGACCCTGCAAACTATAACTAAGACAGATGTTAAAAATGAATGGGGATGGGTAATGCAGAATTGATTTACTTGTTTGCATATCATCATAATATTTTGGATTGTTATGTTGTAACCATTGTGGATGCAGGAGCACAGTATATGGTTTTTCTAAAGTTTTGGATAAGATACTGGTGAGGGGAAAACCTGTTCCGCTAAACGGCGTGGTTTCACTAGATATCTAAATGGTTTGAGATGGTAGATTATTATTCATACCAAGCTTTATGTCTGACTCGAAGTTTATGTTTGCCCCTTAAACTCTCGGGTGCTCAATTGATTTTGAGTAGTTTGAGAGTTGAGGTTTTCAGGTACCTCTTTAGATGAATAAGCTTCCGGAGACGTGCAAGAGGCAATATAGCTATTAAGAGCTTTTTCTATTCTGATTCCGCTGTGTTTTGTTTTAAAGGAAAAATTGTTCAATTGTCTAGTTATATACTCTGATCATCCAAAGGGGCATCTTCATATGTCGCTCTTGGCGTATGTTGTAATAATTATATTTCTCTGAACGTGGTTCTAGTATTGGGATTATGTAATGAATTTGAAATGATTTGAAATGGAATGTGAAAGTTGTTTTATGATTTTAAAATTTTCCATATCCATGTGTTTCTGTTTTATCAATTTATCTAACATTACGTATTTTGTCGCCGAGGATTAATAACTATGGAAGATTGCAGCATCCGTAGCCGTTAGTTTTGGACCTCCAAGTGGGGGATGTTACAAATCATGAGTAATACACTACCCAACATTTAGAGAGCGTTACGTACTTTAGTCTCAACAGATATATCCATATCCAGTCTCGATACGTCTTGACCAAGAATATTTAAAATGGTATATTTGTTTTCATTATGTTAATTACTCGCGGTTACAACACTTTGTAACTACTATCACAAAACATACCATTTATGGATTTTCTATCAAATATACTTTTAATTAAATTAATTGATTAATATAACACATTATATCAAGTATATAATAGAAAGAAAATACCTTTTATTTCGAATCAAGATTGGTTATCGAGTTAAATATATGAGGTAAATTATATAATTGCCCCTAAGGCATACCTCTAACTCTATCAATTTTATTTGTTGGTTAAGAGACTGTGTCGGGACTCATTTACCTTGTTTGGGGAGATTTACATTTTCGTTCGCATTTTTCATGTTGCTACACCTTGCTTGTGTCATTCGGTATGGTATGTTTGCTACTAGTATTTGTATTTTGCTATACTACCAGGTATGTTGGCGGTTATTCTATAATGCAGGTCGATGGGCCTGGAACCTCTGTACCTTTTCTTTAATACACACACACGCACACACACATACATTATATAGTTGTATGATCTTTAGATCATACATCCTTTCTATATAGAAAGGGTATGGAGAGAGAGTGTAGGAGAAATAAGAGGAGGTGTAAGTAAATGTGGAGTATGCATGAAAGGTAGGTGGTGCAACATTATTGGTAGTTTGTAGTATGGTGTTTGTAGGGTTGTCTCTAGAAGATCGAATTAACCCTAGAGGAGGGGGCGAATAGGGTTTATTATTATAATTTCAAAAGTTAATAAAAGTCATAGCACATATAATAATAAATTAAATATTAAAGTAGAAGCAATAAACAAATTTATAATAAGTTTTCAAGATGGAAACTATGGCCGCCGCCGCATCTAATTCTCCACCTTCAGCCGCTGCCGATGATGAAGATCGGGAGGGCTGGCAGGAAGTTCGCCGTCGTGGGAAGCAAAAACAAACAGCAGCCTCGAATCCATGGTCTAACCCTAAAACTACTGCGTCTCTTTTTAAACTTAATAAGACTCAGGGTATAAGATCTTGGTCAGATTTGTTTGATAAACACGTTTCTATCAAAGAAGATATTACTTTTCATCAACCAGCAAGTGATAATTCAGGTAACTTTGCTAGTATAGATGATTTGGATTACCAGTTATCTAATGAGATGTGGAATAACTCTATTTTTATCTATCTTACGGGTAAACGACCTTACTATGTGCATTTCAATGCTTACATTAAAAGAGTCTGGAAGCCAGAAGGTTCATGGGAAATTTATTCTAGGGATAATGGTTTCTACTTGGTAAAATTTGAAAATCATGCAGATTTTGATAAAGTTTTAAATGGGGGTCCCTGGTTTATGGATAGCAGGCTTATTTTTATGAAAAAATGGGATGCTAATTTTCAATTCGAAAGAGACATGTTAGACACATACCCTATTTGGGTGAGATTAAATAACCTACATCTATCTTTGTGGAATGCTAGGGGCATTAGTAAACTTGCTAGCATTATTGGTAAACCTTTGGACATTGATGAATTTACTAGAAAAGTTAAACGACTAAAATTTGCAAGAGTATTAATAGAGGTGACAGCTGATGCCACTTTTCCCAAAATAATTAGAGCAAAGGATAACAAAGGTCGAGTTTATGAGCAAGAGGTGGAATATGAGTTTATTCCACCTCTGTGTAAGTCATGCAGTTGTTTTGGTCACAGTGATACACAATGCCCAAACCCAACTACACAAAAGTGGATCCCCAAAGCATCAACACCAGGACATACTACTACTACTACCACTATACTACCTGAGCATACTGATGACCAGGGTACAGACTTTAACCCTAGCAGCTCAGTGCCAAAAAATACCCTAGACCATAATATTCACAAAGATTTACAACAAAATAATTCTGAAGCTTGCTTTAGTACTGGAAGTCCCACTCCTGAGGGAAGTCAGCCCATTCTGGAGGAACAGAATTGTTCAACAAAGCAAAAAAATTGCCCTCCACTTCATAATCTTGCACAAATGAATGAGTTTCCATTGGATAAGCTAGCCCTTCAGAATACTGCAGAGCTGAGTAATTATTGTGCGGCTGAGGATCCCCCTGAGTGTTCAGCAGCTGTTGTTGTACATCTACCAGCTGAACAACCTGATCAGTCCAAGTCTGTTGCAGCCCATTCTGCTGATCACACATATGAATCCCCACCAAAGGCTGGTAATGTTCAACCTGCTGTTCAACATGATAAGTCCCCTGCAAATAGTGTGGTACAGCATGATGTCCAACATGCTGTCCAAACCCCATCACACATGGATCATGATGATACACCTAATAACATTCAGGGAATTAATCAGTTGGGAATTGAATTGGAAGTAGAATCCATAAACTCAGATGAGGAGCTTTATTTATCTGACCAGTATACTAAAGATAACCCAAAATATGTGGAACATTTTATTTCCAAAACAGGAAAAAAAGGGAAAGGAAGAAACACACAGGCTCGTGTTACGAGGAGCCAATCTCGACACTCTTAATGTCTATTATTTGCTGGAACGTTAGGGGTCTAAATGGTGATGTTAGAAGATTAGACCTCTTCAAACTTAGAAATAAATTTAATCCTACAATTATTGCTTTTCTTGAAAATAAGATGGGGGGTCAAAATATTAATCTTTTTGCTACTCTTTTTGGTGATGATTGGGGATGGATAGACAATAATTCGGTATCTTCTAAAGGTCGTATCCTTATCACTTGGCATAAATCCATATGGGACCTTTCTATTAAAGACAAATCTGAACAATTCATTACTGTTACTTGTACTAATGTGGGTGGTTTGAGCTTCATATGCACATTTGTTTATGCTCATAATTGGGCTTCTCTTCGTAGACAGTTATGGTCCTATTTAATTCACACATCCAAGCATATTAATCATAACTGGATGGTCATGGGGGATTTTAATCCTGTTCTTAAAACAAATGAAAAAAGAGGAGGAAGTACCCTTAGATTATCCCAAACAGAGGAATTCAACAAATGTATTGTAGCAGCTGGCCTTTCTGAAGCAATCCACTCTGGCCTGAAATTTACTTGGTTTAGTGGTGAAGTCAAAAAAAATTGCGTGCAGACTTGATAGAGTACTTATTAATGACAAAATTTTGTCCAATATTCCTAATTTGAAAATTTCTGTTCTTCCTAGCTCAACCAGTGACCACACTCCTTTACATATTCAATTTAATCAACAGATTAATTTTACTAAAGGAAGGCCTTTCAGATATGGTAATCACTGGCACTTAATTGAAGGTTATGCTGATGTTGTTGATTTCAATTTAATCCCTAAACCTGATGGAAATAGTTGGTTTTCCATGGTCATGATGTTAAAGGAGTTAAAGAATAGATTGAAAAATTGGTACAGAGAAAGAACAAAGTCTCAGGACACTATAAATCAATTACAACAGGAGTGTGAAAAGATGCAGACTCTTCTTGATGCAGACCCTCTTAATGATAATCTACTCTCTAATTATTTCTCTACTCGGGAGCAACTCAAAGAGGCCTTTCATTTACAAGCTATACAAGCAAAACAAATGGCTAAAGAGAAATGGCTCACTCAAGGGGATGACTGTACCCAATTTTTCTATGCTAAGATGTCTTTTAGGAGGAATTGTAATGCTCTTATTAATTCTATGAATGATCAAGGGGATTTAGCTACTGATATTTCTCAATTTGAACAGGGAGCCATTTCTTATTTCACAAATTTATATAATGGTGAAATAAGATAACATTACCTCATATCACTTGCAGGGCACTTATAACTGATGTGGGCATGCAGATGCTGCAAGAGACAGTTACTGAGGAGGAAGTAAGAGCTGCTGTATTCTCTATTCACACTGATTCTTCCCCAGGGCCTGATGGGTGGAACTCTAAGTTCTATCAACTCCATTGGCGTCACCTGAAAAATCAACTGTTAGAAGCTATTCAGGAATCTTTTAACACTGGTAAAATTCTTCATGAATTAAACCACACATTTATCACTCTTATACCAAAGGTGGAAAGTCCTTCAAGGATTGAAAAATTTAGACCCATTGCATGTTGTAATGTGCTATATAAGATTCTCAGTAAGGTGATATGTAATAGACTTACAAAGGTTCTCCCTGATCTTATTTCTGAATGTCAATCTGCTTTCATTAAAGGAAGACACATATCTGAGAATTCATTACTAGCTCATGAACTGATTAGGAAGTTCAATAAACCTGGAGCTGACAAGATGTGTTTAAAGATTGACTTACATAAGGCTTATGAAAAAATTAACAGACAATTTATCATTCATGTTTTACACTGTATGGACTTTCCTACTTCCTTGATTAATCTTATTGAGGAATGCATCTCCACCCCCACATATTCCATTATCATTAATGGTACACCTAAAGGTAACATTACTAGTAATAGGGGCTTGAGACAAGGTGATCCCCTCTCCCCCTACTTATTTGCAGTTGCCATGGAATTTTTCTCTCTTCAAATGGAATTAGCTTGCTATAACTCATTGTTTCAACCTCTGTTTAAACGTGACCCTATTGTCAATCATTTAATATATGCTGATGATCTGATTATTGCTGTTAGAGCTACCCCAACTGCTGCTCAGGGTTTACTTTATATTTTCAATCAATTGCATCTATATTTAGGTCTTGAGTTAAATACTGCAAAGTCCAAATGCTATTTTAGCAAATATTGCACTTCCAAAACAGCCATTTTGGATATTTTGCAAATTAAGGAAGGTCTGCTTCCAGTCAAGTATCTTGGGGTTCCTCTCTCAACTAATGTCATTACTGACCGTGAATGTGGTGAACTAGTTGGAAAGATTAGAGACAAACTTAATGGTTGGAGTTCTAAATTACTCTCCTTTGCTGGTAGAATTGAATTGGTGCATACAGTTATTACCGCTAAAGTTAGATTTTGGCTTCAAACATTTCACATTCCTGACAGCTCAATTGAGAAAATTAATTCAGCATGTGCTAACTTCATTTGGAGGGGGGGTTACATAAAGTCAGTTATGATATTCTCTCCAGACCTAAATCTGAAGGTGGAGTTGGGCTGGTCAACCTCAAAGACCTTAGGAAGAATTATCAAGTTAAACATGGTTGGAAAATTCTAACCTCTAACACTCTATGGGCTAGGTGGATGAGGTGCAGATATTTAAAGGGGAGTTTCTGGACTATGCATGAGGATATTAACTCATCTGGGGTTTGGAAATGCATTTTAAGGAGCAGATAACTTTTGAAAACATGCATCTCAAGGAGAATTGCTAATGGTAGGGATACTTATCTTTGGAGGGATCCCTGGATTAATGGACATTCCCTTGCTGCCAAATATGGCTGGGGTATGATTTCATGTATTGGAGAGTATGATGATCTAGTAGCATCCATTATCCAACATGGTGATTGGATTCCTGACCAGAAAGGACTCCATGTTATTGCTGAGGATGTCAAGTTTGTTCCTATCTATTCCTTTGAACCTAATGATACTTGGACTTGGAACTACACTAAAGATGGTATCTTTACTACCAATAGTGCTTGGGAAGCTCTACGTACTAAGCATTCTAACAGATTTTGGGCAGCTCCTATCTGGTATCGATCAAACAACCCTAAGATGGCATTCACGACTTTCAAAGCCATTAATTTAAGACTACCTACGGCTGACAGACTTGCTAGATAGGGTATGGAAGTCAATCTCATCTGTAAGTTATGTAATTCCCACCCAGAATCACACAATCATCTATTTTTTGAATGTGAATACTCTACTCGTGTGTTAAGTCATGTTAAGAGTAAAAATCAAGACATGCATGCAATTTCTACCCTTGAAGATGAATTACTTTACCTGAGTTCCCGCAAGAAAGAAGATTTGCTGACTCAACTGCAGCTTATTTGCCTCACCACTACAGTTTTCCATCTCTGGAAAGAAAGGAATCGAAGAGTCTTCCAGAAAACTGCAAAGAATCATCACCAAATTCAGATTGCTATTGAACAAGATGTTAGGATACTAGTGAAAAGAATTAAAAGCAAGATTTTTACCTGTGCGACAGAGCTGGAGAGCAGTATCCTTCGAGATTGGAAAGTGGATCCGCCATGACTTTTCGTTTCAGAGCTTTCTAATAGGAGCCAATACTTTAGCTTTGCTGAGGAATATATGTTTTACTATGCCGGTTTGGCTTCGTGTCTTTGTCTTTTCTGTGTACTAGACTTTGTGAGTTTGTATTGGTCTATATGAGGCATCAATAAAATTTACCATTCTTCAAAAAAAAACAAAAAACAAATTTATCTAGCTTCAGAAGTACTTGCCTACAGCTGCCCCCATGATCTCTAATAAGATTAAACAATCAACCGCTTATAGAAACCCTATAAACTTGCGACTATCACTTACCTGATTGTTCTAACCTTACGCCTAGAAACCATGCCTTAGCTCTATCCCCAAGTTGAGAATTTCCCAAAAGACACACCGTAGTTCAATCCTAGTTAAAACTAGAGTTTTTAAAATAAAAAATAAAATAATATATAAAATAGAAAACCTTAATCCTTTACAAAATACGCCAGCCCATAAGAAAAATAAACACTTCCTCCTTTTCTCTTTTATATGGTCGATCCTCTTTCGTTGCTTTTAGGGTTAGGTTTCCTACGATTTAAGAAGCCACTGCCTTGAAAGTTGATTGATGTATTACCACCTTTATGTCCTTGTCAGTTGGTTTCTTTAGTATCCTTGCGATTGATGGCTGTGGTTGCTTCCAATATCGTGCTCCTTTGCTGTTGATTATTAGGTACAAATTTTATTCTTTGACTATATTTGAATTTTTGTTCCTACTAGACTTGACTTGAATTACCGATAATGATATGGTTTTTATAAAGATTGGTTGTGAGAAAATCTTCCTTGGATTTTCATATAATTTCTGATTTCCAGTTTTAAATTTATCAATTCTTGATTTGGCTCTCGTTCTAGTTTTTGATTAGTCAATCTGGCATTTTGACTTTGCTTGATATTTTGTGAGTTCTTTTCCTAATATTGTTGACTTATTCATACTCAAGATTTCTGATTGTGGTTTGAATTCATGGACTAGTTCAACTGCGAATTTTTGCATATATTCTTCTTTATGTGAATTTGTTCTATGTACCTGACTGCATGTGCTTAAGCTTGCTGTGTATTGCAATGTTCATGAATTTGTGCTTCAAAAAATTTCAGTCTAGACTTGTGTATGCTGTGTTGCTTTGATCAGTTTTGTATTGCCTTAACTTGCTTGAGTGTGTGTGTGTATGTTTGTTGCTGGACATGGCTGTGTTGCACCTGACCTTGCATATATTGTGCTGCACTTGACTATGTACTTGCTATGTGTTTGATGTGCTTCGCCTTATGCATCTCTGAGTTTTGAACTTCTTTATGTGTTTGAGTTTGTTACCTTTGGTGTGTGCTTCTGGTTTGTGCACTTGCATGTTGCTTGCGGTCCTTGTGTGTATTTGGTTGCTGGTGCATTTCCATGTGCATGCTATGTGTTTTCATTTATGAGCTTGCCTTATGTGCTTGCCTCTGTTTGCCTTGTACTTGAATCTGATCTATATTTAGCACGTATGTACACTTGCACTTGAAATTCCCTTGTCCACTCAAGTTTAGCGTGTGCATTGCTTGTGCTTTTGAACTGCTTGTTACTGTGCACATGTACTTTGGCCCGCCTTGTGCATTCTGATTAGTTGTCTTGCCTTTGTGCACTTCCTCTTCCATTTATTTGCATTTTTTTCCACACTACAGCAGCTTGAACCAGGCAATGTCGAGTTTGAATATTTTTATATTTTTGCAGTTTTAATTTTTTTTCTTTTTTCTTTTTACTGCATTGTGATTTGATAGGTAAAGTTGACGTCTGAACAAAAATTGGAGCAAGAAGATAATAATTGTATTCGGGTGAGTGAGAATAGGAGTGATTAAAAAAATTATTTAAAAGAGTGTTGTATATGAGAGAGTAGAAATTGTTGTATATGAATATTGTATATAAAATATTGTGGCTCTTGTTGTAATTGTGTGTACTATTAAATTTTTTATTGAAATAAAATATTTGTTGAAAGTAAATCTTTTTTTGTTTATATCTTTCTGTGATATTGTAATAGCACTGCAATAGCACATACATACATACATACATACATACATACATACATACATATATATTTTTTTATATATATATTATCATCAAACAAAAATCATAAACTACCATATTCTACAATCTCCCTCTATTGTTACTAAGAAACATATATTAGGATTCTGTACAAAAAATGTGTTTGATATGTCGTGGTTAAGCTCCTCATATTCAAATACTCCCTCTACAACTATACTCCCTGTACATAGATGCCAAAAAAATTCGAAATGCCAAAGTAAAACTTAGATCTTCAAAGAGAATAATTGCCTAAATGCTAAGGAAAATAATACAACTCTTGAATATCAGCAAGGTTATTACTCAACCAGCAAAATCTTAACATCTCTTCCCCTTATATTATCATCAAAAGTTAAAATAATAATCGATATGGCGAAAATTAAATTTTGATTGAAACTATAAATCATGTAGAGATAAAAATAGTAAAAATTTCGATCAATCAAACAAAATTCATAATATTTTATTAATTAGACACATATCCCATTTTAGAGTAATAATTAGAGTATGGTTAAGGAGAATTATATATAGTGATAGTAGTGTTGTATTTTTTTAATAACAGAAACTTTTTGAAATTTCTTCAAATTATTTTTAAAATTGAGCAACGAATGTTAAGCACTTTCGAACCATGCATAACCGTTAGGACTTTTATATGAGGTTAGTAGAATAAAAAATATCAAACAACTTCTAACCATGCATAAGCTTTAGGACGTTTAAATGAGGTTAGAAGTTACTTAAATATTTATCCCTCTCTTATATAAGTTTTTCATCTATACATAATCGTGAGGACTTTTAAATGAGAATAGAAGCGTTAGAGATTAAAGTTATTCAACCAGTCCGTGGGTGTGGTGCAATGGAAAGGATTGTCTGGGTCTGGTAAGACCCGTGTTGGAGCCCTACCTTACACACATTTCTCGCAAAAAATAGTACCCAGTGTTATAGGTGCTATGCGTTGAAGCGGACATGCATAATTTAATTCCTCTTAGGAGTTTACCAGTTGTCGGGTTCTCTTAAATAGAATTCAAAAATAAAATTATTCAACCATGCATAACTGTGAGGACTCTTAGATGAGAGTGAATACCTTGGGATAGAATAAATAATTTAAATCAAGTTAAAAAATTTATTTTTCATTTTCCGAAATACCAACTTCTACACACTATATTAAATTTTGGTGTATGAATTGTAAGAAATTTTCAAGAAATTTTAACATATCATTCCTATGGTTATGAAGTATAATTTAATCACTACCCATCACTTTCTCATTCACTATTAATAATTTTTTATAGATTTAAAAAGATTCAAGCAGTCAATTACCATCTTTTTCAAAGTAAATTCCTTACTGAAGTAAACAAAAGTATTTTTATTAAAAAAATCAAAGTAAAAGTCTAAGTTATTTGTCAAATTTCTAAATCCAAAGGAATTTGTGAAAATCTATTTTCTGGAAGGGGTTTTGTAATAAATTTCATTGAATTTTGAAATCCGTTGAAATTTAAATCCAAGGTAAATATGCAACGACCCAGCTTTTTGGATGGTTTAAATCGACAATAAACCACACATGTCAACTCAAACCATTCAAAAGGGAGGATTATTAATGGGGTAAATAAGAAAATAAGAGAAAGAAGAAAAAACAAAACACAGAATCTCACGGCGGAATGACAAAATATTATAATCAAATAAACAGTTCATGAAGCTGTTTTACAAATAACATTTGATTTCACTTTACAATACAATCAGAGTTATACATACAATAGGAATAAATAAATTATGCAGCGGAACAACATGCAGTGGAATATATATATAAAATAAATAGTATACAAATCTTCATCTTCGTCCTCCAGAAATAAAGTCTTCAACACTGAAAAGCTCAGGCTGACCCGAGCGTAATGAAAAGAGAAAACACTCGAGTCAAAACTAAAAGATCTTATATCAGTTAAATCAAAATAAGTAAATATGAGTGTAACAGCTTCAGAGATGTTTACGGGATTTTACATCTTCTATCCAGTGTCTAACGTGCATGCAATAACTTAAGAGATGTTTAGGAATCCATCTCCTGAGGATCTGTTAAACTATCTACATATATAATACAATACACTATTATAATATGCCTATAGTAAAGTAAAGTATTAAAATAGCTTTATGGTGTTACCCATATCCCCCTTAACACAGTTTTATATAAATACCGTAGTCTATACAGATACTGTAAGCTCCACCAAACTGGTGGGATACTCAGGGAGCACTTCATTGGTACGATACAAACAAAACTTGTAATGGGCTCAATAAGGCATATGACAAGGCACGCGAGGCAATTCCTAGGGTAGGATACTACCATTTTGCAGAACCGGGCTAGTGGTAATGTATAACAGCTACTACCGCCCACCTCTAGACACACTCCCATAATCAAATCAAAGGGTGGCCACCAAATCAAATCACAAAGCAATAGATATGGTTTCTAAGAAGCTTGCTCGATCGGGGGAGTGACCCTACTTAGCCCAGGTATAGCTCATGTTTTAGTCATATCAAGTTGACCCGAGGGGGTCAAGGCTACGTTCATACCTCATACAGTAGCGTTTGCCAAACCATTATATTTCGTTATGGATTCTCCACCATGTGCACAGTTGTTAAAGTGGTTTTGGGTATTGGCAGAGAGTATATCTGATCCCGATCTCTTTAACAACCAAACACTTATTTCACACCGGTTGGTTCTTTTACATTTCCAAAACCGATTCATAATTGATATCAAAATATCATATTCACTTCAAAATCATATCACTTTAGAAATAATATTCACTTTTGAAATCATCATTCACTGTAAATCATGTTCTTTTTCAAAATCATAACCACAAAATAGGTTAAACCATCATATTAAAATATTCGCATTTATATCAATTAAATCTAAATCATAACAGTTCCAACTTTAAATGGTTTGGATATTGAATGTAGTTTATATATTGGAATAGTTATACATTAAAATAGTTTATACATAAAAAACTATGTTAAATGTTGTTTATAAATTTAAAATAATATATATTAAAATAGTTTATGTATTAAAAGAAGGTTATAGATTAAAATAGTATATATATTAAAAATAGTTTATATATTAAAATGGGTTATAGATTAAATTAGTTTATATACTAAAAATAGTTTATATATTAAAATAGGTTATAGATTAAAATAGTTTATATACTAACAGTAGTTATATATTAAAATAGGTTATAAATTAAATTAGTTTATATATTAAAATAGTTTATATATTAAAATAGGTTATATATTAAAATTAGTTAATGTATTAAAAATTATTAATATATATTAAAATTGTTTATATGAGAAAAATAGTTTATATGTTAAAAGAGTTTGCATATTAAAAGAGTTTAAATCAAAACTAATTTCAAATTAGAATTGTTTCTCCCAATTTCACAAATCAATTCAAATCAACTTTAGTTCCAAAATTTTAATTTAAATCAATCTTAGTTCAACAATTTCACTTAAATAGGCTAAAGGTTTCGATTCAAATTCTCATTATAACCATTTCAATTTATATCGATTTCAAATCCATATTTGAACTACAAATTTAAACCACTTCAAATTCAATAGGTTTCAAAATTTAAATATTCAGACGTTTACAATAACTCAATTTTTGATACATTTCATTTATATTTCAAAATTAAACTTTAAGATTACAATTTAAATTCTTTAAACAATTCATTTAAACCAATTTCAATTTCAAAATTTTAAAAGCTTGAATTTTGAAAATAATTCACTTCATATAAATCTAATTTTATTTCAATATCATTTAACTAGACTCAAAAATTAAGGATTTTTAAATCATTTAATTTAACCAATCCGGTGTCCATGTATAATTTTCTACTATATGGTCAATTGATACAGATATATATCATTTCAACCCGTAATAATTTAAATTTCCGGATATATATCATTTCAACCCGTATCCCGAATCATAATTTGCAAATCCATAAAATCGCTCAGGTTTATCATTTCAACCCATAATGATTTTTCCCTAATCTATAAGATCGTTTGGGTATGTATCATTTCAACCCATAGCGATTTCTTACAATAACTAAGGGAACTTACAGTGTGATAACAACATATAAAATAAACATAACATCAAATCATCCAAAATGTCAACAGTTAAGCATCTATCACAATCATTATTTAAATCAACCAATAAATCACAACAGTTAACTGGTTATCATTATCAGGTATTTAACTAGCAAATCAATTCCAATATTAATTCAAATAGCAATTAATTCAATATAAATTCAAATTAAATTTAAATGACAATTTTAAATACCAAACAGTAATCAATAAATTTCTAACCACATCATAAGTTTAATTTAACTAACATAAGAACGTTTAGTATTCGTGAGTGGGTTAAAACACTCACGTATGATTTCAAGTCGAATTAAAATCCAAATGAAGCCCAAAATTCTAATAGTCTCAGACTGTAGCCAAACCAGTTTCAAATTGTCCAGAATTTTGATACGATCACAATGGAAGAAACCGCGTCCAAATCCGAGCTCGTATGCAAAACTTATTAATGTTAAAAGTTTTAAACTCTGAATTTAAATAAAAATTAAAATGAGGGTGATTCTGTAAATTTGTTACCTCCTTCTTCTAACCCTAGATCGAAGCATAGACCACGAACGAACCCAACATGGCCACGACAACCCTCAGCCAATCGCGACCAAGTCCAACTGCACCACAAGAATGCCCAGACCACGCCGCCTCTACATGGACCGTTGCGACCCTCCCAGCGTCTCCGATCAATGCCCAAAAGCCCAGCCGCCTCTAACAAACCCTAGTCGAATTTTAGCCGCCGATCCAACCATCAATAAGCCAAACCAACTACTCAGATGAACTCCCCACGGATCTCTCTACAAGACTGAACCCTTGAATCGATGCATCATCGTCATTCATCAACTGCCAAACGGATGGCCGAGAACGTTTTGGTCATTTCTGGAAAAACCAAAACTCGATTGCAAAAACAAACAGCAGATTTAGATTGCTCTCGTCGAGATCTTTCCAACGATATATAATTTGCTAGGGTTTGGAGAGTTCGAATTTTGAAATTGAACTTGGGAATTAGGGTTTCAGCCATTGGGAAGGAAGGAAGGAACAGAAATTTGCAGTACGTATAGAAATCAGAAAATAGCGACTGCAAGGGTTAGAAAAAATCTATTTATATATAGAGAGATAGATAAGAATGAACGGACATATCGAATTGGGTCAAAACGATAACAACGACCTGAAAAGCCTGTTTCGTTTTCGAAACGAAAATGGGTCATCTAATATATCGAAATATAGGTTTTCGATATTTTTAAACTCAATGGAACTATTTTCAAAACCTAATTCCATTGTATATAGAAGTTAGCTTTCAAAAACAAATTTGTGACGCCCCACCTCTATACCCACGCTAGCCAAGGACACTACGGGGTAATGCCGTCAACTAGCACGGAGAATAAGGCTGTTGAGGAGCGACCATCCGTGTAACTTCTTTGTGCGAGCACCGATATGTCAGATAGTATAGCATGTATTTAATTTGAGGAGGAAATCCGACATACCGATACAAACTCAAAGCTATCACACAGTGGCTATATATATAATCTTCGGAAACAAATATAGAAATAAACATAACACAAATCAGTCACAGACAATTCATATCACGAAGGCGGAAGAAGATATGAATAAACATATAACACATGAAAGTGTATATCAGAGTAGTGGTCAAATAAGATCCACGATAACACAAAAGAATATATACAAGTGCAAGGCAAAATAATATGTATACATCAAGGAGTCTAGATCTCAAATGTATACAACAAAAAAACTACAAGCTAAGTAGTTAACCAAAAGTCAGATGATGGCTCCATATAAGAAGTCATGAAGAAACACCTGTAAAATCTCAGTCTGACCCGAGTATTATTTATAAGAAAATAATAAACGGATCAGTCTAGCTATAAATATCAGATGATATGGTATAAAGTAAAAGACATGGCAAGAACATGTAATAACCATAGTGGCATATTACTATAAGTATATAATTGAAAATCAACAAGAGATTAATCAATATCACAAGAATCTTCTCAAAGATTAAAAGAATGTCATATTCTTAATTTAATTCACCAAGCCACAATAAATGAAATACACATCAATGCCAACTGAAAAAGGTGGTGAAACAGAAATCCCAGAAATCACACCAAGAAATCCAGAAATCACAAGAAAAGGATGGCCAATCCCAAACAGGAGCATGAAAGCCGGAACATTGACGCAGTGCAAACGGTACGTCCAATGAACCGGAAAGCCGAGACATTGATGTAGTACAAACGGTACATCAGATGAATCGAACATTGACGTAGTGCAAACGGTACGTCCAATGAATTGAACATTGACGTAGTGCAAACGGTACGTCCAATGAATTGGAAAGCCGAGACATCGATGTAGTACAAACGGTACATCAGATGAATCGAATATTGACGCACTGCAAACGGTACGTCCAATGAATTGAACATTGACGTAGTGCAAACGGTACGTCCAATGAATTGGAAAGCCGAGACATCGTTGTAGTACAAACGGTACATTAGATGAATCGAATATTGACGCAGTGCAAACGGTATGTCCAATGAATTGAACATTGACGTAGTGCAAACGGTACGTCCAATGAATCGGAAAGACAATACAATTCAGAACATTGACGCAGTGCAAACGGTACATCCAATGAATCGGAAGGCCGAGACATCGATGTAGTGCAAACGGTACATCAGATGAATCGAAACACATTAAAAGTACTTGGGTTGCCAGCCCACAAAGAAATGAGACGAAGCTCAATAAAATGAAGTACAGTCCTTCACATGGACAAAGAGACATCGCACATTGCTAGTCTAAACCATAAAATGATCATCATCAATCATCAAGAAGTGTCGATTACACTAAGCTAGTAAATATAAGAGTTTAGCTTCATGTCCCATAACCACTTGCTTAACTCAAATATTTACGAACAGATTGTAGATCTCCACTAGAAAATTGTCACAAGAGTTTCAATCGAACAAGTCCATCAATTAACCGACGAAGTAAACGCAAGCGTTTCATACCACTTGTTTTGCTAAGCCGTTTAATTATATTTTCTCATACGAATGAGGTAAAGGTTTGTATATACTAGTAGATTAGAAAATGGTTTGATAAACGAGTTTGGTATTAAAAATAGAGTTGAAAACATTTTGATGAAAGGGTTTTGATATTTACTACTAGTATTAAAACCTTCAAATCTTTAGAGTGACAAGTCACAAAACGATTGTTGAAACAAATCGAATCACATAAAATTCACATTCGAAGACGTGAGAAAAATCCAAAGAAATCAATTCCCAAAACCATCAAAGTAAGAAATTCTGTTGAATGTTTTTCAGATAAGATCCCCTACGAAAGAAATCAAAATGATTGTAGAAACAATCAATCATCGAAATTCACATACGAAGACGTAAATTAAATCCAATTAAACCGATAAAGAATTCATCGAAATGGATATTAAAAAATCCCGAAAAAGGAGTCATCAAAGTCATAGTAAATGATAACAACAAATAGGATCATCACGAATCGATTTAAATTGAGAATTCAATCCAAAAAGGCAAACTGGACTGAAACAGCAGGTTCAATCGACTAAACAGAGTTTTCAGTCGACTGACCCTGTACCTGGAAATTTTCCAGGTTCAAGAAACTTTATGTTTCCAGGTTCAGTCGACTGAACAGAGTTTTCAGTCGACTGAATCATGCCTGGAAACTTTCGGGTTCCAGGTTCAGTCGACTGAACAGAGAATTCAGTCGACTGAATCATGCCTGGGCTGTTTTTCAGCCTATACAAATGAAGGGCAAACTCTTCCAAAATGCAACCGGACGAACATGGCTCTAAGGGATTATGCCAATCAGCAACCCGGCCCTATATGCTCCACGGTGCATCACCAAAAGCATGATCAAACATCCATAAAAAGATTTACACACAAATTTGACTTCAAAAACCAAAAATTGGAATATTCACAAAACCAATCCAAAACAAGAGCAAATGCACATGAAGAGGTGTTAGGAATTCATACCTAACAACCAAATATAATTATAGTCATAGATGTGAGATAAAAATCTCACCTTTTACACAAAAACAATGAAGAGGAAGCTATAGAGCAAGGCAAGGACAAACACTCTTCAATTCCAACTCAACAAGCTTGAATCTAAGCTTAAAAGAGAAACATTTCCTAAATTAGGTTTAGGAAATTTCTGAAATTTAAAGGAGAAAGAGTTGGAGAAGAAGATGGAGATGCATACCTATGGGTTCTCTTTGAATTTGGAGCTAGAACTTGATTTGCAAATGGAAACTAGGGCTTGGAAATTCTAATTTCCCATTCCACTCACCATTGTTGCTCAAGAACTGAAATGAGGAGGAAGTGAGGGAGAATGGGGAGGAGTGGTTCAGATTTGGGGGTTAAGTTGGCAAAGGGGCTGAACCTAAACCCAAACCCAAAGTGCAAATGGTCAAATTTTTGACTAGCTCCAAACATATCAAAGTTTATACTCAAAAAGGTCACAAACGGCATTTTGGACTCAATGGGGGTGGTCTCGAGTCCCAATTCGACTGTTTGCAAAAAGTAGCTTTTCGGACAAACATCCGACGAATGATGAAATATTTAAATAAAATATTTAAATATAAAATCGATAAATATGCGCGTTGTTACAAAATTATATTCATTTAATTTCTGTTAATCGATTTCTACGCGTTTCGAGCTCGCACGACCAAACGATAAGTCTGATCGCTACGAAACTTGAAATCCTACGATAATTCACTATTACGGATTCGATGAAACTGGTTTCATCGAAATCCGAGACAGTGGCCAAAATGGATATTTTCAAGTTAATTAAATAAATTATTATTAAATTGGCTTAATCATCTATAGATTCTAAATTTAAAAGTTAAACGTTCTATCATCCTTGATTACATAGAAATTAATAATCTTTTAAAATTAATTTTCCATGTTAATTTCAAGGTTTAAATATTGCACTAATTTCAGCGTTTAATTACAACTGAAATAAAATCCTAGTTAATAATAATTTAATTTCAATCAAATTACTCTATTTTGATTTACATGCTTATTATATAATCATCCAATACCTTATGAATATAATTAACATTAGTTTGCATTTCATTACATTCATTATTTATAGTTATCATCTTTTACAATATTGATTATAATATTTCAATTTCGTTAATTTCATTAATTACCAATTTAATTCCATACTTACAATTATAACTAAATTAACTTTACCATTATTTCAAATGATTGGAATTATTTTAAAATAGTTGTCAATTTCATTAAATCAACATTATTAAATCATATTCTAATTATATTTTCTCATTAATAAATCATAAATTTTAATTTCACACAATATTAAATTCTAAAATCTTATTAAATTTAATAGTTTTAATTATCAAGAATTACGGGTCATTACACTCTCCTCCACTCAAAACTTTTCGTCCTCGAAAAGGAACAAAATGGAATTAAGAAACTCATATACTCTATTCAAATAATCAATTTATAACACTTTAAACTTACATAATTAAGTATTTTAAATAAAATATATCAATTTATAAACAATTAAATCTTCATATTCAAGTACAATAAAATTTGAAAATATTTTCACTTTCATAAATTTTTCCGAGTCTTAAATTCACGAAAAAATTTCGGCAGAGTCTCCTTTGCGCGGCTAGGTCCGGAAAAATAATGATATCAATAATTACAATATATATTATATTTCAAAAATAAAATATCCCAAACCTTGGGAAAAATAATAAAATATCGTTACAAAACCATAGTCCAAAAACGTACCTATTTATCGGGCAAACAAACTTTAGTTATGAAACCAAAGCAGTGGCTATTGCTTCCATAAACCTGTATTCCACTTATATAATCCAAAATAATGAGAAATATGTACAAAAGAAATATTTAGTTGTTTCAATCAGTAACAAAAGCAAATCAACATAAAACATATACAGACAAAACAATACAACCATTATATACAATCAAAGTATCCATCAGACATCCATAGCAACCAAAACTAATGGTTGGTTCAGTTCAGAAACTTCTCATCATTCAAGGGTGATAAATAAACTACTAAGTGTACCTTACGCTAAACAGCCTTAGATAATTACCTTATAGATTATTCATACAACCTTAAACAATTGAAATATCCTTTCCCAAACTTCCTATTAGCCAAAAAACATATAATTTAATATGATTCAAGTTTATTCAATCGGTTTCCCTTTTTACTCTTTTATTTATTTTCATTCGTTCAATTTCATTTTTCATTTTCCATTAATTTACATTTATTTACTTACATATGTTATTTCCATTCAATTATTTAGATCATCAATAAATCAATTCTTAAAATATTATATAAGTTTCTTTGCAATTTAATTCACATTCATATACTTATATAACTTGATTTCCATTAAATATGAATATTCATTAATAAACATTTCGTACTTAAGTGTTTCAACCTTTTAATTCACATCTATCCTTTCTTTTATAGTATCAATTAACAATAAACTTATTTATGAATCATTCAGTCATTTCTTAAGTTTATAAACATTTTCTTAGATAATATTCACTTTTTACTATTCAATCTAATTATTAGCATTTCAACATTAACAAATGCTTATAACATTTCTTTTACATCAAGATTCTGATTTATAGAAATAATTCCATTTGAACACTTTCATTACTTAAGTTTTACTTGTATAATATTCTATTACATATTCATATTTCACATTTCAACATTTTAAACCTTTCTGGTAAGTTATATATATGTTTTAAGAATGCAATTGAATGTTACACAAATTTATCTTATTCATTTTAGTTAACAAAATGTTCAATAATTACATCTTCAAATTTTCATATCTTTTGATATACAAATTACAAATTTCCAATTTCTTATATTTCATTAATCACTTAACTCTTAATTTCTTAGTTTTCATTTTAGAAGTTTCCAACTATTAAAATAGTTAATATTTCATTTCATTACAATAATCGAAATCCGTAATTTGTAGAAATTTAGGAACTAAATACCGGGTTCCATTTCAAATCATTTTGAAATAATACACACACACACAGATATCTTTTATATATATAATCATATTTAGAAATTTAAAATTAAGATTTTTTATCAAACCAAATGTGTAGTAAAGCTACTACAGTGGTCTTCCCACTTTGAAACTCGAAAATGAATGTCAATGATGTAGCCTTCATCACCGAAATTATTTTCCAACGACAGAAGAGGGCAGTGCAGAATTTATTTCCTTTTAAAATTCTTTTAAAACAATTCTTTTAAATAAATATTTCTATCAAAGTACTTCCAAATAATACAAATATTTCTTTCCAAAACCTTTTGAAACTAATTTCAAAACCCCAGAACTTAAGTTCTCTAATTTCCAATTTACATTCACCTTATTTGTCAATTTTATTTTGCAACCAATATTTATAAAATTCCTCTTCCTAACAAACAAACATATAAAATACAACTATATCCATTTATAAAAATTAGTCTTTTATATACAAAATATAATACTAGATAAAATTATTTCATTTACCTATATTTCAAAAACAATATTGTGTCGGTCTGCCCAATTAAGTGTTTAGAAATCCCTATCAATGCCAAAGCGTCCTATGTACCAGCCAGAATTTATAAATACTAAATAGAACAAATTAACACAATATAAAAACATTTTATAATAATAAAAAATACGCTCTCTCATATATATACACTCAGGCAACTCAATCTAGGGTATTACTACCTTATCTTTAATGAGTTAAACCCCACAAAGCTAAGATTATCGCTAAACCTTGCTCTGATACCAAATGTAACGACCCACCGTTTTGGATGGTTTAAATCAACAATAAACCACACATGTCAACTCAAACCATTCAAAATAGAGGATTGTTAATGGGGTAAATAAGAAAGTAAGAGAAAGAAGGAAAAAACAAAACACAGAATCACATAGCGAAATAACAAAATATTATAATCAAATAAACAGTTCATGAAGTTGTTTTACAAATAACATTTGATTTCACTTTACAATACAATCAGAGTTATACATACAGCAGGAATAAATAAATAATGCAGCGGAACAACATGATGCAGTGGAATATATATAAAATAAATAGTATACAAATCTCCATCTTCGTCCTCCAGAAATACAGTCTTCAACACTGAAAAGCTTAGGCTGACCCGAGCGTAGTGAAAAGACAAAACACTTGAGTTAGAACTAAAAGATCTTATGTAAGTTAAATCGAAATAAGTAAATATGAGTGTAATGGCTTCAGAGATGTTTACGGGATTTTACATCTCCTATCCAGTGTCTAACGTGCGTGCAATAATTTAAGAGATGTTCGGGATTCCACCTCCTAAGGATTCGATAAACTATCTACATATATAATACAATACGCTATTATAATATGTCTACAATAAAGTAAAGTGTTAAAATAGCGTTAAGGCATTACCCATATCCCTCTTAACACATTTTTATATAAATATCATAGTCTATACAGATACTGTAAGCTCCACCAAACTGATGGGATACTCAGGGAGCACTACATAGGTACGATACAAACCAAACTCGTAATAGGCTCGATAAGGCATATGACAAGGCATGCGAAGCAATTCCCAGGGTAGGATACTATCGTTTTGCAGAACCGGGCCGGTGGTAACGCGTAGCTGCTACTACCGTCCACCTTGAGACACATTCCCATAATCAAATCAAAGGGTGGTCACTAAATCAAATCATAAAGCAGTAGATATGGTTTCGAAGAAGCATGCTCGATCGGGGGAGCGACCCCACTTGGCCCAGGTATAGCTCATGTTTTAGTCATATCAAGCTGACCCGAGGGGTTCAGGGCCGCGTTCATACCTCATACAGTAGCGTTCACCAAACCATCCTACTTCGTTCTGGATTCTCCACCACGTGCATAGTTCACTACACCAAATACTGAGATTTGCAACTAACCATCCGCGCATTTAGCAACGGTTAATAACCGTTGCCATTTAGCAACGGTTAATAACCGTCTTGGTTCAGTTAGCAATGGGTTTTTCTTGTTGCTAATTGGGAAAGGTTATTAATCGTAGCTTCTTTGGAGACAAATGATGGCGGTGAATTTCATCCTTTCGCGCCATAATTTTTGGCGTGCTTCGTTCCAATTAGCAACGGTTTTCAACCGTGGCTAATTAGCAACGGTTATTAACCGTCCCAATCTTTTAGCCTACAAGCCCACCAAGCCCCTGGGATGGGGCAACCAACTGAGCCGGGCAACATCCAAAATCTGTTTTACTTCACAGTTACAGCTCAATAGCAATCTCCATGTTGGCGATCTGCTCGAACCCAAAAAAACTAGGGTTTCAAAAATCAACGCTTTCTAAATAATCATCGCTGCATACTTGGCTATTCCATCAGCCATCGTCGGCTCAAGCTTGCCTCCTACGCGATATTTTCTACTGCTGATTTGAAGTCCTGCTACAGTCTCTATACTGCCACTGCTAATTAAGTATGCGAATTTCTTGTTTTGAGTTGTCTAATTTTCTAAAATTGAGTCGCCCTTTTACTGCTTTAGATTTCATTAACCATAAAACGCCTGAAGCTAATAACTTATTAGTATTTAGTTATAAACAAGTAGTTTTCTGTAAATAATCGTTTAGGAATTGAAATTTGAAAGCTGAAGCTAAAAAACTAATAATTATTTAGGAACTGATACTTACATTGATGTACTATTTTTCCTACAGTGTGTGTATGTCTACCCGCAAACATTTAGTTCATTTTTTCTGCAACTTGAAAAGATCCCCTTCTGCCTTTTTTACTATTTCCACTGAACCATGTGTAAACCAGACCATCAACTGCACAAACCAAAATGGTCGTGAAGGTCATTTCTACTTACCATGTCTTCATATGTCACTCCTCAGAATTGAAGTGAACTCAAAATATATCAACTGCAGATGTTATACCGTTAAAAAAAAAGGGTCTACCATATATAGGTCGAAAATTAGAAAAATAGGGTGAACACGGAACCAATAAAGCTAGCCGCTTTTTTCCTACCTCTATCTCGACTCATATAATGGTTTCTCATGTCATAGACAACTTAGAATAATAGCCATACATGTAATAGGTTCACCATATGTAATGATTTCTCATGATTTATACTGTGCTTAAATTATGTTTAACCTTGCTTGCGCACAACACAAAAATTCAAGCTTCACATATAATAAACTTCAACTAGTCAAATTAATAGCACCACATTGATTTGTCAGAATTGAATAAATGACTAAGCTAAAAATTACATTATTAAAAAATCCACATGCAGATGATTGGCAATCGCTTATTGTACAGTAGAAATCACAAAATCGTAAACAAATTGAAAATTTACTACAACATACCATACCTGCAAATCGATCGAGCAATCAAAAGCTTGTTATAAGTTTAGACGAGTTGCTTACCGTCATTACGCTTGCATTTTATGGAAGAATAAAGCTGAAATTTTGGGGGAGGCACTAAAATGACCTACTTCCTCCAGTTCTGAAATTTTGGTTGATTAAAGAAAAAAAATGACAAATATCTACTACTCTTCAATAGTTTGCCAAAGTAGAGATGCACCTTCTAATCTGAACCATCAGAATACATATTTGATGTTTTAAGTGTACAGTGTTAGAGAACCAAGAAACAATTGGTTATTCAAGGGATGATCTTTTTACATTTATATATGATTTGTTTTACAAATTGTAATGTACTGTACTGTACTGCATGCTAGTTAGACATAGTTGCTTATAGTGACTGCTAGGGTATAAGTTGATGCAATGAATTTTGTTTTACTAAATATGAGACCATATTTAGTAAGTGGATAAAATTGTTGTTAATGGCGCAAACCAAGTATCAAGAGAGGGGTAATGCATAGACATTACTCTGGTGCTACAAAATGGCGCCGTTGTAATGGCAAATTTTTTGGAAACAGTTTGATGCTAATGTTAAATTTCAAGTGAAATCAAAAGAATATGTAACGACCCCAAATTTTATAAGTATTTGAATTAATAATTAATTGAGTTTTTGAATTTAAAATTGTTAATTTATTTCATTCTGAATAAAAATAGTAAAACAAATGGTTTAAAGTGAAATTAATCGATTAAAGTAATGCGAGTTTCCCCGAACTCAAATAAATTTGGTATAAATCATTTTAATTTAAATATTGTGTATATATGTATATATATGTGATTTGAATTTAAATAACTCAATGTAATAAATTGTGAAATCATTAAATTAATCTTAAAATAAATGGTTTAAAGATAAGTATAAAAATAAAATGATTTTTAAAGATTTAGAATTGATGGTTAGTGATGATTTGAATGTACAAATTAAATATAAGATATAGAGTATAAAATAAATACCTTTGATAAAAATTTAACAACAAATTAAAATAGAAATTATTTATATTACAAGGCTAAAAATATTTGAGTTATAAATAGAGATAAATAAAAGATAAGCTATAAAGTAATATACATTCAAATAACAAGATATAAACATATATATGTACACTTGCAAGGAATGAAACAAGAATGTAAGTATATGTTGGCTTGCAAATGAAGACAACAAAGATATGTAAATATCTATTAGTTTAAAGAACAAGATCAAGTTGAACACGTACAGCCGATATGAGAAAAAATATTCATTTGTACATGGCAATTAATGCAAGCCATCACCATATTTTCACATCAGCCACCAAAACAAATATTAGTAGACAAAGCAAGAAATATCCCTGACCTATTGTACAAAATAATATATACCCTGTACATTTTTCTTTTTTTTATATATCAATATCAGCCTTCCTTATTTCATCTGTTCGTTCCTCAAAACCAAAGAAAAACTGAAGTAAAACATCTCAAAGCTTAAAACATAAGTATCATCATTCAACTAAGCTACCATTCAGTTCAACTAAAAGAAAAGAAAAGAAAAGGAACAAATGCTGCAGGATCAAAGTGAAATGTAAGATCTGAAAGCAAGATTCATTTCCAGATTCAAGTCTCAAATTCCAGGCTTAAAACAAAAATGAAATGCTCTCTGTTCTTCTTCCCTTTCAATGGTGAGCAAATTCTTCAACCCTTATGTATATATGATCTGGTTTGCATGTGATTTATATTGGGTATATGTTATGGAATGATGTGGTAGAAAAAAAAATCATATTCGTATGTCCATATATATATATGTCTATCTGTAGCCTAAAAATGTAGATACATGTATAAGAACCTGTCTCTCTGTTACAGGCTAAAACAGACTCAAAAATTCATATCACCCAAACCAATCAATATTAGGTTTTGATTTCAAAATTAAAGGTGATTGTAAAGGTGTAATACCAATTTTAAAAATGACCACAAGTATAATTATTGAATAAATATTTTTAAAATTGGAAATTACAGTGATGAGCACTTTAAATCAGAAAAATCAAATATGGTAATTTCAAGTTTTGTTTATATCATCAGATTCGAGTATAAAAACGATGATTTTTGAGAGAAACATCATGATTTTTAACTAAGTAAATCACGAGATATTGGAAGATGATCAGAATCGACCATTTCTTCGATTTTTGATGATCGCATAGTTGAGTGGCTTTGGAATTCTGGTTAAAGCTTGCTGGAGGATCGATGGTCAAGGGAAAAATGGTCGCATGATTTCTAGTTGATCATGGCGACGGTACTGTTCGAAATTAGGGTTTAAGTTATCACTTTGGTCGATGTCAGAATTTAGGGGACTGAGTTAACGTGGGTAGGCCGGAGTCGATCGCAGGGTGGGGGATCGCCGTGTGGGGACGTAGTGCTACTCTGGAGTGAAGGCTGGAGGTCCTCGTCGTCTCGATCGTCGGTGGCGAAACGATTTCAGTGATGGGCTCGATCCAGTTTTTGATCGAGAGAGTCGTTTTGAGATTCGACTCGATTTTGCTTAATCAAATTTCATTTTCGCGTTTGCTTGTGCTAGTGTGATCGTCGAGAGTGGTTACGACGATCAACGGAGGTCGGCGTCATGGTGTCAGGTGCACAGCGTGCACGCCAGAGGTTGGGTATCAGTTGCTTTTGAAGATTTGGGGGAGAAAGGGATAAGTCGGAGATGGTCTCGAGAAAACAATCGCTCGACTCGAAGCAGCAGAGGGAGTTTGGGTTGAAGCAGGGAAAGTGGACTCGAGTTTCACTCGAGTGATTCCTGTGTCTTGCTCGAAGCAGGTAGGGGATAGACTCGAAGTCATTCCAGGCTTTGGCTCGAGTGTATTTTTTGTAACAGGTTTTGATTACTGAAGCCTGTTCTTTTTTTTTAGTAAAGTTTTAAAAAGTAACAAACAAAAAAAAAATTTAAACTAAGTTTAAATCTGAATTCAAGTTTAGTTTAAATCCTAGTTTGAAATAATTTAAGTTTTTGAAATTTAAATGGGTTTTAACAACTTTTAAACGACTAAGTGAATTTCTTAATAAAAGTAATTAAGGTAAATTTGTTAATCAATTTAAGTTTGATTTACCAAGTAATTTAAAGAATAATTAATTTGAGGATAAGTAATTATGTGATTAATTAATAAAGGTTGATTAATTTATAAATAAATGTTGATTAATTTTAATTAATGGTTCATTAACTAATGAAATTAGTTAAGGATAATTGATTAAAGGATAATAAATAAATTAAGGATTGATTAATTTATTAAGAATGGATGATTAATGATTTAAGCATCAGTAAATAAAGTGACTAAAAGATTAATAAAATTTTAAGGATGATTAATTAAAGTGTAATTAATTAAGGGTAATTAATTTAATAATAATTAATCGATTTTGGGTTAATTAATTAATTAAAGATAATTTATTAAATGGTGAATTAAATAATTAAAGGATAATTATTTAATAATTAATAAAGGTTGATTAATTTTAATTGAAGGTTAATTAATTTATTATTAATGGTTAACAAATAACTGATTTAAAAGATAATTTATCAAAATGAATTTGTAATATTAATTAACCAGGATTAGTAATTTATTCATAGAAATTATCTGATTTAGATTTATCAGATAATAAATTTGACCTTACTTATGAATGTTTGAATTCTATTGAATGTTGAATTGTTTGATATCCCTAATTGTGATGCTTTGTGATATATCCTGATTTATGTTGTGATTTGTAATTTACTTATCTGTGATCTGTGAATGAAGATAAGCGATATAGTTTATATCGTTTATCAACTATATCTTGTATTCTGATATATGATGATTGTATGATGTTGCACTACTGTGTGAAACCCCTGGACTACACCATACACACACAAATATGGATTTCACGTGGAAATCAGTTAAGTCACAGATAATTTAAATTTGATGTTTTTGAAATTAAAATTTTAATTTCAATTGATTTTGAAATTAGAAATTCGGGTTTAAAGTGAAAAACTTTTGAAATAGAATTTCAAAGATTAAAGTTATTTTGAATAACTTAATCGAGTTTTGAAATTTAAATAATTTGATTTAAATTTGAATTCAAGTTTGGAATTGAATCCTATGATTGGAAACTAGGGATTAAAGATGATATAAATGTGTTTATATAAAGTTAAACCATTTAAAAGTATAATTTTGAGAATTTGGATTTAACCTAAATGACTTTAACTCGTATAAATGAATCAGGTTTCCAAAATGAAAACTGTTGTTTTCAAAAGAATAAAAGCTTTCAGATAAGAAATGAAATTCCAGTTTAATTAAAGGAATTTCAAGATTGAATTGAAAAATGGTTTCTGAGTTATGAATGAATTCTTTTTGAAAGCTATGAATTAAATCTGTTTATTTTTAACAGATTTATAATGATGATTTGTTTAAACCATTTGAAATGGAATTGTTTTGAAAACTATGAGTTAAATTTTTGATTTGAAGATTTAACGAGTTAATCAAATTAAAATGGGAATTAATTTGGAAAATCTGTGAATGAATCTTTTGTTTAAAAGATTAAAGTGTGAAAATTGTTTAAACCGTTGAGGGTTGTTAAAATGAATCTTTTGTTTAAAAGATTTAAAAATGGTAATTTGTTTAAACCATTTGATGAAAAGTTTTGGGTAATAAGTTGTGACTTAATTGAAATCCCAATATCCATATGTTTTTAAAGATTGCGCTCGTTATTCGGTTTAGCCGGGAGAGGACCTTTGTGTCATATAACCCGTTCCGAATACTGATACGTCGTATATGGATAGCATTTGAAGACCGGTGGTGAAGACCGGATATTTTCGAAAACGAAAGGACAACTCGTCGAATGTCTCTGCACCGACTGGTCCCCGGTATAGAGATTTTAGCACCCTTTGTGATGGGAAGTCCGGACGTGATTGGAAATTATCCGGAATTGCAAGGGCTTCGTGAGAAGTGCCTTCGGTTCTGTTCGAACCCGGAACAGACTTGTATGGATACATGTCTGACATTACACTTTGAGATATAAAGCCGATTTCTTTCAAATACATTTCTGTTGGTGGCGGAGAATTCATTCTCTTAGCTTAACACCCTTCTCTGGGACGTACGAGCTCAGAGGTTATGTAGTTGAAATTTATCAGCAATATATCCCAATTTGGTAATGTGACATGCTGAGTGTAGCTGTGTGATGATCAGCGTTTGATCATTCGTGATATGATCATATGTTTGATCATTTATCTTTGTGATCATAGGTTGATCATCTGTTGACCCAAAGCATGGCTTTGTGACAAAGCGTAGCTTTGTGGACGAGACTTCGTCAGGGCCTCACAACCCGGAAATGGTCGAAACAGGATCGTTGCGGCAAGGTTATGAGGGTCGCGCCCTTTAGGGTATGTCATTTCCTTCTGGAAAGGGGTGGTATCATGGTATGGAGCCCAGATACTTACTCATGTGGATACACTTTCTTTATGATGTGTGATGTTGGATACCGAGCTCGGATAAAGGTCCCAAAGGACCGGGGGATGGCATATTCGTGAGTTACCTGTTACAGGGGTAACCCGGCCTTGTTTTGCAGATAGCAGTTTGTCTCTCGGGACGTCCCGCCAGAGGCGATCCCATGCGGCGGAAGGAAGTTCCTTAGCCTGACCATTTGTTGGAAATCCATCTTCCAAATACGAACTTTGTACGGTTTTAGTTGTAGAACCTACCATCTAATATGGTAGCTATAGTAGGCATAGTATAATGGTACCTATGCTGGCTAAGATTTATATTCTACTTTCAAATTGTTTTACACTATGCACTAATAATAATAATCCAATGATTTGCGTAGTAAGCATCTTTGACTATCATAAGAAGAAATCTCCTCCAATTCTGCGTTTGCATTGTGTGTGGTGGGAGGTCTTATGGTAGTTTCATTTTCTAAAAGCATTGCGGATTTCAATGTTTAAAACCCTTTGTGTTTGTTTAAAGATAAAACTGTTTTTGTTGCTCACACCAGTCCCATGACTGATCCGGAGTTTATTGTTCCTTTCCTAAACTCTGGGTGCTCATAATTTTCCACACGAGCAGTCTAGAGTTGGGTTTCCTTTCAGATATTCAGGTTTAGTAGATTATCTGGAGCTAGTTCATTCATCGGAGTTGCTTATCTTGGAGTCGTGGATTCATTCTTGTCTGAAGATCATTTTGGAGTTATCATTTCTATTGATATTGTTCCGCTGCTGATGTTATCGTTTTCTTTTCCGCTGCTATTTGTTGTATCATATCTCTGATGTATATTGATATTCATTGTATCACTCTGTTGTATCAGATATTGTATATCAATGTATTATTCTTTTTATTCCGCTGTGTTATTTACTTAATGTTGTTATAGCTCCGGCGAATCGGATTTGAACGATCGAATCTGCGGCATTCTAGTACAATGTGAAGTACAGATGTTGATTTTCGAGCGGGCAAAACCCGATACGTTACATTTGGTATCAGAGCTAAGGTTGAACTTTAGCTCAGGAGTATAACCCGTTAAGTAGCTCATTAGAGATAGAGTGAAGTAAACTCTAGAATGAGTAATTCTCAGATATCCGTCTGAATGTCTCAGTAAATTCTCTTACTATCCACTGATAGTAAGTATGAGTTCGAGAAGAGGACGAGATAGGGGACAGGGGAATACGACCATAAATGGTCAATACTCTGTAACAATGAGGAAGCAATCTTTT
The DNA here is from genome assembly GCA_030737815.1 of Allium fistulosum. Taxonomy (NCBI): domain Eukaryota; kingdom Viridiplantae; phylum Streptophyta; class Magnoliopsida; order Asparagales; family Amaryllidaceae; genus Allium; species Allium fistulosum. The sequence continues at coordinate 238,786,982 of CM060902.1, forward strand.
TGTCTATCCATCTCTTTATTCGTCATCTTTTCTCAGTTCTTCGATAGTTTCTGGTAGATCCAGAAAGGAATTCGATATATTAATATGGGACATAAACTCCGGATGGACCAAAATTGTTTGTTTGGATGTATTGGTTGCTTTGTTTGCTATGGTTGATAGGTATACTTTAGTTCTAAACTAAAAATTTTGAAATTGTATCGATATATTTATCTATTCTTTTGGGTCCCAGTATATTCTACGAATGGTTAGTTATCACTTCGGACTAACCGATGTCACCGCATATTTCGTAGATCTGGTTAACCCGAGTATCTTCTGAAGTGTTAAGACAGATTCGTTCTTGTATCTATTATTGATATTCTGATTTGGTAAGCCGAATGCGGAATAAATATTCAGTTGATTTGATGAAATATTCTTCATCTATCTTTTGTCTCCTTGGTAATTTCGAGGACGAAATTCTTTTAAGGGGGGAAGTCTGTAACGACCCCAAATTTTATAAGTATTTGAATTAATAATTAATTGAGTTTTTGAATTTAAAATTGTTAATTTATTTCATTCTGAATAAAAATAGTAAAACAAATGGTTTAAAGTGAAATTAATCGATTAAAGTAATGCGAGTTTCCCCGAACTCAAATAAATTTGGTATAAATCATTTTAATTTAAATATTGTGTATATATGTATATATATGTGATTTGAATTTAAATAACTCAATGTAATAAATTGTGAAATCATTAAATTAATCTTAAAATAAATGGTTTAAAGATAAGTATAAAAATAAAATGATTTTTAAAGATTTAGAATTGATGGTTAGTGATGATTTGAATGTACAAATTAAATATAAGATATAGAGTATAAAATAAATACCTTTGATAAAAATTTAACAACAAATTAAAATAGAAATTATTTATATTACAAGGCTAAAAATATTTGAGTTATAAATAGAGATAAATAAAAGATAAGCTATAAAGTAATATACATTCAAATAACAAGATATAAACATATATATGTACACTTGCAAGGAATGATACAAGAATGTAAGTATATGTTGGCTTGCAAATGAAGACAACAAAGATATGTAAATATCTATTAGTTTAAAGAACAAGATCAAGTTGAACACGTACAGCCGATATGAGAAAAAATATTCATTTGTACATGGCAATTAATGCAAGCCATCACTATATTTTCACATCAGCCACCAAAACAAATATTAGTAGACAAAGCAAGAAATATCCCTGACCTATTGTACAAAATAATATATACCCTGTACATTTTTCTTTTTTTATATATATCAATATCAGCCTTCCTTATTTCATCTGTTCGTTCCTTAAAACCAAAGAAAAACTGAAGTAAAACATCTCAAAGCTTAAAACATAAGTATCATCATTCAACTAAGCTACCATTCAGTTCAACTAAAAGAAAAGAAAAGAAAAGGAACAAATGCTGCAGGATCAAAGTGAAATGTAAGATCTGAAAGCAAGATTCATTTCCAGATTCAAGTCTCAAATTCCAGGCTTAAAACAAAAATGAAATGCTCTCTGTTCTTCTTCCCTTTCAATGGTGAGCAAATTCTTCAACCCTTATGTATATATGATCTGGTTTGCATGTGATTTATATTGGGTATATGTTATGGAATGATGTGGTAGAAAAAAAAAATCATATTCGTATGTCCATATATATATATGTCTATCTGTAGCCTAAAAATGTAGATACATGTATAAGAACCTGTCTCTCTGTTACAGGCTAAAACAGACTCAAAAATTCATATCACCCAAACCAATCAATATTAGGTTTTGATTTCAAAATTAAAGGTGATTGTAAAGGTGTAATACCAATTTTAAAAATGACCACAAGTATAATTATTGAATAAATATTTTTAAAATTGGAAATTACAGTGATGAGCACTTTAAATCAGAAAAATCAAATATGGTAATTTCAAGTTTTGTTTATATCATCAGATTCGAGTATAAAAACGATGATTTTTGAGAGAAACATCATGATTTTTAACTAAGTAAATCACGAGATATTGGAAGATGATCAGAATCGACCATTTCTTCGATTTTTGATGATCGCATAGTTGAGTGGCTTTGGAATTCTGGTTAAAGCTTGCTGGAGGATCGATGGTCAAGGGAAAAATGGTCGCATGATTTCTAGTTGATCATGGCGACGGTACTGTTCGAAATTAGGGTTTAAGTTATCACTTTGGTCGATGTCAGAATTTAGGGGACTGAGTTAACGTGGGTAGGCCGGAGTCGATCGCAGGGTGGGGGATCGCCGTGTGGGGACGTAGTGTTACTCTGGAGTGAAGGCTGGAGGTCCTCGTCGTCTCGATCGTCGGTGGCGAAACGATTTCAGTGATGGGCTCGATCCAGTTTTTGATCGAGAGAGTCGTTTTGAGATTCGACTCGATTTTGCTTAATCAAATTTCATTTTCGCGTTTGCTTGTGCTAGTGTGATCGTCGAGAGTGGTTACGACGATCAACGGAGGTCGGCGTCGTGGTGTCAGGTGCACAGCGTGCACGCCAGAGGTTGGGTATCAGTTGCTTTTGAAGATTTGGGGGAGAAAGGGATAACTCGGGGATGTTCTCGAGAAAACAATCGCTCGACTCGAAGCAGCAGAGGGAGTTTGGGTTGAAGCAGGGAAAGTGGACTCGAGTTTCACTCGAGTGATTCCTGTGTCTTGCTCGAAGCAGGTAGGGGATGGACTCGAAGTCATTCCAGGCTTTGGCTCGAGTGTATTTTTTGTAACAGGTTTTGATTACTGAAGCCTGTTCTTTTTTTTAGTAAAGTTTTAAAAAGTAACAAACAAACAAAAATTTAAACTAAGTTTAAATCTGAATTCAAGTTTAGTTTAAATCCTAGTTTGAAATAATTTAAGTTTTTGAAATTTAAATGGGTTTTAACAACTTTTAAACGACTAAGTGAATTTCTTAATAAAAGTAATTATGGTAAATTTGTTAATCAATTTAAGTTTGATTTACCAAGTAATTTAAAGAATAATTAATTTGAGGATAAGTAATTATGTGATTAATTAATAAAGGTTGATTAATTTATAAATAAATGTTGATTAATTTTAATTAATGGTTCATTAACTAATGAAATTAGTTAAGGATAATTGATTAAAGGATAATAAATAAATTAAGGATTGATTAATTTATTAAGAATGGATGATTAATGATTTAAGCATCAGTAAATAAAGTGACTAAAAGATTAATAAAATTTTAAGGATGATTAATTAAAGTGTAATTAATTAAGGGTAATTAATTTAATAATAATTAATCGATTTTGGGTTAATTAATTAAAGATAATTTATTAAATGGTGAATTAAATAATTAAAGGATAATTATTTAATAATTAATAAAGGTTGATTAATTTTAATTGAAGGTTAATTAATTTATTATTAATGGTTAACAAATAACTGATTTAAAAGATAATTTATCAAAATGAATTTGTAATATTAATTAACCAGGATTAGTAATTTATTCATAGAAATTATCTGATTTAGATTTATAAGATAATAAATTTGACCTTACTTATGAATGTTTGAATTCTATTGAATGTTGAATTGTTTGATATCCCTAATTGTGATGCTTTGTGATATATCCTGATTTATGTTGTGATCTGTAATTTACTTATCTGTGATATATATCTGTGATCTGTGAATGAAGATAAGAGATATAGTTTATATCGTTTATCAACTATATCTTGTATTCTGATATATGATGATTGTATGATGTTGCACTACTGTGTGAAACCCCTGGACTACACCATACACACACAAATATGGATTTCACGTGGAAATCAGTTAAGTCACAGATAATTTAAATTTGATGTTTTTGAAATTGAAATTTTAATTTCAATTGATTTTGAAATTAGAAATTCGGGTTTAAAGTGAAAAACTTTTGAAATAGAATTTCAAAGATTAAAGTTATTTTGAATAACTTAATCGAGTTTTGAAATTTAAATAATTTGATTTAAATTTGAATTCAAGTTTGGAATTGAATCCTATGATTTGAAACTAGGGATTAAAGATGATATAAATGTGTTTATATAAAGTTAAACCATTTAAAAGTATAATTTTGAGAATTTGGATTTAACCTAAATGACTTTAACTCGTATAAATGAATCAGGTTTCCAAAATGAAAACTGTTGTTTTCAAAAGAATAAAAGCTTTCAGATAAGAAATGAAATTCCAGTTTAATTAAAGGAATTTCAAGATTGAATTGAAAAATGGTTTCTGAGTTATGAATGAATTCTTTTTGAAAGCTATGAATTAAATCTGTTTATTTTTAACAGATTTATAATGATGATTTGTTTAAACCATTTGAAATGGAATTGTTTTGAAAACTATGAGTTAAATTTTTGATTTGAAGATTTAACGAGTTAATCAAATTAAAATGGGAATTAATTTGGAAAATCTGTGAATGAATCTTTTGTTTAAAAGATTAAAGTGTGAAAATTGTTTAAACCGTTGAGGGTTGTTAAAATGAATCTTTTGTTTAAAAGATTTAAAAATGGTAATTTGTTTAAACCATTTGATGAAAAGTTTTGGGTAATAAGTTGTGACTTAATTGAAATCCCAATATCCATATGTTTTTAAAGATTGCGCTCGTTATTCGGTTTAGCTGGGAGAGGACCTTTGTGTCATATAACCCGTTCCGAATACTGATACGTCGTATATGGATAGCATTTGAAGACCGGTGGTGAAGACCGGATATTTTCGAAAACGAAAGGACAACTCGTCGAATGTCTCTGCACCGACTGGTCCCCGGTATAGAGATTTTAGCACCCTTTGTGATGGGAAGTCCGGACGTGATTGGAAATTATCCGGAATTGCAAGGGCTTCGTGAGAAGTGCCTTCGGTTCTGTTCGAACCCGGAACAGACTTGTATGGATACATGTCTGACATTACACTTTGAGATATAAAGCCGATTTCTTTCAAATACATTTCTATTGGTGGCGGAGAATTCATTCTCTTAGCTTAACACCCTTCTCTGAGACGTACGAGCTCAGAGGTTATGTAGTTGAAATTTATCAGCAATATATCCCAATTTGGTAATGTGACATGCTGAGTGTAGCTGTGTGATGATCAGCGTTTGATCATTCGTGATATGATCATTTGTTTGATCATTTATCTTTGTGATCATAGGTTGATCATCTGTTGACCCAAAGCATGGCTTTGTGACAAAGCGTAGCTTTGTGGACGAGACTTCGTCAGGGCCTCACAACCCGGAAATGGTCGAAACAGGATCGTTGCGGCAAGGTTATGAGGGTCGCGCCCTTTAGGGTATGTCATTTCCTTCTGGAAAGGGGTGGTATCATGGTATGGAGCCCAGATACTTACTCATGTGGATACACTTTCTTTATGATGTGTGATGTTGGATACCGAGCTCGGATAAAGGTCCCAAAGGACCGGGGGATGGCATATTCGTGAGTTACCTGTTACAGGGGTAACCCGGCCTTGTTTTGCAGAGAGCAGTTTGTCTCTCGGGACGTCCCGCCAGAGGCGATCCCATGCGGCGGAAGGAAGTTCCTTAGCCTGACCATTTGTTGGAAATCCATCTTCCAAATACGAACTTTGTACGGTTTTAGTTGTAGAACCTACCATCTAATATGGTAGCTATAGTAGGCATAGTATAATGGTACCTATGCTGGCTAAGATTTATATTCTACTTTCAAATTGTTTTACACTATGCACTAATAATAATAATCCAATGATTTGCGTAGTAAGCATCTTTGACTATCATAAGAAGAAATCTCCTCCAATTCTGCGTTTGCATTGTGTGTGGTGGGAGGTCTTATGGTAGTTTCATTTTCTAAAAGCATTGCGGATTTCAATGTTTAAAACCCTTTGTGTTTGTTTAAAGATAAAACTGTTTTTGTTGCTCACACCAGTCCCATGACTGATCCGGAGTTTATTGTTCCTTTCCTAAACTCTGGGTGCTCATAATTTTCCACACGAGCAGTCTAGAGTTGGGTTTCCTTTCAGATATTCAGGTTTAGTAGATTATCTGGAGCTAGTTCATTCATCGGAGTTGCTTATCTTGGAGTCGTGGATTCATTCTTGTCTGAAGATCATTTTGGAGTTATCATTTCTGTTGATATTGTTCCGCTGCTGATGTTATCGTTTTCTTTTCCGCTGCTATTTGTTGTATCATATCTCTGATGTATATTGATATTCATTGTATCACTCTGTTGTATCAGATATTGTATATCAATGTATTATTCTTTTTATTCCGCTGTGTTATTTACTTAATGTTGTTATAGCTCCGGCGAATCGGATTTGAACGATCGAATCTGCGGCATTCTAGTACAATGTGAAGTACAGATGTTGATTTTCGAGCGGGCAAAACCCGATACGTTACAGAATATTCATCTGTTTAGTTAATATCAGAGTTGAACTTGGTGGAAAGCCATAAGATATTGTTACCCATGATTTATTATTAGCTCTTGTTATTTTCTTTCAGTATATCTTTTAGTATAGACAAACAATGGATGAATCAATCTAATCGAAGAAATACAGAATATGTGGAAGGTGTGAGAAATTTCGTTAAATTTGTTGCTGAAAACGGTGGCAATAAGGAAAAGTATTCGTGCCCTTGCATGCGGTGCGAAAATGAAGATACATTCAAATTAAATGACATTCATTTTCATTTGCTTAGATATGGTATTGTTCAATCATATACCGTGTGGTGTTTTCACGGGGAAAGAATACCGGAGAAGCCAAAACAACAACCGGTTAGTCATGCCACAAATACTGATGAGTCCGAACATATTAGGATGGAGGATTTGATCAATGATGCAGATAGATTCCATCATTTTCAACCTACAAGTCAGTTTCATGATAATGCTAATATTGGTGAGCAGTTTACGGATAAATCATTTTTTGATAGTGCAATTGCAACAGAGCCATTGTATCCTTCTTATCCAAAAGAGATTACAAAGTTGTATTCCATTGTGAAACTGAATAGCTTGAAGACCCAATACGGCTTTTCAGACAATGGTGTGACTGCAGTACTCGAATTCATAAAGGAGTTACTCCCCGAAGGTAACACGCTACCTTCAAAGTACCCCGACGTGAAGAAGATCATTAAGCAAGTTGGGATGAATTACATAACTTATGATGCATGCATTAATGACTGCATCTTGTACTGGAAAGATAATGTGAACAAAGTTTCATGTACAAATTGCAACGCACCAAGATACAAGACATCATTCGACGAAGAGAGAAAAGCTACCACAGTACCTCAAAAGACCTTAAGACATTTTCCTTTAATTTCTAGATTGAGAAGACTGTATACTGTACCATGGATAGCAGAAGCGATGACCTGGCATGGTCGTGCCAAGTCCGGTACAACCGTAATGCGTCATCCGCGTGATACTTCTCAATGGAAAACTACAGATTCTTTTGATTCTTCGTTTGCTGCTGAACCACGAAATATCACGCTTGGAATAGCAACAAATGGTTTCTGTCCGAATGCTTCTTTAACTAACCCTTATAGCTGTTGGCCAGTAATTGTAGTACCATATAACCTTCCTCTGTCTTTGTGCATGAAAAGAGAGTTCTCAATGTTAACACTGTTGATTTCTGGGCCAAAACAACCGGGGAAGGATATTGATGTTTATTTAGAACCTTTGATAGACGAGTTAAAGCAGTTATGGGAAGGAGTCGTTACATTTGATTCATTTATGAAATCTGAGTTCACAATGAGAGCTAGAGTGTTGTGGGCAATCCATGATCATCCCGCTCTTGGGACTTTATCGGGATGTACAACTCACGGCTACTTTGCATGTCCTCTTTGTGGAGAAGAAACTACATCTGTTTATCTCCCTGAAAGTAAGAAGATTTGTTACATGGGACATCGTAGATTTCTTCCATCTGGACACAAGTTTCGATACGATAAGACAAATTTCAACAACGAGCAAGAACTTAAGCGTCCTCCAAAACCACTGACTGGTTATCAAATTGAAAAAAAGGTAGCGAATATAAAAATGAAAGTTGGTAAAAACATACCGAAAATTGGTCGAAAACGGAAAAAGACAATCGATGAAGAAGTTCCTGCATGGTATAGGAGGTCGAAGTTCTTTGATTTGCCATATTGGAAAACAAATTTGACCCGACATAATATTGATGTTATGCATACGGAGATGAATGTCACGAAACATTTGATCAACACAATTATGAACCATAAAGACATGTCAAAAGATGGGATCAATGCACGGAAGGATTTGAAAATCATGGGTATAAAACAAAAGTTGTGGGTGATAGAAGATCCTGAAACAAGTAAAGTAACCATACCAAATGCGACTTTCACTTTGAGCAAAGAAGAAAAGATACGGTTTTGCACCGTTTTGAAAATTTTGAAAGTGCCGAGCAAATTCTCTTCGAACTTCCATAACAATGTGAGCATCAACCCTCCTGAACTAAAAAATATGAAGTCACATGATTACCACGTCATAATGCAACATTTACTTCCGGTATTGCTTCAGCATTGTTTTCCGCAACATAAGGATCTACGGAATGCTATTCACCGCATTAGTCTCTTTTATAACATTTTGTGCTCAAAGGTGATCAACAGGGAACATCTTCTAAAAGCAAAGGCTAGTTTGGTAGAAGCAATGTGTGTTATTGAAAAACATTTTCCGCCTGCATTTTTTGATATCAGTATTCACCTTATGGTTCATTTAGCCGATGAAGCATTGATTTCTGGTCCTGTTAGATATAGGTGGATGTACCCATTTGAACGGTAAATTACTAATTTTAGTTATGTACATAATTATTCTTGCATGAGAGCAATTACACAATTTAGAGCGAGTGGGAAGGATAAAAATTTTAAGGAAGTAGAAACAACTTATTACGGAGTCATTCAACAGATAATTGAGTTGGATTACATTGACTTCAAACAAACAGTTTTTTATTGTGATTGGGTAAAGGTCAAAGATAAGATCAATGGTTGTAAAATAGATTCTGTTTCAAGCTTGATCACAGTTAACTTGGGAAAATTGAAGAATAAAGATAGCGTGAATGATGAGCCATTTATTCTTGCATCGGAAGCGAGTCAAGTGTTCTACTCAAAAGATTTAAAAAATAACGGATGGTTTGTGGTTTTGCATACACCAAAACGGTTGACCATAAATGTGGATGACACTGAGTTTCCCACCGTTTATCAATCAGCTTTTGAAGACAATGAAAAATTAGAAGATCTTATCAAATGCATATGTTAACTTTGTATTTCAGAGCAGTTATTGTACCTTAACAAAATATTTATTTAAAATGGTGTAAAATGTAAAATATAGCGTGAATGATAGTAATAGATGCATTATATTTTTTATTAGTGTCATTATAATATCCTGATGGATCCATAAGGATGGATATATTGCAAGAGTTCATTTTGTGTTTGTAGTTGTAGGTACTTACATATGATCACATACATACACACATGTACACATACATACATATGATCAGCTTGACTATTCTTTCTTTCTTTGTGTTTGTAGGTAGACAGGCAGTTCAAGATATTGTATTTGCACCCTTTAGTTCAGCAGTGCTAAGGTAATATATTTTTGTATCTGCATTCTTTATTTCAGTCAGTATTTTAGATATTGTTTTGAATCCGCTTAAGTTTAAAATTCTGGTGATGCAGGAAGACTTTATCACTGCCGCATTAAAGTGAATGTTCCCCTTCCCGTCCATCCCTATGATCCCCGATTGATGTTAGCCACATTATTGCATGGACTCCCATCCATAACAAGATCAAATGCATTATATGACTTAATAAAATTGCTCCAAGCGATTACTGGTAAGCTGTTGTACATCTGATATAGTAAACAACGTGCCCTTCTGATTTGTCTGATCCCATCAGTTTCTCATCACATTACGATTATTGTCAGTCGGACTGACAAAAATCGTAATGTGGTGAGAAGTTGGTGGGATCAGACAAATCAATAAGGGGACGTTGGTTCATATATCAGATGTACAGCAGCTTAACTGTGATCGCTTGGAGCAAATTTTATTAAGACATATAGGGCATTTGATCTTGTTATGGAGGGGGCTCCATGCAATAAGGTGGCCAACATAAATCGGGCATCACAGGGATGGGCTGGAAGGGGAAGAACTGTACGTCATAATGTTGTTGGGATTATTTTAGGATTTGAGACTTTGCAGGACATAATGTCACAAGATGCCACACCACCGTCAAATGATACAACTTCCCAATCATCCACTTTAAAACGGGAGAAAATTGATATAGACAACTACGGTTCTCCAGTCGGAAAAAATGGTTCAAAGGTCGCTACGAAGATTGGTAAACTAGTAAGAAATCATGTGCCAATCTCATATCCAAGTTGGAAAAAAGTTCCGCCAAATTACAAGGAAGACGTGTGGAATCAATTAGAGGTAATAATGAGCTCCGTTCATTTATAATGCTTTCAATACAGAAATAAAAAATGGTTTACATGCATTTTTTGTTATGCAGAAATATTATGAGCTCGATCCTCTATCAAAGGACCTTATTATGAAAAAAATGTCCGAGGCTTTTAGGAGTCACAAGAATGATTTGCGCAAGAACCATTATGACCATTTCATCACTGACGAAGAAAGAATGAGAAATTGTCCACCGAAAATTGCTCAAGATGATTGGGATGAGTTCATAAGAAACGAATCAAAACCCGAGGCGAAAGAAAAAAGGAAGCGAGGCAAATAAAATAGATCAATGCTCGAATATGGTCATCATTCGGGACGTAAGAGTCACGCTATGATTACTCAAGAAATGGTATGTGTCATTGAATTGGTGCATCACATTGCATATACCGTTAGTTCCAAATATAATTTTAGGTCATTGTATGCAGGTCGATTCAAGTAGTCCGGGAACAGAAGTATCACGTCTTCAAGTATGGGAGAAAACGCATAAGAAAAAAGATGGCAGCACGTCAGATTTGACATCTTCCTACTTTGTAAGTTAAACAAATAACAACGCCTCTAAATTAAATTTTCATTATTAATATATATGTATTTACTTTTTAGGACAAAATTGAAAAAGAAAAGGAAACGACGAGTGGTGGTGATGAAGCCGTCTTTATATCAGTGTTTGGTAAAGATGTAAAGGGCAGGAGCCGAAGTATTGGGACCAATATAGCTCCTAGCCAAGTTAAGAGTGCTGCCATTCCATGCAAATGGCTCAAACAGGCCCAAGGAATATATGAGCAGCGACTGCAAAATGTGGAGCAAAAATTGATGAAGCTGGACAATATGGATGATAAACTGGAGCGTCTTCTCAGCATAGCCCAAGATAATCGTCAAGTAGGCAGTGAAATCGCATCTTCTCAGTTTGCCACTCCGAACAATCAGTTAATCGACCAAAGATGTGAAATCCTGAACTTCGAGGAAGAAGTCATTGCAACATGTACTATTTTATTAAAATTTGAAGAAAATAATATGTTGCAAAGTCAGTGAATGCTTAACTTCGTGAACGGGAGAGTGTGCTGCATTTTCTTGCACGTATAAGCAAATTTATAACTTGCTGCCACATGTTTAATACAAAGTGAACCGTCACAATTTTGCTGAGTTATATCTCAACACATTTTTACATTTTTCATTTAACATAGCTGAACAATAGTGAGGCTGTTAGTCAAGAAATAATGGCTGATATTGTTTAAACTTCTGCACCCTTTTAAATTGAGTTGCTAGCTGTTGTAGAGTAAAGACAGGTGAGTTTGAAACTCACGCATTTAATATATATGTTGCCTGGTTGCCAAAAAAATTCTCTGTAATTCACTTCTGGCATTAAACCCAAGTCATTATTAGGCAAATTTGGGTCTAGTTCATATGCTATGAAACTTGGGCCATCGCTGCATGTTTGTGAAATGGTTTTGGGTAGCATGAGTTTTGTTTTTTGTTAGTTCTGTAAATGTGATTCCATATATTCACTCCAAAAATGCTTATATAACAGGTACTATATGTCGAGATTCCACAGCATTAGTAATTCATGGAAAAGCAGTACCACCCACATATGAAAAAGTGTTGTTGGACAAAATTTTATTGCCGGATGAGCTAACCGCCAAAATATGTTGACAATTTACCGAGACCTTTGGGGATGTTGGAGTCGGAGGTTATGTGAGCCATCAAAAGGGTTTGATACGATATCTTTAGTCGGAGGTATTGATATTTCTGACTTGTTCTTTGCATATATTGCTGATTTTCTTTTGTTTGCCTGTACACAATCGTACACAAAGTCATGCATACATAAATACAAGCATGTAAGCACCTTTCACAATTTACATTCAAGACTTATCACATGCAAAATAGATATATCAAGTTTTAAGAATTTATAAGGGTGGTTTGCTCACCTGGATAGTTTGACAGAGAGGAAAGAGAAACTGAAAAAGATTTCAAAATCTGGAAATTGAGGCTTGATCAAATTTTCTTTATCCTAACCGTTGTTTGCTTTGAATTACTTTGTACTTGTAGTCTTGGCTTTAGTTAGATGTATATATATATGCCTTGTACTTGTAGTCTTGGCTCTAGTTAGATATGCAGTTTGCTTTATTACTGCCTGGTCTGTCGTAGATGTATACTTGTAGTTTCTTTTACTGGTCTGCCTTTGATCTTGTTTACAGTCTGGCATAGTATCCATACGCATTTGGTCCAACCATTTTGTTCTTGTATATCATGTGATGGTTAGTTTGCATCGGTTATTTATGCATTTCAGTATAGTTGCATTCTTGTGCTTTGTCTCTGCATTCACTTCAGATATACTGACTTTTGTTTTCATCCCTTGGTTGCTTGGTACATTTCTGTAGCTCCACTGATGGTCTATATTGTGTTGAACTTCAAGTCTGCACTGCAAATCATTTTGCCTCGAGTTTGTACTGTCTGGTTGAGGTTCTGATCATATGTAGAATCAGGTAGATGCTTTTTGTTTTTGAAGTGGAATATTCTTTCCAGATTTATGAAGTTGAACTGCCTCTGAATTTAATCTTCGAGTTGCACAGAACCAGGTTGAACATTGAAGTCTGAAAACTGGAATGCTTTGCCCTGTAATGAACCATGTAGACTTCACTGCTTGCAAAACAATGTAGTGTAATTAATGAAATCTTTGTATTGTAGTGTAATAAACAATGCAGTGTAATAAGTATGATATTCCGGCACGGTAGCATTCTGTTTGCAAAACAATGAGTGTAATTATAAGTTTGATAATAATTTTATATGTATGGTATATGTGCGATATGTTTATAGTGCTTGTGTACCAATATTTTGATATATATTGATATTCTGGTATATATACTGAGATATACACAGTAGTGAGATACATATGTGATTTTGTAGGAGCAGGAGCAAACACTATGTGCAACGGTTGTTAACCGTTGCTTTATGTGTGACTTTGGGCATAAAGCAACGGTTTTAAACCGTTTTTTACTGGACATAAAGCAACGGTTTATACCCGTTGCTTATTGTCCATGAAGCAACGGTTTATACCCGTTGCATTTTTCCCAATTTGCAACGGTTAATACCCGTTGCCTTTGATCCAATTTGCAATGGTTTATACCCGTTGCCTTTTCCACAATTTGCAACGGTTTATACCCGTTGCCTTTTGGACATAAAGCAACGGTTTTCTCCCGTCGCTAAATTCAACCACTCCTGTAATGAAGACGGTTTGTACCCGTTGCTTTTAGACATAACAACGGTTTATACCCGTTGTTATTATCTTATAATGGTGTAGTGGTTGTTAAAGTGGTTTTCGGTATTGGCAGAGAGTATGACAATATCAGATCCCGGTCTCTTTAACAACCAAACGCTTATTTCACATCGGTTGGTTCTTTTACATTTCCAAAACCGATTCATAATTGATATCAAAATATCATATTCACTTCAAAATCATATCACTTTTGAAATCATATTCACTTTCGAAATCATCATTCACTTTAAATCATGTTCATTTTTAAAATCATAACCATATAATAAGTTAAACCATCATATTAAAATATTCGCATTTATATCAATTAAATCTAAATCATAACGGTTCCAACTTTAAATGGTTTGGATATTGAAAGTAGTTTATATATTGGAATAGTTATACATTAAAATAGTTTATACATAAAAAAGGGACAGTTTGGCACAGGTCCCTAATAAGTTTCAAAATACACAAAAACCCCAGTAAAAAAAGTTTGTAAATTAGGTCCCTAGAATTAAGTTACAGAATAATGGCATACACTTATGCAATTATTCAGTGAATAATTGTAGACATTTATGCAATTATATCAAAAAATTGCTGACATTTCCACAATTATTAACTGAAAAATTGCAGAAATTTCCGCAGTTTTTTCAAAAAATTTATTCACCAAAAAATTGCGGAAATTTCCGCAATTTTTTTCTGCAATTATTCATCAAAAAAATTGCGGAAATTTCCGCAATTATTCATCGAAAAAATTGCATAAATTTATTCAACTTTCGGATATAATTGCATAAATGTCTGCAATTATTCAGTGAATAATTGCATAACTATAAGCAATTACTTAGTAAATTAATTCTAGGGACCTAATTTACATACTTTTTTTTACTGGGGTTTTTGTGTATTTTGAAACTTATTAGGGACCTGAGCCTAATATTCACTATAAAAAATTATAAGTTGTTTATAAATTTAAAATAATATACATTAAGTTAGTTTATATATTAAAAATAGGTTATAGATTAAAATAGTTTATATATTAAAATAGGTTATAGATTAAATTAGTTTATATATTAAAAATAGTTTATATATTAAAATATGTTATAGATTAAAATAGTTTATATATTAAAATAGTTTATATATTAAAATAGGTTATATATTAAAAATAGTTAATGTATTAAAAATTATTAGTATATATTAAAATGGTTTATATGAGAAAAATAGTTTATATGTTAAAAGAGTTTTCATATTAAAATAATCTTTTAAAATAAATTTCCCATGTTAATCTTAAGGTTTAAATATTGCACTAAATTAAGCGTTCAATTACAATTGAAATAAAGTCCTAGTTAATAATGATTTAATTTCAATCAAATTACTTTATTTCGATTTACATTCTTATTATCTAATCATCCAATACCTTATGAATATAATTAACATTAGTTTACATTTTGTTACATTCATTATTTACGGTTATCATCTTTTATAATATTAATTATATGTTTCAATTTTTTTAATTCCATTAATTGCCATTTTAATTCCTTATTTACAATTATAACTAGATTAACTTTACCATTATTTCAATTTATTGGAATTATTTTAAAATAGTTGTCAATTTCATAAAATCAACATTATTAAATCATATTCTAATTATATTGTCTCATTAATAAATTATAAATTTTAATTTCACATAATATTAAATTCTAAAATATTATTAAATTTAATAGTTTTAATTATCAAAAATTACGGGTCATTACAAAATTTGACCTTGAATGTAAAAATGTCTGATATCATGAGAGTGATGCACATTATTAATGTTAAGCATGAAATATAAGTATCATCAAACAAGTATAACGTTCTTCACAATATCAATTGAATTGGTTCAAAAAATTCAAGAGTTTCCAACAAACTCATCTACATTAAACAAAGGCAAAGTCGTTTACATCGAACGAAGGCACTAATAGCTAAAAATTCTCCAACCAATGATTTTTACTTATCGTTAAAGTCAATGAAGGTAATTATCGTACATAAATAATTGACTATTGTAGTTTTGAAAATTCAAATCCATTTTAAACCACTACTTGAAAACATTAAGTTCATAATTTAATTTAGCACTAAACTTGAAAAATGTAGATATTCAATATTTCTAATCAACAAAATTGATTTCAAGTCCAAATGATTAATCGATCGGAGGTTATGTCTAAAATACTACAACTTGTTTGCATAAATCAGAAACAATTTTCAAGTATTGTACTGAAATGATTGCTATTTTTTAAGGTTTTACAAAATGAATAAGCAAAAACTCAAAACAGTAATGTTGTAGTGTTATCGCTTAGATTTCCATAACTTCAAGAGTTTCAAAATTCAGAGTAACGATGTTCAAGTTATGATCAATTTACTACAGTTATGTTAGGTAGTTCTGAAACAATTTTCAAACAAAAAACTGAACGATTTGCAATTTTCCAAGGTTTAAGTTAATATTTATAAAAAGCACAAATAAATCAAACTTATAGAATTCCAAAACATCTTGAAATTTGAAAATTGGAGTTAAGGAGCTCAAGATATGGCAATTGTAATATAGTAGTATTATCGAAATCAAAATTAACAAGAAGAAAAGAAAATACAGATCATACCTTTATATGCCTTTGATGTCGTATTCTTGTTCACCATTTTTATCCAAAGGTATGTATATCTCTACCTCATTTTTCTAGGTCTAGAAACATTAAAATTACTACTCATCAACTATCTATAGAACAACTCGAAGTCTACCACTATCGTAGTTGTTTCTTAATCCGTTTTTGTACCTAAATATTAAAAGAAGTGAGTGGCCTAACAAAAGATATAGGACCACTTTTATTTTCATTCGTAACCTTTGGTACCCAAATTATTTTATATAGAAAATGTTAGTATTTACAATTGTACTCTTGGGAACCCAAATTTGTTTAAATTTAAGAAAATTTACATTTATAACTTTTGAAACCTAAATTTGTTTAACGGTTTTATGTTTGTTCATATTCGAACATATATTTTATTTATGCCCAATTTTTCCACAAAGTAAATACTTTGAAATTCTCTATGAAATTTAATATTATCACAATTCTTTCACTTAATTTGTTCGACTCTATCATATCCGAGTCCTTTTCTATTTTCGATGATAATCTGACTACCTAACAATATAATCGGTGATTTTTCTCCTTTAGAAAATATTCAACTTGTTGATTCAAGTTATTGAACCTTAGATCTAAGAGCAATGTTTTTATTCAAAAGTAATGTGCATCTTTTAATGAAATTTTCTCTTTTTGTTTCATCTTTGTTTTTCAGAGTCAAAAATTTTAGTCTTAGACCTGATAATTCTTCCTCTAGAGACCGACATTTCTCACATTCTAAGTTAAATTTTCTAACGTTTTCAATCGTCAGTTCTAACTCATTATTTATACAAAGTAGACTATTTTTCTTAGATTCTAGTTTATTTCATCTTTGTTGAAGTTTATCAGTGTTTGTGTTTAACCAGTGATATACCAAAAGTAAATCAGAATTATATAAGTGTGCTACCTCATTAGGCTCAACATCACTATCACTTGATTCTACCATCATACATAAATTTGCATCTTCTTTTTCACTATCAGTGTTCTCCTCCTCTTCTTCTTTTTCACTATCAGTGTTCTCCTCCTCTTCTTCTTTACTCTCATCCTAAGTGGTTGTGAAACTACTTTTCTTCTTTTTCTTTCATTTGTCGAGTCAATTCAGTGGAAAATTTGGTTTGATGTGACCTGGCTTCTTACATCTACGATATATTATTTCTTCCGCAGAATCATCCAGTACTTTGGCGTTGTTGGTTTTTACTCATCGATTTATTGCTGGATTTCCATGCTTTCTGGTCCATGTTATGAATTGCTTCATCAGTAGTGTTAGCTCAGCTGCAGTGTCATCTTCTTTCTCATATCAGTTGTACTTTTTGAGGGAATTATATTCTTTTTCAAATATCCACTTTCACGTTCTTCCTTAACTTTCAGCTCCATCTCATAGGTGGTGAGATTTCCTATTAGTTCCTCCAATTTAAGCCGTTTCAAGTCTTTAGATTCATGTATTGCTGTCACTTTTGATTCAAAACTTCTTAAGAGAATTCTCAGAATTTTTCAGACCATCTCTAATTTTGTATAAGCTTTTCCTAGCATTTTGGATTTGAATACTATATTTGAAAAATCATCCATACATCTCCTTTATATTTACATCTTTAGTCATTATGAAATTCTCATATTCATTATTGAGCATGGCTAGATAAGATTCCTTGACCTACAATGTACCTTCATGAGTCACCACAAACTTATACCAAATTTCCTGCACACTCACACAATGAGAAACATGGTGTAATCTATTTTGTCTAAGGCATAGACAATAGAATTCATAGCTTTAGCATTTGACCGATAAAGACTAAGTTCATTTGCATCTCACTTATCTTTAGGCTTAGGAACTTCGTAATCATCTATATTTACCGCAGGAAAACTACCGCATGTTTCAACTATATCCCATGCATCAATAATATCTAGAAAAAATTTCATCCTAGTTTTCCAATATGAATAATCGGTACCATTATACATAGGTAGCCTAGCTATGAATTGTCCTTTATAAAAAGCATTATTAAAACTAGCCACAGTTAAAAAAATGAATTTGACTACCTAGCTCTGATACCACTTGTAGGATCGAATTAACCCAAGAGAGGGGGTGAATATGGTTTACCATAAATTCAGAAGGTGATAAAAAACATAGGACAAATAATAATAAAGTAAATATAAAAGTTAAAGCAACACACAAATTTACCCAGCTTCGACAATACTTGCCTACTGCTTCCCCCAAGATTTTTATTAAGATTAAATAATTGACCGCTTACAAAAACCTATAAACTTGCGACTATCACTTACCTAATTGTTCTAACCTTAAGCTTAGAAAACCTGCCTTCACTCTACCTTCCAGTTGAGAATTTCACAAACTACACACCATAGTCCAATCCTAGTTAAAAACTAGGGTTTTTAAAATTAAAAATACAATAATAAATAAAATAGAAAATAGAAAACCCTAATCCCTTTATAAAATACACAGGCCCAAAAAAATAAACGAACACTTCCTCTTTTTCTCTTTTATATGGCTAATCCTCTTTCATTTCTTTTAGTGTTAAGGTTCCTTCAATTTCAGGAAGCCACCATCTTAAAAATTGATTGATGTGTTACTGCCATTATGTCCTTGTCAGTTGATTTCTTCAGTAGCCTAGGAATTGACGATTGCGATTGCTCCCACCGTTGAGCTTCTTTGTTGTTGATTATTGGGTATGAATTTTATTCTTTGATTATATTTACATTTTTGTTCCCACTCGACTCGACTTGAATTGTCGATGATGATATGGTTTTTATAAAGATTGATTGTGAGAAAATCTTTCTTAGATTTTCATATTATTCATGATTTTTGGTTTTGACTTTATTAATTCTTGATTTCGCTTTAATTCTAGTTTTTAGTTTTTTTTATTTGGCATTTTAACTTTTTTGATATTTTGTGAGTTCTTTTTCATGATATTGTTGACTAGTTCATACTCGATATTTCTGGTTGTGGTTTGAATTCATCGACTAGTTTAATTGCGAATTTGTGCATATATTTTCTTTTAGGTGAATTTGTTCTCTGTACCTGACTGCACATGCTTGAGCTTACTGCGCATTGTAGTGTTCCTGAATTTGTGCTTTTGAAATCTTCAGTCCAGACTTGTGTAAGCTATGTTGCTTTGATCAGTTTTGCATTGCCTTGACTTTCTTGGGTGTGTATGTTTATTGTTGGACATGGCTATGTTGCACCTAACCTTGTATATATCGTGCTACACTTGACTGTGTACTTGTTGTGTGCTTGATATGCTTCCTCTTATGCATCTCTGAGTTGTGCACTTCTTTATGTGTTTGAGATTGCTGCCTTTGGTGTGTGCTTCTGGTTTGTACACTTGCCTATTGTTTGCGGTCATTATGTGTATGTTTGGTTGTTAGTGCATTTCCTTGTGCATGCTATGTGTTTGCACTTGTGAACTTGCCTGTATGTGCCTTGTACCTGAATCTGATCTATATTTAGCCTGTATGTGCACTTGCAGTTGCAATTGCCTTGTGCACTCAAGTTTGGATTGTGCTTTGCTTTGTGCTTTTGAACTGCTTGTTGCTGTTCACATGTACTTCGACCTGCCTTTTGCATTCTAATTAGTTTTCTTCCCATTGTGCACTTCCACTTCCACTTCCATTTATTTGGATTTTCTTCCCCACTGTAGTATCTCGAACCATGTTTCATCTTGCTTATTCTTGCCTCTGTAATATTTGAGCCTTAAAAAAAACTATGGGCTTGACCTTGCTGGTTTGATATGTGTGAACCTTGTGTTTGCTTTGTATGCACTTGCACTTGCTCCTACACTTATGTCCTGCCTTCTTTTGTAAACTTGCACTCAAGTATGAAGTGTTGCACCTAATGTGTTTAGCCTAATTCCCTATGTTACTAAAAAGTTGCTTTGGCTGCCCACTTTTGGAATGCACTTGAATTTGATGTTGCACTACCTGATATGAAATAGGAAAGAGCAAAACCAAGCAATGTCGAGTTTGAATATATTATAATTTTGCAGCTTTACTTATTTTCTTTTTGCTTTTTAATGCACTGTTATTTGACAAGTAAAGTAGATGTTTGGATAGAAACTGGAGCATGAAGATAATAATTGTATTCGAGTCAGTGAAACTAGAAGTGATTAAAAATTATTGTATTTGAAAGAGTGTTGTATATAAGAGAGCATAAATAGTTGTATATGAATAGTGTATATAAAATATTGTGGAAGCCCTTATTGTAATTATGTGTATTATTAAAATCTTTATTGTAATAAAATATTTGTTGAAATAAAATCTTTATTTGTTTATTTCTTTCTATGATATTGTAATAGCACCGCAACAAACACCTTTAAAAACATACATGTTTATTATCATCAAACCAAAACCATAAACTACTATATTCTACAGTCTCCTTATCAACATAACTATTGTTTTCTTTTTGCCTTTTAGTTTGATTTGTTTACCGTATGGGAGAATTTTATGTCCCATTATTCTCCTCCTATTTGTTATTGTAATAATGAAACTTTGTAAAAAAGATTATCAATAGAATGTACTAAGTTTCAGATAAACTAAAAAGGGTTGTTAATTTATTAGGTATGATTGGTAATTGACTCTTATGTTAATAGAATTGCATTTAGGAGATTACATGAATCTAGATAATGGATGCAATAACAATTATAAAGAATGATATGACAATGTGAAGCAGAGGTTTCTAGGACCAAGAGGGGTCACTGGGACTTTAGTAGGGATGAATACGATGATGTTGTTTAGGTTCACATTTAATTCCCAGGAGGATCTGGTTGTCCTTGGCTATCATAATCACTAAGGTGACTGAGTGGCCATTCAGTAGTGATATGCAAAGAATAAATGAAATACGTGGTATGTAACCACAAAAAGATCATAAATGAAACTATTAAATGATATTTGATAAAAGACATAGGTGACATTAAAGAGAAAATACATCATTATGAATATGATATGTGGTGCTTGTTTTGAATATTTGAATGACATATATAATGAATAACACATGATAAAAATGTATATGTGACATTAGACTTGGAAATACTCTATCATGCTTTTGATGTGTCGTGCAATATTGATTTGAGATAAGGAAGAAATAGTTTCACTTTGCATCGCGATCCCACTAGTGAGTATATGTTTACGGGGAATTGATATCATTCACATAGAACTTTATTTCTGACATGCTTGTATTATCAATGTTTTCCTCCATAAATTCATGAGTACTCATCTGGGTTGACCGAGTTTGTGGTGATTAGCATGTTATTTAAGTAAAAGGCTACTTATTTAGTAGTTGATGTTTTGTTTCCATTGTTTGTTATATAAAGTCAGAGTTTATAATTGCTTCAAAATAACTTTGTGGGCATAGAGGCATCTTCATATGTCGCTTATCGCTATTAACTATCTACTTATTACAAGAGATTGAAATACCTATTTTAGCATAGACTTAATAATATAATAGAGAAAAAAAGAAATTGAAATGACGATTGATCTCTAGCAAATGATTGTCTTTATATATAGATGTTTATTATAAGTTAAAGAAATTGATTTATCTAATAAACCAATGTCCGTCAATTAACTGATCCTTATGAAAAATGTATATCTATTTCAATCTTCAGTTTTCCTCCAATATGCATGTTATCCCACCTTTTGGCAAGGCTGTTACGCCAAAAAGTTGACTGGAAAACTAAAGACAGTTTGTCGTAAAAGTTCGTTATACACCGTTTCACCATGGATATCAATGAATTTTTTCTGAGCCCGGATTAGGCCACAATTGATAGGACATGACAAGCAAAGGCATGAAAGTCAGCAGTCCAAATTTTAGGTTTATCGGAGTTCATATGGAGGAGATATGATCGATACAATGTAAGGGAATATATTGTTCGTACCCATCAAAGAGTTGAGGCGATGTACAGTTCGAGTCCATAGATTTCGTATCCATCGGAATGGCACCACCTCAGCATGTTCGAATCCATACAGTATTGTACAGTTCGATCCGATCGGGTTCGAATCAATCAGATTCACGCATGTTTGGTTGTTCTCATCCATCGATGCATCTTGCTTCGAGTCGGTCGGTCTTGTATCCATCCCCAAGCTCACCTTCGCATCCATCAATAGTGGCAAGTCACCATTTCGTATCCATGAACCATCTGCCATGTTTGCATCCATCCACCAAAGAACCTCAGTTCGTCTCGATTCAGTTCGTATCGATCAGTTCGTATCCATCGATGCAAACTGGGTAAAGGCATTTGATACGAACAAGGCGAGATTCATGGATACGACGCGGTCAACTTGGAGCAAAAGGTGGATCGATGCGAGATGTGCACGCCACGTCGTCTCGAAGACACATGCATCCATCGATTCGAAGACGTGGGTTCGAAGCAATCGACTCGAAGCAAACAACCAACTAAGAAACGTCAGCTCGTATCGATCATATCTCCCAAACCATAAATCCAAATGCCACGAAATTTTCACAGAAGCTTGCGCATAAGGTAAAGAATGTTCCTGCCAGGTTTCAGCTCGATTGGACTAATTCTTGATGGATACGAAATGGATTCGTATCGATCATAGATCGAGTCAAAACTTGGTGGGACCGGTCGTGTGGGCCCACTCACGTGCCAGAAGAAGTCTCCCGAAGTTTGAGCGCGATCTCAGCCTCCTACGCCTATAAATAGCCCCCTGAAGCCTACAGAAAATGGATCTTTTGGCGATTCAACGTCCAGACTCTGCCGGATTC
Source organism: Allium fistulosum (assembly GCA_030737815.1). NCBI lineage: Eukaryota > Viridiplantae > Streptophyta > Magnoliopsida > Asparagales > Amaryllidaceae > Allium > Allium fistulosum. Next base: position 238,810,007 of record CM060902.1, read on the forward strand.
AATTCTACATCTCATGATCACTGTTGTATTCGAATTTCAGAGCTATCATCAATTATAATATGCTGTAATAGATTGTAGTTATCAAGTGAATCAATAAAATCACAAGCTTCAGAGTGGACGTAGGCAAGATCGCCGAACCACTATAAAATATGTGTTGTTTACTGTTATTCTTTTCAATTTTCTGAGTGTTTTTCATTTTTATTTCTTTACATATTTGTTATCTGTGAATTGTGATTGCGTACTGGTGCATTCAACGACTATCGGGTGTTTGTGACCAATTTTGGTGCAAACATTTTGGTGCTTTCACTGAGAAGGCTAATTCAGGAGTTCTACCATTTAGAAGTTGAATTTGAAGACTTAAGAGCTCAGATCTGAGAAGATATGACAAGGCAAACTAGTAAAAGACAAAGGCCAGAGCAAAGTCACCATGAAGGGAGTCAAGAGGCTTCCTCGGGGGCAAACCAAGCATCGATCTTCATCACCAGGGATGAGATGGAGACAATGATGAAGAGACAGGAGGAAATGATCCAGAATTTGCTTCAACGGTTTGGACAACTTGTAGCACAAAATCAAGGAGCAACCAGAGTCCAGAATGGAGCAGGACCATCTGGCGCAGCGCCGGAGCTGGGGGGCACACACTTAGAGCATGTTGATCCAATCCCGGGAAGAGATTCAGGGACATCCGAGCAACCTGGTGGCAATAGAGGGATGAACGCTCAGCCAGGGGGGCAGAACGAAGGTAACACTCAAAGATCACAGCCCGACGACAACGACAGGTTGGCAGAGATGGTCAGATGGGCGATGAGAGGCGGACTAGTCAATAGAGATCTAGAGGATGTACATAGGAGTCCCTTTACTCCTACGATCAGGCAGGCCAGGAATCCACCAGACTTCAAGCTACCATCGGTGGAAATGTATGATGGGCGGACGGATCCAGCGGTCCATCTAACGAAGTATATGAGGCACATGGAAGTGCTGGGGGCATAACAGGAAGTCATGGCCCGGTGCTTTCCATTGTATTTGACGGACATTGCAGCGCTATGGTTTAGACAACTGGAGAGTGGCTCCATTGGAACTTGGACAGATTTGACATAAAGGTTTATGAGACAATTCAGGATTCATATTTCGAGACCCAAGAACGTGATGAGTTTGGCGACTCTAAAACAAAAGGCCGAGGAATCTTTGAGGAGTTTTCTAACGCGATTTAATGCGGTAGCAGCATCAGTGGATCGACCAGATCCATCTATGGTCATGATGGCAGCTGTATCTGGAATATCTGATGGCACGGAGTTCAAGAATTCACTAACTAAGGATCCACCTACGGACCTGGGAGAGTTTTATCATGAAGCCGAAAAGTTTTTGCGATTAGAGGATGCTCGTACGGAGAGAGAAGAAGAAATCGATGTTTACGCAGTTAGAGGCGGTAATTCACCTGGAAAAGGTGCAGAGACTGGTAAAGGGAAGCGAAAGGCTGAAGAAAATGATTACAGGTCAAAGCGGCAACGGAGGGAGCCACGATTTACCACCTATTCAGAACTGAACGAGGGTTTGGAGCGAATCTACCAAGACACCCAAGAGCAAGTTGCCTATCGTAGACCAATGCGACGGGATCCGACTACCGACGAGAGAAAATCAGACAAATATTGCTTATTCCACGAGCTGAATGGACATAGCACAAATGACTGTAGACACCTGAAGGATGAGGTAGAAGGGCATATCAGGAACGGTAGGCTACTTCAGTATGTGAGGAGGCGAGCTCCAATGGTGGAACCAGAGCGACCACCGTCTACATCAGCTAGGGGTGACCCCGAGCCGGGGCACCGTATGGTTATCAATTAATTTAAATAACGATGAACAAGTCGTAAACTTCTCACTAACACCATCGCACCATTTACACATGTATGAGATCGGGAACGATCCACAGGCATGCTCTGAATGATTATTGACTGTCTCGTAGTGAGAATTTACACTTTGACATCCTTGCTTTGCTTTTCTTTCATGTTGATTTGGACATTTAGACTTTGTTTGTTTGGACATTTTTGTTATGGAATTCATGTGAACGTTAATTTGATATTTGCAATTCAGTAGAAGAAGTTGCTCGCGTACGCTTTGGATCGCGAACGGTCCACAAGCACACCTTATATGGCAACGAACCGCCATGATCGTTGATTCAGAAATTCACCCGAACGTGAACCTGACATCGATAATACTAAGTCCCCCCTGGGCACACTCATTTGCCTTGAACGACACCCGACCTCGAACGGTCACAATCAGCCTTGAACGGCACCCGACCTCGAACGGTCACAATCAACCTCGAACGGCACCCGACCTCGAACGGTCACCATCAGCCTCGAACGACACCCGACCTCGAACGGTCACCATTAGCCTCGAACGGCACCCGACCGCGAATGGTCACACTTCATCTAGTATAACATTCGATCGCGAACGATCACACTCTGCCTCATGCGGCACCCGACCACGAACGGTCACAATTCACCCAGTATGACATTCGATCGCGAACGATCACATTCTGCCTCGTGTGGCAACCGATCGCGAACGATCACATTTTATCTCGTGCACCATCCGACCACGAACGATCACAATCCATCATAATTCGTCTAGAACGACACCCGATCGCGAACGGTCACAACTCGTCTAGAATGACATCCGACCGCGAACGGTCCCATTTCTTTATTTGCCGCGAACGGCATCCGACCACGAACTGTTTTAATAACGTAATTAGTTGAAATTTTGTGAAATTTTAAACAATAAAATTTTGAAATAAAAATTTAATATTTGGAATACGTCTAATTAAACATAGCGACTGGTAAATTTTCGTCCGAAAATATGAAAGTTTATTTCGCGCGTAAATTCACTTCAATTTAATCAGTTAAAAAGCATTGAAAATAAAATGTTTTCGAAACCTAAATATTTTTACATAGAAAAATTCTAAACCATCTTCTGAGCAAGATGTCAGTTTGTCGTTTTTTCAAATTTGGACATCTTTGGCTCCGTCGTTCTTATTTTCTGCAAAATGCAGCATTCTGGTACCGATATCGATTTTTATCGGATGATCGTACCACTGATTTCTATATACCGTTTTGATCGTCTCGTCGTGCTGATCTCTACGGTATATTCGATTGTCAAATTCGGAGTTACATTGTACGTTGCACTTTGCGTAACGCCTACCGATCGGTAGCCGTACCGATAATCGTTTCAGTTTTATTTCCTCTGCGCCTTTCCATTTTCTAAAGTAGTAAACGCTGTTTGTTGTTATTATATTCTATTGTTATTTACTAAAAATTTTGTCATTATTATTTTTGAATTCAAACGGGCCGACTTTACATTTTTCAGTGTAAAATTTAGGGAGGCGTTATATTTTTCTTCTGTCTATTGGTTTAAGCAAAGCGAAAACATATTCAGCTGTTGCCAGCTTTCTCTTCATTCGTTACACCAGCTATTCTTCTTCTCTCCTATTTGAAAAAAAAACCTATTCATCTTCATTTTATTTAGGCCGAGCAAACACATATTTTTCTCCTCCCAGGTTACTCACGCAACCTCATCCTCTGTCCCATTCTCAACGCAGCCAATCTCCTATCGCACCCACCAACAGCAGCTCCGCCCTCACCTCCACGTGCTCATCCGAACTCCGACCCCAAACAGTCGCCATGGCCTCATCTCGCTCAGCCTTTCCCAGCCCAAAGCCTCTTCACACGTTCGGCCTCGCCTATAGCCCGCAACCCACTTCCGCTCAGACTCCGACACCCATACCACCTAACCCAACTCCACTGCGCACGGAATCCCGGCCCCGTCCGCCTACATGTATTCGCAGAGATTCCATCCGCCTACAACCCACTTTCATCTCCACCTTGAAGACATCAACCTAGCCCATGCAAGTGCCGTACTCCATTAACCGCCGACCCTCTCCGCCATCGACCAAGTTTCACCACCCAGCAGTCATATCCTATCCACGTCGTCATAGTTCACCAATAGTATCAGCATTTTTCCCTTCGCCGCAGCTGTTTCTCCCTCCGCCTTAGCATGTAAAGTGTAAATTCATTTCATGCGAGACGTATTGTCAAAGAAGGAAAGCATGTTGGATTGCATTTATATCTGGTTGCTTATTTCGCTCTGAGATCACTGCCTGTGCTTGTTTCTTTGTTGCCGACCACACTTGCAAACTCATTCCCTTGGGCAGCACTCCCTTTATTAATATATATAGGTAATATGTCAATTTCCAAATTTTATAAAGTTGATTCGGCTTCATAAGCTACACGTGTTATACAGTTGATATAAACTGTATATTTACATTTCTGAGTTGTTTTTTTTTGGGCCTAACGCATGATTATATATTACCAAGTTATTCCTATATATATTTTGTTGGTCGCTTGTAAACAGTTTGTACATATGTTTCTAGTGCGTATATATTAATTTATAAATAGTTGATATATTTATAAATGGTCTGCATGCATTTTTTTTAGGTGTTAAACTTATATATATATATATTAGTATGTATATTTTATAGTTTATATGTATATGTAGTACATATATGGGTTCGGTTGATGGTTACTTATATTAGTTTGATTTTTTTTACATGTTTTGACCTTTAGAAATTTGTTTAAGTCATATACGAGTTATAATATGACAGCATATGTATGTTTAAAAAGTATGCAAATTTTTATTTTAGTTTCTTTATATATAAGATATGTTGTTTTATTATACGTATTACTATTCAAACAATGACTTTGAAATACCTATATATATTAAAATTTAAAGTGTTTGAATTGAGAATATGATTTCGTAACTAGTTATATTTGATTATACCATTTATTCTGATTTGTTTTCATCAATTCCTGTTATCAGCTTTAATCGATGAATTCGTGCCAAGCTTGATTTGCTTTGGAATCCGTGCTTGCATTCGTAACCTATCTCATCCTCGTTCATCTCTAACCTCGAAAGGTGAGCACTCACTCACGATTAACGTTCTTTTATTTATTAGATTTGATTTCAATTGAAACGACAATTGAAATATGCTACTGTTAGTTGATTATACTATTATATATGTTATTACCTGTATCAGTTCACCTGTGACATCTGACACTATTATCTGTTAATTATTTATGCGATGATAATACAGTTTGGCTGATAATTGATTTGTTGTTAATGTTTATATTGGACGTTAAATTGTTAATGTGAAAATGATAAATAGTATGGAATTGAACTTGATATAGGATAATTAATTGTTAAATTGGATTAACTGACATTTGTATAATATGACCCCTTTAAACTGTTAAATTTATTGACACGTAGGATTGTTTAACTACACCTTGAACCATCAAATGTATGTTGTTAAATTTATGATGTATGAAATTTTAAATTGAATGACAAGTGAAAACGGTAATGTAATAATCTTTAATCTACATGAAATGATAGTGTAGATTCTAGAAATAATTATATTAATTCGTACAAATAACAATGCGAATTAATACGGTTATTTCGGGATTATTTGAATTGATTATTGGATTGATATTGATTGTTGTTATTGCTTGTTTATTTACTTTGACACCATCCCAGTTATCACACTGCAAGTTCCCTTTGATATGTTTTGATTTTTGAATTGAATTGGAATCGGGTTGAAATGATAAATACCCAAATTGAATTTGTACCTAGGATAGGAAATTAAATAAAAAAACCCGATTGGTCAATAATTTGATTTAAAAATAAAATGAAGATTTTATTTGAATAAATAATATGGTTTTGAAATGAAGTTGAAATTTGAATTTTAATAAAAAATGTTGATATTTAATAATCTGAAACAAAATATTACCAATGTAATTGATGAAAAATGTTGTTTAATTTGAGAAATGATTTAATAATTAAGTTTGAAATTATAATTAAGTTTGAAATTATTAAACTTTGAAATTATTTAATAATTAAGTTTTGAATTATTTAATAATTAAATAAGATTGAATTATTTAATGATTAAATTGGATTGGATTCTTTAATAAGAAAAATTGATCTTTTGAATAAGTGAATCCACTTTGTAAATAATTGAAATTGAGTTTTCTTTATTAATTAAGTTTTGGAAAATTATTTAAGGAAGTAAATAACTGAAATTGAATTTCTTTAACAAGAAATAAAAATTGTGATTTATTGAAATTAATGTAAGACTTGAAATTTAGAGAATTGGATTTGATGAATTTAATTTAATTAAATTTATAAGTTGAACTCAAGAAATTGATTTAATAATTTGGAAATTTAGTAGAAATTGTTTTGGAATGAAAAGTAACTTAACGAATATTAAATGAAATGGATAAATGGATTTAAATTTGTTTGAATGTTAAATAAAATTGATTCTAATGATTTCGAAATGAAACTTATATACGAACTTGAATCAATATTTGAATTGCTTTTAAACAGAAATTTGAAGTTGAATTATAAGATTTTGAAATGGTAAATTTAGAAGTTTTGAAACGTAAAGTATGGAAATTGGTTTTGAAAGACAAATGAAATGTTGGTTTTCGAATTGAAATTGAAATTGAAATTGATTTGGTTTTTGAAATATATAAACGACCAATTGGTGTAATAATTACGAAAGTTATTAAAGAGACCGGAATTCGGTTATGGGTATACTCTCTATCTAAACCGAAAACCACTTTAATAACTATACGCGGAGTGATGATCCAGAATGAAGTGGTTGGAATGATGTTCGTGTTGACTGAAGAAAGAGAACGATAATGGATAGCCTTGACACTTGTGTCAAATTGGAAATGACTAAAACAGGAGCTGTGCCGGGCCAATGGAGGATTGATACCTCAAGTGGACACACTTCTTCGAACTACTTATACTTATTGTCGATTGGTGCACCCTTGATTTTGGGAGTGTTGTCTCACGGTGTTGCGGGCGCTGCGGCGTTGCGTTCTCACCAGCCCGGATCAGGCGAACGGTAGTATCACTACCTTGGGTATAGCCTCATGTGCCTTGTCATACTTGTATTCCATTTATGCGCGACCACTACGAATTTGTTTTGTACCTTGAGTATATGGATTGCCCTCTGGTGACTTCCGGTTTTGGGGAAACTACGGTCTTGTATATGCTTGTGGGAATAAAAATGTGTTAAGGGTGGAATGGGCCATGACTTAACGCTATTTTGATATCTTTATATTACTGATAGACATTATCTACTTAGCGTATATTACTACCTAGTAGATAGTTTGACGGATCCTTAAAGGATGGTTATTCCAAACATCCTTTGAGTTACTTGTATTTCAATTGCTATTTCACTTGAGTTGGATTTATTAATATAAGAATGTTAATCCTGACTCGAGTGTTTTGTATTTTGCTTTACGCTCGGGTCAGACTGAGTAGTTCAGCTTTCGAGACTCACCTTTGGAGTTGGAGCTTCGCTTGGAGATCCAGCTATCTATCCAGCTTTCAGATATTCGATGATTCCAGTGATGTATTCTGATTTGTATCTAATGTATCGTGTTACTCTTCCGTTGTATCTGGTTTAACTCTGATGTATCGTATTACTCTTCTGTTGTAAACTCTGATGTATCTTATACATTTATATAGTAGCTTCATGAACTACTATCTCTTTTATTTCCGCTGCACTTATTACTCTGTGTCTGTGATCTGTGATATTTTATTTACTGTATATGTTCAGTTTTGCCAAATTTAAATTAACAACGCGGTATTTTGAGCAATTCAACTCCGGCATGAGTGTCTACCTATACACTTATAATGGACGCGAATGGTTCAAAATTCTGGGTCGTTACAGTTGGTATCAGAGCTTTGGTAGCTCTAGGCAAAACTCAACATATAGGGTAAATGTATTTATGGAATCACTCTCATTCGAGTTTCAATCTCTTCATTTGACTCAATTCCTTTGAATTTTTGGAACGTTCTCCTCGGTTCCGAAATTCATTCGTGTCCTCCACTATTCGTCTTCTTTCAATTCTGGAGCAACCCATAACTCCATTTTGAATGATATCTATAATAGCTCGGCGGTCTCGCCAATCTTCGAATGATTCGTAAGGGAGCAAAACTCCTTTATAATAAGCATTGATTTACCGGAGATTTCTGTATCCTTGGTTTACGATGCTATCTATCTCCTGCTGTACCTGAATTTTATTTCTTGAGATCGAATGTCGATTTACCTCGGAATTCTACAATGATCTTATTCTTGAAGTCACGGTTGACCCGGTTAAGGTTGCTCGCGACTTATATAAATTTATCCATCGCCTTATTTTGTTATTTAATTATCTCGTCTTGGTTTCAAACCTATCTTCGAATCAAATTTCTCTTTGATTTAAGTCCATCAAATTTGAATCCCTATCCTTATTTTGGAAATCCATTCCTGTATCGTCGAGCAAAGAAATGTATTTCTAAATTTATATTAAAAATGTTGTTTTCAAATTTGATAAACAAAATAGTTTTGAATGATTATATTATATATAAATATAAGTTTTCTGAAATTAAATTGTTAATGAATTTGTTGTCTGAAATAATAATATTTGATTTTCATTTATTGTTGTAAACCATTGACTATTGCATAATATAAATAAATGAATTCATAAACGGTTTATAAATTGATTTGGAATTTGAAATGAATTTAATTCAGAAATTTGAGAAATTAGTTTCCGATGATTTCGAACTTTGGTTTTAAAATTTCAAAGGATATATTATTGGAAGTATTTTAGAATAGAAATCATTTCCAAAGAATTTTAAAACGTGGAAATCAGTGCTCTTCTCTTTGTCGCTGGTAAATAATTTCGGTGATGGCGGCCGCAACATCGACGTTCATTTTCGAGTTTCGAAGTGGAGAAACCACTCTGTAGCTTTGCTACGGTTTTGTTTTGAGGAAAAAATATATTTTGATTTGAATTTCTTCAGTATATTTTGATTTACATATATATAGGTATCTTATTTTAAAATTTAATTTGATTTGATATAAATATATTATATATATCTCTAAATTGTTTAAAGTTAATTGGAAATCTAATTCTTAAATTTGGTTAAAGGATGATTTTAATTATAAATAAGACCAAAAAAATTGGAATAAATATTTAAACTTGAATAATTGAATTGGGAAAATTTTATTTGTATATTGTTCAACTGCATTCTAATACGACTTACCTAAATCATTCAGAAGTTGAATATGTAATTGGATAATATATAAGATAAATTGGATTTATAAATAAAATTTGAGTGTTTATAATAAATGTTATACACTTAGATTTTAATTTTATAAAAAAAAAGAATGCTAATAAAGATGATATAGTAATAAGTTAATTGAATAATAGATGAGACAAATAATTTGTTTGAAAGAATTAATAAATTGAAATTTGATCAACTTATGAAAATACCTTGAATTTAAAAGAATTTAGTAAATATAAATTAACTTAAATCGAAACTTTTATGTTTTAAATTAATTTATATGGGTTAAATATATGTGATTAGATATATATTAAGTAAAATAAATTTAACAATAGTTCTGAATAGAGAAGAATTTAAAATTGTTGAATAAAATATGATTGTAATAAAAGACTATTCAAATTTATGGTTTTATAAATTGTAAATTTAAGATAATTGGATAATAAGATAATGAATTTAGTAATAGTTGAGATTGATTTAGTTAAATCAAATGGGCTAAATCAATTATTGAATATCCATTAATTTAAATTTGAATTTATATGGCTTAAATTAATTGTAATTTTGTATTTCAAATCTGTTTTCTTTTTGGTTGTTTCTATTCTCCTACCTCGTTCCTTTTCGGGGACGAAAAGTTTTGAGTGGGGGAGAGTGTAACGACCCGTAAATTTCAACTGTTTTAATAACGTAATTAGTTGAAATTTTGTGAAATTTTAAACAATAAAATTTTGAAATAAAAATTTAATATTTGGAATACGTCTAATTAAACATAGCGACTGGTAAATTTTCGTCCGAAAATATGAAAGTTTATTTCGCGCGTAAATTCACTTCAATTTAATCAGTTAAAAAGCGTTGAAAATAAAATGTTTCCGAAACCTAAATATTTTTACATAGAAAAATTCTAAACCATCTTCTGAGCAAGATGTCAGTTTGTCGTTTTTCCAAATTTGGACATCTTTGGCTCCGTCGTTCTTATTTTCTGCAAAATGCAGCATTCTGGTACCGATATCGATTTTTATCGGATGATCGTACCACTGATTTCTATATACCGTTTTGATCGTCTCGTCGTGCTGATCTCTACGGTATATTCGATTTTCAAATTCGGAGTTCCATTGTACGTTGCACTTTGCGTAACGCCTACTGATCGGTAGCCGTACCGATAATCGTTTCAGTTTTATTTCCTCTGCGCCTTTCCATTTTCTAAAGTAGTAAACGCTGTTTGTTGTTATTATATTCTATTGTTATTTACTAAAAATTTTGTCATTATTATTTTTGAATTCAAACGGGCTGACTTTACATTTTTCAGTGTAAAATTTAGGGAGGCGTTATATTTTTCTTCTGTCTATTGGTTTAAGCAAAGCGAAAACATATTTAGCTGTTGCCAGCTTTCTCTTCATTCGTTACACCAGCTATTCTTCTTCTCTCCTATTTGAAAAAAAAAACCTATTCATCTTCATTTTATTTAGGCCGAGCAAACACATATTTTTCTCCTCCCAGGTTACTCACGCAACCTCATCCTCTGTCCCATTCTCAACGCAGCCAATCTCCTATCGCACCCACCAACAGCAGCTCCACCCTCACCTCCACGTGCTCATCCGAACTCCGACCCCAAACAGTCGCCATGGCCTCATCTCGCTCAGCCTTTCCCAGCCCAAAGCCTCTTCACACGTTCGGCCTCGCCTATAGCCCGCAACCCACTTCCGCTCAGACTCCGACACCCATACCACCTAACCCAACTCCACTGCGCACGGAATCCCGGCCCCGTCCGCCTACATGTATTCGCAGAGATTCCATCCGCCTACAACCCACTTTCATCTCCACCTTGAAGACATCAACCTAGCCCATGCAAGTGCCGTACTCCATTAACCGCCGACCCTCTCCGCCATCGACCAAGTTTCACCACCCAGCAGTCATATCCTATCCACGTCGTCATAGTTCACCAATAGTATCAGCATTTTTCCCTTCGCCGCAGCTGTTTCTCCCTCCGCCTTAGCATGTAAAGTGTAAATTCATTTCATGCGAGACGTATTGTCAAAGAAGGAAAGCATGTTGGATTGCATTTATATCTGGTTGCTTATTTCGCTCTGAGATCACTGCCTGTGCTTGTTTCTTTGTTGCCGACCACACTTGCAAACTCATTCCCTTGGGCAGCACTCCCTTTATTAATATATATAGGTAATATGTCAATTTCCAAATTTTATAAAGTTGATTCGGCTTCATAAGCTACACGTGTTATACAGTTGATATAAACTGTATATTTACATTTCTGAGTTGTTTTTTTTTGGGCCTAACGCATGATTATATATTACCAAGTTATTCCTATATATATTTTGTTGGTCGCTTGTAAACAGTTTGTACATATGTTTCTAGTGCGTATATATTAATTTATAAATAGTTGATATATTTATAAATGGTCTACATGCATTTTTTTTAGGTGTTAAACTTATATATATATATATATATTAGTATGTATATTTTATAGTTTATATGTATATGTAGTACATATATGGGTTCGGTTGATGGTTACTTATATTAGTTTGATTTTTTTTACATGTTTTGACCTTTAGAAATTTGTTTAAGTCATATACGAGTTATAATATGACAGCATATGTATGTTTAAAAAGTATGCAAATTTTTATTTTAGTTTCTTTATATATAAGATATGTTGTTTTATTATACGTATTACTATTCAAACAATGACTTTGAAATACCTATATATATTAAAATTTAAAGTGTTTGAATTGAGAATATGATTTCGTAACTAGTTATATTTGATTATACCATTTATTCTGATTTGTTTTCATCAATTCCTGTTATCAGCTTTAATCGATGAATTCGTGCCAAGCTTGATTTGCTTTGGAATCCGTGCTTGCATTCGTAACCTATCTCATCCTCGTTCATCTCTAACCTCGAAAGGTGAGCACTCACTCACGATTAACGTTCTTTTATTTATTAGATTTGATTTCAATTGAAACGACAATTGAAATATGCTACTGTTAGTTGATTATACTATTATATATGTTATTACCTGTATCAGTTCACCTGTGACATCTGACACTATTATCTGTTAATTATTTATGCGATGATAATACAGTTTGGCTGATAATTGATTTGTTGTTAATGTTTATATTGGACGTTAAATTGTTAATGTGAAAATGATAAATAGTATGGAATTGAACTTGATATAGGATAATTAATTGTTAAATTGGATTAACTGACATTTGTATAATATGACCCCTTTAAACTGTTAAATTTATTGACACGTAGGATTGTTTAACTACACCTTGAACCATCAAATGTATGTTGTTAAATTTATGATGTATGAAATTTTAAATTGAATGACAAGTGAAAACCGTAATGTAATAATCTTTAATCTACATGAAATGATAGTGTAGATTCTAGAAATAATTATATTAATTCGTACAAATAACAATGCGAATTAATACGGTTATTTCGGGATTATTTGAATTGATTATTGGATTGATATTGATTGTTGTTATTGCTTGTTTATTTACTTTGACACCATCCCAGTTATCACACTGCAAGTTCCCTTTGATATGTTTTGATTTTTGAATTGAATTGGAATCGGGTTGAAATGATAAATACCCAAATTGAATTTGTACCTAGGATAGGAAATTAAATAAAAAAACCCGATTGGTCAATAATTTGATTTAAAAATAAAATGAAGATTTTATTTGAATAAATAATATGGTTTTGAAATGAAGTTGAAATTTGAATTTTAATAAAAAAATGTTGATATTTAATAATCTGAAACAAAATATTACCAATGTAATTGATGAAAAATGTTGTTTAATTTGAGAAATGATTTAATAATTAAGTTTGAAATTATAATTAAGTTTGAAATTATTTAATAATTAAGTTTTGAATTATTTAATAATTAAATAAGATTGAATTATTTAATGATTAAATTGGATTGGATTCTTTAATAAGAAAAATTGATCTTTTGAATAAGTGAATCCACTTTGTAAATAATTGAAATTGAGTTTTCTTTATTAATTAAGTTTTGGAAAATTATTTAAGGAAGTAAATAACTGAAATTGAATTTCTTTAACAAGAAATAAAAATTGTGATTTATTGAAATTAATGTAAGACTTGAAATTTAGAGAATTGGATTTGATGAATTTAATTTAATTAAATTTATAAGTTGAACTCAAGAAATTGATTTAATAATTTGGAAATTTAGTAGAAATTGTTTTGGAATGAAAAGTAACTTAACGAATATTAAATGAAATGGATAAATGGATTTAAATTGGCTTGAATGTTAAATAAAATTGATTCTAATGATTTCGAAATGAAACTTATATACGAACTTGAATCAATATTTGAATTGCTTTTAAACAGAAATTTGAAGTTGAATTATAAGATTTTGAAATGGTAAATTTAGAAGTTTTGAAACGTAAAGTATGGAAATTGGTTTTGAAAGACAAATGAAATGTTGGTTTTCGAATTGAAATTGAAATTGAAATTGATTTGGTTTTTGAAATATATAAACGACCAATTGGTGTAATAATTACGAAAGTTATTAAAGAGACCGGAATTCGGTTATGGGTATACTCTCTATCTAAACCGAAAACCACTTTAATAACTATACGCGGAGTGATGATCCAGAATGAAGTGGTTGGAATGATGTTCGTGTTGACTGAAGAAAGAGAACGATAATGGATAGCCTTGACACTTGTGTCAAATTGGAAATGACTAAAACAGGAGCTGTGCCGGGCCAATGGAGGATTGATACCTCAAGTGGACACACTTCTTCGAACTACTTATACTTATTGTCGATTGGTGCACCCTTGATTTTGGGAGTGTTGTCTCACGGTGTTGCGGGCGCTGCGGCGTTGCGTTCTCACCAGCCCGGATCAGGCGAACGGTAGTATCACTACCTTGGGTATAGCCTCATGTGCCTTGTCATACTTGTATTCCATTTATGTGCGACCACTACGAATTTGTTTTGTACCTTGAGTATATGGATTGCCCTCTGGTGACTTCCGGTTTTGGGGAAACTACGGTCTTGTATATGCTTGTGGGAATAAAAATGTGTTAAGGGTGGAATGGGCCATGACTTAACGCTATTTTGATATCTTTATATTACTGATAGACATTATCTACTTAGCGTATATTACTACCTAGTAGATAGTTTGACGGATCCTTAAAGGATGGTTATTCCAAACATCCTTTGAGTTACTTGTATTTCAATTGCTATTTCACTTGAGTTGGATTTATTAATATAAGAATGTTAATCCTGACTCGAGTGTTTTGTATTTTGCTTTACGCTCGGGTCAGACTGAGTAGTTCAGCTTTCGAGACTCACCTTTGGAGTTGGAGCTTCGCTTGGAGATCCAGCTATCTATCCAGCTTTCAGATATTCGATGATTCCAGTGATGTATTCTGATTTGTATCTGATGTATCGTGTTACTCTTCCGTTGTATCTGGTTTAACTCTGATGTATCGTATTACTCTTTTGTTGTAAACTCTGATGTATCTTATACATTTATATAGTAGCTTCATGAACTACTATCTCTTTTATTTCCGCTGCACTTATTACTCTGTGTCTGTGATCTGTGATATTTTATTTACTGTATATGTTCAGTTTTGCCAAATTTAAATTAACAACGCGGTATTTTGAGCAATTCAACTCCGGCATGAGTGTCTACCTATACACTTATAATGGACGCGAATGGTTCAAAATTCTGGGTCGTTACAAATACACAGGCCCAAAAAAATAAACGAACACTTCCTCTTTTTCTCTTTTATATGGCTAATCCTCTTTCATTTCTTTTAGTGTTAAGGTTCCTTCAATTTCAGGAAGCCACCATCTTAAAAATTGATTGATGTGTTACTGCCATTATGTCCTTGTCAGTTGATTTCTTCAGTAGCCTAGGAATTGACGATTGCGATTGCTCCCACCGTTGAGCTTCTTTGTTGTTGATTATTGGGTATGAATTTTATTCTTTGATTATATTTACATTTTTGTTCCCACTCGACTCGACTTGAATTGTCGATGATGATATGGTTTTTATAAAGATTGATTGTGAGAAAATCTTTCTTAGATTTTCATATTATTCATGATTTTTGGTTTTGACTTTATTAATTCTTGATTTCGCTTTAATTCTAGTTTTTAGTTTTTTTTATTTGGCATTTTAACTTTTTTGATATTTTGTGAGTTCTTTTTCATGATATTGTTGACTAGTTCATACTCGATATTTCTGGTTGTGGTTTGAATTCGTCGACTAGTTTAATTGCGAATTTGTGCATATATTTTCTTTTAGGTGAATTTGTTCTCTGTACCTGACTGCACATGCTTGAGCTTACTGCGCATTGTAGTGTTCCTGAATTTGTGCTTTTGAAATCTTCAGTCCAGACTTGTGTAAGCTATGTTGCTTTGATCAGTTTTGCATTGCCTTGACTTTCTTGGGTGTGTATGTTTATTGTTGGACATGGCTATGTTGCACCTAACCTTGTATATATCGTGCTACACTTGACTGTGTACTTGTTGTGTGCTTGATATGCTTCCTCTTATGCATCTCTGAGTTGTGCACTTCTTTATGTGTTTGAGATTGCTGCCTTTGGTGTGTGCTTCTGGTTTGTACACTTGCCTATTGTTTGCGGTCATTATGTGTATGTTTGGTTGTTAGTGCATTTCCTTGTGCATGCTATGTGTTTGCACTTGTGAACTTGCCTGTATGTGCCTTGTACCTGAATCTGATCTATATTTAGCCTGTATGTGCACTTGCAGTTGCAATTGCCTTGTGCACTCAAGTTTGGATTGTGCTTTGCTTTGTGCTTTTGAACTGCTTGTTGCTGTTCACATGTACTTCGACCTGCCTTTTGCATTCTAATTAGTTTTCTTCCCATTGTGCACTTCCACTTCCACTTCCATTTATTTGGATTTTCTTCCCCACTGTAGTATCTCGAACCATGTTTCATCTTGCTTATTCTTGCCTCTGTAATATTTGAGCCTTAAAAAAAACTATGGGCTTGACCTTGCTGGTTTGATATGTGTGAACCTTGTGTTTGCTTTCTATGCACTTGCACTTGCTCCTACACTTATGTCCTGCCTTCTTTTGTAAACTTGCACTCAAGTATGAAGTGTTGCACCTAATGTGTTTAGCCTAATTCCCTATGTTACTAAAAAGTTGCTTTGGCTGCCCACTTTTGGAATGCACTTGAATTTGATGTTGCACTACCTGATATGAAATAGGAAAGAGCAAAACCAAGCAATGTCGAGTTTGAATATATTATAATTTTGCAGCTTTACTTATTTTCTTTTTGCTTTTTAATGCACTGTTATTTGACAAGTAAAGTAGATGTTTGGATAGAAACTGGAGCATGAAGATAATAATTGTATTCGAGTCAGTGAAACTAGAAGTGATTAAAAATTATTGTATTTGAAAGAGTGTTGTATATAAGAGAGCATAAATAGTTGTATATGAATGGTGTATATAAAATATTGTGGAAGCCCTTATTGTAATTATGTGTATTATTAAAATCTTTATTGTAATAAAATATTTGTTGAAATAAAATCTTTATTTGTTTATTTCTTTCTATGATATTGTAATAGCACCACAACAAACACCTTTAAAAACATACATGTTTATTATCATCAAACCAAAACCATAAGCTACTATATTCTACAGTCTCCTTATCAACATAACTATTGTTTTCTTTTTGCCTTTTAGTTTGATTTGTTTACCGTATGGGAGAATTTTATGTCCCATTATTCTCCTCCTATTTGTTATTGTAATAATGAAACTTTGTAAAAAAAGATTATCAATAGAATGTACTAAGTTTCAGATAAACTAAAAAGGGTTGTTAATTTATTAGGTATGATTGGTAATTGACTCTTATGTTAATAGAATTGCATTTAGGAGATTACATGAATCTAGATAATGGATGCAATAACAATTATAAAGAATGATATGACAATGTGAAGCAGAGGTTTCTAGGACCAAGAGGGGTCACTGGGACTTTAGTAGGGATGAATACGATGATGTTGTTTAGGTTCACATTTAATTCCCAGGAGGATCTGGTTGTCCTTGGCTATCATAATCACTAAGGTGACTGAGTGGCCATTCAGTAGTGATATGCAAAGAATAAATGAAATACGTGGTATGTAACCACAAAAAGATCATAAATGAAACTATTAAATGACATTTGATAAAAGACATAGGTGACATTAAAGAGAAAATACATCATTATGAATATGATATGTGGTGCTTGTTTTGAATATTTGAATGACATATATAATGAATAACACATGATAAAAATGTATATGTGACATTAGACTTGGAAATACTCTATCATGCTTTTGATGTGTCGTGCAATATTGATTTGAGATAAGGAAGAAATAGTTTCACTTTGCATCGCGATCCCACTAGTGAGTATATGTTTACGGGGAATTGATATCATTCACATAGAACTTTATTTCTGACATGCTTGTATTATCAATGTTTTCCTCCATAAATTCATGAGTACTCATCTGGGTTGACCGAGTTTGTGGTGATTAGCATGTTATTTAAGTAGAAGGCTACTTATTTAGTAGTTGATGTTTTGTTTCCATTGTTTGTTATATAAAGTCAGAGTTTATAATTGCTTCAAAATAACTTTGTGGGCATAGAGGCATCTTCATATGTCGCTTATCGCTATTAACTATCTACTTATTACAAGAGATTGAAATACCTATTTTAGCATAGACTTAATAATATAATAGAGAAAAAAAGAAATTGAAATGACGATTGATCTCTAGCAAATGATTGTCTTTATATATAGATGTTTATTATAAGTTAAAGAAATTGATTTATCTAATAAACCAATGTCCGTCAATTAACTGATCCTTATGAAAAATGTATATCTATTTCAATCTTCAGTTTTCCTCCAATATGCATGTTATCCCACCTTTTGGCAAGGCTGTTACGCCAAAAAGTTGACTGGAAAACTAAAGACAGTTTGTCGTAAAAGTTCGTTATACACCGTTTCACCATGGATATCAATGAATTTTTTCTGAGCCCGGATTAGGCCACAATTGATAGGACATGACAAGCAAAGGCATGAAAGTCAGCAGTCCAAATTTTAGGTTAATCGGAGTTCATATGGAGGAGATATGATCGATACAATGTAAGGGAATATATTGTTCGTACCCATCAAAGAGTTGAGGCGATGTACAGTTCGAGTCCATAGATTTCGTATCCATCGGAATGGCACCACCTCAGCATGTTCGAATCCATACAGTATTGTACAGTTCGATCCGATCGGGTTCGAATCAATCAGATTCACGCATGTTTGGTTGTTCGCATCCATCGATGCATCTTGCTTCGAGTCGGTCGGTCTTGTATCCATCCCCAAGCTCACCTTCGCATCCATCAATAGTGGCAAGTCACCATTTCGTATCCATGAACCATCTGCCATGTTTGCATCCATCCACCAAAGAACCTCAGTTCGTCTCGATTCAGTTCGTATCGATCAGTTCGTATCCATCGATGCAAACTGGGTAAAGGCATTTGATACGAACAAGGCGAGATTCATGGATACGACGCGGTCAACTTGGAGCAAAAGGTGGATCGATGCGAGATGTGCGCGCCACGTCGTCTCGAAGACACATGCATCCATCGATTCGAAGATGTGGGTTCGAAGCAATCGACTCGAAGCAAACAACCAACTAAGAAACGTCAGCTCGTATCGATCATATCTCCCAAACCATAAATCCAAATGCCACGAAATTTTCACAGAAGCTTGCGCATAAGGTAAAGAATGTTCCTGCCAGGTTTCAGCTCGATTGGACTAATTCTTGATGGATACGAAATGGATTCGTATCGATCATAGATCGAGTCAAAACTTGGTGGGACCGGTCGTGTGGGCCCACTCACGTGCCAGAAGAAGTCTCCCGAAGTTTGAGCGCGATCTCAGCCTCCTACGCCTATAAATAGCCCCCTGAAGCCTACAGAAAAGGGATCTTTTGGCGATTCAATGTCCAGACTCTGCCGGATTCAATTCTACATCTCATGATCACTGTTGTATTCGAATTTCAGAGCTATCATCAATTATAATATGCTGTAATAGATTGTAGTTATCAAGTGAATCAATAAAATCACAAGCTTCAGAGTGGACGTAGGCAAGATCGCCGAACCACTATAAAATATGTGTTGTTTACTGTTATTCTTTTCAATTTTCTGAGTGTTTTTCATTTTTATTTCTTTACATATTTGTTATCTGTGAATTGTGATTGCGTACTGGTGCATTCAACGACTATCGGGTGTTTGTGACCAATTTTGGTGCAAACATTTTGGTGCTTTCACTGAGAAGGCTAATTCAGGAGTTCTACCATTTAGAAGTTGAATTTGAAGACTTAAGAGCTCAGATCTGAGAAGATATGACAAGGCAAACTAGTAAAAGACAAAGGCCAGAGCAAAGTCACCATGAAGGGAGTCAAGAGGCTTCCTCGGGGGCAAACCAAGCATCGATCTTCATCACCAGGGATGAGATGGAGACAATGATGAAGAGACAGGAGGAAATGATCCAGAATTTGCTTCAACGGTTTGGACAACTTGGAGCACAAAATCAAGGAGCAACCAGAGTCCAGAATGGAGCAGGACCATCTGGCGCAGCGCCGGAGCTGGGGGGCACACACTTAGAGCATGTTGATCCAATCCCGGGAAGAGATTCAGGGACATCCGAGCAACCTGGTGGCAATAGAGGGATGAACGCTCAGCCAGGAGGGCAGAACGAAGGTAACACTCAAAGATCACAGCCCGACGACAACGACAGGTTGGCAGAGATGGTCAGATGGGCGATGAGAGGCGGACTAGTCAATAGAGATCTAGAGGATGTACATAGGAGTCCCTTTACTCCTACGATCAGGCAGGCCAGGAATCCACCAGACTTCAAGCTACCATCGGTGGAAATGTATGATGGGCGGACGGATCCAGCGGTCCATCTAACGAAGTATATGAGGCACATGGAAGTGCTGGGGGCATAACAGGAAGTCATGGCCTGGTGCTTTCCATTGTATTTGACGGACATTGCAGCGCTATGGTTTAGACAACTGGAGAGTGGCTCCATTGGAACTTGGACAGATTTGACATAAAGGTTTATGAGACAATTCAGGATTCATATTTCGAGACCCAAGAACGTGATGAGTTTGGCGACTCTAAAACAAAAGGCCGAGGAATCTTTGAGGAGTTTTCTAACGCGATTTAATGCGGTAGCAGCATCAGTGGATCGACCAGATCCATCTATGGTCATGATGGCAGCTGTATCTGGAATATCTGATGGCACGGAGTTCAAGAATTCACTAACTAAGGATCCACCTACGGACCTGGGAGAGTTTTATCATGAAGCCGAAAAGTTTTTGCGATTAGAGGATGCTCGTACGGAGAGAGAAGAAGAAATCGATGTTTACGCAGTTAGAGGCGGTAATTCACCTGGAAAAGGTGCAGAGACTGGTAAAGGGAAGCGAAAGGCTGAAGAAAATGATTACAGGTCAAAGCGGCAACGGAGGGAGCCACGATTTACCACCTATTCAGAACTGAACGAGGGTTTGGAGCGAATCTACCAAGACACCCAAGAGCAAGTTGCCTATCGTAGACCAATGCGACGGGATCCGACTACCGACGAGAGAAAATCAGACAAATATTGCTTATTCCACGAGCTGAATGGACATAGCACAAATGACTGTAGACACCTGAAGGATGAGGTAGAAGGGCATATCAGGAACGGTAGGCTACTTCAGTATGTGAGGAGGCGAGCTCCAATGGTGGAACCAGAGCGACCACCGTCTACATCAGCTAGGGGTGACCCCGAGCCGGGGCACTGTATGGTTATCAATTAATTTAAATAACGATGAACAAGTCGTAAACTTCTCACTAACACCATCGCACCATTTACACATGTATGAGATCGGGAACGATCCACAGGCATGCTCTGAATGATTATTGACTGTCTCGTAGTGAGAATTTACACTTTGACATCCTTGCTTTGCTTTTCTTTCATGTTGATTTGGACATTTAGACTTTGTTTGTTTGGACATTTTTGTTATGGAATTCATGTGAACGTTAATTTGATATTTGCAATTCAGTAGAAGAAGTTGCTCGCGTACGCTTTGGATCGCGAACGGTCCACAAGCATACCTTATATGGCAACGAACCGCCATGATCGTTGATTCAGAAATTCACCCGAACGTGAACCTGACATCGATAATACTAAGTCCCCCCTGGGCACACTCATTTGCCTTGAACGACACCCGACCTCGAACGGTCACAATCAGCCTTGAACGGCACCCGACCTCGAACGGTCACAATCAACCTCGAACGGCACCCGACCTCGAACGGTCACCATCAGCCTCGAACGACACCCGACCTCGAACGGTCACCATTAGCCTCGAACGGCACCCGACCGCGAATGGTCACACTTCATCTAGTATAACATTCAATCGCGAACGATCACACTCTGCCTCATGCGGCACCCGACCACGAACGGTCACAATTCACCCAGTATGACATTCGATCGCGAACGATCACATTCTGCCTCGTGTGGCAACCGATCGCGAACGATCACATTTTATCTCGTGCACCATACGACCACGAACGATCACAATCCATCATAATTCGTCTAGAACGACACCCGATCGCGAACGGTCACAACTCGTCTAGAATGACATCCGACCGCGAACGGTCCCATTTCTTTATTTGCCGCGAACGGCATCAGACCACGAACGGTCCCATTTCGTTATTTGCCGCGAACGGCATCTGACCTCGAAAGGTCACATATTACCTCAAATGACATACGGTCGCGAATGATCGTCATTCGTGGTCAGGAAAGACTATCAAGTTCTTTACAGGTCGATGATAGGATATGAACATCCAGCTTATGGAACTACAAAACACACCTTCCTATCGCAAGGCATGTTTTGGGGGCCAAATGTTATCCCGCCTTTTGGCAAGGCTGTGACGCCAAAAAGTTGACTGGAAAACTAAAGATAGTTCGTCGTAAAAGTTCGTTATACACCGT
Source organism: Allium fistulosum (assembly GCA_030737815.1). NCBI lineage: Eukaryota > Viridiplantae > Streptophyta > Magnoliopsida > Asparagales > Amaryllidaceae > Allium > Allium fistulosum. The sequence continues at coordinate 238,832,180 of CM060902.1, forward strand.
TTCACCATGGATATCGATGAATTTTGTCTGAGCCTGGATCAGGCCACAATTGATAGGACATGACAAGCAAAGCCATGAAAGTCAGCAGTCCAAATTTCAGGTTAATCGGAGTTCGTATGGAGGAGATATGGTCGATACAATGTAAGGGAATATATTGTTCGTACCCATCAAAGAGTTGAGGCGATGTACAGTTCGAGTCCATAGAGTTCGTATACATCGGAATGGCACCACCTCAGCATGTTCGAATCCATATAGTATTGTACAGTTCGATCCCATCGGGTTCGAATCAATCAGATTCACGCATGTTTGTTTGTTCGCATCCATCGATGCATCTTGCTTCGAGTCGGTCGGTCTTGTATCCATCCCCAAGCACAATTTCGCATCCATCAACAGTGGCAAGTCACCATTTCGTATCCATGAACCATCTGCCCTGTTCGCATCCATCCACCAAAGAACCTCAGTTCGTCTCGATTCAGTTCGTATCCATCGATGCAAACTGGGTAAAGGCATTTGATACGAACAAGGCAAGATTCATGGATACGACGCGGTCAACCTGGAGCAAAAGGCGGATCGATGCGAGATGTGCGCGCCATGTCGTCTCGAAAACACGTGCATCCATCGATTCGAAGACGTGGGTTCGAAGCAATCGACTCGAAGCAAACAGCCAACCAAGAAACGTCAGCTCGTATCGATCATATCTCCCAAACCATAAATCCAAATGCCATGAAATTTTCATAGAAGCTTGCGCACAAGGTAAAGAATGTTCCTGCCAAGTTTCAGCTCGATTGGACTAATTCTTGATGGATACGAAATGGATTCGTATCGATCACAGATCGAGTCGAAACTTGGTGGGACCGGTCGCGTAGGCCCACTCACGTGCCAGAAGAAGTCTCCCGAAGTTTGAGCGCGATCTCAGCCTCCTACTCCTATAAATAGCCCCCTGAAGCCTACAAAAAAGGGATCTTTTGGCGATTCAACGTCCAGACTCTGCCGGATTCAATTCTACATCTCATGATCATTGTTGTATTCGAATTTCAGAGCTATCATCAATTATAATATGCTGTAACAGATTGTAGTTATCAAGTGAATCAATAAAATCACAAGCTTCAGAGTGGATGTAGGCAAGATCGCTGAACCACTATAAAATCTGTGTTGTTTACTGTTATTCTTTTCAATTTTCTGAGTGTTCTTCATTTTTATTTCTCTACATATTTGTTATCTGTGAATTGTGATTGCGTATTGGTGCTTTCAACGACTATCAGGTGTTTGTGACCAATTTTGGTGCAAACAATGCATGTGTTTGATAACATGATAACATATACTGATTTCCTACCTTTTTCAAGTTGATTCCATTCATATAAATAATTTCTTGCCCTAGTGGTGGAGCTAGAAATTATTATGGTAATTAAATATACAAACTATAGGAGAATATTATGAATTAAAATAATTCATAAAACACTGAAGAAAAACTATAATTTTTAAAAGGTTATTTTTCGATTCCATTATACATAACTTAGTCCAATTATTTTACAACAAATAGTTGTAAAAGTCGTAGTACATGTGATGAATGAATGCTAGCTCAAATCTTAGTGTATTTCTATGGAATAATTTATGGAATAAACTTCAAAGGAAAGTTTTCAAGATAACACTTGCCAAAAAAGGGAACAGAGTATCCTAAAACAAATCCTAAAATGTGAGGACGTTTCATATAGGACATGATTATTATTAACTGGGCTTCTTAATTACAACTAGTGTGAACTTGTGCTTCGCACACGAGAATGAGAATATAGTTGAATAAGAAAATATTAATATCCTGATAATAATAATAATAATACCAGCAACAACGACGATAATAATTTTGGAACAGTTGACATACAAATGCACACACAGTTACATATTTTCAAACAATGAAAATTTAAGCTAAGGGCATTTTTATGTCTCGTTTTACCACAAACATCAATCAAGCGGTGCATATAGTGATAACAATGTCATTTTAGGATAAGCTTGCTTTCGGGATAACCTAAGAAGAGAATATGTACAATGTATCGTCGATCTTCTATTATTTCTTAACATCAAATATGCTTGAAAATGCTCAATCAAGTGGGTTAATTATTAGTCAAGTTCGCTTGCCATGATCATTCTGATGCTTATATAAAGTAGGACAAAAGACTTGTAATGGACAAAGTACTCATTTTACTAAGTTTATAGTAATAATGACATAATGATTGAGTTTTCATAACTTATCACAATAGAAACCCGATAAAATCTTGACAAAAATTTTTTTGAATAAGAAATTGCAGAGGCTGAAGCTAGGTTCCAACAGAAAATGAAAATTAATAAAATTTTCAAGCCAAAAGCATTGAGTTGCTGACATTTTATTAATTTGCAAGCCCATGTATTGTATAAATTACTCCCATGTGTGTGAAATTATAAATGTTTTGTAAGATTTATATTAAATCTTCCCTTGTTTTCAATTTTGGTGAAAAGAAATTCTAGTTCAATGATACAAATAGTGAGCCAATAGCTATGTGTAAGTGAATCACTAGACCCCCCATGTAGTCTATCAAAAATATGACTGAAACTGGGTCTTTGAAAGCAAGCATTAAATCAATATGGCACAGGATAGGGGTATACTCCTTGAGAACAGATAGAGTTATCACATCCTAGGGACATGTTTTTTTAATTACAGTGACATTCTTGGTTTATTATGCTAGGTCTTGATCCTTCTCCCTCTCTTCGGGCCCATCTAGGAAATGGTATATATACTACATTGGAAGCTATAGTTAATCTGCTTTGAATTAACTATTTGATACAACATATAACATAAATTATGATTATACTTAATGTTTCGAACAGTTATGTGACTTGTTTCTTCACCATATCCTTACTTTCCAATTGAGCCCAATGAATTTAGCTCTATTAGTATCAGCTTAAGACTACAATTTTAATTATAATATGCATGGCTCCATCTTACCATCACATCAATTGATATTTTGCTAAATTTATGTAGTTCATGATGACTAAATATTACAAAAAGTATATAGGATGATTTACGCAATTCATGTGAAAATGTTAGGAAACCTACAAATGAAAAAAGGAAAAAGAATGCATGATAATAATAATAATAATTCCTATGAGGGAAAAATATCTCAATTTTTTTATTCTCCCTCTTTTACCAATGTATACATGTTTGTCACTAATTATTAATCATATTTGCACCTTCCTATTTAATCATTGTTCCTTTACCCAATAACCCCTGAAGAAAAAATAACTAATATTTTGCGAAAAGAAATATATAGCAAGCTTAAATAGAGAACTTTATTTGAATGCTATTACTTATTTCAATGAAATGTTTGTGTATATCTTTTTGATATGCATTTCTTAAATAAAACTCATAATATTAAAAAAATACATGTCAAATTAATGTATTATGCCACATGCAAGAACTTTTTTTAGCACAGTCGATATGTAAATTGCAACAACAAAAATTTGATGTATCTATTCCTAAGTTACTTGTTTAGAAAATTGACTCCATGGCCTAAATTTAACTCTTAAGTTTCATCTTTTAACTATTGTCATAGAATTCCATGTGTATGAATTATCCATTAGGTTGATATATGAGTAGGTGAAAAACAAACATCATTTAAATTGACAATGATCGGAATTGGTGTAGGCATTAGTTCTAAAAAAGTATCAATTTAGCTGATATTTCAAGCTCTTAAGTCGTACATATATTTCACGTTTAGTCCAGTTCAAATTATTCGCTATCCCATCTTCATATTACCAATGACCAAATTATTCATTTGAAAGTTAATGTTTTATTACCTTAAATTCTTGAACCAACACAATATAAACACCATTTTTTCTTGATGGGGATAGAAGGTTGGCTTCCACCAGCAAGTGTAGAGATGAAATTGACTAAAATGCAAGATACTGCACTTGTGCATAAAGCACAAGATAGCCACCCAATTTGAAGGCCTGTCTTTTGTGTTCCTACTGCTTGAGATGTTGATTACAACAACCATCAGATCTGAGATAACTCCCACTATGCAACTAGAATGAGCCCCTGACAAGACTATGCAACATAATATTGAAGTGACTTCTAATTTTATTATATAGAAATATTAAACTAAAAAAAGAAAACATAATTAAAAATGCTCTAAACCATAAACATTGAATATTATATTATGATAAACTACACGGATTATGTATGTGTGCATTGGATAAATATACCAATGGAAAATCCTAATATGATACTAAATAATATATTATGATATAGACCAACCCCAAATATAAAGTAAGACAGTCGCATTTTGGCAAGAACACGATGTTAGAAATCTGCTATTAGAAACTGCAATCGTTTCATTTACCTTTAACGTTATGCAGTTTCTAATCTTAATGTGACCCTATTAATTATGTCATAAATAGAACGTTTCATTTACCTTTAACGTTATGCAGTTTCTAATCTTAATGTGACCCGATTAATTAAGTCATAAATAGACCGTTCTATAATTAGAACATTAGGTCTGTGATTAATCTTAAGCATTGAATTGGTATATGATGGACGTACCAGATTTAGAGTTAAATGTTATATAAAGGATTAGGTCCTCTCTCTCCCAGAAAATAGATGTATTCTTCTCCATCAAGAAACACATAAAGAAATAGTGTTAGAGTGAGAAACCGAATTCTGAGAAGAAGAGTAATTATTAGAAGTCAGAAGAAGAAGATGATAGCCATTACATCTTCCGCTGTTAATCAAGGTACGTCATCTTAAACAATAAATCATATTAAGTTTTGTTTGTGAAATATTCGGTATTGGTGATCCTTGGGCTATTACTTGAATTGTTCATCATTAATCATGAAAGATCGAACAGTAAAAAATTTCTGAAATTTGGTATCGGAGCCACCAATCAATAACTGAATATTTCCTATGATTGCAATTGATCTGTTCTATGCTTTACTCATGATGTTTAATTAAGTATGTGTTATAAGTCATTTATGCACATGAGATTTATGATTTTATTAATCACCAAAGTGGTCAAAATCAGAATAATCATTTAGTGCATAAGTGACATAATGATTATTGATAGAAATTGCCAGTTATAATAATACCAATTAAAAACTGGCGTCACTAATGATAGAGCCTGAGAACTTACCCAAAGGAAAGTCTTGTTCTATAACTAGTTGACATGATGAGGTTTAATAGATATCTTGATTAAATAAATATTGATCATCCAAAGATGTCAGTTCTATTTAATTGAATATATTTATTACTTACTTATGTTTTGGTATTTAATTATGTTAAGTATAAGATAGTATCTACCCAAAGGAGTGCTATATTATACTATTATGTACATATCTGAATCGCGTTAGCTATGAGCTTATAGTTATTTCAATTTTTTTTTTATTTGCAGTAGTTCCCATGAATACACATGCTTCATCTGTTACATTGTTCACTGGTGTTAATTTTTCTGAATGGAGAGAACAAGTCAATTTCCATTTAGGTGTTCAGGATCTCGACTTGGCACTCCTTGAGGATAAACCTGTTGCTCTTACAACAGCTAGTACTGAGACAGAAAAATCACACCATAAAGCATGGGAACGCAGTAACAGATTGAGCTTTATGTTTATTAAGATGACTGTTGCTAACAACATCAAGTCAACAATTCCACAAACAGAAAGTGCTAAGGAATATATGCAGTTTATGGAAGAGCGTTTTCGTTCAGTTGATAAGTCACTCACTGGTACTCTTATGGCAGAACTCACGACCATGAAGTTTGATGGGTCGCGAACTATGCAAGAGCACATTATAGAGATAACTAATCTTGCAGCAAGGTTAAACTCCCTTGGACTTACAGTAGCGGATTCTTTTCTTGTCCAGTTTATCCTGAACTCGCTACCTTCTGAATATGGACCGTTTCAAATTAACTATAACACTATAAAGGATAAGTGGAATGTTAATGAATTGGCCAGTAGACTTGTTCAGGAAGAAGGACGTTTGAAAAATCAAGTGAATCACTCAGTAAGTTTTGTGAGTAATAAAGTTGGTAAAGAAAAGAATGGAAAATCAAGTCATTTCAAGAAGAAAAAGGCACCTGCTAAGAATGGGCAGGATAAGGAAAAGAAGGAACTAAAGGATGTTCGATGTCATTTCTGTAAAAGGAAAGGACATTATCAAAATGACTGTCCGAAAAGGATAGCTTGGTTCGAAAAGAAAGGTAATCATCTATCTTTCGTATGTTTTGAATCAAATTTAGTTGAAGTTCCTATTAATACATGGTGGCTTGATACTGGTGCTACAACTCATGTCTCCAATAATATGCAGGGATTTCTTATGATCCGAACCATAAATCCAAATGAAGATCGTTTTCTCTTTATGGGAAACGAAATGAAATCCACAATAGAAGGCATTGGGACTTATCGTCTAATTCTAGAAAATGGATAAGTATTAGACTTATATAGTACCCTTTATGTACCTTCATTATCTAGAAACCTTATTTTCGTAAGTAAGTTGGATATTTCTGGTTTTAGATGTACGTTTGGATCTGGTTGTTTTGATTTATATAAGAATACTGATAATGTTGGTTCTGGTATTCTAATTGATGGTTTATATAAATTGAAACTGAATGACACTTATGCGAATTCCTTGCTGAATGTAATAAATAATGTTAGATGCAAACGTAGCATGTTGAATGAAAATTCTGCTTTCTTATGGCATAAAAGACTAGGTCACATATCCAAAGAACGAATGATGAGATTAGTACGTAATGAAATTTTGTCAAATTTGAACTTTAGTGATATAGAATTATGTGTGGATTGTATTAAAGGTAAACAAACCAAACATAATAATAAAGGAGCCACTAGAAGCAGCCAGCTTCTTGAAATAATACACACTGATATTTGCGGACCTATGGACACTCCAGCCTTTAATGGAGAAAAGTATTTCATCACTTTTATTGACGATTTTTTCCGCTATGGTTATGTCTATTTGCTTCATGAAAAATATCAATCTGTGAATGTCCTTGAGACGTTTGTAAAGGAAGTTGAGAGGCAATTAGATAAAAAGGTGAAAATCATAAGGTCTGATAGAGGTGGTGAATATTATGGCAAATATAATAAGTCAGGCCAGTGTCCAGGTCCATTTGCAAAATTCCTCGAAAGTCATGGCATATGTGCGCAATACACAATGCTAGGTACACCACAGCAAAATGGTGCAGCAGAAAGGCGCAATAGGACGTTAATAGATATGATTAGGAGTATGATGTCAGATTCTACACTACCTAAGAATTTGTGGTCGTATACTCTCAAAACCGCTAATTATTTGTTGAATAGGGTTCCTAGTAAAGCTGTTCAAAAGACTCCTTTTGAATTATGGACTAACAGGAAACCTCGCTTAAGACACCTGCATGTTTAGGGTTTTCTAGCGGAAGCGAGAATTTATAATCCACGTGAAAAGAAATTAGATTCTCAAACGATTAGTGGGTATTTTTTAGGTTACCCTGAAAAATCTAAAGGATATGTGTTTTACTGTCCTAATCATAGTTCAAGAATTGTAGAAACTGGTAATGCAAGATTCATTGAGATTGGTGAAGTTAGTGGGAGTACTAGAAGAGAAATAGTGGAAATAAAGGAAACAAGGGTAAATGTTACATTGCCTAGAATAGTTCCTCCATCTACTGTTACACCAAATGTTGTTCCAGCTATTGGAGAATAGCATGATGATGAACAACATATAAATGAAGAAGTACTTCCTGAAGGAAATGACTTACATAATGCTGATATGCATGAACCACAACAAGTAACATTAAGAATATCTCAAAGAGATCGCAGGTCAGCTATTTCTAATGATTATATGGTTTATATGCAAGAATCAGATTATGATATAGGAATCAATAAGGACCCAGTTTCATTTTCACATGCTGTAGAAAGTAAAGAGTCAAAGGAATGGATTAATGCCATGAAAGAAGAACTAAAATCCATGCAATAGAATGAAGTTTGGAATCTCGTTGAGTTACCACATGGCTATAAAAGAGTCGGATGCAAATGGGTTTTGAAAACCAAACACGACTCTAGTGGTAATATCGAATGGTATAAAGCTAGACTTGTTGCTAAGGGTTACACTCAGAAAGATGGTGTTGATTACAAGGAGACATTTTCTCTTGTTTCGAAAAAGGACTCACTAAGAATAATAATGGCATTAGTAGCACATTATGATTTGGAATTGCATCAAATGGATGTGAAAACAGCCTTTTTGAATGGTGATCTTGATGAGGATGTTTATATGGATCAACCTGAGGGTTTTTATATAAAAGGTAAAGAACAATTGGTGTGTAAACTTAAGAAGTCAATATATGGGCTTAAACAAGCATCCCGGCAATGGTATATTAAGTTCAATACCATTATTACATCTTTTGGTTTTAAGGAAAATACGGTTGATCACTGTTTATACCTAAAGATTAGTGGGAGCAAGTTTATTTATCTAGTCCTTTATGTTGATGATATCTTTCTTGCTGCAAATAATTTAAGCATATTGCATGAGACTAAGGAATTTCTCTCAACGAACTTTGAAATGAAAGATATGGGAGAGGCATCCTATGTGATTGGAATAGAAATATTTCGTGATCGATCACAAGGAATATTGGGATTGTCTCAGAAAGGATATATCGAAAGGATTCTAGAGAGATTTGGAATGAGTAAGTGTTCACCTGGGAAAGTTCCTGTACAAAAAGGTGATAAATTCAATCTCATGCAATGTCCTAAGAATGATGTTGAACGAAAGGAAATGGAATCAATTCCATATGCATCTGTAGTTGGTAGCCTAATGTATGCTCAAACCTGTACTAGACCGGATATCAGTTTTGCGGTCGGTATGTTAGGGAGGTATCAAAGTAATCCAGGAAGGGAACATTGGCAAGCTGTAAAGAAAGTGTTGAGGTATTTACAAGGCACGAAAGATTACATGCTCATGTATAGTAGATCCAATGAATTTGAGGTGATAGGATATAGCGATTCAGATTTTGCTGGATGCATCGATACTAGAAAATCGACTTTTGGTTACATGTTTATGTTTGCTCAAGGAGCCATATCATAGAAAAGTGCGAAACAAACTATCGTTGCTTCATCTACTATGGAGGCAGAATTTGTGGCATGTTATGAAGCCACAATTCATGCATTATGGTTGCGGAACTTTATTTCAGGACTTGCGGTTGTCGACACCATTAGCAAGCCGTTGAAAATTTATTGTGATAACTTTGCAGCAGTGTTTTTCTCAAAAAACGACATGTACTCTAAAGGTGCCAAACATATGGAACTGAAGTATCTTGTTGTGAAAGATGAGGTTCAGAAACAAAGAGTGTCAATCATGCACATCAGGACAGAACTTATGATTGCAAGCCCTTTGACGAAAGGGTTACAGCCAAGACAATTTAAAGAACATGTTCAAAGAATGGGTCTTGGTTGTATTAATAATAATTGATGTGTGAAATTCTGAGCTCCTTTGTGTGTTTCTAATATACAATTATGTGTCTCTTGTTTTAATGTGGTAGTACGTACTTTATGTAATTTTAATCAAGAAAGAGTCTTATAAAGATATTATGTTTAATCATTATGATATAAGACATTATGTGGACCATTATGTTGTTTTATATAAATTATGAGTATAAAATGATGGATTGCTGGTATTGTGGTATATGGAAGGGAATGCATTGAATTAATAATGCACAACCGCCATAACTTTCAGCAATTTATCATAGTATGATGTTCAACACTTGATATTATGAATAATCGGGTCAAGTGGGAGAATGTTAGAAGTCTGCTATTAGAAACTGCAATCGTTTCATTTACCTTTAACGTTATGCAGTTTCTAATCTTAATGTGACCCTATTAATTAGGTCATAAATAGAACGTTTCATTTACCTTTAACGTTATGCAGTTTCTAATCTTAATGTGACCCTATTAATTAGGTCATAAATAGAACGTTTCATTTACCTTTAACGTTATGCAGTTTCTAATCTTAATATGACCCTATTAATTAGGTCATAAATAGAACGTTTCATTTACCTTTAACGTTATGCAGTTTCTAATCTTAATGTGACCCGATTAATTAAGTCATAAATAGACCATTCTATAATTAGAACATTAGGTCTGTAATTAATCGTAAGCGTTGAATTGGTATATGATGGACGTACCAGATTTAGAGTTAAATGTTATATAAAGGATTGGGTCCTCTCTCTCCCAGAAAACAGATGTATTCTTCTCCATCAAGAAACACATAAAAAAATAGGGTTAGAGAGAGAAACCGAATTCTGAGAAGAAGAGTAATTATTAGAAGTCAGAAGAAGAAGATGACAGCCATTACATCTTCCGTTGTTAATCAAGGTACGTCGTCTTAAACAATAAATCATATTAAGTTTTGTTTGTGAAATATTCGGTATTGGTGATCCTTGGGCTATTACTTGAATTGTTCATCATTAATCATGAAAGATCGAACAGTAAAGAATTTCTGACACACGAGTCAAACTTAATCATTGTTTTTTTCCACCGTGGTGTTTTCAACTTAGCAGCAGTCCTTGAATCATATTTGAATCCAAGTTGTTTAAGTTTATTTGGGAATGAGTTTTATTTTTCCAACTAAGCTTTATTTCAGTTTCAGCTTTTAAGTTTATTATGGAATAATAAATTAAAAGAAAACTGGACAAACACACACACACAAGAGTATCACAAATAATGCATTGAGTTCACACATAGTTAACTGACATAATTCAAATATATGAGAATCAATTTTCTTACCATTTTATTTGGAAAGATTTCACAAATAGAGAAGTTTGAAAAATAAGTCAATCCAAGTAGTCACATAACAATGATCTAGCAAACCTATCCGTTTTAAAATAATTAAAGCATGTAAGGACTATATTTGCATGAAGAAAATTATGAGCTTACAACTCATAATAGTAAACTCGTAATCAGTTGTATAGATCACAATTTGGTAAATTAAAGGTAAAAAACATACATTATGAAATGTATTATAGCAATAAACAAAAAGCGAGACTTTATAATTAAGATTGATGTGAGAACAAAAATTAATTACAACATAGAAGTAGAGTAATTAACTTCAATTTTCTTATAACATGGTAGATAATTAAATTTACTTCATTTATATGTATAAATTTGTTATCGATATGGCTATGCCTTCAATTTAGTAGTAAGAGAAAAGTGAAACTGATCATAGGTTAAACTAGGAAACGTTGTAATCAATTAACCAAAAATGAAACTAAAAGAAATTCTTAAAATTAATTAATATATCTTGGCAGTTCAAGAGAATCATGATATAATATACATAAACCATTTATAAAGGTAGTAATCATTCAAATATTAGGAATGCATTCCAAAGTACACATGAACAAATAATTTTTTTAATATATAAGATGTTAACCAGTAACGTCAGAATTTTTTTAGAAATTGTATACAAAAATTGTTAACAGTAATGTTACAAAAGTGTTATGAAACTGTTACAATTATGTTGCAAATTACAACAACAACAATCTGTCACATGCACGTCGCAAAAATGTGACGAGTAGAACTGTGCAGTTAACAAATAAAGCAGTAAATAGTATACCGATTAGATTGTCTGAGTCCAATGTTTGAAAGCTGTTTCCTTGAAACAATATGGCTCCCTCTACGGTGCTTAAGGATATCGAGCAATTGTTTCACAAGATAAAATGGAACCTTCTCTGCGATGTTGCGCAACAATTGCAAGGCAATGACGAACTCAAGAGAGTATATTTAAGAACAGAGTGCTGTGAGGAGAAAGAAAATGCAGAAAAACTTAATTGTGTGTTCACTGTTTTCTATCTACCTATATATAGGCGCGGGGAGGTGCACCTATTCGGTAATAAGTGCATGTTCAAATGGATGCGACTGTTGGAAAGGTTGCGACCCTTTACCAGGCGGTTCAACCGTTTGAATTTGAATGGACAAAAATAAAAACTGTTTGGTCTAAATAGCCACGCCAACCCAACTGCCAACTGCAAAGTGCTAAGTGCCTCTAATATGCCTCAAACGCCCATTCACCCGCGCCGCGGATGCGTGTTCGGGTTCGGGCTCGGGCATGAGCGTGGGCGCTCGGTTTGGTGCGTTGCACCACCCGTCATGGCTTTTGTCTCACTTTATCTATAGGAATTATCGTAGTGTCCACATCTTAGTATATAAACACAAATGGTTTATTTTATTCTAAGATGTGGGACTATTCATCTCCCAAGGCATTTAATGCGTTCACATTCCCAATGCTACTCATTCATTTCTGACAATCTCCCACATGAATGAGTAATTGTTCAATTTGTTCTTAAAATAATGCGAAACATTTATCATATCGGTTAAAGTAGCACATTGGCCTTGAACTTTCCTAGTGTTTATCCTTTTGACTTACTGGCGAATCAGTGGACTAGGTTGTCTTTGAACTGTAAACCTTTTGTATGTAAATCTAAAATAGACAACACGCAATAAGTGTTTTTAATCATTCTTGGTTCTCTGTTTGTGTTCATTTTTGTCATGAACACCAACTTGGTCTCATGAGTGCTTTGGAGAATTTGGCCTTACAATTCTCCTTAAAGTGGTGCCTTCGCACTTACGTAGGTGATTCTATAACGGGTATTTTCTAAATACTCTACTTGGTTCTATAATATTACCAAGTATAGACATCATTAAAAGTATCAAAACTTATCCTATTTGTAACGACCTGTAAATTTTGATAATTAAAACTATTAAACTAAATATGATTTTGAAATTTAATATTGTGCGGAATTAAAATTTATGCTTTATTATAGAGGAAATAACTAGAATATGATTTAATAATGTTGTTTGAATGCTATTGATAACTATTTAATGTAATTTCAATCAATTGAAATAAATTTTAGGTTAGTTTTGTTATAATTGTAAATAATAAAATAAATTAAATGATGTATGTAATGGTGAGATTATATGTAATTGATTGAAATTGGTTCATATAGAATATGAAATCAGTGATGTGGTAAGTAGTTATAATCTTTGTTTGTAAACAATAAATTTATTTATGTGATTTATTGATATGAACTGTGGAACAAATTTATTAAATAACAAATTCTGATAAGTTATATAAGAATGATAACATATGTTTGAATGTAATTGGATGAGAAATGGATGTGTAGTTAATGGCATGAATTGGATAATAATGGAAATTATAAACGACGATAAAATGCATATTTATTTAAGGAAAATAAAATGCGTGATTTAAACGGTAACATACCAAGTTGATTTCAAATAATATAATGAGGTAAAACAATTAATTGATAAGTGATGGATGTCTTTTGTTTATGCAATGAACGTTACAACTGTTTAATAACGACAATAGAAGTTACAAATATGTTAGTAACAATAAATTGAAAATTTAAAACCACCATTTAATCTGAAATATATATATATATATATATTGAATTGATTGGCATTTAACCTTTTAAATATGATAAGGGGAAACAAATTAATATTGCATTAATTAATATTACATCTTTTAATTAAGATAAAGTGTAACGATCCGTAACTTTTAACAACTTTAAAATGGCAGTATTTCAAATTTAATTAAAAATTAAATTCAAAATTAAAAAAAATGAATTTGTGATATTTAGTGTTTTATTTGACCAAATTTAATAGAATAAATATTTTTTGTGAAATTTCAAATTTTGGTCAAACTTAGTCAAAGTTTGGCTTTTGGTTGGAAAATTTAAATTTGAATTTTTAAAATTTTATTCTTTTTATATGATACTAGACTGTATTCTAATCTCCACGCCATTTTTAGTTTCATCAAAATCAAACTTCTATTGCTTTAAAATTATAAATTATTGTAAAAAATTGACATGTGGAGTATATTTGTGCTCTTTTTTTTGGCTAAGTCTAATTGGGTTCGTTTTAGACTAATGGGCCCCTTAGTAAACCAAGAGACCCTAGGAACTCTAAGAGACTTTGGACCCTTCCTTTTCCCACACATTGAACTTCTATTTCCTATTTGACTAAAAACAAGTATGTACAAAAATTCCTCATTTGAGAAACTTTCTGCATACTCTTCTTCTTCATCCTCAAATCTACAGAAAACTCCAAACCCCAAAACTCATAAATCTCCAAATCAAATTCCATCCTTCCTCCTTAAAAACCCCAGCCTACCTCTCTTTTCTTGCCACCGCCCTCCACCACCAACTCCTACCATCTCCCCCCTCCTCTCAACCACCATCCACCAACCAATGGCCAAAGCCCCACCTTCCCTCTCCTCTTCTTTCTCCTTTTTCCCTTCTTTTCCCCTTCCCTATTTTCCCTCTTTCTTCCCCTTATTTCCATGGCTTCTATATTCCACTAAACTACTCCAAATCAATTTTTTTTTGACACCGTGTATAATTTCAATGGCAACAACTTTATTGTCGAACCTTTCTTCCCATTCCGAATATTTCTATATCAAAAACTCCATTTTTCAAGTCCTTTCTCGAGTCCAGTTTTGGCCGAAAATACCCCATATTGTATTAATCATATCTCCTTCAGGAAAGAACCAAATTATGCGATTCTTTTCTTCAAACCATTTATTTTTCAAGAGGCTTTGACTTTCTTTTAGATCGGTTCTTCAAATTCCTTAATTTGCTATGCGAAAAACTCAAATCTTTTTAAAGTATTTTTGAACTTAGATTTTCAACTCAGAAAACACCTCTGTTTGTTTTGACCATAAATTCCTCAAGAACCGAAGCTTTTTGAGTGATATTTTATTGAAATTGGAGAGAAAAGAATTTTCAACAACTTTCTAGTTAGTCACTTTTACAGATTCAGTAATATTCTTGTCCGAATATTTTCTTAAAGATGACCTAGTTTCAGGTTTATCTGTAGTTTGGATCTTGGGTTGTTTGGAAGTTGGAAGTAGTTGAAAATTGTTTATTGATTCGTGTTTGGGTCTAAGCTTTGTTGGATTTGCTTTGCATTTTTATCTTTGCTAGGAATCTTTATATTGCTCCATTTTTATCATCACCTTTGTAGCCACGAAAGGTGAGCAATCACTCATGACTGATATTTTTATGTTAGTGAATTGATAGCATGTGAAAAGTTATTCAAATGTTGTTTTAATTAGGATTTTATTTATTTAAATTCATATGATATAGATTAATTTATATGTCCATTTTGACATATAAAATGACACATATTTGACACATATTGGACATGAAAAAATGACTCACCAATGTTATGCAAGTTGACATGATTTGTAAATGGTTGCTATGTAATTTGTTGTGACATATGTCATGTTATTTTATTGTAAATCACCTTGCAAGTTCCTTGTATATATATCATGTTATATATTTATATGTTATGTTAATGTATGACATGTTAGAATTTGAAATATTCACTTATGCTATTTATGATATGTGACACATGTGATATGTTAGTTAGGCGTGTGTGTGTATTAAATTGTTAATTATGTACGTATGTTGGTCATTGACATGTTATGTTATTTATGTTATTATTTTATTGTTCTCACACTGCAAGTTCCCTGATGATTAGGAAATCACTTTGGGTTGAAATGATATATACCCAATATAAAACTACTTTTGGTTTAAATAAATCGATTTAGAAATTAAATTGAAATATTGTAAGTTTAAATTAATGTTGAACTTGAAATTATGAAAATGAAATTTAATTGATTTAATGAAAAGTTTTAATTGGATTTTAGATTTAAACTTGTTGTTTGATTTTAAATTAATAGATTTTATGGAAAGGTTTAATTTAATCCAAAAACTTGATTTGATTCGGTGAATTAATTTAAAATTAATGTAGAAATTGGATTGATTCAATTTAAAGATTAAATTAACATAATGGTATAAAATTTCAAGTTAAACTTTAAAAGGTTTAATTGATTTGTCGAAAATTGACTTATGAAAAGATATGAATTTAGAATTACTAAGAAATTGTTTTTTAAAGTAAACGTTGAAATTTAAAGAAATTGACTTGAATGATGAAACTGGATAATTTGGATTAGTTGAGGTAGATATTTAAATGAGAAATTTAAACCGTTAAACCTTAAGTTGATGTTAAAGTTGAAACCTGAATTTAATTAAATCGGGATTGGAAATGTTGATATATGGTTCGGTTTGGATTATGGAATGTGAAATATCTTTAAGTGAAAAATTGAAATCTAAAGTTGAATTTAATAATGAATTGATTGGAAACGAACATAAAAATCAGTATTTGAACTGAACCGATTTATAGTGTGAAAGATGATGTTTATTTAAACCTAAGCATTTCACTTATTGAGTTGTCTGTACATTTCACTTGAGTTGACTTACTTACATAAGAATGTAAGTCCTGACTCGAGTGTTTTTGTTTTACTTTATGCTCAGGTTAGACCAAGTATTTCAGTTTAGCAGAGACACTTATTTCTGAAGACGAAGACAGAGTTGAGGACCGTATCTACTACTATTATAGCATTTGTCTATTCTGCCTGTAAAAAATATTTGTAAATACTAATTTTGTTGTAAATAGCTTCATGAATTGTTTATGTATTTATTTTGTGTAATATATTTTATCCTTTTGCTGCGAGATTCTATATTTTGTTCTTTTGAATCTTATTTCATTAGAACAATCCCATTACTAATCTGTCTTTTAAATAGTTTGAGTTGGATGTGTATGGTTTATTGTCGACTTAAACTGTCCAAAAAAGCAGGTTGTTAAAGTTGGTATCAGAGCCAGGTTTAGAGATACCTTAGCCTATTGGGGTTAACTCATTAGATATAGGGTTAGTAATACCCTAGAATGAGTTTGAGTGTGTGTGTGTGTGTGTGTATGAGCGCGTATTTGTTAGTGCTATAAAATGTTTTCTATAGTTTTGAAATAAAATAAAAAAAATTCCTAATATTATATGTTATATATAAGGGAATAAATTTTTTTCTATAACTAATATAGTTATTTGTAATGTGTTTGTTTTAGGATATGATATTATTTAATTATTATCAATTATCGTTAATTAGTTGTATTTAGTTAGTTTACAAGCATTGGCTATTATTGTTGATTTGAATTTATGAAATAAACACTAGTTTAATAATGGTATATTAAAGAAAATAAAGAATGGTTATATGAACATGATTTCTAAGTTTAGTCTTAATAAAGAGAATTTAAGCTGAAAATTTGAGAACTAAAAATCCCGATGTTTTAGAAATTGGTTTCTAATATTTTGTAAATAATAGTAATATTATTCCAAAATGAATAATTAGGATATTTGTTTATGAAATCGAGATGTTTTGCTGTGAATCTTGTTGTTTTGTTGATTGGTAATTTCAACTATTGAAATAAAATGGAATGTTCTGAAATTTTGGACAGTCCAAAATTTTGAAATTAATTTTAGTGTTAAAACTTAGTAATTTTGTAAAATTATAAAATTTGAATTTTATAACCTTAATTGGAAAAGGCAAAATGAGTAAAAGAAGATTTGAATTGTTAAAATTTATGTTAAGAAAATGGTTCTGAAAATTTGTATGTACTTTTAGGATGAAATATGGTACTATAAGTGTGAATTTAAGTATTGGAGTGTTTGAGTTGAAATTAGGAAAAATGTGTTATAAATAAAGTTAAATGGTTGTAAAAATGTTTATAAACTTAGTTAAAATTTATGAAATGTGTCATAAATAATTTGAAAAGTAAAAGTGAAACTAATTGGAATAAATACAAAAGTTGTATGTATATTGTTTTATTCACATAATTAATTTGATCCGGATTTGAGTACACAAGTTCGAGGTGAATTACACCATTTCGTGTTAGGATTTTTCATTCGATTCTTGATAGCAAATATTTGATATGGATTTTTGGTTTGATTCTAAAATTCTCTATTATAGTATATGGATATGCAAGGAAAATGATGGCTTTTAGTCATGAAACCTTATCGAATTCCGCACTAGGGAAGTCGAATGAACAATACTAGTTCGAAAGCAAAATTGGGTGATCGAGCGAGCGATCGAATGTGATATTGTGTGATGATGACATATGTACATCTTATGTTCTAATACAATTGATATGCTTTGACACTGAAAATGTAAGTTGTTGGGTTGGATATCCTTTGTAATTTAAATTGGAAATTTCTATTATGCAAAATACTATTAATTCAAAACCATTTTACAAAATTCTTTTTATTTTATTTTATTCAAACTATTTTACAAAACTACTTCAGTCCAAAACTGTTTTTAATTCATCACTATTTTACAAAACTACTTCAATCCAAAACTGTTTTTAATTCATCACTATTTTACAAAAAAAAATCTATTTTATAGAACTATTTTAGATTCAAAACTATTCTAAATTCAAAACCTTTTATAAAGAAAAGATGTTCAACCCCATATGTTTTATGCAAAGAAATTAATTTTGAAACAAAATTTTCAATTTATATAAATGGGACTTTATATAAATATGAAACTGAAGTGATTGTTAAAATTTATTTGGGGACTGAAGACCTTTGGTTTTGTAAAGTATTTGATTTTGGGAAAATTTTGATTCTTATATAAGATGGACCTTATATAAGTATAAGGTGATTTTGAAAGGTATTGGATCTAAAGAGATGAATCTTATATACAATGGAATTTATATAAGAATGATTTGATATATTCGAGACTACTTATTTTGGAAAGTACACGATCTGAAAATGAAATCTTGTATATAATGGAATTTATATAAGTGTGATACTTGAAGTTATGATTTTGAAAGGTTACTATATATAGTATGGTATGTTTTGAAGTAAAAGGTATGGAGAAGTACCCTCCGCGAAGAAGTATAGTATGATATGCTTCGACCCAGATGGACTTGGGGAATCCAGGAATGGATTCGACCGAAAAAACCCTAATATACTTTTGTGAATTCAGAAATGGATTCGAACCGATACGGTTGTCCGGACTAAAACTCATGAGTTCTTTGAAATTTTTTAGGGTAGATGTGTAACAACCCGCATATTTATCGATTTTATATTTAAATATTTCATCGTTCGTCGGATTTAAGTCCGAAAAGCTACTTTTTGCAAACAGTCAAATTAGGACTCGAGACCACTTCCATTAAGTTCAAAATGCCGTTTGCGACCTTTTTGAGTATAAACTTTGATATGTTTGGAGCTAGCTAAAAATTTGACCATTTCACTTTGGACTTTGGGTTTGGTTCAGCCCATTTGCCTAAACCATTAACTCAAGCTCCACTCCCTCTCCTCTTCATTACTTCACTTTCATTTCCAAACACTTAAGCTTCATCAAAAATGGGGAGTGGAATGGGAAATTAAAATTCCAAGCCCTAATCATCTTTGCAAATCCAAGTTCTAGCTCAAAATTCAAAGTAGAAGCTTTGGTAAGCCTTCTCTTCTTCTTCTCCAACTCATTCTCCTATCAATTTCAGAAATTCCTAAACCTAACTTAGGAAATGTTTCTCTTTTAAGCTTAGATTCAAGCTTGTTGGGTTGGAATTGAAGAGTGGTTGTTCTTGCCATTGCTCTATAGCTTCTTCTTCATTTATTTTGGGTTTAAAGGTGAGATTTTTATCTCACATCAATGTCTATATTTATCTTTGATTGTTGGGTATGAATTCCTAACACTTCTTCATGTGCATTGCCCTTGATTTGGATTGGTTTTGTGAATATTCCAATTTTTGGTTTTTGAAGTCAAATTTGTGTGAAAATCCTTTTATGGATGTTTGATCATGTTTTTGGTGATGCATCAAAGAGCTTAAAGGGTCGGGTCGTCTATTGGCATAAACTCTTAGCGCCCATTGCTCGTCCGGTTGCATTTGCAAAGAGATTGCATCTTCATTTTTAGGCTGAAAATACTGGAAATCCCAGTTCAGTCGACTGAAATCTTTGTTCAATCGACTGAACCTGGAACCCGAAAGTTTCCGGGCATGATTCAGTCGACTAAAATCTCTGTTCAGTCGACTGAACCTGGAAACAGAAAGTTTCCAGGCATGATTCAGTCGACTGAAATCTCTGTTCAGTCGACTGAACCTGGAAACAGAAAGTTTCCAGGCATGATTCAGTCGACTGAAATCTCTGTTCAGTCAACTGAATTTGCTGTTTCAGCTCACTTTGCCTTTTGGGATTGAATTTCCAATTTGAATCGATTCGAGATGATCCTATTTGTTGTTATCATTTATTATGACTTTGATGACTCCTTTATCGGGATTTTTGAATATCCATTTCGATGGATTCTTTATCGGTTTAATTGGATTTGATTCACGTCTTCGTATGTGAATTTTTGGATGGATGATTGTTTCTATAATCATTTCTGTGCTTTGTCACTTTAAAATACAAAGGTTTTTATACTAGTAGTAAATATTCAAACTCTTTCACAAAGATGATTTCAACACTATTTTATTACAAAGCTCGTTTCTTAAACCGTTTTCCAATCTACTAGTATATATAAACCTTTACCTCACTCGTACGAGAAATCTAATTAAACGGCTTAGTAAAACAAGTGGTATGATATGCTTGTGTTTACTTCGTCAGTTAATTCTTGGACTTGTTCGATTGAAACTCCTATGACAATATTCGAGTGGAAATCTACAATTCGTTCATAAATATTTAAGTTAAGCTAGTGGTAATGGGACATGAAGCTAAACTCATATATTTACTAGCTTAGTGTAATTTACACTTGTGGGTCTGCGAAGATCCTTTTTTGTGGAGCTTCGGCTCATGGTCTTCGGGCCGTTTTTGTGGAGCTTCGGCTCATGGTCTTCGGGCCGTTTTTGTGGAGCTTCGGCTCATGGTCTTCGGGCCGTTTTTGTGGAGCTTCGGTTCAAAATTTATGGTTAGCGACCATGAGATAGCGTCTCACATCTTGTGATACACATGTTGGTGAGCTTTAATGCTCCCGTTTTAGTGATAGGCCTCTTTCCCTTTTTGTTATTTTTCTGGATTTCTAATTGACAATTTCTAGAATTTGTGTTTTCACCAATTATGTGATTTTTATTGGTAAGCTCTATCAATTTTTGTGTTTGGTGAATAAATTAAAGAATGTGATTCTTTTGGGTGCTTTGAGATTCTTGAGGTATTGTATGATTTTGTCATTGTTAAATGTATACTTTTCATAGTATGACATCTTTTTGTTATCATACATTTTTATCATATCTCTTATTCTTATATCTCATTTTATCTGATAATTATAGCTAGACTGATCCGTTTATTATTTTCTTCTTAAATAATACTCGGGTCAGACTGAGATTTTTCAGGTGCATCCTCTTGAGTTCCTATCTAGAACCATCATCTGACTTTTGGCTAACTACTTAGCTGGTAGTTTTTGTTGTATACATTTGAGATTTAGACTCCTTGATGTATACATATTCTTTTGGCTAGCACTTGTATCTATTCTTTTGTGTTATTATGGATCTTGTTTGACCACTACTCTGATGAACACTTTTATGTGTTATATTCATATATGTTTCCGCCTTTGTGATATGAATCATCTATGACTGATTTATATTATGTTTACTTCTATATTTGTTTCTGAAGACTACACAGCCTCTGTGTAGTAGCTTTGAGTTTGTATCGGTATGTCGGATTTCCTCTTGAGATGAAAAGCATGTTATTTTATCTGACATATCGGTGCTCGCACAACGCAATTACATGGATGGTCGCTCCTCAACAGCCTTATTCTCCGCACTAGTTGACGGCATTACCCCGTACTGTCTTTGGCTAGCGTGGGTATAGAGGTGGGGCGTCACAGCTTGGTATCAGAGCCAAACTTCGGAACAATGTAGAATAATCTAACAAGGATCATTGTCCTAAGTCTTTCTTAGGAGTCGTGCCTTAGGATTTTATTCGAGTCAATTGGACCCATTCTATCCTATTTTCTTTTATGATTCCTTGTTTTATCAATCAAGTTTGATTGAAATTCATTCTGTGAGTAACTTTTTCTTCTTCTTTCTTTCTTTCTTAAAGAAGAAGAAATGGTTGGATCTGGCAGTCCTAGCGCTGGTCAATCTAGTAGTCCTTCACTGGATGGCGTATTCATGTCTGCCCAACAACTTTTGGATCTTGCAAAGAATCAAAGGTTTATCTATGCTTTGTGTAAAAACCCCGAAATGGTTTTACCTCTAAAACTTGAAGTTCCTTTCAATCAGCTTGTGGATATCACTCTTCGACTTGAAGAGGCCGATAAAGGAAGTGATAGTGATGTTGGAGGTTCCAAAAAGAGCCTCAATAACAACAAGAAGAGGCATATTAAATTTAAAAGTCCAAATCCCAACAAGAAAGGGAGATTGGCAACTTCGGTAGCAAAGACTCCAATTCCTAATTGTGGAGGATGCTACAATTGTAACTCTACGGACCACTATGCAAATGAGTGTCTGAAACCCCTTACGTGTCGCTATTGCAAAGGTTTGGATCATCTTTTATCTTCTTGTCCCAAACTTCAAGGTAAGAAAGGGAAGCAAATAATTTCGGTAGCAAAGACTCCAATCCCTAATCGTGGACAATGCTACAATTGTGGTTCTATGGACCATTATGCTAATAGATGTCTGAAACCTCTCTTTTGTCGTTATTGCAAAAGTTCGGGTCATCTTTTATCTTCATGTCCCAAGCTTCCAAACAAGAGAGAGGGAAAGCTAAATGTTGTGCAAGCCCCTAGCAACTCTTCTCTTGGTCAAGGTATTTTTCATTCAATCCTTGATGACATTTGTTTTGTGATTATCTTATACGAGTTCTTTTTGATATAGGTTTCATCTCATTATTTTATATCAAAAGAACTTGTTGATTCTTTTTCTTTAAATATTTTAGGCTTGATGACTTCTTTGAGGATTGTGAATCCGGATTGGTGGATCCGCAACACTCAATTTGCTTTTTATTGATGTCGAAATTATTTTATGTGATTTTTCTTTCCGAGCCGATTTTTACTTATGCTTCGGAATTGACTTTTGTAAGGATTGGCTTAATTATTATAAAGCCATATCCTTTGTCCCGTGTGGACTATTCATCTTCGACATTTTCAATCTGTTAAGCAGATTTCTGTTTTTCCTTCGTGATTTTGATTCCAATTTGATGGCATCATTTTATTCTTTAAGCTCACATGATGAGGAAAGTGTTATTTCTCTCATTCATGTAGTTTGAGAATTTTCCGGTATTTTTGAGTTTGTCTTAGGATTATCACCTAAGCAATCTTTTAAGTGGTGTTAAGGTCTTTTTAGCTTGACCTTGCCACCGATTTTCATTTGCTACGAGTTGCGAGAGTTAGCATTCCATTTACCGCATTCCGCACTCGTTATGAAACTTATGAATGACTTATTATGTCATTCAGTTGTCCAGCTTATTTCATCCATTTTATAAATTGATTATTCTATGAATATTTCGATGAGACCATTCTTGTATTTATTGATTTTGGATGAAAACGGCAATTTAAAATTTTGCAAATCTTTTTCATAAGATTTATTTATAAGTACAATTTGATTTTTGCTCTTAAACGAGCAAAGAATATTCTTAAAAGTTTTTAAGAAACATGTTTATCATATAGAAGATGATTTTGTGATTGTATTGCCCATTGAGTGCTTTAAGAATTCTGGTCGATGCGCTTGATCAATGTTATCGATAGGAATCTCCTAAACGCTATGATGAGACAATCAGACACAGTAAATTGACTTGTAAAATGTAAATTTTTTTGAAAAGATTATTACATAAAGATAATTGTAATTTTGAAAGTTTTAGCTTTTTGGGAAAGAGGATCAATTGAAAGAACTCTTTTCCGATACTCTTATTCTTGTGATTTGTGAAGACCCAAAATTTTTGGAGAATAAAAATTACTTTAAAGAAAAAAAACAGGAAATGGAAAATAAATACCAAGAGTGAATAAGTGAGAATGATAGTTAGAGAAAATAAAAATGGGGAGAAAAATAGCTGAGTAAAGAGGAGCATTATATTCACATATTTTATGTGTAAATATATATATATATATATATGCATTATATAAATAACCAAAGAATAAAAATAGCTTGAAAATGAATATCAGAAGTGAGTGAGGTAATTATGCAAGGAATACTTATTTTTATACAGTGATGAGAGGAAAATGATTAAGTATAAAATGAATTCTAAAATTCACATGACTTGTATATATGTGAATATTGTATAGAAAATATATATACATATGGTTAGAGAAGTATGGGATGATAAAATGAAAATCCTCTTGATAATTAAAATGCATAGAAATCAGTCAAGCAATATTTATGAGTATGGATGCATTTTTGGAATAAATCAAGAAAGAAGCAAATGGTAAATTATGTTAGTTAAAAACAAAACTTATAAAAAGAAACATGAAAAATAACTCGGGTATAATAAAAATACATTGTCAAGTTGAGACATAGGAAAACAATGTGCAGGTAAAAATCATGCAAATAGCATGCATTCAGAAAAGAGAAAAACAACTGGTTTCACCTGGAATGGAAATAAAAAGAAAATGGCCAAATTAGCCATAAGCATGCATACATCCTTCTTTTATTTTTGTGAGGATAAAATGGGTGTTTCCTTTATTAAAACCCTAGTTAAATGATTTAAATCAAGGGGTAAGGCAGAGGTTTTCTCTGGGGAGGAAAAACAGAAGTTTAATTCAAAAAAAAATAGAAAGGAGAAACTCACACAGTCTTCAAGCTAAGCATTCTCGGGGAAGAGGAGAGGAAGGTGAGTGATAATCATTTAAAAGACTTAAGGCATTAAGACCCAAGTAAGGGCAGCCAAATTATTTTATATAAAATCATATTATGTTTTTCTGTTTGGTTTTATTCTCTGAATAAATACATGTTGTTCATGGATGGTATTTTGGTTGAATTTCTGGTTAATGTTTTGATCTGTTTTGAGATGTTATAATTGTTTCAACTTTTGCTTTGAAATATAAATAATCAAACATATATTCATATTATAGAAATGGATTTTATAACCCAGTTTTATATGAAGAATGAACTAAATGTTTTACTGAGAAATAGGATATCAAAGGGAAATGAAGTGGGCAGTGTGAATAATGAGATTCATGCTCATGCCTAGTTCATATAAAAAATGATATGAACAATGCAATACTATGAACATGTGCTAATTTGTTCAGATCATGAGCCAATATGTTTTTATGGGTTTGTAACATCCCGTATATTTGGACCATTTAAATTGACAAAAATCCACACTTGTCAACTTAAATAATACAAAACACAGAACATTATGGGATTATAAGTACATAAATGTAAATGAGAATCAATACAACATCACAGACTCAGAACAGTCACAGAATAATGCAGCGGAAAATACATCGCCATAATAGTAGTTCATGAAGCTACTACAGTGAATACAACAATGTCTCAACATAAAGCGACTGAAAGAGATACAAGATGTCCAATACAAAAGTACATCAAATACTGAAAATAAAATGATATAGATAAAAGCTAAGCCTTCAGCATCTTCAACCAACCTTGACCAGCAACGGAATATCTTCAGACTGACCCGAGCATATGCAAAAGAAACACTCGAGTCAGGACTCAAATTCTTATACAGGATAATCAATGCATATAATAAAGTCCATAACTCAAAGGTGAATATAAACATCATTAAGGGATCGATAAACTACCTACTGAATACGCTAAATAGATAATGTCTAATCCATAAAGTAAGATATCAAAATAGGGTTAAGCAGGGCCCATACACCTCTTAACCTGTTTATTCCCAAAAGCATATACAAAACCGTAGTTTCCCCAAAACCGGAAGTTACCAGAGGGCAATCCATATACTAAAGGTACAAATCAAAATCGTAGTGGTTGCGAATAGGATAATCAGTATGACAAGGTACATGAGGCGATACCAACTAGGATACTAGTAGTTGCGTGATCCGGACTGATGTTGGGCATAGCAGCTACTATCCCAACACCGCGAAACAACACTCCCAAATCAAGGGGTGCACCCAAATCGAATCACAAAAGTAATAGATAAGGTATCGAAGAAGTGTGTCCGCTAGAGGTAGCGAACCTCAATGGCCCGGCGCGGCTCCTGTTTTAGTCATGTCAGGGGTCATCCAAAATCGTTCTCTTTCTTCAGTCAACGCGTTCATCAAAACCATCCACTTCGTTCTGGATCAACACTTCGCGTATATTAGTTATTAAAGTGGTTTTCGGTATCGACAGAGAGTATGTCCATAATCCGATCCCGGACTCTTTAATAACTACGTATTAATTACCCAACAGTCAACTTTTTATTAAAGTTAAAACAAATCAAATCCAAAGGTCAAGTTGCAAATTTGACTTCCAAATTTGATATTTCACAATTCGATTTGTTTCAATTACTAAAATTCATATTTCGAAAAGAAATTCTATTTCAAGCCCTTTAGTTATCAAAAATTTAAGTATTCACGTTAAATCAACATTTCACTTATTAAATCAAATAGTCACTCTCAGTTCAATTAATTTAAATCAAGTTTATTCTTAAATCCGTATTTACATTCCTAGGTTCATTACTATATCAATTTCATTTACTACATTTACTACTTAAATCTCATTTCGATTAACTTTGTCAAACACCTTGTTTAAATAAATAAATTTACAAATCCGTTTCAATTCATTACATTAATTCGTTCTCATTTATTTCAATTTATTTCTTTATTCCAACAAATCTAATTTATTTAATTTGATAAAGTTCATTTTATTTATTTCAAACAAATTCATTAATTCATTCAATAAAATCATTTTATTTATTTTAAACAAATTCATTTATTCAATTTAATAAAATCATTTTATTTATTTTAAACAAATTCATTTATTCAATTTAATAAAATCAATTTTATTTAATTTAAAACAAATTCATTTATTCAATTTAAAAAAATCAATTTTATTTAATTTAAAACAAATTCATTTATTCAATTAAAAAAAAAATCAATTTTATTTAATTTAAAACAAATTCATTTATTCAATTAAAAAAAATCAATTTTATTTAATTTGAAACAAATTCATTTATATTTACGTTACCAAATTACCATATAGTTTTCTAAGTTCATTCCATGATTTCTAATAAGTCTCAATTTCAAACGTTTTGTTGACCGTTCGGTTTCTTATTTTAATTATCTATCCTAGTCCAATTCATTCAATTGGGTATTTATCATTTCAACCCAATTCCATTTAAATTCAAAATCAAACATACAAAGGGAACTTGCAGTGTGATAGCTGGGATGGTGTCAAAGTAAATAAACAAGCAATAGCATCCATTTGTAACAATTCAACAATTTCAAATAATCCCAAAATAATCGTATTGATTCGCGTTTGTTATTTACGCCAATTAATATAACTATTTCTAGAATCTACACTATCATTTCATGTAGATTAAAGATTATAACATTTCAGTTTCACTTGGTCGTTCAATTTCAATTACAACGGTTAATTCAATACGTCAGTAGTCTAAAGTGACATTTATCAATTCCACAAGTCAAGCAATTTAAAGGGTAAATTTAACTATTCAATATTCATCATATAAGAGGTCAAGTTCAACATATGTCATTCGAAATTTTATATCTATTCTATATCAAATTCAGTTTCAAATTTATTATTAATTCAATAACCACAAATTTAATATCACATAGTAAATTGGTGTCATAACTATTTAACATACTAACTTCAATTCAATTTTTTTTTTTTTCATCAATCAATTTAACGTTCAAATTTCATTCATAACATCCAACATCTAATTATCATAGTATAAGAGATATTTTGAGTCGTGAATAGAAATATTCACCTTGCGTGGTTAGAGATTTGACGACGAAGCACGAAGACGAATAGATAGTAGGTACGAACAAGCACGATGCAAAGCGACACAACTGCAATTCAACAATCAAATAATTCAGCCAATTGTTCGTTATGATATATCTCAATTGAATATATATAAACCATACCGAACAATAAAGCAGAATAGATTTCGACAAGCTGGATGGAAACCTATGCCTCCGACGTAGTGGCTGAAATAACACAATTAAATAACGTGAGCCCCTAAATTATAATTGATATATAATTTCATCAAAAGAAGAACAAATAAATAAAAAAAATGGTAGCGGAAGCGGGCTAAGCGGGTTCGACGCGACGAGTCGGTTGGTCGGGGTAAGGCGGGCTGAAACGGGCTGGGTCTGGGTTCGGGTCGGGCTGGGTCTGGGTTCGGGTCGGGCTGGGCTGGAGGGGAGGCGGGACGGGACTGGGCAGTGCGGGCGGAGGTCAGGGCAGGCGGGCGGAGGTGAACTGGGACGGGTTCGGTTGGGGTGGGCTGGCGCGGGGTCTGGGCAGGCGTGGAGGCGGGCTGGACGCGGAGGTCTGGGGCGGAAGTCAGGGGCGGAGGTCAGGGGCGAAGTCTGGGGCGAAGTCTGGGGAAGGTCAGGGGAAGGTCAGGGGCGGGTCTGGGCGGAGGTCTGGCGAAGGTCAGGGGCGGGTGCAGCCTGGGCGCGGTGGCAGCAGCCGGGACGTGGCTGGAGGTGGGTCAGTCGGTGGCTGGCATGGCGCTGGGTGCGGTGGGAGACGGGGTGCAGCAGTCAGGGAGGTGCGAAGGCTGGGGTGGCTGTGATAACGGAAGGTGGTGGTTGATGAGGGGAGAGGCAACGTGCATGGATGCCTTCACTTATTATTTGCTTGAAGGAGGAAGTATGAAGAAGGAGAAAGGAACGTGAGGGAGAGGAAAATGTACCTGAAGCTTGGAATGAGCAGTGGAAAAAGTGCCAGAACGAAATGATTTCTTTTATGTTTAGAAATCAAGTAACAGTCATAAAATTTTTTCTTTTGAGTTTCGAAAGGTCACATTCATTCCCAAATGTCTGCTCCTATTCCCAATGCAACCCTTCACACTTCATCTCCCCACTAACTCATATAATAACAGCTAGGATAAATTTTGCATTGTTTGGGAACGGCTGAAGGAAATTTGGGCTGAGTACTATTTGATTTGTCCGTCGGGAACCGATGAATTAACACGAATAAATTTACGTCCGACTCCGATTTACAAAAATGAGTATACCGTTTTGATCAGCGCGACGATGCGGTTCCAACGGTACACAGATTATTATGATACGATGATTTTTATAAAATTTGTATTTACGCCGCTTAAATTGTACGTTTTGCAAAATAAAATAAACGAAGCAGGCGATGACTGTTTTAGACGAAACGAATCATAACATCTTGATCAGAATAATTTTTACAAGCGGATTGTGTAAAAATATTTGGATTTGGAAGATAAAATTTTCGCAGCTTTATATGGACTGATATACAGTAAAACGCGCACGGATTTTACTGTAATATTTTCCAACGAAACTTTTTCTATGTCCATATCTAACTAGACGTATGTCACAAATAAAGTTTGGACGTAAATTGAAATCGTTTAAAATTTCAAAATTTTTTTGTTGAAACGATGAATTTAAAAATTTAAATTGGGTTGAAAATTAGGGTCGTTACAGGGTTTTTCTTAAAAACCCTATCCTATGTTCACAATAAAATAAATATAGTATTTCTTATGGTTTGATCAGATTTATGCAAGCAAAGGGAAAATTCCTAGAAGTAAATATACAGGCAGTTTTATAAAATAAGATTAAGCCAGAATGACTTTGGATGTGCAATTTTGCATGAATGCTTTGTATGATTGGATGTAAACCCTTGAGTGAGTTTAATAAATTTTGGGGTTTATGTAATGAAAGGAAGAACATGAGCACCTCTGGAATCAAAAAGAAAATTTCTCAGCAACTAAATGAGCATGGTCTCTAAATTACAAATTAATTTAGGAGAGGTGCCTTGATCTACTCATCATCAGGTGGATGATGGGTATGTGCATGACTTGTTCAAGTCCTGAAGGCCTCTGTGCAAAGGTTAACAGAATTGAGTCCTTTGCAATGCACACTTTGTGTTCAAAGGCAAGAGTTTAGACCATATAAAATATAAAATGGGATTGAAAGGTTATGTTATGGATTTTAGGAAGCTAAAATCCATAGGAGTTTGTACATGTACAACTGAATGGATTGAATGGATGAATGCTTGGGTGTATGTTTGTTAGATAAATTTAAATGTACATATGCTCAGGTTTAACATGAAATTGAATAGTGTCAAATATATATGTTCTCTGCACAGTTTTAAGAATTTATAAGTTGTTTTAATAATGATTTCACTCATATCAGAATTTTATTCTGACCCTATTTATTGCCTTTGCAATATTTGGGGTGTCTCATTTTTATTGAGGCAGCTCAAAATATTGTTGCAGGTAGAGATGCATGAGTAGCTTGCTTGCTTGGGAAATTAGAAGACTTACTTGAGTTTATAAAATGCAGTAGTTCATTGTAATAAAGATAGCTAGGCAAACTTTCTTAAGTCTATGCAGACCTTTCAGTATTGTAGTGGCCTTGTTCATTTGAAAAGAATTTGTAAAACTTAAACATTATATGTGTCTTGAGTTACAGATCCAAGTAACTGATCTTGATGTTTTCTGGTAGACTGTGATGGAGAAAATTATGCCATGTAATTTAATATGTGGACATGCTTTCTTTATCAAAGGTTGTTAAATTTTTAAATAGAAAAGTTGCAGTAGTTTATGGATAAGCATGTAGCTAAAAATTGTTAAGTGATAATTGAATCTGGTATTGGCTAACCAGAAGAGCTTGACCATGACTTATAACTGATATAAGACCATGAGAAGCTTGAAATCTTAACCTGTTAGATCTCTTTGAACATCTGATTCTCCAGTAAAGAATTTGCATTGAATTATATAGTAAAAATGAAATACATGCCTTAAACTTATAATCTGGAATGCAACTATATTGAACTGAGCTTAGCTAACCACCTATTTGGTTTAAATTAAGTGAGTTTTGTCTTTAACAAATCTGTTGAAAAAAATGCATTGCCATGTAGTCTACCTAGATATTAAACATGCTAATAATCCCACTGTTTGATTGATCACTATCATTTGTTTTATAATCGGAGAGCCTATCAGTACCCTTCTCAAAATGTTCATCTGAAAGTTTGCATTAGACTAATTTTGGTATTGCTCCATTCATTCTATTTTCATATACATGCAAGTCTATATATGGTATGCTAGATTAAGTTAGCATTTTGCTTGCCTGTAGTTCTTTTTCTGCCTGGTATATAACACACTTATCACCAAATGTTCATAAGATCATTACCAATATTTTAAGCCATGAGAATATTTACTTGACAAAAACATTGTTTGAATAAGTAATAAGCACCCTGGGATAAATTATCAAACTTGAGTTGTTTTAGTGCTTTGCATAAATTCAAAGGAGAAACAATGAGCAACAAACTCCTAGATTCCCAGACATTAAAAGCATGAGTGGTTAATCCAGAAATTAGATTATTGGGCCATGAAATAAGTTGTGAAGTAAATCAATTAAATAACTGGTAGAAGACATAAAACAAGAAAAAAAATGGTTATATCAGAACTAAATAATAATCAAAGAGATGGCTATGTGATACAAAATCTCTTGAATATGAGAAACATTGTGTGATTGAATTTCTTTGCTAATTTATTTACTCTGATAGGCAAAGAAACATTTATATATCTTCATATATATAAATGACATGATTGGATTGAAATACTGATATTTTTATATTGGTAAAATATGGATCTTGGGGAAATGAATTAAAGAAGTAACCACAAAAAAATAATCACATAAATTAGAGAGAAATGAAGTGGGTCATTTCAGTTGGTATCAGAGCTATGTTGTTAAAACATAGCATAAATATAATGTACAATCTTCTTGTATGGATAAAATTCTAAAAAATATATATAATAGTGATAGAAATAAATATTCACCGTAGAAATAAATTGCAGAAAATAATTAAATTAGAAATATGACTAACTAGCTATGCAATTAAATAGTGAATCATGGTAGGAAGACCACCAAGTCATGGAGCAGGACCCTCTAATACAACACCAATGGTCAATTTGCAAGATTTGCTGAGAGCATTTAGAGAAGGAGCAGTGCACAGGGAAGAGAATCCTCATGAGGAATTAGCTAAGCTATTGAAGACATTTTCAAATTTAGGAGGCAAGGATTTTGAAGGCACTGAGGGAGTTATGGGAGTGCAGACATGGTTGAGAACTTTGGAAAGAATATTTGCAGATATGCAAATTAATGACCAAAGAAAGAGGCAGATAGCTTCAAGAAGACTCAAAGGAGTAGCATTAGGTTGGTGGGAGGTGATCATCACAGGAAGGCCAGAAAATGAGATAACATGGAATCAATTCAAGGAGATGCTTGAGGCAAGGTTTGTTCCAACAACAGCTAAGGCAACATTGCTTGAGGAATTCATAAGACTAAGGCAAGGACCAATGAGTGACTGAATACACTCAAAAATTTGAGAGTTTGTCTAAGTATGGAACTATGCTCATAGAAAATGAAGAATCAAAGAATTCAAGATTTATTCAAGGACTCAATGCTAGTTTGAGTAGGGCAATGTTACCATACAAAGACAGGACATTTGATCAAGTCATAGAACTTACTCTTTCTTTTGAACAGTATGACAATGCAAGGGAAAAATTTAGGAGCATGAGGGCTAACAATCAAAAGAAGGGGAAAAATAGAGCACATCCCTATGACAAAAGGAATATGGATAAGAAAGTGGAGGGAGCAGCCACTGGGGAAGCTAAAAAGAAAGTTACTTGTTATAATTGTGGCAAAGAAGGACACATGAGTAATAGGTGTCAAGCAGCCAAGAAGGCACCATTTAGCTGCTATAACTGTGGGAAAGAAGGTCATATTAAAAGAAACTGCCCATAGTTTAAGAAAGGAGCAAAGGTAGGAGCATTGGAAACAAAGGCAAATGCAGCAGTAAGCTCTGGACAATTGGAAGGTATACTTCTAATTAAAAGTTACCCAATCACAGTTATATATGACACTGGAGCCACACATTCTCTAATATCACAAGACATAGTGGATAAATTAGCTCT
Source organism: Allium fistulosum (assembly GCA_030737815.1). Lineage (NCBI taxonomy): Eukaryota > Viridiplantae > Streptophyta > Magnoliopsida > Asparagales > Amaryllidaceae > Allium > Allium fistulosum. Next base: position 238,865,121 of record CM060902.1, read on the forward strand.
CACATGCAACAAAGTTGAAAAACCCTTGTTTATTCAAAGTCCCCTGGGTAGCTCTTGTTTGCTAGGATTAAAATGTTTGGGAGTAGAATTAAACATAGGAGGAAATGTGTTTAAATCTGATCTGTTTGTATTGAAATACCCTGGAATAGGAATTATTTTAGGGGTAGATTGGTTGAGTAAATTCAAAGCAATTTTGAATTTAGAAAATTTCACTATATCTTTGAAAACAGAAAATGGTAAAAATATTTTAGTCACGAGTGAAATAGCTAAAACAAATTGTCTTAATCAAATATGAAATATGACTGAGAAGGAATTAATTTTAGAAAACATAGAAGTAATAAGAGAATATCCAGATGTTTTTGGAGAGGTAGTAGGGGTACCAGACAATAGACCAGTTGAATTTCAAATAAGGTTAATTCCTGGATCAAGTCCTATCATCAAGAAACCTACTAGAATGGGTCCAAAAGAATCAATAGAATTGAAGCAACAGTTGGAAGAATTGGAGCAGAAAGGCTTCATAAGGCCTAGCAGTTCAAACTGGGGTTCTCCAGTGGTGTTTGTGAAAAAGCATGATGGTACACTAAGAATGTGTATTGATTATAGAGAACTAAATAAAGTCACCATCAAGAACAAATACCCACTCCCCAGAATTGATGATCTGTTTGATCAATTAAATGGAGCAAAGGTCTTTTCAAGGCTAGATTTAGCCTCTGGGTTTCATCAGATGAAGGTAGAGGAAGAAAGCATTAAGTATACTGCCTTCAACACAAGGTATGGGTTATATGAATTTTTGGTGATGCCTTTTGGATTGACAAATGCACCATCCTATTTTGTAGATTTAATGAATAGAACATTTAGAGATTTTCTAGACAAATTTGTGGTTGTCTTTATTGATGACATATTAGTGTATTCAAAATCAGAAGAGGATCATGCAAAACACTTGCATCTGGTTTTGTCTAGACTGAGAGCACATGATTTAAAGGCCAAATTCTCTAAATGTACATTTTGGCAGAATGAAGTAAAAATTTTGGGGCATATTATTTCTCAACAAGGAATTAGTGTAGACCCAAGTAAGGTTATGGCAGTTCAATCATGGAATAGACCCAAATCAGTGACTGAGGTGAGATCATTTTTGGGAATGGCAGGCTATTATAGGAGATTTATAAAAGACTTTGCAAGAATAGCCATTCCATTGACCAAGCTAACTAGAAAGGAGCAGCCATATGTGTGGACAGAGAAATGTGAATAGGCCTTTACATTATTGAAGAAAGCATTGATGGAAGCTCCAGTTTTACAAGTACCAGAGGGAAATGAAGGATTAGTAGTTTATACAGATGCTAGTGGATCTGGACTAGGGGCAGTGCTCATGCAACATGGTAGAGTCATAGCATATGCATCAAGGCAACTCAAGACAAATGAAACTAGGTATGCTACACATGATTTAGAGCTAGCTGCTGTAGTATATGCATTGAAGCTATGGAGACACTATTTATTAGGTGCTAAGTTTGAATTGTTTACAAACCATAAGTCACTTAAATACTTATTTTCCCAAAAAGACTTAAACATGAGGCAACATAGGTGGGTAGAATTTCTAGCTTCCTATGATCTTGATATATTATACACCCTAGGAAAAGCTAATAAAGTGGCAGATGCATTAAGTAGACATCAATCAAAATTGGAAAGCTTGATGATGGCTGAGTTCAGGGATTTGACAATCCTTAGTGAGGTGGAAGTGAAAGAAGAAACTAGTGTATCAGATAAGACACACAGTGAGATGATTGAATATGGTAAATTAAGCCTCATTTCTTTAAAGTCAACACTGGTTGATAAAATAGGACAAATGCAGAATCAAGATACAAATTTGAAGGAGAAAAAGAACATGATATCACAAGGCATGACAGTGGAAAACTATGAGGTAGATGATAAAGGATACTTAAGGAAAAAGGGGAAACTCTGCATACCAAATGTAGAGGAACTGAAGCAAGAAGTTATGGATGAGCATCACAAAAAAAATATACTATACATCCAGGTGGTACAAAAATGTACCATGATCTTAGGAGGAATTACTGGTGGCCAGGGATGAAAGGAGCAGTGGCCAAATATGTGGCAAATTGCTTGACATGCCAACAAGTAAAGGCAGATTATCAAAGACCCTCAGGCCTATTGCAACCTTTGGAAGTGCCTACTTGGAAATGGGAAATCATATCAATGGATTTTGTGGATGGTTTGCCAAGAACAAGAAGAGGCAATGATAGTATTTGGGTAGTGGTTGATAGGCTTACAAAAACATCACACTTCATTCCTATAAATTCAAACAGAAATGCCCATAAACTAGCTCAGTTATTTGTGAAAGAGATAATGAGATTGCATGGAATCCCCAAGACTATCATTAGTGATAGAGATACTTTGTTTACTTCAAGGTTTTGGAGTAGCTTTCAAGAAGCTATGGGGACAGAACTAAGCCTAAGCACAGCCTACCACCCACAAACAGATGGGCAAACTGAGATTGTTAATAAGGTTTTAGAAGATTTGCTTAGAGCATGCATACTTGATTTTGGAGGCAACTAGGAGGATCATATTTATTTAGCTGAATTTGCTTATAATAATAGCTACCAGTCCACCATAGGAATGGCTCCATTTGAGGCTTTGTATGGAAAGCCTTGCTTATCTCCTACATGTTGGATGGAGGCTGGTGAAAGAGTGTTGCTTGGACCAGACAATGTAAAAGAAACTTCTGCAAGAATTGAATTAGTGAGGCAAAGAATGAGAGTAGCTCAAGAGAGACAGAAAGAATATGTAGATAAAAGGAGAAGGCCAGTAGAATTTGAGGTGGGAGACTATGTGTTTCTCAAAGTTTCACCAATGAGGAAAATACTGAGATTTGGCAAAGCAGAGAAACTATCACCAAGGTATATAGGACCATATGAAATTGTTCAAAGAATAGGGACTTTAGCTTATAGGTTGAAGTTACCAGAGGAATTGAGCAAAATACATGATGTATTTCATGTATCCCAATTGAGAAAATGGGTGCATGATAAGGAGACCATTCTTGAATCTCCTACACATATTGAAATTCAAGAAAATCTGGTTTATAAAAAGGAACCAGTGGGCATTGTGGCTAGAGAAGAAAAGAAACTGAGAAATAAAATAATTAAACTAGTTAAAATCCAATGGAGTTTAGATGGGAATGACTGCACAGGAAAGGCAGAAGATAGGATGAAGGATAAGTATCCTAATCTATTTTCTGCTTGAAGGTATGTCTAGAACTGTAATAACTTTAAATATTACTTAAGTGTATTTGATTGATCTTAGATGAATAAATTTCTGATATGTTTGAAATATACTAATAAACCAATATATAATTGTGGGACACAATTCCTTTTAGGAGGAGAGTATGTGAAGACCCAAAAATTTTGGAGAATAAAAATTACTTTAAAGAAAAAAAACAGGAAATGGAAAATAAATACCAAGAGTGAATAAGTGGGAAAATGATAGTTAGAGAAAATAAAAAATGGGAAGAAAAATAGCTGAGTAAAGAGGAGCATTATATTCACCTATTTTATGTGTAAATATATATATATATATATATATATATATATATATATATATATATATATATACATACATATGTATTATATAAATAACCAAAGAATAAAAATAGCTTGAAAATGAATATCAGAAGTGAGTGAGGTAATTATGCAAGGAATACTTATTTTTGTACAGTGATGAGAGGAAAATGATTAAGTATAAAATGAATTCTAAAATTCACATGACTTGTATATATGTGAATATTGTATAGAAAATATATATACATATGGTTAGAGAAGTATGGGATGATAAAATGAAAATCCTCTTGATAATTAAAATGCATAGAAATCAGTCAAGCAATATTTATGAGTATGGATGCATTTTTGGAATAAATCAAGAAAGAAGCAAATGGTAAATTATGTTAGTTAAAAACAAAACTTATAAAAAGAAACATGAAAAATAACTCGGGTATAATAAAAATACATTGTCAAGTTGAGTCATAGGAAAACAATATGCAGGTAAAAATCATGCAAATAGCATGCATTCAGAAAAGAGAAAAACAACTGTTTTCACCTGAAATGGAAATAAAAAGAAAATGTCCAAATTAGCCATAAACATGCATACATGCTTCTTTTATTTTTGTGAGGATAAAATGGGTGTTTCCTTTATTAAAACCCTAGTTAAATGATTTAAATCAAGGGGTAAGGCAGAGGTTTTCTCTGGGGAGGAAAAACAGAAGTTTAATTCAAAAAAAATAGAAAGGAGAAACTCACACAGTCTTCAAGCTAAGCATTCTCGGGGAAGAGGAGAGGAAGGTGAGTGATAATCATTTAAAAGACTTAAGGCATTAAGACCCAAGTAAGGGCAGCCAAATTATTTTATATAAAATCATATTATGTTTTTCTGTTTGGTTTTATTCTCTGAATAAATACATGTTGTTCATGGATGGTATTTTGGTTGAATTTCTGGTTAATGTTTTGATCTGTTTTGAGATGTTATAATTGTTTCAACTTTTGCTTTGAAATATAAATAATCAAACATATATTCATATTATAGAAATGGATTTTATAACCCAGTTTTATATGAAGAATGAACTAAATTTTTTACTGAGAAATAGGATATCAAAGGGAAATGAAGTGGGCAGTGTGAATAATGAGATTCATGCTCATGCCTAGTTCATATTAAAAATGATATGAACAATGCAATACTATGAACTTGTGCTGATTTGTTCAGATCATGAGCCAATATGTTTTTATGGGTTTTTCTTAAAAACCCTATCCTATGTTCACAGTAAAATAAATATATTATTTCTTATGGTTTGATCAGATTTATGCAAGCAAAGGGAAAATTCCTAGAAGTAAATATACAGGCAGTTTTATAAAATAAGATTAAGCCAGAATGACTTTGGATGTGCAATTTTGCATGAATGCTTTGTATGATTGGATGTAAACCCTTGAGTGAGTTTAATAAATTTTGGGGTTTATGTAATGAAAGGAAGAACATGAGCACCTCTGGAATCAAAAAGAAAATTTCTCATCAACTAAATGAGCATGGTCTCTAAATTACAAAGTAATTTAGGAGAGGTGTCTTGATCTACTCATCATCAGGTGGATGATGGGTATGTGCATGACTTGTTCAAGTCCTGAAGGCCTCTGTGCAAAGGTTAACAGAATTGAGTCCTTTGCAATGCACACTTTGTGTTCAAAGGCAAGAGTTTAGACCATATAAAATATAAAATGGGATTGAAAGGTTATGTTATGGATTTTAGGAAGCTAAAATCCATAGGAGTTTGTACATGTACAACTGAATGGATTGAATGGATGAATGCTTGGGTGTATGTTTGTTAGATAAATTTAAATGTACATATGCTCAGGTTTAACATGAAATTGAATAGTGTCAAATATATATGTTCTCTGCACAGTTTTAAGAATTTATAAGTTGTTTTAATAATGATTTCACTCATATCAGAATTTTATTCTGACCCTATTTATTGCCTTTGCAATATTTGGGGTGTCTCATTTTTATTGAGGCAGCTCAAAATATTGTTGCAGGTAGAGATGCATGAGTAGCTTGCTTGCTTGGGAAATTAGAAGACTTACTTGAGTTTATAAAATGCAGTAGTTCATTGTAATAAAGATAGCTAGGCAAACTTTCTTAAGTCTATGCAGACCTTTCAGTATTGTAGTGGCCTTGTTCATTTGAAAAGAATTTGTAAAACTTAAACATTATATGTGTCTTGAGTTACAGATCCAAGTAACTGATCTTGATGTTTTCTGGTAGACTGTGATGGAGAAAATTATGCCATGTAATTTAATATGTGGACATGCTTTCTTTATCAAAGGTTGTTAAATTTTTAAATAGAAAAGTTGCAGTAGTTTATGGATAAGCATGTAGCTAAAAATTGTTAAGTGATAATTGAATCTGGTATTGGCTAACCAGAAGAGCTTGACCATGACTTATAACTGATATAAGACCATGAGAAGCTTGAAATCTTAACCTGTTAGATCTCTTTGAACATCTGATTCTCCAGTAAAGAATTTGCATTGTATTGTATAGTAAAAATGAAATACATGCCTTAAACTTATAATCTGGAATGCAACTATATTGAACTGAGCTTAGCTAACCACCTATTTGGTTTAAATTAAGTGAGTTTTGTCTTTAACAAATCTGTTAAAAAAATGCATTTCCATGTAGTCTACCTAGATATTAAACATGCTATTAATCCCACTGTTTGATTGATCACTATCATTTGTTTTATAATCGGAGAGCCTATCAGTACCCTTCTCAAAATGTTCATCTGAAAGTTTGCATTAGACTGATTTTGGTATTGCTCCAGTCATTCTATTTTCATATACATGCAAGTCTATATATGGTATGCTAGATTAAGTTAGCATTTTGCTTGCCTGTAGTTCTTCTTCTGCCTGGTATATAACACACTTATCACCAAATGTTCATAAGATCATTACCAATATTTTAAGTCATGAGAATATTTACTTGACAAAAACATTGTTTGAATAAGTAATAAGCACCCCGGGATAAATTATCAAACTTGAGTTGTTTTAGTGCTTTGCATAAATTCAAAGGAGAAACAATTAGCAACAAACTCCTAGATTCCCAGACATTAAAAGCATGAGTGGTTAATCCGGAAATTAGATTATTGGGCCATGAAATAAGTTGTGAAGTAAATCAATTAAATAACTGATAGAAGAAATAAAACAAGAAAAAAAATGGTTATATTAGAACTAAATAATAATCAAAGAGATGGCTATGTGACACAAAATCTCTTGAATATGAGAAACATTGTGTGATTGAATTTCTTTGCTAATTTATTTATTCTGATAGGCAAAGAAACATTTATATATCTTCATATATATAAATGACATGATTGGATTGAAATACTGATATTTTTATATTGGTAAAATATGGATCTTGAGGAAATGAATTAAAGAAGTGACCACAAAAAAAAATCACATAAATTAGAGAGAAATGAAGTGGGTCATTTCATGATTCCCGGAGGAACCAAGACTTCTTTGCTTGTACCGATGCTAGTTGTATTGGTTTGGGTGCCATTCTCTTGCAAAGGAGAACGTACTATCACTTTCGTCTAAATAATTTAAGCCGATCGAGACTAGATATGCCACTCATGATCTAGTGCTCGCGGCTATTGTTTTCGTTGTTAGTGTTTGGCATCATTATTTTTTTGGGGAGAAATTTGTCCTCTTCCCCGATCATAAATCTTTGAAATGTTTATTTTCTTATAAGGAACTTAATGTTGGCTCGAGTTCCTTGCATCTTATGATCTTGATCTTCTTTGTACCCCGGAAAAGGGTAATCAAGATTTCTGATCCCTTAGTTGTAAGCAACAAGCAGTTCTTTCTATGATGATATTTGAATGGAATGATCTCGAGACTTTAACCACTTGTGAGATTCGAGGTCGTGAATCCAATTCATGTTCATCTCTTGTTTCGTGTAGCCTTGAGGCTCGTCCTTCTCTTTTGGACCATACCTCTTTTGGCTAAACTCTATGTCAAACTAAATTGGATAGAGTTCCTTCTTCTGTTGTTAGCAATCGTGATCCATTATTTTACTAGTGGAGTTTGGTAGGGTCTTCAAAAGCTTTGGGAACAAAGCTTAATTTTAGCACCGCTTATCATCCTTAGTCCGATGGACAAACCGAGCGTGTGAATCAAACTCTTGAAGATCTCTTTCGTGCATGTGTTCTTGATTTTTGTGGAAGTTGGGAAGATCATACTCTTGTTGAGTATTCTTCCAATAATATCTTCCAATCTAGTATTGGTATGGCACCTTACGAGGCACTCTACGAAAGGCCGTGCCGATTTCCTTCGTGTTGGCTTAAAGCCGGTGAGAAGCTGGTTTTAGGTTCAAACTTTATTGGTATTCTTTTGCGTTTCACCTTTGATGGGTGATGTGCGTTTCAGTCGATCGGGAAAGTTAGCACCACGATATTTTGGTCCATTTCTTATCACCGAACGTATTTGTTCCGCGGCTTATCGCCTTTTTATTATCGGCTCAATCTTTTGCTATTTATGACGTTTTCCACGTCTCTCTACTACGGAAATACCTTAGGGATTCCGATTTTATTCTTGAGTCCGGTGTTGTTGAAGAAATTGAAGTTTCACCAGATTTGACTTATGAGCAACATCCTATTTGCATCATTGCTTCAGAGGTTGAGCACCTTCGAAATAAAGATGTTCTTCTTGTGAGAGTTCAATGGTTCTCGAATCATAGGGATTTCTCTTGGGAATCCAGAGAATTCATCGAGCAAACACGTTCAGACTTACTCTTTCGCGCTCTTTATGGTGAACTTCTTATTTCAAACTTTCTTTTGTGATGATATGCTTTTATGGTTTTTACTTTTTTTTAGTTATTTCTTAAGATTGCGAGGACGCAATTTCTTTAAGGAGGGGAGTCTGTAACAACCCGCATATTTATCGATTTTATATTTAAATATTTTATTTAAATATTTCATCGTTCGTCGGATTTAAGTCCAAAAAACTACTTTTTGCAAATAGTCGAATTAGGACTCGAGACCACTTCCATTGAGTTCGAAATGTCGTTTGCGACCTTTTTGAGTATAAACTTTGACATGTTTGGAGCTAGCTAAAAATTTGACCATTTCACTTTGGACTTTGGGTTTGGTTCAGCCCATTTGCCTAAACCATTAACTCAAGCTCCACTCCCTCTCCTCTTCATTACTTCACTTTCATTTCCTAACACTTAAGCTTCATCAAAAATGGAGAGTGGAATGGGAAATTAAAACTCCAAGACCTAATCATCTTTGCAAATCCATGTTCTAGCTCCAAATTCAAAGAAGAAGCTTTGGTAAGCCTTCTCTTCTTCTTCTCCAACTCATTCTCCTATCAATTTCAGAAATTCCTAAACCTAACTTAGGAAATGTTTCTCTTTTAAGCTTAGATTCAAGCTTGTTGGGTTGGAATTGAAGAGTGATTATTGTTGTCATTGCTTTATTGCTTCTTCTTCATTTATTTTGGGTTTAAAGGTGAGATTTTTATCTCACATCTATATCTATATTTATCTTTGATTGTTGGGTATGAATTCCTAACACTTCTTCATGTGCATTTGCCCTTGATTTGGATTGGTTTTGTGAATATTCCAATTTTTGGTTTTTGAAGTCAAATTTGTGTGAAAATCCTTTTATGGATGTTTGATCATATTTTTGGTGATGCATCAAAGAGCTTATAGGGCCGGGTCGTCTATTGGCATAAACCCTTAGCGCCCATTGCTCGTCCGGTTGCATTTGCAAAGAGATTGCATCTTCATTTTTAGGCTGAAAATACTGGAAATCCCAGTTCAGTCGACTGAAATCTCTGTTCAGTCGACTGAACCTGGAACCCGAAAGTTTCCAGGCATGAATCAGTCGACTGAAATCTCTGTTCAGTCGACTGAACCTGGAAACAGAAAGTTTCCAGGCATGATTCCATCGACTGAATCTCTGTTCAGTCGACTGAACCTGGAAACAGAAAGTTTCCAGGCATGATTCAGTCGACTGAAATCTCTGTTCAGTCAACTGAATTTGCTGTTTCAGCCTACTTCGCCTTTTGGGATTGAATTTCCAATTTGAATCGATTCGTGATGATCCTATTTGTTGTTTTCATTTATTATGACTTTGATGACTCCTTTATCGGGATTTTTGAATATCCATTTCGATGGATTCTTTATCGGTCTAATTTGATTTGATTCACGTCTTCGTATGTGAATTTTTGGATGGATGATTGTTTCTACAATCATTTCTGTGCTTTGTCACTTTAAAATACAAAGGTTTTTATACTAGTAGTAAATATTCAAACTCTTTCACAAAGATGATTTCAACACTATTTTATTACAAAGCTCGTTTCTTAAACCGTTTTCCAATCTACTAGTATATATAAACCTTTACCTCACTCGTACGAGAAATCTAATTAAACGGCTTAGTAAAACAAGTGGTATGAAACGCTTGCGTTTACTTCGTCGGTTAATTCTTGGACTTGTTCGATAGAAACTGCTGTGACAATATTCGAGTGGAAATCTTCAATTCGTTCGTAAATATTTAAGTTAAGCTAGTAGTTATGGGACATGAAGCTAAACTCATATATTTACTAGCTTAGTGTAATTTACACTTGTGGGTCTGCGAAGATCCTTTTTTGTGGAGCTTCGGCTCATGGTCTTCGGGCCGTTTTTGTGGAGCTTCGGCTCATGGTCTTCGGGCCGTTTTTGTGGAGCTTCAGTTCAAAATTTATGGTTAGCGACCATGAGATAGCGTCTCATCTTGTGATACATGTGTTGGTGAGCTTTAATGCTCCCGTTTTAGTGATAGGCCTCTTTCCCTTTTTGTGATTTTTCTGGATTTCTAATTGACGATTTCTAGAATTTGTGTTTTCACCAATTATGTGATTTTTATTGGTAAGCTCTATCAATTTTTGTGTTTGGTGAATAAATTAAAGAATGTGATTCTTTTGGGTGCTTTGAGATTCTTGAGGTATTGTATGATTTTGTCATTGTTAAATGTATACTTTTCATAGTATGACATCTTTTTGTTATCATACATTTTTATCATATCTCTTATTCTTATATCTCATTTTATCTGATAATTATAGCTAGACTGATCCGTTTATTATTTTCTTCTTAAATAATACTCGGGTCAGACTGAGATTTTTCAGGTGCATCCTCTTGAGTTCCTATCTAGAACCATCATCTGACTTTTGGCTAACTACTTAGCTGGTAGTTTTTGTTGTATACATTTGAGATTTAGACTCCTTGATGTATACATATTCTGTTGGCTAGCACTTGTATCTATTCTTTTGTGTTATTATGGATCTTGTTTGACCACTACTCTGATGAACACTTTTATGTGTTATATTCATATCTGTTTCCGCCTTTGTGATATGAATCATCTGTGACTGATTTATGTTATGTTTACTTCTATATTTATTTCCGAAGACTACACAGCCTCTGTGTAGTAGCTTTGAGTTTGTATCGGTATGTCGGATTTCCTCTTGAGATGAAAAGCATGTTATTTTATCTGAAATATCGGTGCTCGCACAACGCAATTACACGGATGGTCGCTCCTCAACAGCCTTATTCTCCACGCTAGTTGACGGCATTACCCCGTAGTGTCCTTGGCTAGCGTGGGGATAGAGGTGGGGCGTCACAAGATGATTCTTTAGTTTACCCAATGAAGGCACTTTCGATCCTGGGATCTGTTGTTTATGGATCTTCCGGGAAGGAAGTGCATCCGTTGCGTAAATCATTGAATCAGCAGTGTACCATTGCAGCAGAGGTCGTTGGTCCCTTGTTTACGAAATGGCTACGACATTTTTCTAGAATTCAGAAGGTGGAAGGATCTTCTAGATGGTTTTGTGTCCATTGCGCAAACACTGGATCAGCAGCGGGCCACTACTATCGTAACATCATCATTTGACATTAGATTTTGAGCGGTACTTTTCTTATTTGTTTTTAAGTATTTTCACTGGGTATTGAAATAGGTCTACTAAGTACTTGAAGATTTTTAGTTTTGCGCCTGATCAACATATGACCAAAGTCTGTAAGAACGAGGATAAACTTGTTAAAACATTGAGTTATTAAAGTATTTTTATAAAAGTACTATATAAAGGATATTTTGATTATTTTTCCCTTTCTTTTCGAAATACTTTAAAATGTTTAAAATATTTTTTATTTATATAAAACCCGGTTTAATAGTTAATTATTAGTGTTGTAAATATTGCGAGAAGTTATTAATGAAATAAAACGTATTTAAAGTTAATGATTATTGATTTATTAACAATGTTTGAAAAGTATTTTGAGAATTTAAAACTAATAAAATTTATAAATAATTGATTTAAGGTTTTCAATAACTCCTTTTTTAATAAAACTATTTGTAAATAATTGTTTTCAAATAGTTTGCATATATTTATAAAGATGTTATTTAAATTTTTAAATGGTATTTATAAATGAAGCAAGAAATTTTACAGATGAATTTTTGTAAAGTATTAAAGATGATTGATTTGCAAATGAAGTTTTCAAATGAATATTTCAAATAAAATTTATATAATTAGTAATGGTCACTTGTAAGTTAAAAGATAATGAAAATTAAGAAGATGTAAATTATTGAATATTTTTCTTAACTAAAATGAATAAGATAAATTTGTATAACATTCAATTACATTCTAAAAGCATACATAAAAAATACCAGAACTGTTTAAAAGTTGAAATGGTGATATGGATATGTAATAGAATCTTATACAAGTAAAAGCTTAATAACAAAAATGCTTCAAAATGAACAAATGTTTATAAATGAAAATTTAAGATGTACAGGAAATGTTATAAACATAAGTAAATGTTTTGAAATGCTAATAATTCGATTAAATAGTAAAAAGTGAATATTATCTAAGAAATGATTATAAACGTAAGAAATGACTGAAATGATTCATTGATGGATATTAATATTAAAATGGAAATCAAGGTTATAGGTAAATAATAAATGTGAAATAAACTGCAATGAAATGTAGGTAACACTTAAATAATGAATTCATTGATTATTTTAAATATTGAATGGATACATTTGTAATGATGGTAAATTAATAAAAGATAATTATTGTATGAATGGATGAAAATAAATGGAAAGTAAATGAAAAAAAAGAAACCAATTGAATAAACTTAAATAACATTTAAGTTATGTATTGGTTGGCTAATGGAAAGTTTGGGAAATGATACTTCAAATTGTTTAAGGATGTATGAATAATCTATTAAGTAATTATTTAAGGCTGTTGGGCGTAGGGTACGCTTAGTAGTTTATTTATCACCCTTGTACGATGAAAGTGTCTGAACCTGAACAAACCATGACATTGATCGCTACGGATGTATGATAGTTTCCTTTGTTGCATATGATGGTCGTGCTGTTTTTTTGCATATGTTTTATGTTGATTTGCTTTTGTTGCTAATTGAAACAACTAAAATATTATTCTTTTATATAATTTTAATGATTTGGATTATATAAGTGAAATACAGGTTTATGGAAGCAATAGCTATAGCTTTTGGTTTTATAAATAAAGTTTGTTTGCCCGACAAATAGGTACGTTCTTGGATTATGGATTTGCAATGATATTTTATTGTTTTCCCATGGTTTGGGATGTTTTATTTTTGAAATATGATATATATATTGTAATTATTGATATTATTATTTTATCGGACCTAACCGTGCAAAGGAGACTCTGTCGAAATTTTTCGTGAATTTAGGACTTAGAAATTTTTTGTGAAAGTGAAAATATTTTCAAACTTTGTTAGACTTGAATATGAAATTGTTTATAAATTTATATATTTATCTAAAATAATTAATTATGTAAGTTTAAAGTGTTTATAAATTGATTATTCTGAAGAAAAAAAATTAGTTTCTTTATCCCTTCTTGTTTCTTTTCTAGGACGAAAAGTTTTGAGTGGGGGAGAGTGTAATGACTCGTAAATTTTGATAATTAAAACTATTAAATTAAATAAGATTTTGAAATTTAATATTGTGAGAAATTAAAATTTATGGTTTATTATTGAGGAAATAATTAGAATATGATTTAATATTGTTGTTTGAATGCTATTGATAACTATTTAATGTAATTTCAATCAATTGAAATAAATTTTAGGTTAATTTGGTTATAATTGTAAATAATGAAATAAATTAAATGATGTATGTAATGGTTAGACTGTATGTAATTGGTTGAAATTGGTTAATATAGAATATGAAATCAGTGATGTGCAAGTAGTTGTAATCTTTGTTTGTAAACAATAAATTTATTTATGTGATTTATTTATATGAAATGGAACAAATTTATTAAATAACAAATTCCGATAAGTTATATAAGGATGATAACATAGGTTTGAATGTAACTGGATGAGAATTGGATGCGTAATTAATGGCATGAATTGGATAATAAAGGAAATTGTAAACGACGATAAAATGCATATTTATTTAAGGAAAATAAAATGCGTGATTTAAATGGTAACATACTAAGTTGATTTCAAATAACGGAATGAGGTAAAACAATTAATTGGTAAAACAATTAATTGGTAAGTGATGGATGGCTTTTGTTTATGCAATGAACGTTACAACTGTTTAATAATGTAAAGATCCTGGACTCGGCCTTCGAAAATCGCCACCCGTACTTCACTTGTACTCAAAATGCCGCAGATTCAAACGCCGAATCTGGCTCCCCGGAGCTTATAACACCATTAAGTATAACAACACAGCGGAAGAAAGAAATAGATGATATCATATACAACTCCAATGAATACAATATCCAGAATGATATACAACAATGATATCAATAATACACAACAATATCAGAGATGTGATACAATGCTACAGCGGAAATAACGACAATGGAAGAGATCACTCCAAATGATCTACAAAGGAGCATGACTTCAACAGCTCCAACATCAGCTCGAACCACCATCACGATGCACAAAGATACGCAACGTCAGTCGTCAATGAACTCCAAACACTGAACTAGCTCCAGATACTCTACTGAACCTGACTATCTAAAAAACCCAACTCTAGACTGCCCGTGTGGAAAATTATGGGCACCCAGAGTTTAGGAAGGGAACAATAAACTCCGGGTCAGTCATGGGACTGGTGTGAGTAAACAAAAACGGTTTATCTTTAAAACAAACAACAAAGAATTTTAAACATTGAAATCCGCAATGCTTTTTGAAAAATGAAACTACCATAAGGTCTCCCGGCACACACACAATGCAAACGCACACATGGGGGAGATTTCTCCTTATGATAGTCAAACATGCTTCCTACGCAAGGAAAACTCTTTTGATATTATTACTAGTGCATAGTGCAGAAAACATTTCGAAAATACAATATTAATCTTAGCCAGCATAGGTACCATTATATTATGCCTACTATAGCTACCATTTTAAATGGCAGGTTTTACAACTAAAACCGTACAAGGCTCGTATTGTTTCTTTGGATTTTCCAACAAATGGTCAGGCTAAGGAACTTCCTATGCCACATGGGAACGCCTCTGGCGGGATGCCCCGAGAACCAACTGGCTCTCTGCCAACACAAGACCGGTTACCCCCTTCCCGGTTAGTAAACCTGAGATATTCCACCCCCGGTCCTTTGGGACCTTTATCCGAGCGCTCGTCACCAACACATCACACAGTAGTAAATATAGTGTGTCCACATGAGTAAGTATCTGGGATCCATACCATGATACTACCCTTTTCCAGAAGGAATGGTCATACCCTAAGGGAGATACCCCTGAAACCTTGCCGCATCTTTCCTGTTTCGACCATTACCGGTCTGTGAGGCTCGATGAGGTCTCGTCCAAAAAGCTACGCTTTTTTCACAAAGCCACGCTTTGATAAACAAATGATCAATAAATAATCATCACACAGCAACACTCAGCAAGCCACATTACCAAATTGGGAATATATCGCTGATAACCTTCAACTACATAACCTCTGAGCTCGTACGTCTCAGAGAAGGGTGTTAAACTAAGAGAATAAATTCTCCACCACCAACAGAAATGTATTTGAAAGAAATCTGCTTTATATCTCAAAGTGTAATGTCAGACATGTAACTATACAAGTCTGTTCCCGGTTCGAACAGAACCGAAGGCACTTTCGAAGAAGCCTTTGCAAATCCGGATAATTTCTAATCACGTTCGGACTTCCCATCACAAATGGTGCTAAAATCTCTATATCGAAGATCAGCCGATGCAGAGACATTCGACGAGTTGTCCTTTCGTTTTCGAAAATATCCGGCCTTCACCACCGGTCTTCAAATGCTATCCATATACGTCGTATCATTATTCGGAATGGGTTATATGACACAAAGGTCCTCTCCAGGCTAAACCAAATAACGAGCGCATATTTAAAAAAATATGGATACGGGATTTCAGTTAAGTCACAACTTATTACTCAAACTTCTCTTTCAAATGGTTTAAACACATTACCATTTTAATCTTTTACATAAAGATTCATTTCACAAAGTTCACTCAGTTTCACAAAGATCTATTCATAGATTTTCCAAATCAATTTCCATTTCAATTGGATTAACTCGTTAAATCTTTAAATCAAAGATTTAACTGATAGCTTTCAAAACAATTCCATTTCAATTGGATTAACTCGTTAAATCTTTAAATCAAAGATTTAACTGATAGCTTTCAAAACAATTCCATTTCAATTGGATTAACTCGTTAAATCTTTAAATCAAAGATTTAACTGATAGCTTTCAAAACAAAGTTCAACAATCTTTCACAGAGGTTAATGTATAACTTGGAAAACCATTTTCCAATTCAAACTTGAAATTCCTTTAATACAAATTGGAATTTCATTTCTTATATGAAAGCTTCTATTATTTGAAAACAAATAGTTTTCATTTCGGAAAATCTGATTCATTTATACGAGTTAAAGTCCTAGGGTTAAATTGAAATTCTCAAAACCATACTTTTTTAAATGGTTTAAATTCGTAAAAACACATTTATAACTTGTTTAACATTTTTAAATCATAAATCTCAAACATGGAATTCAATTCCTTATTTTGAATTCAAATTCAAATTTAATTTATTTAAATTGGAGACTTTACCAAGTTGTTCAAAATAACTTTTATCTTAAAACTCCTTTTTAAAAGTTTTAACATTTAACCAAAATCCATTTCCAAAATCAATTTGAAATTAAAATTTCACTTTCAAAACATTAAATTTAAACCATCTATGACTTAACTGATTTCCATGTGAAACCCATATTTGTGTGTGTATGGTGTAGTCCCGGGGTTTAACACAATAGTGCAACATCATTCAATCATCACAGATCAGAATACAGAAATATAGTTGATAAGCGGTATAACCATAACGCTTATCTTTTATTCACAAATCACAGATAATATATTACATTCATCCCAGATAAATAAACTACAGTACAGATCACACACAAATCAGAATATATCACAGCATCACAGATCAAGGAATATCAACGATTCAATCATCCAATCAGGTCCAACATTCATAGGTAAGGTCAATTTATTTATTTGATTAAATTAAATCAGATTAGTCACTAATCCTGGTTTAATTAACATTAATTAATTACCAACCATTTTAATCAATTATCCTTTAATCATTTATTAATTAACCTTTGATAATAAATTAATTAACCTTTAGTTATTAATTAATCAACCTTAATTAATAAATCAATCAACCTTTAATCATTAAATAATTAACCTTTAATTATCCTTTAATTAATTATCTTTAATTAATTACATTAATTAATTAACCCTTAATTAATTTCATTAACAAATTTTCCTTCAAATCATAAATTAATTAACTTTTAATTATTAATTAATTGTCCTTTAATTACTATCATTAAGTAATCCAAACCTTAATTAATTAAAAAGATTTATCATTTATCTTAACTTCTTAATTATCATAAAAAAAATCTTATTTAATAGACCTTGGAATCAAATTATCATTAATTTGTAAATTAACAAAAGTCTTTAAGTTAAATTAATGATAAAACACTTCATCTTTTGATTTCTACTTAATTACATTATTAACTAAGTTTAAATAAACTTCAGATTTAACTTAATCGAAGTTAAAATAAATTTCATATCCTTTACTTAACCAGGCTTTAAAATGAATAATTATTATTTGAAAGCATAGTTCAAGTAATTAGTTTTAAAACTTGATTTAATAAAACTTAGAAACTTGCTAATCCCCATCATTCTACACGAGACAAGCCTGGAAAATTCTCCCCTAAAACCCGAGAAAAACCTCCTCCTTCTTATTTTTAAAACTTTATTTTGATTAAAAACTTAAAACACTGTTACACAGCTAACATACACAAACATCTCGTATCAACTCGAGCCACACTCACAAATACCCGAGCCCAACCCCGATTTTCCCGAGAAATCCCCCGAGTCTCCATCTTCTTCCCCTCAGAATGTAAGCTCTGATACTCAGAGATCCTCGTGCATGTGCACTGGCGAACGACGTCGCTTCGACCAACTTTTCGGCCCTCAACAAGTTGCTGTTAACCTCACCGATCCCCTCAATCACTCAGTACAACAATTTCGCCGACGAATCAAAATCGAACCCACCAATCAAAAACTAGAACCAACTTCGATTTGATAAAAGCTCCTCGCCGACGATGAACCCACCACCAGAAATCCTTCCGCCTTATCCAGAGCACCATCATGACACCGTGATTCAATTCCCCCACCACCGATCGCCTCTAGACCACCATCGACGACACAATAGCTTCGAGAATGACGTCAACCTAAACTAGTTTCTAAGCCCTAGTTCGCCATCGTCTGACCACCACGGCCACCTGAAAACCCATCCACTATTTTTCCCAAAGCCACTGATCACTCCTCCACCTCCAGGAGGAACCCCGACCTCCACATCCAAGTAGATCACCAGAAAATCCCCAATTTCCTATTTTTTGATGAACGAGAACTGTTCATTCAAAACTTATTTAAAAATCATAATTTTTGTTTTAAAAATCGTATTTCCCCAAGTTGATTCAAGTTGCATGCTTGAATTTACAAAATAAAATGTTTGATCTTTATCAATTTTAAAGATCTTTATTGTCTTTCTTAATTTCCCAGTAATATTTAAACTAATTATGCTAAAAATCATTTTTAAAACCTCAAACATGATTATGCAAACATGTTTCATATGGATTCTAAAGCCTATAAGGGATTGGAGAAGGAGTGTTTAAATTTTTACAGGTTTGAAACCTGGAACAGAGCATATTTTTAAATATACAGACATGCACAAGCACATCTCTATATATATACACATAGATTTAACATGCAAGGAGTTTTCCAATTCATCTCAGGCATGATTCCCAAACAACAGATAAAAAAAATCTGGTTTTAAATGAAGGTTTACTCACTTGAAACAATGTTGAACAGAGAAAACTTCTTGTTTTAACTGTTATCAGCTTGATTTTTCTTGATCCTCCTTGCTTTGTTGAATTTAGTTGAGTTGTTGTTGAGTTGAAGTTTCAGCTTCAGTTGTAATATATTTGTCTACTTATTTTCCTCTGGTAAGCTAAGTCTTTGAAAACGAAATGAGATAAGATAGTTGATATGGATAAATGAAGTTACAGGGTATACAATTTGTACAGGGTGATAATGTTATTTGTTTAAGCTGAGATGAAAGTTGTACAAGTGATATTAATGTGTTTTGTACATCATCAGATTTTTTTCTTGGCTGATGGATACATTGGTGTGCTAGCATTAATTGTGTTGTACTAATACACTTATCTTATTATTTCCTTTCATTTCATTTGTGTACATATGTTTCCTTTTACAAGTTGACTCACATTTTCCTTTCTCAGCCTCAATACTTATACTTTGTTTAGTGTCTTCTTATGCAAGCCTATAGATATATATTTGTTTGACTAAAGATTTTTATTAACAAATGGAGGCTGAAATGATATGTTGTAGTGTACTAGGGTATTGGTATTAATTGCTTTGTACAACACACTTATCCTTATTTGCTTGTACATATATATTTGTAAAATCTTTTCATTTTGGCTGTAATGATATTATTTTGGTGCTTATGTCTCCCCATATGTTTACATGCTTATATTTTTGTTTCATTCTTTTGCAATACTTTATCATATATTTGCTAAGGTCTTCTCTTTGGTAAACCATTCATATATACATATTTTGTTTTCTTTTCTTTTCTTTTGCTTTGTCTTAATAATACTACTTTAAAATATAAATAAACTTCTATTTTAATTTATCTTATTTTTTTCTTTTATTATTTTGTAGTCTATACTATTTATATTATTTTGTATTGATTTATTAACATGAGATTAAGATATATATATTTACTTTATATTGTTATATTGTTATATTTTATTTATTTCTTATTATCTTGTAATATAGATGATTTCTATTTTTAATTATTTGTTAAAGTTTAGCAAATGTATTTACTTGATATTTTTATCGTTTATCTTATATAATTTTGTATTTTTATTTTTAACTCAAATATTTTATTATTATTCTTATTTATTGTCTTGTATTTATTTTATATATTAACCATCAATAATAAATTAAAAATTCACTTATTTATTTATTTTATACTTGTGTCAATGTATATACTTTTATATTTATTTTCAAACCATTTATATTTAAGATTTTAAATTCAAATAATTTAACACATTTTTATTTGAACTCGGGGAAACTCGCATCAATTCATCGATACATTTCACAATTTTAATTCAAAAATTAAATTAATTATTAATTTAAATTTAATTAAAATCCGGGGTCATTACAAATAATGACAATAGAAGTTACAAATATGTTAGTAACAATAAACTGGAAATTTATAACCACCATTTAATTTGAAATATATATATTGAATTGATTGGCATTTAGCCTTTTAAATATGATAAGGGGAAATAAATTAATATTGCATTAATTGATATTACATCTTTTAATTAAGATAAAGTGTAACGATCCGTAACTTTTAACAACCTTAAAATAGCAGTATTTTGAATTTAAATAAAAATTCAATTTGAAATTTAAAAATAAATTGAATTTGTGATCTTGAATGTTTTATTTGACCAAATTTAACAGAATAAAAAATTTTGTGAAATTTTAATTTTGGTCAAACTTAGTCAAAGTTTGACTTTTGGTTAGAAAATTTAAATTTGAATTTTTATTCTTTTTATATGATACTAGACTGAATTCTAATCTCCACTCCATTTTTCATTTCATCAAAATCAAATTCCTATTCCCCTAAAAATATAAATTACTATGAAAAATTAACATAAATTTGCAGTGTATATTTGTATTTTTTTTTTGGCTAAGTCTTATTAGGTTTGTTTTAGACTAATTGGCTCCTTAGTAAACCAAGAGACCCTAGAAACCCTAAAAGACTTTGGACCCTTCCTTTTCCTACCCATTGACCTTCTATTTCCTATCTGACTAGAACGTATAGAAATTCCTTATTTGAGAAACTTTCTGCGTACTCTTCTTCTACTTCCTCAAGTCTACAGAAAACTTCAAACCCCAAAACTCCTAAATCACCAAAGCAAATTTCATCCTTCCTCCTTCAAAACCCTAGCCTACCTCTCTCCTCTTGCCGCCGCCCTCCACCACCAACTCCGACCATCTCCCCCCTCCTCTCGACCTCCATCCACCAACCCATGGCCAAAGCTCCACCTTCCCTCTCCTCTTCTTTCACCTTTTTCTTTTCTTTTCCCCATCCTTATTTTCCCTCTTTCTTCCTCTTATTTCCATGGCTTATATATTCCATTAAACTACTCCAAATAAAATATATTTTTTTTGAAATCATGTATAATTTCAATGGCAACAACTTTGTTGTTGAACCCTTCTTCCCATTTCGAATATTTCTATATCAAAAACTCCATTTTTCAAGTCCTTTCTTGGGTCCAGTTTTGGCCGAAAATGCCCCATATAGTATCAATCATATCTCCTTCAGGAAAGAAACAAATTATGTGATTCGTTTGTTCAAACCATTTATTTTTCCATAAGCTTCAACTTTTTTTAGATCAATTCTTCCAATTCCTTAATTTGCTATGCCAAAAACTCTAATATTTTTGATGTATTTTTGAACTCAGATTTTCAACTCAGAAAACACCTCTGTTAGTTTTGACCATAACTTCCTCAAGATAGAAGCTTTTTTAGTGATTCTTTATTTGAAATTGGAGAGAAAAGAGTTTGAAACAACTTTCTAGTTAGTCATTTTTATAGATTCGGTAATATTCTGGTCCGAATATTTTCTTAAAGATGACCCAGTTTCAAGTTTGTCCGTAGTTTGGATCTTGGGTTGTTTGGAAGTTGGAAGTAGTCGAAACTTGTTTATTAATTCATGTTCAGGTCTAAGCTTTGTTGGATTTGCTTTGCATTTTGATCTTTGCTAGAAATCTCCATATTGCTTCATTTTTATCATCACCTTCGTAGCCACGAAAGGAGAGCAATCACTCACGACAGATATTTTTATGTTAGTGAATTGATAGCATGAGAAAAGCTATCGAAATGTTGTTTTAGTTAGGATTTTATTTAGTTAAATTCGTATGATATAAATTAATTTATATGTCCATTTTGACACATATTTGACACATATTAGACATAAAAAAATGACTCGCCTATGTTATGCAAGTTGACATGATTTGTAAATGGTTGCTATGTAATTTGTTGTGACATATGCCATGTTATTTTATTGTAAATCACCTTGCAAGTTCCTTGTATATATGTCATGTTATATATTTATATGTTATGTTAGTGTATGACATGTTAGAATTTGAAATATTCACTTATGCTATTTATGATATGTGACACATGTGATATGTTAGTTAGGCATGTGTGTGTGCGTATAAATTGTTAATTATGCACGTATGTTGGTCATTGACATGTTATGTTATTTATGTTATTATTTTATTGTTCTCACACTGCAAGTTCCCTGATGATTAGGAAATCACTTTGGGTTGAAATTATATATACCCGATATAAAACCACTTTCGGTTTAAATAAATCGATAGAGAAATTAAATTGAAATATTGTAAGTTTAAATTAATGTTGAACTTGAAATTATGAAAATGAAATTTAATTGATTTAATGAAAAGTTTTAATTGGATTTTAGATTTAAACTTGTTGTTTGATTTTAACTTAATAGATTTTATGGAAAGGTTTAATTTAATCCAAAAATTTGATTTGATTCGGTGAATTAATTTAAAATTAATGTAGAAATTGGATTGGTTCAATTTAAAGATTAAATTAACATAATGGTATAAAATTTCAAGTTAAACTTTAAAAGGTTTAATTGATTTGTCGAAAATTGACTTATGAAAAGATATGAATTTAGAATTACTAAGTAATTGTTTTTTAAAGTAAATGTTGAAATTTAAAGAATTTGATTTGAATGATGAAACTGGATAATTTGGTTTTATTGAGGTAAATAATTTAAATGAGTAATTTAAACCGTTAAACCTTAAGTTGATGTGAAAGTTGAAACCTGAATTTAATTAAGTCGTGATTGGAAATATTGATATATGGTTCAGTTTTGATTATGGAATGTGAAGTAGCTTTAAGTGAAAAAATAAAATCTGAAGTTGAATTTAATAATGAATCGATTGGAAACGAACTTAAAAACCAGTATTTGAACTGAACCGATTTATAGTGTGAAAGATGATGTTTATTTAAACCTAAGAATTTCACTTATTGAGTTTTCTGTACATTTCACTTGAGTTGACTTACTTACATAAGAATGTAAGTCCTGACTCGAGTATTTTTGTTTTACTTTACGCTCGGGTCAGACCGAGTATTTCAGTTTAGCGAAGACACTTAATTCTGAAGACGAAGATGGAGTTGAGGACCGTATCTACTACTATTATAGAATTTGTATATTCTGCTTATAAAAAATTTTGTAAATTCCGATTTTGTTGTTAATAGCTTCATGAATTGTTTATGTATTTATTTTGTGTATTATATTTTATCCTTCCGCTGCGAGATTCGGTACTTTGTTCTTTTGGATCTTATTTCATTAGAACAATCCCATTACTAATCTGTCTTTTGAATAGTTTGAGTTGGACATGTGTGGTTTATTATCGACTTAAATTGTCCAAAAAGGCAGGTTGTTACACTTTTCTCCAGCGAGTAGTGCACTGACTTGTCATAGGAATGATTTGAATATTTACAGTGCTATCAAGTTTATCTAAACTTAATTGTCCCTTTGAACCTAGATTTTGGGATCTCCAGTAAGCTAGGTGGGGTTTTCGTTTAAAGAAACTTTTAGTTTATGGGCCTTAACCCCATTCCCATCGATAAGATATTGACCTTCTCTCTAGGTAAACCTTTTGTTAGTGGATCCTCAATGTTACCATTTGACCGACATAGTCAATTGTGATAGCCCCATTGGAGAGATGTTGTCTAACAGTTTTATGTCTACGACAAAATGTCTAGACTTGCCATTATATACTTACTATTGGCGCTTCCAATAGTTGATTATCTATCGCAATGTATGCTTATTGGAGGTATAGGTTTTTCCTAATTCAGAATACCTTCTAAGAAACCTCAAAGCCAATCCGCTTCTTTTTCGACTTTGTCTAAGGCAATAAATTCTGATTCCATGGTTGATCTTGCTATACAAGTTTGTTTAGAGGATCTCCAAGATACTTCCCTACTAGCTAAGGTAAACACATATCCACCAGTGGATTTTGTATCCGATGAACCAGTATCCAGCTTGCATCACAGTACCCTTCTATTACAGATGGGTACCTATCATAATGTAGTCAGTGACTTTGTGTATACCTTAGGTATCCTAGTACTCGAATTATTGCTTTCCAGTGATTCTTTCCTGGGTTACTAGTATATCTGCTAAGTTTACTTACAGTATATGTTATATCAGGCATAGTGTAGTTCATTACGTACATAATGTTGCCTAGTATACGAGAGTACTCAAGTTGATAAATACTATCACCGCTATTTTTAACCCTATTTTGGTTCAAATCTACGGGTGATTTTTCTGATATTATATTGTGTTGTTTAAACTTTTCAAGTATTTTTCCAATGTAGTGTGATTAGGACAACACATATCCTTGGTTGGTTTTATGTATTTTACACCAAGTATCACATCAGCGATTCGCAGATCTTTCATATCAAATCTGGCGGAGCATATCTTTTGTAGATTTTATTATCTCCTTATTGCTTCTAAATATTAGTAGATCATCTACATATAGACATACAATCACATATCTCATATTTTATTATCTCCTTGAAATAATATTGCTTCCTCTACGGTGCTTAAGGATATCGAGCAATTGTTTTCCAAGATAAAACGGAACCTTCTCTGCGATGCTACGCAACAATCGTAGAGCAATGATGAACTCAAGAGAGTGTATTTAAAAACAGAGTGCCGTGAGGAGAAAGAAAATGTAGAAAAACTTAATTGTGTGTTCACTATTTTCTATCTTCCTATATATAGGCGTGGGGAGGTGCACCTATTCGGTAATAGGTGCATGTTCGAATGGATGCGACTGTTGGAAAGGTTGCGACCCTTTACCAAGCGATGCGACCGTTTGAATTTGAATGGACAAAAATAAAAACTGTTCAGTCTGAACAGCCACGCCAAACCAACTGCCAACTGCAAAGTGCGAAGTGCCTCTAATACGCCTCAAATGCCCATTCGCCCACGCCGCGGGTGCGAGTTTGGACTCGGGCGTGGGCGCGCGGGTTGGTGCGTTGCACCATCCGTCATGGCTTGTGTCTCCCTTCGTCTTTTAGAAATTATCATAGTGTCCACATCTTAGTATATAAACAAAAATAGTTTATTTTATTCTAAAATATGAGACTATTCATCTCCCAAGACATTTAATGCGTTCACATTCCCCAATGCTACTCATTCATTTCAAACATAAGAATCCTCAAGAGGAAAATAATGCATGACATTTTTAATTAATAGTTTCCACGTACTTCAAATGTAATTGCAACTCAACAAATATGAATAAGTGAGATTACATTTAAAGATTCTGAAGCACGATCCCTTATCTTAGCATCACAATTGTATTAGATATTTATTAAATCAATACTGCATTTAGGTTTATAAAAGAATTTGGAAAACAATAACTTCATAATATAAATTATTAGTGTTTCATAGCATATATTCACGTGATTATGAACTATTTGGCATAACTAGTATTATGGCAGCATCCTTATATTCCAAAATTAGTGTTCAGAGCATTTAGCATTTCTTACATTTGATGTAACTAAGATTCATGCCAGCAGTTTGTGAAAGAGTGTTGGCAAACTGTCAAAGCTTATAGAGTAGATTGAAAATAAAGAATGCATTAAAACATTGCACAAATGAAAGAAAAATATAATAATAATGATAACACTGGAGCATATCAAATAAAATATTATTTTCTTGGATAATGTTTTTTTAATCTAATTTTAACAACCTTTCTATGTGGAAAATCTAATAGTTTAAATACTGCTTAAGCAATCAACATATTTTTTGCTAGTTTTAACCACAATAGAAAAAGATAAATTTATATTTGAGTAAAGGGAAAACAACAAATGTAGAATTAAAATTAGACCTAGAGGAAATCTCAAATGTTTTGAGTTAATATGAGTTAATAAGGTGAAGCGGTAGTCATGAAAAATGAATCTTTTGTAAGCTTTGAAAATAAAGTCGCTTTCATTAAACTCCTATGATGAGTTAATCGTCATTTTAAATTAGATGCAAAGGAAATGCTAATGGAATGAAAATCAAAACAAATAAAGGAAAACTGATGTTAACATACCATAACCTTTGTAACGACCCACTATTTTGGACCATTCAAATCGACAATAAATCCACACATGTCGGACTTGAATAATTCAAAACAATATATTGTAAATAAAATTTGGCAAAACTCGGCATATACAGTAAATAAAATAATCACAGAATCACAGACACAGAGTAATATAACAATAATGCAGCGGAAACAAAAGAATAGTAGTTCATGAAGCTACTATATATATAACAGAGTTAAACAAGATACAACAGAAGTCTCGAATACAATAGTCAAATACAAGATCGGAATACATCACTGGAATCAACTGAATATCTGAAAGCTGGATAGATAGCTGGATCTCCAAGCGAAGCTCCAACTCCAAAGGTGAGTCTCGAATACTGGTACACTCAGTCTGACCCGAGCGTAAAGAAAAAAACACAAAACACTCGAGTCAGGATTAACATTCTTATATCAATAAATCCAACTCAAGTGAAATAACGACTGAAATACAAGTAACTCAAAGGATGTTTAGGATAGCCATCCTCTAAGGATCCGTTAAACTATCTACTATGTAGTAGTGTACGCTAAGTAGATAATGCCTATCAGTAATATAAAGTATCAAAATAGCGTTAAGGCGTTACCATTATCCCCCTTAACACATTTTATATAAGTGTCATAGTCTATACAGCACTATAAACTCCACCGTAAACTAGTGGGCTATCAGGGAGTACTCCATAGGTATAACACAAAACAAATCGTAGTGGTCGCACATAGGGATACGAGTATGACAAGGCACATGAGGCAATACCCAAGGTAGTGAAACTACCGTTTGCCTGATCCGGACTGGTGAGAACGCATCGCCGCAACGATCGCAACACCGTGAAACAACACTCCCAAATCAAGGGTGCGCACCAATCAAAAACAAGTAATGAGTAGTTTACGAAGAAGTGTGTCCGCTAGAGGTAGCTAACCTCACTGGCCCGGCACGGCTCCTATTTAAGTCATTTCCAATTTGACACAAGTGTCAAGGTCATCCATTATCGTTCTCTTTCTTCAAATCCTGCAACGTCATCATTCAAACCACTTCATTCTGGATCACACTCCGCGTATAATAGTTATTGAAGTGGTTTTCGGTTTAGACAGAGAGTATGTCCCTAACCGATCCCGGACTCTTCAATAACTACGTAATTATTTCACCGATTGGTCATTTAATAAACTTTCAAAATAGTTTATATTTCAAAACCAAAATATCATTTGCCATTTCAAAACCATATCCATACAATATCATTTTCACTTCAAATAGATCCATTTTCAAAATCATATCACTTTCCAAAGTTATATCGCTTTCGAAATCGTAAGTCTTTTAAAATTAAAACACTTTGGAAATCAAAACCTTGAAATTCATAACACTTTGAAACCATGGCTTGAAATCATAACATTTTGGAATCCATAACACTTTCCTCTTAAACAGTTTAGATATTAAAATTAGTGTATAAAATAAGATAGTTTATAAAATAAAAATAGTTTATATAAAATAGTTATAAGTTAAAATAGTTTATAATAAAATAATATATATTGAAATGATTTATATAAAATAGTTTATATTAAAATAATTTATAAAGTAAAATATAAATAGTTGTAAATATATTTTAAAAATACTTTATAAAATAAAATAGCTTCCACAAATTCACAAATCGATTCAAATTAACTAGACTTCCAAATTCAACTTAATTCAATCTCAATTCATAAATTTCAACTCAATTCAATTTCTCAATAAATCATTTCGAATTATAATGATTTCAAATACAGATTTGAAACACAAAATAAACCATTAAATTTCAATATATTTAAAAGCTTTAAATATTCCATATTTCAAAAACTAAATTTGATAATTCCATTTATATCTCAATTTAATTTCATTTCATTTAGTTTCTGGGATATTTCTTTAATCATTTCAATACATCTAAATACAACTTCAATTTACAAATTTATATAAAAAAAATATCCCATTTAAATTTATATAAGTTTGAAATATTCATTTAAGCCACCTTTAATCAAATTCAAGTTATAAAACATATCTTAAAATTTCAAATTTAATAGATTTCCAATCAAACTTATTTAAGTATAATTCTTAAATAATTAAAATTTCAAATCAATTTCAAATTTATCTTTCAACCTGAAACATTATAAACTCTATATTTGAAAATATAAATTTTTCATAAATACTTAAACATATTTTATATCAACTTTATTAAATCAACTTTAATAAATCTTTAAAATCCATATTTATTAAAAACCGTATATTCCTTTTCAAAACCATAGAAATCACTTTTCAACATATTTATATATAGACCAACGGTGTTTGTATATAATTTTCTACCCTATGGTCAAGTGATACGGATATTTATCATTTCAATCAGCAATTTAAATATATACGAGTATATATATATCATTTCAACCCGTAATCCCAAATTCAATTCAATTGAAAATCGCTTGGGTTTATCATTTCAACCCATAATGATTTTCTCCTATTCTAAAGTCCGTTCGGGTATGTATCATTTCAACCCATAGTGATTCTATACTAACAGGGAACTTGTAGAGTGATAACAGATATGATCATAATAATATAACAGGCATATATCATTAATATAAATAACAGATAATGGTATCAGATGTCACAGGTGAACTGATACAGGTAATAAATAGCATATATATAATAGTGTAAATAACTAACATCAGCATATTTCAATTGGCAGATAATGGTGTCAGATGTCACAGGTGAACTGATACAGGTAATAGCATATATATAATAGTGTAAAACTAACATCAGCATATTTCAATTATCGTTTCAATTGAAATAAAATTTAATAAATAAAAGAACATTAATCGTGAGTGATTGCTCACCTTTCGAGGCTAGAAAGACTAGAAGATGACACAAATACGCACACTGATACAGACCCTGAAATTGAGTTACGAATCCAAGCAAAGCAAATCGGCACGAATACAACGATCAAAGCTGATAACCGAAATCGATGGAACACATCAGAACGAGATTGATGAAGATGATTTGTATAAGTAAACACATATATACAATTATATAAAACTATATATTTAAAATCATATTTTAAATTCACACGTATAGTTCAAAATTATTGGTTCGATTTAAAACACACATAAGAAAAAAAATCAAACATATATATACAACTCACATATGTACATACTTTAAACATAAAATAGATACAGACTATATTTATATACTTTACATATAACGGATTATGTATTATATAAAATGTATATACATATAACCAATGTGTAAACTACAACTTTATAAATATATAAAACTGACATGTATAAACTTTATAAAATCTTAACAGATCAATATAATTAATTTATAGAAGCCCATATACATGTATATATATATATATATATCTTTCCATATAACATCACTTTATATAATGAAATTTATAACAGCAATACTAGTATAACCCCTATAACTAATAGGTTTAATATATAAAAGCACCTACTTTATATTGAAACAGATGTATATAAAATTTTAAGTCAAGGTAAAATTTTGAAGCACGTATATATAACACTCTACAAATTTATTTTGAAATGTATATAAAATAACTTACGTTATCAAATGCATAACAATTCTAATCCAACTGTAAACTGTAGATTGAATATACAAGCACAGGCCGAACATATGTGTGCATATGCTAACAATTAAAACATGTAACAGAGTATATGCGAATAAACCCAGTCCAAAACTTTAATATATATATAATACTTGAAAAACCAATATCAATATATCTTATATCAATCCTACAAGTTATACACGTGCACTATATATATATATATTCTATATAGAATTTTCATACTAACCGATAAAATTTGTATATATAAACATAACATATCTACTGGATATAAACCAATATATGGAAGCCACAGATATAGGCATAGGCTTACAATTATAAACAGCCAATAACTTTACTTTAAAATGACAGTTTACTAAATCAATTTGTACAAGCTTATATTACTATCAATAGGTAAGTTTTAAATATGACCAACATAATATAATAAACCTTAACCATATATAAATATCTTAATATAATAACGTAAAATATATATAAAACATGTGTACCAACACATGAAAGAAGGAGGCCGAGCAAGGCACAGCCTGGTGGAGGTGATGTGGACCAAGCGGTGGCAGCTATAGAGGATGAAGGCCGAAAGAGAAGGAGGTGTGCCAGGCTGACATGGGAAGATTCGGCTAGGGGTTTGTGGTTGCGGCTGTGCACACGGCGAGGAGAATGGTGGTTCGGCGGAGGCAGGTGAGGGTGCGTCTAGCTGTGGGTAGCGGCGACGCGGATGAGCTCGGGTTGTGTGGTGCGCAAGTAGGTTCAGAAATCAAGGAGGAGGAGAAGAAGGAACGGCTGCATTTCTCTGAAAAAGATTAAGAGCAAAAGAAAATGGGAAAGATGAAAGAAATAGATCTGGAGGCATGCAAGCTTTGATTATTATATATATTTTATTTAATTTAGAAACGTAAGTAAAAAGAAGAAGTGAAAGGACAGAGCAATTCGAACCAGAAATATGTATTGAAACCAGAGAAAGATAAATTGGAATGATGGTCTGGCCATTTATTCTGCCAAAAATAAATGCATAATAAATGACAGTGGTTGGTAAAGTTAGCCGTTTGAAAGTTTAAATGGATACAGAATGTCAAAAACACAAACGGTTCCGATATAATTATCTGTTTCACCGATTCCGCCGTGCACCGGATATCAAAACATAGAAATGAGTATACCGCAGAGATCGACATGACGAGACGATCAAAACGGTATACAGATATTAGTTGTACGATCATCCTATCAAAAGTCGATAATCGGTACCGAAAAATGCTGCGAATCTGCCAGAAATAAGATAAACGGAGCAATAGGAGTCCAAATTTGGAAAAACGAAAGATGACGTCTCGTTCAGAAGATGATTTACAAATTTTCTATATAAAAATATTCAGGTTTGGAAAACATTTTATTATCATCAATTTTAACTGATATAAATTGGAATAAAATTACACTAGAAAATAAACTTCCAAATTATCTGATGAAAATTTACCAGTTGCTATGATTAATTGGACGCATTCCAAATATCAAATTTTTATTTCAAAATTTTATCATTTAAAATTTTACAAAATTTCAACTAATTACGTTATTAAAATAGTTAAAATTTATGGGTCGTTACAACCTCACTTTCCAAATTAACAATATTAATATCCAAAGAGACATTAAAATTCATATGAAAACATGTGCTTCATAAATTTATGAAAACTAGAGCATACTTCATCAATTTGAACATCAAATAAGGATTAAAGAACAGAAAATTGACCTAAAAGTGAAATAAATAAAAGATCTAGTAAGGAAATTAGTAAATTAGAATGCTAGATATTTCATGGTTAAGGTTACGATATTTAAGGGTAAAGTATGCTGGATATTTAAAAAAATAGAGAAATGATAAAAATAATGATCTTAATTTCAAAAGAATGAGTAGGTAGTTTATTTAGTTAATTTGTAAAATATATTAATTATTAGCGATAATTAAGGCAGGATGCAAAAATTAAAGTTGAAGGTTGGAATTCTGAAGAAATGCACATCAAACATTGCTTGGTCATCTAGCATTTAAAAAAAATGGAAATGAGGGTTTGGTTTGAGATAGAAAACCAAATGCATAACAGATCACAAATACATCTCCCCTTACCTTTTCTTTCACATTGTAACTAATTTTATGTTCCGATTGCGGTCTAATAGACTGAACAATTTCAAAGAACAACATGAATATATGCGAATAAAGAAAATTGTTGAAAATGCACGATTCATATCATAAGAACGTCAACAGAAAGAAACGACAGCTACATCAGTCAATAATATTCACCATGAATTAAGTTTGAAGATCAAATTAGACCTCTTTAAGAACAGTGAATGAAAACAAAAGGTGCTAGTATAAAAATAAAACCAAGCAGCAATTGCAGCATACATCGCACAATCCTCACAAAATCTAACCTAGAATTATTTGCTACATAATTTTACCATTAGCCAAAAAACAATAAAAGTGAGCTGAAGGAATCAAATTATAATTGAAGTGGCTTACATATGAAACTAAGAATGACACCCAACAACTCCCTAACATAAATTCACAGATGATGCTAAAGCAAAAAAAAAGGTTGAGTGAAAAAGTTGGGCAAAATTCACCTTCGCTGATGGAGGAAATCAACGCTAGTGAACAATAGACTAAACCATTGAGATTTAGCCAAAGATTATCGAGATTGTAGGCGACTCATCTGCTTGAGATAGTGATATATGGACGCCTATTATTACCTTTATTGAAAATAAAAGGAAGTTGAAAATCAAACCCTTTTATTCTTTACGTTGAAATAGCAAAACTTTTAAAATAAAAAAGGAGGAAATTCTTCAGTACATAACATTATATAATTTTGAAAAATAATTCAAAAATCATAATATCATTAAATTTAATAGCACCAATTTTAACGCATCAAAATAGATGTAGTACTCGGCATTACTACTTGATGGATTATGGAGAGCATATGCAATAAATAAATCACCTTAAAGCATCTCATTTTCATCTAAAATCAGATGATTAAGAAGTGTTAAAAGCAATCATGCATAACTGATAAAAAACCATGTCATGTTATCAACAAAAATGAATATACCCTCAAATATAATACTTTTATATGTATGCATAAGTAAATATTATTTTCTCTTCTTTTAAAGGATATAGCAGCAGCTTGTGCTACTGCTACTGATAGCAGTAGCATAGTGCTTGTGCGTATAGCAGTAGTTATTCTACTACTATGCAATATCATAGCGTTGTTGTGTGCAGCAGCCACACTGCTGCTATGCAAGTGGTTGTTGTTATGCAACAACATGTGCACTGCTATGTAGCGCAGTATTGTTGTTATGATGTAGCTCGTAGTTCATTTTATGGGATGAGAAAAAAGAAATTGTTTAGGTCTTGGTTGCCAGATATCTTAAGGTTGCCAGCCAACTCAATGTAATGTATGATATCATGAAAAGTTAAAAAAGACAGGTTGGATCCACCTTTGTATAGTATATGATTTGCATTATAAGAAATAAATGCACACACTATGTAATGTAAACATAAATTTCCAAAGATCAGTGGGCAAAATAAAATCTTATACATTAGCAAATGACAATCAGTAGGGTTTGAAGTACACTTGAGAAAATAATTGTGGTATATAGCTTGTTATGAAAAAATTTCAAGGCACAAAAGAACACAATAAAAAGATGGTGGATTGCTATATACATGGTTCATTAAATATACTAGATGGAAGGAATTGAAACTAAATTAAGAACCAAATCATTGTGACAGTGGCAAATATCCTTATTATAATAAAATCCAGAAGTAGAGCGCAGGAAAAATAGATGCACTTTGTATGATCATCAAACTTGGTTACATAGCAAGCAGGTAGGATAATATTAGACACAAAAGTTGAAAAAATATATAAGAACATATATAGTTAAAAACTTGAGACGTTTAGAGACTATGAGCCAACACGATCTTGAAATCTTGTTAATGTTTGAGGCAATGTTTGGCTTCGTGTATTTACTGAGCTTTCTATATATGAGGTAAGTTTACAATTCAATGTGTTATTACATATCATCATATATACTTCAGTGTATACCTGGAAAGTTAACAACAATATTATCAGACAAAACATTTGAACATCAAGCTCTAGCAAATTCATATAGCCACACATCATTTTATTCTTTGAGAAAAATATGTGATCCTCGAGAGCACACATGCGAATATATATATCTCGAATATAAAGTGCTGCCAACATGCCTGGCAGGTAACAAAAACCAAATACATATATATCAAATCTTAGGTACTCCTAAGATGAGTTTCGGCAAGGCCACCACCCATCACACCCCGATATCGAGCTCCGGCATGGCCACCGCCCGATATTAAGGTGTTAGAAGTACCTAAATAACTATAGGAAAAATACAAAAACTACTGGAAGACGTCCCAGACTAATGAGGAAGCTCCAACCAACTGAATCAGGAGAGGTGAATAAGCAATAAACAACAAAAATTCTAGTCAAAATGATGTGTGTTAAAGTTGCTTGGCCAAAAGTTTGTGTGTTTAATGGATTTAGTAAGTCAATCAAATAGATGTTAAATATGTCCGCAATATAAAGGTTAACATGTAGAACATTGAACTGAAAAATACACACTTCTTTTATATGCCAAGTATATGACTCTTCATCGAATTAGCAAAAGACATCTTATCTTATTAACTAATTATTCCACTTTGAGTGAATTCATGTATGAAATAGAAACCTTTGTTCTTATGTAGTGATGTAGAAAACACATGAAATTGATGTGTTGCTATGTGAAAGACCAATTGACTTGAAAAATTATCATTCAATTCAAAATACTAAGAAGCAACTATGATAGGAGCATGCTTTCATTGATTGGCATTGTACATGTATATATTCGTTAGGATTACCAATTTACAATTGTCATAAACCACAAAAAAAATGTTAAGATAAAAGTCAAAGTTAATAGAAACTAAGACATTAAAATAATCTATGCAATGAGAAATATACAGTAAGTGATTAACATCAAGGGAGTAGTTAGAAAATATGGAAATAAGATGTAAGGAAATAAGGACATCTGAAAACAAACCAACACTGCTTTGATAGTGCAAATAACTATAAATAACATACAAAAAGACAACATGGTATGTTGAGCCTATTGGAGGTTAGTAAAATGCAATTCAGTCGGTCGAATGTCAAAAACTGAAATTATAATCACTTTTTGACACCCATTTCCAAATAGTGCGGCGTAGATGTCAATAATAAGATCCATTAACTAAATATGATGTTAACGATATAATCGTTAACATCCAAAGGTCCATGGAATTGAAGGTGAATCAGAAGAAGATCTTCTTTGAAGGACTTCGAAAGGGTTTGTATGTCAGAATCGAGATTCAATGTTGCGGTCCTATTTACCAACCCTTTCGAAGGGATCAATATGAGGTCAAGAACGATTTGAATGGACCCCTTCGAAGGTGTCGACATAGTAGCTATGAGGTGATCTCCTTCGAAAACCAAGGTATATTCGAAAGTATTCAAATGCCTTTCGAAGAAATCCTCCCAAAGGGTTTGATTTAACGGTTACAAAGAGAACCACTTCGAAGGTCCAGTACCCTTCGAAAGAATTCAAAAATCTATATATAAAAATTTGAGTAAAGAGTGGATTCAATGTGCCATAGAGCTTTATTTTGGATAAATGTCATAAGTCCAATGGACTTAATAATGTTGAATTATCATCATCACGTTACTTTGGTACCACAAGGGCTTTGGATGTAATGATAATATGCTTTAAAGTCAAGATATCTAAATAGGTTCTACATCATAGCATATGCTAGTAAAGGGTTAAGAAGATAAGTGTGTATCATGTGCAATTGGTAATCAGAGAAGCTAATGGCTGAGATGATCATTCTCATGTTCGAAACCAATATCAAGTCCATGCATCATCTCTTTTTATTTCTCACAAATGGATTACAAGTAATAGAAATTGTCCCCAATTTTATTTAGGGTTACAAGAATTCGATTTGACAAAGAAATGTAAGAATGAAAAATCGGTACCGAACTTAAACCCATAGGGTCGTATTTACAGATGCGGGTTAGACCCTTCCACGTCCATCCTTCCAAAGATGCCGAAAGGTCTCTTTACCGACCTTTCACTGTCATTGATGTCGAGGTGCTTCTGCTTTCTTTGTTTAAGCTTTTGTAACACTTGAATCCACCTTTCACTATTGGGCATCGAATCAGTTTCCATACTGCTTATATTCATCTTTGGAGGCTTTCGTCACTATCGAAATTGGATTTTCTTAGTTTCGAAAGGGTTGCAACATAGTTGAAGGCTTTGTACCTCTTTATTGTTGTTGATGTTGAGGAATGGCATTTAGATGGGCTCGAAAGAATTTAATGGTGGCCAAAGGATCATTGCGAAAGGTCACTTATAATGGAGGAGGTTTCTTGATGGACAAATGATGGTTGCAGAAGGTGGATTTCGGAGGAAAACCCCTTGAATAATGCAAAAGCCCATCTTTTGATGCTTGCGGAAGCAATATTTACATATATAAATCCTTTCTAATTCTTGTCGAAGGGTTTAACCAATTCAAAAGGCTAGTCTTTGCAAATTAATGGAAGTGTTGGTAGAGTCTTCTTCCGCGGAAGGCAGATAGTGGCGAAACCAATTGTTTCGAAAGACTTGATTTATGTGGAAGGGATAATGTTGGAAGAGTTTCTTATTTTCATCATCTGTGGAAACATCTAACGCTTATAGCACCAATCCAATCTCTTTGGAAGCTACTTCAATGTCTTCGAACCATGGCGGAACCCCTTTTTTCAACTCTTGTGAAGCCTCTATAATGCTTTCTCAAGCCTTCTCTTAACACTTGCCGAACCCTTCTTTTGATGCCTTCGAAAGTCTTCTTTCATACCTACATTCTTGAGTGAACTTTGTGGTTAACATTTAGCCACCCTTGTATGAAAGAAGCTTTTGTTCTTTAGGAAAAACATCCTAGAATTCTATTTTGCATTGTGTCATCCTCAATGGTCTTCCTTATTAATCTTATTTTCCTACAAAATACAAAGTAGACAACATTTCTTATTATTAATTTGAAATTTATGTAAGAATGTGTTCAATAGTTTGTCTATATTATTGGAGATAATATTAGAATTCCTGATAATATAATTCCAGAAATCTAAATCTGGGAATAATGGAAATTAATAGATCCTTATGTGAAGATAATAAGTGATGAGAAATCCACAGTTGGGAACGACTAAAGACTGGTAATTCTTGTTTGACAATGATAGAAGTCCTGAGATCTAACTTTGGTAATGATGAGAGAAGACCAGAAATTCGACTCTAGTTATATTAATAGAAGACCAGAAATCTAATTATGGAATTAATAATAGAGGGCCAGAAATCCAAATATGGCATTAATAATAGAAATTTAGAAATCCTATTTTGGAAATAACTGATAGAAGACCAAAAACAATCATTTAATAATAAAAGTCTAAAGATCATTATCTGAAAATAAATCATAGAAGACTAGGAATCCTCATTTGGGAACAAATAATAGGAGTCCAGAAACCCTTATCTGGAAATAATAAAAGACCTAAAACCTAGATTCGGGTATTGCTAAGTGTAGTCCAAAAGTTAATAGTAGAAGACCCAAGACCCAAATTCGGGTATTAGTAAAAGAGATCCAGAAATTATTATACGAAAATTAGCAAAAGACCAAAAGTTCATAGTACAGGTCTTGAAATCAATAACCAGATTCGAGTATTAATGAGTGAAGTTCAGAAACTAATAGTTAAAGTCCCGAAACCCAAATTCGGGTATTAATAAGTGAAGTTCAGAAATCATCTTCTGGAAATTAGCCGAAGGCCATAAATTCATATCTAATAATGAATGTAATTTGGGAATTACCATCCAGAAATAAGATTAGAAATCCATTCCTGGTAATAAGAAGTAAAGTTTAGAAATCATTATTTGAATAATGGAAGTTTAGACATTCTCATCTGAGCCTTTTGTTCTGCACCATTCTTTGGACTTTGATTGTTCGAATCTTTTGCTTTATGTCACCTTTTGGTTCCAGGTACTTGATTCTTTCAATATGCGCCATCCTTTAGGCTTCGTATATTGTTAATGTTTTGTATGCCACTTCTCGGGCTTGGACATCTTAGTCTGTTGTTGTCCGGTGCACTTGGTTAGCTTATCCATAAGCAGGTTCCAAGGACTTACCCAACCTCCCTCCAGGAGGCGCTCTGTAACAACCCGCATATTTTACGATTGTATATTTTAAATGTTTTATTTAAATATAGAATCGTTAATCGGATTAAAGTCCGAAAAGGTATTTTTTTTGGTAAACAGTCGAACTGGGACTCAAGACTACCTCCATTGAGTCCAAGTAGGCATTTATAACTTTTTTGAGTATATGCTTCAATATGTTTGGAGTAAGTTGAATTTTGCTATTTTCTGTTGGGCTTTGGGTTTGGGTTTCACCCCAACTCACTCTATAACCTAGTTCAGCCCCTCTCCTCTCATCTTCACTACATTTCTATTTTCTTAAACACTCAAGCAACTGAAAATGGGGAGAGGAATGGGAAATTAATATTCAAAGCCCTAGTTCCTCTAGCAAATTCAAATTCTTGCTCCAAATTCGAAGAGAAGCTAAGGTAAGCATCTTCATCTCCTTCTCCATCTATCTCTCTCTCCAATTTCATAAATTTCCTATAACTTAACTTAGGAAATACTTGCTTTTGATCTTAGTTTGGAGCTTCTAGAGTTGAGATTGAAGAGTGGTTGATCCTCCTTTGTTTTCAAGCTTCCTCCTCCTTGTTTTTGTGTAAAAGGTGAGATTTTTATCTCACATCTATGTCTATATCTATCTTTGTTGTTAGGTATAAATTCCTAACATCTATTCATGATCATTTTCTTTTGAATTGAATTGATATGGTAGATTTACCAATTTTGAATTTGAAGTCCATTTTTTGTGAAAATCCTTCAATGGATGTTTGGATATGTTGTTTGGGGTGTATCGAAGACCTTATAAGGCCGGGTTGTCGTTTGGCGTAAATCCTTAGTCGGCGTTGCTTGCTTGATCGCTCCCAAATCGATTTGCCATTATGGCCTAGGCAAATTGTTGCCTTTACCGGGTGTTCAGACGTCTGGATACCAATGCCAGATGTCTGGTTTTGCCTCCTGGAGAAAAACAATACATGGTAGAAAAATAAAAAGGGCAATGACTAATTTCAGATGTCTGAATTATCGTTCCAGACGACTGAAAGGATGTCAGACGTCTGATTTGTGATTTCAGACATCTGGTTGGTTTTCTGGAATATTTCCAGAAACCAAAACCAGACGTCTGGATTTATCCCCAGACGTCTGGATTTATCCCCAGACGTCTGAAAGGTTTTTAGACGTTTGATTTTAGGCTTCAGACGTTTGGATGGTTTTCTGGAATATTTTTAGAAACCAAATCCAGACGTCTGGAACAACCCCTCAGACGTTTGGAAATTCCCAGTTTTGCCTATTTGCCTGATTTTGAGTAAAATTCCAATGTTAATCGATTTTTGTCGAACCGATTAGTTATTATCACTATTATCATCTTTGATGACTTCTTTTTATGGATTTTTGGTAATAACAATTTTTATGGATTTGGTATCGATTTCTTTGGATTTAATTCACGTCTTCGAACGTGAAATTTTGGTGATTGATTGTTTTTACAATCATTTTTACGGTTTGTCACTTTAAAACGCAAAGGTTTCTATACTAGTAGTAAATATTCAAACTCTTTTACAAAGATGATTTCAACTCTATTTTTATACAAAGCTCGTTTATAAAACCGTTTTTCCACCTATTAGTATATACAAACCTTTTCCTCATTCGTTCGAGAAATCCAATTAAACAACTTAGCAAAACAAGTGGTATGAAACGCTTGCGTTTACTTTGTCGGTTAATTCTTAGACTTGTTCGATTGAAACTCATGTGACAAATTTTCGAGTGGAGATCTACAATTTGTTCGTAAATATTTAAGTTAAGCTAGTGGTTATGGGACATGAAGCTAAACTCATTTATTTACTAGCTTAGTGTAATTGACACTTCTTGATGATCGATGATGATCATTTTGTTATTTAGACTAGCAATG
Organism: Allium fistulosum; assembly: GCA_030737815.1. NCBI lineage: Eukaryota > Viridiplantae > Streptophyta > Magnoliopsida > Asparagales > Amaryllidaceae > Allium > Allium fistulosum. The sequence continues at coordinate 238,905,180 of CM060902.1, forward strand.
TGCGATGTCTCTTTGTCTGCGAGGGAGACTAAACCCCGTTTCTGTGGAGCTTCGGCTCAAAATTGGTGGGGTAGCGACCCATGGTCTTCGGGTCGTTTTGTGGAGCCTCGGCTCAAAATTTAGCAACCATGGAATAGCGTTCTGTTTTGTGATACGCGTGTTGGTGAGTTTTCATGCTCCCGTTTTGTGATAGGCCTCCCCCCTTTTTGTGATTTCTGGATTTCTAGTTTTGATTTCTAGAATTTGTGTTTCACCAATTTTCGTGATTTCATTGATAAGAATTATCAATATTTATGCATTGGTGAATTTCTGTTTCTCCAACTTTTACGATTGGCATTGAGATGTTTGCCAACATTTGTGACTTGGCGAATAAAAATAAAGAATATGATATTCATTTTCTTTGATCTTTGAGAAGATTCTTGTGATATTGAATGATTAATGGTTGATTTTCAAATATACATACTTGTCCTGGTATGCCATTATTGTATCATACGTTCTTATTATATCTCTGCTTATATCTCATTTCTTTAATGATAATTATAGCTAGACTGATCCTTTTATTATTTTCTTATTAAATAATACTCGGGTCAGACCGAGATGTTTCAGGTGATTCTGCTTGACTCCTTATGGGATCCTCGTTATCTGACTTTTGTCTAACTACATTAGATTTGTAGTTTTTGTTGTTATACATTTGAGATAGAGACTCCTTGATGTATACTTATTCTTTTGTCTAGCACTTGTACCTATTCTTTTGTGATTTTGTGGATCTTGTTTGACCACTACTCTGATGTACACTTTTATGTGTTATATTCATATCTGTTTCCGCCTTTGAGATATGAACATCTGTGACTGATTTACGTTATGTCTATTTCTATATTTGTTTCCGAGGTCCACTTAGCCACTGTGTGGTAGCTTTGATTTTGTATTTGATATGTCGGATTTCCTCTTGAAATGAAATGCATGTTATACTATCGGACATATCAATACTCGCACAATGCAATTACACGGATGGTCGCTCCTCAACAGCCTTATTCTTCGTTCTAGTCGACGGCATTACTTAGTAGTGTCCTTGGCTAGCGTGAGCATAGAGGTGGGGCTTCACAGCTTGGTATCAGAGCCAAACTTCGGAACAATGTGGAATAATCTAGCAAGGATTATTGTCCTAAGTCTTTCTTAGGAATCGTGCCATAGGATTTAATTCGAGTCTTCGAACCGTTCTACCCTATATTCTTTATGATGCCTTATTTTACCAATCAAGTTTGTTTGATATTCATTTTGTGAATAACCTTTTTCTCCTTTTCTTTCTTTCTTAAAGAAGAAAAATGGTTAGACCCGGCCGTCCCAGCGCCGGTCAATCGAGTGCTACTCCTCAGGATGGAGTATTTATGTCTGCTCAGCAACTTCTAGACCTTGTGAGAAATGCTCAAGCTGCCGGACCTATTCCTGAGCCCACACATCCTAAATCTGGGTTTGCACGCTTGTGCAGTGATTACACCAATTTGGGTGGAAAGCCATTCAAAGGTTCCAAGAGCTTTATAGAAGTCCAAGCTTAGCTTAGAACATGCGATCGCATCTTTTCTCGCATGAATCTTATTGGTCTCCATCGAGTCCAAGTGGCTTCTAGCATGCTCCAAGAAAGACCATTAGACTGGTACAAGCTTTTGATCTCTGAAATTAGTGAAGCGGATCTTACTTGGCAGAAATTCTGGGAAAGGTTCGAGTTGAAATTCGTGCCGGAAGCTGAAAAAGTATCTTTAGCCCGACGTTTCATAGACCTTGTTCAAGGTGAATCTTCCGTGACCGACTACGTCGCATCTTTTGAATCTCTCTCCAAATATGGGGTTGAATACATTAATACCCCATTGAAGAAAAATCAGAGATTTGTGTATGGCTTGAACAAGAGCCTCAAAAAGCCATTACTTTGAAATTAGAAGTTTCTTTTGATCAGCTCGTTGATATCTCTCTTCGACTTGAAGAGGCAGATAGAGAGAGTGATGTTGAAGTTGGGAGTGCCAAATCGAACTTCAACAACAACAAGAAGAGGCCTATTAAGCTCAAGGGTCCTTATCCCAACAAGAAAGGGAAGCAAGCAACAACGGTAGTAAAGACTCCTACCTCTAGTGGAGGGCAATGCTACAATTGTGGTTCTAAGGACCACTATGCAAACAAGTGTCCGAAGTCTATTTCTTGCCGCTATTGCAAGAGTTCGGGTCATACTATATCTTTGTGTCCCAAACTTCAAGGCAAGAAGGTGGGCAAGCTAAATGTTGCACAAGCCCCTTCTAACACTTCTCGTGGTCAAGTTATTTCTCATTCTATCCTTGATGGCATTATTATATTTCATGAATTTCCTATTCGAGTTCTTTTTGATACGGGTGCATCTCACTCTTTTATATCAAAAGAACTTGTTGATGCTTTGTCTTTGGATGTTATTGGCTTGATGACTTCTTTGAGAATTGCGAATCCGGTCGGTGGATCCGCAACACTCAGTTTACTTTGTAAAGATGTCGAAATTATTTTAGGTGATTACTCTTTCCATGCCGATTTGCATGTTATGCGTTATTTAGGTTTCGGAATGATTTTGGGAATGGATTGGCTTAACCGTTATGAAGCCCATATTCTACATCCTGAACGGACTATATATCTTCGGCATCCTCAATCTGTTAAGTAGATTTCTCTCGTTCTTAACGATTCAGATTCCAATTCGGGAGCGTCCTTGTATTCACTAAATCCTCATGATGACGATAACGATGATGAGAAAGATATCATTACCCTCATTCACATTGTTCGTGAATTTCCCGACATATTTGAGCCCGTTTTAGGATTACCACCTAAGCGAGCAATTGAGTTCAGAATTAATCTAATCCCTGGAGCTCTACCTATTACTCGTCCTCCTTATCGTTTGTCCAATAAAGAAAATTAGGAGATGCGCAAATAATTATCCAAATTGGAAGCAAAGCAATTTATTTAATCTAGTTCCTCTCCATGGGGAGCTTCAGCTATTTTTGTGAAGAAATATGATGGTACACTTAGGCTTTGTGTTGACTACCGCAAACTTAATGATCTCACCATCAAGAATAAATATCCCTTACCGCGGATTGATGATTTATTTGATCAACTTAGTGGTGCTAAAGTCTTTTCACGGTTAGACTTAGCAACCAGTTTTCATCAGCTCCGTATTGCATAGGATAGCATTCCTCTGACATCTTTCCGTACTCGTTATGGATCTTATGAATGGCCTGTTATGCCATTTGGTTTGACGAATGCTCCAGCTTATTTCGTTGACCTTATGAATCGAGTTATCAAAGACTTCCTCGATCGATTTGTTCTCATCTTTATCGATGATATTCTTATTTATTCTAAAACCGAAGAGGAGCATGAAAAACATCTTCGGATTGTGTTGGAGACTCTTAGGAGTAACCAATTGAAAGCAAAATTTTCTAAATGCCACTTTTGGCAATCTCGTGTGAAATTTTTAGGGCATATCATTTCTGAATCCGAAATTTCCGTGGATCCTTCAAAGATTGAAGCGGTTCAAAATTGGAAGAGACCGGAGAGTGTGACGGAAATTCGTAGCTTTCTCGGATTTGCGGGCTATTACCGTCGGTTCATAAAAGAATTTTCTAAAAATTCCGTACCTCTTACTAATTTGACAAAGAAGGGAGTTAGATACATTTGGTCTAACAAATGTGAAGCTTCTTTTCAAAGACTAAAGGAACTCCTTTCTGATGCTCCTATTCTTGTGATTCCCGATGGGAACCAAGACTTTATTGTTTACACCGATGCTAGTCGGGTTGGTTTGGGTGCCATTCTCATGCAAAGGGAACGTGTTATTGCTTATGCTTCTAGGTAATTAAAGCCTGCCGAGACTAGATACGCCACTTATGATTTAGAACTCGCGGCTATTGTTTTCGCCCTTAGAATTTGGCGCCATTATCTTTTGGGAGAGAAATTTGTTCTCTACACCGATCATAAATCTTTGAAGTATTTATTTTCTCAAAAGGAACTTAATTTGCGTAAACAACGTTGGCTCGAGTTCCTTGCATCTTATGATCTTGATATTCTTTATACTCCCGGAAAAGGAAATCGTGTTGCTGATGCCCTTAGTCGTAAGCAACAAGCGGTTGTTTCCATGATGATATCTGAGTGGAATGATCTCGAGACTTTATCCACTTGTGAGATTCGAGATCGTGAATCCGATTTATGTTCATCTCTTGTTTTATGTAGCCTTGAGGCTCATCCTTCTCTTTTAGACCGCATTCTTGAAGCTCAAAAGCATGATCCTGAATTGGTTCATCTTAGCCTAAGTTGTAGGGATAAAATTGATATTGAAGGTTTGAAAGACTTTGATATTGATGCTCGTGGCGGTATCCGAAAATTTGGTAGACTTATTGTGCCAAATATTATTGAACTTCGTAAAGACATTTTAGAAGATTCTCATCGTTCTAAATTTACCATTCATCCCAGTAGTAGTAAAATGTACGCGGATATGAAGCGACTTTATTACTAGGATGGGATGAAATCTGATATTGCTAATTTTGTTAAGCGTTGCATGACTTGCCAACTCGTTAAGGCCGAGCATCAAAGGCCCGGTGGGTTATTGCAACCTTTGGACATTCCAATTTGGAAGTGGGATCAAATTTCCATGGACTTTATTGATGGCCTTCCCCATTCTCGTTCGGGTCATGATAGCTTATGGGTGATAGTTGATAGACTAACAAAATCCGCCCATTTTATTCCCGTTCGGTCCAATCGGACCGTACCTCTTTTGGCCAAACTCTTTATTAAAGAAATTGTTAGATTGCATGGGGTCCCTACTTCTATTGTTAGCGATCGTGATCCATTGTTTACTAGTGGATTTTGGAAAGGTCTTCAAAAAGCTTTGGGAACGAAGCTTAATTTTAGCACCGCTTATCATCCTAAGTCCGATGGACAAACCGAGCGTGTGAATCAAACTCTTGAAGATCTTCTTTGTGCATGTGTTCTTGATTTTGGTGGAAGTTGGGAAGATCATATTTCTCTTGTTGAATTTTCCTATAATAATAGCTTCCAATCAAGTATTGGTATGGCACCTTTTGAGGCACTCTATGGAAGGCCATGCCGATCTCCTTCTTGTTGGCTTGAGGCCGGTGAGAAGCTGGTTTTAGGTCTAGATTTTATTCGTTATTCCACAGAAAAGATTGACCTCATTCGTCATAGGATGAAAGAAGCTCAATGTAGGCAAAAATCCTATGCCGATAACCGAAGAAGGAAATTAGAATTTTCTGTGGGAGATTTTGTGTTTATTCGTGTTTCACCTATGAAGGATGTTGTGCGTTTCAGTCGATCGGGAAAGTTAGCACCTCGATATATTGGTCCATTTTCCATCACTGAACGTATTGGTTCCGTGGCTTATCGCCTCTTATTACCGGCTCAATTTTTTGCTATTCATGACGTGTTTCACGTTTCTCAACTTCGGAAATGCCTTCGAGATTCCGATTCTATCCTTGAGCCAAGTGTTATGGAAGAAATCGAAGTTTCGCCTAATTTGACTTATGAGCAACGTCATATTCGTATTATTGCTTCGGAGGTAAAATGCCTTCGAAATAAAGATGTCCCTCTTGTGAAAGTTCAATGGTCCTCAAATCCTAAGGATTGCTCTTGGGAATCTAGAGAATTCATCGAGCGAACACATCCGGACTTGCTCGCTCGTGCTCCTTAAGGTGAACTTTTATTTCAAATTTCTTCTTTTGTGTTGATATGCTTTTATTGTTGTTACTTCTTAATTATTTCTTAAAGATTGCGAGGACGCAATTTCTTTAAGGAGGGGAGTCTGTAACAACCCGCATATTTTACAATTGTATATTTTAAATGTTTTATTTAAATATAGAATCGTTAATCGGATTAAAGTCCGAAAAGCTATTTTTTTTAAAACAGTCAAACTGGGACTCGAGACCACCTCCATTGAGTCCAAGTTGGCGTTTACAACTTTTTTGAGTATAAGCTTCGATATGTTTGGAGTAAGTTGAATTTTGCTATTTTCTGTTGGGCTTTGGGTTTGGGTTTCACCCCAACTCACTCTATAACCTAGTTCAGCCCCTCTCCTCTTCACTAAATTTCTATTTTCTTAAACACTCAAGCAACTGAAAATGGGGAGAGGAATGGGAAATTAATATTCAAAGCCATAGTTCCTCTAGCAAATTCAAATTCTTGCTCCAAATTCGAAGAGAAGCTAAGGTAAGCATCTTCATCTCCTTCTCCATCTCTCTCTCTCTCCAATTTCAGAAATTTCCTATAACTTAACTTAGGAAATACTTTTGATCTTAGTTTGGAGCTTCTAGAGTTGAGATTGAAGAGTGGTTGATCCTCCTTTGTTTTCAAGCTTCTTCCTCCTTGTTTTTGTGTAAAAGGTGAGATTTTATCTCACATCTATGTCTATATCTATCTTTGTTGTTAGGTATGAATTCCTAACATCTATTCATGATCATTTGCTTTTGAATTGAATTGATATGGTAGATTTATCAATTTTGAATTTGAAGTCCACTTTTTGTGAAAATCCTTCAATGGATGTTTGGATATGTTGTTTGGGATGTATCGAAGAGCTTATAAGGCCGGGTTGTCGTTTGGCGTAAATCCTTAGTCGTCGTTGCTTGCTCATTCGCTCCCGAATCGATTTGGACATTATGGCCTAGGCAAATTGTTGCCTTTACCGGGTGTTCAGACGTCTGGATACCAATGTCAGACGTCTGGTTTTGCCTCCTGGAGAATAACAATACACGGTAGAAAAATAAAAAGGGCAGTGACTAATTTCAGACGTCTGAATTATCGTTCCAGACGTCTGAAAGGATGTCTGATTTGTGATTTTAAATGCCTGGTTGGTTTTTTGGAATATTTCCAGAAACCAAAACCAGACGTCTGGATTTATCCCTAGACGTCTGAAAGGCTTTTAGACGTCTTATTTTAGGCTTCAAACGTCTGGATGGTTTTCTGGAATATTTCCAGAAACCAAATCCAGACGTCTGGAACAACCCCTCAGACGTCTGGAAATTCCCAGTTTTGCCTATTTGCCTTATTTGAGTAAAATTCCAATGTTAATCGATTTTTGTCGATCTGATTAGTTATTATCACTATTATCATCTTTGATGACTTCTTTTTATGGATTTTTGGTAATAACAATTTTTATGGATTTGGTATCGATTTCTTTGGATTTAATTCACGTCTTCGAACATGAAATTTTGGTGATTGATTGTTTTTACAATCATTTTTACGGTTTGTCACTTTAAAATGCAAAGGTTTCTATACTAGTAGTAAATATTCAAACTCTTTTACAAAGATGATTTCAACTCTATTTTTATACAAAGCTCGTTTATAAAACCGTTTTCCCACCTATTAGTATATACAAACCTTTTCCTCATTCATTCGAGAAATCCAATTAAACAACTTAGCAAAACAAGTGGTATGAAACGCTTGCGTTTACTTTGTCGGTTAATTCTTAGACTTGTTCGATTGAAACTCCTGTGATAAATTTTCGAGTGGAGATCTACAATTTGTTCGTAAATATTTAAGTTAAGCTAGTGGTTATGGGACATGAAGCTAAACTCATTTATTTACTAGCTTAGTGTAATTGACACTTCTTGATAATCGATGATGATCATTTTGTGATTTAGACGAGCAATGTGTGATGTCTCTTTGTCTGCGAGGGAGACTAAACCCCGTTTCTATGGAGCTTCGGCTCAAAATTGGTGGGGTAGCGACCCATGGTCTTCGGGCCGTTTTGTGGAGCCTCGGCTCAAAATTAATGGTTAGCAACCATGGAATAGCGTTCCGTTTTGTGATACACGTGTTGGTGAGTTTTCATGCTCTCGTTTTGTGATAGGCCTCCCCCCTTTTTGTGATTTCTGGATTTCTATTGATGATTTCTAGAATTTGTGTTTCACCAATTTTCATGATTTCATTGATAAGAATTATCAATATTTGTGCATTGGTGAATTTGTGTTTCTCCAACTTTTACGATTGGCATTGAGATGTTTGCCAACATTTGTGACTTGGCGAATAAAAATAAAGAATATGATATTCATTTTCTTTGATCTTTGAGAAGATTCTTGTGATATTGAATGATTAATGGTTGATTTTCAAATATACATACTTGTCCTGGTATGCCATTATTGTATCATACGTTCTTATTATATCTCTGCTTATATCTCATTTCTTTAATGAATATTATAGCTAGACTGATCCGTTTATTATTTTCTTATTAAATAATACTCGGGTCAGACCGAGATGTTTCAGGTGCTTCTACTTGACTCCTTATGGGATCCTCGTTATCTGACTTTTGTCTAACTACATTAGATTTGTAGTTTTTGTTGTTATACATTTGAGATAGAGACTCCTTGATGTATACTTATTCTTTTGTCTAGCACTTGTACCTATTCTTTTGTGATTTTGTGGATCTTGTTTGACCACTACTCTGATGTACACTTTTATGTGTTATATTCATATCTGTTTCTGCCTTTGAGATATGAACATCTGTGACTGATTTATGTTATGTTTATTTCTATATTTGTTTCCGAGGTCCACTTAGCCATTGTGTGGTAGCTTTGAGTTTGTATTTGATATGTCGGATTTCCTCTTGAAATGAAATGCATGTTATACTATCGGACATATCGGTACTCTCACAAAGCAATTACACGGATGGTCGCTCCTCAACAGCCTTATTCTTTGTTCCAGTCGACGGCATTACTTAGTAGTGTCCTTGGCTAGCGTGAGCATAGAGGTGGGGTGTCACACGCTCCAACCAGGCCTTATAGGCTGGACTACAGGCTTGTCCGGTGCCTTGACCAGGACATGGTATGGCTGGATCAAGGGCTTATTCTATCCTTCCTCTAGGAGGTGCTTTAGCTAGGCCTTATAGGCGGGACTGAAGGCTGGTTGCTGCCTTAAACTGGCCATCGCATGACACGTTCAAGGGCTTACTACGTCCTCCCTCTAGGTGGCTCCTTGATCTGGCCATAGCATGGCGCGATCAAGGGCTTGTAGATTCCTTAAGCTAGCCATAGCGTGGCGCGGATAAAGGATTACTCTGACCTCCCTCTAGGAGGTGTTGACTTGGCCATTTTGGTGCGGACAAAAGCTTATGACCGTTTAAGGTAGTTTTCAAATTTAAGAGAATTCTACTCCCGACTATGTAGATTTTCTTTGAAAAGAGGCACTTTATTCATCCAATGTTGGAAAATACGGCTGCAAATGTTCCGCGTTCCATGTCCTTGGAACCATATTGTCATCTAGTCAACATAATTTGTAACTCCCGGAGGAATTACTTTGCACACAATTAGAGAACTCTTCCAGTTTGTTCCTAGCGGTCCATCTTTAGGATTTCTAATGTTTGCCATCACTTTTCGGAGCATTGGATCTCCTTCTTGAAATGATATTGTCTTTACTTTTGAGTTATAATATTTTGATATTCTTCTTTGATACTCGGCAGTTCGAATAGCCGCTTCATCTCTTAGTTCATGTACGAAATCCAATGACTCTTTCTTCAACTCTTGGTTTAGATCAAACGCGTATGCAATTCTTCGATGTGAAGGTATTTCAATTTCGACTGGTAACATTGCTTTGCACCCATATGTTAGAGAGTAAGGGGTATGACTTGTAGCAATTTTGATGGATGTACGATATGCTTAGAGTACAAGTGGTAATTCTTTCACCAAATTTCCTTTGGCCTTATTCAGTTATTTTTTCAAGATGGTCCTAATAGTCTTGTTGGCTGCTTCAACGGCTCCATTAGCCTTTAGTTGTGCTATGGAAGAAAAACTTTTGATGATTCCATTTTATTGCAAAATCGAGAAAACTCTTCACTTTCAAATTGTGTTACGTTGTCAGATATAATTTTGTATGGGATCCCGAATCTAGTGATGATGTTCTTAATAACAAATCTAAGTACTTTCCCAGAAGTGATTTTAGAAAATTGTTCTGCTTCTATCCATTTAGTAAAGTAATCAATGGCAACTACGACATACTTTGCCCTTCCTTTAGAAATTGGCAATGGTCCAATCAAATCAATTCCCCATATATCAAAGAGCTATGGACGGGAGATCGGGGTTAATTGGCTTGGTGGTAAATGGGGAATCTTTGAGTATTTTCGGCACCCTTCACATTTCTTCATGTGCTCTATAGCTTGACTAGTCATTTGATGCCATTAAAAACCTTGTCTCATTATTTTCTTAGCCAACTTTATCATATTGGAATGGTCTCCACAAAACCTTACATGCGCTTCCTTTAGTAATTTCAATCCATCTTCAGAATTCACACATCTTAAGCAAGGAAGAGCGTATCCTTTCTTATAAAATTCCATCAATCATAGTGAAGGTCGGAGCTTGACGTCTGATTCTCCTAGCTTCTGTTTTTTCATAGGGTAATATTCCATTGGTAAGGTATTATATAACAGGTGTCATCCAAGTGTTCTTATAGCAGTTCTATTTTTGGATGAATGAGCTTTTCATATGAATTTCTTCATCAAGTTCTCTTTCTTCTCTTTCTTGTGTCATAGCTTGGGATCTAGTTAAAACCAATAGTTCTTTCCCTGGTTTGAGCACTTTCTCTTCAATACTGGGACTTGCTTAATACCCTACTGGCACGATACGGGGTTCTATAGCTCCTCTTGAACTAGCCAATTTTGCTAATGAATCCGCTTGAGAATTATCTCCCCTTAGGACTTCGTGTACAGAAAAATCTTCAAATGGGGTAAGCATTTTTAGCACCTTCTTAACATATAGGGATAGTCTAACGTCTTTGTCTAATGTATTTGCTTTGTCTGATTTATCATTTGTTGAGAGTCACTAAAGATTTGAATTCGTGGGATCTTGAGTTGTAAGGCTAGAGTTAATCCTGCCACCATCAATTCATGTTCAACTACACTGTTTGTTGCAAGAAATCCTAGCTTCATTGCATAGTGTAGGCATTGTCCATCTGGTGTGATTATGACATACCCTGCTTTGGCCCCCTGCTCGTTTGATGCCTCATCCACAAATAGTTGCCATGTGGGCTTTTGATCTTTTTCTTTCTCTGATCGCCAAAGCCTGTGCATTCATTGATAATGTCCGCTAATGCTTGCCCTTTGATTGCTGCTCGTAGCTGAAATTCTATGTCATATTGGCTAAGTTTGATTCTCCATTTTACTAGCCTACCCGAAATCTTAGTTTACTAAAAACCTGCTTGAGTGGAAAGTTATTCACTACTCTGATTGGATGTGCTTGGAAGTATGCCCTAAGTTTCCGTGCTATAAGTATCAAACAATAAGCCAACTTTTCTATAACTGGGTATTGAACTTCGGCATCCTTCGATCTTATGCTCACATAATAAATAGGAAGCTGAGTTTTGTTTTCTTCTCTAATCAAAACTAAACTAACCGCATGCTCTGAGACTACCATGTATAAATATAAGCTTTCTCCATTCTCAGGGCTGGATAATATTAGTGGCTTTTCCAAATGATTTTTTTAATTCTTGGAAGGCTTTCTTACAGTCTTCTCCCTACTCAAAGTTCTTTCTTTTCATGATTACATTGAAGAATGGAATGCATTTATCAGTTGCCTTGGAGATGAGTCTATTTAAAGCTGCAATTCTACCGTTCAAACTCATTACATCTTTGCTTATTTTAGGTTCGGCCATGTCTTTGGTAGCTTGGATCTAGTCAGGACTAGCTTCAATCCCTTGTGCACTAACAATGTAACCTAAGAACTTCCCAGAATTAACCTCGAAAGAACATTTCTGAGGATTTAGTTTCATCCGATACCTTCATAATACTTGAAACATTTCTTCAAGATCTTTAAGGTGACTCCCAACTTCACAAGACTTTACTAGCATATCAGCCTTGTAAACCTCCATATTTCGACCAATCTGTTCCTTGAACATTCTATTGACTAACCTTTGATAAGTACCTCCTGCATTCTTTAGTCTAAAAGGTATTGCTGTATAAAAGAAAGTTCCCCAATCGGTAACGAAGCTTGTATGTTCTTCGTTTGGCTTGAACATGGGTATTTCATTATATCTTGAATAAGCATCCATGAGAGATAATTAGCTTGTGTCCGCTAGTTGCATCAACTAACTGGTCTAATCTGGGTAGCGGATAACAGTCTTTCTGGCATGCTTCATTCAGATCAGTATAATCAACGTAGGTTTTCCACTTGCCATTCGACTTCTTTACCAATACTAGATTTGCTAGCCATTTCGGATAAAACTTCCTGAATGAATCCGTTTTCAAGTAGCCTTTTAACCTCTTCTTTCAAGGCGTCAGATCGAACTTTGTCAAATCGCCTTTTCTTTTGCCGGGCCGGAGTCGCATTTGGGTTAATATTTAGTGCATGGCACATAACTAATGGATCAATCCCGACCATATCTGAATGGGTCCATATAAATACGTCCTTGCTAGCTTTAAGGAATTGAATCAAATCTACTTTCAAGTTGTTCTCTAAATCTTTTCCCATTTTGACTATTTTGGTTGAATCAGTTGGATCTATACATATTTCTTCAAGATCCTCTGGAAGCTTTATCCTCTCCATTTCTCCTTGGCAATCCAATTCTATGATGATCTCGCCTTCTTCTACAGAGTTAGCATCGGTCCTCTTCTTCTTCCCCTCAGGTGAGATGTACCTTTCAAACACACGTTTATTCATTTTATTAGGTCTTATTTTTGCTTCGAATGTTGGAAGTAAAAATCCATCATCCAAAGGCTGAAAAATAGTAGAGGAATCATAGTAAGAAAAGTACTCCCTTTTGTATTGATTGAGAGTTGCAAAATACATTTCACGGGAGTTAAACTATTCTCCCCGAATAGTACCCCAACCCCTTTTAGTCAAGAACTTTACCATTAGGTATTTTGGTGAGACGAAAGCATCCACCTCATCCAATACAAGATGGTCAAAGAATGCATTGTAATATGAAGGCTGATCGATGATCACAAAGAGAGTCTCAAAAGTACTACAGCATGGTGGTAGCCCATCTATACCAGTAGCTTTACTTGCCTTACCAGTGTTGACACCTTATTATTGAACCCAAAGATAGGTTCAAAACTAGGCTCCAGTTTATCCTCAGGAATGCCCATTTGATCAAAAGCGTTCTTGAAGAGTATGTTAACCGTGCTTTCGGTATCTACAAGAATCTTGGATACTATGAAAAGCCTGATTTGAGTTGTGATCATAAGGGGGTCAATATGAGGATGATGGATTCCTTTCTTTAGCTCTTATAGAGTGATGACAAGATTTGGCATTTGTATAATAAGTTGCGGTTTTTGTGTAGGGGCTCTTCCTATATAAAGAACACTCCTTCCCCGGCTTCCTTGATATATCTGTTCTTAGCTCCTTTATTATTTCCTACTAGATGTGATCCCCCATGAATCACATTAATTCTATTCAAAGGTGGACTTAAATTTAATGGATCTTCATCCTCTAAAACATTCACAGCATTACTAGGGAATTTTGGGGGTTCATTGTCAGTTCGTGGTACTTTCTGTTTATCTTGGACAAACTCGTTTAAATGTCCTTCACGGATCAGCTTTTGAATAATTCCGGCTAGCACTCGGCATTCGTCTTTCTTATGGCCATTCATCTTATGATAAGCACAATAATTATCCCCTTTTCTCTGCTTAAGGAAGTTCTTGGCCTTGAATGAAGTTGGGAAATTAACCTTTTCTTCTTTAGTTGTAGCGTAGATATAAGACAAAGGTTTATTCAAAGCAAATGAATCGGTGTTGAGTCTTCCACCTTAACCTTTTGTGTCCTCGATTGATTCCAATTTCCTTCTTGGGGTGATTTCCTTTTAGCAGTATAATTCATCAATTCAAATGAATTTATTAGCTTGAAAGTGAATATATTGTAAATTTTTGCATCCATAGGCGAAGAGCTCTTTCCAGAAAGGCGTGTTTTCTATCAATCCCGAGTGCGCTGCGATTAGCTTATCTCTAATGTTCATGTCTTTGGCCTTTAATGTCTCTACATTGAACCTTTTGAGATAATCACCCAATGATTCTCCTTGCATTTGCTTGATGTTTGCCAAAACGGTGTAGTCAATCGTTGGATCTTTGCATATGCAAAACTTAGCAGAGAATTCGAAGGAGAATTGTTCCATGAGTAGATAGTTTTCTTCTGATATTTGCGGTACCATTTTGCAGCAGACCCTTGAAATGTTACTGGGAATAATCTGCATCGCACTGCCCCTGAAGCATTATAAAGGTCCATTTGGCTATCAAAAGCCATTAGGTGGTCATTAGGATCAATAGTGTCGTGGTATTTCATAGTTGGAACCTTAACGTGAGATGGAATTGTTGTTGACATAATTTCATCAATGAACGGAGCTACTCGATCGTTATCATTCACTTGCTCATCTAAAGCTCTTTTCCCTTTAGCATTCAATGTGCCTTTAACAGCTTTATCTGCCACATCCTTCAAATATGCTTCAGTATCATAATAGCTTTTTCGATTTGGGTTATACTCCTTTGAGGTTGAGCTTCCAGATTGCTCCAAAGATTTGTCTTGCATTCTACCCTGGTGATCAACTTTAGTTGCATAACGTTCCTTCATCTTTGATGATGTTAAGTCAATCTTGCTCTTGCCTTTGAACATGTAAACCTTCACATTCCTTCTTGTGGAGACCACTCCGGCCCCTGTTGTTGGCTTAGCGGTTTTAGATGATTTCTGAGTAAGGGCTGCTTTTAGGAGTTTTTTGCATTTCCAGTAGTCGTTTGTAGCGATCCTGACTCGGCCTTCGAAAATCGGCACCCGTACTTCACTTGTACTCGAATGCCGCAGATACAAACGCCAAATCTGGCTCGCCGAAGCTTATAACATAGTAAGTATAACAACACAGTGGAAGAAAGAAATGGATGATATCATATACAACTCCAATGAATACAATATCTAGAATATGATATACACAATGATATCAATATGATACAACAATATCAGAGACAAATAATAACGTTACAGTGGAGACAAATGATCTGAAAAAAAGAATGAATCCAACAACTCCAACATCAAACTCGAAACACCATCACGTTTCACCAAGACAAGCAACGTTAGTCGTGAACTCCAAAAAACTGAACTAGCTCTAACCAGTCTACTAAACCTGACTATCTGAAAAACCCAACTCTAGACTGCCCGTGTGGAAAATTGTGGGCACCCAGAGTTTAGGAAGGGAACAATAAACTCGGGGTCAGTCATGGGACTGGTATGAGTAAACAAAAATAGTTATTTTCACAAAGAAAATAAAAGAATTTCGTAATGCTTTTTGGAAAATGAAACTACCATAAGACCTCCCGCCACACACACAATGCAATCGCAGAATTGGAGGAGATTTCTTCTTATGATAGTCAAACATGCTTACTACGCAAAAACACCTTTGATATTATTACTAGTGCATAGTGTAGAAAACCATTCGAAAATACAATATTAATCTTAGCCAGCATACAACCATTATTGTATGCCTACTATAGCTACTATGTTCAATAGCAGGTTACCGCCACATTCCATAGCAGGTTATACAACTAAAACCGTACAAGGCTCGTATTGTTTCTTT
This sequence comes from Allium fistulosum, assembly GCA_030737815.1. Classification (NCBI taxonomy): domain Eukaryota; kingdom Viridiplantae; phylum Streptophyta; class Magnoliopsida; order Asparagales; family Amaryllidaceae; genus Allium; species Allium fistulosum. The sequence continues at coordinate 238,920,723 of CM060902.1, forward strand.
GGATTTTCCAACAAATGGTCAGGCTAAGGAACTTCCTACTGCCACATGGGAACGCCTCTGGAGGGACGTCCCGAGAACTAACTAGCTCTCTGCCAACACAAGGTCGGGTTACCTCTTACTAGGTAACTACTACACGAATATGCCACCCCCCGGTCCTTTGGGATCTTTATCCAAGGCGCCTCGATCACAAAGCAACAATCACACAGTAAATAAGATTGATGCCACCATACAGGTATAGCATCTGGGCTCCATACCATGATACCACCTTCTTCCAGAAGGAAATGACATACCCTAAAGGGAGCAACCCTCATAACCTTGCCGCATCTTTCCTGTTTCGACCATTTCCGGGGTGTGAGGTCCGACGAGGTCTCGTCCACAAAGCTACGCTTTACACGAAAGCCATGCTTTGATCAACAAATGATCAGCAACACACAGCAACACTTAGCATGCCACACTACCAATTTGGGAGTATATCATTGATAACCTTCAACTACATAACCTCTGAGCTCGTACGTCTTAGAGAAGGGTGTTAAGCTAAGAGAATAAATTCTCCGCCACCAAACAGAAATGTATTTGAAAGAAATCAGCTTTATATCTCAAAGTGTAATGTCAGACATACGGCCATACAAGTCTGTTCCAGGTTCGAACAAAACCAAAGGCACTTCCAAAGAAGCCCTTGCAATCCGAGTATTCACAATCCCGATCGAACTTCTCATGACATAGGGAATCTCTATACTGGCGCGACTCAGTGTAGAGACAATCGATAGGTCATCCTATCGTTCTCACAAATACCCGGTCTTCAACACCGGTCTTTAAATGCAATCCATATACGACGTATCATTATTCGGAATGGGTTATATGACACAAAGTCCTCTCCCGGCTAAACCGAATAATGAGCGTAATATTTAAAAACATATGGATGATGGAATTTCAATTAAGTCACAACTTATTACCCAAAACCTTTCTTTGAATGGTTTAAACACATTACCATTTTAATCTTTTTAACAAAAAGATTCAATTCACAAAGTTCACCCAGTTTCACAAAAATCCATTCACAGATTTTCCAAATCAATTTCCATTTCAATTGGATTAACTCATTAAATCTTTAAATCAAAGATTTAATTCATAGCTTTCAAAAACAATTACATTTCGACCTTTTATACAAAAGGTACACCTTTCCAATTTCAAAACAAAGTTCAACAATCATTCACAAAGATTTATTCATAACTCGAAAAACCATTTTCATTTCAAACTTGAAATTCTTTTGACACAAATTGGAGATTCATTCCTTATATGAAAGCTTCTATTATTTGAAAACAAATAGTTTTCTTTTCGGAAAATCTGATTCATTTATACGAGTTAAAGTCCTTGGGTTAAATTCAAATTCTCAAAACCATACTTTTAGAATGGTTTAAATTCATATAAACAGTTTATAACCTCTTTAACCATAATTTCCAATTATGGAATTCAATTCCAAATTTTGAATTCAATTCAAATTAAATTATTTAAATTGAAAAACTTTACCAAGTTATTCAAAATAACTTTTCTCTTAAAAGCTCCTTTTCGAAAGCTTTAACATTTAACCCAAATCCATTTCCAAAATCAATTGAAATTAAAATTTCAATTTCAAAAACATTAAATTTAAATCATTTGTGACTCAACCGATTTCCTCGTGAAATCCATATTCATGTGTGTATGGTGTAGTCCAAGGGTTTAACACAATAGTGCAACATCATTCAATCATCACAGATCAGAATACATAAATATAGTTGATAAGCGGTATAAACTATAACGCTTATCCTTATTCACAGATCCACAGATAAATCACAGATAAAATAAATTACATTCATCACAGTTTGAATTAAAACAATTCATATCATACAGCATCACATAGAAATCACGATATATCACAAAGCATCACATATCAGATATATCAATCCATCACACAGCATTCAATAGAATATAGTCATCCATAAGTAATGATTTATTAATCATCATTCTCTAATTAATTTAAAATAAATTAAATTAATTACTTTCATCATTCCAAATCTTGCTTACTTAACCATTAATTAATTACAAATTAATTAATCATTCTCTAAGCACTAATTAATCACACTTGATTAATTATACTCTAATTACATTAAGTAATTATCCTTAATTAATTACACAAATGAATTATTCTTAACCAATTACAGTAATTAACCTTTAATTACTTCATTAATTAATTAACTAAAATTAATTACATTAATCCTTAATTAATTACATTAACTAATTAAACTTTTAATTAATCACTTCCATTAATCAACCTTAATCATAAACAGTAATTACTTACCTTAATTAATTAACTTTTAAATTAATTATATAAATCCTTTGATTAATTACACTAAGTAATTAATCTTTAATTACTTCTACTAAGTAATTATACTTCATTAATTACATTAAGTAATTACATTTATTAAATCATCAATTGATTATCCTAAATTAATTAAACTTAATTAATTAACTTAAACTAATCAAATTTATTTAATTAATAACCTCGAGTAAATAATTCCTTTAATTACTTTTATTAAGTAATTATACTTACACAATTTTATAAATGATTATCATTAATTAATTAATTAATATAATTTATTATTAAAATTAATCACATTAATTAATTATTTAAATAATCTTAGTTAATGACTTTCATTAACTAATAACAATTCTTTAATTACTTTGCTTAAATATTTTTTCACTTTATAATTCAAATTCCATTTTTAAATTTAGATCTCTTTTTCTAAATCCACTTAAATACTTAAACATTTTTAAGTTATTAAAACAATTTAAATTTAAAAAACTTTATTTCCCAAACTAAGTTTCAAACTGAACTGAATTTATAATTAAACTTTGATTATAGAACCCAGTTTAAAACTTTGGTTTATAATTTGAAATTTAATTTTAAAATTCAAAACAGAAACAGGTTTTGAAACCTGAAACAAACATCTACCCGAGCCACAACAAAAACTGCTTCAAGTCCAAAACTAAAATTCTTCAAGCCAAATCCTAAAAACTCCGAACAAAACACTCAAACGACTCGAGAAAACTCGATTTCCACTCTGCTCCACTTCCAGACTTCACCAGGCTACCATGAACAAAAAATGCACCGTGCATATGCACCAGCAATGCCGCCACTTCCGATCATCCACGTTGCCCTTTACAAGTCGGCGATCACCCTCGCACCCTATTCTGACCATCAGAACACCGATAACAGCTTGAAATCAAAATAGAGTCTCCAAGCACAATCCTGGAACCATAACCCAAACCTGGAACAACCTCGACCACACTCCTTTGATCATCTGAAGGTCAGAGCCTCCGGCCATGACCTCGTCAACATCCCCTCTTTTAATTCCCGAAAACTGGTGGCACTCGATCCACCAGAGACGCCGTGGTGGATCATTTCCCAATCATCACCAAAACTAGGTTTACAAACTAAATCGAACAACCTCCACTGCTACAGTGAATTGCACCCTCATCAGACATTTTTCCTAGACCCTCCGACCATCCCTGCATCTCCAGTGAGAACAACGGCTTCCCCAAGCCCATAGATCACTAGAGACAACCCAAAATCCAATTTTTGATCAACCTCACATTGCTCATCCAAACCCAATCTAAAAATTATGATTACTCTTTTAAAAATCATGTTTTTGATTAAGGATTTAGTTTATGATTCTGGATTTATGAATTAAGATGTTTGAAATTTATACAAAACCAAACTTTCCTGTTCATTTTCATTTCCAGAGCAATTCCCATTTTATTTCAACTTAAATAAAATTTTAAACTCTAACCCATGATCAAACAAACAAGTTTTATTTGTAACTTAAATCCTAACAACGACTATATCAAGAGATAGAGGATTTAAATCAAAAACTAAGCTTGAATATAAAGAACAGAGAACAGATACAACAGCATGCACACCTATATATTCATATATATATATATATATATAGCAGATTGAACTTATATATATATATATACACACACAATACATAATTATCAACATGCAACCAGATTTATACTTAAGCTTTTTAAATTAAATGTTACTCACAGTGATTTAGGAAGAAGAACGGAGCTTCTTAAATTTTGAAATTGGCTTGTAAAACTGCAAGCTGAAGCCTTCAATTTGGTCTCTGGTTTGTACTGATGTAGATTGTTGTTTCAACTTGAAGTTTTGTTTAAGTTTAAATGATATTTTACTTTCAGCTTTCACAGCTTGGAATGGAACGAACTAAGATGAAGATTGATATGTATATATGGAAATGAGGTTTACAGGGTATACATTTTTTTATATAAGTTGATATGAGTTTGGTACAATAGGCAGAGATATTTCCTAAGTTTTGTAGGCTAAAATGATGTAGTATGGTGTACTAAGGTTTTCACGCATTAATTATCTTGTACAAATTTATATAAAAAATTATCTATCTACTAGTGTCTTCTTATATAAGCTTGCTTATCTTTTTTTTCTCTTTGTGTTGTCTGGTTTCATTCTTGAGCATATGATGTTGTCTCCTTATGCAAGCTATTCACAAATATATCTACTTGTTTCATTTTATTATTCACACAAACTTTGATTTGTTTACACTTGAATATTTTTTTTTTGTTTGTTTGTTTTACAAGTGTATAGATATATATTTTTATTTGTTTGTGCTTGACTGTATTTTATCTCTTGATTCATATTGGAGTATATTATTTCCTTTTATTTGATTGAAAGCACTTGAATAAACTTTTATCTTTTCTTTTGTCTTTGTAATATAAATGGATTCTATTTTTAACACGTCGTTATGCTTTATTCATGTGTTTACTTATTTCATTACTTTATAATGTAAATGAACTTCTATTTTATTTTATTTTTCTTTTATTATTTTTGTATCTATTTTATTTGTATTATTTTGTATTGATTTATTAATATGATATTAAGATTTATATTTTACTTTATATTGTATAAAACTATATAATTTATTTATTTTGTAATATAGATGAATTTCTATATTTAATATGTTGTTAGAATTTATCTTATGTATTTATTTTATTTTTTATAATTTATCTTATATATATTGATTTCTATTTTTAGCTTGAATTATTATTATTATTATTTTTACTTCCATTTCTATTTTAAATATTTATTATAAATTTAACTATAATACTTATTATTTATTTTTATTTCTATTATAGACCATCAATCCCAAATTTTATCATTATAATTTATCTTTAAACCATTTACTTGAAATTTAAATCCAAATCACATATATACAATATTTAAATTCATATGATTTCATATATATTCTATTTGAATTGGGGAAACTCGCTTCAATTTACAATTAATTTCACAATTTTAATTCAAAAATTCAATTAATTATCAATTTAAATTTAATTAAAATCCGGGGTCGTTACATCGTTGCTCCGAATTTTTTTATCTTAGCTACATTGTTATCAGGTTATGCTGAAGTTGATGATTGCCCTAACACAATGTCTTCTAAGTTGAAGGTTGGCATGATATTTTCCTCTAGAACTGTTGTGTGCACCGCTTTTTCATCAAATTGACTGAGTCTTTTTTATTTCATTTTCCTACGACAAATCAAACTTTCCATAATTAGTCTATAAGGAAAGAATAAAGTCGGAGGTTCAAGCCCTCCTTCTAGCACCAAAAATGTTAACGATATAATCGTCAACATCCAAATGTGCATTGGATTGAAAGTGAATTAGAAGAAGATCCCTTTCGAAGGACTTCGAAAGGGTTTGTACTGTCAGAATCGAGATTTAATGTTGCAGTCCTATTTACTGACCATTTTGAAGGGATCAAAATAAGGTCAAGAACCCATTCGAATGGACCCCTTCGAATGTGTCGATACAGCAGCTATGAAGTGATCTCCTTCGAAAGCCAAGATATATTTGAATGTATTCAAATGCCTTTCGAAGAAGTCCTCCCAAAAGGTTTGATTCAACAGTTACAAAGAGAACCCCTTCGAAGATCCAGTACTCTTCAAAGGATTCGAAACTCGATATATATAAATTTGAGTAAGGAGTGGATTCAATGTGCCATAGAGCCTTATTTTGGATAAATGTCATAAGTCCAATGGACTCAATAATGTTGAATTATCATCACCACATTTCTTTAGTGCCGAAGGGCTTACGTAATGATAATATGCTTTAAAGTTAAAATATTCAAATAGATTCTATAGCGTAGCATATGCTAATAAAGGGTTAAGAAGATAAGTGTGTATCATGTGCAATTGGTCATTAGACAAGCTAATGGCCGAGATGATCATTCTCATGTTCGAAATAAATATCAAGTCCATGCATCCTCTCTTTATATTCTCATAAATGGATTACAAGTAATAGAATTTGTCTCCAATTTGATTTGGGGTTACGAGAATTCGATTGACAAAGAAATGTAGGAATGTAAAATCGGTACCGAACTTGGACCCCTAGGGTCGTATTTATAGATGTGGGTTAGACCCTTACACGTCCGTCCTTCCGAAGCTGTCAAAAGGTCTCTTCACCGACCTTTCGCTGTCATTGATGTTGAGGTGCTTCTGCTTTCTTTGTTTAAGCTTTCGTAACACTTGAATCTACCCTCCGCTATTGGGCATCGAATCCGTTTCCGTACCGCCTATATGCATTTTTGGAGGCTTTCGTCACTATCGAAAGAGGATTTTCTTGGTTTCGAAAGGGTTGTAACATAGTTGAAGGCTTCCTGGACCACTTCATTTTTATTAAGATCTGGTGCTAACATGATAGGTTGTTACTTGAACGAGTGAGGAAGGGCATTTGAATGGGCTCGAAAGAATTTAATGGTGGCGGAAGGATCATTGCGAAAGGTCACTTGTAACGAAGGAGGCTTCTTGATGGACAGATGATGGTTGTGGAAGGTGGCTTTTGAAGATAATCCCTTTAATTAATGCAGAAGCCCATCTTTTGACGCTTGCGGAAGCAATATTTATGTATATGAAGTCATTCTAATTCTTGCGGAAGGGTTTAACCGATTTAAAAGGCCAGTCTTTGCAGAGTCATATTTTCGAATGGGAAGTGTTGGTAGAGTCTTTTTCTGCGGAAGGTTGATAGTGGCGGAACCAATCGTTTTGAAAGACTTGATTTATGTGGAAGGGATAATGTTGGAAGAGTTACTTATTTTCATCTTCTGTAGAAGCATCCAACGTTTACAACACCAATCCAATCTCTTCGAAAGCTACTTCAATACCTTCGAAACCCCCCTTTTGAACCATGGCGGAACGCCGGAACCTCTTTTTTTTCAACTCTTGCGAAGCCTCTATAATGCTTTTGGAAGCCTTCTCTTAACACCTGCGGAACCCTTTTTTTGATGCATTCGAAAGCCTTCTTCATACCTACATTCTTAAGTAAACTTTATGGTTAACATATGATAAGGAAACTATCATTCAATTTATATATATTCATAGTAGAAGATGAAGAATGTAGGAGGAAAAGAGTAATGAATGATAAAATAACCTCTACGTTGATATACAACTGATTCGACAGAATAAAGTTTAATAAATCAATTATTCTAGCAACCAACAGAGCCATTTTTTCAATCAATACATAAGCTTTAACATTTTCTATACCCGAGGATACTCAGAATAAAAGCAACGGTCATCGATAACTTGTAGAAACCTAACTTTACACCAAATAACTAAAATTAACAAACCATTGTTTTACATATTTTACTTTAGGACCGAAGATTCCAATCGACTCCATGATGACAGACGATTAGTGATGCTTGCAGGGTTAGAATTCGGTGATTTGTAAGGAAGGGGAAGTAACGACAGAAGCCGAAGGCGATTTGATAAGGTAATGGAAGATTAGGGTTCGAGGGCCAGTAGAGAAACACGAAGAGGGATAATGGTAGGGAAAATTAAGAACAGCCTTCGAAGAAACCTACCGTCGTTGCTTAGAAGTGGAAAGCTGGGTACGAATATAAAGAAATAAAAAACGCGACTTTTCATTTCACAAATACCGAGAAGGCCTGTGCGCTGATGAAATCTAACTCACTAGTAATAGCATAGTATAGATATATTTAACACTACGCGATGTCAAATGAGATGTAAAAACTATCATGCAATGTAATTTGTTTTAGTTGCTTTATTTACTCGGTTATGTTTGAAAAAAGTCCCATTTTATTGTTTTAAACTAATGACGATAATGATTGCATTGATGTTCATTTTCGAACATGCATAGATAAAATACACAAACATTCCTTATTTAGAACCCAAGCTAATTGGGTAGTAATGAAACATACTCTAACCGTAGCTCGGTAGGGGTTGCCCGGATTTGGATATTTAATGCTACACCCGTAACCGGATAATTGAACCATGGACAAGCCTAAGCGCCACCAGACCAATTTATTGGTCATTTATGGCCCATGTATTTTCTAAAGAAAGCCCAACAACAATAGTCCAATATGATATATTACTTCCTACCGAAGAAATCCCAAATTGCTTTCCCTTAAATCGATCAAACAAACAACGCATAAGCAAAAATAAACAAATTTCTTACTCTTATTGTTGCACCGAGATGGCCTCAGCAGCGATCGAGAAGAAGCAAGCTGTAATGGAAAACGAGATTTGGTCACCGCCGGAGAAAGCAAGAGGAGGTGGAGGTGAAGGGTTGAGGCAGTATTATATGCAGCATATTCATGACTTGCAGCTCATGCTAAGACAAAAGACTCACAATCTTAATCGACTTGAAGCGCAGAGGAATGATGTCAATTCTAAAGGTTATATAAACACTAACCCTAATCTATAATCCGTGTATGTGAGTTGTATTGGCGGATGAAACCCTAGGTCATTACCTGAACCTTCTTTGTTTTGGTATTTTCTGAATTTCCTTAGTTTTGTGGATATGCGGTTTATTAAAGGGTTAAAGGGCATTGTTATTGACACTCCAATATTTGTTAAGGGTATTTCGGCGGGGGTCTGTCGAGTTTAAGCCTTAAATTCGGCAGACCCCCTCCGAATTCAAGCTTGAAATTCGGCAACCCCGCCGAACGTAGTGTAAAATGTTAGTTCGGTAATGTTTTTGAGTTGTCTCCCCTTAACAAATTTTGGAGTGTCAATAACAACCCCCGGGTTAAAGCTACTAAATTATACTATTAGTATGTGAGTTTCCGTGCAATTGATTTGTGTACCAAAAACTGCTAGAATGGTACATATTAAGATTAGACCCGTAAACGGTCGGGTATGGATTCAAATAGTGCCATATCCGTATCCAAAATCATTTTCGGATATCAGATATCCGTATCCAAAATCATTTTTGGATATCGGATATCCGTATCTGTGGATGCTTTTTCGAATATCCGTATCTGCGGATGCGGACGAATATCAGATATTTTTCGATCGGTTCACACCTAATAAATCTTAACAGATAAATAAAAAAGGGACTATTTGCGTCTACATGATGTGTCCAAATAGAATTTTCAAATAAATTTTTTCTGATTTATTATAAATCTATTTCAGTACTAAAATATAAAAAATAATAAATAGGATAAGAAAATAATTTTAAGCAGCCAATATTGATTTTTATACACATATTAAATTTTGATAAAAGAGTAAATGACAATTATTTTATGTACCAAAATACACAAAAAATAACTATAATTTTGATAAAAACCAGACGGATAATGATTAGATGCGGATGTGGTTATTATCTCAATTCGTACTCATTTTTCGGATATCGGATAATTTTTCATATTTCTTCTATGGATACGGACGGATTTTGGATTTTTCAGGTCCTCATTGATAACCTTAATTAAGATATCTAAATTGGAGATGTCACTCTCCTTGTTCGTTGTTTAGGAGATGTCAAAAGAAATATGTAATTATCGATTTATCCTGCTGAAAGACTAAATTTAAAAAATGACGTAGTGGCTTAAAATGAAGGCATGGTACTAATCTGTCCTGCTCATGCAACTACTGAATCTCATGGTCATTGAAAACGTTCATTTTATCATATTAGATGTTTTCTTTTACTGAATTCAACCTTATTTTAGTCATTATTTGTAATAGCATTTTATTTGTCATTGCTTGTGATAGCAGCTGTGTGATTGTTAAATAGTTACCTAGCTTTAGTTTGATTGGTAAATAAGAAGGTTTAGGATTACCATTTTTCATTTTCTTCTGAGTTATTTAATATTGTGATTATGATTTCACTTTCAGTGAGAGCCTTGCATGAGGAATTGCAACTTCTTCAAGAGCCTGGATCCTATGTTGGTGAAGTTGTAAAAGTTATGGGCAAATCAAAAGTTTTAGTAAAGGTATTAAAGCTACATTCACCTCTTTTTCTTGTTATTGGTTGTCTAATGTACTTGAAGATGCATAATATTCATGTGAGGTCTACTTCTGTTGAAATTTTAGTCGGTCTGTTGAACACAACAACATAATGGTTAGGCAATTGAAAGTCAACATCCACTACTTTTATTGATAATTGCTGCCATACTAATTAAATATAATGTTTTGAACCGGAAAATAATACATTTAGCTTTGTTTTAATTAGCATTTATCTTATCATATATTGGTTGCAAATGATTGAGAATATTGCAGTCTTACCATGTATAAGTTAGAAATATCAAATTTACTTAATTGGTTACCCTGGTTTAAAATTTGTAGATAACAGAGAGAGTGATGAGGAGAAAAAAAAATCTACAAAATAACATTAGATATTTACTTCCAGTATCCAATCGATATTGTGAACTTTGCATTCCACTGTTTTTTTACATGTAATAGACCTATTTCTCTCTGTTAATGGGTGAAATGAAATGCATGCACAAGATTCTTCATGATGCAATGACTTAACAGGAATCACCTTAGGGACCAATATTCTCTTAAGTTATTGAACATTCTATGAAATTGTGTTTGAGACTCAAACCTAGGACCGACGAAAACATATAAGCCTGCTCCTGATAAATTTGCCTCTATCGCGAATCAATCCTATTCATTGTTCTACATTATTTTCATTATTTTGAATAGCACGTTAGACCTAGGATTCCAGATGATTCTGGTTTTGCTTTTGCGTAACAGTCTATATGTTATTTTCCTTCCCTAGCTGTTATCTCTAAAGCCTATATTGAATTTGTGTATCCATATCTTATTCTGTTTATGCTACATAACTATCGTTATGTAGACTCCACGGGAGATAATGGGAAGTGCATATTAGATAGAGGTACTAGTTCTTATCCAGAATGCAAGTACCAACTACATGTTTTTTGATATACTATTTGAAACAATATTCATTATCCAAAACTTTGCTCTCCTCTCTGAATATTTCTGGTACTGCTCTCTTGAATATTCAGCATTTTATATTGTCATCAAATGTGAATATATATACTATCAGGTTCATCCAGAAGGAAAATACGTTGTTGACATCGACAAGAACATCGATATCACAAAAATTACTCCTTCAACCAGAGTTGCCCTTCGCAATGATAGCTATGTTCTTCATTTGGTCCTACCCAGCAAAGTAGATCCCTTGGTGAATCTTATGAAAGTAGAGAAGGTTCCTGATTCTACTTATGATATGATTGGAGGCCTTGATCAGCAAATCAAAGAAATTAAGGAGGTTAGCGTATTACAAATATTTGCTATATTATTTGGAATATTTTTTGGATGTATATTTTCATGTAATTTATTTCGTCATTTAGGTTATTGAACTTCCAATCAAGCATCCTGAACTGTTTGAAAGTCTGGGAATAGCTCAGCCAAAGGTATTTTTAGCATTCGTTATAATTTTATGTAAAGAAAGTACTAAAGCACCATTTTATTTTTTAGGGAGTGTTGCTTTATGGGCCACCTGGAACTGGAAAAACATTGCTAGCTAGAGCAGTGGCACATCATACGGATTGCACCTTCATTCGTGTATCTGGTTCTGAGTTGGTGCAGAAATACATTGGGGAGGGTTCAAGAATGGTTCGTGAGCTGTTTGTTATGGCTAGGTGAGTTCATTTCTAATGCTTGCCTCTTTAATTTTCATGACCTTTTACTTGTCATATGATAAACATTGGTGATGCCAGTTGTATGGACTATTCATGTTCTCATTTTAGGTCTATATTGATTCACGAAAATGTAATGTTATACAATTGATTTCCGTTCAATTGTTTTGTTCATTGATTTTTTCTTCTTCCAGTTCTGTCTGAACATTATCCATATACTTGATATCGCAAGCCTCTGTAGGCCTTTGGCAGTCACATCCTTGTGCACTTCGACGTTTATAGGAATTTTGATGCTGCATTATTTCTTTCGATCAACTCCACATTATATTTGCCTTGATTGTGCATGAGAAAATTGCAATGGAATAATTCCAAAACCCTTCAGTGTGATGTAAACTCTTTAAAATGTTGTTCAAGAGAAACATGCAGCAGAATATTGCAATAGCTAGCTTTGTTAGAGCATGGTATGAGGCTTCCGCTGGAGCCTTGGAATTTTGGCCATTTCCATTTGATTCCTACCGGAACCGAGATGAAATACATCAGAAATATCATTTTGATTGTTGGGACAACGAAACTCGAATATAGTTATGAAATGAGGTTTGAAGAAGCATGTAGCAGAATTTCTTTTATAGCTAGCTTTGTTAAAAGTAAGGTATGAGGTTGTGGTTGGAACATGGAAATTCCAGCCATCTCAGTTCAATCCTGGACGGACCACAGTGGAAACTCGAAATACGCTGAAAATATGATTTCATTGCAGGGGCAGAAAAATTGAGGAAAAACACAATTTGTTTTGGTGGCTACACAGAATTCATGGAAGCTTTTTGTTTGGTGGCTAAGGAAAGATTGCTTGGAAAAATGACAAAAAAGGTTGCAAAAGAATTCCAGGCTCCCAAATAAAATTTTAAATCAAGAACTCATAAACTCCTACTTCATCACAGCACATCTCCTCGAATCCGACACAATATGACCCAAGCATAGAAATTTATCATCATAGTTGTGGTTGCTGAGACTGTCTCTTTATTTCAATCCAAATTGAAGCTAATTTGGGGGAAAATAGGAAGTTGATTTGAATTAGAAGTTCTCCCTGGTTTTGTTAAGATAGGTCGCGGCTGGGTAATGAAAATTTGAGCTATTAATTTTTTTTTTTGGTTTGGTCGGGTTTGTTACTTACAACTGAAATGGGCTAGGTGATTATTAATTAATTTATTTTTTAATCTGGTCAGGTTTTGTTAGTTATTTTTGAAAATATTTAGATAGGCTTGGTTAATTATAACTGAAATATTTTTAGGAATTTAGAAATAATGTGTTGCATCATTTTTATATTTATGAATTATGTATATTCACAAAACTGGTACTAAATCCGAATTCAAAACTTATGAAACACTGAAACTGATCCCCAACCTTGGTTAATAGCATGGTATCTTAGCATTCTAATGATTTGAATAATTGTATTGATATGTCCACAGCTCCTATTGGCTTTTGGAGCTACAGTTTCATATTAACAACTTCGATTATAACATGATAATTGATTAGTGGAGTACATAGAAGCCTTTTGTTTTGGTGGTAGCGATGCAAACAATTGGCGTTGATAGCTGGAAATTTATTATATATTTTTTAGTGGAAATTGGGATCCGCCTCTTGTTTTCAAACTTAATACATGGAAAACGCAGTTCAAAAACATGTTTTAAATTACCTCTCTCAAACTATTTTTGACAACTTTTTTTTTTTTTTGGAAATTAAATCTGCACTTAGTCCCAGGTTCTTATGACCAAATTTTTTGAATTTCTTTTGCAAACCGCAAATATTTGCAGTTCTAGAACATGCAAGTGTTTGCAGTCCGGACGGAAATAAAAATAGGGATGCTTTTTGAAACATGTTTGTGAGAAGGGACGACGGTGTATTTTGAAATTTAAAAGAGGGTGTTTTACAAAAGTTCCCTTCTTTTGTATATACATATTTTAGTTCCAATGCAAACTACATTATTGATGTGTATACCATTCTTTTCAAAGTGACATGTGTATCCATGTTTTGAATTGTATTATGTTACCATATTATCAATATGTAATGTGTGATATATACAGAGCTACCTAGCATTGGTTTTATATCCTTAAAGAACTTAAGTCACGTGCCATTGCAGGGAACATGCTCCTTCAATCATTTTTATGGATGAAATCGACAGTATTGGATCTGCTAGAATGGAATCTGGCTCAGGTAACGGTGATAGCGAAGTTCAGCGAACTATGCTTGAGCTTCTTAATCAGCTTGATGGATTTGAGGCATCAAATAAGATTAAAGTACATATTTTACTTCTCAGTACTAGTTGCTTAGCTATTCCTTCAGCTAGCTAACATAGTATTTCAAGCAGTTTCAACTGTGCTGTTTTTTCCATTGTAGGTTTTGATGGCTACAAATAGGATCGACATTTTAGATCAGGCCCTTCTAAGGCCTGGTCGCATTGATAGAAAAATCGAGTTCCCAAACCCTAATGAAGATGTATGTAGTTTTTGAATTAATTATCTGTATAGTATGCAAGTAAGTAAATCATTGATTTGTTCCTCTTTTTTGCAGTCTCGATGTGATATATTGAAGATCCATTCAAGGAGAATGAACTTGATGCGTGGAATTGACCTCAAGAAAATTGCAGCAAAGATGAATGGTGCCTCTGGTGCTGAGCTCAAGGCAACTATCATCTTTTCCACATACAATTCATATGATCCTAATTTGATTTCTTGATCTTTTATGATTTTTCTTTTTCTTTTTGTTTGTTTGTTTATAGGCGGTGTGCACAGAAGCAGGAATGTTTGCTTTGAGGGAGAGAAGAGTTCATGTGACGCAAGAGGATTTTGAGATGGCAGTGGGCAAAGTTATGAAGAAGGATAGTGACAAAAGCATGTCTCTCAGAAAGCTGTGGAAGTGATTTTCCTCCTATTGCTATCTATATTCATATCCCCTTATTTGGAAGGAGACGGACTTGCGTGCTTTAAATGAACTTATTCTTTTATGCGTATGCCACTGCCGAATTTGTATGAACTTGCTATAATCATAGCGGAACAAGTTAAGTGGATGGTGTTTAGCATTTTGCTTGTGTTGAGTGGATGGTGTGTGTTTTCTTCAGTGGAATTCTAACTGGGTTAGCAGGGAAAAATTGTTTTGCAATGTTCGATATTGTCTTGCCCAAAATTTGCAAGTGCAATAATAATACAGGCTTTATTGGGTGGAAAGGAAGGCTAACTAAAACATAGAAGGTCGAGACATCGAAAATAAGTGTTTTGCTTTACGCTTTAATAAAGTACGAACTCTTATTATATACGAAAAATGACTACTAGTTGCCACAGATGTATGTTTTTAGGCATATCAAATGTTTCACTACTCTTCCAGCATTAAATGTAGGATGTAAGATTTTACATCTTTCCCTGTAGGTATAGGTAGATTTCAAATCTTTCTCGAAAGACATCCGAGAATGGTTTATTTTTGAAATCAAACGTTTCACGGAAGCTTACTATTTAGTGCATAGTTTTAGGTACAGGGATTGTCAAAAAATACTATCTGGCAATATACTCTTACCATTATGGAAAACGGGTAAATCCTATACGATCAATGTGTAGATCCACACATTCGATAATCATATCAGAACGTGCATTTTTTCATGAAATTGCTTGTTGTGAAGGATGGTGAATGGGTTAGAAAAAAGTTATCGCTGGTGATAAAGAATTTCAATGCTCCATCATTCAAACATGATTCATTCAACATGATAGTTGTTCGATTATTAGGTTCAGGGTCATCACCAGATAATTGTCCGTTTATTTTTCAACTACATTTCAAGTTACCATCGTTCACGAAGAAGCAAAGAATTTGGTTCATCAAGAGACCATTCATAGAAGTTAGTGAGAAAAATGGCTCCACCCAAAATATCGATATCCAAAAGAACATGTAATGATCCTTATTTTACATATCAGAATACCGTAAAATATTATTTTTAAATTCAAATCGAGTCGTTTGAAGTTATAATTTTGAAAACTAATGAGCATCGACATTTCTTATTCTTAAAGATTTTATTGAACGATTTTGATCCTACCATACTTGAATTCTAAAGAAACATTAACTTGTAATCGACACGTCGGATTTCAAGTGTGAACTGGGGCAAGTGTAGTGTACTATCTATATGGGATAAACTCGATGTCCGAAACACTGCAAACGCTCTATCCCGTGTAGATAGTTCTCTCGCAGTGGAAGAAGAAAAGAACTTCCCATGTCACTTTGTTTTCTACTTTTATTTCTACTTCCTGTACACTTACCCATTATCGATCAATGATCGACAACGGATCTGTTGTTCGAAGCGACATGAAAAACTCTTCTCACTATAGGGACGCCGAGCGTGCAACAAGCAAGCAAGATAAGCCCAAATCCTCTGGAAGAATTGATATTGGCTGGTGATATGCCGTGCAGTAACATCTACGAAACTGGGCGCAAGGCAATTCTGGTCTAACGGGCAAAGATAGCGAAACGCGTCAAGCATTGGGCCAAAGCTCGAACGTCGTTCTGAGAGAAAACCCAAGACTTGGTTGGTTATCTGCACCCGTTAAACCGCAATCAACTCGAACTTCTCGAGAACGACATTGCGAATGCAAACTCACCATCAAACCGTCAAACAAACGCTGTAATTAGCAAACCCACCTGAGATTGAATTCTGGAATGCAGGAAAGAACCGAAGACGGAAATCAACGAGCTATGGATGGATTGGTGGCAAGATAAGGAATCAAATCGCCAAAGAGAAAGGTCGGGAACGATTCTCAAGGCAAAGGTTTTGGTCAGTGGCCAACTGGGATGTAGCGGTGCTTTGGGACGGTGGCGCTGGAGAAAACACGGCGGAGTTCTTGGACGAGATGGATTGAGTCGAGCAAGATGGAACACGAGTCCCCTAGGGTTTCTGGTTATAGGAAAGCAAGTTCAGGTCGCGTGAAAAGTAGGAGGAAGGATCGGCTCGAGATGTATGTATAGGAAAAAAGAAACAACAAAGCAAAATTATGCAAAGTCATCGGGTCGCCAACGACCCATCATGGATCGATGGATCGCTGGCGACCCACCTAATGGTCAGGTCGCTGACTATCCATCTCCCATGGATTGCTAGCGACCCATAAAGTCGGGGAGGGGGGGGGGACTATTCTCGAACTCGAGCTCCGACACCTATTCATCATTTCGAAGCACGCCGGGGAATTACGTGAAGAGATTCGATCCATTACGACAAGCAATAGCAGTCAAGACCAAAGCAAGATGACCAACGGCATGACCCGCCACGTATTCGTAAAACTCTAGTGCAATCACTTGGAAATCAATGGACAGATATTGAGAGCGATAACTTCCAGAGCACGCCTTGTTTACAATGACATACTCTAGGGGGCGAACGTTATCCGGGTTTTTAACCCAGTAGGACCCAACAAGAAACAGAACAAACTCGTAACATCGGGGTGGTTCATAACTTATCCAGAAAGGCAAAGGCAGGGAGTTAACAAGAGTCAAGCTATATTACTAAGGCAACGACTGAGATTGACTAAACAAAGAGACCGGCATTCTTTTAGCCCAACTAGCAGTTGAGCGCAAACAACTAGTAGATTTCCATCAAAACGGAACAACGTGTAACGAGACTATGCAAGCAATGGCAATACAAGACCATGGAAACATCCCAAACTCCAAACTCCAAAAATATCCTAAGTGCTTGGATCGCCAGCGACCCATACCTTATGGATTACTAGCGATCCATGCAAAATGGAAAATCGCTGTGATGTAGGGAAGAAGAGAAGGAAGGAATGCAAAATGGAAAGTCGCTGTGATGTAGGGAAGAAGAGAAGGAAGGAAGGGTGATGCCAAAAAAATGCTAAGTGTATGGGTCATTAGTGACCCATACACCATGGATCGCCAGCAACCCATGCTTCTCCACAAGTCTTCAACGAGACAACCAAGCAATGCAATGGCTTAGTCATTAGCTCGCGTACGAGCGAAAACCATGGGTCACTAGTGACCCATGGACCATAGGTCGCTAGCGACCCATGGTTTTGGCTCGGATCGTGAGCTAAACCTACCTAGGTCGTTCTATACCTACCTGCGATCAGTTGATGAAGTGGCATGGCCCAGAATTCCTCCGATCTCCATAAAAACCATCCTACCTGCAACATAAATTGGATCTTCTCCGGGCTGGTTGCTGAAGCTCTGCTAGAAACATTCTTTACTCTCTACCTCTCACACAAAAATCTCCAAAGGGATTCAGTATGATTCTCTAGTGGACTCCTACTATGGGGATTGAATCTACTTAAAGATAATCAAAGTCTTATAATCAAACACTCCTGTAACAACAATCAGTCTATAATAAAACTATAAAGTGGACATAGGCTTCATTAACAACCGAACCACTATAAAAATTCTCTGTTTTCTTTCTTTTACTATTCTTTTTCTATATCTGTGATCTGTGATATTTCCCTATCAGAACAGGGCTGGTGCTTTTAAACTCAAACCAGGGTGTTGATCAATTTTTTTGGCTTAACAGGAAAGATGCCAAAATAAGCTAAGGTGGTGGATCGCCAGCGATCCATCACCTATGGATCGCTAGCGATCTATGAGGCTTGCTCATGGACCCTCCAAACTTCTTGCATCATGATCCAATATATTTTCCAAGGATGTCAGCCAAATTTCATGGTATTCGAAGCAAACTAGTTCGAGAAGTAAGCATTCATATGATTCCAGTCATAGTTCAATGCAACCTGTATACAAATCACCATCAAAATAAGGCAATAGTTACCAAATTACATGGAGAGCATCTACATGAGGCAAGGAATGCAACCCAAAGGAAACGATCCAAAAAATCCCTAAATACATGGATTGCTAGCGATCCATCACATTAAGTTGGATCGCAATGAAATTCTTGGAGCGTCTTCATATCATCGAGTGTAGGCTTCTGGCACAGAGGCCTAGCCCAACAGCTCTCCAACCCCTGTAAATAGAGTGCTACCTGCAACATAAATAGAATCTTCTGAACTGACCGCTGGAACTTGGAAAATATTATTCTTCACTCTTCTACTCCCACACAATAGTCATCTAGGAGTTCATTGTGATTCTCAATGAACTCTTGTACTTGTGACTTAATCTAACTTAGAAGATTCAATCATATTGTAATCCGATTTAACTTGTAACAGCATTCAGTTAATAGAAAGTTATAAAGTGGACGTAGGCTTCATTAACAGCTGAACCACTATAAAAATCTTCTTGTCTTTTTACTATTTCTACTCTTTTTACATTTATTTTCTATATTATTGCGATGTAAGAACAGGGCTGGCGCTTTCACACTCAATCCTGAGTGTTGATCCATTTTTTGGGATAACAATATCATCCTTTTTGCTTCGTCAATCTAAGAGGATTTTTCGGTCATTTTGAGCATTGGCATCCAACACCGTGGATAACTAAAACCAGAGAGCGAGCGGGAGCCAAGAAATATGGGTCGCATCCATTAGGATATATTCATATTTATCTAGAAAGTGTTGGTAGCATGCATGCGTTGATGTGAGTATATTCGGATGCTCGTGTGGAGTGGGTCTAGCTTGGAAGTTCCCACGATTGATGCATGTTTTGCGTGGGCTCTCAACTATATTTTATCTAGAGGTATACTTTCGGTGTAGGGGACGCACCATCCTAGTAATGTTGGATAAATTCATTCTCTTTGTTCCAATTCGAACATTGGAATTAATCTTTTCTTCTTTTGTGTTTTGTTAATTCAAGACGATTTGTTGCTTATTTGAGCTTTGATATTCTTTATCGGAGATGACTAAAACCAAAGAGCGAGTGGAAGCCAAGCTATGTGGGGCTATTCCCATTAGGGTATCTTCACATCTACTTTCGATTGGATTCGATGGTATGGGTTCGGAGATGTGAAATACTCGGATTCTCGGTAAGGTTGGCGGCGTTCGGCTTGGACGTGTCCGAGAGCCATTGTAGTTCTCAAGTATATTTCTAGAGGTATACTTTCGATAAGAAGGGCATACTCTTCTAGTTATTGTTGGAATATTTCCCTTTTCTTATTTGATTCAAATCTTTGAATTGTTTTCTTAATTGCATTGAGAAGATTCTGGAGCTCTTCTCGATGTTTAATTATTTATGTCCATTCATTAAGTTTGGATTTTGATCTTGTCTGCGTTCATCCCTACTTGGTTGGATTGTCGTCCTGATTTGTTTTCCATTTTTCATCTATGGATACCGTTCTTGTGAGATAATAACCCATTCCGCGTTTCAGTGGCGCGGTCTTATAGAATTATTATATGATCATCATATTACTTGAGTTTTCTCACACTAGTTTTCCAGACTGATCCGGGTGTTATTTTATTATAATGCTCGGGTCAGATCGAGTATTTTTCCAAGTTGTCGTCGGTGGGACATGGAGATCATGGAGTAGAGCTGGATGTTCACCTGTAGTAATATATTTTATTTCTGCTGTATTATTACATAGACCCATTAGCATTTGTAAGGTTAGAAATTTATAAATGTCCAACTGATGAGGTTTTTTTTTAACTCTGTTGTACTTTGTATCTTGGATTGACAGTTTATACTATCTTTAATATATTATGTGTTGTCATTTCCGCTGTGAGATTCTGTTTCCCTTGTTTGTTCTTTTATTTTTACCCTAACAATCTACCTTACCAACGACTGGATGTTTGACATTGGAGTACTATATATCTATTTGGTACCGACTTTCGATGATCGAAAAGACAGGTCATTACATTTGGTATCAAAGCTGAAGGTTAAACAAGAACCTTGGCTTTGGTGGGGTATGACTCATTAGAGATAGGGTAAGTGACACCCTGAATGAGTTTGAGAGTATTATATATACGTGAGCGTATTTGTTAATAATATAAAAACCTATTTGTGCCAATTGGTCTATTGAGTTGTTTACGAATTATGGTCAAGACGTAGGATGCCACAGTGTGGATAGGGATTTCTAAACACTCGAACAAGGCAAACAGACATGATATCGAATTTGAAATTTTTGGTAAATGAAATATTTTACCTTGAATTATATATTTCATATATAAAGGAATAATTTTCAAAGGTACATAGTTGTTTAAAAATGATAATAGTTATTCATTATCATAGTTGTTTGATTAGTCATGCTCGGTTAGTTTAGGAGCATTGACTGTTGATTGTTGATTGCTGATTAATTGTGCTTAGCTTATTTATAAGCATTTATTGATAATTATGAGTGTATTAAAACGAACCCCTTGTGAATTAAGTTTCACAATTTGAATATCAGGTATTCGGTGAATTTTTTTAAGTTAAATGTCATCTTTAATAAAGTTGAGTTAAAAGTAAACTTTTAATCGAAGTTGTTTATTATAATTTAAATGGTAAGAGAAGATAATTAGAGGATAAATGTTTGTGAAAATTTTATTATAGTATAGGAGAATTATTATAATATGAGATGATTTTATATAAAGGCAATTTTAGTTAAATTTGGTTTCTAAAATGTGTTTTAAAAAGGATTGTCGAATATAAATCTCGGAGTTGTTTGAAATGATTTCAAAGGGACTTTGAAAAAAAAGTAATATAGTATTATTTGGAAGTATTTATAAGTATAAATATTTTAGTAAGGAAATTCAAAATGGAATACATTTTCTTTGGGGTAACTCAAGGAAAACGTCTTGATTAGTTTTATGGTAATCTGAATAATCTTCTAAGTGACGATCGAACGTTTACTTAGGCGAATGTTGTAGTGCACATAGTAAATTATTCTCTTTATCATTGTATGATCGAAATGAGTTCAAATCTGGACGAACTAAAAGTGAGTGTTAGTGAGTAAATTATAAAATTATTTTATACATATAGAAATATATGTAGTATGATTTCAAAAAGGGTTTTTGAAATAAAAACTGGGTATTTATTTTTAAGTCTCCTTATAGGAAATTGATTTAAAATAAAATGGTATTTTGATAAATGAAAATTCTAAACACTTGGATAGAAAAAAGATAATTTAAGTCAAGTTTTAGATGGATTAGATTGGGTAGGAAGGTTTTAATAAGCATTGTTTTATTAAAACCGTAATTTTTATTTAAACATCTAAGTCAAGGAAACTACTTGATGTTATTGGGCCAACTAGTAAAACATCTTTCCTTAGAACACTCTAAGGTAAATGGATTGAAGGGTTTACTCATATTTAAAAACCCATATTTTGTTTGGCCCTCCATCTATGTTTTGAAAAGTTACATGAAATTGGTGTTTTGTATGTAAAAGAGTATTATACAAGTAATTAATAATAAATAATAATAATTGAAATTGATATTTTATATACTCTTAGGATCTAGAAGGGTAATATACAAGTAAATTAAAGTAGAGTAAGTTTTAATATAATATTTTACAAAGATGTGTCTGTAATGACCCGAATTTTTGAGTCTTTGAATTTGAATATTTAATTTATTTAAATATTCAGATTTGAATTTAAAGTATAGTAAAATATATGTTTCAAATTAAGAATTGATTTTTGGTGAAGTATTTTTAATTTAATTTATATAATTTTTCCATAAATTTTAATTTGGAAAAATAATCGAATTTCCATTTAACGTATTTTACATCGAACATTGGTATTTTTGAAATTTAATAGAACTTAATAACTAGTGTATTTTATTTTTGTTTTCTGATCACATAACATTTCTGTACATGAACGTATTTTAGTTTTTATCGTTCGCGACTCATACGCGGACATAATATTATGTGGCAAGGTACCCAAATCAATCCAAATTCAACAAATACACTTAGACAGTGCAGCCACATTTTGGTTCCATTGTTCCCCCTTTTTCTTTCCCCTGCCTCATGTCCCCCTTCGCCATAGCAGCCACGTTGTCCCCTTTGATTTATGCTGCCTAGGGTGGGCAGGGAACATGGTATGATTGTCCATGACTTATACGTGTATATATACACACAGAGCATCACTAATCTTACTCTTCTTCATATTTACCTTCTTCCGAAAAATAAAAATCACCCCTCTTCAACATTCAAAAATCAACTACTCCTAAACCATTGGGATTTAGCCAAATCATTCAACACGAAAGTTGTTCATGTAGATCTCTTGTATTTTTAGAAATTGACTGCACTCGATTTTGTCAAGCGACGATCGAGATATCTCCTAATGACAGTAAGTGGGGAAATAATGTTCCAGAGTTCAATAATTAAATTCTCCTGATCCAAAATGAATTAGTCAAGGACGTTAGTGGAGTTGGATTCAGGGTAGGATGTAAGACTTTTGGTGAAGTTTTGATGGAGTTCCGTGATGTCGTTGACGATCGTCGTGACCTAGGGTTTAGTACAGTGGCCGTTTTAGTTGGAGTTAGTGGACCAGTGTGTACTGTTGAGTTTGTGGTGGCAAGATGAAGTCGTGGTTGAAGTTTGGAGGTGTGCAGCCTCTCGGAGCACAACACGACATTACTCCTATAGCAGCGCTACTCTGGGTGTCGGATTTCGTTCAGGGGCACTAGGGTCGAGGCAAGTGGTTCGTTGTAATGAGCTTGTCGAACAAGATGTGTTGGTGGTCTTGGATTCGGCATTGGTGGCCGCGGCGATGTGTGCATGTGCACAAGATGGATTGTGCACTTTACTGGAATGAGGAAGAGATTTAGGGAAGATGCATTACTGTTGATAGTGGGTTGGATGCAAGTCTTGGGCCTTGGGCCGTGGCTATATGGGGTGAGAAAATTAAACGGTTTATTTATTTTATAAATAAAATGTCAAACTTTGATATGCTATAACTCACCCAATTTAAATTCGTTTTACCTATGGATTTTTATATTGGGTTCGTATTGATAGCACAGCGCTACCATACAGCATGTTGTTAGTTTTGATGTGGTATAATTTAATGATAAATTAATACTGCTTGATAATAATTATGTTAATTTGGATAATAACGTAGTTTAACTAATTATACTTAATGGGTGTTAGCTATTTGGACAAATAAACACTGTGCTGTTAAAGTTAACTTAATAGGATAATTTGGACACCTGTTCAGCGAAATAAAACATTGTTCCGCTAATTTAAATTAATTGGACATTTAATTAGCATAACAAATCTTCATTTTGCTATTTTTTAGATTTGGATATCTAATTAAATGTCGTTAATTGATATGCCAATTTAAATAAGTGATGTGTTAACCAGTGATGGTTAAGGGTTGAATTTATTTACATCCATGTTGATTATGTAAATACCTGTAATTAATAGAGTTAGAGGTATGCCCCAGGGGCAATTATGTAATTTGTTACATATATTTAACTCGTTGAACAATCTTGTTCATAATAAAGGTGTTTCTTTCTATTATATAATTGATATAATGTGGTTATATTTATTAATTAATTTAATTAAAAGTATATTTAATAGAAAATCCATAAATGGCATATTTTGTGATAGTGGTTACAAAGTGTTGTAACCGTGAGTAATTTATCACAATAAAACAAATATACAATTTTAAATGTTCCCAGTCAAGATGCATCGAGACTGGATATCGATGTATCCGTTGAGACTAGAGTATGTAACGCTCTCCAAATGTTGGGCAGTGTATTACTCATGACTATTGGGGGCACCTGGGGGTTACATATTTATAGTTATTGGATAACTATGGAACGACTCACTCGATAGTTTTCTGTTGGTTAATATAACTAAGATCAAACAGAAAATATCAATGTGACTGATTTACACAGTTCTCTCGACTTGAGAATACTGTGGATCTTCAATATGAAAGCTCCGCTTTGATTATAGTCAAATCATGGCATGACATTCCATTGAGTGACTATAGTTAGGTCAAGTGGAAGTATTGGAAGTGAAGCACAATTCAAGAGAGGATTCATCTCCTCAGTTATATAGGGTTAGTGTCATGGTCAACTCAAGTTAACTTAAAGTCAAAGTCTGGCTAGAGCATTTTGGTTAATAATATTGCTATTATTGAACTAAGGACTTTGTGTTTGGACTATAAAGTTGAATGTGGATGATATTGGAATTGTGACCATTACCAAATTCCATAAGTCCTAATATGATATAGTTTTGACGAACAGAATTGGTGTAAATAATTGTCACTATCAGGTAC
The DNA here is from genome assembly GCA_030737815.1 of Allium fistulosum. Lineage (NCBI taxonomy): Eukaryota > Viridiplantae > Streptophyta > Magnoliopsida > Asparagales > Amaryllidaceae > Allium > Allium fistulosum. The sequence continues at coordinate 238,945,790 of CM060902.1, forward strand.
CGCTTATAATAAGTAAAATTTGATTTTACCGAAAAGACCTGTAAGCGATGAATTCAGCCAAACTGTCATACCATCTGCTAAGTGACGTGTGAACATTAGTATTTGAATTGTTCAATATTAATCGCTGACTGAATTCACACCTCTTAGTCGCACAACCACATTTGTGATTTCTCTGAAAACCACACAATTTAATTAGTTTGTAAAATGTTGCAAACTGTTTAAATTAAGTAATATTTCTGAAATAATAATTATTGTTAATTTATTTGATGTTTTGAATGCTGTTGTAATTATTTTAATGCATATATAAAAGTTATATTTGCACATATCGATATGTGATATCGGTATTATTTTAAACATGTTTTAAATAATAAAATAATTACATAAAAGTTGTTTTCTTTTATTTGGAAAAGTTGTATATTTGGAATGTGCATGGATCAGCCATATAATGGTAAAAGGAGGAAATCAATTAATGAGACTAATTGAAAATTAAAAAGAGGAAATAAAGGAGGAAGTTCTAATAGGAGAATGGGAAAAGGTTCCTTTTTTTCTATTAAAAACAAAACCTCCTCATTTTTGAAAGTACACAGAACAGAACGTGAATTTTACTTTTTACCTTTTTCTTCCTCTTCTCTATCATTCACCCATGGCTGAAACTTCATCCAAACAAAAATATCAAAACAAATTCAAATCAACATCAAACTAAATTAAAAAGGGTGGTTCATTCTTCTCTTGCAAAGTGGGATGGTGATTTTTGAAATCCGAGGAGAAGCCACAAATTAAGGTGTGATGAAGGGCATGGTTTATCTGATATAGAGAGTGATCAATCAGATCTAGATATTCTTCTATCATTCAAGGTGTTTCTACATGCTTCATCCTAAGGTAATTATATGTGCGTATAATTTGATATTTACATGTTTATTGTATTATTATTTTGATCTATGTTTGTTTATCATTTTCTTTTAATGTATGTTTATAATAAATCGACATGTCCTGAATCTCATATTGCTTCTGATGTCATCATTCTCTGTGTTGTTTGGATCTGCAATTTCTTATCACAAATTTACGCATGCCTACCTTGTTCAAATTTCTTTTATTTTATTGTAGATACTTATGAAATTAAATATTGACTTTGAGTGAGATTTATGTATACTATGAGATAATCTTTACTTATTCAAATGCTAATGGATTATATATATGTTAAGTTATCTACCATTCCTTGAATCTGATTTTAATTACATATGTTAAATTTTTGTACAATTGTTACAATCTTTGTTAAATCAAAAGTGGATACCTCTGATCAGGAAATTATTGTCAAGGATAAAATTTCTCAGCATTTTAGCCTCAAGGACAGACCTTCAGTATTTTAGCCTGAAGGACAACTTTCTTTAGGTATCAGTTTGTAGTTATCGGTGGCAGTTTTTAGGTATCAGTTTTTAGTTCGGTAGCAGTTTTGGAAAAATGTTTGTCCTTATGAATAATTTTGAAAGAATGTTTGTCCTTATGAATAATTTTTAGGAGAATGTTTGTCCTTGTGGATAAAATATTAAGGTCGTGTCCTTGAGGCTAAAAATATACAAATTTTTGTCCTTTAAATTAATTCCCCCTACCTTGATTTAATATTAATGAATGGACTTTAGTGCAAATTTTAATTATTTGTTGTTTTCTATATTTAAAGTTTTATGTAAAGTTTGCAGTATTGTTTCATTCCTAAATTAAAAATTTAATGAAATCTTTTAACTTTAAAACCAAAAACCTTTTGTACAAAAGTATATACACATATACCATATGTTACATTGTTTGCAAATATATGATTTCAGATCCAAATTATTAAATTGTAATTATCAAATATATGTAAAATAAATGTTTTGTTTAAATCAAATTTGTACAAAGATTATGAGCAATAATGTAACCTTTTTTTTGTTAAACATTTCCTCAATTGAAATTTTTTCTATTAATGTTAATTTAGGATTTCAAATTATTTAAAACATCAAATAGGTTTTCACTTTGTATATATGTATGTATCCATAATTATTATGAATGTATGCATCCATAATTATTATGAATGTATGCATATATTTCATTGACAAAATTTAGACAACAAAGACATGTGTAGATTTGGTTGATAAGTAATCAATGTCATTTAATGTATTAATTATTACAGCTAAATGGTGAAAGAAATGAGAGGTTTTCGTCTTTTCATATTCTATCATATCCATGTGTAGATTTGATTGATAAGTAATAAATGTCATCTAATGTATTAATTGTCACAGTTAAATGGTGAAAGAAATGATAGGTTTCCCTCTTTTCATATTCTATCATATCCATGTGTAGATTTAGTGTGACGACCCGCCCTTCTCGACCCTCGAAAATCGACACAAAATACTCAACAGTATAATATGCCGACGATCGAATGCCGGAAAGACAGATTGTAGAAGAATAAGAAAGTAGATAGATGAAGAAAGAACTAAACAACAATAGAACCTCACAGTCGCAGCGGAATAAAATATAATATATAGAACAGAACTTTACACAAACCAAAACTATATCTGTTTATATACAATACATCATCATCAGAGTATATCAATACAACCAACCATAGCCAGTCAACAATCTCAACAATCACAGCAGCGGAATAATACAAGTACGAGAAATACGTCTCGGACTCCAGCTCCTCTCCTGAGCTCCATAGCAACCTATCCTGTACAATACTCGGTCTGACCCGAGCATTATAATAAAATAACACCCGAGTCAGTCTGGAATACCAGCGCATCATAAATACATCCAAACTGATTTTTAAAGTTTCAAAAATTCTTTGAAACAAAAGCATCTCGTAAGACCACGCCACAAATAAACATGTCGGGTTTTTACCTTACGATAGCTAAAACACTTTTATATTAAAATCCTCTGATATTATAATAGTGTCTATAGAAAGTAAAATAGAATCTAGCTGAAATGCTTGCATCTCACATTTCAACAATAGTTGGGCACAATCAAAACCGTACAGGCTCGTAGGGAGAATGGATTTCCAACGAATGACTAGGCACTGGGGTACCACCTGTCACAGTACGTGGCCTAGATCACAGTACCGAGGAGTACGCCCGCTCCCCTGCAACACAAAGCCGGAATCATCCCTTACTGGATAATTCCAAGTAAAATCACCCCACGGTTGGGATCAGCAACCGCACCACTAAGCCGAATATAAAAGGGACATCTAGACAGGGATGACCTTACTCTCAAGTGGGGGCTACCCACGAAGCCTTGCTGCATAACCCCTGATTTTCAGTCATTCCCGGTTGATGAGGCTTGAGGCTAAAAGATACCTTTATAGAACATTTCACTTTGAATGCCCATCGTCCACCTGACGATGTCACGAAAGCATTCGTCCATACAAGTCCGTCCCGGGTCCGAACGGAACCGAAGGCACTATTCCTACTACATCCATTTTGGAAATATCCTCAGGATTAGTAGCGACTAGCCCTTGCACTTCACAGCTCCATCTTCGACTCCGAAATCGTTTTCGCGAAACGTACAAACCGGATCGAAGTGGTTTTCGAGTCTCCAGACCTAGAATCCCGGTATACGGAAACTCGATCCCGGTCTCTTCGAAACGATCGCGCATTTGGCCAATATTGATAGTCGGTGATTTAACTATCAATTAATGTTCACAAACATCCATACACATCCATCACACAATAAATAATCTCCATATTATTTATTTTTCCTCTAATATCTTTCAAAGATATATTTTCACATTTTCAAAACTCGTTTGAAAACAATTTTCCAAACTCTTCCTTTACAAGGTAAATCTTTTACCCTTTATTCCCATCGGGAATAACCAAGTATAAAACAATTTGCATTTAAAACAGTTAAAAATACTTTATACTGAAATATACTTTAAAATATGAAAATTTCTTCTATTTATTTACTCAAAATATAAATTTAAAATATGTGAAGAAAACTAGTTATTAACACATAAACTTTGATTTAAAGATAAGGGTTTAGTTTAACTAAATTCAAAATAGCGTTATAAGAAGAAAAATGCTAATTTTAACAACTTAAGCTAAAACCAACTCTTAAATAAATCCATTCGTAAAAATATTTACTAATATATTCTCAAATTTTTACGGTATTAAAAATTATTAATTTATTTCTTTAAAAATAACGATTTCTTAAAAATACTTTTTAAAACGATTTAAAACTTAACCTTAGTTAAATAAAATCTTTTGTAAAACATTCACTTGGTTTTCCCAGGGAAACACTATCCCGTTCAAGCATTCCAAAGTATCCTTCATATAGATCCAAACGATTTATTTCAAATTCAATTTATGTTTACAACATAAATTTCCAATTCCATACTTAACTATAACTTCCTCCGAAGTTAAATCACAATTTTTCATTTCCGGAAATTCATTTTAAAAATATAGTTTAAACATTTTTAACTAAACATTTTGGTGAATTTTCAATGGAAAGCATATTTTCAATTTACTTAAATAAAATTCCAATGGAGAAGACGGAATTTTAAAAATATTCTATTAACACTTAAAATTGTACATTTATATTCGGAAGCTTCATTTTAACATATTTTTACTTTTCCGGATATCACTATTCATCATTAAATAAACCACTGTTATTTTACTCGATTTATAATTTCATAGAATTCATTTCCAGAAAACTTATATTTCACATTCAACGATTGATAAATTTCCCACAATATTTAAAATCCCAATTTTACCAATTTACATTTTCCATTTCAAAACAGAATCCAATTTTTATATTCCTTTAAATTCCTTATTTAACAATTTCTTTAATTTCTTTAAAATCCCCAATTTCTTCATTTATAATTAAATTCTGGAATTATAATTTATACCACAATTTCACAGAACAATTTAAAATTCCAGATTTATCAATCACAACATATAAACAGGTATCACTATCAATTATAAAATAATTGCTACATCGTGAGGAATCCAGTTGGATCCCTCCAACCTGTTTTTCCCTGCATCCACAAATATTAGCACATCACAATATAAATATCAATCCAGACTGATAATAACAATTATATTCAGCCATCCACACAGATATTTAAATATTAATTATTTAAAATGCCTAGCATCCAGATGTGAGTGAGAAAAACTCACCTTGAGTTTCGGCGAGCGTTCGAAATTCAAATTAAACCGAACGACGTTCGATTTAACCCAAATTTCTATTTGCCCGGAACGACTCCGGATCTGCACTATCTCGTACTGCTCGTCTCTGCGATTCCATCGCTTCCAGTTTCGTTAAATTCTGAGAACGTATGAATTTGTTATGATTTTACAAGGTTTTGAATAATGATTTAAAACAAATTTTTTTTTTTTTTTTAAAACAATACCAAACGCAGCCCGTCTCCCTCCTTCTTCACGAACGTGGAATCACCCAGAACGAGAACGAAACCCATCCACGTGAACTAGGGTTCGAAATCGTCACCTCCATTCTCGACGAGCCAACGATCAGCTGCCACCAAAATGCGCGCCTCCACGTCCTCAACCCCCGCCCTGGCCCACGTCGAGCTCGAGCATCACGATGACGTGATTCCCACGTGCGAACGAACGACCTTAGGAACCCTAAAACTCCGCCATCGCTAAACTATAGGTCATCTCGACCGTTGGATCTGAAGTTCATAACGAGCTTGTCGATTTTGCAGTTGGAAATTTTACGAATTGATGTGTGGATTGGGAGATTTTTGGAGGGGAATTCACAATCGATTTTGGCCATAGAAACAAAGAGCACGGTGGCGGCCTGGAAGATATAGATTAGGGTTTGCAATTATACAATTATATACAATATCATTAAATATTATTTTAATTTCGTTCCTAGTCATTTTACCACTTACACAAACGAACTCCAAACTACGCGTCCCGACAGGCTATCTTGGGGTTTTTCCGCGTTCCGGACACAATGGAACAGGTTTCGTAAGCCAATTTGATCGTATGCACGAGATACGGAATTAAACGATCAATTTAAAATTAAATCGGTTAAATCGATTCCGATGCGTTTCGAGCCACCACGGTCAAACAACAACTCCGATCGCTACGAAAATTGAAATCCGATAATAACTAACTATTACGGATCCAATGGAACTGGTTTCGTCGAATTCCGAGACTGCGCCCCGGAAGGCTATTTTAACTCGTCAATTAAATCGGGCAAATTCCCAAAATTGACGGAAACGCTTAAAATTTCACTTGTAAGATTTTATTAACTTAACAATAAATCATATAAAATTTATAATCACATTAAAAATCATTCTGGCTCATTCCGGACTAAAATCTGATTAATTTGCATTTTAGTAATATTAAATTCATTTTTAAATTAATATAAAATCCCAAATAATAATTTATCAACTTAAAAATTCCTCTAAAAGTCCAACAACATTATTTATGTCCAAATAGACTTTAAAATAAAATTTAAAACCATTTTATAGCTATTTACACCCAGATTCACCTTTTTATCCTAACCCCGAATATTTAATTATTATTCTTCCATTAATCAAATTCAACCAGAATTGCTATAAATTAAAATTATAGCACATTTTCATTGATTGAACCCAAATCCATTCATTTCAAAATCAATTAAGAATCCACATTAACATTTACAACGAATTAAATGTTCAATTCAATGGCTTAAAAATACGGGATGTTACATTCCTCCCCCCTTATAAAAATTTCGTCCCCGAAATTTGCTTAGGTAGAAAATACTCTCCAACCCATTTACTTACCCAATTCGCTTAGTTAAAGCTTATACACACTTCCCAAAATCCTTTAGCTTAATCCCAACTCATGTGCTTCATTTACATTCAAAAACCTTTGAATTTTAACGTTTCCAAAATAACTTTACTAGTTAATAAAATTTTCCAAAAAGCCCAAAAATTTCTAACTCCCAAAATTTCAGAAAATTTTGGCAGAGTCTCCTTTGTACGGAGGAGCTTCTGCGATATCGCAGGATACACAAATATATATACATCGGCTATCATGGCCGGAAACCAAAATATATCACAATATATATATCATTTCCCAATTATATTTGCGTAGGCGTACCTCTTAGCAAATTTTTAAAAGCAAGCGGCTAATATCTCGCATATACGCGCTCCAACTCTCTCGAACGCCTCCCGCACCTGTACTATACTCAACAAACTCATCAAATTTCAAAGATAAGAACATTTTCATAACCTTTCTAATATAAATGCAAGCCACACATCCATTTCATAGCCAAACCAAGCAATTTCATAATGTAACAATGTTAACCATATTTTACCAACAATCTAAAGATTTCAATCATCTTTTAATTTCTTATTCAAGTCCAACCTTCATTTTATTTCACTTGAATGCTTTAAATTCAAGTTCACTACATACAATTCATATTTATCTCAACCAATTCATTTCCACTTCAATATGATTACATATGCCTTTCTACCCTTTTAATTTTACTTACATTCCAAATTTGATTTACAATCAAATTTCATTTTAAACTTGAAACATTTGCATTTCAGTTATGATCCATTTCCATTCATATGCAAACATTACTCATTAAGAGGTCAATTCATTCCTATTGATTCAAAATCAATTTCATTTGCTATTCTTAACCAATTCACTTGCATTCATTTACAAACTCTTTGAATTAGATTCCAATCCATATCAATTTATTCACAATTCAATTCCAATTGCTTTTAAACACTCAATTGCAAATACATGCAAATTTCCATGTCATTCAAGCAAAACAATTGCCACTTAAGCTTATAACCATTTAAAATTATTTTCGACTTGGATTCATATAAATTTTATTCCATTACAAGGTTCACAAACCAAATATTTTCTCTTTCCAATGTAATTGTTAAATTACATTTTCCTTACATCTTTATTTCCATTAACCAAATTCAAGTTTATATTAATATCATTCATTCCTGAGTTATTTACAACTCTTATATTTTTAACTCATCACATTGATTAATTTAAAACTCACTTCACTTGCATTTTAGTTTATTCCCTAACAAATTTCATTCGGAATTACTTAAATAAGCCCATTCACAATCATTTGTTTTTCTTCCAAGTTACTTAAGTTCTTCCACAAAATTTCCATCATCTTCTTATATCAATTTTATTTCATTTCCATTTGATTCTCATCAAATCAATTTCAATTCATTTACAACTTTAATGCTCTTTGTTTATTTATCCAATCCATGTACAAATTTATTTTATTAACAAAGAGACCATTTAAACTATTTCTCTCATTTGAATTTACTTACAATTCAAACCATCACTATTATAAGCTAATTACATTATTCATTCTCACTTCCAACATTTATTACCAACTTAAATTTCATTCAACAACTGGATTATTCCCTTACTTTCTAAATTTTGACCAAACTATCAAAATTCTATTTATTGCAATACAAATTCCATTTAATTTAGCTTACACAAGATTTATTTCCAAACAATCATTTTGGATTTAATTGAGTAAGCATTTACTTCATTCAACATCACTTCAACTAAATTAAATTTCCATTTAATTAAATTCTTATCCAAATTTAATTCAAGGTTAACTAGATTATATATGCATTTTCAATTTAATTCCTTTCCAGAATTAATTCAAGTTCATCTACGTTTTATTTAGCCCACCTGAATTTAAACCATTTCCTTTACTACTTTAATAAGAATTTAATTACATTCATTCTTATTCATAAGACAACAGAAATTTTAATATTCAGCTTAATTCCATTTTAGTCGAAGTTAAACCAAATTCAATTTAATCTTAATTCTCCATATCCAAGTTCAACTTATTTACTAACTTCAGTTCACTTACCTCTTTTATATTTTATAATTGTTTCACCTTACTTTGCATTCCATTTAAAATTAAGTTCGAATTCACCATTCCATTTAACCATTTTTATTTGTGATTATAATTCCATTTTACTTGAGTTAAAATCAAATCTTCCATTCTCAAGTTCTCCAACTTATTTACTTGTAAGTTTATATTGCTCATTTCAAACCAATCCACATTTTTATAATCACAATGTCAATTTTTAACACTTAATAACTTAAGAATATGAATTCATTTGTACAATCATAAGCATTCACATTTCACCGTTATCTCAACTTCCATTTAATTCCAATTCATTTAGGTTTAATTCAATTTCAAATCCTTAATTTTATTTAACTTATCATAAGTTAAATCTAGATATATTCCATTCACCTTCATTTATTCGAAGTAAATTTACATTCCATATATACTCAATTCTTCTTTAAATCAACTTTCCTTTATAAGTTATATAGTTGAATCATTTCAACTTCCACATTTTATTTTAAAATAGAATTCCCATAATTCAATTTACCCGGATTTATTTCAAAACCAATTTGAAATAAAAATCAACACATTTCTCTTTGATATTCAAATCAAATACCAAATTCCAAAACAAACTGCTTTTACCAAACAAATTTCCTTTTGAAAATTCCAAAATCACTTGTTTCCCAAACAAGTCCAAACAATGTCATAACCAACTATTTTGGTAGCAATCCATCACTTCAGAAACTCGAAAATGAATTCTAATGATGTGGCCAGCATCATCAGGATTATTTTCCAGCGACTGAAGTGAGTTCAATGCTTTCCACTTCCAAAATCCACCTCAAAACAATTTCTATTCAAAAATATTTCCCCAAATATACTCCATTCTTACAAATGCTTTTGAAAACATTTCTAACATTTCCACAAAGTTAAACTCCCAAAACTTTGTTTAATTCCATTTGAAATCCCTTTCAAAATTTCCGGGGTCAAAATTCTAGTTTAAATCAAATTTTAATTTTTTTTTTCTTATTTAAAACATATCCAGTCAATTCCATTTGGTTATAAACCATTTTAATATTTTAACTTCTTATTTTCTTATATATATCATTTCAAATTTTAGATCATGTTTTAATTTCTTATTTGATTATAGAAGAACAACCAAACAAGCATCCAATACATATAATAATTTAGAAAATTATTTCTTTTTATATCAAAATATAATTTTGGGTAAAATTATTTCATTTACCCACTTTAAAAATAATACTATGTCGGTTTATCTTGTTTAAGAGTTTAGAAACCCCTATCGATACGGTTGTACTTCCCGCACCGACCAGAATTCATAAACACTCAACCGATAAGTCAACATAGTACAAAAACAATTTTATATCCACTAACAAGTACGCTCTCATAGCTATTATTACACTCAACTCATTATAGAGTACTTCCGACTCTATTTAAAATGAGTAATTTTCCCACCAAAGCCTAGGTTGTCGCCAATCTAAGCTCTGATACCAAGTGTGACGACCCGCCCTTCTCGACCCTCGAAAATCGACACAAAATACTCAACAGTATAATATGCCGACGATCGAATGCCGGAAAGACAGATTGTAGAAGAATAAGAAAGTAGATAGATGAAGAAAGAACTAAACAACAATAGAACCTCACAGTCGCAGCGGAATAAAATATAATATATAGAACAGAACTTTACACAAACCAAAACTATATCTGTTTATATACAATACATCATCATCAGAGTATATCAATACAACCAACCATAGCCAGTCAACAATCTCAACAATCACAGCAGCGGAATAATACAAGTACGAGAAATACGTCTCGGACTCCAGCTCCTCTCCTGAGCTCCATAGCAACCTATCCTGTACAATACTCGGTCTGACCCGAGCATTATAATAAAATAACACCCGAGTCAGTCTGGAATACCAGCGCATCATAAATACATCCAAACTGATTTTTAAAGTTTCAAAAATTCTTTGAAACAAAAGCATCTCGTAAGACCACGCCACAAATAAACATGTCGGGTTTTTACCTTACGATAGCTAAAACACTTTTATATTAAAATCCTCTGATATTATAATAGTGTCTATAGAAAGTAAAATAGAATCTAGCTGAAATGCTTGCATCTCACATTTCAACAATAGTTGGGCACAATCAAAACCGTATAGGCTCGTAGGGAGAATGGATTTCCAACGAATGACTAGGCACTGGGGTACCACCTGTCACAGTACGTGGCCTAGATCACAGTACCGAGGAGTACGCCCGCTCCCCTGCAACACAAAGCCGGAATCATCCCTTACTGGATAATTCCAAGTAAAATCACCCCACGGTTGGGATCAGCAACCGCACCACTAAGCCGAATATAAAAGGGACATCTAGACAGGGATGACCTTACTCTCAAGTGGGGGCTACCCACGAAGCCTTGCTGCATAACCCCTGATTTTCAGTCATTCCCGGTTGATGAGGCTTGAGGCTAAACGATACCTTTATAGAACATTTCACTTTGAATGCCCATCGTCCACCTGACGATGTCACGAAAGCATTCGTCCATACAAGTCCGTCCCGGGTCCGAACGGAACCGAAGGCACTATTCCTACTACATCCATTTTGGAAATATCCTCAGGATTAGTAGCGACTAGCCCTTGCACTTCACAGCTCCATCTTCGACTCCGAAATCGTTTTCGCGAAACGTACAAACCGGATCGAAGTGGTTTTCGAGTCTCCAGACCTAGAATCCCGGTATACGGAAACTCGATCCCGGTCTCTTCGAAACGATCGCGCATTTGGCCAATATTGATAGTCGGTGATTTAACTATCAATTAATGTTCACAAACATCCATACACATCCATCACACAATAAATAATCTCCATATTATTTATTTTTCCTCTAATATCTTTCAAAGATATATTTTCACATTTTCAAAACTCGTTTGAAAACAATTTTCCAAACTCTTCCTTTACAAGGTAAATCTTTTACCCTTTATTCCCATCGGGAATAACCAAGTATAAAACAATTTGCATTTAAAACAGTTAAAAATACTTTATACTGAAATATACTTTAAAATATGAAAATTTCTTCTATTTATTTACTCAAAATATAAATTTAAAATATGTGAAGAAAACTAGTTATTAACACATAAACTTTGATTTAAAGATAAGGGTTTAGTTTAACTAAATTCAAAATAGCGTTATAAGAAGAAAAATGCTAATTTTAACAACTTAAGCTAAAACCAACTCTTAAATAAATCCATTCGTAAAAATATTTACTAATATATTCTCAAATTTTTACGGTATTAAAAATTATTAATTTATTTCTTTAAAAATAACGATTTCTTAAAAATACTTTTTAAAACGATTTAAAACTTAACCTTAGTTAAATAAAATCTTTTGTAAAACATTCACTTGGTTTTCCCAGGGAAACACTATCCCGTTCAAGCATTCCAAAGTATCCTTCATATAGATCCAAACGATTTATTTCAAATTCAATTTATGTTTACAACATAAATTTCCAATTCCATACTTAACTATAACTTCCTCCGAAGTTAAATCACAATTTTTCATTTCCGGAAATTCATTTTAAAAATATAGTTTAAACATTTTTAACTAAACATTTTGGTGAATTTTCAATGGAAAGCATATTTTCAATTTACTTAAATAAAATTCCAATGGAGAAGACGGAATTTTAAAAATATTCTATTAACACTTAAAATTGTACATTTATATTCGGAAGCTTCATTTTAACATATTTTTACTTTTCCGGATATCACTATTCATCATTAAATAAACCACTGTTATTTTACTCGATTTATAATTTCATAGAATTCATTTCCAGAAAACTTATATTTCACATTCAACGATTGATAAATTTCCCACAATATTTAAAATCCCAATTTTACCAATTTACATTTTCCATTTCAAAACAGAATCCAATTTTTATATTCCTTTAAATTCCTTATTTAACAATTTCTTTAATTTCTTTAAAATCCCCAATTTCTTCATTTATAATTAAATTCTGGAATTATAATTTATACCACAATTTCACAGAACAATTTAAAATTCCAGATTTATCAATCACAACATATAAACAGGTATCACTATCAATTATAAAATAATTGCTACATCGTGAGGAATCCAGTTGGATCCCAACAACCTGTTTTTCCCTGCATCCACAAATATTAGCACATCACAATATAAATATCAATCCAGACTGATAATAACAATTATATTCAGCCATCCACACAGATATTTAAATATTAATTATTTAAAATGCCTAGCATCCAGATGTGAGTGAGAAAAACTCACCTTGAGTTTCGGCGAGCGTTCGAAATTCAAATTAAACCGAACGACGTTCGATTTAACCCAAATTTCTATTTGCCCGGAACGACTCCGGATCTGCACTATCTCGTACTGCTCGTCTCTGCGATTCCATCGCTTCCAGTTTCGTTAAATTCTGAGAAGGTATGAATTTGTTATGATTTTACAAGGTTTTGAATAATGATTTAAAACAAATATTATTATTTTTTTTTTTAAAACAATACCAAACGCAGCCCGTCTCCCTCCTTCTTCACGAACGTGGAATCACCCAGAACGAGAACGAAACCCATCCACGTGAACTAGGGTTCGAAATCGTCACCTCCATTCTCGACGAGCCAACGATCAGCTGCCACCAAAATGCGCGCCTCCACGTCCTCAACCCCGCCCTGGCCCACGTCGAGCTCGAGCATCACGATGACGTGATTCCCACGTGCGAACGAACGACCTTAGGAACCCTAAAACTCCGCCATCGCTAAACTATAGGTCATCTCGACCGTTGGATCTGAAGTTCATAACGAGCTTGTCGATTTTGCAGTTGGAAATTTTACGAATTGATGTGTGGATTGGGAGATTTTTGGAGGGGAATTCACAATCGATTTTGGCCATAGAAACAAAGAGCACGGTGGCGGCCTGGAAGATATAGATTAGGGTTTGCAATTATACAATTATATACAATATCATTAAATATTATTTTAATTTCGTTCCTAGTCATTTTACCACTTACACAAACGAACTCCAAACTACGCGTCCCGACAGGCTATCTTGGGGTTTTTCCGCGTTCCGGACACAATGGAACAGGTTTCGTAAGCCAATTTGATCGTATGCATGAGATACGGAATTAAACGATCAATTTAAAATTAAATCGGTTAAATCGATTCCGATGCGTTTCGAGCCACCACGGTCAAACAACAACTCCGATCGCTACGAAAATTGAAATCCGATAATAACTAACTATTACGGATCCAATGGAACTGGTTTCGTCGAATTCCGAGACTGCGCCCCGGAAGGCTATTTTAACTCGTCAATTAAATCGGGCAAATTCCCAAAATTGACGGAAACGCTTAAAATTTCACTTGTAAGATTTTATTAACTTAACAATAAATCATATAAAATTTATAATCACATTAAAAATCATTCTGGCTCATTCCGGACTAAAATCTGATTAATTTGCATTTTAGTAATATTAAATTCATTTTTAAATTAATATAAAATCCCAAATAATAATTTATCAACTTAAAAATTCCTCTAAAAGTCCAACAACATTATTTATGTCCAAATAGACTTTAAAATAAAATTTAAAACCATTTTATAGCTATTTACACCCAGATTCACCTTTTTATCCTAACCCCGAATATTTAATTATTATTCTTCCATTAATCAAATTCAACCAGAATTGCTATAAATTAAAATTATAGCACATTTTCATTGATTGAACCCAAATCCATTCATTTCAAAATCAATTAAGAATCCACATTAACATTTACAACGAATTAAATGTTCAAATTCAATGGCTTAAAAATACGGGATGTTACATTTGATTGATAAGTAATAAATGTAATTTAATGTATTAATTGTCATAGTTAAATGGTGAAAGAAATGATATGTTCCTCTCCTTTCATAATCTGTCAATCTTTCCTTTATTAATTGAATATAGTGACGGAGGGAAACAAATAATTTACTTCTTTTAATTTATTTTTACATATTTCATTTATACATATATACACCACTTATACATCGCACTTACAGTTCACATAAAAGAATGTATTTGATACATTCATCATATCACATACATTTGTATGTTTAAAATTCCTTAAGTAACCATATTGAATAAAATATTGATTTTATTTAAAAGAAAATTTAGATAAGATCTAAATACATTTAGACTTCATAGGCCCGTTAATGATCCAAAATGGTAAAATCATTGAAATTCACCTATTTCTTCCACTGCGGGCTGGCCTAGTTCCAACAATGGTATCAGAGCCTAATTGCCTATGCGGTTTAATTAAATTAGTCATGTTAGGGCTAACTAATTAAGCTTTCCTACTAAGTACGCTGTTTAGAAAGGTAAAGTCTAGGATTAGAATTGGGTAATCAAGTACCTTGTCCTACCTAGTTACCAGCCTGGCCTGAAAGGTGGAGTAAGCCCAAAGGTTACCACTAACAGAAAAGGCCCATTTTAATTAGGCCTTGGGCTAATTTTTAAAATAGTTTTGAAAATTAAGACAAAAATTTAAATTTAAAAGTTAAATTTAAAATAAAACATGCTTATTATAAACGGTTATAATATAACATAAATTTTCAAAATGTTTGAAAATGCATCGAAAAGTTCAAAATGTTTGAAACTTGGTAATATTAATTTTGAAATTTAAAATGAGTTAATTAATTAATATTTATATGCATATATTATGTATGTTGATATATGTTATGTTATTTTAAAGTGTTTAAGATAACATAAGCATACACGTATGTATATAAAATAAATTTTCAAAATTAATATAATTTAATTAAAATTGTTTAATTAATAAAGTAATTAAAGGTTGGTTAATTAACTAAAAAATATGCATATATATAGTATATATGTGTCTTACTATAACGGTTATAATAGATATGACCAATATAAAAGTTGTATTGGAATATTAATTTAAAATTAATTAAAGAGTTAATTAATTAAAATTAATTAAACTAGGTTTAATTAATAAAATGTTATACATAAGATTATTGTATAAGCTAATTAAAATATAAAAGTTATATAATAATGAAACTTATATAATATTAGTATATAAACTAAAGGTGGAAAATTAAAGAAGCCTAAATAGACTTAAGGAATAAATACATTTGTAAATGTACATATACTGTGATTTCTGATGTGTCTGACACTTGTATCATGAGAGTATTTCATGCGAAATACAATATTCCATAAGTCGATATCACTCAATATAATTATTACGACTCTCAAATTTGAACTAATTTAAATTAAGTATTATTTGAATTTAAGTTAAATTTTGAAATTTGAATTTAAATAAAAAATTTGAAATGTTGAGTAATATATTTTTCCATATTTATTAAAATGAGAAAATTTCTGAAAAATCAAATTTGGTCAAAGTTTGACTTTTGGTAGAAGATTTAAAAAGTTTCAAATTTGATTTTTTATGATACTAGACTAAATTCTAATCTCCATTCCACTTTTCATTTCGTTAAAATCCGATTTCTGTAGCTTTTAATTTGCAATTTACAGTGTAAAAATGCGTGAATACGGATGTTGTATTTGTGTGTATTTCTACTTGTATTTTTAAACTGGATCTTGGGTTTTGGGTTGTGTTGCTTTGTTGGGCTTGTTTTGTTGGGTTTGAATCCGAAGAGTCACCTAAATGGGTACGTATCCTTTCACCAATGGATTTTTCTGTTGGAAAAAAAGAAAAAGGTACGTACTTTTTTTGGCTTTTCGTTCCTCATTCTCTTCTCATTTGCTCTCCAGAAAATTTACAGTAACCATTCCTCCATCTTCTTCCTCCTTCCAATCCCCTAAACCCTAGCCTTCCCCTCTCCTCTCTCCTTCCTATCTATCCTCTCTCTCGTTTCTCCTCTCTCTCTTGCCGCCGTCGTCCTCCACCCATCACCTACGACCACCATCCTCCCCTTGCTCTTCCTAGCCATACCCATCCACCCACCAAAGCCGAGCCTACCCTAGCCACCACCCACCCACGGCCACACCCGAACCACCACCCACACACTCACCCAAGGCCGCACCCCTCCATCTCCATAGGTCGTGCGCCACCAACCCTAGCCGAGCCCTTTTGCCCTTCCTCTTCTCTTAAAAAAAAGAATCTTTGTTTCAAAATTTCGATGCTTGATTTTGGGCATGTGGATTTGCTAGCTTGAGGTTCTGTTCTATTCTTGTTTCTTCGTGTCCATTTGTTGTTGTCGTCACCTTCGCTTAACCACGAATGATGAAATCACTCACAACTTACATACTTGTTATAAGTGAATTAATATCACTTGAATTGTCATTGGAATGTTAGGATGTGCTAGTTAACACTATATATTTTGTTATGATAAAATGACCATTCGATATGCTATGTATTACACATGAAAAATGGATCTTGTTATGCTATGTGATTTGATATGCGACTAATGTTATGTTTATTATATATGTTGTAATCACACTGCAAGTTCCTTTAGTTTTTCGTTAGGAAAATCACTATGGGTTGAAATGATACATACCCGAACGATTGTATAGATTTAGGAAATAAAATTAAAAAAATTTGAATTTTACTTGGGATTGTGGGTTGAAATGATATATACCCAGAAATTTAAATTATTGTGGGTTGAAATGATATATATCCGTATCACTTGACCATATGGTAGAAAACTGTATACGGACACCGTTGGTCTATATGAAATGTTTTGATAAATAAAAATTTGATTTTTAAAGAATTAAGTTTTTAATCTATATTTAATTTGCTGAAATAAAAAGTTTTTTAAATTTAAGTTTAAGATTTAATTACGTATTTAAAGTTTAAATATATATATGGATTTTTGAATTTAAATTTAAAAAATATTACCTTAGATATTTTATTTAGTTTTAAAAATTAATTTTAATATAATTTAATTTATTAATAAAATAATTAGGTTTTAATTAAATTTAATATAAAATTTTAATTTAAAATATTTTTATTTAATATAACATAAATACTTAATTTAATAAATAATTTAACTTTAAAATTTAAATTTTAATATAAGTTTTAAAATTTATTTAGATTTTTTTTAATTTACATTTAATTATATAAAGATTTATTTTATAAATATATTCTAAGAAAGATAAGTTTAAGTTTAAGATTTATTAAGTTGTATTATTATGGAATTTCAAGGATATAATTATGTCGTTTAATAAATTGATTTGATAAATGAAACTTAATAACTTGATTTGGTTAATATAAATAAATTTAATTGTTTAAGCTAAGTGATCTCAAATGATAAATATATTTGAAGTTAATATTTAGAATTTGATGTAACTTAAATTATTTAAGTATGTTTTATAAAAAGACCACGGTGTGAAAAATATAACGATTGGTTGTTAAAGAGACCGGGGCCGAATATTGGCATACTCTCTGTCAATACCAGAGCCACTTTAACAACCGTGTACGTGGTGGATAATTCATAATAAAGTAGGATGGATTGGCGAACGCTGATGGAATGAAATAAGAGAACGATAATGGATAGCCTTGACCTTCGGGTCATAACTAAAATAACTAAAACAGGAGCCATAACCTGGCCAAGTGAGGTCGCTCTTATGATCGGACATATTTCTTTGATACCATATCTCTTACTTTTGTGATGGATTGGTGGCCACATTTGATTATGGGACTGCTGTTCGAGGTGGACGGTAGCTGCGGCTATGCGTTATCACTAGCCTGGTTCCGTAATCCGATAGAATCCTACCGTGGGTATAGCCTCGTGTGCCTTGTCATATTATCCCTAATCGCGCCCACTACGACTTTGAAGTGACCCACTTCTTATATTCAAGTATTTTTAGAGAATTTTCTGTTAAGTTTTTTTATTTTTTATATATATGTATGTATATATATACATACTTCAATGGACCACTTCTCTTAATTTAATTTTTCCAGGATTCCTTATTTTACCAATATAAAAATACTAGTATATAAAATTAACTTAATTCATATATATATATATATATATATATATATATAAAGATATATATATGACTCTTTATCTATCAGAGTAATTTAAATTGACAAAGAAATTCAATCACACCTAATCTCTCATATTCCAGAGATATGGTGTCACATAGCCTTTTCTGTTCATTCTTTTTTTTTAAAGCTCAAGCTTGATTATAAAATCAAATAACTCCATTTTTCTTATTTTCTTGTTTTACTCCTCAGATTATTTGATCCCTGAATTTTACAAGCAGAATATTCAGATTCTGGGATTTTTGTAATTTGCCACTACTTGATTCTATGCTACATATCAAGGTGTTTAAGATAACTCACTCATTACATATTAGCCCGGGATTCATAATTCATATTCAAACAATTTTGTGTCAGGTAAGGGTATTCATGTTCTGATTTATATGTTAAACAAGGATCCTATGAATGATCAGATGTTAAACTGGATTGAAGTTCAAGCAGAGGAAACAATGTATTTAGGCAGAGTACATGTGCAAACATATATACTAATCTAGGACTTAGCATATGATTGAAGACAAGATAATTAAAGCCATGTTACAGACCAAATTAATACAAAATTCTCAGGTGAACTTATCAAGTAGACAACTGAAGCATTCTAAACAATATGTGGTAGTGTCTAAAGAGTTGTGTGGTGATGGTCTTGTCTATTGCAAACAGGACTACAAGTCATTTTTAAGTCATTTTTAATAGCCTCAGGTTGATCATGATCAAATGCACTCAGACTTGAGTCTTGTATTTAGGTAATAAAATGTGTGAAGCATGGTGCAGTGAGACCTACAAGTTTTTACCAAAATGTATATGGATCTACTTCACAGAGCAATGCAAACTTCTACTGTAATTTAAATGCCTAGACTAAAGTTATAAATTTCATTTTCAGGTTAGATATGTACTTATATCAATTATAAGTCATATTCATGTATTTCTGGTTAGCCCGGTTTTGGTTCAACTCAACCTTTACAAGATTCATTGATTGTTCTATATTCCTTTCTTCCTATGATTATTTCTACTTTACCATTTTAAGAGTTCATCAGACATTGCCAAGGGAGACATGATCACATATCAAATTATATGGCATGATCTCCTATATCATACTTCACCAGAGATTTTCCAGATCAGTTACTTAAAACAGAAAACCACATATGCATATATATATATATAATACTGAAATTCTTACATGTTCTCTTCTCAGAAAAATAAACACATATCAATCCAGAAAATACTTAAAACATAATGAAATGTTTGCCTGGCCTAATTATTACAACATTTCTGCCAAATTCCTTAAACATTCTAAATGCAAGTAAATCTTCAATTGTCCATGCATACAAGTTTCTTATGCTTCCTTTCCTGAAGCAACATCTAGAGCTGCCTCAATAAAAATGAGACACCCCAAATGTTACAAAGCAACAAATATGGTTAGAAATAAAATTCTGGTATGAGTGAAATCAAAATATAATAACTTGTCATTTTTAAATTATTGTGCAAAGTATTCATATGCTAGATGCAATTTGGATTTATAATGTAAAACTGGGTATATATATATATATATATCTAAGCTCCTACTACACTCATGCACACAAGCAATCATTCATTCATTCAATACAGTATACATGTACACATACTCTTGTGGAATTAACTCGTTTTAATTCCATAGTTCAGCTCTAAATCTTGATTTATTAATTTAATTTGGTCATATCTCTTTGCCATTGAACACCATGTGTGCATTGCAAGGGACTCAATTATGTTAACCCCTGCACAGAGGCCTATAAGACTTAAACTAGTCATGCACATACCCATCATACTCCTTATGATGAATAGATCAAAGCTTCTCTCCTAGATTAGTTTTATAATCTAGTGACCAGTCTCATTTCTTATTTCAGAAAGATTTATTAACTCTTGAAATGTACATTCTTTCTTTCTTTTTTCCATAAATCAGAGAGAGTTAGACTCACTCAGGGATTTCAACTGACCATACTTTCATTCATGAAAATAATGCTTTATTTCATTTTTCCAGTTGTCTCATTCAAAATTTGTTTTATCACTTGCATATCTCCTATATTCAAGAATGTCATGATCTCTTAAACAAATCCAGTAGAATCATATAAAAATTCTTATACTTAATTCTATTGTGAACATAGGGTAAGGTTTTAGAGAAAAACCCATAAAACATTTTAGCTTTAGATCTGAACAAATCAGCACATAAATAATTTATTGCATTGTTCATCTCAAATTTAAAACAATCTAGACATAAGCATGAACCTCCTTTGTTCACACTGCCTAGGTTATTTTCCAGTAATACCCTACTTCATAATAAAATGTATTTGTCTTACTAAACATATTTACTAACTGATGGTTTAAGGTACTGGATCCATATCAGAGATCATGGTATTATTCTTATCAAACAATCAAACAAAACAAATCAAAGCATCAACCAAAGATTTATCAATACACCAACCATTCTTAGCATTCATCTATTCAGAGAAAAACAAATTGATCAAGCACAAAAATAAAATGGCTGCCCTTAACTTGGGTCTTAATGCCTTAGCCTCATGAGATTGATTAATCACTGACCTTTTCCTTCTTTTCCCCGAGATTGCCTAAGCTTGCAAACAGTGTGAGTTCTTCTCTTTTTTTATAATGTGTTACTGTTTTTTTTCCCTCAGAGAAAACCTCTGCTTTCTCTCTTGATTTAAATCATTTTACTAGGGTTTTACTAAAGGAAAAACCCATTTTATCCTCACATTACTCAGAGAATTATGTGTGTGTTGTTATGGCTAAATGTGCCATATTCCCTTGGTTTCTATTTCTGGTAAAAGCAGTTATCCACTGCTTTTCCTGTGTGCATGCAATTTGCATGATTCACTTGTATATTATTTTCATGTGGCTTATTTTTTTTATTTACAATACCTTCCATTATACCTGAGTTATTTCCCATTCCTAGCTATTATCTCAGCTTATTTGTTTACTCTTGATTTATTTCAAAATTGTACTTATGCACAACTAATATTAAACTAGTTTCTTTAGGCATTTTAATTTACCAAAGAATATATCATTTTCTCCTTATCACTTAATTGTTGAAAACAATTTTCTCTTTACTGAATTATTTTATTTTCTTTATGCTAAACTGTAATGTATACATGTATATCCTTTTATCAATTAACCCCTTGTTAATACCTCAAGCTATTTGTTTTCTCTTGATATATAAATGTATTCATATATTTAATTACCATGGTGTTCTTTCCTTATTACTTTATGTTTATTCTTTCTGGGTATAAAAATATAACATATGGTAATGTATAGCCCATATATACACTCGGTTATATTTCCTCTTCCCTCTGAAATACCATTTCCTTCTTATTATTTATTTTTAATTACTATAAAAAGTCTATCTTTATCATTTTATTAAAATTATTCTTATCTCAATAATTTGGGTCTTCACATACTCTCCTCCTAAAAGGAATTGTGTCCCACAATTATTCTCTCATACATTTCCATCCAAATGTATACAAAGCATAATTTCAATTGAATGAAATTTCAGAAACTCATTCATTCTAAATCAATCATACACTTATAAATAATTTTTAAGGTCTCATCATAATTTTAAACATACCTTTAAGCAGAAAACAGATTATGATACTTATCCTTTATCGTCTCTTCAGCCTCCCAAGTGCAATCATTCCCATCCAAACTCCATTGGATTTTAACTAGTTTAATTATTTTATTTCTCAGTTTCTTTTCTTCTCTAGCCACAATGCCCACTGGTTCCTTTTTATAAACCAGATTTTCTTGAATTTCAACATGTGTAGGAGATTCAATAATGGACTCTTTATCATGCACCTATTTTCTCAATTGGGATACATGAAATACATCATGTATTTTGCTCAATTCCTCTGGTAACTTCAACCTATAAGCTAAAGTCCCTATTCTTTGAACAATCTCATATGGTCCTATATACCTTGGTGATAGTTTCCCTGCTTTGCCAAATCTCAATATTTTCCTTATTGGTGAAACTTTGAGAAACACATAGTCTCCCACCTTAAATTCTACTGGCCTTCTCCTTTTATCTGCATAGGATTTCTGTCTCTCTTGAGCTACTCTCATTCTTTGCCTCACTAGTTCAATTCTTGCAGAAGTTTCTTTTACATGGTCTGGTCCAAGCAACACCCTTTCACCAGCCTCCATCCAACATGCTGGAGATAAACAAGGCTTTCCATACAAAGCCTCAAATGGAGCCATTCCTATGGTGGACTGGTAGCTATTATTATAAGCAAACTCAGCTAAATAAATATGATCCTCCCAGTTGCCTCCAAAATCAAGTATGCATGCTCTCAGCAAATCTTCTAAAACTTTATTAACAATTTCAGTTTGCCCATCTGTTTGTGGGTGGTAGGCTGTGCTTAGGCTTAGTTCTGTCCCCATAGCTTCTTGAAAGCTACTCCAAAACCTTGAAGTAAATAAAGTATCTCTATCACTAATGATAGTCTTGGGGATGCCATGCAATCTCACTATCACAAATAACTGAGCTAGCTTGTGAGCATTTCTGTTTGAACTTATTGGGATGAAGTGTGCTGTTTTTGTGAGTCTATCAACCACTACCCAAATACTATCATTGCCCCTTCTTGTTCTTGGCAAACCATCCACAAAATCCATTGAAATGCTTTCCCACTTCCGGGTAGGCACTTCCAAGGGTTGTAGTAAATCTGAGGGTCTTTGATAATCTGCCTTAACTTGTTGGCATGTTAAACAATTTGCCACATATCTTGCCACTGCTCCTTTCATTCCTGGCCACCAGTAATTTCTCTTGAGATCATGGTACATTTTTGTACCACCTGGATGGATAGTATATTTTGTTTTGTGATGCTCATCCATAACTTCTTGCTTCAGTTCATCTACATTTGGCAGACAGAGCTTCCCCTTTTTCCTTAAGTATCCTTTATCATCTACTTCATAATTCTCTACTGTCATGCCTTGTGACATCATATCTTTCTTCTCTTTTAAATTTGTGTCTTGATCCTGCATTTGTCCTATTTTATCAACCAGAGTTGACCTTAAGGAAATGAGGCTTAGTTTACCATATTCAATCATATCACTGTGTGCCTTATCTGCTACTCTACTTTCTTCTCTTATTTCTACTTCACTGAGGATTGTCAAATCCTTGAATTCACTCATCATTAAGCTTGCCACTTTTTCTTGATGCCTACTCAATGCATCTGCCACTTTATTAGTTTTCCTGGGGTGTATAATATATCAAGATCATAGGCAGCTAGAAATTCTACCCACCTATGTTGCCTCATGTTCAAGTCTTTTTGGGAAAACAAATATTTAAGTGACTTGTGATCTGTAAACAATTCAAACTTAGCACCTAATAAGTAATGTCTCCATAGTTTCAATGCATATACTACAGCAGCTAGTTCTAAGTCATGTGTAGCATACCTAGTTTCATTTGGCTTGAGTTGCCTTGATGCATATGCTATGACTCTACCATGTTGCATAAGCACTGCCCCTAATCCAGATCCACTAGCATCTGTGTAAACCACTAACTCTTCATTACCCTCTGGAACTTGTAAGACTGGAGCTTCCACCAGTGCCTTCTTTAGTGATGAAAAAGCTTGTTCACACTTCTCTGTCCACACATATGGTTGCTCCTTTTTAGTTAACTTGGTCAATGGGATGGCTATTCTTGCAAAGTCTTTTATAAACCTTCTATAGTAGCCTGCCATTCCCAAAAATGATCTCACCTCAGTCACTGATTTGGGTCTACTCCAAGATTGCACTGCCATCACCTTATTTGGGTCTACACTAACCCCTTGTTGTGATACAATGTGCCCCAAAATTTTTACTTCATTCTGCCAAAATGTACATTTGGAGAATTTGGCCTTTAAATCATGTGCCCTCAGCCTAGACAAAACCAGATGCAAGTGTTTTGCATGATCTTCTTCTGATTTTGAATACACTAATATGTCATCAATAAAGACAACCACAAATTTGTCTAGAAAATCTCTAAATGTTCTATTCATTAAATCTACAAAATATGATGGTGCATTTGTCAATCCAAAAGGCATCACCAAAAATTCATATAATCCATACCTTGTGTTGAAGGCAGTATACTTAATGCTTTCTTCCTCTACCTTCATCTGATGAAACCCAGAGGCTAAATCTAGCCTTAAAAAGACCTTTGCTCCATTTAATTGATCGAATAGATCATCAATTCTGGGGAGTGGGTATTTGTTTTTTATGGTGACTTTGTTTAATTCCCTATAATCAATGCACATCCTCAAAGTACCATCATGCTTCTTCACAAATACAACTGGAGAACCCCAGTTTGAACTACTAGGCCTTATGAAGCCTTTCAGCTCCAGTTCTTCCAACTGATGTTTCAACTCCACTAATTCTTTAGGACCCATCCTAGTAGGCTTCTTGATGATTGGGCTTGCTCCTGGGATTAGTCTTATTTGAAATTCTACTTGCCTATTTTCTGGAACACCTATGACTTCACCAAAGACATCTGGGTATTCATTTATAATTTTTATGTCTTCCAGTTCTAATTCTTTCTCAATCATGCTACATATTTGGTTAAAATAATTGATTTTAGCAATTTCACTCATGACTATAATATTTTTACCATTTTCTGTTTTCAGAGAAATAGTAAAATTTTCCAAATTCAAAATTGCTTTGAATTTGCTCAACCAATCTACCCCTAAAATAATTCCTATTCCAGGGTATTTCAATACAAACAAATCAGATTTAAACACATTTCCTCCTATGTTTAACTCTACTCCCAAACATTTAATCCCTAACATGCAAGAACTACCTAGTGGGCTTTGAATAAACAAGGGGTTATCAACTAAATAGCATGCGAGAGTCAATTTATTCACTATGTCTTGGGATATTAGTGAATGTGTTGCTCCAGTGTCATATATAACTGAGATGGGGTGATCTTTAATTAGAAGTATACCTTCCAATTGTCCAGAACTTCCCACTGCAGTTGCTTTTGCTTTGCCCTCAAGTGCTCCTACCTTTGCTCCCTTTTTGAATTCTGGGCAGTTTCTTTTAATATGACCTTCCTTCCCACAGTTATAGCAGCTAAATGGTGCCTTCTTGGCTGCTTGACACTTATTACTCATGTGTCCTTCTTTGCCACAATTATAACAAGTAACCTTCTTCTTAGCTTCCCCAGTGGCTGCTCCCTCCATTTTCTTATCCATATTCTTTTTATCATAGGGATGTGCCCTATTTTCCCTTTCTTTTGATTGTTAGCCCTCATGCTCCTAAATTTTTCCCTTGCATTGTCATGTTGTTCAAAAGAAAGAGCAAGGTCTATGACTTGATCAAATGTTTTATCCTTGTATGGTAACATTGCTCTACCCAGTCCTGCATTTAATCCTTGGATAAATCTTGAATTCTTTGATTCTTCATCTCCTATGAGCATAGTTCCATACTTGGACAAACTCTCAAATTTTTGAGTGTATTCAGTCACACTCATTGGTCCTTGCCTCAGCCTTATGAATTCCTCAAGCAATGTTGCCTTAGCTGTTGCTGGAACAAACCTTGCCTCAAGCATCTCCTTGAATTGATCCCATGTTATCTCATTTTCTGGCCTTCCTGTGATGATCACCTCCCACCAATCTAAGGTTGCTCCTTTGAGTCTCCTTGAAGCTATCTATCTGCCTCTTCCTTTGGTCATTAATTTGCATATCTGCAAATATCCTTTCCAAAGTTCTCAACCATGTCTGCACTCCCATAACTCCCTCAGTGCCTTCAAAATCCTTGCCTCCTAAATTTGAAAATGTCTTCAATAGTTTGGCTAATTCCTCATGAGGATTCTCTTCCCTATGCACTGCTCCTTCTCTAAATGCCCTCACCAAATCTTGCAAGTTAACCACTAGTGTTGTATTGGAGGGTCCTGCTCCATGACTTGGTGGTCTTCCTACCATGATTAACTATTCAATTGCATAGCTAGTTAGTCATATTTCTAATTTAATTATTTTTTGAAATTTACTTCTACTGTGGATATTTATTTCTATCATTATTATATATATTTTTTTAGAATTTTATCCCTACAAGAAAATTGGATAATATATTTATGCTATGTTTTAACAACATAGCTCTGATACCAACTGAAGTGACCCACTTCTTATATTCAAGTATTTTTAGAGAATTTTCTGTTAAGTTTTTTTTATATATATATGTATGTATATATATACATACTTCAATGGACCACTTCTCTTAATTTAATTTTTCCAAGATTCCTTATTTTACCAATATAAAAATACTAGTATATAAAATTAACTTAATTCATATATATATATATATATATGAAGATATATATATATATATATATATATATATACGACTCTTTGTCTATCAGAGTAATTTAAATTGACAAAGAAATTCAATCACACCTAATCTCTCATATTCCAGAGATATGGTGTCACATAGCCTTTTCTGTTCATTCTTTTTTTTAAAGCTCAAGCTTGATTTTAAAATCAAATAACTCCATTTTTCTTATTTTCTTGTTTTACCCCTCAGATTATTTGATCCCTGAATTTTACAAGCAGAATATTCAGATTCTGGGATTTTTGTAATTTGCCACTACTTGATTCTATGCTACATATCAGGGTGTTTAAGATAACTCACTCATTACATATTAGCCCGGGATTCATAATTCATATTCAAACAATTTTGTGTCAGGTAAGGGTATTCATGTTCTGATTTATATGTTAAATAAGGATCCTATGAATGATCAGATGTTAAACTGGATTGAAGTTCAAGCAGAGGAAACAATGTATTTAGGCAGAGTACATGTGCAAACATATAAACTAATCTAGGACTTAGCATATGATTGAAGACAAGATAATTAAAGCCATGTTACAGACCAAATTAATACAAAATTCTCAGGTGAACTTATCAAGTAGACAACTGAAGCATTCTAAACAATATGTGGTAGTGTCTAAAGAGTTGTGTGGTGATGGTCTTGTCTATTGCAAACAGGACTGCAAGTCATTTTTAAGTCATTTTTAATAGCCTCAGGTTGATCATGATCAAATGCACTTAGACTTGAGTCTTGTATTTAGGTAATAAAATGTGTGAAGCATGGTGCAGTAAGACGTACAAGTTTTTACCAAAATGTATATGGATCTACTTCACAGAGCAATGCAAACTTCTACTGTAATTTAAATGCCTAGACTAAAGTTATAAATTTCATTTTCAGGTTAGATATGTACTTATATCAATTATAAGTCATATTCATGTATTTCTGGTTAGCCCAGTTTTGGTTCAACTCAACCTTTACAAGATTCATTGATTGTTCTATATTCCTTTCTTCCTATGATTATTTCTACTTTACCATTTTAAGAGTTCATCAGACATTGCCAAGGGAGACATGATCACATATCAAATTATATGGCATGATCTTCTATATCATACTTCACCAGAGATTTTCCAGATCAGTTACTTAAAACAGAAACCCACATATGCATATATATATATATATATATATATATAATACTGAAATTCTTACATGTTCTCTTCTCAGAAAAACAAACACATATCAATCCAGAAAATACTTAAAACATAATGAAATGTTTGCCTGGCCTAATTATTACAACATTTCTGCCAAATTCCTTAAACATTCTAAATGCAAGTAAATCTTCAATTGTCCATGCATACAAGTTTCTTATGCTTCCTTTCCTGCAGCAACATCTAGAGCTGCCTCAATAAAAATGAGACACCCCAAATGTTACAAAGCAACAAATAGGGTTAGAAATAAAATTCTGGTATGAGTGAAATCAAAATATAATAACTTGTCATTTTTAAATTATTGTGCAAAGTATTCATATGCTAGATGCAATTTGGATTTATAATGTAAAACTGGGTGTATATGTATATATATATATATATCTAAGCTCCTACTACACTCATGCACACAAGTAATCATTCATTCATTCAATACAGTATACATGTACACATACTCTTGTGGAATTAACTCGTTTTAATTCCATAGTTCAGCTCTAAATCTTGATTTATCAATTTAATTTGGTCATATCTCTTTGCCATTGAACACCATGTGTGCATTGCAAGGGACTCAATTCTGTTAACCCCTGCACAGAGGCCTATAGGACTTAAACAAGTCATGCACATACCCATCATACTCCTTATGATGAATAGATCAAGGCTTCTCTCCTAGATTAGTTTTATAATCTAGTGACCAGTCTCATTTCTTATTTCAGAAAGATTTATTGACTCTTGAAATGCTTTTACATTCTTTCTTTCTTTTTTCCATAAATCAGAGAGAGTTAGACTCACTCAGGGATTTCAACTGACCATACTTTCATTCATGAAAATAATGCTTTATTTTATTTTTCCAGTTGTCTCATTCAAAATTTGTTTTATCACTTGCATATCTCCTATATTCAAGAATGTCATGATCTCTTAAACAAATCCAGTAGAATCATATAAAAATTCTTATACTTAATTCTATTGTGAACATAGGTTAAGGTTTTAGAGAAAAACCCATAAAACATTTTAGCTTTATATCTGAACAAATCAGCACATAAATAATTTATTGCATTGTGCATCTCAAATTTAAAACAATCTAGACATAAGCATGAACCTCCTTTGTTCACACTGCCTAGGTTATTTTCCAGTAATACCCTACTTCATAATAAAATGTATTTGTCTTACTAAACATATTTACTAACTGATGGTTTAAGGTACTGGATCCATATCAGAGATCATGGTATTATTCTTATCAAACAATCAAACAAAACAAATCAAAGCATCAACCAAAGATTTATCAATACACCAACCATTCTCAACATTCATCTATTCAGAGAAAAACAAATTGATCAAGCACAAAAATAAAATGGCTGCCCTTAACTTGGGTCTTAATGCCTTAGCCTCATGAGATTGATTAATCACTCACCTTTTCCTTCTTTTCCCCGAGATTGCCTAAGCTTGCAAACAGTGTGAGTTCTTCTCTTCTTTTTTTTTAATGTGTTACTGTTTTTTTTCCCTCAGAGAAAACATCTGCTTTCTCTCTTGATTTAAATCATTTTACTAGGGTTTTACTAAAGGAAAAACCCATTTTATCCTCACATTACTCAGAGAATTATGTGTGTGTTGTTATGGCTAAACGTGCCATTTTCCCTTGGTTTCTATTTCTGGTAAAAGCAGTTATCCACTGCTTTTCCTGTGTGCATGCAATTTGCATGATTCACTTGTATATTATTTTCATGTGGCTTATTTTTTTATTTATTTACAATACCTTCCATTATACCTGAGTTATTTCCCATTCCTAGCTATTATCTCAGCCTATTTGTTTACTCTTGATTTATTTCAAAATTGTACTTATGCACAACTAATATTAAACTAGTTTTTTTAGGCATTTTAATTTACCAAAGAATATATCATTTTCTCCTTATCACTTAATTGCTGAAAACAATTTTCTCTTTACTGAATTATTTTATTTTCTTTATGCTAAACTGTAATGTATACATGTATATCCTTTTATCAATTAACCCCTTGTTAATACCTCAAGCTATTTGTTTTCTCTTGATATATAAATGTATTCATATATTTAATTACCATGGTGTTCTTTCCTTATTACTTTATGTTTATTCTTTCTGGGTATAAAAATATAACATATGGTAATGTATAGCCCATATATACACTCAGTTATATTTCCTCTTCCCTCTGAAATACCATTTCCTTCTTATTATTTATTTTTAATTACTATAAAAAGTCTATCTTTATCATTTTATTAAAATTATTCTTATCTCAATAATTTGGGTCTTCACAGACTTTGTTTTGTGTTGTACCTATATAGCGCTCCCTAATAGCCCACTAGTTTATGGTGGAGTTTACAGTACTATATATACTACAATGCTTATATAAATTGTGTTAAGGGGGATATGGGTAACGCCTTAACGCTATTTTAAATATTTATTTTACTGATAGTCACTACATATAATAGCGTATCTTACTACATATAGATAGTTTAACGGATCCTTAAAGGGTAGGCGATCCCAAGTATCCTTTGAGTTACTGATGCATTTTATTGAACATTTCACTTGAGTTGATTTACTTATATAAGTATGTTAGTCCTAACTTGAGTGTTTTGTTTTACTTTATGCTCGGGTCAGCCTGAGTATCACAACCTTGGATTCATCTTTTGGAGCTAGAGATCTACTGGAGATTTAACTATCTATCTACCATTTCCTATTTTAGTTATTTTCCTTTCAGTCATTTTCTTATGTATTAGTGGACTTATGTTTTTGGATTTCTAGTTGTATTTGCTTTTAGACTCTGATATTATGTATTTGCTTTGAGACTATGTATTTAGTAGCTTCGTGAACTACTATGTTTTATTTATTCCGCTGCGAGATATTCTGCTATTCTATGTCTATAATTCTATGATTGATTTTATTTACCCCAATTTAATTAACAATATGTTATTTTAAATGATTCAAGTATGACTTGTATGATTTTTTGTTGATTTGAAATAACAGGTCGTTATAGTTGGTATCAGAGCTTTGGTTTTAGGCAAACCTTAGCCTATGGGGTAAAAACTCATTAGAGATAGGGTAGCGATACCCTAGAATGAGTAGAATCAGTCTCAGAATCATTCTTGAGAGAACATACTTTGAAAAGTATAAAATGGTTTTAAACAGTTTTAAAAGACTGTTGGATATAAAAATTTGTTTTAAAATTTAATCCTTTTCCTAGAATTTCATTCCTTTCAAATCCAATTTATTAGTTAGAATTCTTTGATTAGGATTTTCTTTAAGTCTGAATCTTTACCCTTGCCCTAAAAATCCATTCTTGAATTTCCAGGATGAATCATAGGAATGCCAGAGGTAGGGGTCGAGGAATTGCCCCAGCACTAGAAGCTGTTGCACCAGTTAGATTCAAAACTCTCTGTAAGGAGTTCACTCAGCTTAGTGGTACCAAGTTTACTGGAGCAGAGAGTATCATTGAGGCTTAGCAGTGGCTGAGGAGTTTAGAGAGGATTTTCACAGGTCTTGAGATCACCGATGCTCAGAAGTGACAGTTAGCCGCTTGGCAGTTGCAAGAGGCTGCCCAGGATTGGTGGGAGTCTGTTACAGCCCACACTATTGAGGAAAATATCACTTGGGAGTAGTTTAGGTATAGACCTTGAGCTGAATTCAAGCTTTGTTAAGTTATCTCTTTGGAATCTACCTTAAGTCTTGAATACCATATTTCAGGGATGCTTTTGTAGCTAAGTGGATGCCCGAAGCCGGGAAGTCTCAGTTATACCGGGAATTTATGGACCTTAAGCAGGGGAATATGACATTTTCTGAGTATAAGAGGAAGTTCAACGAACTGTCCAAGTTTGGTCCTAGCTTGATTGATACCCCGCTTAAGAAGAATGAGAAGTTTATAGCTAGAGCTCGCCCGAAGTATTGTGATCGTTTGACTGCTCATGTGCACAGCCCTTTTACTGGATTGATGGATATGGATATTAGATATGAGAAACCCACTTCTAAGGAAGCAACTGTTGTTCGTGCGCCTACATCTCATCCTTCTTCCAGCAGCTCCAAATAGAGGAAGTCCAACTTCCATCAGTAGAAGAAGAATTGGAAGAAGACTCAAGGGTTTAGGATCTTTGTCTCAGAGGCGGTCTATTGATCTATCTTCTATTACTTGCTTCAAGTGGGATCAGAATGGACACTATGCCAATAGCTGTCCTAGTTCAGTCGGAGCTTCTGTCCCACCAGTTCAGATGACTAGGCGCGATCTATGCCATATTTGTTTGCAACCTGGCCACTTCAAGAAGGACTCTCCCACTCAGCAGAAGGGCAAGGCATCTAGAATCTTCGTGGTTACCTCTTCCACTCCTACCAGTGATGATACTCGGGGTACGCTTCAAGGTACCTTTACTTTGCATTTTTATCTTATTCATGTTTTATTTTACACAGGTGCATCTCATAGTTTTATCTCTGTGGACCTTTGTAACAAATTCGAACACATTCTTTCACTTGAATATGCAACTGAATCCTTGTGTATGTCTAATCCTATTGGTGGTATCGCGAACCTTAGTAAGATTTGTAAAGGGGTGACACTCCTTTACAAGAGGCATCGTTTTATTGGCAATTTCTATGTTCTTGTTTTAATGCTTTTGACATTTTTCTTGAAGATGATTGGTTGAAGAAATATGAAGTTTTTATCTCTTGCAAAGCCCGAACTATTTCTTTAGTTGATGATAAGGGTATTTCTTTGGTGATTGAATGCCGTATGTCTCAGGATTATGCTGGCAAATTTATCTTTTCTCTTGACTCTCATCCTAGTGATCTTGATTCTACTCCAGTTGTCCAACTCTTTCCCGATGTATTTGGTAAAGTCACTTCTTTACCTCCTCAGCAGGAAATCAAATTGCGCATTGATCTTATTCCTGGAGCCTGGCCTATAGTTCTTCCTCCTCATAGAATGGCACATAAGGAGAAAGTCGAATTGAAGAAGCAGATTGAAGATTTGTTTTCTAAGGGTTTGATTAGGCATAGTCACTCGGAATGGGGAGCAACTGTGGTGTTTGTCACTAAGTCAGATGGTTCTTTGAGGATGTGTGTTGATTATAGGGAGCTGAATAAGCTCACTCTAAAGAATAGATATCCTATGCCTCGTATCAATGATATGTTCGATCAGTTCCATGGAGCTAAATGTTCTCTCAGCTTGATCTCGCCACCGGTTTCCACCAGCTTAGAGTGGCTGAGGAAAGCATTACCAAAACCGCTTTTCAAACTAAGAATGGTTTCTATGAATGGTTAGTTATGCCCTTTGGCTTAACTAATGCTCCAGCTTTCTTCGTCAACCTTATGAATCATGTCTTTCATGATGTTCTTAACAAGTTTGTTCTGGCTTTCGTTGATGATATTCTTGTCTTTTCTAAGTTAGAGAAGGAGCATGAATCACATTTGGGTTTTGTTCTTGAAACCCTAAGGAGTCATCAATTGAAAGCTAAATTCTCGAAATGCCATTTCTGGAAAGATGAAGTCCGATTTCTTGGACATATTGTTTCTGAAAATGGAGTTTTGGTTGATCCAGTTAAGATTGCTGCGATCAACGTAAGTCTATCCTCTTTCTTCTTTTGTAACTTAATTACCTTATATTTCTTTGTAATTCAAATTCCCTATTCCATCTCAGGATTGGGAAAAACCTAAGACTCCGTCAAATATTCGTAGCTTCTTGTAACACCCCATATTTTTATAACATTATTTAGAATAATTAATTGAGTAAATTAAATGAAATAATGTGAAGATTAGAAGGTTGAGATTGATTAACAAAGGGTAGCCGTGCCATGTTAGTGTGTTAACTAAAATGAAATAACCTAAGTTAATATGTTAGGATATGAGAAGGGCAATATGGGAAATAGGTAAGGTTTATACCCTAAACCCTTAGGAATGAAACTCACGTTCATTTTCATTTCATTCAAACTAAAATTTCCTAAGGCAACCATCATTTTTATTCTCAAGAAAAGACTATAGCTAGGATTCAAGAGAAGGAGGATAATCAACTAAATCAACATCAAATCTCACATCTATAATCTCAAAGCTAAGGTGAATAATTACTACATCCCAATTTCTTTTTGTTTTTGGTTTTAAGATTAGAACTGAAATGATTTTACAAGTCTATACCATGTTTTGATGATTAAAGTTATATATGTATGTATGTATGTATGTATGTATGTATGTGTGTGTGTTTTTGATTGATTATACATGGTCATGTTAGTTTTTATGATATGTTTGACATGAAAACCTTATTAGATGACATCCAAATGCCCTGAAAATTTAAATATAGGTCGAAAATTATATTTTAGAGATGTGTTTCAATTTTCATAATTTTCTAAATTAATACGGATTTTATATTAATTTTCTAGAGAAGGAAATTGTTTATTGGGTTATAAATTATTTTTGTCTAAAATAATAATTATTTGGGGTTGAAATTTTTATATTTTAGGCAACATATTAAAATACATTTTATGGGATTTTTCTAGATTTTTCCTAATTTATTTGATAAATATACAAAATTATTTAAGCTATGGGACTTAAATGTTTTATATATTTAATTAAGGAGAAGGGGCATTTTATAAAAACAAATTATTATTTAATTTTGAAAATAGTCAGCATATTTCTAAAAAGAATTTGTTAACCAATGAAAATTTGACAAACAAAGGTAGGTTAGTTGAAAAGTTATCTTTTTAAGTTAAAAACAAAGAAAACATACTTTTAGCATGTTTCAGCCTTTGCGGCAACAAACCTTCTGACCCAGACCTTTCGACAAGCTCGAGAGGTTCTAAGCTTTCGACAAGGTTAAACCAATGCATATGGTATCAAGCTACTTGGTATGTAATGAATTAGACAGAGTCGAAGGGTTCTAAGTTGAAAGGTTGATGGCCAAAGAGGTTGGGGTATGTTTGTTTTATAAACCAAAAGCTTTCACCTGCTTTGCTTTCAAATAAGAGCTTTTGACTTGGTTGCTTTCGACCAGGTCAAAATATTTTAAAAGAAAGGTTTTAAACCCTTCGACACAGTCGAAAGGTTACTACCGCTTTATAAATGTTTTTTTTGAACCTTCCGACAAAGACGAAAGGTTTACTTGTTTTAAAAACTAGCTACTTCTCCATGTTTTTGAAAGGAAGCTTTCGACTTAGGTGACTTACCCTCGTTTTAATTGAAGTATAACTAAGCTTTCGAAGCAGAGCTTTCAACTTAGTCGAAAGGTTGCTTCCAATAGAGTCGAAAGGTTTTAAAAGAAGGTTTCCACTTATTTTAAATCGAACCTAGTAAGTTTCCGAAAGGTTTAGTTCAATGGTTTCGAAAGGTTTATTGAATGGTTTCGAAAGGTTTATGAAGGAAGGTTTTCCAAAGGTTTTTCTAAGGCAACGTTTTAAAGTGGTTTTAAAGAAGCATGTCTAAAGTTTTATAGCATTCGAAAGGTTTGCTTTTCAATGGGTTCGACAGGTTTGGAAAATGGTTTCAAAATGTTTGATGTATGATTTTGAAAGGTTTGAGGAATGATTTCAAAAGGTTTGATATTGGTTTTGAAAGAGAGGATTTCAAAGTATAGAAAGAGGTTCTTTCAAATGGTTAAATGTTTTCATCGACTAAAGTTTGAGTAAATAATATATATAACATGGTGATATGATTTTGAGTAAAGTATAAAGATTATATACTTTTCCTTGTATAAGTTTGATTTAAAGGTTTTTAATCATTTTGAAAAAGTTTTCAAGGAAAATTATGGGAGGGGATCCTTAAGTGAAAATGACTCAGATATTAGAATACCAGATGGGACTAGTATGGGGTCGTGCCCTATACATTAGCTAATAGCCCCAGCTAATTGTTTGTCCAAAATTCCAGTGTATAGGGCTTTGTCATAGGTAGACTAAAATTATGATACACACCAAAAGGAATATATGTTTGTATACAAATAGATTATTGGTGAGCCCGAAAAACCATTAGGATCGGGAAGACCTGGGAGATGATTAAGTTAGGGATAGACCGTCCAGAAGTAAAGTATTTAACAGATAGTTAATGTAACAACCCGCATTTTTTACGATTATATATTTAAATGTATTATTTAAATATAGCATCGTTAGTTGAATTAAAGTCCGAAATGTGACTTTTTGTAAACAGTCGAATCCGAACTCGAGACCACTTTCATTGAGTTCAAAACGACGTTTACAACTTTTTTGAGTATAAACATTGATATGTTTGGAGTTGATTAGGATTTTTGTTTTTTTCATTTGGGCTTTGGTTTGTGTTCTAGCCCACTAACCCAACAAGAGAACCCAAATTCTTCTACCTATTAGCTCCCTGTAACGACCCGACTTTTTCTCCACAGAAAGTCGCATCGTTAATTAAGAAAGAAAGGGATAGAAGAAGAAAAGAAAGAAAAGAAGAGAAGAAAGAAAGAAACAACAACAACGATCTCACAGCGGAACTAATAAATTATATTAATAACATAAACTATTACATAGTATACAACAATTTACAGAGTTACACAGCATATACATCACTTACTAGACAGTTATAAACATCTGTCTAAACATTACAACTCAAATACAAGACAAGACACTATCACCGATATCAACACAGCGGCATACTATATCTACGAACGCCGAAGCCTCCTGCTCCATTGCTCCTCCAGAATATTCGTCAAAGCTAAACCTGAATCCCTTGGCTACTCGTAAAAATTTGATTACCCAAGAGTTTATAAAACAGAAATAAACACTTGGGTCAGACATGGGTCTGGTGTGAGTAAACGGTTAGATTGCTTAACTTTGAAAACCTTTGAAACAAAAGTATCACGTAAGACTTCCCACAAATAAACATGGGTAAGTTTTTACCTTACGCTAACTAAAACATTTGATAGCAAATCCGATTGTATTATAATAGGGTCTAGGGTTTTCAAGTAAAATACAGAAATAGCTGAAATGCTTACATCTCACATTCCAACATAGTTGGGCACAACTAATACGTACGGCACTTATTGGAGTTTGGATTCCATACAATGGCAGGGCTACTGGGGTACCGCCCGTCACAGTACGTGGCCTAGATCACCGTACCGAGGAGTACGCCCACTCCCCTGCAACACAAAGCCGGAACCATCCCTTACTGGATAATTCCGAACAAGACAATCCCGTAGTTGGCGCGACCAACCACACACTAAGCCGAATAAAAGAAAAGGGACCTCTAGACAGGGATCTATCTTGCTCTCAGTGGGTGCTACCCACGAAGCCTTGCTGCACCTCCCCTGTTTTAGCCATTCCCGGTTGATGAGGCTTGAGGTTACGATTACCTTTAATCAGAACATATCACTTAGAATGCTCATCGTCCGCCTGACGATGTGCTGAAAGCATTCAATCCATACAAGTTCGTTCCGGGTTCGAACGAAACCGAAGGCATTATCTCGTTACACTCGTTTTGGAATCACCCTCAGAGTTAACGACAATAACCCTTGCACTCTAAATCTTCATCTTCACTTGAGATTCACGACCTATCGTTAATTTGGATCGATGTGGTATTCGGGTCTCCAGACCTGGAATACCGGTATACGGAAACCCGATCCCGGTCTCATCGAAATCCAAAACGTATCTTTTAAGGCCAAGTTGTTTTAAGGGTAAAACAATTCAATTCATATCTATATACACAAAGATAGATAATTCAATAGATAATCTACATTATCATCCCAAACAGATAATTCACATTATCATTATAATTCAACCAAACATCCATATCATATATCAATCATATCTCATCAGAGATATCAAACAATGAAATACATTCAATCTCATTTCTGAGATTACATCCATTCAAGACAATCAATGTCATCCATTCTTATATAAGCAATGATTTACTTAATCACAACATAATTAATTTAAAGTGAATTAAATTAATTACTTCATCTCTTAATTAATTTAAAATAAATTAAATTAATTACTTCATTTTAAATCTTACTTATATAATCATTAATTAATTACAAATAAATTAATTAATCATTCTCTAATTATCCACTTTAATTAATCACCTTGATTAATTATATTTTAATTACATCTAAGTAATTATCTTTAATTAATTTCACAAGTTAATTATCCTTAATTAAATACAGTAATTAACTTTTAATTACTTCATAAATTAATTAATTAATTATAATCAATTACTTTAATTCTTAATTAATTATAATTAATCACTTATCATTTGATTAATTAATCTTAATTAATCAATTCTTAATTAAATCATTAATTATAAACTAATGATCTCTAATTACACCTTTAATTATTTTATTAATTACATTAAGTAATTATTCTTAATTAATCATAATTATTAATCACCTTTGATTAATATAATCCAGTAATTAACTTCCCTTAATTACTTCCCTTAATTAATTACTTTTTAATTAATTACCTTAACAAATAATTAATTACCTTATTAATTAACCTTAATCCTTTAATTAAATAAATTATTTAATTAATAACACTAGGTAATTAACCTTAATCACTTCTTATTTAATTACTTCCATAAAATAATTATCCTCTAATTACTTTATTAAATAATCTACCTTTACTTAATTACATCCAGTAATTATTCCTAAATTACTTCATTAATTAATTATACTTAATTAATTTATAAATGATTTTCTTAATTAATCACAAATAAATAAATTAATTATTAATTTAACTTAATCATTTAAATTTAATTAAACGATTCTTTACTTACTATATTAAAGGTTCTTAATTAAGAAACTATTATCTTAATTAAACCAATTATTTACCAATAACACTTGATAATTAAAATAATTTAATTATCTAAATTTCCTTCAAATTCAAATTTACATATGTAAATCTTTATTTTAATTGATTTTAAATCATTAAACTTATTTAAAACTTTTTACATTTCAAAATATAAAAACTTTGTTTAAAACATTAACTTAAAACGAATTAATTTTATAAACAAAACTTGTTTAACTGGTTTTAAAAACTTAGAAACATTTCAAAACAAATTCTTTTGTTTTAAAGCTTTTTAAAACTTCATGTACCATTTTTAAAACCCGCTCCTACCAAAACTCGAGCAAAACACTCAGAAACCCGAAGTAGCTCTCGAGTCACTCCTCTAATCTTTCTGCTTCGAGTAAAACTCGAAAATTCCCGAAGAAAAACTTGGTATCCACTTCTTCCCCAAACCAAATTCTCAGATGCACGCTAACGTGCTCGTGCACGTGCACACCATCACTGGACGTCGACGAACTCCACCTTGGCCTCTGACGAGTCGACTTCAACCACGTCACCACGTTCGACCATCCCAATATTCTTGATTCGAACGAAAATCGAAAACGACTTATTAAACCCATCAGCCTGAACATGCTTCGCCAGAAAATCACTCGCCTCCGACAATCTATGCCACGAGAAGCTTCGCCATCATCACCATAGCTCACCCTCGACCTCCAGCTCCTATTGAAGGCCTCGCGATCGACCCCGATCATCTCTCGACGTCTCGAAACCCATTAGAACACTCACGACAAACCCAGAGTACTAAACCCTACTTCCTCGATCTATGGCCATCTTGGTCCATGAAAAATCCTCTCACCAATTTTCCTATCCTCGTCGACAACTCAACCACCTTCAGCCCAAAAATCAAGTCTCCCCTCACCGCCGATCGATGGCAATTGATCAATTCGACCAAAACGAACAACTCGAGACCATCCACTAATTTTCAAACTAAAAATCATGATATATATATTAAAATTCATGATTTTCTACCATGAATACAATCATGCAATCCAAACTAAAAATTGAATTCATAAATTTTTGACCCAATTTATATTTTCACTGTTCTTTATAAAATTTCGAGATGAATACTTAATATAAGTTCCAGGTCTTATTTTTAGGAGTTATACTACATGTTTCTGAACATTTTTCATTCATAAACCAAAGGCTAATAGTGACTAAATGATGAGAAGTTGGATTTTTAAAAGAATTTAAGCTCTGACAAAATCAACAGAGTCTATATCTAACTATACAGTCATTCAAACATTCAAATACAAACATGCATATAATTCAATTCAAGTATTTCAGATAACAGCATGATATTCATTCAAAATAACAATATGAAATCTAGGATTTAAAAACTATTTTTAAAAATAAGTTTACTCACCAGTTTATATCAGAGAACAGAGAATATATTCTGTTTCCTGGCTTGTTATTTGGTTTTGAACTTCTTTTCTTTAGTTGAATTTGAATCTAGATGTTGATCTTTGAATTTGCTTAGCTGCTATGAATTTCCTTGAGTTGAGGTACTGCTTTTAGTTTGCAATTTCTTCTTCAAGTTTGCATTTCCAGATTTTCATTTCTCTGATTTGCATTTCCAGTTTTATCTTTTCTTTGAATTTCGATTTCCAGGTTTCTTTTTCTTTTGATTTTAGCTTTGAATTTATTTTTAGTAGAGAAAGAAAATGAAGATAAATTAGAGCTGAAGAAAATAAATGGCAGATCTCTTTCTATGTTTTGAAAACCTTTTTTTTTTAAAAAAAACTTAATTACCGAAGAGAAAATAAAAATGAAGCCACTTGTCCCCTTTAGTTAATTATCTAGCTTACACCTATCTTATTCTCTTACAAATGTCTTTAATCTACCTTATATGTTTACAAGTGTACATTCTTGTTTTAATTAATTTACTTAAGCTATACCTATGTATTTATAAAATATTTACATGTACATAAAATGTATTTATCTTTTATAAATAAGCTTTTAGATTTTAATAAATATACAAATGTGAAAACTATTATTTAAGTAACTTATGCTTATATCAAATAAATATAACATATTTATATATTCTTGAGAAATTTAGTTTAACTCTATATATAATTTTTACAAACCATTTTGACTTATATTTGAATTTTAAAAGAGAAAAGATTATTAAAACAAATAAACTTCTTAATTTAAACCTCAACCAAAATAAAACTTAAAATATATGTTTATAATAAATAAGAATTTATTCTTGTTATTTAAATCTCAAATATCATTTTCAAAAGTATTAAGTTAAATTACAAATTTCCAAATTACAAATTATATAAATATTAAAGTTTGAAAATAATTTACTAAATTCAAATCCAATATTCTTTCCATTTCAATATATACAAATATATATATTCTAAATGGAAAATACTTTTAACATTAGTTTTTATAAATACTAAATAGCATAACTCCAAATCACACTATATATATACATATATATTATAATTTGAAAACATATTCTTTTATTAAATTAAAGACTCCCTATATTATAATATATATACCAATATATACATTATAAATATAAACATTTATATAAGTTTTAGAAAGATAAATCTTACCAATTTTAAAATTGTTAGAAAAGATATTCCCAAATTAAAATGTTATTAGTTTTCAAAAGAAATAAACTTGCCAATTTAAAATATTATTAACCTTTTAAAATGAATAAACTTGTTAATTTTATAAAATAAAAACAACAAGTTTATTTAATTATTAATAAAGATTATTAAATTGATATTGCCAAATTTCCGGGATATCACATTCCTTCCCCCTTAAAATAATTTCGTCCCCGAAATTTAAAAGCAAAGATAATTTAATAACCCCGCAAAATTTTAATTTTAATTTTAAACAGCAACCATACATATCAATCGTATTCTAACAATCATAGCAAACAATTTAATCAAACAAATTTAACTATCCAGTTCAAAATTCTGGATAGAATTTTCTCGAGTTTCCCCAAGTATATATATATATCGGGATACTCGTTCTACAGGATCTTAACTAACTATCTACAATAATCTAGAACTCCTTCCCATCTAGATTACAAATCTGAACAAAATATCAGACTAAACTCAAAACCATCTCAACTACCAAATCCTTCTGAACTGCTGATCCCACAACCAATGACAGATCAAACACGTATTCCCTCAGAGATACGTGAAATAAAATGAATTCCAGTTATCCAAATTTCAACATCAATTTCCAAATTCCATCAATTCTTAACTGCATAACTCCTTTGACGATCCTGAGTCACTTCATTCTTCCTGATCAGCTTAACCCTTGCTGATGCTTCCTGAAACAGACTAGACCAATATTAAACCAATTTCTGGATTCTACTTAACAAAATGGTTTTCCCAAAAAAAATCACCGAAATCCAGAACACAATTCTACTCCACAAACATTAGAGTACTTCTAACTACTTCTCCTTTCTGGAATAGCCAAACAGTTGCACTTGACAACCTTATCTCCAAATCCTGAAAATTCCTTCAACTTAGAGATACACTTGAATTTCCTATAGAAATCCTCTACTCCAAGAAAATTACAACTCTCGGTTGCTTCCACTCTAGAATAGCTGCTATCTTGCTTTCGCTGCACAATTCTGATCTTGAACAGATGAGAATGCCATCGGAGAAACTCGAGCACAAACTTGATCATCCACAGTTCACCATATCTATAAAATCTTAGTGAACCATTCTACTTGGTCAAAACACCTTAACAGAATCCTCACCAGAAAATTAGGTGTGGTCAATCTCTCTTCAAAGAATCCTGAGCTGCTTCACCAAATTATTCTCTAGGAGACATCCTTCTACTAAGCTGAACTTCTGGTAACTCCACGAATCAAGTCGATACGGAATCTCAATCTCCAATAATCCAAGAGAACACTCAAATAATCGCAAGTCTCTTTTGCGATCAACTCGACCTAACTTCCACATATACTGTTCTCTCTTCACAAATTAGAACAGCTCATACTTAACTATCCAATTCATCGAAGAAATGGATTCACTCAGCTGCTTCTGGACTCCAACTTCAGAAAAACTACTCAGCCAGAAACTTCCTGCTAACACACAGAACACTCCGAGCCGCACTGCTGCCACAAACCAAAGACTTCTTATCCGAAACTCCTCGAGAAACTCGGACCTCAAAGCAAATAGAAACACCCCACTGGACTCAGCCACAACACCGAAACAGACTCACTTCTTCAAACTTGTTCCTAGAAGAAACATCTTCAGAAACGTCCATAGCCACCGTGTCTCATCACACCGCTACTACTTCCTGAGGTTACCAAAATATCATTACTCTCTTCAGCTCATCCAATAGATCTACTCTATTCATCCAACTTCAAAGATAAACTCTAAACCATAACTGGTTTCCTTCAGAGATCGGTGAAATCTTTACACCACAACAAAGTTTACTCGAGACGGTATTTGGTCTACAGTCTCGTCAGATATACTTTAAATCTCAACACTCAAACT
The DNA here is from genome assembly GCA_030737815.1 of Allium fistulosum. Lineage (NCBI taxonomy): Eukaryota > Viridiplantae > Streptophyta > Magnoliopsida > Asparagales > Amaryllidaceae > Allium > Allium fistulosum. Next base: position 238,989,415 of record CM060902.1, read on the forward strand.
CCAACCATTGGTAGTCGTGTTACACACACCACTACCCTATCTACCTTTATATCCTATATTGGAAAACCCGAACAGGTAACCCAACAAATAGGTAGAAATATATATATATATTTAAAATGGTACTTTTTATATAGAAATTATTTCTGGGTAGAATTATTTCATCTACCTCTTTAAAACAATATTGTGTCCGTTGGCCTGGTTCAAGTGTTTAGAGATCCCTATCAATAACGTTAGCTACTCGTATTGACCAGAATCCATATACCACTCAACCGATCAATTAACACAATATAAAACCATTTTTATATAATTAACAATTACGCGCTCTCAAGATAGACACCACTTCAGAGCCTAGGTATTCACTCAACCTACTGCTCTGATATTCACTTAACCAAAAACTTAGGCATTCGCTCAACCTATGCTCTGATACCATATGTAACGACCCGACTTTTTCTCCACAGAAAGTCGCATCGTTAATTAAGAAAGAAAGGGATAGAAGAAGAAAAGAAAGAAAAGAAGAGAAGAAAGAAAGAAACAACAACAACGATCTCACAGCGGAACGAATAAATTATATTAATAACATAAACTATTACATAGTATACAACAATTTACAGAGTTACACAGCATATACATCACTTACTAGATAGTTATAAACATCTGTCTAGACATTACAACTCAAATACAAGACAAGACACTATCACCGATATCAACACAGCGGCATACTATATCTACGAACGCCGAAGCCTCCTGCTCCATTGCTCCTCCAGAATATTCGTCAAAGCTAAACCTGAATCCCTTGGCTACTCGTAAAAATTTGAGTACCCAAGAGTTTATAAAACAGAAATAAACACTTGGGTCAGACATGGGTCTGGTGTGAGTAAACGGTTAGATTGCTTAACTTTGAAAACCTTTGAAACAAAAGTATCACGTAAGACTTCCCACAAATAAACATGGGTAAGTTTTTACCTTACGCTAACTAAAACATTTGATAGCAAATCCGATTGTATTATAATAGGGTCTAGGGTTTTCAAGTAAAATACAGAAATAGCTGAAATGCTTACATCTCACATTCCAACATAGTTGGGCACAACTAATACGTACGGCACTTATTGGAGTTTGGATTCCATACAATGGCAGGGCTACTGGGGTACCGCCCGTCACAGTACGTGGCCTAGATCACCGTACCGAGGAGTACGCCCACTCCCCTGCAACACAAAGCCGGAACCATCCCTTACTGGATAATTCCGAACAAGACAATCCCGTAGTTGGCGCGACCAACCACACACTAAGCCGAATAAAAGAAAAGGGACCTCTAGACAGGGATCTATCTTGCTCTCAGTGGGTGCTACCTACGAAGCCTTGCTGCACCTCCCCTGTTTTAGCCATTCCCGGTTGATGAGGCTTGAGGTTACGATTACCTTTAATCAGAACATATCACTTAGAATGCTCATCGTCCGCCTGACGATGTGCTGAAAGCATTCAATCCATACAAGTTCGTTCCGGGTTCGAACGAAACCGAAGGCATTATCTCGTTACACTCGTTTTGGAATCACCCTCAGAGTTAACGACAATAACCCTTGCACTCTAAATCTTCATCTTCACTTGAGATTCACGACCTATCGTTAATTTGGATCGATGTGGTATTCGGGTCTCCAGACCTGGAATACCGGTATACGGAAACCCGATCCCGGTCTCATCGAAATCCAAAACGTATCTTTTAAGGCCAAGTTGTTTTAAGGGTAAAACAATTCAATTCATATCTATATACACAAAGATAGATAATTCAATAGATAATCTACATTATCATCCCAAACAGATAATTCACATTATCATTATAATTCAACCAAACATCCATATCATATATCAATCATATCTCATCAGAGATATCAAACAATGAAATACATTCAATCTCATTTCTGAGATTACATCCATTCAAGACAACCAATGTCATCCATTCTTATATAAGCAATGATTTACTTAATCACAACATAATTAATTTAAAGTGAATTAAATTAATTACTTCATCTCTTAATTAATTTAAAATAAATTAAATTAATTACTTCATTTTAAATCTTACTTATATAATCATTAATTAATTACAAATAAATTAATTAATCATTCTCTAATTATCCACTTTAATTAATCACCTTGATTAATTATATTTTAATTACATCTAAGTAATTATCTTTAATTAATTTCACAAATTAATTATCCTTAATTAAATACAGTAATTAACTTTTAATTACTTCATAAATTAATTAATTAATTATAATCAATTACTTTAATTCTTAATTAATTATAATTAATCACTTATCATTTGATTAATTAATCTTAATTAATCAATTCTTAATTAAATCATTAATTATAAACTAATGATCTCTAATTACACCTTTAATTATTTTATTAATTACATTAAGTAATTATTCTTAATTAATCATAATTATTAATCACCTTTGATTAATATAATCCAATAATTAACTTCCCTTAATTACTTCCCTTAATTAATTACTTTTTAATTAATTACCTTAACAAATAATTAATTACCTTATTAATTAACCTTAATCCTTTAATTAAATAAATTATTTAATTAATAACACTAGGTAATTAACCTTAATCACTTCTTATTTAATTACTTCCATAAAATAATTATCCTCTAATTACTTTATTAAATAATCTACCTTTACTTAATTACATCCAGTAATTATTCCTAAATTACTTCATTAATTAATTATACTTAATTAATTTATAAATGATTTTCTTAATTAATCACAAATAAATAAATTAATTATTAATTTAACTTAATCATTTAAATTTAATTAAACGATTCTTTACTTACTATATTAAAGGTTCTTAATTAAGAAACTATTATCTTAATTAAACCAATTATTTACCAATAACACTTGATAATTAAAATAATTTAATTCTCTAAATTTCCTTCAAATTCAAATTTACATATGTAAATCTTTATTTTAATTGATTTTAAATCATTAAACTTATTTAAAACTTTTTACATTTCAAAATATAAAAACTTTGTTTAAAACATTAACTTAAAACGAATTAATTTTATAAACAAAACTTGTTTAACTGGTTTTAAAAACTTAGAAACATTTCAAAACAAATTCTTTTGTTTTAAAGCTTTTTAAAACTTCATGTACCATTTTTAAAACCCGCTCCTACCAAAACTCGAGCAAAACACTCAGAAACCCGAAGTAGCTCTCGAGTCACTCCTCTAATCTTTCTGCTTCGAGTAAAACTCGAAAATTCCCGAAGAAAAACTTGGTATCCACTTCTTCCCCAAACCAAATTCTCAGATGCACGCTAACGTGCTCGTGCACGTGCACACCATCACTGGACGTCGACGAACTCCACCTTGGCCTCTGACGAGTCGACTTCAACCACGTCACCACGTTCGACCATCCCAATATACTTGATTCGAACAAAAATCGAAAACGACTTATTAAACCCATCAGCCTGAACATGCTTCGCCAGAAAATCACTCGCCTCCGACAATCTATGCCACGAGAAGCTTCGCCATCATCACCATAGCTCACCCTCGACCTCCAGCTCCTATTGAAGGCCTCGCGATCGACCCCGATCATCTCTCGACGTCTCGAAACCCATTAGAACACTCACGACAAACCCAGAGTACTAAACCCTACTTCCTCGATCTCTGGCCATCTTGGTCCATGAAAAATCCTCTCACCAATTTTCCTATCCTCGTCGACAACTCAACCACCTTCAGCCCAAAAATCAAGTCTCCCCTCACCGCCGATCGATGGCAATTGATCAATTCGACCAAAACGAACAACTCGAGACCATCCACTAATTTTCAAACTAAAAATCATGATATATATATTAAAATTCATGATTTTCTACCATGAATACAATCATGCAATCCAAACTAAAAATTGAATTCATAAATTTTTGACCCAATTTATATTTTCACTGTTCTTTATAAAATTTCGAGATGAATACTTAATATAAGTTCCAGGTCTTATTTTTAGGAGTTATACTACATGTTTCTGAACATTTTTCATTCATAAACCAAAGGCTAATAGTGACTAAATGATGAGAAGTTGGATTTTTAAAAGAATTTAAGCTCTGACAAAATCAACAGAGTCTATATCTAACTATACAGTCATTCAAACATTCAAATACAAACATGCATATAATTCAATTCAAGTATTTCAGATAACAGCATGATATTCATTCAAAATAACAATATGAAATCTAGGATTTAAAAACTGTTTTTAAAAATAAGTTTACTCACCAGTTTATATCAGAGAACAGAGAATATATTCTGTTTCCTGGCTTGTTATTTGGTTTTGAACTTCTTTTCTTTAGTTGAATTTGAATCTAGATGTTGATCTTTGAATTTGCTTAGCTGCTATGAATTTCCTTGAGTTGAGGTACTGCTTTTAGTTTGCAATTTCTTCTTCAAGTTTGCATTTCCAGATTTTCATTTCTCTGATTTGCATTTCCAGTTTTATCTTTTCTTTGAATTTCGATTTCCAGGTTTCTTTTTCTTTTGATTTTAGCTTTGAATTTATTTTTAGTAGAGAAAGAAAATGAAGATAAATTAGAGCTGAAGAAAATAAATGGCAGATCTCTTTCTATGTTTTGAAAACCTTTTTTTTTTTTAAACTTAATTACCAAAGAGAAAATAAAAATGAAGCCACTTGTCCCCTTTAGTTAATTATCTAGCTTACACCTATCTTATTCTCTTACAAATGTCTTTAATCTACCTTATATGTTTACAAGTGTACATTCTTGTTTTAATTAATTTACTTAAGCTATACCTATGTATTTATAAAATATTTACATGTACATAAAATGTATTTATCTTTTATAAATAAGCTTTTAGATTTTAATAAATATACAAATGTGAAAACTATTATTTAAGTAACTTATGCTTATATCAAATAAATATAACATATTTATATATGCTTGAGAAATTTAGTTTAACTCTATATATAATTTTTACAAACCATTTTGACTTATATTTGAATTTTAAAAGAGAAAAGATTATTAAAACAAATAAACTTCTTAATTTAAACCTCAACCAAAATAAAACTTAAAATATATGTTTATAATAAATAAGAATTTATTCTTGTTATTTAAATCTCAAATATCATTTTCAAAAGTATTAAGTTAAATTACAAATTTCCAAATTACAAATTATATAAATATTAAAGTTTGAAAATACTTTACTAAATTCAAATCCAATATTCTTTCCATTTCAATATATACAAATATATATATTCTAAATGGAAAATACTTTTAACATTAGTTTTTATAAATACTAAATAGCATAACTCCAAATCACACTATATATATACATATATATTATAATTTGAAAACATATTCTTTTATTAAATTAAAGACTCCCTATATTATAATATATATACCAATATATATACATTATAAATATAAACATTTATATAAGTTTTAGAAAGATAAATCTTACCAATTTTAAAATTGTTAGAAAAGATATTCCCAAATTAAAATGTTATTAGTTTTCAAAAGAAATAAACTTGCCAATTTAAAATATTATTAACCTTTTAAAATGAATAAACTTGTTAATTTTATAAAATAAAAACAACAAGTTTATTTAATTATTAATAAAGATTATTAAATTGATATTGCCAAATTTCCGGGATATCACACTCCCACTCCACTCCTCTTCATTCATTCATTCCATTATTCCTAACACTCAAGCCCTAAGGGAAAAATGGGGGAAAAGAGGGGAAATCAAAATTCCTAAGCCCTAGATTCTTAGGAAATTCAAATTCAAGTTCTAAAATCAAAGAGAAGCTTAGGTAAGCATCCTCTTCATCTTCTCCATCTCAATTCCTCTTTAATTCTTGATTTTCCCTATAACCTAACTTAGGAAAAACTTTTCATTTGATCATAGATTGAAGGTTCTTGAAGTGAAGTTGAAGAGAGATTGATCTTGCCTTGTTTTAGAGCTTCTCATTCCTTGTTTTTGAATTTAAAGGTGAGTTCTTGAAATCACATCTATGTCTATAGCTTTCATTGTTGTTAGGTATGAATTCCTAACATCTATTTCATGTTCAATTGCTTTTGAATTGAATTGGTTTGGTGAATTTTCCAATTTTGGTATTTTGAAGTCTAAATCTATGAAAATCCTACTATGGATGTTTGGACATGTTGTTTGGAGTGTATTGAAGAGCCTATAGGGCTGGGTTGTCGTTTGGCATAAATCCCTAGCCACCATCGCTCATTCGATCGAATCCGAGTGGATTTGGCCATCAATGGCCTAGGCAAATTTTGCCCTAAGCTTCAGCTCAGACGTCTGGGAAAACACTCAGACATCTGATGCATAGGAATACAAATTCCAGACCTTCAGCTCAGACGTCTGAGGTTATTCCCAAACATCTGAGCGATTTGGAAGAAAATTTCCAGACTCTCAGCTCAGACGTCTAGGAAATCCACCAGACGTTTGGCGTTGTTAAATTCAGTCAATTTGCCTATTTTTATGTGGGTTTCCATTTTATCGGTTTTTGTTGATCAGGTTATTTTTTATTGTTTATTATCGACTTTGATGACTTCTTTCCTAGATTTTTGGGAACATCCATTTGATGGATTTGATATCAATTTTCATGGTGGTGATTCACATCGTCGAATGTGAATTTTTGGTGATAGATTGCTTTTACAATCGTTTCTATGATTTGTCACTTTAATTTGTAACTTTAAAATATAAAGGTTTCTATACTAGTAGTAAATACTCAAACTCTTTCACAAAAATGATTTCAACATTACTTTTAATACAAAGCTCATTTTTTTAAAACCGTTTTCCAATCTATTAGTATATACAAACCTTTACCTCATTCGTACGAGAAATCCAATTAAACGACTTACCAAAACAAGTGGTATGAAACACTTGCGTTTACTTCGTCGGTTAACTCTTAGACTTGTTCGATTGAAATCTTGTGACAATTTTCGAGTGGAAATCTACAATTTGTTCGTAAATATTTAAGCTAAGCCAGTGGTTATAAGACATAAAGCTAAACTCATCTATTTACTAGCTTGATGTAATTTACACTTATTGATCTATGACGATTATTTTGAGGTTTAGACTAGCGATATGCGATGTCTCATTGTCCGCGTGGGGACTGTACCCCGTTCTGTTGAGCTTCGTCTCATTTTTTGTAGGCTAGCGACCTATGGGTTTTATGGAGTTCGGTTCATTGGGCGTATCGTTATACTACGTTGTTGTTCCGGCTTATTTGAGTTTCAGGTTCCTCGGCCGTATCATTGTACTACGTCGTTGCACCGACTTTGTGGGTTAGTGACCCATGAGATAGCGTCCCTTTTGTGATACACGTGTTGGTGAGTGTTCATGCTCCCGTTTATGATAGGCCTCCCCCTTTTTATGTTTTCTGGATTTCTAATTATTAATTTCTAGAATTTGTGTTTCACCAATTTTTGCGATTTTCATTGATAAGCTCTATCAATATTTTTGATTTGGTGAATAAGCTAAAGAATATGACATTCTTTTTGGTGTTTGAGAAAACTTAAGGTATTGTATGATTTTTGTTGTTATCATACATATTTGTCATATCTCTTATCCTATCTCATCTTACATGATAATTATAGCTAGACTGATCCGTTTATTATTTTTCTTCTTAAATAATACTCGGGTCAGACCGAGGTGTTTCAGGTACTTCCACTTGACTTCTTAGTAGGGATTAGCTTCTGACTTTTGGCTAACTACTTTAGCTTAGTAGTTTTTGTCTTTATACATTCGAGATAGGGACTCCTTGATGTATACATATTCTTTTGTCTAGCACTTGTACCTATTCTTTTATGATGTAGTGGATCTTGTATGGCCACTACTTTGATGTATACTTCTATGTGATTATATTCATATCTATTTCTGCCTTTGTGATATGAATATCTGTGACTGATTTATGTTATGCTTATTTTATATTTGTTTTCAAAGGCCTCATAGCCACTGTGTAGTAGCTTTGAGTTTGTATTTGATATGTCAGATTCCCTCTTGAAATGAAATGCATGACATACTATCTGATATATCAGTATTCGCTCAAAGAAATTACACAGATGGTCGCTCCTCAACAGCCTTATTCTTCGTACTAATTGACGGCATTACCCAGTAGTGTCCTTGGTTAGTGTGAGTATAGAGGTGGGGCGCCATAGTTAAGGACAGACCGTCTAGATGGGAAATGTTTAACAAATAGTTAAGGATAGATAATCTAGAAGAAGAATATCCAACAGTTATTAGGTTAATTTTGATTATATTATTTGGTAGGCCTGAGTCAGCCAAAGGTTAAAAGTTATCCAAATAAAACTTGTGTGTTTGAACAGATAGTTCATTATTACCTGATATTTATGTATGTTTACATAATGATTGCTTTACAGTATTTAACCATTGTGGATGCATGAGCACAGTATATGGTTTTATGAAAGGTTTTACAAAAATATGTTTTAAAAGGATGTTAGTGAGGGGAAACCCGTTCCGTTAAGCGTCGTGGTCTCACTTAACATAATTATTCCGGGACGTATAATATTATTCACACCATGTTTTATGTCTGACTCGAAATTTATGTTTTCCACTTAAACTCTCGGGTGCTCAAAATTAATTTGAGTAGGCTGAGGGATTAAGGCCTTTTTCAGGTTTTAGTAGGACGGTGAATAAGTTACGGAGGCATGCATGAGGCAAACCAATAGCTATTTAGGAGTTGCGGTTTTTGTTATGTTTTGATGGATTTTCCGCTGTGTTGTTTTGTATTAGGTCTATTATGACCATATGACTCTGATCAACCAAGGGGGTATCTTCATATACCGCTCTTGGCATATTTTGTAATAATTATATTTGATCTGTGCCTGGGAACGATTTGGGATTATGTGTTGTGAATGTGAAACAATTGGTTTTGAAATGTAATGAAGTAAAAGTTGTTTTTGAAATCTGTGTTTTGTTTCATATTCTAGTGCTTCTGATATTATTGATACCATTAACATAGCCGTATTTAGTCGCCGGAAGCTAATACTATAGATGACTGCAGCATCTGTAGCGCATAGTTTTGGGTTCTAGATAGGGGATGTTACAGCTTGGTATCAGAGCATGGTTTATGAAATACTTTAATTAAAAATGATTTTTGAAAACATAATCCTTAGAAATTAGAGTTAAGATTGGGGTATGGGATAACGCTATAGTAACGTACTTGTATTTGTTTTATATATATATATATATATATATAAGTATACGCTATATCTCTAGACTCCTATCTTAGTTAGGCTATTCATCTGTATCTCATGAGGTTTGAATACAGATACGGAGGGAAGAAGAGGCAGAGTAAATCTCAGAGGAGATAGCACCACCACTAATGGAAATGCCCGACCAAACACAAGGAGAGATCCTGGTCAGGCACAAGCTAAAACTGTTGGTGCGGAAGTTCCCTAGATGGACATGGGAGCAATGTATCAGTTCTTTGTAAACATAATGCAAGCTAGAATAGCAGCCAGAGTTGTCGGAGGTAATGCTGCTGGAGGTGGGGCTCAGGAAGTTCCGATGGACAATCAGTATGCTAACTTAAGTAGGGATTACATCAGGCTTGGAGGGAAGTCGTTTATTGGTACCAAAGATGCGATCAAGATGGAAAATTGGCTGCTGCATTGCAAGAGAATTTTTGCTAACTTAGGATTGAATGATGCACAGAAGAGGAGATTGGCTTCGAGGCAGCTGTAGGGAGCTGCTCTATTCTAGTGGAATACTGTTACTGCTGGAGTTGATGAGGAAAACATAACTTAGGAGGAGTTTAGGAGAAGGTGTTCAGAAAGATTTATGTCTGTAATGGCGCAGTCAGCATTGGTGAGGAAGTTTTGTAGAGTTGGAACAAGGAGATATGTCCGTCTTGGAGTATGCTAGGAAGTTTGAGGAATTGGCCCGATACGAGTATGATTTGGTAGATACCGTGATCGGGAGGAATGAAAAGTTTATAAGGGGCTTGAGGCCAGAGTTGATAAGTGCCACTTTACCACATTTAAGAGATCCCAGTGATGTAGTGGTTGAAATGGCATTAAGACAAGAAGAGGCATTGGCTTCCTTGAGGAAGAAGATGAAGGAGGCCCAGATGGGACAGGGCTAGAAAAGGAAGTTTTTCCAGAAAAAGAATGCTCAGAAGGGAGGAGCACAAAAGAAAGGAAAGGCTGAAGTGGTTTGCTACAAATGCGATAAGAAGGGACACTATGCTAATGAGTGTCGAACCGATAAAGGAAAAGGGAAAGAGGTTGGTGGAAAGAAGAATGTTAGATGTTTTAATTATGATCAGATCGGTCATTACAAGAACAAATTCCCTGAGCCTGCTAGAGATTGAAAGGGACAGATGTATTCACTAAAGCCCGCAATTCCAAGGCCGGTTGTATAGGAAAAAGGGAAGGCTATTCTGGGAGGCTCGTTGCAGATTCACGGTATGTCTGTTAACGTTCTATTTGATACTGGAGCATCTCATTCTTTTATTTCTTGATGTTTGGTAGATAGGCTTAACCTAGAACCCTCATACTTAGTTACTTCCTTAAGGGTTGCAAATCCGATAGGAGGGTATGCAACGCTTGGGATGAGGTGTGACCATTTAGAACTTGATTTGCTAGGCCATACTTTTGATTGTTGTTTGCATGTGTTTGACTTTGTGGGAGTTGGGATTATCCTTGGGATGGATTGGTTAAGTAAATATGATGCTAGGATATTTTTCCATGATAGGAAAATATCACTTAGTCACCAGGATTGTAGTGATCGGATTGTTTATACCGTAGAGAACCCTAGTTGTGAAGTGAATGCTTTATTGTGTATTATGCAGTTGGAGGATGAGTTGCATCGAGTCTTTGTAGTTAGAGAGTTTGCTGATGTATTTGAGTTGGTAGTTGGATTGCCACCGAAACAAGCCATAGAGTTTCAGATTGATTTGGTGCCTGGAGCAGAGCCGGTGAGTAGTCCACCGAGCAGGATGACACCCACTGAGATGAGAGAGTTGAAGGCGTAGTTGGTGGATTTGGAAGGCAAGAGTTTTATTCGACCAAGTAATTCACCATGGGGGGCTACTGCAGTGTTGCTAAGAAGCTGGACAGATCGTTAAGGATGTGTATCGAATATCGTAAGTTGAATGAGAAGACGATAAAGAACTGATATCCATTGCCGAGAATTGACGATTTGTTTGATCAGTTAAGTGGAGCCGAGGTATTCTCTCAGCTGGATTCGGCAATGGGATTTCATCAGCTTAGAGTGGCAGAGGATAACATTCCTTTGACGGTGTTTAGAACAAGATATGGATCGTACGAATGGTTAGTTATGCCGTTCGGACTAACTAATGCACCGACATTCTTTGTGGATCCGATGAATAGAATTCTCCAAGAGCACTTGGATAGATTTGTGTTGGTCTACATAGATGACATTTTGATATACTCTAAGGATGAGAAGGAGCATGAAGTTCATCTTAGAGTTATGCTCGAAACGTTAAGGGAGCATCAGTTGAAGGCTAAGTTTTCGAAGTGCCGTTTTTGGAAGAAGGAAGTGAAGTTCCTTGGTCATGTCATCTCAGAGAAAGGGTTGTCTGTAGATCCGACTAAGATTGAGGCAGTGAATAATTGGAAGAGACCTGAGACGGTGACCGAGATTAAGATCTTTCTTGGATTAGCTGGGTATTATCAAAGGTTTGTAAAGGATTTTTCATGGATAGTTGCACCGATGGCTAAGCTTATGCGAAAAGATGTGAAGTTTGTATGGACTGATAAGTGCGAGGAAGCATTTCAGAACTTGAAACACTTATTGACTCATACATCGGTGTTAGTTGTTCCGAAGGGGAATCAAGATTTAGTTGTTTATACTGATGCGTGTGAAACTGGATTGGGAGCTGTGTTGATGCAAAGAGTTAAAGTGATTGCTTATGCTTCTAAACAGCTCAAACCACATGAAGTTAGGTATCCTACGCATGATTTGGAGTTAGCTGCCATTATATTTGCTTTGAAGGTGTGGAGGCATTATATTTTGGGAGAGCGATTTGAGCTTTATACTGATCATAAGTCGTTGAAGTACTTGTTCTCTCAAAAGGAGCTGAACATGAGACAGCAGAGATGGTTGGAGTTTATCGCTGCTTATGATTTTGGAATTGAGCACACACCCGGAAAAGGAAACAAGGTGGCGGATGCACCCAGCCGTAAACATCAGAATACAGTATTGGCTATGATTACTGAGTGGAAAGATTTGGAAGCATTATCAGCTTTTAGTGTGCAGCTTAGATCCGAGGTAGGTTCAAGTGCAGGAAGTGCTATGTTGTCTTGTTAAGAAGTTAAACCAGTAATGATTGAGAAGATAGCTTCTAAAAAGGAGGAGGATCCGGTTTTGGCTGAACGGATTAGAAGGTTGAGGGAAGGAACAGAGAGCAATGACCTAAACGATTTCAGTCTTAACCAAAATGGGTGGTTGCGGAAGAAAGGAAGGTTGTGTGTCCCGAATGTATGAGGCATGAGGAAGGAAGTTTTGGATGAGTGCCATCGTTCGAAGTTCAATATCCATCCAGAAGGAACAAAGATGTATTAGGATATGAAGAGAAGTTTCTTCTAGGAAGGTATGAAACGGGACATTGGTTTGTGTGTTAGGCAGTTCTTGAATTGCCAACAGGCAAAGGCTGAACACCAGAAGCCTAGTGGGTTGCTTCAACCGTTAGAAGTTCCGTTGTGGAAATGGGATTCCATCTCTATGGATTTTATTGATAGGTTGCCAAGGTCTAGTAGAGGAAATGAAAGCATATGGGTCATAGTAGATAGATTGACTAAGAGTGCCCATTTCATTCCGGTAAAGTCAACTAGGATGACACCTATTTTGGCGAAGTTATTTATGAAGAATGTGGTTAGGCTGCACGGGATTCCTAGTAGTATTGTCAGTGATAGAGATTCTTTGTTTACTAGTGAGTTCTGGAGAAGTCTACAGGAAGCATTAGGAACAAAGCTCAACATGAGTACCGCTTACCATCCACAAACTGATGGACAAACGGAAAGAGAGAACAAAATCTTAGAGGAGTTGTTAAGAGCTTGTGTATTGGATTTCGGGGGACCATGGGAGGACCATCTTCATCTGGTCGAGTTCTCGTATAACAATATTTATCAGATTAGTATTGGGATGGCACTATTTGAAGCTTTGTATGGAAGACCATGCAAGTCTCCCACATGCTGGTTAGAGACCAGGGATAGATTGGTTCTTGGTCCGAATTTGGTGAAGGAAGTTGCAGAGAAGATTGAGTTGATTCGAGTTAGGATGAAGGAAGCTCAATCTAGGCAGAAAAGTTATGCTTATAGAAAAAGGAAAGATTTGGAATTTTTTATCGGAGACTATGTGGTCATCAAGGTTTCATCGATGAAGGGTGTGATTAGATTTGGAAAGTCAGGAATGTTAGCACCTAGATTCGTTGGACCTTTCCGTATTGTTGAGGGGATCGGGAAACTCGTTTATAGAGTAGAGTTACCGAATAGTTTGGCTGGATTCCATGATGTTTTACATGTTTCTCGTCTTAGGAAATGTGTTAGAGACCATGAGACTACCATAGCACCTACAGTGTTAGAAGATTTAGTAGAAGAACCGAGAATTTGACCATTGTTAGAAAGCCGATTCAGATTGTGGCTAAAGATCAGAAGAAGTTGAGGAACAAGACAGTCAAGTTAGTAAAGGTTCAGTGGAGTGATTATGCTAGAGACTGTACTTGGGAGACGGAGAGAAGGATTAGAGACTCTTACCCTGATTTGTTTGATGGTATGTTTTACCTTTGGTTGTTTTGATTGTGTACCTTATCGTAATTTCGAGGACAAAATTCTTTAAGGTGGAGAGTCTATAACACCCCGTATTTTTATAACATTATTTAGAATAATTAATTAGGTAAATTAAATAAAATAATGGAAGATTAAAAGGTTGAGATTTGACTAACAAAGGGTAGCCGTACCATGTTAGTGTGTTAATTTAAATGAAATGACCTAAGTTAATGTTTTAGGATATGAGAAAGGCAATATGGGAAATATGTAAGGTTTATACCCTAAACCCTTAGGAATGGAACTCACGTTCATTTTCATTTCATTCAAACTATAATTTCCTAAGGTCGGCCACCATTTTTATTCTCGAGAAAAGACTAAAGCTAGGATTCAAGAGAAGGAGGATAATCAACTAAATCAACATCAAATCTCACATCTATAATCTCAAAGCTAAGGTGAATAATTACTACATCCTAATTTCTTTTTGTTTTCGGTTTTAAGATTAGAATCGAAATGATTTTGTAAGTATATGCCATGTTTTGATGATTAAAGTTATATATATATATATATATATATATATATATATATGTGTGTGTGTGTGTGTGTGTTGTTGATGGATTATACATGTTCATGTTAGTTTATATGATATGTTTGACATGAAAACCTTATTAAATGATATCCAAAATCCTTGAAATTTTAAATATAGGTTAGAAATGAAATTTTAGAGATGGGTTTCGATTTTCCTAACTTTCTGAATTAATATGGATTTTATATTAATTTTCTAGTGAAGGAAATTGTTTATTGGGTTATATATTACTTTCGGCTAAAATAATAATTATTTGGGGTTGAAAATTTTATATGTTGGGCAACATATTAAAATAGATTTTCTAGGATTTTTCCAAATTTTTCCAGAGTTATTTGATGAATATATAAAATTATTTAAGGTATGAGACTTAAATGTTTTATATATTTAATTAAGGAGAAGGGGCATTTTATAAAAGGAAATTATTATTTAATTCTGAAAATACTAGCAGAATATTTCTGAAAAGAATTTGTTAACCGATGAAAATTTAACAAACAAAGGCATGTTAGTTGAAAAGTTATCTTTTTTAAGTTAAAAACAAAGAAAACATACTTTTAGCATGTTTCAGCCTTTGCGACAACAAACCTTCCGACCCAGACCTTCCGACAAGGTCGAGAGGTTCTAAGCTTTCGACAAGGTCAAACCAATGCATATGGTATAAAGCTACTTGGTACGTAATGAATTAGACAGAGTTGAAGGGTTCTAAGTCAAAAGGT
Organism: Allium fistulosum; assembly: GCA_030737815.1. Lineage (NCBI taxonomy): Eukaryota > Viridiplantae > Streptophyta > Magnoliopsida > Asparagales > Amaryllidaceae > Allium > Allium fistulosum. The sequence continues at coordinate 239,004,484 of CM060902.1, forward strand.
TGATGGCCAAAGAGGTTGGGATATGTTTGTTTTATAAACTAAAAGCTTTCACCTGCTTTGCTTTCGAATAAGAGCTTTCGACTTGGTTGCTTTTGACCAGGTCAAAATATTTAAAAGAAAAGTTTTAAACCCTTCGACATAGTCGAAAGGTTACTGCTGCTTTATTACTACTTTTTTTTGAAACCTTCCGACATAGTCGAAAGGTTACAGCTGCTTTATAAATGTTTTGTTTTGAACCTTTCGACAAAGACGAAAGGTTTGCTTGTTTTAAAAACTAGCTGCTTCTCCATGCTTTCGAAAGGAAGCTTTCGACTTAGGTGACTTACCCTCGTTTTAATTGAAGTATAACTAAGCTTTTGAAGCAGAGCTTTCGACTTAGTCGAAAGGTTGCTTCCAATAGAGTCGAAAGGTTTTAAAAGAAGGTTTCCACTTGTTTTAAATTGAACCCAGTAAGTTTCCGAAAAGTTTAGTTCAATGGTTTCGAAAGGTTTATTGAATGGTTTCGAAAGGTTTATGAAGGAAGGTTTTCCAAAGGTTTTTCTAAGGTAATGTTTTAAAGTGGTTTTAAAGAAGGATGTCCAAAGTTTTATAGCTTTCGAAAGGTTTGCTTTTCAATGGGTTCGACAGGTTTGGAGAATGGTTTCGAAAGTTTTGATGTATGATTTCGAAAGGTTTGAGGAATGATTTCGAAATGTTTGATATTGGTTTTGAAGAGAGGATTTCAAAGTATATAAAGAGGTTCTTTCAAATGGTTAAATGTTTTCATCAACTAAAGTTTGATTAAAGAATATATATAACATGGTGATATGATTTTGAGTAAAGTATAAAGATTATATATTTTCCTTGTTTAAGTTTGATTTAAAGGTTTTAAATCATTTTGAAAATGTTTTGAAGAAAAATTATGGGAGGGGATCCTTAAGTGAAAATGACTCAGATATTAGAATACCAGATAAGACTAGTATGGGGTCGTGCCCTATACATTAGCTAATATCCCCAGCTAATTGTTTGTCCAAAATTCCAACCTGTAGGCTTTATCATTGGTATAATAAAATTATGATACACACCGAAAAGACTATATGTTTGTATACAGATAGGTTATTGGTGAGCCCAAAAAACCATTAAGATCGGGAAGACCTGGGAGATGATTAATTTAGGGACAGACCGTCCAAAAGTGAAGTATTTAACAGATAGTTGAGGACAGACCGTCTAGATGGTAAATGTTTAATAGATAGTTAAGGATAGATAATCCAGAAGAAGAATATCCAATAGGTGTTAGGTTAATTTTGATTATATTGTCTGGTAGGCCCGAGTCAGCCAAAGGTTAAAAGTTATCCAAACAAAACTTGTGTGTTTGAATAGATAGTTCATTATTACCTGATATTTATGTATGTTTAGATAATGATTGCTTTACAGTATTTAACCATTGTGGATGCAGGAGCATAGTATATGGTTTTATGAAAGGTTTTGCAAAAATATGTTTTCAAAGGATGTTAGTGAGGGGAAACCCGTTTCGGTAAGCGGCGTGGTCTCACTTAACATAATTATTCCGGGATGTATATTCACACCAGGCTTTATGTATGACTCGAAGTTTATGTTTTCCCCTTAAACTCTCGGGTGCTCAAAATTAATTTGAGTAGGCTGAGTGATTAAGGCCTTTTTCAGGTTTTAGTAGGATGACGAATAAGCTACCGGATGCATGCAGGAGGAAAACGGATAGCTATTTAGGAGTTGTAGTTCTTGTTATGTTTTGATGGATTTTCCGCGGTGTTGTTTTGTATTAGGTCTATTATGACCATATGAATCTGATCAACCAAGGGGGTATCTTCATATACCGCTCTTGGCATATTTTGTAATAATTATAGTTGATCTGTGCTTGGGAACATTTTGGGATTATGTGTTGTGAATGTGAAACAATTGGTTTTGAAATGTAATGAAGTAAAAGTTGTTTTTGAAATCTGTGTTTTGTTTCATATTCTAGTGCATCTGATATTATTGATACCATTAACATAGCCGTATTTACTTGCTGAAAGCTAATACTATAAATGACTACAACATCTATAGCGCTTAGTTTTGGGTCTCTAGATTGGGGATGTTACACTTCTTAGGCCTTGCTGGTTATTTTCAGAGGTTTATAGAGAATTTTGCTCGGATTGCTGCACCTCTCACTACTTTGACTCATAAGAATACCAAGTTTATATGGAATGATAAGAGTGAAGCTACCTTCAATGAATTAAAGCACAAGCTAACTTCTGCTCCTGTTCTTACCATTCCAAATGGAAGTGAGGGATTAACGGTATACACTGATGCTAGTCGAGAAGGTTTATGAGCTGTTTTGATGCATAATGGAAAGGTTATTACTTATGCCAGCCGTCAGTTGAGGACCCATGAAGCTAATTATGCAGCTCATGATTTTGAATTGCTTGCCGTAGTATTTGTCTTTAAAGTTATGGAGGCATCATCTTTTGGGAACTAAGTTTGAGCTCTTTACGAATCACTAGTCGTTGAAGTATATTTTCACCCAGAAGGATTTGAACCAGAGGCAAGTTAGATGTCTCGAGTTTCTAGCTACTTATGACCTCGACATCAACTATACTCCCGGGAAAGCTAATGTAGTGGCCGATGCCTTAAGTCGGAAGAAGGCGATGTTATGCCATCTTGTTGTTTCTTCCACCCTTTTGGATCGTATTGTTGCTGAGAAAGATGAAGACGAGATGCTAAGGCTTATTAAGGAGAATGTTCGTAATAGGGAAGGTGGTAACCAAGATGGAATGGGAGCACAGATTGATAATAAAGGAATTTTAAGGATTAATAATCAAATATGTGTTTCGAATGTCGATCGATTAAGGCAAGACTTACTTCGTGAAAATCATCGGTCTGGACTCTGTATTCATCCCGGTGTGACGAAGATGTACCAGAAATTGAAGAAGTTGTATTGGTGGAGTGGTATGAAGCGTGATATCTCTCTTTATGTTAGTAGATGTGCCACTTGCCAACAGGTTACAGCTGATCAGCAGAAGACCGCTGGATTATTGCAACCTCCGGAGATTCCCAATTGGAAGTGGGATGTAACAACCCACACCCTAGTAGGCTTAAAGTTTCGATGAACCAAAAATCCAAGTCCACTAAAGCACGAATCGCTGGTTCGGTATCTTGCAAATAACAAAGGTAAGTCAGAGTAATGTTTATAAAATCTCATAGAAAAATAATGATAAAATATTCAACATATGGTTACTAACCATGATTGGGCTACTGTCCCTAACAGTGTTGAACCTAGGAGTGAAACTTGCCTTATTTACTAAATCCCAATACTTGCTAAAATGTCTTCCTGTGGGTGGGAAAAATGTGAATGGGTCGGACATAAAGTCTAATGAATGAGAAATAAAATGAAGCAGAAAGAATAAAATAGTTTAATTCAGGTCTTCTCCGGATATCGCAGTAGGTGAATAATATAATGCAGTGAATCCTTCTTAGATATAGTTCCTAAGAAGACAAAGTCTATGGTCACTCTAGGGAATTCAACCATGCAGTAATACTAAACATCAATCGGCCTTTCAAAACTGCTGTCCTTACCTATCCACGTGTTATAACATGAAAGTCATGCCCTTCACCCGTGCACTGTGACTGCCTATCCACGTGCTACAGCGTGAAAGTCATGCTCTTCACCCATGCACTGTGATTAAATGCCTCTTACGTCTGACCGGCGCCGACTCAAACAATCTCGCAGGACCCCGAAGTTACGCTCAGGCTCCGCCAAAATGGATTCCTATCCTCCTGTCTCCTCGGTCACCAATGTGGACATGCCCCTATCCAAAGTGTCGGTCCTCCGAAAGAGCGCCCACAGCTGGGTCAGCTGTGCAAAATCCTCCAACGATCTTCCTAAAGAAGCCTACGTCGGAGCACACTTGTCATGTTCCGTCCGCATCGATCTGCCTGAAGAAGCCTACGTTTGCGAATGCTATCTATCCTACGTACTAGCAACCTATGAAAAGTAACAAACATCATTGCGAACCTACTTGCCCGCTCTTAGTATGTACATCCAAAACTATATTTTGGTCTTAACTGCATGAAACACCTATCTAGACCTTTACAAGGTCTACCTACCAAATCGCTTCCAGATTAATTAATTTTACCTTTACAGTTTACATACTGTTTATTTTCATTAATCTGCTTTAGGCCATTTTTACATCCGATTTGGTTATTTCATAATTTCCTTTCTTACTTAAATGGTGTTTCAATTTAACATCCGTTCAGTCTGTATGGTTTGTCTGTAATTTTTATACCATTTTGTTACAGATTTACACTAGCCTTTAGGGTCCATTTAATTTACATTTTTTTCCACCTTAATTTACGTTCTCCTTTTATAGATTTAATCTGTACAAAGTTTTTATCCAATAGCCACAAACCATTTAATTACAAAAAATTCCACTTTTTACGTTTAAGGCCGCATATGGAATAAACACATATACCAATTAAAATTCCTAATTTTGTTCCATAACCATATTCAGAATTATGTAATTATACCAACCAAATTTCCAATTTTATTCAAATAACATATTTTGAATTTACCCAACTAACCAGTTATGCCATTAATAATTGAATAACAATTCTAATTCAATTTAATTAAACCAATCTCATTTATGCCATAATACGTGAATAAGCAATTTATACGTTCCATATTTTAAACGAAACATGAATTCGAATTGAGAAGTGGTAGAAGAAGAAGTTACGATAATTTGCATCAAACCTCAATTATTAACAGAAATTAATTCATATTATCATGCCAGAAAAGAACTAAAATTAAACTACTTTATTTTTCTGTTTCATATTAATTCCCACTCACCTGGCACTTGAGCTTGTATAAATTTGAAAAGCTTTTCTTCTTCTTATCTTCCTCTTTTTAAATTCTTTAGAATTCTTCAAATAACCCGTATATATATTTTTAATTTGATTTGGAAGAGAATTATTTATTTAGTGGAGAAAAGGAGTAAGAAGAATACACACAAATTTTCTGTAGACTTGTGGCGACGGCTGAATAAAAGATTAGGCTTTAAGTTAGATGGTTTATTTATAGATAGCGTGAGTGCATATAATCCATTAGATTTTCCTAGGTTAAATCATGTTCTTCCGAACATCTCATGGTTATAGACTCTGGCTCATACACGTCACTGGACCAATAGAATGCTAGGAAATCAAAAACCACGTCACTCAGTCCAATAGAAAACCACCACGTTAGAAAATAAATCAGCGTTTATTAATTATTCCCATTAATTGATTGCATTGCAAAATTTCCATTTTTGTTGTTTGTATGTATACATTACACTTGTTGAGAGACTATACTCTTTATCTTAATTGACTTTACAAATTGTTTCCCACTTTATAAATCTCATTAGATCTTTATTTTAAATATTTTCATTTGTTAGCAATCAATCCATCTTAATTTGCCAAATTTACATCCATAATAATTTCATTTGTTATACATTCTCATTAATATCAATTATGTCACTAATTCAACCAATCAATTTATTCCCAATCCGTATCAATTCATCAATTGGGTATGTTACACATTTATTTACACTTTTGAATGTGTACAATTAATTAGGATATATGTATATATACATATACAATTTAAACTACTCAATCCCTTGGTTAATTTTATTTATTCATAGTTAATTTTCTTAATTGACTGCTTACTAATTTTAACCATTTTCCATTGATTCTTGTCCGTCACAACATTTATTTGTTAATGTTTTATCCTCCTTTCTAAATCTTCTGTTTATAAACATTAAAGATTTAAACTTCAAGAATAAATATTTTAAAAACAATTTAGTTTCCTCATCTTACATGTTTACAATCTACGTTAATTTACAATTAAAGTACATTAGTAAATGTTGTAACGCATGTTAACTACAATTGTAACGTACATTAATTACTAATAATGTGCATTTATTATCAATAAATATTTTTACCATTTCTCTCCTTATATATATATATATCTGTGTGTGTGTGTGTGTGTTAATACAATACTCTTGTTTCCAATTAATTTCATTAATCAAATTCAAACGTTTAAATGTGCGCATAAACACATATGCTATTGAAATAATTCGAAACTTTGTGTATGTAATATGTTTGCCTTTTTACTAAATTCTAATGACTCATTGCTGACTGTGTACATATGTAATTTAACACACATCAACAATCAATCAATCAATTATAATTAATGTAAGTTACCAATTTCATACGTGTAATTGTTTCTGATGCTAAAACTTCAAACGATCATAACTTCTTCATTTGAACTCTGTTTGGAAAACATTATATTTGAAAATTAATCAGACAATTGCCACGAACACAATGGTATAGGTTTCGTGGCCAAATCCTAATATTTGCAAAATGTTCATTTTTTACAGTTGTCTAAGTTTATTAATTATATTTCCATTAATTAATTAGTGTAAAAAACGTGAGGTGTGCTTTAATTTACACGTTTCCTTTAAATTTTATTTTAATAATAACTTCTTCTATTTTAATTCCTTTTTAATTATTTTTCCCCTAAAATATCGGGGTGTTACATTCTTCCTCGTTAAAGGATTTCGTCCCCGAAGTCTCCAAAGATAGGAGAATGTAAATAGCAACCATCATCCAAAAACTACATCCATCATCCATTTCTACCATTGTCCTTACTTTTAACTAATGCAATTTATGATTTATGCAAAGTGAAATGCATATGAACTTACCTAATGCGAAAAGGTAGTCGGTCTACTGATTTAGTTGACCTCCTGTAATGCAAGTATGCTTATGCCATGCAACCAAATGTATGCAATTACCCTAGTATAATTGATAATTCTATATGTATGTTTCAATCATTCACCCAAATGCACCATCCATATGCAACATCCATTTATATATACACACACATATATATACAACCATGTGCAAATGCAATAGATAACAGGCACGCATATGCAGGTGTGTGTACCTAGTTGGTTGATTATCGTAATAAATATCTATCAAGTGCATGCAATGTATCCATTTGCAAACATTGGCATCCACTTGCAATCATTTTCATCCATCAAACATAACATGCCCTAATGACATGTTTACAACCAAGCTACCATCCATAAGTTTCACCTAAAGATTATCGAAAAGACCCTAACTAAGGAAAGATCAAAGATCAAAGATAGGATGTCCAAAAGAAAACTTACCAACAAAAGATGTGGATATGAAATCCTAATCCTCTCCTTCGGGGCCATATCCCGAACCGGTAGAGTAACCGGTCGAGCATTATCAACAAGATATATCCAGAAATCAACCTCTCTCCATGGAGGAAGGCCAGTGACCTCCTCAAAAACATCATGGTACAAAGAAACAACTGGAACAGAATTAAGATCATCAGGCGATACGTCTAAAGAATAAAGGTAGCTAAGCATAATAGACCCTCGCGGATCACATGAAACCTCCAAGGTACACCCACTACACGTACCTAACAAGACTACCCTCCTATCACAATCTAAGATCGCCCCATACATCGACAACCAGTCCATACCTAAAATAAGACCAAAATCAGAGAAACCAAGAACGAACACCTCACAGTCAAACTCTACTCCAATAATCAAAATTTTCAGACCTCGGAAAAGCATCGACAAGTAAGCCGATCCTCCAACTGGGTTTGAGACTACTACCGGATCAGAAATGATGGAAACATCTAAATGAAGTCCCTCAATAAGAGAACTAGAGATAAAGGAATGAAATCCTCCTGAATCAAACAAGGTGTGTACTGAAATATCAAAAATGGAACACAAACCTTCCACCATAACTTTCTCATACCCTCCCTTTTTTTTTCAAACTCTACAGTCAACCTTATCCTAGTAGGCTAGTTAATCCTATTTATCTAACTCCAAATTTATTTCTTCCCTTTCTAAGTGGATATCAAAACATTTTTACTTTGCCTTTTCAACAAAAATCATGAATTTCTCAAAGCGAATTAGTCTCTAAAACTATAAAGTCTACCTTTTCATTTCTTTTATAGTTTAGTTCAACTTCTGATTTTTACCATTTCCATACAACTAGTAAGTCGCCTAAGATTTTAAAATCTTCCTATTTTCAAATTTCACAAAGCTAGAAAGTTTTAAAACTGCTAAATTCTCTTTTAAATTTTTAACTTACCAGCATTTACCCGTACATTTCCAAACATTATTTATTTCAAAAAGAAAAAAAGGTTCAGAAGTAGTGCTTTAGAGGCTTTTTAAATTCTCTCTTTTTCTTTCAAAATTTCCATTTTAAAAGTAAAATACACATTGGAGATAAGTGCAACAATGTGTAAAATAAGTGCTAAACAATTATTGAAAAAATAGCTTTCCTCTTATTTTTGTCAAATTCTTTCAATTTTTCTTTTTAACGAAATTTAAGTGGTTTGTCTAATTATTTTATTGAACTAAAGTATCAGACACCCACTACTTCCACTAAAAGCAAAATACACATTGAGGGTGAATATAACCATGTGCTTAAAAAGTTCTACGATGGTTATCGAAAAATAACCTATAACAATTTCTTTTTACACAATTTCCATAAAATTTATTTGACAAATTTCATATCATTTTCCTTTCTCTTTTAAATATAAGATTTCCACTATTTTTATTTTGGGAAAACACTTTCACTTATTTACGATTTAAATCAGAGTAGATAATAGGAAACCTAATAGCTTAAGCCCACTCTTATGCATCAATACTAAAAATGCACAAATTTCCTTATGGTCGCAAAGCCTTTTCCTCATATTTATTTCCAACCTACCCATCTCCTAAAGGTCGCACTGGGCTAATCTCCTTAATTTACTTTCATGCCCATAATTCCTCTGCTACTACTAGCTTATATAAAAACAACCCTTAGCATTTCTACAAGAATAACTAGGGAAGGTACATCCTATCTCCTAAAACTTGTTCTAATTCACTTTCCCATAGATAGGGTAGGCACGAATAAAAGGAATTCCGATATATATAGTTAAAACCTTTAAAAACTACTTTTAACAAAACTTTTATCTATATACATATATATAAATATATACTTTCAAAACTTGTTTTTGAAAAAGTTTTGAAAGACTCCTTGAAAACCCATTTTTTTCAAGTACGTTCTCTCAATACGTGTCTTAATCCTAGGGAATCCTTAACCCTAGGCTCCATTTCCTATCTACTCCATACTTTAAAACTTAGTTTGGCATTTATTTCTTCCTTTTAAAAATTAAAGCTTCAAAAAAATTTTAAATCCCAAAATTCTTACCTTTAAAAATGTTACCTATAACTTCTTATTAAATCGATAAATACTTGATGGCTTTACCTTACACTCTTACGGTGTTTGAATTTAAATTATCCCCTAAACCTAGATGGAAATACCAACAATTCTAAGTTTAGAATTTAACCTGCTTTTCCTTTTAAAGACCTTTATAAATTTCTAAAAATTGGAATCTTTGATTAAAATTTTTCATTAAGTTTTTCTTTTTCAAAAACTTATTTATTTCCACCAAACCATTTATTCCAAAGACATACCTTATTTGTTTTCAAAAATTTCTTTCATAATTTTCATATTACAAAAATTAGAGTAGATAAGAACAATGAATCTCTCAAGAGTTCCTTGACTTTTCCTACTACACTTACTAACATTTCTTCCAATTACTGCACTTTTTATTTATACTTAAAGATTTTATACTTTAATATATTGGAACTACTATAGAAACCATTAAAAATATTCTATGAATCCTTTATAGGAGGATTTATGTTTGTGTGAAATTACAAGGATTTTTGTTTCCGCATATTCCTTATAATTTCAACAAAACATGTTTGTTCATAGCTTGGTTGATTCATAGAAAATTATATCATTACTCCTTTCATTCCAATAAATTAAAGTATGTCAAATCCTTACCTATCTACAATACTAATGCAGTTACTTAACTAAATTTCAAGTTCTACGTCTCCCTTTTTAAAACATGTACTCTATTCCCAATTTCTACCATTTATTTTGTTCGCATAAGAATAATTTTCATGTAAAAATATTTTCAAGCTATATTGCTCTTTTTATCCCTTTCATAAGAATAGAGTTTTGCAAAATTTCCTTTACTGAAATTTCTGGATTTCAATTAACTTAAATTTAAATTCGTTCTGCTTTATAAAGAAACTAGCAAGCTACTTATGCTGTATAATCTTACAAAAAGAATTTTTTCTTCAAATAAAAATCTTTATCATACAAAAACCATACCTCTTTTCCAAAACCCAATATTTATCCTTTTCAAATATATTTCAACTTTTTAATCTAAAAAAATTTCCTCTTTAATGGGTTAAACTTAAAGTGGACCTTTACTTACTTCCTTAGGAATGTCCTATTCCTAATCTTGGAAATCCTTTTTCTCCCACCTAAATCTCTTTTTCTCTAAGGAATTTTCCTACTTGCATAACATATGGATTCTAATTCTTTTCCAATAAATGGACCTATTGTACATTTTCCAATGGAAATAAAAATGGGAACTGAACATCCTTGGGCTACTACGACCCAACTAGAACTCATGTACAAATTTCCTTTCTTTCCAGGGACTTTTCATATGTTACTAAACTATATTTAGGATTAATTGGATTTAAGTATATTTATTTTTGCAAATACATTCACTCATACTTCCTAATTATTAGGATCTGCTAACCTAAGCTCTGATACCAAATGTAACAACCCGGACCCCAGTAGGCTTAAATTTTCGATGAACCGAAAATCCAAGTCCACTAAAGCACGAATCGCTGGTTTGGTATCCGACAAATAACAAAGGTAAGTCATAGTAATGTTTATAAAATCTCATAGCGGAATAATGATAAAATATTCAACATATGGTTACTAACCAGGATTAGGCTACTGTCCCTAACTGTGTTGAACCTAGGAGTGAAACTTGCTTTTTTACTAAATCCCAATACTTGCTAAAATGTCTTCCTGTGGGTGGGAAAAATGTGAATGGGTTAGACATAAAGTCCGGTGAATGAGAAATAAAATGAAGCAGAAAGAATAAAAAAGTTTGATTCCAAGTCTTCCCTGGATATCGCAGAGGGTGAATACTATAATGCAGAGAATCCTTCTTAGATATAGTTCCTAAGAAGCCAAAGTCCGTGGTCACTCTAGGTAAGTCAACCATGCAGTAATACTAAACGTCAATCGGCCTGTCGGAACTGCTGTCCTTACCTATCCACGTGCTACAGCGTGAAAGTCATGCTCTTCACCCATACACTGTGACTGCCTATCCACGTGCTATAGCGTGAAAGTCATGCTCTTCACCCATGCACTGTGATTAAATATCTCTTACGTCTGACCGGCATCGACTCAAACAACCTCGTAGGACCCCGAAATTGCGCTCAAGCTCCGCAAAACTGGACTCATATCCTTCTATCTCCTCGGTCACCAACGTGGACTTGCCCCTATCCAAAGTGTCGGTCCTTTGAAAGAGCACCCGCAGCTGGGTCGGCTGCACAAAATCCTCCAACGATCTGCCTAGAGAAGCCTAGGTCGGAGCTCACTTGTCATGTTCCGTCCGCGTCGATCTGCCTGAAGAAGCCTACGATAGCGGATGCTGTCTATCCTACGTACTAGAAACCTATGAAAGGCAAAAAACATCCTTGCGAACCTACTTTCCCGCTCCTAGTACGTACATCCAAAACTATATTTTGGTCTTAACTGCATGAAACACCTATCCAGACCTTTACAAAGTCTGCCTACCAAATCGCTTCCAAATTAATTAATTTTACCGTTATAGTTTACATGCTGTTTATTTCCATTAATCTGCTTTAGGTCATTTTTACATCCGATTTGGTTATTTCACAATTTCCCTTTTCTTACTTAAATAGTGTTTCAATTTCACGTCCGTATGGTTTATTTGTAATTTTTATACCATTTTGTTACAGATTTACACTAGCCTTTCGGGTCCATTTAATTTACATTTTTTTCCACCCTAATTTATTTTCTCCTTTTAGAGATTTATTCTGTACAAAGTTTTTATCCAATAGCCACCAACCATTTAATTACACAAAATCCCACTTTTTACGTTTAAGGCCGCATATGGAATAAACACATATACCAATTAAAATTCCCAATTTTGTTCCATAACCATATTCAGAATTATGTAATTATACCAACCAAATTTCCTATTTTATTCAAAGAACATATTCTGAATTTACCCAACTAACCAGTTATGCCATTAAAAATTGAATAACAATTCTAATTCAATTTAATTAAACCAATCTCATTTACGCCATAAAACGTGAATAAGCAATTTATACGTTCCATATTTTAAACCAAACTTGAATTCGAATTGATAAGTGGTAGAAGAAGAAGTTACAATAATATGCATCAAACCTTAATTATTAACAGAAATTAATTCATATTATCGTGCCAGAAAAGAACTAAAATTAAACTACTTTTTTTTTCTGTTTCATATTAATTCCCACTCACCTGGCACTTGAGCTTGTTTAAATTTGAAAAGCTTTTCTTCTTCTTATCTTCCTTTTTTTAAATTCTTCAGAATTCTTCAAATAACTCGTATATATATTTTTAATTTGATTTGGAAGAGAATTATTTATTTAGTGGAGAAAAGGAGGAAGAAGAATACACACAAATTTTTCTGTAAACTTATGGCGACGGCTGAATAAAAGATTAGGCTTTAAGTTAGATGGTTTATTTATAGATAGTGTGAGTGCATATAATCCATTAGATTTTCATAGGTTAAATCATGTTCGTCCGAACATCTCATGGTTATACACTCTGGCTCATACACGTCACTGGACTAATAGAACGTTAGGAAATCAAAAACCATGTCACTCAGTCCAATAGAAAACCGCCACCTTAGAAATAAATCAACGTTCATTAATTATTCCCATTAATTGATTGCATTGCAAAATTTCCATTTTTGTTGTTTGTGTGTATACATTACACTTTTTGAGAGATTATACTCTTCCTCTTAATTGACTTTACAAATTGTTTCCCGCTTTATAAATCTCATTAGACCTTTATTTTAAATATTTGCATTTGTTAGCAATCAATCCAACTTAATTTGCCAAATTTACATCCATAATAATTTCCTTTGTTATACATTCTCATTAATGTCAATTATGTCATTAATTCAACCAATCAACTTATTCCCAATCCTTATCTATTCATCAATTGGGTATGTTACACATTTATTTACACTTTTGAATATGTACAATTAATTAGGATATATGTATATATACATATACAATTTAAACTAATCAATCCCTTGGTTAATTTTATTCATTCATAGTTAATTTTCTTAATTGATTGCTTACTAATTTTAACGATTCCCCATTGATTCTTGTCCGTCACAACATTTATTTGTTAACATTTCATCGTCCTTTCTAAATCTTCTGTTTATAAACATTAAATATTTAAACTTCAAGAATATATATTTTATAAACAATTTAGTTTCCTCATCTTACATGTTTACAATCTACGTTAATTTCTAATTAACGTACGTTAGTAAATCTTGTAACGCGTGTTAACTGCAATTGTAACGTACATTAATTACTAATAATGTGCATTTATTGTCAATAAATCTTTTTACCATTTCTCTCCTTATACATATGTATGTGTGTACATATATATATATATATATTAATACAATACTCTTATTTCCAATTAATTTCATTAATCAAATTCAAATGTTAAATGTGTGCATAAACACGTAAGCTATTGAAATAATTCCAAACTTTGTGTATATAATATGTTTTCCTTTTTAATAAATTCTACCGACTCATTGTTGACTGTGTACATATGTAATTTAACATACATTAGCAATCAATCAATCAATTATAATTAATGTAAGTTACCAATTTCATATGTTTAATTGTTTATGATGTTAAAACTTCAAACGGTCGTAACTTCTTCGTTTTAACTCCGTTTGGAAAACATTATATATGAAAATTAATCAGAAAATTGCCATGAACACAATGGTATAAGTTTCGTGGTCAAATCCCAATATTTGCAAAATGTCCATTTTTCACAGTTGTCTAAGTTTATTAATTATATTTCCATTAATTAGTTAGTGTAAAAAAATGTGAGGTGTACTTTAATTTACACGTTTCCTTTAAATGTTCTTTTAATAATAACTTCTTTTATTTTAATTCCATTTTAATTATTTTTCCCCTGAAATATCGGGGTGTTACATGGGAACATTTTTCTATGGATTTTATTGATGGATTACCGAGGACTAGAAGGGGTAATGAGAGTATATGGGTGGTTGTTGATAGACTGACCAAGTTGGCTCATTTTGGTCAGATCTAACCGCACTGCTTCGAGTTTAGCTAGGATTTATATGAGAGAGATTGTTTGATTTCATGGTGTTCCGATCAGTATAGTTTATGATAGAGATCCTATCTTTACCAGTAACTTTTGGAGGGCATTTTCGGAAGCTTTGGGTACTAGGTTGAATCTTATCACAGCTTACCATCCGCAGACCGATGGTCAGACGAAAAGAGTAAATCAGATTTAGGAAGACCTTCTTCGTGCCTATGTTCTTGATTATGGTGGATCTTGAGAAGATCATCTCCATCTCGTTGAATTCCCTTATAATAATAGCTCTCAAGTATAACTTTAATTTAAAAAATTAAGATTTTAATAAGCGCAGATCAATTAAACTCCATCTTTTGAATTTAGGTAAGTATCAAGATGTCCCCGTTCGCTGCTCTTTATGGACGATCTTGTAATTCTCCATCTTGATGGATTGAATCCGGTAATTGTTTGGTTCTTGGTCCAGATATGATTTTGGATGCTTCTGAGAAGGTTGAGAAGATTAGGAGGAAGATGGGGATTGCACAGGATAGGTAGAAGAAGTATGCTAATAGGCGAAGGAGAAGTTTGGAATTTGCAGTGGGTGACTAGGTTTTTCTGAAGATCTCGCCATTGAAGAATGTGATTCGCTTTGGATGGAAAGGAAAGCTAACTCCTAGATTCATTGGTCCTTTCCGTATATTAGAAAGAGTTATAGCTTATCGAGTAGAATTGCTTGAGAAGCTGTCTGGAGTGCATAATGTGTTCAATGTTTCGCATCTTCGCAAGTATCTTCATGATCCATCTTTGACTGTTCAGCCTCCTTTACTTGAGAATTTGGATGTTAAGCCGAATCTCACCATCAAGAGGAAGCCGCTTCATATTATTAATCGAGGTACGAAGCAGTTGAGGAGGAAGTCAGTCAACCTGGTCAAGGTGCAGTAGAGTACTGATGATCGGGATTGTACCTGTGAGATGAAGGAGAGCATGCATGCTTCGAACCGGAGTTGTTCGTTCCAGGTACTATTCATTGAATCTATCTTGTCTTCCTTTTGTTTCTATTCCCGTGTCTCGTTCCTTTTCGGGGACGAAAAAGTTTTAAGTGGAGGAGAGTGTAACGACTCTCAAATTTGAATTATTTTAAATTATGTATTATTTGAATTTAAGTTAAAATTTAAAATTTTAATTTAAATAACGAATTTGAAATGCTGATTAATATATTTTTCCATATTTATTAAAATGGGAAAATTTCTAAAAAATCAAATTTTGATCAAATTTGGTCAAAGATTGACTTTTGGTTGAAAATTTAAAAGTTACAAACTTGAAAATTTTATTTTTTTATGATACTAGACTAAATTCTAATCTTCACTCCACTTTTCGTTTCGTTAAAATCCGACTTCTGTAGCTTTTAATCTGCAATTACAGTGTAAAAATGCGCGAATATGGACATTGTATTTGTGTGTATTTCTATCTGTATTTTTATATTGGATCTTGGGTTTTGGGTTGTGTTGCTTTGTTGGGCTTGTTTTGTTGGGCTTGAATCCTAAGAGTCACCTAAATGGGTACGTATACTTTCACTTCACCAGTTGATGTTTTTGTTGGAAAAAAAGAAAAAGGTACGTACTTTTTCTGGCATCTCATTCCTCATTCTCTTCTCATTTTCTCTCCAGAAAATTTACAATAACCATTCCTCCATTTTCTTCCTCCTTCCAATCCCTAAACCCTAGCCTTCCTCTCTCTCCTTCCTCCCTCTCCTCTCTCTCCTTTCTCCTCTCTCTCTTGCCGCTGCCGTCCTCCACCCAACACCCACGGCCACCACCCTCCCCTTGCTCCCCCTAGTTGTACCCATCCACCCACCAAAACCGAGCCTACCCTAGCCACCACCCACCCATGGCCACACCCGAACCACCACCCACACACTCACCCAAGACCGCACCCCTCCACCTCCATAGGCCGTGCGCCACCAACCCTAGCCGAGCCCTTTAGCCCTTCCTCTTCTCTTAAAAAAAAGAAAGAATTTTTGTTTCAAAATTTCTATGCTTGATTTTGGGCTTGTGGATTTGCTAGCTTGTGGTTCTGTTCTATTCGTGCTTCTTCGTGTCCATTTGCTGTTGTCGTCACCTTCGCTTAACCACAAAAGATGAGAAATCACTCACAACTTACATACTTTTATAAGTGAATTAATATCACTTGAATTGTCATTGGAATGTTAGGATGTGCTAGTTAACACTATATATTTTGTTATGATAAAGTGATCATTCGATATGCTATGTATTACACATGAAAAATGGATCTTGTTATGCTATGTGATTTGATATGCAACTAATGTTATGTTTATTATATATGTTGTTATCACACAGCAAGTTCCCTTAGTTTGTTGTTAGGAAAATCACTATAGGTTGAAATGATACATGCCCGAACGATTGTATAGATTTAGGAAATAAAATTATAAAAAATTTGAATTTTACTTGGGATTGTGGGTTGAAATGATATATACCCGGAAATTTAAATTATCGTGGGTTGAAATGATATATATCCGTATCACTTGAACATAGGGTAGAAAACTATATACGGACACCGTTGGTCTATATGAAATGTTTTGATAAATAAAAATTTGATTTTTAAAGAATTAAGTTTTTAATCTATATTTAATTTGCTCAAATAAAAAGTTTTTAAAATTTAAGTTTAATATTTAATTATGTATTTAAAGTTTAAATATATATATGGATTTTTGAATTTAAATTTAAAAAAATTACCTTATATATTTTATTTAGTTTTAAAAATTAATTTTAATATAATTTAATTTATTAATAAAATAATTAGGTTTTAATTAAATTTAATATAAAAGTTTAATTTAAAATATTTTTATTTAATATAACATAAATACTTAATTTAATAAATAATTTAACTTTAAAATTTAATTTTTAATATACGTTTTAAAATTTATTGGAAATATATATATATATATATTTAAATTTAATTATATAAAGATTTATTTTATAACTTTGATAAATATATTCTAAGAAAGACAAGTTTATGATTTTATTAAGTTTTATTATTATGGAATTTCAAGGATATAATTATGTCATTTAATAAATTGATTTGAGAAATGAAACTTAATACCCTTATTTTGTTAATATCAATAAATTTAATTATTTAAGCTAAGTGATCTTAAATGATAAATATATTTGAAGTTAATATTTAGAATTTGACGTAACTTAAATTATTTAAGTGTGTTTTATAAAATGACCACGGTGTGAGAAATATATCGATTGGTTGTTAAAGAGACCGGGGCCGAATATTGGCATACTCTCTGTCAATACCGGAACCACTTTAACAACCATGTACGTAGTGGAGAATCCAGAATGAAGTAGAATGGATTGGTGAACGCTGCTGTAATGAAATAAGAGAATGATGATGGATAGCCTTGACTTTCGAGTCATAATTAAAATGACTAAATCAGGAGCCATAACCAGGCCAAGTGAGGTCACTCCTCCGATCGGACATACTTCTTCGATACTAAATCTCTTACTTTTGTGATGGATTAGTGGCCACCTTTGATTATGGGAGTGTTGTTCGAGGTGGGCGGTAGCTGCGGCTATGTGTTACCACCAGCCTGGTTCCACAATCCGGTAGAATCCTACCGTGGGTATAGCCTCGTGTGCCTTGTCATATTATCCTTAATCGTGCCTAGTACGACTTTATTTTGTGTTGTACCTATGGAGTGCTCCCTGATAGCCCACCAATTTACGGTGGAATTTACAGTACTGTATAGACTACAATGCTTATACAAAATGTGTTAAGGGGGATACGGGTAACGCCTTAACGTCATTTTCAAAATTTATTTTACTGATAGACACTACATATAATAGCATATCTTACTACATATAGACAGTTTAACGGATCCATAAAGGAAGGGCGATCCCAAGTATCCTTTGAGTTACTGATGCATTTTATTGAACATCTCTGTAATGACCCGGAAATTTTAACGATTTAAATAACGTAATTGAACTAAATTATTCATGGAAATTAAACAATTAATTTTTTTAGAAATGAAAATTTGATATTTGGTATGTGCCTATTGAAGCATAGCAAGTGCAGATTTTCATCGGAAAATATGAAAGTTTGTTCTGTTGTGTAACTCAATTTTAATTTAAATCAGTTAAATTGATGAAAATAAAATATTTTTGAAACCTGAATATTTTTATATAAGAAAAATGTAAATTATTTTCGGAGTGAGACGTCATATTTCGTTTCGTCAAATTTGGACTGCTCTAGCCCCGTTTATCTTATTTTTGGCATTTTAGCAGCGTTTTCAACAACGAATATCGAGTTTTGATAGGAGGGTCATGTCACTCATATCTTTGTACCATCTTGTTTGTCTAATTGCGCTGATCTCAGCAGTATATTTATTTATGCATTTCGGTGTTCGGTACGCGGTGAAATCTGCGAAACGATTAGCCGTATCGGTTCCACATTTGGGCCTTTTGGGCTTTCTGTGTCTTTTCGTTTGTCCATCAGGTAAGGCTAATAGCCACCAGCTATTAATATTCTCTGAGTTCAACAATTGACTTTTTCTTTTCCCTGGTTTCAATTTATAATCTGGTTCGTCTATTCTCTTTTCGTTTCTTCCATTCTCTCTTTTCGTTTGTTGTGTTCTTGACAAATATTGATTATATAGGTTAACATATATATTCTTTGGACTTGCTCGTTTCCCCTTCCCATTTCTTCCTTTAACTTCACGCGACCGTGACCATCAGCCACCTTTCTAGGTGCCGCCCTCTGCCTCCCTTCCACTCCTGCCGCCATGCAAAACGCTCGCCCTTCCTTTCCACCCTCGTCCATTGCTGTGCCCTCTACCATAGCTCAAAACCAACGCCATCCCACAGCACACCACCCTCGCCAATAGCTGCTCGCAACCCACATATCCAATCCACCTTCGACCATTGCTTCGGCCGCCTGTTCCTCCCCCTTCTCTCTTGCACCGCCGTCCTCCCTTCACCTCGCAACAGCCCCACGCCCATCGTCCAGCACACAGCCAAGCACATCCTCCAAACGGCCTCCGCCTATCAGCCTTGCACAGCCGAGCCTCCGGGAAGCCACCATCACCAAACAAGCCCACACAGCCTCGTACGCCACCCCTCACCTACCCACTGCAGCCACCAAACACTCCGCCACATCCCCTCCACGTAGGAGCTCGCTGTCAGCCGACCCCGAGCACGCGCAACCACCACTGCTCCGACCCATCCCCTCTCTCCACAAGCTCTGCTCGTTTCTCCGTCCACCCTTCCCCTTGCCTTGCACCCCACGTGACAGCACCCGAGCACAGCCCTCCCCGACCTGACAGCCTCTGGCCTTCCACCTGAATCACCCTCCAACATCGAACACACCTGACAGCCACCACTTCTCCAGCCACCAGATCCGCAGTTTACCCAATAGCTGAGCTTTCTCCTCTTCTTTTATAAAAAAAGAGGTATATATATGTTACACACACATATATTTTTTGGTTTTATCAATTTCAAGTTTTTCACCTTCCCACTGTCGAAATTGTCGCAGCCTTCTTTGTTCATTTTGTCGCTGTCTCGTTGTGTGCGCGCGTGTCTGTGTGCACCAGTCCATGTCAGTTTGCATCGTTCTTAGCTGTCGTTGTTTTTCTCTAGCCTTGAAAGATGAGCGACCACTCACGATTAGCATTCTACGAGTTTGGTTTGAAACTATTTTTGATATAAACTCTTTTAAATTTATATAAACTAATTTAATATATGTTATTTTAAATTTATAAACAATTTTACATATATATTTTTTAATATATAAACTATTTTTAATATGTAAACTATTTTAATCTATAACCTATTTTAAATATAAAATATTTTCTTATGTATAACTATTCCAATATATAAACTACTTTCAATATTCAAACTGTTTAAGTTGGAACCGTTATGATTTAGATTTAATGGATTTAAAAGCGAATACTTTGATATGATGGTTTAACCTATTTTGGGGTTATTATTTTGGAAATGAATATGATTTAAAGTGTGTATGATTTCGAAAGTGAATATGATTTCGAAAGTGATATGATTTTGAAATGAATATGATATTTTGATATGAAGTATGAACTATTTGAAATGAAAATTACCATGGTGTGAAATAAGCGTTTAGTTGTTAAAGAGACCGAGATCGGATATTGTCATACTCTCTACCAATACCGAAAACCACTTTAACAACTATGCACGTGGTGGAGATTCCAGAACGAAGTAGAATGGTTTGGCGAACGTCAATATGAGGTATGAACGCAGCATTGACCCCCTCGAGTTAGCTTGATATAACTAAAACAGGAGCTATACCGGGCCAAGTGAGGTCGCTCCTCCGATCGGGCACATTTCTTCGATACCATATTTATTACTTTTTGATTGATTTGGTGGCCACCCCTCAATTTGATTATGGAAGTGTGTTTCGAGGTGGGTGGTAGTAGCTGCTATGTCATATGCCTACCCTGGCATTACCTCGTGTGCCTTGTCATATGCCTTATTGCGCCCTCTACGAGTTTGGTTTGTGTCGTACACTATGGAGTGCCCTCTAATAGCCCTCCAGTTTATAGAGGAATTACGGTACTGTATAGACTACGACATTTATATAAAAATGTGTTAAGGGTGATATGGGTAACGCCTTAATGATATTTTAATATTTTACTTTACTATAGACATTATTTATGTAGCGTATTGTACTATATATGTAGATAGTTTAACGGATCCTTAAAGGATGGAATCCCAGCATCCTTTAAGTTATATTGTATTTCACTTAGACATTTCACTTGAGTTGATTTACTTGCATAAGAATGTTAATCCTAACTCGAGTGTTTTATGTTTTGCTTTATGCTCGGGTCAGACTGAGTGTCACAACATTTGAAACTCACCTTTGGAGCTTAGAGCTTTGCTTGGAGATCTATCTTTTGTCTATTCAGCTTTCAGTTATTGCAGTTATTTCCAGATATTTATGATCAGACTTGTCATTTGCTTATGTATTAGAGATTTCTTTTTATTTGGATTTCCGTTGTATTTTGTTTTAACTTCTGATGGTCTATAGTAGCTTCATGAACTACTATTTATCTATTCCGCTGCTTATTATTATATTACTCTGTGTTTGTGATTTTGTGATTGATTTATTTACTATATATGCTAAGTTTTTCCAAATATAAATTAACAATCTGTTGTTTTGAGCAATTCAAGTCTGACATGTGTGGATGATTGTCGATTTGAATGGTTCGAAATGGAGGGTCGTTATAGTTGGTATCAGAGCTCCGGGTTAGGAAAAACTTAGCATATGGAGTAAAAACTCATTAGAGATATGGTAGTAATACCCCAGAATGAGTAAAATTAATTACAAAATCCTCTTCGTTCGAGCTTGAAATTCTTTGTTACGATCCTCTTTGATTCGAATTTCTTTTGAATTTTGGAACTTTACCTTTGTTCTATAATCCATTCTTGTCTTTTCCTATTCGTGTTCCTCTTGATACTGGAGCATCCCATAGCTCTGTTTCTGTTGATCTCTGTAATAAATTTGAGCACATCTTGCAACCTCAATTGTCAACTTCATCCTTATGTGTGACT
This sequence comes from Allium fistulosum, assembly GCA_030737815.1. Taxonomy (NCBI): domain Eukaryota; kingdom Viridiplantae; phylum Streptophyta; class Magnoliopsida; order Asparagales; family Amaryllidaceae; genus Allium; species Allium fistulosum. Next base: position 239,026,380 of record CM060902.1, read on the forward strand.
AATCCCATCGGCGGTCCTGCCAACCTTATTATGATTTGTAAAGGGGTGAAACTCCTTTACAACAAGCGTCAATTCACCGGAGATTTCTATGTCCTCTGTTTTGATGCATTTGATATCTTACCTGGGGGTGATTAGTTAAAGCATTATGATGCTGTTATCTCTTGCAAAGCCCGAACTGTTTCTTTAGTAGACGATCAAGGTAATTCTCTTGTGATCGAATGTCGATTGCCTCAGGATTATGCAGGCAATTTTATCTTTTCGCTTGATTCTCAGCCTAGTGATCTTGACTCCACCCCTGTTGTCCAACTCTTTCTGGATGTATTTAGTGAAGTCACTTCTCTTCCTCCCAAGCGGGAAATTGAATTTCGCATCGATCTTATTCTTGGAGCTGGATCTTGCCACCGGTTTTCACCAGCTTCGTGTAGCTATGGAGAGCATTTCCAAGACAGTTTCCAAACGGAGAATGGTTTCTATGAATGATTAGTCATGCCCTTTGGATTAACCAATGCTCCTGTCTTCTTCGTCGATCCCATGAATCGCATTTTCCATGATGTTCTCAACAAGTTTGTCCTGGTTTTCGTTGATGATATTCTCGTCTTTTCTAAATCAGAGAAGGAGCATGAATCTCATTTGAGCTATGTTCTCCAAACTTTTAGGAGTCATCAATTGAAAGCCAATTTTCTAAATGCCATTTCTGGAGGGATGAAGTCCGCTTCTCTGGGCATATTGTTTCTGAAAATGGAGTCTCGGTTGACCCAGTTAAGGTCGCCGTGATTAACGTAAGTCTATCCATTTTTTCTCTTTTGTAATTTAATTATCTTATCTTTCTTTCGAGCCTATCTTCGTAGTGAGAATTCTCATTGATTAGGCCCTCTAAATTTGAATCTCTATCTTTTTCTAAAATCCATTCTTGAATCATCCAATGAGGGAGCGTATTTGTAATTGATATAAAATTGTTTTATATTGTGTCGTTTGAGTTGTTAAGTTTGAATTTTGGGTTTCGATCGATTTCTCTGGCCAACGCTATCGATAGGAATTCAAAACACTTGAACAGAGAAAACTGACACAATATTATTTTCGAAATTGGTAAATGAAATAATTTTATGTATGATTATATTTTATATATAAAGGTATAATTTTCTAAAATTAGATAGTTAATTGAATTGGTTGTTAAAAATGACAGTACTAGATTATCATTTATTGTTTTGTCAACATTCCTAAACCATTAACTATTGTTGTCTGTTATAAGGAGATGAAATTTTATAAACCTGGTTTATAAATATGCTTTGCAAATGAAATGAATTTAAATTAAGGATTGAAGAATTTAATTTCCGGTGCTTTTCAAAATTTGGTTTTCAAAGTTTTGGAGAAAATATATTATTTGAAAGTATTTTCGAATGGAAATTGTTTCCAAAGAGTTTTAAAAGAAGCAAGTCAGTACTCTACTCTTATGTCGTTGGAAAATAATTTCGATGATGACTGCAGCATCATTGACATTCATTTTCGAGTCTCAAAGTGGGGAGACCACTTGTAGCTTTGCTACACTTTTGTTTTGGAAAATGGATTTGATTTGAATTTCTTGAGCATGATTTGATGTACAAAATATAAATGTATATTTATTTCAAAATGGTTTGAAGTGAAACTGGAAATCTAATTCTTAAGTTCTATGTTAAGTGATGGTTTTCAATTATTGAAATGAAGCAAAAAAATTGAATAATTGGAGTGTCTAAAATGAGAAATGGAATTGAAACAACTTGAAACAGTTGAACTAGGATAAAATTAATTTGTATAATACTCAATTGCATTCTAAAACATATAACTTACCTGAAATATTCAAAAAATTAAAATTTTAATGTGAATATGTAATTGAAGGTTATACAAGAGAAACTTAAGTAATAAAAATGTTCAAACTAAAATTTGTTTAATAGAAATGTTGTAAATAAAAGGTAAATTTGTATATTGCTCAATTACATTCGGAAACATTCATAAAACTTACCTGGAAAAAGATTAAATGTAATGAGAATATGTAATTGAATAGTATACAATAAAAATGTAAGTAATAAGATGTCCAAAAAAATGAAATTTATATGGTTTTGAATTAATTGTTGTATCTGGTACTATGTATTTCGAATCTATCTTTCCTTCCGTTGCTTCTATTCTCCTAGCTCGTTCATATTGGCTCGGTTTTTCAGCAAGCAGAGAAAAAAGTAAGAAAGGAAGCAAAAGCAGACAAATGCGTGGAAGACAGAACTGCCGAACCAGATGCTTGGTTCGGCATTCACTAAAATGCCGAACCAAATATATGGTTCGGCATGCCAGACCAGATGTTTGGTCCGACATCCTCTGATAAGACGGACCAAATATTTGGTCCGGCATTCTTTGATATGTCGGACCAGATATTTGGTCCGGCACGACACATCCATCACCGGACCAAACATTTGGTCCGGTACATAGGCATGCCAGACCAAATGTTTGGTCCGGCAAATAGGATACTCCAGAGCAGAAGCACCGAACCAGACAAGGAAGAACAACCAAGCCAGGCAAGCTTCATGACACAAACGCTGATCCAAACACTCCTGCCCAGATGCCGAACAAGATTCAGAGAGTTATAATCTCTACCTCCACACTTCACCACTCCACTCTATAAACACCAGAGCTTCTCAACAACAATGGGAACCGATTTTGGGGAGAAAAGAGGGAAAACTCTGCTGAGACTAAGTCACTCTAGCTACTCCAAGTTTTTACTCTTTCCGAACAAACTTGTATCTGTAATCGAATCAAAGTAAGAATAATAAGACGGACAGTGGATGTAGGCACATTATGGCCGAACCACTATAAAAGTCTGCGTGATTTACTTTCCTTAACCGCTTTCCGACTTTGAGTCTGTAAATTGTTCTATGACTGCAAAAATTATCCCTTAACGTGTTGGAACATTAAAAACTCCAAATCAATCAACTTAAATGAGAGCTAGCTAAAATCGAACTTAGAGGTGTTTTACCAATTTTTGTGCAAACATTTTTGGTGCTTTCACTGAGAGCGATGTGGAGAGCCGAATTCCTCCATCCACCCTCCTTCCAAACCATAATTCTGCATTAGAACATGGCTCCCTCTAGGCGCAACACCGTTAAGGGTAAGAGCACAACCATTGCCAGTACACTCAATCCCATCCAAGAAGATCAAGAAAACCCAGCTACCCACTCTCAGCCTCCAAACTCAGCTGTCACCCGAGAAGACTTAGATAGAGTTGTGAATGTGATGACTGACCGCTTCGCTACCCAACAAAAAGCTTCAGTGGACCAACTCGTGACACGTTTGAGAGGCATGGAGGAATCCACTCCCAACACTAAATCTCGAGGTGAGTCCCAATCTGGAGAGTCGCATAGACGGAACAGATCCCCTACAAATGAAGAATTCAATTAAGAAGATGCAAGAACTCGAAGCCGAGCCAGGACTCAACCCGAAGCCGGTCCTGAAAGAGCATCAAGAGCTTGGCCCAATCAAGGGGGCACCAGGCAAGGACCGACTGTGGCTGACCCTGTCATGCTTCGAGCTAACCATCAAAAATCCATCCTTAACCAAGGTTCCAAATGCCATCAATATCAAAGGGAAGCCACCACTTCTCCTAGGACTGCCCCAGAATCCGAGGAGAAGATGACACACCTCTTCAGGGAATATCTTAGGCACGAACAACTCAAAAGAGGGATAGGAGAAAGGGTGTCCAGCCCCTTCACCAGGGACATAAAAGCGACAGCCACTCCTCGAGAATGGAAGATGCCTACTATGGATCCCTACAAAGGCACATCAGACCCAATCGTCCACTTGCAGTGCTACACCCAGCACATGCTCATGAATGGAGCAACAGAGGGTGTGCCGTGTAAATGTTTTCTGTTGTTCCTGTCATAACAACCACATAGTTTTGTCGCTTGCCTCATGGCTCCATTAGTTCTTGGGAAATGTTGAAGAAAAAATTCATAAGTTAATTCTGAATCCATGTGGAACAGCCCAAGGATGCTTATTCCTTGTCGGATGTAAAACAGGAAGCAGGAGAACCGCTGCAGCAGTATCTTACCCATTTTAACGCGGTCGCAGCAGCAGTACAAAACGCAGATGAAAGGCTTACACTAATGGTGCTGTGAGGAGGCATCCACCCAGATTCAAAGCTCGCAAGAAGATTGATGAAGGAAAAACCTCTAACTCTTCAAGATTTCTTTCATGAAGTTGGAAAGTACATGAGATTGGAGGATGCGGCGGCCCACCGACTTAGCGAGAAACTCACAAAGGCTTCTAGCGTCCAAGGAAACGTGGGTGCCCCACTCCGAGGGGAAGGGGATAAACCGAACAACGAAGGAAAAAATGGCCGCCAAGGAAACTCTGGAATTGAAAAAGGCAATAAACAACGATACAGACTTGGACCAAGATTCGATTCATACACTCCTCTGAACGACACCGTGGAGAACATTTACATGGCTACTCAACACGAGTTGAAATACAAATTCCCTTCATACAAAAAAGAGTCAGAAGACGCAATTAGAATAGGAAAATATTGTCACTTCCATGAGTCTCATGGGCATAACACCGAAGAATGCCAGCATTTGCGGTATCTCATCGAGGAATACATCCGAAAAAAGAAATCGGAGCGATACGTGCAGAAAGGATGCAACTCTCCCACTCCAGTCCACGATGGATCTGGGAAACCCCTACATGGGAACAACAAGGAAGGGGCAGGTACGAGCCGCTCCATCCAGGAGAAGATAGTTGTCCACACCATATCTGGAGGCCCGCATATAGCCGACGGGAGTTAGGCCGAAATGGAGAGGTATGGGAAATCCTTGAAAGACAAGGAATGATATGTTCATTCCATAACTGAAGGGCACATCGCAAAATGGAGAGAAAGAGCTGACATAATCTTCAATGATGAAGACCTGGTTGGAAAATAGTATCCGCACACTGATCCCATGGTTATCTCCGCCTGGATTGGCCCGTCAGAGGTATTTCACATTTTAGTCGATACAGGAAGCTCGGTGAATATTTTGTTCAAACATGCATTCAACAAAATGAAGTTATCAATGAGAGATGTATCCTTGTGACACAAGCCCTTACACAGGTTCACTGGGGAAGCCACGATGTTGCTTGGACAGCTAGACTTGTTCTTTGAGCTAGGAAGTCACCCCCGATCAATTGTCCGAAAGCAAACATTCGTGCTGGTGGATGGACACTCTGCCTACGGCGAATTTTTGGGAAGGCCTACATTGTCAGATTTCCAGATAGTCTTGGCACCATGGTGTTTGAAGATGAAATTCCCAACTGATAACAGAATAGGAGAAGTAGAAGGCGACCAAGACGCAGCTCGCGATTGCTACGTGACAGAACTCCTCCAAAACAAGAAGAAGGAAAAAGGGAAAGGCGTAAAGGTCGCCCTCTGCGCCAAAAATGAGGAAGCATAGCAATCAAAGAAGGCCCCTCTTCTCAAATATACCAGTGACCCATTTAACGAGTTGGACCCCAGAGATAGAGAGGAGGAGGTCAACGCCGATCCCGTGGAGGCTATGGAACATGTGATGGTAGATGAACACGACAAAACAAGACTTTTAAAGATAGGTTCTCAGTTGAACCAGAACCTAAAAATCCAGCTGATAGGATTCCTACACAAGGACTTGGATGTATTCGCATGGACCCACGAAGACATGGTGGGAATATCCCCAGAAATAGCTTGTCATTCCCTCAATATTGACCCAACCAAGGTCTCGATCAAACAAAAGAAAAGAAGCATGGGAATACAATGGTCAACTGCTCTCAATGAAGAGGTGAAGAACCTGCTCGCCAATGGTTTTATCCGCGAAGCCATTTACCCAAAACGGGTCTCTAACCTGATTTTAGTAAAAAATCCTATTGGGAAGTGGCGGACCTGCATTGACTTCTCCAACCTCAATGATGCTTGCACCAAAGACTGTTTTCCTTTGCCCCGAATCGACCGACTACTAGACGGAACTGCAGGACATGAGTTTTTGTCATTCATGGATGCATATTCAGGATACAACCAGATCCTTATGCATGTGCCGGATCAAGGACATACTAGCTTCATCATGGATCTAGGCCTATATTGCTACAAGGTCATGCCCTTCGGGCTTAAGAACGCCGACGCTACCTATCAACGTCTAGTTAATAAGATGTTTGAGCAAAAAATTGGTCACTCCATTGAAGTCTACGTCGACGACATGCTTGTCTAATCAAGAAGGGCAACAGATCATTTAAGCCACCTAGACGAGATGTTACAAATATTACGCAAATATCAAATGAAGCTGAATCCTCTCAAATGCTCTTTTGGGGTGTCTTCGGGTAAATTCTTAGGTTTCATTGTACACGCTAGAGGAATAGAGGTGAATCCTAAAAAAGTACAAGCTTTGAAAGACGTCAAAATCCCAGCCACACGAAGGGAAATGCAGAGCCTGAATGGGAAGGTAGCCGCTCTGAGCAGGTTTATATCCAAGGCCACGGACAAGTGTGTCCCATTCTTCGAAGCCTTCAAAAAGGACAAAGGAAAATTTGAATGGATCGATAAATGCTACTCAGCTTTACAGAGTCTACAAGAACACCTACAGAAGCCGCCAATACTCTTCACTTCAGTGGATGGAGAGAACCTCTACTTGTACCTAGCTGTATTCACCCACGCATTAAGTGCAACATTAGTACGAGAAGATGATTGCGTCCAAAGACCAGTATACTTCATTAGGAAAAGATTCACCGGCGCAGAAGCTAGTACCCTAAGATCGAGAAATTGGCTTACTGTCTGCTCGTAGCATCTAGGAAATTACGCCATTACTTTCAATCGCACTCCATTAGAGTTCTAACGGATCAACCCTTGCGGAAGGTCCTACATAAACCAGACACATCAGGGCGCCTGTTAAAATGGTGCATTGAGCTGAGTCAATACGACATTACTTACCACCCACGCATCGTAATTAAAGGACAAGCCTTGGCTGATTTCATAGCCGAGTTCACAATGCGAGATGAGGAGGCTGCGGTAAGAATTGAGGAAACTGTCAAGTGGAATATGTTCGTTGACAAAGCATCGAACGAGCTCGGCTCGGGGGCAGGTATCATAATAGTCACACCCCGAGGAAGGAAATTAAGCTATGCACTGAGACTAGAGTTTGCTGCAACCAATAACGAAGCTGAATACGAGGCAATAATAACTGGCTTAGAAATCATTAAAGAAATAGGAGTTAAGTCGATATGTATACACAACAATTCACAACTAATTGTTAACCAGATCCTTGGAGAATTCCAGACTCACGGACAAAAGCCTGCGCCCTACCTCAAAAAGGCCAAAACCCTCCTTGATGAGTTAGACTACTATGTAATAAAACACATCCCGTGAAGGGGAAAATCAAGAGGCGGGCGCCCTCGCCAATGGGGTTAGCGTAAGAACCGAGCCAATGCTGGGGGCAACCCCCGTTATGAGACAATCCACACCAAGTTTCGAGTGTCTACAAATCACAGTGATCGTGGACAAGGAGGAGACATGGATGACCCCCATCATTAGATACTTTCAAGAAGGAACCTTACCAGTAGATCGAAATGAAGTCAGGATAATCCTAAGGAGGGCATCCCGCTACACCATCCAGAACAGCATACTGTACCGTCGCGGTTTTTCCAACCCACTACTAAGATGTGTCGCCGGGAACGAAGCAAAAAATACCCTTAATAACATTCATTAAGGGAGTTGCGGCGATCATACCGGAGGACAAACTCTTGCCAAAAAGATCCTACGCTATGGATACTTTTGGCCCACACTGAACAAGGACGCGGCCGAGTTTGCTAAGAAATGTGACAAATGCCAATGATTCGCCAAAATCCCGAGATTACCACCTACCGGTTTAATCCAGATGGTCAGCCAGTGGCCCTTTGCCATCTGCGGAATCGATCTAATCGGGGAACTCCCCATGGGTAGGAGGAGCGAAATACACTATAGTAGTAGTGGATTATTTCACCAAATGGGTGGAAGCGGAGCCTTTGAACAAAATTTCATCTACCAAAGTGATAAACTTCCTAATACGTAACATCTTGTGCAAGTATGGGGTGCCGCAGAAGATCATATCGGATAACGGACTCCAATTCGATAGTGAAGAATTCTCCAGTTGGTGCCATGAACATGGGATTGCCCGAAGCTTCTCGGCCGTGGCATATCCCCAGGCAAATGGGCAAGTCGAAGCGGTAAACAAGGTGTTGAAAACATTGATCAAGAATAAGCTAGAAAAGTCCAAGGGGGGATGGGTCGATGAACTGCCTACTGCTTTATAGGCCTACCGAACTTCTTACAAGACTACAATAGGGCACACGCCATTCGCATTGGCATACGGAGCCGAAGCCACGCTTCCCGTCGAAACAGTCGTCCCCTCGCACCGAAGATTGCATTACAATCCGGAAGAAAATGAGGAGCTCTTAAACATGTCACTCGACCTGATCGCGGAAAAAAGAAACGACGCCGCCCTCAAAGCTGCCGCTCATAGACAGAAGGTGGCAAGGCAATACAACTCTAAGGTGAAGCCTCGAGCGCTGCAAGAGGGAGACTTGGTACTCAAGCGAGTCTTCTCACGACCAGGAGCACTAGATCTGTTTTAGGAAGGGCTATTTGTTGTTCATAAGAATCTTCATAATGGAGCTTACATCTTATCGACGGTAGATGGAGAGGTGTTTGAGAAAGCATGGAATCTCCAACATCTCCACTGCTATTTCTCTTGAGTTGTAAAGAAATGTGTACTAAATGAAACAATAAAAGAAAGACAGTGGACGTAGGCATATTTCAGCCGAACCACTATAAAATTTGGTTTCTCGCATTACTTGTCTTATTTGAACATTCTTTCATTTAATTATTTATCAGATGACTATTCCTACTGCGAGTAATCGCAGGCGCTAGCCGGCAGCGGTGAAAGTAAGGTAGCCACGATAAGGGGCACGAAACAAGCCTTGGCAATTCACTACAGACGATCGGCACCCCCAAGCTGGCAATGATGAACCGATCATAAGCGACGGATTAGGCACGATTTATAGCTTAGGCAGTTCATAATTGGCGTTCGGTTCGTCGGCAACTTTGAACCGATTATAAGCCCCACGATTAAGGCGTGGCCACAGCTAAGGGTAGTTCGCAATTGACGATCGACATTACGCCGGCAACGATAAATCGAATAATACTCATGACACAGGCAATAGCCTGAGTAGTTATCGTTCGCGATTGGTCTTGAATATAACAGCGCGTTTGTGGTTTTCTGTGTCTCTGAACAAAATAATGATTAACTAAGTCATAAACTGTTCACAAATAGACGGAGCAAACTGTACAAATCACGCATCATAAAAGTCATTCCAGATAAATATGCAAAAGACATAAATTAAACATTACACATTTGAAGTCTTTATGTATAAAGCTTTTTATTTATATATAAAAATACTGAACAGCCGTACATCCTTCAAGAATACATGCAGAAAGTGAAAAGAAAATTTCCTCGACTAGGGAGGAGGAACAACCTTGTCACTCGGCTTGCTCCCTCCGACCATGTCTCTCGAAGTCTCGGATCGCCCTTCTTTTGCGAAGGCCCAACCTGTCCCGAAGAAGTCCCTGCACCATGCAAGTAAGGGAAATCATAAGCTTCGTAGTCCAGGATAAGTAATAACGGAGCTAAGGCAAAAAGATGAGATACCTGCATTAATGTGGTGTGGATCACCAAGCCCCTCGAAATTCGACCCATCCTCATCATCCTCGTCCTCGGCCAGCAACTCATAACCCTTGGCGATGGCTTTAGTCTCTTCTACCATGAATTGGCTGTTCACTATCCCAACGTCATACATGGCTCCTCCCTCCTGCGCGACTGCAGCCTTAGTCTCCTCGATAAGCCGAGCAGGATTCCTGCTATCACATGAGGATATTCATCCATCCACTGAAGGTTCCTTTGTTTCCAAAACATGTAATACGTATCCTTCAGCATCTGGTTGACTGTATCACAAAAGTGGCTGGATTTGTCCACTTCGGTTTGGAGAGACACCGCCTTATTCATGTACTGTTCCTTATCACTCCTCAACTGGGCTTGCTCCACCTTCAACCTATCAATTTCAGCCTGGTATGAGTCCTTGTCCTTTTTCCACTCACCCTGAGGCTCCTTCAGCTCAGCCAAGGCCTCCTTCGATTTCTTCACCTTACCCTTGAGGGAGCAGATCGGCTCCAGATCCTTCTGTCGAGCCTCATCCACTAAGCTGATAGCCATGACAATCTATATCTTGCATAGGTCGGCAGCCTCTCTTATTGCTTCTTCCTTGGCTTTCCTTATCTCGGATGCGCGAGATGCTTTGACCGCCTCTTGCTTAGCCTCCTTCTCCCTAAGCGCCTTGCGAAGATCCTCTACCTCCAAACGCAACGGTAAATTGACGCTCCTAACTTCTTCACTAGCCTTGGCTAAGCGAAACTGGTAATCTACAATTTTCCTAGTCTCGTCCGTAATTTGGACCATCCTTGTTGTCAAGTTGGCAAAATCGAGAGTCTTTGCCTCATCTAAGATCCGAACCAGAGGATTTCAAGGCAGAAGAAACTTGGTATCAGGATCCCTTGGATGACGACTCGCATAGTCGGAATTGATATCAGGATGACTCTCAAAGGGATTCCGCATCGGCTGTTGATAATCCGAGAAATAAGTGTCGACATTGCCCTCGCCTAAATCATCTGGCACTTTGTGCACTTCAAGACCCATTGGATTTTGACGGTGACGGCAAGAGGAAGTTTGGGAACCAGGGGAGGTGGCGTCCTTATCCGGAGACCTCGCATGTTTCTGAGACAATTCATGACTCTCTCCTCTATCCAAGCCCGACGGAGTCTCCTTAATATTCCCTTGCGTGGTCTTTTCCTCTTGAAAAGCTGTCTTGGAAGAAACGAAAGCCACTTTCATCCGTTTGAACTGCTCGAGCCGCCTAGACACTTCATTCCTCTTCGGATTCCTCCTTTTCCCTGCAATGCGAATAACAACGTTAGAATAGAGAAATGGAGAAAGCATAAAAACAAAACGTGCAAGACACTGGGACACTACGAGCTACTACAAACCCTTAGGGTAGACTGGATCAAGTGGCCGGGACAAGGTCTCAAGTGGGGAATACACTGGGACGGGACTCCACTCAGAGGAAAGAGAATACACGGCGACCATGCTTTATTAGATTAAGGAGCAAGTGGAGACTGGGACTCGTCAAAAAACAAAAAGTTCTCAAGAAGTATCCCAAAATCCATACAGTAATCAAAAGTACCTAGGGAAAGCCCAAATGCCTTGCCAACTCCCGCTCCACCCTGCACTGGAAAAAGCGGCATTCCACCCAAGTCACCCTGAGCTACACTCTCTTGGAAGGGGTTAGCGATCAAAGTTGGCCGAGGAGCTGGCTCGGATTGATCTAACCGCTCAGGCCACTCCCGCACAACTTCGGCATTCTTCAAGGGAGTCGAACCCAAGCCTTCACTACCTATGACCTCCACATCTGGAGGAGCACGAGCCTTCAATTTTATTGCCTTAGAATCTCCCACCGACCTTTCCTCCTCTTCGTTCTCTCTCTCCAAATGGGAACCATCCTTGTCGTCGGGGGAAGGAACATCCCGTATACACAAAGATTTCCCTGAACGGGGAGGACGAACCATGCTCTTCTTACACCTCAACTTCTTTGAGCCTCCGACCCCATCACCCTCTTCCTCATGAGCCTTGCCTTTATCCACATCTCCCCATTCTCCTCCGGCTCCCGCTGCTTTCTCGGCTGAGCTTGGCCTAATCTAGTACACGGATTGTCCAGGGCTGATTAAGTTGTAAAAGCAAAGGGCTGTATCACGGAGTAGGAACGAGGCTTCCCTCTCGACCTCCAGGATAGCCAATATTTCCATGGCCATCTTTTTCAAGCCTTCGTCCTCCGCCGCCTTCATGCAACCTGAAAAATATGGAGCAATAAGGAACCAAGTCGACAAAAAGCCTAGAAAAGATATAACGATGACTTACAGCTAGAAGTGAAAGCGTGTTGGGGAACAGCATCATTGCGCACAAAGAAATACTCCTTCTTGAACATGCTAAACTTGGAGTATAGATCAAGGATAGGCTTAAATTTGTGAGCAGACTCTAAGCTGATGAAGGGACCCCCCTTTCGATAACTCCTCACATTGTATAAGTATCTGAACTCTCTATGGTTTGGGGGTCTCTGATAACGCTTCACGAATATCAGGTATACGCATGTCAAGATGGCGTAAGAGTTCGGTTGAAGCTGCATGGAAGCGACTTTCAAGTAAATCACAAAGCTAGCGATCTAATTGGTAAGTGGAGGAATTGAGCCGCACATACAATGGTACTTACTGTATGCCATATATCCACCTGGGGGAAAGCAGGCTCTATCATCCGGGCCCGGTAGTATAATGTCCCGACAAGCTATCCCGAACGTAGTAGCTATGGAGTTAAGCTTTTCTATCGTCAATACACTTGGGTAGCACTCTGAAGGCCTTACCAGCGTCTAATTAGGAGCGTAGCCCTCCACCAAAGAATAGGCAGAACTGGGTTGTCTGGGAAGATTGACAAGAACGTCGGAAGAAGAAGGACCAGCCCCGGCAGGCTGTGAAGACGCATGCTTGGACCGAAGCTCGGAACCAGACGACATATTCTTGCACAAAGAAATAAAAGACAAGCGTAAGTCCAACAGAGGTACAATCGTAAATGGAAGTTAAAACATTCATGGGGAACCTCCTATCATCTAGCCCAGTTGAAACCATACCCCTAATATAACCATCTCAAGAAACTCCACTTTTGGCTCGGCATACCTATGAACCATATGCTCGGGCTATTTGGTTTGGCATTATCCTGTACCGAAAGCCTAACGGCATCCCAATGCCGAACCAAACTCTACCGACCCATCCTTAGCACTACAATCGATCACAAGCCCATAACCAGTCGCCTGGACTTTACCACTCCATCCCTTCCATCTCCGTTTACATCACTTCATCTTCCTCATATACACAAGCAATTCCTCGATTAGCCACTATCCCTCTCCATTTCTCTCCAGTCCAATACTGAACCTTAGGGTCATGACTGCTAACATGTTAAAACTCCACCGACTCATCATAAAAATTCCATTCACATATTGCATACAATCAAAACAAAACCCACCTCCACCAAGCATGATCCCCTTCCTCACCGAATCCGAAACCAAAAACCCAAGGCCAAAAGAACAGGCTTTAGAAAAAGCTTACTTCAAGCAATACAGGCATAGAGATATTTGAATTCCAGCAATATAAACGAGTTCAAAACAGGCCCCAATCAATCGAAAATAAGCTGGAGAAATTTGATTAAGAAAATAGGTGGAAAAGAATAAGGAGAGAAGGCAGTATTTAAAGAGGAAAAAGGAAGAAAGACGAACGGTCGCAAGTTTTCGATCGGTGGCAGGAGCTCAGTGCCGAACCAAACAAAGCATGTCATGTAATTACACATCATACTTTGGGGGGCAAGTGTTGGCTCGGTTTTCCAGCAAGCAGAGAAAAAAGTAAGAAAGGAAGAAAAAGCAGACAAAGGCATGGAAGATAGAACTGCCGGACCAGATGCTTGGTTCGGCATTCACTAAAATGCCGAACCAAATATATGGTCCGGCATGCTAGACCAGATGTTTAGTCCGGCATCCTCTGATATGCCGGACCAAATATTTGGTCCGGCACGATACATCCATCACTAGAAAAAATATTTGGTTCGGCATGACACATCCATCACTAGACAAAACATTTGGTCCGGTACATAGGCATGTCGGACCAAATGTTTGGTCCGGCAAATAAGAGACTCCAGAGCATAAGCACCGAACCAGACAAGGAAGAACAACTAGGCTAGGCAAGCTTCATGATCCAAACGCCGATCCAAACTCTCCTACCCAGATACTGAACCCGATTCAGAAAGTTATAATCTCCACCTCCACACTTCATAACTCCATTCTATAAATACCAGAGCTTCTTAACCACAATGGGGACCGATTTTGGGGAGAAAAGAGGGAAAACTCTACTGAGACTAAGTCACTCCAGCTACTCCAAGTTTTTACTCTTTTCGAACAAACTTGTATCTGTACTCGAATCAAAGTAAGAATAATAAGATAGACAGTGGATGTAGGCACATTCTAGTCGAACCACTATAAAACTCTGTGTGATTTACTTTCCTTAACTGCTTTCCGACTTTGAGCCTGTGAATTGTTCTATGACTGCAAAAATTATCCCTTAACATGTTGGAACATTAAAAACTCCAAATCAATCAAATTAAACGAGACCTAGCTAAAATCGAACTTAGAGGTGTTTATCCAATTTTTGTGCAAACAGTTCCTTTTCGGGGCTGAAAAGTTTTGAGGGGGGAGAGTGTAACGACCTGGAAATTTTAATGATTTAAATAACGTAATTGAACTAAATTTTTCATGAAAATTAAACAATTAATTATTTTTAGATATGAAAATTTGATATTTATTATGCATCTATTGAAGCGTAGCAAGTGGCAGATTTTCATTGAAAAATATGAAAGTTTGTTCTGTTGTGTAATTTCAATTTTAATTTAAAATTAGTTAAATTGATGAAAATAAAATATTTTTGAAACCTGAATATTTTTATATAAGAAAAATGTAAATCATTTTCTGAGTGAGACGTCATATTTCGTTTCGCCAAATTTGGACTGCTCTAGCCCCGTTTATCTTATTTTCGGCATTTTAGCAGCATTTTCGGCAGCAAATATCGAGTTTTGATAGGAGGGTCGTGTCATCATATCTGCGTACCATCTTGTTTGTCTCATCACGCTAATCTCCGTAGTATATTCATTTGTGCATTTCGGTGTCCGGTACGCGGCGAAATCTACGAAACGATTAGCCGTATCGGTTCCACATTTGGGCCTTTTGGGCTTTCTGTGTCTTTTCGTTTGTCCATCAGGTAAGGCTAATAGCCACTAGCTATTAATATTCTCTAAATTCAATAATTGATTTTTGCTTTTCCCTGGTTTCAATTTATAATTTGGTTCGTCTATTCACTTTCTGTTTCTTCCATTCTCTCTTTTCGTTTGTTGTGTTCTTGAAAAAAATTATTATTATATAGGTTAACATATATATTCTCTAGACTTGCTCGTTTCCCCTTCCCGTCTCTTCCTTTAACTTCACGCGACCATGACCATCAGCCACCTTTCTAGGTGTCGCCCTTCGCCAACCTTCCACTCCTACTGCCATGCAAAACTGCTCGCCTTTCCTTTCCACTCTCATCCATTGCTATGCCCTCCACCATAGCTCAAAACCAATGCCATCCCACAGCACACCACCCTCGCCAATAGTTGCTCGCAACCCACATATCCAATCCGCCTTCGACCATTGCTTCGGCCGCCTGTCCCTCCCTCCTTCTCTCTTGCACCGCCTTCCTCCCTTCAACTCGCAACAGCCCCATGCCCATCGTTTAGCACACAACCAAGCACATCCTCCAAACGTCCTCTGCCTATCAGCCTTGCACAACCGAGCCTCCGAGAAGCCACCATCACCAAACGAGCCCACACAACCTCGTACGCCACCTCTCACCTACCCACTGTCGCCACCAAACATTCCGCCACATCCCCTCCACGCAGCAGCTCGCCGCCAGCCAACCCCGAGCACGCGCAACCACCACTGCTCCGACTATCCCCCCCCTCTCTGCAAGCCCTGCTCGTTTCTCCATCCACCCTTTCCCTTGCCTTGCACCCCACATGACAGCACCCGAGCACAGCCCTCCCCGACCTGACAGCCTCTGGCCTTCCACCTGAATCACCCTTCAGCGCCAAACACTCCTGATAGCCACCACTTCTCCAGCCACCAGATCCACAATTCACCAAATAGCCGAGCCTTCTCCTCTTCTTTTATAAAAAAAAGAGGTATATATATGTTACATATATATATATATATATATATATATATATATATATATATATATATTGGTTTTATCAAGTTCAAGTTTGTCACCTTCCCACTGTCAAAATTGTCGCAGCCTTCTTTGTTTGCTTTTTCGCTATCCCGTTGTGTGCATACGTGTCCGTGTGCACCAGTCCGTGTCTGTTTGCATCGTTCTTAGCTGTTGTTGTTTTTCTCTAGCCTCGAAAGATGAGCGATCACGCACGATTAGCATTCTTATGTTTAGTAAATTGATTTCACGTGGAATGACAATTGAAATATTTTGTTAATTTGAATTTATTAGTGATTAAATTGTTAAAGATTATATGTTATTATTTGCAGTTGTTTACCTATATTAATTGACATATGACACCATAACCTGTTGTGTATATATATTATATTCAAATTTTTATTATGATATATGCTTGATTGATATGTATGTCATTTTATGTAATTATTCTATTGTTCTCACACTGCAAGTTCCCTGTTAGTTTTGGAAATCGCTATGGGTTGAAATGATACATACCCGAACGATATTATAGATTAGGGAAAATGGTTATGGGTTGAAATGATAAGCCCAAGCGATTTTATTGATTTTGAATTTTGGGATTGCGGGTTGAAATGATATAGACCCGTAAATATTAAATTATTGCTGATTGAAATGGTAAATATCCATATCACATGACCAAACGTTAGAAAATTATATACGGACACCGTTGGTCTATTTTAAAAATGATTTTCAAAAATTTTGAAAAGAAAAATATATGTGTTTTGATTTTAAAATATAATGCAAAGGTTTTATTTTAATATGTGTAAAATTTAGATTTTTAAAATTATATGTTTGAAAATTTTAAATTATAATTTAAGTTTTGGAAAATGTAAATTTTAAGATTTTACTTATAATTTTATTATTTTATATATAATGAGATTTAATATAAATAAATTTAATTATAAGATTTAATTTAATAAAAATTTAATATAATAAAATTTAATTTAATAATAATTAATATAATAAAATTTTAATAAGAATTTAATTTAACTAATATAAGTATGTTTTAAATATTTATTTGAATTTATGTTAATATTTTAAAATAGATTTTTGTAATAACTTTAATACATGTATAATATGTTTAAATATTTTTATTAATATTTTGAAAATAGATTCTATAATAACTTTAATAAATAAAGGTTGGAAGGATAAATTTAGTTGACACTTAAATTAATTGGTTTAAGAATTGAATTTAAATATGTATTGATTTGAACTTATTAATTTTGAGATTTTAAAGATATGATTTTTATAACTTGATAAATGGATTTTGCTTAAAGGTGATTAAATGAAATTGAATATTTAATATTTAATATTGATTTAAATTTGTAATTTGAGATTTTATTAAATGTTATTAAAAATGATTAAGTGAATGTTTTCAAATTTGAATAAAATTTGAGTTGAATTTTGAAATATAAATGAAATTCATCAAATTGAGTTATTGTAAATGTTTGAATATTTAAACTTTGAAACCCATTGAATCGGAAGTGGTTTAAATTTGTAGTTCAAACTTGGATTTGAAATTGATATAAATTAAAAATGGTTTTAATGAGAATTTGAATTGAACCTTTAACCTTTTAATTGAAATTGTTGAACTGAGGTTGATTTAAATTGAATTTTGGAACTAAAGTTGATTTGAATTGATTAGTGAAATTGGAACATACAATTGTAATTTGAAACTATTTTCGATATAAACTCTTTTAAATATATATAAACTATTTTAATATATATTATTTTAAATTTATAAACAATTTTAAATATATATTTTAGTATATAAACTATTTTTAATATATAAACTATTTTTAATATATAAACTATTTTAATCTATAACCTATTTTTAAATGTAAACTATTTTCTTATGTACTATTCCAATATATAAACTACTTTCAATATTCAAACTATTTAAGTTGGAACTGTTATGATTTAGATTTAATGGATTTAAAAGCGAATACTTTGATATGATGGTTTAACCTATTTTGTGGTTATGATTTTGGAAATGAATATGATTTAAAGTGAATATGATTTCGAAAGTGAATATGATTTCGAAAGTGATAAGATTTTGAAATGATTATGACATTTTGATATGTAGTATGAACTGTTTGAAATGAAAATGACCACGGTGTGAAATAAGTGTTTGGTTGTCAAAGAGATCGGGATCGGATATTGTCATACTCTCTGCCAATACCAAAAACCACTTTAACAACTGTGCACGTGGTGGAGATTCTAGAACGAAGTAGGATAGTTTGGCGAACGTCTATATGAGGTATGAACGCAGCCCTGACCCCCTCGTGTCAACTTAATATGACTAAAACAAGAGCTATACTGGGCCAAGTGAGGTCGCTCCTCCGATCGGGCACATTTCTTCGATACCATATTTATTATTTTATGATTGATTTGGTGCCCACCCCTTGATTTGATTATGGGAGTGTGTTTCATGGTGGGCGGTAGTAGCTGCTATACGCTACCACCAGTCCGGGAGTGCAAACTGTAGAATCCTATCCTGGAATTGCCTCACATGCCTTGTCATATGCCTTATCGTGCCCTCTACGAGTTTGGTTTGTGTCATACACTATGGAGTCCCCTCTGATAGCCCTTCAGTTTATGGAGGAATTATGGTACTATATAGACTATGGCATTTATATAAAAATGTGTTAAGGGGGATATGGGTAACGCCTTAACGCTATTTTAATATTTTACTTTACTATAGACATTATCTATATAGCGTATTGTACTATGTATGTAGATAGCTTAACAGATCCTTAAAGGATGGAATCCTAACATCCTTTAAGTTATATTGTATTTCACTTGAGTTGATTTACTTGCATAAGAATGTTAATCCTAACTCGAGTGTTTTGTGTTTTGCTTTATGCTCGGGTCAGACTGAGTATCACAGCATTTGAAACTCACCTTTGGAGCTTGGAGCTTTGCTTGGAGATCTATCTTTTGTCTATTCAACTTTCAGTTATTCCAGTTATTTCCAGATATTTATGATCAGACTTGTCATTTGCTTATGTATTAGAGATTTCTTTATATTTGGATTTTCGTTGTATTTTGTTTTAAACTCTGATGTTCTGTAGTAGCTTCATGAACTACTATTTATCTATTCCGCTGCTTATTGTTATATTACTCCGTGTATGTGATTCTATGATTGATTTATTTACTCTATATGCTAAGTTTTGTCAAATATAAATTGACAATTTGTTGTTTTGAGCAATTCAAGTCTGACATATGTGGATGATGGTCGATTTGAATGGTTCGAAATGGCGGGTCGATACAATTTCACTTGAGTTGATTTACTTATATAAGTATGTTAGTCCTAACTCGTGTGTTTTGTTTTACTTTATGCTCGGGTGAGCCTGAGTATCACCGCCTTGGATTCATCTTTTGGAGCTAGAGATCTGCTGGAGATTTAGCTATCTATCTACCATTTCCTATTTCAGTTATTTCCCTTTCAGTCATTTGCTTATGTATTAGTGGACTTATTTATTTGGATTTCGAGTTGTATTTGCTTTCAAACTCTGATATTATGTATTTGCTTTGAGACTATGTATTTAGTAGCTTCATGAACTACTATGTTTTATTTATTCTGCTGCGAGATATTCTGCTACTCTGTGTTTGTGATTCTGTGATTGATTTTATTTATCCCTATTTAATTAACAATCTGTTGTTTTGAACGATTTAAGTTTGACTTGTGTGGTTTTTTTCGATTTGAATGGTTCGAAATAGCGGGTCGTTACAATAATATACTGAAGATTATGAATATTCAATATAATGTTGTCCTCTACCAGATATATATTAATAAATTACTTGCATACTCCTTAGTTGTTGAGCAAACTCAAGGTATATATACTATACTTAGGCTGTCGATTTGTGGTAGGTATGAGTGAATAATCTCTTTCGATTTGTCGAGCAAACTCAAGGTCGAAATGAGATTAGGACAAGGAAAAATAGGTTAGGAGTTGTATATGATACAACTGATAAGGATTTATCCATCGTTTGTGGGGCTATGATTTGTTGAGAAAACTCAAGGTCAGAATACCAAGACAGACAAGTCCTAACACCCACTAGTGAAGTTGAAAGACTTCTATGTTTCATCCTAGGATTTGGAGAAACATAAAAGACTAGTGGGTGCCTTATTAGAAAAATGAAATGATAACATTAAACCTTTCTAATATCGTAAGAACATATGCTAAATAATGTTATAATTATCTACAATGATAAATTTGTGCATTTAATACGATTGATGAAATTTTTTACCAATTAACATAGACAAAAGAATTGAATTTAAAGTTGACAAATAGAAATATAATACCCACTATTAAATGCCTATTGCATGTTAATGTTTTCTATACCCATGCAAGTGTCTAATTTTTACAACTACTTAATACATTCGTAAAATGGTCACTTACATGCTTATTTGGTTGAGACCGTGTATTGCACTCTATGATTTTCGAACTCTAAAAGTAATACAAGACTATGGATACTTGATCCATATACTATCATTTATAAATGTTATATGGTGAACGGTCACAGTTCGTAAAGTATACTTCAATGAATATAGTTCATTGGAAATAAGCCAATAAATAGTATTTTTTAGATTATGCATTCAACTTGATTGATTAAAAGGGATCATAATGTGTTAATGTAACACAAGACCCAAAACTACAAGATAGATCTAAGAACTCGATCGCTGAAATATCATTTTGATCGGTTTACGTAAAGTGCAACATATTTGATGTCCTTGATTGTTAAGGATAATTGAATGCGCTTTTGTAAAGAGTTTGTTTTGATATTATAGTAAGGTTTTCTTTTGAATAGTTTGACCAT
Source organism: Allium fistulosum (assembly GCA_030737815.1). NCBI lineage: Eukaryota > Viridiplantae > Streptophyta > Magnoliopsida > Asparagales > Amaryllidaceae > Allium > Allium fistulosum. Next base: position 239,047,168 of record CM060902.1, read on the forward strand.
TTGAAAGGAAAACAAATGTATAAGAATAGATGTAATTTAAGGTACAGTTGGGCTAAAGAGAATGAATAGTCATTTCTGCTTCATAGAGAAACATTAGAAACGAGAATTATAATAATAACTGATACTTAATAATGGAATAAGAAATATGATTTCTATTCTGAAATGTATTTTCATATAGAAAATTGTTTTCTATGAGATTTATTACTTTAAGCTCAAGATATTTGATCAACGAACTCTCCACTGTAAATAGTTCCTGCGTATGAAATAAACAAATTGTATTAAGTGAATGATGGACCTCCGAATTTAGTACGCTATTATAATAATGGTGGAAATAGTTGGAGCATACCATAGACATTGCTATATTTCAATATGAATATTATGAATATTCTCTATGAAATAAAACTATAATGTGGTAATTTTTTTGTAACAAAGGTGATGCATTGGAAAATACAAAAGTATCTAATATTATTTATAGTTGTTTTGGAATTATAGACTAAGCCGTAGTTTTGAGAAATAATTGTATTGTATGATTTTGAATCATATGATACTTGTTAATTATATCTCAAACAATAAAGGGCTATGCACCCAATTAGTGGAAGTATCATAAGAGTTGATGAACTCTTCAGATTGATACATATAGATGTATGCAATCGTAATTCTATAAACACCAAAATGTTTCCACGTACTTCGTCATATTCACCGATGAGTTATCATCGACATGGACATGTGTATTTGATACACATGTATTATGTCTATGGTAAACATATAGAATATAAATCATAAGTAAATAAAATAACATGCAATTGAAATGATTTGATTTGATCAGATGAGTGAGTATAATAGAAATGTTCCGAACGTACCTAAAATCAAGAAAGATTCAATCCATGAATAAAGATTCAATCTCAAAATTACCCCTCCATGTGATATGCATCGATATGGAGTAATCGAACATCTCCCCAAAAGGATTTTGAAAAGAATGTCATTGGATGAAATATTTATGTTTCGAACATAATTTTTGTAAACTAAAACCAAATCAGTTTTATAAGTAAAGAAATTCATAAAACATTTATGAATACCTATTCTATTGCACTGAGAAACAATTGTTGTTTCAAGATATACGAACTTCATTGTGAATAAATTTCTTTGAGGAATTATTGGTAGTACAATGGAATTGGATACGATCCATAGATAGAACCGATTATATGAGATGAAATGAAATTAACTACCTAAACGAACACATAGCATTAGAATGCCTAATAAGTATTCTCGCGCATCTAAGAGAAACTATGAGTTTCTTATTAATGTCGAAAATATATAATCCTAGATTGTTTAATTAAACCATTGAGAGTGTTGACTCTATACGGTGTGATGCGCAAATCCGAAAGAATTCCAAATATGCTATCAAAATATAGATTAAGTTGGTCGTAACTGAAGGGATATGATCCATCGACCACGATTGTGCCTTTATGAGTAAGATTAATGCAATTGGAATTAAATGAGAAATGTCGATAAGAATAGTATTGCAAATTTCAATTGTTTAAATTAGCGTAATAGATTCAATATTCAATATGTTTAACTCAATTCGGATTTACTCACAAAATTATGGCTCGATAAGTCCTAGTGTTTTAGTACATATGTGTTGAAATAGAAAATTCTAAATAATGATTTAGAGTAAGTTGTTTACACATAGTAACCAAAAATGTCTCAAAGTCAGTGGGAGCGATATTGAGTTTGTGAGTCTTTGGATATTATCCAAGAAATGATACGAAAGTATTATTTTATAAGCATCAAGATTGAATAAGTATTTTGATAGAAATATCAAACAGTTTAATTTTCAATCAAAGTTGAGAGGAAGTGTGTGTTCATAAGAAAGAACGTTAAAAGGTACATTGATATTTTCAAACTATAAGTAAATAACACATTGCTGATTTTAATAATGTACTTGTGTTAAAATCAGCCTTAGTTGTTTTAATACTCAACATTGGATTAATAAGTGATGTCCTTTATAGTATGTATAAAAGTTGTCGGGAATGTTCGAAATGATATATAAGGACACTTTATTAAAATGTTTAATATAGCACATGTACGATTAATTCCTTTGCATTGGCAAAAGGAATTATCATACACGTTGTGTTGTCTACAATATCATGATTTTCTTATGTGTTTGATACATAAAGCAAGTATCAAATCCAAATTGATATCACTAAATGGTTGTTTGAAGTGTTCTCATGTTTATATGAAATACTAGAGAATTGTTTACAGAAACGAAAACTCCTTATGAAGGAGCAAACTTCATAAGTCATATTGAGTGTAGTATGCCAATAATAAATTCAAGTTAAGAATCTTTAAGTTGGAAATGTTCCAAATAAAAGACTGTGGCTTATTCAATGAAAAAAAAGGCTACGTACATCGCCTTGAATATTGTCGCAACAAAAATAATGTATATAAAATTATAAGTGCACAAATTTATAACTGAGTCGATTCGAAATGTTGAGAATCTCATAACATTGTTATATGATAACAATGTCGCGATATGGTTCGTAATAGAACTTAGAGCTCATTAAAGGTCAAGAGACATACTCTGAATCGTTCCACGTGATAAAGTAGTTTATTGCCATCGGAGGGAGTTGATTGACAGAGTAGATAATTGACACATAATAGCATACCCGTTCACAATGGGACTGACCCAAATGATTTTGAAAAACCGATTGGAGAAGTTGGAATAATATTCCATAATTGCCCCCAAGTGCAAGTGGGGTATTGATAGAGTTAGGGGTATGCCCTAGGGGCAATTATGTAATTTGTTACATATATCTAACTCGTTGAACAATCTTATTCATAATAAAGGTGTTTCTTTCTATTATATACTTGATATAATGTGGTTATATTAATTAATTAATTTAATTAAAAGTATTTTTATAGAAAATCCATAAATGGCATATTTTGTGATAGTAGTTACAAAGTGTTTTAACCGTGAGTAATTTATCACAATAAAACAAATATACCATTTTAAATGTTCCCAATCAAGATGCATCGAGACTGGATATCGATGTATCTGTTGAGACTAGAGTATGTAACGCTCTCCAATTGTTGGGCAGTGTATTACACATGATTGCTTGGGGGCACCTAGGGGTTACGTACAGTTAGCTATTGGATAACTATGGAACGACTCACTCGATAGTTTTCTGTTGGTTAATATAACTAAGGTCAAACAGAAAATATTAATGTGACTGATTTACACAGTTCTCTCGACTTGAGAATACTGTGGATCTTCAATACGAAAGCTCTACTTTGATTATAGTCAAATCATGGCATGGTGTAACGACCTGGTATTTCGAACCATTCGCATCCGCACATGTAGGACTTGAATTGCTCAAAATAGTAGATTGTTAATTTATATTTAGCAAAACTTAGCATATAAAGTAAATAAATCAATCACAGAATCACAAACATAGAGTATTACAACAATAAGCAGCGAAATAGATAAATAGTACTTCATGAAGCTACTATATAAACATCAGAGTTTGAAATAAAATACAATAGAATATCTCAAGTACAATGAAGTCTCGAATACAAACAGATTTCATTTCTGAACAAATCAACTGGAAAAGCTGAATAGATAAGACAGATCTTCAAGCAAAGCTCCAATCTCCAAAGGTGAGTCTCAAATGCTGTGACACTCAGTCTGACCCGAGCATAAAGCAAAACACAAAAAACTCGAGTCAGGATTAACATTCTTATATAGTAAATTCAACTCAAGTGAAATATCAACTTAAATACAAATAACTTAAAGGATGTTTGGGATTCCCATCCTCTAAGGATCCGTGGAACTATCTACTATATAGTAATATACGCTATTATAATATATCCATCAGTAAAGTAAAAGTATTAAAATAGCATTAAGGCGTTACCTATATCGCGCTTAACACATTTTATATATTTTCGTAGTCTATACAATGTCGTACGCTCCACCAAACCGGTGGTTTACACAAAGGACACCACATAGGTACGGTACAAAACAAACTCGTAGAAGGCGCGATAGGGCATGTGACAAGGCATGCGAGGCAATGCCAGGGTAGATATACTGTTTGCGGATCCGGACTGGTGGTAACGCATAGCAGCTACTACCGCCCACCTCGTGACACACTCCCAAATCAAAGGTGCACCCAATCAAATCACAAAAGCAATAGAATGGTATCAAAGAAATGTGTCCGATAGGAAGAATGACCATACTTGGCCCGGCATGGCTCCTGTTTTAGCCACATCAAGATGACTCGCGGGAGTCAGGGCTACTTAAATACCATATAGAATCGTCTCTAAACCATCCTACTTCGTTCTGGAATCTCCACCATGTACACGGTTGTTAAAGTGGTTTTCGGTATTGGTAGAGAGTATGACTATATTCGATCCCGGTCTCTTTAACAACCAAACGCTTATTTCACACCGTGGTCATTTTATTTCAAATAATTCATACTTCATATCAAAATATCATATTCATTTCAAAACCATATCAATTAGATATCATTATTCACTTTAAATAATATTCATTTCAAGAATCGTAACACTTTCAAAACTATAACACTTTCGAAACTATAACACTTTCGAAACCATAACACTTTCGAGACCATAACACTTTCGAAACCATAACACTTTCGAAAGCATAACACTTTGAAATCATAACATTTCCGACTTAAACAGTTTAGATATTGAAAATAGTATATATATATATATTAAAATAGTTATAAATTAAAATAGATTATATATATTAAAATAATTTATATATTAAAATAGTTTATATATATTAAAAATACTTTATATATATTAAAAATAGTTTCCTCCAATTTTACCAGTCGATTCAAATCATCTTAAATTCCAAAATTTCAATTTCAATCAATTCTAGTTTAACCATTTCAATTTAAAGTTCAAAAATTCAATTCAAATTCTCCATAAACCATTTCAATTTATATCGATTTCAAATCCAAGTTTGAACTATCACTTCAATTCCAATAAGATTCAAGTTTAAATATTCAAACATTTACAATATAAATTTCATTTATATTTCAACATTTAACTTTAAATTTATTCAAATTGGAAAGTATTCACTTAATCCTTTCAATAACAATTTAATAAAATCCCAATTTATAAATTTAAATCAATATTAACTATTCAATCTCAATTTTATTTAAAATTGAGAATATTCATTTAATCACTTTTTATCAAATCAAGTTATAAATCTTATTTTTCAACATCAAAAAAACCAATAAGTTCAAATAAATTCTTATTTAAATTTAATTATTAACCAATTTAAATTCCAAGTCAACATTAATTTATCTTCCCAACCTTTATTATTAAAGTTATAAAATCCATTTTTAAAATATTAACATAAATTTAAATAAATACTTAAACATATTATAAACCAATTAAGTTAAATTTTTATTAAATTAAATCTTTTTATTAAATGTATTTTGTATTAAATCTATTTATATATATTTTTGAAATAATAAAATTATAAGAAAAATCTTAAAAATTTTATTTTCAAAACTAACTTATAGTAGTTAAAATTTTCAAAACATATTATTTTAAAAATCAAAAGTTTAGACATATATAAAAAAACTTTAATACATATTATATTTTAAGAATCAGTATTGATTAAAAATCATATATTTCCTTTCAAAACTTTGGAAATCATTTTCAAAATATAGACTCACGGTATCTGTATATAATTTTCTATCCTATGGTCAAGTGATACAGATATTTATCATTTCAATCTGCAATTTAAATATTTATGGGTATATATCATTTCAACCCACAATCCCAAAAATTCAAAATCAATGAAAATCGCTTGGGTTTATCATTTCAACTCATAACGATTTTCCCCTATTCTAGAATATCGTTCGGGTATGTATCATTTCAACCCATAGGGAATTCTAAATTAACAAGGAACTTGCAGAGTGAGAACAAATATGATAAAATATAACATATCAACCACATGCATATATCATCAGTAACAAATTTAAATAAAATATATACAACAGGATATGGTGTCGTATATCACAGGTGAACAATTGTAGATAATGGCATATCATATTTAACAATTAAACAACTAGTAATTCAAAATTAACAACGTATTTCAATTGTCGTTTCAAGTGAAATTAAATTTACTAAATATAAGGATGTTAATCGTGAGTGATTGCTCACCTTTCGAGGCTAGAGAAAACAGGACAAGCACACGGATAAGCGACAAATCAAAGCAACCAACTGCTGCAATCAATGTTGGACAGCGGCGAAACCAAAAGCAAAGCACGATGAACTGAGTTCGATGAAGATCAGTTATATCAATGAACTTTTATATATAAAAACTATATATATATTAAAATCATATATTTTAAAATTAAACACATATTAGAATAAAAGCTATATATATATTTTCCCAAAATCATTGTTTAATTTAAAACACATCAAATAAAATAAAAATATCTACATATATTTTTAAAATCAATATTTAATTTTAAACACATATAAAAATGAAATCTTTATGTTATATATATTTTAAAACGCATACATTCCAAATCAAGTATATATATATATTAAAGCTATAACGAAACTATTTCCAAATATTAACATAAATTTAAATATATACTTTAACATTTTATATACATGCACCCTTCAAACCAGTACTCAATATCAACTATATGATATGTATACGCAATATATAAAATTCAATACTTCAAACACATAAAATAAAACACATACTTTAAAATATATCACATATATTTTTAAAATATCTCTATGTATTATAATTGAACCCAATCAGATATATATAATCACTAAACTGTACTATCATAAAATCGAATATATATATATACATTATACTTTAAATATCTACACTAAAACCGATATGTATAACCAAAAATTGAATACTCACAAATCTATAAAACTGTAAATAACATAAAATCAACGAAATCAAAACAGCCTAAACAAATTTTATTCTGTAAAAAAAACTGCAAACATAAAACTATAAACAAAAACTTTGAAATATAAAAACTGTAAACAACAAAACTGTGGATATAAAACTGTAAATAGACTTGTAATATTAAAAACTATAAATATATAGGAGAAGCAAGGTGCTAGAGGGGAGAAGATGCAGCCGAAGTGATGGCTGGGAAAGGCATTCGTGTTCTGGCGCAAGGATGAGGCGGGTGGTGGTGGCAGATAAAGGGTGGAGTGGGCTGTTATTCGGCGAGGTGGTGTGGCGGGAGGGAGGACGTCAAGGATGTGGAGTTTTCTGGTGGTGGGTATTTAGCTGCGACCGAGGTTGAAGGGTAGGCTGTGGCAATAGGAGGCTCAACGGCGGTGAGTTGATGGGGCGGGGAGACTGTCAGGTGCGTTGTGGTGGTAGGGGCGTGGGAAGGTTGTAGGCCGGTGGTGGTGCTCAAGGCGGCTGCTATGGTGGAGATGGACTTGGTGGTCGGAGGGGAAAAGAGAGGGGACGCAGGCGGTGAAAGGTTGATGGGCTGTTACGTATGGGTGGAGTGCTAGCTTCGAATGGAGAGGGGGATGATGAACGGCTGTGAGGTGTGGACCTTGCAGTGGAAGGAAAGGAGCAAGGCATGGAGGAGAGGCTTCTTAGGCAACAAAAGAAATATATGCTTTACATATATTATTATATGATATTTTTAGATATAAAAGCTCAGTCGAAAAATGAAAGGAAGGGGATGGTTTGGGAAGAGATAAGGACGTGAGCAGGTGGAACAGAATAATGAGTGCTACTTATATTATATATATTTTCTTTTTGAGTAAATAGTACCAAAAGAAGTGAAAGGTGAGAGAAAAAGTAAACGAACCAGATTATATTTCAAACCAGTGGAATAATAAAAGTCGTGTTAGTTGAATTATGGAATGATTAATATCAAGAGGCTGTTTAACTTCAACAGGTAGACAAATGAAAGGCCACGGGAAGTTAAAAGGTTCAAAAACGGTTACCGGTACGGTTAACTATTTTTCCGATTTCACCATGTACCGGACGCCGAAACACACAAATGAATATACTACGGAGATCAGCATAACGAGACGAACAAAATGGTACACAGATACCAGCGATACGACCGTCTTATCAAAAGCCGATATTCGGTACCAGAAATGTTACTAAAATGCCGAAAATAAGATAAATGAGGCTATAGCAGTCCAAATTTGGCGAAATGAAATATGACGTCTCACTTAGAAAATGATTTACAAATTTATTATATAAAAATATTCAGATTTCAATAATATTTTATTTACACCAAATTAACTGATTTAAATTGAAATTGAAAATTAGACAATAGATTAACTTCCATATTTTCTGATAAAAATTTACTATTTACTATGTTTAAAAAGACGCATTACAAATATCAAATTTTCATTGCTAAATTTTATTGTTTATTTTCAAGCAAAAATTTAGTTAATTACGCTATAAAAATCGTTAAAATTTACGGGTCGTTACACATAACGTTCCAATGAGTGACTGTAGTTGGGTCGAGTGGAAGTATTAGAAGTGAAGAACTATCCAAGAGAGGATTCGTCTCCTCAGTTATATGGGGTTAGTGTCATGGTCAACTCTAGGTCAAAGTGTCTGGCTGTAACAACCCTGTTTTTCGCATCAGTTTATAATTGACATTAAACGATTAATATTTTCGCTAATTACCAATTGAAGTTTTTTAAATAGTGTTAAAATTCTTTTATAAATGGTTTAAAAGATTTTTAGGCTTTGAGTTGTTCTCGGCCCACGTTTTCATTTTTGCTTGGATCGTGAAAATTTGCAAAGCAAATAAACCGTTCCCTCCTCTTTAACCTTTTCATTCGAAACCCTACATTATAATCGAACGAAGAAAAAAAAAATGGCGGCCCCTTTTTCATTTTTCGTTCAAAACCTAAAAACAATCGAAAAGAAATAATGGCTGCTCCTTCAATTTGAAGACAATTACTTCAATTCTCGCGTTCGTTCGTTCCTTAAATTTGGGCTTCTTCGATCGTTTGCTTCTAGAAATCGAAGGCGCCAACTTCAACGACTTCGCCCTGGCTGCTTCGATGTTAGTCGTGCTCGAGGTGACTTTGGCTGTTTCTTTCGTGGCAAAGGTGAGTAATTTATATTACTCACATCTAATTCGAAATTTGTCCGACCTTGTCTCCTTATTTTGTTTTCGTTGTCTCGGCTTCGACTTAATTTTTATAGATGTTGATTTGTTTCACTTTGGCACTGACTTGTTTGATGTTGGCTTGCCTTATTCATTTCTTAGTCGCACTCTAGTTCATTTTACTTTGACACTCCCCATGTAATTTGCATTTGCATTTTTTTTGATTTGCACTACCTTGGGCTCGAGACTAGTACTGCATATTATTGGTGACTTTGGCTTGGTTCGAACTTGTTGCCACCCCTCTTGAACTTGTTTCACTGATGCATTGAGCTCGTGTGGACTTTATTTATGAGCCGTCTGCATTTTACATTGCCTCTGACCTTTGAGGCACACAGACTTCATGTTGTTCACTTGTGCCTTTGGGACCATAGCAGATTGATTACACCCAAGTTTTGAGTTCACACACGTTTGATCAATTATGGCAGCTGTCTTGACCATTTGAGATAGTTTGTCTACCTGTTTTACGAAGTATTGAGCATATGTAAGGCAGTTTGCATTCATTTGATGGCGTCATGGCTTTGATTTCATCAAGTCGCAAAAGTTTCGACCTCTTTAGATTTGCATCCCACCTGAGTACTTATGTATTGTTTCTTGCATACATTTATATAAGTGTGCATGTTTTAATTGCACTGCTTTATTGACTTGTAGATAGCCCACTGTTTTGACAATGCTTGTCCACCTTATATTCTGGTCCCTGACCTGCTGGTTGGAGTTCGAGACTTGTACTTCACCTGATGTATTTGAATCTTGTAGCTTGTATTCTCTGCTGCATATCAACTTGTTCACGTGCATGTGTACTTCCATATTTTTTGTTAGACACGGTTGCATTCGTTCATCTGGACGTGTATTTGTTTCCATTTTAGATTGATGTCTGCACTGTAGCTTTTGTATTGATGCAGTAGCCTTTTGCTCATTTGCGTGCTGTTACATGTGTTGGTTAGTTTGATCAGAGGCATTGTAGCTTTGTTCTTCATAGTAGGTGTGTTGTTCCAGTTGAGTCTGCACATGTTTGGATTTCATATATGTACTGCCCTTGTACATGCTTCACTGCATCACCTTCTACCTGTTGCACTTGCAATGAGGTTCTCCATTTCATGTTTGAATTCCTTCTTGTCTGCACAGCATGTGTGCAGTTTTACTATTTTGGGTTCAGGTTGGCATTTGATGTTTGCATTACTGCACACTCTGGTCTTTATGCTGTTGAATCCTTTGTGTAGTTTGTTTGATCACTTCACTCTTGTGTATTTGAAGTCTGCATTCTTTGTTGGCTCCATTGTAGTTGTAAATGCACCATAGCTTGCTGTAGCTTTACTGAGTGGCATGTACGATCTTATAGGCTGTTTGCTTACATTCCTTTTGACCTGATGCTAAACTTTGACATTGTTTGGTTTTGTTCGAACTTGTTTGGTTGCCGTTGCTTGAGACAGCCAACCACTTCTAATTCATTTGAGTTGAACCCGATTTCGGGGTTTGACCTTGCGATCATTGTGACTTGGTTCACTTTGACACTGCATATCTATATATGCTTGACCTGTTTCTATTTTAGTTGTACTTGGGTACACACTGCATATCCATGTGTCATTTTCACTTCCATCTGTTCATCCTTGAGCACTTGCTGACCTGCTGCATTTTCGTAGCAGTTTTACCCTTGTCCCGTGTGGTGACTTTATATTCCGTTGTGGCGAGGCAGTGCACGCGTGCGTGCACTACAGTCACACCGAATTGACAGTTTTTAATCGATATCTCTTTTGTTCTTAATTCATCGACCTGTTGCGTAATTCGTAGGCTGTATTGGCGAGGCAGTACACGTTAGCGTGTACTGCAGCCAATTAGCATTGATATTTTTAAATTGACATTTCAATTGCTTAAACTGCTTTGGACTTCTGTTTTGTGGATTAACACTGTTTAGTGTTATATCTGCCGTTATCCAATTCTCGTATCGAGAGTTGGATATACGAGATTTTTGTGACTGTCATCTTTATTGAGATTTGATTATCATTGCTTCTGTGCACTAATAACTGAGTTTGAATTAGACTGACCCGGGTATTTTTTTCTTTTGAATGTAATACTCGAGTCAGACCGAGTATTTACAGGTTGTAGATTTTTAGCTTTGGGATGTTGTTAGAGCTATGAAGACTTTTTATATCAGTTGAAGTGGTCTTCGTCTTGTTGTAGTAGTCAGTGTGTCTGTTTTAAGATGATAATGTATTCATGTATATTAGTCGATAATGTACTTGTATATATAACTTCTTGAGTCGACAATTGTAGTTGTATCATTTGTATTGTGTCAAATGTATTGTAACTGATATCAGTTATTGTATATATGAGACTTTTCGTCCCATCTGTATTCCGCATTTATGTTATCTGTGTTATTTTTATATCTATTGTCCTAAACTATTATAGCCACTGTGTAGTAGCTTTGAGTTTGTATCGGTATGTTGGATTTCCTCCTGAAATAGAAATGTATGTTATACTATCTGACATATCGGTGCTCGCACAAAGCAATTACAAGGATGGTCGCTCCTCAACAGCCTTATTCTCCATGCTAGTTGACAGCACTACACCGTAGTGTTCTTGGCTAGCGTGGGTATAGAGGTGGGGCGTCACACTGGCCAGAGCATTTTGTTTAATAATAATTGTTATTATTGAACCATGGACTTTGTGTTTGGACTATAAAGTTGAATGTGGACGATATTGGAATTTTGTCCATTACCAAATTCCATAAGTCCTAATATGATATAGGTTTAACGAAGAGAATTGGTGTAAATAATTGTTACTATCAGGTACCGCTTATAATAAGTAAAATTTGATTTTATCGAAAAGACCTGTAAGCGATGAATTCAGCCAAACTGTCATACCACCTACTAAGTGACGTGCGAACAATAATATTTGAATTGGTTAGTATTAATTGCTGATTGAATTCACACATCCGAGTTGCACAACCACATTTGTGATTTCTCCGAAAACCACACAATTTAATTAGTTTGTAAAATGTTGCAAACTGTTTAAATTAATTAATATTTCTAAAATATTAATTATTGTTAATTTATTTGATGTTTTGAATGTCGTTGGTAATTATTTTAATGCATATACAAAAGTTCTATTTGCATATATCGATATGAGATATCGGTATAATTTTAAACATGTTTTAAATAATAAAATAATTACATTAAAGTTATTTTCTTTTATTTGGACACGTTGCATATTTGGAATATGCTTGGATCAGCCATATAATGGTAAGAGGAGGAAATCAATTAATGAGATTAATTGAAATTTAAAAAGAGGAAATAAAGGAGGAAGTTCTAATAGGAGAATAGGAAAAGGTTCCTTTAATTCTATAAAAACCAAAACCTCCTCATTTTTGAAAGTACACAGAACAGAATGTGAATTTTACTTTTTTATTTTTTCTTCCTCTTCTCTATCATTCACCCATTGTTGAAACTTCATCCAAAAAAAATATCAAAACAAATTCAAATAAACATCAAACTAAATTAAAAAGGGTGGTTCATTCTTCTCTTGCAAAGTGGGATGGTGATTTTTGAAATCTGAGGAGAAGCCACAAATTAAGGTGTGATGAATGACAAGGTGTGTAACAACCCGCATATCTATCAATTCTATATTTAAATATTTTATTTAAATATTTTATCGTTTGTCGGATGTTAGTCCGAAAAGCTACTTTTTGCATACGGTCAAATTAGGACTCGAGACCACCCCCATTGAGTTCAAAATGACGTTTGCGATCTTTTTGAGTGTAAACTTCGATATGTTTGGAGATAGTGAAATTTTCGTCACTTTTCCCGCTTGAGACTTTGGTTTGGACTGCACCTTCTTAACTCAGCCCACCCCCTCTTCTCTTCATCACTTCAAGCTTCTTCAAAAATGGTGGAGGGAAAGAGAAATTAAAACTCCCAAACACAAATTCCATTGCAAATCCGAGATTCAACATCAAATTCACGTTTAGACCATTGATTCAAGCTTGGTGGTGTTCTTGCCTTGCTCTCAAATCTCCATCTTCATCAAATTCCGTGAAAAGGTGAGATTTTTGATCTCACATCTTGCCTATATCTATCTTGGACTGTTGGGAATGATCCCCTATTGTATTTGCATCAATATTTGCATTTGGTTTGGATTGGATTGGCGAAAAACTTCGATTTTCAGCGTTTTGGTGATTTTCCTGGCCTTAAGTCGTTTCTGGCCTTCGCTGAGTCGTCCACGAGTTAAGCCTAAGTCGTGAGTCGTTCACGAGTTAAGGGCTTAGGTCGCGCGCGTGTATTTCTGTTCGTCTGGCCTGAGTCGTTCTCGAGTTAAAGTGTTAAGTCGTTCCAGGCGTTGAGTCGATCTGGGTGTGCTAAGTCGTTCACGAGTTAAAGGCTGAGTCGTTCGAGAGTTACTGGCTTGAGTCGTTCAGGAGCTAAAGGCTTGAGTCGTTCAGGAGCTAAAGGCATAAGTCGTTCAGGAGTTAAAGGCCTTAAGTCGTAGGTCGTTTTGCAGTTAGCTCGCTCGCCCTGGCTTAAGTCGTTAAGTCGTTAAAAGCTTAAGTCGTTAAGTCGTTCAGGACTTAGGTCGTAAGTCGCTTGCCTCCTTTAAGTCGTAAGTCTCTTGCCTCCCTTAAGTCGTAAGTCTCTTGCCTCCCTTAAAGTCCTAGGTCGTATGACTCTTAAGTCCTAGGTCGTTGGCTTTAAATCGTTAAGTCGTAGGTCGCTGCTTCTCTTAAGTCGCTCGGCCATGCCAACTCCGCTAGCTCGCAACTGTTAGGTCGTATGACCTTAAGTCGTAGGTCGTCTCAGACCTAACATTCCCGCTGCTTCTCTTAGGTCGCTTGACCCTAAGTCGTAGGTCGCTTGACTTCGTTAAGTCGTAAGTCGTTCGCGAGTTAGTACTTGGTCGTTTGACCTGTTCTTCTGCTAGCTCGCTTGGCATTCTCCACTTAGGTCGTATGACCTTATCCCTTAAGTCGTAAGTCGTTCGCGAGTTAGTACTTAGTCATTTTACCTGTTCTTCAGCTAGGTTGCACGGCAGTCTTCCCTTAGGTCGTATGACCTACTTCTCCTTAGGTCGTTGGACCAGCTTGTCTTCACTAAGTCGTACCGTGACGGGGCGCTGCCCCGCACCCCGCCGTGGGCGCTGCCCCCTGGACCCCCGCGACCTGACCGGGCAGGTCGAACCCCGTATTACTCTGCGTAGGCAATCTCGTCTGAAAAACATTGATCATAATTTCTACTTTGATGGTTTTGGAATTGACTTCTTTGGACTTTACTCACGTCTTCGAACGTGAATTGATTTGTTCTACCATCGTTTTATGATTTGTCACTTTAAAGATATATGAAGGTTTCAATACTAATAGTAAATATCAAAACTCTTTCATCAAAGCGATTTCAACACTATTTTAAGTATCAAAAGTTCGTTTTCTCAAACCGATTTTCAATCTACTAGTATATACAAGCCTTTACTTCACTCGAATGAGAAATCGACTTAAACGACTTAGTAAAACGAGTGGTATGAAACGCTTGCGTTCACTTCGTCGGTTAGCTCTTGGACTTGTTCGATTGAACCCTTTTTGTGACAATTTCCTAGTGAAGATTTACAGCTTGTTCGTAAATATTTAAGTTAAGCAAGTGGTTATGGGACATGAAGCTAAACTCATATATTTACTGGCTTGGTGTGATTGACACTTCCTTATGATCATGACGATCATTTTTGTGATTTAGACTAGCGATTGAGCGATGTCTCTTTGTCTACGTGGGAGACTATACCCCGATCATGTGATGTTTCGCCATCACATTTCCTATGGTCTTCGGGCCATTCCTGTGTGAAAATTTAATGGATAGCTTCCATGAGATAACTTCTCGTCATGTGTTTACGCGTAGGTGAGTTTTCATGCTCCCATTCATGTGTTAGGCCTCCCCCCCTTTATGTGTTTTCTGGATTTCTGATGATGATTTCTGGAATTTTGTGCTTCACCAATTTTCATGATTTTCATTGATATGATATCAGTTTTTGTGCATTGGTGAATTCATGTGTTATTGACTTGTTATGAATACAAGTTTAGGGTATGATGCCCTATTTTATCTTTGAGAAGATTCTTGTGATATTGATTAATCTTTTGTTGATTATCATTTACATACTTATAGTAGTATGTCGCTATGGTTATTACATGTTCATGTCATGCCTTTTACTGTATACCATATCATCTGATATTTATAGTTAGACTGATCCGTTTATTATTTTCTTATAAATAATACTCGGGTCAGACCCAGATGTTACAGGTGCTTCTGCTTGACTTCTCTTCAGGATTATTCTGACTTTTGGCTAACTACTTAGATTAGTAGTTTTTGGATGTACACCTTTGAGATATAGACTCTATGTAGTGTACTTATTCTTTTGTATAGCACGTGATGCTATTCTTTTGTATTATCGTGGATCTTTCTGACCACTACTCTGATGTACACTTTCATGTGTTATATATTTATTCATATCTTCTTCCGCCTTTGTGATATGGATGTCTGTGACTGATTTACGTTATGATTATTTCTATGTTTGTTTTCCGAAGACTATATATAGCCACCGTGTGATAGCTTTGTGTTTGTACCGGTATGTCGGATTTCCTCCTTAAAAGATATGCATTCTATTCTATCTGACGTATCGGTGCTCGCACAAAGAAGTTACATGGATGGTCGCTCCTCCACAGCCTTATTCTCCGCGCTAATTGACAGCACTACATCGTAGTGTTCTTGGTTAGCTTGGGTATAGAGGTGGGGCGTCACAAGGTGTTTCTACATGCTTCATCCTAAGGTAATTATATGTGCGTATAATTCGATATTTACATGTTTATTATATTATTATTTTGATCTATGTTTGTTTATTTTTTCTTTTTAATGTATGTTTAAGATAAATCGACATTTCTTGAATCTCATATTACTTCTGATAAATTGTCATCATTCTCTGTGTTGTTTGGATCCGCAATTTCTTATCATAAATTTACGCATGCCTACCTTGTTCAAATTTATTTTATTTTATTGTAGATAGTTATGAAATTAAAAATTGACTTTGAATGAGATTTATATATACTATGAGACAATCTTTACTTATTCAAATGCTAATGGATTATAAAAATATATATATATATATATATATATATATATATATATATATATATATATATATATATCTGTGTGCGCGCGCGCTTGCGCGTGTGTGTGTGTTAAGTTATCTACCATTCCTTGAATCTGATTTTAATTGCATATGTTAACTTTTTGTACAATTGTTACAATCCTTGTTAAAACAAAAGTGGATACATTGATTTATTATCAATAAATGGACTTTAGTGCAAATTTTAATTATTTGTTGTTTTCTATATTTAAATTTTTGTGTAAAGTTTGCAGTATTGTTTCATTCCTAAATTAAAAATTTAATGAAAACTTTTAACTTTAAAACCAAAAAACTTTTGTACAAAAGTATATACACATATACCATATGCTACATTATTTGCAAATATATGCTTTGAGATCCAAATTATTAAATTTTAATTATCAGTTATATGTAATATAAATGTTTTGTTTAAATCAAAAGTGTACAAAGATTATGAACAATAATGTAACCTTTATTTTTGTTAAACATTTCCTCAATTGGAATTTTTCTATTAATGTTAATTTAGGATTTCAAATTATTTAAAACAACTAATAGGTTTTCACTGTGAGGAATGCGGAATAAGGATCTTAAGGCTAGGAATAACACTAAAGGGGGGGGTGAATAGTGTTTATAAGAAATTACTAAATCTTTTTGAGTTTATGTTAATTTGAACACAAATGTATGCAATATTCAGACATAGATATAATCACAGAGACAAACACAGATGCGGAAATAAAGTAAATGCAGTAAAGGAAAGAACACACCAGATTTTATACTGGTTCGGGGTAACCCTACATCCAGTCCCGCACAACTATGTATGGATTTCCTTTCAAAAGCAAATCAACAATTACAACCCTCGGTTTCAAGGCTACGAGGTACACCCTCCAGAATCACAATCCTCTGGGTAGGGATACTTGGTTTTCGGGGCAACAAGTTCACCCAATTGATTTCCAAGGCTACAATCACACCTTTTCTTGCTTGATTGATTTCCAAGACTACAATCACACCTTTTCTCGCTAGATAGATTACAAAGAAGCCTATAACTCTGAATAGCACTTAGATCTTGTTGAGATAGTGATAGAGAATCAAACCAGAGATAATCTAGTTAGACTCAATGTTGATTTCGGCAGAGTGATGATAGGATTTTGAATAAGAAAATGTGGAAGAAGAAGAGAAGTGAACACTACAACAAAAACACCATTTTACAACTGCCAAAAACAGTTGTAATAGGTCTATTACAACTGGCGTCCGCCCGTCGTTTTATCCGGAGTTGTAATAGAGCGATATTTTTTTACAACGGTCTTCGGCAGTTATAAAATAATTTTTTACAACTGCCTATCGTTGTTGTAAAATAGTCTTTTACAACTTCTTTTGGCAGTTGTAAAAGGTTTTTTACAACTGCCATTGTCAGTTGAAAATGACCCTTTTACAACCGCTATTGGAAGTTGTGGCAAAAAGAATGCAAAATTAAAAATTAGAAAAATTCTTGTATTTATATTACTGTAGCTTATAAGAATTTATTTACATAGCCAATGGAAATCAAATACCAAATCCAAATTAGAGACGAAAATTCTTGTTTGAGACTTTAATGCGACATATACAATCAACATAGCCATACATTGTATCTTCTCAAATCTTTTTTTTTTGAACATGGGTACTTCTATAAATAATCAAACATCCATACACGCATATATACAATACACATACATTATACATCTCACCTTCAGGTCACAAGCCTAACAGCCCATAAACTTAAAAAAAAGGGAAATGATAAATCTAATACTCAAACCCCTACAGGTCATCAAGGAGTTACTAGTTCACCATTATACGCTTATGCCGGAGTACTCCTTGAAAAAGCTTTCTTCTAGGCGTGGTCGAATCCCTTCAGTCAAGCTACCTAAAATCTTGATCACCAATTACCACTTCAAATCTACACCAATTTTATGAGCTCCTCTGCTGCTGCTAATTGCCCGTGCATTTGATCTAGTCAGTTTGTAAAATGTAAGCAAGTAAAATTTTACATTTATGTGAATTGACTTTGTACATCAAGTTAACTGTGTTTGTCTTTAACTTCAAATATTAATCGATCGTACTAATTTTTCACTGATGAAGAGCTGAATTAGCTATACTTTTTCTGCTTTAATTATGTAAGCTAGTTTTAAATTTTATATTGTCATTGTTTACTTACAAAATGTGGATTATACTTCAAAATTATACTAATTCTTAGAGTTCTATGGATTAGAAATTTTCTTATCAGTGCAGTCTGATCATACTATTAATGGATGTAAGGCCAAATTGTTTTGTGTTTCAGTTGAATAAAAGCAGATTTGTGAGATCAATTTTGTAGAAGCACCCTATTTTTAGCATTATTTTGTATTCAAGCATACTTACGAAGGGACAAAGACACCATGTCCATATCTCTATTCCATTCAGCCGAGGAGTGCTAATTAATCTGTAGCCAAAGGAATCACACCGGAATGTGCTAACAGATCACCAAATGTACATGTAAAACAAAAAAAGAATCACACCGTAAGTGCTAATTAATCCCATAACTCCTAGTCTCCATACAAGATCGAAGCCAAAGGAAGTCATTTGTTACAAATTATTCTACCTAACAATATTCCATCGGATCCAAACTATGACTTACTCTGTTGTTCAATAAGCCAGAAGATACTCTGCCTATATAAATCTGATATAGTAAGGTATTGAAATATGCATTCCATATTTTTCTCCAATCAGTGGCTTCCAATACAAGAGAGTGAACCACTCTATCAATACAAGTTAGCCGAACTCAGGAGAACATGCACATACGCACCCTCCACTGCCAATACATCCTGTCCTCTCATCCAAACCCGAAGTTTTGCAACCGAATCACCCTAATCACATCACCAAACCTTCAATTCCACAACCTTCCAGACCCTTGCTCGAAATCACCCTTTAGTTGTAGAGAGGCTTTGGAAGCATCATGAACTTAGACGAGAACTAGGCACAAATTTGATGACGTAGAAATTTAAGGCATAATTTTGTTAATTTGAGAGGGAACTTATGTTAATTTGAGGCGCAAATTTGTTGATTTGAGGCGGAACTTGGTTAATTTGATGAAGCACAAATTTGAGGGTGACAGGGTATAATAATTTGAGAGGACTAGTGAATTTACAATTAGGATTCGGTAATGAGAGGGATGAAGACGATAATTTTTGTGGTGCAACTAATTTGTTTGAGGGAAGGAAGAGTTTGGGATTGATTTTGATTTGGGTAAGGAATAGTTTGAGAGAAGGCACGAGTGAGCGAGAATTTGATAAGCAGTGAGATTAATATTCATTATTTCCCGCCTAAATTTCAGTTTAGAGCCAATTTTTCATTATTTCCCATCTAACTTTCATATCTTTGCCGCCAAGATTTCGTGGGTTAGCGCCAACTTTTCATGAGTCATAGTCAAATTTTCACCAAAATTCGAAAAAATAAATATTATAGATTAGAATTAATAGGTGAATATTTATATTAAATATGACATGTACTTGAAAATTAATTTTTTTTAAAATATTAAATATTACTTCTTAATTATTATTAATTATTACTTATTAATTCTTAGTTATATTTGAATATTAATTTTTAAAATTTAATTATTATGTATATGTTACCAATTATTAATTATTAAATATTTAATAGCGATTATTAATTATTAATTAATTTTGTAAGGTTATTATTAAGTATTAATTATTATTAATTATTAATATTATTAACATTAATTATTAATTATTAAACATTAATTATTATTTACTAATTATTTTATTAAATTAATTATTGGATAGTAATTATTTCATATTTCAAATTAATTATCAGTTATTATTATTTAATAATTATTATTATATATTATTAATTTTGATTAATTATTTAATTATTAATCATTATGCATATGTTAAGAATTATTAATTATTAAATATTTAATATTAATTTTTAAAAACTATTTAATGTTTATTAATTATTAAGTATTAATAATTATTAATTATTAATAGTAATTATTATTAATTATTAATATTAATTATTATTAATTTTTAAGGTTATTATTAAATATTATTAAATATTAATATTGTTAATAATAAATTATAAAATATTAATAATTATTAATATTAGTTAGGCCTCTATTGCAACTAGTAAAAAAAGACTTGTTGAAAATAAGTTTATATAACTTTTTGGAAAAAAACGTCGTAATTGTTAATTAGTAATTATCAAAAATTAATTACAAAATAGTAAATATTAGTTCTTAATTATTACTTCTTAATTATTAATATAAATTGTTAATTAATTCTTAATTATTAATTATTCATTATTAAAAATAAATTCTTATTTATTAATTGTTAATTATTAATTATTGAATAGTTATTACTAATATTAATTATTTCATATTTTCAAATTAATTATTATTATTTAATAGTAATTATTAATAATTAATTTTTTTATTAATTGTAAATTATTTATTATTAAGTATTACTATTTAATTATAATTATTAATTTATTATTACAGTGGGCAAACAAAAAAGGTTGTAATAGACATCTATTACAACTGACAAAAAAGAAGAGTTGTTAAAAATATGCATCTATTACAACTGGCAAACGAAAAGGTTGTAATAGGCATCTACTACAACTAGCAAAAAAGAACAGTTGTTAAAAATGTGCATCTATTACAACTGGCAAAATAAGAAAGGTTGTAATCGGCATCTATTACAACTGGCAAAATAAAAGAGTTGTTGAAAATAAGTTTATTACAACTTTCTGAAAAAAAGAGTTGTAAAAAACCTTTATTACAACTGGCAGTTTTTGGCAGTTGTAAAAATAGAGTTGTAATAGTGTCTTTTTGTTGTAGTGGAAAAACCAGAAAATCTGATATAAAATTCGTTAAAACTAACCCCTATTTATAGAAGAACAACAGTCATGTTCTTTCGTGAAAGGTTATGACGAATAGACACTTCTTTTGAAATTCAAATTTTTGGTCCTAACTGACACTATGTCGACATGGGGTACTAGGGCATGTCGACATCCCAAAGGAAATTTTGATGTTTTGTTTTTCTTTGAAAATAACCTTTATCTTATATTAAAACTATTTTAAACTTTATAAATATACTTGACTATAGATAAAATACATAAATAACTATAGTAAAATTTTATATTTAAATCAAAGTATAAATATATTATAATTAAAAGATAGTTTAAAACAAACGAAGTTTAAAAACAAGAGTTTAAAAACAAAGAATATTTTAAGGCTAAAACATCTTTTTGAAAATCATTTGAAAAGATAATTTTTAAGGCTAAAACATTTTGAAAAGCAATTTTGAAAATCATTCTGAAGTAGTTTTGAAAATCATTTTGAAGTAGTTTTGCAAGCTTCTTCCTACATAATATCTCATCATGTCAGGACTCGAGAACTTGTACAAAACCAGGATGTTCGTGGGTTTGTAAGCCACTTGTCGTGGGTTTGTAAGCCACTAAAAAGGTAGAAATGGGTTCTATCCCAAATGAAAAATGGAGTGAAGATTTCAGTGCTATTATGAAGTTTTAACATAATTCTAGACTCAATACTTATCTTGAAATCTTGAACTCTTGATAATCTTGATATTCTTGATACTCATGAGTCTTCAATCTTGATATCTTGGATCTCTATACTGTACAGTCTTCATTCTTGGTACCTGCATGGTTAAATCCTGCATATACATATATATCTAAACTATAATGTTAGTATTTATATTTTATAATCTTATTCTAAGGTTGTTGTCATCAAAACCATCAACTCATGGATTAACAATCTCCCCCTTTTTGATGATGACAACCTTTGTTTATAAAATATTACTTCTATCCTATTGACTCCCCCTAAATCTAATAACTCCCCCTTAATCTATGCCTAACTACCCTATTTTATATTTCTCCCTCTTTGTCATCAACAAAAACAAACTAACTTCAAACTATAAAACTCTTAGTCTAATATCCTATATGATGATAGTGTTATCATCAATACTTACTTGTAAACCTAAAACTTAGTCCTAAATTACAAACTCTCCTAACTAAGAATCTATATAATAATACTTTTAATAGAACATATATAAGAACACACATTATTTATTAATTATATATTTTTTATATTTACATTTTCGTAGAGATCGTAAAAAAAACAATAAATAGAAAAGAAAGAGAAGAAACTAATGTGTGTCTTTGAACATAGGAGATCTATGAACCGAACAATTTGGATAGTGGAAATAGAAATTCCCACGTTGTTCGACAAGATTTTCATCTTTGTCAAAGCACACTTCGCCAACGCAAACGACTTTGTCGTTGTCTTCCGCATGCTCTTCTTCCATTGGTTCTTCTTCTTCTTCTACACTTTCCTCTTGTTCATGATCTCCTGAAGAGTCCTCGTCAATCAAGATTGGGTTAGCATGATTATCCATAAGAAATTTTTGCAAATTCCTAAGGATTTTTCCTTGCCTCTCTTGTTCTTTGGCCATTTGAAGTTGCATCACTTGGATTTCAGTCATTAACTGAAGGGTATCTTTCAGAGAATGCTCCATTTTCGTTACACGAGCGAACATTGATTGTTGAAACGGGCCAGAAGTAGGCGATGGGAACGAAAAAGTTGATTTGGAAGAGGAGGCCATTGATGAATGATTTCAGAAAATAGAACAGAAAGAGAACAGAGAGAATGAAGAAAATTTCGAAATAGGAGAAATTTATAACCAATTATTTGAATTTTGGTGGGAAAAAAATTTAAAATTTCAAATTTAAAAACGTTATATGTCGACATGGGTTTAGGGGGTATGTCGACATGGTTCTAGAATTTTTGTATATTTAATTTATTTTGAATTAATTTTTAATTATACTTGTTATTTATATTTTATATTTCAGTTAATGAACAAATACCTAATTCTCTTTTTAATTTAGTAAATGTGGATTCATTTAAGGGTTTTGTTAAGATATCAGCAATTTGATTTTTAGAATTGATATAGTCGAGAGTAATTACTTCTCTACTTAAATTATCTCTGAGAAAATGGTGTCTGATATCAATATGTTTAGTTCGAGCATGTTGAGTAGTATTTTTGGATAAATTTATTGCACTAGTATTATCACAATAAATTGGTGATTTTGAGATATTTAAACCAAAATCTTTTAAAGTTTGTTGCATATATATTACTTGAGAACAAGCCAAAGCAGCAGAAATATACTCTGCTTCAGTTGTTGATAGAGAAACTGTGTTTTGCTTTTTACTAAACCAGGAAATCAGAGAATGCCCTAAAAAGTGAAAAGTTCCACTTGTACTTTTTCGGTCTGATTTACAACCAGCATAATCAGCATCACAGTAAGATATTAAGTCAAACGAATCATTTTTAGGATAAAATAATCCATAATCAAAGGTGTGTTTAACATATCTTATAATACGTTTTACAGCTTTTAAGTGAGTTTCTTTAGGTTGGGATTGATACCTTGCACAGAGACAGACACTATGCATGATATCAGATCTACTCGTAGTAATATAGAGTAGTGATCCAATCATTCCTCTATATAATTTTTGATCTACATCTTTCGAGAGATCTTCTTTACTAAGGTACTCATTGGTTGCAATGGGAGTGGGTTTTCCACTCGCAGTAGTCAAACCAAATTTACTAACTAGGTCTTTAGCATATTTTCTTGACTAATAAAGATACCATTATCTAATTGTTTTATTTGTAATCCTAAAAAAAAGTTTAATTCACCCATATGACTCATCTCAAACTCTTTTGTCATTATTTCAGAAAATTCTTTATTCATTTCAAAATTAGTTGATCCAAAAATGATATCATCTACGTAGACTTGTACTAGTTGAATATCATTTTTATTTCTTTTAATAAAAAGTGTATTATCTACTTTACCTATTTCAAAATTTGATTGTAACAAGTAAGATCTTAGTCTATCATACCAGGCTCTAGGAGCTTGCTTTAGACCATATAGAGCTTTCTTAAGTTTGTAAACATGATTTGGAAATTTATCATTTTCAAAAAGTGGTGGTTTTTTAACAAATACTTCTTCTTTTACAAAACCATTTAAAAAAGCACTTTTAACATCCATTTGAAATTATTATGATTTGTGAAAGCAAGTAGAATCCTAATGGCTTCTAATCTTGCTATGGGGGCAAAGGTTTCATCAAAATCTATTCCTTCTTCTTGACAATAACCTTGAGCGACTAACCGGGCTTTATTTCTAACAACCTCTCCTTGTTCATTCATTTTATTTTTATAAACCCATTTAGTTCCAATTATTGTTTTATTTTCAGGTCTAGGAACAAGTTCCCAAACATCATTTCTAGTGAATTGATTTAATTCTTCTTGCATAGCCAAAATCCATGAATCATCAGTTGATGCTTCTTCTGGATTTTTGGGTTCTATAGTTGATATAAAAGCTACATTACTCATTTGACTTAGTTGGTTTCTAGTTTTAACAACAGATTGCATATCTCCAAGTATATTTTCTATAGGGTGATCTTTTAAAAGTTTAATCCTTTTATTAGGATGATTTAATTCATTATTAGTTTCAGTTGACTCTTGATTTTGAGTGATTAAATCCTCTTAATCATTTATTTCTTCAAATTTTTTGAAATTTTCATCAAATGAAACATGCATTGTTTCTTTGATGGTATTAGTTCTTAAATTAAATACTCTGTATGCTTTACTTCTATTAGAGTATCCGATAAAGATACCTTTGTCGGATTTAGGATCAAATTTATCTAAGTTATCTTTTGTATTAAAAATAAAACATTTACTTCCAAAAATTCTAAAATAAGGTACCTTAGGTTTATTTGAGTAAATAAGTTCATAAGATGTCTTATCAGTTAAAGGTCTAATTAAAATTCTATTTAAAATATAACAGGCGGTAGCAACTGCTTCTGCCCAAAAGTACTTTGGTAAATTACTATCAGAAAGCATAGTTCTTGCACACTCTTGAATCGTCCTATTTTTACGTTCTACTACTCCGTTTTGTTGTGGAGTTCTTGGAAATGAAAAATTATGAATTATTCCCTTTTTATTGCAGAATTCTTCAAAATTTTCATTTTCAAATTCACCACCATGATCACTACGGATGGTTATAATTTTTTGAGAAAATTGATTTTGAACCCTTTTTGAAAAATTCTTAAAACATTCAAAAGTATCACTTTTATGTTTCAAAAATATTGTCCATGTAAATCTAGATTAATCATCTACAATTACAAAAACATATTTATTGTAATTTAATGACTGAATTTGAGATGGACCAAATAAATCAAGATGAAGTAATTCAAGAGGTTTTGAAGTTGAAATCTAATCTTTTAATTTAAAGGAACTTTTTCTAAGTTTTCCTAGTTGACATGCATCACATAGACTATCTACTTTAAAATTCATTTTAGGGAGGCCTCTTACTAGATCATGTTTTGATAGTCTAAATAAGAGTTTGAAATTCAAATGCCCAAATCTCTTATGCCAAATCCAAGGGTCACTTGCATTTGCCAAAAGACACAAGTTATCATTTCAAATTTTCATACTAAGAATATAAATATTCTTTTTTCTAATTCCCTCAAATATTATGGTTGAATTATTATCTTCAATGTGACACTTATCTTTTTCAAATTTAATTTTATATCCTTTATCGCATAGTTGACTTATACTTAGCAGATTATGTTTCAGATTCTTAACTAGCAAAACATTAGTAATAATAGAAGTTTCAGAGTTACCGACTTTGCCGATGCCGATCACATAACCTTTTGAATTGTCTCCAAAGTTAACCAGTCCTCTGTCTTTGTATATTATATCATTTAGCATATCTGAATTCCCAGTCATGTGTCTAGAACATCCACTATCGAGTATCCATTTGTTCTTTTTGATCTGCACAGTTTGTTTGTTCTGGATTGATTCCTCAACTCCCATAAAGCATGATTCCTGCACATCAAACAATCTTAGTAGACAACTTGTATTTGAATATTGATTATATGCAGACTCAAGAGACAATGATGATCTGAATATTTCTAAACATGCATTAACAAATTTCTTAAACATAGCCATTTAAAAAAAAACTTTTTCAAAAATCAGATTATGAAACTTTTGAAAACTTTGCTCTGATAACAATTGTGAGGAATGCGGAATATGAATCTTAAGGCTAGGAATAACACTAGAGGGGGGTGAATAGTGTTTATAAGAAATTACTAAATCTTTTTGAGTTTATGTTAATTTGAACACAAATGTATGCAATATTCAGACACAGATATAATCACAGAGACAAACACAGATGCAGAAATAAAGTAAATGTAGTAAAGGAAAGAACACACCGGATTTTATACTGGTTCGGGGTAACCCTACATCCAGCCCCGCACAACTATGTACGGATTTTCTTTCAAAAGAAATTCAACAATTACAACCCTCGGTTTCAAGGCTACGAGGTACACCCTCCAGAATCACAATCCTCTGGGTAGAGATACTTGATTTCCGGGGCAACAAGTTCACCCAATTGATTTCTAAGGCTACAATCACACCTTTTCTCGCTTGATTGATTTCCAAGGCTACAATCACACCATTTCTCGCTAGATAGATTACAAAGAAACCTATAACTCTGAATAGCACTTAGATTTTGTTGAGATAGCGATAGAGAATCTGTAACGACCCTGAATTTTGAACAATTTAAATTGAAAATATTTAATTAATTTTAAATATTTGAACGATGATTTGACTTGAATTTCAAATTATCAGAATGGATTGGCGATTTAATTTTTGAATTTAATCTATTGAAAGTTGAATTAAATTTGAATCTTCAATTTTAAGCCAGTTAAAAATAATTTAAAGGCTTAGAAAATTCATATTGATAATACTGAAGATAATAGAAACTTCAGAATTGAATTTGAAAGCGATTTGTTCAGTTTTGAAATTGTATCGTTTGAATTGAATTTAAAAATAGCCTTCCGAGGCACAGTCTCGGAATTTAACGAAACCAGTTTCATTGGGTCCGTAATATTGAATTTTTACTGGATTTCAATTTTCGTATCTATCGGAATTGTTTTGTGAATATACGACGTATAAACGCGTAGAAAATTTAATTGAATTCAAATTGAATTTCTGTAACAACCTGGATTTTTGCCCGAATTATAATTATTAGTAAATGATCTATGTTGACTGATAAATTTTGGTCGTTGTTGAAATTTTATAACGATAAAATCTTCGTAAACTAATGATTTAATATCGATTGTTGAAATTTGAATTGGAAATTGTAAATCGATTTAAATTCTTTTATCAAATTTTATTAATACGAAATGAATATATATACATAGTTTAGATTTTAACAACATAGTTTAGATTTTAACAACAAAATTAAATACAAAACAAATTAGTTTTAAAAAGAAAAAGAAAAAAAATAATAAAGAAAAAAATAAAATAAAACACCATAACTAAGCCCATACCCTTATTCACGTTTAAACCCATACCCCCCACGATCTTTCTCCTGTTAAACCCGTCGCACCCCCTCCCCTCATTTCAGTCTCATTCGAAAAACCTAAGACAAAAATAAACGAAAAAATGGTGGCGTTCGCGAATTAGGGCTACGGCGATTCAACTCCTCGATCTCCTTCAACACTTGCTCGTTCTGGCGAATTGGAGCTTCGTCTTCCTTCGTGACGACTCTGGCGAATCTAGGGCTTCGTACTCCTTTTCTCGCTCGCGACCGCTTCTGACAAAGGTGAGAAATTTCTCACATCTAATTCAATCTGTCTCGTGGCTATCTTGATTTTGATCGTGTGTTCGATTTTCGTGACCTGTTCACCTTTTTGCTTCGAACCCTTTTATTTTGTCACATAGTTATGGCTTCGGTCGTGAATTGGAACCAATTCGAGACTTTTGATTTTGCTGTTTCTGTCGACTCTGATTTTGTCT
The DNA here is from genome assembly GCA_030737815.1 of Allium fistulosum. NCBI lineage: Eukaryota > Viridiplantae > Streptophyta > Magnoliopsida > Asparagales > Amaryllidaceae > Allium > Allium fistulosum. The sequence goes on from CM060902.1 coordinate 239,075,378, forward strand.
ACTGGTCTAGTTTCAGTTTGCATATATTTGTGAGTAACATCACTTAATAACAATTTAAACCTATAATTCTGATGCATATACGTATGTGAATATGTGTGTTTATATCTTGGTACATGAATGCTCCGTAAATGATAACATTTAAGTGCAGGCTGTTTATCATATACCCCTCTGTTTTGAGTTTTCCCAATGCAAAGTTTTGATTTAAAAGTCATTCTCTATTGTTACACTGATTTGTTATGAGCTTAGTGTTAAAACAATATTGATTGTTATATCCAAAACTAAAGATTAAACATATATTTAAGTTAAAACAGTTAGCCAATAACTCTGGAAATTTAAGAACTGTTTTAAATAGATTTAAAATCAGGTTTGACTTGAGTTTCTAAAACAAAGTTTAAAATATAAATACAAGTCCATGTTATACTTAAGTCACTACTCTACTGGTCCATTGCATAGCTTGAAGTCTGATCAGTTGGTTGTGAAGTTGTCATTGATTTAAGTCCATCCTGTTTTGTTTCATTTTCTGGCATCATCGGTTGTATTGATGTGCACTGTGTAGCCACATGATCATATATGTGACTGGGTATACTTGTGTGCTGGTCTTTATTTGCATTGTGTAGTTGCTTGAGTGTAGATTTGAGTCTGCTGTGCATTCATACTGTGTAGCCAAGTGTTCACTGACCTGAGTTTGTTGTGTTGGTTATCTCCACTTGACTTTGTTAAGCCTGTCCCCTGTTTATTTGCTTTGATAATGAAGTGAGTAAACAAGAATTTTCACTGTTATGAACCCTGACTTCATGAAATAAAACCTGAACTTAATTTAGGATATTAGATTGAACTGTGCATGTTATTTAAACTGTTGCTCTGTGTCCCTGATATTGTGATATTGAGTTACTGACACCCTTGTCTTGTTGAACTGTAACTGTGCATTTGTATCAACTTGAATATGTTGCATTTGTAATAGTTTGGTCTCTACCGAGCTTCACTTGACACCATACATGTGATATTTGTAGACTTGTACATGATACTTTTGACTATTACTTGAGTACTGCATTCGTTGATTCATCATTGTTGCCAGATAGATTGTTGTCTGCATTTCACTGTAGATTCTTTTGAGTCGTGTTGTATCTGTCTTGATCATATTGACCAACTTGATTTTGTGATGGCTGTTTCGTTAAGCTTGATGTTGTACTGTACTTTCTATTGCTAGTTATGTGATGCTATATAGTTCGAACCTGAACGATTGTTTTTTTTGGAAACTGAAAGCCAAATGTAAGTCTCAGGTCAATGTTAACTAAGTTTAGCCAAAGTTTTAAAGTGAATTTAAGTTAGTGTTGAAATTTGGTTTGGAACAAATAAGCTTTAAATCTGAATTTGTTTTAAATAACTTAAAGATGTTGAGGAGATTAAGCGTTGTTTTAGAATTTGGATTTTAAATATAAATCTGAAAGCCTGGATTTAAAACTAACCTTATGTTTCAAAAAGAATTCCTTTTATATCTCTGTGGTCTGGTTATTATTGTGTACTTGCACTTGTATTTCATGTATGTTAACATACTTCAAGTGGTCTGCACATACCCTTGTTTACGTCTCCACTGCATAGCTTTTAACTTAAGTGCAATTCTTGATTTCGGTTGTACTTGGCCATTTGAGGCGTTAGGTCTGCATACATATGTTTTGAGGCAGCCTTGTTTTGTTGTAGCTGCTGCACTTGCTTGACCAGTTTCATTTATCCTTGTTTATTTTTGTTGCCTTCACCCAAATTTCCATGCGGTGGCTGCAGTTATTGTTGCAGTTTGCCCTTGAATTCAAAGTGGGGCTGCAGTTCATTTTTATAGAGAATTTTGCACTTGGTGAAATGTTCAGTAATGAGTTGTTTGGAAACTTGTTCTTGAGTTTGCTTGGGTATTGAACTGTTTCCTGCCTTTTTGATACTTGCAGTTTACTGACTTGACCTCTGCAGCTTTGATTGCTGTTAGTATTCACTCGGGTTGGCGAGGCAGTGCACGCGTACGTGTGCACTGTAGCCACCCAAACTCGACAGTTTAGAATTGATATTTCTTTGCGTCGTGATGCATTGATTTTTTATGCTGTATTGGCGAGGCCGTACACGCGTGCGTGTACGGCAGCCAATCGAGTTCTTGATGATTTTAAAGTGACAATTTCGATTGTTTAAATTAATTTAGTCGAGTTGATAAATTGTTTATTTATCTCTGTTGATGATTTAAATCTGCTGATTTATTGTTTAACACTGTTAAATGTTATATTTTCGTTATCCGATTTCTTTGTTAAAAGAGTTGGATAGACGAGAATTATTGTGACTGTCGTCTATTTAAATTTTTATTGCCTATATGCACTAATAAACTGGTTTGAATTAGACTGACCTGTGTATTATTTTCTTTTGAATATAATACTCGGGTCAGACCGAGTATTTTTACAGCTTGAAGATTTTCGAGCAGCGAAGTTAGAGAGAGAGTAAAGAATCATTTATTTCAGAAGAAAATTGTATTTTTAAATATTCCGCTGTATCAGTATTAAATTGTATGAACTCTGATGTATATAAAAAGATTTATAGTAATGAAATAAAGATTCATTTGTTTTAATTCAGTGTTATTATCTGTGTTTCTGTGGCTGATTCTGTTTAAACCTTATAAACTAAATAACAATTCGTCTTTTTGAACGTTTCTAGTTGGTTTAATTACCGACTGGAGATGGTCAAAAAGGGGGAATGTTACAGAATCAAACCAGAGATAATCTAGTTAGATTCAATGTTGATTTCGGCAGAGTGATGAAAGAATTTTGAAAAAGAAAATGTGGAAGAAGAAGAGAAGTGAAAAACCAGAAAATCTGATATGAAATTCGTTGAAACTAACCCCTATTTATAGAAGAACAACAGCCATGTCCATTCGTGAAAGGTTATGACGAATAGACACTTCTTTTGAAATTCAAATTTTTGGTCCTAACTGACACTATGTCGACATGGGGTACTAGGGCATGTCGACATCCCAAAGGAAATTTTGATGTTTTGTTTTTCGTTGAAAATAACCTTTATCTTATATTAAAACTATTTTAAACTTTATAAATATACTTGACTATAGATAAAATACATAGATAACTATAGTAAAATTTTATATTTAAATCTAAGTATAAATATATTATAATTAAAAGATAGTTTAAAACAAACAAAGTTTAAAAACAAGAGTTTAAAAACAAGAGTTTAAAAACAAGAGTTTAAAAACAAGAGTTTAAAAACAAAGAATATTTTAAGGCTAAAACATCTTTTTTAAAATCATTTGAAAAGATAATTTTAAGGCTAAAACATTTTGAAAAGCAATTTTGAAAATCATTCTGAAGTAGTTTTGAAAATCATTTTGAAGTAGTTTTGCAAGCTTCTTCCTGCATAATATCTCATCATGTCAGGACTCGAGAACTTGTACAAAACCAGGATGTTCGTGAGTTTGTAAGCCACTTGTCGTGGGTTTGTAAGCCACTAAAAAGGTAGAAATGGGTTCCATCCCAAAAGAAAATTGGAGTGCAGATTTCAGTGCTATTATGAAGTTTTAACATAATTCTAGACTCAATACTTATCTTGAAATCTTGAACTCTTGATAATCTTGATATTCTTGATATTCATGAGTTTTCAATCTTGATATCTTGAATCTCTACACTGTACAGTCTTCATTCTTGGTACCTGCATGGTTAAATCCTGCATATACATATATATCTAAACTATAATGTTAGTATTTATATTTTATAATCTTATTCTAAGGTTGTTGTCATCAAAACCATCAACTCATGGACTAACATTCACTTTGTATGTATGTATCCATAATTATTATGAATGTATGCATATATTTCATTGACAAAATTTAGACAACAAAGGCATGTGTAGATTTGGTTGATAAGTAATCAATGTCATCTAATGTACTAATATCTAATGTGCTAATTGTTACAGCTAAATGGTGAAAGAAATGAAAGTTTTTCCTATTTTCATAGTATATCATATCCATATGTAGATTTGATTGATAAGTAATAAATGTCATTTAATGTATTAATTGTAACAGTTAAATGGTGAAAAAAACGATAGGTTTCCCTCTTTTCATATTCTATCATATCCATGTGTAGATTTGATTGATAAGTAATAAATGTTATCTGATGTATTAATTGTCACTGTTAAATGGTGAAAGAAATGATATGTTCCTCTCCTTTCATATTCTATCATATCTTCCCTTTATTAATTGAATATAGTGAAAGAGGGAAACAAATAAGTTCCTCCTCTTAATTGATTTTTACATGTTTCATTTATACATATATACACTACTTATACACCACACTTACACTTCACATAAATGAATGTATTTGATACATTCATCATATCACATACATTTGTATATTTAAAATTCCTTAAATTACCATATTGGATAAAATATTGATTTTATTTAAAAGAAAATTTAGATAAGATCCAGATACTTTTTTGAGATCATGGGGAACCTTAAGATCATGATATTCATTGATACTCACTTAAGTAAACCCCACGCCGTGTGTCTACCTCGCTTTTACTTATTCGTCGCACACGGATGCGTAACGTTGAAACTCCCACTGATGGTTTGGCGCTGGGATTCGAACCTGCTCGGACACAGTCCATTGGTTCCCATCTCCCATCTCCCAAACCAACCGAGCTACGAACGGCGGGTAGATCCAGATACATTTAGACTTCATAGGCCCGTTAATGATCCAAAATGGTAAATTTTTTGAAATTCACCCATTTCTTCCGCTGCGGGCTGTCCCAGTTCCAACAATGGTATCAGAGCCTAATAGCCTATGCGGTCTAAATTAGTCATGTTAGGACCAACTAATTAAGCTTTCCCACTAAGTACGGTGTCTAGAAACATAATGTCTAAGATTGGAATTGATTAATCAAGTACCCTGTCCTACCTGGTTACCAGCCTAGCCTGAAAGGTGTAGTAAGCCCAAAGGTTACCACTAATAGAAAAGGCCCATTTTAATTGGGCCTTGGGCTAATTGTCAAAATAGTTTTGAAAATTAAGACAAGATTTTCAATTTAAAAGTTAAATATAAAATAAAACATGTTTATTATAAACGGTTATAATATAACATAAATTTTCAAAATGTTTGAAAATGTATCGAAAAGTTCAAAATGTTTGAAACTATGTAAATATTAATTTCAAAATTTAAAATTATTAATAAGATTAATGATATAAATTTATTAACAGAGTTAATTAATTAATATTTATATGCATGTATTATGTATGTTGATATATGTTATGTTATTTTAAAGTGTTTAAGGTAACATAAGCATACATGTATGTATATAAGATAAATTTTCGAAATTAATATAATTTAATTAAAATTGTTTAATTAATAAAGTAATTAAAGGTTGGTTAATTAACTAAAAAATATGCATATATATAAGATATATGTGTCTTACTATAACGATTATAGTAGATATGTCCAATATAAAAAATTTATTGGAATACTAATTCAAAATTAGTTAAAGAGTTAATTAATTAAAATTAATTAAATTAGATTTAATTAATAAAATGTTATACATAAGATTATTGTATAAGTTAATTAAAATATAAAAGTTATATAATAATGAAACTTATATAATATGAGTGTATAAACTAAAGGTGGAACATTAAAGAAACCTAAATAGACTTAAGGAATAAATACATATGTAAATGTACGTATACTGTGATTTCTGATGTGTCTGACACATGAATCACGGGGGTATTTCATACGAAATACATTATTCCATAAGTCGATATCACTCAATATTATATACTGAAGATTATGAATCTTCAACATAATGTTGTCATCTACCATATATATTAATAATTACTTGCATACTCCATAGTTGTTGAGCAAACTCAAGGTACATATACTATACTTAGGCCGACGCGATGTGGTAGGTATGAGTGAATAATCTCTTTCGATTTATTGAGCAAACTCAAGGTTGAAATGAGATTAGGACAAGGAAAAATTGGTTAGGAGTTGTATATGATACAACCGAGAAGGAGTTATCCATCCTTTGTAGAGCTATGATTTATTGAGCAAATTCATGGTCAGAATTCCAAGACAAACGAGTCCTAACACCCACTAGTGAAGTTGAAAGACTTCAATGTTTCATCCTAGGATTTGGAGAATCATAAAAGACTAGTGGGAGCCTTATTAGAAAAATGAAATGATAACATTCAACCTTTCTAATATCGTAAGAACATGCTAAATAATGTTATAATTATCTACAACGATAAATTTATGCATTTAATATGATTGATAAAATGTTTATCAATTAACATATACAAACGAATTGAATTTAAAGTTGACAAATGAAATATAATACCCACTATTAAATGCCTATTGCATGTTAATGTTTTCTATACCCATGCAAGTGTCTAATTTTTACAACTACTTAATACATTCGTAAAATGGTCACTTGCATGCTTATGTGGTTGAGACCGTGTATTACATTCTATGAGTTTCGAACTCTAAAAGCAATACAAGACTATGGATATTTGATCCATATACTATCATTTGTAAATGTTATATGGTGAACGGTCACAGTTCGTAATGTACGATACTTCAATGAATATAGTTCAATGGAAATAAGCCAATAAAAAGTATTTTTGAGATTATGCATTCAACCTGATTGATTACAAAAGGGATCATATTGTGTTAATGTAACACAAGACCAAAAACTACAAGATAGATCCAAGAACTCGATCGTTGAAATGTCATTTTGATCAGTTTACATAAAGTGCAACATATTTGATGTCCTTAATAATTAAGGATAATCGAATGCGCTTTTGTAAAGAGTTTGTTATGATATTGTAGTAAGGTTTTCTTTTCAATAGTTTGACCATTTGAAAGGAAAACGAATGTATAAGAATAGATGTAATTTAAGGTACAGTTGGTATGAAGAGAATGAATAGTCACTTCTGTTTCATAGAGAAACATTGGAAATGAGAATTAAATAATAATTGGTACTTAATATTGGAATAAGAAATATGATTTCTATTCTGAAATGTATTTTCATATAGAAAATTGTTTTCTATAAGATTTATTTCTTTGAGCTCAAGCTATTTGATCAACGAGCTCTCTACTGTAAATAGTTCTTTTATATGAAATAAACAAATTGTATTAAGTGAATGATGGACCTTCAAATTTAGTATGCTATTATAATAATGGTGGAAATAGTGGGAGCATGCCATATAACACTTATTAATTGCATCATAGTATGAAAATTGTTTTCGTAAAACTTACCATACATTATTTATGAAATAATGATTATTTTTCAGTATGGACTGAAAAAAATAGACATTGCAATATTTCAATATGAATATTATGAATATTCTTTGTGAAATAAAACTATAATGCAGTAAAAAAATTTATAACAAAAGTGATGCATTGGAAAATACAAAAGTATCTAATATTATTTACTGTTGTTTTGGAATTATAGACTAAGCCGTAGTTTTGAGAAATAATTTTATTGTATGATTTTGAATCATATGATACTTGTTAATTATATCTCAAACAATAAATGGCTATGCACCCATTTAGTGGGAGTATCATTAGAGTTGATGAACTCTTCGGATTGATACATATAGATGTATGCAATCGTAATTCTATAAACACCAAAATGGTTCAACGTACTTCGTCATATGCACCGATGAGATATCATCGACATGAACATGTGTATTTGATACACTTGTAGTATGTCTATGGTAAACTTATAGAATATAAAACCGAAGTAAATAAAGTAACATGCGATAGAAATGATTTGATTTAATCGGATAAGTGAGTATATTGAAAATATTCCAAACATACCTAAAATGAATAAAGATTCAATCTCAAAATTACTCCTCCATGTGATACATAATGATGCATCGATATGGAATAATCGAACTTTGTTGGACATTGTACGATTAATTGTGAGTGAAGTTGAGTTAGTTTCTTTCTATAAAGTAATGTACTTAAGGGTAGTACACAAGGTTAATATTATTTCATATGAATAACAGTTTACAAAATTTTACAAGATAAGGGTTTATAAGAAACTCCAACATATCATAGGCCAAGGAGTTGGCAGGTTGTGCGAGTCGAAAGACTGCACATAATAATTGTTCATGAGGGATTTTGTATGAATCACCTCAAAAGGATTTTGAAAAGAATGTCATTGGATGACATATTTATGTTTCGAACATAATTTTTGTAAACTAAAACCAAATCAGTTTTATAAGTAAAGAAATTCATAAAACATTTATGAATACCTATTATATTGCACTGAGAAACAATTGTTGTTTCAAGATATACCAACTTCATTGTGAATAAACTTCTTTGAGGAATTATTGGTAGTAAAATGGAATTGGATACGATCCATAGATAGAACTGATTATATGAGATGAAATGAAATTAACTACCTAAACGAACACATAGCATTGGAGTGTCTAATAAGTATTCTCGCGCATCTAAGAGAAACTATGAGTTTCTTATTAATATCGAAAATATATAATCCTAGATTGTTTAATTAAACCATTGAGAGTGTTGACTCTATACGGTGTGATGCGCAAATTCGAAAGAATTCCTAGTATGCTATCAAAATATATATTAAGATGGTCGTAACTAAAGGGATATGATCCATCGACCACGACTGTGTCTTCATGAGTAAGACTAATGCAGTTGGAATTAAATGAGCAATGTTGATAAGAATAATATCACAAATTTCAATTGTTGAATTTAGCATAATAGATTCGATATTCAACACGTTTAACTCAATTCGGATTTACTCACAAAATTATGGCTTCATAAGTCCTAGTGTTTTAGTACGTATGTATTGAAACAAAAAATTCTAAACACTGATTTAGAGTAAGTTGTTTACACATATTAAGAAAAAATGTCCCAAAGTCAGTGGGAGCGACATTGAGTTTGTGAGTCTTTGGATAGGATCCAAGAAATGATATGAAAGTATCATTTTATAAGCATCAAGATTGAATAATTATTTTGATAGAAATATCAAATAGTTTGATTTCAATCAAAGTGCAGAGGAAACATGTGTTCATAAGAAAGAACGTTAAAAGGTACATTGATATTTCTAAATTATAAGTAAGCAACATATTGTTGATATTAACGATGTACCTGTGTTAAAAGCAGACTTAGTTGTTTTAATACTCAACATTGGATTAATAAATGATGTCTTTTATAGTAAGTATAAAAGATGTCGAGAATGTCCCAAATTATATAGAAGGACACCTTATTAAAATGTTTAATATAGAACATGTAAGATTGATTCCTTTGCATTAGCAAAAGGAATCATCATACATGTTGTGTTGTCTACGATATCGTGATTTGCTTTTATATTTGATACATGAAGCAAATATCAAATCCAAATTGACATCACTAAATGGTTGTTTGAAGTGTTCTCGTGTATTTATGAAATACTAGAGAATTGTTTATAGAAACAAAAACTCATTATGAAGGAGTGTTAGAACTCAAACTTCATAAGTCATATTGAGTGTAGTATGTAAATAATAAATTCAAGTTAAGAATCTTTAAGTTGGAAATTATATCTCAAATAATAAAGGGCTATGCACCCATTTAGTGGGAGTATCATAAGAGTTGATGAACTCTTCGGATTGATACATATAGATGTTTGCAATCGTAATTCTATAAACACCAAAACGGTTCAACGTACTTCGTCATATTCATTGATGAGATATCATCGACATGGACATGTGTATTTGATACACTTGTAGTATGTCTATGGTAAACTTATATAATATAAAACCGAAGTAAATAAAATAACATGCGATAGAAATGATTTGATTTAATCGGATGAGTGAGTATATTGGAAAATATTCCAAACGTACCTAAAATGAATAAAGATTCAATCTCAAAATTACTCCTCCATGTGATACATAATGATGCATCGATATGGAATAATCGAACTTTGTTTGACAATGTACGATTAATTGTGAGTGAAGTTGAGTTAGTTTCTTTCTATGAAGTAATGTACTTAAGGGTAGTACACAAGGTTAATATTATTTCATCTGAATAACAGTTTACAAAATTTTACAAGATAAGGGTTTATAAGAAACTCCAACATATCATAGGCCAAGGAGTTGGCAGGTTGTGCGAGTCGAAAAATTACACATAATAATTGTTCATGAGGGATCTTGTATGAATCTCCCCAAAAGGATTTTGAAAAGAATGTCATTGGATGACATATTTATGTTTCGAACATAATTTTTGTAAACTAAAACCAAATCAGTTTTATAAGTAAAGAAATTCATAAAACGTTAATGAATACCTATTATATTGCACTAAGAAACAATTGTTGTTTCAAGATATACCAACTTCATTGTGAATAAATTTATTTGAGGAATTATTGGTAGTAAAATGGAATTGGATACGATCCATAGATAGAACTGATTATATGAGTTGAAATGAAATTAACTACCTAAACGAACACATAGCATTAGAGTGTCTAATAAGTATTCTCGCGCATCTAAGAGAAACTATGAGTTTCTTATTAATATCGAAAATATATAATCCTAGATTGTTTAATTAAACCATTGAGAGTGTTGACTCTATACGGTGTGATGCGCAAATCCGAAAGAATTCCAAGTATGCTATCAAAATATAGATTAAGTTGGTCGTAACTAAAGGGATATGATCCATCGACCACGACTGTGTCTTTATGAGTAAGACTAATGCAGTTGGAATTAAATGAGCAATGTTGATAAGAATAATACCACAAATTTCAATTGTTGAAATTAGAATAATAGATTCGATATTCAACACGTTTAACTCAATTCGAATTTACTCACAAAATTATGGCTTCATAAGTCCTAGTGTTTTTGTAACAACCCGCATATTTATCGATTTTATATTTAAATATTTTATTTAAATATTTAATCGTTAGTCGGATTTTAGTCCAAAAGGCTACTTTTAGCATACGATCGAATTGGGACTCGAGACCACTTCCATTGAGTTCGAAATGCCGTTTGCGATCTTTTTGAGTGTAAGCTTCGATATATTTGGAGTAAGTTGAAATTTGCTACTTTTTCTAGTTGGGTTTGGGTTGGGTTCAGCCCACTAGCTAACTAAACTCACTTAACCCTCTAACTCAGGCCTCTCCTCTCCATTCTCTCATTCCCACTCTCCAAACTTAAGTAAAAAACTGAAATGGGGGAAAGGAAGAGGAAATAGAAATTGCAAACCCTAGTTTCTTCTTGCATCTTGATTTCTTGCTCCAAAATCAAAGTGAAGCAATAGGTAAGCCTCCTCTTCATCTTCTCCAACCCGTTCTCCTTTCAATTTCAGAAAATTCCCTAAACCTAATTTAGGAAATGTTTCTCTTTTGAGCATAGATTCAAGCTCATTTTGGGTTGTGTTGAAGAGTAGTTGATTCTCCCTTTGCTTTCAAGCTCCTTCTTCATTTGTTTGGGTTCAAAGGTGAGATTTTTATCTCACATCTTAAACTTTATTTATCTTCTATTGTTAGGTATGAATTCCTAACACTTATTCTTGTGCAATTGCACTTGGTTTGGATTGATTTGGTGAATATTCCAATTTTTAGTGTTTTGAGTTCAATTCTTTAAAAATCCAAACTTTGATCTTTGATCATGATTTTTGTGATGCATTGAAGAGCTTATAAGGCCGGGTTGTCGTTAGGCTTAAATCCTTAGTGTCGTTGCTCGCGAAAATGCAATTCGGTCGAGATTCGGCCAATGAACTTGGTAAGTTGGGCAGTGCTGGAAACAGGTCCGGTCGACCGAGCTCTGTAGTCAGTCGACCGACCTGCTTCCAAAAGTGCTAAGCATTTCTCTGTTTGGGTTTGGTCGACCGGCTGCAGAGCTCAGTCGACCGACCTGCTTCCCGAACTATTTTTCAGAACAGGGTCCGGTCGACCGAGCCCTGAAGCCGGCCGACCGACCTGATGATGTTTGCCTATTTCGCCTATTTTGTGTGATTTCCAACTTTAATCGATTCGTGTGGTTTCCCTTTTGTTGTTATCATTTATTACCGACTTTGATGACTTCTTTTCTTTGGGAGTTATTGGAAATATCCATTTTGATGGATTTGATATCGATTTCTTTGGATTTTATTCACGTCTTCGAATGTGAATTTTTAGGATTGATTGTTTCTACAATCACTTCTATGATTTGTCACTTCAAAATATAAAGGTTTTCTATACTAGTATTAAATATCAAAACTTCTTCATCAAAACGATTTCAACTCTATTTTCAATATCAAAGCTCGTTTCTTAAAACCGTTTTCCAATCTATTAGTATATACAAACCTTTACTTCATTCGTATGAGAAAATATAATTAAACGGCTTAGCAAAACAAGTGGTATGAAACGCTTGCATTTACTTCGTCGGTTAATTTATGGACTTGTTCGATTGAAACTCTTGTGACAATTTTCTAGTGGAGATCTACAATCTGTTCGTAAATATTTGAGTTAAGCAAGTGGTTATGGGACATGAAGCTAAACTCTTATATTTACTAGCTTAGTGTAATTGACACTTCCTTATGATCATGACAATCATTCTTGTGATTTAGACTAGCGATTGAGCGATGTCTCTTTGTTTGCGAGGTTAGACTAGACACCATTTGTGTGATTTCTATTCACACATATCTCTTTATCTTCAAGGTTAGTCTAAACCTCAATGGTGTGATTTCGATTCACACATATTGAAACTCTTGTGACAATTTTCTAGTGCAGATCTACAATCTGTTCGTAAATATTTGAGTTAAGCAAGTGGTTATGGGACATGAAGCTAAACTCTTATATTTACTAGCTTAGTGTAATCGACATTTCTTGATGATCGATGATGATCATTTTATGGTTAAGATTAGCAATGTGCGATGTCTCTTTGTCCGTGTGTCAAAGACCTTCGGGCCATCCGTGTGTTCGAAAAATTAAATGGGTAGCTTCTCATCCGTGTGTTCGGAAAATTAAATGGATAGCTTCCCATCCGTGTGTTCGGAAAATTAAATGGATAGCTTCCATGAGATAGCTTCTCATCCATGTGCTCGGACTTCCCCCTTTTGGTTCATCGGACGTTACGCTGTACGACGTCGTTGTTCCATTTTCCTATGTGTTGGTTCATCGGATGTTACGCTGTACGACATCGTTGTTCCTTTTTGTTTTGCTTCGGTTCATCGGACGTTACGCTGTACAACGTCGTTGTTCCTATTTATTATGTCTCTGGATCATCGGACGTTACGCTGTACGACGTCGTTGCTTCGGATTATTTGATTTCTGGATTTCGTGTGTTGATTTCTGGGATTTATGTTTCACCACCTTTTTCAGTTGGCATTGATATGTATGTCATTTATTGTGGCTTGGTGAATTAAATAAAGAATATGATATTCTTTTTGATGCTATGAGATTCTTGAGATTTTGTATGACTTTCGTGATTTTCTAATGTATACTTATCACAGTATGACATTATTGTTATCATACGTTTTTTTATTATATCTCATATTCTATCTCATTTTATCTGATAATTATAGCTAGACTGATCCGTTTATTATTTTCTTCTTAAATAATACTAAGGTCAGACTGAGATTTTACAGGTGCTTCTTCATGACTTCCTATTTGGAACCATCATCTGACTTTTGGCTAACTACTCTAGTATAGTAGTTTTTGTTGTATACATTTGAGATTAGACTCCTTGATGTATACATATTCTTTTGGCTAGCACTTGTATCTATTCTTTCGTGTTATTGTGGATCTTATTTGACCACTACTCTGATGTACACTTTCATGTGTTATATTCATATCTATTTCCGCCTTTGTGATATGAATTGTCTGTGACTGATCTGTGTTATGTTTATTTCTATATTTGTTTCCGAAGTCCATATAGCCACTATGTAGTAGCTTTGAGTTTGTATCGGTATGTCGGATTTCCTCTTGAGATGAAAAGATATATTTTTATCTGGCATATCGGTACTCGCACAAAGCAATTATACAGATGGTCGCTCCTCAACAGCCTTATTCTCCGTGCTAGTTGACGGCATTACCCCGTAGTGTCCTTGGCTAGCGTGGGTATAGAGGTGGGGCGTCACAGTTTTAGTACGTATGTATTGAAATAAAAAATTCTAAACACCGATTTAGAGTAAGTTGTTTACACATATTAAGCAAAAATGTCCCAAAGTCAGTGGGAGCGATATTGAGTTTGTGAGTCTTTGGATATGATCCAAGAAATGATATGAAAGCATCATTTTATAAGCATCAAGATTGAATAATTATTTTGATAGAAATATCAAATAGTTTGATTTCAATCAAAGTGCAGAGGAAACATGTGTTCATAAGAAAGAACGTTAAAAGGTACATTGATATTTCTAAATTATAAGTAAGCAACATATTGTTGATATTAACGATGTACTTGTGTTAAAAGCAGCCTTAGTTGTTTTAATACTCAACATTGGATTAATAAATGATGTCTTTTTTAGTAAGTATAAAAGATGTCGAGAATGTCCCAAATTATATACAAGGACACCTTATTAAAATGTTTAATATGGAACATGTAAGGTTAATTCCTTTGCATTAGCAATAGGAATTATCATACATGTTGTGTTGTCTACGATATCGTGATTTGCTTTTATATTTGATACATGAAGCAAATATCAAATCCAAATTGACATCACTAAATGGTTGTTTGAAGTGTTCTCGTGTATTTATGAAATACTAGAGAATTGTTTACAGAAACAAAAACTCATTATGAAGGAGTGTTAGAACTCAAACTTCATAAGTCATATTGAGTGTAGTATGTAAATAATAAATTCAAGTTAAGAATCTTTAAGTTGGAAATTATATCTCAAACAATAAAGGGCTATGCACCCATTTAGTGGGAGTATCATAAGAGTTGATGAACTATTCGGATTGATACATATAGATGTATGCAATCATAATTCTATAAACACCAAAACGGTTCAACGTACTTCGTCATATTCACCCATGAGATATCATCGACATGGACATGTGTATTTGATACACTTGTAGTATGTCTATGGTAAACTTATAGAATATAAAACCGAAGTAAATAAAATAACATGCGATAGAAATGATTTGATTTAATCGGATGAGTGAGTATATTGGAAAATATTCCAAACGTACCTAAAATGAATAAAGATTCAATCTTAAAATTACTCCTCCATGTGATACATAATGATGCATCGATATGGAATAATCGAACTTTGTTGGACAATGTACGATTAATTGTGAGTGAAGTTGAGTTAGTTTCTTTCTATGAAGTAATGTACTTAAGGGTAGTACACAAGGTTAATATTATTTCATCTGAATAACAATTTAAATTTTTTTACAAGATAAGGGTTTATAAGAAACTCCAACATATCATAGGCCAAGGAGTTGGCAGGTTGTGCGAGTCGAAAGACTGCACATAATAATTGTTCATGAGGGATCTTGTATGAATCTCCCCAAAAGGATTTTGAAAAGAATGTCATTGGATGACATATTTATGTTTCGAACATAATTTTTGTAAACTAAAACTAAATCGGTTTTATAAGTAAAGAAATTGATAAAACGTTTATGGATACCTATTATGTTGCACTAAGAAACAATTGTTGTTTCAAGATATACCAACTTCATTGTGAATAAATTTCTTTGAGGAATTATTGGTAGTAAAATGGAATTGGATACGATCCATAGATAGAACTGATTATATGAGATGAAATGAAATTAACTACCTAAACGAACACATAGCATTAGAGTGTCTAATAAGTATTCTCGCGCATCTAAGAGAAACTATGAGTTTCTTATTAATATCGAAAATATATAATCCTAGATTGTTTAATTAAACCATTGAGAGTGTTGACTCTATACGGTGTGATGCGCAAATCCGAAAGAATTCCAAATATGCTATCAAAATATAGATTAAGTTGGTCGTAACTAACGGGATATGATCCATCGACCACGACTGTGTCTTTATGAGTAAGACTAATGCAGTTGGAATTAAATGAGCAATGTTGATAAGAATAATATCACAAATTTCAATTGTTGAAATTAGCATAATAGATTCGATATTCAACACGTTTAACTCAATTCGGATTTACTCACAAAATTATGGCTTCATAAGTCCAAGTGTTTTAGTACGTATGTATTGAAACAAAAAATTCTAAACACCGAATTAGAGTAAGTTGTTTACACATATTAAGCAAAAATGTCCCAAAGTCAGTGGTAGCGATATTGAGTTTGTGAGTCTTTGGATATGATCCAAGAAATGATATGAAAGTATCATTTTATAAGCATCAAGATTGAATAATTATTTTGATAGAAATATCAAATAGTTTGATTTCAATCAAAGTGCAAAGGAAACATGTGTTCATAAGAAAGAACGTTAAAAGGTACATTGATATTTCTAAATTATAAGTAAGCAACATATTGTTGATATTAACGATGTACTTGTGTTAAAAGCAACCTTAGTTGTTTTAATACTCAACATTGGATTAATAAATGATGTCTTTTATAGTAAGTATAAAAGATGTCGAGAATGTCCCAAATTATATACAAGGACACCTTATTAAAATGTTTAATATGGAACATGTAAGGTTGATTCCTTTGCATTAGCAAAAGGAATTATCATACATGTTGTGTTGTCTACGATATCGTGATTTGCTTTTATATTTGATTCATGAAGCAAATATCAAATCCAAATTGACATCACTAAATGGTTGTTTGAAGTGTTCTCGTGTATTTATGAAATACTAGAGAATTGTTTACAGAAACAATAACTCATTATGAAGGAGTGTTAGAACTCAAACTTCATAAGTCATATTGAGTGTAGTATGTAAATAATAAATTCAAGTTAAGAATCTTTAAGTTGGAAATTATATCTCAAACAATAAAGGGCTATGCACCCATTTAGTGGGAGTATCATAAGAGTTGATGAACTATTCGGATTTATACATATAGATGTATGCAATCATAATTCTATAAACACCAAAACGGTTCAACGTACTTCGTCATATTCACCCATGAGATATCATCGACATGGACATGTGTATTTGATACACTTGTAGTATGTCTATGGTAAACTTATAGAATATAAAACCGAAGTAAATAAAATAACATGCGATAGAAATGATTTGATTTAATCGGATGAGTGAGTATATTGGAAAATATTCCAAACGTACCTAAAATGAATAAAGATTCAATCTCAAAATTACTCCTCCATGTGATACATAATGATGCATCGATATGGAATAATCGAACTTTGTTGGACAATGTACGATTAATTGTGAGTGAAGTTGAGTTAGTTTCTTTCTATGAAGTAATGTACTTAAGGGTAGTACACAAGGTTAATATTATTTCATCTAAATAACAATTTATAAAATTTTACAAGATAAGGGTTTATAAGAAACTCCAACATATCATAGGCCAAGGAGTTGGCAGGTTGTGTGAGTCGAAAGACTGCACATAATAATTGTTCATGAGGGATCTTGTATGAATCTCCCCAAAAGGATTTTGAAAAGAATGTCATTGGATGACAAATTTATGTTTCGAACATAATTTTTGTAAACTAAAACTAAATCAGTTTTATAAGTAAAGAAATTCATAAAACGTTTATGAATACCTATTATTTTGCACTAAGAAACAATTGTTGTTTCAAGATATACCAACTTCATTGTGAATAAATTTCTTTGAGGAATTATTGGTAGTAAAATGGAATTGGATACGATCCATAGATAGAACTGATTATATGAGATGAAATGAAATTAACTACCTTAACGAACACATAGCATTAGAGTGTCTAATAAGTATTCTCGCGCATCTAAGAGAAACTATGAGTTTCTTATTAATATCGAAAATATATAATCCTAGATTGTTTAATTAAACCATTGAGAGTGTTGACTCTATACGGTGTGATGCGCAAATCCGAAAGAATTCCAAGTATGCTATCAAAATATAGATTAAGTTGGTCGTAACTAAAGGGATATGATCCATCGACCACGACTTTGTCTTTATGAGTAAGACTAATGCAGTTGGAATTAAATGAGCAATGTTGATAAGAATAATATCACAAATTTCAATTGTTGAAATTAGCATAATGGATTCGATATTCAACACGTTTAACTCAATTCGGATTTACTCACAAAATTATGGCTTCATAAGTCCAAGTGTTTTAGTACGTATGTATTGAAAAAAAAAATTCTAAACACCGATTTAGAGTAAGTTGTTTACACATATTAAGCAAAAATGTCCCAAAGTCAGTGGGAGCGATATTGAGTTTTTGAGTCTTTGGATATGATCCAAGAAATGATATGAAAGTATCATTTTGTAAGCATCAAGATTGAATAATTATTTTGATAGAAATATCAAATAGTTTGATTTCAATCAAAGTGCAGAGGAAACATGTGTTCATAAGAAAGAACGTTAAAAGGTACATTGATATTTCTAAATTATAAGTAAGCAACATATTGTTGATATTAACGATGTACTTGTGTTAAAAGCAGTCTTAGTTGTTTTAATATTCAACATTGGATTAATAAATGATGTCTTTTATAGTAAGTATAAAAGATGTCGAGAATGTCCCAAATTATATACAAGGACACCTTATTAAAATGATTAATATGGAACATGTAAGATTGATTCCTTTGCATTAGCAAAAGGAATTATCATACATGTTGTGTTGTCTACGATATCGTGATTTGCTTTTATATTTGATACATGAAGCAAATATCAAATCCAAATTGACATCACTAAATGGTTGTTTGAAGTGTTCTCATGTATTTATGAAATACTAGAGAATTGTTTACAGAAACAAAAACTCATTATGAAGGAGTGTTAGAACTCAAACTTCATAAGTCATATTGAGTGTAGTATGTAAATAATAAATTCAAGTTAAGAATCTTTAAGTTGGAAATGTTCTAAATAAAAGACTGTGGCTTATTCAATGAAAAAAGGCTACGTACATCGCCTTGAATATTGTCGTAATAAAAATAATGTATACAAAATTATAAGTGCACAAATTTATAACTGAGCCGATTCGAAATGTTGAGAATCTTATAACATTGTTATATGATAACAATGTCGTGATATGTTTCGTAATAGAACTTAGGGCTCATTAGAGATCGAGAGACATACTCCGAATTGCTCCACGTGATATAGTAGCTTGTCACCGTCGGAGAGAGTTGATTGACAGAGTAGATAATTGACACATAATAGCATGCCCGTTCAAAAAGGGATCGACCCAACTGATTTTTAGAAACCGATTGGAGAAGTTGGAATAAGATTTCATAACTGATCCCAAGTGCAATTGGGAGATTGATAAATTTAGGGGTATGCCCAAGTGGCAATTATGTAATTTGTTACATATATCTAACTCGTTGAACAATCTTGTTCAGGATAAAGGTGTTTCTTTCTATTATATACTGGATATAATGTGGTTATATTAATTAATTAATTTAAGTAAAAGTATATTTAATAGAAAATCCATAAATGGCATATTTCGTGATAGTAGTTACAAACTGTTGTAACCGTGAGTAATTTATCACAATAAAACAAATATACCATTTTAAATGTTCCCAGTCAAGATGCATCGAGACTGGATATCGCAATATCCGTTGAGACTAGAGTATGTAACGCTCTCCAAATATTAGGCAGTATATTACTCATGACTGCTTGGGGGCACCTAGGGGTTACGTACAGATAGCTATTGGATAACTATGGAACGGCTCACTTGATAGTTTTCTGTTGGTTAATATAACTAAGGTCAAACAGAAAATATCGATGTTACTAATTTACACAATTCTCTCGACGTGAGAATGCTGTGGATCTTCAATATGAAAGCTCTACTTTGATTATAGTCAAATCATGGCATGGCGTTCCATCAAGTGACTATAGTTAGGTCGAGTGGAAGTATTAGAAGTGAAGCACTATTCAAGAGAGGATTCGTCTCCTCCGTTATATAGGGTTAGTGTCATGGTGAATTCAAGTCAACTCAAAGTCAAAGTCTCTGGACATAGCATTTTGGTTAATAATAATTGTTATTATTGAACCAAGGACTTTGTGTTTGGACTATAAAGTTGAATGTGGACGATATTGGAAATTTGACCATTACCAAATTCCATAAGTCCTAATATGATATAGTTTTGACGAAGAGAATTGGTGTAAATAATTGTCATTATCAGGTACCACTTATAATAAGTGAAATTTGATTTTACCGAAAAGGCCTGTAAACGATGAATTCAGCCAAGCTATAATACCACCTGCTAATTGACGTGTGAACATTAATATTTGAATTGTTCAATATTAATCGCTGACTGAATTCACACCTCTGAGTCGCACAACCGCATTTGTGATTTCTCTGAAAACCACACAATTTAATTAGTTTGTAAAATGTTTCAAACTGTTTAAATTAATTAATATTTTTGAAAGATTAATTATTGTGAATTTATTTGGTGTTTTGAATGTTGTTGGTAAAAATTTTACTACATATATAAAAGTTATATTTGCATATATCAATATGTGATATCGGTATAATTTTAAACATGTTTTAAATAATAAAATAATTACATAAAAGTTGTTTTCTTTTATTTGGAAAAGTTGCATATTTGGAATGTACTTCGATTAGCCAAATAATGGTAAGAGGAGGAAATCAATTAATGAGATTAATTGAAATTTAAAAAGAGGAAATAAAGGAGGAAGTTCTAATAGGAGAATAGGAAAAGGTTCATTTAATTCTATTAAAAACAAAACCACCTCATTTTTTAAAGTACACAGAACAGAACGCAAATTTTACTTTTTTCTTTTTTCTTCCTCTTCTCTACCATTCACCCATGGCTGAAACTTCATCTAAATAAAACATCAAAACAAATTCACATCAACATCAAACTAAATTAAAAAGGGTGGTTCATTCTTCTCTTGCAAAGTGGGATGGTGATTTTTGAAATCTGAGGAGAAGCCACAAATTAAAGTATGATGAAGGGCAAGGTTTATCGGGTCTAGAGAGTTATCAATCAGATCTAGGTATTCTCCTATCATTCAAGGTGTTTCTACATGCTTCATCCTAAGGTAATTATATGTGCGTATAATTTGATATTTACATGTTTATTGTATTATTAGTTTGATCTATGTTTGTTTATCATTTCCTTTTAATGTATGTTTATGATAAATCAACATGTCTTGAATCTCATATTACTTCTGATAAATTGTCATCATTCACTATTTTGTTTAGATCAGCAATTTCTTATCACAAATTTATGCAAGCCTACCTTGTTCAAATTTCTTTTATTTTATTGTAGGTAGTTATGAAATTAAAAATTGACTTTATATGAGATTTATGTGTACTATGAGATAATCTTTACTTATTCAAATGCTAATGGATTATATGTGTGTGTGTGTGTTAAGTTATCTACCATTCCTTGAACCTGATTTTAATTGCATATGTTAAATTTTTGTACAATTGTTACGATCCTTGTTAAAACGAAAGTGGATTCCTTGATTTAATATTAATGAATGGACTTTAATGGAAATTTTAATTATTTGTTGTTTTCTATACTTAAAGTTTTGTGTAAAGTTTACAGTATTGTTTCATTCCTAAATTAAAAATTTAATGAAAACTTTTAACTTTAAAACCAAAAACCTTTTGTACAAATGTATATACACATATACCATATGCTACATTGTTTGCAAATATAAACTTTCAGATCTAAATTATTAAATTTTGATTATCAGATGTATGTAATATAAATGTTTTGTTTAAATCAAATTTGTACAAAGATTATGAGCAATAATGTAACCCTTTTTTTTGTTAAACATTTCCTCAATTGCAATTTTTCTATTAATGTTAATTTAGGATTTCAAATTATTTGAAACAACCAATAGGTTTTCACTTTGTATGTATGTATGTATGTATCCATAATTATTATGAATGTACGCATCCATAATTATTATGAATGTATGCATATATTTCGTTGACAAAATTTAGACAACAAAGGCATGTGTAGATTTGGTTGATAAGTAATCAATGTCATTTAATCTATTAATTGTTATAGCTAAATGGTGAAAGAAACAATAGGTTTCCCTCTTTTCATATTCTATCATATCCATGTGTAGATTTGATTGATAAATAATAAATGTCATTTAATGTATTACTTGTCATGGTTAAATGGTGAAAGAAATGATATGTTCCTCTCCTTTCATATTCTGTCATATCTTCCGTTTATTAATTGAATATAGTGACAAAAGGCAACAATTAATTTCCTTCTCTTAATATAATTTTACGTGTTTCATTTATACATATATACATCACTTATAAACCACACTTACACTTCACATAAATGAATGTATTTGATACATTCATCATATCACATACATTTGTATATTTAAAATTATTTAAATTACCATATTGAATAAAATATTGATTTTATTTAAAAGAAAATTTAGATAAGATCTAAATACATTTAGACTTCATAGGCCCGTTAATGATTCAAAATGGTAAATTTTTTGAAATTCACTCATTTCTTCTGCTGCAGGCTGGCCCAGTTCCAATAATAATTAAATTGGAAAGTTAAATTGAATGACATGGTAACCTGTTTGAGTATCATTGTGGTCGCTAAGCCTCTTTCTAAATTAAAAAGTTATTTATTGAATCAATATCATTTTAAAGATAATTGTTATTTATTAATAAGGTTTTAAAGTTAACTATTATTTATTAATAATGGTTTAAAGATAATTATTTTTTTTAATCATGATTTAAAGATAATTATTTTATGAATATGATTCTTTAAAGTTATTTCTTAAAGTTACTGAAGAATATTTAATTATTATTTTAAAATTATTTAATTATTATTTTAAAATGTTATAATTTTTTATATAAAGTTATTTAATTATATTTTAGTTATTAATTAAGTTACCTAATTATATTGATTTAAGTTATTTAATTATATTTAAAGGTTAATTAATCATCATATTAATATTATTTAAAAATAAATTAATTACTACATTTATATTAGTTTAAAGAAAATTAAATATTATATTAATAATGTTTTGTAATTAATTTATTATTATATTAATGATGTGTGAAATTAACTAATTATTTTATTAATAATATTTTAAACTTAGTTTATTATTATATTAATATTGTTTGGAAGTTAATTTATTAGTGTAATAATATTGTTTAAAATTTAATTTAATATATTATTAATCATATTCTAAAATTATGATTTTGAATGAGGTTTAAAGATAATTAAATAAAAAGGATGTTTAAAATAATAACTTGTTATTTAAAAAGTGTTTTAAATGATTGATTCTTTATCAAAGAAACTTTATTGATTAAGGTTTATTAAAGAGGTTTTGTGTAACGACCCGCTATTTTGGACCATTCGCATCCGCACATGTCGGACTTGAATAATTCAAAATACCGCGTTGTTAATTTAAATTTGGCAAAACTGAACATATACAGTAAATAAATAATCACAGATCACAGACACAGAGTAATAAATGCAGCGGAAATAAAAGAGATAGTAGTTCATGAAGCTACTATATAAATATATAAGTTACATCAGAGTTAAACCAGATACAACGGAAGAGTAACATGATACATCAGACACAAATCAGAATACATCACTGGAATCATCGAATACTGAAAGCAGAATAGATGGCTGGATCTTCAAGCAAAGCTCCAACTCCAAAGGTGAGTCTCGAATACTGTTACACTCAGTCTGACCCGAGCGTAAAGCAAAACACAAGACACTCGAGTCAGGATTAACATTCTTATATCAATAAATCCAACTCAAGTGAAATAGCAATTGAAATACAAGTAACTCAAAGGATGTTTGGAATAACCATCCTTTAAGGATCCGTTAAACTATCTACTATGTAGTAGTGTACGATAAGTAGATAATGCCTATCAGTAATATAAGATATCAAAATAGTGTTAAGGCGTTACCATTATCCCCCTTAACACATTTTATATAAGCGTTATAGTCTATACAGCACTGTAAACTCCACCGTAAACTAGTGGGATATCAGGGAGTACTCCATAGGTATAACACAAAACAAATCGTAGTGGTCGCGTATATAGGAATACAAGTATGACAAGGCACATGAGGCAATACCCAAGGTAGTGAAACTACTGTTTGCCTGATCCGGACTGGTGAAAATGCATCGCCGCAGCGATCGCAACACCGCGAAACAACACTCCCAAAATCAAGGGTGCACCAATCGACAACAAGTAATGAATAGTTTCGAAGAAGTGTGTTCGTTCGAGGTAGCTAGCCCCCATTTGGCCCGGCACGGCTCCTGTTTTATTCATTTCCAATTTGACACAAGTGTCAAGGCTATCCATTATCGTTCTCTTTCTTCAGTCATCGCATACATCATTCCAACCACTTCATTCTGGATCACACTCCGCGTATAGTTATTAAAGTGGTTTTCGGTTTAGACAGTGTGTAACAACCCGGAGTTTTACAACAATTAATTGTCGTCTAATGACGATTGTATTGGTTGGTAATTATGATTGAGATTTTAATCAGTGTTTAATTGTTAGTGCAGTTTTGAATCGATTCGGAATCCTTTTTGTAAAAGTTTGTTATCGTCACTAGACGATTGAAATTGATAACAAATTTCTATCGGGAAATTTGATCGTATGGAAATTCTTTTTAGTTGTAAAATTCTTTAATAAATGTTTGGGCTTTAAAGAAAAGCTTGGCCTTGTTCTTTTGTTGCCGTGAAAATTTTCTAAGGCTAAAACCCTTGTTCCTCCTTTCATTCTCTCAAGCTAACCCTAAAACCAAATCGAACGAAAGAAAATAAAAATGGTTTCTGTCTTCGTTTTCACGAAATTAGGGATTCGTCGCCAAATTCATATTGTTCGATCTAATGACTGATTTCGTTGCTCACTTCGTCGATCTAGTAGATCGTTTCATGTTTGCTTGCGATCGAGTGGTTGCGCTCGTCGAATCTAAGGTGAGTCCTACTCACATCTAATTCGTACTCAAGTAGTAATTAGAGTTTGAATTCGTTGATTTTCGTTTGTATTCTAGTGGTTGTGTTGTCGATTCTTTTTTTTTGTCGCTGTTCGAATTTATTTGATTCATTCATTCTCGACTTCAACTTGTTTCGTTGTGAGGATTTCGACGAGTTCGAACCTGAACCTTGTTATGGTTTTGATTCTTGGAGACTTCGGCTATTGTTTCGAATACTTTGGCATTTTGGGTTTTCTTCTTGTTGCTCGATTTTGTAAGTCTTGTCGACCTCGATCTGTCACCTGGTTCTGAATATATGTTCATATATACATATGTTTGTGTGTATGCATATATAGGTGGTTGACTTGAATTTTGATTCGCTATATCCCTCTCCTTGTTGTTGTTCCTGTACACTTTTGGTTTTCGTTGAAGTTAGTTGCATCACTGGTCTTTGCATTGGGTAGTTGCCATTGTATGTTTTCATTTGAGGCTGCCGTCCCACTTTGTTAGACACTATTTGGTTGCACTTGCACTTATTTATGTTGGCGTTGGATTTGATTGTGAACTTTGACTCTAGCCTGTCTACATTTATGATATTTGTTCACCTGAACATGTATTTGTTGCCTTCATTGTAGTTGGTTCATTAATCACTTGAACCTGTAGATAATTCACTGTTGTATTCATCCCCTGGTTGCTTGGTACATTTCTATAGCTTCACTGCACTTGTATATATTATCATTTGCTCTTTGATAACACTGACTGTTTCATTGAGCCTGATTTTAGTGGTATTGCTTGAAGTCTTCATACTAGTGGTCTTTTTGTAGCATTGAGTTTTAAACTCACAAGTTTTGATTTATTCTCCATCTCAGGTTGTACAATTTTGCGTACAAGATGTGTCTATGCCAGGCCTAATTTATTTGTGTAACATCCCGAAATTTTCGACTTTCGAAAATTCAACATCGATACTCACTTTATCGACTGCTGAGCCATCGAATGCCGGAAACCCGAAAAGTTATGGTTTTAAGAAAAAGAAAAAAGTAGAAGAAGAAGAAGATAGAAGAAAAAGAGAAGAAAGAAAGAAGAAGAACAACAGAACAGCCATAGAAACAGAACAATATCAAAATCTCACATATCGCAGCGGAACAACATATAATAGATAAATGAATAATCTCTAAAAC
Organism: Allium fistulosum; assembly: GCA_030737815.1. Classification (NCBI taxonomy): domain Eukaryota; kingdom Viridiplantae; phylum Streptophyta; class Magnoliopsida; order Asparagales; family Amaryllidaceae; genus Allium; species Allium fistulosum. The sequence goes on from CM060902.1 coordinate 239,101,509, forward strand.
AAAGAACTATATCATTTTATACATACATCAATCAGAGTCAATATCCAACTGAATACAATACATCACATCAATGGACATTTATATAAACTTGTCCTCATACAGAATACACAGCGGAATAAATACTATCAGATATAAATACTACGTCTCGCCATCCAGCTTGCTTCCAAAGCTCCAGAATATTCAGAATATCCTGATAATCTAACTCTAGACTGCCCGTGTGGAAATTGGTGGGCACCCAGAGTTTAGAAGGGAAACAATAAACTCCGAGTCAGTCATGGTGACTGGTGTGAGATCGTAAAACAGTTATTTATCTTTAAAATAAATAGCAGAGGATTTTAAAGTCAATTCGCAATGCTTTTGGAAAATGAAACTACCATAAGACCTCCCGCCACACACACAATGCAAACGCAGACTTGGAGGAGATTTCTTCTTATGATAGTCAAAGATGCTTACTACGCAAAAATCAAATTCTTTTTGATATTATTTTTAGTGCATAGTGTAGAAAACATTTCGAAAGTAGAATATAAATCTTAGCCAGCATAGGTACCATTATAGTATGCTTGCTATAGCTACCATATTAAATGGCAGGTTCTACAACTAAAACCGTACAAGTCACGTATTGTTTCTTTGGATTTCCAACAAATGGTCAGGCTAAGGAACTTCCTATCCACGATGGGTACGTCCCTGGAATAGACGACCCGAGAACCTAACCGGATCTCTGCCAACACAAGGCCGGGTTACCTCTGCAAAAATAGGTAACTACTGACACGCGTATGCCATCCCCCGATCGTCACCGATCTTCCCGAGGATCCCCGATTTCCAACAAACCACAAAGTAATAATAACTGTGCAGCAACCACAGAGGTTAAGTATCTGGGCTCCATACCATGATACCACCTTTATCCAGAAGGAATGACATACACTAAGGGGCGCTACTCCCTAGAACCTTGCCGCATTCGTCCTGTTTCGACCATTTCCGGGGTGTGAGGCTCGACGAAGTCTCGTCCACAAAGCTACGCTTTCTCAAAAAGCCCTGCTTCGGGTCAAACAAAATGATCAACCTATGATCACAAAGATATAAGATCAAATAAATGATCATATCGCGAATGATCAAACACTGATCATTTCACAGCAACACTCTGTATGCCACGTTACCAAATTGGGATATATCGCTGATAAATTTCAACTACATAACCTCTGAGCTCGTACGTCTCAGAGAAGGGTGTTAAGCTAAGAGAATAAATTCTCCGCCACCAACAGAAATGTATTTGAAAGAAATCAGCTTTATATCTCAAATTGTAACGTCAGACACACAATCCATACAAGTCCGTTCCGGGATCGAACAGAACCGAAGGCACTTCTCACGAAGCCCTTGCATTTCCGGATAATTTTCAATCACGTCAGGACTTCCCGTCACTAAGGGTGATAAAACCTCTAAATCGAAGATCAGTCGATGTAGAGTAACTCGACGGTAATCCTTCCGTTTTCAAAAATATCCGGTCTTCAACACCGGTCTTCAAATGCGATTCATAACGACGTATCACATATTCGGAATGGGTTATACGACCCCATGGTCCTTTCCCGGCTAACCCGAATAGTGAGCGTTTATTTAAAAATAAGTGTGGCATTCAAATTCATCCAATTCACAACAAATACCTATCTAAAGGTAATTATTGATAGTCGGTTATTTAACTATCAATAAAAATGCGCAACATCATCAGATTCCAAATAATTTTCCAAATTATTTCATCTTCAAAATATCTTTACTAGATATAAAATTTCCACACTTCAAAAATAAAACAACGTTTATTTTTAAACAACTTCCCTTTCTTTTATGAATTCCATAGTGAATTTATATTTTCAAAATATCTACAGATATACGATTTTCAAATCGGTTTCAATATTCAATCTCGATTTATCTTTAAGAAGATAAAATCTCAAAACGTTCATTTCATATTGGAAAAGCAATTCCATACTTATTTAATAATAAGTACTTCACAAATCATTTATTTTCAACATTTGAAAATATTCGATATACTTAAATCAATATTAAGTATACATTCATTCTTTAAAGAAATCTATTTTCTATAACAACATCAATTTGAGTCAAAAACGAATGTTACGTAAAACATCGTTACGACGACTCAAAAATCACTAGTATAGGGATTCGAAATTAATATAGATATGTAAATCCCAATACTAGATAAAAACATTTCCTTTCGGAAATCATTTACTATAACAACAGTGTTATAGTCCACCATTTCCTTATTTCTCGAAAACGCCTATTTCAACAAGAACTGTTGAAATCTATGCTTTCGATTCACAATACATTTTAAAACATCTTTAAAATGTTTAACTTCATTTTTATATCACTTCTTCAAAAGTAAATCCATTTTACTTAACAATATATTCACTGTCCAAAAATCGTGAATATAACTTCTTTAATAACCGTCTATATTTAATTTATCACATTCAATCTATTTCGAATTTATAAACACGTTTATAAATTCTATTTCTCTTTTATAACTACTTTGACTTATAAATCTTCTTTATTAACAATTCGATCAATATTCCACTTAAAGGCAAAATCCAATTTACAAGTAAATTCCTTATCAGCCTTTATTCTACAATTTCATTCATTTTATAACTTCATACTTTATAAATCTATAAACTTCAAACTTTATAAATCTATAAACTTCAAACTTTACAATTTATAATCCTATAAATTTTTCTATCTTCCCAAGTTATAATTCTATAAGTTTCATATCTTCACCATTTAACACTTATAAAAACTCGTTTTAAAATTCCAAAAATTTTAATTGATAAATATCAATTTTTTTCATCTTTTATATACCTTGTTTTTAATAATTCAAAAATTCAAGTTTTAAACTATTTTATAAATTACTCAACTGTTTATTTCAAAAATCACCTCTCGGTTATATTTCACCAAAATCTTAACCTTTATAACTTTAATAATTTTAACGTTTGTAAATTAATTCAAAAATTTAATAACGTATATTTACAACTAATCACTTTAAAAATCTCTTTTAAAGTTAAAATCGTTATTTTACAACTTCAAAAATTGAATCCAATGATGCAACGCATCAATTAGTCAATCACAACATCAACATCATATATCAATATATGATAACAGAATATATATCAATCCTGTAAATAAACAACTACTGGTGAGGAATCCAGTTGGATCCCTCCAACCTGTTTCCCTGCATCCAAAGATGTTAGCACAATACCAATTCCGCTCCAGTACGGAATTATCGCGGTATATAGGTTTTTATAAATCCGCTTACTAACGGCGCAATAGGGTCTCATCCGCTATACGAGGCGGGAAATCAATCAATCCAATATATACATATGCCAATATGTATATACTGCTATATATAGATATATCCTATCATATCTAATAGCACATTCAAACAAATCAAATCATCAATCAATAAATAACTGAAAATTCCACTTTTCAATCGAGTGAGAAAAATCTCACCTTAGCTTTTAATTTGCCATCCATTTTCATTTCCAGCTTGATTCTTGATTTTAAACCTTGTATAAATATTTATACGATTCTATTAATATTCGAACAGATCGAATAATAAATTTTCATTTGACAATCTTGATTCATCGGTGATTTCATTTCAATAGTTTTATTTAAACCAATATTGTCTTTAATAATTGATTCAATTAAAAATTAAATTTAAACTAAATTTCCTTTAAAACCACTAAAAATTTAAATAAGTTAATTTAAACCTAGCTAATAAATTAAAAGTGTATACTTGCATAATAATAAATTTCCATTTAATGGATTTATTTAATCTTAAACTGAAAATCAAATTCCTTAACCCATTTCCTATAAATAAACTTAATTAACTAACAATTTTCACTTTAACCCAATACTTTTTATATTAAATTCAAAAATAAAGTAGTTTGGGATTTTACTGTAAATTCACTCATACATTTATAAGAACAAATACACATATATGTCTTACATTTTTAAAAATTAAAATGTGTATTCATCATTTTCTGTTTTACTGTTTTATTTTCTTCCAAAGATAAAAAATAATTTTTTTTCTATTTTTCTATTTACTATATACATATAAATATGTATAGTGTCATTTATTCCTCTGAAATTTACAAATATTTTCACTTAAACTTAATTAAAGCAAAAACAGTTACCTCACGACATCGCCAAGCTCGAGCCACTGCCCCCAATCTCATCGCGAACCCTAGCTGCCTCGAGCTTCGTTCGACGTCATCGCCGAACCACCCAACCATCACAAGCTCAGATTCCCAACTGCGAGCCTCCCCTATATGCGCACAGGCGAACGCGACCCATTCTTGTTGCCCAATGTCCTTCCAGTTTCGAGCTCGAGATCTCCGACCATCTCGTTTCGCGCCACCATCGAACACGATTCCCCCAAAATCAAAGCGCTGCTGCCTCCCTCGACCTTGCCTCGATCGAACAATCACTGCAGCCTTCCCACGCGACCAATCGCGACACCACGAGTCGCCTCGCCCCAACCTCCTACTGCCGCGAAGAAGCCCGTGCCTCCCCTATTCGCACTCGAGCTCGAGCCAAACGAGCCCCAATCGAACACGAGGTTAAATTTAGAAAAAAACGAAGGCGCCCTTTTCTTTGATTTTTTTGTGAACGGAGATGAAATTGTTTTCGTTTGATTTTGAATTGCTTTGAATCAGATAAGGGAAGAGGGGGCGAGGTATTTGAAACTGAACGAGGTATGGGTTTTGCACGAAAATCTCGTGATTGTAGGCGTGTTTCTCGGCGTGTTCAAAGGAACGAATGCACCAATTTTAAAATTTAAAAATCAATTTGAATTCAATTAAATCTCAATGCGTTTTCTAACCGTATGGTCACGCATCATCTTCGAAAAATACGAAATTGGAAATCCGATAATAATTCAGTATTACGGACCCAATGGAACTGGTTTCGTCGAATTCCGAGACTGTTTGAAAAACGACTATTTCATAAATATCGGTTCGAGCGATTTAATTTCAAAACTGATCAAATCAATTTGAAATTAGATTCTGAAGCTTTAATTATCTTCAGTATCATCAATACGAATTTTAAAAGCTTTCGAAATATTTTTCTTCGACTTAAAATCGAAGATTTAAATTTTTATTCACTCTCAATCGATTAAATTTCACAATTTAATTGTCAGTTTCAAAGTTATATCCGGGATTCAAATTAAATCATCGTTCAAATATTTAAAATTAATTAAATATTTTCAATTTAATTTGTTCGAAATTCTGGGTCGTTACAAACTTCCCTCCTTAAAAGAATTTCGTCCTCGAAATTACAAGTTAGGAAAAGTGGTCCTTAACTCGTCTACTATTTTTCAACATTCAATAGTTTTATCAATTTATCAAAACAAATCTTTCTACTAAAGATTCGTTATCAATTCAATTAACTTTCTAAACCTTTCATAGTTTTCAAACATCATTGTTTTCCTTCAAAATTCAAATTCAATTCAAATTCAAATTTAAACTTTCAAATTTCTCAAAAATTTTCTAACACCCGAAATTTTCGAAAAATTTCGCCAGCGTCTCCTTTGCGCGGCTAATACGGTACGACTACAAAACGTCCCTACGGACTCTCAGATTTCAAAAAGAAAAAGAAAAAGCCAAGCGGCTAGAGAGAAATCATCAAAAACTCATATTATAATTCAAATACGTACCTTTTTCGAGCAATTCAAATTATCTGTGAAATAAATTTTCCAATCCCTTTATACACCTGTATATCCTACTAGCCATAATATCTAGTTACACATTCAAACTATTCTGCAAATTTAATTACCAAATTTTCAATGTAAACTGCATATACATTTTTAGCTTACTTCACTGTTGAAGTTACATATTCATATCCATTCAAATTTACATTTCAAATTCATTGAATTCACTTTACCATTTTAATTCAAATTTGGATTCTATTTATCTCCTGAATATTGAATTTTATCGATTAGCTTTCATTTACAACTGCTTATTTCAAATTAGTTTCAATTACTAATTCATTTCTAATTCTAATCCACTTACCAATTCAAATCTGTTTTCACTCTTCAGTTTCAATTCCAGTCTTATTCACTTTTGTTCATTCCCAAAATTTATTACAATTTACTATTTTGGTTTATAACCACTTATATTAAACTGGATTTCCAATTCGAATTTTTATTCATCTTTCAATTTACTTTATTCAATTCAATTCATTTGCTTGCGAATTCGAAATGAATTTTAACATTCAATTTTATTTTCTCGCATTTGCCATTGCAAATTTATTTATTTGTTCACAAATTCTTTCATTTCAATTTGAACTTTCATTTCAATCAGATTCCCAATATTCCATAAGTTATCAACTTATTAATATTTCGTAAGTATTTTTAAATAGGGTTCCAGAGTCGTTTCCACTTTTTCAAAACCATTTGAAAACAATTCAAATTATCCTTTGAATTTCAAAACAAAATCCAAATTTTTCAAACACTTTTATTTAAAACAATTTGGCAGCAATTCCTCTTCTGGAAACCCGAAAATGAACACCGGTGATGCCATGGTCATCATCGGAATTATTTTCCAGCGACCGAAAAGAGTTTAGAGCTTTTCATCTTTTCAAAATACTTTTCAAACCCTTTGAAATTCATTTTCAAATCAAAAAGGAATTTAAACTTCCCAAATCCTCAAAATTTTCAAATTCTTTTCAAAACATTTCTAAAAACTTCTCTGGAATTCCGTTTTAAATTACAATTCACATTTATAATTTATATTCTCAAATTTCATTTGTATGTGAATTTATTTCTTAACTTTGGAAGTACGATTCCAATTTCTTATTCAATTTCATATAAAAATGATAACTTTCAATATTATCACTTTCCTAACATCCATGCAACCATATACTATAGTACTTCATAGAAAACCATTTCTTTTCTATACAAAAATAGTTTTGGGCAAAATTATCTCATTTACCCTATTCAAAACAATACTGTGCCGAATTGTTCTATTCAAGCGTTTAGAAACCCCTTCGATACAGTTTTGCAAGACTGTGCCGACGAAGGTTCATATACCACTCAATAAACCAATCATCACAATACAAAACAATTTTATATTCACTAACAAATACGCGCTCGTATATATTATTACACTCAACTCATTCTAGAGTACTGCTGACTCTATCTCTAATGAGTAACACCCAACAGAGCAGGGTTGTCGCTTAACCATATGCTCTGATACCACTTGTAACATCCCGAAATTTTCGACTTTCGAAAATTCAACATCGATACTCACTTTATCGACTGCTGAGCCATCGAATGCCGGAAACCCGAAAAGTTATGGTTTTAAGAAAAAGAAAAAAGTAGAAGAAGAAGAAGATAGAAGAAAAAGAGAAGAAAGAAAGAAGAAGAACAACAGAACAGCCATAGAAACAGAACAATATCAAAATCTCACATATCGCAGCGGAACAACATATAATAGATAAATGAATAATCTCTAAAACAAAGAACTATATCATTTTATACATACATCAATCAGAGTCAATATCCAACTGAATACAATACATCACATCAATGGACATTTATATAAACTTGTCCTCATACAGAATACACAGCGGAATAAATACTATCAGATATAAATACTACGTCTCGCCATCCAGCTTGCTTCCAAAGCTCCAGAATATTCAGAATATCCTGATAATCTAACTCTAGACTGCCCGTGTGGAAATTGGTGGGCACCCAGAGTTTAGAAGGGAAACAATAAACTCCGAGTCAGTCATGGTGACTGGTGTGAGATCGTAAAACAGTTATTTATCTTTAAAATAAATAGCAGAGGATTTTAAAGTCAATTCGCAATGCTTTTGGAAAATGAAACTACCATAAGACCTCCCGCCACACACACAATGCAAACGCAGACTTGGAGGAGATTTCTTCTTATGATAGTCAAAGATGCTTACTACGCAAAAATCAAATTCTTTTTGATATTATTTTTAGTGCATAGTGTAGAAAACATTTCGAAAGTAGAATATAAATCTTAGCCAGCATAGGTACCATTATAGTATGCTTGCTATAGCTACCATATTAAATGGCAGGTTCTACAACTAAAACCGTACAAGTCACGTATTGTTTCTTTGGATTTCCAACAAATGGTCAGGCTAAGGAACTTCCTATCCACGATGGGTACGTCCCTGGAATAGACGACCCGAGAACCTAACCGGATCTCTGCCAACACAAGGCCGGGTTACCTCTGCAAAAATAGGTAACTACTGACACGCGTATGCCATCCCCCGATCGTCACCGATCTTCCCGAGGATCCCCGATTTCCAACAAACCACAAAGTAATAATAACTGTGCAGCAACCACAGAGGTTAAGTATCTGGGCTCCATACCATGATACCACCTTTATCCAGAAGGAATGACATACACTAAGGGGCGCTACTCCCTAGAACCTTGCCGCATTCGTCCTGTTTCGACCATTTCCGGGGTGTGAGGCTCGACGAAGTCTCGTCCACAAAGCTACGCTTTCTCAAAAAGCCCTGCTTCGGGTCAAACAAAATGATCAACCTATGATCACAAAGATATAAGATCAAATAAATGATCATATCGCGAATGATCAAACACTGATCATTTCACAGCAACACTCTGTATGCCACGTTACCAAATTGGGATATATCGCTGATAAATTTCAACTACATAACCTCTGAGCTCGTACGTCTCAGAGAAGGGTGTTAAGCTAAGAGAATAAATTCTCCGCCACCAACAGAAATGTATTTGAAAGAAATCAGCTTTATATCTCAAATTGTAACGTCAGACACACAATCCATACAAGTCCGTTCCGGGATCGAACAGAACCGAAGGCACTTCTCACGAAGCCCTTGCATTTCCGGATAATTTTCAATCACGTCAGGACTTCCCGTCACTAAGGGTGATAAAACCTCTAAATCGAAGATCAGTCGATGTAGAGTAACTCGACGGTAATCCTTCCGTTTTCAAAAATATCCGGTCTTCAACACCGGTCTTCAAATGCGATTCATAACGACGTATCACATATTCGGAATGGGTTATACGACCCCATGGTCCTTTCCCGGCTAACCCGAATAGTGAGCGTTTATTTAAAAATAAGTGTGGCATTCAAATTCATCCAATTCACAACAAATACCTATCTAAAGGTAATTATTGATAGTCGGTTATTTAACTATCAATAAAAATGCGCAACATCATCAGATTCCAAATAATTTTCCAAATTATTTCATCTTCAAAATATCTTTACTAGATATAAAATTTCCACACTTCAAAAATAAAACAACGTTTATTTTTAAACAACTTCCCTTTCTTTTATGAATTCCATAGTGAATTTATATTTTCAAAATATCTACAGATATACGATTTTCAAATCGGTTTCAATATTCAATCTCGATTTATCTTTAAGAAGATAAAATCTCAAAACGTTCATTTCATATTGGAAAAGCAATTCCATACTTATTTAATAATAAGTACTTCACAAATCATTTATTTTCAACATTTGAAAATATTCGATATACTTAAATCAATATTAAGTATACATTCATTCTTTAAAGAAATCTATTTTCTATAACAACATCAATTTGAGTCAAAAACGAATGTTACGTAAAACATCGTTACGACGACTCAAAAATCACTAGTATAGGGATTCGAAATTAATATAGATATGTAAATCCCAATACTAGATAAAAACATTTCCTTTCGGAAATCATTTACTATAACAACAGTGTTATAGTCCACCATTTCCTTATTTCTCGAAAACGCCTATTTCAACAAGAACTGTTGAAATCTATGCTTTCGATTCACAATACATTTTAAAACATCTTTAAAATGTTTAACTTCATTTTTATATCACTTCTTCAAAAGTAAATCCATTTTACTTAACAATATATTCACTGTCCAAAAATCGTGAATATAACTTCTTTAATAACCGTCTATATTTAATTTATCACATTCAATCTATTTCGAATTTATAAACACGTTTATAAATTCTATTTCTCTTTTATAACTACTTTGACTTATAAATCTTCTTTATTAACAATTCGATCAATATTCCACTTAAAGGCAAAATCCAATTTACAAGTAAATTCCTTATCAGCCTTTATTCTACAATTTCATTCATTTTATAACTTCATACTTTATAAATCTATAAACTTCAAACTTTATAAATCTATAAACTTCAAACTTTACAATTTATAATCCTATAAATTTTTCTATCTTCCCAAGTTATAATTCTATAAGTTTCATATCTTCACCATTTAACACTTATAAAAACTCGTTTTAAAATTCCAAAAATTTTAATTGATAAATATCAATTTTTTTCATCTTTTATATACCTTGTTTTTAATAATTCAAAAATTCAAGTTTTAAACTATTTTATAAATTACTCAACTGTTTATTTCAAAAATCACCTCTCGGTTATATTTCACCAAAATCTTAACCTTTATAACTTTAATAATTTTAACGTTTGTAAATTAATTCAAAAATTTAATAACGTATATTTACAACTAATCACTTTAAAAATCTCTTTTAAAGTTAAAATCGTTATTTTACAACTTCAAAAATTGAATCCAATGATGCAACGCATCAATTAGTCAATCACAACATCAACATCATATATCAATATATGATAACAGAATATATATCAATCCTGTAAATAAACAACTACTGGTGAGGAATCCAGTTGGATCCCTCCAACCTGTTTCCCTGCATCCAAAGATGTTAGCACAATACCAATTCCGCTCCAGTACGGAATTATCGCGGTATATAGGTTTTTATAAATCCGCTTACTAACGGCGCAATAGGGTCTCATCCGCTATACGAGGCGGGAAATCAATCAATCCAATATATACATATGCCAATATGTATATACTGCTATATATAGATATATCCTATCATATCTAATAGCACATTCAAACAAATCAAATCATCAATCAATAAATAACTGAAAATTCCACTTTTCAATCGAGTGAGAAAAATCTCACCTTAGCTTTTAATTTGCCATCCATTTTCATTTCCAGCTTGATTCTTGATTTTAAACCTTGTATAAATATTTATACGATTCTATTAATATTCGAACAGATCGAATAATAAATTTTCATTTGACAATCTTGATTCATCGGTGATTTCATTTCAATAGTTTTATTTAAACCAATATTGTCTTTAATAATTGATTCAATTAAAAATTAAATTTAAACTAAATTTCCTTTAAAACCACTAAAAATTTAAATAAGTTAATTTAAACCTAGCTAATAAATTAAAAGTGTATACTTGCATAATAATAAATTTCCATTTAATGGATTTATTTAATCTTAAACTGAAAATCAAATTCCTTAACCCATTTCCTATAAATAAACTTAATTAACTAACAATTTTCACTTTAACCCAATACTTTTTATATTAAATTCAAAAATAAAGCAGTTTGGGATTTTACTGTAAATTCACTCATACATTTATAAGAACAAATACACATATATGTCTTACATTTTTAAAAATTAAAATGTGTATTCATCATTTTCTGTTTTACTGTTTTATTTTCTTCCAAAGATAAAAAATAATTTTTTTTCTATTTTTCTATTTACTATATACATATAAATATGTATAGTGTCATTTATTCCTCTGAAATTTACAAATATTTTCACTTAAACTTAATTAAAGCAAAAACAGTTACCTCACGACATCGCCAAGCTCGAGCCACTGCCCCCAATCTCATCGCGAACCATAGCTGCCTCGAGCTTCGTTCGACGTCATCGCCGAACCACCCAACCATCACAAGCTCAGATTCCCAACTGCGAGCCTCCCCTATATGCGCACAGGCGAACGCGACCCATTCTTGTTGCCCAATGTCCTTCCAGTTTCGAGCTCGAGATCTCCGACCATCTCGTTTCGCGCCACCATCGAACACGATTCCCCCAAAATCAAAGCGCTGCTGCCTCCCTCGACCTTGCCTCGATCGAACAATCACTGCAGCCTTCCCACGCGACCAATCGTGACACCACGAGTCGCCTCGCCCCAACCTCCTACTGCCGCGAAGAAGCCCGTGCCTCCCCTATTCGCACTCGAGCTCGAGCCAAACGAGCCCCAATCGAACACGAGGTTAAATTTAGAAAAAAACGAAGGCGCCCTTTTCTTTGATTTTTTTGTGAACGGAGATGAAATTGTTTTCGTTTGATTTTGAATTGCTTTGAATCAGATAAGGGAAGAGGGGGCGAGGTATTTGAAACTGAACGAGGTATGGGTTTTGCACGAAAATCTCGTGATTGTAGGCGTGTTTCTCGGCGTGTTCAAAGGAACGAATGCACCAATTTTAAAATTTAAAAATCAATTTGAATTCAATTAAATCTCAATGCGTTTTCTAACCGTATGGTCACGCATCATCTTCGAAAAATACGAAATTGGAAATCCGATAATAATTCAGTATTACGGACCCAATGGAACTGGTTTCGTCGAATTCCGAGACTGTTTGAAAAACGACTATTTCATAAATATCGGTTCGAGCGATTTAATTTCAAAACTGATCAAATCAATTTGAAATTAGATTCTGAAGCTTTAATTATCTTCAGTATCATCAATACGAATTTTAAAAGCTTTCGAAATATTTTTCTTCGACTTAAAATCGAAGATTTAAATTTTTATTCACTCTCAATCGATTAAATTTCACAATTTAATTGTCAGTTTCAAAGTTATATCCGGGATTCAAATTAAATCATCGTTCAAATATTTAAAATTAATTAAATATTTTCAATTTAATTTGTTCGAAATTCTGGGTCGTTACAATTTGCATGCATTTTTGTCAATCGTTAGTACTTCATGTTGAAGTCAGTTGCACGCGTGACCATATTTAAGTACTCTGGTACTTTGATTTATTGAACTAATATGACTTCGACATTTAACTATCTTTGTTCCAAACTGCTGCTGTGATTTTCAGTTGCACTTAGTATCACTGGTTGTACGTCTCCTTGCAGTTAAGTGTGTGTATCCCTATCATGTTTTCAACCTGACTTGATTTTCTAGTTGCCTTCCTTGTCCACTTAAATTCCCAGTGGCAGTCATTTGTACATTACTCTGATTTATCGATGTAGTTGATGCCAGTCTCCTTTGTTGAGCTCGAATTTGATACACTGTATTGATACAGTGTGTTCATTTGCATTTAGTCACTTGTATTTATTGGTGTGCGTGCTGTGGTGCCATACTTTTGGCGCCCTCGCCTTCATTCTACTGCCTGCATGCACTCAATCATTCGAGCCTGTGTGAATTGGAGTTGTATTACCATATTTTGTAATTGTAGATTAGCTTGCACACTTTGATCTACTTCGCACCAGTAGTATTCATGCTTCATTGTCATCTGGTAGTTCTTGAGTTTGTCGACACTGGTTCGTGTATATGAGCAGTTTTACTTTGTTTTGATTCGAGGTTACACTTATGCAGTCCTCTGGTCTTGCATCTGCTGATGTTGTTTCTTTTACTATTGCATTGCCTTCAGTTCACTGTCTTGGTTCATGTATAATTGATATATTGACTGCTGAAGCAGTAGCATTGATATTGAGACTTGTATTTTGATGTTCTGGTTTTGGTTTCTTTGTGGATTTGCATTGTATTAATGCATTGGATTTGTTTTCGAATTCACTTGAGTTGAATCCATTATTTCGGGGTTTGACCTGGTGATCATTTGTGACTTTCACTGAGCTTTTGGGTATCTCATGCAATAGTGGCGAGGCAGTACACGCATGCGTGTACTGCAGCCCTATCAGATTTGACAGTTTTAAATTGATTTAGTCGATTTGATAAATTGTTTATTTATCTCTGTTGATGATTTAAATCTGCTGATTTTTGTTAAACACTGTTAAGTGTTATATTGACCGTTATCCGGTTTCTTTGTTTAAAGAATCGGATAGACGGGAATTATTGTGACTGTCGTCTATTTAAATTATTACTGCCTATATGCACTAATAAACTGGTTTGAATTAGACTGACCTGGGTATTATTTTCTTTTGAATGTAATACTCGGGTCAAACCTGAGTTATTTCAGGTTGTAGATTTCTTTCTTTGAGTTGCTGTTCGGGATTTGAAGACTTTTCACATCTTCTGAAGTTGTCATTGTCCTTTTGTAGTAGTCGTGTCATTGTATAGAACGATATGTATTCATGTATATTTGTGACGCCCCACCTCTATACCCACGCTAACCAAGAACACTACGGTGTAGTGCTGTCAATTAGCACGGAGAATAAGGCTGTTGAGGAGCGACCATCCATGTAACTTCTTTGTGCGAGCACCGATATGTCAGATAGAATAGGATGCATATCTTTTAAGGAGGAAATCCGACATACCGATACAAACACAAAGCTATCACACGGTGGCTATATATAATCTTCGGAAACAAATATAGAAATAAACGTAACATAAATCAGTCACAGACAATTCATATCACAGAGGCGGAAATAGATATGAATAAATATACAACACATGAAAGTGTACATCAGAGTAGTGGACAAATAAGATCCACAATAACACAAATGAATGGATACAAGTGCAAGATAATAGAATATGTATACATCAAGGAGTCTAATCTCAAATGTATACAAACAAAAAAACTACAAAACTAGAGTAGTTAGCCAAAAGTCAGATGATGGCTCCAGATAGGAAGTCATGAGGAAGCACCTGTAAAATCTCAGTCTGACCTGAGTATTATTTAAGAAGAAAATAATAAACGGATCAGTCTAGCTATAATTATCAAATAAAATGAGATAGAATATGAGATATGATAATAGAACGTATTATAACAAAAAGGTGTCATACTATTTCTCAATAATATCAAAACAGAGAAAAGAATGTCATATTCTTAATTTAATTCACCAAGCCACAATAAATGACATACATATTAATGCCAATTGTAAAAGTTGGTGAAACATTAAATTCAGAAATCAACACACGAAATCTAGAAATCACAAAAAAGGGGAAGTCCGAGCACACGGACGAGAAGCTATCTCATGGAAGCTATCCATTTAATTTTCCGAACACATGGATGGCCCGAAGGCAAGTCCGAACACACGGACGAGAAAGGCAAGTCCGAACACACGGACGAGAAAGGCAAGTCCGAACACACGGACGAGATAGGCAAGTCCGAACACACGGACGAGAAAGGCAAGTCCGAACACACGGACGAGAAAGGCAAGTCCGAACACACGGACGAGAATGGCAAGTCCGAACACACGGACGAGAAAGACAAGTCCAAACACACGGACGAGAAAGGCAAGTCCGAACACACGGACGAGAAAGGCAAGTCCGAACACACGGACGAGAAAGGCAAGTCCGAACACACGGACGAGAAAGGCAAGTCCGAACACACGGACGAGAAAGGCAAGTCCGAACACACGGACGAGAAAGGCAAGTCCGAACACACGGACGAGAAAGGCAAGTCCGAACACACGGACGAGAAAGGCAAGTCCGAACACACGGACGAGAAAGGCAAGTCCGAACACACGGACGAGAAAGGCAAGTCCGAACACACGGACGAGAAAGGCAAGTCCGAACACACGGACGAGAAAGGCAAGTCCGAACACACGGACGAGAAAGGCAAGTCCGAACACACGGACGAGAAAGGCAAGTCCGAACACACGGACGAGAAAGGCACATTGCTAGTCTAAATCATAAAAATGATCATTATGATCATAAGGAAGTGTCGATTACACTAAGCTAGTAAATATAAGAGTTTAGCTTCATGTCCCATAACCACTTGCTTAACTCAAATATTTACGAACAAATTGTAGATCTGCACTAGAAAATTGTCACAAGAGATTCAATCGAACAAGTCCATAAATTAACCGACGAAGTAAACGCAAGCGTTTCATACCACTTGTTTTGCTAAGCCGTTTAATTATATTTTCTCATACGAATGAGGTAAAGGTTTGTATATACTAGTAGATTGGAAAACAGTTTTATAAACGAGTTTGATATTGAAAATAGAGTTGAAATCGTTTTGATGATAGAGTTTTGATATTTACTACTAGTATTGAAACCTTTATATTTTTAAAGTGACAAGCCATAGAAGTGATTGTAGAAACAATCAATTATAAAAGTTCGCATTCGAAGACGTGAATAAAATCCAAATAAATCAATTCCCAAAACCATCAAAGTAAGAAGTTCCGTTGAATGGTTTTCGGATAAGATTGCCTACGCAGAGTTATACGGGGTTCGACCTAAGTTTAAAAAGGCGGGCGACTAAACAAAGTGGCCGATAATAAATGATAACAACAAAAAGGGAATCAACCCGATTTGATTAGAGTTGGATATTCAAGCTAAAAAAACAACTAGGCAAAACACAGCAGATTCAGACGTCTGGGATCAGGAATTCAGACGTCTGAATCTGGAAAATAAACTATTTTCCAGAACAGAATTCAGACGTCTGAATCCTAGACTTCAGACGTCTGAAATAGGCACTTTTTAGCCTATTTCTTTTCTGGTTCAAAACGAACCAATTCAGACGTCTGAAATTTTGATTCAGACGTCTGAATGCTGGGAGAAGAAAATTCCCAGTATTCCATTCAGACGTCTGAACCATACGTTCAGACGGTTGAAACTGTTATTCAGGGCATTCCCTGAACCTAGGCCAAAAATGGCCAAACGACATCGATAACGATCGGTCGAGCAACAACGACTCAGGAATTGCACAAGGATAAGTGTTAGGAATTCATACCTAACAATCGAAGATAATTATTGACTTAGATGTGAGATAAAAATCTCACCTTTGAACCCAAATCAATGAAGAAGAAGCTTGAAAGCAAAGGGAGAATCAACCACTCTTCAACACAACCCAAATGAGCTTGAATCTATGCTCAAAAAAGAAGAACATTCCTAAAGTTAGGTTTAGGATTTCTGAAATTGAAAGGAGAACGGGTTGGAGAAGATGAAGGAGATGCTTACCAATGGGTTCTCTTAGAATTTGGAGCTAGAACTAGAGTTTGCAAATGGAACTAGGGTTTTGTAATTTCTAATTCCTCTTCCTCTCCACCATTTTCAGTTTGCTTGAGGAAATGAAATGAAATGGGAGTGAATGGATGAAGAGTTAGAGAGGTAGGAGGTTAAGTGGGGTTATTGGGCTGAAACCCAACCCAAAGCCCTAAGTGAAAAGTGGCAAAATTCTCCTAACTCCAAACATATCGAAGCTTACACTCAAAAAGATCGCAAACGACATTTTGAACTCAATGGAGGTGGTCTCGAGTCCCAATTCGACTGTTTGCAAAAAGTAGCTTTTCGGACCAAAATCCGACGAACGACGAGATATTTAAATAAAATATTTAAATATAAAATCGACAAATATGCGGGTTGTTACAATATTAGTTGATAATGTACTTGTGTATATAACTTCTAGAGTCAACAGTTGTAGTTGTATCATATGTATCGTGTAAACTATATTGTAACTGACATCGGTTATATATATATATGAGATTTTTGTTAATCTGTGTTCCGCATTTATATTATCTGTGTTATTGTTATATCTAATGTCCTAAACTATTATGAACTATCGTAGTTTGTTTTATACTGATAATTGGGTGTGTCGATGGGAGTAAATAAATAATAGATGAAAAATAAAAAGTATATACCACTCCTATCGAGATAACCAATATTAGTGTAAGGCCAACTACGGATGGTCGCTCCTATCCAGCCTTATTCTTCGTAATAATAGACAGTATTTCTTTTAATACTCTTTGTTATTATGAGCATAGAGGTGGGGCGTCACAGTTGGTATCAGAGCTTGGGGTTTATGGACATAATATAAAACTTAACTCGGATGGAACATATGTTACAACTATTAGTCGATGTTTTATTTGTGATTTGAGTCAAAACTAAAGTTTTGAAATTTTGATGAAATTTTTAAATATCTTTATTTAAAAATAAAAGGTGAATTTGTGTTCTGATGATTTGGTTGATTTGAGTACTGTTTATCAGAGTGCGCAGCGGAAACAATGAAACTGTCTTCGCTGAGTACAACTGATAATCTATTTAATTCAGAAATTGAAATAAATTTCATTGGTTGTTTACATAGCTGTAATTATTTTGTTTCTTTGAGAATTTCGAATCCGAATTGAGGATTCGAAGAAATTATAGTTATGTGATTTTTGTTGAAATTTCCGCTGGCTTTCTTTTGAACTAATCATCTATTGATTAGATTTTGCTGTTTTGAATTGTCTTCATTGAGGATGCATTCGAATGATTTCTTTGTTTATATTGTAATGTGCGTGCAAATATGAATTTGCACGATACTGCATTTATTTTATGTTGAACCGATGCTTGGTTATGAAACGTATTTTGTTGCCGTTATTTTTATAACGGGATTTTTACACCAATGCTAAATTTTTGAAGCAAGGTGTTTTGTTGGCATTTTGATGAATGAAAATTCACTGATATTACATTTTGATGTAAATTATTTTGATGAGGTTTTGACGTTTTAAAATTACTGTCGCTTTGACTTCAGTAACTGTCAAATTTTAAAAGTGGATTTTCAAGCGGTTATACCGCAATGCTAATTTGTGACCGTATTTACGGTATTTTGAGAAGTACAATTTCCTTATCGAAATTGTTACTAATTTGCTGCTTTAATCACGTGATTGGAAAATCGTTTTAAAATGAAAATTGTTTTATAAATTTTTAACAATTTGCGTTTTCAAAAGAATGAGAAAGCGACTTAAACGATTCAGCAAAATCGAGGATTATGACCCCTTTCTTTTACTGTTTCGCTTAACTCCGGACTTGTCCAGTTGAGAATGTGAATTGTTATTTTTACAAAATAAATAAAAATTGTTTTCAGAAATTTTAACAATTTGCGCTTTCAAAAGAATGAGGAAGCGATTTAAACGTTTCAGCAAAATCGAGGACTATGACCCCTTTCTTTTACTGATTCGCTTAATTCCGGACTTGTCCGTTTGAGAATGTGAAATGTATTTTTACAAAATACACAATTTTGCACTTTCAAGGAAACGATGAAGAGAATCAAACGATTTAGTAAAACACGTGGTATGGGACATGTGCGTTTGCTATTTCGGTTAATTCCGGACTCATTAATTGAAATATTTGATGATTTTGTGTGCTTTCGAGCCACTATGAGGACCTTCGGGTCATTTGTTGGACCTTCGGGTCATTTGTTGGGCTTTCGGGCCACTCTGCGGACCTTCGGGTCAAATACCAGTACTAGACCTTCGGGTCACTCTGCGGACCTTCGGGTCAATCTGATGGGCGCCAAAATTATGTTGAGTACTTGGTAGGCTTCGGCCATTTGTTGATGCACGTGCGGCGAATTAAAAACTCGCCATCTGATGGGATCGATCCAAGCTTTTATGTTGATTTTCTAGTCTTCTTAATTGATTTCTAGATATTTGTTGCTTCCAATTATCTGCAGGTAATTGGATATTTGTTTATATGAGTTCTGATTATCGTTTTTGATAATCAGATATTTGTTGTTTCTAATTATCGCTTGTGATAATTAGATATTTGTTGATATGAGTTCTGATTATCGTTTTTGATAATCAGATATTTGTTGTTTCTAATTATCGCTTGTGATAATTAGATATTTGTTGATATGGGTTCTGGTTATCGTTTTTGATAATAAGATATTTGTTGTTTCTAATTATCGCTTGTGATAATTAGATATTTGTTGATATGAGTTCTGATTATCGTTTTTGATAATCAGATATTTGTTGTTTCTAATTATCGCTTGTGATAATTAGATATTTGTTGATATGAGTTCTGATTATCGTTTTTGATAATCAGATATTTGTTGTTTCTAATTATCGCTTGTGATAATTAGATATTTGTTGATATGAGTTCTGATTATCGTTTTCGATAATCGGATATTTGTTGCATTTAATTATCGCTTGAGATAATTAATTATTTGTTGATTTTAGATTTAATTATCGCTTTTGATAATTAAATATTTGTTGATTTGAGATTTAATTATCGCTTTAGATAATTAAATATTTGTTGATTGAGATTTAATTATCGCTTGAGATTATTAAATATTTGCTGAATTGAAATTTAATTATCGCTTTAGATAATTAAATATTGGTTGATTTGAAATTTGATTATCGTTTTTGACAGTCGAATATTTGTTGAATTTTAAATTTGATTATCGCTTGTGATAACTAAATATTTGTTGATTTGAGAAGTTTGATTATCGCTTGTGATAATCAAATATTTGTTGAATTTGAAATTTGATTTCGCTTGTGATAATCGAATAATTGTTGATTTGAGAAATTTGATTATCGTTTTTGATAGTCGAATATTTGTTGAATTTTAAATTTGATTATCGCTTGTGATAATTGAATATTTGTTGATTTGAGAAGTTTGATTATCGCTTGTGATAATCAAATATTTGTTGAATTTGAAATTTGGTTATCGCTTGTGATAATCGAATAATTGTTGATTTGAGAAATTTGATTATCGTTTTTGATAATCGAATATTTGTTGAATTTTAAATTTGATTATCGCTTGTGATAATTGAATATTTGTTGATTTGTGAAGTTTGATTATCGCTTGTGATAATCAAATATTTGTTGAATTTGAAATTTGATTATCGCTTGTGATAATCGAATAATTGTTGATTTGAGAAATTTGATTATCGTTTTTGATAATCGAATATTTGTTGAATTTTAAATTTGATTATCGCTTGTGATAATCGAATATTTGTTGATTTGAGAAATTTGATTATCGTTTTTGATGATTGAATATTTGCGATTTTTGAGATTTGAGCTTCGTCTTTTTCTCTGGCGATTCAAGTGAGTAATTTGATTTACTCATATTCAATTCGTGCTCTGTATGGGATTTCTGCTCTGTTTTTTTTCTTCTCTTTTAGTTGCTGGGACTCGATTGTTCTTGCTTTTGTTAGTCGTCTGATTTTGATCCCTGATTCCCACGATGTTGATTCTTTTGATTTGAAGCAGTCGAACCTTTTGATTTCTTATCTAATACTTCCCCGCTGACACTTGCTTTGCTTATACATTCGACATTGCCATGCTCTTTTGGTTGTTACCTTTTATCCATTTGTTCCCTATGATTGCGTGGACGCAATTTCTTTGAGGAGGGGAGTCTGTAACAACCCAGAGTTTTACAACAATTAATTGTCGTCTAATGACGATTGTATTGGTTGGTAATTATGATTGAGATTTTAATCAGTGTTTAATTGCTAGTGCAGTTTTGAATCGATTCGGAATCCTTTTTGTAAAAGTTTGTTATCTTCACTAGACGATTGAAATTGATAACAAATTTCTATCGGGAAATTTGATCGTATGGAAATTCTTTTTAGTTGTAAAATTCTTTAATAAATGTTTGGGCTTTAAAGAAAAGCTTGGCCTTGTTCTTTTGTTGCCGTGAAAATTTTCTAAGGCTAAAACCCGTGTTCCTCCTTTCATTCTCTCAAGCTAACCCTAAAACCAAATCGAACGAAAGAAAATAAAAATGGTGGTTGTCTTCGTTTTCACGAAATTAGGGATTCGTCGCCAACTTCATATTGTTCGATCTAATGACTGATTCCGTTGCTCACTTCGTCGATCTAGTAGATCGTTTCATGTTTGCTTGCGATCGAGTGGTTGCGCTCGTCGAATCTAAGGTGAGTCCTACTCACATCTAATTCGTACTCAAGTAGTAATTAGAGTTTGAATTCGTTGATTTTCGTTTGTATTCTAGTGGTTGTGTTGTCGATTCTTTTTTTTGTCGCTGTTCGAATTTATTTGATTCATTCATTCTCGACTTCAACTTGTTTCGTTGTGAGGATTTCGACGAGTTCGAACCTGAACCTTGTTATGGTTTTGATTCTTGGAGACTTCGGCTATTGTTTCGAATACTTTGGCATTTTGGGTTTTCTTCTTGTTGCTCGATTTTGTAAGTCTTGTCGACCTCGATCTGTCACCTGGTTCTGAATATATGTGCATATATACATATGTTTGTGTGTATGCATATATAGGTGGTTGACTTGAATTTTGATTCGCTATATCCCTCTACTTGTTGTTGTTCCTGTACACTTTTGGTTTTCGTTGAAGTTAGTTGCATCACTGGTCTTTGCATTGGGTAGTTGCCATTGTATGTTTTCATTTGAGGCTGCCGTCCCACTTTGTTAGACACTATTTGGTTGCACTTGCACTTATTTATGTTGGCGTTGGATTTGATTTTGAACTTTGACTCTAGCCTGTCTGCATTTATGATATTTGTTCACCTGAACATGTATTTGTTGCCTTCATTGTAGTTGGTTCATTAATCACTTGAACCTGTAGATAATTCACTGTTGTATTCATCCCCTGGTTGCTTGGTACATTTCTGTAGCTTCACTGCACTTGTATATATTATCATTTGCTCTTTGATAACACTGACTGTTTCATTGAGCCTGATTTTAGTGGTATTGCTTGAAGTCTTCATACTAGTGGTCTTTTTGTATCATTGAGTTTTAAACTCACAAGTTTTGATTTATTCTCCATCTCAGGTTGTACAATTTTGCGTACAAGATGTGTCTATGCCAGGCCTAATTTATTTGCATGCATTTTTGTCAATCGTTAGTACTTCATGTTGAAGTCAGTTGCACGCGTGACCATATTTAAGTACTCTGGTACTTTGATTTATTGAACTAATATGACTTCGACATTTAACTATCTTTGTTCCAAACTGCTGCTGTGATTTTCAGTTGCACTTAGTATCACTGGTTGTACGTCTCCTTCCAGTTAAGTGTGTGTATCCCTATCATGTTTTCAACCTGACTTGATTTTCTAGTTGCCTTCCTTGTCCACTTAAATTCCCAGTGGCAGTCATTCGTACATTACTCTGATTCATCGATGTAGTTGATGCCAGTCTCCTTTGTTGAGCTCGAATTTGATACACTGTATTGATACAGTGTGTTCATTTGCATTTAGTCACTTGTATTTATTGGTGTGCGTGCTGTGGTGCCATACTTTTGGCGCCCTCACCTTCATTCTACTGCCTGCATGCACTCAATCATTCGAGCCTGTGTGAATTGGAGTTGTATTACCATATTTTGTAATTGTAGATTAGCTTGCACACTTTGATCTACTTCGCACCAGTAGTATTCATGCTTCATTGTCATCTGGTAGTTCTTGAGTTTGTCGGCACTGGTTCGTGTATATGAGCAGTTTTACTTTGTTTTGATTCGAGGTTACACTTATGCAGTCCTCTGGTCTTGCATCTGCTGATGTTGTTTCTTTTACTATTGCATTGCCTTCAGTTCACTGTCTTGGTTCATGTATAATTGATATATTGACTGCTGAAGCAGTAGCATTGATATTGAGACTTGTATTTTGATGTTCTGGTTTTGGTTTCTTTGTGGATTTGCATTGTATTAATGCATTGGATTTGTTTTCGAATTCACTTGAGTTGAATCCATTATTTCGGGGTTTGACCTGGTGATCATTTGTGACTTTCACTGAGCTTTTGGGTATCTCATGCAATAGTGGCGAGGCAGTACATGCGTGCGTGTACTGCAGCCCTATCAGATTTGACAGTTTTAAATTGATTTAGTCGATTTGATAAATTGTTTATTTATCTCTGTTGATGATTTAAATCTGCTGATTTTTGTTAAACACTGTTAAGTGTTATATTGACCGTTATCCGGTTTCTTTGTTTAAAGAATCGGATAGACGGGAATTATTGTGACTGTCGTCTATTTAAATTATTACTGCCTATATGCACTAATAAACTAGTTTGAATTAGACTGACCTGGGTATTATTTTCTTTTGAATGTAATACTCGGGTCAGACCCGAGTTATTTCAGGTTGTAGATTTCTTTCTTTGAGTTGCTGTTCGGGATTTGAAGACTTTTCACATCTTCTGAAGTTGTCATTGTCCTTTTGTAGTAGTCGTGTCATTGTATAGAACGATATGTATTCATGTATATTAGTTGATAATGTACTTGTGTATATAACTTCTAGAGTCGACAGTTGTAGTTGTATCATATGTATCGTGTCAACTATATTGTAACTGACATCGGTTATATATATATGAAATTTTTGTTAATCTGTGTTCCGCATTTATATTATCTGTGTTATTGTTATATCTAATGTCCTAAACTATTATGAACTATCGTAGTTTGTTTTATACTGATAATTGGGTGTGTCGATGGGAGTAAATAAATAATAGATGAAAAATAAAAAGTATATACCACTCCTATCGAGATAACCAATATTAGTGTAAGGCCAACTACGGATGGTCGCTCCTATCCAGCCTTATTCTTCGTAATAATAGACAGTATTTCTTTTAATACTCTTTGTTATTATGAGCATAGAGGTGGGGCGTCACACAGTGAGTATGTCCCTAACCAATTCCGGTCTCTTTAATAACTTTCGTAATTATTACACCGATTGGTCATTTAATATATTTCAAACCAAATCAAATTCAATTTCAATTAGAATTTTATAAACCAATATTTCATTTCTCTTTATAAATCAATTTCCACAATTTACGTTTCAAAACTTCCAAATTACTATTTCAAAATCTTATAAGTCAATTTCAATTTTTATGTAAAACAATTCAAATATTGATTCAAGTTCGTATATAAGTTTCATTCCGAAATCATTTAAATTAACATTCAAATCAATTTACATTCATTGATCGAATTTATTCAATATTCATTGAGTTAATTATCATTCAAAACAATATCTATTTAATTTCCAATTCATTAAATCAATTATTTAAGTTCAACTCCATTATATCAAAACTTACAAATTGCATTAAATTAAATTCATCAAATCAATTCTTTCAATTACAAGTCTTATATTCATTTCAATAAATCACCTTTTCATTTCTTGTTAAAGAAATTCAATTTCACTTATCCATTTACTTAGTTACATATTTCAAAACTCAATTAATAAAGAAACATAATTTCACTTATTCAAGAAGTTCAATTTCACTTATCAAAGAATTCAATTTTATTTAATTATTAAACAATTTCAAAACTTAATTATCAAATAATTTCAAAACTTAATTCACTCATTTCTTAATTTAAACAACGTTCTTTCATCAATTACATTGTTAATATTTTGTTTCAAAATTATTAAATATTAACATTTTCCTTTATTAAAATTCTAAATTCCAACTTTATTTCAGAAACTTATCATTTATTCAAATAAAATCTTTTTATTTTTAAATCAAATCATTGACCAATCGGGTTTTATTTAATTCTCTACCCTAAGTCAAAGTTAAATTTGGGTATTTATCATTTCAACCTGATTCCATTTCAATTCAAAATTCAAAGCATAGAAAATGGAACTTGTAGTGTGATAGCTGGGATGATGTCAAAGTAAATAAACAAGCAATAACAACAATCAAGAACAATCCAATAATTAATTCAAATAATCCCGAAATAATCGTATTAATTCACATTGTTATTTGTGTAAATTAATATAATTATTTCTAGAATCTACACTATCATTTCATGTAGATTAAAGATTATTACACTAATATTTATACGGTTCTTCACTTGATACACATTATTTGTTAAAAATCAGTTTCCATTTTAAAGCGCAATAAATGAAATATATTACTATACATAAATCATCTTTCCAGATCAGATATTGTAATCTATATATACTATAAACTCACATTTTTTAAAACAAAATATCCGTTATATATGACTGATAACAGATTACAATACAGAGCATATATATACTTATATAAACTTATAATTTAAATCTATATACATTAAAATAACCATATATGTATGCAGACTAGGTGGATATACAATATATCAATATATGTAACAAACCTATACTTAGACTAAAAAAAGCAGGTCATATAAGAAATGAAATAACACATTCAAGCAAAATATATATGCAGACCCTACTCTATTAGATGTATATACACAAAATAACTTACTACCTAAATATATAGAACCTACGTTGTTACCCCTCCAATGAAATCAACATTTTGATATGTATATAATTACAGTAGACGTTTTCATTTTAAACACTAAACTTACAACCCTATATAACTTAATATAACAACAAATATGTATATATACTATCTGCCTAAATATATATAACTATACAAATAGCAAAAAAACAGTATTTCCCAAGTACATGCTTATTAAATCACATAAACGCAAAATCAAAATCTATATATCCTCATTTGTAAAGAGAAGACTGCCGCTTTATACGTGCAAACATACGAATAGTTTATATATCTTTAAACTTATTATATGTAAAGCTTTATTAAACTCAAGTTTATAAATATCACCTTTTATATACATATAGCTGCGCGAGACTAAGTGAGCTTGAGGGGAGTTCGAAGCGGACGGTGGCTGCATAAGTGAGGGCGCTAGCTGGAAGAAGTGTGGAAAACGGCAGGTGCGACAGCGGGTTGCGGACGAGGCTCTGTTGGGTGGTGATGCGTAGTTCGGTAGGGAACAGTGTGAAGTTCGGGTGGTGGCCGTGGCGTGGGTGGCTCGGGCGGAGGTCGTGATGGAGGGCGACGACGGTTGTGGGTTGATGAGGAGCGGTGAGGCGGCTCTGACTTCGGTCATGGTGGCAAGTGGAGACGTTCGAGGGAAAGGCGGTCAGGTGATAGTGAATGGTGGTGTGCGCGCGATGGAAGTCATGGTGGCGGACTGCCCAGGGTGAGGGAATGGTCGGGAAAGTGCGGGGTGGGTTATCACCTGATGCAGGCGGTTGCTAAGGGTGTGGAGTAGTGGTTGCTGACATGTCTCGGAAATGGAAAAGGCGGAGGAAACGCATGAGAGAGGGTGGATGTGGGAAGTAGGTGTGGTGGTGGAGAAGTGGGTTTGAGGGCGGTGTGGAGAAGCACGAAGGCGGAGAGGGAAGATGAGTCGTGGCTGCTTGATGTTGTTGCTGCATGCACAGCTATGATTTCAAAGGCTTCAAATTTTTATTTTTATTTAAAAAAAGAGGCATGCAAGCTGAAGAAGAAAGGAAGAGGGTTGGCAAGTAAGAAAGAAACAGGCTTTAATAAAACAACTCTATATCCTAGACGTGTATTTTTATTTCCAAGGCAACAATTCAAATGGAAAGGAGATGAGGAGTCTAGCAGGCTATCTCAAAAGTGAGCTGGCGACACTTAATGTAAACATGAACCGTTTGTAGCTTGGCACCGAGAAATAGCAACATTTAAAAACTTTAAATTTCGAAATTCCCTATGACAACTGTTTACTAGATTTGGTAGATAATAAATACTAGTGGCCATTGGGTTTGTATGGTAAAACAAAACACAAAGAAACCGAAAGTCTCACGAAACGTATCGATACGGTACAACGTTTATAGATTTCGCCGTCCATCGGACGTCGAAACACACATACGAACATACCATGGAAATCAGCACGACGAGACGATCAAACCGGCATAAAGATATTGGTGGTACGATCAAATTATAAAATTTTGAAATTTCAACTAGCGAAAAATGCAGGAAAAACGTAGAAAAATAAGATCGACGGAGCTAAAGAAGTCCGGATTTGGAAAAACGAAAAATGACGTTATGCTCAGAAGACGTTTTAGAATTTTTCTATGTAAAAATATTTTGGTTTCGAAAACATTTTATTTTCATTACATTTTAACTGATTTAAACCGAAATGACGTGACTGAAATTTACTTTCATATTTTCTGACGAACTTTACAATTTCCTATGTTTAAATAGACGCATTCCAAATAGCAAATTTATATTTCAAAATTTTATCGTTTAAAATTTCGCAAAATTTCAATTAATAACGTTATTAAAACCAGTTAAATTTACGGGTCGTTACACTCTCCCCCACTCAAAACTTTTCATCCCCGAAAAGGAACGAGGTAGGAGAATAGAAACAACCGGAAAGAAAAACAGATTTAAATACAAAATAACAATTAATTTAAACCATATAAATTAAAATTTAAATTAATTGATATTCAATAATTGATTTAATCCATTTGATTTCACTAAAATCAATCTCAACTATTTCTAAATTCATTATCTTATTATCCAATTATCTTCAATTTACAATTTCTAAAACCATAAATTTGAATAGTCTTTTATTATAATCATATTTTTTTAGCAATTTAAATTCTTCTTTATTCCAAATTATTGTTAAATTTATTCTTCTTAATATATCTAATCACATATATTTAACCCATATAAATTTATTTAAACCATAAAAGTTTCGATTTAAATTAATTTATATTTACTAATTGCTTTTAAATTCAAGGTATTTTCATAAGTTGATCAAATTTCAATTTATTAATTCTTTCAAAACAAATTTATTAATTCTTTCAAACAAATTTATTTAATTATTAACTGAGTTTTACTTATTATCCTATCTAACTCTATTAACATCTTTATAATCAAAATTTAGTGTATAACATTTATTATAAACACTCAAATTTTATTTATAAAGACATTTTTTTATTGTACATTATCCAACTACATTTTAACTTCTGAATAATTTAGGTAAGTTATATTAAAATGAAATTGAGTATTATACAAAGAAATTTTTTTTTTTACAATCCAGTTATTTCAAGTTAAATACTTATCCATGAACTTTTGACTTCAGTTTATAATTGAAATCATCTTTAATCAAAAATTTAAGAATTTAAATCTCCGATTTACTTCAAACAATTTAGAGATATATCTATATATTTATATCAAATCAAATTAAATTTTTAAAATAAGATACCTATATATATATAAATCAAATTATACTGAAGAAATTCAAATCAAAATATTTTTTTTCAAAACAAAACCGTAGCAAAGCTATAGAATAGTCTCTTTACTTCGAAACTCGAAAATGAATGTCGATGATGCGGCCGTCATCACCGAAATTATTTTCCAGCGACAAAGAGAAGAGCGCTGATTTAAACATTTAAATTCTTTGAAAACCATTTCTATTCGAAAATATTTAAATAATATACATTTTAAAACTTTAAAACTATAGTTCGAAATTATCGAAAATTAAATTCTCAAATTCTAATTCAAATTCACTTCAAATTCCAATCAAATACATACCCAAATTTACAAATTCATTTATTTATATTATGAAATAGTCATTGGTTTATAAAACAATAAATGAAAATCAATATTATTATTTTGAACAACAGATTCATTAACAGTTTAATTTCAGAAATTTTTTTGCTTGTTATAATATAATCATTCAAAATTATTTTATTTTCCAGGTTTGAAAACAATATTGTGTCAGTTGCTCTGCTCAAGTGTTTTGGAAATCCTATCGATAGCGTTTGATCAGACGAATCGATCGAAAATCCAAATCAACATCAACAACTCAAACAACACAATGTATATAAAACATTTTAAATATTAATTTTCAAATACACTTCCTCGCTCGACGATACAAGAATGGATTTCAAATCAAGGATAGAGATTCAAATTTTATGGACTCAAATCAAAGAGAATTTTATTTCGAAGATAAGTTTGAAACAAAGATAAGATGATTAAATAACAAAGTAAGGCGATGGATAAGTTTATATAAATCGCGGGCAACCTTAACCGGGTTGACCGTGACTTCAAGAATAAGATCGATGCAGAATTTCAAGGCAAATCTACATCCGATCTCAAGAAATAGATTTCAGGTATAGCAGCAAATAGATAGCATCATAAACCGAGGATACAGAAATCTCCGGTAAATCAATGCCTATTGTAAAGGAGTTTCACCCCTTTATAAGTCAATTTGAGATTGGCAAGACCGCCGACTCATTATAAAGATCATTCGAAGTGGAGTTATGGGATACTCCAGAATTGAAAGAAGACGAATAGTGAGGGACACGAATGAAATTTGGAACCGTAGGGAACGTTCCAAAATTCAAAGGAATCGAGTCAAAAGGAAGAGAAACTCGAATGAGAGTGATTCCGTAAATACATATACCCTATATGCAAAGTTTTGCCTAGAGCTACCAAAGCTCTGATACCACTTGTAACGACCCGCTATTTTGGACCATTCGCATCCGCACATGTCGGACTTGAATAATTCAAAATACCGCGTTGTTAATTTAAATTTGGCAAAACTGAACATATACAGTAAATAAATAATCACAGATCACAGACACAGAGTAATAAATGCAGCGGAAATAAAAGAGATAGTAGTTCATGAAGCTACTATATAAATATATAAGTTACATCAGAGTTAAACCAGATATAACGGAAGAGTAACACGATACATCAGACACAAATCAGAATACATCACTGGAATCATCGAATACTGAAAGCAGAATAGATGGCTGGATCTTCAAGCAAAGCTCCAACTCCAAAGGTGAGTCTCGAATACTGGTACACTCAGTCTGACCCGAGCGTAAAGCAAAACACAAGACACTCGAGTCAGGATTAACATTCTTATATCAATAAATCCAACTCAAGTGAAATAGCAATTGAAATACAAGTAACTCAAAGGATGTTTGGAATAACCATCCTTTAAGGATCCGTTAAACTATCTACTATGTAGTAGTGTACGATAAGTAGATAATGCCTATCAGTAATATAAGATATCAAAATAGTGTTAAGGCGTTACCATTATCCCCCTTAACACATTTTATATAAGCGTTATAGTCTATACAGCACTGTAAACTCCACCGTAAACTAGTGGGATATCAGGGAGTACTCCATAGGTATAACACAAAACAAATCGTAGTGGTCGCGTATATAGGAATACAAGTATGACAAGGCACATGAGGCAATACCCAAGGTAGTGAAACTACCGTTTGCCTGATCCGGACTGGTGAAAACGCATCGCCGCAGCGATCACAACACCGCGAAACAACACTCCCAAAATCAAGGGTGCACCAATCGACAACAAGTAATGAATAGTTTCGAAGAAGTGTGTTCGCTCGAGGTAGCTAGCCCCCATTTGGCCCGGCACGGCTCCTGTTTTAGTCATTTCCAATTTGACACAAGTGTCAAGGCTATCCATTATCGTTCTCTTTCTTCAGTCATCGCGTACATCATTCCAACCACTTCATTCTGGATCACACTCCGCGTATAGTTATTAAAGTGGTTTTCGGTTTAGACAGTGAGTATATCCCTAACCGATTCCGGTCTCTTTAATAACTTTCGTAATTATTATACCGATTGGTCATTTAATATATTTCAAACCAAATCAAATTCAATTTCAATTAGAATTTTATAAACCAATATTTCATTTCTCTTTATAAATCAATTTATTCAATTTACGTTTCAAAACTTCCAAATTACTATTTCAAAATCTTATAAGTCAATTTCAATTTTTATGTAAAACAATTCAAATATTGATTCAAGTTCGTATATAAGTTTCATTCCAAAATCATTTAAATTAACATTCAAATCAATTTACATTCATTGATCGAATTTATTCAATATTCATTGAGTTAATTATCATTCAAAACAATTTCTATTTAATTTCCAATTCATTAAATCAATTATTTAAGTTCAACTCCATTATATCAAAACTTACAAATTGCATTAAATTAAATTCATCAAATCAATTCTTTCAATTACAAGTCTTATATTCATTTCAATAAATCACCTTTTCATTTCTTGTTAAAGAAATTCAATTTCACTTATTCATTTACTTAGTTACATATTTCAAAACTCAATTAATAAAGAAACTTAATTTCACTTATTCAAGAAGTTCAATTTCACTTATCAAAGAATTCAATTCTATTTAATTATTAAACAATTTCAAAACTTAATTATCAAATAATTTCAAAACTTAATTCACTCATTTCTTAATTTAAACAACGTTCTTTCATCAATTACATTATTAATATTTTGTTTCAAAATTATTAAATATTAACATTTTCCTTTATTAAAATTCCAAATTCCAACTTTCTTTCAGAAACTTATCATTTATTCCAATAAAATCTTTTTATTTTTAAATCAAATCATTGACCAATCGGGTTATATTTAATTCTCTACCCTAAGTCAAAGTTAAATTTGGATATTTATCATTTCAACCCGATTCCATTTCAATTCAAAAATCAAAGCATAGCAAATGGAACTTGTAGTGTGATAACTGGGATGGTGTCAAAGTAAATAAACAAGCAATAACAACAATCAATAACAATCCAATAATTAATTCAAATAATCCCGAAATAATCGTATTAATTCACATTGTTATTTGTGTAAATTAATATAATTATTTCTAGAATCTACACTATCATTTCATGTAGATTAAAGATTATTACACTAATATTTATACGGTTCTTCACTTGATATTCATTATTAAATTTCATACTACATCAATCTATACAACATACATTTAAATGGTTCAAGGTGTGATTAACCATATTTCTACGTGTCAATTTATTTAAACATTTAAAAAGGTCATATTATGCAAAGGCCATCAAATCAAATTTATCACATATATCAAATCTAACTATCCTACGTCAATTTCAATTTCAAATTATTTATCACTTACAACATTGACAATTTAACGTCCAATGTCAACATCAAACAATCAATCATTTTACAACCAAACTGGATTATCATTGTATATATAACAGATAATGGTGTCAGATGTCACAGGTGAACTGATACAAGTAATAGTATATATAACAGTGTAATTAACTAACAGCAGCATATTTCAATTGTTGTTTCAACTGAAATCAAATTTAATAAATAAAAGAACATTAATCGTGAGTGATTGCTCACCTTTCGAGGCTAGAGATGCACGAGAGGATGACACGGATACGCACACTGACACGGACATAGAAATTGAATTACGAATCCAAGCAAAGCAAATCGGCACGAATGCAATGATCAAAACTGAATAATAAGAATAGACGAAATCAATCAAAGCTGGATTGATCAAGATCAGAGGTATAAGTGAACTCATATATATGCAAAAAAAAATTCGCAAACTATACACATTATTTGTTAAAAATCAGTTTCCATTTTAAAGCGCAATAAATGAAATATATTACTATACGTAAATCATCTTTCCATATCAGATATTGTAATCTATATATACTATAAACTCACATTTTTAAAACAAAATATCCGTTATATATGACTGATAACAGATTACAATACAAAGCATGTATATACTTATATAAACTTGTAATTTAAATCTATATACATTAAAATAACCATATATGTATGCAGACTAGGTGGATATACAATATATCAATATATGCAACAAACCTATACTTAGACTAATAAATGCAGGTCATATAAGAAATGAAATAACACATTCAAGCAAAATATATATGCAGACCCTACTCTATTAGATGTATATACACAAAATAACTTACTACCTAAATATATAGAACCTACGTTGTTACCCCTCCAATGATTTCAACATTTTGATATGTATATAATTACAGTAGACGTTTTCATTTTAAACACTAAACTTATAACCCTATATAACTTAATATAACAACAAATATGTATATATACTATATGCCTAAATATATATAACTATACAAATAGCAAAAAAACATTATTTCCCAAGTACATGCTTATTAAATCACATAAACGCAAAATCAAAATCTATATATCCTCATTTGTAAAGAGAAGACTGCCGCTTTATACGTGCAAACATACGAATAGTTTATATATCTTTAAACTTATTATATGTAAAGCTTTATTAAACTCAAGTTTATAAATATCACCTTTTATATACATATAGCTGCGCGAGACTAAGTGAGCTTGAGGGGAGTTCGAAGCGGACGGTGGCTGCATAAGTGAGGGCGCTAGCTGGAAGAAGTGTGGCGAACGGCAGGTGTGACAGCGGGTTGCGGACGAGGCTCTGTTGGGTGGTGATGCGTAGTTCGGCAGGGAACAGTGTGAAGTTCGGGTGGTGGTCGTGGCATGGGTGGCTCGGGCGGAGGTCGTGATGGAGGGCGACGATGGTTGTGGGTTGATGAGGAGCGGTGAGGCGGATCTGACTTCGACCATGGTGGCAAGTGGAGACGTTCGAGGGAAAGGCGGTCAGGTGATAGTGAATGGTGGTGTGTGCGTGATGGAAGTCATGGTGGCGGACTGCCCAGGGTGAGGGAATGGTCGGGAAAGTGCGGGGTGGGTTATCACGTGATGTAGGCGGTTGCTAAGGGTGTGGAGTAGTGGTTGCTGACATGTCTCGGAAATGGAAAAGGCGGAGGAAACGCATGAGAGAGGGTGGATGTGGGAAGTAGGTGTGGTGGTGGAGAAGTGGGTTTGAGGGCGGTGTGGAGAAGCACGAAGGCGGAGAGGGAAGATGAGTCGTGGCTGCTTGATGTTGTTGCTTTATGCACAGCTATGCTTTCAAATGCATCAAATTTTTTTTTAAAAAAAAGAGGCATGCGAGCTGAAGAAGAAAGGCAGAGGGTTGGCAAGTAAGAAAGAAACAGGCTTTAATAAAACAACTCTATATCCTAGACGTGTATTTTTATTTCCAAGGCAAAAATTCAAATGGAAAGGAGATGAGGAGTCTAGCAGGCTATCTCAAAAGTGAGCTGGCGACACTTAATGTAAACATGAACCGTTTGTAGCTTGGCACCGAGAAATAGCAACATTTAAAAACGTTATATTTCGAAATTCCCTATGACAACTGTTTACTAGATTTGGTAGATAATAAATACTAGTGGCCATTGGGTTTGTATGGTAAAACAAAACACAAAGAAACCGAAAGTCTCACGAAACGTATCCATACGGTACAACGTTTATAGATTTTGCCGTCCATCGGACATCGAAACACACATACGAACATACCATGGAAATCAGCACGACGAGACGATCAAACCGGTATAAAGATATTGGTGGTACGATCAAATTATAAAATTTCAAAATTTCAACTAGCGAAAAATGCAGGAAAAACGTAGAAAAATAAGATCGACGGAGCTAAAGAAGTCCGAATTTGGAAAAACGAAAAATGACGTTATGCTCAGAAGACTTTTTAGAATTTTTCTATGTAAAAATATTTAGGTTTCGAAAACATTTTATTTTCATTACATTTTAACTTATTTAAACCGAAATGACGTGACTGAAATTTACTTTCATATTTTCTGACGAAACTTTACAATTTCCTATGTTTAAATAGACGCATTCCAAATAGCAAATTTATATTTCAAAATTTTATCGTTTAAAATTTCGCAAAATTTCAATTAATAACGTTATTAAAACCAGTTAAATTTACGGGTCGTTACATTTTGTTTTTAAGAAAAATTATGAAAAGAGTTTTATAAATTAATAAGAGATCTTGAAATTTGGAAAAAAATTTATAAATAACTTTGGAAATTTATAGAAAGTTTTATAAATGGATTTGGAATTTAAGTAAAGGAGATTTCATAAATGAAAGAGATTTATTAAAAGAAATTTATAAAAAAAAATAAGATTGGATTTCCCTTAACTGACCTTTTTAATTATAGTGGTATAGGACATTCGTTCCACATTTAAAACCGAAGGAATAGTGTTTGGGGTTATCCTTATTCCATTTTAAACAACATTTGGGTTTGATAATTTGAATATGATTTTAAAATAGAAAATCTTTCTAAGTGTTTGTAGAATATACTTATACCATTTTATAAGTACGGGAAAAGTATTTCCAAGTTTTAAAAGGAATAGTTTGTGAATATACTTATACCAGTGAGATAAGTATATGAATATTCTGATAAATATTTTGCAAAGAGATTTAATTCATGAAAGAAAATTAAAGAGTCTTAGATGTTTCCATGGGAAATGTGATTTCTGTTTGAATGTTTGATTATTTTATAGTTAAATAACCGAATATCAAATCTTGGCCTAAATATGTAATCCTTCTTAATTTTGATGGTAAGTAAATATTCCCTACTTAACACAAAAGGATTTTAAATCTGTAAATATCCAGGAGAAGCACGGGGATTATATGGTAAAATTACCATCAGTAGTGTTATACTGTACGTATAAACTCATTTTGTTATTCTAGGACAAATGATGAGGAGATCCATCCACATAAACGGTTAGGGGGTGATCCCCTGCTCTTATGTATTGTCTAATTATTTCCAAAAGAACCGATATTGATCATTCTGAAAATCGATCGATTGGTTTGGAACATCCGATAAGCGAAGGAGTGTATTTGTAAGAGATGACTTGAAACCGTAACAACTCCAAAACCATATACTGGTTCTATGCTTGGAGGAGATTCGAGAACTGTTTTGGATGTTGGAATCCATGTGTGATTCTGAGACCCATTAGGGTATGGGAATCCATGTGTGATTCCGAGATTTGTTTTGGATGTTGGAATCCATGTGTGATTCCGACACCTGTTGAGGTATGAGAATCCATGTGTGGTTCCAAGATCTATTCAGGTGGCGGTGCGTGAGCTAGAATGCCAAACATAGTCTCACCAGCGGTAATACCTAAAACCAAAGATAGGATGCATAACCAAGGGGTTTAGATAACTCATGAGGGTGCAGTCGTCTCATTCCTAGAGTTACCTACAATTGTTATGCATGCATGGAGTGATGCATTCTACCTTGCATGGCCAGCTATGTATTTCCTATTGTACACTACTAGGGATATATTGTTACTTCGGAAGGATAACTCTGATCCTTGTGCATGAGGAACGTTCCTGAGGTACCGAAGGCCCCTACGTGGAATCCTACACAATTAACGAACACGCCTTAACAGTTTTGATTATATACCTATTATTATTGCGATGTACACTCATGAGCATCACAACTACTTGGCTATTGGTATCTTCACCTTTAGATATTACTATAATATCACTGGATTTTTGATATCAATATTTTGGTTATCATAAGGAAAAAACCCATCCATGTTTATGTGCGGCATGGTCTTATGAGACACCTTTTATTTTAAAAGGGTTTTCAAATATAGCAATCAATATGATTTTATTCAAGTTTTCTCACGGTGGTTTACGAGACTAATCTGGGCGTTCTTTTCTTATAATACTCGGGTCAGCATGAGCATATTTTCTAGATTTTGTTGGATGCTTTGGAGCTTTTAGGAGATAAGCTGGATACCTCCAAATCGTATTCATTTATCAGGAATTGTAAGGATAGGCTGTTACAACTATCAAGGGTTGATGATAAGTTAGTGTAACGACCCAGAATTTTGAACAAATTAAATTGAGAATATTTAATTTATTTTAAATATTTGAACGATGATTTAATTTGAATTCCCGATGTAAGTTTAAAATTGGTGATTAAATTATAAAATTTAATCTATTAAATGTTGAATAAAAATTTGAATCTTCAATTTAAAGCTGAAGAAAAATATTTCGAAAGCTTTTAAAATTCGTATTGACAATACTGGAGATAATAGAAGCTTCAGAATAGAATTTGAAAGTAATTCGTTCAGTTTGAAATTAGATCGTTCGAACCGATATTTATAAAATAGTCATTTTTCAAACAGTCTCGGAAATTCGACGAAACCAGTTCCATTGGGTCCGTAATATTGAATTATTGTCGGATTTCAATTTTCGTAATGTTCGGAGTTGTTGTGTGAGCGTACGATAAGCAAACGCACTGAAATTTAATCGAAATTTTAATTTAATAACTGGTCCAAAAAGCTATCTTCTCCATACGATCAAATTTGGACTCGAAACCTTTTCCATTGTGTTCGGAATAGGCGTATAACATTACGAACGCCTGGCGGCACGCCTTGACAGGAGGTCGAGATTTCAGGTTGTGTTTATCGAGACAATTTGAATTTAAATTAAATATATATCTATATTTGTCAATATCAGCTGTTTTCTTTCATTTCGTGGTCATTGTAGCAAGACACCTTCTCACGTTCTCTTGTCTCCTTCGTACCCTCCCTTCTCTGTTAAAATATACGAGCAAAGGAAAAAAAAAACTATCTCTCGTTCAAATTTAAAATCAATAATGGCTGAGAAGAATTCTTCGAGTTTAAATCGAGACTCCCATCGTTCTCGTTCAAATCAAACTCGCCCCTCACAAATAAAAAGAACGACCGCGTTTCCCCTACATTCGCTCCAAATCAAAAATCAAAACAGTGGATTCCAATTCCCACTTCAGTTCGTTTCAAAGAAAAGAAAAAAAAAACAAACGAACAAACGAAATCCTTTTTCGTTTTAAATTCAAATCGCGAGAGCGATAGTGGCTTGAAGTCGCTCGCATGGGGTCAGCACGTCATTAAAGGGTGGTGGTTCGTCGCTCGCGTAGGGGAGGGCAGAGATACGACCGGGGAATCGAGTCGAAGTCGAGATCGACTGGGCGATTCGCGAACTTGAGGGGGAGGGCGACTCGACAACTAGGGTTTGCTCGCGTGATTTCTTGATCGCCGCGTGCGTGCGGTGCGTGCACGATAGCATTCGTCGCGTGCGATGGTGGCAAATGCGGCAGATGACCGGAGGCAGTTCGATTGGAGGCATTGGCGATCTGGAGTTTTGATCGACAGTAAGGTAAATTTAAATGTGTAAATTTAAATGCAGTAAGTTTTTTTTTAGACAGTAAATTTAGATATGTTTAATCCTAATTTATTTTATATATATATATATATTTACCAGGGAATAGGAAAGTTATTTTTGATAAATTAGGTTTGAAAAAAAAATATAGGAATTTGAAAATGTTTACAGTAAATAGAAAATTAATAAAGGGATTTATAAAAGATTTGATTTTTTTTATATAGTTTATTTTTATAAGTATATATATATATGGTTTCAAAAGAAATTATACATTTATATATATAACAGAAAGATTTAAAAAAATGTTGGAAGTTATATAAATTAGATTTGTAAATCTATAGATTTTAAAATAGAGATATACGTAGGTAGTTTCAAAAGGAAATAAATATACCTGTATACATTTTAATTTACTTGTTTACTTTAAACAATGGATCTGTTGATTAAATTGGTAAAGTGACTAATTTGAATTATTTTAGTTACTCAAATACTTTTTCTAAAAGAAAAGAAAAAATCATTTGTTTAAGATAAATTACTAGTTAATTTAAATTATTAAATGGAAATGGGTTGTTCGATTTTATTTCGAATATTGATAAACTGTATAAAATTGTTTATACAAGGTATAAATCGAGAAATCGAGTCAAGATGGAAATGGATTGCAAATAAAGACTAAGGTGAGATTTTTCTCACTCAAATGAAAAGTGGAATTTTCAGTTATTTATTGATTGATGATTTGGTTGCTATTGGATGTGATATTAGATATGATAGGATATATCTATATATATAGCAATATATACATATTGGCATATGTATATATTGGATTGATGATTTCCCGCCTCGTATAGCGGATGAGACCCTATTGCGCCGTTAGTAAGCGGATTTATAAAAACCTATAGACCGCGATAATTCCGTACTGGAGCGGAATTGGTATTGTGCTAACATCTTTGGATGCAGGGAAACAGGTTGGAGGGATCCAACTGGACCCCTCACATTGATTGAATTTATTTCTACTGTGATGTGATAATCTGTGAATGATCATTGATGTTGTTGAATTGATATCTGGAAATTGTTTGAAAAGCTAAAACTTAGCTGAATGGATGTTTGACATCATTGTATTCCAAAGATAAACGAAATTGAATTTTTGAAATCCAAGTAGAAAATTTCTAAGTGAGTCAATTTTTGAAATTGAAGAAATTTTGAAGAAAGGAATTTTTAAAGTATAAAAAGTTAATTTTGAAGAAAGGAATTTTTAAAGTATAAAAAGTTAATTTTTAAAATCTTATCGAATTTATTTCCAGAATAAAGTGAAAATGTTAAATAAATGAATTTCGTATAATAGTGATTTTAAATTGAGGAAATTAATTTAAAATCTGGATTTTTAAATAGATTGAAAGAAACAATTGAATTTATCTTCTTAAAAAGGAATTTATTTAAAAGGAGATAAGGTTGAAATCCAATTAGAAATTTAATTGGTAAATTGAAACGATTTGGGAAATCAATGTAAAATGATTTCAATTTAAAGAATCCTTTTAAAAACAGGATATTGAATAATTTGAAGGA
This sequence comes from Allium fistulosum, assembly GCA_030737815.1. Lineage (NCBI taxonomy): Eukaryota > Viridiplantae > Streptophyta > Magnoliopsida > Asparagales > Amaryllidaceae > Allium > Allium fistulosum. Next base: position 239,141,390 of record CM060902.1, read on the forward strand.
AAATAAGGAATTTATTTTAGTAGGGATAAATAAAATTGGAAATCAATCTGAAATTGATTTAATATTTTGGAAATGAAATTTTTGAGAAATCAGCATGGAAACTTTATTTAAAGTTGAAAATAAATCTAGAAATCAATATTGAAATTGATTTGATATTGAAGTTCTTATAAATAAAATTGGAGTTTATAAATGCTGTTTATAAAATCCGAAATTACTTATTTTGATAAGTAAAATATAGAAGTTGATAAAAGGAAGATTCATAAGTCGAAGTTGTTATTAAAATAGAAATAGAATTTATAACCGTGTTTATAAATTCGAAATCGATTGAATTTGATAAATTAAATATAGAAGATTATTAAAGTAGATATATTCGCGATTTTGGATAGCGAATTTCTATTGAGATGAAAATGTGTAGAAATGATTGGAATTTGGTTATTGAAGTATATTCACGATTTTGGGACAGTGAATATATTATTAAATAAAATGGATATGTTTTGGGAAAGCGATATTATAAAATGAAGTAATTGTTTTAAAAGATGTTTTAAAACGTGTGAATTATCGAAATCATAGATTTCCGCAGTTCTTGTTGAAATAGACGTTTTCGAGAAATTTAAGGAAATGGTGGACTATAACACTGTTGTTATAGTAAATGATTTCCGAAAGAAAATGTTTTATGTAGTATTGGGATTTTCATATATCTACCTTAAAATTTCGAATCCCTATACTAGTGATTTCGAGTCGTCGTAACGATGTTTTACGTAACATTCGTTTTGACTCAAATAGATGTTAGAATAAATGATTTCCTTAAAGAATGAATGTATACTTAATTTGATTTAAGTATATCGAATATTTTCAAATGTTGAAAATAAATAGATTTGTGAAATACTTATTTTAAATAAGTATGGAAATGCTTTTCCAATATGAAATGAACTGTTTTGAGATTTTATCTTCAAAGATAAAATGAAATGTGGAAATTGATTTGAAAATTGTTTTCAAATAGTGAAGTGTGGAAATTTTATATCTAGTAAAGATATTTTTGGAAAAATAATAATTTGGAAAATTATTTGGAATCTGATGATGTCGCGCATCTTTATTGATAGTTAAATAACCGACTATCAATAATTACCTTTAGATAGGTATTCGTTGTGAATTGGATGAATTTGAATGCCACACTTATTTTTGAATAAGCGCTCACTATTCGGGTTAGCCGGGAAAGGACCATGGGGTCGTATAACCCATTCCGAATATGTGATACGTCGTTATGAATTGCATTCGAAGACCGGTGTTGAAGACCGGATATTTTTGAAAACGGAAGGATTACCGTCGAGTTACTCTACATCGGCTGATCTTCGATTTAGAGGTTTTATCACCCTTAGTGACGGGAAGTCCTGACGTGATTGAAAATTATCCGGAATTGCAAGGGCTTCGTGAGAAGTGCCTTCGGTTCTGTTCGATCCCGGAACAGACTTGTATGGATTGTGTGTCTGACGTTACAATTTGAGATATAAAGCTGATTTCTTTCAAATACATTTCTGTTGGTGGCGGAGAATTTATTCTCTTAGCTTAACACCCTTCTCTGAGACGCACGAGCTCAGAGGTTATGTAGTTGAAATTTATCAGCGATATATCCCAATTTGGTAACGTGGCATACTGAGTGTTGCTGTGAAATGATCAGTGTTTGATCATTTGCGATATGATCATTTGTTTGATCTTATATCTTTGTGATCATAGGTTGATCATTTTTGTTTGACCCAAAGCAGGGCTTTGTAGAAAGCGTAGCTTTGTGGACGAGACTTCGTCGAGCCTCACACCCCGGAAATGGTCGAAACAGGAAGGATGCGGCAAGGTTCTAGGGAGTAGCGCCCCTTAGTGTATGTCATTCCTTCTGGATAAAGGTGGTATCATGGTATGGAGCCCAGATACTTAACCTCTGTGGTTACTGCATTATTATTATCTATGTGGTTTGTTGCGAATCGGGGATCCTCGGGAAGATCGGTGACGATCGGGGGATGGCATACGCGTGTCAGTAGTTACCTATTTTTGCAGAGGTAACCCGGCCTTGTGTTGGCAGAGATCCGGTTAGGTTCTCGGGTCGTCTATTCCAGGGACGTACCCATCGTGGAAAAGGAAGTTCCTTAGCCTGGCCATATTTTGGAAATCCAAAGAAACAATACGATCTTGTACGGTTTTAGTTGTAGAACCTATCATTCACTTATGGTGGTCACCACTGTTTGGATGGTAGCTATAGTAGGCATAAGTGCGGAATGCCTATGCTGGCTAAGATTTATATTATACTTTCGAAATGTTTTCTACACTATGCACTAATAATAATATCAAAAAGAATTTGATTTCTGCGTAGTAAGCATCTTTGACTATCATAAGAAGAAATCTCCTCCAATTCTGCGTTTGCATTGTGTGTGTGGTGGGAGGTCTTATGGTAGTTTCATTTTCCAAAGGCATTGCGAAATTTACCTTAAAATCTTCCTGTTGTTTATTTTAAAGAATAACTGTTTTACGATCTCACACCAGTCACCATGACTGACTCGGAGTTTATTGTTCCCCTTCTAAACTCTAGGTGCCCACAAATTTCCACACGGGCAGTCTAGAGTTAGATTATCAGGATATTCTGGATATTCTGGAGCTTTGGAGATAAGCTGGATGACGAGACGTAGTATTTGTATCTGATAGTATTTATTCCGCTGTGTATTCTGTATGAGGACAAGTTATATAACTGTCCATTGTTGTATATTGACTCTGATGATTGATGTATGTATAAACTGATATAGTTCTTTGTTTTAAAAGACTAGTGATTGTCTATTATATATTGTTCCGCTGCGATGTGTAAGATTCTGATATTGTTTTCTGTTCTGTTGTTCTTCCGTGTTGTTGTTCTTCTCCATTCTCTCTTTCTTCTCTTTTTCTTCTATATTTTCTTCCTCCTCTTCTTTTAAATATTAAAGTTCGCGTTTCCGCCATCCGATTGTTCGGCAATTGCTACAGTGGACGTAGCAGTGTCGGGTTTTCGGAAGACGGATTTGCGGGTCTTTACAGGTGGTATCAGAGCCTATGGTTAAGCGACAACCCTGCTCTGTTGGGTGTTACTCATTAGAGATAGAGTCAGCAGTACTCTAGAATGAGTTGAGTGTAATAATAGATATGAGCGCGTATTTGTTAGTGAATATAAAATTGTTTTGTATTGTGATGATTGGTTTATTGAGTGGTATATGAACCTTCGTCGGCACAGTCTGCGCAACTGGATCGAAGGGGTTTCTAAACACTTGAATAGAACAATTCGACACAGTATTGTTTTAAATATGGTGAATGAAATAATTTTACCCAAAACTATTTTTGTATATAAAAGAAATGATTTTCTGTAAATTATTATGATATGGATGCATGGTTGTTAGGGAGTGATGATGTTAATTATCATCATTGATATATATATGTGAAAAAAATTATATATGAAATTGAAATCAAAAAAATAAAGAATTAAGAAATGAATCCATATACAAGTAGAATTTGAGAATGTAAATTATAAATGTGAATTGTAATTTGAAACGGAATCTCAGAAAAGTTTTTGAAAATATTTTGAAAAGAATTTGAAAATTTTGGAAATTTGGAAGTTTAAATCTTTTTGGATTTGAAAATGAATTTCAAAGGTTTTGAAAAGTATTTGGAGAGTTGAAAGCTCTAAACTCTTTTAGGTCGCTGAAAAATAATCCTGATGATGGTGGCCACATCATTAGAATTCATTTTCGGGTTTCCAAAAGAGGAATTGCTGTCGATTGTTTCAATTGAAAGTTGTTTGGAAAATTTGGATTTTGTTTTGAAAATTCAAAAGATAAATTTGAATTGTTTTCAGAATGGTTTTGAAAGGTTGACAGGACTCTGGAATACTGTATAAGAATATTTATGGAATATGATTGAATTTATAACTTATACAAATAGAAATTGTTAATGTAAATTATGTAATTGTGATTGGAATTAAAGTTCATTAACAAATGAAATCTATAAATGTGAATAGAAGGTATAAGGAAATAAATTCATATATGAACAAAAAATTGTGAATAAAAATTGTAAATGGAATTTATACATGGAAATAAAATTCCAAGAAGATAATTGAAATTAAAATTCATTAGTAGAATGAAATTGTAAGTGAATGTATAAATGATGTGATAAATCAAAATGTAAGTAAGTCGAATTTAAAACGAATGAATTAGTGAATGAATGAATAAATTGCGATTGCAAGTGCCAGAAAATGAAATTGAATGTTAAAATTCATTTTGAATTTGAAAGTAAATAGAACTGGAATTGAATTTGATAAATGAAGTATTAAACTGAAAGTTAGTAAGTGAAGCTAATTGATTATTGACCAAATGGATAAGGTTTGAACGAATTAAATTCAATGATTATAAATGAAGATAAATTGAATTTAAATAGAATTGAAAATGTGAATTAAGTTCAAATGAATGTGAAATGTAAAAGTTGAATGAAATAGATATGTAACTTCAACAGTGAAGTAAAAATGATATAAGCAGTTTATATTGAAAATTTTGTAATAGAATTTGCAAAATGGTTTGAATGTGTAACTAGATATTATGGCTAGTAGGATATACAGGTATAAAGGAATTGAATTTGATTTCACAGATAATTTGAATTGCTCGACAAAAGGTACGTATTTGAATTATAATATGAGTTTTTGATGATTTCTTGTCTAGCCGCTTGGCTTTTTCTTTTTCTTTTTGAAATCTGAGAGTCCGTAGGGACGTTTTGTAGTAGTGCCGTATTAGCCGCGCAAAGGAGACGCTGGCGAAATTTTTCGGAAATTTAGGGCGTTAGAAAATTTTTGAGAAATTTTGAAAGTTTAAAATTTGAATTTGAATTTGAAATTTGAATTTTGAAGTAAACAATGATGTTTGAAAACTATAAAAGGTTTAGAAATTTAGTTGAATGATAATGAATCTTTAGTAGAAAGATTTACTTTGACAAATTGATAATACTATTTAGATTGTGAGAAAAATAGTAGACGAGTTAAGGACCTTTCTTTCTAACTTGTAATTTCGAGGACGAAATTCTTTTAAGGGGGGAAGTCTGTAACGACCCAGAATTTTGAACAAATTAAATTGAGAATATTTAATTTATTTTAAATATTTGAACAATGATTTAATTTGAATTCCCGATGTAAGTTTAAAATTGGTGATTAAATTATAAAATTTAATCTATTAAATGTTGAATAAAAATTTGAATCTTCAATTTAAAGCTGAAGAAAAATATTTCGAAAGCTTTTAAAATTCGTATTGACAATACTGGAGATAATAGAAGCTTCAGAATAGAATTTGAAAGTAATTCGTTCAGTTTGAAATTAGATCGTTCGAACCGATATTTATAAAATAGTCATTTTTCAAACAGTCTCGGAAATTCGATGAAACCAGTTCCATTGGGTCCGTAATATTGAATTATTGTCGGATTTCAATTTTCGTAATGTTCGGAGTTGTTGTGTGAGCGTACGATAAGCAAACGCACTGAAATTTAATCGAAATTTTAATTTAATAACTGGTCCAAAAAGCTATCTTCTCCATACGATCAAATTTGGACTCGAAACCTTTTCCATTGTGTTCGGAATAGGCGTATAACATTACGAACGCTTGGCGGCACGCCTTGACAGGAGGTCGAGATTTCAGGTTGTGTTTATCGAGACAATTTGAATTTAAATTAAATATATATCTATATTTGTCAATATCAGCTGTTTTCTTTCATTTCGTGGTCATTGTAGTAAGACACCTTCTCACGTTCTCTTGTCTCCTTCGTACCCTCCCTTCTCTGTTAAAATATACGAGCAAAGGAAAAAAAAAAACTATCTCTCGTTCAAATTTAAAATCAATAATGGCTGAGAAGAATTCTTCGAGTTTAAATCGAGACTCCCATCATTCTCGTTCAAATCAAACTCGCCCCTCACAAATAAAAAGAACGACCGCGTTTCCCCTACATTCGCTCCAAATCAAAAATCAAAACAGTGGATTCCAATTCCCACTTCAGTTCGTTTCAAAGAAAAGAAAAAAAAAACAAACGAACAAACGAAATCCTTTTTCGTTTTAAATTCAAATCGCGAGAGCGATAGTGGCTTGAAGTCGCTCGCATGGGGTCAGCACGTCATTAAAGGGTGGCGGTTCGTCGCTCGCGTAGGGGAGGGCAGAGATACGACCGGGGAATCGAGTCGAAGTCGAGATCGACTGGGCGATTCGCGAACTTGAGGGGGAGGGCGACTCGACAACTAGGGTTTGCTCGCGTGATTTCTGGATCGCCGCATGCGTGCGGTGCGTGCACGATAGCATTCGTCGCGTGCGATGGTGGCAAATGCGGCAGATGACCGGAGGCAGTTCGATTGGAGGCATTGGCGATCTGGAGTTTTGATCGACAGTAAGGTAAATTTAAATGTGTAAATTTAAATGCAGTAAGTTTTTTTTTAGACAGTAAATTTAGATATGTTTAATCCTAATTTATTTTTTATATATATATATATATATATATATATATATTTACCAGGGAAAAGGAAAGTTATTTTTGATAAATTAGGTTTGAAAAAAAAATATAGGAATTTGAAAATGTTTACAGTAAATAGAAAATTAATAAAGGGATTTATAAAAGATTTGATTTTTTTTATATAGTTTATTTTTATAAGTATATATATATATATGGTTTCAAAAGAAATTATACATTTATATATATAACAGAAAGATTTAAAAAAATGTTGGAAGTTATATAAATTAGATTTGTAAATCTATAGATTTTAAAATAGAGATATACGTAGGTAGTTTCAAAAGGAAATAAATATACCTGTATACATTTTAATTTACTTGTTTACTTTAAACAATGGATCTGTTGATTAAATTGGTAAAGTGACTAATTTGAATTATTTTAGTTACTCAAATACTTTTTCTAAAAGAAAAGAAAAAATCATTTGTTTAAGATAAATTACTAGTTAATTTAAATTATTAAATGGAAATGGGTTGTTCGATTTTATTTCGAATATTGATAAACTGTATAAAATTGTTTATACAAGGTATAAATCGAGAAATCGAGTCAAGATGGAAATGGATTGCAAATAAAGACTAAGGTGAGATTTTTCTCACTCAAATGAAAAGTGGAATTTTCAGTTATTTATTGATTGATGATTTGGTTGCTATTGGATGTGATATTAGATATGATAGGATATATCTATATATATAGCAATATATACATATTGGCATATGTATATATTGGATTGATGATTTCCCGCCTCGTATAGCGGATGAGACCCTATTGCGCCGTTAGTAAGCGGATTTATAAAAACCTATATACCGCGATAATTCCGTACTGGAGCGGAATTGGTATTGTGCTAACATCTTTGGATGCAGGGAAACAGGTTGGAGGGATCCAACTGGACCCCTCACATTGATTGAATTTATTTCTACTGTGATGTGATAATCTGTGAATGATCATTGATGTTGTTGAATTGATATCTGGAAATTGTTTGAAAAGCTAAAACTTAGCTGAATGGATGTTTGACATCATTGTATTCCAAAGATAAACGAAATTGAATTTTTGAAATCCAAGTAGAAAATTTCTAAGTGAGTCAATTTTTGAAATTGAAGAAATTTTGAAGAAAGGAATTTTTAAAGTATAAAAAGTTAATTTTGAAGAAAGGAATTTTTAAAGTATAAAAAGTTAATTTTTAAAATCTTATCGAATTTATTTCCAGAATAAAGTGAAAATGTTAAATAAATGAATTTCGTATAATAGTGATTTTAAATTGAGGAAATTAATTTAAAATCTGGATTTTTAAATAGATTGAAAGAAACAATTGAATTTATCTTCTTAAAAAGGAATTTATTTAAAAGGAGATAAGTTGGAAATCCAATTAGAAATTTAATTGGTAAATTGAAACGATTTGGGAAATCAATGTAAAATGATTTCAATTTAAAGAATCCTTTTAAAAACAGGATATTGAATAATTTGAAGGAAAATAAGGAATTTATTTTAGTAGGGATAAATAAAATTGGAAATCAATCTGAAATTGATTTAATATTTTGGAAATGAAATTTTTGAGAAATCAGCATGGAAACTTTATTTAAAGTTGAAAATAAATCTAGAAATCAATATTGAAATTGATTTGATATTGAAGTTCTTATAAATAAAATTGGAGTTTATAAATGCTGTTTATAAAATCCGAAATTACTTATTTTGATAAGTAAAATATAGAAGTTGATAAAAGGAAGATTCATAAGTCGAAGTTGTTATTAAAATAGAAATAGAATTTATAACCGTGTTTATAAATTCGAAATCGATTGAATTTGATAAATTAAATATAGAAGATTATTAAAGTAGATATATTCGCGATTTTGGATAGCGAATTTCTATTGAGATGAAAATGTGTAGAAATGATTGGAATTTGGTTATTGAAGTATATTCACGATTTTGGGACAGTGAATATATTATTAAATAAAATGGATATGTTTTGGGAAAGCGATATTATAAAATGAAGTAATTGTTTTAAAAGATGTTTTAAAACGTGTGAATTATCGAAATCATAGATTTCCGCAGTTCTTGTTGAAATAGACATTTTCGAGAAATTTAAGGAAATGGTGGACTATAACACTGTTGTTATAGTAAATGATTTCCGAAAGGAAATGTTTTATGTAGTATTGGGATTTTCATATATCTACCTTAAAATTTCGAATCCCTATACTAGTGATTTCGAGTCGTCGTAACGATGTTTTACGTAACATTCGTTTTGACTCAAATAGATGTTAGAATAAATGATTTCCTTAAAGAATGAATGTATACTTAATTTGATTTAAGTATATCGAATATTTTCAAATGTTGAAAATAAATAGATTTGTGAAATACTTATTTTAAATAAGTATGGAAATGCTTTTCCAATATGAAATGAACTGTTTTGAGATTTTATCTTCAAAGATAAAATGAAATGTGGAAATTGATTTGAAAATTGTTTTCAAATAGTGAAGTGTGGAAATTTTATATCTAGTAAAGATATTTTTGGAAAAATAATAATTTGGAAAATTATTTGGAATCTGATGATGTCGCGCATCTTTATTGATAGTTAAATAACCGACTATCAATAATTACCTTTAGATAGGTATTCGTTGTGAATTGGATGAATTTGAATGCCACACTTATTTTTGAATAAGCGCTCACTATTCGGGTTAGCCGGGAAAGGACCATGGGGTCGTATAACCCATTTCGAATATGTGATACGTCGTTATGAATTGCATTCGAAGACCGGTATTGAAGACCGGATATTTTTGAAAACGGAAGGATTACCGTCGAGTTACTCTACATCGGCTGATCTTCGATTTAGAGGTTTTATCACCCTTAGTGACGGGAAGTCCTGACGTGATTGAAAATTATCCGGAATTGCAAGGGCTTCGTGAGAAGTGCCTTCGGTTCTGTTCGATCCCGGAACAGACTTGTATGGATTGTGTGTCTGACGTTACAATTTGAGATATAAAGCTGATTTCTTTCAAATACATTTCTGTTGGTGGCGGAGAATTTATTCTCTTAGCTTAACACCCTTCTCTGAGACGCACGAGCTCAGAGGTTATGTAGTTGAAATTTATCAGCGATATATCCCAATTTGGTAACGTGGCATACTGAGTGTTGCTGTGAAATGATCAGTGTTTGATCATTTGCGATATGATCATTTGTTTGATCTTATATCTTTGTGATCATAGGTTGATCATTTTTGTTTGACCCAAAGCAGGGCTTTGTAGAAAGCGTAGCTTTGTGGACGAGACTTCGTCGAGCCTCACACCCCGGAAATGGTCGAAACAGGAAGGATGCGGCAAGGTTCTAGGGAGTAGCGCCCCTTAGTGTATGTCATTCCTTCTGGATAAAGGTGGTATCATGGTATGGAGCCCAGATACTTAACCTCTGTGGTTACTGCATTATTATTATCTATGTGGTTTGTTGCGAATCGGGGATCCTCGGGAAGATCGGTGACGATCGGGGGATGGCATACGCGTGTCAGTAGTTACCTATTTTTGCAGAGGTAACCCGGCCTTGTGTTGGCAGAGATCCGGTTAGGTTCTCGGGTCGTCTATTCCAGGGACGTACCCATCGTGGAAAAGGAAGTTCCTTAGCCTGGCCATTTGTTGGAAATCCAAAGAAACAATACGATCTTGTACGGTTTTAGTTGTAGAACCTATCATTCACTTATGGTGGTCACCACTGTTTGGATGGTAGCTATAGTAGACATAAGTGCGGAATGCCTATGCTGGCTAAGATTTATATTATACTTTCGAAATGTTTTCTACACTATGCACTAATAATAATATCAAAAAGAATTTGATTTCTGCGTAGTAAGCATCTTTGACTATCATAAGAAGAAATCTCCTCCAATTCTGCGTTTGCATTGTGTGTGTGGTGGGAGGTCTTATGGTAGTTTCATTTTCCAAAGGCATTGCGAAATTTACCTTAAAATCTTCCTGTTGTTTATTTTAAAGAATAACTGTTTTACGATCTCACACCAGTCACCATGACTGACTCAGAGTTTATTGTTCCCCTTCTAAACTCTGGGTGCCCACAAATTTCCACACGGGCAGTCTAGAGTTAGATTATCAGGATATTCTGGATATTCTGGAGCTTTGGAGATAAGCTGGATGACGAGACGTAGTATTTGTATCTGATAGTATTTATTCCGCTGTGTATTCTGTATGAGGACAAGTTATATAACTGTCCATTGTTGTATATTGACTCTGATGATTGATGTATGTATAAACTGATATAGTTCTTTGTTTTAAAAGACTAGTGATTGTCTATTATATATTGTTCCGCTGCGATGTGTAAGATTCTGATATTGTTTTCTGTTCTGTTGTTCTTCCGTGTTGTTGTTCTTCTCCATTCTCTCTTTCTTCTCTTTTTCTTCTATCTTTTCTTCCTCCTCTTCTTTTAAATATTAAAGTTCGCGTTTCCGCCATCCGATTGTTCGGCAATTGCTACAGTGGACGTAGCAGTGTCGGGTTTTCGGAAGACGGATTTGCGGGTCTTTACAGTTAGTGTACTCTGATTTGTGTTAGGTATGTATAATAAAGATGGTTTCTTTTGTAAAGATCTTGTGTATATTATATGTTTTTCTCATCACAATGTGAGATTCTGTTCCGTCCTTTCTTTCTTTAACAAAAAACAATCTGTCTTTCTGTATGAATACGTGGATGTATTAGTGTAGATTTCTAAGGGTTGAAAAGGGAGGTCGTTACATGTGGTATCAGAGCTTAGGTTGAGTGAACACCTAGGCGTTAATGGGATAAACTCATTAAACATAGGGTTAGTAACACCCTACAATGAGATTGAGTGTATATATATATGAGAGCGCGTATTTGTTAGTGATATAAAATGTATTTATATTATTTTGTTTGATCAGTTGAGTGGTATATAAATTCTGGTCGATGGGTCTAGTCAACGTTATCGATAAGGATTCCTAAACACTTGAACAAGACAAACCGACAGAATATTATATTTAAAAGGGTAAATTGAATAATTTTACCTAGAAGTATATTTTATATACAAAGGAAATTTTCAAAAATAAAAATAGTTATTTTTGATGTGTTTGGTCATTAGGGAACGATAATTTTCCAGTATTGTCATCTAGAATTTGATTAGTTGTGCTCACTCGATTCTGAGCATTGACTATTGTTTATTGATCTATCTGGAATCTTCCTTTTTTAAACCTAGGTTGGGTAGATAGGTATTTTGGAAACATCGAAACGAACACTTTGTGAATTGTGTTTCATAATTTGACTATAAGGCATTCGAGGTTAATGTTAGGTTAAAATTTGATTTTATTAAAAGTTGATTATTAAAATTAGAACATTTTGAAATAAGTATTTGGGAAAAATGATTTTTATAAACTGGTTTATAAAAATGTGTTTTGAAAATGATTTTTGAGGAATTAAATCCCGATGCATTTGGAAAATGGTTTTCAAAGTATTTTAGAAGAGAATAATACTATTATTAGAAGTATTTATGTAACGATCCAGAATTTTCAATCATTTGAAATTGGGATCTTTAATTGATTCTTAATATTGGAAAGTTAATTTATAGGATAAATAACCTGAATTTCAAATATAGCAATTTATTTGGATAATTTAATTGTTGAATTTAATAATTGAAATCGTTTAAATAATTGAATCTTGGATTTTTATTTGGATAAATTGATTTAAAAGCTTATGTAAATTCTATTTAATAAGAATCAAGATAATAAAACATTTAAATTGGATTTAAAAGTGATTTACTCAATTTTTGAAAATAACTCATTTTAATTATGATATAAAAATAGCCTCTCGGGGCACTGTCTTGGTTTTCGACGAAACCAGTGTCATTGGGTCCGTAATAATAAATTATAATACGCCATCAAATTTCATGGCGATCAGGTGTATCGTTTGGTCGTGCGAGATCGAAACGCGTAGAAATTAATATTGAAAATTTAATATAATAATTGGGTTCAAAAAGCTATCTTCTGTATACGATCAAATTAGGTCTTGAAACAAGTTCCATTGCATTCGGAATAGGGGTATAACATATTGAATGTCAGGCGGCATGTCTCGATCGGGGTCCGAAATTATATAGCTAGATATTTCGAATTTAAATAATATATATACTTAGATTTGACTTTATACACCATGACCATTCACATCAGCCATTCCCTTATCCCTGCCCATTCCCGTACAAGTCCATACCCCTCTCCTTTTTTGTATACCTCGCTATAAATCAAAAATAGAGGCTTCTTCTTAAATTTCAAGAATTCAAAAATCAAACAAAAATCCTATACCCACTATAAAATCATGAAATTTGTTCCAGAGGGCCGTAGGTGGTTAGCTTCAATCGAAGTATGATATGGTGATGACCGATCGTGTTTTTGGGGATGGCTGAAATTGCATTTGATCTAGGGTTGGGTTTTTCAGTGGCTGTGGTCGATGATTCGAGAAACGGAGTTTGGTTTTGGAATTAGGGCTCGGAGGCACATCACCTAGTGGATTTTTGTGAAGCTCGATGGCTTGAGGAAGATCGCAACTGGAAGCGTGCAACAGGATGGTTTGAATGTCGTGTTTGGATGTGGTTGCTCGCAGGGGGAAGCGAGGTGGATGGAGTTCGCGAAGAGAGGTACGTTGGTGACGTCGGATTCGAAGATTGTCGAGGAATTGGCATTTTGGGTGGCAGGCATGCATGGGTTGTGCATATCTTCATGCTCATGAGACATGATCGGGGAAGAAGAAGTTATAGAGAGGGGTAGGATTGTAATTTGTTTATAGTTGTTTTGTTTTTTTATTATTTAAAATCCGATAACTTATAAATTGCATAACTCTCTCATACGAGGTCCGATCGAGACGAAACTTTTTGCATTGTGCTCGTGACGACGAAAGTTTCGCAATGGAATGGGTTTGGTCGAATTTGGAGACTGTCGGAAATTGGGCTAAAATTGGATGTTGTTCGATTTTAGTTCCAAAATAGAACGCCTCGGCAACGACAGAAAATTTCGATGAGTTAATCTCACCTTTTTAGTTAACTAGTATAATATATAGTTGATAAAATCATTATTTGATTGTTTGGATGAATTACTATATTTATATTAGTTGGATTAAATATTCCCGCCTATTGGAGTGGATGGGACCTTATTACGTTCCTATGTAAAAGCGGATGACCCTTTGTATATGAATCCTGCCTCGAAGCGATTGATTTATATTTTATGATTATATAATTGATGCAGGGGGAAACAGGTTGGAGGGATCCAATAGGATTCCTCGCTATTGTTGAATTGTTTCAATAATATATTTTATTTGGATTATTGAAAAATAAACCTGATTGTGGATATTATGGTTATAACATTGTTATATGTTGAAAACTAAAACCAAATAGTGATAGAAAAATCAATATTGATTTTGGATAAGCGTTGGGTGGTTACTGGCCTCAAATTGGTATTTTAAAATACTATAAATTGCCATTTGAGATGGAATTGGTTTTGAGACGAGAAACGATTCTTAAATTGTGTTTCGAAAATATTGTTTTAAGGATTATCTGGACCATTTCTCGATTTGTGCGTGTCATCCTTACGCAGGGGCCATGCTAATCTTCTCTGTATCGTTCCAATTTTATCGGATGTCCCCGAGTTTTAAGGATTATCTATTTAATTATATTAATATTATTTAAAAGTTATTTAATTATAATATTATTTTATGGTTATTTAATTTTAGTAATATTATTTTAAGGTTATTTAATTTTAGTAATATTATTTTAAGGTTATTTAATCATATTAATACTGTTTAAGGTTATTTAATCATTTAATATTGTTTTAAAGTTATTTAATTATAGTACTATTATTTTAAAGCTATTTAATTATATTAGTATTGGTTTAAAGTATTTGTTTATAGTAATATGGTTTTAAAGAATTTATAAAAATATGATAAGGTTAATTATTTAAGAATAATTATGATTTGGAAATAATAATAAGGATTACCAATAAGGTTTTAAAATAAATTATTATTATTTATAAAAATGGTAAGATTAATTATTATTGTTCTTAAACAATATTTTGAAATTATTAATTATTATTTTCAATATGTTTTAAAATTAATAAATTTCTTTTATTTATAAGGTTTATTGTTAATAATCATTATTATATAATGGTGTTTTAAAGTAAAATATTTTTAATTATTTATAATTATTTCTAAGACCCATGCATAGAGTTGAAAGACTTAGATTTTATAAGGAGTTATAAAATGGTTTGAAGACTTAAGGAAAGGTTATTTGCAAGGTGAAAGAGTTTATAATGTTTAGATATTTATAAACGAATTTTAGAAATGGGTTATAGATTCATAAAAGAAGTTTAATAAATGGTTTTATGGATTTATAAAGGCTTTGTAAATGATTTTAGAAATGTACAAAAGGAGTTTATGAACGATTGCAATGTATAAAAGAATTTTATAAATGGTCCATAAGATTTATAAAAATGAGTTATAAATGTTTCAAGAAGGATTATAAGGAGTTTATAAATGGTTGGAGAATCGAATAAAAAGAAAATCTTTCTAAATTTTGTGGATATACTTATACCGTTAAGATAAGTGCATAGATATTTCTAAGTATTGAAATATAAGGATTTGCAAGTATATCTTTGTAAAGGTGTTTATATACAAGTAATTTACAAAGTGGATTTATTATTGAGGATTTATTAAAGGAGGCTAGTGGTTGCTTATATGTTGAACCAATGTTGATTTTTCCTTATGGAATAAATCCCTGATTGAATGTATGTTTGTTGATAGTTAAATAACCGACTATCGAAATTTTACCCAACGTAACTTTGGAAATATCTTGGAGAAACACGTGGGTTATATGGCATAGTCATCTCTGATGATGCTGTACTATGCGTATAAATACCGTTTCGTTCTTCTAGGACAATGATAAGGAAACCCATCCACTAACGGTTAGGAGGTGATCTCCTATCTTATCTTTGACTGTTTATTTCCTAAAGAACCGGGGTTGAGTTTACCGGAAAGTATCGAACGTTGTTTTGAAAAGACTAGGATCATATATGTTATTCGAAAACCACTCCGATCCAACGAATGCGTTTCAAAATGAAGACATCATAAAGAGCATGGAATCAAAGATAGAGATGTGAAGTGCAAGGATTAATCGCTACTAATCCTGAGGGTGATTCCAAAACTGATGTAGTAGGAATAGTGCCTTCGGTTTCGTTCAGACCCAGAATGGATTTGTATGGATGAATGTTATCAGCACATTGTCACTATAGGGCAATGAGCATTCTAAGTGTAATGTTCTTGAAAGGTAATCTTAGCCTCAAGCCTTATCAACCGGGAATGACTAAAACATGGTAGATGCAGCAAGGCTAAGTGGGTCGCTCCCAAGTAGGGTATGATCATTCCTATCTAGTGTCGCTATTATCTCTCATTTGTATGCTTCGGGGCCCATTAATGGAGGGGTGATCATATTCAGTATTATTCAGCAAGGGGTAGGCCGGTCCTGTGTTGGCAGGGGATCCAGGCAAGGTCCTTGGTGTTATTTTATCTAGAGATGCACCATGATGGGCGGTACCCCAGTATCCCAGTCATTGTATGGAATCCATTCTCCAATAAGCGCCGTACAGAATTAGTTGTGCCCAACTATGCTGAAACGTTAGATGCAAGCATTTTAGCTATATTCATATTTTACTTTATATATTATTATAATATAAATGGATTTTCTATAAAAATGTTTTGGTTATCGTAAGGTGAAAACCCGTCCGTGTTTATACGCGGTGTAGTCCTACGAGATACTTTGATTTTATAGGTTTTATATAACTTTAAATCCATTTGGGTGTGTTTTCTCTCGCTAGTTTTCCAGATCGACTCGGTGTTATTTTATTATAATGCTCTGGTCAGATCGAGCATATTACAGATTGGTTTGGATGCTTGGAGCTTCAAGAGACGAGTTGGAGGCCTAGAGACGTATTCACGTAGATGGTTATTTTCCGCTATATTCATTGTTGTGTTTATCATCAATTGTGAGGACAGACTGTTATAACTGTCTCGGCTAAAATAGGTTAGTATACTGTGATTGATGTTTGTATATACATATATCACAGTTTGACTTTTGTGTAAAGATTTGTTGTATATTATAGATTATTCATTCCGCTGTGAGATTCTGTGTTGTTAGTTTTCTTCTTATCTTCATTTTTCTTTCTTTTTTCCCTAACAATATGGTATTCTTGCATTCGATTTCTCAGCATGTAATACAGTGGACGTATTAGTATCAATTTTCGAGGGTCGAAAATCTCGTTCGTTACAATTTATGAATAAAGATATTTCAAAAAGGAATTTTGTTATAGAATTGTTTTGGTAAAACAAATTTGGATTTGATCCCAAAAGTAAGATTTGGTATACAAAAGGAATGATGTGCATTATTATTTCAAATGATTTCGATAATAGCAGTAATAGTTTACTTGAAGAATATTTAGGTATAAATGAGTCCTAATTTCTTTTGGGATGATCGGAATAATCTTCTAAGTGACGATCAGATGTTTTCCTAAGCAAATATTGTAGTGCACTTAGTAAATTATTCTCTTTATCATTGTACGATCAGAACGAGTCCGAATCCTAACGAATCCAAAGCAAGTTGGAAATGGATATTTTAGGTAAAATTATTTGTTTGGAAATATATATAGTATTGTTTCAAAATAGATTTGAAAAAGAAGAAAAACGTTTTATGTTAACTAGTTCGAGTGACTCGAAAATAATTAAAATGGGCAAGATATGTATTCAGATGATAAACGCTCCTCTTAAGTATTATCCTTCCAGTAAGGGAATGTATGATACTATTTGGTAGTACCCAATTCCATGGTATCCTTTTGGGGTTACTCAGTCAATATATATGTATGTATGTATGTATGTATGTATATAGGTAGGCATGTATGTATATGTATATGTATAAGTATTCTATGAATTCATTACGTATATTGACTTCAAGAAGATTTTTGGAAATAAAAACCAGGTATTTAGCTCCTAAGTTTTCAAAATAAAAAGGATATTTTGATTATAGATGGGTTAATAAATGAAGTTTTTTACTTGGGTTAAATTTAATAAGGAGGTTTAATAAACTTTGTTTTATTAAATCGTGTCTTTTGATTTTAACATCTAGGAAGTGAAAAAAAATTATTTTATGTTATTGGGTCGACTAATAAACATTTTTACCTTAGAGATGTCTAATAAAAAGTAGACTCTAGGACTGTGTTGGACACCAACATACTACTCTTCTTAGCTACTTACCGGATCGATTAGGTAAAAAAAGGTTGAATTGGTCGACTCAGTCTTAAGACCCAAATTACTTTGTGGCTGCATTTGTATAGTTAAAAGTGCAAAGAATTAAAATTCAAATATTTTGTATATACTCTTAGGAGGTAGGAGAGCATTATGCAAGTAATAAGGTAATATAATTTTCGAAAAGGTTTCATAAGTAAGTTTTGTATTTTAAAATGTTGTACCTGAATTAGGATTTGGTGAAACGTGTTCATAAATATTTTTAGGAAGGTTAAAATAACTGGGTAGATAAGAACCTTTAGATAAGTACATAGGCAGTACATAGATCGTTTCCCTTTCTCATATAGTTCTCAATCCAAGATTCGAGTACATGATTTTAGGTGTTTTACCCCATTCCAAATGAGGATCTATCACTCGAATTTTGAAGGCGAACACTGGGTAAAGGTTCTTGAAATGGAACCAAGGTTTTCTATCATAGTATAAGGCTATGTAAAGAGAAAGAGGGTATCTAGTCAAGAAGCCTGATCGGAGTCCACAGTAGTTAATCGAGTGAGCGATACTATTTTGGAAGTGATGTCATGTATTCGAATAGTAATCAAATTAGATTTTGTATATGAATGATCTATGAACATCATGCAGACTTATGAATAATATTGGGTGTTTACATGGTGTAATTTCGAGGACGAAATCCTTTTTAAGGGGAGAGAATGTAATGACCCGTAATTTTGAGTCTTCAAATTTTAATATTTAATTTATTTAAATATTCGGATTTGAATTTAAAATATAATAAAATATATGTTTTAAATTAAGACTTGATTTTTGGTGACTTATTTTTAATTTAATTTATAGAATTTTTCCATAATTTTTAATTTGGAAAAGTAATTGAATTTCAATTTGACGCATTTTACGTTGAACATTGGTATTTTTGAAATTTAATAGAACTTCATAACTAGAGTATTTTATTTTTGTTTTGTGATTATGTAACATTTCTGTACGTGATCATATTTTATTTTCTGTCATTCGTAGCTCATATGTGGATGCAATATTGTGTGGCTGAGTACCCAAAATCAATCCAAAATCAACAAATACACTTACACAGCGCAGCCACATTTTGGTACCCTTGTTTCCCCTTTTTTTTCACCTGCCTCATGTCCCCCTTCACCATAGCAGCCACCTTGTCCCCTTTGATTTGTGCTACCTAGAGTGGATAGAGAACATGGTATGATTTTTCTTGACTTATACGTGTGTATATACACATGGAGAAGCACTGCTCTTGCTCTTCTTCATTTTTACCTTCTTCCAGAAAATGAAAATCACCCCTCTTCAACATTCAAAAATCAACTGCTCCCAAACCATCGAGTTTTAGTCAGATCATTCAACACGAAAGCTGTTCGTGTAGATATCTAGTATTTTTAGAAATTGACCGCACTCGATTTCATCAAGCGACGACTGAGATATCGCCTAATGTCAGTAAGCGAGGAAATATTGTTCTAGAGTTTAAAAATTAAATTCTCCTAATCCTAGATGAATTAGTCAAGTGCGTTAGTGGTGTTGGAGTTGGGGCAGAATGTAAGATTTTTGGTGAAGTTTCGACGGGGTTCCTTGATGATCGTTCACGATCGTCATGACCTTGGATTTGGTTGGGTGACTATTTTAGGCGGAGCTAGGTGGATCAGGGTGTACCGTTGAGTTCGTGGTGACAAGGTGAAGTGGGACATTCATGGCGAAAAGAGACTTATTAAAAGAAATTTATAAAGAAATTAAGATTGGATTTCCCTTAACTGACCATTTTAATTATGGTGGCATGGGACATTCGTTCCACACTTAAAACCGAAGGAATAATGTTTAGGGTTATCCTTATTCTGTTTTAAACAACATTTGGGTTTGATCATTTTAATGTGATTTTGAAATAGAAAATCTTTCTAAGTGTTTGAAGAATATACTTGTACCATTTTATAAGTATGGGAAAAGGGTTTTCTAAGTTTTGAAAGGAAGGTTTTGTAAATATACTTATACCAGTGAGATAAGTATATGAATATTCTGGTAAATATTTTGGCAAGAGATTTAATTCATGAAAGATAAATTAAAGAGGCTTATTGGTTTCCATGGGAAATGTGATCTCTATTTGAATATTTGATTATTTGATAGTTATATAACCGACTATCAAATCTTGGCATAAATATGTAATCTTTCTTAATTTTGGTGGTACGAAAATATTCCCTACTTAACATTGAAGGATTTTGACTCTAGAAATATCTAGGAGAAATACGAGGATTATATGGTACAGTTACTGTCGTGGTGCTATATTATATGTATAAACTCGTTTTGTTCTTCTATAACAAATGTTGAGAAGATCTATCGACATAAATGGTTATGGGGTGATCCCCGCTCTTATGTATATTTCCAAAAGAACTGGTATTGAGCATTCCAGAAATCGATCGATTAGTTTTGGAACATCCGGTAAGTGGGGGAGTGTATTTGTAAGAGATGACTTGAAACCGTAACCTCTCCAAAACCATATACGGGCTTTATGCTTGGAGAAGATTCGAGATCTGTTTTGGATGTTGGAATCCATGTATGATTCTAAAACCTGTTCCAGTGTGGGAATCCATGTGTGATTCTAAGATCTATTTTGGATGATGGAGTCCATGTGTTTTTACGAGACCCATTGAGGGTATGGGAATCCATGTGTGATTCTAGGATCTATTTTGGATGTTGGAATCCATGTGTGATTCCGAGACCCATTGAGGTATGGGAATCCATGTGTGGTTCTAAGATCTGTTCAGGTGGCGGTGCGTGTGCTGGAATGTTGGACGTAGCCTCACCAGCGGTAATGACTAATACCAGAGATAGGATGCATAGCCAGTGGTTTCGCTAACCCATGAGGGTGCAGTCATCTCTTTCCTAAAGTTACCTACAATTGTTATGTATGCATAGAGCGATGCATTCGGCATTGCGTGGCCAGCTATATATTTCCTATTGTACATCACTAGGGATGTATTGTTGCTTCGGAAGGATAACTCTAATCCTTGTGCAGGAGGATCATTCTCAAGGTACTGAGGGCCCTTCCATGGAATCCTACATAATTAGCGAACGCGCCTTATCGGTTTTTGATTATATACCTATTGTTGTTGTGATATACACTAACGAGCATCACAGCTACTTGATTATTGGTATTTTCACCTTTAGACATTATTATAATATCACTGGATTTCTGATATCAATGGTTTGGTTATCGTAAGGAAAAAACTCGTCCATGTTTATGTTCGTAATGGTCTTACGAGATACCTTTTAGTTTGAAAGGGTTTTCAAATATAGTAATCAACATGATTTAATTCAAGTTTTCTCATGGTGGTTTATCAGGCTGATGCGGGCATTATTTTCTTATAATACTCGGGTCAGCCCGAGCATATTTTTTTCAGATTTAGCTGGATGCTTTGGAGCTTTCAAGAGACGAGCTGGATTCCTCTAAGTCATATTCACGTATCTTAATTTGGTTATTTGTCTTGATTTCTATTAATATTTTTCAGCAATTGTAAGGACAAATTGTTTTAACTGTCCAAGGCTGATGATAGTTAGTATACTCTTATTTATGTTATGTATGAATAATAAAGATGATTTCTTCTATAAAGAATTTGTGTATATTATATGTTTTTTTCGCCATGATGTGAGATTTTGTTCTGTCCTTTTCTTTCTTTTAACCCCAAACAAATATTTCTTTTCTGCAATTGGATGTTCGGCACGTGAATACCGTTAATGTATTAGCATCAATTTCTAAGAGTCAAAAAAGGAGCTCGTTGTAGTGTCTGTATAAAATGTTTATAAACTTAAGTAGAAATTTGTGAAATAACTCATAAATAACTTTATTATTGAATGACATACTATAAGTAAAAATAAAAGTGATCTAGAAAAGATATTGGTGTAGTTAAGAAACCAATCAGATTAAGTACATAGATCATTTTATTCGCACAGTTTTTGATATAGGGTTTGAATACATAACTTCAGGGTGATTCTCACTAGTTTGAAAAAGGATTTCTTATTTGATTATTGTCGATGAAAACTTGATTCGGATTCTTGATATGATACCGATGTTTTCTATCATAGTATATGGCTATGTAAGAAGAATGGAGGTTTCTAATCAAGGAACCTAATCAGAGTCTGCACTAGGGAGATCAAGTGAGTGATACTAGTTCAGAAGTGAAATTTATGTATCCAAGCAAGTGATCAGATCAAATATTGCATGCTGATTATTGATGTACATCATACGGGCTTAAGTATATTAATATACTACGTTTTGTTATGGATTAGGAAATTAGCTATATTCTTGGACAATTAAGAAAGTTGTGAACCTATGCAAAATTTCTAAAAAATTGGTGTTAGTCATTTTACATTTTAAATAATTTTAAGTGTTATTTTATTCCCTTATAGAATTTGATTTGATCGATAGTGTGATTTTATAGACTACGGATTTCAAAAGAATTTGTGAAATAAATAATAGTAAAATTATTTTAAAAACATTGGTGGAGTATTATTATTTCAGGATATTTGAAAATAGTTTTGTGAAGTGAATTTTTTTCAAATATTTTTGGGTATATCTAAAGGTAGGGATTGGGGGTTTTTCAATTTGGAAGACTTACCAGGTATATTTTTTTACTCTAGTTGTTGTTTTAGGAGGAACCGGAAAACCACTTGATGCTCCATGTTGTTTTGATTTTAGAGTTATTCCATGCTTCGATACAAAGAGCCCCCTCCTTGTAATGATTTATTTTGGTTTTGAATTATTGCTCTCTGTAGTAATTTGAAAATATGTTTTGAATATAAAATCTTGGGCGTTTAGATCTAAATTTATATTTTGAAAAGATAGGATGCTTAGTAATTTATTATAGAGTATTCTCTATACTTTTGCTGCATATAGTTGTTATAATTGTTTATGTTGCTATTATTTATGGTAGAAATAGCTTGTGTATTGCTTTTTGGCAAATAGTTCTCTTTTGGATTATGAGTACTTGATGGGCACAGGGAGGCAAGAGATTACTATTTGATTTCTTGAGCACCTGCATTTGCATCGAGATAGTGAGTTGCTTGCAATATTAAAAATCAAAAGCAAAAGAGGTATGTTGTAGATTTAGATATTGGTAATTAATTGACGATTTTATGCCCCATATTTGAGAGGCCACTTGGCTTTTGTTTTTTTGTTGATTTGGGCCCATTGTTGCAAGCTGTAGTTCTATAGATCTAGCGTCTTAAAGGAGGTGCTGCCGAAATTTTCCATAAAATAAGAAAGTTTAAGAGTTTAATAAGTCTTTTTAAACCTTAAGGGTTTGGAGATATTTTCTTACTTTGGAAATTTCGAAGATGAAATTCTTTTAAGGGGGGAGAATGTAACATCCCAGAATTTTATAGCTTTGATTTTGAACATTTAATCAATTTCAAATATCGAAATAATTGGTTTTTAAAGTTTAATAACTTGAATTCAAATTATAGTGGTTATTTAAATATTTGAATTGTTAATTAAATATTAATTAAATGGATTTAATAACCTTATTTAACTCTATTTAATTAATAAATAATAATGGTGAACTCATTTTTGTAAATTTATACGCAATAATAAATAGTTAAAATAAATTACAAGAAAATCAATTGTTAATAGAACGACTTAATTTTTATTGACATATTTTTAATTTAATTTCTTTGATTTTTTTCCAAAGTTTTTAGTTTAGAAAATATTTAAATTATCGTTTGACGGTCTTTCGAAAAATGATGGTATTTTTGAGATTCCATAGAATAAGATAACCAGTGTAATTTTATTATTGTTCTAAAATCGTGTCGCTTTTTTCGTATGTGATCGTATTTGTGAGGTTCGTACATGAACAGGATATTGTGTGGTAGAGTACTGCAAAACTCAGTTTTTAAAACCTTTTAAATAATCAAATCAAATTCAAAAGCAAAATTTAATGGTGATTTGATATGTTAGTGAAATGTTTTTTTAACTTGAGAATATGGGTTGTAACGACCCACTTTTCCATACAGTTTAAGTTGACAATAAACCACACGTGTCCAACTCAAATTGAACGGAAAAGCAGATAGTTAGGGTGAAAGAAAGAAGGTAGAAGATAGAAGAAACTGAACAAACAGAGAATCTCACAACGCAACGGAATAACATATATTAATCAACATAATTCTTTACAAAGTCATTTCAAAATAATACATTAGAGTGATACACATACATTCTAACTTAGGACAGTTATAACAGTCTGTCCTTACATAACTGATACAAGATACATATAATACAGTGGAAACTAAATAATAACTAATTATCGGTGAAGCCTCCTGCTCCAAGCTCCTCCAAATGCATCTGTAGGAAACCTGAACTACTTGGCTGCTTGTAAAAATTTGAGCACCCAAGAGTTTTAGGGAAAGAAAATAAAACTCCGAGTCAAACATGGGTCTGGTGTGATTAAACTCAAACAACTGAATTATAATTAAAAAATCTTTTGAAATCAAACATACCTCGTAAGACCACGCCACACACAAACACGGACGGGTTTTTACCTTACGATAACCAAAAACACTTTCTATATAAAACCAGTGATATTATAATAATGTCTAAGGGTTCAAAGTAAAATATTAAAATAGCTGGAATGCTTGCATCTCACGTTCCAACATATTTAGTATACAACTAAAACCGTATGGCACTTATTGGAGAATGGATTCCAACTAATGACTGGGCTACTGGGGTACCACCTATCACAGTACACCTCTAGAAAAAATGCACTGAGATCGTACCTAACGATCCCTGATAACACAGGACCGACCTTACCAAATATGTCATCACCCCGGTTGTTCCCAACCTTTTTACCGAGCTCTCTACTGCACAACTAAATCGGTAAATATAAGTGGTCATCTAGAAAGGTGATGACATACCCTTGATGGGTGTGACCTAACTAGCCCTGCTGCATCTCCCCTGTTTTAGTCATTCCCGGTTGATGAGGCTTGAGGCTACGTTTTACCTTTCACATATAGCACTTCCCTCTTGGAATGCTAATACTGCCTTCTAGGCATCACTACAATGCTAGTATTCATCCATACAAGTTCATTCGGGGACTGAACGAAACCGAGGGCACTACTTTCTATTACATCCATTACGGGGAATCCCTCCCAAGGAAAATAGAAAATAGCCCTTGCACTTTAAAACTCCATCTTCGATTCCATGCTCTTCAAGATGTCTTCAACACAAAACGTTGAGTTAAATCGAAGTGGTTTTTGGATAACATATTCAATCTCGGTCTCTTCGAAACAACTTTCGATATTCCCGGTAAACTCAATCCCGGTTCTCTAGGAAATAAGTAGACGATGATAAGAGCAGAGTTCACCTCCTAACCGTTTGTGGATGGATGTCCTTATCATTTGTCCTAAAAGGATGAATGAGTTTATACGTACAATATAGCACCTCCGACGGTAACTGAACCATATAATTCCAGTGTTACTCCTAGACATTTCCAAAGTTACGCTTTTGTTCAGATTTGATAGTCGGTTATTAACTATCAAATAATCAAACATCCAATTATGGTTTAATTTCCATATGGGATCCACTAAGCCTTTATTAATTCTCTTTAATTAATAAAACCACTTTATAAAACTTGATCAAAAGATCTTTTCAAAACACTATTCCCAAACCCCTTACATTTCCTTTTATACTTGGAAAACATTTATATACTTATCTCAATGTTATAAGCATATTACCAAAACATTTTACTTTTCATGCCTTGAACAAAATCATATACTTATCTTATCAGTATAAGTATATTTACAAACTTTTCAAGGTTTTCTTCTTTTCAAATCCCATATTAAATAACTAAACAAGTTTCCTTTGTAAAAGCTCATCTCATATTTCAGTTAGCTTATAACTTCCAAAATAAAGTCATAACCCACCTTTATAAACCTTTAAGTTCGTTTATAAAACCTCTTTCCAAATCTCTGAAATGTATAAATTTTCTTCCTATTTAAAAACTTCTTATAAATCTTCCTAAAGAAATCCTTTATAAAATATCCTTTACAAAACATTATTTGCAATCACCTTTTAAATAAACCTTTTGTTTAAGTAAACTCCTTTCTATAGACAAGTTATCATTTATGAATATCTTGATAAAATAATTATATAACTTGCAAAACCATTTATAAACCCTTAACCTCAAATTGGTTAAAGAATTAAAATAAGTTCAGAATCATACTTTATAATTCCAAAACGAGGCTTAGAACTCCCAATGGTACTAATTTAAGTTACCATTCCATCTTAATTGAATTCTAATTCACTAAACAGTTAATTACATAGGTCAACATGTATGTAAATATAACTCATATCCAAAGCAGGGAATAACATGTCAATATGAATTAACTATCATATACATGCCCGAATAACATAATAGCAAGATGGTGATTTGTCCTGCTAAACAGATGTCCAAACAATTCAATCCATTAATAGCAGAATAGGGATTTATTCTACTAACACATGTCCATACGGACAAATAAACAATTTATAACAGAATGGGGATTTATTCTGCTAACACATGTCCACATAAACAAACCCAATAATCTACATTATAACTCATCATAGTTATATGGTTTCTTAATGGTATCAATACCTGAATCACTTGTATTCAAAACCATCTTTGAAAAAGAAGTGCCTTAAAACAATTTACTTTTGGAAACCAAAGGATTTAGAACTTTAAAACCCTTTTTAAAATAATTAATTATAAGTTAAATCCTTATTTAAATCATAATTAATTTTAATTAAAACTTAACTTAATTTAATTAAATAGTTAAACAATAATTAAGTCTTAATTAAACCCAAATTAATCCTTTATTAATTACTAAATAATTAATTAAACCTTCATAATAATTATATGTTAATTAATCTCAATTAATTAATTAAATAATCTTTAATTAAACTTAAATAATAAATTAAACCTTTAATAAATAATTTATTATAATTTAAACCTTAATAATATATAATTAAAAATAATTAACACTTGATTAATAATTAACCTTATACTTAATTAATTATAAATTAAAAATAAATCATTTACTTAACTCATAATTAATTTCAAAATTAATTAACTTAATTAGTAATTTATTGAAATAAATCTTAGCTTTAAAATATAATTAATTAATAAATAATCTTCACTTAATTATAATTATTAAACCTTGTTTAATCCTTAATTAATTATAACTTATTAAAAACTTAATTAATTAAAAATTAGTTATTAAAACTTGATTAACTTCTTAAACATCATTATGAAGTTTATAAAAACTCTTCTTAAACCAATTTAAAGTATGAAAACCTAATTTCTAAAAATCAGACTTTTTATTAAAACTGCATCCATAGCGACTATCGCTATGGATGCCATAACTTTCAACTCGATTAACTTTCAAGTACCCTTTAAACCCCTAATCTTAAATTACTTGCTAACTTAACATAATGTTTTTGAAACAAAACTAAATGTTAGAAAACATCATGAAATTTTTGTCAAAAACAAAGTAAGTAAATCAAATTTTAAACCCAAGGAATTCCTATGTCACCTAACAAGTTCAAGTGCTAACTCCCGAGAATACATCACATACTCATGCCTATACATCCATAACATACCATCCATCATATCATAAGCCAAAAATCACCTCTTTTAAAATCAACACATCGCTTAAACCTTTCGATCCACAAATCAAATCTAAGCCACAACTAGCAACATATATATACATTCAAACCATATAATAATCCAACCAAAAACCAAGTTATTTTTCCACCAAATATTTAATATATATAAAGGTAAAGACATTTCCAAAAAGCAAGAAGTTTACTCACCAAAAATCTTTGAAGACTTAGAATACTTTAGAACTCGCAAAGCTTGGAAATTCTCCAAAAACCAACTCAAAAATAGGTCATTTTGCACTCAACTTTTGGACCCTTTGCTCTTGGAATTTTATAAAACAGTCAAAACAAAAGTTATAGATTATTCTTTCCTCTATCATTTAAAAAAATAATTACTCAAAAAGTTAAATTTTGAGGAAGTTATGGGCGAAATAAGAAGAACTATTTTCGGACTTGAAATTCTGGGTGAAAAATTGCTTTGCAAAGATTAGGTATTTTGACATAGCTATGATCAAAATTAGAAAAAATGGTCTACTAAAATTTATAGCCATTAAAATTTCAGATGATTTCAAAAAAGAAAATTCTCGATTTGAGGTCGGGATGAGGATGAAATGGTTGAAAGAAAAAGAGTGAAAAAGAGAGGAAAATGAGGGCTATTTATAGCAAAGTGTTCATGTCCAAGGTCACATCAACTTCTTTCTTCTCTTACTTGTCACATCCTCTTCCCTCTTTAGTCATGTCTTAGGCTTAATAATGGATAATGATGGTAGTGCTAATGAAATGACAAGAGCTTAAAGTGTAATTATGCATATATATATATAAGTATATATGTGTGTGTATATATATATATTATATATATTTTAAAACTATGTCTTGTCACATCACTTGCTAAACATAATTAACATAAGATAATCTATTCTTAAGTGTATTATTAGCTAGTTAATTATCAACAATATATGTGTACATATGGTGCACAAAGATGAAAAACGTTCCCGACAACTTTCTAGTGTCGAAAGGTCGAATTTTCGGAAAACGTTCTTCGGTCACATTTTCTGTTTTTCTACGAACTATTTAATTTGGTAAACAAATTTTGAAAACTACTTTCCATCATTATTAATTAATTAAAATGCATTTATTTATCTATAAAAATTCATTTATTGACTATGTAAAAAATATATAAAATTGCCTAGTTTAAGCGACCAAACCATGGGTCGTTACATAGGTTAACTTGAAAATTGAGGTTAACTTATTTTTCAAGTAAGGAAAATTTATTTTGTACATAAAAATCTTAGTCAACGCCGTTCGTTCATTTTTCTTTAGTTTGTTCTTTCCTTTTTGTAAAATATAAAATGGCTGTATGTTTCAAAAATCAATATCAAATCAACCCCTCAACTAAAAATAACCAAACAAGTTTCATTGAGTTTATTTTAGTGAGGTCTATGGTTCCATACCCATAATGTTGCATGCAATTATGTTTGGCCGAGTTTGGTTGTTTGGGCACGAACTAGGGTTTCGGTCTATAGCATATTGAGGCGGAGATAGGCGTTTTGGAAGCTAGTTTCGGGTTTATGGTGGCAAGGAGTGTCGGTGGCAAAGTTTTGGCAAGGTTCGATCACCGTTTGGGAGTCGTGTCACCTAGGATTCATTGTTGATAGCCTCCAGGTCTTAATTAGGTGTAGTGAGCCAAGCATAAGGGTGATGGGTTAGGCAGGTCGAGATCGTAGAGAGGAGTTCGATGGCGAAGACGGAATTGGATTTCATCGAGAGTTGCCACGTATCACCTTGTAACCGTGCACGGCATGCACACTTGCTCCATGTACAGGAATGGGTTTTGGTGGATTTAGGAAGGTGCAATGTGGGATTTAAGGGTAATTAATATTTAGATAAGTGATTAATATAATTAATTATATTTTAAAAAACCCAAATCTTATAAAATCGATATCTTGCTCATACAAGGTCTGATCCGGACACAATCAGTTGCATTTGACTCATAGGAACGTTAGCTATGAGCTGGAAATGGTTTCATCGAGTATGGAGCAAGTTAAATTTTGGACTAAAATCGGACGATGTTCGATTTAAGATCAAACCGGAACGCGAAAGGGACAATTGGACTATCGGTCAGTTAACTAACCTTTAAATAAATTATGTGATTCCCATGTTATTACAAATTATTGTTGAACACATGGATGATAGTTGATAATTTTAATGGAATATAATTTGGTGATAAAAGTATAGTGATTAAATTTAATTACGCTTAAATAGTTAAATTATTTATACTTTGTTTGAGATATATATTTAGCTGAATAAAACCCCGTTTTGCTATAATTAAATTGAATAGATTATTTGAACATCTATCAAGCAGAATAAATCATCGTTCTGCGCTTGCAAAGTAAAAAGTTTATTATTATTTGACAGTTTGTTTGGATTTGAATTCCCGCTTCATAGCGGATGGCATAAATAACCATTTTGTTGCAGGGGATAAAAATGAGAAGTCGGAGTGTTTTCATAGCGAATAGGCCGCTGTGAAACACTTTAACAAAATACACATACATATGTGTGATTTACAAAGG
Organism: Allium fistulosum; assembly: GCA_030737815.1. Lineage (NCBI taxonomy): Eukaryota > Viridiplantae > Streptophyta > Magnoliopsida > Asparagales > Amaryllidaceae > Allium > Allium fistulosum. The sequence continues at coordinate 239,171,407 of CM060902.1, forward strand.
ACTTTTGTAGAGAAATCAAAAGGGGTTTCTCGCCATTATTTATATACTGTTATTTACATTTGATTTATATTATTTTATTACTTATATTGATGTTTTAGTTGAAATATTTGTGACATACTGCTTGAATTGAGTAAGTGTCGTTATAACGATTTCAGTTATACCGTCACTTATGAAATATCATCTCCTTAAACCCTTGTGTGTTTTGACCTTGTGCTTGTATTTTACTAAATAAATGTTTGGTCGTGTTTTTTCCACTTTGAAAATTTTTTAAACCATATTTTAAAATATTTTGCGAATTTTTAAAATACAGGATATGTATTGATTATAATTTATAAAAGAGGTTATAAATTTTATTAATTATCTTTTAAGTTAATTTAAATGGTTTAAATTTATAAATGATTATAAATTTGATTTATTATTTTTTAAGTTAATTAATGTTGTTTTAAATTTATAACTGATAATAAATTTGATTTATTATTTTTGGAATAATTAATTATGTTTAAATATATAAAAAGATCATAACTTGATTTATTGTCTTTATTAATGTTTGCACCAAAATTAGGCACAACACTCTTCGGATGTGTTTGAAGAGATAAAATGAAGAAAATAAATGTAAAATGAAGCAGATCTAACAAACACACCAATAAACAAATAAGAAAATGCACAAAAACACACGAGTTTAGAGTGGTTCGGGGAATTGTCTACGTCCACTATGAAATGACTGATGTTTATTGAACTTTACTCGCTGATTACAAAAGGTTACAGCGGTACAACTGAAATTTAATGGTGATTCCGGCAGAGTCTGAATGTAGAAGAGGCAAAAAGTCCCTTTTCTGTAGGTCCAGGGTTGCTATTTATAGGCGTAGGCAACAAATATCTCACCCAGATCTCGGAGGACTTCTTTTCTTACATGGGTGGGCCCACGGGAACGAGTTCAGGTGGTTTCGACTCGATTTGGGAGCGATACGAACAGAATTCGTATCGATCAAGAATTGATCCTTTTTGGTTGAAATTTATCTGGTACATTCTTGACGTTGCAGGTAAGCTTCTGTGAAAATTTGGTGGCATTTGGACTTGTAGATCTCGAGTTATGATCGATGCAATTTTGGATTTGTATGACATTGTCGTCTTTGTATCGATACTATTTCGCATCGATCATGCGTGGCTCTATTCGTATCGATGCTTGCATGCTACTTCGTATCGATGGTTGGAGGCTGCCTTCGTATCGATGCTTCGTGCTGCTTTCTTCGTATCGATTGGTGGTTGTTTCTGTTCGTATCGATGGTGGGAGATCGATACGAGATGGATGGAGGGAGACCGATACAAAATGTACATTTGTTGATGGATACGAACTGCTGTTAACATGATGGATACGAAGTAGCTTCATTTTATGGATGCAAAGGAAGTTAGTAGGCAATGGATACGAACTGAATCTCTCTTGGGGAATGGATACGAAATTGGATGGATACGAATAGAGTTGGATTTCTCAACCGTGATTGATCAATATCTTGAGCATACGAACTCTGATCGACTCGAAATTTGGAACGTTGGCTTTCATAGCTTTGCTTGTCGTGTCATATCAATTGTAGCTCGATCCAGACTCGGGCAAAATTTACCAGTATCCATAGTGAACCTGTGTATAACCGATCTTCGGGATGAACTATCCTTGGTTTCGAGTCAAGTTCTTGGTGTCACGGCCTTGCCAAAAGGCGGGATAACAATTAATATGGCTTTTAAATTTATAAATGATAGTTTTTTAAATGTGGAAATCTTTAAACATGAATGTTTAAAAACAAAGCTAGGTGTAACTTTTTAATACACTTAGAAATATAATTTTCCCCTTTAAAATAATATTTTTATGATTGTTTTTAAAGTGTTTTACAAATATTTGTTATGTAAAAATCAAGCACGGGTAAGAATAAAATGTTTTAAATATTGATTCGATTTTTGGTGACAAGTGTATGCGATCTAATTCCCATATACAATCATTCATTTACTTTCGATAGTTGATTTCTCAACTATCGATTTTGATATTGTCCTTTGTGCTTCGTCAATCTAAGATGATTTGTCGCTCATTTTGAGCGTTAACATCCAACACCATTGATAACTAAAACCAAAGGGCAAGTGGGAGCCAAGCCATATGGGTCGCACCCATTAGGATATAATCACATTTATCTAGAAAGTGTTGGTAGCATGCAGGCGTTGATGTGAGTATATTTAGATGCTCGTGCGAGGGGGTCCAACTTGGAAATTCCCGAGAGTGATGCATGTTTGGCATGGGCTTTCAAGTATATTTTATCTAGATGTATACCTTTGGTGTAGGGGTGTGCACTCTCCTAGTAATGTTAGATAAATTCATTCTCCTTGTTTCGATTCGAACATTGGAATTAATCTTTTCTTCTTGTGTGTTTCATCTATTCAAGACGATTAGTTTCCATTTGTGCATTGATATTATTTGTCAGAGATGACTAAAACAAAGGAGCGAGTGGAAGCCAGCTATGTGGGGTTACTTACATTAGGATATCTTCACATCTACTCTAGATTGGATTCGTAGTTCTCAAGTATATTTTTAGATGTATACTTTCGGTAAAGGGGACGCACCCTCCTAGTCATTGTTGAAAATTTTCTCTTTCCTTATTTGATTCAAATCATTGAATTGTTTTATTAATTGCATCGAGAAGTGTTTGGAGCTCTTCTTGATGTTTAAAATAGTATGAGATTTTATAAGATAGCGTAAAAGAGATATTTTATAAAATAGTATGAGATTTTATAAGATAATATAAAAGAAATACTTTATAAAATAGTACGTGATTTTATAAGATAGTATAAAAGAGATATTTTATAAAATAGTATGAGATTTTATAAGATAATATAAAAGAGATATTTTATAAAATATTATGAGATTTTATCAAATAGGATGAAAGTACCATTTTATAAAATAGTATAAGATTTTCTTAAATATTACGAAGATGATATTTTATAAAATAGTTGTAAGGTTTTATAAAACATTTATGAAAGAAATCCTAATTTTAAATAAAGAAATTAAGTATTATAAGGGCTTAAAAGGATTTCTAAGCTAATATTGTATTATATAAAATAGTATGAGATTTTATAAAATAGTATGAGATTTTATAAAATATTATAAAATGTATTAGACTTTTACTAAAGAGATTTTAGTAAATAAAAGTAAGATACGGTTAAGTAGTCTAAAATACTTATTTAAATATATATGTTTTGATTAATGGTATTGGTCTTATATTAGTAAACATGCCTAGTATTGAACCTATGTTAGTGATCATACATCATATTGGCCTTATATTAGTAGTTATGCATATTATTGATCTTCAGTAGTGACCATACATATAGAAAAACGATGATTTTATATTGGTCTTTGTTTGTGGTAGGCGTATTGTAGTACGCGACGTTATATTTGATGTGTGTGTATATCTATACGATATCGGTATTCCTTTGTGGTCCTAATAGGGTAATGTATGAGACACGAGCATTGTTCGCTTTTTGATAAAGGCGTATGCAAGTTATTTGAGAAACCCTTGATGTCCTAGAGAGGGGTTATGACAATCATTTACTCTGAGATCATAGAACACCAATGCTTGCTTTAGAAGGTACGGTGTGATCCGTAAAGGTCTTGGTATTTAGAGTAGATTGAAAATCACTAATTCTTGCTTTAGAGGGTACGATGTCTGTTCTTACTATTTGGACTAGGTTTCAAATATATAGAGTATGATAGATATAACCCATGCTTGCTTCAGAGGGTACGGTGAAGCATACACAAGACCCATCTTTCAGGATGTGGCTCGAGGTCTATGATAAAATTTGGTACTGACTCTATTTATCTTAAACTCTCGAAGGGAATCATTGGATCACAATAGATGTCCATAGTGGACTTCACTCGTCAGTAATGATGGGTAGTGTTTTTTATTCTTTGATTGTCTTTCATTGTTATGTTGTGCATGTTATTAGTTGGCTGGTGTTATTGTGGTTGCATTTATTATCATTGTATACTTAGCGATGGAATTGTATTATTATTTCTGTGCTTCTAGATGTTGGGTTACTTATGTCATAGTACGTTAAGGTTACCATTTGTAGCCACCGCCTGTTATGGTGACTATTACATTTAATATTAGAGATTATTGCTATATGTAGCATGATAGTTATGTTTCAATCACATTATATTAGTTGTGCTGACTCGTTGATTATAGGAGAATGGCAGGTTATGGTATGATTCCCTACCTTTGATATGGGTTTACTTTATTGTTTATGGATAGTCTAAGTTATCCCTGAACCATGGTTGTGGAGAGGACCAGCTGTTCCTTAATAGTTCATGTTTATTTGTATATAGTTTTAAACATAGTATTTTAAGATAATTCTCCACATACCAAGCTTTATGTATGACCCATGTTTTGTCTTTGTCTGTTTATGTCACGAAAATTCTCAAATACTCGATTGAGTAGTTTGGGAGCCAGTACTTTTGGGGATACACTATCAGGGTGGTGCAGCTGAAGCTTTGGAGGGGAAGATGATACTTCCTATATATTCTTGATATTGTAGTAGTACATGACAGATGTTGTTTATATATGAGACTTATTATATCAGATGTTTTATTCTAACTCTTTGTATATATATTAACTTATCAGTTACTTCTGTCTATGTAGTCTCTTATATATTTTTCATCCTATTATATTCATGTATATTCAGTATATTATATATTTTCATTCTGCTATGAGATCATATCATTGTGTCTTGTTATAGTGTTTTTTTTTAATTTATCTCGACAACATGTTTTTCATGGTATTCGGAAGTTAGGTGCTGATGTAAGGCACTGATTTTTAGGTATTACGAAGGGCAGGTTGTTACACTAGGTGTAGGAACTATGGGATTTACACTGGTATGGCTCATTGCCTACAGATATCAGTGGAACCGAATGTGAATGTTCACACCATAATTTTCCTAGTATCAATTCTAGTACTATTTCCAGTTTTGACCTAAACCCGCCAACATTTATCTTTGTTCCAGTTTCTATCTCCTCTAACTTACTTATCCTCAACTATTTGTAATTGGGACCTAATAGATAGATAGCTCAACTAGAACACCTACATAAATATTTGACTCATATAATATATAAAAATTTTAAAAATAAAATTCAAATACGCTCTCTCAATATATCTTAATCCTTAATTTTAAGAAGGTTTTCGTCTGATACCAAATACAACAACCCGCCTTTTGTAACGACCCGACTTTCCTGACCCGGAAAATCGAACCATTTTAGTTAAGAAGAAGAGGTAGAAGAAGAAAAATAGAAAACAACATCAGAATCTAACCATCGCAGCCGAATAAAATATAATATATATCAACAGATCTTTACACAAATCAAAAACTATATCTGTTTATACAATACATCATTAGAGTACATCAACATCCATAACATACAACTGAATACACAGCGGAAAAATAATAGCAAGTACGGGAGTACGTATCGTCATCCAGCTCGTCTCCTGAGCTCCACAGCATCATATCCTGAACCTGTATATCTCGGTCTGACCCGAGCATCATATAAAACAATACCCGAGTCAGTCTGGAATACCAGCGTGAGAAAATCACACTCAATTGATTATTAAAGTTTCAAAATCCTTTGAAAACAAAAGCATCTCGTAAGACCACGCCACAAATAAACATGTCGGGTTTTTACCTTACGATAGCTAAAACACTTTATATCAAAATCCTCTGATATTATAATAGTGTCTACAGAAAGTAAAATAGAATCTAGCTGAAATGCTTGCATCTCACATTTCAACAATAGTTGGGCACAATCAAAACCGTACAGGCACGTAGGGAGAATGGATTTCCAACGAATGACTAGGCACTGGGGTACCACCTGTCACAGTACGTGGCCTAGATCACAGTACCGAGGAGTACGCCCGCTCCCCTGCAACACAAGGCCGGAATCATCCCTTACTGGATAATTCCAAATAAAATCACCCCACGGTTGGGATCAGCAACCGCACCACTAAGCCGAAATAAAAGGGACATCTAGACAGGGATGACTTTACTCTCAAGTGGGGGCTACCCACGAAGCCTTGCTGCATAACCCCTGATTTCAGTCATTCCCGGTTGATGAGGCTCGAGGCTAAACGATACCTTTTCAGAACATATCCCTTAGAATGCCCATCGTCCACCTGACGATGTCACGAAAGCATTCGTCCATACAAGTCCGTCCCGGGTCCGAACGGAACCGAAGGCACTATTCCTACTACATCCATTTTGGAAATATCCTCAGGATTAGTAGCGACTAGCCCTTGCACTTCACTGCTCCATCTTCGACTCCGAACACGTTACACGAAACGTACAAACCGAATCGAAGTGGTATTCGAGTCTCCAGACCTAGAATCCCGGTATACGGAAACTCGATCCCGGTCTCTTCGATACGATCAACGCATTTGGCCAATATTGATAGTCGGTTATTTAACTATCAATTAACATCCACAAGCAACCATCACACAATAAATAATTTCCCACATTATTTATTTGCCCAAATATCTTCACAAGATATATTTCTATTTTCAAACTCCTTTTGAAAACAATTTCAAACAGTTTCCGCTTACGGAATACATTTCCCAAATAATTATTTCCACTGAATCACCAAGTACAAAATACCTTTAATTTTAAAATAATTTAAAAACACTTTATTTAAATATACTTTATAACATTGAAATTAAACTACTTTAATACTTTATCAAAATATATACTTTAAGAATATTTAAAGTAAAACCACTTTATAAATATAAGCTAACTTCTCTTTTTAAAACATAATACCAAATCATTTTTATATAATACTACAATAATAGATTTTTGAAAATACTTACTTTGGAAATTAACCTTTAGAAATAATCAATTTCCTAAAACATGCTTTTTAAAACATATTAAAACTTTTAACTTATATTTAAAACTACCTTGAAAAAACGTACTTGGCTATCCAGAGAAATACACTTCTCTTCACATCCTTTAAAAATAAATCAACACTTATTTTTAAACCAATTCATATCCCTTTATAAATTCCCACCTTGAATTTATATTCTCAAATATCCTCTGATATTTTATTTTACTTTATAAACCCAGTTTATAAATTTCAAAATCTCACTTCTCTTTTAAATTCCAAATCCCAAAGTATTTAAATCAAATTTATAATTGATTTCCCAATTTATTTTACTTTGAAATAAATTTCCTTAATCCATTTATTTCCAAATTCATTAACTTCCAGATTTTATTTCTCATTATGATTTAAAATCTTTAAACTGAACACAAGTTTCAGATTTCCCAAATTCCTTCTTCCTTTTTAATTACATTTAAACATTGAATTAAAATAAATTATTTATTCCTTTAAATAATATCACATAAGTTTTCTTTAAATTCAATATTTCTCTATTTATTTAAAATTCTTCTTTTCCATATTTAATTTATTCGAATTCACTAGAATTACTTAACTTAAATTTTACTCTTTTATTTCTTTCCAAAAATCCAATTCAATTTCTTTTGATAACTCATTATGCTGGGAAATTCAATCCAACCAGATTATCCAATATAAATCATCACAGGATATCAACAATCATATCACAGAATATTTAAACAAAATTAAATATTTTGAGGAATCCAGTTGGATCCCTCCAACCTGTTTCCCTGCATCCACAGATGTTAGCACAATACCAATTCCACTTCGAGGTGGAATATCGCGGTATATGGGTTTTATAAAATATCATCCGCTATTATGTGGCGCATAGGGTCTCATCCGCTATATAAATGCGGGAATATCAACAACTCAAATATATACATATGCCAATATGTATATATTGCTATATACTACTATATACCATATCAATCAAATCAATCAATTCAATCATTCATCCCTATTTAAATTTAACCAATTAAATTTAAAATTAAACTGAGTGAGATTAACTCACCTTTATTTTGAATGCAATCTATTCCCAATCCAGCTTGATTTCTTCATGTTTTAGACCTTGTCAATATTATAAAGTTTGTTAAATATTTAATTGTTAGATGGGTAAATTTAAATTGTATGTTTATTTCCCTTTAAAACGTCACAGAATAATTTATATCTGATTTTTATTAATTTCGAATCAATCGAAAAATAAAATTCCTAGTGGAAAATTTCCAATTAACAAATGATTGTAATTTAAACTAACTCCCTTTTTTATATAATCTTTGGTAACTAAAATAATTAACAAGTTAATCACCAATACATTTACATACATGGAAATTGATGGTTATGTTAAAGTATATTTTTCTTAAATCCATATATATATATATCAAACCCGGTTATTATCTATCAGTGAAGAAAACATTTTTTTTCTTAAATTATATACATTAAAATCCATGTATATTTGGCTAAATTTAATCGAAAGCAATAAATCGAATACCTTCACTGCTGTCGTTAGTGGCCTCGAGCTCGCCCATCACCCATAAGGCTCCGCACGAGCAGCCACGTCGATTCCCCCTTCGTCGAGCTTCGCCGAGCTCATCCCACTTCGTCGCAGCCTCCACCTCCGATTGAAGCATGGCGGCCTCTAGGAAGAAGCGACCTGTAGCCTAATCGTCCGTGAACCCTAAGTCGCGATTCACTATAGTAGGCCACAGTACCCCAGAAACCACCACAAGCTGCTCCTCCTCGTTCGTGACACTCCCCAGTAGTCGAAAACCCTCACTCGACTCGAAGCGATTGCCTCAAGGTCGATCCCTCTAACTACTCGACACGCAAATTCCCAACTCGATTGATGCCGCGATACCCTAGACAGCGTGCGATTGCTCGCGTCCCCCATAGCTCACGAGATTCACTCGGCTTTCCCTTCGACTGATTTAAGTTTAATTTGTTCCTCTCTATTTTCAAACGGCGAGTTTGATTTTATAAAAATTTTCTTATCTGAGAAATGATTTTGTCTGAAGGAAGTTAAAAGGGAATTCACAATTTTGAACTGAGAGGATAATGGTCTCGTATTCGGAAAGAAACAGGATAAGGGATGGTGTGTTCGAGAAGGCAAAGGAAGCGTGTTGAAGACGCCTTGCTACAGTGTTCACTTGTACTTACATTTCAACTTCGAATCGATTATTATCAATTAGATTTTTAGCGCGTTTATATATCGTACACTCACATACTAACTCCGATCAATACGAAATTTGAAATCCGGTAATAACGCAATATTACGGATTCAATAGAACTGGTTTCATTGAAATCCGAGACTGTGCCTCGGACGACTATCTTTAAATTCAATTTAAACAATATATTTTTAAAACTGAACAAAACATCTTTAAATTAAATTTTAAACGTTCTATTATTTTCAGTACTGTTAATATAAATTTTATAAACCTTCAAATTATTTTTAACCAGCTTAAAAATCCAGATTTACTATTTTATCCAACTTCAAATAAATTTAATTTAATTATTAAATTACTCAATAAACAACGATATTTGAAATTTTAGTTAAAATTTAACCATTTGAATATTTAAAATCAATTAAATATTCCAATTTCAAATGTCCAAAATTTCGGGTCGTCACACCTTTTTAACCCCGGATTCAATGTCCTAACCGACATCAATACCTTGAGAACCAAAAAGTATGAGTTATTGGGATACGGTAACAAGAAATAAATACAGTTCTAACTAATAGTTTTCAAAGTCTCATAGTAGAAGAAAATAAATTATAATAATAATTACCATAATCACTTTGGTTACATCATAAAATACTCACATTATCACATACATATGTCTGTACAATCATTCCTCCACGTCGTTTCACCTCCAACTCCCTCTGTTCCATCTCCAGTTGCTTGAAAATGTCACTAGACCCTTACCCTACGTTTCTATGGTCGGTTCTACACTTAAATTCATCAACTTGCATTGCATATTAATTAAATTCAATGAAAAAGTGAAATTCTAGTTTACTGTTTACCGTGTATTTAAATCCCTACCAAACCCCTATTTAAAATTCGAATCTAAGTGATTATAAGTGTCTATTAACTCTATTCTAGACCACAGATCATAGTTATAGGATTATAATTACATATTATCAAGAAGAAAATATGAATCACTCAATGGGTCGCTTCTCTACAGCCTGTATCTTCGCTATTTGGACTGCTGTACCTCCAAGCTTCAGAATTTTGCCTTCAAATTAGTATAGAATCATAGTCCTCTCTGTTATCTTCGTGATGCCGCTAATTTAGTGCTAATCCGTTGAGATTCAAGGAGGATATGCTTATCTGAATTTTCAACAAGAAAGAGGAAGAAGAGAAAGAGAATGTGCAGATGGTTTCTGAAGTGGGAAATCAATTATGTATTTTAGCATATATAGGTGGAGGGAAAACAACGATCAAATCGATTCAAAATTTAAACTTTGACGTCTGTTTAGCTCGATACAAATTTGCCATTAACTTCTTCATACAGACTCCAAATGAGCCATACAAATATATTGCACAAATCAGTAAAATAAGACAGTCGCAATGACACTGGTTTCATAAAGCTGTTTGAATTTGTTTGGACGTAGTTTAGTGAAGCTATGGCTTTGCCCTTCTACTTCCCGATTTCTATTACGTCAAAGGTCTGCTCGGGTACATAGTTTCCTGCTTGGCCATTGCTTTCATTATTTCGTTAGGTTACCTTTATGATTGTGCTGCAATGGAGGTGGTAGTAACATAAATGATTATAGCACTTTTAAAGGGCTTATTGGTAGTTTCATTTTATCCAACGGTTTCTCTTCTTTGCTGATAGTTCTTAGGTTTGGCTTTTGTCTTGCAAGCTACTCCATGGTAGTCATAGTTAGGAGTCTTGGAATTGTGTTAATGATGTATCTAATCTCTGCTTTTTATATGTTGTTGTACTATAATGTTTTGGCTTTTTCTTTAATGCTAATAAAAATTAACACTAAGGTAAAAAATCCTGCCTTTTATAGAATCACTAGCGTGTTTCAGGTCTGTATTCTACATTTGTGGACCTTATGAAATTTCAATTTGTTGGTAATTTGTGGGTTCGTCCCATTTTCCATGTCTTAGTTTCATGTCATTGTATACATTATATCAATGTATTTAGTTATATCGACTGTTTTAGAGTGTGGCTAGTCTTCTAGCTTGTTGCAAATTTGTCTTTTGATAAGTGCATTTTAGATGTACTTTGTAGTGTTTGTAAGTGGCTAAGTGAGTTTGCCTTGTGCAAGGAGTGACTGTGCACTTTACGCGTTCGTGCTGAAGTTGCTGAGGTATTTTGCCTCTCACCAGTAATAATTTATCTATAAAAATGGAGGGGCCGCTAAAAAGTTTAGTTTATCATGGTGAAAAATATCTAAATAAAATAAACTAATTGAACTTGAAAAGTCTTATCCTTTGTAACACCTAGATTTGAGATGTCTCCTTAGATCAGAAGTAGTTCCACAACCAGCATTGCAAGAGAAGGATAAACCACTTAGCTTTCATTTTATTTGATAGTTTCATTTAATTTGGAATTGAAAGTTTTTGGAAATTTCTCATGGTAGTTTCTTCCATGAATGATGAGAAGGAGAGAAAAATGCATGAAAAAGAATGATTGAAGGAAATGAATTAGTGAATTTCTTTTAATTGAAACGGCAAAACAATTCCCTTTCTTTAAATTGAATCCTCCCTAGCAATTTCCCTTGATTTTCTCTATCTTTGCACCCCTCTATTTGCCCTTGTATGGTAGGCCATAGATGGCCATTTCTAGTGCAAAATTACCAAAATCCTTTTAAGCAATTATCTCTCATTTAAACCCTTTTTAAATTACACCAATATCGTATATAGATGCATGCAAATATAACTTTTATATATGCATGAAATAATAAAAAAAACTCCCAAAAATCAAATAAATTAAATAATAATTAATATTTCCCAAATGTAAAATAATTTTAGTAATTTACAATATTTATAAATTAATTAAATCATGTAACGACCCGGATTTTCCATCGTTTGATTTTGAATATTTAAATGGTGATTTGGAATATAAATTGATTTTTGAATACGAATATTTTGGTTGAAATTGTAGAACGAATTTAAATTTCAAATATAATGATTTATCATAATATGGAAATGGTGAATAATTGAAATTTGAGTTGAATATGAATCGAACCGATTTCTAATGTGAATGTAAATTCTATTTTAATTTTTAATTGAGATAATAAGTTTTTAAAACTGAAGTTTCAAGTGATTTCATAAATTTTTGAAATCGTCGATTTAATCGACGCGTTAAAATAGCCTTCCGGGGCACAGTCTCAGAATTCGACAAAACCAGTTCCATTGGATTTGTAATAGTATATTATTATTGGATTTCAAATTTCATAGCGTTTGGAGTTATCGTTTGGTCGTACGGAATGGAAATGCATTGAAATTAATATTGAAAATTTAATATAATAATTGGATTCAAAAAGCTATCTTCCATATACGATCGAATTAGGTTCCGAAACTTGTTCCATTGGGTTCAAAATAGGGGTATAACATTAGGAACGCTAGGCGGAACGTCTCGATTGGGGTTCGAAATTTAATAGCCTGATATTTTGAAATTAAATAATATATATTTATATCGATTTAACCATCAGCCCATATCCTTTCTTTTCAACCGACCTCGTTTTTTTCATAGCCCATCCTACCCTGTACGCTCAGCCACCACGCGCGTACCTATCTTCTTTTAAAAGCATTTCTCTTTATTTCAGAAACGAAAAAAAGGAATGGATCTCGAAATCAATTCACATAAAAATAAAAAATAAAAAGAAAATTTCGATCAAATCGCGATGGTCGAGCGCGTGCCTGTAGCCAATGGCAGAAGAGAGGAGGACGAGGCATTCGCGAGTTCGACAATAGGCATTGGCTCGAGCGTCGCAAAATTTTTTGGTTCTAGACTTCGACGCGGCGGCGGCAGGCGAAGCTACGAGAGGGTGGTTGAGGCTTGGGGGTCACGGAGGCTGGATCGAAGGCGAACAGTGATGGGTTTGTCGTAGTCGATGTCACGTTTTTGCATAGCCGAGTGAGAAGGGGTTGTGATGGTTGGAACGTGTGTTCCTGTAGCATGAGGAGGCGATGCGTTCAGGTGATTGGTGATGGGATTGGTATTTTTATTTTATATAACATCTGTGGATGCAAGGAAACAACTTGGAGGGATCCAACTGGATTCCTCAAATATATTGATTGTTTTCCATATATAATGATATATGATGTGATTGGATAATTTGTTTTGGATTGTTGTGTGATTTGATTTATTGGATGCTATAGTAGCACTAGCCTTATTTTGGTATTTAAAATATCATAAAGAATATTTTTGAATTTTAAAAAGAAATTAAAAGAGAATTTTTGGAAATAAAATTATTTATATTGATTTAGAATTTTTGTTAAGGAATGAATGTGAATTAAATAAAAAGATTTGATTTGGAATTCACTTAACTATTTTACAAGTGTTTTCAAATAAATATTCTAAAATTAATTTATATAAGGAATTCGGAACAATAGCTTTAATGATATTTCTAAAATTTTAAACGAAAATTGAAATCAAGTTTTTGAATGAATTTGGAATAGAATTGGTTTTATTAGAAATAAATTTCTAAATGGGTTTTAAAATAGAAATCGATTTATAAATGAGATTTGTTTAATATAAATCTGTTATTAACAAAGAACAACCAGAAATGAGTTTATAAATTTGTAAATGATGTTTATAAATAAAGTGAAATGATTATCATTTGATAAGTTGGAAATATAAATCCACCATGTGGATTTAAAGTGAGATACGAAAATCGGTTTAGGGAAAAGATAGTGAATTCTATTTTTGGAATCTAGAAATAGTCGTGGAATTAGAAATGAAAATCAATTAGAAATAAATCGAGAGGGGTTTATAAATATAAGAATGGTCATGTTGAATTTTAAAAATAAATTTTTATCGAGAGATTAAAGTTGTTTTAAACGGGACTTTTATTTATTAAATTATATAGTTAAAGCTAGTTTAGTATTGAAATATTTCGAAAAGTGGATTTTTCGAATATCTAATATTAATTTTAAATGAATTCAAATTTTTATAATAAGCTTTGTAAATCGATTAGTTTTATTTAAAAATGATTTGGAAATGAGTTATCGATGTTTATTTAAAGTGTTTTAATATTTTAAATAATTACTTAAACGTGTTTTAAGAAAATAATGATAATAATAAATTATTTTTCTTTAAAAATACGTATTATATATATAGAGTTTTGAAATGATTGAAATTAATTTATAAATCCTCTCGAAATTTGTATACGGGGTCTATTTAATGGATATGATTTCTATAAGAGAAATCGTATAACGAAATTTTAGAAACTTGAGGAATTTACGAAATGGTTATATAAGTGAACTTCGAAAAATGAATCTGAATTCATAAAAGAAGTTATAAATTGGTGAATGAGATTTTAAATAAGTAAAATCGATTTTGGAAATTTTAGAAGGGATTACGAAAATTCTGGAGATTTAGGAAATGAATTATAATGGGTTGTGACTTTACAAAAGGGTTGTAAATGGTTTTATGAAGTTGGAATAAGGGGGGATTTCCTTGTTTGTGAACATACCTATAAATCGATAAGATATAAGTATTTCCTAAGTGTTGAGAGGTAAGTGATTTTGGAAAATATATTTATAAATATTTTTCTAAGTATTGGAATAAAATGATTTGGGAATGTTTTGACTATGGGAAGGTTACAGAAATATTGCTAAGTGTTAATTTAGGTTGACAGTATCCTGTTATGGATATAAGAATTTGAATTTGTTTTTCAAATATCGAAATACTGGAAGGGATTGAATATATATCTTCACAAAGACATTGTTAAATAAATGTTTTGAAGAGTTATAGAATAGGCCCTAGTGACTGCTTATATGTGTTATTTGATAGTTAAATAACCGACTATCAAATATGGCCAAATTCGTTAATCATTTCGAAGAGACCGAGATCGGATTTAATTATCCGAAAACCACTTCGATCTGGTTTGAGCGTTACAAATTGTGATATTGTGAGAATAGTGAAGACGATGATTTTGGAGATTCGGTTTGTTCAGACCCAGAACAACTTGTATGGATGAATGCTATCATTTGCATCATAGTCTGGAAGGCAGTGTTAGCATTCCAAGTATGAATGCTATTCTAAAGGTAAAATGTAGCCTCAAGCCTCATCAACCAGGAATGACTAAAACAAGGGAGATGCAGCAGGGCTAAGTGGGTCGCACCCAAGTAGGGTATGTTATCACTTTTCTAGATACCCTCGAATATATTATAATTATGGATATGGTTGTGCATGGAAAGAGAGTGCTCGAATAGGGTGGGAACACCCAGGGTGATAACATATTCGGTACTATCCAGTAAGGGGTATGCCGGTCCTGTGTTGGTAGGGATCGTTAGGTACGATCTCGGTACATTTTCTAGAGGTGTACTGTGGCAGGCGGTACCCCAGTAGCCCAGTCATCGTATGGAATCTAATATCCACTGCGAACCTGTACGGTTTTAGTTGTACACCAACTATGCTGAAACGTGAGATGCAAGCATTTCAGCTATTTTCTAATTTACTTTTTATAGACACTATTATAATATCAGAAGATTTCGATATAAATGGTTTTGGTTATCGTAAGGTAAAAACCCGTCTTATTTATGTGTGGCGTGGTCTTACGAGAAAACTTTGTTTTTCAAAAGGATTTTGATAATAGTAATAATCAAATTGAGTGTGTTTTCTCACGCTGGTTTTCCAGACTGACTCGGATGTTATTTTATTATAATGCTCGGGTCAGACTGAGTATTACAGATTAAGGTTAGGATGCTATGGAGTTCAGGAGATGAGTTGGAGGATTCTCAGATGTATTTCACGTACTTGGTTATTTTCTGTTGTGTGAGTCATGCTGTATATTCAGTATTGATGAGGACAAGTTATTTTAACTGTCCAGATTGATTTGTTGATTTATGTACTCTGATAATTTTGTATATAAATAGTTATAGCTTCTTTTGTATAAAGATCTGTATTTATCTATTATATATTGTTCCGCTGCGATTGTGAGATTCTGTGTAATTGATTCTGTTTCCTTCTATATTTTTTTCTTCGCCCCTAATGATCTGGTATTTCCGGCACTTGAATGTTCGGCATGCTATACAGTGAACGTATTGTTGTCGATTTTCGAGGGCCAAAAATCCCGGTTCATTACAAATCACGTGGTTTTTATGGAGAAGTCACAAATACGGTTGTGTGACTTAGAGGTGCGAATTCAGTTAGCAATTAATACTGAACAATTCAAATACTAACGTTCATACATTACCTTCGCTAGAGGTGTGACATTTTGACCGAAGTCATCGTGTGCAGACCTTTTAGTAGAATCGTATTTTATAATTTCTTAAGTGGTACCATTTAGTAACTATTATTTACACATGTTCTCTTCGTCAACACTGCATCACTTTAGGATTTATAGAATTTTGTTTTAGTCAAAATTCTAGTTTTATCTTTATTCAACTTAGTTAGTCCATAAACAAAGTCCTTACCTTAATAATAACCTTTTTATTAATTGTACTACGTTGTCTAGAGCTTTTGAATTTGAGTTGACTATAGTGTATCATGATACTAACCACATACAGATGAGGAACGAATTCTCTATTAAATTTTGTTTCACTTCCAATTCTTTAACTCAGACCCAACTATAGTCGCTTCATGGAAGCCATGCCATAATTTAACTGTAATCAAGGGGTTTCCACATTGAAGCTCAATGGTATTCTCAAGTCGAGAGAACTATGTAACATCATTACTTCAAGATTTCCCATTTGATCTAGTTGTTATTAACCAATGGGGAAACTCTTTGACGACCATAATTATCCAATAACTATCAGTACGTAACCCCTTTGTGCCCCCAACATCCATGAGTAATACATTTTCCACATTTGGAGAGCATTACATTTTGTGGTCTCAATGATTGTATTGATATCCTTTCTCGAAACATCTTGACCAGGAATATTTATAATAAAATTTTATTTTATATTTTAATTAATTACTCACGATTACAACTAATTTCAACTACAATCACATACCGTTTCATTAAAGGATTTTCTTATTTATATATTTTAAATCGATTACTTGATAAATTATATCACTATTTAACAAAGTATATAATAGAAATCAAATACCATTAATATGAATAAGATCAAAAATAATGTTAGATATATGTAACAAATAACATAATTGGACCAAGGGCATACCTCTAACTCTATCAACTAATAGCCGCTCGCTGGTATGCATCCTTACCTAGTAAAAATCATGTTAACCCTACCGATGGACCGTTCAATCGTGTCCTTAACAACTGCTCATTGGTAAGCATCTTTAGCTTGTGAAAGATCTCCTCTAAGGTAATCCAACTCTAAGACCTGCACATCAAACCCTTTCCTCGCATGGACGATGAAAGTAGTGCACACATTGTTCCCCCTACCCCAGCAAAAATTTGCCTACCATAACAACCCCAATGCCTCACAATGGTCAGCACACTCCATCGTCAACGTTATGGATCAGAACTGATCAATAATGGATTGTTGTCAATCGATCCCCTTAGCCAAACATGCTTCAATAACTTAATTAGCTTCATTCCTCTATCTTTTGCATTGATTCCATAGCAAGGTATGGATCAATGCCAATCTACGATGGATTAGTTTCGATCCATACAATTAATCATTTTTCTTATGCTTTGATCTTTCTTGCTTAAGGTCTTCATTAACTACCTTTAAAAGGATGGATCAGTACCGACTCACGATGGACCGATGTCGATCCATGTACATGGTGAATTATCCACTAAGTTTTGCTACCTTTCTCTCTACATCGATCCACTTTTGATTTCCTTGCTCTAATCGATGTGAAAACCCCAAAACAACATTGATTTACTCCATCTCCATGCCAATTTATCGAGTCATTCCATGATCCAAGATCCAATCTCTTATGTAAAGGACTTCTTCATATATCCACTCCATACTTACTTAGGAGCCGTCCATCCATAGAATTAACTCCCTTCATATCAATTTATCGATTCTCGTGCAATCACAACAATAGCAATCATCATCATATCACATTGTATACATCAATCAAACATGTCAATATGCACCTAACACGCATGCATAACTCATATCATTGAAACATATGATTTAAACTATTTAAAATTATCAAATACCATTTGAAATTTGTTTTCAAATCGAGCTATAAATTGAGATCTTAGTTTTAGGTTAAAAAATGGGTCCAAACGGTTTTAGAACATATATAGCAATATATAATAACATGAGGTAATAAATCGCTCACTTGTCAATGGAAAAATGATAAACTCATCCCCAAAATTGATGCCAATTACTAATGGGCAGTGTAGAACAATGAAAATTCCTCCAAAAAAAGATGATTCAATGATCTCTAATGCTTCCTCTAAGCTTAGCCCTCTTAACCTCTTGATTTTACCTAAAATAGTATGTTTTATGGCTGATTTCAATAGAGATAGCTTAATGGTGGTTTTGGAATATGCTTAGATCTTAAATAGAATGAAAAAGTGGCTACTCTAACTTCAACTACCCTCAAAATCCCATAGTTAACACAACATGCCAAATATATAGGCTTTTAGGCCTAGTTGAAAATTTTGTCTAATTTAACTGAAATTTAAAACAATCACATCTCTCAAAGGGCTAAGAAAATTATTATTATTACTCCACAGAAAGAAAAACTATTAAATTTGTCGTTTGGAACAAGAATCTGATCCAAATTTGACTCTTAGAAAAAATTATGGCCTCTACAAGTTTTATGTCCCAAAAATGTACATATTTAATTCTAAAGTTAAAAAATGTAAGATTATTACATTTTAAATTTTAGCTCATTCTAAAGTCATCTAGTTATGTAAGCAATAATAAATAATATTGTACTTATCCACTAATACATAAAGTGTAGGTTGTTAGAGATCCATGTGTACCAATTAGGAATGGCAATGGGGCGGGTTGGGGTGGGTTTTTAGTGCCCCATACCCATCCCGGATTTTATAGACCTCACCCTAGACACGCCCCGTAGGCCCGGTGCGGGTCTGGAATTTTGCCCCATACCCGGGACCCGTACGGGTCAGGGTAGACCCGACCTGCCCCAAGACCCGATTAGTCTCTATGTATTTATTCAAAATTTTGTACCAACGTACATATATTTATTTGTTTATACTCGTTATCACCAAATAATACATGAAATACAAATAACAATGTGTTTAAGGGAAGTTAATAAAAATGATGTCTACAATAACAATTCAGAAAATATATACATATGTTATTGTACAATTACCAATGACGCAACTTAATACTCTAATTTTTCTATAGATTATTGATTGGAACATTTTAATATCCATGCTAGAATCACTTATATCTAAGAAGATTAATAAATCATTATAGTAATAAAGCAGTTTCATGATATTTTAGTAGTGCGGGTCGGGTTGGAGCGGGTCGGGTTGGAGCGGGTCAGCCGAGCCCCGACCCGACCCTAGACCCGGAGCACTCAAGAACGGCGGGTCTACCCGCCCCAATGACCCAATGGGGCGGGTCTGGGCGGGCAAAAACAGGTGTGGGTCGACCGTGTTTGGACCCTAGACCCGCCATATTGCCATCCCTGGTACCAATCGATACAGTTAGTGAAATTTCGTCAAACTTTTCCCCTATGGATTGATACCGATCCATATGGTCGAGTTAGAAAATTTTGGCTAAGTCTACCGATTTTGGCCAATATCTTTTACACATCTTCGATTTATGATTTTAGTTCCTAATTGCAACCATTTACAACCAATAAGCATCAATCCAACAAGTAAACATGCATTCATATCCAAATAAAACAGCATACAATACAAGCAATGATACCATCATTTAAACATTCATATCCTATCTAGCACCCAAGTTAAGCCTAGATGTTCGTATGTATATTCCCTAATCACTAACAAATCAATTTACATTGCATAACACATTTATAGGATCTACTTTATATATATATATATAGGATTTTTAAGTGATGTCTAATTATGGCCTAACATATAATCAATATATATTCGTTTAGGGTGTGAATCTAGCAATATTCCTAAGGCAAATTCATATAAATATGCATATACATATATACCATAGTATCATTTTGAAACAATTTCTCACTCACCTTAGCAAAAGTCAACCAAACCCATGCTATGTCGTAGAGAAACCATATACAAGTACAATGCAAGAAAGCGCATCCAAATCAGACCTTGTTGGCAAAAGATATAAGCGATATAAGTTATAAGGGCTTATTTGCAATTAATATAAGTTATATACAATTATTTATTCCTTGCTGTAATTAATTTGAGGTCAGGGGTTTTCGAATCTACTCTCACTCATCTTCCTCCCATAACAACGTAACCAAACATGGTCATCTTCCACTGTGCCAGGCTGTCAACTAATATGCCCCGACTTCCGCTCCATGATGCTCGCCTATTGCCTGCACCCATGCCCGATCATCTGACCATTGCCACCTAAACTATCGCAACCCCATCATGCATGTAACCTGGACCCAAAACTGTAGCCCCATCTTTCCCTTGCCACCACTATTATAATCATCGCAACCTCCGATAATAAATATTGCACTCCTCATCCAAAGAAGAACACTCCCACATAAACAATTATCCTTTAGATAACTTGTCGAAATTTTTTCCATTAATCTACTCTTGCTAGATTTTGCTTTTCCAACCACTCTAGGTTGCTAAATACTGTGAAACTAACAACAATCATCACCTATTGCCACTAGGAATGAAAATGTACCAATGAAACTCAATTTGGTTCACCTTCAAATTACCCCCTTCGTGGGATTTATATTCTCCAACCAATACATACGTAGTTTGGCCGAACCGAGACCATGGTTGGATTCTTCTTGGAAAAAGAGAAAGACCCATATATTACCTGATGCAGCACAGGCTAGAGTCGAAGTAGTGCAAGCTCCAAATACACAAGGCCTAGGTCGTCCACGACCTAAGGAATCACTGGGTTTAGGTCGGTCGCGACCTAAGAAAGGAGCAGGTTTAAGTCGTATACGAGATAACAAGGCTGAAGAAGAAGTTCTAAATCGTCCACGACTTAACGAGGCTGAAGGCATAAGTCGTTCACGACTTAACGAGGCTGAAGGCATAAGTCGTTCGCGACTTAACTCAAGCGGTCTACGACCTAAGGAAAGTGAAGACTTAAATCGTCTACGACCTAAGGAAACTGAAGGATTAAATCGACTCCGACCTAACAAAGGAGAACTGGAACGACCTAACATGTTTTTAGGTCGTATACGACCTAACGAGATAAGAAATAGGTCGCTGGAACGAGCTAACAGAGTGTTACGACCTAACGAAGAAGGCCTAAGTCGTTCACGACTTAACTCGAGCGGGTCACGACCTAACGAAGAAGATATAGGTCGTCTGCGACCTAACGAGTATGCTGAAGAAAGGATCTCACGACCTAAGATAAGTCGCGTACGACCTACGACTTAAGATAGGTGGCGAGAAAGTTAGGTCGCCAACTACTACAGTTCGCTGAAGAAGGAAGCCGTTGATTCTTATGCCGCGTTAACCTCTGCTGTTGATTCTTTTAAGTCGCTGAAGAAGGGATGCCACTCATTTTAGGTCGCTCACTCCAGATACCATTGATTTTGTTAAGTCGCAGAGTAGGTTATGTCGCGCCTGTTAAGTCGTAGGTCGTAGGCTATAGGTCGGAAACGACCTAAGTGTTGTAACGTGATGTGTTGTATTTTTCTTATGTTGTAATCTTTTAGTCGTATTTTCTTAGGTCGAACTATGTTAGGTCGTAGGTCGTTCACGACCTAAGTGATGTACTATTTTCAGTGTTGAGTTGTAAAATGCTATAAATAGGCGTGAGTTGTAAATTTGAAAGTTTAGTTGATTTGAAATAAAACTCTTGTTTTGTTAGCTTTGTGCTTTCACCAAATTGGTAGTTGAGTGTAATCTCCTATCTCCTCTTTCGGATAATCGAGTGCGCTCGATTCAACGACTGCAGAAGCCGATTCACGGAATCTAGTGCGCTAGATCAACGTGTGAAGAATTGCAGATCTTTGAACCCGGTATCGTGCGCGATCAACGAGTTCGGGATAGCTAGAATTCGGTATCTTCGGATCAACGAATTCGGGCATTTCAGTATCGTCCAATCCATCGATTGCTACTCTCATCGATCGACATTGTTTTTGATCAATCCGTTGCGTCAGTTTTGGTATCAAAGCTTGTTTTAGCCAATCATAGCTAAATCGAGTCTTGGAGCCAAGTCTTTTGAAGAATTTGAAGTTGAAGTGATAGCCGAGCTTGAAGTGAGAAGCCGAGCTAAGTAGAAGTATTGGAAGATCAAATTTGCCTCATTTGGAGAAGTTGTGTTCATCGTGTTCATCGCGAAGTTGCAACAAAGTAGGAGTTTTCGATCCATTACACTTTGGATCTAAGTTCGAATTGTGTTTGAATTTGAGGTGTGAAGAACTTCGGCCGAGATAAGCAAGTGAAGGCCGTGTACATCATTTGACCGAGAATTGAAGAGTTTTGTGAAGTTTTCAAGTATGCCGTCGAGAAGAGCTAATCGTCACCAAAATGTAGAAGCTTTGTATCGAAGAGAAGAAGCTGATGAGATGGAGCAATGAATCAATGAAAACTTTAGTGAAAAGCTTAACGAAGGAATTGGACGATTAGAGAAGATGATGTTAGAGATGAATCAGAATCGGAGAAGGGTATCACCTGAATCTAACCATGGAGGAAGAAGAGTCTCGCCACATTCCAATCGAGACAGAAGTGTTGATGATGATCAAAGGCGTGGGAGGAACGTGAATGATCGTGAACGAAGAAATGTCGATAGAAGGGATGTTGGAGGAAGACGTGATGGTAGTAGAGATATGGGTGGACGAGATAGACAACGATATACATATGATTTTGAAGAGGAGTATGATGGTGGTAGTGTTCGAGGACAAGGACGAGGACAAGGAAGAAATCACTCTGAGTATGATCACAAGTGGGAGTCGGGGATGAAGACTGAAATTCCTGAATTCAAAGGTGGTATGCAAGCGGAGGAGTTTCTAGATTGGGTAGCTAATGTTGAGGAGATTTTTGACTTCAAAGAAGTTCCAGAACATCGTAGGGTGAAGTTGGTTGCTACGAGGTTGAGGGGTAGAGCTTTGGCATGGTGGCAGCAAACCAAACTTACACGTGAGCGGATGGGGAAGTCAAAGGTTGAATCATGGGAGAAGATGAAGAAATTGATGAAAGCAATGTTCTTACCTTACAATTATCAATATTTGATGTATCAACGTTTGCAGAATTTGAGGCAGGGCACAAAGAATGTTAATGATTACGCAGATGAATTTTATCAGCTTATTGCGAGGAATGATATTATGGAAACGGAAGAGCAGCTGACATCTAGATTCATTGGGGTATTGCGAATGCAGATTCAGGATATGGTTAACATGTTTGATCCCAGATCTGTAGTGGAAGCACATCAAAAAGCGTTGGCTTGGGAGAAACAGGGAAGACGAGGTGGTGGTGTGTTTACAAATTCCAACAATCAAGTGAAGGGTGTTAGTGGAAGTTCTAATGTTTCAAAAGCTGTTGCAAAACCAGTTGTGAATGAGGTTGGGAAGGCGAAGGTCAATAATGGTGTCAAGTGTTATAATTGGCAGGAAATGGGCCACAAAAGTAGCGAATGTCCAAAGCCGAAGAAGAGAGCTATGATAGTGGAGGTCGAGGATGAGGATGAAGAAGCTGAATGTTCCAATTCACCACCTGATGAGGAGGAGGAAGAAGTGTCGGGAGACGAAGGTTATAATCTAATGATGAAGAGGTCCTGTTTAACACCAAAGCAAGAGGAGGATTGTAGTTGGTTAAGGAGCAATATTTTTCAGTCAACATGTACCATTCTGGGGAAGGTTTGCAAATTTGTTATTGATGCTGGAAGGTGTGATAATATAATTTCTTCAGAAGCTGTGAGGAAGTTGGCGTTGAAGACTGAGAAACATCCGAAACCGTACAAGCTAGCTTGGTTGAGGAAAGGCGGGGAGGTGAAGGTTGGACGAAGGGCTTGTGTGAAGTTTTCAATTGGAAAGAAATACAAGGATGAAATCTGGTGCGATGTGGTAGATATGGATGTCTGTCATTTGTTGCTGGGGAGACCGTGGCAGTATGATAGGGCGGTGCAACATGATGGGCGTACCAACAGTTACAGTTTCATGTTTGAAGGCACAAAGATTACTCTAGTTCCAAAGAAGCGACAACAGGAGGAAAACAAGTTGGAGGAGATTGAAGAGCTTAAAACTTTGTTATCTTTGAAGGAGTTTGTGAAGGAAGTAAAGGAGGAGCCTGAAGTGTTTTTGTTTATTGGGCGAGAGAGCAGTGAAGAGGTTGAAATTCCGGAAGAAGCGAAGCCAGTTTTGAAAGAATTTGACGATGTATTTCCAGAGGAGTTACCAACGGAGTTGCCACCGTTGAGGGATATACAACATCAGATAGATCTTGTTCCAGGTGTTGTGTTGCCACACAGACCACATTATCGAATGAGTCCCAAGGAACATGAAGAATTGAGGAGGCAAGTGGAAGAATTGCTTGAACAGGGGTGTGTGTAGGAGAGTTTAAGTCCTTGTGCTGTACCAGCTTTATTGGTACCAAAAAAGGATGGGACGTGGAGAATGTGCACCGACAGTCGAGCATTGAATAAGATTACTGTGAGATATAGATTTCTAATGCCGAGGTTGGATGACCTGCTAGATCAATTGAGCGGAGCTACTATCTTTTCGAAGATTTATTTGAAGAGCGGATATCATCAAATTCGTATCAGACCAGGTGATGAGTGGAAGACTGCTTTTAAAACCAGGGAGGGTCTATACGAATGGTTGGTAATGCCATTTGGCTTATCAAATGCGCCGAGCACATTCATGCGGGTGATGAATCAGATTTTTAGACCATTCATTGGGAAATTTGTGGTGGTGTATTTCGATGATATTCTGATATATAGTGGAAGTGCAGAGGAACACTTGCAACACCTGAGAGAAGTGTTGATGGTACTGCGACAAGAACAATTTTATGCTGTAACGAAGAAATGCGTGTTCATGACGCATAGTGTTTTATTTCTGGGGTATATTGTATTGGAGGAAGGAATACAGGTTGACCAGAGTAAAGTCGAAGCAATTAGAAATTGGCCATAGCCCAAGACGATAACGGAAGTTCGTAGTTTTAACGGGTTGGCTTCATTCTATCGAAGGTTCATTCCACACTTTAGTAGTGTGATGGCACCTGTTACAGATTGTATGAAGGGTAAATAGTTTTCATGGTCAGAGGAAGCAGGGGATGCTTTTGGGAAGATCAAGGAGTTGCTGACGTCTACACCAATTCTAGTATTACCAGATTTTCAGTTGTTGTTTGAACTACACACTAATGCGTCAAAGGTTGGGATTGGAGGAATGTTGAGTCAGAGGGGACGCCCTATTGCATATTTCAGTGAAAAGTTATCAGGAGCGAAGATGAGATACAATACATATGATGTGGAATTTTATGCTGTTGTGCAAGCTATTAAACACTGGAGACATTATCTATTCCAGAAAGAGTTTTTTCTGTATACTGATCATGAGGCATTAAAGCATTTACAAGGGCAAGACAAGATTTCAGCAAGACATGCATCATGGATTGCATATCTGCAACAGTTTACTTTTGTTGTTAAACACAAGTCAGGAGTGACGAATCATGTGGCTGATGCTTTGAGCCGAAGAAATCACTTGTTAACTACGATGAAAGTTGAAGTAACAGGATTTGATATGTTGCCAGAATTATTTATCGATGATTCTTACTTTGCAAAGTTTGTTGATAAAGTTAAGGAGGGGAAGACGGATGAGTTTATGATGGTAGACGGTTTTCTGTTCAAAGGAAATCGATTGTGCATACCTGATTGTAGTTTGAGAATGAAGATTGTAAAAGAGCTACATGAAGAAGGACATGTTGGGAGAGACCGTACATTACAGTTGATTTCACAATCTTACTTTTGGCCATCAATTAGGAAAGAGGTGGAAAGGTTTGTGGAACGATGTCATATCTGTCAGGTTTCGAAAGGAACTGCGACTAATGCTGGTTTATATATGCCGTTACCTGTACCAACTAAACCATGGGTTGATGTGAGTATGGACTTTGTGTTGGGGTTGCCGAGAACGCAGCGTGGTAATGATTCCATTTATGTGGTGGTGGACCGATTTTCGAAAATGGCACATTTTATTGCTTGTAAGAAGACGGCAGATGCTGTTCATGTTGCTCAATTATTTTTCAAAGAGATATATCGACTTCATGGATTGCCAGAATCTATTGTGTCGGATATGGATACTCGTTTTCTGAGTCATTTTTGGCTATGTTTATGGAAGATGGTGGGAACGAAGTTGAACTTTAGCAGCGCTTATCATCCGCAAACGGATGGACAGACCGAGGTTGTGAACAGATCATTGGGAAATTTGTTACGATGTCTTGTGCAAGACAATCTGAAGAGTTGGGATGTGAAGTTATGTCAAGCAGAGTTTGCTCATAATCATGCTGTGAACCGTAGTACGGGTTTCAGTTCATTTCAGATAGTATATTCAAGCTTACCGAAGGGACCGTTGGATTTAACAGTCATACCACAACCAAAGAAGACAGTCAAGCGAGCTGCTGATTTTGTTGAAGGATTGTCAGAATGTCATAAAGTCGTTCAAGAACGATTGGAAAAGGCAAATGAGAAATACAAACGATCTGCAGATCTGAAGCGAAGAAGTGTTGAGTTCAATGAAGGAGATATGGTGTATGTTGTATTAACAAAGGACCGTTTTCCAGTGGGCGCTTATAACAAATTGAAAGCCAGAAAAATTGGTCCTGTAGAAGTCATGAAATGGATTAATGAAAATGCTTATAAGTTGAAGCTGCCGGAGGATGTGTACACGTCTGACGTATTCAATGTTAAGCATCTCGTACCATATCATGGGGATGAATCTGTTGGGGAAGAAGAGAGTACAAATTCGAGGTCGAATTTTTCTCAACCTGGGGAGGATGATGCATCACAGGCTAGAGTCGAAGTAGTGCAAGCTCCAAATACACAAGGCCTAGGTCGTCCACGACCTAAGGAATCACTGGGTTTATGTCGGTCGCGACCTAAGAAAGGAGCAGGTTTAAGTCGTATACGAGATAACAAGGCTGAAGAAGAAGTTCTAAATCATCCACGACTTAACGAGGCTGAAGGCATAAGTCGTTCACGACTTAACGAGGCTGAAGGCATAAGTCGTTCGCGACTTAACTCAAGCGGTCAACGACCTAAGGAAGGTGAAGACTTAAATCGTCTACGACCTAAGGAAACTGAAGGATTAAATCGACTCCGACCTAACAAAGGAGAAATGGAACGACCTAACGAGATAAGAAATAGGTCGCTGGAACGAGCTAACAGAGTGTTACGACCTAACGAAGAAGGCCTAAGTCATTCACGACTTAACTCGAGCGGGTCACGACCTAACGAAGAAGATATAGGTCGTCTGCGACCTAACGAGTATGCTGAAGAAAGGATCTCACGACCTAAGATAAGTCGCGTACGACCTACGACTTAAGATAGGTCGCGAGAAAGTTAGGTCGCCAACTACTACAGTTCGCTGAAGAAGGAAGCCGTTGATTCTTATGCCGCGTTAACCTCTGCTGTTGATTCTTTTAAGTCGCTAAAGAAGGGATGCCACTCATTTTAGGTCGCTCACTCCAGATATCATTGATTTTGTTAAGTCGCAGAGTAGGTTATGTCGCGCCTGTTAAGTCGTAGGTCGCATGCTATAGGTCGGAAACGACCTAAGTGTTGTAACGTGATGTGTTGTATTTTTCTTATGTTGTAATCTTTTAGTCGTATTTTCTTAGGTCGAACTATGTTAGGTCGTAGGTCGTTCACGACCTAAGTGATGTACTATTTTCAGTGTTGAGTTGGCGTGAGTTGTAAATTTGAAAGTTTAGTTGATTTGAAATAAAACTCTTGTTTTGTTAACTTTGTGCTTTCACCAAATTGGTAGTTGAGTGTAATCTCCTATCTCCTCTTTCGAATAATCGAGTGCGCTCGATTCAACGACTGCAGAAGCCGATTCACGAAATCTAGTGCGCTAGATCAATGTGTGAAGAATCGCAGATCTTTGAACCCGGTATCGTGCGCGATCAACGAGTTCGGGATAGCTAGAATTCGGTATCTTCGGA
The DNA here is from genome assembly GCA_030737815.1 of Allium fistulosum. Taxonomy (NCBI): domain Eukaryota; kingdom Viridiplantae; phylum Streptophyta; class Magnoliopsida; order Asparagales; family Amaryllidaceae; genus Allium; species Allium fistulosum. Next base: position 239,199,675 of record CM060902.1, read on the forward strand.
TCAATGAATTCAGGCATTTCAGTATCGTCCAATCCATCGATTGCTACTCTCATCGATCGACATTGTTTTTTATCAATCCGCTGCGTCATTACCTTATCCTAAATGGTTTTCATTTTCTTGATAAAAGAGGAGGAGAAATGAGAATGGAAATGGGAATAATAGAGGAGAAGAGAATACGTGGATATGGTAACTTCAAATCAATTAACAACAACATACTATTTATATGATTGTTTATAGGGTTTTGACATTTCATTTCATTTATTTCGTAAATTTATCACATGTTTTATGGTCGTACTATTTGTAGGAACATCGAATCACAATGATTTTAGATATCTCAACTCATCTCATTTTTCTAGTTGATTTGTCAATATTCAAGACTGTGCCCCGAAAGGTCATTTTTGTGGGTTTCAAAATTGTATGAGTTATCAGAACGTCTGATCTTACATATTTTTCGATCGTGAAGTTCAACTGATATTTCTATCTTAAGGGATATTTTCTATTCCCCGAAATTCTCTGGTGCATGTAAATCGATGAATTACGAATAACTATCGAAAAACCAAAAAGATATAGTATAGAAATATCAGGGTCTTTACATTTTGGAGTTGAGTAGTGACGAGCATGAGGCTTTGGATGTATTTACTGTTTATTATTTAAGCAACATTAGTAGATTTATACGTATCAACATTCTGAGGATAGGTTGTTATAGTTGTCCATAGTTAATGGTGGTACTTATGTAGTTGATGTAGCAATTTGGAGAACTTTATTTTAGGAGTGACCATATGTACTATTTATTTTGACTATGTTATATTAAATTTCATCGATTCAATATAAGCATAGCTTTGTTGCTTAGAGTTCTACTATTTTAATTTTTCCCCCACGATCTGGCATTTGCATTCTTAACTATCGACACACGAGTACTCAAGGATGATATTAGGTATAGACCATGGTATCAAAATGGAGGATTGTTACAATATCCTCCTTGAAGGTCGAGGGGAAGTAAGATTAAAAGGAGAAAAGTTATTTTCCTGCATAAATTGGAATCTCAGAATAGGATTACAAAAATTACATAGAGTAATTTTCCCTTCTCAGGTATTTTTAAAAAGAAAGTGAAAATAATTTCCTTTTGTTAAGAGAAAGTAGTGATCCTTTTGAGACCCTTCCCAATTTTAAATCAAGGAAAAATATTTATCCAAATGGCCATTTCCCAAATTAAAATCAAAAAAGGGAATTGTCCCAAATGAAAATACATCTTCTTTTGCAAATCATTCCCCTTTAAAAATCATTCAAACGTAAAATCAAAAATAATTTTTTGTTTATAAAATCATTATTCTAAAATAAAAAGAAAAACATATGATTCTTCTAATTGAAAGCACTTATCCGTTTACATCAAAAATTGACGTAAATGATGTGTTGATATATATCTTCGATCTACCCATGCCAAACATGTAAAACAAAGAAGATCTAATAAAAGGAAACAGAGGGGGGGGAGAGAGGAAGAAGGTTCCAACTTGAAAAGGAAAAAGTGCAAAAACCAAATAGAGAGAGAAGAAATTTTTATAATGGTTCAATTAATGAAACATACATCCACTTTATTCTCTTGTTATATGCTTGATTACAGTCTTCTTCACCTTTTCCTATATATATAATGATTTTTAGAGGAAATATATCTATATTAAGGAGCTAAAATGTTAATGAAACTCTTCTTGGCTTCAATGGTTGCTTCAAGCTTGTGGAGAGGAGTGAAGATCTGGAGAGAGGTTCTTCATCAAATCACTACTTATTTAAAGGCGTTGAAGCATGTTATAAAGTTGAAAATATATATTTATGTTCATATTTATGAGTTGGTGGCTCAAATTTGAGCAATAATGCATGGAGAGGTCTTATCTGCGTTAAGAGATCATTATTATATGTCAAAGAATAAATCAAAGATATTTAAACATCTACACTTTCCAATATTATAGTTATTTTCTTATTTTGTAGTTACTTAGGCTCTAAGCAATATAGCTACAAATATCAGTTATGTATTGTCAAACTATTAGTCAAGTCATCAATTAAGATGTAGACTTTTAATATTTGTTGTTTTCTTCCTCTCTTTCTCCCCACATCTTCTTCTTTATATTATATTTCTCTATTTCAATATTTCAATATGGTATTAGAGTGTGTTTCGATTTATTAAAATAATGTTGACAAGCACCATTGTTCAAGTGGTTAAGTGATTCGGCTTTGGTGCGAGAGGTCACAAGTTTGAAACTTGCATACCGTGATTCGAACGTTTATTGACATGTGATATGTTGTCCCATTGACATGATGTATATAAAGTACCATTTCAAAAATAAATAAATAATAATGTTATGATTCAATTTGGGAACTACAATTCAATTCATCAACTATAATCAAAATTCATCAATGCTCGTTCAAAGATTGCATCCTAACATCATCCTGATTTGAAGCTTGAAGTTTTGGAACCTATCGGATGTATTACTCAAACCGTGCTTCCGCTCTTAGAGAAACAATCTATGATTTTTGTATCAGTTCTGTTTGGTGTCAATCTTCTGGCAATGACTATAATGAATCTCACTTTGAATTCCATTTCCAATCTCATGAGAATCTCCTTATTCTCATTTTCTCTTTTCCCGAATTCCAACTTCGAATTTTTGATTGGAATTACTCTTCCAAACCCGATTGGAATTCCACTTCCAATCTCATAGGAATTTCCTTATTTCCATTTTCTCTTCTTGAATTTCAACTTTGGACTTTGATTCATTATCGTTGTCTTTTTAGATGGTTGTTTAACAATAAGGTATAAGATGATATTTGAAGATAGTCTCTTTAGCAGCACTTGAAATCATTGTTTCGCAGCACTGGATGATTTTAGTGACAGTGCCAATTTCAGATTTTCTTTTTGATCGTGTTTGTTTTAGTAAACTCTAGTTACTATGCATCTTGAGTTTGAGGGGGATTTTAAAGATATTAAAGAATATTGTAGGAGATTTCACAATTTATTACTTACCTATTGTATTTTATAGTTTTCCCTAGTTATGATATTTCCAATTATATAATTACTTGGATTCCAAGTAATTTAGATATAAATATGAGTTATGTACTGGTGAATTTTTAAATTAAGTCATCAATAAGATGTAATCTTCAATATTTATTCGTGTTTGTTTCTTCCATTGTGCAAAAATTGCACAAATGCGGAAAAACAATAAACAAGATCTTGATTTGCCAATTTGAACATCACTCAATCTAGCAACAATTATTCTATTACTTCAAATAAATAGTAAATAACTATAAAGAAGAAAATGAGACGTATAATATTAACACCAGTTCGGTAGTTCCACTATCATCAAGATAGTGTACGTCCAGTCCAAAGGTGAGAGATCTTATTACACATGAGAGAATTACAAGAGATTGCAAGATAAGAGTTTATATATTAAAGCCCTAAATTAGGGTTAACAAGAAGAGACACTATTAAGGGATCACTGGCTGAATGACTGGATGGATTTACAATAAAGTCTACCCTCAATATATAGCCAGTGCAAATCCATGAAAGTCGTCGATTAAATTACTAAGGTACGGTAAGAAGATAATGAAGCCAATTTACAATGGTAACAAATGGTGCAAACATAGCAAGTAATTCATTCATTCCTTTAATTAGCAAAGATGGAAATAAATAATCCTAAAACAATGCGTTTATTGAGAAAAAAATAATATGCATACCATTTTGCGTATATTTTATTCCATAACGTGTGCGTGTATTTATTTCCTTGTCATTTCGTGCAAATGCAATCCAATAATTTATGGATTTTCATATCAAAAATAATGAACAAACATAATTACTTTCCTTGTTACCATAACTTCCTCCTCGATGCTCTGAACGTCTCCCGTCTCTTTTACAATGAAGAACACATAACCCTCTTTAAAATGACATATAATTTGAATCGTAGAATCTCGACATCTTCTTCTTCTCTTCCACTTTCATTTTCTCTATTTATTTTGTTCTCATTAATAATGTCAACATGGTATCATAGCAGGTTTCAGTCCTGGCGGAAATTCAATGGTTTGATTTATCAAAATATCTCCTTCCTTGTATCTCCAAAAACCATATATTTATCATGCATGCCTCAACTTGGATTCACAAACTTCAGATCCGAGACACCAAACTTTCCCAAAAGTGTTATAGAGCTTACTTGCGAAACAATTTATGACAGCTTTCCCATTTTAGATTTCAGTTTCTAGTTCTTCTCTGATTGACGTAAGTTTTCTGATAATGGTAGTAATGAATCCTGATTGGAATAACTCTTCCAATCCCATAGGAACTCCATATTCCTATTTTTTTCTTTTTTCGGATTTCGACTTCGGATTTCTGATTGGAATTACTCTTCCAATCCAGATTCGAAATCTACTTCCAATCCCATAGGAATTTCCTTATTCATGTTTTCTTTTCCCGAATTTCAACTATGGATTTTTTGATTCATTGTTGTCTTCTTTGTAGACAGCTGCCTGCCAATGAGGCTAAAACTTTTACTTGATGTTACTCTATAGCAGCATTTGACCAATTGGTTTAACATTCTTTAGATGACTCAGATGACATTATTTCTTGGTGGTTCTTCTTTGATTGTTTCTTGCATTGGCAAATTCCAGTTGTTATGCACCATGAGTTTGAGGGGGGATGTTAAGAGATGATGATTATATGTCAAGGAATAAATCAAAGATATTTATTTATATACGCTTCCCAATATTATAGTTGTTTTCCTATTTTATAATTACTTAGCTCTAAGCAATATAGGTATAAGTATCAATTGTATATTGTTTAATTATTAATCAAGTTATTAATAAAAATGTAGTCTTTTAATATTTCTTTCTCTCTCTCCCCCATCTTCTTCTTTTCAATTATGTTTTCATTTATCAATTATTTTAACATGTTATCGGAGCTGGATTTAGTATTTTAACAATCTACAGTACGAGGACGTAAGGGTTGAGTTGAAGCGGAACGAAGAGATTCAGATCGAATTTGAGAAAAAGTTAGAAGGTTATAAACTACTTTGGGTCAGCTTTGAGTGGACCAAGATCCTCAAGCGCTACCTTAGGTTGCGCTTCGTTTGCTTGCTTCGGGTCGAACCACTATGCATTTGTGTTTTTCGAGCCTTTCTCATGTGTTTTCAAGTGGAATTTTAGGTTCGAGCGAAGTTTGGTTTCTCTGCATTTTCGGTCTTATTTTCAAGTGGGAATGGTCTTGAAGGTGTTTTTTTAATGCTAAAAAAATGTTGAGTGATTTTGCTTTATTATATATTTAAATTTGAGATGAACTTGAGTAGGAAACCTTTGGAGTTGACATTGAGTTATCGGATTTTTTGGTTGATCCACCATGTTATGCAGCAGATCTAATTTTAACTGACCTGGTTTGTTTCTAGTCTCATCGTGAATTCGTAAAACTTGTGTTTTCTATTGTTTTCAAGCACTTTGAGTATCATCTTCAACAGAATTTTGATTAAAGTATCTTAAAACATTGTATAAGTCTATTTTGGCTTGTCAATGCCGAAGGTGGAGGATAACAACTAATGTTTGCAATATGTACTGAGAACTATGAATACTATTGGCCATGGTAAAAACACTGGAGGTTAATGTGCAAATAATATTTTAGAAGGCAGGCGAGGAAAGTGAACCGAATCGTCTTCTTTTATCAACCACTGAATATTCAATCACATAACCCCAATCTTTTCAAAAGCTCGAAACTATTCAGCCATGGCCATATCATTCCGAATTCCAAATTCACTCATTACACTGCCGCAAAACCAATCCACTTCAGAAAAAAATATAACCTCGAAACCAAATTTCAATCTCCAACTTAGAAACCCAATTCTAGCCCAACTAGAAAACTGCACTAACATGCACCATTTGCACCAGCTACACTCACACATGATCAAATCAGGCCTAATAAATGACTCATTTGCTCTCAGCCGCTTACTGGTTTTCTGTGCTCTATCCTTTCATGGAGACCTCAACTATGCCATGAAACTCTTCAAACAAGTCCAAAGACCGAATCTCTTCATTTGGAACGCCATGATTAGAGCTCTAAGTAGAAGTAACCATCCTGAAATTTGTTTTCATATGTACGCAGATATGCTGAATAGTGGCATCATCATTCCTGATTCGTACACATTTCCATTTTTGATTAAGTCTTGTTTGAACAGTTCCGGTGTTTTTGAAGGGAAACAAGTGCATGCACACGCTGTGAAGTATGGGTTGGAGTTCGATTATCATGTTATGAATTCTTTGATTAATTTCTATTCTGAAATGGGTCAGTTTGATATGGCTTTTGCATTGCTCGATACCATGGATGCCACAGATGAAATCGAAGTTCCTATGGCGATTATGATAGGTGGGCTTATTAGCAATGACAAGCCAAAAGAAGCAATCGAGTTGTTTCTTAGAAAAGATTGGAGAAAACTGAAACTTGATCAAGTAACTTTTGCAACTGTTCTATCCGCATGTGCCAATGTTAAAAATTTGAAACTGGGAAAGGAGATACATTATTACATTGGAGAGAACCATGTTGAAATGAGCCTTATATTGTCTAATTCTCTCATGAACATGTATGCAAAATGTGGAGAGTTCGAAGTTACCAGGACCTTGTTCGATAATATGCATGAAAAAGATGGTGTTTCTTGGAATGTTTTGATAACAGGATATGTGGAACATGGTTATTTCGAAGAAGGAATAAAATTGTTCTCTGAGATGAAGGATATGAATATAAAAGCAAGTGAAGCTACGTTGTTAAGCTTAATTTCAAATTGTCATGAGGTAGAACAAGGAAAAGTTGTTCATCGATACATAAACCAAATGGGTTTTCATGTCAAAATATCAATATGCAATGCACTTATCAATATGTATGCAAGAATTGGATACAATGAGTTGGGGAGAGAAATTTTTGACAATATGCGTGAAAAAGACGCGATTACATGGAACTCTATGATTAGCGGGTACGCACAATGTGGTTCTATGGATACTGCACGCTCGCTCTTTGATGAAATGCCTAAAACGGATAATTTCTCCTTGAGCACTATCATTCTTGGCTACGTTAGATGCAACAAAGCTGAAGAAGCAATTGGTATATACAAAGAACTAGTAAATGAAGTAGATGACTTGAAGCTTGATAGAGTTACACTGATTAGCATTTTATCTGCATGTTCGAGCTTGGGTGCATTAGAAGAAGGTAAGTATATTCATACATACATCGAAAATAATGAAATAAAGATCGATGCCTATTTAGGCACTGCGCTTATTGACATGTACTCGAAATGTGGGTGCATAGATAGCGCGATGAAAATATTCAAAGAAGTTAAAGAAAGAGATGTGTTCACTTGGACTGCAATGATTTCTGGGTTAGCATTAAATGGTCGTGGTGAAGAAGCTCTTCGAATGTTTAAAAAACTACCTATGAAGCCTAATTCTGTAACATTTTTAAGTGCATTATCTGCTTGTGTGCATTGTGGGCTTGTTAACGATGGAATCGATATATATCGTAGTATGGTAAATGATCATAAAATTGAGCCTGAAATGTCGCATTTGGGATGCATGGTCGATATACTTGGAAGAGCAGGACTTTTGGAAGAAGCTTTAGATTTTATAAAGAGGTTAAGATGTAAAGTGGATGCAAGTGTTTGGGGAGCTTTGCTTAGTGCATGCAGAATACATGGAAACACAAAAGTGGCTGAAATTGCAATGAAGGAGATGGTTGAGTTAGAACCTAAGCATGAAGGAGCTCATGTTATATTGTCGAACATTTATGCAGAGGCAGGAGAATGGAAAGAGAAGAAGGAGATGAGGAAGAGGATGAAAGATGCAAACATAAAGAAGAAAGTTGGAGCAAGTTGGATTGAGTTAAACGGAAACTTCCATGAGTTTGCAGCTGGAGATATTCAGTATAAGATTGTACAATAAGGTTTGAGGTTTAATACATTATAGAACTGAATTCTTGCAATTTACATATCACCAAATACAAAAGAATTTCTCTACACTTGTAAAACTAAAAGGAAAACAATGAATGGATAATCAGAAGTTGCTAAAAATCAGAGCCCACTGGCCATCCTTTTCTTGTAATTCTCAATAGACTGCAAACGCTGTAGCATAAGGTCGCGCTTGAATTGATAAATGAAGTCTTCTGCACGTTTATCGATATTCTTGGGACTATTTATGCCATTTTCGCTCTCTGGCCAAGACAACAGCAGATTGTTTTCGACTCGAAATTGGTAAAGCCTATGAAGCTTTTCTGAATCGTCCGTCTTCGTAGCATGCGTAGAACTACTTTGCTTTGACATGTTGTTGTAACTTTTTAGTGTGGTAATGATATGTTAAAGAAGAAGATTTTGTTTGTTTTTTGATACAAAAATGAAGTGGGTTTGCATACTTTTATAGTTCGAGAATTTGGATGAAATTTGTGGTGTGTGAGCTGTAAAAGGGATGCGCCACCTTTGAGGACCTGAATGAACATGGACTCGGTTTGCTCGTGTGCTATTATTACCTAACAGCAGTTGAATATGTTTGAGGTGTTTCCTACTCATCTCTTTGGCTGCTTCTAGAACATGCTGGCCGCATATAATCCACAGCATTCATCTATTCGTATTGCTATCACATGGGTCTTATTTATTTATTTACGCGTGGTATTGACATAAAAAATGTGTCAAGTTTGGCATCTTTTTACCTTACTTTAAGTTGACGTTCAATGCACATATTACTCTACTCTTTACAATAGATGAAAACATAGTAAAATTTTAGAAGTTAATAGTTTTCCAGTATAAGCAAACATTAACCATTAATATATCCTTTTTATTGTTAAATTGAAGTACCAATTTTATTAGAAATATTCAAATCTGTCTAATTTTGATGGATAAAAAATTGGTACATTCCAATTTAAGAAAAAACGAGATAGATCTATCAAATCAGCAAAAAAAAACAGTAAATAACACTGTAATTTTTATAGTGGTTCAGTAAATTTCATATCATACTTCTACTTTAATCTTATTATAGATTGATTGTCACGGGTACAACACCTTTGCAACTTGATTTTCGGTCTAGAACATCAAAAGTAAGCTCTAAAATGACGATGGTGTGTAAAGAGTAGAAGATGAAGAAAATGAAGGCCAAAAGCCTTTTCATTGTTACTCTAGGTTTGCTATTCATAGAAGAATTGCCCATCAAAGTCCTCAGATTAATGAAAGATCAAATAAAGATCCAAATTCAAAATAATAGGTATGAAGAAATGGTCAGTCTCCGTAGCCAAAACGGTACCGAGAGAGTTGCTTTCTGATTTCTTGGCTTTTTCGTTCTTGACCTCAAACTCCTAGAGGTATTTTCCATCATCATTCTAAGCTTGCCTCCAAGTTCTTGAACCACTTCTTCATTCTGACGTCCAGGTTCAATTAAAAGTTACTCGGTTCAAATATTGAATTACACTTGTTATATCGTTCACTGCTATCCCGCCTTTTGGCAAGGCCATGATACTAAGAACTAGACTAGAAACCAATGACAGTTCGTCTTGGAGATCGATTATACGCAGGCTCACTATGGATATCGACGACTTTTGTCCGAGTCCGGATCGAGCTAAAATTGATATGACGCGACAAGCAAGGCTATGAAAGTCAACGTTTCAAATTTCAAGTCAATCCGAGTTCATATGCTCAAGTTATGATCGATGAAAAATTGGATAAAAGACAGTCTCGCATTCAAATCCATCGACTGGCCACTGTTCGACTCGATCGAGTTCGAATCCATCGCCTGACTACTGTTCGAATCGATCGAGTTCGAATCCATCAGGGAAATCTTTGTTCGAATCGATCGGCTCTTCATCGATCGCCAAAGTCTATTTCGAATCGATCAGCCCCGCATCGATCATCCAGTGTTCACTTCGAGAACCTTTGTTCGAATCCATCAGGACCCACTGTTCGTATCCTTCAAACCCAGTTACTTCGTATCCATCAAGAAGTCCTTGTTCGTATTGATCCACGTCATGGCTATTCGTATCGATCGAGCTACCATTATTCGAGTCCATCTGGACACGTCAACTTCGTATCGATCAAATGGAGTCATTCCCAATCGATACGAACGAGGCCACGCAGTTAACTTATTCCATGTGTCCCTCATTGATACGAACAAAGCTCGTTGCATCGATACGAAACAAGGGCCACCTCCCATCGATTCGAACAAGACAAGTGCCTCGATACGAACAAGGCGAGAGTTTTGGAAACGACTCGGCGAAAAATATGGATCGATGCGAAGAGCGCGCGCCACGTCAATCTGCTAGCGCATGCCGCCATCGATTCGAAATCATCGAGTCGAAATCATCGATAAGAACGAAAAAGCCAACCGAAAAGAACCATTTCGTATCGATCATATCTCCTAATCTACAAGTCCAAATGCTATGAAATTTTCACAGGAGCTTACGTGCATGCTGAAGAAATGTCCACGCCAAATTTCGACTCCATCGGACACAATCTTGATCGATACGAAATCCGTTCGTATCGATCACGGATTGGACCAAAACTTCACGGGCTTGGTCGCGCGAGCCTACTCACGTGCCTAAAGGAGTCTCCCGAGATCTGAGAAAAATATCAGCCTCCTACACCTATAAATAGAGCCCCAGGGCATGCATAAAGGGGATCTTCTTCTTCCTTGAACTCTCCAATGCCCAGACTCTGCCGGATCCAGTTTCAAACTCCATTGCTGCTGCTACTAACGAATTTCACTGCTGTAAATCATTATTATCTGCTGTAACCCGCTGAAATCAATTGTAATCATCAAAGAAACATCAATAAAGCAATCAACTTCATAGTGGACGTAGGCAACACGCCGAACCACTCTAAATTCTTGTGTTTCTGTGCGTTCTTATTACTTTCATTATCTGTTTTTGGAGTTTTTGTTAGATAATCCTCTTTTTCCATTTAATTTCTTCATTTTATCTCTTCAAAAACTTCCGAAGAGTGTTGTGCCCAATTTTGGTACAAACACTTTGGTGCTTTCACTGAGAAGAAACCAAATTTTCTCCTGCTCCTTGGATCTCCTATCGATACCGGATTGCATAAATCTAAGAAGCAGATCCAGATCTTAGACTTTAAAGCCCTTCCATTCTATTCAGATTTGCGTCAGATCTAGGAAAGGACTTTCATTAATTCACCATGGTAAGTACACGAACTACCTCTACAGCTGCTGATCAGGGAGGACGGGACAGGCATAATCCCGCGCAATTGCCTCCATCAAACCAAGATGCCGCCGGACCTTCAGATCCATCAGGCCCGGTTACCAGACAAGAGTTTCAGATGCTGCTCCAAGAATTGACCCAGAGTCGGCAACAGCTAACTGAACAACTCCGTGCCAACACAGAGTTGACAAACCAGCTGAATCGCCAAAGGCGCAGAAGATCCAGAAGAGACCAAGGGTCTTATTCTTCCACAGAGAGGTCAGCCTCATCTGATGGTCATCACCGATCCACACGCCCACGGCTGGATGTAAGCTACACCCAGGCCACAGGACACCAACCTGCTTCGAATCTTGGGCAACCCAGAACTGGACCATCCACTAGTCATCATAGAAGACCTTCATCCCAAGGAGGTGCTGCTCCTTATCATGTCATAGGCAACCTTGCTACCACTACCACTACCGAACAAGGGGTTGATGCTGGAAACCAAGCTGATCCTCATCGTAGCCAATGGGATCATACTCCAGAGCCTTATGTCCCAGAAAATGTTGAACCAAGGAGGCGAGGCACGGACCGTCGACCGCGTCTGGTCCAGACTCGCGCTGTGGAACTCGACCACACCTTGGCACAGCATGCTCCTAATATCCGGATGCCGGATATACCAACGATGATTCGCCAAATGATCCGTGAAAGTCAGGGCCTCACCAATGATGACTAGGGAATCTCCCGGAGTCATACCCCTTTCACCGATGACATATTGTATGCTGAACCACCTCGACGCTTCAGGATGCCAACTTTGCCAGTATATGAAGGAAGTTCTGATCCCAATCAACATATCCTGAAATACGAATGGCTGATGAATGCTGCGAGAGCTGATGATGCAGTAAAATGCCATAGTTTCCCCATTTCCCTGGGGGGAATTGCAACAATGTGGTTTACTTGTTTTCCACCACGATCCATTTCTAATTTTGACCAGATGGCCACCAAGTTTGTTGAACAATTCCGTATGCATGTAGCAAGGCCTAAAGATGTTAACACTCTGTCTAGTGTTACTCAAGCTCCTAGAGAAACACTTAGACGTTACTTGGAGCGATTCCATGCTGCGTGTGCAGAAATAAGCAATCCCAATGATAACTCTATCATGATGGCATTGACTAAGGCGATTGACCCTGATTCCGAGTTCGGAAATTGGTTAGCTGGAAAACCACTTGCGTCATCGGACCGTTTCTATTCCAAGGAAGCCCAATTCTTGAGAAGGGAGGATGCAGAACAGTCTACGAAGCAGGATGACGCATGGCCCAACATCGAAGGAATTCAGAGTACCATCGTCGTTAAACAATCCAGGGAGAGTTCTGGAAAAGTTCAGTTGAACATTCAAAATAAACAAAACCAGCAGAGGGACAATAGAAATCAAAGCAAAAAACGAGATCAGAATCGTGGTCCACGACGTAGAGCTCCCATGTATGATAATTATACTCCATTGAACACGTCGTTGGAAAATGTGTATTTGCAGACTTGTAACACCATGCAATATAAGAAACCTGCCCCGAAGCCATCAACAGAAAGACAAGTCCAGACAGGGAAGTTTTGTAGATTCCATGAGAGTTATGGCCATAACACAAATGAGTGTCGTCATTTACAAGATCTCATTGAGAAACTGATACGTGAACGGAAGTTGGATCAGTATGTGCGGGTGCCGTAGTCAAGAGGTGCGGGCCCATCAAATCATAATCGTGCGCCAAATCAAGAAAGGCAGGAGGAACCCGCTCGTACTGGCGGGAGGTTGGTTATTAATACAATAAGTGGTGGTCCTCATCCAGCAGACCGAAGCTGGAAGGAAATGGAGTCGTATGCCAGCTCTATCAGGCATGCGGACTTCGAGTGTTGTAGTAGTTTTGATGAAGGGGCTCCGGCCAAGCAGTAGAAGACGATGACAGATGACATCGTGTTCAGAAACAGAGACGCTGATAAAGTCGAAGCCCCCACTATCGATCCACTGGTCATCTCAGCGCAAGTAGGTCCTGCTTGGATGAAGAGGATCCTAGTTGACAGTGGAAGCTCTGTGAATATTATGTTTAAACGAGCTTATGATCAAATGAGAATGGAAGCCAAAGATTTGAAACCTTGTCAATCTCGAATCCATGGTTTCAATGGAAGTGCTACTATACCCACTGGAGTAGTGGAGCTGCCGGTGGAGTTGGGAGTTGGAGAATGTCGAAGGGTGCGGATATTGCAGTTCGTTGTGCTGGACATAGACTCCCCTTATAATGCTTTCATGGGCCGACCGGCCCTCGCCGAATTCAGGCCGCCATTGCCCCATGGTGTTTGACTTTAAAGTTTCCCACTGATCGTGGAGTGGGAATCATTTAAGGAGATCAGGCTGCTGGGAGAGCCTGTTATGTTGCCGAGCTGCGGGAGGCGCAGCGAAAGGAAAAGGGAAAGGGCATAAAGGAATCTCTCTACGTCCGATTTGCTGATAATTGACAATTAACGCCCGGGCCTAGACCCGGGCACCCTAGCCAATTCCAAAGGTATCTTGACCCAAGAGAAACTGAAGACGAAGGAGAATCTAAAGAAAGTCAAGCATCCCCGGCCGAACTGACGATTGATGTCCCAATTGACGATGATGATTCAAAAATGATAAAGATTGGGTCTCAGCCAAGCCAGCAAACTCAAGAGGAATTGGTTGAATTTCTATGGGTGAATCTTGACGTGTTCGCCTGGACGCATTCTAACATGTGTGGGATCTCGCCGGACATCGCGAGCCACACTCTGAATATTGACCCGCGGCATGTCCCGGTCAAACAGAAAAGGCGTGGTATGGATCTAGAGAGATCTGCCGCCCTTAAAGAAGAAGTAGAAAAACTCAAAGCAAACGGGTTCATTCGAGATGCATTATACCCGGAGTGGGTGTCGAATCCCGTGCTCGTCCGAAAGTCAAACGGAAAGTGGAGAACATGTGTCGACTATTCCGATCCGAATAAAGCTTGTCCCAAAGACAGTTTTCCGCTTCCCAGGATTGATCAGCTAGTAGATTCGACAGCTGGGCATGAGCTCTTATCCTTCATGGACGCGTATTCTGGCTACAATCAGATACCGATGCATTTACCTGATCAAGAACATACCAGCTTCGTAACCAATCTGGGACTTTATTGTTACAAATTTATGCCATTCGGACTCAAGAATGCCAGGGCTACTTACCAACGATTGGTCAATCGGATGTTTGCCAATCAAATCGAAAAAACAATGGAAGTATATGTAGACGACATGCTTATGAAGTCACGATTTTCCACTGACCATATTAAAGACCTGGAAACTATGTTCAACATACTTCGAGAATACAAAATGAAGCTCAATCCACTGAAATGTCACTTTGGAGTTGCATCCAGAAAATTCCTCGGGTTTATCGTCAACGCTCGGGGAATCGAAGCTAATCCTAAAAATATTTGGGCAATCAGAAATCTTGAAACTCCGAAATCTATAAAGCTAGTTCAGAGTCTCAATGGGAAAGTAGCAGCATTGAGCAGGTTCATTTCAAAGTCCACCGAGAAATGCATTCCCTTCTTCGATCTGATCCAAAAAGGAAAACGGAACTTTGAATGGACTATGGTATGTGAGGGCGCTTTCCAAGCACTAGTTCAGCATCTATCCACACCACCTATCCTCTCAAAGCCTATTTATCATGAGAAGTTGTACATATACTTGGCGATATCAGAAAATGCTATCAGCACTGCCTTAGTTCGAGAAGAAGACAGGATACAGAAGCCAGTATACTACGTCAGCAAGCGATTGACTGAGCCTGAAAGGAATTATCCAAAATTAGAGAAGTTGGCTTATTGCCTTGTTATTGCATCAAGAAAACTCCGACCGTATTTCCAGGAACATTCCATCATTGTTTACACCGACCAGCCGTTACGATAGGTCCTTATGCGGCCTGAGACATCTGGTAGGTTACTCAAGTGGAACATCGACCTAAGCTAGTTTGATATCACTTACACTCCAAGACGAGCCATTCAAGGACAAGTTCTAGCCGATTTCATAGCTGAATTTACCATTCCAGAGGAATTGCCCGAAACCAGTGAATCCCCTGAATACATCTGGAAGCTTTATACCAACGGTGCATCAAACGACCGGTGTTCGGGCGCTGGTGTTGTACTTGAAACTCCCGAAGGTTGATCTATATGTTATGCCTTGAAGTTCGATTTTCATGCGACCAATAATGAAGCTGAATATGAAGCCCTCTTAGCTGGTTTGAAACTTGCTAGAGATTTGAGAATTATCGCTGTGGAGATTTATTGTGATTCACAGTTAGTTGTGTGTCAAGTACGGGGAGAGTATCAAGCAAGAGATCGAAGGCTGGCTACTTACTTAGCTCGAGTTTAGGAAGTACTGAATCAGTTTGATTATTATGCCATCTATTGTATACCTCGAGAACGCAACCAAAAAGCCGATTCATTGATAAAGCTAGCCAGCACAGGTGAAGCTCAGCAAATGGGACTCGTTCCCGTAGAGACGTTATCTTCTCCAAGCATTGACCGGGCAGAAATAGACTGGGTACGCGAAACCGTCCCCGAAAAGGATTCATGGATGACTCCACTCAGAAATTACATTGCGCATGGAACCCTGCCGGAGCGCAGGAGTGAAAAGAGACAAGTCCTTCGGAAGGCCTCACGATTCACCATCCAGAACGGAATCATGTACAGAAGAGGGTACTATGTTCCTTTACTCCGGTGTATCGCTCATGATGAAGTTAAACGAGTATTGCACGATGTACACGAGGGAAATGTGGCGATCACACCGGGGGAAAGCACTTGCCAAGAAAATACTTCGATACGGATATTACTGGCCTACCGTGAATCGCGACGCGTCGGATTATGCAAAGAAATGTGATAGGTGTTAAAAGCACGCTCGAATTCCTAGAGCCCCTCCTACCGAGATAACGCAAATGGTCAGCCCATGGCCATTTGCAATGTGGGGCATCGACATCATTGGTGCTCTACCTTTGGCGAAAGGTGGTTCGAAATACGCCATCGTCGCAGTTGATTACTTTACAAAGTGGGCTGAAGCTGAAGCTCTTGCTACCATAACGACAAAGAAAGTAATCAACTTTATAGTCCGCAACATCATCTATCGATTCGGTCTCCCACACACCATTATTACGGACAACAGAACTCAATTCGACAGTGCTGAATTCAAAGATTTCTGCAAACGATTTCACATCCAAAAGAAATTCTCTGCAGTTGCACACCCTCAAGCGAACGGACAGGTCGAAGCGGTCAATAAAGTTATAAAGTCCATTCTGAAGAAACGACTGGAAAAGGTCGGGGGCAAGTGGGTCGATGAACTTCCTATGGCTTTATGGGCTTACCGAACAACCCACAAGTCCGCGACCGGTCACACTCCGTTCTCTCTTTCTTATGGTTTAGAAGCTGTTATTTCGGTCGAGCTAGAAGTACCTTCTCATCGCGTGACGTACTATGACCCAAAGACTAATGCATCCTACTTGCTGAATCTCTCGATTTACTAGATGAGAAGCGTGAAGAGGCTGATTTGAGGGCAGCCGCACATCGAAGTCGAGTCGCCCGATTGTACAACGCCAAGGTCCGCCCGCGAACCTTTGAACTAGGCGATCTCGTCCTAAAAAGAATTTATCCGGTTCCTTCGCATATGAAGCCGACATGGGAAGGACCGTATGTTATTGAATGAAGGCTCGGAGATGGCACATTCAAATTATCGACCGTTGATGGTCTTACTCTGCCAAGAGCCTGGAATAGCGAGAGTCTTCGTCGCTACTACACATGACAGCAATAAAATGTAATCTCTTCGAGCCAGAGCTGTGATTTACTTGAAATGCTTCATATGATCATCACTATGCACGGAGAGCTAAGTTTCACCATACGGTGGAATTTATTCAAATAGGGAGTGACCGTGATGCAACCGGTCACTCGCTAGGTGAAACAAACCCGAGCTCGGGGATAAGCCATCACATCAAAGTCAAAAATGGATTGATACACGACAATCCCTCACTTAACTCCCGGTTCCCAGAGTGCGAACTAGAGTATTAAAATACGTCTACGAAGAGGGTGGATCCGTCCGCCTAACGACTTCGTCCGTATTTAAACCAAGTTTGAGGAGGATGGACCCGTCCATCTAACGACCTCACTTGTTAACTCAGGGTGGATGTGATTCGACCATCCATGATCCTGATACACCTTTCGTTCCCAGAGTGTGAGCGAAATCCAAAAACATGCAGTAGAGGTGACTGACCGTTTGCTTACCAACTCCGAACTCCCAGAGTGCGAATCAGAGTATAAACATCAACTCCGGATTCCCAAAGTGCAAAACGGAGTATAAACATCAACTCCGAACTCCCAGAGTGCGAGTCGGAGTATAAACATCAACTCCGGATTCCCAGAGTGCGAAACGGAGTATAAACATTAACTCCGGATTCCCAGAGTGCGAAACGGAGTATAAACATCAACTTCAAGTTCCCAGAGCGTGAATTGAGGTATAAATATCAACTCCAAACTCCCAGAGTGCGAGTCGGAGTACAAATGTCGATTCCGAGTCCCTAGAGCGCGGACGTATGATTTAAACTTAAGTCGGCATGACCAACCACCAATAAACAAATGAGAATCCCCGGAGTGTGGATATGATCGTCGACAATCGGACAAGCGTGAATAAACCGCTCAATCTCCGCTTGTCTCAAACATCCATTCAGTGGCACTAGACTCAACATGTTATAAGTAAGAAGCAATCGCTGACTGATGTTCTACAACTCATCCCCGAGACTAGGGGGTAGGACTTAAGCATCGACCATTGACTGAAGCGGTGAGATGTCAAAATTCAACTCGCTTCCCGGTCGCGAACCATGTCCGCGGTTTCTAGACTTGGTGCAAAAAGACAAACTTGACTCGGAAGCTAAAACTTTACAAGTGCATTTCAAACATTGAAACACTTAAACAAATACACAAGAAGCTAAAAAAGAAAAGTTTCATTTCAACTATTTATGAAAGAAATTCATGTACAAGTATGTTCCCAAAAAATTCCTACTAGCAGGGGCCGAACCCGCATCTATACACGGCCAGCAAAATGAAAATCAAAATAAACCGAAGGAGCATGTCTAATCTTTCTTCTTCCTCGGCTTCCTTGTCGGTGTAGACCCGCTGGAGCCGCCACTCCCCTTCCTTTTCGAGCCTTTGCTTTTCGGTGGTCGGTCTCTAGGCGGGGGCATGATCTCAACATCCTCCTCCGAGCTCGTATGAATAGGAATGCTACCTGCGGGCGGAATCGGAGGAACAGGATCAAGTGCAGAAGGTGGAATGGGCATGCTGGTGATGAAAACTGTACCACCAGGAGATATCATTCTGAGCGGAGCTGGACCGGGCGCCGCTATCCCACCTCCAAAACTGCCACCATGGGCCGCTGCTTCCATTTCAGCGTCGATTTGTGCGAACATCTCCTCTTCAGTAACCGCTCGAGCCTTGCAGGGGGCATCTGTAGTTGGCATTGAAGAACTTGTAGTATGAGCGCCTCCACCCATAACAAATGGCAAGTCGGCAAGAGGGTCGCCATGGCGGCGAAAGAGTTCTTCCATCATCTTCTCATCAAACACAAGCGTGCTTCCCTGCGTATCGTCAAGTCGGGCAGTTGTAGTTACAGTGATCGCTTCGGTAATAATAGCCTCCTGCATCTGATATGATTCTCGAGTAACAGGAGGCCTGAGAAGTGCAGCATCGATCACTGGACAAAAAAAGAGAACTTTTAGAACTTAACTCGAGTGAAGATTTCGACTTAAGACAGATATGTGGAATGTCCAGAATACCTTCCTCAGTTTGGCTTATAGGTGGCAGAACGGCTTTAGTAACTTGCACTGTAGCCGGAGACATCTGCAGCTGATTCGGATTGTATGCAGGAACAGCTTGGGGATCGACCGCAGACGAGGATTCGGGCTGGGTTGACGCTGGAACTTCAAGACTCGCCTCATGATGGTCAACCCCTGAACCCTCTCCTACTTCGAAGTGCTGGGCGCCGAGTCTTTCCTTTTCATGCAGAATCATTGACTCATGAAGAATCTTCCTTTCATCTTCATTCAGAATGCGATTCTCGAGTTCAAACTCATCCACAGACTCACCCAGATGCGCCTCCTTCTCTTCCTCAACTAATCGGCCCCAGGCATTGTATAGATGCGCCGGATAATCATCGAGCCAGGCTAGACCCCTGTGCCTCAGCACGTTAGCGTTGTAAACAACGAGAAGGTCTTCGATATCAGCCTCTAGCCTGGACTCGGTCGACTTCACTTTCTCCTCGACCTCAATCTCCACCTTGCGGACTTTAGCCACAGCCGCATCCCGTTCACCCCTAAGCAGAATAGCTTGTTCGCACGCCTCCTGGGCTGCATTGTTTGCATCATCCCTTTCCTTGGCCATGTTGGAAAATTTGGCCTTGAGCTCGTTAAGTTCCTTGACCACCGCATCCTGTTCGGCGGTAACTGTAGTATTTCGATGGCCCATCTCCTCCACCAAAGCAACATGTGTCTGCCTCAACCTCTCCATTTCCACATTCGCTTCGTCAGCTTTTTTGGTGGCCTCAATTTTAGATTTCCGAGAAGACTCGGCCTCAACAGTGAGCACTTGAATGATCCGGTCCCTTTGAGCGAGTTCGGTCTCCATTTTCTCAAGCGCTTTGGCTCGCTCAAAGGCCACCTTGGAAGCTTTCTCTGCAGCATTTACCCACTCTCTATACTGGGTGTAGATGTCATGAATGTAATCATGCATCGTGTTTTCCACTCCAGATGGGATTCTCTTTAAGTGGGGTGGAAAGACGTAGCCATCGAGGCATATGTTCGGAAACTCCTTCCTCATCTGAGCAATTTTAATTGCTCCTTCCCTCGTGGGCTCAGTAATGGCCTGCTCTGCAATTATGGGGGGCATGGTTTCAACTTGCTGATGATGAGTTTCAAACCTCGAAGTTTGAGAGGACGGTCTGTGACGAGGAGGCTCTGGCGGGTGTGGAACTAGAACAGGGGGTGGAGATGGAAGTCTAAGAGGAGGAGAGCGAGATCTAGATCGATGTCTGTATTCTCTGTCCCTGTCCCGCTCGTACCTCTCTTGATTAGAGTACCCGCGATCGCGGTCTCTATCAGAGTCTCTCCTGCGGGAATCATAATAGGTAGAAGACTTTCGGGCCGAGCGAAGATTCCCGAGCATTGATCCTCTTCTGGACATCGTACCTGAAAATGAGAGACGAAGGAAAAGTTAGTGATTTCTTAGGTTGGATGATTTACAGTTATGAATCATGTAGTGCAGTGAAGTGTATGCATGTGCAACCCCCCAACCAACTGGAAATGTCAGCCGCACTCATAGCAGGCGACCCGCTCAGCTCAAGAGCATTGTCAAGCTCCTCCATCCCGGTATCATGTTGAGACGACACATAATCCGAAATCGGAATATCGGCAAGCCCTTCAAAACGATTCTCTACTTGCGGGGGAGGAGCCTCCGAAATTCTAATCCCCGGAACGGGCAAGGACATAACCACGGATTTTAATCTCACGAATTTAGAACGCTCGTGAGCAACTGCCTTGCCTTTTCCCCTTCCTCCTGAATCCTGGACATCGGAAGAAGGCCCAGCTTGGAGCTCATTATCAGTAGGCATTCTCTCCGGATCAACTTCCTCAGCTATTACGACTCCAGGCGCCTTGCGTTTCACCCGCTTCTTCGAGACCGCTCTAAGTGTCCCTTCCAGCCTTATGCTCTGCCTCCATTCAATCAGCCCGACAGTCCTCAAGTTTCTGTCGGTTAGAACCAAGTCAATGTGCCTCTCTTCACCCGGAACCGCTTGGAGGATCTGAACCAGCTCTCTGAAGTATCCACCATCTAGTCGTGAGATTGCGGCTGTGAAAGAAGAGAAGTACGTCAGTTTTGAGAAAAGTTGTTATTATCTCGATAATCCAAGAGAAAGATTGCAACTCTTACGTCTGTCCAACCATCGCCTAGCGAATCCAGGGAGGCACCGAACGTAGAACCATTCAGTTTTAAAGTAACTCAGCCTTCCCCAGGACCCAGTTACTATTTGACAGTTCCTGACCGCTTCCAAGAAGGTGAAAGAAGGGCTGTCTCCACGACTCTTAATGTTAAATAGATATCTAATCTCGATCGGCTTTGGTGATTGAAAGAGAATCTCCATAAACAGAATGAAGGTGCTATTCAACAAGGCGTATCCGTTGGGGTGTAGCTGGGATGGAGCTATTCCAAGGAATGATAACATCTCCCTTATATATTGATTGAAAGGAGGAAGTGTCCCCGCTGTGCAAGCATGACGGTTGAAAGCAGTAAACCCCTCCCGGGAGGCATGTGGTCTATCATTTGGCCCTGGCAGTAATACGTCATCGAGCGACAAGCCATGCCTTAAACAAATCTGTCCCAGCATATCTTCGGAGATGCCGGATGGCAGAGAATCTTGTGGATTGCAGATGAACCGGGCACCTGGAAGCTCATCCGACGCTGGATCTATGACTTCGGCTTCGATGACCGGTATCTCGATGGTTGAAGGAATTGAACTCGGGAGTTCCTGCTGCTGTGAACTTGAAGGTTCCATGACTAACTAGCTTATGAAAAATCATTGTTAAATAGACAATAACGCTCGTGCATCCCCCAGTGTAAAGTGTGTAAGTGTGTTGTGCAGTGCAGTACTGTATATCACTTGAGAAGTTCTACAGAATTGGAGAAAGCATGTAAACGACGAGACTTCGAAATTCAGTCGGAATGACCGTCATCCTTGACCGTCACAACCGTGCCATCTATAAATTAGCAATCAATCCAAGTTAAAGTTTGTTAAAATTTTGTTAAAGTTGCAGTTCCATCGACGAGCTTCGAAGGGAAATCAAATATGCAGTCCAATGGTCAAGTCCAATTATGCCAAAATGAAGCTCGTCGGAGTTAGATGTTCAAATGCATGAGAGTTTTCGATATCATCGAAGTTAGGCTCATTATCGATCATCAAAGTTCAAGTTCACATCGATCCGTGAAGTTGTTCGTATCCATTAGGGATACATGTTCAAGTTCGTATCGATCGTTCAGGTTCAAGTTCGTATCGATCGTTCAGAGACAATTTCTTATCGATCCCATGACACGTAGTTCGTATCGATCAGAAAACATCTGCTTCGTATCGATCTAATATCGTCTACTTCATATCGATTAATATCGTCTACTTCGTATCGAACAATATCGTTTTGAAACAACCGATGCTAAGTGACTGTTCCATGATCGATATGAAGCCCGAAGCAAGGCAAAGATACGAGATTTCCCATCAGGATCGATACGAGGCAAGACACCTTCTTTCCTCAATCGATGTGAGGTTGTAGCCAAAAAACTGCCCACCAACTATTTCGAATCCGATGTCTCTTCTTCTTCCCCAGATCGATTCGAACTTCATGTTTCCCTCCTCGACCTCGCAGATGATCTACTTCCCCGAACAATGTTCGGACACGAGTTCGAATGGAATGGCATGAGAATTTGGATCTCATCATTTTAGGACTGGATTTGTTCAATTGATTACCTGATTTTGATAACTAGTTGAGTGGATTAAAGGTTTTGATTCAATTCGAAGGCAAAGAGCAATTTTTTCCGTTAGTCTCTGGAGCGATACGAAAGCGAAGACGAAGTAAAAAGTGAAAAACGACTAAGTCCACAGTATTTATATGGACTTGAGGGTGAATGGAATAAACAATTCGCCTTCCAATGGATTCTACCGGTTACAAAATGTTACCACAGGATCGATTCGAACAAACTATTCGTATCCATCCACTCGGTTTTCATCGATACGAAATCTATAACAGGGATTTTTCTGAATCACCAGGGTCCATCGACACGAGACTATTGTTCGTATCCACTGCTTCCGACTCCATCCACAATCCATTGATACGAAATCCTTGTTCGCATCGATCATTTTCAACTCCTTCCCCAGTACATAGATACGAACAATCAGTTCGAATCCATCAAATCACAGCTCTCAGAGACCAAAACCCATCAATACGAATTGTCTGTTCGTATCCAACGACACCAAATCCATCGATTCGAAATGCACAGCAAGGGCTATTCTAAAGGCATTTAAATCCATCGATACGAATGATCGCTTCGTATCCATCGGACCTCACACCCATCGATACGAAATGCTCATTTCGTGTCCATCAATACGATGCATATCAATGCAAAGATAAGGTTCCAACCTTTTACATCGATTTAGGAGAGGACCGATACGAAGGAACATTCAAAAACAACCATCGAGCGTTGTTACAATTCGAATTTCACATCGGTTCAGGAGAGGATCAATACGGAATTTGATACGAGATAAACTGACAACGACTCGTGAACGTCAACGAGAGTCAGATTAACGTATATGCATATACGTCGGACTAATATTCGATTTTTGACATTCACAGGGATTGGATACTTATTTGATAACGATTACAACAACAAACGGCTAATCTCAGTCAAGCAGCAATCAGTTACAACAATACAGGGTACAGCAGTTGACAGTCAATGGTTTACATAGCTGAGGAAATCAGTCAAAGATTACAACTTTCACTGAAGAGACGATAACTGTTCAGAATGAAGATTGCAGCATTTCAAAGCACATCATGTTTCCAGAAGACATACTTTGGGGGGCAAATGTTATCCCGTCTTTTGGCAAGGCTATGATACCAAGAACTTGACTAGAAACCAATGACAGTTCGTCTTGGAGATCGATTATACGCAGGCTCACTATGGATATCGACGACTTTTCTCCAAGTCCGGATCGAGCTAAAATTGATATGACACGACAAGCGATGCTATGAAAGTCAACGTTTCAAATTTCAAGTCAATCCGAGTTCATATGCTCAAGTTATGATCGATGCAAAATTGGTTAAAAGACAGCCTCGCGTTCGAATCCATCGACTGGCCACCATTCGACTCAATCGAGTTCGAATCCATCGCCTGACTACTGTTCTAATCGATCGAGCTCGAATCCATTAGGGAAAGCTTTGTTCGAATCGATCGGCTCTGCATCGATCGCCAAAGCCTATTTCGAATCGATCAGCCCTGCATCGATCATCCAGTGTTCACTTCGAGAACCCTTGTTCGAATCCATCCGGACCCACTATTCGTATCCTTCAAACCCAGTTACTTCATATCCATCGAGAAGTCCTTGTTCGTATCGATCCATGTCATGGCTATTCATATCGATCGAGCTACCATTGTTCGAGTCCATCTGGACACGTCAACTTCGTATCGATCAAATGGAGTCATTCCCAATCGATACGAACGAGGCTACGCAGTTAACTTATTCCATGTGTCCCCCATCGATACGAACAAAGCTCGTTGCATCGATACGAAACAAGGGCCACCTCCCATCGATTCGAACAAGACAAGTGCCTCGATACGAACAAGGCGAGAGTTCTGGAAACGACTCGATCGACTCGGCAAAAAATATGGATTGATGCGAAGAACGCGCGGCACGTCAATCTGCTAGCGCATGCCGCCATCGATTCGAAATCATCGAGTCGAAATCATCGATAAGAACGAAAAAGCCAACCGAAAAGAACCATTTCGTATCGATCATATCTCCTAATCTACAAGTCCAAATGCTATGAAATTTTCACAGGAGCTTACGTGCATGCTGAAGAAATGTCCACGCCAAATTTCGACTCCATCGGACACAATCTTGATCGATACGAAATCCGTTCGTATCGATCACGGATTGGACCAAAACTTCACGGGCTTAGTCGCGCGAGCCTACTCACGTGCCTGAAGGAGTCTCCCAAGATCTGAGAAAAATATCAGCCTCCTACACCTATAAATAGAGCCCCAGGGCATGCAAAAAGGGGATCTTCTTCTTCCTTGAACTCTCCAACGCCCAGACTCTGCCGGATCCAGTTTCAAACTCCATTGCTGCTGCTACTAACGAATTTCACAGCTGTAAATCATTATTATCTGCTGTAACTCGCTGAAATCAATTGTAATCATCAAAGAAACATCAATAAAGCAATCAACTTCATAGTGGACGTAGGCAACACGCCGAACCACTCTAAATTCTTGTGTTTCTGTGCGTTCTTATTACTTTCATTATCTGTTTTTGGAGTTTTTGTTAGATAATTCTTTTTTTCCATTTAATTTCTTCATTTTATCTCTTCAAAAACTTCCGAAGAGTGTTGTGCCCAATTTTGGTACAAACACTCACTCTACGATAACGGGTAAGATCTGACACACAGTTCTATCGTGCGATGGGGATCGTTTGCCAACACAAATGCTATCTACGTAGATTGTTCGGTACACTTGCTATGGACATATAATGCACACTGCATAAAATGACATTTCACATTGCCCATGTCGACGTTCAAAATCTGATTGGCCAACAAACATCAACATCCGTTGGATTTTGCATATCGGTCCCACATGTTTGAATTAAAATATACTTTTAAAGTAAAATATACCTGATTGTGTTCGCTATCAAATTTTCCAGTTCAGAATGACTCGTCAATTGCCACGTTTTAAAGTTGGCTCTAAACCCTGAACTCCTTTTAAAGCTGACTCTTCTACCGTTCAAGCCTCTACATCTACTCCATGTGACAACACGTACCTCTGAATATACTGATCCAAAGCTTAGGGTGACTTTCGGACTCGCATTGTGTCAAGGAGTATGAGTTATCGGTTTATAAAATATTATAGAGACTAAGATAATATCTAAAACATTCTATACTTTCATATTCATAACGGAAGGAATTAAAATTTAAGTACTGAAAGTAGACAATTTAGAAAAACAATCTCCTACTTAGTTCATATACAATGTTTCCAAAGTACAATATAAAGTTTGATAGACATTTGATATAATAAATAGCCACATGAGGAACAACAAAGAATAATGGAACTCCAGTGCTTATGTAACATCCCCTATCTTGAGGCCTGAAGCTAAAGGCTACAGATGCTGCAGTCATCCATGGTATTAACTTCCGGTGACAAAATACGGTAATGTTAATGGTATCCATAATATCAGAAGCACATGAATATGAAATAAAATCATCGCAGATTGAAACAACTTTTCTGATTACATTTCAAAGCAATATTTCATATTCAACTTACATAATCCCATAATCGATTCTCTGGTTTCGATCAAATATAATTATTACAAAATACGCCAAGAGCGACATATGAAGATGCCCCATTGGATGATCAGAGTAATAAATAGACATAGAAGTCTTAATACATCACAGCGGAAATAAAAATAAATAGCAACTCCGAAATAGCTAACTTTGCCTCCTGCACGTCTTCAGAAGCTTTATTCATCCACCTACTAAACTTGATATACCTTAACTCTCAATCTACTCAAACTAATGTTGAGCACCCGAGAGTTTAAGGGGAAAACATAAACATCGAGTCAGACATAAAGCCTGGTGTGAATAATATTATATATCTTAGTTTACTGATATTAAGTGAGACTACGCCGCTTAGCAGAACGGGTTCCCCCTCACTAATATCCCTTTTTAAAACATATCTTTTGCAAATCAAAATCCTGCAACCAAACTGGTTAAAGCAATAATAGCAATATTATGTATGCATACAAATCAAGTAATCAATGGACTATATGTCCGAACATTATAGTTTTGTTTGGCTAACTACAAACTTTTGGTTGACTCGGGTCTGCCAGACAAAATAAACAAATAATCTAACTTCAGTTAGACACACTCTTGGACGGTCTGTCCCTAACTTACTTCTCCCAGGGTCAACCAATCCTAATGGTTTTGCGGGCTCACCAATAACCTATCTTTACTCTGTTTTATTCCTTTCTGTGTGTAACATCATTTTAGTCTTACCTATGACAAGGCCCTACACACTGGAATTTTGGACTTATATTAGCTAGGGGCTACTAGCTAAAGTATAGGGCACGACCCCATACTAGTCTCATATGGTATTCTAATTTCCGAGTCATTTACTTAGGGTCAACTACCCCATCAAATTTTCCTTGAAAACATTTCTTTCAAATTGATTTAACCCTATAAATCATACTTAAACAAGGAAAATATACTCTATGCTTTACTCAAATCACTTTGCCATGTTATTTATACTTTACACAAAACATTGTTGATGAAAACATTCGAAACCTTTGTTTAAAACCTTTAAACAATCTCATTCTAAACCTTTGAAAGTACCCCTTTCGAAACCATTGAAAGTAACCCTTTTGATACAAGTAAACTACTTTACTTTATAACCTTAGGCCGAGAGGCCAAAACGTACCTTTCGAAACCATTTACAATAGATCTTTCGAAAACATTGAAAGTATCCTTTCGAAAGCTTTGTAAAACCTTAAACATCCCCATTTTCAAAACACTTTAAACATGCCTTTTGAAAAGATTGGAAATCCGTCATTTAAACACTAAGGTAAACCTTTCGAAAACATTAGGGAACCACCCCTTCAAAACCTTTATTATATACCTTTCGAAAGCATTAACTCCTTTACCTAAATCAAACCTTTCGAAAGCATTGTGTTCAAATAAAAATATGTGGAACATAGTTTCGAAACCATTTAAAACCATTCCTTTCGAAACCTTTGGGCTTAATTTTCAAAATCTCAAAAGGGTCTTAAAAGAAGTAAGCTGAAAGCAACACTTTCGAAAGCAATTTCCTAAGTAAAAGAAGTGGATGGTGTCGAAACCAATCTCTTTGAAAGCATTTGAGAAGCGGTTCAGGGTTTAAAGCAAAAGAACCCTCTCGAAGGCATTGCTTCGGAAGGTAGAAGACGGCAACAAGGGTTTCGACCTCTTCGAAAGCATTTTCTTAAAACAAGGCGGCAACCTCTTTCGAAAGCTCTTTTCTTTTAAAACACTTAACTAAGTCGAAAGCTATCTCATTCGAAAACATTCTTTTCGAAAGAAAAGCAAGCGGCATTTACTTTTGAAAGCAAAACAATGTCTCGACCCCTTCGTAAGCCCTGTTTCGACTCTATAGCAAGGTCTCGACCCCTTTGTAAGCCCTGTTTTGACTCTATACCTTTCACCTATCTCCAACCCACTACATGCCAAGACTTTGATACCATGTGTATTGGTTTCGATCTAGTTGGAGGCGAAAGTATGAAGTCGAAAGGTAGCTGCCGAAAGTGGCGAAATAGCGAAACCTTATTAAAACTGGTTTTTAACTTTAAAAGGTATTTTCTTTCCAACTAACTTGCTTATTTTTCATCATATAATTAGTTGCCAGTTTCTTTTCCAAAATCTTTTCTAAAAGTGCTGCCGAATTTCAAAGATTAATAATTTAAAAACATTTACAAATTGCCCCTTCTTCTTTTATAAACATATAAAACATTTAAGTCTCATACCTTAAATAATTTTATATACTTATTAAAACACTTAGGAAAATTCTCCAAAAATTCCCATAAATCACTTTTAATATGTTTCCTAACATATTTAAATTTCTGACCCAAAGCTAACATATAATAGCCGTAATGAATTTTAAACCCAATTTAACCAATTTCTTCACTAGAAAATTCATGATAAATCCACATTTTCAGAAAATTATGAAACTTGAAACTCATCTCCAAAACAATATTTTTGACCTATTCTCAAAATCGCAAGGCATTTGGATGTCATTTAATAGGTTTTTCAAGTTAAACCTTAACATAAAATCTATATGAAATAACATAAATCATCAACAAGCATATATATCTTTTTAAACAATCAAAACATGGAAAATCATTTGAAAAATAAATTCGGATCTCATCTAAAACCGAAACCTTTTACTCACATCTAGCTCGTGATTAAAGAGTTTGAGGTTTGCTTCTTGAATTAGATTGATTAAGCTTTCTTCCTCTTGATTTTTGCTTCTCTTTCTCTTGCTTTCTCCTAATGGTGGCCGACCTCTTTTTAGTTTGTGAACGTGTAAAACGAAAGTGGTATGAGGGGTTAGGGTATAAGAATATTACTTATTCCTATTTTGCCCTTATCTATTAGCCTTACTTATTCCATTTTAATTCCTTTTAGTTCATTGTTTAACTAGGCACGACTACCCATTACTATTCATGTGACGACCTGTTTCTTTGATCTCAAAAATCGACACTAATACATCCTCAGTATTCATGTGTTGCAAATCCAAGTGCCGTAGAAGCGGATCCTCAAGGGTAAGAAAGAGAAATAAAGACAAAACAGAATCTCATATATGTTATTTCAACATAAAATATTTACGGTGGAAATTAAAATACATTTATCAAAGTTAAACATGGAAAGTTATAAATCTTGTTCTTACAGATGCGGAATACTATAGTACAGAATGTGGTGGAAATAGATAAGAATCTTTAGAAAATCTTCTAACTCCATGCTTCGAGCTCCATCCAGCTTCTTCAAAGCTAAATCTGACACTAGGCTGCCCGTGGAAAATTAGGGCAACCAGATTTTAAGGATAAGGAAATTAAACTCCGAGTCAGTCATGGGACTGGTGTGAGAACTCAAAATACGCATTTTGAAAGCAACAAGGTATCTCATAAGACAACACCGCACATAAACACCTAACGGGTTTTTACCTTATGATAACCCAAACATTCTACGTCAAAATACTTGAAATTATTTTTAATCACATATCTTTGAAAATATTTGCAAGTAAACTTATCAATCTTAGCCAAAATTGTTACCATTATTAAATTCCAGCATACTAGGCTCTACAAACAAAATTGCAGCCACTTATTGGAGAAAGGATTCCATACAAATGACCAGGTGAAGGGACTACCTTCTGGCAGTACATCTCTAGAGGAATGTACCAGGCCCAACAGATGGTTCTCTACCAACACAAGATCGGCCTACCTCTTCCTAGATAGTACCAAATATGTCATCACCCCGGTCGTTACTGACCTATCCGAGGATCAAGATAGCATACATCCACAATCATTTACATCCCGAACGTCATAGCGAGAAGAAACATATATAGAAGGGAATGATCATACCCTAATGGTTGCGAACCACATAGCCTTGCTGCATCCAACCCTGTTTCGGTCATTTCCGGGTGTGAGGCATGAGGTAACGATTACCTTTCACATAGCCCATTATCTTCCTTTGAATGCTACACTACCATTCTATCGATCACTTATTAACTTCCACAAACATACAACCTCCGAGCTCATACGTCTCAAAGAAGGGTGTTAAGCTAAAAGAAGTTGCCTTCGCCGCCATCAAATAGATGCATGTTTATAAATGTTAATGATGTAAATCTCAAGAATTTAATGTTTGACATCCCTCCATACAAGTTCGTTCTAGGATTGAACGAAACCAAAGGTACTCTCCTACCACATCCTTTCGGGAATTAACCCAGGGATTAGTAGCGAGAAGTCCTTGCAACCCAAAGAAATTTAGAAATGAAAGGACCACTACTACTTAGAATTTGGGAGATAACTAGAATTATCAACAAGTAGTCCTTTTATCCCAAAAAACCCTAGAATTCATTGTTCATTCTCTCTATCAGGTCTTCCTTTTCGAACGCATACATTGGTTCGAAGTGGTTTTCGGATAGGGATTTCCCCCAGATCCGACCCTTGTTCCTTCGAATCCAATCATCGATAATAAGAGGTTTTGTGAATAGAGAATCATTCATTAATTGATTAAGTTCTTTTTATTAAAATCTAATTTAGAGATATATATTTCTTAAAACATTCTTTCTGATATATATGGAATATTAAACCCCTCATATCAGAACCTTTGATTACTAAAAAACCGTTTTAAACTTGGACTAATTCAAAATGATTTCTTTTACTTTTTTAATTAGGAAAACACCTCCAAAATCATTTCATTTAAATCTTAACAAAGATTTCTTAATTCAAAACTCTTTATTTTGATCGATTTAAAACCATGTTATCTAGGATGTTAATCCCAAAACCAGTAATTATTAAGTGAGCAGAATCTATCGAAATCATCTAATTCTACTCAATATCAATCCCCGTATTCAATAAATACTATGGGCGGAATAACGGCGAAATCACCTTTTAAATTCCATGAATATTACGAGTTCCCTCTTCGGTATTTAATAACGAGTACAAGAAGATCATCTCCATAAAATCAAGTTGTATTTAAATTTGGAAAATTTATATTTTTTTATACTTAACTCGTTTCCAACATTTCGACCTTATCTATCCCTCGCACAGGGAAGAGGCCAGGTGAGCCCGGGCACTGGTTGCTCCTAAAAATCTCCTTAGTTTAAGCACCTCACATCCAGATCTCACGAATAAAAAAATCCAGTCTACTCGTCGGCTTTTAGAGCCAAGATTAAACCACTTATTTAGCTTTCTCTTTCAATCATTTGTTTGAACTTTCTTCAATAAGCTAGAAAACCTTCAAATCATTATTAAAACTCTTAGTTATCCATTTGTAAATATTTATAAAATATTTGGATAAGAATCGTTAAGTCTAAAACCATATTTTGAAAGTTATAAAAAAAGTGTTGCGGAAAGTGTTTTTTAAGCTACATTGATCAAAACGACTTTTTATTATCCGAAAATCTATTTTTATTACTCAAATCACTATTAACACATTTAAAAGATTCATAAGATTCATTCTACATTTTTAAACAATTTAAAACATCATTTCCAAAGAAATCCA
This sequence comes from Allium fistulosum, assembly GCA_030737815.1. NCBI lineage: Eukaryota > Viridiplantae > Streptophyta > Magnoliopsida > Asparagales > Amaryllidaceae > Allium > Allium fistulosum. The sequence continues at coordinate 239,231,474 of CM060902.1, forward strand.
TTTTTGGATTCCGAACTACAAATTCAAGATTTTTCAAAAACTTGTTTTACTCATATTTCAATATCTACTTATCGGAATCTTGATTTTCTTTCTTCGTTGGAAAAATATGGATATAATAGTTCAGAAATTTATCATCTCGAAGAATTCTGAGCTATATTCCAACTTTTATACTAGTTTTACTTTTATAGCGCGAAATCGCGAACTACCGTTACATTATAGCACTTATTTTTGACCAAATTTTCTATTTTTTTCCAAACTTCACCAAAACACCTGTAAATATTTATAAAACATTTCAAATATATTATAAACCATTTTAAAGAGGTTTAACACTTTCATATACACCATTTCATTCATTCAAGGAGTGATTTCCTTTTGTGCTTATCGACGTGTATATTCGTGACTTGCATATATAATCAACATTCATATGAAAACAACCAAACTTGATGATCAAAGCATATTAAACATCCATTTGCAACATCATATCATCATCCAACATATACTATAATAAATTAGGAGTTCTCACCTTCATTTTTACTCGAACTAGTTTTAAAACGGCTATAGCTCCGCTATCTCGAAATGAAACTTCACGAAATCAAGCTTGGATCCTTGATATGGCTCGACTAAGCCTAGTTGCTCATGGCCTAGGGTGGTAAGGAGGTGGAGCTCACGACCTAGCGTAGTGGATGGTGGTGTCGTGGGTTTAGGAGGTGGAGAGATGGAGATTTGAGCTTGTTTTGAGGTGTTTAACTATATATTATAAATTTTATTTTCTTTTGAAATAAATTTGGAAACTATTTTATTCTATTCTAGAATGGAAGCTATTAAAGTGGTAGTGAAAGCTTGAAAATTATGAAGAAGAAGATGAATGAAAAAGAAGAGAAGATGGTAAGGTATTTATAGGAAAGGAAGAGTGTAAAGTATCCATACATACATCATCACTTTATCACCATTTCAAAGCTTCTCCAACACACTTCTCCTCTCCATATGCACGGCTAGGACCTCCCCCCATGTGCCCATCACTTCCATCATCTCATGTATGCATATGTTGAATTATTTAAGCTTAAGGAGTAAGAGATCTTTAAAATACATTATTTATTTTATATTACATTCTTATATTTAATTATATTCATATATGTATGTTATCATGTGTATGTAACATATAAATGTATGTATATGTAGGTGTACAACACTTCGAACGTCTTTGAACATCTTCGAACATCTTTTGTTCGGTAAATCATTGAAATCCGGAGAACTGATTATCGGTCACATTTTTACTTATACTTTAACGTACATATATTTGTAAACAAAATTCAAAAATAAATTTATTATCATTTTAAATGAATTAATATGATCACATTTTATTTATAAAACCATATAAATTTATATTAACAATTATTTACAAAAATCGTTATTATACCGATAAAGCGATATCGATTTTTCCTTATATTTTCAAATTTAATATATCTCCTTATAAAACTATTATAAATGATTTATTATCGCATTATAACCATTCAAAATGAATTATAACCCTTTTAAAATCATTATTTGAATAATTAAAATAATTATTAAATTATTAAATCTAGATTTAATTTAAATAGACCTATATTCAAATACGATGCCACTAATTGGAAAATATTCTCGTAAATATTTATTCAAAAAAAGTTTACTATTACTTATCATTACTTGAAATGATATTATCTATATTATCATCTTTAATTTAAAAATAAATTAAATTTATCAAAGTGATAAATTGGCGGGTCGTTACAGACTCCCCCTCTTAAAAGAATTTCATCCTCGAAATTACCCAAAACAAAAACCCAAATGTTTTGCCTCAAATATTTATTTTTAACTCGTCTCCATATAGATTATTTGTATACAATATCTAATTCGATCGTCTATTCGAATCAACAACTTTACTTCCGATCTAGTATTGATCCCCCGATCCTTTATTGCGGACTCGGACCAGGCTTTCCGATCTGAACTTTGGTTCTCCTTGCATAGCTCTCAACTATGATAGAAAACTAAAGCATCCAATCACAAACCCTCATCAATGTTCATCATTAAGAATCGAGTGATAAATCCTTTTCCGGATAAGTGTTAAACACATCAAAGCTCGGTACTCAAATCTTAGATTAAATCATGCGATGAAATAATCCATATACTTCATATGTTTTTATTAACCTTCCCAAAATTATTATGAAAATATTTCATAAAACTTTCATCTTTTATTCAAACTTTTATAAAGATACTTCTTTATACATAACCATTTTACATTTTTATTTCCAAAGTATTTCTAGTTAAAAACACATTTCTTTTCAAAAGGTAAATATCTTTTTATTATGATTCATTTCTGAACATATCTTAATGGTTTCTAAAAATAATTCATTAAATTAATAAACTACCACAAACTTTCTTTAACTAGTATCAAATGTGAAAACATTCTTTTTTTAGTTAAAACTTACTCTATCAATTAACACTCCTTTATCAATTAAACTTCCTTTATACATATATATTCTCTTTACTTTTATAGTTTCAATATATAAGTATTCATATACTTATTTAAATGTTATAAGTATGTTCATAATTTACTCAACGAGTTTTACTTACTTTAAAATACAATTGAATAGATTTAAAACAACTACCACAAAAAATAAAAAATGAACTTCTCTTATAACTCGTTAATTATAATATTTCCCATTTTTATAAAAGACTATAATATTTGTTTTTATCTATAAAATCCCATTAAAGATCCAAATATACTCATAAGGTTTACTCCAAAGTGTCATTCAAGGGGTTTTTTTTTTCAAAATCCCCTTTTAGAAATAATGCCATTAGTATTCCTTTCCCAAAAATCATTTGAAATTCCTTTCGAAAATACAAAATTTAAATTCTCAAAAAATTCCTTTATAAATCACGTTTTATAAATCCAGTTTATAAAATTACGTATATAAAACATATTCATAAGATTTATTTATCTTAAATAAATTCCTTTGATAAATATTTATTGAATACCTCATAGTCAAATTGTGAAATTAATTCACGAGGTGTTCGTGGTTAATAATTAAACAATGGATCGATTTACGATAATAACTGAGTATTATCCTTTCCTTAATCAAATGACTATATTACTTGAAAATTATTCTTCATATTCAAAATATAATCGCTAGTAAAATTATTTTATTTATCCATTTTCAAAGCCAAAATCATCTAACTTTAAATATTTACTTTTAAAGAGTGGTACTAATGCAAAGTTGAGACAATCATTATTTTATAAACCTTCATACTATTACATCATTAAACCTTCCAACACTAGGGTCCAAAAAGGAAGATTTCCCCTCATTCTTCAAGCTATTACAACTCAAAATACTACATCAAAACAAAACACCCTACTCATACATACTTACACCCTGGATTCTATTCCTACTCTTCTGAGTCCGATGACAACGGTGGACTTCAACATCCCAAATCAATCATCACCTCCTCTTCTTCACTATCCAACTCATCATCGGCCTCGTTGTCGTCCTCCTCTTGTACTTCTTCAACTCCCTGGGGTAACCATGGCTGATTCCATGGGACATGTCCAAGCCTACTAGTACTCCTAGTATGATTCCTCCTTCTTCCAACTCCTCTAATCCTTACATATTTTTTCCCACGAATTTTCAAATACTCCTACTCCTTCCTATTCTTCTTCCTCAGCAGTCTCCTCATTGTGGCTTCCTATTATGCTCCAGTTGATGTATAAACTGGACGATGCCTCTTGCCATATAACATTTTCCCCGCTCATATCCTATATCACATTTCTACATTCGCTTGATATGATAGCGTTCGGGTCTTCCATGGGCTCAAATTCCTCCTCCATTGGTTCTTACTCCTCTTCTACGGGTACCAGTTCTTCTTCCATTGGCTCCTCTTCCTCAATCAATTCCAGAATGGAAGTAACGAGATCCGGTACCCAATTTCCCTCCGAGGCTTGCCCGGGTTCGTCATCGCTCGAGATCATAATAATTTCGGGAGCTAGGGATGGCATAAGCATTCCGGCAACTGGGTACCCATCTTCATCCCTACGAGTATACAGGTATAGTCTTCTCTAGTCGAAGATCCACCATTGCTAGGCAGACGTTCTGGCTATTCTTCTTCATCGCTAGAGAGAACTATAAGGCTGTTCTATCACCCCAATTTGTTCTAGAGGATTCCCCCTTCGAATAACTTCCCCCATATTGTTTCTACATGACAAACAATTTTTCTTTTTAGACACAAGTGGTAGGTAATTGCTAGCGTATTATTAAGCAGCGAGGTTTGGTTAATACTCAGAAAGTGTCTCGAGGTCTCTTTTCAAAAGATCGCTTTTAAAATTCTTTGTATAAGATGTTTTATTTATTTCGAAAATCCTTTGAAAATTTACCAAAATATTCTTTCCCTTTCGAACGCATATATATATATATATATATATATATATATATAAGGTAAAATGATTTCATATAAAACCGAATTCACTTGTCTATTTTGTTAACAAATACGCGCTCATATATAATACTCTCAAACTCATTCTACGGCGTTACTAACCCCATCTCTAATGAGTAACTCAACCTATGGCATTACTATCCCTTATCTCTGATGAGTCTTTTACCCTTATCAAGCTCAGGTATTCGCTTAACCTAAGCTTTGATACCACGTTGTGATGAAATATTTCCTCGACTCTCAAAAATCAACACTAATACATCCTCGGTATTCATGTGCCACAAATCCAAGTACTGGAGAAGCGGATCCTCAAGGGTAAGAAAGAGAAATAAAGATAGAACGGAATCTTACATATGTTATTTCAACATAAAATCTTTACAACGGAAATTAAAATACATTTATTAGAGTTAACATGGACAGTTATAAATCTTTTCCTAACAGATGCGGAATACTATAGTACAGAATGTGGTGGAAATAGATAAGAATTTTCAGAAAATCTTCTAACTCCATGCTTCGAGCTCCATCCAGCTTCTTCTAAGCTAAACCTGACTAATAAGCTGCCCGGGGAAATTAGGGCACACAGAGTTTAAGGATAAAGAAAATAACCTCCGGGTCAGTCATGGGAATGGTGTGAGAACTCAAAATACGCATTTTGAAAACAATTAGGTATCTCATAAGACCACGCCGCACATAAACACAGAACAAGTTTTTACCTAATGATAACCGAAACATTTACTTCAAAATACTTGATATTATTTTTAATGACATATCTTTGAAAACATTTGCAAGTAAACTTATCAATCTTAGCCGAAATTGTTACCATTATTAAATTCCAGCGTACTAGGCTCTACAAACAAAATGGCAAGTACTTATTGGAGAATGGATTCCATACAAATGACCATGTAAAGGGCTACCTTCCGGTAGTACATCTTTAGAGGAATGTACCGAGGCCCAACAGATGGTCCTATACCAATACAAAACCAGCATACCTCTTTCTAGATAGTACCGAATATGTCATCACCCCGGTCGTTACCGACCTATCCGAGGATCCTCATAGCATACATCCACAATAATTTACATCCCAAAAGTCATAGCAGGAAGAAATATATCTAGAAGGGAATGATCATACCATAATGGTTGCGAACCACATAGCCTTGCTGCATCCAACTATGTTTCAATCATTTCCGGGTGTGAGGCCTGAGGTAACGATTACCTTTCACAGAGCCCATCATCTTCCTTTGAATGCCACACTACCATTCTATCGATCACTTATTAACTTCCACAAACATACAACCACCGAGCTCATACGTCTCAGAGATGGGTGTTAAGCTAAAAGAAGTTGACTTCTCTGCCACCAAACATATGCACGTTTATAAAAGTCAATGACGTAAATCTTAAGAATGTAATGTCTGACATCCATCCATACAAGTTTTTTCTAGGATTGGACGAAACCGAAGGTACTCTCCTACCACATCCTGTCGGGAATTAACCCTATGATTAGTAGCGAGAAGTCCTTGCAACCCAAAGAATTTCAGAAATGAAAGGGCCACAACTACTTAGTATTTGGGAGCTAACCAGAATTATTAACAAGCAGTACTTTTCTCCCGAAAACCCTGGTCCTCATTCTTCATTCTCTCTATCAGGTCTTCCTTTTCGAACGCATACATTGGTTTGAAGTGGTTTTCAGATAAGGGTTTACCCCAGACCCGACCCCGTTTCCTTCGAATCCAATCATCGATAAAAAGAGGTTTTGTAAATAGGAAATGATTCTTTAATTAATTAAGTTCTTTTTATCAAAATCTCATTTAGAGATATATATTTCATAAAACATTCTTTCTGGTATATACGGAATATTAGACCTCTCTTATCAAAACCTTTGATTACTAAAAAACCCTTTTTAAACATGGACTAATTTGAAATGTTTTCTTTTACTTTTTTAATTAGGAAAACACCTCCAAAATCATTTCATTTAAATCTTAACAAAGATTTCTTAATTCAAAACTCTTTATTTTGATCGAGTTAAAACCATGTTATCTAGGATGTTAATCCCAAGACCAGTAATCATTAAGTGAGCAGAATCTATAAAAATTATCTAATTCTCCTCAATATCAATCCCCGTATTCAACAAATACTATGGGCGGAATAACGGCGAAATCACCTTCTAAATTCCACGAATGGTATGAGTTCCCTCTTCGGGCTTTAATACCAAGTACAAGAAGATCATCTCCATAAAATCAAGTTGTATTTAAATTTGGAAAATTTAAATCTTTTTATACTTAACTCGTTTCCGACATTTCGACCTTACCTATCCCTCGCTCAGGGAAGAGGCCAGGTGAGCCAGGGCACTGGTTGCTCCTGAACATCTCCTTAGTTTAAGCACCTCACATCCGGATCTCACGAATAGAAAAATCTAGTCTACTCGTCGGCTTTTAGAGCCAAGGTTAAACCACTTGTTTATAATAGCTTTCTCTTTCAATCATTTGTTTGAATTTTCTTCAACAGGCTAGAAAACCACCAAATCATTATTAAAACTCTTAATTATCCATTTGAAAACATTTGTAAAAGATTTGGGTAAGAATCGTTAAGCCTAAAACCATATTTTGAAAGTTATAGAAAAGTGCTGCGCAAAATGTGCTTTTTAAGCTATATTGATCAAAATGACTTTTTATTATCCGAAAATATATTTTTATTACTCAAATCACTTTTACACATTTTAAAATATTTATAATATTTATTCCACATTTTTAAACTATTTAAAACATCATTTCCAAAGAAATCTAGTTTTGGATTACGAACTGCAAATTCAGGATTTTTCAAAAACTTGTTTTACTCATATTTCAATATCTACTTATCGGAATCTCGGTTTTCTTCCTTCGTTGGAAAACTATGGATATAATAGTTTGGAAATTTCTAATTTCGAAGAATTCCAAGCTATATTCCGACTTTTAAACTAGTTTGACTTTTATAGCGCGAAATCGCGAACTGCCGTTACGCGATGCGCTTATTTTTGACCAAATTTTCTATTTCTTTCCAAACTTCACCAAAACATTTGTAAATGTTTATAAAACATTTCAAATACATTATAAACCATTTTTAAGAGGTTTAACACTTCCATATACACCATTTCATTAATTCAAGGAAAGTGGTTTCCTTTTGTGCTTATCGACGTGTATATTCGTGACTTGCATATATAATCAACATTCATATGAAACCAATCTAACTTGATGATCGAAGCATATTAAACATCCATTTGCAACATCATATCATCATCCAACATATACTATATTAAATTAGGAGTTCTCACCTTCATTTTCACTCGAACTAGTTTTAAAACGGCTATAGCTCCGCTATCTCGAAATGAAACTTCACCAAATCGAGCTTGGATCCTTGATATGGCTCGGCCAAGCCTTGTTGCTCACGACCTAGGGTGGTATGGAGGTGGAGCTCACGGCCTAGGATTGTGGTGTCTTGGGTTGAGGAGGTGGAGAGATGGGGATTTGAGCTTATTTTGAGGTGTTTAACTATATATAACTATATATTATAAATTTTATTTCTTTTTGAAATAAATTTGGACATTATTTTATTCTAGAATGGAAGATATTAAAGTGGAGGTAAAAGCTTGAAAATTATGAAGAATAAGATGAATGAAAAAGAAGAGAAGATGGTAGGGTATTTATAGGAAATGAAGTGTAAAAGTATCCATACATACATCATCACTTTTTCACCATTTCAAAGCTTCTCCCACACACTTCTCCCCTCCATATGCATGGCTAGAACCTTTGTGACGCCCCACCTCTATACCCACGCCAGCCAAGGACACTACGGGGTAATGCCGTCAACTAGCACGGAGAATAAGGCTGTTGAGGAGCGACCATCTGTATAATTGCTTTGTGCGAGTACCGATATGCCAGATAAAAATATAACTTTTCATCTCAAGTGGAAATCCGACATACAGATACAAACTCAAAGCTACTACACAGTGGCTATATGGACCACGGAAACAAATATAGAAATAAACATAACACAAATCAGTCATAGACAATTCATATCACAAAGGCGGAAATAGATATGAATATAACACATGAAAGTGTACATCAGAGTAGTGGTCAAATAAGATCCACGATAATACAAAAGAATAGATACAAGTGCAAGACAATAGAATATGTATACATCAAGGAGTCTAATCTCAAAAGTATACAACAAAAACTACTAAACTAGAGTAGTTAGCCAAAACTCAGATGATGGTTCCAGATAGGAAGTCAAGAGGAAGCACCTGTAGAATCTCAGTCTGACCCGAGTATTATTTAAGAAGAAAATAATAAACGGATCAGTCTAGCTATAATTATCAGATAAAATGAGATAGAATATGAGATATGATAATAAAACATATGATAACAAAAAGATGTCATACTATGATAAGTATACATTAGAAAATCACGAAAGTCATACAAAATCTCAAGAATCTCATAGCATCAAAAAGAATATCATATTCTTTATTTAATTCACCAAGCCACAATAAATGACATACATATCAATGCCAACTGAAAAAGGTGGTGAAACATAAATTCCAAAAATCACAACGAGAAATCCAGAAATCACAAGAAAAGAGGATGGCTAATCCCATAAAAATGAGCCGAAGCTCCTCCTGACAGGGTATAGTCCCCCATTGCGGACTTTGAGCCGAAGCTCCTCCTGATGAGCCGAAGCTCCTCCTGACAGGGTATAGTCCCCCATTGCGGACTTTGAGCCGAAGCTCCTCCTGGTGAGCCGAAGCTCCACGAAGTAAACAAGCATCGACACACCTAGAAAGATACGCCTCATGCATAAATTGAGACGAAGCTCAATAAAAAGAAATACAGTCCTTCACATGGACAAAGAGACATCGCACATTGCTAGTCTAAACCATAAAATGATCATCATCGATCATCAAGAAGTGTCGATTACACTAAGCTAGTAAATATAAGAGTTTAGCTTCATGTCCCATAACCACTTGCTTAACTCAAATATTTACGAACAGATTGTAGATCTCCACTAGAAAATTGTCACAAGAGTTTCAATCGAACAAGTCCATAAATTAACCGACGAAGTAAACGCAAGCGTTTCATACCACTTGTTTTGCTAAGCCATTTAATTATATTTTCTCATTCGAATGAAGTAAAGGTTTGTATATACTAATAGATTGGAAAACGGTTTTAAGAAACGAGCTTTGATATTGAAAATAGAGTTGAAATCGTTTTGATGAAGAAGTTTTGATATTTAATACTAGTATAGAAAACCTTTATATTTTGAAGTGACAAATCATAGAAGTGATTGTAGAAACAATCAATCATAAAATTCACATTCAAAGACGTGAATAAAATCCAAAGAAATCGATATCAAATCCATCAAAATGGATATTTCCAATAACTCCCAAAGAAAAGAAGTCATCAAAGTCGGTAATAAATGATAACAACAAAAGGGAAACCACACGAATCAGTTAAAGTTGGAAATCACACAAAATAGGCGAAATAGGCAAACAACATCAGGTCGGTCGGCCGGCTTCAGGGCTCGATCGACCGGACCCTGTTCTGAAAAATAGTTCAAGAAGCAGGTCGGTCGACTGAGCTCTGCAGCCGGTCGACCAAACCCAAACAGAGAAGTGCTTAGCACTTTTGGAAGCAGGTCGGTCGACTGACTACAGAGCTCGGTCGACCGGACCTGTTTCCAGCACTGCCCAACTTATCAAGTTCATTGGCCGAATCTCGACCAAATTGCATTTTCGCGAGCAACGACACTAAGGATTTAAGCCTAACGACAACCCGGCCTTATAAGCTCTTCAATGCATCACAAAAATCATGATCAAAGATCAAAGTTTGGATTTTTAAAGAATTGAACTCAAAACACTAAAAATTGGAATATTCACCAAATCAATCCAAACCAAGTGCAATTGCACAAGAATAAGTGTTAGGAATTCATACCTAACAATCGAAGATAAATATAGTTTAAGATGTGAGATAAAAATCTCACCTTTGAACCCAAACAAATGAAGAAGGAGCTTGAAAGCAAAGGGAGAATCAACCACTCTTCAACACAACCCAAATGAGCTTGAATCTATGCTCAAAAGAGAAACATTTCCTAAATTAGGTTTAGAGAATTTTCTGAAATTGAAAGGAGAACGGGTTGGAGAAGATGAAGAGGAGGCTTACCTATGGCTTCACTTTGATTTTGGAGCAAGAAATCAAGATGCAAGAAGAAACTAGGGTTTGCAATTTCTATTTCCTCTTCCTTTCCACCATTGTTGCTTTAGAACTGAAAAGAGGAGGAAGTGAGAGTGAATGGGGAGGAGGGGTTCAGATTTGAGTATAAGTTAGCTAGTGGGCTGAACCCAAACCCAAAGTCCAAAGTGAAAAAGTAGCAAAATTCTACTAACTCCAAACATATCGAAGCTTATACTCAAAAAGGTCGCAAACGGCATTTCGAACTCAATGGAAGTGGTCTCGAGTCCCAATTCGACCGTATGCAAAAAGTAGCTTTTCGGACTAAAATCCGACTAACGATTAAATATTTAAATAAAATATTTAAATATAAAATCGATAAATATGCGGGTTGTTACAGACTCCCCTCCTTAAAGAAATTGCGTCCTCGCAATACTTAAGAAGGAAATAAAGAGTAACAACCAAAAAAGCATATCAACACAAAAAAAAAATTTAATCAAGAAGTCCACCATAAAGAGCACGAAAGAGTAAGTCCGAAAGTTTTCGTTCGATGAATTCTCTAGATTTCCCAAGAGAAATCCTTGGGATTTGAGAACCATAGAACTCACACAAAAAGAACATCTTTATTTCGAAGGCGCTCAACCCTCGAAGAAATGATGCGAATAGGATGTTGCTCAAAAGTCAAATCTGGTGAAACTTCAATCCCTACTATAACACCAAGCTCAAGAATAAAAAAAATCGGAAACCTTAAGGCATTTCCGTAGTAGAAAGACGTAAGAAAACGTCGTGAATAACAAAAAATTGAGCCGGTGCAATGGCGTAGTACAATAATGGTACGCCAAATGAAACTAGGAACTCGAATAATTTGGGACAGCGGCGTAGTACAATAACGGTACGCCAGATGAACCAAAGCTCAAATAATTCGGAACACCGACGTAGTTTGAAAATGGTACGTCCAATGATCCGAACTCCATAAAAGGACCTCGGACGCTAATCCATAAAAGAAATGAGATGAAGCTCAATAAAACGAAGTACATCGAAACGTCCAATGAACTTGGTATTCCATACGGACATCATCAAAGAAATAACCACTTGTTGCCTACGACTAAGTGCATTGGCAACATGATTCCCCTTTCGGGAGTATAAAGAATATCAAGATCATAAGATGCCAGGAACTCGAGTCAACATGAAGTTCCTTATGAGAAAATAAATATTCCAAAGATTTATGATCGAGGTGGAGAACAAATTTCTCCCCCAAAAACAATGATGCCAAACTCCAAAAGTGAAATCAATAGCCGCGAGCACTAGATCATGAGTGGCATACCTAGTCTCGCTAGGCTATAACTTATTTAGAAGAATAAATGATAGCACGTTCTCTTTTGCAAGTGAACGGCATCCAAACCAATACGATTAGTATTGGTACAAAAGATAAAATCTTGGTTCCCTACGGGAATAACAAGAATAAGGGTATCGAAAAGAAAGAATTTCTTTTAAATAATCTTCTTTCCCGAAAAGCTAAAATTTTCAAAATCACAATTATCTTTATGTAATAATTCTTTCTAGAAAAATTTACTTATTCCAAATCAATATATTGTGTCTGACTGTCTCATCAAAGCGTTTAGGAGATTCTTATCGATAACGTTGATCAAGCGCATCGACCAGAATTCTTAATGCACTCAATGGGCAATACAATCACAAAATCACCTTCTATATGATAAACATGTTTCTTAAAAACCTTTAAGAATATTCTTTGCTCGCTTAAGAGAAAAAATCAAATTGTACTTATAAATAAATCTTATGAAAAAGATTTGCAAAATTTTAAATTGTTGTTATCATCCAAAATCAATATATACAAGAATGGAGTCATCGAGATCGTAGAATACTTGATTAATAAAATGGATGAAATAAGCTGGACAAACTGAATGACATAATAAGTCATCCATAAGTTTCATAACGAGTGCGGAATGCGGTAAATGGAATGCTAACTCCCGCAACTCGTAGCAAATGAAAATCGGTGGCAAGGTCGAGCTAAAAAGACCTTAACACCACTCAAAAGATTGCTTAGGTGATAATCCTAAGACAAACTCAAAAATACTGGAAAATTCTCAAACTACATGAATGAGAGAAATAACACTTTCCTCATCATGTGAGCTTAAAGAATAAAATGATGCCATCAAACTGGAATCAAAATCACAAAGGAAAAACAGAAATCTGCTTAACAGATTGAAAATGTCGAAGATGAATAGACCACACGGGACAAAGGATATGACTTCATAATAATTAAGCCAATCCTTACAAAAGTCAATTCCGAAGCATAAGTAAAAATCGGCTCGGAAAGAAAAATCACATAAAATAATTTCGACATCAATAAAAAGCAAATTGAGTGTTGCGGATCCACCAACCGGATTCGCAATCCTCAAAGAAGTCAACAAGCCTAAAAATGTCTAAAGAAAAGGAATCAACAAGTTCTTTTGTTATAAAATAATGAGACGAAACCCATATCAAAATGAACTCGAATAAAATGATCACAAAATAAATGTCATCAAGGATTGAATGAAATATACCTTGACTAAGAGAAGAGTTGCTAGGGGCTTGCACAATATTTAGCTTTCTCATGTCCTTGTTCAAAAGTTTGGGACATGCAGATAAAAGATGACCCGGTTTTTTGCAATAGCGACAAGAATGGGGTTTCAGACACATATTCGCATAGTGTTCCTTAGAATTACAATTGTAGCATCCTCCACGATTAGGGATTGGAGTCTTTGCTACAAAAGTAGTTTGCTTCACTCTCTTATTGGGATTAAGGCTCTTGAACTTAATATGCCTCTTCTTGGAAGTCCCAATATCTCAAACACTTCCTTTACCAACCTCTTCATGTCGAAGAGTGATATCCACAAGCTGATTGAAAGGAACTTCAAGTTTCAAAGGTAAAATCTTTTCGGGGTTCTTACCCAAAGCACAGATAAACCTTTGATTCTTTACAAGATCCAAAAGTTGTTGGGCTGACATGACTACGCCATCCAGAGAAGGACTACTGGATTGACCAGCGCAAGGACTGCCAGAACCAACCATTTCTTTTCTTTAAGAAAGAAAGAAAAGAAGAAGAAAAGGTTATTCTTAGAATGAATATCAAGCAATCATGATTGATAAAACAAGGAATCATAAAAGAAAATAGGATAGAACGGTACGAAGACTCGAATCAAATCCTATGACACGATTCCTAAGAAAGACTTAGGACAATGATCCTTGCTAGATTATTCCACATTGTTCCGAAGTTTGGTTCTGATACCAAGCTGTGACGCCCCACCTCTATACCCACGCCAACCAAGGACACTACGGGGTAATGCCGTCAACTAGCACGGAGAATATGGCTGTTGAGGAGCGACCATCTGTATAATTGCTTTGTGCGAGTACCGATATGCCAGATAAAAATATAACTTTTCATCTCAAGAGGAAATCCGACATACAGATACAAACTCAAAGCTACTACACAGTGGCTATATGGACCACGGAAACAAATATAGAAATAAACATAACACAAATCAGTCACAGACAATTCATATCACAAAGGCGGAAATAGATATGAATATAACACATGAAAGTGTACATCAGAGTAGTGGTCAAATAAGATCCACGATAATACAAAAGAATAGATACAAGCGCAAGACAATAGAATATGTATACATCAAGGAGTCTAATCTCAAAAGTATACAACAAAAACTACTAAACTAGAGTAGTTAGCCAAAACTCAGATGATGGTTCCAGATAGGAAGTCAAGAGGAAGCACCTGTAGAATCTCAGTCTGACCCGAGTATTATTTAAGAAGAAAATGATAAACGGATCAGTCTAGCTATAATTATCAGATAAAATGAGATAGAATATGAGATATGATAATAAAACATATGATAAAAAAAAGATGTCATACTATGATAAGTATACATTAGAAAATCACGAAAGTCATACAAAATCTCAAGAATCTCATAGCATCAAAAAGAATATCATATTCTTTATTTAATTCACCAAGCCACAATAAATGACACATATCAATGCCAACTGAAAAAGGTGGTGAAACATAAATTCCAGAAATCGCAACGAGAAATCCAGAAATCACAAGAAAAGAGGATGGCCAATCCCATAAAAATGAGCCGAAGCTCCTCCTGACAGGGTATAGTCCCACATTGCGGACTTTGAGCCGAAGCTCCTCCTGATGAGCCGAAGCTCCTCCTGATGAGCCGAAGCTCCTCCTAACAGGGTATAGTCCCCCATTGCGGACTTTGAGCCGAAGCTCCTCCTGGTGAGCCGAAGCTCCATGAAGTAAACAAGCATCGATGCACCTAGAAAGATACGCCTCATGCATAAATTGAGACGAAGCTCAATAAAAAGAAATATAGTCCTTCACATGGACAAAGAGACATCGCACATTGCTAGTCTAAACCATAAAATGATCATCATCGATCATCAAAAAGTGTCGATTCCACTAAGCTAGTAAATATAAGAGTTTAGCTTCATGTCCCATAACCACTTACTTAACTCAAATATTTACGAACAGATTATAGATCTCCACTAGAAAATTGTCACAAGAGTTTCAATCAAACAAGTCCATAAATTAACCGACGAAGTAAACGCAAGCGTTTCATACCACTTGTTTTGCTAAGCCGTTTAATTATATTTTCTCATACGAATGAAGTAAAGGTTTGTATATACTAATAGATTGGAAAACGGTTTGAAGAAACGAGCTTTGATATTGAAAATAGAGTTGAAATCGTTTTGATGAAGAATTTTTGATATTTAATACTAGTATAGAAAACCTTTATATTTTGAAGTGACAAATCATAGAAGTGATTGTAGAAACAATCAATCATAAAAATTCACATTCGAAGACGTGAATAAAATCCAAAGAAATCGATATCAAATCCATCAAAATGGATATTTCCAATAACTCCCAAAGAAAAGAAGTCATCAAAGTCGGTAATAAATGATAACAACAAAAGGGAAACCACACGAATCGATTAAAGTTGGAAATCACACAAAATAGGCGAAATAGGCAAACAACATCAGGTCGGTCGACCGGACCCTGTTCTGAAAAATAGTTCGAGAAGCAGGTCGGTCGACTGAGCTCTGCAGCCGGTCGACCAACCCCAAACAGAGAAGTGCTTAGCACTTTTGGAAGCAGGTCGGTCGACTGACTACAGAGCTCGGTCGACCGGACCTGTTTCCAGCACTGCCCAACTTATCAAGTTCATTGGCCGAATCTCGACCAAATTGCATTTTCACGAGCAACGACACTAAGGATTTAAGCCTAACGACAACCCGGCCTTATAAGCTCTTCAATGCATCACAAAAATCATGATCAAAGATCAAAGTTTGGATTTTTAAAGAATTGAACTCAAAACACTAAAAATTGGAATATTCACCAAATCAATCCAAACCAAGTGCAATTGCACAAGAATAAGTGTTAGGAATTCATACCTAACAATCGAAGATAAATATAGTTTAAGATGTGAGATAAAAATCTCACCTTTGAACCCAAACAAATGAAGAAGGAGCTTGAAAGCAAAGGGAAAATCAACCACTCTTCAACACAACCCAAATGAGCTTGAATCTATGCTCAAAAGAGAAACGTTTCCTAAATTAGGTTTAGGGAATTTTCTGAAATTGAAAGGAGAACGGGTTGGAGAAGATGAAGAGGAGGCTTACCTATGGCTTCACTTTGATTTTGGAGCAAGAAATCAAGATGCAAGAAGAAACTAGGGTTTGCAATTTCTATTTCCTCTTTCTTTCCACCATTGTTGCTTTAGAACTGAAAAGAGGAGGAAGTGAGAGTGAATGGGGAGGAGGGGTTCAGATTTGAGTATAAGTTAGCTAGTGGGTTGAACCCAAACCCAAAGTCCAAAGTGAAAAAGTAGCAAAATTCTACTAACTCCAAACATATCGAAGCTTATACTCAAAAAGGTCGCAAACGGCATTTCGAACTCAATGGAAGTGGTCTCGAGTCCCAGTTCGACCATATGCAAAACGCAGCTTTTCGGACTAAAATCCGACTAACGATTAAATATTTAAATAAAATATTTAAATATAAAATCGATAAATATGCGGGTTTTTACAACCTTCCTCCCCATGTGACCATCACTTCCATCATCTCATGTATTCTTATGTTGACTTATTTAAGCTTAAGGAGTAAGAAATCCTTAAAATACATTATTTATTTTATATTACATTCTTATATTTAATTATATTTATATATGTATGTTTATATGTATGTTATCATGTGTATGTAACATATAAATGTATGTATTTATAGGTGTATAACACTTCGAACGTCTTCAAACAACTTTTGTTTGCTAAATCGTTGAAATCTGGAGAACCGATTAACGGGCACATTTTCACTTATACTTTAACGTACATATATTTAAAAAAAAAATTTAAAAAAAATTACTATCATTTTAAATGAATTAATATGATAAAATTTTATTTACAGAACCATATAAATCTATATTAACAATTATTTACAAAAATCGCTATTATACCAATAAAGCGATATCGTTTTTTCCATATATTTTCAAATTTAATATATCTCTTTATAAAACTATTATAAATGATTTATTATCACTTTATAACTATTCGAAATGAATTATAAACTCTTTAAAATCATTATTTGAATAATTATGTTAATTATTAAATCGTTAAATCTTGATTTAATTTAAATAGACCTATATTTAAATACGATGCCACTAATTGGAAAATATTCTCGTAAATATTTATTCAAAATAAGTTTACTATTACTTATCATTACTTGAAATGATATTATCTGCATTATCATCTTTAATTTAAAAATAAAGTCAATTTATCAAAGTGATAAATTGGCGGTCGTTACAATTCAAATCTCCATTCCCTTAATCATTTACATTATTTTATTTAATTTAACTAATTAAATGTCCTAAATAATGTTAATCAATATTAGAGTCATTACAGACTCCCCTCCTTAAAGAATTTCGTCCTCGAAATTACGATAAGGCACTCATCAAAATCAATCACAAAGGTAAAACATACCATGAAACAAGTCAGGATAAGCCTCTCTAATCCTGCTCTTAGTTTCTCAAGTACAGTCTTTCTCATCGTCGCTCCACTGAACTTTAACTAATCTGACTATCTTGTTCCTTAACCTCTTCTCATCTCTCGCGACTATACGAACTGGCTTTCTAACCACCTCTAATATCTCATATTCAACTCCTTCTGAGTGAATAAATACCTCAGAGACTTATGATCCGTATACAACTCGAATCTCTCTCCTAATAGGTAATGTCTCCACACCTTTAATGCGAAAATTACCGCAGCTAATTCCAAATGATGCGTTGGATATCAACTTCATGCGGTCTAAGTTGTCAAGACGCATAGGCAATCACTTTACCTCTTAGCATTAACACAACTCCTAACCCTGTTCCACATGCATTTGTATACACTACTAACTCCTGATTCCCTTCTGGAACAACCAACAGAAATGCAATAATCAATAAGTGTTTCAACTTCTGGAATGCCTCCTCACACTTATCGGTCCAAACGAACTTCACATCCTTTCGTGTTAGCTAGGTCATCGGTGCCGCTATCCATGAAAAATCCTTAATGAATCTCCGATAATAACCAGCTAATAAAAGAAAACCCTTTATCTCAGTCACTGTCTCGGATCTTTTCCCATTATTCACTACCTCAATCTTAGTCGGATCTACGGACAACCCTTTCTCTGAGACTACATGACCAAGAAACTTAACTTCCTTCTTTCAAAAATGACACTTTGAAAACTTTGCTTTTTGCTGATGCTGCCTCGGCATCTCAAGCACCACTCTAAGATGAACTTCATGCTCTCTTTCATCTTTAGAGTATATCAAAATATCATCTATGAACACCGATATGAACCTATCCAAGTGCTCTTGGAAAACATGGTTCATCAAATCTAAAAAGAATGCCGACACATTAGTTAGTCCGAACGGAGTTACTAACCATTCGTACGATCCATATCTAGTTCTAAACACCGTCACAGTAATACCATCCTCCGCCACTCTAAGCTGATGGAACCCTATTGCTAAATCCAATTGGGAAAATACTTTGGCTCCAGTCAACTGGTCGAACAAATCGTCAATTCTAGGTAATGGATATCGATTCTTTATCATCTTCTCATTCATCTTACGATAATCGATACATAACCTTAACGATCCGTCCGGCTTCTTAGCAAATACTGCGGCTGCTTCCCAAGGCGAACTACTTGGTCTGATAAAATTCTTGCCTTCCAAATCCACCAACCGCACCTTTAGTTCCCTCATCTCGGTAGGTGTCATTCTGCTTGGCGGTCTACTCACCAGTTTTGCTCCTGGTACTAAATCTATCCGAAACTCGATAGCTTGTTTCGGCGGCAATCCTACTACAGGTTCAAAAACATCTGCGAATTCTCTAACAATGGAAACTCGATTCAACTCATCTTCTACCTCCACAACACCCAACAAAGCGTTAACCTCAAAACTAGGGGTTTCTATAGAGTATATGAACCAATGACTACAGTTAGGGTTGCTAAGCGATATTTTCCTATAAAGGAAAAATATTCTAGCATCGTATTTACTTAACCAATCCATACCCAAAATAATTCCGAACCCTACGAAATCAAACATATGCAAACTGTAAACAAAGGTATGACCTAACAATTCAAACTCTAGGTGGTCACATCTCATCCCAAGAGTCGCATATCCTTTTATCGGATTTGCAACCCTTAAGGAAGCAACGAGGTTTGAGGGTTCTAGGTTAAGCTTATCTACCAAACAACGAGATATAAAAGAATGCAATGCACCGGTATCGAATAGAACGTTAATAGACATACCATGAATCATAAGCTTACCACCCAACACAGCCTTTCCCTTTTCCTCTGCTGTTGGCCTCGAGTTAGCTGGATCCAATGCAAACACTTTGCCCTTTCCATCCTTGGCTGGCTCCTTGCACTAATTCTTATAATGTTCAATTTGATCGCAGTTGAAGCATCTAATATTCTTCTTCCCGGTCACCTTCTTTCCATCTCTCGAGCGACATTCATTTGCTAAATGCCCTTTCTTGTCACATTTATAGCAGACAACCACCACCTTTCCTTTCTTAGTAGCTCCACCCTTTTGAGCCCCTTTCTTGTGGAAAAACTTCCTTTTCTAACTCTGCCCTCCTTGAGCTTCCTTTTACTTATTTGTTTCAAGAAAAGCAAGCATCTCTTCATGCCTCAAGGTCATTTCAACAACAACATCACATGGATCCTTAATATGTGGTAAGGTGGCCTTAGGGAGCTCAGGCTTCAACCCACGAATGAACTTTTCATTCCTCTTAATAACAATATCGACCATAGCGTAGCCATATCTCGCTAGCTGCTCAAACCTGGTCGCATAATCAAGCACTGTCATATCTCCCTATTCTAATTCAGTAAACTTCCTCAGTAGAGTAGACTTAGCAATCTCCGACATAAACCTCTCCTCAAACCTTCTTTTGAACTTAGCCCAAGTCATAGTCTCCTCATTGACTTCAATAGTAACACTGTTCCACCAATACAGTGCTGCTACTTATAGCTGTCTAGAGCAAGTCTTCTCTTTTGCTCATCGTTAAGCCTCAAATCAACAAAGATCCTCTCGCAGTTAAGTAACCAATTGTCCACTTCAATTGCGTCCTCGGTCCCAATAAATGGCTTTCCTCCCCGCCTAGCATAGTCCTTAGTCAATATGGCATAGTTATTGACCACTGGAGCTTCCTAATTTCCTCCAACTAATCCTGCGGTAGCTCCTGCTTGCATCATGTTTAGAAAGAACCGATACATCACTCCCATATCAACTTGCGGGACTCCAACACCCACATTGCAGCTTTTGCCTGACCTGGGTTCCTCCTGGTAATTGGTCTGGCATTTCCATTAGTTGTGGTGCTTCCCCCACCAAGGTTAACTCTTCCACTTCTTGCATACATATCTTCATTTGAACCTTCGTAAGATACATAAGAATAGCCAAAGAGAGATGGGAGAATAGAGATAAAGCGTATACTTGTATGTTGCAAATACAAGTACATTACTATAGCGTTATCCCATACCCCAGTCTTTTCTCTAATTCCTTAGGATTATGTTTTCAAAATCATTTTAATTTTAAAGTTTTTCATAAACCTATGCTTTGATACCAAGTTGTAACATCCCTTATCTTGAGGCCCGAAGCTAAGCGCTATAGATGCTACAGTCATCCATAGTATTAACTTCCGATGATAAAATACGGTAATGTTAAAGGTAACCATAATATTAGAAGCACATGAATATGAAATAAAATCATCATAGATTAAACAACTTTTCTGATTACATTTCAAAGCAATATTTCATATTCAATTTACATAATCCCATAATCAATTCTCAAGTTTTGATCAAATATAATTATTACAAAATACGCCAGAGCTACATATGAAGATATCCCCTTGGATGATGAGAGTACTAAATAGATATAGAAGTCTTAATACATCACATCGGAAATAAAACTAAATAGCAACTTCTGAATAGCTAACTTTGCCTCCTACACGTCTTCGGAAGCTTTATTCGTCCACCTACTAAACCTAAATTACCTCAACTCTTAATCCAATCAAATTTATTTTGAGCACCCGAGAGTTTAAGGGGAAAACATAAACATCGAGTCTGACATAAAGCCTGGTGTGTATAATACTATACATCTCGGTTTACTGATATTAAGTGAGACCACGACGCTTAGCGGAATGGGTTTTCCCTTACTAATATCCCTTTTTAAAACATATCTTTTGCAAATCAAAATCCTGCAACCAAACTGGTTAAAGCAATAATAGCAATATTATGTATGCATACAAATCAGGTAATCAATGGACTATCTGTCCGAACATTATAGTTTTGTTTGGCTAACTAATAACCTTTGGCTGACTCGGGCCAAACAGACAAAATGAATAAATAACCTAACTTCTATTAGATACACTCCTGGACGCTCTGTCCCTAACTTACTTCTCCCAGGGTCAACTGATCCTAATGGATTTACGATTTCACCAATAACCTATCTTTACTTTGTATATTCCTTTATGTGTGTAATATCATTTTAGTCTTACCTGTGACAAAGTCCTATACACTGGAATTTTAGACTTATATTAGCTAGGGGCTACTAGCTAAAGTATAGGGCGCGACCCCATAGAAGTCCCATCTGGTGTTCTAATATTTCAGTCATTTACTTAGAGTCAACTAACCCATCAAATTTTCTTTGAAAATATTTCTTTCAAATTGATTTAATCCTATAAATCATACTTAAACAAGGAAAATGTACTCTATGCTTTACTCAAATCACTTTGCCATGTTATTTATATTTTACACAAAAAGATTGTTGATGAAAACATTCGAAACCTTTATTTAAATCCTTTAAACAATCTCTTTCTAAGCCTATGAAAGTACCCCTTCTGAAACCATTGAAAGTACCCATTTTGATACAAGTAAACTACTTTACTTTATAACCTTAGGCCGAAAGTCTAAAACATACCTTTCAAAACCATTTACAATAGATCTTTCAAAAACATTGAAAGTATCTGTTCGAAAGCTTTATAAAACCTTAGACATCCCCCTTTTCAAAACACTTTAAACATGCCTTTCGAAAACATTGGAAACCCTTCATTTAAACACTAAGGTAAACCTTTCGAAAACATTGGGGAACCACCCCTTCGAAACCTTTATTATTTACCTTTCGAAAGCATCAAGTCCTTTACCTAAATCAAACCTTTTCAAAGCATTTGGTTTAAATAAAAATACGTGGAACATAGTTTCAAAACCATTTAAAACCATTCCTTTTGAAACCTTTAAGCTTAACTTTCAAAATTTCAAAAGGGTCTTAAAAGTACTAAGTCGAAAGCAACTCTTTCAAAAGCAATTTTTTAAGTAAAAGAAGTGGATGGCGTCGAAACCAATCCATTCGAAAGCATTGGAAAAGCGACTTGGTGTTTAAAGTGAAAGAACCATCTCGAAGGCTTTACTTCAAAAGGTAGAAGGCCGCAGCAGGGGTTTCGACCCCTTCGAAAGCATTTTTCGAAAAGAAGGCGGCAACCTCTTTCGAAAGCTCTTTTCATTTAAAACACTTAACTAAGTCGAAAGCTATCTCATTCAAAAGTATTCTTTTCAAAAGGAAAGCAAGCGGTATTTCCTTTTGAAAGCAAAACAAGGTCTCGACCCCTTCGAAAGCCCTATTTCGACTCTATACCTTTCGCCTATCTCCAATCCACTACGTGCCAAGTCTTTTATACCATGTGTATTAGTTTCGAACTAGTTGGAGGCGGAAGTATGAAGTCGAAAGGTAGTTGTCAAAAGTGGCGAAGCAACAAAACCTTATTAAAACTGGTTTTTAACTTTAAAAAGTAATTTCTTTCCAACTAACTTGCTTATTTTTCATCATATAATTAGTTGCTAGTTTCTTTTCCAAAATCATTTCTAAAAGTGCTGCCCAATTTCAGAGATTAATAATTTAAAAACATTTACAAATTGTCCCTTCTCCTTTCATAAACATATAAAACATTTAAGTCCCACACCTTAAATAATTTTATATACTTATTAAAACACTTAGGAAAATTCTCCTAAAATTCCCATAAATCAATTTTAATATGTTTTCTAACATATTTAAATTTTTGACCCAAAGCTAACATATAATAGCCGTAATTAGTTATAAACCTAATTTAACCAAT
Source organism: Allium fistulosum (assembly GCA_030737815.1). Classification (NCBI taxonomy): domain Eukaryota; kingdom Viridiplantae; phylum Streptophyta; class Magnoliopsida; order Asparagales; family Amaryllidaceae; genus Allium; species Allium fistulosum. Next base: position 239,254,849 of record CM060902.1, read on the forward strand.
TTCTTCACTAGAAAATTCATTATAAATCCACATTAATTCAGATAATTATGAAACTTGAAACCCATCTCTAAAACAATATTTCTGACCTGTTCTCAAAATCGCAAGGCATTTGGATGTCATTTAATAGGGTTTTCAAGTTAAACCTTAACATAAAATCTATATGAAATTGCATAAATCATCAACAAGCATATATATCATTTTAAACAATCAAAACATGGAAAATCATTTGCAAAATAAATCCGGATCTCATCTAAACCGAAAATATTAAAATGAGATGTAACCTATTATTCACCTCTAGCTTGTGATTAAGGAGTTTGAGATTTGCTTCTTGAATTAGATTGATTAAGCTTTCTTCCTCTTGATTTTTTCTTCTCTTTCTCTTTCTTTCTCCTAATGGTGGCTGGCCTCCTTTTATTTTGTGAACGTGTAAAATGAAAGTGGTATAAGGGTTTAGGGTATAAGAACATTACTTTCCTATTTTTCCCTTATCTATTTGCCTTACTTATTCCATTTTAATTTCTTTTAGTCCATTGTTTAACTAGGCACGGCTACTCATTACTATTAGAATCTCCATCCCCTTAATCATTTACATTATTTCATTTTATTTAACTAATCAAATATCCTAAATAATGTTAATCAATATTAGTGTCATTATAGACTCCCCTCCTTAACGAATTTCATCCTCGAAATTATGATAAGGCATTCATCAAAATCAATCATAAAGGTAAAACATACGATGAAACAAGTCAGGATAGGCGTCTCTAATCTTGCTCTCAGTTTCCCAAGTACATTCTCTCTCGTCGTCGCTCCACTAGACTTTAAATAATTCGACTGTCTTTTTCCTTAGCCTCTCCACTAAACTTAGCCCAAGTCATAGTCTCCTCATTGACTTCAATAGTAACACTGTTCCACCAATACAGTGCTGCTCCTTGTAGCTGTCAAGAAGCAAGTCTTCTCTTTTGCTCATCGTTAAGCCTCAAATCAGCAAAGATCCTCTCACAGTAAGTAACCAATTGTGCACTTCAATTGCGTCCTCGGTCCCGATAAACGGCTTTCCTCCCCGCCTAGCATAGTCCCTAGTCAATACGGCATAGTTATTGACCACTGGAGCTTCCTGATTTCCTCCAACTAATCCAGCAGTAGCTCCTACTTGCATCATGTTTACAAAGAACTGATACATTGCTCCCATATCAACTCGCGGGACTCTAGCACCCACATTTGCAGCTTTTGCCTGACCTAGGCTCCTCCTAGTATTTGGTCTGGCATTTCTATTAGTTTTGGTGCTTCCCCCACCAAGGTTAACTCTTCCACTTCTAGCATCCATATCTGCATTCGAGCCTTCATAAGATACATATGCATAGCCTAATAGAGATGGGAGAATAGAGATAAAGCATATACTTATATATATAGTAAATACAAGTACATTACTATAGAGTTATCCTAAACCCCAATCTTTTCTCTAATTCCTTAGGGTTATGCTGTCAAAATCATTTAAATTTTAAAGTTTTTCATAAACCTATGCTTTGATACCAAGTTGTATCATTCCCTATCTTGAGGCCCGAAGCTAAGCGCTACAAATGCTGCAGTCATCCATGGTATTAACTTCCGGTGACAAAATATGGTAATGTTAATGGTATCCATAATATTAGAAGCACATGAATATGAAATAAAATCATCACAGATTAAAAAAACTTTTTTGATTACATTTCAAAGCAATATTTCATATTCAATTTACATAATCCCATAATCTATTCCCAGGTTTTGATCAAATATAATTATTACAAAATACGCCAAGAGCGACATATGAAGATGCCCCCTTGGATGATTAGGGTACTAAATAGACGCAGAAGTCTTAATACATCATAGTGGAAATAAAACTAAATAGCAACTCCTAAATAGCAAACTTTGCCTCCTGCACATCTTCGGAAGCTTTATTTGTCCACCTACTAAACCTGAAATCCTTAACTCACAATCTACACAAATTAATTTTGAGCATCCGAGAGTTTAAGGGGAAAACATAAACTTCGAGTCAGGCATAAAGCTTGGTGTGAATAATACTATACATAGCAGTTTACTGATATTAAGTGAGACGACGCCGCTTAGCGGAACGAGTTCCCCCTAACTAATATCCCTTTTTAAAACATATCTTTTGCAAATCAAAATCGTGAAACCAAACTGGTTAAAGCAATAATAACAACATTATGTATGCATACAAATCAGGTAATCAATGGACTATTTGTCCGAACACTAGAATTTTGGACTTATATTAGCTAGGGGCTACTAGATAAAGTATAGGGCGTGACCTTATACCGGTCATATCTGGTATTCTAATATTTGAGTCATTTACTTAGGGTCAACTACCCCTTTAAATTTTCCTTTAAAACATTTCTTCCAAATTGATTTAACCCTATAAATCATACTTAAACAAGGAAAATATACTCTATGTTTTACTCAAATCACTTTGCCGTGTTATTTATACTTTACACAAAACATTGTTGATGAAAACATTCGAAACCTTTGTTTAAAACCTTTAAACAATCTCTTTCTAAACCATTGGAAGTGCCCCTTTTGAAACCATTGAAAGTACCCTTTCGATACAAGTAAACTACTTTACTTTATAATCTTAGGCCGAAAGGCAAAAACATACCTTTCGAAACCATTTATAAAAGATCTTTCGAAAAAATGAAAGTATCCTTTCGAAAGCTTTATAAAACCTTAGATATCCCCATTTTCAAAACACTTTAAACATGTCTTTCAAAAACATTAGGAACCCTTTATTTAAACACTAAGGTAAGCCTTTCGAAAACATTGGGGAACCACCCCTTCGAAACTTTTATTATATACCTTTCGAAAGCATTAAGTCCTTTACCTAAATCAAACCTTTCGAAAGAATTGGGTCCAAATAAAATATGTGGAACATAGTTTCGAAACAATTTAAAACAATTTAAAACCATTCCTTTCAAATCTTCATTCCCTTAATCATTTACTTTATTTCATTTAATTTAACTAATTAAATGTCCTAAATAATGTTAATCAATATTAGGATCATCATAGCTTAGTTTCTTTCTCCACGTATAATGCCCAATCAACTTCTATCTTGTCTTCCTATGGTGGGGAAAAAATAAAAGGAGTGGGTTAGACAAAAGTTTGGTGAATGAGTTATATTGCTAAACATATTGTGATCACAGACAATTTACTTAATTTATAATCTATGTAACCTAGAGTGTACTACTTTTGTTTGTAAACTACGTCTGCACGTGTCGTATATACACATTGAGTAGGAGCCCGCAATGCCTACTCGTGCCAAAGACGTCTTATAGTCCACTGCATCTGTATCCAATCTCAATGGTATCATCAATTAGGAGGAGCCAGAAATGCCAACTCGCATCAAGCACGACTGTAACACCCCTAATTTTGATTAACATTATTTAGGAGATTTAATTAGATGAATTAAATAAAATAATGTGTTGAGATAAGTGAGATTTGATAATTAAAATTGGTCGAGCCTTAAGTAATAACTAATAAGATTGTTTAGAACTTAAATAAGAAGGAGGATTTATGAGAAGGGTAAAATAGAAATATGCCTCATTTCTTAAACATAAACTCTTTCTCTCCCATTATCCTCATTTGCATTTCATTTCATACAAACACAAGTAAGATCAAGGTCGGCATTGCTAAGAAAACTAAGGGGGAAAAGCATAGGAAACCAGAGGAAAGCTCAAGGGAGTCAAATTAGAAAATTTAATCTCAATCTCTTTATCCAGTCAAGGTGAAAAATAGTTATCCATCCCATATATGCTTGTTTGTTTTGGTTCTAAGTCTAAATCCGAATCATATGATGTTATTATGCCATGTTATGTTTGTTTGATGTATTATATGTTGCTTGGTGATTTATTTGATTAATTATGGAATTATTTAATAGGTTTTAAGTGTAGAGACCTAGTATATGACATCTAAATGACTTAAAATTTGGACATGATGTTTCGAATATTATTTTGGAAGTGAGTTTATAATTTCATAATTTTCCAAGCATGTATGAATATTTTATTAAGTTTTTAAGTAAGGAAAAAGAATTATTTCGGGTTTTAATTATTAAAATTAATTAAATAATGATGTTGGTTCCAAGATTTTTAATGTTAAAGAATATGTGAATTCTAATTTTTAGAGATTTTTAAGGATTTTTCTCAGGTGATCGTTATTTTATATGAATTTATTAAGCTAGAAAATCTTATAAATAAATATTAAATGATTAATAATATTTGTTGGGTGCGAAATGGTATTTGGGGAAAGATAATAATTTGCGGCAGTTTTTCTTAAAAGAAATTGATAGATTTTGTTTTTAACCAATAGAAATTTACAAAGGTTAAGGGTTGGTGTAAAGCAATTGCTTTTAAGCAATTGCAATGATTAAAGGTTTATCATTTTGGCATTCTCCTTGGGCTAAACCGGGTCTGATTTTAAGTTCTGTAGTGGATTATAATTTGAGAAGAAACTCTGGAATTTCAGATCAAGCTATAGTTGATGAATTTATACATGATGGTAGTATTGTATTACCTTACTCCAGCTCCTTTCAGTTAAGGAATTTGTGGACTATAATTACCAATTATCCAATTATCAGTAGTGATAATGCTGTAATCTGGTCAAGTAAAGGTAAAATCCATTCTATCAGGCTTGTATATAATTATCTTTGTAAAAGTGATTCTGTTTTTCCTTGGCATTCAAGAATTTGGAAAACTGGTTGTTCAGCAAAGGAAAATCTATTGTTATGGAAGGTAATGGCAAATGCTTTGAATACTAAAGACAGGCTTTGTAGAATGGGTATTATTTCAGAGGATTTATGTGTATTTTGCAAAGCAGAATCTGAAACTAACACTCATTTATATTTTGAATGTCCTTTTGTTTATCAAATATGGAATAGGCTCTTATCTAATGGTAGATTTTATAAACCTTCTGCTGTTAGTTCTATTGAATGGTTTAATATATTCAAAGCAACTAGATGGAAGACACATTCTACCAGGCTTTTGCTCAAGCTTCTAAAGAAATTGATCTATGCTGTGTGGACTGAAAGGAATAATAGAATATTTGGTATTGGAGGCAAGAACTCATCTCAGCTTTACTCTATGATTCATGGCAGTATTTTGAGGGATTTAAGGATTGATAATATATGAAGACTGATGGATTGTGAGGGAAATAATAGCTGCTTTTGTTCTAGCAATGGGTTTTGGTTTCACTGCTGATGATTACTTGCAGCATGCTCTAGCATTTAGTTTTGATTTTTGACTCATGGTCAGTCGAGTTATTTGTTCACAATGTTGTAACAAGTTTGCATGTTTGGTTTGTATTATGGTCTCTGGGTTTAGTTTCTATTTTGTCATGATAATGGGTTGTGTGAGTTGTAATTTCTTGTAATGGAACATTAGTCAATAAAATGAGCTTATGCTCTTGCTGTTAAAAAAATATATTTGCTTTTAATAGAAAAAACAATTTTTAAATTAATTACGATATTGCCATGATGCCAATATGAATGTCAAACCCTAGATAATGGCCGACATTCACATCGCCACTATAGAATCTGGCATCAACGTGAATGGATGTATACGATATCAACTATGTTGATATGGAATGAATTTTTTCAGGTTGAAGACAAATAGTATAAGGTCTTCGGCATTAAACCAATGTTGTCATGGTGATCTCGTAACACACTAGAATTATTCTGACCTCCCTTGTTTCTTTATTTGGAATCTATAACATACAGCATTGATGCCGCAAGTCTTCACCCATGTTTTAAATGATGTCACATACCATTATTTCCGATATCAATTATTTAGGATATCAACTATATTGAGGCAGTGCTGCCACATGCATCCTATTTTGACGTCATAGTTTAAGGCAGTGATACCGCCAGTATCATTTTCGACATTAACTATTTTGTGGAAATGGCGTCGCTATATCATGTCTTCAATATCCCTTATATACGACATAGTAGCCACTGTTTTATAGCACCCGATATCAACAGTTTTGCAATATTGATATCGTATGTAATTAATGTCGGCATCCATATATTTTACGTATAAAAGGCTATATTTAATAGGTTTGGTAACCTATGTAATTCTATGTTACGGTAATAATGATTTCGAGATTATAGCTTATTAATTTTATAATCTAAAATTCTTTATTAAAGATTTTATAAGAAAGGACGCGACAATACATATCGGCCATGGTGATGCCATAAGTTAGTGACTCAATTGTTTTAATTAAATAGGCTTGATTGCCTAAGGTTTTGAGGTGCGACAACCACCAATCAATTTCAAAATTTATGAAAGCTACTTTATAGAAGCATATATTTTGAGAAAGTAAAGAGCTATATTTTCCATATTTAAATATGGTTTTAAGGGTTAAATTATTTATGAAGAATTATGTTTTCAAGGAAATAAAGAGGATATTTAGCCCATGAATTTATATGAAAATTTATCATCATTAGATAAATTATGATAGGATATTTTGACTCAAGGAATAGATATTAGAAAACTAGATAATAAGACTGGTGTAGGGTAGTGCCCTATGCTTTAGTTGTTAGCTCCTAGTTGATATTAGTCCATAATTCCAGTGCGTAGGGCTTTGTTAAGGGTAAAACTAAAAGTAGTTTTGTGCACAAAAAGGAATATATAACTTAGATAGGTTATTGGTTGGCCAGCAAAACCATTAGGTTCATAGTGAGCCTAGCAAAACTATGAGATAGACAGATAATCAAGTTAAAACTAAGATGATTGTGTTTGGATGGACAGTCCAGTTTTCTCCTAACGGTAAGTTGGAGAATTTGGTATATCTGGTAGGCCCGATTTAGCTATATAGGTTTGTAGTAACCTTGGAAAACTATGAAATAGAGACAGACAGTCAATTGATTAAGATATATTAGTCAGGTTTACCCATGTAGCATGCATGCATATGCTTATTTTTGTGGGTTTAACTATTGTGGTTGCAAGAGCATGCTTTGATTGACATATCTATAGAAGATACTAGTGAGGGGAATACTAGTGGTTCCTCTTTCGGTGTGGTCTCACTAGATATCTATTTATCGAGAAGGCATATTATTATTCACACCAGACTTTTTGTCTGGCCCTAAGTTTTTTCCCCTTTAACTCTTGGGTGCTCATTTGAGTAGTTCAAGAATAAGGTTTTCAGGTTTTAGGTTTGACGAATAAAGCTTCCAAAGAAGTGCAAGAGGTAGAGCTAGCTATATAGGAGTCTATTTATGTCTACTATGTTGTTATGTTATTTTATCTAAATGTATGTAATGGCACAATATGTGTCTGTTTAGTAGTAAACTCTGATCAACTAAAGGGACATCTTCATATGCCGCTCTTGAAGTATTTTGTAATAATTATATTTTATCTGAACCCGGACAACGTTTGAGATTATGTAATGAATATGGAAATTTATTAATGAAATGTGTTTTGAATTTTTTTTAATATTTATGTGCTTTTGATATTAATGATACTATTGACTGATCTCATTTTGTCATCGAAGAATAATATTATTGATGACTGAAGCATCAGTATAGCTTATTTTCGGGCCTCGGAATGGGGGACGTTACAACTTGGTATTGGAGCATAGGTTTATGTAAAACTAAAAGAACTTTGAAATTTAGAAGAGTTTTGAAAACATAATCCAAATGAATTGTAGAATGAGACTGGGGTATGGGATAACGCTATAGTAATGTACTTGTATTTGCTATATATATAAGTATGTATCTTATCGCTATTCTTCCCTCTCTTAGACCTTTCTTCTATATCTTACTATGGTTCGAATGTAGATTTAAGGAAAGTAAGATATGGAGGTAGGAAACATAAGAGTGAATCTCTATGGAGGAAGCACCCCAACCAGTGTAAATGTCAGGCCCAATACTAGGAGAAATCCGGGTCGACAAATAGCTACTAATATGGGTGCTGGAAAACCACTGGTGGATATAGGAGCTATGTATCAGTTCTTTGTCAACATGATGCAAGCTGGAGTTGCAGCTGGATTAGTTGGTGAAAATGCTGCGAATGTAGGAGGAGCAAATCCTGAAGTTCCTATTGTCAACAACTTTGCTATGCCCAGTCAAGATTATGCAAGACTCAGAGGAAAGCCATTTATTGGAACAAAGGATGCTATCGATGTTGAGAATTGGTTGTTGCACTACGAAAGATTTTTTTCCGATTTAGGCTTAAACAATGAGCAGAAGAGGAGATTGGCATCTAGACAATTGCAAGGAGCTGCATTGTACTGGTGGAATAGTGTAACTGATGGGGTACCAAAGGAGAACATGACTTGGGCAGAGTTCGGGAGAAGGTTTGAAGAGAGATTTATGTCTGAAATAGCCAAGTCAACCTTACTTCGAAAGTTCGTTGAGTTGGAACAAGGTGATACGTCGATACATGCGACTAGGTTTGAGGAGTTATCCATATATGGATATGATACTATAGATACAGTAATCAAGAGGAACGAGAAGTTCATTAGAGGATTGAAATCAAAGCTTGCCAAAGCAAAATTACCACATCTTAGGGACCCATGTAATGTAGCAGTGGAGATGGCATTGAGGAATGAAGAAATGCTTGCGTTATTCGGTAATAATAGGTCGGTAGAGATTCAAGGAGGAGCAAGCTAGAAAAGGAAATTCTTTCAGAAGAAGGGAGCTCTGAAGGGCAGAGCTGCCAAGAAGGGAAAGAAGTTGTTTGCTACAAGTGTGTAAAAAAAGAGCATTTTGCTAATGAGTGTCATTCCAAGGATTGAAAGAAGGTAAATGAAAATAAGAACGTTAGTTATTTCAATTGTGACTAGATAGGGCATTACAAGAATTAGTGCAGAGAACATGCTAAGGTTGAGAAAGGAAAAGTGTTTACTTTGGAACCATCTACCTCAAGACCAATAGTAGAGGGGAAGGGAAAGGCTATGATGGGAGGAACGCTTTTGATTCATGGCATACCTGTTAGAGTATTGTTTGATACTGGTGCATCACATTCTTTTATCTCTCATTGTTTGGTAGATAAACTTAGTTTAGAACCATCATACCTTATTACTTCCTTAAAGGTTGCGAATCTGATGGGAAGGTATGCAACTTTTGGGATGAGATGTGACCAATTAGAGTTTGAGTTATTAGGTCATATATTTCATGTAGTTTGCATGTGTTTGATTTGGTGGAATTTGGAAATATATTAGGTATGGATTGGTTATGCAAATATAATTCTAGGATATTTTTCCAAAAGAGGAAAATATTGCTGAGACACCCTAAGAGTAGCGATTGAATTATATACTTGGTAGAGAACTCATATTTTGTTGTTTACGCTTTATTGGGTGCAATGGAGGAGGGAATCGAGTTGAATCGAGTTTTTGTCATTAGAGAGTTTGCAAATGTCTTTGAGCTAGTTATAAGATTACCGTTGAAACAAGCTATCGAGTTTCGTATAGATCTTCTACTTGGAGTTGAACCCGTTAGTAGACCACATAGCAGAATGACACCCACGGAGATGAAGGATTTAAAGGTGCAATTGGAGGGCTTAGAAGGAAAATTTTTATCAGGACAAGCAATTTGCCTTGGGGAGTGGTTGCGGTGTTCATGAAAAATCCAGATGGGTTGTTAAGGATGTGTATCGATTATCGTAAGTTGAATGAAAATATGATAAAGAATCGATATTCTTTGCCGAGAGTAGATGATTTGTTTGATCGGTTGAGCATAGCCAAAGTATTTTCTCAGTTAGATTTGGCAACAAGGTTCCATCAACTGAGGGGAGAGAAGGACAATATTCCTTGATGACGTTCCGAACAAGATATGGTTCGTACGAGTGGTTAGTAGTGCCATTCGGATTGACTAATGCATCTGCTTTCTTCCTATATTTGTTGAACCGGATTTTCCAAGAGAATTTGGATAGATTCATGTTAGTATTTATAGATGACATCCTAATATATTCTAGAAATGAGCGAGATCATGAGACTCACTTTAGAATAGTGCATGATACGTTGAGGCAACATCAAATAAAAGCGAAGTTTTTGAAATGTTATTTTTGGAAGAAAGAAGTGAAGTTCCTTGGTCATGTAGTCTCAGAAAAAGGATTGTCAGTAGATCCAGCAAAGATTGAAGCTGTTAATAATTGGAAGGGACCCGAGATGGTGGACAAGACAAAGAGTTTGCTTGGATTAGTTGGCTATTACCTAAGATTCATCAAGGATTTCTCTCATATAGTAGCACGGATGACCAAACTATCAAGGAAGGATGTAAAATATGTTTGGACTGATAAATATGAGGAGGCATTCTTAAAGCTGAAACATTTATTGACCAATGCGCCTGTATAAGTTGTTATGGATGGGAATCATGATTTGGTGGTGTACACTAATGCATGCGGAACATGATTAGGAGTTATGTTAATGCAGAGGGGTAAAGTGATCGCCTATTCTTCTCAATAGCTTAGACCGCATGAAGTTAGATATCCAACTCACGATTTGAAGTTGGTAGTTGTAATCTCTACTTTGATGGTGTGGGGACATTATACGTTGGGAGAAAGATTCGAGTTAGTTACGGATCAAAACTCTTTAAAATATTTATTCTCCCAGAAGGAGTTAAATATGAGACAACAATGATGATTATAATTTATAGCAGCTTATGATTTGGAATTGAGTGCACTAAGGAAATGAAATAAAGTCACAGATGCACTCAATCGGAAATATCAGAATGCGGCATTAGCTATGTTAGCCGAATGGAAGGATTTAGAAGTTCTAACTACTTGTGGAGTGTTGTTAAGGTCGAGGCTAGTTCTAGCCAAGAAACTGCTATCACTATAAGAAAAATTACATTTTACAACCCTTAATTGCAGCCTTTTTATATAAAGTGCTGTATTTTTGTATTTAACTACATAAATATATATAGATTAATATAAACAAAATGCCGCCTGAAGAAAATTTTTATTGAACTCCTATTAACAAGAAATCTTGTCACCCTAAAGAGAAATTATAAGTGTGAATGACCCCTTCGAAACCACCTTTCGAATTGGTTGAAGTAATATAAGACTCCTTCGAAACCCCCTTTCGAATAAGTTGAGGTAATCTAAGGATGTGACCTAATGGGATCTAGAGGGTTTTGATCGAGTCGGAAGGATGTTACTCTTTCAAAAGGTACCCCTTTGATATGCATTGATGCACGTACTCCATTGCCGTAATCATATATAAGCAGTGATTAGAATCTATGTATTCGAAAGTACCATGTATTTGCTTTATCAATAATTTTCATGAATACAAGGGTTTAAGTATTACAAGAAAGTGATATCCCTAATGAATTAGGAACTAGGGTTTACAAACTCAAGATAAGAATAACTATAGAATGAATGAATTCGGATCCCCAAAATAATACCACTTAGGTCTTATTTATAGGCGCAGGTTAGACCCTTTCACATCAGTCCTTTCGACTTAGTCGAAAGGGTACCTTGATGACCTTTCGCTACTGTTGAATTCAGAGCGCCTCTTTAACATTGCTTTCGAATGGGACCTGGGTGCTTTCGACTCCCTCGGAAGGTATAGGAGTGACCCTTATCTTGCTATTGAAGTGTTGGATAAGCAAGAAAGGATCTTCAAATGTGTTCGAAAGGTACACATCCAATGCTTGCAAAAAGGTGATGATGCTTTCTTTGTTTAAGCTTTCGAAACACTTTAACCTTCCTTTCATCATTGGACATCGAATCGGTTTGCACTCCACTTATATGCATTTTTGGTGGCTTTTGACATTGTCGAAAGGGTATTTCCTTGGTTTCGAAAGGGTTAGAGCCTAGTAGAAGGCTTCTTGGACTTTTTCATTGTTGTGAAGATCTGGCCTCAACATGATATGTTGTTATTTGAATTAGTGAGGAAGGGCACTTGGATGGTTTGGAAAGGATTTAATGGTGGCAGATGGATCATTAGGAAAGGTCAATTGTAATGGAGGAGGCTTCTTAGTGGATAGAAGATGGTTGCAGAAGGTAGCTTTCGAAAGTAATCCCCTTGATTAATGTGTAACCTTTCTTTTGATGCCTTCGAAAGGCATTTTTAACACATGCCAAACCCCTTTATACATGCAGAATCATTTGTTTCAGACAGAATCAACTAAAGCGGAAGGGTAGCCTTGTCCCCTTTCGACCTCTTCGGAAGCCTATAGTTCATCTAACATTTGCAGAAGCATCCCTTTGACTCTTTCGAAAGGTCTTGCTTTCGTCATCGTTCTTCAAGAAACTTCTTTTGTATTCTTTTAGACTTTGACAAGGTTGAAGTGATTTTTGATGATAACATTCGCCTTCCCCCTCCCCACACCCCCCCCCCCCCCCGCGAAGGGATGCTCTTGACTTTTCAAGTCAACTATTTTGATACCCTTCATTATTTTAGCATAGAGTTTTCCTGCCTTTTGATATTCTCGAATGAATCTTGGTCATTTATTTAAATCCGATCAAATGATTTTCCTTGCATTTGCTTTGCTTATAAATTATGCTTCTTTCTTCCCCTTCTCATTTACCTGCAATTAAAAACCTTGGAGAAAGAATCAGATATTTCAATTTCTTATTAAATTTGTAATTTAGGATTCGTAAATTCAAATCTGAGGTGAGTATCCATTGTTTCATATTAAAGATTGATTTTTCATGTTCAATTTTGATTTCAAATTTTTAGGGTTTAATTTCATGTTACTGTGTTAAATTTTGAAATCGACTCAAGTTTGTCATTCGTGTAAGATGATTCTAAATCCATTTTCTATGCTGATTTCGGTTAATCAATGGTACCAATTAGGGTTCGAACTTGAATTTTCCAAATTTAGGGCTATTTGCTGCTGTTGTATGCAGATTCAAGATCGACATCTATTATGCTAAATTTTAATTTACTTTGGAGGGTATTAAAAGATAAAAAATTAATGTTTCCTACTATTAATTGAATTGAGAACAATACACTCGTCGAAACCCATAATCAATCTTTCAACTTAATCGAAACCCCAAAATTGTTATTATTTCAATTTAGTATTGATGCCTCAAAATTCTGTTATGCCCTTTCAACTCATTCAAAACCCATAATATTTAATTGGAACGTAGCTATCATCACTTTCCCAACATAAACATTGTCGCAACGTCGTCCTTTCGTTAGTGTCAATGCCACTTTGTTACAAGTTTTTCGACTTAACCGGGGTATGGAATTTCGACAATGTACATTTTCAAATTGATGTAGCATGGATAGCTGCGCTTATTATAATAGAGTAAAATCTACGGGTTTCGACGTTGTCGACGGGTATGTCTAAGTGCATATATGCCATAAAATGGGTGATGTTGACATTGGTTTCAACACCGTCGAAAGCTTATTGATTCATATATTTTTAATTAACTTTGACCCCCTTTTGAAAGCATGGAACCAGATACTACAACAGGTATTTGAACCATTGTAATAGGCTTCCGACACCTTCAAAAGGTGTTAGTAGTGGAATAAATCATATTTTTGATGAAATTATATCACCTGGCAGAATCATGGGCATTATAAGACCTTGTAATAGATCTGAAAGGATATAGTACTGGAATTAGAATCATCTCCAAAGAAGGTTGAAGCGGTTTCATGGCATTCTCTTATGAAGTTGACGCGATCCTCGATGACTTTGGGATTACAAGAGTTGAAGTTATTCCTCCTGGTGGTAATGACACCATTCAAAATCCTCTTGGGGGATATTTTGCTTACACGGCCATCCATATTTAGCATGGGGGTTTTATTCCTTTTCCAGAGTTCTTGTTCAGATTTCTAAGTCATCTTGGCATAGCTCCTATTCAATTATCACCCAACGTATATACATATCTCATCTCCTTGGAGCTCATGGCCTTAGAGTCGGAAATTCCTTCTCTGAGTACTAAAGTTCTTAACTACATAGTTCGCCTCGTCAACCTTAGCAATTTGAATAGTCATATTTTTCGGGCAAACCCTCTTAAAAAAAATAGTTTTAGAGGGAATAAACAAGTTTAAGGATTGGAAACACATTTCTTCTATATCAAATGCTTTTCGAATATTATGGAGCCTTCTCTTCTCCTCGTAAGTCAAACATTACCATTATTTTTATTAACTTATTTTCTTTATCTAGATAATGTTTTCTTATTAGGCCCTGCTCCTAAGGATCTCGATGACGAAGGCAAAAGAATTGTAAAGTTGCTGACTGCTGCCTCAAATTGCATTGGGAATAGGCTTACATTACTGACTCCCAGCAACCTCCAGAAACATCCCCTTCTACCAAAAGGCCAGAGGATTCTTGGACAACCTCCTCTTGTCCAACATACTTCAAAAAGAAAATGCTTCCTATCTTTGGGCGACCCCATAAATTTTTGGTCTTTGTCTCCAATTTGTCCCGATTAACCGGGTAAAATTAAGTGTATTGTTTATAACTTGTCGTCGTGTTATTATTTAGATTATTTTTGCTAATCTACACTTTTTGGTTTCAACAGCTGTCCTCAGACTGAATTAATTACAAGGGATCTACTCCCTCCATTTTCAGAATCTGACGCTCCAGCTCCAACCCAAGCCATTGCTAGGTAAAGAATGATTGCTAAAAGAAAGTTATGCGGAGTGACTGCCACGGGCTCTGCTCCTAAGAAGGCCAAAATGACTGATTTTCAGTCTTCTCTCTTCCCAAAAGAGAGTGAATTTGGTTGTGCATGAAAAGCTTTAGATGGTCCTACTCCTGATCCTACTTTTTCTATGGATGATTTACCTTCTGCAACTGCTGATCAAACCAGAATAATTCCTTCGAAGGACGACTTTATGTCTCATATAGTTGTATCCGATTCTCCAAGCGTTATCGAGCAAATGTAGAAAGATTTAGGCACTTCAACTCCTTCCCAAGAGTTGAATCCCTCTAGACCCTCAACACAGGTGCCTCTTAATGATTTCTAGAATGTTGTATGATCAATTATGAGCTCTCCATCATTTTCTGCTATTCAGCCGCCTGCCTCTGTACCTGATCCGTCGAGTCATTGTCAATCTCTCATTGAATAACAACTTCTGGTATATTTCATACTGCTTGATTTTCTTATTACTATTTTTATACTGAATCCTGACTCATTTTTTACTTTTCCTTTCAGATCTCCAAAAGCTGGTACTCTCTTCAAGAAAATGTTTCTAAGTCCTCTGCTAAGACATCAAAGCTCATAGAAGAAGTCTACCTCCTAAATAATCAAATCACTTCCCTGACTACTGCCCAAGATAACATAGTAAGGGAACTCGAAAGATTGAGCGCTTCTATTGCTCAAGCAGAATCTACAATTTTTGAGGAGAGGAAGGCTAGACAGATCTTAGCCGATGAAGTCTTGGCTTTGAAAATGACTTTGGAAGAGTCCGAGGATGAAAAGGCCCGGATTAACGCTAAACATGTTTCTCTTAAGAAGAAGTGTACTTCTTTCAAAATGAAGTTGGAGAAGAAAAAGAATTCTTTATCCAAGGCCATCAAAACCATTTCTAAGGCTAAACAAAAGGTGTCTCAATTTATAAGCACTTCTCTGAACGATATCATCGTAAATTCTTATGAGGATGCACTCATGTTAGCTTACTCTAATAATATAGAGAAGTGCCCATATTTAAGTTTTCCCTCTCTGCTGGTCAAAATATTTTTGTCCAAAATCAAGGAAATAGAGCAAGGGATCAAGGTCCCTGATAGAGAAGAAATTGATGTCGCCAGGCTACTATCTTTTGAAGTCCCTCCTGTAGAAGAAGATTCTGATTTAGACAGGGAGGAAGACGAAGAGGGTGACGAAGTTGTTGTTGACGAAGATGAAAATGACGATGATAATGATGATGAGAACCCTAATGATGACGATAGAGGTCATGGTACTGGTGGCAACGAGGGTGACCGTGATGATTCTCATGGAGGGGGTGATGGTGACACTTCTAGGGCTTCAGATAAAGTTAACCCTGATCCTATCGCCCGCAAAGAGGGTCAGGCTGAATTCCTTGACTCCTCTGATCCACAAAGAGAAGATGCTGATTTTGATGCTGGGGAGCAAAAAGGAAAGAAGCAGGCCCTATAAACTTCAATTCCAATTTCTAAGGTATGGAGTTCTTTATCAAAATGCCTCTCACTTACAAGATAACACTGGGTAATATCTTTCCATTTTAAATAAGGAAGAAATCTATACATCTTTATAAAACAAAGCTTGAAAGGAAACAGGCGGAAATAAATAGCTTGTATAGGGAGTTAAATAAAAAATTAAAAGAACACAATGCACTCTTTGACAAGTATTATAAGCTTAAAAAAAGTGCTACAGTATTAGCATCTTTTAAAGATCATGAAGCGGCCCTTCGACTTAAAAGGGCACGTCTTCGTTATGAAAAGCTTTTGGAAGAGAACAGAGAATTAATGACACTCTTCTGGATGCTAATCGAAGATAGAGATATCTTGGTATACTTTCTATATAAAGCTTTTTTGCAGACATCTGGCTGTAGATTTTTCATACTTGGGTGATTTTAGCGGGAGTCTACTTAGATACCTACACAAGAGATACTTAGAAGAAATCGGGTCTGATCCTCACACGGGGGTTTGTTGGAACTTACCACGGGTCAAACAATTCCTTGCACATTGCCTCTAGAAAAACTTAAATATTATAAGGATAAATTCATTTATGAGTTATTTAAGAAATCAATCTTGTATGAAATAGAAGAATATTTGTAATCATGTACTTATATTGATCTATGGACTTCCTATATAGCTCTTTTATACTTAGTTTTATTTTATTACATCATTATAGAGTAAATATCTCTCAAGCAGCCCTATTACTAGGGATTACTTAGGAAAATATGTCAAGAAGAGATTATTTAAAAAAGGTCTCGCTTTTGAAATCCTCACGATTGGCCAGATATTGCTTTCTTAGAGACCTACAAAAGCTTTATATGCAACATCCCAGACTTCACTTTGATTTTCTAGGCGAAGAAAAGGAAAAGCTCCTTTAGGAAATTTGGACATATTATACAAAATTAATTTGTGGTCGTGATAGTCCTCCAACCGGAGAATGGGATTATAGCAAATGTATTCCAGCTATCACCCTAGGAGGATTTAATGCCACTTTTGAATCTACATTACTCTTTTAGCTAACTCTTTAGATAAAGTTAAAAATGCTGTTTCTAGACTTTAAGTGTGATAAGGCAAAGCAAGTACTTGATTATAACAACGATATTGTACCACTGTTTTATTTCTTTTTGAGTTGTAACCCCTACTATTGTAATAGAAGAGATTTGTTCTTTGGGTATTTATTTGTTTCTTTTCGTTTGTTTGAACAGGAAATGCAATTAGCGATTACACCTCTCTCATCAGATCCCTTATCTCGCTTCACCAATCTTAGGGATAGATTGACTGCAGACCTTGAAAGAGAAGCCTATCTAAAGATCCTTTGTCTGCAAAACTTCAAGGTAACACTCAAGCGTTGGAATGGCATAGGAAATTTTTACTCCAAAAAGCAATCACTAGAGACCTTAATGATCAAATCACTAGTCTCGAAGTGGATATCAAGAAGAAAGATGAAATGGTTTCTCAACTGAAACGTCAAATTAAATCAAATCCTTCGATCGACTTTGATCATGAGATGTCCAAGCTTTTCCAGTAGGTGAGTGATTTGAAAATAAAATTAAAGGATAGTCAAGCTCAATGTAAATCTTTAGAGGTTATCATGGGAGGTGATATTCCAAATATTAATTTACCAATTTCTCTAATCACTTCAACTGTTTGTAGATCAACAAGGTTTCATTCCTTAGTCATTCAAAAATTCCCCACTACAACTAACCCTCCTTCGGGTTTGGATGAAAAAGCGGTTGGTGAATGGTGCTGAAAAGTCAAGTTTGAAATGATGAAATATTTCAACAATCAGCAAAAAGAAAGATACTCACAATGCATTAATGAGTATGCAGCCAAAATTGAAAGACTCGAATATGAAAGGTATCTTCTTCAAAAGCATATTGTTGATTTGGAAAGACAGAACAAGACTCTTAAAGGTGCAAATAAAGCTTTTAACCGTGCTTTGAAGACTCGTATCGAGTCTATTGATGATGCTGATGAAAATAGGATGAAGGAAAAGAAACTCAAGGAAATTTTTTGTATAGCAATACGCCATATTGATGATCCTTTGATTACAGAGAATTTATATAAGGTTGTACAAGATCTTTAAGGCACACTCTTATATTGTATAATATGCTTTGTAAATAATTTTGTAGATTATGTAAATTATGCAAATATCACCTGGCTTGTAGCCCTTATATGTACTTGTACCGTCATTTCTGAATATGCTTTTTGATAGCTTTGACTATGATTTTCCTTTGTCTTTGTTGAATCATTTGGTCTTTCTCATCAATCTTATTTTCCTGTAAAGTATAGAGTAGGCAATGTCTCTTATCGTTACTTTGAAGTTTATGCAAAAATATGTCCATATATTGGTGATAATATTAAAATTTCTGATAATAGAATTTCAGAATTCTAAATTTGGGAATAATGGAAGTCAATATATCATTATCTGGAGATAATAAGTGATGAGAAATCCGCAGTTGGGAATGATTGAAGACCGGAAATTCTTGTCCTTTAATAATAGGGATCCCGATATCCAACTTTGATAATAATGAGAGAAGACCGAAAATTCAACTCTGGTTATATTAATAGGGGATCGGAAATATGATTCTAGAATTAATTATAGAGGACCAGAAATCTAGATCTTGTATTAATAATAGAATTTAGAAATTTTCTTCTGGAAATAACTAATAGAAGACTAATAACAATCGTTTGGTAATAATAAAAACCCAGAAATCATCATCTGGAAATAAGCCATAGTAGGCCAAGAATCCTCATTTAGGAATTCAGACATCCTTATTTGAAAATAATAGAAGACTTGAAACCCAGATTCGGGTGTTGACAAGTATTGTCTAAACGTTAATAGTAGAAGACCCGAGACCTATATTCGGATATTAATGAGTGAAAGTCAGAAATCATCTTCCGGAAATTAGCCGAAGACCATATATTCGAATGAAAGTAGTATGGGAATAATCATCCGGAAATAATAGAAAACTAGAAATCTGTTCCTGGTAATAAGAAGGAAAGTCTAGAAAATATTATTTAAATAATGGAAGTTCAGAAATTCTCATCGGAGTCTTTTGTTCTGCTCCACTCTTTGGAGTTTGATTGTTTGAATCTTTTGCTTTGTATCTCCTCTCTGTTTCTCGATTCTTTTGACATGTGCCACCTTTTAGGCTTTGTATGTTGTTAATGCTTTGTGCACCACTCCTTGAGCTCGGATGTCTTAGTCTGTTTTTATCTGGTGTGCTTGGTTAGCTTATCGACAAGTAGGACCCAAGGACTTATCAGACCTCCCTCTAGGAGGCGCTCCAGCCAGGCCTTATAAGCGGGACCGAAGGCTTGTTCAGTTCCTTGATCAGGCCATAGCATAGCGGGATCAAGGGCTTACTCTGTCCTCCCTCCAGAAGGTGCTCCAGCTAGGCCTTATAGGCGGGAATAAAGGCTTGTTCGGTGCCTTGACCTGGCTATAACATGGCACGTTCAAGGCCTTACTCCATCACTCCTCCAGCGGGGGCCTTGATCTGGCCATAGCATGCGCAATTAAGGGCTTGCAGATATTTTAACCTGGCCATAGTGTGGCATAGATAAAGGATTACTCTGACCTCCCTCCAGGAGGTGCTTGGTCCTGGCCATTTTGGCACCGACAAAGGCTTATGACCGTTTAAGATAGTTTCCAAATTTAAGGAGAATCTTACTCCCAACTATGTAGACTTTCTTATTTGAATGAGTCTTTATTGAATTCTTCTAAGATTTCTTTACAAATCTATTGATCTTTCCTTGTCTGAAAAATAGATGATCATCCCTTCAAGGGCTCTACATTGATTGGTTTTGTGTCCGTTCATCATATGATAATGGGAGTAAAAACCTCCCGGATTCCTTTCATATTTGGGATTTTTATTTTTAGATAGCCAGTAGTTGAGTTCCTCCCTTGTTAGTATGTAAATGTTCTCAATTGATGTAGTTAAGTCGCATTCCTTAGGGAGTCTTGATTTGTAGCTTGTCTTTTGAGGCTGATTTCTAGGTCTTTTGTTGCTTAATTCAGGAGCTTCACCCTTAATGACCAATTTCCTTCTTAAAATCTTTAGAAGTTTATTTGAAGATAATGGTTCAATTGTTACCCGATGCCATTTCTGAGCAAATGTATAGTAATCGACCTCCTTCTTCAAAAATAGTGCCCTTAGTATAAATTGAATAGTCTTCCTCATTTGATCAAATAAGTTATCACTCCTACTTTTTGCTCCTCCTAAGGCAAAGATGGGTGTAGGGCCAATGTGAAATGGGTTTAAGCTCCAATTTTCCCGATCATAAGATTCGGCTTTTTTCTTCTCCATGATTCTTAAAGGCTCCAATCTTAACACTTGTTCTTCATATATCCTAGAATCTCCAATAGTTTCATGAGAGAATCCAACCAAGTGTGGTCTTGAAGATCCTTGCTCGAACTCTTTGATTTTGCTAAGCATTGTGGTGTAGGGTCTAAGGTTAGCTTGGAATGGAATAGCGATAGAGAAAAGAAAGGTTGGGAATTCAACAAAGTCGGAGGTTCGAGCCCTCCTTCTAGCATCAAAAATGTTAACAAGAAATCTTGTCAACACCCCAAAGTGAAATTAGAAGTATGAATGACCACTTCGAAACCATCTTTCGAATTGGTTGAAGTAAATTAAGACTCCTTCGAAACCCCCTTTCGAATAGGTTGAGGTAATCTAAGGATGTGACCTAATGTGATCTAAAGGGTTTTAATTGAGTCGGAAGGATCTTACTCTTTTGAAAGGTACCCCTTTGATATGCATTGATGCATGTACTCCATTGCCGTAATCATATATAAGCAGTGAATCAGAATATATGTATTTGAAAGTACCATGTTTGCATTATTGATAATTTTCACAAATACAAGGTTTTATGTATTATAAGAAAGTGGTATCCCCAATTTGATTTAGGAATTAGGCTTTATAAACTCAAGAGAAGAGTAACTATAGAATGAATGAATTTGGATCCCCAAAATAATACCCCATGGGTCTTATTTATAGGCGTAGGTTGGACCCTTTCGCATCAGTCCTTTCGACTTAGTTTAAAGGGTACCTTGATGACCTTTCACTGCTGTTGAATTCAGAGCGCCCCTTTAACATTGCTTTCGAATGGGACCTGGGTGCTTTCAACTCCGTTGGAAGGTATAGGAGTGACCCTTATCTTATTGTTGAAGTGTTGGATAACCAGCAAAGGATCTTCAAACGTGTTTGAAAGGTACACATCCAATGATTGCAAAAAGGTGTTGATGCTTTCTTTGTTCAAGCTTTCGAAACACTTAAATCTTCCTTCCACCATCGGGTATCGAATCAGTTTGCACTCCACTTATATGCATTTTTAGTGGCTTTCGACATTGTCAAAAGGGTATTTCCTTGGTTTTGAAGGGGTTGGAGCCTAGTAGAAAGCTTCCTGGACTTCTTTGTTGTTGTGAAGATCTAGCGCCAACATGATATGTTGCTATTTGAATGGGCGAGGAAGGCCATTTGGTTGGTTTCGAAAGGATTTAATGGTGGCAGATGGATCATTGTGAAAGGTCAATTGTAATGGAGGAGGCTTCTTGGTGGACAAAAGATAGTTGCGGAAGGTAGCTTTTGAAAGTAATCCCCTTGATTAATGCGAAACGTTTCTTTTGATGCCTTCGAAAGGCATTTTTAACACATGACAAACCCCTTTATACATGCAGAACCATCTGTTTCGATAGGGATCAGCTGAAGCGGAAGGGTAGCCATGTTCCCCTTTTACCTCTACGGAAGCCTATAGTTCATCCAACATTTGCAGAAGCATCCCTTCGACTCTTTTGAAAGGTCTTGCTATCGCCATCGTTCTTCAAGAAGCCCTCTTTTATATTCTTTTAGACTTCGACAAGGTTGAAGTGATTTTTGATGATAACAACTCCTGCCTACAGTTTTATTCCAACTATCCCAGTAATTTGTTTCCCACTTAAAATCCTAAACCAAATCCCTCTTTCCCAAAAACAAAATCGCATTTCCTAGGATGATGCTCGCCTTATCTCCGACGACCCTCATTTGACCTCGAATGCCCCTGGCCTCACCTCTGACGCTGCTTGCCTCACTTTTGACAACAAATCGAATTCCCTAATCACCACCAGTTTGCCGCCACCTCCTGCTGTTTGGACACATTCTATTCTAACATGTATTCTCAACACCTTTACAAACTCAAGCTGTTACTTGGATTACCTTGTGAGTAAATTCTACATATTTGATTAATTTTAAGTTTGTCGATTAAAATTGAATTGCTGATTGATTAGTGAGTTGAATAATGAATATTATGATTTGCTAAATTATTAAACTTTTTAAATTCATCAGTGAATTTTTATGAGCAATATTATTTGTGAATCGAGTTGTTGAAACTTATTATTAGATTCAACAATCTAAGTTAGTGAAAATAAAGATTTCTCAATTCAATATTCAAAGACTTCAAACATTGTTTTGTACATTGGGGTATTGTGATATTTTATGTAATTTTTGTAATCCTAGTTTTTTCTTTCTATGTAGTGAATCACAATTAAGCATTGTGTATGAAAAAGGGTTGTAGCAGATTACGGTTACTTTGATTTAAATATAAGAGAAATGCATAAGTCCATATCTAATCCATGAAATAGTTGGATATTTTAATGGTTTATTTGCTAATCTAACATGCTATTAGTAATTTCCTTAACGAGGAACTCGTTACTTGCAGCTTAATTTTATTTTTGATAAGAAATATAGGTGAAACTACCTTAGAGATATAAAAAAATCAATTTCAATAGTATGCCGATTTAGAAGAAAAAAATATGTCAAATATATAAAAATCAGTCGTTTTACATGATGGATGCATAAAATTTATAGGATAGCATAATTTATTTTTCACAAATACACAAGCCCTGTAAATTTATGTCATTTCTAAATAAAAAAGTAGAATGGATGTGCTATTGTGCAATGGTCTTTTAGTGTAAAATGAGATAATTTTTTAGTTTATAGTTTTGGTGGTTACCAATTAAGGTTGTTTGCTACAATGCACTAGATTGAAAAGTGCTTAAATGTTAGACGCATGGTTTAATGCAAAAAGATTAATATGTTCAACACTTATCAATATACAAATAAATTTTTTTATTCATTTATTTCAAATATATCATATCGTTAGCTATTGTCTCATCAGTTATATCCAAGAAGCATTATGAATAAAGTTTTGGGCCAATATAAAGCATTGAACAGTGTTTGAAACAAAAATGACACAAACACCAAGAAATTTATGTAGAGAATAAAATATGAAGAAATGTAAATGAAAATGAGAAATAAACAAGACACAATCGTTTATAGTGGTTCGGTAAAACTTAACCTACGTCCACTTTAAGGTTTTATTACTTATTACTGACTTGGAGGCAGAAGTTCTTAGGGGTCGGTACAACTCCGACACTTAGATTTTCAAAATTACAAGAATATAGAATAGAGAAGAACTAGAGCCAAAAAAGACCTTGAAAAAAATAGTCCTACCTTCCTATTTATAGAGATAGAGGCCTAAAATCTAGTACAAAATATCTCTAAGCCGTTGTCCATGATTTAGACCAATTCTCCCAAGAAAGTAGATGCCAACTCATCAGTTTGTATGGGTCGGTTCAACACCAAGTTTAGGGGTCGGTGTCGATCCATAGGAGGTCCAATACGGTTGTCTTCAACTCTTCATCTTGGCTCGTCTCATGGTTAGCTTCGTGATTCCATAGTTGTTTGCACCAATATTAGCTTGCTTCTAGGTCAAAATGAGGGAGTCATGGAAGAATATAGTTGAAGCTTCAAGTTTTCATGGAGATTGATGGTGAATTGCATTGGATCAATAAAATGACATTGAAAATAGGCTATTAGCATTAATTAGAGAGCATAGACAGAAGTTGGACTCCAACGTGGAAGAAAACATGGGTCGGTACTGACCCACAGGGAGGGGTCGGTACCGACCCCTAACTTAGGTAATTTTAGGGTATGTCTTGGCTTGGGTTGGTTTGGCTTTGGCCTTGCGACTCTTTTTGTGTCTAGTTCCTGAACTTTTGGGCTATCTCTATGGGCTTTCTGCCTTCATAACTCCAAGTTCGACCCATCTAATATGTAAGAGTATGGCATGGTCAAAAGGCTGGATAACACTTGACCCCAAAGTACATCTCGTTTCAAACGTGATGTGCTTTGAATCAAGACAAGTTAGAGTTTCTATGAGGGACCGCACTCTGTGTTTCAAATGGTCATTATCCTTTTTGTGAATCATTTCTATGAAAAGTTATTCCATTGTGATTCGTCGTGATGCTTTACTAGCATCCAGGATTATAAATTTGGAACAGATTTTTACGATCTGTGATTCTGAACTCTGTGATCTTATACTGGTTCCTTTAATGGATTTTCTAGGTTTGAATTTGATTTTCCTTTGATTATGGTCGTTGGGTATTGGATATAGGCAGTACACTTATTCAAGAGCACGTTCTCTAGTAGGAGTGAATGCATATTCATGGTCCAACACATGTATTCACATAGACGTATATCCATACATATGTACATATATATATATATATGAGCATATATATATATAATTCTTTTTTTTTTAAATTCTAGGACTCGATATCGAACCCTAAATCTTGGGTCGGTATGAACCCCATAGTTTGGAGAAAATTCTCCAAACACATTGCCTATAACTTCGGTTCCAAAGTGGGTATATAACCCATATGACTCCACTCCCTCTTCACTTTTATGTGGCTGACCACTGGCCCAAGTTTCGATTTCCCATTAAAAATCTTGAACTTTGAATCAAACTCTCGCCTCCACTCGAACCTAGGACTGCCGCCGCCTACTCCTGCCTACACCTGACATCGTTTGCCTCACCGTATTTAAACCTAGCCCCACCGACCTGAACCCTAGCCTCCACTTCACAAACTTACCTGATCCTTACCTGAGCTCGAAATTGCATGGGTATATGGGGGAGCTTAACTGTAGACATGAAAAGAAATTGGTGAGCTTGGTCATGGGTGATGCCTCGGTTGACGACTGTGGTTTGGGATAGGGTAAAAGGGGAAGAAGAGGGATGGAAATATCTTCAAGTTTTGGAGCTGTGCAACTCCAACATTTAGGCAATTTTCTAGATTTTTGTCTCACACAAAAATCTTGCTTTGGGAACCAATGTCTTCTTCTTGATCTTGAGCCTTTTCTAAAGCATGGCCAATGATGTAAAGCTTTTCGGGACGGCCAACGATGATGGTCACATCTAGTGATATTTAGAATTTAAAACGAATTGTTAAGTAATATCGAAAACTTGAACTACACATCACTGCACGACACCGCACCAGAATCCAATTTAGCACGGGGGTACAGCTTGCGATAAATTTTCTATTGTTGATTATCTGTTGAGTTTTTTTATAAAAATGGATCAAAGACATTCCAAACATTTTGCTTCTCAAGCCAAAGATACATCCACTTCGAGATATGTCGAATCCGATGCCGAGTCAAGTCAATCTACGACTCCATTTGCCCAACAAACTTCAGTAGAGCATGCGCAACAAACTTCAATTCAGCACGATCAACAAGAGACTCAGTAGGTTGAGTAGCAAAATCTAGAAAATCCTTAAGTTGAGCACCAAGTTCCAGAGAATCCAGTAGAGCTGGTAGGTGTGCTAGAAATAGATCCAGCACCCGACACCCTTGAGGATGCTACAATATTAGATGGTCCTGTTGATTCTATTGCTTCCAAAATCAACGAAGGATCGCTTCGCAGAATATGTGATAAGCACGGGATTTCATTTGAAGACATTCTAGCTCCTTCCCGTCATTAAAGACTACACAACCCTTCAGAAGGCTACACTACCTGCAATAAATATATGTGTTTGGCGGGTTGCATCCTACGATTCAACCAGTTTGTCCGTCGAGTTTTAAATTTCATGCACTTGGCTCCGACACAGCTGCACCGGAACAACTATGCTTTCCTCCTCGGTACATACATGGTATTCTCCGAGCACTTGAACCAAGTACCCAGCGATGAGCAGATCTGGTATATTGATAGCTTCAAGAGTCGAAAGGAGAGTCCGTCTCTGATTTACTTGAAACCGATCAGAGGTTGTAGAGTAGTTATTGGGGCATGGAACAAGTAAAGCTACTTCAAGGGTGAGTGGTTCTACATTCGCTGTCCACCCAGGTTTGCACGGAGATGGATATCTGGACGTAAGTTCCATCCCATTTATATTGTACAAATTTTCCTTACAGTATGCAGACTTAACTCATATCCTTGCTTTACTATCCAGATGTTCCGGCAAGTTCAAGTAGCTTGGTGCTTTCGGATGCTATTAACACTCTTATGGCAGTTCCGGTAGGAGATAGAGATATTAGAACTCTCCTGTCGGATGAAATCTTCTTGCCTACGGCTTATTAGAAGAGGGTCGTAGTATTGGCGTCATCCAAATAGCTTCCATTAACGACGACGACAACGATGAGGATAATAAGCTGCTCGGAGGAGGAGGCAAGGTTGATCCAGATTTTCCCTTAGTTCCTAGTCTTGGGGCTAGAGTAGAAGAAAATATTGAACAAGTACCAGAAGACTCCGAGAAAGGCGAAATTATTGGTGAAAATGGCAAGGCTAGCCAAGGTAACATCGATTCTGATCATGAGTTTCATCCTGAACAATCTGGGGACGATCAACCACCTGCTCCGAAGAAGAGGTTAATCATGAGAATATCCACGACATAGATTTCTACCCAGCTCCCACTAGTCACAGATGTAGAGAAAACTCTATCTCTTCCTTCGATGGACACATTTGCTGGTTTAGGGCCAATCCCTATTGAGTTTGGCTCTTTTGATGTCAGTCCTATTAGTATTGAAGGCATCAACTCCTACATTTGCATTAATAAAGACTTCATCCCTACCAATATGGCAGAGATCACTCTCATGAGCAAAGCTCCAGCTCACGGTCTGTCGGGGGGACACTAGAACACTCATGCACTTGTGCACTTCACAGCACTTGCACTTGACTTGTGTCCTAGCTTGTTGGCTCTAACTTATTCTTGTGTTCCTTATAGGATCCATGGAGAAAAGGAAATACATATATCGATCTTTGGAGGAGAAATCATCCCGAGCACAAAGGCCTAAGTCGAGTTCATACCATTAGGGAAGTGGTTGCGATTATAAGTCAGGCTATCGTTCTAGCTGATATAGAAATGACCAAGATAGAAGCAGTTATGACAGAGGTCGCTTAACACATGACTTTGCTTTAAAATTCGCCCAGTCTAGATCGCCTCCTTCTAGAGGTCCAGACAGGCAACTCGATCACCACGATGACATCCCATCTGGTGACACTCCTCGTGCTCCACCTTCGGCTTCTATCCTTGTACAACCTCTGGTGCCATCTTACTCCAATCGATCCTCCAACCGCAGGCATCATAAGAGTGGCTCTGAAACATCCTAGCATAGCCTGACAAAGAAATTGCTATAGTCCTACCTATTCCCATGGAGGAACAGCTTGTGGCCAATACCCAAATGGGCTAAACTAAAGGAAGAATTTCCAAACATTTGCTTCGATGGTCTTATGTTTGTGCCTAACTTGAAAAGAATCCTTGCTGACGTCTAAAAGATGACCATCGATTGTGTAGTCCATGTACACAATTAGCATACTGAATAGACGAAGGTAGCTAAGAAAATTTCCACAGTCTCCAGGGATAGGCAGCTATAGATAGAAAATCAAAAGCTCATCGAGACTGATAACAAAAAGATTATACCTCACTTTGATGCCGAAGTTGAAAAGTTGGGGAAAACTCAAGCCAAAGCCGAAAAGAAAGCCGAGGATGCCATGAAGGCGCTTGAGGAGGAGAGAATTAAGCATCAAGATGAGATGGAGAAAGCCTTCCACCGAAACCATGATCTGGTGATTGAGAGAGATATCGCAAACAGAACTGCGGCTGAGCAAAAGACCACGCTTGAGCGCGAAACAAAAGAGATAGAGGAAGTACTCTAACAAGCTTAGAACTATTGTGATGTGTTGCTTGATGCCAAGGAAGAGAGGGAAAAAGTGCTAGAACAAGTTAGAGATGTTAACGCACTTGTCAAAAGAGAGGTTGAGGCCGTAGAACAGCAGGCGGAAGAGCGTGTGATGGAGAAGTTTGAACCGTTGCTGAACCAATACAATGCCAACGTGCTCAAATTCTGAAACTTGGAGTGGTTCAAAGACGATTATCCCAGAATCCAAGCCCTCGCCTTGGAGCAGATTGTTGAAGAAGAGAAATCTTTCCTCAAAGGTGGCAAGGTGGATTTGGAGCATCTGGAGAAAGAAGTCTCGGTTAGAGATAAACCCAAGATTCTAAAGGATGGTTGGCGTATTCTCCATCCGAAGTTGGTAGCAACAGCACAAAAAGACTTAGATGAAGGCTCCGGGTCGGTGCCACAAGATGCCGCCACTACCAACCAAACACTTGGGTCCTAAGCTGCTCTCGATTCCACTTCCTATCCTGGGTATGATCCAGAGAGGCCCCAAATATACAAGCCTGCCAAGCTTTCTCCTATTTCCAAAAGAAATTCCGGAGGCACTCCGACCGATGTAGTACTTCAAACCAAAGAAGGTATCTCATTGACTTCTCCCATATTTCAAAGAGTTGACATGTCGCCGATCAACGTTGTTAATCTCTCTTTTCATGTCTCTCAAGCTTCAGGTCAGCCCCAAATCGCTCCTCTTCCTAATAAGGACTCCTAGCTGGGACAACAAGCGCCTATAACAGAATCAGTTTATGTTACCACTTCAATAACGATTCCAACCATTCGGTTAAAGATATTCCCAGCTTTGACAAGCATATGATTGATGCTTTGTTGGATGAAGGAGCTGGTGGGACTCAAGAAACTCATATTGACGAAGATGTTGTTATTACTAGGGTCTCCAAGCCCCTGTCAGGTCCCACCATGCACGAGCTTGAGCAGGAACTTGGGAAAGACATCCTCCTTGCCACAGAGATCAAGCAGGAGAAGATGGAAGCGATCCCTCCTTTATCCATCTCCTTGCCCGGGCAGACTATCTTTGCTCTGGTCTATATTCCTCCACCCGGAAGCACTCACCACACACCCATAGGATCTCGCAAAGCATTCCAGCCTCCGTTCCTCCACCTGGGAGTGCTCAAAGTGTACCTGCTGGATCATTGCAGAGCATTCTACCCAAAGGCAAAGGAAGCATGGGAAAAGGAGGAAAGAGAAAAGATGAGGGCTCCAGTGATGTATCTCTAAGTGTTAAAAAGAAGTAAAGGAGAACGAAGCCGAAAAAATAAGTACCGGTTTGTTTTGTGTACATAGACTCTTTTTGGTTTTTTGGCCTAATTTGTGCGGGTTCGGCCCCCGCTTTTCCTTTCTGTTTTTAGTGTCAATAACACTTGTACTTAGCTTTCTAGATTTCATGTGAATAACAAAGGTTTTTGTTTCGTCAACTCTTTGTTCGGAAACCTTTGTTTGGTTTTGTCTAAGTACTTAAGAAGTACGCTTTCCATTTAATGTGCTTGCGATCTATTTCTTTTTATGATTATTACTGGACTAAATCCTTTAGCCCTTTCTGTAATTTACCAGCCTTTTGTCATTCTTACGAACCTAAAGTAATTGTTGAAGTGCCAAACTCTAGGCATTAGTTAGAGTTAACTACTTAGAACAGCGATTTGGGTATCCTTTTCTAGGATCACAATATATGATTGCACCGAATTTCGCACACTAATCAAAATTAACTTATCGTAGTTTGCACATCCTCGTCCAGGATGTACACTTCCAATCGCGCCTAACTCCAGGCGTCGATTCAAAGTTCATAGGCAAGATCCTGCCTTACACTAGGCATGGATCTTTGGTTTTTCCTACTCCAGGAAAATTGTTAAGCGTTGGATGGTCTTGTCATGTCTACTTTAGTTTATACTCCTTCCCCCAATCCGAGGACAAGAGTTGAATGAGTTAACGGTCGTATCATGTTCATTTTGATTTTATCCTCCTGCCCTCACACCAAGGGTGAGAGTTAGTGTATAGATGATCGTGTCACATCCATTTGAGTTTATACTCCTGCTCCGAATCTGAGGACAAGAGTTGGCTGCAGACGGTTGAGTCACATCCTTTTTAGTTTATAATCCTGCCTTACACTGGGAGTGAGAGTCATAAGTGCTCGCTATTCCATGCCCTCGAGAGTGGAATCCCGTCCGTCGTCGCAAGCCTGAAAGTTCCATCTTCAAGCTTCTGTTCTATTTTGTGCCGACCTTCCCAGGTTGGGCCCAAGTTTCCAGGGCCAGGGAAGATTCATTTGAGAACCAAGTCACTAACTTTGAAGGTCTGATTCTTAACCTTTTGTTGTAATATCATGCGACTTGGTGTCGGTGCACAACTGCCCTCAACTCAGCTTTGTCGTTCTTCTCATCCATTATATCAAGAGACTCTAGCAGGAGTTGCTCATTAGTCCATGGATTGTAGTCAATCACTCAATGAGAAGGTACTTTTGGTTCAAACGGAATCATAGCCTTTGATCCGCAAGCTAGGGCGAACAGAGAGTGGTTAATCACTGACTTGTAAGTGTTCGATAAACCCATAATACTAATGGAAGTTCATCGATCCACTTGCCCTTGGCCTTTTCCAACCGCTTCTTAGGAATAGACTTGATAATCTTATTCACAGCTTCAACCTGTCCATTCATCTGAGGATCTGCCACTTTAGCAAATCTCTTCTCTATGCGATCCCGACAGTGGAAATCGTTGAACTTGGTACTGACGAATTGGGTCCCGTTATTTGTAACAATTTTCTATGGAACTCCAAAACGACATATACTATTCTGAACAACAAAATTGATTACTTTCTTTGT
Source organism: Allium fistulosum (assembly GCA_030737815.1). Lineage (NCBI taxonomy): Eukaryota > Viridiplantae > Streptophyta > Magnoliopsida > Asparagales > Amaryllidaceae > Allium > Allium fistulosum. Next base: position 239,285,744 of record CM060902.1, read on the forward strand.
GGTGATCATGGCCGACTTTACCTCAGCCCACTTGGTGAAGTAATCAACTACAATGATGGCGTACTTCGCACCACCTTTAGATATCGACAATACACCAATGTTATCAACTCCCCAAACTGCGAACTGCCAAGGACTGATCATTTGAGTAATCTCTATTGGTGGGATTCTCTGTATTTTTGCAAATCTCTAGCACTTGTCACGTCTATGAGTGTAATCAGCTGCATCTCGATTGACAGTTGGCCAGAAGTATCTGTAGTGAAGGATCTTCCTCGCTAGGATTTGCCTCTCGGTGTGGTCACCACAAGCCCCTGCGTGAACATCTCTTAGGACTCACTTAGCCTCATCGTGAGCAACACATCGAAGCATAGGGACCGAGAAACGCTTCTTGTATAGTGCTCCTTCTTGCATGATATATCTCGAAGCTTGTCGAAGGATTTTTCGTCATTCGTTCCTTCTCTTCGGAAGGATTCCTCTTACAAATAATCTGAAATCAGAGTTATCTATGACTCCCTTTCAAGCTCGGTCTCTAAGATCGAATTGACATCCATCTGGTCGATGCTTAGAGCCGAAGGTACTTCCATCATAATCAAGCCCATGAGTTGCGCATTTCCAGAACATGCCAGTTTAGCCAGTGAATCGGCCTTCTCATTCTCCTCTTTGGAAATATGAGTGATTGTGTAATATTCAATGTCAGTGAGTAGCTCAAGGACTCAATTTAGATAAGGAGACAATCTATCCTTGCTTGAAACTCTTTCCGAACTTGGCAAACCATTAGTTGGGAGTCATAGAAAATGGGCAACGTCTTTATTCCAGCTCTTTGGCGATCTTGAGTCCTACAATCAAGGTCTTATATTCAGCCTCATTGTTTGTTGTTGAAAAGCCGAGTTTCAAGGCGTAACAAATCGGGTGTTCTTCGGGAATGACAAGTACAACTCCAGCATCGAAACACCATTCGTTAGATGCACCATCCGTGTGCATCTTCCATCCATTTTCTTTCTCACCACTGCTCTCCGAAGGATCATCTCGTGCAGTGAATTCAGCTATGAAATCCACCAAAGCCTGACCCTAGATTGCTTTCTAAGGGTGATAATGTAACATCCCCCACTTGGAGGCCCAAAACTAATGGCTACGAATGTTGCAGTCATCCATAGTTATTAATCCTCAGCGACCAAATACGGTAATGTTAGATAAATTGATATACTAGAAACACATGGATATGGAAAAAAGTTTAAATTTCAAAAAAACTTTCACATTCCATTCCAAACTCATTTCAAAATTCTTTACATAATCCCACTGTTACTCCAAAAAATCCACCTTTTGACTAAGTCAAAAGGTCCTTTAATAAAGACTAAGGAAGAGAAGCTCAGACCAAACCTTTCGAAGGAGTCGAAGGGATGCAGTCATCAGAGTCTAACAGCCTCAAACCTTTCGAAGGGGTAAGAAGGTTCCATATCACAACATCCATGAAGTTCCTACCTTTCGAAGAAGATGAGGATGTCAAAGTAAGAGTTAGCAACCCCATGGTGATCTTTTCGAAAGCATGGAAAGTCTTTCGAACCGGTTAAGACTCATCAGGATATCTTTCGACAAAGTCGAAAGGTTCCATGAAGAAGGCAACACTCAGAAGACAGCAAAGAATGAAAGGCAACCTTTCGACAATAATGGAGGAAAGCACAGCTCTCGACAACGTTCAAGTGAAGAGAAACCTTTCGACAAGGTCGAAGGGTTCACAACAATCCAGTGAAGAGCAACCTTCCGACAAGGTCGAAGGGTTCACAGCAATCAAGTGAAGAGCAACCTTCTAAAAGGTCAAAGGGTTCATAACAAATATAAAGGGCACACCCTTCGACAAATTCGAAAGGCTCATGAAGGCATAAAGAAAAGCGGACCTTTCGACAATGTCGAAAGGTCCATAATGGCATACGAGGAGCAAACCTTTCGTCAAAGTCGAAAGGTTTACAGCTGCATATAAAAAGGAGACCTTCCGTCCCAATCGAGAGCATGGAGTCGAAAGGAGGGCCGCCTGCATCTATAAATAAGACCCAAGGGGTCATGTTTTAGGGGACCCAATTTCTCTCATTCTAATCTTGCATTTTCTTAATCAAAGCATTGTAACCGTAATTGGGTGATTTGGAAATTTAATAAAAATAGAGTTTTTCTTGGATAAAGAGGGAGGTCTTGAGTTTTGTTAATTGCATTGTTGTTTACTAAAATCTTTGTTGAATTAACCTCATTTTTCCAGGTTTAACTTCATCGAAAGGTTCTTGTCGACGAGGTCGATAACACTTCTGACTCTAACATCTACTGCAACCTTCTGAAGCCATTAGCTTTATGGTCTAAACCTTTCAACAAGGTCGACAGTTCTTTATGCTCCAACAACACCTGTTACCTTTCGAAGCCATAACCTTAGTGATCTAACCTTTCGACAAGGTCGAATCCTACTTCATATAAGTGATCTAACCTTTCGACAAGGACGAATCCTACTTCATATAAGTGGTCTAACCTTTCGACAAGGTCGAAACCTACTTCATATCCACCATAGTTTATGACTTCCTGCTTAAACCCAAGGAAAGCTATCACCTTAGCCCTCGACAAGATTGAAGTCTACCTTTTAAAGACTTAACTCAAGGAATTTCAACCTAAGCGAAAGAAAACCCCTTAAGGAGACCTCATACTAGCTCAACAAAGTCGAAAGGTTACTTAACCCAGAATCTATACCTTTTGACGACGTCGAAAGGTCTGGTCCAAGGATTATCAACAAATAAAGCTAAATTTAAAGGTAGTTCCTAAGGGAATCATACCCACTGTCCTCCAAAAGGATATCCATCTCTCTTAACATTACTTGGGGTGTTGACAAGAAAACTTGTTAACATTTTTGGCACTAGAAGGAGGGCTCGAACCTCTGCTCTCTGACCACTTTCATCTCAGATTGATTGCATAAAGTCAGTTGTTTGAAAGAAGAAAAATGGTAAGAGAAAGGATTAATAACTGCAATCCAAGCAAAGAGGCTGCATCACAGTCAACTTTGAAAGATCACATGGTTCAAACCTCTAACTTAGGAAATACAAGATTTGGGCAACCCTCGTCCCTAACAAACTTGGAAAGTGATCAAGGTCCAGAATCAACGACCACAAATGGTAGCAATACAAGAATATCCTAAAAGAGCTCCATCTCGGGAATCAATAAGAATTATGGAAATAGAGGATGAAGTGCGACTTCCAAATGAGGTAAAGGACCAAGAGTTAAATCGAGAAAGTCAAATAAAAGGGTCCCTCGAGCGATCGAATAGCCCAGTCCAAGGAAACGATATAAGTAGTCATAGAAACGAAACTGACCAAGAAAACATCCAACGCCAAATAATGATGAATGTGCTTAGAGAAAAGGAAGTTCTTGATTCAGAAGAATATGCTATCCTGCAAAAGGCTCCCTTTTTCGAAGAAATAATGGCGACAAATATCCCCCCACACATCCAAATTCCTTCGCTAAAGTGATCCAGATGACCTTCTTGTCGTCTTTGAAAATTGGATGAACTTACACAACGCTCTAGAGGTAGTTCGCTGTAAACTCTTTCCCATTACTTTTCAGGGAGCAGCTATCAAATGGTATAGAAGTTACCGAATAGAAACCATCTATTCTTAGGAATAATTTACTTACGACTTCGTGGCCCAATTTTCTATATTCAGAGATACAACTATGGACTTTAGCTTGCTAGCAACCATCAGACAAAGGCCAGAGGAACTACTTGGCGAATATTTGAACAGGTTCAGCGCAGAAGCATTAAGGTAGAAAGTACAACTGATAGAGAAAAGCTTATGGCAGTTCGATCAGGACTAATTGAACAAACTCCATTTTAGAAAGACCTTTATATCAATGGATGCTGTTTGCGCCAAAATTGGTCACAAACACACAATTGTCGATGAAAGCACCAGTTCACAATCACAGATTATAGATAACAAGTATGTAGAGAATTAAAAATGAAGAACACTCAGAAAATTGAAAGGAAAGCGGTAAATAACACAAAGTTTAAAGTGGTTCGGCAATCCGGCCTACATCCACTTTGAAGTTGATGATTTTATTGATATTTGCTTGCTGACTACAACGAGTTACAACTGATTACAACAGCAAATTTCGAGTACGATGATGGTTCCTGCAGAATCTGGATGTAGAAGAATCAAAAGTCCCCTTTTTTGTAGACTTTGGGATGCTATTTATAGGCGTAGGCTGCAAATATCTCTCTCAGATCTCGGGAGACCTCTTCTGGCACGTGCACGGGCCCACGCGATCGATCCCATGCGATTTTGACTCGATCTGTGATCGATACGAATGAATTTCCTATCGATCAAGATCTTGCCCGATTGAGTCGAGATCGATCATGAACATTCTTTACGTTGTACGCAAGCTCCTGTGAAAATTTGGTGGCATTTGGACTTGTAGATTGTGGGATATGATCGATGCAAGTTTGTGTTTTTCAAAGGCTGTCTCCTTCGCATCGATCACCTCTGCCTTGTTCGTATCGATCACCATTGCACTGTTCGTATCGATGATGGATACGAAATGGCGACCACTTGATGGATACGAACAAGACCTTTCAGTTGATGGATACAAACAATTGAGGCTTGATGGATACAAACAAGACCTTTCAGTTGATGGATACGAATAGTTGAGGCTTGATGGATACGAACAAGACCTTTCAGTTGATGGATACGAACAGTTGAGGCTTGATGGATAGGAACAAGACCTTTCAGTTGATGGATACGAACAGTTGAGGCTTGATGGATACGAACAAGACCTTTCAATTGAGTGCTTGAATTACATCGATCATATCTTGAGCATATGAACTTCGATTGACCTGAAATATGAAACGTATCCTCTCCTAGCCTTGTGCATCATTCCCAACCGATCCGTCTTGATTGAAGCCCGGTCAAATTTTGACGACATCGATCGTAGCCTTGTTTCCAATTGATCTCCATTCCTGATATCCATCCTTTCCAGCCAATTTGTGGATATCCCAGCCTTGACCAAAAGGCAGGATAACATTTGCCCCCCAAAACATACCTTGTGGTAAGAAGGTGTGTTTTGAAAAGCTCCAAATGCGGCATCTGAAGTGCATATTTCATCCATAGCCATATCATCTGATTCTTAGTCCAATCCATTACCAAGCCATCCTATCCGAGTGCCGCAGCCATAACATGATCCAAATTCGCGACTGCTCCGAGTCGATGTCCGATTCTGAATTTAGTAACCAAATCCTTAGCCAATTCCATAGCTATCCAAATCCATCAACCGAGCTTTAATCCATCTATATCCAATATCCAGTAGCCAAATCCATAACATTTCTGAGTTGATATCCAAATTCGGGACCGCTCCGAGTCCTTTGCCAAATCCAAGATCCCTCCGGGTCCATTTATACAAAGCCGAAATCCGAATCCATGATCTCTCCGGGTTTGACTTCAAAACCATAGACCTCGCCGGGTCGCATTATTCTGCTCTGATCCCGACTCTCCGGTCGAGGGCTTCTATGCTCTCCGGCCTTAGCCCTCCGGTCAAGGATTGTTTATATTCACCAGCCTCGGCTCTCCGACCAAGGACTTTTATATTCTTCGGCCTCGGCTCTCCGGCCAAGGACTTTTATATTCTCCAGCCTCGGCTCTTCGGCCAAGGACTTTTATATTCGCCGGCCTCGGCTCTCCGGCCAAGGACTTTTATATTCTCCGGCCTCGACTCTCCGGTAGGACTTTTATATCCTCCGGCCTATGCTCTCCGGCCAAGGACTTTTATATTCTTCGGCCTCGGCTCTCTGGCCAAGGACTTTTATATTCTCCGGCCTCGGCTCTCCGGCCAAAGACTTTTATATTGTTCGGCCTCGGCTCTCCGGCCAAGGACTTTTATATTCTCCGGCCTCCGCTCTCCAGCCAAGGACTTTTATATTCTCCGGCCTCAGCTCTCTGGCCAAGGACTTTTATATTCTCCGGCCTCGGCTCTCTGGCCAAGGACTTTTATATTCACCGGCCTCGGCTCTTCGGCCAAGGTCTTTTATATTCTTCGGCCTCGGCTGTCCGGCCAAGGACTTTTATATTCAACGGCCTCGGCTCTCCGGCCAAGGACTTTTATATTCTTCGGCCTCGGCTCTCCGGCCAAGGAATTTTATATTGTGTTTGAGTCCATTCCATTGCTCTCCGACGAAGGGACTCATAATTCGTGATTACTACCCCTTCTCTCCGGTCGGGACCGTAATCGCGAGACCTGTATTATTCATTACATTGATCCAAATCCAACCATTCAAAATAAGAGTTTTTGCAGCCAGGGAAACCAAATAAATGTCTGTACATCCAAGGAAAAAACAAAAGTTTTCAGGAAAACGAAAAAGAAAAACAGGATTTCACAGACTCGAGCAACACAGTTTTTCATCATCTCAGAGCATGCCTAGGGACCGTCCTCGATCTTGTACATGTGTAAGATATTTAGTCGCATTACTTCGAGTTCTATTACTTATTCTGAGCCATAAATCTATTTAGTTGATAACAAGTTGACGTTGCCTAGGTCCGGTGCCATCCTCGTTCGAGGTGGACGGTGGTTGTTCCTGTTCCACTGCCACAGCTCGATTCCTTACATACTGCTGTAGATGGCCATTCCTTACATGCTCCTCAACGGTATCCCTCAAATGCCTGCAGTCGTTCGTGTTGTGCCCATCCAGCTCATGGAATAGGCAATGCCTTCCCGATGCCCGTTCGTAATCAGAAGGTTCCCTTCTTGTTGGCCTTCGATACTGGAGGTGCCCTCGAGTTCCAAATAAATCCTTTCCAGAGTTTCAGTTAGATCCGTGTAAGAAGAAAACTTTGACTCCCTCCGTGGCCTTTTTGAAGTGCTACCGTTATTGTTATCCCGCCTTTTAGCAAGGCCGTGATACCATAAAATCGACCGAGAAGCCAAAGACAATTCGTCTCGAAGAATGGTCAATTCAACACCCCCGCTACGGGGTTCGACCTGCCCGGTCAGGTCGCAGGGGTCCAGGGGGCAGCGCCCCCGGCGGGGTGCGGGGTAGCGCCCCGTCCGAAACGGTACGTTTTATTTACTACTGAAGAGCGACCTACTACTTTGAGACCTACCGACCTAAAGGTCCCAGCGACCTACGACCTAAAGACTCTACGACCTAACGACCTAAAGGACTTAACAACCTACTAGTTATAACGAGCTAGCGACCTAAAGGAAGGAGCGACCTAGCTACTGAAAGGACCAAGCGACTTAACAGGTGGCAACCTACCAACCTAAGAGAATCTACGGCCTAACGACCTAACGAGATAAGCGGGTGAGCGACCTAACTATGGAACGGTTCTAGCGACCTAGAGATGTATGTTGCTAAGCGACCTAAGGTGCAAAGCGACCTAAGGCGTGAAGCGACCTAAGGCGCGAAGCGACCTAAGCAAGCTCATCTCCTTAGGTCGGGAGCGACCTACGACCTACCCTAGGTCGTGTGCGACCTACCAATTCACTCAGAAGAAGACCAGGTGCTACCCTGTTTAGCCGTCTACCGCGACTTAAGGTATCCCGCGACCTAGCGACTTAACTTCATACCGAACTAAAAAGCTTACGACCTAATCAACGAAGCCAGTTTCCTAGGTCGCCGCCGATCTACGACCTATACTAGGTCACATGCGATCTACTTATTCGTTCAGAAGAAACCAAGCGCAATCGAGATAAGTCAGATCCCATCCCCTAGGTCGCTGCCGACCTACGACCTACTTTAGGTCGTTCATGACCTAGGACTTGTGCGATTTGGTTCTGCCCAGATTCTTCCCTATAAATACTAGAGCTACTCCAACGGCAAAGGGACTTTTGGCTGATCTTCTGGAGCATTGTTACTCTACTGAATTCTTAACTCATTCAACACTCCAATCATCGAAGATTCCTCATCAACAGTTCTACCTCATTCAACATGGATCCAAAGAACAATCCATCATCAAAGTTCTAATCTCTTGCTTCGATTGTGTTGTAATTGTTGAAAAGTGTTGTAAAGGTGTTGTAACCGAGAAATCGTGTTGTAAAAGTGTTGTAATCTTGTAAAAGTGTGCTCAAAGAACATAACGAAGGATGTAAAGTGGATGTAGGCTTAACTTTAGGCCGAACCACTATAAAAATTGCTGTCTCTTTTACTGTTTTTCCCCTTTTTCTGTTTACTTTTAGTTCCCGTGTAGACGAGTGGTGCTTTCACTAGATTACTCCAGACACCTAGGTGTTAGCGTTATACTTTTTAGCATTAACAGTTATCATTCATTTTCCTTTTGCCTTTGTCGTCTTTATTTGGATTTTCTCTGGGTGGACCTCCATCCCTTACCGCATAAGCTTCAGCCTCTCTGCCTTCTCTCTCAGCATGCGCATCTTCCTGCCTTAGAAATCTCTTCGCCTCATGATAGAACTCCCAAAGATCCCTTGGTGGGTCCCGTTCCAATGATATCTTGAAATCCGAATTGTCTGCAATTCCTGAAACCGCTGCCATCAAAACCATCGACGGATCAGGTCGATCCACCGAAGCCACTACCGCATTGAATCTGGTCAAGAAATCTCTAAGTGATTCTCCTTTCCATTTTTTCATTGATGTTAAAGTCATCACATTCTTGGGTCTGGCTATGTGGACCCGAAACTGTCTCATAAACCTTTCAATCAACTCCGTCCATGTGCCAATAGAGCTACTCTCCAGCTGTCTGAACCATAACGCCGCTATATCCGTCAGATACAAAAGGAAGAATTGCATCATGACCTCCTCTGATGCTCCCAGTACTTCCATATGCCTCATGTACCTTGTCAAGTGAACAGCGGGATCTGTTCTCCCATCATACATCTCCAGTGTTGGTAACTTGAATTCTAGTGGATTCCTGGCTTGCCTGATCGTAGGAGCAAAGGAACTCCTATTCACATCTTTTAGATCTCTATTCACTAGTCCGCCTCTCATGGCTCGTCTGACCATCTCCACGAATCTGTCATTGTCGTCAAGCTGTAGCCCTTGTTTGTTGCTTCCGACCTGCCCCCCGAGTTCACGAGGGAATCCTGGAATCTGGTCTCCTGGACGAGCATCGATTCCTCTACCAAAGCAATGTTGAACAGCCCCACCTGGTATCCTGCCTGAGGTTGGATCAACGTCCTCCGGATGTGTGCCCCCAAGTTTTGGTGCTACTCCTGACGGTCCTGCTCCATTCTGAACTCTGGTTGCTCCGCGTTCCTAATCTCAATCTCCAGCGTCTCTTGCACCAGCGTTCCCTTGATTCTGCATTCTGGCTTGTCCAGCTTGTTGGAGTAGGTTCTATATCATCTCCTCTTGTCTTTTCAGCATTCCTTCCTACATAGCTTCCATCATCATCTCCATCTCATCCCAGGTGATAAAGATTGAGGTGTGATTTGCTCCAGAGGAAGCCTCTTGGCTCCCTTCATGTTGACACCTTCCAGCTCTTTGTCTTCTTGTTGATTGTCTTGCCATAGCTTTCCATATCCAAGTCTTTAAGCTTTCAGATCCGAAGTCCTGGTTGTAGAATTCCTTAGCGCTAGCGTTCTTAGTGAAAGCACCAAAATGTTTGCACCAAAATTGGTCACAAACACCCAATTGTTGATGAAAGCACCAGTTCACAATCACAGATTACAGATAACAAGTATGTAGAGAATTAAAATGAAGAACACTTAGAAAATTAAAAGGAAAGCGGTAAAGAACACAGAGTTTAAAGTGGTTCGGCAATCCGGCCTACATCCACTTTGAAGTTGATGATTTTATTGATATTTGCTTGCTGACTACAACGAGTTACAACTGATTACAACAGCAAATTTCGAGTACGATGATGGTTCCTGCAGAGTCTGGATGTAGAAGAATCAAAAGTCTCCTTTTTTGTAGACTTTGGGATGCTATTTATAGGCGCAGGCTGCAAATATCTCGCTCAGATCTCGGGAGACCTCTTTTGGCACGTGCACGGGCCCACGTGATCGATCCCTTGTGATTTTGAGTCGATCCGTGATCGATACGAATGAATTTCGTATCGATCAAGATCTTGCCCGATCGAGTCGAGATCGATCATGAACATTCTTTAAGTTGTACGCAAGCTCCTGTGAAAATTTGGTGGCATTTGGACTTGTAGATTGTGAGATATGATCGATGCAAGTTTGTGTTTTTCAAAGGCTGTCTCCTTCGCATCGATCACCTCTGCCTTGTTCGTATCAATCACCATTGCACTGTTCGTATCGATCATGATGGATACGAAATGGCGACCACTTGATGGATACGAACAAGACCTTTCAGTTGATGGATACGAAAAATTGAGGCTTGATGGATACGAACAAGGCCTATCAGTTGATGGATACGAACAGTTGAGGCTTGATGGATACGAACAAGACCTTTCAGTTGATGGATACGAACAGTTGAGGCTTGATGGATACGAACAAGACCTTTCAGTTGATTGCTTGAATTGCATCGATCATATCTTGAGCATATGAACTCCGATTGACCTGAAATTTGAAACGTAGCCTCTCCTAGCCTTGTGCATCATTCCCAACCGATCCTGGCTTGATTGAAGCCCGGTCAAATTTTGACGACATCGATCATAGCCTTGTTTCCAATTGATCACCATTCCTGATATCCATCCTTTCCAGCCAATTTGTGGATATCCCGGCCTTGACCAAAAGGCGGGATAACAGATGCAAAGATCTACAATATTTCTTTCTCCAGGCTGAGAAGTTTATTCAATTGGACGAGATGCACCGTGCTAAGAAAGAATTTCACCGAGAATCCAAGGAAGGGAAATCTGATTTTAGGCGTCTTGAAAAGAGACCAAGGGAAAGCGAGAACCCAAAGGGAAGTCGAAGAAATAATTCCAAAATAAATTATGCAGTCTTAACGAAACCCATGTCCTATAAAATCGCCAAGTTTAAAGGAAATGAGAATTTTACCGCACCTCATATGGTTCGAAGCGCCCAGAGTCAAATAAAGGAGGAAGTTACTACGAGTACCATAAAGCAAATGGGCATGAAACTAATGAATGTCGTGTCCTATCAAAGGAAATTCAAGGCATGATCAGGGCAGGGTTCTTACAATAATTCATCAAAGAAACTAGAAAGACATCTTATTCAAGCTGAGAGGAAATCAATTCAGCGACTCCAAAATGCAGATTCCTATCAAACCATGGGGACTCGCTACATCAGTTCAACTATGAACTCTCTCTCTCTCTCTCTCTCTCTCTCTCTCTTTTCATTGCTTTTTAACCTGATTTGTATTTCCATTCATACTTAAATTTTTATTGTGCATTGATCATGTACTGATTAAAATTCGAGTGCTACTACAGGTAAAACAAAATCAAACCAAAGCACACAACAAACTCTAAGAGCACAACAAATTCCAGACTACTTAAAGAAGACAACTCAGATACCTGACACGGGATAATTATCAACATTTCAGCCAACACAATACAAAGGCTTCCCTCTAAGAAATGTCAAATAGTCGCCAAACTAAACACCGATTTAGGAGAAAGTCCATATATACCAACCCTATTTTTAGCAAATGATTTTAAAAGAAATTTCTCAAATATATCTTTTTAAGAAAACTATTTTCAGTTATCCTATGGCCTGGGAGAAAACAAATACCTATTTATTCCAAAAGCAGATTTATGCAACCAATTTGAGATATTATATAGCATTAATGAATGCACACAAAAGATTTCAAACTGAGCAATTTCAATATTTCAATGTTTACTAAAATTATGGGTGGAGGAAGGCCTATTCATACTTTTTAAAGAAAGATTTTTAAAGCATAAAAAGTTTATTGGAACTCAAACTAGAGAATCCTATTCTCAACTAAAAGACTGTTGGTTCATGAATCATGACCTCCTAGTCTCCTACTTGAGATTCGTGTCTCCATTATGATAATAGCAAGAAAGTTCTTGCAAAAGACTACATTGAGAAAAACTCCTTTATCAAAAGGTTTCATAAGTCCAAACTATTTTTCAAAAGTTAGCCCTTCATTATATTAGAAGGGTATAATTACAAAATTCTTTTCCTCAAAGGGGACTCCATTTTAATTGGCCAAAAAATTATTTTCATATACAAATACTCAAGCCTACAATGCTATTCCGTAGCACTTCCTAGAGGGAGGGATAAGCCTACGATGTTATTTCGTGGCACCTCTTAGAGGGAGGGACATAAGCCTACGACGTTATTCTGTAGCATCTCCTAGAGGGAGAGATAGAACCCCTAACGTCAAAACCACCTCTTAGGGGATGGGTCAGGGTAGCATCCATCAGCGGCCTTCGGGAGGAAGGTCGGCTAAGTATACATCCCTTTGGGACAAAGGAAGCCCAAAGAGAGGCTCGTCGGACAATGGACTAAGATGTCCAAGCCCAGAGAGAGGCTCATCAAAGAGTGGACTGAGACGTCCAAGCCCAGTAGGGGCCCAAACAAAGGAATAAGTACAAAGACGACTACAACTCAAGGCAAAAGCCAAAAGCCAAAACCCAAGAGAATAAAAGGTCAGAGAAAGGAATATATATATATATATATCAACCGAGACGAAGTAGGAATCCTAAAGAGGGATGCATATAGAGGCGATAGAACAAAGATGTCCAATACTATAATAAAAAACAAACAAAGAGTTCAAAATCATATTCAAAAGAGACAAGATATAAATTAGCAAATCTTAGAACATCTATTGTTTGTAAAGGATTAACAAATCCATATCCCAAAAGAAGGCACGAGATTGGAAAATGAATAAAAGAGATCCCTAGCATGATACCAAAATACCAAAATCTCTGCCAAAGCCACAAGAATGGAATAAGCATCAAATTACTACTAATGATAGTAGAGACTATACTCCAAGAATAGATTGAGTAAACCACAACCGGGTCCCAAGAAATAGGGAGATTCCTTGGAGCAAAAGAAAATCTACCAGTATATGAGGAACCAATATTCCAATTAATTGCAATCTTTGCAGATGCGCCCCACCTCCAATATATCAAGAGCTCTACTAACCCATAGGTCTAGGAGTTTGTTGTTCGGACTTACTAAATTTATTATGGCTAGATAGATTTCTAACTTTGATATAGAATGAATTTCAAATAATCTATTTGTCGGTTTGGATCCTGACAAGATTTTGGTTAAATTCTTAATATTATGAACTTTCAATTCCTTTTCATGAAGATTTCATTTATGATGATTTACTGATTTCATTGACTTCTATAATGATTCATGAATTTTGCATGTTACGATTTCCCATAAAATTTTCATGACGATTTCCCATTAATCACATGTTTCATGAGTTCATGATTTCTAGATTCCCTTTATTGAGTTTGCATGATGATTTTTAGGTTTGCCATTGATTTCATGATTTTGGGTAAGAATGGACAGGTTTCAAATCACATTTATGGAATTCTTGAATCTTTGAGCTCCCTTTTTATAACAATTTTCAATTTATTGAAATTTAGATTTCCTTGTTGATTTTTGTGGTGATTGATTAATTTTACATTCATAATTTTCATAATTTGATTTTTTTTCGTGATCTTTTACCGAGCTTTCGACTTGATGAATTTTGAATTACTTGTAGATTTTCATGATGATTTTTGAATTTCTTATTTCCATATTGAGTGTTTGATGATTCATTACGAGATTTCTGATTTAGTGAATCCTGAATTTCCTTGTAGATCTTTATGATGATTGGTGAATTTTGTATTTTTAATTTCTCAATGGATTTGTGATGATCTCTTATGGGATTTTTGATAAGATGAATTTTGAATTTCCTTATTGGTTTTTATAATTATGTATGAATCTTATGTTCCTCATTTCCTTGTTGAAATTATGGCGATCCTCTACCGGTTTTTCAATTTGATGAACCCTACACTTCTTTATGAATTTTGATGAAGGTTTATGATTTTTATATTCTCAATTGCCTTATTGGATCTTTGGATCCCAGATTTTGTGAATTCTGAATTTCTTTATTCGTTTTCCATGAAGATTTGTGAGTTTTGTATTTTTTATTTCTGAGTTGAAGTTTTTAATGAGCACTCATTGGATTTTTGGTTTAGTGAGTTGGAGGGTTTCAATGATGATTTATGGATTACAGGTGCCTGATTTCCTTATTGGATTTTGGATGATCTCTTGCTAGATTCCAGGTTTTAGAGATTTTAAACCTTCTTGTGAATTCTGTTGGTAATTCGTGGATTTCATATTTTTGATTAAGACCCCCATTGGGTACCTGACTTTGAAGAATTCTATATTTCATTATTGAATTTTATAATGGTTTGTGAATTCTTCATTAAATCTGAAATTCAATTCCAATGCAAGATATTCATACCACCAAATGAAGTTGGTACTAGATTGCTTACTACTTTCTCACTAAGTAAGAATTATTAACCAATAGTGTTAGGAGAGATTTGACTCAATGAAGGAATGCCCGGAGAATATAGCCGACTTTCTCCCAAGGTTCATTTAATTGAAACGTTGTCTGCAAATCAGGTGATATCATTCCATATTCCTAATAAAATATATCTTAGAATATTTTATCTAAAAATATTAACATACCACATCTTGAACACTAACTCTATAGAATTAAGACCGCCTTTTAAGATCTCCTAACAAGGTTACAATTTAATGGAGGTATTTATCTATTCGACAGGAAATAAAGAGAAGAAGTGTACTTTATAAGAAAAGTCGCCCAAATTCTCAACTGTTGGATAAGATTTAAATGGACGCCCCAGATCAGCACGGGATGGCTAAGAGGCGGGAGTTTTCTTAGCTTTCGACAAAGATGACTTGGAAAGTCAAGAGCATCCCTTCGAATGGGGGGGGCAAATGTTACTCCAAAAACTCCACCTTTCGACTAAGTCAAAATGCCCTTCAATAAAGACTAAGGAAGAGAAGCTCAGACCAAACCTTTCAAAGGAGTCGAAGGGATGTAGTCATCAGAGTCTAACAGCCTGAGGTTTGAAGGGGTCGGAAGGTTCCATCTCACAGCATCCATGAAGTTCCTACCTTTTGAAGAAGACGAGGAAGTCAAAGCAACAGTTAGCAACCCAATGGTGACCTTTTCGAAAGAATGGCAAGCCTTTCGAACCGGTTAAGACTCATCAGGATACCTTTCGACAAAGTCGAAAGGTTCCATGAAGAAGGCAATACTCAGAAGACAGCAAAGAATGAAAGACAACCTTTCGACAACATTGAAGGGAAGCAAAACTCTAAACAACGTTCAAGTGAAGAGCAACCTTCCGAAAAGGTCGAAGGGTTCACAACAAAATATAGAGGGCAAACCCTTCGACAAAGTTGAAAGGCTCATGAAGGCATAAAGAAAAGCAAAACCTTTCAACAATGTCGAAAGGTCCATAATGGCATATGAGGAGCAAACCTTTCGTCAAAGTCGAAAGGTTCATAGCTGCATATAAAAGGGAGACCTTCCGTCATAGTCGAGAGTATGGAGTCGAAAGGGGGGCCGCCTGCATCTATAAATAAGACCCAAGGGGTCATGTTTTAGGGGATCCGATTTCTCTCATTCTAATCTTGCATTTTCTTAATCAAAGCATTGTAACCGTAATTGGGTGATTTGGAAATTTAATAAAAATAGGGTTTTTCTTGGATAAAGAGGGAATTCTTGAGTTTTGTTAATTAAATTGTTGTTTACTAATATCTTTGTTGAATTAACCTCGTTTTTCCAGGTTTAACTTCATCAAAAGGTTCTGTCGACGAGGTCGACAACACTTTTGACTTTAACATCTACTGCAACCTTCTGAAGCCATTAGCTCTGTGGTCTGAACCTTTCAACAAGGTCGATAGTTCTTTATGTTCCAACAACACCTGTTACCTTTCGAAGACAAAACCTTAGTTGTAACGACCCACTATTTTGGACCATTCAAATCGACAATAAATCCACACATGTCGGACTCGAATACTTCAAAACAGTGGATTTTTAATTTAAATTTGGCAAAACTCAGCATATACAGTAAATAAATCAATCACAGAATCACAGACACAGAGTAATACAATAATACGCAGCGGAATAGATAAAACAGTAGTTCATGAAGCTACTATATAAACATCAGAGTTAGAAATAAAATACAACAGAATATCGCAAATGCAGTGAAGTCTCCAGTACAACAGATGACTTTTTTGAACAAATCAACTAGAAGAGCTAAAAGCTGAGGCGATAGTTGGATCTCCAAAGGAAGCTCCAAACTCCAAAGGTGAGTCTCAAATGCTGTATCACTCGGTCTGACCCGAGCGTAAAGCAAAACACAAAACACTCGAGTCAGGATTAACATTCTTATATCAATAAATCCAACTCAAGTGAAATATCAACTGAAATACAAGTAACTTAAAGGATGTTTGGGATAACCATCCTCTAAGGATCTGCGGAACTATCTACCAGGTGGAAATATACACTATAACACCGTGGTCATTTCAAATTAATTTATACTTCAAAATCAAAATATCATTTCATTTCAAATATATCTATTTTCCCAAAATAGTATATATAGGTTAAATAATTTAAAAGTAAAGTATTTATAATTTCCTTACGTCTCACAAATTGCTTCACACCCACCCAAATTCCAAATTCAAATTTATTCAAAGCTCAATTCATCAATACAATTCAGTTCTAAATATACCATATAAATTTTCAATATATTTCAAAGCTTTAATATTCAATATTTTCAAAGTTAAATTTAACAGTTTCATATAGCTCTTGATTTAACTTTATTACTATTTAATCAGGGAATATTCACTTAATAAATTCAATATCATTTAACTAGCCTTAAATTTCATTTTAACTAAATATTTCCTTAAATTTATTTAAACAAGAAATATTCATTAAATTATTTAAATCAACCCAAGTTATAAATCATATCTTAAATCTCAATTTCAATAAGTTTCAAATCAGTTTAATTAAATAAAATTCTTTAATGAATACAATTTCAACTAAATTCAAATTATCTTCCCAACCTTAACTTATTCAAATTATTACTGAACTCTATTTTGAAACATAAGTTCAAATACTTAACCATATTATATGTATTAAATCAATCTTAATTAAATTAAATATTATTATTAAATCTATATATGTATATATCATTACCATTTATATATAATAATTTAAGAATCAACATTTATTAAAACCATATATTTCTTCCCAAATCCATATAATTTATTTTCAAAATATTTATATATATGGACCAACGGTGTCTGTATATAATTCTATCATATGGTTAAGTGATACGGATATTTATCATTTCAATCCGTAATTTAAATATATACGGGTAGATATCATTTCGACCCGTAATCCCAAATTCAATCAAATGAAAATCGCTTGGGTCTATCATTTCAACCCATAACGATTTTCTCCTATTCTAAAGTCCGTTCGGGTATGTATCATTTCAACCCATAGTGAATTCTAAGATACAGGGAACTTGCAGAGTGATAACAGATATAATATAACAACATATATCATCAATAACAATATAATATAAACAACAAGATATGTTGTCATATCTCACAGGCGAACAGTTACAGATAGTAGCATATATAATAATTTAAACAACTAACAGCAGCATATTTCAATTGTCGTTTCAATTGAAATCAAATTTAATAAATACAGGAATGTTAATCGTGAGTGATTACTCACCTTTCGAGGCTAGAGAGGAACGGAATGAGAAGAGATACGAACCCAAGCACAGATTTTGAAGCAAAGCAATATTGGCAAGAATCGACGACGAACAAGCTGATAGATAGGAATCGATGAGAATCTATTTCAAAAATCAATATTAAATTTACACACACATACATTATATATTTTGAAATAAATACATATATATATTATTACAGACAACTCTATATATGACTAATGAATATATGCATATATATCCTATTATAAACTGACTTTTATATATATAAAGAACACATAAAATACCAGAAATTTATATGTACGTGTATTACAACTTAGTAATATATCAGGTTAACAGATAATAATATAAGGTAAACATGCTGTTAATCCTCTTTTGATCATACGACCTAGCGACCTAACTACAAAAACGACCTAGCGACTTAACTACAGAAACGACCTAACGACCTAAGGAATAAAGCGACCTAGTAGTCAAATGAAGACAGAGCGGCTCAACGACTTAAGAAGGTAGCGACCTAACTACCTAGAGGTTCAAGCGACTTAACGACCTAAAGTTTTAAGGGAGTTAGCGACTTAGTGGCTTAAACACTCAACGACCTAACAGGGAGCGACTTACCGACCTAAGAGAACCTACGGCTTAACGACCTAGTGAGTTAAGTGACATAGCAAGTTAACGACCTATGATAGGTCGCTCGCGACTTAAGCAAACAAAGGCAAATCTCTATGCCGCAACTACTTAAGCCGTTTCCTCAAAGATCGTTGGCGACCTATGACTTGCCAGTATATCCAAACGAACAAGCACGCCCCTGTTAAGTCGTGAGACATGCCTGTTAGGTCAGCCACGACCTACGACCTATCCTAGGTCGGTCACGACCTACAACCCAGTCCAAACTCTCCCCTATAAATACAGCGTTAGCTCCAACTTCAAGAGGACTTTTGGATCATTCTCTGAAGCGACAATACTCTGCCGTTTTCTCGACTCATCCAACACTTCAAGCACTCCAAACTTCGAAGACACTTCAACGAACTTCAAGAGGAGATCGAACACATTCAACATGAATTCGAAAGCTTCTTCTCGATATAAGTTCTAGCTACTCGTTTAAAGTTTGTTGTAATCAAAGTGTATTGTAAAGAGTTGTAACCGAATCATCAATAAAGAAGATAAAGTGGATGTAGGCTTGATTTCGAGCCGAACCACTATAAAACTGCTGTCTCTTTACTTTTCTGCTATTTTTTCGCTTATATTCTGTTCCGGTACCAACGGGTGGTGCTTTCACTTTTTCTTTATACACACCGGGTGTTAGCATTCAATTTTCAGCGTTAACACAAGCTACTATGTAACATCGCAACTCTATTTATATAATTACATACACTTGCCTATATATCTAAAGAAAAATCCAAATATCAATATTTATTATAAAAAAAATCCATATAAGTTTACCAGATTAACACACACACACACACACACATATATATATATATATATAAACTATATATCTTCACAGCAACCAAACAACATATTATAAAGCACAATACTAAAGGTTACTCTTTTATATATAAACCCATATATAAACATAGTTATACATTCACATACAAATAAAACATATTATATACGTACTTTATCAGATAAGAGTTTTTTTATCATACAGTATCATATATAGTAAACATATGGAAGCTTCTTCCTAGATTAGATATTAAAATATATAAATATACTCATATTTTAAAGCAAATATCTATTATATATATTATTTATTAAAAACTGTTACAAAGCAGCATAGTTTAAGCAAACATTCTACATACTATAAAATTATACACTATAACATTACTAATATAGCAGACAATCTTAATATATACAAAATATATATAAATATATATGCACGCATATACTAAATATATTATACTATACTATATATACAACAAACCTATACTTAAAGCTAACAGATGCAGATCATATATGAAATAAAGTAACACATACAAGCAAAAATATATGCAGACCCTGCTTTATTAGATGTAAGTTGCGAAAATCCATACATATATTACCATTATTAATATTATTAATATGTATCTAAGCAAAGCAATATGCAACAGACAGCAAAATATATAGACTAACTTTTGTAACTTATATAAAATCATTAATCCAACATATATATGCATATATTGTCATAGATAAGTAACTTACATACATAATAGACCTATGTAAAGTTTTCTAAACTTTATATATGTATAACTTAGTACTTGGAATATTAGCAACTGAGGTACAAATATATATAAACTTATGTGTTCTTTTATATACACTAGTTATAGCTTTAAGATTTAAATCTATTATAAAGTACAACCCAACAAAATCATATAAATACAATATATATATACTGACCAAAACCCATCTCTGAAAAAATATAGATATACATATATTATATATAAAACTTGTGTATATATAATCGATATATAAAATAGCAAAACTTGCCTATAAGATAGAGGGTGCTCGGTAAGCAAGATCAGGAGAGCGTCCAGCTGGAGGTTAGACGAAGTGGTTGGCTGAGATCTCGTGAGGGAGTGGCACGAGAGGGTGGCGGGGTAGATGCGGTTGGAGCTCGGCTGTGAGAGGTTTGAAGCGTGGAGATGATTGCGTGGGTGTTGTTGAGGCCGTGTCAGCATTTGTGAAGGTCAAGGCGGGCGAGATTTTCGGCGGAGGGAATGGTTGTGGCAAGATCTGGTGGTGGGAGAAGTGGGAAAATGAAGAGAAAACGTGGCTCCAGGTAAAAAATGAAGAGAAAAGAAAATAACAGTAGCAAAGCTTTAATATGAAGGAAATATGGAATGACGGACCAATAAAGCAAAGTTAAAAAGGCACCAAAATAAATATGAAATAAATGAGATGCAATAGTCCCCTCTGATTCAGCTGACTCGTTAAAGCAATTTATTGTTGCTGGGATGACACGGTGAAGTTTGAAATTCAAAAGAAAACAAAAGGTCACGGGTCCGATACCGATACGGTTACCGATTTCGCGGTTTCCATGACGTACCGGACTTCAAAATACAGAAATAAATATACCGCAGAGATTAGCACGACGAGACGATCAAAACAGTATACAGATATTAGTGGTACGATCATCCGATCAAAAGTCGATATTCGGTATCCAAAAAATGCTGCAAATTTGCTGAAAATAAGATAAACGGAGCAAAAGAAATCCAAATTTGCAAAAACGAAAGATGACGCCTTGCTCAGAAGATGATTTACAATTTTTCTATAGGAAAATATTCAAGTTTGGAAAACATTTTATTACCATCAAATTTTAACTGATTAAATTGAAATAAAAATATACAATAAAATAAACCTTCATATTATCTGATGAAAATTTACCAATTGCTATATTAAAAATAGACGCATTTCAAATACAAAAATTTTATTTCAAAGTTCAATTATTTAAAAATTTCACAAAATTCAGTTAACTACGTTATTAAAACCAATCAAAATTTATGGGTCGTTACATTAGTGATCTAACCTTTCGACAAGGTCGATTCCTACTTCATATAAGTGATCTAACCTTTCGACAAGGACGAATCCTACTTCATATAAGTGGTCTAACCTTTCGATAAGGTCGAAACCTACTTCATATCCACCATAGTGCATAACTTCCTGCTTAAACCCAAGAAATGTTTGGTCCAAGAATTATCATCAAATAAAGCTAAATTTAAAGGCAGTTCCTAAGGGAATCGTACCCACTGTCCTCCAAAAGGATATCCATCTCTCTTAACATTACTTTGGGGTGTTGACAAGAAATCTTGTTAACACCCACAACGTTAACCACGTTTAGAAAAATATAATTATAACAATATACTCCAAGAGCGACATATGAAGATGCCCCCTTGGTGATCAGAGTGTATAACAGGTAATAAACAACTTTGCCTTAATAAAACAACACAGCGGAATCATATGAGAAAGAACTTAAATAAGTACATGCCTTTGCACAACTTTGGAAGCTTTTTCGTCTTAAGGGGTACCTAAAAACATTAAATCTCAAACTACTAAAAATCAATTGAGTACCTGAGAGTTTAAGGGGAAAACAAAACTTCGAGTCAGACATAAATCCTGGTATGAATAATAATATACCATCTCAAATCATTCGGATATCTAGTGAGACCAAACCAAGGGCATTCGCTACCTTATTTCCTTTTCCAGGAGTATATTCTATACGTAAATCATAAGCTGCCAAAAACTCCAGTCTACTGTCGCATATTCAACTCTTTCTGAGAGAATAAATATCTTAAGGACTTATGATCAGTGTATAGCTCAAATCTCTCCCCTAAGAGATGATGTCTCCAAATCTTCAATGCGAAGATCACCGCAGCTAACTCCAAATCATGAGTAGGATATCTTACTTCATGCGGTCTAAGCTATCGAGAAGCATAGGCAATGACTTTACCATTCTACGTCAATACAGCTCCCAATCCTGTTCCACATGCATCAGTGTACACCAACAACCCTTGGTTTCCATCTCGAATAACAAACACTGGTGCGTTGATCAATAAATGTTTTAAATTAAGGAACCCTTCCTCACATTTGTCGGACCAAATGAACTTCACATCCTTACTGTCAACTTAGTCAAAGGTGCTGCTATCCACGAAAAATCTTTGATAAATCTTCGGTAATAGCCAGTAAGTCCGAGAAAACTTCTGATCTCTGTTACCGTCTCTGGTCTTCTCCAATTATTGACAGCTTCGATATAACGACCACGGATTTTAATTAAATTTAAATTGATAATTAATTTAATTTTTGAATAAAAAAATTGTGAAATTAATTGGTAAGTTGATTTTAGTTTCTCTGAATTTAAATAAAATATGTGTTAAATCATTTGAAATTAAATCTTACATATATATAGGTGAATGTATATGTATATGTGCATATGTGAGTAGATTCGAATATATATATATTGGATTTGAATTTTAATTTTTAGTCAATGGTTCAAAAATAATTTGAATTTATAAAATATATCTTAATCTCATGTTAATAAATCAATACAAAACCATACAAATAGAATAGACTACAAAATAATAAAAGAAAAATAAAATAAAGTAAAAATAGAAGTTTACTCATATTATAAAATAATGAGACAAGGCAAAAAAAAATCTAACAACATATTAAAGATTTACATTATAAAGTAATAAAATAAACAAAAAGAAAGGAAGCAAACAATTATATATTCATGAACCACTTGCAAAAAAAAAACATGTACACTTGCAAATGGAAGAAAAATATGAAGAAACAAAATATATAAAGTGAGAAGCTTGTCAGAGAAGCCACATTATACTTATGCATTGTACAGCCGAAATGAAAATAAGATAAGTATAATTGTACAAAACAATTAATGCCAAGTCTTAGCACACAAAATATAAATCACTTCAGCCACCAAAAACATCTGCATAGTAAAATATAAAAAGGAAAATATCTCTGGTATTTGTAGAACAACATTATCACCTGAAGTTTCATTTCCTATATATCAATCAAACATCCTCATTTCAATTCGTTCCTTCAAGAAAAGAAAAAGAAAAAAACTGAAAGTAAAATATCATCTAAACTTAAACCAAGCTTCAACTGAAACAACAACTCATTTAAAACATCAAACAAATTAGTACAAGCCAGAGATCAAGATGAGTTCCAGTTTGCATTTCTTCAACCTGATTCAAACGCAACTTCCGGATCCAAGTAAATCAAGATTTTTAGAAATCAACATCTTCTCCCAGTCTTTCAAATTTACAATCTACTCTGTTTTTCAAACTCAGGTGAGCAAACTCCCTTATATCTGCCTATATCTTTTGATATTGTGATTGATGCTTGAAGTATGATCTGGAATGTGTTTGAATGATTGTATGTTTGTATATATATGGGAATGATGATGTGCATGTCTGTATTTAAGTTCTGTTCGTAGGTTACAAGCCTAAAACCTGTTTAAAAATCCAAAATCATCCCACCTAGGCCTTTTTAGGATTTAATCTCTGAATGAAAAATGTTCGCATGTGTGTAATATCATTTTAAAAATAGATTCAGGTGGAAATATTGATTAAATATCTTGAAATTTGGATATTACAGTGAGAATCAATTTAAGTCAAAAAATCTATTTTCTGGAATTCATGTTTTGATTATATACTTAGATTCGTTCTTGAAAATGCTGAATTTTGGTGATAATATCATAATTTTTAAACTTAAATTCGTGGAGAATTGATGGGTTGAACGGGAATTGATTTTTCGTGAATTTCTGGCGAACGGCGTATTGATAGTGGCTGTGACTAAGGCTGGAGGAGACTCGAGACTCGGGGGTCGGGGGGAAAATGCTCGGAGTATTCCTAGATGACTGTGGTGGCCAGGGGACGGCGAACTAGGATTCGACTGACAGTTTTGGTTGGCGTTGATATTCGAGGTCGTGTGTTGACTGGGAGTATCGGAGTTGATCGCAAGGTGGGGGATCGATGCTTTGGTTCGAGATGAAGCTCTGGTGAGGTCGGCAAAGTTGTCGGTGGTCCTAGGCGATGGCTAGGGTGGTTTTTTCCCGATTGGGTTGGGTTCCTGTGGAAATCGAATTGCTCGATTTCAATTTACGTCGCGATTGACGAATCTGAGTGGTCGTGTGTGACGGCGAGATGATCGTCGACTTGTCGAGGGTCAGGAGGTTGGTCGGAGAGGCGTGGAGTCGCCGTACACTTGCACACATGCAGGTTTGAGTATGGGTTGCAGTTGGTTTGAGAAGAAGAAGGATGTCTCGAAGTTAATCTCGGGGAAAACAAGAATGGTCTCGGGTTTGTTACCGAGTGATCGTGAGTATGTAACAGGTTTAAGAATCTAAACTAAAAAGAAAAAATAAGATTTGAAAAGAAAAGGGGAGTGACTCGGGTTATTTCTCGAGTGATTCATGCTTTGGTTCGGGTTGAACCCGAAGTAAGGTTAAAACAGTTTTAAAATTTAAATAATAATAAGTTTTAAAACTTAAAATAAAACAAGTTTTTCAAATTCTAAATTTAATCAAGTTTTAAACACTTTCTTAATTGATAATAAAGGTTTTATGCTAGTTTTAGAATTAGTTAAAGTTTTAAATAAATTATTTTAAATAAATTAAGTTAAAGTGTTTTAATTCTTTATTTTAAATGAATTCTTAAGTTTATTTTAAAAATAAATTATAATGGTATATTCAAGTAGTTAAAAGATGATAGTTTTAATTAACTTAGGAATTTTAAGTTAATTCGTATGTTAAAACTAAATTTAATTTTCAAGGTTATTTGAATGAAATTTTAAAGATAAATGGTTTGTCTTAAATATTGTTTTGATTTTAAATTAACTTAAAGGTTTAAGATGAATTATATGTTACTGATAATTAATTAAGATAAATTGTTTATCTTTTAATTTATTAAAATCTTAAGTTATTAATGAATTATTATTTAATGAAAATAATTAAGGATAATTACTTAAAGAATAATTACTTAATTAATTACTTAATATTAAAGGTAAATTTAACAAATAAATTAAGGTTAATAAATTAGTTATTAATTATTAATTAATTAAGGAGTAATTAATTAATATAAGTAATTGAGAGTTAATTAATTAACAATTAAGGGTTAATTAATTAAGGAATGATTAATTAATGAAGGTGATTAAGACTTAACCAAATTGTAATTAATGATAATTAATCATTGATTAAAGATTACTAATGAAAGTAATTATGTGGTTGATAAATTTAAAACCACACGATTTATTCATCTTAATTGAAGATGATTGATTGTTATTGAATGCTGTATTGATATATCTGATATGCGATGTTATGCTATGTAATATGAAATGCTTTGTGCTGAGCTGTTATATCTGTGATGTAATTTATTATCTGTGATATATATCTATCTGTGATCTGTGTATGAAAGATAAGCGTTATAGTTTATACCGCTTATCAAATATATTGTTGTATTTAATCTGTGATGATTGAATGAAGTTGCACTATTGTGTTAAAACCCCTGGACCACACTTTTACACACACAAATATGGATTTCACGAGGAAATCGGTTAAGTCACAGATGATTTAAATTTAATATTTTTGAAATTGAAATTTTAATTTCAATTGATTTTGGAAATGAGTTTGGGTTAAATGTTAAAGCTTTTGAAAAGGATTTTTAAGATAAAAGTTATTTTGAATAACTTGGTAAAGTTTCCGATTTGAATAATTTAATTGAATTTGAATTGAATTCCATGATTGGAAATTACGGTTAAAGATGTTATAAATGTGTTTATATGAATTTAAACCATTTGTTAAAGTATGGTTTTGAGAATTTGAATTTAACCCAAAAACTTTAACTCGTATAAATGAATCGGATTTTCCAAAATGAAAACTATTTGTTTTCAAATAATAGAAGCTTTCATATAAGAATGAATTTCCAATTTGTGTCAAAGGAATTTCAAATTGAAATGAAAATGGCTTTCCGAGTTATGAATAAATCTTTGTGAAAGATTGTTGAACTTTGTTTTGAAATTGAAAAGGTGTACCCTTTGTATAAAAGGTCGAAATGGAATTGTTTTGAAAGTTATCAATTAAATCTTTGATTTATAGATTGGACGAGTTAAATCCAAATTGAAATGGAAATCGATTTGAAAATCTATGAATAGATCTTTGTGAAACTGGGTGAACTTTGTGAGATGAATCTTTTTGTGTAAAAGATTAAAATGGTAATTTGTTTAAACCATTCGAAAAGAAAGTTTTGGATAATAAATTGTGACTTAATTGAAATCCCAATATCCATATGTTTTTAAATATTACGCTCATTATTCGGTTTAGCCGGGAGAGGACTTTGTGTCATACAACCCATTCCGAATAATGATACGTCGTATATGGATTGCATTTGGAGACCGGTGGTGAAGACCGGATACTTTCGAAAATGAAAGGACAACTCGTCGAATGTCTCTGCATCGACTGGTCCCCGGTATAGAGACTCCATATATGGTGGGAAGTCCGGACGTGATTAGGAATTATCCGGATTGCAAGGGCTTCTTAGGAAGTGCCTTCGGTTCTGTTCGAACCTGGAACAGACTTGTATGGTTGTATGTCTGACATTACACTTTGAGATGTAAAGCTGGTTTCTATCAAATACATTTCTGCTTGGTGGCGGAGATTTATTCTGTTAGCTTAACACCCTTCTCTAAGACGTACGAGCTCAGAGGTTATGTAGTTGATGGTTACTAGTGATACATTCCCAATTTGGTAATGTGGCATGCAAGTGTTGTTGTGTGTGTTGATCATTTGTTGATCCTTTGTAATCAAAGCATGGCTTTCGTGTAAAGCGTAGCTTTATGGACGATACCTCATCGAGCCTCACAAACCGGTAATGGTCGAAACAGGAAAGCTGCGGCAAGGTTTCAGGGGTAGCTTCCCTAGGGTATGTCCATTCCTTCTGGAAAAAGGTGGTATCATGGTATGGAGCCCAGATATTTACCTGTGTGGTTGCTCCAATCCCATTTACTGTGTGATTGTTGCTGTGTGATCGAGGCGCCTCGGATAAAGGTCGCAAACGACCGGGGGTGGAATATCTCCGGTTTACTACCTGGGAAGGGGGTAACCGGCCTTGTGTTGGCAGAGAGCCAGGTGGTTCTCGGGGCGTCCCTCCAGAGGCGTTCCCATGTGGCATAGGAAGTTCCTTAGCCTGACCATTTGTTGGAAAATCCAAAGAAACAATACGAGCCTTGTACGGTTTTGGTTGTATTACGTGCCATGGAATATGGTGGTAACCTGCTATTGAACATGGTAGCTATAGTAGGCATAAGTGCGAAATGCCTATGCTAGCTAAGATTAATATTATACTTTCGAAATGTTTTCCTCACTATGCACTAATAATGATATTTAAAAGATTTTGCGTATCAAGCATGTTTGACTATCATAAGGAGAAATCTCCTCTAATTCTGCGTTTGCATTGTGTGTGTGGCGGGAGGACTTATGGTAGTTTCATTTTCCAAAAAGCATTGCGGATTTCAATGTTTAAAATTCTTTTGTTGTTTGTTTTAAAGATAAACTATTTTTGTTGCTCACACCAGTCCCATGACTGACCCGGAGTTTATTGTTCCCTTCCTAAACTCTGGGTGCCCACAATTTTCCACACGGGCAGTCTCGAGTTGGGTTTCTCAAATATTCAGGTTTAGTAGATTATCTGGAGCTAGTTCATTTCTTGGAGTTCACGGACGACTGCACTTGCTTATCTTTGTGGTTCGAGCTTGATGTTGGAGTTGTTGGGTTCATTCTCTTTTTCAGATCATTTGGAGTGATCTCTTCCATTGTTGTTATTTCCGCTGTAGCATTGTATCATATCTCTGATATTGCTGTGTATTATTGATATCATTGTTGTGTATCATTCTGGATATTGTATTCATTGGAGTTGTATATGATATCATTCATTTCTTTATTCCGTTGTGTTGTTATACTTACTGTGTTATAAGCTCCGGTGAGCCAGATTCGGCGTTTGAATCTGCGGCATTTTGAGTACAAGTGAAGTACGGGTGCCGATTTTCGAAGGCCGAGTTCAGGATCGCTACATTTGGTATCAGAGCTAAGGTTGAACTTTAGTTCAGGAGTATAACACATTAAGTAGCTCATTAGAGATAGGGTGAAGTATACCCTAGAATGAGTATTCCTCAGATATCCGTTCAAATGCCTCAGTAAATTCTCTTACAATTCACTGATAGTAAGTATGAGTGCAAGAAGAGGATGAGATAGGGGACAGGGGAATACGACAATAAATGGTCAATACCCTGTAACAACAAGGAAGTAATCTTTTCTCTATCAATTTCTTTTGTTCGTCATCTTTTCTCAATTCTTCGATAGTTCCTGGTAGATCCAGGAAGAAGATTTGATATATTTGTATGGGACATAAACTCCAAATAGGTCAGAATTGTTTGTTTGGATGAATTGGTTGCTTTGGTTGCTATGGTTGATAGGTATAATTTGGTTTCTAAACTAAAAAGTTTTTGGAATTGTATCCATAAATCTATCTATTCTTTGGGTCCGGATATATTCTATGAATGGTTAGTTGTTCCTTTGAACTAACCAATGCCACTGCATACTTCGTAGATCTGGATAACCCGAGTATCTTGTGGAAAAATTAAACAGATTCGTTCTTGTATCTATTGTTGATATTCTGATTTGGTAAGCCAAATGCAGAATAGATGTTCAGTTGATTTGATGAAATATTTTTCATCTATCATTATGTCTCCCTGGCAAATTTCGAGGACGAAATTTCTTAAGGGGGAAGGTTGTAACGACCCCGGATTTTAATTAAATTTAAATTGATAATTAATTTAATTTTTGAATAAAAAAATTGTGAAATTAATTGGTAAGTTGATTTGAGTTTCTCTGAATTTGAATAAAATATGTGTTAGATCATTTGAAATTAAATCTTACATATATATAGGTGAATGTATATGTATATGTACATATGTGAGCAGATTCGAATATATATATATATGTTGGATTTGAATTTTAATTTTTAGTCAATGGTTCAAAAATAATTTGAATTTATAAAATATATCTTAATCTCATGTTAATAAATCAATACAAAACCATACAAATAGAATAGACTACAAAATAATAAAAGAAAAATAAAATAAAGTAAAAATAGAAGTTTACTCATATTATAAAATAATGAGACAAGGCAAAATAAAATCTAACAACATATTAAAGATTTACATTATAAAGTAATAAAATAAACAAAAAGAAAGGAAGCAAACAATTATATATTCATGAACCACTTGCAAAAAAAAACAAAAACATGTACACTTGTAAATGGAAGAAAAAAATGAAGAAACAAAATATATAAAGTGAGAAGCTTGTAAGAGAAGCCACATTATACTTATGCATTGTACAGCCGAAATGAAAATAAGATAAGTATAATTGTACAAAACAATTAATGCCAAGTCTTAGCACACAAAATATAAATCACTTCAGCCACCAAAAACATCTGCATAGTAAAATATACAAAGGAAAATATCTCTGGTATTTGTACAAAAACATTATCACCTGAAGTTTCATTTCCTATATATCAATCAAACATCCTCATTTCAATTCGTTCCTTCAAGAAAAAAAAGAAAAAAACTGAAAGTAAAATATCATCTAAACTTAAACCAAGCTTCAACTGAAACAACAACTCATTTAAAACAACAAACAAATCAGTACAAGCCAGAGATCAAGATGAGTTCCAGTTTGCATTTCTTCAACCTGATTCAAACGCAACTTCCAGATCCAAGTAAATCAAGATTTTCAGAAATCAACATCTTCACCCAGTCTTTAAAATTACAATCTACTCTGTCTTTCAAACTCAGGTGAGCAAACTCCCTTATATCTGCCTATATCTTTTGATATTGTGATTGATGCTTGAAGTATGATCTGGAATGTGTTTGAATGATTGTATGTCTGTATATATATGGGAATGATGATGTGCATGTCTGTATTTAAGTTCTGTTCGTAGGTTACAAGTCTAAAACCTGTTTAAAAATCCAAAATCATCCCACCTAGACCTTTTCAGGATTTAATCTCTGAATGAAAAATGTTCGCATGTGTGTAATATCATTTTTAAAAATAGATTCAGGTGGAAATATTGATTAAATATCTTGAAGTTTGGATATTACAGTGAGAATCAATTTAAGTCAAAAAATCTATTTTCTGGAATTCATGTTTTGATTATATACTTGGATTCGTTCTTGAAAATGCTGAATTTTGGTGATAATATCATAATTTTTAAACTTAAATTCGTGGAGAATTGATAGGTTGAATGGGAACTGATTTTTCATGAATTTCTAGCGAACGACGTAATGATAGTGGCTGTGACTAAGGCCGAGGAGACTCGAGACTCGGGGGTCGGTGGAAAAATGCTCGGAGTATTCCTAGGTGACTGTGGTGGCCAGGGGACGGCGAACTAGGGTTCGACTGACAGTTTTGGTTGGCGTTGATATTCGAGGTTGTGTGTTGACTGGGGAGTATCGGAGTTGATCGCGAGGTGGAGGATCGATGCTTTGGTTCGAGACGAAGCTCTGGTGAGGTCGGCAAAGTTGTCGGTGGTCCTAGGCGATGGCTAGGGTGGTTTTTTCCTGATTGGGTTGGGTTCCTGTGGAAATCGAATTGCTCGATTTCAATTTACGTCGCGATTGACGAATCTGAGTGGTCGTGTGTGACAGCGAGATGATTGTCGACTTGTCGAGGGTCAGGAGGTTGGTCGGAGAGGCGTGGAGTCGCCGTACACTTGCACACGTGCACATTTGAGTATGGGTTGCAGTTGGTTAGAGAAGAAGAAGGATGTCTCAAAGTTAATCTCGGGGAAAACAAGAATGGTCTAGGGTTTGTTACCAGGTGATCGTGAGTATGTAATAGGTTTAAGAATCTAAACTAAAAAGAAAAAATAAGTTTTGAAAAGAAAAGGGGAGTGACTCGGGTTATTTCTCGAGTGATTCATGCTTTGGTTCGGGTTGAACCCGAAGTAAGGTTAAAACAGTTTTAAAATTTAAATAATGATAAGTTTTAAAACTTAAAATAAAAAAAGTTTTTCAAATTCTAAATTTA
Organism: Allium fistulosum; assembly: GCA_030737815.1. Lineage (NCBI taxonomy): Eukaryota > Viridiplantae > Streptophyta > Magnoliopsida > Asparagales > Amaryllidaceae > Allium > Allium fistulosum. The sequence continues at coordinate 239,316,938 of CM060902.1, forward strand.
ATCAAGTTTTAAACACTTTCTTAATTGATAATAAAGGTTTTATGCTAGTTTTAGAATTAGTTAAAGTTTTAAATAAATTATTTTAAATAAATTAAGTTAAAGTGTTTTAATTCTTTATTTTAAATGAATTCTTAAGTTTATTTTAAAAATAAATTATAATGGTATATTCAAGTAGTTAAAAGATGATGGTTTTAATTAACTTAGGAATTTTAAGTTAATTCGTATGTTAAAACTAAATTTAATTTTCAAGGTTATTTAAATGAAATTTTAAAGATAAATGGTTTGTCTTAAATATTGTTTTGATTTTAAATTAACTTAAAGGTTTAAGATGAATTATATGTTACTAATGTAACGACCCGATATTTTGGACCATTCGCATCCGCACATGTCGGACTTGAATAATTCAAAATACCGCGTTGTTAATTTAAATTTGACAAAACTTAGCATATATAGCAAATAAATAGAACACATATCACAGACACAGAGTAATAAATGCAGCGGAAATAAAAGAGAGTAGTAGTTCATGAAGCTACTATATAAATGTATAAGTTACATCAGAGTTAAACCAGATACAACGAAAGAGTAATACGATACATCAGATACAAATCAGAATACATCACTGGAATCATCGAATACTGAAAGCAGAATAGATGGCTGGATCTTCAAGCAAAGCTCCAACTTCAAAGGTAAGTCTCGAATACTGGTACACTCAGTCTGACCCGAGCGTAAAGCAAAACACAAGACACTCGAGTCAGGATTAACATTCTTATATCAATAAATCCAACTCAAGTGAAATAGCAATTGAAATACAAGTAACTCAAAGGACGTTTGGAATAACCATCCTTTAAGGATCCGTTAAACTATCTACTATGTAGTAGTGTACGATAAGTAGATAATGCCTATCAGTAATATAAGATATCAAAATAGTGTTAAGGCATTACCATTATCCCCCTTAACATATTTTATATAAGCGTTATAGTCTATACAGCACTGTAAACTCCACCGTAAACTAGTGGGCTATCAGGGAGTACTCCATAGGTATAACACAAAACAAATTCGTAGTGGTCGTGTATATAGGGATACAAGTATGACAAGGCACATGAGGCAATACCCAAGGTAGTGAAACTACCGTTTGCCTGATCCGGACTGGTGAGAACGTATCGCCGCAGCGATCGCAACACCGCGAAACAACACTCCCAAAATCAAGGGTGCACCAATCGACAACAAGTAATGAGTAGTTTTCGAAGAAGTGTGTTCGCTCGAGGTAGCTGACCTCCATTTGGCCTGGCACGGATCCTATTTTAGTCATTTCCAATTTGACACAAGTGTCAAGGCTATCCGTTATCGTTCTCTTTCTTCAGTCATCACGTACATCATTCCAACCACTTCATTCTGGATCACACTCCGCGTATAGTTATTAAAGTGGTTTTCGGTTTAGACAGTGAGTATGTCCCTAACCGATTCCGGTCTCTTTAATAACTTTCGTAATTATTACACCGATTGGTCGATGTATGAATTTTGAAGCCAAATCAAATTCAATTTCAATTAAAATTGGTAAACCAATATTTCATTTGTCTTTCTAAAACAATTTCCATAATTTACATTTCAAAACTTCCAAATTCATAATTTCAAAATCTTATAATTCAATTTCAATTTCCTTTTAAAACAATTCAATATTGGTTCAAGTTCGGATACAAGTTTCATTTCGAAATCATTTTAATTAATTTAATTTAACATTCAAATCAATTTAAATTCATTGATCGATTTCATTCAATATTCATTAAGTAAATTTGTCATTCAACAATTTCTATTTAATTTCCAATTCATTAAATCAATTACTTAAGTTCAACTTCATTATATCAAAACTTCACATTTAATTAAATCAGATTCGTCAAATGAATTCTTTAAATTACAAGTCTTACATTAATTTCAATAAATCGCATTTCTATTTCTTGTTAACGAAATCCAATTTCATTTATTTATTTACTCGGTTACAATTTCAAACTCAATTAATAAAGAACTTAATTTCACTAATTCAAGAGGTTCAATTTTATTTAACTATTAAATAATTCAATTTTATTTAATTATTAAATAATTTCAAAACTTAATTATTAAATAATTTCAAAACTTAATTATTAAATAATTTCAAAACTTAATTCAATCATTTCTCAAATTAAACCATTCTTTCATCAATTACATTGTTAATATTTTGTTTTAGATTATTAAATATTAACATTTTCCTTTTATTGAAAATTCAAATTTCAACTTCATTTCAAAAACATATTATTTATTCAAATAAAATCTTCATTTTATTTTTAAATCAAATTATTGACCAATCGGTTTTTATTTAATTCTCTATCCTAGGTCAAAGTTCAAATTTAGGTATTTATCATTTCAACCCGATTCCAATTAAATTCAAAATCAAAGCATAACAAGGGAACTTGCAGTGTGATAACTGGGATGGTGTCAAAGTAAATAAACAAGCAATAACAACAATCAATAACAATCCAATAATTAATTCAAATAATCCCGAAATAATCGTATTAATTCGCCTTGTTATTTGTGCGAATTAGTATAATTATTTCTAGAATCTACACTATCATTTCATGTAGATTAAAGATTATTATACTAATTATTCTACGCAATTTTACACTTGACATCAGTTATTCAATTTCATACTTCATCAATTAATACAACATAAATTCAAATGGTTCAAGGGTAATTAACTATTTTCTACGTGTCAATTAATTTTAACATTTAAAGGGGTCATATTATACAAACTTGTCTAATTAAATTGAACATATATATCAGTTTCAAGTCGCTAACAATTCTACGTCAAATTCAATTTCATATTTTTATCACTTCCTACATTAACAATTTAACGTCCAATGTCAAAAATCAAACAATCAATCATTTATCAACCAAAACTGGATTATCATTTCATAAATAATAGATAATGGTGTCAAATGTCACAGGTGAACTGATACAGGTAATAGCATATATAACAGTGTAATTAACTAACAGCAGCATTTCAATTGTCGTTTTAATTGAAATCATATTTAATAAATAAAAGAACATTAATCGTGAGTGATTGCTCACCTTTCGAGGCTAGAGAAAAGTAGATAAGGAAATGAGTTACGGATCCAAGCACGAATTAGACGAGCAAATCTGATAACGAGGAATTGGTACAACGAATCAGAACCATCTTAGTATAATAGAATGAAGAGTAAATTAAATTATTATTTTATTACTTTTTCTCAAAACAAATATTCAAATTAGGACACGTATTATAAACAAAATCTACGTACACTTGAAATCAATGTAAAATTTAAAACGTAAATATGTAAAATATAACGTAAATATAAAGTGAGTTATAATATAGTAAATACAACGTAAATATAATGCAAATATAGTATAACGTAAATAAAATAAAATAGGAGCGAAGTGAGTTATAATAAAATTTTAAAACATACATATGAAAAATCAAAAAAAAAAATCTGCATCTCTAAAATCAAAATACTTATGTATAATAAAATGTAAAATCAACTCAAACTTCTCCATACATTAAACAACAACAGCAAAACAAAGCATAATGTATATATTATGAAACTTGTATAGACCATATGTATCAAACTGACATAATATATTTTATACAAATATATATATATACACACACACATACAAATTAAAGCAGATCACAAAACAAAACAAGCTAGGTGACTGGTTAAACAAAATGTGCAGACTAAACAAGTGTATATTATACATATAAAACATCACCGCAACTTATAAACTGTATGTAAAATATATATTCTAATAATATATGCGTACCCACCATGAATAACACAAAGCATGCTTCAAAAACCAAAGAATGCGAACATACATATCTTGTATACAGAATATATATATAGGGATAGTAAGATTCAATGATACGACTAGATATATAAGTATATATATTTGAATCATATAACCAATTTCCTAACATAATTAATATATCATATATAGGCAGATAACTTAATTAAAGGGACTTTATATGCGAACATGCTTTGTGATATAATTTGTTACATAACCCATTTGAACATATTATAATGTATAAAACGATATATACTTATACAGTAACTCTATAATCAAAGTAAAAATATACAAACGAACATTAACATATATATATATATATACAAAACTTATATAGATACTATGCAGACTTTATGTAAATATAGTTATGTACAGACATACTTATGGCAGTTAGGGGAAAGAGGAGGCGATGGGAGGGAGGAGAGAAGCTCGCCTTGGGTCAGCGGAGAGGAGCGAACGGTGGTGGGTTGCTTCGGCTACTAGGTGCTGGCCGATAGTCTTGGGCATGCGAGGCAATGCGTTGGAGCGAGCGACGGTGGATGTGGCACACGAAGGTGGAGGTCGGCTCATAGTTCGAGGTGCTGGGTTGTGGTGTTGCCGAAGCGGATGGGTCGGCGGTGGAGTTGTCGAGCACGAGCACTGGTAGAAGAGGGGATCGAGAGGGCTTAGGGTGGTCGGCTTGCTGGTGAGGAGGAAGAGTTTGCCTGTGAGGCCAAGCATAGGCTAAAAGAAGATGTTGGATAAATGGAAGGTGAGTCGCAAGGTTGAGGATGAGAGTAGGCTTCTCAAAGAAACAAGAAACGTACAGGCAAAAGTGAAGAGAAAGTGAGGAGAGAATAAAAGACATCAATCTGTAAATGACAGTTCAAGGAACGAAGGGCCAGAGAGCGAACCAAATACTAAAATTTTGAAACCCGTGTAAAACAATAATTACATCCACAGAATTTAAGAAATATAAAAGGTTATGCTTGTTGATTTTCACTGTAAGGAACGAATGGACACAAAGAAGCAAACAGCTCAGACGCATATCGATACGGACAATCGTTTCACGTTTTTCGTCGCGTATCGGAATCCCAAAACACCGAAAATGAACATACCGCAGAGGTCAGCACAACAAAACGATCAAAACGGTATATAGATATCACTGGTACGATTAAATTTTTAAAATTCGAATTTTCTACTATCGAAAAATGCAAGAAAAACGCAGAAAAATAAGATCGATGGAGCCAAAGAAGTCCGAATTTTGAAAAACGAAAAATGACGTTTGCTCAGAAGATGGTTTAGAATTTTTCTACGTAAAAATAATTAGGTTCTGAAAACATTTTATTTTCATCGCTTTTTAACTGATTAAATTGAAGTGAATTTACGCACGAAATAAACTTTCATATTTTCGGACGAAAATTTACCAGTTGCTATGTTCAACTAGACGCATTTCAAATATTAAATTTTGTTTCAAAATTTTATCGTTTAAAGTTTCACAAAATTTCAATTAATAACGTTATTAAAAACCGGTTAAATTTACGGGTCGTTACAACTAATAATTAATTAAGATAAATTGTTTATCTTTTAATTTATTAAAATCTTAAGTTATTAATGAATTATTATTTAATGAAAATAATTAAGGATAATTACTTAAAGATTAATTACTTAATTAATTACTTAATATTAAAGGTAAATTTAACAAATAAATCGAGGTTAATAAATTTGTTATTAATTATTAATTAATTAAGGAGTAATTAATTAATATAAGTAATTGAGAGTTAATTAATTAACAATTAAGGGTTAATTAATTAAGATAATTAATTAAGGAATGATTAATTAATGAAGGTGATTAAGACTTTACCAAATTGTAATTAATGATAATTAATCATTGATTAAAGATTACTAATGAAAGTAATTATGTGGTTGATAAATTTAAAACCACACGATTTATTCATCTTAATTGAAGATGATTGATTGTTATTGAATGCTGTATTGATATATTTGATATGCGATGTGATGCTATGTAATATGAAATGCTTTGTGCTGAGTTGTTATATCTGTGATGTAATTTATTATCTGTGATATATATCTATCTGTGATCTGTGTATGAAAGATAAGCGTTATAGTTTATATCGCTTATCAAATATATTGTTGTATTTAATCTGTGATGATTGAATGATGTTGCATTATTGTGTTAAAACCCCTGGACCACACTTTTACACACACAAATATGGATTTCACGAGGAAATCGGTTAAGTCACAGATGATTTAAATTTAATATTTTTGAAATTGAAATTTTAATTTCAATTGATTTTGGAAATGAATTTGGGTTAAATGTTAAAGCTTTTGAAAAGGAGTTTTTAAGATAAAAGTTATTTTGAATAACTTGGTAAAGTTTCCAATTTGAACAATTTAATTGAATTTGAATTGAATTCCATGATTGGAAATTACGGTTAAAGATGTTATAAATGTGTTTATATGAATTTAAACCATTTGTTAAAGTATGGTTTTGAGAATTTGAATTTAACCCAAAAACTTTAACTCTTATAAATGAATCGGATTTTCCAAAATGAAAACTATTTGTTTTCAAATAATAGAAGCTTTCATATAAGGAATGAATTTCCAATTTGTGTCAAAGGAATTTCAAATTGAAATGAAAATGGCTTTCCGAGTTATGAATAAATCTTTGTGAAAGATTGTTGAACTTTATTTTGAAATTGAAAAGGTGTAACCTTTGTATAAAAGGTCGAAATGGAATTGTTTTGAAAGCTATCAATTAAATCTTTGATTTAAAGATTGGACGAGTTAAATCCAAATTGAAATGGAAATCGATTTGAAAATCTATGAATAGATCTTTGTGAAACTGGGTGAACTTTGTGAGATGAATCTTTTTGTGTAAAAGATTAAAATGGTAATTTGTTTAAACCATTCGAAAAGAAAGTTTTGGATAATAAATTGTGACTTAATTGAAATCCCAATATCCATATGTTTTTAAATATTACGCTCATTATTCGGTTTAGCCGGGAGAGGACTTTGTGTCATACAACCCATTCCGAATAATGATACGTCGTATATGGATTGCATTTGGAGACCGGTGGTGAAGACCGGATACTTTCGAAAACGAAAGGACAACTCGTCGAATGTCTCTGCATCGATTGGTCCTCGGTATAGAGACTCCATATGTGGTGGGAATTCCGGACGTGATTAGGAATTATCCGGATTGCAAGGGCTTCTTAGGAAGTGCCTTCGGTTCTGTTCGAACCTGGAACAGACTTGTATGGTTGTATGTCTGACATTACACTTTGAGATGTAAAGCTGGTTTCTATCAAATACATTTCTGCTTGGTGGAGGAGATTTATTCTCTTAGCTTAACACCCTTCTCTGAGACGTACGAGCTCAGAGGTTATGTAGTTGATGGTTACTAGTGATACATTCCCAATTTGGTAATGTGGCATGCTAAGTGTTGCTATGTGTGCTGATCATTTGTTGATCCTTTGTGATCAAAGCATGGATTTCGTGTAAAGCGTAGCTTTGTGGACGATACCTCATCGAGCCTCACAAACCGGTAATGGTCGAAACAGGAAAGATGCGGCAAGGTTTCAGGGGTAGCTCCCCTTGGGCATGTCCATTCCTTTTGGAAAAAGGTGGTATCATGGTATGGAGCCCAGATATTTACCTGTGTGGTTTCTCCAATCTCATTCACTGTGTGATTGTTGTTGTGTGATCGAGGCGCCTCGGATAAAGGTCGCAAACGACCGGGGGTGGAATATCTCAGGTTTACTACCTGGGAAGGGGGTAACCGGCCTTGTGTTGGCAGAGAGCCAGGTGGTTCTCGGGGCGTCCCTCCAGAGGCGTTCCCATGTGGCATAGGAAGTTCCTTAGCCTGACCATTTGTTGGAAAATCCAAAGAAACAATACGAGCCTTGTACGGTTTTGGTTGTATTACCTGCCATGGAATGTGGTGGTAACCTACTATTGAACATGGTAGCTATAGTAGGCATAAGTGCGAAATGCCTATGCTGGCTAAGATTAATATTATACTTTCGAAAAAATTTCCTCACTATGCACTAATAATAATATTTAAAAGATTTTGCATATCAAGCATGTTTGACTATCATAAGGAGAAATCTCCTCCAATTCTGCGTTTGCATTGTGTGTGTGGCGGGAGGCCTTATGGTAGTTTCATTTTCCAAAAACGATTGCGGATTTCAATGTTTAAAATTCTTTTATTGTTTGTTTTAAAGATAAACTGATTTTTTTGCTCAAACCAGTCCCATGACTGACCCGGAGTTTATTGTTCCCTTCCTAAACTCTGGATGCCCATAATTTTCCACACGGGCAGTCTCGAGTTGGGTTTCTCAGATATTCAGATTTAGTAGATTATCTGGAGCTAGTTCATTTCTTGGAGTTCACGGACGACTGCACTTGCTTATCTTTGTGGTTCGAGCTTGATGTTGGAGTTGTCGGGTTCATTCTCTTTTTCAGATCATTTGGAGTGATCTCTTCCATTGTTGTTATTTCCGCTGTAGCATTGTATCATATCTCTGATATTGCTGTGTATTATTGATATCATTGTTGTGTATCATTCTGGATATTGTATTTATTGGAGTTTTATATGATATCATTCATTTCTTTATTCCGCTGTGTTGTTATACTTACTGTGTTATAAGCACCGGTGAGCCCGATTCGACGTTTGAATCTGCGGCATTTTGAGTACAAGTGAAGTACGGGTACCGATTTTCGAAGGCCGAGTTCAGGATCGCTACATTCGATCTTAACTGTATCTAGTGCCAAACCTTCTTTCGAAACTACGTGACAAAGAAACTTGACCTCCTTCTTCCTAAAATGAAATTTAGAAAACTTCGCCTTTAGCTGATGCTGCCTTAGTGTCTCAAGCACTATTCTCAGATGCTTCTCATGCTCTCTCTCATCTTTCGAGTACACCACAATGTCATCTATGAATACTAATACAAATCTATCCAAGTATTCTCGAAAAACCCGGTTCATCAAGTCCACGAAGAAAGCATGTGCATTCGTCAACCCTAATGGCATCACTAACCATTCATACGAACCATACCTAGTTCAAAATGCTGTCAAAGGAATACTGTCCTCTACCACTCTCAACTAATGGAAATCGGTCGCCAAATCTAATTAGGAAAACACTCTGGCTCCACTCAACTGATCAAACAGATCGTCAATTTGCAGCAAAGGATATTTATTTTTGATCGTCCTTTCGTTCAGCTTACGGTAGTCAATGCACATCCGCAATGACCCATCTGACTTCTTCATGAAAATCGCGGCCGCTCCCCAAGGCGAACTGCTTGGTCTAATAAAATTTCTTCCTTCTAGATCTACCAACTGCACCTTCAATTCTTTCATCTCAGTCGGTGTCATTCTGCTAGGTGGTCTACTGACAGGTTCAGCTCCTGGTACAAGATCTATCTAAAACTCAATAGCTCGTTTCGATGGTAGTCCCGTGATCGGCTCAAATTTGTCTGCAAACTCTCTTGCTACTCGAACCTGACTTAGCTCCTCCGCCGCTTCCAAGGCACTTAACACAGCACAAACACTTCAGTCAGAATTCTCTACTGAGAAGATGATCCGGATCTGACTATTTGGATGCCTTAATGATATTTCCCTATCCTGGCAAAATATCCTAGCCTTATATCTACCCAGCCAATCCATACCCAAAATGATCCTGAAATCTACGAAATCATAAACATACAAACTACATGTAAACATATGACCTAAAAAATCAAGTTCTAACTGGTCACATCTCATCCCTAGAGTTGCATACCCTTCTATTGGATTCGCAACCCTTAAGGAAGAAACAAGGTAAGTGGGTTCTAAGCATAACTTACTAACTATATTCTGGGAATATAAATGAATGTGATGCTCCGGTATCAAATTGTATCCTTACTGGAATACTTTAAATCAAAAGTGTACCTTCCATCACAGTCTTTCCCTTATCTACTGCAGTTGATTTGGAAGAAGATGGTGGTCCAATAGTAAAAACCTTTCCTTTTTCTGCTCTAACCGGCTCTGGACACTGGTCCTTGTAATGCCCAACTTGATCGCGGTTGTAACACTTAATATGTTTCTTATCCGCAGCCTTCTTCTGCCCCTTGCCTGACCGACACTCGTTTGCAAAATGACCCTTCTTGTCACATTTGTAGCAGACTAAATCAACTTTTGACTTCTTGGATGAATCTCCCTTCTAGGCTCCATTCTTTTTGAAGAACTTTCTCTTCTTTCCCTGAGAACTCTGGGATTCAAATGGCTTCTCTCTAGCACAAATAGCAAGCACCTCCTCATGGCGAATGGCCATCTCCACCACCACATTATAGGGATCACGGATATGAGTCAGGGTCGCCCTAGCAAGCTCGGGCCTTAGTCCTTGAATGAACCTTTCATTCCTTCTGATGTCGGTGTCTATAATAGCGTATCCATATCGAGATAACTCATCAAATCTATTTGCATACTCGTTAACTGACATGTCTCCCTGAACTAAATCCATGAATTTTCTCATTAATGTCAACTTGGCAACTTCAGAAATAAACCTCTGTTCGACTCTCCTTTGAAAATCAACCCAAGTCAACTCGTCTTTTGGAACACCGGCAGTCACACCATTCCACTAGTGAAGTGCTGACCCTTGCAACTGTCTAGAGGCCAACCTTCTCTTCTGCACATCTTCTAACCCGAATCAGAGAAAATCCTTCCATAGTGTAATAGCCAATTCTCCACTTCTATAGCATCTTCCGTTCCCATAAATGGCTTTCCACCCAAACTAGTGTAGTCTCGGTTTAGCTTGGCAAAATTATTCCCAATGGGAATCATAGGATTTGCTCCTCCAACATTTCCAGCTACTCCAGCAGTTCCTGCTTGCATCAAATTAGCAACAAACTGATACATCATCCATGCATCTATTGGCTGATTCCCAACACTCACATTAGCTTCCGCATTTTGATTAGCGTTAGCCTGTCGACCTTGGTTCCTCCGGGTGTTAGGTCGAGTATTTCCATCAGTTGTGGTGCTTCCTCCACCTAGATTTCCTCTTCTGTTTCCTGCTTCCATATCTTCTTTCTCGTAAATCTGTATACGAGTCTTAGTAAGATACCGAAGAACTGTCTAAGAAAAAGGGGAATTACGTACTTATATATATATATACCTATATATATCAAATACAAGTACGTTACAATTGCGTTAACCCAAACCCCGATCAAATTTTTGATTCATTGGATTATGTTTTGAAAATCTTTTAGGTTTGAATTGCTTAAGTTTTCATAAACTTATGCTCTGATACCAACTTGTAACATCCCCCGTTTGGAGGCCCAAAACTAACGGCTACGGATGCTGCAGTCATCCATAGTTATTAATCCTCGGCGACCAAATATGATAATGTTAGATAAATTGATATACCAGAAACACATGGATATGGAAAAAAGTTTAAAATTTTAAAACAACTTTCACATTCCATTCCAAACCCATTTCAACATTCTTTACATAATCTCACAACGTTAACCACGTTCGGAAAAATATAATTATTAAAATATACTCCAAGATCGACATATGAAGATGCCCCCTTGGTGATCAGAGTGTATAATAGGCAATAAACAACTTTGACTTAATAAAACAGCATGGCAGAAACATGTGAGAAAGAACTTAAATAACTACATGCCTTCTGCACGACTCCGAAAGCTTTTTCGTCTTAAGAGGTACCTGAAAACCTCATATCTCAAACTACTCAAAATCAATTTAGTACCCGATAGTTTAAGGGGAAAACATAAACTTCGAGTCTGACATAAAGCCTGGTATGAATAATAATATACCATCTCAAATCATTCAGATATCTAGTGAGACCACGCCCTATAGCGGAACGGGTTTCCCCTTAGTAGCATCTTAAAACTTTTATAAACCATTTTCTTTGCCCCTACATTCACAATGGTTAAGTCAATTCAAAACATCATTATGTGATGATATGCAAAACAATTGAATCAATTCTAGATTACCCATCCCCAATTCATTTTGACTATCTGTCATACTTATAGTTTCTAGGATTACTATTAACCTAATTGTTTTCATGGGCTAACTAATAACTGGTTAAACTTTTAAGGACTCCCTGTCCAATTATATAGTTTTCATGGGATTACTTTGAACCTATTGGTAACTCCAATATCATTTCTTTTTTCCTAGTTTTCATGGACCGACTAAGAACCTATTGACTAACAGTCAATATCTTTCTTTTACCCTAGTTTTCATGGGCTAACTAGGAACCTATTGACTATGTGTCAATATTTCATTTTCTTATCCGGATATAGTTTTCATGGGCTTACTATAAACCTGTCTAACTGACATCTTTAATTATACAAAGTTTTCATGGGCTTACTGTTAACCTATTGGCCTCTACCAATATCTTTTCCCTTAGACAGTTTTCACGGGCTTACTGTTAACCTATTGGCCTCTGCCAATATCTTTTATTTATTCACTACTAGGTCAACCCAACTGGTTATTCTACCTTTTTCCAAAGTACAGTTTTTGGATTCATTATAAAGTGAATATATACTTATATGAAGAAGTCAACAATATAACTTGGTTAATTCCTTTAACCCATTTAGACTTCTTCATAAGTTCCATTTCAAAATACTTTGTTTATTAATATGCCATGGTTTTGCATTTTAAATAAGATTGGGTTATTTGTTTTGGAAATTATACTTTCGAAACCTTCCACTACAACAGAATGGGGCTTTCGTAGCGTTCAGAAACGCTATTATAACCTACCATAGCGTTTCATAGAACGTCGTGGAACGATATGCTATGGTAGACCATTGGCTTTACATAGCAAAAAAACGCTATAATAAACCATAGCGTTTATAACCGACCATAGCGTTTATAAACTACAATAGCTTTTTTCTTCTGTTATTAAACCAAAACGCTATAGAAAATATTATCCTACAGTTGATTTCTACAGTGTTTGCTGGGCATATGTTACAACGTTTTAGCATACTATGTTATAGCGTTAAGGTGATATTTCAACAGTGTTTCTTATCATATTTGTATAGCATTTCTTTCTTTTTCCATAGCATTTCTTATCATATTTGTATAGCGTTTCATTTCTTTTTCCATAGCGTTTCTTATCATACTTGTACAACGTTTCTTTCATGTTTGTATAGCATTTATGATGTTATATTATAGCTTTTTATGCATAATTCTTACAACCCATATGGATTAAGGCAAGGCTACCCTCTATCACCATACCTATTTTCTATAGCTATGGAGTTCCTCACAATCAACCTCGATGTGGAGTACTTAAAAGGTAATTTCTCCCCTATTCATAAGATTTTCCCCATAATCACTCACTTATTATATGCGGATGATATCTTAATTATGGCCAAAGTCAACATAATAAATGAAGAATGCATCATGCACACCCTTCATAGTTTGAAATGTTTTACTAGACTTGATGTCAATGAAAACAAATCCACTGTATATTTTAGTAAAGGAGCAAAAACAAGCAACATATAGCTGACATTCTAAATATCAGTATTGGCAAACTCCCAGTGATTTATTTAGGCATCCCATTATCTAACAATATTCTTAAAGCAAGAGACTTTGGATGCTTAATAGATAAAATCAACAAAAATATTAACCACTGGAATAGTAAATTGCTTAATATTAATGGTCGAATTGAATTAGTGAAAATAGTTATTCATCCAATGGTTCAATTCTGGTTACAATTTTCCCAATTCCTTGTGTCTGTAATTCAAATAATCAATTCTATTTGTGCTAATTTCATTTGGAAATCTAAAGCCCATAAGATGTACTGGGATGATGTATGTAAACCCAAGAATGAGGGCGGGCTGGGTATTAGGAAAATTGATGAAATGGCAAAAGCAGTGGCTGTTAAACTGTTATGGAAATTTTTACAAGGGCAATCAACTTGGGCCAAATGGACGTATAATAAATATTGCAATAATATTAATTTTTGGGCTACTGCCATTAAAAACAATGCATCGGATACTTGGAAATTCTTGCTTAAAGCTAGAAAATGGTGCGCATGTTTAATTAATAGGAAAATTGTAAATGGTGAGAACACGGACATTTGGCTAGACCCATAGATCAATGGATATTCCTTGGTGGAAAATTTTGGCTGGAATACCATGGCTATTTATGGAGGCAATAACAGAAAAGTATCCACTCTTATAGCAGATAATGAATGGAAGAATCATCTTGATTATATTCCTATTCAATATCAGGATACAGTGCATAATATTAAAATAGATAACCAGATGCAGCATGATTACTGGTTTTGGCTACCTAGCAATAATGGTCAATTCAATTTAAATTCGTCCTAGGATCATATTAGAAGCAAACATACAGAAGTTAAATGGTCCAGAGTCATATGGGATAATAAATATGCTCCTAAAATGTCAATTTGCTCTTTAGTGGCAATATTAAACCGATTGAACACAAAAGACAGAATCAGTAGGTGGAATAATAGTATTAATCGATTATGTGTTCTCTGTTCAAATCAAAATGAGGATAGAGATCATCTATTTTTCAATTTCTCCTATTCTAGACAAATTATAGAACAAATTATGCATAAACTTAGAATTAGCTTCGGAAATACTTGTGATATCAACCAGATATTGGAAACTATGTGTCAAATTCAGAATAGTAACAGTCTTCATAATCATATCATGAACATTGCATTTACTTCGATGATTTGGCACAAATGGTGCGAACGAAATTCGAGAATCTTTAAAGGCGTAGAAATGCCAGTTCATATAAGGAATATTCTCATAACACAAGATTGCAAAATTTTACTTCAAAGTACAGTGGATTCAAAGAAGATTACTAGAGATTTGGTACCTATCTTGTCCAATTTTGAAATTAAAACCGTCCCGAATCTGGAGATCCATCCTCATTGAGATCGAATTTGGCTAGCTTTAGATTGCTCTGCTTCTTTTGTGACTTGCTTATTTGTTCTCGTGAAGATTATCGGCCGCCATTTTTAATGGTTTACTTGAGTTCATGGAGATCTGAGATTTTTTTAGTATAGGCAACTGGAAGCTTCCGCGATCCTGCATCTCATGTTTGTAGTCTCTTTGTTTATGGTTGTTGTTTCCTGTGTTGTTCTTGTTGGCTTCAACACGTGTCATTGTTTTGGTTTTTTGAGTTGTATTTTGTTTGTGTTTTTTTGTTTGTTTTTCTTCATGCCCTAAGTTCCTCGTATGGATGGTTTTGAGTGCATCGTTAACTTGTGTTTACTCTTCCATCTATTTGACAACTTGGTTTTATGGCATATTTGTTGTTGTATTGTTAATATATGGACATGATATATACTCTTTTTCCTTGCAAGACACCCATTTAGGTTTGGGGGATTGCAAGGTTTTAACGAGGCATATTATGGAAGTATATGCTCTTTGTTCATTTATAAATTACCCTTTTTTCAAAAAAAAATTCTTACATCCCACACACAGTTTCTTTAGCGTTTGTTAATCAATAGCGTTTATCTAACGCTATTCCATGTAATATTAATTTATAGCATTTATCAGTTTCATTTTTTTATTATATATATATATATATATTATATATACATCTTCTCATTTCTTATCGCAGACAACAAATACGTTAAATTGCAGCATAATATTTCATACAGTTCACTCAAACAATTTCATATATTCACACTAAGCATTTCATACATATAATTCAAACACCATTAGGTTGTTCTTTAAAACTCAACAAATACATTACTAATAAACTCAAGTAAACACTGAAAATATTTCAAAGATGGTCCACCACCGAATTAAGCCATGAATAACTATTTTATAGCACACAATTCTATAAAGTAGAAAATCAGTACATCAATGAGGATTCATTTCCCATCAGGTATCTTCATGAGGAGAATAGTCTAAGAATACGACCATCAGCTATGACCACTTCCAAAGAGGACCCAACGTGGCTATATTGCAATATAATTCTGGTGCCCAACACTTTTCCATGAGCATAGTTGTAAAAAGAAATCAAACTTAGTGGGAAAAAATGATTTGTTGTAGTAATTAATCATAGCTAAAATAGAAGACATGTTTCCCTTGGGCCATGATATCTAGTGATCAACCATATATGTTACCACTTGAATCCATGAAAGCAGACACATAAAACCAAAAGAACACAACAAACACAATGCACTGTTTCAGTCCAAATTATATATGCTCATTACTTACCATGTAAAAATAATCCAGAAACGTCAAAAAGATCTCTCGTTGGATACTGTTAGGAGAGATTGATATAAAACACTCGCTGGGATGGTAATCTGACATTAAACAACTTTTGTAATGGTTTCCATCAGGACAAATACACATATAAGTAACCACTATATGATCCATTGTACCCACACTGCCTAATGCTTTATTTACACCTCTTGCATTGAGTTGCAGGCCAATCTAGAATAAACCCATAATTTACTATTACGACAGTCTGAACTACAACTAAAACTTAGCTCCATTGACAGTCTGAACTACAGCTATGCCCACTATGACAATATTAACTTTACCATTAACAGTCTGAACTACAGGGCATTTGGCTGCAATTATGCTTATGTTGGATGTTGACCTAATAAAATCTAACTATCAACCTTACCAAGTATTTTTTCATTACCCTAGCAAGTACATATAGAAACCATAATGCAAATGGAAATAAACTAATATGAAAAAAGTAATTATAGTAAAAACGATAATTTCCTTACTGTCACGTATATATAATTGTTGAAGTATCTTATTCTTTGTAAATCTTTATAGGGTGGAAAAAAATTATAAGTTTAAAAGTAAATAAAAGTTTTAAACAGATTAAATGCCACAAAATATTACGTTTGGTACAGCAGAAAGTAGACTATGGAAGGTAAAATTATTTTATAATAACCATCAAATAGCTTTTGCTATAATTTTGCCCATTAGCAACAAATTTCAAATAGTATGGTTTTTCGGTACAAGAAAAAGAAAACCCTGGTGACTATATCGAATATTCATGAAAGTTTTTTTGGACAAATTCATAACATGCACTACTGAAACTTTTTGGTCCCTATTGCAATTTTCCACCATAAAAGGAACATAGTGGTAGGGTTCAACTGGGTGTAGAAGTTTCCCTGCTGTTGGAACATGTCATACTGATGACAGTATTCTTGAAATCATTATGAGGTACAAGTGGAAAGAATTTGATCCAAGTACTTTTTTTTATTTCTACATAAAATCATTATTATATCTTGATTCTGTGTTATGTACGAGTATAACTGATATGCACTATTATAATTATAAATATGCAGTTCTATTGGTAGAGTAAAAGAACATCCTATAATTATACATATGCAGGAATAGAACATTGAAATTACTTGCTATATCATAAAGAAATGTGCCCAGCAAACTAAGTTGATTTGCAGTATGAAGAGAAATGCAAATACATTTTAATTTTGCTAACTTATATGTCTACCTGTATAATACAACTTCAAGTGGTCGGATTTATCATGGATTGTTGATGAATGTGTTCACGGTTCATTTTGTAAGG
This sequence comes from Allium fistulosum, assembly GCA_030737815.1. Classification (NCBI taxonomy): domain Eukaryota; kingdom Viridiplantae; phylum Streptophyta; class Magnoliopsida; order Asparagales; family Amaryllidaceae; genus Allium; species Allium fistulosum. The sequence goes on from CM060902.1 coordinate 239,334,326, forward strand.
CCAGGAAAATAATTTCATAAAATAACTTAGTTTACCTTTCGAGGAGTGGTATAACCAATGGTCTTTACCTGAAAAGTGAAACATCAAAAAAATTACATGCTGCAGTAAGTCTTTAAAGAAAGGTAATTGGTACTTTATAAAGGTCACTATGGATCTGATGAGTCCTATAACACTAAACTGCCATAGATCTTGTATAAAAAAATTGGAAAACAGAGCTCCTTTTTCTTCTCCGATTTGGAAGAGAAAGAAGCAAAATGAGTTCTCTTTTATAGGATCAATTAGTGCTTAAAGATTCACCGATTTCATTCTAAATCTTAACAACAAACAAGCAAAGTGTATAACTCTTTACATCAGATTATTTACGGCATCTTTGTTACCAGTACAAGCCAAGTTTTAAATAGCTCATGTTTTACAAAAGAGAAGGCAGATGCAAAATAACTATGTTGACAAATATCATAGATATAAAAATCCTTCAAAATCAATCTTTTACAGATCATAAAATGGACAGCCATAAATTTAACAACGCTTACCAAGGGGTGCTAGTCCAATATGCATACCTATGGTGAGAAAGCACTAATGCACTAATGCTATAGGCTTAAAAAAAGATTAACAAAATAGATAGAATTGTAAAAGTTTTAAACTTACAATTAGGAAAAAAGTGCTTTCTTTTCTTCTGATCAGTTAACAAACTTTAACAATGGTTACCTATATAAAAGAAAGCGGTACAATGTCAAGAATTAAATCATACAATCAAATATGAATACATTTTAAAATTTTGTATATATAAAAGAAATAATTTATACATAATATAACTTGATTCTATCACAACTTTTGAGGCTGGCCACGCCACTGTAGAGCCTACAGCATCTTCAATGCAGACAAGATCAGAAGTTGGTCTCCACAGAACTGCATCGGGAACTGTAGCATTCACTACCCAAACTTTAACGGCGTCTCTTCCAAGTTGAAAAAAATGGACCGCTTCATTTGGATCGGTTGAAGCCACAACTCCTTCGGCAACTATTGTTCCTGTTCCACCAACATCAATCATCTTGCATTTGCTTTTGGGGGCTGTCCTTCCACTCTATCAAACAAGAAAAGAAAAGTGATGGTTTTAATATATACATTTTAATTAATAAATTTGATAGCAAGTTGCTACAATTATGTTTAAACATATTACCATATGAGATGTTACGTTGTCATGACTAGAAACAAATGATGCGGCTTTAGCTTTCTCGACAACCAATTTTGATTTTGGCCAAGCAACTTTATTACCAACGGCTTCTCCAACATATATCATATTATTTATTGGTCTCCATAAAAAGGTATCAGGGTTCTTTGGATTATCATTAGAAACTAACATAGCCAATGGTCCAAATAGGAATGCCATTCACAAGCTGGTTTGGATCGCTAGAGTACAAGCGTCCTTCAGCAACTACTTCTTCACCTCCAATCCAATCATATAGCTTGTATGAAGGATCTGTGTTGTTAGTTTTACTCTATTAAAAAAGAATATGTATTTATGAAATTAGTAATTGTATATTAAAATAAAAAATATAAATAAGGTGATATTTAAGTTACTGTGTTGTTGATTTGATCTAGCTTATGCATAATAACTTTATCAACATGCCATGCTACTAACATACCCGCAACCTCTCCAATATGTATCGTATTAAACACGGCTCTTCATAGGAAAGCATCCAATTTCCTTGGAAACTCAATCAAAACTACCTTTGCATTTGGTCCTAGAGGAATTCTATGTACAAGCTCATTTGGATCACTTGACACGACTTTTCCTTCAACAACTATTTCATCAGTTCCATTCCAATCCAATAGGTCACATTTATCAAATGTATTTCCATAATTGCTCTGCAAATAATTAGAAGCATCTTAAGTTAATTACTATATTAAAAACTAATTTTTAGATAATATCACAATGATAATATATTTGATGTTTAATAGCAAAGTATCATATGCACACATATGTAAACATGAAATTATGCATATGATAATATTTGATGTTTACCTGAGACATTGATTCTTCTCCGACATGCATTAACCTAAAAAATCAAGTGTGTGGACTATGGATTAAAAAACCATATGAAAAAACAAAATCGAACAATATCTCATATATTACCACACAAATAGAATAACAAGTGAAGACTGATATGTTATATACCAGATTTTTCTTTAACGTGCGGACCTCCACTTCCAACTGTGAAATTCTATCATCTTTAGCTTGTAAGAGCACGAACTTGGTATAGTTTGCACCTCTTCCCATTGCTCGTAGTCGTCCAGGTCTATCATGTCCCAACACTTGGGAGAGAGCAACTTCTCTCAAAGAACTACTGATTGAGTTTGATTGCAATTCACTTTCAATTTTTCTAACCTTTTCCTACAAATTTTAACGTTTTTCACATATAAGTAATAGATAGAATGCCAATAAATGATAGAAAGACAATACTATACAATTTTTATCAATATTGCGGTGTCTTACAATAGTCTCTCGAACATTTGTATTAACTGCTTCGCCATTTTTTCGAGTGTGGGATTTAATCCAAATTTGAGTTCTAGAAATGGGGATGTGACCACCACTCTCCTTTCTCTATATTAAGAATGGTAGATAAAGTGAATATGGTTGTATTAAATACATAATCGTAACATGTTACACTATTTAAACTAATTATTCTTTCTCACCATATCTTCCGCTAATCGAGCCATTCCTTTGCGACTTACTATATGTGGCACTTGAAAACTTCTAATACCTTTGAATTGATCACTTTGTGCCTAAGATGAAAAGATATAATACACTGATTAATTATAATTATTACATAATACAATTGAATTTAGTATTTATTTACCTTAAACTTTGAGACCGTTTTCTTTTTTAGAAAATCCCTCCAATCCTTCATATTTTCGACATTACTAGGTTTGAGCTTAATCATTTCCTCCATGTTCTTCGCTTCCAATATTTGCCTAACAAACCTGCTTTTCGAAGCCCTCCACATGCATCCCATTTGCTGAAAAATAGGCGCTTTCTGCCACTCCTCATCCAGTTTAAATCTAGCCTGCAAAATGCAAAACAAATAAAATAAAAATAAAAAGAATATCTTAACTCCATAACAATAATCTAGCCTGTCTAATTCTCCAATTTATATAATCAAACCTATTAATATATAGTTGTATAATATTTATATACGATAATGTTTCTAGTCGGTAATCCTATTCACGTGTATAACTTGAATAACCTAATCATATTCAATTTAAGTTGCTATATGCATATTTCTATATATATAACATAAACGGGTTTTTGTTTAATTTAAATGTAAATGCACAAATATGCAGATTATAAAGTAACGAAGCTTCATAACCAAATAAATTGAACTAGTAAATACGCTCCTTTATTGGTTTCAACAGGCTAGAACAAGGTATAATACAACACATCAAAATACAGGGAAGCAGCAAAAAAATGATGAAGGAGAAAATAAAGAAGACAAAAACTTATCCACTGACATACTCAAGCTTAAGTTCAAAAGAAATGCAAGAAATGATACAATAAAATTCTATTTGGTAAAGAGTGAAGAAGACAAGATATATGCAAGCACTATCCCATTGCGATGCGTGAACACAAAACTCTACTTACACACACTAACACAGTGCACACACACATATTTATACACTTGAGACAGTTGATTCAAATAGAACAAAATAACAAAATTTTGTCCCTTAAATCTCATTATTTATTCTCTCCGTTAAGTTCTAGTGACAGCTATTTGTTATAATATTTTAGAATTTGATCCATGCTGTATTGGACATATATTTAACATCACGCCTCTTCGACAAATATGTTAATTCAATTTGAGTTATTTGACCTTAAATGAATTGAACAATTTTTTTAAAGTTACTTAGATAAACGATCAAATTGGCTTCAGATGATACACTACTATACATTTAAACTTATAAAGCAATATTAATAAATTTATTTGGTCGAATTTCAAAATTTTTAGGCTCGACCTCCTAATTTTTAGACGTAAACATAATTATTCAAGTGTTCAATTAACATAACTTGTCTTAGTTGTCTATAGAATGTAGAAAAGAATTTTAGTAGCAAAGAAATGAATCTACACTCTTTTACCACGTAGCAAATTTCAATGATCATGTTAGAAAATTAAGTGACGCCACATATAAACTAACAATCTGAATAAAGAAAATGAAGTATATCGAAGTGATACCTGAATGGAACTCCACAGCACATGTTTTAAATCATCGCCAATATTTCGCCAATCATCAATCGTGAATGGAACATGCTCTCGTACGAGCGGTCCTAAATAAGAAGATAGTTTTATAGAACCTTCTCCTATTGTTACAACATTCTCATTAAATTTAACGTTAGTCCGAGACACACGATACGAAGGAAGTCTTTTCATTCTAGTTTGACCTCTAGCTTTTTTCTTTTGAATCAGACTTTCATCTATGTCATTTTCCATCGCATCATTTCAAATTTCAAATTCGTTTTTTTCAATATTTTCTTCACCCTGCATCATATTGTCTCCACATGCTTTAATTCCTTGCTCATTGGTTTCTAAATTTGCTTCATGTTGCTCATTGGTTTCTAAATTTGGTTCAGGTTGCTCATTAGGTTCAATATTTTGCTTCAAGTTGTTCAATTTGTTCCTCAGCTTGTTTTTGTTTGCGAGTAAGCTTCCTCTTCTTTGACATACAGTGTCTTCTCAAAATCAAGGCAATCAATCTTTACTTCAAGCAAGTGGTTCAGCTTCAGGGAATATAGTTCCTTTGCCTAATCAAAATGATGATATATAAAATAATAATTGAGAAATTCAAGTAATAACCCTAAGTCTACCCAGATTTAGGGTTATTAGAAGGGTAAATATAAAGTCATTCAAGTAATTGAGACATGTAAGGTGTAAGTAGATTTAGGGTTATTAGAAGGGTAAATATAATAATAATTTAAGTAGTTGAGATATATAAAATATACCCAGATTTAGCCATGCATATTAGTTTAAAATGTGTAATTTTTGAATGGTGCGTACTCCTTATGAAATTTAGGTGATAGTTTTTAAATTTCTACTTATGGAATTTAGGTGATAGTTTTTAAATTTCAGTCGAAAACTTCACTGCATCCAAATATAAGATGAATAAGAGGAAGCTATCATGAGTTAATTTAATGTTAAGATGAATAAGAGCAAGAACTAAAAGTAATTACAATTAGTTGTTATAATGTCATATCTCTTGACATTCCATAAAATCAGTATCCAATTTTGCGTACTTTTACCATACATACATTGTTTACATTTGCAATCAACAAATGAAACATTAATTGACCCTAATAAATGTCTATTTCTTGTTCATTTTTTATAAACACATGCGAGTTCAAATGATAAGTAAGCTATAGTTAAATTGATTAAAAAAGGATCAGGAAAACCAAATATGGCCAAAACACGAGAATTCACCATGAACAAGTGAAAGAGTGTTGGTTCCAAAAAAAAGAAAAGGAAAAGGAAAAAGGGAAGGAAAAAAAAGAACATCATCATAATTGATGTATTGTGGAGCTCTTTACAATCATGATATATCTAAATGTATATAATAAACCTCTGTAATATTAAAGTTGATGTACACCAGTCACTAGCTGAATGTTATGCGACATAGGCAATCATACTTTAAATGTGTGAAATTATCAACTTAACTAAATAAAAAACACTTGAATCTTTATTAAACTAAATTCAAAATGAGTACAGTTCAAGCTTACATTATGTATGCAGACAATATTAAAAGCATTTACCCATCATAAAACCTTTGACTTTTTTTATAGTTCATATGAGAGCATATTACTTCAAAAAAATGTCTAATTCGAATGGGCTGCAACTTCAAATGAACAAGGGCCCAGAACAATTCATTTGCTCAACATACCCCTTCTCTCTAGTCACATATATACTAATGGAGTTTATCAAACAACAGTTTTCAGGAAAATGATGTATAACGTTATTTTTAAACCATAGTTCATAGACAGTATATATGTTTACTTGCATTCAAACAAAACAAAATTACATATATATAATGGAATTGGCCAAATTTGGTGGAAGAATTCATGCTTTTCAGTTTACCTAAACACAATGTTCTCTTCAGTTCACTAACCTGAATTTTCTTTTTCCTAATTTGCAGCGATGCATGGTTGCTCCAACAGATATATAAATTATACCCAGATTGCAGCGATGCTCCAATTATCAAATTAACGAGTAAATACAGTGAAATTAAATCTGGAATAAATTCTGATACCTGTATATTGCGATCGGATGGGGGCTCTAAATCTGGAAGTGTTTTGGAACCACCTAGAGTGTTTCTATACCTTCAAAGCTGAGAGCCAAGCATCTTAAGTTTTTCTGCATATAATGGTTCACACATAAAACATCAACCAACATATAAACATGCTTATAAACAATGGGACATCAATATATATGAAAATGTACACATATAAATTAATACACATACAAGTAGGACATAGGCACAGCAGGACATCAGGACTGGAACCAGCTAATAAAAAGATTAAATATATATTCAACTGGATTTTAGCATGGTGCTTAGCTACTTTAGATTTTTGCAAAATAGGCACAGCATGACATCATAAATACATGAAAATGTACACACATACAAATTAATACACATACAAATTAATACACATACAAGCAAAATGCAAACTTAACAGTACTTTAATATAAACAAAGAAAATACCCGCCCCACACAACACCCCTGCTCACTCACGCATGAAAATAAATAAATAAACTCACATGCATTTATATACATACATATATATCATGCACACTACGTGCATACATATATACATATGTATAATGTAGATTATAGGTAGGCATTAGAAATAATTATATACAGTTGGATGGATAAACTGTCAGCAACTTTATATATAGTTGGACTTATGAATCTTGAACTTATTATAAACTGTCAGCAACTTTATATATAGTTGGACTTATGAAACTTGAACTTATTATAAACTGTCAGCAACTTTATATAGTTGGATGGTTAAAATTATACTAAGATATGAAAACATACAAGACAATGTAAATTTGGCATTAGAAATCTGGAGATCAACAGAGCAAGTTAAGAGTAAATAAATCACAAATATATGCAATTGTCAATGCTAAGAAGGTGCACGGCATGTTTAAAGGCAAAGCAGAGATCAATTCGTCCCTAAAGCAAATCTCTGGCAGAACTGGAACCAGCAAATGCATATTGATTTGAAGATAGATTTTTGATAGTAACAGATCTTAACAAAAAACTTACAAAATCAGGAAACAATATGGTAGATGCAACTGATGACAATATATATTTTTGACAGTAACAAATCCCAAAACTACTCAAGTATGCCTTCATAATCTTCTCTAACAAAAGAAACATCCTCAACATAATCATCAACATCCATATTGATTTCTTGGCAATCTTCCTCAAAGGAGTCATTGATCTCTAGATCGTCAAAAACCCTCGAAGGTGCTTTCATTACTACATACCAACCAGAAGAATCATTCTCTCTTGAATAAAAATTTTGTTTTGCTTGAGATGCAAGTATATATGGATATTTTGAAAATGAAGCTTGACTTTGATGTAAATTGACAAGCGTAAATCCATCCTCAACCCTCACACCATTTCTTATGTTTTCCCAATGAAACTTAAAGATCGGAACATAAAAAACGTTATAGTCTAACAAAATTATATCGCTAAGTATCCCATAATAAGTGACAACATCAACCACTTGAGAAACATCTTTTGCGCTTGCTCTACACATGGTTGTGGCATCATAAATCACTCCACTATTTTGGGTTTCTCTCCCAGCATCTTTTATGTGAAAACGTTGTCCATTAATGATGTATCCTGTGTAGGATAAAGCATCGTTCTTCGGACCATAAGCAATCCATTTTAACATGTCGTCGTGATCTTTAGAGCTAATAGATACCTATAAAAAATAATTTCATTTAATAAAGGTATTCATAATATGGTTATAAATTAATTAGTAACATTTAAGAATTCAATTTACCTTCTTTTTAATCCAATTGGAGAACGTAGCTATATGATTTTTCCAAAGTAACGTTGCATTTCTTTCCATGCGCTTGTCTGAATTTTGTAACTCCTCCAAATACAAACTAGCATATAACAAGAGATGTTATGTTATATTTAAAATTACAAGCAACCAAACAATGAAAAAGAGGGAATATGCACTTACTCTAAAAATGGTTCTACCACGGTTCATTAGCACCGCCAAATGAGTAGATTCTTTCTCAGTAGAAGACAATGTGATTGTCTTACATGCTGATATTGGACGTCCTTCAAGTATTACATTGCTTTGGTAATCTTCATTTCTAACTTCTTTCTCCTGTGATTTTCTTAAAAATTCACCAAAGAATCTCATGCATTCTTCTGCAAGATAAGATTCTGCAATACACCCCTGAGGACGAACATGATTTCTTACGTAATCCTTAAGTGTCTTCATGTACCTTTCAAAGGGGTACATCCAACGAAAATGGACTAGCCCACACAATCGTATTCTCTTGCAAGATGAATTGTCAAATGTATCATTATATCAAAAAAAGAAGATGGAAAGTATTTTTCAAGCTCGCATAAAGTTACAATAATCTCATCATCAAGTTGATGTAGTTTCTCTCTATCGATAATACGCTGACATAATTTATTAAAGGATGAACATAAACGAGTTATTGTTTTCCGTGGCTTCTTTAGAAGCAATCCTCTCATTAAAATCGGTAATAATTGTTGCATTAAAACATGATAATCATGAGACTTCAAACCACTAATTTTGTAGTCCTCCAATGATACGCAACCTTTAAAATTTAATCAATAACCATCAGGTCCTCTAAAATCATACAACCTTTTGCAAAATACTTTTTTTCTTCTTTTGATAATGTATATGGAGCTGGCGGAAGATATGTCTTTTTTCCACGGGGTGTTGTGTATGAAGACCATGTCGAATTCCCCAATCCTCCAAATCCTTTCTACAGTTAACTCAATCTTTTGATTTCTTGTCATGCAACATTGTGCCCGGTATACTTTCACCAACATTTTTCTCGACATGCATTACATCTACATTATGACGTAATGGAAGTTCCTATAAAAATCAATAATGGAATATTTTAGTTGTATAATTCCAAAATGTTAGTCCAATGGAATAAAATAGAAAAATGCATTAACCTCCCAATATGGCAATTGAAAAAATATGGACTTTTTTTCACCTTAATAGTTCCATTCTCACAGGATCTTTGTCCTCGTCATCTTGATTTTTCTTGCTATGCTCAATTCTTCTTTTATTACCTATTTTATATTGCTCATTCCTTTTTTTACCTTTTCTGTTATTCTTTTTTTGGTTCTTCTTTACATTTCCAAAATTATTTAGAAAATCTTTTAAAATGATAGAAAATTTTCTTCTAGTAGAATCCTAGGCCTACACCCTTCCTCCACGGTGTTATCAAACAAGGCCTTCTGTTTTCTTAAAGGGTTTGAAGGAGATAGAAATCTTATATGGCATATGTAGATGGACTTTCTACTGTGATTTAACCATCGATGATGAGTGTTGACACCGCATAATGGACAAGCTATTTTACCTTTTACACAGCATCCAACAAGACTACCATATGCCGGAAAGTCATTTATTGTCCAAAGCAAAATTGCTTTCATATTAAAGATTGACCGACTATATGCATCATAAACCTCAATTCTGGTATTCCATAAATGATATAAACTTCTACTAATGGCGCTAAATATACATCAATGTCATTTTCTAATTTCTTCAGACCAGGAATCAACAATGTTAACATAATATTATCTTTCTTCATGCACAACATAGGTGAAAGATTATATGTCACGAGCATTACAGGCCAATACTATATTTGGAACTTAACACGGAAAACGGATTGAAACCATATGTTGCAAGGCTAAGCCTAAGATTGCTTGGATCTGCTAAAAATGGTTTCCATTTCTCATCCAATACATTCCATGTTATAGAATCTACTGGATGTCGCATTTTTCCATCGGTGCTTTTTTTATTGAAATGCCACCGTAAATCTTCCGCCATCCTTTTGGATCTAAACATTTTCTAAACCTCGGAATTATTGGAAAATAACAAAATACTTTAACTGGAATGCCATGCATAATCTCCTTTGTCCGTGGATTTACCTTCCACCTCAAAAATTCACATTTTGGACAATTATCCAAATCTTTATATTCATTCCTAAAAAGACAACAATCATTCTCACATGCATGAACCTTCTCGAAACCCATGTCAAATATTTTAAGGAATTTCTTTAATTCATGTAACGACTTGGGAAGTACGTTATTTTTTGGCAACAACAACTGCTGCATATTTAGAAGCTTATCAAAACCATTATCAGACAATGTCTCACATTTAAGGTTATATATGGCAAAGATAGTAGATAACTTTGATTGATCCTTGCAACCAGGATACAATGGGGTCTCTGCATTTTCTAAATTTTTGTGCAATTAATCCTCTCGTCTTTGAGCATCATCTTCACATTTATCATTGTAACAACCCGGATATTTTAACGGTTTTAATTAATTTAATTAACTAAATTTGTGTGAAATTTAAACAATACAATTTTGAAATAAAAATTTAATATTTGGAATGCGCCTAATTGAACATAGCAACTGGTAAATTTTCATTCGAAAATATAAAAGTTTATTTTCGTGTGTAATTTTATTTCAATTTAATTAGTTAGTAATTGACGAAAATAAAATGTTTTCGAAACCTGAATATTTTAATATAGAAAAATTCTAAAACATCTTCTGAGCAAGGCGTCATTTTTTGTTTTTCAAAATTCGGACTTCTTTAGCTCCGTCGATCTTATTTTTCAATGATTTTGCTGCATTTTCCGTTAGTAAAAAATTCGAATTTTTATAATTCAGTCGTACCACTAACATCTATATACTGTTTTTATCGTCCCGTCGTACAGATCTCAACAGTGTATTCGTTGGTGTATTTAGAAAATCCGGTACACGTCGAAACCGTGTAGCGATTCGTTGTACCGATACCTGTTTGAGTCTTTTTGAATCCTTGTGTCTTTTCATTTTTCAATGCATAAACCAAACAGCTGGTTGCATTTATATTTCCAAAATTCGCGTGCTTACTTTGATTTCTTTTTACTGGTTTCAATATTTCACTCGGTTCAATCGATCACTTCTTTAAATCAAATATTACAGTAGGTCCTTCTCCCTTACAGTAGATACTTCTCCTTTTCAATCAAGCAACACACCTCCTCCTCATATTTCGGCCTCACTCCTCCTCTTCCCTGTAGCCGCCATGGCCTCCCTAGCAGCGCCGAAGCCTACCACTTACCCACCTCGAAGCTCGGACCCACCTCTGCCTCAGCCCCTCTTCCCTGTAGCCACCTATTCCTCTAATCGAGTGAAAAGCTTCCACCTCCGCAACCCAGAGGCTCACGCGTCTTCCACTCCTGCCCGTCGATCCTCTCCCCTAACCGCTACCGACACTCGCCTAGCTCCGCCCTCGCCATAAGCATAGCTGACTCAATGCAAATCCAATCGTCAACCTTGTGCGACCACCCAACATCGACGCCCATGCCAAAGCTTCCTTCAAATCAAACAATGCCTTCCTCACCTTGCTTTGGCTTTCGACCCACTCCTCTGTTGTTTTTTTTCTTTTCTTCTCCTCTGTGCGCAGGTATACGTCTATATTTCTTTGTGTTATATAATATATAAATAATAGGAATGCAAGTTTACGTTTATATATGCTGCTTCTCTTTTAATGTATATGCAATATAAAATTTTGTAAGTGTACGTATATATATATATATATATAAAGAGCTCTCAACATTTTGGTGTGTCTATACTTTATTCGTCGGTTTAAATATAAAATTACAGCAAAGCTTTGTATTGAGTGGTACAGGTTTATACTTGAGTATAGGAATTGTGGTACAGCTTTTAGATAATGTATATATAAACTGTTTTTTTTACGTGTATATATACGTATATATAAGTTATATCTAAATTATTTATAAATCAATATGCTTGCTTGTTATGCCTATTCTTATGTTTACAGTACATTTGTATCTAATATATAAGTTGCAGTGTTATAAGTTATCTCTTTATATAAGTTATTGGTTATAAAGTTGTTATATTAGTTGAGTAAATATAAGTTTATTAAGGGAAGTCTCTATAAAATTGTATGTTGGAACTTAAGAACACGTAATATTTTTTTATTTTTTTTGATACATATATGATGTAGGCTGTTGGAGCATAGCTATTTATATAATATATATATATAGCCTGTTGATTTTATAAGTTATGCATTTGAAATTAAAATATTATTGGTTATATATATTGTATACATTACTTTATAAGGTGCAGGTATATATGTTATTCAAGTCAGTCAGTATATGTGTGTTGGTTTCCATTAGTTGTTTATATATAAATTTATACAAGTATTTTATAGTGTGTTTGTTTGGCTGCGGTAAAGAATTTATATTTGATTTACTCTTTGGTTTACAGGTTGTATAGATTCACCATATATAAGTGCTTTATATATATATATAAACTAATACTACTTATACAAATTTATATTTTAGATTATTTCAAAGCTAATTTGTTTTGTCCATCGATTCTTTTATCAGCTTCATCCATCGATTAAATTCTACCTTGTTCGAGATTCGTGCCAATATAGCTTTCCATTGGAAATCATGCTTGCATTTCGTAACTCATCCCATCGTCAAATTTCTCTAACCTCGAAAGGTGAGCAATCACTCACGATTAATGTTCTTTTATTTATTAAATTTGATTTCAATTGAAACGACAATTGAAATATGCTGCTGTTAGTTAATTACACTGTTATATATGTTATTACCTGTATCAGTCCACCTGTGATATCTGACACCATTATCTGTTATATATACAATGATAATCCAGTTTGGTTGTTAAATCATTGATTGTTTGATGTTGACATTGGACGTTAAATTATTAATGTTGTAATTGATAAATAATTTGAAATTGAAAATTCGCGTAGGATAGTTAGATTTGATATATGCTAAATTTGATTAGACGACATTTGCATAATATGACCTCATTTAAATGTTTGATTAATTGACACGTAGAAATTTGGTTATGTATACCTTGAACCATTTAAATGTATGTTGTATAGATTGATGTAGTATGAAATTTAATAATGAATATCAAGTGAAGAACCGTATAAATATTAGTGTAATAATCTTTAATCTACATGAAATGATAGTGTAGATTCTAGAAATAATTATATTAATTTACACAAATAACAATGTGAATTAATACGATTATTTCGGGATTATTTGAATTAATTATTGGATTGTTATTGATTGTTGTTATTGCTTGTTTATTTACTTTGACACCATCCCAGCTATCACACTGCAAGTTTCCTTTGCTATGCTTTGATTTTTGAATTGAAATAGAATCGGGTTTAAATGATAAATACCCAAAATAAAAACTTTGACTTAGGATAGAGAATTAAATAAAACCCGATTGGTCAATAATTTGATTTAAAAATAAAATAAAGATTTTATTTGAATAAATAATGAGGTTTTGAAATGAAGTTGGAATTTGAACTTTGATGAAAGGAAATGTTAATATTTAATAATCTGAATCAAAATATTAACATAGTAGTTGATGAAAGAACGTTGTTTTAAAATTTAGAATTATTAATAATTAAGTTTGAAATTATTTAATAATTAAGTTTTGAAATTATTAAATAATTAAATAAGATTGAATTATTTAATAATTAAATAAATTGAAATCTTTAATAAGTGGAATTGAACTTCTTGAATGAGTGGAATTTAGTTTCTTTATTAATTAAGCTTTGAAATTGTAACTAAGTAAATAAATAAGTGAAATTGAATTTTCTTTAACAAGAAATAGAAATGCGATTTATTGAAATTAATGTAAGACTTGTAATTTAAAGAATTGATTTGACGAATCTAATTCAATTAAATGTGAAGTTTTGATATAATGAAGTTAAACTTAAGTAATTGATTTAATGAATTGGAAATTAAATAGAAATTGTTTTGAATGACAAATTTACTTAACGAATATTAAATAAAATCGATTAATGAATTTAAATTGATATGAATGTAAAATTAAATTAATTAAATATTTTCGGAATGAAACTTATATGCGAACTTGAATCAATATTTGATTGTTTTAAATAAAAATTGAAATTGAATTATAAGATTTTGAAATTATGAATTTGGAAGTTTTGAAATGTAAATTATGGAAATTGATTTAGAAAGAGCAATGAAATGTTGGTTTACAAATTCTAATTTGAAATTGTAATTGATTTGGTTTTTGAAATATATAAACGACCAATCGGTGTAATAATTACGAAGGTTATTAAAGAGACCGGAATCGGTTAGGGACATACTTACTGTCTAAACCGAAAACCACTTTAATAATTATACGCGGAGTGTGATCCAGAATGAAGTGGTTGGAATGATGTACGGGATGACTAAAGAAAGAGAACGATAATGGATAGCCTTGACACTTGTGTCAAATTGGAAATGACTAAAATCGGAGCCGTGCCGGGCCAAATGGGGTTAGCTGCCTCGAGCGAACACACTTCTTCAAAAACTACTCATTACTTGTTGTCGATTGGTGCACCCTTGATTTGGGAGTGTTGTTTCGCGGTTGTTTGCACAAAAAATGGACAAACACCTCAAAGTTGTATGATTTAGTAGATCTTATGCTGTTCTTAGCGATTTGAGTGATTTATGCAAATATATGAAAAGCAGGGGCTAAACTGTAAAAAGACACGCAAATTTATAGTGGTTCAGCCAGAATGTGCCTACGTCCACTTTATATGTTATTTCTCTTCTCTTCTTTTGATTACAAGTACAAAGCTTTGATACAAGTAAAAGAAAGTTGTTTGTTTGAAAGTTCCTTCCGTGCTTGAGCTCTCAAACTTGTCTCCATTGTCGTACCTCTGCCCCTCTATTTATAGAGTGAGGCTGGGGGTAGGGGTCTAGGATGTGTACAGTTGCTGATGGGCCTGGGCTGACATGATCTGGCCTGGTACGTCTTGGTTCGGCATCGCTTGGTTCGGAGATGGTTGGAGTGTAGAGTGGACCGGTTGTAGGTGATCCGGTGCTATGTGGTAGAACCTTGGTCCGGTTTGGGGTATGGTCCGGTAGGAGCTTGAGTAGTGAGTTGTTGGTCCGGTGGGAGTATGGATCGGTAGGCTTGGTTCGGCATTGAGATGGGATGCATGTTGGTCCGGTGAGGCTTGGTTCGGCATTGAGACGAATGGACCGGTAGGCTTGGTTCGGCTTTGAGGTGTTGGACCGGTGAGGCTTGGTTCGGCATTGAGACGAATGGACCGGTAGGCTTGGTTCGGCATTGAGACGAATGGACCGGTAGGCTTGGTTCGGTCGCGAGTGGGATATGCGTTGGTGGGAGTTCAATGAGGCAGGACCTGGTCCGGTGGTGTTGATCCGGCTGAAACATACCCAACACTTGCCCCCCAAAGTAGGGCATGTGCATGCATATGGCGTGCTTTGTTTTTGGTTGTCTATCCTAGACAATCCCATCCGGTCTCAGAAACGAACCGGTGGTCCAGCTATCTTTCCTTTCCTCTATAAGTAGGGGCTCCGTACCCTTGTTGTTTCTTTACCGATCGAAAAGTGCCGAGCCAAATTCTCAACACCGAATCATTTGTAGTGCCGAACTAGGCTAGTTTTGCCGGATCAGGTGAGGCCTTCTTTCCTCGCCGAATGACTATTAAGTTTTATACTACCGAATGAGCCTTTCGAAAATGCCGAATGGGCTGTGGTTGTTGGAGATGAGAATGCAGAAGGGATTTTTGAAAGTGCCGAATGGGCAAGTACCGGATGGAACCGATGAATTTAAATGCCGAATGGACATGAGAAACTACCGAATGACCTTGAGAATTTTGCACTTACTTTACCGAATGACAACAGGAGTTTGAGCATTTTGATTTTATGAGTGAAATTCCATATTATATACTTACTTGTTTACATCCTTTGTTCTAACAATATGCTTTTCCGGTGTTGTAGATAAATGTCTCGAAAAGCAGAAACTCGATCAGACAAGAAGAAATCCAGGGGCGAAGGAGGTTCCTCTGCCGTGCCCCCAACTCAGCCGAATCCAGAACGTCACGGACCAACCCCGAGATCACTAGTGGACGGGTACGACCCTCAGGAACTTCTGAACTCCCCGCCCGATTGTTTTCCTAGCTCCCTCAAGGAGGAGCAGCTTGATGTCATTTCCCGATCTTTTGGAATTGATAGGGCGCACTTGCTATTGCCAGGGAGAGAAGTTATGCCGTACGATCCTCCTGAAGGGTACTTCGCCTATAGCAGATACCACTGTATGTGTGGTGCCATTCCTCCTCTTAACGCTTGGATAGCCAGCTTCCTCACATATCTAAAGGTGGCCCCATTCCAGCTTCAACCCAACTCCTATGCTATATTGGTGAGCCTCTTCGTCATTTTCCAGAGGAAGTATGGTCGTGCTCCTTCCAACCGGGAGATCCGGTATCTATATAATCTGAGGGGCTATAAGAAGGGGTCCCCATACATTAGCTTGGAGTCAGCCGTGACCTTCAAGCCGGTCTTGGATCTGTATTCTAAATTCAGCATGTTCAAGAAGGAGTGGTTCTTTGTCAGGGACGACTCCGTCTCAATTCGGCGCTTTATTTCTGGATGTAAGTTGATGCTTTTACTTCTAATTTCCATTCCGATTGCGATGCTTCTTCTCATACTTTCTCATTTTTGCTAGCGACAGGTGGCTTTGCGATTGTGGAGACTGACCGCCTGGTTCAGACGGCGGCTGAGATAGAAGCTATTCTCGGGAAATATAGATCATCTGCCTTCCTGATCAGAAATGCGACCCTTCTGGAGTATAACTTAATCCTTCCACAGCAGTCAGTAGTCAAGCTGAGGGAAACGGCGGAGGAGAGGGCGGCTGTTCAGACTAAGGGAGGTGTTACGGTAGAGAGTAGCAAGAGGAAGCCTTTCACAAAACCTCCAGCCGTCGGAGGTAAGAAACTCAAGAAGTCGGACGGTCCCTCCCCCAGCAATTGTCCACTTACCCAGGAGGAGGAAGACATAGAGGAGGAAAGAGGTGAGGGTGGAGATGGTCCGGAAGGTGATAAAGGTGGCGATGGCATCGGGGCCTTGCTTCCTGGGCAAGCGGGTGAGATTCAGGAGTGGACGGATGATGCGTTCCACCAGGCTTTCGAGGGGCTGGACGAAGATCCGGCTTTGGTAGAGAAAACTGGGAAAACTGACAAGGCTGGAACTGGCGCAAGCGAGCCTCCTCAGACTATTCCAGCCAAGGTGGCTCCGACGACTTAAGGTGAACTTTTGATTCCTGTGGGCTCCATTTATGATAGGGACTTAGGAATATTTTATGACCCGCTCCCGTCCTGGAATGAAATCCAGGACTTATTGCAGTATCCTACTCCTCCCCAGGGTTTGTACAACCACAGATGTGTTTCCTTTCTTATTACCTTTTAATTTGCCGTGTTTTCTCGAATTATAGATCAATATATGCTTGTGACACTTTTTCTTCATATCAGGAGCAGGTAAAACGGCCAAGGCCTCAGATCTTCAGCACAGGCTTGAACAGTACAAGCTTTCCAAAACTTCTGTCAAGCCGAAGCCTTCGACCCACCGCTCAGGGGATGTAGTCGGCTATCGTCCTCTTCTCGGGGTTATCGAAGAGGGTATTCAGCAAAGAAAGAGGAGTCGTCCTTTATCCGAACCTTCGCCCGGTCCTCAGCTCCCGGCTCAACCTCTTCATGATATCACGGAGGAGGACAGCGAGTTTGCACCTTCTCCGCACCCGTCCGGAAACCCTTCTGTTACTCATATCGACCGTCCTGACTTGGCTCGTAATCCATTTGCGGGTCATCCTGATCTGGATCCAAGTTCCAACGACATTACCTTTGACGAGGTTACTGGTGAGCACCTTCTCCCCCGCAATCCCATGGTACGGGTGCTTGATGAGGCTAAGTCCTTAGATCTTGATCTACTTACCACTCGGATAGTTACCATGGGAGACGAGGCCAAGGCTAGTATTGATCGGGTGGCGGAGGAGACTAGGAAGCTGATGGGGCATCATGCCCGGCTGATTAAGGCTGGAGAGGAGATTGGGAGTGCCAACATCCGACTAAGATTGATGGTTTCGGACCAGGCCAAACAGCTCGCTGACCAGGCCATTCAGATTTCTCAGCATGAGGCTGCCTCCGGGCGATTGAGGAAGGCTATGGAGGAGGCTAGTAAGGCGGAACTGCGGAAGATGGAGGCCGCCTGCAAGGAACAGATAAATATGTCCATCTCGACAGTGGATGAGGTTCGGAGGGCGGATCTTGAGCGGGTAGAGGAGCTGTCGGGGAAGCTTGAAGCCGCAGAGCTCGCTCAGGTTAGGCTGAAGGAGGAGATGGAGGCGATGCGGAAATCCCTTCAGGCTGACTGCTCGAGATACCGTTTGGAGAGAGAAGCTGCTGTTGGAAGGTTGTCGGCTTCTGAGGCCCGGATGAGGGAGTTTGAGGAGAATGAGGGGATGATGGACGAAATGCTTCAGGACATGTACTTCCGAACCTGGAAGCAGGGCAACCTATCCTGGATGGATGATTATCCTAGGGTCATGGCTAAGATCTATCTTCGGGCTCTGGAGGAGGCCAAGGCCGATGCAGATAAAGATGGTGGCGTGGCCTTTAGCATGGATGTGGTCACTGCCCAGTTTGCCAAGGAGGAGAAGATGGCGGTGAAGGAGGGTATGCGGTTGCTTGCTGCTGAGGAGGCAGGTGTGCAAGTTGAGGATGATGACCAGGATGGCCAAGAAGCAGGTGCTGGTAAGTCTTCCTTTCTTAGTCTCCCCATTAACCTGGTTGCTTATCACTAATGAATCCTTTCTTTGACTGGACAGGTGGTCAACAGGACAAGGATAAAACTTCAATGCAACCGGCCCCTTGATTAGACCTGGAAAAAACTCTTTTTTGTGGACTTGACAGGGTTGTATATGTTAGTCTTAAAACAGTAAAGTAGTTTTTAGGTTGCATTATTTTGCTACTTGTAATAAATAGCTCCATTCTTGATGTGTAATTCTTTAACTTAAGCTGATTTAGTCGTTTTTCTGAATGTTTGTTGCTATTTTGACATGTCGCATGAGAAGTATAGCTATGTATATTCTTGTAATTGAGTTGTGTATGATGTCAGGTTCTGGTTCTAAAACATAATTTCATGACTTGCAATATTAGCGTGTGGTGTGAACAAATTATAGTCATGTATTTGTACACAAAAGAAGAAAATACCGCCTTTCATGTTTTAATCGTAGATGGTAGTCTTGAATATCGAGCATGGAATGCAGTCGAATGCCCTGCCATCCAATTGTGAGTCCCTACACCCATTGGCGAGTATCTCCTACTCTGTATCCTGTACTTTAGGGATTGTTATAGAGGATAGGGAAAAAGCTTTTTAAGTAAAATTGAAATATGTGAAAATGTAAAACTTCCAATCACGGAAGGCCTTCGATGTGCTTAAGTTCGTGGCAAACGGGTTTTGTAGTCACTTTCCCTAGCTGTGGGTCTTGGAGACATTTGTCACCCATCTTACGCCTCCGCGGGGAGTTAATTCTTTTTTTACCACAGCCGCACTTAAGACAAATCGGAGCCGAGATCGCGCACAGTAACTACCCGGGCCATTATGGCCCGTAATCATGGGTATTATTCGATTTACTGTGGCCGGCTAGCGTGGGTGCCGATCGTCAACTGTGAACTGCCCCTGGCTGGCCACACCTTATGTTGGGGCTTATAGTCGGTTCACAGTTGTCGGCGAGCCTAACGCCGTAATGAGCTGCCTCGGCTATAGTCGGCCTTCTCGGTGGCTTATAATCGGCTCATTACAGTTGGCTTTAAGGGCCGTCGCGAGCAATGAGTTAACCCGCAGCAGAGGGATGCTGGAGCAAAAGTGTCTCATTGGCGAGGGCATAGATTCGCATAGTACCTGTTAGGTTTTGCCCAGGTGAAGTCGCGCCGTGGAGTGCTTTGAGTGGAGATGCTATACGCATAGGATTTTGTTCAACAGAAAAGGATAAAGTTAACAAGTAGCCAAGATATAAAGGAACAAG
Source organism: Allium fistulosum (assembly GCA_030737815.1). NCBI lineage: Eukaryota > Viridiplantae > Streptophyta > Magnoliopsida > Asparagales > Amaryllidaceae > Allium > Allium fistulosum. Next base: position 239,354,501 of record CM060902.1, read on the forward strand.
TTAAAAAAAGAGACAAAGTTTTTTAAAGTGGTTCGACATGAAAAGGCCTACGTCCACTGATTCTCTTTGTTAATTCACTTCATATGGGCAGTACAAGTTAAGAAAAGTATCGACGGAGGTGCTGGATATTCCATGCCCTCTGGAACACCTCTCCGTCCACTGTTGACAAAATATAAGCTCCATTGTGGAGATCTTTATGAATTACATATGGTCCATCCCAGATTGGGTCTAGTGCTCCGGGGCGAGGGAAGATTCGCTTGAGGACAAGATCTCCTTCTTGTAAGGTACGATGCTTGACTTTGGAGTTGTATTGTGCTGCCACTTTTTGCTTGTGGGCTGCTGCTTTAAGGACTGCATCATTTCTTCTCTCCTCAACTAGATCCAAAGACATGTGGAGGAGTTCTTCATTCTCTTCTGGGTTATAGTGGATCCTATGGTGGGAAGGCACAATGGTTTCAACTGGGAGCATAGCCTCTGATCCGTATGCCAAAGAGAAAGGAGTGTGCCTCGTTGATGTTTTGAAAGATGTGCGGTAGGCCCAGAGTGCCGTAGGGAGTTCATCCACCCAAGCGCCCTTTGACTTTTCGAGCTTCTTTTTGATCAGAGTTTTCAGAACTTTGTTGACCGCTTCGACTTGTCCGTTTGCCTGGGGATATGCTACGGATGAGAAGCTTTTATGAATTCCGTGCTCTCGGCACCAGTTGGCGAATTCCTCGCTGTCAAACTGAAGTCCATTATCTGATATGATTTTGAGTGGGACTCCGTACCTGCACAGAACATTTTTGATCAAGAAGTTAATAACTTTTGCTGAAGATACTTTATTCAGAGGTTCCGCTTCCACCCATTTGGTGAAATAATCAACTGCCACTATAGCATATTTGGCCCCGCCTCGGCCCATCGGTAGCTCGCCGATTAAGTCAATTCCCCATATTGCGAAGGGCCAAGGGCTGGTCATTTGAGTAATCTCAGTTGTTGGTATCCGTGGAATCTTAGCAAATTTTTGGCATCTGTCACACTTCTTGACGAAATCTAATGCGTCCTTGCTTAAGGTGGGCCAGAAATATCCGTAACGGAGTATCTTTTTTGCTAATGTTTGCCCTCCGGTGTGATCTCCACAGCTCCCCTGATGGATGTTGGATAAGATTTCCTCGGCTTCTCTCCCAGCGACACACCTTAATAACGGGTTAGAGAATCCGCGCCGATAGAGGATGTCTTCTTGTATTATGTAGCGGGATGCTTTCCTCAAGATTTTCTTGACCTCGTTGCGCCCGTTGGGTAGTGTGCCACTCTGTAGGTAGTCTCGGATGGGAGTCATCCAAGTTGCTTCTTCGGTTGCAGCTACCAGATTCACTTGTTCAAAACTCGGGGCCAGTTGCTTTGAGATGGTTACTGTCCCAAAGACGATGACGTCTCTTACACTCGCTTGCTTTGCTAATTCGTCGGCCTCTCGGTTCTCCTCCCGAGGGATGTGTTTGACTAAGTAGTGGTCCAATCGGCTGAGAAGTAACTTGGTCTTCTTTAGATATGCTATGAGTCGTTCTTCTCGAGCTTGGAATTCTCCTAGTATTTGATTAACAATAAGTTAAGAATCGCTGTGAAGACACAAAGAATTGGCCCCGATTTCTATGGCAATTTCTAGTCCAGCTATCACTGCTTCATATTCTGCGTCGTTGTTGGTGGCAGCGAACTCCAACCTTATAGCATAGTGCAGTTTGTTTCCTCTGGGAGTGATTATTACCACACCTGCCCCCGAGCCTTGTTCGTTTGATGCACCATCCACAAAGAGATTCCACTTGATATCTTCTGTTATTTCCAATTGCTCCTGATCTTCGTTGGTAGTGAACTCTGCAATGAAATCAGCCATGGCCTGTCCCTTGATGGCGGTGCGAGGGTGATAGGTGATATCATACTGACTCAGTTCAATGCACCATTTAAGTAATCGCCCAGAAGTGTCGGGACGATGGAGTACCTGCCTCAGCGGTTGATCGGTCAGAACTTTGATGGAATGGGACTGGAAGTAGTGACGCAATTTCCGTGATGTGATTAGTAAACAGTATGCTAACTTCTCAAGTTTAGGATATTTGACTTCTGCCCCAGTAAACCTTTTGCTGACGAAGTAAACTGGTCGTTGCGTGCGGTTGTCTTCCCTTACCAAGGCAGCGCTTAGGGCGTGAGATGACACAGCAAGGTATAGGTATAATTCTTCGCCTTCGCTTGGAGTCGAGAGTACCGGTGGTTTCTGGAGGTGTTCGATTAGGTTAAGGAAAGCGGTTAAGCATTCGTCCGTCCATTCGAACTTTCCTTTATCTTTCTTTAGAGCTTCGAAAAAGGGGACACACTTGTCCGTTGCCTTGGAGATGAATCGGCTTAGGGCGGCCACTTTTCCATTTAGGCTTTGCATTTCCTTTCGGGTGGAAGGTAACTTGATATCCCTTAGCGCTCGGACTTGTTCAGGGTTTGCTTCAATCCCTCGGGCATGGACGATGAACCCTAAGAATTTTCCCGATGATACTCCGAAGGAGCACTTTAGTGGATTCAACTTCATACCATACTGTCGAAGTACCTGGAACATTTCGCCTAGGTGGCTTACGTGGTCTTTGGCTTTCCGTGATTTCACCAGCATGTCGTCCACATATACTTCCATAGTTTGTCCTATTAGCCCCGCAAACATCTTGTTGACGAGGCGCTGGTAGGTGGCTCCTGCATTTTTAAGTCCGAAAGGCATTACCTTATAGCAGTACAAACCCCGGTCGGTGATGAAACTAGTGTGGTCTTGGTCGGGAGCATGCATAGGAATTTGGTTATATCCTGAGTATGCGTCCATAAAAGATAGGAGCTCGTGCCCGGCTGTGCTGTCTGCAAGTTGGTCGATTCTGGGAAGTGGGAAGCAATCCTTTGGGCAGGCGTCGTTTAGGTTGGAAAAGTCAATGTAGGTTCGCCACTTCCCATTAGCCTTTTTTACCAGCACCGGGTTGGCGATCCATTCCGGGTAGATAGCTTCTCGTATGAAGTCATTGGCGAGTAGATTCTTTACTTCTTCATCGAGGGCTGCTGATCGCTCTGCCCCCATACTTCTCTTTTTTTGTTTTACAGGCGCCTTGGTAGGATCAATGTTTAATACGTGGCAGGCTATGTCGGGGGAGATTCCAGTCATGTCAGCGTGTGACCAAGCGAATACATCCAAGTTGTGGCGGAGAAAATCGATGAGTTGTTCCTTCAATTCGGCTTTTAGTTGGGACCCAATTTTCAATAGTCTACTCGAGTCGTGCTTGTCTACAGATATAAACTCCATAGCCTCTGCAGGCTCGGCGGTGGCCTCCTCCTCTTTGTCCTTAGGATCTAATTCATTGAAAGGGTCGCTGGTATATCGAAGAGGAGGGGCTTTCTTTAATTGCTATGCTTCTAGACTTTTTGTGCAGAGGGCAATCTTTACACCCTTCCCTTTATCCTTCCTGTGGTTGTTGCGAAGTTCAGTCACATAGCAGTCTCGAGCAACGTCCTGATCTCCTTCCACTTCCCCTACTCCATTGTCTGTTGGAAATTTCATCTTTAGGCACCATGGGGCTAAGACAATTTGGAAGTCAGACAAGGATGGCCTTCCTAAGAAGGCGTTGTAGGCCGACTGGTTTTCTATTAGCACAAACGTCTGTTTCCGTACAGTGGAGCGGGGATGGCTTCCAATCTCAACAAAGAGGTCCAGTTGCCCGAGGGGCATTTTCGCATCTCCAGTGAAGCCGTGTAGTGGTTTATCGCAGGGAGATACATCCTTCATTGATAGCTTCATTTTGTCGAATGCGTGTTTGAACAGGATATTTACTGAGCTTCCAGTGTCTACCAGGATTCGGTAAACTTCGGCGGGACCAAGTCTGGCAGAGATGACCATGGGATCCATGTGAGGGTACTGCCTTCCTTCTAGGTCACGCTTACCGAATGTGATGTCATCACTTTCTTTCTGCTTCGGGTGGCGTTCTTCTATAACCGAATTGACATAGTCTTTATTGTCTCTAAGCGACTTTCCATACCTTTCCATCTCTTTCCAGCTTCTGTCTGCGATGTGTGGCCCTCCTGAGATGGTATGGACCACTATCTTTTCTTGACTAGAGCTGCTAGCGTTGCGGTTTCCTCTGTCGGCCCCCGGCGAGGGTAGCCTTGGGTTTTCGTTGGCAGGAGCTGGAGTCCTGTCCTGACTTTTTACATAACGTTCCAGCTTCTTCCTTCTGATGGGTTCCTCAATCAGATCTCGGAGATGATGGCATTCGTTGGTATCATGCCCGTGAGATTCGTGGAAGCGGCAGAACTTTCCAGACTTCTGTGCGTTATCGGATTCCTTCTTTTATGGTGGGCGTTTGTATCTAACTTCGCCTTGGGTGGCAAGGAAGATATTTTCGACGGTCTCGTTCAAAGGTGTGTAAGTGTCGAATCTCGGTCCTGGCCGGTATAGACGCTTTTCTCCCTTCTTGCCCCCAGCATTGTCTCTGGAATCATTTCTTCGAACGTCCCTTGCCACAGCAGGGGCGTTGCCATGGGTTGTCTTATTTTGCTGTCCTGACTGCCCCTCAACGGCAGCATCCTCAAGCCTCATGTATTTCCCGGCTTCATGGAAGAAATCGGGTAAAGTAGCTGGTTTTTCTTTTGTTAACCTTCTAGCAAATTTAGTGTCCGGATGCACACCACTGCAGAGGGCCATTAGGATAAGCTTCTCATCGGCATCTTGGACTGCGGCTGCTGCGGCGTTGAATCTGGTTAGGTATTGCTGCAGCTTTTCTCCAGGTTTCTGTTTGACGCTGGATAAGGAATAAGCGTCCTTAGGTTGCTCCACATGAATGCGGAACTGACTGATAAATTTTTCTTTCAACATCTCCCACGAGCTGATGGATCCCTGGGGTAGATGACAGAACCAGGAGGTAGCAAGATCTGCTAAGAAGAGCGGAAAGCATTTGCACAGTACTCCCTCTGTCGCCCCACTTATGAGCATATGCTGCGTGTACCTCTGTAAGTGTACAACGGGATCGGAGGTTCCTTTATAGGGTTCCATTGTTGGCATCTTCCATTCTCGGGGGGTGATAGCAATTTCGATATTGCGGGCGAAAGGGCTAGTTACCCTAGCGCCTATCCCTCGATCTCTTTGCTCCCGTTGGACACACTCTCTGAATAAGCGTGTCATCCTTTCATCAGAACTTGGAGCAGATAGAAATGAGTTTGGTTCTGTTCTGTGGGATTGATTCCGTCCAGATGACCTGTAGGGATGGTATCGTCTATCATTCCTCATATTTTCCAGTGGCTGCCTTTGATCTTCTGGCAGCATGCTCGGGTCAGCTACAGTTGGCCCTTGCCTTGATCTCCCCCTGCTGGGTTCTGATCTAAGCACTTCCTCGGGTCCAACTTCGGGCTGGACTCTATCTCGGCTCCGTTCACTGGCGTTTCTGTGGTTAGGCAGCATGACAGGCTCAGCTACAGTTGACCTTCGCCCGGTACCTCCCCCGTTGGGTTCGGTACCAAACGTTTCCTCAGGCCTAACTTCGGGCTGTGCTCGGTCTCGGCTCCTACCACGGCTACTTCTGCCGTTAGCTCCTTCGAAGAAGGAAGATCTTTGTTGTCTCTGAGATCCTCCAGACTGGGACTCGCCCCATGATTCAGTGTTGCGGTTGGATTCTTCAGCGTCCCTTAAGTGTGACATGAGATGGTCCACCAAGGCTTCCTGCTGGGACGTGAAGCGGTTAGTTACTTCAACCACAACTCTGTCCAAATCTGCCCTAGTAATTGTTGTGGGCTGTTCTGTGGCAGGAGTGGTTGGGTTAGCCTGTCCTTCATTTGTTACTGTTGCTGGAGGAGGACGATTTACTTGATTCGTGACATCTGGATCTGGAAGACTGCTGGATGCGATGTTTTTTCCTTTGTTAACATCTTTTCTCTGTTTGGGAGGCATGTTTTCCCAGTGGCGGACGATGCTGTTAGGAAAACTCGTTAAGAGGATGAAGCTGAAGCTTCGAGCTTCTAGCTCTCAATGAAAGCACCAAAAATGTTTGCACAAAAAATGGACAAACACCTCAAAGTTGTATGATTTAGTAGATCTTATGCTGTTCTTAGCGATTTGAGTGATTTATGAAAATATATGAAAAGCAGGGGCTAAACTGTAAAAAGACATGCAAATTTATAGTGGTTCAGCCAGAATGTGCCTACGTCCACTTTATATGTTATTTCTCTTCTCTTCTTTTGATTACAAGTACAAAGCTTTGATACAAGTAAAAGAAAGTTGTTTGTTTGAAAGTTCCTTCCGTGCTTGAGCTCTCAAACTTGTCCCCATTGTCGTACCCCTGCCCCTCTATTTATAGAGTGAGGCTGGGGGTAGGGGTCTAGGATGTGTACAGTTGCTGATGGGCCTGGGCTGACATGATCTGGCCTGGTACGTCTTGGTTCGGCATCGCTTGGTTCGGAGATGGTTGGAGTGTAGAGTGGACCGGTTGTAGGTGATCCGGTGCTATGTGGTAGAACCTTGGTCCGGTTTGGGGTATGGTCTGGTAGGAGCTTGAGTAGTGAGTTGTTGGTCCGGTGGGAGTATGGATCGGTAGGCTTGGTTCGGCATTGAGATGGGATGCATGTTGGTCCGGTGAGGCTTGGTTCGGCATTGAGACGAATGGACCGGTAGGCTTGGTTCGGCTTTGAGGTGTTGGACCGGTGAGGCTTGGTTCGGCATTGAGACGAATGGACCGGTAGGCTTGGTTCGGCATTGAGATGAATGGACCGGTAGGCTTGGTTCGATCGCGAGTGGGATATGCGTTGGTGGGAGTTCAATGAGGCAGGACCTGGTCCGGTGGTGTTGATCCGGCTGAAACATACCCAACAGCGGTGTTGCGATCGCTGCGGCGATGCGTTCTCACCAGTCCGAATCAGGCAAACGGTAGTTTCACTACCTTGGGTATTGCCTCATGTGCCTTGTCATACTTGTATCCCTATACGCGACCACTACGATTTGTTTTGTGTTATACCTATGGAGTACTCCCTGATATCCCACTAGTTTACCGTGGAGTTTACAGTGCTGTATAGACTATGACGCTTATATAAAATGTGTTAAGGGGGATAATGGTAACGCCTTAACACTATTTTGATACTTTATATTACTGATAGGCATTATCTACTTATCGTACACTACTACATAGTAGATAGTTTAACGGATCCTTAAAGGATGGTTATTCCAAACATCCTTTGAGTTACTTGTATTTCAGTTGCTATTTCACTTGAATTGGATTTATTGATATAAGAATGTTAATCCTGACTTGAGTGTTTTGCTTTACCCTCGGGTTAGACTGAGTGTACCAATATTCGGGACTCGCATTTGGAGTTGGAGCTTCGCTTGGAGATCCAACTATCTATCCAGCTTTCAGATATTCAGTTGATTCCAGTGATGTATTCTGATATTGTATTTGACTATTGTATTCGAGACTTCTATTATACCTTATTTTACTCTGATATGTATATAGTAGCTTCATGAACTACTATCTTTTGTTTCCGCTGCATTTATTACTCTGTATCTGTGATCTGTGATTATTTATTTACTGTATATGTTCAGTTTTGCCAAATTTAAATTAACAATTCGGTATTTTGAATTATTCAAGTCCGACATGTGCGGATGCGAATAGTGCAAAATAGCGGGTCGTTACAGTTGGTATCAGAGCTTTGGTAGCTCTAGGCAAAACTTAACATATAGGGTAAATGTATTTACAGAATCACTCTCATTCGAGTTTCAATCTCTTCCATTTGACTCAATTCCTTTGAATTTTGGAACATTCCCTACGGTTTCAAAATCCATTCGTGTCCCTCACTATTCGTCTTCTAATTCTAGAGTATTCCATAACTCCACTTCGAATGACCCTTATAATGAATCGGCGGTCTCGCCAAACTTCGAATGATTTGAAAAGGGGTGAAACTCCTTTACAATAAGCATTGATTTACCGGAGATTTCTGTATCCTCGGTTTACGATGCTATCTATTTCCTGCTATACCTGAATTCTATTTCTTGAGATCGAATGTAGATTTGCCTCGAAATTCTGCATCGATCTTATTCTTGAAGTCACGGTCGGCCTGGTTAAGGTTGCCCGCGATTTATATAAACTTATCAATCTTCCTACTTTGTTATTTAATCATCATATCTTTGTTTCGAACTTATCTTCGAATCAAAATTCTCTTTGATTTGAAGCCATCAAATTGAAACCCTATCCTTATTTTGAAAATTCATTCATGTATCATCGAGCAAAGAAATGTATTTGTAAACTAATATGTAATGTTCTAATATATGCTATGTTGTTTGAGTTGTTGATGTTGATTTGGGTTTCCGATCGATTCGTTTGATCAACGCTATCGATAGGATTCCCAAAACACTTGAGCAGAGCAAGCTGACACAATATTGTTTTCAAATTTGGTAAACAAAATAGTTTTGTATGATTATATTATATATAAATATAAGTTTTCTGAAATTAAATTATTAATGAATTTGTTATCAGAAATGATAATATTTGATTATCATTTATTGTTTTGTAAACAATTGACCATTGCAATATAAATAAATGAAGTTATAAACTTGGCTATAATGCAATTTGAAATTTGAAATGTATTTAAATCAAGAATTTGAGAATTTAAATTTTAGTGATTTCAACTTGGTTTTTAAGTTTTAAAGTGTATAGTATTTAAAATATTTTCAAATAGAAATCATTTCAAAGAATGTAAAATGTTTAAATCAATGCTTTTCTCTTTGTCGCTGGAAAATAATTTCGGTGATGACGGTCGCATCATCGACATTCATTTTTGAGTTTCGAAGTGAAGAGACCATTCTGTAGCTTTGCTACGGTTTTGTTTTGGAAAAATATTTTGATTTGAATTTCTTAAATATGTCTGGATTTATATATATATATGGGTATATTATTTTAAATTTAATTTGATTTAATATATATAGTATATACGTAATTATTTCTAAAGGGGTTGAAATTAAACGGAAATTTAATTCTTAAAAATCATGTTAAAAGATGTTTTCAATTATAAATAAAGCTAAATTTTGAACAAGTATTTAAACTTGAAATAATTGAATTTGAAAATTTTATTTGTATAGTACTAAATTGCATTTCAATATAACTTACCTAAATTATTCAGAAGTTAAAATGTAATTGGATAATATACAATATAAAATAATTTTATAAATAAAATTTGAGTGTTTATAATAAATCTTATGCACTTAGATTTTAATTATAAAAAAATGCTAATAAAGATGATAGAATAATAAGTTAATTGAATGAGATAAATAAAGTAAATTTTGTTCTGAAAAAAATTAACAAATTGAATTGAATCAGCTTAATTAAATACCTTGAATTAAGATCAATTATTGAATATTAATTGATTTAAAATGAAATTTATATGATTAGAATTAACAGTTGAACTAACAAATTTAAATCGAATGACTATTTATTGATTTAATATAAATGGATTTAACCAAATTGAAAAATATAAATTAATTTAAATTGAAATTTATATGGTTTAAATTAATTTATATGGTTTAAATATATGTAATAAGATATATTAAGTGAAATAAACTTAATAATAATTTGGGATAAAGAAGAATTAAATTTGTTGAATAAATATGATTTTATTAAATGACTATTCTAATTTATGATTTTAGAAATTTGTTAATTAAACATAATTGGATAATAAGATAATAAATTTAGAAATAATTAAGATTGATTTCACTTAAGTGAAATCAAATGGATTAAATCAAATTATTGAATACTAATTAATTTAAGTTGAAAACTTATATGGCTTTAAATTAGTTGTTTATTTTGTTTTCAAAGCCATTTTCTTTCTGGTTGATTCTATTCTCCTACCTCCTTCCTTTTCGGGGACGAAAAGTTTTGAGTGGGGGAGAGTGTAACAACCCGGATATTTTAACGGTTTTAATTAATTTAATTAACTAAATTTGTGTGAAATTTAAACAATACAATTTTGAAATAAAAATTTAATATTTGGAATGCGCCTAATTGAACATAGCAACTGGTAAATTTTCATCCGAAAATATGAAAGTTTATTTTCGTGTGTAATTTTATTTCAATTTAATTAGTTAGTAATTGACGAAAATAAAATGTTTTCGAAACCTGAATATTTTTACATAGAAAAATTCTAAAACATCTTCTGAGCAAGACGTCATTTTTTGTTTTTCAAAATTCGGATTTCTTTAGCTCCGTCGATCTTATTATTCCACGATTTTGCTGCATTTTCCGTTAGTAGAAAATTTGAATTTTTATAATTCAGTCGTACCACTAACATCTATATACCATTTTGATCATCTTGTCGTACAGATCTCAACAGTGTATTCGTTGGTGTATTTCGAAAATCCGGTACACGTCGAAACCATGTAGCGATTCGTCGTACCGATACCTGTTTGAGTCTTTTTGAATCCTTGTGTCTTTTCATATTTCAATGCATAAACCAAACAGCTGGTTGCATTTATATTTCCAAAATTCGCGTGCTTACTTTGATTTCTTTTTACTGGTTTCAATATTTCACTCGGTTCAGTCGATCACTGCTTTTAATCAAATATTACAGTAGGTCCTTCTCCCTTACAGTAGATACTTCTCCTTTTCAATCAAGAAACACACCTCCTCCTCATATTTCGGCCTCACTCCTCCTCTTCCCTGTAGCCGCCATGGCCGCCCTAGCAGCGCCGAAGCCTGCCGCTTACCCACCTCGAAGCTCGGACCCACCTCTGCCTCAGCCCCTCTTCCCTGTAGCCGCCTATTCATCTAACCGAGTGAACAGCTTCCACCTCCGCAACCCAGAGGCTCACGCGTCTTCCACTCCTGCCCGTCCATCCTCTCCCCTAACCGCTACCGTCACTCGCCTAGCTCCGCCCTCGCCAAAAGCATAGCTGACTCAATGCAAATCCAATCGTCAACCTTGTGCGACCACCCAACATCGACGCCCATGCCAAAGCTTCCTTCAATACTCATTCCCAAGCACCTCCCCATCAAACAATGCCTTCCTCACCTTGCTTTGGCTTTCGACCCACTCCTCTGTTGTTGTTTTTTTCTTTTCTTCTCCTCTGTGCGCAGGTATACGTCTATATTTATTTGTGTTATATAGTATATAAATAATAGGAATGCAAGTTTACGTTTATATATGCTGCTTCTCTTTTAATGTATATGCAATATAAAATTTTGTAAGTGTACGTGTATATATATATATATATATATATATATATATAAAGAGCTCATAACATTTTGGTGTGTCTATACTTTATTCGTCGGTTTAAATATAAAATTATAGCAAAGCTTTGTATTGAGTGGTACAGGTTTATACTTGAGTATAGGAATTGTGGTACAGCTTTTAGATAATGTATATATAAACTGTTTTTTTTACGTGTATATATATGTATATATAAGTTATATCTAAATTATTTATATATCAATATGCTTGCTTGTTATGCCTATTCTTATGTTTACAGTACATTTGTAGTTAATATATAAGTTGCAGTGTTATAAGTTATCTCTTTATATAAGTTATTGGTTATAAAGTTGTTATATTAGTTGAGTAAATATAAGTTTATTAAGGGAAGTCTCTATAAAATTGTATGTTGGAACTTAAGTACACGAAATATTTTTTTATTTTTTTTGATACATATATGATGTAGGCTGTTGGAGCATAGCTATTTATATAATATATATATATATAGCCTGTTGATTTTATAAGTTATGCATTTGAAATTAAAATATTATTGGTTATATATATTGTATACATTACTTTATAAGGTGCAGGTATATATGTTATTCAAGTCAGTCAGTATATGTGTGTTGGTTTCCATTAGTTGTTTATATATAACTTTATACAAGTATTTTACAGTGTGTTTGTTTAGTTGCGGTAAAGAATTTATATTTGATTTACTCTTTGGTTTACAGGTTGTATAGATTCACCATATATAAGTGCTGTATATATATATAAACTAATACTACTTATACAAATTAATATTTTAGATTATTTCAAAGCTAATTTGTTTTGTCCATCGATTCTTTTATCAGCTTCATCCCTCGATTAAATCCTACCATGTTCGAGATTCGTGCCAATATAGCTTTCCATTGGAAATCATGCTTGCATTTCGTAACTCATCCCATCGTCAAATTTCTCTAACCTCGAAAGGTGAGCAATCACTCACGATTAATGTTATTTTATTTATTAAATTTGATTTCAATTGAAACGACAATTGAAATATGTTGCTGTTAGTTAATTACACTGTTATATATGCTATTACCTGTATCAGTCCACCTGTGATATCTGATACCATTATCTGTTATATATACAATGATAATCCAGTTTGGTTGTTAAATCATTGATTGTTTGATGTTGACATTGGACGTTAAATTATTAATGTTGTAATTGATAAATAATTTGAAATTGAAAATTCGCGTAGGATAGTTAGATTTGATATATGCTAAATTTGATTAGACGACATTTGCATAATATGACCTCATTTAAATGTTTGATTAATTGACATGTAGAAATTTGGTTATGTACACCTTGAACCATTAAAATGTATGTTGTATAGATTGATGTAGTATGAAATTTAATAATGAATATCAAGTGAAGAACCGTATAAATATTAGTGTAATAATCTTTAATCTACATGAAATGATAGTGTAGATTCTAGAAATAATTATATTAATTTACATAAATAACAATGTGAATTAATACGATTATTTCGGGATTATTTGAATTAATTATTGGATTGTTATTGATTTTTGTTATTGCTTGTTTATTTACTTTGACACCACCCCAGCTATTACACTGCAAGTTTCCTTTGCTATGCTTTGATTTTTGAATTGAAATGGAATCGGGTTGAAATGATAAATACCCAAAATAAAAACTTTGACTTAGGATAGAGAATTAAATAAAACCCGATTGGTCAATAATTTGATTTAAAAATAAAATATATATTTTATTTGAATAAATAATGAGGTTTTGAAATGAAGTTGGAATTTGAACTTTAATGAAAGAAAATGTTAATATTTAATAATCTGAATCAAAATATTAACATAGTAGTTGATGAAAGAACGTTGTTTTAAAATTTGGAATAATTAATACTTAAGTTTGAAATTATTTAATAATTAAGTTTTGAAATTATTAAATAATTAAATAAGATTGAATTATTTAATAATTAAATAAATTGAAATATTTAATAAGTGTAATTGAACTTCTTGAATGAGTGGAATTTAGTTACTTTATTAATTAAGCTTTGAAATTGTAACTAAGTAAATAAATAAGTGAAATTGAATTTTCTTTAACAAGAAATAGAAATGCGATTTATTGAAATTAATGTAAGACTTGTAATTTAAAGAATTGATTTGACGAATCTAATTCAATTAAATGTGAAGTTTTGATATAATGAAGTTGAACTTAAGTAATTGATTTAATGAATTGGAAATTAAATAGAAATTGTTTTGAATGACAAATTTACTTAACGAATATTAAATAAAATCGATTAATGAATTTAAATTGATTTGAATGTAAAATTAAATTAATTTAAATATTTTCGGAATGAAACTTATATGCAAACTTGAATCAATATTTGAATTGTTTTAAATAAAAATTGAAATTGAATTATAAGATTTTGAAATTATGAATTTGGAAGTTTTGAAATGTAAATTATGGAAATTGATTTAGAAAGAGCAATGAAATGTTGGTTTACAAATTCTAATTTGAAATTGTAATTGATTTGGTTTTTGAAATATATAAACGACAAATCGGTGTAATAATTACGAAGGTTATTAAAGAGACCGGAATCGGTTAGGGACATACTTACTGTCTAAACCGAAAACCACTTTAATAATTATACGCGGAGTGTGATCCAGAATGAAGTGGTTGGAATGATGTACGGGATGACTAAAGAAAAAGAACGATAATGGATAGCCTTGACACTTGTGTCAAATTGGAAATGACTAAAATAGGAGCCGTGCCGGGCCAAATGGGGTTAGCTGCCTCGAGCGAACACACTTCTTCGAAAACTACTCATTACTTGTTGTCGATTGGTGCACCCTTGATTTGGGAGTGTTGTTTCGCGGTGTTGCGATCGCTGCGGCGATGCGTTCTCACCAGTCCGGATCAGGCAAACGGTAGTTTCACTACCTTGGGTATTGCCTCATGTGCCTTGTCATACTTGTATCCCTATACGCGACCACTACGATTTGTTTTGTGTTATACCTATGGAGTACTCCCTGATATCCCACTAGTTTACGGTGGAGTTTACAGTGCTGTATAGACTATAACGCTTATATAAAATGTGTTAAGGGGGATAATGGTAACGCCTTAACACTATTTTGATACTTTATATTACTGATAGGCATTATCTACTTATCGTACACTACTACATAGTAGATAGTTTAACGGATCCTTAAAGGATGGTTATTCCAAACATCCTTTGAGTTACTTGTATTTCAGTTGCTATTTCACTTGAATTTGATTTATTGATATAAGAATGTTAATCCTAACTTGAGTGTTTTGCTTTACCCTCGGGTCAGACTGAGTGTACCAATATTCGAGACTCGTCTTTGGAGTTGGAGCTTCGCTTGGAGATCCAGCTATCTATCCAGCTTTCAGATATTCAGTTGATTCCAGTGATGTATTCTGATATTGTATTTGACTATTGTATTCGAGACTTCTATTATACCTTATTTTACTCTGATATGTATATAGTAGCTTCATGAACTACTATCTTTTGTTTCCGCTGCATTTATTACTCTGTGTCTGTGATCTGTGATTATTTATTTACTGTATATGTTCAGTTTTGCCAAATTTAAATTAACAATTCGGTATTTTGAATTATTCAAGTCTGACATGTGCGGATGCGAATAGTGCAAAATAGCAGTTCGTTACAATCATCATCAAAGAAAGTATGATTAATAAAATCTTCATCTTCATAGATAATGGCCTTAAGCAAATCATATGCATCACCCGACTTTGTATTCTTGTTTTTATTTATTCGCTCACCGTGATTGTACCACTCATTATCCATGTACTTAGGATCCATTCCTCTTATAATCAAATGCTCGATAATAACTTCTCCATAAAGAGGGAAAAGATTTCTACAATCTAAACAAGGGCATAAATTTTTTCCACATTTCCCAGCTTTAGCTTTGCATCATTTACAAAATTCCAAGCTGCTTACTCGTACTCTTTAGTAGTTCTACGATAAAAAATAAAAAACAAATAATAACCTTAGATATTAAAATATGTTTTAAATTCAATATTACACTTAAGTACCATATAATTACCTGTTTCGACATACCCATTCTTTATCCATCATTTCTGATATGTAAATTGGAGAGGCGCGACGCGGATTTAAGGTTCCGCATGGCTGTGACTGGGATGCGATAGAGGTTCCAATATATAAATATGATCTTGTTAACAAATATAAAAAACTACTATTCATATTGACTAATTCAAATATTGCATCAATTTCTAAATTTCGAACTAATTAAAATTAAAGATATGTATGGGTATAAATTACAAGACATACTGCCTTTTATTGATTTGTAACAGCACTAGTATTATAAACTATTTCTTAAAAATCAATGTACTCTGGTACACCAACTCGCACTTATGTTGGAACTGTTTAGTACAATTTTTTGGGTGGCAGTATGCATTAATTCTAAAGTTGAACGTTAGTCAAGCGAACCTGTCAACAGTTATGACCAAAGTTTTCTACGGTATTCTATCTGTATTTTTATTAAATTTTTACCCAGTCCAATTTTCATAAGGTTAATGTCTAAAGTTTTAATTCCGTTAGAAAGCATAATGTTAGTTGTTACTAAATGCTCGTCCATCTGTCAAAAATAAAATGTACTAGGTCCTCCATCATATAGTCAACGCATTCAATCCAGAAAGCTACACAGATATTTGTCTACAGTAAAAATTAAAAATACTCAAAAAAACAATTAATCAAATATAAGTGTCAACAATCTTAGCTTTTATCAAATGAAGATGAATGTATTGCTAAAAACAAAAATAAAATGGAAAGAAGTAAAAAGTAAAGTATAAAAAATGAAACCAAAATAAAGGATTCTGTTTTGCTGCCATCCACTTAAGTATACAGTAAAAGTAAAAATAAATTTTAGTTATCACAGAAGCTTAATTTCATATTTCCTTATGAAATTCATTTACAGTATACAACTTTCAATTGCCTTGAGAAATTCAAATCAAATTTCAGTTCAATTTTGATACACCAATATAAATATATGTGCAGCCTGTGACTTACATTCAACTGACAATTCAATGTATCAAGTAGGAAGTAGGAAAGTAGCTATAAAGTTGTTTTTCCATGTTTGTTATTGATTTCAGGATGTAGTAGTGGTATATATTCAACTACAACATTTGCAAGAATGCAAACAAGCAATGCAATAGGATAACCTTGAGCAAGTACACAGATAAGATGTCTACATAAAGTATAGTACTGAATATCGTAATTTCATTTGTACTTTGTTGTCAATTTCATTTGTTATTTAATCCTTATGCACTCATGCATTTATTATATAAAAGTATTTACCTTTCTTTTGTAAACTGCTACTATTTCATGTACTATTTATCCACTATATGCTATGAGTTTAGTAATGTAAAAATAACATTATTTCAGCCTTCTCAACTCATATTTCATTGATAGTAATCCCATATTTGATCAGTCCAAAGTAGGGGACCTACTCCACTATGAATGTCTACCAATTATTTTAAAAAAATTAAGTGGATATCCTTTTCAACGCATGAAAAATTAAGTGGATAAAAAATAAAAGGCACTTTGCCTCTTTTTAAAATCTTAATTTAAGCTATTGAAGGAATCTATAATTGTCTATTTTCTAAATTAGTTTTGATAGGAAAAATAAAATAAAGTAAAATAAATAATTAATATCATTTACTGGTATATGATATGTAATCAACAAAATGGAAATAAATTACAGTACCGTACAACTAAATTCCGGACATAGCTAATTTGAAGGTTCATATTTTTCTATCATACTTTCATAATTAAAAAATCACGCACATGAGGTATTAAGAAAATAAGACAATAACAAATGCAAATTGTTTTCATGCATTACTACACCAAGTGGATGCACATATATACAACTCGAATAGGTTATTGAAACACAAAGTTAAATCTACAAATCAAGCCAGAACACCCTCTCTTGATTGGTAAAATGAATCTTTAACAATAGTAGTTTAAAAAAATTTATACTATTCTGATAACAAAAGTTAAGTATCTTTTTTTCTGATTGATATATGGGATCTTTCTCTGAATTTATCACTCATTTCCTCAGCAGAATTAAAGCATAGTAATTTTTAGGATGTGTATGGTAGTTTTCCATCTTCATTATTACAATCTAAAGTACTTTTTACAAAGAAACATATAGGTTACGACAACAAAACAAATTTAAAAAAATAACCATGAGACTACAACATAAATTGCAAACTTCATTTTTTATTTTGCTCGGTTTTCCAAGTATCGTCTGAAGTGATTACAAACTAAATTTACTAACTAACAACTAAAACATACCTTACAAAAGGCTTGATATAATGCAATAATTTACAATGAAATAAATAATAACTTAATGTGAACGGTTCCTTATTAGTCATATTTCTTATTATGGGAAATTAAGCAAATGTTTTTGAAAACTCTTAAGGATTTGTGATGCATATTTGCATACTAGGCTCCAACTTTAAACATAGAATTTGTGTATAACTTGAATCTAATTATCTAACTCATTCAGATTTTGAGCTTATCGGCTATTGACATGCACCTATTTTAAGGTCTCTACTTTTAGGCCAATGAAGCAAATGCTTAGGGCCTCAAAACCCGAGGGACCCATAATCTTCTCAAAGTACGTAAATGAAATAATTATGGTAAAAACTGTAGTTGTAATTTTCAAACCGATTTTTGTGCAAGTAAGCAACTAGTTTTTTATGTTACTGTAAGACTCTCCCTTATTTACTTATGATATAACCACCTTATCCACTTAATTTTACTTTTTTAAAACATATAAAACATGTACAACAAAAGAAGCCGAAAAAAGGCCAACGATTTCCAAACTAAGCTTACAATTTTGGCCTAAAAAGGACTACATATTCTTATAGAATTCACATTAATGAAAAACAAGTGGCAGCAAACAACACATGTATTATGAGTCCAAGATAGCAATGCAAATACCTATGACATGGAAGATACAAAGAGAACTGACAGTAATGTGAGTACAAATTAGCTAAAATTATATTAGTTACTAAAATATATTTCCTCTCTATACTAAAATATATTAGTTAAAATATATTAATGTGAGTACAGATTAATATTTGCTTAAGCAGTCTAGACCAATGTTTTTGATTATTGAGTTACAAGGACAATAAGTAAATTGTATCAATTACTAAAATATATTTCCTCTCTATACTAAAATATATTAGTTAAAATATATTAATGTGAGTACAGATAAATATTTGCTTAAGCGGTCTGGACCAATGTTTTCGAGTATTGAGTTACAAGGACAATAAGTAAATTGTTCTAGAAAACCATTATAATCTGCTAAATCTTGTGCTTTGTTAAGGTATTGGATGCCCTTAGAGAAGTTAAAATTACAAAGATATTCATAAGTAAAATATAAGGGTTACATAAGACATGTTTGACATTTCGTTTCATAGGTAAACAGAGTAACTATACCCCCATGCTTTACCAAATCGCAAGGTTCTCTATTGAAACTTTTCATTCAAATCCATATAATTTATGAATTTTACAATTAGCTATGGATATTTACTAATCCTCTTACACGATTTTACATTCAAATATCTATAGGTTTACAGTTCCTAAAACTGTTTACAAGGTTTTCTTTAGTTATCTACCACTATATTATATTATAATTTGTAAATTCCAAGGTCAATTACAGGAGTTTCCTCAAACCACTGGTTTAATTTTACATTCTAAGTCCATGAGATTTTATTCAGCCTCAAATTGGTATTTCATAAAAATCGGACAAAAGTGCGATAACCGAAATGCACAACTTAAAACAAAAATAATCTCAATGAAGTGAACATACCATCTCAGTTTCAATGTCCTTGTACAGATTAAAATATATCAGTTAAAATTTGCTTGCCTACATCGAATTTTAAATGAAAATGCATTACAATTACAAACATTCATCTCGACTGCAGCTGACCAGGTACACACAATATCACAGACACGTATTTTCAAACACCTGACTCGCAGGGAAAAACAAGGCACAATATACTTACACACATGCAGCTAAAGGAGCACACCTCTCCACCTAAACTCAACAGTAAACTCCGTATACCCATCAAAATCAATAAGTTATGATACACAGGGTTCAGTGATGTAACTAGCATCAAGGACTGATAATATTTGAAGTAAAACAAAATGAAGAATAATGTACTAGTATTAATTTTTGATACACATGTACCAAATTCAATAAATCAGACACAAACAAAATGAAGAATAGTAATAACTCTCACCGAAGTTCGTTTAGATTTCTGGAGACGCTTGTTCACACAGATATCAATTCACACAAGAGACGCTTTTAGGGATCTGGATCGGTTGTGTAGAGAGAGGTTACGCCATCGATCGACTTACATGACTGGGGTCTCTGGAGGTGATGATGGCGATTAATGTATTTTGGAGGTGATAAAGTGAAAGGACGAATATTTGCTGGAGGGGAGGAAGTGACAAAGCAATACACGGTCTTTTAGTCCCGCATTTATTTTGTTTCCCGTTGGTTAAAATGAATAGCGTTGTAATGAATTTATCAAGGTAAATAGCATTGGAGACCGTAGTTTGCATAGCGTACCAAAGGAGATATGCGGAAATGATACAGATTGATGCTATCAAAAGTCCAGTTTGTTGTAGTGTTCGAAACCTTGCTTTCGACCTCGCTGGATAGCCTTCTTCAAAAACATATATATCTTTTCAAAACATTAGGCTTTTTCCTTTAAAAAACACTTTAAAATCCTTCTTTCGAAATCTTTCTAATATAATAAAGTGTTACTTATTAATTATTAGAAGCATAGCTTTGAAACCATTGGAAGTATCTCTTCCGAAAGCATTGAAAGTCCTCCGTTCGACATCATTGAGTTTATCTTTTAAAATATCATTTAGCTCTAAGTAATTATAAATGAAAGTATCTCTTTCAAAACCATTCTTTACTATATAAAAATATTGGGAAATTTATGATGGCGTCGATACCATCTCTTTCGACAGAGTCGAAAGCCTACATTTAAAATATTGAAGGATGGCTTCGAAACCCCTTTCGAAACCATTTCCTTCGAAACCCATAACCCTTTCGAAAGCATTTAGAAAGTGGCTTAATATAGCTTTAAAACAAACAATACCTTTCGACAGTATTGATGACTTCAATACACTCGAAAGGCACAAAAATCGGTGGCAGAGCTTCGACTAGGTCAGAACCCCTTCTTTTGAAAGCATTAATTTATAATTAAAGGAACTCCTTTGAAAACCCTTTTTCTTTTAAAACAATCATGGAAACCCCTTCAAAAACCATTATAAACTTCTTTCAAAAACATACGTATCAACTAAGTCGAAAGCTTAGTAAAACAAAGGCAGACACTTATCTTTTCAAAACAAACTAAGGTAATGACCCCATCGGAAGTTATGCTTTCGACACCATACCTTTCGCCTTTCGCCTTTCTCCAATCCACTACGTATCACCTAGATGATACCCTAAGTATTGAATTTAGCTTAATAGGGTTTCGACATAGTTGAATGCGAAAGGTAAGGGGCAAAAGCTACTCCGAATAGAGTCGAAACCTGTTTTACTGGGTTAAATACTAAATTAAGTAACTTATATAAACTAACCTGCCTACATGTAAATTTCTTATTGGTTGCCTTTACTTTTCCCTTGCTTTTCAAAACTAACCGCCTTATTATTTTGGATAAGTATCAAACTTACTTTTGCAAATAAAACCTTCCTCTTTATTTGCATGTAAATCATTTTGATCCTCTTCTCAAAATAATTTATTTTGTATAACAAATCACTTAAGAAAAATTCCCAAAAATCACAGAAATTTACTTTGATCATGTTATCTAACATATCAAAATTTCAAATCCAAATTCTCAATATATTTCCTGAAATAAATTATTAAACCCAACGTGCTATATTTTCATTCAAAATTCATAATAATCTTTCCAAAGCTTGGAAAATTATCGAACTTAAAACCCAACTCTAAAATCATGTTTTGCATAACATATAATTTTTCCATGGCATTTAAACATCAATATCACATAGGTTTGATCTAAAACCGTATGAACCATTATTTAAACAATCTTGTTTAAATTTAAATAAACCATAACTCAAGCATATCATCATCAAACATCATATATATGAATTTAAACATATATTTAACAAATAGAGATGGAAATTATTATTCACCTTAATCTTTGATAAGGAAAATGGATTGAGATAAGTTTGATTTCCCCTTTTTACTTTCTCTTCTTCTTTTCTTTTTAATGGTCGGCCTGATCTTCTTTCCTTACGTTTTCATTTTTGTAAGAAAATGAATATAAGTGTGTATGGCTTAAGGGTAAACACATATATATAAAGATAAGGTTAGGTGTAGTTAAACCCCATTATACCCTTACATAATTTAATTAGTCTATAAACCAATCTTTAGCCCAACTAAATTAGTAAGTACGACCACTTAAATTTTATTCAAATCTCAATCCCCTTATCACTTAACATTTTTATTATTATATTTAATTTATCTAATTAAATATCCTGAGTAATGTTATTCAAAGTTAGGGGTGTTACAGTGTAACGACTCGGATTTTCGCGTTCGAAAATCAACATCCGTACTTCACCTTGTACTCGAATGCCGAAGATTCGATCGTTCAAATCCGATTCGCCGGAGCTTATAACACAGTTAAGTAAACAACACAGCGGAATAAAGAGAAATGAATGATATCATATACAACTCCAATGAATACAATATCCAGTATGATATACAATAATGATATCAATATGATACAACAATATCAGAGATAACAAAAATGATACAAGAAATAGCAGCGGAAAGAAAATAGATAACACCAGCAGCGGATAGAATGTCTCCAATAGAATGCTCCAAGATAAGCAACGTCAGTCCATGAACTCCAAGAACTAAACTAGCTCCAGATAATCTACTCAACCTGAATAGCTGAAAAACCCAACTCTAGACTGCCCGTGTGGAAAATAGTGGGCACCCAGAGTTTAGGAAGGGAACAATAAACTCCGGATCAGTCATGGGACTGGTGTGAGCAACAAAAACAGTTTATCTTTAAAACAAGCAACAAAGGCTTTTAAACATTGAAATCCGCAATGCTTTTGGAAAATGAAACTACCATAAGGCCTCCCGCCACACACACAATGCAATCGCAAACTTGGAGGAGATTTCTCCTTATGATAGTCAAACATGCTTACTACGCAAAATCAAAACTCTTTTGATATTATTACTAGTGCATAGTGTAGAAAAACATTTCGAAAATATAATATCAATCTAAGCCAGCATACAACCATTGTTGTATGCCTACTATAACTACTACGTTCAATAGCAGGTTACCGCCACATTCCATAGCAGGTAATACAACTAAAACCGTACAGGGTTCGTATTGTTTCTTTGGATTTCCAACAATGATCAGGCTAAGGAACTTCCTTACCGAAATAGAAACGCCTCTGGAAAGACGCCCCGAGAACCTAACCGGATCTCCGCAAACAAAAGGCCGACGCTACCTCACGCTGTACAGCTGTAACTAGGTAACTAACACACTGACGCTACCTCACGCTGTACAGCTGTAACTAGGTAACTAACACACGAGTCATGTCATCCCCCGGTCGTTACCGACCTTTATCCGAGCGCTCGATAACCAACATCACACATAATAAATAAAGTATATCCACATGAGTAAGTATCTGGGCTCCATACCATGATACCACCCTTTATCCAGAAGGAAATGACATACCCTAGGGGCGCTACCCCTACAAACCTTTGCCGCAACATTCCTGTTTCGACCATTACCGGGTTGTGAGGCTCGACGAAGTCTCGTCCACAAAACTACGCTTCTTCACAAAGCACGCTTTTTCACAAAGCAACGCTTTGACCGACAAATGATCATCAGCACTTCGTATGCCACATTACCAAATTGGGAATGTATCACTAGTAACCATCAACTACATAACCTCTGAGCTCGTACGTCTCAGAGAAGGGTGTTAAGCTAAGAGAATAAATTCTCCGCCACCAACAGAAATGTATTTGATAGAAACCAGCTTTACATCTCAAAGTGTAACGTCAGACACACATCCATACAAGTCTGTTCCGGGTTCGAACAGAACCGAAGGCACTTCCAAAGAAGCCCTTGCAAATCCGGGTATTCACAATCTCGATCGAACTTCCCATCACTTAGGGAATCTCTATACCGGAGCCATGATGCAGAGAAAATCGATAGGTCATCATATCGCTCTCGCAAATACCCGGTCTTCACCACCGGTCTTCAAATGCTATCCATATACGTCGTATCATTATTCGGAATGGGTTATATGACACAAAGGTCCTTTCCCGGCTAAACCGAATAACGAGCGCAATTAAAAATCATATGGATACTGGGGTCTCAATTAAATCACAGCTTAAAGCCAAAAACTTTTCATTCGAATGGTAAAACAAATTACCATTTCCAATCTTTTAAACAAAAAGATTCATTTCAAAAACCTTCAATGGTTTAAAAAATTTCCACACTTTTAATCTTTTAAACAAAAAGATTCAATGCACAAAGTTAACCCCGTTCACAAAGATCCATTTATGGATTTCAAAACAATTTCCATTTCAATTGATTAACTCGTTAAATCTTTAAATCAAGATTTAACTTATAACTTTCAAAACTCGTTTCCAAAGATTCATTCATAGCCTTTCAAAACAATTCCATTTCAAGTTAGATTAACTCATCCGGTCTTTGAAATCAAAGACTCATTTCATAGTTTTCAAAACATTTCAATTCCATTTCAAACTTGAAACTGTTCAACACAATTTGGAAATCCTTTCTTAAAATGAAAGCTATTATTATTTGAAAACAAGTAGTTTTCGTTTCGGGAAAAATCCAGTTATATTTACACGAGTTAAAACCCTTGAATTAAATTCAAATTCTCAAATCAATACCTTTAAAATGGTTTAACCCATATATAACTCGTACAGCATCTTTAATCCCTAGTTTCAAATTATAGAATTCAATCTCAAACTTGAATTCAAATTTAAATCAAATTATTTAAATTTTCAAAACTCGATTAAGTTATTCAAAATAACTTTTATCTTTGAAATTCCATTTCAAAAGCTTTTCATATTAAACCCCAATTTCCAATTTCAAAATCAATTGAAATTAAAATTTCAATTTCAAAACATTGAATTTAAATCATCTGTGATTTAACCGATTTCCACGTGAAATCCATATTTGTGTGTGTAAGAGTGTAGTCCAGGGGTTTTACACACAATAGTGCAACATCATCAATCATCATAGATATATCAATATCGATAAGCGGTATAATCCACAACGCTTATCTTCATTTACAGTTTCATAGATAAAATAAATTTATCAGTTACAAAGATTCACTATTACAATTCGATGTGGGTTTCGGATAACCAACTGGAATCTGATTCCCTGTCGCATCGAAATTCAAGTGTCGTTCTATGGGTCAAGGGTTTCATATATGTACAGAAACAAATCACAATCACAGTTCAACATAAGACAATTCACATCACACAGTATCATAATCACATATCAGGGATATCAATCAATAGAAAGCACTTAATAGAATTCAAATATTCATAAGTAAGGTCAATGTATTTATCTGATTTAATTAAATCAGATTAGTCACTAATCCTGGTTAATTAACATTAACAAATTACAAATTATTTTAATTAATTAACCGTTAATTAATAATCAATTAATTAACTAATTAATAATCCTAATCACCCAACACTAAATGATTTTAAGATAATTCATTTATCTTAATTACCCTCTTAATCATCATCAGAATTTAATAAACTTTGGAATTAGTTATCATTAACATAAACAGCATTAAGTTCAATTAAAAATTTAAACACTTAATCTTTTGTTTAAACTACTTAATTATCTGATTAATTAAGCTTTTAAAAACATCTTAAGGATGAACTTAATTAATGACTTAAATAAAATTTTCAACTTTAATAAACAAACATTTAAAAATTCAATTACTATTTAAAATAGTTTAAAGCTAATAAATTTCAAACTTAACTTTGTTAAACTTAAAACTTGTTAACAAATTGATTCAATAACTGAGACTAACCCGAGATTTACTCGAACAAAACCCGAGCGTTTCTCTCCAAATCCCGAGTTTCTTCTTCCTAAGTTTAAAATTTAAAAACTGTTATATTAAACACTCGCGCATCATCTAATCTTCGAGGCAACCCTCGTTCTACCTCGGGTCTAACCCGAGAAAGCTACCCTCTTCCCCAAAACAACAGCAAACCCAAAAAAACACTGATACACCGATCGATATCGTGCACATGCACCAACGATCAGAGCAACTCCGACCAACATCGATGGCTCCACCAAGTCGCCCTTGAACATCTCGGCCTATACGCCCCTCCAGAATTCACGATGATCTCCTGAAACGAAATTGAACTAGTGAACCACCATCAGATACCAACTAGGTCGATCAACTCACCTCGCACCACCACGCTCCGTCCACCAGAGACCCTACTACCTTGCCCAGACCTTCGCCATATGGTCACCTTCATTTTCCCCTACCCTGGCCTAACTCGACGCCGCCTCATCGTCACACTAGCCATTCAAACATCATCGACCTGAACCAACACTAAACCCTACTATGGCCTCGCCACGCCACTACGGCGATGGATAAATCGATCCACCATTTTTCCTGTGCTCTACCCCCTCCGAACCATCTTCTGGCCAAGCCTAAGCCTCCAACGTTACTCGCCTCACCGGAAATCAGCGAAATACCCAATCCCGTTCAACATGCAATTTCTTCCCAAATATCGACTTAAAAATTTTCAAACTACCACCAAAAATCCTAAATTTTAAACACGAGTCAGACTATATATGTATAACAAGAAATTATGTTGGTCGATTCCTGGGATATTTTTATTTCATACTGTATATTCTTGTTTTCCAGACAATAACTCAGTAATTCCATTTAAAACTATTTTTAAAATTAGTGTTTAGTTATAACAAATCTTTTTCCCTTTAAGATCATAACTTAAAAGAGATTAAGTGAAGAGAATTTGATTTTAGAACTTGTTTTAAACTTGTTTGAATTTGAAACAGAGACATACCTCCTTTATTCAGGTATGCACACAGTATTACAACATTTATGCCAGGCAAAACTTATCTAAATATATATATACATATATGCAAACAATAGCCAAGCCATCTTATCATCAACCACCATATGCACAAGTAATAAAGAGTTTTTAGTTTTCGAAAATTTTAGTTTACTCACATTCATCAACATTAGATAAGATTTAAGTTTTTAAAACAGGAGTTTACTCACAGTTAGTTTTTAAAAAAAATGAGATTGGATGGTTATCATCACTTTTCTTTTCAAAGTTCTTAGCCTAATATTGATTTCACAAAGATAGTTTGAATTTTAGACTTAAATTTGAAACTATGAAACCCAAAACAGGGACCTGAACATGTATATTCATGCATGCAAGGTCAACTCTTGCATATATACAAACATATTTGCATCCATTCAAACATTTCACCATCACACAATCGAACATAAATCACAACATCACAACATATCAACAAAACTAAGCTTTAAAGAGATGGTTTGCTCACAGTAGTTTCCAGAGGAAAGAAAGCAGAGCTTTTCTTTTATGCTTGAAACAGGTTGTCATTTGCAAGTTGAAATTCTTCTTCTTGATTCTCTGATCGATCTGAGTTGTATGTTGTTTAAGTTTTAAGTGATATTTACTTCATATCTTCTCAACTTAGATGGACGAAAATGAATTTAAGAAGATATGTAAAATGAGTTTGCAGGGGATATATTTTGTTGTACAATATAGATAGGGTGATAAAAATGTGTTTGTACAAGTTGATATTCCATTTGATCAGAGATTTTTATTTGGTTTGGAGGCTGCATTTATTAGCTTTGTACATATTATTTTCGGCTGAGAAGATGGCATTGCATGCTTATGTCCTTCATGTATCATACTTGTCCCCTTGTATATATTTTCTTTTTATATGTACATAGTTGTTTACCTGTTCAACATGAAGATATGTATTCTTCTTCCTATGCAAACTTTTCATTCGTATATACTTTGTTTTCTTTTGCTTATACTTGATTTTACATTGTGTATACTTATATTCATTCTAAAATAAACACATTCATATATATACTTGTCTTATTACATCTCTACTTATCTGGTATGCTTTCATAGTATCTTATGTGCTTTATAAAGTTGTTATATTCGTACTATGATGTTAAGGTTTATTTACTTACTTTATATTTTATAAAACTATATATATTCATTTCAAAATATAGATGAATTTTTTTGATTTAATTTGTTATTGGATCTCATCCAATGTATTTATCCTATACTTTATAGCTTATAAAATTTCATTTTTAAACCGTTTATATCTTAAGATTTTAAATTCAAATTCAATGTGTGTGTGTGTATATATATATTCACATTTATAACTATATACAATGTTTTTAATTTAAATGATTTATACAAAATTTATTTTGTTTCGGGGAAACTCGCATCACTTTATAAATCAATTTCCACAATTTTATTCAAAAATTAATTTAATTAACAATTTAAATTCATATAAAATTCAGGGTCGTTACAGACTTCCCCCCTTAAAAGAATTTCGTCCTCGAAATTTGCCAAGGAGACACAAAGATAGATGAAAGACATTTCATCAAATCAAACTGAACAACTATTCTGCATTTGGCTAAACAAATCAGAATATCAATAATAGATACATGAACGAATCTGTTTTAACACTTCAGAAGATACTCGGGTTATCCAGATCTATGAAATATACAGTGGCATCGGTTAGTTCAAAAGGATAACTAACCATTCGTAGAACATATCGGGACCCAAAGAATAGATAGATATATAGATACGATTTCAGAACTTCCAGTTTAGAAACTAAAGCATACCTATCAGCCATAGCAATCAAAGCAACCAATTCATCCATACAAACAATTTTGGTCCATTCGGAGTTTACGTCCCATATTAATATATATCGAATCTCTTCCTGGATCTGCCAGAAACCATCGAAGAATTGAGAAAAGATGACGAACAAAAGAGATTGATAGAGAAAAGATCGTTCCCTTGTTGTTACAGAGTATCGACCATTTATAGTCGTATTTTCCTGTCCCCTATCACATCCTCTTCTTATACTCATACTTACTATCAGTGGATAGTAAGAGAATTTACTGAGACACACGGACTGATATCTGAGAGATTACTCATTCTAGAGTTTACTTCACTCTATCTCTAATGAGCTACTTAACGTGTTATACTCCTGAGCTAAAGTTCAACCTTAGCTCTGATACCACTTGTAACGACTCGGATTTTCGCGTTCGAAAATCAACATCCGTACTTCACCTTGTACTCGAATGCCGAAGATTCGACCGTTCAAATCCGATTCGCCGGAGCTTATAACACAGTTAAGTAAACAACACAGCAGAATAAAGAGAAATGAATGATATCATATACAACTCCAATGAATACAATATCCAGTATGATATACAATAATGATATCAATATGATACAACAATATCAGAGATAACAAAAATGATACAAGAAATAGCAGCGGAAAGAAAATAGATAACACCAGCAGCGGATAGAATGTCTCCAATAGAATGCTCCAAGATAAGCAACGTCAGTCCATGAACTCCAAGAACTAAACTAGCTCCAGATAATCTACTCAACCTAAATAGCTGAAAAACCCAACTCTAGACTGCCCGTGTGGAAAATAGTGGGCACCCAGAGTTTAGGAAGGGAACAATAAACTCCGAATCAGTCATGGGACTGGTGTGAGCAACAAAAACAGTTTATCTTTAAAACAAGCAACAAAGGCTTTTAAACATTGAAATCCGCAATGCTTTTGGAAAATGAAACTACCATAAGGCCTCCCGCCACACACACAATGCAATCGCAAACTTGGAGGAGATTTCTCCTTATGATAGTCAAACATGCTTACTACGCAAAATCAAAACTCTTTTGATATTATTACTAGTGCATAGTGTAGAAAAACATTTCGAAAATATAATATCAATCTTAGCCAGCATACAACCATTGTTGTATGCCTACTGTAACTACTACGTTCAATAGCAGGTTACCGCCACATTCCATAGCAGGTAATACAACTAAAACCGTACAGGGTTCGTATTGTTTCTTTGGATTTCCAACAATGATCAGGCTAAGGAACTTCCTTACCGAAATAGAAACGCCTCTGGAAAGACGCCCCGAGAACCTAACCGGATCTCCGCAAACAAAAGGCCGACGCTACCTCACGCTGTACAGTTGTAACTAGGTAACTAACACACTGACGCTACCTCACGCTGTACAGCTGTAACTAGGTAACTAACACACGAGTCATGTCATCCCCCGGTCGTTACCGACCTTTATCCGAGCGCTCGATAACCAACATCACACATAATAAATAAAGTGTATCCACATGAGTAAGTATCTGGGCTCCATACCATGATACCACCCTTTATCCAGAAGGAAATGACATACCCTAGGGGCGCTACCCCTACAAACCTTTGCCGCAACATTCCTGTTTCGACCATTACCGGGTTGTGAGGCTCGACGAAGTCTCGTCCACAAAACTACGCTTCTTCACAAAGCACGCTTTTTCACAAAGCAACGCTTTGACCGACAAATGATCATCAGCACTTCGTATGCCACATTACCAAATTGGGAATGTATCACTAGTAACCATCAACTACATAACCTCTGAGCTCGTACGTCTCAGAGAAGGGTGTTAAGCTAAGAGAATAAATTCTCCGCCACCAACAGAAATGTATTTGATAGAAACCAGCTTTACATCTCAAAGTGTAACGTCAGACACACATCCATACAAGTCTGTTCCGGGTTCGAACAGAACCGAAGGCACTTCCAAAGAAGCCCTTGCAAATCCGGGTATTCACAATCTCGATCGGACTTCCCATCACTTAGGGAATCTCTATACCGGAGCCATGATGCAGAGAAAATCGATAGGTCATCATATCGCTCTCGCAAATACCCGGTCTTCACCACTGGTCTTCAAATGCTATCCATATACGTCGTATCATTATTCAGAATGGGTTATATGACACAAAGGTCCTTTCCCGGCTAAATCGAATAACGAGCGCAATTAAAAATCATATGGATACTGGGGTCTCAGTTAAATCACAGCTTAAAGCCAAAAACTTTTCATTCGAATGGTAAAACAAATTACCATTTCCAATCTTTTAAACAAAAAGATTCATTTCAAAAACCTTCAATGGTTTAAACAATTTCCACACTTTTAATCTTTTAAACAAAAAGATTCAATGCACAAAGTTAACCCCGTTCACAAAGATCCATTTATGGATTTCAAAACAATTTCCATTTCAATTGATTAACTCGTTAAATCTTTAAATCAAGATTTAACTTATAGCTTTCAAAACTCGTTTCCAAAGATTCATTCATAGCCTTTCAAAACAATTCCATTTCAAGTTAGATTAACTCATCCGGTATTTGAAATCAAAGACTCATTTCATAGTTTTCAAAACATTTCAATTCCATTTCAAACTTGAAACTGTTCAACACAATTTGGAAATCCTTTCTTAAAATGAAAGCTATTATTATTTTAAAACAAGTAGTTTTCGTTTCGGGAAAAATCCAGTTATATTTACACGAGTTAAAACCCTTGAATTAAATTCAAATTCTCAAATCAATACCTTTAAAATGGTTTAACCCATATATAACTCGTACAACATCTTTAATCCCTAGTTTCAAATTATAGAATTCAATCTCAAACTTGAATTCAAATTTAAATCAAATTATTTAAATTTTCAAAACTCGATTAAGTTATTCAAAATAACTTTTATCTTTGAAATTCCATTTCAAAAGCTTTTCATATTAAACCCCAATTTCCAATTTCAAAATCAATTGAAATTAAAATTTCAATTTCAAAACATTGAATTTAAATCATCTGTGATTTAACCGATTTCCACGTGAAATCCATATTTGTGTGTGTAAGAGTGTAGTCCAGGGGTTTTACACACAATAGTGCAACATCATCAATCATCACAGATATATCAATATCGATAAGCGGTATAATCCACAACGCTTATCTTCATTTACAGTTTCATAGATAAAATAAATTTATCAGTTACAAAGATTCACTATTACAATTCGATGTGGGTTTCGGATAACCAACTGGAATCCGATTCCCTGTCGCATCGAAATTCAAGTGTCGTTCTATGGGTCAAGGGTTTCATATATGTACAGAAACAAATCACAATCACAGTTCAACATAAGACAATTCACATCACACAGTATCATAATCACATATCAGGGATATCAATCAATAGAAAGCACTTAATAGAATTCAAATATTCATAAGTAAGGTCAATGTATTTATCTGATTTAATTAAATCAGATTAGTCACTAATCCTGGTTAATTAACATTAACAAATTACAAATTATTTTAATTAATTAACCGTTAATTAATAATCAATTAATTAACTAATTAATAATCCTAATCACCCAACACTAAATGATTTTAAGATAATTCATTTATCTTAATTACCCTCTTAATCATCATCAGAATTTAATAAACTTTGGAATTAGTTATCATTAACATAAACAGCATTAAGTTCAATTAAAAATTTAAACACTTAATCTTTTGTTTAAACTACTTAATTATCTGATTAATTAAGCTTTTAAAAACATCTTAAGGATGAACTTAATTAATGACTTAAATAAAATTTTCAACTTTAATAAACAAACATTTAAAAATTCAATTACTATTTAAAATAGTTTAAAGCTAATAAATTTCAAACTTAACTTTGTTAAACTTAAAACTTGTTAACAAATTGATTCAATAACTGAGACTAACCCGAGATTTACTCGAACAAAACCCGAGCGTTTCTCTCCAAATCCCGAGTTTCTTCTTCCTAAGTTTAAAATTTAAAAACTGTTATATTAAACACTCGCGCATCATCTAATCTTCGAGGCAACCCTCGTTCTACCTCGGGTCTAACCCGAGAAAGCTACCCTCTTCCCCAAAACAACAGCAAACCCAAAAAAACACTGATACACCGATCGATATCGTGCACATGCACCAACGATCAGAGCAACTCCGACCAACATCGATGGCTCCACCAAGTCGCCCTTGAACATCTCGGCCTATACGCCCCTCCAGAATTCACGATGATCTCCTGAAACGAAATTGAACTAGTGAACCACCATCAGATACCAACTAGGTCGATCAACTCACCTCGCACCACCACGCTCCGTCCACCAGAGACCCTACTACCTTGCCCAGACCTTCGCCATATGGTCACCTTCATTTTCCCCTACCCTGGCCTAACTCGACGCCGCCTCATCGTCACACTAGCCATTCAAACATCATCGACCTGAACCAACACTAAACCCTACTATGGCCTCGCCACGCCACTACGGCGATGGATAAATCGATCCACCATTTTTCCTGTGCTCTACCCCCTCCGAACCATCTTCTGGCCAAGCCTAAGCCTCCAACGTTACTCGCCTCACCGGAAATCAGCGAAATACCCAATCCCGTTCAACATGAAATTTCTTCCCAAATATCAACTTAAAAATTTTCAAACTACCACCAAAAATCCTAAATTTTAAACACGAGTCAGACTATATATGTATAACAAGAAATTATGTTGGTCGATTCCTGGGATATTTTTATTTCATACTGTATATTCTTGTTTTCCAGACAATAACTCAGTAATTCCATTTAAAACTATTTTTAAAATTAGTGTTTAGTTATAACAAATCTTTTTCCCTTTAAGATCATAACTTAAAAGAGATTAAGTGAAGAGAATTTGATTTTAGAACTTGTTTTAAACCTGTTTGAATTTGAAACAGAGACATACCTCCTTTATTCAGGTATGCACACAGTATTACAACATTTATGCCAGGCAAAACTTATCTAAATATATATATACATATATGCAAACAATAGCCAAGCCATCTTATCATCAACCACCATATGCACAAGTAATAAAGAGTTTTTAGTTTTCGAAAATTTTAGTTTACTCACATTCATCAACATTAGATAAGATTTAAGTTTTTAAAACAAGAGTTTACTCACAGTTAGTTTTTAAAAAAAATGAGATTGGATGGTTATCATCACTTTTCTTTTCAAAGTTCTTAGCCTAATATTGATTTCACAAAGATAGTTTGAATTTTAGACTTAAATTTGAAACTATGAAACCCAAAACAGGGACCTGAACATGTATATTCATGCATGCAAGGTCAACTCTTGCATATATACAAACATATTTGCATCCATTCAAACATTTCACCATCACACAATCGAACATAAATCACAACATCACAACATATCAACAAAACTAAGCTTTAAAGAGATGGTTTGCTCACAGTAGTTTCCAGAGGAAAGAAAGCAGAGCTTTTCTTTTATGCTTGAAACAGGTTGTCATTTGCAAGTTGAAATTCTTCTTCTTGATTCTCTGATCGATCTGAGTTGTATGTTGTTTAAGTTTTAAGTGATATTTACTTCATATCTTCTCAACTTAGATGGACGAAAATGAATTTAAGAAGATATGTAAAATGAGTTTGCAGGGGATATATTTTGTTGTACAATATAGATAGGGTGATAAAAATGTGTTTGTACAAGTTGATATTCCATTTGATCAGAGATTTTTATTTGGTTTGGAGGCTGCATTTATTAGCTTTGTACATATTATTTTCGGCTGAGAAGATGGCATTGCATGCTTATGTCCTTCATGTATCATACTTGTCCCCTTGTATATATTTTCTTTTTATATGTACATAGTTGTTTACCTGTTCAACATGAAGATATGTATTCTTCTTCCTATGCAAACTTTTCATTCGTATATACTTTGTTTTCTTTTGCTTATACTTGATTTTACATTGTGTATACTTATATTCATTCTAAAATAAACACATTCATATATATACTTGTCTTATTACATCTCTACTTATCTGGTATGCTTTCATAGTATCTTATGTGCTTTATAAAGTTGTTATATTCGTACTATGATGTTAAGGTTTATTTACTTACTTTATATTTTATAAAACTATATATATTCATTTCAAAATATAGATGAATTTTTTTGATTTAATTTGTTATTGGATCTCATCCAATGTATTTATCCTATACTTTATAGCTTATAAAATTTCATTTTTAAACCGTTTATATCTTAAGATTTTAAATTCAAATTCAATGTGTGTGTGTATATATATATATTCACATTTATAACTATATACAATGTTTTTAATTTAAATGATTTATACAAAAATTATTTTGTTTCGGGGAAACTCGCATCACTTTATAAATCAATTTCCACAATTTTATTCAAAAATTAATTTAATTAACAATTTAAATTCATATAAAATTCAGGGTCGTTACATACAGGCTCCCCTCCTTAAAGAATTTCGTCCTCGAAATTCAATAAGGACTAAACACTAATCATAGCGATCATCTGTAACCACTCCTAACAACTATACTAGTTTATCTAACTAGCTATCATCTATGTAAATCTAATATAGACATACCATTTAAAACAGATCAGGATAAGTAACTCGAATCATATCTTCTGTCTCCTAAGTATGGTCCTTCCCGTTGTCGCTCCACTGTACTTTCACCAACTTGACTGTCTTGGACCTTAATATTTTCTCATCTCTCGCTACAACCTGAACTGGTTGTCTAACAATTGTCAAATTAGGCTCTACTACTAACTCATCCAATCCAGTTAGAGGAATAGTAGTCTCTAGATGATGCACATACTTGCGAAGATGAGACACATGAAACACATTATGGACATCTGCCATATTGCTCGACAATTCTACTCTGTACACGAGCTTTCCAATCCTTTCTATAATCTGGAATGGACCAACATATTTTGGTGCCAGCTTCCCTGACTTTCCGAATCGTATCACTCCCTTCATCGGTAACACCGTAATAAAAACCCTATCTCCAACTAAGAACTCTAGGTCTTTACACCTTTTATCTGCATAACTCTTCTGCCTAGATTGAGCTTCCATCATCCGATCTTGGATCAACTCAATCTTCTCTGACGCCTCTCTAACCATATCTAGACCTAAGACTAATCTGTCTTCAGTCTCTAACCAACATGCGGGTGATTTACATGGCCTTCCATACAAAGCTTCAAAAGGCATCATTCCTATACTAGTCTGAAAACTATTATTATAGGAGAACTCAACCAAATGCAGGTTATCTTCCCAAGATCCACCAAAGTCAAGTACACAAGCTCTCAACAAACCTTCGAGTACCTTATTGACTCTCTCTGTCTGCCCATCCATCTATGGGTGATATGCTGTACTCATCTTGAGCTTAGTACCTAATACTCTATGTAAACTTCTCCAAAATTTACTAGTGAATAGTGCATCTCTATCGTTGACTATGTACTAGGAATTCCATGAAGTCTAACTATGTTCTTCACGAACAACTTTGCCAAAACCGGTGCCATTCTGGTTGACTTGACTGTAATGAAATAGGTGCTTTTGGTCAATTTATCCACTATGACCCATATGCTTTCATTTCCCTTGTTCGATCTTGGCAACCCGTCTATAAAACCCATGTATATAGAATCCCAAGTCCAAATTGGAATCACTAAAGGCTAAAGCAACCCACTCGGTTTCTGATGTTTGGCTTTCACTTGTTGACAGTTAGCACATTGTCTAACCCAAAAGCCAACATCCCTCTTCATGCCTTCCCAATAGAAGCTTCTCTTCATATCTTGATACATCTTGGTTCCTCCAGGATGAATCGTAAACTTGGATCGGTGACACTCATCTAGAACTTCTCTTCTCAAGTTCTCTACATTCGGAACACATAATCGTCCATTCTTCCTCAACCATCCTTTCTGGTCAATGCCAAAATCTTTAAGATCGTCGATCTCAGATCTCACCTCGAAACTTCTAGTTTTCTCGGCTATCTCTGGATCCTCTTTCTATTTAGAAGCTATTGAAAGGGAGTGCGGATTAAGGATCTTAAGGCTAATTTAACACTAGAGGGGGGTGAATAGTGCTTAATGGATTCTAAGACTTATATGAACTAAATTAAAATTATGACACAAACAAATGCAGAACTTAATCACAAAACAATAACAGAATCAAACACAGATGCAGAAAGTAAATAAAAAGCAGTAAAAGGAAAGAACACACCGGATTTTATACTGGTTCGGAATTACCCTACATCCAGTCCTGTACCAAGGCAGAACACCTCATATAGATTTTTATTATACCAAAGTCGAGATTACAATCCTCAGTTTCTAAAGGCCTTGAGGTACCCTCCTGTCTCACGAGTCCAGGGTAAACTCTCTTGATTTACGGGCCACAAGATTACCCAATTGATTTCCAGGCACAACCACACCTTATAGAGAGACTAGATAAACTTTTGATTACAAACTAATCCTATAACTCTGAATAGCACTTTGATCTTCGAGAGAGGGTAGAGAATCAAACAAGAATGATTTTTTAATTTGATTCACTTGAGAATTCGGTAGAATTTTGACACGATCTTAAAAATATGAATATTTTAGAATATGGATTTGTGGAGAAGAAGGAGTGAAGAAAATATGAAAATAATTAGTTAAAAATTCGTTTGTGAAGACTATTTATAGACCAGTAACGGTCATAACCATTCGTGAAGAGATTTAAACGAATAGACACTTCTTTTGAAAATTGAAACTTTTGAACTTTAACGGCCACCATGTCGACATGGGGTATCCCATGATGTCGACATACCCTAGTTAAAAATAATGTAAAATTTCTTTTGAAAATGATATTGAACGGAAAACAAGATGAAATGATTCTAGAATAAAATAAACTAATTTTCCTATGTTTTGAAATAAAGAAGAGTAGAAAAATATATTTTTAGAATGTATATATAAATTTGATTTTAAATCTCAAGTATATATATTATAAAAGAATATTTAAAAAATCAGAAGATAGTTTTAAAAACAAACGAAGTTTAAAACAAGAGTTTATTTGAAAACAAAAACAAAGAATATTTTAAGGCTAAAACTTATTTTTGAAAATCATTTTGAAAAACCATTTTGAAGTAGTTTTGCAAGCTTCTTCCTACAGAATATCTCATTACATCAGGACTCGAGGACTTGTACAAAACCAAGATGTTCGTGGGTTTGTAAGCCACTTGTCGTAGGTTTGTAAGCTACTTGTCATGGGTTTGTAAGCCACTAAGAAGATAGAAATGGATTCCATCCCAAATGAAATTTGGAATGAAGATTTCCATGCTATTATGAAGTTTTAACGATAAACTAGACACATATCTTGAAATCTTGATCTTGATACTCTAGTGTCTTCAATCTTGAATCTTGAGTCTCGAGTCTTTATACTGATCAGTCTTCAGTAATCAATACCTGCATATATATATATATATCATGCATATACATATCTATCTAGACAATAGTGTTAGTATATATTTTATAATCAGATAAGTTAAAAAGGTTGTTGTCATCAAAACCAACATCTCAGTTCCTAACAATCTCCCCCTTTTTGATGATGACAACCTGTATTTATAAAATATACTTAACGTACCATAACTCCTATCATAACTCCCCATTACTCCATGACTCCCCCTTACTCCAATCATAACTCCCCCTTACTCCAAGCCAACTACTATTTTATAACTTCTCCCCCTTTGTCATCAACAAAAACTTCCTACTAATAAATTCCCTTAACTTTATATAAGATAATCAACCATAATACAAATAAAGTAATCCATATATAAGTGTAATAAATGCTAAGTGTGATCATAAGTATGAAATGTGACTATAAATGTGAAATATGATCATGAGTGTGATCATAAGTGTAATCCAGCAGTAAATCAATCATCAGCCAATCATATTTATAGTAGTTATTCAATTAATCATATATACAAACCACACCAAATGTTTTTAAATAAGTCAAGTCAATCAAGTTTAAAACACACCAATAACATACAGAATGACAGACATTCCTTGGTACTTCCACCCATCCATCTTCTCCAAAGATAGGGTCTGCTTTGATGGAATCCCATTCTTCTGTATCTTTGTCGAGAGTGACTGGTGGAATTTCCTTCGAGATCGTCTTAAGGGCTGAGATCATCCAACGAAGGGCGTCGAAATGTCTCTCTTGCTTCTTGATCATCTGTATTTGACTCAATTCTAAGTGACGATGATTACGAAGTATGAATGTGAGGATATTCTTGAATGAAGTGAGAGTTTCCTCAAGATTATCACTTAGATTCTTAATCAGAGAGGCCATAATTCAAGAAGTAGAAAGAACTATGAAAGAGAGTGATTAGAGATGAAGTTTGACAATTTATTCTGGAAGAAACAGATATAAATAGGGATAGAAAGTCGTTTGAAATGAATAGGCATAAGTTAGTTACATGAAATTAAAATTTGAAAGTGTAACTAGTTTCTGCCCGTTGGATGTCGACATGGGGGGATGGTGTATGTCGACATGCCTCTGCCTAAAGTGACATTTTGCTTTGTTTTGAATATTATTAACAAATCTATTAAACTAAAATTTGTATAATATAAAAAACAAGCAATTACAGAGAAAGTGAACATGAATAACAGGAAATGAACGATTTCATTAATAATTCTAGTTAACATTACATAATATAATATTAACTAAAATAAAGAAAATATAAAGATAGAACTTAAGATAACATGAACTAAAACTAGTTAGATGAAGATGAAGAAGATGATAGTCCAAGCTTTCTACTAATTTTCCCAAAGAACTTGTCGATTTTAGTGGAAACCTTATCCATTTTCTTACTCATTGATCTTTTAAGTGTCTTTTGATTTTCCACTATAATTATTTGACTATTGAGAATGGTCTTATTGGATGGATTAGCGGGATTAATAGATATTCAATACTTTCTAAGGAAGTTTCTAGATCTTCCTCTTCTTCCTCTTCAATTTCCATTCCTTCCTCTTCCTCTTCTTCTTCTTCCTCCATTTCTTCCATCTCTTCGTGAGCAAGCCTTTCTTCCTTTTCCGTAAGTGTTTCATATGGTTGAAACACTAATGGAATTTGCATAAGGGAAATGTTTCCATGGTTGAACACTTTTCTAGTTATAAATTCTTCCCTTTTGAAATCAACTCCAAAGTAATTAAAAATCCGAGTGAGATAAATTCCATGATATAATGTGTTTTCTCCCATAGTAAAATTCTTGGGCCTTAGCTCATCCAAAATAAATTGAGCCCAATTGATATCATAATTTCCAAAAATAGCAAAAAGAGCTTTGCAAACTTTCAAAGTTGGGTTGTTGTAGTTTCCTGATCTTGGTATAAGGGTGTGTTGAATAAGAAGGTTAATAATTCTTGCTTTTGGACGAAAATAACGATTTTTGAATTCAAAATTGTCATTCCCTTCAAAGATGTGATGAAATGTCTCTCGATCATTTTCATTTATTTGAAATTCCGAGAGATTCATTCCGGTATACTTGCATCCCAAAATATTTCCTAAAATTTCACAATCCAAAACTATTTGTGTTCCTTTAACACTACTCCAAATTTGTCCATCTTGCCCATCATAAAAACCACGATTTAAATTCGCATAAAACATCTTAACAAGGTTTGGATAACATACAAAATCATTTTGTTTATTATCTGCTACACTAAGAATAGAACATTGTTGAAAAAGATTTTCAATTTCATAAGAAGGAAAATCTTCAAAAATAGCAAATTTCCCCGTATGTATTTTACCAAAGTTTACATAGTTGATGTAAGCTTTGATAGCTTCCGGGTCATTAAAGAGAAAGTTTTTGATAGATTTTGGAAGTCTAATGGTGTTAGGAGTGCTTGAAGAGGCCATTGAAAAAGTTTGAAAGGAGTTGAAGATAATGAAGATAAATTTGAAATTTGAAATAAAAGTGAAAAGTGATGATAAAGAGAGTGAATTAAATAGAGATTCTATAGACATGTTCTCTGGTCAAGAGGCATCTTTCCAGAGCATTGAAGTTGGTGAAAAGGTGGAGGGAAATTCAAAAGTTTGAATTCAAATTTTGAAATCAAATTTCTGAGAGGAATGTCGACATGGGGTATCCTGGTATGTCGACATGTGCCTATTGAATCAAAGAACAAGTGACTATTCCTAATTTCTAATAAATGTATATATTATTTCCTATATTCTACTTATATAATTCTTGTGATAACATTAAATATAATAATACTTAAATATTAATAATTTAATATTTAAAATATTATTAAAATAATATTATTTTTGAATTTAAAATTCAAATTTCAAGGGATAAATTTGAATTTAAAATTCAAGGAAATTGAAAAATCAAGCAAACAAACAAGCATCCATTCAAAAAGGAAAATTAAAAATAATGTAAATGCGTACCTATTTTAAGATCCATACTCCCATCGTCGTCTGATTCATGAATAGCAGTGAAACACAGATTTGAATTATCCATCTTCTTTTCATCGTCACTGGATGATGAGTCTGAGTCATCAAGAGTTGTCGTGTATGCTTTCTTTCTTTTCCTTGATGAATCATTGTTTAGAGGGAACAACTGTTTATCTAGATACAAACAAACTTTCCTATGATGCTCGACTTTATTGCAATTGTAGCATCTATCATTGCTGACGTTCTCCATATTATTTCTGGAATTCCTTTGATCATTTCTTTTGTAATTATTCATTTTTCTATATTTAAGGAATTTCCGGAAATTTCTTGTCATGAAAGCAATCTCCTCATCACTGTCTGGTTCTGAATCTTCAGTTGTTGCATTGAATGCTAATAACTTCTTTTCTGTAACCTTGTTTTCTCTTCTTCCTTGAAGTTGAACTTCATAAGACATCAAATTCCTAATCAATTCTTCTATTTTCATTAGACCGATATCATTTGCTTCTTCGATTGCAAGTGTCTTTTGATCCCATTCTGGAATGAGTGAATTTAGAATTTTTTTGACTTGGTCTTCCTCCGAAAAGCTTTTTCCCAATGCAATTAATGAATGGACAATATCTTGAAATCGACAATACATGTCGGAAATGGACTCATTTGCATGCATTTTAAACAATTGAAACTGATTAGTTAATATGGAAATTTTAGTCTGTTTAACTTTGCTTGTTCCTTCATGAGTAACTTGCAAAGTTTTCCAGATTTCAAATGCAGACTTACAAATAGACACTCTATCAAACTCATTCCTATCTAGTGAACAAAATAATATATTCATGGCCTTTGAGTTATTTTTTGCAACATTCTTTTGCTCAGTAGTCCACTGGGCAAAATTGGTAGTTGGTTCAACATACTCAGTTTGTGTGATATTCCAAGTGTCTAATCCTACTGATTGTAAATAAATTTTCATTCTACAAGCCCAGTATGCATAATTACTGCCACTGAAAAATGGTGGTCTGACAGTAGACTGACCTTCTACTAATGAGCTAGTGTTAGTGTTAATAGAACTAGTGCTAGAGTTGACATTACCAGTGTTGGTAGCCATTAAAATAATTTTCAAGTTTTAGATTATGAAAACTATGAAAACCTACGCTCTGATACCAATTAAAAAGGAGTACGGATTAAGGATCTTAAGGCTAATTTAACACTAGAGGGGGGTGAATAGTGTTTAATGGATTCTAAGACTTAAATGAACTAAATTAAAATTATGACACAAACAAATGCAGAACTTAATCACAGAACAATTGTAACAACCCGTATATTTGGACCATTTAAATTGACAATAATCCACATGTCAACTTAAATAATACAAAACACGAATCATTATGGGATTATGAATACATATATGTAGATGAGAATCAATACAACATCACAGACACAGAATAGTCACAGAATAATGCAGCGGAAAAGTACATCATCATAATAGTAGTTCATGAAGCTACTACAGGAATACAACAATGTCTCAACATAAAGTGACAAAGAGAAATACAAAATGTGTAATACATAAGTTCACCAAATACTAGAAAGGAAATAACTGATAAAGATAAATGCTAAGTCTTCAGCATCTTCAACGAACCTTGATCAGCAACTGGATAGCTTCAGACTGACCCAAGCATATACAAAAGAAACACTCGATTCAGGACTCAAGATCTTATACAGGATAATTAGGTGCAAATAATAAAGTCCATAACTCAACGATGAATGTGATACACATCTTTAAGGATCCGATAAACTATCTATATATACAATAGAATACGCTAAATAGATAATTTCTAATCAGTAAAGTATGATATCAAAATAGCATTAAGTCATGGCCCATTCCACCCTTAACACATTTTTATTCCCAAGAGCATATACAAGACCGTAGTTTCCCCAAAACCGGAAGTCACCAGAGGGAAATCCATATACTAAAGGTACAAAACAAAACGTAGTGGTCGCGAATAGAATAATCAGTACGACAAGGTACATGAGGCGATACCAACTAGGATACTAGTAGTTGCCTGATCCGGACTGATGTTGGGCATAGCAGCTACTATCCCAACACCGCGAAACAACACTCCCAAATCAAGGGGTGCACCCAAATCGAATCACAAAAGTAATAGATATGGTATCGAAGAAGTGTGTCCGCTAGAGATGGCGATCCTCAATGGCCCGGCGCGGCTCCTGTTTTAGTCATGTCAGGGGTCATCCAAAATCGTTCTCTTTCTTCAGTCAACGCGTTCACCAAAACCATCCACTTCGTTCTGGATCAACACTCCGCGTATATTAGTTATTAAAGTGGTTTTCGGTATCGACAGAGAGTATGTCCATATCCGATCCCGGTCTCTTTAATAACTACGCATTAATTTCC
The DNA here is from genome assembly GCA_030737815.1 of Allium fistulosum. Classification (NCBI taxonomy): domain Eukaryota; kingdom Viridiplantae; phylum Streptophyta; class Magnoliopsida; order Asparagales; family Amaryllidaceae; genus Allium; species Allium fistulosum. The sequence goes on from CM060902.1 coordinate 239,397,570, forward strand.
CGATGGTCATTTAATATTAAAGTTTAAACAAATCAAAGTCCAAAAGTCAAGTTGCAAGTTTGACTTTCAAAATTTGACATTTCACAATTCAATTTATTTCGAACATTTAAAATTATATTTCCGAATGAAGTTTTAGTTCAAGTCCTTGAGTTAACCATACTTAAGTATTCAAGTTCAATTAAATTCCTATCCCCATTCATCGTTACATTACATTTAATCAAAACTTTGATTTAATCAATTTCAACAGCTAAATCAACTCCTTAACTTTAGTTGGTTTTACATTCCTTTTAAGTCACTTTGTTACTTAATCTCACCTTTAATTTATAACAAATCCCAAATTTATTAAATTTATCAAATTATATTTAATTTTGAATCTAATCAATTCAATTTATTAGATTCTAAAACTTACTTATTCAAATCTCATTTCAATTTAACGTGTCCATCCGTTTATCTAATTAAATAGATTTATTAATCCGTTTCAATTTAATCCATTAATTTACTACAATAAATTCCATTAATTTATTACAATTAATCCTATTAATTTAATACCATTAAATCCATTGATTTATTTCAATTAAATCCATTTATTTATTACAATTAAATCCGTTCATTTATTATAATTAAATCTATTGATTTATTACAATTAAATATATTCATTTACTACAATTAAATCCGTTCATTTATTACAATTAAATCTATTGATTTATTACAATTAAATCTATTCATTTACTACAATTAAGTTTACTGTTTTATTACAATTAAATCCATAAATTTCGTTACTTACTTTCCAATAAATTTTTAAGTTCATTTCTTAATTTCAAATGAATTTCAATTTCAAAATGATTTTGTTGACCAATCGGGTTTCTTATCTTTAATTATCTATCCTAGACCAAAGTTGTTCAATTTTGGGTATTTATCATTTCAACTCAATATAATTAAATAAAACAAAACATAGCAAAGGGAACTTGCAGTGTGATAACTGGGATGGTGTCAAAGTAAATAAACAATCAATAGCAACCATACACAACAATTTAACCGTTTATTTAAATAATCCCGAAATAATCGTATTTAATTTACATTTGTTATTTATGTAAATTAAATAAAATTATTCCTAGAATCCACACTATCATTTCATGCGGATTAAAGATTATTACATTATAGGTTTTCACTTGGCGTTTATTATAAATTTATTACAGCAATCATACATTCAATGGTTCAAAGTATAACTGATCCTATTTCTACGTGTCGATTTATTTAACATTTAAAGGGACAAGTTCACATATATAATCTATTTTGAATTTTAGACTATCCTATATCAATTCCAATTTCATATTAATTACCACTTATATTAACAACCAAATTCAACATCACATAACAAATTTAATGTCATAATTATTTCATATCTAACTTCAAATCACAATTTAACATCAACTATTTTAACATTCAAATTAATATCAATAACATCTATCACTTGATTATCATAGCATAATAGATTGAGTCGTGAATGAAATATTCACCTTGCGTGGTTGAAGAAGATGACGACGAAGCACAACAATGAATAGACTAGAATGGATGACACAAGCACTAATACGAACTATAAATCAAATAAAGATTATTCAACAATAGCTTAATACGATGTATATATATTGATTTTTATATATATAAAAACCATACCAAACAACTAGATGCAAATAAGGCGGATGGAAGCTTAGATCGCTGGATTAGCCTCAACTGGAATTGCGCGGACAAGCATAAATGAGTCCATAAGTTACAAATTATGACTGATATATAATTTTATCAAAACGAAGAACAAAATAAAATAAAATAAAAAGTGGCAGCGGACGCGGTAGCGGGCTAAGCGGGCTCGACGTGGCGAGTCGGGGTGGTCGAGGTAAGGCGTGCTGGTCGTGTTGCATGGGCAGTGGGTCGGGGCGGGCTGGGCTGGTGAGGGGCAGGCGGTGGGCTGGGCAGGCAGCTCGGTGGGGACTGGGCTGGCGAGGGCAGTGCTGGTGCAGGCAGGGCAGGCGGGCGAAGGCTGGGGACGGTTGGCGGGCTGGGCGTGGGGCCGGGGCAGGCGAAGGGCAGCAGGCGGGTTCGGTGTAGGCGGATGCGGGCGGTACGGCTGGGCTGGGCGGTGGCGGCTGGCGTGGGACTGGGGTAGGCGGAGGGACTGGGGTAGGGTCTGGGCGAAGGCTGGGCGGATGGGTGGCGGGCTGAGGGGACTGGCGAAGGCTGGGCGTGGTGGTGGGCTGAGGGGACTGGCGAAGGCTGGGCGTGGTGGTGGGGTCTGGGTGGCGCGGAGGGCGGGCGGAGGGCAGGCGGAGGGGCAGTGGGTTGGGTTGGTGGGAGGCAGTGGAGGAAGCTTCAGTTTGCTTGAGGAGGAAGAAAGAAAAAAAAAATATGAGGAGAAGAGGAGGGCAGAGGAATACGTACCAAAGATGTAAAATGCAAACGAGTGAATGAAGTGAACCAGTATAAAATGAATATTATAACAAAAACCAAGAGTCTCCAACTTATTTCTTTGGTAACTGAATGGCTGTTGGCTTTCCAAGGCAATTGAATAGACAAACGCTGTTAGGATACTAAACGTTGGAGAGAATGGGTACCGTTTTATGCTGCGTAACAGACCCGTTTGCAATCTGTTAAATAAATATAGTTCGCAGCGCCGAACTCCGATTGACATAAACAAATATACCGTTTTGATCAGCGCGACGAGGAGAACGCAACGGTATACAGATATCAGTGGTACGATTAAATTATAAAATTCGAAATTTTCTATTGTAGAAAATGCAGCAAAAACGCCGAAGAATAAGTTCGACGGAGCTGAGGATGTCTGGAATTTGAAAAACGAAAAATGATGTCTTGATCAGAAGATGGTTTAGAATTTTTCTATGTAAAAATATTCTGATTCAGAAGATAAAAATTTTCGCGTTTAAAATGAACTGATGTGAAGTAAACGCGAACGAAATTTGCTGCGGTATTTTTCGACGAAACTTTTCCCATATCTATAACTATCTAGGCGCAAGTTTTAAACAAAGTTTGGACGCTAATTGAAATCGTATGAAAGTTCCATAATTTTATGTTAAAATAATGGATTCAAAATTTTAAAATTGGGTCGGAATTTCAGGGTCGTTACATTCTCCCCCACTCAAAACTTTTCATCCTTGAAAAGAACGAGACGGTGAAGTAAGAATGGAGTAAGCGGAAAATTCAAGATAGATTTTTAAGAAAATTTGATTTATACCTGAAATCAGTAATTCGGGGTTTGAATCCCGAATGCTATCCTCAGTTTCCCATGTGCAATCTCGCTCATCTGCACTCCATTGGACTTTTACTAGATTTATAGACTTTTTTCTTAATTGCCTTGTTTCCCGATCGACTATTCGAAGTGGTCTCCTTTCGATAGTCAAATCTGGCTCGATATCTACTTCATCCAACTGAGCAATTGGAATGGTCATGGATGGATCTCGCACGACTTTCCGGAGGTGTGAAACATGGAATACGTTGTGCACGCCCTCAAACATTTCTGGTAATGCAACTCTATAAGCCAGTGTGCCAATTCTCTCGATGATAGTAAATGGTCCGACAAATCTTGGGGCAAGCTTCCCTCTACGACCAAATCGAATAACATTCTTCAAAGGTGATACTTTCAGAAATACCTCATCCCCAACCTGGAATTCCAAATCTCTTCTACGCCTATCTACATAGCTCTTCTGCCTATACTGTGCGGTCTTCATCTTTCTTCTGATCTCATTAACCTTCTCGGATGCTTCCATAATCATATCTTGGCCAAGAACCAATCGATCACCAGGCTCAATCCAACAAGCTGGCGATTTGCATGGCCGTCCATATAAAGCTTCGAACGGTGCCATATCGATACTCGCCTGATAACTGTTATTATAAGTGAATTCAACCAAATGGAGATGGTCTTCCCAAGATCCACCGAAATCAATAATGCAGGCCCGGAGCAGATCCTCCAAAATCTGATTTACCCTTTCTGTTTGGCCATCTGTTTAAGGATGATAAGCTGTGCTCAGATTCAGTTTAGTGCCCAAGACGTCCTGAAACGCCTTCCAGAATTTACTAGTGAATATAGGGTCTCGATCGCATACAATACTAGATGGAACCCCATGAAGTCTAACAATCTCTCTCATATATATCTCTGCCAAACTTGAAGCAGTACAAGTGGTCTTAACAGGAATAAAGTGAGCAGATTTTGTCAACCTATCAACGATCACCCATATACCCTCATTACCTTTTCTGGTCCTCGGTAATCCATCAATGAAGTCCATAGAAATCTGATCCCATTTCCAATAAGGAATCTAGGGGTTGAAGTAAACCGGCAGTCTTCTAGTGATCGGCCTTGACTTGTTGGCAGGTGGTGCATCTACTGACATATATAGAAATATCTCTCTTCATCCCACTCCACCAATATAAACGCTTCATATTACGATACATCTTAGTGACGCCAGGATGAAATGAAATTGATGACTGATGATTCTCTCTAAGTACTTCTTGTCTCAATCCATCGACATTAGGAACACAAATACGGTTGTCGATCCTTAGAATTCCATTACTATCAATCTGTGCTCCTATTTTACCGTCAACATTTCCGACTCTACCAAGAACTAACTCCTTCATACGATAGAGCAAAGTGTCCTCATATTGTTTAGCTTTTATGCGATCCATAAGAGAGGGAGAGATGACAAGTTGAAATAACATGCCTTCAACAATATTACAGCAAGACAATGCTTTGCTACGACTCAATGCATCGGCTACAACATTTGCTTTCCCAGGAGTATGAGTGATGTCGAGATCATATGCAGCTAAAAATTCGAGCCATCGGACTTGCCTCTGATTCAAATCCTTCTGAGAAAAGATATATCTCAAGGACTTATGATCAGTGAATAATTCGAATTTTGTTCCTAAAAGATGATGCCTCCATAGTTTCAGAGCAAATACAACGGCAAGAAGCTCTAGGTCATGTGTGGCATAGTTTAATTCGTGGGTCTTCAACTGACGGCCAGCATAAGCAATAACCTTTCCATTTTGCATAAGAACAGCGCCTAAACCTTCTCGGCAAGCATCTGTATAGACAGTTAATCCTTCACTTCCATCGATTACTGCAAGAACAGGGGCTGAAGTTAACTTACGCTTCAACTCATTAAAAGCTGATTCACACTTCTCACTCCAAATAAACTTAACATCCTTCCGAGTTAAAGCAGTAAGTGGGGCAGAAATACGGGCAAAGTGCTTAATAAATCTGCGATAATAACCGGCTAAACCCAAGAAACTACGAATATCTGTAGGAGTTTTAGGAGTCTCTTAATCATTGATTACGGCGATCTTAGCTGGATCGACCGAGATCCCATTTTCAGAAACTATGTGGCCCAGGAATCTCACTTCATCTCACCAGAAGTGGCATTTAGAGAATTTGGCCTTAAGTTGATGATTTCGGAGAGTTTCCAGAACATAAGCAAGGTGTGTCTCATGCTCCTTCTTGTCTTTGGAGAAGACGAGAATATCATCAATGAAAACAAGAACAAACTTGTTAAGCACATCACGGAAAACTCGATTCATCAAGTCAACGAAATAAGCAGGTGCGTTGGTCAAACCGAATGGCATAACCAACCATTCATAGAATCCATTCTCAGTACGGAAAGCTGTCTTATGAATACTATCTTCAGCAACTCTGAGTTGGTGGAATACAGTGGCTATATCAAGTTGTGAGAAAATTTTAGCCCCATGGAGTTGATCGAATAAATCGTTGATGCGAGGCATTGGGTAACGATTCTTGAGAGTGCGTTTGTTCAGTTCTCGGTAATCAACACACATGCGAAGAGATCCATCTGATTTGGTGACAAATATAACTGCGGTGCCCCATTCAGAACAACTTCTCCTAATCAATCCTTTAGCAAATAGATCATCAATTTGGGTTTTTAGTTCAGCTTTTTCTTTAGGAGCCATCCTTCGGTGTGGGAGAACTACAGGAGTAGCTCCAGGAATAAGATCAATACGGAAATTGATTTCCCGTTTGGGCGGTAAAGAGTTGACCTCTCCAAATACATCGGGAAATTTATGAACAATAGGGGTAGTGTTAAGATCATCCGGATGAGCATCAAGAGAGAATATGAAGCTTCCGGCATATTTCTGTGGTGATTTGCATTCAATGACAAGTGGCTGATCCATGTCGCTTACCAAAGAAACTGAACGAGTTTTGCAGGAAATAACAGCATCAAATTTGCTTAACCAATCAGCTCCTAAAAGAAAGTCGAATGCTTGGAATCCAAGTACATAGAAATCCCAAGTGAATCGAGAAAAATCATACATAAGTGCAACTCCCTTGCAAACACTTCGGAGGTTAGCGGGTCCTCCAATGGGATTTGAGACACATAAGGAGGTAGTAGCAAGAGTAGGTTCTAATTTGAGCTTATTACAAAGGTCAATGGATATAAAACTATATGAAGCACCAGTATCGAATAATACCCTAACAGGCGTAGCATGTAAATGAAAAACACTTCGTAAGGTACCTTGGTCATCCTAGGTGGGTGGTGCAGGGGGTGCAGGTGTGGTGATAGCAAATACTCCAGATGGTGTGCCATGCTTATACAGTGGGCAGTCTTTCTTGAAATGACCCGGCTGGAGGCAGACATAGCATAAATCTTTCCTAGTCGTAGAAGGTGGTGGAACAGCAGCTCCGGTAGATGGACAACTATTAGCATAATGGCCCTTCTTATCGCATTTGAAGCAAGTGATATTAGCAAGGTCGATTGGGCTTTTCTGAGCATATCCCAATCCTGTAGTCTTCTGCCAAGCTTTCTTTTGTTGATCAAAGTTCATCTTCCTTTTCTCGGGCTGGCTAGAAGAGGGCTGTGTAGGAATGGCCTTGGTAGTAGGTCCCTTAGGCTTTGCCTCATATCTAAGAGCATAATCTACAAGCTCTATGAAGGTGCAATGAGTGTGGCCAGTAAGCAAGTCATAATATTATGGTCTAGCTCCCAAAATGAATTTCTCGTTCTTCAGAAGTGGTGTATCGATCAAGCCAGGTCCGAATTTTGAGAGTTCGTTGAATTTCCTCTCATACTCAGAAAAAGTCATACTGCCTTGCTTAAGATCCATGAAAGCTCTATAAAGTTGGGTTTTTCCAGCAGCTGGCATCCATTGTGCCGAGAAAGTATCCCTAATCAAAAGATAGGCAAGATGAATAACATTCCAAAGATTAAAGGAGAATTTAGATTACGGAATCTAATTAAATTTTGTACCTAAACTGGGCCCAAGTGATGGTGTCCTCTTCGATACGAGAAGTAACTGATTCCCACCAATCTTGCGCGACATCCTGAAGTTGCCAGGCAGCAAGCTGACGCTTCTGAGCATCAGTGATCTCTAGACCCGAAAATATCTTTTCTAAGCTTTTAAGCCATTGCTGAGCCTCAATAATGTTCTCGGATCCAGAAAACTTAATACCTCCAAGCTGTGAATATTCCTTACTAAGAATGGTGAATCTGACAGGAGCTGGAGCGGCAGGTGCAGCCTGAGCAGGACCATTGCCTCTTCCACCCCTATTGTTTCTTCTGGTACTCATCCTGAAATACCAAAAGAAATTTAGGACCAAGGATAAAATCAGAGAACTCAAAGGGAAAATTTAATCGACGAATCAAAGAAGTTCGAATAGAAAGGACTTGGATATTGAATCGATTCTCCTCATTCTAGGGTATTGCTACCCTATCTCTAATGAGTTTCATAATCCCGAACTAATGTTTTAGGGAAACCGAAGCTCTGATACCAACTGTAACAACCCGTATATTTGGACTATTTAAATTGACAATAATCCACATGTCAACTTAAATAATACAAAACACGAATCATTATGGGATTATGAATACATATATGTAGATGAGAATCAATACAACATCACAGACACAGAATAGTCACAGAATAATGCAGCGGAAAAGTACATCATCATAATAGTAGTTCATGAAGCTACTACAGGAATACAACAATGTCTTAACATAAAGTGACAAAGAGAAATACAAAATGTGTAATACATAAGTTCACCAAATACTAGAAAGGAAATAACTGATAAAGATAAATGCTAAGTCTTCAGCATCTTCAACCAACCTTGATCAGCAACTGGATAGCTTCAGACTGACCCGAGCATATACAAAAGAAACACTCGAGTCAGGACTCAAGATCTTATACAGGATAATTAGGTGCAAATAATAAAGTCCATAACTCAAAGATGAATGTGATACACATCTTTAAGGATCCGATAAACTATCTATATATACGATAGAATACGCTAAATAGATAATGTCTAATCAGTAAAGTATGATATCAAAATAGCGTTAAGTCATGGCCCATTCCACCCTTAACACATTTTTATTCCCAAGAGCATATACAAGACCGTAGTTTCCCCAAAACCGGAAGTCACCAGAGGGCAATCCATATACTAAAGGTACAAAACAAAACGTAGTGGTCGCGAATAGAATAATCAGTACGACAAGGTACATGAGGCGATACCAACTAGGATACTAGTAGTTGCCTGATCCGGACTGATGTTGGGCATAGCAGCTACTATCCCAACACCGCGAAACAACACTCCCAAATCAAGGGGTGCACCCAAATCGAATCACAAAAGTAATAGATATGGTATCGAAGAAGTGTGTCCGCTAGAGATGGCGATCCTCAATGGCCCGGCGCGGCTCCTGTTTTAGTCATGTCAGGGGTCATCCAAAATCGTTCTCTTTCTTCAGTCAACGCGTTCACCAAAACCATCCACTTCGTTCTGGATCAACACTCCGCGTATATTAGTTATTAAAGTGGTTTTCGGTATCGACAGAGAGTATGTCCATATTCGATCCCGGTCTCTTTAATAACTACGCATTAATTTCCCGATGGTCATTTAATATTAAAGTTTAAACAAATCAAAGTCCAAAAGTCAAGTTGCAAGTTTGACTTTCAAAATTTGACATTTCACAATTCAATTTATTTCGAACATTTAAAATTATATTTCCAAATGAAGTTTTAGTTCAAGTCCTTGAGTTAACCATACTTAAGTATTCAAGTTCAATTAAATTCCTATCCCCATTCATCGTTACATTACATTTAATCAAAACTTTGATTTAATCAATTTCAACAGCTAAATCAACTCCTTAACTTTAGTTGGTTTTACATTCCTTTTAAGTCACTTTGTTACTTAATCTCACCTTTAATTTATAACAAATCCCAAATTTATTAAATTTATCAAATTATATTTAATTTTGAATCTAATCAATTCAATTTATTAGATTCTAAAACTTACTTATTCAAATCTCATTTCAATTTAACGTATCCATCCGTTTATCTAATTAAATAGATTTATTAATCCGTTTCAATTTAATCCATTAATTTACTACAATTAATTCCATTAATTTATTACAATTAATCCTATTAATTTAATACCATTAAATCCATTGATTTATTTCAATTAAATCCATTTATTTATTACAATTAAATCCGTTCATTTATTACAATTAAATCTATTGATTTATTACAATTAAATCTATTCATTTACTACAATTAAATCCGTTCATTTATTACAATTAAATCTATTGATTTATTACAATTAAATCTATTCATTTACTACAATTAAGTTTACTGTTTTATTACAATTAAATCCATAAATTTCGTTACTTACTTTCCAATAAATTTTTAAGTTCATTTCTTAATTTCAAATGAATTTCAATTTCCAAATGATTTTGTTGACCAATCGGGTTTCTTATCTTTAATTATCTATCCTAGGCCAAAGTTGTTCAATTTTGGGTATTTATCATTTCAACTCAATATAATTAAATAAAACAAAACATAGCAAAGGGAACTTGCAGTGTGATAACTGGGATGGTGTCAAAGTAAATAAACAATCAATAGCAACCATACACAACAATTTAACCGTTTATTTAAATAATCCCGAAATAATCGTATTTAATTTACATTTGTTATTTATGTAAATTAAATAAAATTATTCCTAGAATCCACACTATCATTTCATGCGGATTAAAGATTATTACATTATAGGTTTTCACTTGGCGTTTATTATCAATTTATTACAGCAATCATACATTCAATGGTTCAAAGTATAACTGATCCTATTTCTACGTGTCGATTTATTTAACATTTAAAGGGACAAGTTCACATATATAATCTATTTTGAATTTTAGACTATCCTATATCAATTCCAATTTCATATTAATTACCACTTATATTAACAACCAAATTCAACATCACATAACAAATTTAATGTCATAATTATTTCATATCTAACTTCAAATCACAATTTAACATCAACTATTTTAACATTCAAATTAATATCAATAACATCTATCACTTGATTATCATAGCATAATAGATTGAGTCGTGAATGAAATATTCACCTTGCGTGGTTGAAGAAGATGACGACGAAGCACGACAATGAATAGACTAGAATGGATGACACAAGCACTAATACGAACTATAAATCAAATAAAGATTATTCAACAATAGCTTAATACGATGTATATATATTGATTTGTATATATATATAAACCATACCAAACAACTAGATGCAAATAAGGCGGATGGAAGCTTAGATCGCTGGATTAGCCTCAACTGGAACTACGCGGACAAGCATAAATGAGTCCATAAGTTATAAATTATGAATGATATATAATTTTATCAAAACAAAGAACAAAATAAAATAAAATAAAAAGTGGCAGCGGACGCGGTAGCGGGCTAAGCGGGCTCGACGTGGCGAGTCGGGGTGGTCGAGGTAAGGCGGGCTGGTCGTGTTGCATGGGCAGTGGGTCGGGGCGGGCTGGGCTGCTCAGGGGCAGGCGGTGGGCTGGGCAGGCGGCTCGGTGGGGACTGGGCTGGCGAGGGCAGTGCTGGTGCGGGCAGGGCAGGCGGGCGAAGGCTGGGGACGGTTGGCGGGCTGGGCGTGGGGCTGGGACAGGCGAAGGGCGGCAGGCGGGTTCGGTGTAGGCGGATGCGGGCGGTAGGGCTGGGCTGGGCGGTGGCGGCTGGCATGGGACTGGGGTAGGCGGAGGGACTGGGGTAGGGTCTAGGCGAAGGCTGGGCGGATGGGTGGCGGGCTGAGGGGACTGGCGAAGGCTGGGCGTGGTGGTGGGCTGAGGGGACTGGCGAAGGCTGGGCGTGGTGGTGGGGTTTGGGTGGCGCGGAGGTCGGGCGGAGGGCAGGCGGAGGGGCAGTGGGCTGGGTTGGTGGGAGGCAGTGGAGGAAGCTTCATTTTGCTTGAGGAGGAAGAAAGAAAAAAAATATGAGGATAAGAGGAGGGCAGAGGAATACGTACCAAAGATGTAAAATGCAAACGAGTGAATGAAGTGAACCAGTATAAAATGAATATTATAGTAAAAACCAAGAGTCTCCAACTTATTTCTTTGGTAACTGAATGGCTGTTGGCTTTCCAAGGCAATTGAATAGACAAAGGCTGTTAGGATACTGAACGTTGGAGAGAATGGGTACCGTTTTATGCTGCGTAACAGACCCGTTTGCAATCCGTTAAATAAATATAGTTCGCAGCGCCGAACTCCGATTGACATAAACAAATATACCGTTTTGATCAGCGCGAAGAGGCGAACGCAACGGTATACAGATATCAGTGGTACGATTAAATTATAAAATTCGAAATTTTCTATTGTAGAAAATGCAGCAAAAACGCCGAAGAATAAGATCGACGGAGCTGAGGATGTCTGAAATTTGAAAAACGAAAAATAGTGTCTTGATCAGAAGATGGTTTAGAATTTTTCTATGTAAAAATATTCCGTTTCAGAAGATAAAAATTTTCGCATTTAAAATGAACTGATGTGAAGTAAACGCGAACGAAATTTGCTGCGGTATTTTTCGATGAAACTTTTCCCATATCTATAACTATCTAGGCGCAATTTTTAAACAAAGTTTGGATGCTAATTGAAATCATATGAAAGTTCCATAATTTTATGTTAAAATAATGGATTCAAAATTTTAAAATTGGGTCGGAATTTCAGGGTCGTTACAACAATAACAGAATCAAACACAAATGCAGAAAGTAAATAAAAAGCAGTAAAAGGAAAGAACACACCGGATTTTATACTGGTTCGGAGTTACCCTACATCCAGTCTTGTACCAAGGCAGAACACCCCATACAGATTTTTATTATACCAAAGTCGAGATTACAATCCTCAGTTTCTAAAGGCCTTGAGGTACCCTCCTGTCTCACGAGTCCAGGGCAAACTCTCTTGATTTACGGGCCATAAGATTACCCAATTGATTTCCAGGCACAACCACACCTTATAGAGAGACTCGATAAACTTTTGATTACAAATTGATCATATAACTCCAAATAGCACTTTGATCTTCGAGAGAGGGTAGAGAATCAAACAAGAATGAGATTTTAATTTGATTCACTTGAGAATTCGGCAGAATTTCGGCATGATCTTAAAAATATGAATATTTTAGAATATGGATTTGTGGAGAAGGAGTGAAGAAAATATGAAAATAGTTAGTTAAAAAATTCGTTTGTGAAGTCTATTTATAGACCAGTAACGGTCATAACCATTCGTGAAGAGATTTGAACGAATAGACACTTCTTTTGAAAATTGAAACTTTTGAACTTTAACGGCCACCATGTCGACATAGGGTATCCCATGATGTCGACATACCCTAGTTAAAAATAATGTAAAATTTGTTTTGAAAATGGTATTGAACGAAAAACAAGATGAAATGATTCTGGAATAAAATAAACTAATTTTCCTATGTTTTGAAATAAATAAGAGTAGAAAAATATATTTTTAGAATGTATATATAAATTTGATTTTAAATCTCAAGTATATATATTATAAAAGAATATTTAAAAAATCAGAAGATAGTTTTAAAAACAAACAAAGTTTAAAACAGGAGTTTATTTAAAAAAACAAAGAATATTTTAAGGCTAAAACATCTTTTTGAAAATCATTTTGAAAAACCATTTTGAAGTAGTTTTGCAAGCTTCTTCCTGCAGAATATCTCATCACATCAGGACTCGAGAACTTGTACAAAACCAGGATGTTCATGGGTTTGTAAGCCACTTGTCGTAGGTTTGTAAGCTACTTGTCATGGGTTTGTAAGCCACTAAGAAGATAGAAATGGGTTCTGTAACAACCCGCATATTTATCGATTTTATATTTTAATATTTTATTTAAATATTTCATCGTTAATCGGATTGATGTCCAAAAAGCTACTTTTTGCAAACAGTCGAATTAGGACTCGAGACCACCTCCATTGAGTTCAAAATGTCGTTTGCGATCTTTTTGAGTGTAAGCTTCGCTATGTTTGGAGTTAGTGGAATTTTTGCTACTTTTCACTTTGGACTTGGGTTTGGGTTCAGCCCTTAACTCCACTTAATCCCCCTAGCTCTCTAACTCTTCATCCATTCACTCCCATTTCATTTCATTTCCTCAAGCAAATTGAAAATGGTGGAGAGGAAGAGGAATTAGAAATTACAAAACCCTAGTTCCATTTGCAAATTCTTGTTCTAGCTTCAAATTCAAAGAGAACCCATTGGTAAGCTTCATCTCCTTCTTCTCCAACACATTCTCTCTTTGGTTTCAGAAATTCCTAAACCTAACTTTGGGAATATTCTTCTTTTTAAGCTTTGAATTCAAGCTTGTTGAGTTGGAATTGAAGAGTAATTGCTCTTGCCATTGCTCCATAGCATCTTCTTCATTCGTTTGGGTTCAAAGGTGAGATTTTTATCTCACATCTATGTTTATAATTATCTTTGATTGTTAGGTATGAATTCCTAACACTTCTTCATGTGCATTTGCTCTTGATTTGGATTGGTTTTGTGAAAATCCTTTTATGGATGTTTGATCATGCTTTTGGTGATGCACCGAGGAGCATATAGGGCCGGGTTGCTGTTTGGCATAATCCCTTAGAGCCAATGTTCGTCCGGTTGCGTTTTGGAAGAGTTTTCACTTCATTTTGTATAGGCTGAAAAACAGCCCAGACATGATTCAGTCGACTGAATTCTCTGTTCAGTCGACTGAACCTGGAACCCGAAAGTTTCCAGGCATGATTCAGTCGACTGAAAACTCTGTTCAGTCGACTGAACCTGGAAACAGAAAGGTTCCTGAACCTGGAAATTTTCCAGATACAGGGTCAGTCGACTGAAAACTCTGTTCAGTCGACTGAACCTGCTGTTTCAGTCCAGTTTGCCTTTTTGGATTGAATTCTCAATTTAAATCGATTCGTGATGATCCTATTTGTCGTTATCATTTATTTTCTTCATTGATGACTTCTTCTCGGGATTTCTAAGAATGTCGCTCGCCTCTCTTGTCTTCACTAAGTCGTACCGTACAACTCTGCGTAAGCGATCTTATCGAAAAATAAACATTCATCAGAATTTCTATTATGATGGTTCTGGGATTGATTTCCTTGGATTTTGTTCACGTCTTCGAATGTGAATTTTTATGATTGATTGTTTCTACAATCACTTCTATGATTTGTCACTTCAAAATATAAAGGTTTTCTATACTAGTATTAAATATCAAAACTCTTTCATCAAAGCGATTTCAACACTATTTTAAATATCCAAAGTTCGTTTTCTCAAACTGTTTTCCAATCTATTAGTATATACAAACCTTTACTTCATTCGTATGAGAAAATATAATTAAACGGCTTAGCAAAACAAGTGGTATGAAACGCTTGCGTTTACTTCGTCGGTTAATTGATGGACTTGTTCGATTGAAACTCTTGTGACAATTTTCTAGTGGAGATCTACAATTTGTTCGTAAATATTTGAGTTAAGCAAGTGGTTATGGGACATGAAGCTAAACTCTTATATTTACTAGCTTAGTGTAATTGACACTTCCTGATGATCATGACGATCATTTTTGTGATTTAGACTAGCGATTGAGCGATGTCTCTTTGTCTGCGAGGGAGACTATACCCCGTTTATGTGATGTTTCACCATCACATATGTAGGGTAGCACCCTACGGTCTTCGGACCATTCGTGGAGCATTCGGCTCATCGGTCTTCGGACCATTCGTGGAGCATTCGGCTCATCGGTCTTCGGACCATTCGTGGAGCATTCGGCTCATCGGTCTTCGGACCATTCGTGGAGCATTCGGCTCATAGGTCTTCGGACCATTCGTGGAGCATTCGGCTCATAGGCTTTCCCCCCTTTTATGTGTTTTCTGGATTTCTGGTGATGACTTCTGGAATTTTGTACTTCACCAATTTTCATGATTTTCATTGATATGATATCAGTTTTTGTGCATTGGTGAATTTATGTGTTATTGACTTGTTATGAATACAAGTTTAGGGTATGATACCCTATTTTATCTTTGAGAAGATTCTTGTGATATTGATTAATCTCTTGTTGATTATCATTTTCATACTTGTAGTAGTATGCTTTTATGGTTATTATTTGTTTATGCCATATCTCTCGTTCTATATCATTTTATCTGATAATTATAGCTAGACTGATCCGTTTATTATTTTCTTCTTAAATAATACTCGAGTCAGACTGAGATTTTACAGGTGCTTCCTCATGACTTCTTACCTGGAGCCATCTTCTGACTTTTGGCTAACTACTCTAGTTTAGTAGTTTTTTTGTTGTATGCATTTGAGATTAGACTCCTTGATGTATACATATTCTTTTGCCTTGCACTTGTATATATTCTTTTGTGTTATTGTGGATCTTATTTGACCACTACTCTGATGTACACTTTCATGTGTTATATTCATATCTATTTCCGCCTTTGTGATATGAATTGTCTGTGGCTGATTTGTGTTATGTTTATTTCTATATTTGTTTCCGAAGATTATATATAGCCACCATGTGATAGCTTTGTGTTTGTATCGGTATGTTGGATTTCCTCTTTAAAAGATATGCATTCTATTCTATCTGACATATCGGTGCTCGTACAAAGAAGTTACACGGATGGTCGCTCCTCAATAGCCTTATTCTCCGTGCTAATTGACAGCACTACATCGTAGTGTTCTTGGTTAGCGTGGGTATAGAGGTGGGGCGTCACAGGTTCCATCCCAAATAAAATTTGGAATGAAGATTTCTGTGCTATTATGAAGTTTTAACAATAAACTAGACACATATCTTGAAATCTTGATCTTGATACTCTAGAGTCTTCAATCTTGAATCTTGAGTCTTGAGTCTTGAGTCTTTATACTGATCAGTCTTCAGTAATCAATACCTGCATATATATATATATATATATATATATATATATATCCTGCATATGCATATCTATCTACACAATAGTGTTAGTATATATTTTATAATAAGATAAGTTAAAAAGGTTATTGTCATCAAAACCAACATCTCAGTTCCTAACAGCTATCATTTCGATCAGCACTGGTCGGACCTCTAAACAGGCCAACATAGCAGTACTCTGACTAGAATCAGTAGTCGATCTCGAATTTATACTATACATAGCCAAAACTTCTAAATCCTTCCATTCTGCCAAGATAGCTGACACCACATTCTGATGTCTCCTGCTAAGGGCATTCGCTACCTTATTTCCTTTTCCAGGAGTATATTCTATACGAAAATCATAAGCAGCCAAAAACTCCAGTCTGCTGTCGCATATTCAACTCTTTCTGAGAGAATAAATATCTTAAGGACTTATGATCAGTGTATAGCTCAAATCTCTCCCCTAAGAGATGATGTCTCCAAATCTTCAATGCGAAGATCACCGCAGCTAACTCCAAATCATGAGTAGGATATCTTACTTCGTGCGGTCTAAGCTATCGAGACGCATAGGCAATGACTTTACCATTCTACATCAATACAGCTCCCAATCCTGTTCCACATGTATTAGTGTACACCAACAACCCTTGGTTTCCATCTCGAATAACTAACACTGGTGCGTTGGTCAATAAATGTTTTGAATTAAGGAACCCTTCCTCACATTTGTCGGACCAAATGAACTTCACATCCTTCCTGGTCAACTTAGTCAAAGGTGCTGCTATCCACGAAAAATCTTTGATAAATCTTCGGTAATAGCCTGTAAGTCCGAGAAAACTTCTTATCTCTGTTACTGTCCCTGGTCTTCTCCAATTATTGACAGCTTCGATCTTAACTGGATCTAGTGCCAAACCTTTTTTTGAAACTACATGACTAAGAAACTTGACCTCCTTCTTCCTAAAATGAAATTTAGAAAACTTCGCCTTTAGCTGATGCTGCCTTAGTGTCTCAAGCACTATTCTCAGATGCTTCTCATGCTCTCTCTCATCTTTCGAGTACACCAAAATGTCATCTATGAATACTAATACGAACCTATCCAAGTATTCTCGAAAAACCCGGTTCATCAAGTCCACGAAGAAAGCATGTGCATTCGTCAACCCTAATGGCATCACTAACCATTCATATGAACCATACCTAGTTCGAAATGCTGTCAAAGGAATATTGTTCTCTGCCACTCTCAACTGATGGAAATCGGTCGCCAAATCTAATTAGGAAAACACTCTGGCTCTACTCAACTGATCAAACAGATCGTCAATTTGCAGCAAAGGATATTTATTTTTTATCGTCCTTTCGTTCAGCTTACGGTAGTCAATGCACATCCGCAATGTCCCATCTGACTTCTTCACAAAAATCGCGGCCGCTCCCCAAGGCGAACTGCTTGGTCTAATAAAATTTCTTCCTTCTAGATCCACCAACTGCACCTTCAATTCTTTCATCTCAGTCGGTGTCATTCTGCTAGGTGGTCTACTGACAGGTTCAGCTCCTGGTACAAGATCTATCTGAAACTCAATAGCTCGTTTCGATGGTAGTCCTGTGATCGGCTCAAATTTGTCTACAAACTCTCTTGCTACTCGAACCTTACTTAGCTCCTCCGCCGCTTCCAAGGCACTTAACACAGCACAAACACTTCGGTAAGAATTCTCTACTGAGAAGATGATCCGGATATGACTATTTGGATGCCTTAATGATATTTCCCTATCCTGGCAAAATATCCTAGCCTTATATCTACCTAGCCAATCCATACCCAAAATGATCCTGAAATCTACGAAATCATAAACATACAAACTACATGTAAACATATGACCTAAAAAATCAAGTTCTAACTGGTCACATCTCATCCCTAGAGTTGCATACCCTTCTATTGGATTCGCAACCCTTAAGGAAGAAAAAGGGTAAGTGGGTTCTAAGCTTAACTTACTAACTATATTCTGGGAATATAAATGAATGTGATGCTCCGGTATCAAATTGTATCCTTACTGGAATACTTTAAATCAAAATTGTACCTTCCATCACAGTCTTTCCCTTATCTGCTGCAGTTGATTTGGAAGAAGATGGTGGTCCAATAGCAAAAACCTTTCCTTTTTCTGCCCTAACCGGCTCTGGACACTGGTTCTTGTAATACCCAACTTGATTGCGGTTGTAACACTTAATATGTTTCTTATCCGCAGCCTTCTTCTACCCCTTGCCTGACCGACACTCGTTTGCAAAATGACCCTTCTTGTCACATTTGTAGCAGACTAAATCAACTTTTGACTTCTTGGATGAATCTCCCTTCTAGGCTCCTTTCATTTTGAAGAACTTTCTCTTCTTTCCCTGAGAACTCTAGGATTCAAATGGCTTCTCTCTAGCACAAATAGCAAGCACCTCCTCATGGCGAATGGCCATCTCCACCACCACATTATAGGGATCACGGATATGAGTCAGGGTTGCCCTAGCAAGCTCGGGCCTTAGTCTTTGAATGAACCTTTCATTCCTTCTGATGTCGGTGTCTATAATAGCGTATCCATATCGAGATAGCTCATCAAATCTATTTGCATACTCGATAACTGACATATCTCCCTGAACTAAATCCATGAATTTTCTCATTAATGTCAACTTGGCAACTTCATAAATAAACCTATGTTCGAATCTCCTTCGAAAATCAGCCTAAGTCAACTCTTCTTTTGGAACACCGGCAGTCACACCATTCCACCAGTGAAGTGCTGAACCTTGCAACTGTCTAGAGGCCAACCTTCTCTTCTGCGCATCTTCTAACCCGAATCAGAGAAAATCCTTCCATAGTGTAATAGCCAATTCTCCACTTCTATAGCATCTTCTGTTCCCATAAATGGCTTTCCACCCAAACTAGTGTAGTCTCGGTTTTGCTTGGAAAAATTATTCCCAACGGGAATCACAGAATTTGCTCCTCCAAAATTTCCAGCCACTCCAGCAGTTCCTGCTTGCATCAAATTAGCAAGGAACTGATACATCATCCCCGCATCTATTGGCTGATTCCCAACACTCACATTAGCTTCCGCATTTTGATTAGCGTTAGCTTGTCGACCTTGGTTCCTCCGGGTGTTAGGTCGAGCATTTCCATCAGTTGTGGTGCTTCCTCCACCTAGATTTCCTCTTCTGTTTCCTGCTTCCATATCTTCTTTCTCGTAAATCTGTATACGAGTCTTAGTAAGATACTGAAGAACTGTCTAAGAGAAAGGGGAATTACGTACTTATATATATATACCTATATATATCAAATACAAGTATGTTACAATCGCGTTAACCCAAACCCCGATCAAATTTTTGATTCATTGGATTATGTTTTGAAAATCTTTTAGGTTTGAATTTCTTAAGTTTTCATAAACTTATGCTTTGATACCAACTTGTAACATCCCCTGCTTGGAGGCCCAAAACTAACGGCTATGGATGCTGCAGTCATCCATAGTTATTAATCCTCGGCGACCAAATATGATAATGTTAGATAAATTGATATACCAGAAACACATGGATATGGAAAAAAGTTTAAAATTTCAAAACAACTTTCACATTCCATTCCAACCTCATTTCAACATTCTTTACATAATCTCACAAAGTTAACCACGTTCAGAAAAATATAATTATTAAAATATACTCCAAGACCGACATATGAAGATGCCCCCTTGGTGATCAGAGTGTATAATAGGCAATAAACAACTTTGACTTAATAAAACAGCACAGCGGAAACATGTGAGAAAGAACTTAAATAACTACATGCCTTCTGCACGACTCCGGAAGCTTTTTCGTCTTAAGAGCTACCTGAAAACCTCAAATCTCAAACTACTCAAAATCAATTGAGTATCCGAGAGTTTAAGGGGAAAACATAAACTTCGAGTCTGACATAAAGCCTAGTATGAATAATAATATACCATCTTAAATCATTCAGATATCTTGTGAGACCACGCCCTGTAGCAGAACGGGTTTCCCCTTAGTAGCATCTTAAAACTTTTATAAACCATTTTCTTTGCCCCTGCATTCACAATGGTTAATTCAATTCAAAACATCATTATGTTATGATATGCAAAACAATTGAATCAATTCTAGATTACCCATCCTCAATTCTTTTTTACTATTGTCATAGTTATAGTTTCTAGGATTACTATTAACCTAATAGTTTTCATGGGTTAACTAATAACCGGTTAAACTTTTAAGGACTCCCTGTCCAATTATATGGTTTTCATGGGATTACTTTGAACCTATTGGTAACTCCAATATCATTTTTTTATCCTAGTTTTCATGGGCTGACTAGGAACCTATTGACTAACAGTCAATATCTTTCTTTTACCCTAGTTTTCATGGGCTAACTAGGAACCTATTGACTATGTGTCAATATTTCATTTTCTTATCCGGTAGTTTTCATGGGCTTGCTATAAACCTGTCTAACTGACATCTTTCATTATACATAGTTTTCATGGGCTAACTATGAACCTATTAGCCCATGCCAATACCTTTACAGTTTTCATGGGCTTGTTGTTAACCTATTGGCCCCTACCAATATTTTTTCCCTTACACAGTTTCAATGGGCTTACTGTTAACCTATTGGCCCCTGCCAATATCTTTTATTTATTCACTACTAGGTCAACCCAACTGGTTATTCTACCTTTTTCCAAAGTACAGTTTTTGGATTCATTATAAAGTGAATATATACTTATATGAAGAAGTAAACAATATAACTTGGTTAATTCCTTTAGCCCATTTAGACTTCTTTTTAAGTTCCATTTCAAAATACTTTGTTTATTAATATGCCATGGTTTTGCTTTTTAAACAAATTTGGGTTATTTTTTTTGGTAACTATACTTTCGAAACCTTCGAAACCTTGCTTTCGACCTCACTGGATAGCCTTTTTCGAAAGCATATATGTTTTCTCAAAACATTAGGCTTCTGCCTTTCAAAAACACTTTAAAATCCTTCTTTCAAAACCTTTCTAATATAATAAAGTGTTACTTATTAATTATTAGAAGATAGCTTTGAAACCATTGGAAATATCTCTTGCTAAAGCATTGAAAGTCCCCCTTTCGACATCATTGGGTTTATCTTTTAAAATATCATTTGGTTCTAAGTAATTATAAACGAAAGTATCTATTTCAAAATCATTCTTTATTATATAAAAATATTGGGGAATTTATGATGGCGTCGATACCATCTCTTTCAACGGAGTCGAAAGCCTACATTTAAAATATTGAAGGATGGCTTTGAAACCCCTTTCGAAACCATTTCCTTCGAAACCCTTAACCCTTTTGAGAGTGTTTAGAAAGTGGCTTACTATATCTTTAAAACAAACAATACCATTCGACAGTATTGATGACTTCAATACACTCGAAAGGCACAAGAATCGCGGCAGGGATTCGACTAGGTCGGAACCCCTTCTTTTCAGAGCATTAATTTATAATTAAAGGAACTCCTTCGAAACCCCTTTTTATTTTAAAACAAACATGGCAACCACTTTGAAATCCATTATAAACTTCTTTCAAAAGCATACTTATCGACTAAGTCGAAAGCTTAGTAAAACAAAGGCAGGCGTGTTGAATATGCGAGTATATGATTTTTGTTTGATGATAATAAACATATATATATTCATTTAAATGTATTTGTTAATGTACTATTTTATTTTCACATAATTAAATAAATATTTGCTGAATAAAATAAATAGCACAGAATTTAAATTCAAACAGGTATTTTATTCAAACAAATATTCATTACAACTTTGATTAGTACAAATTTAAGCTCTCACTATATATACACAATTTCGATTACAATACAAATTCGATTACATTACATTTACAAATGCACCTTATTGCATTTCACTCATTCACCCGTATTTATCTTCAACTCCATTCCAGATTGAATCCAGCATCTGAGCTATCTGCAAAAATATACACGGATGCAGTAAAATTGAAAATGAAATATTTTTGCAGTGTAAAATAAAATGTATTTTAAAAATATTATTTGCCTCAGTGTATTATTTGCCTCAGTGTAAAATAAAATATTTTAATGGGTTGTTCGTCATCATTTAATTTTGAATTTTTCATACACGAACATTTGTGACATGCACAATGTATCACTGTACATGCCACAAGGCCGTGCACACCGATATACACTTGATAAAATTGCAGGGACAAGTGAGCACAAGGTCAAACCCAAATTAAAAGTCGGGTTCAACTCAAGTGCAATTCAAATAAAGTCAAGATATCGGCACAAGGTCAAACCCCAGCTACAAGCTGGATTCAACTCAGGTGCACTACAAAACATCACAAAACTGTCGAGCACAAGAATTCAAATACAACCAACAAATGAAGACATATATAAGTGCATCGAACCACACAGCAGCTCGAATGAGCAACTGCACCAAACCAGACATGAGTTCAAATACAATGCAACTTGAATAACACATCAGTTCGAAGAAAACTCCACATACATAAGAATTATACAAGTTCAATGCACAGGGGCTCGAAGGAGCAATAGCCTTAACAAGTGAATGGCCAAGACCAAACATAAGAAACAAGGCAGCAAACAAGAATCAAGCTAACAATGGAGTTGAAACAATGTCAACATGCAATATCGATCGGTCCAGATACAACACAGCAGTATGGAAGTGAAGACTACAAGTGCAAAGCAACGACAATGATCAGACTCAAAGCATGCACGAGCACTTATATACAAAACTGCAAACACATATGATCAAGCTTACAAATGCAGTTATGAATAAGACTAACCAAATGGCACAGGACAATGAACAATGTGCACATCATCCAATACATACATATATACACAGTACAAACTCAAGGATGAATGAAACTACAATGTAGATTCAAATGAAAAAAATGTCACCAGTGAACTGCAAGTGTCAACCAGACTCGAATGTACAGGTCAATGAAGATTCAGTCAAGCCTGGCAACATGATATAAATACAACATGAAGACTGCAATATCAAAGTGAAGAATGAATGCAACCATCAGTGCAGCTCAAAAAAGTTTCAAAGACATCATGAACTAGATATGGACTATGATCAAAGCAGTATGAACATAACCAGAACCAAAACAACATGTACAATGATATATATATATATATATATATATATATATATGCAACAAGACCCAAGACTGCAACACTACAGTCAAACACACATGAATGCATAAGTACAGAACAGTGATCGAACAAACAAAGTCAAAGCCGGAAGTAAATCAAGCTACAAGTCGAGTATGCTACAGGGATGAACACAAATGGCCAGAGTCGAGCACAAAGAATGAAATCAACATCGTCAATCATGTCAAAGCCACAAGTCAATCAAGGAAGTTCAACCACGAAAGCCGAAGTCGTCAGAATTCACGGAACCAAAAATGCCAGCAAAATCAATTCAACACTGTGGTGGCCAAGAAATCGAACCAAGTCAGAAATCAACACCGTGTGAATCAAGTAACAAATATACGAAATTGACAAAGTCATAAATCATCATAAACATACAAGCAACATCGAACGGCCGAGCAAAAGTATTGACGAATTCAAATGAATTCAGATGAACGAAAATAAAGGAGTCCGAACCCTATATATATGTTTAACATCATCGACCGTGAAATCCATCGAGTTCAAGCAAGCTAATCAGAAAAGGCAAAAAGAATAATTCACTTACCACTGAAGTCGAATTGGGACTACAAATATAAGATCCCCACCAAAACTTCAAAGAAATCACCCTACTACAAATATAATTAGAGAAATTCATACCAACGTAAGAACTCGAAATCAACTAAATCAAATGTAACAACCCGCATATTTTACGATTGTATATTTAAATGTTTTATTTAAATATAGCATCGTTAATCGGATTAAAGTCCGAAATGTTACATTTTGTAAAACAGTCGAATTGGGACTCGATACCACTTCCACTGAGTCCAAAATGGCATTTACAACTTTTTTGAGTATAAACATCGATATGTTTGGAGTTGGGTGGAATTTTTCTATTTTTCTATTTTGGGCTTTGGATTTGGGTTTCAGCCCACTAACCCAACATAATACCCTAACTCCACCCCACTCCACTTCATTTATTCATTCCATTTCCTAACACTCAAGCTCAAAAGAAAAATGGGGGAAAGAATAGGAAATAGAAATTCCTAAACCCTAGTTTTGATTAGGAAACTCTAATTCAAGTCCAAAATCAAGGAGAAGCTTAGGTAAGCATCCTCTTCATCTTCTCCATCTCTATTTGTCTTCAATTTCAAAAATTCCTGAACCCTAACTTAGGAAATATTTGCTTATGATCTTAGATTGGAGCTTCTAGAGTTGAAGTTGAAGAGTACTTGATCTTTCCTATGTTTTTAAGCTTCTCGTTCGTTGTTTTTGGGTTTAAAGGTGAGTTCCTTAACTCACATCTACGTCTATAACTTTCATTGTTGTTAGGTATGAATTCCTAACATTTGTGCTTCATTTGCTTTGATTTGAATTGATTTGGTGAATTTTCCAAATTTTGGTGTTTTGGCCCAATTTTATGAAAACCTTACTATGGATGTTTGGACGTGATATATGGGGTGTATCGAAAAGCCTATAAGGCTGGATTGTCGCTTGGCATAAATCCCTAGTCTTCGTTGCTTGTCCGATCGCTCCCGAATAGTTTTGGCCATCATGGCCTAGGCAAATTGTTGCCCAGACCAGGTGACCAGACGTTTGGTTGTCAAGTCCAGATGTCTGGTTATGATCTCTGGAGAGAAAAATATAAGCACGCAGAAAAGAAAATGGCAAAACCCAATTCCAGACGTCTGATTTATAGGTTCAGACATCTGGTTAGGTCTCAGATGTCTGTTTTGAAATTTCAGACGTCTGGGGGTTTTCTGGATTATTTCCAGAACTTAAATCCAGACGTCTAGATTCTAAACCAGACGTCTGGAACTGTGCATTTTGCCTATTTGCCTATTTTTTTGAGTGGATTTCCAATTTTAATCGATTTTGTAGATCCGGTTAGTTGTTATCACTTATTATCGACTTTGATGACTTCTTTCTTTGGATTTTTGGGAATATCCATTTGATGGGTTTGGTATCGATTTCTATGGTTTTGATTCATGTCTTTGAATGTGAATTTTTGGTGATTGATTATTTCTACAATCATTTCTGTGATTTGTCACTTTAAAATACAAAGGTTTCGATAGTAGTAGTAAATACTAAAACTCTTTCACAAAACGATTTCAAAACTACTTTTAAATACAAAGCTCGTTTTTAAAACCGTTTTCCAATCTATTAGTATATACAAACCTTTACCTCATTCGTATGAGAAATATAATTAAACGGCTTAGCAAAACAAGTGGTATGAAACGCTTGCGTTTAATTCGTCGGTTAATTCTTGGACTTGTTCGATTGAAATCTTGTGACAATTTTCGAGTGGAAATCTACAATTTGTTCATAAATATTTAAGTTAAGCCAGTGGTTATGGGACATGAAGCTAAACTCATTTATTTACTAGCTTAGTGTAATTGACACTTCTCATTGGTCAATGGTGATCATTTTATGATTTAGACTAGCGATGTACGATGTCTCTTTGTCCACGTGGGGGACAGTACCTCGTTCTATGGAGCTTCGTCTCAATTTTTATAGGCTAGCGACCTATGGTTTTTATGGAGTTTGGTTCATCGGGCGTTTCGGATTATTTGAGTTTGGTTCATCGGGCGTTCGCTGTACTACGTCGTTGTTCCGGATTATTTGAGTTTGGTTCATCGGGCGTTCGCTGTACTACGTCATTGTTCTGGATTATTTGAGTTTGGTTCATCGGACGTTCGCTGTACTACGTCATTGTTCCGGATTATTTGAGTTTTAGGTTCATCGGGCGTTCGCTGTACTACGTCGATGTTCTGGATTATTTGAGTTTCAGGTTCCTCGGGCGTTTCGCTGTACTACGTCGTGGCACTGGCTCTATGGTTAGCGACCATGGGATAGCAATCCATTTGTGATACACGTGTTGGTGAGTTTTCATGCTCCCATTTTGTGATAGGTCTTCCCCTTTTTGTGATTTCTGGATTTCTGGATTGATGATTTCTAGAATTTGTGTTTCACCGATTTTTATGCGATTGACATTGATATGTTTTGTCAATATTTGTGTTTTGGTGAATAATTTAAAGAATATGACATTCTTTTTAGTGTTTGAGAATATTTGAGATATTGTATGATTTTGTTGTTACCTTATGTATACTTGTCACGGTATGGCATTTTTGTTATTATACGTTTTTGTCATATCTCTTATCCTATCTCATTTTATATGATATTTATAGCTAGACTGATCCGTTTATTATTTTCTTCTTAAATAATACTCGGGTCAGACCGAGGTATTTCAGGTGCTTCTGCTTGACTTCTTATCAGGGTTCGTCACCTTACTTTTGGCTAACTACTTTAGCTTAGTAGTTTTTGTTGTTATACATTCGAGATATAGACTCCTTGATTTATACTTATTCTTTTTCTAGCACTTGTATCTATTCTATTGTGATGTAGTGGATCTAGTTTGACCACTACTTTGATGTACACTTCTATGTGTTATATTCATATCTATTTCTGCCTTTGTGATATGAATATCTGTGACTGATTTGTGTTATGTTTATTTCTATATTTGTTTCCGAAGTCCACATAGCCTCTATGTGGTAGCTTTGAGTTTGTATTTGTTATGTCGGATTTCCTCTTGAAATGAAATGTAAGTTATATTTTCTGACATATCGGTACTCGCACAAAGCAAGTACACAGATGGTCGCTCCTCAACGGCCTTATTCTTCGTGCTAGTTGACGGCATTACCCCGTTGTGTCCTTGGCTAGTGTGAATATAGAGGTGGGGCATTACAGCTTGGTATCAGAGCCAAACTTCGGAACAATGTAGAATAATCTAGCAAGGATCATTGTCCTAAGTCTTTCTTAGGAGTCGTGCCTTAGGATTTAATTCGAGTCATTGGACCCGTACTATCCTATTTTCTTTTGTGATGCCTTGTTTTATCAATCAGGTTTGTTTGATATTCATTCTGAGAATAACCTTTTTCCTCTTCTTTCTTTCTTTCTTAAAGAAGAGAAATGGTTAGATCTGGCAGTCCTAGCGCTGGTCAATCCAGTAGTCCTTCTTTGGATGGCGTATATATGTCTGCCCAACAGCTTTTGGATCTTGTAAAGAATCAAAAGTTTATCTATGCTTTGAGTAAGAACCCCAAAAAGGTTTTACCTCTAAAACTAGAAGTTCCTTTCGATCGGCTTGTAGATATCACTCTTCGAATTGAAGAGGACGATAAAGGAAGTGATAGTGATGTTGGAGGTTCCAAAAAGAGCCTCAATAACAACAAGAAGAGGCCTATTAAGTTCAAGCCTAATCCCAACAAGAAAGAGAGGCAAGCAACTTCGGTAGCAAAGGATCCTACCTCTAGCCGTGGACAATGCTACAATTGTGGTTCTATTGACCACTATGCGAATGAGTGTCTGAAACCCTTTTCTTGTCGCTATTGCAAAGGTTTGGGTCATCTTTTATCTTCATGTCCTAAACTTCAAAGTAGGAGGGAGGGAAAGCTAAATATTGTGCAAGCCCCTAGTAACACTTCTCTTGGTCAAGGTATTTTTCATTCAGTCCTTGATGGCATTATTTTATTTCGTGATCTTCCTATTCGAATTTCTTTTGATTCGGGTGCATCTCACTCTTTTATATCGAAAGAACTTGTTGTTACTTTTTTTTAAATATTATGGGCTTGATGACTTCATTGAGAATTGCGAATCCGATTGGTGGATCCCTAACACTCAGTTTACTTTGTGGAGATGTCGAGATTATTTTATGTGATTATGCTTTCTGATCCGATTGCTACTTAGGTTTCGGAATGATTTCTGGGAATGGATTGGCTTAATCATTATGAAGCCCACATCCTATGTCCCAAGAGGACTATCCATCTTTGACATTCTCAATCTGTTAAGCAAATTTCTATTGTTTTGAATGATTTTGATTTCCAAATTCGGTGGCATCATTTTATTCTTTGAACCCACATGATGAGGAAAGTGTTATTTCTCTCATTCAAGTAGTTTGTGAATTTTCTGGTATATTTGAGCTTGTCTTAGGATTATCACCTAAGCAATCTATTGAGTGGTGCTAAGGTCTTTTCAGCTCGACCTTGCCACCGGTTTTCATCAGCTACGAGTTGCGAAGGATAGCATTCCACTTACCGCAATCCACACTCGTTATGATTCTTATGAGTGGTTTGTTATGTCATTCGGTTTGACGAACCCTCCCGCTTATTTAATCCATTTTGTGAATCAATTATTCTGCGAATATCTCGATGAGCCCATCCGTGTATTCATTGATTATGGATGAAAACAACAATTTAAAATTTGCAAATCTTTTTAATAAGATATTTATAAGTATGATTGGATTTTTGTTCTTAAAACGAGTAAAGAATATTCGTAAAAATTTTAAGAGACATGTTTATCATATAGAAGATGATTTTGTGTTGTTTTGCCCATTGAGTGCTTTAAGAATTCTGGTCGATGTGCTTGATCAACGTTATCGATAGGAATCTCCTAAACGCTATGATGAGACAGTCTGACACAGTAAATTGACTTATAAAAAGTAAATTTTTCTAAAAAGATGATTACATAAAGTTCATTATAATTTTGAATGTCTTAGCTTTTCGGGAAAGAGGATCAATTAGAAGAACTCTTTTCCGATGCTTTTATTCTTGCGATTCCCGACGGGAACCAAGACTTTATTGTTTATATCGATACTAGTCGTATTGGTTTGAATGTCGTTCTCATGCAAAAGGGAACGTGTTATCACATATGCTTCTTAACAATTAAAGCCTGCCGAGACTAGATATGCCACTCATGATCTAGAGCTCGTGACCATTTTTTTCGCTTTCAGAATTTGGCGTCATTATCTTTTGGGAAAGAAATTTGTTCTCTACACCGATCATAAATCTTTGAAGTATTTATTTTCTCAAAAGGAAATTAATATGCATCAACAACGTTGGCTCGAGTTCCTTGCATCTTATGATCTTGATATTCTTTATATTCTCGAAAAGGGAAATCGAGTTGTTGATGCCCTTAGTCATAAGCAACAAGCTATTGTTTCAATGATGATATCCGAATGGAATGATCTCGAGACTTTATCCACTTGTGAGATTCGAGATCGTGAATCCAATTTATGTTCATCTCTTGTTTTGTGTAGCCTTGAGGCTCATCCTTCTCTTTTGGACTGTACCTCTTTTGGCTAAACTCTATGTCAAAGAAATTTTTAAATTGCATGGAGTTCCTACTTTTATTGTTAGCGATCGTGATCCATTATTTACTAGTGGATTTTGGAAAGGTCTTCAAAAAGCTTTGGGAACAAAGCTTAATTTTAGCATCGATTATCACCTCAATCAGATGGACAAATAGAGCATGTGAATCAAACTCTTAAAGATCTCCTTCGTGCATGTGTCCTTTATTTTGGTGGAAGTTCGGAAGATCATATTTCTCTTGTTGATTTTTCCTATAATAATAGCTTCCAATCTAATATTGGTATGGCACCTTTCGAGGCACTCTACGAAAGGCCGTGCTGATCTCCTTCGTGTTGGCTTAAAATCGGTGAGAAGCTGGTTTTAGGTCAAGATTTTATTCGTGTTTCACCTATGATGGGTGTTGTGTGTTTCAGTCGATCGGGAAAATTTGTACCTCGATATATTGGTCCATTTCCCATCACCGAACGCATTGGTTCCGTGGCTTATCGCCTTTTGTTACCGGCTCAGTTTTTTGCTATTCATGACGTATTCCATGTCTCTCAACTATGGAAATGCCTTAGGGATTCCGATTCTATCCTTGAGCCCGATGTAATAGAAGAAATTGAAGTTTCACCAAATTTGACTTATGTACAACATCATATTTGTGTCGTTGCTTCGGAGGTTAAACGCCTTCAAAATAAAGATGTTCCACTTGTGAAATTTCAATGGTCCTCAAATCCTAAGGATTGCTCATGGGAATCCAGAGAATTCATCGAGCGAACACATCCAGACTTACTCTCTCGCGCTCTTTTATGGTGAACTTCTCATTTCAAAATTTCTTATTTTGTGTTGATTATGCCTTAGTATGGTTCTTACTTTTTATTTTCATCTTAAGTATTGCGAGGACGCAATTTCTTTAAGGAGGGGAGTCTGTAACAACCCGCATATTTTATGATTCTATATTTAAATGTTTTATTTAAATATAGCATCGTTAATCGGATTAAAGTCTGAAATGTTACTTTTTGTAAAACAGTCGAATTGGGACTCAAGACCACTTCCATTGAGTCCAAAATGGCGTTTACAACTTTTTTGAATATAAACATCGATATGTTTGGAGTTGAGTGGAATTTTGCTATTTTTCTATTTTGGGCTTTGGGTTTGGGTTTCAGCCCACTAACCCAACATAATACCCTAACTCCACCCTACTCCTCTTCATTCA
Source organism: Allium fistulosum (assembly GCA_030737815.1). Lineage (NCBI taxonomy): Eukaryota > Viridiplantae > Streptophyta > Magnoliopsida > Asparagales > Amaryllidaceae > Allium > Allium fistulosum. Next base: position 239,428,244 of record CM060902.1, read on the forward strand.
TTCATTCCATTTCCTAACACTCAAGCTCAAAAGAAAAATGGGGGAAAGAATGGGAAATAGAAATTCCTAAACCCTAGTTTTGATTAGGAAACTCTAATTCAAGTCCAAAATCAAGGAGAAGCTTAGGTAAGCATCCTCTTCATCTTCTCCATCTCTATCTCTCTTCAATTTCAGAAATTCCTGAACCTTAACTTAGGAAATATTTAATATGATCTTAGATTGGAGCATCTAGAGTTGAAGTTAAAGAGTAGTTGATCTTTCCTTTGTTTTTAAGCTTCTCGTTCGTTGTTTTTGGGTTTAAAGGTGAGTTTAACCAACATCTACGTCTATAACTGTCATTGTTGTTAGGTATGAATTCCTAACATTTGTGCTTCATTTGCTTTTGATTTGAATTGATTTGGTGAATTATCCAAATTTTGGTGTTTTGGCCCAATTTTATGAAAACCTTACTATGGATGTTCGGACGTGATATTTAGGGTGTATCGAAGAGCCTATAAGGCTGGGTTGTCACTTGGCATAAATCCCTAGTCATCGTTGCTCGTCCGATCGCTCCCGAATCGATTTAGCCATCATGGCCTAGGCAAATTGTTGCCCAGACCAGGTGACCAGACGTCTGGTTGTCAAATCCAGACGTCTGGTTATGATCTCTGGAGAAAAAAATATAAGCACGCAGAAAAGAAAATGCCAGAACCCAATTCCAAATGTCTGATTTATAGGTTCAGACATCTGGTTAGGTCTCAAACGTCTGTTTTGAAATTTCAAACGTCTGGGGGTTTTCTAGATTATTTCCAGAACCTAAATCCAAACGTCTGGATTCTAAACCAGACGTCTAGAACTGTACATTTTGCCTATTTGCCTATTTTTTTGAGTGGATTTCCAATTTTAATCGATTTTGTTGATCCGGTTAGTTCTTATCACTTATTATCGCTTTGATGACTTCTTTCTTTGGATTTTTGTGAATATCCATTTGATGGGTTTGGTATCGTTTTCTATGGTTTTGATTCACGTCTTTGAATGTGAATTTTTGGTGGTTGATTGCTTCTACAATCATTTCTATGATTTGTCACTTTAAAATAAAACGGTTTCGATACTAGTAGTAAATACTAAAACTCTTTCACAAAAACGATATCAACACTACTTTTAAATACAAAGCTCGTTTTTAAAACCATTTTCCAGTCTATTAGTATATACAAACCTTTACCTCATTCGTATGAGAAATCTAATTAAACGGCTTAGCAAAACAAGTGGTATGAAACGCTTGTGTTTACTTCGTTGGTTAATTCTTGGACTTGTTCGATTGAACTCTCATGACAATTTTCGAGTGGAAATCTACAATATGTTCGTAAATATTTAAGTTAAGCCAGTGGTTATGGGACATGAAGCTAAACTCATTTATTTACTAGCTTAGTGTAATTGACACTTCTCATTGATCAATGGTGATCATTTTATGATTTAGACTAGCGATGTGCGATGTCTCTTTGTCCACGTAGGGGACAGTACCTCGTTTTATGGAGCTTCATCTCAATTTTTATAGGCTAGCGACCTATGGTTTTTATGGAGTTTGGTTCATCGGGCGTTCGTTGTACTACGTCGTTGTTCCGGATTATTTGAGTTTGGTTCAACGGGCGTTCGCTGTACTACGTCGTTGTTCCGGATTATTTGAGTTTGGTTCATCGGGAATTCGCTGTACTACGTCGTTGTTTCGGATTATTTGAGTTTTAGGGTCATCGGGCGTTCGTTGTACTACGTCGATGTTCCGGATTATTTGAGTTTCAGGTTCCTCGGGCGTTTCGTTGTACTACGTCGTGGCACCGGCTCTATGGTTAGCGACCATAGGATAGCGACCTATTTGTGATACACGTGTTGGTGAGTTTTCATGCTCCTGTTTTGTGATAGGCCTTCCCTTTTTTGTGATTTCTGGATTTCTAGTTTGTTGATTTCTAGAATTTGTGTTTCACCGATTTTTATGCGATTGACATTGATATGTTTTGTCAATATTTGTGTTTTGGTGAATAATTTAAAGAATATGACATTCTTTTTGGTGTTTGAGAATATTTGAGATATTGTATGATTTTGTTGTTACCTTATGTATACTTGTCACAGTATGACATTTTTGTTATCATACGTTTTTGTCATATCTCTTATCCTATCTCATTTTATATGATATTTATAGCTAGATTAATCCATTTATTATTTTCTTCTTAAATAATACTCGGGTCAGGCCGAGGTATTTTAGGTGCTTCTACTTGACTTCTTATTAGGGTCCGTCACCTGACTTTTGGCTAACTACTTTAGCTTAGTAGTTTTTGTTGTTATACATTCGAGATATAGACTCCTTGATTTATAATTATTATTTTGTCTAGCACTTGTATCTATTCTTTTGTGATGTAGTGGATCTAGTTTGAGCACTACTTTGATGTACACTTCTATGTGTTATATTCATATCTGTTTCCGCCTTTGTGATATGAATATCTGTGACTGATTTGTGTTATGTTTATTTCTTTGTTTATTTCCGAAGTCCACATAGCCTATGTGTGGTAGCTTTGAGTTTGTATTTGATATGTCGGATTTCCTCTTGAAATGAAATGTAAGTTATATTTTCTAACATATCGATACTCGCACAAAGCAATTACAAAGATGGTCGCTCCTCAACGGCCTTATTCTTCGTGCTAGTCGACGGCATTACCCCGTATTGTACTTGGCTAGTGTGAGTTTAAAGGTGGGGCGTCACATCAAATGGGTCACGTCGCTTTTCTTTCAAATATTGAACCTAAAAATCCTAAAGAAGCTTCAACTGATGACTACTGAATAATAGCTATGCAAGAAGAATTAAATCAATTTGTGCGTAATGATGTTTGGGACTTTGTTCATAGACCAAGTAACGAAGCAGTTATCGGTACAAAATCGGTTTATAAAAATAAAGTTGATGAGCAAGGAAATATTATTAGAAATAAAGCTAGACTAGTTGCTCAAGGTTATAATCAAGAAGAAGGAATTGACTATGATGAAACATCTGCTCCCGTAGCTCGTTTAGAAGCTATACGTATTTTATTAGCATATGCATGTTTTAATAATTTTAAACTTTATCAAATGGATGTAAAAAGTGCTTTCTTAAATGGTTTTATAAAAGAAAATGTATATATAGAACAACCTCTTTTATTCACACATGAAAAATATCCATATCATGTTTATAAATTGAAAAAGGATTTATACGGTTTAAAACAGGCACCTCGTGCTTGATATGACCGTCTTAAAAGTTATTTAATTAATTTTGGTTTTAAAATTGGAAAAGTAGATCAAACTCTATTTCTAAAACAAGATAAAAATGATATTTTAATAATTCAAATTTATGTAGATGACATTATTCTTGGTTCCACTAACGAAAAATTATGTCAAGAATTTTCTGAAATTATGACAAGAGAATTTGTAATGTCTCACATGGGAGAACTTTCATATTTTCTTGGCTTACAAATTAAACAATTGAAAAGTGGAAGTTTTATTAATCAAGAAAAATATTGTAATAATCTCATGAAGTGATTTGGTATGGAAAATAGTTCTGTTAAACCTACTCGTATGAGTACTACATTACATTCGATAGAGATGAAAATGGCAAAAGTGTTGACCAAAAACTATATCGTAGTATGATTGGTTCATTACTATATTTAACTGCTAGTAGACCAGACATAATGATGAGTGTCTACTTGTACGCACGATTTCAAGCAAATGCCAAAGAATCACATTTGTGAGTAGTGAAGTGAATTTTACGATACTTAAGCAAAACTAAAGACTACGGTCTCTTTTATCCAAAAGAATGTCCTTTTGAGTTAGTATCATATAGTGATGCTGATTTTGGAGGATGTCGAACGGATCGGAAGAGTACTAGTGGTACTTGTCACTTTATTGGACAATCTTTAGCATCTTGGTTTAGTAAGAAACAAAATTGTGTTTCACTTTCGATGTGTGAAGTAGATAACATCTCTGCTGCTTTGGCATGTTCTTAAGTAATCTACATGCATAAAATACTACAAGATTTTGGAGTAAATCTTTCAAATTCAATAATTTACTGTGATAATACAAGTGCAATAAATTTATCAAAAAATCCAATTAATCATTCTAGAACTAAACACATAGATATAAGACATCATTTTCTCAGAGAGAGTATAGAAAAAGGCATTATTTCATTAAAATTTGTAAATTCAGAAAATCAGATAGCTGACATATTTACAAAACCTTCAAATGAAAATATATTTATAAAATTACATCGAGAATTGGGTATTATATCTTTACATGATTTATAATTTACGAAAAATAAAAATTTTGTCAAATTTTTTTCCTGTTGGCACTCGAACTCGGGATTGCTAGTAAGGGATTTTCATGTTTTTCCATTTTACTATAGTATTTCTTATTACAGTCACCACTATCTTCATCATATTACCTGAATGGTTCTTATCTCCTAATCTTTTCCTACCTCATATATGTTTCTGGCCAAAATCATTCAGTAATTTTCATTCTCAACCTTGTTTACCTAAAAAAGTCTTTACTTCTGTATATAAAGGCTTATAACTCATTCTTTCTTTCACTTCATCATTTCTCAACACAATTTTATTTTTTAAAAAGCTTAAGTTCTTGTTATTATTTCTTCCTACAAACATCATCATGTCTTCCCAAGATGAATCCAATCAATCATCTATCATTTTCAGCACACCTTCCTCAGAATCGTCAAAACACTCCAACAACTCCACACCGGTTTATATTCCAGTAAAAATCACACCATCTCCTACTCATCATACTGGATATACTCCTCAAGGAAAAAGAACCAAATGTACTCTTCATTTTGGTTCTCCATCAACAAAGGAGAAAATCGATGATAATCATCATTTTTAGAGAGAGACTATGGAACTGCAGCGTGAACTATACTACGAACAGAAAGTAAATGCTAAGCGTTTAAGTTTTCTAGAGCAAGTTGCGTTAAATTTCTGCGGGTCTTCATCGAAAGAGAGCATACATCAACCTTCGACAAAAAATTCTCAAACTCTACCAAATTCTTGGGAACGAAGACCACAACGTCCTCATGTGTCACCGAACTCCTGGGAACGCAGTAATGTTTGGTCACCAATCCAACCATTACAAGAAATAACGAAGATTGAACCGCACTCTGATGTCTCTCACTCCTCAATAAATTAGAGTTTTATGTATATTTTTTATTGAGTATTTATATGTTTCATATGTTTTAAAATAATGTTTTTTTAATATATAAAATTAACAAGTTTTTATGTTAATTTATTTTTATAAGAAAATCTTTAGTATGAAGGCTGAAAAAGCAAATAAGCACAGTTTCAGTCGACTCAACCATCAGATCTAATCGACTGAAACTTCAAAACAAAATTTTTTATATAAGAAAACTCAGTCGACTGACCTAGGTATTTCAGTCGACTGAATTCGAAGTTTTTTAGGCTATTTGATGCGGGAAAATTTTCTCTACACATTAGTCGACTGAATTTTAATTTCAATCGATTGAACATTCTTGAGTACTTGAAATTTTCCAGATTTCAGTCGATTGATTCTATATTTTTAGTCGACCGAATTAGGAAATTTTTAGGCAAAAACTTTCAGGTTGAAAACCTGAGTAATTCAGTCGACTGCACCCCTCCAATCAGTCGACTGAATTTGTGATTTTTGGTTTTTTAAAATAATTTTACACCTCCCCATACACCTTTTCACCAACCATATAAATACATCTCCTTCTCTCTAAAACCCTACTTCATTTTCAGCAAACAAACCCTAGCCCCCATTTCCTCAATCGATTTTGTCTACTTCAAATCTACCAAAACCAAATAGCTCCAAGAACAAAAAGACCATGCCAATCAACCGTCGGACCATCTGAAAGCCAAATTAGGTCTTGGCTCCACGACGAAACTGCCGTCACCCGTTACAATGTCAAGCAGAGTTCTAGAATCTTCGATGGTTCATTTGTCAAGTATTCAGATTTCAATGCCTACACAATCTAAGAAACTGCAGAGGCAAGTGGTCTTGACAGTTTGCTTAGTTTTGACGCCAACAACGTCAAGATCTACCCTCTCCTAATCAAAATTTTCTTTGCCAATATGAACTTGGATCACCAAGATCCAAGAAACAAGGACGATTACATCTGGACAATCGTTTGTGGCGTCTGAATCTACCTTCCTCTCCAACACCTTGGCTATATTCTTCCTTTTCCCTACGAAGGCGTTAACATCAATGACGTTGAAGTAGAAATGGACAACCGGGATGACGTCTCCCATCGTTTCCACTCCGACGACACGACTGTTCTCAAATCCGTCGCTTTGCGACCAAAGGCACGGATCCTTTATCGTTCTCTAATCCGCTCAATCTAACCTCGTACCGGAAGCTATGAGAAAGTCTACAAGAAAGACTTCTAAGCCCTCTATGCCATCTACTCCTCTCAAAACGTCAGTTGGGCTAGAGTAATTCTTGATGAATTACTCATAGTTAATCACAAGCGGAGCTATAGAACTATCTTCTATGGAGCTTACATTATGCGGATTCTCATGAATTTCGGTGTCACCATCCCCGACGTCGATTTCATTACCATCAGTGAGTTAAATACTAAGACGTTAAGTCTTATGGGCTTGCCAGAACGCCAACCTCCATAAGAAATAATTAGCTTCCAACAATGGGCGGCTAATCGAGCTCAAGGGATTCCGCAAACCCATGAGACTCATATCGGCTCCTCCTCCTCCCAACCTTCCCACCAAGTCAAAGAAGAAGAAGCCGACAACATCATAGAGCTCCATGGTGATTTTCCTCCAAAGCAAGGTTTAATCACTCTCTCAAGGAATCAAAGCAAATTAAATCGACGATTGGTCAACGTCGAGATTACCGCCGTCAAGACCAATAAGAAGCTCAACTCCATCAAGGGCTTCTTAAATAAAATTTGAAAGAAAATCTCATGTGCCGGCTCTACTTCCACAAGTGTTGCCGAAAATCCCCCAGCTCCTTTCTCTTGGACAACGTCCGAAGAGGAAGAAGAGAAAGATGAAGAATCCGATAGTGAGGAAGTTTAGTCATTTTTTATCTTATGCTTATGTATGTTTTTCCATTTTTTATGTATCCGTGAACAATTATCGTTATGTACGTTGTTTTTTTAATCAATGTTGTTCTCTTGATGTTTTGTTAAGTACTATGATGTTTAATTTCTTTTGTTCTTGAATCACATTATTCATGTTTACCATGTTATCATTGTTAAGTTATATTCATATTTATTCGTATTCTAATGGTTATACAACTGATACTCCTTTTTGTCGATGCCAAAGGGGGATAAATATGACGATAAACAAGTAGTTCATTAATTCAGGGGGAGTTTTTATTTACTTCTTAAAAAATTTATACACTTTCTAACGTACATAGTTGTCATCATCAAAAAGGGGGAGAATGTTAGAACCTTATATTTTGATATTTTGATTGTGACAACAATATAAGTATATATTATATGAACTAACCAAATTTGCAGTAGAAGATACTATTCTACTCCACGATAGATCAAAGACCAAAGATTTCAAAGAGAAGTTTCAACATTTATAATTGGTTTGTCTATAGTCTAGTTAGTAGTTAATAATTGTTAAAATCTCTCCTCAGTGGTATATGCACGCACACATACTTTAAATCATATTCAAAATCATATACACACGCTAAGATTTGATTTTATTAAGTTTGTAAACAAATTGCTTTCAAAAACGAAGTTTACTGGGCAGAAAACACCTATTTCAGTCGACTAAACAGGGGTTTGCAGTCGACTGAAACATGCATAGGTGCACAAAATATTTTGAAGGTTTAATCGACTAAACGCCCTCATTCAGTCGACTGAACTAGGTGTCTTTTCAAAAAAAAATCAAATTTTTTTGAATGTTCAGATGACTGAATTTCTTTCCTCAGTCGACTGAATATTCATAACGGCTATTTTCTGAACGGTCACCTTCTTTCAACGAAAAGAAAAAAAATTAATCCAACAGTTGTTTTTGTATCTCTTGGCCAAATCTTTTCACGAATGATTACATCTTTTTAACTCTATAAATAGCCTTCAATTCAATTATTTTAATAACTTAATTCTCTGAATCTATTCTATATTCTTGCTATCAAAATTCTGCCATTTGCTTTCATAAACACATTCAAATCACTTGCACATTCAAGCACAAATTTATTTGTAAATCAAATTACTTCCAATCTTCACGTACTACACTATATACCACAAAGGAGAAGATTATATGAAGGGTGTACTCTAAAGACATATATGTGCTATCTAAAGAGCACAATCAGTCAAAAAAACTCGTTGTATTATTGAAGTCCTATTCGGTTGCTCAGGCGGTAGAAGTCCTATTCGGTTGTCTAAGCAGTAGAAGTCATGTTCGTTTGCTCAGGCGGTGTAATGCCTATTCCTCCGGGTTAAGAGAGGGTTGATGGTTAAATTCCAGAAGGAGTCTGGGACTGGACGTAGAATGAGAGTTCGAACCAGTATAAAAATCTCTGGTGTTATTTACTTTACTATTTACTTTTTATATCTTATTCCGCACTAGTAGATAACTTTAGTTACTATTCCATATTACGATCCTTAGCAGCACTTTCAAGGACGACCAATATGGTTGTTTTCAACTCTTCATCTTGGCTCGTCTCATGGTTAGATTCGTGATTCCATAGTTTTTTGCACCAATATTAGCTTGCTTCTAGGCCTAAATGAGAGAGTTGTGGAAGAACAGAGTTGCAGCTTTAAGTGTTCATGGAGATTAATGGAGAATTGCATTGGATCAACAAAACGACATTGGAAATAGGCTATTGATATCAAGTAGAGTGTATAGGCAGAAGTTGGACTCCAATGGTGAAGAAGACATGGGTCAGTACCGATCCATAGGGTGGGGTCGATATCGACCCCTAACTTAGGTAATTTTGGGTGTGTCTTGGCTTTGATTGGTTTGGCTTTGGCCTCGCGACTTTGTTTGTGTCTGGTTCTTGAACTTTTGGACTATCTCTCTGGCCTTTCTGCCTTGATATCTCTAAGTTCGACCCATCCAATCTGCAAGAATGACCTGATCAAAAGGTTGGATAACAAACAGGAAAACTAGTCAAACATGAAAAGTAAAGATATTCACATTAAATAACAAGTGCACAAAAAACAATTTGGTTGAAATCAATAAACTATCTATAATTATCTCAATGTACGTGTTCATGTTTTCTATAAATTATGTGTATAGGTCCTTTAAGTCTTTCTTCTCAGACTCTGATCCTCGATAATTACCTTTAAATTCTACAATGTCTGCAAGTATAATCTATTACAGGCAATAAACATCACCATTATCCATGAAGGAAACATATGCTTGAGAAATTTACCTTTGGGAAAATCAATCTAAAAATACTTTAAAAACTAAGGTAGCGGTTGGTTTGCCCTTTTTAGTTTTGGGTTTTTGTCCATAAAAAAATACGCACAATGCATGTATATTGTGAAAAATGACTAATTTAGAAAACGAAGTTAACATACAAAATAGAAAACAACTTTTTTTATTTTTTGTGTTTTGGGCAATAACGAAAGCACGAGAAATAATTTATTCTTTCGTTGTTCCTTCATCCCCTATGTCATCTCCTCCATCTTCTTTCCATTCTCTCCATCGTCCCTCCACACTTCTCATGTTTTGTATTTAATGTTGAAAATTCAAAACACAAAATACAAAATAAACCAAACAGACCCTATATTTTTTAAAAGCTATTAATAATTAGCCAAGTAGGACAGCAATGCAACATATATGTATTTAAACTATTGTATTGGAACCTTGTTCTTATTTGTACCTGCATTGCTATATTCTTTTAGATCCCATCTATGTATTTTATACATGAAGGATGATTCATTCAATGATGTGAAGCATGCATTTTTATTTATTATTTTTGGCATTAGTTGGAATTTTAAAATGGAAGGGATGACTGTGCTGGGAATAATAATCATGTGCATGGTACATCAACCGTTAGGATGCTCCCAAACAAAATATGAATATTTAACTCTATTTAATATTTATCCTCTTTGTCCATGTATGTACCTTACAATAATACCTAGTAAACTATATTGCCTGTGAATTTATATTTATGATAGAAAACTATGTACAATATGGTAAATACAAACGTCTATAAGCTTTTTATGTAGCTATTTTGCTTCCTGTTCATGCATCTAACACTTGCATACTACATATTTTAACATAAAAAATCTACAATTTTACGTTAATTTTTGTATCCTTGTTGGTTTATAAGTGTTTTGTTGCCTTGGGGCTTGGATGAGCTTGACCAATAGCGGAAGCAAACATTAATCTTATGATTAAAATTTCACTACTGAAAAGGAACAGTTATATTGGTACATGTTTGCAAATTGTGGACCAGTTACATTGAAGGCATATGATCACGCAGTGAGGCAGAAATTGTCTTAGGCATATATGTTTCTTATCACATGACACAAATCCTATTATCATGTTCATTCCATTCTACCTAAAAAATGCTTAGAAAGTTTACTTGATTTTCCCAAAGGTAAGTTATATCCTTGGACCTTGGTTATCAGGGCAGATAAGCTGACAACAAAGTATAGAAAGAAGGATGATTTCTGAAATGTCTCCCCTTGTGTCAGACAGTTAGTGCATGGAAACATTTGAGTGTGCATATGTGTGCATGAGAGTGTGCATACATCAGGTTGTATTGAATCAGTGTTAAATAATTAAAGCTAGGCTTGTTGAATAAGTCTGGCATGTTGAATAAGGCATATATGATATGATATAAAGAGGTTGTTGTGTAAACAATGTGATACTTTTGATTCTTGTCCTTTGAATAATAAAATCAGAAATTCTATTCATTTGTTAATTTGGTATCAGAGCAAAATTGCCTAACGGCTTTTCTTTCTCTTCTCTAAACAAGATCCACCATCAATAACCATGGCAACTGAAACCAGTTCCACAGATGAAAATCCCACTGCCACCTCCTCTCAGACAACCGATAACCTCATCAAGAATCTTATCAAACCCCAAAGTCAACTAATTACCGTGCTTCTTGATGAAAATAACTTTCTCTTATGGAAATTTCAAGTGGAGATAGCAATAAGAGGTTATGGTCTGGAAAATCTTCTAGATGGAACTACTGCAACACCACCCTAATTTATCACTGATGATAAAGGAAAATTGATTCTCAATCAAGATTACACAATTCATCAAAGGCAAGACTCGCTTCTTTGTTCTTGGTTACTTGCATCCATCAATAAGAGTCTTCTACCACAACTCATTGGCTGCAAAACTTCAAATGATGTCTGGACAACAATTCAACAAGTCTTCTATTCATAGTCTGCTGCCAAAGTGATGCATTATAAAAGAGAATTACAAAATATAAAGAAGAATGGGACCTGTATGCGTGAGTATATTTTAAAGATCAAATCATTATGTGATGCACTTGAAGGAACTGGGCATAAAGTATCAGGGAGTGAACAAATCTTGATGATTCTGAATGGTCTAAACGAAGAATATGAAGCTGTCATAGCTGTAATTTCATCTCATGAACAACTCCCATCCATTCAATATGTACATTCCACACTTCTTGCCCATGAGAGTAGACAAGAACAAAGAGCATCAACAAATTCTGATTTGTCAATCAATTATGCTAATAATTCCAATAATAAAGAATACAATAAGTCTCAAGGCAACAGAAATGAAACGGTACCATATACAGGAAGCAATCAATTTCCTAGAGGAAGAGGAAGAGGGGGTATATGGACCAATAATTTCAACAAACCCAGATGTCAAATTTGTGGAAGAATTGGACACACAGCTCCAAGATGTTATTTCAGATATGATAAAGAGTTCATCATGCCACAGCAAGGTCAGTTTAATCCCAGAAACAACAATATCAGTGCAAATCTCTCAGTGCTAAATCAAGAATCAAGATCGGCTCAAGAAAAAGCAGGAACAAGTCAGATACATCTTCAAGACATGGCCAAACCAGATGACATTGTCAATGACTGCTGGTACCCGGACATGGGAGCTACAAACCATGTGACAAACAATCTGCAGAAATTGAATCTTGGAACTTCATAATATAAGGGTAAGCAGTTTATATATATGGGGAATGGTACGGCCACTAGTATATCTCACATTGGAAATGCAACACTTAGATGTAATAGAAGTAATAGAGTCTTGCATCTAAAAAATTTGCTTAGAGTCCCTCATATCAAGAAAAACTTAATGAGTGTCTCTCAACTTGCTGCTGATAACAATGTGTTCATTGAATTTCATCCTAAAACCTGTTTGACTAAAGATAATCGAAGTAAGAAAGTTTTGTTGCAGGGTAACTTGCATAACGAGCTCTACAAATTTGATACTTTGAGACAAATGAAGACTCAAGATTATATGAGATGCAACAATATGTATGTAAGTAATGATAATATGATTGGCAACAAAATCATATATGATATCTGGCATTATAGGCTAGGGCATCCATGTGATAAAACTGTAAAACAAGTGTTGAATGATAATAAGATAGCATTTGTTGATGTAAATGATGTGCACGTAAATATGCATATATATACATCCATATTTTATCTCTTTTTATTTAAATAAATATCATATTTGGGCATTTTAACATGTTTAAAACCAAAATTCAATTAATTTCAAATCATCATATATTCACCTTCATTCAGGGGCAAAACGGTCATTTTTGTGCATGTGTCATTTGAGAATTTTTACTTGGACATTTTACATGATTTTTATAGGAATTTGGATGCATATGGAAGAGGCTTATATGAAGATACATGCATGCACAAATGAATACAAAGGAAAGAAGAAGGAAATAATTCAAAGTGAAGATCATGGAGGACCCCACCTACCCACCTACCTTAATGTACAAATTAGAGGCTAATGAACATGCTTATGGAATTAATGGCTTCATGTACACTTAAATGATGATTAGTAGAAGCTAATGATTACTTGGCCTCCACACTTCCTAAGGGGTATTTTGGGAAGCCCCAAAAAAATAGAATTAGGGTTTTATGCATGTATAAATAACCCTCTTATGTACATGAAACTATCATCTATCTTTCATATTACTTAGGAAATTAAGAGATCAAAGTGTAAGCTCAATGTTCAATGAAATAAAAATGGCTTCTTAGCCTCTTTCCCTTCTCTTATTTACATGCTTTCATTTATTTTTCATGCTTTTATTTATGCTCTTTCCTTTTCTTTGTTAGTAGATTAGTTTTACATTCATGCAAGTAGTGTAGTTTAATTCCTTTTGTTGCAAGTAGTTTAATTACATTCTCTTCGTTGCTATTTTTCTATTTTCTTCTCCTTTTAGTGTTGAAATTTACTTGTGTTGCTTCAATGCCACAATGAGTAGCTAAACCCCTTCAATTTAGGGGTAATGAAGCTCTCAAATATTATGTAATTTCAACATTTGTTATGATTTATGATCTCTTTATTTGTGCTTTATGAAAGTGAATATTGATGCAAGTTTATACAAGTGGGTTTGATAGCTTCTATTGCTTATGCAAATAAGCTATTCTTATTCAACATAAACACAATTTGCATCATCATTTGCTAATCCATTTTTGGTTGTGAAATTAAAGTAAAAAATGAAATTTGATGATCTATATTACTAGTTACAATAGTAAATAGATCATACTTAAAATAGCTTTTGCTTTGGCTTCATTTTCATGAGAATTATAAGTGGTTTATTTGTTGTATTATAGTTTGATGGTTTGAGTTATGTTAATTAATAACATAAACAAACCAAACTTATGATAAATACAACAATATTTCACTTAATATCAAAAGATAGAGATCACAAATTGTTTGCTTGATTTACAAAAATATGAGAGTGGATTTGCCTCTAAATTGTTATCTACTTCAATAGTTTTTAAATAAAATTTTAATTCTAGTTTTAGCTTCATTTTATTTCTAGTTAACAACTTCTCCTACATTTGGTCTAATTTGATTGAATAGATTTTTTTAAACTCTAACAATTCCCTGCGGATCGACCAGTATTCGCCATGTACTACAAAGCGTACGCCGTGCGCTTGCAGTAAATTTATTTCAAAAAATTTCGACTATTTTTTAAACCGATAGAAATTTAGTCGATTAACAAGTTTTTGGCACCGTTGCTGGGGAATTTGTTTTGATTTAATTTTCTATTCTTCGGATTATTTTTGTGTGATGTTATTTTTTGTTTGTGTTAGTTTTGTGTATTGAGTGATCTCTTTTCATTAAAAAAATAAAAAGTCATTAGTGCACTAGTCACATTTTGGTTTTTTGTTCTCTGCATTCTTATCTCTGCATTGTTATCACTTGTCCATTGTGTTTGTTTGTGTGTGTCCATCACTGTTTTCTTTTTTCTTTTTCTTTTTCTCTCCTCTCTGTTATATGATTCTATCTTTATTTCCTACAATACATTCTACCACATGAAACTCTTGCTCAAGGCAACATACATTTTCTACTTTCATTATTGTGCTTTGGATCTGTTTTCTTCTTTTTCCTTGTTTGTAGGCCTTCTGTTGCTTTGGTTCTGTTTGTTCTACCTTTTTTTTTAGTCTGTTTCATTTTAAAAAACAACCACAAAATTGCGATTGAAAAAAAAATCCATTCTATTTTCACTTACAATTTTCTTTGTACAAATTTCCTTTTCAACAACATTTCATTTACACTTATTGCCTATGCAATTTTTTCCTGTTACATCTTTTGCTTGTTACATTTACAAGTTTCTTTTCTAGCCTTTGCATTTTACTCCTTAATATCACTTGCCATTCTTCTCTGCCCCTACATCTTGCGACTTCAACTACTTCTTGCTACATTCCCCTACATTGCCATCAAACATACAAGAGCCTACATACACTTCACCACCATAAACTTGCTTCACCAGTGCACAGTGCATCCATACTTCAATATATAGTGCATATCACAGTTCAGCCACAAACCATCGATAAACATCAGCTCCTATTCACTTCAGTTCATCCAACCTTTCTTCTCTGACCAACCTTCCATCTTCAAACAATAACCACATCACCAAATCAACTTCACACCAAGCCACATTCACTTGCCATCTACACTTTCCGTATCTCCTTTAACTGCAGATTTCAATTTCATCACCTCAAACTGCCAATATCACTACCTTTGCACTTCCCTGTACAACATTCAAAACTGCCACACCAACCATTCTTACTGTTACATTCATCATCAACCCATTCATTACTCCTCTTTCAAACCCCTGCTGCCTTTACGTCTACCACTTCAATCAAAATCTCCTCCAGCCATCATTCCTACCTCCTCACCACTGTGCACGTCCAAACAGTGCCTTTCAACATACATCCACTTCCAATTGAAACTACCTTCTTGCAAAACTTCACAATTCTACTTCAACTTCCAACTCTACTGCTTCTCCATCAACCATACATTTCCTCACATACCATCTTCAAATCTGCCATCATACTTGTCGCCACCAAGTCAAACTACAATCAACTCATCCCCCGCCAAGCAACATTCATTCACACTGACCAAATACCTCATTTCAACTTCCTTGTGTATATCAGTGACCAACACATCAAACACCTCCTTGGCACCAAACAAAAAATACCAGTCATTCCATCATATCAGTGACCACTAAACTCAACTTCACTTACAGCCGAAATCAATTCTCAATTCACCTCAACCATTCATACTGCTGCAACTTTTCCACCAAACAACCCACAGCTTCAACTCCACGTCGTTGACCTGCAACAACGATAACTCATTTTCTCACTGATTCTCGGCCCAATTCCACACCAACATACAATCTTCACAAGCAACTCTGACATCCACATTACAAACAGTCATCTACATTCCCTTACCTTGCTTCACTATTTCACTATGAACTGCCACCACGACACTGCATTAGAAGCTTCACCTGACCACTAACCATCACTGCCCTGCACACCACCAGTTCAATTGAACACAGTCCTACTCTCCATCATTTTCGATGTCTGCCAATCCACCATTTGCCAATACAAATGGCCTACTGCATACAACCACCCATGCAATCAACAACGAATCGCCTGAATATACTCCAATCTGCACACACCGAAATCGCGAGCAAGAACGCGACCAACCACTAACCCAAACTCGATCAACTCCCCAATTGCCTCGCTAACGCAGTCGCTTCCATTAAATCGCGAGTCTCATAACGCGAACACACGATTTCAATTCAAGTAAAAAAAATTCAGTTTTTTTTGTGTTTCAGAAGAAAAGAAAAGAGCTTGCGTTTTTTTTTGACAGAGAGATGATTTGTGTATTGCTTTATCTTGTTTAAAAAAAGGGGCATTGTTGTGGGCTTGTGAACTTCCTTCTTAGGCCGGTTGGATTTTATTTGTTTTTTTTCTCTCTTATTTTATTTGTTTAGTTTCTATTTTCCTTTTTTTTATACTCTTCCAAAAAAATTATTTTTTTTAAGTAAAACTTCACTTTTCAATTTTGTTTCCTTTTCAAAAGAAAAAACAAAGAGTCTATCCTAAAAAAGATGCTCAGGTTGTTTTGTTTGCTTTTAGTTTTGCTTTAATCTATCCTTCGAAAAAAAATTCCTTTGTTTTAGATTGTTTTAAGTCCATCCTTTAATATATTCTTTTCTACTAAAAAACAAAAAAAATAGATTTTGTTTGCCTTGGTTTTCTGTTGCCTTTTGTTCGTTTTGGTTTGTCTTAGTGAAAATTCGTTTAGCTTTTGTTTTCATTCTATCTTAACAAAAAAACAAATTTCATTTATTTTATTTTTATTTTTATTTGTTTTTCATTTGTTTTGTTTGGTCTTCCTTTGAATATATAAAACAAAAATTTGTATTTATTTTCGTTCACTCCTTTTCAGGTTGCCAAAGCAGATTAAAAGGAAAAACTGCTTACCCAAAAATAATTGCTGCTTTCTTATAAAAAAATTGCCGCTAAAAAAAATTAATTGCTAATAATCTGCACGCACTAGTATTGTGCTTTCATCTCTAGTGCATTGTTGGTTGCTTGCATTTGCATTTATATATACAAAAAAAAAATCAAAACCCAAAAACAAAAACAAACTTCATTTTAGTTGCATTGTAAATTCACGTTTAATGTTTGTTTTGCATTCATCTCATCTTATTTTCTTTTCTAAGGGCAATACCCCAATTCACATAAGGTGAGGGATTTCATCGCCCTTTCCTTAGCCCACAAACGCATTTCATCGTAGAATTGGACTAATAATAAAGGTTAGACATTCGACTTAAGGGTGTCACGAGCTCATCTAGGGCTTAATTGTATCTTCACAATTGTTTTCTTTGAACAATTTTATTTCTTGGTGTCTAGGCTACGGCAGAGTAATAACCAGTTATAAAAATTACGGTGATACGTAAATATTATACTAGTTGTTCCTCTGAAGATACTTAAACCTTCGGTTGCATTGCTACGGTGATTCGTGGTGCACCGATAACTCCTACCCGTTACTTGGCTGAGAAATATTTTTGTTGAATTAAGACAAAGTGTGATTATACAATTTTGGGTTAGGAGCTACTAAGGACAGAAAACTGTAATTAAGTCCTTTGCATTCATTTAGTTGCACTAGTTCATGCATATTTAAAAAAAAAATCAAAAAAATCCAAAATCCAAAAAAAAATAGTAAATTTTTCTTAACTTAGTTTTAATTCCAAAAAAAAATCTTCTTTTTTTCTTTCCTTTGAAAATTTTCAATCAAAAACAAAAATAAAAAATAAAAAAAAATATATAAAACCTTTTCAAAAAGAAAAACAAAATTAAAATTCAAAAACAAAAAAAAATTCAAAAAAGAAAAAGAAAAAAAACACAAAAAACAAATTTCCATTTTCTAAAACAAAAAAAATTCTTTTGGTAAATATTTAAAAATTCAACAACAACAAAAAATTACAAAAACAAAAACATATTAAAAAATTTGAAAAACCAAAAACAAAAATCAAACTTCTCTTCTGAAAATAAATTTCACTTGGTAAATATTTTTCTTCCTCTAAAAAAAAGAAAACAAAAACAGAAACAATTTTTCACTTCATTTTTCAAATCTTCTTCCTCTTCTCAACTTTCACTTATGCATGAGTACTTGGACTCGTGACACAACAACAAATCTTAGACTCGCGACCCTTCTACTAATCGTTTAACTCGAACAGACGATCCTTCCGAAATGGCGAACGAAAACGCCCCTCGAACTCTTATGGATAGAATCTTTCCCGATAGAGTTTCTATTCCACCTTGCATCACGTTACCCGCCCCTACAAGTAACCATTTTGAAATTCACTCAAACCATATTGCCACTCTTCCGAAATTTGGCAATTTCGAGCACGATGATCCATACATCTTTTTGACTAAATTAGAACAAGTTTGTGCAACCATAAAACTCGAACAACTTTCCGATGACGGAATCAAACTTCGATTAATCTCATTCGCTCTTACGGATTACGCTGAAAAATGGTTGTATAGCTTACCATCAAACTCGATTAAAACGTGGGAAGAATTCGTAAAAGCTTTCTTAAAAAAGTTCTACCCCTTGGAAAAAACGAGTAGAATCTGAAACGAAATTGTAACTTTTCATCAATTCAAGGGAGAACCATTTGGAAAATATTTTGAAAGATTCAAAGAGCTTTTGATAAAATGTCCACACCATAACTTTGAAAAATGGACGATTTGCCAAATCTTATATGATGGACTCGAAAATAGGTCACGAACCATGCTCGAATCAATGTGCCAAGGCAACTTTCTTGCCCAACATCATGACGATGCTTGGCAATTTCTTGAAAACCTCGCTGAAAAATCATCCCAATGGGAACGTTCAAACGAAAAATCAATTTACTCACGATCGAGTGCACAGTCGGTAGGATCTTCTTTTGCTTTGGAAGCTAAGATCAACGCAATGATAAAAAAATTCGATAACGTTTTCTCGTCGAATCAAATGAACCAATCTTCCCAACCGATGTATTATAAATGCAACAATCCTAATCATATAGTTGATCAGTGTCCCAATTCTGTCGAACAAATCAATGCTTTCAATAAAGCCAAAAATGACCCGTTTTCTCCAACATACAACCCTGGTTGGAGAAATCATCCGAATTTTGCATGGAACCAAAACAATCCCAACACGAATACGATTCGTCCCAATTTTCAAGCATTTCCGAATAATGCTTCGAATCCTCCCCTTCAACTCAACAATTTTCAACAAAACTTTGCGGATTCGTCTCATAATCAACCGCAACAATCAAATTTTCAACCAAATTCGGCTCATCCTCCCTAAGACGATAAACATTTAACTTCTCTTGAGAAAACTCTTGAAACATTGGCTAAAGCCACTACTCAAAGCCTTTAATCAAACAGCAATTTGCAAAATTTATTGACTTCATATATGCAAAACACGAACCAATCAATTGCAAAACTCAAAATGCAAATGAGTCAATTAGCCACGTCTGTGAGCGAACGTGAACGAGGAACATTCCCAAGCCACCCATTTCAAATCCCAGAAATCAAAATGCAAATTCAGATCAAGCCCATGTTGTTCAAGATAGCAACGTCACCCAATTGAATGCTATCACAACTTTACGTTCCGGTAAACAAATCGATAATCAAGTCGTTAATTCAAACAATTTACCGGAAACTTCTCTCGACACTTCTAAAACAACGAACGACTCAGAATAGAACGTGGACCAAACGTTGAATTAAATTCTAACCAAAATTCTTCTTCCTCTACTCGAGTAGACCTGCCTATCGAGTATCGTGTTCCATTTCCATATCGTCTTCGACCAAAGAAACACTCGGACCAAATGGAAAAGATGTTGGAAATTTTTAAACAAGTCAAAGTTAACATTCCGCTTCTTGACATCGTTCAGCAAGTCCCAACATATGTGAAATTCCTTAAGGACTTGTGTACCTAAAAGCGACACACTCAAGTGCCCAAAAAAGTCTTCTTAGCCGCCAGTTTGAGTGAAATCTTGTCCCAATCTATGCCCGTAAAGTACAAAGATCCTGGCTGCCCTACGATTTCATGTACAATTGGAGACAAGACGATTAACAAATGTCTGATAGACTTAGGCGCAAGTGTCGATTTGATTCCATACTCCGTGTACGAACAATTAAGCTTAGGTGAGCTCAAACCCACAAAAGTAACGCTTCAATTCGCCGATCGATCCATTAAGAAGCCTATGGGAGAAATCGAAGACGTGCTCATTCAAGTAGGGCAATTCATATTCCCCATTGATTTTATCGTTCTCGAAACACAACCCGTGTCAAATCCCGCAAGTCAAATTCATTGATTTTAGGATGACCATTCTTAGCCACCTCAAATGCCTTAATCAATTGTCGTAACGGATCGATGAAAATTTCTTTTGGAAACATGAATTTGGATCTTAATATTTTCAATCTTGAAAGACAATCGAATGACCCTCGTGACCAAACATTCGAAGTTAGTGCCATTTATGAAAACTTCGAAAACGAGACACTTGATCTTGACGACGAACGCGAGGCCGAGTACGAAAAATTGTTTCGCGAAATTCCCAACGTAATTGAATACACTCTTCCCTTCGAATCGCTTCCAGTTGAGTCTGAACCTCAACCCAACTCTTTGATCGAAAAACTCCCGAGGTTGGACCTCAAACCACTTCCCGATCACCTTAAGTACACATACTTAGGTGATAACGAAACGTTGCCCGTCATAATTTCCGCAACTCTCTCTCTTGATCAAGAAGCTTCTCTTCTCTCTATTCTTTCGAAAAACAAGGAAGCGATGGGATAGTCGATCTGCGATATAAAAGGAATTAGTCCCGCTCTTGTCCAACATCGCATCCATTTAATCGACGATGCCGAGCCTGTTCGTGACGCGCAATGAAGGCTTAATCCAAAAATGAAAGATGCGGTGCGTGATGAAATTCTTAAACTTCTCGACAACGGAATCATTTATCCAATCTCTGATAGTTCATGGGTTAGCCCAATTCACGTTGTACCGAAAAAGTCTGGGCTAACCGTTGTCAAGAATGATTCAAACGAACTTATTCCAACTCGTACTCAAATGGGTTGGCGTGTTTGCATTGACTATCGAACACTAAATGCCGCAACACGAAAAGATCACTTCCCACTTCCTTTTATTGACCAAATGCTCGAACGTTTAGCCGGCCATGAATTTTACTGCTTCCTTGATGGTTATTCCGGCTATAACCAAATTCCTATCGCTCCCAAAGATCAAGAGAAAACGACTTTCACGTGTCCATTCGGTACCTTTACTTATCGACGTATGCCATTCGGACTTTGTAACGCTCCTACGACCTTTCAACGATGCATGGTTGGAATCTTTTCTGACATGATTGAACGCTTTCTAGAAGTTTTTATGGATGATTTCTCAATCTTTGGCGATTCTTTTTCCCAATGTTTACATCATCTCGAATTGGTTCTAAATCGATGTAAAGAAAAACATTTGACTTTGAATTGGAAAAAATGCCACTTTATGGTCAAACAAGGCATAGTCCTTGGACATATCATCTCAAATAAAGGCATTGAGGTAGATAAAGCGAAAATCGATGTCATTGCAAATCTACCCATTCCCAAAACTGTTAAGGACATTCGATCATTTCTTGGACACGCTGGCTTTTACCGACACTTTGTGAAAGACTTTAACAAAATTGCTCGTCCTTTGACGACTCTTCTTGGAAAAGATGTTCCTTTCTATTTTAACTCTGATTGTATCTCTTCTTTTGAACGTCTTAAGAACGAACTCATTTCTGCTCCAATCATTTGTGCGCCCAATTAGGATCTTCCTTTCGAAATAATGTGTGATGCTTTGAACTTTGCCGTTGGTGCTGTCTTAGGACAACGCATCAACAAGATCCTTCACATGATTTACTACACGAGTATGACTTTAAACGACGCTCAACTCAACTACACAACAACCGAAAAAGAGCTTATAGCTGTCGTTTTTGCTCTCGAAAAATTCCGACAATACTTGATAGGGTCACACATTACTGTGTACACGGACCACTCTGCGCTTCGATATCTCTTCGCTAAAAAGGATGCCAAATCCAGCTTGATTCGTTGGATCCTTTTACTTCAAGAATTTGACCTTACAATTAAAGACAAAAAAGGACCTGATAACGTCATAACCGATCACTTATCTCGTTTTCCGAATGCACCATCTTCTTTGCCAATCAATGAAAACTTCCCCGATGAACAACTCCTTTCAATTTCTATCAACCCATGGTACGCTGATATAGTGAACTACTTAGTCACTAAAGAAACTCC
The DNA here is from genome assembly GCA_030737815.1 of Allium fistulosum. Classification (NCBI taxonomy): domain Eukaryota; kingdom Viridiplantae; phylum Streptophyta; class Magnoliopsida; order Asparagales; family Amaryllidaceae; genus Allium; species Allium fistulosum. The sequence goes on from CM060902.1 coordinate 239,450,529, forward strand.
CTCATCGTGGTCCAAACAGGACAAATGCAAATTCATGTCCCAAGTGAAGTATTTCTATTGGGACGATCCATACTTGTTCAAATATTGTCCCGACCAAATCATCCGATGGTGCATTCCGAATAATGAGACTAGGAGTGTTCTTTCATTTTGCCACAATCAAGCGTGTGGTGGACATTTCGGTCCTCGAAAAACTGTGGAAAAAGTGCTTCAGTGTGGTTTCTATTGGCCTTCTCTTTTCAAAGACTCGTTTGAATTTTGTAAAACTTGCGATCGTTGTCAAATGCTTGGATGAATTTCTCGACGAGATATGATGCCTTTAAACCCCATTCTTACGATCGAAATCTTTGATGTTTGGGGTATCAACTTTATGGGACCTTTTCCCAATTCTTTTGGAAACTTGTATATCGTCCTCGCTGTCGATTACTTTTCAAAATGGGTCGAAGCCGTTCCTTGCAAAACCAACGACTATAAAATTGTTGTGAAATTTCTCAAAGAAAACATCTTTTCGAGGTTCGGCACACCTCGCACAATAATCAGTGATAACGGAACCCCTTTTTGTAACCGTTCTTTTGAAACTTTAATGAAAAAATACTCGATAACGCACAAGTTATACACTCCGTATCATCTTCAGACTTGTGGCCAAGTTGAAGTTTCAAATCGACAAATAAAATAAATCTTGGAAAAAACTGTTAACAAAAATCGAAAAGATTGGTCTCAGAAATTGACCGACGCGCTTTGGGCTTACCGTACTGCTTTTAAAACTAACCTTGGGATGTCTCCATTTCGTTTAGTTTACGGTAAAGCTTGTCATTTACCCGTTAAAATCGAACACAAAACGTTGTGGGCAATTAAGAACTTAAACTTAGATCTTGAGAAAGCTGGCGAAAACTGAAAACTATAACTCAACGAACTAGAAGAACTTAGGAACGACTTATATGAAAATGAGAAAATTTACAAAGAAAGAACCAAAAAATTTCATGACAAGTCAATCCTAAGGAAAACGTTTTCGCCTAACCAAAAGTTCTTTTATATGACTCAAGACTTCATTTATTCCCTGGGAAATTTAAATCAAGATAGACCGAACCATTTATGGTACGAACTGTTTTTCCACATGGTGTCGTAGAAATAGAAAACCCCAGGGATGGATCGATTTTCAAAGTCAATGGTCATCGTTTAAAACCTTTCTTGGAATTACCCAGTAACCAAGAGGAGGAGCTCATGATTCTTCATGAGCCAAGCTGCATCTAGTAAGAATGTTAACCCTCTTTTGTAAATATGTACATATTTTTCCCCGTTACACTCATTATATCATGCATTGACTGTGGGGACACAGTCAAAATTAAGTGTGGGGGGAGTCTCATTTTCATTTTAATTTTTTTTTAATTTTTCATGGTCATGGCATTTTTGAATTTTCATTTAACTAAAAAAAATCTCAAAATTTCAAAATCTCAAAAACATTTCGTTTTAGCATTTTGATTTATTTTTGAAGAAATGCTATGGGATAAGTATAAGTTTTGGTTAATAAATTGAAATTTTTGAAAATATATTTGTCTTAACAAAAATAAAAATAAAGTTTGATTACAAATAACAATGGTTTAACTAGTATATAGGAAGGTTCATATGTGTTAATTATGAAGTATGTTCTAATTGAAATTCTTTGTTTAAAAAAGTGGTAAATTTAAAGTAAAAGATATAACATTTTTATCTTCTAAGTTAAATGGTGCTAAGATGATTTTGCAAAACTTTCTCTTTCTAAAAAAAAGAAGAAGAAAAAACATTTGTATATATGTATATATTTTTAATACCTAGAGTCATGTGTTCACACTCGTGTGTTCACTCGCCATGCTCTATACCCTTCTCACGTAAGTCCGAAAGGCAGTGCACGATCGGTATATCTGGCCTCAGTTTATCTGAGTTAGGTGTATGTATATAAAAATTCTTTTTAATAACGCCTACAGTCGATAAGTGGTCACACTTGTGTGTTCACTCGCCACGCTCTGTATTCCCCTCACATCAGTCCGCAAGGCAGTGCACGGGTAATATATCTAGCCTCGGTTTACCTGAGTTAGGCATATGTAAATATTGTTAATATCAATGAAATTTTCAAGTAAGAGAGAGTAAGCAATTGAAATCCAAGCACCATTTTAACTTGTTTGATTTAACTTGTTATTGAAAAGAAATGAGAATACCACTTTGACAAACTTTGATAATCAACTAAGAATCCATTTCATAGTTACACTTTGTTATCAACCGAAACTGCGAGTTAAACTATTGTCTATTTGCTATGATAACTTGATTTTTGTTGGAAGTTTTGACAAGTAAATGACTTAAATTTTCAAGACAATGACCAAAACCTATATTTAACTTATGAGTGTCGAATTGAAAGTGAATCCTTCATTTGTAAATATTTTCAAAAACTTGCATTCATCCCATTGTAGATAAATCTTGCATTTTGTAAATATTTTCACTTTGCATTTGGATTTTGTGGGTAGTATCCGCTGAAAACCCTCACGAGACAACACTCGTTCTACTGGGGACACCCAGAGGTTTAACGGCTTGTTTCATACGCTCAATGCAATCGTGCTCCCTACGAAAACGAATTTATCTTAGTTTTCCTTTATTCGAGGACGAATAAAAAGATAAGTGTGGGGTATTTGATGTGCACGTAAATGTGCATATATATACATCCATATTTTATCTCTTTTTATTTAAATAAATATCATATTTGGGCATTTTAACATGTTTAAAACCAAAATTCAATTAATTTCAAATCATCATATATTCACCTTCATTCAGGGGGAAAACGGTCATTTTTGTGCATGTGTCATTTGAGAATTTTTACTTGGACATTTTAGATGATTTTTATAGGAATTTGGATGCATATGGAAGAGGCTTATATGAAGATACATGCATGCACAAATGAATACAAAGGAAAGAAGAGGGAAATAATTCAAAGTGAAGATCATGGAGGACCCTACCTACCCACCTACCTTAATGTACAAATTAGAGGCTAATGAACATGCTTATGGAATTAATGGCTTTATGTACACTTAAATGATGATTAGTAGAAGCTAATGATTACTTGACCTCCACACTTCCTAAGGGGTATTTTGGGAAGCCCAAAAAATAGAATTAGGGTTTTATGCATGTATAAATAACCCTCTTATGTGCATGAAACTATCATCTACCTTTCATATTACTTAGGAAATTAAGAGATCAAAGTGTAAGCTCAATGTTCAATGAAATAAAAATGGCTTCTTAGCCCCTTTCTCTTCTCTTATTTACATGCTTTCATTTGTTTTTCATGCTTTTATTTATGCTCTTTCCTTTTCTTTGTTAGTAGATTAGTTTTACATTCATGCAAGTAGTGTAGTTTAATTCCTTTTATTGCAAGTATTTTAATTACATTCTCTTCTTTACTATTTTTCTATTTTCTTCTCCTTTTAATGTTGATATTTACTTGTGTTGCTTCAATGCCACAAATGAGTAGCTAAACCCCTTCAATTTAAAGGTAATGAAGCTCTCAAATATTATGTAATTTCAACATTTGTTATGATTTATGATCTCTTTGTTTGTGCTTTATGAAAGTGAATATTGATGCAAGTTTATACAAGTGGGTTTGATAGCTTCTATTGCTTATGAAAATAAGCTATTCTTATTCAACATAAACACAATTTGCATGAGAGAATTTGATGGAATTTGATGATCTATATTACTAGTTACAATAGTAAATAGATCATACTTAAAATAGCTTTTGCTTTGACTTCATTTTCATGAGAATTATAAGTGGTTTATTTGTTGTATTATAGTTTGATGGTTTGAGTTATGTTAATTAATAACATAAACAAACCATACTTATGATAAATACAACAATATTTCACTTAATATCAAAAGCTAGAGATCATAAATTATTTGCTTGATTTACAAAAATATGAGAGTGGATTTGCCTCTAAATTGTTATCTACTTCAATAGTTTTTAAATCAAATTTTAATTCTAGTTTTAGCTTCATTTTATTTCTAGTTAACAACTTCTCCTACATTTGGTCTAATTTGATTGAATAGATTTTTTTAAATTCTAACAATTCCCTGCGGATCGACCAGTATTCGCCATGTACTACAAAGTGTACGCCGTGCGCTTGCGGTAAATTTATTTCAAAAATTTTTGACTATTTTTTAAACTGATAGAAATTTAGTCGATTAACAGTAAATTTACAAATAAATGAAGGCGGTGATGCAGATCTCTCACTTTTATTTCTGATAGAAGGAATAACAACCGTAGATCATTTGATATAATCATAGCCGTTCTTTGTTACACTCGGGCCCATATTGTATTAGGCCCATGTTGCTATTATAAATATTGCATATCTGCTGCAAAGAAATGTACTTTGTTTTTACACTTCAATAAATAAAAACATTCTCTGTTCAAATCTTAATATGGTATCAGAGCACACTGCTTAACAGCACAAGATCAAAGGAAGATACAAGAGAAAGATAGTAAAGCTTCTCCATCAGTGATTCTTCATCATTTGGAAAAGCATTCATACCCATCAGATTGTATAATCATCATTTGGGTAAGACAATATTATCTTCTCAAATCTAATGCCTTGCCAAGCAATATACTGGCTGCATTCAGATCTTCATTAAAGATAACTTGTTCAAGAAAGCAGCAGAAATCAGATTCAAGAAAACAGAAAATCACCACAACAAATTTGAAAACAAGATTGTGCCACGCCAAGATCCATTAGATAATACTCATCATCTGGATCTGGCTGCATCATACATGTTTTTACTAACTTCTTAAGGATTTTCTTCTTCAAGAATCACATCTGAAGCCTTTTCTTTTGTTTAGACAGAGACTGTTCATCATGACTGATGATCAATCAGCAACCTCTGATAATGCCACTTCTAAGCAGCAATCTGATTCAACAGCAAAGCTAATCAAATCAGTCACAAGCCCACAGAGCCAACTTATTACAGTTCATCTTGATGAAAATGACTATCTGTTGTGGAAACTGCAGATTGAAACTATAATGCAGGGTTATGGCCTTGAAGGCTTTCTTCTTGGCACAATACCAACTCCACCAAAGTTCATCACTGTCCAAGAAAATAAAATAGTTAGCAATGAAGAATATGTCAAACATCACAGGCAAGATAGACTGATATGTTCCTGGTTATTATCATCCATAAACACCAATCTTTTATCACATGTTATTGGATGCAAATCTGCTTGTGAAATTTGGTCAACCATTGAAAAAGTTTTCAATAGTCAATCAGCAGCAAAAGTTATGTATAACAAGAGACAGCTACAAAACATCAGAAAAGAAAATGGCTCTATGAGAGAATACCTATATAAAATCAAAACAATCTGTGATCTGCTTGAGGCTGCAGGCCACAAAGTATATGATTCTGAACAGATTTTAACCATACTAAATGGTTTGAGTGATGAATATGAAGCCGTGGTGGCAGTTATCTCATCTCATAAGGTCTTACCATCAGTGGATGATGTTCACTCTATACTACAGGCTCATGAGGCCAGAATAGACAACAAAAGACCTCAAGAATCTGAGTTTGCTATCAATTATACCACCAACACAAGAAACAAAAATCAGAACATCAATAAAAGTGATAAACAACCACAGAGAGGAGGATACTCCAATAGATCAAGGGGAAGAGGCAGGTACAACAACAATAGACCAAGATGCCAAATCTGTGAAAAAGTTGGGCATACAGCTGTAAAATGCTACTTTAGATACTCCAATCAGAATAACAACAATTCAAGAAATGATAATCACAGCGTCAATGTGGCTCAAGCAGGCTCCAGTAGTCAAGCAGACAACAAAGACCACTGCTCAAACGAAAATGGTCAACCAGACCATGTGCATGAAGACTATTGATATCCTGACTCAGGGGCAACTAATCATATAACTAACAACTTAGAAAACTTAAATCTTGGCAACAAAGAGTATAGAGGTAAACAGTCTATCTGCATGGGCAATGGTAAGTGTATCAAAATTTCTCATATAGGAGGTGCTTCTATTAAAGGAAAAAGACAACTGTTCTTACACAACTTACTAAGAGTGCAAAGATTAAAAATAATCTTATAAGTGTATCTCAATTTGCCAATGACAATAAAGTTTACTTTGAATTTTATCCTAAATATTGTCTTGTTAGAGATATACTAACTAAGAGTGTTTTATTGCAGGGTGATGCTGAAAAGGGATTATATAGATTTAAGTCTGTCAACGGTACCAATTCTGCAAAGGAGCAAAACTGTTGTAATCAGTGTGAAATGAAAAACTGCAGTAGTATATTTGATCTTTGGCATCGCAAACTTGGTCATCCTAGTACTAAAGTTGTTAAACAAATTCTTACTCAAAATTCTATACACTGTGATGATGTTTCTCTTCCTTATATATGTACACACTGTCCAATGGGTAAAAGTCACAAATTGCCATTTGATGACTCCTTAACTAAATATTAAACCTCTTGAACTTGTTGCTACTAATCTTTGGGGACCAGCATCAACATGTTCAGATTATGGTTATAAATACTATATATCCTTTGTAGATGCTTATACAAGATACACCTGGATATATTTCTTAAGAAATAAATCTGATACTTACAAAGTTGTGTTAGAATTTATCACTATGGTTGAAAAACAATTTAGTTCACATGTTAAAGTTTTACAATCAGATGGTGGAACAGAGTACAAACCCCTTAAGGATTATTTTATCAAAAAGGGAATAATTCATAGAATTACATGTCCCTATACATCTGAACAGAATGGCTTAGTGGAGAGAAAACATAGGCACATAGTTGAAAAAGGGCTTAGCTTATTAGCTCATGCAAGCCTACCTCTAAAATTTTGGCCTGAAGCCTTCAACACTTCAGTCTATATTATTAATAGACTGCCAACCAAAGTTTTAGAGGATATAACCCCCATTGAAAAATTACAAGGGGTAAAACCAGATTACTATAGTTTAAAAACCTTTGGGTGCTTATGTTTTCCATACTTAAGGCCTTATAACAACAATAAGCTAAGCTTCAGATCAAGGCCATGTACATTTCTTGGGTATGCCACCAATCAAAAAGGATACAAATGTCTAGATGATAGTGGAAAACTTTTTATTAGCAGACATGTTGTATTTAATGAAAATACATTTCCTTTTGAAAATTCAGAAGTTAAAACAACAAGCAAGGTATATAATCCTAGTGTATTAATACCTGAACTGCCTATATATTCTGAGAATGAGAATCAAACAGAGGTGAAGAGGACTACTGGAAATCATCAAACTCATCATGTAGTCTCTGCTCAGCAAAATTCTGATTGGATTGATGATCCCAGTCCTGCCAGTCAATCACCTGCAATCTCAATAAATGAAGAAAGTCAAAAAACTCTAGATCAACAAACTCACTCAAATGACAATATTGGTTGTGATAATAATGACAGCTTACCTCATACTGATTCTACAGTCCAATCAAGTCATCCAATGATCACTAGAGCTAAAAGTGGCATCTTTAAGCCGAAAGTGTACATTGCCAACACTAGCCTTGATGAACCATCAAGCTATGAGCAAGCTGCAAAGCACAATAACTGGAGAGAAGCAATGGATGAAGAGTATAATGCTCTTATAAAAAACAAGACATGGGATCTTGTATGTCCACCAGCATTTAAAAATATTGTTGGATGTAGGTGGACATACAAGATAAAAAGAAATTCTGATGGAACCATCAGTAAATATAAAGCAAGACTTGTTGCCAAGGGTTATACCCAACAGTATGGGTTTGACTTTACTGAAACCTTTTCTCCAGTAGTCAAACCCTCTACTATAAGACTCATACTCACAGTTGCACTTCACAAAGGTTGGAGAATAAGGCAACTAGATGTCAACAATGCCTTTCTAAATGGCATATTAGAAGAAGAGATCTATATGATGCAACCACCTGGCTATGAACAAAATACAAACCTTGTGTGCAAACTAAATAAAGCAATATATGGCCTCAAACAAGCACCAAGAGTATGGTTTGATAGACTGAAATCAACTTTAATATCAAATGGATACCAGTCTATCAAATCAAATACTTCATTGTTCATTAAAGCCAGTCAGTTATCTACTATTTACATTCTAATCTATGTTGATGATCTTATAATTACAGGTAACAATCAAGATGAAATCAATCAAATTATCTACCATCTAGATAAGCAATTTTCAACCAAAGATCTTGGAGACCTCAGTTACTTCCTAGGAATTGAAGTTCACAGAGCAACAAATTCTGAGATAATACTGTGTCAAAGGAAATACATATCAGAACTACTGGCCAAAACAAAAATGGAAGATGCAAAACCCATGCCAACACCAATGATAAGTAATCAAAGCTTATCAAAAAACAGGGGAGAAGACATAAATAATACTAAACAATATAGAAGTGTTATAGGAGCATTACAACTACTATAACACGACCTGGTATTACATTCAGTGTTAACAAACTCTCTCAATTTATGCAGAATCCACTGGATGAACACTGGAAAGCAATCAAGAGGATTCTCAGATACTTAAAGGGAACAATAAATCATGGCTTATCTCTTAAAGCTTGCAAAAATCTTAATCTAACTGGATACGCAGATGCTGACTGGGCCACAGATTCAGATGACAGAAAATCAGTCACTGGATACTGCATTTTCATGGGTAAAAACTTGATATCATGGTGTTCAAAAAAACAGTCAACTATCTCAAGGTCTAGTACAGAAGCAGAGTATAGAAGTGTAGCCAGTGCAACAGCCGAAATTATGTGGCTACAATCAGTTTTGGATGAATTAAAGTTAAAATCAGATATCAAGCCAACACTGTGGTGCGACAATCAAAGTGCTGTCTATATGACAGCTAATCCTATACTACACTCTAGAACAAAACAAATTGAGATACATCTACACTTCGTTCGTGATCAAGTCATAAAAGGAAACTTACAAGTTAATCATTTACCTACCACCTACTAGAGAGCCGATACCCTCACCAAGTCCTTGTCAAGAAAGAACTTTGGGAAGTTCAGGTCAGAACTGGGAGTGACTGAAATTCAGCTCTCTCTCGAGCTCAACAAACCAAGTCTTCACCAAATCGAAGAGCAGAAGAAGAAGGAACATCAAAGTAATCAACTTGCTATCGACTTAAAGCGTAACTGCTCAGATCTTCGAGAAATCGAAGAGCAGAAGAAGAAGGAACATCAAAGTAACCAACTTGCTCTCGGTTCAAAGCATAACTGCTCAGATCTTCGAGAAATTGAAGAGCAGAAGAAGAAGGAACATCAAAGTAACCAACTTGCTCTCGATTCAAAGTATAAACTGCTCACATCTTCAAAGCGATGAGAATTTATGAACTGCATCAACTTAATCAGAGAATCAAGTGATTTCGTCTCACAAACCCTAACCCTAGAAATCGGGTTAGGGTTCGAAGGGGGGAAATAAATGAAGGCGGTGATGCAGATCTCTCACTTTTATTTCTGATAGAAGGAATAACAACCGTAGATCATTTGATATAATCATAGCCGTTCTTTGTTACACTCGGGCCCATATTGTATTAGGCCCATGTTGCTATTATAAATATTGCATATCTGCTGCAAAGAAATGTATTCTGTTTTTACACTTCAATAAATAAAAACATTCTCTGTTCAAATCTTAATATTTACCCTATGTTTGTACTCATTGCCAAATTGGAAAGAATCATAAACTTCCTTTTTCTTCATCTAGCACTGAATATACTAAGCCACTTGAATTGATCACTTCTGATATATGGGGACCTGCACCTATAAACTGTGACTATGGTTATAAGTATTACATTTCTTTTGTTGATGCCTACTCTAGATTCACTTGGATCTACTTCCTCAAAGCCAAATCTGAAACCTCCCATATAGTGATACAGTTTATTAAATTTATTGAAAGACAACTAAATACTCAGTTGTTAAAGTGTCAATCTGATGGCGGAGCTGAGTATAAACCTCTAGATAAATACTTTAAGGATAAAGGAATCCAACATAGGATAACATGTCCTTACACATCAGAGCAAAATGGTATTTGTGAAAGAAAACATAGGCACATTGTTGAGACAGGTTTGACATTACTTGCACAAGCATCCTTACCACTGAAGTTCTGGCCTGAAGCTTTTTCAACAGCCTCCTATCTAATTAATAGGTTACCAACCAGAGTCTTGAAGGATAAGAGTCCATTTTAATAGAGAATGAAGAGATTGTGTCTCAAAGTATAGGAATATAGTAAAAGCGGATATATTGTATTATGTGATAATATGGGCTAACCCGCAAGGCCCAACGTATATGTTTTGTATTATAAATACTTCTGCTACTCTGTACAAATCATCAATCTGAGAATAATACAAACTATACTCTTTCTTTTACATGGAATCAGAGCTTTCTTTAAAATTTCTTAACAGCAAATTGATCTAAATCCTCAAAAAAAAAGAGGGAAACCTGAATCTCATCAGAATAATCTCATCATTTGAGATTTTGGTTACACAGTCTAACAACTGTGTAACAATCTTGAAATCTACCATCATTTGGAGTGTTAGCCCTGCCAAGAAAGGGAGATATTAGAGAAAATCTCATCACATATCACCCCTCTGGCTGCCACCAAACCATCAAATTATCAAGATTCCGAACAACTCACCTGAAGTGCCGTGCCTAGAGCCACTTTTCAGATTTTCTATCATCACTCAAGCAATATATGGATGCACTTCATCCTTGTTATCATCTGTATTACTGTATTTCATCACCACTGATCATCTTCTTGATAGACTTTCATCACCATGTCTGAAGGAGGCAGTGACAACACACCTCATGAGCATTCAAGAACTACTCAGCAGCAATCCAGTATTACTCAAGAACTCATCAAATCCATAATCAAACCACAAAGTCAGATCATCACCATTCAACTTGATGAATCCAACTATCTGCTCTGGAAATTCCAGGTTGAAACTGCTATCAGAGGATATGGACTGCAACAGTATGTTCTTGGAACTCTAATTACTCCTCCAAGATTTACTACAGATCAAGAAGGAAAACTGGTAAGCAATTCTGAATATATAATTCATGAAAGACAAGATAGTCTAATTAGTTCTTGGCTATTATCATCAATTAGTGCCAGTTTATTACCACAATTAGTTGGATGTAAAACCACACATGAAATATGGCACACCATTGAGCAGACATTTAGTTCTCAATCTGCTGCCAGAATAATGCAATATAAAAGACAATTGAAAAATTTGAAAAAAGACAATGTCAGCATGAGAGAATATCTCTCTAAGGCCAAGACAGTTTGTGATCAGTTAGCCTCAGCTGGACATAAGGTAACTGACACAGAACAAATACTGTGCATCTTAAGTGGTCTGGATGAAGATTATGAAGCAGTAGTTGTTGTAATATCATCTAATGAATAACTACCCTCACTGCAAAGTGTTCAATCCATTCTCATTGCACATGAGGGAAGACTAGAGCAAAAGAAACCAGTAAATTAGGAACATAATGCTAACTATGCAGCAATAAGCAAAAACAGAAATCAAGAAAAGAATCAAGGCAACACAAACCAATCTAATAACCCTAGAGGTGGTCAATCAGGCAGATTCAGAGGTAGAGGTGGTAGATGGAACCCCAATAACAACAACAAACCAAGATGTCAAATCTGTGAGAGATATGGACACACTGCTAACAAATTCTATTTCAGATTTGATGTCAACTTTACACCAGCACAACAAGGCAACAATAACTCAAGATCTCAAAATCCCAATGCCAACATGGTCAGTGCACAACAGGATTCAACATCAGAAAACACAAATACAAATATAGCAAAGGCTGAAGATATACATGATGATAGCTGGTACCCAAACTCTGGTGCAACAAATCATGTAACAAACAACATGAGCAACTTGAATCTTGGCAACAAAGAATACAAAGGTACACATTCATTACATATGGGGAATGGTAACCCTATTAAAATTTCACATATTGGAAATGCAAGCATTAATGGAGCCAGACAGTTATACCTTAATAATCTGCTAATGGTTCCATTAATCAAAAAAATCTAATGAGTGTGTCACAATTTGCTAAAGACAACAATGTATACTTTGAGTTTCACTCTACATACTGTCTAGTTAAAGATAATCTAACTGGTGAAGTTCTCTTGCAGGGTAAAGAACATAGGGGACTATACAAATTTGATGCACCAAAATCAAGAAATGTTGAAAACAGTAAAAAATGGTGTAACATTTCTGAGACTAAAATTACTGAAAATTTTGATGTATGGCATTATAAATTAGGCCATCCCAGTCTAAATGTAATGAGACATGTCTTGAGCTGTTGTGACAATACTCATATTAGTAAAATTCCTGATTGTTATACTTGTACATTTTGTCAAATGGGTAAAAGTCATAAGCTTGTATTTCCACATTCAAAGACTATCTACAACAAACCTCTTGATCTTGTTGCTACAGATTTATAGGGTCCAGCCCCTATATATGTTGATTATGGTTATAAGTATTATATTTCATTTATTGATGCCTATTCTAGATATGTTTGGATTTACTTCCTCAAGTCAAAATCTGAAACTAAAGATGATGTATTACAATTTATCTCTAATGCAGAAAGACAGACAAACTGTCAATTGAAAGTCATACAAATAGATGGTGGTAAAGAATTTCTGTCTCTGAAAAGTTACTTTCAAACAAAAGGGATAACACAGATAATCACATGTCCACACTTCTGAGCAAAATGGCCTCATAGAAAGAAAACACAGGCACATAGTTGAAACTGGTCTGACATTGTTAGCACAGGCATCTCTACCACTAAAATTCTGGCCAGATGCCCTCTCTACTGCAGTCTATCTGATTAATAGACTGCCTACAAAGGTTATAAAATTTAAAAGCCCAATGGAAGTGCTATTCAATGTCAAACCAGATTATCAAAGTCTAAAGACTTTTGGATGCCTATGTTTTCCCTACCTAAGGCCATACAACACACATAAATTAGATTATAGATCTAAGCCATGTACTTTCTTAGGATATGCTATCAGTTAGAAAGGATATAAATGCCTTGATGAAAATGGTAAAATATACATATCCAGACATGTTATATTTAATGAGCATGAGTTTCCTTTTAGAGATGCAGCAATCAAAACAACTCAAAAAATATGCAATTCCAAGCTTTCAATACCTCAAGTGCTACCCTCACCAGAAATTGTCATACCAATAAGTAGCAATGGTCAGCATGAAGAAAGTGGCATCAGTCCTCAACACACAGAGTCCACAAATGAACCAGGTCAAGGAAGTGCATCAGTAACTTCTGACAGTACAGCATCAGATAGTCATCAAACAGACCCCTGTCAAATACTGCATGACAATCAGCCATACAATACTCAACCAGGAGACACTGCTGAAGATAGACATCCAACCACACCTGCATAAACTAGGCACCACATGATGACAAGAGCAAAGTGTGGAGTATTCAAACCAAAGTTATACAGTATTGAGGCATAAATCACTGAGCCTACTACATATCAACAAGCAATCCTGAATGATAACTGGAAAAAGGCTATGGAAGAGGAATACAATGCACTAATAAAAAACAAGACATGGGATCTTGTACCCCTACCAATGAATAAAAACATAGTTGGATGCAAATGGACTTTTAGACTAAAGAAAAATCCAGATGGCTCAATTCTTAAATACAAGGCAAGATTGGTGGCAAAGGGGTATTCACAACAAAGGTGAATCAATCCTAAATGATAAGGAATACAGGAGCATAGTGGGAGCACTGCAGTATGCTACTATCACCAGACCAGATATCTCATTCAGTGTAAACAAAGTAAGCCAGTTCATGCAAAGACCCCTTGATGAACATTGGAAAGCAGTCAAAAGAATCTTAAGATATCTAAAGGGCACAATCAATCAAGGACTAATTCTACAAACTAGTGCCACTTTAAACATTAATGGCTTTACTGATTCAGACTGGGCTACTGATCAGGATGACAGAAAGTCTATGACTGGATACTGTGTCTATCTAGGCAAAAATCCAGTGTCTTGGTGTGCAAAGAAACAGTCTACGGTATCTAGATCCAGCACAGAGGCCAAGTACAGAAGTATTGCTAGCATTACAGCTGAAATTATGTGGTTAACATCATTACTAAGTGAACTTCAAATCAAAACATGCAACAAACCAACTATCTGGTGTGACAATCAAAGTGCTATCTCAATTTCAGAGAATCCAGTACTTCACTCTCGCACAAAGCACATCGAGCTCGATTTATACTTTGTAAGAGAGCAAGTAATGAAGAAAAACATCGAAGTTAGATACATACCTTCAGCTTACCAGAAGGCAGACATCCTAACCAAGCCACTATCTCGACTGAACTTCACCACATTCAGCCGAGAACTCAACGTGGATGAAGCAGACATCAACCTTAGATCCAAGGCACAGATCTATATTCCTGATGCCTTCAAGAACAGAGACAAAGATTGTCAAAGCCCCATTTTACAGCTTGACTACAAGTGAAGTCAGATCTATACTCCTCAAGCATTCGAGAACGATGTTGAGGAGCATCTAACCCTCAATTTCTAGCTGGACCAGAGGAAATCGAATCAAAGAATCTGGAGAAATTATTTTTCACTGGCGCCTTCAAATATCGCAAACCCTAACTTTCGCGTTAGGTTTGAGGGGGCATAATAGAGAATGAAGAGATTGTGTCTCAGAGTATAGGAATATAGTAAAAGCGGATATATTGTATTATGTGATAATATGGGCTAACCCGCAAGGCCCAACGTATATGTTTTGTATTATAAATACTTCTGCTACTCTGTACAAATCATCAATCTGAGAATAATACAAACTATACTCTTTCTTTTACACATCTGAAGTATTATTTAATCAAAGACCTAACTACAATGAGTTGAAAGTGTTTGGCAGTCTTTGTTTCCCCCATCCGAGAGCCTACAATTCACACAAGTTAGATTACAGATCCAAAGCTTGCACTTTTCTGGGGTATTGTTTAAATCAAAAATGATACAGATGTCTTGATGCAAGTGGAAGAATATACGTTTCAAGGCATGTTGTGTTTAATGAGCAAGTCTTTCCATTTAGAGATCTTGACACACTACCCACAAAGAAAGTTTTCAAACCAAGTATTCCAAGCATTCCACTGTATACTAACAGAACTGTGAATATTAACAAAGAAGATGAAACAGTAACAGAAAACAATGATATTGATTCTCCACTTACTCAAGACAATACCAGTCAAATATTCAGCAAAAGTAAAGACACCACAAATGATGATGAAGAGAAGAATACACTTGATTCAATAACAGGACATCAGGATGAAAGCACAACTTCTCAAACTGCAACTGATATGCAACAGATATCAAAACACCATATGCTGACTAGAGCTAAATGTGGAATTTTCAAACCAAAGGCTTACACTTTGATCAGTGAACCAAACACAATAGATGAAGCACTGTCTGACAATAACTGGAAGAAAGCCATGATTGAGGAATATAAAGCTCTCATAAAGAATAATACAGGGCCTTGGTCACACCACCTAAAGACAAGAATATAGTAGGTTGTAGATGGATCTTTAAAATCAAAAGGGATGCTGATGGAAAAGTACAAAGGTATAAAGCAATGTTAGTTGCTAAGGGCTTTACACAACAGCCTGGTTTCGACTTTGAAGAGACATTTTCACCAGTTATTAAACCCGCAACTATAAGAATAATCTTATCGGTAGCTCTACATCACAACTGGAAGATAAAACAACTAGATGTGAATAATGCCTTTCTACATGGTGAACTGCTTGAAGAGATCTTCATGGAACAGCCACCAGGATTCGAAGAGAATAAGCAGGCAGTGTGTAAATTGAATAAAGCTATCTACGGATTGAAGCAAGCTCCAAGAGTTTGGTTTAGGAAGATCAAACACTCATTATCAAACTTAGGGTTTACACAAGCAAAATCTGACACATCACTGTTTCTGAGAGTTACAGATACATCAACTATATACATTCTAGTGTATGTTGATGTTATCTTGGTCACTGGCAATAGCATTAAAGAAATACATCAATTAATTGATAGCTTACATAAGGAATTCTCTTTGAAAGATTTGGGAGATCTGCATCACTTTCTAGGATTAGAAATAAAAAAAATATCTGACAGATGCATGCACATGAATCAAAGCAAGTATATATCAGATATACTTATCAAAACCAAAATGATAAATGCCAAACCAATGCCCACTCCAATGGCAAGCAATCTGCATTTATCAAAAAACAAAGGAGATCCTTTCGAAAACCGCAGGCTATACAGAAGTACAGTTGGTGCACTTCAATATGCCACTATCACTCGGCCAGAAATATCATATAGTGTGAATAAAGTATGTCAATTTATGCAAGAACCTCTAACCGAACATTGGAAAGCAGTAAAACGAATCTTGAGGTATCTGAAAGGAACATTAAATCATGGAATACTATTTCAAGCAAGCAAGGATCTGAATATCACTGCATATGCTGATTCAGACTTGGCAGCCGATTATGATGATAGAAGGTCAACTAGTGGATATTATGTGTATATAGGCTCAAACATCATTTCCCGGTCATCGAGAAAGCAGTCTACAGTTGCAAGATCGAGTGCTGCAGCTGAATATAGAAGTATAGCAGCAGTTGCAGCTGAGATAATATGGATTAGATCTTTATTGAATGAATTAAGAATAACAGATCAAGGTGTGCCCATAATTTGGTGTGATAATGAAAGTGCTATAGCCATTTCAGCCAATCCTATTCAGCATCATCGAACCAAGCACATAGAGATAGATTTGCATTTTGTAAGGGATCTTGTGGATAGTGGAAGATTAAAAGTAAATCATATTCCTTCAGTTTTTCAGAAGGCAGATATATTGACGAAATCACTGTCGGCAACTCGCTTCATCAAGTTAAAACAACTTCTGACTGTCGCTGAAGAAAAGAACGCTGATAAAGGAAGAAAAGTAATGGAAGATCAACTTGAGGGGGAGAGTTAGTGCATGGAAGCATTTGAGTGTGCATATGTGTGCACGAGAGTGTGCATACATCAGGTTGTATGAAGCAGTGTTAAATAATTAAAGCTAGGCTTGTTGAATAAGTCTGGCATGTTGAATAAGGCATATATGATATGTATATAAAGAGGCTGCTGTGTAAACAATGTGATACTTTTGATTCTTGTCCTTTGAATAATAAAATCAGAAATTCTATTCATTTGTTAATTCAGACTACTTCTTGTTGTTACTTATTGTTTCTCTTTGTGTCTTTCGTTAACATAAAAGGCTGGAGACATGATGATCGATACTGGTGATTTATGGTGTACGGTGTATGTATCCCTGCTGCTGCAGCTGTAGAACTCTCGTTATCCTGTTAGTTTGAAGAAAGGTATGTATGTTTTCTAGCCCAGAGATTGTGCATACTTTCTATTTCATTATTATTTATTGGAAATTTGTCTGTTAACGATTTGCCTAGTTTGCAAATTTATCCTTGGTTTATGTTTGGTTGTGAGTTTTTTTTCTTTAAACACATTAGAAAGCATTTTAGGATGTATGTTTTAAAAGTAATTTCATTAATAGTAATGATATGAAACAAGGTAACATTATATTTTGGGTTGTATGTTTTTAGGTTGTACATCAGAGTTGAATTTATACAGTTTTCTAGATTGTAATTTCAGTATTATGTATTTTTTGTAGTCCAATGTCCCCGATCCCACTACGGGGTACCAGAAAAAGCTCGAGATAGATGATGACTAGAAATTATATATGAGTTTGTTTAAAATTTATTTTCTGAGCACTAAAATTTTCGTTTGTTTGTTATTTATTTCGGCACTTAAATGTTAGCGAATATAGCATGCTTTTAATTTATCGACTTAGTTGTATAAGTAAAGTTATGTCGTAACCGGTTAAAGTAGAGTTGTTAATGTATCTTGTACTTTGTTCTTTTTATCGCAAAAATCATACTATTGTCAATAGTAGAGTTGTTAATGCTGCATAATTCTCTTAATGAGAGGGAATGTCTCATGACCATTAAATGCATAATTAATTGGTTCATTTGTTTGAGCTAACAAACTTATTGAAGAGTTTTGCTGTGTTAGTTAATAATTTTCAGTAAAATCCTAGTTTCACATGCAGTTTGCTATAGCTCTTTGGTAAGTTATAATTTTTCTGGCTTCAAATTATTAGCTAGAAATCAGACAGGTTACATTTCTCTGTGACTTGATGCGAATTATTTAAGGGTTCAACTAAAGTTTTGTAAGCTTGGGAATCATATTCTGTACCACTTTGATGTGACTTTATCAGTATCAATTAGTGCTCAGTATAAATAAAACATTTAACTTATGCTCATGGCGATAAGCACTTATGCTAAACTAGCTATGTGTTATCCAACATAGCCGATGTGCTAATTTTGTAGTATTTGTTTTGGGAGATCCAGGGATGTATCACTTATAGTTTTGGGAGATCAGCTGATGTGTCTAAAATAATAATATTAGTTTTCAATGTTAATCTGCATTCTTTCGACCATATTGTAATTTTGTATGAACATTGAAAGCTCAATGGGTATTTGGAAGCAACATGGATATAACATAATATAGTAAAATTTATATGATAGTGCAGGTGACTTTATCACAAAGAAAATGTTAAATCAGGACAGTTTGCATTCACAGTAACAGAAACTGGTAATTACCTTGCACGTTTCTGGATAGATAATGCGGTGTAAGCGCAAGCATTAACCTTGACTGGAAGATGGGAATTGCCGCTGAGGATTGGGATTCTCTGTTGCCAGAAAAGAAAAAGTCGAGCTATTTAGTATATCTACTGTAGTCTGTAAACTGAAAACTAGGATATTCATTTCGTTTTTGTATCACAGGGCGTGGAGCTCGAACATTCTGAAATGAGTTTTCCCAATCTTCTTGTCTTTTTGATAAAAAAAAATTTCTTTTTTTTTCTTTTGCAGCTGAGGTAGTCATTATGGATATCACAGAATTTGGCAAAGAAGTCCGAGGATATATGTGTTACCATATTGATTCATTTCTTGTTTGGGCTTTTTAGCCTTTTCTTACTTATGCTTTCTACCTATATAAACCTATCTCTGTAACCTTAATGTACTCAATCTTTTTGCTCAGCCGTCTTGTTTTGGCTGAATAATATGAATTATCTTTTTCTTCTTATTTGAGTTTACAAACGTTTTACAAACGTTTATATGGTACCGGAGCCTCGTTCATGTTTCTGCCCGCTGCCTTGTCTCTGCCTCGTCTCTACCTCCGCCTTCGCTCTTGAAACCCTCTCTGCCTCGTCTCTGCCTCGTCTTCCTGTCTCGGCCTGAAACCCTCACCCACCTCCCCCGAATCACCCACCTGCCCCGAAACCCTCACCTGCCCCGAAACCCTCACCTGCCTCGAAACCCTAGACTGCTCGGCCTGAAATCACCCACCTGCCCCGAAACCCTCACCTGCCCCGAAACCCAAGCCTGCTCGGGCTAAAATCCTCACCCACCTGCCTCGAATCACCCACCTGCCCCGAAACCCTCACCTGCCCCGAAACCCTAGCCTGCTCTGCCTCGAAACCTGCACCGAAACCCTAGCCTGCCGTCGATCTCACCTGCCCCGAAACCCCAATCGACTTTGCCAGCCTGAGATCTGAACCCGAGATCTGCTCCTGAAACAAATAAGCCTGCTTCGAAAACGAGTTGCTGGCTTCAAAATATGGCCAGAGGTGATGATTCATTACAGGCCATTAGTGTTCGTTTAGATGGAAAAAACTATTCTTATTGGAGTTATGTCATGAAAAATTTTCTGAAAGGAAAACAGACGTGGGGATATATTTCTGGTGTTATTGTGGCTCCTGAAGCTGCGAATGTTGAATTGATGGAGAAATGGGATACCAACAATTCAAAGATCATCACTTGGATTAATAATTCTGTTGAGAATAGAATTGGTATGCAATTGGCTAAGTATGATACTGCTAAGCAAGTTTGGGACTATTTGGAGCGACTTTTTGTGCGTTCTAACTTTGCCGTTCAATATCAATTGAGGCTGATATTCGGTCATTGTCTTAGAATGATCGAAATATTCAAGATTTTTATTCTGAAATTACTGCTCTTTGAGATCAATTGGCTATGACTGAGGTTGCTGAGCTTAGGTCATTTGCTCCATATATCGCTCGTAGGGAGAAACAACGCCTTGTTCAATTGTTGATGGCTCTTCGACCAGAGTACGAGCATTGTCGTGCGTCCATCCTACATCGCACTCCTTTACCTTCTGTTGATTCTGTTCTACATGAATTATTAGCTGAAGAAACTCGCTTGAAGTCTCAAACTGAGAAAGTTGCACAGACTTCTTCTACATCTGTTTTTGCAACAGGGATTTTACCAATCCCATCTCAACGCAACAAGATAAATATTAAGAATGGTCGTGATTGTAATTATTGTAAACAACCAGGCCATTGGAAAAATCAATGTCCTGAATTATTGGCTACTCAAAAAAATCAAAGTTTTAAGTCAGGTGATAGATCACAACAGCAACAACGTGGTGGCCAACAACAGTCCTTCTCTACTGCACAAGGACATGGACAGTCACGTGGTAGTTCCCAGCCTAAGACTGCTGCATTGGTACATCCTTCTGGTAAATCAGTTGTGGATTCCCCTATGGACTCTCTTGCAGAGCAATTTCAGAAGTTCCTTGCTAGCCAGTCTTTGTCTCAAAACATGACTGCTCCTCAGTCTTAGCACTTTGCCATGTCAGCTCCCTCCATGTCAGGTTCGAATTCTCCTTTGTGGATTTTGGATTCCGGTGCTTCATATCATATGTCCCATGATTGTTCATCATTTATATCTATGTCTTTTGATTCTCGCTCACCTTCTATTTTGACTGCTGATGGCACACCTTTGCCATTAACAGGAATCGGTACAATTCAAACCACACACGTTTCCCTCCAAAATGTTTATTGCATTCCTAAACTAACTATGAATCTTGTGTCGGTCGGACAACTTTGTGATCTTGGATATCTTGTTCATTTTTCTTCTACCACTTGCTCTGTGCAGGATCCCAACTCCAAGAAGTTGATTGGGACAGGCCGTAGGCAGGGCGGTCTCTATGTTTTGGATGACTTGCACATCCCAAGTCATGCTGCTGCCGCTAGTATTGACCTTTCTTCTTTTCATTTAACTCCGTTGTCTTCTAAGTTTTATTTGTGGCATTCTAGACTTGGTCATATTTCAAGCTCTCGTCTTAAATTCTTGTGTAATTCTGGTGTTTTGGGAGATTTACGTTCTCATGATATTTTAGACTGTAGTGGTTGTAAACTTGGAAAATTTTCTGCTTTACCCTTTAATCAAAGTGTTTCTACTTCCACTGCACCTTTTGATTTAGTTCACTCTGATGTTTGGGGTCCAGCACCCATCCCCACAAAAGGTGGGTGCAGATATTATGTCTCTTTTATCGATGACTATACTCGTTATTGTTGGGTTTTTCTGATGAAACGTCGTTCTGAGTTTATTGATATATATACTGCCTTTCAAGCATATGTTAAAACACAATACTCTGCTATTGTTAAATGCTTTCGTTCTGATTTAGGGGGGGGGGAATATACTAAGGGAGACCTTTCTAACATATTCACGGCTGATGGTACTTTATACTAAGGGAGACCTTTCTAACATACACTAAGGGAGACATTTCTAATGTTTACAATATGCACTACCGCAAATCTTTCGTATATAAGACATCACTAGTTGTAATTGTTCTGTTTATGAAACATAATTGTTGTTCTGTGACTGTGTTACCACTGAAATGGGAATCAAAATGGACAACATGGCCTACGATCAATTTATGATACCATTTCACTAAAGATGATGACACTAACCTAAATGCAGTTTTCAAGGTAAAATCCAGTGGAGGTTTACTGCCAGGTATGTTGAATTGAGTACATGATTTTCTTATAAACGTTGATTCAGAATTGTGATTTTTTGCATGGAAGTCACCCATTGCATCAAATGAAGGGATATCACGAGCAA
This sequence comes from Allium fistulosum, assembly GCA_030737815.1. Lineage (NCBI taxonomy): Eukaryota > Viridiplantae > Streptophyta > Magnoliopsida > Asparagales > Amaryllidaceae > Allium > Allium fistulosum. The sequence continues at coordinate 239,472,592 of CM060902.1, forward strand.
CCAATCCATTTATATAGTTGTACTCTTAATCTATCCTTTTTCTAATGTAAAGATTACAAATGATGTCAGATAAGATTTTATATAAGTGATATAAGTTCCCTAAAGGGTGTATTCAAGCTTGAAAGGTATGAAACTCCACTAAGGTACGAAAGATTTTCTTTCTACATTAAGTTATGATAAATATGAACTAAATATATGTTAGAAATAAACTTGTTGTACGTCTATTCGGGTCATATTTCAATAGAAACACATAATGGGCAAACGTGTGCAGCCTCAAAGCTAGCAAAACTAGTCAATAATAAACAGCCAATAAACTATCACCCATTCACTGCAATTCAGGTTAGGAATGAGCTTTGAATGGTATTGCAATTCAGGTCAGGCCACAATTCAGGTCAGACTAGGGGACACTGCACGGCAAGCAATTAGGTCCTGTCTTTTATGCATGTTTATATTTGTTGTTACTCCTTTCATTTTATTTCTAGAATAGTTCATTAGGAGTTTATACCATACTGGATTTTTCTTTATTTAAAATAAAATACAAATTAAATAATTAAAATGGCAGCAAACATTTATATATAACAAAGTAAATAAGTTTTGGGAATTAAATAAATTTATGAAAATTAACTGAGTTCACTACGTTTTATAAAAAAATTAAACAAATTACATTTTATAAAATTTAACTGGACTAAGTTTAATAAAAGTGAATAAAATTTATAAAATTAATTATGTTTTAAAAAAAATTAACTATGTTTATAAAAATTAACTAAGTTTATAAATGTTAACTAAGTTAAGTAAGTTTAATTTATAAAAATTAAATAAATCTACTAAGTTTTATAAAAATTAAATAAGTTAACTAAATTCTGTAAAAATTTAACAAAGTTGACTAAGTTTTATAAAAAATAACAACTGAATTTATGAAAATTAACTAAATTGAATAAGTTCTACAAAATTAAATAAGTTTATAAAAAATAATTAAGTTTTAAAAAATTTACTAAGTTTGTAAAAATTAAATAAGATAACTAAGTTTTAAAAAAATTACAAAAATTTATAAAAACTAACGAAGTTAACTAAGTTTTATAAAAATAAATAAATTAACAAAATTTTATAAAAACCTAACTAAGTTGGCTTAGTTTTATAAAAATTAACTAATTCTTAAAAAAATTAAACAAGTTTATAAAAAATAACCAAGTTTTAAAGAAAACCAAATATATAAAATTAACTAAGTTTTATAAAAATTAACTTAATTAGCATTGTTTTACGATAGTTTAACTAAGTTGATAACATTTTACGAAAATCAACTAAATTTATAAAAATTAACAAAGTTAACCAAGTTCTGAAAAAGTGTAATATGTCTATAAAAATAACTAAGTTTATAGAAATAATTTAAGTTTTAAAAACAGGGAATTATTGTCAAAGACAAAATTTCTCAGCATTTTAGCCTCAAGGACAGACCTTTAGTATTTTAGCCTGAAGGACAACTTTCTTTAGGTATCAGTTTTTACAGTTTTTAGGTATCGGTTTGTAGTTATCGGTAGTAGTTTTTAGGTATCAGTTTTTAGTTCGACAGCAGTTTTGGAAGAATGTTTATCCTTATGAATAATTTTGAAAGAATGTTTGTCCTTATGAATAATTTTTAGAAGAATGTTTGTCCTTGTGGTTAAAATATTGAGGTCGTGTCCTTGAAGCTAAAAATATCCAAATTTTTGTCCTTTAAATTAATTCCTCCAAAAAAATGAACTAAATTTATAAATCGACTAAGTTTTAGCTAAGTTTATAAAAATTATTAAGTTCGTAAAAAATATTATAAAATTGACTAAGTTTATAGAAATTAATTAAGTTATAATAAAGTTAATTAAGTTTATAAAATAACTAAGTTAGTAAAACTAGACTTCATTTTGTAAAAGTTAACTAAGTTTATAAAAATTAGATTAATTCATGAAAATTAATTATGTTTATAGAAATAAATAATTTTATAAATATTATTATAAAAATTACTAAGTTTATAAAAGTTAATTAAATTAAAAAAATTCGTTAAATTTATAAAAATAAATAAATTTATAAAATTAGACTTCGTTTCATTAAAGTTAACTAACTTAACCAAATTTGTAAAATTTAACTCTACTTTATAAAAATTAACTAAAGTTAATCAAGTTATATAAAAAATAAATAAGTTCGTAACATGTTTTATAAAAATTTAATTAACTAGCTAAGTTTCTAAAAATTTACCAAGTTCTATAAATATTTAACTAAGTTAACGAAGTTAAAAAAGTTTCTAAAAATTAATAAAGTTGTATAAAATTTAAATAATTTCATAAAACCCAATGGTATAAATAATATTAAAGGTAGTAATACTATTACTAATAACAATAATTTGATTTTTAAACTAGGCTTGCTAGTCTCTACTTATGTTATTATTCAAGATTTTTTTTTCCTGTAGGCATGGATTTTTAAAGAGGGCAAGCTCGATGATCAAGACATTTCGCTACTTTAACAAGTTTATTTTGTAGAATCTTTATGGTGCTATCACGTATGTTTAAAGCATTTCCCGGGAAGTATTATTAACAACTATTGATTGTTCGGTGTATGAACTTGGTGTAACTTCTATTATGTTTAATATATTATGTTTTTATATTATCAAATGTTCTTTATTAGTTTGTTTGAATTGATTTATCTTATTTGAATAGATTTTCTATTAGATATTCCAAAATTTAGAAATGCTATGTAAACTCTGATTTCACAAAGACTAATATGTTGCAAAAGTTTTTTCAGCATTTCTAAAATGTTGTTAAATATCTTTAGGTAGCATTTCATAAATTTTTATTATAGGATTTGAACTTGTTCTAACATGTTACACAACGTATGTTAAAAGCTGTGATTTTTTTTTACGGCATTTTTAAAAAGCTACCTGAAATCTAACATGAAACAGGTAAAACCGCTGCAAAAAATCTAATACTGCATAGGTAAAAACGCTATGAAGGAATACTTTAGGCGGTGATTTTGAAAATATTATTATACGATTTTGTAACGACCCGAATTTTTGACACCTGCTATTGGGCAATTAACTAATTTTAATTATTGGAATATTGATTTTTATAAGTCGAATAGACAAAATTTACAGATATTTAAAATATCTGAATGTATAAATTAATATAAAAACTATATTCAAATTTAAATTATAAATTCTGGGTATGATAAATTTTATTGATATATGTATATAAACTCTACCATCTAGAATTTAAGATAGAATATCCATATATTTGTATACATATAAATATATACAAGCTTTATGATGTTTAAATATGTATATATATATATAAGTATATAAGTATATATACACATATATGTATATATGCCCATATGAAGTAATGTATATGAAAATTTGTATAAATGTAAATATATATATATATATAATTTATCCAAGTTTTAAGATAACAAAAAAAATGTTTAATTTAAAGGTATATAAAATATGTAAAAGAAAATGTAAATACATATATATGATGAAAAAAGGAGATATAAGTATAGATTTATATATATATATATATATGTTTATATTAAAATAGTGCATATATATATATACATAAGTACAACTTTATGATCAAAATTTCAAACTATGGCAAATATATAGGTATATTTTTGTGTGTGTAAATATGATAAGATAAATATGAAATTGTATATGTATGCATATTTACCCATATATATATATATATATATATAAAAGTTATGATAAATAGAGTAAATGTATGCATATCCATATATATATATACATATAAATGTATGTATAAAACATGGGGGAACATCATCATGGCAAGGCATCATTTCAAGCACCCAAACATTAAATCAAATCATATAAAATCAAATCTCTCATAATAAATCAAATCAATTCATAATAAATCAAATCAAGATAAAAGAAAATTTTAAAATAAAAATCAAATGAATAGTGAAAGGCCTGTACACAAATGCCTCAGCCACCCTAGTCTTTACTGTACACTGCATCCCAATATATGCATATGGCCAAGCTTATCACCTTCTTCATTGTTCACAGACAAAGAAAAAAAAGTAAACAATACAACAAGGAACTGCCGTTGAAACAAAATAGAGGAGGAGAAAAATAAAGCAGCAGTTCATCATCTTTTAAACTATGAGTACAACACTATATTTTGTTAACTGGTTATATGATGTATACATATATATATGGCTGTGAATTATGATATGTGTTAAGTATACATGTGTATATATGTAAACATGAATGTATGATTGGGTACGAAAGGAGCCAGACACCTGCACAACCAAAGCACTTTTTTTATAAAAGCCCTGTACCATGTTTGTTGTTCAAGAACAGTTTAACAATCAACTTCAAAAATAAAAAACTCAACACCTATTCAGTTTCAAACTGTGGTTTCAAAATAAAAGTGGTTTTATTTTGGGTATAGATTGTTTTAAAAAAAATTCATCAAGTATCGATAAGTATGGAGATAGAAAACCCAAATTACAGTAAAACTACTTATAAAGGACTAAAATCATATATCGCAATTTAATCTTTTGATTATATAAATGCACTTGTTGTCGAAAATGGTGATTTTTGGAAGTGAGTTGGAAATTTTTAGTTGGGTATTGACGGAGAAAAGTGAAGATGACCAGAATTAGGCGAAATGTCAAATCCAGGCATCTCGGTCGATTTGGAGGCACGACACTTGTCGTGGAGGAGGAGTAGGGGACGGGGCACTCATGAAAAATAATGTGGCATTTTTCAAATGCTTGTGGTGGCCATACGAGATAGGACTAGGGTTTAATGTACGTTTTTTTGGGTTCGTTTCCAAGGCAATGGCGACGTGACGAGGCATGGGGAGGAGTGCGGTATGGGGGAAAAGGAGGAGTAGGTGTCGGCGAAGCTTCAGGCAAAGTTTGGTGGTTGATGGTGGTACACGGTGGCGTGGCGAGGCAGTCGAAGTGGGACATCTTGTTCGAGTATTTGGGGTAAGTGTTCGATTTTGAACAGGGGCGTATCTTCGTGTTCGAATGGCCTGGGTGGGGTGAGAGAGTCATGAGTGACTAGGGAAGATGGTCGGAGGCCAAGATGGGGCGTCGGTGGTGGTGTGCATATGCACGATGTCGTGCACATTTGGGTTGTTTCGAAAAGAAAAAAAAGAAAGAAAAGGAAGAGGAGAAACTAGAAGGGAAGAAGAAAGTAAAGAGGAGGTCGGCCTTTGATTGTTTTGGGTCGATTGGTTTTTGTATTGGGCTGGTCATTTCTATATATATTTTTTTAGAAATTGAATAAGTTTATGTAAAAGAATCTTAAATTTAAAAACATATTCCCCTTTTATTTAAAATTCAATCAATGTAAAAATTTATGTATTGTAATCCTATCACCCAATAAATTTTAAGTCTAAGTTAATGTTATTAATTTTCCAAAATTTTAAATTTAATCATAACAATTAAAAAGGGTAATTAATTAAATTCTTATTTGATGTAATCTTATGATAATTAATAAAATTAGTTATTGATTTGGTTGTTTAAAACCTAACTAACTAATAATAAACTGTTTTGGGAATTTCTAAATTTATAAGTGATTTGGATTAAAAATATAATTGGATTTAGTTTATTTTAAAATTTTCTGATTGAGAATTGTTTAAATATTAGTTGTTAATCGTTAATTTAGTTAATGATATATGCCTTGATTTTATTGCTCTTAAATATTTATTCAAATTTTTCTTTGTCGGTGCCATCAAGTGACCAAACAAGTTAAAATAGTTAGAACAAAACATTGATACATTTTATTGGAATTAAACATATGTAATAAATTCCCATATGTGATATTGACACCCTGAATATGAATTGTTTGTTTAAAACAACCTGCCTTTAAGAGTTTATCGTTTTGAGTGCGAAGAGACTGGGGTCGGGTATTAACGTTACCCGAAACCACTTCGATCAAATAACCACTATGAACCTTTACGGTTTTGATTATATAGTCCAATATGCTGGAATTTAATTGATTTAACAAATTCGGTTATTTAAATAAGTATTTTATACTTAGACACTATTATAATATCACTGGTTTTCTATAAAAGTTGTTTGGGTGTGTAAGATAAAAACCCGTCGTATTTTGACGCGGTCTTCCGAGTTACCTCGGTTTTCATAGGATTTCGATAACTTAAGTAATTCAAATGAAGTATGTTTACTCATGATGGTTTCCAGTCTGACTCGGGTGTTACTTTATTGTAATGCTCGGGTCAGACCGAGTATTACAGTTTCAGGTTAGGATGCATTTGGAGCTCAGGAGACGAGCTGGATGGCAAAGACGTATTGCACGTATTTGATTATATTCCGTTGTGTATTCTAAGCTGTATATTTAGCATTTAGGGACAAGTTATTATAACTGTCCAGATTTATATGTTGATGATTGTACTCTGATAATTTGTATGTATATTAACAGTTACAGTTCTTTATATAAAAATCTGTTATTATATTATATTTTGTGTCGCTGCAAATGTGAGATTCTATGTTGTTGTTATTTCTGTTTCTTTTTCTATCTCTTTTCTTCTTAAACCCTAACAACCTAGTATTTCCGGCACTCGATTGCTCGGCACTCTATACAGTGAACGTATTAGTGTCATTTTTTGGGGTCGAAAATCGCCCGGTCGTTACACGTGGTATCAGAGCTGAAGGTTAAGCGAGAACCTTGGCTCTGGTGGGGATTACTCATTAGAGATAGGGTCAGTAGTACCTTAAAATGAATTGAGAGTATTATATATGAGGGCGTTCTTGTTATTTTCTTATATAATGATTTTAAAAACGATTTTAAAATAATTTTTATAAGATTATATTTTGATATAAAAAGAAATAATTTTTTCTGAATTATTATAGTATATTAAGGTGATTGGTTGTTATTATTATAATCAAATAAGATTATAAGATTTAGTGGTTGTGTATATATATATAACCAAATTGAAATTGATGAGAATGAACTATACAAATGGGTTAGGCTAAAAATAGACTCAAACCAGAATTTAAATTCTGAAAATTTCGGAAGAGTTTTTCAAAGTGTTTTGAAATAAAAAAAAATAGGTTTACCCTGATCATACTTTATATGTAGAAATAATTTTTCAGGAAATTATTATGGAATATAAAGTATGTTTGGCTTCTAGATATGATAATATTGATTATTATCATAAATAGGTTGTTGTGTCTTAATAAAGGATGTTTATTACAGAATAAACAATGATAAAACATTGTGAAATGTTTTAAGGAAGTGGAATTATATAAGCATAATTTACAAATGTGACTTATAAATTAAAATGGATTTAAATTGAGAAGTTTTGAATCTAAGTCTCGGATATTTTGGAATGTCTTTCAAAGTGTTTTGAAGGAATAATAAGTAATATTATTAGAATATTTTTGATATAGAAAATTTTGTTTTAAAAACAAGGGTTGTTTTAAAATTCCGAAGAATTTGTTTTGGATAAAAACCAAGGTTGGTTTAAATTTAAAAAGTGTGATTTGGTATGGAATATATATATAAATGATTTCAAGCTGAATTGAAATAAATACTGGTGTTGGAATTCTGGGATCACCTTGAAAATGAGAAGTATAACCAAAAAGGAAAGTAAGTTTTTGAACTTATAAGTGGGAAGTGATATTAATAAGAAATTTAAATTTGAAGGGTAAAAATTTAAATTGAGTAAGTTTAAATGGATTGAACGAATTTGGAATTAACTCAGGCCAAGTTAAATAAGTTTTGAACTTATAACCTAAATTGAAAATTTCAAGGTGAAATTAAAATTTAACTTATGGAAGTTAGATGAATTAAATTGTAAAAGAAAGTGTATAGATTTGAGAAAAAGTTGAAAAAGGAGTTATGTATGTATAAATGATTCCAAACAATTTTTGAAATAAAATGGGTTTCGAATTCTAGAAATTAAAAATGAACCAGATTATCAAATTAGTGGATTAAATTATAAAAATAACCGAGAACAAATAAAAGAATATTTGGAAATAAGAATAAAAGCTGAAAATTCGGCTAATCGAGGTTTTAATTATAAGTTAGGAAGTCCTACTAGAATCTAGTACAAGTTGTAAGAGATGGCAAAAGGAGAAGAATGGAAGGCAAGGCGTAGGGAGTGGAGAGCAGCTGCACGTAAGGCACGGGAAGAAGCAATAATGGAACATGAGAAACGGGTTAGGGAAAGGGCTAGATAGGTCCTTATGATAATGTCATATGTTATAGATGTCATAATAAAGGACATTACGCAGCTAAGTGCAGTAAACCAAGAAAGGAAAAGAATAAGGAAGTTAAACGGTTTCGCTCTGAGATTTTATGCTTTAAGTGTCATGAGAAAGGACATTTTCTAAACCATTGCCCGAAGGCGAGGAAGATGAAACATAAACCCATAGTACCAGTCGACGGATCAACCATTTGCTATCATTGTAAAATGATGGGACACATCGCTAGGGATTGTCTCAAGAGACGGAAGAAAGAGCAAGTTGTGGAACCCCCTGCGGGAGGCATGAAAATCATCCGTGAAGATGGGAGTATAAAATTCTTTTGTGGCAAATGCAAGAAGTGGGGACACCCTGTTACAGATTGCACAGACGGCTTTGGCGAGTTGATATGAAGTCCTTAAGAAAGTTTTTATGAAGGATGCGGTGGTGAGAGATGGTGGGTAGGGTCCGTTGTAATATAAGTAGGGCTCTGTTCTTTTCTAAACCCCTAGGTAGTTGTTAAGGCGTCCAGATTTATGACCTTTTGTAAGACTTTTTATATGGATAAATGGATGTAGTGTTTGAACTTACTAGTGTTGTAGTCTATCGATGTTGTGAAATATTTTGTAGAAATACGATCTTATATAAGTTCACTTTTTATATGAATTTGAACGTAAATTTATAATTACTTAATTACTAATGTGGAAATTGAAATTGATTTGAACTGGAAGATTGAGAATTGAATTAGTTCACTTTGAAACTATTTCAAATAAATTATTTCAATATAAACTATTTAAAATCCATCTTCTTAAATATTCAAATTATTTTGATTTTCCAAGCTATTTTACTATACAAACCATTTTTAAAACTCAAACTATCATATATTAACTATTTAACTATTTTAAAACTATTCAAGCTAATTTCTAAATTCAAACTGGTCAGAGTGGGAATTAATTATATTTAAATCATGGATTAAATACAAATTGGGTTAAATTGAAGTTATAACCCAAATGGAAATTCGAAGCAATTCTGAATTGGAACCGGAATCGAGATATTAAGGAAAACATGATTTTTGAAGTGAAATAGTATATTTTGAGTAAATATGATGATTTTAAAATGAAGACTTAGTAGTTACTATAACTGAAACTTACTTTATAAGAAGTAAGAAATGTTACAAATAACTTTGAAAAGTAATCGAACTTGGAAATTTGATTTGGCATAAATAAGGTTATATATATTAGTTATATATTCAAACTCCCCTTGTTGAATTTATAACCAGGAAGAAATAATCTTTGAAAGATATTTGAAATACTAAACAGAGTTTATATAAGTATGAGGTGGACTCAGAAATTATTGATCCAAAAATTATTCGAGTTGAAAGGAATGATCTTATATGTATATGAGAATGAAACTGAAATAGTTCTGGAACCCATTGATTTTTAAAGACATTTGATTTTGGTCAAATAGTCAATTTTGGAAATTGGGTAAACCGAATTTAAAACCATCGATTTTAAGGATATCGATTTTATATAGATAAAATTTATATGTGATACATATAAGGTATATGATTTTAAAGGTACTATATATATAGTATGATATGTTTCGAGACTAAAGGTACGGAAAGGCACCCCCACGAAAGTCGAAACTAGAGTAGGAGATCCACTGGGTGGTTTTGCCTAGGAATCCATAGGGTGGGTTCAATGAGAATTGGGATCCTAGAGGACGTCCGGACAAAACTCATGAGTTCCTGGTGATCATTTGTTGGGTAGCGTAAATCAAGGAGTATTATACCTACATTTACATTGGGTTTTGCTGTGACAGCAATGTAACCTTTGTGTAACTGCGCTATCGCAGTTCCATAGCGTATTTCGGGAGGCAGTGATTGCCTACAATCTATGTTTGATTTCGTTGTGATAGCGACTTAACATCGGTAGATTGCGATCTATGTGGTTTGGTTCCACAGCGTAATTCGGGTGGCAGCGATTGCCTACAGTCTACGTTTGGGTTCACTGGGATAGTGACGCAACGTTTGTGTAGCTGCGATCTATGTGGTATAGTTTCGTTTGATAGCGTAATTCGAGGGGTAGAGATTGCCTACAGACTACTTACGCTTTTGCCGTGATAGCAACGCAGCCTTTATGTAGCTACGGATTATGGTGTTCCCATGGCGTAAGTCGCGAGAGATGTTGATGCCTACAGTTTTCTTATGATTTCGCCGGGATGGCGACGCAATCATCGAGTTAACTGCGATCCATGGTGGGAAAGGGGGGTGATACTTTCCATATCATTTTTTTGAAAAGGTTTTTCAAGTATTTTCACTAGGTGTTGAAACGGGTCTACAAGTACTTATAGATTTCCAGTCCTACGCCTGATCAACGTATGACTAAATTCCTGTAAGAATAAGGATGGACTTGTTAAGACATCGAGTTATGAAAAATGTTTTAATATAAAACTAGCTTAGTAATACTATATATTTGAAAGTGTATGTATCCTAAATTGTATAATAGAAGAGTACAGAGTGTAAAATGTTTAAAGATGATTATTTAATAATATACATCAAAATTCAAATTCTCGCTTCGTTCCTTTTCGATGACGAAAAGTTCTAAGGGGGGAGGAATGTAACGACCAGATTTTTGAAACCTTTTATTGGGCAATTAACTAATTTTAATTATTGGAGTATTGATTTTTATAAGTTGAATAGATAAATTTTCTGATATTTAAAATATCTAAATGTATAAATTAATATAAAAACTATATTCAAATTTAAAATATAAATTCTGTGTATGATAAATTTTATTGATATATGTATATAAACTCCACCATCTAGAATTTAAGATAGAATATCCATATATTTGTATACATATAAATATATACAAGCTTTATGATGTTTAAATATGTATATATATAAGTATATAAGTAAATATATATACATATATGTATATATGCCCATATGAAGTAATGTATATGAAAATTTGTATAAATGTAAATATATATATATATAATATATATATACAAGTTTTATGATAACAAAAAAAAATGTTTAATTTAAAGGTATATAAAATACGTAAAAGAAAATGTAAATACATATATATATGATGACAAAAAGAGATATAAGTATAGATATATATGTTTATATTAAAATAGTGCAGATATATATATACATAAGTACAACTTTATGATTAAAATTTCAAACTATGATCAAATATATAGGTATATTTTTTTTGTGTGTAAATATGATAAGATAAATATGAAATTGTATATGTATGCATATTAACCCATATATATATAAGTTATGATAAAATAGAGTAAATGTATGCATATCCATATATATATACATATAAATGTATGTATAAAACTTGGGGGAACATCATTATGGCAAGGCATCATTTCAAGCACCCAAACATTAAATCAAGTCATATAAAAACAAATCTCTCATAATAAATCAAATCAAGATAAAAGAAAATTTTAAAATAAAAATCAAATGAATAGTGAAAGGCCTGTACACAAATGCCTCAGCCACCCTAGTCTTTACTGTACATTTCATCCCTATATATGCATATGGCCAAGCTTATCACCTTCTTCATTGTTCACAGACAAAGAAAAAAAGTAAATAATACAACAAGGAACTGCCGTTGAAAAAAAATAGAGGAGGAGAAAAATAAAGCAGCAGTTCATCATCTTTTAAACTATGAGTACAACACTATATTTTGTTAACTGGATATATGATGTATACATACATATATATATATATATGGCTGTGAATTATGATATGTGTTAAGTATACGTGTGTATATATGTAAACATGAATGTATGATTGGGTTCGAAAGGAGCCAGACACCTGCACAACCAAAGCACTTTTTTTATAAAAGCCCTATACCATGTTTGTTGTTCAAGAACAGTTTAACAATCAACTTCAAAAATAAAAAACTCAACACCTATTCAGTTTCAAACTATGGTTTCAAATAAAAGTGGTTTGATTTTGGGTATAGATTGCTTTAAAAAAAATTCAAGTATCGATAAGCATGGAGATAGAAAACCCAAATTACAGTAAAACTACTTATAAAGGACTAAAATCATATATCACAATTTAATCTTTTGATTATATAAATGCACTTATTGTCGAAAATGGTGATTTTTGGAAGTGAGTTGGAAATTTTTAGTTGGGTGTTGAGGGAGAAAAGTGAAGATGATCAGAATTAGGTGAAATGTCAAATCCAGGAGTCTCGGTCGATTTGGGGGCACGACACTTGTCGTGGAGGAGGAGTAAAGGATGGGGCACTCATGAAAAATAATGCGGCATTTTTCAAATGCTTGTAGTGGCCATACGCGATAGGGCTAGGGTTTAAGGTATGATTTTTTTTGGGTTCGTTTCCGAGGCAATGGCGACGTGACGAGGCATAGGGAGGAGTGCGGTATGGGGGAACAAGGAGGAGTAGGTGTCAGCGAAGCTTCAGGCAAAGTTTGGTGGTTGATGGTGGTACACGTTGGCGTGGCGAGGAAGTCGAAGTGGGACAGCTTGTTCGAGTATTTGGGGGTAGGTGTTCAATTTGGAACAGGGGCGCGTCTTCATGTTCGAATGGCATGGGTGGGGTGAGAGAGTCGTGAGTGACTAGGGAAGATGGTCGGAGGCCAAGATGCGGCGTCGGTGGTCGTTTGCATGTGCACGATGTCGTGCACATTTGGGTTGTTTCGAAAAGAAAAAAAAGAAAGAAAAGGAAGAGGTGAAACTGAAAGGGAAGAAGAAAGTAAAGAGGAGGTCGGCCTTTGATTGTTTTGGGCCGATTGGTTTCTGTATTGGGCTGGTCATTTCTGTATATTTTTTTTAGAAATTGAATAAGTTTTTGTAAAAGAGTCTTAAATTTAAAAACATATACCCCTTTTATTTAAAATTCAATCAATGTAAAAATTTGTATTGTAATCCTATCACCCAATAAATTTTAAGTCTAAGTTAATGTTATTAATTTTCCAAAATTTTAAATTTAATCATAATAATTAAAAAGGGTAATTAATTAAATTCTTATTTGATGTAATCTTATGATAATTAATAAAATTAGTTATTAATTTGGTTGTTTAAAACCAAACAAACTAGTAATAAACTGTTTTGGGAATTTCTAAATTTATAAGTGATTTGGATTAAAAATATAATTGGATTTAGTTTATTTTAAAAATTTCTGATTGAGAATTGTTTAAATATTATCAAGTGACCAGACAAGTTAAAATAGTTAGAACAAAATGTTGATACGTTTTATTGGAATTAAACATATGTAATAAATTCCCATATGTGATATTGACACCCTGAATATGAATTGTTTGTTTAAAACAACCTACCTTTAAGAGTTTATTGTTTTGAGTTCGAAGAGACCGGGGTCGGGTATCAACTTTATCCGAAACCACTTTGATCAAATAACCACTACGAACCTTTACGGTTTTGATTATAGAGTCCAATATGCTGGAATTTAATTGATTTAACAAATTCGATTATTTAAACAAGTATTTTATACTTAGACACTATTATAATATCACTGGGTTTTCTATAAAAGTTGTTTGGGTGTCGTAAGATAAAAACCCGTCGTATTTTGACGTGGTCTTCCGAGTTACCTTGGTTTTCAAAGGATTTCGATAACTTAAGTAATTCAAATTAAGTGTGTTTACTCACGCTGGTTTCCAGCCTAACTCGGGTGTTACTTTATTGTAATGCTCGGGTCAAACTGAGTATTACAGTTTCAGGTTAGGACGCCTTTGGAGCTCAGGAGACAAGCTGGATGGCAGAGACGCATTGCACGTATTTGATTAAATTCCACCGTGTATTGTAGGCTGTATATTCAGCATTTAGGGACAAGTTATTATAACTATCCAGATTTATATGTTGATGATTGTACTCTGATAAGTTGTATGTATATTAACAGTTACAGTTCTATATATAAAAATCAGTTAGTATATTATATTTTGTGCCGCTGCGAATGTGAGATTCTGTATTGTTATTTCTGTTTCTTTTTTTCTCTTTTCTTCTTAAACCCTAACAACCTAGTATTTCCGGCACTCGATTGCTCGGCACTCTATATAGTGAACGTATTAGTGTCGTTTTTCGGGGTCGAAAATCGCCCGGTCGTTACAGATTTGAACTTATTACAGCTTGTCGTTAGAAAACGTTCTTCGAAACGTTGCAAAAGTTTTTAATAGCGTTTTTAAAAGGCTGCAAAAAGCCTTTTCTGTTGTAGTATGTTGTATTGTTTAGAAGTTCAACCGACAGTGATCGGAAGGATACTTCAAGGTAGAAAGATGATCCATTATTAGCAAAAGGAATCACAAGACTCGAAGGTGGAACTGAGATTGATGATTTAAAAGATTTTTATCTTGACCAAAATGGATGGTTAAGAAAGAAGGGACGAGTGTGCGTTCCATATTTGGGTGACCTAAGGAAAAAAGTTCTTAGGGATTGTCATCGATCGAACTCTACCATTCATCCTGGAGGGAATAATATGTATCGGGATAAGAAAAGGAGTTTCTTTTGGGAAGGTTTGTAAAGGGATGTAGGTTTATGGGTAAAGCAATGCTTGAATTGATAGCAAATAAAAGTCGAGCATCAGATGCGAAGTGTATTGCTTCAGCCTTTAGATATACTGGTTTAGAAATGAGATTCGATATATAATGATTTCATTTATGGGTAGCCAAGGTCAAATAGGAGAAATGAAAGTATTTGGGTTATTATGGATAGATCGACCAAGAGTGCACATTTCATTCCCGTCAAGTCGATGAGGATGGCACCTGTTTTGGCGAAGTTTTTTATGAAGAATATTGTTAGACTGCATGAGATTCCTAGTTGTATAGTCAGTGACAGAGATTCTTTATTTACAAGAGAATTCTAGAAGGGTCATCAAGAGGTTTTTGGTACCAAGCTGAAGATGAGTACCGCTTATCATCCACAAATGAATGGGCAAACAAAAGAGTTAATAAAGTCTTGGAGGATTTAATAAGAGCTTTTGTACTAGACTTTGGAGTATCATGGGAAGATCACTTGTACTTAGTCGATTTTCCTTTAATAATAGTTATCAGACTAGTATAGGAATGACACCTTTTAAAACTTTGTATGGAAGGCCGTGTAAATCACCAGCATGTTGGTTAGAGACCGAAGATAGATTGATTCTTGTTCCAGATATGGGGAAAGAAGCCACGGAAAGGTTGACTTAATCTGAACAAGGATGAAAGAAGCTCAGTCTAGGTAGAAAAATTATGCATATAAGAGACGTAAGGACTTAGAATTCTCAGTTGGAGATCATGTTTTTGTCAAAGTATCATCGATGAAGGGTGTAATCCGATTTGAAAAGTCATGAAAATTGACATCTAGATTTGTTGAACCATTCTCTATTATAGAAAGGACCGGGAAACTCGCATATAGAATAGAGTTACCAAGCAGTCTGGCAGGAATCCACAATGTTTTTCACATTTCTCATATTAGCACGCATGTTCGTGATCCAGAGACTACTATCACTCTAACTGCAGTGGAAGATTTAATGGTGGAACCAGACATGACTATTGTTAGACAACCAGTTTGTATTGTAGTAAGGGATGAGAAGAAGTTAAGGAACAAGACAGTCGGATTGGTGAAGGTCCAATGGAGCGACGAAGAGAGAGACTATACTTGAAAAATAGAGGACAGGATTAGAGACGCTTATCTTAATCCATTTTGATGGTATGTTTCATATCTGTGTTATATGTTTGTTATGTACCCTATCGTAATTTCAAGGACAAAATTCTTTAAGGAGGAGAGTCTGTAACACCCTTAATTTTGATTAACATTATTTATGAGATTTAATTAGGTGAATTAAATTAAATAATGTGTCGAGATATAGAGAATGAGATTAAAAATTGGTCAAGCCTTAAGTAATGAACTAATAAGATTGTTTAGAACTTAAATAAGAAGGAGGATTTATGAGAAGCATAAAATAGGAATATGTCTTATTTCCTAAATATAACCTCTTCCTCTCTCATTATCCTCATTCACATCTCATTTCATACAAATACAAGTAAGATCAAGGTCGACCATTGTGATATCCCGGAATTTTTAGCAATATCAATTTAATAATCTGTATTGAAATTTAAATTGATTTGATAATTTTTGTTGATAAATTTAAATTGATTTAATAATCTTCTTTTAATAAATATTTAATTGGTGATTTTATCTTTTTAAAAGCTAATAAATTGTTTTCTATTTATAATGTGTATATATTTGTATATATTGTAAATAGAAATCTTTGGTTTGAATTTAATAAATAAATCTTGTTTTCAAATTCTAATATATTTTGGTAATTTGGAAATTATGATTTAATTTAAAATATATAGTTTTAAAATATTTAAGATAAATGTTTAATTGATTAAATTATATCTTAGCTTAAGTTTAAGATTAAATAATAGGTTTGTTTTAAAATATTGTTTAATAAATATGATATATTAATTCATTTAATATTAATAGGAATTTATAATCTCTTTTATAAATTATTATTTTCAAATAACATTATTAATGTATTGTTTTATATATAAATATAAAAAGATTTTAAAATAGAAGTGTTATTTTCAAATTAAATATGTTGTTATATATGTATATATAACTTGATTTTAAAATTGGATTTTAGAATTTATTTTGAATTTAAAGTCTTGAAATTAAAAAGGGTAGATATTTAAAATGTTTTGGATTTTAAAGATATTTGTATAAGCTGTTATTTGTATATATATAAATAGTATTATTTTATTTTCTCTAAAAAGTAATTCATAAGTATAAAAATAAATAACTGTAAATGAAGTGTTTGGTGGTTTAAGATTTAAAAGAAATAAAAATAAGAAGTTATGTTAACAATAGAAATAAATATGAAAGGGAAAAGATATGGTTATATAGACACATAAGTGAACACTTAAGAAAATTCTAGAGATATATAGTCTTTAGAAATACATGTTTGCAAGGCAAGAAAAATGATATCTCAGTACATACGAAATAAAGGATAAGTATGTAGACATAAGGAGACAATGACATTAAATGCTATTATCTCTAGTACACAAATAAAATCATTTCAGCCTCCAAGAAGAAAAATCTCTGACCAAACTAATAAAATCTTGTACCAGTAAAACAATCCTGTGTAAACTCTTTTCTATATATCTTTCTTATTTCATTTCGTTTACAAAAACTTAGCATACAAGAAAATATCTTACAACGGAAGCTTGATTTCAACTCAACTAAACTACAATTCAATCAAGCAGCAAAGAGATTCAAGAGGATCAGGCTTATAGCTTTTCAAAACAAAAAGGAATGCTCTGTTCTTCATCTTCTTTCTGGTGAGTAACATCACTTTAAAAAAATTTGAAAGTATAACCTGTTGCTTATATATATCTGTGAATAAGTATGTTTGTATCTATATATGTGAATTCTTTGTGAATGATGGATGGTATTGTGTGCAGACTATTGTTCATAAACGTTCTCTGTTCTTAAATCATAAGCACAAGATTTTGATTCAAAAATCATTTCCTATGGATCAACTTGCCGTTTGAACTTAGGGTTAAAACAAAAATTGTTGGTTATGGCATATATTAAAGATTAAAAATTTATTTAAGGAAAAACAAGTTGGATATTGCTCTGGAAAACTATAAGAACAGACATGCTTAAGCTAAGTTAAAATTCAAATTTTAAAATTTAGTAATTCAGGGTTATAAATCAAATCTCTAATCAAAAACAGGATTTTTAAAACTAAAATCATAAATTTTAGTAATGGTTTGAGTGTGCATTTCTGGTTTAACCAGAAATTGGTTATTCGGAATACACTGGTGATCCAAAGTTTTGGAGGCATCGAGGTTTTTCCTGGTGATGGAGGGGTGATCAGGGATATTGGGAAAAATGGTTGATGGTGATGCAATTCACCAAGGAAGTTGCAGCAGTGGAATTTCTTCTGGAACCCTAGTTAAACTGGGCTGAGATGTTCGATCAACCACGGGTTCTAAGATGGATCGAGTGCTACTAGGTTTTGGGTGATGGTAGCTTAGTCGTAGACGAGGTCATGGTCGGAGTCGTATGAATTCTGGTGGTCGGAGCTGCGAGAACGAGGCGTTTTCAGGTTTGGGATGGGAGGTGCCAGGCTATTCCAGGTTTGGATTTAAACTCTCGAATTCTATTTCGAGTATGGGATGATGTTCTGGTGATCGTTATTGGGTGCAGAGATGTTTTCTAATGTGTGAAGATCATCGGAGATGGTTGGAGTTGATCGGCGACCCTGTACATGTGCACGGTGTACTTTTTTTCATTTCTGGTGAAGTTGAATATTTGGAAGAAGTTGTGTACGCGAGTTTTACTCGAGTTACTTCGTGTTTTGCTTGAAGGATTTTAGTTTTGGACTCGAAGCAGTTTTTGTTGTGGCTCGGGTAGATGTTTGTTTCAGGTTTTCAAACCTGTTCTGTTTTTACAATTCAAAATTTTCATTTTTGAATTATAAAGCAAAGTTTAAAACTAAGTTTTAAATCAAAAGTTTAAATATGAATTTCAAGTTTAGTTTCAATCTTAGTTTAGGAATAAATAAAGTTTTAAAATTTAATCTGTTTTAATAAAAGTGTTTAAGTAATTAAAAGTGTATTTAAAAGAATTTGAATTTTAAATGGAATTTGAAATTGTAAAGGAAGGATTTGAATAAAGATTAAATCAAAGTTTTAAATCTGGATTCAAATCTAAATTTGAATCCTAGATTTTGAAATAAAATAAAGTTTTATAAATTTAAATGTTTTAACAAGTCTAAATGTTAAAGCATATTTTTTAATGATTTAAATTAAAAGAAAATGGGTTTAAACTCTTTTAAAATTTCTTTTATAAGAAGTATTACTCTAACATGTGATTTTAAAGTTCTTAAAAATTAGTTTTAAACTTTGTTAAAGACAAATAGGAATTCACTTTAAAATCTTGAATTTAAAATGAAATTTAAAAAGTAAATTTGAAAATCAATGTTTCCAAACATATTTGTGAGTGATAATTAAATCATTTATAAGAGTGAGTTTTACCTTAAGCTATTAAAGATTTAATGATTTGTAATTCATTAAATTATTAAGGTAATTAAAAATGGATAATTGATTAATTCAATTAATTAATGAAATTATAATTAATTAAAGTAATTAAGGGTTTTAAATTAAAGTTTAAGATTTATTATTCTTAGAATAATTAACTTGTAATTTAAGAATCATTAATTAGATAAGATTGGATTTTAAATTAATGATTAGAGGTTAATTAATCTAGTAATTAAGGATTAATTAAGTTACAGTTAACACTTTATTCATTAAATAATTAGAGATTAATTAATTAGTTATTAAAGATAAATCAATTTGTAATTAATCCAAGTTTAATTACTTTAGAGAAGTAAATAAAGAATAGTTAATGAAGGTCATTAACTTAAGATTATTTAATAATTAATTAATGTGATTAATTTTAATAATTAATTAGATTAATTAATTAGAGATAATCATTTGTGAAATTGTTTAAGTGTAATTACTTAAGGAAAGTAATTAAGGAATTAATTACTCATTGTAATTAATTGAGTTTAATGTGATTAATGTAAGTTAATTAATTAAGTTTAATTAATTTAAGATAATCATTGGATGATTTGTTAGTATAATTACTTAATGTAATTAATATAGTATAATTACTTAGTGAAGTAATTAATGGATAATTACTGGATGTAATTAATTGAATGGTGATTTGTTAATGGAAGTAATTTGGATTAAATTACTTTGTGTAATTAATCAAGGAATTAATTAAGATAATTAATTAAGGAGTAATTAATTTATTTAATGAAGTAATTAAGGGTAGTTAATTACTAGATGTGATTAATCAAGAGTGATTAATAATTGTGGTTTAATTAAAGATTAATTACTTAATGTAATTAATTTAAATAGAATAATTAATTAAAAATGTAATTAGGGATCATTAATTTATATAATTAATGATGTAATTAAGGGTTGATTAATTAAGATTAATTAATCAATAATAAGTGATTAAAGGGTAATTAATTAATGTAATTAATTTTAGTTAATTAATTAATGAAGTAATTAAAGATTAATTACTGTATTTGGTTAAGGATAATTAATTTGTGAAATTAATTAAAGGATAATTACTTGAATGTAATTAAAGGATAATTAATCAAGGGTGATTAATTAAGATGGAAATTAGAGAATGATTAATTAATTGATTTGTAATTAATTAATGGTTAAGTAAGCAGGATTTATAGAATGAAGTAATTAATTTAATTTACTTTAAATTAATTAATAATAAGGTAATTAATTTAATTCATTTTAAATTAATTATTAATGGTGTGATTATTAATCCTTATTTATGTATGGATGGATGATATTGATTGCCTTGAGTGGTTTGAAATCTCAGATATGAGATAAGTAATGCTGTGTGATATGGATGCTTTGGTTGAAGTGTGATGATAATATGGATTATCTATTTATGAGGATAAAGTGAATTATCTATTTGTGATGATAATGTGAATTATCTATCTGTGATATTGTGAATTATCTATCTGTGTGTATATGGATAATGAATTGAATTGTTTTAACTTTAAAACAACTTGGCCTTAAAAGAAACGTTTTGGATTTCGATGAGACCGGGATTGGGTTTGCTACATTATAGCATGATAGGAGGTTCTCGCTTCGCGTTTGGTGGCGAACGGGAGACTCTTACCCCTACATGTCCCTTTGGGTAGTATAAGGCCCTAGGTTGGTTTGCTAGGTGCTTACAGTCGAGAGGCTGGCCGTAAAAGCAAATTCGAGGTATCACTGTGTGCCACGGTGGGTCTGGGATGGTTGCAAAGCCTACCGGTCGCCGCTACCGACGGTTGAAAAGCCTAGGTCGTCACAGTTGGTATCGGAGCGCTAGGTTGAGTGAATACCTAGGCTTTAGAGTGATTTCTATCCTTCTTGAGAGAGCGTATTTGTAAATTTGATATATATATATATATATATATATATATATATATATATATATTTCTACCTATTTGTTGGGTTACCTGTTCGGGTTTTCCAATATAAGTTATAAAGGTAGATAAGGTAGTGGTGTGTGTAGCACGACTACCAATGGTTGGATTTTGTTGAGGTTGGAAGTGTATCTGCCGAGACTGTAGACCCAATACTGTCTCAAGTGAATTTTTGTTGTGGTGTAAGGATTTCACCAATCTCTGAAGGAAACTTGTTAGGGTTCGGAGTCCATTTTTGAAGTGCAAGTTTGGATGAGTAGAATTTGGATTCTGACAGTTGAGCAGAAGCTAGTGATGGTATCTTAGTAACTCAGGAAGTAGTAGTTGTGTGATGAGATGCAGTGGCTATGGGTTGTTTCCGAAGATGTTTCTCAAGGAGCTTTGGATAAGGAAGTGTGTCTGCATTGGTGTTGAGGCTGAGTTCAGCTGGGTGTTTGTGTTTGGCTTTGAGGCCTGAGTTTCTCGAGGAGTTTGGATTAGGAAGTCTTTGGCATCAGTGGAAGCGTCGCAGTTCAGATTTGTTCTGTGTGCAGGCAAGGAGGTCATCTGTCAGTAGTTTTCTAGAGGTGAAGTTCAGAAGCAGTAGCTATGTGGACCCATTTCTTCGATGGATTGGCTAGATAGGCTTAAGCTGTTCTGATTGGTAAAAAAAGAACAGTTTTCTTTGGATATTAGATTGGGTTGGTCGCAAAAGTGATTTGCAATAGTTGAGTGTTCTCTTGGTTTGTCAAAGATCTTTTAGGATGTCTTTGAAAAGGTTAGTGGTTTGCCTTAGCATCTGAGATTGAGTTTTCATATCGACTAGGATTCCAGGAGTGGTACCGATGGTCCAGCTAGTTGAAGGAGGGTTCCTGGAGAGGGGTTTTGGGTTAAGCAGATCAGGATATCATGGAATTTCTGAATTTCCTCTTTATGGATCTGTTGAACCATATTTCTGGGATGTGTTGTCCAGTTTGTGCTCGTGTGTATCATCAGCATTTTCATCTACCCCTGATCAGAGTTGTGCAGTGAAAGCAGTTGGGAGTGTATATGTTTTTCTTTTCCGAAAAGGAGAAGTTGTTTTCTACTGATGATAGTAGAGGCTGTGTTCTTGATTGTTTTGGTCCAAGTTGTTTTGAGAGGCTTCAGCGAAGGTTGAGCTGATCAGTAGGGATGAAGGAAGCCCTGGATCGTCAGAAGAGTTTGGTGGATAAAAGACGGAGGAATTTGGGTTTCGAAGTCGGAGATTTGATTTTGGATAAGTTTTCTCCAATCAAAGGAGCTATATAATTTGGTAATTTTGGGAAGCTAGCTCCAAGGTGTTTTGGATTTTCTCTATGTTCTGGTGAGGATAAGTGTTTGATCTTCTGGAGTGAATTGCCAGTTTGGATAACTAGGTTTCGATGTATTTCACGTGCCTCTGAGGGAGTACGTGTATAATCCATCTCTGGTTTTGGAACCAGCAGTCCAGGAAGGTTTGGTTGTTGAGTCAGACTTGTCTATAGTCTGATATCCTGTCTAGTTTTGTAGATCTAGATGAGTAGGAGCTCTGTAGCTTAGTAGTATAGTTTTGTTTGGGTTCTGTAGGGCGAGTATCCCGGTATTTTTACTTGGGAAACTCTAGGAAATTCTATCCACAATTTTGTCTGGATAGTTAGATTTGTTTGATTGGATGAGTTGGTTGCTATGGTTGTTAGCATATGATTAATATATGCTTGTGTTTTTAAAATTAAATCATTAATGAGATTATTAAATTACCTTTGTTTTAAATTTCGGGGATGAAATTCTTTTAAGGGGGGAGGAATGTGATATCCCGGAATTTTTGGCAATATCAATTTAATAATCTGTATTGAAATTTAAATTGATTTGATAATTTTTGTTGATAAATTTAAATTGATTTAATAATCTTCTTTTAGTAAATATTTAATTGGTGATTTTATCTTTTTAAAAGCTAATAAATTGTTTTCTATTTATAATGTGTATATATTTGTATATATTTGTATATATTGTAAATAGAAATCTTTGGTTTGAATTTAATAAATAAATCTTGTTTTCAAATTCTAATATATTTTGGTAATTTGGAAATTATGATTTAATTTAAAATATATAGTTTTAAAATATTTAAGATAAATGTTTAATTGATTAAATTATATCTTAGCTTAAGTTTAAGATTAATTAAAAGGTTTGTTTTAAAATATTGTTTAATAAATATGATATATTAATTCATTTAATAATAATAGGAATTTATAATCTCTTTTATAAATTATTTAAATTTGACAAATTATTATTTTCAAATAACATTATTAATGTATTGTTTTATATATAAATATAAATAGATTTTAAAATAGAAGTGTTATTTTCAAATTAAATATGTTGTTATATATGTATATATAACTTGATTTTAAAATTGGATTTTAGAATTTATTTTGAATTTAAAAGTCTTGAAATTAAAAAGGGTAGATATTTAAAATGTTTTGGATTTTAAAGATATTTTATAAGCTGTTATTTGTATATATATAAATAGTATTATTTTATTTTCTCAAAAAAGTAATTCATAAGTATTAAAATAAATAACTGTAAATGAAGTGTTTGGTGGTTTAAGATTTAAAAGAAATAAAAATAAGATGTTATGTTAACAATAGAAATAAATATGAAAGGGAAAAGACATGGTTATATAGATACATAAGTGAACACTTAAGAAAATTCTAGAGATATATAGTCTTTAGAAATACATGTTTGCAAGGCAAGAAAAATGATATCTCAGTACATACGAAATAAAGGATAAGTATGTAGACATAAGGAGATAATGACATTAAATGCTATTATCTCTAGTACACAAATAAGATCATTTCAGCCTCCAAGAAGAAAAATCTCTGACCAAACTAATAAAATCTTGTACCAGTAAAACAATCCTGTGTAAACTCTTTTCTATATATCTTTCTTATTTCATTTCGTTTACAAAAACTTAGTATACCAGAAAATATCTTACAACTGAAGCTTGATTTCAACTCAACTAAACAACAATTCAATTAAGCAAGCAAAGAGATTCAAGAGGATCAGGCTTATAGCTTTTCAAAACAAAAAGGAATGCTCTGTTCTTCATCTTCTTTCTGGTGAGTAACATCACTTTAAAACCATTTAAAAGTATAACCTGTTGCTTATATATTTGTGAATAAGTATGTTTGTATCTATATATGTGAATTCTTTGTGAATGATGGATGGAACTGTGTGCAGACTTTTGTTCATAAATGTTCTCTGTTCTTAAATCATAAGCACAAGATTTTGATTCAAAAATCATTTCCTATGGATCAACTTGCCGTTTGAACTTAGGGTTAAAAAAAATTGTTTGTTATGGCATATATTAAAGATTAAAAATTTATTTAAGCAAAAACAAGTTGGATATGGCTTTGGAAAACTATAAGAACAGAGATGCTTAAGCTAAGTTAAAATTCAAAATTTAAAATTTAGTAATTCAGGGTTATAAATCAAATCTCTAATCAAAAACAGGATTTTTAAAACTAAAATCATAAATTTTAGTAATGGTTTGAGTGTGCATTTCTGGTTTAACCAGAAATTGGTTATTCGGAATTTTCTGGTGATCCAAAGGTTTGGAGGCATCGGGGTTTTTCCTGGTGACGGAGGGGTGATCAGAGATACTGGGAAAAATGGTTGATGGTGATGCAATTCACCAAGGAAGTTGCAGTAGTGGAATTTCTTCTGGAACCCTAGTTAAACTGGGCTGAGATGTTCGATCAACCACGGGTTCTAAGATGGATCGAGTGCTACTAGGTTTTGGGTGATGGTAGCTTGGTCGTAGACGAGGTCATGGCCGGAGTCGTATGAATTCTGGTGGCCGGAGCTGCGAGAACGAGGCGTTTTTAGGTTTGGGATGGGAGGTTCCAGGCTATTCCAGGTTTGGATTTAAACTCTCGAATTCGATTTCGAGTATGGGATGATGTTCTGGTAATCGTTATTGGGTGCAGAGATGTTTTCTGATGTGTGAAGATCATCGGAGATGGTTGGAGTTGATCGGCGACCCTGTACATGTGCACGGTGCACTTTTTTTCATTTCTGGTGAAGTTGAATATTTGGAAGAAGTTGTGTACGCGAGTTTTACTCGAGTTACTTCGTGTTTTGCTCGAAGGATTTTAGTTTTGGACTCGAAGCAGTTTTTGTTGTGGCTCGGGTAGATGTTTGTTTCAGGTTTTCAAACCTGTTTTGTTTTTACAATTCAAAATTTTCATTTTTGAATTATAAAGCAAAGTTTAAAACTAAGTTTTAAATCAAAAGTTTAAATATGAATTTCAAGTTTAGTTTCAATCTTAGTTTAAGAATAAATAAAGTTTTTAAATTTAAATTGTTTTAATAAAAGTGTTTAAGTAATTAAAACTGTATTTAAAAGAATTTGAATTTTAAATGGAATTTGAAATTGCAAAGGAAGGATTTGAATAAAGATTAAATCAAAGTTTTAAATCTGGATTCAAATCTAAATTTGATTCCTAGATTTTGAAATAAAATAAAGTTTTGTAAATTTAAATGTTTTAACAAGTCTAAATGTTAAAGCATATTTTTTAATGATTTAAATTAAAAAAAATGGGTTTAAACTCTTTTAAAATTTCTTTTATAAGAAGTATTACTCTAACATTGTGATTTTAAAGTTCTTAAAAATTAGTTTTAAACTTTGTTAAAGATAAATAGGAATTCACTTTAAAATCTTGAATTTAAAATGAAATTTAAAAAGTAAATTTGAATATCAATGTTTCCAAACATATTTGTGAGTGATAATTAAATCATTTATAAGAATGTGTTTTACCTTAAGCTATTAAAGATTTAATGATTTGTAATTCGTTAAATTATTAAGGTAATTAAAAATGGATAATTGATTAATTCAATTAATTAATGAAATTATAATTAATTAAAGTAATTAAGGGTTTTAAATTAAAGTTTAAGATTTATTATTCTTAGAATAATTAACTTGTAATTTAAGAATCATTAATTAGATAAGATTGGATTTTAAATTAATGATTAGAGGTTAATTAATCTAGTAATTAAGGATTAATTAAGTTACAGTTAACACTTAATTCATTAAATAATTAGAGATTAATTAATTAGTTATTAAAGATAAATCAATTTGTAATTAATCCAAGTTTAATTACTTTAGAGAAATAAATAAAGAATAGTTAATGAAGGTCATTAACTTAAGATTATTTAATAATTAATTAATGTGATTAATTTTAATAATTAATTAGATTAATTAATTAGAGATAATCATTTGTGAAATTGTTTAAGTGTAATTACTTAAGGGAAGTAATTAAGGAATTAATTACTCATTGTAATTAATTGAGTTTAATGTGATTAATGTAAGTTAATTAATTAAGTTTAATTAATTTAAGATAATCATTGGATTATTTGTTAGTATAATTACTTAATGTAATTAATATAGTATAATTACTTAGTGAAGTAATTAATGGATAATTACTGGATGTAATTAATTGAATGGTGATTTGTTAATGGAAGTAATTTGGATTAAATTACTTTGTGTAATTAATCAAGGGATTAATTAAGATAATTAATTAAGGAGTAATTAATTTATTTTATGAAGTAATTAAGGGTAGTTAATTACTGGATGTGATTAATCAAGAGTGATTAATAATTGTGGTTTAATTAAAGATTAATTACTTAATGTAATTAATTTAAATAGAATAATTAATTAAAAATGTAATTAGGGATCATTAATTTATATAATTAATGATGTAATTAAGGGTTGATTAATTAAGATTAATTAATCAATAATAAGTTATTAAAGGGTAATTAATTAATGTAATTAATTAAGGATTAATGTAATTAATTTTAGTTAATTAATTAATGAAGTAATTAAAGATTAATTACTGTATTTGGTTAAGGATAATTAATTTGTGAAATTAATTAAAGGATAATTACTTGAATGTAATTAAAGGATAATTAATCAAGGGTGATTAATTAAGATGGAAATTAGACAATGATTAATTAATTGATTTGTAATTAATTAATGGTTAAGTAAGCAGGATTTATAGAATGAAGTAATTAATTTAATTTACTTTAAATTAATTAGAGATAAGGTAATTAATTTAATTCATTTTAAATTTAGTTATTAATGGTGTGATTATTAATCCTTGTTTATGTATGGATGGATGATATTGATTGCCTTGAGTGGTTTGAAATCTCAGATATGAGATAAGTAATGCTGTGTGATATGGATGCTTGGTTGAAGTGTGATGATAATATGGATTATCTATTTATGAGGATAAAGTAAATTATCTATTTGTGATGATAATGTGAATTATCTATCTGTGATATTGTGAATTATCTATCTGTGTGTATATAGATAATGAATTGAATTGTTTTAACTTTAAAACAACTTGGCCTTAAAAGAAACGTTTTGGATTTCGATGAGACTGGGATCGGGTTTCCAGATTTGGATATCCGAAAACCACATCGATCCAAATTAACGATAGGTCGTGAATCTCAAGTGAAGATGAAGATTCAGAGTGCAAGGGTTATTGTCGTTAACTTTGAGGGTGATTCCAATATGAGTGTAACGAGATAATGCCTTCGGTTTCGTTCGAACCCGGAACGAACTTGTATGGATTGAATGCTTTCAGAACATCGTCAGGTGGACGATGAGCATTCTAAGTGATGTGTTCTGATAAGGTAATCGTAGCCACAAGCCTCATCAACCGGGAATGGCTAAAATAGGGGAGGTGCAGCAAGGCTAAGTGGGTAGCACCCAAGTAGGATGAGATTTTCCCCTGTCTAGATGTCCCTTTTATTTCGGCTGTGTGGGCGGTTGTGAGCTCCAACTGCTGGGGTTGTCTTGTTCGGGACTATCCAGTAAGGGATGGTCCCGGCCTTGTGTTGTAGGGGATTTAGGGTTGATCCTCGGTACGTTGATCTAGGCCACATACTATGACGGGCGGTACCCCAGTAGCCCTGCCATTGTATGGAATCCAATCTCCAATAAGCACCATCGGATTTGATTGTATTACCCACTTTGTGGCTAGTGTGCTGGAATTTAATCATGTAACAATTTCAGCTATTTCTTATTTACTTGAAAACCCTAGAAACTATTATAATAACATTGGATTTCCTAAAAATGTTTTGGTTAGCGTAAGGTAAAAACTTACCCGTGTTTATGTGTGGGAAGTCTTACGTGATACCTTTTGTTTTCAAAGGATTTTCAAAGTTAAGCAACTTTAACCTGTTACTTACACCAGACCCATGTCTGACCCAGAGTTTATTCTGTTTTTCTTAAACTCTTGGGTACTCAAATTTTTACGAGTAGCCAAGGGATTCAGGTTAGCTTTTACGAATTATGGAGGAGCAATGGAGCAGGAGGCTTCAGCGTTGTGGATATATATATAGTAGTTCAGCTGTATTGATCTCTGTATTGTATTAAGTTGTAATAACTAGACAGGTGTTTATAACTGTCTAGTATGTGATGTATAATCTGTGTAACTCTGATTGATGTTGTATATTATGTAATACTTATGTGATTAATATAAATTATTCGTTCCGCTGTTGAGATTCTGATGTTGTTTCTTCTTTCTTCTCTATCTTTTCTCTTTTATATCCCTTTCTTTCTTGAAGATGATACGAATTTCTGGTGATAGAAAGTTGGGTCGTCACAACCACTACTAAGAAAACTAAGGGATAAAAGCTTAAGAAATCGGAGGAAAGCTTAAGAGAATTAAATCACCACATTTCATCTCAATCTCTTTATCCAATC
This sequence comes from Allium fistulosum, assembly GCA_030737815.1. NCBI lineage: Eukaryota > Viridiplantae > Streptophyta > Magnoliopsida > Asparagales > Amaryllidaceae > Allium > Allium fistulosum. The sequence continues at coordinate 239,501,533 of CM060902.1, forward strand.
AAGGTGAATAATAGTTATCCATATCACATATGCTTGTTTTTTTTTTGGTTCTATGTTTAAATCTGAATCATATGATGTTATTATGTCATGTTATGTTTGTTTGATGTATTATATGTTGCTTGGGGATTTACTGGATTAATTATGGAATTATTTAATAGGTTTTAAGTGTAGAAACCTAGTATATGACATCCAAATGATTTGAAATTTGGATATGATATTTAGAACGTTATTTTGGAAGTAGGTTTTTAATTTCATAATTTTCCAAGCATGTATGAATATTTTATGAATTTCTTAAGTAAGGACAATGATTTATTTTGGGTTTTAATTACTAAAAATAATTAAATAATGACTTTGGTTTCGAGATTTTTATATGTTAAAGAATATGTGAAGTTGATTTTTAGAAATTTTTGAGGATTTTTCTCAAGTGATTATGATTTTATATGAATTTATTAAGCTAGAAAAGCTTATAAATAAATAATAAATGATTAATAATAATTGTTGGATGCGGAATGGTTTTTGGGGAAAGAAAACAATCTGCGACAGTTTTTCTGAAAAGAAATTGATAAAGTTTGTTTTTAACCAATAGAAAATTTACAAGTGTTAAGGGTTGGTGGAAAGTAATTGCTTTTAATAGAAATAAAACAGTTTTATATTAATTACAATATTGTCATGATTCAATATGAATGTCGAACCCTAGGTAATGGCCGACATTCACATCGTCACTATAGAATCCGACATCAGAATGAATGGATAACCATGTCGGTATGGAATGAATTTGTTTAGGTTGAAGTCATATAGTATAAGGCCTTCGGCATTGAATCAATATCGTCATGGTGATCTCATCACACACCAAAACTATTCTGACCTCTCTTGTTTCTTTATTTGGAATCTATAACATAAGACAACCTATATCACCTACCCCCTCCATTTTGTTGTAATGTTTTCTTTTCATGAAAATTTCATCAAGATTGACAAATATTTCGACTTGAAAATGGAAATTTTGCAAACCTCAACATCTATGAATGTATAATTTATTCCAAAATGGAGTATTCTTGATTAGTCCTGATTTAACCACCATAAGCATTTCTGAGTCACTCACTATTTTGGTTCTATTATCTTCAGCATTAAATTGTCTTATGTAGTCTCTTAACAATTCCCCTAGGCATTGTTTTATATTTGCCAACACACTCAAAAGTGAGCAGAGAACTCGTATGCAAACTGACTCCATGAGTAGATAGGTCTTTCATGGTATTGTCTATAACAGTTACTCGTGGTTCCAAGGAAATTTGTTGGGAATGGACTATGCCTCATAGCTCTAGGTTCATCAGAGATGTCCATATGACACTCAAAAGCCAAATGGTAGTCTTTTGGATCTGTAGCTAGTGTTTGACGGCCAATTTCCTATCGGATTAGAAAATAGCCGATCAAATTTAAATTAAAAATAACCGCAAACGCATGGCATACAATTCTAGTACGTGGCGAGTATGGGTCGATTCGCTAAGAATTGTATTGATTTTAAAATTTTTATTCAATCAAATTAAACCAAAAACTAAAGTGTTGTTAACTATATAAAAAATTGCAAAAACTAACTACTAAAAAAGTGAATGAAAACTATGAGATGAAAAGACAATTTAGAGATAAATCCACTCTCATGACCACATAAATCAACACAACATGAAATTATGATCTCTCTTTCTTTGGTAAATAATGAATTTAATTGATGTGTTTATCATAAGTATGAAATATTTGTGCTATTAATTAGCCCAACATAAACCATCAAACTATAACACACCCACTAAACCACTTTTTAACTCTCATGAAAATGACAATGAATTTGAAAATAAAATCTATTCTAAGCATGATATATTAACTATTGATTAGAAATATAGAACATCAAATTTTGATTTTTAAATAACTTCATTACCATAACCATATGTAGATGAAGAGGTAATTTGTGTTTGTTTAAGCATAGCCTATTTGGTGTCAACAATATAGGCTATCAAATTCAAAGCTAAAATAACAAAATTAAACCACATCAAATATTGTCATTAAGCACAAAAAGAGATCACAAGTTATCAAAATGTTGAACTACATGATTAAGAGAGCTTCATTACCCCTAAATTGAAGGGGTTTAGCCTCTCATATTTGTTATCATTTCAACAAATGTAGAGTTCAACATGAAACAAAAACAAAAGGAAAATGCAAGCTATGTAAGAAGAGAGCTAATTAACATAAAATAAAAACTAATCTACTTGCATAAATAAAAAGATCTACACTACTAACATGAAAGGAAAAACATGTAATAAAAAGAATGAATTAAAATTGCATAAAAAGAAAATTACATAAAAGAAAATGGCTAAGTAGTCATGAAAGAGAGAAAGAGAACTTATAATTTATTTTGAGTCTAAAACTAAACTAACTAAAGAGGAGGCTAAAAGCTTAATTACATGAAACATAAGGGGTATTTATACATGTTTGAAACCCTAATGCATATTTTTGGGGACTACCTAAAATATCCCTCTAGGAAGTGTGGCCACCAAGTTATCATTAGCATGAGATAATCCTCCATTTAAATGTGCATGTAACTTTAAGCTCCACTAACATGTGCATTACCTCCTAATTGTAGATCAAGGTAAGTGGGTAGGTGGGGTCCTCCATGTTGCATAAGTTGATTTATTTCCATCTTCATTTGTTTCATTCTCTTGTGCATGCATGAATACATGAAGCCTCTTGTAATTTCCATCAATTTTACTACAAATAAAAATAAAATGTGCAAATAAATATTGTCAAAATTAATATATGCACAAAAATGACCATTTTCCCCCTATTTGAAGATGAATAAATGATAATTTGAAAATAATTTGAATTTTGGTTTAAACGTGTTAAAACACCATATATGCTCATTTATTTAATTAAATTAGATTAAATATGGAAGTAAAAAATATGCACATTTACGTGCACATCAAATACCCCCACACTTATCTTTTTATTCGTCCTCGAATAAACTAAACTAAGATAAATATGTTTTCGTAAGGAGCACGATTTCATTTAGCGTATGCAACAAGCCGTTAAACCTCTAGATGTCCCTAGTAGGACGAGTGTTGTTTCGTGAGGGTTTTCGGCGGATACTACCCACAAAATCCAAATGCAACGTGAAAATTTTCTAAATGCAAGGTTTATTTACAATAATATGGATGCAAGTTTTTGAAAATATTTACAAATGAAGAATTTACTTTCAAATTGACACGAATAAGTTAAATATAAGTTTTGGTCATTATCAAGAAATTTAAATCCTTTTACTTGTCAAAATTTCCAAAAAAAATAATTAAGTTATCATAACAAATAGACTCTAGTTTGGCTAGTTACTTTGGTTGATAACACAATGCAACTATGAAATGAATCCTTAGTTGATTATCAAAGTTTATCAAAGTGGTATTTTCATTTCTTTTGAATAAAAAGTCAAATCAAATAAGTAAAAATAATGCTTGGATTTCAATTACTTGCTCTCTCTACTTTTTGAAAATTTTATGATATTAACAATATTTACATATGCCTAACTCAGAAAACTGAGGTCAGATATATCACCCATGCACTGCCTTTCGGGTATACGTGAGGGGAATACAGAGCGTGGCGAGTGAACACATAAGTGTATACACCTATCGATTGTAGGCATTATTAATGAAAGAATTTTTATATACATACACCTAACTCAGATAAACTGAGGTTAGATATACCGATCGTGCACTGCCTTTTGGGCTTACATGAGAAGGGTACAGAGCATGGCGAGTGTACATACTTGCATGTGAACACATGACTCTAGGTGTTAATAATATATATATACATATATAGAAAAAAAATTCTTTTGCTTGTTTTTTTTGTTATATTTTTTTTCTGTTTTTTTGAAGAGAGAGTTCTGCAAAATCATCTTAGCACCATTTAACTTAGAAGATATAAAATGTTATATCCTTTTTTTTAAATCCACCACTTTTTAAACAAAGATTTCAATTAGGATATAATTCATAATTATCACCTATGAACCTTCCTATATACCATATAAACCGTAGTTACTTGTAATCAAACTTTATTTTTATTTTTGTTGAGACAAATAAATTTTCAAAAATTTCAATTTAATAACCAAAATCCTATACTTATCCTATAGTGTTTCTTCAAAAATAAATCAAAATGCTTAAAGAAAATTTGTTTTGGAATTTTTGGTTTATTTATTTATTTTTTAAATTTTTTTAGTTTTGGAAAGAAAATGCAAAAAATAAACCATGAAAAATAAAAAATGAAGATGAGACTCCCCCTACACTTTATTTTGACTATGTCCCCACAGCCAACCCAAGTGAAAGGAGAAAAAATAAAAATAAAAATATGACCTATATTTACATGAAACAATTATTATTTACACGACATTAGAAAATATATCGTTAAAGAATAAATGAAACAGTCTTTCAAGGAACAATTGATTTGTCTTGTAAAGTATGAGAGACATAGCTTAAGCACAGAAAACCAAACCATAAAAGATTTCAAAGTCGAATGTTGATTTGAAAAAACGAGTGTCGTTTTATTAAAAATCGAATGAGTTGTTTTATTTTCGATGATTTTTGGGGTAGGTAGAACAATTGGTTGAAGTTCAAGTTTATTTTCACCAAATTGAAATTCAAACTTATCATTGAAAATTTCTTAAGAATTATTGATTTCAAAATCAAAATGGTGATTTAAATCTTCCCCTTCAAAATTTAACAACTCATCTTCGAAAAGTCCATAAAATCCGTGTTCACAAAATTCGTCTTCCTTTGTTGAATTATTCACAACTTCATTACATATATCATGTCCAAAACCCAAAGTTGTTGTAATCAATTTTTCAAAGTCAGAAAAAGGAAGATCTAATTTTAAATTTGGTTCCACACTCTCAAAAGAATTGAAATCCAACTCAATTACCATATTTTCAACAGCTTCATTAAGATTGCCGTTTTCAATTTCAAAAGTTGTTATTTGAAAATCGTCAATTTTTGTAAAAGGTGGATTATTATTTGACTCATCGCACGTTGGTATTTGATTTTGTTTCTCACGTTGTTTCATATATGTTTCAAACAACAAATCCGTGTGATCTTCGTAAATTTCATCCATTTGCTCAACAAAATCAAATTTATAATTATTAATTTGAAAATTTTCAATTTGAAATTGTTGAGAACAAAAAATTTCCACTGAACCAAAGTCGAGATTATTCCCATTGTCAAAATCATTTAAACAGTTGTTTCAATTTTGATTTTGAATTTCATTTTGGAGTTCAAAATTGAATTGGCATGGGTTATAATCGAAATCATTTAAATTTTGAAGGTAAATTCAAATTTTGATCATTTTGAAATCCTTGACTTTAATTATTGCACAAATATGAATTACACAAATCATTTATCCTTTGATTTTATTGTGTAGAGAGTTCAAGTAAAGACGAAATCGTTTCAATACTCTTTTCAAGAGTTGAGGGTTGCTCATCATTTTGAAAATTTTGTGGTTTAAAATTCGAATTGTTTGTACAATATTTGTCATTAAAATATCCGTAAGAATTTGACGTGAAATTATATGGATTATATTGATTTTCGCAACTATTGTAAAATTCATGTGAGTAGGGAAACACAGACATTTTCAAGATGTTTTTTTTTTCTTTTTTATAAGGGAAAACTATTTACCAAAAGGAATTTATTTTTCAAAAGGGAAATTTGATTTTTGTATTTTTTTGGATTTTCAAAAAAAAATTGAAAATATTATTAATATTTTTTTGGATTTTTGCTTTTTCTAAAAAAAAATAACTTAAAATTTTTTTGGATTTTTTTATTTTGATTGAAAAATTTCAAAGGATTAAAAACTAAGTTAAGAAATATTTACAATTTTTTTAATTTTGGATTTTGAATTTTTTTTTTAAATATGCATGAGTTAATGCAACTAAATGAATGCAAGAACTTAATTACAATTTTCTGTCTCTAGAAGCTCCTAACCCAAAAATGTATAATCATACTTTGTCTCACACCAACTAGATAGTTCTCAGCCAGGTAATGGATAGGATTTATCGATGCACTACGAATCACTATAGCAATGCAACTGAAGGTTTAAGTACCTTAAGAGAAACAATCAGTATAATATTTACGAATCACCGTAATATTTATAACTGATTATTGCTCTGTCGTAGCCTAGACATCAAGAAATTAAATTATTCAAAGAAGACAACTTGTCAAGAAACAATTAAGCCTTAGGTGAGCTCTGACACCCTTAAGTCCACGTATAACCGTTATTATTAAAAAAAAATCTAAGATGAAATGCAATTTGTGGGCCAAGGAATGGGTGATGAAATCCCCCACCTTATGTGGATTTCGGTATTGCCCTTAGAAAAAGAAAATAATATGAGAAGAATGCAAAACTGAAATTAAACATGATTTTAACGATGCAACTACGAATGAAATTTTTTCGAATTTTTTTTTTAAAAATGCAAGCAACCAACAATACAAAGCAAATAAAAACAATATATAAGGGCACGACACGGGAGCATGAAGAATTATTAGCAATTTATTTTAAAGTTGCAATTTTTTTGTATATAAGCAAGCAAAGCAATTTATTTTTGGCAAGTAAAGCGAAGCATGCAAATAATTCTTCTTTATCTGCTTCTGCAACCTAAAAATAAAAAAAAAGATATATACAGTTTTTTTTCTTATTTTAATTTGTTTTTTTATAGAAAGAAACTAAGAAAAATTTGAAACCAAAACAATTTGCCAAAACCAAATTCACTAAACAAATAAAACCTAAAGCAATTCTTTTTTTTGAATATCTTTAACAATAAAATAAAACAAGAAAATGTTTTAACAAAACAGAAAAGGACTTAAAAAAAGAAAACAAAACAATTTAATCAACACGGCTCATCAAACAAAGCCCAAGATCGCAACATTCTTCTATCTGATAAAAGAATTTTACTCAACCAAATTCGTTCTCAAATTCGTTCAATACAAACTCGTTTTCAAGAGAATACCCAAATCAGAGAATTCGAACTTCGTTTTAAAATCAATTGCTCGTTTCGAGTTGCGAGGGTGTTGTATTGCTGGAAGTTGTCGAAGTCGCGATTTGTTCGGATGTAGGGTTCGAATCGACGTTGACGGTGGTGGATAAGTTGCAAGGAGGTGGTCGATTTGGAAGTCGATGGCGATGCGGATGTGCTTGCTCAGAAGTATGAAGTGGCGGTTGGTGGAGGGAAGGCAGCTGAAGTCTAATGTGGTGGCTGAAGTTTGTTGACAGGCAAGCAATGTAGTGGTGTTTGTACATAGAGAGGAAGAGGTGAAGAGGTGATGTTTTTGAACTGAAGTGTTGAACAAGGCAGTATGGTGATGTGATAGTGGTTGAAGCTTTGGCTTGTATGATGCAAGTTAGTGTGAGGAATGCGGAATATGGATCTTAAGGCTAGAATGAACACTAGAGGGGGGTGAATAGTGTTTATAAGAAATTACTAATCTTTTTGAATTATTGTTGATTTGTATACAAATGTATGCAATATTCAGACACAGATATAATCACAGAATCAAACACAGATGCAGAAATAAAGTAAATGTAGTAAAGGAAAGAACACACCGGATTTTATACTGGTTCGGAGTTACCCTACATCCAGTCCCGCACAACTAAGTACGGATTTCCTTTCAAAAGCAATTCAACAATTACAACCCTCGATTTCAAGGCCACGAGGTACACCCTCTAGAATCACAATCCTTTGGGTAGAGATACTTGATTTCTGGGCAACAAGTTCACCCAATTGATTTCTCAAGGCTACAATCACACCTTTTCTCACTTGATTGATTTCCAAGGCTACAATCACACCTTTTACTCTATTGATTACAAAGAAAGCCTATAACTCTGAATAACACTGAGGATCTTGATGAGATAGTGACAGAGAATCAAACCAGAGATTATCTAGTTAGATTCAATGTTGATTTTGGCAGAGTAATGGTAAGAATACGTATAAAGAAATGTGGAAGAAGAAGAGAAGTGAAAAACCAGAAAATCTATATTCAAATTCGTTGAAACTAACCCCTATTTATAGAAGAACAACAGCCATGTCCATTCGTGAAAGGTTATGGCGAATAGACACTTCTTTTGAAATTCAAATTTTTGAATCTAACTGTCACTATGTCGACATGGGGTACTAGGGCATGTCGACATCCCAAAGCATTTTTTGAAGATTTGATTTTCTTTGAAAATAACCTTTATCTTATATTAAAAACTATTTAAACTTTATAAATATACTTGACTATAGATAAAATACATAGATAAATATAGAGAATAATATATATATAATTTTACTATAATTTTATATTTAAATCTAAGTATAAATATATTATAATTAAAAGATAGTTTAAAACAAACGAAGTTTAAAACAAACGAAGTTTAAAACAAGAGTTTATTAAAAACAAAAACAAAGAATATTTTAAGGCTAAAACATCCTTTTGAAAATCATTTGAAAAGATAATTTTTAAGGCTAAAACATTTTGAAAAGCAGTTTTGAAAATCATTCTGAAGTAGTTTTGAAAATCATTTTGAAGTAGTTTTGCAAGCTTCTTCCTGTAGAATATCTCATCACATCAGGACTAGAGAACTTGTACAAAACCAGGATGTTCGTGGGTTTGTAAGCCACTTGTCATAGGTTTGTAAGCTACTTGTCGTGGGTTTGTAAGCCACTAAAAAGGTAGAAATGGGTTCCATCCCAAAAGAAAAATGGAGTGAAGATTTCAGTGCTATTATGAAGTTTTAACATAATTCTAGACTCAATACTTATCTTGAAATCTTGAACTCTTGATAATCTTGATACTCATGAGTCTTCAATCTTGATATCTTGAATCTTTATACTATACAGTCTTCATTCTTTGTACCTGCATGGTTAAATCCTGCATATACATATATATCTAAACTATAATGTTAGTATTTATATTTTATAATCTTATTCTAAGGTTGTTGTCATCAAAACCATCATCTCAAGGACTAACAATCTTCCCCTTTTTGATGATGACAACCTTTGTTTATAAAATATTAATTCTATCCTAATAACTCCCCCTTAATCTATGCCTAACTACCCTATTTTATATTTCTCCCCCTTTGTCATCAATAAAAACAAACAAACTCTAAACTATATAACTCTCCTTCATTCTTGTACTCAAGTACCTGCATTAATAAACTATATAATAGCGTATATTAAGAAATAACTATACTTATAGACATGATATTCAATCAACGATTATAAATATATCAATGTATATTTATACATTCATCAATCCACACCAAGTGTCAATCAAAACAAACAATTTCAATCAATTCAAACAAAGTAACCAAATTAAATAAAGCAATCAAACGTTACGAGGAACTTCCACCCATCCTTCTTCTCCGAAAATAGGGTCTGCTTTGATGGCATCCCAATTTTCATTGTCATTTGTGAGAGAGACAGGAGGATGTGCTTCGTTATCATCCTTGTGCAATGAAGAAATCATCCATCGCAATGCATCGAAATGCCTTTCTTGCTCCTTGATCATCTGCATTTGACTCAATTCTAAGTGTCGCTGGTTACGAAGAATGAACGAGAGAATATTCTTGAATGAATTAAGAGTTTCTTCAAGATTCTCGGATAAGTTATGAATTGGATTAGCCATTTTTGAAATTGTGAGAAGAATGACAGATAGAATAGATAAGAAATAATATTTAGTAATGAATTCTGGAAGAAATGGGTATATATAGGTGTAGAAATTCGTTTGAAATGAATAGACATATGGTAGTTATTCAAATTTCAAATTCAAAATGAAGTGTCATTTCTGGCCAGTACATGTCGACATGGTCATAGAGGGTATGTCGACATGAGGCAGTGAAATTTGATGGTAATTTTGATTTTGTGAATAATTGTGTATATATATATATATATTTATATAATATACTAACATTTATTCAAGAGATAAGATAAGCTAGATAACAGAAAAGAAATTCAATTTCATTGCATAGAAGAGTGATACAATGGTTAATCCTAAACAACTACATAAACACTCAAATTAAAACAAACTTAAACTAATTCGACATGATATGAAAATATAGAACTAGTTAGAGGATGATGAAGATGAAGATATCCAAGTTTCTTGCTGACTTTGGAGAAAAACTTGTTCATCTTGGATGATATTTTGTCCAACTTCTTACTAACGGATCTTTTAAGAACCCATTGATTCTCAACAATAATCTTTTGGTTTTTGAGAAGGGTTTTGTTGGTAGGATTGGAGGGACAATCAATACTTTCTAGGGATGTCTCACCTTCTTCTTCTTCTTTTATTTCCATTTCATCCCCTTCTTCTTCTTCCTCTTCCTCCTCTTCCATTTCTTCATGAGCCAAACGCTCTTCCTTTTCGGCAAGACTCTCATAAGGTTGAAAAATATATGGGATTTTCATGAGAGAAATGTTTGAAATACTAAAAACTTTTCTTGAAATAAATTCTTCTCCTTTGAAATTTACTCCAAAATAGTTGAAAATCCGAGTAAGGTAAATTCTATGATATAAAGTGTTTTCTCCCATTTCAAAATTTTTAGGACGAAGTTCATCGAAAATAACTTGCGCCCAAAGCATATCATAATTTCCAAAAATAGCAAAAAGTGCTTTGCACACTTTTGAAGTAGGATTGTTAAAATTTCCCGATCTTGGGGTCAAAGTATGTTGTAAAAGAAGATTGACAATTCTTGCTATAGGACAAAAGTTTCGGTTTTTAAATTCAAAGTTTTCATCTCCTTCAAAAATATGATGAAATGTCTCACGATCATGTTCATCGATTTGAAAACTAGAAAGATCCATTCCCGTGCTTTTGCAATTGAGAATGGTACCCAAAAGATCACAATTCAAAACAATTTTAGTGCCTTTGACACTACTCCAAATTTCATTATCGTTTCCTTCATAAAATTCTCGATTGAGATTTGCATAGAAAATTTTAACAATATTTGGGTAACAAACAAAATCATTTTGAGAAGAATCAACAAGACTAAGAATTTGATTGTTTGCAAAAAGAGTATCAATTTCATAAGAAGCAAAATCTTGAAAAATAGCAAACTTTCTGGGATGGACTTTTCCATAGTTAGCATAATTGATGTATGCTTTTATTGCCTCCGGATTATTGAGGAGTTGCTCTTTCAAGTTTCTGGAAAGTCTCATGGTGGAGGGGTTGCTTGAAGAAGCCATTAAAGTAGAGAGTAGAGAGCTTGGAGTTTTGAAGAGAGAGTTTGAATTTGAAAATGAAAGTGAAAAGTTGTGATAAAAGATAGTGAATAAATAGATTTTTGAAAGACATGTTCTCTGGTCAAAAGATGCCTTTTCAGAGTATTGAATGAAGTGAAAAGGTGGAGGGAAATTCAACCATTTGAATTCAAATTTTGAATTTCAAATTCTAGTACCTATGTCGACATCAAGGTAGGGACCATGTCGACATATGCCTGTGAATTTCTATGATTTATTTTTCCTAAGTATTCTAATATATATACTTATTATTTTAATGTCTATATATATATATATATATCTAGAATATTATTAGAATTATAGTATATTCCAGAAAATATTATTATATTATTAAAAAAATTATAATAATAATAAAATAATAAAAAATAAATTTAAAATTCAATCAACACACCAATTCAAAATCAATCAATCAAGCAATCAATCATCTAATTCTAAGCATGCAATTTCAATCAACTGTATTGTAAATGTGTACCTTTTTCTGAGTCTGTTTCCTTGAATTCGTTGAAGTCGTGAACTGCCGCGGAACACAAATTTGAATTATCTGTCTTCTGATCATCATCGCTTGAGGACGAGTCTGAGTCATCTAGAGTAGCAGTAAATGCACGCTTCCGTTTCTTTACTGAATCATTGTGTATAGGAGGATTCTGCCTATCTGGATACGGACGGTCTCTTTTCATATGGCCTGGTTCATCACAGTTGAAACATTTGACATTGTTTGGCACTACATTCTGATTTCCAGAATTCTTATAGTTGTTTCTCTTGAGATTATTCATCTTTTTGTATTTCAAGAATTTCCGAAAATTCCTGGTCATAAATGCTATCTCTTCATCATTATCACTGTTTGAGTCTGATCCGTCGGTTAATGCATTGAATGCCATTGATTTCTTTTCAGATGCTTTGCTTTCTCTTCTCCCGATCATTTGGACTTCAAACGACATTAGATTTCCAATTAATTCTTCTATCTTTAAAGTAATGATGTCATTTGCCTCTTCGATTGCAAGTGTCTTTTAATCCCATTCTGGAGTGAGAGAGTTTAAAATTTTCCTGACTTGATCTTCTTCGGAAAACACTTTTCCCAAGGATATGAGAGAATGTACAATATCCTGAAATCGACTATACATATCAGAAATAGACTCATTAGAATTCATTTTAAATAACTGAAACTGATTTGTGAGCATGAAAATTTTGGTATGTTTAACTTTGCTTGTTCCTTCGTGATCACTTGCAAAGTTTTCCAGATTTCATATGCAGACTTACAAACTGACACTCTATTAAATTCATTCCTATCAAGTGAACAAAACAGAATATTCATTGCTTTAGAATTATTTTGTGCAACAGTCTTTTGCTCAACGGTCCATTGCGCAAAATCAGTTGTGGGTTCAGAATATTCAGTTTGTATGATATTCCAAGTATCTAATCCTACAGATTGTAAATATATTTTCATCCTACATACCCAATATGCATAGTTACTACCATTAAAAAGTGGTGGTCTGACAGTAGACTGACCTTCTACAAATGAACTAGTGACAAGGATACTAGTGTTAGTAACAGTACCAGTGTTGGTAGCCATTTAGAAAACTTTTCAAAATTCAGATTACGAAACTTTTTGAAAACCTTGCTCTGATACCAAATGTGAGGAATGCGAAATATGGATCTTAAGGCTAGAATTAACACTAGAGGGGGGGTGAATAGTGTTTATAAGAAATTACTAAATCTTTTTGAGTTATTGTTGATTTGTACACAAATGTATGCAATATTCAGACACAGATATAATCACAGAATCAAACACAGATGCAGAAATAAAGTAAATGCAGTAAAGGAAAGAACACACCAGATTTTATACTGGTTCGGAGTTACCCTACATCTAGTCCCGCACAACTAAGTACGGATTTCCTTTCGAAAGCAATTCAACAATTACAACCCTCGATTTCAAGGCTACGAGGTACACCCTCCAGAATCACAATCCTCTGGGTAGAGATACTTGATTTACGGGCAACAAGTTCACCCAATTGATTTCTCAAGGCCACAATCACACCTTTTCTCACTTGATTGATTTCCAAGGCTACAATCACACCTTTTACACTATTGATTACAAAGAAAGCCTAAAACTCTGAATAACACTGAGGATCTTGATGAGATAGTGACAGAGAATCAAACCAGAGATTATCTAGTTAGATTCAATGTTGATTTCGGCAGAGTAATGGTAAGAATATGTATAAAGAAATGTGGAAGAAGAAGAGAAGTGAAAAACCAGAAAATCTATATTCAAATTCGTTGAAACTAACCCATATTTATAGAAGAACAACAGCCATGTCCATTTGTGAAAGGTTATGGCGAATAGACACTTCTTTTGAAATTCAAATTTTTGAATCTAACTGTCACTATGTCGACATGGGGTACTAGGGCATGTCGACATCCCAAAGCATTTTTTGAAGATTTGATTTTCTTTGAAAATAACCTTTATCTTATATTAAAAACTATTTAAACTTTATAAATATACTTGACTATAGATAAAATACATAGATAAATATAGAGAATAATATATATAAAATTTTACTATAATTTTATATTTAAATCTAAGTATAAATATATTATAATTAAAAGATAGTTTAAAACAAACGAAGTTTAAAACAAGAGTTTATTAAAAACAAAAACAAAGAGTATTTTAAGGCTAAAACATCTTTTTGAAAATCATTTGAAAAGATAATTTTTACGGCTAAAACATTTTGAAAATCAGTTTTGAAAATCATTCTGAAGTAGTTTTGAAAATCATTTTGAAGTAGTTTTGCAAGCTTCTTTCTGTAGAATATCTCATTACATCAGGACTCGAGAACTTGTACAAAACCAGGATGTTCATGGGTTTGTAAGCCACTTGTCGTAGGTTTGTAAGCTACTTGTCGTGGGTTTGTAAGCCACTAAAAAGGTAGAAATTGGTTCCATCCCAAAAGGAAAATGGAGTGAAGATTTCAGTGCTATTATGAAGTTTTAACATAATTCTAGACTCAATACTCATCTTGAAATCTTGAACTCTTGATAATCTTGATACTCATGAGTCTTCAATCTTGATATCTTGAATCTTTATACTATACAGTCTTCATTCTTTGTACCTGCATGGTTAAATCCTGCATATACATATATATCTAAACTATAATGTTAGTATTTATATTTATAATCTTATTCTAAGGTTGTTGTCATCAAAACCATCATCTCAAGGACTAACAGTTAGTTTTTGTATGGAGCAGATGGGTGTATTATTGTGACAGAGGATGATATGCAGGCTGATGGTGGCCAGTGATGGTTTGTGTATGATGTTTTGAAGTGGCTATGATATGGAAGTAATGTAGTTGTGGCACTGTGATGCAGTAATGTGGACAATGGGAATGGCAGGTTATAATTGAATGAAGTATGGGGTTGACAGTAGCAAAATGAAGTTAATGACTGTTGTATGTATGGTGCAGGTGTCAAGGAATGGATATGTGCACAGGGGATGGTAAGGAATTGATGTTGTGACTGGGGCAGAGTGGTGATGTGTTGGTTGGCGATGAAATTGTTGAGTGCAGACGGTGGTGAGGAATGGTGATTGTGGACTTGGTTTGTATAGGCAAGGGTTTTAGCAAGTGTGGATGGTTGATTGAGTACAATAGGGGCTTGAAGGTTGTTTATGGAAAAATGTGATTGAAAATGCTAACTGATGTTTGTGATGGACTGTTGGTATGGTGGTTGGTAAGTTTGATTGTAGGTGAACAGGATGTTTGACTGAATACCGGTGGCAGTTATAGGTGTAATGCAGGGGAAAAGTTGTTGTTATTATCAGTGAAAATATGGGGATGATATGGTCGTTTTTGTGGCGATTATATGTGCTGAGGTTTGATTGCTTCAGTGGGGAGGAAATGTGGTAGTGAAGTGAAGTTTGTATGTATTGAACTGAGGCAGTGAGTATGTTAGATGATATGTGCAGTGTACTGGTGATATTTGAAAGCAAGGCAAAGGGGTGGGTTGAAGGAAATGAAAGTAGGTGGATGGTGAAGTGGGTATGTTTTTGAGGTGGTGTGTGCAGTGTGATGGATATGGCTGTATGAGATGTCAGGTGGTCGAAATGGTGGATGTTTCGGGTATGTTGCATATTACTGGTAGAAGTAGAAGTTGATGGAGGAAGTTAATGGAATGAAGGCTGTGGTTGAGTGTTTGTCAGAGGATGGAGGAAGTTGTAGATTACTGTTGGTCCGAAGGGGAAGATTTAAGCAAGCAGAGGAGGAAGTCTGTGGTATGTGAAGCAGTTTGCAAAGGGGATTAAGCAAGTAAATGGAATAGGTCTGGTGTTGGAGGATAGAGGAAGAGGGGATGCACTGAAGTGAGATGGTTGAGGGGGTGGAGTTGAAAGTTTGTTGTGACTGTGGTATAGGGGCAGTAGCAGTCAGAGGTATCAGGATGAAGTAGTGATATGTTTTGGTGAAGGGGATGGCCAGAGAATGGTAGATGATAGTCAGAGAAGTGTATTGCACAGTTTAGATGAGTGCAGTCTCTGTTGGCAGCAATGTGATGAAGTAAGGTGATGATGTTGACTGTCACAATGGTAGTTATTAATGATGAAGCTTGGTTTTCTGGTGATGTTTTGGATGGTGAATTGTTATTGTGGTAGTTGGGAGGTGAAGTATGTGAATTGCGGGCAAGTATGGGGAGGATCAAGTAGGGAGAGTAGTTGATGTTGAGGAGGATGTGCAGAAGGGATGGTATTTGATGTGGTTGGAGTGTGATATGCACAGAAATTTGGTGTGTATGACACAAGAGGTTGTGCAGTTGTTGACAGGGGGTTGTGTTTGTAGTGATGCAAATCTGAGTAATTATGGGGCAGCAAGATGGTCAGAAAAGTAAATGTTTTGGCAGAGTAGTAAAAAAAAGAAAAATGTAAAAAGAGATATGTAAAACAATGTACTGTAAAGTTAACAGTGGATGAAAATTTTATTTTTTGGTTTAAAATGTGTATGCTCTTTTTTTATATAAACTAGAAATGAGAATGCAAAGGAAACTAGAACAACAAGCACATAAACAAAATGTCACAAAAATCACACACAAACATACAATTTTTTTTAGATGCAAATTAACACATATAACAAACACACAATAAAATCAAATAAAAAATAATTCGAAGAATAGAAAACAAAAAATCAAATAAATTCCCCAGCAATGGCGCCAAAAACTTGCTTGACGGCCAATTTTCTATCTGATTAGAAAATAGCCGATCAAATTTAAATTAAAAATAACCGCAAGCGCACGGCGTATAATTCTAGTACATAGCGAGTACGGGTCGATCCACAGGTAATTGTATTGATTTTAAAATTTAGAATTGAAAATGTTGTTAACTACAAAAAAAATTGCAAAAACTAACTACTACAAAAGTGAATGAAAACTATTAGATGAAAAGACAATTTAGAGATAAATTCACTCTCATGATCACATAAATAAACATAACATGTGGTCATTAGAGAATTTAATTGATGTGTTTATCATAAGTATGGAATATTTGTGCTATTAATTAGCCCAATATAAACCATCAAACTATAACACACATATTAAACCAGTTTTTAACTCTCATGGAAATGACAATGAACTTGAAAATAAAATCTATTCTAAGCATGATCTATTAACTATTGATTGGAAATATAGACCATCAAATTTTGATTTTAAAATCACTTCATTACCATAATCATATGTAGATGAAGAGGTAATTTGTGTTTGTGTTTGTTTAAGCATAGCCTATTTTTGGTGTCAACAACATAGGCTATCAAATTTAAAGCTAAAACAACAAAATTAAACCACATCAAATATTGTCATTAAGCACAAAAGGAGATCACAGGTTATCAAAATGTTGAATCTACATGATTAAGAGAGCTTCATTACCCCTAAATTGAAAGGGTTTAGCCTTTCATATTTGTTATCATTTCAACAAATGTAGAGTTCAACATGAAACAAAAACAAAAGAAAAATGCAAGCTAAGTAAGAAGAGAACTAATTAACATAAAATAAAAGCTAATCTACTTGCATAAATAAAAAGATCTACACTACTAACATAAAAGGAAAAAGCATGTAAATAAAAAAGAATGAATTAAAATTGCATAAAAAGATAATTACATAAAAGAAAATGACTAAGTAGCCATGAAAGAGAGAAAGAGAGCTTATAATTTTTTTTTTTAGCCTAAAACTAAACTAACTAAAGAGGAGGCTAAAAGCTTAATTACATGAAACATAAGGGGTATTTATACATGTTTGAAACCCTAATGCATATTTTTGGGGACTACCTAAAATACCCCTCTAGAAAGTGTGACCACCAAGTTATCATTAGCATGAGATAATCCTCCATTTAAACATGCATGTAACTTTAAGCTCCACTAACATGTGCATTAGCTCCTAATTGTAGATCAAGGTAAGTGGGTAGGTGAGGTCCTCTATGCTGCATAAGTTGATTTATTTCCATCTTCATTTGTTTAATTCTCTTGTGCATGCATGAATACATGAAGCCTCTTGTAATTTCCATCAATTTTCCTACAAATAAAAATAAAATGTGCAAATAAATATTCTCAAAATTAATATATGCACAAAAATGACTATTTTGCCCCTATATGAAGATGAATAGATGATAATTTGAAAATAATTTGAATTTTGGTTTGAACATGTTAAAACACCCTATATGCTCATTTATTTAATTAAATTAGATTAAATATGGAAGTAAAAATATATACATTTACGTGCACATCAACTAGTTATACCTTATAAATGGAATTTTGGTGTGCGAAGGAAGTGAAACCTCCGTTATCTCTTTCGTAAATCGAGCACCCATTATATCGTTTTTAGCCATTGGATCCAATGAATTTTATGTGCCAAGTCTCTCGAATACGTTTCATCGTCTTCATAATCCCTTCTACTTGGCTTGTACAGTTGTACTCCATTTCAGAAGTGGAGATAACATATTGTACTTTTAGGGACTTATTAAAGACCTCATAATCCCTTGATGCCCTTTGCATAGACTGATTCATTTATCATGATGCTCCTTCCAGCGTGGTGATGGAGCCTTGATGGAGTTTTTATTACCTTGACTAAATTTGGGGTGACATTTTCTTCTAGGTTTGTGTTATGGAAAATAGATATAAGCAGGATGGTTGATGACTTTAGACTTTTGGATAGCTTTTTCAGTGGAAGCACCAAATGTTAAGCCTGAAATTTAGACTATCTTTTAAATACTTGAATAAAAGTTGAATGATACATGTACAAGAGGAGATCCTCAAGAGCAAGTATGCAAATATAAATTTTGAAAGCCTTTTGTCACAATTCACAAATAATAATTTGACCTAAGCAACCTTGGAATTACAAACCCAAACTTTTACAAATTCCTTGATTACAAATGAAAAATGGAGAAGAAGAGAATTCAAGAGAAGGCTCCCTCTTATGTAGGGATACATGCCCGTTTATAGTAAAATTTCATCACTGGATTCTTGACACATGACGAGCAATAACTTTGGATCGCTGAGATTCATTTTATGGTTGATGACGTGGCATGCCGTCGGTGTGACACATAGCACTTTTTTCATACAATTTCTTTCTTTCACCTTAATTTTTCTTATCTTGTACTGACGTGGAATGGATAGCCCAATTAGGTATTGACAAATAGACAATCTAGGAAACTTCTATAAGTTTGATAGCACTTTCGGTACAAGTTTGATAGCACTTTAAGCACAAGTTCGACAGTACTTTAGCTTCAAGTCCGATATCACTTTCGCTACAGGTTTGATGGCATTGCTAGTACAAGTTTGATATCGCTTCTGCTACAAGTTCGATGGCACTTCAGCTATAAGTTTGATAGTAATTTAGCTACAAGTTCGATGACATTGTTGGTACAAGTTAAATAGCATGCCGGCTACAAGTTTTATAACACTTCGACTATAAGTTCAATAGCACTTCAGCTACAAGTTCGATAGCACTTCAGCTACAAGTTTGATACTCTAGCTACAAGTTGGATGGAACTTTAGGCATAAGCTTGATAGCATCTTCATGCGATAGCTCTATAAACTCGATAGTATTTTTCTTAGCTCTACATACTCAATAACATACCTTAGGCGATAGCTCTACGAACTCGATAACATTTCCATGCGATAGCTTTATAAACTCAATAACATCTCTATGTATAGCTCTATAAGCTCAATAACATCTCCATATGATGGCTCTATAAATTTGATACCATATTCCCTATATAAACCCGATGGCCTTCCTTTATAGATTTGATAGCTTTTTCCTTGTATAAATTTGATTCCCTTCCTACTGTGCTCGCTTTATACACACAATAGCCCCACTAATCGCCTTTCTTTTGTTATAATTGTACTTTGTAACTTTTTCTTCGAAACCTTCTTTTCTTTCCTTATGAAAATAAATTTTAGTATAACATCAACTCTTCATTAATGGATGCACCCTTTTATCTTTTATTTAAAGTGGTTTGGAAAATGAATTTCCATCGATAATTTTTCGATTTTCTCTTACTCTTACATTTCTATAATTTTGTGAGAAAAACTCATTAATATGCTTCTACTCTCTTTGCAAATTCATACTCTTTAACTTATATTCTTCAAAGATTTGCAAACCGCATAAAATCAGAGAGTCTGTACGTGAATTCTCGATCGTTATCTCTTTGATCTCATCATATTCCTCATTGGTTTCAAATATATATTTCCTTTGAAGGACTATATGATCATTGTACTAAAATTGCAAGATTCTATATCGAAGATACAAATACTTACCTATGCTTTACTATTCCAAACTGAAAAAGTGTTCTTGTCATCCATAGAAAGTCAAGAGAAAACATGCATCTTACCGTCCATGGAATCAAAAGATTGTAAATGTGATTTTATCGTTCATGGAAAGCAAGAAAATGATAGTGAAATTCTATACGGGGTGTACAGGGCAGGATCAAAGATTGGATATCTAAACTAGTATGAAAATTATTTCATGCTTTTGATTCATTACTGATTGAAGTATATAATTTATCGATTTGTAAGTTAATTTTTAAACAATTGATATATACTATTTACCCCTTTTCTCGGGTATTAGTTCCCTTAAGATTCATTCTGTATAAAGTGTGTTTGGGTATTTCATAACCCACATAGAGTTAATGATATGTAGAACGATGACAGCAGATTTATTTCCAATATACGGCTTGTCTTCCATGCTTCCTGATGCAGCAGCGGATAACAAAAATGTATGAAACGGTGAAAGTAGCAATCTGTGGATTGAAAATACCAAACGCCCAAATCCGTTGATCCAAAGATATCGGATTCTAGCTATCTTTGTCACGTTGATCGCGCACGATGCCGTGAAAGAAGATCTACGATTCTTCGAACGTTGATCTAGCGCACTAGATTCCGTGAATCGGCTTCAGCAATCGTTGATTCGAGCGCACTCGAATGCCAAAGGTGGAAATAGGAGATTACACTCAACTACCAATTTAAGAAGAGGCACAAAGCTCTCAAACAAAAGTTTATTCAAAATCAACTCTTTTACAAATGACACCACCATCCCTATTTATAGGGTTACAATCATACAGGTCCACGACCTAACAGACGCGACCTACGACCTATCACATTACAACAGACGCGACCTACGACTTATATACAAAGCGACATAAGAAAAACATGTTACAACACATTACAAGGCCATCACGACTTAAGAAAATACAAATACAAATGACATACGACCTACACATCATACGACTTAAGAACACACGGCAGCAGCGACTTAAAATACACGGCAGCAGCGACCTAAGAACAAGGCTTCTGGAAATCTTCACGCGACCTTATATTTGAGCGAGTTATGGGAACCTCCTCCAGCGACTTAAGGTCTCGCGACCTATTTTTGAGCGACCTGAGGCCTCGCGACCTAAGGATTAACTCGTTAGGTCGTTGGGTTTCGTTTGAGCGACCTAACTCTTCACGACTTATGGTAGGTCGTTCGCGACCTAAAGAAAGCGGCATGTGAGAGCGACTTAAGGCAATCTGGTCGATTCAATTATTAGCTTGTCCCAGTAGGTCGCTGGAGCGACTTAAACTTAACTCGTTACTATCCTTAGGTCGCTGGGGTGACTTAAAACATAACTCGTTAGTCTTAGGTCGAGACTTACTAGGTCGAAGCTCTTTAGGTTGTGGCTCGTTTTGCCTGACATAACTCGTAAGGTCATTTGAGCGACTTATCAACTCGTTAGGTCGCTCACGACCTAAGCTCTCTTCAGATTGCACTGCATCATCCTCCCCCGGTTGACAAGAATTCGACCTCGAATTTGCACCTTCCTCTTCTTCAACAAGCTTATTCTCGTAATACGGAATTAAATGTTTAACGTTGAAAACATCTGCAGTGTGGATGTGATCCGGCAACTTTAAACGATAAGCATTATCATTGATCTTCTTCAAAACTTCCACTGGACTAATTTTTCGAGCTTTCAATTTGTTGTAGGTTCCAACAGGAAAACGATCTTTCATCAAAACGGCGTAAACCAAATCACCTTCTCTGAAGTTCACACTCCTTCGCTTCTTATCCGCCAGTTGTTTATACTTCTCATTTGATGCAAGCAATCGTTCATGAACAGTTCTGTGGCACTCCTGCAACTCAGTCACAAAATCACAAGCTCGCTTAACAACTCCTTTCTGATATGGCACGGTCGTCAAATCTAACGGTCCCTTCGGAGTTGCTGGATATACAACTTGAAACAGACTGAATCCCGTACTTCGATTGACTCCATGATTATGTGCAAACTCCGCCTGACACAACTTCATATTCCAGCTCTTCAAATTATCTTTCACAAGACATCTCAACAAATTTCCCAATGATCTATTCACCACTTCCGTTTGCCCATCTGTTTGCGGATGATAGGTGCTACTAAAATTCAGCTTCGTTCCAACCATCTTCCACAAACTTAACCAAAAATGGCTTAGAAATCTAGTATCCCGATCAGAAACAATAGATTCAGGTAGCCCATATAATCGATACACCTCTTTAAAGAATAATTGAGCAACACGGACGGCATCAGCTGTCTTTTTACAAGCTATGAAATGTGCCATTTTCGAAAATCTATCCACCACAACAAATATAGAATCATTTCCCCTTTGAGTTCTAGGCAAACCCAAAACAAATCCATTCTCACATCAACCCACGGTCT
Organism: Allium fistulosum; assembly: GCA_030737815.1. Taxonomy (NCBI): domain Eukaryota; kingdom Viridiplantae; phylum Streptophyta; class Magnoliopsida; order Asparagales; family Amaryllidaceae; genus Allium; species Allium fistulosum. The sequence goes on from CM060902.1 coordinate 239,524,011, forward strand.
AGTAGGCACATGTAATGGCATATATAATCCTGCATTTGTAGATGTTCTCTTCGAAACTTGACAGATATGGCATCTCTCCACAAATCTCTCAACTTCTCTTCTCATTGACGGCCAAAAATATGATTCAGAAATCAACTGCAAAGTACGATCTCTACCCACATGACCTTCCTCATGCAACTCCTTCACAATCTCCATTCGTAAGCTGCACTCTGGTATACACAATCGATTCCCCTTAAAAAAAAACCATCCACCAACAAGTACTCATCCGTCTTCCCCTTCTCGACTTCATCAACCACCTTGGCAAAGTAAGGATCATCAACAAACAATTCTGGCAACACGTCAAACCCTGTCACTTCAACCTTCATTGTAGTCAACAAATGATTCCTTCGACTCAATGCATCTGCCACACGGTTTGTAATTCCCGACTTATGCTTCACCACAAATGTAAATTGTTGCAGGTATGCGATCCACGAAGCATGTCTGGCTGCAATTTTGTCCTGTCCCTGCAAATGTTTCAGTGCTTCATGATCAGTATATAGAACAAATTCTTTATGGAACAAATAGTGTCTCCAATGTTTTATAGCTTAAACAATAGCATAGAATTCCACATCATAAGTATTATATCTCATCTTGGCTCCCGATAGCTTCTCACTGAAATATGCAATAGGACGTCCCCTCTGACTTAAGTACTTAACACCCCTCCAATTCCAACCTTAGATGCATCAGTATGTAATTCAAACAATAACTGAAAATCCGGCAGCACTAGAATTGGTGTTGTCGTCAAAAGTTTCTTGATTTGCTCAAAAGCAAATCCTGCTTCCTCTGACCATGAAAACTGCTTCCCCTTCATACAATCAGTAACTGGTGCCATCACGCTACTGAAGTGTGGAATAAATCTTCGGTAGAATGATGCTAAACCATGAAAACTTCTAACTTCTGTTATCGTCCTGGGTTGTGGCCAATTTCTGATTGCTTCAACTTTATTCTGATCCACCTGTATACCTCCGTCTGAAATAACATATCCCAAAAATAAAACACTATACCTCATGAACACGCATTTCTTCGTTGCAGCATAAAATTGTTCCTATCGCAGTATCATCAACACTTCTCTCAGATGTTGCAAGTGTTCTTCTGTGCTTCTACTATATATTAGTATATCATCAAAATACACCACCACAAACTTCCCAATAAAAGGTCTAAATATCTGATTCATCACCTGCATAAATGTACTAGGTGCATTCGAAAGACCAAATGGCATAACCAGCCATTCGTACAACCCCTCCCGTGTCTTGAACGCTGTTTTCCATTCATCCCTTGGTCTTATACGAATTTGATGATAACCACTCTTCAAATCGATCTTCGAAAAGAAAGTAGCCCCGCTCAACTGATCTAACAAATCATCAAGACTCGGCATCGGAAATCTGTATCTAACAGTTATTTTGTTGAGTGCCCTGCTATCCGTACACATCCTCCACGAACCATCCTTCTTCGGCACTAACAAAGCTGGCACTGCACAAGGACTTAAACTTTCCTGTACACGCCCTTGTTCAAGCAACTCTTCCACTTGCCTTCTCAACTCCTCGTGTTCCTTTGGACTCATTCTGTAATGTGGTCTATGTGGTAACACAGCTCCTGGAACAAGATCTATTTGGTGTTGTATATCCCTCAATGGTGGTAACTACGTTGGCAGCTCTTCAGGAAATACATCGTCAAATTCTCCCAGCACTGGCTTTACTTCTTCAGGAATTTCAACCACTTCATTACTCTCACGTCCAATCAACAAAAATACTTCAGGCTCCTCTTCTACTTCCTTAACAAACTCCTTCAAAGATAGCAAAGTTTTAAGTTCTTCAATCTCCTCCAACTTGCTTTCTTCTTGTTGTCGCTTCTTAGGAACTAAAGTGATTTTAGTACTTTCAAACATGAAACTGTAACTGTTAGTACGACCATCATGTTGCACCGCTCTATCATACTGCCATGGTCTCCTCAACAACAGATGGAATACATCCATATCCACAACATCACACCAAATTTCATCTTTGTATTTCTTCCTAATCGAAAAATTAACACAAGCTCTTCGTCCAACTTTCACCTCCCCACCTTTTCTCAACCAAGCTAACTTGTAAGGTTTCGGATGTTTCTCAGTCTTTAATGCTAACTTCTTCATAGCCTCGGTAGAAATGATGTTATCACAGCTTCCCGCATCGATGACAAACTTGCAAACCCTTCCCAAGATAGTGCACGTTGAATGGAAAATGTTACTCCTCAACCAACTTGAATCATCCTCTTGCTTTGGTGTCAAACACGACCTCTTCATCATTAATGAATAACCTTCATCTCCCGTCAACTCTTCTTCCTCCTCAACATGTGGTGAATTAAAACATTCAGCTTCTGCATCCTCATCTTCAACCTCAGTAATCATCGCTCGCTTCTTTGGCTTTGGACATTCATTGCTTTTGTGACCAATCTCCTGACAATTGAAGCATTTGATACCACTATTGATCCCGGTCTTAGCAACTTCACTAACAACCGGTTTTGCAACAGCCTTGGAAACATTTGCATTGCTACTAGCCCATTTCATTTGATTGTTGGAATTTGTAAACACACCACCACCTCTCCTACCTTGCTTCTCCCAAGCTAGAGCCTTTTGATGTGCTTCAGCAACAGATCTAGGATTAAACATATGCACCATATCTTGAATCTGCATTCTCAACCCTCCAACAAATCTAGCGGTCAATTGCTCCTCTGTCTCCATAATATCATTCCTCGCAATCAATTGATAAAATTCATCCGCATAATCATTCACTGACTTTGTTCCCTGTCTCAGATTCTGCAATCGTTGATACATAAGAGATTGATAATTGTAAGGTAAGAAAGTAGCTTTCATCAACTTCTTCATCTTCTCCCATGACTCAATCTTTCACTTTCCCATCCTCTCTCGTGTAAGTTTAGTTTGTTGCCACCATGCCATAGCTCTCCCTTTCAAACGTGTAGCAACCAACTTAACTCTCCGATGCTCGGGAACTTCCTTAAAGTCAAAAATATCTTCGACATTAGACAACCAATCAAGGAATTCTTCAGCTTGCATACTACCCTTGAATTCTGGAATTTCAGTTTTCATCCCCGACTCCCATCGTCGATCATCTTCAACATCCCGATATGCATTTCGTACTTGGTCTCGATCTCGAGAATGAACACTACATCTTCCACCGTCTTCATCAAAAACAGATGTACTTCGATAACGATCTCGACCATCCACATTTCTATGATCACGCATATCCCTTCTACTTTGTCTTTCATCATCACGATATGGTTCATGTTCAAACTCACGTGGAGTTCTTCTCTCTTCATCTCTATACTCATGATGTTCTCTTCTCAATGAAACTGAAGATTCTCTTCTTTCTCGGTAAGATTGCGGCGACACCCTCCTCGCTTCGGTAACCGATGGCGAAACTCTGTTTCCTCCATGGTTCGAGACTGGCGACCTTCTCCTTTGACTTTGATTCATATCATTCATCAGTTTCTCTAACTTCCCAATGCCTTTATCAAACTTTTCATTGATGCGTTGTTCCATTTGCTCGGCTTCTTCTCTTCTATACAACGCTTCAACATTCTGATGGCGATTAGCTCTTCTCGGTGGCATGATTGAATCTTCACAAACTTTAACTTTCTCAAATCTTTAACTCGGCCTTGATCTACAAAGTGATGCACGGCTTCTTCACTAAGCTCGGATCTACTCTCGGCCTTGAACAACAAAGTGATGCTCAACTTCAACTTCTAGCCCTCGGCTTTAACTCTTCAATAAGAATTGGCTCCAAGACTCGGCTTAGCTATGATTGGCTAAGTCTAGCTCCGATACCAAATGATGCAACAGCGGATAACAAAAATGTATGAAACGGTGAAAGTAGCAATCTGTGGATTGAAAATACCAAACGCCCAAATCCGTTGATCCAAAGATACCGGATTCTAGCTATCTTCGTCATGTTGATCGCGCACGATGCCGTGAAAGAAGATCTACGATTCTTCGAACGTTGATCTAACGCACTAGATTCCGTGAATCGGCTTCAGCAATCGTTGATTCGAGCGCACTCGAAATGCCGAAGGTGGAGATAGGAGATTACACTCAACTACCAATTTAAGAAGAGGCACAAAGCTCTCAAACAAAAGTTTATTCAAAATCAACTCTTTTACAAATGACACCACCATCCCTATTTATAGGGTTACAATCATACAGGTCCACGACCTAACAGACGCGACCTACGACCTATCACATTACAACACACGCGACCTAACAGACGCGACCTACGACTTATATACAAAGCGACATAAGAAAAACACGTTACAACATATTACAAGGCCATCACGACTTAAGAAAATACAAATACAAACGACATATGACCTAAACATCATACGACTTAAGAACACACGGCGGCAGCGACTTAAAATACACGGCAGCAACGACCTAAGAACAAGGCTTCTGGAAATCTTCACGCGACCTTATATTTGAGCAAGTTATGGGAACCTCCTCCAGTGACTTAAGGTCTCGCGACCTATTTTCGAGCGACCTGAGGCCTCGCGACCTAAGGATTAACTCGTTAGGTCGTTGGGTTTCGTTTGAGCGACCTAACTCTTCACGGCTTATGGTAGGTCGTTCGCGACCTAAAGAAAGCGGCATGTGAGAGCGACTTAAGGCAATCTGGTCGATACAATTATTAGCTTGTCCCAGTAGGTCGCTGGAGCGACTTAAACTTAACTCGTTACCATCCTTAGGTCGCTGGGGCGACTTAAAACATAACTCGTTAGTCTTAGGTCGAGACTTACTAGGTCGAAGCTCTTTAGGTTGTGGCTCGTTTTGCCTGACATAACTCGTAAGGTCGTTTGAGCGACTTATCAACTCGTTAGGTCGCTCGCGACCTAAGCTCTCTTCAGATTGCGCTGCATCACTTCCCAACTATAGATCCATATGCTTCAGGATAACTTTTCTAATCTCTCATTCATGCGAAATGTGTCATTCATCTTTTCATTGTCGGGATCATTATCCAAGAGCAAAAGAGCTTTTTGATGGGCAAAGGTACTGATTAATTCAGTTGTTAAAATGAAAGAATTTTTACTTTGTAGATGAAGTATATTAGTATCATTCAGCGTACTTATTGAATGTGAAGTGTGTTTATTGATCATTGCTGAATGATGTAACCGTCTAACGGCTGAGCAAGAAAGTTTGCGGATTTTACTTGTTGAATATGAACTTTGATTGTTTAGCAACGTTGGAGAATCACCACATGGTTTGATCCAACGATTAAGAAAGAAATCAAACACGGATTTGATATTCTTTTTTTTTTTTTTTTTTTTTTGGTTTTACCCATAAGAAAACGCTTACATTTAAACCGTTTTCTTGGATTCTTTTATAATCTCTTTAACGGTTTAACTATTGGAGAATTTTACCAAATTCAGGACTGAAGATTATTGTTCACTTAATCCTCGTATTTCTCATATTTGTTGGATGCCTGAATCAGAAAAATACCAAAATCAACATTGAAGTTACCATCTCCACTACATTCTTGGTGCATTTATCATCACCTTTCAATTAATTGAATATGAAACAAATAAGTCAGAGCTTACCAAATGACTGAATAATATCCAATTTACAAAAACACTTGTTAAAAATCATGACAGCACTTTTCACAAGTTGCCAAGTTTGCACATAAAAACTTGAAAGCTCAAAGTTGCTGATGATGAATTGATAATCATATATAAAAGCAAATACATCTGTTTATAAACAAATTTACCAAAATAATATAGAAAATTATCTTGATGAAGAACGGAGCAATGTATCAACATCTACAGTCGATCTGATGAAGCAATCAGAACAAGAAAGACACGAGGGAGGATACACGACACCTGAACTCGAACCAAAAGCGTTCCAACAAAATGCAGTCGACTCCATTTCAGATTTTAAAGAGAGTACAACATCTTCTAGGTGTATGTTTTCACATGCATGACTATCACTGCATGCAAATTTTATTGCGTTCTCTGTAGTAGATGTTCCTCGGATGCTCACATATGAGATATCATATATTTCTACAGCAGATGTCTGTTTCAATAATAAAGTTGCCATGTCAAGCAAATAAAAATATCCCAATTTATAAAATAAATAAAAAAACAAAAAAAAACTGTACTTATGGCATGCACTAGATCTACTGGTACAAAAATAAAATCAAATGCAATATAATTTTGAGAAAAATAAAGATAGTTATTCGGCCAGAGGAAAAGACCCACAGTTTCGAGTTTTATTACCTGATTTTTACATGGACGTTTTGAATCACAATAGTACTGGTCAATGATAATGGGATTTGAAACATTGTTCATCAGAATATTCTTGAAAATTATGTTGCGAGCAAAGCCACTACCACCCTATGCGTTGATAAGGGATAAGAATGTTTAGAAGGAAAAAAGAAAAGAAAAAACTGAATTTAATGAGTAATATTGATTTATAGCCATATGATTACCTGCCATGTTTTGATTCGCACACCATTTTCAGTGTTGGAAATGAAAGCTCCATCAACTTCAATATTTTGGACATGAACTGAGGAGTTTGATTTTCCCAAACTTCCAATACTGATACATGCAATGTTTGGATAATATATTGTCATACTACTCAGATATAAATTTAATAAAGTATGTTACCTTATACCGTGACCTGGCCCACAGATAATATTTTTGACATAAACATTGGAACTGTTGCCAACTATAGAAACACAGTCATCTCCTGAGATTAATGTACATACATAAGAAATTGTCCAAATTCAAATGACAAAATACCAATATGTCAAATGGTTAGTATTAAGCAAAAATAAACATATACTTCAGTGGAAGATATATATAAGTAATAGAAGTGTGAAGAATAAACTATAAATCAGATTCATAACATCCTTTCTTCTCTAGAAGCAGTTTATGTAATGTTTTTTTTTTTTGTGCGCGCGTGTATTAGATGTGAATAGATGAAAAGTCAACATCCGTTATGCTATCATAATATTCATTTAGTAATTTATCATAAACCAGATGATTCTCTTGACTACCCCTGTGCAAATTTACATTCTGTAATTTATCGTAAACCGTATGCGTTTTTTGACGTACTGTGCAAGAAGGCCCGAAATATGGATGCCATAAATGTACACATAGCGACAAAAAAGTAAAGAAAATGTGGAATTCAGGCACACAAAAAAAGGTTCGAGCCTTCTAGCATTTTTGTTTTTTTTGACTACCCATGTGTAAATTTATTATAACCTTATGCAAGGAAATTTTGATCCTAAAGTTATTCGTCCCCACAACTAAAAATTTGTGTGTACCTCACTAGCAATGCATGAAGTTATTACTTTTTACTGCTTAAATGCAATTCAGTAGGTAGCATCATATAACTGGAGTCACTGATTTGAACAGGAATTCGTACAATTGTACTTGTTCTTTGGTATTTATTTTTCTTCATGAAAGTTCAAAGCTTAAAATTGACACTAAGCTCTTAATTGCTTTTATATACGTATATCCATACATATGAACATATAGATAGATACATACATGTAAATATGTACATACAGATGAATATATAGATAAATATAAAACAACTTGGATTGAAACCACTTATAGATCACACAATCATTTTTCAGTGATGTACATCTGTCCAAAACAATTGTGTATAAAAATTCTAAGGCCGACAGTTTTCATAATAAATAGCAAGACGGTCCTATTTATACCGATAATTTTACAACTTTTGGAATGAATCTTCTCTTTAAACATTATCTAGGCATCTCATGCGTTAAAAAAAAAATTAGATATGGAGTGACGGAGAAATATATTTTGAGCACATGAACTAGGGACTATTTTCACAAGATCAAAGCGGGTACAACAAATATGTAATTTGTCAAGCAATGATTAGGTGAAATAACTAACCTGTTCTAACTATGCTATCTTCTAATCTAACAAAGTTGCATGCACTTATGTGAATTCCATCAGTATTTGGGCTTCGCTCTGGTGCAATAACATTCAAATTGGAGGCATGAACTTGAAAACTCCTGGTGAATGCCATATGCATTTGCTGACTATTTATCAAAGTCAGATCATTAACTGTAAGTCTCTTTATTCTGTGAAAAGTAACTGCCTGTACTGAAAAAAACCAAATAATTTATTACAGAGTTATAATGTTCCAAATAGTGCTTTGTATGGATTATAGAATCAAGCTACCAACCGTCGGCGCATGTCGGCACGGCTGCAGAAAGAAACAAAAGCACATTAAGCATTTTTGAAATGTAAGAACAAATAATGTACTAGACGACATATAAAATATAAAAAAATCAACATTAAAATAAATCTAAAGTATCGTTGTAGGCTTATTGCCCATAAGATTTACAATCTCCATTACCTTATTCTATTCGCTAAAAACTTAGTCAAGATAAACAGACTGGTTTTCTCCTTTAAAAAAAAATAATAATAATAATAATAATTAGATGCTTACATTTGTTGCATTACGCTTGCATGACCTAGCCCACCACTCATGACCCATGCCATTAATAATCCCGCCACCAGTTACAGTAAAATCTTTTACACCATGAAAATACAGCCATTTATGAGAATCTAAACCATCCCACATATCAGGATCCGAAGGTGCAATGATAGTTCCTAATACCTACTTTATTAGAACCATAAAATTAAATGTATAAACTGAAATGATTGATATAAAGAAGGAAAAGGAATTGTAAAGACTAAATAGGTAACCTAACCAAGTAAATGAAAAACATACCAAAAATGTTATCTTTGATTTACAAGGTCCGCCAAACTGAACTTGCCTGATCAAATATTTATAGTCTGCATGCATTACAATGACAGCTATTGCTCTTGAAGAACAAGCATGCTTCCAAGCTTGCGCAAATGACTACAATGGTTGAATACTACTATTAAGGTTAACAATAAGCATGTGCATGAGCTAGAATTCGAAAAAGAACAGGTATAAAAAAGACGAACTTGGTACCACAATCATTATTGAAGTAAAAAAATTCGATAAACATTTACATACTATATATAAAGATTGAGGTTAAAGAACTGTTTCACAAAAAATTAGTTGATTGAAAGTGCTGTGACAAAATTTGTCAGAATCCATCAAACATTTCAGTCTCTGTCATCATCAAGATTCATAGCTTGTGCAAAACATCAAATACATACAGATAACCTCTAATGCAACTTTGACAATTAAGTAGCAACCTATGTTATGAAAAGCACGCTCGTCGCTTAAGCGCTAAATGCATGTACAACGCTTAATTTTTTGAAAAAACAATAAAACTAAACGATGAGCGATTAAGCGCGCTTAATTGACGCTTATCTGCGCTTCGCTTAAATTTAAGTGATGATTAGGCACTATTAAGCAAAAAAAAATATTATTTTTAAAATAAAAAGGATACGGGGTTATACCAAAAAAGTCTCATTCCCTAACAAAATTTTCTCATTTTCTATCCCATGGGTCGATGGATGGTGAGTAGATTTTTGCATGAAGATATGATTATATTTATTTGATAAATCTACACATTTTATACTCAACTCGAGTATGCTTACTTTAATGAATACCGAAAGTCAAATCCAGCTTTTGCAACCTACGAGTTTATAAGTTAACCTCAAAAAAACTGATTTTTGTAGTCAGTTTGTGCATACACAAATGATACACTTAATATAATAGTTTTACATAAATTTATATTGATACGAATAATGTGTGCTAGAAAATTAAGCAGCGCTTAGGAGATGCTTAAGCGGCATTAAGCAAAGCGATACTTCTATCGCCTCGCCTCGCTTAGCGCTTAATATAACATAGGTAGCAACTACTTGGTCACTGTGAAAAATATGCATTTGTAGCCATGTTTTATCGATTTACAAAGAAAATGTTATTATGCCATGTAACACATCTTGCCACAAGAGAAGAAGGCTCAAATTTACTGAAAAATATCATGTCCCAAATGTGGACCACATTAATATGTATTTGTGGGTGGTGACCTATTTTGTTTCACTGCAAAACGTCACATCAATGCTTGCAGATGAATACAAATTATCGTTTTTAACCACAAGTAGATATGCTTATTAAGGTCTGATACTTACATCTCAACTAACATACTTTAGGGCAGTAAAATGAGAGGAACAACTACATAAATTTGGAGCTTTTCTAATTCTTTCTTTCTACACAAACTTAAAACTGTGTTACTTAAGACAGATAAATTTATTTACAAAACAATAAGAAATAAAGAATTTAAAAGCACGATATAAACCAAATTGAGCTTGAGATCTTGTAACGCTGTTATGAATAATCTAGTGGCTTTCAAAATTTTATCTACAGAGGAAATCATACTGCGACATTGTATACAAAGTATATAAAGTCACATTTTTTCTGCCAACAAAAATGTGGAATTTTGACGCACCCTTAACAAGATATCCTTTACCAAAACTAATACTAAGCTCCCATCTGAAACAAGGCATTGAACTCAAGCCATACCTAACACAGATATATTCTTATCACAATGGGATTTGTGCTATGAATTAAACTAGTTAATTATTAAAAAATGCACAGTTCCAGCAAATTAAAATCGAGCAAGCGTCCATATTCAAATGAAGCGTTACCTCAGTGTCATCAGTGCATCCATCACCTACGGCTCCAAATTGATGAACAGAAACTGTCAAATTGGTCAATTTCCTCCTCCTCCCAGATCTATATCTACTCAACTTCAGTCCACTATCAAACCCATCAACCCTAGCCGAATTCAAAACTAACAAGAATCCTGTAAGCAAAAAAGCGAGAAAACGAGAACCCATTTGAGAGCGCGCGTGTTAAGTACGATGCAATGCTTCAATAACGAAACTGAAGTGTAATAGAGCAATTGACATGTGTGTTGTGACGCGCAGTGGTTCTACTTAAATGATGATTCGAAGATTGAGATGGATACATTTAACGGAAGCAATGAGTATGAGGAATGGAGGCGAAGATTCGGAGTTGGTAGGATTTTGTTTGAATTGAAAACATGGAATCTGACATTCTCTCTATTCTTTTCTTTGTTTCATGCTTGATCCAAATGGAATCGACAGCTATTTTATTCGTTTGTTAATCAACGTATGTTTATTTATTAATGTAAAACGGGGTAGCAGCAGCTTCAATAATTCGGTCTGATCATCTGATGAGACGCTAAATATTGAAGTTGATTTATGGACACTTACTGTGTTTTTTACATGTGCATAAATGTTCATTACATTGACACTTGCTGTGTTTTTTTTCTTCGAAAACTGATGCCTTAAGAATTTTGTACAAATTGGTTTTTTTAAACGATACTTAGATACAACATGTCAATGGGACAACATAACACAAATCACATGTATGTTCGAGTCACGCTACGTAAGTTTCGAATTTGTGACCTCTCGCACCAAAGTCGAATCAATTAACCACCGGGACAATGGTGTTTGTCTACAAATTGATTGTTCTGACAGGAAGTAGAAACAAAAGCAGAAAACGAAGTAACACGGGAAGTTCTTTTCTTCTTTCACTGCAAGCAAACTATCTGCACGGGATAGGGCGTTTGCAGTGTTTCGAGTACCGAGTTTATCCCATATAGATATCACACTATACTTGCCCAGTTCATACTTCAAATCCGACGTGTCGACTATAAGTTAATGTTTCTTTGGAATTCAAGTGTGGCTGGGGAAGCTATTAGTTTAGGATAGATTTACCTGATCGTTTTCGAAATCGAGTTCTGTTATTTAGAATGAAGCAGCCATCCACGCGTCGTAAGTCAATCGGGGGAAGCCCAGTTCTCTCAGAAGCCGAGTCATCATCCACTTCGCAAGCTCAATATGACCAATTAGTCCCAGTTGGGCCAATCGTGGATCGTACGCCTCCCAACTTTAGAGTTCTACTTAATCCTAAGAGAGCTTCATCGGTTGTTTCCGCCAAGGTCCTTCGTAACATCTGTGCGCAACATAGAATGCCCGAAGAGGATATTTGTCTACCAAAGAAGGACGACTTCGCTCATATGCCTCCCTTGGGGTACATCGCTTGCCACTGATATGTGTTTGAATGGAGTTGTGCCTCCCTTCAACGACTTTCTGCGTGAGACTCTCTCAAACTTGGGTATTGCCCCATTTCAGCTTCATCTGAATGGCTACGCCATCCTGACTTGCTTGCATGTTCTTTTCATGCGGGCGTTCAACCACGTTTCAAGCTTTGACGAGTTGCGGTACTTTTTGGCGTTCAAGAGGAGAGATGATTGTCCCTCCTTAATTATAATCGAATCCCGGAGAAACCGGAAAATTGTCCAACGCTTGCAAAGTAACTTATTGCAATTCAAGACTTAATATTTCTTTGTCAGATGCCCCGAGGGGTTCAATCGTCGGTGGACGACAGGTGGTAAGCTTATTTTTATTCATCGAGCTTTTGATGCATTGCCATGGAGTTCCTAACCAACCATATGTCTCTTGCAGTTATTCCAAGGCCGAAAAGAGATGCGGCACTTGATGAAGTTTGTGAGACTTTAAAGGCTATCGATGTCGAGGAGAGAAGCATTAAAGTATTGCTGATTGATGAAAACTTGCGTCGATATGGACTACTAGCTCCGGGTAGATCTGCCATTCAAGTTGAAATTCCCTCTCCTGCTCGATCTAGGGTTCATACTAGATCTATTTCCTCCTCCCACGATTCCAAAGAAGGCGCCTCTCAAGAGAGAGAAAGCCCGTCCGGAGGATCCGCCGACGAAGCCCTTGAGGGGGAAGAGGCTGTTGCGACTGGATTAAGCGGCCTAGGTAGAATGCCTCCAATTCCGGAGGAAGTAGAAGAGGAGTTCAAACAAAGAGAAGGCAAGGCCGCATTGGATTCGGAGAAGGAAGAGGGAGAGTTTGAAAGTAGTAGTGATGAGTCCACTGCTAGTGATTACTTCTTGTCTGAATCTAACAGTGGGGACTCAGAGTCTTGTGATGAAACTCCGGGTATGAGTCACGTTCTTCCAAGCTCGCCTCTCCCTGATATAAGTGTTAAAGGAAAAGCTCCAGAGTCCGGAAGGCATCGAGACTCCCTAAGTAAAGATGTCGGACCGGAGTTTGGGGATTTCAGCGACGTTTATGTTGACATTGACGAGCTCATGAAAGATGATTTTAAATTTGTTACGGCGCCTCCCAGCTCGGGTGATACCGCGCCAGAAGTTAGCCCGGTTCTGCCCACAACAGCCGAAGTTAGTCCAATTCCGCCTACGACGGTCGTCTGTCCCGGTTCGTAATGACGTTTTAGACTCGCCTTAGAAACACAATACACATCACGCTAGGTTTACATTCATTTTCATTCATTTCTCCATATTCATAGTGTTTATCTTATGTTTCTGAAACTTTTTATGTATGTTTTATGCTAGACATGACGAGAGGACGAGGTTTTTGTGACGACTTTGAAGAGTTTACTGACTCACAGCGGTACTCCAAGTGTACCTCCAACCATTATCAATCCCGAGAAACGGAGGAGGAATATAGGAGGAGGAAAGAACTCGAAGTTGAAACCCGCCGTCGGGAAGAAAGGGACCGAAGCCGATCGTATAAAGGCGGGTACGAGAAGAGGATATCCCTTGAGGAGAGGGATGAGCCATCGAAAAAGTCGAAGTTTGAACACCATCCTCATTCTTCAGAGCTCGCTCCAAAACATTCTTCTGTGGGCCAAGAAATTCCTATTACTTCTGCCCCGCTTCCGCCTTCGACTCATATTTCGTCATCTTCCATAGTTACTGCTGCCCCAGGTGCTTCTTGCCTACAACGAAGACCTGCCTATTCCCTTCTTTCGGGCCCTCCTAAAATTGAGGCAGCTCTTCCTGGTTGGTTCTTAAAAGGGGTTAAGTTCGATCGCGATTTGCGACCAGTCCGTAAAGATTCGTACATGCCGCACCTCCAGGCCATTCAGAGTGACTTAGAACAGGTTGCAGAATGGGAGAAGCTCTGTAAACAATTGGCGGATACGAATCACAATAATTATCAAGAGATCCTCTCCTTCGACTCAGAGAAGGACGACATTGAGAAGGCATTGGTCGATCGTGACGCCAAGATTAAGTAGCTGGAGGAAGAGAAAGCGGCAGCGCTGCAAGGGAGCAAGAGAAATGCTGACTTGCTAAAAGAGGTGAAAGAAGCCCACACCTCAATAGAGATCATCTACAGAGACGAAATAAAAAAGGCTCATGCAGAGGAGGAAAAATTAAAACGAGAAGTGACCACCTGCAACACAACGATTGAGGCTCAACGGAAAACTATTGCTGATCATGACCTCATCGTTGAAGGGCACAACAAAACCATTTCTGACCAGGCCAAGATCATTGCTAAGTTACAGGCTCAGGTCGCACAACTTAGAGCCGATAAGTCTGCCACTGAGATTGAGAAAGCTACTGTGAGAGCGGACTATTTAGAACTCCAGAATGCCTTTGAAAGAAAGATGGAGAAGCTTAATGCAACCTTTCTGAATTTTTATGTTAACTCCTTGTTGCATCAAGGAAGTCTTAGTTATCTGGGCCCGAAATTCATGCGCACTCTTGCTCTGGTATGGAAAGAAATCTTGTCCCGCTTTTCTGATAGCGGCAATGTCTACACTGAGCAGGAGTTGGAGGATGCTTATCTGAATGAAGAATCAAAGAAAGCGTTGCTCGAGGGCCGGGAAATTCTTCGAGTTGAAAGAGAGCAGGAGGCCACTAATGCTTCCTTGACAATCGCTGCAGAAGTGCTCACCAAGCCTTTTATCTCTGGCGCGAGCGAATCATTAGAGCAGCCGCACGACCTGCTAGCGAGTTCGGAACTTGAACCTTTCCCCTAGGTAGTGAAACCATCAAAAGAAGGCGAAGGTGGTGAATTTGAGGTTGCTATTCTTAACCGTTCTTCTGGTGCAGGTAATGTTCTCGCCTCCTCCGAATTTGGGAGTTTCCAACTTACGCCGTAGGAGCAAGAAGAATTTAATGCTTTCATTTTTTTATCTAATAGGTCCATCTACCTTGCCCGTTGATGTGCCAGCTTCTTCGGAGTCCGGACCTGCCGCCATCTCCACATCTTCCGTGGTTGTTTCCGTTCTTGTTTCGACTTCCACGTCTGCATCTGGCTCGTAGCCGGGGCCGGAGGCTGAAAAGATAGCCGCACTTCATGGTCTGGACGACCCTTCCATGTCTTTGGAAGGCGACATTACAGCAGCACAGGCTAAAGAGCAGGAGACTCGGATGGAGCAACCGTAGAGAACTCAACACGAGCTGGTCACTGTCAAGAGGGAAAAGGTCGAAGCAATCAAAGGCTCTAAAAGCTCCCGCAAATCACGAAGGCGAAAGATGAAGGGAGAGGCTTCTGAGAAGGCTTTGGAGGAAGATGAGGACATTGCCACCGAGCTGTTTGTCGGCATTACCGGGAGCGACACCACTCCCGAGAAGAAGCAGAAGCTGCCGATCAAGGGCAGAAAGGGGAGCGGCAGAAAGAAGCGTTCAGCGGCTTGTACGAAAACTGACTCGTTTTTGGTCAACAGCTTGCATGAAGATTGACTTGTTTTTGTTTATTTTTTGAGTCATTTTGTTCAAGTGCAGAGTCTGCACTTTGCGTCTTTACTATGGAGTCTGTATTTTCTTTTTGTTGGCCAGTGTTGTGTGGGTACGGCCCCCACATTTTGACCTTATGTACAGAAACTTATAAGCAATATATTAATATTTTGAGTGTACTCCTATATGTATATTCATATGTGTTCTATGTACTTGTGCTTGTTTTATTTCATACTTTTCTAGTTCTATGATTATAGCCAAAGCCCTTCGTTCGAAGTAACAGAACTTAGAGATTAACAGCACTTTGGAAGTTAATAGAACCTTTAGGAATTACCAGAACTTAGAAAATTTTTGTTTAGAAATTCTTTGTTGACTTCGTTGTTTAAAAAATCTTTGAAACTTTTTTAGTTTGGAGTGGCAGAACTTGTGAACTTATTGTTTTCACGCGTTTCTATAAGTATAGGTGTATGCCCCTCAGTTCACAGGGCTGTTTACTTCGAATAATTTTCAGATAATCGGTAACATAGGATTTACATATTCTTTATTGAAAATTTGGCTAAGTTACGACTCGATTCTCCTTTTTTAGAAGTTTTGCAACTTTAGCACACAATCCAAGCTTCTTGTGATATTTCAACAAGTATGCAATACACGCATATCTCGAAGGCACACGGTGTATGGGTTAATTGAGGGCAGTTTCAACCCTTAAGTGTCTGTAGTTGAGACATTTCAGTTAGTTTGTAGCATTCCAATTTTGTTGGAGTTATGTCATTATTCCTGATTATAGGAGTAGTTAGTGCGAGTTATGAGATGCGCGGTTTCTGGTGCTCCTCGGCGTTGCCTATCTTTGGGCCACGTGAGGAGCGTGTTTTTTTAGTGTTCCCCAACGCTGCCTATCTTCGGGCAGTGTGAGTAGTTAATGTTTTGGAATTTAGTGTGCGGCTTACGGAGTGCACGTCATTTCTTTTTCCTCAGTGTTGCCTATCTTCGGGCAATGTGAGAAGTTACTATTTTTGTGCACGGCTTACGGGGTGCACGGCTTTTGTTTTTCCTCGGTGTTGCCTATCTTTGGGCAACTAAGGAGTTATTATTTTAATGTGTGACTTTTGTCTTTCCTCGGTGTTGCCTATTTTCGGGCAACGGGAGGAGTTATTATTTTAATGCGCGGCTTATGGGGTGTATGGCTTTTGGCACTCCTCGGTGTTGCCTATCTTCGAGCAACGCGAGGAGTGTTGATTTTAGCCTACTCGATGTTATCGGAGCAACACCGGTTTTTGGAAGGCCAAGATCGGGTTCCGCCGATCTAACGATTTGAGTCGATTTGCTTCCGTCGACCCGGCGGGTAATCACTATGAACACGATTTTGTTGGTTCAAGAAGCAAACTTTATTAAGGAAAGCAGGGCAGTTTTTGCCTATATACAATGCCCCCGTTATCTCGAGATGGCTTATTTGGTGGAAAATAAAGAATACATAAGATAGCTTTTAGAAAAAGTAACGGCGAAGTGATTCGCTATTCCATGCCCTGGGAACTTGAGTTCCGTCGACGGTTGCTAGCTTGAAAGTTCTGTCTCTTAGCTTTTGATTAATGACATATGGTCCCTCCTAGTTTAGTTTGAAGGCCCCTGGAATAGGATAAACTCGCTTGAGCATAAGATCTCCCATTTCAAAGGTCTGACTGTGAACTTTGGAGTTGAAGTACCGTGCGACCCTTTTTTTTTGGTGGGCGGCGGTTCTCAGCTCTGCTTCTTCTCTTTTTTTATCAACTATATCAGCGATTCGAGAAGGAGCAGCTCGTTTTTTTCTAGTTGAAATTCTGCCTTCAGTGCAAGGGGACTTCTAATTCAATAGGAATCATTGCTTCTGAACCATATGCTAGGGCAAACAGAGTGTGGCTGGTTGCCGCTTTATGGGTAGTTCTGTAAGCCCATAGTGCGAGTGGAAGTTCATCCACCCAGTTTCCTTTAGCTTTTGTTAGTCGCTTTTTGATAGTGGACTTGATGATCTTGTTTATTGCTTCCACCTACCCGTTTGCCTACGGATGAGCCACTGCGGAAAAGCTCTTTTCAATTGGGAAGCACTTACAGAAGTCTTTGAACTCGGCACTTTCGAATTGCATTCCATCGTCGGTGATGATATTTTGCGGCACACCAAACCTGCAAATGATATTTTTAGTAACAAAGTTAATAACTTTCTTTGTGGTTATAGTGGCCAGCAGTTCCGCGTCGGCTCATTTTGTGAAATAATCTACGACAACTATAGCATATTTGGCCCCTCCTTTTGCTATCGGCAAGACGCCAATCAAGTCGATTCCACATATTGCGAACGGCCATGGACTGAGCATCTGTGTTTGCTCCGTTGAGGAAGTTTTTCTAATTTTGCTGAATCTTTGGCAGCGATCGCATCTCCTGGCATGATCTGCAGCATCATGATTTATCGTTGGCCAGAAATACCCATACCGAAGGACTTTCTTCACAAGGGTCTGCCCCTAGTGTGGTCTCCACATTTGCCTTTATGTACCTCCTTTAGGATTCTTCGTGCTTCATCATCAGTCACACACCTAAGAAGAGGGATTGAGAATCCCCTTCGATAGAGTATCCCATCTTGTATCATGAACCGTGGCGCCTTCCGGAGGAGCTTCTTTCGTTGATTTCGGTTAGTTGGAAGGGTTCCTGCAAGTAGATAGTCCTTTATCAGCGTCATCCATGTATCCAGTTCGATGGTGGTTTCGAGGATCCAGTCTAAGTCCATTTCGTCTATGCTTAGGTTGGTTAGAGTTTCAACCGGGACCAACCCCAATGACTGCGCTTCTTCGGAACTTGCCAGCTTGGCCAAATAATCTGCCTTGGAGTTTTGCTCCAGTGGGATGTGAGTTATAGTGTAGTGCTCAATGTCGCTTAGCAATTCTTGTACTTTGGACAGGTATGGGGCAATATTTTCTCCACGCGCTTGGTATTCCTCTTTCACTTGACAGACGACCAGGTGGGAGTCATTGTATATGCAAATAGATTTTATCTTGAGTTCCTTCCCAACCTTCAGTCCAGCGATCGGTGCTTCACACTCTACTTCGTTATTTGTTGTTGGGAATTCCAAGCGCAAAGCATAGCTAATGGCTTGCCCCTCGGGGGTTTCGAGCACTACCCCTGCTCCCGAACATAAGTTGTTGGATGCGCCATAAACGAAGAGCTTCCATTGTATACTTACTTCTAACTGAACTTCTTCATCGTCATCCCTTATAGTAAATTCGGCGATGAAGTCGTCCAACACCTGCCCATTGATGGCTTTCCTGGGGTGATATGTGATGTCATATTGACTTAGCTCTATATTCCACTTGAGTAGTCGTCCGGAAGTTTCTGTCCAGTATAAAACTTGCACCAGGGGTTGGTCAGTAAATACTTTAATTCGATGAGCCTGGAAGTATGGTCGTAATTTTCGGGACGCAATCAAAAGGCAATACACTAGCTTCTCCAGTTTTGGGTAATTCTTCTCAGCTCTGGTGAATCGTTTGCTAATGTAGTACACGGGTCGTTGGATTCTCACTTCTTCTCGCACGAGAGCGGCGCTTAGTGCGTGCGGGGCAACTACTAAATAAACGAATAGGTCTTCTCCATCCAACGGCTTTGATAAGATTGGGGGAGCTTCCATGTGTCATAGCAATTTCTTGATAGCTATCTGACAAGCTTCACTCCATTCAAAGTTTTTCTTTCCCTTCTTCAGTGCATCGAAGAACGGTATGCACTTGTCTGTAGCTTTTGAGATGAATCGACTCAGTGCTGCGACTTTTCCATTCAAGCTTTGAAGTTCCTTTTTATTTTTAGGGGCTTGGACTTCTCGTAACGCTGTTATTTGCTCTGGGTTCGCTTCGATGCCCTGAGCACTTACTATAAACCCTAAGAATTTCCCAAAGGGTACTCCGAAATGACATTTGAGTGGGTTGAGCTTCATTCTGTATTTTTGGAGTATCTCAAACATTTCAGCGAGGTTGTCTAGATGGTTAGCAACTAATCGAGATTTGACCAACATGTCATCCACGTAAACTTCCATAGTCTTTCCAATCTGGCGTTTGAACATAGTATTCACTAGCCTTTGGTACGTTGCCCCTACATTTTTCAAGCCGAATGGCATTAGCCTGTAATGGTACAATCCCAAATCATTGATGAAGCTGGTTTCTCTTGGTCAGGCTCATGCATCAGGATCTGGTTGTAGCCCGAGTACGCATCCATAAACAATAGCAGTTCATGTCCCGCCGTTCCATCCATAAGCTGGTCAATTCTAAGGAGCGTGAAGCTATCCTTCAGACAAGCTTTATTTAGGTCCAAGAAATCAATACAAGCTCACCATTTTCCATTAGAATTCTTGACTTGGACTGGGTTTGATACCCATCCAGGGTAATTTGCATCTTTGATGAAGCCATTAGCCATCAGTTTATCTACTTCCTCTCTCAGTGCCTTGGATCGTTCAGGGCCCAAGTTGCATCTTTTTTGCTTCACTAGCGTAAATTTGGATTAATGTTGAGTGCGTGGCAGGAAATTTCGAGTGATACCCCACATATATCGAAGTGTGTCTAAGCAAATATATCCAAATTGGCGTGGAGGAATTTGATTAGTTTCGATTGCATCTTGTTTCCAAGGTGCGACCCAATCTTCAGGACCCGCGTTGGGTCATCCATACAGACTGGGACAGACACCGTCAATTCTGTCGGTGCTGCCCGATCCTCCCCTGAGCTCTTCTTTCTAGGGTCCAAAGCCTTGTCGAATCGGCTATGGTCCTCAAGCTAGGGGCGGCTCTGTAGTTTCTATTCGGAGGGTTCACGGATGTAGAGGGTTTTCCCCACATCCTTTCCTTTTTTTCTTTCTTCTTGACTCGCGCAATTCTACAATGTAGCATTCCCGGGCGGCGCTTTTGTATCCTTTCACAATTCCGACTTCGTGTTCTGTAGGGAACTTCATTGTAAGGCACCATTGGGCTAGTGCTATTCTGAAGTCGGCTAATGCGGGCCGTCCCAAGAAGGCGTTGTATGCTGACATTTCATACACGGTCACAAAAGTCTGAATGAGGGTGACCCTTCGCTCACCCTCTCCAAGCTCCACTAGTAGGTCAATTGTTCCCACCGGTTGTTTGGGTTCACCAATAAACCCCTGAATCTTTGTTTGGCATGCAGACACACTTTTCATGTCAATCTTCATTTGATCGAAAGTGCGTTTGAAGAGAATGTTAACAGAGCTGCCACTGTCAACCAACACCCGCCGAACTACATCAGGTCCAATTCCTACCGTCACCACCATCGGATCGAGAGATGGAGCTTCGATCCCTTCGGTGTCCCGATTTTGGAACACAATGTCATCATTCAAGACCCTTTATGTCTTAACTAGAGTTTCGTCTTCCACAGCTAAACATGATTCCTTCGAAGCATGCTTCAACGAACTTGCATACCGCTCCATTTCTCCCCAACTTCTTTGTGCGGGATGTGATCCCCCAGATATTGTTCCGATGGTGGGCCTCTGGTTAGTTCGTTTCGACCCTTCTTTACTAGTTCCTGCTTGATTCCTTCGTTCTCTTGGGTGTTGAGGAGTTGCGGATTGATCGGGATTTCGCGGTTGTCTTACGTACCGCTGGAGTTTGTTATTCTGGATCAGTTCCTCAATGAGATTCTTTAGGTGGCGGCATTCATTCATATTGTGGCCGTGTGTCTTGTGGAAGCGGCAGAATTTCCCTGAGTGCTTCCGCTTCTCAGTCGCCTCCTTTCTGGGTGGCTTTTTGCGTTCCTCGGTTCCTTGAATTGCGAAAAAAAAAAATTCGGTGTGTCGCTCAAGGGAGTGTAGCCTTCGGGCCTAAACCCTTTGAGCTTTTTATTGTTGCCATTTCTATTCTTTTTATTAGAGTTTTGACCTTTTCTCTTTGAATTCCCGTCTTTCCCAGTGGTTCCTTCAACAGTCCGAGAAGTGTGCGCATTTTGATTCATTGCTACATCGCTTTGCCCGACGTTTGCCGGTTGCATACTAGTAGACTTCCCTTCCAATTTCTGCGCTTCCTCCAACCTTAGGTACTGACTTGCTTTGCGATTGAATTCTTTCCTGGTAGTAGGTTGCTTCATTTTAATCCACTTTCTGTATTCAATTTCTGGGTGAATGGCACGAACTAATGCCATAAAAACCATGTCTTCGTTGGGTTTGCTTACTTCCATCACCGTGGTGTTAAACCTGCTCATGAAAGATTTCAGTGATTCGTTACGCCCTTGGAACAACCCGGATAGGAATATGACGTCTTTTGGCTGCGCAGTATGGAGTCTGAACTGATCAAGTAACCTTGTCGCTGGTTGGTCAAAAGTAGAGATAGACCTTGGTGGAAGCCTAGTGAACCACATTGACGCAACCCCTTCGAGAAAGATAGGGAAGCATCTGCATCGAACAGCTTCAGAGGCATTTGCTCCGTCCATATACCAAGTGTATTTGTACAAGTGAGGTTTCGGGTCCTTCGTTCTGTCATAGGACGGAATAGTTGGCATTGTGAATTTTTCTGGATATCTCTTATTCAAGATTTCATCGGTGAAGGGAGTCCGACTTGGCGCAGATCGTCATTCATCATCTCTTCTGTCTTTACTCTCCTCCATTAATCATTTAACCATGTCCACTATGTATGCCTCCGATGTCCGGTAGTCCTGAGGACGGCGATCAGTCACTACGCTAAGTGTTTGACTTTGCAAACGATCTTGGTGAGTGGGCTGAGGCCTAGGCTCTCATGTCTTCCGGAGAGCCACTCTTGCAGGGTCCCATTGGCTTGCGGTCGGTCTAACTTAAGTAGTTTGGGTATTCCTTGCATTATCAAATGCATTGGCATTTTCTTCCAATTTATCGTCTTACTCTCCGTCCTCCGAGTCGGAAAGATCCATAGCTATATCCTCTCCAGGGGTCTTTGCCCCTTGGCTTAAATTCAGGATAGGTTGCCTTGTGGCGAATGGAGTACTTGCATTTCCTTCCACGTTAAGTCCTGTTGTCACCCTCTTTTGTGGTTGTTTTCCGTTTCTTCTGTATAGACCAGAGATGGAAGAATTCTCTTGTTATATGGCAGCCGTGGGTTCAGGTATAGTCCTTGGAGAAGGATTCGACTGTAGGGTTAGGAGAGCGTTAAGCTTGACCATTAGAGCCTTTTGGCTACTTTCCATTTTTTGATTGATCTCATCAACCATTTTATTTAACTCATCCCTGGCAACAACTTCATGCTGACTGGAGGAGGATGGCGCCTAATTCCATAAGTTAGCACCATTTACTTCAGTCTGTTGGGGATTAACATCTTCTCCAGCTACCACTACCCCTATAGACCATCCAGAGGCAGTTCTTCTTCTTCCAGGGGCCATTGGTTCCAAATAGTGGATTCTTCAAGCAAAGATTAAGGATCTAACTTCTGGACCTATAGGATCCAAAGTAGATAGCTAGATCTGGATCCCGAGTTGGATTCTCAGTGAAAGCACCAAAATGTTAACCCAAAAAATGAATCAACACCCTGGTTAGAGTTTGAAAGCACCAGCCCTATTCTGACAGAGCAATATCACAGATATAAAAAAGAACTGTAAAAGGAAGTAGACAG
The DNA here is from genome assembly GCA_030737815.1 of Allium fistulosum. NCBI lineage: Eukaryota > Viridiplantae > Streptophyta > Magnoliopsida > Asparagales > Amaryllidaceae > Allium > Allium fistulosum. The sequence continues at coordinate 239,547,135 of CM060902.1, forward strand.
AGAATTTTTACAATGGTTCGGCTGTTAATGAAGCCTACATCCACTTTATAGTTTTATTAAAGACTGATTGTTGTTACAAGAGATGTTTGATTACAAGCCTTTGATTATCTTTAGCTAGATTGAATCCCCGGAGTTGGAATTCACTGGAGAATCAGAGTGAATTCCTTTGGAGATTGTTATGAAGGAGGTAGAGAGTGAAGAATAATTCCAGTAGAGCTTCAGCAACAAGTCCGGAGAAGATCCTGTTTATATTGTAGGTGAGATGATATTTATATGGATCGGTGAGCTTCTGGGCCGGGCCACTTCATCAACTGCTCGCAGGTAGGTAGGGAACGATCCAGGGGGTTTGGCTCGCAAACCGAGGCAAAACCATGGGTCGCTGGCAACCCATGGTCTATGCGTCGTTGGCGACCCATAGTCTATGGGTCGTTGGAGACCAATAGACTTGGCTCGTTTGCGAGCTAATGCCTTGGCCTCTTTTCATTGCATCCTTAGTTAGTTCATTTGAAGATTCGAGGAGAGGCATGGGTCGCTGATGATCCAAGCACTTAGGATTTTTCTGGAGTTTGGAATTGGAGATGTTTCCATGGTCTTTTGTTGTCGTTGTTCCGGTAATATAACTTGGCTCTCGTTAACTCCTTGCCTTAGCCTTTCTGGTTAAGTTCTAGACCATTCTGATGACACCAGACTGCTCTGTCTCCTGTTAGATCCTACTGGGTTAAAAACCCGGATAATAATTTATGACTATTTACAACTTCTTTTTAAATTATTTACGATGTCCATTTTCCATTCTTTTGCCCTTTTTTCATTTTATTATTCCATTTTGTTGTTGCCTACACTTACATTTCATTTTATTTAATTCCCATCTTTATTTGTATCGTGTATCTTTTCTTTTAGAATGTTCATTTCATAATTATATCTCTTTGTTTAACACTTAGGGGTTTTCTGCATTTTAATGCATTGGAATTACGTCTCTATCATGGAAATGTTAACGATATAAATTTCTATATCTTATCTAAGTGGAAGGTTTGTGGTACATTTGGAATGACATGGAATTATCTTTCATAATTATTGAAATAAATGGTACAAAATATAGTAAACATCCTTATTTTAAACATCTCTTTCTTTTTAGGTATATTCCTTGTCATTTCAAATGATGCGCTTTTATTTATTTCAAACTTGATAATGTATAGAAATTCACATTGCAACATCTTATATTCCAAAGAATTAAAATACCACTTAAACCCCTAAAATTTTATTGTGATTTCTTTATTTTACATTCTTATTATCCATTTAAATATCAATATGGAATTATTACATCAATTACAAATTCATGGTTTACTATTTTTTAATAATAAATTTAGCAACTGCTAATATCCCAAACATTTTCCAGGTTTGCATTCATATAACATATATAGATATTAAGTTAACAATTGCAGAATATCTAGGTAGGGTTTTCATTTTCATTTCATGTATATAGATTTAGCCTACAACTCCAATTTACATTTCAGACATATAGGAATAGATCTACAACGATATAAATCTAATATTATACAAAAGAATATAATTATTCTCACTCACCTTTTTAGCTTTCCAAATCGCTATATCTAATCCTTGTTATTTCATCTTGACTCCCCTTTCTCCTTATTTGGATTTATACACTACAAGAATATGTAGATTTATCAGAGATCTAGATTAGAAAGTGATTTGGAATTTGATTTGTATTTTAGATTTGGATTTAAAATTTACCTTGGCTTTGGTGATTTGATTTGAACCTATTACCTTCCTCAATCATCTTTTCTACAATTCTCCAATTTTGTGTATGTGTAAACTAGAATTATTTTTAAGAATTCAAAATTTTGGAGGAGGAGAGAAAATGACAAAGCTTCCATTCCCATTAGAAATTATGAGTTTGGAAGAGAGGGTCTAGGCCTATATTTATAAGGGTTAAAATCAATGCCAGACGTTCGATAAAACTATATTAAATATGGGCCCTTAAGCCTTAATTTACTGTCAGTTTAACATGAGGAACGGTGTACCGCTCTTGACATAGGGTTGACATCTACCGGTCGACCTGGGTGCATCTCGGGTCGACCATGCCGATTGTTCTATGGTGATTAATTAGCCTGCATGATTTGTTAATTATACTGCTCGATTTCTTTATGTTTCATTCCTTGTTTGATTAACCGTGATAATTTGTTTCCCTTAACGTTTATTTTCCTAGATTTCATTTAGCGTTAAGATTCCTTAACGTGTAACCTTCCATTAATGTTGTTAATTAATGTTTAATTTATTTTTATTGCCATAATTACATATGTAATTATTTCTGATTCAAAAACTTCAAACCTTAATAACTTTTTCGTTTGAATTTCGATCGAAAAACTTTATATATGAAAATTGATCAGAAAATCACCACGAACCCAACGATGTAAGTTTTGTAGCAAAATTCTAATGTTTGTAAAACTTTTATCTTTTTAGCATCATTATTTATTTATTAAATTTATTTTAATTAATTGTTATAAAATCATAGGGTGTTGCACCTTTTCTAAGAATGGTATCAAAGCCCAAATAGTCTACGTGGTCTATTTAATCAACATCCAGGGCTAAGTAACTAAAGATATTTGATGAATGTCTACAGAAGTAATGTCTATGCTTGGGGTTGAATAATCAAGTGTTCTCCCCTTGTATGTAACCGGCTTGGCCTAATGGGAAGAATTAGTCCAAAAGGTTGGCTTGGATGTAAAGCCCAGAGTAATTTGGGCTTTAGGCTAATTTTCAAATTAAGATTTAAAAATTCAAAATATATTTTAAATTTAAATGTTAAATTTGAAATATAAATGATATTTTATAAAGGTTACAAAATAAGTTTAGATTTGTAAAATGCTTTGAAAAATAAAATAACTAATTTTGAATTTTGTAATATATATTTAATTAATTTTATTAATTAATATAATTAAATAGTTAATTAAAATACTAGTTAATTAAACATACGTAGATATTTAAATAAATGCAACCAAGCAATCAATTCCTAGCAACCAATCAGCCAATCAACCAAAACATACATAATCAATTACAGCGGAACAATTCAATGTCTGAAATTCCACTACGCAACTCTGATTATTTCTAGATCATTTAAATGTTAAACTTATTAACTCAAATTTCCAAAATTTTCTATTAAAAGAAAATAGTTCACTTTAATTTAATTCGTTCCAGTTTAATTCCAATTTTTTTTCTAAACTCTAAAATATTTTACTTACTAATTTCCAAAAGTTTTAATGTCACAAATTCCAATTTATCAGTTTAAAAAAAAATTAAATCAATTTATGCCCCAAACGATTATCTCGATAATCATTTTATATTCCTGTCCCTAAGTAATTAATTAATATAACTATCTACCACACACCCTAGAGGATGGGACTCTAAGTGGTCTAGGTCTCGGATCCGTAATATTATATGCTATAATGTTCTGACACGGCTCTGATACCAAACTGTAACGACCCCACCGCGATACCCAGATTAGCAAAGAACATTACAAGTAATGTCGTCTGCTAATCCGGAGAATACGGCTTGTTAAGGGCGATCGAATGTGAATATATCTTTATACTAACACTGACACGTCATTTATACCTTTTCACTTAATATCTGAACTGAATTTGACATGTACAGTATTAATACAAAGTAATAGATACACCGATTTCTCAAAATCAGAACAATATATCATATAAATAATAGTCACAGATCACAGCGGAATAAATCTTAACTTATACATATAAAATTTTTAGTTTACAAAATGAAATACCAACTCGATTGTTATACAGTTTTACAATTCTCTAATCTCAATTGTACATCTTATAAACATATTCACAAATTTCCTAAATGAGATAAACTAAAAAGTCAAAAGTGTTTATCTCCTTGCTAGCCTAAACATCCAAAGGCCAACTTGTCCTGTAACCTGAAAAGTCTCGGCCTGACCCGAACAAAATAACACTCGGGTCAGAATATCTCTCAATATCCAATAGGGTGAGAACAAAATATAACACAAGAATAAACAGCATATAAGTAAATACAGATGTCCATGAAATGATGAGTCACGAGAATTAATTTAACTTAGAGTTCATCACAAGGCACATGGTTATGCATTTAAGTCACAAACACATATTAGCCACCAAACACTGAATTCACAGAACAAAACACAATATCTCTAAGCACGCAAATATCAATGATTAACTCATAACATGGTTATAAGTTCAAGTCACAAACACAAACTAGTCCCTAAACACAGAATAACAAAATTAACTTAACATCCATCACAAGACACAAGAATATATATTTATTTCACGAACACAGAATTGTCATAGAATCCAAATATTCAGAATCCAAGAGATCTTAATCCAAACCGATTGTAATGATCGTCCAAAACAATCGCAATGATTGCACTCAAAACTCGTGACAAACAAACAAACAAATTGGTATCACTCGAACCGATCCGATACCAAGGATCGTACTCAAACCGGGGACACATAATCACAGAATGATCTCAAGGATAGTCCATACCGATCAAGGTGATCGTAGAAACCATGACTCGATAAATCTACATTTATTTAATATTATTATGTTCAAAAATAAATCCAGGAGTAACTTCTTAAGGATCTGCAGCCACTTGCCGCACACCAAAAGAGAGTAAACTCTAAAGTGCAAAATACTATCATCTTCAATACTCACTAGAATTTAACCAATACGTCCCATACCGTATAGTGAAATTCAAGTATTTACTAAAAGCTAGTAAATATCACTTATTACGGATACTACTGGAAAACCTGAATCATATTCTCTTAAGGATCCACTTGTCGCACAGCAGAAGAGAATACAACTCTAAAGTGTTAAGTACTTTCCCAAATACGATCACAAGAATTTAACCAAGGCATCCCATACTACCCGGTGAAATTCGAGTATTCGTTAATGGGCTAGTAAATTCCACTCAAACATTCTATTCAATGGTTATACCATATTCGATGAAGCGTTATTCGAAAGCATTTAAACCAATCGATGAAACCAAGTCGATTATTATTACTCCTCAATTTATAGAATCAAGGTTCTCAAAACATTTATTTAATTTATCACTTATTAAACTACTCTGTTATTTAGTTATCTATCTATATTTACAAATCCATTTTATACAAGCCCTTAAATTTATAAAACCATAGCTCATAAAAATAAAACAATTTGGTGTTTAAATCAATTATATAAAACAAATTAAGTTTACACTTTGTATCATAGATTAATAACCATAAAACATATTTGTTTGTTTAAAATAATTGGTATGTAAAACTAAGTTGTTTGGTTCTTACAAATTAAAGCAATGTATATATACATACTTGGTTACTTGAATCATTTATAAAAGAAAATATAACTACTTTGAAACAAGTTTGGAATCTATAGTATGTAGGAAATTTTATTTTATACATAGCTTGTTAAAATTTACCTATATATGAATATGGAGACTAACAACAATAATATATTAAATATTTAGTATATCAACAGCAACAAAACAAAGGACTGAAAAACAAAACCATTCACTCACGAAATTATGCATTCACACGTGAAAAAGCAGTCATGAGCTCACACACGAAAGCAAAGAGTACTAATAAATTAAGCACAGTACTCTAATAGCAAGGTAGAACAAAATGACTTCTTCCAAACAAAACACTTTTTATTATAAAACCTAAGTTTATAAAATGCAAGTATATTTATATAAGTTTTTGATCTGCTACTACTCTAGGCACTAACTTCTATTCAATTGCAAGTTCTTAAACAAAAAGCAAGTGGTTTTTGTTTTAAAGTAAAAACAACAGATGTTAGACACTATATATATATATATATATATATATATTCAAAATAGGCTGTGATTTCACAAAATAAAATATGTCAGATTATTGTTATTATATACTTAAGCATAGATTTGGCTATAGTGCATGCACAACAACACATCTAAGGGCTGTCAGGCTACTATTTCAAAAGAAAATGTACTTGGCATCCATTTGTATTACTTCTAATATATATAATAGTGGACATGAACATGATTCATCCTATTTGCATTTAAGTGATGCCAGGCTACCAAAATAAACAAGTACAAAGCATAGTGCCAGGCTACAATACAAAAACTGGTATAATATCAATACTAATATATATATATATATAGTGCCGAGCATTTTTAAAATATTGAGTGCAAGATATAGCTCTGTAACAATCCGCATATTTCACGATTGTATATTTAAATGTTTTATTTAAATATAGCATCGTTAATCGGATTAAAATCCAAAATGTTACTTTTTGTAAACAGTCAAATTGGGACTCGAGACCACTTCCATTGTGTGACGACCGCCCATGACCCCTGCACCGAATCTAGAGATAGAGCGCTGTAAAGTGTGCCAGGCGACCATGGACGATTGTCAAGGTAAGATTTAAAACAACAGAATCTATCGTATTACTCACAGCGCATGGACAAAATACAATAGAACATATGTATAGTGAAGCTTTACAGAACAAAATGACATCATATAAAACTCCATAATAGTTGAATACAAGCATCCACATAGTCAATACATCCAGCCTCACTACAAATCTCTCAGAGAATACAAAACAGCGGAATATCCAGTACATATAAGAAGATAATATGCAACCCTCTAGCTCGTCTTCGATATCAGCATCGTGAGAAGAGAACAGCACCTGTCACCTGCTACCTAGTCTGCCCGTCCCAAAATGGACGAACAGCCCAAGGCAATAAGAATTAAAACATAAAGCCTTGAGTCAGACAACAGTCTTAGTGAGCAGTAAATTAACTAACAACATACCAAAAGAGCAAAAAGGAAAAGGAATAGGAATACAATCCTCCCACTCCAACCTCATTCTACAGTGATAGCTCCCAGACACACACTAAGTAGAAACAACATAGCAGAGCATACAATTTAAAGTAAAGCTACTATCACTCGAGTCAAGGGCGATGTTTTCCAAGTACCAAGGCCTAAATCAGATAAGCACTCAGAAAATATCGCTCTTGAGTCCGAATGACGATACAACCAAACATCCATGACTCTGGCTATCACTGTTATCATTGCTTCGATATCACCGTTAATTGAATGACCGGCACATTCTTTCAGCCGTCCGTCAAGGGCTAATGGAAACCCCGGTTCTAGACATAACTCCCGCACGTCGTCGCAGCCCGTGCCTAGGACTATCGAATCTGCCCAGAGTACTCGACCATCAACAGTTGGCCGTTGGGACTATCGAATCTGCCCAAACGTACTCTTGCTTAGAGCATGCTAGAACCTTCAACAACGATGCTATCCAAGCCTCCTAGTCATCCTCCTCGACGACTATTCTCATATCCATTCATTATCCTCAACTCGAATCATATCACCGAGTTATCAACATGCTTGGAATGATCCCGTCTGGATTAGACCAAGTCTTCATCATGTAATTGCCTCGCTTCATTACATCCTCGCAAAGCCTCATCCCAACATCACATCATCGAATCTATGCATAAGAGCTTCATCATCCCGCTACAAATGCCACGAGCAACTTTCCCAATTCAAGAGCCTTTCCTTTAGCTTTTGAATCACCTTCGATCTAAATCTAATCATCAATCATCTAGTTCATAACAATCAATCAAATCAAACATCAATCCAAGCAATCAAGCATTCAAAAATGATCTAAGTAGACAATTATAACAATAATGGCATTTTCGTAATTAAAGAGTTGAAAGTCCAATAAGCATGAGAACATGGATTATATCTCTACAAACTTGATGAATGAACTTGCATAGTTTAACATATGATAAAATGGATGTAACATCATCATGAACAATGGATCTATATGGATCTACACTTAGGATGAAGAAAATGCATGGAAATCACTATTTTAACACCAAATCGAACCAACAATCCGATATACTCCTTTGGATCCTTGTGAGAGATAATCACCACTCACCAAATCACCTAAACAAACCCAAATCAACATGCTTCAGATCTGGACAGCGAAGGATCAAGCTTGATCTATCACGAATCCGCTCCAAACGAAGAAATCTCTCTTGAAAAGATGAAGATCTTCAATCTAAGCTCTTGAATCTTCAATCTTGATCTTCGATTTGGATGGATGGAAGCACAAGATTAGAGTGGAGAAAAGAAGTGAAGAAGTGTAGAAGTAGAGCTCTCAAAATGGCAGCACTTCGTCGCTTCAAAATCCGGATCCCAAAAATGAAGAGAAGCTCTCCTATTTATAGCTGAAAACTGCCCTAAGTCATAACTCGGCTATCTCCTTAAGTCGCTGCCGACTTAACACCATGCCGACCTACGACCTAAAAAAAAACCCCCCACGACTTAACAGAGCCTCCGACCTAACCCTTGACGACCTAAAGCAACCTCCGACTCAACACATGCGCACATACGAACCCTGTCTACGACTTAATGCGCACGCGCCTTAACTGGTTAGACGACTACGACTTACTGCTATGCCGACTTAACCAGTCTATACGACCTAACGACTTATACCAACACGCGACCTAACAACTCACGCGACCTAGCACTTAGGCAAAACCCAGCTCCTCCAGGTCGTTGCCGACCTAACTATACACTACATCCTATAGGTCGCTCGAAACCTTAACTCGCCTTAAACTCTTAAGTCTCCTATCTCTTAGGTCGTCTACGACCTAAACCCTTAAACATCTACGCGACCTAACATAAGTCACGAACAAACTGGGATACGACCTATTTACTAAGTCGTCTAGCCGACCTAACTCTACCCCACGACCTACCCCAGAATACTTAGGTCGCCTAAACCTCCTAAGTCGGTCACGACTCATCACTTAGGTCGGTCACTGTCTTATGTCGGTCAACCATACTCCCTTAACTCGGTGAATTCCTTGAGTCGGCAACTCGACCCAGACTTGTTGCTTAACTCGTCCAAAACTCCTAAGTCGGCTACGACTTAGGACTTAAGCAAAAATTCTGCCAAAACCTGAAATGACTTAACAACCATACAACCAAAGGTTAATCATTTTAGAATGTTTTGATCCGTAAAAATACGGGTCGTTACATTCTCTCCCCCTTAGGAATTTCGCCCCCGAAATTCCAAACAAACAAGGCAATCAAAGCTATTCTGTACGCCTATCATCCATAACAATCAATAAACCATGCATCCAATTCTAGCTTAGCGTACAGAATTCTAAGACTTAGAACAAGTTACAATTTCGTTAGATGACACGACACCTTAGGGCCATACCTTGAAGAGTTCAGGATGAGCTGCTTTCATCCTCTCTTCCACCTCCCACGTACAGTCGTTATCATCGTCACTCCATTGTATCTTGAGCAACTTAACTATCTTCCTCCTAAGCTGTTTCGTGTCGGTTCCAACAACACGAAGCGGCTTACGAGGTCTTCTATCGACTGGATCAACTTCGAAATCTTCACAGCTATCAGCAGAAACTACGGTATTCGAGTCATGCACATACTTCCGTAGATATGATACGTGAAAAACATTGTGCACACCCGACATCTTCTCCGGTAACTTCAATCTGTAGGCGAGCTTTCCAATTCGCTCGATGATCGGGAATGGTCCAACAAATCTCGGAGTCAATTTTCCTTTCTTCCCGAATCGAATAACATTCTTTAGTGGAGAAATCTTCACAAAAACCATATCTCCTACGTCGAATTCCAAATCCTTTCGACGCTTATCAGCATAACTCTTTTGACGGTCTTGGGCTGCCTTCATTCGTTGCCGAATGATCTCTATGCAATCCGAAGTCTGTCGAATCATCTCTGGCCCAAGCATCAGCTTTTCTCCTGTCTCTATCCAACATGTCGGAGAGTTACACGGTCTTCCATACAACGCCTCATACGGTGCCATACCAATACTTGACTGGTAACTGTTGTTGTATGAAAACTCCACCAAATGAAGGTGATCTTCCCATGATCCTCCGAAATCCAAAACACAAGCTCTGAGGAGATCTTCCAAAACTCGGTTGACTCTCTCAGTCTGACCATCTGTTTGGGGATGATAAGCTGTACTCAAACACAACTCGGTTCCCAAGACTTCCTGGAAGCTCTTCCAAAATCCACTAGTGAACAATGGGTCTCGATCGCTCACTATACTCTTCGGAATACCATGGAATCGAACTATCCACTTAACATACAACTCAGCCAACTTTGATGCAGTCCTAGTCGATCGAACAGGAATGAATCGTGCACTCTTAGTCAGACGATCCACAATGACCCAGATCCCTTCATTTCCCGTTCTGGTTCTAGGTAATCCATCGATAAAATCCATCGACACTTGTTCCCACTTCCATGTAGGAACTTCTAATGGCTGAAGCAATCCGCTTGGCTTCTTCTGTTCGGCTTTTACCAACTGGCAATTCATACACTTGGAAATGAAATCTCCAACATCCTTCTTCATGCCTTCCCAGTAGTAGGTTCTCTTCATATCCCGATACATCTTGTTTCCACCTGGATGAATTGTCAGCTTCGAGTGATGACTTTCCTTCAAAACTTCACTCCTCAATTCATCTATATCGGGAACAACTAGTCGTCCTTGCTTTCGAAGCCAACCTTCTCTATCGACCTCGAATCCTTTATCCTTTTCTGGATCCAATCCAGATTCCAAATCACAGATAATATTGACAAGCTTATCATCTCGCTTTTGGCTCTCGCCAATCCTTTCCACAAGAGAAGGTCTTATCGATAAGTTTTCCAACATCTCAGGTTCCAATTCGCATCTAGGCCTGAAGTCAAATCCAGCTAAATACTCGAGATTCTTCCATTCAGAAAACATGGCTCCCAATCCTGCATGTCTTCGACTTAACGCATCAGCCACTGCGTTACCTTTTCCCGGAGTATAAGCTATACCAAAGTCATACGATGCCAAAAACTCTAGCCAACGTTGCTGCCGAAGATTCAAATCCTTCTGGGAGAAAAGATACTTCAACGACTTATGATCCGTAAACAACTCGAATCGAACTCCCAACAGATAATGCCTCCACATCTTCAGAGCAAATACAATCGCCGCCAATTCCAAATCATGAGTTGGATAATTCCTTTCATGCGGCTTCAGTTGTCGACTGGCATACGCAACAACTTTATTCTTCTGCATCAGCACTGCTCCAAGTCCAGTACCACATGCGTCGGTGTAAACCACCATCTCATCATTCCCACTAGGAATAGTCAAAAACAGGAGCACTCGTCAGTCTCTCTTTCAGGATTCCGAAGGCTTGCTCACACTTAGCATTCCAACTGAACACTTGGTTCTTCTTCGTCAATCCTGTTAACGGTGCAGCTATCTTGGAGAAGTCTTTGATAAACCGTCGATAATATCCTGCTAATCCAAGAAAACTTCTCACGTCTGATGCATTCTTAGGTCTAACCCAATCCTGGATTGCTGCCACCTTAGCGGGATCAACCGCTATTCCATTTCCAGAAATCACATGGCCTAAGAACCTCACTTCACCCTTCCAGAAGTGACACTTCGAAAACTTAGCCTTCAGCTGATGTTTCCGTAAGATCTCCAAAACAATACGCAAGTGCGTCTTGTGCTCTTCTTCCGTTCTGGAATAAATCAGAATATCATCCACGAACACAAGTACGAACTTGTTCAACTGATCTCTGAACACTTTATTCATAAGATCCACAAAATATGCTGGCGCGTTAGTCAATCCAAACGGCATTACCAGCCACTCAAAGAAACCGGATGGTGTCCTAAAAGCAGTCTTCGGCACACTATCCTTCGCTACTCTCAACTGGTGAAATCCCGTTGCCAAATCCATCTGAGAAAACACCTTAGCTTCGTGAAGCTGATCAAACAAGTCATCTATTCTCGGCAATGGATACTTGTTCTTCTTAGTCACCTTATTCAGCTCACGGTAATCGACGCACAATCTCAACGACCCATCTGCCTTGGTTGCAAACACAACTGGTGCACCCCACTCGGACACACTACGCCGAATGAATCCTTTCTGCAAAAGGTCATCAACTTGCACCCTCAACTCCTGCTGTTCCCTAGGCGCCATCCGCCTAAGAGGCATCACAACAGGTCTGGCTCCTTCAACTAGATCTATACGAAACTCGATCTCTCTATGCGGCGGCAACCCTTTGACTTCGTCAAAGACATCCTCGAATCCATTTGCGATTGGCACTAAAGACAGTCCATCCCGTGGAACAACTAGCGAATACATGAAGCTCATGAAGACGCCTTCCTCATGCTTACATCGTATCACAATCTTTCGCCCCTCCACATTCTCGACTGTCACTTCCAACCTTTCGCAATCAACCTTTGCCGCATACTTCCTAAGCCAGTCCATACCCAAGATAATTCCGAACCCCGCAAAGTTCAGAACAAAGCAATCACAAACAAAAGAGCAACCATGACTCGACATAACTAGACCACGGCATAACATACACAAACAAGACGAACCCCCGACAGGATTAGTCACAACCAATGGCCTATCAACAATATCCGGCTTCAAATCTAACCGGCCTACTAGTTCACTACAAACAAACGAATGCGACGCTCCAGTATCAAACAGAACTCTAACTGGAACACCACATAGGAAAAGAGTACCTTGAACAACCACACTCTTTCCTTTCTCTTCAGCAGTAGGAGCTTTCGAAGACGACGGAACAGCTCCTAAAGCATAGGCTTGCACAATCTGCCTGTCCTTCCTCGGTTCTGGACAATTCTTCCTGAAATGCCCCGGCTTGTCACAGTTGTGACACTTCATCGACACCTTAGGATTCTTACAATCCTTCGAGAAATGGCCCTTCTGCTGACAATTGTAGCAAGTCACCTCGCCTTTCGGCTTCTTCTGGCCATCCTTACCCTTCTGCTGCTGCTGCTTCCTCTTCTGGTTTCCACCCTGCTGTGGTTTAGATTCTCCCTTGGTAGCAGCAACAACAGGTCCTTCCTTAGCAGCTGGTCTCCCTCTTCGACTCATTCTCAATATCTATAAAAAGGAATGATTAGAACATCTAGAGAAACAACTGCACAAAGGACTCAAACCCTACTAAGCTACTATATTATATATAGTAATCATCCATCAAAATACAATTACGTCTCTCATACGTAGTTACTTCAGCGAGCGTTGGATAAAATCGATTAACCAATGCTCTGATACCAAATGTGACGACCGCCCATGACCCCTGCACCGAATCTAGAGATAGAGCGCTGTAAAGTGTGCCAGGCGACCATGGACGATTGTCAAGGTAAGATTTAAAACAACAGAATCTATCGTATTACTTACAGCGCATGGACAAAATACAATAGAACATATGTATAGTGAAGCTTTACAGAACAAAATGACATCATATAAAACTCCATAATAGTTGAATACAAGCATCCACATAGTCAATACATCCAGCCTCACTACAAATCTCTCAGAGAATACAAAACAGCGGAATATCCAGTACATATAAGAAGATAATATGCAACCCTCTAGCTCGTCTTCGATATCAGCATCGTGAGAAGAGAACAGCACCTGTCACCTACTACCTAGTCTGCCCGTCCCAAAATGGACGAACAGCCCAAGGCAATAAGAATTAAAACATAAAGCATTGAGTCAGACAACAGTCTTAGTGAGCAGTAAATTAACTAACAACATACCAAAAGAGCATAAAGGAAAAGGAATAGGAATACAACCCTCCCACTCCAACCTCATTCTACAGTGATAGCTCCCAGACACACACTAAGCAGAAACAACATAGCAGAGCATACAATTTAAAGTAAAGCTACTATCACTCGAGTCAAGGGCGATGTTTTCCAAGTACCAAGGCCTAAATCAGATAAGCACTCAGAAAATATCGCTCTTGAGTCCGAATGACGATACAACCAAACATCCATGACTCTGGCTATCACTGTTATCATTGCTTCGATATCACCGTTAATTGAATGACCGGCACATTCTTTCAGCCGTCCGTCAAGGGCTAATGGAAACCCCGGTTCTAGACATAACTCCCGCACGTCGTCGCAGCCCGTGCCTAGGACTATCGAATCTGCCCAGAGTACTCGACCATCAACAGTTGGCCGTTGGGACTATCGAATCTGCCCAAACGTACTCTTGCTTAGAGCATGCTAGAACCTTCAACAACGATGCTATCCAAGCCTCCTAGTCATCCTCCTCGACGACTATTCTCATATCCATTCATTATCCTCAACTCGAATCATATCACCGAGTTATCAACATGCTTGGAATGATCCCGTCTGGATTAGACCAAGTCTTCATCATGTAATTGCCTCGCTTCATTACATCCTCGCAAAGCCTCATCCCAACATCACATTATCGAATCTATGCATAAGAGCTTCATCATCCCGCTACAAATGCCACGAGCAACTTTCCCAATTCAAGAGCCTTTCCCTTAGCTTTTGAATCACCTTCGATCTAAATCTAATCATCAATCATCTAGTTCATAACAATCAATCAAATCAAACATCAATCCAAGCAATCAAGCATTCAAAAATGATCTAAGTAGACAATTATAACAATAATGGCATTTTCGTAATTAAAGAGTTGAAAGTCCAATAAGCATGAGAACATGGATTATATCTCTACAAACTTGATGAATGAACTTGCATAGTTTAACATATGATAAAATGGATGTAACATCATCATGAACAATGGATCTATATGGATCTACACTTAGGATGAAGAAAATGCATGGAAATCACTATTTTAACACCAAATCGAACCAACAATCCGATATACTCCTTTGGATCCGTGTGAGAGATAATCACCACTCACCAAATCACCTAAACAAACCCAAATCAACACGCTTCAGATCTGGACAGCGAAGGATCAAGCTTGATCTATCACGAATCCGCTTCAAACGAAGAAATCTCTCTTGAAAAGATGAAGATCTTCAATCTAAGCTCTTGAATCTTCAATCTTGATCTTCGATTTGGATGGATGGAAGCACAAGATTAGAGTGGAGAAAAGAAGTGAAGAAGTGTAGAAGTAGAGCTCTCAAAATGGCAGCACTTCGTCGCTTCAAAATCCGGATCCCAAAAATGAAGAGAAGCTCTCCTATTTATAGCTGAAAACTGCCCTAAGTCGTAACTCGGCTATCTCCTTAAGTCGCTGCCGACTTAACACCATGCCGACCTACGACCTAAAAAAAAAACCCCCACGACTTAACAGAGCCTCCGACCTAACCCTTGACGACCTAAAGCAACCTCCGACTCAACACATGCGCACATACGAACCCTGTCTACGACTTAATGCGCACGCGCCTTAACTGGTTAGACGACTACGACTTACTGCTATGCCGACTTAACCAGTCTATACGACCTAACGACTTATACCAACACGCGACCTAATAACTCACGCGACCTAGCACTTAGGCAAAACCCAGCTCCTCCAGGTCGTTGCCGACCTAACTATACACTACATCCTATAGGTCGCTCGAAACCTTAACTCGCCTTAAACTCTTAAGTCTCCTATCTCTTAGGTCGTCTACGACCTAAACCCTTAAACATCTACGCGACCTAACATAAGTCGCGAACAAACTGGGATACGACCTATTTACTAAGTCGTCTAGCCGACCTAACTCTACCCCACGACCTACCCCAGAATACTTAGGTCGCCTAAACCTCCTAAGTCGGTCACGACTCATCACTTAGGTCGGTCACTGTCTTATGTCGGTCAACCATACTCCCTTAACTCGGTGAATTCCTTGAGTCGGCAACTCGACCCAGACTTGTTTCTTAACTCGTCCAAAACTCCTAAGTCGGCTACGACTTAGGACTTAAGCAAAAATTCTGCCAAAACCTGAAATGACTTAACAACCATACAACCAAAGGTTAATCATTTTAGAATGTTTTGATCCGTAAAAATACGGGTCGTTACACATTGAGTCCAAAATGGCGTTTACAACTTTTTTGAGTATAAACATCAATATGTTTGGAGTTGAGTAGAATTTTGCTATTTTTCTATTTGGGCTTTGGGTTTGGGTTTCAGCCCACTAACCCATCTTAATACCCTAACTCATCTCCTCTTCTCATTTCATTCTCATTTTCCTAACATTCAAGCTTAAGAGAAAATGGGGAAAAAGAATGGGAAATAGAAATTCCAAACCCTAGTTTGATTTGGAAACTCAAGTTCTTGCTCTAAAATCAAAGAGAAGCTTATGTAAGCATCCTCTTCATCTTCTCCATCTCAATCTCTCTCCAATTTCAGAAATTTCCTATAACCTAATTTAGGAAATATTTGCTTAAAATTTTAGATTGGAGCTTCTAGAGTTGAAGTTGAAGAGTAGTTGATCTTTCCTTTGCTTTTGAGCTTCTCGTTCGTTGTTTTTGGGTTTAAAGGTGAGTTCTTTAACTCACATCTATGTCTATAGCTATCATTGTTGTTAGGTATGAATTCCTAACATTTGTGAATATTCATTTGCTTTTGATTTGAATTGATTTGGTGAATTTTTCCAAATTTTGGTGTTTCGGCCTAATTTTATGAAAATCCTACTATGGATGTTTGGACATTGATATTTGAGGGGTATCAAAGAGCCTTTAAGGCTGGGTTGTCGCTTGGCGTAAATCCTTAGTCGTCATTACTCGTCTGATCGCTCCCGATACGTTTTTGCCACTTTGGCCTAGGCAAATTGTCGCCCAGACCAGGTGACCAGACGTCTGGTTTGGACCTGGAGAAAAAAATATAAGCACGCAGAATATAAAAAAAGGCAGAGACTAATTCCAGACGTCGGAAATTTCGGATCAGACGTCTGGATGGGTCTCAAACGTCTGACTTGAAGTTTCAGACGTCTGGGGGTTCTCTGAATTATTTCCAGAGAACAAATCTAGACGTCTGGATAGTTTTCAGACGCCTGGATTGAACCTCCAGACGTCTGGAATTGAGCAGTTTGCCTATTTGCTTATGTTTTTGAGTGGATTTACTATTTTTAATCGATTTTTGTTGATCCGGATAGTTGTCATCACTTATTATCGATTTTGATGACTTCTTTCTTTGGATTTTTGGGAATATCCATTTGATGGATTTGATATCGATTTCTATGGTTTTGATTCACGTCTTCGAATGTGAATCTTTGGTGATTGATTATTTTTACAATCGTTTTTGTGATTTGTCACTTCTAAATACAAAGGTTTCTATACTAGTAGTAAATACTCAAACCCTTTCATCAAAACGATTTCGACACTATTTTAAATATAAAGCTCTCTTTTAAAACCGTTTTCCAATCTATTAGTATATATAAACCTTTACCTCATTCATATGAGAAATCTAATTAAACGGCTTAGTAAAACAAGTGGTATGAAACGCTTGCGTTTACTTTGTCGGTTAATTCTTGGACTTGTTCGATTGAACTCTTGTGAAAATTTTCGAGTGGAAATCTACAATTTGTTCGTAGATATTTAAGTTAAGCTAGTGGTTATGGGACATGAAGCTAAACTCATTTATTTACTAGCTTAGTAATCGACACTTCTTGATGATCAATGGTGATCATTTTGTGATTTAGACTAGCGATGTGCGATGTCTCTTTGTCGGCATGGGGGACTATACCCTGTTTGGAGGAGTTTCGTCTCATTGTCCGCATGGGGGGACTATACCCTGTTTGGAGGAGTTTCGTCTCATTGTCCGCAAGGGGGGACTATACCCTATTTGGAGGAGTTTTGACTCATAGTCCGCAATGGGGGACTATACCCTGTTTGGAGGAGCTTCGGCTCATTGGAGGAGCTTTGGCTCATTGTCCGCAAGGGGGGACTATACCCTGTTTGGAGGAGCTCCGGCTCATTTGTGATACACGTGTTGGGGAGTTTTCATACTCTTGTTTGTGATAGGCCTTCCCCCTTTTGTGTTTTCTTGATTTCTGGTTGATGATTTCTAGAATTTGTGTTTCACCAATTTTCGTGGATTGGCATTGATATGTTTTGTCAATATTTGTGTTTTAGTGAATTATTTAAAGAATATGTGATTCTTTTTGGTGTTTGAGAATGATTTGAGATATTGTATTATTTTTGTTGTTATCCGATGTATACTTGTCACGGTATAGCATTATTGTTATCATACGTTTTTGTGATATCTCTTATCCTATCTCATTTTATTTGATATTTATAGCTAGACTGATCCGTTTATTATTTTCTTCTTAAAATAATACTCAGGTTAGACCGAGCTATTTCAGGTGCTCCTGCTTGACTTCTTATCAGGGTTCGTCACCTTACTTTTGGCTAACTACTTTAGCATAGTAGTTTTTGTTAGTATACATTTGAGATAGAGACTCCTTGTTGTAGACTTATTCTTTTGTCTAGCACTTGTATCTATTCTTTTGTGATGTAGTGGATCTAGTTTGACCACTATTTTGATGTACACTTTTATGTGTTATATTCATATCTGTTTCCGCCTTTGTGATATGAATATCTGTGTCTGATTTGTGTTATGTTTATTTCTATATTTGTTTCCGAAGTCCACATAGCCACTGTGTGGTAGCTTTGAGTTTGTATTTGATATGTCGGATTTCCTCCTGAAACGAAATGTAAGTTATATTTTCTGACATATCGGTACTCGCACAAAGCAATTACACAGATGGTCGCTCCTCAACAGCCTTATTCTTCGTGCTAGTCAACGGCATTACCCCGTAGTGTCCTTGGCAAGCGTGAGTATAAAGGTAGGGCGTCACATCTTGGTATCAGAGCCAAACTTCGAAACAATGTAGAATAATCTAGCAAGGATCATTGTCCTAAGTCTTTCTTAGGAATCGTGCCATATGATTTAATTCGAGTCTTCGTACCGTTCTATCCTATTTCTTTTTATGATGCCTTGTTTTATCAATCAAGTTTGCTTGATATTCATTCTGTGAATAACCTTTTTCCTCTTCTTTCTTTTTCTTTCTTTCTTAAAGAAGAAGAGATGGTTAGATCTGGCAGTCCGAGTGCCGGTCAATCTAGTGCTACTCCTCAGGATGGAGTATTCATGTCTGCCCAACAACTTTTGGATCTTGTAAAGAATCAAAGGTTTATCTGTGCTTTGAGTAAAAACCCCAAAAAGGTTTTACCTCTGAAATTAGAAGTGCCTTTCGATCAGCTTGTAGATATCACTCTTCGACTTGAAGAGGCCGATAAAGAAAGTGAGGTTGAAGTTGTGGATGCCAAACAAAACTTCAACATCAAAAAGACGAGGCATATTAAGTTCAAAAGCCCTAATCCCAACAAGAAAGGGAAGCAGGCAATTTCAGTAGCAAAGACTTCTACCTCTAGTCGTAGTCAATGCTACAATTGTGGTTCTATGGACCACTATGCAAATGAATGTCCGAAACCCCTTTATTGTCGCTATTGCAAAAGTTTGAGTCATCATATATCTGCATGTCCTATACTTCAAAGAAAGAAGGAGGGAAAGCTAAATGTTGTGCAAGCCCCTAGTAACACTTCTCTTGGTCAAGGTATTTCTCCTTCTATCCTTGATGGCATTATTTTATTTCGTGATCTTCCTATTTGATTTCTTTTGATACGGGTGCATCCCACTCTTTTATATCAAAAGAACTTGTTGATTCTTTTTCTTTAAATATTATGGGCTTGATGACTTCACTGAGAATTGCGAATCCGGTCGGTGGATCCGCAACACTCAGTTTACTTTGTGAAAATATCGAGATTATTTTATGTGATTATTCTTTTTGAGCCAATTTTCATGTTATGCGTTACTTAGGCTTCAAAATTGATTTTTTTTTAGGAAAGGGATTGGCTTGATCATTATGAAGCCCACATCCTATGTCCTGAGCGGACTATATATCTTCGACATCTTCAATCTATTAAGCAGATTTCTATGGTTCTTAATGATTTTGATTTCCAATTCGGTGACATCATTTTATTCTTTAAACCTACATGATGAGGAGAATGTTATTTCTCTCATTCAAGTAGTTTGTGAATTTTCCGGTATATTTGAGCTTGTCTTAGGATTATCACCTAAGCAATCTAATGAGTGGTGCTAAGGTCTTTTCACCTCGACCTTGCCACCGGTTTTCATTAGCTACGAGTTGCGGAGGATAGCATTCCACTTACTGCATTTCGCACTTGTTATGATTCTTATGAGTGGTTCGTTATGTCATTCGGTTTGACGAACCTTCTACCTTATTTCATCCATTTTATGAATCGAGTATTCTACGAATATCTCGATTAGTTTGTCTTTGTATTCATTGATTATGGATGAAAACAACAATTTAAAATTTGCAAATCTTTTTAATAAGATATTTATAAGTATGATTGGATTTTGTTCTTAAGACGAGCAAAGAATATTCGTAAAATTTTTAAGAGACATGTTTATTATATAGAAGATGATTTTGTGTTGTTTTTCCCATTGAGTGCTTTAAGAATTCTGGTCGATGCGCTTGATCAACGTTATCGATAGGAATCTCCTAAACGCTATGATGAGACAGTTAGACACAGTAAATTAACTTGTAATAAGTAATTTTTTCTAAAAAGATGATTAGATAAAGTTAATTATAATTTTGAATGTCTTAGCTTTTCGGGAATGAGGATCAATTAAAAGAACTCTTTTCTGATGCTTTTGTTCTTGCGATTCCCGAAGGGAACCAAGACTTTATTGTTTGTACCGATGTTAGTCGTATTGGTTTGGGTGTCGTTCTCATGAAAAAGGGAATGTGTTATCACATATGCTTCTTGACAATTAGAGCTTGTCGAGACTAGATATGCCATTCATGATCTTGTGCTCGCGGCCATTGTTTTCGCTCTTAGAATTTGGCGACATTATCTTTTAGGAGAGAAATTTGTTCTCTACACCGATCATAAATCTTTGGATTATTTATTTTCTCAAAAGGAACTCAATTTGCATCAACAACGTTGGCTCGAGTTCCTTACGTCTTATGATTTTGATATTCTTTATACTCCCGGGAAGGGCAATCGTGTTGCCGATGCCCTTAGTCGTAAACAATAAGCGGTTGTTTTCATGATGATATCTGAATGGAATGATCTCGAGACTTTATTCACTTGTGAGATTTGAGATCGTGAATCCAATTTATGTTCATCTCTTGTTTTGTGTAGCCTTGAGGCTCATCCTTCTCTTTTAGACCGCATTCTTGAAGATCTTCTTCGAGCATGTGTTCTTGATTTTGGTGGGAGTTGGGAAGATCATATTTCTCTTGTTGAGTCTTCCTATAATAATAGCTTCCAATCTAGTATTGGTATGGCACCTTTCGAGGCACTCTACGAAAGGCCATGCCGATTTCCTTCGTGTTGGCTGAAGTCGGTGAGAAGCTGGTTTTAGGTCTAGATTTTATTGGTGTTCATTTGTGTTTCACCTATGAAAGGTGTTGTGCGTTTCTGTTAATCGGGAAAATTAGCACCTCGATATGTTGGTTCATTTCCCATCACCGAACGTATTGGTTCCGTGGCTTATCGCTTTTTATTACCGGCTCAATTTTCTGCTATTCATGACGTTTTCCATGTCTCTCAAATATGGAAATACCTTAGGAATTCTGATTCTATTCTTGAGCCCGGTGTAATTGAAGAAATTGAAGTTTCACCAAATTTGACTTATGAGCAACATTCAACATTCTATTCATATCATTACTTCGGAGGTTAAATGCCTTCGAAATAAAAATGTTCTTCTTGAGAAGGTTCAATGGTCCTCAAATCCTAAGGATTGCTCTTGGGAATCTTGAGAATTCATCGAGCAAACACATCCGGACTTACTCTTTCGTGCTCTTTATGGTGAACTTCCCATTTCAAAATTTCTTCTTTTGTGTTGTTATGCCTTCGTATGGTTGTTACTTTTTATCTTCCTCTTAATTATTGCGAGGACGCAATTTCTTTAAGGAGGGGAGTCTGTAACAACCCGCATATTTCACGATTGCATATTTAAATGTTTTATTTAAATATAGCATCGTTAATCGGATTAAAGTCCAAAATGTTACTTTTTGTAAACAGTCGAATTGGGACTCGAGACCACTTCCATTGAGTCCAAAATGGCGTTTACAACTTTTTTGAGTATAAACATCGATATGTTTGGAGTTGAGTAAAATTTTGCTATTTTTCTATTTGGGCTTTGGGTTTGGGTTTTAGCCCACTAACCCATCTTAACACCCTAACTCATCTCCTCTTCTCATTTCATTCTCATTTTCCTAACATTCAAGCTTAAGAGAAAATGGGGAAAAAGAATGGGAAATAGAAATTCCAAACCCTAGTTTGATTTGGAAACTCAAGTTCTTGCTCTAAAATCAAAGAGAAGCTTATGTAAGCATCCTCTTCATCTTCTCCATCTCAATCTCTCTCCAATTTCAGAAATTTCCTATAACCTAATTTATGAAATATTTGCTTATAATTTTAGATTGGAGCTTCTAGAGTTGAAGTTGAAGAGTAGTTGATCTTTCCTTTGCTTTTGAGCTTCTCGTTCGTTGTTTTTGGGTTTAAAGGTGAGTTCTTTAACTCACATATATGTCTATAGCTATCATTGTTGTTAGGTATGAATTCCTAACATTTGTGAATATTCATTTGCTTTTGATTTGAATTGATTTGGTGAATTTTCCAAATTTTGGTGTTTCGGTCTAATTTTATGAAAATCCTACTATGGATGTTTGGACATTGATATTTGAGGGGTATCGAAGAGCCTTTAAGGCTGGGTTGTCGCTTGGCGTAAATCCTTAGTCGTCATTACTCGTGTGATCGCTCCCGATACGTTTTGGCCACTTTGGCCTAGGCAAATTTTCGCCCAGACCAGGTGACCAGACGTCTGGTTTGGACCTAGAGAGAAAAATATAAGCACGCAGAATATAAAAAAAGGCAGAGACTAATTCCAGACGTCGGAAATTTAGGATCAGACGTCTGGATGGGTCTCAAACGTCTGACTTGAAGTTTCAGACGTTTGGGGGTTCTCTGAATTATTTCCAGAGAACAAATCTAGACGTTTGGATTCTAAACCAGACGGCTGGATAGTTTTCAGACGCCTGGATTGAACCTCCAGACATCTGGAATTGAGCAGTTTGCCTATTTGCTTATGTTTTGTGTGGATTTCCTATTTTTAATCGAATTTTGTTGATCCGGATAGTTGTCATCACTTATTATCGACTTTGATGACTTCTTTCTTTGGATTTTTGGGAATATCCATTTGATGGATTTCATATCGATTTCTATGGTTTTGATTCACGTCTTCGAATGTGAATCTTTGGTGATTGATTGTTTTTACAATCATTTTTGTGATTTGTCACTTCTAAATACAAAGGTTTCTATACTAGTAGTAAATACTCAAACTCTTTCATCATACGATTTCGACACTATTTTAAATATAAGCTCTCTTTTAAAACCGTTTTCCAATCAATTAGTATATATAAAGCTTTACCTCATTCGTATGAGAAATTTAATTAAATGGCTTAGTAAAACAAGTGGTATGAAACGCTTGCATTTACTTCGTCGGTTAATTCTTGGACTTGTTCGATCGAACTCTTGTGAC
Source organism: Allium fistulosum (assembly GCA_030737815.1). Taxonomy (NCBI): domain Eukaryota; kingdom Viridiplantae; phylum Streptophyta; class Magnoliopsida; order Asparagales; family Amaryllidaceae; genus Allium; species Allium fistulosum. Next base: position 239,570,575 of record CM060902.1, read on the forward strand.
AATTTTCGAGTGGAAATCTACAATTTGTTCGTAAATATTTAAGTTAAGCCAGTGGTTATGGGACATGAAGCTAAACTCATTTATTTACTAGCTTAGTGTAATCGACACTTCTTGATGATCAATGGTGATCATTTTGTGATTTAGACTAGCGATGTGCGATGTCTCTTTGTCCACATAGGGGACTATACCCTGTTTGGAGGAGTTTCGTCTCATTGTCTGCATTGGGGACTATACCCTATTTGGAGGAGTTTCGTCTCATTGTATGCATGGGGGACTATACCCTGTTTGGAGGAGTTTCGTCTCATTGTCCATAAGGGGGGACTATACCCTATTTGGAGGAGTTTCGTCTCATTATCCGAAGGGGGGGACTATACCCTGTTTGGAGGAGTTTCGTCTCATTGTCCGCAAGAGGTGACTATACCCTGTTTCAAGAAGTTTTGACTCATAGTCCGCAATGGGGGATTATACCCTGTTTGGAGGAGCTTCGACTCATTGGAGGAGCTTTGGCTCATTGTCCGCAAGGGGGGACTATAACCTGTTTGGAGGAGCTCCAGCTCATTTGTGATACATGTGTTGGGGAGTTTTCATACTCTCGTTTGTGATAGGCCTTCCCCCTTTTGTGTTTTCTGGATTTCTGGTTGATGATTTCTAGAATTTGTGTTTCACCAATTTTCGTGGATTGGCATTAATATGTTTTGTCAATATTTTTGTTTTGGTGAATTATTTAAAGAATATGTGATTCTTTTTGGTGTTTGAGAATGATTTGAGATATTGTATGATTTTTGTTGTTATCTGATGTATACTTGTCATAGTATGGCATTATTGTGATCATACGTTTTTGTGATATCTCTTATCCTATCTCATTTTATCTGATATTTATAGCTAGACTGATCCGTTTATTATTTTCTTCTTAAAATAATACTCGGGTCAGACCGAGGTATTTCAGGTGCTCATGGTTGACTTCTTATCAGGATCCGTCACCTGACTTTTGGCTAACTACTTTAGCATAGTAGTTTTTGTTAGTATACATTTGAGATAGAGACTCCTTGTTGTAGACTTATTCTTTTGTCTAGCACTTGTATCTATTCTTTTGTGATGTAGTGGATCTAGTTTGGCCACTATTTTGATGTACACTTTTATGTGTTATATTCATATATGTTTCCACCTTTGTGATATGAATATCTGTGACTGATTTGTGTTATGTTTATTTCTATATTTGTTTCCGAAGTCCACATAGCCACTGTGTGGTAGCTTTGAGTTTGTATTTGATATGTCGGATTTCCTCTTGAAACGAAATGTAAGTTATATTATCTGACATATCGGTACCCGCACAAAGCAATTACACAGATGGTCGCTCCTCAACAGCCTTATTCTTCATGCTAGTTGATGGCATTACCCCGTAGTGTCCTTGGCTAGCTTGAGTATAGAGGTGGGGCGCCACATCTTAGTTAAAAACAGTTCATACCAAATGACTTGTGAAATCTACTACTAATATATATATATATACACGTTCATATATCTTTGTACTTATCCAAAACATGAATCTTTATAAATTTAGAAACCAGTTTCAATAGATATATAGTAATCTATAAAAACATAATTCACAAAGTTATAAATACTTTCTAAAGTACCCAAGAGTCTGATTAGAAAAACAAGCGTGACAATATAAATTGCTAAACAAAACTTAAACCATTATGGGTTTATAACCGGATTTCTAATATATATAAATCATATTTAGTAAAGCAAAAAAACTCAATTGAAGATCCGCATAAATATAATACAATCAATGGAAACTTTGATTCACAAAAAATTATCAAAGAAATGGATTCACATTTATAAAACCCTGAAACAAAAGGAAAGCAACAAGTTGTAAAAAAAATAGTCATCAATTGGTAACAACCAATTAAAATAACAAGGACGTACAAAACAATAGAATATGAAATAAATATGTGATCCTATTTCATGTAACAGGCAAGGATGAAACAAATCAAAGCATAGGTATGGATAACTACAAATCAAAGCATAGGCATGGTGCGCATCTCATTTACAAGCTACATGCACCTAAAAAAGCAATAAAAGATGGAGCACTGTTCACTAAAAGAAATTTACACTTAGGTCCATGCAAATATGGTCAACTGAGCATAGGAAGGGAAGTACAAAGTAAGGCAATAGCTAATATAAGGGACGCGCGCAATAAAGGCACCTGACAGCGTTCGAAGTGTAACTCAAGGCCATGGGCATTTCACTTTTCAATGAACGAAACAAATATATACCGAACAAAAATAAACAATGAACAACATATCAAATCAGGGTATATACTCAAAAATTCATAGTTAGCTTTTGTGAGTGATTAACTCACCGATACTATTGCTAACAAATTTGCAATCGCCACCATGCCCTAGGTCTTCGTCAGCCTCTGCCTTGCTCGAACCAGCGCCTCGACCTCCCCCGTAGCCCTAATCCTTGCTCTCCTTGCTTTGAACGAGATACAGTTACCATGATTATCTATGTTTTTATTTTCTTTAGTTTTTTCCCCTTTCTGTAATTTCAAATTGAAGTTTGCCCAAAGAAAAGAAGAAGAAGAAAACGTGAATGATTTTGTTTACAGGAAGTCAATAGAGAAGAGAGGAAGTAAACGTATTTGTTTACTTAAGTAATAGAATTGGGTTAATGATACAAATGGGCTTGATTTAAACTTAAGGCCCAATTGATTTAAATTAGAGAATTCTTTTATTGGCTTATCCAATAGATTTAATTAGCCTAACTAATTAAATCAACCAAGCTAGATTAGATTATCTTCTATGAAATAATTCAAATTTTTACAAACCATTATATTTGGAAATTTTAAAAAATCCAATAAGCTCTTTTTTCGACTAAACTGAATTCCATAATTTTAATCATTTTATTCAAATTAGATTAAACTTTGTAAATAAATTACAAAATTCCAAATTTAAATTAATCAACACTAATTAATTGTGATTTGTCAGGTCATTAATAACAGGGTTGTTACACATTATCTATGTTTAGGAGTTGGATTGAAGGAGATTGGAGCTTGTAGAATTTCAAGCAAAATAATCGAACGCCCATTCGTTTTTAATTTGGGGCAGAATGATTTGACTATAACTGGAAACTTCTGTGAGTTTAACTCACACTAAAATTTATTATATCATATCTATGATGTTTTAAACATTTATTGATTGCTTGGATGTTAGTTTAATTGTTTGATTGCTTGTTTGGTTGAATTTCCGGTTGGAAAATGGATGATATATTAATTTGATCTTATAAACCCATATGATTATCTATATATTATCCACAATCATTGTTTTGCAGGAAAAATCTGTAGATAGACCCAAAAAGGGGTTTCTCACCCATAAATTATTTATTTACATCTGTATGCTGATAGTGATGGTTAATTGAATTAAACCATGGTATTCCATTTAACTTGTTAATTGTCTTATAGCGATTTCGCTATATCGTCATTTATTAAATTCTATCCCCATAACTCTATCGTATGAGCTTGAGCTTGTGTTTCCAATAAAAAGAATATTGTAAATTTCATTAATCATTTTGATTAACGATAATTTAAAATAATTAATCACTTTAACTAATGATTTTGAGATTAATTAACCAATTTAATAAATGATGATTAAAAAGATTGGTTTATCTTTAAATTTAATTAATCATTTTTGCTAATGATGTTTTATACTTAATTTATCGTTTTAACTAATGATTATTTGAGTTTAATTAATTCTTTTAATTAATGATAATGGAGTTTAATTAATTTATTGAACTTAATTAATTATTTTACTTAATGATGATGGAATTAAGATAATTATTTCAATTAATGATAATTGAAATTAATAATCATTTTAATTAGTGATATTTAAAAGTAATTAATTATTTTAAATAATGGTATTTGAATTTTATTAATAATTTTTAATAATTGTTTAAAATTTAATTAATTGCCTTAACTAATAATGTTTGGAATTTAGTTAAATCATTTTAATTAATGATGTTTTATAATTAAATAAATCATTTTAACAAACGATGTTTTAATTAATTATTTTAGCTAATGGTGTTTGAATTTAATCAATTCAATTAAATTATGCTTATTTGAACCTGATGAATTGTTTTAATTAATGGTTTTTAAAAAACTTACTTATCATTTTAATAAATGGTGTTTGAGATGACTTATTCATTTTTAACTAATGATTATTTGAATTTAATAAATCTTTTTAATTAATGATATTTAAAGTTAATTAATTGATTTAATAAAAGTGATTTAAGTAAATTAACTAATATGATAAAATTGCTTTAATCAACTGATTTGAAGTTAATTTACCACTGTAATAAAAGTGTTTGAAAATAATTATTTATTTTATTAAAGACGAGTATATATGCATGTCCATATGGACCCGCAATCATTCATTTGAATATTTATGCTTTATATATCGTAATCTTTATACTATCATTTTCAATGATCACATTGCTTTATACCCTTTATTACAACTTATAACTCGTTCTTTATCCAAAATTTCATTGTTTAATGCATAATTAAAATTTTAATATTGATTCCTATTTAAATACCACATGTATCACATTTCAAATTCCAATTGGCACAACAAAAGGCAATGGTTCCAAGTAGGTCTGTCAACGGATACTTTTGGATGCAAGTAGTTTCATATTCGTATCCGCATCCGAAATCATTTTCGGATATCGGATATCTGCATCCGCGAATAGGGACGGATATCGGATAATTATCTTATCCGCTAACGGTCGATAAATCAAGAAACAAAAATGAAATTTTTTAATTTAACATATACTCTTTTCGATCTCATTGAGTATTAAACTGTTAAAAATAAATAAATATGATGATACTAAATGGTTTTGTGCAGTTAATATGTATTTAATGCGTATGATATAAACTTCTAACTTAATAGAACAATAAATAAATACTTTTCATTGTACTAAAATACACAAAATTTAAACTATGATCTTGAAAAATACCAGACGGATAATTTTCGAATGCGGATGTCTTTGTCTCCGCATGCGCATCCGTTTTCCCGAATATCGAATATTTATTCGCTTTTCGGATACGAATGCAGATGGATTTTGAATTTTTCGAATATCCATTGACAGTCCTATTTCCAAGTTAATGCATGACTTCCATTTCCTTGCTTTTGTATAATTTCAAAATAGTAATTGATTTACATGTCCTTGTTTAAGATTATAATATATATACAGATATACTAATTGCTAGATTTATTATATCCCTACAACAAAAACAATACCACAAAGCTATTTAACATAGTATAAACAACATCTCTCTATATTTTTCCTTTAACACCACTCCGCTGCATGTTTATTAAGTGTGGTTGATTTCGTCCACGTTGAACAATTTTTAAATAAAAGAAGTGGGAACTCTATTTCACCTAGTCTATAACCTAAACATTTAAGTTCTATGTTTATATTGATTGCAAAATGCAATCATTTTTATAGCTTGTACGAACCATGGACATACATATGCCAACTCACCTTCTGCATCTGCTGGTAGCTGTTTTGCACTGCTTTTGAAGCTTTTCTGTCAAATATTTATATCATGAAATAAGGATAAATGTTACTGTTTAATCTACAAACGTAATACGTGTAAGCATGGTAAAAGAACAATCCTAAGCTATTTTGCACACCATGAAATGCACTACTTTCCCCAAGCATTTGACAGTTCAACTCTGTTGTTACAGAGAGGAAAAATATGTGAAGTGCTAGAGGAATATTCATTGTTATTCTTTGTTATTCCTTAAGATGTTGGACTTTATTAACTATATATTAGCTTCTTGTTGTGTGTTTATTCCAAGTCGATCAAGCATCTTTAGTAAATGATTTTGAGGCATAAATATATAGAAAAGTAAACCCGTAGAAGAAAAGGAAAATGGCTTTAGTAAATGATTTTCATAACTCATGTAGGAATGTAGTTATCACAATTCTTTACTATTTTCATTTACTTAGAACAATTGGCTTTTAACTGAAGTTTTTTTTGTTTAGCATCTTATTAACTCCAAGGTCTTTTGACAATATAACCTTATAAAACATAATTACATTTACACTTTTGAATGGATCACCTTTCCATCAGAAAAGAAAGGTACCAATAGTTCGATGTTGACAAACAATCAAATAATTTTAAAGCTATCATTATTATTTAGCATCCAATTAGGAGTAAATATGGGGATTATCCATACATATGTCAATACCATTGTCATCTTGGCTAAAAATATCAATTGAGAATAAGCACAAACATCTTAACTTCATTATCACTATTTGGGTAGAATTTTGGAACATATTATAGTAACTAAAAAAATTCCAAAAACAAGCTGAATACCAACTTGAGCACTAAACATATAGGTTACTAACAGTATTCAAACTAAATAATACTCCTTAATTTGGCAACTAACAGCTTCAAAGCATATGGAATAAATCAACATAAAGTTAAGTACAATCATATCTAAATGCAATATGGCAGGCGATGGTGTCAACATCAAATGGTTTAGCGGTGAATTCACCGTTTGATTTAGTGATGGAAGCAGTGTTGGTAGTTTTTGTCAGGATAGCGAAATCGGTCGGTTTGGTGATAACATGGTGTCGCTTAATTAGGTGATGAGAGGCATCGATTAATTTGGCGATTGTAGGTGTACATTGATTGATTTGGTGATGCGAGTCATTGATTGATTTGGTACTAGCAGATATGCGTTCATCTATATGGCGATGGATAGATTTGGTGTTGATGGTGGTGGTATGTTTGATTGTATTTACTACATTGGTGATTTGGTTAGCTGTCATCTGGTTTGGGGATTGGTTCCCTCGAGAGCATACGTACATGCCAAATTGGTTGTTCTTCTTATTATTAGAAAGATAAGAGATAGATAGATGGATAGGGTTGTTGAAGAATCAGCCATAATAGCAACGAATTAGGTATGATGATGGTGATGGTGTTGAATCTCCGTGGCGATGGATTTAGTCTGGAAGGGAAATGAGACAGGAGATATAGGAAATGAAAAGGGTAATCTAGGTATTTCAAAAAGACACAGTTGATTTTTATTCAATAAATTCTTAATATTAGTAGTACAGATAATGGATTTGTTTATTTAATAGAGATTTTAAATGTGATTAATATCTTTTGGGATAATTAATATTTGTTTCAAATTATAAAAAGAAATTGGAACTCGATTATTGGGATGTTAGGTTGGATAGTCTTCTGGGTGTTTAGTCTGATGTTGGTTTAGGCCTTCGGGGTCGCACACTTGGAAAAATTATTCTCTTAACATTTTAACAATCAAGAACTAATTCTAAAAGTGTTTTACTAATATGGAAATCATGCACAAGTTCAGTTTGTTTTTAAAAGTAAAAGTTTGATTCGTTTATGAAAATAAACTATTTCTGTAAAGCGAATAACTTATATGGATATGATTTATTTGTATTGTTAGCACTAAACATCGAAGAAGTAAACTTGTTGCTATTTCAAAAGTTAAAAATAATTGTTGGACATGACTTTGAGGTAACACTACCTTGACATGTCCGGTATTATTTTTAACCAAGAAAAAGTACAAGTTTGAATTCAATGAGTGGTGATAAGCATAAAAGACTTAGTTTCGATATATGATCGTTTTATATCCTCGATAATTGGTATCTCAGCTATCGGTTACTTCAACTACTTTATTATCGTCATTCTAAGACGATTTATTGCTCCATTGAGCGTTGCTATCCTTTGTCGAAAATGACTAAACCAAAAGCTCAAGAGGAAGCCAAGCTATGTGGGGTTGCTCCGATTAGGGTATTTTCACATCTCATCTAGTTTGGATTCGGTTGTGCACTTAGATGTGGAAATATTCAGATACTCGGTAAGGTCTGGCGGGGTCTGGCTTGGTATTGTCCGAGAAGTGTCACAAAGTAAATGAGCTTCTCAGAAGTATATTACTAAAGGTATACTTCAAGAGGGGTGCACCTTCTTTATCATTTGTTGGAAATTTTCCTTTCCTTATTTGATTCAAAAACCCTAAATGTTTTAGCTTTAAATTGCCACGAGTAAAACCAGCTCCTCATCACAGAATTTAAGTATTTATTTAGTCCATTCTATCAAGTTAGACTATTACCTTATTTAGTCCATTCTATCAAGTTTGGATTGTTACCTTATTTAGTCCATTCTATCAAGTTTGGATTGTTACCTTATTTAGTCCCTTCTATCAAGTTGGACTGTTTTCCTTGTTCTCTCCATTCTGTCTAGTTTGGATTTTACTCGGTTTATTCCCATTCTTTCAAGTCTGGTTTAATATTATTTATGCTCATTCGTATTTGGATTTTTTCCTGATATTTATTTCTGCTCTTGCATGTATGGATGTTATTCTTGTGAGGTAAAAACCTATTTCGCGTTAGCGGCGTGGTCTCACAGAACTTTGTTATATGTTCCTAATTATTCGAGTTATCTCACATTGGTATTTCCAAACTGATCCGGGTGTTATTTATTTATAATGCTTGGATCATACCGGGTATTTTCGCAGGTTGTCTTTGAAGTTTTGGAGATCGTGGAGGGGAGCTGAAGATTCACCTATCGTAGTATTTTATTTTCCGCTGTATTATACATTATACCTATCAGAAAGAATTTATAATTATCTAGTTGATAAGGTTTGTTTTTAACTCTGATATACTATGTATTTTTTTGAAGTGACAGTTTCTAATGTCCTTGTTATACTATATGTTGTCGATTCCGCTGTTAGATTCTGTTTTTTCTGTACTATGTTCTTTTTCTTTTTATTTACCCTAACAATCTGCCCTTTTGTCGATTGGATGTGCGGCATTTGAACATAGTGGTAGTGTTCGGTGTCGACTTTCGATGGTCAAAAAGGCGGGTTGTTATAGCATGGTATCAGAGCGCAAGGTTAAGCAAGAAACTTGGCTTTGGTTAGGTTTGGCTCATTAGATATAGGGTAAGCGACACCCTAGAATACGTTTGAGAGTATTATATATACGAGAGCATATTTTTTAATGTTATAAAAACGTATTATGTTAATTGGTCTACTGAGTTTTTATGAATACTAGTCGAGACGTGGGACACCACGGTATCGATATGGATTTCTAAACACTTGACCAAGGCCAACGAACATGGTATTGAATTTTTGAAAATTTTGGCAAATTAAATATCTTACCTAGGATTATATTTTAAATATATAAAGAAATAATTTTCAAAAACTTTCTATAAGTATATAGTGTATTGGTTCAAATGTGATGATATTTATTTATTATCACTATTGTTTGCTCGGTTATGCTTAATTTAAATAAGAAGCATTACCTGTTGTTTGTTAATCATTAATTTGTGCTCGGTTTTGTTTAGGAGCTTTTTTCGCATTTGATATAAATTGAACCCTTTGTGAATTAATTTTCACAATTTGACTATAAAGGCGTTCGAAGAAAATGTTAGCTTGAAAATTCACCTTTTAATAATGGTGGGTTAAATTAAACTTTATAAAAAGTTGTTAATATAATCTAAATAGTGGGATAAGATATTTAGAGAATAAATATTAAAGATAATTATATTATAATAAAGAAGGATGATTATAATATGAAATGATTTTTTTATATATAAGAAATTTTATATAAATTTAGTTTATAAAACATGTTTAAAAAGAATTTTTGAATCTAAATCTCATAATTTTTGAAAACAATTTCAAAAGATTTTTTTGAGAAATGAAATTGTAGTACTTTTTAAAATAATTGAAAGTGAAAATATTATAGGAAGTAAAATTTAAAAAGAGATGCATTTTTCTTTAGGATAATTATGAGGAAATAGTTTCGATTAGTTTTGTGGTAATCTGAATAATCTTTTAAGTAACGATTAGGTGTTTTCTCAAGCGAATGTTGTGGAGTACTTAGTAAATTATTCTCTTTATCATTGTGCGATCGAAATGAGTGCGAATCCGACAAACCCAAAGTAAGTTTTAATAAATAAATTGTTTAAAGTTATTATATATAAAAATATATGCAATATGCTTTCAAACTTGAGTTTTGAAATTAAAACCGGGCATCTAACTTTTAAGTTCCCTAAAAGGAAACTGGTTTAACAATAAAAAAGTATTTCTAATAAGAGATTATTTTGATAAATAAGATTTTTCCCTTAGATAAGATATGGAATGATGTAACACAGGTTTAAAATGGGTTAAATTAAATAAGAAGGTTTTGATAAACATTGTTTTTATTGAAACCATATAATTGTTTAAAGAAAAATCTAAGTAGTATGAACTATTTGCAGCTGTTGGGTCAACCCATGAAACATCATTCATTCTAACGCTCTAAGTTAAAAAGGTTAATAGGTTGACTCGGATTTAAGAAACCATAATTTGATTTGATCTCCATCCAGATCTTTGAAAAAGTAAAATAAATTTTGTATGTACTCTTAGAATAGCGAAGAGTATTATACAAGTAAACAAAGTGATATAAGTTATTATTTGATGTTTTATAAAGAAATGACTTTATAAAATATTTATAAAAAAAACTTGGGTGAGAATTATGAAATAATTTGTAAATAATTTTAGTATTGAATAAAATACTAATTGAAAATATAAGTGAATTAGGAAAAAATTTAATATAATTAAGAAACTAGTAAAATATAGAGTATAACTTTCCATTTTGTCTGAGCGAGTTTGGATAATCTAAGCAATAACCAAAGGCTAATGAGAAAAACGATACGCTTAGATAATAATCTATATTTTTGGACAATCAAGAAAGTTTTGAACCTAAGTTAAGATTTGTTTGCTAGTCATTTGACATTTTGAAACAATGTTAAGTTATAAGTTTTCCTTTGTAGAATTTGATTGACCGTTAATGTTAGTTTATTCTTTTATGGAATTTGATTGATTGAATTTGATTGAATTGAATTGATTGGCTGTGTGATTTCATATACCATTGTCTATAAAGTTTAAATTTGTTGACAAAGGATTTTAAATTGTTGTTATTGGGACCTAAAATCCCGGTGATTTAAAAAAGGAGATTTTTGAAGATTTTGGGAAGGAAAGGATATTTATTCACTCTAGTTGATGTTTCTGGAGGAACTGGAATACCACTGGACGGTCCATGTGGTTTTGATTCTAGAGTTTCACCATACTTTATTAGAAGGAGTTCCCTCGTCATTTTGATCTTTGATTTCTCTCGTTTGAGAAATTTGAAAATAAAATTTTGAATTGGAAAACCCGGGTATTTAGATCTAAATTCATCATTTGAAAATTATTGGATGCATAACATTCATTTACAGAATATTCTCTGTATTTGGTCACATATGATTGAGATATGATAGTTGCTTTCATGTAGATTTATATCAGACTAGTTTTTGCATATAGAGTTACATCACATTGCTTTTGTCAGCTTGATTTTCTATGATTTCATAAGTACAGGTTTGTAAGAGATTGTTATTTGATTCTTGTGCACCTACGTTCGCAGAGAGATAATAAATTACTTTCCAAAATATAAATCAAACGTAAAAATGTACGTAATAAATTTAGAAAATTTAAATTGGTTGATGATTTTATGCCCCAAATATGGGAGGCCGCTTGGCTTTTGTTTTCTTTTGATTAGTTTGGAGCCCGTTGAGGTGATTTGTAGTTGTACCGATCGAGCAGCGCAAAGGAGACGCTGGCGAAATTTTCTGAAAATTGAAGAGTAAGAAATTTTTTAAGAATTTTGGAAAAATTTTTATAACTAAAATTTGTCTTTCGAGTTATATCTTGGAATGAATGAATGCCAGAAATTAGTTGGTATATGTATATGAATTTAAAAGACTTGGAAATCTTAGAATCTATTCCAGCTAATTGGTTTTGGAAAGTTGATAAGTTAATAATTCATTTTAATTAATAGTTTTAAACTTAAGGGTTTGGAAGCATTTTCTTCCTTAGGAATTTAAAAAACGAAATTCATTTAAGGGGGGGGGAGAATGTAACAACCCTAAATTCTGGTCATGTTGAGTATTAAATGTTTAATTAATTATGAATATTTAAAATAATTGAATTTTAGAATTTAATAACTTATAATTCAAATATAGGGAATAATTAAATATTTGAATTGTGAATTAAATGTTAATTAAATGAATTTAATTAATTTTATTTAACTCCTTTAAACCAATAAATAACATTGATGAATTCAATTTATAAATTTATTAACAAATATAAACAGATCGAATAAATATCGATAATTAAATATAAAAACGATATTTAAATCTGTGAAATTAGCCTTTCGGGGCATAGTCTCGTCTTTTGATGAAATCCATTTCATTGGATCCGTAATAATGAATTTTATTATGCCGTCGAATTTCGTAGCGATAAAACGTATCGTTTGGTTATACGAGATCGAAACGCGTTAAAATAAATATCGGAAATTTAATATAATAAATGGGTATAAAAACCTATCTTCTGCATACCATCGAATTAGGTCTCGAAAAAAGTTCCATTGTGTTCAGAATAGGGATATAATATATAGAACGTCAGGCAGCATGTCTCGTTTGGAGTTCGTCAATATTAAGGCTCGAGTAGTGCCGGTTAGAAATCCTATATAAGGACCCATACCTTCCTTCATTTTCATAAAACCCTAACCCTAAATGGCCAAATCCAATGGTCGTGGTTAATCGAAAAGATAGAGGCCGAATTGGGCCTTGATGCCAACATGAAAAAGGTGCGGCTCAGTGGGGGAGGGTCATTGGCGGTGGTGGATCGGCGATCGAGGGCCTATGTCGTCGCGGATCTGGGTGCAAGGCGATAGCATTTTTCGTGTTTTCGTCGTTGTCGGGTGACTAGGGGAGGCGAGGCAGGTGTAACGACCCGGATTTTCCATCGTTTGATTTTGAATATTTAAATGGATTTAAATACTGGATTTGGAACATAAATTGATTTTTGAATATGAAGAATTTAGTTGAAATTATAGAATGAATTTAAATTTCAAATATTTCGATTTAGCGTAATACGGAAATGGTGAATAATTGAAATTTGAGTTGAATATGATTCGAAATGATTTCTAATGTTAATATAAATTCTATTTGAATTAGAATTGAGTTAATAAGTTTTTAAAACTGAAATTTCAAGTGATTTCGTCGATTTTGAAAATCGTCGTTTTTATCGACGCGTTAAAATAGCGATCCGGGGTACAGTCTCAGAATTCGACAAAACTAGTTCCATTGGATCTATAATAGTGTATTATTATCAGATTTCAAATTTCGTAGCGTTTGGAGTTACCATTTGATCGTATGGGATAGAAACGCGTTGAGATTTATATTGAAAATTTAATATAATAATTGGGTTCAAAAAGCTATCTTCTGCATATGATCGAATTAGATCTCGAAACTTGTTCCATTACGTTCAGAATAGGGGTATAACATTAGGAATGCCTGGCGGCACCCCCCAATCGAAGTTTGAAACTTAATATCTAGATATTTTGTTTTGTAATATATTTTTCATTTGAATTGACCAGGCAGCCACCCTATCCTCCATTCCAGCCCACCCTACCCTGTACGTTTAGGCACCCTGCTACAGGAAGACTTCTATCTTTCTCCCTCTCCTATTTAAATGGATTCTGTTAAACAAATAAAAAAAAGAGAATTCGAAAATTCATTTCAAAACAAAATCGAATAAACGGAAAATGCTATAATATTTGAGCTGAGATCTATATGCTAATGACTTCTAAGAAGGTGCGGCTTGTGTTCTTAGGGTCGACAATAGGTCGCGAAAAGGGAATGAAGCTAGGGCTTTGGGGATTTGGGGTTTGGAGCATCGATTCGACGAGCATAGTGTTGATTCGAACTCGCGATGGGAAGAGGCACCTCGAGGCAAAAGATGGGAGGTTGCAGCGTGTTGTGGTGGGATGCGACATCTATACAGTCGTGATTTGCTCAGTAGCAGGTCAGGGTGGTGTCACGTTTCGACGTGGTGGAGCAGAGGCCAAGCTTCAGTGGCAGGGGAGTCGAGGCCATCAAGGGATAAAGATCAGCGAAGTCGAATGCTGAAATCGATGAGTATGGGGATGAGTTGCACGGCGTATCCTTTTGTGCGTGTACAAAGGAAAGTATCAGCGTATGAGGAAGATGGCAATTTGGTAATATTGTTAAAGTTATAAATTGATTTATTTAAATTATTATTTAAAATTGGCAATAACTTATTAATTTGATAACTCACTCAAACAAGGTCCGATTGGGATGAAACAAGCGGCGTTGTAATCGTATCGACGAGTGTTACACAACAAAAATTGTTTGGAATTTTTCGGCGTCAGCTGGGATTTTAGATAATTTAAAATTGGAACGGATTGCAAATAAAAACCAAGGTGAGTAAATCTCACTCATTTGGATTAGTGGTTTTAATTTACAATGTTAAAAATTATTTATTGGTTGATTGGATGAATTGATAATAATTTATCAGTTGGATGTTATATTATATATATTAGTATATATATTAGTAGTTAGGTATGTTCCCGCCGATTAGAGCGGATGAGACACTATGCGCCCTGCATAATAGCGGATGACCCTATATTACCACGATATTCCGCCTCAAAGTGGAATTGGTATTTTATGTTTTATAACATCTGTGGATGTAGGGAAACGGGTTGGAGGGATCCAACTGGATTCCACAAATATATTGAATTTTTTTCATATATGGCGATATATAATGTGATTGAAATAATCTATTATGGATTGTTGTATGATTTTATTTATTGGATGCTATAGTAGCACTAGCCTTAATTTTGGTATTTTAAATACCATAAATATTATTTGGAATTAAAAGGAGATTTTGGATATAAAAAATTTATATCGAATTTGGATTATTTTAAAGGAAATTGATTTGGATAAAACAATGATTTAATTTTGGGTTGTACTTAACTATTCGTAAAATGTTTTAAATTGAGATTTTTAAAATAATTTATATAAAAGATTTTTAATAATGGATTTTTAAATGATATTTCTGAAAATATGGAAAAGCAATTGAGATCGATATTTAAAATAGATTTGTAAAATAAATGGGATTTATAAAGAAATGGATTCATAAATGAAATTTCATAAATGAGATTATTTTTATAAACGAGTGAATCCCAAATAAGTTTATAAACTTATAAATGATGTTTACAAATAAGGGGAAATAATTATCAGTTGATAAATTGGAAATATAAATTTATAGTGTGAATTTATACCGAGATATGGAAATCGGCTTTTGAAAGAAAAAAAAAGAGTGGAATTTTATTTTTGAAATGTGAGAATGATATGAAATTGAAATATAGTCGATATGATATGAATCTAGAGGCATTTATAAATTGAAATTGGTAATATTGGATTTTAAAATTAGATTTTTATCGAGAAATTAAGTTTGTTTTTAAATGGTATTCTTATTTATTAAACTATATAGTTAAAGCTGTTTTTAGTCTTGAAATATTTCGAAAAGTGGATTATTCAAATATTTAATTTTTATTGAAACGAATTCACAGTTTTATAATAAGCTTTGTAAATCGATTAGTTTTATTTAAAAATGAATTGGAAATGAGTTATCGATGTTTATTTAAAGTGCTTGATATTTTAAATAATTACTTAAACATGTTTTAAAAATAAATTATTATTCTTTAAAAATACTTATCATATATATAGAGTTTTGAAATGATTGTAATTTATTTATAAATCCTCTCGAGATTTGTAAATGGGGTTTATTTAACGGATATGATTTTTATAAGAGAAATCTTGTAATGGGATTCTGGAAACTTAGGGAAACTTCCGGAATGTTGAAATATGAGAGCTTCGAAAATGAATTAGAATTCACAAAAGAAATTAGAAATGGGTAGTTGGAATTATGGACAAGTGCAATTGATTTTTGGAAAATTTAAAGGAAGTTAATTAATGAATTTCGGAAACTTATAGAATCCGTTATAAATGAGAGAAGGAATTTACGAGTAAATTGTAAAAGATTTGAGAAGTATGAAACAAAATGGAATATTTCCTAAGTATCAGAAACAAAATGATTTTAGGAAAATATACTTATAAACATTTCCTAAGTATTGGACTGGAAGGATTTTAAAATATTTTACCCACGAGATTATTATCATAGAAATATTTTCAAAGGGTTGAATTATAAATGGAATTGGAAAAAATATTTCTAGGTATTGATATGATTCGAAATTATCCTGTTATGGATATAAGTATTTGAAATTATTTTCAATTATTGAATATATTGGAAGAGATTTGAATATATATCTTTATAAAGATATTTTGAAATGAATGTTTTGAAAGATTTATAAAATTGGGCCTAGTGACTTCTTATGTGTGAAATTTGATTGTTAAATAACCGACTATCAAATCTGGCCAAATTTGTTAATCGTTTCGAAGAGACGAGGATCAGATTTAATTATCCGAAAACCACTTCGATCCGATTTGTGCGTTACGAATTGTGACATCTTGAATAATGAAGACGGTGATTTTGGAGATTCGGTTTGTTTAGACCCAGAACAACTTGTATGGATGAATGCTATCATTTGCATCGTGGTTTGGAAGGCAGTGTTAGCATTCCAAGTATGAATGCAATTCTATAGGTAAAACGTAGCCTCAAGCCTCATCAACCGGGAATGACTAAAACAGGGGAGATGCAGCAGGGCTAAGTGGGTCGCACCCAAGTAGGGTATGTTTTCGCTTTTCTACATACCCTCGAATATATTATAATTATAGATATGGTTGTGCATGGAAAAGAGAGCGCTCGATAGGGTAGGAACACCCAAATTTGGTACTATCCAGCAAGGGGTTGGCCGGTCTTGTGTTGGCAGGGATCATTAGGTACAATCTCGGTACATTTTTCTAGAGATGTACTATGGAAGGCGGTACCCCAGTAGCCCTATCATTGTATGGAATCCAATATCCACTACGAGCCTGTACGATTTTGATTGTGCCCAACTATTCTGAAATGTGAGATGCAAGCATTTCAGTTTTTTTATAGTTTATTTTCTATAGACACTATTATAATATCAGATGAATTTGATATAAAAAGTTTTGGTTATCATAAGGTAAAAACTCATCGTATTTATGTGTGGTGTGGTCTTACGAGATACCTTTGTTTTCAAAGGATTTTGGTAACAATAATAATTCAAATTGAGTGTGTTTTCTCACACTGGTTTTTCAGACTGACTCGGGTGTTATTTTCTTGTAATGCTCGGGTCAGACCGAGTATTACAGATTTAGGTTAGGATGCTACGAAGCTCAAGAGACGAGCTGGAGGATTCTAATGCATATTATACGTACTTGGTTATTTCCGTTGTGTGAGTCATGCTGTATATCCAGTATTTGTGAGGACAAGTTATTATAACCGTCTATATTGATGGTTGATTGTTATACTCTGATGATTGTGTGTATATTAACAGCTACAGATTCTTATGTATAAAAATCTGCTATTATCTATTATATATATTGTGCCGCTGCGATTAGTGAGATTCTATGTGTTGTTTCTGTTTTCTTCTATCTCTTTCTTCTTCACCCATAATGATCCGATATTTCCGACACTCGATTGCTTGGCATGCTATACAGTGAACATATTAATGTCGATTTTTGAGGGCCGAAAATCCTCCGATCGTTACCGTGCTACCAGAGCGCAAGGTTAAGCGAGAACCTTGGCTTTGGTTGGGATTACTCATTAAAGATCGGGTCAGTAGTACCCTAGAATGAGTTTGAGTGTGTTATAGATATGAGCGCATATTTGTTAGTGAATATAAAATGTTTTATGTTGTGTTAATTTATTTGTTAAATGGTTTATGAATTCTGGTCGAGTAATGGTACGCCATGAAATTGATAGGAGTTTCTAAACACTTAAACACGGTAAACCGACATGGTATGATTTTGAAGTGGGTAAAAGAAATTATTTTACCCAACTATATTTTGATATAAAAGAAAACAATTTTCCTAAGTTATTATATATATTTGGTGTGTTTAGTTGATATTATTATAATCAAAACAAGATTATAAAATTTAAATGGTTATATATGACCAAATAGAATTTGTATAAGAATGATTTATACAAAGGAGCTAAACTAAATTTGGACTCAAACCAGAATTTGGAAATTTAAAATCTTGGAAAGTTTGGAAATGTTTTCCAAAAAATTTTGAAATAAATAATGGTCATGTTATTTTTGGAATAGAAAATGCTTTAAATTGGATTTAAAAATGGATTTTGGAAGTGATAATGCACTGAACTCACTTCAGTCACTGGATTCATAAATGAAATTTCATAAATGAGATTATTTTTATAAACGAGTGAATCCCAAATGAGTTTATAAACTTATAAACAATGTTTATAAATAAGGGGAAACAAGTGAATCCCAAATGAGTTTATAAACTTATAAACAATGTTTATAAATAAGGGGAAACAAGTGAATCCCAAATGAGTTAAATAACCGACAATCAAATCTGGCCAAATTTGTTAATCGTTTCGAAGAGACCAGGATCAGATTTAATTATCTGAATCCACTTTGATCCGATTTGTGCGTTACGAATTGTGACATCGTGAAGATAATGAAGATGGTGATTTTAGAGATTCGGTTTGTTTAGATCCAGAACAAGTTGTATGGATGAATGCTATCATTTGCATCGTGGTCTGGAAGGAAGTGTTAACATTCCAAGTATGAATGCTATTCTATAGGTAAAACGTAGCCTCAAGCCTCATCAATCGGGAATGAAGAAAACAGGGGAGATGCAGCAGGGCTAATGGGTCGTACCCAAGTAGGGTATGTTATCACTTTTCTAGATACCCTCGGATATATTATAATTATGAATATGGTTGTTCATGGAAAAGAGAGCGCTCGATTGGGTGGGAACACCCAGGGTAATAACATATTTGGTACTATCCAGCAAGTGGTATGCCGGTCCTGTGTTGGCAGGGATCGTTAGGTACGATCTCGGTACATTTTTCTAGAGATGTACTGTGACGGGCGGTACCCCAGTAGCCCTGTCATTTTATGGAATCCAATATCCACTACGAGCCTGTATGATTTTGATTGTGCCCAACTATGCTAAAACGTGAGATGAAAGCATTTCAGCTATTTTATAGTTTATTTTCTATAGACACTATTATAATATCAGATGAATTTGATATAAAATGTTTTGGTTATCGTAAGGCGAAAACCCGTCGTATTTATGTATGGTGTGGTCTTACGAGATACCTTTGTTTTCAAAGGATTTTGATAACAGTAATAATTAAAATTGAGTGTGTTTCTCACGCTGGTTTTCCAGACCGACTCTAGTGTTATTTTATTATAATGCTCGGGTCAGACCGAGTATTATAGATTCAGGTTAGGATGCTATAGAGCTCAGGAGATGAGCTGGAGGATTCTAAGGCATATTATACGTACTTGGTTATTTCCGCTGTGTGAGTCATGTTGTATATCCAGTATTTGTGAGGACAAGTTAGTATAACTATCCAGGTTGATGGTTGATTGTTGTACTCTGATGATTGTGTGTATATTAACAGCTACAGATTCATTTGTATAAAAATCTTCTATTATCTATTATATATATTCCACTGCGATTTGTGGGATTTTATGTGTTGTTTCTGTTTTCTTCTATCTCTTTCTTCTTCACCCATAACGATCCGGTATTTCCGACACTCGATTGCTTGGCATGCTATACAGTGAAGGTATTGATGTTGATTTTCAAGGGTCGAAAATCCTCCGGTCGTTACAGCAGGTGTCAATCGAATTGCCTTGGCCAAAGAAAGCTGCAGCGGAGTTGCGGTGGCGGCAAGGCGTCTGTAGTGGTGGTGGTGAGATGATGAATGCGGCGGCCTGTTTGTGTTCGAGCGTGTTTTTAGGGTTGGGTTAATTAGCGTCCTGGTAGTTTAACGAAGATGATTATCGATGGTAATTAGTGGCTTAATAACTTAATTTGTGAATTATTATATTATATAATTCCTAAATCTTATAAATGCAATATATATTTCATATGAGGTCGGATTTGAACGCGGTGATTTGTGTAGTACTCGGGAAAGCATTATCTACGTTTTGGAGTTGGATTGAAGGAGATTGGAGCTTGTAGAACTTCAAGCAATAAAAATCGAACACCCGTTTGGTTTTAATTCTGGGCAGAACGATTCGACTATAACTGGAAACTTCTGTGAGTATAACTCACATTTAATTTTATTATATCATATCTATGATGTTATAAACGTTTATTGATTGCTTGGATGTTAGTTTAATTGTTTGATTGCTTGTTTTGTTGAATTTCCGATTGGAAAATGGATGACATATTAATTTGATAGTTATAAACCCATATGATTATCTATGTTTTATCCATAACTATTGTTTTATAGGAAAAATCTGTAGAGAGACCCAAAAAGGGGTTTCTCACCCATAAATAATTTATTTACATCTATATGCTGATATTGTTGGTTAATTGAATTAAACCTTGATATTCCAATTTACTTGTTAATTGTCGTTATAGCGATTTCGCTATATCATCATTTATTAAATTCTATCCCCAAAACCCTATCGTATGAGCTTAAGCTTGTGATTCCACTAAAAAGAATATTGCAAATTTCATTAATCATTTTGATTAATGATAATTTAAAATAATTAATCATTTTAACTAATGATTTTGAGATTAATTAACCAATTTAATAAATGATGATTAAAAAAATTGGTTTATCTTTAGATTTAATTAATCATTTTTGCTAATGATGTTTTATACTTAATTTATCGTATTAACTAATGATTATTTCAGTTTAATTAATTCTTTAATTAATGATAATGGAGTTTAATTAATTTATTGAACTTAATTAACTATTTTAATTAATGATGATGGAATAAAATAATTATTTCAATTAATGATAATTGAAATTAATAATCATTTTAGTTAGTGATATTTAAAAGTATTTAATCATTTTAGATAATGGTATTTGAATTTTATTAATCATTTTTAATGATTGTTTAAAATTTAATTAATTGTCTTAACTAATGATATTTGGAATTTAATTAAATCATTTTAATTAATGATGTTTTGTTATTAAATAAATCATTTTAACAAATGATTTTTTAATTAATTGTTTTAGCTAATGGAGTTTGAATTTAATCAATTCAATTAATTTATGCTTATTTGAACCTGATGAATTGTTTTAATTAATGGTTTTTAAAAAACTTACTTATCATTTTAATAAATGATGTTTGAGATGACTTATTCATTTTTAACTAATGATTATTTGAATTTAATAAATATTTTTAATTAATAATATTTAAAATTAATTAATTGATTTAATAAAAGTGATTTAAGTAAATTAACTAATATGATAAAATTTCTTTAATCAACTTATTTAAAGTTAATTTACCAATGTTATAAAAGTGTTTGGAAATAATTATCTATTTTATTAAAGATAATGGATTTGTTTATTTATAAGAGATTTTAAATGTGATTAATTATCTTTTGGGATAATTAATATTGGTTTAAAGTTATAAAAAGGAATTGGAACTCGATTATTGGGATGTTAGGTTGGATAATCTTCTAGGCGTTCGGTCTAATGTTGGTTTAGGCCTTCGAGGTCGCGCACTTGGAAAAATTATTCTCTTAACATTTTAACAATAAGGAATTAATTTTAAAAATGTTTTACCAATATAGAAATCAAGCACAAGTTCACTTCGTTTTTAAAAGTAAAAAGTTTGATTCGTTTATGGAAATAAATTATTTCTGTAAAATGAATCACTTTTATGGAAACGATTTATTTGTATAATTAGCACTAAACATCGAATAAGTAAACTTGTCGTTATTTCAAAAGGTAAGAATAATTGTTGGACATGACTTTGGGGTAACACTACCTTGACTTGTCTGGTATCATTGTTAACCAAGAAAAAGTACAGGTTTGAATTCAATGAGTGGTGATAAGTATACAAGATTTAGTTCCCATATACGATCGTTTTATATCTTCGATAGTTGGTATCTCAGCTATAGGTTATATGACGATCCTGACTCGGCCTTCGAAAATCGACATCCGTACTTCACTTGTACTCGAATGCCGCAGATTCAAATGCCGAATCTGGCTCGCCGGAGCTTATAACATGTTAAGTATAACAACACAGCGGAATAAAGAAATGAATGATATCATATACAACTCCAACAAATACAATATCCAGAATGTCATATAACAATGATATCAATATGATACAACAATATCAGAGACAAATAATAATGTTACAGCGGAAACAACAGAACTGATAACTCCAAATGATCTGAAAAAGAGAATGAATCCAACAACTCCAACATCAAGCTCGAACCATCATCACAATGCACAAAGATAAGCAAGAGCGGTCGTTCGTGATCTCCAAACACTGAACTAGCTCCCGATAATCTACTAAACCTGGCTATCTAAAAAACCCAACTCTAGACTGCCCGTGTGGAAAATTGTGGGCATCCAGAGTTTAGGAAAGGAACAATAAACTCCGGGTCAGTCATGGGACTGGTGTGTGTAACAAAAATAGTTTATCATTAAAACAAACAACAAAGAATTTTAAACATTGAAATCCGCAATGCTTTTTGGAAAATGAAACTACCATAAGACCTCCCACCACACACACAATGCAAACGCAGAATTGGAGGAGATTTATCCTTATGATAGTCAAACATGCTCAATACGAGAAAACTCTTTGATATTATCACTAGTGCATAGTGTGAAAGCATTTCGAAAATACAATATTAATCTTAGCCAGCATACAACCATTATTGTATGCCTACTATAGCTACTATGTTCAATAGCAGGTTACCGCCACATTCCATAGCAGGTTATACAACTAAAACCGTACAAGGCTTGTATTGTTTCTTTGGATTTTCCAATAAATGGTCAGGCTAAGGAACTTCCTACTGCCACATGGGAACGCCTCTAGAGGGACGCCCCGAGAACTAACTAGCTCTCTGCCAACACAAGGCCGGGTTACCTCTTACTAGGTAACTACTACACGAATATGCCACCCCCCGGTCGTTTGCAACTTTTATCTGAGGCGCCTCGATCACAAAGCAACAATCACACAGTAAATGAGGTTGGAGCAACCACACAGGTAAATATCTGGGCTCCATACCATGATACCACCTTTTTCCAGAAGGAAATGACATACCCTAAAGGGTGCGACCCTCATAACCTTGCCGCATCTTTACTGTTTCGACCATTCCCGGGTTGTGAGGTCCGATGAGGTCTCGTCCACAAAGCTACGCTTTTCACGAAACCCATGCTTTGATCAACAAATGATCAGCAACACACATCAACACTTAGTATGCCACACTACCAAATTGGGAGTATATCACTGATAACCTTCAACTACATAACCTCTAAGCTCGTACGTCTCAAAGAAGGGTGTTAAGCTAAGAGAATAAATTCTCCGCCACCAAACATAAATGTATTTGAAAGAAATCAGCTTTATATCTCAAAGTGTAATGTCAGACATACGACCATACAAGTCTTTCCGGGTTCGAACAGAACCGAAGGCACTTCCAAAGAAGCCCTTGCAATCCGGGTATTCACAATCCCGATCGGACTTCCCATCACTTAGGGAATCTCTATACCGGAGCAACTCAGTGCAGAGACAATCGGTAGGTTATCCTATCGTTCTTACAAATACCCGGTCTTCAACACCGGTCTTCAAATGCTATCCATTTACGTCGTATCACTATTCGGAATGGGTTATATGACACAAAGTCCTCTCCCAGCTAAACCAAATAATGAGCGCAATATTTTAAAAACATATGGATATGGGATCTCAATTAAGTCACAACTTATTACCCAAAACTTTTCTTTCAAATGGTTTAAACACATTACCATTTTCAATCTTTTATACAAAAAGATTCATTTTACAAAGTTCACGCAGTTTCACAAAGATCTATTCATAGATTTTCAAATCGATTTCCATTTCAATTTGGATTAACTCGTCCAATCTTTAAAAAAAAGATTTAATTGATAGCTTTCAAAATAATTCCATTTCGACCTTTTATACAAAAGGTACACCTTTCCAATTTCAAAACAAAGTTCAACAATCTTTCACAAAGATTTATTCATAACTCGGAAAACCATTTTCATTTCAAACTTGAAATTCTTTTGACACAAATTGGAAATTCATTCCTTATATGAAAGCTTCTATTATTTGAAAACAGATAGTTTTCATTTCGGAAAATCTGATTCATTTATACGAGTTAAAGTCCTTGGGTTAAATTCAAATTCTCAAAACCATACTTTTTTTAAAATGGTTTAAATTCATATAAACACATTTATAACATCTTTAACTAAAATTTCCAAACATGGAATTCGATTCAAAATTTTAAATTCAAATTCAAATTAAATTATTTAAATTGAAAAAACTTTACCAAGTTATTCAAAATAACTTTCATCTTAAAAACTCCTTTCCAAAAGCTTTAACATTTAACCCAAATTCATTTCCAAAATCAATTGAAATTAAAATTTCAATTTCAAAAATATTAAATTTAAATCATCTGTGACTTAACCGATTTCCTCGTGAAATCCATATTTGTGTGTGTAAAGGTGTGGTCCAGGGGTTTTACACACAATAGTGCAACATCATTCAATCATCACAGATTCAAATACAACAATATATTTGATAAGCGGTATAAACTATAACGCTTATCCTTATTCACAGATAAAATAAATTACATTCATCACAGCTTGAATTAAAACAAATTCACATTACAAAGCATCACACAGTAGAGAATATCAAACAATTCACAGCATTCAATAGAATACAGTCATCCATAAGTGAAACCAATTATGATATCTGATTAATCTAAACCAGATCATTTGCCTATGGATAATTCCTAGTCAGGGTTAATTAATAATTAATTAATTACAAACATTTAATTAATTATTCTTTAATTAATCATTAATTCTTGAGTAATGAAATTATCCTTTTAATTAATTGACTCTTAATTAAATTTCTTTAATTTCTTATTTATCATTTAAATCTCATTTAAATGAAATGTAGGTAATTAAATTAGTCAAAACACTTAAGATCTTTTATTAATTAAGGTTAAATTACCCTCATTCTAATCATTTACCCAATTTTTATCCCTTGATTTGAAAGCAAATATAGACTAATCCTTCAATCAAAACCAATTAAATCTCAAACCATATGACTTTGTATTTATATTAAAATTGGTAAATACTTTTGTCTTGACTTGTTTAACTTTACTTTGGACACTTAACATATTTATATTGGAAACTTATTTCATTTGGATAAACCTCAAACTAATCATGCTTCAAAAGAACCTGGTTGTAAGATTTTAATATCCTGAACCATATTTCTTCTCCAATTCCAAACCTGGTAACCATATTTGAACTGCACAAACCCATACAAACGAACACCCGAGTAAATTCCCAAAAATCCCGAGATTGTCACTCGAATGCTTCGAGTCTTCCCCAAGAATTCACGTCTTCTTCCCAAAGCCTGAAATCGACAGGCACGCAAATGGAATCGTGCACGGTGCACGGCGAACCGCTCGACGCCGATCAACTGCGAACCCTTCCACACATCAATAATGACTTCGCCAAGCCTTCCCATCATCCAGATTCATCTGTTCTTCCTCGAATCAAAATCGAGTGCTTCAACCCAAACTGGAACCCCAAACTCGAATGGAAAACCACACATCGCCGACGATCTAGGTGACAGGAACCCACGGCCTCCCTTCTATAGCAGCCTCACATCATCAAGTCACGATCACCACCATCGCGATCGAGCCCGAAGCTCAATTGACGCCGAGATCACCCCGATCCTCAACCCCACAAAAACAACCCACAAACCCTACTACGCTGATCCTAGACCCCCACAATCACCAGAAAAATCCAACTATATTTTTCTGATGATCATCATCACTAAAACTACCATTGATTACAATCCCGAGTTTCACCTTAACATAGATCATCAGAAATCAACAGAAAAGTCAAAAACCATCAACCCATCATTCCTCATCTAATTCTAATCTGAAAAATCATAATTCCTATCTCTAAATTCATGAATTTCAGTTTTGAATATGATTATAGACTTAATTTATAATTTCTTAACAATTAAATTTTTGCCAATTTTGATCAGGCCTGGATATTTCATATTTTGTAAATAACAGTTCATGTATATCTATGGATTTTATTTTTAAAAAATCAAGTTTATATGCTTACAAACATTTTATGTTTACAAATTTTAGCTTATCCTCAGCTATCTGAAAAGATATAAAATTTTATTTTATAAATTTAGATGCCTGTATAGATGCCTGTATATTAACAGAGACTATTTTCATACACAGAGTTTAAAACAGGCAAATATACATACATTCTTATGTATAAACTTATACAAATCATACATATTTTTCATTTCTACAAGCTACTTTCAAGTCATCTTCACAGGCGCACAAAATCAAGCAAACAATATGTAAATATATTCAAGGTTTAAAGTTTGCTCACAGGCATTTCAAATATCAAATAAAATTGGGTTGAATTTCTCACAAACAAACTAAGTTTCAGAGATAAGCAGGCAACAAAATGATATATTTAAACCATTTAGATTGTGGAGTTAATCACAGTATTGTTTCCAGAGGAAAGAAAACAGAGTTGATGAAGAAATAGATTTGAGTATCTTTGCTTGCTGAAACCATTTCTTTGATCCTTTGGTTTTCATTGATTTGAGTTGTTATTTAGGTTGAAGCTTTGAGTGATATTTCCTTTAGTTTTTCTCAGTTTAGAATGATCGAAACTGAGGTGAGAAGAATTGATGGATATATAGAAATGATGTTTACAGGTGGTGATATTTTTGTACAGGTTGATATATTTTTATTTGTTTGTACAAATTGATTTTTATTTTGGTCAGAGATTTTTTTAGGCTGAAATGATATAATATGGTGTGCTATAAGATCATGCATTAATTGCCTTTGTACAATCTACATATTTTTTTTCATGTCTTCCTTTGCAAGCTAATGCCTATATATATATATTTGTTTCATTCCTTTACAAAGCTTCATATATGAATGTATTTTATTTTCTTTTCTTTTGTTTTCTTTTTAACTTGTCTTTATAATATTACTTTATAAATAAATTTCTATTTTAATTTGCTGTTAGATTTTATTTAAGTGTTACTTCATTTTTATTTCTAACTTATATATTTATTATACTTACGTAAATTTCATAGTTTCTAGTGTTGAGATATATATATATATATTTATTATTTTGTAAGTATATTTTATTTGTATTTTATTTTACTTTATATATTTATTCCTATTTTAACTTAAAATTTAAATTCAATATATATATAAATTCAAATTTATTTATGCACATATACATATATATTCACATATATGTATAAGATTTAAATTCAAATGATTTAACATATATTTTATTTGAATTTGGAGAACTCAAATTTATTTACCAATAAATTTCACAATTTTTTTATTCAAAAATTTAAATTAATTAACAATTTAAACTTAGTTAAAATCCTAGATCATTACAGGTTACTTCAGCTACTTTATTATCGTCATTCTAAGATGATTTATTACTCCATTGAGCTTTCCTATCCTTTGTCAAAAATGACTAAACCAAAAGCGCGAGAGGAAGTCAAGCTATGTTGGGTTGCTCCCATTAGGGTATTTTCACATCTCATCTAGTTGGATTCCGTTGTGCACTTAGATGTGAAAATATTCGGATACTCGGTAGGGTCTGGCGGGGTCCGGCTTGGTATTGTCCGAGAAGTGTCATGGAGTAAATGAGCTTCTCAGAAGTATATTACTAGAGGTATACTTTAAGGGGGTGCACCTTCCTTGTCATTTTTTGGTAAATTTCCTTTCCTTATTTGATTCGAAAACGCTAAATGTTTTAGCTTTAAATTTCCACGAGTAGAGCCAACTCCTCATCACGACATTTAAGTATTTATTTAGTCCATTCTATCAAGTTGGACAGTTACCTTATTTAGTCCATTCTATAAAGTTTGGATTGTTACCTTATTTAGTCCATTCTATCAAGTTTGGATTGTTACCTTATTTAGTCCCTTCTATCAAGTTGGACTGTTTTCCTTGTTCTCTCCATTCTGTCTAGTTTGGATTTTACTTGGTTTATTCCCATTCTTTCAAGTCTGGTTTAATATTATTTATGCTCATTCGTATTTGGATTTTTTTCCTGATATTTGTTTCTGCTCTTGCCTGTATGGATGTTATTCTTGTGAGGTAAAAACCTGTTTCGCGTTAGCGACGTGGTCTCACAGAACTTTGTTATATGTTCATAATTATTCGAGTTATCTCACGTTGGTATATCCAAACTTATCCGAGTGTTATTTATTTATAATGCTTGGATCATACCGGGTATTTTCGCAGGTTGTCTTTGAAGTTTTGGAGATCGTGGAGGGGAGCTGAAGATTCACATATCGTAGTATTTTATTTTTCCACTTTATTATAAAGTATACTTACCGGGTATTTTCCGCTTTATAAAATTGCTTTAATCAACTGATTTGAAGTTAATTTACCACTGTAATAAAAGTGTTTTAAAATAATTATTTATTTTATTAAAGATAATGGATTTGTTTATTTAATAGAGATTTTAAATGTGATTAATTATCTTTTGGGATAATTAATATTTGTTTCAAATTATAAAAAGAAATTGGAACTCGATTATTAGGATGTTAGGTTGGATAATCTTCTAGGTGTTTAGTCTGATGTTGGTTTAGGCCTTCGGGGTCACGCACTTGGAAAAATTATTCTCTTAGCATTTTAACAATCAAGAACTAATTCTAAAAGTGTTTTACCAATATGGAAATCATGCACAAGTTCAGTTTGTTTTTAAAAGTAAAAGTTTGATTCCTTTATGAAAATAAACTATTTCTGTAAAGCGAATCACTTATATAGATATGATTTATTTGTATTGTTAGCACTAAACATCGAAGAAGTAAACTTGTTGCTATTTCAAAAGTTAAAAATAATTGTTGAACATGATATTGAGGTAACACTATATTGACTTGTCCGGTATTATTGTTAACCAAGAAAAAGTACAAGTTTGAATTCAATAAGCAGTGATAAGCATAAAAGACTTAGTTTCCATATATGATCGTTTTATATCCTTGATAGTTGGTATCTCAGCTATCGGTTACTTCAACTACTTTATTATCGTCATTCTAAGACGATTTATTGCTCCATTGAGCATTGCTATCCTTTGTCGAAAATGACTAAACCAAAAGCTCAAGAGGAAGCCAAGCTATGTGGGGTTGCTCCGATTAGGGTATTTTCACATCTCATCTCGTTTGGATTCGGTTGTGCACTCAGATGTGGAAATATTCAGATACTCGGTAAGGTCTGGCGGGGTCTGGCTTGGTATTGTCCGAGAAGTGTCACAGAGTAAATGAGCTTCTCAAATGTATATTACTAAAGGTATACTTCAAGGAGGGTGCACCTTCTTTATCATTTGTTGGAAATTTTCCTTTCCTTATTTGATTCAAAAACCCTAACTGTTTTAGCTTTAAATTGCCACGAGTAAAACCAGCTCCTCATCACAGAATTTAAGTATTTATTTAGTTCATTCTATCAAGTTAGACTGTTACCTTATTTAGTCCATTCTATCAAGTTTGGATTGTTACCTTATTTAGTCCCTTCTATCAAGTTTGGATTGTTACCTTATTTAGTCCCTTCTATCAAGTTAGACTGTTTTCCTTGTTCTCTCCATTCTATCTAGTTTGGATTTTACTCGGTTTATTCCCATTCTTTCAAGTCTGGTTTAATATTATTTATGCTCATTCGTATTTGGATTTTTTTTCCTAATATTTATTTCTGCTCTTGCCTGTATGGATGTTATTCTTGTGAGGTAAAAACCTGTTTCGCGTTAGCGGCGTGGTCTCACAGAACTTTGTTATATGTTCCTAATTATTCGAGTTATCTCACGTTGGTATTTCCAAACCGATCCGGGTGTTATTTATTTATAATGCTTGGATCATACCGGGTATTTTCGTAGGTTGTCTTTGAAGTTTTGGAGATCGTGGAGGGGAGCTGAAGATTCACCTATCGTAGTATTTTATTTTTCCGCTTTATTATAAAGTATACTTACCGGGTATTTTTCGCTTTATAAAATTGCTTTAATCAACTGATTTGAAGTTAATTTACCACTGTAATAAAAGTGTTTGAAAATAATTATTTATTTTATTAAAGATAATGGATTTGTTTATTTAATAGAGATTTTTAATGTGATTAATTATCTTTTGGGATAATTAATTTTTGTTTCAAATTATAAAAAGAAATTGGAACTCGATTATTGGAATGTTAGGTTGGATAATCTTCTAGGTGTTTAGTCTGATGTTGGTTTAGGTCTTCGGGGTCGCGCACTTGGAAAAATTATTCTCTTAACATTTTAACAATCAAGAACTAATTCTAAAAGTGTTTTACCAATATGGAAATCATGCACAAGTTCAGTTTGTTTTTAAAAGTAAAAGTTTGATTCGTTTATGAAAATAAACTATTTCTGTAAAGCTAATCACTTATATGGATATGATTTATTTGTATTGTTAGCACTAAACATCGAAGAAGTAAACTTGTTGCTATTTCAAAAGTTAAAAATAATTGTTGGACATGACTTTGAGGTAACACTACCTTGACTTGTCCGGTATTATTGTTAACTAAGAAAAAGTACAGGTTTGAATTCAATGAGTGGTGATAAGCATAAAAGACTTAGTTTCCATATATGATCGTTTTATATCCTCGATAGTTGGTATCTCAGCTATCGGTTACTTCAACTACTTTATTATCGTCATTCTAAGACGATTTATTGCTCCATTGAGCGTTGTTATCCTTTGTCGAAAATGACTAAACCAAAAGCTCAAGAGGAAGCCAAGCTATGTGGGGTTGCTCCCACTACAAGAAAATCTATTTTTAGTTGCATTAATTGGTGGCGTTTTATATTTTGTGCAACTGTTGGTAATTTTACAATATAAAAATAAACAAAGAAACGCGACTAATTCTCCCGCCTGTTATTTGTGGAATTTTTCGCTAAAGTTTTCCGTGGCCACTCAAATTTCCTTTACCCCTTATTCTTTCCCAAACGCTCCACTTAAAAAAAGTTATTCGTCTCTAACCTAAAATCATGCCGCTGCTTGATGGTAATGCCCACTGCCATCGAAAAATTTATTCACTTCGGCTAATTAATTCAACGTCGCAATCAAAAACCGGCCACAGTTCAACCTCGCCATCATCTAAAAGCTTATAGCACCCGCCTAGAGTTTTAACGCGTTCGCTTGAGGAATAATCGCTTGAGATTGAAAGCCGCCGCCGCCGTGATCTGAAATTCGAAGATATCATCTATTGGAAATCGCTTAGTTGGAGATGCGGTCCTGGCCAGAAGATTGTCGTCGAGATCTGAATGATGTTGCTCGTGTCTTATCGAAGTTCGTTGTTCCAAAGATGTGATGTGACGTTGCTTGAATATGAAGCCGATTAGATGTGGCTGTGGCTGGAGTTCGCTGAAAATCGTCATCGCCATGTTTGAAATCCAACTATCTCTCTTCTAAGCAGGCA
Organism: Allium fistulosum; assembly: GCA_030737815.1. Classification (NCBI taxonomy): domain Eukaryota; kingdom Viridiplantae; phylum Streptophyta; class Magnoliopsida; order Asparagales; family Amaryllidaceae; genus Allium; species Allium fistulosum. Next base: position 239,602,112 of record CM060902.1, read on the forward strand.
TGTTTTCCTTATTTCTCCTTCTTTTGGAATTTTCTGTAAACTTCTTTAGTCTCATTCATATTTGCAATTACTTCTCTAGTAGAAGTATGAAAATTATCTCATAGTCTCAAGTCAAATTGAAAAGGGAAAGAATATTGTTTAGAATGCTTAAGAGTTTCTGATATAATTTTTATTTTTTGTATTTGTTTTTCTGCACAATTATTTGCAGGATAATGCTGCACAACTTAGCACAATGGTAGCTGAACATGTATAGTATTTCTCTCTTGGTCATCAACAACATGAACTTATGTTTACCAACCATCAAATTTACATCATGCCTCTGCCACACTGATTTCTCACTTTTTCGTGTGGTTATGATTATCGGTTAATGCTCTAAATACTTAATTTTTTAGGATGTTGGTGGTATAATGTCTATTTCAGTTGAAGCAGCCGCAGCGCATGATTCTTTAAGTGATGGAAGAGAGCTAATCCACACATATAAGGTACCTCAGTTTGTACCATCTTGTTATATTACAATCTCAGTTTTTCTTTGATAAATGTCATGATAACGAGTACAATGTTTAGCTTTTATGCCTTTTGTAAATTTCAGAAATTGACAGTGCTTGATGGTGAAAGGAAGGTTTGCATTAGCAATTAAATCATTACACAAAGAAGAGGTTGGCAGAATAAGGTTATTACAATTGCACTTACATTCAGTGTTTCATACTTTAGCTATATAAAATAAAATTTTAAGAAATCATGGTAATTTAAGTAAGCTAATCCGCTGTTCCAGTATACTTTGTTGGGACTTACTTATCGGTTTTTTCCCTAGAGTAAACTATGTTTGTTATTACCATTTCTTAAATGGATAGTTGAATACCATATCAGATTCAAATCCAAAGTTTTTTCAGGCTTTGTCATTGTGAAATTTTTACGCAGGCGATACAAATAAGAGTCCAATATTGAACTGATATGATTTCAAATCGATTTAAAAAAGCTTGAAAATGACATAATAAGTTTATTGCAATCTTCCATAATTTTTTTTAATCTCTGTTAAATGTAAACTCATTTTATCCATTTATTAAACCTTCTATATAATAATTACTTGGAATAACAGAATACATTATAATGTGTCAAATAGTAGAAACTCCTACCTCTGCTTTCTATTCCATACAGCAAACATTCATAAATTATTAATAGTAAAAAAACAAAAATAATATTATAGTATGTGTGATTAAAGGGAGTCCTATCACTAAGTGCGCAACGCCGAGTCAACTCTAAAGATCTAATAGCTGGTTTCGGAATTGAAAATCACCATTGATAAAGGTAAACTCTATGTTCCAAGAGATGAGTAAATATAATCTTTTAGATGTTTTCCTAAGAATTTTTTGATTGAGTTTTGTATAAATGTAATTTCATAATATTTTACCTCGCATCAATTTAGATGATTTAATATGAATTTTGGATCATAAATTTGAGTCCTAATGAAGTTAATTTATACAGAATAATGCACACGGACCCTTGGTAATATGAAAAACAGTCGAGATGGAGGTTGCTATTGCAGACAAAAGAACCTAAGCAAAATCAGCCAGATATGGGATCCTCTGTGGCTTCATCATAATTTTTCATTTCCACTCTAGGTGAAATTATTATATTTATGAAATTTTTGTTAAGAATAGGATGTGAACCTTACTATTTGAATCTTGAAGTTGAAGTATGTTTATAACTACTGATAGAAACGAGAAAGAAGCAACTTATATTAAAGCATGTAGATTACTATTCATGGTAGCTAATTTAGATTACTTGATATTTTGTGATCAAGATATCGTCGCTTTTGAATATCACTTATCCTTTAACAAAATTTTAGCAATGAAATACTTAACATTTGGAAATAGTTAACTATCTAGCTATTGATATTCTAATTCGCCAAAGACAAACATAGAGCTAACTGTCACTAATCCAGCTATAGATAAATACATATTTTTAATTGAGTTAACTGTCACAAACATATGCCTCTATGCTGATAAGAATAATATTGTTATTGAGTTTAAGGTTTCTTTTAAAATAAAAGTTTATCACTCGAACATCAATAGCAATGGCAGCATCTACCTGAATACTCTCAAAGAGCAGTGGAGCCTTCCTGCACATCTCTAAGGTATGTATTATTTTTCAAACATGCATGCTTTCTACTAAAAGTAGTACATATGACTAGCTAGCCTCACTACAAGTCTAACATAAATGGAACACTGAACAAAATTGTGGCTAGTTTGCCTCACTACCACCTATACACAATAATTTGGGTATAAGTCTATCCATTATAATAAAGAGCCATCATAGTCAGGGAAATATATTGCTCTAATTTGAGATGCAAACAAAGTTTAAGTATAAAGTAGGATTCCATATATGCAATGTAAAGTAGTTTAGACTTATCCTTTAATTCCGTCCCTATTCTATACTCCAAAGTTGCTACTTTTTATTGACAAGGTTAAGCTTATCATTTGCTTTCAATTTACAAACATATATTTTTACAGAGCTAATGAATTAGTTCCATCAACAAAGTCGAATTGATGCTTCTGGTTGTTTCTTCACGCTTCTAAATCTTCCCTGATTGTTCCGAAACCTCTTTACTTGTTTCAGCTGCTTGTGATGGTATGTCGAGCTTTATTTACCAACCTGTTTGATGAAATTCATTTCCAACTTGATGCACTCCAGGTGTTTGCCGAATTTCCTAGGTGTAACACTCTACTATGACTATACAATCATCAATTTGCTGCATACAACAAGACCTTCCTTTTACGATTCCTTTCCACCGTCTGCCATCATGCTGGCCACATACTATTGTGATTTGGTTTACTTGTTAGTAAATTGAAGGTGTTTAGTTTGAAAGTAAGCATATATACTATCTTGTAGATATTGTAAATTGTGTATGGTGGTATTTGTTGTGCGTATGTAGTTGGTGAGGGAGGCGCAGTTTTGTGGTGAATTGTGTACGGTGGTATTATGGTATTGTGGCAGTTTGGTGGCCTAGCTGCAGTGAAGCGGTGGTGCAATAGTGGGATTGGGGGGAATGTTATAGTAGTGGATGGTGAAGGTGAATGAAAGTGGGGATGTTGCAGCAGTTAGGTGTGATGAAGCAATGGTATTTGTTTGATGGGGTAGATGCAATGTACAGGCAGATGGGCTGTTATGGCAGGGAGGGGTGGTGATACCGGCTGTTGTTATTGCTGATGATGGAGTATAAATATGGTCACAATTGTAAATATTGGTGAGAAGTTCAATGATGGTGGGAAGTTCAGGTTGTACTGTAGTTGATGTGAGTGAAGTATGATAGTTGGCAGTGTATGTAGTTTAAGAGTAGGAGTGGTTGCACCGGAGATGTACTGTAGTGGATATGAAGTCACTAGGAGTTTGGTGTGGTCTGTTTGAAGTGTAGTTGCAGGTGATAGCTGCTGTGATGGATTTGCACTGGAAGTTGGAGTCAGAAAAGGGTATGTAATAGGATGTAGTCCTACGAATTAACAAAATTGTTTATCTATACGTTGTGCTTTCACTTGTGCAGGCATTGGACTTTCAAAGATAGCAAGGTTGAACTTTTATGGTGCTAGCTTTCACTTGTGTATGCAACAAAGAATTATGGGTAATCAAACGTTTTGTTAGCACTAGTTAGATATAACATTTATTAGTACCTGATGTGTAAATTTGTATGCAAATGGTTATTGTATGTGAGTTAGGTCATTTTGTCGAAAAACTATTGTATTGGAATGGTTATGGATATTTTATTTGATTATATGGTTAATGTGTTTTTTAACTTATTTGAATATGATGATTATGTGAGTGATTGTTGATTGATATAATAGAACCAAAATAGACCATTAACAAGAAATAATAGCATGAAAAAATGGTGTAAAATAATAAACAACTTTTAGTAGCGTTTCAAAAACGCTACCGAAATATATATAGTGGCGTTGAGTAAATGCAACCGTAAAACAGGGGTAAAGTTGGAAATTCTATTAGTAGCGCCAAAAAATCTTTTGGTGGCGTTTTTTAAATGCTACAAAAAGATTTATGGTGGCGTTTAAAAAACGCTGCCAAAAATGCATTTATAGTGGCGTTAAAATAAATGCAACAAAAAATCATGGATTTTTAGTGGCATGTTTTCTCGTAACGATTATCAAAACGCCACCAAAAATTTTTGTAGCGTTTTTTGAGTGCTACAAATTTTTTTTCTTGTAGTGTCCGATTAGGGTATTTTCACATCTCATCTAGTTTGGATTCGGTTGTGCACTTAGATGTGGAAATATTCAGATACTTGGTAAGGTCTGGCGGGGTCTGGCTTGGTATTGTCCGAGAAGTGTCACAGAGAAATGAGCTTCTCAGAAGTATATTACTAAAGGTATACTTCAAGGGGGGTGCACCTTCTTTGTCATTTGTTGGAAATTTTCCTTTCCTTATTTGATTCAAAAACCCTAAATGTTTTAGCTTTAAATTGCCATGAGTAAAACCAGCTCCTCATCACAAAATTTAAGTATTTATTTAGTCCATTCTATCAAGTTAGACTATCACCTTATTTAGTCCATTCTATCAAGTTTGGATTGTTACCTTATTTAGTCCATTCTATCAAGTTTGGATTGTTACCTTATTTTGTCCCTTCTATCAAGTTGGACTGTTTTCCTTGTTCTCTCCATTCTGTCTAGTTTGGATTTTACTCGGTTTATTTCCATTCTTTCTAGTCTGGTTTAATATTATTTATGCTCATTCATATTTGGATTTGTTTCCTGATATTTATTTTTGCTCTTGCCTGTATGGATGTTATTCTTGTGTGGTAAAAACCCATTCTGCGTTAGTGGCGTGGTCTCACAGAAATTTGTTATATGTTTCCCATTATTCGAGTTATCTCACGTTGATATTTCCATACTGATCCAGGTGTTATTTATTTATAATGCTTGGGTCAGACCGAGTATTTTCCCAGGTTGTCTTTGAAGTTTTGGAGATCATGGAGGGGAGCTAAAGATTCACCATCGTAGTATTTTATTTTCCGCTTTATTATAAATTATACTTATCGACATTTGTAAGGTCAGGATTTTATAACTATCCAGTTGATAAGTTTTGTTTTTAACTTTGATATACTATGTATTTTTTTGAAGTGACGGTTTCTACGGTCCTTGTTATATTATATGTTCTCTGTTCTTTTTCGTTTTATTTACCCTAACAATCTGCCCTTTTGTCGATTAAATGCGTGACATTTGAACATAATGGTAGTATTCGGTGTCAACTTTCGATGGTCAAAAAGGCGGGTTGTTACAGATTATCTCAAAGTACTATTTCCTGTGTAGATTCGAATCATCTATAGCTTCATTCACAAATTCTCTCTTAAAGTGGTGCTTAAATTATTCCCAAGTAAGCCCTGCCTCGGGTACTTCAGAATTTAACATATCATACCACTCTAAAGCTTTCTCTTGAAGTTGACTAGATGCAACATATATCTTATGAAGTCTGATAAGCCCATTCGAGTAAAGATAAGCGAACATGTTCTAAGCCAAAGTCCTACCTTATTTTTACTCTCAGAACCCTTAAATGGTCTTCTTCCTAAATCACTATAGTCATGACTCAATTAAGCGAATAAGGTTCTAGGAATTTGAGAATTAAGGGCAACTATAGTAAAAGCTTGAAATGTTCCCACTAATCCCTTAAGTTGCAAACTAGTAAAAAATACTCCTTCACCAACATGACTATCAGACGATCCAAGAGGAAATCTAAGAGATCCTTCACTAGCCATAACTCAGTTCTGCATAATCCAAACTCTAAATTAGAAACCAATTCCAAATATATTATATAATAATATTTGTATACTTAAAGAAAATCTCAAATACGATCCAATTAATTACCCCAACATCAATTTATATTCCTATCCCTATTAGTTAATAAAAATTACTAACTACAACACACCTATGGGATAGGACTTCTAGGTCATCTAGGTCAAGATCTGAACTCTGAATCAATTTATATTCTATAAAGTTCTAAACACTGCTCTGATACAAAGTTGTGATGACCCCACCGCTATACTCATTTTAGCAAAGAACATTTCAAGTAATGTCGTCTGCTAATCGAGAGAATACGGCTGGTTAAGGGCAAACGAATATGAATATATCTTTATACTAACACTGACACATCATTTATACGCTTTTCTTAATATCTGAACTGAAATTTGACATGTACAATATTAATACAAAGTACTAAACACACCGATAAAAATATTCAAAACAATATATAATATGGAAATAAATATCAGAGTTACATAGATCACAGCGGAATAACATACATCATATATAATACATACTATGAGTCTACAAAATATAATACTAGACTAACATAATATACATCCGAAAATAAGTCACTATCTCAAATCATACATCCTATAATACTACATAGTACATATACATATCCTACAGAAGATAAAACTAAAATATCAAAATGATCTATCTTCTACTAGTACACCTACCCAAAAGCCTGAGCGTCCTAAAACCTAAAATGTCTTGACCTAACTAGATTATTAAAAATAAACGGGTCAGACTATCTCTAAATATCCAAAAACTGTGAGAACAAGATATAACACAAGAATAAATGACATATAGGTAAATCCAGATATCCAAGATATAACAAGTCACAGAATTAATTTACTCAAAATTTATCTCAAGGCACAAGGATTTATATTTAGGCCACAAACACAGATTAGTCACTAAACACGGAATTACAGAATAAAGCATAATATTCCTAACATAGAGAAACCAATTCCATACCGTTGCAAACAAATAATTGTGGTATCACTCGTACCGATTTGATATCAAAGATCGGAAACACAGAATCTCGACAGGATCATAAGGATCGGGGATATAGAATCTCAACACGATCACAAGGATCGGGGAAAACAAAAAATCCTCATATCTCGACTGATCACAAGGATCATGGAAAACCAAGCCTCGACGATCATAAGGATCGGGGAAAATCCACAAAGATCAAGGAAAAATCCATGGGTATACTTCTTAAGGATCTATCGGCCTCGCCGAACACCAAAAGAGAGTAACTCTAAAGTGCCATATACTATCACTTTTAGTAGTCACAAGAACTAACCAAAACGTCCCATACCGTTCGGTAAAATCCAAGTATTTACTATAAGCTAGTAAATCTCACTCATTACGATTCTATTGGAAAATCTGAACTATATTCTCTTAAAGATCAATTAGCCCCATCCCGAACACCAAAAGAGAATACAACCTTAAAATATTAAATACTTTCCTATATGCAATCACAAAAATTTAATCCAAGTATCCCATACTACTAGGTGAAATTCAAGTATTCGCTAGTGGGTTAGTAAATTTCACTTAAACATTCTATTCAATGGTTGTACCATACCCGACGAAGCGTTATTTAAATGCATTGAAACCAATTAACAACACTAAGTCGATTATTAGTATTTTCCAAATTATAGAATTAAAGTTCTCAAAACATTTTATTTTTAAAAATTCGAAGGTCACATGAGAATGTCCAAAATCGCATAAAGTCCAAAATCTATTTTAAGATTTATTAAGTAATAGGTAACCATATTATTTGAAAATTGTAAAAGAGTTTGAAATCAATATGTATGTGTGTATAAATTTCTTATAACTTCACTTACAACTTTTCAATGATCCATTTCCTTTATAAACTTTTCCATTCAAAACTATATACTTATGAAACTTCTATGCAATCACCTTGAAATATACATACATACATACATATACATATATATTCCCAAAATATCCTTTTCCAAATTATACACATTTTCATATATATAATAGAAAAATGATTTATTTAAAAAAAGTTTCCTTTATAAATAGCTTTACTAATTGATAGAATAAATTGTATATTTAGCACTTAAAACATAGAATAAGAACTCGGCACAAACAAGATCATCAAAATGATTCAACAACTCGGAAATATCATTAATATTAACATGAAATAGAGCATACAAATTAGCACGCAACAATCAAATAAACAACTGGGCAACCGGACAGTTAAGCGGGCAATCAGAGACTTCACCTAGAGCTGGAATAGCTTCAGGAATACACGCTACCGGTGCACCGATGGTGCCCAATGGTCCATCGGTCGTGGTGAAACCTAGAGCTATTTTAGCTCTAGGTTGCCCTCCGGCAGTCCATCGATTGGTGATTGTTGAGCATTGTATGCTATTACTTCTCAAGCGCTGATTTATACTACATGCAAACACAGAAACAACTATGTATTGATAATTTAAATGATCATATGATAAGGGTTTATAACTCAATTTATAGTAAAAACAACCAGCCAATGATTTCATCCAAGATCAGCAAATAAATCAAAATCCAAGATCATTAGACATATGTGTGTGAGTTGAATAACTCACCTTTCACTAGAGCTTGAAAATTATCTTCTCAAATATACTAAGCTAATAATCTCCTTCTCCAAGACACATAATTTTCTCTTCTAGCCAATATTTTCAAAAATTAAGAGATGATCAAAATCTTAGAATTATGAGATAGGAAGATAAAGCTAGATCAATTACCTAGCTTCCATTTGATTTGTTGAATTTTCCTTAATTTCTTATGATTTTCAAAAGATAAACCAGGGCTTGCTTTGCTATTGACCATGGTTTATGAGAAATAAAACATACATGATTTTCTAAAAAGGGAATTATGAGACTAATAAAGATTACTGATCTATTTCTCCTAAGGACTATTGGGCCCGAAAAAAAGGTTAAATCCCAAAAAGGAAAAATAGAATTGCAACAATTAATTTCCTACTAAGCCCAACAAGAATAATTAAAATAAACATTTTGTTTAGCTATCTCATAACATTAATCAATTCGACTTATTAAAACTAATTTATTTTATTTAGCCTTTACAACCATTTAATAATATTTCAAAATAAATTGAAATCTCCTTTAAAGAAATTATAACTCATTTCTTTTCATAATTTAAATCAATTATTCACAACAAAACTTTAATTACTCAACTAAATTTCCAAATCCTAGATTAAAAATTAACCATACTTAATCATAAGTAATTATGTAATTAACAATAGAGCTGTTACAGATTGTAGTGGGAATATTGTTGTGTTAAACATAGTAATATACTTAAAAACTACAAGATGGATCTAGGAATTCGGTAGGTGAAATATCAGTTTAATAAATTTACACAAAGTGCAATTTATTTGATATCCTTAAATGTTAAGGATGACCAAATGCACTTTTGTAAAGAGTTCGGTATGGTTTTGGATTAAGGATTTTCTTTAAATAGTTTGACTATTTGGAAAGCAATGCGAATGTACGAGGGCGGATCTAACTTAGGGACAGTCGGGATAAAGAGAGTAAATAGTCACCTCTGCTTCATGAAGAAACATAGAAAATGAGAATTATATAAAATACTAAAAAGTACTTAATATGGAATGAGAAATCTGAATCTATTCCAAATGTATTTTCATATAGAAATTGTTCTCTACGATAGTTATTTCTTCGAGTTCATGATATTTGATCTGAAACTCTCGACTGTAAACTAGTTATAGTTGATGAAATAAATCAAGTGATTGGATGGAGCTTCGTATTTCATGCGCTATTATAGTAATGGCTGAAATAGTAGGAGCATATCATATGACACTTATAAATGGATGCCACAAGGTATGAAAATTGTTTTTGAAATATACCAAATATCATTTATGAAATAATAACTATTTTAGTATATACTAAAAGTGGATATAATTTTTTTTTGTTATGAATATTGTGAATATTCATTATGAGATAAATCTATTTATAATAACGGTATTTTTTTATAACATCGGTGATGGGTTAGCTATAGAAAATATAGAAGTATCAGAAATTTTTACAATATTTTTTGAACTATGGAATTCGCCATATATTTGAGAAATAATTCTTTAATCGTATGATTATGAATAATATGGTATTAGTGAATTGTATCTCAAAAGATTAAAGGCGGAGTACCCCTTCAATGGAAGTGACAAAAGAGTTAGTGAACTCGTTGGATTGTTACATATATATGTACATAATTTGAAGTCTAGTGATGCCACAAAGAATCCACTTACTTCGTTAAAGTCACGGATGACTTATCAAAGAAATGAACATGTGCATTTGATACACAAGTCGTGTATTTATGATAAGTTCACTAAATATAAAATGGAAGTAGAAAATATAACATGCAGAGGAAATAAATGAATTCGATTTGATCAAATAAGTGAGTGTATTGGATGTAACGACCCGGATTTTGGACATCGAATATTGGATAATTAACTAATTTTATTATTAAATATTAATTTTTATAAGTCGAACAAATAAATTCTGATAATTGAAATATTTGAATATATATGAATTGATTTAAAAACTATATTAAATATTGAATTACAAAATATCTTGATATGATAAATCTTATAAAAAAGTATATTATATATGAACTCCACCATTCAAATTAAGATAAAATATCCATATATATATATATATGAATATATGCACAAAGCTTTATGATGTTTATATATATATATATATAAGTATATAAATACACAAGTATATGAATGTATTCTCATATGAAATAGTATACATGAAAATTTGTATAAATGTGAATATATATAATGACAAAATGTACACAAGTAATGTAAATGGAAAAATATATGTAATAAGAAAATATTTATAAGTGTAGATGTATGTGTATGATAACAAACACATGCAAATGAAAGACCTGTATATATGTAAAAATTGTACATATAAGAGATATATATATATAGGGATATGTGCATATAAAAGGTTCATGGTGGAGAAATAAAATAAAATAAATATACATAAGTTAAGATGTATATAATATGTGTAAATATGAAAATATATGTAATGAAAAAGTATAGATAAGCAATGCATATGAAACCCCTTAATATATATATATATATATATGAAGTATGTATGCATATGTAAGCATACAAGGAGACATCATCATAACACATTTCAAAATCAAAGTCAAAAATAAAATCAAGTCATATGAAAAAGAAAATCAAATCAAGGCAAACATCAAAATTTTTCGTATGAAATCAAATCAGGTCAATACCTCAAATAAAAGTAAAAATATCAAACAAAAGAAAAATGCAGCAGCCTGTAAAACAATGCTTCAGCCTCCCATCCTCTTTATATATATATCCTACCTATCACTGCCTCATTTCACACTCTGGCATTCAAAAATAAAAGTATACAAACTACCATTGCAAACTCAAAAAAACAAGCTTCCACTACAATTTAAAAATATTTCAAGTACGGGAGGATCAAATAGAAAGCAAGCAACATATTTCTTTTGAAAAACCATGCCTTGTTCAAAGGAAAAATAGTGAGTAGAACTAAGACTTTATATATTGAAATCTTTGTTATGTGCCTGGGTATGGAAGTAGAAGTATTGTTTGAAAAGTATGCTTGAATAAGAATATGTATATACTATAGATGAATGTATATAAAAAGAGTATAAACAGGATAACATAGGCCTGCTCACCATTTGTTCTGGTGTAAGTTAAAACTGACACGCTTAACTTCTAAAATTCCTATCTTTCAACTTAATATGTTTTAGGTTATGATGGTAAAAGAAAAATTGCTTGTTATTGATTGTACTTTATTCAAAAATTGGTTCTAATGAATATTATGATGTATAGGACATAGAAAAGAAGTTTTACAGTAAGTAACCAGATATTGAAGAAATTCAAACATCAAGATTTGTGCTTTTACTTATGTGGATGTGTTCGAAATCGAAAATGGTGATTTGTGAAAACGGTTTCATGATTTTTCATTTCGTATGCGGTGAGATATAAGGAGATGGCCAGTTTTAGGTCGAATTTCAGTGATCTCGGTGGTATTAGGTGTCGGCGTTTGGTCGGGAGGAGGCTGAAGCAAAGGGGAGTGTGGAAAAAATGGAGCGGAGATTTTCTGATCGACGTGGTGGCCGGTCGAAGGGGAAATAGGGTTTGAGGCTGGTTTCGGTCGACGTTGAACTGTGATATTGTGGTGGGGACGTAAAGTTGCGGTGTAGGGGGAAAAGGTGGAGAGGGAAGTGGCAAGGCTCCTGGCGAAATGGGGTGGACTCCGGTGGTCGGAGGCGGCGGCACGAGGTAAAGGAAGGGTCGGTTGTATTTTCCTAGTGATGGGTTTTCGTTCGATTTCGTATTTGTGTTGTGTCATTAAGTCTGGGTGGTCAGGAGGGTTGCGAAGGCCGAAGGTGATGTGTGATGGTGGTCGGAGGTGGACGGTAAGGGTTCGTCGATGCGTGCACGTGAACGACGTGTTTCCAATCCAGGTCAAATAGAGAGAACTGAGGGAATTAAAGGAGAAAAAAAGGAGGGGGAAGAAGAGGAGGGAAGATGGGCCGGAAGTTGTTGGGCCAGAAAGAATAGGAAAAGGAAATAGGTAAATAAAGGAAAGGTAAAAGAAAAAAAAGAGAAAAAGAAAAGAAAATAAGGGAGAAAATGAAAATAAGAAAAAGAAGAGAAAAAGAAGAGAAAATGGAAGAAAGGAAAAATAATAAAGAAAAGAAGAAAGTAATGGAATTTATATTATATATATACACACACACACACACACATTTATATTATAACTTATATTTCCTTCCTTTAAAAAAAATCTAATTTCATCTTAAATCCGTAATTTAAAGTTCGGTGATATTTTACAATTTAATGGAAATTAATATTATTATTATTGTTTAACTTAAACTTATGAATAATTAATGGTATTTTATAATTTATTATCTAAAATTAATTTGGACTCAAAAGTAAATGGATATGGTTAATCAAGAATTAATAAAAGGCTGATGTGTGAATTATTTTGACATCTGTTATAGATCGTCAAATTGGTTAACGATCTATATCATGGCTTAATCTATTGGAGATTTAATTCAATTTTCTTGTCTGTGACATCAAGTGACCAATCGAGTTAAAACAATTTGGATTAATATGATGATACGTTTTAATTGAAATAAACCGTTGTAATAAAATGCCATATTTAAATGTTATTACCCTAAATAATAAATTTGTTTACTTTAAACAATTTATCCCTTTAAAATTTATCACTTGGATTCGAAGAGACCGGGATCGGATATCAGCGTTATCTGGAACCACTTCGATTTAATAAGCACCACAAATCTTTACGAGTTGATTATAGAGTCTTACGGGCTGGAATTTAAGAAACTAATTAGATCCGACTATTTTAAATAAGTAACTGTACTTCGATATTATTTTAAATATCCATGGATTTTGTATCAAGTGTTTGGCTATAACAAGAAAAAAACTCGTAGGGTTGTACGAGTTACCTTAGTTCCAAAGAAGTGTTATAACTTAAGTATACAAATTTAAGTTGGTTTACTCACGCTGGTTTCCAGCCTGACTCGGGTGTTACTTTATGGTAATTGTAACAACCCGCATATTTATCGGTTGTATATTTAAATATTTTATTTAAATATAACATCGTTCGTCGGATTATAGTCCGAAAAACTACTTTTTACAAACGGTCGAATTGGGACTCGAGACCACTTCCATTGAGTTCAAAATGTCGTTTGTGATCTTTTTGAGTATAAGCTTCGATATGTTTGGAGTAAGTCGAATTTTGCTATTTGCTAAGTGGGCTTTTGGGTATGGGTTTCACCCAACTCATATACACCAACTCAGCCCTTCTCTTCTTCCATTCAATCCTATTCATTTCTTAAGCCCAAGCACAACTGAAAATGGGGGAAGAGAATGGGAAATAGAAATTCCAAGCCCTAGTTTACTTTGCAAACTTGAATCCTTGCTCCAAAATCAAGTAGAAGCTATTGGTAAGCCTCCTCTTCATCTTCTCTATCTCTTTCTCTCTTCAATCTCAGAAATTCCTAAACCTAAATTTAGGAAATACTTGTTTTGATCTTAGATTGAAGCTTGTTGAGTTGAAGTGGAGATTGGTTGGTCTTCTCCTTGCAATTGTGCTCCTTCTTCCTTGTTTTTGGGTTAAAGGTGAGATTTTTATCTCACATCTATGTCTACAACTATTTTGGATTGTTAGGAATGAATTCCTGACATATTTACATGTTCATTTGCTTTCGATTTGGATTGATTCGGTGAAATTGCCAATTTATGATTTTTGAAGCCAAATCTATGAAATCCTTTTATGGTTGATGTTTATGTTGTTCGGAGCATTTGCGTGTGTCGTTAAGGTTGGGTAGTCGTTTGACATAAGCCCATAATCAACACACATCCGATTGCTATCGATTTGCTTGGCCATAGATGGCCTAGGTTCAGGAAATACCTGACCATCAGGATTCAGATGTTTGAATCTGAATTTCAGACGTCTGAATATTATATTGGGGATTTTCTTTCCCCAGTATTCAGACATCTGAATCAATGCCTCCAGACGTCTGAATTGGCTAATTTTCAACCAGAAAGGAAATAGGCAAAATAATGCCTATTTCAGACGTCTGAAAATTTGGGTTCAGACGTCTGAATTCTGTTCTGGAAAACAAATTAATTTCCAGATTCAGACGTCCGAACCCCTTCTTTCAGACGTCTGAATCTGCTGTCTTTTGCCAAATTACCTTGTTTGTTTAGTTTTCCAAATTTAATCGATGTGTGTTGATTCCAATTAGTTATTTATGCGTATTTGACCTTGATGATTCCTTTTTGACTTTATTCACGGGTTTTTATAAATGTTCTCTTCAAATCGTATTAAAAGCTCGCTTCTCCAATTTATAAATTCTATTAAAAACACACACACAATTTCGCACTCCGAGCGAAGTGGGAGGAGAATTAAATGATTAGATAAAACGCGTGCAATGAACACGTGCGTTCATCTTTTCCGTTAAATCCCAATCTATTTGTTTGAATGTTTTGACCTTTGGTCTGGTTTATCGATGAAATGAGGTGAACTTTGTACTGCTTTGAGTGTGAAGTTGATTGACGGATAGTAAACCGTTTAGTGCGAACGAGTGGTTATGGGACTCACGTTAACACTTTTCGGATTCCTTTTCGAGAGTTATGACACATTCTGCCAGTTAGTGGTGTCCAGTACTGGGCCTCCGGACCTTCACCACTACGGTTTGTTGCCTTTGGGATAATGTCTTCGGACTGTCTCCTTCAGGTTTGTTGCCTTCGGGTTTGTGCCTTCGGGCTTGTTGCCTTTAATATTGCTTTGGAGTTGGTCCTTCGCCCCGGCTCAAGTGATATTGGGTTTGGAGCCTTCGGGCTTATGGATCCTTGTGTATACAGTACTGAGCTCGAGCAATCTTTTGTTTCATTGATATGTATATTCCCTAGGTATCGCTCTTCGGTGTTGGTCTTTTTGAGCCGCACGATATACAACGGTTACCTTGTGGAACTTGTATACCTTTATTGGTATTTGTTATTTGCCTTTTTGGCTTGTTTTGGGATATTCATATCCTTTGTTTATTTGAGATGCCGATGATATGAGGCTTGTTTTGTTATGTTCATCTTTTGTTAGATGATTGTGTTATCTCCCTTAGAGATATTTGTTATACTTTGTAACCTTGCAGGTTTATTGTTGTTCAGTTTATCTAACTGATTTGTTTAGCTAGACTGACCCGTGTATTTTATACTCGGGTCAGACCGAGATGTTTCAGGTTAGGTGCTTTTGGACTTAGCCTCTTTTGCTTCCGTATGGACTATTCCGCTAGTTTCTTGTTTGTCATAGATTTTGTGTAGTCCTTATCTGTTGTAACTCTGATATGTATTCTTGTGAACTCATCTGTATATTGTGGTTTGCTATACCACTTGACATGTATCATTTTGTATACTCTGCTTTGTATCAGTATATGTGTTTATGATGATCCACTGTTCTGTGATGTATATTACATTTGAGTTGTTATATTCTGTTCTGATAGATCCTCCAGCCACCTATGGTTTTGAATTAAGTATTTATTGGATATGTCGATCCGCTTGGTATGGCAATTGTCGATGTACTCAGTAGATAGTTAAGGAAAGACTATAGATGGTCGCTCCTATCCAGCCTTATTCTCCGTATTAGCAGACGGTATTATCTAATAATACTCTTTGCTAATGTGGGTATAAAGGTGGGGCGTCACAGTTTGGTATCGGAGCTGAGTTCAGAACAAAGTCTGATAAACACAGAACATAAGCACATATTACGATACATCAAAGTGTAACAATTGTTACAAATCTTTGAATCATCTTGCCTCTATTCCTTCCATGTTTTTGGGGGTAGATATGGTTTGGGAATACGTCTAGGAATGCATTTAAATTCCGTAGTATTCCATATTGGGTTATCTACCTTGGGAATAATCTTTATCTTATCTTAACTTTCAGCTTATGGCTGGAAGAGGCAGAGGACGACGCACGAGTGCTGGGCAATCTAGTGGCTCACATCCGGACAGCGTTTATATGTCAGCCGATCAGTTTATGGAGTTGTTTAGGAGCACTCAGCCTCCAGTTCCTACTCGAGTGTCTCCACCTCGCAAGTCTGCCTTTGCACGCCAGTGTAGTGATTTTGCTCATCTTGGAGGAAAGCCGTTTAAAGGCTTCGAGTCCGTTCTCGAGGTCCAAGCTTGGATTCGCACGTGCGAACGTATCTTCTCTAGAATGAATATTTCTGATCATGATAGAGTTCTTGTAACTTCTATTTTATTACAAGAGCGTGCCCTTGATTGGTACGAGCTTCTTGTAGCCGAAATTGATGAGTCTGCTCATTCTTGGACTCAGTTTCGGGAACGATTCGAACTCAAGTTCGTTCCTGAATCTGAGAAAACTCTATTGACCCGTCGCTTCCTTGAGTTGAAGCAAGGGGAGTCTTCCGTTTCTGAATATGTTGCATCTTTCGAG
Organism: Allium fistulosum; assembly: GCA_030737815.1. Taxonomy (NCBI): domain Eukaryota; kingdom Viridiplantae; phylum Streptophyta; class Magnoliopsida; order Asparagales; family Amaryllidaceae; genus Allium; species Allium fistulosum. The sequence continues at coordinate 239,618,951 of CM060902.1, forward strand.
GCCTTATCTAAGTATGGTCTTGAATTCATTAGCACTTCTTATAGGAAGAATCTGAAGTTTGTCTCTGGTCTTAAGAAATATCTTAAGAAAACTTTGATGCTTGAGCTTAAGCTTTCCTTTGAGGAGTTAGTTGATTCTACACTTCATCTCGAAGCCATCGAGAAGGAATGTGATAGTGGTGATGATGTTGAGATTCGCAAGAACCCCAACAAAAAGCAGTCTCCATTGGATGAGCTGGAATTTTTCCCTTCCAAGAAGAAAAAGCCCGTTGAATCTGATTCTCAGTCTCCGTCTGCTGGAACACCTTCCATTCGGAAGTGTTTCAATTGTGGTTCTCCTGATCATATGATTCGAGCTTGTCCCAAGCCTCTCTTCTGCCGCTATTGCAAGAAGGAAGGCCATCATAGTTCCACTTGTCCCATTGCTCCGAATAATTCTCCATCTGGCAAGTCAAATGTAACATATGCTTCTGGAGGTTCTTCTAAGGGATAAGGTATGTCTCCATCTATTTTGGAAGGTTTCTATTTTTCTTTGCATTTTCGATTCCAATTTAATGGCATCATTTTTTCTTTAAGCCCTCATGATGAGGAAAGAGTTGTTTCTCTCATTCTTGTAGTTTGAGAATTTTCTGGTATTTTTAGTCTTGTCTTAGGATTATCACCTAAGCAATCTTTTGAGTGGTATTAAGGTCTTTTCAGTTCGACCTTGCTACCGGTTTTGATTTGGCTACGAGTTGCGGAAGTTAGCACTCCACTTACCGCATTCCGCACTCGTTGTGATTCTTATGAATAAATTATTGGGTCATTCAGTTTGTCTAGCTCATCTCATCCAATTTATAAATCGAATACTCTGCGAATATCTCGATGACTCCATTCATGTGTTTATTGATTTTGGATTAAATTAGCAATTTAAATTTTTGCAAATCTTTTTCCTAAGATTTATTTATAAGTATAAATGGGATTTTTGTTCTTAAAACGAACAAAGAGAATTTTTAAAAGTTTTTAGAAACATGTTTATCATATAGAAGATGATTTTGTGATTGTATTGCCCAATGAGTGCTTTAAGAATTCTGGTCGATGCGCTTGATCAACGTTATCGATAGGAATCTCCTAAACGCTTTGATGAGACAATTTGACACACTAAATTGATTTGAAATAAGGAAATTTTTCCAGAAAGATAATTTCATGACGGTAATTGAAATTTTGAAGCTTTAGCTTTTCGGTAAAGAATATTATTTGAAAGAACTCTTTTCTAATACTCTTATTCTTTTTATTCCCGAAAGGGGGATCGTGTTGCCAATGCATTTAGTTGTACGCAACAAGTGATTGTTTCTTTGTTGATGTCCGAATGGAATGATCTTTTTACCAAGTTCATCGGACGTTTTGTTGCACTTCATTTGTGAGCTTCGGTTCATTTGAAATATTTTTTATACCACGTCGGTGTTCCGAATTGTTTTGAGCTTAGGAATCCGGAGAATTCCCCAAGCAAGCAAGTTCGAACTTATCCATTTGTGCGCTTTGTGGCAAACATCTTATTCTGTTATTCTTTTCTGTTGATATGCTTTTTGGTTGTTACTCTTTATTTTTCTTCTTAAGAATTGCGAGGACGCAATTTCTTAAGGAGGGGAGTCTGTAACAACCCGCATATTTATCGGTTGTATATTTAAATATTTTATTTAAATATGACATCGTTCGTCGGATTATAGTCCGAAAAACTACTTTTTGCAAATGGTCGAATTGGGACTCGAGACCACTTCCATTGAGTTCAAAATGTCGTTTGCGATCTTTTTGAGTATAAGCTTCGATATGTTTGGAGTAAGTCGAATTTTGCTATTTGCTAAGTGGGCTTTTGGGTATGGGTTTCACCCAACTCATATACACCAACTCAGCCCTTCTCTTCTTCCATTCACTCCTTTTCATTTCTTAAGCCCAAGCACAACTGAAAATGGGGGAAGAGAATGGGAAATAGAAATTCCAAGCCCTAGTTTACTTTGCAAACTTGAATCCTTGCTCCAAAATCAAGTAAAAGCTATTGGTAAGCTTCCACTTCATCTTCTCTATCTCTTTCTCTCTTCAATCTCAGAAATTCCTAAACCTAAATTTAGGAAATACTTGTTTTGATCTTAGATTGAAGCTTGTTTAGTTGAAGTGGAGATTGGTTGGTCTTCTCCTTGCAATTATGCTCCTTCTTCCTTGTTTTTGGGTTAAAGGTGAGATTTTTATCTCACATCTATGTCTACAACTATTTTGGATTGTTAGGAATGAATTCCTGACATATTTACATGTTCATTTGCTTTCGATTTGGATTGATTCGGTGAAATTGCCAATTTATGATTTTTGAAGCCAAATCTATGAAATCCTTTTATGGTTGATGTTTATGTTGTTCGGAGCATTTGGGTGTGTCGTTAAGGTTGGGTAGTCATTTGACATAAGCCCATAATCAACACACATCCGATTGCTATCGATTTTCTTGGCCATAGATGGCCTAGGTTTAGGAAATACCTGACCATCAGGATTCAGACGTCTGAATCTGAATTTCAGACGTTTGAATATTATATTGGGGATTTTCTTTTCCCAGTATTTAGACATCTGAATCAATGCCTCCAGACGTCTGAATTGGCTAATTTTCAACCAGAAAGGAAATAGGCAAAATAATGCCTATTTCAGACGTCTGAAAATTTGGGTTCAGACGTCTGAATTCTGTTCTGGAAAACAAATTAATTTCCAGATTCAGACGTCTAAACCCCTTCTTTCAGACGTCTAAATCTGCTGTCTTTTGCCAAATTGCCTTGTTTGTTTAGTTTTCCAAATTTAATTGATGCGTGTTGATTCCAATTAGTTATTTATGCGTATTTGACCTTGATGATCCTTTTTGACTTTATTCACGGGTATTTATAAATGTTCTCTTCAAATCATATTAAAAGCTCGCTTCTCCAATTTATAAATTCTATTTAAAACACACACACAATTTCGCACTCCGAGCGAAGTGGGAGGAGAATTAAATGATTAGATAAAACGCGTGCAATGAACACGTGCGTTCATCTTTTCCGTTAATTCCAATCTACTCGTTTGAACGTTTTGACCTTTGGTCTGGTTTACCGATGAAATGAGGTGAACTTTGTACTGCTTTGAGTGTGAAGTTGACTGACGGATAGTAAACCGTTTCGTGCGAACGAGTGGTTATGGGACTCACGTTAACACTTTTCGGATTCCTTTTCGAGAGTTATGACACATTCTGCCAGATAGTGGTGTCCAGTACTGGGCCTCCGGACCTTCACCACTACGGTTTGTTGCCTTTGGGATAGTGTCTTCGGACTGTCTCCTTCAGGTTTGTTGCCTTCAGGTTTGTGCCTTCGGGCTTGTTGCCTTTAATATCGCTTTGGAGTTGGTCCTTCGCCCCGGCTCAAGTGATATTGGGTTTGGAGCCTTCGGGCTTATGGATCCTTGTGTATACAGTACTGAGCTCGAGCAATCTTCTGTTTCATTGATATGTATATTCCCTAGGTATCGCTCTTCGGTGTTGGTCTTTTTGAGCCGCACGATATACAACGGTTACCTTGCGGAACTTGTAAACCTTTATTGGTATTTGTTATTTGCCTTTTTGGCTTGTTTTGGGATATACATATCCTTTGTTTATTTGAGATGCCGATGATATGAGGCTTGTTTTGTTATGTTCATCTTTTGTTAAATGATTGTGTTATCTCCCTTAGAGATATTTGTTATACTTTGTAACCTTGCAGGTTTATTGTTGTTCAGTTTATCTAACTGATTTGTTTAGCTAGACTGACCCGTGTATTTTATACTCGGGTCAGACCGAGATGTTTCAGGTTAGGTGCTTTTGGACTTAGCCTCTTTTGCTTCCGCATGGACTATTCCGCTAGTTTCTTGTTTGTCATAGCTTTTTTGTAGTCCTTATTTGTTGTAACTCTGATATGTATTCTTGTGAACTCGTCTGTATATTGTGGTTTGCTATACCACTTGACATGTATCATTTTGTATACTCTGCTTTGTATCAGTATATGTGTTTATGATGATCCACTGTTCTGTGATGTATATTACATTTGAGTTGTTATATTCTGTTCTGATAGATCCTCCAACCACCTATGGTTTTGAATTAAGTATTTATTGGATATGTCGATCCGCTTGGTATGGCAATTGTCGATGTACTCAGTAGATAGTTAAGGAAAGACTATAGATGGTCGCTCCTATCCAGCCTTATTCTCCATATTAGCAGACGGTATTATCTAATAATACTCTTTGCTAATGTGGGTATAAAGGTGGGGCGTCACAGTAATGCTCGGGTCAGACCGAGTATTACAGTTTTTAGGTTAGGACACTTTGGAGCTCAGGAGACGAGCTGGAGGGCAGAGACGTATTTGACTATATTCCGCTGTGTAATATAGGCTGTTTTATTCAGTATTTAGAGACAAGTTATTATAACTGTCCAGGTTTATTTGTTGATAATTGTACTCTGATAACTTGTGTGTATTAACGGTTACAGCTTTTCTTGTATATAATGTTGCTATTGTATATTATATTTTTTTTCCGCTGCGATTGTGAGTTTCTGTGTTGTTGTTTCTGTTTCTTATTCTATCTCTTTTTCTTCTAAACCCTAACAGCCTGGTATTTCCAACACTCGATCGCTCGGCACTCTATACATTGAACGTATTAGTGTTGATTTTCTGGGGTCGAAAATCACCCGGCCATTACACATGGTACAAGCGAGAACCTTGGCGCTGGTGGGGATCACTCATTAGAGATAGGGTCGGTAGTACCCTAGAATGAGTTGAGTGTAGTATGTATGAGGGCGTACTTGTTATTTTCATATATAATGATTTTGAAAATGATTTTCTAGTAATTTTTACACAAGATTATATTTTAATATAAAAGTAAATAATTTTGTAGATTATTATAGTATATTAGGTTGATTGGTTGTTATTATTGAAATTAAGTAAGATTATGAGACTTAAGGGGTAAAACATATATAACCAAATAGAAATTTGGGTAAGAATTAATTATACAAGTAAGTTAAGCTATAAATGGATTCAAACCAAAATCTAAAATTCCGGAAATTCCGGAAGTATTTTCAAAGTGTTTTAAAACGAAATAAGTTACCCCGATTATATTTTTCCAGTAAATTATGGAATATAAAGTGAGATATTGATTATTATAATAAAATGGGTATTGTGTCTTAATGAAGGGATGTTTATTATGGAATAAACAATGATAAAACAGAGTGAAATGTTATAAGCTGAATTTATAAGTGTGACTTATAAAATTAGAATGAAATTAAAAATGGACCTTAAGTGTGATGTTTTGAATCTAGTCTTAGAAATTTTAAAATGTGTTTCAAAGTGTTGAAGGAAATAATAAATAATATTTTTTAGAATATTTTTGAATATAGAAATCCTTGTTTTAAAACAAGAATTGTTTGAAGATGAATTTGTTTGGATTAAAAACCAAGAATGGTTTAAAGTTAAAGTGGGATTTGGTATGTTAATGGGATAAATATGTATATATATGTGGACATATATGGTTCCAAAGTTGATTTGAATAAAATAACTGGGTGTTTGAATTCTGGAACCCCCTTAGAATGAGATGTATAACCCAAAGGGAAATAGGTTTTTGAACTTATAAGTGGGAAGTGATATTAATAAGAATTTAAATTTGGAATGGAAAATTTAAATTGAGAAAAGTTTAAATAGGTTGAACGAATGAGGAAATTAACTCAGGGCAAGTTGAATAAGTTTTGAACTTATAACCTGACTTTGGAATTTCAAGGTGAAATTAAGATTTAACTTGTGGAAGTTAAATGGGTTAAATTGGAAAAGGAGTTAAGTATGATTCAAAGCGATTTTTGAAATAAAACGAGTCTTGAATTTTGAAAATTTGTGGTGGATGCTATTGATTGATGTTTTAGATGATTTAGAAGTTTAATTATTTTATATATCTTGATATCATCCTGTTTCTTATTTACAGTATATAAAACTGTAAATTGGATATTTCGAATAAATTAAGTAGTGGATTGAAATGATATATCCATTCCTGAAATGAAATAGAAATACAACTTTGATTTGAAATTATAAAATTATTTTGATTGTAAGAAATAAAATTTGGATTTACGAAAATGGAATCATTTTGAACTCAAGTTAGAAATGTTAAAACAAAAACGTGCCAACCGAAATTGTTTAAAGAATCAGGTTTTAAATTTGAAGTTATAATTGGGTAATAAATTAAATTGCGAAAATGGATTTGTTCTAAAAGGATTTGAACTCTCACTCGAACCTTGAAATAAGTTTAAGTAGAAGTAATTTAAATGAATATTGAAATTTGGGCTCAGGATTTAATTATAAAAGATTTAGGTTGCTAAATTAAATATTAAGGGATAATTTGATTAAAGTGATCAAATCAGTATTTTGAAAACCGAACCTGAATTTATATAAATCGAGATGGTTGAAGGTTGGGAATGGAATTGAAATTAATTCAAATTGGAATCGAATTAATTGGAATTGTAATCGAAGTTGAATTTGTTCGAATTCGAAATGGGAATTGATTTGAATTAAAATTGGAATCGAAATTAATTTAAATTGGAATCTGTATTGAATCAATTGAAATGGAAGTGGAAATTGAAATTGATTCGAATTGGAGATTGGAAGTTGAATCAGTTTGACTCTGAAACTATTTTCAAATGAACTGTTTTAATATAAATTGTCTTAAATCTATCTCCTTAAATATTCAGATTATTCTGATTTTTCAAGCTATTTTATTTTACAACCATTTTTTTTAAAACTCAAACTATCTTATATGGACTATTTAACTATTTTAAAACTATTCAAGCTATTTTTCTAAATTCAAACTAGATAGAGTGGAAATTGTTTATATTTAAATCGTGGATTTAAATACGAATGGGGATGAAATTGAAGTTATAACCCAAATAGGATTCAAAGCAATTCTGAATTGGAACCAGAATTAAAATATTAAGGTAAAAATGATTTTGAAGTAAAATATTATATTTTGAGAAAAATATGATGATTTTAAAATGGGAATTGGATAGTATTATAATTGAAACTCACTTTATAAGAAGTAAGTAATGTTACAAATGACTTTGAAAAAGGAAATCGAACTTGAAAAAAAAATTGATTTGGCATTAATGAGGTTATATATATTTGTTATATATATATATATAACTCACCTTATTGAAATTATAACCAGAAGAAATGATCTTTGAAAGATATTTGGAATGCTAAATAAAGTTTATATAAGTATGAAGTTGACTCAGAAATATTTGATCAAAAAATTATTCGAGTTAAAGGAATGATTTTATATGTATATGAGAATGAAATCGCAAAGGTTTTGGAACCCATTAATTTTGAAAGGCTTTTGATTTGGCGAAGGCAAATTTTGGAAATTTGGTAAACCAAATTTGAGAATTATCGATTTTGAGGATATCGATTTTGTGTAAATGAAGTTTATATGTAATACATATAAAGAGTATGATTTGAAAGGTACTATATATGTATATAGTATGATATGTTTTGAGAAAGATATGGGAAAAAGGCACCCCCATTGAGAGTTGAAACTTATAGTAGGAGATCCACTATGTGGTTCTACCTAGAACCCTAAGGGCGGGTTCAATGAGATTAGGATCCCAAAGGACGTCCGGACAGAAACTCAAGTTCTTGATGATCATTTGTTGGGTAGCGTAAGTCGGGTGGTGCTGATGTCTATAGTTACATCGGGTTTTGCCGTGATGGCAACGTAACCTTTGTTGTAACTGCGATCTATCGCAGTTCCATAGCGTAATTCGAGTGGTAGTGATTGCCTACAATCAACGTTTGATTTCGCTGGGATAACGATGTAACATCTGTAGATTGCGATCTATGTGGTTTGGTTCCATAGCAAAATTCGTGTGGCAGTGAGTGCCTACAGTCTACACTGTGTTCCACTGGAACAGTGACACAACTTTGTGTAGTCTGCGATCTATGTTGTAAAGTTTAGTTTGGCAGCGTAATTCGAGTGGCGTTTATGCCTACAGTTACACGGGTTTTGCTGTGATGGCAACGCAACCCTGGATGTAGCTGCGATCTGTGCATTTTCCATGGAGAAAGTCGAGAGGTGCGGATGCCTACAGTTTTCTTATGGATTTCGCCAGGATGGCGACGCAATCATCGTGCTAACTGCGACCCATGGAGGGGGTGATGATTTCCATGGCATTTTTGAAACAGGTTTTCAAGTATTTTCACTGGGTGTTGAAAATGGGTCTACTAAGTACTTATAGATTTTCAGTTCTACGCCTGATCAACGTATGACTGAATTTCTGTGAGAACAAGGATGGACTTCTTTGGACATCGAGTTATGAAAATATTTTTATAAAAACTAATTTGGTCATATTATGTAATTTAAAGTGTTCTAAAGTTTTATATAATAAAAAGAGTAAGGAGTTAAAATGTTTTAACCAATAATAAACATCGAAATTAAAATATTCGTTTCGTTCCTTTTCGGGGACGAAAAGTTCCAAAGGGGGGAGGAATGTAACGACCTCGATTTTGGCCCTCGAACATTGGATAATTAACTGATTTTATTATTAAAATATTGATTTTTATAAGTCGAACAAATAAATTATGATAATTAAAATATCTGAATATATATGAATTGGTTATAAAACTATATTAAATATTGAATTATAAAATCTCTGGATATGATATATCTTATAGAAAAGTATATTATAAATGAACTCCACTATTCAAATTAAGATAAAATATCCATAAATAAATAAATAAATATATATATATGAATATATACACAAAGCTTTATGATGTTTAAATATATATATATATATATAAGTATATAAATACACAAGTATATGAATGTATGCTCATATGAAATAGTATACATGAAAATTTGTATAAAAGTGAATATATATATAATGACAAAATGAACACAAGTAATGTATATGGAAAAATATATGTAATAAGAAAATATGTATAAGTGTAGATGTATGTATAATAACAAACACATGCAAATGAAAGACATGTATATATGTAAAAATAGTACATATAAGATATATATATATAGGGATATGTGCATATAAAAGGTTCATGGTGGAGAAATATAATAAAATAAATATACATAAGTTAAGATGTATATAATATGTGTAAATATGAAAATATATGTAATGACAAAGTATACATAAGCAATGCATATGGAAACCCCTTAATATATATATATATATGTATATATATATATATATGAAGTATATATGATTATGTAAGCATACAAGGAGACATCATCATAACACATTTCAAAATCAAAGTCAAAAACAAAATCAAGTCATATGAAAATGAAAATCAAATCAAGGCAAACATCAAAACTTTTTATATGAAATAAAATCAGGTCAATACCTTAAATCAAAGTAAAAATATCAAACAAAAGAAAAATGCAGCAACCTGTAAAACAATGCTTCAGCCTCCCATCCTCTTTATATATCCTACCTATCACTACCTCATTTCATACTCTGGTATTCAAAAATAAAAGTATACAAACTACCATTGCAAACTCAAAAAAAACAAGCTTCCACTATAACTTAAAAATATTTCAAGTACGAGAGGATCAAACAGAAAGCAAGCATCATATTTCTTTAGAAAAACCATGCTCTGTTCAAAGGAAAAACAGTGAGTAGAACTAAGACTTTATATATTGAAATCTTTGTTATGTGCTTGGGTATGGAAGTAGAAGTATTGTTTGAAAAGTATGCTTGCATAAGAATATGTATATACTATAGATGAATGTATATAAAAAGAGTATAAACAGGATAACATAGGCCTGCTCACCATTTGTTCTGCTGTAAGTTAAAATTGGCACGCTTAACTTCTAAAATTCCTATCTTTCAACTTAATTTGTTTTAGGTTATGATGGTAAAATAAAAATTGCTTGTTATTGATTGTACTTTATTTTAAAATTGGTTCTAATGAATATTATGATGTATAGGACATAGAAAAAAAGTTTTACAGTAAGTAACCAGATATTGAAGAAATTCAAACATCAAGATTTGTGCTTTTACTTATGTGGATGTGTTCGCAATCGAAAATGGTGATTTGTGAAAATGGTTTCATGATTTTTCAATTCGTATGCGGTGAGATATAAGGAGATGGCTATTTTTGGGTTTTAGGTCGAATTACGGCGATCTCGGTGGTATTAGGCGTCGGCGTTTGGTTGGGAGGAGGCTGAAGCAAAGGGGAGTGTGGGAAAAATGGAGCGGTGATTTTCTGATCGACGTGGTGGCCGGTCGAAGGGAAATAGGGTTTAAGGCTGGTTTCGGTCGACATTGAACTGCGGCGTCGTGGTGGTGACGTAAGGCTGTGGTGTACGGGGAAAAGGTGGAGAGGGAAGTGGCGAGGCTCCTGGCAAAATGGGGTGGACTCCGTTGGTCGGAGGCAGCGGTACAAGGTAAAGGAAGGGTCGATCGTATTTTCCTGGTGATGGGTTTCCGTTCGATTTCGTATTTTTGTTGTGTCGTGATGTCTAGGTGGTCAGGAGGGTTGCGAAGGCCGAAGGTGATGTGTGATGGTGGTCGGAGGTGGACGGGGATGGTTCATCGACGCGTGCACGTGCACGGTGTGTTTCCAGTGCAGGTCAAACAGAAAGAACTGGAGGGAATTAAAGGAGAAAGAAAAAAGGAGGGGGAAGAAGAGGAGGGAAGACGGGCCGGAAGTTGTTGGGCTAGAAAGAATAGGAAAAGGAAATAGGTAAATAAAAGGAAAGGTAAAAGAAAAAAAAGAGGAAAAAAGGGAAAGAAAAGAAAATAAGGGAGAAAATGAAAATAAGAAAAAGAAGAGAAAACGAAGAGAAAATGAAAGAAAGGAAAAATAATAAAGAAAAGAAGAAAGTAATGGAATTTATATTATATATATACATATATATTATAACTTATATTTCTTTCCTTTAACAAAAATCTAATTTCATCTTAAATCCGTAATTTAAAGTTCGGTGATATTTTACAATTTAATGGAAATCAATATTATTATTATTGTTTAACTTAAACTTATGAATAATTAACGGTATTTTATAATATATTATCTGAAATTAATTTAGATTCAAAAGTAAATGGATATGGTTAATCTAGAATTAATAAAAGCCTGATGTGTGAATTATTTTGACATCTGTTATAGACTGTTAAATTGGTTAACGATCTATATCATGGCTTAATTCTATTGGAGATTTAATTCAATTATTCTTGTCCGTGACATCAAGTGACCAATCGAGTTAAAACAATTTGGATTAATATGATGATACGTTTTAATTGAAATAAATTGTTGTCATAAAATGCCATATTTGAATGTTGTCACCCTAAATAATAATTTTGTTTACTTTAAAAAATTTATCCCTTCAAAATTTATCACTTGGATTCGAAGAGACCGGGATCGGATATCAACGTTATCCGAAACCACTTCGATTTAATAAGCACCACAAATCTTTACGGGTTGATTATAGAGTCTTATGGGCTGGAATTTATTAAACTAAGTAGATCCAACTATTTTAAATAAGTAACTGTACTTAGATATTATTTTAAATATCCATGGATTTTGTATCAAGTGTTTGGCTATAACAAGAAAGAAACTCGTAGGGTTGTATGAGTTACCTTAGTTCCAGAGAAGTGTTATAACTTAATTATTCAAATTTAAGTTGGTTTACTCACGCTGGTTTCCAGCCTGACTCGGGTGTAACTTTATGGTAATGCTCGGGTCAGACCAAGTATTACAGTTTTCAGGTTAGGACACTTTAGAGCTTAGGAGACGAGCTGGAGGGCAGAGACATATTTGACTATATTCTGTTGTGTATTATAGGCTGTTTTATTCAGTATTTAGGGACAAGTTATTATAAATGTCCAGGTTTATTTGTTGATAATTGTACTCTGATAACTTGTGTGTATTAACGGTTATAGCTTTTTTTGTATAAAATGTTGCTATCGTATATTATATTTTGTTCCGCTACGATTGTGAGATGATGTGCTGTTGTTTCTGTTTCTTATTCTACCTCTTTTTCTTCTAAACCCTAACAGCATGGTATTTCCGGCACTCGATCGCTCGGCACTCTATATAGTGAACGCATTTGTGTCGATTTTCGGAGGTCGAAAATCGCCCGGTTGTTACATTGGAAAAGGTACAAAATACCTAAAACGAATAAGATTCATTCTCAAAAGTCACTCCTCCCTGTGGCATATAATAATGTAAAGATAAGGAGTAGTCAGACTTTGTTGGACAAAGTACAATAGATGATAAGTGAAGTTGAGTTAACTTCTTTCTATTAAGTTGTGTATAAGGTAAAAATTAATTTCGTCTACAACATAGTTTACGGGATCATACAAGATAAGAGTTGATGAGAAACCCCTACATATTCTAGGTCAAGGAGTTGACATGTTGTGTGTAATGACCCACCATTTTAGACGGTTTAAATCGACAATAAACCACACATGTCAAACTCAAACCATTCAAAAGGGAGGATTGTTAATGAGGTAAATAAGAAAATAAGAGAAAGGAAAGAAAAACAAAAACAGAATCTCACAGCGGAATGACAAAATATAATAATCAAATAAACAGTTCATGAAGTTGTTTTACAAATACATTTGATTACACTTTTACAATACAATCAGAGCCATACATACAGAAGGTAAAATAGGATAATGCAGTGAAACAACATGATGCAGTGGAATAATACTAATAATATAATACTAAACTCCGTCTTCGTCCTCCAGAAATAATGTCTTCAACATTGAAAAGCTCAGGTTGACCCGAGCGTAATGAAAAGAAAAAACACTCAAGTCAGAAGTAAAAGATCTTATGTAAGTTAAATCAACAGTAAATAAATATGAGTGTAATGGCTTCAGGGATGTTTACAGGATTTTACATCTCCTATCCAGTGTATAATGTGCGTGCAATAACTTAAGAGATTTTTCGAGATCTTCCATCTCCTAAGGATTCGTTAAACTATATGTAGTAATATACGCTATATATGCAGTGTCTATCAGTAAAGTAAAATATTAAAATAGCATTAAGGCTTACCCATATCCCTCTTAACACATTTTTATAAATGTCGTAGTATATACAGTATTGTAAACTCCACCAAACCGGTGGGCTATCAGGAAGCACTCCACAGGTACGACACAAACCAAAATCATAGTGGCTCGATAAGGCATATGACAAGGCACGTGAGGCAATGCCCAGTGTAGGATTCTACCATTTTGCACGCCCGAACTGGTGGTAACGCATAGCAGCTACTAGTGCCCACCTTGGAACACGCTCCCATAATCAAATCGAGGGTGGCCACCAATCAATCATAAAGTAACAAATATGGTATTGAAGAAGCGTGTCCGATCGGAGGAGCGACGTCATTTGGCCCGGGATAGCTCATGTTTTAGTCATATCAAGCTGACCCGAAGGTCAGTGCTACGTTCTTACCTCACACCAGTAGTGTTCTCCAAACCATCCTACTTCGTTTTAGATTCTCCACCACGTGCATAGTTGTTAAAGTGGTTTCAGAATTGGTAGAGAGTATGACAATATCCGACTCCGGTCTCTTTAACAACCAATCGTTATATTTTTCATACCGTGCTCATTTTATAAACATTTATGATAATAAATCCATAAAACAGTTCATACTTTCATATCAAGATATCTATATACTTATTCCAAAAGTATAAATATATTCATAAATACCGAGGAAGATTTCTTGTAATCAATTTCAAAAATAATTTATAAATCTCCCTTAAACCATTTATAAACTATTTATATGCTTTAAAACCATTTATAAAGCTATTTATAAATTCCAAAGCAGTTTCAACTCTTCCCTTTTCATAAACTTCTACGCAAATTCTTTTAAAACGCTTCCAATTATCTTTATACAAGTTCTTTTATAAAACCATTTATAAAATCCTTTAAAACCTTTATAACTCCTTTGTAAAAACATTATAAAATCCTTTATCAAAATCTTTTATAAGAATCCTTTTTATAAAATCCATTATAAAATCTCTTACAAAAATTTTATAAATTCTTTACAAAACCTTTACAAAATTCTAAAATCTTTTACAAAAATCTTTTATCTATTAAAGTCATTATAAAGGTCTATAATTATTATTTTAAATAAAAACTATATTTATTATATTAAATTAAAATTAAAATATATATTAAAACTATATTAAATATTTTATTAAATTAAATTTTAAACTATTTAAAATATATATTTAAAACTAAATAAAATTATAAGTTAAAATCTTAATTTTACATTTAAAACCATATATTAACCTATAATTTGAAGCTTTAAAACATATAAAATAAATTAATTTCCAAATATTTTTTTTTAAATAAAATCATTAAATTAAATTTAATAATCAAATTTGTAAATCAAACATACTTTACCATTTTGAAAATAATTCAAAACCGACCTACGGTGTCCATATACAATTTTCTACCCTATGGTCAAGTGATTGGGTATGTATCATTTCAACCCAAATAGTTAAATTACCCGGGTATATATCATTTCAACCCGTATCCGGAATTAACAATTTCCAAATCAATAAAATCGCTCGGGTTGTCATTTTAGCCCATAATGATTTTTCCTAATCTATAAGATCATTCGGGTATGTATCATTTCAACCCACAGTGATAACAAGGATATAAACATCCAATCATCCAAAATGTCAACAAATAAACATCCATCGCAATCAACATCCAAATCAGCTAATAAATCACAATAATTAGCTGGTTATCATCATCGGGTATTTAACTAGCAATTTAAATTTAATATTAATTTAAATGGCGATTTAATTCCATAAAATTCAATTTCAATTAAAATTTCAAATTGAACTATCAAACAGCAACCAATAATATTCTTATCGCATCATAAGTTTAATTCAACTAACATAAGAAGGTTTAGTATTTGTGAGTAGGTTAAATCACTCACCTTTTTATAGTCCATTTAAAGTCCAAATAAAGCCCAAAATTCCAGTAGTCCTAGAATTCAATCAAATTTGTTCCATATTGTCTGAAATTTAGATACGAACCCAACGCAAGAAACCGCGTCCAAATCTGAGCTTGTATGAAAAAGTTATTAGCGTTAGAAGTTTAAAATTTAAATTTAAATAAAAAAACAAAATAGGGGCAATATGGTAATTACGCTACCTCCTTCTAGCCATCATCGTATCGAATAGCTGAAACCCTAACCAAGCCACCGCACTTCATCACCAAACGCCGCCTCCTACACGCCTCCATCTCCAGATCCATCGTCGCCGCCGAGAAGCTATGGCCGAACCGCCCCTATCCATGGCCGTGCCGACCATCCGCCGCCCCCGGGCCCATCGTGCCGCTGCCGCCTTCCCATGCCATTTCTGGCAAACTCGTCGACCTCTGACATGAACAAACACCATAGATCACCTCCCCTGATCTTCCTCTACGCAGCAGAGCCTCCCGATCGTCGATTGGACGACGATCCACCGTCGAAAAGCAAACCCTAGTTTCAACGGCCGAGACTTCTTCAACGATTTCTGGTCACAGCACACCCTAAATTGAAAAACGAATCTCAAATCTAGATTACGTTCGTCGAGAGCTTTCCAACGATATAAATTTTGATATGGTTTGATGAGTTTGAATTTTCGATTTGATTTTGAATTTTGGAATTAGGGTTTTGATTGAAATTAAAATTAGGGTTTTCTGCCATTGGGAAGGAAGAGGGGATAGTTGAACAGATACGTATAGAAAAATGGAATAGATAGCTAGGGTTTTAGGAAATGTCTATTTATATAGACAGAGATGGATAAGAACGAATGGACATATCGAATTGGGTCGAAACGATAACAACGACCTAAAAAGCTCGTTTCGTTCCCGAAACGAAAGTAGGACATCCCATATATCAAAATATAGGTTTTCAATATTTTTAAAATCAATGGAACTAGTTTCAAGCACCAATTCCATTGTATACAGAAGTTAGCTTTCAAAATCAAATATTTTTAATTAAATTCATTTAATTGATTTTTGTGCATTTCGAGCTCGCACGATCAAACGATAAGTCCGATCGTTACGAAACTTTAAGTCCTACAATATTTCATTGTTACGGATCCGATGAAACTGGTTTCGTCGAAATCCGAGACAGTGGCCAAAATGGCTTTTTTACACGTTAATTAAATAAATTATTATTAAATTGATTTAATCACTTTTAAATTCAAATTTAAAAGTTAACCATTTTATCATTCTTGATTACATAGAAATTTATAATCTTTTAAAATAAATTTTCAATGCTAAATCCAATATTTAAATATTGCACTAATTTCAGCGTTCAATTACAACTATAATAAAACCCCGGTTAATTATATTTAATTTCAATCAAATTCTTTTGTTTCGATTTACACTCTTATTATTGAATCAACTATTACCTTATGAATATAATTAACATTAGTTTACATTTTATTACATTCATATTCACTACAAGAATTACTATTTATAGCAACGGGGGGGGGGGCAACGGCCACCAACGGCCATTGACCAACGGCTTCCAACGGCGAGCAACAGCAAGCTTTTTCCCGGAATTTTTTAATAACAAAAAACACAAGCTGTTGGAAGCTGTTGGAATAATGCCGTTGGCGGCCGTTGCTCGCCGTTGGAAATCCGCGACTAACCTGCAGCTCCAGCTTCTTCTTCCTCATTCGAATTTTACACGAAAACTTAACCAATTTTCCCCCCCTAAAAAATTTCTAACCTCATTTTATCCCTTTCTACACGTTCTAGCATCCCCATCTTCGTTTGCAAGCTCCACAACCTCCAAAATCAGGTATTATTTGCTAAAATCCTAGTTTTGTTAAATTTTTAATTTTAGATTAAATTGGTAATTTTGTGTATGTATTGTGCTATTGTTTGTGTAGTGTAGTGTATTGGACCTTAATTATTGTTATTAAACTAATTATTGCATGTTTAACTATAATTTGTTAAATTAGGTTTATTATTAAATTAGTGTCACGCTTAATAATTGTTACTAACCTAAGCATGAACCTCGCTTGTTATTATATTGGTGATTGAATTGCGTAAAATCGTACGTAGAACGTGATGATATTGACCTATAAATTGTTCACTTTTGACATGTTATGATACGATATATACATGATACATTTTGTGCATGACTGGACGTGATATTGTTTATTGATATAAAAGTTTAAATTTTATGAAAATAAAATTTAAACTTTTTTGTATCGCTAATTTTAAAATTTAAACCCTTAGAGTGTTTTTGGCCCCGTCTGATAAGTATTGTATATGATCGTTGTGTGGATATTCGTTTTTTTTAACAGAACGGACATCTATATTCATCGTATACAGTATTTGTTGGATTTGTCCCTGTATTGGACAAGTTACAAAAACAATAACGTAATTAAATCTCGTAAATCATTTCTGTTTAAACGGTTCGCAAAATTTCGGCAGCGCTTCCCTTTATGTTCCCTGTGTACACGCAATTGTGTACTGTTCAGGGAACTAAAGCGAAGTGCTGTCGAAATTTTGTTGAATCGTTTAAATTGAAATGATTTATGCGATTTAATTACGTTATTGTATTTGTAATGGGAGGTAGGATGACCCATCAACAAAGTGTCAATGATCACTTAATATCAAATTCGCTAATAAAATTGTTTAAATAGAATATAATGTTCATTTCAAAATAAGCTTTAAGTATTATTTTAACAGATATAACACAAACAAGAAGAATGTTTATAAAATTGTTTTAATAAAAAATGTCAATGCAAATTTATATCGTACTTTTTAATTATATACGTAAGTAAATGGACAATTATTTTACTGATCGGAGCTGGATGTACAAAAAACGAAGGGTCGATACTGAAGGCTCAATAAGTGAACATTTTAATAATGGTGTTAGCGTATTTATGGATTTTGCTTTACGTAATAACGGAAACTACAAAGAAATCCGTTGTCCATATAGTAAATGCAAACTGTTAAAGCATTTGATACCACAAATGGTTAGAGTTCATTTGCGTCAGTACGGTTTCGTGTCGAACTATTTGATTTGGGATCGTCATGGGGAACAGTTAGCATCTAATCCCGTACAAGATGAGGAGGTGGTGAGTAATGAAATTGGTACGACAAATCTTGTAGAACATATGGTTGAAGATGCTGCACGTTCAATGTTTCCTGTTCCTCAATTAACTGATGACGATGGTAATGCTGAAGAAGAACCAAATATTGGGGCAAAAAAAATATATGATTTGTTAGATGCCGTGAAAAAACCCCTTTGGGAAGGCTGCACAAGCGGAACCCAATTATCAGTAACTGCTAAATACATTGCGATGAAATCCAAATACAACCTCACAGAATCTGGATTTACGGCTGTTGTACAAGCTGCGAAACGACATATGCCTCCTAATAATCTAATGTGCAAAAATCATTACGAAGTAAAAAAACTGATGTCGGCTTTCGGTTTACCGTATCAAAAAATAGATACATGTCTAAAGGGTTGCATGTTGTTTTGGAAAGAAGATATCAACCTTAGAAATTGTAAAATATGTAATCAAGAAAGATACAAACCAAGAAAGAAAAAGGGAAAGGAAGTCTCGTATAAGCGTATGCATTATTTACCAAATACTCCTAGACTTCAAAGGTTATATGCATCTTTTGTAACTTCGCAACATATGAGATGGCACGGTGTGAGAACACAGGAAGAAGGTACGTTAACACATCCAGCTGATGGGGAAGCATGGAAGCATTTCGACCAGAAATATCCTGATTTTGCGTCCGAAATTCGTAATGTTAGACTTGGTTTATGTACGGATGGATTTTCCCCATTCTCTCAATTTGGTTCGAAATATTCATCATGGCCTATAATTGTCACACCTTATAATTTACCTCCTTGGATGTGTATGAAAACTCCATATATGTTTCTTACAGTTGTCGTCCCTGGTCCCGATGATCCGACACAAGGAATCGATGTTTATTTACAACCATTGATTGATGAATTAAAAAAATTGTGGTACGAAGGAGTAGAGACATATGATATTTTCCAAAAAAGAACTTTCGCATGTATGCTTCTTTATTGTGGACAATCAGCGATTTTCCTGCATATGCAATGCTTTCAGGTTGGAGTACGGCCGGTCGTCTAGCTTGTCCTTATTGCATGGAAGAAACACGAGCAATTTATTTACCTCATGGAAAGAAAGTTTCGTGGTTTGACTATCATCGATGTTTTCTTCATATTAATCATCCTTTTCGAAGAGATAAAAAAAACTTTACAGCTAATAGACATGAAACTTTGAGACCACCTACGGTTTGGTCAAGCGAAGAAATTTATGAACTTGTAAAGGATTATCCAAAGATACATGAAACCGGAGAACAAATTGAAATTCAAGGTAAATCATCGATTCATAACTGGTGCAAACAGAGCATATTTTGGGAATTGCCTTATTGGAAAAATCTCTTGATTCGTCATAATATTGACGTGATGCATAATGATAAAAACGTGTTTGATAATCTGTTTAATACAATTTTGAATGTTAAAGGGAAGACGAAAGATGATTTGAAATCAAGATGTGATATCGAAGTAATATGTAATCCTCCTGAGCTTCATATAAAACCAAATGACACGAAAAAGCCAAAAGCTTGCTATGAGCTAGACAATAATCAAGTTAAATTACTTTTAAAATAGATGGAAGGATTAAGATTCCCAGATGGCATATCTTCTAATCTTCGTAGATGTGTTGACTATAAGAACAATAAACTTAGCAGGATGAAAAGTCATGATTGTCATGTTATGATGGAAAATTTGTTACCCGTCGCTTTTAAAAAACTGTTGCCCGTAAAAGTTTGAACTGTTGTAACAGAACTTAGTCTGTTTTATAAAGAGATTTGTTCAACTACATTAAAAGTTGATCGTCTACGTAAACTTAAGGAAGAAATCTCGATATTGCTTTGCAAACTGGAAAAAATATTTCCTCCAGGTTTTTTCAACGTTATGGAGCATTTACCTATTCATCTTCCATTTGAAGCACGTCTTCGAGGGCCTGTGCAATATGGATGGATGTATCCATTTGAAAGGTATATTAATATTTAGTTTATTACATATTGGTTTAATTAAATGTATAAAAAATTAATTTAAAATAATTTTTGTTAGGTATTTAAATCATCTAAAGAAAAAAGTGAGACGGAAAGCTCGAGTTGAAAGTTCGATTTGCAAATCGTACATCGAAGAAGAAGCTTCGTTTTTTCTCTCTCACTATTTCAACGACCATGTGAACATATCATTTGAAAGTGCTACGCGTAATAATGAAAGCATTGATGAAGATGATTGTCAAGCGACTTTATCTATTTTTTAAAAAACTGGTCGGCCTGCTGGTAAATGTGTGGAAGTATGGTTGGATGATAGAGATTATCAAGTAGCACACACGTACATTCTTCTCAACTGTGCCGAAGTTGCACCATTTATTAGGTAATATATATACACATACGTCTACACATGCATATCATCTACACATTTGTATACGCAAATATGCACACATGTATTTTAATCATAATGCAACATTTGTTCTATAATTGCAGTATTTACGAATCACAACATCCAAACGACGATATCGGTAAAGAATTTGCTGCTTGGTTTTCTAACTACGTTTTTGATACAACAAATTGTGTTGTAGATGAAGGATTGAAACATTTAGCTATGAGACCAAAAAGGATAGTCAAGACATATCCAATATTCTTTGTCAACGGATATAAATTTAATACCAAAGAATACGGAGCCGAAAAATCAATTAACAATACTAGTGTATTTGTCAAAGGTAGTGATGATCCAAATGATCACATAAATGACTTTTATGGCGTGGTGACCCAGATTTTGCAGTTGACATATTTCACCTGACCCGCAGAAGAAGTTTTTTTGTTTAAATGCAACTGGTTCAGCAACGTTCCAGGTTCTGGAATAAACGTGGATCCAAAATATAATCTTATAGAAATAAAACATACTTCGAGGTATTATAAGTACGATCCTTTTGTACTTGCCAAACAAGTTCTTCAAGTTTATTATGCTCCTTACCCATCTTTAAGAAGAGATAAAATAGATTGGTCGGCTGTTTTTAAAACCAAACCAAGGTTTACATTTGATGGACGGAATATTCCTGAACAACAAGCTTACCAAGCAGATATCGAGGAAAATAGAGGAATAATAGTAACCGACGATCAAATAGATTTTGGACCTCTAAACGATGAATCAAATGCATTAATTGAAGCATTTGAGAGTATAGAGGAACAAAATATAGAGTGCGAAGAAGAGTTTGAATCCGAAAGCGATGAGGATTGATCACTAATCAATATTTTGAGAAGGTAATTTTTTTCATTTTTCTATTTCCAAAGTAATTTTATATGATATGTATCACATAGTCTCTTTTATGTTACGCTATAATGTATGTTACGCCATGTTCATTATTCTGACACCATTTGCATACTAAATTAATCAATGTTACTCCTGCTTTTCTTTATACTATGATTTCATATAGGTATGTCGGGACGCAGACGTTCACACTCCAGATCTTCCAGCTCACAGAGAGGTGATGATGCTGGTCCTTCACAGCCGAGTGTTCGGCCTATAGTATGGCTGAAACCCAAAGCCGATGGCAGGTAAGTATAAAGTTTCAAAATTAAATTTTATTCCATACAATCTTTTATCAAATATATATAGTAGTAACGGAATATTAAATGCTTTTTTCCTGTTTTACATAGCGGTGGGTTTACGTTGGAGCCTTCCAACATAGTGCTCACGATCTCGCGACAGGCGTATATGGCTCGTATGACCTCGTGTTGGCCGAGGTGGACTGCGATACCAAAGGGGGTGCGGGAGGCCATCTGGCAGGACTTTTTGGTATGTGTGGTATATCAATTATTGCATTATGTAGTCATGTACATTATGTCAATTCATGTTTGCACTATTTGTAGCAACTGTATAACTCATATTTTTTCAAACGTGCAGGGGGAAGTGGACTTGGCCGATGCTGATGTTTCTGTTGTCCGGCGCCATTGGAGCAGCAAAATTGCTAAAAACTATCGGAAACAATAAACAGCATCAAAACATCAGGAAAGAGGCCTCATTGGATGAGTGAAGCTGTCTTTGATGAGTTCGCCACCTGGTGGAGCAACGAGGATTTTGTGGTAAATCTATCATATATTTAATTTAAATTGTTTGAGGCAAATAATATATAAATAATTAAAACTGTCAAAACAATTTTTGTTTTCAATTTAAATTTGCAGAGGCAG
Source organism: Allium fistulosum (assembly GCA_030737815.1). NCBI lineage: Eukaryota > Viridiplantae > Streptophyta > Magnoliopsida > Asparagales > Amaryllidaceae > Allium > Allium fistulosum. The sequence goes on from CM060902.1 coordinate 239,641,227, forward strand.
TCTAAGAGGAATTCTGCAAATAGGAGCAGGAACCCTGTTACACATTGCGGTGGTTCCAAGTCTTTCCAGCATCACCGGGAAGATTTGGTATAATTATTAAATAAGATAAATAGTTAATTATTTTAAGTTTTAATTTGTTAAAATATAAATAATGTATATTTATATGTGCATATTTCAGGAGAGACAACGGGGGGGGGGGCTGTTAGTTATTGGGATGTGTTTACCCATACACATGCCTTGACTCAGGTTGATGATTCCGGCGCAGTTTCTTACTCTTGGGACCACGATGACAAAGCGCGTGCTGCCTATGTAAGTATAACATAAGTAACTAAAACTTACAAGTTAATTGAAATAACGTTAACTAAATTCAATTATATTTTGCATGACAGCAAAAGTTCCAGGAAGCGCGGACAGCCTTACTTGAGGATACGGGACGAGCTCACTTGACCCCCGATGAGGAGGACGCCATTTTTGAGTCTATCATGGATCCAGTGACCCACGGCAGACGCTACGGATATGGAAGCCAATCGGTAATTTTAAGTTAAATTTTAAGTTAGTAAATATCCTTATACTAGTGTATTCCATTCATATTTTGAACTATCCTTATACCCGCGGCAGACGCTTGCATATCCGTAGTTTGTTTTATGAATTTGTTAGTGAATATATATAGGTTAGTTAATTTGCAATTATTTTAATACTAATTTTTTTAGTGTAGTTGATAATTTAAATTTGTTTACAGGCTCAGACAGCGCAAAGAGAATATCAAAAGGCTCAAGATAAGGAAGAGATTGCGCAGCTACGAGCCGAGCTTGCCGAGATGCGGGAACGCAATTTGCAGCATGAAGCAAGGACGGAGGAGATGAACCGGCGTATGGCGGAGTTCATCGCACAGTATGGACAGCCTCCTTCATCTGGTGGTTCTGGTTCGGAGTGATTTAGGTATGTTCTGTTATTGGCATGTATATTTTGGAGTTGGTGAGAATTTGATACATTCTGATGGTTTCTGTATATATTTAGATCTGATGGTTTGGTTGTGGATGTTGGTGTGGATTTTTTGATGTTGGTTATGTTTGGATATTGGTTTATGTTGAAAAATATGCATGATTTGGTTATATCTATATGTTTGGATATGTTTTGGTATAGTTGTTATATATATGCTCGAAATGGAGCTGTTTTGATATAATTGTGGTTGTGTGTGGCTGGAAACAAGCACTGCAGGTTTTATGTAAAAAAATATACCCGGATTTCCAACGACGAGCAACGGCTATCTGGACATTTACGTCCAACGGCCTCCAACGGCTTCAAACGGCAAATTCCAACGATTTCCAACGGCTTTCCAACGGCAGGTTGGTCAACAGGATTTGCCACGTTGGCAAACTTACCGTTGGAAGCCGTTGGTATAACCCCGTTGGTGCCGTTGGAGGCCGTTGGAAGCCCTTGAAGCGTATACCAATGGCATTTTCAACGGCCTCCAATGGCTTTCCAACGGCCTCCAACGGCTTTCCGCCGTTGGAAACAGCCGTTTCTCTTGTAGTGATTCTACAGTTATCATCTTAACTCAAATTAACTGCAATATTTAATTACGTTAAAGTTCATTGATTTCCAAATTAATTTCAACGAGTTAAATAATAAGGTGATAAATAAAACAATTATCATATTCCAAATCATATTCCATAATAAACCTATTCCAATTAATAACAGATAATTTCAACATTAAATCCAACATTTAATTTATTCCTTATTTACAATTATAACCAAATTAACTTGTCAATTATTTCAATTAATTGAAAGTACATTAAAATAGTTGTCAATAGCATTCAAACAACATTATTAAATCATATTCTAATTATTTTCCTCATAAATAAATCATAAATTTTAATTTCTCACAATATTAAATTTCAAAATCTTATTTAATTTAATAGTTTTAATTATCAAAAATACAGGTCGTTACACTCTCCCCCACTCAAAACTTTTCATCCTAAAAAATGAACAAGAAGGAATTAAGAAACTTGATATAATTTTATTCAAATTAAATTTACAAAAAATTTCGGCAGAGTCTCCTTTGCACAGTTAGGTCCGAAAATAATAATATCAATAATTTCAATATATATATATATCATATTTCAATAATAAAACATCCCAAACTATGGAAAAATCAATAAAATATCGTTCCAAAAACCGTAATCTGAAAATGTACATATTTGTCGGGCAAACAACTTTATTTATGAAACAAAAAGCAGTAGCTATTGCTTCCATAAACCTGTATCTCGCTTACATAATCCAAAAAGAGTTAAAATTATGTAAAAGAGTGATATTTTAGTTATTTCAAATCAGTAGCACAAGCAACCCACAATCTATAATAATCATATGCAAACAAGAGCAGTACAACCATTATATGCAACAAAAGAAATCAATCATACATCCATGGCAACTAAAACAAATGGTTTGTCCATGTTCAGAAACTTTTCATTGTACAAGGGTGATAAATAAACTACCAAGTGTACCTTATGCTCAACAGCCTTAGATAATTAATTAATAGATTATTCATACATCCTTAAACAATTTGAAGTATCATCTTCCAAACATCCCATAAGCCAAACAACAAAGAATTTTAAATATTATTTAAGTTTATTCGATTGGTTTCCTTTTTTCATCATTTACTTTTCATTTATTTTCATTCATACAATGTCTTTTTTTTCATTAATTGACTTACATAAATTATTTTCCATTCAATACTTAAAAAAATTAATGAATTCATTATTTAAGTATTACGTACATTTCATTGCAATTTATTTCACATTTATTATTTACTTATAACCTTGATATCCATTTTAATATAAATATTCATCAATTAATCATTTCAGTCAATTTCTTGAGTTTATAATCATTTACTTAAACAGTATTCAATTTTTTTCTATTTAATTTAACTACTAGTATTTCAAAATATTAACTTATGCTTAAAATATTTCTTGTACATCATAATTCTTATTTGTAGACATAAATCCATTACTTAAGTTTTACTCGTATAAAATTCTATTACATACTCGTATTAACATTTCAACTTTTAAACATTCCAGGTATGTTTTATATATGTTTTTAGAATGTAATTGAATGATATACAAATTTATCTTATTCATTTTAGTTAGCAAAAATATTCAATAATTTACATCTTCTAAATTTCATTACTCTTTAATTTACAAGTGACAAATCTCCAATTTCTTTATAGTTTCATTAATCACTTAGCTTCTAATTTCTTATTTTTCATTTTAGAAGTTTCCAACTGTTAAAATAGTCAAGATTCCATTTCATTATAATAATAGAAATCCCTAATTTATAGAAACTTAGGAACTAAATACCGGGTTCATTTCATATCATTTTAAAATAATATATATATTCATATCTTATATATATCAAATCATATTTATAAGTTTAAAATTAAAATTCATTTATCAAAACAAATGTGTAGTAAAGCGACTATAGTGGTCTTTCCACTTTGAAACTCGAAATGAACGTCGATGATGTCGTGATCATCACTGAAATTATTTTCTAGCGACAGAAGAGGGGAGTACATAACTTATTTCCTTTTAAAATTCTTTTAAAACATTTCTTTCAAATCACATTGAAAATGTTATATCTGAAAATACTTCTAAATAATACTAATATTATATTCCAAAATCTTTTGAAAACCAATTTCAAAACACCGGAACTTAGGTTCTCAAATTTCAAATTTATATTCACTTTATTTGTAAATCATATTTTGCAACCAATATTTATAAAATTTCACTTCCTAACAAACAAACATATCACATACAACTATAACCATTTATAAAAATTATTTTTTTATATACAAAATATAATACTAGGTAAAATTATTTCATTTACTTGTATTTCAAAAACAATATTATGTCGGCCTGCCCTATTAAGTGTTTAGAAATCCCAATCGATGCCATAGCGTCCTATGTACCGACCAGAATTTGTAAATACTAAACAGAACAAATTAACACAATATAAAAATATTTTTATAGCACTAACAAATACGCTCTCTCATATATATATACACTCAGACTCATTCTAGGGTATTAATAACCCTATCTCAAATGAGTTAACCCCGAACATGCTAAGGTATCTATAAACCAAAGCTCTAATACCAACTGTAACGACCCATCCTTTTGGATGGTTTAAATCGACAATAAACCACACATGTCAAACTCAAACCATTCAAAAGGGAGGATTGTTAATGGGGTAAATAAGAAAATAAGAGAAAGGAAAGGAAAAAAACACAGAATTTCACAGCGAAATGATAAAATATAATAATCAAATAAACAGTTCATGAAGCTATTTTACAAATATATTTGATTACACTTTTACAATACAATCAGAGCTATATGTATAGAAGGTTAAATAGATAATGTAGTGAAACAATACGATGCAGTGGAATAATACTAATAATATAATACTAAACTCCGTCTTCGTCCTCCAAAAATAATGTCTTCAACACTGAAAAACTGAGGCTGACCCGAGTGTAATGAAAAGACAAAATACTCGAGTCGGAACTAAAAGATCTTATGTAATTTAAATCAACAGTAAATAAATATGAGTGACATGGCTTCAGAGATGTTTACAGGATTTTACATCTCCTATCCAGTGTATAACGTGCGTGCAATAACTTAAGAGATGTTTTGGGATCTTCCATCTCCTAACGATCCATTAAACTATCTATATGTAGTAATATATGCTATATATGTAGTGTCTATTAGTAAAGTAAAATATTTAAATAGCGTTAAGGCGTTACCCATATTCCCCTTAACACATTTTTATAAATGTCGTAGTCTATACAGTACTGTAGACTCCACCAAACCAGTGGGCTATCAGGGAGCACTCCATGTGTACGACACAAACCAAAATCGTAGTCGCTCGATAATGCATATGACAAGGCATGCGAGGCAATGCCCAGGGTAGGATTCTACCATTTTGCATGCTCGGACTGGTGGTAATGCATAGCAACTACTACCGCCCACCTCGAAACACACTCCCATAATCAAATCGAGGGTGGCCACCAATAGAACATAAAGTAACAGATATGGTATCGAAGAAGCGTGTCCGATCGGAGGAGCAACCTTACTTGGCCCGAGATAGCTCCTGTTTTAGTCATATCAAGCTGACCCGAAGGTCAGGGCTACATTCTTACCTCATACCAGTAGCGTTTTCCAAACCATCCTACTTCGTTCTGGATTCCCCACCACATACACAATTGTTAAAGTGGTTTTGGAATTGGCAGAGAGTATCACAATACCCGACCCCGGTCTCTTTAACAACCAATCGTTATATTTTTCACACGGTGGTCATTTTATAAAACATTTGTAATAATAAATCCAGAAAACAGTTCATACTTTCATATCAAGATATCTATATACTTATTCCAAAAGTATAAATATATTCATAAATACCGAGGAAGATTTCTTGTAATCAATTTCGAAAATAATTTATAAATCTCTCTTAAACCATTTATAAACTATTTATATGCTTTAAAACCATTTATAAAGCTATTTATAAATTCCAAAATAGTTTCAACTCTTCCCTTTTCATAAACTTCTACGCAAATTATTTTAAAACGCTTCCAAATCGCTTTATACAAGTTCTTTTATAAAACCCTTTATAAAATCATTTAAAACTTTTATAACTCCTTTATAAAACCATTATAAAATCCTGTATAAAAATCCTTTATAAGAATCCTTTTTATAAAATCCATTATAAAATCTCTTACAAAACTTTTATAAATTCTTTACAAAACCTTTACAAAATTCTAAAATCTTTTATCTATTAAAGTCATTATAAAGGCCTATATTTAATATTTTAAATCAAAACTATATTTATTATATTAAATTAAATTTAAAATATATATATTAAAACTATATTACATATTTTATTAAATTAAATTTTAAACTATTTAAAATATATATTTAAAACTAAATAAAATTATAAGTTAAAATCTTAAATTTACATTTAAAACCAATAATTTAAAGCTTTAAAACATATAGAATAAATTAATGTCTGAATATAATTTTTTTTAAATAAAATCATTAAATTAAATTTAACAATCAAATTTATAAATCAAACATACTTTACCATTTTGAAAATAATTTAAAACCGACTAACTATGTCCATACATAATTTTCTACCTTATGGTCAAGTGATTGGGTATGTATCATTTCAACCCAAATAGTTAAATTACCCGGGTATATATCATTACAACCTGTATCCCGAATCAACAATTTCCAAATCAATAAAATTGCTCGGGTTTATCATTTCAACCCATAACGATTTTCCTTAATCTATAAGATCATTCGGGTATGTATCATTTCAACCCATAGTGATAACAGGGATATAAACATCCAATCATCCGAAATGTCAACAAATAAACATCCATCACAATCAACATCCAAATCAGCGAATAAATCACAACAATTAACTTGTTATCATCATCAGGTATTTAACTAACAATTTAAATTCAGTATTAATTTAAATGGCGATTTAATTCCATAAAATTCAATTTCAATTAAAATGTCAAATTGAACTACCAAACAACAACCAATAATATTTTTATCACATCATAAGTTTAATTCAACTAACATAAGAAGGTTTAGTATTTGTGAGTGAGTTAAATCACTCACCTTTGATTTATAGTCCATTTAAAGTCCAAATAAAACCCTAATTTCAACAGTCTTAAAATTCAACTAAACTAGTTCCGTGTTGTCCAGAATTTCGATACGAACCCAATGCAAGAAACCACGTCCAAATCCGAGCTCGTATGAACAAGTTATTAGCGTTAGAAGTTTAAATTTTAAATTTAAATAAAAAAACAAAATAGGGGCAATATGGTAATTACGCTACCTCCTTCTAGCCATCATCGTATCGAACATCTGAAACCCTAACCTAACCGCCGCACTTCATCACCAAACGTCGCCTCCTACATGCCTTCATCTCCAGAACCATCGTCGCCGCCGAGAAGCTCTGGCCGAGCCGCCCCTGTCCATGGCCGCGCCGACCATCCGCCACCCCCAGACCCATCGTGCCACCACCGCCTTCATATGCCATTTCTAGTGAACTCGTTGACCTCTGACACAAACGAACACCATAGATCGCTTCCCCTTATTGTCCTCTATGCAGCAGTGCCTCTTGATCATCAATCGGCCAACGATCCACCGTCGAAAAGAAACCCTATTTTCAACGGTCGAGACTTCTTTAACGATTTCTGGTCACAGCACACCCCCAAATCGAAAAATGAATCTAAAATCTAGATTACGTTCGTCAAGAGCTTTCCAACGATATAAAATTTGATATGGTTTGATGAGTTTGAATTTTCGATTTGATTTTGAATTTGGGAATTAGGGTTTTGATTGAAACTAAAATTAGGGTTTTCTGCCATTGGGAAGGAAGAGAAGATAATTGAACAGATACGTATAGAAAAATGGATTATAGAGCTAGGGTTTCATGAAATGTCTATTTATATAGACAGAGATGGATAAGAACGAATGGACATATCGAATTGGGTCGAAACGATAACAACGACCTAAAAAGCTCGTTTCGTTCCTGAAACGAAAGTAGGTCATCCCATATATCAAAATATAGGTTTTCGGTATTTTTAAACTCAATGGAGCTAGTTTCAAACCCCAATTCCATTGTATATAGAAGTTAGCTTTCAAAATCAAATATTTTTAATTAAATTCATTTAATTGATTTCTACGCGTTTCGAGCTTGCACGATCAAACGATAAGTCTGATCGCTACGAAACTTTAAATTCCATAATAAGTCACTGTTACAGATCCGATGAAACTGGTTTCGTCAAAATCCGAGACAGTGGCCAAAATGGCTTTTTTTTACACGTTAATTAAATAAATTATTATTAAATTGATTTAATCACTTTTAAATTCAAATTTAAAAGTTAACCATTTTATCGTTCTTGATTACATAAAAATTTATAATCTTTTAAAATAAATTTTCATGTTAAATCCAATATTTAAATATTGCACTAATTTCAGCGTTCAATTACAACTGTAATAAAACCCCGGTTAATTATATTTAATTTCAATCAAATTCTTTTGTTTCGATTTACACTCTTATTATTGAATCAACTATTACCTTATGAATATAATTAACATTATTTTACATTTTATTACATTCATATTCTATAGTTATCATCTTAACTCAAATTAACTGCAATATTTAATTACATTAAAGTTCATTGATTTCCAAATTAATTTCAACGGGTTAAATAATAAGGTGATAAATAAAACAATTGTTATATTCCAAATCATATTCCATAATAAACCTATTCCAATTAATAAAAGATAATTTCAATATTAAATCCAACATTTGATTTATTCCTTATTTGCAATTATAACCAAATTAACTTTTCAATTATTTCAATTGATTGAAATTACATTAAAATAGTTGTCAGTAGCATTCAAATAACATTATTAAATCATATTCTAATTATTTTTCTCATAAATAAATCATAAATTTTAATTTCTCATAATATTAAATTTCAAAATCATATTTAATTTAATAGTTTTAATTATCAAAAATACGGGTCATTACATTGTGTGATTCGAGAGGTTGCACGTAAGGATCTTGTATGAATCACCCTAAAGAAGTTGGGACCAACATTGATTGACTAATTTATTATATCTATATAAGTATAATAAACTCAAAATTAAATCAGTTTTGTTCATATGTAAAGGCAATAAACAAAATATTTTTGAATGCCTATTCCACGTATTGAGAAATAATTATTGTTTTGAGTAATACCAACTTCACGACAAAAGAATTTCTTTTAGAAATTATTGGTAGTAAAATGGATTTGGATACGATCCAAAGATAAAACTGGTTACATAAGATGAAATGAAATTAACGAAGCCAAAATAGACATGACTCATTAGAATGTCTGATATAAACACTCGCATATTAAAAGAAAACTACGAGTTTCATATCAATGTCGGAGAATAGATTTTCTCACTTATCATGAAGCCATTAAGAGTATTGACTCTCCTATATGGCATGATACACAAATCTGATATAGATTCCAAGTACATTATCAAAATATGATTTTAAAGTTTTACCCAAAGGAATATGGTCCATCGACCACAAATGTGTCTTACAGAAGAAGACCAATGCATTTGGAATATAGTAAGTAATGTTTATAAGAATAACAACATAAATTTTGATTGTTGAAATTAATGTAATTGATTTATCGTTCAACGTACTAAGTTAATTCATATTTTACTCACAAATTTATTACCTGATATGATTTTGAATTTTGTACATATATGTTGAAACAGAAATATTAAATAATGATTTAGAATAGACTGTTAGTGCATAACAACCAAAGTGCCTCGAAGTCAGTAGGAGCGATACATGAGTTTTTGAGTACTAGATATGATCCAAGAATTGATATAATAAAACTATTCAACAAGCATCAGAATTGAGAAAATATTTTGATAAGGAAATCAAATAGTTTAAATTTCAGTCAAAATGCAAGGAAACATGTGTTTGTAAGAAAAAATATAAAAAGTATTAAAATATTTCTTAAACTATAAGTAAATAACGGACTAATGGTTGTTAACTATCTACTCATGTTAAAATCAGTCTTAGTTCGGTTGTTTAATTCTCGATATTGGATTTGAAATTGTCATCTATGATTAGTGTAAAAGGACATTGGGATAGTCTCAGACGATATACATAGACACTATTATAAAATGGTTAATGTTGAGCATATGAGATGGATTCCTTATGCATTGGCAAGAGGAATCATTATATATGCTATGTTGTCTACCGTTTCATATATTTCTTATGTACATGGTACGTTCGGGGAATATCAAATCAAATTAAGCTCGTTGAATGGTAGTTAAGAGTATTCTCGAGTATTTATGAAATTCTAGAGAATTATTTATAGAAATAACGAACTCCTTATGAAAGAGTATTCAGACATGAGCTTTATAAGTTACATCGAGCAAAATATGTCAATCCTAAATTCATCTTCAAACTTTAATTAAGGAGCCTTAAGTTGGAAATGTTCCAAACAAGTGGTTGTGGCTAATACAACCAATAGGCTATGTACATCGCCTAGAATAAGTGCAACAATAAAAACAATGTGTACGTGTGTATTCACAAATTTATAACCGAGCTAAGCTGATTCTAAAAGTTGAGAATCCCATTACACTGTTATATGATATGATAACAATGTTTCGATGCAGATCGCGAAAGAACCTAGAGCGCACTAGAAATGGAGAAACATACACTGAAAAGTTCCACATGTTAAAGGCAGTTTCTCAACATTGGAGAAAATTGATTGATAAAGTAGATAATTAAAACAATATAGCATACACATTCACTAAGGGACTAGTTTGATTAGTTTGGAGAAAATAGATCAAAGGAATGAGATTAAGATTCCATAATTTAACCCCAAGTGCAAATGGGAAATTGAGAGAGTTAGTAGCATGACCTAGGGACAATTATATAATGAGTTGTAATCATGAGAAAATTATCATAATATAAAATAACTTATTATTTTAAATATTCCTAGTCAAGATGTTTTGACAAAAAATATTGATACATCCACTAAGACCGGAGTATGTAAGGGTTTCTAAATATAGGGCAATTAATTACTCATAGTTGTTAGGAGCACTAGGGATTACGCTTTGATATTCATTACATAACTATCGAATGACTCACCGAAAAGTTTTCAATTGGTTAATAACAACTATGTCAAATAGGAGATTTCAGAGTGACGATAGTACATAGTTCTCTTGACTAGAGGATAATGTTAAGCTTTAATATAGAAACTCTACTTTGATTATAGTTAATTTATGGTATGGCAACCATCGAGCGATAATAGTTGGGTCGAGTTAAAGCATTGAAAGTGGAACACTATTCAATAGGGAATTCGTTTCCTCGGTTGTATAAGGTTAGTATCACTTTCAACTATAGTCAACTCAAAGTCAAGATCTCTAGCCACGGTAGTACAGTTAATAATAAGTGTTATTATTGAACCAAGGATTTTGTTTATGGACTAACCATATCGAATATGGATGATACCGGAAATTTGACCAAAACTAAATTTCATAAGTCTTAATGTGACATAGTGGCGACAAAGAGAATTGGTATAAACAATCATTACTAAAAAGTACCGCTTAAATTGCTAAATTAGATTTTACCAATAAAGATCTAAAAGTGATAAATTCAGCTAAACTGTCACACCCGTAGCTACGGTGATGTATAAATGTTAATATTTAAATTGTTCAATATTAATCGCTGACTGAATTTACACCCATGAGTCACACAATCGTATTAGTGGATTCTTTGAAATACCATATGATTTTATTAATTTATAACTTGCTATAGATTAATTAAAATTTATGAAATATTATTTATTTATCTATTTGATGTATTGGGTGATGTTGTTAATTTTATAGGTGCAATTGTGTGAGCAGATAAAAGTTATATATGAACATATTGATATATGATATTGATGTGCATTTAAATATGATTTAAATGGCGTTAATTGTTAAATGGGCTTTGCTACTTAGTTAGCCCATAGAAGCTTCCCATCATGGTCGACCATATGTTCATGAGATGGGGAGGAATGGAGTTTGAATTACATATCCAGATCAAAATACTTGTAAAAGGCGAATGAGTAAAAGATAGAGAATTTGTTTTCCTTTTCTCTCTATTTAAACAATGCCAGCCTCCACATTTTCTCTCTAATTCCCTTCTCTTCCCTTTTTGGCCGTAAGCAACCTTCCTCCCATCCCCGTTGCTGAAAATTCAATAGCCCAAATCACATTAAATTTAAATAATTTCAATGGTATACTTGATCATTGAAACATCCAATGATCGATTCAAGGTGAATCTAGGAGATCCCAATAATTGACGTACGTTCAAAGGCTTCCTCTTTAGGATATGATCTGTTTACGCTATTATATATAACAATTTTATATTTTAATATTTATTTTTTTTAGTAAATTACACATTTTTATTATTTTAGAAATTTGAAATTGTTTGTGTATTTAAAAAAAATCGATAAAGATTGATCTTATTTAAAATATAAAATATTTATTTTAATTAATTGAAAGACATTTTAAATGGATTCCGTTGATCAAAATTTGAAATTTAAAATAGTTTACCTAGTTAAAATTAGATATTTTAGATATTAAAATTTGAATTTGAATTTTATTGACTTGGTCAAAATCTAATCATATATTTAAGTGTTAATTTTATTTAACGGTAAATATACTTCAAAGTTATAAATAAACATTTATCTATGGTTTTAAATAAAATTTTGAGACAACCAATGCACATATAAATGGTGAATGTATACGTTGTAGATACAATTCCCAATATCTATATACATTTACACTAACTATGTACACATTATCATATGGCACATGCATGTTATATGCGTATGAGTATATAATGATATACTCATAAATATTATACCGATCAATTTTAATTAAAACATTAATTAATTAAATCAAAAATTAAATATATTTGGATTTTGTTTAAATTAACTAGATTCGATCTGGTACAACCCATTTCACTTTATAGGGCTATTACGATCCAAATAAAGAAATGATTTTGATATCTACTCATTTCACTCCCTTAGACCGGCCCAGTTTCAACACAAGGTCACCTAAACGAATTTTATCAGGATACAATGAATTGGGGCCATGAAAATACTTAGGAAAATATTTTTATTAATGAAACTCATACACTTATGGTGCGAATTAAACATTAAAATAGTTTGTATTAGTATGTAGTAGACTTTGTAGAGTCACTCTTCGCTACCACGCAGTGTCGAGTCAAGAAAAACATTTTATTTTCATAGAATCGTACCCATAGTAGAGAAGTTACATATCAGTTTTTCTTTTTCTTTTTAAAATTTCTACAAAGAAGTCCTTCGAGGGATCTCCTCCCAATTATAGTACTGTTTTTTGTATAAGTTTTTCTTTTTGATAACCTTTCGGGTGACGCCATTTCAATATACGACTCATAATCAAGGCTTAAGCTTTCATCTTACAAGACATTTTCATAATAAGAATAAGAGGCATGAGACAAAGCCTATGGCTAACCATAAATGAAAAACAAATGTAATAATAATATTAGACAAAGCTCACTACCTGATAATATATGCCCCTAGGTATAAACCAAGCTAAAAGGGCATTGTTCAAAGACCATATGAAGAATTCCAAAATACAGAAATGTAATTTAAAAGTTGTTGAGAAAGCTAATAAGTGTCCCTCCTCGGGTATAAACCTGGCTGAAAGGGTATTTTTCGAAGACCGTATAAAAATTCATAAATACCGAAGGCCATTGGAAAATCCAATAAGAAAATCGAAAATAATTAATGAATGTCAAAATTTGGTAATGAAGATATACTTCATATCAAAATAAAGATCGGAAAGTATGAGGATATAAAGCTTTTTGAAAGATTCATCATTCTTAATTATGACTTGCTCCTTGCATTTTGCTTATATATAGAGTTTCAGAAGATATTGTTTCAGTGGACGAAATGTAGATATTTATGTCATGCATTTACTGAAAGAAGCAAGTCTAATATATTGATTTTGCTGAAATAGAAAACAAAACAAAATAAAGTGAAGTATTAAACTAGTCCTTAATATGGTCTAAAAGTTCTCCCTTTTGGATCATCTTTTCTACGGCATAAGCAAGCTTTCGGCACTTATCTATTTTGTGTCCGTTCATGTGATGATAAATGCAATAGTTTTTAGTATTTGGACTTTCTCTTTTCAGAGTAGGATGATTTGGATAGGAAAACTTGTCATGGGTTTCTCGAAAGATTCTGGATAAGGTATCAGTCAGAGAAGTAAGAGCTTTTTTTTGGGTTTGTTATGGTTGCTTCAGTTGAGGTTTTGGAAAGATATCCTTTAGTACTTTTAGACTGTTGAGCTTGATATTCATATATCAGTAATTTAAAACTCAAGACTTATATTTCTTCATTTATTATCTTAGTAATTTTTCTACGTTGAGCTAATTCTTGAAGCGATTCTTTCAAATATTTCAAAATCTCTCTGATTTGAAAAGCCTGAACATCATAGACATGGTCACATACTTCATTTTTATCTCTAGCTAAAATAATACTTTCCAAATTCTCATTGTTCTCTTCCTCCATAAGCTGAATCTGAAGATTGAGGAGCAGTTCTGAAATGAAATCGTTATTATCAATTTAGTTGTTGAAACTATTCATGATTAGTTCATTGGGCTGATTTTCTGGATAAGGGAACAGAGAGGGGACCCTTGTTCTAGCGCCAAAATGTTATTGTTATTTTTTTTGTAATACTAACATCCGAGGACCGATGGGAAAGCTTCATTTAGTCGATTTGATATTAGGGGCTTTGGTAGGATGGCTACCGAAGATTTATGGTTATTTCTATAAGTTGAGTTAAGTTTCAAGAGTTAGTACCATGAGCTAGAGTTACTGATTCATGCCAAGAGTAGATTCTTTAGGTTAAGCTTAAAGTAAGGAGTATGAAAGCAATACAGAGACACCAAGATTCATAGTGGTTCGAGATAAAACCCTACATCCACTTTGCTTTTCTTCTTTAAAGACTTATACCGAAGCCAAAAGGCTATTACAACGCGGACTTAACTAAGTGCGCCATAATGAGTTTTTACAAAAGCTCTAATATAGAAAATTACTATTTATTCTTAGTATCTAAATTATGCTACAGCCAAAAGGTCCTTTTTGCACTGGGATCTATGTCTATTTATATCCACCTAGAGAAGACACAAATTGATGATGTGGCTTGCATTGTTGAGCTAAGGCGTTAGATTGTTGATACTCGACAGTGATCTGATTTGCTTCAAAGTAGCATGCATATTGAAGAAGTGTTCTTCATGGGCACCTTCTCTTCAACTATATTTGGAATTCACACATGGATGGTTGAGATTTTATAGTATTATAGTACTTCCATACATTCTTTTAGGTTGATCTAATCTCTCTTGAGGCTTTGTTCCATTGGAGTATTGCTCCTTTCGGCTTCCTATTCTCACTTAGTAGTCTATAATTATAAACAACTAAAAAAGACGTGATGTTATCTTGACCTTCTACTTTAGGCTTTCGGTCGTGGGTCTTCAGATATTAAACTAAGTTAACTAAAACTTTAGTACCATAGACCCTTCAATATGTAACCCTTTACGCTTTATACTTTAGGGTATACGTTTTATAGCCTTAATGAGATTACTTAAGGCTTCGGGGCTATCAGCTAGACCACCACATTCGGTCGTGTATCTTTACTTTCGAAATGAGCTATCTGCAGACCCTTTAGCCTTATGTATTTTATCTTAAAGTTTTTCGATAAAATATGATATAACAGGCTATATGTTTTTTCTGTCAGGTTTATAGTCGAGGGACGTTTATTGTTAGCCATGAGCCTTATCTCACTCCATTTTTACTTTTGTTGTAGAAGTTGGAAAATAGAATCTGTTATGTGACGTAATTTATTTTTTAATAATGTACTTTTTTCATGAAATAAAAATGGTGGATTATGTGATGACCTGGATTTTCGGGCTATTCAAAATTGCCGAAAACACGTCCGTTAAAAACAAAAAAAATGACAACCACTAATTTAATACACATTTTCATCTAAAAAATATACAACATTATAACTAAATATCTAAGATACAAATTTCAATACAATAACTTATCAAAGTAATTATTTATTCTACAGGGTGTACTTTAAATACATACCAAAACCCAAATACAATATATTTACTGTTGCACAACTCTGAATTGAGAGATAGCAATATCCAATCCTGCGAACTCAATGAACATGTCAATGTGGAATAAAATGGTAAGCATGAAAGATACACCAACACATGATAAACATCACATGTTGAACAAGAAAAATGTTATATTATTATTCGGGATGCATCACTATAACTTATGACTACCTACGTACCCCTATCTAATTGGGTGCCCAATTAGATACAAGATCAAGTCAACGTAATTCTCCTACCACAAATAGGACTCAAGGAGCCTATGATGCACAACAAAGATGTAATTCCCAAACTACATAGCACAATACATGCAAATGTAGTATCCAAATCTACCCACTTTGGTTTAATCGTTTAATTCTTTTCAAAAGATAATTTAGAACTAAATACCCGGGTTTTTCTATTCAAAATATATTTTTCTAAACTTTTTCCAAAAAGGAATATATCAAAACTATTTCCAACAATAATTAGGAGGGTGCACCTCCTTTCCGAGCATGGTATAACTCTAAACAAAAATATGAAGCCTCCGGTTGTATTCTCGTACCTCCTAAACACAATAAAGTAAACAAATATACTTAGCGGGTCCCAAAATGGAAAAAATCCCAATCGCCTTTAATTTAGTCATTCACCACAGTAAATAAAAATGTTTGTAAAACATTTTGCAAATATTTATTGGAACAAATTCTAAACTCTTATCGTAATAATAATATTTCTCAGATACTTTAAATCATATTATTATTATTTCTTTCCCATAATCATTTCGAAAACTCTTTTCAAGACGATTTCCAATCCACGGGGATTTAAGTTCAAATAAAAGATAGTTAATAATATCTTCTTATCAAAATATTTCAATCAATATTTATTCCTAAAAAAATATTTACTTCTAAAAATATTCTAATTCGGGAAAACACTTCCACAAATATAAATTAGTTTTCAAAGCAACTTATTTAGTTCGAAGTTCAAAATTCAAATATTAAATTATTATAACTAATTATAGTAATTTAATAAACCAATATTATCGCTAAACACCTTATAGTCAAATTGTGAAATTAATAACAAGGCATTAGCCTATAGTTGTTTTCTACGCTACCCATGCAAATGGAAATTAATTGCTCATAAACTGGTCGAGTATAATCCAAACAACCAAACAAATATTAATAACAAACACATTATTATCGACAATTGTAAATGAACAATAAAACATTAATCGAAATTAACTAGCATATAAATAAATGTCTAAGCTAATATAATGGCATAGCGTTGTTTTATTCTGCTAAATAGATATCCATAATAATCTATTTAATTTAACTACATTACTTAACTATTTAATTAAACTCAATCACTAATATTTTATCAATATTTTATACTTCACCGAATGGGTCAATTAACTATAATAATGTGTTATGCTAGTTCATACAAACCTAGTGCAAAAATCCGTGGGTCAAACGGACTTAAAATGAGTGAGTTATACATTTTCAAAGTTAACTACTTTAATTAACTATTTAATAAACTAAGATAGCTAAAAACTCAAATCTTCTCACCCCACGGCCTAACGGCCCAAACCCGCATATTTCCACTTCTTTCACGCGTCTGCACATTTCACCATGCAAACATTCTTCACGGCCATGCATAACCGAATCCTTCTCCCCTCCATAATTCCTTCATTTCTCGACGAAAACATGAATCGTCGAAAGCTACGAACTCCTTTACATGGCCTCTCCACGACGGACATCTCATAATTCCTTCCCTTTAGTACTTCCGGCCGCTATGACCTCCACACACCACTATCTCGAGTACGATGTGAACAGAATGTGTAGCTCACGATCCTCTACAACTTCCTGTTGGATGTTTTGGCTAATTCTTTTTGTATAGAGAGCTATTTGAATAATGAATTGAAAGTTGAAAAGGTTTGTTGTATTTACTTTGTAAACAGAGAAGAAAAATGAAAGGAATGTGAATGCATCAGAATGTGTCCATCTTTTTTCCTATTTTGTGTTCCATGCGTATATATTTATATAAATCCAAAATACTTCATAGCTAGCTAAGAAAAAAAGTCAATTACTTGCAAAGTAAACCAATGTCTTGTCCAAGGACAATGAAAAAATGCTTGCGTGTGTGTATAGTTTGTGTGTAAATTTGTTTTGAAATAGTTAGTTTTGCGGTACACCGCTACACAATATCATATCCACATACGAGCCGCGGATGACATAAATAAAAATACGATCGTGTGCAACAATGCGATACGATCACAAAACAATAATAAAATACACATATTAATTTATTATGTGTAGTTTCAAAAATACCAGATGTCTGCCGCAAAATGCGTCAAACGAAAATTTTATTATTTTTCAAATTAAAAATTATTGAAAAAATCTTATAAATTAAATTAAAAATACGTCACCAAAAATCGGACAGTTATTTGAAATGTATATTTTATTATATTTTAAATTCAAATTTTAATATTTAAATAAATTAAATTTTCAAATTCGAAGACTTAAAAATTACGGGTCGTTACGAATTATATTATGTACTATAGAAAGCTGATATTATTATTTGCAAAATTTATATTCAAGTATATTATTATAAAAATAAAATTTGTTATACAATGTAAAAAAATAGAGGTGTGTGTATTCAATTTGTATTAATACCATTCTATAACAGCAACTATTCTCAATTATATAATTACCGTTAACTTATATTCACATTGTTATTGTTGTAATTATTGATAACATTATTTTTGCTATATTATGCATCTAACAATGATATCAAATGAACAAAACCAAATTATTTTAAAAACATTTATTCGACGATCAAGATATCTGCAATCATTTTTGTCGCAGAAGTTGGCAAACATAAATTTTTTATAATATTTTTACTAGAAAATAGAATGACCGATTAATAACAAGATATATGAAATTTATATTCATAATTTCTTTTAGATATATTGTTAACAAAATAGAGTTTGTTATGAAATGTAAAAATATATTAAATATATAAACATAATGTTAAGTTATGCATTTCAATTATTACATATATGTTTGTTTATATGTAATGAGAAATCAATTTGTAAAGAAAAAATTAAATGAACTTAGATAAAATTTGTGGAAAAATAATTAAACAGAGCATTGTGAATATGCATAAAAATTATACATTATAGGGACATGAATTTCAAATAATAGAACAATGCCAAGAGCATCTCCAACCATGAAGAATCCAAAATGAGTATTCAAATTTGGATCTTCAACAAACCAATTCAACTTGAGTGTTAAGCTTAGTATTCAGTTTGAAATTCATAATCCTGAATTGGATTGATGGCTTATTTAATAGACGTTTGAATAAAGACACATATTTAATAGTGAAAATTAGGGTCACATCCCTAAAACCAAACGTAATTCATAAAAACTCCTTCCGTTCGAAACTTTATAAATCCGGTCCCTAATTTTGTTTCGGCTTAATTCTTTTCCATAAATACCCTCGTTTATACCGTGCTCCATTTTTTCTATCTGTGATTATTTGGTTTATATTGAACGATAAAATTATCTTTGCTTAATGATTTATCTGTTTGCAATAAAAGATTTTTACTGAAATACCGTGTAAGTACGTTTTCTGCAACTATTTGCAACAGTTGCAGAAATGTCTGCAACTATATGTAATAGTTGCAGACATTTCTGCAACTATACCAAATAGTTGCAGAAATGTCTGCAACTATTTGGTATAGTTGCAGAAATGTCTGCAACTATATGCAATAGTTGTAGACATTTCTGCAACTATTTGCATTTCTGCAACTATATCATATAGTTGCAGAAATGTCTGCAACTATATGCAATAGTTGCAGACATTTCTGCAACTATTTGCAATAGTTGCATCTGCAACTATTTGCATTTCTGCAACTATATGCAATAGTTGCAGAAATGTCTGCAACTATATGAAATAGTTGCAGACATTTCTGCAACTATTTGCAATAGTTGCATCTGCAACTATTTGCAATAGTTGCATCTGCAACTATTTGCAATAGTTGCAGAAATGTCTGCAACTATATGAAATAGTTGCAGACATTTCAGCAACTATACCATATAGTTGCAGAAATATCTGCAACTATATGTAATAGTTGCAGACATTTCTGCAACTATATCATATAGTTGCAGAAATATCTGCAATTTTTTGCAATTTTTATATATTTGAAAAAAAATCGAAAATGTTCAATATTTGCTGAATTGTCTGCAAATATTTGAAATAATTGCAGATTTAATACAAATTTAAATTTTTGGTATCAACAATGGATCTCATTTTAAAGATCATAAAATTTGCGATTTTTTGGTGAAAACGTTATGTTGATCCGGTTTTTGTAAATAAAGTTATACACGTTTGAAAAGTTAAAAACATAAAGGGTATTTCGGTCTTTCTGCGTGCGTGAATTTGAAAATAGGGAGCGGAAACGTAAATGTTGGTTGGGAAGGATGTTTTCCCTATTTTAAAACTTGTTAGGGATGTGAGCCAAACTTACCCTATTTAATAAGTGTTTAAGCATCAAGCACTTATTTAATAAACGCTTGATTCATATGCGCTTATTAAATAGACGTCTGGATTCATACACTTATTTAATAAGCGTATGGCATCATACACTTATTTAAGAAGTCGCCTGACAAAAGTTATTGAAGAATTTAGTAAACATCATCCCTTAGTATTCAAAGATCTGAATATTTACTCTTTTAAGCGTTGGAGATTCTTTAGGGAGATCTTTGTGAATAATTATGGAAATTACAAATACTATGTGCTTGAATGTAAAGGAATATGAGAGAATTAAGAAGACGTTTGGACATTTTAGACTAATTTGAGAAATAAAATGTATTTTGCTTTACTAGTGTGTAATATTTTGGTATTTTTCCAGTTCCTTTTGAAATGCAGTGACGTGTATTTAAGAGAATCCTCAACTCATGATTATTTTTTATCTAATGTCAAGTCACATCAACAATTAAACAATGTTTTTTATAATAATATCTACAATGTTAATATAGTTTAAAATTTTAAGATGGCGCTTGTGAAGTGCAATTATAGATTTGGATTTTGCACACCACAATACGAAATATTACCCCTAAGAGTATCTCCAACTCATATTCTATGTAATTTAATTTGAAATATACACGACAAACATTGTTAAACAGATGTGACTATAAATTACATTAACATAGGATGTATTCATCCAATGCTAAAGTGTAGAAATAACAAATATGCTTAGGTATAATTTTATTAAAATTATAAGAAAACATATTATAGTTAAAATCCACTAATGGAGAGAGAAAAAGATGATGTTTAATGTGACGTCCAATGTTCAAAACTGATCACTGCAAATGACAATGTTTATTATTATTTTTTAATCGCACTGAAAATAAAATTAGCATTAATGATAAAAATCTAAAAGTCAATGTGAAATAATGATGTGTCATTCAAATTAGAATGCAAAGTTGATATTAGTAAATCATGTAAACTTCAGTTATCTACGAATAGTAGAATGACACATGCAGAAATTGATCGTGTTGCTTTGGAGGAAAATTGTATATGTTATTGTTATATAAGCAAAGAGTCAATTGACATTGTGATACACAAAATTTCACATTTACATGTAATGATACATAAAGTTTACCTATATTATTTGTGAAATTGGTTAAAGATGCTCTAAACACACATATCATTATATCATTGTCAAACTTTGCTCGTATATTCAAAATCAGTAATGCTATTCCAAATTAAAGCCTGATTTTTAGTGAGGTAGACAATCAAGCCGTTGATATCATAATGACTCCATATCAAAGTCGTACAACTCCCCCTATGTCCACTTACGTCATTCTCCGGTTAGCAAAGCCTATTCAAAATTTCAAGCCCCATCAAAATAAAGGGACGGTTTGGCTAAAGTCCATATTAAGTTTCAAAATACACAAACATCATTGGCAAAAAAAATGTAAATTAGATCCCTAAAGTTAAGTTATTGAATAATTGCATACATTTATGCAATTATTCGGTAAATAATTGCAGACGGTTATGCAATTATATTCAAAAATTGCAGACATTTCTGCAATTATTCATCAAAACGTTACGGAAATTTCTGCAATTTTTCAAAAAAATTACAGAAATTTCCGCAATCATTCATCAAAAAAATTGCGGAAATTTCCGTAATTATTCACTGAATAATTGCATAAATGTATGCAGTTATTCAGCAACTTAATTCTAGAGACCTAATTTACAATCTTTTTTTAGAGGAGTTTTCATGTGTTGAGTTTGATTTTAAGGACCTGAGTCCAATATTCACTAAAATAAATGCGTCATTTTATTCCACTTTTTGCAATTGGACCAAAATTAATCTCAAATGAGTTAAATAATAAAAGAGCACCAGCGACCCCACATGTCAGAACATGGTATACACGGGTGTGAAAACAATCGAGTAAAATTAGAACAACCCACAACTTTCCCACGTCTAATCTTTTGTCTTTTTTACTAGTGAAAAATCATATAATTTACCTTCAAGAAAATTTTTAGGAAGAAATTTTAAGAAAGAGGTAACCAAATTTTCTTCTTTTTTTCTGCTAAATAGTTTTCTTCTTTCATTTAGACTGATTAAACAAGGCGATGTGCATTGCTTGTGTCTGGGATTTGTGATCGCCTTGTTTATACTATTGCTGCATTTTAATTTTTTCATCTTTTTTGGGGTTTATTGTGCAAGCAACTTTCAATTAGGCCCGTCTAAAGTAAATTTAAACTTGACTAGTCGTTCTATGGAGTTTCGATGTAGTAATTTGGTTAAACAATTGAGACTGCACACAAAGGTGATGAATTTCTGAAAAATATTAATTGATTATAAGTTAAAAATTGTTACTGAGTTGATTTTATGAGAACCCATGAGATTATTTTACCATGTAATCTTGTACTTCAATTTTAGCACCCATGTTTTGTCCAAATCTTATTACAATAGTTTTATTTATTTATTTATTTTTACTGTACATAAAGTTGTGTAGTGTTATGATCTGAAAACGTTTTCGTTGTTATTTGCTGTTTAACCGAAAAAGTAATTTTGATGATGCGAGACTATAAACTCAGTATAATAAAATAAGAGCAATGTTATTAGCACCACAATTAACACTTATGTTTATCCACATTTTCAATCGACACAATGAAGAGCGGTCGGCATTTTGATGCCCTTTGAAAACCGGAGTAAAAACAAGTGTTTAGTGCGGTATAAATAGCCTTACTCTAAAATAAGCATAGCCAAAGCCACAAATTGTGCTTTGAGATTTATACCTCTTTAGATCGACTTAAATATGCTACTTTTTGGGTTTTTAAAAGCTAAAATGAATAGGTTTAATTTGTCTTTCAAAAAACTAAAATTAGCTTATTTAAGTCCATTCAAACGGACCGTTAGTTACTAGAGTTGTTTAAACAGCGATCTGTTTGAAACAATGGTCTGGTAGGAGCAATGATTTGTTGTTACTTCCAAACAAATCCAGATCATCTATCCCAAATTCCATGTCATCATGTCTCTTGTAATCATGATAATTTTTTTTATTTAGTCCAATCAATTAATTAACAGTGTGGTAGATATCATTAAAGGACGGGATCTGCATATGAAGCAAATACCCCTCAATTAATTATCTTATCAGATAATGATATTGAGAATTCTAATGTAAGCGGTTATTTTCATATAGTCTAGCAAAAATTACTAAAATTGTGCAAAATTTGGCTGTTTATGACTAAATTTGACTTCGACTACTAATCAGAAACTGTTTTCATTTCATGTAAGTTTATGTATCATGCAGATTAGTCTGAATTACACTACAGTACTTCATATACTAAAACTGTTCATCTGACAGCTTATCTTACAAATGCTATTAAGATGGCACATTAGTTTGAATTTAAAATCGAACCTCTGGTATTCAGGTTTATTTTTTTATTTTTTTCATACTTGTAACATGCAAGTTCTTGCTACTATATATTAATATTTTTATCTATTCAACAAGATATCACTTAAATTTTATCTTATATACACTATCTTGAATTATCAACATAATATTATCTATAATTGATAGAAGTACAAATAACAGAACAAGAAAAAACTATGGAGAACATGATATTTACTCATTAACATAATTCATGTTAGACAAAATTCTTTTAAACTGTATGTCTTTTTCATTACAGATGTCTGAAGACCAAAAAAACTTTAGAAATGAATTGTTAGGAGCAATGCTTTGTTATTTCTTCTAAACGGGTATTCTTCTACAGAAAATACAAAAAGGTAACATAAAAACAAATTAAATGATATCATCGGGTCCCTAAATTCCATGTATTATCATATCAATGCAATCAACGCCATCGATCACAATGAATCAGTTAATTAATCTAATCAAATAATTCAAAATGAGCGATGAATATCATGAGGGGGCGTAGACACATGGGTTTGGAGATAAGGAATTGGGGTCAGAACAAGCACATACTCGTTGATTAGAGCTTAGGTCTTCTTTTCTGTTTGTTAGGGTTAGTCCAAAGATATGTTATTTTGGTTTGTCGTAGACATTAGGAATAATGGAGCACTTACAAAGTATCTCCAACATATTAAGTAGTGTTTGGGCATCTACTATAGAAATGTTAAATCAAGTGTTAGTGTCATAAGTTAAGTAAAAGTGAAAGTTAAGTCTACATTAGTTATGTTAGTAAACTAGATATGAACAAATTTTGTTGTCAGTTGTTAAAAATCTTGTAAACTGCAGCCAGTACTTTGGCTTAGCAAATGTGGAGATAACTGCAAGCTGGTGGAGAGAAGTATGAAATAAAAATTGTTCTAAAGTGGTAGAAAACTATTTGACTGTAGAATTAAATAATTTTTGATAATTGTCTAGCTAAAGCTAACTAGTCCAATGGAATTCTTAGTATTAATGAGTAGTAACTTTTTGATGTGCAAGTAAATGTCCAATGTGTCAATGTTTAGCTTGTAAACATTAAAATATCCAATGTACATGCTCTTAGCTTTGTCCTCGTTTTGTGGCTTCACATTGTGTTACTAAGGTTTAGGTACTGCCTATAAAAGGCTAGAGCTGATTAATAAATAATTAGGTATTTTTTTAGCTTTCATTTCCGTTCTATCATTTTATGCACATATTCTTCAATTTCCTTCATAAAATAATACCTTTTTTGTGTCCCTCTTTGCCTCATTAGATTGTCTCAGCCCATTACAATAGCTTAGTTAATGATTGGATCCACTATATACATAACTAAAGAAGTACAAATCGATGATTTAAATATGAATGGACACACAGATGACCACTATCTCAGGTGGTAAAATATCCAACTTGAAAACATCTAGGCACATATAATGAACATGAGAGAGAAATAACAAACATGTGGCTAATAACATGAGTGCTGAAGTAGTGCTACAAAAATGGGATGTCACTGAACTTTTTGTAGGTGTGTGTGTTTATATATGTGTATGTGTATGCGTGTGTTTGACACATGAGGATATGAAGTATTTGAATTGCTTCAATTATCAAACTTACCGTTACGGAGCTTTGTCTACTGCAGGCTTGCAAAATCAAATTATGTGAAGTCAAAAAAAAAAATGTTTTTAACATGTCTTCTAAATCTCTCCAATGTTATTTACCTAATTCTCCACAATTGTCTCCCTAAATCTCTTAATTTTTTTTAACATATTATCATTTGATTTTTAACTAAAATATATTAATGATAAACTACATTAATTTTTTCTCTCAAAATTATGTAATCGAATGGTCGGTTCCACCGTTATGCGGTTGTATTAGTATTATTAGACTAAGGTATTGGGAATTCTAATGCAAATTATTATTTTCGTACATTTAACCAAAAAATAGAACAAGAACTGATCGGAATTTGGCCATTGGTGACTAAATTTGACACTAGCTACTGTCAGATGTCACTTTTTATTTAAACACAAGTCTTGGTATCTTGCACGTGTAAGTCTAAACTATACTACATTACTTGATATGTTTTACTGAAATCATTCAACTGACATCTTATCTTAAAAAGCGTTATTGAGTTGCCTCATTAGTTTATCTTTCTACTTATACTAGTGAGTTTTCACCACAAGAATTTCTTATTGTGACCCGTTCAGTGACACATCACTTAAGTTCTCTTGTAAATAGACTGACCTTTAAAAAGCAAGTTGGTTTAGCATAAAATTTCGTTATAACTAGTGAAAGTATATATAACAAAGACAATTAGGGTTATGAAGAACGTCAAGTGGAAAAACCAGGACATTATTATCCATTTTTTTCAAGTGGGTAATAACAAACTGCTACTGTGTAGAATTGCTTATGTAATGTTCAGAACGTTGGATAAGTCAATTAACCAAGAAGAGCCAATATTGTTGTTACGTACCTTTACTGAGGTGTTAGTAAGTAACCTTGCAGACACATAATGCCATATAGGAAATATCTATGGTTGGGGTTGCTCTTTCATGGTATCATTATCTTCTTCATTACAGATGTCTGAAGAACAAGAATTCAAAGAGTATGTGGAATTCCTGCGAACAGTAGAAAGGACAGTGTTCATAGACAATCTCTCACCAACTGCAACTTCCTCTGTAGTCAAAAGTGGACTAAGCCAGTTCGGAGATGTCATCAGTGTCAAGTTCATACCAAACTACACGATACCTCACCAAATACCAAGCTGTGCTTTAGTGGAAATGGAGACCGTAAAGCAAGCAGTAGCTGTTGTGGCAGAGATAACTGATAATCCATTCATGCTGTTTGGAAAGCCGAGGCCTGTTACAGCGATGCCTTCCAAGGCTGAGATGTTTGTGGATCGACCACCCATTCCTGATGGTGAGAGGAATACTGTTGTTCTGGTCAAAGCATCACATCCGAATGTTGAGGTGGGTAGGGAGATGAAAAGGCTGTGTAGGAAACATACTGCTGAAACACTCATGCTTATCAGGGTATGCATCCCTTATTTTTTTTGACATTTCAATTATGTTCGAGTTTAGGCAACACATAAAAATCCCTTTTAACCTAGTAATTGTTTTATGTCAAGGATCACTAACAAAGTAGTAAGACTCATAAGTGTTGGGTCCAGAGGTTTCTGGGATGGAATCTTTTTTTCCCCCTCATTATTTTGTGTGCATCTGTCGGATTTTCGAGTGAATGCTTCTGGGTTTGTTTATGTTATGTTGATGATCCCCAATCCTATAGTTTGTATTTAGGCTACACATAGAAACCCTTGCTTGTTATTATAGTAATATTAATTTTTTTTTATACATTTTATATAACATACCACTAAGTTTTTGGAATGGAAAGCGTGTTTGACAATTCCTACAAGTAGTCAAAACTACATGTAGCTAGCTTGTTTGAGTTTGGATGTTTGTAAACTAAAACAGCAGTATTGTTTCAAATGATATACAGGCAAAGCGTCACTATTTGATATTTATCGTTGTTTTACATGGATATGTCCATTAATACAATCTGTCATGCATTAATTATTTATAGTCATAGTAATCAAACATCACAATTGACCAGCATCACAGTTCGACTTTGGTGCGAGTGGTCACAAGTTCGAAACTTGCGTAGCGTGACTCGAACATATATTAACATGTAGTATGGTGTATACCACCTAAGACTTATAGTACTAGTATGTACTACCATCTAAGAACCCAAATTAAAAAAAAAAAAAATCTAATCTGCCTAAGAGCTGTTATTCCAACTCATTTTAAGCATATTTAAAATGAGTAGTTTCCAAACGGGCTCCCTTTTGACATATATTGTCAATTTTCAAAACAGCTTTGTTAACTTTATAGACTCTTTTAATGAATGTATGTATATCTGAGGCATATATGTTTCATGGTATAATTATTGTGGTATTTGTCGGAAAGTTTCATAGAATGTAAAATCACCCACCAAAAGGTAGAAGGGTAGCTAATATGGTCGATGCATGGAGATGATAATAATAATAATGATAATAATATGTGTACGCGTTGTACATCAACGATGACTACAAATCACCTTGTTAATAGTTTGGAATATACTGTTGATGTATATTCTCATAGTTAATTGCATATAGTTTCTGCATAATCTGGTTATCTAGAAGGAAAAAGGTAGAATGTAGAAGCAGATATCTGAATAGTTTGTAACAAGTATGCTCATTTTTTTTTTCAGCAAATAAAAGCGGAAGAGGAGGAGCTCGCAAAGAAACAGGCGAAAATGTTGAAAGAGTACTACAAAAAGTACGATGCAATCGAGGAAATTAAGAACAATGGCTGCATTGATAGTCTTGCTAGAGCCTATGGTGTAAAATTGAAGGGTGACCGTTAGTCTCGGCTAATATGAAAATTTACTGTTGAACGTTTTTTGTTATTATCAGGAAGGTTAGACAGATTGATGCATGAAACACTGTTAAAGTGTTGATGTGAACGCTGGCTACTTTTTTACGTCATATGGTATACTCTTATTAACGTTTTAATCATAATCCAGTTTTGTTGTATATTTACGAGGGGTTGGCTTCTGATTTAAGGTTTTCTGTGTTATCTTGTCGTTGATCTCCTTGATATCATAAATTCATATTAGTTACATCTTCATGTTCATAAGAGTTTCATACTTAGTCATGTATATGCGTATGCAGTGCATGATTTTGTGGTTCAAAAATCCAATTTTGAGGAATAAATCATTATTATTCAATAATCTAGAATCACCAAATATATCAAATAATAAATAAGGACACAGACGAATATATAAAAGAACTCATAAATTTAGACTCAAATTTTCCTTTATTACTTGAATAATCGAAGCGTTATAAGAGAGATTACAAGCGCTTTCCATGGTGGAGAATTAAATACGATGAGCTACAACTTTTGTTAGATAGAACTACTACTCAGGCATTAATGTATTTCCTTGAAGACAGTGGATTTTTCTTCCTTAATTAATTTTTGTGCATTACTCATTTCTTCTTAGATAGAGAATTGAATTAAGAAACATTAAATTCCTTAAGGAAATTCAAAATGATCGACTAATGCATTAGTTCACATACCACTTTTCAGTGTATGGTAATTATATTTGCCTTGATTGATTGATCAATATACAACATTACGGTCATAATTTCTTTTTTTCTTATTCTTCGTTAATTAATTGATGGAATAAATTAGTTGATTTTGAGTACTTTCTTATTTCTTCATTCCTACTTTCAGTCGTTACTTTAAGACTTTTTTCCTTGTATACAATTGATTAATTGTTTTCATACCTTTGGTTGATATATACTTTTAGCCACAAAATTTACAGCATTCCAAGAAGAAATACCAAATATATGGAGTGCTATAAATTTAGTCTAATTTATATGCACAATTCTTGTGTTTTGATGATAACAACCATATGAAAATGCTACTTATGAATTTATTGAGATATTTCAAGTATGGCAGTAATGATATAGAAATTGGGTTATGTGGTAATCTATACAAGTTCAATAAAAACGAATATATCAAAAATATCAAAATAATTCAAATAGAGGCATTACGATGTAGAACAAGCTTTCAATGACATCTAATGGAGTTAAAAATTTATTTGAACACAACAACATTTAAGAGATACTCGAAGATGGTCAAATGGGTACAAAAATCGAATATTTTATTTATTGAATCCTATTAGTTTAGGTTTGTTAAAACTACATAGATGATCTCCATGTCACTCCAAATTTTGAAACATCATTCTAAGCATCCTAAAATATCTTTAATTTTTTTTTAATGATTTTTCTAACTGTCAAAAAGACTTGAAAAAGAGTCAAAATCAACATGAGTTTACAAAATAAAATAAAAAGTTGAAAAAACGGTCTTTTTTTGAAGCTCCGCTAACTTTGGGATTTTCCTTCTTCTTCACTGAGATTTCTTACTGCCTGACCCAAAGTGCTTGCACTCTCCCATACCTAAGCCATACACTAGTCTGAGCATCGTGACTTTATAGTGGCATCAGAGCCTGATGTTCTACAGATAGTAATAACAATCTAGAACTATGGTCAACAAAAGAGGAAGATCTAGTGGAAGTGAAGCTAGCAACACATACCAAATGCATGTTGCACAACTACTGTTGATGAAAACACAACGACATAGGACATCAACGAGGTACCGACTCCTTGTGATAAATTATATGGGTTTTGTGGTGATTTATTTAGAAAATTTTAAAGCCTTAATAAGAGTCACAAAGAAAACTTAGAAAAATTAAATAAGTACGAGCTTGAAATTAAAACATTGAAAACTGAAAAGCAATTTTTAGAAAACGAAAATTTCTCATTAAAACTTTCTTCGGACAGTTTTATTTCTAAATTGGATCATCTTGAAAAAAAAATAGAAAGGGAAAATGTAAATTATTCAAAACAAATTTAATGATTTAAAAAATGACTTTGAAATATGTTTAAATGATTCAAATCCTCAACTTTTATTTCTTGAAAAAGATAGCCGTGCTTTAAAGAACGAGAATGAGAATTTGGAAATGATTAAAGAAATTGATATTTTGAAAAATAAAAATGATATTCTAGCGAAGAAATTTGTAACTGTAAATAAAAATTTAATAAAATAATTGAAAAAGTTGCAAATTTTAACAAAGGCCAAAGTGCATTATATATGATTTTACCAAATTCTAGACCTTCTAGTGAAAATGTGGTTTGAGCTGTACCAAGATTAAAAATGAAAAAGTACTACATATACATTTTTATACCCTAGAAAGATTAAATAGTACTAAAAATCAAATTAGTTCTAGAACCACTTACAATTACAATAATACTTCCTATATAAAATGTTCAAGTACTATACTCAAGTGGAGTAATATTAAAATAGGGGTTCCTATTGATACAAGCAGAAATGTAAAAAATTATTAATAAATATTAATTTCAACAAAGTAGTCAATAATGAAAATTATATTTTTAAAGTTACAATCAAATCCTCTTGGGCGTAATTTTCTAAAATTTAGGGAATATAAACATTATGGTATGATTGTACTTAAGCGATCTTAATTATATATGATACCCTTAGTATAGATGTTAAATTATATTTTTAAAGGTAAAACCTCACCTTTTCGTATGGTTCTTACCCTTTGACTTACATGTGGCTAACATAGCAAATGGATACCAAAATAAAAAAAATTTCTTGTAGATACCTAGAGAACAATCATAAGGAATAGATTTTGAAGTGCAGATATTCCATATATTTGGAAATATGAGCTTTCACGGAACATGGATGTTAGGAAAATTAATAAATCTATGGTATTTTATTTCTCTTAAATAAATTAAATGTTGGGTTAGTCATTACATTTTTGAATATCATATTTAAACATTAATTTTTGTAAAATTTTTAGATACTCATTTAAAACAATAATAATATGGACATATTTAAGCTTAACGGTTAAATATCCTATAGTTAAAAATTACTTTAAATGATCTCTATATGATATTTTTGAAAAATAAATAAATATTTAGAGCAAAATATTTTTGGTATAACTAAAGTTTTAAATGATCAAAATATCTATGAAGCTGTTGGAAATTTGTACTTTAACAATAGTAAAAATAACATTACAAAGGAAGAGAACTGTATTTTTCTAAGTATTTGCATCTATTTCCCAAAAAAATTTCCCTTTATGTTGATGACAAAGGGGAAGAAAAATGTGAAAAACTCGAGTACATCGATAGGGGGAGTACGTAAATACAAGGGAATAATAATTCATGGGGAGTATATTTTATTATATAAGTTGTATGGTTGTCATCATAAAAAAAAGGGAGAATATTAGGGAACACGATTCTACTGTTTTAATTATAACAACCATATGATAAAGCTACTAATGAATTTAATGAGATATTTTTAGTATGGGAGCAAGTATAGAAGTTGAGTTATGAATCGATAGGAGTTCAATATGGTCAAATATATCAAAAAATATCAAAATAATTTAAGCGGAAGCATATACGATGGAGAACAAGCATTCATAGACATCTAATTGAGTGGCCAAATCTACTAGAACACAACAACGGTGAAGAAATACTCAAAGTTGGACAGACAGGTACAAAAGTTGAATATTTTATTTATCGAGTCTTGTTACTCTAGATTTGTTAAAACCCCATAAACGATCCGAAGCACTCCAAATTTTGATACATCATTCTATACATCGTAAAATATTTTTTTAGAGCTTTTCGGGATTTTGCTAAGTGTCAAAATGGCTCAAACAGAAATCAAAATCGAAATGTGTATTAAAATCAGACAAGTTTAAAAAAATGGTCAATTTTCTGAAGTTTCGCGGACTCTCTGATCCAAAACTACAGGAAACCCGGAGTATTTTGTGACTTCCCCTTAAGTGATATGCAAGTTTTTCCAAAGTTGATTTTTTTGGTTTTTGGTCGCGTCTCTTTGCTTTGCTCCTCTTCGTCCAAAAGTTGTTTCTCTTCAATTCTAACAGTAGCAACCACTCAAATACATCAAAAAATCAAATAATAATACTCTCAATCATTCTAAGGCAAATTCAACATTTCTTACTCTGTTATGTCTCTTTTATCTTTTCTCTATACATTCAAATAAATATTTTGATCACTGTTTAATCTTCATCCAATGATCATTTAACTCCACATCCTCGGTTTCAGGTCAAATAACTTTTTAGACCTCCACATCTCCACCTAATATCGTTTGTGCGGGTTATAAGATTTTTCTATTATAGTGTTAACGCATCAGTGTATTTAGACACCGTAAAGTCAAGTTAATTTTTTTTACTTATTGTTGAAGTCTGAGAAGTCATTAGAGTTGAAGTCATGTTGTGGTGTCCTCATGCAATCGAGTTGAAGTCTAGTTTTATTGTTCTAGCTTGTAGAAACATGTTCCTCCATATGAAGTGAGGATTGTTTAGTGAAATCCCAAAATGGAATTCTTGGACTAGACATGGGATGAGATGTCCAAACTAGTATAAATTGATTGTGTGATTACTTTGAAAATTCTGCTGCATTTTTAGTTTCTCTTATTATATACATTCAACCATAGTCGATCCAAGCATTGTGACTTTACATGATCTTCATATCCATATCAATGGAAGGCTCGTTAGGGGTTACACGATCTAGGAAAATTTTGTAAAATCAGGTCATTATTTAAAGATAATAACATCGATATAGCTTTATTACAAGAAAAAAAATAGAACACCCTGATTATAGGTTGTATAGGATTCTAGAAGGTTTTTATATTATTATTGGGTTCATCTCCCTACTAGGGGTAGCTTTGGAGAATTAATGGTGGATTGGAAAGAAAACCGTGTTAAACTTTTATAATCTATTGTTAAATCTCATTTTATATGTTTAATTTTTTGATCTTGGTGATGGCTTATTTCTAATGTTACTAATGTTTACGGACCAAATTCTAAATTAGAATGTAGGGTTCTTTGGAGTGAGTGTCTAGAATTCAGATTACTCGCTTTAGGTCCTTAGGTGATGGATGGGGACTCCAAACTCACCAGATTTCTAGGGGAACGAACTCCTAGAGAAGGAGATTTTTTGCTATGGAAGAATTTCATCAAAATAGTAATTTAATTGAAACATAGTTAAACAATAGACTATACACTTGGTCGAATAAAATACAGGACTCATCGATGGCTCTTTTGTATAGATTTTTTTATTAATGATGAAGCAGAAGATAAATACCCTGTTTATAAGGCGGTTGGGCATCCGAGTATTTACTCGGATTATTGTCGAATTATTTTACCTTATAATAACTTAAATAATAGAAATACAATATTTAGATTTGAAAAAAAATTGATTGTTAGAAAATAACTTTTTGAATTAATAGCAAATAAATGGTTTTCTCTAAATAATTATAATTATAAATTTTTGGGAAATATAGCTGAAATATATGTAAGTAAAATTAGAGATTTAAGAATTTTTCATAATAAATGGAATAAAGATGTTTTTGGTAATATAAGAGTTAAAAAGATAAATTACTAAATGAGATTCTAAAGCTGAATAAAATAAAAGAATTTAGGAATTTAAATATTGTAGAAAAATGTGCTTTCAAATTTAGAAGATGAAATAAATAAAATTCTAAAATAGGAAGAAGTAATGTAGAAACAAAGATCTACAGTTCAATGGATGAATGAGGGTGATATTAAGGCTGTCAATGGGTCGGGTCGGGTTTGGGTCGGGTCAAGTCGAGTCGGGTTGATTTTAAATGGGTCGGGTCAACCCATTTATTAAATGGGTCAGAAAAGCTCAACCCAAACCCGACCCGTTTATAAACGGGTTGACCCGACCCGACCCGTGT
Organism: Allium fistulosum; assembly: GCA_030737815.1. NCBI lineage: Eukaryota > Viridiplantae > Streptophyta > Magnoliopsida > Asparagales > Amaryllidaceae > Allium > Allium fistulosum. Next base: position 239,675,287 of record CM060902.1, read on the forward strand.
AACCCAATTATAAACGGGTCGGGTGGGGTCGTAAATGGGTCGGGTCAACCCATATAAGGTGTAAATGGGTCGTAAACGGGTCGGGTAAACCCATATAAGGTATAATTGGGTCATAAATCGGTCAGAACGGGTCGTAAATGGGTCGGGTCAACCCGTATAACCCGTATAAGGTACAAACGGGTCATAAACGGGTCGGGTCGGGTCGTAAACGGGTCGGGTCAACCTATATAAGTATAAACGGGTTGTTAACGGGTCAATTTCGGGTTAGCGGGTCAACCCGAAACCCACCCGTTTATAAACGGGTCAAATTCGGGTTGACCCGAAAATGACCCGCCAAATTAACGGGTCGGGTTAACCTGCTAATTTCCGTGCGGGTTTCGGGTCATGTAGGAAATTGACAGCCCTAGGTGATATGAATACTAAATTTTTTGTAAAGTAGCAAATCGTAGAAAACATAGTAATACCATTAATACTATTTTGATTAATAATGTTGAGATTTTTAATCAAAAAGAATTAAATGAGACATTTGCTAACTATTATAAAGAAAATTTTGGAACTAAAATTAAACATAAGACTAGTGCTATTGGGATGAATTATATCACAATGACATTAGAATTAATGAAGATGGATTGGATATTCCATCTACTAGAGAGGAAAATTTGAGGGCTATAAAAGATATGTCAAATTTTAAATCACCTAGCCCTAATGGGTTTTCTATATTATTTTATGAAATATTTTGGCATGTTTTAAAATATGATTTAATTAATATGTATAATGAATTTTATTACGGTTCATTACAATTAGGTAGGTTTAAGTTTGCTAATGTTATCTTATTACACAAGAAAGCGGGTGCAAATGAGTTAAAATATTTCAGACCTGTTCATTATAAATTGTTCTTTCAAAATCATTTCTAAGGTTTTAGCTAACAGATTATACACTAAAATGAATGAATTAATTGATATTACTCAAACCACGTTTATCAAAGGTAGAAATATTACATATGGGGTAGTAGTAGCTCAAGAATTTATTAATCATTGTTGTAAGAATAATATCACTTATGCACTTTGAAATCTTGACTCTACAAAAGCTTTTGATTCAATTGATCAAGATTTTCTCAAGGATTTATTATTAGCTAGAGGTTTCAGAATTAGATGGATGGGTTTTATTATGTCTTTACTTAAAACTGAAAATTTAAGTACTATGGTTAATGATATATGATGCAGCGGATAATTCTAGATGATCTTCAATCGATGAAAGTAGCAATATGTGGATTGATGGATGCTGAAATGCCCGAACTCGTTGATCCGAAGATGCCGAATTCTAGCTATCTCTGTCTCGTTGATCCGAAGATGCCGGGAAAGAGATCTACGATTCTTCGACGTTGATCTTGCGCACAAGATACCGTGAATCGGCTTCAACAAACGATGATTCGAGCGCACTCGAATGACGTAAGTGGAGATAGGAGATACACTCGACTACCAATTGAGATTGAAAGCACAAAGCTAACAAAAGAGAATTTTATTCAAAAATCAACAACCACTTACAAATGATATAACTCGCCTATTTATAGGCGTACAACACAACACTTACATCACAACTCATAGGTCTTAAATGACCTAACACTTAGAATATTTACAACACTCAACAATACGAGTTACAAACGAATTACAAACGACATAAGAAAGTAGTACCGACTTAACAAATATTTGACGACCTAGAGAAACAGTAGTCTTCCGACTTAAAGAAATTCACGCGACTTAAAGAAAACAACTCTCGACTTATCATCTTTGATTCGCGACTTATCAGAACCTCCTCACGAGTTATCATCTTCACTTCCGACTTATCAAGTCTCGCGAGTTAAGGTAGTTTGTTCGTTCGCGACCTTAAGTCATGCCGCGATTTATCTGGCAACGATTCAGGGTTAGGTCGAAATAGTTTTCGGTTGGTGGTTGGGGATTGGGTACAATCGGAGTTAAGTCGTGGAATTGGCGATGAGTCGTAGGTCGTAGTGGAGACTGGAGATAGGTCGGAAAATGACTGCGAGCTATCGTTAGGTCGGAGATTGTTGCGTGGTTCCAGTTTAGGTCGGAGATTGTTGCGTGGTTCCAGTGACAAGGGTTTAGGTCGTAAATCGTCACCGACATAGGACTTAGGTCGTAAGTCGTCACCGACATAGGGCGTAGGTCGTAAGTCGTCACTAACATAGGGCTTAGGTCGTAAGTCGTCACCGACATAGGGCTTAGGTCGTAAGTCGTCACCGACATAGGGCTTAGCTTGTAGTGAAGAATTAGGTCGGAATGGTATTGTGGTGGATTTATGTCGTTGCCGAGCTTCGTTAGGTCGTTCGAATACTTCGCCAATCAAGGTATGTACTACATCATCCTCTCCAGGTTGAGAGAGATTCGTCCTCGAATTTAAAAGTTCCTCCCCATTGGATTGTTCATCTCCAAAATAAGGTATAAGATGTTTAACATTAAACACGTCAGAAGTGTAAACATCCTCAGGCAGCTTCAACTTATAAGCATTTTCATTGATCCGTTTTATAATTTCTATTGGACCAATCTTTCGGGCTTTCAATTTGTTATATGCACCCACTGGAAAACGATCCTTTGTTAATACAGCATAAACCAAATCACCTTCGTTAAATTCAACGTTTCTTCGTTTCAAATCTGCCGATTGTTTGTACTTCTCATTTGCTTTTTTCAATCGTTCCTGAACAATTTGATGACATTCCGTCAGTCCTTCAACAAAATCAGCAGCTTTCTTAACTGTCCCCTTCGAGTGTGGTATTACCGTTAAATCCAACGGTCCTTTTGGCATACTAGAATAAACAATCTGAAATGGACTGAACCCCGTACTACGATTTACTGCATGGTTATGAGCAAACTCTGCCTGGCATAACTTCATATCCCAACTCTTCAAATTATCCTGTACAAGACATCTCAACAGATTTCCCAATGATCTATTCACAACTTCAGTTTGCCCATCCGTCTGAGGATGATATGCACTACTAAACTTCAGCTTCGTTCCCACCATCTTCCATAGACTCAACCAAAAGTGACTCAGAAATCGAGTATCTCGGTCAGAAACAATAGATTCGGGTAAACCATGTAAACGATATATTTCTTTAAAGAATAACTGTGCCACTCGAACTGCATCCGCTGTCTTCTTACAGGCTATAAAATGTGCCATCTTCGAAAACCTGTCCACCACAACAAATATAGAATCATTTCCCCTCTGAGTTCTCGGCAATCCCAACACGAAATCCATGCTGATATCAATCCATGGTTTGGTAGGCACAGGTAACGGCATATATAGCCCCGCATTCGTCGCTGTTCCTTTTGAAACCTGACAAATATGACACCTTTCCACAAATCTTTCGACCTCTTTCCTCATTGACGGCCAAAAATAAGATTGAGAAATTAACTGCAAAGTACGATCTCTACCCACATGGCCTTCTTCATGTAGTTCTTTAACAATCTTCATTCTCAAGCTACAGTCTGGGATGCACAAACGATTTCCCTTAAACAGAAAACCATCCACCAACACAAATTCATCCGTATTTCCTTCCTTTACTTTTTCAACAAATTTCACAAAGTAAGGATCTTCTTCAATCAATTCTGGCAATAATTCAAAACCTGTCACTTCCACTTTCATTGTCGTCAACAAATGATTCCTCCTACTCAAAGCATCAGCCACACGATTGGTTACCCCTGACTTGTGCTTAACGACAAAAGTAAACTGTTGCAAATAAGCAATCCACGATGCATGTCTCGCTGAAATCTTGTCTTGTCCTTGTAAATGCTTCAACGCCTCGTGATCAGTGTATAAAACAAATTCTTTCTGAAATAGATAGTGTCTCTAGTGTTTTACTGCTTGTATTACAGCATAAAATTCCACATCATATGTACTGTATCTCATCCTTGCTCCTGACAGCTTTTCACTGAAATATGCAATAGGACGCCCATTTTGACTCAACACCCCTCCAATTCCAACCTTTGACGCATCAGTATGCAGTTCAAACAATAACTGAAAATCTGGTAATACAAGAATTGGTGCAGATGTCAGCAACTTCTTGATCTTCCCAAAAGCAATCCCAGCTTCCTCCGTCCAAGAAAATTGTTTCCCCTTCATGCAATCAGTCACCGGTGCCATCACGCTACTGAAGTGTGGAATGAATCTTCGGTAGAATGACGCTAGCCCATGAAAACTTCTCACTTCTGTAATTGTCTTCGGCTGTGGCCAATTCCTGACTGCTTCAACTTTATTCTGATCTACCTGGATGCCCTTCTCCGAAACAATATACCCCAAGAACAAAACACTATGCGTCATGAACACGCATTTCTTTGTCGCAGCATAAAATTGTTCCTTTCGTAGAATAATTAACACTTCCTTCAGATGTTGAACATGCTCTTCCAGATTCCTACTATAAATCAAGATATCGTCAAAGTACACCACCACAAATTTCCCAATGAAAGGCCTAAAAATTTGATTCATCACTCGCATGAACGTACTCGGTGCATTCGAAAGACCGAACGGCATCACCAGCCATTCATACAACCCCTCTCTCGTCTTGAAGGCTGTCTTCCATTCGTCTCCAGGTCTAATCCGAATTTGATGATATCCGCTTTTCAAATCAATTTTTGAAAAGATAGTAGCCCCACTCAACTGATCCAGCAAGTCATCCAACCTTGGCATTGGAAATCTGTATCGTACAGTGATTTTATTCAATGCTCGACTGTCCGTGCACATCCTCCACGTCCCATCCTTTTTGGGTACCAATAAAGCGGGTACAGCACAAGGACTCAGACTCTCCTGCACACGCCCCTGTTCAAGCAATGCCTCTACCTGTCTCCTCAATTCTTCATGCTCCTTCGGACTCATTCGATAATGCGGTCTATGTGGCAATACTGCTCCCGGAACAAGATCAATTTGATGTTGAATGTCTCTCAGCGGCGGTAACTCTTTAGGCAACTCGTCTGGAAATACATCCTCAAATTCTTTCAATACTGACTTCGCTTCTTCTGGAATTTCAACCTCTTCACTGCTCTCACGCCCAATCAACAAGAACACTTCCGATTCCTCCTCGACCTCCTTAACAAACTCCTTCAAAGATAACAACGTCTTCAGTTCTTCAATCTCCTCCACTTTGTTTTCTTCCTGTTGGCGTTTCTTCGGAACCAGAGTAATCTTTGTACCTTCGAACATGAAACTGTAACTGTTGGTCCGTCCGTCATGCTGCACAGCTCGATCATACTGCCATGGTCTTCCCAGTAATAAATGACAAACGTCCATATCTACGACATCACACCAGATTTCATCTTTGTACTTCTTCCCAATTGAAAACTTCACACAAGCTCTACGTCCAACTTTCACTTCACCACCCTTCCTCAACCAAGCTAACTTGTACGGTTTAGGATGTTTCTCGGTTTTCAACTCCAACTTCTTCACTGCTTCTGTAGAGATAATATTATCGCAACTCCCAGCATCAATAACAAATTTACAAACTCTTCCCAGAATAGTGCAGGTAGATTGAAAGATATTGTTTCTCAACCAACTACTTTCCTCCTCTTGCTTCGGTGTTAAACAACTTCTCCTCATCATCAATGCGTATCCTTCATCTCCCGACAGTAAGTTTTCCTCCTCAACTGGTAAAGAATTAGAACATTCAGCTTCTTCCTCATCTTCCTCCTCAACTTCTGTCACCATGGTTCTCTTCTTCGGTTTCGGACATCCGTTGCTTTTATGACCCATCTCCTGACAATTGTAACATTTGAAACTGTTGTTAACCTTCGCCTTCTCAACCTCCTTTACAACTGGTTTTGCAACAACTTTTGAAACATTAGAACTTCCATTAACACCCTTCGCTTGATTGTTAGAATTGGTAAACATACCACCACCTCGTCTTCCCTGTTTCTCCCAAGCCAACGATTTTTGATGTGCCTCTGCCACAGATCTTGGATCAAACATGTTTACCATATCCTGGATCTGCATTCTCAATCCCCCAATGAATCTAGATGTCAGTTGTTCTTCCGTTTCCATAATATCATTCCTTGCGATAAGCTGATAAAACTCATCTGCGTAATCATTAACAGTCTTTGTGCCCTGCCTCAAGTTCTGCAAACGTTGATACATCAAAGATTGATAATTGTAAGGTAGGAACGTTGCTTTCATCAATTTCTTCATCTTCTCCCAAGATTCAACTTTTGACTTCCCCATTCGTTCACGTGTAAGTTTGGTTTGCTGCCACCATGCCAAAGCTCTACCCCTCAACCTTGTAGCAACCAACTTCACTCTACGACGTTCTGGAACTTCTTTGAAATCAAAAATTTCTTCAACATTAGCCACCCAATCCAAAAACTCCTCAGCCTGCATACCACCTTTGAATTCTGGAATTTCTGTCTTCATCCCAGATTCCCACTTGTGATCGTACTCCAACTGATTCCTTCCTCGTCCACGTCCTCGTCCATGAACACTACCACCATCATACTCTTCTTCACCATCCGATGTATATCGATGTCGATCCTGACCACCAACATCTCTACCACCACCATTTCTTCCACCAACATTCCTACGATCTACATTCCTCCGTTCTCGATCAGTCACATTTCTATCACGACCTCGATCATCAACATTTCTATCACAATCTCGATCCACGCTTCTATGATCACTATCAACACTTCTCTCCCGATTAGAATGTGGTGAAACTCTACTTCTTCCATGGCTCGATTCAGGTGAAACCCTTCTCTGATTTTGACTCATTTCCAACATCATCCTCTCTAATCGACCAATCCCTTCCGTAAGCTTCTCATTGAAATTCTCGTTGATTCGTTGCTCCATTTCGTCGGCCTCTTCTCTTCCGTACAAAGCATTAATATTGCGATGACGTTGAACTCGTCTTGGCGGCATGATTGAATACTTCCCAAACACTTCAACAAATTCACACTTCAAGTTTCAAACACCTTTCGAACTTTGATCCAAAATGAAATGGATCGAAAACTCCAACTTTGTTGCAAAATATGATGAACACGATGAACACAACTTCAACACTTCAAATTCTCGGCTCCAAGACTCGATTTAGCTATGATTGGCTAAAACAAGCTCTGATACCAAACTGACACAGCGGATAATTCTAGACGATCTTCAATCGATGAAAGTAGCAATATGTGGATTGATGGATGCTGAAATGCCCGAACTCGTTGATCCGAAGATGCCGAATTCTAGCTATCTCTGTCTCGTTGATCCGAAGATGCCGGGAAAGAGATCTACGATTCTTCGACGTTGATCTTGCGCACAAGATACCGTGAATCGGCTTCAACAAACGATGATTCGAGCGCACTCGAATGACGTAAGTGGAGATAGGAGATACACTCGACTACCAATTGAGATTGAAAGCACAAAGCTAACAAAAGAGAATTTTATTCAAAAATCAACAACCACTTACAAATGATATAACTCGCCTATTTATAGGCGTACAACACAACACTTACATCACAACTCATAGGTCTTAAATGACCTAACACTTAGAATATTTACAACACTCAACAATACGAGTTACAAACGAATTACAAACGACATAAGAAAGTAGTACCGACTTAACAAATATTTGACGACCTAGAGAAACAGTAGTCTTCCGACTTAAAGAAATTCACGCGACTTAAAGAAAACAACTCTCGACTTATCATCTTTGATTCGCGACTTATCAGAACCTCCTCACGAGTTATCATCTTCACTTCCGACTTATCAAGTCTCGCGAGTTAAGGTAGTTTGTTCGTTCGCGACCTTAAGTCATGCCGCGATTTATCTGGCAACGATTCAGGGTTAGGTCGAAATAGTTTTCGGTTGGTGGTTGGGGATTGGGTACAATCGGAGTTAAGTCGTGGAATTGGCGATGAGTCGTAGGTCGTAGTGGAGACTGGAGATAGGTCGGAAAATGACTGCGAGCTATCGTTAGGTCGGAGATTGTTGCGTGGTTCCAGTTTAGGTCGGAGATTGTTGCGTGGTTCCAGTGACAAGGGTTTAGGTCGTAAATCGTCACCGACATAGGACTTAGGTCGTAAGTCGTCACCGACATAGGGCGTAGGTCGTAAGTCGTCACTGACATAGGGCTTAGGTCGTAAGTCGTCACTGACATAGGGCTTAGGTCGTAAGTCGTCACCGACATAGGGCTTAGGTCGTAAGTCGTCACCGACATAGGGCTTAGCTTGTAGTGAAGAATTAGGTCGGAATGGTATTGTGGTGGATTTATGTCGTTGCCGAGCTTCGTTAGGTCGTTCGACTACTTCGCCAATCAAGGTATGTACTGCATCAATATACTAGGAAAAAAAATTCGATCGAAACGTGGACTTGGTAAGGTGATCCTTTGTCACCTCTTTTTCTTAATATAGCTGCAAATTTTTTTGCCAAAATTATCAAATTAGCCAAAAGTAATGGGATTTTATATAAGGTTGGAAATGAAATTACGGGTAATGGCATATCCATTCTCCAGTTTGCGGATAATACCATGCTTTTTACTTCTCACTTACCTTGACATATTATATCACTTAAGTTTATATCATATAATTTTGAGATGCTCTTCGGGCTAAAGATAAATTTTGATAAGAGTTCCATTTTAGTTTTGAATGATATAGATAAGATAGAAAATCAAGTAGCTAGTACATTAAATTATAAAATTATGAAATTTCCTATAGAATATTTAGGATTTTTAACAAGACCAACTAAAATTAAATATGATAACTGGTTAATAATAATAGATAAAATTGACAAAAGACTAACTAAATGGAATGGTAGATTTTTATCAAGGGCGAGTAAAATAGTCCTTATTAACTCTGTTTTATCAGCATTACCCATTTACTGGATGTCATTTTATCGCTTTCCAGATTAGGTAATCGACATAATAAACAAAATCAGGAGATTTTTTATAGAGTGGTGATAATTCTAATAATAGTTCAAAATGTTTAGTTAATTGGGAAATAGTATGTAAATCTAAAGATGAGGGAGGGTTGGGTATTATAAATTTACATAATCTAAACACATTTTTATTAGGAAAATGGTTATGGAAACTTACTGATACCAATAAGAACTTAATTTGGAAAGAAATAATATCAAACCAATGGTGTAGCGGTACATATAATCTACAACATATTTCTACTAATAATACAAATAATATTTCTCATTTTTGGAAATCAATAATAAACAATTATGACATTTTTATAAATTAAAAATTAATAATGTGGTACATTCGGAGAATAGTACCTCATTTTGGCATGATAATTGGATATCAGTAATTCCCCTTAAAATATAATTTAATGAACTTTATGAGATCTGTAATTTTAAAAATGTATTGATTTCAGAAATATATAGACCAAATTTAGATTTTCCATTGGAGTTTAGTTTTAATCGTATTGTAGATGGAAATATATTATCTAAAATTGCCTTACATTGTGCTAAATGAGAATTATATAATATTGATAATAATAATGATATTAAAATATGGTGTTAGGATAATAATAAATTATATACAACACACTCATTTTATAAATTTCTTAATTTTTCAGGTACAAAGTAAAATATATTTAGATATATTTGGAAAGGTAATACTCCACCTAAAACTAAAGTATATATGTAGCTAGTTATACATGGAAAATTAGATACTATATAACTGTTAAAAAAAATATTTATCGATAACAGATGTTTTTTCTGTAAAATGAGAATGGAAAATATTTCGCTTTTACATTTTGCATGTCATATCACTAACTATATTCCTATAAATTGTCTTAATATTTTTTTACTTTAATATAACTAATAATGATATTAATTATGAACTATTTGGGAATAGGCTTAGGTTTTGTTATATTGGATTTCATATATTAGTAATTGATAATATTTTTACTTTAATATGTTGGTATATATGGTTTGAATAATAAATACCCCAATCGATAAATTAACGTGTGTGTGTGTATAATTGCTTCGTTTTGTTTTAATTGGAATTCAAACCCTAGTTATAATAAAGACAATAATAATAATTTCAATGAATACCTTAAAAAAGTTGAATCTCATATCAATTTATTTAAGAAAAATGTGGTATTTAAAAACAGAAATAACAATAATGTAGAATATGCTAGTGTATGATTTTTGTTTGATGATAATAAACATATATATATTCGTTTGAATGTATTTGTTGTTGTACTATTTTATTTTTCATATAATTAAATAAATATTTGTTAAATAAAATAAATAACTCAGAATTCATATTTAACCAAATATTTTATTTAAACAAATATTTTATTCAAACAAATAATTTATTACAAATTCAAATAGTACAAATTTGAGTTCTACTACATTTATACATTTTCAATTGCAATACAACTTCGATTACAACACATTTTCACTTTATAGTTTTTCATACATAATTCATCTCACTACATATTCACTCTCACTCATATTTGATCTTCAACTCTGTTCCAGCCTGAATGCAGCATCTGAACTATCTGCAAAATAAACACTGACGCAGTAAAATTGAAAAGAAATTATTTTGCAGTGCACAATAAAGTGTGTGTTTTGCAAATATTATTTGCCTCAGTTATTTGGGTTGTCCGTTATAATTTATTTTTCAATTCATCTTGCACGAACAACTTGTGACATTCACAGTGTATCACTGTACATGCCACAAGGTCGTGCACACCGATATACACTTGCTTGTTAAAACTGCAGGGACATGTGAGCATAAGGTCAAACCCAAGCCTAGGCCGGATTCAACTCAAGTGCAACAAATCCAAACACACATGCAAAGCTTCAATGGGTGAACATGAATAGAAAGCAACAAAGTTTCAGGCATGGTCAGGTGCAAGGCATGGTCAAGTGCAAGGCATGGTCAGAGCAACAAGCTAGCAGTTCAACATGGATGAACTTTAAGCAAACTGACCAGTGTGGATGTGTACGAGAAAAACAACAATACAACCAGAATTGAAGCCGAGCCATCGCACACACATATACATACATATATGTATGTATATACATGGAGATGACATACAAATATATACAGTTTAAATGTTTCAAAAACAGTAAAGCAGTTTACATAACAGTGAAGCAGTTTATATGTAAAAACAGTTGCAAGTCGCAGTTCCAAGTCAAGGAGCAGTCAAAAAGAAATGATCAAACACCTTTATTCAAAAATTCGAAAATTGAATGCCAGCAAAGAATGGAATCAGTGAACAAGTCAAGAATATCTCAATTTCAAGTACCAAACAAGTCAGGGAACGTTAAACAAGTCAATGCAGCAAAGAATGGAACATATACAAATCAACTCAAGAAAAATTCAAATATATCAACTGATAGTCAGAGATGAACAAGTCAAAAATAACACAACCATTCGATTACAAATCAACGCAAGTGATAAAATCTCGAAAGCTTCAAAGCAAAATATACGAGCGATATTATAGAGTTTCGTTCCCTATAAATACATCCAATATCATCATCGGCAAATTATGAGTTTGAATTCAAGAAAAACAACAGAGCAAATAAAGTACAAAATCACATACCAATTTTATACTCCATTCGAACTCGTCCTTGAAGCAGCCAAAGCGAATCGAAGCACACTGAACGAAGAAGCATCGAAGAGAATTGAGGAACGAAAGCACACCAGCAATCAATTTGACATTCAATCTCTAAGCGGCGGCTTCAAGCAATCAAAGCCCTAATTTTTGAAGAGGAACGAAAGGAACGGCCTAAACATATGAAAAAGGAATAAGAGGATTATCTTGTTTGAATCGCATAAAATTCTTTGGGCCGGTTTTATTTTTTGAGTGTTGGACTTCAATTTTAAATAGGGTTTTGTTTTTGTTTTTAGTTTTATTTTTAATTTGTAATTTCTTTTTAAAATATTATGAATTTCTAGTTGTGTAACTAGATACAAACTACGGGGTGTAGTTTTAGAATTCGCAACTTAGTGACTGAGTTGTGATAGAGTTTTGAGCTTAGATTTAGGTTAGTCAAGTTAGTGGGTGTCGCAAGTTTACGTGTGTTTGTAAGCGTCTGACTACTTAATCTCTAGTAGAAACCTTGGGGGCAGCACATAGGCAGGATTTTGCCGAAGTTGGGTAAATCTGTGTGTGATCTCTATTGCATTACCTTTTGCTTTTATTTTTATTTCCGCATTAATTTTTAGTACACCTTATTCACCCCCCCTCTAGGGTGAAAACGATCCTACAAGTGGTATCATAGTAAGATTAATAACATAGATGTCTAACCCTAGTTGCAAATCTAGCGAGAGTCGGTCCAGTATTATTCCCCCTATTTTTGATGGAACGGATTTTTTAAGTTGGATATTAAAAATGGAATTTTATTTAAAATCTGTTAATTCTAAATGTTGGGATATTATTGAAAATGGATGTGATATAGAAGACAAGAAAAATACTTTGATTAATGCTCTTGCTATGCATATTCTATATTCTTATATTAATCAAGATAATTTTAACCATATCTCTCATTGTGAAAGTGCATAGGAAATCTGGAATACTTTTGATGCAATATATGGTGCAAAAGTCAACAACGGTGAGAAATCCTCCACAATCGACTCAGTTAAAGAAACGTGCTTGACATGATTTGCAAAATACAGCCATGATGAAGATTCAATAGTTGATGAGATAAGTGATTTTTCATTTAATGATTTAGTTCTCTTGTGCCGAAAATTAATTGAAAATAATGAAGCTCTTGAGATGAAAAATAATAAGTTGATAAGGGAACAATCTAAACTGCGTTAGAAAAATAATGATTTGGAAAATGAGCTTAAAAATATTAAGAAAAACAAAAATTCTAATTGCAAAAGGTGTTTGGACTATGAAAAAGAATTTGCCCGTTTTCATGAAAACTTTCAAAATTTAGAAAACGAAATTTTAATTCAGGAGAAGAACAAAACTGAGTTGATTTGTAAAAATAATATTTTGCAAAAAGAGTTGGATAGTTTTAAGAGGTTGGAAAGTTCTAAATGTGCGATTTGTGAAAATAAATTAAATGAGGTCATCGAAAATTTCAAAACCCTTGAAAAAGAAAACGTGATTTTGAGCAAATATGAAATTATTCGATTAAATCACGAGTTTGAAAAGGAGATTGAAAAAATCAAGGATTTTGAAAAAATTGAATTTAAAAAACTCCAACTCTTTGAAACTGAGATGCTAGAAATTGAGACTAAAATTAGAGAGCTTGAAAATGAAAATATGGGCTTGAAAATGAATGATTTTGAAAAGAGAGATAGTACCATTAGTTGTTGTTCGAAGCTAATAAATGAAAAAAAAACTTTTAAAATCCAAAGTTAATAAACTTGAGTTGATTACTCAGAAATTTTTCACTAGAGAAAAATAATTTAATATGCTCTTAGAAAATCAACTCTTCGTGAATAAAAGGAAAGGATTTGGATTTGCGAAAGTGTCAAAATATGAACGAACGACTAATAACACAATTAAAGGGAAAAGTGTGATACCCAAATGCGTAAAGTGTGGAAATATTGGACATGGCAAGAATAATTGTCGAAATATATACAAACACAAAACCGTTAAACAAATATGGATTCCAAAAAGTACGAATATAAATGGTTTGAAATTTAAACAAATTTGGATTCCCAAGGGTACAATTGTAGATGCTAACGGTTTGTTATATAGACAAATTTGGGTACCAAAGATTTCAATAGATAATAATAGTGGTCCTATATCCTTAGTTAGACCACTTGCCTTCTCCAAAATTTAGACACATAAGTGGGCTAAGGAACAAATTTGATGGAGATAGATTTTGAGTTGTTCTAGGTGATTGATAAACTAAAATTTAAATGTTCCTTAGCCTATAAAGATTAGACGAAGATCATTGCATTTTGGATATCATAGCATCAAAGGAAAGTGAGGTATGATCTCTTAACTCAATTTTGTTCACATTGTTGATGTAACGACCCAGAATTTTATAAATATTTAAAATGATAATTTATTAATTTTGAATTAATATTTGTGAAATAAAACGATAAATGGATCGAAGAGATGCGAGTTTCCCCGGATTCTAATATATTCTATATAAATCATTTCAAATTAAAAATATTATATATGTGTGTATATATGTATTTGGGCATATACGAGTGAATTTGAAAATAATAAATATATAGATATATATTTGACTTGAAATTAAATCGTAAATAAATGGTTTAATAATAATTTGAGTTTATGAAAAAATATATATGTAAGTATAAAATAGATAAACATGTTTTATAAATTAAAAATGAAATAAGGGCTAAACATAATTTTTTTTATATAAAAATAAAAATACCCAATTTTTATCATATTTGACAAATGTTTGATAAGTAACCACTTGGTGTACTAGTGCTAAAACATAACATACAAGTGGCAATGTTATCTTTTTCTTTTGAAATTTAATTTTATAAAACAATGAATTAAAGAAGTATAACCAGATTTTATCATTTCAAAACTCAAACTGGAAATGAGAATTTGGGAGTGGATTAAGTCTGGGAATCAAAACTATAAGCACAAGCTTGTAAAGGAAGACAAATATCAATTAATGCTTGAATCTCTAGCATATCATGTATATCATTTCGGCCACCAAATAAATAAATAAACAATCTCTAGTACAGATATATATATAACACCACTATCTTAAAAACATGTACAGCCGAGTTAAAGTATGCAAAGAAATAAATGAAAACAACTTCATATCTATATAGTGCAAAGGCAAATCAAATAGTTTATAAAAATAAGAGAAAATGTGCCAAGCTTTGTATACATAGGAGACAAGCATTTAATGCATGAAGCACTAGTACACTACGAAAATCATATCAGCCTCCACAAATATTGCCTGGCCAGATAAAAAAAAAGCAAAGCAAGAAATATCTCTGGTATTTGTACAACAAAAATTATCACTTGTACAAGATACATATCACCAATAAACCCATTTCTATATCTCCATCATTTTCATTCTCGTCCATTTTCACTGAGGAAAATCTAAAGTAAACATCAACTTAAACTTGAACAAAGCTTCAGTTTAAAACAACAATCCAACAAATATATCAATACAAATTCCAGAGATCAAATTGAGGATTTCAACTTGCCAGTTTTTTTCAAAACCTGGTACAAAGAATAAGCACTGCACCTCTTCCCAAATCAAGGTGAGTAACTTTTCTATTTAAAATTTTAAAACTTGATTCTATTGCAAGTGTTGTGGTAAATATGTTTGTATATGTGTATGTTCTCTGTGTATGCATGAGTGATGGATGAATATATGTGCACAGCTATCTCCTGTATCATCCCTGTTCTTAGTTTCAAGCTCAAGACTTGATCAAAAATTATATTCTCTTAAACTAATGGCTGTTAGAACATGGATTATAGATGAAAGTTGTTTATTGGATCATAGACTAATGTTTTAAAATTTTAATTAAGTTAAAATTTAACTTGAATGTCTCTGGAAACTAAATTAACAGGGTAAGCTTAAGGTAACTGAAAATTCAAACCTGTTAATTCACTGATTCAATCGTATAATCTGAGAACTTATCTAAAAACTTAATTTTTAAAACTAAAATTATCAATTTTAGTGATAGATTGAGGATGTAATTCTGGTTTGACTAGAAAAGGGTAATTCGGTGGTCTCTGGTGATCTACTACGCTGTAGAGGTCGGGATCTTTACTGGTGATAGAAGGATGATCGGGGATTCGAGGAAAAATAGTGCGGTGGTGGTTAGAGGGTTGTGGAGGCGGCGGCGAACTCGTAAAGTCTCTAGACCTAATTTTGTCGAAGCTAAGTGAGTTGTCTCGTTCGTTGTCTAAAAGTGATCGAGTGCTACGGGGCGTTAGGTGATGGTAGGATGGATGATGACGAGTAGTTGGCCGAAGTTTCGAATTTTCTGGTGGCCGGGATGTCGAGAACGACGTGGTTTCCAGTTTTGATGGTGGGCCAGTGACGTTTCCAGGTTTGGGATTTTGGCTCGATTTTGTTTTTGGGGTGGCGGCGAAGTTCAGATGGTTGGGGATTGGAGTATGGAAGATCGTCGACGTGTTCGATGTCGCGATGTCGCCTGAAGTTGGTCGGAGCTACTATGCACGTGCACGAGCTTGATAATGTCAGCCTGGGGGTTGTTGTCTTGGGAGAGCAGAGGAAACTCGAAGTTTTCTCGAGTAACTTGAGTGTTTTACTCGAAGGAATTGGGGTTGGTACTCGCGCTAATGGTTGTTCGACTCGAAGTCAGGGGTGACTCGAGTATCTGTGGATGTGGCTCGGGTTTTGCCTGTGTTTTGCTCGGGTTTGTGGTCAAAGATGATTTCCAGTTTTTAAAATTAGCAAGTATACATGAATGAAGACCTGAACATAAATAAATTAGTGACCAGATTTGATTTGTAAGGAAGATCTTTGGAAAGTAGTTTTTTTGTAAAAGTTTTGAACAAGTTTTAAGTTAATAAAATATTGTAATAAAAGTAAAAATTTTAATTTAGTTTTAATAATGAATTTTATCATATTTAAACATATTAAACAATTTGAAATACCAATTTGTAAACGAGAATTTGATCATTAATAAGAAAATGTTTTATCCTTTAAAATAATGAAGATTTAAGGATTTGTGATTATTAAGTTAATTAAAATGAATAATTAACTAATTTGATAAATTAATGATTTGGATTTAATTAATTTAGTAATCAAGAGTTAATTAGTTAACCATTAAGGGTTAATTTACTAATTAAAGATAATTAAATGGTGAATTAAATGATTAAAGGTTAATTATTTAATAATTAAAGGTCGATGAATTATAAGTAAATGTTAATTAATATATAATTAAAGGTTGATTTATTTAATTAATAAATGATTAAAGGACAAACAACTAAATGATTTGGAATCAATTAATGTTAATTAACTATGATTGATGACCCATCTGTTTTAAATAAATCAGATAATTAATTGAGCTTACTTATGGATGTTTGGATTCTATTGAATGTTAAATTGTTTGATATTTCCTGATATATGATGCTTTGTGATACATCCTGATTTATGTTGTGATCTGTAGTTTACTTATCTGTGACCTTTATATATCTATGATCTGTGAATGAACGATAAGCGTTGTTCTTATACCGCTTATCGAATTATATTTCTGTATTCTGATATGTGATGATTCATTGTGTTGCACTATTGTGTGAAACCCCTGGACTACACTGTACACACACAATTATGGATTTCACGTGGAAATCGGTTAAGTCACAGATAATTTAAATTTGATGTTTTTGAAATTGAAATCTTAATTTCAATTGATTTTGAAATTTGAAATTTGGGTTTAAAGTGAAAAGCAATTGAAATAGAATTTCAAAGATAAAAGCTATTTTAAATAACTTAATCGAGTTTTGAAAATTTAAATAATTTGATTTAAATTTGAATTCAAGTTGGAAGTTGAATCCTATGA
Source organism: Allium fistulosum (assembly GCA_030737815.1). NCBI lineage: Eukaryota > Viridiplantae > Streptophyta > Magnoliopsida > Asparagales > Amaryllidaceae > Allium > Allium fistulosum. Next base: position 239,692,718 of record CM060902.1, read on the forward strand.
TTTGAAACTAGAGATTGAAAATGTTATAAATGTGTTTATCTGAATTTAAACCATTTAAAAGTATAATTTTGAGAATTTGAACTTAACCCAAGGATTTCAACTCGTATGGATGAATAAGATTTTCCGAAATAAAAACTATTTGTTTTCAAATAGTAAAAGCTTTCACATAAGAAATGAACTTCCAATTTGTGTTGAATGATTTCTAGTTTGAAATGAAGATAATTTCCAAGTTATGAATGAATTGTTTTGAAAAGCTATGATTTGAATCTGTTTATTTTTAACAGATTTAAAATAATGATTGGTTTAAATCATTTGAAATGGGATTGTTTTGAAAGCTATAAGTTAAATCTTGATTTAAAGGTTTAACGAGTTAATGGAATCGAAAGGGAAATTAATTTGGAAAATCTGTGAATGAATCTTTTGTTTAAAAGATTAAAGTGTGGAAACTATTTAAACCGTAAAGAATGAATCTTTTTGTTTAAAGATTTAAATGGTAATTTGTTAAATCAGTTGAAAAGAAAGTTTGGGTTTAAGTTGTGACTTAATTGAAATCTCATATCCATATGTTTTTAAATATTACGCTCACTATTCGGTTTAGCCGGGAGAGGACCTTTGGGTCGTATAACCCATTCCGAATATGTGATACGTCGATATGGATCGCATTTGAAGACCGGTGTTGAAGACCGGATATTTTTGAAAACGGAAGGATTACCGTCGAGTTACTCTACATCGGCTGATCCCCGATATAGAGGTTTTATCATCCTTAGTGACGGGAAGTCCGGACGTGATTGGAAATTATCCGGATTTGCAAGGGCTTCGTGAGAAGTGCCTTCGGTTCTGTTCGATCCCGGAACAGACTTGTATGGATTGTATGTCTGACATTACACTTTGAGATATAAAGCCGATTTCTTTCAAATACATTTCTGTTGGTGGCGGAGAATTTATTCTCTTAGCTTAACACCCTTCTCTGAGACGTACGAGCTCAGAGGTTATGTAGTTGAAATTTATCAACGATATATTCCCAATTTGGTAATGTGGCATGCTGAGTGTAGCTGTGTGATGATCATCGTTTGATCATTTGTGATATGATCATTTGTTTGATCATTTATCTTTGTGATCATAGGTTGATCATCTGTTGACCCAAAGCGTGGCTTTTTGAAAAAGCGTAGCTTTGTGGACGAGACTTCGTCAGGGCCTCACAACCCGGAAATGGTCGAAACAGGAATGTTGCGGCAAGGTTATGAGGGTCGCGCCCTTTAGGGTATGTCATTTCCTTCTGGAAAAGGGTGGTGTCATGGTATGGAGCCCAGATACTTACTCATGTGGATACACTTTATTATGTGTGATGTTGGTTATCAAGGCCTCGGATAAAGGTCCCAAAGGACCGGGGGGTGGCATATTCGTGAGTTACCTGTTACAGGGGTAACCCGGCCTTGTGTTTGCAGAGAGCAGTTTGTCTCTCGAGGCGTCCCGCCAGAGGCGTTCCCATGCGGCGGAAGGAAGTTCCTTAGCCTGACCATTTGTTGGAAATCCATTTCTCCAATACGGAACTTGTACGGTTTTAGTTGTAGAACCTGCCATTTACGTACGGTGGTCACCACTGTTTAGATGGTAGCTATAGTAGGCATACGATACTGGTCGTATGTTGGCTAAGATTAATATTATACTTTCGAAATGTTTTTCTACACTATGCACTAATGATAATATCAAGATGATTTTACGTAGTAAGCATCTTTGACTATCATAAGAAGAAATCTCCTCCAATTCTGCGTTTGCATTGTGTGTGTGGCGGGAGGTCTTATGGTAGTTTCATTTTCTAAAAAAGCATTGCGGATTTCAATGTTTAAAGTCCTTTTGTTGTTGTTTAAAGATAAACTGTTTTTGTTGCTCACACCAGTCCCATGACTGATCCGGAGTTTATTGTTCCTTTCCTAAACTCTGGGTGCTCATAAATTTTCACACGAGAAGTCTAGAGTTGGGTTTCTTTTCAGATATTCAGGTTTAGTAGATTATCTGGAGCTAGTTCATTCATCGGAGTTGCTTATTTTGGAGTTGTGGATTCATTCTTGTCTGAAGATCATTTTGGAGTTATCACTTCTATTGATATTGTTCCGCTGCTGATGTTATCATTTTCTTTTCCGCTGCTATTTCTTGTATCATATCTCTGATGTATATTGATATTCATTGTATCACTCTGTTGTATCAGATATTGTATATCAATGTATTATTCTTTTCTTCCGCTGTGTTATTTACTTAATTGTGTTATAGCTCCGGCGAATCGGATTTGAACGGTCGAATCTGCGGCATTCTAGTACAATGTGAAGTACGGATGTTGATTTTCGAGCGGGCAAAACCCGATACGTTACATGTGGTATCAGAGCTAAGGTTGAACTTTAGCTCAGGAGTATAACACATTAAGTAGCTCATTAGAGATAGGGTGAAGTATACCCTAGAATGAGTAATTCTCAGATATCCGTTCGAATACCTCAGTAAATTCTCTTGCTATCTACTGATAGTGAGTATGAGTGCAAGAAGAGGACGAGATAGGGGACAGGGCAATACGACTATAATTGGTCAATACTCTGTAACAATAGTGGAAACAAATTTTCTCTATCAATCTCTTTTGTTCAACATCTCTTTTCTCAATTCTTCAATAATTTCTGGTAGATCCAGAAAGAAGATTCGATATATCAATATGGGACAATAAACTCCAGATAGGCCAGACTTGTTTGTTTGGATGTATTGATTGCTTTGATTGCTATAGTTGGTAGGTATATTTTGATTTTTAAACTAAAAATTTTGAAATTGTATCTATGTATCTATCTATCCTTTGGGTCCCGATATGTTCTACGAATGGTTAGTTATCCCTTCGAACTAACCAATGCCACTGCATACTTCGTAGATCTGGATAACCCGAATATCTTGTGAAGTGTTAAACAGATTCGTTCTTGTATCTGTTATTGATATTCTGATTTGGTGAGCCAAATGCAGAATAAATATTCAGTTTGAGTTGATGAAATATTCTTCATCTATCTTTTTGTCTCCTTGGTAATTTCGAGGACGAAATTCTTTTAAGGGGGGAAGTCTGTAACGACCCAGAATTTTATAAATATTTAAAATGATAATTTATTAATTTTGAATTAATATTTGTGAAATAAAACGATAAATGGATCGAAGAGATGCGAGTTTCCCCGGATTCTAATATATTCTATATAAATCATTTCAAATTAAAAATATTATATATGTGTGTATATATGTATTTGGGCATATACGAGTGAATTTGAAAATAATAAATATATAGATATATATTTGACTTGAAATTAAATCGTAAATAAATGGTTTAATAATAATTTGAGTTTATGAAAAAATATATATGTAAGTATAAAATAGATAAACATGTTTTATAAATTAAAAATGAAATAAGGGCTAAACATAATTTTTTTTTATATAAAAATAAAAATACCCAATTTTTATCATATTTGACAAATGTTTGATAAGTAACCACTTGGTGTACTAGTGCTAAAACATAACATACAAGTGGCAATGTTATCTTTTTCTTTTGAAATTTAATTTTATAAAACAATGAATTAAAGAAGTATAACCAGATTTTATCATTTCAAAACTCAAACTGGAAATGAGAATTTGGGAGTGGATTAAGTCTGGGAATCAAAACTATAAGCACAAGCTTGTAAAGGAAGACAAATATCAATTAATGCTTGAATCTCTAGCATATCATGTATATCATTTCGGCCACCAAATAAATAAATAAACAATCTCTAGTACAGATATATATATAACACCACTATCTTAAAAACATGTACAGCCGAGTTAAAGTATGCAAAGAAATAAATGAAAACAACTTCATATCTATATAGTGCAAAGGCAAATCAAATAGTTTATAAAAATAAGAGAAAATGTGCCAAGCTTTGTATACATAGGAGACAAGCATTTAATGCATGAAGCACTAGTACACTACGAAAATCATATCAGCCTCCACAAATATTGCCTGGCCAGATAAAAAAAAAGCAAAGCAAGAAATATCTCTGGTATTTGTACAACAAAAATTATCACTTGTACAAGATACATATCACCAATAAACCCATTTCTATATCTCCATCATTTTCATTCTCGTCCATTTTCACTGAGGAAAATCTAAAGTAAACATCAACTTAAACTTGAACAAAGCTTCAGTTTAAAACAACAATCCAACAAATATATCAATACAAATTCCAGAGATCAAATTGAGGATTTCAACTTGCCAGTTTTTTTCAAAACCTGGTACAAAGAATAAGCACTGCACCTCTTCCCAAATCAAGGTGAGTAACTTTTCTATTTAAAATTTTAAAACTTGATTCTATTGCAAGTGTTGTGGTAAATATGTTTGTATATGTGTATGTTCTCTGTGTATGCATGAGTGATGGATGAATATATGTGCACAGCTATCTCCTGTATCATCCCTGTTCTTAGTTTCAAGCTCAAGACTTGATCAAAAATTATATTCTCTTAAACTAATGGCTGTTAGAACATGGATTATAGATGAAAGTTGTTTATTGGATCATAGACTAATGTTTTAAAATTTTAATTAAGTTAAAATTTAACTTGAATGTCTCTGGAAACTAAATTAACAGGGTAAGCTTAAGGTAACTGAAAATTCAAACCTGTTAATTCACTGATTCAATCGTATAATCTGAGAACTTATCTAAAAACTTAATTTTTAAAACTAAAATTATCAATTTTAGTGATAGATTGAGGATGTAATTCTGGTTTGACTAGAAAAGGGTAATTCGGTGGTCTCTGGTGATCTACTACGCTGTAGAGGTCGGGATCTTTACTGGTGATAGAAGGATGATCGGGGATTCGAGGAAAAATAGTGCGGTGGTGGTTAGAGGGTTGTGGAGGCGGCGGCGAACTCGTAAAGTCTCTAGACCTAATTTTGTCGAAGCTAAGTGAGTTGTCTCGTTCGTTGTCTAAAAGTGATCGAGTGCTACGGGGCGTTAGGTGATGGTAGGATGGATGATGACGAGTAGTTGGCCGAAGTTTCGAATTTTCTGGTGGCCGGGATGTTGAGAACGACGTGGTTTCCAGTTTTGATGGTGGGCCAGTGACGTTTCCAGGTTTGGGATTTTGGCTCGATTTTGTTTTTGGGGTGGCGGCGAAGTTCAGATGGTTGGGGATTGGAGTATGGAAGATCGTCGACGTGTTCGATGTCGCGATGTCGCCTGAAGTTGGTTGGAGCTACTGTGCACGTGCACGAGCTTGATAATGTCAGCCTGGGGGTTGTTGTCTTGGGAGAGCAGAGGAAACTCGAAGTTTTCTCGAGTAACTTGAGTGTTTTACTCGAAGGAATTGGGGTTGGTACTCGCGCTAATGGTTGTTCGACTCGAAGTCAGGGGTGACTCGAGTATCTAGGGATGTGGCTCGGGTTTTGCCTGTGTTTTGCTCGGGTTTGTGGTCAAAGATGATTTCCAGTTTTTAAAATTAGCAAGTATACATGAATGAAGACCTGAACATAAATAAATTAGTGACCAGATTTGATTTGTAAGGAAGATCTTTGGAAAGCAGTTTTTTTGTAAAAGTTTTGAACAAGTTTTAAGTTAATAAAATATTGTAATAAAAGTAAAAATTTTAATTTAGTTTTAATAATGAATTTTATCATATTTAAACATATTAAACAATTTGAAATACCAATTTGTAAATGAGAATTTGATCATTAATAAGAAAATGTTTTATCCTTTAAAATAATGAAGATTTAAGGATTTGTGATTATTAAGTTAATTAAAATGAATAATTAACTAATTTGATAAATTAATGATTTGGATTTAATTAATTTAGTAATCAAGAGTTAATTAGTTAACCATTAAGGGTTAATTTACTAATTAAAGATAATTAAATGGTGAATTAAATGATTAAAGGTTAATTATTTAATAATTAAAGGTTGATGAATTATAAGTAAATGTTAATTAATATATAATTAAAGGTTGATTTATTTAATTAATAAATGATTAAAGGACAAACAACTAAATGATTTGGAATCAATTAATGTTAATTAACTATGATTGATGACCCATCTGTTTTAAATAAATCAGATAATTAATTGAGCTTACTTATGGATGTTTGGATTCTATTGTATGTTAAATTGTTTGATATTTCCTGATATATGATGCTTTGTGATACATCCTGATTTATGTTGTGATCTGTAGTTTACTTATCTGTGACCTTTATATATCTATGATCTGTGAATGAACGATAAGCGTTGTTCTTATACCGCTTATCGAATTATATTTCTGTATTCTGATATGTGATGGTTCATTGTGTTGCACTATTGTGTGAAACCCCTGGACTACACTGTACACACACAATTATGGATTTCACGTGGAAATCGGTTAAGTCACAGATAATTTAAATTTGATGTTTTTGAAATTGAAATCTTAATTTCAATTGATTTTGAAATTTGAAATTTGGGTTTAAAGTGAAAAGCAATTGAAATAGAATTTCAAAGATAAAAGCTATTTTAAATAACTTAATCGAGTTTTGAAAATTTAAATAATTTGATTTAAATTTGAATTCAAGTTGGAAGTTGAATCCTATGATTTGAAACTAGAGATTGAAAATGTTATAAATGTGTTTATCTGAATTTAAACCATTTAAAAGTATAATTTTGAGAATTTGAACTTAACCCAAGGATTTCAACTCGTATGGATGAATAAGATTTTCCGAAATAAAAACTATTTGTTTTCAAATAGTAAAAGCTTTCACATAAGAAATGAACTTCCAATTTGTGTTGAATGATTTCTAGTTTGAAATGAAGATAATTTCCAAGTTATGAATGAATTGTTTTGAAAAGCTATGATTTGAATCTGTTTATTTTTAACAGATTTAAAATAATGATTGGTTTAAATCATTTGAAATGGGATTGTTTTGAAAGCTATAAGTTAAATCTTGATTTAAAGGTTTAACGAGTTAATGGAATCGAAAGGGAAATTAATTTGGAAAATCTGTGAATGAATCTTTTGTTTAAAAGATTAAAGTGTGGAAACTATTTAAACCATAAAGAATGAATCTTTTTGTTTAAAGATTTAAATGGTAATTTGTTAAATCAGTTGAAAAGAAAGTTTGGGTTTAAGTTGTGACTTAATTGAAATCTCATATCCATATGTTTTTAAATATTACGCTCACTATTCGGTTTAGCCGGGAGAGGACCTTTGGGTCGTATAACCCATTCCGAATATGTGATACGTCGATATGGATCGCATTTGAAGACCGGTGTTGAAGACCGGATATTTTTGAAAACGGAAGGATTACCGCCGAGTTACTCTGCATCGGCTGATCCCCGATATAGAGGTTTTATCACCCTTAGTGACGGGAAGTCCGGACGTGATTGGAAATTATCCGGATTTGCAAGGGCTTCGTGAGAAGTGCCTTCGGTTCTGTTCGATCCCGGAACAGACTTGTATGGATTGTATGTATGACATTACACTTTGAGATATAAAGCCGATTTCTTTCAAATACATTTCTGTTGGTGGCGGAGAATTTATTCTCTTAGCTTAACACCCTTCTCTGAGACGTACGAGCTCAGAGGTTATGTAGTTGAAATTTATCAGCGATATATTCCCAATTTGGTAATGTGGCATGCTGAGTGTAGCTGTGTGATGATCATCGTTTGATCATTTGTGATATGATCATTTGTTTGATCATTTATCTTTGTGATCATAGGTTGATCATCTGTTGACCCAAAGCGTGGCTTTTTGAAAAAGCGTAGCTTTGTGGACGAGACTTCGTCAGGGCCTCACAACCCGGAAATGGTCGAAACAGGAATGTTGCGGCAAGGTTATGAGGGTCGCGCCCTTTAGGGTATGTCATTTCCTTCTGGAAAAGGGTGGTGTCATGGTATGGAGCCCAGATACTTACTCATGTGGATACACTTTATTATGTGTGATGTTGGTTATCGAGGCCTCGGATAAAGGTCCCAAAGGACCGGGGGGTGGCATATTCGTGAGTTACCTGTTACAGGGGTAACCCGGCCTTGTGTTTGCAGAGAGCAGTTTGTCTCTCGGGGCGTCCCGCCAGAGGCGTTCCCATGCGGCGGAAGGAAGTTCCTTAGCCTGACCATTTGTTGGAAATCCATTTCTCCAATACGGAACTTGTACGGTTTTAGTTGTAGAACCTGCCATTTACGTACTGTGGTCACCACTGTTTAGATGGTAGCTATAGTAGGCATACGATACTGGTCGTATGTTGGCTAAGATTAATATTATACTTTCGAAATGTTTTTCTACACTATGCACTAATGATAATATCAAGATGATTTTACGTAGTAAGCATCTTTGACTATCATAAGAAGAAATCTCCTCCAATTCTGCGTTTGCATTGTGTGTGTGGCGGGAGGTCTTATGGTAGTTTCATTTTCTAAAAAAGCATTGCGGATTTCAATGTTTAAAGTCCTTTTGTTGTTGTTTAAAGATAAACTGTTTTTGTTGCTCACACCAGTCCCATGACTGATCCGGAGTTTATTGTTCCTTTCCTAAACTCTAGGTGCTCATAATTTTTCACACGAGCAGTCTAGAGTTGGTTTCTTTTCAGATATTCAGGTTTAGTAGATTATCTGGAGCTAGTTCATTCATCGGAGTTGCTTATTTTGGAGTTGTGGATTCATTCTTGTTTGAAGATCATTTTGGAGTTATCACTTCTATTGATATTGTTCCGCTGCTGATGTTATCATTTTCTTTTCCGCTGCTATTTCTTGTATCATATCTCTGATGTATATTGATATTCATTGTATCACTCTGTTGTATCAGATATTGTATATCAATGTATTATTCTTTTCTTCCGCTGTGTTATTTACTTAATTGTGTTATAGCTCCGGCGAATCGGATACTTGCCAAAATTGGTTTCAAGTCAATTTGTCAAATCAATCAAAAATTATACTTGAAATACCACAACTTGTTTGTGTAAAACAGATATGCTTTCTGAGTTATATATTGAATTAATTGCAGTTTTTCATGACATTCCAAAGTGAATCGGTAAAAACTAAAAACAGAAAAGTTATAGCATTATCGGTTAGCTTTCTAGAACTTCTTGAATTTTACAAATCGAAGTTAATAAGCTCAAGATATAGCAGCAATACTTCAACTGTAACGTATCGGGTTTTGCCCGCTCGAAAATCAACATCCGTACTTCACATTGTACTAGAATGCCGTAGATTCGACCGTTCTAAAACTCTCATGTTATGAGTCAAATCAAACTACAAACTTTTATCAGCCAAATAAAGGTTTCAAATTGAGTGAGTTTTCGAAACAAAGATTGTCAACTACTTTGAAACAACAATCATTATTGATTTTCTTCATGTCTATCAAATCAATTTTCAAAACTGCTTTGACGAATTTTTTGAATGTGTGTTTTTGGTCAATATAGATTACTTTACTTGTGCTTGATATAAATGGACGTGCTGAAAATTTCAAAAAGGAAACAATTCAAGTGTTGAGGAGTACACGTGTTTCTTATATACCACTATATATCACCATGAATACCTCAAATACAAGTGGTATCTGATATCATCTCATGTTGAAATCATTTTTGCAATTATTTAATTATTTATTTTGATTTTCAACTAGAAGTCATTTTCACAAAACCCCCTTACAGAAAATTGATTTTCACTTATTTTAATTTTTGAAACTTGGGTTTTCATCATGATAAAAATACTCTAGTTTATTTCGGTAAGAGATTTACTCTAGAAAAGATAACCATTGACTAATTGAATCCTTTGGAACTTATCAAAATTATTATAGTGCTTGAAAAGTGATGGATAGTGATTAAATTATATTTCATAACAAGTGGAAGTATAATTTTATAAGTTCATGAAAATTAAACAAGCTTTATAATATTTTTATATTAGTACTTATTCCTTGATCATTTCTATCACTTTCACCTTTCTGTTAATCTATAGATCATAATATAGTGTGCAAAATTTGGTGTTTCAAAATAAGAATTTTTTTGTAAAATAATTATATCCTAAAGTATTCACTCTAATTTAAAAGTCCTCGCGGTTATGTATGGGTGAATTACTTGAATTTCTATATATGGGCTTCCATTCTCATTTAAAAGTCCTCGCGGTTATGCATGGATGGGACGCATATATTCTAATCTCATTTAAAAGTCCTCACGGTTATGAATGGTTAGAAAATTCTTGACATATTTTTTGAAAAGGGGGTAACTACTAAACTCATTTAAAAGTCCTAACGGTTATGCATGGTTAGTAAGTGCTTTACATTTTTTTTGTATAATATTTGAAAAGATAAAATGCACAAATTATTCCTTTATTCAAAATATCAAACTCTTATCACTATATAAAATTTTTCATAATCCTACCATTTCTCTAAAGTCGAGTTTGTTTCAAATTAATAAAATATTATGATTTTTGTTTGATTAATTGGAATTTGAAATCAATATTTCCCTCTTGATTTGATTTTATATTTTTAATCAAAATCGCAGCTATTTCAATTACTATTATTATTTTTGATGATAACAAAAGGGGGAGATAGGTTAAGATTTTGATTTTTGAGTGATATCCTTACTAATATTCGAGAGTGTTTTTATTCAAAGTTATTTTTAATTAGTTTTTCAGTTTTAACTACATGCATCTGTGTAGGGGGAGTTTTGTTGTAAGGGGAGTATTTAAATAGGGGGAGCTAATAGAACTCATCAAGACCAAATACATTTAATAGAGTCAAAATCTTAATATATGTTTGTTATCATCAAAAAGGGGAGATTGTAGAATATGCTGGTGTATGATTTTTGTTTGATGATAATAAACATATATATTCGTTTAAATGTATTCGTTGTTGTACTATTTTATTTTTCACATAATTAAATAAATATTTATTGAATAAAATAAATATCTCAGAATTCATATTTAAACAAATATTTTATTCAAACAAATATTTTATTACAAATTCAAATAGTACAAATTTGAGCTCTCACTACATTTATATATTTTCAATTGCAATACAACTTCGATTACAACACATTTTCACTTTATAGTTTTTCATACATAATTCATCTCACTACATATTCACTCTCACTCGTGTTTGATCTTCAACTCTGTTCTAGTCTGAATCCATCATTTGAACTATCTGCAAAATAAACACTGACGCAGTCAAATTGAAAAAGAAATTATTTTGCAGTGCACAATAAAGTGTGTGTTTTGAAAATATTATTTGCCTCAGTTATTTGGGTTGTTCGTATTGATTTATTTTTTTAATTCATCTTACACGAACAACTTGTGACATGCACAGTGTATCACTGTACATGCCACAAGGTCGTGCATGCCGATATACACTTGCTTGTTAAAACTGCAAGGACAGGTGAGCATAAGGTCAAACCAAAGCCTAGGCCGGATTCAACTCAAGTGCAACAAATACAAACACACATGCAAAGCTTCAATGGGTGAACATGAATAGAAAGCAACAAAGTTTCAGGCATGGTCAGGTGCAAGGCATGGTCAAGTGCAAGGCATGGTCAGAGCAACAAGCTAGCAGTTCAACATGGATGAACTTTAAGCAAACTGACCGGTGTGGATGTGTACGAGCAAAACAACAATACAACCAAAATTGAAGCCGAGCCATCACACACACATATACATACATATGTGTATGTATATACATGGAGATGACACACAAATATATACAGTTTAAATGTTTCAAAAACAATGAAGCAGTTTACATAATAGTGAAGCAGTTTATATGTAAAAACAGTTGCAAGTCGCAGTTCCAAGTCAAGGATCGGTCAAAAAGAAATTATCAAACACCTTTATTCAAAAATTCGAAAATTGAATGCCAGCAAAGAATGGAATCGGTGAACAAGTTGAATATCTCAAACTCAAGTACCAAACAAGTCAGCGAACGATGAACAAGTCAAGGTAGCAAAGAACGGAACAAATACAAATCAATTCAAGAAAAATACAAATATATCAGCCGATAGTCAGAGATGAACAAGTCAAAAATCACACAACCATTCGTTTACAAATCAACGCAAGTGATAAAATCATGAAAACTTCAAAGCGAAATATACGAGCGATATTATAGGGTTTCGTTCCTTATAAATACACCCATTATCATCATCGGCAAATTATGAGTTTGAATTCAAGCAAAACAACAGAGCAAATAAAGTACAAAATCACATACCAATTTTATACTCCATTCGAACTCGTCCTTGAAGAAGCCGAAGTGAATCAAAGAGAATTGAACGAAGAAGCATCGAAGAGAATTAAGGTATGAAACCCCAATTTTTGAAGAAGAACGAAAGGAACGGCCTGGATAGACGAATAAGGAATAAGAGGATTATCTTGTTTGGACCGCATAAAATTCTTTGGGCCGGTTTTATTTTTTGAGTGTTGGTCTTCAATTTTAAATAGGGTTTTGTTTTTTTTTAGTTTTATTTTTTATTTGTAATTTCTTTTTAAAATATTATGAATTTCTAGTTGTGTAACAAGATACAAACTACGGGGCATAGTTTGAGAATTCACAACTCAGTGACTGAGTTGTGGCAGGGTTTTGAGCTTAGAGTTAGGTTAGTCAAGTTAGCAGGTGTCGCAAGTTTATTTGTGTTTGTAAGCGTCTGACTACTTAATCTCTAGTAGAAACCTTGGGGGCATCACGTAGGCAGGTTTTTGCCGAAGCTGGATAAATATGTGTGTGATCTTTATTGCATTACTTTCTGCTTTTATTTTTATTTCCGCATTAATTTTTAGTACATCCTATTCACCCCCTCTAGGGTGAAAACGATCCTACAAATAACACTTTAAATACTTTTTTAAGTGATATGTATGTTAATGAACCCGATGCTATATTATATTTAGGAAACTAGTTAGATTCTAAAATGTTGTAATTTTGACTATAGCATTATGGTGTTTAGAAGTTGTAGTCTTACTTCAAAGGGTTTTGTTGATTAAAGTCATTAACATATTTGTCCATAAGTCTTTTTGTGGTATGTGTAGGTCTATGTCCTCACAAGATACATGTCATACATAGGTTACCGTCTTCCCGTATATATTACATTCTCTCCTCTTGGATACACATACACACACGCGTGCGCGCGCACACACACACACACACATATGTTTAGCCTCACATTGTTTGTTGAGTTGTTTTCATTTTTAGCTATTGACATGGACATTCAACTTGGATGTTTTCATTCCTTGGATGAGCTTGGATGAGTTGAGCTTCGATATGTTATAGGGCCTTTCATAGCTTATTTGGATTACCTTGATAGTTGTTCATACTATCCACTTTCTCTTTAGGGACTTGACGAGGCTTTTTTATTATCACGGTCTTTTCTCTGTTGATATTTTTGCCAACATTTTGTTTAGTTTATTTCTTTTCATCTTTTCTAGATTTTTTTCTAGGTTTTTTATAGGGGTTTTGTTACTATTATTTTAATTGTATAGGTTCATAGGGAATAGTCACCTGCCAGGCTTGTTGGTAACTCCTTTTTAAGCGTTGGATAAATTACATGAGTGCTCTTCTCCTTACTGAGGATCACCTATTTTTCTCAACAAAAAAACATCAATGGAAAGTATGCAATTGATAAGATAAAATACCATAGATACTACTTCTACCTAAAACTCCATCTCTGAACCAAAAGTCCTCCACAAGCTACTAGCTCCCTTCTACAATCTTAACTATTCTCTCAACGAACCTGAGATGTAAACTCACTCAAAACTCTTTCAAACTCACAATTTTCAATGAATTCTTGTGATGCAACTTTATTGATATTGCCTAATTTGAGAACCTTCAACTACTTCCTTGACTTCTTTTCTATCAATTCTTCCATCTATGAAACCGAGAAGTATCTTCTCTTTGGTTTTCTATTCACGGAATAAAACCAAACTTCCTATGAGAAATCATCGACAAACACAAAGAAGTATTTAGCTCCACCTAATGATGGCAATGGTGCAGGCCCCCGAACATGCGAATCGACATGCTATAGAAATAATAATGGAAAGTATTTTTGTAATAACCCGTCATCTACGACAGACCCATCCATGTCTAAATGTGGCACTAGCATCGCGGATGACGTTGACAGCGGATCATTTTTTTAATTAAAATATATAAAATATATCATAGAGTTATCTACAATATTCTACACTTTCTAAAACTCACAACAGAAGGAATAAAATAAAATATAATCAATAATATAATAACCCCAGACAAACAAAATAAAATTGCATGAAATATAATTCATTATGTCATTTCCCTACACCAGTAACAAAAATAGCATAATGTGTGGGAAGAACTGGTAAGAGATAGTTGATAGCTAATAAATAAATATGCATCTTCATCGTACCATCACGCCTCCAATTCACCTCCAATCCTCTCTATTGACCTATTAAAGTATGTTTAAAAAAGAGAATGATAGAGGGGGTCAAACATACGTCTAGTAAATGAAATGCATCATATAAGTGTATAATACTAATAAGCTAGTAAAACAACACTTATGCTCGAAAACCATACCTTAACCATTGTCACATGCACCCAAACAAGCCGGCTAATATAATATAACACTATAGTGACATCATATGCTAAATTCTCACTAAAATATAGCTCATGCCTAATCACATGCCTACGATTTGACCCTAAAGTCTTAGTCCACTGTCATCAAATCGTACACTAAGGACTCGGCTCCTCTGAACGCGTCATGATGCCAAATCGAATACTGAGAACTCAACTCCTTGGACTATCGTATATTGAGAACTCAGCTTCTCAGACTATCATATATTGAGGACTCAGCTCCTTAGATTATCGTATATTAAGGAATCAGCTCCTCAAACTATCGTATATTAAAGACTTAGCTCCTTGGACTATTGTATGTTGAGGACTCAGCTCCTTCGAATGTCGTATATTAAGGAATCAGCTCCTTGGACTATTGCATCATCAACTATGAACCATCTACAATGAACTTACCCAACCATATAAAACAATATACTAAAACATCCCTCATCTCACCATGATCCCGATGCATTGAACTGCGCATGAAACGAAGGTCGTATGCGAGAGTTATAAACATTTGAAGTTAAGGGGCATTTTTGTAGTTATTTAATTTAATATACTTTATTTTTATCTTCTCTCCTTGTATATGCATACACTATAGGCATGAATATTTCCAGACCTTGACTAATGCCCATTGCTTTAGCCATCGCCATGGCTACGTGCTCCTAGGTAGATATCCGACAATGCCATCGAAATGCTCTCCCCATGCGTTGCCTGATGATGTGCCTCTGACCTCCCTATCATTGCCGTGTCGCCTTCCGCAATCATATCTTAGGGTTTGCCATTCTGGTGATTTCCGACCACCTTCGATCGATCAGACCTTAACATGGAAATCTACTCAGCCTCCTCTTCATGTCCATGGATCCTGATCATCATATCTTCACCGTTTTATAGTTGGATCAAACAAACGGTCTGCGTTTGCCGAACTTCCATCGAGCTTTTTAATCAATCCATACATCCAATCAATGAAAAAACACCACTAGTGGATTCTATCATTAAGAACTACATATATAATATGTCTATTTTGGAATAATTTTGTATATCACACTTTTTAACTAAAGGGTGATTAACTTTCGCTAATTTCAATCAATAAAATTTTACTTTTTAATCATCTAGCCATAGCATACTACATCCTAATCAGGTATATATAAAAAAAATCAGTTTTTAATTACTAATTACATCATTATAATTTGGTTTAAGATTATAAGAGGTGAATTACTTCATCCTACCGATATATATACGCAATATGATAAATCCCAATCACCGATTAGCCTTGCATCTTCTTCGATCCAAGGTGAACCCTCCTCCTTATTTACTTTTATGAAATTCCTACGTTGAAAATGCCAAATCTCTCGATAGCTTCAATTTGTTTGCATAGCTTTCTTCACGGTGATCGATTTCATATGTTATTCATTTAATTTATATTTGATTTGGTGGATTTGGAATTGATTTTTGTTTAGGGATTAATCAAGAAGAAAATGGAGATTAGAGGTAAGATGTTTAGGCTAAAACGTGATTAGAGAATAGATTTTCATTTCTATTTATAGGCTGAAGCATTTCAAATATAGGTAAAATCTCGAAATTAATATATTACGAAAATACCACCGAGTTTGACTTCTTCTAATTTCTACCTGTTTAAACCAAATTCAGCAGGTTATATATGTTTTTTGATTGTAAATGACATTTTGGATGCAGTGTAATAAGCCTCGAAGTCTAATTCCAGATTTTGTAGAAATTTATTATTTTTCCCTTTATGTGAAATTACGATTTTACCCTTTTTAATTTAACTATTTAATTTCGTAACATTATGGGGTGTTACATTCTCCCCTCCTTGAAAGAATTTCATCCTCGAAATTCCAAGGGACGAACAATGCATCTCGTTTTACATCGTTCAAACATACAAAATAGAAATAACTACATCCATCTAGCATCCATTATACAACAAAAGCGAAAACACAACCAATAATATATAATACTGATGATGGATAAAATAGAATGACATGATATGTGATGAGTGGAAATACAACTAAATCGGCCTCCTATATGAACGCACATGTAGTGCGACCAATATGTATGCAAACATCCTAATATATGCAAATATATATATTTCTATATGTATGCCCATCCATACATCCATATGCAACATCCGTATCAAAGTGCGAGTAAACATCCACATCCATAAACATAACCAATAAATGCATAGTATATATAAAATTATCTAACAACAGTTAGAATACCTAATTATAGGTTTCCATCCTAGGTTGGAATGTATATACATACAAGCCAATACGGTAAAAACTAAACTGGTATAACAAAAACAAAGTAACCGTAGCAACCAAAACACGTCATAAGGACATGCATACAACCAATTCTAACATCCATGCCTATGTAACTTGCTTGATAAAGCAACCATGTAAACAAACAACGAACTAATGATCAAACTAACCAAAAGAGGAACTCATTTGAAGAGAGCCTGTGATGGAAAACTCAGGTTCTCTCCTCAAGTTCCCACGTACTCTCACCCAAACCTTTTCTTTGTCGTACTTTGACAACTTCATTTCCTCTTTTTTACGTCGTATTACATCTCCTCAGGTGTAAATACACTTACAGAGTATTCTAGACTCTGTCTCTAAATTCACATCATAAGCTGACTAGTCTCTACCATAACCGCTAAATTGTTAACATAAGTTCGCATATAGGATAAAAAAACGTGCGGATATCCACCAACTTTTCAAGAAGCCTACTCAAATGTGCCAGCTTCCGTACTCTCTATAAAATCAGGAAATGCCTAATTACTTATGGCGCTAGCTTTATATCTCAATAGCATCCTTCACCTACCTAGCTACCCATCTTGAACTCCCTATGCATGCCTATCCTATGCGGTCTATATTCCTTAGCATATCACTGAGGTATCTCTAATCATATAGTGTCTAAGTATATATTTAATTTAAATAGACTACACTACTAGCATATCTCCATCGTTAAAAACTTTACAACAAACGCTGCCACTTGCTTCTTCATCCTCGGGCAATAGAAAACCTTCTTTGTATCCTTTGACCTAACCCACTAACTCCTTCTTTCAATCCATGGGCACGACAACACGATAACGAATGGTGTGTTACCTTTAAGTGGACTAATATTTTGAATACTTAGGCGAACCACATAGTTCGTCACCATTTATTTTATAGATATCACAAATGGTGACTTATTTTCAAAGAACATAATATTACTATAGCGAACTCATAAAATAGGTTGTGCATTTTTCACTTATTTTCATGTGCATCGGGCATAGAAAATAAGTTATACATAAAAGGTCACTATTTCATAAAATTGACTTAAGACAGTTGTAACAACCTACACCTCCGAATACACCGACCCAAAGCCTAGGGTGACTTTCAGACTCATGTCGCACCATGAAATGCAAGATGTCGGTTTCTAAGCATTTTACATGATGCAACGACAGGGATGAGAATCTAAAACATTCTACACTTTCAGATCCCACAATGGAAGAAAATAAAATATAAGTACTAAAAATAGACATTTTAGAAAAAAATAGTCTCCAAAAATACTTAGTTCATATACAATGTTCCCAAGTACAATATAAGTCTTATAGACATTTAATACAATAAATAGTTACATAGGGAATAACGAAGAATAATGGAACTCCAACTCTTAGCTCCTTTCTCCGTGTATGATGCGTGGGCCAAATCAACTGTTGCCATATCTTTCTATGGTGGGGGAAAATGAAAGGACTGGGACAGAAACAATTCTGTTGAATGAGTTGCATTACTAACATATGGTGATCATAATCAATTAACATCATTTATAACCTATGTTTTCTAGAGTGTCAATATTGTGTTTGTGAATTACTTACTGGGTTGGTTACATTAACTTAAGGAATATGGTTCTAAATACATCTACACCCAAACATCTTGTAGACGTTTGTATTAATGGGTCGAACAACGAATCAAACCACTAATCAACAACGTATTAGACAACTGATCAACAACGGATTAGATAACCGATCAACAACAGATTGAACTAACAATCTCTAGGATTACTCCTCGCATAAGGTCGCATAAATATCACCCTTGGGTCTACTTTACCCAAACAATGACTACACGTATCATAATTAAACATTGAGAGGATCCTATAATGACGACTCGCGTCAAAGACGATCTAGGATCAACTGAAGCATCCATGTCCAATAACTCAATGGTAACATCACTTATTGCACTGCATCGGGCATCCACAAACAGTGTTACGTCCTAATCGTCATATGCACTTAGTAACCTCCCATCAGTGCAGGACCATGCACTGCACCAGGCATCCACCAATAGTGTCACATACACCGAAGAACCTCCCATTAGTGCCATGTGCTTAGCACATCCTCGCAATAAAACCACCTTATATCGAGTATCAAATTTGTAGAAGAAATAGTGTTTAGGTCTAATTGCTTGCATACACACTTACTTCAGTCTCGTAGTACTCAAAGATTAAGGGAACCAATATCCCATACTTATATAATAAATATACTAACCTGGGCCTCAGGCCGAGTTTCAACCTACGTAGAAAATACGTTACCGAACGACTGTCTGCTACTGCAGCAGTCAACCACTTGTTATCGACTAGCTATAGTAAGCTGTTGACCGGTCAGATTTGATTAACAGTAAATTATTATATATTTTCTTTTTCTTTGGTTAACGCTAATCATAAATAACAATGAATCAGGTTCTATTTAACAGTGATTATCTCCTAGATTCTAACCTGGTTTCACCTATTTTTTTAAGTCCTCAATTCTGTATATAATTCCAATAATTTTCTTGTATAATCTATAGTTTCATTTACACGATTTCAATTTATCAATTTCATAATTACACATGTATGTTTACATTTCAAAATCAGGTCAGGGTGAAATCAATAGGGTATATACATATTAAATCTCAGGTTCAATTCAAGGAAAATAAAAAAAGGTGTACTCATATTAAAATCAAGTTAAATCAATTCAAATCATACCTCAAAATTACTTCAAATTAGAATCAATTTCTCATTTTAATTAAGTTAAATCAAATAGAGGTTATATCCATAATATCTAGACTTTTATCAAATTTCTATATAATTGCAATTATTGAATAAATAATATTTCAGATTTAAATCATCTTCAAATAATCTCCAAATTAAACTTTTATCTCAGATTCAAATCATATAAATTTCTGAATCAAATGGAGATATAAATAAATCCAATTACTTGTAAATCAACATATTTTACTAATCAACTCACTCGCCTCTTAATAGCTTTCCTCTCTTACTTTGACTTGAATCACCTCCTCTTTGATTTGTCGATCCATATTTTATTTTGATTTTATCTTCCCTTCTTTCTTAATCTTTTGTTTTTATCTTAAATGTTGTTTTAGAAATTTTTGAGATGACAAAGAAAATTTAAGGAGCAGAGTTTAGGCGTACTGCTTAGATTAAGGTTTCTCAGACAATTAGACTGAGGGTTAACATCATATTTATTGATGCAAGAAATAACCACAGCCATTCAATTTATTATTATTAAATCTGGACAGTTCAACCTAGGTTAACCCTAGCCAACAATGCCCGATCGGTTGACCGGTTGATGATGGGCGGTTGCCATCGGTCCCAATTCAGCCGTCGATCGGTTAATGTTACTTAAATTAACATTCTTTCCTTTTTTGTAAAATTTTAATTATTTTCGATTTCAAATCTTTAAACTTTTATAATTGTTCCGTAGGAAATCCGATGACCAAACTTTATATATGAAAGTTGTCCAAGAAATCGCCATGAATGCAACAACACAAGTTGCATAGCCAAATTCTGACGTTTTTTGAATATCATTTTTATTTTTATTTTTATTACTAATAAATTAATTTCTCTTTATAAATTTTTGGTAAATTTTGCAGGGTTTTATTCTACCTCCTTAAAAGGATTTCGTCTCCATAAGCTTCAAGGACAAAAAAAATGTAATTCGTATATTTAGAAATCCATATCTACAACCATCTACTCAACCATCATCCACTAGAAACCATTGTCCTTGGTTTAAATTTATAATCCAATATGTACATATAGGTATGGAATGCATATGAACCTTAGACTAATGCAAAAAATTAGGCGGTCTCCTGATCTAGTTTACCTCCTGTAATGCAAGTGCTTATGCCATGCATCCAACATGTATGCAATTCCCTATACTTGCAATTCTATATGAATGTGCAACCATTCAATATATATGTAACAACCATATGCGTACAACTCAATAAAATAAAACAAGTGATGGTGTAAGTATAGACTAACCTGAATATATTAGCTTATATGTGCAAAGATTTACTTAATAAATAAACCCATTAGCAACCATCATCCAAAACATGTCCTATTGACACGTTCATGGCCATTCCTAGAATCCAAACAACCCTACATATGAGGTAAACTAAGCTAAAACCTAAGTGCATATATAATTAGCTATTCTAAGTAGTGACTTACCAAAAAAGAGCCCTAAATGGGTAACTTGGATTTTCTCCTCAGGATCCCAAGTACTCTCAACTGGTTCATCTTCCAACTGGACTATAACCAGTTTAATTACTTATTACAGAGTCGCTTTGTCCCATGCTCAACAATGCGAGTAGGTGCATGGTAAACAAATGACTCATTTTATGCTTCAACTTCTTCTAACTGACTCAGCTTGACCCTGATAGTTGAATTGTGTAAACACTTCCGTTTGTGTGACACATGGAAAACATTATGAACTCCCGCCAAACCTTCAGGAAGCTCCGCTCTATAATCTAACTTTCGCACCCTATCCAAAATCGGAAAAGGCCTTACAACTTTTGGTGATAACTTTTCTGAACTACCAACTCAAGAACATAACTAAGTAGTGAGATCCTAACACAGACCATGTCGCCCATCGTGGACTTTAAATTCATGTGTATCCTATCATCATATGTTTTTTGCCTATCTTCTGTAGTCTCCCTCCATCTATGGAAAAGTTTTCAGTAAAGATTCGAGATGAAAAGATCGGATTCTCTCTTCCACTTTCTAAGTACTTCCGACAAATTATTCTTTCGACTTCACTTATCATATTTACTACTGCCATTAATTTCAACCCAAATGTACCACAAAGGAAAATCTCTGCAATCCTTGCTACAAAGTCGAATAAAGTAATGTCAACATGCACCACAGTAGATAATTTTAGCACAAGTATGCTCCAATGGAAATGTAGCATTATGCTACCCTCAATTCACATACCTTTTAATACCTTAGCTATTGATTTTGATGATAATAGTCTTCATAACAATAATATATTCATATACAATATGGATACTAATGTTTTGCTAAGATATATAGTATATATTGCAAGATATTGCACACGTACTGATTCAAAGACTGTAAAGTATAAAGACTCAAGAAATGGACAAGAAAACTCATGAGTATAAAGATCAAGTTATGAAGATCTCAAGATTATAGTAAAGTTTATAGAGTCATATAATATTGTTGAAGTCCTTGGTAGCAATCTTTGATCTTTATTTTCTCATTTTCTAATCCTTTATATTTAAAATAAAATATATTTAAAATATTTTATGAAAGTTTTTTAAAGTTTAAAATGTTTATAAACTATGTTTAATTATTTTACAAAATAACAAAATATCTTACAAAGCATAAGATTTTCAAAACATTTTAAAACAAACATGTTTTCAAAATATAATAGCCTATGTCGACATATAGGCAGATCATATGTCAACATACATGCCACTAATTTGAAACTCAAATTTTGAAATAAAGTGTCTATTCATCGTAACTCTTCATGAATGAACATGTTTGTTTATTCTCTATATATAGGGAGTTTCAAATGAATTTTTTAAGAACCACTTTCTTATTATCTTCTCTCCTCTTGCTCTGCCAAAATTTCAAGTGAAAATTTATTTAAAACTTCTCAAATTTCAACCAGAATCAATTCCATCTTCATTGTATTGATTATATACTATTTACTCTCTAATTTCAATCATCTCTCTCTAAATCAAAGATCAAAGTGCTATCCAAGTGGCTATAGAATCAATTGTAACCAATGAAATTGTCTTTCGAAAAACCATCAAACTTTAGTTGTATTTGCATGGGTGTGATTATAGCCCGTTCAAATCAATTGGGTGTGCTTGGTGCCCCGAAAATCTATGTTTGTGCGCTTATGTACCGCCTGAATCAAGTGAGTGTACCCAGAGCTCGGAAATTCTAGATGGTGTGTTTCGTACCCTTGAAATCGAGATTGTATTGGGTTTGCCTTCTACCTGTTCAAAGATTGGCATTTGAAAAGAAGTCCGTACAAGTAATTGTATGGGACTGGATGTAGGGTAACTCTGAACTAGTATAAAAGTCCCTAGTGTGATCTCTCTAATTCTCTACTTTTTACTTTATTGCATTTATACTTATCCGTGTTTGTATCTGTGATTATTCACTCTATGTTGATGAGTAATAATCTTGAAAGAATTTTAAAATGATTCATAAAACTAGAGAATACTATTCACCCCCTCTAGAGTTTAATTAGCCGTAATATCCATAATTCTACAAACCCACCCTTGGTATCAGAGCACTAGGTTTTCAAAAATTTGTAATTTGATTTTTGAAAATATATAATGGCTAATAACACTGTTAGTACATTCGGTAATACTTTTTTCGAAGGATAATCTTCTGCTAGACCCTCACTTTTTAATGGTAGTAATTACAATTATTGGTCATGTAGGATAAAGATCTATTTACAATCTAATGGTTTTGATATTTGGAATGTTACACAAAATGAGTACATTGAACCACAAACAAAATTTATAGAATGGATTGCTGATCAAAAGGCACTTGCACAAAATAATTCTAAAGCCATGAATGTTCTATTTTTTTCACTAGGTAAAAATGAATTTAGAGTGTCTATTTGTAAGTCTGCATATGAAATTTAAAGAATAATACAAGTTACACATGAGGGTTTTAGTAAAGTTAAACAGACTAAATTTTCCATGTTAACTATTCAATTTCAATTATTTAAAATAAATCCAAACGAGTCCATTTCTGACATGTACTGTAGATTTTAAGATATAGTGCATTCATTAGTTGCACTAGGGAAAACTTTTCTGAAGAGTATCAAGTTACAAAATCCTAAATTCACTCTCTTTAGAGTGGGATCAAAACATACTTGCAATCGAGGAGGTTAATGACATTAGTACTGTGAAAATTGAAGAGTTAATAGGCAATTTAATGTCCTATGAAGCACAAATGCAGGGCAGAAGGGAAAGCAAGGCAACAAAAAAGAAATCCATCGCTTTCAGTGCACTAAATGACAATTAGGATTCTGACGATGATAATGATGAAGAAATTGCATTCATGACTAGAAATTTTAGAAAGTTTCTAAAGTACAGAGAAATAAACAACTTTTGAAACCCTAAAAATAAGACCAATGGAACTGGAAATGCGACTAGATGCTTTAACTATGATGAACCCGGTCATTTTTAGAGTGACTGCATGCATCCAAATAAATCAAAGATATCACTAGAAAATGGTTCATCCAGAAAAAGAAAAAGGGCTTATGTAGCAACTTTGGATGACTCAAACACTTCCTTTAGCAACAATGAATTGGATACTGAGAATGTGAATTTGTGTTTCACGGCAACAACAGACTAGTATGAACTGATCAACAAAAAGCAGCAAAAACGTTACCTTTTATTTAATAATTTTTTGGTTCTTAAGAATAACATATATATATATATATTAATAATAATATTGAATGAATATAAGTATATAAGTATGTGTATATATATAGGAGTATATAAGCATAGTTTTATTTTTGGAAATTTTGGGCTATATGTCGACATACCCCCCGTCATATGTCGACGTACATGCCAAAAAATTGAAAGTTGGAATTTGAATTCAAATTTCAAATTTCAAACTTCCCTCCCTTTTTACACTAACTTCTATGTCCTGAAAAGATGCCTTTTTGGCCAGAGAATATGTCCATTGATACTCTACTTATTCACTACATCTTTATCCTATCATTTCATTCTCTTTATTTTAAAATTCAAATACCATTTCACTCTCATATCTTTTCAAAATCTCAAAAATGGCTTCTTTTAGTCAAAACCCAAAAACCATTAAGCTCTCTAAGAAAACAAAGGGCTTTCTTTTCAATGAGAAAGATGCAATTGAAGCCTGTATGAAATATACAACTTCCAAAAATGTTGTTCCCAGAAGGTTTTGCTAAATTTGAAGATTTTTATTCTAATGGTTTATGTGATCTCTGTTTTGAAAATAATATTCATAGTTTGATTGAATCTTCTCAAAATGATTTTGTTTGTTACCCCAATTTGGTCAAAACGTTTTATGCTAATTTAAATAGAAAATTTTATCAAGGAGAAGAAGGTCAAGTTTGGAGTGGCGTTAATGGCACTCAAATAGTTTTAAATTATGAACTTTTGGGTCATATTCTTGGTTTCTAATTGGTGTTCAAAACCATGAAGTTTTTCAAAATCGTTTCGAAAATGATGATGATTTTGAATTTAAACACAAAAATCTTCATCCAAATCAAAACTTATGAGTCTCATTTTACAAAAAAGTATTACTTCGAGGACGGGTAATTATAATAACCCTACTCAAAAGGTTTACAAAGCCCTTGTTTCTATTTATGGTCGCTGCAACATAAATTGGGCACAAATCATTTTAGATGACTTTGTTCAAAAGAACATTTTTAGACATGAGAACATACTCTTTCATAGTTTGTATCTCACTAGAATTTTATTATATATTTGGTGTGGAATTAAGAGGAGAAAAATCCATTCCTCGAAAAATATCCGATAAAGAAAATATCTCTCTTATGCACATTCCACCATTTTTTGAACCATACGAGACTCTTTTCAAAAAGGAGCAAAGATTGGCATAGGAAGAAGAACAAGAAATTCAGCAAGAAGAGAAGGAAGAGGGGGATGAAATGGAAGTGGAAGAAGAAGAAGAGGAAGAGGAAGAGGAAGAGGAAGAGGAAGAGGAGGAAGAAATGGATTCTTCTTTGAAAAGTTTCAAAAAACCATCCAACCCTACCAACAAAGAGATACTAAGGAACCAAGAGAAGCTTCTTAAAAACCAAAAGAAGCTTAAGCGTTCTTTTAGTAAAAAGTTCATTTCTCTTCCAAAAAAATGGACAAATTCACTAGAAAGGTCATTCGCAAGCTTGGTGGATCTTCATCATCATCCACATCCTTCTAAATCTATCTAGTTGTTTGCTTATGTTAACTAGCTTTGTATTGTGTGTTTTCAGTTTGAAACTTATGTTGTTCGCATGTATTTTCCTCTATTTCGAATGAAATCCATGTATCCTTCAAATTATAAATACCGAAAAACATCAATTAATGTTCTATATCATTTATTAGTCTCTGGAAGTCATAAATGTATAATAGTATAAGATAAAAAATCTATAACAAATACTTTAATTTTGAAAATACAAGTATGTATGTCGACATACGTGCATCTGATATATCGACATATAACAGTCAGAAAGTAAAAAGAAATTAAATTTCAAAATAAAAATAACTACTATCCATCCATTCATTCGAAACAACCTTCTACTCTTATATAAGTCTATTTATTCAAGAAAACTCATTCTTCATTTTATTCTATACTCTATTTTCATTCTCAAACTTATTTTTACAAATATGTCTTCTCCACATCAAAAATTATGTGTAAATCTTGAACAAACTCTTCAAACTTTTGAAGATATTCCTTTCTTTGTCCTTTGAAATCAAAGGCACTTAGAATTGAGTTAAATGAAGATGATAAAGGAACAAGAAAAGCATTTTGATGCTATTCGATGGATGAATTATTCCTTAATCAAAGACAAATCATCCAACAATCCAAAGTGCACTATTAACAAGGATAATGAAGATTTGGATGCCATTAAAGCATATCCAATTTTTGGGTCCGTGGTTGGGTTGAAGTTCCACGATATGTCTAGTTATTAGGTTTAGATTTAATAAAAAAAATATAAATACTCATAGGATTGGATTTGAATGACCTGATGTGTGTTTGGATTGAATTTGATTGGTTTTGGATTATTTGTATGAATGATTTAGTTTGATTGAATTGAGTATTGAAATTATATAGTTTAAAATTATGTTAATAAAATTTATCTTATCATGTTTAATATAGAACAATACCACTTATCATATATTCATCATATGCATCATATATATATATATATCATTTTTAATTTAGATTATTGATTTTTAATCATATATTTTAGTTAGGGGAGTTTTTCTTAAATTTTTCCCTAATTTTTTTTATTTTGTCAAAAAAATTTGTTGATGACAAAGGGGGAGAAAAATATAAATTATACATATGCACTTTAGGGGGAGTACCCAACTCAGGGGGAGTTATATCATATTTTACATAAAAGATATTAATGGTTGTCATCATAAAAACATGGGAGATTGTAAATACCTTAGTTATTGATTTTGATGATAACAACCTTGATAATAATAATACATTCATATAAAATATGGATACTATTATCTTGCTAAGATATATAATATATAGTGTAGGATATTATACAGGTATGATTTGAAGACTGTACAATATAAAGACTCAAGGAATGGACATGAAGACTCATGGGTATAAAGATCAAGATATGAAGTTCTCAAGACTATATTAAAGTTTATAGAGTCATAGAATATTGTTAAAGTCCCTGGTAGCAATCTTTGATCTCTAGTTTTTCATTTTCTAATCCTTTATATTTAAAATTGAATATATTTAAAAAAAATTATAAAGTTTTTTAAAGTTTAAATTTTTTATAAACTATGTTTAAATTATTTTACAAAGTATCAAAATATTTTATAAAGCATAAGATTTTCAAAACATTATGTTTTCAAAATACACTATTATCACAGCCCCCATTTGTCGGGTTGGCCCCACATAGATGCCATTGGCTTAAGCGGTGGTATAATCACGGCTTGGAACGAATCCAACTGGTCCATTTGTCAAACTATTCCTCACCCTGCTGTTCTACACATTATCCTTCGACACCTTCACTCGGGCAAATTATACCTCTTCTCTAATGTTTATGGTCCCCAGAATTCTCATGAGAGAGCGACTCTATGGTCGAATTGCTTGGAAACTGCCTCTCTTTTTAATGGTCCCTGGGTAATTGGAGGTGACTTCAATACAACCAGATCTCCCTGTGATAGAAACTCGGGTAACAATTCGCAGGATTCCGTCGCTTTTAATGATTTTATTAATTCATGGCTCTCATCGACCCACCTATCAGCAACCGCCTCTTCACATGGTCCAACCGCAGATCCATACCATCTCTAGCAAAATTAGATCGCTTCCTATTCAATTCCGCTTGGGATGACCTTCACCCACTCACGCTAGTTAATGGCCTTGCCTCGACCCTATCTGACCACTGTCCTCTCCTCCTCGATTCAGGATCTACAACGAACCCTCATCGTCAATTCAGATTCGAGCGACTCTGGCTTCTTGAGCCGTCTTTCGATGCCTTCGTCAAGCTAGCATGGACCCAACCCTCCCGTCTACAATCAGCCACTGCTCGTGTTGTTTCCAAACTCCGTTCACTTAGAAAGCTCATCAGACCCTGGGCAAAATCCATTTGGGGCTCGATCCACTCTCGTATCGCGGAGACCCAAGATGGCATTTTACATCTCAACATACTAGAAGAATCCCGCCCCTTGTTTGGCCCTGAATCTAGCCGCCTGAAAGAATTGGAGTTAGAATTAGACAGACTTATCAAACAAGAAGAGATTGGATGGAAGCAACGGTCCAAAGCCAAATGGATTGATGTGGGGGACAAGAACACTGCTTACTTTCATCGCATTGCCAACGGTCACCGTAGATCCAATTTCATTTCGGAAATCCTACATAATGATACCATCTTTCCTGACCAAACTGACATCCTTTGTCTTTTCACCGATTATTATCGCAACCTCCTTGGTTGAACCGCTCCTTAGCTCCCCCCATTGATTGGAATCTCCTTTACCCCAACCCTTCCCTAATCCCCATTGATCACCCCTTCACTGAAGAAGAAATTTGGTCGGCATTAAACACCATGGCCGATGATAAAACCCCTGGCCCGGATGGCTTTGGCCCCTTTTTCTTTAAACATTTTTGGGTAACTATCAAATCTGACATTATTGATATGTGTGCAGAATTTCAATCTAATACCTCAGTGATTGCAAAATTAAACTATGCCAACATCATCCTCATCCCCAAATCACTCGGTTCCACCACCCTTCCTTCCTTTCGCCCAATCAGTCTACTAAACACAACCTTCAAAATCATCACTAAACTCCTTGCTAATCGACTCCAAAAGACTATTGATTCTCTGATTGGGGTGGAACAATCGGCGTTCATCCAGGGCCGAAACATCTTAGACTGTGTTGCATCCACCCAAGAAGTGATCTCTTTCTGCCATCAGTCTTCCACCCCAGGTGCCCTCCTCAAACTAGACTTCTCCAAAGCTTTTGACTCTGTTAACTGGCACTTTCTGCTCGATCTTATGAAGCATAGAGGTTTCTCAGATACTTGGTGTAACTGGATCAAATATATCCTAGATACTAGCTTTTCATCTATCTCTATCAATGGCTTTTTAGGAGGCCATATAAAATCAGCCAGAGGCCTTAGACAGGGCGACCCTCTATCGCCACTTCTTTTTGTCCTCATCTCTGATGTCTTCAACCGTATGGTCAAACCCGCAATCTCCAATAACCTCCTTGCTGGCATCAAACTCCCCAACTCAGAACTGTCAATCTCCAACCTTCAGTTTGCCGACGACACCATTCTGTTGATCTCCCCAAAACAAGATCACCTCCACTGTCTCAAAGTTCTTTTATACATCTTCAAACTCATCTTTGGCCTATCCATCAACTTTCACAAAAGTTCCATCCTTATGCTTGGCGACTCCCAACACCTCGGCCCGTTTTCTGCCTCTCTGCTTAACTGCAAACTTGACCAATTCCCCATCTCCTACCTTAGTGTCCCCCTTCACCCCACCAAACTTGTTCGACAAGACTGGCTCCCACTAATCTCCAAGATCGAATCTCGGTTATCATCGTGGAAAGCTAATTCCCTATTTGCTTCAGGCCGCCTAGTCCTTGTCAAATCGGTCCTATCAGCCATCCCCTCGTTATGGATGTCGTTTCATGTACTGCCAGTATGGGTTATAAAAAATTGATACTAGTAGGCGTTCTTTTCTCTGGAATGGCAATAAAGGGAAATGCTTAATCAACTGGAAATCAGTCTGCCTTCAAAAGGAACTTGGTGGTTTAGGATTAGTTAACCTCCGCTCTTTCAACACTGCTCTCTTATCCAAATGGCTTTGGCGTATCATCACTCCGGGCCACTTCATCTGGAAAGATTGGATCCTTCAGCTCCACTACCAATCCAACCCTCATCTCGTCCTCCACTCATCTCCTCGCCTTTCAATCTCTCCCTTCTGGGCTGGTGTGTTGAAATTCATTCCCCGTGTCAAATCCCTATTCCATGTCACCATAGGCAATGGTTGCAATTGCCTTTTCTGGCTTGACATTTGGCAAGATCAATCCCCTCTCGCCCGCTCCCTCGCTTATTTACTTCCCCATATCTCCCACCACTACAAAACTATTGCTGACCTGACCTCCCTTGGCCCAAACAGCATATGCCCCCCAGCTCTCTTTGACCTTAGCACGTTGAATGACCTTAACTCAGCCTCTAAATTGCTCCTTTCCACCTAACTCACTGACACACCAGACCACTATTTCTGAGCGCTGGCTCCAGAGAAAGGCTTTCCGGTTGCCTCATGCTATTCATTCCTCAACCATCCTGGTAGGTCATTCTCTTTCGCAAGACTTTGGAAATGCAGACTCCCCCCTCGCATCCTTTTTTTCCAATGGTGCCTCATCCATGCTCGTATTAACACTAAAGGCAGACTCAGACGCTGGAACTCCCAGCTTGACCCTCTTTGTGTCTTATGCTCTTTGCATGAAGAATCCATTGCTCTTCTTTTTTTCGACTGTGACTTCTCCTATCGCATTTTAGCCTCAGTCAGTGCCAGCCTCATTGGATACATCCCGGTCATACACTCGTTCTTTGACTATTGGCAATATAACAAGCCAAATAAAAATCTCGATGCCTTTCTTGCTATTTATAGTTGGTGCATCTAGATAGAAAGGAATGCCTATGTTTTCAATAAACCCAAAAGCAGTATTGATAGAATTTGTAACAAAATCTCATATTTATTTTCTATATGGACATGCTCAGCGCACAGGCGACCCTTCACTTGGTGTCACATTGCTTCTACAGATTGACAGTTCATGATCCACTCTAACTAGCTGATCCAATTTCCGCATACAAAGGATCATCAATTCAGAAGATATCTGACAGTGTTCTCACTTTAGCTGGGTAGAATACTATTTTGATTTTACTACTATCGTTGTATATACAACTGTCTGTGTTTGTTCATTTTGGGATTTGCTTGATCTACGAATACTACTTTTGGCCATCGACCAGGCTTGTTGGTCGCCTCTTACTATCTATAATATATATTATCTAATCAGCTATGTAGCTATGTGCTACACACCCGTTTCTCTCAAAAAAAATACACTAGCCTTTGTCAACATTAGGCATATCATATGTCAACATACATGCTGCTAATTTGAAATTCAAATTTTGAAATGAAGGTCTATTCATCTTAACTCTTCACGAATGGACATGTCTATTTATTCTCTATATATAGGGGTTTTCAAATGAATTTTTTGACAACTACTTTCTTATTATCTCCTCTCCTCTTAGTCTGCCAAAATTTCAAATGAAAATTTATTCAAAACTTCTCAAATTCAAACCAAAATCAATTCAATCTTCATTATCTTGATTCTCTACTATTTACTCTCTAATTTCAATCATCTCTCTCTCAGTCAAAGATCAAAGTGTTGTCCAAGAGGCTATAGGATCAATTGTAACCAAAGATTAAGAAATTGTCTTTGGAGAAACCACCAAACTCTATTTGTATTTACATGGGTGTGACTGTAGTCCATTCAAATCAATTGGGTGTGCTTGGTGTCCCAGAAATCTAAGTGTGCAATGACCTATAAATTTTAATGGTTTTATTAACGTAATTAAACAAATTTTTTGTGAAATATTAAATATTTGAAATTGGAAATGAAAATTTGATATTTGGAATACGTCTATTTAAACATAGCAATTGGTAAATTTTTATCTGATAATATGGAAGTTTATTTTGTTGAGTAATTTTATTTAAATTTAAATCGGTTAATATTTGATGATAATAAAATGTTTTCCAAACCTGAATATTTTTATATAATGAATTTGTAAATCATCTTCTGAGTGAGACGTCATCTTCCGTTTCGTCAAATTTGGACTGCTATTGCTCCGTTTATCTAGTTTTCGGCATTTTAGCAGCATTTTCGCTACCGATTATCGACTTTTGATACGATGATCGTACCATTGATATATATATACCGTTTTGATCGTCTCGTCGTGCTGATCTCCGTAGTATATTCATTTGTATATTTCAGGGTCCGGTACGCCACAAAAGCAGTAAAACGACTACCGTATCAGTAACCGTTTTTGAACTTTTTGACTTTCGTGACCTTTCATTTAACCAACGTGTAAAACTGAATGACCACTACCTTTTTTATTCGAATTAATTTTTGACTGTTGCTTTTCCATGGCTTTTGCTTTTCCCTAGTTTCAACTTATAAGTGGTTCGTCCTTTCATTTCATTGCGGTTCTTTGTTTGGTTCAAAGAATAAATATATTTAAAAATAAAATATACATCACTTTGCTGTTTCATGGAGATGCTTGCGTCTCCTGTCCACTTTCTCCTTCATGCTCGAAGCCAGACCCTCCGCCTTGTTTCCCCATCATCCCTTACAGCCGATCATCTCCCTCCCTCTCTCCACGTCCTCTCCAAAGTGGCAACTGCATTTTTCTTCAAACCTTCCCCACCAAACCTTCCTCCGACCAAAGCCTATCACCACACAACAGACCACCATGGCTGAGTATCTCAGCCACATCACTACTTTTGCCGAGCCTCCACCCGACGCCACACTCGGCCATCATCTCCTTCCTTTCACTCCAGCATTCCCGAGCCTACAACACCCCGACCACCCTGAGCTCCACACGATGACTTGTCGAGACCATCTCCCCTCTGTCGAACCATCTCTTCCCCTTGTCCTTGAATGGTATGCATATATATGTTAGTATTATATATATTTTTGTTTTAAGATTTGTTTGTTATATGATAATATGTTAAGTTGTATATATATGTTACTGTATTTATTATATATAGTGTAAGTTTATTTATATTAGTAATATTTCGCATAGTAATTTTATAATATGACAGTATATATGAAGTTATATATATTAATTAGCAAGCCTATTCCCTCTCTTGTTCTAAAGCCGTAGCACTACTCCTCTGTTCTGTTTATATATATATATATATATCATGATATACTATTTGTGTTCTAGTTTATGAATGGTATATATGCTGCAGTTTATAAAGTCTATAAAGTATAAAAAGTGTATACAGTTTACACAATCAAGCTGTTATATATTATAAAGTATGAAAAGTTATCTAAGTTTATATATATACCTGCTTTTATATTTGTTGATATATTGATGATTCCAAAGTATATAACAGTTTGTTATAGTTTAAAGTGTATATATAAATAAGATATATATCAGTCTGTTATGTTTTAATGTAAAGATTTATAACAGTTTATTTTATAATATAGGCTGCTGTACATAATCTATAGTTACATACATATAAGTGTATAAGAGTTGTAAAAATATAGGTTTCTGTAAGTGTATATATATGACCTGTCGAGTTATATACAAATATATTGATTTCAATAAAGTAATGATTTTTATAAAAAGTTAAAAGTTGGATCTGAAGTATTAACAGGTAGATATATATAAAGTTGTTTAAAGTGTATAAGTCATATAAAGTTGTTGTATATATATAAAGTTATATAGTTTGTATATACATATCAGTTTGATTTTTGAAGATAAAGCAAGGGTTTATTTGATGTTATATTTATATATATAGATTTTAAATATGTATTTTAATTGAATATTGGTTTTGGGAAATAATAATATAATAATGTATATATATTTTTAGTTTATATCAAAACTGATTTGATTGTTCTCATCGATTCCTATTTATCAGCTTTGTCGTCAAATTCGTGCCAATCTTGCTTTGCTTTGGAATTCGTGCTTGGATTCGTAATCCATTTCATTGTTGAATCTCTCTAGCCTCGAAAGGTGAGAAATCACTCACGATTAATGTTCTTATATGTATTAAATTTGATTTTATTTAAAACGACAATTGAAATATGCTGCTAGATTTAACTGTTAATTATATAATTGCTATATATGATATGCTATTATTTGTAATTGTTCACCTGTGAGATATGACACAATATCTTGTTGTTTATATTTTATTTATCACTGATGATATATGCCTGTTGTTGATATGTTATATTATTATCATATGTCCTCACTTTGCAAGTTCCCTGTTAGTATAGAATTCCCTATGGGTTGAAATGATACATACCCGAACAATCTTGTAGAATAGGAGAAAATTGTTATGGGTTGAAATGATATATACCCGTATATATTTAAATTGCGGATTGAAATGATAAATATCCGTATTACTTGACCATAGGATAGAAAATTATATACAGACACCGTTGGTGTATATATATATATATTGAAAATGATTTCCAAGGTTTTGAAGGGAAATATATGGTTTAATAAATATTGGTTTTTAGATATTATATATAAATGTTATTTTGATAAAGATTTAAATTTTATATTTTAAAATAATATGGGATGGAAATTTTAACTTATAAGTTAGTTTTGAAAAAATGTAAATTTCAAGATTTTACTTGTATTTTATTTATTTTAAAAATATATAAAAACAGATTTAATATAAAAATAAATTTAATAATAAGTTTTAATTTAATAAAATTTAATTTAATTAGTATATAATATGTTTAAGTATTTACTTAAATTTATATTAATATTTTTAGATAGATTTTATAACTTAAATAATAAAGGTTGGAAAGATAAATTAATGTTGACTTGGAATTTAAATTGGTTAATAATTGAGTTTAAGACAGAATTGATTTAAAATTATTGGTTTTGAGATTTTGAAAAGATATGATTATAACTTGGTTTACAACTTGATTTGATAAATAGTGATTAAACGAATATTCTCAATTTTGAATAAATTGAGATTGAATATTTAATATTGATTAAATATATAATTGGTTGTTATACAAATGGTTAAAGGAATAATTTCAATTTGAATAAATTTAAAGTTAGATGTCGAAATATAAATGAAATTTATATTGTAAATGTTTGAATATTTAAACTTGAATTTTTGGAACTTTAAATTGAAATGGTTAAACTGAAATTGATTCAAATTGAATTTTTGAATTTAAGATGATTTAAATCGATTTGCGAAATTAGAGGAACTAATTCTATTATATAAAGTATTTATCATATATATAAACTATTTTAATTTATAAAGTATTTTAATATATATATTATTCTCAACATTTAAACTATTTAGGTGGAAAGTGTTATGATTTCAAAGTGTTATGGTTTCTCAGTGTTATGATTTCAAAAGTGTTGTGATTTCAAAAGTGCTATGGTTTCGAAAGTGTTATAATTTTGAAAAGCGTTACGATTTTGGAAATGAATATTTTAAAGTGTATAATGATACCAAATTGATATGGTTTGAAATGATATGATATTTTGATATGAATTATGAACTGTTTGGAATGAAATGACCATGATGTTATAATAACGTTTGGTTGTTAAAGAGACTGGGATCGGATATTGTCATACTCTGCCAATACCGAAAACCACTTTAACAACTGTGTACGTGGTGGAGATTCCAGAAATAAAGTAGGATGGTTTGGCGAACGATTTCTGTATAAGGTATGACGTGACCCAGACTCCCATGAGTCTGCATAGATGTGACTAAAACAGGAGCTACACCTGGGCCAAGTGAGGTCATTCCTCCTATTGGGCACGCTTCTTCGATACCTTATTATGAAATTTGTGATGATTTGGTGGCCACCCTTTGATTTTGATTTGGGAGTATGTTTCGAGGTGGGCGGTAGTAGCTGTTATGCATTACCACCAGCCCGGTTCTGCAATTGGTATATCTACCCTGGCATTGCCTCGAGTGCCATGTTCACATGCCCTAGCGCGCCTTCTACAAGTTTGTTTTGTACCATACCTATGGAGTGCCCTCTGATAGCCCTCCAGTTTACGGGGGGAGTTACGGTACTGTAAAGACTATGGGAATATATAAAATGTGTTAAAGGGGATATGGGTAACGCCTTAACGCTATTTTAATAGTTTACTTTACTATAGACATATTATAATAGCGTATATTACTACATAGTAGATAGTTCCACGGATCCTTAGAGGATGGAAATCCCAAACATCCTTTAAGTTACTTGTATTTCAGTTGACATTTCACTTGAGTTGAATTTATTAATATAAGAATGTTAATCCTGACTCGAGTGTTTTGTGTTTTTCTTTACGCTCGGGTCAGACTGAGTGTCTCAGCATTTGGGACACACCTTTGGAGCCTTGGAGCTTTTCTTGAGGATCCATCTATATCTGTTCAGCTTTCAGCTATCCAGTTGTTTTGTTCAGCATTTGTCATCTGTTTGTATTCGAGACTACATTGTATTTGAGATATTCTGTTGTATTTTATTTCATACTCTGTTGTTTATATAGTAGCTTTATGAACTACTATTTATATTTTCCGCTGCTTATTGTCGTAATACTCTGTGTCTGTGATTCTGTGATTGATTTATTTTACTGTATATGTTGAGTTTTGCCAAATATAAATTAACAATATGATATTTTGAGCAATTCAAGTCTGACATGTGCGGATGCGAATGGTTCGAAATACCTGGTCGTTACAAAGTGTGCGCGCTCGTGTCCCGTCCAAATCAAGTGAGTGCACCTAGAGCTCGGAAAATCTTGAGGGTGTGTCTTGTAGCCTTAAAATCGAGATTGTATTGGGTTTTCCTTTTGCCCATTCAAAGATTAGCATTTGAAAAGAAATCTGTACAAACAATTGTACGGGACTGGATGTAGGATAACTCCGAACCAGCATAAAAATACCTGGTGTTATCTCTCTAATTCTCTACTTTTTACTTTACTTTATTTATATATATATATATCTGTGTTTGCATCTGTGATTGTTTATTCTGTGTTGATTAATAATAATCTTGAAAGAATTTTAAAAAGATTCATAAAAACTAGAAAATACTATTCACCCCCTCTAGTGTTTAATTAGCCTTAAGATCCGTAATTCCGCAACCCACAATACCCAACGCCTTAAATCATCTAGTAATACACCGATTACTTAATCTTTTAGATACTAAGGTAAGACAACCCGAAAGCAGATGGTGTTCCCCCTTAGTATCTACTAACTTAGCCTTTTTGCTATTCCATATTTTCTTTAAGGATATCCAAACATAGTGATTTCTAAAACTGTTGAAAACAGCATAATTTCTGTTCCAATTCATTTCAACTTAAGCCATCTTATTTCACTTATGATTGGTTTCCCCAATCCTTCAACAATCGTGGAACCTAGATATCACATTTATAGTATACATGAATTTATACTAAGTTCTACAATATATAGGCAAGTAAATACTCAAGCATTCAAATGGAGGTAATCCTATCACTCCTATTCAAAGCTAGCAATTAAAATCCTAATTCTAAGTGAAGTTTTAAGTTTAAATGAAATTGTAGCCTAAAATTATTTTTGCCTCAAAGGTAATCGACTAGGTGATACATTGTTTATTTGCAACTGTTGCAACACAAACTATGCATCCCAAGTCAGTATTTCATGAACTTTCTAAAATAAATAGCCTCGTTATAACCGAGGAATGATTGAAAAGAATCCTATTATCCTTTCTTCCAAATCTTACTTTCTATGAGAATTGCCTTCGCATTCTCAATGCATGCAAACAGAAATATCATTTTCTTAACTGGAACCCAAATCCTTGTATTAACCATCCTTTGCGCAATCTTAACTCCAACTTCATCTAGGGTATCTTTTGTAGTTCGAACTTCCAAAACTTACCATTCCTCAATGCAATCCCATTAATGGGATCTTTTCCCAAACATAATTTCTCACCATTTTATATCCAACTATTATATGGTCGAGACTACTCAAGATAGAACGGTGCCTTGCCATTTTAATCTAATAGACATAATGTATAATACTTAAATATCATTATATCCAAAACCCATCTAGGAACATCTAAAATGACGATGGACTAGCCTAGTGAACTTCTTATGGAACTCCTGTCACCTTGGCCCCAACAATATACTTGTAGTTGCAACGAAAACTCAAGTATCAATACTATATAAATATTGCCATAGAACGTATACTGTAAGACGACAATGTACTTGCCTAGTAGCTATACCTCCCAAGCCAAAAGCAACATGTGTGGCATAACGTTACCCGAAATGTTAGATCAACGACACCCATCCACATATAATCCAAATCGTCTTCCTCTACCGACGATGTTAAAATAACTAATACTTTAGGGACATAATCTATAACTAACTTAAAATACCTCCAAGACTTGACATCGAAATAATAGCTATCATCTCAAGAACATGGGTTGAATAATTCTTCTCGTATACTTTCAAATGTTGACTAGTATACCAAACAACTCTACCATGCTGCATCAAAACAATGCCCTTACCTGTACTGCCAGCATCGGTATATATAACAAACACCTTCAAATCATTAGGGAGTACTAAAATAGGTGTATTAGTAAATAACTCCTTCACCTAAATAAAAACATGCTCACATTTGGATTTCCATTAAAACCTATATTCTTCTTATAACAACCAGCCAAATCGAGAAAACTTCTTCCATCCGTACCATTTTTTGATACA
The DNA here is from genome assembly GCA_030737815.1 of Allium fistulosum. Taxonomy (NCBI): domain Eukaryota; kingdom Viridiplantae; phylum Streptophyta; class Magnoliopsida; order Asparagales; family Amaryllidaceae; genus Allium; species Allium fistulosum. The sequence continues at coordinate 239,731,258 of CM060902.1, forward strand.
ATATAATAGCTTGACTTACTCTTTCTTTACTTTGAAATATATTTTACCCAAACTATACTTTTCAAACTTTCTTGCGTAAAGATTCTACAATTCAAACCATACTTGGGTAGAAAAACACAAGTGGTGTTTACTCTTCAGTATTATAGAAAGTTTGCTTTAGTACTCTACCCTTCCAATTACAACATTGATTGAAAAGGTCACTCGTATTACTTCCTATCTTAACCTCTATATATTTCAATGCTTCTAAACTTCATAGTCAATTTAGTCATTGCAGGCTGCGTAATCCTACTTATCTAACTCCAATTTAATTCTTTCCTTTCAAGTTTAAGTGATAGTTATACTTTCAATTTTCCTTTTAAATCAAAACCTTTGATTTTAACATCATTTCCACAAGACTAGTAAGTTTCTAAAACTGTAAAATCCTCTGTTAATTTAACAAATGTTTCCTTTTGACCAAATCATGACATCTTTCTTCAATTCAATTTTTATTCCAAAACGGTTCGGTTTAGCTTAGAAAAGCGGACATATAACATATCTTTCTAAACTTTTCCTTTAAAAATAAGAAATTTTCATAAAAGTGTATTTTGAAAGAAAATGTGATATTTTAACTTATTATTATTATTCTTTTAAAGTGTGACCGAAATATTTATAAAAGACATTTTCAAGCACCAACTATTTCTTATTTATAAAAGAGATTCGAAAGCTAGGTTTTACATACTTCTCAATTTTGCTTTCAAAAGGTTCATTGTCAAAAGCAAAGTACACATAAAGGGAAGTGCAACAATGTGCCTTACATTAAATTTTTACAAAACTAAAAGATTTTAAAATAGTTATGGAAAATTGTTTTTTTATCAAATTCTTTTAATTGTACTTTGTAAATAAATTTCATAAAGTTTGTCAGATCATTTCACAGAAAATCATAAACCGAATTATTTTTCTTTTAAAAATATATGACATCTATTGTTTATAACTTTTAGAATACATTTCAGCATGTTTCTAACTTAAGTTGAAGTAGATAAAAGTAACCTAATTTACAAAAGCCAAATTACACCTAATAATGCTTTAAGTGCATAGGGTTTTCCATTCCCCTTCTTCAAAGATGGTTAACTTATGTTTATCTTCCAATACAGTGTCCAACTGTAATATAGGAACATTCTAGCTATAATTTTAAGTCAAATTTAGTCTTTGCAACTACTACCAATAAGAATAGGACTTCCACTTTAACTGGGGAGATTTCCTCTAGGTTTGTGAATGTAGGATCAAATTAATCCTAAAGCGGAGTGAATAGAGTTTATTATAAATACATAAAATAATAAAAATCGTAGCATAGATAATAATAAAGTAAATATAAAATAGAAGCAACATACAGATTTACCTAACTTCGACAAAACCTGCCTACTGTTGCCCCTAATATTTCTAATAAGATTAAACAATAGACCGCTTACAAATTCTCCGTAAACTTACGACTATTGCTAACCTGATTATTCTAACCCTATGCCTAGAAATCCTACCTCAACTCTATCCCCGAGTTGAGAATTTCCCAAACTTAAAACCGCAGTTCAATCCTAGTTAAAAACTAGAGTTTTGAAATTAAAATAAAATACAAAGTGAATAAAATAAAAACCTTAAGTACAATTATGTTGTTATACACTTTTCAATCTGGCCCAAAAAAATAAAAACTCTCCCTTCTTTCATTATTTTAGGCCATCTCTTTCTGTTTTTGTCCATTTTAGGGTTTTCTTTTCTTCGATTTCTGGAAGCTGCTGACTTGTAAATTGTTGATTGAATTGCACCTTTACTCCTCTATTGGTCATGTTCTTCGATTATTTGGTGATGGTTGGTTGCAATTGCTTCCACTATCGAGATCCTTTGTGGTTAATAATTGGGTATGAATTTGATTCTCTGATTATATCTAAATTTTTTTGTTCCTTCCCAACTTTCTGAATTGTCGATGATGAATTGGTGTTTATATAAAGAATGATTTGAAAAAAATCTTCTCAGTTTTCATATATTTCGAGATTTTTGTTTTGAATCTTTCAATTCTCAATTTTGGCCTTTTGATTGAAGGCTATTATTATAGATTTGATTTTCCAACTTGATGCTTTGATTTTGGTCGACCTTTTGTGATTTACGACCTAAGGTTATTTACTAGTTCAACTGTGAACTTTTGATTATATTTCTTCAAGTAATTCGGCCATGCTTTTGACACCATACTCATTCCTGTGTATTCACTGTATGTGTTAAAGTTTGCATGTGCCTGGTTTACTACTTCCACTTGAAATAGTTTTTGTGCATTGCTATGCTTTGAAAGTTGCACTCTAAGTCGTGCACATTTTCTTGAATGTTTCTTTTGTGTGCTTTCCCTATATGCTTGCCTTGTGTGCTTGCCTTCTATATGATTGCATGTGAGCTTGACTTATGTGCTCGCCTTGTGTTCCTTTGCCTGGGTTGGTATTTCTAAACTTGACCTTGATGATGTTGCACTTTGTTGTGCACTACACGTCTATGCTTATTCTTACAGGCTTACCTCTGACTGTGCATCTTGTGTGCTTGTACATTGGCTTGGCTTGTTTGTGGGTGTTGTGTTCTTATTACACTTACTCCTGCATTTTATTCCTAGCTTGTGTTTTTACTGTTTTGTTGAGGTGCCTATACTTGACTCCCTTTCTCTGCTTGGTCCTGATGTGCTTGATGGCTTATGAACCAGAATTGGATTGTTGTAGGCTTTATTTTGTGCCTAAGATTGTGTTTTTGAATTTTCTTGTGTTATGTGTACGTGTTGTGTGCTATATGTAACAAACGGGCCTTTTCGACCATTGGAAATCGACAATAATACATCCACTATATTGCGTGCCGAGCATTCAAGTGCCAGAAAGACCAATCATTATGGGAAAGAAAGAAGATAGAAGATAAGAAGAAACTAAACAATCATAGCTCTCACAACGTAGCAGAATAACATATATTAATCAACATAATTCTTTACAAAGTCATTTCCAAAATGATACATCAGAGTCATACTAATACAAATTCTACCCTAGGATAGTTATAATAGCCTGTCCCTTCCTAACTGATACAATATACATATAAACAACCGAAACAAGATAATATGTAACAACCCGCATATTTTACGATTGTATATTTAAATGTTTTATTTAAATATAACATCGTTAATCGGATTTAAGTCCGAAAAGCTACCTTTTGCAAACAGTCGAATTGGGACCCGAGACCACTTCCATTGAGTCCAAAATGGCGTTTGCGGCCTTTTTGAGTATAAACATCGATATGTTTGGAGTTGAGTGAATTTTGCTATTTTTCACTTAGGGCTTTGGGTTTGGATTTCAGCCCACTAACCCATCTTAATACCCTAACTCAGCCCCTCTCACCTTCATTCATTCTCATTTCCTAATACCTTCAAGCTTTAGAAAAATGGGGGAAGAGAAAAGGAATTAGAAATTCCTAGGCCCTGGATTCATTTGCAAACTCAAGTTCTAGCTCCAAAATCTAAGAGAAGCTTAGGTAAGCATCCTCTTCATCTTCTCCATCTCATTTCCTCTTCAATTTCAGAAATTTTCTAAACCCTAACTTAGGAAATGTTTTTTCTTTTGAGCTTAGATTGAAGCTTCTTGGGTTATAATTGAAGAGTGATTGTTCTTGCCTTGCTCTATAGCTTCTCTCTTGTGTTTTTAGGTTTAAAGGTGAGTTTTTGAACTTACATCTACTTCTATAGATATCATTGTTGTTAGGTATGAATTCCTAACACTTATTTATGTTCATTTGCTTTTGATTTGAATTGAATTGGTGAATATTACAATTTTTGGTGTTTTGAGGTCAAATCTTTAAAAATCCAATCTTTGATGTTTGAACACGTTAGTGGGGTGTTTCGGAGGGCCATACAAGGCTGGGTTGTCGCTTGGCGTAAATCCCTAGTCGTTGTTGCTCGCTCGTTCGCTTCCGTTCCGTGTTATTGATTTTGCCCCACAAGGGGGCTAGGCTGAAACTGCTGATGAAGCAGGTTCAGTCGATTGAACCAGGAGGTCAGTCGACTGAACCAGGGGGCAGAAAATTCTCTGCCCCTGTATCAGTCGACTAACACACTGAGTCAGTCGACTGAGCCTGGAAACCAAGTGTTTCCAGATCTGTATCAGTCGACTGACACACTGAGTCAGTCGACTGAGCCTGGAAACCGAGCGTTTCCAGGTCTGTATCAGTCGACCTGTGCAGTTAAAGCGCTCGGCAGATTCAATGCGGCGGAGGTGCAAAAAGTCATAGTGGGGATAGTGCGAGGATATAGCAGGATATAGCGGATGACTCTAAAATAACATATAAAACTCATACTTAATGTTTTTACAAATAATAAATGGTAATTACATGAAAAATTAACATTCAACTGAATTATAATTAATAAATAAATAATTTAAAATAAAAACATATGTGAATATACTGTAAATAAACGTAATATTGTTATATAACATAATTGAATTTAGTAGAATATTAGAATATTTTCATTTCTGAAAAATATATTAAAAATTCAGTTAAATAAACTAATTTCATAATTTTTATAATGTATAAATGTCATTTTTAAATTCATTTCTTTTAAAGAATATATAGCGGAAATAGTGAAATATAGCGGGAATAACGGGATATAGCGGAAATAGCGGGGCTTAAAGCGGAAAGGCTATATTTGGGGCTATATGGGAAAATCGTAGCGGTAGAAATCCGCTATGAGATATAGCAGGGTTGTGGTGGGATAATAGCGGGTCATTAACTGCACAACAGTCGACTGACACACTGAGTCAGTCGACTGCGCCTGGAAACCGAGTGTTTCCAGGTCTGTGTCAGTCGACCAACCCTGTAGTCCAGTCGACTGATTCTGGGAGATGTTTATTTTGCCTATTTTAGGCAAATTTGTGTGGATTTCCAATTTTTGATCGATTCTCCTTTCTCCGATTAGTTGTTATCACTTTAGTTGACTTTGATAATTTCTTTTTCGGGATTTTTGGCAACATCCATTTTGATAGATTCGGTATCGATTTTAATGGTTTCAATTCGCGTCTTCGAATGTGGATTTTGGTGATTGATTGTTTCTACAATCATTTCTGTGATTTGTCATTTTAAAATATAAAGGTTTTCTATACTAGTAGTAAATATTCAAACTCTTTCGCGAAGATGATTTCAAATCTATTTTTAATACAAAGCTCGTTTATAAAACCGTTTTCCATTCTATTAGTATATACAAACCTTTACCTCATTCGTATGAGAAATCTAATTAAACTGCTTAGTAAAACAAATGGTATGAAATGCTTGTGTTTACTTCGTCGGTTAATTCTTGGACTTGTTCGATTGAAACTCTTGTGAAATTTCGAGTAGAAGTCTACAATTTGTTCATAAATATTTAAGTTCAGCTAGTGGTTATGGGACATGAAGCTAAACTCTTATATTTACTAACTTAGTGTAATTTACACTTATTTTCGAGTGGAAGTCTACAATTTGTTCGTAAATATTTGAGTTAAGCTAGTGGTTATGGGACATGAAGCTAAACTCTTATATTTACTAACTTAGTGTAATTTACACTTATTTTCAAGTGGAAGTCTACAATCTGTTCGTAAATATTTGAGTTAAACTAGTGGTTATGGGACATGAAGCTAAACTCTTATATTTACTAGCTTAGTGTAATTTACACTTGTCGATCAATGATGATCATTTTGTGATTTAGACTAGCGATGTGCGATGTCTCTTTGTTTGCGTGGGGACTAAAAACCCCGTTTATGGAACTTCGGTTCAATTTGGTGGGGTAGCGACCCATGGTCTTCGGGCTGTTTATGGAGCTTCGACTCAAATTGGTGGGGTAGCGACCCATGGTCTTTGGACCGTTTGTGGAGTTTCATCTCAACTTGATGGTTAGCGACCATGGAATAGCGTTCCGTTTATGACACACGTGTTGGGGAGTTTTCGTGCTCCCGTTTGTGATAGGCCTTCCCCCTTTTGTGATTTCTGGATTTCTAGTTGATGATTTCTAGAATTTGTGTTTCACCGATTTTTGCGATTGACATTGATATGTTTTGTCAATATTTGTGTTTTGGTGAATAATTTAAAGAATATGACATTCTTTTTGGTGCTTTGAGATTCTTGAGATATTGTATGATTTTTGTTGTTATTTGATGTATACTTGGCACAGTATGGCATTTTTGTTATCATACGTTTTTGATCATATCTCTTATCCTATCTCATTTTATATGATATTTATAGCTAGACTGATCCGTTTATTATTTTCTTCTTAAATAATACTCGGGTCAGACCGAGGTATTTCGAGTGCTCCTGCTTGACTTCTTATCAGGGTCCTTCACCTGACTTTTGGCCAACTACTTTAGCATAGTAGTTTTGTTAGTATACATTTGAGATAGAGACTCCTTGTTGTATACTTATTCTTTTGTCTAGCACTTGTACCTATTCCTTTGTGTTGTAGTGGATCTAGTTTGACCACTATTTTGATGTACACTTTTATGTGTTATATTCATATCTGTTTCCGCCTTTATGATATGAATATCTATGACCGATTTGTGTTATGTTTATTTCTATATTTGTTTCCGAAGTACACATAGCCACTGTGTGGTAGCTTTGAGTTTGCATTTGATATGTCGGATTTCCTCTTGAAACGAAATGTAAGTTATTTTATCTGACATATCGGTACTCGCACAAAGCATATACACAGATGGTCGCTCCTCAACAGCCTTATTCTTCATGCTAGTTGACGACATTACCCCATAGTGTCCTTGGCTAGTGTGAGTATAGAGGTGGGGCGTCACAGCATGGTATCAGAGCCAAACTTCGGAACAATGTAGAATAATCTAGCAAGGATCATTGTCCTAAGTCTTTCTTAGGAATCGTGCCATAGGATTTAATTCGAGTCTTCGTACCGTTCTATCCTATTTTCTTTTGTGATGCCTTGTTTCATCAATCAAGTTGTTTGATATTCATTTTGTGAATAACCTTTTTCCTCTTCTTTCTTTCTTTCTTAAAGAAGAGAAATGGTTAGATCTGGCAGTCCTAGAGCTGGTCAATCCAGTAGCCCTTCTCTGGATGGCGTATTCATGTCTGCCCAACAGCTTTTGGATCTTGTAGAGAATTAAAGGTTTATCTGTGCTTTGAGTAAGAACCCTGAAAAGGTTTTACCTCTGAAATTAGAAGTGCCTTTCGACCAGTTTGTAGATATCACTCTTCGACTAGAAGAGGCCGATAAAGAAAGTGTTGTTGAAGTTGTGGATGCCAAACAAAACTTCAACATCAACAAGAAAAGGCATATTAAGTTCAAAATCCCTAATCCCAACAAGAAAGGGAAGCAGGCAATTTCGGTAGCAAAGACTCCTACCACTAGTCGTGGACGATGCTACAATTGTGGTTCTACGGACCACTATGCAAATAAGTGTCCGAAACCTTTTTTTTGTCGTTATTGCAAAGGTTTGGGTCATCTTTTATCTTCATGCCCCAAACTTCCAAACAAGAAAGAGGGAAAGCTAAAGGTTGTGCAAGCCTCTTCTAGCACTTCTCTTGGTCAAGGTATTTCTCATTCTATCCTTGATAACATTAATTTGTTTTGTGATTATCCTATTCGAGTTCTTTTTAATACGGGTTCATATCATAATTTTATATCAAAAGAACTTGTTGATACTTTTTTCTTTAAATATTATGGGCTTTATGACTTCACTGAAAATTGCAAATCCGGTTGGTGGATCCTCAACACTCAGTTTACTTTGTGAAAATGTCGAGATTATTTTATGTGATTATTCTTTTCGAGCCGATTTGCAAGTTATGCGTTACTTAGGCTTCGAAATTGATTTTTGGGAAAGGATTGGCTTGATCATTTTTAAGCCCACATCCTATGTCCTGAGCGGACTATATATCTTCGACATCCTCAATCTGTTAACCAGATTTCTATGGTTCTTAATGATTTCGATTTCCAATTCGGTGACATCATTTTATTCTTTAAACCCACTTGATGAGGAAAGTGTTATTTCTCTCTCTACTTTGTGAATTTTCCGGTATTTTTGGGTTTGTCTTAGGATTATCACCTAAGCAATCTATTGTATGGTGCTGAGGTCTTTTCAGCTCGACCTTGCCACCGGTTTTTATCAGCTACGAGTTGCGGAGGGTAGCATTCCCCTTGCCGCATTCCGCACTCGTTATGATTCTTGTTAGTGGTTCGTTATGTCATTCGGTTTGACGAACCTTCTACCTTATTTCATCCATCTTATGAATTGAGTATTCTACGAATATCTCGATGAGACCATCCTTGTATTCATTGGTTATGGATGAAAACAACAATTTAAAATTTGAAGATCTTTTTAATAAGATATTTATAAGTATAATTGGATTTTTGTTCTTAAAACGAGCAAAGAATATTCGTGAAATTTATAAGAGGCATGTTTATCATATAGAAGATGATTTTGTGTTGTTTTTCCCATTGAGTGCTTTAAGAATTCTGGTCGATGCGCTTAATCAACGTTATCGATAGGAATCTCCTAAAAACTATGATGAGACAGTCAAACACAGTAAATTGACTTGTAATAAGTAAATTTTTCTAAAATGATGATTACATAAGTTAATTATAATTTTGAATGTCTTAGCTTTTCGCGAAAGAGGTTCAATTAAAAGAACTCCTTTCCGATGCTTTTATTCTTGTGATTCCTGAAGGGAACCAAGACTTCACTGTTTGTACCGATGCTTGTCGTATTGGTTTGGGTGTTATTCTCTTGCAAAGAGAATGTGTTATCACATATGCTTCTTGACAATTAAAGCTTGTCGAGACTAGATATGCCATTCATGATCTAGTGCTTGCGAGCATTGTTTTCGCTCTTAGAATTTGGCGACATTATCTTTTGGGAGAGAAATTTGTTCTCTACACCGATCATAAATCTTTGAAATATTTATTTTCTCAAAAGGAACTTAATTTGCATCAACAACGTTGGCTTGAGTTCCTTACATCTTATAATCTTGATATTCTTTATACTCCCGGAAAGGGTAATCGTGTTGCCGATGCCCTTAGTCGTAAGCAACAAGCGGTTATTTCCATGATGATATTCGAATGGAATGATCTTGAGACTTTATCCACTTGTGAGAGTCGAGATCGTGAATCCAATTTATGTTCATCTCTTGTTTTGTGTAGCCTTGAGGCTCGTCTTTCTCTTTTGGACCGTACCTCTTTTGGCTAAACTCTACGTCAAAGAAATTGTTAAATTTGCATGGAGTTCCTACTTCTATTGTTAGCGATCGTGATCCATTTTAACTAGTGGATATTGGTAAGGTCTTCAAAAGCTTTGGGAACAAAGCTTAATTCTAGCACCGCTTATCGTCCTCAATCCGATGGACAAACCGAGCGTGTGAATCAAACTCTTGAAGATCTTCTTTGTACATGTGTTCTTGATTTTGGTGGAAGTTGGGAAGATCATGTTTCTCTTCTTGAGTTTTCTTCCAATAATAGCTTCCAATCTAGTATTGGTATGGCACCTTTCGAGGCACTCTACGGAAGGCCATGCCGATCTCCTTCATGTTGGCTTGAAGCCGGTGAGAAGCTGGTTTTAGGTCCAGATTTTATTTGTATTCATTTGTGTTTCACCTATGAAGGGTGTTGTGCATTTCAGTCGATCGGGAAAGTTAGCACCTCGATATGTTGGTCTATTTCCCATCACCGAACGTATTGGTTCCGTGGCTTATCGCCTTTTATTACCGGCTCAATTTTCTACTATTCATGAAGTTTTCCACGTATCTCAACTACGGAATTGCCTTAGGGATTCCGATTCTATTCTTGAGCCCGGTGTTATTGTTGAAATTGAGGTTTCACCAAATTTGACTTATGAGCAACATTCTATTCATATCATTGCTTCGGAGGTTGAACGCCTTCGAAATAAGAAACATTTTTCTTGTGAAAGTTCAATGGTCCTCAAATCCTAAGAATTTCTCTTGGAAATCTTGAGAATTCATCGAGCAAACACATCCGGATTTACTCTTTCGTGCTCTTTATGGTGAACTTCTCATTTCAAAATTTCTTCTTTTTTTGTGTTGTTATGCCTCTGTATGGTTGTTACTTTTTATTTCTTTCTTCTTAAGTATTGCGAGGACGCAATTTCTTTAAGGAGGGGAGTCTATAACAACCCACATATTTTACGATTGTATATTTAAATGTTTTATTTAAATATAGCATCGTTAATCGGATTTAAGTCCGAAAAGCTACTTTTTGCAAATAGTCGAATTGGGACTCGAGACCACTTCCATTGAGTCCAAAATGGCGTTTGCGACCTTTTTGAGTATAAACATCGATATGTTTGGAGTTGAGTGAATTTTTCTATTTTTCACTTAGGGCTTTGGGTTTGGGTTTCAGCCCACTAACCCATCTTAATACCCTAACTCAGCCCCTCTCACCTTCATTCATTCTCATTTCCTAAAACCTTCAAGCTTTAGAAAAATAGGGGAAGAGAAAAGGAATTAGAAATTCCTAAGCCCTAGATTCATTTGCAAACTCAAGTTCTAGCTCCAAAATCTAAGAGAAGCTTAGGTAAGCATCCTCTTCATCTTCTCCATCTCATTTCCTCTTCAATTTTATAAATTTTCTAAACCCTAACTTAGGAAATGTTTTTTCTTTTGAGCTTAGATTGAAGCTTCTTGGGTTATAATTGAAGAGTGATTGTTCTTGCCTTGCTCTATAGCTTCTCTCTTGTGTTTTTAGGTTTAAAGGTGAGTTTTTGAACTCACATCTACTTCTATAGATATCATTGTTGTTAGGTATGAATTCCTAACACTTATTTATGTTCATTTGCTTTTGATTTGAATTGAATTGGTGAATATTACAATTTTTGGTGTTTTGAGGTCAAATCTTTAAAAATCTAATCTTTGATGTTTGAACACGTTAGTGGGGTGTTTCGGAGGGCCATACAAGGCTGGGTTGTCGCTTGGCGTAAATCCCTAGTCGTTGTTGCTCGCTTGTTCGCTTCCGTTTCGTGTTATTGATTTTGCCCCACAAGGGGGCTAGGCTGAAACTGCTGATGAAGCAGGTTCAGTCGATTGAACCAGGAGGTCAGTCGACTGAGCCAGGGGGCAGAAAATTCTCTGCCCATGTATCAGTCGACTGACACACTGAGTCAGTCGACTGAGCCTGGAAACCAAGTGTTTCCAGGTTTGTATCAGTCGACTGACACACTGAGTCAGTCGACTGAGCCTGGAAACCGAGTGTTTCCAGGTTTGTATCAGTCAACTGACACGCTGAGTCAGTCGTCTGAGCCTGGAAACCGAGTGTTTCTAGGTCTGTGTCAGTCGACTGACCCTGTAGTCCAGTCGACTGATTCTGGGAGATGTTTATTTTGCCTATTTTAGGCAAATTTGTGTGGATTTCCAATTTTTGATCGATTCTCCTTTCTCCGATTAGTTGTTATCACTTTAGTTGACTTTGATAATTTCTTTTTCGGGATTTTTGGCAACATCCATTTTGATGGATTCGGTATCGATTTTTATGGTTTCAATTCACGTCTTAGAATGTGGATTTTGATGATTGATTGTTTCTACAAACATTTCTATGATTTGTCACTTTAAAATATAAAGGTTTTCTATACTAGTAGTAAATACTCAAACTCTTTCGCGAAGATGATTTCTACTCTATTTTTAATACAAAGCTCATTTATAAAACCGTTTTCCAATCTATTAGTATATACAAACCTTTAACTCATTCGTATGAGAAATCTAATTAAACGGCTTAGTAAAACAAGTGGTATGAAACGCTTGCGTTTACTTCGTCGGTTAATTCTTGGACTTGTTCGATTGAAACTCTTGTGACAATTTCGAGTGGAAGTCTACAATTTGTTCGTAAATATTTGAGTTAAGCTAATGGTTATGGGGCATGAAGCTAAACTCTTATATTTACTAACTTAGTGTAATTTATACTTATTTTCGAGTGGAAGTCTACAATTTGTTCGTAAATATTTGAGTTAAGCTAGTGGTTATGGGACATGAAGCTAAACTCTTATATTTACTAACTTAGTGTAATTTACACTTATTTTCAAGTGGAAGTCTACAATCTGTTCGTAAATATTTGAGTTAAACTAGTGGTTATGGGACATGAAGCTAAACTCTTATATTTACTAGCTTAGTGTAATTTACACTTGTCGATCAATGATGATCATTTTGTGATTTAGACTAGCGATGTGCGATGTCTCTTTGTTTGCGTGGGGACTAAAAACCCCGTTTATGGAACTTCGGTTCCATTTGGTGGGGTAGCGACCCATGGTCTTCGGGCTGTTTATGGAGCTTCGACTCAAATTGGTGGGGTAGCGACCCATGGTCTTCGGACCGTTTGTGGAGTTTCATCTCAACTTGATGGTTAGCGACCATGGAATAGCGTTCCGTTTATGATACACGTGTTGGGGAGTTTTCGTGCTCCCGTTTGTGATAGGCCTTCCCCCTTTTGTGATTTCTGGATTTCTAGTTGATGATTTCTAGAATTTGTGTTTCACCGATTTTTGCGATTGACATTGATATGTTTTGTCAATATTTGTGTTTTGGTGAATAATTTAAAGAATATGACATTCTTTTTGGTGCTTTGAGATTCTTGAGATATTGTATGATTTTTGTTGTTATTTGATGTATACTTGGCACAGTATGGCATTTTTGTTATCATACGTTTTTGATCATATCTCTTATCCTATCTCATTTTATATGATATTTATAGCTAGACTGATCCGTTTATTATTTTCTTCTTAAATAATACTTGGGTCAGACCGAGGTATTTCGAGTGCTCCTGCTTGACTTCTTATCAGGGTCCTTCACCTGACTTTTGGCCAACTACTTTAGCATAGTAGTTTTGTTAGTATACATTTGAGATAGAGACTCCTTGTTGTATACTTATTCTTTTGTCTAGCACTTGTACCTATTCCTTTGTGTTGTAGTGGATCTAGTTTGACCACTATTTTGATGTACACTTTTATGTGTTATATTCATATCTGTTTCCGCCTTTGTGATTGGAATATCTGTGACTGATTTGTGTTATGTTTATTTCTATATTTGTTTCCGAAGTACACATAGCCACTGTGTGGTAGCTTTGAGTTTGTATTTGATATGTCGGATTTCCTCTTGAAACGAAATGTAAGTTATTTTATCTGACATATCGGTACTCGCACAAAGCATATACACAGATGGTCGCTTCTCAACTGCCTTATTCTTCGTGCTAGTTGACGGCATTACCCCGTAGTGTCCTTGGCTAGTGTGAGTATAGAGGTGGGGCGTCACATAATAACTAGTTATCGATGAAGCCACCTGCTCCAAGCTCCTCCAAGATGCATTTGGGGAAAACCAGAACTACCTGGCTGCTCATAGAAATTTAAGCACCCAAGAGTTTTAGGGAAAGAAAATAAAACTTCAGGCCAGACATGAGACTGGTGTGAGTAAACTCAAACAACTGAATTATTATGTTTAAAACCCTTTTAAAATCAAAGGTATCTCGTAAGATCATGCCGTACATAAACACGGATGGGTTTTTACCTTACGATAACCAAAACACTTTTTATAGAAAATCCAGTGATATTATAATAATGTCTAATGGTTCAAGTAAAATATGAATATAGCTGAAATGCTTGCATCTCACATTTCAACATAGCTGGGTACATCTAAAACCGTAAAGGCACGTATTGAAGAATGGATTTCATACTATGACATGGTAAGGATCAGACGAATCGATCGAAAACCCAAATCAACATCAACAACTCAAACAACACAATATATAAAATATTTTAATATTAATGACAAATACACTCCCTCACTCGATAATTCAAGAATGGATTTCAAAGCAAAGATGGGATTCAAATTAGAGGAAATCTAATCAAATAGAATTCAACTAAAAGATAGATTCGATAGGGAGATAAGATGATTAAATTTCAAATTGGAAGATGGATAAATTTATATAAATCGCGGGTAACCTTAACCGGGTCAACCACGACTTCAAGAATATGATCGATGCGGAATTCTAAATCAAATCGACATCAGATCACAAGAGATATAATTCAGGTAAAGCAAAAGATAGCAGTATCTAAACCGAGGATACATAAATCTCTGGTGAATCAATGCCTGTTGTAAAGGAGTTTCACTCCTTTACAAATCATTCAAAGATTGGTGAGACCGCCGATTTATTATTGAGATTATTCGAAGTGGAGTTATGAAATACTCCAGAATCAAGATGACACAAATAGGGGCGACATGAATGAACTTTGGAACCGAAGGGAACGTTCCAGAATTCAAAGAAACCGAGTCAAAGAAGAAGGAATTCAAGCTTGAACGAAAGTGATTCTATAATTGAATTTTACTCTATATGCTGAGATTTGCCTAAAACCAGAGCTCTGATACCAACTGTAACGACCCACTATTTTGGACCATTCAAATTGACAATAAATCCACACATGTCGGACTTGAATAATTCAAAACAATATATTGTTATTAAAATTTGGCAAAACTCAGCATATATAGTAAATAAATTAATCACAGATCACAAACACAGAGTAATATAACAATAAGGCAGCAAAAACAAAAGAATAGTAGTTCATGAAGCTACTATATATATATATATATAACAGAGTTAAACAAGATACAACAAAAGTCTCGAATACAATAGTCAAATACAAGATCAGAATACATCACTGGAAAGAACTGAATATCTGAAAGCTGGATAGATAGTTGGATCTCCAAGCGAAGCTCCAACTCCAAAGGTGGGTCTCGAATACTGGTACACTCAGTCTGACCCGAGCGTAAAGAAAACACAAAACACTCGAGTCAGGATTATCATTCTTATATCAATAAATCCAACTCAAGTGAAATAACGACTGAAATACAAGTAACTTAAAGGATTTTTGGGATAACCATCCTCTAAGGATCCATTAAACTATCTACTATGTAGTAGTGTACGCTAAGTAGATAATGCCTATCAGTAATATAAAGTATCAAAATAGCATTAAGGCGTTACCATTATCCCCCTTAACACATTTTATATAAGCATCATAGTCTATACAACACTGTAAACTCCACCGTAAACTAGTGGGCTATCAGGGAGTACTCCATAGTTATAACACAAAACAAATTGTAGTGGTCGCGCATAGGGATACGAGTATGACAAGCCACATGAGGAAATACCCAAGGTAGTGAAACTACCGTTTGCCTGATCCGGACTTGTGAGAACGCATCGTCGCAACGATCGCAACACCGCGAAACAACACTCCCAAATCAAGGGTGCGCACCAATCAAAAACAAGTAATGAGTAGTTTACGAAGAAGTGTGTCCGCTAGAGGTAGCTAACCTCACTGGCCCGGCACGACTCCTGTTTAAGTCATTTCCAATTTGACACAAGTGTCAAGGTCATCCATTATCGTTCTCTTTCTTCAAATCCAGCAACATCATCATTCAACCACTTCATTCTGGATCACACTCCGCGTATAATAGTTATTAAAGTGGTTTTCGGTTTGGACAGAGAGTATGTCCCTAACCGATCCTGGACTCTTCAATAACTACGTAATTATGACACCGATTGGTCATTTAATAAACTTTCAAATAGTTTATCTTTCAAAACCGAAATATCATTGCCATTTCAAAACCATATCCATACGATATCATTTTCACTTCAATTAAGTCCATTTCTAAAATCATATCACTTTCCAAAGTTATATCGTCTTCGAAATCGTAAGTCTTTTAAAATCAAAACACTTTGAAGATCAAAACCTTGAAATTTACAACACTTTGAAACTATAGTTTGAAATCATAACATTTTGGAATTCATAACACTTTCCTTTTAAACAGTTTAGATATTAAAATTAGTGTATATATAATAAAATAGTTTATAAAATAAAAATAGTTTATATACAATAGTTATAAGTTAAAATAGTTTATAACAAAAGAATATATATTGAAAAATGATTTATATAAAATAGTTTATATTAAAATAATTTATAAAGTAAAATATAAATAGTTGTAGACATAGTTTTAAAAATACTTTATAAAATAAAATAGCTTCCACAAATTCACAAATCGATTCAAATTAACTCGACTTCCAAATTCAACTTAATTCAATCTCAATTCATAAATTTCAACTCAATTCAATTTCTCGGTAAATCATTTCGAATTATAACGATTTCAAATACAGATTTGGAACACAAAATAAACCATTAAATTTCAATATATTTCAAAGCTTTATATATTCCACATTTCAAAAACTAAATTTGATAATTCCATTTATATCTCAATTTAATTTCATTTCATTTAGTTTTTGAGATATTTCTTTAATCATTTCAATACATCTAAATACAACTTCAATTTACAAATTTATATAAACAAAATATCCCATTTAAATTTATATAAGTTTGAAATATTCATTTAAGCCACTTTTTAATCAAATTCAAGTTATAAAACATATCTTAAAATTTCAAATTTAATAGATTTCAAATCAAACTTATTTACGTATAATTCTTAAATAATTAAGAATTTCAAATCAATTTCAAATTTATCTTTCAACCTGAAACATTAAAAACTCTATATTTGAAAATATAAATTTTACATAAATACTTAAACATATTTTTATATTGATTCAAATCAACTTTATTAAATCAACTTTAATAAATCTTTAAAATCAATATTTATTAAAACCATATTTTTTTTTCAAAACCATATAAATCATTTCAAATTATTTATATATAGACCAACGGTGTCTGTATATAATTTTCTACCCTATGGTCAAGTGATACGGATATTTATCATTTCAATCCGTAATTTATATATATACGGGTATATATCTTTTCAACCCGCAATCCTAAATTCAATTCAATGAAAATCGCTTGGGTTTGTCATTTCAACCCATAACGATTTTCTCCTATTCTACAGATCGTTCGGGTATGTATCATTTCAACCCATAGTGAATTCTATACTAACAGGGAACTTGCAGAGTGATAACAGATATGATAATAATATAACAGACATATATCATCAATATAAATAACAGATAATGGTGTCAGGTGTCACAGGTGAACAGATACAGATAATGGCATGTATATAGCAATATAAATAACATATAATGGTGTCAGATGTCACAGGTTAACAGATATAGATGATGGCAGATATATATCAATGTAAATAACTAGCAGCAGCATATTTCAATTGTCGTTTCAATTGAAATCAAATTTAATAAATAAAAGAACGTTAATCGTGAGTGATTGCTTACCTTTAGAGGCTAGAGAAATAGATGATGAGATTGAGTTACGAATCCAAGCTCGAATTCCTAAACAAAGTGGGATGGCATGAATTCCCAAGCAATGTGAGATGGCATGAATCAGACGAACAAAGCTGATAAATAGGAATTGATTAAATAAGTAGAATCAATTTGATAGAAACAACAATGATATATATATATATATATATATATATTATTTTCATGAAATCAGTATTTAATTTAAAATAACATATATAAAATTAAAATCATCGTTTTAAATAATATATTTTGAGATACATACTTATATAAACAAAATCTATTTTAACATAATAATATATATTGTAAATGAACTTTTAAACACATAATATATATAACGTATACGATAAATGCTTAGAACACATCCATTATATTGCTTTAAAATCAGTATTTCTATAATATACATATGTATTTAAAATCAACTGATAAACGTATCACAACTGTTATATATATATATAACCAAAATAACCTAGTATAAATTACCTTATAAATGGAAGCTCTGGTATATTTCAAACAAGTATAAACTCACACACAAAACAACTACATATTACTTATAAAATTTTATATAGATAGCAACAGATTATATATATACATAACATATATATAAATTAACATATACTAATATATATATATACATATACTTATACGTAACTTATATATATTTAAAAATCATATACAAACACATACGGCCACTTTAAACAAACACATAATATATATACGGTTATAGGCATAATAAGAATCAAAGCATATGTATAACCAATATATGTAAATCATATATTATACTAATACATAACTAACCAAACTTCAATATACATAAAATCTGCACAAAATTTTAGAACAGAAACATAAGAATTAAAATTACACATAGTTACAGCCTGCATAAACACACACACACACACACACATATATATATACTTTTATATGCGGCTATTATAACTTCCCAACATAAACCATTTTATAATATATATATATAAGTACTAATATATAACTAAACTGTTATATATACTATCATATTATACATACAGACTGTAACATCCCACCATTTTGTACGCTTAAGCAGACACACGTGCCAACTTAAACCATACAGAAGGGCGGATTGTTATGGGGTAAATAAGAAAAAGTGGAGAAATAAAAGAAACAAAATAGAATCTTGCAGCAGAACGATAAAATATAATAATCAAATAACAGTTCATGAAGCTGTTTTACAAAACATTTGATTATACTTATACAATACATACCAGAGTTACACATACCAGAGAATGATAATAAATGCAGCGGAATACAATGGTGTAGTGTAATATAATAAATAGTAGTAATAAAATCTTCGTCTTCGTCCTCCAGAAATAGGGCCTTCAAATCCTGAAATGCTTAGGCTGACCCGAGCGAATTGAAAAGACAAAACACTCGAGTCAGAACTAAAAGATCTTATGTAAGTTAAATCAATGAAATAAATATGAGTGTAAACGGCGTCAGAGATGTTTACGGGGTTTGACATCTCATATCCAGTGTCTAACGTGAGTGCAGTAACTTAAGAAATGTTCGGGATTCACACCTCTTAAGGATCCGTTAAACTATCTACTATGTAGTAATATTCGCTATTATAATAATGTCTAATCAGTAAAGTATAATCATATAGAAAATAGCGTTAAGGGGATGGTGAACCTTAACGCGGTCGGATCTTTAAACCAAACTCGTAGTGGGTTCGATATGGTAGGTGACACGGCACACAAGGCAATGCCAGGGTAGATATACCAATTACGCATCCGGACTGGTGGTGATGCATAGCAGCCACTACCGCCCACCTCGAACAACACTCCCAAATCAAGGGTGGCCACCAAATCAATCACAAGTAATAGAATGGTATCGAAGAAGTGTGTCCGATCAGAGGTGCTACCTCCTTGGCCCGTCGATCGCTCCTGTTTTAGCCACCTTATGCCAACTCACGGGAGTTGGGTCCACGTATATACCTTAGGATCGTCGCCACCATCCTACTTCATTCTGGAAACTCCACCGCGTACACAGTTGTCAAAGTGGTTTTTGGTATCGACAGAGAGTATGTCCATATTCGATCCCGGTCTCTTTAACAACCAAACGTTATTATAACACCGTGGTCATTTTAAAAATATATATACTTTTAAAAAACACAATCATTGTAACAGCCCATAATTTTTAACAAATTTTTATTTAAAAAATAAACATTCTGAAATATTGATTTGAATTAAAAGTGTAATAATTAGTGTGAAACGGGAAATTTAAACTTTACATTTCGTTACGTATATTTACGTCCGTTCTTAACTTATATTAAACAATCAAATTTTATTAATTATGGTAATAGCTATTTAATTTTGGTTGGAAATGATACGTTATTTTATTGAAAGAAACGTTATCATTTTTAAATTTATTTAATAAAAGAAACAAGTAAAGTTGTACGTTATTTTGGGTCGGTTCGGTTAAAATTGCTCTTGCCTTTCATCGTCCATTTGATTTTTCTTAGCGCTAGCATTTCCTGTTCTTCAGCCGCATATATTCCCTTTTGAAAATTTCAAAAATCTTGCATTGAATCGTTCACGTGAGAATTATTATTCGCTACCCTTTACCTTCCTTACGTTTCGTTCCAGCTTTTAATATAATTAAATTGCTTTAACTTTCTACCGTTCAAAACTTTTTCTTTTGCCTTATCTCTACAAATTGTGAGCAGCTGTCACATTTTTCCACGTTCTCAAACAAGTAATTTCCAGACTGCAAAATCTCCTTTAGCTTTCAATTGAGATTCACGTGAGCATCCCTCTGGAAGGTAAGGGACAACATCTTTTTTTTTGTATTTCAATTGTTTGTGGTCCTTGCTTTTGTTTGTTGTACCATGCTTTTGCCGCCTCCAACCAATACCAACTACTCCACTTTCCTCCACCACCGAGACCGCCCCCAACCCTAGGCTGACCAGCCCACCACCACGTCAACCAAACCCCTTCGCCAGATCTACCCCATGCCAGACCGAGTTCCCACGCCACCTCCTCCACCAGACCGTGACCAGCCCACCACCGAGCCCTACCCTAGTCCACCACCACGTCACCAACCGAACCCATGCCACCACCACGACCCACGCCAGAGAACCCCACACCACCAGACCGAGCCCCTGCCCCATTCGCCTCCAGGCCGAGACCAGCCACCACCTCACGCCAAACACCACCAATCCCAAGCCCTGCCACCACCACGAACCCAGGCCAGACCAGCCAGTCACGCCTCCAACCCCATGTCAACCACCACTCCTCCCTTTGACCATAACCATGATGACCAACCCATGCCACCCAAACCATGTCAGACCGAGCCCTGTATTTGAACTAGAGCAGTGGAGTGTTTTGTTATCTTGGCATTTTGTATTTTGTCTATTCTATTCCTGAGCCTCTATTTGAAAAATGATGTACAAAAGTTGTTTGTCACCTTTTTATTTTGAAGTTGTTGGTTATATGTTCGGCCGAGCCCTGCCAATTGAAAACAAGAAATGAGAAAAAATGGTTGCCACCTTTGTATTTTGGTATTTGAGTATGTTCTCCATTGACCTTTGTTTTGAAAGAATGAAAAAAATTGCTTTTATCACTTTTGGAAAATTTGAAATTATATTCCTACCCAGCCCTGTATTTGAAAAAAAAAGAAATGAACAAAATTTGTTCGAAGTTATAGTCTATTTTTAAAGTGGTCGAGCTATTCCTTTCTAGTATTCAACTTGTTTCCTTTTCGTTTGTTTGCTTCATTTGAAAATTTGTTATTCGTGCAATCTTAGATTTGATTATTTATTTTGCTTTAGATTTGAATCTAGTTGGCGCATCCGCTAACAACTGATCGTGCTTTCCGCGTGCTTTTGATAGCGCGTTCTCTTCTTTTTTTCGAATCTCCAGCTCCGTAGAGGTGAGTAAATCTCACACGAATATTCATACTATATGATTGTGAAACGACCGCAACTGAATGTGTAGAAAATAAATAAATAAACAAATGATGTTATAATTACCTGTGATTTATTTATATTTGATGTTAGAATTATTAAAACTGCATAACGTATCATCTGTTATAATTTGTTCTTATTTTACTGTTATTCTATTCTGTTAAATCACACTGCAAGTTCCCTGTAGAATAGAATCACTATGGGTTGAAATGATACATACCCGAACGGACTTTAGAATAAGGGAAGATCGTTATGGGCTGAAATGATAGGCCTGAACGATTTTCAATTAAATTTTATTTACTTGGGATTGCGGGTTTGAAATGATAAAACCCGGATTTTCTTTGTAAACTACGGATTGAAATGATATAGTATCCGTATCACTTGACTTAGGCTAGAAAATATTATACAGACCCGTGGTTATTTTCTGTATTTTCTGGATACCTTTAAATATTTTTAATATTTGTAATAATATTAAATTGATTTAAATTGAATTTTAAAAATGATTTATTTAGAATAGAAATGATTTTTCTATGTGATAAATATAAATAAATGGAAAATATTGATTTTTAAATCTAACTTAAATTTGAAATTTGACTAAAAAGAAAAGATGGAAACTTAAGATTTATTGAAATAAAATGAAAAGTAAGTTTTAATTGGTGAAAAAAAATGGAGAATTAAATTGAGTGTTGAAATAAATTGTTTAAAGAAAATGGGAATTTAATAAGTGAACTTGGTAAAGTTTGATTTTATTTGTAAAACTTCTCTTTAGAAATCATAAGCTAAAGGTTTAAATAAACATTTTTATGTGGAAAAATATGATTTTTACAGGTTTAAATAGTTAAATTGAAATTTATTTTCTGGAAATTAACTAATTCTGAACTAAGTGGAATCTGTAGCCATTGTTAAGTGCTGTGGTTATATATATGAACCAAAAGACTAAAATGAACTAAGGCTATGATAGCACTTGGTAAGTGCTGTTGTAGCAGAAACTAAAATTGAACCTGAACTAATAAAAGGGCTACTGTAGCACTTGTTAAGAGTTGCAGTAAGCTGAAATATGATTTTGTTTAAAACCGAACTGTTATAGCAGTTTATAAATGATGTCTTTGCTAAATAAAATTGCTTTCAAATATAATTTACCGCAGCACTTTTTGAATGCTGTGAAAACTGAAAATTCTAACGTTATTTTTTAAGGGAATAAATGAACTCCGAAAAGGCTAATTTTTTTGGAAATTTAATTTTTGATAATGACTTTGTTTTAAATAATTTAGTTTGAAGTATTTTGATATAAATTGTTTTAAAATTTATAACCACGGGTTATAATAACGATTGGTTGGTAAAGAGACCGGGATCGGATATGGACATACTCTCTGTCGATACCGAAAACCACTTTGACAACCGTGTACGCGGTGGAGATTCCATAATGAAGTAGGATGGTGGCGACGTTCTTAAGGTATGTTACGTGGACCCAACTCCCGTGAGTTGGCATAAGGTGGCTAAAACAGGAGCGATCTCGGACTAGTGAGGTAGCACCTCTTCTCGGACACATTTCTTCGATATTATACTCTTACTTGTGATTGATTAGATGGCCATCCTCCGATTTGGGAGTGTTGTTCGAGGTGGAACGGTAGTGGCTGCTATGCGTATCCATCAGTCCGTGTGCGTAATTGGTATATCTACCCTGGCATTGCCTAGTTGTGCCGTGTCACCTACCATATCGAGCTTTACTACGATTATGATTTTAAGATCCGACCGCGTTAAGGTTCTCCATCCCCTTAACGCTATTTTCTATATGATTATACTTTACTTATTTGGACACTATTATAATAGCGAATATTACTACATAGTAGATATTTTAACGGATCCTTAGAGGATGGGCGGTCCCAAGCATCTTCTAAGTTACTTGTACCTTTACTACAGTTCACTTGAGTTGGTTTACATTGTATAAGTACGTATATCCTGACTCGAGTGTTTATGTTTTATTTTACGCTCGAGTCAGCCTGAGTATCAGTTGGACTTCATCTTCATGGAGCTAGGACTACTGGAGATCATCTTTATCAAGCTGCTATCTGTTTTGCTATTCAGTCTTTTATTTTTGCTTATGTAATTGAGACAATTGAATTTGGGATTTTCTGTGGTTATTCAAACTGTATTGGTTTTAGATTATGTAATTTGTACTTGTTTTGAGACTATGTATTTTAGTGACTTCATGAACCACTATGGTTATTTTTAAATTCCGCTGCGAGTTATTCTGATATTTCTGTGTCTGTGATTCTGTGAATGATTTTATTTGCTCCAAATTTTATTACAATCTGTTATTTTGCATTATTCAAGTCCGACATGTGTGGATTATTGTCGATTTGAATGGTCCAAAATACCGGGTCATTACATTTGGTATCAGAGCTTTGGTTTTAGGCAAACCTTAGCCTATGGAGCAAAAAAACTCATTAGAGATAGGGTAGAAATACCCTAGAATGAGTGAAATCAAACTCAGAATCATTTCTTTGTGAGTGAACGTATTTTCAAAGTATAAAATGATTTTAAAATGATTTCTCAAATGATTTTTCAAAGATTATTTTGATATAAAGTTTTCTTATTTTAAGAAGAAATTTTTTCTAAACTTCCTTCTTTCCGTATCTACCTTGTTAGAAATTTTGTTATTAGGATATTCATCCAAGTGATCTTATCGTGTCTTATCTTAATTTATCTTTGTCTTCTCTGTACCTTGTCCTAAATTTATTCTTGATATTTCCAGGATGAATCGTGGAAATGCTAGAGGTAGGGGTCGTGGTACCGCCCCAGCTCCTCCACATGTTGCACCCGTTATGTTTACTGTTCTTTGCAAGGAATTCTCTCAGCTCGGTGGCACTAGGTTCACCGGTTCAGAGAGTATTATCGAAGCCCAGCAATGGCTACGAAGTTTGGAGAGAATTTTTACTGGTCTAGAGATCACTGATGCCCAGAAGCGTCAGTTAGCAGCATGGCAGCTGCAAGAGTCAGCCTTAGATTGGTGGGAGTCTGTTACGGCTCACACTAACGAAGGTGATCTTTCGTGGGAGCAGTTCAGGTATCCTTTGTGTTAACTTGAATTTTTCCCATTTCCTTTTCTTTTGAATCTATCTTAAGTTCGGTTCTGTATCTTCGTTCCAGGGAGGCTTTTGTGGCAAAATGGATGCCCGAAGCCGGGAAATCTCAGCTTTATCGTGAATTCATGGACCTCAAGCAGGGTACCATGTCTTTTTCGGAGTATGAGCGGAAGTTCAATGAACTTTACAAATTTGGTCCTGGCCTTATCGACACTCAGCTAAAGAACAATGAGAAGTTCATTGCCGGAGCTCGCCCAGAGTTCTACGATCGTCTTATTTCACATGTTCATGGCACTTTTACTGAGCTCATGGATATGGCTATTCGCTATGAGAACCCTACTTCCAAGGGTCCTGCTGCTTCTGGTGCTCATGCCTCACAATCTTCCTCTGCAAATTCCAAGAAGAGAAAGCCCAACTTCCACCAGCAGAAGAAAAATTGGCTCAAACATCCGGGCTTGGGATCTTCAGCATCTTCTCCTTCCCAAAGACACCCTATTGATCTTTCCACCATTACCTGCTTCAAGTGTGACCAGAAGGGACACTATGCCAATAGTTGCCCTACTCTGGTTGGTGCTGCTGTTCCTCCACCTCAGGTTTCCAAGAACGATCTTTGTCATGTTTGTCTCCAGCCAGGTCATTTTAGGAAGGACTGTCCTTTATATCAGAAGGGAAAACCATCTGGTGTATTTGCTGTCACCTCTGCTTCATCACCTGCTGCACCTACTCCTGCTCCGAGCGATGATCAAGGTACTCTTCAAGGCACCTTTACTTTATTTCATCATCCTGTTCGTGTTTTATTTGATACTGGGGCTTCGCATAGTTTTATTTCTGATGATCTGTGCAATAAGTTTGAACATCTCCTTTCTCCTGAGTATGCTTCTGTCCCTCTATGTGTTTCAAATCCTATTGGTGGTCCCGCAAATCTTAATAAGATTTGTAAACATGTGAAACTCCACCATTCCGATCATCGTTTCAGTGGTGATTTCTATATTCTTGGTTTTGATACTTTTGATTTGTTGCTTGGAGATGATTGGTTAAAGAATCACGATGCCCATATCTCTTGTAAATCTCGAATCATTTCTCTTGAGGATGATCGGGGTAATTCTTTGGTTATTCAGTGTTGTTTGCCTTATGATTGTGCTGGTAGCTTTATCTACTCATTGGATTCTTCTCCTGTTGATCTTCAGTCGACTCGTGTAGTCAATCTCTACCCGGATGTATTTGGTGAAGTTACTGCTTTACCTCCCAAGCGGGAAATTGATTTTCGCATTGATCTCATTCCTGGAGCTCGACCTGTAGTTCTTCCTCCTAGAAGAATGGCACCCCGCGAGAAGGTTGAGTTAGGAAAGCAAATTGAGGACCTACCTTCCAAGGGTCTGATCAGACCTAGCTATTCTGAATGGGGAGCTGCGGTGGTTTTCGTCACCAAGTCCGATGGTTCTCTCCGGATGTGTGTTGATTATAGGGAGTTGAACAAGCTCACTATGAAAAATAGATATCCAATGCCTCACATCAATGACATGTTTGATCAGCTTTATGGTGCTACTGTTTTCTCTCAGCTTGATCTTGCCACGGGTTTTCACCAACTCAGAGTTGCCGAGGAAAGTATTCCCAAGACTGCTTTCCGTACTGAGAATGGATTCTTTGAGTGGTTAGTCATGCCTTTTGGATTGACTAATGCTCCTGCTTTCTTTGTTGACTTGATGAATCGTGTTTTCCGTGATGTGCTTAATAAATTTGTTCTAGTCTTTGTGGATGATATCCTCATTTTCTCTAAGTCTGAAGAAGAACATGAATCACATTTGAAATCTGTTCTTGAGACTCTTCGAAATCATCAGTTAAAGGCTAAATTTTCCAAATGCCATTTCTGGAAGGATGAAGTCCGATTCCTCGGGCATATTGTTTTTGGTAATGGAGTTTCAGTCGATCCAGTCAAGATCGCTGCGATCAATGTAAGTCTTTCTTTCCTTCGCTTTCCTTGCCTGGTTCAATTTATTCTATCTTTCCTATTATCCTTCTTTTTCCCTATCCTGTGCAGGATTGGGAAACTCCTAAGACTCCTACTGATATCCGTAGTTTTCTGGGCCTTGCCGGTTATTACCGAAGATTCATTGAGAATTTCGCTCGGATTGCTGCACCTCTCACTGCTTTAACTCGGAAGAATGCTAAGTTTATTTGGAGTAATGGGTGTAAGGCCGCATTCAATGAGTTAAAAGACACGCTTACTTCCGCACCTGTTCTTACCGTTCCAAATGGAAATGAGGGATTAACGGTATACACTGATGCTTGTCGAGATGGTTTGGGAGCTGTTCTGATGCAGGATGGTAGAGTGATTGCTTATGCTAGTCGACAGTTGAAGACCCATGAAGTAAATTATGCTGCCCATGATCTAGAGTTGCTTGCTGTTGTTTTCGCTTTGAAGCTTTGGAGACATCATCTGTTGGGTACCAAGTTTGAGCTTTTCACAGATCATCAGTCTTTGAGGTATATTTTCTCTCAGAAGGATTTGAATCAGAGACAAGTTAGGTGGTTAGAGTTCCTTGCTTCTTATGACCTCGACATCAACTATACACCGGGAAAAGCTAATGTTGTGGCAGATGCTTTGAGTAGGAAGAAGGCTTTGTTGTGTCAGCTTGTTGTTTCTTCACCTCTTGTGGATCGTATTATGGCTAGACAGGATGAGGACCAGATGCTTAGATTGATTAAGGAGAATGTTCGAGGTAGGGTGGGAGGTAGTAGTCTTGATGGCAGTGGAGCTCAGATTGACGATAAGGGTGTATTGAGGATTAATAATAGGATTTGTGTCCCGAATGTTGATGGATTGAGACAGGAGTTACTTCGGGAGAATCATCAGTCCAGACTTTCTATTCATCCAGGCGTGACCAAGATGTATCAGGACATGAAGAAGTTATATTGGTGGAAAGGTATGAAGCGAGATATTTCCATTTTTGTTAATAGGTATGCGACTTGTCAGCAAGTCAAGGCAGATCATCAGAAGACTCCTGGTTTATTGCAGCCTCTTGAGATTCCCAATTGAAAGTGGGAACAAGTTTCTATGGATTTCATTGATGGTTTACCGAGGACTAGGAAGGGTAACGAGAGTATCTGGGTTATTGTGTACAGATTGACCAAATCAGCTCATTTCATTCCGGTCAAGTCTACCCGTTCAGCTTCTAGTTTGTCTGAGATTTACATGAGGGAGATTGTTCGTCTCCATGGTGTTCCTCTCAGTATCGTTTGTTATCGTGATCCTATATTTACTAGTAGGTTTTGGAAAGCCTTTCAGGATTCTTTGGGTACTCGTCTAAATCTGAGCACTGCTTACCATCCACAGACCGACGGTCAAACGGAAAGGGTGAATCAGATTTTAGAAGATCTTCTTCGTGCTTGTGTGCTTGATTATGGAGGATCTTGGGAAGACCATCTCCATCTTGTCGAATTCACTTATAACAATAGTTATCAGGCCAGTATTGAGACATCTCCGTTTTCTGCTCTTTACGGACGACCTTGTAGATCTCCTTCTTGTTGGATTGAATCCGGTAATCGTTTGGTTCTTGGTCCTGAGATGGTTTTGGAAGCTTCAGAGAGAGTTGAAGAGATTAAGAGGAAGATGAGGATTGCTCAAGATAGACAGAAGAAGTACGCTGATCGTCGAAGACGGAGTTTAGAGTTTGCTGTTGGTGATTTGGTTTTCCTTAAGGTTTCTCCCTTAAGGAATGTTATTCGTTTTGGTCAGGAAAGCTTTCTCCTAGATTCGTAGGTCCTTTCCGCATTTTGGAAAGAATTGGCTCTCTTGCTTATCGTTTGGATTTACCCGAGAAATTTTCTGGAATACACAATGTCTTTCATGTATCTCATCTTCATCGCTATCTGCATGATCCATCTCTTATTATCCAGCCTTCTGCTCTTGATAGTTTGGATATTGAGCCAAATCTGACTGTTGAGAGGAAGCCACTTCGTATCGTCGATCGAGGTAAGAAGCAGCTAAGAAGAAAATCTGTCAACCTGGTCAAAGTGCAGTGGAGCACTGATGAACGGGATTGCACCTGGGAGACGAAGGAGAGCATTCGTGCTTCGAATCCGGAATTGTTTATTTCAGGTACTTTTGCTCTTCTGTCTTATCTTTCTTTGTTTTCCTTCTTCGTTCCTTTTCGAGGACGAAAAGTTTTGAGTGGGGGAGAGTGTAACAGCCCAAAATTTTTAACAAATTTTTATTTAAAAAATAAACATTCTGAAATATTGATTTGAATTAAAAGTGTAATAATTAGTGTGAAACGGGAAATTTAAACTCTATATTTCGTTACGTATATTTACGTCCGTTCTTAACTTATATTAAACAATCAAGTTTTATTAATTATGGTAATAGCTATTTATTTTGGTTGGAAATGATACGTTATTTTATTGAAAGAAACGTTATCATTTTTAAATTTATTTAATAAAAGAAACAAGTAAAGTTGTACGTTATTTTGGGCCGGTTCGGTTAAAATTGCTCTTGCCTTTCATCGTCCATTTGATTTTTCTTAGCGCTAGCATTTCCTGTTCTTCAGCCGCATATATTCCCTTTTGAAAATTTCAAAAATCTTGCATTGAATCGTTCACGTGAGAATTATTATTCGCTACCCTTTACCTTCCTTACGTTTCGTTCCAGCTTTTAATATGATTAAATTGCTTTAACTTTCTACCGTTCAAAACTTTTTCTTTTGCCTTCTCTCTACAAATTGTGAGCAGCTGTCACATTTTTCCACGTTCTCAAACAAGTAATTTCCAGACTGCAAAATCTCCTTTAGCTTTCAATTGAGATTCACGTGAGCATCCCTCTAGAAGGTAAGGGACAGCATCTTCTTCTTCTTTTTTTGTATTTCAATTGTTTGTGGTCCTTGCTTTTGTTTGCTGTACCATGCTTTTGACGCCTCCAACCCATACCAACTACTCCACTTTCCTCCACCACCGAGACCGCCCCCAACCCCAGGCTGACTATCCCACCACCACGTCAACCCAACCCCTTCGCCAGATCTACCCCATGCCAGACCGAGTTCCCACGCCACCTCCTCCACCAGACCGTGACCAGCCCACCACCGAGCCCTACCCTAGTCCACCACCACGTCACCAACCGAACCCCTGCCACCACCATGACCCACGCCAGAGAACCCCACACCACCAGACCGAGCCCCTGACCCATTCGCCTCCAGGCCGAGACCAGCCACCACCTCACGCCAAACACCACCAATCCCAAGCCCTGCCACCACCACGAACCCAGGCCAGACCAGCCAGTCACTCCTCCAACCCCATGTCAACCACCACGCCTCCCTTTGACCATAACCATGATGACCAACCCATGCCACCCGAACCATGTCAGACCGAGCCCTGTATTTGAACTAGAGCAGTGGAGTGTTTTGTTATCTTGGCATTTTGTATTTTGTCTATTCTATTCCTGAGACTCTGTTTGAAAAATGATGAACAAAAGTTGTTTGTCACCTTTTTGTTTTAAAGTTGTTGGTTATATGTTCGGCCGAGCCCTGCCAATTGAAAACAAGAAATGAGAAAAAATGGTTGCCACCTTTGTATTTTGTTATTTGAGTATGTTCTCCACTGACCTTTGTTTTAAAAGAATGAAAAAATTGCTTTTATCACTTTTGGAAAATTTGAAATTATATTCCTACCTAGCCCTGTATTTGAAAAAAAAAGAAATGAACAAAATTTGTTCAAAGTTATAGTCTATTTTTAAAGTGGTCGAGCTATTCCTTTCTAGTATTCAACTTGTTTCCTTTTCGTTTGTTTGCTTCATTTGAAAATTTGTTATTCGTGCAATCTTAGATTTGATTATTTATTTTGCTTTAGATTTGAATCTAGTTGGCGCATCCGCTAACAACTGATCGTGCTTTCCGCGTGCTTTTGATAGCGCGTTCTCTTCTTTTTTTCGAATCTCCAGCTCCGTAGAGGTGAGTAAATCTCTCACGAATATTCATACTTATATGATTGTGAAACGACCGCAACTGAATGTGTAGAAAATAAATAAATAAACAAATGATGTTATAATTACCTGTGATTTATTTATATTTGATGTTAGAATTATTAAAACTGCATAACGTATCATCTGTTATAATTTGTTCTTATTTTACTGTTATTCTATTCTGTTAAATCACACTGCAAGTTCCCTGTAGAATAGAATCACTATGGGTTGAAATGATACATACCCGAACGGACTTTAGAATAAGGGAAGATCGTTATGGGCTGAAATGATAGGCCTGAACGATTTTCAATTAAATTTTATTTACATGGGATTGCGGGTTTGAAATGATAAAACCCGGATTTTCTTTGTAAACTACGGATTGAAATGATATAGTATCCGTATCACTTGACTTAGGCTAGAAAATATTATACAGACCCGTGGTTATTTTCGGTATTTTATGGATACCTTTAAATATTTTTAATATTTGTAATAATATTAAATTGATTTAAATTGAATTTTAAAAATGATTTATTTAGAATAGAAATGATTTTTCTATGTGATAAATATAAATAAATGGAAAATATTGATTTTTAAATGTAACTTAAATTTGAAATTTGACTAAAAAGAAAAGATGGAAACTTAAGATTTATTGAAATAAAATGAAAAGTAAGTTTTAATTGGTGAAAAAAAATGGAGAATTAAATTGAGTGTTGAAATAAATTGTTTAAAGAAAATGGGAATTTAATAAGTGAACTTGGTAAAGTTTGATTTTATTTGTAAAACTTCTCTTTAGAAATCATAAGCTAAAGGTTTAAATAAACATTTTTATGTGGAAAAATATGATTTTTATAAGTTTAAATAGTTAAATTGAAATTTATTTTCTGGAAATTAACTAATTCCGAACTAAGTGGAATCTGCAGCCCTTGTTAAGTGTTGTGGTTATATATATGAACCAAAAGACTAAAATGAACTAAGGCTATGATAGCACTTGGTAAGTGCTGTTGTAGCAGAAACTAAAATTGAACCTAAACTAATAAAAGGGCTACTGTAGCACTTGTTAAGAGTTGCAGTAAGCTGAAATATGATTTTGTTTAAAACTGAACTGTTATAGCAATTTATAAATGCTGTCTTTGCTAAATAAAATTGCTTTCAAATATAACTTACCACAGCACTTTTTAAATGCTGTGAAAGCTGAAAATTCTAACGTTATTTTTTTAAGGGAATAAATGAACTCCGAAAAGGCTAATTTTTTTGGAAATTTAATTTTTGATAATGACTTTGTTTTAAATAATTTAGTTTGAAGTATTTTGATATAAATTGTTTTAAAATTTATAACCACGGGTTATAATAACGATTAGTTGGTAAAGAGACCGGGATCGGATATGGACATACTCTCTGTCGATACCGAAAACCACTTTGACAACCGTGTACGCGGTGGAGATTCCATAATGAAGTAGGATGGTGGAGACGTTCTTAAGGTATGTTACGTGGACCCAACTCCCGTGAGTTGGCATAAGATGGCTAAAACAGGAGCGATCTCGGACCAGTGAGGTAGCACCTCTTCTCGGACACATTTCTTCGATATTATACTCTTACTTGTGATTGATTAGATGGCCATCCTCCGATTTGGGAGTGTTGTTCGAGGTGGAACGGTAGTGGCTGCTATGCGTATCCATCAGTCCGTGTGCGTAATTGGTATATCTACCCTGGCATTGCCTGGTTGTGCCGTGTCACCTACCATATCGAGCTTTACTACGATTATGATTTTAAGATCCGACCGCGTTAAGGTTCTCCATCCCCTTAACGCTATTTTCTATATGATTATACTTTACTTATTTAGACACTATTATAATAGCGAATATTACTACATAGTAGATATTTTAACGGATCCTTAGAGGATGGGCGGTCCCAAGCATCTTCTAAGTTACTTCTACCTTTACTACAGTTCACTTGAGTTGGTTTACATTGTATAAGTATGTATATCCTGACTCGAGTGTTTATGTTTTATTTTACGCTCGGGTCAGCCTGAGTATCAGTTGGACTTCATCTTCACGGAGCTAGGACTACTGGAGATCATCTTTATCAAGTTGCTATCTGTTTTGCTATTCAGTCTTTTATTTTAGCTTATGTAATTGAGACAATTGAATTTGGGATTTTCTGTGGTTATTCAAACTGTATTGGTTTTAGATTATGTAATTTGTACTTGTTTTGAGACTATGTATTTTAGTGGCTTCATGAACCACTATGGTTATTTTTAAATTACGCTGCGAGTTATTCTGATATTTCTGTATCTGTGATTCTGTGAATGATTTTATTTGCTCCAAATTTTATTACAATCTGTTATTTTGCATTATTCAAGTCTGACATGTGTGGATTATTGTCGATTTGAATGGTCCAAAATACCGGGTCATTACAATCATTGCCCTTTCAAAACATATTCTTTATTTCAAAATAGTATATACATCAAAAACCAAAATATTATTGCCATTTCAAACCATATCCTTTACTTCAAAATAGTATATAGTTTAAAACCAAAATATTATTGCTATTTCAAAACATATCATTTACTTCAAAATAGTATATACTTTAAAACCAAATTCAATAATATATCATTTAAATAAAATCCAAATTTTCAATCACTATTCTTACTTTTAATTATAAAACTTGAAATATTCTTTAAAACCATCTTAAACCCAAATCACATAATGTAGTCATATTCTTAATCTCAAAATTTCAATCGGTTTCAAATCAATATATTTATAGATAATTCTTAAATAAATTCTATTTCAAATAAATTCATTTTCAAACCATATTACTTTCAAAGTTATAACAATTTCGAAAACCAATACTTTGAAAACAATAATACCTTAATTTCAATAAAACATTTCAATTTTGATATATTTCAAGTCTTTAAATATTCCAAAATTCCCAACCAAATATGATAATCTTATATATACGTTAATTCAATTTACTATTATTTAGTTTAGAAATATTTATTTAATAAATTCAATATCACTTAAATAAAGCTCAAACTTGAAATATTCATAAATCAAACTTAAAACATCATCAAGTTATACATAGCTTAAATTTTAGAATTTAACCATATATAAAATAATATTTATATACTATCAAAATTTAATATTTATTAAACCGTATATTTCTTTCCAAACCATAGAAAATCCCTTAAAATATTTTATATATAGACCACGGTGCCTGTATATAATTTTCTATCCTATGGTCAAGTGATACAAATATTTATCATTTCAATCCGTAATTTAAAAATAAAAGTTTACGGTTATATATATCATTTCAAACCGCAATTCCGAATGAAATGAAAATGCATAATAACTTGCAGTTTATACAATGTAAATATAGCATCCATTCATCCAAATATCAATAAACAACCATTCATTACAATCATCATCCAATTTAAACAAAACATCAATATAAAGCATATAAAATATAACAGGCATCAACGAATAGTTTATATTTAATAAAAATTAATAACTATTCAACCGACAGTTTATATGCAATAATAAATAAATTTAACTGTCAAATTATATGCAAAAATAAAATTACATAACAATTTCATTTAAATAAATGCTATCTAACTGAGATGATGATTAAATATATGCCCAAACAATCATAGATAAATTTTAAATCACATCAAAATTTAATTTAACAAACATAAGAAATCTTAGAAGTTGTGAGTGGGTTAAAACACTCACCTTTTGAATTTAAATTGAATTCAAATCCAATTTAAACCCAAAAAATTGACCGTCTCATAATTTGTCCAAACAAGCGTCATCAAGTCCGGAATTTGATTACGATCCTAACAAAAAAAACCGCGCGTGAAACGGAGTTCGTATGCGAGAGTTAAAGCGAAAATTGTGATTGAAATTAAATTTAAATAGAAACAAAAAGAGAACACATTTACCGCCACGTCGCTAGATCACACGTCACTGCCTTCTTCTTTTCATTCTCTACAATAACGCACGCAATTATCTCTAGGCAAATTGACGCGCACGAGATGTTGGGTGAATTCTTACCCGGAAGACCTCGAGACCCAGAAATGTGATCCATTCGGCAGACCTCGTTCGGCAGTCCTCCATCGAATCCATTCGGCAACTACCACCGGTCCAACCTCACCATTCCATCACCGGACCAAATACCACCGGTCCAACCTCACCATTCCATCACCGGACCAACTACCACCGGTCCAACCTCACCATTCCATCACCGGACCAACTGCCACCGGTCCAACCTCACCATTCCATCACCGGACCAACTACCACCGGTCCAACCTCACCATCCCATCACCGACCAACTACCACCGGTCCAACCTCACCATCCCACCTCCGGACCAAGTGATGCCGAACCAAGTCATACCAGGCCGGATTGTAGCAGCCCAGGCCCACCAGCTGCTATATATCTCCAAGACCCCTACCCCCAGCCTCACTCTATAAATAGAGGGGCAGGGGTACAACAATGGGGACAAGTTTTTTGAGAGCTCAAGCACGGAAGGAACTTTCAAACAACTTTCTATTACTGATATCAAAGTTTTGTACTTGTAATCAGAATAAGAGAAAAGAAATAACATATAAAGTGGACGTAGGCACATTCTGGCTGAACCACTATAAATCTGCGTGTCTTTTTACAGTTTAGCCCCTGTTTTTTATATATTTGCATAAATCGCTCAAATCACTAAGAATAACATCAGATCTGCTAAATCATATAACTTTGAGGCGTTTGTCCATTTTTTGTGCAAACATTTTTGGTGCTTTCATTGAGAGAAAGAGAAACTCGAAGCTTCAGCTTCATCTACTTAACAAGTTTTCCTAACAGCATCGTCCGCCACTTGGAAAACATGCCTCCCAAACAGAGAAAAGATGTTAACAAAGGAAAAAACATCGCATCCAGTAGCCTTCCTGATCCAGCTGCCGCGAATCAAGTAAATCGTCCTCCTCCAGCAACGGCAACAAATGAAGGACAGGCTAACCCAACCACTCCTGCCACAGAACAGCCTGCAGCAATTACTAGGGCAGATTTGGACAGAGTTGTTGTTGAAGTAACTAACCGCTTCACGTCCCAGCAGGAAGCCTTGGTGGACCATCTCATGTCACGCTTGAGGGACGCTGAAGAATCCAACCGCAACACTGAATCATGGGGCGAGTCCCAGTCTGGAAGATCTCAGAGACAGCAAAGATCTTCCTTCTTCGAAGGAGCTAACGGCAGGAGTAGCCGTGGTAAGAGCCGAGACCGAGCCCAGCCCGAAGTTAGGCCTGAGGAAACGTTTGGTGCCGAACCCAACGGGGAAGGTACCGGGCGAAGGTCAACTGCAGCTGAGCCTGTCGTGCTGCCTAACCACAGAAACACCGGTGAACGGGGCCGAGCTAGAGTTCAGCCCGAAGTTGGACCCGAGGAAGTGCTTAGATCAGAACCCAACAGGGGAAGATCAAGGCAAGGGCCAACTGTAGCTGACCCAAGCATGCTCCCAGAAGATCAAAGGCAGCCACTGGAAAATATGAGGAATGATAGACGATACCATCCCTACAGGTTGTCTGGACGGAATCAACCCCACAGAACAGAACCAAACTCATTTCTGTCCGCTCCAAATTCTGATGAAAGGATGGCGCGCTTATTCAGAGAGTGTGTCCAACGGGAGCAAAGAGATCGAGGGATAGGCGCTAGAGTAACCAGTCCTTTCGCCCGCAATATTGAAATTGCTATCACCCCCCGAGAATGGAAGATGCCAACAATGGAACCCTACAAAGGAACCTCCGATCCCGTTGTACACTTACAGAGATACACACAGCATATGCTCATGAGTGGAGCAACAGAGGGAGTACTATGCAAATGCTTTCCGCTCTTCTTAGCAGATCTTGCTACCTCCTGGTTCTGTCATCTACCCCAAGGATCCATCAGCTCATGGGAAATGTTGAAAGAAAAATTTATCAGTCAGTTCCGCATTCATGTGGAGCAACCTAAGGACGCTTATTCCTTATCCAGCGTCAAACAGAAACCTGGAGAGAAGCTGCAGCAATACCTAACCAGATTCAACGCCGCAGCAGCCGCAGTTCAAGACGCCGATGAGAAGCTTATCCTGATGGCCCTCTGCAGTGGGGTGCATCCGGACACTAAATTTGCTAGAAGATTGACAAAAGAAAAACCAGCTACTTTACCCGATTTCTTCCATGAAGCCGGGAAATACATGAGGCTTGAGGATGCTGCCATTGAGGGGCAGTCAGGACAGCAAAGTAAGACGACCCATGGCAACGCCCCTGCTGTGGCAAGGGACGCTCGAAGAAATGATTCCAGAGACAATGCTGGAGGCAAGAAAGTAGAAAAACGCCTATATCGGCCAGGACCAAGATTCGACTCTTACACCCCTCTGAACGAGACCGTCGAAAATATCTTCCTCGCCACCCAAGGCGAAGTTAGATACAAACGCCCACCATACAAGAAGGAATCAGATAGCGCACAGAAATCTGGAAAATTCTGCCGCTTCCACGAATCCCACGGACATGATACCAACGAATGCCATCATCTCAGAGATCTGATTGAGGAACACATCAGAAGAAAGAAACTGGAACGCTATGTAAAGAGTCAAGACAGGACTCCAGCTCCTGCCAATGAAAACCCAAGGCTACCCTCACCAGGGACCGGCAGAGGCGACCGCAACGCTAGCAGCTCTAGTCAAGAGAAGATAGTGGTCCACACCATCTCAGGAGGTCCGCATATCGCAGACAGAAGTTGGAAAGAGATGGAAAGATATGGGAAGTCGCTCAGAGACAATAGAGACTGTGTCAATACGGTTATAGAAGAGCGCCACCCAAAGCGGAAAGAAAGTGATGACATCACATTCAGTAAACGCGACCTAGAAGGAAGACAGTACCCGCACATGGATCCCATGGTTATCTCTGCCCGACTCGGTCCCGCCGAAGTTTACCGAATACTGGTAGACACTGGAAGCTCTGTAAATATCCTGTTCAAACATGCATTCGGCAAAATGAGGCTATCAATGAAGGATGTATCTCCCTGCGATAAACCGCTACACGGTTTCACTGGAGATGCGAAAATGCCCATCGGGCAGCTGGACCTCTTCGTTGAAATTGGAAGCCATCCCCGCTCCGTTGTGAGGAAACAGACGTTTGTGCTGATAGAAAACCATTCGGCCTACAACGCCTTCCTAGGAAGACCAGCCCTATCTGACTTCCAGATTGTCCTAGCCCCGTGGTGCCTGAAAATGAAATTTCCAACAGACAATGGGGTAGGGGAAGTGGAAGGAGACCAGGATATTGCACGAGACTGCTATGTAACTGAACTTCGCAACAACCACAGGAGAGATAAAGGGAAAGGTGTAGAGATTGCCCTCTGCACAAAAATCCTTGAAGCATAGCAACTAAAGAAAGCCCCTCCTCTTCGATACACCAGCGACCCTTTCAATGAATTAGACCCTAGGGACAAAGAGGAGGAGGCCACCGCCGAGCCTGCAGAGGCTATGGAGTTTATATCTGTAGACAAGCACGACTCAAGTAGGCTACTGAAAATTGGGTCGCAGCTGAAAACTGAATTGAAGGAACAACTCATTGATTTTCTCCGCCACAACTTGGATGTGTTCGCTTGGTCACACGCTGACATGACCGGAATCTCCCCCAACATAGCATGCCACGTATTAAAAATTGATCCTACCAAGGCGCCCGTAAAACAAAAAAAGAGAAGTATGGGGGCAGAGCGATCAGCAGCCCTCGATGAAGAAGTAAAGAATCTACTCGCCAATGACTTCATACGAGAAGCTGTTTACCCAGAATGGATCGCCAACCCGGTACTAGTAAAAAAGGCTAATGGGAAGTGGCGGACATGCATTGACTTCTCCAACCTAAACGACGCCTGCCCAAAGGATTGCTTCCCGCTTCCCAGAATCGATCAACTTGTAGACAGCACAGCCGGGCACGAGCTCCTGTCTTTTATGGATGCATACTCAGGATATAATCAAATTCCTATGCATGCTCCCGACCAAGACCACACTAGTTTCATCACCGACCGGGGATTGTACTGCTACAAAGTAATGCCCTTCGGACTTAAAAATGCAGGGGCCACCTACCAGCGCCTCGTCAACAAGATGTTCGCAGGACTAATAGGACGAACAATGGAAGTATATGTAGACGACATGCTGGTAAAATCACGGAAAGCCAAAGATCACGTGAGCCACCTAGGCGAAATGTTCCAGGTACTTCGACAGTATGGAATGAAGTTGAATCCACTAAAGTGCTCCTTCGGAGTGTCGTCGGGAAAATTCTTAGGATTCATCGTCCATGCCCGGGGGATAGAAGCAAACCCTGAACAAGTCCGAGCATTAAGGGACATCAAGATACCTTCCACCCGAAAGGAAATGCAAAGCCTAAATGGAAAAGTGGCTGCCCTAAGCCGATTCATCTCCAAAGCAACAGACAAGTGCGTCCCCTTTTTCGAAGCTCTAAAGAAGGATAAAGGAAAATTCGAATGGACAGACGAATGCTTGACCGCTTTCCTTAACCTAATCGAACACCTCCAGAAACCACCGGTACTCTCGACCCCAAGCGAAGGCGAAGAATTATACCTATACCTTGCTGTGTCATCTCACGCTCTAAGCGCTGCCTTGGTAAGGGAAGATAACCGCACGCAACGACCAGTTTACTTCGTCAGTAAAAGGTTTACTGGGGCAGAAGTCAGATATCCTAAGCTTGAAAAGTTAGCGTACTGTTTACTAATCACTTCACGAAAGCTACGTCACTACTTCCAATCCCATTCCATCAAAGTTCTGACCGATCAACCACTGAGGCAGGTACTCCATCGTCCTGACACTTTCGGGCGACTACTTAAATGGTGTATTGAGCTGAGTCAATATGATATCACCTATCACCCTCGCACCGCCATCAAGGGACAAGCCATGGCTGATTTCATTGCAGAATTCACCAACGAGGATAAGGAGCAACTGGAAATAACAGAAGATATCAAGTGGAATCTCTTTGTGGACGGTGCATCTAACGAACAAGGCTCGGGGGCAAGTGTGGTAATAATCACTCCCAGGGGAAATAAACTGCACTATGCTATAAGGTTGGAGTTCGCTGCCACCAACAACGATGCGGAATATGAAGCAGTAATAGCCGGATTGGAAATTGCTATCGAGATCGGAGCCAATTCTTTGTGTCTTCACAGCGATTCTCAGCTTATTGTTAATCAAATACTAGGGGAATTCCAAGCTCGAGAAGAGCGACTCATCGCATATCTAAAGAAGGCCAAGTTACTTCTCAACCGATTGGACCACTACTTAGTCAAACACATCCCTCGGGAAGAGAACCAAGAGGCCGACGAATTGGCAAAGCAAGCGAGTATGAGGGACGTCGCCATCTTCGGGGCAGTAACTGTCTCAAAGCAAACGATCCCAAGTTTTGAGCTAGTGAATCTGATAGATGCAACCGAAGAAGCAACTTGGATGACTCCCATCCGAGACTACCTACAAAATGGCACACTACCCGACAGGCGTAACGAAGTCAAGAAAATCTTGAGGAAAGCGTCCCGCTACACGATACAAGGAGACATCCTCTATCGGCACGGGTTCTCTAACCCATTGTTAAGGTGTGTCGCCGGAAGGGAAGCCAAGGAAATCTTATCCAACATTCATCAAGGAAGCTGCGGAGATCACACCGGAGGGCAAACGTTAGCAAAAAAGATACTCCGATACGGGTATTTCTGGCCCACCTTAAGCAAGGACGCCTTAGATTTCGTCAAGAAGTGTGACAGATGCCAAAAATTTGCTAAGATCCCTCGGCTACCAACAACCGATATTACTCAGATGACCAGCCCTTGGCCCTTTGCAGTGTGGAGAATTGACTTAATCGGTGAACTGCCAATGGGTCGAGGCGGCGCCAAATATGCTATAGTAGCAGTCGACTATTTCACCAAATGGGTGGAAGCAGAACCGCTAAATAAAGTATCTTCAGCAAAGGTTATCAACTTCTTAATCAAAAATGTTCTGTGCAGGTACGGAGTCCCCCTAAAAATCATATCAGACAATGGACTTCAGTTTGACAGCGAGGAATTCGCCAACTGGTGCCAAGAACACGGGATTCACAAAAGCTTCTCATCCATAGCATATCCCCAAGCAAACGGACAAGTCGAAGCAGTCAACAAAATTCTGAAAACTCTGATAAAAAAGAAGCTCGAAAAATCAAAGGGCGCGTGGGTGGATGAACTCCCTACGGCACTATGGGCCTATCGCACATCTTTCAGAACATCGACAGGGCACACTCCTTTCTCTTTGGCATACGGATCGGAGGCTATGCTCCCAGTTGAAACCATTGTGCCTTCCCACCGTAGGATCCACTATAACCCAGAAGAGAACGAAGAGCTCCTCAACATGTCTTTGGATCTAGTCGAGGAGAGAAGGAATGATGCAGTCCTAAAAACAGCAGCCCACAAGCAAAAGGTGGCAGCACAATACAACTCCAAAGTCAAGCATCGTACCTTACGAGAAGGGGATCTTGTCCTCAAGCGAATCTTCCCTCGCCCCGGAGCACTAGACCCAATCTGGGATGGACCATATGTAATTCATAAAGATCTCCACAACGGAGCCTATATTTTGTCAACAGTGGACGGAGAGGTGTTCCAGAGGGCATGGAACATCCAACACCTCCGTCGATACTTTTCTTAACTTGTATTGCCCATATGAAGTGAATTAACAAAGAGAATCAGTGGACGTAGGCACTTTTTCGTGCCGAACCACTTTAAAAAAGCCTTGTCTCCTTTTTAACTTGTTCCTTTGTATCTTGGCTGCTTGTTAACTTTATCCTTTTCTGTTGAACAAAATCCTGAGCATATAGCATTTCTATTCAAAGCACTCCACAATGCAACTTCACGTGGACAAGACACAACAGGTACTATGCGAATCTATGCCCTCGTCAACGAGACACTTTTGCTCCAGCATCCCTCTGCTGCGGGTTAACTCATTGCTCGCGACGGCCCTTAAAGCCAACTGTAATGAGCCGATTATAAGCCACCGAGAAGGCCGACTATAGCCGAGGCAGCTCATTACGGCGTTAGGCTCGCCGGCAACTGTGAACCGATTATAAGCCCCAACATAAGGTGTGGCCAGCCAGGGGCAGTTCACAGTTGACGATCGGCACCCACGCTAGCCGGCCACAGTAAGTCGAATAATACCCACGAGTACGGGCCATAATGGCCCGGGTAGT
Organism: Allium fistulosum; assembly: GCA_030737815.1. Lineage (NCBI taxonomy): Eukaryota > Viridiplantae > Streptophyta > Magnoliopsida > Asparagales > Amaryllidaceae > Allium > Allium fistulosum. The sequence continues at coordinate 239,772,716 of CM060902.1, forward strand.
TACTGTGCGCGATCTCGGCTCCGGTGTGTCTTAAGTGCGGCTGTGGTAAAAAAGAATTAACTCCCCGCGGAGGCGTAAGATGGGTGACAAATGTCTCCAAGACCCACAGCTAGGGAAAGTGACTACAAAACCCGTTTGCCACGAACTTAAGCACATCGAAGGCCTTCCGTGACTGGAAGTTTTACTGTTTCACATATTTCAATTTTACTTAAAAAACTTTCCTCCTATCCTCTATGACAAACCATAAAATACAGGATGCAGGGTAAGAGATACCCGCCAATGGATGCAGAAATTCACAAACAGATGGCAGGGCAGTCAACTGCTTTCCATGCTTGGTCATACAAGATATTCGAAACTGCCATTTACAAACAGAACATGAAAGGCGGTATTTTCTTCCTTTATGTACAAATGCATGACTATAATTTAATTTTTTCACACCACACGCTAACATTGCAAGTCATGAGATTATGATTTAAAACCAGAATCCGACATCAAACACAATTTAATTACAAGAATATACATAGCTACATTTCTCATACGATATGTCGAAATAGCAACAAATATTCAAGAAACGACAGAATCAGCTTAAGCTAAAAAATTACACGTCAAGAATAATATTATTACAAGTAGCAAGAATTACAACTTAGAAGTTCCTCTACTGTCTTAAGACTAACAGATTCAACACTGTCAAGCCTACAAAAAGAATTTTCCAGGTCTAATCAGGGAGCTGGTTGCGTCGAAGTCTTGTCCCTGCTCTTTTGCCCGCCTGTCCGGTCATAAAAAGGATTCATTAGTGATGAGTAACCAAGTTAACGGAAAGGCTAGAAAGGAAAACTTACCAGCACCTGCTTCTTGACCATCCTGGTCGTCATCCTCTACCTGCACACCCGCCTCTTCAGCAGCAAGCAGCCGCATACCCTCCTTTACCGCCACTTTCTCCTCCTTGGTGAACTGGGCAGTGACCACATCCATACTGAAGACCGTTCCACCTTCTTTATCTGCATCAGCCTTAGCCTCCTCCAAAGCCCGAAGATAGGTCTTGGCCATGACCCTGGGATAATCATCCATCCAAGAGAGATTGCCCTGCTTCCAAGTCCGGAAATACATGTCCTGGAGCATGTCATCCATCATTCCCTCGTTCTCCTCAAACTCCCTCATCCGGGCATCGGAGGCCGACAACCTTTCGACGGCAGCATCTCTCTCCAGTCTGTATCTCGAACAATCAGCCTGAAGGGACCTCCGCATCACCTCCATCTCTTCCCTCAACTTAGCTTGGGCAAGCTCTGCAGCCTCAAGTTTCTCGGACAATTCCTCCACCTGCTCGAGATCCGCTCTCCGAACCTCATCCACCGTAGCAATGGCCATGTCAATCCGCTCTTTGCAAGCAGCTTCCATTTTCCGCAATTCGGCCCGATTGGCCTCTTCCATGGTTTTCCTTAATCGCCCAGTAGCAGCCTCATGCTGAGAAATCTGGATAGCCTGATCCGCAAGCTGCTTGGCCTGATCCGAAACCACCAATCGAAGTCGGATATTGGCGCTCCCAATCTCCTCTCCGGCCTTAACCAGCCGAGCATGATGCCCCATCAACTTCTTGGTCTCCTCTGCCACCCGATCAATATTAGCTTTGGCCTCGTCTCCCATAGTGACTATACGAGTGGTGAGTAGATCGAGATCTAAGGATTTGGCTTCATCAAGTACTCGTACCATGGGGTTACGGGGGAGAAGGTGTTCACCAGTGACTTCATCAAAAGTAATATCATGAGAACCTGGATCCAGATCAGGATGACCCGCGAATGGATTACGGGCCAAGTCGGGACGGTCGATATGAATAACAGAAGGGTTTCCGGACGGGTGTGGAGAAGGTACAAACTCGCTACCCTCCTCAGTAATATCATGAATAGGCTGAGCCGGAGGCTGAGGACCGAGCGAAGTTTCGGATAAAGGATGACTCCTCTTCCTCTGCTGAATACCCTCTTCGATGACCCCAAGAAGAGGACGGTATCCGACTACATCCCCGGAGCGTTGGGTTGAGGGCTTCGGCTTAGCAGAAATTTTGGAAAGTTTATATTGCTCGAGCCTGTGTCGAAGGTCTGAAGCTTTGGGCGTCTTGCCTGCTCCTGATATAAAAAACAAGTGTCACGATCTTACATTACTATATAATTCAAGAAACACGGTAGATTACAAGTTAGAAAAGGAAAAGAAACACAGTTGTGGTTGTACAGACCCTGGGGAGGAGTGGGATACTGCAATAAGCCCTGGATTTCATTCCAGGACGGGAGCGGGTCATAAAATATTCCTAAGTCCCTATCATTAGTGAAGCATGCAGGGGTCAAGAGTTCACCTTGAGTTGTCAGAGCCACCTTGGCCGGGATAGCCGGAGAAGACTCACTTGCACCGGTCCCGGCTTTGTCCGCCTTCCCGGTCTTCACTACCAAAGCCGGATCATCATCCAACCCCTCAAAAGCTTGGCGGAGAGCATCATCCGTCCACTCTTGCATTTCGCCTACTTGCCCAGAAGATAGAGCCCTGGAACCATCACCACTCCGTCCATCGCCACCATCATCACCAAGACGCTCAACGTCTCTTCCGCCCTCCGCCTCACCTCTTTCTTCCTCCGCCTCACCTCTTTCTTCCTCCGCATCTATCTCCCCCTGAGTAAGTGGACAATTGCTGGGAGAAGGACCGTCCGACCTCTTAAGCTTCTTACCTCCGACGGCTGGAGGTTTCGTGAATGGTTTTCTCTTTCCGCCCTCTGCCGCAACGCCTCCCTTAGCCTGGGCAGCCGCCCTCTCTTCCGCCGTTTCCCTCAACTTAAATACAGACTGCTGCGGAAGGATCAAGTTATATTCCAGAAGAATCGCATTTCTAATCAAGTAGGCAGATGATCTGTATTTCCCAAGAATGGCTTCTATCTCCGCCGCCGTCTGAACCAGGCGGTCAGTCTCCACAACTGAAAAGCCACCTGTCGCTAGCAAAAATGAGAAAGTATGAGAAGAAGCATCGCAATCCGAATAAGAATTATAAGTAAAAGCATCAACTTACATCCAGAGGTAAAGCGCCGGATGGAGACGGAATCGTCCCTAACAAAGAACCACTCTTTCTTGAACATGCTGAATTTAGAGTACAGGTCCAAGACCGGCTTGAAGGTCACAGCAGACTCCAAGCTAACATATGGGGACCCCTTCTTATAGCCCCTTAAATTATACAAGTACCGGATCTCCCGGTTGGAGGGGGCGCGACCATACTTCCTCCGAAAAATAACAAAGAGGCTCACCAATATGGCATAAGAGTTGGGATGAAGCTGGAATGGGGCCACCTTCAGGTACGTGAGGAAGCTGACTACCCAAGCATTGAGTGGCGGGATAGCACCACACATGCAATGGTACCTACTATAAGCAAAGTATCCTTCGGGAGGACTGTATGGCATGACTCCTGGGCCCGGCAGCAGCATGAGGGCTCTATCGATCCCAAAGGAACGAGATATAACATCGAGTTGCTCCTCTTTGAGAGAGCTAGGAAAGCAGTCAGGCGGGGAGTCCAGCAGCTCTTGGGGACCATATCCATCCACTAATGACCTCGGGGCAGGCCCATGACGCTCCGATCCTGATTGAGCTGGGGGCACGGCCGAGGACTCTCCTTCACCCCCGGATCTCCTCTTATCTGATCGAGTTTCAACTTTTCGAGACATTTATCTGCAAAAATGGGAAAAGTATATCGTTAGAATATACAAGCAGCGTAATCTGGAATTTCGCTTAGAAATTTGAAGTATGAAACACGTGTTCACTCGATACAACAGTCCATTCGGCATTCAGCTCGTAGGTTCATTCGGCACTCAAACTCATAGGTTCATTCGGCACTCAACTCGTAGGTTCATTCGGCACTCAACCCATAAGTTCATTCGGCACTCAACTCATTCATTCGGCAAAAGAGCCTCACCTTGATTCGGCAAAGATAGATTTGGCAAAGATAGATTCGGCGTAGGATTGATTCGGCAAGAGTTGTTCGGTAAGAAAAAGCAAAGGGGGTATAGCCCCTATATATAGCCAAGCGAAAGGCAACCGGATCAACCGGTTCGGCATTCCTCGCCGAACGGATCTATTTCAACTACGGGGAACGCCCAAGCACGAAACAAAGCGCGACACATGCAAACATGTGCCCCGCTTTGGGGGGCAAATGTTGGGTGAATTCTTACCCGGAAGACCTCGAGACCCAGAAATGTGATCCATTCGGCAGACCTCGTTCGGCAGTCCTCCATCGAATCCATTCGGCAACTACCACCGGTCCAACCTCACCATTCCATCACCGGACCAACTACCACCGGTCCAACCTCACCATTCCATCACCGGACCAACTACCACCGGTCCAACCTCACCATTCCATCACCGGACCAACTGCCACCGGTCCAACCTCACCATTCCATCACCGGACCAACTACCACCGGTCCAACCTCACCATCCCATCACCGGACCAACTACCACCGGTCCAACCTCACCATCCCACCTCCGGACCAAGTGATGCCGAACCAAGTCATACCAGGCCGGATTGTAGCAGCCCAAGCCCACCAGCTGCTATATACCTCCAAGACCCCTACCCCCAGCCTCACTCTATAAATAGAGGGGCAGGGGTACAACAATGGGGACAAGTTTTTTGAGAGCTCAAGCACGGAAGGAACTTTCAAACAACTTTCTATTACTGATATCAAAGTTTTGTACTTGTAATCAGAATAAGAGAAAAGAAATAACATATAAAGTGGACGTAGGCACATTCTGGCTGAACCACTATAAATCTGCGTGTCTTTTTACAGTTTAGCCCCTGTTTTTTATATATTTGCATAAATCGCTCAAATCACTAAGAATAACATCAGATCTGCTAAATCATATAACTTTGAGGTGTTTGTCCATTTTTTGTGCAAACACGAGACAACACCATTGAATTACGCTCGTCGAGAGCTTCAACATATAAAATTTTGAGATGTTTTTGAGGACTTTGAATTTTTGACTTTGATTTTGAAATGTATCTAGATCTGAGATTTATGTCTGCCATTGAGGAGGAGAAGGAGATGATGAAATTTTACGCGCAGACAAATGAGAATAGGCGGAGGCTAGGGTTAAGCGGGGTATTTATAGATGAAGTTGGAATAGACAGATGGATCCGAATTTTAATGAATTCACAATTTGTCAATTTAAATTCCAATAATCCATTTATTTGATTTCTAGATCTTATTATGAATAAATGGTCAACTTACCATTTCTATCATTTCTGATTGCAATTAGCTTCAAATTTATTAACCAAACCTCCATATCAAATAAGGATTTATTGCAAAAAATTTAGTGTTTACCTTTAATTAAAGTAAATTCAATAAATTATAAAATCTTATTTCAATGAAATTTTATACCATTCGTATTCAATTCTCTTTATTAAATCAATCATCCTCTTATGTATATATATATTTAACATTAGTATATATCCAATTACCCAAATTGATTTACAGCCTAACATAACATTTGAATTTTATTCCCAATTCATAAATTACTACCTTAACTAAAATTTAATGTTTCCCCTTTAATTTACATTTTTCACCTTTCGTTACTACACTAATTATCCTTAAAGTAACGTTTATTATTAATAACAATATTATAATTACTTACATTTTAAATGAACTTTATTTACAATAAATTCATTGACCAATTAATTAGGTAATTTATATAGTTGCTATCATATCCTTAAATTTATTTCATAAATTAATCCATTTCATCTAAATTCTTATCTATGTAATATTTCAACATTTAGTTTCATCAAATGTAATTGTTTTCCAATACGTTAATAACTTTATTTCCAAGTCTTATATTACAACAAACTATCCAATACGAAAGTCTTAATATTTTTACAAATACTACTTTAATTAACATTAACGCAATACTCAATTTAAATTATTGTAACTGATTTCAAAATTGTAAATTAACAAGCTACCAAAATAGGCAACATACAATAATCGTACTCTAACCTTTAGTCACATTAATATGCTTTTATTTCTCAAAAATCAAAGTTCCCATTTAACTAAATCTCCATAAATGAATTTGACATTATTTTCAAAAATTACTTTATATTAACATTAACGTAAAAATATATTTATATCTATTGCAATCGATTTACCAGTTATACTTTAATATACTAAAAAAATGGTTAACCAAATTTTTTTACCATTTAGCATTCACTTCCACTTACAAGCTACTATTAACACAAATGTTGTCATTGACTTAGCTCTAATTAAGTAAATTAGATGAATGGGCAAATTTTAACAATTATCACTAAATGCCAAATCCTACTCACATTCATAATTAAATATCAACTACAATTTATTAAAATTACTTACCTATCCTTATTAAATCAAATTGCAATCTATTTAGTACTATCTTCTCAATTAACATAACATTTAGATGTTAGATTTCATTTAATTCCAATTTATTGACCCACTTAAATTTTATTCTTTTCATTCAATATCAATTGTCCATTCTATAAGTAAAATTAACATTAGATTCATACTCATATAATAGCTTCAAATTCATCTAATAAATATTTATAAAATCTTTAAATACTAAAACCATTTAATTGCAATTAATCCCTTTGATTACAAATTAACTTAACAACCTAATAAAATAAGTAATGTACAATCAATATTGTCATTAACTCCTAATTACACTTTTAGAGGTTCACTATTTACACCCCAATATTGTAATTACTTACATAACACTGGTTTTACTCAATTAACATTTATTACAAACTATTCCAAAATTTATTCAATATTTATTAGTTTTCTTATATTATATTTATAACCAAGTGTAACTTTTAACTTGAACTGGTTGGATTTCCTTTCAAGTTATTAAAAATTAACTTATACTAACATATTCCTTAATTTTTTCCAATTACCGTTACAATGTTTTTATTGCATAATCAATTAATTACTTTCCTTTCTCATATTAAATTATACACCTGTATAATCCTTTCCACTATTCATTCATTAGCATTCTATGTAAATTTCAATCTCTTGTAATAACTCATTTATTATACTTTTGCATATCAATAAACAAGGTTTCAAATAAATGGGGTTTATTAAATTCAATCTTTATACTTAAGTCTATTACAACCAATGTAATATTTTCATAGGTTAATTATTAACATTTATTTCGTTACCACATTATAACCATTATATTTCTTTATAATTAAATTCCAAAAATCTTATAAATAGGCCAATTTAATTTACGAAATTTACGGGTCGTTACAATCTCCCCCACTCAAAACTTTTCGTCACCGAAAAGGAAAAGAAGGGAAAAGAAGAAATAAGGAAACAATATATCTTTCTTAAATATTAAATTTATAAACAATAAGTTTACAAAATAATTTAAAATAAGATATACCAATTTATACCCGTTTAAATCCTTTATACATAAATTATTAAGGTTTGTAAAACATTTTCAAAATTTTCTAAGTCCAAAATTTCTGGAAAAATTTGGCAGAGTCTCCTTTGTATGGAGAGGCTCGGGAGAAAATATAATATTAAATATAACAAAATATCACATATAATACTCAAAATATTATATCCCAACAAGGGAAAATATATAAAATGGCGCTATAAACCGAAATCTGAAAACGTACCTATTTGTTGGGCAATTTACGCTTATTTTATGGAACCAAAGCACTAGCAATTGCTTCCATAACCTGCATTTCACTTATATAATCCAAAGGGTTAACAATTATATAAGATGAAATATTTAGGTGGTTTCAAACACTAACCACAAATCAATACAACAACCATAAATTTCAACAACAGTACACAACAAATACAAATCAACCATTCAAGCACACAAAACAAATAGTTGTTCGGGTTCAAAACTTTAAATTGTACAGAATGAAAAATAAACTATCAAGTGTATCATTTACTCAACAGTCTTAGATGTAACAAAATAGATAATTTATTCATTCAAACAATTTCAAATTTCCTTACCCAACCAACCATAAACCAAACAATAACAATTCCAACCAACAAATCAAATTAACTTATAATTTTTTTTCATACATTTGTTGTTTGATTTCCTTTTTACTTACACAATGATTTATCTTTTAGTTTACATTTATTTCTAACAAACTTTTAATTTCATTTACTCATTAAATGTTTGTTTCATTTATTTTCACCTATTACTTATAATTATTCATTTTCATTAATTCAGGTCATGTAAGTTCTTTTTATTGCATTACATTTATGCACTTTTCAATTTCAATCATTTATTTAATGCTTACATTTCTATTATATTTAATTATAGTAACCTTTTAAATTACACTTAAATTCTTAACCTTATAACATCAATTCTTATAAGTAAAGGATTTCATTAATTCATTTCCTAAGGTTTGCAATCATTTATTTATATTACTTACTTTTCTATTATATTAAACTAGTAGCATTTAAATTATACTTAAGTTTATAACCCTACACATCAATTCTTATTTATTAAAGAATTCCATTAATTATTTTCATTATCTCAAGTTAATTACTTGTATAATATCTATTACATTTTCTTATAACATTTTCAACTTTTATATATTTTGGTAAGTTATATATATGCCTTTAAGAATGTAATTGAAAGTTATACTAGTTTCCTCAATTCTTTTAATTAATTAATGGTTCAATAATTTCATCTATGTTCTATAAGTTACAATTTCAAATTACCTTTAATTTCATTCATTTATTTAATGCTTACCTTCTATTATATTTAATTATAGTAACATTTTAATTACACTTAAATTTATAACTTTATATATCAATTCTTGTAAATAAAGAATTTCATTTACAAAGGTTTAAAATCATTTATTTATATTACTTAACTTCCTATTATATAAATTTTTTTAATTAAAGGTTCCAATTATTAATTAGTCATATTCCAATTTACTACACTTAATTGAACTATTAATTAACTGGAACTTAAGAACCAAATACCGGGTTTAATTTTAAATCATGTAAAATAATAGATAGATGTATATACTTAAAATACATATATATCCAATTATAATTAAAACGATAAATTTTTCTCAAACAAATCTGCAGTAAACTACTACAATGGCCTTCCCACTTTGAAACTCGAAAATGAATGTCGATGATGCGTGCACTTGTAAAGACCCGCAAATCCGTCTTCCGAAAACCCGACACTGCTACGTCCACTGTAGCAACTATTGAACAATCGGATGGCGGAAACGCGAACTTTAATGTTTAAAAGAAGAGGTAGAAGAAAAGATAGAAGAAGAGAAGAAGAAAGAAGAAAATAGAGAAGAACAACAGAACCACATCAGAAACACAGAACAGAAAACAATATCAGAATCTTACACATCGCAGCGGAACAATATATAATAGATAACACTAGTCTTTTAAAACAAAGAACTATATCAGTTTATACATACATCAATCAGAGTCATATACAACAATGGACAGTTATATAACTTGTCCTCATACAGAATACACAGCGGAATAAATAATATCAGATACAAATACTACGTCTCGTCCTCCAGCTTATCTCCAAAGCTCCAGAATATCCAGAATATCCTGATAATCTAACTCTAGACTGCCCGTGTGGAAATTGTGGGCACCCAGAGTTTAGAATGGAACAATAAACTCCGAGTCAGTCATAGAGACTGGTGTGAGATCGTAAAACAGTTATTTTTCACAAAGAAAATAAAAAAAATTCGCAATGCTTTTGGAAAATGAAACTACCATAAGACCTCCCACCACACACACAATGCAAACGCAGAATTGGAGGAGATTTCTTCTTATGATAGTCAAAGATGCTTACTACGCAAAATCAAATCATTTTTGATATTATTATTTGTGCATAGTGTAGAAAACATTTCGAAAGTATAATATTAATCTTAGCCAACGTACGACCAGTATCGTATGCCTACTATAGCTACCATCTAAACAGTGGTGACCACCGTACGTAAATGGCAGGTTCTACAACTAATACCGTACAAAGTTCGTATTGGGGTTTGGATTTCCAACAAATGGTCAGGCTAAGGAACTTCCTATCCACGATGGGTACGTCCCTGGAATAGACGACCCGAGAAATAACCTAACATTACGGTTAGATCTCTGCCAACACAAGGCCGGGTTACCTCTGCAAAAATAGGTAACTACTGACACGCGTATGCCATCCCCCGATCGTAACCGATCTTCCCGAGGATCCCCGATTTCCAACAAACCACATCAAAATAATAATGCAGCAACCACATAGGTTAAGAATCTGGGCTCCATACCATGATACCACCTCTATCCAGAAGGAATGACATACACTAAGGGGCGCTACTCCCTAGAACCTTGTCGCATCCTTCCTGTTTTGACCATTTCCGGGGTGTGAGGCTCGACGAAGTCTCGTCCACAAAGCTACGCTTTCTACAAAGCCATGCTTCGGGTCAAACAAATGATCAACCTATGATCACAAAGATATAAGATCAAACAAATGATCATATCGCAAATGATCAAACACTGATCATTTCACAGCAACACTCAGTATGCCACGTTACCAAATTGGGAATATATTGCTGATAAATTTCAACTACATAACCTCTGAGCTCGTACGTCTCAGAGAAGGGTGTTAAGCTAAGAGAATAAATTCTCCGCCACCAACAGAGATGTATTTGAAAGAAATCAGCTTTATATCTCAAATTGTAACGTCAGACACACAATCCATACAAGTCTGTTCCGGGATCGAACAGAACCGAAGGCACTTCTCACGAAGCCCTTGCATATCCGGATAATTTTCTAATCACGTCCGGACTTCCCGTCACTAAGGGTGATAAAAGCTCTAAACTGGAGATCAGCCGATGTAGAGTAACTCGACGGTAATCCTTCCGTTTTCAAAAATATCCGGTCTTCAACACCGGTCTTCAAATGCAATTCATAACGACGTATCACATATTCGGAATGGGTTATACGACCCCATGGTCCTTTCCCGGCTAACCCGAATAGTGAGCGCTTATTCAAAAATAAGTGTGGCATTCAAATTCATCCAATTCACAACAAATACCTATTCAAGGTAATTATTGATAGTCGGTTATTTAACTATCAATAAAGATGCGCAACATCATCAGATTCCAAATAATTTTCCAAATTATTTATTTTCCAAAAATATCTTTACTAGATATAAAATTTCCACTTCAAAAATAAATCAACGTTTATTTTTCTAAACAGTTTCCCTTTCCTTGATAAATTCCATATTGAATTTACATTTTTCGAATATCTACTAATATTCGATTTTCAATCGTTTTCAAATATTCATTTTCGATTTATCTTTAAGAAGATAAAATCTCAAAACGTTTCATTTCATTTTGGAAAACATTCCATACTTATTTAATAATAAGTGTTTCACAAATCTTTTATTTTCAACATTTGAAAATATTCGATATACTTAAATCAAAGTTAAGTATAATTTCATTCTTTAAGGAAATTATTTGAGTCAAAACGAATGTTACGTAAAACATCGTTACGACGACTCAAAATCACTAGTATAGGGATTCAGATTTTAAGATAGATATGTAAATCCCAATACTACATAAACATTTCCTTTCGGAAATCATTTACTATAACAACAATGTTATAGTCCACCATTTCCTTATATTTCTCGAAAACGTCTATTTCAACAATAAAAATGTTGAAATCTATGTATTCGATATTCATTATATTTGAAAACATCTTTAAAACAATTAACTTCATTTCAAATATCACTTTCCCAAAACCATATCCATTTTACTTAAAAATATATTCACTGTCCAAAATCGTGAATATACTTCACTAACCACATTTCAATCTTTTCTACACATTTATTTCAATAAAAATTCACTATCCAAAATCGCGAATATATCTTCTTTAAAAATCTTCTATATTTAATTTATCAAATTCAATTGATTTTGAATTTATAAACACGTTTATAAATTCTATTTCTATTTTCTAACGACTTCAATTTAATAAATCTTCTTTATTAATAATTCGATCAATATCCATTTAAAGGCAAAAATCCAATTTATAAGTTAATCTCTTATAAATCTTTTATTCTATAGTTTCATCCATTTTATAACTTCACAATTTATAAATCTATAAATTCCATATCTTCACGATTTATAATTCTATAAATTTCATTTTTTTAACACTTATAAACTCGTTTTAAAATTCCAATATTTTAAATTTACAAATATCACTTTTTAAATCTTTTAAATAAACTGTTCACAAAAATTCGAAAATCTCAGTTCAAACCATTTTATAAATTGCTTAAACTATTTATTTCAAAAATCACTTTTCGGTTATATTTCACAAAGATCTTAACTTTTATAACTTTAAAATTTTAACGTTTATTTATTTAAAATAAATCACTTCAAAAATTCAATAAAACGTATAATTTCAAAGATCACTTTAAAAATCCTTTTAAATTAAAAGTCGTTATTTTTAAAACTTGAATCCGATGATGCAACAGCACCAATTAGTCAATCACAACATCAAACATCATATATCAACATATGATAACAGAATATACATCAATATCTGTAAATAAATAAATACTGGTGAGGAATCCAGTTGGATCCCTCCAACCTGTTTCCCTGCATCCACAGACGTTAGCACAATACCAATTCCACTTCGAGGTGGAATATCGCGGTATATGGGTTTTATAAAAATATCCGCTTACTAACGGCGCAATAGGGTCTCATCCGCTATACGAGGCGGGAAATCATCAATCCAATATATACATATGCCAATGTGTATATATTGCTATATATAAAGATATATCCTACTATATCTAATATCACATCCAATAGCAATCATCAATAACTGCAAAAATTCCACATTCAATTTGAGTGAGAAAAATCTCACCTTAGCATTTATATTTGCCATCCATTTCCAAACTTGACTCGATTTCCTTGATTTATACCTTGTATAAATATTTTACACAATAAATTAATATTCGAATCAATCGAATAAATTAAATTTCATTTGATAAGTGTACATTTCCAAGTGGTTTTATTTTGAACAAATTCTCCTTTTAATAAATTGATTCAACCAGAATTTAAATTCGAAACTATATTTTCTTTTATTCACCAGAGATTTTATTTTAAACCAAATTTCTTTTATCAAATTTATTTTCCAAACACTAAATCAATTTCAAACAAATTTTCCATTGATTTATTTTTTTCATTACCAGATTAATCACAACTTTGATTTCTAAAAGTTATCACCTTTAAATTAAACAAATTTTCTTGTTCATCATTATTTTCCTTTTTTTAAACAACCTGTAAAGATTTTTTATTTCTGCATACATATATCTTTTTAAAGTAAAAGGAAAACTGTCTTTACCTCACTGCTTGAACCAACTCGATGAACCCTAGATCGAAACCCCATCTCCCAGAAATCGCCTCGACATCGCGAGTGCCAACCGTGACGAACTTCCCCAGCGTGACTTTGCTTCGTATGAACCCGCCATCGCGAGTGTCGACATCACCTTCGATCTGTTCTGGCCCACGCGAGCGCCTCCACTCGACGAAGCTGCCTCCATTTGCTGCTGTCGTTCCCCCCCCCCCAACATCGCAACTCCTCGACTCCACGCACTTACGCGCGTCCCCCAACGCCTACAGATCGCGACATCGATTCCCATGACGTGGAACTTCCCCTAATGCTCACGCGCTCGCCCTTTTGATTTGAACGCGATTTTACGCAGTCGAACGAGATCCCGAGCCGCCTTCTCCCACGCGCGAGCACGCGCGCGTGCGCCTCCATCACGATGCCTCTCCTCCGATTGAACTCGCGGCCACCATTGAATTCGATCGCGATTCGTACTGAGAGGAGAATGTTTGGGGGATCGGCCATTGATTTAGTTGATTTTTGAACGAACGAGGGAAATAGATTTTGAAGAGGAACGAAATACTCGACTTCGATTCTTTTGTTTGTAAAGAGACTCGGCTGCCATTTTACTTCGTTCGTTTTATTTTTCTTTCGTTTGGTTTTGAACCGAGGAAGGAAGAGGACGTATTTGAAAATGAAAGGGGATGGTTGCGTGATGGGTTGCACGATAAATTCTCGTGATCTTCGGCGTAATCTTAGGCATGATTAACTGCTTAATTAAAGGGAGATAATCATACTCTCGTTGACCAATTACATATTTAAATTCAAATTGAATTCGATAAGGATTCAACGCGTTTACTCTCCGTACGGTCACATAACAGCTCCGATAAATACGAAATTTGAAATCCGGTAATAAAACAATATTACGGACCCAATGAAACTGGTTTCGTCGAATTCCGAGACTGTTTGAAAAATGACTATTTTTAATTATCGGTTCAAACAATTAAATTCAAAACTGAGCAAAACAATTTAAAATTCAATTCTGAAAGTTCGATTATCTTTGGTGTTATCAATACGAATTTTAAAAGCTTTCGAAATATTTTTCTTCAGCTTAAAATTGAAGATTCAAATTTTTATTCAACATTCAATCGATTAAATTTTATAATTTAATCGCCAATTCAAAGTTATATCCGGGATTCAAATTAAATCATCGTTCAAATATTTAAAATTAATTAAATATTCTCAATTTAATTTGTTCAAAATTCTGGGTCGTTACAGACTTCCCCCCTTAAAAGAATTTCGTCCCCGAAATTACAAGTTAGGAAAAAAAAGTCCTTAACTCGTCTACTATTTTTCACAATCTAATAGTTTTATCAAATTTTCAAAACAAATCTTCCTACTAAAGATTCATTATTTATTCAACTAAATTTCTAACTTCAATTATAAGTTTCAAACAACTTTGTTTACTTAACAATTCAAATTTAAATTTAAATTCAAATTTTAAACTTCCAAATTTTCTCAAAATTTTTCTAACACCCGAAATTTTCAAAAAATTTCGCCAGCGTCTCCTTTGCGCGGTTAATACGGCACGACTACAAAACGTCCCTACGGACTCTCAAATTTCAAAAAGAAAAGAAAAAGCCAAGCGGCTAGACAAGAAATCATCAAATCTCATATTGAAATTCAAATACTTACCTTTTGTCGAGCAATTCAAATTATCTTTGAAATCAAATCCAATTCCTTTATACACCTGTATGTCCTACTAGCCATAATATCTAGTTACATATATTCAAACCATTTTGCAAATTTTATTATACAATTTTCAATACAACTGCTTATATCATTTTTACTTCACTGTTGAAGTTATACATATTCATATCCATTCAATTTTACATTTCTAATCTCATTTGAATTCAATTCACAATTTTAATTCTATTGGAATTCAATTTTGTCTTCTATTCTAATATTGAATTATTTTTTTCTTTTTTTTTTCTTTTTTTTTATCGATTATCTTTAGTTCACTTCATTTGCAATTGATTCCATTCAATTTATTCGTTCACTAATTCATTTACATTAGACTGATTCAACATTCAATTAGTTTAATAGCTTAATTCATTTATCAATCCAATTCAGATTCTCAATTTTATTTAACTTTACCAAGGTCAAATTTCATCACTTAATCAAAATCACATTTTATTTTGCTTAATAAAATTGTTTAACCACTTTTAACAATTCGTTTCACTTCTATTTTCTCATTTTATAAGTTATATAACTCATTTATTATTCTCATAAATATTTTATATAGCATTTCAGAGTTTACCAACATTTCAAAGCCATTTTGAAAACAATTAAAATTATCCTTTGAATTTCAAAACAAAACCCAAAATTTTCAAACAACTTCTATTTAAAACAATTTGGCAGCAATTCCTCTTTTGGAAACCCGAAAATGAACATCAGTAATGCTGCAGTCATTACCGAAGTTATTTTCCAGCGACCGAAAAGAGTTTAGAGTTTTTCATTCCTCCAAAAATGCTTTTCAAAACCTTCGAAATTCATTTTCAAATCAAAAAATGATTTAAACTTTTCAAATCTCCAAAATTTTCAATTTCTTTTCAAAACTTTTTTCCAAAAACTTCTCTGGAATTCCGTTTTAAATCACAATTCACATTTATAATTTATATTCTCAAATTTCATTTCTATATGGATTCATTTCTTAACTTTGGAGTTACGATTTCAATTTCTTATTCAATTTCAGTGATGATAATTCACTATTATTACTTCCTAACATCCATGCAACCATATACTGTAATAATTTACAGAAAATCATTTCTTTTATATAAAAAAATAGTTTTGGGCAAAATTATTTCATTTACCCTATTTTAAAACAATACTGTGTCAGTTTATCTTGTTTAGAGTTTAGAAACCCCTATCGATTACAGTTAGCTAGACTGCACCGACCAGAATCCATAAACAATCAACCGATAAGTCAACACAATACAAAACAATTTTATATTCAAATAACAAATACGCGCTCATATCTATTATTACACTCAAACTCATTCTAGTGTACTGCTGACTCTATCTCTAATGAGTAACACCCAACAGAGCAGGGTTGTCGCTTAACCATATGCTCTGATACCACCTGTAAAGACCCGCAAATCCGTCTTCCGAAAACCCGACACTGCTACGTCCACTGTAGCAACTATTGAACAATCGGATGGCGGAAACGCGAACTTTAATGTTTAAAAGAAGAGGTAGAAGAAAAGATAGAAGAAGAGAAGAAGAAAGAAGAAAATAGAGAAGAACAACAGAACCACATCAGAAACACAGAACAGAAAACAATATCAGAATCTTACACATCGCAGCGGAACAATATATAATAGATAACACTAGTCTTTTAAAACAAAGAACTATATCAGTTTATACATACATCAATCAGAGTCATATACAACAATGGACAGTTATATAACTTGTCCTCATACAGAATACACAGCGGAATAAATAATATCAGATACAAATACTACGTCTCGTCCTCCAGCTTATCTCCAAAGCTCCAGAATATCCAGAATATCCTGATAATCTAACTCTAGACTGCCCGTGTGGAAATTGTGGGCACCCAGAGTTTAGAATGGAACAATAAACTCCGAGTCAGTCATAGAGACTGGTGTGAGATCGTAAAACAGTTATTTTTCACAAAGAAAATAAAACAAATTCGCAATGCTTTTGGAAAATGAAACTACCATAAGACCTCCCACCACACACACAATGCAAACGCAGAATTGGAGGAGATTTCTTCTTATGATAGTCAAAGATGCTTACTACGCAAAATCAAATCATTTTTGATATTATTATTTGTGCATAGTGTAGAAAACATTTCGAAAGTATAATATTAATCTTAGCCAACATACGACCAGTATCGTATGCCTACTATAGCTACCATCTAAACAGTGGTGACCACCGTACGTAAATGGCAGGTTCTACAACTAATACCGTACAAAGTTCGTATTGGGGTTTGGATTTCCAACAAATGGTCAGGCTAAGGAACTTCCTATCCACGATGGGTACGTCCCTGGAATAGACGACCCGAGAAATAACCTAACATTACGGTTAGATCTCTGCCAACACAAGGCCGGGTTACCTCTGCAAAAATAGGTAACTACTGACACGCGTATGCCATCCCCCGATCGTAACCGATCTTCCCGAGGATCCCCGATTTCCAACAAACCACATCAAAATAATAATGCAGCAACCACATAGGTTAAGTATCTGGGCTCCATACCATGATACCACCTCTATCCAGAAGGAATGACATACACTAAGGGGCGCTACTCCCTAGAACCTTGCCGCATCCTTCCTGTTTTGACCATTTCCGGGGTGTGAGGCTCGACGAAGTCTCGTCCACAAAGCTACGCTTTCTACAAATCCATGCTTCGGGTCAAACAAATGATCAACCTATGATCACAAAGATATAAGATCAAACAAATGATCATATCGCAAATGATCAAACACTGATCATTTCACAGCAACACTCAGTATGCCACGTTACCAAATTGGGAATATATTGCTGATAAATTTCAACTACATAACCTCTGAGCTCGTACGTCTCAGAGAAGGGTGTTAAGCTAAGAGAATAAATTCTCCGCCACCAACAGAGATGTATTTGAAAGAAATCAGCTTTATATCTCAAATTGTAACGTCAGACACACAATCCATACAAGTCTGTTCCGGGATCGAACAGAACCGAAGGCACTTCTCACGAAGCCCTTGCATATCCGGATAATTTTCTAATCACGTCCGGACTTCCCGTCACTAAGGGTGATAAAACCTCTAAACCGGAGATCAGCCGATGTAGAGTAACTCGACGGTAATCCTTTCGTTTTCAAAAATATCCCGTCTTCAACACCGGTCTTCAAATGCAATTCATAACGACGTATCACATATTCGGAATGGGTTATACGACCCCATGGTCCTTTCCCGGCTAACCCGAATAATGAGCGCTTATTCAAAAATAAGTGTGGCATTCAAATTCATCCAATTCACAACAAATACCTATTCAAGGTAATTATTGATAGTCGGTTATTTAACTATCAATAAAGATGCGCAACATCATCAGATTCCAAATAATTTTCCAAATTATTTATTTTCCAAAAATATCTTTACTAGATATAAAATTTCCACTTCAAAAATAAATCAACGTTTATTTTTCTAAACAGTTTCCCTTTCCTTGATAAATTCCATATTTAATTTACATTTTTCGAATATCTACTAATATTCGATTTTCAATCGTTTTCAAATATTCATTTTCGATTTATCTTTAAGAAGATAAAATCTCAAAACGTTTCATTTCATTTTGGAAAACATTCCATACTTATTTAATAATAAGTGTTTCACAAATCTTTTATTTTCAACATTTGAAAATATTCGATATACTTAAATCAAAGTTAAGTATAATTTCATTCTTTAAGGAAATCATTTGAGTCAAAACGAATGTTACGTAAAACATCGTTACGACGACTCAAAATCACTAGTATAGGGATTCGGATTTTAAGATAGATATGTAAATCCCAATACTACATAAACATTTCCTTTCGGAAATCATTTACTATAACAACAATATTATAGTCCACCATTTCCTTATATTTCTCGAAAACGTCTATTTCAACAATAAAAATGTTGAAATCTATGTATTCGATATTCATTATATTTGAAAACATCTTTAAAACAATTAACTTCATTTCAAATATCACTTTCCCAAAACCATATCCATTTTACTTAAAAATATATTCACTGTCCAAAATCGTGAATATACTTCACTAACCACATTTCAATCTTTTCTACACATTTATTTCAATAAAAATTCGCTATCCAAAATCGCGAATATATCTTCTTTAAAAATCTTCTATATTTAATTTATCAAATTCAATTGATTTTGAATTTATAAACACGTTTATAAATTCTATTTCTATTTTCTAACGACTTCAATTTAATAAATCTTCTTTATTAATAATTCGATCAATATTCCATTTAAAGGCAAAAATCCAATTTATAAGTTAATCTCTTATAAATCTTTTATTCTATAGTTTCATCCATTTTATAACTTCACAATTTATAAATCTATAAATTCCATATCTTCACGATTTATAATTCTATAAATTTCATTTTCTTAACACTTATAAACTCGTTTTAAAATTCCAATATTTTAAATTTATAAATATCACTTTTTAAATCTTTTAAATAAACTGTTCACAAAAATTCGAAAATCTCAGTTCAAACCATTTTATAAATTGCTTAAACTATTTATTTCAAAAATCACTTTTCGGTTATATTTCACAAAGATCTTAACTTTTATAACTTTAAAATTTGAACGTTTATTTATTTAAAATAAATCACTTCAAAAATTCAATAAAACGTATAATTTCAAAGATCACTTTAAAAATCCTTTTAAATTAAAAGTCGTTATTTTTAAAACTTGAATCCGATGATGCAACAGCACCAATTAGTCAATCACAACATCAAACATCATATATCAACATATGATAACAGAATATACATCAATATCTGTAAATATATAAATACTGGTGAGGAATCCAGTTGGATCCCTCCAACCTGTTTGCCTGCATCCACAGACGTTAGCACAATACCAATTCCACTTCGAGGTGGAATATCGCGGTATATGGGTTTTATAAAAATATCCGCTTACTAACGGCGCAATAGGGTCTCATCCGCTATACGAGGCGGGAAATCATCAATCCAATATATACATATGCCAATATGTATATATTGCTATATATATATAGATATATCCTACTATATCTAATATCACATCCAATAGCAATCATCAATAACTGCAAAAATTCCACATTCAATTTGAGTGAGAAAAATCTCACCTTAGCATTTATATTTTCCATCCATTTCCAAACTTGACTCGATTTCCTTGATTTATACCTTGTATAAATATTTTACACAATAAATTAATATTCGAATCAATCGAATAAATTAAATTTCATTTGATAAGTGTACATTTCCAAGTGGTTTTATTTTGAACAAATTCTCCTTTTAATAAATTGATTCAACCAGAATTTAAATTCGAAACTATATTTTCTTTTATTCACCAGAGATTTTATTTTAAACCAAATTTCTTTTATCAAATTTATTTTCCAAACACTAAATCAATTTCAAACAAATTTTCCATTGATTTATTTTTTTCATTACCAGATTAATCACAACTTTGATTTCTAAAAGTTATCACCTTTAAATTAAACAAATTTTCTTGTTCATCATTATTTTCCTTTTTTTAAAAAACCTGTAAAGATTTTTTATTTCTGCATACATATATCTTTTTAAAGTAAAAGGAAAACTATCTTTACCTCACTGCTTAAACCAACTCGATGAACCCTAGATCGAAACCCCATCTCCCAGAAATCGCCTCGACATCGCGAGTGCCAACCGTGACGAACTTCCCCAGCGTGACTTTGCTTCGTATGAACCCGCCATCGCGAGTGTCGACATCACCTTCGATCAGTTCTGGCCCACGCGAGCGCCTCCACTCGACGAAGCTGCCTCCATTTGCTGCTGTCGTTCCCCCCCCAACATCGCAACTCCTCGACTCCACGCACTTACTCGCCTCCCCCAACGCCTACAGATCGCGACATCGATTCCCATGACGTCGAACTTCCCCCAATGCTCACGCGCTCGCCCTTTTGATTTGAACGCGATTTTACACAGTCGAACGAGATCCCGAGCCGCCTTCTCCCACGCGCGTGCGCCTCCATCACGATGCCTCTCCTCCGATTGAACTCGCGGCCACCATTGAATTCGATCGCGATTCGTACTGAGAGGAGAATGTTTGGGGGATCGGCCATTGATTTAGTTGATTTTTGAACGAACGAGGGAAATAGATTTTGAAGAGGAACGAAATACTCGACTTCGATTCTTTTGTTTGTAAAGAGACTCGGCTGCCATTTTACTTCGTTCGTTTTATTTTTCTTTCGTTTGGTTTTGAACCGAGGAAGGAAGAGGACGTATTTGAAAATGAAAGGGGATGGTTGCGTGATGGGTTGCACGATAAATTCTCGTGATCTTCGGCGTAATCTTAGGCATGATTAACTGCTTAATTATAGGGAGATAATCATACTCTCGTTGACCAATTACATATTTAAATTCAAATTGAATTCGATAAGGATTCAACGCGTTTACTCTCCGTACGGTCACATAACAGCTCCGATAAATACGAAATTTGAAATCCGGTAATAAAACAATATTACGGACCCAATGAAACTGGTTTCGTCGAATTCCGAGACTGTTTGAAAAATGACTATTTTTAATTATCGGTTCAAACAATTAAATTCAAAACTGAGCAAAACAGTTTAAAATTCAATTCTGAAAGTTCGATTATCTTCGGTGTTATCAATACGAATTTTAAAAGCTTTCGAAATATTTTTCTTCAGCTTAAAATTGAAGATTCAAATTTTTATTCAACATTCAATCGATTAAATTTTATAATTTAATCGCCAATTCAAAGTTATATCCGGGATTCAAATTAAATCATCGTTCAAATATTTAAAATTAATTAAATATTCTCTATTTAATTTGTTCAAAATTCTGGGTCGTTACAGCACTCATCACCGAAATTATTTTCCAGCGACAGAGAGGGGAGTACAACTTTATCTTTCCAAATTTTCTTTTAAAAAAAACATTTCTTTCAAATTATATCAAAATGTTCATATCAGAAAATACTTCTAATAATATTATTATTCCAAAATCAATTGAAAGAATTTCCAAAACCCCGGGACTTAAGTTCTACATTTCCAATTTTATTTATTTATTTTAAATCTTATTTCGATTATTAATTATAAATTTTATTACCTAACAATCAATATAATACAACCAAATATAGATTTTATAAAAAGTTTATTTTATATATATAGAAAATATAATAGGCAAAATTATTTCATTCACCTATATTAAAATAAATATTATGTCAGTCTGTCCTATTAAGTGTTTAGAAATCCCTATTGATGTCACATCGTCCCATGCACCAACCAGAATTTATGAATACAAAACGGAACAGATTAACGCAATATTAAAACTTTTTTTTATAATACTAACAAATACGCTCTCTCATATACATACGCTCAGCGACTCCCATAAAGTATTACTACCCTATTAGTAAAGAGTCAAACCACACAAGGCTAAGGTTTATCGCTAAACCAAAGCTCTGATACCAACTGTAACATCCCACCTTTTTGTACGCTTAAGCAGACACACGTGCCAACTTAAACCATACAGAAGGTCAGATTGTTATGGGGTAAATAAGAAAAAGTGGAGAAATAAAAGAAACAAAATAGAATCTTGCAGCGGAACGATAAAATATAATAATCAAATAACAGTTCATGAAGCTGTTTTACAAAACATTTGATTATACTTATACAATACATATCAGAGTTACACATACCAGAGAATGATAATAAATGCAGTGGAATACAATGGTGTAGTGTAATATAATAAATAGTAGTAATAAAATCTTCGTCTTCGTCCTCCAGAAATAGGGCCTTCAAATCCTGAAATGCTCAAGCTGACCCGAGCGAATTGAAAAGACAAAACACTCGAGTCAGAACTAAAAGATCTTATGTAAGTTAAATCAATGAAATAAATATGAGTGTAAACGGCGTCAGAGATGTTTACGGGGTTTGACATCTCCTATCCAGTGTCTAACGTGAGTGCAGTAACTTAAGAAATGTTCGGGATTCACACCTCTTAAGGATCCGTTAAACTATCTACTATGTAGTAATATTCGCTATTATAATAATGTCTAATCAGTAAAGTATAATCATATAGAAAATAGCATTAAGGGGATGGTGAACCTTAACGCGGTCGGATCTTTAAACCAAA
The DNA here is from genome assembly GCA_030737815.1 of Allium fistulosum. Classification (NCBI taxonomy): domain Eukaryota; kingdom Viridiplantae; phylum Streptophyta; class Magnoliopsida; order Asparagales; family Amaryllidaceae; genus Allium; species Allium fistulosum. The sequence continues at coordinate 239,795,973 of CM060902.1, forward strand.
CTCGTAGTGGGTTCGATATGGTAGGTGACACGGCACACAAGGCAATGCCAGGGTAGATATACCAATTACGCATCCGGACTGGTGGTGACGCATAATAGCCACTACCGCCCACCTCGAACAACACTCCCAAATCAAGGGTGGCCACCAAATCAATCACAAGTAATAGAATGGTATCGAAGAAGTGTGTCCGATCAGAGGTGCTACCTCCTTGGCCCGTCGATCGCTCCTGTTTTAGCCACCTTATGCCAACTCACGGGAGTTGGGTCCACATATATACCTTAGGATTGTCGCCACCATCCTATTTCATTCTAGAAACTCCACCGCGTACACAGTTGTCAAAGTGGTTTTTGGTATCGACAGAGAGTATGTCCATATTCGATCCCGGTCTCTTTAACAACTAAACGTTATTATAACACCGTGGTCATTTTAAAAATATATATACTTTTAAAAAAAACAATCATTGCCCATTCAAAACATATTCTTTATTTCAAAATAGTATATACATCAAAAACCAAAATATTATTGCCATTTCAAACCATATCCTTTACTTCAAAATAGTATATACTTTAAAACCAAAATATTATTGCTATTTCAAAACATATCATTTACTTCAAAATAGTATATACTTTAAAACCAAATTCAATAATATATCATTTAAATAAAATCCAAATTTTCAATCACTATTCTTACTTTTAATTATAAAACTTGAAATATTCTTTAAAACCATCTTAAACCCAAATCACATAATGAAGTCATATTCTTAATCTCAAAATTTCAATCGGTTTCAAATCAATATATTTAAAGATAATTCTTAAATAAATTCTATTTCAAATAAATTCATTTTCAAACCATATTACTTTCAAAGTTATAACAATTTCGAAGACCAATACTTTGAAAACAATAATACCTTAATTTCAATAAAACATTTCAATTTTGATATATTTCAAGTCTTTAAATATTCCAAAATTCCCAACCAAATATGATAATCTTATATATACGTTAATTCAATTTACTATTATTTAGTTTAGAAATATTTATTTAATAAATTCAATATCACTTAAATAAAGCTCAAACTTGAAATATTCGTAAATCAAACTTAAAACATCATCAAGTTATACATAGCTTAAATTTTAGAATTTAACCATATATAAAATAATATTTATATAATATCAAAATTTAAAATTTATTAAACCGTATATTTCTTTCCAAACCATAGAAAATCCCTTAAAATATTTATATATAGACCACAGTGCCTGTATATAATTTTCTATCCTATGGTCAAGTGATACGGATATTTATCATTTCAATCCGTAATTTAAAAATAAAAGTTTACGGTTATATATATCATTTCAAACCGCAATCCCTAATGAAATGAAAATGCATAATAACTTGTAGTTTATACAATGTAAAATATAGCATCCATTCATCCAAATATCAATAAACAACCATTCATTACAATCATCATCCAATTTAAACAAAACATCAATATAAAGCATATAAAATATAACAGGCATCAATGAATAGTTTATATTTAATAAAAATTAATAACTATTCAACCGACAGTTTATATGCAATAATAAATAAATTTAACTGTCAAATTATATGCAAAAATAAAATTACATAACAATTTAATTTAAATAAATGCTATCTAACTGAGATGATGATTAAATATATGCCCAAACAATCATAGATAAATTTTAAATCACATCAAAATTTAATTTAACAAACATAAGAAATCTTAGAAGTTGTGAGTGGGTTAAAACACTCACCTTTTGAATTTAAATTGAATTCAAATCCAATTTAAACCCAAAAAATTGACCGTCTCATAATTTGTCCAAACAAGCGTCATCAAGTCCGGAATTTGATTACGATCCTAACAAAAAAAACCGCGCGTGTAACGACCCCGAAATTTAAATTTATTTAAATTAATAATTAAATGAATTTTTGAATTAAATTGAGTAATTAAATAAATTTTTGGATAAAATTAGTAAAATAAATCGATAAAATGGAAGCGAGTTTCCCCGATCGTATATGAGTGAATTTGAAAATAATAAATATATAAGTAAGATAACATTGCAAAGTAATAAAACAAATAAACATATCTATGAACCAATACATAATTAAGTAAACAAAACTAATACAACATCACTTCTCAGCCAAGCCAAATAATGTAGGCAAGTACATAAACAAGCTAAGTAAAGGATGCTTGTATGTAACCTGTAAGTGATTATGCAAAGCAAGATAAAGGAATAAACAAAGTGTAGATTGTACAAAGCAAACTTTATCACATATATAAAATAAGTTACCAAAATCATTTCAGCCGAAAGCAAAGGACCATGGTGATAAATGCAACATACTTCTAGCATTTAATGCAAGTATCTCTTGCCATACCCATTGTATATACAAACAATATTTTATCACCTTGTATAAAGAAATGCATATCACCCTGTACAATGTTTTATCACCCAGTACTAAACAAGTAAACACACTGTAAATTTCATTCCTTTCCATCAACTCCATTTCAAATTCGTTCATTCTTAGCAAGTTCAAGTATTTTCAAGCATTCCAGTTGATAAGAAACGCAAGTTTTAAAATCAAAGACAAATGAAGGCAATTCCAAGTTTTAAAGTTTACAAGCTTTTTCATTTTCAATGGTGCTCTGTCCATTTAAAAACCCAGGTGAGCAACTTTAATCTTTTAAACCATTCTTTGAATCCAATGTTGAGAATCTGTGAGTAAACTCATTTTTTTTTACTTGAGTTCAGTTTGAATCTCTAGTTGCCGGTGAGCATCTGATAGTTATGAATCAACTATGCTTGTATGGTAATGGAAATATGCCTGTATATATGTAATTATGCCTATGTGTATATTGTTTGCCTTTTTGGAAAATATGCAGATAGCCTCTGTTTAACATTTATAGTTTTAAAACTGTTTAGAAAATAAAAATCATAATCTCATCCTAGAATCCTTTGTAGGCTATGATGTCTGAATAAATTTTTGTTGTAAGAACAGGATTCACTTTTAAAAGTTGTTTCAAATTAAATTATAAATGGATTTTCTAGAAAATCAAGAAACATAGTAATAACCGAATATATGTCAAAAATCAAAGTTCATAATTCCAGACTTTAATCATCCTGTCTGATTCGTGATGGCGAAGAATGAATTTTAATGACAATAACTTGATTTTTAGTGTAATAATAAGTTGGAATTTTTAAGTTGAACTGAAATTGCATTTCTGTCATTTGCCGACCATCGGTGGTAGTGGGGTAGTCGTGATCGATACTGGAGGAAGATAGGGTGTTGTGGATCATCAGAAAATAAATAAAGATTTTTTTTATTTGTTGTGGTAGCCATTTGAGGTCGAAATAGGGTTTAAGCTTGTTTTTGGGTAGGCCTGGCTGTCGAGAGTATTGCGACGTGGGTGGTTAACCGGAATTGAACGCGAGGAGTGTTGGAGGTGCCAGGAGACGTGGCGGAGCTACGGTGAAGGTGGTGGAGTTTCTAGTGGCAGGGATCATCGGAGGTGGTCGAAATTCCGTTGAGGTATGTTACAGGCTGTGTGAGTTTTGAGGTCGATTTCATTTCTCGATCGAATCGAGTGGAACTGGTGATTGCGTTTAGTTGCGAGGGTCATCGGTGGAGTGTGGAGATCGACGACGATGGTCAGAGCATCGCCGTTCGATCGTACACGTGCACGTGCACGCTGGGTTGTCTGGGCTGTGTTGTTACTTTGGGGAAGAAGAAGTAGTTGAAGGGTTACTCGGGAAAAATGTCGGGACGAATGGGTTTTGGCTCGAGTAGTTGCGAGAGTTAAAAGTTTACCAGGTTTTTTTTTAAACTTTAAATTTAAACTGAAAAAAAAAGAGAAGAAGAAAGGAACAGGTAAGAAGAAAGAGAAGGTGGGAAGGGAGAGTGACACGGGAAAGAACAGTGAAGGTCGCGAGTATTACTCGGGTAAATTAAGTAACTGTCTCGGGTTCTATTTTCTTGTAAATCAGCCTATAACTTTTAAGTTATTTTGCGAAGTAAAGTTTAATATTTATTTAAGTAAACATAGTTGACAAATTTAAAACTAAGATATAATTTAAAATCAGTAAGAAAGATCACAATAATAATTAATTTATATGGGAAGTTTATTTGAGCAAATGTAATCGATTTATACTTGTAATTAAATAAGTAAATTAAGATTTAATAAAGATGCAATTAAAGATTGATATTTATAACTTTGCGTTTCAATCAATTTTGAACTTAAGAATTTAACTATCTACTTGAAGTTAATGAATAGTAACTAACTAATTTAATTCTTAATAAAGTAATTAAGAAATTAATTGGAAATTAAATAGGTAATTTACTTTTATAAATTAAGGATTAAGGGTTATAAATAAATAGTTAAGAATTAATTAATTAAGTAATTAAGAAATAATTAATAAGGTAGTAAGTTGATTTATTAGTGATTAATCAAACAAAATAATAATGATTATTTTTAAGTAAAAAATTAAGTTAAATAATTCAAACTATATTGATATGAACTGATGATTCTTGTTTGATTGACTCTGATATCTATTTGATGATATTGTGAGATGTTCTGTGATATGCTTTGATATATCTATGATGATTGTATATGATTTATCTGTGATAAATGTTATGTGAATTAAATCATTGAATTAAACTATTTAAATTTATGAGACAACTTGGCCCGTAAAACGGCACTTGAATTTCGATGCGACAGGGAGTCGGATTCCAGTTGGTTATCCGAAACCCACATCGAATTGTAATGATGAATCTTTGTGACCGATAAATTTATTTTATCTATGAATCTGTGAATAAAGATAAGCGTTATCGATTATACCGCTTATCGATATATCTGTGATGATTGATGTTGCACTATTGTGTGTAAAACCCCTAGACTACACTTTACACAAACAAATATGGATTTCACGTGGAAATCGGTTAAGTCACAGATAATTTAAATTTGATGTTTTTGAAATTGAAATTTTTAATTTCAATTGATTTTGAAATTGGAAATTTGGGGTTTAAATTGAAAAGCTTTTGAAATGGAATCTCAAAGATAAAAGTTATTTTGAATAACTTAATCGAGTTGTGAAAATTTAAATAATTTGATTTAAATTTGAATTCAAGTTTGAAATTAAATCTATGATTGAAACTAGGGACTAAAGATGATATAAAATGTGTTTGTATGAATTTAACCATTTTAAAAAGTATAAGTTGGGAATTTGGATTTAACCCAAGGATTTCAACTAGTATGAATGAATCAGATTTCCAAAGTAAAAACTGTTGTTTTTAAATGGTAAAAGCTTTCAGATAAGAAATGAAATTCCAGTTAATTAAAGGAATTTCAAGTAAATTGAAAAATGGATTTTCCAAGTTATGAATTGTTTTGAAAGCTATGAATCAAATCTGTTATTTTTAACAGATTTAAAATGATGTTTTGTTTAAACCATTTGAAATGAAATTGTTTTGAAAACTATAAGTTAAATCTTTGATTTAAAGATTTAATGAATTAATTAAACTGAAATGGAAATCGATTTGGAAAATCTGTGAATGAATCTTTGTGAAATTAAGTGAACTTTGTGAATTGAATCTTTTTGTTTAAAAGATTAAAATGGTAATTTGATAAACCATTTGTAAAGAAAGTTTGGGTTTAAGTTGTGACTTAATTGAAATCCCAATATCCGTATGTTTTTAAATATTTCGCTCACTATTCGGGTTAGCCGGGAAAGGACCTTTGGGTCGTATAACTCATTCCGAATAGTGTTACATCGTATATGGATAGCATTTGAAGACCGGTGTTGAAGACCGGATATTTTTCAAAAATGAAAGGACAACCTGTCGAATGTCTCTGCACTGAGTCGCGCCGGTATAGAGATTCATATCACTCTTTTTGTGACGGGAAGTCTGGACGTGATTGAAAGTTATCCAGAATTGCAAGGGCTTCGTGAGAAGTGCCTTCGGTTCTGTTCGAACCCGGAACAGACTTATATGGATACATGTCTGACATTACACTTTGAGATATAAAGCTGATTTCTTTCAAATACATATCTGTTTGGTGGCGGAGAATTTATTCTCTTAGCTTAACACCCTTCTCTGAGACGTACGAGCTCAGAGGTTATGTAGTTGAAATTTATCAGCGATATATCCCAATTTGGTAATGTGGCATGCTGAGTGTTGCTGTGTGATGATCAGTGTTTGATCATTTGCGATATGATCATTTGTTTGATCTTATATCTTTGTGATCATAGGTTGATCATTTGTTTGACCCGAAGCATGGCTTTGTAGAAAGCGTAGCTTTGTGGACGAGACTTCGTCGGACCTCACACCCCGGAAATGGTCAAAACAGGAAGGATGCGGCAAGGTTCTAGGGAGTAGCGCCCCTTAGTGTATGTCATTCCTTCTGGATAAAGGTGGTATCATGGTATGGAGCCCAGATACTTAACCTCTGTGGTTGCTGCAAATTTATTACTTTGTGGTTTGTTGGAATCGGGGATCCTCGGGAAGATCGGTGACGATCGGGGGATGGCATACGCGTGTCAGTAGTTACCTATTTTTGCAGAGGTAACCCAGCCTTGTGTTGGCAGAGATCCGGTTAGGTTCTCGGGTCGTCTATTCCAGGGACGCACCCATCGTGGCATAGGAAGTTCCTTAGCCTGATCATTTGTTGGAAATCCAAACAAAACAATACGAGCCTTGTACGGTTTTAGTTGTAGAACCTGCCATTTAATATGGTAGCTATAGTAGGCATACTATAATGGTACCTATGCTGGCTAAGATTAATATTATACTTTCGAAATGTTTTCTACACTATGCACTAGTAATAATATAAAAAATGATTTGATTTTTGCGTAGTAAGCATCTTTGACTATCATAAGAAGAAATCTCCTCCAAGTCTGCGTTTGCATTGTGTGTGTGGTGGGAGGTCTTATGGTAGTTTCATTTTCTAAAAGCATTGCGAATTGACTTTAAAAATCTCTGCTATTTGTTTTTAAAGATAAACTGTTTTTGTTGCTCACACCAGTCCCATGACTGATCCGGAGTTTATTGTCCCTTTCCTAAACTCTGGATGCTCAAAATTTTTCTACACGAGCAGTCTAGAGTTGGGTTTTTCAGATATTCAGGTTTAGTAGATTATCTGGAGCTAGTTCAGTTCTTGGAGTTCATGGACTGACGTTGCTTATCTTGGAGCATTCTATTGGAGACATTCTATTCCGCTGCTGGTGTTATCGTTTCTTTTCCGCTGCTATTTGTTGTATCATATCTCTGATGTATATTGATATTCATTGTATCATTCTGTTGTATCAGATATTGTATATCAATGTATTATTCATTTATTCCGCTGTGTTATTTACTTAATGTTGTTATAAGCTCCCGAGAACCAGATTCGGCAATTGAATCTACGGCATTTTGAGTACAAGTGAAGTATGGGTGCCGATTTTCGAACGCGAAAATCCGGGTCTTGACAGCGCGTGAAACGGAGTTCGTATGCGAGAGTTATAGCGAAAATTGTGATTGAAATTAAATTTAAATAGAAACAAAAAGAGAACACATTTACCGCCACGTCGCTAGATCACACGTCACTGCCTTCTTCTTTTCATTCTCTACAACAACGCACGCAATTATCTCTAGGCAAATTGACGCGCACGAGACAACACCATTGAATTACGCTCGTCGAGAGCTTCAACATATAAAATTTTGAGATGTTTTTGAGGACTTTGAATTTTTAACTTTGATTTAGAAATGGATCTAGATCTGAGATTTTTGTCTGCCATTGAGGAGGAGAAGGAGCTGATGAAATTTTACGCGCAGACAAATGAGAATAGGCGGAGGCTAGGGTTAAGCGATGTATTTATAGATGAAGTTGGAATAGACAGATGGATCCGAATTTTAATGAATTCACAATTTGTCAATTTAAATTCCAATAATCCATTTATTTGATTTCTAGATCTTATTATGAATAAATGGTCAACTTACCATTTCTATCATTTCTGATTGCAATTAGCTTCAAATTTATTAACCAAACCTCCATATCAAATAAGGATTTATTGCAAAAAATTTAGTGTTTACCTTTAATTAAAGTAAATTCAATAAATTATAAAATCTTATTTCAATGAAATTTTATACCATTCGTATTCAATTCTCTTTATTAAATCAATCATCCTCTTATGTATATATATTTAACATTAGTATATATCCAATTACCCAAATTGATTTACAGCCTAACATAACATTTGAATTTTATTCCCAATTAATAAATTACTACATTAACTAAAATTTAACGTTTCCCCTTTAATTTACATTTTTCACCTTTCGTTACTACACTAATTATCCTTAAAGTAACGTTTATTATTAATAACAATATTATAATTACTTACATTTTAAATGAACTTTATTTACAATAAATTCATTGACCAATTAATTAGGTAATTTATATAGTTGCTATCCTATCCTTAAATTTATTTCATAAATTAATCCATTTCATCTAAATTCTTATCTATGTAATATTTCAACATTTAGTTTCATCAAATGTAATTGTTTTCCAATACGTTAATAACTTTATTTCCAAGTTTTATATTACAACAAACTATCCAATACGAAAGTCTTAATATTTTTGCAAATACTACTTTAATTAACATTAACGCAATACTCAATTTAAATTATTGTAACTGATTTCAAAATTGTAAATTAACAAGCTACCAAAATAGGCAACATACAATAATCGTACTCTAACCTTTAGTCACATTAATACGCTTTTATTTCTCAAAAATCAAAGTTCCCATTTAACTAAATCTCCATAAATGAATTTGACATTATTTTCAAAAATTACTTTATATTAACATTAACGTAAAAATATATTTATATCTATTGCAATCGATTTACCAGTTATACTTTAATATACTAAAAAAAATGGTTAACCAAAATTTTTTACCATTTAGCATTCACTTCCACTTACAAGCTACTATTAACACAAATGTTGTCATTGACTTAGCTCTAATTAAGTAAATTAGATGAATGGGCAAATTTTATCAATTATCACTAAATGCCAAATCCTACTCACATTCATAATTAAATATCAACTACAATTTATTAAAATTACTTACCTATCCTTATTAAATCAAATTGCAATCTATTTAGTACTATCTTCTCAATTAACATAACATTTAGATGTTAGATTTCATTTAATTCCAATTTATTGACCCACTTAAATTTTATTCTTTTCATTCAATATCAATTGTCCATTCTATAAGTAAAATTAACATTAGATTCATACTCATATAATAGCTTCAAATTCATCTAATAAATATTTATAAAATCTTTAAATACTAAAACCATTTAATTGCAATTAATCCCTTTGATTACAATTAACTTAACAACCTAATAAAATAAGTAACGTACAATCAATATTGTCATTAACTTCTAATTACACTTTTAGAGGTTCACTATTTACACCCCAATATTGTAATTACTTACATAACATTGGTTTTACTCAATTAACATTTATTACAAACTATTCCAAAATTTATTCAATATTTATTAGTTTTCTTATATTATATTTATAACCAAGTGTAAATTTTAACTTGAATTGGTTGGATTTCCTTTCAAGTTATTAAAAATTAACTTATACTAACATATTCCTTAATTTATTCCAATTACCGTTACAATGTTTTTATTACATAATCAATTAATTACTTTCCTTTCTCGTATTAAATTATACACCTGTATAATCCTTTCCACTATTCATTCATTAGCATTCTATGTAAATTTCAATCTTTTGTAATAACGCATTTATTATACTTTTGCATATCAATAAATAAGGTTTCAAATAAATGGGGTTTATTAAATTCAATCTTTATACTTAAGTCTATTACAACCAATGTAATATTTTCATAGGTTAATTATTAACATTTATTTCGTTACAACATTATAACCATTATATTTCTTTATAATTAAATTCCAAAAATCTTATAAATAGGCCAATTTAATTTACGAAATTACACTAGAAAATAAACTTCCAAATTATCTGATGAAAATTTACCAGTTGCGATGATTAATTAGACGCATTCCAAATATCAAATTTTTATTTCAAAATTTTATCGTTTAAAATTTCACAAAATTTCAACTAATTACGTTATTAAAACAGTCAAAATTTACGGGTCGTTACACTCTCCACCACTCAAAACTTTTCATCCCCGAAAAGGAAGGAGGTAGGAGAATAGAAACAACCAGAAAGAAAATAGATTGGAATACAAGTAAAATAATTAATTTAAACCATATAAAATTCAATTTAAATTAATTAATATTTAACAATTTGGTTAAATCCCTTTGAGTTCACTTAAGTTAAATCAATCTATCTATTTCTAAATTCATTATCTTATTATCTAGTCATCCTCAATTAACAATTTCTAAATCATCAATTTGTATAATCATTTATTGTACTCATATTTTATTCAACAAATTTAATTCTTTTATTCCAAATTATTATTAAGTTTATTCCACTTAATATATATCTTATTACATATACTTAAACCATATAAATTAATTTAAACCATATAAATTTCAATTTAAATTAATTTATATTCAATAATTGGTTTAAATTAAGGTATTTCTATAAGTTGATCTAATTTCAATTTGTTAATTCTTTCAGAACAAAATTTATTATATTCCTCTCATTCGATTAACTTATTATTCTATCATCTTTATTAGCATTTTTTATATTTTTTTATAATTAAAACAAAGTGTATAACATTTATTATAAACACTCAAATTTTATTTATAAAATCATTTTATATTGTATATTATCCAATTAAATTTTAACTTCTAAATATTCTAGGTAAGTTATACTGAAATGCAATTTAGTACTTTACAAATAAGATTTCAAATTCAATTATTTCAAGTTTACATATTTATTCAAAATTTTTGACTTCAGTTTATAATTGAAATCATCTTTAAATCATAAACTTAAGAATTTAAATCTCCGATTTACTTCAAACAATTTTGAGATAAATATATATAGCATATATCCGATCAAAATTAATTTTTATATATATATAATAAATTAGGTCATACCACAGAAATTCAAATCAAATTCAATTTCCAAAACAAAAGTGTAGCAAAGCTACTGAATGGTGTCTTCACTTCGAAACTCGAAAATGAATGTCGATGATGCGGCCGTCATCACCGAAATTATTTTCCAACGACAAAAGAGAAGAGTACTGATTTAAACATTTTAAAATTCTTTGAAAATCATTTATATTCGAAAATACTTTAAATTATACACATTTAAAACTTTAAAACCAAAGTTTGAAATCATCGAAAATTAAATTCTCAAATTTCCGATTTAAATTCATTTCAATTCCAAATCAATTTATAAACCATATTTATAAATTCATTTAGAACAATAAATGATAATCAAATATTATCATTTCAAACAACCAATTTAATTAACTATTTAATTCCAGAAAATCCTATACTTATATATATATATATAATATAATAATACGAATCTGTTCAATTTACCAAATTTGAAAATAATATTGTGTCAGTTTACTCTGTTCAAGTGCTTTGGAAATCCTATCGATAGCATAGATCAGACGAATCAATCAAAAACCTAAATCAACATCAACTACTCAAACAACACAATATATAAAATATTTTAATATTAATTACAAATACACTCCCTCACTCGATAATTCAAGCATGGATTTCAAAGCAAAGATGGGATTCAAAGTAGAGGAACTCTAATCAAATAGAATTCAACTAAAAGATAGACTCGATAGGGAGATAAGATGATTAAATTTCAAATTGGAAGATGGATAAATTTATATAAATCGCGGGTAACCTTAACCGGGTCAACCATGACTTCAAGAATACGATCGATGCGGAATTCTGAATCAAATCGACATCAGATCACAAGAGATATAATTCAGGTAAAGCAAAAGATAGCAGTATCTAAACCGAGGATACAGAAATCTCTGGTGAATCAATGCCTGTTGTAAAGGAGTTTCACTCCTTTACAAATCATTCAAAGATTGGCGAGACCGCCGATTTATTATTGAGATTATTCGAAGTGGAGTTATAGGATACTCCAGAATCAAGATGACACAAATAGGGGCGACACGAATGAACTTTGGAACCGAAGGGAACGTTCCAGAATTCAAAGAAACCGAGTCAAAGAAGAAGGAATTCAAGCTTGAACGAAAGTGATTCTATAATTGAATTTTACTCTATATGCTGAGATTTGCCTAAAACCAGAGCTCTGATACCAACTGTAACGACCCACTATTTTGGACCATTCAAATCGATAATAAATCCACACATGTCGGACTTGAATAATTCAAAACAATATATTGTTATTAAAATTTGGCAAAACTCAGCATATATAGTAAATAAATTAATCACAGATCACAGACACAGAGTAATATAACAATAAGGCAGCAAAAACAAAAGAATAGTAGTTCATGAAGCTACTATATATGTATAACAGAGTTAAACAAGATACAACAAAAGTCTCGAATACAATAGTCAAATACAAGATCAGAATACATCATTGGAAAGAACGGAATATCTGAAAGCTGGATAGATAGCTGGATCTCCAAGCGAAGCTCCAACTCCAAAGGTGGGTCTCGAATACTGGTACACTCAGTCTGACCCGAGCGTAAAGAAAACACAAAACACTCGAGTCAGGATTAACATTCTTATATCAATAAATCCAACTCAAGTGAAATAACGACTGAAATACAAGTAACTCAAAGGATGTTTGGGATAACCATCCTCTAAGGATCCATTAAACTATCTACTATGTAGTAGTGTACGCTAAGTAGATAATGCCTATCAGTAATATAAAGTATCAAAATAGCGTTAAGGCGTTACCATTATCCCCCTTAACACATTTTATATAAGCGTCATAGTCTATACAGCACTTTAAACTCTACAGTAAACTAGTGGGCTATCAGGGAGTACTCCATAGTTATAACACAAAACAAATCGTTGTGATATCCTGGAATTTTGGCAATATCAATTTAATAATCTTTATTAATAATTAAATTGATTTGTTGATTTATTTTATAGATTGACAAGTTTATTTATTTTAAAAGGCTAATAAAATTTTAATATTGGAAATATTTATTTATATCTTTTCTAACAATTTTAAATTGGGAAGTTTTTTCTTTCTAAAACTAATATAAGTGTTTATATTTATAATGTATATATATAGGTATATATATTATAAATAGGGAGTCTTTAATTTAATAAAAGGATAAGTTTTCAAATTATAATATATATGTATATATATATATTGTTATTTGAAGTTATGTATTAAATTCAATAGGATAATTATCAAGCTAATGTTAAAAGTACTTTTCATTTAGAATATATATATTTGCATATATTGGAATGAAAAGAATATTGAGTTTGAATTTAATAAAGTATTTTCAAACTTTAATATTTATATAATTTATAATTTGGAAATTTGTAATCTGACTTAATACTTTTGGAAATGATAATTGAGATTTAAATAACAAGGATAATTTCTTATTTATTATAAAGATATATTTTAGTTTAATTTTTAAATAAGATTTAAAATAAGAAGTTAATTGGTTTTAAGATTCTTTCATTTTTAAAATTCAAATATAAGTCAAAATAGGTTTGTAAAAATATATATATATATAGAGTTAAACTCAATTTCTCAAGCATTTATAAATATGTTATAAATATTTGATTAAAGCATAAATTATAAAAGGATAAATACATTTTTATATACATATAGATATTTTATAAATACACATGTAGGATTTAAATAAATCAAAATAAAAGGGAATTTACACTTGTAAACATATAAGGATAGTTGGAAGACATTTGTAAATTGTAAACATATGTGTAAGCTAATTAAAGAGGACAAGTGGCTTCATTTTTATTTTCTCTTTGGTAATTAAGTTTAAAAAAGTTTTCAAAACATAGAAAGAGATCTGACATTTATTTTCTTCAGCTCTAAAACTATCTTCACTTCTTTCTCCACTAAAAATAATTCGAATTCTAGAATCAAAAATAAAAATGAAAACCTGAAATCTAAAACTCAAAGCAAAAGAAGAAGTAAATCTGGAAATTCAAATGCAAAGGAAGATCAAGGCAAAATTCAAATAGCAGTTTTAAAATCTTCAAACAACCTGAAGATCATGAAAAAGGAAATCTATCAACAAATTTCAAAGATCAACAGCAAGATTAAATTCATCAAGGCAAATAAAAGTTCAAACCCAAACATGCAAGCCTGGAAACAAAATGTTATCTGCTTCTCTGTTTATTTGACAGGTGAGTAAACTTAAGTTTTAAAAACAGTTTTAAATCTTGTTTTCACTTTGTTATATGAATAAAATTCATATGTTAGCTTTAATATTTGAATTGAATGGATGCATGCATGTATACAAGTATTGTTGCCTGTGAATAACTAGTTATGTTTGAATATAGGCTCTGTATGTTTACAGAGTTTGATTTTCTTTTTAAATATCTACATCTCATCATTTAATCTCTGATAACTTATGAATCGTAAATAAAAGATGTGTGGAATCATGTAATATTACTAATAAAAATAAGTTCTGGAAATTTTTATAACTTATATTGTCTGGAAATTTATAAATAGCAGTAAAATGTAAATTGGGTCTAAATTTTATCAATTTAATTTTAAGTTTGAATTGCATAATTAAATTCATAATGCTAAATCATGAATTTTGAGATATGAATCATGATTTCTAGTTTGGTAATTAAAGAGAATTTTGGGTTAAACTGTTTTGGACATATTGACCAATCTGAGGCGATTCGTGACGAACTGGAAGTCGGGGTTGAGTTTGAAGGTAGAGGGAATGATGGAGTTCCTCGGAAAAATAGTGGAGTGATTTATCGTTAATCGTGATGGCCGGAGATCATTGGAGTAGGGTTTAAGACGCTGTTTTTACGTTGTTGTTCTAATGGGTTTCGTGATGTCGAGAGGTGATCGGAGACGATCGCGTATTGTTTTGGAGATGCGGGTAGGCGAGGCGAAGCTATGGGGAAGATGGCGAGGTTCCTCGAGACTGGAATGATCGGAGACGAACGATTTCTGGTGATGTTTCGTTCCAGATTGTGGGTTCAATGGTCGAATTCGATTCTCATTCGTATCGAGAATATCTGGGTAGTCGATCGTGGAAACGTGATGAAAGGCGACTTGCCGGAGACCAGAACGGAGATCATCGACGTCCAGCGTGTGTGTGCACGTGCACGAGCTTGTTCGTGTGCATCTGGCAATCTAATTTTGGGGAAGAAGTTTGTTCTTGGGGGTTCGTTCGGGAATTATCAGGTTTTACTCGAAGCAGGGAAGATGGGAGTTGTCTCGCGTTTACTTCGTGAATCCTGGAGTTTGCTTCGGGTTTTTGAGTGTTTTATTCGGGTAAGGGTAGGAGCAGGTATTAGACTTTTTTTTAAAAAAGGAAATGTTAAAGTTTAAACAAAAGAAATTTTGTTTGTAATATTTTCTGAGTTTAAAACAAAAGTTTAAACAAGTTTATATATTTTATAATATTAAGTTTTAAAATAAAATAAGTAGATTTTGAAATAAATTTGTATTTAATTATATTTAATAACTTGGGAAAAGTTTTAAAGATTTAAAGGTTTAATTTAAAATGTGTTTAATGATTTATTGATTTCTAAATCTTATATTTTAATTTAATTAAGGTTTAATGGTTAAGATTTAGTAATCAATTAAAATAAGAATTTTTCTTAAGTATTTAGAATGTTGATTTAATTAAAGATAATTAAATTTGAAAAGGAAATTTAGATAATTTAATTATTTTAATTATCAAGTGTTATTGGTAAATAATTGATTTAATTAAGATAATAGTTTCTTAATTAAGAACCTTTAATATAGTAAGTTAAGAATCATTTAATTAAATTTAAATGATTAAGTTAAATTAATAATTAATTAATTAATTAATTTGTGATTAATTAAGATAATCATTTATAAATTAATTAAGTATAATTACTTGATGAAGTAATTAAGGAAAAATTACTGGATGTAATTAAATAAAGGTAAATTATTTAATAAAGTAATTAGAGAATAATTATTTTATGAAAGTAATTAAATGAAAGTGGTTAAGGGTTAATCACCTAGTGTTATTAATTAAATAATTTATTTAATAAAGTTAATTAAAGGATTAAGGTTAATTAATAAGGTAATAAATTTTTAAGTTAAGATAATTAATTTAAAAGTAATAAATTAATGGAAGTAATTAAGGGAAGTTAATTACTGGATTAGATTAATCAAAGATGATTAATAATTGTGGTTTAATTGAGGTTAATTACTTAATGTAAATAATAAAATAATTAAAGGTGTAATTAGGGATCATTAGTTTTTAATTATTGATGTAATTAAGAGTTAATTAATTAAGATTAATTAATCAAATGATAACTAATTAATTGTAATTAATTAAGGATTAAAGTAATTAATTATAATTAATTAATTAATGAAGTAATTAAAGGATAATTACTATATGGGTTAAGAATAATTAATTTGTGAAATTAATTAAAGATAATTACTTAAATGTAATTAAAGTATAATTAATCAAGGTGATTAATTAAAATGGATAATTAGAGAAAGATTAATTAATTTATTTGTAATTTATTTATATATAAGTAAGATTTATAATGAAGTAATTAATTTAATTTACTTTAAATTAATTAAGAGATGAAGTAATTAATTTAATTCACTTTAAATTAATTAAAGATAGAGATAGTTAATTTAATTCATTTTAAATTAATTATGTTATGATTAAGTAAATCATTGCTTATATAAGAATGAATGACATTGATTGACTAGAATGAATGTTATCTCAGAAATGAGATAAGTAATGTTGTGTGGTATGAATGCTTGGTTGCATTATAATGGTAATATAGATTAACTATTGTGATGTTGATATGGATTACCTATTTGATTATGAATCATCTGTTTAAATGATAATGTGATTATCAATTGTGATGTGTGAATTATCTATCTGTATGAATATAGATAAGTTAAATTGTTTAAACCTTTAAACAACTTGGCCTTAAAAGATACGTTTTGGATTTCGATGAGACCGGGATCGGGTTTGCTACATTACAGCATGATAGGGGGTTCTCGCTAATAACTGTCTATTCTGTGATGTATAAATTGTGTACTCTGATGTATATGATACTATGTAATATCTTATGTGATATAATATATTTCTCGTTCCGCTGTGAGATTTCTGATGTGTTGTTGTTCTTTCTTCTTTTCTTTTCTTCTTCTATCCCTTTCTTTCTTCATGATGATACGACTTTCTGTGGAGAAAAAGTCGGGTCGTTACAGTGGTATCAGAGCAGTAGGTTGAGTGAATACCTAGGCTCTGAAGTGGTGTCTATCTTGAGAGCGCGTAATTGTTAGTTATATAAAAATGGTTTTATATTGTGTTAATTGATCGGTTGAGTGGTATATGGATTCTGGTCAATACGAGTAGCTAACGTTATTGATAGGGATCTCTAAACACTTGAACCAGGCCAACGGACACAATATTGTTTTAAAGAGGTAGATGAAATAATTTTAACCAGAAATAATTTCTATATAAAAAGTATCATTTTAAATATATATATATTTCTACCTATTTGTTGGGTTACCTGTTCGGGTTTTCCAATATAAGTTATAAAGGTAGATAAGGTGGTAGTGTGAGTAACACGACTACCAATAGTTAGAATTTGAGTGTTGAGGTTGGAAGTATATCTGACGAGACTGTAGACCTAATACTGTCTCGAGTGAACTTTGTTGTGGTGTAAAGATTTCACCGATCTCTGAAGGAAACCAGTTATGGTTTAGAGTTTATCTTTGAAGTTGGATGAATAGAGTAGATCTATTGGATGAGATGAAGAGAGTGATGGTATTTTGGTAACCTCAGGAAGTAGTAGCTGTGTGATGAGACACGGTGGCTATGGACGTTTCTGAAGATGTTTCTTCTGGAACAAGTTTGAAGAAGTGAGTCTGTTTCGGTGTTGTGGCTGTGTCCAGTGGGGTGTTTCTATTTGCTTTGAGGTCCGAGTTTCTCGAGGAGTTTCGGATAAGAAGTCTTTGGTTTGTGGCAGCAATGCGACTCGGAGTGTTCTATGTTGGCAGAAAGTTTCTGGCTGAGCAGTTTTTCTGAAGGTGAAGATCAGAAGCAGTAGAGTGAATCCATTTCTTCGATGGATTGGTTAGTCAAATATAAGCTGTTCTGATTAGTGAAGAGAGAACAGTTATCTTTGGAAATTAGGCCGAGCTGATCGCAAAAGTGACTTGCGATTGTTTAAGTATTCTCTTGGGATTATTGGAGATTGAGATTCCGTATCGACTTTATTCGTGGAGTTACCAGAAGTTCAGCTTAGTAGAAGGATGTCTCCTAGAGAATAATTTGGTGAAGCAGCTCAGGATTCTTTGGAGAGGGATTGACCACACCTAATTTTCTGGTGAGGATTCTGTTAAGGTGTTTTTGACCAAGTAGAATGGTTCACTAAGATTTTATAGATATGGTGAACTGTGGATGATCAAGTTTGTGCTCGAGTTTCTCCGATGGCATTCTCATCTGTTCAAGATCAAAATTGTGCAGCGAAAGCAAGATAGCAGCTATTCTAGAATGGAAGCATTTGGGAGTTGTAATTTTCTTGGAATAGAGAATTTCTATAGGAAATTCAAGTGTATCTCTAAGTGTGAAGAAATTTTCAGGATTTGGAGATAAGGTTGTCAAGTGCAACTGTTTTGGCTATTCCAGATAGGAGAAGTAGTTCATAGTTCTCTAATGTTTGTGGAGTAGAATTGTGTTCTGGATTTCGGTGATTTTTGGGAAACCATTTTGTTGAGAAGGATCCGGAAATTGGTTTGATGTTGGTCTAGATTGTTCCAGGAAGCATCAGCAAGGGCTAAGCTGATCAGGAAGGATGAAGTTGAAATTGGATATTGTTTAAGTTTTCTTCAATTAAAGGAGATACAAGATTTGGTAAGATTGGAGAGCTAGCTCTAGAAGTATTTTGAGATTTTCTTGTGTTCTCAAAAGGATTAGTTCTTTGATCTACAGGATTGAGTTTCCAGTTCGGATAACTGGAATTCATTGTATTTCACGTATCTTTGAGGGAATACGTATGTGATTCATCTGGTTGTGGGATCAGCAGTTCAGATGGATATGGAAGTTGAGATGGTTTTGAGTTTAGTCTAATATCTTGTTCAGATTTGTAATCTAGATGGGAAGGAGTTCTAGATTATTGTAGATAGTTAGTTAAGATTCTGTAGAACGAGTATCCCGGTATATATATATACTTGGGAAAAAACTCGAGGAAATTCTATCCAGAATTTGTCTGGATAGTTAAATTTGTTTGATTAAATTGTTTGCTATGATTGTTAGAATATGATTGATATGTATGGTTGCTGTTTGAAATTAAAATTAAAATTTTGCTGGGTTATTAAATTATCTTTGCTTTTAAATTTCGAGGACGAAATTATTTTAAGGGGGAAGGAATGTGATATCCCGAAATTTTGGCAATATCAATTTAATAATCTTTATTAATAATTAAATTGATTTGTTGATTTATTTTATAGATTGACAAGTTTATTTATTTTAAAAGGCTAATAAAATTTTAATATTGGAAATATTTATTTATATCTTTTCTAACAATTTTAAATTGGGAAGTTTTTTCTTTCTAAAACTAATATAAGTGTTTATATTTATAATGTATATATATAGGTATATATATTATAAATAGGGAGTCTTTAATTTAATAAAAGGATAAGTTTTCAAATTATAATATATATGTATATATATATATTGTTATTTGAAGTTATGTATTAAATTCAATAGGATAATTATCAAGCTAATGTTAAAAGTACTTTTCATTTAGAATATATATATTTGCATATATTGGAATGAAAAGAATATTGAATTTGAATTTAATAAAGTATTTTCAAACTTTAATATTTATATAATTTATAATTTGGAAATTTGTAATTTGACTTAATACTTTTGGAAATGATAATTGAGATTTAAATAACAAGGATAATTTCTTATTTATTATAAAGATATATTTTAGTTTAATTTTTAAATAAGATTTAAAATAAGAAGTTAATTGGTTTTAAGATTCTTTCATTTTTAAAATTCAAATATAAGTCAAAATAGGTTTGTAAAAATATATATATATATAGAGTTAAACTCAATTTCTCAAGCATTTATAAATATGTTATAAATATTTGATTAAAGCATAAATTATAAAAGGATAAATACATTTTTATATACATATAGATATTTTATAAATACACATGTAGGATTTAAATAAATCAAAATAAAAGGGAATTTACACTTGTAAACATATAAGGATAGTTGGAAGACATTTGTAAATTGTAAACATATGTGTAAGCTAATTAAAGAGGACAAGTGGCTTCATTTTTATTTTCTCTTTGGTAATTAAGTTTAAAAAAGTTTTCAAAACATAGAAAGAGATCTGACATTTATTTTCTTCAGCTCTAAAACTATCTTCACTTCTTTCTCCACTAAAAATAATTCGAATTCTAGAATCAAAAATAAAAATGAAAACCTGAAATCTAAAACTCAAAGCAAAAGAAGAAGTAAATCTGGAAATTCAAATGCAAAGGAAGATCAAGGCAAAATTCAAATAGCAGTTTTAAAATCTTCAAACAACCTGAAGATCATGAAAAAGGAAATCTATCAACAAATTTCAAAGATCAACAGCAAGATTAAATTCATCAAGGCAAATAAAAGTTCAAACCCAAACATGCAAGCCTGGAAACAAAATGTTATCTGCTTCTCTGTTTATTTGACAGGTGAGTAAACTTAAGTTTTAAAAACAGTTTTAAATCTTGTTTTCACTTTGTTATATGAATAAAATTCATATGTTAGCTTTAATATTTGAATTGAATGGATGCATGCATGTATACAAGTATTGTTGCCTGTGAATAACTAGTTATGTTTGAATATAGGCTCTGTATGTTTACAGAGTTTGATTTTCTTTTTAAATATCTACATCTCATCATTTAATCTCTGATAACTTATGAATCGTAAATAAAAGATGTGTGGAATCATGTAATATTACTAATAAAAATAAGTTCTGGAAATTTTTATAACTTATATTGTCTGGAAATTTATAAATAGCAGTAAAATGTAAATTGGGTCTAAATTTTATCAATTTAATTTTAAGTTTGAATTGCATAATTAAATTCATAATGCTAAATCATGAATTTTGAGATATGAATCATGATTTCTAGTTTGGTAATTAAAGAGAATTTTGGGTTAAACTGTTTTGGACATATTGACCAATCTGAGGCGATTCGTGACGAACTGGAAGTCGGGGTTGAGTTTGAAGGTAGAGGGAATGATGGAGTTCCTCGGAAAAATAGTGGAGTGATTTATCGTTAATCGTGATGGCCGGAGATCATTGGAGTAGGGTTTAAGACGCTGTTTTTACGTTGTTGTTCTAATGGGTTTCGTGATGTCGAGAGGTGATCGGAGACGATCGCGTATTGTTTTGGAGATGCGGGTAGGCGAGGCGAAGCTATGGGGAAGATGGCGAGGTTCCTCGAGACTGGAATGATCGGAGACGAACGATTTCTGGTGATGTTTCGTTCCAGATTGTGGGTTCAATGGTCGAATTCGATTCTCATTCGTATCGAGAATATCTGGGTAGTCGATCGTGGAAACGTGATGAAAGGCGACTTGCCGGAGACCAGAACGGAGATCATCGACGTCCAGCGTGTGTGTGCACGTGCACGAGCTTGTTCGTGTGCATCTGGCAATCTGATTTTGGGGAAGAAGTTTGTTCTTGGGGGTTCGTTCGGGAATTATCAGGTTTTACTCGAAGCAGGGAAGATGGGAGTTGTCTCGCGTTTACTTCGTGAATCCTGGAGTTTGCTTCGGGTTTTTGAGTGTTTTATTCGGGTAAGGGTAGGAGCAGGTATTAGACTTTTTTTTTAAAAAGGAAATGTTAAAGTTTAAACAAAAGAAATTTTGTTTGTAATATTTTCTGAGTTTAAAACAAAAGTTTAAACAAGTTTATATATTTTATAATATTAAGTTTTAAAATAAAATAAGTAGATTTTGAAATAAATTTGTATTTAATTATATTTAATAACTTGGGAAAAGTTTTAAAGATTTAAAGGTTTAATTTAAAATGTGTTTAATGATTTATTGATTTCTAAATCTTATATTTTAATTTAATTAAGGTTTAATGGTTAAGATTTAGTAATCAATTAAAATAAGAATTTTTCTTAAGTATTTAGAATGTTGATTTAATTAAAGATAATTAAATTTGAAAAGGAAATTTAGATAATTTAATTATTTTAATTATCAAGTGTTATTGGTAAATAATTGATTTAATTAAGATAATAGTTTCTTAATTAAGAACCTTTAATATAGTAAGTTAAGAATCATTTAATTAAATTTAAATGATTAAGTTAAATTAATAATTAATTAATTAATTAATTTGTGATTAATTAAGATAATCATTTATAAATTAATTAAGTATAATTACTTGATGAAGTAATTAAGGAAAAATTACTGGATGTAATTAAATAAAGGTAAATTGTTTAATAAAGTAATTAGAGAATAATTATTTTATGAAAGTAATTAAATGAAAGTGGTTAAGGGTTAATCACCTAGTGTTATTAATTAAATAATTTATTTAATAAAGTTAATTAAAGGATTAAGGTTAATTAATAAGGTAATAAATTTTTAAGTTAAGATAATTAATTTAAAAGTAATAAATTAATGGAAGTAATTAAGGGAAGTTAATTACTGGATTAGATTAATCAAAGATGATTAATAATTGTGGTTTAATTGAGGTTAATTACTTAATGTAAATAATAAAATAATTAAAGGTGTAATTAGGGATCATTAGTTTTTAATTAATGATGTAATTAAGAGTTAATTAATTAAGATTAATTAATCAAATGATAACTAATTAATTGTAATCAATTAAGGATTAAAGTAATTAATTATAATTAATTAATTAATGAAGTAATTAAAGGATAATTACTATATGGGTTAAGAATAATTAATTTGTGAAATTAATTAAAGATAATTACTTAAATGTAATTAAAGTATAATTAATCAAGGTGATTAATTAAAATGGATAATTAGAGAAAGATTAATTAATTTATTTGTAATTTATTTATATATAAGTAAGATTTATAATGAAGTAATTAATTTAATTTACTTTAAATTAATTAAGAGATGAAGTAATTAATTTAATTCACTTTAAATTAATTAAAGATAGAGATAGTTAATTTAATTCATTTTAAATTAATTATGTTATGATTAAGTAAATCATTGCTTATATAAGAATGAATGACATTGATTGACTAGAATGAATGTTATCTCAGAAATGAGATAAGTAATGTTGTGTGGTATGAATGCTTGGTTGCATTATAATGGTAATATAGATTAACTATTGTGATGTTGATATGGATTACCTATTTGATTATGAATCATCTGTTTAAATGATAATGTGATTATCAATTGTGATGTGTGAATTATCTATCTGTATGAATATAGATAAGTTAAATTGTTTAAACCTTTAAACAACTTGGCCTTAAAAGATACGTTTTGGATTTCGATGAGACCGGGATCGGGTTTCCGTATACCGGAATTCCAGGTCTGGAGACCCGAATACCACATCGATCCAAATTAACGATAGGTCGTGAATCTCAAGTGAAGATGAAGATTTAGAGTGCAAGGGTTATTGTCGTTAACTCTGAGGGTGATTCCAAAACGAGTGTAACGAGATAATGCCTTCGGTTTCGTTCGAACCCGGAACGAACTTATATTGATTGAATGCTTTCAGCACATCGTCAGGCGGACGATGAGCATTCTAAGTGATATGTTCTGATTAAAGGTAATCGTAACCTCAAGCCTCATCAACCGGGAATGGCTAAAACAGGGGAGGTGCAGCAAGGCTTCGTGGGTAGCACCCACTGAGAGCAAGATAGATCCCTGTCTAGAGGTCCCTTTTCTTTTTATTCGGCTTAGTGTGTGGTTGGTCGCGCCAACTACGGGGTTATCTTGTTCGGAATTATCCAGTAAGGGATGGTTCCGGCTTTGTGTTGCAGGGGAGCGGGCGTACTCTTCGGTACGGTGATCTAGGCCACGTACTGTGACGGGCGGTACCCCAGTAGCCCTGCCATTGTATGGAATCCAAACTCCAATAAGTGTCGTACATATTAGTTGTGCCCAACTATGTTGGAATGTGAGATGTAAGCATTTCAGCTATTTCTGTATTTTACTTGAAAACCCTAGACCCTATTATAATATAACTGGATTTCCTATCAAATGTTTTAGTTAGCGTAAGGTAAAAACTTACCCATGTTTATTTGTGGGGAGTCTTACGTGATACTTTTGTTTTCAAAGGTTTTCAAAGTTAAGCAATTTAACCGTTTACTCACACCAGACCCATGTCTGACCCAAGTGTTTATTTTCTGTTTTATTAAACTCTTGGGTACTCAAATTTGTATGAGTAGTCAAGGGAATTCAAGTTAGTCTTGACGAATTCTGGAGGAGCTGTGGAGCAGAAGGCTTCAGCGAATAGATATATAGAGTTTCCGCTGTGTATGATAGATGTACTTGTGTTGTATAATAGACAGAAGTTTATAACTGTCTATTATGTGATGTATAAATTGTGTACTCTGATGTATATGATACTATGTAATATCTTATGTGATATAATATATTTCTCGTTCCGCTGTGAGATTTCTGATGTGTTGTTGTTCTTTCTTCTTTTCTTTTCTTCTTCTATCCCTTTCTTTCTTCATGATGATACGACTTTCTGTGGAGAAAAAGTCGGGTCGTTACAATCGTAGTGGTCACGCATAGGGATACGAGTATGACAAGGCACATGAGGCAATACCCAAGGTAGTGAAACTACTGTTTGCCTGATCCGGACTGGTGAGAACGCATCGTCGCAATGATCGCAACACCGCGAAACAACACTCCCAAATCAAGGGTGCGCACCAATCAAAAACAAGTAATGAGTAGTTTACGAAGAAGTGTGTCCGCTAGAGGTAGCTAACCTCACTGGCCCGGCACGGCTCATGTTTAAGTCATTTCCAATTTGACACAAGTGTCAAGGTCATCCATTATCGTTCTCTTTCTTCAAATCCAGCAACGTCATCATTCCAACCACTTCATTCTGGATCACACTCTGCGTATAATAGTTATTAAAATGGTTTTCGGTTTGGACAGAGAGTATGTCCCTAACCGATCCCGGACTCTTCAATAACTACGTAATTATTACACCGATTGGTCATTTAATAAACTTTCAAATAGTTTATCTTTCAAAACCGAAATATCATTGCTATTTCAAAACCATATCCATACGATATCATTTTCACTTCAAATAAGTCCATTTCCAAAATCATATCACTTTCCAAAGTTATATCACTTTTGAAACGTAAGTCTTTTAAAATCAAAACACTTTGAAAATCAAAACCTTTAAATTTACAACACTTTGAAACTATATTTTGAAATCATAACATTTTGGAATTCATAACACTTTCCTCTTAAACAGTTTAAATATTAAAATTAGTGTACATAATTGTAACGACCCGTTATTTTCAACCATTCGCATCCATTATAAGTGTATAGGTAGACACTCATGCCGGAATTGAATTGCTCAAAATACCGCGTTGTAAATAAAATTTGGCAAATCTCAGAATATACAGTAAATAAATATAATCACAGATCACAGACACAGAGTAAAATAATGCAGCGGAAGTAAAAGAAATAGTAGTTCATGAAGCTACTATTTAAATATATCAGAGTTAAATAAGATACAACAGAAGAAATAAAGTACAACAGAAGTCTCAATATGATAACTAAGTACAAGCTGAATAGAACAACAGAACTGAGATAGATAAAACTAGATAAGCAGATAATCTCCAGCGATTCCAATCTCCAGAAAGTGGAATCCAAATCTGTGAATAACTCAGGCTGACCCGAGTGTAAAGCAAAACACAAAACACTCGAGTCAGGACAATATATACTTATATAATGTAAACCAACTCAAGTGAACTGTAATAAAGGTACAAGTAACTTAAAGAATTCTTGGGATCGCCCATTCTTTAAGGATCTGTTAAACTATTTACTATGTAGTAATATACGCTATATACAGTAGTGTCTAATTAGTAAAGTATAATCATATAGAAAATAGCGTTAAGGGGATGGTGAACCTTAACGCGGTCGGATCTTTAAACCAAAATCGTAGTGGGCTCGATATGGTAGGTGACACGGCACACAAGGCAATGCCAGGGTAGATATACCAATTACGCACACGGACTGATGGAAACACATAGCAGCCACTACCGCTCCACCTCGAACAACACTCCCAAATCAAGGGTGCGCACCAAATCAATCACAAGTAATAGAATGGTATCGAAGAAGTGTGTCCGATAAGAGGTGTTACCTCACTGGTCCGAGATCGCTCCTGTTTTAGCCACCTTATGCCAACTCACGGGAGTTGGGTCCACGTATATACCTTAGGATCGTCGTCACCATCCTACTTCATTCTGGAAACTCCACCGCGTACACAGTTGTCAAAGTGGTTTTCGGTATCGACAGAGAGTATGTCCATATCCGATCCCGGTCTCTTTAACAACCAATCTTTATTATAACCCGTGGTTATAAGTTAAAACAGTTTATACTTCAAAATAGAATATCATTTCAAATCCAAATCTTTATCAAAATAAAGATTAAATCAATTCCAAACTATTTCAATATATTTAAAATATCATATCATTTCAAAACTTCATTTCAAATCATTTCGATATATCAAAATATCATATCTTTCCAAAACTTCATTTCAAATCGTTTTAATATATCAAAATATCATATCTTTCCAAAACTTCATTTCAAATCATTTTAATATATTTAAAATATCATATCATTTCAAAACTTCATTTCAAATCATTATTTGAGTTCAAATCCAAATATTCAACTTTAAATACCCTTTTTAACTTCAAAGATACCATTCATTTATTATCATTTCAAGTCACCTTTTAAATAGTTTATATTTCAATCAAAATAATTCATCTAAACCATTTAAAAGTGTAATTATTATACTTTCAAATCAAGTATTAAAATTTCCAAAGTTTCAATTCAATTCAATCATTTATTTCAATTAAATTTCCATAGACCATTTCAAATCTTATAAATTTCAAATATAGATTTAATCCACAAAATAACTATTCAAATTATAAAATAAATTTCAAAGCTTTAATATCCTATATTTCATAAGTCCAATATCTTTTAAATAGATTCAAATTACAAGTAAATCAAATAATTTTCATACTAATATAAACTTCAATCATTCATTCAAATATTTTAATATCATTTATTTAATTTATATTTAAATACCATTTAACCACATTTTCAAAATAGTTGTGTTTCCCAAATCAACTATTCCATTTAAATCATTTAAAGTCAATTCATTATATTTAATAATTAAATATTTAATTTCCAAAATTTAGTCTTTTTCAAAGATCATTTATTCATTTGAAGTTATTAAACAAAGAAAATTCAACTTTCGCAACACTTAGAAAATGCTACGAAATGTTATGTTCAAAAACAGTTCATTAACAAAAGACGGCATTTAAAATGCTGTAATATTTTAATTTAGTTTCAATTAAAACTTTAGTTAAATTTAAAACTATAACACTAACAAAGTGCTATAATAACCCTTAGTTCAAATTTGCTATTTGGTTCATTTAAACAACTACAGCATGTTCCAATGCTGTAATATCTTTACTTTACATTTCAAAATGCTGTCCAATCAAATTCAGAGTTTTATTTACAATTTCAAACATAATTAACTTTCAATATAAATCATTTTAACTTATAAAATCATATATTTTCACATTTTAAAAACAATCATTTAAATACGTTTATTTCTATGATTTTATAAAGTCAAATTTCCATACAAAGATCAAATTAAATAACAATTGAATTTTCATTTCTTTAATTAAATTCTTAACTTAACAACTAAGTTTAAATTTCCAAAATATAACTTATTTCCATTTATTTTACTTAATTAATATTTCACTTTTAAACAAATTCCACAAAAATTCAATTTAAGTTATATTTCCAAATTCAGCTTAAATATTCATTTATTTCATATTTTAAGTTATACAAAATCATTAACACTTTATAAAATCATTATTTCTTAATAAAATTATTAAATTCATTTTTTAAATCAAATTTGTCATATATTTTTACTTTACAAAAATTCCATTTATAAACAAAATCATAAATTCCAAAATTAACTTATATTTCAAATTCTACTTCACCCTTTGCTTAATTCACTTATTTAATTTGTAGAAAATCACAAATATTTTATAGAAATCATTTTAATAAAGTTTAAATCAAAATATCATAATATTTACATTTTTAAAATATTTTAAAATTTTTAGAAAAATATATAAACCACGGGTCTGTATATAATTTTCTAGCCTAGGTCAAGTGATACGGATATATATCATTTCAATCCACAGTTTACAAAGAAAAACCGAGTTCTATCATTTCAAACCCGCAATCCCAAGTTAAATAAAATAAATAAAAAGTCGTTCAGGCTTATCATTTCAGCCCATAACGATCTTTCCCTATTCTTTAGTCCATTCGGGTATGTATCATTTCAACCCATAGTGAACCTAATCTACAGGGAACTTGTAACGACGCAGAATTTTGAACCAATTAAATTGAAAATATTTAATTAATTTTAAATATTTGAACGATAATTTAATTTGAATCCCCGATATAACTTTGAACTTAGCGATTAAATTATAAAATTTAATCTATTGAGAGTTGAACAAAAATTTGAATCTTCAATTTTAAGCCGATTTAAAATATTTCAAAGGCTTGTAAAATTTATAATAATGATACTGAAGATAACAGAAGCTTCAGAATCTAATTTCGAATTGATTTGATCAGTTTTAAAAATTTAATTGTTTGAACCAATATTTAAAAATAGTCATTTTTCAAACTGTCTCGGAATTCGACGAAACTAGTTCCATTGGGTCCGTAGTAGTTTATTATTGCCGGGTTTCAAATTTCGTAGCATTTGGAGTTGTTTTGAGAGCACACGATAGTTAAACGTGTAGAAATTTAATTGAATTCAATTTTAAAATTCATATTTGTCAAAACGTCGGCTACTTTCCTCCTTTGAACACGCCGAGAATCACGAAGTCGTGCAACCCATCACGTAACCCATACTTCGTTCGATTTTAAAGCATCTCGTCCCCCTCTTCCTTTATCTGTTCAAGGTAAATTCTCGTTCAAAAATTAAAGTAAAAAATGGCGACCGAGTTTAAACAATTACCCTCTTCCCCAGTTCAAATAAAAAACAAACAAACAAACGAACGAATCAAGTCTCGTTCGAAATAAAACAGAGATCTGGGCGCGCGTTCGAGCAAGGCTTCCGCGATTTATACAAGGCGAGGCGTTCGCGATGTGTTAGGGCATGAGAGGCTCGCGAACACGAGAAATGGAGACGGCAAACCTTTGGGCTTCAATCGAGCTCGAGATTAGGTCGGCAGCAGACGACGCGTGACCACGCACGTGCGCATGAAGGATGAGGCTTGGGGCGTTAGGCGCGAGGCGACGTCAATGTTGGCAAGCAGAAGTTCGATCGAGCAGGTGGCCGCGAGATCGATCTGGGAGTTTGGTGGAAGCAGTGTCGATATTTCATCTTGTTCGATTTAGAGGTAAAATTGGTTTAAACATTTGTATTTATCAAGCTGTTGATTTCCTTTTCGTTCATCATAGGATTTAGGATTTAATACGATAACATTTCGGTTCAATAAAAATATATGTATATACTGGAAAACATTTTACAGAAAAGAAATTTTTAAATGTAAACATATATTAGAAAATTATGTTTCCAGTAAGAAGTTAGAATTTTATTTAATATGAATATGCAGAAAAATTGTTTTCAGTAAGGTTAAATTAATAAAATCATTAGCTAGGAAATTTTAACTAATTAGCCTAAATTAAGTTCTTAAACGAAAATTAAATTTTCCGAGTAGTTCAAAATATTTAATAAAGAAATTTTGAGTAATTTTGTTGAATAGTTGAAGAGATTAAATTAATTATTGGTTTAAATAAAACTATCAATTAATTTAACTATTAAAATGAAATCACCGATGAATCAAAATAGTCAAATGAAATTTATTATTCGATCTGTTCGAATATTAATAAATCGTATAATTGCTTATATAAGGTCGAAATATGGGAACGAGCCGAGAATGGAAAATGGATTGCAAAATAAAAGCAAAGGTGAGATTTTCTCACTCGAATGGAAAAATGTAATTTTGCAGTTATTGATTGTTTGATTTGTTTGGATGTGATATTAGATATAGTAGGATATATCTATCTATATATATATAGCAATATATACATATTGGCATATGTATATATTGGATTGATTGATTTCCCGCCTTGTATAGCGGATGAGACCCTATTGCGCCGTTAGTAAGCGGATTATTTTTATAAAACCCATATACCGCGATATTCCATCTCGAAGTGGAATTGGTATTGTGCTAACATCTGTGGATGCAGGGAAACAGGTTGGAGGGATCCAACTGGATTCCTCACCAGTATTTATTTATTTACAGATATTGATGTATATTCTGTTATCATATTGATATATGATGTTTGTTGTTGTGATTGACTAATTGGTGCTGTTGCATCATCGGATTCAGTTTTGAAGTTTAAAAATAACGACTTTACTTTAAAAGGATTTTTAAAGTGATTTTTGAAAATATACGTTTTATGGAATTTTTGAATTGATTTATAAACGTTTAAAATTTTAAAGTTATAAAAGTTAAGATTTTTGGTGAAATATAACCAAAGTGTGATTTTTGAAATAAAAGTTGATTTATTTATAAAATGGTTTAAATTGAGATTTTTAAAGTATTGTAAACGGTTATTTAAAAGATTTAAAAGAAGTTGACATTTATAAATTTAAAACATTGGAATTTTAAAACAAGTTTTATAAGTGTTAAAAATGAAATATCAATGGATTTCATAAGTGAACGAGATTTATGGATTTATAAATTGTGAAGTTATAAAATGAATAGATGTTGTAAAATAAAGGATTTATAAGTAATTTACTTATAAATTTGATTTTTGCACTTAGATGGGATATGAATAGAATTTGCAAATAAAATGATTTTATAAGTTGAAATTGTTATAAATTGTAAATGTGATTTATAAACGTTGTTTATAAATTCGAAATCACTTATTTTGATAAGTGAATTTTAGAAGTTAATAAAAGGAGATTTATAAATCGAAGTTGTTATAGAAAATAGAAATAGAATTTATAAACGTTGTTTTATAAATTCGAAAATCAATCAAAATTGATGAATTTAATATAGAAAGTTATTAAGGGAATTTTATCCACGATTTTGGATAGTGGAATGTAACGTCCCAGATTTTCGCGCTCGAAAATCAACATCCATACTTTACATCGTATTCGAATGCCGTAGATTCGACCGTTCAAATCCGAGTCGCCGGAGCTTATAACAACATTAAGTAAACAACACAGTGGAAATAAAAGAATAATACATTGATATACAATATCTGATACAACAGAATGATACAATGAATATCAATATACATCAGAGATGTGATACAACAAATTGCAGCGGAAAAGAAAACGATAACATCAGCAGCGGATAATCTCCATCTTCAAAGCACTAATCCAGAAATAGCTTGAACTCCCAATAACGATACACCAAGATAAGCAAGTGCAGTCCGATCCAAAGACTGAACTAGCACCAGATAACCTACAAATCTGACTATCTGAAAAACCAAACTCTAGACTGCTCGTGTAGAAAATTTTTGAGCATCCAGAGTTTAGGAAAGAAACAATAAACTCCGGATCAGTCATGGGACTGGTGTGAGCAACAAAAACAGTTTATCTTTAAAACAAATAGCAGAGAATTTTAAAGTCAATTCGCAATGCTTTTGGAAAATGAAACTACCATAAGACCTCCCACCACACACACAATGCAAACGCAGAATTGGAGGAGATTTCTTCTTATGATAGTCAAAGATGCTTACTACGCAAAATCAAATCATTTGATATTATTACTAGTGCATAGTGTAGAAAACAATTTCGAAAGTAGAATATAAATCTTAGCCAGCATAGACATTTCGCACTTATGCCTACTATAGCTACCATGTTCAATAGCAGGTTACCACCACATTCCATGGCAGGTAATACAACTAAAACAGTACAGGGCTCGTATTGTTTTGTTTGGATTTCCAACAAATGGTCAGGCTAAGGAACTTCCTATTCCACGAAAGAAACGCCTCTGGCGGGACGTTCCGAGAACCAACTGTTCTCTGCCAAACAAGGCCGGCAACCCCTTTTCCCAAGGGATAAAAGAAACCTCAGATATGCCACCCCCGGTCCTTTGGGACCTTTAACCGAGCGCTCGATAACCAACATCACACATCATAAAGAAAGTGTATCCACATGAGTAAGTATCTGGGCTCCATACCATGATACTAACCTTTTCCAGAAGGAATGGTCATACCCTAGGGGAGCTACCCCTGAAAACCTTGCCGCACAATTCCTGTTTCGACCATTACCGAGTTGTGAGGCTCGACGAAGTCTCGTCCACAAAGCTACGCTTTTTCAAAAAGCCACGCTTTGGGTCAACAGATGATCAACCTATGATCACAAAGATAAATGATCAAACAAATGATCATATCACAAATGATCAAACACTGATCATCACACAGCAACACTCAGCATGCCACATTACCAAATTGGGATATATCGCCGATAAATTTCAACTACATAACCTCTGAGCTCGTACGTCTCAGAGAAGGGTGTTAAGCTAAGAGAATAAATTCTCCGCCACCAACAGAAATGTATTTGAAAGAAATCGGCTTTATATCTCAAAGTGTAATGTCAGACACGTAACCATACAAGTCTGTTCCGGGTTCGAACAGAACTGAAGGCACTTCTCACGAAGCCCTTGCAATTCCGAATAATTTCCAATCACGTCCGGACTTCCCATCACAAAAAGAGTGATATAAATCTCTATACCGGGGACCAGTCGATGCAGAGACATTCGATGAGTTGTCCTTTCGTTTTCGAAAATATCCGGTCTTCATCACCGGTCTTCAAATGCTATCCATATACGACGTATCACTATTCGGAATGGGTTATACGACCCAAAGGTCCTTTCCCGGCTAACCCAAATAGTGAGCGAAATATTTAAAACATATGGATATGGGATTTCAATTAAGTCACAACTTATTACCCAAAATGTTTCTTCAAATGGTTTAACCAATTACCATTTCAAATCTTTAAACAAAAAGATTCATTTTAAACAACCTTCAACGGTTTAAACACTTTCCACATTTTAATCTTTTAAATAAAAGATTCATTCATAGATTTTCCAAATTAATTCTCATTTCAATTTGATTAACTCGTTAAATCTTTAAAACAAAGATTTAACTTATAGCTTTCAAAACAATTTCATTTCGAAGGGTTTAAATAAATCGTCATTTTAAATCTGTTAAAGATAACAGATTCAATTCATAACTTTCAAAAAGAATTCATTCATAACTTGGAAAACCATTTTCAATTCAAACTTGAAATTCCTTTAACTAAACTGGAATTTCATTTTCTATCTGAAAGCTTTTATTCCTTTAAAACAAACAGTTTTCATTTTGGAAATCTGATTCATTTATACGAGTTAAAGTTCTTGGGTTAAATCCAAATTCTCAAACAATACTTTTAAAATGGTTTAAATTCATACAAACACATTTATATCATCTTTAACCGTAATTTCAAATCATAGGATTCAATTTCAACTTAAATTCAAATTTAAATCAAATTATTTAAATTTTCAAAACTCGATTAAGTTATTCAAAATAACTTTTAGATTCGAAATTCCATTTCAAAAGCTTTTCACTTTTAAACCCAAATTTCAAATTTCAAAATCAATTGAAATAAAAATTTCAATTTCAAAAACAGCAGATTTAAATTATCTGTGACTTAACCGATTTCCACGTGAAATCCATATTTGTGTGTGTAAAAGTGTAGTCCAGGGGTTTCACACACAATAGTGCAACATCAATCATCACAGATATATCGATAAGCGGTATAATCGATAACGCTTATCTTCATTCACAGATTCATAGATAAAATAAATTTATCAGTCACAAAGATTCACTATTACAATTCGATGTGGGTTTCGGATAACCAACTGGAATCCGACTCCCTGTCGCATCGAAATTCAAGTGTCGTTCTATGGGTCAAGGGTTTTCATATTCTTATAACAGTATATCACAGAAACAGAAATCACAGATCATGACATAAATCAGGGTATATCACAAAGCATCACAAATCAGGGATATCAACAATTCATATCATTCAACAGAATCCAAACATTCATAGGTAAGATCAATTAATTCATCTGATTTAATTAAATCAGATCAGTCACTAATCCTAGTTAATTAATTAATTACAAACCATTCTAATTAATTATCATTTAATCATTTATTAATTAACCTTTGATAATAAATTAATCAACCTTTAGTTATTAATTAATCAATCTTAATTAATAAATCAATCACCCTTTAATCATCAATTAATTAACCCCTAATTAATTTCCATTTAATTAATTATCCTAAATCAATTACAATAATTAATTAGCCCTTAATTAATACTATGTAACGACCCACTATTTTGGACCATTCAAATCGACAATAATCCACACATGTCAGACTTGAATAATGCAAAATAACAGATTGTAATAAAATTTGGAGCAAATAAAATCATTCACAGAATCACAGACACAGAAATATCAGAATAACTCGCAGCGGAATTTAAAAATAACCATAGTGGTTCATGAAGCCACTAAAATACATAGTCTCAAATCAAATACAAAATACATAGTCTGAAAACCCAATACAGTTCTGAAACAAGTACAATAGAGATCCAAATACACAAGTCTCTAAAACAAAAGCTGAAATAAGGCAACTGAAACTGAAATAGGAAGATAACTAGATAAGCAGAATCTCCAGTGATTCCGAGCTCCAGAAAAGTGAAGTCCAAAGCTGTGAATACTCAGGCTGACCCGAGCGTAAAATAAAACATAACACTCGAGTCAGGATATACATACTTATACAATGTAAACCAACTCAAATGAACTGTAGTAAAGGTACATGTAACTTAGAAGATGCTTGGGACCGCCCATCCTCTAAGGATCCGTTAAACTATCTACTATATAGTAATATTCGCTATTATAATAGTGTCTAAATAGGTAAAGTATAATCATATCGGAAAATAGCGTTAAGGGGATGGAGAACCTTAACGCGGTCGGATCTTAAAATCATAATCGTAGTAAAGCTCGATATGGTAGGTGACACGGCACAACTAGGCAATGCCAGGGTAGATATACCAATTACGCATCCGGACTAGTGGTGACGCATAGCAGCCACTACCGCCCACCTCGAACAACACTCCCAAATCAAGAGTGGCCACCAAATCAATCACAAGTAATAGAATGGTATCGAAGAAGTGTGTCCGATAAGAGGTGCTACCTCATTGGTCCGTCAATCGCTCCTGTTTTAGCCACCTTATGCCAACTCACGGGAGTTGGGTCCACGTAACATACCTTAAGAACGTCGCCACCATCTTACTTCATTCTGGAATCTCCACCGCGTACATGGTTGTCAAAGTGGTTTTCGGTATCGACAGAGAGTATGTCCATATCCGATCCCGGTCTCTTTGCCAACCAATCGTTATTATAACCCGTGGTTATAGA
Source organism: Allium fistulosum (assembly GCA_030737815.1). Taxonomy (NCBI): domain Eukaryota; kingdom Viridiplantae; phylum Streptophyta; class Magnoliopsida; order Asparagales; family Amaryllidaceae; genus Allium; species Allium fistulosum. The sequence goes on from CM060902.1 coordinate 239,831,821, forward strand.
TTTAAACAATTTATCAAATATACTTTGAATTAACCATTTTTAAACAAAGACATTATTCCTTAAAACAAATATTAAGTTATTAAATTTCAAAAATCTAATCTTTTCGGAGTTCACTTATTCACTTAAAACAATAACGTTAAGTTATATTTGAAAACAATTTTTATTCAACAAACCAACATTTATAAACTGCTATAACAATTCAGTTTAAACAAAATCATATTTTCAGCCTACTGCAGTCCTTAACAAGTGCTACAATAACCCTTTATTAGTTCAGGTTCAAATTTTAGTTTCTGCTACAACAGCACTTACCAAGTACTATCATAGCCTTAGTTCATTTTAGTCTTTTGGTTCATTTATACAATCCACAACACTTAACAAATGCTACAGATTCTACCTAGTTAAAAGCTTATAAAATCATACATTAAAACGTTCATTTAAATCCTTTAACTAATTTTATTTCAAAAGAAATTTTTCAAGTTAAAACCAAAACTTTCCAATTTGCCTATTACATTCATTTCAACATTTAAACTTAAACTTCATTTTTCCACCAATTTAAAACTAATTTCATTTCAATTAAATTAACTTAAGTTTCCATCTTTCCTTTTTATCAAAATTTCAAATTTAAGTTTTGTTTTTAAAAATCAATATTCCTCCATTTATTTATTTTTATCACATAGAAAAATCATTTCTATTTAAAATAAATCATTTAAAATTCAGTTTAAATCAAATTAAATATTATTACAATTTTTAAATTATTTAAAATATTCAGAAAATACATAAAAATAACCACGGGTCTGTATAATATTTTCTAGCCTAATTCAAGTGATACGGATACTATATCATTTCAATCCGTAATTTACAAAGAAAAATCCGGGTTTTATCATTTCAAACCCGCAATCCCAAGTAAATAAAATTTAATTGAAAATCGCTCAGGCCTATCATTTCAGCCCATAACGACCTTCCCTTATTCTAAAGTCCGTTCGGGTATGTATCATTTCAACCCATAGTGATTCTATTCTACAGGGAACTTGCAGTGTGATTCAACAGAATAGAATAACAGTAAAATAATAACAGATATAACAAATGATACGATATGCAGTTTTAACAATTAACATCGACTATAAATAAATCACAGGTACATTATAACATCATTTATTTATTTATTTATTTCTACACATTCAGTTGCGGTCGTTTCATAATTATATAAGTATGGATATTCGTGTGAGATTTACTCACCTCTACGGAGCTGGAGATTCAGAAAGAAAGAAGTACGATGTCAATCGAAGGCACGCGGATAGCACGATCAATCGTTAGCGGATGCGCCAACTAGATTCAAACCAAAAGCACAATAAATAAAGCGAATAAATAGACAAATCAAAGCATGCACGAATAACAATTTTTCCAAATTGAAGCAAACGACCGAAAAATAAATCAAGTAGAAAAATTTAGAAGGAATTTGCTCGACCACTTTTATTGGAGATTATAACAAAAAAAAATTTGTAAAATTGCATTTTCCACAGATTCCCTTTTTCCACAACCAAGGCCAGTGGGAATACAACATTCAAAAATAAAATATGAAGTAGAAATCTTTGTTCACAAATTCATTTCAACAAGACAGAGGCAATACAATTCACTACTGCAAAACAAAACTGAAATAGATTTTAGTTCACTTTTTTTTCAAAACCAAAAGTCAGTGAAAAATAAACGAAAGTTGCAAATACAGGACAAAAGCATAACCTCATTTTTTTTTCAATCAGGTCTTGGTGTAAATAATACAAGGCGGAGGCAACAAAACCAAAGGCCAAAGCAAACTCTTCTCTGATTCGACTACCAGGTCAGAGGAAATATAGATTATAACCAAAAAGGCAACGGCTCAACCACCTAAAGGCGTCGGGTTCAGGTCAGGAGGTTTCGGCATGAGTTGGTGACTGGTGGGGTTCGGTGGAGACGTGGTGGAGGCTGGAAGGCTGTCTCGGTCTAGTGGTGATAGCTGGGATTCGAGCTGGGTTGGCTGCCTTGGTGATCGGCTGGGGTGGGGTTGGTCGCGTGGTGGGTCTGGGGTAGAAGGCTGGTGACTGGGAACTCGAACCGGGTTGTGGATGGGGTAGGCTGGTCTCGTATGAGGCAGGGTGGCGAACGGGGTTGGGACTCGACTGGGTTGGGTCTTGTAAGGTGTAGACGCGGCTGTCATCTGGACGTGGGTGTGGTGGCAGGCTGGGGTAGGAGGCGGTGATGGTTGGCATGGGTTTGGAGACGTGGGGACAAGTGGTGACGGTCTGGGGTTGCCGTGATGGTGGTCTGACGCGGGTCAGTGGCCTGGGGTAGGGAGGTGTGGCTGGGTATGGAGGCGGTGGTGGTCTAGGTTGCGGATGGCATGGGGTAGGCTGACTGGTCTCGTGGTAGAAGCATGACCAGATCTGGTGTAGCCGAGCATGAAGGGAATAGAGAATAAACAAGATAAAACAAAAGCAAGAACAAGTGACCATACCTTTGAAGAAGGTTCTGCAAATTGATAGAACGAAATGAAATATGCAGTCTGGAATTTTGTTTGCAAGGACGATTAAGAAATGAAACGTGACCAAGAGGGCAAGTTTTATTGCTTTGAACGGTAAAGAAATTTTAAGGCTATTAATTATTATTAAAAAGGTGGAACGCATGGAAGGCCAAGGGAACGAATATTTTCTCACGTGAACGATTTTTTTGAACAGCTGAGACTTGAATTGCCAACACATACAAAAATCAATTTTAACAAGGGAAAACAAACAAGAGATTATAAAACGCCCAAGCAACGTACAATCTATTTTATTTCTTTTATTAAATAATAAAAAAAAATGTTAACGGTTTCTAAAAATATAACGTATCTTTTTAAACCGAATATAAAATAGTTATTATCATCATTAAAAGATTTTATTCTACTGTAAAGTTAAGAACGGACAAAACGTAACGAAATGTAACGTTTTTAAATTTTCGCTTTATACAAATTACTACACTTTATTTTTAACTCAATATTTCGAAATGTTTTGTTTTTAATTAAAATTTCGTTTTTAAAATATCGGGCTGTTACACTCTCCCCCACTCAAAGATTTTCGTCCCCGAAAAGGAACGAAGAAGGAAAACAAAGAAAGATAAGACAGAATAGTAAAAGTACCTGAAATAAACAATTCCGGATTCGAAGCACGAATGCTTTCCTCCGTCTCCCAGGTGCAATCCCGTTCATCAGTGCTCCACTGCACTTTGACCAGGTTGACAGATTTTCTTCTTAGCTGCTTCGTACCTCGATCGACGATACGAAGTGGCTTCCTCTCAACAGTCAGATTTGGCTCAATATCCAAACTATCAAGAGCAGAAGGCTGAATAATAAGAGATGGATCATACAGATAGCGACGAAGATGAGATACATGAAAGACGTTGTGAATTCCAGAAAATTTCTCGGGTAAATCCAGACGATAAGCAAGAGAACCAATTCTTTCCAAAATGCGGAAAGGACCAACAAATCTAGGAGATAGCTTTCCTCTACGACCAAAACGAATAACATTCCTTAAGGGAGAGACCTTAAGGAAAACCAAATCACCAACAGCAAACTCTAAACTCCGTCTTCGACGATCAGCGTACTTCTTCTGTCTATCCTGAGCAATCCTCATCTTCCTCTTAATCTCTTCAACTCTCTCTGAAGCTTCCAAAACCATCTCAGGACCAAGAACCAATCGATTACCGGATTCAATCCAACAAGAAGGAGATCTACAAGGTCGTCCGTAAAGAGCAGAAAATGGAGATGTCTCAATACTGGCCTGATAACTATTGTTATAAGTGAATTCGACGAGATGGAGATGATCTTCCCAAGATCCTCCATAATCAAGCACACAAGCACGAAGAAGATCTTCTAAAATCTGATTCACCCTTTCCGTTTGACCGTCGGTCTGTGGATGGTAAGCAGTGCTCAGATTTAGATGAGTACCCAAAGAATCCTGAAAGGCTTTCCAAAATCTACTAGTAAAGATAGGATCACGATCACAAACGATACTGAGAGGAACACCATGGAGACGAACAATCTCCCTCATGTAAATCTCAGACAAACTAGAAGCCGTACGGGTAGACTTGACCGGAATGAAATGAGCTGATTTGGTCAATCTATCCACAATAACCCAGATACTCTCATTACCCTTCCTAGTCCTCGGTAAACCATCAATGAAATCCATAGAAACTTGTTCCCACTTCCAATTGGGAATCTCAAGAGGCTGCAATAAACCAGGAATCTTCTGATGATCTGCCTTAACTTGCTGACAAGTCGCACACCTATTGACGAAAATGGAAATATCTCGCTTCATACCTTTCCACCAATATAACTTCTTCATATCTTGATACATCTTGGTCACGCCTGGATGAATAGAAAGTCTGGATTGATGATTCTCCCGAAGTAACTCCTGTCTCAATCCATCAACATTCGGGACACAAATCCTATTATTGATCCTCAATACACCCTTATCGTCAATCTGAGCTCCATTACCATCAAGACTACTACCTCCAACTCTGCTTCGAACACTCTCCTTGATCAATCTAAGCATTTGATCTTCATCCTGTCTAGCCATAATACGATCCACAAGAGGAGAAGAAACAACAATCTGGCACAACAAAGCTTTCTTCCTACTCAAAGCATCCGCCACAACATTAGCCTTTCCCGGTGTATAGTTGATGTCGAGGTCATAAGAAGCAAGGAACTCTAACCACCTAACTTGTCTCTGATTCAAATCCTTCTGAGAGAAAATATACTTCAAAGACTGATGATTTGTGAAAAGCTCGAACTTGGTACCCAACAGATGATGTCTCCAAAGCTTCAAAGCGAAAACAACAGCAAGCAACTCTAGATCATGGGCAGCATAATTTACTTCATGAGTCTTCAACTGTCTACTAGCATAAGCAATCACTCTACCATCCTGCATCAGAACAGCTCCCAAACCTTCTCGACAAGCATCGGTGTATACCGTTAATCCCTCATTTCCATTTGGAACGGTAAGAACAGGTGCGGAAGTAAGCTTGTCTTTTAACTCATTGAAGGCGGCCTTACACTCGTTACTCCAAATAAACTTAGCATTCTTCCGAGTTAAAGCAGTGAGAGGTGCAGCAATCCGAGCGAAATTCTCAATGAATCTCCGGTAATAACCGGCGAGGCCCAGAAAACTACGGATATCAGTAGGAGTCTTAGGAGTTTCCCAATCCTGTACAGAATAGTGAAAAAAAGATAATAGAAAAGATAGAGTAAATTGAAATGAAACAATGAAAGAGAAGGAAAGAAAGACTTACATTGATCGCAGCGATCTTGACTGGATCAACTGAAACTCCATTACTAGAAACAATATGCCCGAGAAATCGGACTTCATCCTTCCAGAAGTGACATTTGGAAAATTTAGCTTTTAACTGATGATTGCGAAGAGTCTCAAGAACAGATTTCAAATGTGACTCATGTTCTTCTTCAGACTTAGAGAATATGAGGATATCATCCACGAAGACAAGAACAAATTTATTTAGCACATCACGGAATACACGATTCATCAAGTCAACAAAGAAAGCGGGAGCATTAGTCAAACCAAAAGGCATGACTAACCATTCGAAGAATCCATTCTTAGTACGGAAAGCAGTCTTAGGAATACTTTCCTCAGCCACTCTGAGTTGGTGAAAACCTGTGGCTAGATCAAGCTGAGAGAAAACAGTAGCACCATAAAGCTGATCGAACATGTCATTGATGCGAGGCATTGGATATCTATTTTTCATAGTGAGTTTGTTCAACTCCCTATAATCAACACACATCCGAAGAGAACCATCGGACTTGGTGACGAAGACCACTGCAGCTCCCCATTCAGAAAAACTAGGTCTGATCAGACCCTTGGACGATAGATCTTCAATTTGTTTCCTTAACTCAATCTTCTCGCGGGGTGCCATTCTTCTAGGAGGAAGAACTATAGGTCGAGCTCCAGGAATGAGATCAATGCGGAAATCAATTTCCCGTTTGGGAGGTAAAGCAGTAACTTCACCAAATACATCAGGATAGAGGTTGACTACCCGAGTCGACTGAAGATCATCAATAGAAGCATCTAGAGAAAAGATAAAGCTACCAGCATAATCATGAGGCATACGGCCCTGAATAAGCAAAGAATTTCCTCGATCATCCTTAAGAGAAACAATTCGGGATTTACACGAGATACGGGCATCGTGTCCATCAAGCCAATCACTTCCAAGCAACAAATCAAAAGCATCGAAACCTAGGACATAGAAATCTCCAGAAAATTTATGACTAGAATAGAAGAGTCTCACTTGCTTACAAATCTTATCAAGATTTGCGGGACCACCAATAGGATTTGAAACACATAGAGGAACAGAAACATACTCGGGAGAAAGGAGAGTTTCAAACTTATTACACAAAACATCAGAAATAAAGCTATGCGAAGCCCCAGTATCAAATAAAACACGAACAGGATGATGAAATAAAGTAAAGGTGCCCTGAAGAGTACCTTGATCATCGCTAGGAGCAGGAGCAGGTGCAGGAGCAGGTGATGAAGCAGATGTGACAGCAAATACGCCAGATGGCCTTCCCTTCTGATATAAAGGACAGTCCTTCTTAAAATGACCCGGCTGAAGACAAACATGACAAAGATCGTTCCTGGTAACCTGGGGTGGAGGAACAGCAGCAACAGACGGATTAGGGCAACTATTGGCATAGTGTCCCTTCTGGTCACATTTGAAGCAAGTAATGGAGGAAAGATCAATAGGGTGCCTCTGGGAAGGAGCAGATGCTGAAGATCCTAAGCCCGGATGTTTGAGCCAATTCTTCTTCTGCTGGTGGAAGTTGGGCTTTCTCTTCTTGGAATTGGCAGAGGAGGACTGAGATACATGAGCACTGGAAGCAGCAGGACCCTTGGAAGTAGGGTTCTCATAGCGAATAGCCATATCCATGAGCTCAGTAAAAGTGCCGTGAACATGCGAAATAAGACGGTCGTAGAACTCTGGGCGAGCTCCAGCAATGAACTTCTCATTCTTCTTTAGCTGAGTGTCGATAAGACCAGGACCAAATTTGGAAAGTTCATTGAACTTCCGTTCATACTCAGAAAAAGACATGGTACCCTGCTTGAGGTCCATGAATTCACGATAAAGCTGGGATTTCCCGGCTTCGGGCATCCATTTTGCCACAAAAGCCTCCCTGAAAGGAAAAAAAATACAGAAACCAAACTTTAGATAAATTAAAAAGAAAGGAAATGGGAAAATTCAAGTTAACACAAAGGATACCTGAACTGCTCCCATGAAAGGTCACCTTCGTTAGTGCGAGTCGTAACAGACTCCCACCAATCTAGGGCTGACTCTTGCAGCTGCCATGCTGCTAACTGACGCTTCTGGGCATCAGTGATCTCTAAAACAGTAAAGATTCTTTCCAAACTTCTTAGCCATTGCTGGGCTTCGATGATACTCTCTGAACCGGTGAACTTAGTGCCACCGAGCTGAGAGAATTCTTTGCAGAGAACTGTAAACTTAACGGGTGCAATAGGTGGAGGAACTGGGGCAATACCACGACCCCTACCTCTAGCATTTCCACGATTCATCCTGGAAATATCAAGAATTAATTTAGGACAAGGTACAGAGAAGACAAAGATAAATTAAGATAAAATACGATAAGGTCACTTGGGTGAATATCCTAATTAACAAAATTCCTAACAAGGTAGATACGGAAAGAAGGAAGTTTAGAAAATTTCTTCTTAAAACAAGAAAACTTTATATCAAAATAATCTTTGAAAAATCATTTGAAAAATCATTTAAAATCATTTTATACTTTGAAAATACGTTCACTCACAAGGAAATGATTCTGAGTTTGATTTTCACTCATTCTAGGGTATTTCTACCCTATCTCTAATGAGTTTTTGCTCCATAGGCTAAGGTTTGCCTAAAACCAAAGCTCTGATACCAAATGTAACGACCCACTATTTTGGACCATTCAAATCGACAATAATCCACACATGTCAGACTTGAATAATGCAAAATAACAGATTGTAATAAAATTTGGAGCAAATAAAATCATTCACAGAATCACAGACACAGAAATATCAGAATAACTCGCAGTGGAATTTAAAAATAACCATAGTGGTTCATGAAGCCACTAAAATACATAGTCTCAAATCAAATACAAAATACATAGTCTGAAAACCCAATACAGTTCTGAAACAAGTACAATAGAGATCCAAATACACAAGTCTCTAAAACAAAAGCTGAAATAAGGCAACTGAAACTGAAATAGGAAGATAACTAGATAAGCAGAATCTCCAATGATTCCGAGCTCCAGAAAAGTGAAGTCCAAAGCTGTGAATACTCAGGCTGACCCGAGCGTAAAATAAAACATAACACTCGAGTCAGGATATACATACTTATACAATGTAAACCAACTCAAATGAACTGTAGTAAAGGTACATGTAACTTAGAAGATGCTTGGGACCGCCCATCCTCTAAGGATCCGTTAAACTATCTACTATATAGTAATATTCGCTATTATAATAGTGTCTAAATAGGTAAAGTATAATCATATCGGAAAATAGCGTTAAGGGGATGGAGAACCTTAACGCGGTCGGATCTTAAAATCATAATCGTAGTAAAGCTCGATATGGTAGGTGACACGGCACAACTAGGCAATGCCAGGGTAGATATACCAATTACGCATCCGGACTAGTGGTGACGCATAGCAGCCACTACCGCCCACCTCGAACAACACTCCCAAATCAAGAGTGGCCACCAAATCAATCACAAGTAATAGAATGGTATCGAAGAAGTGTGTCCGATAAGAGGTGCTACCTCATTGGTCCGTCAATCGCTCCTGTTTTAGCCACCTTATGCCAACTCACGGGAGTTGGGTCCACGTAACATACCTTAAGAACGTCGCCACCATCTTACTTCATTCTGGAATCTCCACCGCGTACACGGTTGTCAAAGTGGTTTTCGGTATCGACAGAGAGTATGTCCATATCCGATCCCGGTCTCTTTGCCAACCAATCGTTATTATAACCCATGGTTATAGATTTAAACAATTTATCAAATATACTTTGAATTAACCATTTTTAAACAAAGACATTATTCCTTAAAACAAATATTAAGTTATTAAATTTCAAAAATCTAATCTTTTCGGAGTTCACTTATTCACTTAAAACAATAACGTTAAGTTATATTTGAAAACAATTTTTATTCAACAAACCAACATTTATAAACTGCTATAACAATTCAGTTTAAACAAAATCAGATTTTCAGCCTACTGCAGTCCTTAACAAGTGCTACAGTAACCCTTTATTAGTTCAGGTTCAAATTTTAGTTTCTGCTACAACAGCACTTACCAAGTACTATCATAGCCTTAGTTCATTTTAGTCTTTTGGTTCATTTATACAATCCACAACACTTAACAAATGCTACAGATTCTACCTAGTTAAAAGCTTATAAAATCATACATTAAAACGTTCATTTAAATCCTTTAACTAATTTTATTTCAAAAGAAATTTTTCAAGTTAAAACTAAAACTTTCCAATTTGCCTATTACATTCATTTCAACATTTAAACTTAAACTTCATTTTTCCACCAATTTAAAACTAATTTCATTTCAATTAAATTAACTTAAGTTTCCATCTTTCCTTTTTATCAAAATTTCAAATTTAAGTTTTGTTTTTAAAAATCAATATTCCTCCATTTATTTATTTTTATCACATAGAAAAATCATTTCTATTTAAAATAAATCATTTAAAATTCAGTTTAAATCAAATTAAATATTATTACAATTTTTAAATTATTTAAAATATTCAGAAAATACATAAAAATAACCACGGGTCTGTATAATATTTTCTAGCCTAATTCAAGTGATACGGATACTATATCATTTCAATCCGTAATTTACAAAGAAAAATCCGGGTTTTATCATTTCAAACCCGCAATCCCAAGTAAATAAAATTTAATTGAAAATCGCTCAGGCCTATCATTTCAGCCCATAACGACCTTCCCTTATTCTAAAGTCCGTTCGGGTATGTATCATTTCAACCCATAATGATTCTATTCTACAGGGAACTTGCAGTGTGATTCAACAGAATAGAATAACAGTAAAATAATAACAGATATAACAAATGATACGATATGCAGTTTTAACAATTAACATCGACTATAAATAAATCACAGGTACATTATAACATCATTTATTTATTTATTTTTTTCTACACATTCAGTTGCGGTCGTTTCACAATTATATAAGTATGGATATTCGTGTGAGATTTACTCACCTCTACGGAGCTGGAGATTCAGAAAGAAAGAAGTACGATGTCAATCGAAGGCACGCGGATAGCACGATCAATCGTTAGCGGATGCGCCAACTAGATTCAAACCAAAAGCACAATAAATAAAGCGAATAAATAGACAAATCAAAGCATGCACGAATAACAATTTTTCCAAATTGAAGCAAACGACCGAAAAATAAATCAAGTAGAAAAATTTAGAAGGAATTTGCTCGACCACTTTTATTGGAGATTATAACAAAAAAAAAATTTGTAAAATTGCATTTTCCACAGATTCCCTTTTTCCACAACCAAGGCCAGTGGGAATACAACATTCAAAAATAAAATATGAAGTGGAAATCTTTGTTCACAAATTCATTTCAACAAGACAGAGGCAATACAATTCACTACTGCAAAACAAAACTGAAATAGATTTTAGTTCACTTTTTTTTCAAAACCAAAAGTCAGTGAAAAATAAACGAAAGTTGCAAATACAGGACAAAAGCATAACCTCATTTTTTTTTTCAATCAGGTCTTGGTGTAAATAATACAAGGCGGAGGCAACAAAACCAAAGGCCAAAGCAAACTCTTCTCTGATTCGACTACCAGGTCAGAGGAAATATAGATTATAACCAAAAAGGCAACGGCTCAACCACCTAAAGGCGTCGGGTTCAGGTCAGGAGGTTTCGGCATGAGTTGGTGACTGGTGGGGTTCGGTGGAGACGTGGTGGAGGCTGGAAGGCTGTCTCGGTCTGGTGGTGATAGCTGGGATTCGAGCTGGGTTGGCTGCCTTGGTGATCGGCTGGGGTGGGGTTGGTCGCGTGGTGGGTCTGGGGTAGAAGGCTGGTGACTGGGAACTCGAACCGGGTTGTGGATGGGGTAGGCTGGTCTCGTATGAGGCAGGGTGGCGAACGGGGTTGGGACTCGACTGGGTTGGGTCTTGTAAGGTGTAGACGCGGCTGTCATCTGGACGTGGGTGTGGTGGCAGGCTGGGGTAGGAGGCGGTGATGGTTGGCATGGGTTTGGAGACGTGGGGACAAGTGGTGACGGTCTGGGGTTGCCGTGATGGTGGTCTGACGCGGGTCAGTGGCCTGGGGTAGGGAGGTGTGGCTGGGTATGGAGGCGGTGGTGGTCTAGGTTGCGGATGGCATGGGGTAGGCTGACTGGTCTCGTGGTAGAAGCATGACCAGATCTGGTGTAGCCGAGCATGAAGGGAATAGGGAATAAACAAGATAAAACAAAAGCAAGAACAAGTGACCATACCTTTGAAGAAGGTTCTGCAAATTGATAGAACGAAATGAAATATGCAGTCTGGAATTTTGTTTGCAAGGACGATTAAGAAATGAAACGTGACCAAGAGGGCAAGTTTTATTGCTTTGAACGGTAAAGAAATTTTAAGGCTATTAATTATTATTAAAAAGGTGGAACGCATGGAAGGCCAAGGGAACGAATATTTTCTCACGTGAACGATTTTTTTGAACAGCTGAGACTTGAATTGCCAACACATACAAAAATCAATTTTAACAAGGGAAAACAAACAAGAGATTATAAAACGCCCAAGCAACGTACAATCTATTTTATTTCTTTTATTAAATAAAAAAAAAATGTTAACGGTTTCTAAAAATATAACGTATCTTTTTAAACCGAATATAAAATAGTTATTATCATCATTAAAAGATTTTATTCTACTGTAAAGTTAAGAACGGACAAAACGTAACGAAATGTAACGTTTTTAAATTTTCGCTTTATACAAATTACTACACTTTATTTTTAACTCAATATTTCGAAATGTTTTGTTTTTAATTAAAATTTCGTTTTTAAAATATCGGGCTGTTACACCTTAATTAATACTATTTAATTAATTATTCTTAATCACTTTCATTAATAAATCAATCTTTGATTACTTAAGATTTTAGTCAATTGAAAGATAAACCATTTATCCTTATTATTTAAATTATCATTTAATCCTTATTTAATAACCTTGGAAATAAGCATCATTTACATTGATTAATTTAAAAACATTCCCTTTTCTCAATTATTCACTTAATTCCAAAATCTAAGTTTATTTACAATAAACTTTAAAATAAGGTCATATATATATATATTAAACATTTTAAACTTAATTACTTCAATAAAATTCATTTTAAAATCTTTAACTAATTTCAACTTAAACAAATATTTATTTTTAAAGGAATTTGTTGAGGACTGTATAACTTGGTTTTGTTTAAAGTTTAAAACTGTACATCAAATACTCGAGACAAACCAAAGAAAACCCGAGCCACCACCTCTTTTACTCGAGTTTAACCCGAGCAAATTCCAAACTCACTTGCTTCGAGAAAAATGGCAAATTTCCCGTGCCTGGCTCCGAGTCTTCTCCCCCTTCTTCCCCAAAACTTTGAACCCACATATGTACGTTTTCACGTACACGTGCACATCTCCTTACCGTACATATGCACGGTACCTCCAGCGACCTCCGGCCACCCACCATTCCTCCGACCTGTCGGCGAACTCGTCGACAATAAACCCAGATCAACCAAATACCCCTCACCGATCCATTTTTGAAATCGAGTATATCTCGATCAACCTCGAACAGACCTTCGACCCAAAAAGACCTCGCGACCACAACTCCGGCCACCAGAGGCTCAGCACCTTCAGCCGTAACTCCGTCATCCACCAAACGTCCCTTCCTTCAGACGACGTGCAGTTCGATGCATGGTAGGCGTCGCGACACACCAATTTCCGACCACCCAAAAAATTAGGTTTACAAACAGAAAATCCTTACCGCCATCACCTCGATGATCGATACCATCGCCGATTATTTTTCCCCGATCCACCATGGGTTCATCCACCCCCACGCCGAACCCCAACCTCCAGAATGTCGTTCATCGCCGTAAATCGACAAAACATCCCTTTTTGTTCATCGTTGAACTGCACTTAACTCACTCTCGTAAAAATCATCAAACAAAACTTAAAAAACTCATTTTCCAATAAGGATGCAAGATATATGTTCAAATTTGCAAATCGTTAGGTTCGAATTTCTTCAACTTTGAAATTTTCTCTGTAAAACTTAAGTTTTCATCCTGTATAGATATTTATACTTCATGAAACTATTTTTATATTACAATTTATACTTAAACACATATTCTTACTTTTGAAACCCAAGCCTAACTATGATTCAAGAAGAAGAACTTGAGTTTTAGACAGGTTTTTGAAACCTGGAATTAGAACAGAGGGGTATCCAGACACGCACACACATAATACTTCATACTTATACATTAATTTTATTTATATCATCATACAGGCATATTTCATATTATACTTCACTGATTTTACCACATGCTAACACAAGATATAGCAAGTTAAGGAGTTACTCACTTGGTCAAAAACAAGGAAGTCTGGAAAAAACAAAGTTGCTCACCTGTGGAAAGATTGGAACAGAGAAGATGGACAGAGAACTGAAATTGTTGAAACTGGAAAGTAATTTGATCAACTGGAAGATGATTTCGATATCTTGAACTAAATGTTTGCTGAGATGATCCTTAACTTGATTTCAGTTTGATACTGATTTGAATTATTGAATCTACTTTGCTTGGTTTTCTTTGAATAATGTTTTTTTTGAGTTTTGTTTAGGTGATTTGAACGAGCGAATTGAGGTAGGAGGTGATGCATATAAAGATAAGTATGCAGTATACTTTTGTTTGTACAATAGAGTGATGTTACCTTGTACAATATCAGGTCATGGCTGAAGTGATTTAAATAAAGTGGAGGTATGGCTGAAGATAAGTTGTAGGGGCAAAACATTTATTGGCTTTGTACAAATTAATATTTTCTTCTTTGCTTTCGGCTGATAGATGATACAGGGATGGTTTGCATACATACATTTTGTTCTATTGCTTTGTATTTGTTTTTATACACTTCTTTTACTTGCCTTTGCAAGCTTGTCTCGGCTGAAAATACTTTGTATTTGGTTTGTCTTACTTTGTATTTGTTTTGCTTTGAACTAATGTACTGACTTTACATTCTAATTTACCTTATATACATATCTATTTCTTATCTTTTCTTTGCAAACTCAAGACATTTACATTTTGTTGTCTTTGTTTTCAGCTTACATTCTTGTTCTTACTTATGCATATAACAATGTTGTTTTATCTTTTCTTATGTTTTATCTTTATGCTTTTGTTCTTAAGTTTGAGATGTTTTACTTATTTGTTTGAATGTGTTCTACTCTCTACTTGAATATATTTTATATTTTGTTTAGTTGTTAGAATTTATTTTAAATGTGTTTTTGTTTTAATGTTGTTTATACTATTTATATTGGATAAAAACTATATATATATTTATAAACCCAAATATTTATTAAACCATCAATAATAAATTCAAAATTATTTATTATTATTATTTATATTTTAAACCATTTATCTAAGATTCAAATCACCTATATATATATAATATTTTAAAATTAAATGGTTTAACAAATTCGAAATTTGGATCCGGGGAAACTCGCTCCAATATTCTAATTAAATTAACAAATTTTTATCCAAAAATTTATTTAATTACTCAATTTAATTCAAAAATTCAATAAATCATTAATTTAAATAAATTTAAATTTCGGGGTCGTTACAAACTTCCCCCCTTAAAAGAATTTCGTCCTCGAAATTCGCTGGCACGAAAACAATCGCAGAGATAGATTCGATCTCCTATAACTCCTCTAACACAAGATACGGATTCCGAATTCAAGTCGGAATATCTCAGAATACATACCAATTTATCCTTCTTCGGACTTCGGTATTCAAAAGAAATTTCAATAGAATTTCAAAATTTGGTTTTAAACGATATCGTTTTATTGATACAATTCAATTTAGCCTTCATATCCTATTAATCAATTTACCTAAATTTTAATTTCCAATTTATTTAAAATTCCCAATTTCAAATTTTAAATTCATATTAATTAAGGTTTAAATCAAAAAGCTGATAAGAAAATGATGAAATACGAAGTAAGGATTTTCTACAATGATTCGTAGAGCCATTGTCATATCGAAACTACTTCTGGAGCTGCCACGAAGAAATCAAAAGAATTTGGAAACGAATCAAAGAAAATTGATAGAGAAAGATTGTTTCCACTGTTGCAGGGTATTGACCATTTATAGTCGTACTTCCCTGTCCTCTATCTCGTCCTCTTCTTGCACTCATACTCACTATCAGTGGATAGCAAGAGAATTTACTGAGATGTTCAGACGGATATCTTAAGGATTACTCATTCTAGAGTTTACTTCACTCTATCTCTAATGAGCTACTTAACGTGTTATACTCCTGAGCTAAAGTTCAACCTTAGCTCTGATACCAAATGTAACGTCCCAGAAGAAGCGGCCACCGGTAGGCTTTGCAACCATCCCAGTCCCACCGTGGCTTACATTGGCACCTCGCATTTACTTTTACGGCCAGCCTCTCGACTGTCACGGCCTTCGCCTAACCAACCCATCCCTCTCAGGGACATGTAGGGGTAAGAGTCTCCCGTTCGCCACCAAACCGCGAAGCGAGAACCCCCTATCATGCTGTAATATAGCAAATGCGATCCATATACGACGTATCACTATTCGGAATGGGTTATACGACCCAAAGGTCCTTTCCCGGCTAACCCAAATAGTGAGCGAAATATTTAAAACATATGGATATGGGATTTCAATTAAGTCACAACTTATTACCCAAAATCTTTCTTCAAATGGTTTAACCAATTACCATTTCAAATCTTTAAACAAAAAGATTCATTTTAAACAACCTTCAACGGTTTAAACACTTTCCACATTTTAATCTTTTAAATAAAAGATTCATTCACAGATTTTCCAAATTAATTCTCATTTCAATTTGATTAACTCGTTAAATCTTTAAAACAAAGATTTAACTTATAGCTTTCAAAACAATTTCATTTCGAAGGGTTTAAATAAATCGTCATTTTAAATCTGTTAAAGATAACAGATTCAATTCATAACTTTCAAAAAGAATTCATTCATAACTTGGAAAACCATTTTCAATTCAAACTTGAAATTCCTTTAACTAAACTGGAATTTCATTTTCTATCTGAAAGCTTTTATTCCTTTAAAACAAACAGTTTTCATTTTGGAAATCTGATTCATTTATACGAGTTAAAGTTCTTGGGTTAAATCCAAATTCTCAAACAATACTTTTAAAATGGTTTAAATTCATACAAACACATTTATATCATCTTTAACCGTAATTTCAAATCATAGGATTCAATTTCAACTTAAATTCAAATTTAAATCAAATTATTTAAATTTTCAAAACTCGATTAAGTTATTCAAAATAACTTTTAGATTCGAAATTCCATTTCAAAAGCTTTTCACTTTTAAACCCAAATTTCAAATTTCAAAATCAATTGAAATAAAAATTTCAATTTCAAAAACAGCAGATTTAAATTATCTGTGACTTAACCGATTTCCACGTGAAATCCATATTTGTGTGTGTAAAAGTGTAGTCCAGGGGTTTCACACACAATAGTGCAACATCAATCATCACAGATATATCGATAAGCGGTATAATCGATAACGCTTATCTTCATTCACAGATTCATAGATAAAATAAATTTATCAGTCACAAAGATTCACTATTACAATTCGATGTGGGTTTCGGATAACCAACTGGAATCCGACTCCCTGTCGCATTGAAATTCAAGTGTCGTTCTATGGGTCAAGGGTTTTCATATTCATATAACAGTATATCACAGAAACAGAAATCACAGATCATGACATAAATCAGGGTATATCACAAAGCATCACAAATCAGGGATATCAACAATTCATATCATTCAACAGAATCCAAACATTCATAGGTAAGATCAATTAATTCATCTGATTTAATTAAATCAGATCAGTCACTAATCCTGGTTAATTAATTAATTACAAACCATTCTAATTAATTATCATTTAATCATTTATTAATTAACCTTTGATAATAAATTAATCAACCTTTAGTTATTAATTAATCAATCTTAATTAATAAATCAATCACCCTTTAATCATCAATTAATTAACCCCTAATTAATTTCCATTTAATTAATTATCCTAAATCAATTACAATAATTAATTAGCCCTTAATTAATAATATTTAATTAATTATTCTTAATCACTTTCATTAATAAATCAATCTTTGATTACTTAAGATTTTAGTCAATTGAAAGATAAACCATTTATCCTTATTATTTAAATTATCATTTAATCCTTATTTAATAACCTTGGAAATAAGCATCATTTACATTGATTAGTTTAAAAACATTCCCTTTTCTCAATTATTCACTTAATTCCAAAATCTAAGTTTATTTACAATAAACTTTAAAATAAGGTCATATATATATATATATTAAACATTTTAAACTTAATTACTTCAATAAAATTCATTTTAAAATCTTTAACTAATTTCAACTTAAACAAATATTTATTTTTAAAGGAATTTGTTGAGGACTGTATAACTTGGTTTTGTTTAAAGTTTAAAACTGTATATCAAATACTCGAGACAAACCAAAGAAAACCCGAGCCACCACCTCTTTTACTCGAGTTTAACCCGAGCAAATTCCAAACTCACTTGCTTCGAGAAAAATGGCAAATTTCCCGTGCCTGGCTCCGAGTCTTCTCCCCCTTCTTCCCCAAAACTTTGAACCCAGATATGTACGTTTTCACGTACACGTGCACATCTCCTTACCGTACATATGCACGGTACCTCCAGCGACCTTCGGCCACCCAACATTCCTCCGACCTGTCGGCGAACTCGTCGACAATAAACCCAGATCAACCAAATACCCCTCACCGATCCATTTTTGAAATCGAGTATATCTCGATCAACCTCGAACAGACCTTCGACCCAAAAAGACCTCGCGACCACAACTCCGGCCACCAGAGGCTCAGCACCTTCAGCCGTAACTCCGTCATCCACCAAACGTCCCTTCCTTCAGACGACGTGCAGTTCGATGCATGGTAGGCGTCGCGACACACCAATTTCCGACCACCCAAAAAATTAGGTTTACAAACAGAAAATCCTTACCGCCATCACCTCAATGATCGATACCATCGCCGATTATTTTTCCCCGATCCACCATGGGTTCATCCACCCCCACGCCGAACCCCAACCTCCAGAATGTCGTTCATCGCCGTAAATCGACAAAACATCCCTTTTTGTTCATCGTTGAACTGCACTTAACTCACTCTCGTAAAAATCATCAAACAAAACTTAAAAAACTCATTTTCCAATAAGGATGCAAGATATATGTTCAAATTTGCAAATCGTTAGGTTCGAATTTCTTCAACTTTGAAATTTTCTCTGTAAAACTTAAGTTTTCATCCTGTATAGATATTTATACTTCATGAAACTATTTTTATATTACAATTTATACTTAAACACATATTCTTACTTTTGAAACCCAAGCCTAACTATGATTCAAGAAGAAGAACTTGAGTTTTAGACAGGTTTTTGAAACCTGGAATTAGAACAGAGGGGTATCCAGACACGCACACACATAATACTTCATACTTATACATTAATTTTATTTATATCATCATACAGGCATATTTCATATTATACTTCACTGATTTTACCACATGCTAACACAAGATATAGCAAGTTAAGGAGTTACTCACTTGGTCAAAAACAAGGAAGTCTGGAAAAAACAAAGTTGCTCACCTGTGGAAAGATTGGAACAGAGAAGATGGACAGAGAACTGAAATTGTTGAAACTGGAAAGTAATTTGATCAACTGGAAGATGATTTCGATATCTTGAACTAAATGTTTGCTGAGATGATCCTTAACTTGATTTCAGTTTGATACTGATTTGAATTATTGAATCTACTTTGCTTGGTTTTCTTTGAATAATGTTTTTTTTTTGAGTTTTGTTTAGGTGATTTGAACGAGCGAATTGAGGTAGGAGGTGATGCATATAAAGAGAAGTATGCAGTATACTTTTGTTTGTACAATAGAGTGATGTTACCTTGTACAATATCAGGTCATGGCTGAAGTGATTTAAATAAAGTGGAGGTATGGCTGAAGATAAGTTGTAGGGGCAAAACATTTATTGGCTTTGTACAAATTAATATTTTCTTCTTTGCTTTCGGTTGATAGATGATACAGGGATGGTTTGCATACATACATTTTGTTCTATTGCTTTGTATTTGTTTTTATACACTTCTTTTACTTGCCTTTGCAAGCTTGTCTCGGCTGAAAATACTTTGTATTTGGTTTGTCTTACTTTGTATTTGTTTTGCTTTGAACTAATGTACTGACTTTACATTCTAATTTACCTTATATACATATCTATTTCTTATCTTTTCTTTGCAAACTCAAGACATTTACATTTTGTTGTCTTTGTTTTCAGCTTACATTCTTGTTCTTACTTATGCATATAACAATGTTGTTTTATCTTTTCTTATGTTTTATCTTTATGCTTTTGTTCTTAAGTTTGAGATGTTTTACTTATTTGTTTGAATGTGTTCTACTCTCTACTTGAATATATTTTATATTTTGTTTAGTTGTTAGAATTTATTTTAAATGTGTTTTTGTTTTAATGTTGTTTATACTATTTATGTTGGATAAAAACTATATATATATTTATAAACCCAAATATTTATTAAACCATCAATAATAAATTCAAAATTATTTATTATTATTATTTATATTTTAAACCATTTATCTAAGATTCAAATCACCTATATATATATAATATTTTAAAATTAAATGGTTTAACAAATTCGAAATTTGGATCCGGGGAAACTCGCTCCAATATTCTAATTAAATTAACAAATTTTTATCCAAAAATTTATTTAATTACTCAATTTAATTCAAAAATTCAATAAATCATTAATTTAAATAAATTTAAATTTCGGGGTCGTTACAGGATAATTCTTGAAATAAAATGTGTAGAAAATATTGAAATGTGGTTAGTGAAGTATATTCACGATTTTGGACAGTGAATATTTTGTTAAGTAAAATGGATATTGTTTTGGAAAGGTGACATTAAAAATGAAGTTAATTGTTTTAACGATATTTTAAAATGTGTTAAATATCGAAATCATAGATTTCAACATTTATTGTTGAAATAGACGTTTTCGAGGAAGAAGGAAATGATGGACTATAACACTGTTGTTATAGTAAATGATTTCCGGAAGGAAATGTTTTTTTTATAGTATTGGGATTTACATATCTATCTTAATTCCGAATCACTATACTATTAATTTTGAGTCGTCGTAACGATGTTTTACGTAACATTCATTTTGACTCAAATAAATGTTGTTATAATAAATGTTTTCCTTAAAGAATGAATTATACTTAATTTTGATTTAAGTATATTGAATATTTTTCAAATGTTGAAAATGAATAGATTTGTGAAATACTTATATTTAAATAAGTATGGAATTGCTTTTCCAATATGAAATGAAACGATTTGAGAATTTATCTTCTTAAAGATAAATTGAAATTGAATATTTTGAAATCAATTGAAAATCGAATATCAGTAGGTATTCGAAAATATAAATTCACTATGGAATTTATAAATGGAATGGGAATTCGTTTTAAAAATAAATATTGATTTATTTTGAAGTGTGGAAATTATATATCTAGTAAAGATATTTTGGAAAATAAATAATTTGGAAAATTATTTGGAATCTGATGATGTTGCGCATCTTTATTGATAGTTAAATAACCGACTATCAATAATTACCTTGAATGGGTATTTGTTGTGAATTGGATGAATTTGAATGCCACACTTATTTTTAAATAAGCGCTCACTATTCGGGTTAGCGGGGAAAGGACCATGGGGTCGTATAACCCATTCCGAATATGTGATACGTCGTTATGAATTGCATTTGATGACCGATATTGAAGACCGGATATTTTTGAAAACGGAAGGATTACCGTCGAGTTACTCTACATCGGCCGATCTCCGATTTAGAGGTTTTATCACCCTTAGTGACGGGAAGTCCGGACGTGATTAGAAAATTATCCGGATTTGCAAGGGCTTCGTGAGAAGTGCCTTCGGTTCTGTTCGATCCCGGAACAGACTTGTATGGTTGTGTGTCTGACGTTAGAACTTGAGATATAAAGCTGATTTCTTTCAAATACATTTCTGTTGGTGGCGGATAATTTATTCTCTTAGCTTAACACCCTTCTCTGAGACGTACGAGCTCAGAGGTTGTGTAGTTGAAATTTATCAGCGATATACTCCCAATTTGGTAACGTGGCATACTGAGTGTTGCTGTGAAATGATCAGTGTTTGATCATTTGCGATATGATCATTTGTTTGATCTTATATCTTTGTGATCATAGGTAGATCATTTGTTTGACCCGAAGCATGGCTTTTGAAAAGCGTAGCTTTGTGGACGAGACTTCGTCGAGCCTCACACCCCGGAAATGGTCGAAACATGAAGGATGCGGCAAGGTTCTAGGGAGTAGCGCCCCTTAGTGTATGTCATTCCTTCTGGATAGAGGTGGTATCATGGTATGGAGCCCAGATACTTAACCTATGTGGTTGCTGCATTATTATTATATGGTTTGTTGCGAATCGGGGATCCTCGGGAAGATCCGTTACGATCGGGGGATGGCATACGCGTGTCAGTAGTTACCTATTTTTGCAGAGGTAACCCGGCCTTGTGTTGGCAGAGATCTAACCGTAATGTTAGGTTATTTCTCGGGACGTCATTCCAGAGGCGTTCTGTTCGTGGAATAGGAAGTTCCTTAGCCTGACCATTTATTGGAAATCCAAACTCCAATACGAACCTTGTACGGTATTAGTTGTAGAACCTGCCATTTACGTACGGTGGTCACCACTGTTTAGATGGTAGCTATAGTAGGCATATGATACTGGTCGTATGTTGGATAAGATTAATATTATACTTTCGAAATGTTTTCTACACTATGCACTAATAATAATATCAAAAATGATTTGATTTTCTTGCGTAGTAAGCATCTTTGACTATCATAAGAAGAAATCTCCTCCAATTCTGCGTTTGCATTGTGTGTGTGGCGGGAGGTCTTATGGTAGTTTCATGTAAGGACCCGATTCTTCGACTTCCGAAAACCGACATCGATACGTCCACTGTATCAACTATCGAGCAACGAATGCCGGAAAACCGAATTCTTTGGGTTTTAGAAAGAAGAAAACAGAAGAAAAGATAGAAGAAGAAGAAAGAAGAACAACGGAACAACATCAGAAACAGAGACAATATCAGAATCTCACATATCGCAGCGGAACAATATATAATAGATAAATGAATAATCTCTAAAACAAAGAACTATATCATTTTATACATACATCAATCATCAGAGTCAATATACAACAATGGACAGTTATATAACTTGTCCTCATACAGAATACACAGCGGAATAAATAATATCAGATACAAATACTACGTCTCGTCCTCCAGCTTATCTCCAAAGCTCCAGAATATCCAGAATATCATGAAAATCTAACTCTAGACTGCCCGTGTGGAAATTGGTGGGCACCCAGAGTTTAGAAGGGAAACAATAAACTCCGAGTCAGTCATGGTGACTGGTGTGAGATCGTAAAACAGTTATTCTTTAAAATAAACAACAGGAAAACTTTAATGTCAATTCGCAATGCTTTTGGAAAATGAAACTACCATAAGACCTCCCACCACACACACAATGCAAACGCAGAATTGGAGGAGATTTCTTCTTATGATAGTCAAAGATGCTTACTACGCAAAATCAAATCATTTTTGATATTATTATTAGTGCATAGTGTAGAAATCATTTCGAAAGTATAATATTAATCTGAGCCAACATACGACCAGTATCGTATGCCTACTATAGCTACCATCTAAACAGTGGTGACCACCATACGTAAATGGCAGGTTCTACAACTAATACCGTACAAAGTTCGTATTGGAGTTTGGATTTCCAACAAATGGTCAGGCTAAGGAACTTCCTATTCCACGATGGGTACGTCCCTGGAATAGACGACCCGAGAACCTAACGTTACGGTTAGATCTCTGCCAACACAAGGCCGGGTTACCTCTGCAAAAATAGGTAACTACTGACACGCGTATGTCATCCCCCGATCGTAACCGATCTTCCCGAGGATCCCCGATTTCCAACAAACCACATAATAATAATGCAGCAACCACATAGGTTAAGTATCTGGGCTCCATACCATGATACCACCTCTATCCAGAAGGAATGACATACACTAAGGGGCGCTACTCCCTAGAACCTTGCTGCATCCTTCCTGTTTCGACCATTTCCGGGGTGTGAGGCTCGACGAAGTCTCGTCCACAAAGCTACGCTTTCTACAAAGCCATGCTTCGGGTCAAACAAATGATCAACCTATGATCACAAAGATATAAGATCAAACAAATGATCATATCGCAAATGATCAAACACTGATCATTTCACAGCAACACTCAGTATGCCACGTTACCAAATTGGGAGTATATCGCTGATGAATTTCAATTACATAACCTCTGAGCTCGTACGTCTCAGAGAAGGGTGTTAAGCTAAGAGAATAAATTCTCCGCCACCAACAGAAATGTATTTGAAAGAAATCAGCTTTATATCTCAAATTGAAATGTCAGACACACAATCCATACAAGTCTGTTCCGGGATCGAACAGAACCGAAGGCACTTCTCACGAAGCCCTTGCATATCCGGATAATTTTCTAATCACGTCCGGACTTCCCGTCACTAAGGGTGATAAAACCTCTAAATCGGAGATCAGCCGATGTAGAGTAACACGACGGTAATCCTTCCGTTTTCAAAAATATCCGGTCTTCAACACCGGTCTTCGAATGCAATTCATAACGACGTATCACATATTCGGAATGGGTTATACGACCCCATGGTCCTTTCCCGGCTAACCCGAATAGTGAGCGCTTATTCAAAAATAAGTGTGGCATTCAAATTCATCCAATTCACAACAAATACCAATCTAAAGGTAATTATTTATAGTCGGTTATTTAACGATCAATAAAGATGCGCAACATCATCAGATTCCAAATAATTTTCCAAATCATTGTATCTTTCAAAATATCTTTACTAGATATAAAATTTCCACACTTCAAAAATTAATCAACGTTTATTTTTCTAAACAGTTTTCCTTTCCTTTATAAATTCCATAATGAATTTATATTTCAAAATATCTGCTGATATACGATTCTCAAATCGATTTCAAATATTCAATTTCATTTTATCTTCAAGAAGATAAAATCTCAAAACGTTTCATTTCATTTTGGAAAACATTTCCATACTTATTTAATAATAAGTATTTCACAAATCATTTATTTTCAACACTTGGAAAATATTCTATATACTTAAATCAAAATTAAGTATATATTTCATTCTTTAAGGAAATCATTTACTTTGACAACATTTATTTGAGTCAAAACGAATGTTACGTAAAACATCGTTACGACGACTCAAAATCACTGGTATAGGGATTCGGATTTAGATAGATATATAAATCCCAATACTACATGAAAACATTTCCTTTTGGAAACCATTTACTATAACAACAGTGTTATAGTCCACCATTTCCTTAATTTTCGAAAACGTCTATTTCAACAATAAATGTTGAAATCTATGATTTCGATAGTTCACATGTTTTAAAACATCTTTTAAAACAATTAACTTCAATTATAATATCGCTTTCCCAAACATAACCATTTTTTTTTCCATAATATATTCACTGTCCAAAATCGTGATTATACTTCAATAACCAAATTTCAATCTTTTCTACACATTTATTTCAAGAATTATCCACTGTCCAAAATCGTGAATAAAATTCCCTTAATAATCTCTATATTTAAAATCAATCAAATTTGATTTATTTTCGAATTTATAAAAACAGCGTTTATAAATTCTATTTCCATTTTATAACAACTTCGATTTATACATCTTCTTTAATGACCCATTCAATTTATAAGTTAATATAACTTATAATTCATTTATTTTAAAAGAAATCATTCTTTTAAACTTCACAAAATTTAAAACTTTCAGATTTCATTAACTTATGAAATCCCATTTACACTTCATTTTAACACTTATAGAAACTTGTCTTATAATCCCAATATTTCAAATTTATAAATACCCAATTTTGTACATCTTTTAAATAAACCGTTTATAATACTAGAAATCCAAATTTAAACCATTTCATAAATTTCTTAACTTTTATTTCAAAAATCACACTTTGATTTTATTTCACACAAATCTTAACTTTTATAACTTTAAAATTTTAGACGTTTATTTATTTGAAATAAATCAATTCAAATATTCAATAAAACGTCTACTTTCAAAAATTACTTTAAAATCCTTTTAAAGTAAAAGTCGTTATTTTTAAAGTTCAAAACTTGAATCCGATGATGCAACAGCACCAATTAGTCAATCACAACAACAAACATCATATATCAATATGATAACAGAATATACATCAATATCTGTAAATAAATAAATACTGGTGAGGAATCCCGTTGGATCCCTCCGACCTGTTTTCCTGCATCCACATATGTTAGCACAATACCAATTCCACTTCGAGGTGGAATATCGCGGTATATGGGTTTTATAAAAATATCCGCTTACTAACGGCGCAATAGGGTCTCATCCGCTATACGAGGCGGGAAATCAATCAATCAAATATATACATATGCCAATATGTATATATTGATATATATATATAGATATATCCTACTATATCTAATATCACATCCAATCATCAAACAAATCAATAACTGCAATCCAAATTTATTTTGAGTGAGAAGATCTCACCTTAGCTTTTAATTTGCGATCCCCTTTCTCGTTCTCGGCTTGTTTTTCTCGATTTTAGACCTTGAATAAGCAATTTACGATTTATTAATATTTGAGATAATCGGATAACAAATTTTATTTTATTTTTGTGTTTGGTAATTTTAATTATCCAATGACTTTATTTTAAACCGAGTTCTTTAAATAAATTCATTTAACAAAATATTTTCTTTAATCATTCCCAATACTAATTTATCAAGTAAGTTAAATAAATTCATCTTCCCTTTGAATATATATATATATATAAACTGTCAATATTCCAAATTCGTATTTATTTATCTTTTCAAACTCAACTACATAAATGATTCCTGTTTTTATCTATTTATTAACTTTCTGTAAATCAAAGATGATATATAGTTTTTTTCTTCTCTACTATAAAAATAAACAGTAATAAATTTCACTATTAAATTCTTCTGTATTTCTTTTAACAAAATATTTTCTTTATTTTTCTGCATATAAAAATCGTCCAGTAAATTAATTTAACTATTAAAATCGAAATTACCTTACTGAACAAAATGAACCATAACGAAACCCAGGCTCGAACTCGAAGACTCCACCATCGGCCACGCGATCTTCACCTTATCGCTGCCAGTATCGCGATTCCCTGCCTCGCGTGAACACATCACCATCCTATCGCCACTTCCAGTCGCGAACCACCCCAATGCCCTAGCCTCTGAAATTGATCGCGACCCACTTCTCGACTCCGACAAATCCCCTAGACCACTCGAACCCTAGATCGAACTGCCTTCGTCGCTGTCCCTTCGACTATCCCCAATTCGAATGCGCCATCACTATCCTTCCAGTGCCTCGACGAACTCCACCTCAGCCTTGACGTGAACCACTGCCGTGCGCGAGACCTTCATCTTGACGCGCCAATTCCCACAGTCGCTTTGGCCTCGCGAATCCTGCTTTCGAACTCGGCGAGCACGATGAACTCGCGATTTGATTAACAGAGAGGAGGGAGGTAAACTCGATTTGGAATTAACAGAGAAGCGGCCCCTTTTTTATTTCGATTTTTTTTTGAACGAGAGGCTCGGTTTTGATTTTAAAGAGGGAGGAGACGAAATATTTAAATTTCATTTCGATTTTTGAATGCCTTCGTTCTGCCATTTTTCTTTGAAGCAAAACGAATTCGAATAAATGGAACGAGGATGAGAACGAGATGCTTAAAATCGAACGAGGCATGGGTTACACGATTTCTTTTGCGTGATTCCCTGCGTGATCTTAGGCGTAGTTGAAGGGAAGATAACGTGTGGTGTCGACCAAATCTAAGTTTAAATTTAAATTCGAATAAATTTCGATGCGTTTTCCTGTCGTGTGCTCACATATAAACTTCGAAAAATACGAAATTTGAAACTCGGTAATAATCCAATATTCCGGACCCAATGGAACTGGTTTCGTCGAATTCCGAGACTGTGCCTTGGACGGCTATTTTTAAATATCGATACGAACGATATAATTTCAAAACTGAACGAAACAGTTTGAAATTAGATTCTGAAGCTTATGTTATCTTCAGTATCATCAATACGAATTTTAAAAGCTTTTGAAATATTTTTCTTCAGCTTAAGATTGAAGATTCAAATTTTTATTCAGCATTCAATAGATTAAATTTTATAATTTAATCGTCAATTTCAAAGTTATATTCGGGATACAAATTAAATCATCGTTCAAATATTTAAAATTAATTAAATATTTTCAATTTAATTTGTTCAAAATTCTGGGTCGTTACAAACTTCCCTCCTTAAAAGAATTTCGTTCCGAAATTACAAGTCAGGAAGAAAAAAGGTCCTTAACTCGTCTACTATTTTTCACAATCTAATAGTTTTATCAATTTTTCAAAACAAATCTTTCTACTAAAGATTCGTTATCATTTTAACTAACTTTCCAAATATTTTCAAAATTTTCAAATAACATTGTTTACTTCAAAATTCAAATTCGAGTTTAAATTCAAATTTTAAACTTTCAAAATTTTCTCAAAATTTTTCTAACACCCGAAATTTCCAAAAAATTTTGCCAGCGTCTCCTTTGCACGGCTAATACGGCACGACTACAAAACGTCCCTACGGACTCTCAGATTTCAAAAAGAAAAGAAAAAGCCAAGCGGCTAGACAAGAAATCAGCAAATCTCATATTGAAATTCAAATACTTACCTTTTGTCGAGCAATTCAAATTTATCTTCACAATCAAAATTCCAATTTCTATTTCCTTTAATATACCTGTATATCCTACTAGCCATAATATCTAGTTACATATTCAAACCATTTTGCACATTCCATTACAAAATTTTCAATATAAACTACTTATATCATTTTTTTACTTCACTGTTGAAGTTATATCCATTATCATTCAATTTTACATTTCAATTTTCATTTGAATTCAATTCACAATTCCAATTTAATTTGGATGTTATTTAACTTCTGAATATTAAATTTTTATCAATTAACTTCATTTTATTTCACATAATTCAAATTCGTTTTCAATATTCAGTTTTAACTCCAGTTTTATTCTTTTGTTCAATCATCAAATTTTACTTAAGAATTTCACACTTCATTTCTTAAGTTCAATGTAAATATTCCATATACACATTATATTTATTTTCAATTCACTATTATGGTTTATAACCACTCATATTAAACTGGATTTCAAATTCCATATGAATTTTAATTCATCTCAAACCATATTAATTTGCCATTTCTTCAATTAGTTTCTGTTACTAATTTTATTTCAATACTTTACTTTACAAATTTGAAATGAATTTTTTTACATTCAATTTACTTTCATTAAATTGATTCACTTGTACTTACATTTATTTAACTTCATCTTTAAGTTAAATTTATTCTATCAAAATTCAAATTGTATAAGTTATCAACTTAGTAATATTTCCTAAACATTTTTATATAGCATTCCAGAGTCTTTTCAACCTTTTCAAAACCATTTTTTGAAAACAATTCAAATTTTCTTTGAATTTCAAAAACAAAACCCAAATTTTTTCCAAACAACTCTCATTTAAAACAATTGGCAGCATTTCCTCTTTTGGAAACCCGAAAATGAACACCAATGATGCCGCGGTCATCATCGAAGTTATTTTCCAGCGACCGAAAAGAGTTTAGAGCTTTCCTCTCTCCAAGATACTTTTCAAACTTTTAAAATTCATTTTCAACTCCAAAAAGATTTAAACTTTCCAAATCTCCAAAATTTTCAAATTCTTTTCAAAACATTTCCAAAACTTCTCTGGAATTTCCATTTCAAATTACAATTCACATTTATAATTTACATTCTCAAATTTCATTTGTATATGAATTTTATTTCTTAACTTTGGAGTTACGATTTCAATTTCTTATTCAATTTCATATAATAATGATAACATTTCAATATTATCACTTTCCTAACAAACAAGCATCCATATACTGTAATAATTTACAGAAAATGATTTCTTTTCTATACAAAAATAGTTTTGGGCAAAATTATTTAATTTACCCTATTTAAAACAATACTATGTCGTCTTGCCTCGTTTAAGTGTTTAGAAATCCCTATCGATAATATGGCGTCCCACATACCGACCAAAATTCACAAACATCTCAACGGATAAGCAAACACAATATAAAACATTTTTATATTCACTAACAAATACGCGCTCGTATCTATTATTACACTCAAACTCATTCTAGAGTACTGCTGACTCTATCTCTAATGAGTAACACCCAACAGAGCAGGGTTGTCGCTTAACCATATGCTCCGATACCACGCTGTAAGGACCCGATTTTCGACTTCCGAAAACCGACATCGATACGTCCACTGTATCAACTGCCGAGCAACGAATGCCGGAAAACCGAATTCTTAGGGTTTTAGAAAGAAGAAAACAAAAGAAAAGATAGAAGAAGAAGAAAGAAGAACAACAGAACAACATCAGAAACAGAGACAATATCAGAATCTCACATATCGCAGCGGAACAATATATAATAGATAAATGAATAATCTCTAAAACAAAGAACTATATCATTTTATACATACATCAATCATCAGAGTCAATATACAACAATGGACAGTTATATAACTTGTCCTCATACAGAATACACAACGGAATAAATAATATCAGATACAAATACTACGTCTCGTCCTCCAGCTTATCTCCAAAGCTCCAGAATATCCAGAATATCCTGATAATCTAACTCTAGACTGCCCGTGTGGAAATTGGTGGGCACCCAGAGTTTAGAAGGAAAACAATAAACTCCGAGTCAGTCATGGTGACTGGTGTGAGATCGTAAAACAGTTATTCTTTAAAATAAACAACAGGAAAACTTTAATGTCAATTCGCAATGCTTTTGGAAAATGAAACTACCATAAGACCTCCCACCACACACACAATGCAAACGCAGAATTGGAGGAGATTTCTTCTTATGATAGTCAAAGATGCTTACTACGCAAAATCAAATCATTTTTGATATTATTATTAGTGCATAGTGTAGAAATCATTTCGAAAGTATAATATTAATCTTAGCCAACATACGACCAGTATCGTATGCCTACTATAGCTACCATCTAAACAGTGGTGACCACCGTACGTAAATGGCGGGTTCTACAACTAATACCGTACAAAGTTCGTATTGGAGTTTGGATTTCCAACAAATGGTCAGGCTAAGGAACTTCCTATGCCACGATGGGTACGTCCCTGGAATAGACGACCCGAGAACCTAACTTTACGGTTAGATCTCTGCCAACACAAGGCCGGGTTACCTCTGCAAAAATAGGTAACTACTGACACGCGTATGTCATCCCCCGATCGTAACCGATCTTCCCGAGGATCCCCGATTTCCAACAAACCACATAATAATAATGCAGCAACCACATAGGTTAAGTATCTGGGCTCCATACCATGATACCACCTCTATCCAGAAGGAATGACATACACTAAGGGGCGCTACTCCCTAGAACCTTGCTGCATCCTTCCTGTTTCGACCATTTCCGGGGTGTGAGGCTCGACGAAGTCTCGTCCACAAAGCTACGCTTTCTACAAAGCCATGCTTCGGGTCAAACAAATGATCAACCTATGATCACAAAGATATAAGATCAAACAAATGATCATATCGCAAATGATCAAACACTGATCATTTCACAGCAACACTCAGTATGCCACGTTACCAAATTGGGAGTATATCGCTGATGAATTTCAATTACATAACCTCTGAGCTCGTACGTCTCAGAGAAGGGTGTTAAGCTAAGAGAATAAATTCTCCGCCACCAACAGAAATGTATTTGAAAGAAATCAGCTTTATATCTCAAATTGAAATGTCAGACACACAATCCATACAAGTCTGTTCCGGGATCGAACAGAACCGAAGGCACTTCTCACGAAGCCCTTGCATATCCGGATAATTTTCTAATCACGTCCGGACTTCCCGTCACTAAGGGTGATAAAACCTCTAAATCGGAGATCAGCCGATGTAGAGTAACACGACGGTAATCCTTCCGTTTTCAAAAATATCCGGTCTTCAACACCGGTCTTCGAATGCAATTCATAACGACGTATCACATATTCGGAATGGGTTATACGACCCCATGGTCCTTTCCCGGCTAACCCGAATAGTGAGCGCTTATTCAAAAATAAGTGTGGCATTCAAATTCATCCAATTCACAACAAATACCAATCTAAAGGTAATTATTGATAGTCGGTTATTTAACGATCAATAAAGATGCGCAACATCATCAGATTCCAAATAATTTTCCAAATCATTGTATCTTTCAAAATATCTTTACTAGATATAAAATTTCCACACTTCAAAAATTAATCAACGTTTATTTTTCTAAACAGTTTTCCTTTCCTTTATAAATTCCATATTGAATTTATATTTCAAAATATCTACTGATATACGATTCTCAAATCGATTTCAAATATTCAATTTCATTTTACTTCAAGAAGATAAAATCTCAAAACGTTTCATTTCATTTTGGAAAATATTTCCATACTTATTTAATAATAAGTATTTCACAAATCATTTATTTTCAACACTTGGAAAATATTCTATATACTTAAATCAAAATTAAGTATATATTTCATTCTTTAAGGAAATCATTTACTTTGACAACATTTATTTGAGTCAAAACGAATGTTAAGTAAAACATCGTTACGACGATTCAAAATCACTAGTATAGGGATTCAGATTTAGATAGATATATAAATCCCAATACTACATGAAAACATTTCCTTTTGGAAACCATTTACTATAACAACAGTGTTATAGTCCAGCATTTCCTTATTTTTCGAAAACGTCTATTTCAACAATAAATGTTGAAATCTATGATTTTGATAGTTCACACGTTTTAAAACATCTTTTAAAACAATTAACTTCAATTATAATATCGCTTTCCCAAACATAACCATTTTTTTTTCCATAATATATTCACTGTCCAAAATCGTGAATATACTTCAATAACCAAATTTCAATCTTTTCTACACATTTATTTCAAGAATTATCCACTGTCCAAAATCGTGGATAAAATTCCCTTAATAATCTCTATATTTAAAATCAATCAAATTTGATTTATTTTCGAATTTATAAAAACAACGTTTATAAATTCTATTTCCATTTTATAACAACTTCGATTTATACATCTTCTTTAATGACCCATTCAATTTATAAGTTAATATAACTTATAATTCATTTATTTTAAAAGAAATCGTTCTTTTAAACTTCACAAAATTTAAAACTTTCAGATTTCATTAACTTATGAAATCCCATTTACACTTCATTTTAACACTTATAGAAACTTGTCTTATAATCCCAATATTTCAAATTTATAAATATCCATTTTTGTACATCTTTTAAATAAACCGTTTATAATACTAGAAATCCAAATTTAAACCATTTCATAAATTTCTTAACTTTTATTTCAAAAATCACACTTTGATTTTATTTCACACAAATCTTAACTTTTATAACTTTAAAATTTTAGACGTTTATTTATTTGAAATAAATCAATTCAAAAATTCAATAAAACGTCTACTTTCAAAAATTACTTTAAAATCCTTTTAAAGTAAAAGTCGTTATTTTTAAAGTTCAAAACTTGAATCCGATGATGCAACAGCACCAATTAGTCAATCACAACAACAAACATCATATATCAATATGATAACAGAACATACATCAATATCTGTAAATAAATAAATACTGGTGAGGAATCCCGTTGGATCCCTCTGACCTGTTTTCCTGCATCCACAGATGTTAGCACAATACCAATTCCACTTCGAGGTGGAATATCGCGGTATATGGGTTTTATAAAAATATCCGCTTACTAACGGCGCAATAGGGTCTCATCCGCTATACGAGGCGGGAAATCAATCAATCAAATATATACATATGCCAATATGTATATATTGCTATATATATATAGATATATCCTACTATATCTAATATCACATCCAATCATCAAACAAATCAATAACTGCAATCCAAATTTATTTTGAGTGAGAAGATCTCACCTTAGCTTTTAATTTGCGATCCCCATTCTCGTTCTCGGCTTGTTTTTCTCGATTTTAGACCTTGAATAAGAAATTTACGATTTATTAATATTTGAGATAATCGGATAACAAATTTTATTTTATTTTTGTGTTTGGTAATTTTAATTATCCAATGACTTTATTTTAAACCGAGTTCTTTAAATAAATTCATTTAACAAAATATTTTCTTTAATCATTCCCAATACTAATTTAACAAGTAAGTTAAATAAATTCATCTTCCTTTTGAATATATATATATATATAAACTGTCAATATTCCAAATTCGTATTTATTTATCTTTTCAAACTCAACTACATAAATGATTCCTGTTTTTATCTATTTATTAACTTTCTGTAAATCAAAGATGATATATAGTTTTTTTCTTCTCTACTATAAAAATAAACAGTAATAAATTTCACTATTAAATTCTTCTGTATTTCTTTTAACAAAATATTTTCTTTATTTTTCTGCATATAAAAATCGTCCAGTAAATTAATTTAACTATTAAAATCGAAATTACCTTACTGAACAAAATGAACCATAACGAAACCCAGGCTCGAACTCGAAGACTCCACCATCGGCCATGCGATCTTCACCTTATCGCTGCCAGTATCGCGATTCCCTGCCTCGCGTGAACACATCACCATCCTATCGCCACTTCCAGTCGCGAACCACCCCAATGCCCTAGCCTCTGAAATTGATCGCGACCCACTTCTCGACTCCGACAAATCCCCTAGACCACTCGAACCCTAGATCGAACTGCCTTCGTCGCTGTCCCTTCGACTATCCCCAATTCGAATGCGCCATCACTATCCTTCCAGTGCCTCGACGAACTCCACCTCAGCCTTGACGTGAACCACT
Source organism: Allium fistulosum (assembly GCA_030737815.1). Taxonomy (NCBI): domain Eukaryota; kingdom Viridiplantae; phylum Streptophyta; class Magnoliopsida; order Asparagales; family Amaryllidaceae; genus Allium; species Allium fistulosum. Next base: position 239,866,258 of record CM060902.1, read on the forward strand.
GCCGTGCGCGAGACCTTCATCTCGACGCGCCAATTCCCACAGTCGCTTTGGCCTCGCGAATCCTGCTTTCGAACTCGGCGAGCACGATGAACTCGCGATTTGATTAACAGAGAGGAGGGAGGTAAACTCGATTTGGAATTAACAGAGAAGCGGCCCCTTTTTGATTTCGATTTTTTTTGAACGAGAGGCTCGGTTTTGATTTTAAAGAGGGAGGAGACGAAATATTTAAATTTCATTTCGATTTTTGAATGCCTTCGTTCTGCCATTTTTCTTTGAAGCAAAACGAATTCGAATAAATGAAACGAGGATGAGAACGAGATGCTTAAAATCGAACGAGGCATGGGTTACACGATTTCTTTTGCGTGATTCCCTGCGTGATCTTAGGCGTAGTTGAAGGGAAGATAACGTGTGGTGTCGACCAAATCTAAGTTTAAATTTAAATTCGAATTCGAATAAATTTCGATGCGTTTTCCTGTCGTGTGCTCACATATAAACTTCGAAAAATACGAAATTTGAAACTCGGCAATAATCCAATATTCCGGACCCAATGGAACTGGTTTCGTCGAATTCCGAGACTGTGCCTCGGACGGCTATTTTTAAATATCGATACGAACGATATAATTTCAAAACTGAACGAAACAGTTTGAAATTAGATTCTGAAGCTTCTGTTATCTTCAGTATCATCAATACGAATTTTAAAAGCTTTTGAAATATTTTTCTTCAGCTTAAGATTGAAGATTCAAATTTTTATTCAGCATTCAATAGATTAAATTTTATAATTTAATCGTCAGTTTCAAAGTTATATTCGGGATACAAATTAAATCATCGTTCAAATATTTAAAATTAATTAAATATTTTCAATTTAATTTGTTCAAAATTCTGGGTCGTTACATTTCATTTTCCAAAAGCATTGCGAATTGACTTTAAAATTTTCCTGTTGTTTATTTTAAAGATAAACTGTTTTACGATCTCACACCAGTCACCATGACTGACTCGGAGTTTATTGTTCCCTTCTAAACTCTGGGTGCCCACCAATTTCCACACGGGCAGCCTAGAGTTTTGTTATCAGGATATTCTGGAGCTTTGGAAGCAAGCTGGATGACGAGACGTAGTATTTGTATCTGACATTATTTATTCCGCTGTGTATTCTGTATGAGGACAAGTTTATATAACTGTCCATTGTTGTATATTGACTCTGATTGATGTATGTATAAACTGATATAGTTCTTTGTTTTAAAAGACTAGTGATTATCTATTATATATTGTTCCGCTGCGAATGTGAGATTCTGATATTGTTTTCTGATCTGATGTTGTTCCATTGTTCTTCTTTCTTTTTCTTCTATCTTTTCTTCTACCTCTTCTTTTAAAACCCTAAGTATTCGGTTTTCCGACATTCGTTTGCTCGGCGGTTGATACAGTGGACGTATCGATGTCGATTTTCTAAAGTCGAAGAATCGGGTCCTTACAGAACTTGTAGTGTGATAAACTGATAAAATGAACAAAATAACATCATATAATAGTAATAGATGATATAACATATGTAATAACAGGGTAAACATTATATGATCATAATATAACAGTTATAACAGGATGATATAATTTTACAGATTCAAATGGTGTCAGTTTACTAGTTATATAAGTACACATCGTCTGGTGAGAATTACTCACCTGTTCAAAGCTGGAGATATCCACCAAAGCACACAACACAAACATAATGAAGGCACGATGACACGGATATGACTTGAGAGTGGAGAGCCAAAGCTAATGGCCTTGATAACATTTACACAAAATAATGCATATATATATAAGTTTCAAAACAATTCAACACTAGACAATGTTAGAAATCAATGCCCAAAACAAAGACAAATGTTTTGCACTTGTTCTCAACTTCACATACTTCAGTTATGAACTGAAATAGCACAGCAAAGGCATGAATTAAGGTCTGGTGTGGGTCCCTATAGGGTCGGCCTAGCTTGGGTTCAATGGTGAAGAGATATAGGTGCAACACTTAACAAGTACAAGGCAAATTACAACATCTCTATGCCACAATAGGGTTCGGCCCTAGGTCCTATGGGCATGGCCAGGTGTCCAAAAGGTGTTGGGTGATGTGGCAGAGGGTGGTGGTCAGGTCTGAGGTGGTGGTGGTGGAGGAAGTGGCGGCAAGTGGTGGGTAAAGGTGATGATGAAAAACTAGGTCTAGGCTTTCATGTATGTGTGGTGTTTGCATATAATTTGGTGGATCTATCTCAAAGTTGGCCATGGAATGGGCTTGGGGTTGGGCTGGAGGTGGTGGTGGCTGGTTGTGGTGGTGGTGGAGGCAGCCATGGTGATGGAGGAGAGAGGCCAAGCCAAATAGAGATGAAGAGAGCAAGTGCAAAACCATGAAAACAATATGAAAACATAAAAGAAGAAAGAGTTTTTACCAAAATTTTCACAAGCAATGGAGATGGCCGATTTTTTTTTGAGTTGAGAAACTAATTTGGGCGTGAATTGAAGTCGGATGCAGCTGAAGAATGATAGGGAACGGCCAAAAAGAATTGAATGCAAGAAGGTTAGGAAAATGAAGAGACGGGAAAACAAAGGGACAAAAGCAACTAAAAAGACACAAACCTTTTCAAATTTCTTTTATATATATTTGTAATTTATAAATACATATAAAAACTGAGAAATAAAGATAACAACTCAGAAATAAAAATAAATATATAAAATAAATAAATAAATTTTGAATAAATAGAATTTAAATTAAGAAAATGGCTTAAAAATGCAAACTAAGCTTTAAAAGTTAGAAATAACTTCAGTACACTTTGGAAAAATCTATTTTAATTTAAATACATGTAGAATTAATATAAATAAAGTAAAAACACAGCAAATAAAAGTGAATGCATGAAATAAATAAATAAATTTTAATTATATAACTAAATTAAGAAAATAGCAAAGAAAATGGAAACTAGGTTTCATAAATTGAAATAAATTCAAGTAAACTTTAGAAAAATTATACTATCACTTTAAAATTATTAAAAGATAAAAAGATACATAAAATAACATATTAACACATATAAAAATAAAATATGACAAAGAAAAATATAATTTATACAATTTAAAATAACAAAATTGTAGAATAAAACAAATTGCACTCAATATTGAAATATACATAACTTTTACAGTTTTACTCCGTTTTCAACGAAACAAAAAGCAGTGTTCAATTTATTACATCTGTTTCCATAATAAAAGATAAAATTTAATATTTTATATAATTTAAATTTGAAGTTTAAAAGTCAAAGATTGAACAGTTTGAACAGAAATTCACTTTTCAGTAAAATAACCAATTTATACTAGTTTGAAATTATAGTTCACATAATAATTAACATTTATTTTAAAAATGAAATGTTTGAAATCAAACAAGTTTAAAATAGTTTCAAAATAAAATAAAGTCAAAATTAAAATATATGCAAAAATCTAGGATTGTTACAATAATAAAATAGTTTATATACAATAGTTGTAAGTTAAAATAGTTTATAATAAAAGAATATATATTGAAAAATGATTTATATAAAATAGTTTATATTAAAATAATGTATAAAGTAAAATATAAATAGTTGTAGACATAGTTTTAAAAATACTTTATAAAATAAAATAGCTTCCACAAATTCACAAATCGATTCAAATTAACTCGACTTCCAAATTCAACTTAATTCAGTCTCAATTCATAAATTTCAACTCAATTCAATTTCTCAATAAATCATTTCGAATTATAATGATTTCAAATACAGATTTGAAACACAAAATAAACCATTAAATTTCAATATATTTCAAAGCTTTATATATTCCACATTTCAAGAACTAAATTTGATAATTCCATTTATATCTCAATTTAATTTCATTTCATTTAGTTTCTAAGATATTTCTTTAATCATTTCAATATATCTAAATACAACTTCAATTTACAAATTTATATAAACAAAATATCCCATTTAAATTTATATAAGTTTGAAATATTCATTTAAGCCACTTTTTAATCAAATTCAAGTTATAAAACATATCTTAAAATTTCAAATTTAATAGATTTCAAATCAAAATTATTTACGTATAATTCTTAAATAATTAAGAATTTCAAATCAATTTCAAATTTATCTTTCAACCTGAAACATTAAAAAATCTATATTTGAAAATATAAATTTTACATAAATACCTAAACATATTTTTATATTGATTCAAATCAACTTTATTAAATCAACTTTAATAAATCTTTAAAATCAATATTTATTAAAACCATATATTTCTTTTCAAAACCATAGAAATCATTTCAAATTATTTATATATAGACCAACGGTGTCTGTATATAATTTTCTACCCTATGGTCAAGTGATACAGATATTTATCATTTCAATCCGTAATTTTATATATATACGGGTATATATCTTTTCAACCTGCAATCCCAAATTCAATTCAATGAAAATCGCTTGGGTTTGTCATTTCAACCTATAACGATTTTCTCCTATTCTACAGATCGTTCGGGTATGTATCATTTCAAACCATAGTGAATTCTATACTAACAGGGAACTTGCAGAGTGATAACAGATATGATAATAATATAACAGACATATATAATCAATATAAATAACAGATAATGGTGTCAGGTGTCACAGGTGAACAGATACAGATAATGGCATGTATATAGCAGTATAAATAACAGATAATGGTGTCAAATGTCACAGGTGAACATATACAGATGATGGCATATATATAGCAATGTAAATAACTAGCAGCAGCATATTTCAATTGTCGTTTCAATTGAAATCAAATTTAATAAATAAAAGAACGTTAATCGTGAGTGATTGCTCACCTTTCGAGGCTAGAGAAATAGACGATGAAATTGAGTTACGAATCCAAGCTCGAATTCCAAAATAAAGTGGGATGACATGAATTCCAAAGCAATGTGAGATGGCACGAATCAGACGAACAAAGCTGATAAATAGGAATCGATTAAATAAGTAGAATCAATTTGATAGAAACATCAATGATATATATATATATATATATATATATAATTTTCATGAAATCTGTATTTAATTTAAAATAACATATATAAAATTAAAATCATTGTTTTAAATAATATATTTTGAGATACATACTTATATAGACAAAATCTATTTTAACATAATAATATATATTGTAAATGAACTTTTAAACACATAATATATATAACGTATACGATAAATGCTTAGAACACATCCATTATATTGCTTTAAAATCAGTATTTCTATAATATACATATGTATTTAAAATCAACTGATAAACGTATCACAACTGTTATATATATATAACCAAAATAACCTAGTATAACTTGCCTTATAAATGGAAGCTCTGGTATATTTCAAACAAGTATAAAATCACACACAAAACAACTACATATTACTTATAAAATTTTATATAGATAGCAACAGATTATATATATACATAACATATATATAAATTTACATATACTAATATATATATACACTTATACGTAACTTATATATATTTAAAAATCATATACAAACACATACGGCCACTTTAAACAAACACATAATATATATACGGTTATAGGCATAATAAGAATCAAAGCATATGTATAACCAATATATGTAAATCATATATTATACTAATACATAACTAACCAAACTTCAATATACATAAAATCTGGACAAAATTTTAGAACAGAAACATAAGAATTAAAATTACACATAGTTACAGCCTGCATAAACACACACACATATATATATATACACTTTTATATGCGGCTATTATAACTTCCCAACATAAACCATTTTATAATATATATATATATATATATATATAAGTACTAATATATAACTAAACTGTTATATATACTATCATATTATACATACAGACTATATAATATAATATACTATATAAGCTGTATAACTATAAATCTATATAATATATATAAAACAAATTTTACAGTTTATATATTATATATAAAAAATGAAACATTACTATATAAGCTGTATTATATATAAGAACTCATTGTAAAATTTTATAAACCTTTATAAATACATATATACCTTAACTAGATATAAATATATCTTAAAACATTTGTAAACAAATATATATCCACCTATATATTACATGTCACATTATAGAAGCTATTACTCAAGTAAAATATATAATATATATTACATATACAAACTGTAAACATAAATCTTTTTAACACAGCATCAATATTTTATACACAACAATATATACAAAAGAAACGTATTGAAACTATACTGCAAACCAAATAAAGGTATACACTAACAGGAAATATGTCCTTATATAAATCCAAAAGTCAAGACTCATATATACTTTAAAATATATTGGTAAAATAGAAAAATTTATGCGCTGACAGAAAGGCAAAAGAGGAGGACAGTTAGCCATACTATTTATATATATAAAATTTCCATAGAACGGTACAAAATGAACTGTATACAAAACATAATATGCCTTATCTTATAATAAGTACTCTCGATATGAAAGCATGCATGGGTGGAAGGATCTGCGAGCAATCAGTGGAATGGTAGGTGGTCTCGGCAATCGGCATGGGAGATCGACATGGGGAGGTGTGGCTGCGAGCTGGTGTGGGCGATGGCGTGGAAATGGGCTGGTCACGTGTGTCATCAGAAAGAGATGAGAGTAAGGGGAGAGGTGGTGGGTAGGTCGGGTCAGGTGAAGGTGGAGGTATTGGAGGCCGGCTGCTGGCCATGGCGCATGCGTGGTGAGGGGAGAAAATAAAATAGAGGAGCAGGGTGGAAATTGTGAAGGCATGTGGAGCAAGCAGCAAGTTCAAGCAGAGTGGAAGATAAAACTGGGAACGAACAAAATGAATAGCAATTTCATTCAAAGCTGGATACCAAAAGTTAATTAATAAATTTTGGGAATAGAAAAAGGCATGGACACGATAATTCAGGAAATATTTATTGCAAGTGGTTGATGGTTGTGGGGTTGATATGGTGAAATTTGAATGGTCAAAGAAATTTGAAATGTTCGAACCCGTACCGATACTGCAAATAGTTTCATCGATCTCGCAGCGGACCGGACTTCAAAATATAGAAACGAATATACTGCGGAGATCAGCACGACGAGACGGTCAAAACCGTATACAGATATCAGTGGTATGATTGAGTTATAAAAATTCGAATTTTCTACTAGCGGAAAATGCAGTAGAAACGCAGAAAAATAAGATCGGCGGAGCTAAAGAAGTCCGAATTTTGAAAAACGAAAAATGACGTCTTAGTCAGAAGATGGATTAGAATTTTTCTATGTAAAAATATTCAGGTTTGGAAAACATTTTATTATCATCAATTTTAACTGATATAAATTGGAATAAAATTACACTAGAAAATAAACTTCCAAATTATCTGATGAAAATTTACCAGTTGCTATGATTAATTAGACGCATTCCAAATATCAAATTTTTATTTCAAAATTTTATCGTTTAAAATTTCACAAAATTTCAACTAATTACGTTATTAAAACAGTCAAAATTTACGGGTCGTTACACTTAATTAATTTTCTAAAACATTTTTATTAAGTTTATGAAACCTTTTAAAATAATTTTAAAGTATGAAACTGAATTTTCAAAAAAACGGACCTTTATCGAAACTTCATCCATGATGATTATCGCTATGGGTGTCATACTTGCAAATGTTTCAGCTTTTCTCTTTGGAAACTTAATACTAGAAAGCTTACTAAATTTTAAAAACACAAAATAAATCATTTGAAACCAAGTTCCCAACTTTTAAAAATCGATTTTGATTACAAACAAAAACTTGTACTCTTCACAAGGGATTCTTTATCGATAACCAAATCTAATTGTTAACTTTGTTAACTTTTCTTTGCACAACAACCACATAATTATGTCCATAACAATTTATTCATACCATAGACCCAAACAAACAAGGTCACACTTTTACATCATTCACAAAAATCTAGATTTCACATTCAAGAACACACTAACTTAACCACATGCATTCACATATATAAGCAACATATATATGCATCCAAACCATACAATAATCCAACCAACAACATTATATATAACTATAGAACCAACATATATATAAAAGAATATTCTTTCCCAAAAAGCAACAAATTTACTCACCAAAATTTTGCAATACTCTTTTGAAAACTTAAAATACTTTAGAACTTGCAAAGCTTGGAAAACCACAAAATCAACTCGAAAATGGATCATCTTCTCCTTAATTTTTGGCCATGTTACTCGTGGAGTTTTAAAAAGTTGTCAAAATAAAAGTTCTTGAAAATTCTTTTCTCTATCATTTCAAAAAATAATCTCTCAATTTGAATTTTTTTTAGGGGGATATGGTCAAAAGAAGCAGTGCTATTTTCGAGGTTGAAAATACGGGTCCGAAAATGAGTCAGAAAGAAATATATTTTTGACCTTAAAATATTTGAAATTTGAAAAAGTGGTTGAAAAGAAAGTTGTCTACACTGGAATTCTACATGATTTGGAAAAAAATTCTTCATTTGGTTAACAGATGAGGAAGATATGATAGAAGGAAGAGGAGGAAAAATTTGAAGAAGAAAGGGCTATTTATAAGCAAGAGAGAAGGTGGATTACCTAATTATCTTTGTGCTTTGCCCTCCACTCATTTTCTTCCACCTAATCACCTTGTCCCCCTCCTAAAACTTCATGTTAAAACATGTTTAAACATGTTTTAGTACTTGTACTTATGTCTACCTTGATGTGACATTATATTTTTTCTTTTTTTTCTTAATTATATTTTAAACTTCATATACCTAAATGTATACACATTATACATACATTATACAAGCATAAATTTTTTAAAAATGTATATGTTTGAATAATATAAAGAGTTCAAACACTTCTGATAACATTTATCGGACGAAAAGTCGAAAATTCAAAAAACGAATTCCGATCACATTTTTGGTTTTTTTTCGAGCTAAATATTTTTGTAAACAAATTTTGGAAACTATTTCACCATCCTTATTTATTATTTAAAAGAGTTTTATTTTCATTATAAAACATGTATAATGAATGTTTAAAATTAATTAAATATTTGCAAATCAAAGCAGTGAATTCCGTGTCGTTACACTATGCACTTGTACTTTTAGACCTGAATTTATATTTTGTAGCTTGAGCATTATGCATGTGAGCAAGTTTGATAGGTGCACTTGTGCTTATGCATTCCTTTTTAAAATAAAGCGCTTGAAATTTTGGGTTTGACCTCATTGGTTTGTGATTGCGAGCTTGATTTTAATATGCATTGTTTATTTCAAGTTGCTCGGCCTTAAGGCTTGTACGGTGATACACTGTGCATGTCATAAGTTCTTCATTCACATTCCTAATTTTGAATTTCTATCCGACACAAGCATGTCATACTGGTCCTTATGTACACTAGTTCTGGTCCGTATTCGTTAATTTTTGTGTTTGTTTAAACTATGAATAGAACAAAATAAATAAACCGAGGCAATGTCGAGTTTAAATATATTTATATTTATGCAGTTTAAATTTGTTCCTTTTTTCCTTTTGCTACTTCATTGTTTGTTAGGTAAAACAAATTTCTGTCTAGACAAAGACTGGAGCAAGAAGATAAAAATCATATCCGAGTGATTGAAGATAAATATAGAGTGAATATTGTATTGAAAGTGTTATGAGTGAGAGAGTGCAAATTGATGTATATGAAGGAGTATACAATATTGTATATAAAATATTATGGGAGTTCTTGTTGTAATTATTGTACTATTAAATTTTTTATTGAAATAAAATATTTATTTGCTTATTTCTTCTTGTGATATTGTAATAGTACTACAATAAATACATTTAAAAAATATATACGATCATTATCATCAAATAAAAAATCTATGTTCTACAGTCTCCACCTTTTGATGATAATAAACATATATCAAGATTTTGTAACCAATAAATGTGTTTGATGTGCCGGGATTATAAGCTCCCCCTATTTAGATACTCCCCCTAGGTGTATGCATAAAGAATGAAAGACGTTCAAATGACAAGGAGAGGAAAAGACTTGAAAAATAATTGTTTTGAAACTAAAAGAGAAACAAAGAAAATTTAATTTCAGCATGATTTTTACTCAACCACAAAAATCTTAACCTCTCTTCCCCTTTTTTTATCATCAAAAACTAAAATAATAATTAATCCAGTGACAGATTTTGATTGATACTATAAATCATATGGAGGTAAGAGTATTAAAATTTCAATCAATCAAACAAAAATCATAATATTTCATTAATTGTACATATATCCCATTTTAGAGTGATGATCGAGTTGTGGTTTAGCGAGAATTTTATATACAACAGTATGGTATTGTTGATAAAGGAAAATTCTTAAAAATTAAATTTAGAAAAGTGAGAACAAAGAATATTAAGCACTTTCTAACTAGGCATAACCATTAGGACTTTAAATGAGGTTGGTAGTTACTTAAAGAAAGAATATCAAACACTTTCTAACCATGCATAACCATTATGACTTTTAAACGAGGTTAGAAGTTACTTGAATATTTGCCCCTCTCTTATGCAAGTGTTCCATCCATGCATAGACATGAAAACCTTTGAATGAAAATGGAAGCACATAGCTAGAGATTAAAAGTTATTCACATGCATAACCGTGAGGACTTTTAAATAAGAGCGAATACTTTGGGATAAAATGAATTATTTAAATCAATTCTAAAAAAAATATAATTTCTTGTTTTTCGAAATACCAACTTCTGCACACTATATTAAATTTTGGTGTATGGACGTGTCACGACCCGCAAATTTATCAACCTAATAAATTATATTTATTTTTAATATTCAAATATAAGGCTTTTTAACATAGATTATGTTGTCTTAAATAATAAATAATTACGGTAATCTTATTTTGAATAAGTATTTACAAAAATATATAATCTGGAAAAATATCGATAAAATGACCGAAAATCGTTTTATCAATAAACAGCTCTAAAATTATTAGAAGTCACGCACCGAGCTGGATACATACACTTATTTATCCGTTTAAACAAGAATACGAAATAAAATTATTTATTTTTCAAAAATAAAATGTATTTATGACTTCATCGATAATGGCATCATATTTAATAATTTATTTATGAATTTAAATTGAGATGTAATGATCAAATAATTATTATAATTATTCAAATAATTGTTTTTTAATGATAGTAATTCATTTTAATTAGTTATGAAGTGATAATAAATCATTTATAAAAGTTTTAGAAAGATATATATTTGATTTGAAATTATAAGGAAAATTGATATCGCTTTCACGATATAAGAGCATTTTTTGTAAACAATTGTTTAATATTTATTTATGTGATTTTATAAATCAAATACGATCATTTTAATTAGTTAAAAATGATAAAAAATTAGTTTTTATATTTTGTTTACATTTATATGTAATTTAATTAATAATTGAAAATGTGATTGGGAATTGGTTTTAAGATTTTCAACTGTTTAGCAAACGAAAGTTATTCAAAGTTTTTGCAACCTTGTTTATATGTCATGTGCATATATATAACACATGCATACAGACCCTAACATATAAATATACCCATATATATATAACACATATATACATTTATATATACAAATATGGTAAAAATATCTAAGATATTTTAGAAAACTTCATCCTTAAGCTATACAAAGTCAATGCACATGCCATGAAGCGAAGTGAAATGATGGAGGTACATGAGGATGGGGAAGTAACGTGATGACGGGAAAGGTGGGGCATGGGTTGAGGGTAGAAAAGGAAATGCACATTTAGATATGTTTCACACATTTTTACCTATAAATACAAGGCCTTAGCTCTCTCATTTCATTCATCCATTCACTTCTTCTTCCTCTTTCTTCTTAAAGCTCTAAGAGCTCTTTTTTAATGGCTTCCACACCTTGAAAAAATATTTGCAAAATTATGGCAAAATAAAGTAAACACACACACACACACACACACACACACATCTCCAGTCAAAGCTCACGGCTACACCCATATCTATGCAAGGCCGAGCCAGCCTACACTAGTGAGCTTAGGCCGTGGCTATCCATTTAAAAGCATTTCGACGGAGTTTGGAAAGAATATGAAAATTGAGTTAAAATAGGCGCGTCGCTTAACGGTAGTTCGCGATTTCGCACCGTAAAAGTTTAAATCCATTTATACGATGAATTCGGAATCGAAATTCTTTGTAATAAAAATTTTCCAAACTCTTTTAAGCATAGTTTTCAAAAAAAAAAGATCGAGATTTCGTTTAGTAGTTTTGAAATATGAGCAATACAAGTTTTCAAAATAGTCGTAGTTTGCCAGTTCGGAAACCAAAACGATAAATTTTTTAAAATCGATATTTTTAAATTCTTTAAAAATATGGAATAAATTCTATAAATATTTTAAAAGAGATTTGAGTTATAAAAATGGGTTTCTAAATGATCAAAAAGTGGTTTTGATCAAATAATCCATAAAAACACTATACGTAGCACTTTTTTCGGCACTTATAATAAACTCTTGAAATATGACTTTAAACTTAAGTATTCTTTCCCAAATCTTTTATAAATGTTTTCAAATAAAATTAAGTATTTTAAAGATGATTTGGAGGTTTTAAATTTTTTAAACAAATGATTTAAAGAAAGCTATTATAATCAAGTGATTTAATCTTGGCTCTAAAAGCCAATGAGTAGGCTTTATTTTTCTATTAGTGAGATCAAGATGTAAGGTGCTTAAGCTAAGGAGATGTTCAGGAGCAACCGGTGCCCTAGCTCACCTGGTCTCTTCCTTGGGCAAGGGATAGATAAGGTCGAAATGTCGAAAACGAGGCAAATATAAAAGATTTAATTTTTCCAAATTTAATACAACTTAGATTTTATAGAAATAATCGTTTTGTACTTGGTATTAAATTCTGAGGAGGGAACCCAAACTATGCATGTGAATTTAAAAGGTTATTTCACTGTTATTCGATGGATAGTAAAGGTTAAATACGGAAATTGACTGAGTAGAATTAGTATAATTTCTATCGAGCCTTTTTACTCAATAAGGTTTTGTAATATGATTTATGGGAAATGATTTTGATTTGGTATTTCCAAAATTAAAGAGAGGTCTAATGATTCTTATATACCGGAAAGAAATGTTTTTAAGATATATATCTTTAGAAGATATTTTAGATAAAAAGAAAGTAACTAATCAAATGATAAGGACCTATTTACTTAACATCTTTTTATCGATGGTTGTTTCGAAGGAACCGGGATCAGATTTGAGCGATTCCTATCCGAAAACCACTTCGAACCAATTTACGCAATCGTAGTGAATAATAATAAATGGAATGAAGGGTTGCTTGTCACTGACCCTCGGAGAAAATTTACCATATCATTTATATGTGGCAGTAGTATCTTCATTTGATCTTCGATGCAAGCGCTGCTCACTACTAATCCTAGGGATGATTCTCGACAGGATGTGGTAGGAGAGTTCCTTCGGTTTGTCCTGTTCCTGGACAACTTGTATGGACGAATGTTTGACATTGCATTTATTAAATGCACGTACATTGATTTTTACAAACATACATTTGTTTAGTGGTGTAGGAAGTAACTCTCTTACACTTAACTCCCTTTGCTGAGACGTACAAACTCAAAGGTTGTACATTTGTGAAAACCAATGGTGTGTGATGGAATTGGCAATGTGGCATTCAAAGTGGAGCATGCTATGTGAAAGGTAATCATTACCTCGGGCCTCATCACTCGGATATAGCTTAAACATGGCATGTCGTAAGGCTATGCGGTTCGCAACCATTAGGTTATGGTCATCACCTTTCTAGCTTACTCTACATATGTTGAGTATGTTGTGTATGCTAAGAGAGCTCTTGAATAGGTCGGGAACGATAGGGGCGATGTCATATTCCATTCTATCCGCCACTAGATGGGTCCCCGGGTAGGCCGATCTTGTCAGGTGTAGATGTTTCAAAGTTGTTGATCCTCGGTACATACCTCTAGAGATATACTGTACAGAATGTAGTTCCTTACCTGCTATTGTATAGAAATCCATTTTCCAATAAGTGCCATCGGACTTGATTGTAGAACCTATAATGCTGGAATTTAATCATTGTAACTATTTCGGCTAAGATTATATAAGTTTACTTGAAAGGTATTTTCAAAATAATGTTCTTGATTTTACATAGCAAATATTTAGGTTATCGTAAGGTAAAAAACCCATTCCCTGTTTATGTGCAGCGTGGTCTTATGAGATACCCTTTGTTTTCAAATATCTATATTTTGAGTTTTTCACACCAGTTCCATGATTAACCCGGAGTTTGTTTTACTTTTCCCTTAAACTCTGGGTGCCCTATTTTTATGGGCAGCCAAGTAGTCAGGTTTAACTTGGAGCATTGTGATGGAGCTTGAAGTCTAGTGCTGAAGATGTTCCTGTAGATAGTTCTCCATTTCCATTCCCGCTGCATTAGTTTACTGATTGTATTCAGCATTTATAAGGACGGAGATTTATAACTGCCAAGCCGATTATAGGACAAACTCTGATAAATGTATTTAAATTTTTTTCCTCTGTAAAGATATATATATATATATATATATATATATTGAAATAATATATGTTATTCCATTCGTGTAAGATTCCGCTCTGTCTTTATTTTTTTTATTCCATGATAATCTGCCTCTCCAGCATTTTGATTTGCGGCACATGAATACCGAGGATGTACTAGTGTCGATTTCTAAGAGTCGAGGAGGCGGGTCGTCACATTTGGTATCAGAGTTTAGGTTGAGCGAACTCCTAAGCCTGAAAGGGGTAAAGTCTCATCAGAGAAAGGGTTAGTAACACCCTTGGATGAGTAACTCATTAAAGATAGGATAAGTGACACCCAAGAATGAGTTAAGAGTATTATATATGAGCGTGTATTTATTAATGTTAAAAAAATGTTTTTTGTTTTGAAAAATTTGTAGATGAAATAATTTTACCTAGGATTATATTTTTAACATAAAGATATATCTTTCAAATAATATAGTTATTTTTATAGTGATTAGTTGTTTGATTTAAAATTTTAAATACAAACACCTTGTGAATTAAGTTTCACAATTTGACTATAAGGCGTTTGATATTAATATTGGGTTAAGCTTAATGAATTTGTAAGATAATAAATGTGCATGTTGTATAAAAGTGTGTTTCAGAAGAAAATCAAATGATTTTGTAAAAGATGAATTTGGAAGATATGTTTTATAAAAAGGGATTTTATAATTTAGATCGTGGTGTTTTGAAATTTTTTGGCAAAGTTTAAAGAAATTGGAGAAAAGCCATATAATATAAAGTAATTAAACGTTTTATATGAAGTTATATATATATATATATGTATGTATGTATGTATGTATGTATGTATGTATGTATGTATGTATGTATGTATGTATGAAAAGCAAAATTTATAAATGTGATATTTTATAAATAAAGTAATAGATATATAAACGGTGTTTTACAAATATTAAAATGGATTTGCAATTGATATTTTGTAAATGGATTTATAAATGGGATTTTATAAATAAATAAGATTTATAAAAGAGTAGAGTTAAAAATGGAATTTTATAAATAAAGAGATTTTATAAAAAGAAGTTTTATAAAATAGGAAGGAGATCATAAAACATGGTTTTATAAATATATAAGGGTTTATCTTGATAAGTAGAGGATGGTTTTTATAAAGGGAGATACATTTCGTTTTAAAAGTAAGATAATATCTTAAAAGAATGTTTTGAAAGTGATATTTACAAATGGAGTTTAATGGTTTTAAAAGTGTTTTAAAATGTATTAAGTAATAGGAAGACATTGATTTCAACATTATTGTTGTAATAAATGTTTTCTAAAAAACGAGGAAGACATAGACTATAACACTATTGTTATAGCAAGTAATTTCCAAAAGAAGATAGTTTATACAGTATATGGGATTTATTAATATCTTATATTTGATGTAAAGAATCAGGGTGGGTAACTAATATCTATTTTGAAGTTAAGAATGTCATCCATTCTAGGTCTAAGAGGTAATGATACCCCAACTTGATCGACTTCATTATTAACTAATAGTTTAAGTTTGACATCGAGAATTAATATTAAGTATAATCAATCAGATCCCTATACTAGTGTTTTTGAGTTGTCGTAACGATGTTTTACGCAATATTCATTTTGACCCAATAAAGCGTGTTTTCGAAAATATGAAGCTTTCCTTAAAGATTTTTACGGATTTAAGTATATAAAGGTATTTTCTAAGTGTTGAAATTGAAAGAGTTTCTTTGGAAAGAAGATAGAAATTTTTGGTGAATAAATTTTTTAAAGTAACTATTTATAAAGAAGCATCTTTATAAAAATGTTTGAATGAAATTTTTATAAAATATTTTCATAAAATTTTTGAGAAGGTTAATATGTACGTATAAGTTACGTAAATCATTTTATCACAAAATTTTGATCTAAGATTCAAGTATGGAATTTTGAGGTGTTTACACTGGTCCGAAAAATGATTTATCACTCGATTCTTGACGGCAAGCATTGGTAAGGGTTTGTGGTTGGATACTTGAGTTTTCTATCATAGTTGAGAGCTATGTAAGGAAAACTAAAATTTTGATCGGAAAGCCTGATCGGAGTCCGCACTAGAGGATCGAGGAATCAATACTAGTTCAGAAGTAAAGTTGTGAATTCGAATAGTAGATCGAATCAGATATTGTGTACGAATGATCTATATACATAGTACGGGTGTAAGTTTAAAAATAAATATTTTAGACAAACACCCTTGGGTTTTGCGTTGTAATTTCGAGGACGAAATTCTTTTAAGGGGGAAGTATGTAACAACCCGTAAATTTATCAATTTGATATATTATATTTATTTTTAAATATTAAAATATAAGGCTTTTTAACATAGACTATGTTGTCTTAAATAATAAATAATGATGGTAATCTTATTTAAGTATTTACAAAAATTATACTTCAGAAAAATACCAATAAAATAACCAAAAACCATTTTATCAATAAACAGCTCTATAATTATCAAAAGTCATGCACGGAGCTGGATACATACACTACTTTATCCATTTAAATAAGAATATGAAATAAATTTATTTATTTTATTTTTAGGAAATAAAATGTATTTATGGCATTATCGATAATGGCATCGTATTTAATAATTTATTTATGAATTTAAAGTGAGATTTAATGATTTAATAATTATTACAATTATTCAGATAATTGTTTTTAAATAATTATAATTCATTTTAATTAGTTATGAAGTGATAATAAATCATTTACAAAAGTTTTATAAAGATATATATTTGACTTGAAATTATAAGGAACATTGATATCGCTTTATCTATATAATATCACTTTTTGTAAAAAAAAATTTAACATTTATTATATGGTTTTATAAATCAAATGAGATCATTTTAATTAGTTAAAAATGTTAAGAAAATAGTTTTCAAATTTTGTTTATATTTATATGTAATTTAATTAATAAGTGAAAGCGTGACTGGGAATCAGTTTTAAGATTTTCAACGGTTTAGCGAACGGAAGTTGTTCAAAGTTGTTGCAACCTTGTTTATATTTCTTATGCACATATATAACACACATACACACCCTAACATATAAATATACCCATATATTTTTGTATACATAACACATATATACATTTATATATACATATATGGTAAAAATATCTAAGATATTTTAGAAAACTTCATCCTTAAGCTATGCAAAGTCAATGCACATGCCATGAAGTGAAGCGAAATGATGGAGGCACATGGGGAAGGGAAGTAACGTGTATGATGATGGGAAAGGAGGGTGTGGGTTGAAAAGGAAATGAACATTTAGACATTTGACACATTTTTACCTATAAATATAAGGCCTTAGCTCTCTCATTTCATTCATCCATTCCCCTCTTCTTCCTCCTTCTTCTTAAAGCTCTAAGAGCTCTTCTTTAATAGCTTCCATGCCTTGAAAAAATATTTGCATAGTTATGGAAAAATAAAGTAAAATATATACACATATATATACCATGTCATTCCACCTCAAAACCAAGGTAAATCACTCAACATCTCCACTCAAAGCTCACGGCCACACCCATATCTATGCTTGGTCGAGCCCACCTCCATTTGATAGCTTATGCCGTGGCTATCCAAAGGTCTCGGGCTCAAAACCGTAGGCCTTGATTGGATCGTAGCGAAGCTATAGCGAATTTTTGTGAAGTTAGAAACCAATGAAGTGAGAAAATCTATTTATATATATATTGGATGATATATATGCTCAGCTATGCTTGCTTGTGATGATTGTGAACCATGTTTGTATATGATAATAGTTTGTTTGGATGGGTATATGAGATTGTTAAACCTCTTTAAAATGTTTGAAAATGATTTAGAAATGTTTTATAAATATTTAAAAGTGTTTCGACAAAGTTTCGAAAGAATATAAAAATTAAGTTAAAATATGCGCATCGCGTAACGGTAGTTCGCGATTTCGCACCATAAAAGTTTAAATCCATTTATACGATGGATTCATAGTCGGATTTCTTTGTAATAAGAATTTTTTGAAATTTTATAATCATAGTTTTCAAATGAAGGAAAAAGATTGAGATTTTGTTTAGTAGATTTTAAAATATGATCAAAACAAGTTTTCAAAATAGTCACGATTTGGTAGTTCGAAAACCAAAACGATAAATTTTTAAAATTGATATTTTTAAATTCTTTAAAAATATGGAATAAATTCTATAAATATTTAGAAGCATTTTAAAAGAGATTTGAGTTATAAAAATGGATTTCTAAATGATCGAAAAGTTGTTTTGATCAAATATGCCTTAAAAACACTATCGCAGCACTTTTTGCAGCACTTATAATAAACTCTTGAAATATGGCTTTAAACTTAAGTATTCTTTCCCAAATCTTTTATAAATATTTTCAAATAATTAATTAAGTATTTTAAAGAGGATTTGGAGGTTTATAAATTATTTTAAACATTTTAAATAAATATTTTAAAGAAAAACTTTTATAATTAAGTGATTTAATCTTGGCTCTAAAAACCAATGAGTAGACTGGATTTTTCTATTCGTGAGATCCAAATGTGAGGTGCTTAAACTAAGGAGATGTTCAGGAGCAACCGGTGCCCTAACTAACCTGGCCTCTTCCTTGGGCAAGGGATTGATAAGGTCGAAATGTCGGAAACGAGGCAAATATAAAAGATTTAATTTTTTCAAATTTAATACAACTTGGATTTTATAGAAATAATCTTCTTATACTTGGTATTAAATTTCGAGAGGGAACCTGTACTATCCATGTGAATTTCAAAGGTGATTTCACCATTATTCGATGGATAGTAAAGGTTGAATACAGAATTGATGTTGAGTAGAATTAGTATAATTCCTATCGACCCTTTTTACTCAGTACGGTTTTGCAATATGATTTATGAGAAATGATTTTGATTTGGTATTTCCAAAATTAAAGAGAGATTTAATGATTTCGTATATAGAAGAAAGAGATGTTTTAAAGATATATATCTCTAGAAGATATTTTTGATAAAAAGAAAGTAATTAATCAAATGATAAGCCCTTATTTACTTAACATCTTTTTATCGATGGTTGGTTCGAAGGAATCGGGATCAGATTTGAGTGATTCCTGTTCGAAAACCACTTCGAACCAATTTATGTATTCGAAGTGAAGACTTGGAATGATAATAAATGGAATGAAAGGATGCTTGTCACCGACCCTTGAGGGAAATTTCGCATATCATTTATATGTGGAAGTAGCATCTTCATTTGATCTTCGATGTAAGGGCTGCTTGCTACTAATCCTAGGGATGATTCCCGAGAGGATGTGGTAGGAGATTTCCTTCGATTTGCCCTGTTCCTGGACAACTCGTATGGACGAATGACTGACATTGCATGTCTAAAATGCACATACATTGATTTTTACAAACGTACATCTATTTGGTGGTGTAAGAAGTAACTCTCTTACACTTAACACCCTTCACTGAGATATACGAGCTCAGAGGTTGTACATTTGTGCAAATCAATGGTGTGTGATGGAATTGGGAATCTAGCATTCAAAGTGGAATTTGCTATGTTAAGAGTAATCGTTACCTCGGGCCTCATCACCCGAAAATGGCATAAACATGGCATGTCGTTAGGCTATGTGGTTCGCAACCATTAGGGTATGGCCATAACCTTTCTAAATTACTTTGTATATGTCGAGTATGCTGTGTATGCTAAAAAAAGCTCTCGGATAGGTCGGGAACAACTAGGGTGATGTCATATTCGGTTCTATCCGCTACCAGATGGGTCTGCGGGTAGGTCGTCTTGCCAAGTATAGAGGTTTCAATGTTGTTGATCCTCGGTACATTCCTCTAGAGATGTACTGCATGGAAGGTAGTTCCTTACCTACCATTGTATGGAATTCCATTCCCCAATAAGTGCCTTCGGACTTGATTGTGGAACGCATTATACTAGAATTTGATCAATGTAACAATTTCAGCTAAGATTATATAAGTTTACATGAAAAGTGTTTTCAAAAGAATGTCATTAAAAATAATATCCTAGATTATGCGTAGCAAATGTTTTGGTTATCATAAGGTAAAAAACCCGTTCCGTGTTTATGTGCGGCGTGGTCTTATGAAATACCCTTTGTTTTCAAATATCTGTATTTTGAGTTTTTCACACCACTTCCATGGTTGATCTGGAGTTTATTTTCCTTTTCTCTTAAACTCTGGGTATCCTATTTTTTTTGGCAGCAATGTTGTCAGGTTTAACTTGGAGCATTGTGATGGAGCTTGAAGTCTAGAGCTGAAGATGTTCCTGTAGATAGTTCTTCATTTCCATTCTCGCTGCATTAGTTTACTGATTGTATTCAGCATTTATAAGGACTGAGATTTATAACTGTCTAAGCTAATTATAGGACAAACTCTGATAAATGTATTTAAATTTTTTTCCACTGTAAAGATATATATGTATATGTATTTATATATTGAAATAATATATGTTATTCCATTCATGTAAGATTCTATTTTGTCTTTATTTTATTTTACTCCATGATAATCTGCCTCTTCGGCACTTGCATTTGAGGCATGTGAATACCGAGGATGTATTAATGTCGATTTCTGAGGGTCGAGGAGGCGGGTCATCACAGATTGTAAGAAGGATGATAGAAATGGTCATGGAATATGTACTAATTAAAAAAATACTATAAATATTTTTCAAATTTTTAGGAACATTTTAACATCTTTTTTCTCTAGTTTATGAAGTATAATTTAATCATTACCTATCACTTCCTCAATCACTAATAATAATTTTTGTTACATTTCAAAAAGTTCAAGCAGTCACGCATCATCTTTTCTGAAGTAAATTTCTTACTAGAAAATCAAAAATCAAATAATGAAATGGAAAAGGAGATTTTAAAAAACTAAGTCATTTCAAAAATTCCCAAAACAAACCGAAGTTGCAAAAATATATTTTCTGGAAGTGGTTTGTTTTGTGAAATTATCTGCTAATTGAAAATCAATTGAAATAAATTCAATGGAAGTATATTTTGAGCCAATGGGAGATAATGCGACACGGCTTTGTTTTATATTGACCATGAAACTAAATAATGTTCTAGCATCAAATATATGACACTTCTGATTTTTCTATCAACTAGACAGAATGCAAAGTCTACATCAGAGTGGTCCCCCAAATTGAAATTGTTACAAAATTTTGTGTGACCAAAAATATCTCAAAATTCCTTTTATAGTTTTTTTAAACGTATTACTTTTCACTTCCAAAACACCTATTTCAAAAAGTTTATTTCATGAATGAATATGGAAAGTAAAGGAAAATGTGTGAAATATCAATTAATTTGTAAAACATATGACATATTCGAAAAAATCAGACTGATGTAATCTCAAAGGTTAGAAGACATACCATGTGATCTGATATGAAAGAACAAGTTATACTAACACAATATCACTTATTATCTGGGCTGCACATAGTTTCGACAATAGACAACACTTGTTATACTCACCATTACGGTGATGGTGAATAATGGAACCTCAGACACTTATTCTCAATATGTGATGACCCACCATTTCAACACTAAATAGTCCAAATGACATATTATCAATGGGATTTTATTCTAAAAGAAATAAGATACAAAAACAACAATTACATAGAATCTATCAGCGGAATGATAAAATATAATAATTACAAAAACAGTTCATGAAGTTGTTTTACAATATACATTTGATTTCATTTTACAATATAATCAGAGTTACACATTTAACAGACATAACAAAATAATGCGGTGGAATAATACTAGCAAATACGGTCTACCAAACTCCGTCTTCAACTTAAAGAAATGAATGTCTTCGAAACACTGAAATACTCAGGCTGACCCCCAGCATAAAAAAAAATAATGCATTCGAGTCAGAGCTAAAAATTCTTATGTAAGTTAACTCAATATCATGTGAAATATGGGTACAAATAACTTAAGAGATGTTACGAGATTTTCCCATCTCCTAAGGATCAGTTAAACTGTCTATATGTAGTGGATACAACATAATGTCTACTAGTAATCTAAATATTAAAATAGTTTTAAGGCCATTAATCTCCCTTAACACATTTTTAAGCATGTAGTTTATGCAGGCCCCATGACACCACCAGTAACGTCGGTAGCTATCAGTGAGCCCCCTGTAGGTACAATACAAAACAAAATCATAGTGGCCCTGTATGAAATAATCATATGACAAGGTACTGAGGCAATGCCAAGGTAGGATTCTATCAGTCCACCCTTTCTTACTGGTCGTAAGCCCTAACGGCCTATCCCGTCCATCAGTCCAAAATCAAAGGTGCACACCAATCGAGTTCAAAATCAAGATTGTAATATGAGGGAAGGATGTCCGCTAAAGGTAGCAAGCCTCTTGGTAAGACATAGGCTCCTGTTTTAGTCATTTCAAATTGACACAAGTGTCGGGGTTATCTATTATCGTTCTCTTACTTCATTCCAGTAAATGTTCGCCAATTCAACATCTACATTTTGGATAGCATCCACCACATACATGGTTATTAAAGTAGTTTCGGTATTGATAGAGAGTATGCCAATATCCGACCCCGGTCTCTTTAATAACCAATCGTTCAATATATAAAAGTATGTCGTTTTGCACATTTAATTTTTATCGAAGAATCTGTAAAGAATCTCAAAAAGTTTTCAACATAAAAAGTCTTTTGTTTTGCTTCAGGAATTCATGAAAAAAGTTTCAAAAATTTTTGGAAGTTTTTATTATTTTTAATAATTGAGATACATCGGGTTTTACACTAATTAAACTATAAAAAGCCTAAACTTTTGCATAAAATTCCAAATTAAATTTCAGAGTTCTTAAAGCATCTTTATAAAATTTCAAGTAAATATATAGATTTTTTCAAATCTATTTGATAAATTTCTCAAATTTTCAAACGACTAATTTCAAAGATTGAATTATTAAATTTATTAGATGGCTGAAATAAATATAAGTCCCTTTATTAAATTTCTCCAAATAATACACAAGTTCTACAGAAAAGTTTCAGGTCAAAATAATATGTTTATAGAATTTCAAAATTTCAATAATCCTAGTTTCAAATAATAAAATATAGAAAACACTAGATGATAGAATTTGGTATGGGTTTCTTTAAAAAATATTTTTCTTTTCCTGAGATGGAGGTACAAAAAAAATTTCAAGTTAAAATAATACAATTTTACAAATGCCTATTTGTTCCTATTTAATTAAATAATTTATTCAGAAAAATTTAAACGTAAACTTATGACCAAATTTTAGACTACACCATTCAAAATCTTATTTGTGATAACATATCAATGCGTGAAATTTTTTCAAATAAGGACAAAACAACAAATTTGTCCAAAATAACATTTTGGGCCAAAGAAATAAAATTATCTGTTCTAACTTTTTGCACATATCAATATTGGATGTCCAAAGGTTTTTATATCATCATTCAATATTCAAATGATCCATATGACAATCAATACAACTTTAATAATTCGAACAAGGTGGTAACAGGTATAATCAATAGTCAAACATATATATAATCACCATATCATCAATTATTATCAACTTATAGGCCTCTATATATAGAATCAAAATTTAAATCAACTTAATTTAAACATATATCACAACAATCATTAACTATTGCATATCAGGGTGTTTAACTAGCAATGGTATTCAATTTTAATGTCAATTTAAATTTATAAACATCAAAACAAAATAATTTATCACAACAAGACGTTGTTTTAACTTGAAATAGAATTGATAGTATTTTGTAAGTTAAAACACTCACCTAAATCGTGAATTGGAACACCCTAAATGACGACAACACGAACACGACAACCTGGATCCAACACGAACACCCCAAACGATCGGATATCTCAACTTAAACAACAGATCTAGACTCCCAGCAATGGACACAAGATGCATGGCTAGAAGGGAAAGATAGAAGCCAGGTCACGACAGCAACTAGGTGGTGTTGGCAGCAGCTAGGGTATGGCAGCAGATCTAGCAAGAAAGCTTTTGAATTTTTTTTAAAAAGCGGCAGATCTTTTTAGACTCGGATCCGGTGGAGGCATATGCAGTGGTTAGTGGGTGGCATTCGGTAGTGGACAGGTAGAGGGGCAGTGGCCGAAGTAGTGGAGGAAGGCCGAGAGGGTGGCTTGGCTGATGGGGTTTCGGGTTGGATGTAGATGTTGTGGAGAGTGGCATGGAAGCTTTAGCGATGGAGATGTATATTTTTTTAAACAAATGAAAGGCAGATGGGTTTCTGAATTGAAGAATGAATAGTAGCGAAGCTAAATGAATAATGAAGTAGATGTACGTATGCATGAATGGTGCGCATATCATGAATATGCATTGAACATGATTGTTCATATTCCAAAAGCGAAGCAACGATCCTTTAACTCAATTTTAGGTTGACGCGTTGGATGATACCTAAAAAAATGAAAGAAGCGTTAAACTAATTCCCACCAACTCAAAGGTATAAAGATAATTGTGTATGGGCCTTATTTCAGATACAGTGCGCCCTATAGTTTATAGTTCAAACAACTCTACACTCCACGCCGAGTGTCCAAACACAGAAACAAAATTACCATTTTACTCAGCGCGTGGATAAGGATGTAATAGCATACTGAATTTTAAATTTTAACATTCACATCAAAATTCCACTATTGCTACTAAATACGTTACCGCTAAACGTATGAACAATCCTCAAATCGCAATAAACAAAGCTAGAAAAATCAGAATTTAACGAAACGAACTTTGATGTCTTACTCAAAAAATTTTCTATAACATTTTTATGTAAAAATATTTACATTTTGAAAATTAATATTTTTCATTAAAATATGGACTAGTTTTTTTAATTAAATTTGAAGCAGGATAGATTTTCCGAAATACGCATATTAAATTCATTTCTTTTCATATTAAGCTTATTAAACCATGTTTTAATCATACCACTTTAATTTATTTTAAATTTTAAGTTTAGCGTTGAAATCACTTCCATACGGCCTGCTACTGCTATTTAATGGCTGTAGCTTTTTTATTTAAAATTCAAATTTTCTCTTTTTATAAAATTATACTTATATTCAAAATGAAAATGTTCATTTTTTTTTTCTTAAAACACTTTTATTTTTATAAAAAATTCATTCCATTTTATCACAAAACGTATTTTTCCTACATTAAACTTAATAATCACAATTCGCTTCTGTTTCTTTTTAATTGAAAGATTTCAATAAATTTAATTGGATTAATTTCAATATTAAATTTTAAACGAACCCTAATTATTGGAAAATAAAATAAAACAATTGTTTTCTTTTTAGTAATCCAGACATATTTATAAAATTATTGCATATGGCAAAAGTTATACATTACTTACTAAATAAATGTTTTTCTTATTTCTGAAATCAAACTTATTTAAACACATTTTAAATCAATAAACCTACGCGTTTCAATTTAATATCATAATTTATATTCTAATATAATTTCCATTAAAAAAATCATAAAATTTTCATTTCTAACAATTGTATTCAAAAATAAAATTATATTAAATTTAATATTTGTAAATGGTTAAAAATACAGGTCATTACACAATATCAACAATAAGCATAAAATATAAACATCATCAAACAATGCTATATCTACTTCGCAATATCAATTGAATTGATTCATGATTTGAATTTCCCAACATAACTGAAAACATTTACATCAAGCAACGGCGAAGTCATTTATGTCGAACAAAGGCATACATAACTAAAATTCTCAAACCAATGATATGTTAGTTATCATTAAAGGTAATGAATGTAGAAAAGTAGCCATCAAACATACACAATCAACCATTGTCATTTTTAAAATTCCTTCCATTTAAAACCACTATTTGAAAACTTTAAGTTTATAATTTTATGTAGCACTAAACTTGGAAGATTCAGATATTAAACGTTACTGTAACGACCCGTAATTTTCGATAATTAAAAATAGTTAATTTAATAAGGTTTTGTGATTTAATGTTGGAAGAAATAAAATTTGTGATTTAATAATAAGAATTTAATTGGAATGAAATGTAATAGTATTAATTTAAGGTAATTGATAACTGCTTTAAATGTAATTCCAATTAATTGAAATGATTAAAAAGTTATAATTGGCTATATATTGTAAATTAATTGTAATAATGTGTGTATTAATTGATAATTGGATTAAAAGAGAAATTGATAATGTAAATGTTGTATTGATTTAATGAAATAGTAAGTAATAAATTGTAATTGAATAAAATTAGTGTTGTGTAAATAACTATAACATTTGTGTGTAGATAACAAACATACAAATGTGATTAAATATAGAAATGGTGATAATTGTTATTTGTTACCAATTTATTTAACCAATTGCAATTAAATGTAATTTAATTGGTACTTTAATATGAGTTAAGACGATAACTGTAAAAGGTGAATGCAATAAAATGTACAGAAATGTCAATTATATTCATAAGGCAATAATTGATTTAATAAAAGAGTGAAACCAAGATAAATTAATTAATTGGGATTTCAAATTTTAATTCATGTGAAATTCAACAAAATTCAATATAATTGAAATATTGCAACTAATATGGTAAAAGATGAAATTTAAGGAATATTAGTGTAATAAGATGTAACCCAATGTTAATTTTATTCATAACCTGACAGTTGATTGAATAAAAAGATTGAGATCGAATTAAATCAATTTATTGCAATTAAATATATACTTAATTGGATTTTATTACAGTAGAAATTGAGCACTGCAATTAGTGTAATATTTAACACTGAATTGACATGTAAATTTGTTTTAAATTATTATAAATGTCTAAGTAATCAAAAATGATAAAATCTGTTATTATAAGATTTGAAATTATAAGTGATTTATCCAATTTAATAATAATTTATTTATTTAATGTGAAAATAACCATTTTGGCCATTGTCTCGGATTTCAACGAAACTAGTTTCATCAGATCCATAACGGTGAATTATTATAGGATCTCAAGTTTCATAGTGATCGGACTTGTCGTTCGATCATACGGACTCGAAATGCCTAGAAATCAGTTTGAAATAAGCTGATTTTAAGCTAACTTCTTTATACAATGAAATTAGGACTTGAAACTTGTTCCATTGAGTTTAGAATTATTGAAAACATCTATTTTGATATATGGGATGACCCGTTATCGTTCCGGAAGCAGAACGGGCTTTTCGGGTCGTATTTGTCGTTTCAAAACAATTCGGGTATTATTCATTTCTTATCGGGCTTCGTTAGTATATATTGTTATGTTCTAACCCTAGCAGTCATTTTCTTATTCTGTACGTACTTCAACTTCTGTCTATCTCCTTTCTTCAATGGCAGAAGCAAATTCCAATTACAAACACTACAATTCAATCTCCAAACACATTTCAAAAATCGAACTCCTCCAAACCATATCAAACTATATACCATTTCGAAGCTCTTGATGAGCGCAAACTAGATCTGCGGTCTATTTTTCAATTTGGGTTTCTGAGTGACCAGAATTTAAGGAATAGTTTCCGACCATTCGTGTGTAGTCGTGGAGAGTTAACGACGGATCATCGATTCCACGACGATCAGGAAGCACTGCATTGTAGGGGAGGCCTAGGGAAGTCAATCCATTGGCTTACATCACCGCCTAAGTGCGCGAGTTCGCCAGAATCAATGGCTATAGAGGTGGCGATCGTGGTGGTTCTGGCGGGGATCGGTGGTCGCGAGTTTTGGCCGTAGGGGCGCCTGACCTAGGCGGTCCTCATGGCGTTGGTCGATCCGGTTGTTGTGGGACGTAGGCGGTGCAATTTTTGGTCAAAGGTGGTGATGGGTGGCGGCTACAGTTGATCGCGATTTGGTGTTTGGGCTGTAGGGTTTCGTTCGTGTACTGTAGGGCGATGATGTGGCTGGGTGAGATGATTGTCTTATTTTTTTTTGATTTAAAATTTAATTTCAAAACATTCTAATATGCATATCATTTACGTACAAGGTCGGATTTACACACGGTTTGTTCCACTGCGATCGTATCGGAATTCCGGACATTTTGACGCTAGTTTGGACGAATTCTGAGACTGTTGAATTTTGAGCCTTATTTTGGATTTCAATTCGATTTGAAATCAAAGGTGAGTGTTTCAACCCACTCACAACTACTAAATTATCTTATGTTAGTTAAATTAAATTTATGATATGATTAGAAATTAGTTAATTAATGTTCGGTATGTTTAAATTATCATTCTAGTTAAATTTGACTTTTATTGCATTTTATCATTGTTCAATTTAATATTAAATTTATTTGTCAATTTAATACCTGTTTATACTAATCAGTTATCTATTGATGTTTATTGGTTGATTTGGATGATGATTGTGATGTATGTTTGATTGTCGATATTGGATGACTGGATGTTGTGTTTTATATTGTTATGACATTGCAAGTTCCCTATTGGTTGAAATGATACATACCCAAATGATCTATAGATTAGGGAAAAATCGTTATGGGCTGAAATGATAGACTCGAGCGATTTTATAGATTTTATTTAATTCAGCGTAACGACCCCGAATTTTTGAATAAGTTTAAACTGATAATTAATTTAATTTTTGAATAAAAATAGTAAAATAAATTGATTTAAGTGATGTGAGTTTCCCCGGATTCAAATATATTCTGTATAAATCATTTAAATTTAAAATATTGTAAATATAAGAATAAATAGTTTTAAAATTTGAAATAAATGATTGAGATAGAAATAGGAATAAATATAAAAATACATAAGATAAAATTTTAGAAATTTATATAGTAAACAAATTAGTTGAATTAAACAATATATATTAAATATAGAGATTCATTTTAAATTATAAAACAAAATAAGATAAATTAAATACCTTAGATAAATTATAACAACGTATTTAAATATGAAAATGAATATATGTATATACTTGAAAAAAAAATTAAAATAAAACAAAATAAATATATAAATAAATTATAACCACAACAAAACATTGTCTTTTAAATAATATGTGTGAATACAAACAAATTATAAAGTAAACATTATGTATAAAGTCAATGCAAAGTAACAAAACAAAAAGAAGAAAAACAATATATATAAAGTAATGAAGCTTGCAAAGGGAGCCACATCACATTTTCTTCATGATGTACAACCAATTTCCTTATATCAGCCGAGACAAAGCAAGGTACAAAATAAAATAAAGAAAACAAAGGTAAGTTGTACATGATAATAAATGCTGGTCTCCTTAGTACACAACCCTATTCTATCAGCCACCAAGTAAAAGAAAGAAGAAGAAAAATCACCGATCAAATTTGTACAACCAAAATAATAACCCTGTACAACACAATATCACCTTGTACAAAATAACCACACCCTATAACTTGTTTATATCCATCATCTTCCTCATTTCAATGTCGTTCCATTCCAGCTGAGTAGAAAAACTAAAGTAATATCATCTCAAATTAAAACAAATATCATCTTAAAACTCAAACAAATCAAAACCACTAATGCAAGCCTGAAAGCAAGTGGAAGTTCCAGTAGCAAATTCAAAGCCTGATCAAAGTGGAAGGCTCTGTTCATTTTTCTGGAATTAAGGTGAGTAACAATTTAAAGATAAAACTAAGTATATCTAAATTGTTGCTGTAAATCTGAGATTTGAATTAACTTTACCATGTATGTATATATATATATATTCCTCTGTGTGTAAACACTTGAAAGTAGGATGCCTGTCATGATTGAAGCCATCCCTGTTTTTGTTTTTCAGAGTACCACACTTATTCAAAACCCTATCTTTAATTATGTGATCATTATTAGACTTCGATCTCAAAATAAAACTTGCGTATTTAAGAATGAACTATGTTTTTAAAATAAAATTTCAGAAGAAAAATGTTACACAGTTGAAAGAAATGGTTTTTACAGTAAACATGTCATATTTTGGTTAGACTCGAATGTCATGAGATGCAAATTCAAGTTTATAACTTGAATCTTCATTGCAAATTATGATTTTTAAGACGAAATTGGGAATTTTTAGTTGCCTATGTTACGTGCAGTTCACTGTTGAACGGAAATGATATTTTGATCGATTTCCGATCATCTAACAATTTTTAAATGCTAGGATTGTGTGTGAAGTTGGGTTAAACACTTACGATCCCAGGAATATTATTGAAAAAAATTTCTAATGCATGAATGGGGAGAACGAATCAAGATTAGGGTTTAAACCCATACTGGAACGATGTTGACAAATCAAATCGCTGCAACGTCGTCGTTGCACCGGAGCTGATCGCACCGGTGGCAAACGAGCACTACAACAAAAATACCTTTTCGCAACTGCCAAAAACAGTTGTAATATGTCTATTACAACTAGCACCCGCCAGTCGTTATATCCGCAGTTGTAATAGATCCGAATTATTTTACAACTGGTGGAAACAGTTGCAGAAGCAGTTGTAGAAACTTATTTTACAACTGTGACATGTTAGTTGTAAATGACTAGTTACAACTGCTTTTAGCACTTGCAAAAGGTCTTTTACAACTGTCACTGCTAGTTGTAGAAAACTTATTTACACTGCGGAAAACCATTTACAACTGCAACATGTAAGTTGTAAATGACTAGTTACAACTGCTTTTAGCACTTGTAAAAGGCTTTTTACAACTACTGCTTGTAGTTGTAGAAGGATGAAATACAACTAACAATGACAGTTGCAACATATACTTTTACAACTGCTACAAACAACTATAATCATCTTTTCACAGCTGCTATAAATTTCATAATATCATAACTAAAACTAATATTTCGTTAATATTATACATAATCATGCAATTACTTGAAACAACACAAACCATTTGCATTCAAGAAAATCGAAAACAATTCGAGTTTACACCATTTATGAATTCATAAGTTCAATACAAAACACAAACACAACTAAATCCATAACATATTTCAGTAAGAGTACATATACCACAACTAAAATAAATGCCTCAACCTGCACATGAACCACAACTAAAATAACTGCCTCACCCACCATCTATCCTCAACCTGCACATGAACCACAACTATAATAACTGCCTCACCCACCATAACAACAACCACCACCATCCAATTCACAATTACATACCAAACCATCCAATTCACCTACAGTTGAAGCCTGCTTCCATTACAACCACTATTTCCTCCACTACAAACACAAACAACCTCTTCTACAAACCAAAACAAACTCCACAGCATTGCTATCACCTCCCTCCTCTGCAACTTCAACCAACAAACACTCATCATACATCACTGCACCACTGCCTCAAACCTCCTCTGTATAAACTTCCTTCCACATCACCACACTTCCATGAGCATCAACTGCCTCTACTAAACTCCACTGCATCATACAACTTTGCATAGAAACACCTTCAACTACATAGTAACCTGAATTCATCCCCTTAAAACTATCAACAATCCACTACTGCCTTCCTCTAATTCAACCAACAACATCATTCATCACTGCTCTGCATCACTTCAACCAGTCATAACCCCTTCACCTTCCTCTGCCTTTTTCCAGGAACAATGGGGTAAATTTTGGTGTACGGTGTCATGTCTCTGGGTAGCTCCTTAAGACTATTGCTATTTAAAGGTATCAATAATTTTAGAGGAAAGGATAACCTCAATTGAATCAGCAGGATGAATACCATATAAGAAAATCAGAGCTAAATAAAAGAGAGAAGAAGGAGGCAAGCAACCCACATACCTTAGAGCGGCTGTCATGTTGAGTTTGAGAGCCACATCATGATAAACAACGATACACTACCTTTGATAAATAAGGAGAATATATTAACAAATTATAGTAAATGTAATAGACTCGTGCAACTTTCGGAATATGTTTGAAAAAATTTCAGAAAGTCTTGGAAGGAAAATAGTATTCAAATGTTTGAGTACTTTTCCACACAGTGCAAAAAATATAATCAAACAGCAAAGTGTGGTAGTTAAAGGCCGCAGTCCATCTTCTGCAACTGCAGATAGAAATAAATATAGCTGTAACATATTGTACTATTACTGGTATATTCAAATACAATTTAAATCATGTAGCAAGCTAATCAACATCTCAAGTCAGGAATATCGAGTTATTCTTTATTCTTTATCTCATCTACTGCATCCTCTTGACTGCTTTTGCTTCCTAAATGTTAACCAATAAAAACTAAATAAAAGTGAGAGGATTCAACTAAACTAATTTTATGAAATTGTAGCTTAATTAGAGTAAATATATAAGTTAGAATCAAAATGTAACAACCACCTAATTATATCAACCGAAAGAAGAATAAAAAAGTGTAACCTTTGTTACCATAGTTGCGACAACAGTCTAGAATGGTGTGTGTGTAAGCTCATCATCAGCTAGTTTATTCATTCTCGTAACAGATTGGGGAAAGAATAAATGCACTCCACCTAAGGAAAAAAGCATGAAGATATGAATTATGACCGTTTGTTAAAAGTCACAACAATATTACAAATATTCACAATAAAAAATGTGCTTTTATTACTAGTTTTCTGCTAATTTAAGCTTTTACGTTAGGATTACTTGTGCATGTAAGACATTTTGGAAAAAAATTGGTTGAAACGTGCCTGTTTTGGAATTAGTTACAAACTCACACGAATTTTCTGAAAAATCATAGGCCGTACTTGCTATATCTAATTTCAAGTTAGGTATATGTCTACCCTTTTTGGGCAAAAGTAGCCTAAAGTAGGGAAAATTGTCGTTTACATTATCAGTGGTTTGTCCGTATGGCAACAGAGATTAATTTACATTTTTAAATATTATTGATTTAGTCTAGTCAGCTTTGCAACTCAGACTGCACCACAAATTACATACTGGGAGAAGATGCTGCCTCATGCTTCCATGCCAAGTGCAATGCGTGACCTTGTTACTGATGGTATCCTTCCTTAGCACAAAAATTATTGTTTATAGAAAAAACTTGGATATATCTTACCTGTAGTATGCACTTTCCATGCATATTTTTACAGAAAAAACAGAGTTATCAATGTATGCAGAATAAAATATAGGTATACTTTCTTTGGATAGAATCCCCCAAGTATGAAGTAAACTGCCAATTGAAAAAGCTTAAACATATCATTTAAATGTATTACACCAATCCTTTAGGAAACTTACCACTTAACTGATGGTTTTTTGCTACACACTTAAATTACCTTCAAAATTATTTACAAAACAAATCACTTTCTAGCTATATGGCAAAAGTGACATTTTGTAATAACGGTGCTATAACCAGCATATTTTGACAAGTATTTTTCTGTTGTAATAACGGTGCTATAACCAGCATATTATGATGATATAAATTCAAAGTTCCTTTTTTTTTATAGAAAAAATGATAGAAATTGACAAATATTATATTATTTCATGGATGTTTAGTAATTTGAGGGCTTCAGATAAGTCATAAACTCAGGATATTTTCTTTCCTATTTAAGTCATAAAAATTGAATTCTCACATTGTTGCCTTAAAAGTTAAGGGTAGATTTAAACCTTGCACGTAAAATTAGGCACCATAATTGTCTCAAAATTGATGCCACCAAGATTTTATACATTGAAATAGATAGTATATATGAAGTAAAAATAATATACATAAATGATTAAGTCAGTATGCATTTAGTTCATCAACAAACATAGGCTTCAGGTAAAAATAAAAAAAAATTAGCAAATCACAATGTCAACTGAATTTAGCTTTCCAAGAATGTTTTAATTTAATTTTTTTTAGAAAAAACAACCATACGAGTATGGACTGTATTATAAACAACCATACGAGTATGGCCCACATCCGCAGACCGGTGTTTTTGGGCCTGCCGATCCCTCTTTTGGTGCTGGTGCAAGTACTGATCATGTTCGTGCTCAGTTCTCAGGTGCTGCCCCTTCTACTGTGCTGAACGAGACTATCTATTTGGTCTTCAGATGCTATTGTCTTGGACGCCTAATCTAATTTGTCAATAAATCTTTGTTCATATTTCGTGGGCGGAATTGCTTCTTTGGAAAAATGCAAATCGGAATATTTTTATCATAAATTTGAAACTCAAGTCATGCGAGGATGCTTATGCGCTATCGTATATCATGCTTTTGCCATGTACATGGTCTAATTCAACAGTTAAGTTCTGGTTTTCAAATTGCCTTATTTTACAGCTGTCATAATTCATAACAAAAGAAAAATACATATATCATCTTAGCTCTATAACTTGACGTCAGTATCTCAACCAAACCTTTCAAAAGTTAAATCCAAACTACCAATCTTTTTCAACAAATTTTGAGGATGCGCGGTATTTGCCAACTTCTCATGAAAAACAGGGCGTAGAATTGAAGGTAGATTTATAACATTCTCATCAACAACTTCTCTTGAAAGAAGAATTCATTTTTTTAAAATCATAGTTGGGATACATATAGATATCATAACCTCTACAATTAATCCACATTATTTGTCGGTCAAAAGATCTTCATCAAATATACACACACACACACACACACACACACATATATATATATATATATATATATATATATATATATATATATATATATATCAGCGTAACTGAAACACGATAGGCAACTTCACTAAGTTGATGTAAATTTAAACTGTTATACACAATCTTGCAAAACATGATATTGCTGACCTTCTCAGTTCTCGTGTTGTTGCATGCATCTAAATCAAGTTAGCAAGCTAGTTAAGTTATTAAAATGCTATCATGAACATAAGCTACCTAATAACATATAAAGAAAATAAATAAATCTCCACTGTGACTAAAGAGAGTTTTATGAACGTCTATTCCTAATATTTTGAATCAATGTAGTCAATAAAGTTGTTATACATTTATCTTTACAGATTTGCATCATATAAAATATTTTCACACAATCCTAATACAATAGGAAACTTCAACGAGTTTGTTATATATGAATTTGTCATACAAATAACCTTGCAAAACATGCTATTACCATTCTTCTTAGTTCTCGAATTTGTGTATGCATCTAAAATAAGTTGACAGCTACTTTAGCTATTAAACGGTAAAGAAAATAAATGAAGCTTGGCAAAAGAAAGTTTTATGTGGCATTGAATATACACAACCTAATCTACTGTATTTTGCATTGAGTAGCGTAAAAGTATATTTCAACTATGCAACACAAACAAACAAAAAAATAAAAAAATAAAACTTCGTTTCGTAATATATTTATCTTCATAGTTTTTTCCTATTGTAAAAAGGCATATGTAATTAAAGTTAGAAGTTCATATAATTTTCTATAAAAAACCCTTTCCAAACACGATAAGACAACAACTTGGTAAACAAAACACATTCAGATCTTTCAATCAAGTATGATACAATCATAAACACATATTGACTTGAAATTCTGAACCAAGACCAACATGAACCTAGCATAGATGATAATACGGTGTGCTCTTATCTTGATAACAGAAATGGTGTTTTCTTATCTTGATGCAATATATTATGTTAAGAATACCACATTCTTATTATAATGTTATATATTTTGTTATGATTTAATGTGTTATCATGTTCAGGGCTGGCCAAAAGAATCGATTGACCAACTCCTCTTGATTTTTCCCATATATTATGTAATATGTCAACTTCTATATATTTTTTCTCTTGATATCACGAACAATGTCACATTACAGCCTACAAAGTATCAACTTTTCGTACAAAACCCATTACATTAAGTAGGTTACAATATTTATTTAAGTTTAAGAAAAAATACAAAGCAAAATACTACTTATCATACAAAATAAAAGTCAAACTCTCTACAACTAATTCTAAGGAAAATACTTCTTTCCCTTATCTTATACTTATATTTCTAACATAATACACAAAATCATTTTTTCCCCAAGTTTGGAGATTATAATAAAAATTTAATAACATTCGAGCAATGTTGTAATAATTTCAATTATAAGGTGTATTTGCATTCACAGAACGCTTAAATATGAGTGAAGCATTCACTAATCACAAATGAATTTAAAAAGCATAATGTGAGATGATCAAATTTCTATACAATTACCATGTAATGGGCAGAGGAGAAATATAAAATGATACAGGGTTGATTGCTAATGATTGTTATTAATAACATAATTTGTAACGACCCACTATTTTGGACCATTCAAATCGACAATAATCCACACATGTCTGACTTGAATAATTCAAAATAACAGATTGTAAATAAATTTGGAGCAAATGAAATCAAATACACAGAATCACAGACACAGAACATATCAGAATAACTCACAGCGGAAATAAAATACCATAGTAGTTCATGAAGCTACTATATACAAACTCTCAAAACATAATACATAATATCATTCTGAAAACATATACAATAGAAATCCCAAATACATAGAAGTTTATAAATACCAGAACTAGAATAGAACAACTGAACTGAAAGGAACAGATAACTAGACAAGCAGAATCTCCAGCGATTCCTAGCTCCAGAATGAGATCCAAAGCTAAGCTGTAAATACTCAGGCTGACCCGAGCGTAAAGTAAAACACAAAACACTCGAGTCAGGACAATATATACTTATATAATGTAAACCAACTCAAGTGAACTGTAGTAGAAATGCACAATAACTCAAAGGATGCTTGGGATCGCCCATCCTTCAAGGATCAGTTAAACTATAAATTAAATACACCCCGTGGTTAAAATTTCAAAATGGTATTTTATACTTCGAAATCAAATATCATTTCAAAATTCAATATCCTTCAAAAATCCATTTCAAAATATCATATTTCAAAATAGTTTATATTTCGAAACAAATTACTTTATTTTAAATCATAAAAATAAAGTTATTATTAATAATTAAATTATTAAATTTTAATCTTTCAATCGTTCACTTAAATTAATTAAAACAATGAAAATTCAACTTTTGCAGCATTTAGAAAATGCTACGGAAAGTCACATTTAAAACAGTTCAATTTAACAAAAGACAGCATTTAAAATGCTGTAATAGGGTTACATTAGTTTCAAATAAACTTAGTTAAATTCAACCATTATAACATTACAAAAATGCTATAATAGCCTTTAATTAAAATTAGCCATTTGGTTCATTATTATCAACTACAACATTTACAAATGTTGTATTATCATTTACATTAGAATTAATAGCATTTCAGAGATGCAGTTAATTAACTTCAAATATTCAGTATAATTTCACAAACAATTATATTTTTATATAAATCATTTTTAACTTATAAAATCATATATAATCATTCAAATACCCTTATATTCATGATTTTATAAAGTTAAACCTCCATTCAAAAATCAAAATTTAATAATAATTCACTTATTAAATTCCAATTTTAAATTATAAATTCATTAAATTAAATTAACTTAACACTTAATTTTAAATTTTCAAATATAACTTAATTCCATTTTTATTTACTTAACTTAAAATTCACTCTTAAGCCAAATTCACAAATTTCCAATTTTAGTTATATTTCAAAATTTCAACTTAAATATTCATTCATTTCACATTTTAACTTTATTCAAAATCATTAATATAATATAAAAATAATTTAAATTCACTTTAATCCAAATTATCATGAAGTTATCACATTTCATATTTAATTTAAATTCCAATTATCACCCAATTAAAATTTCCCAAAATAACTTACATTTCAAATTTTCTAGTTTTACCAATAATTTATTTCACTTATAAATTTTCAAAAAAATCAATAATGCTTACATAAATCATTTTTTTATTTAGTTTAAATCAAATATTATAATATTTACATTTCAAAAATATTTTTAAGATTTTTATAAAAACATATTTTAACAACGGGTCTGTATTTCATTTCTAGTCTAGGTAAAGTGATACGGGTAATATATCATTTCAACCCGTAATTTACAAAGAAAACCCGGGTTTGATCATTTCAAACCCGCAATCCCAAGGAAATGAAAAATAATTGAAAATCATTCAGGCCTATCATTTCAGCCCATAATGATTTTCTCCTATTCTAAAGTCCGTTCGGGTATGTATCATTTCAACCCATAGTGATTCTAATCTAAAGGGAACTTGCAGTGTGATAAACTGATAAAAATAATAGAACAGCATAATATAACAGTAACATATAATATAATAGGTGTTTAAGCATGGGTGAACATCATAAAATCATAACATAGCAAGTGTAACATGATAATGCATTTTACAGATTCAAAAGGGGTCAATTCACTAGTTATATATGTACATATTGTCTGGTGAGAATAACTCACCTGTTAAGCTGGAGATTTGCCAACAAAGCTCACAACACAAAGATTATGAAGGCACGACAACTCTAATACAATTTGAGTGTGGAGAGCAAATCCAATGATATAGATCTTGTGTTACAACCCAAACAAAAATCAAAGCAAACCATAAATTTCAATACACTAGAAATGACATAACTTTTAAATAAAAAGAGATACGAATGCTAAATCTTTTGCCTTGCTTTCTCTATTCTTTTGTCATGGCCTAGGGATGTTTTTGGCTCTGGTTTGAACAAGTTTGGCTCGGGTTTGGTCATGTGTATGCATGGCCTAGGTAGTAGAATATGAGGAGAAAGTTTATACAAAGGAATATGAAGAGTTTAAGGCAAAATTGGTGGGTTTTGTTCACAAAAAATGGCTCGGCCATGGGCTTGTGTGGTCAGGTCAGAGAGGTATGGATCAGGTCAGTGGAAGGAAAGGTGTGTGGTGGTCTGGCCAGAGGTGGTGGTGGTGGAAAATGAAGTGGTGAACAAATAGTGGTCAAACAACATGTTTTTGTGGCTTGTGTTGCAATTTTTGTGGAGTTTTGGCATCATGGTGGCTCGGCCTTGGTCAAGAATAGAGGAGTAGCTGGTGGTGATGGCAGGGAAGAGATGTAGGGGGTGGTGGCCGTGGATATGGAGTGGAGGCCATTCAAAGAAGCAAAGAAAACAAGGCAAAATACATGAAAAATGAGAAGAAAAGTGTAAAAAAAGTAGCCATTACCCATAGATTTTTCTTGAAGCCATGAATGAATGAGAAGGTAAAATGTTTTTGGGTGAATGGAGGCTGAAAAATCACGGCTACAAACCAAAAATGCAAAGCCAAGATAGTAATTGAGGAGTTATGGCAAATGAAAGGACAAAGGAGATGAAAGGACTTAAGGTAAATAAGCTTTTAAAACTCTTCATATTTCTTTTTCTTTAAATTCAAATAAAACAAAAATAAAATCAGTAAATTGACTTTAAAACCGAAACAAAGTAATATAAAATAAAATTAATTAATTAATTTTAAAGAAAATGGAAAAAGAATATAAGAAATTGCTTAAAAATTGAAAACAGGGTCCAGAAATTACAAATAAATCACTATTGACTTTGGAAAATTAAAAACTTCATTTTAAAAATATTTAAAAAAAAAATATGAAGTAAAATAATTCATTTATATTTTAAAAATGAAATAATTAATTAAATTTAGAGAAATTAGAAAAAGAACTAAAGAAATTGTTTAAAAATTCAAAACATGACTTAAAATTTACAAATAGAATATCACTAGTTTTAGAAAATTTCTATTTCACTTTAAAACAAATAAAAGGTCAAATAAATAAAATAAACGAGGAACAAAATAAAGTGGGAATGAGAATAAAATAATATTTTAAGAAAAAAATAGAAAAATAAATAAAGAATTACTTTAATTAATTGAAATTGGAAATTAGAAATTGTAAGCAAAATACAACTGACACTGGAAAATGTCAATTATACTTTTAAAAATGTTTTAAAACCAAAATATATGCATAACATGTTATTTTACCCATATAAATATAAATTAGAACATTACATGACCAAATAAAATATTATTTATACAATTTAAAATAAACAATTTGTTAAATACAGCAAATTACACACAATATTGAAAAAGGCATAACATTCACATTATAAATCAGATTTCAACGAAACGAAAAGCATTATTCTTAAAATTTTATTTACTTTCATAATAAAAGATAAAATTCAAATTTTCAAACTTTCAAATTTCTAAATTAAAAGTCAAAGTTTGACTATATTGACCAAAATTCACTTTTCTGGAAAATATTCTTTTTAGTGATGTTTGGAATTCTAATTCACATCAAAATCAAAATTTATATTTAAAATAACAAAATTTATTCATTTTAATAAATAAAATAAAGTTTTTAAATCAGGAAATTAAATTAAAGAAATTAATATATATAATTAAAATAATCATAAAATTCAGGGTTGTTACACTCTCCCCCACTCAAATCTTTTCGTCCTCGAAAAGGAAAAATTTCGGAGAAACAACTAGGCAGAACAATAGGTTGGAAGACATCCCCGAAAAGAAGGTAGGGGAATAGGGATATCTAGGAGGGAAAATGGGTTGAAAGACAAGGATGAGCCATTAATTAAAATTGTTGGTTAAAGAGGTAAAATATTTAAAACACTTTAAAATCCTTTAGGAAGGAAAATAACTGATCAAAATATCCTTTATATAATATTTTA
Source organism: Allium fistulosum (assembly GCA_030737815.1). Taxonomy (NCBI): domain Eukaryota; kingdom Viridiplantae; phylum Streptophyta; class Magnoliopsida; order Asparagales; family Amaryllidaceae; genus Allium; species Allium fistulosum. The sequence goes on from CM060902.1 coordinate 239,907,286, forward strand.
TCAAAATACTTTTATAACTCGATGTTTCAACAAGTTTATCCTTGTTCCTGTAGACTCTGGTAGTGCGTTGATCAGGCGCAAAACTGGAATTCTCTAGGTACTTAGTAGACCTATTTCAACACCTAGTGAAAATACTGGGAAAACCTTTAAAAACAGATATGGAAAGTACAATCCAAACAAAAACGAATCAAATCATGGATCGCAGATACACAATGGTTACGCCTGGATCCCCCAGGAAACATCCGTACCTTTTAAGCATTCACTGCCTTGCGAATTTCGCCATGCAACAAAACGGTGGACCGCAGGATACATAAAAATGGTTACGCCTGGATCCCCCAGGAAACATCCATACCCCTTAAGCAATCTCTGCCTTGCGGATTACGCTACTAACACGACCATAGATCGCAGATACACAATGGTTACGCCTGGATCCCCCAGGAAACATCCGTACCTTTTAAGCAATCACTGCCTTACGAATTACGCTATGCAGTCGAGTTCGTAAGACCATGGGTAACGCCATGGAATTCGAAGGACACTCGAGTATCATATCCGGAAAACCAAAAATCAAAGAGAATAATATCGATAGAATGAATCCAAGATGTGGCCACAAATCGGATATCAAGCAGAAGGCACTTTCCATATCTTTACTTCGAAAATATGTATCATATAGTACCTTTTCAAATCACTTTCAAATATCGTACTTATATAATATCCATTATATATAAGATTTCACTTTCAAATTGAGTACCTTTTCAAATCTATAGTTTTCGAATCAATTTCATACTCATACAAATCAATTTTATATAAGTTCGACAACTTCCAAATCAAGTGTTTAGTAACATAAGGTTCTCAAATTTCAATTTGTTTCAATATCAGTTCAATTTCAAAATCATATACAATTTCACCGAATTATTTCTTCTCAAATTAATTATCTTTAGTTTCAACGTTTCCAAAATAATAGATTTAGAAAATAAATCCAAATTTCCAAATCAATAATTTAAGTCAACCAATTCATTTCCAAAATCAAATGTTTTCAAAATCATCTTATACTTATGTAAGGTCCATCTTATATAAGGATCAAATTTTTCAAAATAAATTTCACTGTATGAAGAGCCATATGGGATTTGAATATCTTTGCTTTTATGGTTTATATATCTTTGTAATTTAAATTGGAATTTTCTTTTAGTAAGCAAAGATATTCTAACTCGACAGCTTTCAATTTCAGCGTCAAAATATATAAATGATATTAGGATATAAGATGTACATACGTCATCATTTTGCAAAACTACATTTGATCGCTCGCTCGATCACACAAGTTCGCTTTCGAACTAGTATTGTCCATTCAACTTCCCTAATGCGGATTTCGATATGGTTTCTCGACTAGAAGCCATCAGTCTCCTTGCATAGCCATATACTACGATAGAGAATTCTAGAATCAAGCCCAAAATCCATATCAAATATTCGCCATCAAGAATCGAATGAAAATCCTAACACGAAATGGTGTAATCCACCTCGAACTTGTGTACTCAAACTTGGATCAAATTAATTATGCGAATAAAACACCATACGTACAACTTATATATTATTCCAACTTGTTAAATATATAGTTTCATAAAGATGTTACTAAGTTAAAACATTTAAACTAAATTTTATTCAAAATATTTTGAAGACCAAATTCTTTTCAAATCATTTCGAATCTAAATTTCATATTAGAAAATTTTAAAATTGCCTTATTCATTTACTTAACAAAACAGTTTCAACTTATTTAAATCATATTACTTCATACTTAAACATTCAAAACAAATTTATATACTTTATCAAATAATTCATACTTTTCAAAAATTTTAGCTTTGAAAAGTTAACCTTGATTTGGAAGTGCTCGAACCTTCAAAATAGTCGAAGAAATCATATTTCAATCCAAGAGTTGGAAATCATAATTAAATCAGTAAATCAATTCCAAAATAGGGTTATATCAAATCAAATCCAAAACTCAAGGACTAAACACCGGCTCATTTCAAATTGTTCAATATATATACATATATCTTTCAAATATCACATCACGCTTCGGAATTTGAAATCAGAATTGGTTTCACAAATCAGTCGCATAGCAAAGTTACCGAAGTGGCCTCTCCCTCACTCAGAAACTCGAAAATCAATGTCGATGATGCGTGCACTCATCACCGAAATTATTTTCCAGCGACACAAGTGGTTCTGGACTTCCATTTACTTTGAAAACTTCTTTGAAATTCCTTCAAAATCATTAAAACCCATTAAAATCATTGAAACATTACTTATTCGGAAAAATAATTTCAAATCATATTATTTATTATTTCAAAATCTTAAAACCAGTTCCAAAATGCCAGAGTTCAATCACTTAAATTCAGATTCAAAACCTTCAGTTATAAATCATTTTATATGAAAACATTTCTTATAAAATTTTCAAAATTTCAAATCCTTTCAAAACTTCAAATTCTCATTTTTTTAAAGGTACATAATCCTTATCAAAAACATTTCATCTTTATATAAAAATATGGCCATCCTTATCAAAATAAAAACTACGATGAATACACAATTTTAAAAAGACAATCAACCACAAACTTTCCAAGGGACGATTCAAGGATGGATTTCAAAGCAAAACAGAGATTCAAATTTAGAAGGACTCTAATCAAATAGAATTCTAATTCAAAGATAGGCTCAAACGAAGATAAGATAATTAAATTACCAAATAGAAGATGGATAAGCCTATATGAATCGCGGGCGACCTTAACTGGTCAACCGTGACTTCAGGAATATAATCGATGCGAAAATCTAAGGCAAATCGACCCTCGATTGCCAGAGATAGAATCTAAATATAGCAGAAGATAGAAAACATCGTAAACCAAGGATACAGAAATCTCCAATGAATCAATGCCAATTATAATCATTCAAAGATTGGCGGAATCGCCACCCTATAAAGGTCATACAAAGTGGAGTGACGCAATGCTCCAAAATCAAAAGAATACAATTAGGGGAGACAGGAATGGATTTCAGAACAAGTGGGAGCGTTCCAAAATTCAAAGGAATCTTATTCGATAAGAATCCAAACGAAGATTAGAGATATATAACCTATATCGATACAGAAAAATTCCCATAAAAATTTGGAAAGACTCAAATTCATAACATACGAAAACAGAAGCATAAATATCTTTAGTTGGACAACTTTAGCTAAGCAAAAGATACAATAGAGTTTACTCAAAACAACTTAACAAACTACTGATTTTTCCATACTCAAAATAGATTCCTATCAACAATGGATCTAGATCAATCAAGAGAGAAGTTCAAAATTTTAGAGGATCCTAATCAAAGAAATTACTAACAAGGTGGATACGAAAGGAATGAAGTTTAAGAAATATTTTACTTTCAAAGCAAGGAAATTTATATCAAAATAATCTTTGAAAATTCTTTAAAAATCATTTGAAAATCATTTTATACTTCAAAAATACATTCTCTCACAAAGAAATGATTCTGAGATTGATTTCACTAATACTAGGGTATTTCTACCCTATCTCTAATGAGTTTTTGCTCCGTAGGCTAAGGTTTGCCTAAAACCAAAGCTCTGATACCAACTGTAACGACCCACTATTTTGGACCATTCAAATCGACAATAATCCACACATGTCTAACTTGAATAATTCAAAATAACAGATTGTAAATAAATTTGGAGCAAATGAAATCAAATACACAGAATCACAGACACAGAACATATCAGAATAACTCACAGCGGAAATAAAATACCATAGTAGTTCATGAAGCTACTATATACAAACTCTCAAAACATAATACATAATATCATTCTGAAAACATATACAATAGAAATCCCAAATACATAGAAGTTTATAAATACCAGAACTAGAATAGAACAACTGAACTGAAAGGAACAGATAACTAGACAAGCAGAATCTCCAGCGATTCCTAGCTCCAGAATGAGATCCAAAGCTAAGCTGTAAATACTCAGGCTGACCCGAGCGTAAAGTAAAACACAAAACACTCGAGTCAGGACAATATATACTTATATAATGTAAACCAACTCAAGTGAACTGTAGTAGAAATGCACAATAACTCAAAGGATGCTTGGGATCTCCCATCCTTCAAGGATCAGTTAAACTATAAATTAAATACACCCCGTGGTTAAAATTTCAAAATGGTATTTTATACTTCGAAATCAAATATCATTTCAAAATTCAATATCCTTCAAAAATCCATTTCAAAATATCATATTTCAAAATAGTTTATATTTCGAAACAAATTACTTTATTTTAAATCATAAAAATAAAGTTATTATTAATAATTAAATTATTAAATTTTAATCTTTCAATCGTTCACTTAAATTAATTAAAACAATGAAAATTCAACTTTTGCAGCATTTAGAAAATGCTACGGAAAGTCACATTTAAAACAGTTCAATTTAACAAAAGACAGCATTTAAAATGCTGTAATAGGGTTACATTAGTTTCAAATAAACTTAGTTAAATTCAACCATTATAACATTACAAAAATGCTATAATAGCCTTTAATTAAAATTAGCCATTTGGTTCATTATTATCAACTACAACATTTACAAATGTTGTATTATCATTTACATTAGAATTAATAGCATTTCAGAGATGCAGTTAATTAACTTCAAATATTCAGTATAATTTCACAAACAATTATATTTTTATATAAATCATTTTTAACTTATAAAATCATATATAATCATTCAAATACCCTTATATTCATGATTTTATAAAGTTAAACCTCCATTCAAAAATCAAAATTTAATAATAATTCACTTATTAAATTCCAATTTTAAATTATAAATTCATTAAATTAAATTAACTTAACACTTAATTTTAAATTTTCAAATATAACTTAATTCCATTTTTATTTACTTAACTTAAAATTCACTCTTAAGCCAAATTCACAAATTTCCAATTTTAGTTATATTTCAAAATTTCAACTTAAATATTCATTCATTTCACATTTTAACTTTATTCAAAATCATTAATATAATATAAAAATAATTTAAATTCACTTTAATCCAAATTATCATGAAGTTATCACATTTCATATTTAATTTAAATTCCAATTATCACCCAATTAAAATTTCCCAAAATAACTTACATTTCAAATTTTCTAGTTTTACCAATAATTTATTTCACTTATAAATTTTCAAAAAAATCAATAATGCTTACATAAATCATTTTTTTATTTAGTTCAAATCAAATATTATAATATTTACATTTCAAAAATATTTTTAAGATTTTTATAAAAACATATTTTAACAACGGGTCTGTATTTCATTTCTAGTCTAGGTAAAGTGATACGGGTAATATATCATTTCAACCCGTAATTTGCAAAGAAAACCCGGGTTTGATCATTTCAAACCCGCAATCCCAAGGAAATGAAAAATAATTGAAAATCATTCAGGCCTATCATTTCAGCCCATAATGATTTTCTCCTATTCTAAAGTCCGTTCGGGTATGTATCATTTCAACCCATAGTGATTCTAATCTAAAGGGAACTTGCAGTGTGATAAACTGATAAAAATAATAGAACAGCATAATATAACAGTAACATATAATATAATAGGTGTTTAAGCATGGGTGAACATCATAAAATCATAACATAGCAAGTGTAACATGATAATGCATTTTACAGATTCAAAAGGGGTCAATTCACTAGTTATATATGTACATATTGTCTGGTGAGAATAACTCACCTGTTAAGCTGGAGATTTGCCAACAAAGCTCACAACACAAAGATTATGAAGGCACGACAACTCTAATACAATTTGAGTGTGGAGAGAAAATCCAATGATATAGATCTTGTGTTACAACCCAAACAAAAATCAAAGCAAACCATAAATTTCAATACACTAGAAATGACATAATTTTTAAATAAAAAGAGATACGAATGCTAAATCTTTTGCCTTGCTTTCTCTATTCTTTTGTCATGGCCTAGGGATGTTTTTGGCTCTGGTTTGAACAAGTTTGGCTCAGGTTTGGTCATGTGTATGCATGGCCTAGGTAGTAGAATATGAGGAGAAAGTTTATACAAAGGAATATGAAGAGTTTAAGGCAAAATTGGTGGGTTTTGTTCACAAAAAATGGCTCGGCCATGGGCTTGTGTGGTCAGGTCAGAGAGGTATGGATCAGGTCAGTGGAAGGAAAGGTGTGTGGTGGTCTGGCCAGAGGTGGTGGTGGTGGAAAATGAAGTGGTGAACAAATAGTGGTCAAACAACATGTTTTTGTGGCTTGTGTTGCAATTTTTGTGGAGTTTTGGCATCATGGTGGCTCGGCCTTGGTCAAGAATAGAGGAGTAGCTGGTGGTGATGGCAGGGAAGAGATGTAGGGGGTGGTGGCCGTGGATATGGAGTGGAGGCCATTCAAAGAAGCAAAGAAAACAAGGCAAAATACATGAAAAATGAGAAGAAAAGTGTAAAAAAAGTAGCCATTACCCATAGATTTTTCTTGAAGCCATGAATGAATGAGAAGGTAAAATGTTTTTGGGTGAATGGAGGCTGAAAAATCACGGCTACAAACCAAAAATGCACAGCCAAGATAGTAATTGAGGAGTTATGGCAAATGAAAGGACAAAGGAGATGAAAGGACTTAAGGTAAATAAGCTTTTAAAACTCTTCATATTTCTTTTTCTTTAAATTCAAATAAAACAAAAATAAAATCAGTAAATTGACTTTAAAACCGAAACAAAGTAATATAAAATAAAAATAATTAATTAATTTTAAAGAAAATGGAAAAAGAATATAAGAAATTGCTTAAAAATTGAAAACAGGGTCCAGAAATTACAAATAAATCACTATTGACTTTGGAAAATTAAAAACTTCATTTTAAAAATATTAAAAAAAATATGAAGTAAAATAATTCATTTATATTTTAAAAATGAAATAATTAATTAAATTTAGAGAAATTAGAAAAAGAACTAAAGAAATTGTTTAAAAATTCAAAACATGACTTAAAATTTACAAATAGAATATCACTAGTTTTAGAAAATTTCTATTTCACTTTAAAACAAATAAAAGGTCAAATAAATAAAATAAATGAGGAACAAAATAAAGTGGGAATGAGAATAAAATAAGATTTTAAGAAAAAAATAGAAAAATAAATAAAGAATTACTTTAATTAATTGAAATTGGAAATTAGAAATTGTAAGCAAAATACAACTGACACTGGAAAATGTCAATTATACTTTTAAAAATGTTTTAAAACCAAAATTGAAATGACCCTCCTATATATATCTACTCTAATTCCATAAGGATTTTTTTTTTAAGGTAAAGAGGATATATATATATAGGTAGATATATCATCCATTGCAATTCTCAGGGTCAATATCTTTCTCCAATAAACCAAATATATCCAGGATCACAATAATCAACCAATATAAGTATATCAGTACATTCACAAAGGTAAGCACATACATGTGAGGATGTATATGCCTCTCTTGTTTGAATCAGAGTTCTGGAAAACAAGAGGATGTTGGATTGCTAATAAATTTTTTTTTTGACTAAACAATCCACTGGAAACATACACATTAGTCTGTTTATACTAACTAAGAAGTGATCAAGTAATAATCAATAGTAAACAAGCTTTTAATATAGATGTTTGTGTTAAGTTCTGAATAGTGACAAGATCAAGCTAAAAAGAAGTGGATCCTAAGTGAACACAAGCAACATCTAGGCGTAATGGAAACGCGCCTAACTTATACATGAAAGGTCACGAGTTCGAGTGCTATGCTGGTCGGTTCAAACACAATTTTTGGTTTTTCTTTTTATTTTTCTCCTGTATGGTTAGAAATCTGATGCCTACCTATAATTGTACATATATATTTAATTTTTGCCTATAGCCTAACATACAAAACAATTCTTCTTACATAACTATTTTTAAAACCCATTCCTACAACTGTTTTAAGAATTTATATTTATATTTTTGCCCAATTATCAACATGTACACAGGTATACATGTACATGTCAATATCTTTGCTCAGTTTCCAGAAAACTGAGTGAAACAAATGCTAAATGTACTATGCTTTGAAATGCATCTGTATTTTCAAGATACAGTCTATCATGATCAACCAATACTTCATTTAGTTGAGGCTGGTTAACCCATGAGTCCTGTATATGCTACACACTAGTTCAAAACAATGGAGATACCTTTCATTTCATTCTGTCTGAAGCTTTTAGAAAAAAAACATTTTACTTTTCTTAATTCAATTCAGAAATGAATTCAGATTTATTTACAAAGCATTTCAGTAAAAAGAAAATAAAATCCCTTTAAGTTTACTTCTTGCTAAATCCAGTTACAAGATTTCGATTAACTTTTTAAACATATCAGAAATTTAACTAGGTTCATAGATTCCAGGTACATGTCAATTTCTTAACAAAATACTTAACAAAGTATCCCTCCAATATTCAACACTTAGTACAAGTAGCAATTTAAGTTATCAATACATGCAGATTTCAACATTTAGGCTCTTATCTAACTAAGTTTAGCATGTTATATCTTCTTCTCAAGGCCTTGCTCCTACTCCTACTTAGTTGCTGCAATCCCTGAAAAAGCATTTGAAACTGCCTCATTTTAAATGAGACACCCCAGATGCCATTAGCACACTAGGGTCAGACACATGTCTGGTATGAGAAAATTCACAAAAGCAATTTGTTAATTAGGTTAAAATCAAGTTAAGTACATATACATAAGGTTCTGTCCTTTGGAATCAGGTAAATACTTGTGTGCATGCTTTGTGTCATTGTGCATGTGCACACTTTAACTTTCTTTCCAGAGACTACACATGTGAATATGGCACATACATTCAAGCATACAACTCAATCATAGACAAACAATCATTCATACCAAACAGGAAAATAACTAATATGAGTTAAATCATTTATTCAATTCTCATATTTCAAATCTGGGAAAAACTCTAGTTTTCTCATCTGCTCAAGTATTATTTCCTTGGTATATTTATCTATCCTTGGTCTCATCTGCAATATTTATGAATCAATGGACACACTGTAATGAACTAATTCACTACATTACACAAAGATCTCAGGACTTAATCAAGCCATGTGTCAACCTGTGTTTCTCAAGCACACAAGTCATTCCTGCAGTGTTCTTGACCCCAATTTCCTAATCAGGTTTAAATTAATAATAACCCCTTTTGATTTTTCATGACAAAATTATTCAGTGATCCATTTCATTAACTGAAAACATCTATATCATGGCATCTCATATTATTCATGACCATACAGAGACAACAAGCAAACAACCATTGGTGACTACAAAATAAAGTTCTGTATATAAATATATTCATCCTGGTATTTTAAAAGGAGTTTAGGCAACTAACATTGGCTTATGGTTTCTGAGAGAGTTTTTTTTCTTTTGCAAACATTTGTGCTTGAGTTAAACTCAGGATGACCTAGTTTCACTGAATCACAAAATTTTGTTTGCTATTCATTTTATTGAATCAGGAGCATCAGCACATAGGCAACCCTATTGCACCCCTAATTCCTTTCTATTTCAAGCCTAAGCACTTATACATGAGTATATTGCAGCTCAACATTATTTACATCTTTCTGGGTTGAGCCAAAACCAATACTACTTGCCTATTCTCAACATTTTATTTTCTGGGTATTTGTTTATATCCCTAAACATTAACATATCAGAGATCTGAGTGTATAAAATAGATATGTATACTAACAACACATAAAACTTTGTTATAATAAAACAAGTAATCAACCAAAGAAAATCAAAACATTTTCAGATTTAAATTCACAGATAAGCATTCATATATGAAAATACTCTTTTAAGAAAATACTTTTAACTGGCTGCCTACATTAGGACTTATTGCCTTAGATTTTTGAGTGAGTTTTCTCACCTAGCTCTCTCCTTTGTTTCCTTAATTAATTGATGAACTCCTGCTCTTATCCTCAAGCTCTCTTTCTTCCCTTATCTTATGATTTCTGTGGTATTGTTTTTCTTCTTTTTTTTTCAAAATTCTTTTCTGAGGAGAAGAGGAGGCTGCTGCATATACATGTATATATACAGGGTCTTTCTTAGGGTTTTGGGTATTGGCTAAAGCCATTTTTGCCCACCAGAAAAATCATGTTATCTGAATTTTAAACCCAAAGTTTTACCCCTCCCGGCTTAATTTGGGTGAAGAGAAAAGTGGTTACACATTTTTTTTTCAGAAATTTGCTTTTCAGAAAATACTTTTCTCCCTTGTCTACAATCATGCTAAAAATGTGACTTGGTTTTGTTATTTATTAAATACTCTTTTCTATTTTTAGCTTTCATGCAAATGGTATGTACTTCCTTCATTTATTTATAAGAGAATTATTCCTTTTTATATCTCCATTCTTTTCATTTCTGCTTATATTAAAATGTGTCTGTATATTTTATCTCACTAGTTTAAACTCTAGTATTTTATTAACACATATATATTTGTGTATAAGTCTTTCTGAAATAATTAGTATTCCCACCTATATATTCATACATCATTCTATACTGACACACACATGCACATGTACACTCAAAAATATCCAGTAGCATTCATATATACATTTTACTCATGCATACTACTTTTAAGGATTTAATCTACATATACATATATATATATAAATGTATATATATATATATATTTCCATACACATCAATATGTATGTATTCTTGGAGTTCAGGGTTTTAGCTTATTTTCATGTGCATTTCCTGTGCACACATGTACACACACTGATACACTATCAAGCTATATCAATTCCTCCTTCAAAATTTATTTAAAAATTATTTTAAATTCATTTATATTTTTCAGAATGAATTCCTAAAATCTTGGGTCATTACATACACCCCTCCTTTTAGAAATTGTGTCCCACAATTTTCCTAAGCTTAAAATAAATTTTAAACTTATTTCAGAGAACAAGTATATTCTCTACCAAATAGATTCTTAGTTCTATACTAACTAAAAATATATATTCATCCAAAATAAAGAAAACAATCAAAAATCAGAATTACCTTAATCTGAAAATAGCTTAGGATAATTCATCCTAACTTTGTCTTCTAATTCCCATGTGCAATCACTAGGATCTAGACTCCACTGTACCTTCACAAGTTTTAGAGATTTATTCCTCAACTTCTTCACATCTTTTGCCAAAATTCCCACTGGATCCTTTTCATAAATCAAATTAGGATTTATATGCACTTGGGTTGGGGTTTCAAGAATTTCTGCCTTGTCATGGACCCACCTTCTCAATTGTGATACATGAAAAACATCATGTATACCTTGCATGTTTTCTGGTAATTCCAACCTATATGCCAAGGGACCAATTCTCTCCAGAATTTTGTATGGTCCAATATATCTTGGGGTTAATTTGCCTTGTTTTCCAAACCTCAGCACATTTTTCATGGGTGAGATTTTGATGAAAACAAAATTTCCCACTTCATATTCTACCTGCCTCCTTCTCATGTCTGCAAATTTCTTTTGTCTATCTTGAGCTGCTGTCATTCTTCTTCTTATCAACTCAATTTTCTCCTTGGTTTCTTGTATGTACTCAGGTCCTAAAATAGACCTTTCTCCTGCTTCTACCCAGCAAACAGGTGACAAACAGGGTTTACCATATAAGGCTTCAAATGGAGCCATTCCTATGGTGCTTTGGTAGCTGTTGTTGTATGTAAATTCAACTAGATGAAGATAATCTTCCCAGTTGCCCCCAAAATCCAGTATACATGCCCTCAACATGTCCTCCAAAACTTTGTTTACCACCTCAGTCTTCCCATCTGATTGAGGATGGTAGGCAGTACTTAAACATAGTTCACTTCCCATTGCTTCTTGAAAGCTTCTCCAGAATTTTGAAGTGAAGATGGTATCCCTATCACTCACAATGGTTTTGGGAATGCCATGTAACTTTACCACTTCTTTTATAAAAATTTGAGCTAGTTTTGGTGCTGTTCTTTCTGACTTGACTGGGATGAAGTGTGCTACCTTGGTTAGCCTATCAACTATCACCCATATGCTTGTATTACCTCTCTTAGATCTAGGCAGTCCATCTATGAAGTCCATAGATATGTCTTCCCACTTCCACTGAGGTACACTAAGAGGTTGCATCAACCCTGATGGTCTTTGAGTTTCAGCCTTGACTTGTTGGCAAGTCATACATTTGGCAATGTACTTGGCTATATCAGATTTCATCCCCTTCCACCAGAAGTCTCTTTTCAAATTTTGATACATTTTTGTGTTACCTGGGTGTATGGAGTATTTACTCCTGTGATATTCATTCAATATCTCCCTCTTCAATTCTATGTCCTCTGGTACACACATCCTATTCTGGTATCTCACATAACCATCTTTATCAATGTGGTGATTCATTACTTCCTCCCCTCTTGAGAGGAGCATTCTCTTCTCTAATAAGTGAGCATCTTGTTCTTGCATTTTCCCTACCTTCAGAATTAAATCTAGTTGAAGAGTCATTAAGCTTAACTTCCCTTTATCTTCTTGTGCACCATGCATCTGCACACAACCATTCTCCTCAATCTCTAACTCAGTTAGCAAAGACAAATCTTTAAATTCTGCTATCATCATCATAGCCAATTTAGCATGCTGTCTACTTAGAGCATCTGCAACTTTGTTTGCTTTGCCTGGTGTATAGAGTATGTCAAAATCATAGGCAGCTAAGAACTCCACCCATCTATGTTGCCTCATGTTCAAATCTTTTTGTGAGAACAAATATTTTAGAGACTTGTGGTCAGTGTAGAGTTCAAACTTTGTGCCTAATAAATAATGTCTCCAAAGTTTTAAAGCATATATCACAGCTGCTAATTCGAGATCATGTGTGGCATACCTTACTTCATGGGGTTTAAGTTGTCTGGATGCATATGCAATGACTTGGCCTTGTTGCATCAACACTGCACCCAAGCCAAATCCACTAGCATCAGTGTATACTACTAATTCTTCATTTCCATGTGGTACCTTTAGAATTGGAGCATTCACCAATGCCTCCTTCAACTGTTCAAAAGACTTTTCACATTTTTCTGACCAAACAAAAGCTTGGTTCTTCCTGGTTAGGTTAGTGAGTGGTGTAGAAATTTTTGAAAAATCTTTTATAAACCTTCTATAATACCCTGCCATCCCCATAAATGACCTCACTTCACTCACAGTGCTTGGCCTCTTCCATGCTTGAATAGCCACTACTTTATTGGGGTTCACAGAAATTCCTTTGGCAGATATAACATGGCCAAGAAAATGTACTTCCTCCTTCCAGAACACACATTTTGAAAATTTTGCCTTTAAATCTTTTTCCCTTAGCCTAGACAAAACCAGGTGCAAATGATGCTTATGTTCTTCCACTGTCTTGGAATAAATCAAAATGTCATCTATGAAAATAAGCACAAACTTGTCTAAACAATCTCTAAAGGTTCTGTTCATTAAATCTACAAAGTAAGATGGTGCATTGGTCAAGCCAAATGGCATAACCAAAAATTCATACAACCCATACCTAGTGTTAAAGGCAGTGTACTTGATGCTTGATTCTTCCACCTTCATTTGATGAAAACCAGATGCTAAGTCTAGTCTAGAAAATACTTTTGCCCCTGCTAATTGATCAAAAAGATCATCTATTCTTGGCAATGGGTATTTATTTTTAATAGTTACTTTGTTTAATTCTCTATAATCTATGCAGAGTCTTAAGGAGCCATCTTGCTTCTTAACAAATACCACTGGTGCTCCCCAGCAAGAATTACTTGGTCTTATAAAACCCTTTTCTTCCAATTCTTCTAACTGTTTCTTTAATTCTTTTAGTTCATTTGGCCCCATTCTAGTTGGCTTTTTAATCACTGGGCTTGCTCCTGGAACTAGATTGATCTAGAATTCTACTGGTCTATGGTGTGGAATACCCTTGACCTCACCAAACACATCCAAATATTCATTTACTATAGGAATTTCTTCAATGGTTAGTTCACTGAAATCTTTTTCTGAGTCAACTAAATGATATAGTTTTCCTTCCTTAGCTACCTCACATAAAACTGTGATTCTCTGGCCTCTAGAATTTTGCAATGATATGGTGGATGAGTCTAAATTAATTATGGCTTTACATTGCCTTAACCAGTCTACCCCCAATATAACACCTATATTTGGGTAATTCAAAACATATAAATTGGAAATAAAAATATTTCCTCCTATGTTTAATTCCACATCCACACAAATCATATTTAAAACACTAGAACTCCCCAATGGACTGTGTATATGCAATGGGGTTTCAACCAATATGCAATTCAGTTTTAGCATTTTAACCAATTCATAAGAAATTAAAGAGTGAGTTGCCCCAGTATCATATACTACTGCTATGGGTATGGTACAAATAAGTAATGTACCTTCCACTTGGCTATGGTTTACAGTGTTACTTTCCACTGTGGCTTTGCCTTTCCCTTCCAAATTTGCCAATTTGCCTTGCTGTTTATACTCAGGACAATTCCTCTTCATATGCCCCTCTTTCCCACATAGATAGCATTTGAAAGCTCCTCCTTTCAATTCTGGACATCTTGGTTTGATATGCCCTTCCTTTCCACACTGATGGCACACAATTTTCTTCTTGTCTTCCTTAGCTTTGACATCTCCAGTGCTTTTGTTACTAGCCTCTTCTTTCTTCTTATCATAAGGGTGATACCTCCCCTTACCTTTCTTGTTATTATTGCTCTTAAAATTTCTGAACTTCTCCCTTTCCTTGTCATGCTGTTCCAACCTCAAAGCTAAGTCTATCACATGATCAAAAGTCTTGTCTGCATAGGGTAACATGGCTCTGCTAAGTCCTGGGTTCAGCCCTTTTATGTACCTATCATTTTTAGATGCCTCATCTGCCACAAGCATTGCTCCATATGTGGAAAGCCCCTCAAACTTTTGAGTGTATTCTGTGACAGTCATGGTTCCTTGTCTAAGTCTAATGAATTCTTCTAGCAAGGTAGTCTTTGCTGATGCTGGTACAAACCTTGCTTCCAACATCTCTTTGAATTGATTCCAAGTGATTTCATTCTCATTCCTTCCTGCAATGATTACTTCCCACCAGCCTAAAGCTACTCCTTTTAGCTGTCTTGAAGCCACTTGCCTCTTTCTTTGATCATCAAGTTGCATGTCATTGAATATTCTTTCCAATGTTCTCAACCATGTTTGAATTTCCATGACACTCTCTGTCCCTTCAAAGCTTTTGCCTCCTAAATGAGTATATGTCTTAAGTAATTTTGAGAGTTCTTCATAGGGATTTTCTTGCCTTTGTCCTGCCCCATCCCTAAATGCTCTCACCAAGTCTTGCAGATTGACCATTGGTGGTGCATGGGAAGATCCTGCTCCCTGATTTGGTGGTCTCCCTACCATAGTTTGCTAATAATAATTTACATAGCTGGTTAGTTTGATTAGTAATTTTATTATTTCAGTGGTTTTTTTTTCACACTGAGCACATTGTTATATATATATTTAGTTCCTTTTAATTTTATTTCTATCTAAGAACTTGATCCTTACTTCTCTATGTTAAATAACATAGCTCTGATACCAACTGAAATGACCCTCCTATATATATCTACTCTAATTCCATAAGGATTTTTTTTTAAGGTAAAGAGGATATATATATATATAGGTAGATATATCATCCATTGCAATTCTCAGGGTCGATATCTTTCTCCAATAAACCAAATATATCCAGGATCACAATAATCAACCAATATAAGTATATCAGTACATTCACAAAGGTAAGCACATACATGTGAGGATGTATATGCCTCTCTTGTTTGAATCAGAGTTCTGGAAAACAAGAGGATGTTGGATTGCTAATAAATTTTTTTTTTGACTAAACAATCCACTGGAAACATACACATTAGTCTGTTTATACTAACTAAGAAGTGATCAAGTAATAATCAATAGTAAACAAGCTTTTAATATAGATGTTTGTGTTAAGTTCTGAATAGTGACAAGATCAAGCTAAAAAGAAGTGGATCCTAAGTGAACACAAGCAACATCTAGGCGTAATGGAAACGCGCCTAACTTATACATGAAAGGTCACGAGTTCGAGTGCTATGCTGGTCGGTTCAAACACAATTTTTGGTTTTTCTTTTTATTTTTCTCCTGTATGGTTAGAAATCTGATGCCTACCTATAATTGTACATATATATTTAATTTTTTCCTATAGCCTAACATACAAACAATTCTTCTTACATAACTATTTTTAAAACCCATTCCTACAACTGTTTTAAGAATTTATATTTATATTTTTGCCCAATTATCAACATGTACACAGGTATACATGTACATGTCAATATCTTTGCTCAGTTTCCAGAAAACTGAGTGAAACAAATGCTAAATGTACTATGCTTTGAAATGCATCTGTATTTTCAAGATACAGTCTATCATAATCAACCAATACTTCATTTAGTTGAGGATGGTTAACCCATGAGTCCTGTATATGCTACACACTAGTTCAAAACAATGGAGATACCTTTCATTTCATTCTGTCTGAAGCTTTTAGAAAAAAAAACATTTTACTTTTCTTAATTCAATTCAGAAATGAATTCAGATTTATTTACAAAGCATTTCAGTAAAAAGAAAATCCCTTTAAGTTTACTTCTTGCTAAATCCAGTTACAAGATTTCGATTAACTTTTTAAACATATCAGAAATTTAACTAGGTTCATAGATTCCAGGTACAAGTCAATTTCTTAACAAAATACTTAACAAAGTATCCCTCCAATATTCAACACTTAGTACAAGTAGCAATTTAAGTTATCAATACATGCAGATTTCAACATTTAGGCTCTTATCTAACTAAGTTTAGCATGCTATATCTTCTTCTCAAGGCCTTGCTCCTACTCCTACTTAGTTGCTGCAATCCCTGAAAAAGCATTTGAAACTGCCTCATTTTAAATGAGACACCCCAGATGCCATCAGCACACTAGGGTCAGACACATGTCTGGTATGAGAAAATTCACAAAAGCAATTTGTTAATTAGGTTAAAATCAAGTTAAGTACATATACATAAGGTTCTGTCCTTTGGAATCAGGTAAATACTTGTGTGCATGCTCTGTGTCATTGTGCATGTGCACACTTTAACTTTCTTTCCAGAGACTACACATGTGAATATGGCACATACATTCAAGCATACAACTCAATCATAGACAAACAATCATTCATACCAAACAGGAAAATAACTAATATGAGTTAAATCATTTATTCAATTCTCATATTTCAAATCTGGGAAAAACTCTAGTTTTCTCATCTGCTCAAGTATTATTTCCTTGGTATATTTATCTATCCTTGGTCTCATCTGCAATATTTATGAATCAATGGACACACTGTAATGAACTAATTCACTCCATTACACAAAGATCTCAGGACTTAATCAAGCCATGTGTCAACCTGTGTTTCTCAAGCACACAAGTCATTCCTGCAGTGTTCTTGACCCCAATTTCCTAATCAGGTTTAAATTAATAATAACCCCTTTTGATTTTTCATGACAAAATTATTCAGTGATCCATTTCATTAACTGAAAACATCTATATCATGGCATCTCATATTATTCATGACCATACAGAGACAACAAGCAAACAACCATTGGTGACTACAAAATAAAGTTCTGTATATAAATATATTCATCCTGGTATTTTAAAAGGAGTTTAGGCAACTAACATTGGCTTATGGTTTCTGAGAGAGTTTTTTTTCTTTTGCAAACATTTGTGCTTGAGTTAAACTCAGGATGACCTAGTTTCACTGAATCACAAAATTTTGTTTGCTATTCATTTTATTGAATCAGGAGCATCAGCACATAGGCAACCCTATTGCACCCCTAATTCCTTTCTATTTCAAGCCTCAGCACTTATACATGAGTATATTGCAGCTCAACATTATTTACATCTTTCTGGGTTGAGCCAAAACCAATACTACTTGCCTATTCTCAACATTTTATTTTCTGGGTATTTGTTTATATCCCTAAACATTAACATATCAGAGATCTGAGTGTATAAAACAGATATGTATACTAACAACACATAAAACTTTGTTATAATAAAACAAGTAATCAACCAAAGAAAATCAAAACATTTTCAGATTTAAATTCACAGATAAGCATTCATATATGAAAATACTCTTTTAAGAAAATACTTTTAACTGGCTGCCTACATTAGGACTTATTGCCTTAGATTTTTGAGTGAGTTTTCTCACCTAGCTCTCTCCTTTGTTTCCTTAATTAATTGATGAACTCCTGCTCTTATCCTCAAGCTCTCTTTCTTCCCTTGTCTTATGATTTCTGTGGTATTGTTTTTCTTCTTTTTTTTTCAAAATTCTTTTCTGAGGAGAAGAGGAGGCTGCTGCATATACATGTATATATACAGGGTCTTTCTTAGGGTTTTGGGTATTGGCTAAAGCTATTTTTGCCCACCAGAAAAATCATGTTATCTGAATTTTAAACCCAAAGTTTTACCCCTCCCGGCTTAATTTGGGTGAAGAGAAAAGTGGTTACACATTTTTTTTTTCAGAAATTTGCTTTTCAGAAAATACTTTTCTCCCTTGTCTACAATCATGCTAAAAATGTGACTTGGTTTTGTTATTTATTAAATACTCTTTTCTATTTTTAGCTTTCATGCAAATGGTATGTACTTCCTTCATTTATTTATAAGAGAATTATTCCTTTTTATATCTCCATTCTTTTCATTTCTGCTTATATTAAAATGTGTCTGTATATTTTATCTCACTAGTTTAAACTCTAGTATTTTATTAACACATATATATATTTGTGTATAAGTCTTTCTGAAATAATTAGTATTCCCACCTATATATTCATACATCATTCTATACTGACACACACATGCACATGTACACTCAAAAATATCCAGTAGCATTCATATATACATTTTACTCATGCATACTACTTTTAAGGATTTAATCTACATATACATATATATATATATGTATATATATATATATATATATATATATATATATATATATATATATATATATTTCCATACACATCAATATGTATGTATTCTTGGAGTTCAGGGTTTTAGCTTATTTTCATGTGCATTTCCTGTGCACACATGTACACACACTGATACACTATCAAGCTATATCAATTCCTCCTTCAAAATTTATTTAAAAATTACTTTAAATTCATTTATATTTTTCAGAATGAATTCCTAAAATCTTGGGTCATTACAAAAATATATGCATAACATGTTATTTTACCCATATAAATATAAATTAGAACATTACATCACCAAATAAAATATTATTTATACAATTTAAAATAAACAATTTGTTAAATACAGCAAATTACACACAATATTGAAAAAGGCATAACATTCACATTATAAATCAGATTTCAACGAAACGAAAAGCATTATTCTTAAAATTTTATTTACTTTCATAATAAAAGATAAAATTCAAATTTTCAAACTTTCAAATTTCTAAATTAAAAGTCAAAGTTTGACTATATTGACCAAAATTCACTTTTCTGGAAAATATTCTTTTTAGTGATGTTTGGAATTCTAATTCACATCAAAATCAAAATTTATATTTAAAATAACAAAATTTATTCATTTTAATAAATAAAATAAAGTTTTTAAATCAGGAAATTAAATTAAAGAAATTAATATATATAATTAAAATAATCATAAAATTCAGGGTTGTTACACTCTCCCCCACTCAAATCTTTTCGTCCTCGAAAAGGAAAAATTTCGGAGAAACAACTAGGCAGAACAATAGGTTGGAAGACATCCCCGAAAAGAAGGTAGGGGAATAGGGATATCTAGGAGGGAAAATGGGTTGAAAGACAAGGATGAGCCATTAATTAAAATTGTTGGTTAAAGAGGTAAAATATTTAAAACATTTTAAAATCCTTTAGGAAGGAAAATAACTGATCAAAATATCCTTTATATAATATTTTATCAAAATACTTTTATAACTCGATGTTTCAACAAGTTTATCCTTGTTCCTGTAGACTCTGGTAGTGCGTTGATCAGGCGCAAAACTGGAATTCTCTAGGTACTTAGTAGACCTATTTCAACACCTAGTGAAAATACTGGGAAAACCTTTAAAAACAGATATGGAAAGTACAATCCAAACAAAAACGAATCAAATCATGGATCGCAGATACACAATAGTTACGCCTGGATCCCCCAGGAAACATCCGTACCTTTTAAGCATTCACTGCCTTGCGAATTTCGCCATGCAACAAAACGGTGGACCGCAGGATACATAAAAATGGTTACGCCTGGATCCCCCAGGAAACATCCATACCCCTTAAGCAATCTCTGCCTTGCGGATTACGCCACTAACACGACCATAGATCGCAGATACACAATGGTTACGCCTGGATCCCCCAGGAAACATCCGTACCTTTTAAGCAATCACTGCCTTACGAATTACGCTATGCAGTCGAGTTCGTAAGACCATGGGTAACGCCATGGAATTCGAAGGACACTCGAGTATCATATCCGGAAAACCAAAAATCAGAGAGAATAATATCGATAGAATGAATCCAAGATGTGGCCACAAATCGGATATCAAGCAGAAGGCACTTTCCATATCTTTACTTCGAAAATATGTATCATATAGTACCTTTTCAAATCACTTTCAAATATCGTACTTATATAATATCCAAATTCCATCAATCGAATCACTTTTTCGAGAAATACGAGACATCTAAGTCGTACAAGTAAAGAGATCTATTCATCCCCTATACGATTGGTTACAAAAGCTTTTTGACAAGCACTTGCCCCTTTCTCAACGTATTTCTTTAGACAAAGACTCCGTTTTTTCCTCTTTCCGGATGGTAAATATTTCTGATTAGCTAATCTGTCAAAATCCAATGTCGGTTCATTGGAACCGAGAATGGATAAGAGGCTTGTGGGATTGACGTGATAGGGTAGGGATGGCTATATTGCTGGGAGCGAACTCCAGGCTAATATGAAGCGCACGGATCCAAGTTATGCTTGGAATGAAAGAAATTCCGAATCAGCTTTGTCTACGAACAAGGAAGCTCCTTCGACTCTCCTTTCAAGGTTCATCGATATTGAACCAATCGAACGAATTATGTCCCTTATTTCTATGAAAGAATTATTCGATTATTATTTAATAATCATTGAACCATGCATTGCCTCAGTCGGGGTAAGCTTAAAAAAAGTATTATATATAAGATTTCACTTTCAAATTGAGTACCTTTTCAAATCTATAGTTTTCGAATCAATTTCATACTCATACAAATCAATTTTATATAAGTTCGACAACTTCCAAATCAAGTGTTTAGTAACATAAGGTTCTCAAATTTCAATTTGTTTCAATATCAGTTCAATTTCAAAATCATATACAATTTCACCGAATTATTTCTTCTCAAATTAATTATCTTTAGTTTCAACGTTTCCAAAATAATAGATTTAGAAAATAAATCCAAATTTCCAAATCAATAATTTAAGTCAACCAATTCATTTCCAAAATCAAATGTTTTCAAAATCATCTTATACTTATGTAAGGTCCATCTTATATAAGGATCAAATTTTTCAAAATAAATTTCACTGTATGAAGAGCCATATGGGATTTGAATATCTTTGCTTTTATGGTTTATATATCTTTGTAATTTAAATTGGAATTTTCTTTTAGTAAGCAAAGATATTCTAACTCGACAGCTTTCAATTTCAGCGTCAAAATATATAAATGATATTAGGATATAAGATGTACATACGTCATCATTTTGCAAAACTACATTTGATCGCTCGCTCGATCACACAAGTTCGCTTTCGAACTAGTATTGTCCATTCAACTTCCCTAATGCGGATTTCGATATGGTTTCTCGACTAGAAGCCATCAGTCTCCTTGCATAGCCCTATACTACGATAGAGAATTCTAGAATCAAGCCCAAAATCCATATCAAATATTCGCCATCAAGAATCGAATGAAAATCCTAACACGAAATGGTGTAATCCACCTCGAACTTGTGTACTCAAACTTGGATCAAATTAATTATGCGAATAAAACACCATACGTACAACTTATATATTATTCCAACTTGTTAAATATATAGTTTCATAAAGATGTTACTAAGTAAAAACATTTAAACTAAATTTTATTCAAAATATTTTGAAGACCAAATTCTTTTCAAATCATTTCGAATCTAAATTTCATATTAGAAAATTTTAAAATTGCCTTATTCATTTACTTAACAAAACAGTTTCAACTTATTTAAATCATATTACTTCATACTTAAACATTCAAAACAAATTTATATACTTTATCAAATAATTCATACTTTTCAAAAAATTTAGCTTTGAAAAGTTAACCTTGATTTGGAAGTGCTCGAACCTTCAAAATAGTCGAAGAAATCATATTTCAATCCAAGAGTTGGAAATCATAATTAAATCAGTAAATCAATTCCAAAATAGGGTTATATCAAATCAAATCCAAAACTCAAGGACTGAACACCGGCTCATTTCAAATTGTTCAATATATATACATATATCTTTCGAATATCACATCACGCTTCGGAATTTGAAATCAGAATTGGTTTCACAAATCAATCGCATAGCAAAGTTACCGAAGTGGCCTCTCCCTCACTCAGAAACTCGAAAATCAATGTCGATGATGCGTGCACTCATCACCGAAATTATTTTCCAGCGACACAAGTGGTTCTGGACTTCCATTTACTTTGAAAACTTCTTTGAAATTCCTTCAAAATCATTAAAACCCATTAAAATCATTGAAACATTACTTATTCGGAAAAATAATTTCAAATCATATTATTTATTATTTCAAAATCTTAAAACCAGTTCCAAAATGCCAGAGTTCAATCACTTAAATTCAGATTCAAAACCTTCAGTTATAAATCATTTTATATGAAAACATTTCTTATAAAATTTTCAAAATTTCAAATCCTTTCAAAACTTCAAATTCTCATTTTTTTAAAGGTACATAATCCGTATCAAAAACATTTCATCTTTATATAAAAATATGGCCATCCTTATCAAAATAAAAACTTCGATGAATACACAATTTTAAAAAGACAATCAACCACAAACTTTCCAAGGGACGATTCAAGGATGGATTTCAAAGCAAAACAGAGATTCAAATTTAGAAGGACTCTAATCAAATAGAATTCTAATTCAAAGATAGGCTCAAACGAAGATAAGATAATTAAATTACCAAATAGAAGCTGGATAAGCCTATATGAATCGCGGGCGACCTTAACTGGTCAACCGTGACTTCAGGAATATAATCGATGCGAAAATCTAAGGCAAATCGACCCTCGATTGCCAGAGATAGAATCTAAATATAGCAGAAGATAGAAAACATCGTAAACCAAGGATACAGAAATCTCCAATGAATCAATGCCAATTATAATCATTCAAAGATTGGCGGAATCGCCACCCTATAAAGGTCATACAAAGTGGAGTGACGCAATGCTCCAAAATCAAAAGAATACAATTAGGGGAGACATGAATGGATTTCAGAACAAGTGGGAGCATTCCAAAATTCAAAGGAATCTTATTCGATAAGAATCCAAACGAAGATTAGATATATATAACCTATATCGATACAGAAAAATTCCCATAAAAATTTGGAAAGACTCGAATTCATAACATACGAAAACAGAAGCATAAATATCTTTAGTTGGACAACTTTAGCTAAGCAAAAGATACAATAGAGTTTACTCAAAACAACTTAACAAACTACTGATTTTGCCATACTCAAAATAGATTCCTATCAACAATGGATCTAGATCAATCAAGAGAGAAGTTCAAAATTTTAGAGGATCCTAATCAAAGAAATTACTAACAAGGTGGATACGAAAGGAATGAAGTTTAAGAAATATTTTACTTTCAAAGCAAGGAAATTTATATCAAAATAATCTTTGAAAATTCTTTAAAAATCATTTGAAAATCATTTTATACTTCAAAAATACGTTCTCTCACAAAGAAATGATTCTGAGATTGATTTCACTAATACTAGGGTATTTCTACCCTATCTCTAATGAGTTTTTGCTCCGTAGGCTAAGGTTTGCCTAAAACCAAAGCTCTGATACCAACTGTAACGACCCACTATTTTGGACCATTCAAATCGACAATAATCCACACATGTCTGACTTGAATAATTCAAAATAACAGATTGTAAATAAATTTGGAGCAAATGAAATCAAATACACAGAATCACAGACACAGAACATATCAGAATAACTCACAGCGGAAATAAAATACCATAGTAGTTCATGAAGCTACTATATACAAACTCTCAAAACATAATACATAATATCATTCTGAAAACATATACAATAGAAATCCCAAATACATAGAAGTTTATAAATACCAGAACTAGAATAGAACAACTGAACTGAAAGGAACAGATAACTAGACAAGCAGAATCTCCAGCGATTCCTAGCTCCAGAATGAGATCCAAAGCTAAGCTATAAATACTCAGGCTGGCCCGAGCGTAAAGTAAAACACAAAACACTCGAGTCAGGACAATATATACTTATATAATGTAAACCAACTCAAGTGAACTGTAGTAGAAATGCACAATAACTCAAAGGATGCTTGGGATCGCCCATCCTTCAAGGATCAGTTAAACTATAAATTAAATACACCCAGTGGTTAAAATTTCAAAATGGTATTTTATACTTCGAAATCAAATATCATTTCAAAATTCAATATCCTTCAAAAATCCATTTCAAAATATCATATTTCAAAATAGTTTATATTTCGAAACAAATTACTTTATTTTAAATCATAAAAATAAAGTTATTATTAATAATTAAATTATTAAATTTTAATCTTTCATTCGTTCACTTAAATTAATTAAAACAATGAAAATTCAACTTTTGCAGCATTTAGAAAATGCTACGGAAAGTCACATTTAAAACAGTTCAATTTAACAAAAGACAGCATTTAAAATGCTGTAATAGGGTTACATTAGTTTCAAATAAACTTAGTTAAATTCAACCATTATAACATTACAAAAATGCTATAATAGCCTTTAATTAAAATTAGCCATTTGGTTCATTATTATCAACTACAACATTTACAAATGTTGTATTATCATTTACATTAGAATTAATAGCATTTCAGAGATGCAGTTAATTAACTTCAAATATTCAGTATAATTTCACAAACAATTATATTTTTATATAAATCATTTTTAACTTATAAAATCATATATAATCATTCAAATACCCTTATATTCATGATTTTATAAAGTTAAACCTCCATTCAAAAATCAAAATTTAATAATAATTCACTTATTAAATTCCAATTTTAAATTATAAATTCATTAAATTAAATTAACTTAACACTTAATTTTAAATTTTCAAATATAACTTAATTCCATTTTTATTTACTTAACTTAAAATTCACTCTTAAGCCAAATTCACAAATTTCCAATTTTAGTTATATTTCAAAATTTCAACTTAAATATTCATTCATTTCACATTTTAACTTTATTCAAAATCATTAATATAATATAAAAATAATTTAAATTCACTTTAATCCAAATTATCATGAAGTTATCACATTTCATATTTAATTTAAATTCCAATTATCACCCAATTAAAATTTCCCAAAATAACTTACATTTCAAATTTTCTAGTTTTACCAATAATTTATTTCACTTATAAATTTTCAAAAAAATCAATAATGCTTACATAAATCATTTTTTTATTTAGTTTAAATCAAATATTATAATATTTACATTTCAAAAATATTTTTAAGATTTTTATAAAAACATATTTTAACAACGGGTCTGTATTTCATTTCTAGTCTAGGTAAAGTGATACGGGTAATATATCATTTCAACCCGTAATTTACAAAGAAAACCCGAGTTTGATCATTTCAAACCCGAAATCCCAAGGAAATGAAAAATAATTGAAAATCATTCAGGCCTATCATTTCAGCCCATAATGATTTTCTCCTATTCTAAAGTCCGTTCGGGTATGTATCATTTCAACCCATAGTGATTCTAATCTAAAGGGAACTTGCAGTGTGATAAACTGATAAAAATAATAGAACAGCATAATATAACAGTAACATATAATATAATAGGTGTTTAAGCATGGGTGAACATCATAAAATCATAACATAGCAAGTGTAACATGATAATGCATTTTACAGATTCAAAAGGGGTCAATTCACTAGTTATATATGTACATATTGTCTGGTGAGAATAACTCACCTGTTAAGCTGGAGATTTGCCAACAAAGCTCACAACACAAAGATTATGAAGGCACGACAACTCTAATACAATTTGAGTGTGGAGAGCAAATCCAATGATATAGATCTTGTGTTACAACCCAAACAAAAATCAAAGCAAACCATAAATTTCAATACACTAGAAATGACATAACTTTTAAATAAAAAGAGATACGAATGCTAAATCTTTTGCCTTGCTTTCTCTATTCTTTTGTCATGGCCTAGGGATGTTTTTGGCTCTGGTTTGAACAAGTTTGGCTCAGGTTTGGTCATGTGTATGCATGGCCTAGGTAGTAGAATATGAGGAGAAAGTTTATACAAAGGAATATGAAGAGTTTAAGGCAAAATTGGTGGGTTTTGTTCACAAAAAATGGCTCGGCCATGGGCTTGTGTGGTCAGGTCAGAGAGGTATGGATCAGGTCAGTGGAAGGAAAGGTGTGTGGTGGTCTGGCCAGAGGTGGTGGTGGTGGTGGTGGAAAATGAAGTGGTGAACAAATAGTGGTCAAACAACATGTTTTTGTGGCTTGTGTTGCAATTTTTGTGGAGTTTTGGCATCATGGTGGCTCGGCCTTGGTCAAGAATAGAGGAGTAGCTGGTGGTGATGGCAGGGAAGAGATGTAGGGGGTGGTGGCCGTGGATATGGAGTGGAGGCCATTCAAAGAAGCAAAGAAAACAAGGCAAAATACATGAAAAATGAGAAGAAAAGTGTAAAAAAAGTAGCCATTACCCATAGATTTTTCTTGAAGCCATGAATGAATGAGAAGGTAAAATGTTTTTGGGTGAATGGAGGCTGAAAAATCACGGCTACAAACCAAAAATGCACAGCCAAGATAGTAATTGAGGAGTTATGGCAAATGAAAGGACAAAGGAGATGAAAGGACTTAAGGTAAATAAGCTTTTAAAACTCTTCATATTTCTTTTTCTTTAAATTCAAATAAAACAAAAATAAAATCAGTAAATTGACTTTAAAACCGAAACAAAGTAATATAAAATAAAAATAATTAATTAATTTTAAAGAAAATGGAAAAAGAATATAAGAAATTGCTTAAAAATTGAAAACAGGGTCCAG
The DNA here is from genome assembly GCA_030737815.1 of Allium fistulosum. Classification (NCBI taxonomy): domain Eukaryota; kingdom Viridiplantae; phylum Streptophyta; class Magnoliopsida; order Asparagales; family Amaryllidaceae; genus Allium; species Allium fistulosum. The sequence goes on from CM060902.1 coordinate 239,934,576, forward strand.
AAATTACAAATAAATCACTATTGACTTTGGAAAATTAAAAACTTCTTTTTAAAAATATTTAAAAAAAAATATGAAGTAAAATAATTCATTTATATTTTAAAAATGAAATAATTAATTAAATTTAGAGAAATTAGAAAAAGAACTAAAGAAATTGTTTAAAAATTCAAAACATGACTTAAAATTTACAAATAGAATATCACTAGTTTTAGAAAATTTCTATTTCACTTTAAAACAAATAAAAGGTCAAATAAATAAAATAAATGAGGAACAAAATAAAGTGGGAATGAGAATAAAATAAGATTTTAAGAAAAAAATAGAAAAATAAATAAAGAATTACTTTAATTAATTGAAATTGGAAATTAGAAATTGTAAGCAAAATACAACTGACACTGGAAAATGTCAATTATACTTTTAAAAATGTTTTAAAACCAAAATATATGCATAACATGTTATTTTACCCATATAAATATAAATTAGAACATTACATCACCAAATAAAATATTATTTATACAATTTAAAATAAACAATTTGTTAAATACAGCAAATTACACACAATATTGAAAAAGGCATAACATTCACATTATAAATCAGATTTCAACGAAACGAAAAGCATTATTCTTAAAATTTTATTTACTTTCATAATAAAAGATAAAATTCAAATTTTCAAACTTTCAAATTTCTAAATTAAAAGTCAAAGTTTGACTATATTGACCAAAATTCACTTTTCTGGAAAATATTCTTTTTAGTCATGTTTGGAATTCTAATTCACATCAAAATCAAAATTTATATTTAAAATAACAAAATTTATTCATTTTAATAAATAAAATAAAGTTTTTAAATCAGGAAATTAAATTAAAGAAATTAATATATATAATTAAAATAATCATAAAATTCAGGGTTGTTACATAATTGATTTGTACCAACAAATTTGCAGTTATAAGACGGATCACTAATAGAATTGTTGATGCTAGATACAGTAAATGGTTTCCGGTAACATAGCAAGATATTATGCATATAACTAAGTAATATAAAATAAAAATTAACATAGAAATTTTTTCTTCATCCAAACAACTTAATGTTAACATCAAAAAAGTTCAAAATGAGTAATAACAAGAATAACAATACCTTCACTGCCCATAAGAAAAGCCTGTGCAAAAAGCTTGACTATCATGAATGTTTGCACAGTCAAATTGTACCAGCATATCTCCCATCACCGATGACATTGAATGTTGGGACTGGTACAAGGAGCTCCATTGTTCTTGAATTTTCTTGAATATCATTGTATAGATTATTCTTTTAGCTGTTGCTCAAGTCCTACATACACCTAGAGAGAATACAAGAATGTCATTTGCTCCAAGTTTTGATTTATCTAGAGATCCATCTATCTAAAGCATTAGTGCATCAATCTTAGCTTCATTTCTTGGTTAAAGAAGACAATATGCTATTAAGATATTATATTCAAAACATAAGTTTGGATCAATGAAATCGACGATCTTTCAGATTAGAACAATGGTTTAGATAAGTTAGTCCTTTCCACGCACTGAGCAATCCAACAACAAATCATGTCAGTTTTTTTCCTTTTAATCTTTATAATTATTATTTTCAAACAACTGTATTTCATTTCTGAAGCAATAGGTGTGGACAAGGCATGATGAACAAATGAAGCGAGCAATGCTTTCATCAAGCAAGCAAATCAAGACGTTCAAATAAACCGAGTAATGATTCAATTCAACTGAATTGAAGAAAAATCAGATTGCTAAGACAATGATTTGTTTATAAAAAAACACACTCCAACGTACCTATAACTTTGACGATGGCAAGGCAACGGCGGTGAGCACAAGGGCCGCGAGCGCAACGGTCGAGAGCGCGGCAGTGGCTGCGAGCGGCAACGGCGGCGAGCGACAACGGAGGCGAGAAAACATGGTTTAATTTCCTGGATGGAAACGGTGGAGGGTAGCGGGATGAGGTTAGGGTTTAGGTTTAAGAATAGGAATAGGAAATTTTGCGGCCAATTTACATTATTTAATATAAAATGAGCAGTTAATGAAAATGAGGGAGGGAAATCGAAATTATTTAGAGCAGAAAAATAACGTGGGGGAGACAACTGTCGAAAACAGTTGTTATAAATAGATATCTACAACTGGCAAAAATTAAGCAGTTGTAACCGATCGCACATTACAACTTCTGCATAAATAAAGTTGTTAAAAGTGCCTTTGTTATAACTACTAACATAAATAGTTGTTACAGAATACCTATTACAACTGTCCGTTTGTGTTGGTTGTAAAGGAAAAGTTGTAATATGATTGTTTTGTTGTAGTGGAGGCAGTGAGGATAGGCGGAGCTCGGGGCCAGATTTCGTGGGCTCTGATGGCCAGAGGAGGTGGCGCGGGGTTGTTTTCTAGTGGTGTGCTGTTGGGTTCGTTTTATCGAGATGTCTCGATTTCGTTCTCAGGGTTAATTCGAGATTCTGGGTATTCGTATTGTTTTGGGGGATGGACATCGATGTGGTGATGGTCGCAGCACCGTCCAACGACGGCGATGGTAGCTGTGCACGTGCACGTGGATGGGTGGTATTAGTTGTGATGGTTTGGGGAAGATGGGAGGAAAGCTCGGAGCACCACTCGGGAATTTAGGTAGGAAAACTCGGGGTCGAACTCATGACGATCTGGAGCTGTATCGAGTCGATTTCCAGACTTAAACAAAATTTTGAAAACGTATAGCACTCGGGTTGAATTCCTGAGAAACCCAAAACAAAAACGAGGTTTTCTCGCGCATGACCAGAAGCAGGTCTCGAGACCAATATACAAACAGTTTTCTTTACTCTAAATTTTTCAAATTTTAAGACACTTTTAAAATATGTTCAAACAATGATTCGATTTGGAACTTTAAGCTAATTTAAGACTTAAGTGAAATGTTTGAAGAAATTAATTTTAGTTTATTTAGTTTTAAATATAATATTTTTATAAGGTTATTTATAATAAATAAATAATGTAATTTAAAGAAAAATTTAAGTAAAATGTTGTTTAAAACTAAATCTTAACCTTTAAAATGTGATAAAAGAAATTTTTTTTTACACGGTTTAAAAAGATAATCAAAGCAATTCGATTATCTTTTGGTTTACTTAAACGATTAATGATGTGTTAATATAACTCCTTAAGAAATAATCTTAGTTAATTAATTGATATTAAAATTTAAATTAATTGATAATTAAGATTTATTAATTTGAAATTAATTAAAATAATTAATTCAGAAGTGATTAATTAATGAAAATGATTAAGATCTAATCAACAGTAATTAACTGTAATTAATCATTGATTTAGGATTACAAATGAAAGTAATTATGTGATTAATAAATTTAAACCACATGATTTATTTATCAGAATTAAAGGTGTTTTGATCGTTCTTGAATACGATGTGTTGGATTGATATTCCTGTTATGTGATGCGATGCTTTGTGATATATTCTGATTTGTGTGTGATCTGTACTGTAGTCATTTATCTGGGATGAATGTAAATTTTTATCTGTAGTTATATATCTGTGAATGAAAAATAAGCGTTATAGTTATACCACTTATCAACTATATTTCTGTATTTTGATCTATGATGATTCATTGTGTGCACTATTATGTTAAACCCCTGGACCACACTTTTACACACACAAGTATGGATTTCATGTGGAAATCGGTTAAGTCACAGATGATTTAAAATTAATATTTTTGAAATTGAAATTTTAATTTCAATTGATTTTGGAAATGGATTTGGGTTAAATGTTAAAGCTTTTGAAATGGGGTTTTTAAGATAAAAGCTATTTTGAATAACTTGGTAAAGTTTCAATTTAAATAATCTAAACCTTGTAATAGAATTTCATGATTGGAAATTAAGGTTAAAGATGTTATAAATGTGTTTATATGAAGTTAAACCATTTTAAAAGTATAATTTTGAGAATTTGGATTTAACCCAAGAACCTTAACTTGTATAGATAAATCAGATTCCCAAAATTAAAACTGTTTGTTTTCAAAAGAAATAAAGCTTTCAGATAAGAAAAGAAATTCCAGTTTAATTAAAGGAATTTCAAGTTTGAATTGAAAAATGGTTTTCCAAGTTATGAATGAATTGTTTTTGAAAGCTATGAATTAAATCTTTGTTTTAAAGATTTAGTGAGTTAATCCAATTGAAATGGAAATTAATTTGGAAAATCTGTGAATGAATCTTTTGTTTAAAAGATTAAAGTGTGGAAATTGTTTAAACCGTTGAAGGTTGTTAAAATAAATCTTTTTGTTTTAAAAGATTTGAAAATGGTAATTTGTTAAAACATTTGAAAAGGAAGTTTTGGATAATCAGTTGTGACTTAATTGAAATCCATTATCCATATGTTTTAATATTGCGCTCATTATTCGGTTTAGCCGGGAGAGGACCTTTGTGTCACATAACCCATTTCGAATAATGATACGTCGTATATGGATGGCATTTGAAGACCGGTGGTGAAGACCGGGTATTTGTGAGAACGATAGGATAACCTATCGATTGTCTCTACACTGAGTCGCGCCGGTATAGAGATCTCCTAAGTGATGGGAAATCCGATCGGGATTGTGAATACCCGAATTGCAAGGGCTTCTTCGGAAGTGCCTTCGGTTCTGTTCGAACCTGGAACAGACTTGTATGGTTACATGTCTGACATTACAATTTGAGATATAAAGCTGATTTCTTTCAAATACATTTCTGTTTAGTGGCGGAGAATTTATTCTCTTAGCTTAACACCCTTTTCTGAGACGTACGAGCTCAGAGGTTATGTAGTTGAGATTTATCAGCGATATACTCCCAATTTGGTAATGTGGCATGCTGAGTGTTGTGTGTTGATGATCATTTATTGATCATTTGTAATCAAAGCGTGGCTTTGTGGAAAAGCGTAGCTTTGTGGACGAGACCTCTTCGGAACTCACAACCCGGAAATGGTCGAAACAGGAATATGCGGCAAGGTTATGAGGGTCGCGCCCTTTAGGGTATGTCATTTCCTTCTTGAAAAGGGTGGTATCATGGTATGGAGCCCAGATACTTACTCATGTGGGCACACTTTATTTATTATGTGTAATGTTGGTTACCGAGGCCTCGGATAAAGGTCCCAAAGGACCGGGAGGTGGCATATTCGTGAGTTACCTAGTTACAGGGGTAACCCGCCTTGTGTTGGCAGAGAGCAGTTGTCTCTCGGGATGTCTAGCCAGAGGCGATCCCATGTGGCAGTAGGAAAGGAAGTTCCTTAGCCTGACCATTTGTTGGAAATCCAAAGAAACAATACGGACCTTGTATGGTGTTAGTTGTATAACCTGCTATGGAATGTGGCGGTAACCTGCTATTGAACATAGTAGCTATAGTAGGCATACAATAATGGTTGTATGTTGGCTAAGATTAATATTATACTTTCGAAATATTTTCTGCACTATGCACTAGTAATAATATCCAATGATTTGTTTTGTGTAGTAAGCATCTTTGACTATCATAAGGAGAAATCTCCTCCAATTCTGCGTTTGCATTGTGTGTGTGTGCGGGAGGCCTTATGGTAGTTTCATTTTCCAAAAGCATTGCGAAATTCAATTTTACCTTGTTTTAAAGATAAGCTGTTTTTGTTGCTCACACCAGTCCCACGACTGACTCGGAGTTTATTGTTCCTTTCCTAAACTCTGGGTGCTCATAATTTTCCACACGGGCAGTCTAGAGTTGGGTTTCTTTTTCAGATAATCAGGTTTAGTTGACATTAGAGCTAGTTCAGTTTTGGAGATCATGACTGACATTGCTTATCTTGATGGTTCGAGCTTGATATTGGAGTGGTTGGACTCAGCCTCTCTGACAGATCATTTTGGAGTTATCACTTCTATTGATATTGTTCCGCTGCTGGTGTTATCTATTTTCTTTCCGCTGCTATTTCTTGTATCATATCTCTGATGTATATTGATATCTGTTGTATCATTTTGTTGTATCATATTGAACCAGATTTTGTATCTGTCATTGTATCAATGTTATATATATATATATCGATATACTCTTTTTATTCTGCTGTGTTGTTATACTTAATGTTGTTATAAGCTCCGGCAAGCCGGATTCGGTGTTTGAATCTGCGGCATTTGAGTACAAATGAAGTACGGGTGCCGATTTTCGAAGGCCGAGTTTAAGGATTGTTACATTTGGTTTCAGAGCTGAGGGTAAAACTTTAGCTCAGGAGTATAACACATTAAGTAGCTCATTAGAGATAGGGTGAAGTATACGCTAGAATGAGTAATTATCAGATATCCATCTATATGCCTCAGTAAATTCTCTTACTATCCACTAATGGTAAGTGTGAGTGCAAGAAGAGGATGAGATATGAGACAGAGAATACAATTATAAATGATCAATACCCTGTAACAACAGTGGAAACAAATTTTCTCTTTCAATCTCTTTTGTTCAGCATTTTTCTCAGTTCTTCGATAGCTCCTGGTAGATTCAGAAAGAAGATTTGATATATGAATATGGGACATAAACTCCGGATGGACCAAAATTGTTTGTTTGGATGTATTGTTTGCTTTGGTTGCTATGGTTGATAGGTATACTTTAGTTTCTAAACTAAAAGTTTTGAAATTGTATCTATATATTTATCTATCTTTTGGGTCCCAGTATATTCTACGAATGGTTAGTTATCCTTTCAGACTAACCGATATCACTGCATATTTCATAGATCTGGATAACCCGAGTATCGTGTGAAAGAATTCAACAGATTCGTTTTTGTATCTATTATTGATATTCTGATTTGGTAAGCCAAATGCAGAATAGATGTTCAGTTGATTTGATGAAACATTCTTCATCTATCTTTTTGTCTCCTTAGCAATTTCGAGGACGAAATTCTTTTAAGGGGGGAAGGTTGTAACGACCCCGAATTTTTGAATAAGTTTAAACTGATAATTAATTTAATTTTTGAATAAAAATAGTAAAATAAATTGATTTAAGTGATGCGAGTTTCCCCGGATTCAAATATATTCTGTAGAAATCATTTAAATTTAAAATATTGTATATATATGTACATATGTGAATGTATATATATATAGGTATATATGAGTCAATTTGAAATTTTAAATATATGTATATATGTTGATTTGAATTAAATTGTAAATAAATGGTTTGAAAATAAAAATACAAATTATATATGATATAAAAGTATAGGATAAATACATTGGATATAATTTAATAATAAATAAAAAAATTTAGAAACTCACTTATATTACAAAATAAATATAAGAATAATTAGTATTAAAATTTGAAATAAATGATTGAGATAGAAATAGGAATAAATATAAAAATACATAAGATAAAATTTTAGAAATTTATATAGTAAACAAATTAGTTTAATTAAACAATCTATATTAAATATAGAGTTTCATTTTAAATTATAAAACAAAATAAGATAAATTAAATACCTTAGATAAATTATAACAACGTATTTAAATATGAAAATGAATATATGTATACACTTGAAAAAAAATTTAAAATAAAACAAAATAAATATATAAATAAATTATAACCACAACAAAACATTGTCTTTTAAATAATATATGTGAATACAAACAAATTATAAAGTAAACATTATGTATAAAGTCAATGCAAAGTAACAAAACAAAAAGAAGAAAAACAAAATATATATAAAGTAATGAAGCTTGCAAAGGAAGCCACATCACATTTTCTTCATGATGTACAACCAATTTCCTTATATCAGCCGAGACAAAGCAAGGTACAAAATAAAATAAAGCAAACAAAGGTAAGTTGTACATGATAATAAATGCTGGTCTCCTTAGTACACAACCCTATTCTATCAGCCACCAAGCAAAAGAAAGAAGAAGAAAAATCACCGATCAAATTTGTACAACCAAAATAATAACCCTGTACAACACAATATCACCTTATACAAAATAACCACACCCTATAACTTGTTTATATCCATCATCTTCCTCATTTCAATGTCGTTCCATTCCAGCTGAGTAGAAAAACTAAAGTAATATCATCTCAAATTAAAACAAATATCATCTTAAAACTCAAACAAATCAAAACCACTAATGCAAGCCTGAAATCAAGTGGAAGTTCCAGTAGCAAATTCAAAGCCTATTCAAAGTGGAAGGCTTTGTTCATTTTTCTGGAATTAAGGTGAGTAACAATTTAAAGATAAAACTAAGTATATCTAAATGGTTGTTGTAAATATGAGATTTGAATTAACTTTACCATGTATGTGTGTGTATATATATATATATATATAGATTCTCTGTGTGTAAACACTTGAAAGTAGGATGCCTGTCATGATTAAAGCCATCCCTGTCTTTGTTTTTCAGAGTACCACACTTATTCACCATCTTTAATTATGTGATCATTATTAGACTTCGATCTCAAAATAAAACTTGCGTATTTAAGGATGAACTATGTTTTTAAAATAAAATTTCAGAAGAAAAATGTTACACAGTTGAAAGAAATGGTTTTTATAGTAAACATGTCATATTTTGGTTAGACTCGAATGTCATGAGATGCAAATTCAAGTTTATAACTAGAATCTTCATTGCAAATTATGATTTTTAAGACGAAATTGGGAATTTTTAGTTGCCTATGTTACGTGCATTTCACTGTTGAACGGAAATGATATTTTGATCGATTTCCGATCATCTAACAATTTTTAAATGCTAGGATTGTGTGTGAAGTTGGGTTGAACACTTATGATCCCAGGAATATTATTGAAAAAAATTTCTAATGCATGAATGGGGAGAACGAATCAAGATTTGGGTTTAAACCCATATTGGAACGGTGTTGACAAATCAAATCACTGCAACGTCGTCATTGCACCGGAGCTGATCGCACAGGTGGCAATCGAGGCAGTGAGGATAGGCGGAGCTCGGGGCAAGATTTCAAGGGCTCTGATGGCCAGAGGAGGTGGCGCGGGGTTGTTTCCTAGTGGTGTGCTGTTGGGTACGTTTTATCGAGATGTCTCGATTTCGTTCTCAGGGTTAATTCGAGATTCTGGGTATTCGTATTGTTTTGGGGGATGGACGTCGATGTGGTGATGGTCGCAGCACCATCCAACGGCGGCGATGGTAGCCGTGCACGTGCATGTGGATGGGTGGTATTAGTTGTGATGGTTTTGGGAAGATGGGAGGAAAGCTCGGAGCACCACTCGGGAATTTAGGTAGGAAAACTCGGGGTCGAACTCGTGACGATCTGGAGCTGTATCGAGTCGATTTCCAGACTTAAACAAAATTTTGAAAACGTATAGCACTCGGGTTGAATTCCTGAGAAACCCGAAGCAAAAATGAGGTTTTCTCGCGCATGACCAGAAGCAGGTCTCGAGCCCAATGTACAAACAGTTTTCTTTACTTTAAAATTTTCAAATTTTAAGACACTTTTAAAATATGTTCAAACAATGATTCGATTTGGAACTTTAAGCTAATTTAAGACTTAAGTGAAATGTTTGATGAAATTAATTTTAGTTTATTTAGTTTTAATATAATATTTTTATAAGGTTATTTATATTAAATAAATAATGTAATTTAAAGAAAAATTTAAGTAAAATGTTGTTTAAAACTAAATCTTAACCTTTAAAATGTGATAAAAGAATTTTTTTTACACGGTTTAAAAAGATAATCAAAGCAATTCGATTATCTTTTGGTTTACTTAAACGATTAATGATGTGTTAATATAACTCCTTAAGAAATAATCTTAGTTAATTAATTGATATTAAAGTTTAAATTAATTGATAATTAAGATTTATTAATTTGAAATTAATTAAAATAATTAATTCAGAAGTGATTAATTAATGAAAATGATTAAGATCTAATCAACAGTAATTAATTGTAATTAATCATTGATTTAGGATTACAAATGAAAGTAATTATGTGATTAATAAATTTAAACCACATGATTTATTTATCTGAATTAAAGGTGTTTTGATCACTCTTGAATACGATGTGTTGGATTGATATTCCTGTTATGTGATGTGATGCTTTGTGATATATTCTGATTTGTGTGTGATATGTACTGTAGTCATTTATCTGGGATGAATGTAAATTTTTATCTGTAGTTATATATCTGTGAATGAAAAATAAGCGTTATAGTTATACCGCTTATCTACTATATTTCTGTATTTTGATCTGTGATGATTCATTGTGTGCACTATTGTGTTAAACCCCTGGACCACACTTTTACACACACAAGTATGGATTTCACGTGGAAATCGGTTAAGTCACAGATGATTTAAAATTAATATTTTTGAAATTGAAATTTTAATTTCAATTGATTTTGGGAATGGATTTGGGTTAAATGTTAAAGCTTTTGAAATAGGGTTTTTAAGATAAAAGCTATTTTGAATAACTTGGTAAAGTTTCAATTTAAATAATCCAAACCTTGTAATTGAATTCCATGATTGGAAATTAAGGTTAAAGATGGTATAAATGTGTTTATATGAAGTTAAACCATTTTAAAAGTATAATTTTGAGAATTTGGATTTAACCCAAGAACCTTAACTCGTATAGATAAATCAGATTTCCAAAATGAAAACTGTTTGTTTTCAAAAGAAATAAAGCTTTCAGATAAGAAAAGAAATTCCAGTTTAATTAAAGGAATTCCAAGTTTGAATTGAAAAATGGTTTTCCAAGTTATGAATGAATTGTTTTTGAAAGCTATGAATTAAATCTTTGTTTTAAAGATTTAGTGAGTTAATCCAGTTGAAATGGAAATTAATTTGGAAAATATGTGAATGAATCTTTTGTTTGAAAGATTAAAGTGTGGAAATTGTTTAAACCGTTGAAGGTTGTTAAAATAAATCTTTTTGTTTTAACAGATTTGAAAATGGTAATTTGTTAAACCATTTGAAAAGGAAGTTTTGGATAATCAGTTGTGACTTAATTGAAATCCATTATCCATATGTTTTAATATCGCGCTCATTATTCGGTTTAGCCGGGAGAGGACCTTTGTGTCACATAACCCATTCCGAATAATGATACGTCGTATATGGATGGCATTTGAAGATCGGTGGTGAAGACCGGGTATTTGCGAGAACGATAGGATAACCTATCGATTGTCTCTACACTGAGTCGCGCCGGTATAGAGATCTCCTAAGTGATGGGAAATCCGATCGGGATTGTGAATACCCGAATTGCAAGGGCTTCTTCGGAAGTGCCTTCGGTTCTGTTCGAACCTGGAACAGACTTGTATGGTTACATGTTTGACATTACAATTTGAGATATAAAGCTGATTTCTTTCAAATACATTTCTGTTTAGTGGCGGAGAATTCATTCTCTTAGCTTAACACCCTTTTCTGAGACGTACGAGCTCAGAGGTTATGTAGTTAAAATTTATCAGCGATATACTCCCAATTTGGTAATGTGGCATGCTGAGTGTTGCTGTGTGTTGATGATCATTTATTGATCATTTGTGATCAAAGCGTGGCTTTGTGAAAAAGCGTAGCTTTGTGGACGAGACCTCTTCGAACCTCACAATCCGGAAATGGTCGAAACAGGAATATGGGGCAAGGTTATGAGGGTCGCGCCCTTTAGGGTATGTCATTTCCTTCTGGAAAAGGTTGGTATCATGGTATGGAGCCCAGACACTTACTCATGTGGGCACACTTTATTTATTATGTGTGATGTTGGTTACCGAGGCCTAAGATAAAGGTCCCAAAGGACCGGGAGGTGGCATATTCGTGAGTTACCTAGTTACAGGGGTAACCCGGCCTTGTGTTGGCAGAGAGCAGTTGCCTCTCGGGACGTCTAGCCAGAGGCGATCCCATGTGGCAGTTGGAAAGGAAGTTCCTTAGCCTGACCATTTGTTGGAAATCCAAAGAAACAATATGGACCTTGTACGGTGTTAGTTGTATAACCTGCTATGGAATGTGGCGGTAACCTGCTATTGAACATAGTAGCTATAGTAGGCATACAATAATGGTTGTATGTTGGCTAAGATTAATATTATACTTTCCAAATGTTTTCTGCACTATGCACTAGTAATAATATCCAATGATTTGTTTTGTGTAGTAAGCATCTTTGACTATCATAAGGAGAAATCTCCTCCAATTCTGCGTTTGCATTGTGTGTGTGTGTGCGGGAGGCCTTATGGTAGTTTCATTTTCCAAAAGCATTGCGAAATTCAATTTTACTTATTTTAAAGATAAGCTGTTTTTGTTGCTCACACCAGTCCCACGACTGACTCGGAGTTTATTTTTCCTTTCCTAAACTTTGGGTGCTCATAATTTTCCACACGGGCAGTCTAGAGTTGGGTTTCTTTTTCAGATAATCAGGTTTAGTTGACATTGGAGCTAGTTCAGTTTTGGAGATCATGACTGACATTGCTTATCTTGATGGTTCAAGCTTGATATTGGAGTGGTTGGACTCAGCCTCTCTGACAGATCATTTTGGAGTTATCACTTCTATTGATATTGTTCCGCTGCTGGTGTTATCTATTTTCTTTCCGCTGCTATTTCTTGTATCATATCTCTGATGTATATTGATATCTGTTGTATCATTCTGTTGTATCATATTGAACCAGATTTTGTATCTGTCATTGTATCAATGTTATATATATTGATATACTCTTTTTATTCCGCTGTGTTGTTATACTTAATGTTGTTATAAGCTCCGGCAAGCCGGATTTGGCATTTGAATCTGTGGCATTTGAGTACAAATGAAGTACGGGTGCCGATTTTCGAAGGTCGAGTTTCAGGATTGTTACATTCAGGATTGCGGTTTGAAATGATATATAATCGTAAAATTTTAAATTGCGGATAGAAATGAAAAATATCCGTATCACTTGACCTTAGGGTAGAAAATTATATACGGATACCGAATTGGTTAAATTAAGTGATTTTATTTCTTTAAATTTTGATTTCAGTTACCTGGCATTTTGAAATAGAAATTGATTTATATAAATTGAATTATTTTTGATAATCCAAGCGTTAATGTTGAAATTGTAATTGATTTAATGAATTGTTCAAAGGATTTAAATTGGAATTTCAAAGTTGAGGTGTCATATATAAATGAATTTACCGGAATTGAGTTACTGAAAATGTTTGGATATAACTTTGAAATCTATTTTAAACTAATTAAAACTATTTTAATTAATTTAACCTTTTTAATCAATTTAAACTATTTTAATTTATTTTAATCTATTATAACCTATTTAACCCAATTTAATCTATTTTACCTATTTTAAACTAATTAAATTTATTTAATCTATTTTAAATCTATTTAATATAATTTAAATCTATTTAATCTATTTTAAAATCTACTTAATATAGTTTAAATCTACTTAATCTATATTTAATCTATTTAAATCATTTTAACTCTAATTAATCTATTTAAATCATTTTAACTCTAATTAATCTATTTAAATAATTTTAAAACTAATTAAATCAAATTTAAATCTATTTAAACTTTTTTTACTATTTAAACTATTTAATATATTTAAACTATTTCTAAACTATTAAAACTATTTGTGACTATCTAAACTATTTTCTAAAATTTCAGACTGTGTAAAGTTGAAGTATTTATATTTAAATCCTTGATGATGATGCAACCTAAGTTGGAATTTGGAATTGATACCTTTTTGTGAAATGACATACTTGAGTAAATATGATGATTTTGGAACGAGGATTTAATTAACCTATCTTATCGATGAATTCAAAAGTGTATATGATTTTGAAAGTGAATATGATTTCGGAAGAGATATGGTTTGAAATTGAATATGATATTTTGATATCAATTGTGAATTGACTTTTTGAATGTGAAAGAACCATCCAGTGTGAAATAAGCGTTTGGTTGTTAAAGAGACCGGGATCAGATATTGTCATACTCTCTGCCAATACCGAAAACCACTTTAACAACTGTGTACGTGGTGGAGATTCCAGAAATGAAGTAGGATGGTTTGGTGTGTGATTCAGTATGAGGTATTTACGTGACCCTGACTCCCATGAGTCAGCTTAGATGTGACTAAAACAGGAGCTATACCGGGCCAAGTGTGGTCGCACCTCCGATCGGGCACATTTCTTCGATACCATATTATTACCTTGTGATTGATTTGGTGGCCACCCTCGATTTTGATTATGGGAGTGTGTCCGAGGTGGGCGGTAGTAGCTGCTAGGCGTTACCACCAGTCCAGGAGTGCAATTGGTATATCTACCCTGGCATTGCCTCGAGTGTCGTATTCACATGCCCTATCGCGCCTTCTACGAGTTTGTTTTGTACCATACCTATGAAGTGCCCTTTGTGTAAACCTCCAGTTTACGGAGGAGCGTATGGTACTGTATAGACTATGGGAATATATAAATGTGTTAAGGGGGATATGGGTAACCACTTAACGTTATTGTAATACTTTACTTTACTGTAGACACTATTATAATAGCGTATTGTACTACATAGTAGATAGTTTAGCGGATCCTTAGGAGGTGGGAATCCCGAACATCTCTTAAGTTACTGCACTCACGTTAGACACAGGATAGGAGATGTCAAACACCGTAAAAATCTCTGATGCCGTTACACTCATATTTATTTACTGTTGATTTAACTTACATAAGATCTTTTAGTTCTGACTCGAGTGTTCTCTCTTTTCAATTCGCTTGGGTCAGCCTGAGCCTTTCAGTTTATCGAAGACTGCTTTCTAGAGGATGAAGACAAAGATTTTGTACTATTATTATTTATTATATTTATTCCACTACATCATGTTGTTCCACTGCATTTATTTATTATTTATTCTTGTTGTATGTAACTCTGATCTGTAGTGTAAAAGTTTAATCAATGTTATTTGTAAAATAACTTCATGAACTGTTTATTTGATTATTATATTTTATCATTCCGTTGTGAGATTCTATGTTTGTTTTATTTCTTTCTCTTCTATTTCTTATTTACCCCATAACAATCTGCCCTTCTGAATGGTTTGAGTTTGGCGTGTGTGGTTTATTGTTGATTTAAACCGTCCAAAAAGGCAGGCCGTTACAGTTACTGATCAATAAAATTAGTTTCAAGTCAAAACGTTTAGTAAATCAAAAGATTTTCTTAAAATACTCAACTCATTTGCATAAATCAAAAATACTTATTAAGTAATGTGCTGACATGATTACTATTTTTCAAGATTTTATATAATAAACCTCAAAATATTAATGTTGTAACATTATCAGTTATCTTTTTAGAACATGAAGAATTTCAAAATTCGAAGTAACAACGTTCAAGTTATGATCGATTTACTATAGTTGTGTTAGGAAGTACTGAAACAATTTTCAAAGAATATATTGAATGATTTGAATTTTTCAATTTATTTAAGTTAAAATTCTAGGAAAACACAAAATAGAAAACTTATAACACTTTTCTCTATTTTCCACGACATTTTGAAATTTTCAAAGTTTCAGAGCTCAAGATATGTCAATTTTACATTAGTAGCATCAGAAAATCAAATTCGGAGTAAGGAGAGGAAATTGAAAAGTAAGGTTTATAGATCATTTATTCACTTACCTTTGGAGTCCTATTTTTGTTCACTATTTTATCCAAAATATGCAGATCTCCACTTTATTTTTGCATGCTAAGAAACATTGGAATTATTGCTCATCAAACATATGTAAAACAACTCAAAGTCTGCAGTTATTGTAGTTGTACCTTAGCTCATTTTTGTACCTAAATATTAGAAAAATCAAGTGGCTCAGCAAAGGATATATAACCACATTCATTTACATTTGAAATCTTTGGTGCCCAAATTTGTTTGTATATGTAACGACCCGGATTTTCCGTCGTTTGATTTTGAATATTTAAATGGGTTTAAATATTGGATTTGGAATATAAATTGATTTTGAATATGAAGGTTTTGGTTGAAATTATATAATGAATTTAAATTTCAAATATAGCGATTTATCGTATTACGGAAATTGTGAATAATTGAAATTTGAGTTGAATATGAATCGAAATGATTTCTAATGTTGATATAAATTCTAATTGAATTAGAATTGAGTTAGTAAGTCTTTAAAATTGAATTCCAAGTAATTTCGTCAATTTCAAAAATCGTTGATTTAATCGACGCGTTAAAATAGCAATCTGGGACATAGTCTCGGAATTCGACGAAACTATTTCAATTGGATCCGTAATAGTGTATTATTATCGAATTTCAAATTTCGTAGCGTTTGGAGTTACCGTTTGGTCGTGCGAGCAGAAAACGCACAAGATTTATTTAATTAAAAATAATCGATCCAAAAAGCTATCTTCCACATACGATCGAATTAGGCCTCAAGACTAGTTCCATTGGGTTCGAAATAGGGGTATAACATATAGAATGCTAGGCGGCACGCCTCAATAGGAGTTCGCGATTTCAGGATATGTTATACGAGATATTTTGGATATAAAATTATATATCTTATATATAAACGAATACTTCAAGAGGTGAAGCCTTTTTTGAATTGCCAAAATTGTCCTCTTCAAATCATTTCATTATACATCACAATAAGGATACGTTCGGCTTTTCCAATCCCCACTACTTCGAAATCAGTTTGTATGCACGTTTTTTGTCACGCTCCCATTTCTTCCCCATGTACCAAAACCGAAAACAAATTAGGTCAAAAAACAAAGCGTTTGACAATTTCAGTACATTTTTTGGACAGGCATGCTAATCAAGGTAATCTGAGAATGATAGCTTAACATGATGGACTTTAACGGCGGTAGCAGCGGGTCTCCTCAGCACGATGTACTTGAAAGATGGTAGGAACGGGTCTCTTCAGCATGATGGACTTAAACGACGGAAGCGATGGGTCTCCTCAACGACTTGAATGACGGACGCAGTGGGTCTCCTCAGCACGATGGACTTGAATGATGACAGTAGTGGGTCTCCCTAAGGTTTTACTGTCCTTTTCTTCTTTTCTGCTCCAATAATGATTAAATGGTAACCTTTTAGTCTATTATCAATTCACACTTCATCTTTTTTATTGAGTAAATTATGCTTTATCTTACTGTTGAACATGATTGTCTTGATTCCAGTTCATTTTGATGTTTAGGAGTTGAAATTTGATCCATCCGTCCTTCTCCCAAATGTGTTACTCAACTGTTAGATGAACAATAACGATGTATCATTTTGTCGCTTTCAAACAAATCTTTCTTTTGTGCATTTTGCTATTTTTATTTATTTTCTGATGGCGACCACCAACCTGTTGAGTCAAGATTTTTATAGAGTTTTGATTTCTGACAAAGAAATAAAGGCGATCGACAAAAAGAAGACATCTTGGCTATAAAGAGACACAAAGAGCTCCATACATTAGAGGTTGATTATTTGGTATGTTAGTAGTGTTATTTATGTTAAAATCTATCCTCAAATAATCTCATACCTTCAATCTTTGAATACAAATGTATATATGTATGAGTGCACATTAACTGTGCAGTCTGGGCTAAACCGGTCGACCGGTTTAAAACAAGGCGGTCGACCGTTTTTGTCCAGAATGCACAGATAACGTGCACAAGTGTACATAACGTATATATATTCAAATTCCTGTCTACCGGCCATTTTTGACCTGTCGACCGTTTTCAAACAGAAAGCAACCTTTCGTACAGACACTTCCTTTTCTTCAACGGTTGCTTCTCTTTCTCTTCACCAATGATCATGACCTTTGTTTGTATCTTTTCACAAAGGGTTACAACTGTTTATTTCTTATATAAACATCATGAAATCATTATTCCAGATAAGAATAACCAATTCTATTATTCTAATCTCTATTCTATTGATCTCTGTCTTGAACTCTCAAACATTTCAATTGCTTATTGAATCATTGAAATTATTTCATATCTTTTGATTCAATTAAGTAATATACTTCCTTCAATCTTCACAAACATCATTCACTTACTTTGAGGATAAGATTATAGGAAGGGTGTACTACAAGTGACAAATCAGTGTTATCAAGAGCACAAGTTGTCAACGGCAATTGTATTTGTTTTTGTTGAAGTCCTCGGTGTTGTAAGAGGCACGAAATCCCGTTCGGCTGTTCGGGTGTTATAAACCTGTTCCTCCGGGTGAAGCGAGGTAGTTGGTAGTGAAATCCAGATAGAAGTCTGGGACTGGACGTAGGACGGGAGGTCCGAACCAGTATAAAAATCCCTGGTGTGATTTTACTGTTTACTGCATTTACTATTTTATATCTGTGAATTGCTATATAGTTAGTTTATTGAATATTTACTTATATAGCAATTGTAAATAACATTCCGCATATATTAGTCCATATTACACGATCCGTAATCAGTGTGCACAAGCGTATACACACTTTCATTTGGTATCAGAGCATACATACTTTCATTTGGTATCAGAGCCCGGTCATCATATAACCGTAACACCGTTATTTGATATATTCTTGTAATATGGCAAATAACGCAAGCACTAGCACTAACACTTACACGGAAGGTCAATCAACACAAAGACCTCCGTTCTTTAATGGTCTCAACTATAGCTATTGGGCTACACGTATGTCATTTTTTATGCAATCAAATAGCTATGATGCTTGGAATGCTACTCAAAAAGAAATAGTGAATCCAACAACTGAATATTCAGAATGGACAACGGCTGAGAAAACGGCAGCAGCCGTAAATGCAAAGGCAATAAATATGTTGTTTTGTGCATTAGACCAAAATGAATATAACCGTGTTAGTATCTGCACTACTGCATATCAAATTTGGCAAACGCTGAAAACCACTCATGAAGGTACTAACAAGGTTAAACAAGCCAAAATAGCCATGCTGAAGAGTCAGTTTCAAAATTTCAAAATGAAACCAAATGAGACAATCAATGATATGTATTCAAGGTTTCAAACTATTCATCATGCACTTATCGGATTAGGGCAAAAATATTCAGATTTTGATGTTGTTTCAACAGTTCTACATTCTCTGACTAGTGAATGGGAAGGAAAAGTATTAGCAATTGAAGAAGCTAATGACCTTTCCATCATGAAGCCAGATGAATTGATAGGAAATTTAATGTCCTATGAAGCAAATTTGCAGGCTAGAAAAGAACAGAAAGAAGAAAAGAAAAATGTAGCATTTCATGCTGAGAAAGATGAAAATGAATCAGATTATGAAGATGAAGATTTGGCATTCATTGCAAAAGGATTCAAAAAATTCCTAAAATATCGAAAAGCCAGTCGCTACAACAAAAGGAAACCTGGATCAAGCAAACCATCTTCATCAACTATAGAATGTTTCAACTGTCACAAAAAGGGGCACATGCAGAAGGATTGTCCAGAACAGAAGAAGAAGTCAGAAAATGATAAATTCAAACATAAGAAGGACAAGTCAAAGAAACGAGCCTTCTCAGTAACATGGGATGATTCAGACTCATCCTCATCTGAAAGTGAAAGTGATCAGGAGAATGAACAAGCTAATGTTTGTTTTATGGCAACAGAAGATGAGGTACAAATTCCTACATTTGATGAATTACTTGATATAAATTCTGAGTTGATAGTCAAATATAAAGACATAAAACGTCAATTAAAAGTAGCCAAAGCAGATTTGAGTAGAGCAGAGTTTGAACGAGATATGTTAAAAGACGAGAAGAAAATATTAGAAGAAGAACTTGAAAAACTTCAAGAATCATCATCTAATGTTGACTCTCAATTATCTCTTTTGAGTCAAGAAATTGAAACTCAAAAAGAGAAAAATGATGCTCTCGCTACTGAAAATCATGAGCTTAAGGCAAAAGTCAAAAATCTGGACCTAGAAAAGGCGAGCTTACAAACTAAGTTAGATGACATAACTCAAAATGTTTCTAACTTTAACAAAGGTCGAGAAAATTTGACAAAAATCATTGAAAGTTCACAATCTGTTTCAAATAAACAAGGTTTGGGATATAGGAAACCAGAAACCAAGAAACATCTTGGTAATGGAAGGAAAAAGAAAGTACAAAAGACTGGAGCTAAGAAAAATCTTAGTTTATTATATTCCAAACCAAAACCAGTTGTGAAATTTCAGAAGAAAAATGTCAAGACTATCAAAATATGGGTTCCTAAAACAAATAACAATTTGATTAGGAACAAATATATTCAGAATTTCATGAATACTGTGCATTATAATTCTAATTATGTATATAAAGGGGATACCGGACCCGTATGGGTTTGGATTCCTAAGATCTAACTCTTAGGACCCTATAAAAAGTGGGTACCATGGTCTTAATTATATTTTTTGCAGGTACCACTTAAGAAAAGAGGAAAATGGATATTCTGGTTAATATATTCCTATATTATTCCATTATCTATTACTCCTTTTTGTCGATGACAAAGGGGGAGAAAGAGCTAACAATTATTTGCAGGAATATATATATATATATATATAAAGAATACAGACAAAATCTCAGGGAGATCACATATTCAGGGGGAGATTCAGAACTTCAGATATATGTTGTCATCAATCAAAAAGGGGGAGAATGTTGAGTCAAGATTTTTATAGAGTTTTGATTTCTGACAAAGAAATAAAGGCGATCGACAAAAAGAAGACATCTTGGCTATAAAGAGACACAAAGAGCTCCATACATTAGAGGTTGATTATTTGGTATGTTAGTAGTGTTATTTATGTTAAAATCTATCCTCAAATAATCTCATACCTTCAATCTTTGAATACAAATGTATATATGTATGAGTGCACATTAACTGTGCAGTCTGGGCTAAACCGGTCGACCGGTTTAAAACAAGGCGGTCGACCGTTTTTGTCCAGAATGCACAGATAACGTGCACAAGTGTACATAACGTATATATATTCAAATTCCTGTCTACCGGCCATTTTTGACCTGTCGACCGTTTTCAAACAGAAAGCAACCTTTCGTACAGACACTTCCTTTTCTTCAACGGTTGCTTCTCTTTCTCTTCACCAATGATCATGACCTTTGTTTGTATCTTTTCACAAAGGGTTACAACTGTTTATTTCTTATATAAACATCATGAAATCATTATTCCAGATAAGAATAACCAATTCTATTATTCTAATCTCTATTCTATTGATCTCTGTCTTGAACTCTCAAACATTTCAATTGCTTATTGAATCATTGAAATTATTTCATATCTTTTGATTCAATTAAGTAATATACTTCCTTCAATCTTCACAAACATCATTCACTTACTTTGAGGATAAGATTATAGGAAGGGTGTACTACAAGTGACAAATCAGTGTTATCAAGAGCACAAGTTGTCAACGGCAATTGTATTTGTTTTTGTTGAAGTCCTCGGTGTTGTAAGAGGCACGAAATCCCGTTCGGCTGTTCGGGTGTTATAAACCTGTTCCTCCGGGTGAAGCGAGGTAGTTGGTAGTGAAATCCAGATAGAAGTCTGGGACTGGACGTAGGACGGGAGGTCCGAACCAGTATAAAAATCCCTGGTGTGATTTTACTGTTTACTGCATTTACTATTTTATATCTGTGAATTGCTATATAGTTAGTTTATTGAATATTTACTTATATAGCAATTGTAAATAACATTCCGCATATATTAGTCCATATTACACGATCCGTAATCAGTGTGCACAAGCGTATACACACTTTCATTTGGTATCAGAGCATACATACTTTCACAACCAGTTTCATTGTACGTGCCTGAAGCTATGAAACATAATGTTTAGTTTTTTACAGACCAAATGTTTGATGAAATGACTAATAGTTCTATACAGCCATTATATTTACAAAGAATGATTAGATGTCTTAAGGAGTATTAACGAGGTTACAAAATATATCAGAGCTAAATAGTTTTTATTTGCAATGGCTTAGGGAGTATTAACGAAGTAACATATGGGTGATGGACGGATGAGAAGATTGAGAAATTGAGAGGTTTTTGTGGAGTTAGAAGGGATGCCAATTGTTGGTGTTGATTGAACTGAAGAACAACCAGAGTACATAAAGAATCCAATAATCCGGGGTTACCTTTATCAATTTGTACGGTTGTTTCTTGGTCCTTTAATCATCTATAGGTGTTTTCATAAGTGAAATTTATCAATATATACTATATAGGAGCTCATCTTGAACAATTATGTCATAATTTCATTGATTGGCATGTAAGTTTTTTTTGGGATATTTTAGGAAAAAATCAACAGTATTGTTTGCACTAAAGTGATGCCTTTATTTATTTGTATGTATATTTGACAAGCTAGAATTGACGTATGACATAGATAGAAAAACCACCAGCTTATCTACACTTGAGATTTATGCATGTATATATTGAGATTATATAGTAGTTATGCTTTTTCTTTGATTGTTTAAATAATAGAGAAATTTAATGGATATATAGTAGTTATGCTTGCTATATCATTGTATTTTGAACACAATTGGTCACTGCTGATGTTTAATTACTAGGATAGGAGTATAAATAACGAGACAGAATAACTACGTGCCCAAGTACAGTATACCATTGATGCCATTATAAATGCTAAGCACTCTAAATATAGAATTTTGCAAAAATTTAGGCATTATTTTTAGAAGAAAAGATGCCCTAAGCGTTAAGTGTTCACTTTATATTTCTATTAGTTAGTATTTGGAAATCAACAATCATCAAAATTGTGTGCAGCTGCATTTATTTTTAGATTTAAATCATCGCTAATCATGAGTACGAATAATAAGAACAATTTAATTATCACTTGATAGAGTGTCTGCGTTATGTCTATGTATATACATATATACATACAAACATATAAAATCCTACGTTTATATTCTCGCTTACGCTCGCCTGCTTGGTTTCTTTATTTATTGAAGTTAAAATTTTTGGTATTTTTATTTATTTTCTGATGGCGACCACCAACCAGTTTCATTGTACATGCCTGAAGCTATGAAACATAATGTTTAGTTTTTTGAACAAAGACTCTTTTTAAGTTTTATTACTTTTTTAACATGAATTTTTTTCAATTCTCCTTTGATCGCGACTAAATTATGTGTGCTTGGATTTCTGCAGGTTAGCAAACCAAAATTGCAAAAGAATATTTGCAAAAGAATTTACTTTTATTTTTGAAGAAAGATCTACTCTATATGCTTGAATCAGATTTTGCTGCATACTACCCATATTTGACGGTGTTAGTGTTAGGACTCATTCACAATTTTTCCTTCAAATATTAGGCAGAATATCAGGGATAGGAAAAGAAAAAAGCCAATACTGAGGCGAAATCTACAAAAAGGATGCTACTAAAAGGTAACTTTTGTTGAACTGTGTAACTTTTTCTCACCCTTTATTACTTGCATGGTTTAGTTAATAATACAATAAATTAATTTGAGATCGTAATATAAAAAAATGATTTGTTTTGCTTCAGGTGGAGAGAGGAAGATGAAAAGGTAAAATAAGAAGATGCTGCATTAGAAGGAAAATGTTCCTATAAAGTAAGTATAAACAACTAAAGTTCCTAACAAAGATGTAATGCCTAGAGAATTTCTTTTTTCAACTTGCAAAAAATAAAAATATTGATTTTGTTACTTTAGACTTTGTTCGTCACAACCAGATATACATGCAATGTTGCTTATTCATATATTCCACTCAACATGTTGTTACTACACCAATCTTTCATTTTGCTATTACTGTATCTCCAAACTAAACATTAATAACCATTTTTAAACATAGTCTTTATTCCTAGCTGGTACAAAAAGTCGTTAGCTGTAACATCTACGTAGATGCTAATACTATGTATATGCTTCTCATGCACATGATCTTCAAAATGTAGCATGCAATATAAATTTCATGTCTACACTTAAATGCATTATCCTATAAAACGGTAGCAAGTCCATTTGTAATTTGATGTTTCTTGATTGCTGTTCTCGCATAAGTATACTCTTTCTTCTAGATGGAGGGTTAGCAAAGTGAAATATTTTTTTGGCAAGGACTTCTGATGTTAAAAATCAAAAATAATTTGTTTGTAGGTTATAGATGAATGGAGCTGTGAGATGAGGCTAAAAACATTTGAATTACAAAAAACATTGTGTTTGGAGAAATATTGGTAGGTTTTATCTATTCATAAACTTCATAATTAGTGATTTTCTTGCTATAAACATTAAAAGTAAGACATTTAAGTCCATATGATGTGTATCGAACTATAATCATTCTGTTTTTCGTTGTTGATGTATACTAATATTGATTTGTATAATAAACAATTAAATGGTAGAGTGTATATTTTTTGGTTTATTTTATCATCTATACTTTCCTGGTAATTAGTTGATTGCACTGAATGTTGCATATTGTTCGTATTCCTTTGTAGAAAGAGTTGGAAAGTGAAACTAATGACTCAGATCCATTGGATATATGTCCGAAGTAATAGCGTCTTAACAGTTTAGGCAAATTGCACAAATTAAAAATAGAGCAAATCCCAGCAACTTCCTAATGAAGGCTCTACAAAAATAACATCCCCTGGAGTTACCACATCATACTCAAGCTGTAAAACTCAATGGATATTATAATGCTTTGGTTTAGGGATGAATGTTTGGGTTGTTGAATCCTAATGAAATTAGAATACGGTCGAACTTATACATGCTTTTACTTCGTTTCTGCAACTAAAATATAAAAAAAAGGGATATCTTATACATATTTAATGCTCTAGGATGAAACGATACAGTAGTGGCTTTATTTAATATGTAGTCAAAGCATGTACCATGCATGACCGTACAAATTTTGTGTCCTGATTGAAAAGGAGTTACTTTAACAATATCATGTAACATATTTCACTCTTAAATTATAGTTCTTTGTGCGCATGAAATGCACTTCTTTGTTGTAGAAGTGAAATATTTAACATTCTTCATCGTTAAAGCAAGATGAGGTGGCACCGATTTAATGTAAAGCTCATTTCCAGATTGCCTGTATTTATTGCTTCTGTAATGAAAGAGTACTTCGAGTTTTTCTATTTAATGATCTTATCCTCTATTCGCACAGAAAAAATACGATTTATTTGTAATTACTTGGTTGAATATAAAGCAATGTTTGTCATCACCTCATTATTTATAATTAATGCCTTTAAGAATAGATGTAGCTACCATTTATTTCTCTACTTTCAATAGTTAAAAAATTTATTTTATACCTACGTATTTTTCATGGACGTGCACATAAAAAAGTATGCGCAAATATTTATATGCAAATTACAGGAAACATAAAAATTCATTTCACTACCATTTTTGTAATGCCTAACACCTTTTACCTAGGAAGATATCTACCTCTGATCACCTACTATAGGTAACAAAGACCATATTCTATTTCCATTACAAATCAAAGTTATTCTCTACGGTTTGCATGAACATGCGTTAATAATTCGTTACACCATATGTATATTACATTTCTTCCTACCCACTCAATGTCAGTCTGATCTAACGCTTCTTTCCATTTTCGATACAAATTTTCTATGTCCACGTCCATCTGTTGTACATTCATTCTGCATGTCAATATCCAAAATATTCAACAATACATGTACGTCACAGTCATTTTGTCGCATTCAACAACTCTCATAGACATTGTTTCTTAACACCATCTCCTTCTGCGCACGTGCATCGTACGTGCCAATCTACTCGTATATATATATATATATATATATATATATATATATATATATAAAGGTCAACCACTACGATCTGTTGCAGCCACACCCTAGCTCTCTGCTTGCGCCGACCTCTTCCCCTTTGTTTAAAATCGTGCCTCTTCCTCAACTTATAGAAGGAAAGAAAAAAAGAAAAAAAGGGTATCAGGCGATCGAAATCGCGATCTTCATGAGCGCCTGAGGCGCTGGGAAGGCGGAACGGTGAACCATCATCGATTCGAGGGATGACGGCGTGCGTTGGCATGGTGGTTGGGTGCAAGGTTTGGGGATGCGTGACCGAGCGCGCGCGAACTGGAGGGAGGCGAAGGGCGATCTAAGTCGAGTTCGATTGTAGGCTGGGTGAAATCGCGATTCTGGGAGTGACGAGGTCGCGATTATTTCAGGCTTCGAGCGTTCGATGGCGACGTGGGTATGGCTGTTCCTTTGATGACCAGAGAGAGGGGCATGTGCGTGCACGGTCGAGGAGGGTATCAGCGTGTTTGGAGAGGGAAGGAATTAGGCGATTGAGGAAGGTCCAAATATAACGTGATAAGTCGCGTATGATTCGTAGCTGCGAAATATACAATCTGGTATTATTCTGGAATTGATTTGGGATAGCAGGAATTTTAAGTAAAATCGAACGTTATTCGATTTAATTTAAAGTTGGATCGTTTGGCAAACTGAAAAATCAAGGTGAGTAAATCTCACTCATTTTGGATAATCGGTTTTATTTTAAATAGTTAAAATTATTTATTGGTTGATATGATGAATTGATAATAATTTATCGGTTGGATGCTATATTATTTATAGTAGTATATATATATACATACATATATATATATATATATATTAGTATTTGGGTATATTTCCCGCCGATTGGAGCGGATGAGACACTATGCGCCCCGCATAATAGCGGATGACCCTATATTATTGCGATATCCCGCCTCAAAGTGGGATTATATTTTTTATGTTATATAAAATCTATGGTTACAGGGAAACTGGTTGGAGGGATCCAACTGGACTCCTCAAATATATTGATTGTTTTTTCATATATAGCGATATATGGTGTGATTGAATAATCCGTTATGGATTGTTGTGTGATTTGATTTATTGGATGCTGTAGAAGCACTGGCCTTAATTTTGGTATTTTAAATACCATAAATATTATTTTTGAATTTGAAGGAATTAAAAGGAGATTTTGGATATAAAAATATTTATATCGAAATTTGGATTATTTTAAAGAAAATTGATTTGGATAAAAACAATGATTTGATATTTGGGTTTATACTTAACTATTCGTAAAATGTTTTATACAGAGATTTTAAAATAATTTATATAAGGGATTTTTAACAAAGGATTTTCTAAATGATATTTCTGAAAATATGGATAAGGAAGTGAAATCAATATTTAAAATAGATTTGAAAAATAAATGGGACTAATAAAGTGGTAGATTTAAAAATGAAGTTTATAAATGAGAATGTTTAGAAACAAGTGAAACCCGAATGAGTTTACAAATTTATAAACGATGTTTATAAATAAAGTGAAATGATTTTCATTTGATAAATTGGGAATATAAATTCACAGTGAGAATTTATAATGAGATATAGAAATCAGTTTAGAAAGAAATAGTGGATTCTATTTTTGAATTTGAAAATAGTTATGAAATTGGAGACGCAAGTCGATTTGTGATAAATCGAGAGAGATTTATAAATGCTAAAATGGTTATATTAGATTTTAAAAATAGATTTTTATCGAGAAGTTAAGTTTTGTTTTTTAGAAAGGGTTTTTATTTATTTAGCCATGTAGTTTAAAAACTGTTTTAGTATTGAAAATATTTCAAAAAGTTGGTTATTCAAATATTTTACATTAGTTGAAATGAATTATAATTTTTATATTAAGCTTGGTAAATCGAGTAGTATTATTTATAAAGGAATTGGAAATTGGTATCGTTGTTTGTTTAAAAGCGTTTTGGATATTTTTAAATTATTACTTAAATGTGTTTTGAAAATAAACTATTATTCTTAAAAAAATACTTATAATTTTATATATGGAATTTAAAGGCAAGTGATTGGGTTTTTTTTTTAAATACTCTCAAGATTTGTAAACTAAGTTATTTAATGGAGGTGGTTTTGTAACGGAAATTTTATAATGGGATTCTGGAAACTTAAGAAATTTCCAAAGTGTTTTAGATACGGGAACTTCGGAAATGAATCTGAATTCATAAAAGAAGTTATAAATTGTTAGTTGGTATTATAAATAAGTATAATTGGTTATTGGAAATTGTAAAAAGGAATTTATTAATAATTCTAGAGATTTATGAGATGAGTTATGAAATATTTCCTAAGTTCGATATTAAAATGATTTTGGAGAATATGTTTATAAATAATTCCTAAGTATTGGAAAGAGGTTTTTGGAAATATTTTAAGTGTGGAATGAATGGTATAGAAATATTTTTCTAAGTGTTATAAATTGAATTCGGAAATATTTCTAAGTGTTGATATGGTTTGAAAATATCCTATTATGGATTTAAGTATTTGAAATTGTTTTCAAATGTTGGAATACTGGAAGAGATTTGAATATATATCTTTGTAAAGATATTTTGAAACAAATATTTTGAAAGATTTATAACATGGCCTAGTGACTGCTTATGTGTGTAATTTGATAGTTAAATAACCGACTATCAAATATGGCCAAATTCGTTAAACGTTTTGAAGAGACCGGGATCGGGTTTAATTATTCTAAAACCACTTCGATCCGATTTGTGCGTTACGAATTGTGGTATCGTGAAGATAAATGAAGACGGAGTTCTTGGAGATTCGGTTTGTTCATACCCAGAACAACTTGTATGGGTGAATGCTATCATTGCATCGATGCTTGGAAGGCAGTGTTAGCATTCCAAGAATGAATGCTATTTTTAAGGTAATACGTAGCCTCAACCCTCATCTACCGGGAATGACTAAAACATGGGATATGCAGCAAGGCTATGTGGGTCGCTCCCATTAGGGTATGATCATCACTCATCTAGAGTGGACATTTATCATCACTATCTATCATTTGTTGTGTTTCGGGAGCCCATTAGTGGTGGTCATATTCGGTACTATCCAGTAAGGGGCAGGCTGGTCTTGTGTTGGCAGGGATCGATAGGTTCGATCTTGGTACATTTTTCTAGAGGTATACTGTGGCAGGCGGTACCCCAGTAGCCCTGCCATTGTATGGAATCCAATACCCACTACGAGCCTGTACGGTTTTAGTTGTATACCGAATATGCTGAAACGTGAGATGCAAGCATTTCAGCTATTTTATAGTTTATTTTCTATAGACACTATTATGATATCAGATGATTTTGATATAAAATGTTTTGGTTATCGTAAGGTAAAAACCCGTCGTATTTATGCGTGGCGTGGTCTTACGAGATACCTTTGATTTCAAAGGATTTTGATAACATTAATAATTCAAATTGAGTTTGTTTTCTCACGCTGGTTTTCCAGACTGACTCGGGTGTTATTTTATTATAATACTCGGGTCAGATCGAGTATTGCAGATCCATGTTAGGATGCTGTGGAGCTCAGGAGACGAGCTGGAGGATTTCAGGCGTATTACACGTACTTGTTTATTTCCGCTGTGTGTGTTAGGCTGTATATTCAGTACATGTGAGGACAAGTTATTATAACTGTCCAGATTGCTATGTTGACTGTTGTACTCTAGTGATTGTATGTATATTACAGTTACAGTTTCTTTGTATAAAGATCTGTTATTGTATATTATATTTTGTTCCACTGCGATTGTGCGATTATGTAACGTTGTTTCTGTTTCTTCTTCTATCCTCTTCTTTCTCATAGTTATTCGTCTTTTCGTACAAATTTGTGTTGGACAAGTGTGATTTAATATCAGCTCAAAGGGTATGGAATGACAGGTCGCTATACTTGGTATCGGAGCTTAGGTTGAGCGAACACCTAGGCTTTGGTGGGGATTACTCATTAGAGATAGGGTCAATAGTACCCTAGAATGAGTTTAGTATATTATAGATATAAGCGTGTATTTGTTAGTGAATATAAATTGTTTTATATTGTATGAATTGTCGGTTGAGTGTTTATGAATTCTGATCGGTATGGTCTGGACAACTGTATCGATAGGGGTTTCTAAACTCTGAACAAGTTAAATTGACATAATATTGTTTTAAAGTGGGTAAATGAAATAATTTTACCCAAATTATATTTTGATATAAAAGAAATAATTTTCTAAAATTATTATAGTATGTTGATGTGTTTGGATGTTATTATTATAATCAAAATAAGATTATAAATTGGAATGGTCATATATAACCAAATTAAAAGGTATAAGTGTGAATTATACAAATGAGTTAAAACTAAAATTTGATTCAACCCAGAATTTGGAAATTTAAATCTCGGAAATTTCGGAAAAGTTTTCCAAGTGTTTTGAAATAAATAATGGTAATATTATTATGGAAATGTATTTGAATAGAAAATGTTTTTAAATGGATTTTGAAAGTGATAAAGCACTGAACTCATGATAGTCACTAGAAAATAATTCTGGTGATGATGGCTGCATCATCAATCTTCATTTTCGAGTTTTTAAGTGACGGATTGCTACCGTAGTAGTTTGATATGATGATTTTGTTTGGAAATAAAGGTTGTTTTGGGAATTCCGAAGGGAATTTGTTTTGGATAAAAACCAGGTTTGGTTTAAATTTAAAAAGTGTGATTTGGTATACAGAGAGATATATATATTTATGATTTCAAAATGATTTGAAATGAAACCAGGTATTTGAATTCTGGAATCCTTATTTAAATGTTTTAGAAAAATATCAGGAAATAAGTTTTTTTGAACTTATAAGTTGAGAACGATATTAGTAAGGAAAGTAGTGTGAAAAATGGAAATTTGGAATTGAATTTTAACTTAAGTAAGTTAAAA
Source organism: Allium fistulosum (assembly GCA_030737815.1). NCBI lineage: Eukaryota > Viridiplantae > Streptophyta > Magnoliopsida > Asparagales > Amaryllidaceae > Allium > Allium fistulosum. The sequence continues at coordinate 239,965,018 of CM060902.1, forward strand.
TGAATTGCATGGATTGAAATATAACTTAAGCTAAGTCAAATAAAATTGGATTGGATTAGAAATGATATCGAATGGAATTGAATTTAAAATTTGAGTTTTAAAATGATTATATAACTATAAGTTAAATTTTGAATGGAATCAACTCAAGTATAGAATTTATGAAAATGTGAAAAATAAGTTGTGTAACTTATAAATTAGAAAAGTGGAATAGAAAAACCGAAATAGAGATGGTTTGATATTTTTGTAAAGGAATGGAAATCCAAATTTGTATTATAAAATGAAGTTGAACTCAAGTCGACCCAATATAAGTGTTTTTTGAAATAAAAATCAGATTTTGAATTATAAAATAAAGGTGAACTAATTAGATAAATTAATTCGTTAATTGAATATAGAAATGGAACTTAACTTGGTTGAGTAAAATGGATTATGAATCGAATTTGAATGTGGAACTTGAGTTATAAATGGAATTCGACTTAAATGCAAGTGAATTAGGTATATTTTGAAATGTTGTCGAATAAAATAGAAATGAATTGAAATGGTGATGACTTAAGTTATAAATGAATTCAATTTAAGTATAAATTGAATATGGTTTGGAATATTGTTGATAAGAATGGAATTCAACTTAAGTAACTAATTTACGAGATGATTCATAAATAAATTGGCATGAATTGGTTTGTTGAATATAAAATTGAGAAAACAAGATTTTGTGAATAAATTGAATGTGGATTAATAAAAAGTAGATAAATTGATTTGGAATCAATTTAAAATAGCTATAAACCAGAATGGGTATTTTATTAAATGAATATCACCGAATTTGCATGGAAAAAAATTTGTCGTTTGACATAAACTGAAGTAAACAAAATTTTGTGAACTAATCGAAAGTTATATAAATTTACTTAGAAGAAATTTGGAGTGGTTATGAATATTTTGGGTTCAAATATGAATTGAATGCTAGTAAATTAGTTTGTGAATTATTCGAATTAAATGAAATGGTATATAAATTAATTGAAAGTAAATAATCGAATGGAAGATTATGACTTGAATTCAAGTGATTGTATGCGAACCAATTATAATTTGAATAAATAATTTATGGATCAAATTGGAAGTAAATAATTTGATGTTGGATGTGACGCCCCACCTCTATACTCACACTAGCCAAGGACACTACGGGTAATGCCATCGACTGGCACGAAGAATAAGGCTATTCAGGAGCGACCATCTGTGTAATTGCTTTGTGCGAGTACCGATATGTCAGATAATATAACTTACATTTCATTTCAAGAGGAAATCCAACATATCAAATACAAACTCAAAGCTACCATACATTGGCTGTGTGGACTTCGGAAACAAATATAGAAATAAACATAACACAAATCAGTCATAGATATTCATATCACAAAGGCGGAAACATATATGAATATAACACATAGAAGTGTACATCAAAGTAGTGGCCATACAAGGTCCACTACATCACAAAAGAAAATAGGTACAAGTGCTAGACAAAAGAATAATTATACATCAAGGAGTCTCTATCTCGAATGTATAAAAGCAAAAACTACTAATCTAAAGTAGTTAGCCAAAAATCAGATGATGGTCGCAGATAAGAAGTCAAGTAGAAGCACTTGGAATACCTTGGTCTGACCCGAGTATTATTTAAGAAGAAAAATAATAAACAGATCAGTCTAGCTATAAATATCATATAAAATGAGATAGGATAAGAGATATGACGAAAACGTATGATAACAAAAATGCCATACTGCGACAAGTATACATAAGGTAACAACAAAAATCATACAATATCTCAAATATTCTCAAACAGTAAAACGAATGTCATATTCTTTAAATTATTCACCAAAACACAAATATTGACAAAAAATTAATGCCAATTGCAGAAAAATCGGTGAAACACAAATTCTAGAAATCGAAAAATCACAAAAAGGGGAAGGCCTATCACAAACAGGAGCATGAAAACTCACCAACACGTGTATCACAAATGGGTCGCTATCCCATGTTCGCTAACCATAGATGTGACGACCTGGAATTTTTGAGCATTTGAAATTGGATATTTAAATTATTTTAAATATTCAAAAGTAAATTATTAACTAGAATTTCAAATATCAACATTTACTGGATAATTTAATTTTTGAATTAAACAATTAAAAATTGGATAAAATGTTGAATTGAGAGTTTTGAGCCAGTTAAAAACAATTTAAAGGCTTGTAAAATCTATATTGATAATACTGAAGGCAGCGGAACTTTTAAAATCGAATTTAAAAGTGATTCGTTCAGTTTTCAAATTTTTACGTTTAAATTGAATTTAAAAATAGCCTTCCGAGGCACAGTCTCGTAATTCGACGAAACCAGTCTCATGGGATCCGTAATATTGTATTATTACCGGATTTCAAATTTCGGAAGTTTTGGAATTATCATGTGATCGTACGATATATAAACGCGCTGAAAATTTAAAATATAAATATATATGGTTGATTGGTCAAATACGTTTCCATCAGCTGCCTTTCTTTCACCAACAACATTTTCTAAAAAAAAAAAAATGTAAACATAAAAATATCTCTGAAGTCTTCTTTTGCACGCCACCCTTTTTTTTTTTTAAAAAACATCACGCCCTTTCCTTTTATTTTCAGCCGAGCTTCTCTGGAAAGCCAAAACGAAATTCTCCCAAATAAAATAACCGAGCATCCCTCTTTCCCTTTTCTTTAAATCGAAAAATGGAGGCATACGAAATCATCATTTTTAAACAAAATCAAATCGTTCGAAAATATGGTGACGAATCGAAATCGCAGCATGGGGAAACTCGAGCTCGTCGTCACTCGAGACGATGGGATGGAAGTTTGCGAACTTTTACGCTCGTTCGCGAGATGACCGGAAGTGGTGCGTTCGCGCGAAGGGAGGAAGGAGGTATTCCAGTAGTTGATCGTGAGCAGCGAAGCGAGTCGACTCGTCTGTAAAAAGAATCGAGATGGGGGAGTAGCTATCGGCGCCGCGACATCGTCGCCATAGCTCGGGTTTAGGGCTGCTGTGAGTCACGAGTTCGAAGGGAGGGGCGTCGATCGGTGATCTCTGGATGTTGGTGAAGTCGCGTGAGATTTGAGCAGCTACGTTAGGTTTGTCATCGTCAATCAGGATGGTTCTGAACCAGTAAGGTATATCCCATTTTGATTTTTTTTATAGGTATGTGTAGTTTAGACGATATTTACAGGAAATAAACAGTCCTTTATTTTATTAAATTTACATATAAATATATATATTTTCAGATGGAATGAAAATAAAATTTATAGTAAAAGGAATACCCATTTTCTAATTTTTTTTATTTTTTTTATTTTTTTTATACAGGCCTATTTTGATTTAATTATATTTATATTCATAGGTTTAACAAAAAAAAAAGAAATTATTTGAATATCATATTGTTAGTTTAAATTAAATAAATAAATGGAAATTTAATTGTTTGATTTTATTTCTAATATTTATAAAACCATCTAATGTTGTACAAGGTCAAAAAAATCGAGAAATCAAGACAATATTGAAGTGAGTTGGAAATAGACTGCGAAATAAATCAAAGGTGAGTTAATCTCACTCAGTTTAATTTTATTTAAATTTAATTGGTTAAATTTAAATATTGATGAATGATTGAATTGATTGATTTGATTGATATGGTATATAGTAGTATATACCAATATATATATATTGGCATATGTATATATTGGAGTTGTTGATATTCCCGCATTATATAGCGGATGAGACCCTATGCGCCGCATAATAGCGGATGATTTTATATTAAACCCATATACCGCGATATTCCACCTTGAAGTGGAATTGGTATTTTATATTGTGCTAACGTCTGTGGATGCAGGGAAACAGGTTGGAGGGATCCAACTGGATTCCTCAAAATTATTAGATTATTTAATATTCTACGTTCTGAATATTTGATATTATGTGATGATTTTATATTGGATGATGTGGTTGATTTGGATTGTCCAGTATAATAAATTATAAAATCTATGGAATTGAATTTTTGGAAAGAAATCAAGGAGTAAAAGTTTAAGTAAAATAATTCGAGGAATTGGGATAAAATTTATAACAAATTGAAATAAAAATAAGGTGATTTGGAATTTTAACAAATATGAAATAAGGGGATTTTGAATCTACAAGGGATAATAAATTTTATACTTAAGTGATATTATTTGAAGAATAAAAGAAGTTATTTTTGAAATTAAGGATTAAAGTTAATTAAAGAATAAATGAGGAGTTTTGGAAATCTGTAATTGATATTGGTAAAAAGGGGTTTAACTCGTAATAAGGAATAAAAATCTAAAGGTTAATGTATTTTGGAATAAATGAAGTAGCAAAGGAAATTTATTTCAAAGTAAGTAGAGTAAATTGAGAAATCAATTGGGAATTGATTTAGTTGTTTAAAATTGGAATTTTAGAAGAGAAATGAGATTTTGGAATTTATAAACTGGGTTTATAAAGTAAAATAAAATATCAGTGGATATTAGAAAATATAAATTCAAGGTGGGAATTTATAAAGGGATATGAATTGGTTTAAAATAAATGTTGGTTTATTTTTAAAGGATGGAAATGAGAAGTGTATTTCTCTGGATAGCCAAGTACGTTTTCAAGGTAGTTTTAAATATAAGTTAAAAGTTTTAATATGTTTTAAAAAAAAACATGTTTTAGAAAATTTATTATTTTTAAATGTTAACTGTTTAAAGTAAGTAGTTTCAAAAATCTATTATGGTAGTAATTATATAAAAGTAATTTGGTATTATGTTTTAAAGAGGAAGTCAGCTTATATTTATAAAGTGGTTTTATTTTAAATATTCTTAAATATATATTTTGATAAAGTATTAAAGTAGTTTTAAAATTTCAATGTTATAAAATATATTTATGATAAGTGCTTTTAAGATTATTTTAAAATCTAAGTGTTTTGTACTTGGTGTTTCAGAGGAAATAAATATTTGGAAATGTATTCCGTAAGCGGAAACTGTTTTGAAATTGTTTTCAAATGAGTTTTGAAAATTCGGAATTATATCTTGGAAAGATATTTGGGCAAATAAATAATGTGGGAAATTATTTAATTGTGTGATGGTTGCTTGTGGATGTTAATTGATAGTTAAATAACCGACTATCAATATTGGCCAAATGCGCTGATCGTTTCGAAGAGACCGGGATCGGGTTTCCGTATACCGGGATTCTAGGTCTGGAGACCCGAATACCACTTCGATCCGGTTTGTACGTTTCGTGTAACGTGTTCGGAGTCGAAGATGGAGCTGTGAAGTGCAAGGGCTAGTCGCTGCTAATCCTGAGGATATTTCCAAAATGGATGTAGTAGGAATAGTGCCTTCGGTTCCGTTCAAACCCAGGACGGACTTGTATGGACGAATGCTTGCGAAACATCGTCAGCGGACGATGGGCATTCTAAGGGATATGTTCTGAAAAAGGTATCGTTTAGCCTCGAGCCTCATCAACCGGGAATGACTGAAAATCAGGGGTTATGCAGCAAGGCTTCGTGGGTAGCACCCACTTGAGAGTAAAGTCATCCCTGTCTAGATGTCCCTTTTATTTCGGCTTAGTGGTGCGGTTGCTGATCCCAACCGTGGGGTGATTTTATTTGGAATTATCCAGTAAGGGATGATTCCGGCCTTGTGTTGCAGGGGAGCGGGCGTACTCCTCGGTACGGTGATCTAGGCCACGTACTGTGATAGGTGGTACCCCAGTGCCTAGTCATTTGTTGGAAATCCATTCTTCCTACGTGCCTTGTACGGTATTTGTTTGTATTACCCACTTTTGTGGCTAGTATGCTGGAATTTAATAATGTAACAATTTCAGCTATTTTAATAAGTATGTGTATATAGACACTATTATAATATCAGAGGAATTTGATAAAAAGTGTTTTAGCTATCGTAAGGTAAAAACCCGACATGTTTATTTGTGGCGTGGTCTTACGAGATGCTTTTGTTTCCAAAGGGTTTGAAACTTTAATAATCAATTGAGTGTGATTTTCTCACGCTGGTATTCCAGACTGACTCGGGTATTGTTTTATATGATGCTCGGGTCAGACCGAGATAAACAGGTTTAGGATATGATGCTGTGGAGCTCAGGAGACGAGCTGGATGACGATACGTACTCTCGTACTTGCTATTATTTTCCGCTGTGTATTCAGTTGTATGTTATGGATGTTGATGTACTCTGATGATGTATTCTGATGTATTGTATAAACAGATATAGTTTTTGATTTGTGTAAAGATCTGTTGATATATTATATTTTATTCCGCTGCGATGGTTAGATTCTGTTGTTGATTTTCTGTTTCTTCTTCTTCTACCTCTTCTTCTTTAAGTCAAATGGTTCGATTTTCCGGGACTGGAAACTCGGGTCGTTACAATAGATCCGGTGCAACATCGTAGTGCAATAACGGTACGCCCGAGGAGCCTGAACTCAAATGAGTTGGAACAACGACGTAGTGCAATAACGGTACGCCCGACAAACCTAAAACTCAAATATTTCGGAACAACGACGTAGTGCAATAACGGTATGCCCGATGAACCTGAAACTCAAATAATAAGGAACAACGACGTAGTGCAATAACGGTATGCCCGATGAACCGAACTCCATAAAGCCCGTAGGTCGCTAGCCTATAAAAATGAGACGAAGCTCAATAGAACGGGGTATAGTCCACCACGCGGACAAAGAGACATCGCACATCGCTAGTCTAAATCTCAAAATGATCATCATTGATCGGCAAGTGTAAATTACACTAAGCTAGTAAATAAATGAGTTAGGCTTCATGTCCCATAACCACTAGTTTAACTTAAATATTTACGAACAAATTGTAGACTTCCACTCGAAAATAAGTGTAAATTACACTAAGCTAGTTAATAAATGAGTTAGGCTTCATGTTCCATAACCACTAGCTTAACTTAAATATTTAGGAATAGATTGTAGATTTCCACTCGAAAATTGTCACGAGAGTTCAATCGAACAAGTCCAAGAATTAACCGACGAGGTAAACGCAAGCATTTCATACCACTTATTTTGCTATGCCGTTTAGTTAGATTTCTCATACGAATGAGGTAAAGGTTTGTATATACTAATAGATTGGAAAACGGTTTTAAAAGCGAGATTTATATTAAAAATAACGTTGAAATCATTTTAATGAAAGAGTTTGAGTATTTACTACTTGTATAAAAACCTTTGTATTTTAAAGTGACAAATAACAGAAATGATTGTAGAAACAATCAATCACCAAAAATTCATGTAACGACCCCGAATTTTTATATATTTAAATTGATAATTAAATTGATTTTTGAATAAAAATTAGGAAATAAATTGATAAGGTGATGCGAGTTTCCCCAAGTCCAAGTATATTCGGTATAAATCATTTAAAAGTAAAAAATATTGTAAATATTGCATATATATGTTTATATATGTATTTGAGCATATATGAGTAAAAATTGAATATATATGTATATATTTGATTTGAATTTAAATCTTAAATAAATTGTTTAATAATAATAATTGATAATAATGATAATTAGAATTGATGGTTAATAATGGTTCGAGTTTATAAAATGATATAAACAAATGCACTTATAAAATAAATAAGAAATATATATATATAGAAACATATAAAATTATAACAAAATATGTAAATTAATATATAAAACTTTATTTACATCACAAAGCCACAAAACAACATAAATGTATGAATACAAACAAGTACAAAATAAAATGAATACACTTAGTTTAAATTTTAACAACATAATTAAAATAGAAATCTATTTATATTATTAAGCCATAAGAAAATAAACAACACTTATTTATAAAACAAAGCAATTTATTCTAGCCCAAACCATAAGCTTGCAAAGGAAGACATATTCAAGTATAAACAATTAGATAAGTATAGCTTTGTACAGCCGAAATAAAAATAAAATGAGTATATGGTACAAAGTGATTAATGCAAGCCACTGAACAGAAATCCTCTCAGCCGAAATGAAGAAAAGCAAGTATATATTTGTACAAAGCTAATTAATGTTGGCCATTACAATAATCTATCAGCCACAAGAAGAAGAAAATATCCCTGATCTTTTGTACAAAAAACACAGTATCACCTGTACAAATAACATCATCCTCCTGTAAACTTCTTTTTCTCATATATCAACTTCTTCATCTTATTTGTTCGTCCATTTTCCCTGAGAAAAATCTAGAGTAAACATCAACTTAAACTTGAACAAAGCTTCAGTTTAAAACAACAATCCAACAAATATATCAATACAAATTCCAGAGATCAAATTGAAGATTTCAACTTGTAAGGTTCAGCCTGTTTCAAAGTAAAAGCAAGCTCAGCTCTTTTCTTTCCTGGAATCTAATGTGAGCAAACTTTCTTTTAAAAACCTCCTTTATATTAGCAACCTTTGAAGTATGAATCTGTATAGTTAATTCATGAATAACCTTGTGTTGAATTGCATATTGTTAGTTCTGTATAAGTATGAGGGATATACTGTATATTTTGATAATCCTGTCTTCTTGCTCCTGGTTACAGAGTAATCCTAAACAAGGAAATTTTTATTAAATTTCATACAACATCCTTAACTTAGGATTTTTGAACAAAAATAGTTGTTTAAAACTTGAAACCATGGTCCAGAAAGTTTTAGTTAAGAATAGAAAAAAAAATAAATCTGTAAGCTTCAAATTTACTGTAAAAAGAAATTTTTATGAGAAACTCGAATACTTTAATTTGTTGAATAGATTGTATAACTTGAATGAACATAAAGGAATAAGATTTTTGAAATAAAAATAGTGATTTTTAGTTGAGTATTCACAGAGTATGTGGTTTTTGAACAAAAATAACACTTTTTCGAATTACCACTGATTGAGTTAATGATGAATGTTGAAATTTGAATTGGAGCTAGTTTGAACCTCAATAATGATGAGAAAAATACTAAATGATTTTTCGAATGGATGAAATCGCCGTTCGAACCCAAAGTAGGGTTTAAGATGGAGTTTTGCAGTGGGTCGAAAGCAAGGTGATTGCATCACCTAGGAGTGATCGAGTTTTATGAAACTCGAGGGGATGGAAGATGTGGACGTTATCGTGGTAGGGCCGGAAGCGTGGATTTTTCTGGCGACCCGAGACGTGGCGGCGAAGCGATTGTGTTCGATGGGTTTCGAGTTGCAGTTCGACGAAGTGGCGAGTTTTCGATTTTGAGGGTCTTCGATCGAACGGATGTTCGATTTGGAATTGGCAAAGGTTTTTCGACTTGCTGGTGATCAAGGCGATCACCAGAATCGCGCCGAACCACCGTGCACGTGCACGGTGGTGATGATGTGTCAGTGGAAAGAAAATAGGAAGGACGTGGTTTCTGGAGAGAAACTCGAAGCATTCGAGTGAAACGATCGGGGATTTTGAGAGCTGTTTGAGTAGTTGCGTGGGTACGAGTCGTTTAAAAATGAAGCTATCAGGTTTTAAAACTTGAAAGTTAAAAGAAAAAAAAACAGAGATTTGAAAGGGAAAGGGAGAAGGAACGGGTACTCAGGGAAGTGACGAGTAGCACTCGGGGATGTACGTGAATTTCTCGAAGCCTTGCTCGAGAAAAGTTAGGGTTGTCATGGGTTTTGTTTCTACGTGGAACAGCCTAAATACGTAAAGTATTTTGTTATACAAAGTTTAATATTAATTTGGTAAATATTGTTGGTTAGTGTTAAGTTAAGAATTGATGTAAAGAAATGTAAAGGTAAGACGATTAATTAATGAATATGAGGTAATTAAAATGTTTAAAGTTAAACATCTTTGAATTGTTTTTAACAATGGGATTAAGTGAGAAATTAAAGGATTATTTAATTAAAGGATAATTAACCAAGGGTAATTTATTAATTAAGGGTTAATTATGTGATTGACTTAAGAATGATTTATTACGATAATTAATTAAGGATAATTAATTAAATGGTAATTAATTAATGTGGTTAATTAATAAATGTGATTAATTAACGGTAAATTTGTTAAGATAATTAATTAAAGAATTAATTTATAATTAAAGGTTAATCAATTTATTTTTGAAGGTTAATTAATGATTAAAGGATAATTAATCAAAATGATTTGAAATTATTCAATGTTAATTAACCAGGATGAGTAATTTATTCATAAGAAATTAATCTGATTTAAATTAATCAGACAATTAACTGACCTTACTTATGAATGTTTGAATTCTGTTGAATGTTGAATTGTTTGATATCCCTGATATATGATGCTTTGTGATACATCCTGATTTATGTTGTGATCTGTAATTTACTTATCTGTGATATATATCTGTGATCTGTGAATGAAGATGAGCGTTATTGTTTATATCGCTTATCAACTATATTTCTGTATTCTGATCTGTGATGATTGTATGATGTTGCACTATTGTGTGAAACCCTCGGACTACACTTTTACACACACAAATATGGATTTCACGTGGAAATCGGTTAAGTCACAGATCATTTAAATCTGATGTTTTTGAAATTGAAATTTTAATTTCAATTGATTTTGAAATTAGAAATTTGGGTTTAAAGTGAAAAGCTTTTGAAATGGAATTTCAAAGATAAAAGTTATTTTGAATAACTTAATCGAGTTTTGAAAATTTAAATAATTTGATTTAAATTTGAATTCAAGTTTGAAATTGAATCCTATGATTTGAAACTAGGGATTAAAGATGATATAAATATGTTTATATAAAGTTAAACCATTTAAAAGTATAATTTTGAGAATTTGGATTTAACCCAAGAACCTTAACTCGTATGAATAAATCAGATTTTCTGAAATGAAACTGTTGTTTTAAAAGAATAAAAGCTTTCAGATAAGCAATGAAATTCCAGTTTAATTAAAGGAATTTCAATATTGAATTGAAAATTGGTTTTCCAAGTTATGAATGAATTGTTTTGAAAAGCTATGATTTGAATCTGTTATCTTTAACAGATTTAAAATAATGATTGGTTTAAATCATTTGAAATGGGATTGTTTTGAAAGCTATAAGTTAAATATTTGATTTAAAGGTTTAACGAGTTAATCAAATTGAAATGGAAATTAATTTGGAAAATCTGTGAATGAATCTTTTGTTTAAAAGATTAAAGTGTGGAAACTGTTTAAACCGTAAAGATTGAATCTTTTTGTTAAAAGATTTGAAATGGTAATCGATTGAAACCATTTAAAAAGAAAGATTTTGGGTTTTAAGTTGTGACTTAATTGAAATCCCATATCCATATGTTTTTAAATATTACGCTCACTATTCGGTTTAGCTGGGAGAGGACATTTGGGTCGTATAACCCATTCCGAATATGTGATACGTCGATATGGATGGCATTTGAAGACCGGTGTTGAAGACCGGATATTTTTGAAAACGGAAGGATTACCGTCGAGTTACTCTACATCGGCTGATCCCCGGTATAGAGGTTTTATCACCCTTAGTGACGGGAAGTCCGGACGTGATTGGAAATTATCCAGATTTGCAAGGGCTTCATGAGAAGTGCCTTCGGTTCTGTTCGAACCCGGAACAGACTTGTATGGATTGTATGTCTGACATTACACTTTGAGATATAAAGCTGATTTCTTTCAAATACATTTCTGTTGGTGGCGGAGAATTTATTCTCTTAGCTTAACACCCTTCTCTGAGACGTACGAGCTCAGAGGTTATGTAATTGAAATTTATCAGCGATATATTCCCAATTTGGTAATGTGGCATGCTGAGTGTAGCTGTGTGATGATCATCGTTTGATCATTTGTGATATGATCATTTGTTTGATCATTTATCTTTGTGATCATAGGTTGATCATCTGTTGACCCAAAGCGTGGCTTTTTGAAAAAGCGTAGCTTTGTGGACGAGACTTCGTCAGGGCCTCACAACCCGAAAATGGTCGAAACAGGAATGTTGCGGCAAGGTTATGAGGGTCGCGCCCTTTAGGGTATGTCATTTCCTTCTGGAAAGGGGTGGTATCATGGTATGGAGCCCAAATACTTACTCATGTGGATACACTTTATTATGTGTGATGTTGGTTTAGAGGCGCCTCGGATAAAGGTCCCAAAGGATCGGGGGGTGGCATATTCGTGAGTTACCTGTTACAGGGGTAACCCGGCCTTGTGTTTGCAGAGAGCAGTTTGTCTCTCGGGACGTCCCACCAGAGGCGATCCCATGCGGCGGAAGGAAGTTCTTTAGCCTGACCATTTGTTGGAAATCCATTTCCCAATACGAACTTGTACGGTTTTAGTTGTAGAACCTGCCATTTACGTACGGTGGTCACCACTGTTTAGATGGTAGCTATAGTAGACATACGATACTGGTCGTATGTTGGCTAAGATTAATATTATACTTTCGAAATGTTTTTCTACACTATGCACTAATGATAATATCCAATGATTTGCGTAGTAAGCATGTTTAACTATCATAAGAAGAAATCTCCTCCAATTCTGCGTTTGCATTGTGTGTGTGGTGGGAGGTCTTATGGTAGTTTCATTTTCTAAAAAGCATTGCGGATTTCAATGTTTAAAATCCTTTTATTGTTGTTTAAAGATAAACTGTTTTTGTTGCTCACACCAGTCCCATGACTGATCCGGAGTTTATTGTTCCTTTCCTAAACTCTGGGTGCTCATAATTTTCTACACGAGCAGTCTAGAGTTGGGTTTTTCAGATATTCAGATTCAGTAGATTATCTGGAGCTAGTTCAGTCTTTGGATCGGACTGCACTTGCTTATCTTTGTGCCTCGTTATTGGGAGTACGAGCTATTTATGGATTGGCGCTTTGAAGATGGAGATTATCTGCTGCTGTTGTTATCTTTTCTTTTCCGCTGCTATTTCTTGTATCATATCTCTGATGTATATTGATATTCATTGTATCACTCTGTTGTATCAGATAATATATATCAATGTATTATTCTTTTCTTCCGCTATGTTATTTACTTAATTGTGTTATAGCTCCGGCGAATCGGATTTAAACGGTCGACTCTGCGGCATTCTAGTACAATGTGAAGTACGGATGTTGATTTTCGAGCGGGCAAAACCCGAGTCGTCACAATTCACATTCGAAGACGTGAATCAAAACCATAGAAATCGATACCAAACCCATCAAATGGATATTCCCAAAAATCCAAAGAAAGAAGTCATCAAAGTCGATAATAAGTGATAACAACTAACCAGATCAACAAAAATCGATTAAAATTGGAAATTCACTAAAAAAACAGCCAAAATAGGCAAAATGAACAGTTCCAGATGTCTGGTTTAGAATCCAGACGTCTGGATTTAGGTTCTGGAAATTTTCAAAAACCTTCCAGACGTCTGGTAGACTTTCCCAAACGTCTGATAGACCTCCTAAACGTCTGGTTGGTTTGGACTAGACATCGTGTTCCAGCTTCTGTCTTTTTTTTTCTGCTTTCTTATAGTTTTTATCTCCAGGTCTATAACCAGACGTCTGGTTGCCTTTTATGGGCAACATTTTGCCTAGGCCAGGATGGCCAAAATGATTCGGGAGCGATCGGACGAGCAACGAAGACTAGGGATTTATGCCAAACAACAACCCAGCCTTATAGGTTCTTCGATACACCCCAAATATCATGTCCAAACATCCATAGTAGGATTTTCATAAATTTGGACTTCAAAAACCCAAAATTGGAAAATTCACCAAATCAATTCGAATCAAAAGCAAATGAACATGAATAGATGTTAGGAATTCATACCTAACAACAATGAAAGTTATAGACGTAGATGTGAGTTAAAGAACTCACCTTTAAACCCAAAAACAACGAATGAGAGGTTTTAAAACAAGGCAAGACCAATTCCTCTTCAATACACCTCTAGAATCTTCAATCTATTATCAAAGGTGAAGTTTTTTCCTAAGTTAAGTTATAGGAATTTCTGCAAATTGAAGAGAGATAGAGATGGAGAAGATGAAGAGGATGCCTACCTAAGCTTCTCCTTGATTTTGGAATTGAATTTGAGTTTTCTAATCAAAACTAGGGTTTAGGAATTTCTATTTCCCATTCTTTCCCCCATTTTTCTTTTGAGCTTGAGTTTTAGGAAATAAGGAATGAATGAATGAAGAGGAGTTGAGTTAGGGTATTAAGTTGGGTTAGTGCGCCGAAACCCAAACCCAAAGCCAAAAATAGAAAAATAGCAAAATTCTACTCAACTCCAAACATATCGATGTTTATACTCTAAAAAGTTGTAAACACCATTTTGGACTCAATGGAAGTGGTCTCGAGTCCCAATTCGACTGTTTACAAAAAGTAACATTTCGGACATAATCCGATTAACGATGCTATATTTATATAAAACATTTAAATATATAATCGTGAAATATGCGGGTTGTTACAGACTCTCCTCCTTAAAGAAATTGCGTCCTCGCAATACTTAAGAGGAAATTAAAAAGAAACAACCATACTAAGGCATAACAACACAAAAGAAGAAATTTTGAAATGCGAGGTTCACCTTAAGGAGCACGAGAGAGTAAGTCCGGATGTGTTCACTCGATGAATTCTCTAGATTCCGAAGAGCAATCCTTAGGATTTGAGGACCATTGAACTTTCACAAACGGAACATCTTTATTTCAAAGGCGTTTAACCTTCGAAGCAATGACACGAATATGATGTTGCTCATAAGTCAAATTAGGTGAAACTTCAATTTCTTCAATAATACCAGGCTCAAGAATAGAATCAAAATCCCTAAGGCATTTCCATAGTTGAGAGACGTGGAATACATCATGAATAGTAAAAAATTGAGCCGGTAACAAAAAGCGATAATCCATGGAACCAATGCGTTTGGTGATGGGAAATGGACCAATATATCGAGGTGCTAATTTTCCCGATCGACTGAAACGCACAACACCCTTCGTAGGTCAAACACGAATAAAATCTGGACCTAAAACCATCTTCTCACCGGTTTCAAGCCAACACGAAGGAGATCGGCACTGCCTTCCGTAGAGTGCCTCGAAAGGTGCCATACCAATACTAGATTGGAAGCTATTATTATAGGAAAACTCAACAAGAGAAATATGATCTTCCCAACTTCCACCAAAATCAAGAACACATGCACGAAGGAGATCTTCAAGTGTTTGATTCACACGCTCCGTTTGTCCATCGGACTGAGGATGATAAGCGGTGCTAAAATTAAGCTTTGTTCCCAAAGCTTTTTGAAGACCCTTCCAAAATCCACTAGTAAACAATGGATCACGATCGCTAACAATAGAAGTAGGGACTCCATGCAATCTAACGATTTCTTTAACATAGAGTTTTGCCAAAAGAGGTACGGTCCGATTGGACCGAACGGGAATAAAATGGGCGGATTTTGTAAGTCTATCTATGATCACCCATAAACTGTCATGTCCCGAGCGAGAACGGGGAAGCCTGTCAATAAAGTCCATGGAGACTTGATCCCACTTCTAAACGGGAATGTCCAAAGGTTGCAATAACCCACCAGGCCTTTGATGCTTGGCCTTTATGAGTTGGCAAGTCATGCAACGCTTAATGAAGTTAGCAATATCAGATATCATTCCATCCCAATAATAAAGTCACTACTACTACCGGGATGAATGGTAAATTTAGAACTATGAGAATCTTCTAAAATGTCTTTACGAAGATCACAAATATTTGGCACAATAAGTCTACCAAATTTTTGAATGCCCCCACGAGCGTCGATTTCAAAGTCTTTCAAACCATCAACATCAATTTTATCCCTACAACTTTGGCTAAGATGAGCCAATTCGGGATCATGCTTTTGAGCTTCAAGAATGCGGTCTAAAAGAGAAGGATGAACCTCAAGGTTACACAAAACAAGAGATGTATGTGAATTGGATTCACGATCTCGAATCTCACAAGTGGATAAAGTCTCGAGATCATTCCATTCAGATATCATCATTGAAACAACCGCTTGTTGCTACGACTGAGGGCATCGGCAACACGATTACCCTTTCCGGGAGTATAGAGAATATCAAGATCATAAGATGCAAGGAACTCGAGCCAACGTTGTTGACGCAAATTGAGTTCCTTTTGAGAAAATAAATACTTCAAAGATTTATGATCGGTGTAGAGAACAAATTTCTCTCCCAAAAGATAATGTAGCCAAATTCTAAGGGTGAAAATAATAGCCGCGAGCTCTAGATCATGAGTGGCATATCTAGTCTCGGCAGGCTTTAATTTTCAAGAAGCATACGTGATAACACATTCCCTTTGCAAGAGAATGGCACCCAAACCAATACGACTAGCATCGGTACAAACAGTGAAGTCTTGGTTCCCTTCGGGAATCACAAGAATAGGAGTATCAGAAAGGAGTTCTTTTAAATGATCCTCTTTTCCTAAAAGCTAAGACATTCAAAATTATAACTAACTTTATGTAATCATCTTTTTAGAAAAAATTACTTATTACAAGTCAATTTAGTGTGTCTGACTGTCTCATTATAGCGTTTAGGAGATTCCTATCGATAACGTTGAATAAGCGCATCGACCAGAATTCTTAAAGCTCTCAATGGGCAAAACAACACAAAATAATCTTCTATATGATAAACATGTCACTTAAAAATTTTACGAATATTCTTTGCTCGTTTTAAGAACAAAATCCAATCATACTTATAAATATCTTATTATAAAGATTTGAAAATTTTAAATTGTTGTTTTCATCCATAATCAATGAATACAAGGATGGAATCATCGAGATATTCGTAGAATACTCGATTCATAAGATGGATGAAATAAGCAGGACAAACCGAATGACATCACAAGTTACTCATAAGAATCATAACGAGTGCGGAATGCGGTAAGTGGAATGCTACCCTCCGCAACTCGTAGCTGATGAAAACCGGTGGCAAGGTCGAGCTAAAAAGACCTTAGCACCACTCAATAGATTGCTTAGGTGATAATCCTAAGACAAGCTCAAAAATACCAGAAAATTCACAAACTACTTGCATGAGAGAAATAACATTTTCCTCATCATGTAGGTTTAAAGAATAAAATGATGCCACCGAATTTGGAAATCAAAATCATTAAGAACAATAGAAATTTGCTTAACAGATTGAGAATTTCAAAGATGTATAGTCCTCCTGGGACATAGGAGGTGGACTTAATATCGATTAAGCCAATCCATTCCCAAAAATCATTCCGAAACCTAAGTAGCGCATAACATGCAAATCGGCTCGGAAAGAATAATCACATAAAATAATCTCAACATTTTTCACAAAGAAAACTGAGTGTTTTGGATCCACCAACCGAATTCGCAATTCTCAGTGAAGTCATCAAGCCCATAATATTTAAAGAAAAAGTAACAACAAGTTCTTTCGATATAAAAGAGTGAGATGCACCCGAATCAAAAGAAATTTGAATAGGAAGATCACGAAATAAAAAAATGGCATCAAGGGCTGAATGAGAAATATCTTGACCAAGAGAAGTGTTACTAGGGGCTTGCACAACATTCAGCTCTCCCTCTCTCCTACTTTGGAGTTTGGGACATGAAGATAAAAGATGACCCAAACCTTTGCAATAGCGACAAGTAAGAGGCCTCAGCCACATATTTGCATAGTAGTCCTTAGAACTACAATTGTAGCATACTCCACGATTAGGGATTGGAGTCTTTGCTACCGAAATTGCCTGCTTCCCTTTCTTGTTGGGATTAGGGCTTTTGAACTTAATACGCCTCTTCTTGTTGATGTTGAAGTTTTGCTTGACATCCAAAATTTCAACATCACTTTCTTTATCGGCCTCTTCTAGTCGAAGAGTGATATCTACAAGCTGATCGAAAGGAACTTCTAGTTTCAGAGGTAAAACCTTTTTAGGGTTCTTACTCAAAGCACAGATAAACCTTTGATTCTTTACAAGATCCAAAAGTTGTTGGGCAGACATGAATACGCCATCCAGAGGAGAATCACTGGATTGACCAAAGCTAGGACTTCCAGGTCTAACCATTTCTCTTCTTTAAGAAAGAAAGAAAGAAGAGGGAAAATGTTATTCTCAGAATGAATATCAAACAAACTTGATTGATAAAACAAGGCATCACAAAAGAAAATAGGATAGAACGGGTCCTAAGACTCGGATAAATCCTAAGGCATGACTCCTAAGAAAGACTTAGGACAATGAACCTTGCTAGATTATTCTACATTGTTCCGAATTTTGGCTCTGATACCAAGCTGTGACGCCCCACCTCTATACTCACACTAGCCAAGGACACTACAGGGTAATGTCATCAACTAGCACGAAGAATAAGGCTGTTGAGGAGCGACCATCTGTGTAATTGCTTTGTGCGAGTACCGATATGTTAGATAATATAACTTACATTTCATTTCAAGAGGAAATCTGACATATCAAATACAAACTCAAAGCTACCACACAGTGGTTATGTGGACTTCGGAAACAAATATAGAAATAAACATTACACAAATCAGTCACAGTTATTCATATCACAAAGGCGGAAACAGATATGAATATAACACATAGAAGTGTACATCAAAGTAGTGGCCATACAAGGTCCACTACATCACAAAAGAAAATAGGTACAAGTGCTAGACAAAAGAATAATTATACATCAAGGAGTCTCTATCTCGAATGTATAAAAGCATAAACTACTAATCTAAAGTAGTTAGCCAAAAATCAGATGATGGTCCCAGATAAGAAGTCAAGTATAAGCACCTGGAATACCTTGGTTTGACCCGAGTATTATTTAAGAAGAAAAATAATAAACGGATCAGTCTAGCTATAAATATCATATAAAATGAGATAAGATAAGAGATATGACAAAAACGTATGATAACAAAAATGCCATACTGCGACAAGTATACATAAGGTAACAACAAAAATCATACAATATCTCAAATATTCTCAAACACTAAAAAGAATGTCATATTCTTTAAATTATTCACCAAAACACAAATATTGACAAAACATCTCAATACCAATCGCATAAAAATTGATGAAACACAAATTCTAGAAATCATCAACTAGAAATCGAAAAATCACAAAAAGGGGAAGGCCTATCACAAACGGGAGCATGAAAACGCACCAACACGAGTATCACAAATGGGTCGCTATCCCATGGTCGCTAACCATAGAGCCGGTGCAACAGCGTAGTGCAATAACGGTACGCCTAAGGAACCTGAACTCAAATGAGTTGGAACAACGACGTAGTGCAATAACGGTACGCCCGATGAACCTAAAACTCAAATATTTCGGAACAACGACGTAGTGCAATAACGGTACGCCCGATGAACCTAAAACTCAAATAATTCGGAACAACGACGCAGTGCAATAACGGTACGTCGGATGAACCGAATTCCATAAAGCCCGTAGGTCGCTAGCCTATAAAAATGAGACGAAGCTTAATAGAACGGGGTACAGTCCCCCACGCGGACAAAGAGACATCGCACATCGCTAGTCTAAATCTCAAAATGATCATCATTGATCGACAAGTGTAAATTACACTAAGCTAGTAAATAAATGAGTTTGGCTTCATGTCCCATAACCACTAGATTAACTTAAATATTTACGAACAAATTGTAGACTTCCACTCGAAAATAAGTGTAAATTACACTAAGCTAGTAAATAAATGAGTTAGGCTTCATGTCCCATAACCACTAGCTTAACTTAAATATTTACGAACAGATTGTAGATTTACACTCGAAAATTGTCACGAGAGTTCAATCGAACAAGTCCAAGAATTAACCGACGAAGTAAACGCAAGCGTTTCATACCACTTGTTTTGCTAAGCCGTTTAATAAGATTTCTCATACGAATGAGGTAAAGGTTTGTATATACTAATAGATTGGAAAACGATTTTAAAAGCGAGCTTTATATTAAAAATAACATTGAAATCATTTGAATGAAAGAGTTTGAGTATTTACTACTAGTATAAAAACCTTTGTATTTTAAAGTGACAAATAACAGAAATGATTGTAGAAACAATCAATCACCAAAAATTCACATTCGAAGACGTGAATCAAAACCATAGAAATCGATACCAAACCCATCAAATGGATATTCCCAAAAATCCAAAGAAAGAAGTCATCAAAGTCGATAATAAGTGATAACAACTAACCGGATCAACAAAAATCGATTAAAATTGGAAATCCACTAAAAAAACAGCCAAAATAGGCAAAATGAACAGTTACAGACGTTTGGTTTAGAATCCCGACGTCTGGAATTAGGTTCTGGAAATTTTCAAAAACCTTCCAAACGTCTGGTAGACTTTCCCAGACATCTGATAGACCTCCCAGACGTCTGGTTAGTTGGGACCAGACGTCTGGTTCCAGCTTCTGTCTTTTTTTTTCTGCGTTCTTATAATTTTTCTCTCCAGGTCTATAACCAGACGTCTGGACTTGATAACCAGATGTCTGGTTACCTGTTCTGGGCAACATTTTGCCTAGGCCAGGATGGCCAAAACGATTTGGGAGCGATCAAACGAGCAACAAAGACTAGGGATTTATGCCAAGCGACAACCCAGCCTTATAGGCTCTTCGATACACCCCAAATATCATGTCCAAACATCCATAGTAGGATTTTTCATAAATTTGGACTTCAAAAACAAAAAATTGGAAAATTCACCAAATCAATTCAAATCAAAAGCAAATGAACATGAATAGATGTTTGGAATTCATACCTAACAATAATAAAAGTTATAGACGTAGATGTGAGTTAAAGAACTCACCTTTAAACCCAAAAACAACGATTGAGAAGTTTTAAAACAAGGCAAGACCAATTCCTCTTCAATACACCTCTAGAATCTTCAATCTATTAACAAAGGTGAAGTTTTTTCCTAAGTTAGGTTATAGGAATTTCTGTAAATTGAAGAGAGATAGAGATGGAGAAGATGAAGAGGATGCTTACCTAAGCTTCTCCCTGATTTTGGACTTGAATTTGAGTTTTCTAATCAAAACTAGGGTTTAGGAATTTCTATTTCCCATTCTTTCCCCCATTTTTTTTTGATCTTGAGTGTTGGGAAATAAGGAATGAATGAATGAAGAGGAGTTGAGTTAGGGTATTAAGTTGGGTCAGTGGGCTGAAACCCAAAACCAAAGCCAAAAATAGAAAAATAGCAAAATTCTACTCAACTCCAAACATATCGATGTTTATACCCAAAAAAGTTGTAACCGCCATTTTGGACTCAATGGAAGTGGTCTCGAGTCCCAATTTGCCTGTTTACAAAAAGTAACATTTCAGAATTTAATCCGATTAACGATGCTATATTTAAATAAAACATTTAAATATATAATCGTGAAATATGCGGGTTGTTACATTGGAACCTTGTATTTGCATGTACAATCTAATGTACATGTCGTAACGTGTTTTGTTTATAAAATGGTTTATACATTCATGTATAACATGTTTGGTTTATGCAAATGGCATGTTTAACCAGTTAAATAAATGAAATGATTATTAAATTTCATATTTTTGGGACTTACGTGTTTAAATTGAGTAAGTATAGGTACAAGAAGATCATTTGGCTATATTTTGGTTGTGCGATTGCATAAAAATCGAGTGAGCTCGCTTAATAACGCTAAAATAAGGTACGCTTACGAATTTAGCGTGCGAAAAATAAAAATATTGATATATATTGCATTTTCCGGCCATGAGAGCCGATGCATATCTTTTTATCATATTTGTCATATTACAAATGGCTATCCATACAAGGGAAACTCTGCCACAAAATTTCGGAAATTTAGGGTGTTAGAAAATTTTTAAATTTTTTTGGAAACTTTTTGTTAGCCAATATTTGATTTCGAATTGTAATTGAAATAAGGGATTTTGATTTAGAAATGAAAACTAATTGTTTTGAATGGAACTAAAAGATTTGGGAAAATGAAATATCGAGTTTTAACTAAGTGAGTTTTAACATGTTAATGGGTTAGTTGCATTTTTCCTACTTAGCAATTTCGGGGACGAAATTCTTTTAAGGGGGGAGGAATGTAACGACCCGAATTTTCCATCGTTTGATTTTGAATATTTAAATGGGTTTAAATATTGGATTTGGAATATAAATTGATTTTGAATATGAAGATTTTGGTTGAAATTATAGAACGAATTTAAATTTCATGTATAGCGATTTATCGTAATACGAAAATGGTGAATAATTGAAATTTGAGTTGAATATTGTTGATATAAATTCTAATTGAATTAGAATTGAGTTAGTAGGTCTTTAAAACTGAATTCCAAGTAGTTTCATCCATTTTGAAAATCGTCGATTTAATCGACGCGTTAAAATAGCAACCCGGGGCATAGTCTCGGAATTCGACGAAACTAGTTCCATTGGATCTGTAATAGTGTATTATTATCAGATTTCAAATTTTGTAGCGTTTGGAATTATCGTTTGGTCGTCCGAGCTGAAAACGCACAAGATTTATTTAATTAAAAATAATCGATCCAAAAAGCTATCTTCCACATACGATCGAATTAGGCCTCGAGACTAGTTCCATTGGGTTCAGAGTAAGGGTATAACATATAAAACGCCAAGCGGCATGCCTCAATAGGAGTTCGCGATTTCAGGATATGTTATACGAGATATTTTGGATATAAAATAATACATACATACAAACATACATACATACATACATACATACATACATACATATATATATATATATGTATATAAAGTTCAACCCCTACTATCTGTTGCATTCGCACCCTAGCTCTCTGCTCGCGCCGACCTCTTCCCTTCTTGTTTAAAATCGCGCCTCTTCCTCAACTTAAAGAAGGAACGAAAAAAAAGAAAAAAAGAAAAAAAAATTGGTATCAGGCAATCGAAATCGCGATCTTCATAAGCGCCTGAGGCGCTGGGAAGGCGGAGCGGCGAACCATCGTCGATTCGAGGGATGAAGGCGCACGTTGGCATGGTGGCTGGGTGCAAGGTTTGGGGATGCACTACCGACCGCGCGTGAACTGGAGGGAGGCGAAGGGCGATCTAAGTCGCATTCAACTGTGGGCTGGGTGAAATCGCGATTCTGGAAGGGACGAGGTCGCGATTGTTTCAGGCTTCGAGCGTTCGATGTCGACGTGGGTATGGCCGTTCGTTCGATGATCAGAGAGAGGGGCGTGTGCGTGCATGGTCGTGGAGGGTGTCAGCGTGTGTGGGGAGGGAAGGAATTAGGCGATTGAGGAAGGTCCAAATATAACGTGACAAGTAGCGTTTGATTCATAGCTGCGAAATCTACAATCTAGAATTAATTTGGAATTGATTTAGGATAGCAGGAATTTTAAGTTAAATCGAACGTCATTCTATTTAATTTAAAATTGGATTATTTGGCAAATTGAAAAATCAAGGTGAGTAAATCTCACTCATTTTGGATAACTGGTTTTATTTTAAATAGTTAAAATTATTTATTGGTTGATTGGATGAATTATTAATAATTTATCAGTTGGATGCTATATTATTTATAGTAGTATATATATATTAGTTGTTGGGTATATTTCCCGCCGATTGAAGCGGATGAGACACTATGTGCCCTGCATAATAGCGGATGACCCTATATTATTGCGATATCCCACCTCCAAGCGGGATTTTTTTAATTTTATATAACATCTTTGGTTGCAGGGAAACAGGTTGGAGGGATCCAACCGAATTCCTCAAATATATTGATTGTTTTTCATATATAGCGATATATGATGTGATTGAATAACCCGTTATGGATTGTTGTGTGATTTGATTTATTGGATGTTGTAGCAACACTGGCCTTAATTTTGGTATTTTAAATACCATAAATATTATTTTTGAATTTGAAGGAATTAAAAGGAGATTTTGGATATAAAAATATTTATATCAAAATTTGGATTATTTTAAAGAAATTGATTTAGATAAAACAATGATTTGATTTTTGGGTTTATACTTAACTATTCGTAAAATGTTTTAAATAGAGATTTTAAAATAATTTATATAAGGGATTTTTAATAATGGATTTTTAAATGATATTTCTGAAAATATGGATAAGGAGTTGAAATCAATATTTAAAATAGATTTGAAAAATAAATAGGATTTATAAAGTGCTAGATTTAAAAATGTAGTTTATAAATGAGAATTTTATAAACAAGTGAAATCCGAATGAGTTTATAAATTTATAAACGTTGTTTATAAATAAAGTGAAATGATTTTCATAAATTGGAAATATAAATTCACAGTGAGAATTTATAATGAGATATAGAAATCGATTTACAAAGAAATAGTGGATTCTATTTTTGAATTTGAAAATAGTTATGAAATCGGAGACGCAAGTCGATTTGTGATAAATTGAGAGAGATTTATAAATGCTAAAATGGTTATATTTGATTTTAAAAATATATTTTTATCGAGAAGTTAAGGGTCCGTTTGGTTTGCTGTTTTTAGTTTTGTGTTTTCGTCTAAACAAAAATGCACATTTCTTATGCATTGTTGGAAAACACACAATTTTGAAAAATGAAATTAACATAGAAAATAGAAAACAAGTTTATTTGATTTTTCGTGTTTTGAGACATAACAAAAGGACGGAAAACAATTCCTCTCCTCCATTTCTCGTCCATCGTTGTAATGGCTAAGAATTGTAAAAAAAATTCTCATGCTTTCTTGTATTTTGTAGTGTATGTTGAAAACACAAAACTCAAAATGAAACCGAACGGGCCCTAAGTTTTCTTTTTTAGAAAGGGAATTTTATCTATTTAACTATGTAGTTTAAAAATTGTTTTAGTATTGAAAATATTTTGGAAAGTTGGTTATTCAAATATTTGATATTAGCTGAAATGAATTATAATTTTTATAATAAGCTTGTTAAATCAATTAGTATTATTTATAAAGGAATTGGAAATTGGTATCGTTTTTTGTTTAAAAGTGTTTTGGAAATTTTTAAATGATTACTTAAACATGTTTTGAAAATAAACTATTATTCTTAAAAAAATACTTATTATTTTATATGTGGAATATAAAGGCAAGTTATTGGGATGTGTTTATAAATACTCTCGAGATTTGTAAACTAAGTTATTTAATGGAGGTGGTTTTGTAAGAGAAATTTTATAATGAAATTCTGGAAACTTAAGAAATTTCCAAAGTGTTTTAGATAAGAGAACTTCAGAATCTGAATTCATGAAAGAAGTTATAAAGTGTTAGTTGGTATTATAAATAAGTATAATTGGTTTTTGGAAATTGTAAAAAGGAATTTATTAATAGTTCCAGAGATTTATGAGATGAGTTATGAAATATTTCCTAAGTTTGATATTAAAATAAATTTGGAGAATATGTTTATAAATAATTCCTAACTATTGGAAAGAGGGTTTTGGAAATATTTTAAGTGTGAAATTAATGGTATAGAAATATTTTTCTAAGTCTTATAAATTGAATTCGAAAATATTTCTAAGTGTTGATATGGTTTGAAAATATCCTGTTATGGATTTAAGTATTTGAAATTGTTTTCAAATGTTGGAATACTGGAAGACATTTGAATATATATCTTTGTAAATATATTTTGAAATAAATGTTTTGAAAGATTTATAACATGGCCTAGCGACTGCTTATGTGTGTAATTTGATAGTTAAATAACCGACTATCAAATCTGGCCAAATTCGTTAATCGTTTCGAAGAGACCGTGATCGGGTTTAATTATTCGAAAACCACTTTGATCCGATTTGTGCATTACGAATTATGGTATCGTAAAGATAAATGAAGACGGAGTCCTTGGAGATTCGGTTTGTTCAGACCCAAAACAACTTGTATGGATGAATGCTATCATTGCATCATTGCCTGGAAGGCAATATTAGCATTCCAAGAATGAATGCTATTCTTAAGGTAATACGTCGCCTCAAGCCTCATCAACTGATAATGACTAAAACTGGGGAGATGCAGCAAGGCTACGTGGGTCGCTCCCATTAGGGTATGATCATCACTCATCTAGAGTGGACATTTATCATCATATCTATCATTTGTTGTGTTTTGGGGGCTTATTAGTGGTGATCATATTCGGTACTATCCAGTAAGGGGTAGGCCGGCCTTGTGTTAGCAGGGATTGATAGGTTCGATCTCGGTACATTTTTCTGGAGGTATACTGTGGCGGGCGGTACACCAGTAGCCCTGTCATTCTATGGAATCCAATACCCACTACAAGCATGTACGGTTTTAGTTGTATACCAAATATGCTGAAACGTGAGATGTAATCATTTCAGCTATTTTATAGTTTATTTTCTATAGACACTATTATAATATCAGATGATTTTGATATAAAATGTTTTGGTTATCGAAGGTAAACACCCATCGTATTTATGTGTGGCGTGGTCTTACGAGATACCTATGATTTCAAAGGATTTTGATAACATTAATAATTCAAATTAAGTGTGTTTTCTCACGCTGGTTTTCCAGACTGACTTGGGTGTTATTTTATTATAATACTCAGGTCAGACCGAGTATTGCAGATCCATGTTAGGATGCTATGGAGCTCAGAAGACAAGCTGGAGGATTTCAGGCGTATTACACGTACTTGGTTATTTCCGCTGTGTATGTAATGTTGTATATTAAGTACATGTGAGGACAAGTTATTATAACTGTCTAGATTGCTTTGTTGAGTGTTGTACTCTGATTATTGTATGTATATTACAGTTACAGTTTCTTTGTATAAAGATCTGTTATTGTATATTATATTCTGTTCCACTGCGATTGTGAGATTTTGTATTGTTTCTGTTTCTTCTTCTATCTCATCTTTCTCATAGTTATTCATCTTTTCGTACAAATTTGTGTTGGACAAGTGTGATTTAATATCAGCTCAAAGGGCACGAAACGATGGGTCGCTACAATATAGTAAAATTTTAGTATTAACAATTGTACCCTTGAGAACCAAACTTGTTTACATTGAAGAGCATTTACATTTGTACCTTTTGAATCCAGATTTGTTTAACAGTTTTTTTGTTTGTTCCTATTCCAACATTTATTTTTTTATGCCCAATTTTTCCACAAAATAAACGCTTTGAAAATTCTACGTGAGATTTGATCTTATCGCAATTCTTTCTCTTAATTTGTTCAACCTTGTCATATCCAATTCCTTTTCTGTTTTTGGTGATAGTCCGATTACTTAACAACATATTCAATGATTTTTCTCCTTTAGAAAATTGTCTTATAGTCTATTCAAAATTTTGAACCATGGATCTAAGAGCAATGTTTTCATTTAAAAGTGAGGTGCATCTTTTAATGGAATTTTCTCTTTTTGTGTCATCTTGGTTTTTTAGAGTCAAATTTGATTTTTGAGAATTTCATTTTAATCTTGGACCTATTTATTTCTTCCTCTAGAGACTGACACTTCTCACATTCCGATTTAAATTTTCTAATGTTTTGAACCATCAATTCTAACTCATTATTTAAACCAAGTAAACTATTTTTCTCAATTTCTAGTTTATTATATCTTTATTTAAGTCCATCAATGTTTTTGTTTAACTCGTGACATACCAAAAGTAAATCGGTATATGATAAATGTGCTACCTCATTAGGTTCATCGTCAATGTCACCTGATTCTATCATCAAACACAAACTTATCTCTTTTCTTTCTCACTATCAGTGTTCTACTCCTCTTCTTCTTCATTCTCCTCCCAGGTAGTTGCAAAATTTCTTCTCTTCTTCTTCTTTCCTTTGTCAAGTCAATTCAATGGGAAGTTTGGTTTGATGTGACCTAGTTTCTTACATCTATGACATATGATTTCTTCCCCAGAATCATCAAGTACTTGGTAATGCAAGATTTTATTCATTTTTTATGGCTGGATTTCCATGCTTTTTAGTCCATGATTAGAATCGTTTCATTAATAGTGCTACCATAGCAACATCGTCATCTTTATCCTCATCATCGTTTCATTAAGTCTACACTTTCACGTTCTTCCCTGATTTTCAGCTCCATCTCATAGGTGACGAGATTTCATAATATTTCCTCCATCTTAAGCTGTTTCAAGTCTTTAGATTCCTATATTGCTGTCGCTTTTTCTTCAAAACTTTTCGGGAAGATTCTCAGAATTTTTCGAACCATATTCAATTCTGTGTAAGCCTTTCCTAGCATTTTAGATTTGAATACTCGATCTGAAATCATCCATACATTTCTTTGTATTTTCATCTTTTGTCATTATGAAATTCGCATATTCATTGCTGAGCATGGTTAGATGAGATTCCTTGACCTATGATGTACCTTCACTGGTACCTCAAGCTATATACCAAATTTCCTACGCAGCCTCACAATGAGAAACATTACATTCTATTTTATCTAAGGTAAAACAATAGAGTTCATAGCATTAGAATTTGAATGATAAAGACTAAGTTCATTTACATCCCACTTATCTTTAGGCTTAAGAACTTAATGATCATCCATTTTTACTATAGGTTGACTATAATCAGTTTAAACTATATCCCATGCATTAAAAGCATGTAGAAAATTTTTTATCCAAGTTTTCCAATACGAATAATCAGTAACATTAAACATGGGTTGCTTAGCTATAGATTGTCCTTCAAAAAAAGCATTATTTATACTAGCCATATATAAGAAGTGTGAACTTGACTACCTTGCTCTGATACCACTTATAAGATCAAATTAACCCTAGCAAGGGTTGGGGGAGGGTGAATAGGGTTTTTTTTTTATAAATTCGCAGTAAAATTCTTCTTTTATGTTCCCATTATGCCCTATCACAGACTCTTTTATTATATGGGTCCAATGGTACTAATGTTCTTCCACTTGCTGTTAAATCCATAATTTACTTGCTACTACTAGTGGGTATAGCAAACCTCTACCAGCATTTCTTTGTGGAGTAAATTATAACAAATGTGAAGGATTTATTTTCTACCTAAACTGTTATAATCTTAGCATTTGCTTTAACTCACAATTTTTTGCTTGTATAAGGGAAAAGCCAACAACTACCTTATGAGTCAAAATGTATTGGGTGTTGTGCATATACATACATACATACACATACATATATACACACATACATACATTCATATATATATATATATGTATAATAGAAAGTTACAAATATGCTCCCACATGCGGGTTAAGCTCAACTTGGCCCTTTGCTTGCAGATACCCATGGAACCATATTGGGATGTTCATGCCCAAAAAATCAGCTACCTCACATAAGCCATTCCCAGCAAAATTGCTCGTTTTCACTACCCATGATTATGAGTTATTAGAAACTTTCATGTTATACTTTTATATATAAAACCTTTGGAAAAACTTTTTTTATATATATGTATATATATATGTGTGTGTGTGTGTTTAAAAACCTTGTGAAATTATTTTTTGAAAAAACTTTTTCGAAATATATAAGTACGTTCTCTCAATACATACATATTCCCCGAGGAATCCTAAATCTTGCTCTGATACCAAATATAACAACCCGCAGCTTCTGACGCACCGAACCAAAGCCTGATTTTGGTACTCGCATCGCGCCAAGAAATGTGAGATGTCAGTTTTTAAACATTTAACGTGATGTAGTGACAAATATAAGAATCTAAAACATTCTACACTTTCAAATCTCATAGCGGAAGGAAATAAAATATAAGTACTGAAAATAGACATTTCAGAAGAAAAAAACAGTCTCCAAAAATACTTAATTCATATACAATGTTCCTAAAGTACGATGTAAAGTTCGATAGACATTTAATACAATAAATAGCTAAATGGAGAATAATGAAACTCTGGAGCTTAGCTCATTTCTCCACGTAATATGCCTGGGCCAAAACCAACTACTTCCATGTCTTCTTGTGGAGGAGGAGAATGAAAGGAGTGGGTCAAACAAAAGTATAGTGAATGAGTTGCATTGCTAACATATGGTGATCACAGGCAATTAACTTCATTTATGACCTATGTGACCTTGAGCGTCCTTATTGAGTTTGTGAATTACTTACTAGGGTTGGCCACATTAACCAAAGGAATATTTTTCCTAATACACCTTCACCCAAACATCTTATGGAGGTTTATACTTAGGGGTTGAACAATGAATCAAACCAATGATCAACAACGGATCCGACAACTGATCAATAAAGGATTGGACAACTGATCAACAATGGATCGAACTAATAATCTTTGGGACTGCTCCTAACATAAGATTGCATTAAATATCACCTTTGGAATTGCATTACCCAAACAACGATTACATGTATTGTTCTTACACATTGGGAGGATATCGCAATGCCGACTCGCACCAAAGACATCTTAGGGTCTACTAAAGCATTTATGTCCAATAACTCAATGATAATGCCATTTATTACATCACACCGGGCATCCACCTGTCACGTCCTAATCATTGTATGCACTGAAGAACCTCCTATTAGTGCCAGATCGTGCACTGCACCGGGCATCCACAACAGCGTCGCATACACTAAGGAACCTCCTTTTAATGTCATGTTCTTAGCACATTCTCCCAATCAAACCATCTTATATCGATTATCAAATTTTCAGAAGAAATAATGTCTAGACAAAATTGCCCGCCTACATGCTTACTTCAGTCCCATAGTATTCAAAGACCAAAGATTAAGGGAACTAACTTCCCATACTTATATAATAAATATACTAAACCTAAGCCCTAGGCCGAGGTTCAACCTGTGAAGAAAATATATTTGCGGGTCGACCGTCTACTACTGTAGCGGTCGAACGCTTGCTGTCGAACGGCTACAGTGAGTCGTTGACTAGTTAGGTTTGATTAATAATAAATTATTATATATTTTTTTCTTTGGTTAATGCTTATCGTATTTAACAGCGAATCATGTTCTGTTTAACACTGATTATCTCCCAATTTCTAACTAGGTTTCACCTATTTGTTTAAGTCCACAATTCTACATATAATTCCAATAATTTTCATGTACAATTTATAATTTCATTTACACGATTTCAATTTATCAATTTCATAATTACATAGGTAAGTTTGCTTCTCAAATCAGTTTAGGGTGAAACCAACATGGTGTATACATATTAAATCTCAGGTTCAATTCAAGGTAAATAAAAAGTGTATCCATATCAAAATCAAGTTAAATCAGTTCAAATCATACCTCAAAATTACTTCAGATCCAAATCAATTTCTCAATCTAATCAAGTTAAATCAAATAGATGTTATATCCATACTATCTAGACTTTTAATCAGATTTCTATATAATCGCAATTACTGAATAAATTATATTTCAGATTTAAATTATCTTTAAATAATCCACAAATTAAAATTTTATCTTAGATTCAAATCATATAAATTTCCAAATCATATAGAGATATAAATAAATCAAATTATTTATAAACCAACATATATTACTAATCAATCCACTCACATCTTAAGAGCTTTTTCCCTCTTATTTTGACTTGAATTACCTTTTCTTTGATTTGTTGATCCTTCTTTTAGTTTGATTTTATCTTCAATTTGATTGTCTTCCCTTCTCCCATAATCTTTTATTTTTATCTTAAATTTTGATTTTGTTTTATTTCAAAAAAATTTGAGGAGACATAAAAAATTTGAGGAGTGGATTTTAGATGTACTATTTAGATAAGGGTTTCCCAGACAATTAGAGTGGGGGTTAATGTCATATTTATAGGTGCAGTAATTAATCATAGCCATTCAATTTATTATTATTAAATCTGGGCTTTTCGGCCTAGGTTAACCCTAGCCAACAATGCTCGACTGGTTGACCGTTAATGATGGAGGTCGACCACTAAGGGTCGACCGGTCTCAATTCAACCGTCGACCGGTTAATGTTACTTAAATTAACATTAACTTTCCTTTTTATATATATTTTAGTTATTTATTATTCCAAATCTTTAAAGGTTAATAGTTTTTCCGTATGAACTCCGATTACGAAACTTAATATATGAAAGTTGTCTACAAAATCATCACGAACACAATGGTGCAAGTTTCTTTTTTTTGTAGAGAAATGTGTGATCCTCTAAAGTAGAGGAGAGCATACATGTACACACACACACATATATATATATATCACCGACAGTAAGGAGCTGCCAACATGCCTGGCAGGTGACAAATCATAACACAAAAAAATCTAAGATAATAACATTAGGTAACTTCTTGAATGAGCTCCGACAAGGACACCGCCCATTACACCTCAGTATCAAACTCCATCAAGGCCACCACCTGATAATGAGGTGTTAGAAGTACCCAATAAAAAACCATGGTGCATCCAAGTGAACAAATGAGATCAACAAGCAGCTCCGCTAGAGAATGAACGCCTCACAGCTAGCGCGGATGATCCAGATCTAAAATGTGAAATCTCTCCTAACATTGATCCTACGAAAAACAATCCTGCAATCTTGGAAACAACAATTTTGAAACCCTACGAATAGCATACTAGCACCATATATAGCCTAAAACCTGTACCTGAAGATGAAACTAAACAAAAATAAGAATAACACACATATAAGTATATAAATAAAATTTATATACATATATACGCATTAATGAAATAAAGGTAAAAAAACTAGAGTTAAAACTATGAGATAGCAAGGAAACTAAAAAAAGAGATAAAATAATAAAAGGGTCGATTTCATTATGCAACATCATAACTTACTATTATGTTATGAGATAGAATCAAGAGGCATCAATATTAACAAAATATGTAATTATATAGATATAAAAAAGAATTAAAAAAAAAGAATTTAACATTATGCTCCTTTGATCAAAAGAACATTGTGATAATCAAAAAAGTCTTTGCTCGAATTTGAATAAATGATAACGATGTAGTTATTAATGTTAAAAGTATTGTTTTCTCGTTTAAATAAATCAGTGCTTTTCCTAACCTTATTAAGATATTCATTAAAATGATTATTTTTAGCCAATCTATATTTTGGATTTGAGATACAATTGAAACAAAATGATGCTACTGTTATTACCAATATATTAATATAACTCTCGTTATTATTAAATAGTCTCTGTTTTCTCTCAAACCCAATATACCAACATATTATAATGAATAAAGTATCTAATGAAAATCTATTTTATTTTTTAAATTAAATCTTAAGTTATTGCAGTAAAAATCACAATCATTAATTTTAGTTGTAAGAATAAAGTTAAAGATTTTAAGAGTATTATTAAGAATGTAGCAAGTATCCATACAGTCGTTGTTAGCGCCAAAATTGGTCACTAATACCCAAATCCAGATGAAAGCACCCACCAACAGTCATAGCTAATAGATAGAATGTATGTAGAGAGTATAAATATGAAGAATAGTAGAAATTAAAAAGGAAAGCAATAATAACAGAGGATTTAGAGTGGTTCGGATGACTCTGGCCTACGTCCACTCCAGAAATTTCCTTTTTATTGATATCAGGATCAAGTACAATTACAATCCGGAGTTTCCAAAATAACAATGGTAGAGTAGCCTTAGTGGAGAAGAGGGAGGGGAACATAAAATGAAGAAGATCCCATTTTCTGAAGCCCCACATGATGTATTTATAGGCAAAACCCGAGTCAATGGGTTTCCTGAGTGGTCTGGGCCCACCAAGACCCTAACCGATCCAAACCTCAAACACCACGACCAACCCCGAGTTCACAATATGCTAACCCGATCTCCCTTGGGCATGACTCGAAGCAGGCCAATCCACGACTCAGAGTAAACAAGGCTAGAACTCGGAGCATAATGAAGCCGATCCCTTCCTTTAACAGGTCGATCCATAGTTTGCTGCCGACCTGAAGCAAGTAACTCACATCCAATCATGCCGACCGACCCCGAAACCAAGCTGGCAACTCAAGTATATTCAAGTGTTGACCCAAATGTAATCCTGCGCCGATCCCAAGTTCACCATTCCAAGACCAATCCACCGACCCGAGTCCATCTCGAGGATAAGCAGGCACCGACCCATCCAAATGCCGAGCCATACCAACAAGACCGACCCACTTCGACATGCCGAACCACCTCAGCCTAGCTACCATGGCCGACCAACACATGGTCGAACGCTCGTGACCGACCCACCTTAGCTTTCACACTATGACCGAATGATATGTCCTTCCTTCCTCTATCCGATCGACCCTCCTTAATCGATCCACTCTGACCTAGTTAAGCCGACCCACCCTGACCGAAGCACTCAGATGTTGATCCATCTAGTGCTGACCCACTCATATGCCAATCCATACCATCCTGACCGAACAATGCTCCCCAGACCGAACCGCACCATCCTGACCGAACCATGCCTACCAGACCGAACGACTGACACTGAACCATCCATGACTGATCGTCTTTCCATCCGGCCGGCTCAAACCCATCTATTCCAGTCTCGACAAACAAGTAGTCGATTTAGTTAAATCCGCCTGTCCATGGCCTTGCCAAAAGGCGGGTTAACAGTCGTAATATATATGATTAATATTTTCAAAATCCAAGTTACAAAAAGTACATTTATTATCAAGTGGCAAATTCTTTCTTTTTAAAAGTTCAATGGTGTTTAGCTTCCCATGCATGATTAATCACGTATGAATCTTAGCTTTTGGTGGTGCATTTGTTTTCCAAATAAGATTAAAAGTGTTATTAAATGCTCGAGAAAGTAAGAAATTTATACAATGAATTAGAAGTGAATTTTTTTTACTTTTATCCCATTCCTAGTTAATAATATCATTCTCTTTATCAATATATTATATAAATTCAATCTTGCACATAATAAAGAAAATTGTCTAAGAGCTGTACCTTCTAAAATTCTATTAAAACTAAAGTTCCAATGGGGATCATTATCTTGAGAGAAAACATCTTTGATTAAATCATTTTTAAAGTTACAAAATTCAAAAAGCTCTTTAAATTTGACCCTAAGAGGAATGGCTGATATCCAACGATCATGCCAAAAATTTGTAACACTATTTGAATAAATAATCGTATTAGTACCAAGGTTATAAATGTCATGAAATTTTAAAATTGATTTCCAAAAATTAGACAATTTATTGCTAACCAAAGGTGTAATTTGGTATAAATTATTACTACCATTATAATAATGCTTAGATATAATTTCTTCCAAATAGAATTATCATTTGTATCCTTAAATTTCCACAACCACTTCCCTAATAAAGACAAATTCATGTTACGTAAATTAATAACACCTAGTCCTCCCTCCTTTTTCGATTTACAAACGGTTTCCCAACTAACTAAATATTTAGACTACTGCTAGGATTAACACCACTCCATAAGAAATCTCTTCTTATTTTATCAATTTTGTTGATCACCCATTTTGGAAAAAGGCGCATTGACATCCAATAAATCGGAAGTGCAGATAAAACAGAATTGATGAGAACTAATCTACCTGCTCTTGATAAAGACCTCCCATTCCAATTGGAAACTCTATTTTTAATTTTATCTATTATAAATAGCCAGTCATCATGTTTAAGTTTAGTTGGTCCAATCAAAAATCCAAGACAATCAACAGGGAAATTCATGGTTTTACAATTTAACGGATTAGCTACTAAACCCTCAGCCTTATAAACGTCATTTAAAACTAAAACCGAACTTTTATCAAAATTAATTTTTAGTCCTGAAAGTAGTTCAAAGCTGTACAAAATAAATTTAAGGGTAATGACGTGATTAGCCAAATGGGAAGTAAATATTAAGGTATCGTCTGCAAATTGAAGAACAGAGAGACCATTTCATGAAATTTCGCTACCAACGCACCCTAAAGCTCCATTTCCAACAGCTTTTTTAATTATCATAGCGAAAACATGAGAAGCTAAATTAAACAAGAGAGGCGATAAAGGATCACCCTGCCGTAAGCCACTTTTTGACTGAATTTTATTCCCTAAAATCCCATTAACCATTATACTATAATTACAAGTTTTAAGCAATGCCATAATCCAACCAACCCATTTACGACTAAAACCTTTAGCCTTTAACATCAATTAAAAATCTCAATCAATTGAATCAAAAGCTTTTGCAAAGTCAAGTTTAAGAAGCACACATGTAATGTTATTCTTACAACAGTGATTAATATACTCTTGAACAACATCCACTCCATCCGTTATATTTCTACCCTTAATGAAAGGGTTTTGAACAATCGATTAAACCATTCATTCTTATACTATGTCTATTTGTTAATCGACGGAATTTCTATCGAGTTAGAAAACCGTCGAAAAATTTCAAATTAAAATATAACCACAAGCGCACGGCGTACACTTGTAGTACGTGGCGAATACGGGTCGATCCGCAGGGAATTGATGATTTTAAAAATCTATTCAATCAAATTAAACCAAAGTCGAGTGAAAGTTAAACTAGAGAATTAGAAAATTAACTAACTAACTAAAAGAAAAGAGATGCAAATATAAGAGTTAAATGATAATTTAGAGAATTAATCCACTCTCTAGATTATGTAGTTCAACACATATGAAATCATAATCTCTCTTTTATGGTCATTAGTGCTTTAATTGATGTGCTTATCATATGTATGGCATATTTGTGCTATTGATTAGCCAACAGAAGCCATCAAACTATAACACACCCCTTAAACCTGTAACAACCCGCATATTTATCGATTTTATATTTATAAATTTTATCGTTAGTCGGATGTTAGTCCGAAAAGCTAATTTTTGCATACAGTTAAATTAGGACTCGAGACCACTTCCATTGAGTTCAAAATGACATTTGCGATCTTTTTGAGTATAAACTTCGATATGTTTGGAGTTAGTGAAATTCTTGCTACCTTTTCCCGCTTGTGACTTTGGTTTGGACTGCACCTTTTTAGTTCAGCCCAACCCCCTTCCTCACTTCATTCACCATTTGTTTTAACATTCAAGCTTTATCAAAAATGGTGGTGGGAAGTGGAAATTAAAACTCCAAACTCAAATTCTATTGCAAATCCGACATTCAACTCCAAATTCAAGTAGAAGATAGTGGATTCAAGCTTTGGATTGCTTCTCCTTGCTTTCAATCTCCATCTTCATCCATTTTAGTGAAAAGGTGAGATTTTTAATCTCACATCTTGCCTATATCTGTCATTGGACTGTTGGGAATGGTTCCCTATCACTTTAGCATGCACATTTGCATTTGGTTTGGATTGGATTGGCGAAAAACTCCAATTTTTAGTGTTTTTGGTGAATTCCAGCCTTTAGGTCGTTCTGTCCAGGTTAGGTCGTCCAGACTGCTAGCTCGCGCGCGTTGAAAAGTCACGGCCTTCATATTTTCGTTCGCATGCCTTAGGTCGTCCGCGAGTTAACGCCTTAGGTCGTCCGCGAGTTAACGCCTTTAGGTCGTTCGCCTATAGGTTGGTCTGCCCACCTATTTAGCTCGTTCGGGGTTAGGTCGTTAGGCCTTAGCTCGTATGGCCATTATTGCGCGTCTGGAGTTAAGTCGTGCGCGTTCCAGGCCATAAGTCGTAGGTCGTCCCCGACCTAACTTCACTAGGTCGTTCCAGGCCTTAAGTCGTAGGTCGTCCCCGACCTAACTTCACTAGGTCATTCCAGGCCTTAAATCGTAGGTCGTCCCCGACCTAACTTCACTAGGTCGTTCCAAGCCCTAAGTCGTAGGTCGTCCTCCGACCTAAAATCACTTGGTATCACACTACGTCGCCTACTCCCTTAGGTCGCGTGAACCCTTAAGTCGTTAGACCTCATTTTGCTTTAGGTCGTAGGCGATCTTATCTGAAAAACATTCAACAGAATTTCCACTTTGATGCATTTTGAGCTGATTTCCATGGATTTTGTTCATGTCTTCGAATGTGAATTTTTGTGATAGATTGTTTCTACAATCATTTTTGTGATTTTTCACTTTAAAAATATGAAGGTTTCAATACTAGTAGTAAATATCAAAACTCTTTCATCAAAGCAATTTCAACTCTATTTTATTATAAAGCTCTTTTTCCTAAACTGTTTTCCAACCTATTAGTATATACAAGCCTTTACTTCACTCGGATGATAAATCGAATTAAACGACTTAGTAAAACGAGTGGTATGAAATGCTTGCGTTCACTTCGTCGGTTAGCTCTTGGACTTGTTCGATTGAACTCTTTTGTGACAATTTTCTAGTGAAGATCTACAGTTTGTTTGTAAATATTTAAGTTAAGCTAGTGGTTATGGGACATGAAGCTAAACTCATATATTTACTGGCTTAGTGTAATTGACACTTCTTTATGATCATGACGATCATTTTTGTGATTTAGACTAGCGATTGAGCGATGTCTCTTTGTCTACGAGGGAGACTAAACCCCGTTTGTGTGATGTTTCACCATCACATATTGGGGTTCGGGCCGTTCGTGTGTCAAAATTTAATGGATAGCTTTCATGAGATAGCTTCTCGTTCATGTGTTACGCGCGTTGGTGAGTTTTCATGCTCCCATTCTTGTGATAGGCCTCCCCCCTTTTTATGTGATTTCTGGATTTCTTGTGATGATTTCTGAAATTTGTGCTTCACCATTTTTCATGATTTTCATTGATATGATATCAGTTTTTGTGCATTGGTGAATTCGTGTGTCATTGACTTGTTACGAATACAAGTTTAGGGTATGATACCCTATTTTATCTTTGAGAAGATTCTTGTGATATTGATTAATCTCTTGTTGATTATCATTTACATACTTATAGTAGTATGCCATTATAGTTATTACATGTTCATGCCATGTCTTTTACTTTATACCATATCATCTGATATTTATAGCTAGACTGATCCGTTTATTATTTTCTTATAAATAATACTCGGGTCAGACCGAGATGTTACAGGTGCTTCTGCTTGACTTCTCTTCAGGATTATTCTGACTTTTGGCTAACTAATTAGATTAGTAGTTTTTGGATGTACACATTTGAGATATAGACTCTATGTTGTGTACTTATTCTTTTGTATAGCACGTGCTACTATTCTTTTGTATTATCGTGGATCTTTCCGACCACTACTCTGATGTACACTTTCATGTGTTATTTATATATTCATATCTCTTTCCGCCTTTGTGATATGAATGTCTGTGACTTATTTATGTTATGATTAATCCTATGTTTGTTTCCGAAGATTATTTATAGCCACCGTGTGATAGCTTTGAGTTTGTATCGGTATGTCGGACTTCCTCCTTAAATGATATGCATTCTATACTATCTGATATATCGGTGCTCGCACGAAGAAGTTACACGGATGGTCGCTCCTCCACAGCCTTATTCTCCGTGCTAGTCGACAACACTACATCGTAGTGTTCTTGGTTAGCGTGGGTATAGAGGTGGGGCGTCACAAAACCACTTACTAACATTCATGAAATTTGACAATGAAAATGAAAATAAAATCTATTTTAAGTATGGCCTATTAACTGTTGATTAGAAATATAGACCATCAAATTTTAATCTCAAATCACTTTCTTTTGCCTTAATCATATTTTGATGAAGAGGCAATTAGTGTTTGTGATTGTTTAAGCATAGCCTATTTGGTGTCAACAATATAGGCTATCAAATTCAAGGAAAAAACAACAATTAAACCACTTCAATCATTCTTCATTAAGCACAAAACGAGAGCATGAATTAACAAATAGTTGAAGCTACATAATTGGAGAGCTTCATTACCCCTAAGTTGAAGGGGTTTAGCCTCTCATATTTTTCATTTGATTAACAAATGTATCTTTTAACATGAAAGCAAAAAGAAAGCAAAATGAAAGCTCAATGAAAGAAAACTATTCTAATTGCATAAAAGAAAATCTACACTACTAGCATGAAAGGAAATGAACATGTAATTAAAAGGAAACAATAATTACATTGCATAAAAAAGGAAATTACATGAAAATAAAAATGGCTAAGTATCCATGAAAAGAGAAAGAGAAGAGCTTGTTTATTTGTGAGACTAAACTAAACTAAGAGAGACTAAGGAGGAGAAGGTTACATGAAACATAAGGGGTACTTATACATGTGTTAAACCCTAATTCTATTTTTGGGGAATGCCCAAAATACACTTGAGAAAGTGTGGAGGCCAAGTAATCATTAGCTTCTACTAATCATCATTTAAGTGTACATGAAGCCATTAATTCCAGAAGCATGTGCATTAGCCTCTAATTTGTACATTAAGGTAGGTGGGTAGGTGGGGTCCTCCATTATCTTCACTTTAAATTATTTCCATCTTCATTTGTTCTCTTCACTCTTGTGCATGCATATGTGATCATGAAACCACTTGTATATGAATTTAAATTCCTATAAAATAATATAGAAATTTTCAATTAAATTTTAGAAAATTAATATATGCACAAAAATGACCATTTTTCCCTTGGATGAAGATGAATATGTGACGATTTGAAAATAATATGAATTTTTGTTTAAACAAGTTAAAATGCCTAATATGATCATTTATTTAATTTAAATAGATTAAATATGGTGGTAAAAATATGCACATTTACGTGCACATCACTATTCGCTAAAACTTTAGAAATAATTTTAACAGAACAATTAATTAAAGAAATTGGTCTAAAATCTTTCAAATTATTAGCACCGATTTTTTTATGTAATAGAATGACATTAGCAAAATTAAATCTTCCTAACTGTAGTTTCCCATTATAAAATTCGTCAAACATGTTAATTAAATCAAATTTTAATACATTCCAAAAAAGTTTATAAAATAGAATAGGAAAACCGTCGGGACCCGGGGCTTTATCACTAGGCATATCATTAACAGCCTTCAAAATCTGCTCTTCAGAAAAAGGATTATCAATGTCATTAAGATTAACTCTAGATTCAATAGGATATAGATCAATCCATCTAACGTCTATTCTATGCTTGTTTTTATTGCCAAAAATGTCCCTATAGTAATTAGTAAAGGCCTTATTAAGATCCCTTTGATGAACCAATTCAACATTATTCACAAAAATAGAGTTTATTGTGTTGCTACGTTTTCTACCATTAGCCATATTATGAAATTTTTTTGTATTATTATCACCTTCATTAATCCATTGAATTCTAGATCTCTGTTTCCACATAACCTCTTCTTTTTCTAAAATTGAATTAAGTTCTTCTTTCAAATTAGCGAGAACATTACGCTCTCCAAGATTTAATTGTCTAGTTTCTTCTATCTTATCAATTTTAAGCATTTCAGAAAGTAAATTATCCTTTTTAATTTTAATATTGCTAAATACATTCTTATTCCAATTTTTAAGAAAATTCCTAAGACCTCTAAGTTTTAAAACAAATTTATTTGCTACGTTATCTATATTCCTGATATTGTAAAAATTCATTGATATCCATTTATTTTTAATTAGATTAGAGAAGTTAGATTCTAATAACCACATTTTTTCGAATTTAAAAGTTTTATTAACAATTCTATGATGATTACACGTAAGAATGATGGGGCAATGGTCAGAATACGTATAAGGCAAACTAGTGACTCTACAAATAGGAAATATATCTTCGATTTCATCGTTGATAAAAAATCTATCTAAAAGAGCCATTGAAGGGGAATCCGTAGTATTACTCCAAGTGATTATCTATTAGATAAAGTCATTTCTATCGATTACTATTAATAATAAATTGATCAAATTCTTCCATAGAAGAGAAATCTCCTTCCTGGGGAGACTGTTCCCCTAAAAAACGCGTAACATTGAAGTCACTGCCCATAATCCAAGATCCCGGAGTGAATGATCTAAATTCTAGACATTCACTCCATAAAACTCGACGACCAATTTTCGAGTTTGGACCATAAACGTTAGAAATATTTAATAAAGAGTTATCACTAAGATTAATGAGAATAATATCTATAGAGTGTTGTTTAGTAATAGTT
Organism: Allium fistulosum; assembly: GCA_030737815.1. Classification (NCBI taxonomy): domain Eukaryota; kingdom Viridiplantae; phylum Streptophyta; class Magnoliopsida; order Asparagales; family Amaryllidaceae; genus Allium; species Allium fistulosum. The sequence goes on from CM060902.1 coordinate 240,006,631, forward strand.
TGAAGAAGTTTAAAAGAATTATCATGCCACCCTATAAGTAAACCCCCAGAAGCACCAATTGAAGGTAAACAAGCCCAGTGTCTAAAATGATAACCACCTAATCTTCTACAAAACGAAGATCGGGATATTCTATTTTCATTTCCTGTAAAAGGGCGATATCAATACAGTAACCTTTAAAAAATGTTCTAATTTTATCACATTTATTTAAATCATGAAGACCCCTAAAATTCAAGCTAATAATCCTCATAATCCAGATAATCTAACCCTCTCTATTTCCCTACTCCTAATGAAAGTAGTACCTAATTCATCATCAGTAAAAACAAAAGCGGTATCCCTAGCTAACTGACATAACTCACTGGTGGATTGACTACCTAGAGCATAGGAAGAATAAGTACTTCCTAAAACAGAAGCTATACCTGAGCCTGAATTTGTAGTGCCACTCATAGCACTCGAATCAAGCGACTCACCCATTAAAGAGGAATGACTGCTATGGACCCTAACACTATGACGAACAATACCACTGACATCAACCGATTTCCTACGCCTGCCTCTCTTTGTTGATGAAGATAAAAATGGAGTTTTGTTATTATTAACCTAAAAAATGGATCAACACCCTGGTTTGAGTTTGAAAGCACAAGCCCTGTTCTGACAGAGAAATATCACAGATCACAGATATAAGTAAGGAATAGTAAAAGAAAGAAGACAGAGAATTTTTATAGTGGTTTGGCTATTAATGAAGCCTACATCCACTTTATATTTTTCGTATAGACTGATTGCTATTACTAGATGTGTTTGACTACAAGCTTTGATTATCTCTCAATAGATTGAATCTCCGGAGTTGGGATCCACTGGAGAATCACAGTGAATTCCTTTGGAGATTGTTGTGAGGGAGGTAGAGAGTGAAGAATGTTTCCAACATAGCTTCAGCAACCAGTCCGGATCCGATCCTCTTTGTGTTGCAGGTGGGATGGTATTTATAGAGGTCGGAAGGCTTCTGGGCCAGGCCCGTCTTCATCAGCTCGTAGGTAGGCTACATGCGACCTAGGGAGCTTTGGCTCGCAAAATGAGCCAAAACCATGGGTCACTGGCGACCCATGCCCGATGGGTCGCTGGCGACCCATGCCCGATGGGTCGCTGGCGACCCATTCCCGATGGGTCGCTGGCGACCCATAGACTTAGTTCGTTTTGCGGGCCAAGTCTTGCCTCTTTTTGATAGTGTTCCATATCTAGTTTGTTTAATGGTTTGAGCAGAAGTATGGGTTGCTGATGATCTAAGCCTTAGGATTTTTCTGGAGGTTTTAATTGAAGATGTTTCCATAGTCTTTTATCGTAGTTGTTTGCGTAGTATCGTTGCACGTTACTCCGTCTTTATGACGATCTGCTGGCTAATTGTGCCTTGATTGCTGACTGGACTAAACTGACGCTAGCTTCTTGGTTCAGTTGAACTTGGTTGTTGCTTTAGTAATATGGTTTGGCTCTTGTCAACTCTTGCCTTAGCCTTTCTAGTTAAGCTCTAAGCCCTTCTGATGTGATGGGGTTGTTCTGTTTTCTGCTGGATCCTGTTGGGTTAAAAAGCCAGATAACATTTCCCCCCAAAGTACGCCTTTTGAATGAAAGGTGTGCTTTGCTCTAGAACAAGTAATGGCAACGAGTCTTCGGTTGTTGGGTATTTATTCTTGGTGAATCGTTCAGTTCCTTCGGATTCTCTTGCCAATCACAAGTCATTCCAAATCTGTTACAGCCTAAGACTCTAGACTCTGCCTAAGTGTAATCTATACATCACAATCATTCCGATTTCATTCGGGGTTATTACATCACATGTCTCTAATTACATTACACATCTCTAATCGTCCCGCGTTCATTCAGGATTTACATCACTATCAATTTTTGCTTTTCATTTAGAGTTTTTACATCATATATCAAAATCAAATCATATATCAGAATCATATCATATCACATCATATATCAAAATTACATTATATCTCAAAATCACATCATGTCACAACATATATCAAAATCACATTGTATCACATCATATATCAAAGTTATCCTGTGTTCATCGAGGATTTATCCATTTTGTTCTATTTATAAGGCATTCAAATCTTTTTTTTGCAAAACCAAATCTGTTTTATGGTTTGATCTTTCTAGATCGTTTAAGTAAGTATAATGCGTGATCTCTCCGGATCATTTAATGTTTAGTTTAATGCACGATCTATCTGGATCGTATAATGTTTAGTTTAGTGCGCGATCTTTCTGGATCATTTAATGTTTTAAGTCAAGGGAACGATCTTTCCAGATCATTTGTTTGTTAAGTCAAGAGGGATTAAGTAAGCCCATCCACTCACTCTCCGGTGAGGGGACTTACTTGTTACACTCCGGTCCCGTGGTGGGACTCTAAGGCGATCAATATCGTACAAGTCCATCCACTCGCTCTTTGGCAAAGCGATTTGCATCTTGCACTCCAGTCCTGGTGGGACTCTAAGGCGATCAATATCAGTTATCGAAATTCAAATATTCAAATTTAAAAAAAAGAAATTAACCAAGTAGGAGTCCTAAATGTTCATTTCAAGCATCTAACTCAGAGCGTGCCTAGGGACCATTCGAGATCCCGTACACGTGTAAGCGGCCTTCGATTGTTATTGTCCTAAGTTCTCTCAGGCATCCGACTCAGAGCATGCCTAGGGACCGTTTGGGATCCTGTACACGTGTAAGCAGCCTTCGATTATTATTATCCTAAATAGTCATCTCAGGCATCAGACTCAGAGCATGCCTAGGGATCATTCGGGATCTCGTACATGTGTAAGCGGCCTGAGATTATTATTGTACTTAGTAGTCATTTCAGGCATCCAACTCAGAGCGTGCCTAGGGACCGTTCGGGATCCCGTACACGTGTAAGCAGCCTGAGACTGTTGAGGGCATAAAAAGCAGAAGATAGAGAGTAAGGGATGAACCTGCCCCCTGTTCCAACTGTGGACTTCTGGTTTCGGCTCATGCGGTCATGTATTCATACTCTGATTTTCTATTCTAGCTCCAACGTCACCCGTTCCAGGCGTTAAAGCTCGTCCTAGATCCAAATCTGTCGTGCCCCCAAGTTGTGTGGGCATTATTTTTGTTTGTTTTGCTCTAACTCTAGATGCTCCTACATTGGGTCCTATTGTTGATTCCAGCATTGGCCCCAAGTATCAGTTGCTCTGGGCATTGGAGCAAGACTCCATCTTATTCTAATCCAACTCTAACATCTTCTGTGTCGTTCTCTAGAGTTTGATTCCAATTCCCTACAGATCCATCCATCCCTTGCTACTCCATCCTCTAGAAGAAGCTATCTATCATCTCTTGTTGCCTTTTGCCTGCCCCCAAGCTCCGGTTGACTTGCCACAACTCTAGATCTAGTATTAGGCCAGCTCATCTTCTCTAAATCTTAGATTCGAACTTCAATTCTTCAGATCTCGTTCAAGGCTCTCAATGAAAGCACCAAAATGTTAACCTAAAAAATGGATCAATAGCCTGGTTTGAGTTTGAAAGCATCAGCCCTGTTCTGACAGAGCAATATCACAGATCATAGATATAGAAAAGAACAGTAAAAGAAAGAAGACAAAGAATTTTTATAGTAGTTCGGTTGTTAATGAAGCCTACTTCCACTTTATATATTTTTTATAGACTGATTGCTGTTACTAGATGTGTTTGGCTAGAAGACTTTGATTATCTCTCAATAGACTGAATCTCCGGAGTTGGAATCCACTTGAGAATCATAGTGAATTTGTTTGGAGATTTTTGTGAGCGAGGCAGAGAGTGAAGAATATTTCTAGCAGAGCTTCAGCAACAAGTCCGGAGCTGATCCTCTTTGTGTTGCAGGTGGGATGGTATTTATAGAGGTCAGAAGGCTTCTGGGTTAGGCATGTCTTCATCAGCTCCTAGGTAGGCTACAGGCGACCTAGGAGGGCTTTGGCTCGAAAAACGAGCCAAAACCATAGGTCGTTGGCAACCCATAGACTTGGTTCGTTTTGCGGGCCAAGTCTTGCCTCTTTTTGATAGTGTTCCATATCTAGTTTGTTTGATGGTTTGAGCAGAAGTATGGGTTGCTGATGATCCAAGCACTTAGGATTTTTCTGGAGTTTGGAATTAGAGATGTTTCCATAGTCTTTTATCGTAGTTGTTTGCGTAGTATCATTGCACGCTACTCCGTCTTGATGACGATCTATTGGCTGATTGTACTTTGATTGCTGATTGGACTGAACTGACGCTAGCTTCTTGGTTCAGTTGAACTTGGTCGTTGCTTTAGTAATATGATTTGGCTCTCGTCAACTCCTTGCCTTAGCCTTTCTGGTTAAGTTCTAAGCCATTCTGATGTGATGGGGTTGTTCTGTATTCTGCTGGACCCTGTTGGGTTAAAAACCCGGATAACAGTTATCAATATTACACTCATTATCAATTACTACATACGAGTTTTGTGCACCCTGTAAATCATTATTTTCTATGTCATCATTCACACTAGTACCAGAATTAAAAACATTGCCAACCACATCCCCATCCACGCCATTATTCTTTTCTATATCATCATTCTTTTCTATACCATCTGTCACAGCCTCTCCATCACATTCCCCAACCATGCCACCACCTTGAGAACTGACAAAAAGCACTGTCGAAGCATCCACTATAGAACCCATTCCAGTTGAAACAATAACATCACTCAATGAGCAATCAGTTGAAGAAGAACCCACATCAGCTAATTCCATGTCAAACATGCACACATTAAAACCTGCACCAATAACCACATGATGCCCAACTGGATCAATCAACACCACATCTTTCTTCTTTAAACCATCAACAACATCTAAACCCATCTTAACGTTATTCATAAATTCTAAATCCATCAAATTAATCACTGCATCTTTCAACAACTTGCTCGTGTGCACACTAGTATCCAAGTATGAGTAAACCGTACAAAAATCTCCGATCATTAGTACACTCGAATTTAAGTCTCCTTCCATAATGCAAAACCGAACACCATTAATAATCAAACCGCAAGATAAAGACTTGTGCATATCAACATATATAGCACCAAAGTCAAAATGCACAATATCTACTTCCAAGCAACCAGATGAACCAACCTTGCCAACCTCCTTACCAACATCACTACAATCAAAAACCTCAGTTAAACTGTCAATAGAAGCATTGCAATCATAAACATGATTCCTTGAACTATTATCATACACCAAAGACTTAGATGAGTAAGGAGCAATTTCGGCAACATCATTACACTGTATATCTACAACTTATAGAGAAGCATCCTCTCTAAACCCACTCACCTAAGATCTGTTATCCACCAAACAACCATCCGAGACCCCTCCATTAGTTACAAATCCTTGTGATAGATCTGATTCCACTATGAATCCTCCAGTGAACTTAGACAATCAAAACCGTTAGAAGTAACTAATTCAAAACTCCCTATATTACAAGATTTGGCACTAAATTTTTTGTTATGAACATGAACAAATACTTTACCCAACTCTCGCAAATGAATTGTAGAACCAACATTACAAACTGCACACTCATTATCAATCATTATATCCTTGGTTTCCAAAGACCAAGTGTAACAACCCGCATATTTGTCGATTTTATATTTAATTATTTTATTTAAATATTTTATCGTTAATCAGATTTTGGTCCAAAAAGCTACTTTTTGCATATGGTCAAATTAGGACTCGAGACCACCTCCATTGAGTTCAAAATGACGTTTGCAATCTTTTTGAGTGTAAACTTTGATATGTTTGGAGATAGTAAATTTTTCGTCACTTTTTGCTTTGGGCTTTGGTTTGGGCTGAACCACTTACCAACTCAGCCTAACCCCCTCTCCTCTTCACTAATTCCTTCTTCATTTTCCTAACACTTAAAGATTCTTCAAAAATGGTGGAGGGAATGGGAAATTAAAACTCCAAAGTCTCAATCTTCATTGCTAATCCAACAATCTACTCCAAATTCAAGTGAAGACATTGATTCAAGCTTGTGGTTGATTCTTGCTTTGCTCTCAAGCTTCATCTTCATCAAATTTCATGAAAAGGTGAGATTTTTATCTCACATTCTTGCCTATAACTGTCATTGGATTGTGGGGAATGATTCCCTATCACTTGTGCATGTGCATTTTCTTTTGGTTTGGATCGAATTGGTGAAAAACTCCAAATTTCGTGTGTTTTAGCATTTTCCTTGCATTAGGTCGTTCTATCGAAAAGTCGCACTGAGCATAACTCATTTCCGACCTTAATTCGTTCGTATGAGTTAGGTCGTTCGTACGAGTTAGGTCGTAGGTCGCTAGGCGTTAGGTCGCTCGGTCTTGTTTGAGACGTTAGGTCGTTCGAGCTACTAGGTCGCTCAGCCCTCACCTTAGGTCGCAATTCCGTTAGGTCGCTTCGTACCTTAAGTCACTCGGCAATGGCTCGTTCTACACTAGGTCGCATGCCTGGCTCATTCGCCTTAGGTCGCTCAGTAGATAGCTCGCTCATTCCTTAGGCCGCTCACCACGTTAAGTCGCTTGGCCTGTTCAACCATTTAGGTCGTTCACGTTAAGTCGCTCGGCCACACTGAGTCGCTTATGTCGATAGGTCGCTCAGTCTTCACCCCTTAGGTCGCGTGCTTAGGTCGCTCACCCCCGAAGTCACAACCCACTAGGTCGTTTGACCTGTTCTCTCTTAGGTCTCTTGGCCTTGTTTACTTTAGGTCGTTAGACCTTATTTTCTTTAGGTCGCATGACCCCTTAAATTGTTTGACCACTTGGTCGTAGCATGTTAGGTCGCACGGCTTTGTTAAGACGTTAGGTCGCTTTCCTTTTTACACTTAGGTCGTTCGACCTGTATCTTGTTAGGTCGCTCGGCATGCTTGGCCGCACCATCTACTCCTACTTTGATGCATTTTGAGCTGATTTCCTTGGATTTTATTCACGTCTTCGAATGTGAAGTTTAGTGGATTGATTTGTTTCTACAATCAATTTTGTGACTTGTCACTTTTAAAATATGAAGGTTTCAATACTAGTAGTAAATATCAAAACTCTTTTATCAACTCGATTTCAACACTATTTTATTACAAAACTCTTTTTCTTAAACCGTTTTCCAATCTACTAGTATATACAAGCCTTTACCTCACTCGGATGAGAAATCTAATTAAACGGCTTAGTAAAACGAGTGGTATGAAACGCTTGCGTTCACTTCGTCGGTTAATTTTTGGACTTGTTCGATTGAACCTCTTGTGATAATTTTCTAGTGAAGATTCATAGTTTGTTCGTAAATATTTATGTTAAGCAAGTGGTTATGGGACAAGAAGTTAAACTCATATATTTACTAGCTTGGTGTGATTGACACTTCTTGATGATCATGACGATCATTTTTGTGATTTGATTTAGACTAGCAATTGTGCGATGTCTCTTTGTCTACGAGGGAGACTAAACCCCGTTTGTGTGATGTTTCTACATCACATATGTGGGGTAGCGCCCCACGGTCTTCGGGCCATTCTTGTGGAGCTTTGGCTCAAAATTAATGGTTAGCTACCATGAGATAGCGTCTCATCTTGTGTTACACGTGTTGGTGAGTTTTCATACTCCCGTCTTGTGATAGGCCTCCCCCTTCTTGTGATTTCTGGATTTCTTGTGATGATTTCTGGAATTTTGTGCTTCACCAATTTTCATGATTTCCATTGATAAGTTTTATCAATTTTTGTGCATTGGTGAATTTGTGTGTCATTGACTTGTTATGAATACAAGTTTAGGGTATGATACCCTATTTTATCTTTGAGAAGATTCTTGTGATATTGATTAATCTCTATTTGATTTTCAATTACATACTTATAGTAGTATGCCACTATGGTTATTACATGTTCATGCCATGTCTTTTATTTTATACCATATCATCTGATATTTATAGCTAGACTGATCCGTTTATTATTTTCTTATAAATAATACTCGGGTCAGACCGAGATGTTACATGTGCTTCTGCTTGACTTCTCCTCTGGATTTTTTTGACTTTTGGCTAACTACTTAGATTAGTAGTTTTTGTTGTATACATTTGAGATATAGACTCCGTGATGTATACTTATCCTTTTGTGTAGCTTGTAGCTATTCCTTTGTATTATTGTGGATCTTTCAGACCACTACTTTGATGTACACTTTCATGTGTTATATATTCATATCTTTTTCCGCCTTTGTGATATGAATGTCTGTGACTGATTTGTGTTATGTTTATTTCTATGCTTGTTTCCGAAGATTATACATAGCCACTGTGTGATAGCTTTGCGTTTGTATCGGTATGTCGGATTTCCTCCTTAAATGAAATGCATGCTATACTATCTGACATATCGAGGCTCGCACAAAGAAATTACACGGATGGTCGCTCCTCAACAACCTTATTCTCCGTGCTAGTTAACAACACTACACCGTAGTGTTCTTGGCTAGCGTGGGTATAGAGGTGGGGCGTCACAGCTTGGTATCAGAGCCAAACTTCGGAACAATGTAGAATAACTTAACAAGGATCATCGTCCTAAGTCCAACTTAGGAGTCGTGCCTTAGGATTTAATTCGAGTCTTCGTACCGATTCATCCTATTTCCCTCTTATGAATCCTTGTTTTATCTATCAAGACTTGCTTGATATTTATTTGGAGAATAACTTTTCTTCTTTTCTCTTCCTTAAAGAAGAGAATGTCTAGACCAGGTCGTCCCAAAGCTGGACCATCTACTGTTACTCCCCAGGATGGAGTTTTCATGACTGCTAAGTAGCTTCTTGATTTAGTAAAGAATGCTCAAGCAGCTGGTCCTAATCAGGAACCTACTCATCCTAAGTCTGGATTTGCATGCTTGTGCAATGATTATACCAACTTGGGTGGGAAACCATTCAAAGGTTCCGAAACTATTATTGAAGTCCAGGCTTGGTTAAGAACATGCGATCGAATCTTTTCTCGCATGAATCTTATCGATCTTCACCGTGTTCAGGTGGCCTTCAGTATGCTCCAAGAGAGAGCATTGGATTGGTACGAACTTCTTATTTTTGAAATTAATGAAGCAGATTTCTCCTGGGAGCAATTCCGGGAACGCTTCGAATTAAAATTCGTACCAGAAGCAGAGAAAGTGACATTGGCTCGACGTTTCATAGACCTTGTTCAAGGTGAATCTTCCGTGACAGATTATGTCACATCCTTCGAGTCACTGTCTAAATATGTGGTTGAATACATCAACACCCCATTGAAGAAGAATCAAAGATTTGTCTATGGCTTAAACAAGAATCTCAAGAAGCCATTACTTCTAAAATTGGAAGTTTCTTTCGATCAACTCATTGATATCGCTCTTCGTCTTGAAGAGGCGGATAGGGAAAGCGATGTTGAAGTGGTGGGTGCCAAACCAAACTTCAACAACAAGAAGAGGCCAAACAAATTCAAAGGTCCTTATCCCAACAAAAAGGGTAAACCTGCACCTCCGGTAGCAAAGACTTCTACCCCTAGTAGCGGGCAATGCTATAACTGTGGTTCTAAGGACCATTTTGCGAACAAGTGTTCAAAGCCACGTTCTTGTCGCTATTGTAAGAGCCCGGATCATTATATACATTTATGCCCCGAACGTCAAGGCAATAAGGAGGGAAAGCTTAATGTGGCTCAAGCCCCTGGCAACACATCTCGCGGTCAAGGTATGTCTCATTCTATCCTTGATGGCATTATTATATTTCATGATCAACCTATTAGAGTTCTCTTTGATACGGGTGCATCCCATTCTTTTATATCAAAGGAACTTGTCGATACTTTTTCCTTAAGTGTTGTTGCTTTAATGACCTCTTTAAGAATTGCGAATTCGGTTGGTGGATCCGCAACTCTTAGTTTGCTTTGTAAAGATGTGGAGATTATTTTGTGTGATTTTCCTTTCCTAGCCGATTTGCATGTCATGCATTATTATGCTTTGGGATGATTTTGGGTATGGATTGGCTTAACTGTTATGAAGCTCATATCCTATGTCCTGAGCGGACTATTTATCTCCGACATCCGCAATCGGTTAATCAGATTTCTATTATTCTTAAAGATTCGGATTCCTCTTTGGTTGCATCTTTATATTCTTTAAATCCTCATGATGATGACAATGATGATGAGGAGGATGTCATTTCTCTTATTCGCATCGTTCGTGAATTTTCCGACATATTTGAGCCCGTCTTAGGATTACCACCTAAGCGAGCAATTGAGTTCAAAATTAATCTTATACCTGGAGCTCAACCTATTACCCGTCCTCCTTATCGCATGTCCAATAACGAGAATGAAGAGATGCGCAAACAATTATCCGAGTTGGAGACGAAGCAACTTATTCGCTCTAGTTCCTCGCCTTGGGGAGCTTCAGCTATTTTCATAAATAAGTCCGATGGTACACTTAGGCTTTGCGTCGACTACCGCAAGCTTAATGATCTTACTATTAAGAATAAATATCCTTTACCTCGGATTGATGATCTGTTTGATCAACTTAGTGGTGCTAGAGTCTTTTCACAATTGGACTTGGCTACCGGTTTTCATCAGCTTCGTATTGCAGAGGATAGTATTCCTTTGACTTCATTCCATACTCGTTATGGATCTTATGAACGGCTAGTTATGCCATTTGGTTTAACGAATGCTCCGGCTTATTTCGTTGACCTTATGAATCGAGTTTTCAAAGATTTCCTCGATCGGTTTGTTCTCATCTTTATTGATGATATTCTTGTGTATTCTAAAACCAAGGAGGAACATGAAAAGCATCTTCGGATTATATTGGAAACTCTTAGTAGCAATCAATTAAAAGCAAAATTTTCTAAATGCCACTTTTGGCAATCTAATGTGAAGTTTCTCGGTCATATTATTTCCGAATCCGAAATATCAGTGGATCCTTCAAAGATTGAAGCGATTCAAAATTGGATGAGACCGGAGAGTGTAACGGAAATCCGTAGCTTCCTTGGATTGGCGGGTTATTACCATCGTTTCATTAAGGACTTTTCTAAAATTGCCGTCCCTCTTACTGGCTTAACAAAGAAAGGTGTTAAATACATTTGGTCGGACAAATGTGAAACTTCTTTTCAGAAATTAAAAGAACTCCTTTCTGATGCTCCTATTCTTGTTATTCCCGAAGGGAATCAAGATTTTGTTGTTTATACCGATGCTAGTCGCGTTGGTTTGGGTGCCGTTCTTATGCAAAAAGAACGTGTTATTGCTTATGCTTCTAGGCAATTGAAGCCGGCTGAGACTAGATATGCCACACATGATTTAGAACTCGCGGCTATCGTTTTCGCCCTTCGAATTTGGAGACACTATCTTTTGGGAGAGAAATTTATACTTTATACTGATCATAAGTCTTTGAAATATATATTTTCTCAAAAGGAACTTAATTTGCGTCAACAGCGTTGGATCGAGTTCCTTGCCTCTTATGATCTTGATATTCTTTATACTCCCAGAAAGGGAAATCGAGTTGTCGATGCACTTAGTCGCAAGCAACAAGCGGTTGTTTCCATGATGATATCCGAATGGAATGATCTCGGAGTTTTATCCACTTGTGAAATTCGAGATCGTGTTTCCGATTTATGTTCATCTCTTGTTTTATGTAGCCTTGAAGCTCGTCCTTCTCTTTTGGACCGCATTCTTGAAGCTCAAAAGCTAGATTCTGATTTGGCTTTGCTTGGCCAAAATTTTAAGGATAAAACCGATATTGAAGGTTTGAAAGACTTTGATATTGATTCTCGTTGCGGCATTCGAAAATTTGGTAGACTTATCGTACCAAATATTGGTGATCTTCGTAAAGATATACTAGAAGATTCTCATCGTTCCAAGTGTTCCATTCATCCCGGTAGTAGTAAAATGTACGCGGATATGAAGCGACTTTATTATTAGGAGGGAATGAAATCTGATGTTGCTAACTTTTTTAAGTGTTGCATGACTTGCCAACTTGTCAAGGCAGAACATCAAAGGACCGGTGGGTTATTGCAACCTTTGGAAATTCCAGTTTGGAAGTGGGATCAAATTTCCATGGATTTTATTGATGGCCTTCCCCGTTCTCGTTCGGGTCATGATAGCTTATGGGTGATCGTTGATAGACTTACTAAATCCGCCCATTTTGTTCCCGTTCGGTCGAACCAAACCGTTCCTCTTCTGGCCAAACTCTTTATCAAAGAAATTGTTAAATTACATTAAGTTCCTACTTCCATTGTTAGTGATCGCGATCCATTGTTTACTAGTGGATTTTGGAAGAGTCTTCAAAAAGCTTTGGGAACGAAGCTTAATTTTAGCACCGCTTATCGCCTCCAGTCCGATGGACAAACTGAGCGTGTGAATCAAACTCTTGAAGATCTTCTTCGATCTTGTGTGCTTGATTTCGGTGGAAGTTGGGAAGATCATATTTCTCTCGTTGAGTTTTCCTATAATAACAGCTTCCAATCTAGTATTGGTATGGCACCTTTCGAGGCACTCTATGGAAGGCCATGCCGATCTCCTTCTTCTTGGCTTGAGGCCGGTAAGAAGCTGGTTTTAGGTCCAGATTTTATTCGTGATTCCATAGAAAAGATTGAACTTATTCGACATAGGATGAAAGAAGCCCAAATTAGACAAAAATCCTATGCGATAACCAAAGAAGGAAACTAGAATTTTCTGTTGGAGATCTTGTATTCGTTCGTGTTTCACCTATGAAGGGTGTTGTACGTTTCAGTCAATCGGGAAAATTAGCGCCTCGATATATTGGGCCATTCCCTATCACTGAACGTATTGGTTCCATGGCTTATCGCCTATTATTACCGGCTCAGTTTTCTGCCATTCATAACATGTTTCACGTTTCTCAATTACGGAAGTGCCTTCGGGATTCCGATTCTATTCTTGAGCCCGGTATTGTGGAAGAGATTGAAGTTTCACCTAATTTAACTTATGAGCAGCATCCTATTCGAATTATTGCTTCGGAGGTCAAACGACTTCGAAATAAAGATGTTCCGCTTGTTAAAGTTCAATGGTCCTCAAATCCTAAGGATTGTTCTTTGGAATCTAGAGAATTCATCGAGCGAACACATCCGGAGTTACTTTCTCATGGTCTTTGAGGTAAACTTCTTATTTCAAATTTCTTTTGTGTTAATATGCATATATGGTTGTTACTTTTTATTTCCATCTTATATATTGCGAGGACGCAATTTCTTTAAGGAGGGGAGTCTGTAACAACCCGCATATTTGTCGATTTTATATTTAATTATTTTATTTAAATATTTTATCGTTAATCGGATTTTGGTCCAAAAAGATACTTTTTGCATACGGTCAAATTAGGACTCGAGACCACCTCCATTGAGTTCAAAATGACGTTTGCAATCTTTTTGAGTGTTTGGAGATAGTGAAATTTTCGTCACTTTTTGGTTTGGGCTGAACCACTTACTAACTCAGCCCAACCCCCTCTCCTCTTCACTAATTCCTTCTTCATTTTCCTAACACTTAAAGCTTCTTCAAAAATGGTGGAGGGAATGGGAATTAAAACTCCAAAGTCTCAATCTTCATTGCTAATCCAACAATCTACTCCAAATTCAAGTGAAGACATTGATTCAAGCTTGTGGTTGATTCTTGCTTTGCTCTCAAGCTTCATCTTCATCAAATTTCGTGAAAAGGTGAGATTTTTATCTCACATTCTTGCCTATAACTATCATTGGATTGTTGGGAATGATTCCCTATCACTTGTGCATGTGCATTTGCATTTGGTTTGGATCGAATTGGTGAAAAACTCCAAATTTTGTGTGTTTTAGCATTTTCCTAGCATTAGGTCGTTCTGTCGAAAAGTCGCACTGAGCATAACTCGTTTCCGGCCTTAATTCGTTCGTATGAGTTAGGTCGTTCGTACGAGTTAGGTCGTAGGTTGCTAGGCGTTAGATCGCTCGGCCTTGTTTGAGACGTTAGGTCATTCGAGCCACTAGGTCGCTCAGCCTTCACCTTAGGTCGCAATTCCGTTAGGTCGCTTCGTACCTTAAGTCGCTCGGCAATGGCTCGTTCTACACTAGGTCGCATGCCTGGCTCGTTCGCCTTAGGTCGCTCAGTAGATAGCTTGCTCGTTCCTTAGGCCGCTCACCACGTTAAGTCGCTTTGCCTGTTCAACCATTTAGGTCGTTCACGTTAAGTCGCTTAGCCACACTGAGTCGCTTGGGTCGATAGGTCGCTCAGTCTTCACCCCTTAGGTCGCATGCTTAGGCCGCGTGCTTAGGCCGCTCACCCCCTAAGTCGCAACCCACTAGGTCGTTTGACCTGTTCTCTCTTAGGTCGCTTGGCCTTGTTTACTTTAGGTCGTTAGACCTTTTTTTCTTTAGGTCGCATGACCCCTTAAATTGCTCGACCACTTGGTCGTAGCACGTTAGGTCGCACGGCTTTGTTAAGACGTTAGGTTGCTTGCCTTTTTACACTTAGGTCGTTCGACCTGTATCTTGTTAGGTCGCTCGGCATGCTTGGCCGCACCATCTACTCCTACTTTGATGCATTTTGAGCTGATTTCCTTGGATTTTATTCACGTCTTCGAATGTGAAGTTTAGTGGATTGATTTGTTTCTACAATCAATTTTGTGACTTTTCACTTTTAAAATATGAAGGTTTCAATACTAGTAGTAAATATCAAAACTCTTTTATCAATTCGATTTCAACACTATTTTATTACAAAACTCTTTTTCTTAAACCGTTTTCCAATCTACTAGTATATACAAGCCTTTACCTCACTCGGATGAGAAATCTAATTAAACGGCTTAGTAAAACGAGTGGTATGAAACGCTTGCGTTCACTTCGTCGGTTAATTCTTGGACTTGTTCGATTGAACCTCTTGTGACAATTTTCTAGTGAAGATTCACAGTTTGTTCGTAAATAATTAAGTTAAGCAAGTGGTTATGGGACATGAAGCTAAACTCATATATTTACTAGCTTGGTATGATTGACACTTCTTGATGATCATGACGATCATTTTTGTGATTTGATTTAGACTAGAAATTGTGCGATGTCTCTTTGTCTACGAGGGAGACTAAACCCCGTTTATGTGATGTTTCTACATCACATATGTGGGGTAGCGCCCCACGGTCTTCGGGCCATTCTTGTGGAGCTTCGGCTCAAAATTAATGGTTAACTACCATGAGATAGCGTCTCATCTTGTGTTACACGTGTTGGTGAGTTTTCATACTCCCGTCTTGTGATAGGCCTCCCCCCTTCTTGTGATTTCTGGATTTCTTGTGATGATTTCTGGAATTTTGTGCTTCCCCAATTTTCATGATTTCCATTGATAAGTTTTATCAATTTTTGTGCATTGGTGAATTTGTGTGTCATTGACTTGTTATGAATACAAGTTTATGGTATGATACCCTATTTTATCTTTGAGAAGATTCATGTGATATTGATTAATCTCTGGTTGATTTTCAATTACATACTTATAGTAGTATGCCACTATGGTTATTACATGTTCATGCCATGTCTTTTATTTTATACCATATCATCTGATATTTATAGCTAGACTGATCCGTTTATTATTTTCTTATAAATAATACTCGGGTCAGACCGAGATGTTACAGGTGCTTCTGCTTAACTTCTCCTCTGGATTTTTCTGACTTTTGGCTAACTACTTAGATTAGTAGTTTTTGTTGTATACATTTGAGATATAGACTCCGTGATGTATACTTATCCTTTTATGTAGCTTGTAGCTATTCCTTTGTATTATTGTGGATCTTTCAGACCACTACTCTGATGTACACTTTCATGTGTTATATATTCATATCTTTTTCCGCCTTTGTGATATGAATGTCTGTGACTGATTTGTGTTATGTTTATTTCTATGCTTGTTTCCGAAGATTATACATAGCCACTGTGTGATAGCTTTGCGTTTGTATCGGTATGTCGGATTTCCTCCTTAAATGAAATGCATGCTATACTATCTGACATATCGAGGCTCGCACAAATAAATTACACGGATGGTCGCTCCTCAACAGCCTTATTCTCCGTGCTAGTTAACAGCACTACACCGTAGTGTTCTTGGCTAGCGTGGGTATAGAGGTGGGGCGTCACACCAAGGTACCAATCTACGTTGTAAAACATCAGGATCTAGAAGCAATGGATCAATAGAATTCAACTCCTCATTAAAAACAGCAACAGAGACATCTGAAGCTTCTTTAACACTAACAAAATCACCAGATACCCTATTGCCATCGTTAGATACAAGCACAATATCAATAGCCGATTCATCTCTATCCAAGGAAGAATCGAAATCTCCGAAATAATATTCAGGATCTCCAAACTTCTTTTTATAATTTCTGTCGATATTAACTGCATTAATCGCATCAAAATGCTTGAAAAAGTCTTCCAGGAATTCTATTCCTTCATTCCTCTTAATCCAGAGATGATCTAACAAGAATCTCTTAAGTTTCATACATTTTAAAACAAATAGGAATCCATGATCGGTGATAGAAAGGCTTGTGTGATCCCCAGAATCAGAATTTAATTTCATCGAACAGTCGACCTTTCTATGACCAAAGCAACCACCGAAACATCTTACGGGTTCACGACAGTCCTTAGCCAAATGATAATAGTCCCTACAACGAAAACATATTCTTTTCCCTTTTCTTGAATCTACCCAATTCTTAGATTTAGCATTTTGGTTGAGAAATTGAGGCAAAGAAAACTTCGATTCCTTAACCACATGGGCATAGGTACGATAAGAAGAAGAATCATAATCGACATAAGAACCATAATTAGAAAAATCAGATACTCGAGGATGCGTGAACGAGAAAGAAGAAGGCAAGAAACTGAAAGCAGCTGTTGCCATTTTTTAACATTTGTTGATTACTTGATATTGTAAACTATATTTTTACAATGGTGCAGGTTTCATAGTCAAATTCTAATGTTTGCTCAAATTTCATTTTTATATTAATAAATTACTTTCTCTTAATAATTTTTCGATAAATTTTGTAGGATGTTGTAACAGTGCTTTCAATCCAAGTGGTGACTGAAAAGAACTAATCCTACCACATAGTCAATTTCGTTTGAAATCACCAAATATCATCTGACTTAAAATTTCCTTTGTACTTTAGTATGTGCAAGTCAAAACACTTACTTCATGTCTTGAAACCATACAACACTAGATACTTCAAAAATGTAATTAATTGCACATGCTCGTGAATCCTATAAACTAACATACGGTTAGAGTATCTTATGTGCATTACCATACTCCAATAACACTTTCCATTGATAAAAAATTCATCCTTTATCGACGACTGTCTCATAGAGTGATGTGCACGTAAATATGCATATTTTTACCACCATATTTAATCTATTTAAATTAAATAAATGATCATATTGGGTGTTTTAACTTGTTTAAACCAAAATTCAAATTATTTTCAAATCGTCACATATTCATATTCATATAGGGGCAAAATGGTCATTTTTGTGCATTTATTAATTTGTGAAAATTTACTTGGAATTTTCTATGTTGTTTTGTAGGAATTTTAGTGAATTTTACAAGTGGCTTCATGAAGATATGCATGCACAAGAGTGAATACCAAAAAATGGAGATGGAAATAATTCAAAGTGATGATCATGGAGGACCCCACTTACCCACCTACTTTAATGTACACTTAGAAGCTAATGCACATGCTAAAAGGCCATCAAATCTTCATGCACACTTAATGGATGATTATTTGAAGTTAATGATTACTTGGCATCCACACTTCCTAGGAGGGTATTTTGGGTAGTTCCCAAAAAAATGAATTAGGGTTTCATACATGTATAAATACCCCTTATGTTCATGTAATGAGACTCTCCTCTTTTAGGTCCTCTTCTCTTTAGTTTAGTTTAGGTTCATAAATAAAAGAAAGCTCTCTTTCTCTTTTCATGGCTACTTAGCCATTTTTATTTCATGTCATTTTTCTTTTTTTAGGCAATGTTAAATTAGTGTTCTCTTTTATTTACATGCTCTTTTCCTTTCATGTTAGTAGTTAGTTTATTTTTCATGCAAGTAGATTAGTTTTTATTTTACTTTGCTCTCTTTTTCCTTTTCTTTTCTTTCATGTTGCAAGCTACATTCGTTAACAAATATGAGAGGCTAAACCCCTTCAATTTAGGGGTAATGAAGCTCTCTAATCATGTAGCTTTAACATAATTTGATGTTTATGCTCTTTTTTTATGCTTAATGAGAATGATTGAAGTGGTTTAACTTGTTGTTTTTGCTTTGAATTTGATAGCCTATATTGTTGACACCAAGGCTATGCTTGAACAATCAATAAACAATAATTACCTCTTCATCTACATATGATGATGGTGATGAAGTGAATGCTAAAATTAAAATTTGATGGTCTATATTTCTAATTCATAGTTAATAGGCCATGCTTAAAATAGATTTCATTTTCAACTTGTCATTTTTTAGGAGAATTAGTAAGTGGTTTAAGGGGTGTGTTAAAGTTTGATGGTTTATGTTGGGCTAATTAATAGCACAAATATGTCATACTTATGATAAACACATCATTTAAATTCACTATTGACCAAAAAAGAGAGATCATAATTTCATAATTTATTGAACTATATGATCTAGAGAGTGGAATTATCGCTAAATTATCATTTAACTCTCATATTTTTATCACTTTATTTTTGTTAAGTTTTCTCATTTTCTAGTTTAAACATTCTCTCGAGTTTGGTATAATTTGATTGAATAGAGATTTAGAATCAACAATTCCCAGCGGATCGACCTGTACTCGCCATGTACTAACAATTGTACGTCGTGCGCTTGCGGATGATTTTATTATAAATCTTTCGGCGATTTTCTAAACCGATAGAAAATTCGCCGTTAAACATAGAGCCACTCTTCAATTATTCAACCATGTAGGAAACATTTTACTTAAATACGCTCTTATATTTCTCACGTCATACATACGCGTATCCTAGCCTTTAACATAACATATATGTTAACTTCAAATAACATTTAATCACATATGCCTCACAATTCAAAATAATAAATTTGACTTATTATTTCCATTTAAATATAAATCATCTCGGTATTATTTATTATAAAAATACATTTTCTCTATTATCTCAAAATAGTATATTTTTCTCAAATCGATAATATGCTTCAAAAATCATTTTTTTCAACTTTTAACTTTGAATATCTCAAACATTACAGTTTATTCTAATAATAATAATTTTCTTCAAATTTCATTCAAAAAATTAATATATTGTCACTTTACATCAAAACAAAATTATTATTTAAATCGATTTTTCCTTTTCACAACAACTTTATTATTTTCTAATTCAAAAACAATAAATTTATGCATTAAATCCCAAAAATATTTTTACTGTTATTTATACCAAAAATAATTATAATTTATCCCAAAAATATTCATGGAAAATATCTTGTTGTTATTATTATTCTCCTCAAAATACCTCTTATTTTTTTGTTACTTAAATAATAAATTTTTGTCATAAACTCCATAAAATAGTTACATTATTATTCGTCTGAAATTTAGATAATCTTCCAAAATCATATTGCTTTTTATTTAAATTCACCATGCTTTATAAATAATAGTAAATTCCAAAATTCATAAATAATACCCTCATTAGTTTTCAGTATAAATCCCTAAATCACAAATTTATAACGTTCATTTCTAGCTAGTCCTAAGCACACTAGTATATTGACTATTCTTGCCAGTCCACCTTAATCGATTCAATCTCTATAAGCTGTATCATTCTTTTCTAGTTCCAATCAAATTTCAATAAAAATGTAAGTAGCTTTCCAGTTCAGTTTTTAAATCAAAATCATTGATCTCCAATCTTATTCTTCGTACAACTTGTAAGAATTTGAAAACTATAAAATTTTCTATTAATATAACATCCTAAAATTTTTACCGTTTTGATTTTGAATATTTAATTAATTTTAAATATTTAAATAATTGTTTTTTAAGTTCAATAACTTGAATTAAAATATAGTGATTATTTAAATATTTGAATTGTGTATTGAATATTAATTAAGTGGATTAAATAGCCTTATTTAACTTCTTTTAATTCATTAATAATAATAGTGAATCCATTTGTAAATTTGTTTACAATAATAAATGGTTCGAATAAATAATATGAAAATAATTGTTAATAGAACGACCTGATTTTTATTGACGTATTTTTTTAATTTAATTTGTTGGATTTTTCGATAAATTTTAATTTGGAAAATATTTAAATTATCATTTAATGATTTTTTTTGGCAAAATATAGTATTTTTGAAAATTCACATAATAAAATAATCTATGTATTTTATTATTAGTTGTGATCGTGTCACATTATGGTGCACGATCGTATTTTAATTTTGTCGTTTGTAGTTCGTAGGTGAATGAAATATTGTGTAGCGGAGTATCGTAAATATTTCTTTTCAAAAGTGTTCAAAATCAATTCAAAATTCAAATAAAAATTCAACTTACATTAATGATGATGTGCTTGATAAGAAGGTTGACTTGAAACTTTTAGATAGCTTGAGAATCTTGGTTAACTTGATTTTTAAGTTATGTAAATTTATTTATAAAACTTAGGAAAAAATTCAACTTAGCCTCATTTTCTTATTCCTTTTTTTCATCTCTTCTTTCCCATTTATCAATACTGTAAACTTAAACAAAAAAATGGTTGCATATTTAAATATTCAAAATGAAATAAAATTCTCAGCCATAAATCACAAAACTAGCTTTATCGAACTCGGGTGTGTGCGCTCTTCAATTCTAGGTGCTCGAATTTGGTTGCGAATGGGTTTAATGGAGTTCGACGGTAGATGTTGAGAACTTGGGTTTCACATAGATATAGAGCTAGGTGGTTTTAGGTGAATCTGAGGTTAGATTAGGGTTTCCCGTGACAAAGAGCAGCTCCCTCCTCAATTTCGTAGTGTCCGATCAAACCTAGGTGTACACGACAGTTCGCGTGGGGCTGTGCAGTTAAAGCGCTCGATAGATTCAAAGCGGTGGAGGTGCAAAAAGTCATAGCGGGGATACAGCGAGGATATAGCGGGATATAGCGGATGGCTCTAAAATAGCATATAAAACTCGTACTTGATGTTTTTACAAATATATAAATGGTAATTAAATGAAAAATTATCATTCAATTGAATTATAATTAATACATAAATAATTTTAAATAAAAACATGTGCGAATATACTTTAAATAAACATAAAACTGTTATATAACATAATTGAATTTAGTAGAATATTAGAGTATTTTCATTTCTGAAAATATATTAAAAATTAAATCAAAAAAATTAGTTTCATAATTTTTATAATGTATAAATGCAATTTTTCAATTCATTTTATTAAAGAAGATATAGCGGAAATAGCGGAATATAGCGGGAATAACGGGATATATCGGAAATAGCGGGGCTTAAATCGGAAAGGCTATATTTTGGGGCTATATGGAAATAACGTAGCGGTGGAAATCCACTATGAGATATAGCGGGGTTATAGCGGGGTAATAGCGGGGCATTAACTACACAGGCGTGGGGATGATGACCCTATAGGTCGCGATTTTAATGGGATTCCGAGCTCTACTTTTTGGTGTCGGGGAGGAAGCTCTTGTGGAGTGGAGTGCAATGAAGCGAATAAAAGTTGATTTCGACAACCGTGGAGGAAGAGGTGGAGGAGAGAAGATTGTGGCCATAGGTGTCACTACATGTTTGTGTGCACGAGTATATTTAGGAAGAAGGATTTTGATTTGATTATCTTGGAAGAAGAATTTTGTTTTTATTAATGGTAATTAGTGATTGATTAAATAATTAATTAATTTGATTAATCAAAAACTTATAAAACTAATATCTTGCTCACACGAGGTCGAATTCGGACGCGGTCAGTTGCGCTGGATTCATACCGACGTTGTCTACACTATGGAATCAGATTCATCAAATTTGGGGCTAGAAAGATTTCAAGCTAAAATCGAACGCCTTTAGATCGAACCGAAATGTAAAGTTGTCCGCTGGAATTTCGGTGAGTTAACTAACCTTTAAATAAATTATATGATATCTGTTTTATTATAGATAGTTGTTGAATGCCTAGTTTATAGTTGATAATTTTAATGAAGTATAAATTAGTGATTAAATTTAATTACGCTTAACGTAGTTAAATTAATTATACTTCGTTTGGGACATCTATTTAGCAGAATAAAACCCCGTTCTGCTGTAATAAACTTGAATATATCAGTTGGATATCCATCGGGTGGATTAAATCACCGTTTTGTACTTACAAAGTAAAAAGATTAATATTATTGACTATTTGTTTGGATTTGAATTCCTACTTTCTAGTGGATGACATAAATAACCATTTTATTGCAGGGGATAAAAAGGAGTAGTCGGAGAGTTTCCATAGTCAATAGGTCGCTATGGAACACTTTGAAAAATACACATACATATGTGTAATTTATAGGGGACTTTTGTAGAGAGACCCAAAGGGTTTTCTCGTCATTATTTATTTACTTTTATCTACATCTTATTTATATTCTTTTATTGCTTATATTGATTTTAGTAAAAATATTTGTGACGTACTATTTGAATTGAGTAAGTGTCTCTATAGCAGTTTATGCTATACCGTCACTTATGGAATACCATCTACTTAAACCCTTCTGTGTGTTGATCTTGTGCTTGTACTTTACTAAATAAATCTTTGGTCGTGTTTTTGCACTTGGAAAATTATTTAAACTATATTTTCAAATATTTTGCGAATTATGAAAATACAACATTTGTATTGATTAAAATTTATAAAAGTGGTTATAAGTTGGATTAACTATCTTTTGGATTAATTAAAATGGTTTAAATTTATAAATGATTATAAATTTGACTTATTATCTTTAAATTTAATTAATGTTTTTTTAATTTTATAAATAATAATAAAATTTCATTTATTAATTTTAGGATAATTAATGATGTTAAAAACATAAAAAGATTATAACTTGATTTATTGTCTTAATTAATGTGGTTTTTAAATTTATA
Organism: Allium fistulosum; assembly: GCA_030737815.1. Classification (NCBI taxonomy): domain Eukaryota; kingdom Viridiplantae; phylum Streptophyta; class Magnoliopsida; order Asparagales; family Amaryllidaceae; genus Allium; species Allium fistulosum. Next base: position 240,029,575 of record CM060902.1, read on the forward strand.
AATGTAAAAAGGGAATGTTTAAAATCAATGCTAGATGTAACTTTTTAATACACTTGGAAATATAATTTTCCCTTCTAAAAGAATATTTTTAACAAGTCTTTTTTTAAGTGATTTATAAATATTTGTGATGTGAAAATCAAGCATAAGTAAGAATCAAATGTTTTAAATCTTGATTCGTTTATTGTTGACAAGTGTATGAGATCTAATTCCCATACACAATCATTCGTTTACTTTCAATAGTTGATTTCTTAACTATTGATATTGATATCATTCTTTGTGCTTCGTCAATCTAAGATGATTAATCGCTCATTTTAAGCATTGGCATCCAACATCGCGGATAACTAAAACCAAATAGTGAGTGGGAGCCAAGCCATGTGGGTCGCACACATTTGGATATATTCACATTTATCTAGAAAGTTGTTGGTAACATGCATGTGTCGATGTGAATATAGTCGGATGCTCGAGTGAGGCGAGGTCCAGCTTGGAAGTTCCAGAGAGTGATGCATGTTTGGCATGGGCTCTCAAGTATATTTTATCTAGAGATAAATTTTCGATGTAAAAGGAGCACCCTCCTAGTCATTTGGATAAATTTGTTCTCCTTGTTTTGATTCGAACCTTGGAATTAATCTTTCTTCTTTTGTGTTTCATCAATCCAAGAAGATTTGTTGCTCATCTGAGCATTGATATTCATTATCGGAAATGACTAAAACCAAAGAGCAAGTGGAAGCCAAGCTGTACTATGGGGCTACTCCCATTAGGGTATCTTTACATTTCCTCTAGAACGATTCGGTGGTATGTGTTTGAAGATGTGAAATACTCGAATTCTTGGTAAGGTTGGCGGGGTCTGGCTTGGACGTGTCCAAGGCCATCGGATTCTCAAGTATATTTTTGGAGGTATACTGTCGGTAAGAGGGACGCAACCTCCTAGTCACTGTTGGAAAATTCCCCTTTTCTTATTTGGTTCAGATCTTTGAATCATTTCTTAGTTGCATTGAGAAGGGTCTGAAGCTCTTCTGGATGTTTAATTATTTATGTCCATTCTTTAAGTTTGGATTTTGCTCTTGATTGTGTTTATCCTTTTTTGTTTGGATTGATGTTTTGATTTATTTTACATTTCTTCATGTATGGATGTTGTTCTTATGAGGTAAAAACCTGTTCCGCATTTAGTGGCATGGTCTCATAGAATTATTAAATGATCATCATATTACTTGAGTTTTCTCACTCTAGTTTTCCAGACTGATCCGGGTGTTATTATAATGAAAGGTCAGACCGAGTATTTTTCCTGGTTGTCGTTGGTAGAACATGGAGCTCATGGAGTATAGCTGAATGTTGATCCGCCATAATATTTGTATTTTCTGTTGTATTACATACATATATTAGCAATTGTAGGGTCAAAAATGTAACAATCTAGATTTTTTTGGCAAATTAATTAAATTAACAATGATTTAAATTAGAGAAATTAAATCATTAGCTTGGAATTTGTAGACTTTTATAAAGGATAATTTGTTTTAAAATGAATAATTATAAATCAGTGTGAAATTTGAAAATGTTAGTAATTTCGAAGTATTAAAAATCACTTAAAATTAATATTGAGATTTTATTTAATTATGGTGAATTTTATATTTATAGAATATTGGAGAAAGTTTAATTAGAACTCTTTTGTGTAAATTTGTAAATTCCTTGAGAAGGATGATTTAAATCCGGTTAATATCGAAAATTTTATTTTATTAATGGGTGTTAACCCGCCTTTTGGCAAGGCTGTAGGCAGGCGGATTTAACTAAATCGACTACTCGTTTGTCAAGACTAGAATACGACAGGTTTAAGTCGACTGGACGGATAGACGATGTAGTGCGCTTGGAAGATGGATATTGGATTGGATGAAGTGGATCTACATAGGCTAGTGGCTCGATGTTGGAGTCTCGAGGGAGTCGGGATGTTGGAGTCTCGAGGGAGTCGTTTGGCACAGGAAGTCGTTCGGCATAGGAAGTCGTTCGACACAGGAAGTCGCTCGGCATAGGAAGTCCCTCGGCACAGGAAGTCGCTCGGCACAGGAAGTCGCTCGGCACAGGAAGTCGTTCGGCATTGGAAGGCGTTCGACATCGAACCTCGCTCGGCATTTTGGTGAGGCTGATTGGCTCGGCATTGTGGCGAGGTTGGTGTGGTTCGGCATTGTGGAGGTATGTGTGGCCCGGCACTGTGGAGAGGCCGATGTGGCTCGGCATTGTGGAGGTATGTGGTTCGGTGGAAGGCCTTGATGGGCCCGGATCATTCAAAAAGCCCAACAACTCAGGATTTGCTATAAATACAACATGTGAGGGTTCAGAAAATGGGGCTTCTTTCTTCTCTCTTAATTTCTATTTTCTAAGGCTGAGGCTACTCTGCCATTTTGTAACTATAATCGATTCGAACATCAATGAAAAGGAAACTTCTGGAGTGGACGTAGGCCAGAGTTAGCCGAACCACTATAAAATCTATTGTTCTTTACTACTTTCATTTTAATTTTTACTGTTCTTCACTTCATCACTCTCTACGCACATTCTGTTTGTGAGCTTTGACTAGTATTTGGTGCTTTCTACTGGATTTGGGTGTCAGTGACCAATTTTGGCGCTAACACTTTGGTGCTTTCACTGAGAACGCAAGCACTTGGGAATTTTGGAGTTAGGAACTTGGATCCTAGAAATCAATGGCTAGACCACCAACAAGGAAGCAAGTAGGGGAAAGAAGCAACCAGGAAGAAAGTCAAGTGGCCTCTTCTGGAGCTAGAGAGGATCATGCATCCATCTACATAACTCGGGACGAGATGTAGGTGATGATGAATTCTATGTAGGAGCAGATGATGAAACGACAAGTGGAGATGATGCAGGCTCTTCTAAGGCAATTTGGACAACCAGGAACTGCAGGTGTTCAAGTTCTTGGAACTAGTCCAAGAGAACTCAACCAGCGGACAGATGGAGTGATTTAGCAGGGGGAAGCTCCCAATCAACAAACAGCTAACAATCTAGATGGACCTAAACTCGGGGCACATCACCAGGTGATGCTGGACCAGTTCATGGAGGGATACCGGATGACGCTACGCGGCCTGACGTCGATAGGAATACAGGAGTACGTGATGAAGAATATGTGCCAGAATTTCCTCGGGGACTTGGGGGCAGTCTGGAAACATGGATAGGGGGCAACCCTTGGTTGGAAACACTGGATTGGCTGACATTATCAGGCGGACTATTCACGGAGGTCTGACAAACAGGGATTCAGAGGGAGTTAACAAAAGTCTGTTTACCCGGAACATCAGGACAGCTAGGAATTTGCCCGATTTCAATCTACCTACTCTGGAAGTATACAACGGGAAGACGAATCCCACCGACCACTTGACGAGGTACACTAGGCATATGGAAGTGCTAGGGGCAACGGAGGAGGTTATGGCCCAATGTTTCCCCATGTACTTGACTGATATTGCTGCTATGTGGTTCAAACAGCTGGAGGATGGATCCATTGGAACATGGACAGAACTGGTGGACAAGTTCTTAAGTCAGTTTCGAGTTCACATAAAAAGGCCAAAGAACGTGATGACGCTAACGTCAGTCAAACAGGGGGCGGTTGAATCGCTCAGGACATTCTTAACTCGATTTAATGCAACAGTTGCTTCGGTGGATCGGCCAGATCCATCAATGGTTCTGATGGCTGCGGTATCAGGAGTCAGAGATAATTCAGATTTTAAAGTATCGTTGGTACGGGACCCACCGTTGGATCTTGGAGAATTCTTTCATGAAGCTAAAAGATTTCTTCGACAAGAGGATGCATGTTTGGACATGAGGTCAAAGGAAGTAAACATGACTAAGGATGGAGGACTACCTGACGAAAGCTCGGGCGGAGGCAAGGATAAAGGGAAAAGGAAGCACTGGGGAGAACCAAAGTTCTCCACTTACACAGGATTGAACGCAACATTGGAGCGGATTTTCTTGGATACTCGGGATCGCCTTCCCTATCGAAGGCCAGCAAGGAGGGAACCCACGGAACATGAAAGGGCATCAGGAAGGCACTGTCTCTTTCATGACCTGGACGTGCATGATACTAACAGCTGCTGACATCTAAAGGATATAATCGAGGAACATGTAAGGAATGGTCAGTTGCGGCAATATGTCGAAACTCGTAATGCGGCAGCGGAACAGGAGCAGTCACCGCCTACCTTGAGCGACGATGGCCCGAGGCTCAGGAATGGTGGTCGGTTGGTCATCAACTAATCGTGATGGTTTGGAATAAGTAGCAAACTTCAGGTAAACGGCTAAATAACTTACTCATGTATGGGGTCGGAGATAACCCTTAGGCATGCTTTGAGATGATGGTTTGCCGAGATGCTCCAGTTTGTGAAATCTATTTTTTCCTTTTTGATTGGACATTTGCTTTTTCCGCTTTGGTTTTGGAGTTTGGTTTGAACTCCCGGTTTTGTTGGTTTCTTTAGTTTGGATGTTTGGTTATTGATTTGGATTTTGATTAGGATTTTTTATATGGATCTCTGGTTTTCTGGATGGATTTGGATTTCAGATTGGATTTTAATTTGATTTTCCTCTGGATTTTGGCTAAAAGGTCGTCGAGCATGGACTATGCTCGGCAAGGGTCCGGAGTGACTAGGATTCGGCTTAGGACTTAAGCCATGGCATTATTCAACGTTCAGGGACACTGAACTAGTAACACCATGGCATTACTTGACATAGGTCATCAGGTGCAAGTTGCGCTTGGCAAGAACCCGGAGAGGTTAAGGATTTGGATATTAGCTATGAATGGCTAAGGATTCGGACAAGGACCCGGAGCGGTCCCGGATTTGGATATCGACCCGGAAAGGTCACGGATATGGTTATAGGTTATTGGATATGGATGGATAGGAACTCGGTAGTCGGGTTCAGATGGATGTGGAATTGGATAAGTACTTGGTTACTGGATAGGAATCAGATGTCGACTCGGAACAGTCGTGGATTTGGATAAGCATGCGGCAGTGACACTTGGACAAAATGGATTGGATAATGGATCGGATGGTACGACTATGGATGACGTATGGACTTCGGATATTGGATTTAAGGCTATTCAAAACACACCTTCCAATAGCAAGACATGTTTTGGGGGGCAAAGTGTTAACCCGGCTTTTGGCAAGGCTGTAGGCAGGCGGATTTAACTAAATCGACTACTCGTTTGTCAAGATTGGAATACGACATGTTTAAGTCGACTGGAAGGATAGACGATGTAGTGCGCTTCGAAGATGGATATTGGATTGGATGAAGTGGATCTACATAGGCTAGTGGCTCGATGTTGGAGTCTCGAGGGAGTCGGGATGTTGGGGTCTCGAGGGAGTCTCGAGTGAGTCGAGATATTGGAGTCTCGATGGAGTCGTTCGGCATAGGAAGTCGCTCGGCACAGGAAGTCGTTCGGCACAGGAAGTCGTTCGGCACAGGAAGTCGCTCGGCATAGGAAGTCGTTCGGCACAGGAAGTCGCTCGGCACAGGAAGTCGCTCGGCACAGGAAGTCGCTCGGCACAGGAAGTCGCTTGGCATAGGAAGTCATTCGGCATTGGAAGTCGCTCGGCACAGGAAGTCGCTCGGCACAGGAAGTCGTTCGGCATTGGAAGGCGTTCGGCATCGAACCTCGCTCGGCATTGTGGTGAGGCCGATGTGGCTCGGCATTGTGGCGAGGTTGGTGTGGTTCGGCATTGTGGAGGTATGTGTGGACCAACACTGTGGAGAGGCCGATGTGACTCGGCATTGTGGAGGTATGTGGCTCGGTGGAAGGCCTTGATGGGCCCGGATCATTCAGAAAGCCCAACAACTCAGGATTTACCTATAAATACAGCATGTGAGGGTTCAGAAAAGGGGGTTTCTTTCTGCTGTCTTACTTTCTATTTTCTAAGGCTGAGGCTACTCTGCCATTTTGTAACTGTAATCGATTCGAACATCAATGAAAAGGAAACTTCTAGAGTGGACGTAGGCCGGAGTTAGCCGAACCACTATAAAATCTGTTGTTCTTTACTGCTTTTATTTTAATTTTTACTGTTCTTCACTTCATCACTCTCTACGCACATTCTGTTTGTGAGCTGTGACTGGTATTTGGTGCTTTCAACTGGATTTGGGTGTCAGTGACCAATTTTGGCGCTAATGGGAAATTATTTTTTTATAATTACATAGTTTTATATCATAAGTAATACATAGTTTTCCCTAATCTTAAGTTTGATTAATTTGGCTTTAGTAAATAAGAAAAGTTGCTTCTTATTTTTTAGTAAATTAGAGAAGTTGCTTTTCATTTTTTTTCTCAAATCATTATAAAACTAATACGTATAGTAACAAGAAAATGATGTTAAAACTAGGATTTCCTTCTCTTTCATTTAAACCCATAATGGCAAATCAAATTACAAGTAAAAATCAGAGAAATCAAGTGCTTTGTTCTAGGGCTTCTTTAAGTGGAAATCAAGTTAATCTTGAACGTAAATTGCTGAGCTAAACATAGAAGTGGAAAAGGTTAGTTAACCCTCACATATCTATCTCTAAATCTATATGTATGGTTATTTTGTTGAATTCAATTGTAATTTGCTTTGAATGGATTATTGGTTACTGAAAAATCCCTAGCCGCTATTTAGTGGAAATTTGTGTTCTACTATTATATATATATATATTTGATAACTAGGTCTTAAAATCATTGAGTTAGTGAATTATTGTTCAACAATCTATCTTACATGTTCGTTGTTTCATTCTACAAGACTAGCCTGAAATGCTGCCATTGGTAATCGACGAAAGTCAATAATGGTGGGTTCCTGGAGCCGAGAAAGCTCCAGGAATCATCACCACCGGTCGACCTGTGGAGACCCATCGGTCCACCGGTCAACGAACTACCTGGACCGAGCCTAGCTCTAGGTTATTCATTTTGCTTCTATCGATTTTCATTCTTGGTTGCTCTTTTTCTCTTCAATCGTTGTAGTGATTTTTGAGGATAGATTGCATTACATACTTGTAGCATTTATAGCTATTGATTATGAAACAAGATATATGAATACACACACACACTAGCAATATATTTTACACCATTTGATATTAACTGATTTTAACAAAGAGCTATATCTTGTATACTCTATATTATTTTTAAACCAGATTTTTTTAATAAAGTTTAGTAGCATTTCAAGCTTGTACTTTTATACCAATATTTATATGACAAGAAGTTTGTATAGGTTTTAAAAGAGAATTTACACACACATATATATACCACTTTGTTTAAGAAACATACTTTCAACCACCTAGAGCAAAGGATAGTTGCCTATATATATATTAGAAACTTAGTTATAAACTCTTAATTGTTCCAGTTTTGATAAGTTATATTGAGATGTTTATACACAATAAAGTTGGTCTTCTAGTTAGAATCTTGGACACTTAGTAGAGTATTTCATAAACTTATTGGATCTTATTGATTACGGACACTAATATATATATATATATATATATATATGTGTGTGTGTGTGTGTGTGTGTGAAAACCATTTTTTACTTTTTCCAAAGATTTATCAAATGGCGGCTGAAGGATTTAGACCTAATGGAGATTTTACCAAAGATAGAGGACGTCCACCTGATCAAGGCACTTCGAAAGATGCCGCAAATCGTAACAAAGGGAAAGAGGTAATATCGGAGGCAACATGGAAGAAGATAGGATCCTCTGACCTGGGTCGTGACGGATTGGCCAACGACAATCAAAAAACTACTACCGTGGTTCGTCACGCCAGGGATTCAAATTTAGGGGGGGATCAAACCCGAACTAGATCTGGAATCTCACAGGTTCAAGGATATCGATTCGATAAAAACAAGGAAGCAAATAAATGGAAATTGATACAAAATGAAATAAGCGCAGGGAACTCGAAATCATGGAAAGATGCAGCCAGTGGGGGAATATGGGAGAAACATGATGAATCTCTGGATCTAAAGTACATCGAACCATTGAAGGAAAATAATAAGAAGAAAGCTTTAATATCAGAAGCTTCAGTGAAGAGAGCGGAAGATAAATGGGAACACTCGATCATTTTCTATGTATATGGGATCAGACCGTATCATCTTCATCTAAAGGGATATATAGAACGTGTCTGGAAACCTACAGGAAAATTTCAATTGCTATCACGTGAAAATGGATTTTTCCTAATACGTTTTGATAATAAAACTGACTGTGATAATGTGTTAAAAGGGGGGCCTTATCTGTTTGACAACAAAATTATCATTCTGAAGAAATGGACGATAGGTACTAGATTCAGAAAAGAACTTCTGACAACTCTACCAATATGGATAAAACTTTCTAATCTTGAACTAGAACTCTGGGATAAAGAAGCAATTAGTGCAGTAGCAAGTGTACTGGGAAAACCAATTAAAATGGACAAGATCACAGCTGATGAATCCAGGATAGCATTCGCAAAAAATTTGGTTGAAATGCAAGCAAGTGATGAATTTCCTAATGAAGTGACAGCAATTTTGCATACTGGGGAAGAGATTTCAATAAAAGTTGACTACCTTTACAAACCATACAGCTGTAAAGAATGTAAAGTATTCGGCCACTCTACTCAACAATGCAAAATAAAAAGCAAAGAGAAATGGGTTCCAAAAGTGACTGAACAAATTGAAAGAGAATTAAACTCTGAACAGAATGTTGTGTTGAATAACACAGAACATCCAGTAGGTGATAGAAATGCAGAGCAATCAACAGGAAATACAAATTTAAATTCCACTAAAGAAATTATACATGTAGATGCTGAAACAACAAATGAAACTCAGGAAAATCCTATTGTTCATAACAGGACTGCAATTGAAATCCCAGAAAACATGGAAACTAATTGTAATAAGGTTTCGACTATCTCTGACCAATTCAAGATGCCTGCAGTTGATAAAACAACAGAAAAGAATTTAATAAATGAAATGTCTTCCATTCATAAAAAACAGAGCTCTGATATATCATTGTTAAAGGATAGTAATACCTCTTTTGAACCTGATAGGCCAGACATTACACCAGTACAAAGCAGTCACATTGGTGAACAAATCTCAGAAGGCTTGGTGGAAGATTTAAGTGATTCTGAAGGAGAGGAACTAATCAGGAATCTTGTCAGAGAAGAAAAGGAATGCAAACAACCAGAGAAATTGGAAGATGTATCGAACTGTGTGGATAAAAACCAAAAATTTTATGAAGAAATTGAAACAGCTAACATATATAGCACTAAAAGTAGAAAAGGAAAACTAACCTCTGCTCCTCCTAAAGCAAATACAAGGAGCCAAAGCAAGAATAAATGATGAACATTGTTTCATGGAATGTTAGGGGTTTAAATACTAAGAATAAACAATTCGAAGTGATTAAATTCCTAACAAAATACAAGCCAACTATTGCTGGCTTACTGGAAAATAAATTAAGTAATATGAATATAGATAAATTGGGGAAAAGACTGGAAAATAATTGGAAAATGATTGATAATAATGACTGTGGTAGCAAAGGCCGTATCCTCATTATCTGGGACTCAAATATTTGGAGTTTTCAAATGGAGAAAAAATCTGTTCAACACATTTCTATACTAGCTGTAAACACTGGTGGATTTACATGCAGAATAACTTTTGTTTATGCTAGCAATTTCATTAAAGACAGAAATAAATTATGGGAAGACTTAATTGAAGAAGCTAGATTGGTGAATTCCCCATGGATAATATTAGGAGACTTTAATAATATATTATCACCTTCAGATAAAAAGGGAGGATCAGTTGTGCCTTTTAGTCAAATGGCAGGATTTAATAATTGCGTTACTAGAATGGGTTTGCTGGAACTTCCGATTATAGGTTTTAAATACACTTGGAGGAAGAAGGGGGTAGCTTCTAAAATTGATAAGGTCCTGTGTAATCACTTATTAATGGGATCTAATCCTGGGATTACTTCCTTTGGGGTTTCTAATGCTGTTAGCGACCATATACCAATATTTATCAGTTTTAATAAAGAGGTCAAATCTCTTAAAAACACTCCTTTTAGATATGTGAATTCCTGGCATATGACAGAAGGCTACATGCAATGTTTTCAAAGTGCTTTAGAAATTTACCAGGTAACTTCCCCAAATTACCAAGCTTCAAAAATGCACAAGTTCATGAAATTCATTATTCAATGCAAGTACAGGCTCAAAGATTGGAATCTCAAAAATTGTAGAGAGGGTAACCTTCTCAAATTCTATGAAGAAGAATACCAGAAATGCCTTAAGGATTGTGATGCAAACCCTACAAACACTCTTTTATTTGAAAAGCTTAGCAACGCATATACCAACTGGAAGATACAAAATGAGGCAGAATTTTTAAAATCAAAACAGAAAGCAAAGATTGAATGGCTGACAGAAGGGGATTCAAGTACCAAATTCTTTCATGCAAAGATGTCACAAAGGAGATATATCAACAACTGGAACCAGATTATTATGAGCAATGGGGAAATATTACAAGATGCTAATAAAATAGAATCTGAGGCTTTAAATTATTACACTACCATTTTTTACTCCACACGGCCTCTGTCTAGTAATTTCCCAGATATCCAGTGTAAGAACAAAATAAATGATAGAGGAAGAATTAAACTCACTTCTCTTATTACAATAGAAGAGGTTCAAATAGCAGTTTTCTCAATCCCTGATGACAAGAGCCCAGGCCCAGATGGATTCACTGCAAAATTTTACAAAATTCACTGGAATGAGTTGAAGTATGATATCCTGGACTTAATTCAAGAAGCCTTCAACAGGTAGAATTGAAAAAGGTCTAAACCATACTTTTATCACACTTGTACCTAAAATCAAACAGCCTGTTAGCATCTCTGATTATAGACCTATTGCTTGCTGTAATGTTCTATACAAAATTATATCCAAAATCATATGCAATAGGATTAAGCCTTTCTTACCTCACCTTATATCAGAAAACCAGTCAGCTTTCATTCCAGGAAGATGCATAGCAGAAAATATCCTGCTTGCACATGAACAAATCAGACAATTTAATAGAAAAGGCAGTGACAAAATGTGTCTTAAGATTGACCTTCAAAAGGCTTATGATATGGTTAATAGGGAGTTTGTATGCCACATGATGAACATGATGGGTTTCCCGCGTAGCCTTATCAAACTTATAAGAAAATGCATCTCATCCCCTACCTATTCTATCCTTGTCAATGGTAGCCCCAAAGGTTTTATTCATAGCAATAGAGGGTTGAGACAGGGAGATCCCCTCTCTCCTTATCTTTTCTGCATAGCCATGGAATGTTTATCTTTGATGTTATATAAAGCTCACAAGGCAGGCAATCTTCAACCTATTTACAATCAAGATCCTTGTGTCACTCACCTCATGTATGCAGATGATCTCATGATATTTTCAAAAGCTAAGCATAAATATGCTACAGCCCTCAAAGACATGATGCAGAAATTGAAAGATTTGACAGGATTAAATACAAACAACTTGAAATCTAAAATTTATTTCAGCAGAGGTGTAACCAACAGAAATTCTCTCCTCAACATATTGGATATGAATGAAGGAATACTTCCCATTAAATATTTGGGAGTTCCTCTATCATACAATTACATTCATTATAATGACTGTGGAAATCTACTTGAAAGGATCCAAAACAGAATGGATGGATGGGATTGCAAACTCCTATCAATGGCAGGAAGGATTGAACTCATACACTCAGTTATTACACCTATGGTACTATACTGGATGATGATATATCAATTACCTCATGCTACAATCAATAAAATCAATAAACTATGTGCAAATTTTGTGTGGGGTGGCAGAACACATAAAATTGCCTGGGACATCTTATGCAGACCTAAGCTTGAAGGAGGGGTAGGTCTACGAAATTTTGAGGATATTAGAACTGCTACTGCTATCAAATTGTTGTGGCATTACACAGTTAACAACAATCTTTGGGCAAACTGGATGAGAAGTAGATATTGCAAAGAAAAACACTTCTGGACGATGGTGATAGATAACAACAATTCTTGCACTTGGAAATCTATACTAAAACATAGACAAAAAGGTCTACAACACATTCATAGAAACATAGTAAATGGGCAGGACACACTGCTATGGCACGACCCCTGGATAAACAATGAATTATTGGTCAATATCCTTGGGTGGGATGCTCTTGGTTTATATGGAGTGGACAATCTGAAGGTCAGTAGTATAATACAAAACAACACCTTTAAGCCACAGATCCTACAGTTTACTAGACAAGTTAACCAAATTAAAGAAGTAAAACTGTCTACTACTCATGTTTCTGACTATTGGAGCTGGAACCACAAGCCAAATGGCTTCACTTTCTATTCAGCCTGGGATAGCACTAGAAGACATTTTCAGCCTCATTTTTGGGCTAAAATTATTTGGAACCATTGCAACAGTCCTAAAATGAGTTTATGTTCATACAAAATTATCCTTAACAGAATTCCTACCAAAGACAAACAAATGGAATGGGGATTCTCAGTAGATCCTACATGTGTGTTATGTAATCGAGAGCCAGAAAATAGAGATCACTTGTTCTTTCAATGCCCATATTCGGCATATCTCTGGACTCGAAGTAAACTCAAACTAGGAATGAATATGAACAGCTCGATGTTGATTGAAGAGGAAGCGATGGACATTCATGATTCATTCAAAATTGCAAATCAAATTAAAGACCTTGCTTCCTGCAGCTTCGTCACAATAATCTATCATATATGGTTGGAAAGAAATGCCAGAATACATGATGGCAAAGAAATAGACAAATTTCAGCGTTGGAACTATGTGGAGATGGATGTTAAATACTTGCTGATGAAAAGTAAAAGGAAGACAGTGCGAACGAAAGAAAATGAAGAAATTTTACAAAGATGGGGAATCGATCTAGTGGATAACGGTTGATAACCAGATTTTTGTTTTTTTCAGTTTTCCTTGAAATGTGTTTTGTTTCAACTGATTAGTTGTGTTGTGTACTTAGTAGGATCGGGTGTTCTCTTTTACCCGATTAGAAGAACTATGTTTGTAAACTGTATATCGATATTGTTAGATATATCAATAAAGCACCGCACTCTTTTTTCCTTACCAAGATATCAAGTTGATATCTAGTAAGGTTTTTAATGAGGCGGTTTACCCATTTTCAAAAAAAAAAAAGTGTGTGTGTGTGTGTAGAAGTTGAATTATAAACTTATAAAGATTTCAAGTTATAGTCTGCTATAATGATATATGTATATAGTTACACCTTATTTACTAACTAAATCTTTGGAACTAGTATATTAGATAATAATGAAAAATGTATTTTATTATAGTAATTAAATAGAAAGGATTTTGTGGATTTTGAATTACGGTTTCAGAAATATAAATTTAAGTTGTTTTTAAACAATTGTTAGAGTAATAAGGGTTTGGAAAATGAGTTTATGGTTTCATAAATAAACGGATACTTATATAAGTGACTTTTGGAACATGGTTTGTGAACTTTATATATGTATATATATTTTTGGGAATTTGGAACAACAATACATATATATATATATAAAAGCAATTTGATATATAAAATATGATTATGGTTTATTTTACCTATATAAAAAAAATATATATATATAGTTAAATAATAAATATTATGGTTTTTAATGAGAAGTTTGAAAGTAATTTTATACGTAAAGTATTTCGAAAACTTCTTAATTATGACAGAGAAAAATATTTACTTTCAGAAATTCATTTGGAGATAAAATGTTTTGAGAACCTTAATTCTATAAGGTGGGGAGCACTAATAATCGACTTAGTGTTATCGATTGGTTTAAATGCTCTCGAGTAACGCTTCATCGAATATGATATAACTCATTGAATAGAATGTTTGAGTGGTACTTACTAGCCCACTAGCGAATACTCGAATTTCATCCGATAGTATGGGATGCCTTGGTTAAATTCTTATGATTGCTATTAGAAAGTATTTAACGCTTTAGGGTTGTATTCTCTTTCAGTGTTCGGTGGGACCGATAGATCCTTAAGGGAATATAATTCATGTTTTTCGGTTGTATCCGTAACGAGTGAGATTTACTAGCCTTTATTAAATACTTGAATTTCGCCATGCGGTATGTGACATTTTGGTTAAGTTCTTGTTATTACTAAAAGTGATAGTATTTGACACTTTAGAGTTTACTATCTTTTGGCATTCGCTGGGACCGATAGATCCTTAAGAGGTATAATCATGGATTTCTTTACAATTATATATATATAATAACATTGAATAATCTATAGTTTTTGAGTCATGGTTTCCATGATCATCTTGATCGGTCGAGATTTTGATTTTCCTGATCCTTGTGATCGTGTCGAGATTTTGTATTCCCCAATCCTTTTGATCGTGTCGAGGTTCTGTGTTCCCCAATCCTTGTGATCGTGTTGAGATTCTATATTCCAAATCTTTGGTATCAGAACGGTATGGGTGATACCATAATTGTTTGTTTTGCCATGGTATGGAATTGGTTTCTTTATGATAGGAATTTTGTAATTTATCCTGTGATTCTATGTTTAGCGACTAATATGTGTTTGTGACCTAAATATATAACCTTATGCCTTGAGATAAATTTTGAGTTAAATTAATTCCGTGACTTGTTATACCTTGGACATCTGGATTTACCAATATTCCATTTATTCTTATGTTATATCTTATTCTTACCCTTTTGGATATTTAGAGATAGACTGACTTGTTTATTTTTTAATACTCGGGTCAGGCCGAGACTTTTCAGGTTACCGATAGGTTGACCTTTGGATGGTTGTGCTAGCAAGAAGATAATTTTTTTGACTTTTAGTTTATCCCATTTAGGATTTTGAGTTTTATATATGAGATGTATAATTGAGATAGAGATTTTTATTAGATGTATATTATGTCTAGTGTTATATTTGATAGACTCTCACTTTTGTATATGTATATGATGTTCATTATACCTCTGTGATATGTGACTATTGCTTATATGATATACTATTTTGATTCTGAGAAATCGGTTTGATTATTACTTTGAACTGAGACTATACACGTCAAATATTATTCCAAAGATTTAGTAAACCATAAGTATGACGTGTTAGTGTTAGTTTAAAGATATATTCACATTCGGTTGTTCTTAACAAGCCGTATTCTCCATATTATTAGACATCATTATTTATAATGTTCTTTAATAATATGGGTGTCGTGGTGGGTTCGTTACAATTTGGTATCAGAGCTAAGTCAGAAAATTATAGCGTATAGTATCATAGATTTAGACCTAGTGAGACTTATAGTCCTGTCCTCTAGGGTGTATGGTAGATAGTTATACTAATTATCTATTAGGGATAGGAATATAAAATGATTATCTGGATAATCATTTAGGGCGTATTTTGATTTAAAAGTTTAATTAGTTAAGTTGGAAATTGTGATATTAAAACTTTGGAAAATAATGTGTTAAAATCTTTTAGAGCTTAGGAAATTTTGGATTATTGGGAATAAACATCGAAGAGATAAATTGGAATGAATTAACTTAAAGTGAACAATTTTCTTTTAATAGAGAATTTGGGAAATTTGAATAAATAAGTTTAAGAGTTAAATAATCTAGGGATAATCAAATGTAACGACCCGATATTTTGGACCATTCGCATCCATTATAAGTGTATAGGTAGACACTCATGCCGGAGTTGAATTGCTCAAAATACCGCGTTGTTAATTTAAATTTGGCAAAACTGAACATATACAGTAAATAAATAATCACAGATCACAGACACATAGTAATAAGTGCAGCGGAAATAAAAGAGATAGTAGTTCATGAAGCTACTATATGAATATATAAGATACATCAGAGTTTACAACAGAAGAGTAAAACGATACATCAGAGTTAAACCAGATACAACGGAAGAGTAACTCGATACATCAGATACAAATCAGAATACATCACTGGAATCATCGAATACTGAAGCAGAATAGATGGCTGGATCTTCAAGCAAAGCTCCAACTCCAAAGGTGAGTCTCGAATACTGGTACACTCAGTCTGACCCGAGCGTAAAGCAAAAACACAAGACACTCGAGTCAGGATTAACATTCTTATATTAATAAATCCAACTCAAGTGAAATAGCAATTGAAATATAAGTAACTCAAAGGATGTTTGGAATAACCATCCTTTAAGGATCCGTTAAACTATCTACTATGTAGTAGTGTACGATAAGTAGATAATGTCTATCAGTAATATAAAAGATATCAAAATAGCGTTAAGTCATGGCCCATTCCACCCTTAACACATTTTTATTCCCAAAAGCATATACAAGACCGTAGTTTCCCCAAAACCGGAAGTCACCAGAGGGCAATCCATATACTAAAGGTACAAAACAAAATCGTAGTGGTTGCGCATAAATGGAATACAAGTATGACAAGGCACATGAGGCAATACCCAAGGTAGTGATACTACCGTTCGCCTGATCCGGACTGGTGAGAACGCAACACCGCAGCGCCCGCAACACCGTGAAACAACACTCCCAAAATCAAGGGTGCACCAATCGACAACAAGTATAAGTAGTTCGAAGAAGTGTGTCCACTTGAGGTATCAATCCTCCATTGGCCCGGCACAACTCCTGTTTTAGTCATTTCCAATTTGACACAAGTGTCAAGGCTATCCATTATCGTTCTCTTTCTTCAGTCATCACGAACACCATTCCAACCACTTCATTCTGGATCATCACTCCGCGTATAGTTATTAAAGTGGTTTTCGGTTTAGATAGAGAGTATATCCATAACCGAATTCCGGTCTCTTTAATAACTTCTGTAATTATTACACCGATTGGTCGTTTATTTATTTCAAAACCAAATCAATTCCAATTTCAATTTCAATTCGTAAATCAACATTTCGTTTGTCTTTCAAAACCAATTTCCATACTTTACATTTCAAAACTTCCAATTTTCCGTTTCCAAATCTTATAGTTCAATTTCTGTAATATCCCGGAAATTTTGACAGTATCAATTTAATAAACTGTTGAATAATTAAATTGATATGGATAATCTTTGATAATAAGATTTGAATTTAATTTAATAATCTGATTAAATTAGTATTAATTGATGATTTTATCTTTTAAAAGTTAATAAGATATTTCTATTTGAATATATATATTTATTTATATATATTGTAAATAGAAGCTTTGATAAATTGGGAATTTATATTTAATTTAATCTGGACTTTTCAAAGATAGTAAAATAAGTAATTTATATTAAGGGATAATTTCTTCTATAAATTTTTTTGAGATTTGATAAATTGTTATTTCAAATTGAATTTATGTAGTTATATGTATATATATAACTTGATTTTTAAATTAGATTTTCAATTTTAATTTGAATATGAATTTGGAATTTATTTTGAAATTCAAAGGATAGAAATTTAAAATGTTTTGGATCTTAAAAATATTTGGATAAACTTTTATTTGTATATATATAATTTGTTTTATTGCATTTTCTTTAAAAAGAAATTCATATATGTATTTACATATGAATTAATAAATTAAGTTAAAAGCTTTATTTAACATTTTAAATTAAAATAAAATACTTAAAGAACAAATGTCATCATATTAAAGCATAATAGTACATGTGTAATAAAACTAATAATGGTAAAAGACAAGTGTCCCTTACTTATTTTATTTTCTTTAATTTTTGATAAATCCAAAATTAATCTATATACACATCTCTTTTCTCTTCCCATTCTTTTTCTCATTTTTCCAAAAGCAAGAAAACTCAAACCCATTCTCATAAACAAAACCAGAAATCTCCCGAACAAATCTGCAGTTGCCCTTTCAAGACCCTGTAAATCTTTTGTCTCAGATCTGAACACTTTTCAAAACCAAATATGCAATGCAAACCAAACCAGAAATTTACCAAAACCTGTAACCCTTTTTCAAATGCAATGCAATGTAAACACTCCTCAAATTCAAGTTCAAAAACCTGTAACACTCCTCAAGAACACTAATCTACAATGTTGTTTCCTGTAACCATTTTTCAAGTGCTAGACCAAAGCTCTGTAATATCAAACCTGTAGTCATTTTGCAAGCTCTGTTAATCGCCAAAGCCTGTAACCATCTTTCAAGTATGCATGCAAATTTGGGTCAAAGCAAAAAGTTTTCAAAGCATTTCAAAGTTTTAAAGCAAGCACTTCAGTTTTAAAAGAATGAAAGCAAATTCAGTTTCAAAGTTCCAGTTTTTCAGGCTCTGTTCAAATTTGCTTTAACTCCTCCGCCTATCATATCTGTGAGTAAACATTTCAATTTAAAAACAGTTTAAAATTTGAGACTTGAACTTTGATGCATGAATGAAATCTTGAAGTAAAATAGTTTGAAATGATGTGCATGTATGCTTAGATTGGAATGTATGTGTATACCATTATGTGATATGTCTGATGATTATCTCTGTTATATTACATTATTCCTTTCATCAATAAAAGAATTCATATCTTCATATGTAGTTGATTATAGGCTAGGATCTGAGAATAGAAAATGTCTGTAAGAATATATATATTTATATATATATAGTTTTAAATAAATATATGATGTATTTATTTAAAAATTTGAAATCTACAGGTCTGATCATATTATAGGCTAAAATTAAATGTCCAGAATTCTTGAATCAATCCTATAACATGATTCTAGATTACAAATGATGAATTTAGAAACCAGAATCATAATTTTTAGTTTGGTATAATTCGAGATATGCTAAGTTGATCGATTTTGGGCTATTTGTAAATTCCTGTTGATCGGAGGTGATGGAGAAGTCGTGATTGTTTATGGTGGAAGCTTGCATGTTGGAGGTCTCAGGAAAAATAAGTGGAGATTTTTCTGATCATCGTGGTGGTCTGTGATTGGAGAAGTAGGGTTTAGGAACTGTTCTTGGTCGGCATGTTTGTTGAGAGCGTGTGTCGTCTGGGAAGTATCGGAGGCAATCGCATGTGGTGGAGTCAAAGTTGGGTATCGTGACGTTGTTCTGAATGAAGCGGCGTGGATGCTGGTGGTCGGAATCATCGTAGTGGTGGAATTTTGTCGATCTGTAATTAGATCCCAGTTGATCGTTTTGCCCGATTTTGGAAGATGGCCGTTTCCGTTGATCTGAGTGGAAGTAAGGGTCGACGTGGTTGTCGATGGGTTGTCGGAGATCGCGGCGTCGATCTATGGTGGTCGAAATGGTGTGCAACGTGCACACGTATGCACGGTGATATCTGGAATGAAGGAGTTTTGGGGAAGAAGCTTTGTTTTCGGGTCGAACTCGAGATAATGCATGGTTTTCTCGAAGTCGGGTAAGGTGACGAGTGTCTCGGTAAAATTGTGTTTTGCTTCGGTAATTTTTGTTGACGAGCTCGGGTTCATTTTTGGTGAGTTCCAGGTTTTAAAAACTTAATGAAAACAAATTATTAAACATGATTTTTAAACAAGTTTCAAGTTTACATATAAAGTTAAATGATTTAAAATTTGTTTATTTTAAAGGTAATAATTTTTCTTAAAGATTAAACAAAGTTTTTAAGTATATTTAAAGGAGATAAGTTAAAGGGTATTTAATTAAAATGTTAATTAAGGTAAATAGTTTATCTTGATAAATTAAGGTCTTATTAGGTAATTAAAGTATAGTTACTTAATAAATTGAAGACAGCTAATTAATGTAATTAATCAAAGATAATTACTTTGGTTAATTAAGAATAATCACTTTGGAAATTGATTGAGTATAATTATTGAATGTAATTAATAAAAGAAAAATTAGTAAAATAAATTAAAGGTTAATTACTTATTTGTAATTAAAAATAATTAATTAATAGAGCAATTAGTGGGTAGTTGATGAACTAAGAGATGAATCATTAACTAGAGGTTAATTAGTGGAAATAATTAAAGGAATTTATTACTTAAGATAATTAATTAAATAATTTTGATAAGTTTTAAATTAATTAATTAAGTTTAATTAATTTAAGATAATCACTTGGTAATTTGATAAGAATAATTACTTAAATGTAATTAATGAAGTGTAATTACTTAGTGTAAGTAATAAATGGATAATTACTAAATGTAATTAATTAAAAAGATTAATTACTTTATGGAAGTAATTAATGAAAGGTAATTAAGGATTAATTACATAGATAATTAATTAATGTGATTAATTAAAGTTAATTAATAAATAAGATTAATTAAGACTAATTAATTAATGTGATTAATTAAATGGAATGCAATTACTTAGTAAAGTAATTAATGGTAATTACTGGATGTAATTAATGGAAGATGATTTGAGAATGAAAGTAATTTGAGTTTAATTACTTTGAATAATTAATCAAGGGATTAATTAAGAAATTAATTAAGGAGTAATTAATTTAGTTAATAAAAGTAATTAAGGGGAGTTAATTACTAGATGAGATTAATCAAAAGTGATTAATAAATGTTGTTTAATTAAAGGTTAATTACTTAATGTAATTAATTTAATTAGGTAATTAATAATTAAGTTGTATTTAAGAATCATTAATTAATATAATTAATGATGTAATTAAGATTGGTTAATTAAGTAATAATTAATAAATGAAGTAATTAATCAATGTAATTAATTAAGGATTAATGTAATTAATTATAGTTGATTAATTTAATTAATTATAGTTAATTAATTAATGAAGTAATTAAAGGTTAATTACTATAAGTGGTTAAGGATAATTAATAAGTAATTAATTAAGGATAAATTACCTAAAGGGTAATTTGAGGATAATTAATTGATTGTAATTAATTAATGGTTAAGTAAGCAGGATTTTATAAAATGAAGTAATTAATTTAATTTACTTTAAATTAATTAGAGATGAGATAAATCATTACTTATGGATGGATAAATAATATGGAATGCTTTGCATTGTTTGATCTCTGATGAGATATATGCTGTGTGATATGGATGTTTAGTGAATTGTGATGATAATATGGATTATCTGATAATGTTGATTATCTATTGTGAATTATCTTTCTATGTGTATAAAGATAATGAATTGAATTGTTTTAACCTTTAAAACAACTTGGCCTTAAAAGATACGTTTTGGATTTCGATGAGACCGGGATCGGGTTTCCGTATACCGGATTTCCAGGTCTGGAGACCCGAATACCACATCGATCCAAATTAACGATAGGTCGTGAATCAAGTGAAGATGAAGATTCAGAGTGCAAGGGTTATTGTCGTTAACTCTGAGGGTGATTCCAAAACGAGTGTAACGAGATAATGCCTTCGGTTTCGTTCGAACCCGGAACGAACTTGTATGGATTGAATGCTTTCAGCACATCGTCAGGTGGACGATGAGCATTCTAAGATAAATGTGTTCTTTTTAAAGGTAATCGTGACCTCAAGCCTTACAAACCGGGAATGGCTAAAACAGGGGAGGTGCAGCAAGGTTAGTGGGTAGCACCCAAGTAGGACAAGATTACCTCTGTCTAGAAGTCCCTTCTTATTTCGGCTTAGTGTGTGCGGTTGCTGATCCCAACCGTGAGGTATCTTGTGCGGGAATTATCCAGTAAGGGATATTCCGGCCTTGTGTTGCAGGGGATTGGGAGTGATCCTCGGTACGGTGATCTAGGCCACGTACTGTGACGGGCGGTACCCCGGTAGCCCTGCCATTGTATGGAATCCAAACTCCAATAAGTGCCGTACGTATTAGTTGTGCCCAACTATGTTGGAATGTGAGATGTAAGCATTTCAGCTATTTCTGTATTTTACTTGAAAACCCTAGACCCTATTATAATACAATCAGATTTCCTATCAAATGTTTTGGTTAGCGTAAGGTAAAAACTTTTCCATGTTTATGTGTGGGAAGTCTTACGTGATACCTTTGTTTTCAAAAGGTTTTGAAGTTAAACAATTTTAACCCGTTTACTCACACCAGACCCATGTCTGACCCAAGTGTTTATTTCTGTTTTATAAACTCTTGGGTACTCAAATTTTTACGAGTAGCCAAGGGATTCAGGTTTAGCTTTGACGAATTATGGAGGAGCAATGGAGCAGGAGGCTTCGGCGTTCGTAGATATAGTATTCCGCTGTGTTGATATCTGTGTTAGAGTCTTGTATTGTATTTGAGTTGTAATATCTAGACAGATGTTTATAACTGTCTAGTATGTGTTGTATAGTTGTGTAAACTCTGATAAGTGTTGTATACTATGTAATAGTTTATGTTATTAATATAATTTATTCGTTCCGCTGTGAGATCGTTGTTGTTGTTTCTTTCTTTCTTATCTTCTTTTCTATTTTCTACCCTTTTCTTTCTTATTAACGATGCGACTTTCTATGGAGAGAAAGTCGTGGTCGTTACAGTGGTATTAGAGCATAGGTTGAGCGAATGCCTAAGCTTTTGGTTAAGTGAATATCAGAACACTAGGCTGAGTTAATACCTAGGTTCGGAAGGATTGTTCATTAGAAATAGGATTTGTAGCAACCTGTTTGAGTCTAAGTATATATATATACGAGAGCGCGTATTTGTTAGTTATATAAAATGGTTTTATATTGTGTTAATTGATCGGTTGAGTGGTATATGGATTCTGGTCAATACGAGTAGCTAACGTTATTGATAGGAATCTCTAAACACTTGAACCAGGCCAACGGACACAATATTGTTTTAAAGAGGTAAATGAAATAATTTTACCCAGAAATAATTTCTATATAAAAAGTATCATTTTAAATATATATATATTTCTACCTATTTATTGGGTTACTTGTTCGGGTTTTCCAATATAGGATATAAAGGTAGATAGGGTAGTGGTATGTGTAACACGACTACCAATGGTTGGAGTCTGAGTATTGAGGTTGGAAGTGTATCTGTCGAGACTGTAGACCTAATACCGTCTCGAGTAAGCTTTGCTATGGTAAAGGATTTCATCGATCTCTGAAGGAAACCTTTTAAAGGTTCGGAGTTTATTTTTGAAGTTTGGATGAGTAAGGTTGGATCTGTCGGTTGAACAGAAGCGAGTGATGGTACCTTGATACCTCAAGTAATAGTAGCTGTATGATGAGATACAGTGACGATGGATGTTCCTGAAGATGTTTTCTTTGGAACAAGATTAAGGAAGTGTGTATGCTTTGGTATTGTGGCTGAGTTCAGCATGGTGTTTCTGTTTGGTTTGGAGTTCGAGTTTCTCGAAGATCTTTGGAATAGGAAGTCCTTGGCATCCGTGGCAGCAGTGCAGCACGGAGTATTCTGTGATGGCAGGAAGTTTTCTGGATGAGCAGTTTTTCTGGAAGTGAAGTTCAGAAGCAGCAGAGTGGATCCATTTCTTCGATAAATTGGATAAATAAGTATAAGCTGTTCTGATTAGTAAAGAGAGGACAGTTTTCTTTGGAATTAGGTTGGGTTGATCGCAAAAGTGACTTGCGATTGTCTGAGTGTTCTCTTGGGTTGTCAGAATTTTTCTGGGTGTCTTCAGAGAAGTCAGAAGTTTGTCCGCATCTGAAGGTTGAGTTTTCTTATCGACTGGATTCCAAGAGTGATACCGGTGGTTCAGTCTAGTGGAAGGATGTTTCCTAGAGATGGAGTTGGTGAAGCAGCTCAAGTTTTGCTGGAGTATCTGAGTTTTCTTTATGGATCAGTGAACCTTATTTCTGGAATGAGTTGTCCAGTCTGTGCTTGTGTTCTACCTCAGATCAGAGTTGAGCAGCGAAAGCAGTTCGGAGTGTATCTCTGGATAGGAGAAGTAAGTTTGGAATCTACTGATGTTGTGAAGTAGAGTTGTGTTTTGGATCTCTTCTGTATTCTGACTTGGATAAGTATTTGGACTTCTGAATTGAATGGTCAGTTTGGATAACTGGAATTCATTGAGTTTTACGTATCTCTGAGGGAATACGTATTTGATCTATCTTTGGTTTTAGAATCTGCAGTTTTGGGAAGTTTGGTAGTTGAGTCAGACTCGTCTGTAGTCTGATATTCTGTTTAGTTCTGTAGGTCTAGATGAATAGGAGATCTATAGCTTAATAGTTAGATTGTTTGTAGAGCGAGTATCCCGGTATATATATATACTTGGGGAAACTCGAGGAATTTTATCTAGAATTTAGTCTAGATAGTTAGAATTGTTTGATTGAATGAATTGGTTGCTATGGTTGCTAGCATATGGATGATAGTATATGTTTGTGTTTTAAATTAAAATCTTTAATAAGATTATTAAATTACCTTTGTTTAAATTTCGGGGACGAAATTATTTTAAGGGGGAAGGAATGTAATATCCCGGAAATTTTGACAATATCAATTTAATAAACTGTTGAATAATTAAATTGATATGGATAATCTTTGATAATAAGATTTGAATTTAATTTAATAATCTGATTAAATTAGTATTAATTGATGATTTTATCTTTTAAAAGTTAATAAGATATTTCTATTTGAATATATATATTTATTTATATATATTGTAAATAGAAGCTTTGATAAATTGGGAATTTATATTTAATTTAATCTGGACTTTTCAAAGATAGTAAAATAAGTAATTTATATTAAGGGATAATTTCTTCTATAAATTTTTTTGAGATTTGATAAATTGTTATTTCAAATTGAATTTATGTAGTTATATGTATATATATAACTTGATTTTTAAATTAGATTTTCAATTTTAATTTGAATATGAATTTGGAATTTATTTTGAAATTCAAAGGATAGAAATTTAAAATGTTTTGGATCTTAAAAATATTTGGATAAACTTTTATTTGTATATATATAATTTGTTTTATTGCATTTTCTTTAAAAAGAAATTCATATATGTATTTACATATGAATTAATAAATTAAGTTAAAAGCTTTATTTAACATTTTAAATTAAAATAAAATACTTAAAGAACAAATGTCATCATATTAAAGCATAATAGTACATGTGTAATAAAACTAATAATGGTAAAAGACAAGTGTCCCTTACTTATTTTATTTTCTTTAATTTTTGATAAATCCAAAATTAATCTATATACACATCTCTTTTCTCTTCCCATTCTTTTTCTCATTTTTCCAAAAGCAAGAAAACTCAAACCCATTCTCATAAACAAAACCAGAAATCTCCCGAACAAATCTGCAGTTGCCCTTTCAAGACCCTGTAAATCTTTTGTCTCAGATCTGAACACTTTTCAAAACCAAATATGCAATGCAAACCAAACCAGAAATTTACCAAAACCTGTAACCCTTTTTCAAATGCAATGCAATGTAAACACTCCTCAAATTCAAGTTCAAAAACCTGTAACACTCCTCAAGAACACTAATCTACAATGTTGTTTCCTGTAACCATTTTTCAAGTGCTAGACCAAAGCTCTGTAATATCAAACCTGTAGTCATTTTGCAAGCTCTGTTAATCGCCAAAGCCTGTAACCATCTTTCAAGTATGCATGCAAATTTGGGTCAAAGCAAAAAGTTTTCAAAGCATTTCAAAGTTTTAAAGCAAGCACTTCAGTTTTAAAAGAATGAAAGCAAATTCAGTTTCAAAGTTCCAGTTTTTCAGGCTCTGTTCAAATTTACTTTAACTCCTCTGCCTATCATATCTGTGAGTAAACATTTCAATTTAAAAACAGTTTAAAATTTGAGACTTGAACTTTGATGCATGAATGAAATCTTGAAGTAAAATAGTTTGAAATGATGTGCATGTATGCTTAGATTGGAATGTATGTGTATACCATTATGTGATATGTCTGATGATTATCTCTGTTATATTACATTATTCCTTTCATCAATAAAAGAATTCATATCTTCATATGTAGTTGATTATAGGCTAGGATCTGAGAATAGAAAATGTCTGTAAGAATATATATATTTATATATATATAGTTTTAAATAAATATATGATGTATTTATTTAAAAATTTGAAATCTACAGGTCTGATCATATTATAGGCTAAAATTAAATGTCCAGAATTCTTGAATCAATCCTATAACATGATTCTAGATTACAAATGATGAATTTAGAAACCAGAATCATAATTTTTAGTTTGGTATAATTCGAGATATGCTAAGTTGATCGATTTTGGGCTATTTGTAAATTCCTGTTGATCGGAGGTGATGGAGAAGTCGTGATTGTTTATGGTGGAAGCTTGCATGTTGGAGGTCTCAGGAAAAATAAGTGGAGATTTTTCTGATCATCGTGGTGGTCTGTGATTGGAGAAGTAGGGTTTAGGAACTGTTCTTGGTCGGCATGTTTGTTGAGAGCGTGTGTCGTCTGGGAAGTATCGGAGGCAATCGCATGTGGTGGAGTCAAAGTTGGGTATCGTGACGTTGTTCTGAATGAAGCGGCGTGGATGCTGGTGGTCGGAATCATCGTAGTGGTGGAATTTTGTCGATCTGTAATTAGATCCCAGTTGATCGTTTTGCCCGATTTTGGAAGATGGCCGTTTCCGTTGATCTGAGTGGAAGTAAGGGTCGACGTGGTTGTCGATGGGTTGTCGGAGATCGCGGCGTCGATCTATGGTGGTCGAAATGGTGTGCAACGTGCACACGTATGCACGGTGATATCTGGAATGAAGGAGTTTTGGGGAAGAAGCTTTGTTTTCGGGTCGAACTCGAGATAATGCATGGTTTTCTCGAAGTCGGGTAAGGTGACGAGTGTCTCGGTAAAATTGTGTTTTGCTTCGGTAATTTTTGTTGACGAGCTCGGGTTCATTTTTGGTGAGTTCCAGGTTTTAAAAACTTAATGAAAACAAATTATTAAACATGATTTTTAAACAAGTTTCAAGTTTACATATAAAGTTAAATGATTTAAAATTTGTTTATTTTAAAGGTAATAATTTTTCTTAAAGATTAAACAAAGTTTTTAAGTATATTTAAAGGAGATAAGTTAAAGGGTATTTAATTAAAATGTTAATTAAGGTAAATAGTTTATCTTGATAAATTAAGGTCTTATTAGGTAATTAAAGTATAGTTACTTAATAAATTGAAGACAGCTAATTAATGTAATTAATCAAAGATAATTACTTTGGTTAATTAAGAATAATCACTTTGGAAATTGATTGAGTATAATTATTGAATGTAATTAATAAAAGAAAAATTAGTAAAATAAATTAAAGGTTAATTACTTATTTGTAATTAAAAATAATTAATTAATAGAGCAATTAGTGGGTAGTTGATGAACTAAGAGATGAATCATTAACTAGAGGTTAATTAGTGGAAATAATTAAAGGAATTTATTACTTAAGATAATTAATTAAATAATTTTGATAAGTTTTAAATTAATTAATTAAGTTTAATTAATTTAAGATAATCACTTGGTAATTTGATAAGAATAATTACTTAAATGTAATTAATGAAGTGTAATTACTTAGTGTAAGTAATAAATGGATAATTACTAAATGTAATTAATTAAAAAGATTAATTACTTTATGGAAGTAATTAATGAAAGGTAATTAAGGATTAATTACATAGATAATTAATTAATGTGATTAATTAAAGTTAATTAATAAATAAGATTAATTAAGACTAATTAATTAATGTGATTAATTAAATGGAATGCAATTACTTAGTAAAGTAATTAATGGTAATTACTGGATGTAATTAATGGAAGATGATTTGAGAATGAAAGTAATTTGAGTTTAATTACTTTGAATAATTAATCAAGGGATTAATTAAGAAATTAATTAAGGAGTAATTAATTTAGTTAATAAAAGTAATTAAGGGGAGTTAATTACTAGATGAGATTAATCAAAAGTGATTAATAAATGTTGTTTAATTAAAGGTTAATTACTTAATGTAATTAATTTAATTAGGTAATTAATAATTAAGTTGTATTTAAGAATCATTAATTAATATAATTAATGATGTAATTAAGATTGGTTAATTAAGTAATAATTAATAAATGAAGTAATTAATCAATGTAATTAATTAAGGATTAATGTAATTAATTATAGTTGATTAATTTAATTAATTATAGTTAATTAATTAATGAAGTAATTAAAGGTTAATTACTATAAGTGGTTAAGGATAATTAATAAGTAATTAATTAAGGATAAATTACCTAAAGGGTAATTTGAGGATAATTAATTGATTGTAATTAATTAATGGTTAAGTAAGCAGGATTTTATAAAATGAAGTAATTAATTTAATTTACTTTAAATTAATTAGAGATGAGATAAATCATTACTTATGGATGGATAAATAATATGGAATGCTTTGCATTGTTTGATCTCTGATGAGATATATGCTGTGTGATATGGATGTTTAGTGAATTGTGATGATAATATGGATTATCTGATAATGTTGATTATCTATTGTGAATTATCTTTCTATGTGTATAAAGATAATGAATTGAATTGTTTTAACCTTTAAAACAACTTGGCCTTAAAAGATACGTTTTGGATTTCGATGAGACCGGGATCGGGTTTCCGTATACCGGATTTCCAGGTCTGGAGACCCGAATACCACATCGATCCAAATTAACGATAGGTCGTGAATCAAGTGAAGATGAAGATTCAGAGTGCAAGGGTTATTGTCGTTAACTCTGAGGGTGATTCCAAAACGAGTGTAACGAGATAATGCCTTCGGTTTCGTTCGAACCCGGAACGAACTTGTATGGATTGAATGCTTTCAGCACATCGTCAGGTGGACGATGAGCATTCTAAGATAAATGTGTTCTTTTTAAAGGTAATCGTGACCTCAAGCCTCACAAACCGGGAATGGCTAAAACAGGGGAGGTGCAGCAAGGTTAGTGGGTAGCACCCAAGTAGGACAAGATTACCTCTGTCTAGAAGTCCCTTCTTATTTCGGCTTAGTGTGTGCGGTTGCTGATCCCAACCGTGAGGTATCTTGTGCGGGAATTATCCAGTAAGGGATATTCCGGCCTTGTGTTGCAGGGGATTGGGAGTGATCCTCGGTACGGTGATCTAGGCCACGTACTGTGACGGGCGGTACCCCGGTAGCCCTGCCATTGTATGGAATCCAAACTCCAATAAGTGCCGTACGTATTAGTTGTGCCCAACTATGTTGGAATGTGAGATGTAAGCATTTCAGCTATTTCTGTATTTTACTTGAAAACCCTAGACCCTATTATAATACAATCAGATTTCCTATCAAATGTTTTGGTTAGCGTAAGGTAAAAACTTTTCCATGTTTATGTGTGGGAAGTCTTACGTGATACCTTTGTTTTCAAAAGGTTTTGAAGTTAAACAATTTTAACCCGTTTACTCACACCAGACCCATGTCTGACCCAAGTGTTTATTTCTGTTTTATAAACTCTTGGGTACTCAAATTTTTACGAGTAGCCAAGGGATTCAGGTTTAGCTTTGACGAATTGTGGAGGAGCAATGGAGCAGGAGGCTTCGGCGTTCGTAGATATAGTATTCCGCTGTGTTGATATCTGTGTTAGAGTCTTGTATTGTATTTGAGTTGTAATATCTAGACAGATGTTTATAACTGTCTAGTATGTGTTGTATAGTTGTGTAAACTCTGATAAGTGTTGTATACTATGTAATAGTTTATGTTATTAATATAATTTATTCGTTCCGCTGTGAGATCGTTGTTGTTGTTTCTTTCTTTCTTATCTTCTTTTCTATTTTCTACCCCTTTCTTTCTTATTAACGATGCGACTTTCTGTGGAGAGAAAGTCGTGGTCGTTACAATTTCAATCTTTATATTGAAAACAATCCCAATATTGATTCAAGTTCGTACAAAAGTTTCATTTCGAAATCATTTCAATTAACTTAATTTAACATTCAAATCCATTTACATTCATTATCGATTTCATTTAATATTCGTTAAGTTACTTTATCATTCAAAACAATTTCTATTAAATTTCCAAATCATAAAATCAATTTCTTAAGTTCAACTTCATTAAATCAAAACTTACAATTTTGAATTAAATTAAATTCGTCAAATCAATTCTTTCAATTACAAGTCTTATATTAATTCCAAAAATATCACATTTTCATTTCTTGTTAAAGAAATTCAATCTCACTTATTTATTTACTTAAATAATTTTCCCAAAACTTAATTTATAAAGAAACTCAATTTCAATTATTTACGAAGTAAAATTCACTTATTCAAAAGTTCAATCTTTCTTATTAAAGAATTTCAATTCAATTTAATCATTAAATAATTCAATCTTATTTAATTATTAAATAATTCAAACTTAATAATTTCAAAGTTTAATAATTTCAAACTTAGTTATAATTTCAAACTTAATTATTAAATCATTTCAAAGTTTAATAATTTCAACTTAATTATAATTTCAACTTAATTATTAAATCATTTCACAAATTAAACATCGTTCTTTCATCAATTACATTGTTAATATTTTGTTTCAGATTATTAAATATTAACATTTTCCTTTCATTAAAATTCAAATTTCAACTTCATTTCAAAACCATATTATTTATTCAAATAAAATCTTCGTTTTATTTATAAATCAAATTATTGACCAATCGGGTTTTATTTAATTTCCTATCCTAGGTCAAAGTTCAATTTGGGTATTTATCATTTCAACCCGATTCCAATTCAATTCAAAATCAAAGTATACAAAGGGAACTTGCAGTGTGATAACTGGGATGGTGTCAAAGTAAATAAACAAGCAATAACAACAATCAATAACAATCCAAAAATTAATTCAAATAATCCCGAAATAACCGTATTAATTCGCATTGTTATTTGTACGAATTAATATAATTATTTCTAGAATCTACACTATCATTTCATGTAGATTAAAGATTATTACATTACGGTTTTCACTTGTCATCTATTACCATTTCATCCATCATCAATTTTACAACATACATTCAGTGGTTCAAGGTGTAATTAAGCAAATCATGCGTGTCAATAGATTTAACAGTGAAAGGGGTCATATTATTCAAATGTTAGTTAATCAAATTTAACATTTAATTATCCTATATCAAATTCAATTTCATACTATTTATCATTTTAACATAAACAATTTAACGTTCAATATAACATCAACAATCAATCAATTATCAGCCAAACTGTATTATCATCACATAAATAACTAACAGATAATGGTGTCAAATGTCACAGGTGAACTGATATAGGCAATAACATATATAACAGTGTAATTAACTAATAGCAGCATATTTCAATTGTCGTTTCAATTGAAATCAAATTTAATAAATAAAAGAACGTTAATCGTGAGTGAGTGCTCACCTTTCGAGGCTAGAGTATAGACGACGAAATCGAGTTATGAAATGTAAGCGCGACTTCCAAAGTAAAGCTGGATTGGTACGAATTGATGGGCGAAGCTGATAAATTAGAAATGACGAAATCAAATCAGAGCTGGATCAACGATGATAACGGTATAAGCAAATTTGTTCATATATAGTATCATAATTTAAATCCAAAACCCATTTATTAATATCAACATAAATACATTATATTATTATTACTTTTAATACAAAAAAATAAAACCAAGCAAATATGCATGTTTAACAAGACACGTATATCAAAATCAACATATAAATATATATTACATTCACTTGTTCATATATACACGTTTATAAATATTTATAAAACTGCCGAAATAAAATTTATATATATCTTACTTTATGAAATATACATATACTAATTAAAGTACAGGTTAACAAACATGCAGGCTATATAAATATTGAATGAACGTGTACAGAGTGTTCATCTTTTCAATTTAACATACTTATACAGTTTTATACAAAACATATCTAATACAAACAAATGCATGGCCTAAAATGTTTGTATACATGCAGGTTTTCCACAAAATGACTACCAAAGGCCTACCTATGTATACTTATATGTACACCATTTTTAGAAATCTGTACTTAAACCAAAATATAGCCAAAGTCTAATATCTGCATTTTGGAAAACTGTGAACTATAAGCTAGAGACAACACCGTATATATATATTTATAGTATAATATATCGAATAAACAGAACATTATATATATATACACGGTATAACCGGTAACACTAATAATATATACATACAACCAGGTCATTTAAAATCTGTGTATACTATCTACTCAAATAGACAAATAAAATAATCATATATATACTATTACTATATTTTCACTGTTGAACAACTTATATATAAATATCACTCTTCAGTTTTTAAAGTATAATATACATAAGTATACACAATATACTACATTCGCATGTTATAATATATATGTCTTATTCTTATATATATATATATATATAAAAACCAGATGTGCAAACCAATGGTGGTATATCACTTTATAAAGCAAATATAATATCAATATATAACTAAAATCTTTAAAACTGTAAACAATATACAGGTTGGCTAAGTTGAGAAACTGGTCCATTTTAAAAGCATATGCACCACTCACGTATATATTATATATATAACAATTTAATAACCGTACTTAATAAAACTATGCTACCTTCATACGTGTATAGTATACTGTTGTATGCAAATTACTATCTATAAAATCAATATATAAACTCATATATATACCTTTATATAAAAGGAGAAGTGAAGGTTGCTCGGGGAAGAGGCTGTCAGGGAGGTGTATGGCCGCATGCGTGATGGTGGTTGCTCGGTGATGTCAGGGATAGGCGCACGCCTAGTGTGTTGGCTGTCGTGGCCGTGGGGCGTGGGACGGGCTCGGTTGGGTGGATGAGATGGACGACGAGGCAAGGTGAGGGGCCGCTGGCATGGAGAGGGTGGACGGTTTCTGTGATGGGAGATGAAGTGGGTGGCTTCAGTTCGGCAGGGGAAGGGAGGGGAGATGATCGGTAAAACTCGGCGATGGGAAGAATGGTGGAGGTGGAGAGCTGGGCTTGGTGGTTTCGGTGGTCAATGGTGTGGGTGAGGCACGGTGGTTGGTAAGGAGAGTGGGCGAGCAGTTTGGTGGCAGTCAGAGAATGCCGTAGGTGGGTCTAGGATCTGGACGGTGAGGCCAGGGCGGTGGATGGGGTGGCCGGAAGGTCAGAGCTGTTGGAGTTCGGAGGGAAGCATGTAGGTGCGGAGTTTTGAGACGTGGGGACAGGTCGGTATAGGGGGATGGGTTGCGAAGCCTGATCGGCGTGAAGAACAGTCGAGGTGCATGGAAGGGAGGCGGGTGAGGTTACAAGGCATTAGGAAGTTCGGGTTGCTATGTGAAGGTGATGCGGTGGTGGGTTTCTCGGTGGAGATGCGCTCTGTCTAGGAGGAAAGAAGTGGTATGGTGGGTTGCCGTGAAGGGAGGGATGTTGTAATGTGGAGGGGAAAGCTTCAACAGGGAGGAAGAAAAGAAAATAAGAGGAGAGAGAGTAGTGGAATGAAATAAGAATGAACAGGCAAATGAAAGGATGCACGTCTAAAATGAATGGCACATTTATTATCCACTGATGACAATTCATTTTCCAAAAATAATAATTGCTAACGACCGTTGGGAATCCACAGTTAGGTAGATGAAAGGACAAGAATCCCAAAAGATTGAGACTGTATACCGGTGCGGTTATCGATTTATTGATTTCACCCGGTACCGGACGTCGGAACACAGAAATGAATACACTATTGAGATCAGCATTACGAAACGATCAAAACGGTATACAAATATCAGTGGTATGATTGAATTACAAAAATTCGAATTTTCAACCAGCGAAAAATGCAAGAAAAACGCTGAAAAATAAGATCGATGGAGCCAACGATGTCCGAATTTGGAAAAACGACGAACTGACATCTTGCTCAGAAGATGGTTTAGAATTTTTCTATGTAAAAATATTTGGGTTTCGGAAACACTTTATTTTCATTACTTTTTAACTGATTGAATTTAAGTAAATTTACGCGCGAAATAAACTTTCATATTTTCGGACGAAAATTTACCAGTTGCTATGTTTAACTAGACGTATTCCAAATATTAAATTTTTATTTCAAAATTTTATCGTTTAAAATTTGACAAAATTTCAACTAATTACGTTATTAAACAGTTAAAATTTACGGGTCGTTACATCAAAGTTGCATAGTGGAATTTTAAAAAAATAGAAATATTCCGCTGTAAGTGACTATTTAGTTTTGGTTGATGGGTTGTTAGGAATTAGTTACTTGGTTTTATTTATTTAAATTGGATGCATGGATGCTAGTGATAATAAAACAAATGTAACTACGAAAATCTTGTGATTACTTATTGTGTTTTCTTGCCTAGAAAATGTTTAAGGATTCGGATCGCTGTGTGGGATGCCATGTTATCGATAGGAGTTCCTAAACATCGAATGAGACATTTTGACATAAGAAATGATTAATTTGGAAATTAGGAAAAATAATTGAGCTAAAATAATTTGAAATGATATTGTAGCCATCATATAAATTGCGAGTAGTGGAAAGCATTGTGGGGCAATATTGAATTATATGTTGTAACGCCCTAAAGAAAACAGGATAAGTCGGTTCGAAGACTCGAACAAAATCCTGAAACACAACTCCTAAGGTGGACTTAGGACGATGATCCTTGTTAAGTTATTCTACATTGTTCCGAAGTTTGGCTCTGATACCAAGCTGTAACGCCCCACCTCAATACCCACGCTAGCCAAGGACACTACGATGTAGTGCCGTCAACTAGCACGGAGAATAAGGCTGTTGAGGAGCGACCATTCATGTAATTGATTATCACACGGTGGCTATAAAATAATCTTCGGAAACAAACATAGAATTAAACATAACACCTAGCAGTCACAGACATCCATATCACAAAGGCGGAATAAGATATGAATATATAACTAACACATGAAAGTGTACATCAGAGTAGTGGTCAAAAAGTTCCACAATAATACAAAAGAATAGCAACACGTGCTATACCAAAGGAATACAACTATGAGTCCATATCTCAGGTGTATACAACAAAAAAATGCTAAACTAAATAGTCAGCCAAAAGTCAGAGTAGCAAATCCCGGAAGGAAGTCAAGCAGAAGCACCTGTAACATCTCGGTCTGACCCGAGTATTATTTAAGAAAATAATAAACGGATCAGTCTAACTATAAATATCAGATGACATGATATATAATAAAAGACATGGCATAAACATAGAATATCCATACTGACATACTACTATAAGTATGAAAATGATGATCAACAGGAGATCAACCGATGAGAAATGATCAATATCACGAGAATCTTCTCAAAGATCCAAAGAGGGCATCATACCCTAAACTTGTACTCATAACAAGTCAATGACATAAAAGTCCAGAAATCAAACCAGAAATCCAGAAATCATAAAAAGAGAAAGAGGCCTATCACATGATGGTCCGAAGACCATGGGGAGCTACCCCATATGTGTGAGTCGGAATCACACTGATTGAGGCCTAGGCTAACCAAAAAGCAGAAAGGTATGTGTGAATGGAATCACACAAGTGGTGTCTAGCCTAACCTCGCAAACATAAAGATATGTGTGAGTCGGAATCACACTACTGCGGCCTAGACTAACCTTGCGGACAAAGAGATGTGTGTGAGTCGGAATCACACTATTGCGGTCTAGTCTTACCTTGCAAACAAAGAGACATCGCACAATTGCTAGTCTAAATCATAAAATGATCATCATGATCAGCGAGAAGTGTCAATCACACCAAGCTAGTAAATATATGAGTTTAGCTTCATGTCCCATAACCACTTGCTTAACTTAAATATTTACGAACAAGCTGTAAATCTTCACTAGGAAATTGTCACGAAAAGGGTTCAATCGAACAAGTCCAAGAGCTAACCGACGAAGTGAACGCAAGCGTTTCATACCACTCGTTTTACTAAGTCGTTTAAGTCGATTTCTCGTTCGAGTGAAGTAAAGGCTTGTATATACTAGTAGATTGAAAATAGGTTTGAGAAAACGAACTTTAGATTTTAAAATAGTGTTGAAATCGCGTTGATGAAAGAGTTTTGATATTTACTATTAGTATTGAAACCTTCATATATCTTTAAAGTGACAAGTCATAAAACGATTGTAGAACAAATCAATTCACGTTCGAAGACGTGAGTAAAGTCCAAAGAAGTCAATCCCAAAACCATCAAAGTAGAAATTCTGATAATTGTTTTTCAGAAGAGATTGCCTACGCAGAGTAATACGGGGTTCGACCTGCCCGGTCAGGTCGTGGGGGTCCAGGGGGCAGCGCCCACGGCGGGGTGCGGGGCAGCGCCCCGTCACGGTACGACCTAGTGAAGGCAAGCGGTCTCGAGAAGCCAAACGACCTAAGGGAAGAATGCCACGCGAGCTAGCAGAAGAACAGGTCAAACGACCAAGTACTAACTCGCGAACGACTTACGACTTAAGGGAGGAATGCCACACGACCTAGCAGATAACAGGTCATTCGACCTAAGGGTAAGGTCGGTGGCGACCTACGACTTAACAAAGTCGAGCAACCTACGACTTAACGATTTAAAGCCAACGACCTAGGACTTAAGAGTCATACGACCTAGGACTTAAAGGAGGCAAGAGACTTACGACTTAAGGGATAAGGTCATACGACCTATGTCTTGAACGACTTAACGACTTAAGCCTTTAACGACTTAACGACTTAAGCTCAAATACAAGCTACGAGCTAAAGTTGGAACGATCTAGGGAAGTTAGGTCGAGGACGACCTACGACTTAAGCCAGGGCGAGCGAGCTAACTGCAAAACGACCTACGACTTAAGGCCTTTAACTCCTGAACGACTTATGCCTTTAGCTCCTGAACGACTCAAGCCAGTAACTCGCGAACGACTCAGCCTTTAACTCGTGAACGACTTAGCACACCCAGAACGACTTAACGCCTGGAACGACTTATGCTCCGTGTGGCTTTTCAACACGAACGACCTACGACTTAGGCTTAACTCGCGAACGACCTAGCGAAGGCAGAAACGACCTAAGTGCAGTTTTTCACCAAAAACACTAGAATTTTGGGTTTTTCACCAATCCAATCCAAACCAAATGCAAATGCTGATGCTAAAATGATAGGGAACCATTCCCAACAGTCCAAGATAGATATAGGCAAGATGTGAGATCAAAAATCTCACCTTTTCCACGAAATTGATGAAGATGGAGATTGAAAGCAAGGAGAAGCAATCCTAAGCTTGAATCCACTATCTTCTACTTGAATTTGGAGTTGAATCACGGATTTGCAATAGAATTGGAGTTTGGAGTTTTAATTTCCACTTCCCACCACCATTTTTGATGAAGCTTGGATGTTAAAACAAAGGGTGAATGAAGTGAGGAAGAGGGTTGGGCTGAACTAAGGAAGTGCAGTCCAAACCAAAGTCTCAAGCGGGAAAAGTGACGAAAATTTCACTATCTCCAAACATATCGAAGTTTACACTCAAAAAGATCGCAAACGTCATTTTGAACTCAATGGGGGTGGTCTCGAGTCCTAATTTGACCGTATGCAAAAAGTAGCTTTTTTTTGGACTAACATCCGACTAACGATAAAATATTTAAATAAAATATTTAAATATAGAATCGATAGATATGCGGGTTGTTACATATGTCATCAACTTTGCAGCCAAGTGATGAAATGAATCACTAAAATTTTGTAGGTTAATATTATTTTATATAGTGAGATAAGTTAAGGGAAAATATTTTATTTTTTGGAATTAGTTTATAATAAATTTAAATGGAAGTTAATTATAAAATGTTGAAGATAAAATAATTAAAATCCTACTTCCATTTATGTATTTGACTTTCAAACTCTTTGATTTGAATAACAATTAGATAATTCTAATTCATAATTTAACGAATTGATTGGAAAATTTTAAGAGTTCCTTGAAAATTTAAAGGATGGAGTATTTTATTTATCTTTGAACGTTGATAAATATGAGGTAAAACTATTGGTTCTTTTTTAGAATTGATAGAATAATTAATTGGAAAGGAATTAGATTTAGTGTAATTTCTTGAGTTATTAAAATTCAAATTAAATAAATTTGAGTTGAAAATGATGATAATCTTTTAGATGAAAGTTTTAAAATAATAAAAGATCATTTTAACATTTTGGAAAATTTCGGGTTTTAAGTTGATAAGTATTAGAAAATTTATCTTATGGATTTCTCTCATTAAGGAAATTGCGAGGACGCAATTTCTATAAGGGGTGAGTCTGTAACAACCCGAATTTTTTAGAAAATTAAATATATAAACAATGATTTAAATTGGAGAAATTAAATCATTAGCTTGGAATTTGTAGACTTTTATAAAGGATAATTTATTTTAAAATGATTAATTATAAATCTGTGTGAAATTTGGAAATGTTCGTAATTTCAAAGTGTTAAAAATAACTTAAAATTATTATTTATATTTTATTAAATTGTGATGAATTTTAAATTTATAGAATATTGGAGAAAGTTTAACCAAAACACTTTTGTGTAAATTTGTAAATTCCTTGAGAAGGAGGATTTAAATTCGGTTAATATTGGAAATTTTATTTTATTAATGGGAAATTATTTGTTCATAATTGCTGAGTTTTATATCATGAGAAATACATAGTTTTTCTTAACCTTAAGTTTGAATAATTTGGCTTTTGTAAAAGATAGTAAATTAATTAATGATATTTGTATTTAGATTTAGTGGGCCTAAATGAACCCAAACCTATTTGTTAGTAAATAAGAGAAGTTGCTTCTAATTTTTCTCAAATCATTCTAAAACCAATACGTATATAATAAGAAAATGAAGTTAAACTAGGATTTCTTTCTCTTTCAATTAAACTGATAACGGCAAATCAATTTACAAGTAAACATCAGAGAAATCAAGTGCTTTGTTCTAGGGCTTCTTCAAGTGGAAATCAAGTTAGACTTGAATGCAAATTGTTGAGTTAAACATAGGAGTTAAAAAGGTGAGTTAACCTCACATATCTTTCTCTAAATCTATGTGCATGGTTATTTTGTTGAATTTAATTGTAATTTTGTAACAACCCTAGATTTTGGCCTATATTTTAAATTGGACATTCTTTTATTTTTAAATTATTTTAAACTTGTTTGATTTCAAACATTTCATTTTTAAAAATAAATGTTGATTATTATGTGAGTTATAGTTTCAAACTGATATAAATTGGATATTTCACTGAAAAGTGAATTTCTATTGAAACTGGTCAAACTTTGACTTTTGAACTTTAAATTTAAATATTTCAAATTCTTAAATTTTATCTTTTATTATGAAAATAGATTTAATTCCATGGATACAGCTTTTCGTTTCGTTGGAAACGGAGTTAAATTGTGAAAGTTATGTATATTTCAATATTGTGTGTAAACTGATGTATTTAGCAATATTGTCTATTTTAAATTATATTTTATTTGTCATATTTTGTTCTAATATGTGTTAGTATTTTATTTTATGTATAATTTTTTCTTTTAAATAATTTAAAGTGATTATATAATTTTTCCAAAGCGTATTGAATTTATTTTCTATTTTTAAAGGCTAGTTTCTATTTTTCTGCTATTTTCTTCAATTAAATTATATTTAATTAAAATTTATTTATTCATTTTGTGAATTCATTTTTATTTTATGTTATTATCTTTGTTTATAAATGTTTTACAAGTCCATAAACTTTTTCCAAAGTCCATTGCATTTATTTTTCATATTTTCAAGACTAGTTGCAATTTTTGCTGTTTTACTTAATTAAAATTTATATAATTAATAATTAATTAATTTATTTTGTTTATTTACTAAATTTTTGTATTTTATCTGAGTTTATATATATATTTCAGTTATATAAAACTTAAAAAGAAATTAGAGGAAATATGAAAAGTTTTAAACTATTGAAATTCCTATGGCTTTTCACCTCCCGACCTTTCACTTTCTCCACTCCTCTCTTCAATGTTTTTGGCCATGCATACCCTATTCTTTTCAGCGGACTTCTTTTCATTTTTTTTCACGCAAACACTTCTCTTTCTCCTCCAAAAAAATCACGGCCATGGCTTCAAAATTTTGGGTAAAAAAATTCCTTCTTTCTTCCTTGTTTTCTATGTTTTTTCTATTGAAACTGCATATGCTCTCTACCTTCATAGTTTGGTTCCTCCTCCTCCAGGCTTTGGCCGACCACCACGACCCCCTTCCTCTGACCATCACCCATCCTAGCAACCCTCCTCCTCAGGCCTAACCAATCCAAGTCCAAGATCTACACAAAATCCACCAAAAACCATCACAAACTATCACTTATGACCTAGAATTGTCATCTCCTCCTTCTACCACCTTTTGCCACCACTACCTCCACCACCACCACCTCTGACCTGACCTTCCACCACCTCTGGCCCACACTCCAGCCACCACCGGACCACCACATACCATGGCCAAGCCACATCAGCAAGGGGCCGAACCCTATGGTGCAACAAAAGCCACACTTTGCCTTGAAACCCTTTGGTATTCCATTGCCTTCAACACCTTGTAACTTCCACTCACCTTCATCACCTTGTAGCCGCACCTTTTCCAGACCATACCTGATCCAAACCATGCCTTTAGCCGTGCCATTTCAGATCTGGAGCTAAAGCATAGGTGGTAGGAAGCAAGTGCAAACACTTTGACTTTGTTTATGCATCCATTTCTAGCATTGTTTATTGAATTTTTGGGTTGAAATCTTATGTTGTTTGTAATTGTTTGGTTTGAATGTGACAAGGCAATTAGCTTTGGCTCTCCCACACTCAAATAATTATCGTTCCCTCGTGCCTCTGGAAATCTTTGTTGTGCGTTTGTGGTTGTCATCTCCAGCTTGAACAAGTGAGTAATTCTCACCAGACAATGTGTACTTATATAACTAGTAAACTGACACCATTTGAATCTGTAAAATTATATCATCCTGTTGTAACTGTTATATTATGATCATATAATGTTTACCCCTGTTATTACATATGTTATATCATCTATTACTGTTATCTCATGCTATTCTGTTTATTTATATCAGTTTATCACACTGCAAGTTCCCTGTAGATTAGAATCACTATGGGTTGAAATGATACATACCCGAACGGACTTTAGAATAAGGAAAAATCGTTATGGGCTGAAATGATAGGCCTGAACGGTTTTTATTTATTTATTTATATTACTTGGGATTGCGGGTTTGAAATGATAAAACCCGGTTTTTCTTTGTAAACTGCGGATTGAAATGATACATATCCGTATCACTTGACCTAGGCTAGAAAATTATATACAGACCCGTGGTTTATATATTTTTCTAAAATTTTTAAAATACTTTTTTTTAATGTAAATATTATGGTATTTTGATTTAAATTTCATTAAAATGATTTCTATAAAGTATTTGTGATTTTCTACAAATTAAATAAGTGAATTAAGTAAATGGTGAAGTAGAATTTGAAATATAAGTTAATTTTGGAATTTATGATTTTGTTTATAAATGGAATTTTTGTAAAGTAAGAAAATATGACAAATTTGATTTAAAGATGAATTTAATGATTTTTATTAAGTAATAATAATGTTTTAAAGGTGCTAATGATTTTGTATAAATTAAAATATGGAATAAATGAACATTTAAGCTGAATTTGGAAATATAACTTAAATTGAATTTTGTGAAATTTGTTTAAAAGTGAAATTTTAATTAAGTAAAATAAATGGAAATAAGCTATATTTTTTGAAATTTAAACTTAGTTGTTAAGTTATTAATTTAATTAAAGAAATGAAAATTTAATTGTTATTAAATTTGATTTTTGTATGGAAATTTGACTTTATAAAATCATAGAAATAAAAGTATTTAAATGATTGTGTTAAATGTGAAATATATGATTTTATAAGTTAAAATGATTTATATTAAAAGTTAATTATTTGTGGAATTGTAAATAAAACTCTGAATATGATTTAACAGCATTTTGAAATGTAATGTAAAGGATATTACAGCATTTTGTAAATGTTGTAGTGTTTTAAATGAACTAAAAGGTTAATTTGAAATAAAGGCTATTATAGCACTTTGTAAGTGCTATAGTGGTTAAACTTAACATGTAAGTTAATTGAAACTTAAAGAAATCTATACAGCATTTAACGTTGTCTTTTGTTAATTAACTGTTTTAAACTATAACTTTACGTAGCATTTTATAAGTGCTACGGAAACTATATTTTGTTGTTTTAAATTAATTTTAATGAAAAATAATCTCTGGAAAATGATATAATTTTGGGAAATTAAATGTTAAATTTCTAAAGATAATGAAGAGATATTTAAGTGGAAGAATTTGATTTCTAATGTGAGTTTAAAATGGTATTTAAATTTAATAAAATGAATGGATTTAAATGGTATTTAAATGAATAAAAATGAATGGTGTTTTGAATAATATTTTGATACTGTGAAATGAATTTGAAATGATACTTGATTTCTGACTTATTTAATTTATTTGATAAATGAATATTTGAAGTATATATTAATTGAGTTTATTTAAATGATATTGGATTTATGAAATGTGGGAGATTTAAAGTTTTGAAATATACTAAAGATTGAATATTGTATTTTGTGGAT
Organism: Allium fistulosum; assembly: GCA_030737815.1. Lineage (NCBI taxonomy): Eukaryota > Viridiplantae > Streptophyta > Magnoliopsida > Asparagales > Amaryllidaceae > Allium > Allium fistulosum. The sequence continues at coordinate 240,071,870 of CM060902.1, forward strand.
TTAATCTATATTGGGATTTGATAAGATTTGAAACGGTTTGTTGGTAAACTGTAATTGAATTGAAATTTGATGGTTTGAATTTAATAAGTTTGTAAATGTATAGAATTAAAAGATGATTTTAAATATATGATTTTGAAATGCTGTGATTTTCAAAGTATAATGATTTCAAATGTTTTGTTTCAAAAGAGTTATAACTTTGAAAGTATAGACTATTTGATAGGTGAATATATGTTTGAAATGGAAATGATGTTGTTTTGAAATGAACATAGTTTTGAAATAAAATGATTTTGGTTTCGAAGTATAACTATCAAAGGTATGATATTTTGATATATAAAAATGATTTGAAATAAAGTTTGAAAAGATATAATATTTTCATGTATTAAAATGATTTGAAAAGAAGTTTGAAAGGATACGATATTTTAGAATATTGAAATGATTTGGAAATGATAAATCTTTATTTTGATAAAGACATGATTTTGAAATGATATCTTATTTTGAAGTAAAGTATTGTTTTTAAAAGTTATAACCACGGGTTATAATAACGATTGGTTGGCAAAGAGACCGGGATCGGATATGGACATACTCTCTGTCGATACCGAAAACCACTTTGACAACCGTGTACGCGGTGGAGATTCCAGAATGAAGTAGGATGGTGGCGACGTTCTTAAGGTATGTTACGTGGACCCAACTCCCGTGAGTTGGCATAAGGTGGCTAAAACAGGAGCGATTGACGGACCAAGGAGGTAGCACCTCTTATCGGACACACTTCTTCGATACCATTCTATTACTTGTGATTGATTTGGTGGCCACCCTTGATTGGGAGTGTTGTTCGAGGTGGGCGGTAGTGGCTGCTATGCGTCACCACTAGTCCGGATGCGTAATTGGTATATCTACCCTGGCATTGCCTAGTTGTGCCGTGTCACCTACCATATCGAGCTTTACTACGATTATGATTTTAAGATCCGACCGCGTTAAGGTTCTCCATCCCCTTAACGCTATTTTCTATATGATTATACTTTACTGATTAGACATTATTATAATAGCGAATATTACTACATAGTAGATAGTTTAACGGATCCTTAAAGAATGGGCGGTCCCAAGCATTCTTTAAGTTACTTGTACCTTATTACAGTTCACTTGAGTTGGTTTATATTATATAAGTATATATTGTCCTGACTCGAGTGTTTGTGTTTTGCTTTACGCTCGGGTCAGCCTGAGTATTCACAGATTTGGATTTCCACCTTCTGGAGATTTGAATCGCTGGAGATTATCTGCTAGTCTTGTTCTATCGACTTCAGTTATGTTGCTCTGTTCAGCTTGTACTTGGTTATCTTATTTATACTTCCGTTGTACTCTATTTCTTCTATTGTATCTTATGTACTCTGATATATTTATATAGTAGCTTCATGAACTACTATTTCTTTTACTTCCGCTGCATTATTTTACTCCGTGTCTGTGATCTGTGATTATATTTATTTACTGTATATTCTGAGATTTGCCAAATTTTAAATTACAACGCGGTATTTTGAGTAATTCAACTCCGGCATGAGTGTCTACCTATACACTTATAATGGATGCGAATGGTTGAAAATATCGGGTCGTTACAGTTGGTATCAGAGCTTTGGCTTTGAGGCAAAACTCAGCATATAGAGTAGATTTATTTACAGAATCACTTTCGTTCGAGTTTGAATCTTTTCCTCTTGATTCGAATTTCCTTTTAATTTTTGGAACGTTCCCTGCGGTTCCAAAATTCATTCTTGTCCCTCACTATTCATCTTCTTTTGATTCTGGAGTATCCCATAACTCCGCTTCGAATGAGCTTTATAGTGAATTGGTGGTCTCGCCGATATTCTAATGACTTGTAAAAGGGGGAAAACTCCTTTACAAATTTGCATCGATTCACCAGAGATTTATATTTATCCTTGGTTTAGATGCTAATATCTTTTGTTATTCCAAACTCTATCTCTTGAGATCGGATGTAGATTTACCCTAGGAAAATCCACATTTGCTCTTATTCATTAAGTCACGGTTGACCCGGTTAAGGTTGCCCGCGATTTATCTAAGCTTATCCATCTTCATATTTTGTTAATTAATCATCTTGTCTTTGTTTCTAAACTATCTCCAACATTTTGAATTTTACTTTTAAATCTATATTTTATTATATATTGTGTTGTTTGAGTTGTTGATGTCGATTTGGGTTTCCGATCGATTCGTCTGATCAACGCTATCGATAGGATTTCTAAAACACTTTGACAGAACAAACCGATACAATATTATTTTAAAATTTGGTTAATTAAATAAATTTTAATATATAAGTAAATTTATGGAACTTAATAAATTGGTTTAAATTGATTATTTAAAATGATAATATTTGATTTATCATTTATTGTTCTACAAAGGAATTTATAAATAGTTGTTTATAAATTTATTTGGGAACTGAAATGAATTTAAAACAAGAAATTTAAAGAGTTTAATTTCCGATGGATTTCAAACCTTGTGTTTAAAATTTTTAAAAGGATATTATTTAAAGTATTTATGAATAATTTTTTTTGTCTCTAAAGGATTTTAAAGTTTAAAAATTAAGTGCTCTTCTCTTTGTCACTGGAAAATAATTTCGGTGATGACTGCAGCATCATCGACGTTCATTTTCGAGTTTCGAAGTGAAGAAACCATTCTGTAGTCTTGCTACAGCTTTGTTTTGGGAAACTTGATTGATATAAATTTCTAAAATATGATTGATTTATAAAATATATAGATATATGATTTAAATTTGATTTGACAAATTATGTACATACATTTATCTATCTCTAAATTGTTTGAAAGGAATCGGAGATTTTATTCTTAAATTCTATCTTAAATAATAACTTCAAGTATAAAAAGAAAATCAAAATTTTTGAATAGATGATTCAAGCTTGAAATGATTGAATTAGGATGTTTATAGTGTATATTAATTTTAGAAAGTTTTATTTGTATAATTCTCAATTGCATTCCAATATAACTTACCTTAATTTTTAGAAGTTAACAATGTAATTGGATAATATACAATATAAAAAGATTTTTATAAATAAAATTTGAGTGGTTATAATAAATATTATACACTTAAATTTTAGTTATAAAAAGATTAACACAGGTAAATAGACTAAAAGGTTAATTAAATAATTTACAATACAAATGATGTTAAGGGAATTAGGAATAAATTAAAACAGTTATAATAAGTGTAAGCATATTTAACATATGTGATAAAATATTTGAGAGGGATAAATTTAATTATAATTAGGAATAAAGAAGAATTAAATTTATTGAATGTTATACACTTAATTTTAATCAAATCATGATTTTAGAGATTGTTTGTTTAAGAAAATTTGATGATAAGATAATGAAATTAGAGATAGTTAAGATTTATTTAACTTGTGTAAAATTAATCATCAGTTAAGCTGAAACCATGGAAATTTCAAACCTATTATCTTATTTTGTTTTTCAAACTTATTACCTAATTTTGTTTTTCAAACTGTTTGTTAGTTGTCCTTATTTTTCCTTATCTTGCTACAGACTGGTATAGGCATCTATCTATAATCTTTTTGCTTAGAAATCTTTCTATAATCTTTATAATCTTTGGTACTCATTTTAAATCTGAGCACTGCTTTCCACCCACAGACTGTCGGTCAAGCGGAAAGAGTGAATCAAATTCTGGAGGATCTTTTCGTACTTGTGTTCCTGATTCTGGAGAATCTTGGGAAGACCATCTCCACCTTGTTAAACTTACCTATAACCATAGTTATCAGGTATAATTTCAATCTTTTGTCATCTTGTCTTAATCTCATTTCAATTTTATCTTTCCTGTGTTTTCCCGTACTTCATTCCTTTTCGGGGACGAAAAGTTTTGAGTGGGGGAGAGTGTAACAACCCTAGATTTTGGCCTATATTTTAAATTGGACATTCTTTTATTTTTAAATTATTTTAAACTTGTTTGATTTCAAACATTTCATTTTTAAAAATAAATGTTGATTATTATGTGAGTTATAGTTTCAAACTGATATAAATTGGATATTTCACTGAAAAGTGAATTTCTATTGAAACTGGTCAAACTTTGACTTTTGAACTTTAAATTTAAATATTTCAAATTCTTAAATTTTATCTTTTATTATGAAAATAGATTTAATTCCATGGATACAGCTTTTCGTTTCGTTGGAAACGGAGTTAAATTGTGAAAGTTATGTATATTTCAATATTGTGTGTAAACTGATGTATTTAGCAATATTGTCTATTTTAAATTATATTTTATTTGTCATATTTTGTTCTAATATGTGTTAGTATTTTATTTTATGTATAATTTTTTCTTTTAAATAATTTAAAGTGATTATATAATTTTTCCAAAGCGTATTGAATTTATTTTCTATTTTTAAAGGCTAGTTTCTATTTTTCTGCTATTTTCTTCAATTAAATTATATTTAATTAAAATTTATTTATTCATTTTGTGAATTCATTTTTATTTTATGTTATTATCTTTGTTTATAAATGTTTTACAAGTCCATAAACTTTTTCCAAAGTCCATTGCATTTATTTTTCATATTTTCAAGACTAGTTGCAATTTTTGCTGTTTTACTTAATTAAAATTTATATAATTAATAATTAATTAATTTATTTTGTTTATTTACTAAATTTTCGTATTTTATCTGAGTTTATATATATATTTCAGTTATATAAAACTTAAAAAGAAATTAGAGGAAATATGAAAAGTTTTAAACTATTGAAATTCCTATGGCTTTTCACCTCCCGACCTTTCACTTTCTCCACTCCTCTCTTCAATGTTTTTGGCCATGCATACCCTATTCTTTTCAGCGGACTTCTTTTCATTTTTTTTCACGCAAACACTTCTCTTTCTCCTCCAAAAAAATCACGGCCATGGCTTCAAAATTTTGGGTAAAAAAATTCCTTCTTTCTTCCTTGTTTTCTATGTTTTTTCTATTGAAACTGCATATGCTCTCTACCTTCATAGTTTGGTTCCTCCTCCTCCAGGCTTTGGCCGACCACCACGACCCCCTTCCTCTGACCATCACCCATCCTAGCAACCCTCCTCCTCAGGCCTAACCAATCCAAGTCCAAGATCTACACAAAATCCACCAAAAACCATCACAAACTATCACTTATGACCTAGAATTGTCATCTCCTCCTTCTACCACCTTTTGCCACCACTACCTCCACCACCACCACCTCTGACCTGACCTTCCACCACCTCTGGCCCACACTCCAGCCACCACCGGACCACCACATACCATGGCCAAGCCACATCAGCAAGGGGCCGAACCCTATGGTGCAACAAAAGCCACACTTTGCCTTGAAACCCTTTGGTATTCCATTGCCTTCAACACCTTGTAACTTCCACTCACCTTCATCACCTTGTAGCCGCACCTTTTCCAGACCATACCTGATCCAAACCATGCCTTTAGCCGTGCCATTTCAGATCTGGAGCTGAAGCATAGGTGGTAGGAAGCAAGTGCAAACACTTTTACTTTGTTTATGCATCCATTTCTAGCATTGTTTATTGAATTTTTGGGTTGAAATCTTATGTTGTTTGTAATTGTTTGGTTTGAATGTGACAAGGCAATTAGCTTTGGCTCTCCCACACTCAAATAATTATCGTGCCCTCGTGCCTCTGGAAATCTTTGTTGTGCGTTTGTGGTTGTCATCTCCAGCTTGAACAAGTGAGTAATTCTCACCAGAAAATGTGTACTTATATAACTAGTAAACTGACACCATTTGAATCTGTAAAATTATATCATCCTGTTGTAACTGTTATATTATGATCATATAATGTTTACCCTTGTTATTACATATGTTATATCATCTATTACTGTTATCTCATGCTATTCTGTTTATTTATATCAGTTTATCACACTGCAAGTTCCCTGTAGATTAGAATCACTATGGGTTGAAATGATACATACCCGAACGGACTTTAGAATAAGGAAAAATCGTTATGGGCTGAAATGATAGGCCTGAACGGTTTTTATTTATTTATTTATTTATATTACTTGGGATTGCGGGTTTGAAATGATAAAACCCGGTTTTTCTTTGTAAACTGCGGATTGAAATGATACATATCCGTATCACTTGACCTAGGCTAGAAAATTATATACAGACCCGTGGTTTATATATTTTTCTAAAATTTTTAAAATACTTTTTTTTAATGTAAATATTATGGTATTTTGATTTAAATTTCATTAAAATGATTTCTATAAAGTATTTGTGATTTTCTACAAATTAAATAAGTGAATTAAGTAAATGGTGAAGTAGAATTTGAAATATAAGTTAATTTTGGAATTTATGATTTTGTTTATAAATGGAATTTTTGTAAAGTAAGAAAATATGACAAATTTGATTTAAAGATGAATTTAATGATTTTTATTAAGTAATAATAATGTTTTAAAGGTGCTAATGATTTTGTATAAATTAAAATATGGAATAAATGAACATTTAAGCTGAATTTGGAAATATAACTTAAATTGAATTTTGTGAAATTTGTTTAAAAGTGAAATTTTAATTAAGTAAAATAAATGGAAATAAGCTATATTTTTTGAAATTTAAACTTAGTTGTTAAGTTATTAATTTAATTAAAGAAATGAAAATTTAATTGTTATTAAATTTGATTTTTGTATGGAAATTTGACTTTATAAAATCATAGAAATAAAAGTATTTAAATGATTGTGTTAAATGTGAAATATATGATTTTATAAGTTAAAATGATTTATATTAAAAGTTAATTATTTGTGGAATTGTAAATAAAACTCTGAATATGATTTAACAGCATTTTGAAATGTAATGTAAAGGATATTACAGCATTTTGTAAATGTTGTAGTGTTTTAAATGAACTAAAAGGTTAATTTGAAATAAAGGCTATTATAGCACTTTGTAAGTGCTATAGTGGTTAAACTTAACATGTAAGTTAATTGAAACTTAAAGAAATCTATACAGCATTTAACGCTGTCTTTTGTTAATTAACTGTTTTAAACTATAACTTTACGTAGCATTTTATAAGTGCTACGGAAACTATATTTTGTTGTTTTAAATTAATTTTAATGAAAAATAATCTCTGGAAAATGATATAATTTTGGGAAATTAAATGTTAAATTTCTAAAGATAATGAAGAGATATTTAAGTGGAAGAATTTGATTTCTAATGTGAGTTTAAAATGGTATTTAAATTTAATAAAATGAATGGATTTAAATGGTATTTAAATGAATAAAAATGAATGGTGTTTTGAATAATATTTTGATACTGTGAAATGAGTTTGAAATGATACTTGATTTCTGACTTATTTAATTTATTTGATAAATGAATATTTGAAGTATATATTAATTGAGTTTATTTAAATGATATTGGATTTATGAAATGTGGGAGATTTAAAGTTTTGAAATATACTAAAGATTGAATATTGTATTTTGTGGATTTAATCTATATTGGGATTTGATAAGATTTGAAACGGTTTGTTGGTAAACTGTAATTGAATTGAAATTTGATGGTTTGAATTTAATAAGTTTGTAAATGTATAGAATTAAAAGATGATTTTAAATATATGATTTTGAAATGCTGTGATTTTCAAAGTATAATGATTTCAAATGTTTTGTTTCAAAAGAGTTATAACTTTGAAAGTATAGACTATTTGATAGGTGAATATATGTTTGAAATGGAAATGATGTTGTTTTGAAATGAACATAGTTTTGAAATAAAATGATTTTGGTTTCGAAGTATAACTATCAAAGGTATGATATTTTGATATATAAAAATGATTTGAAATAAAGTTTGAAAAGATATAATATTTTGATGTATTAAAATGATTTGAAAAGAAGTTTGAAAGGATACGATATTTTAGAATATTGAAATGATTTGGAAATGATAAATCTTTATTTTGATAAAGACATGATTTTGAAATGATATCTTATTTTGAAGTAAAGTATTGTTTTTAAAAGTTATAACCACGGGTTATAATAACGATTGGTTGGCAAAGAGACCGGGATCGGATATGGACATACTCTCTGTCGATACCGAAAACCACTTTGACAACCGTGTACGCGGTGGAGATTCCAGAATGAAGTAGGATGGTGGCGACGTTCTTAAGGTATGTTACGTGGACCCAACTCCCGTGAGTTGGCATAAGGTGGCTAAAACAGGAGCGATTGACGGACCAAGGAGGTAGCACCTCTTATCGGACACACTTCTTCGATACCATTCTATTACTTGTGATTGATTTGGTGGCCACCCTTGATTGGGAGTGTTGTTCGAGGTGGGCGGTAGTGGCTGCTATGCGTCACCACTAGTCCGGATGCGTAATTGGTATATCTACCCTGGCATTGCCTAGTTGTGCCGTGTCACCTACCATATCGAGCTTTACTACGATTATGATTTTAAGATCCGACCGCGTTAAGGTTCTCCATCCCCTTAACGCTATTTTCTATATGATTATACTTTACTGATTAGACATTATTATAATAGCGAATATTACTACATAGTAGATAGTTTAACGGATCCTTAAAGAATGGGCGGTCCCAAGCATTCTTTAAGTTACTTGTACCTTATTACAGTTCACTTGAGTTGGTTTATATTATATAAGTATATATTGTCCTGACTCGAGTGTTTGTGTTTTGCTTTACGCTCGGGTCAGCCTGAGTATTCACAGATTTGGATTTCCACCTTCTGGAGATTTGAATCGCTGGAGATTATCTGCTAGTCTTGTTCTATCGACTTCAGTTATGTTGCTCTGTTCAGCTTGTACTTGGTTATCTTATTTATACTTCCGTTGTACTCTATTTCTTCTATTGTATCTTATGTACTCTGATATATTTATATAGTAGCTTCATGAACTACTATTTCTTTTACTTCCGCTGCATTATTTTACTCTGTGTCTGTGATCTGTGATTATATTTATTTACTGTATATTCTGAGATTTTCCAAATTTTAAATTACAACGCGGTATTTTGAGTAATTCAACTCCGGCATGAGTGTCTATCTATACACTTATAATGGATGCGAATGGTTGAAAATATCGGGTCGTTACAAATTTGCTTTGAAAGGATTTTTGGTTGTTGAAAAAACCCTAGCTGCTGCTTAGTGGAAATTTATGTTCTACTTATATATATATACATATATATATATTTGATAACTAGGTCTTGAAATCATTGAGTTAGTGAATTATTGTTCAACAGTTTATACTTACATGTTCGTTGTTTCATCCTACAAGACTAACCTGAAGTGCTGCCATTGACAATCGACGAAAGTTGATAATGGTGGATTCCTGGAGCCAAGAAAGCACCTGAATCATCACCACCTGTCCACCGGTGGGCGAACTACCTGGAGCAAGTTTGGCTCCAGGTTATTGATTTTGCTTCTGCCAATTTTCATTCTTGATTGCTCTTTTTCGCTACGATCATTGTAGTGATTCTTGATGATAGATTGCATTATATACTTGTAGAGTTCATAGCTATCAATTGTGAAACATGATATATAAATACACACACACACACACTAGCAATATATTTTACAAAGCATTTGATATTAACTGATTTGAACAAAGAGCTATATCTTGTGTACTCCATTTTTTTTTAAAACCAGGTTCTTTTAATAAAGTTTAGTAGCAGTTCAAGCTTGTACTTTCATACCAATGTTTATATGACAAGAATTCTGTATAGGTTATAGAAGGGAATTTACAAATACACACACACACACACATACACACACATATATATATATATCACTTTGTTTAAGAAAATACTTTCAACCACCTAGTGCAAAGGGTAGTTGCCTATATATATTAGAAACATGGTTATAAACTCTTAATAGTTCCAGTTTTGATAAGTTATATTGAGATGTTTATGTATAATAAACTTGGTTTTCTAATTAGAATCTTGGACACCTAGTAGATTATCTCATAAACTTATTGGATCTTATTGATTATGAAGAACAACATATATAGAAATTAAATTATAAATTTATAAAGATTTCAAGCTATAGTTAGCTATAATGATATATGTATATGGTTACACCTTATTTAATAATTAAATCTTTGGAACTAGTATATTCGATAATAATGAAAATTGAATTTTATTCCAGTAATTAAATATTAGAGAGGATTTTATGGATTTTGAATTATGGTTTCGGAAATATAAATTTAAGTTGTTTTTAAACGATTACTAGAGTAACAAATTGGGTTTGGAAAATGAGTTTATGGTTTCATAAATAAATGGATACTTATATAAGTGGATTTTGGAATACGGTTTGTGAACTTTATATATGTATTTTTTTGGGAATTTGGAACAATAATACATATTTATAAAAGTAATTTGATATATATAACCAAATTATGTTTTATTTTATCGATAGATAAATATATATATAGTAAAATAATAAATATTATGGACTTTAATGAGAAGTTTTAAAGTAAATTTATATGTAAAGTATTTTGGAAAACATCTTAAGTATGATAGAGTAAATTATTTACTTTGAGAAATTCATTTAGAGATAAAATGTTTTGAGAACAGTAATTTTATAAGGTGGGGAGTACTAATAATCAACTTAGTGTTACTGATTGGTTTAAATGGTCTCGAATAATGCTTCATCGAATATTGTATAACTCATTGAATATAATGTTTGAGTGGTGCTTACTAGCCCATTAGCGAATATTCGAATTTCACCAAGTAGTATGGGATGCCCTAGTTAAATTCTTGTGATTGCTATTAGGAAGTATTTATGTAACGACCCAAAATTTTATCACTTTGATTTTTGGAATATTTAATTAGTTTTAAATATTCGATTTGGGTTTTTATTTAATTATGGTATAAATCAGTATTTTAAATAAATGCTAAATTTTTAATGATGTATTTTTAATTTAATTTATACGATTTTTCCATAAATTTTTAATATGGAAAGTATTTAAATTGTCGTTTGATGTATTTTACGTCGAACAATGGCATTTTTAAATTAAAAAGATTAAGTTAACTTGTCTATTTTATTTTTGTTTTGGGATTGCATCACAATTCTATACCCAAACGTATTTGTAGTGACCCAGAATTTCAGTCAATTGATTTGGAATATTTAATTGATTTTTAAATATTGAAAAGTCAATTTTATAAGTTAAATAACTTGAATTTCAAATATAGCGATTTATTTGATAATTAAATTGTAAAATTTAATATTTGGGAATAATTAAAATAATTGAAAATTGAATTTAATAGGCACGAAAATGATTTTGAAAGTTAATTTAAATTCTAATTTTTTAGAGATGAAGATAGTAAACCTTTAAATTTGAATAAAAATGAATAATTTGGTTTTTACAATAATTCGTTTTAATTAACGTATAAAAATAGCCTTCCGGGATACAATCGCGGATTTCGATGAAACTAGCTTTATTGGATCCGTAAGAGTGAATAATAGTATGCCGTCGAATTTCGTGACGATAGGACATATCATTTGGTCGTGCGAGTTCGAAACGAATGGAAATTAATTTCAGAAATTTATATAAATAATTGGATTTGAAAAGCTATCTTCTGTATATGACTGAATTAGGTGATGCGACTAGTTCCATTGTATTGAGAATTAGGGTATAACATACAGAAAGCCAGGCGGCACGCATTGTTTGGAGTTCGAGATTTTTGAGTGCGTCGAGTGGATATTTTTGAATATAAAAATATAAATAATATACGTTAACAATGACTTAGCCGTGCCCATACCCATAGCCATACCCTCACGTCCTACCTATACCATCTGCCTTGTATAAATTTGTGTTTCAAAAAAGAGATCATAAGGAAGTTTGCGTTTTTTCAATTTCAAATCCATTAAATCGAACGGTTGTCATTCGTCAATGCCACTTGGGGTGTTTTCAAGTCGAACTTCCAACTTGTAAATTATTGAGCGCATCGAAGCATAGCAAATCAACAGTTGGATTGAGCCATGGCAGGTGAGATGGCTGAAATTGGTCCACGTTCGTGGGTAATTTGGGTTCGGGCTTGGACATTTCTGGCAATGGCGGCGGCATTGGCGAGGCTGGGTCGAGGGCGAACTTCGGTGAGTTGGTGGCGGTCAGCAGCGGGACAGGAATGTCACGGTTTTAATTTTTACACAATCGATTTTGTCATTCTTGGACGAGCATGAACAAGGAGGGAGGAAAGTATTTTATGAGGATGATTAAGTTTAATTATTTATTGATTAAAAGTTAATTATAGTTTAATTATTTTAATTGTTCATTAATTCATAACTTTTCCATATGAGGTCCAAATCGAACACGACGAGTTGCGTTGCAATCATATCGATGAAGGCTACGCTATGAAGTTTGAGTGGATGGATTTGGAGCTAGTAAGAATTTGGGTTAAAATTGAATGTCAATTCAATTTTAATTCTATATAGGAATGTTTGACGAAACTGAAATCAATGTGAGTTAAGCTCACCATTTTGGTTAACTAAAAATATTATATAGTCAATAAAAATTATTAGTCGAATGTGTGGATATTTTATTGTTGATTGTTATTGACTGTTTAGATGATTTACTATTTTATATTGTTGGTTTGGATATATTCCCGCCCTTGAAGCGGATGAGACCCTACTGCGTTCTCGTGTAAGAGCGGATGACCCTTTGTATACGAATCCTACCTCGAAGCGGTTGATTTATATTATTGATTATATACTATACGTGATGTAGGGGGACAGGTTAGAGGGATCCAACTGGATTCCTCACACTGTTGATTTTATTTTTCATATAATTTGATATATGATATGTTGGATGCTATATGGATATAATTTTGCTTATTCAGTGCTTTAGTAGCATTGGGGCTTATTTTTGGTATTTTAAATACTATAAAATAATGATTTGATTTAAAAAGGGATTTCAAAGTGATTTTGGAAATTATATATGTTTTAATAATTTTTCTTGAATTATTTTAAAGTAGTTTATTTTAAAATAAAAAGTATTATTTTTAGAGATTATAAATTTATAGTTTTATAAAATATTTTAAACAGAGATTTTGAACTGTGAATAGAGATTTTTAAAATCTTCAAAATAAGTCAGTGTTTTATAATAAAGGAATACGGTTTTAAAAAGAAGATGGAAATATTTGGTGTAAATATTTATTAGCCATTTTATATAAAGTGATATGTATATAATATATATACAACTATTAAGATTTATTTATAAATATGAAATTTATTAAGATGATAATGCATAAGGTGACATTTTACTAATAAGGTGAAGATTGGTAAAATCATATTTTATTTATAAGGGATAGATTTATAAATGGTGTTTTATAAATTAAAAAGAAACTATTATCATTTAATAGATTGGAGAAATAATTCAAATGGTGGATTTATTATAAGATATGGAAGGTTGTTTTAGAAAATAGTTGACTCTATTTTAGAAATTGAAGGTGAGGGTAAGTTGGGAATGTTAAATGATGTTTTATGAATAAAAGGGAATTTATAAAAGGAATTATCCATATGGAGGCAACGTTAAAAACGGATGGTGATTGAGGTTTTTAAATGGGATTTATAAATAAGTGAGATTTATAAAGGAAATATAGTTATAAAGGGAGTTCATAAATAAAGAGATTTTATGAAAGGAAGTTTTATAAAAGAGAAGTTTTATAAATTTGGAAATGATCATGTTGGAAATTTAGTATGGATTTTTATCAAGGAAATATAATAATGTTTCAAAAGTTGTTTATTTATATTAATATTGTTTTAAAGTGGTTTATCAATATTTTAATATTTTGAAAATTTAATTATTTAAACTATTAATATGGTTTTAAGTTTATTATAATTATTTATCCATAAAGTTTTGGAAATTAATTATTAGTATTTATAAAAATGTTGAAGATAAACTATTATTGTTTTATTTAGGATGTTTTGGAATTTATTAATTATTATTGTAAAATGTTTTAAAGTTAATATTTATTTATTATACTGTTTATTATATAATAGTTTTTAAAAATAAATGTTTAGACTTTATTTATAAATGTTCAAGATTTATAGATAAAGATTATAACGGACTTGGGTTTTATAAGGGAAGTTTTTATAAAATGGTTTAAGGACTTAAAAGACGGTTTTACGAGGTAAAAGGTTTATATAAATGGTTAGTTACTTATAAAAGAATTTCTAAAATGGGTTCAAAGATTTATAAAAGGAGTTTTATAAATGGTTTTAGAAATTATAATGGAATAAAAGATTTTAGAATTGTATAAAAAGGAAATCTTCCTTAATGTTTCGTGGATATACTTATACCAAGTAGATAAGTATATGAATATTTTTCTTAGTATTGAAATATAGGGATTTGTGGATATATATATATACCTTTGTAAAAGGATTTTGAGACAAATATTTACAAAGTGAATTTATTTAATAAAAGATTAATTAAAGAGGCTAGTGCTTACTTATGTGCTTAACCAATGTTGGTTTTTCCTATGGAATTAAATCCTTGATTGAATGTTTGTTATTTGATAGTTAAATAACCAACTATCGAAATTTGACCCAAAACGTAACTTTGAAAATATCTAAGAGAAACACGTGAGTTATATGGCACAATCATCTCTTATGATGATGTACTATGTGTATAAACCTCGTTTCGTTTTCATATGACAATGATAAGGAAATCCATCCACTAATGGTTAGGAGGCATTCTCCGCTCTTATCTTTGACTATTTATTTCATAATGAACCAGGGTTGAGTTTACCGGAAACTATCAAATGTTTTTTTTTGAAGAGACCAGGATCGGATATGTTATCCGAAAACCACTTCGGTCCAACTTAAGCGTTGCGAAGTGAAGACATCTTGAAGATAATGGAAACTGAAGATATAGCTCTCAAGTGTTTCATTCAGTCGTAGAACAAACTTGTATGGATGAATGCTTGCATTTGCATTGTTGCCCGGAGGGCAGTGTTAGCATTCCAAGTGGGAAGTGTAATGTAAAGCTAAATATAGCCTCAAGCCTCATCAACCAGGAATGACTAAAACAGAGGAGATGCAGTAGGGCTAAGTGGGTCACTCCCAAGTAGGTTATGATCATCCATATCTAGAGTCGATATTATCTCTCATTTGTATGCTTCTGGGCCCATTAACAGAGGTGTGATCATATTCGGTACTATCCAATAAAGGGTAGACTGGTTTTGTGTTAGTAGGGGTCAATAGGTTCGACCTCGGTATTATTTTATCTAGAGATGCATCATGACGGGTTATACCCTGGTAGCCCAGTCATTGTATGGAATCCATTCTCCAATAAGCGCCGTACGGACTTACTTGTGCCCAACTATGCTGAAATGTGAGATGCAAGCATTTCTGCTATATTCATATTTTACTTTGGCCCCTAGAAATTATTATAATATATATGGATTTTCTATAGAAATTTTTTTGGTTATCGTAAGGTAAAAATCTGTCTGTGTTTATGTGCGGCGTGGTCTTACGAGATTCCTTTGAATTCAAAGATTTTAATAACTTGAAAATCCAGTTGAGTGTGATTTCCCACGCTGGTTTTCCAAACTGACTCGGGTGTTATTTTATTATAATGCTCGAGTCTGATTAAGCATATTACCGATTTACTTTGTATGTGTTGGACCTCAATAGACGAGTTGGAGGTCTTCAAGTCCTATTGTGAGGACTCATTTCTTCGACTCCTAGAAATCGACACTAATACATCCTCGGTATTCACATGCCGTAAATCCAAGTGCCGGAGAAGCAAATTCTTAAGGGTAAGAAAGGAAAATAAGACAGAACAGAATCTCACATATGTTATTTCAAATAAAACTATATAGTGAAAATTAAAATACATTTATCAGAGTTAAACATGGACAGTTATAAATATCCATCCTTACAATTTGTGGAATAATATAGTACAAAAGTGGCGGAAACAGATAAAAATCTTCGGTAAAATCTTCTAACTCCATGCTTCGAGCTCCATCCAGCTTTCTTCTAAAATAACCTGACTACTAGGCTGCCAGGGAAAATTAGGGCACCTAGAGTTTAAGGAAAGGGAAAAATAAACTCCGAGCCAGTCATGGGACTGGTGTGAGGACTCAAAATACACGTTTTGAAAACCAAAAGGTATGTCATAAGACCACGCTGCACATAAACACGGAACGGATTTTTATCTTTTGATAACCAAAAAATTTTACATCAAAATACTTGATATTATTTTTAGTGACATATCTTTGAAAACATTTGCAAATAAACTTATTAATCTTAGCCGAAATTGTTACATTGATTAAATTCCAGCTATACTAGCCACAAATGCGGGTTCTACAAACAAACTGGCAAGCACATATTGGAGAATGGATTTCCATACATATGATCAGGTGAAGGGACTACCTTCCAGCAGTACATCTCTAGAGGAATGTATCGAGGTCAATAGAACATCTGCACCTCTACCAACACAAGATCGGCCTACCTTTCCTAAGATAGTACCGAATATGTCATCACCCCGTTCGTTACCGACCTTGTACCACCTTAATTTTTGATAACATTATTCAGAAGATTTAATTAGATAGATTAAATAAAATAATGATGATAAGTGGATTTAGAGTTGAATAAATTGTATAATGGGCCGTGGTTAATAATAAAGATTTAATGGGCTTTAAATTGGTTTATAAGATAATTAAATTACACTTGGGCATATTAATAAATTAGCCAATCTATTATACACAGCTATAACTTCTCATTTTTGTCCATTCACCTTTCATTTTCTCATAATCACAAACATAAATCTAAAACCTAAGCCATTACCAAGGAAGAAAGTAAGATATTTATAAAAAGCTAAAGATCAAGAGCTAGAGAGGATTAATCAACAAATCTCAAATTCCTTATCAAGTTTAAGGTGAATAATAATCTCATACCATCTCTATTTTTATTCTATGATTATATGGTTTTGGATTTATGATTTAAATTCGTGTTTTTGTGATAAAATGGATGATGGTATGCTTGAATTATATTATGATGATTTATTTTAATTCATACGCATATGAATTTGCATGGTTTTGATGTAAAAACGAGAATCTATGATTTTAGCTTTCCATTGAAATTTTTTTGTTAAGTAAAACATGATTTTGGAGATGGGTTTTAATTTTCATAATTTTCCAAGCTATGAAAATTTTATTATGAATTTTTAATGGAAAATATGCTATAATCGGGTTTAAAATTTATTTTGAATATTTCAGGATGAAATTGGGTCTAAATTTTTAATATGTTTGATTACATGAGCAAATCGAATTTCTGTATTTTGGGATTTTTCCCAATTGAATTGCAAGGGGAAATAAATTATTTTAAAAGAAGGGCTTTTCTGCAAATATCGGTTTTTGTTATATGGAAAGGTTTTAACGTTAAAATCCTCTAATTTGGATCTGAATAAACGTAGTAGTTTTGAATGTAAAGTATTTGAAAAGTTTTATGGCAGCCAATCAGTGTTTTACAAACAGGCAAGTTGTTAAAAAGAAATTACTAAAGTTACTATATTTCGGCCTTTAAATTAAAAAAAGGTGTTCTGCCTTTATTAGTAAGCGCCTTTCGACTCCATTGATTCCACCTCATCCCAGTCGAAACCAACATAGTCGAAACCCATGTAGTCGAAACCAATACACAAGATATCACTTAGATGGTATGCAATGGATTGGAAGGGAGGCGGAAGCCTTGGTGTCGAAAGAGTAGCTTCCGATGGGGTTGAAACCCTGCTTTGTTTTCATAAGTTAAAATTCTTGCCTTGTTTTACCTAAACCTTTGGACATAGTCGAAACATATGTTTTCGAAAGGGTTTTATAAGTAGCTTTCGAAGAAGGCTGTCACATTATGTATGAAGTTAGCTTTCAGAGGGGGAACCTTGTTCTTAAAAAACAGAGCTTTCGACTGGATTAGTTTCGACCTAGTTGAAACCTAGCCGCTATTCTACCTTTCGACTATATTGACTAGTAATTGCCTTCGAAAGGTTATCCTTATTTTTATCTTAAACTAAGCCTTTTTCCTAATTGCTTTCAAAAGGGTTGAGGGTTTCGAAGGTGGTGGAGTCGAAAGGAGGTTTCGACTCTGTCCTTCAAAGTTTTTGTTTTTAAAGGTTTTAACTTTCGACTAGATGGTTCCGACACCATCAATTTTTCCCCACATAAATTTTTGTTAGTTATGAAGGAGATACTTTCGTATATAACCATTTCAACCCAAATGTTGCTTTTAAAAAGAAAACCCAATGCTTTCAAAAAGGGTACTTTCATTTGTTTTGAAGCTCTATATTTTAAAAGATGATTTTATACCATCGAAAGGTATGTATACAATGTTTTGAAAAGAAGTCTTTGCTTTTGAAGGAGGCTATCAAGAGGTTTTGAAAGAGATGTTTTTATGGTTTCAAAACATAAACCCAATCTCACTTTAAAGTAATATCCATGGCATAAATAAACAAAGTGTTTTGAACTGAAGAAGTTTTCCTTGATTTAAAAGGTTAAAGGGGTTTAACCAAGATATTATATAAAGAGGATTTCAAGAATAATAAACCACAGGTGTTGGTATTATTTTGTTGTTATGTTTACTTCTTCATATATTTATTCACATTGTTATTAACCCATAACTGTAATTTGGGGAAAGAGGCAGAATAATTAGTTAGTTTGACCTAGTAGTGAATATAATTAATAGATGTTAAAAATCTTAATTAAAGATATTGGCAGGGGCCAATAGGTTTACAGTAAGCCCATGAAAACTGTATGATATTGGTAGGTGCCAATAGGTTCATAGTCAGTGCATTGATACTAGCATGGGCCAGTAAGTTTGTAGTTAGCCTATGAAAACTATATCCGGATTAAGATATTGGCAGCCACCTAATAGGTTCCTAATTAGCCCATGAAAACTAGGATAAGAAATAAGATATTGGAGTTACCAATAGGTTCTTAGTGATCCCATGAAAACTAAGTAATTGGACAGATAGTCCTTCACATTTAACAGGTTAATAGTAACCCTAGAAACTATAATTGAGAAAGATAGTCAGTATGAATGGGGATGGGTAATCTAGAATTTATTTATTTATTTTGCATATCATTATAAAGTTTTGAAATACTATATTTTAACCATTGTAGATGTAGGAGCACAATATATCGTTTTATAAATGTTTTAGGATATTAGTCGGGGGAAAACCTGTAAGGACCTATTTCTTCCACCTCCAGAAATCGAGACTAATACATCCTCGATATTCACGTGCCATAAATCCAAGTGTCGTAGAAGCGGATTCTCAAGGGTAAGAAAGGAAAATAAGACAGAACAGAATCTCACATATGTTATTTCAATAAATAAACTTTATAGTGGAAATTAAAATACATTTATCAGAGTTAAAAACATGGACAATTATAAATTCCTTTCCTTACAAATGCAGAATACTATAGTACAAGAGTGTGGTGGAAATAGATAAAAACCTTCGGAAAAATCTTCTAACTCCATTCTTCGAGCTCCATCCAGCTTTCTTCTAAAGTAAACCTGACTACTAGGCTGCCCGAGAAAATTAGGGCACCAAGAGTTTATGGAAAAGGAAAACAAACTCCGGGTCAGTCATGGGACTGGTGTGATGCGTTTTGAAAACAAAAGGATATCTCATAAGACCACGCCGCACATAAACACGGAATCGGGTTTTACCTTATGATAACCAAATCATTATTACGTAAAATCACTTGATATTATTTTTAATGACACATCATTGAAAACATTTGCAAATAAATTTATTAATCTTAGTCGAAATTGTTACATTATTAAATTCCAGCATACCACCTTGTAATACAAGGCATTCTACATCTAAAATCTTACGGCCTCTTATTGGAGAATGGGTTTCCATACAAATGACCAACTGAAGGGACTACCTTCCGGCAGTACATCTCTGGAGGAAAGTACCGAGGCCCAACAGATAGTCCTCTATGAACACAAGACCGGCCTACCTCTTCCTAGATAGTACTGAATATGTCATCACCCCGGTCGTTACCGACCTATCCGAGCGCTCGATTCCCATACATCACATTAATTTACATCTCGAGCGTCATAGCGGGAAGAAATATATCTAGAAGGGGATGATCATACCCTAATGGTTGCTAACCACATAGTCTTGCTGTATCTACCCTGTTTCGGCCATTTCCGAGTGTGAGGCTTGGGGTAACGATTACCTTTCACATAGCCCATCATCTTCCTTTGAATGCCATATTGCCGTTCCATTGATCTCTATTGACTTCCATAAACACAACACATCCGAGCTTATATGTCTTAGAGAAGGGTGTTAAGCTAAGAGAAGTTGTCTTCTCCACCACCAAACAAATGTACTTTTATAAAAGTCAACGATAAAATCTCAAGAATGTAGTGTCAGACATCCATCCATAAAAGTTCGTTCTGGGATTGAACAAAACCGAAGGCACTTTCCTACCACATCCTATCGGGAATTAACCCTAAGATTAGTAGCGAAGTCCTTGCAACCCAAAGAGTTTCAGAAATGAAGGGACCACTGCTACTTTAGTATTTGGGAGCTAACTAGAATTATCAACAAGCAGTCCTTTCATCCCGAAAATCCCTGGTCTTCATTCTTCATTCTCTCTATCAGGTCTTCATTTTTCAGACGCATACATTGGTTCGAAGTGGTTTTCAGATAGGGATTTCCTCAGTTCCAACCCCGATTCCATCAATCCAATCATCGATAAAGAGAGGCTTTGTGAATAGGGAATCATTCTTTAATTGATTAAGTTCTTTTTATCAAAAATCTCCCTCGGAGATATATACTTCTAAAACATTCTTTCCAGTATATACGGAATTATTAAACCTCTCTTATCAAATCTTTGATTACTTAAAACCTTATATTAAACTTGGATTAATTCAAAATCATTTCTTCTATACTTAGGGAAATATTCCCAAAATCATTTCATCTAAATCTTAACAAAGATTTCTTAATTCAAAAACTCAAAATTGGATTGAGTTAAAACCATGTTATCTAGGATGTTAATCCAAAAACTAGTAAATATTAAGTGAGCAGAATCTATAGAAATCATCTAATTCTACTCAATATCAATCCCCATATTCAACAAATACTATGGGCGGAATAACGGCGAAATCACCTTTTAAATTCCACGAATAGTATGAGTTCCCTCTTTGGGCTTTAACACCGAGTACAAGAAGATCAACTCTATAAATCCAAATTGTTTAAATTTGGAAAATATCTTTCTTTATCCTTTGGAAAATTTTGATCCGAGTAAATAAAATTTACTATCCCTTCCGTCGGACTAGTCAGTATAGTTAGGGAGAGCATGAAACTGGTTTTCCAAACCCAAGCCTAGACACTATCTCTTTGACACCCATAAGGCGGTCAAGTTATTTGATCGACTCTTAATCATTAAAACATTTTAATCATTTCGTAAATCCTACAAATTTCATTTAAAACACATTATTAATCATCTAAAAACATTTATAAAAGATTTGGAAAAGAACAGTTGTGTTTAAAACCATATTTCAAAAATTATAAAAAGTGATGCGGAAAGTGCTTTTTAGCTATATTGATCAAACCAATTTTTATTATTTGGAAATTCATTTTTATTACTCAAATCACTTTTAAAACATTTATAATATTCATTCCATATTTTTAAACAATTTTAAAACATCATTTTCAAAGGAATCCAGTTTTGGATCCCGAACTGCAAATTCGAGCTTTTTCAATAAACTTGTTTTACTCATATTTCAAAATCTACTTATTTGAATCTCGATTTTATTTCTTTGTTATGGATATAATAGTTCGGAAAATTCTTAACTCGAAGAATTCCGAGTTATATTCCAACTTTTAAACTTGTTTGACTTCTATAGCACGAAGTCGCAAACTACCGTTACGCGAAGCGCTTATTATTGACTAAAATTTCTATTCTCATTAAAACTTCACCAAAACTCTTTTAAATTATTATAAAACATTTTAAATACATTTTAAACCATTTTTATAAGGTTTAATATTCCATATACACCATTTCATTAATTTAAGGAAAGTGATTTCCTTTGTGCTTATCGACGTGTATTTTCGTGACTTGGGTATATATTCAACATTCATATAAAACCACCAAACTTAATGATCAAAGCATATTAAACATCCATTTGCAAACATCATATCATCATCCAACATATAATATAATATAGTTTAGGAGTTCTCACCATCATTGCTTCCTAACTTCGCTAAACGGACAATTGCTCCAGTACGATCGTGCGAAAGCCTTTGGAATTGGTCCTTAGACTTTTGAGAAGGCTCGGCCAAGACTTGAAGAGGATGGCTAAAAGTATGGAAGAGAAGTGGTAGGGCTTCGACCTTAAATTCACAAAACTAGACTCGAAAAATGGTCATCTTCTCTCTGATTTTTGACCCTCTTGCTCTCAAAATTTGAAAAGGTTTTTAACTAGAAAGTTGTTGTAATTTATTTTCTCTTGAATTTGACAAGAAGAAACACTTGATTTTGATTAGTTATGAGGAGGTTATGACCAAGTGAAGAAGAGGTATTCTCGGATTCGTAGAAACGAAGCCCGAAAATACAATGTAAAAAGGTGGAATTTTGGCATGGCTAGACTCAAAACTGGAAGAAGGGCTAAACATGAAAGTTGTAGCCACTAGAATTCTACAAGGTTTGAAAAAGTGAATTACCTCATTTGGATTAGTTATGCTCGAATGAAAAAGAAGGTATTTTCGACCATTGAAACTGGACTCGAAAATGCTTTGGATAAAATGGAGTTTTGAGTATTGATATCTTTAAAAGGTGAAGAAGTGGTCAACTAGAAAGTTATAACCACTGAAATTTTGAAGGGTTTAAAAAAATTAATTTCCTCATTTCGGTCTGATATGTGGAAGTTATGCTAGAGTGAAAAAGTGTAAAAATGTGATGAGAGGGTTGGCTATTTATAGCCAAAGGAAGATTGTAAAGGAATCCACATACACATCATCACTTCATGGCTTCTCTAATACACCTTCCCTCCTTATTAGACCAGCAAAAGCCTTTCCCCCATGTGCCCATCACTTCCATCTACTTCATGTATGCATGTGTTGACTTATGAAAGCTTAAGGAGGAAGCTTGCTTAAAATATCTAAGATTTTTGTAATATGTATGTATTTGTAATTGTATAAGTATATATGTATGTATACATATGTTCATGTGCATGATAGTGGATGAATTTGTATTTATATATATGTACATGAAATATAAACAATGTTGCATCGATTCCGAACAACTTTCATTCGATGAACCGTTGCCAATCGGAGAACCGATTCCCGGTCACATTTTCAATTCTTAGTTAACATACACATTTTTGTAAACAAACTTTGAAAATAAATTTCTTATCATTTTAAATTAATTAAAATGATCACATTTCATTTATAAAACCATATAAATTAATATTAACAATTATTTACAATAATTGCTATTATACTGATAAAGTGATATCGATTTTTTCCTTATAATTTAAAATCAAATATATATCTTTATAAAACTATTATAAATGATTTATTATTACTTTATAACTATTCAAAATGAATTATCATTGTTTAAAATAATTATTTGAATAACTAAAATAATCATTAAATCGTTAAATCTCAATTTAATTTAATAAACCAATTATAATTTTTAAGGGCATTATTAACAATGTCAAAAACACATTTTATTTTAAAAAACAAATCAATTTATTTTATTTAATATTCTTGATTAATTATATAAATAAGTGTATGTATCCAGCTCCGTGCACGACGTTTTACGATTAGAGAGCAGTTTAATGATAAAACTGTTTTAGGCCATTTCATCGATTTAGATTTCAAGGAAAATATTGTTGTAAATATTTATTCAAAATAAAATTACTATTACTTATTATCACTCAGAACAATATTATTTTAATTATCAGTCTTTTATTAAAATAAATTTAAAAATAAATATAATTTATCAAAGTGATAAATTTGCGGGTTGTTACAGACTTCCCCCCTTAAAAGAATTTCATCTCCGAAATTACCCAAAACAGAAACCCAAAGGTTTTCTCAAAATATTTATTTTTAAACTTTTACCTGCACGATATATATTGATCAACCGTACGCAGTATCTGATTCGATCTACTATTCGAATCCACAACTTTACTTCTGATCTAATATTGATCCCTCGATCCTTTAGTGTGGACCCTACCAGGCTTTCTGATCAGAACTTTAATTCTCCTTGCATAGCTCTCAACTATGATAGAAAACTCAAGTATCTAACCACAACCCTCATCAATGTTCGTCGTCAAGAATCGAGTGATAAATCCTCTTTCAGGTAGGTATCAAATATGTCAAAGTTCTGCACTCGAATCTTAGATTAAATCATGCGACAAAATAATCCATATACTTCATATGAATTTATTAACCTTTCAAAAAAATTTATGAAAACATTTCAAAAAAATTTCATTCTTTATTCATACTTTTTATAAAGATACTTCTTTATACATAACCATTTTACACTTTTATTTCCAAATATTTATACTTAAAGAAAACATTCCTTTTCAAAAGATAAATATCATTTTATTTTACTATATTACATTTCCAAACATATCTTACTAGTTTCTCAAAACTTATTTCCAAAATAATCCATTGAATTGATAAATTACCAAAAACTTCCTTTAGCTAATATCAATGTGAAAACATTCTTTATTAGTTAAAACTTACTTTATCAATTAACACTCCTTTATTAATTAAAACTTCCTTTATATATATTTTCTTTACTTATATCGGTTTTAATACTTAAAAAGTATTTATATACCTATTCCAATGTTTTAAGTATATTTAACAAGTTTTTCTTACTTCAAAATACAATCAAAAGTGATTAAAACATTTACTACCAAAACATTGTTATAACGATCTTCTCTGTTTTATAACATGTTAATTATAATTTTTCTATCTTTTTATAAAGACTCTAGTACTTGTTATTATCTTTAAAATCCCATTATTAAAGATCTAAATATACTCATAAGATTTCTTCCAAAGTGTCATCCAAGGGTTTAAAAACAAATGTTGCTAAAACATCATTTACAAAAACCCCAAAACCATTCATTATTAACTTCAAATATTTATTTTAAAGAACAAAGCTTACCCATGCTTATTGATTAAGATAATACATTTTGATAAAGATTGACAATCATCAGTTAATTTATCAACTAATGATTCACATTATTCTTTTCAACTTTAAAAGATTATATTGATCGAGTAACTCAAAAATGATACCAAGGAACTAAGTACTTGTAACACCCCATACTTTTATAACATTATTTAGAATAATTAGTTGGGTAAATTAAATAAGTAATATGGAAATTAATAAGTTGATAATTGATCAACTAAGGGTAGCTGTGCCATGTTAATGTGCAAACTAAAATGAAATAACCTAAGCTAATGTGTTAGGATATGAGAAGGGCAATATGGAAACTAGGTGGAGCTTATACCCTAAACCCTTAGGAGATAGAATGCTCGCGTTCATTTCATTTTACTCAAACTAAAAAATACTAAGGCCGACTACCATTATTATTCTCAAGAAGAAGATTAAAGCTAGGATTCAAAAGAAGCAAGAAAATCAACTAAATCAACATCAAATCTCATATTTATAATCTCAAAGCTAAGTTGAATAATTACTACATCCCAATTTATTTTGGTTTTCGGTTTTAAGATTAGACCCGAAATGATTTTGCAAGTATATGCCATGTTTTGATGATTAAAAATTTATATATATATATATATATTGTTGATGGATATGTTTATATGTTGGAAAACATATAAAAATAGATTTTATTGAATTTTTTTAGATTTTTCCTAAGTGTTTTGATGAATATATAAAATTATTTAAGGTATGTGACTTAAATGTTTTATATATTTAATTAAGGAGAAGAGGCATTTTGTAAAATAAAATGATTATTTAATTTTAAAATTAGTGGTAGCACATTTCTGAAAATTAATTGTTAACCAATGAGAATTTGACAAACAAATGCAGGTTAGTTGAAAAGATTTCCTTTTCAAATTAAAAACAAACAAATCACATATTTTTACATATTTTAGCCTTTACGGCAGTAAACCTTCCAACCCAGACCTTCCGACAAGGTCGAGAGGTTCAAAGCTTTCGACAAGGCTAAACCAATACATATGGTATCAAGCTACTTGGTACGTAATGAATTGGACAAAGTCGAAGGGTTCTAAGTCGAAGGGGTTGGGGTATGTTTGTTTTATAAACCAAAATCTTTCACCTGCTTTGCTTTCGAATAAGAGCTTTCGACTTAGGTTGCTTTTGTTTGCACAAAAAATGGACAAACACCTCAAAGTTGTATGATTTAGTAGATCTTACGTTGTTTTTAGTGATTTTGGAGGTTTATGCAAATATATGAAAAAACAGGGGCTAAATTGTTAAAAGACACGCAGATTTATAGTGGTTCAGCCAGAATGTGCCTACGTCCACTTTATATGTTATTTCTCTTCTTTTGTTATGATTACAAGTACAAAGCTTTGACACCAGTAAAAGAAAATTGTTTGAAAGTTCCTTCCGTGCTTGAGCTCTCAAACTTGTCCCCCATTGTTGTACCCCTGCCTCTCTATTTATAGAGTGAGGTTGGGGGCAGGGGTCTTGGATGTATACAGCTGCTGGTGGGCCTGGGCTGAAGTGATCTGGCCTGGCAGTCTGGTTCGGCATTCTCTTGGTTCGGTGAAGTATGGGGTTGGTCCGGTTGGGCTTCGTCCGGTGAAGTGTGGAATGGTGAGGTTGGACCGGTGGCAGTTGCCGGATGGAGGTCTACCGAATGGACTCGAGGGAGGATTGCCGAATGGACTCGAGGGAGGGTTGCCGAATGAGTCATGCCTAATGGACTCGAGGGAGAGCTGCCGAATGAGTCATGCCGAATGGACTCGAGGGAGAGCTGCCGAATGAATCACGTCTCTGGGTCTCGAGGTCTTCTGGGTAAGAATTCACCCAACATTTGCCCCCCAAAGCGGGGCACGTGTTTGCATGTGTCGCGCTTTGTTTCGTGCTTGGGCGCTTCCCGTAGTTGGAATAGGTCCATTCGGCGAGACATGCCGAACCGGTTGGTCCGGTTGCCTTTCACTTGGTTATATATAGGGGCTACACCCCCTTTACTTTTCCTTACCGAACAACTCTTGCCGAATAGAACCAACGCCGAATCTATCTTTGTCGAATAGAACCTACGCCGAATCAAGCCTTGCCGAATCAGGTGAGATCTTCAGCCGGACCAAGTTTTGCCGAATGAACTTGCGTGTGTATGTTTTGCATGCCGAATGAATATAAGTGTGTACGCTTGCATGCCGAATGAATGTACCCCTCTGATACCGAATGACACATGAACGTTTTAATGCCGAATGAGATTATTGAAGTGCTGCATCTGTTTGTCGAATGAACTGTTGTATCGAGTGAACATGTGTTTCATACTTCGAATTTTTTAAGCGAAATTCCAGATTACGCTGCTTGTATATTCTAACGATGCACTTTTCCCATGATTGCAGATAAATGTCTCGAAAAGTTGAAACTTGATCAGATAAGAGGAGATCCGGGGGTGAAGGAGAGTCCTCGGCTGTGCCCCCAGCTCAATCAGGATCGGAGCGTCATGGGCCCGTCCCGAGGTCATTAGTGGATGGATATGGTCCCCAGGAGTTGCTGGATTCCCCGCCTGACTGCTTTCCTAGCTTTCTCAAAGAGGAGCAACTCGATGTTATATCTCGTTCCTTTGGGATTGATAGAGCCCTCATGCTACTGCCGGGTCCAGGAGTCATGCCATACAGTCCTCCCGAAGGATACTTTGCTTATAGCAGGTACCATTGCATGTGTGGTGCTATCCCGCCTCTCAATGCTTGGATAGTCAGCTTCCTCACGTACCTGAAGGTGGCCCCATTTCAGCTTCAGCCCAACTCTTACGCCATACTGGTGAGCCTTTTCGTTATTTTTCGGAGGAAGTATGGTCGCGCTCCCTCCAACCGGGAGATCCGGTACTTGTACAATTTAAGGGGCTACAAGAAGGGGTCCCCATATATTAACTTGGAATCTGCTGTGACCTTCAAGCCGGTCCTGGACCTTTATTCCAAATTCAGCATGTTCAAGAAAGAGTGGTTCTTTGTTAGGGACGACTCCGTCTCTATCCGACGCTTTACCTCTGGATGTAAGTTGATGCTTTTACTTATAATTTCTATCCTAATTGTGATGCTTCTTCTCATACTTTCTCATTTTTGCTAGCGACAGGTGGCTTTCCTGTTGTGGAGACTGACCGCCTGGTTCAGACGGCGGCGGAGATAGAAGGCATTCTTAGGAAATACAGATCATCTGCTTACTTGATTAGAAATGCGATCCTTCTAGAATACAACTTGATCCTTCCGCAGCAGTCTGTAGTTAAGTTGAGGGAAACGGCGGAAGAGAGGGCGGCTGCTCAGGCCAAGGGAGGCGTTGCGGCAGAGGGTGGAAAGAGAAAACCATTCACGAAACCTCCAGCCGTTGGAGGTAAGAAACTTAAGAGGTCAGACGGTCCTTCTCCCAGCAATTGTCCACTTACTCAGGGGGAGATAGACGCGGAGGAGGAAAGAGGTGAGGCGGAGGGCGGAAGTGACGTTGAGCGTCTTGGTGACGAGGGTGGCGATGGACAGGGTGGTGATGGTTCCAGGGCTCTGTCTTCTGGGCAAGTAGGCGAGATGCAAGAGTGGACGGATGATGCTCTCCGTCAAGCTTTTGAGGGGTTGGGTGATGATCCGGCTTTGGTTGAGAAGACCGGGGAGGCGGACAAAACCGGGACTGGTGCAAGTGAGTCTTCTCCGACTATTCCGGCCAAGGTGGCTCTGACAACTCAAGGTGAACTCTTGACCCCTGCATGCTTCACTAATGATAGGGACTTAGGAATATTTTATGACCCGCTCCCGTCCTGGAATGAAATCCGGGACTTATTGCAGTATCCCACTCCTCCCTAGGGTTTGTACAACCACAGCTGTGTTTCTTTTCCTTTTCTAACTTGTAACCTACCGCGTTTCTTGAATCATATAGTAATGTAAGATTATGACACTTGATCTTTATATCAGGAGCAGGCAAGACGCCCAAAGCTTCAGACCTTCGACACAGGCTCGAGCAATATAAACTTTCCAAAATTTCTGCTAAGCCGAAGCCCTCAGCCCAACGCTCCGGAGATGTAGTCGGGTACCGTCCTCTTCTTGGGGTCATCGAAGAGGGTATTCAGCAGAGGAAGAGGAGTCATCTTTTATCCGAAACTTCGCTCGGTCCTCAGCCTCCGGCTCAGCCTATTCATGACATTACTGAGGAGGATAGCGAGTTTGTACCCTCTCCACACCCGTCCGGAAACCCTTCTGTTATTCATATCGACCGTCCCGACTTGGCCCGTAATCCCTTCGCGGGTCACCCTGATCTGGATCCAGGTTCTCAGGATATTACTTTTGACGAAGTTACTGGTGAACACCTTCTCCCCCGTAACCCCATGGTACGAGTACTTGACGAAGCCAAGTCCTTAGACCTCGATCTACTCACCACTCGTATAGTCACTATGGGAGATGAGGCCAAAGCTAATATTGATCGGGTGGCAGAGGAGGCCAAAAAGCTGATGGGGCATCACGCTCGGCTGGTTAAGGCCGGAGAGGAGATAGGGAGCACCAATATCCGACTTCGATTGGTGGTCTCGGATCAGGCCAAGCAGCTTGCGGATCAGGCTATCCAGATTTCTCAGCATGAGGCTGCTACTGGGCGATTAAGGAGAACCATGGAAGAGGCCAGTCGGGCCGAATTGCGAAAAATGGAAGCTGCTTGCAAAGAGCGGATTGACATGGCTATTACCACGGTGGATGAGGTTCGGAGAGCGGATCTCGAGCAGGTGGAGGAATTGTCCGAGAAGCTTGGGGCTGCAGAGCTTGCTCAAGCTAAGTTGAGGGAAGAGATGGAGGTGATGCGGAGGTCCCTTCAAGCTGATTGCTCGAGATACAGACTGGAGAGAGATGCTGCCGTGGAAAGGTTGTCGGCCTCCGATGCCCGGATGAGGGAGTTTGAGGAGAACGAAGGAATGATGGATGACATGCTCCAGGACATGTATTTCCGGACTTGGAAGCAGGGTAACCTCTCTTGGATGGATGATTATCCCAGAGTCATGGCCAAGACATATCTTCGGGCTTTGGAGGAGGCTAAGGCTGATGCAGATAAAGAGGGTGGAACGGTCTTCAGTATGGATGTGGTCACGGCCCAGTTCACCAAGGAGGAGAAAGTGGCGGTAAAGGAGGGTATGCGGCTGCTTGCTGCTGAAGAGGCGGGTGTGCAGGTAGAAGATGACGACCAGGATGGTCAAGAAGCTAGTACTGGTAAGTCTTCCTTTCTAGTCTTTCTGTTAACTTGGTTACTCATCACTAATGAATCCTTTTTATGACCGGACAGGCGGGCAAAAGAACAAGGACAAGACTTCGACGCAACCAGCTCCATGACTAAACCTGAAAAATTCTTTTTGTAGGCTTGGCATTGTTGTATCTGTTAGTCTTAAGACAGTCGAGTAACTTCTAAGTTGTAATTCTTGCTACTTGTAATAACATTATTCTTGACGTGTAATTTTTTAGCTCAAGTTGATTTTGTCATTTCTTGAATATTTGTTGCTATTTCGACATATCGTATGAGAAATGTAGCTATGTATAATTCTTGTAATTAAATTGTGTTGGATGTCAGATTCTGGTTTTAAATCATAATCTCATGACTTGCAATTTTAGCGTGTGGTGTGAAAAAATCAAATTATAGTCATGCATTTGTACATAAAGGAAGAAAATACCGCCTTTCATGTTCTGTTTGTAAATGGCAGTTTCGAATATCTTGTATGACCAAGCATGGAGAGCAGTTGACTGCCCTGCCATCTGATTGTGAATCTCTGCATCCATTGGCGGGTATCTCTTACCCTGCATCCTGTACTTTACGGTTTGTTATAGAGGATAGGAGGAAAGTTTTTTAAGTAAAATTGAAATATGTGAAATAGTAAAACTTCCAGTCACGGAAGGCCTTCGATGTGCTTAAGTTCGTGGCAAACGGGTTTTGTAGTCACTTTCCCTAGCTGTGGGTCTTGGAGACATTTGTCACCCATCTTACGCCTCCGCGGGGAGTTAATTCTTTTTTACCACAGCCGCACTTAAGACACACCGGAGCCGAGATCGCGCACAGTAACTACCCGGGCCATTATGGCCCGTACTCATGGGTATTATTCGACTTACTGTGGCCGGCTAGCGTGGGTGCCGATCGTCAACTGTGAACTGCCCCTGGCTGGCCACACCTTATGTTGGGGCTTATAATCGGTTCACAGTCGCCGGCGAGCCTAACGCCGTAATGAGCTGCCTCAGCTATAGTCGGCCTTCTCGGTGGCTTATAATCGGCTCATTACAGTTGGCTTTAAGGGCCGTCGCGAGCAATGAGTTAACCCGCAGCAGAGGGATGCTGGAGCAAAAGTGTCTCATTGGCGAGGGCATAGATTCGCATAGTACCTGTTGGGGCTTGTCCACGTGAAGTTGCATTGTGGAGTGCTTTGAATAGAAATGCTATATGCTCAGGATTTTGTTCAACAGAAAAGGATAAAGTTTAACAAACAGCCAAGATACAAAGGAACAAGTTAAAAAAGAGACAGGGCTTTTTTTAAAGTGGTTCGGCACGAAAAAATGCCTACGTCCACTGATTCTCTTTGTTAATTCACTTCATATGGGCAGTACAAGTTAAGAAAAGTATCGACGGAGGTGTTGGGTGTTCCATGCCCTCTGGAACACCTCTCCGTCCACTGTTGACAAAATATAGGCTCCATTGTGGAGATCTTTATGAATTACATATGGTCCATCCCAGATTGGGTCTAGTGCTCCGGGGCGAGGGAAGATTCGCTTGAGGACAAGATCCCCTTCTCGTAAGGTACGATGCTTGACTTTGGAGTTGTATTGTGCTGCCACCCTTTGCTTGTGGGCTGCCGTTTTTAGGACTGCATCATTCCTTCTCTCCTCGACTAGATCCAAAGACATGTTGAGGAGTTCTTCGTTTTCTTCTGGGTTATAGTGGATCCTACGGTGGGAAGGCACAATGGTTTCAACTGGGAGCATAGCCTCCGATCCGTATGCCAAAGAGAAAGGAGTGTGCCCTGTTGATGTTCTGAAAGATGTGCGGTAGGCCCATAGTGCCGTAGGGAGTTCATCCACCCAAGCGCCCTTTGACTTTTCGAGCTTCTTTTTGATCAGAGTTTTCAGAATTTTGTTGACTGCTTCGACTTGTCCGTTTGCTTGGGGATATGCTACGGATGAGAAGCTTTTGTGAATTCCATGTTCTTGGCACCAGTTGGCGAATTCCTCGCTGTCAAACTGAAGTCCATTGTCTGATATGATTTTTAGTGGGACTCCGTACCTGCACAGAACATTTTTGATTAAGAAGTTGATAACTTTCGCTGAAGATACTTTATTTAGAGGTTCTGCTTCCACCCATTTGGTGAAATAGTCGACTGCTACTATAGCATATTTGGCGCCGCCTCGACCCATTGGCAGTTCACCGATTAAGTCAATTCCCCATACTGCAAAGGGCCAAGGGCTGGTCATCTGAGTAATCTCGGTTGTTGGTAGCCGAGGGATCTTAGCAAATTTTTGGCATCTGTCACACTTCTTGACGAAATCTAAGGCGTCCTTGCTTAAGGTGGGCCAGAAATATCCGTATCGGAGTATCTTTTTTGCTAATGTTTGCCCTCCGGTGTGATCTCCGCAGCTTCCTTGATGAATGTTGGATAAGATTTCCTTGGCTTCCCTTCCGGCGACACACCTTAATAATGGGTTAGAGAACCCGCGCCGATAGAGGATGTCTCCTTGTATTGTGTAGCGGGACGCTTTCCTCAAGATTTTCTTGACTTCGTTACGCCCGTCGGGTAGTGTGCCATTTTGTAGGTAGTCTCGGATGGTAGTTATCCAAGTTGCTTCTTCGGTTGCAGCTATCAGATTCACTTGTTCAAAACTCGGGATCATTTGCTTTGAGACAGTTACTGCCCCGAAGATGGCGACGTCTCTCATACTTGCTTGCTTTGCCAATTCGTCGGCCTCTTGGTTCTCTTCCCGAGGGATGTGTTTGACTAAGTAGTGGTCCAATCGGCTGAGAAGTAACTTGGTCTTCTTTAGATATGCTATGAGTCGTTCTTCTCGAGCTTGGAATTCCCCTAGTATTTGATTAACAATAAGCTGAGAATCGCTGTGAAGACACAAAGAATTGGCTCCGATCTCGATAGCAATTTCTAATCCGGCTATTACTGCTTCGTATTCTGCATCGTTGTTGGTGGCAGTGAACTCCAACCTTATAGCATAGTGCAGTTTATTTCCCCTGGGAGTGATGATTACCACACCTGCCCCCGAGCCTTGTTCGTTAGATGCACCGTCCACAAAGAGATTCCACTTGATATCTTCTGTTATTTCCAGTTGCTCCTTATCCTCGTTGGTAGTGAATTCTGCAATGAAATCAGCCATGGCTTGTCCCTTGATGGCGGTGCGAGGGTGATAGGTGATATCATATTGACTCAGCTCAATACACCATTTAAGTAGTCGCCCGGAAGTGTCGGGACGATGGAGTACCTGCCTTAGTGGTTGATCGGTTAGAACCTTGATGGAATGGGATTGGAAGTAATGACGTAGCTTTCGTGAAGTGATTAGTAAACAGTATGCTAACTTTTCAAGCTTAGGATATCTGACTTCTGCCCCAGTAAACCTTTTACTGACGAAGTAAACTGGTCGTTGCGTACGGTTATCTTCTCTTACCAAGGCAGCGCTTAGAGCGTGAGATGACACAGCAAGGTATAGGTATAATTCTTCGCCTTCGCTTGGGGTCGAGAGTACTGGTGGTTTCTGGAGGTGTTCGATTAGGTTAAGGAAAGCGGTCAAGCATTCGTCCGTCCATTCGAACTTTCCTTTATCTTTCTTTAGAGCTTCGAAAAAGGGGACGCACTTGTCCGTTGCTTTGGAGATGAATCGGCTTAGGGCAGCCACTTTTCCATTTAGGCTTTGCATTTCCTTTCGGGTGGAAGGTATCTTGATGTCTCTTAATGCTCGGACTTGTTCAGGGTTTGCTTCTATCCCTCGGGCATGGACGATGAATCCTAAGAATTTTCCTGATGACACTCCGAAGGAGCACTTTAGTGGATTCAACTTCATTCCATACTGTCGAAGTACCTGGAACATCTCGCCCAGGTGGCTTACGTGATCTTTGGCTTTCCGTGATTTTACCAGCATGTCGTCTACATATACTTCCATTGTTTGTCCTATTAGCCCTGCGAACATCTTGTTGACGAGGCGCTGGTAGGTGGCTCCTGCTTTTTTAAGTCCGAAGGGCATCACTTTGTAGCAGTACAAACCCCGGTCGGTGATGAAACTAGTGTGATCTTGGTCGGGAGCATGCATAGGAATTTGGTTATATCCTGAGTATGCATCCATAAAAGACAGGAGTTCGTGCCCGGCTGTGCTGTCTACAAGTTGGTCGATTCTGGGAAGCGGGAAGCAATCCTTTGGGCAGGCGTCATTTAGGTTGGAGAAGTCAATGCAGGTCCGCCACTTCCCATTAGCCTTCTTTACTAGTACCGGGTTGGCGATCCATTCTGGGTAAATAGCTTCTCGTATGAAGTCATTGGCGATTAGATTCTTTACTTCTTCATCGAGGGCTGTTGATCGCTCTGCCCCCATACTTCTCTTTTTTTGTTTTACGGGTGCCTTGGTAGGATCAATTTTTAATACGTGGCACGCTATGTTGGGGGAGATTCCGGTCATGTCAGCGTGTGACCAAGCGAATACATCTAAGTTGTGGCGGAGAAAATCAACGAGTTGTTCCTTCAATTCGGTTTTCAGCTGCGACCCAATTTTCAGTAGCCTACTTGAGTCGTGCTTGTCTACAGATATAAACTCCATAGCCTCTACAGGCTCGGCGGTGGCCTCCTCCTCTTTGTCCCTAGGGTCTAATTCATTGAAAGGGTCGCTGGTGTATCGAAGAGGAGGGGCTTTCTTTAGTTGCTATGCTTCAAGGCTTTTTGTGCAGAGAGCAATCTCTACACCTTTCCCTTTATCTCTCCTGTGGTTGTTGCGAAGTTCGGTTACATAGCAGTCTCGTGCAATATCTTGGTCTCCTTCCACTTCCCCTACCCCACTGTCTGTTGGAAATTTCATTTTTAGGCACCACGGGGCTAGGACAATCTGGAAGTCAGATAGGGCTGGTCTTCCTAGGAAGGCGTTGTAGGCCGAATGGTTTTCTATCAGCACAAACGTCTGTTTCCTTACAACGGAGCGGGGATGGCTTCCGATTTCAACGAAGAGGTCCAGCTGCCCGATGGGCATTTTCGCATCTCCAGTGAAACCGTGTAGCGGTTTATCGCAGGGAGATACGTCCTTCATTGACAACCTCATTTTGTCGAATGCGTGTTTGAACAGGATATTTACAGAGCTTCCAGTGTCTACCAGGATTCGGTAAACTTCGGCGGGACCGAGTCGGGCAGAGATAACCATGGGATCCATGTGAGGGTACTGTCTTCCTTCTAGGTCGCGTTTACTGAATGTGATGTCATCACTTTCTTTCCGCTTTGGGTGGCGCTCTTCTATAACCGTATTGACACAGTCTCTATTGTCTCTGAGCGACTTCCCATATCTTTCCATCTCTTTCCAACTTCTGTCTGCGATGTGTGGACCTCCTGAGATGGTATGGACCACTATCTTCTCTTGACTAGAGCTGCTAGCATTGCGGTCGCCTCTGCCGGTCCCTGGTGAGGGTAGCCTTGGGTTTTCATTGGCAGGAGCTGGAGTCCTGTCTTGACTTTTTACATAGCATTCCAGTTTCTTTCTTCTGATGTGTTCCTCAATCAGATCTCGGAGATGATGGCATTCGTTGGTATCATGTCCGTGGGATTCGTGGAAGCGGCAGAATTTTCCAGATTTCTGTGCGCTATCTGATTCCTTCTTGTATGGTGGGCGTTTGTATCTAACTTCGCCTTGGGTGGCAAGGAAGATGTTTTCGACGGTCTCGTTCAAAGGGGTGTAAGAGTCGAATCTTGGTCCTGGCCGATATAGGCGTTTCTCTACTTTCTTGCCCCCAGCATTGTCTCTGGAATCATCTCTTCGAACGTCCCTTGCCACAGCAGGGGCATTGCCATGGGTCGTCTTACTTTGCTGTCCTGACTGCCCCTCAATGGCAGCATCCTCAAGCCTCATGTATTTCTCGGCTTCATGGAAGAAATCGGGTAAAGTAGCTGGTTTTTCTTTTGTCAATCTCCTAGCAAATTTAGTGTCCGGATGCACCCCACTGCAGAGGGCCATTAGGATAAGCTTCTCATCGGCATCTTGAACTGCGGCTGCTGCGGCGTTGAATCTGGTTAGGTATTGTTGCAGCTTTTCTCCAGGTTTCTGTTTGACGCTGGATAAGGAATAAGCGTCCTTAGGTTGCTCCACATGAATGCGGAACTGACTGATGAATTTTTCTTTCAACATTTCCCATGAGCTGATGGATCCTTGGGGTAGATGACAGAACCAGGAGGTAGCAAGATCTGCTAAGAAGAGCGGGAAGCATTTCCACAGCACTCCCTCTGTTGCTCCACTCATGAGCATATGCTGCGTGTACCTCTGTAAGTGTACAACGGGATCGGAGGTTCCTTTGTAGGGTTCCATTGTTGGCATCTTCCATTCTCGGGGGGTGATAGCAATTTCGATATTGCGGGCGAAAGGGCTGGTTACCCTAGCGCCTATCCCTCGATCTCTTTGCTCCCGTTGGACACACTCTCTGAATAAGCGTGCCATCCTTTCATCAGAATTTGGAGCGGACAGAAATGAGTTTGGTTCCGTTCTGTGGGGTTGACTCCGACCAGACAACCTGTAGGGATGGTATCGTCTATCATTCCTCATATTTTCCAGTGGCTGCCTTTGATCTTCTGGGAGCATGCTTGGGTCAGCTACAGTTGGCCCTTGCCTTGATCTTCCCCTGTTGGGTTCTGATCTAAGCACTTCCTCGGGTCCAACTTCGGGCTGAACTCTAGCTCGGCCCCGTTCATTGGTGTTCCTGTGGTTAGGCAGCATGACCGGCTCAGCTGCAGTTGACCTCCGCCCGGTACCTTCCCCGTTGGGTTCGGCACCAAACGCTTCCTCAGGCCTAGCTTCGGGCTGAGCTCGGTCTCGGCTCCTACCATGGCTATTCCTGCCGTTAGCTCCTTCGAAGAAGGAAGATCTTTGTTGTCTCTGAGATCCTCCAGATTGGGACTCGCCCCATGATTCAGTGTTGCGGTTGGATTCTTCAGCGTCCCTCAAGCGTGACATGAGATGGTCCACCAAGGCTTCCTGCTGGGACGTGAAGCGGTTAGTTACTTCAACAACAACTCTGTCCAAATCTGCCCTAGTAATTGCTGCAGGCTGTTCTGTGGCAGGAGTGGCTGGGTTAGCCTGTCCTTCATTTGTTGCCGTTGCTGGAGGAGGACGATTCACTTGATTCGTGGCAGCTGGATCAGGAAGGCTGCTGGATGCGATGTTTTTTCCTTTGTTAACATCTTTTCTCTGTTTGGGAGGCATGTTTTCCAAGCGGCGGACGATGCTGTTAGGAAAACTTGTTAAGCGGATGAAGCTGAAGCTTCGAGCTTCTAGCTCTCAGTGAAAGCACCAAAAATGTTTGCACAAAAAATGGACAAACACCTCAAAGTTGTATGATTTAGTAGATCTTACGTTGTTTTTAGTGATTTTGGAGGTTTATGCAAATATATGAAAAAACAGGGGCTAAATTGTTAAAAGACACGCAGATTTATAGTGGTTCAGCCAGAATGTGCCTACGTCCACTTTATATGTTATTTCTCTTCTTTTGTTGTGATTACAAGTACAAAGCTTTGACACCAGTAAAAGAAAATTGTTTGAAAGTTCCTTCCGTGCTTGAGCTCTCAAACTTGTCCCCCATTGTTGTACCCCTGCCTCTCTATTTATAGAGTGAGGTTGGGGGCAGGGGTCTTGGATGTATACAGCTGCTGGTGGGCCTGGGCTGAAGTGATCTGGCCTGGCAGTCTGGTTCGGCATTCTCTTGGTTCGGTGAAGTATGGGGTTGGTCCGGTTGGGCTTCGTCCGGTGAAGTGTGGAATGGTGAGGTTGGACCGGTGGCAGTTGCCGGATGGAGGTCTACCGAATGGACTCGAGGGAGGATTGCCGAATGGACTCGAGGGAGGGTTGCCGAATGAGTCATGCCGAATGGACTCGAGGGAGAGCTGCCGAATGAGTCATGCCGAATGGACTCGAGGGAGAGCTGCCGAATGAATCACGTCTCTGGGTCTCGAGGTCTTCTGGGTAAGAATTCACCCAACAGCTTTCGACCAGGTCAAATACAAAGGTTTTAAACCTTCCGACACAGTCGAAAGGTTAATGTTGTTTTAACACTATTACGCTTTGAAACCTTTCGACACGGTCGAAGGGTAACTGCCGCTTTATAAATGTTTTGTTTTGAGCCTTTCGACAAAGGCGAAAGGTTTACTTGTTTTAAAAACTAGTCGCTTCTCCATGCTTTCAAAAGGAAACTTTTGACTTAGGTGATTTACCCTTGCTTTTAATTGAAGTATAACCAAGCTTTCGAAGCAGAACTTTCGACTTAGTCGAAAGGTTGCTTTCATTGACTTCGAAAGGTTTTAAAAGAAGGTTTTCCACTTGTTTTAAATTGAAACCAGTAAGTCTTCAAAAGGTTTAAGTTCAATAGTTTCGAAAGGTTTGATGATTGACTTCGAAAGGTCTAAGTGAATGATTTCGAAAGGTTTGATGATTGACTTCGAAAGGTTTAAATGAATGATTTTGAAAGGTTTTAGTGAATGACTTCAAAAGGTTTAAGTGAATGATTTCGAAATGTTTGAGATGGAAGGTTTTCCAAAGTTTTTCTAAGGCAATGTTTATAGTGATTTAAAAGAAGGATGTCCAAAGTTTTATAGCTTTCGAAAGGTTTGCTTTTCAATTGTTTCGAAAGGTTTGGAAAATAGTTTTGAAAGGTTTAATGTTGGATTTTGAAAGAAAGGATTTCAAAGGTTTAGAAAGAGGTTCTTTCAAATGGTTGAATGCGACATGGTGATATGATGTTGAGTAAAGTATAAATATTATATACTTTTCCTTGTTTAAGTTTGATTAAAAGGTTTTAAATCATTTCAAAAATGTTTTCAAGGAAAATTATGAGAGGGTATCCTTAAGTGAAAATGACTCAGATATTAGAAAACCAGATGGGACTAGTATGGGGTCGCACCCTATACATTAGCTAATAGCCCCAGCTAATTGTTGTCCAAAATTCTAGTGTGTAGGGCTTCGTCACAGGTAGACTAAAATTATGGTTACATACCGAAAGGAATATATGTTTGTATACAGATAGGTTATTGGTGAGCCCGAAAAACCATTAGGATCAGGAAGACCTGGGAGATGATTAAGTTAGGGACAGACCGTCCAGAAGTGAAGTATTTAACGAATATTTAAGGACAGACCGTCCAGATGGGAAATGTTTAACAAATAGTTAAGGATAGATAATCCAGAAGATGAATATCTAACAGGTGTTTGAACAGATAGTTCATTATTATCTGATATTTATGTATGTTTACACAAAGATTGCTTTACAGTATTTAACCATTGTGGATGCAGTGGAAATGCATATGGTTTTATGAAAGGTTTTGCAAAGATATGTTTTAAAAGGATGTTAGTGAGGGGAAACCCGTTCCGCTAAGTGGCGTGGTCTCACTTAACATAATTATTCCAGGATGTGTAATATTATTCACACCAAGCTTTATGTCTGACTCGAAGTTTATGTTTTCCCTTAAACTCTTGGGTCCTCAAAATTAATTTGAGTAGGCTGAGGGGTTAAGATCTTTTTCAGGTTTAGTAGGATGACAAATAAAGCTACCGGAGGCATGCAGGAGGCAAACGGATAGCTATTTAAGAGTTGCAGTTTTGTTGTATTTCCGATGTGTTGTTTGTATTAAGTCAATTATGACCATATGACTTTGATCATCCAAGGGGGTATCTTCATATACCGCGCTTGGCGTATTTTGTATTAAGTGTATTTTATCTGTGCCTGGGAACGTATTGAGATTATGTATTAAGAATATGGAACATCTATTTTAAATGCAATGAAGAAAAGTTGTTTTGAAATCTATGTTTTGTTTCATATTCAAGTGCTTCTGATATTATAGATACCATTAACATAGCCGTATTTAGTCGCTGGAAGCTAATACTATAGATGACTGTAGCATCTGTAGAGCTTAGTTTTGGGCATCTAGATAGGGTATGTTACAGTACTACCAATAGTATCACATATTTCCTTAACAAGAAGAAGAATACTTAAGAGAAGCGTTTACCATCCGAACATGTCTCCGGGCCATTTTTAGTTACTTTCGAGCCACCCGGATTAATTAAACATAAGATTATTGTTCTTCATTTTCAATATCCCTTTCTAGAAATAATATTTCTATTATACCTTTCCAAAAAATAACTTGAAATCCCGTTCAAAAATACCGGAATTTAAATTCTTAAAAATTCCTTTATAAAGCATGTTTTATAAATCCAGTTTATAAAATCACTTATATAAAATATATTCATAAGATTTATTTATCTTAAATAAATTACTATATTAAACATTTATTATTTATCAAATACCCCATATGGTTTCTACAAGGCATATAGTTATTCTTTTAGGCACAAGTAGTAGGCAATTGCTAGCGTATTCTTAGGTAAAAAGGTTTGGTCAATACTCAGAAAATGTTTCGAGGTTTCTAAAGATAGCTTTTAAAATTATTTATATAAAAGATTTTATTATTTTGAAAACTCTTTGAAAATTTTACCAAAACATTCTTTTCCTTTCAAATACATACATATATATATTTAGGTAAAATGATTTCATATAAAACCAAATTCATTTGTATATTTTATTAACAAATACGCGCTCATATATAATACTCTCAAAATTCATTCTATGGTGCTACTAACCCTATCTCTAATGATTTACTCATCCTAGGGTATTACTAACCCTAACTCTGATGAGTGTTTTACCCCAATCAGGCTCAGGTGTTCGCTCAACCTAAGCTCTGATACCACGTTGTAAGGACTCGTTTCTTCGACCCCCAGAAATCGACACTAATACATCCTCGGTATTCACGTGCCGTAAATTCAAGTGCCGGAGAAGCGGATTCTCAAGGGTAAGAAAGAAAAATAAGACAGAACGGAATCTTACATATGTTATTTCAATAAACAATCTTTACAGCGGAAATTAAAATACATTTATCAGAGTTAAAAATATGGACAGTTATAAATTCATGTCCTTACAAATGCGGATACTATAACACAAGAGTGTGGTGGAAATAGATAAAAATCTTTAGAAAAATCTTCTAACTCCATGCTTCGAGCTCCATCCAGCTTTCTTCTAAAGTAAACCTGACTACTAGGCTGTCGGGGAAAATTAGGGCACCCAGAGTTTAAAAAAAAGGAAAATAAACTCCTGGTCAGTCATGAGACTAGTGTGAGAACTCAAAATACGCGTTTTGAAAATAAAAGGGCATCTTATAAGACCACGCCACACATAAACACAGAACGGTTTTTTACCTTATGATAACCAGATCATTATAACGTAAAATCACTTGATATTTTTTTAATGACATATCTTTGAAAACATTTGCAAGTAAATTTATTAATCTTAGCCGAAATTTTTACATTATTACATTCTAGCATACCACCTTGTATATAAGGCTTTCTACATCTAAAATCTTATGGGCTCTTATTGGAGAATGAGTTTCCATACAAATGACTAGGTGAAGGGACTACCTTCCGGCAGTACATCTCTAGAGGAATGTACCAAGGACCAACAGATGGTCTTCTACAAACACAAGACCAGCCTAACTCTTCCTAGATAGTACCGAATATGTCATCACCCCGGTCGTTACCGACCTATCCGAGCGCTTGATTACCATACACCACATTAATTTACATCCCGAACGTCATAGCGGGAAGAAATATATCTAGAAGGGGATGATCATATCATAATGATTGCGAACCACATAGCCTTGCTACATCTACCCTATTTCGGCCATTTCCGGGTGTGAGGCTTGAGGTAACGATTACCTTTCACATAGCACATCATCTTCCTTTAAATGCCACACTGCCATTCCATCGATCTCTATTGACTTCCACAAACATACAACCTTCAAGCTCATACGTCTCACAGAAGGGTGTTAAGCAAAGAGAAGTTGCCTTCTCCGCCACCAAACAGATGTACATTTATAAAAGTCAACGATGAAATCTCAAGAATGCAGTGTCAGACATCCATCCATACAAGTTTGTTCTGTGATTGAACGAAACCGAAATCGCTCTCCTACCACATCATGTCGGGAATTAACCCTAGGATTATTCGCGAGAAGTCATTGCAACCCAAAGAATTTCAGAAATGAAGGGACCACTGCTACTTTAGTATTTGGGAGCTAACCAGAATTATCAACAAGCAGTCCTTTCATCTCGAAAATCCCTGGTCTTCATTCTTCATTCTTTCTATCAGGTGTTTATTTTTCGAACGCGTACATTGGTTCGAAGTGGTTTTCGGATAGGGATTTCCCCAGTTCCGACCCCGGTTCCTTTGATCCAATCATCGATAGAAAGAGGTTTTGTGAATAAGAAATCATTCTTTAATTGATTAAGTTCTTTTTATCAAAAATCTCCCTTAGAGATATATACTTCTAAAACATTATTTTCGGTATATACGGAATTATTAAACCTCTCTTATCAAATCTTTGATTACTTAAAACCCTATTTTAAACTTGGACTAATTCGAAATCATTTCTTTTATACTTAGGGAAATATTCCCAAAATCATTTCATCAAAATCTTAACAAAGATTTCTTAATTCAAAAACTCAAAATTGGATTGAGTTAAAACCATGTTATCTGCGTTGTTAATCCAAAAATCAGTAAATATTAAGTGAGCAGAATCTATAAAAATCATCTAATTCTACTCAATATCAATCCCC
The DNA here is from genome assembly GCA_030737815.1 of Allium fistulosum. Classification (NCBI taxonomy): domain Eukaryota; kingdom Viridiplantae; phylum Streptophyta; class Magnoliopsida; order Asparagales; family Amaryllidaceae; genus Allium; species Allium fistulosum. The sequence goes on from CM060902.1 coordinate 240,114,843, forward strand.
GTATTCAACAAATACTATGGGCGGAATAACGGCGAAATCATCTTTTAAATTCCACAAATAGTATTGTTCCCTCTTCAGGCTTTAACACCGAGTACAAGAAGATCATCTCTATATAATCCAAATTGTTTAAATCTGGAAAATATCTTTCTTTATCCTTTGGAAAATTTTGATCTGACTAAATCAAATATACTATTTCCTCCGTCGGGCCAGTGCGAATAGCCAGGGAAAGCAGGAAACTGGTTTTCCAAACCCAAGCCTAGACACTATCTCTTTGACACCCGTAAGGCGGTCAAGTTATCTGATCGATTCTAATCATTAAAACAATTTAATCATTTCATAATCCTTCAAATTTCTTTTAAAGCACTTTATTAATCATTTAAAAACATTTATAATAGATTTGGAAAAGAATGGTTGCGGTTAAAACTATATTTCAAAAATTATTAAAAGTATTGCGGAAAAGTGCTACGGAAAGTGCCTTTTAGCTATATTGATTAAAACAACTTTTTATGTTTTGGAAATTCATTTTTATTACTCAAGCCACTTTTAAAAAATTTATAATATTCATTCCACATTTTTAAACAATTTTTAAACATCATTTTCAAAGGAATCCAGTTTTGTATCTCGAACTGTAAATTCGAGATTTTTCAAAAAATTTGTTTTACTCATATTTCAAAATCTACTTATCGAATCTCGATTTTCTTTCTTTTTTGGAAAACTATGGATATAATAGTTTGGAAAATTCTTTTCTCGAAGAATTATGAGCTATATTCCAACTTTTACACCTATTTGACTTTTATAGCGCGATATCGCGAATTACGGTTACGCCACATGCTTATTTTTGACTAAATTTTCTATTCTCGTTCAAACTTCGCCAAAACTCTTTTAAATGTTTATTAACAATTCAAATACATTTTAAACCATTTTTATGAGGTATAACATTCCATATACACCATTTCATTAATTCAAGGAAAGTGACTTTCTTTGTGCTTATCGAAGTGTATTTTCGTTACTTGCATATATATTCAACATTCATGTAAAAAAACCAAACTTGATGACCAAAGCATATTAAACATCCATTTGCAAATATCATATCATCATCCAACATATAATATAATATAGTTTAGGAGTTCTCACCATCATTGCTTTCTAACTTCACTAAACGGACAATAGCTGCATTATAATCTTACGAAAGCTTTTGGAATTGGTCCTTAGACTTTTGGGAAGGCTCGGCCAAGACTTGAAGAGGATGGCCAAAAGTATGGAAGAGAAGTGGTAGGGCTTCAACCTTAAATTCACAAAACTAGAACCGAAAATAGGTCATCTTCTCTCTGATTTTTGGCCCTCTTACTCTCAAAATTTGAAAAAGTTATTAACTGGAAAGTTGTTGCAATTTCTTTTCCCTTTAATCTAAATAAAAGAAACACTTGATTTAATTTTTTTTTGAGGAACTTATTGCCAAGAGAAGAAGAGGTATTCTTGGGTTTGTAGAAACGAAGCCCGAAAATACACTATAAAAATGTGGAATTTTGGCATAGGTCGACTTAAAACTGGAAGAAGTGCTAAACATCAAAGTTTTAGCCACTGGAATTCTACATGGTTTGAATAAAATAAATACCTCATTTGGATTTGTTATGAAGGAGTTATGCTCAAAAGAAAAGGACGGTATTTTCGGCCATTAAAACTGGGCTCGAAAATGCTATGGATAAAATGGAGTTTTGAGTATAGATATCTTTAAAATTTGAAGAAGTGATAAACTAGAGAGTTGTAGCCACTGAAATTTTGAAGGGTTTCAATAAATGAATTTCCTCATTTCGATCTGAATTGATAAAATTATACTAGAGTGAAGAAAGTGTAAAAATGTGATGAGAGGGTGGGCAATTTATAGCCAATGGAAGATTGTAAAGGAATCCACATACACATCATCACTTCATGGCTTCTCCAATACACCGCCCCTCCTTCCTAGACCAGCAAAATCCTTCCCTCCATGTGCCCATCACTTCCATCTACTTCATGTATGCATGTGTTGACTTATGAAAGCTTAAGGAGGAAGCTTACTTAAAATATCTTAGATTTTTGTAATATGTATGTATTTGTAAGTGTATAAGAATATATGTATGTATACATATGTTCATGTGCATGATAGTGCATGCATTTGTATGTTACATATGTGTAAATGACATATAAACAATGTTGCATCGATTCTGAACAACTTTCGTTCGATAAACCGTTGCCAATCGGAGAACCGATTCCCGGTCACATTTTCAATTCTTAGTTAACGTACACATTTTTATAAACAAACTTTGAAAACAAATTTCTTATCATTTTAAATTAATTAAAATGATCATATTTCATTTATAAAACCATATAAATTAATATTAACAATTATTTACAATAATTGTTATTATACCGATAAAACGATATCTATTTCCAAATCAAATATATATCTTTATAAAACTATTATAAATGATTTATTATCATTTATAACTATTCAAAATGAATTATCATCATTTAAAATAATTATTTGAATAACTAAAATAATTATTAAATCATTAAATCTCAATTTAATTAAATAAATCAATTATCATATTTAAGGGCATTATTAACAATGTCAAAAACACATTTTATTTTCAAAAACAAATCAATTGATTTTATTTTATATTCTTGTTTAATTATGAAAATAAGTTTATGTATCCAGCTCAGTGCACGACGTTTTACGATTATAGAGCTATTTACTGATAAAACTGTTTTAGTCCATTTTATCGATTTAGATTTCGAGGAAACTATTTTTGTAAATATTTATTCAAAATAAAATTACTCTTACTTATCACTCAAAACAATATTATTTGAATTATCAATCTTTTAGTTAAATAAATTTAAAAATAAATATAATTAATCAAAGTGATAAATTTATGGGTTGTTACAGACTTCCCACCTTAAAAGAATTTCGTCCCCCAAATTACCCAAAACAAAAACCCAAATGTTTTCTCAAAATATTTATTTTTAAACTTTTACCCGTACGATGTATATAGATCACCCATACGCAATATCTGATTCGATCTACTATTCGAATCCACAACTTTACTTCCAATCTAATATTAATCCCCCGATCCTTTAGTGCAGACTCTGACCAGGCTTTCTGATCAAAATTTTAATTCTCCTTGCATAGCTCTCAATTATGATAGAAAACTGTATCCAACCACAACCCTCATCAATGTTCGTCATCGAGAATCGAGTGATAAATCATCTTTCGGATAAGTGCCAAATACATAAAAGTTCTACACTCGAATCTTAGATTAAATCATACGACAAAATAATCCATATACTTCATATAAATTTATTAACCTTTCAAAAAAATTTATGAAAACATTTCGTAAAACTTTCTTTCTTTATTCAAACTTTTATAAAGATACTTCTTTATACATAACCATTTTACACTTTTATTTCCAAATATTTATACTTAAAGAAAACATTTCTTTTCAGAAGATAAATATCATTTTATTTTACTATATTACATTGTTAAATTATCTTACTGGTTTCTCGAAACTTATTTCCAAAATAATCCATTGAATTGATAAATTACCAAAAACTTCCTTTAGCTAATATCAATGTGAAAACATTCTTTATTAGTTAAAACTTACTTTATCAATTAACACTCCTTTATTAATTAAAACTTCCTTTATATATATTTTCTTTACTTATACCGGTTTTAATACTTAAAAAGTATTTATATACCTATTCCAATGTTTTAAGTATATTTGAAAAGTTTTTCTTAGTTCAAAATACAATCAAAAGTGATTAAAACATTTACTACCAAAACATTGTTATAATGATCTTCTCTTTTTTATAACATGTTCATTATAATTTTTCTATCTTTTTATAAAAGACCCTTATAATTTTTATTATCTTTAAAATCACATTATTAAAGATCTAAATATACTCATAAGATTTCTTCCAAAGTGTCATCCAACGGTTTAAAAACAAATGTTGCTAAAACATCATTTACAAAAAACCCAAAACCATTCATTATTAACTTCAAATATTTATTTTAAAGAACAAAGCTTACCCATGCTTATTTATTAAGATAATACATTTTGATAAAGATTGACAATCATTAGTTAATTTATCAACTAATGATTCACATTATTCTTTTCAACTTTAAAAGATTATATTGATCGAGTAACTCAAAAATGATACCAAGGAACTGGGTACTACCAATAGTATCGATTATTTCCTTAACAAGAAGGAGAATACTTAAGAGAAGCATTTACCATCCGAACACGTCTCCTGCCCATTTTTAGTCACTTTCAAGCCAGTCGGATTAATTAAACATAAGATTATTGTTTTTCAGTTTCAATATCCCTTTCTAGAAATAATATTATTATTATTCCTTTCCCAAAAATCATTTGAAATCCCATTCAAAAATACTGGAATTTAAATTCTCAAAAATTCCTTTATAAAGCATGTTTTATAAATCCAGTTTATAAAATCACTTACATAAAATATATTCATAAGATTTATTTATCTTAAATAAATTCCTTTATTAAAATTTATTATTTATCAAATACCCCATATGGTTTCTACAAGGCAAAAAATTATTCTTTTAGGGACAAGTAGTTGGCAATTGCTAGCATATTCTTAAGTAGAGAGGTTTGGTCAATACTTAGAAAATGTTTTGAGGTTTCTAAAGATAATTTTTGAAATTCTTTGTATAAAAGGTTTTATTATTTTGAAAACTCTTTGAAAATTTTACCAAAATATTCTTTTCCTTTCAAATACATACATACATACATACATATATATTTAGGTAAAATGATTTCATATAAAACCAAATTCACTTGTATATTTTATAACAAATATGCGCTCATATATAATACTTTCAAAACTCATTCTAGGGTGCTACTAACCCTATCTCTAATGAGTTACTCATCATAGGGTATTACTAAACCTATCTCTGATGAGTCCTTTACCCGTATCAGGCTCAGGTGTTCGCTCAACCTAAGCTCTAATACCATGTAGTAAAGACTCGTTTCTTCGACCCCTAGAAATCGACACTAATACATCCTCGGTATTCACATGCCGTAAATCCAAGTGCCGAAAAGCGGATTCTCAAGGGTAAGAAATAAAAATAAGATAGAACAGAATCTCACATATGTTATTTCAACAAATAATTTTTACAGCGGAAATTAAAATACATTTATCAGAGTTAAAAACATGGATCGTTATAAATTCCTGTCCTTATAAATGCGGAATACTATTGTATAAGATTATGGTGGAAATAGATAAAAATCTTTAGAAAAATCTTCTAACTCCATGCTTCGAGCTCCATCCAACTTTCTTCTAAGGTAAACCTAACTACTCAGCTGCTCGAGAAAATTAGGGCACCCAGAGTTTAAAGAAAAGGAAAATAAACTCCGAGTCAGTCATGGAACTAGTGTGAGAACTCAAAATTCGCGTTTTGAAAACAAAAGGGTATCTCATAAGACCACGCCGCACATAAACACGGAACCGATTTTTACCTTATGATAACTAAATCATTATTACGTAAAATCAGTTGATATTATTTTTAATGACATATCTTTGAAAACATTTGCAAGTAAATTTATTAAACTTAGCCGAAATTGTTACATTATTAAATTCCAGCTTACCACCTTGTAATATAAGGCTTTTTACATCTAAAATCTTACGGACTCTTATTGGAGAATGGGTTTCCATACAAATGACCAGATGAAGGGACTACTTTTCGGCAGTACATCTCCAGAGGAACGTACTGAGGCCCAACAGATGGCCCTCTACCAACATAAGACCGGCCTACCTCTTCTTAGATAGTACTGAATATGTCATCACTCCGGTCATTACCGATCTATCCGAGTGCTCGATTACCATACACCACATTAATTTACATTCCGAACATCATAGCGGAAAGAAATACATCTAGAAGGGCATGATCATACCTTAATGGTTGTGAACCACATAGCCTTGCTGCATCTACCCTGTTTCGGCCATTTCCGGGTGTGAGCCTTGGGGTAACGATTACCTTTCACATATCATATCATCTTCCTTTGAATGCCACATTTCCATTACATCAATCTCTATTGACTTCCACAAAAATACAACCTCTGGGCTTATGCGTCTCAGAGAAGGGTGTTAAGCTAAGAGAAGTTGCCTTCTCCGCCACCAAACAGATGTACGCTTATAAAAGTCAATGATGAAATATCAAGAATGCAGTGTCAGACATCCATCTATACAAGTTCGTTCTGGGATTGAACGAAACCGAAAGCACTCTTTTACCACATCCTATCGAGAATTAACCCTAGGATTAGTAGAGAGAAGTCCTTGCAACCCAAAGAGTATTAGAAATGAAGGGACCACTGCTACTTTAGTATTTAGGAGCTAACTAGAATTATCAACAAGCAGGCCTTTCATCCCGAATATCCCTGGCCTTCATTCTTCATTCTCTCTGCCAGGTCTTGATTTTTCGAATGCATACGTTGGTTCAAAGTGGTTTTCTGAAAGGGATTTCCCCAGTTTCGACCCTAGTTCCTTCGATCCAATCATCAATAAAAATAGGTTTTGTGAATAAGGAATCATTCTTTAATTGATTAAGTTCTTTTTGTCAAAAATCTCCCTAGGAGATATATATTTCTAAAATATTCTTTCTGGTATATATGAAATTATTAAACCTCTCTTATCAAATATTTGATTACTTAAAACCCTATTTTAAACTTGGACTAATTCGAAATCATTTCTTTTATAATTAGGGAAATATTCCCGAAATCATTTCATCTAAATCTTAACAAATATTTCTTAATTCAATAACTCAAAATTGGATTGAGTTAAAACCATGTTATATGGGATGTTAATCCAAAAAACAGTAAAGATTAAGTGAGAAGAATCTGTAGAAATCATCTAATTCTACACAATAGCAATCTCTGTATTCAATAAATACTATGGGCGGAATAACGGCAAAATCACCTTTTAAACTCCACGAATAGTACGAGTTCGCTCTTCGGGTTTTAACACCGAGTATAAGAAGATCATCTCTCTAAAATCCAAATTGTTTAAATTTGAAAAATATCTTTCTTTTTCCTTTGGAAAATTTTGATTCGAGTAAATCAAATTTACTATCCCCTCCATCGGGCCAATCCAGATAGCCAAGGAGAGCAGGAAACTGGTTTTCCAAACCCAAGCCTAGACACTATCTCTTTGACACCCATAAGGCGATCAAGTTATTTGATCGACTCTAAACCATTAAAACATTTTAATCATTTCATAAATCCTTCAAATGTCCTTTAAAACGCTTTAATAATCATTTAAAAACATTTATAAAAGATTTGAAAAAGAACGGTTGCGTTTAAAACTATATTTCAAAAATTATAAAAAGTGCTGCGGAAAGTTCTTTTTAGCTATATTGATCAAAACGACTTTTTATTATTTGGAAATTCATTTTATATTACTCAAATCACTTTTAAAACATTTATAATATTCATTCCCCATTTTTAGACAATTTTAAAACATCATTTTCAAAGAAACCCAGTTTTGGATCCCGAACAGCAAATTCGAGATTTTTCAAAAAACTTGTTTTACTCATATTTCAAAATCTACTTATCAGAATCTTGATTTTCTTTCTTCGTTGGAAAACTAAGGATATGATAGTTCAGAAAATTCTTATCTCGAAGAATTCCAAGCCATATCCCACTTTTACACTTGTTTGACTTTTATAGCGCGAAATAACGAACTACCGTTACACGATGCGTTTATTTTGACTATATTTTCTATTCTCATTCAAACTTCACCAAAACCCTTTTAAATGTTTATAAAACATTTCAAATACATTTTAAACCATTTTTAAGAGGTTTAACTTTCCATATACATCATTTCATTAATTCAAGGAAAGTGATTTCCTTTGTGCTTATCGACGTGTATTTTCGTGACTTGCATATATATTCAACATTCATATAAAACAACCAAACTTGAAGATCAAAGCATATTAAACATCCATTTGCAGACATCATATCATAATCCAACATATAATATAATATAGTTTAGGAGTTCTCACCATCATTTCTTCCTAACTTCGCTAAACGAACAATAGCTCAATTACGATCGGACAAAAGCCTTTGGAATTGGTCGTTAGACTTTTGAGAAGGTTCGACGAAGACTTGAAGAGGATAGCCAAAAGTATGGAAGAGAAGTGGAAGGGCTTCGACCTTAAATTCACAAAACTAGACCCGAAAATATGTCATCTTCTCTCTGATTTTTGACTCTCTTACTCTCAAAATTTGAAAAGGTTGTTAACTGGAAAGTTGTTGCAATTTCTTTTCTCTTTAATTTGAATAAAAGAAACACTTGATTTTGATTGGTTTTGAGGAAGTTATGGCAAAGAGAAGAAGAGTTATTCTCGGATTCATAGAAACGAAGCCCAAAAATACACTGTAAAAATGTGGAATTTTGGCACAGTTAGACTCAAAACTGGAAGAAGTGCTAAACTTAAAAGTAGTAGCCACTAGAATTCTGATTTACCTCAATTGCATCTGTTATGGATGAGTTATGCTCGAATAAAAAAGAAGGTATTTTCGGCCATTAAAACTGGGCTCGAAAATGCTTTGGATAAAATAGAGTTTTGAGTATAGCTAGTGTTTGTACCAAAAATGGGCACAACACTCTTCGGGAGTTATTTGAAGAGATAAAGTGAAGATTGTAAATGTAAAACAGAGGTTATCTAACAAAAACTCCAACAAACAGAAATGTAAAATGCTCAGACAAGCAATTTAGAGTGGTTCGGCGTGACGCCTACGTCCACTATGAAGTTTTGATGATTTTATTGATTCTCTTTCAATGATTACAAGCGATTACAGCAAAAAACAGAGGATTACAGATTAGAATTCGAAGTTAACAGCAAAGGTAGGATGCAAATCTTAATCCGGTAGAGTCTGGACGCTTCAGAATCAAAAAGCCCCCTTTTCTGTATGCTCTGGGGCTCTATTTATAGGCGTAGGAGGCTGAGATTCCGCTCAAATTTCAGGAGACTCATTCTGGCACGTGAGGGGGCCCACGCGACCAATCTCATGAAGTTTCGCCTCGATCTGTGATCGATACAAATCCATTTCGTATTGATCAAGATGATGTTCAATCGAGCTAAAATTTGGCAGAGATACTCCTTATTGTATATGCAAGATTCTGTGAAAGTTTCATTGGATTTGGATTAGTGGATCAGGAGATACAGTCGATACGAAATGGAATTTCTCGAAGGCTGTTTGGTTCGTCTCCATGGCTTCGACTCCATCCCTTCGTGTCGATGACTGCACGTGTTCCTGAGATGATGTGGCATGCGCACTTCGCTTCGATCCGGTCTTCACTCCGTGTTGACCGTTTCGACTCCATAGATCTCGCCTCGTTCGCTTCGAGGGATGACACGTCATCCAAGTTTGGTGACTCGCTAGATACGAACAAACTTCTGCTCATGGGTATGAACGTGGTCCCATGATGGATACGAAGCATTGAATCTCTGATGGATGCGAAGTTGACGTTAGGTGATCTTTACGAAGTAGACGACTTACTGATGGATTTAAACAAGTCTCTCTGGCTGAAGGCTAATCGGTACGAAGTTCATTGGTACGTGGACCTGGCCATTCTGATCGATACGAAATCGATGGATACGAAATGAGGGCCATCGATGGATACGAAGTCCATCGATACGAAATCGAAGGATTAGAGACATGGCTAACTTTATCGGTACGAACCAACGCTCCTTGATGGATAAGAAATGAGACTTTCTGATGGATACGAAAACATGTTTTTCCCTTCAACTTGCATCCATCATAACTTGATCACATGAACTTGGATTGACGTGAAACTTGGAACGTTGGCCTCCTTTTCTTTTCTAGTCATGCCATATTAATTGTAGCTCGATCCGGACTCGGACAAAATTCATCGATATCCAGGGTAGACTTATGTGCACTAGATGTCCATAACGAGCGACTCTAGGTTTCTAATCAATTCCTTGATATCTCGGCCTTGCCAAAAGGTGGGATAACATTTGCCCCCCAAAGTACGTCTTGTGGGAACATGATGTGCTTTGAAATGCTGCAATCTACATTCTGAAAAGTTACGGTCTTTTCGATGAAAGCTGTAATCTTCGACCACTCTTCTTGATAATGTAAACTGTTGACGGTCAACTGCTGTAACCTGTACTGTTGCAGCTGATTGCTGTACGCTAGTGATTAGCCGTTTGTTGTTGTAATCGTTATCGAATGAGCTTCCAACTCCTGTAAATCTGGAATATTGAAGATTAGTCCGACATATATGCATATATGCTAATCTGACTCTCGCTGACGTTCACGAGTCGTTGTCAGTTCATCTTATATTGAATTCCGTATCGATCCTCTCCTGAACCGATGTGAAATTCATTGTAACAATGTTTGATGGTTGTTTTTGAATGCTCCTTCGTAACGATCCTCTCCTGAATCGATGCGAAGGGTTGGAATGTATGCGTCGTATCGGTGAATACATAATATTGGGTCTCGGATCGATGGATACAAAAGTAATGTTCTGTATCGATGGAGTCAAACGATCCAGACATAATCATGTAGTGATGCTTCGCGGAGGATATGCCATTTCTTATTCGTTTATTTAATAAGAATCCCCGATTATGGATAATCTTCGATAGGAGTCATCCATGACTCCTCTCCTAGATCTATCTCTAAGATCTAGTTGATCTTCATATGTCAATGCTTGGAATAATAAGCATTTCAACTGGGACAAATTCTTTTTGCCGCGTATCCCCAGAACTGGCTAGCTTGATCAGTGACTTAGCTTTTTCAATCTGTTCTCCGAGGATGTGTGTAATGGTGTAATAGTCGAAGTCGACTAGTAGCTTTTGGACCCAGCTAGGATAAGGAGCAAGATGTTGCCCCCTAGTTGAATAATCTTCCCTGACTCGGTATACTACTAACCAATGATCACATAATATATGCAAAGTTTCCACCCCTAGTTTTCTTGCAAGTTTGAGCGCCAAGGCTTCATACTTAGCTTCGTTATTTGTTGCAGGGAAGTTGAGTTTGAGGGCGTGGTAGATTGATCGTTCCTCAGTAGTCATCAATGCAACTTCGACGTTAAAAAGCCGATTATTGGAAGTTACATCCGTGTACGTTCTTCATCGGTTGGACGGTTCTCCACTGTTCTTCGGATAGTCGTCTGATATGGTGGATTCAGATATGAAGTATGATAATGTTTGACCATGGAGAGCTCTTCGAGGGAGATAAGTGATATCAAATTGGCTTAGCTTGATACTCCATTTGAGTAAATTTTCAGACATCTAAGGTTTCCATTGGACCTATCGTAATGGATGGTCGACATAGACGTTAATGGGGTGAGCTTGTCAATAGCCAGCCTTCATCATATACTAGTCTTTGGATTCGTTTATCTTCACATAGCATTGCGACGCTTATAGCGTGTGTTGACATGGCCCAATTGATTTATAAATCTTCGCGATCCAAAAGATTGGGTAAAATGGAAGGTCTCTTCAAGCGGTCTATCAGAGCTGCTTGATTGTCCTCGGTACATGGGTGTCTCTAACCATCGGAATTTTCTAGAAATTAGTCTTGATTCCATGAGAATTGATGATGAAAATAAAGAATCTCTCTGATGTAATGGTGAAAGAGTATTTCGAAGGATTGAGTTTGATCCTGCATTTTTGAAGAGCACTGAATACCTCTGTCAAGTCATCGATATGGTCGTTTGATAGCCGTGATCTCACGATCATATTAACCACATCTACTTTCATCGATCGAAATATATGATTTTTTAATGATCTGCTAATCGTACTTTGGTAAGCAACATAAGCGTTCTCAAGTTCGAACTTAGGGATTTCAGCATAGCACTATAGGCCCAGGTCAATAATGAGACAGTTGTATTCCTGGTCTAGGACATGCTTTAGTATCCGATTCTCTCTGGAGTTTGCATTCATGGATGTGAGTAATTCATGTCTGATGGTCAGGTCCATCAGTTGGTCGATCATTGGAAGTGGAAAGCCGTGCTTTGTCATACCCCATGCAAATCTGAGTAGTTGATGTATGTCCTCCACTCTCTGTTCGTTTTTCTTATAAGTAAAGGATTGGATACTCACTTTGGTTGGAGGGCATCATGGAGAAACCCACTGGTTTTGAGCAGATTCGCCTCCTCTTTAAGTGCAACAGATTTCTCCGGATCCATGTCGCATCGTTTTTGTTCACCGAGACATGCCTCGGGTCGACTTTTAATGCAGGTTTCTTCATGGCTAGCGAGAGTCCATATATATATATATATATACATGAGGTCGAGTCCAAGCGAACACATCAAGATTCACCTGAAGTAAAATAGTTGACTCTTTCTTCATCATTGCGCAGAGTTGTGATCTGATCTACAATACTCGTGATGGGTTGTAGGCGCCTCATGTGTTTATTTGCAATGGTAAATGATCATGCTTATAAGAATGTTGAATCAAAGGATTAGTAGGATTTAGCCTTGTACTGCACGCTGCTACATAGCTAGCTCCAGCCTTGAGATCGACTTCACTTGTGTTTCTGAATGACGTGCTTGTCATTCAATGTACTCGCGATCAATTGCTCGTTGTGAGGGTCGGAATGATGATCAGTTGCCCATAAGTCCGGGTATTGATCTGATGACTCTATCTCTAGGCATCCTTTCGGTCGCAACCTAGAGTTGTTATTTATATCAAGCATGGGTCATAGGTTCAAGTTGTCATAGTCAACTCTCGGATAATTACTCTTTTGCCCCCAGTCTCGGGTTAGTGGATGCATTACGTGGATGGTATAGTCTCGTCATAGCTGTGTCTATACTGTAGTTCAAGCTTTAAGAACCAGAGTTGACTGATGAATGGTTGAATCATATTATCCTATCTTCTTGTCCGTGCCCCCAAGTCTGGGGAATATCTCGATAAGTGGTAGGGTAGATAATGTCCGCTTCAATTTTGTATTCTATCCCATTGAACCATGGGATCGAGTTAACCGATGGAAGGCTGAGTCGTGCCTATCCTGTATTATGTTCTAGTTCTTTCCTCTTAGCGGGATATATTGTTACTTTGCCAACATTCGGAGATAAGCTAGATTCTGGACGGTCAATGACATTCACTTTGCTGCTTATGTCGTCGTACTTTGGGCAACAACTGAAGAGTGAATCGTCCAATCAGATCCAATGCAGGATCGATGCTTCCCTTGTCGAGTTCAGGGTAAGAATCAGTGTCCAGATGTTTAGGTTGCCCTTGCTTTGAATTGCTCTTTTAGTTGGATCATGGTAAGAGTCAACGAATGAATGGTCGCGTTGCATTCATTTGGAGTTGGGTGATCAACCATGTCCATTTCAATTTACGTTCTCCCGTCAGATCTAGGGATAAAGTCAGCTCAAATGCAGTATGTCATGCTCATTTGGTGTCATGCTCTTCCCGACGGATCGAAGGAAGGCGACGGAGGACGAATGGTCAAGTCACACTCATTCGTGGTTTATTCTTTTATCCGTGCTCTGTTGGTCAGAGGTATTCGATGGACGTTCGGGTCACATCGATTTGTAGTCGAAGAGGATCGATATTGACCGTCGATTCAATGGTACGATGTGAAAGGTGTAGATCGATATTGCCCGTCGATCCGGCGGTACGATATAAGTGATTGCCCAGAACTTCGGGCATCATTCTGATTGGTTAGCATTAAAGTCTCCTTGTAGTCATTCCCTTAAGTTGTAAAGGATGCTAAGCTGGATATGTAGTGAGTCACCTTTCTCTTCTTTCGGTGATTTGCACTTCTGCCCCTAGTCTTGGGTTAGTAGAGTTAGTTCGTGGATGGTCTAACTGCACCCGTAGTGAGTTTACACTCCTCACGTCGAGTTCAGGTCAGAGTTGGTGAATGAATGGTCGAATCTCATTCATTCGTTTGTCTATTCTCGTAGCCACACTTTGGGGATCAGAGTCAGTTGAAGGGCCATTCATCACACCTATTTGATGTTTATACCCCTGTCCACACTATGGGGACTAAGAGTTTTAGTAGAAAATGGTCGGACCGCATCTTCTTCAATTAATCCCTCTAGCACTAGTCAATGGCGAAAGTCGAAGTGTGGTTGATCACATTACAACAACTTTAAGTTGATGCTCCTCCCACTGAACTGTAGGAAGGAATTGATTGGCGGATGGTTTGGTCACATCCGTTCATGCTGCATGCACAACCCGTTGGATCATAGGGGAGAGTTAGTCGATGAACGGTCGTGCCACGTTCGTTTGCGGTAGATCGGGTAGTCAATGAATGAATTGGACATTCAACTAGGTTCCTTTCGCGAATCTACGTCTCCCTGTTGAGTCAAGGAAGTAATTTTGTCTTGTGGGGTTGGAGTGCATCCCTATAAAATTATGTTATGGGTCCCGTGCCGAGGACAATAGGTTATGCATGGACGGTTGGGTCACGCCCGCTTAGCGCTGGATGGTCGGGTCACATCCAATTTTGTGTGATAAGTGTGCCCCCATGTCAGGGGAAGATTGGATAGCAGACGATCGAACCACATCCGCTTTTTGTACCATAGAACTTGATGAGGAACCATAGCCGATAGATGGACAGTCGAATCACATCCCTTTTTGTATTCATATTCCTAACCATGCTTTGAGGACTGGAGTTGGTTGAGGTTTATACTCCAGTTCGCACTCTGGGAATCTGGAGTTGATGTTTATACTCCGACTCGCACTCTAGGAGTTCGGAGTTGATGTTTATACTCCGCTTCGCACTCTGGGAATCCGGAGTTGAATGTTTATACTCCGGTTCGCGCTCTGGGAACTCGGAGTTGGATGTTTATACTCCGCTTCGCACTCTGGGAATACGGAGTTGAATGTTTATACTCTGCTTTGCACTTTGGGAATACGGAGTTGAATCTTTATACTCCGGTTCGCGCTCTGGGAACTCGGAGTTGGATGTTTATACTCCGCTTTGCACTCTGGGAATACGGAGTTGAATGTTTATACTCCGCTTCACCCTCTGGGAATACGGAGTTGAATGTTTATACTCCGGTTCGCGCTCTGGGAACTCGGAGTTGGATGTTTATACTCCGCTTCGCACTCTGGGAATACGGAGTTGAATGTTTATACTCCGTTTCACGCTCTGGGAATATGGAGTTGAATGTTTATACTCCGCTTCGCACTCTGGGAATACGGAGTTGAATGTTTATACTCCGTTTCGCGCTCTGGGAATACGGAGTTGAATGTTTATACTCCGCTTCGCCCTCTGGGAATACGGAGTTGAATGTTTATACTCCGCCTCGCACTCTGGGAATACGGAGTTGAATGTTTATACTCCGTTTCGCGCTTTGGGAATACGGAGTTGAATGAAGGATTGTCGTGTATCAACCCTTTCTTGACTTTGTTGTGATGGCTGGTCCCCGAGCTCGGGTTTCACTTAGCGGGTGATCGGTGGGATCCCGATTAACTTCCACTTATATGCCCCTCAACGAAAGAAGAGATTTAGTTTACAGACGGTTGGATCGCGTCCATGTTCATTTGGATTCCGCTTTTGCCAAGCCTTCATTTGGATTCCGCTTTTGCCAGGCCTAAGGAGTAAGATTAGTGTTCTGGCAAGCTTTGTGCTCGAGCATAGGAAGGGATGGTCGAACTACGTCCACTCTGAGTTGTGTATTTTCCCTTAAGTTGGGTGCAAGAATCGGAGAGCAGACAGTCGAGTCACGTCCAATTTATACTTTGCATTCTTTCAACCGAGCTGAGGAAGAGAGTTGAAATGACAGTTAGTCGTTGATGACTTTAAATTGAGGGTTGGCCCCTGATGGAGTCGGTTTAAGGCATGATTGTTTTTCCGAATCACATACGCAAACTGGGGAGTGAACGGTCAAATCATATCCACATTAAACATGTGTTCTCAAATAACCCCAAGTGTCTGATGTAGGATTGGATGCGTGGATGGTGACGTTGCGTCCACCCTTGGTGTGATTCCGATTTTATCGGGCATCAGAAGAAGCATAAGTATTTTGGCGAGCTTCAAGTACGAGATGGAGAGTACATTGTTGGGATATATTACTCCAAGTCTTTCCCAGATCTCCAATTAAACTGCATAAGCGGATGAGTGGATAGTCGGTTGCATCCACTTTGTACTAGAGTCCTGACCTTGTCGGTCTCTTCTGCTTTGATGCCTTGCCCCAGTCAGGGGCATATAGTAGCCGATGAGTGGTTGAATCATGCTCGTCATGATGATACCTCAATGATTTGATCATAGTCCGCGGAGGTTGTTTTGCACCCAATCTTAAGTGCTCGGTTACCTGCATCATTTGCAAGTAGTTTAATTCAAGTAGGTCATATTTCGCAACGTAAATGAAAATGAATCAGAAATAATTCAAAAGAGATCAGATCAAATCTCATTGATGAGTGAGGCAGCGTCGCATGCTCGCTATTGCACTTCATTCCAGCCCTTCTCAGTTGGATGTCTAACGCAAATGGTTCAATTTGATCAAAGTCCTTGATCGATAGGGGTCGGATGTTTCTGGTCCTTTGTTTTATAGGGCTTGCACATATTGTCAGAGCTATCCTTCCCGGAGCAGCCTTATGGCTTAGGCGTTCACGGTAGCCATCTAGAGAAAAGGAGTTTCTGATCTAGAGTATGGAGTAGGTCCCCTCCTTATCTTGCCATGTTGATCTTTCATCTGATTCATCAACTCAATGTTGGCCTAGAGATGTTGGTGTAGTCGTCGGCGGCTATACACCAATTCTCTTATCAAAGTCATGATTGACGATCTTCTCTGAGGAATGGGGGAAGACATCTGCGTTTGATGGTATTCATCGCCCTTGGAGAAATCCACGTGCCATTCCCACTTCATAAGGTAGTGTCGGGGGTTTCATTTCCATAACACACCGACATAGTTAACATGTTGAATTCTCACTGGAAGTTCTGCATGTAGGATGGTTTCAACAAATAGGTCTCGACTAGGAAAGGTTCTCCAATCGGCATTATGATCAGGCCCATTTTATTGCCAAGGGGTCTTGTAACACTGGTGAATGATGTATGCATGCTTGCCCAATGTTCGAATGGTTTGGTGATACCGATTGGATGATGAGTTGGTTAAAATGGGCCAATAGATTGGTGTTTATCCCAAACTTTCATCCAGATAGGGGACCTATATAGGGTATTAAGGAAGTCTTCTTGAGGTTGCATGCCATGCTTTTAGTTATGTGGACGTAGAATGATTAAGTTGCGGGCATTTGAAGATGGTTCAGCAGTGACCAGCTATGCTTTGAGTTGGTAGAGTAGACAGTGTAGGGGAGTTGTCATTTTAGCCATCGTACCATAGTTGTCAATTCAGGAGTTTGAAAGCTGGTCAATTGGAGGAAGTTGCATTCCACCTTAAAAGCATGATATATTAATCAACCCCAATTCTTGGCATACTAACTAGGTTCTCCAGCCTTTGGGAGTACGGTTGAGTAGTATTTCTTTACCCATTCCTTGATTGCAACTCAACATTTGTTGTTGTGATTTCCTATGTCTTGTTCAGTCATGGAACAATCAGAAGCATGGATGGAATGTTCCTTCATTGAATTGGTGATTGAATTGACAATGCGGGTGCCCTGCGCTGTGGCTAAGGTTCGGGGGGTTTCCCCCGAATTTTTTTTTATTTAGCCTCTTTTTAGGAAATCTGGGTCGTACCCGAAAAACATTTTTTTTGAAATTTCGTATCGATACGAATTGGACGCAGATGGATCGATACGAACAACGTGTGAGTATCGATACGAATTGGAGCAGTTGCGATCGATACGAACAGAGCACAGACGATCGATACGAACAGAGCACAGGCGATCGATACGAACAGAGCACAGGCGATCGATACGAACAGAGCACAGGCGATCGATACGAACAGAGCACAGGCGATCGATACGAACAGAGCTATGCGAAGCAGATCGAGTCGAAATGATCGATTCGAATTTTGACATATTTTCTGGGTACGAAATGATGGATACGAAATCGATCGTATTTTCTGGATTTGAGAGCATGGATACGAAAATATGGATGAATGCAGTTCCTCTTAGATCTGGAGCAATCTGAATAGAATAGAAGGAACCACTTGACGACAGATCTGGATCTTCCCCCTTGGATGTTTGCAATCCGGTATCGGCAGTAGATCCAATGAGCAGAAGGAAAAAACTGGGTTTTTTTTTTCTCAGTGAAAGCACCAAAGTGTTTGTACCAAAAATGGGCACAACACTCTTCGGGAGTTATTTGAAGAGATAAAGTGAAGATTGTAAATGTAAAACAGAGGTTATCTAACAAAAACTCCAACAAACAGAAATGTAAAATGCTCAGACAAGCAATTTAGAGTGGTTCGGCGTGACGCCTACGTCCATTATGAAGTTTTGATGATTTTATTGATTCTCTTTCAATGATTACAAGCGATTACAGCAAACAACAGAGGATTACAGATTAGAATTCGAAGTTAACAGTAAAGGTAGGATGCAAATCTTAATCCGGCAGAGTCTGGACGCTTCAGAATCAAAAAGCCCCCTTTTCTGTATGCTCTGGGGCTCTATTTATAGGCGTAGGAGGCTGAGATTCCGCTCAAATTTCAGGAGACTCGTTCTGGCACGTGAGGGGGCCCACGCGACCAATCTCATGAAGTTTCGCCTCGATCTGTGATCGATACAAATCCATTTTGTATCGATCAAGATGATGTCCAATCGAGCTAAAATTTGGCAGAGATACTCCTTAGTGTATATGCAAGATTCTGTGAAAGTTTCATTGGATTTGGATCAGTGGATCAGGAGAAACAGTCGATACGAAATGGAATTTCTCGAAGGCTGTTTGGTTCGTCTCCATGGCTTCGACTCCATCCCTTCGTGTCGATGACTGCACGTGTTCCTGAGATGATGTGGCGCGCGCACTTCGCTTCGATCCGGTCTTCACTCCGTGTTGACCGTTTCGACTCCATAGATCTCGCCTCGTTCGCTTCGAGGGATGAGACGTCATCCAAGTTTGGTGACTCGCTAGATACGAACAAACTCCTGCTCATGGGTATGAACGTGGTCCCATGATGGATACGAAGCATTGAATCTCCGATGGATGCGAAGTTGACGTTAGGTGATCTTTACGAAGTAGACGACTTACTGATGGATTCAAACAAGTCTCTCTGGCTGAAGGCTAATCGGTACGAAGTTCATTGGTACGTGGACCTAGCCATTCTGATCGATACGAAATCGATGGATACGAAATGAGGGCCATCGATGGATACGAAGTCCATCGATACGAAATCAAAGGATTAGAGACATGGCTAACTTTATCGGTACGAACCAACGCTCCTTGATGGATACGAAATGAGACTTTCTGATGGATACGAAAACATGCTTTTCCCTTCAACTTGAATCCATCATAACTTGATCACATGAACTTGGATTGACGTGAAACTTGGAATGTTTGCCTCCTTTTCTTTTCTAGTCCTGCCATATTAATTGTAGCTCGATCCGGACTCGGACAAAATTCATCGATATCCAGGGTAGACTTATGTGCACTAGATGTCCATAACGAGCGACTCTAGGTTTCTGATCAATTCCTTGATATCTCGGCCTTGCCAAAAGGCGGGATAACAGCTAACTTTAAAACGTGAAGAAGTGGTCAGCTAGAAAGTTGTAGCCACTGAAATTTTGAAGGGTTTCATAAAAAGAGTTTCCTCATTTCGGTCTGATATGAGGAAGTTATGCTAGAGTGAAAAAGTGTAAAAATGTGATGAGAAGGTGGGCTATTTATAGCCAAAGGAAGATTGTAAAGTTATACACATACACATCATCACTTCATGGCTTCTCCAATACACTTCCCCTCCTTCCTAGGCCAGCAAAAGCCTTCCCCCATCTGCCATCACTTCCATCTACTTCATGTATGCATGTGTTGACTTATGAAAGCTTAAGGAGGAAGCTTACTTAAAATATCTTAGATTTTTGTAATATGTATGTATTTGTAAGTGTATAAGTATATATGTATGTATACATATGTTTATGTGCATGATAGTTGATGCATTTGTATGTTATATATGTGTCCATGACATATAAACAAAGTTGCATCGATTTCAAACAACTTTCGTTCGATAAACCGTTGCCAATCGGAGAACCGATTTCCGATCACATTTTCAATCCTTATTTAACGTACACATTTTTGTAAACAAACTTTGAAAATAAATTTCTTATCGTTTTAAATTAATTAAGATGATCACATTTCATTTATAAAACCATATACATTAATATTAACAATTATTTACAATAATTGCTATTATACTGATAAAGCGATATCGATTTATTCCTTATATTTTCAAATCAAATATATATCTTAATAAAACTATTATAAATGATTTATTATCACTTTATAACTATTCAAAATGAATTATAATCATTTAAAATAATTATTTGAATAACTAAAATAATCGTTAAATCGTTAAATCTCAATTTAATTTAATAAATCAATTTTCCTATTTAAGGGCATTATTAACAATGTCAAAAACACATTTTATTTTCCAAAACAAATCATTTGATTTTATTTCATATTCTTATTTATTAATAAAAATAATTGTATGTATCCAGCTCCATGTGCGACATTTTACAATTATAGAGCTGTTTACTAATAAAACAGTTTTAGGCCATTTTATCGATATAGCTTTTGAGGAAAATATTTTTGTAAATATCTATTCAAAATAAAATTACTATTTCTTATTTTCACTCAAAACAATATTATTTGAATTATCAATATTTTATTTAGATAAATTTTAAATATAATTTATCAAAGTGATAAATTTGTGGGTTGTTACAAAACCCGTTCCACTAAGCGGCGTGGTCTCACTGGATATCTAAATGGTTTGAGATGGTAAATTATTATTCATACCAGGCTTTGTGTCTAACTCGAAGTTTTTGTTTTCCCCTTAAACTCTTGTGTACTCAATTGATTTTGAGTAGGTTGAGAGTTAAGGTTTCCAGGTGTTATTTTAGACGAATAAAGCTTCTGAGCACGTGTAGGAGGCAAACTTGTTATTAGAGTTCTTTTATTTCCGCTGTGTGTTTGTTTTTAAAGGAAAATTATTTTCTTGCCTATCTATATACTCTGATCTACCAAAGGGGCATCTTCATATGTCACTCTTGGCGTATTTTGTAATAATTATATGTTATCTGAACGTGGTCTGCGAATTGGGATTATGTAATCAATTTGGAATATTTTAAAATGGAATATGGAATTTGTTTGCTATTTAAATTTTTTCATATTCTTATGTATCTGTGTATCAATGTATCTAAAGTCGCCGTATTTGGTCGCCGAGGATTAATAACTATGGATGACTGCAGCATCCGTAGCTGTTTGTTTTGGGCCTCCAAGTAGGGGGATGTTACAATTTGGTATCAGAGCATAGGTTTATGAAACTTTAAAAGAAACTTAAACCTAAAAGATTTTTTCCAAACATAATCCAATGAATTAGATAATAAGATTGGGGTTTGGGTTAACGCTATAGTAACGTACTTGTATTTGCTATATATATATATATATATATATATATATATATATATATATATATAAGTGCGTATTCCCCGCTCTCTTAGACCATTCTTTTGGCTTACGAAAGGGAAGTCTCAAATATTTCAAATTACTTTACTGTTTTTAAGGCTATTGTCAGGTTTACTCTTGTATTTCAGGTTTTGTCAAAATTGAAAGGTTCCAGCCGACATAGTCAAAACCCCCTATATTCAAGTAATTTCAGTTACATACTTTAAGTTGCCTTCCCCTGAGTTTATGCTCTCTACAAAGGTCGAGACCCAGCCTCAATCCACTAAGACCATTAGCTTTTGACAAGGATAAAAGCTTGTTCCTAGTCATTCCAATTTGAGATTCATAACCCAAACAAAAGACATTTAAGCCTAGAGCTTACGACAAGGTTGAAACCCTACCCTAGATTCCTGATTTAAGTTTTAACACCGAATCAACCTTGCTTTCGAAAGGGTCGAAACCATTTATTTTAGTTTTTTGGATAAAGCTCTAGTTGCACAACCACCAAGGTCTTCGACAAGGTCGAATCCAACAAAGGTAATCTTATCCGAGATATCACAACTGTTTCAAGGAGCAAGGTTTCGAAGGAAAGACCAAATCATCTCAACAGAATCGAAAGGTTAATAAAGGAAGAAGCCGTCCCTTTCGACGGAGTCGAAAGGTCAGTCTGAATAACTTTGCACATCAGCAATCAACCCAAAAGGGAATTCAAGGAAGATAGACCCTTCACTACTGCCGACTTGGTCAAACACAACTTTGGGGTGTTGACAAGATTTCTTGTTAACATTTTTGGCGCTAGATGGAGGGCTCGAACTGCCGACTTGGTCAAACACCCAACACTACTGTTCTCTAACCCCACTCAACCCTATCTCAAGTTCATCTACTTTGGTTTAATCATGGCCAGAAGAATTAAGAGATCCGAGCAAGGGTCATCTAAACCACACTTGATAGGATTCTCCCCAATAATCATCAAGCATTCCAATCAGAATGAAGAGCAAAGGCTCAAACTAGAAGCTCTAAGAATTATAAACCAGAAAAAAGTGGAATCGTACAATCCTGAGAAATAGAGCATAAACCCCTTTCATGTTGGCCCCACCCCTATCTTTGCATTAGAAAAAAGAACAAATAGTAGGGACAATGTATTCAATCAAATGAGAAGAACCATCCAACACTATTCAAAGGCACCATCTTTGAGAAAGAGATAATGGATGATTATAATGCCTTTGCACATAAATGGCAACCAACTACAGCAAGAACACTTCCAACTCAAGAAATTCAAAGGGTGTAAAAAAGAAAAGCACTCGAAGAGTATGAAACAATAAGGCCAAGGAACAAAAAGTCAAAAAGCCATCCTCAAGAATCAAGCTTCAAATCTAGACTTCCCAAAGAATGAAATTTAACAACATCCATGGAGAATGTCTACTTGCTAACTAAGGATGTGCTTAATTATTGGCCATCACAAAAGAAGAAACCAAAACATGAAAGGAATCTGGGAGGATCCTACTGTTACTACCATACGATGAATGTCCATGAAACCAATCATTGTAGAGCCTTGGAGGGGATTATCATAAATTTCTTCCAACAAGGAAAGATGTAATGACCTGAAATTTTCAACCATTTGCATCCATACATGTCGGATTTGAATTGCTAAAAATATCAGATTGTTAATTTAAATTTGGCAAAAATCAGCATATATAGTAAATAAATAATCACAAAATCACAGACACATAGTAATACAACAATAATGCAGCGGAAACAAAAGAATAGTAGTTCATGAAGCTACTATATATATAACAGAGTTAAACAAGATACAACAGAAGTCTCGAATACAATAGTCAAATACAAGATCAGAATACATCACTGGAATCAACTGAATATCTGAAAGCTGGATAGATAGCTGGATCTCCAAGCGAAGTTCCAACTCCAAAGGTGAGTCTCGAATACTGGTACACTCTGTCTGACCCGAGCGTAAAGAAAACACAAAACACTCGAGTCAGGATTAACATTCTTATATCAATAAATCCAACTCAAGTGAAATAACGACTGAAATACAAGTAACTCAAAGGATGTTTGGGATAACCATCCTCTAAGGATCCATTAAACTATCTACTATGTAGTAGTGTACGCTAAGTAGATAATGCCTATCAGTAATATAAAGTATCAAAATAGCGTTAAGGCGTTACCATTATCCCCCTTAACACATTTATATAAGCGTCATTGTCTATACAGCACTGTAAACTCCACCGTAAACTAGTGGGCTATCATGGAGAACTCCATAGGTATAACACAAAAAAATCGTAGTGGTCGCGTATAGGGATACAAGTATGACAAGGCACATGAGGCAATACCCAAGGTAGTGAAACTACCGTTTGCCTGATCCGGACTGGTGAGAACGCATCGCCGCAGCGATCGCAACACCGTGAAACAACACTCCCAATTCAAGGGTGTGCACCAAATCAAAAACAAGTAATGAGTAGTTTACGAAGAAGTGTGTCCGCTAGAGGTAGCTAATCTCACTGGTCCGGCACGGCTCCTGTTTAAGTCATTTCCAATTTGACACAAGTGTCAAGGTCATCCATTATCGTTCTCTTTCTTCAAATCCAGCAACGTCATCATTCCAACCACTTCATTCTGGATCACACTCCGCGTATAATAGTTATTAAAGTGGTTTTCAGTTTAGACAGAGAGTATATCCCTAACCGATCCCAGACTCTTCAATAACTACGTAATTATTACAACGATTGGTCATTTAATAAACTTTCAAAATAGTTTATATTTCAAAACCAAAATATCATTGCCATTTCAAAACCAAATACGATATCATTTCCATTTCAAATATATCCATCTCAAATATATCCATTTACAAATCTTAGTACTTCAAAGTTATAACACTAAATCAAACACTTTGGAAATCATAATACTTTGGAAATCAAAATTTAGAAATCATAATGCTTTGGAATCATAACACTTCCCACATAACCGTTTAAATATAAATAATAGTATATATAATAAAATAGTTTCTAATTTAAAATAGTTTATATAAAAATAGTTATAATTTAAAATAGTTTATATAAAATAATTTATATTAAAAATGATTTATATTAAAATAGTTTATATTAAATAATTTATAAGTAAAATATAGGTAGTTTTAGATATAGTTTAAAAATACTTTAGATGAAAATAGCTTCCTTAAATTTCACAAATCAATTCAAATCAACTTGAATTCCAAAAATTCAAACTTAATCAAATCTCAAATCATCAATTTCCTTCAATTCGGTTTCTCAATAAACCTTTTCAAATTATATCGATTTCAAATACAGATTTGAACCACAAAATAAACCATTCCAATTTTAATATATTTCAAAATCAATATATTCAACATTTCAAAACTTAAATTCGATACACTACGCCATAGATTGCATACTGCAACACACAAGAAGTGATGCAGAAAGTGCCAAATAATGTTGCTGGAGGCCAAAAACGAGCTAAGGCAACACTTTCTCGGTGTTGCATTTTGCCGCGTTGCCGCAGACTCAAATGCAACATCTTTGTGACCCTAAGGCAACATCGGTTCTGTTGTTGCCACAGGTACTAAATTTACTAAAAAGTGGGTCCCACAATCTGGGCCCCAACATGTGGGGCCCACTAATTCTGTTAACCAACTTAACGGAACCGTTTTGTGGGGCCCACATTCATTAATCTATGGTAACACTTTTACCAATAAAATGGCAACACTTTTCCAGTTTATTACCACATTTAACATCACATACTGCAACATTATATCATATCTACGGCAACACTTTTTGCAATTTAAATTGGAAATGTACTGCAACATCATACTACTGCAACATTACACTGCATTTCATAGTAGCCAAAGAGCTATTCATTTCATAACAGCCAAACAACAAGTCGTTTCATAACAGCCAGCAACACAAGTTTTAGTCAAGTACAAAATAACAAACATAGCCAGTGCATTCATATTAACAGCCAGTACATACTAATTAAATTCTACATACTACACGTGAATTCATCTTTGCGAGCCTCCAAATTTCATGCTTCCGAGCCACCAGTACCATCAGTGCCTCTAGTGGCTCCAGTGCCAGTTTCATCACTGCAGACGGTCGCACAAAGACCCGCAACATCAATTTGCATGTCAGGGTTAGCTTCGCCTAATTTCTTAAGCACCCATGACAAGTTCTCCTGAACTTTTCGGTTCACCGTTGCATCAAATTCATCTTTGACCCTCTTGTTCACCTTTGCTTCGACTTCTTCAACTATATTTTCCTTTATCTTCGCTGCCAGCTCCTGTATGTATGTGCTTGTTGTTGGGGCATCTTTTGAAACTTCTGCAGACTTTGTGTGCCGTCCTATAAGCCAAGTTGGACCGTGCCGCTTTCCATCAGAAATCAGTTCTTGAACAACTTCATCACTTCCTCCTTCACCTATTGCTTTTTGAATCTTATCCTGCAAAATAAAGCAGTTTCAAAATGTGACATTAAATAAAATTAACAAATATAACATCTGAAGCAGTTTCAAAATGTTGATGCGCAAAATGAAGCATTTTTTTGACATCTGAATGAAGAGAAATTAAAATTCTTACAACTCTATACTTCATTACTGAAGTATCGGTCTTGTACACCTTTCCTTCTTTCCGCTTGCGAGTTCTAACAAAAAGCTCTCCATCTGATTCGTTGGACTGATACAAATTAAATGAAAAAAGTTAGACAGCAAAAGAATATCAAACCAATTTTTCCAGAACATATATCACTATTAAATTCAGATGTTATATTTGTTAATTTTATTTAATGTCACATTTTGAAACAGGAACTCACAGATGAAACTGTTCACAGATGCACCAATGAAAGCTGCTGTTGTTAATTTTATTTAAAAGGTTAGACAGCAACTCACAGATGCAAAAATGGAGCAACAGCAGCTTACAAGTGCAAAAATAAAGAAACAGCAAGTATAAAATCACAACATATGTAGCAACAATATCACTAACATTTTCTCGACTGTCCCAAAGAAGGATACTTTTGCTGTCCCAAACATTTTCTCGACTGTCCCAAACCAACCCATCACTAAGTTTCAGAAATTATACAAACAAGGATACTGCATTCGAGTTTGCAGTACCCTAAGATGGGTGCAATACATATATTGACCAAATGTGTACAAATGCATGAGCATGACGGACACTGGTTTGGAAAAGAACTGAGTTTTCTATCCCAAACAAGGGCAAAGAAAGGTTCATTTATATTTTTATAGATTTTATGTATTTTTTTAGCAAATGGTAATAATAGCTATTGAGTCGTAAATTAATGTGAAAATGCATACCCAGCCAACCATAAAAATAAGCAAAATACATACCATCTTATGCCGAATTTGAGAAAAAAGTTTTGGACCAGCAGTGTGTGTGTCTGTATACAATTTCCGACTTGCACAATTTGTAAGGGCCTTGTTCTATAAAAACATAAAATAAAGATGTTTATCTACCTGATTTGAATGAATAGAAAGGGAAATAAATTCTGTGATAAAATTTAAAATTATACCTGAATTTTTTCATCTCCCCAATACATCAAGAGTACTCGGAAATCCGCAAGTGGAATTTCGTCCGGCCTATTTTCAAGCCTCTCTTCATCAGTTTCATAGGCCATATAATGTGCCTTTTTAATACGACTCTTGTACCCCCTCCAAGAGTCACGAATTGACTTCAAAACCCAATATTCACATTCATCCGGAATAATATACCGTTGCTTAAATACAAATCAAACATTAAAAAGAACAGTCATGCTACTTTTGTGACAAGTTACATATATTTAATTAAAATTCAGCTAAGTTTGCAAATTACCTTAACATAGTTCCACAGCGTGCCTTTCAAACTTGCAGGAACATCAAACCAAGACTTGTAAGTAAGTGGAACACTCCTCTTCAGTGTTCCTAAAAAATAACTCAGTTCAGACAATACTTTGTCATCGTCTGAAACAGGTTGGCCCCGATGATTCATTTGGATTAGAACTCTTTTGTCATATGACCTTGAATGAACTTTATCCATCTTTGTTTTTCCTCTGAGCCTTCTGGGAGCTCCCACTAATGTTACAAAGTACATACAATAGTAATGAGAAGGCTAGACATAACTTAAATGAGAACTTAAACCATTAAAATCAGAACTCAATTAGATAATACCTTTAGCTTCTTCATCTTCATCTTCTTCGTTTTCAATATTTGTCGACACATTTCCGATGACAGCCTTCTTCCTTCCACTTCCACTTCCACTACTGTTATTCTTCTGGCGTTCTCGCATAGCCAAATAAGCAGACATTGTTCCTATTCCTTCATTGTGTGGTAACTCAATGCTACATGGTGGATCAACAGTTTGTGTAGGAACTGGATTTTCCCCTGCATTCGGAGTTGCATTCTTATCGGTTGCAGATTGAACATTGGCTCGTGAACGAGTTGTTGGTCCAGACTGAGGCTTTGTAATCGTAATCGTTTTGGTTCTCTAAAATACGCACACAAAAACAATAAAATAAAAAAAATAAGGAAGCTAATCTATAATTACCAACATAAAATTAAATCTTCACCTATAACGAACCTTTACTGAATTTTTTGAAGTATCATTTTCACTAGGTTCCTCTTCTTCTGGAGCATAATCTTCGCTTCCAGCTAGCATTTTTGATTTTCCTTTATTTTTTTCAAATTCATTTATCAGTCCAGTAACTAATTTAGGCATCCCAAGAGCTTCAAAAACACTATTCTTCTGCGACACATGTTTAGCTCTCTCCTTTTCGTATTCTGTAAGCGATGGAGGTGGTGGAGGTGGTGGAGGTGGTAGATCATCATCCTGAAAGTAATTTAACAAGACATTATTGTAAATATTATCAAAATATGTAGAACATCATATTAGAAGATCAGATTGTAGTCTTCTTACTTGAATTTCATTTTCATCCGTATTTTCCTCTTCAACGGGAGGGTTATAGAAATCCAATTTACTCCTGACACTTGCTGAGTTGATATTCAAAGTTGCATCGCTGACTTCAGTTGGATTTTTCTTCTCTGGTGTCTTTGTAGAATTACTGATCACCTTTTTCTTCTCTGGTGACTTCTTGCTGATCACCTTTTTCCTGTTCATGCGTGGACTCACAGCAGCTTCGCTCACTTGTTGATTGTTTAGCCGTGTCGACTTTCTAGGAGTAAGGACTTGATCAGTCTGTGTCTCGTTGGTTTTTGCTGGCTGTTGATTGTTTAGCCGGTCTGACTTTCTAGGAGTAAAGACTTCAGTCTGCTTCTTGTTTTTTGCTGCCTGTTGCAGACGGTGAGTGGTGACAAATTGCCGTTTCTGTGGTTTCACAGCTGCAAACATACAACGACATAAAAGTCAAGTTTATCATGTCATAAACATAATTATTTAAACTTAATTAAAGAAATTATGACTTGACCGTGTATATTAATATTCCAGTTCCTTTATTATTTATGAATTTTCGAGTCAGATGCTCAAAATTGGATCTTGGTTTAAATTCATTTGAAAGTAATCATAAATAGGTTGTTTCATCGTTAGTTTTCTTATGACCAAATTCATCAAAATAGTACAAATGAGAAGATATTTTTATACCTGGACACAACAGATTCTTCCTTGGGCGTACAATGACATGTGGCTGCATTTGTTTCATTGGCTCAATTTTATCATCGACCACGGTGTCGACATAGAAATCAATGTGATCACCATTATTTTTTATTTGCATGAACTCCCACAGATCTGCATCATTGCTCACCAATTTCCACCCACTCATTGTACCTTTCCATGAATATACTCCTCCAATTTCAGTGTACTTTAGCTCTTCCTTGACATACTCCATCAGTACTGTGTAAGAAAACATATCCAGATCAACGCCCTTGACAAAACTCTCTTCTCCACCAACATATCCATTCTTCTCAAATTTTCCCTTGTGATGGAATATAAGATTTGCCTCCATCCTACACAAAATGAAGGAATTAACATTAGAATGACATAATTACAAATTAAAATAAACCAACTGCATTATAAAATAAAACAGTCACTTCACTAAAATGTAATAAAGGCAGAAACACTAAAAAAGAGACAAAAAAAGCCACAAATATGACACATCAGTTACAACATTTAATCAAGGCAGAAACAACATTTTCTAACTTAAATTTGGTTACTTAATTAAATATGATAGTGATACATAGAAATTAAGAAGCATTTTCTTTCACTTTGCTAGGTGGAAGGCGGATTTGTCTTATTGGGACATCATCTCTACACCAGCGAACATCAAAATCTTGATTTCGCATTTCATAAGCAGGCTGGATATCATTCAAATCTTCATTTGCATCTTCGCTTTCGATTTCACACCAGTCTCTCGGCAATTTCTTGATAACATTGTGGCACATCTTATCAATTGGATCTTCTATATAAAACACCTGTTGTACTTGTGAAGCCATAACATAAGGATCAGATTTCTGGCACAATCGATTAAAATTGACACGAGTCAGCCCATATAAATCTTTCTCTTCTTGGTACCAACAACACTTAAATAAAACCACACTAAATTCTCCCCAATAATCTAGTTCTAATATTTCCTCAATTGATCCATAGTAATTAACTTCACCAACCAATGGATTTTGATCTTTCGAACTTGCAAAGCTAGTAGTCAAGGCTGTCAAAAATACACCACTGTTTTGTGTTGTACATTTGGCATCTCTGAACTTTGTATAAAATCTGTATCCATTGATAACATATCCAGTAAATCTCTTAGCTGTTGTAAGAGGGCCCATTGCAAGCAGTTGTACTTCTTTTGAAATGTCCTCCTTTTTCCCAACCTCTTCCTTTAACCACTTCCAAAATTCTTGACTGTGTTCTCTCTCTCTTTTATATTTTTTTGATAATGCATGACCATCAACTAAAGCTCGATGTTTCCTAGAATAAAGACCTGGTTAATAAAAGATGGACACAAAATTTCTAATTCTTCAATAATTACTAAAATAAAAATAAAACTTAAAAACTTACTCAAGTAAAATCTCTATTTCCTTGTTACCACAATTGAATAGAACGTAACGGTGACATGCCGTCCATTGAG
The DNA here is from genome assembly GCA_030737815.1 of Allium fistulosum. Taxonomy (NCBI): domain Eukaryota; kingdom Viridiplantae; phylum Streptophyta; class Magnoliopsida; order Asparagales; family Amaryllidaceae; genus Allium; species Allium fistulosum. The sequence goes on from CM060902.1 coordinate 240,145,462, forward strand.
AATCTTTTAGATGAATACCTTTTCCATCTTTGTTTCTTCTTGTGCCAATAGGATATTCCAGATTCTGTGGACAGGTTTCAAATTTCATTTTTCCTGCTCCATCGCCACCTAAGAACCTTGAACAGAATATCAAACATTCTTCTGCAATATAACCTTCAGCAATGGACGCCTCAGGTTTATTTTTGTTGCGAACATATGATTTCAGTTTACAAAGATAACGCTCAATAGGAAACATACAACGAAGATGTGCAGGTCCACCATATTCAATTTCCTTGCATAAATGAACTAGCAAGTGCACCATTATATCGAAGAAAGCATTTGGGAATATCATCTCAAATTGACAAAGAATTTCCACAATTTCCTTTTGTAGCCTCTTGAGATCAGCCAAATTGATAATTTTACTCCAAAGACTTCTTAGAAATGCACCTAATCTTATCATAGGTAGTGCAACTTCAGGTTTTACAGATTTCTTCATAGCAAATTGCAGCAAGTAGTGGAGAAGAAAATGAGCATCGTGGCTCTTATACCCTGCAATTTTCCTCTCTTTCTTGTTTACATACCGGCTGATATTAGCTGCACAACCATAAGGCAGTTTAGCATTCTCCAACACCGAGCAAAATATTTCTATCTCCTTGTTCGTCATTTCAAATATGGCAGCCCTGATCTGAATGTAATTCCCATCAGCTGATAGAACTGGATGAAGGACATCCCTAATGCCTATCTCTTGTAAATCATACCGAGCACTTAAATGGTCTTTCGACTTCCCATCAATATTTAGTAAAGTACCAAGTATGTTATCACAAATGTTTTTCTCTATGTGCATAACATCAAGGTTATGTCGACATACATTGTGACTCCAATATGGTAAATTAAAAAATATTGACTTCTTTTTAAAAGGGGATTCATTTTTATGCTTGTTGACCTCTTTCTGCCCAAAAATATTTTCATAACCAGCCAACAATTCTTCAATGTCTGTCCCGGATAAAATTTCCGGAGATGTCCCCATTTCAATTTCACCATTGAACCTTTTCTTATCAAACCTCCACTTGTGTTCCGGATCTAAAAATTTCCTATGATTCATGTAGCACATTTTTCTACTATGTTTCAAGTAAGTTGAAGAAGTCTCAAAATGGCATACGGGACAAGCTAAATAACCCTTTGTGCTCCAGCCGGATAACATTGCATAGCCCGGAAAGTCGCTGATCGTCCATAACACGCTTGCACGTAACGTGAAATTAGCACCAGTTAAGGCATCATAAGTTTGTATGCCAAGACCCCATAATTCTTTCAATTCTGCGATAAGAGGCTGCATGTAGACATCAATGCTATTCTTAGGAGACTCTGGACCAGGGATAAGGGTTGAAAGTATCAAATTTTCTGGCTTCATGCATAACCAAGGTGGAAGGTTATAATTTACCAATATGATTGGCCATGTGCTGTGAGCAGTAGTCATTGTACGAAAAGGACTGAATCCATCAGCGGCTACTCCTAACCAGATATTTCTGTTTTCAGATGAAAAATGAGGATATTTGGCATCCATCGCCTACCAAACCTCGCCATCAGCTGGATGTCGAAGTCTGCCATCGTTTTTTCGTCCCACTGCATGCCATATCATAAGTTCTGCATACTCCTTGGACATGAACATCCTTTGCAGCCTTGGTTTTAGTGGAAAATAACGCATCACTTTTGCTGGTACTTTGTGAATCCGCTTCTCCGGATCATTGTCAACAGCCGCTTTCTTTTCCTTTATAACCCACCTTGAAACACCACAAGTTTTGCAATTATTTTCCTTTTCATTTTCTGCCCAATATAGCATGCAGTCATTTGGACATGCATGTATTCTTTGGTAATCGAGGCCTAAATCTTTAATGATATTTTTGGTAGCATTGAAAGAAAAAGGGATGTGGGCTTGTGGAAAAGCTTCTTTTAGCAACTCTAATAAATCGGTAAATGCAGACTCGGTGATTCCATGTAGGCATTTTAAAGAATAAAGCCTGATGATGAAACTTAATCGCGAAAATTTAGTACACCCGGGATATAATGGCTGCTTTCCCTCTTCAACATGATGATGAAATTTTCTAGCATTGGCATCTACTCCATTTGCTCCATCAGAAGATCCACTTTCATTGTTCTGCATATTTCCATAAGTATGATGCAACATCTCATCGAGATTATCTCCAAAATTTATTCCCGCTTCACCATCCATATACTTATCGCTCCTTTCAGGATCTACACAGGAAACCTCACAAATCCATTTCACGTACAATTCAGATGGACCATTCCAAATCAGATGGTCGTAGACTACCTCTTGACGATACCACTTGCGATTATGACACTTTTTGCAAGGGCATGCAATTTCATCACCTACCGCGAATCTAGAAAAAGTATTTTGAATAAAACGCTTCACTCCACTGATATATCCTTCACTAAACTTAGGAAGTTCTGCCCATATTTTTTCCTCGTCATTCATCACTAATTTAGACACAAATAACATACAAGTTAACTCACAAGTAAAATCAGGAATATGATTACACCTTAACTCACAAGTAAATCAGTAAATTAGGCAACACAACAATCAAATCAGGAAAAACTTGAAATATATATAGAGTGATACCTTAAGCAGAAGATTAAATCGAAGCCCTAACTGAAATTCGAATCCCAAACGAACCCTAATTGAAGACCTAATTGAAACACCAAAGCCCTAATTGAACTTGAACTCGAACTTGCCCTAATCGAACCCCGATTAAGCTTGCAAACTTGAACTTTTAGCCCTAATTTAAACAGCGATTGAGAGTGTTTGAGCGTTTGTGAGGCTGAGTGTTTGAGAGGTTGAGCGGCGGAGTGTTATTTTGTTAAGTGTTAAGTTTTGCCGCTTTCTTCCTGCTTCCCGCGTTCTTTTTTCAGCCCGCTCATTTTTTATAATATTTTTATAAGTCTATAGCTACTGCAACATATGTTGATATCTATACTAACATCCTGAAGCTAATGTTGCAATAGACCTTTGGATCGGTGATCCATTTTAACAATTGGATTAAATGTAGACCGTTGGATCGTATTCACGTGGATTGCTAATTTTATTAATTTTTTAATTTGAATACAACTATAGCTACTGCAACATCTTGTTGATACCTATGCTAACACCTTGAAGCGTGTGTTGTAATAGACAATAATCAGCATACCTATCGTTACATTGTAGTTAGCAACACCTTGTATTTTTGTTGCGATAGGTCATCTATGGCGTAGTGATAATTTCATATATATATATATATCAAATTCACTTTACTATTATTTAGTTTTGAATTATTTACTTAATCATTTCAATATCATTTTAAATAAAACTTCAATTTACAAATTTTAAATAAACAAAATATCCCATTTCAAGTTATGTAAATTTGAAATATTCATCTAAGTCACTTTTAATCAAATCCAAGTTAAAAATAACATTTTAAAATTCAAATTTAATAATTTCCAATCAAACTTATTTAAGGAAAATTCTTAAATAATTAAAATTCCAAATAAATTTCAAATTTATCTTTCAACCTGAAACATTATAAGCTCTATATTTGAAAATATAAATTTTACATAAATACTTAAACATTATTTTATATTGATTAAATCGACTTTATTAAATCAACTTTATTAGATCTTTAAAAATCAATATTTATTAAAACCATATATTTCCTTCAAAACCATATAAAGCATTTTCAAATATTTATATATAGACCAACGGTGTCTGCATATAATTTTCTACCCTATGGTCAAGTGATACGGATATTTATCATTTCATTCCGTAATTTAAATATATATACGGGTATATATCTTTTCAACCCGCAATCCCAAATTCAGTTCAATGAAAATCGCTTGGGTTAATCATTTCAACCCATAACGATTTTTTCCTATTCTACAGATCGTTCGGGTATGTATCATTTCAACCCATAGTGAATTCTATACTAACAGGGAACTTGCAGAGTGATAACAGATATGATAATAACATAATAGGCATATGTCATCAATATAAATAACAGATAATGGTGTCAGATGTCACAGGTGAACAGATACAGATAATGGCATATATATAGCAAATGTAAATAACTAACAGCAGCATATTTCAATTGTCGTTTCAATTGAAATCAAATTTAATAAATATAAGAACATTAATCGTGAGTGATTGCTCACCTTCCGAGGCTAGAGATGAACGAGACTGAGAGAGGTTACGAATCCAAGCACGAATTCCAAAACGAAACAATATGGAACGAATTCGACGATCAAAGCTGATAAATGGAATCGATGAAAGACAAATTGAATCAGGATCGATGAAGCTAAAAGGTATAAGTGAACTTGTATATAACTATATATATATATATATATAAAACCATATTCTAAATTTAGACACATATTAAATGAAATATATATATATATATATTAAAAATTTCAAAATCATATCATATCATAAAGTAAATGTCAACATACATACCATATATATATATATATGTATATATATCAAATACTAACATTACCCTCATATACTCAAAAGCCAAATCTCAGGTATACAGATATAACTTATAGAACTAATATGTATACCAACAAATAAGTTTCATATAACATTTATATACAACAGCAATTTGAACAATGCTAACAACATACTTTATATAAGATAAATTTTCTTTGAAATCAAGGCTGATCGTAAATAAACTCATACCAATTATATTCTTAAAATCGACATATTTGTAGAAATTAATATAACTTTCTGAAAAATCTCTAGAAACCGAACATATCATATATATGAATAATTCATTAATATATGTATATATATGCTTATACTTAAAGTAAATATCGTTGTAATATATATATACATTATCTTTTAACCCAGCATTGTTAAAATCATACAATAGCTACTAAGCCAAATGAAACAGATGTACTATATACCCTTTAACTGTATATATAAACTAATATATCACCTGTATACTTTTCAACATACTAATATACAAGTTTGGCACCAACAATAAGATGCAGTTAGACCCATATATTTAAGATCAAAACATATATAAAGTACATTTAAACAAATACATATAACTGATATTTTATAACCAACATATAAACCACTATGTAACGTATGAAATTGTCAACAACTAAAATTGTAACTTTACTACATACATACCTTTCTATTCGTATAACTAAAATATTTTACTTTATAAATAAACAAAATGTATGTAACATGTAACATTAAATATAACCACCCATAAGTATACTAACTTACATAAATTTTTTACAAACTAATATAACATCTGAACAGAACAATAAGCTAGACTTTATATAAATTATGCTATATATACACTTACATTTATAAATCCACACATAACATATATAAACAATACACTTACAATATAATATACAATACGTATAACAAGTATATATATAACAAGTATATAGCTAGTATACTACAGTACGTATAACCTACCTACATGTTACTAACATATAAACATATATGAAACATATACTTGTATATATAACATAGAATATATATACTATAACATTCATACTCCAGCTAAACTTTAATAATGCTGCAAATATATTTTTAACAAACATATATGCATAGAATTCTTATAATACAATATACAGCAAAATACATCACTTACATATAATAAGTCTGAATGAAAGGAGGATGCCCAGGTTTGGGCTCGGCCAGAGGGGAGGAATAGAAGGAGTGGCACGGCTGAGCAAGCTAGGCGATGGAAGAAAGGGAGGTCGGCTATCTAGGCAACTGACGTAGGATTTGGTGAAGGTAGTGGCATGAGTTTCGGCTGCCAAAGATCGGTTTCAGGCAAGGCTGCTACGATGAGGAGGTGGAGATGCGAGGATCACGGTGGATCGGGTCTAGGTGTTTGCCGCCGAGGCAAGTGGCTGCTGCATCATGTACGAGGTGGAATGGCCTGGAGACGTGAGTTGTGGGTCTGGGAAAGTCATGGGCTGGATTCAACGTTGGAGGAGATGGGAGTCTCTGTTACAAAGTGAGAGAGTGGGTAGGGGAAAAGCTACATAAAAAAATGAAAATTCTATTGTTTGATTTGATTTTTATTTTTTTTTATTTTAGAAAGCAAGCAACAGAGAAGAAAAAGAAATGAAAAATAAAGTAACTAGTTTCCCTTTCCAATGCAAATTAACAGACCACCAAATATATTCATATTGAATAACATAAGGTTGGAAAGGAAAAGTCAAAGGTTGCAGAAAGAGAAGGCTATATATATATTTTGTAAATGAAAGTTACAGAGCCACGAAGAAGAGAAATGGAAACAAACTAATGAATGCATAATATTGGAAACGGTGGAACATGAAAATTTAGAATGAATTCAAGAAATACTAAATGCTAGTGGCTATAACGTTCAACCCGATGGAAAATGCATGGTCACTAGAAATGCCAAAGACCCAGATACGAAATTAATACTGTATATTGTTTTACGGATTCCGAGGTGTACCGGGCCTCGAAACACAGAAGTGAATATACCGTAGAGATCGGCACGAGACGACGATCAAAATGGTATACAGATATCAGTGGTATGATCATCCGATCAAAAATCGATATCGGTACCAAAATGCTGCTATTTCATCGAAAATAAGATCGACGGAGCAATAATAGTCCAAATTTGGAGAAACGAAATATGACGTCTCACTCAGAAGATGATTTACAATTTTTCTATGTAAAAATATTCAGGTTTGGAAAACATTTTATTATCATCAATTTTAACTGATATAAATTGGAATAAAATTACAGTAGAAAATAAACTTCCAAATTAACTGATGAAAATTTACCAGTTGCTATGATTAATTAGATGCATTCCAAATATCAAATTTTTATTTCAAAATTTTATCGTTTAAAAGTTCACAAAATTTCAACTATACGTTATTAAAACAGTTAAAATTTACGGGTCGTTACAAAAGATTCATGAGTTTGTAAAAAGAATTTGAGAAACATCAATAAAGAGCTGCTTTTCATAAAAGGAAAATCTACATGGTCGGGAGTGAAATGCTCCTTATATTTGGAAACTACCTAAGATGGTAGAAAAGCCTCTGTCCGCGCCGAGATGGCCAGGGCAGAGCACCTCCTAGAGGGACGGCGTGTAAGACTTTAGCCGCGCCATAAGATGTCCAGGTTAAAGCACCGGACAAGCCCTTGGCCGCGCCTCTTATGAGGTCAAGGCACCTTCTAGAGGGAGGACGGAGTAAGCCTTTATCCGTGCCATAAGATGGTCAGGGTAAAGCACCGGACAAGCCCTTATCCACGCCACGCTATGGCCAGGGTAAGTGCGATGACCCGAGATTTTTGAATATTTGAAATTGGAATATTTAATTGATTTTAAATATTCAAATGTGAATTTTTAACTTGAATTTCAAATGTCACTATTTATTAGTTAATTAAATTATTGAATTAAATAATTGAAATTGGGTAAAATATGAAATCGGGAGTTTCGAGCTTGTTAAAAATAATTTGAAGGCTTATAAAATTTATATTGATAATATTGAAAATAATAAAAGCTTTAAAATTGAATTTAAAAGTGTTTTGTTCGGTTTTGAAATTATATCGTTTAAATTGACATTTAAAAATAGCCTTCCGAGGCACAGTCTCGAAATTTGACGAAACCAGTTCCATTGAATCCGTAATAGTGTATTATTATCGGATTTCAAATTTCGTAGCTTTCGGAGTTATCGTGTGATCGTACGGTAGATAAACGCGCTAAATTTTTTATCGAATTTAATATAAATAACTGGGTTCAAAAAGCTATCTGCTCCATACGATCGAGTTAGGACTCGAAACCTTTTCCATTGCGTCCGGAATAGGGGTATAACATTATAAATGCCTAGCGGCACGCCTCGATACGATGTCAAGATTTTAAGCTATGTATTCAAGAGGATTTAAATTTAAATTTAAATTTAAAGTTAATATAATATATTTTGACAGGTCAAATTGATCTCAACAACAGCCTACCTTCTTTCACCATCACAGCTTTTTCCCTTCCTTTTAATTGTCACTGTAGCTTGTTTATTCAAGCACGTTAACATCTCCTCTAGTCTCCCCTTCATTTCGTTTTTAACATCACGCAAACAGATTTTCGAAAAAAAAATAAAAGAAGTGGCCGAACAAACTTTTGAAAAAAAATGGCCGCAATAATGTAACGACCCGGTATTTTGGACCATTCGCATCCGCACATGTCGGACTTGAATTGTTCAAAATATCAGATTGTTAATTTAAAATTTGGCAAACTCAGCATATACAGTAAATAAATCAATCACAGAATCACAGACACAGAGTAATACAATAATACGCAGCGGAATAAATAAATAGTAGTTCATGAAGCTACTATATAAACATCAGAGTTAGAAATAAAATACAACGGAATATCTCAAATGCAGTGAAGTCTCCAGCACGAATAGATGACCTCTCTGAACAAATCAACTGGAAAAGCTGAAAGCTGAATCGATAGTTGGATCTCCAAATGAAGCTCCAAACTCCAAAGGTGAGTCTCAAATGCTGTATCACTCGGTCTGACCCGAGCGTAAAGTAATACACAAAACACTCGAGTCAGGATTAACATTCTTATATCAATAAATCCAACTCAAGTGAAATATCAACTGAACTATAATTAACTTAATGGATGTTTGGGATAACCATCCTCTAAGGTTCCGTGGAACTATCTACAATGTAGAAATATACACTATAACACCACGGTCATTTCAGTTTAATTTATACTTCAAACCCAAATATCATTTCATTTCAAATATATCTATTTTCCAAAATAGTATATATAGGTTAAATAATTTATAAAGTAAAATATTTATAATTTCCTTAAGTCTCACAAATTTCTTCAAATCAACTCAAATTCCAAATTCAAATTTATTCAAAGCTCAATTCATCAATTCAATTCAGTTCTCAATAGACCATTTAAATTTCCAATATATTTCAAAGCTTTAATATTCAACATTTCAAAGTTAAATTTAACCGTTTCATATAGCTCTTGATTAAATTTCATTATTATTTAATCAGGGAATATTCACTTAATAAATTCAATATCATTTAACTAGCCTTAAATTACATTTTTACTAAATATTTCCTTAAATTTATTTAAACAGGAAATATTCATTAAATTACTTAAATCAAACCCAAGTTATAAATCATATCTTAAATCTCAGTTACAAATCGGTTTAATTAAATAAAATTCTTTATTGAATACAATTTCAACTAAATTCAAATTAACTTCTCAACCTTAACTTATTCAAATTTTTACCAAAATCTATTTAAAATATAAATTTAATACTTAACCATATTATACGTGTTAAATCAATCTTAATTAATTTAAATATGATTATTAAATCCACATATATCAATACCATTTATATATAATAATTTAAAAATCAACATTTATTAAAACCATATATTTCTTTCCAAAACCATAGAAATCAACTTTAAAATATTTACATATAGACCAACGGTGTCTGTATATATTTCATATCCTATGGTCAAGTAGTACGGATATTTATCATTTCAATCCATAATTTAATATATACGGGTAGATATCATTTCGACCTGCAATCCCAAATTCAATTCAAATGAAAAACGCTTGGGTTTATCATTTCAACCCATAACAAAATTCTCCTATTCTAAAGTCCGTTCGGGTATGTATCATTTCAACCCATAGTGAATTCTATACTAACAGGGAACTTGCAGAGTGATAACAGATAATATAAAATATAACAACATGCATATATCATCAATAACAATATAATATAAACAATAGGATATGGTGTCATATCCCACAGGTGAACCGTTACAGATAATAGCATATATAACAATTTTAAATTACTACAGCAGCATATTTCAATTGTCATTTCAATTGAAATCAAATTTAATAAATAAAAGAACGTTAATCGTGAGTGATTGCTCACCTTTCGAGACTAGAGGAGTTTGATACTCAACAAGCTACGAATTGGATCATGGTCTAGACAATCGAACAAATCCCAACAAAAATCTCAAAACAAAGTAAACCGAAAGTGTATTTGACGGACATAGCTGAAAGATAGAGGTCGATGAGAAAAAGAAATCAATCAGTTTGATATTAACAGAATATATATATACTAATTTCCTTAAAATCAATACTTTAGTTTAAGACAAATGTTAAAATAATATAAAATATAATAAGGCTACCACTACGTAAAACAATTTTTGGAAAGCATATATATATATATACCCTACTTTATTATTATTATCTAAATATCAATATAACTTAACTCATTATAGTATTTAGAACTCACCGAAAACAAATAATCCTATATTTATATAACCAGCAAACAGTAACAGCACATTATAAATATGAACTATTTATGTTGTACGATCTCTGTAACCCATATACTATATACTGTGACAATATGGGCTACTAAGTATATATATATATATATATATGACTTAATGTACTGTATCTAACTAACATATAAATTAAAATATAACTAACATTATACAAACAATATATAAATACTTACATAACCATTTATATACATGAACATACTTTAATATAAAACATATATATTATAATATACAGTACTGTAAAATCATATAAACTAAACTTCTAATATCTAAACAAGTATACAACTCATACACTATATATATATGTAACACGGTTATAACTTACTTTATAATATAATATAATAACATATAGAAACACTAATATATATATATATATATATATATCGTATCCTAAATAAGACACACATATGCAGAACGAAAACAATATATATATATAAAAGAAAAACGTATATATATAAGAATTGAAAGATTAACATAAATAAACAAAAGAAATATATTCTGTAAATAACTCAAAATCTGAGTCTATAAATAAACTTTAGATTGTATACCTCTACAGGCAATCAAAGAGGGGGAAGGGGAGTTGAGGCTCGGCCAGTTGGAGGGGAAGAGGTCATTGGCCGATGGCGGCACACGTGGGCCCAGCAAGGGAAGAAGGAGAGGTGGAGGCCGTGATAGCAGCTGATGACGTGGCATGGGAAGTTGGATGGATGGAGCAGCCATTGGTGATGGGTTTCGGGTTTGGCGAAAGGAGGGGAGAGGCGAGAAAAAAAAGAAGGCTGGGATGTTGATGCCTTGGCGAGGATCGGTTAAAGGAGGCCGCAGTTCCGAAGGGAAGTAGAGGCGATGGAAGCCTTGGCGTTTGGTTTTGTGGCTCGCGTGAGGAGGTGGAGTGCAAGCTTGGACGGTGGAGAAAGGTGGGCGAGGCCGATGGGTCTTGGGTCTTGGTGTGGGAACCGTGGAAGCAAAGATGAGGATAGAAGGAGAAAAATGTGAATCTGGAGAAGCAAAATAAAAGGAGGAGGAAGAAAATATGAACAGGCAGAAATGAAAACGAATATATATAAAAAGTAACAAAAGAAATAGCACAGTCACGGCTAATGATTCAGGTGAGAATGTAAGGCAATTAATGGTTTGATTGGACAGCACGTTTCAAATTTGAAAAGGCACAGGAAGTAACGGTTGAAATTTGTAGTACCGATAGGACGTACCGTTTTCTCGTTTCCGTCGCGTACCGAACCTCAAAATACTAAAATAAATATACCGTAGAAATCAACATGATGAGACGATCAAAAGGGTATACATATATCAGTGGTACGATCATCCGATCAAAAGTCGATAATCGGTACCGATATATGTTGCTATTTTGCCAGAATTAAGATAAATGGAGCAATGGAAGTCCAAATTTGGAAAAATGAAAGATGACGTCCCACTCAGAAGAGGATTTAGAAATTTTCTACAGAAAAATATTTAGGTTTGGAAAATATTTTATTGCCATCGATTATTAACTTATTTAAATAGAAATAGAATTTCACAAGAAAATAAACTTTAATATTATCAGATGGAAATTTACCAGTTGCTATATTGAAAAAGGCGTATTCCAAATAATAAATTTTTATTTTCAAATTTTATTGTTTAAAATTTCACAAAATTTCAAATAAATACGTTATTAAAACCAATCCAAAAATTATGGGTCGTTACAAATAAGCATGAAGTTCAAAATCGATTTCCTCCCCTCAGAAAAAAATAAACAAATTCGTCTCCTCCCAAACTTCAGTATTCTCAAATTGAAATCAAATCTAAAACCGAAAACGCTTTTCCCTTCAAACTTCAGTGAAATCGTGATTCTTCATTCTTCCCTCCCCCTCTCTTCATGATTCACGCAATTGAAATCAAGATACAAAAAAAAATATACGAATCACAGAATAATGTCGACAGCCCAACCTCCTCATCTCGTTCTACCTTTAGATATTCCCAAAACCAAAATCGAGTGAGATTTGTTCGCGGTGCTCGTCGCGATCGACTGTGGGATGCCGAACTCAAGGAGGCGATATCGCGAAGGAGTGGAGGCTGCTCGATGGTAGGTAAGTCTTTGGGTTGCGTTCGACTTGGGTAGTCGATGGGTCATGATCTGGAAGCGTGGCCAGTGAGGAGGAGGCCGATTGAGTGGGAGTAGGGTTGCGTCGTGGTGGTACGACCTAGGAAGGCGGCGAGGCATACTTGGGTGCGGTGGGGTATATCGAGTTGAAGGAGGTCGGCGATGAGTTACGATGTTCGATTTGGGACGTTATCTTCGGTATGAGATGGTTTGCAGGAGATTAAGGTTATCTCTATGGCATTTTATTTCCTGGTTAGGCAGTTAGGATTTGTTTAATTAGTTATAAAAAAATAAGAACATACACATTCACATTTTAATCTTATTGTTTAATTTTAAATAAGTATTGTACAGTAAGATAGATAAACAATTTTGTTTATTTAATATATATAAATGATTTTGGAGAATATAGGAATATTTAAATGTTGAAGAGTTTATTTAAAAATTGGATTTTGAATCTATATAAGTTATTTTATAAGTATATATATGTGGGTTCAAAAGAAAATGAAAGAATAAATATATATATATATATTCATTTACTGTTTAATTTTAAAAATAAGTATTAAGGTGGTTAACTTATTTAATTAGCTTATTCAATTATTTTAGTCATTAAAAATATTTTATTAAAAGAAATTAGTTTAAATAAGATTCTTAGTTAATTAAGTTATTAATGCTAATAGATTGTCCGGTTAGTTCAAATATTAATAAACCATACGATGTGTTACAAGGTTTGAAATCATGGAGAAAACAAGCCGGTTTGGATCGGATAGCAAAACAAAAACCAAAGGTGAGTTAATCTCACTCAAATTGGATTATCAGTTAATTTAATTAGTAAAAATTAAATTATTGGATTGATTGCTTGAGTTGGTAATTTATCTTCAGTCTGGATGTGATATTATATATATAGTAGTATATATATATTTGGAGTGATTGATTTCCCGCATTATATAGCGGATGAGACCCTATGTGCCGCATAATAGCGGATGATATGAATATAACCCCATATACCGCGATATTCCACCTCAAAGTGGGATTGGTATTTTTATATTATGCTAACATCTGTGGATGCGGGGAAACAGGTTGGAGGGATCCAACTGAATTCCTCAAAACGTTGAATTATCTCATATTCTGTGATATGATTTAAATTAGTAATCTGTGATAGATTATATTGGTAATTGAAAATATTGAATGTTTGGTTTGACTGAATATATTTTGGGTATATTGAGATATCAAAATATAAAGATTGGAATTTTGAAGGAAAATAAAAGAGAGAATATTAAGTAAAATAATTATAGTGAATTTGGATGAAATAAAGATTAAATTTGGGAAAGAATAAAAGTTTGGTTTAAAGATTTTATTAAATAAAGTCCGAGTGTGAAAAATAATAGGGATTTAGATGAATGGGAAATAAAAGAGTTTGAGGACTTAAGTGATACGGTTTTAGGAAGATGATTCATGTTTTAAATTCAAGATTAAAATGAGTTGGGAAAAATAAAAAGGGGATTTTGAAATAAGCATGAAATTTGTACTTCAGTTTTAAATAAGATTTTAAATCATAATAAAGGAGTAAACTTGGAATTAACGGATTTTGAAATAAATTTAGATAAATCGAGAAATAAACTTTGAAGGTAATTTAATGCAGAGAATCGGTTTGAAAATCGATTAAGTGTTTTGAAAATAATGATTAAAAAGAGAAGGAGATTATGGGATTTATAAATGGGGTTTATAAATAAAGCGAAATATTATCAGTGGGTAATTTGAGATTATAAATTCACGATGGGGATTTATAAGGGAAGAGTAATTTGTTATAAAACGTGAGACATTTTATTTGAATAGACTTTGCGATGGGATTTTTATGGGAAGGTTGGCATTCTGAAATTTGAATTATTTGTTAAAAACAATTGGGCTTAAAGATGGCGTTTGGATTCGAAGAGACCGGGATCAGATATCAGTAATATTCGGAACCACTTTGATTTAATAAGCACTATAATTCTTTATAGTTTTGATTATAAAATCAAATAGGCTGGAATTAAATAAAATTAAGTAAATTCGACTATTTTGAATAAGTAACTGCATTTAAATATTATTTTAAATAATGGACTTAACAACCAAGTGTTGGATATAAAAGGTAAGAACTCGTAATGTTGGACGAGTTATGATGATTTTCAAAGGCGTTTTTACAACTTTAATATTTCAAATTAAAGAGATTTTCTCATGCTGGTTTCCAGCCTGACTCGGGTGTTACTTTATTGTAATGCTCGGGTCAGACCGAGTATTACAGATTTTCAGGTTAGGACGTTCTAGAGCTAAGGAGACGAGCTGGATGGCAGGGACGTATTGGTTATATTCCGCTGTGAAGTATAGACTATATGAACAGTAGTCGAGGACAAGTTATTATAACTATCCAGATTTGTGTACTCTGATGTCTTGTATATATATTGACAGTTACAGCTTCTCATTGTATAAAAATGCTGTTATTTGTATATTATATATTATTCCGCTGCGATTGTGAGATTCTGTGCTATTGTTTTCTGTTTTCTTCTTCTACCTCTTTTTCTTCTTTTCCCACAGTCTAGAGTTTCCGGCACTTGATTGCTCGGCACTCTATACAGTGAACGTATTAGAGTCGATTTTCAAGGTCGAAAATCTCCCGGGCTGTCACAGTGGTATCAGAGCTGAAAGGTTAAGCGAGAACCTTGGCTCTAGTGGGGATTACTCTTTAGAGATAGGGTCAGTAGTACCCTAGAATGAGTTGAGTGTATTATATGAGAGCGTACTTGTTATTTTCTTATATAATGATTTTAAAAACGGTTTTAAAAATGATTTTGATATAAGCTTATATTTTGATATACAAAGTAATAGTTTTTCAAATTATTATAGTATATTTGGGTAATTGGTTGTTGTTATTAAAATTAAATAAGACCTAAGTAAAACATATGTATAACCAAATAAAAAGTTGGGGTAAGAATAAATTATACAAATATGTTAAGTTAAAAATAGACTCAAACCTGAGTTTTAAATTTTTGAAGATTTAAAGAAATGTTAAAAGATATGATAAGTAATATTACTCATGATAAACAACAATAGAACAGAGTGAAATGTTTTAAGAAAGTAAAAATTGAATAAGTTAAATGTATAAAATGTGACTTATAAATTAAAGATAGATTTAAATTGCGAAGCTTTAAATCTGAGCCAAAAGAATTTTGAAATTGTTTCAAAAGGGGTTAAAGAAAATAATAACTAATATTGTTTATTTTGAACATATAAATCTTGTTTTAAAACAAGAGGTGTTTGGAAATGAAGTTGTTTTAAATTGAAAACCAAGAATGGTTTAAAATTGGAATTTTGACTTGAGATGACAATGGGATAAAATGTATATATGTGGATACATGTGATTTCAAAATTGATTTGAAATAAATAGTAATGTCGATAGAAAATTTAAATTTGAAGGGAGAATTTAAATTGAGTAGAGTTGAATGGATTAAATGAATGAAATTGAAATTTAACTTAGGAGAAGTTAAATAAGTTTGGACCTATAATCTGAAATTGGAAATTTCAAGATGAAATTGAGATTTAACTTAAGGAAGTTAAATGGGTCAAAATGAAAAGAGAGTTATGTATGGCCTCAAATGGGTTTCAAATTCTATAAAGTGAATTGTTTGAAATAAATTAAGAAGTGGATTGAAATGATATATATCCATTGCTGAAATTAAATGGAAATAAAATTTTATTTTGAAAACTATTTAATCTTGATTTTAGAAATAAGGATTGAACTTATGAAATGGGATCACTTTGAACTTGAGATTTAAAGGTTAAAAATGGATTTATCAACCAGAATTGTGTAAAGAGATTGAGTTTAAAAATTTGAAGTGTAATTGGGAAATCAATTGAACTCTGAAAATTGATTTGTTTGAACTCTCACTCGAACCTTGAAAATAATTTTAAGTAAGAGTAATTTAAAATGAGATTTGGACTCAGAATTAAATTGTTTAAAAGACTTCGGTGGTTAAATAAAAGGTTAGGGGTTAATTTGATATAAGGGGTTAAATCAGCATTTGAATATCTAACTCGAATTTGTATAAATCGAGATGGTTTAAAATGTGAAAATGAAATTGGAAATAATTCAAAGGTAGAATTTAAATGAATTGTAATCGAAGTTGAATAAGTTTAATTCAAATGGGAATTGATTTGAATTAGAATGGGAATCGAAGTTAATTCAAATTGAATTGGAATTGAATCAATTTAAATGGAAGTGGAGATTTAAATTGAAAATTGATTGAATTGGAGATTGGGAAATTGAACTAGTTTGACTTTGAAATTATTTTCAAATAAATTGTTTTAATATAAACCATCTTAGATATATTTTTCCAAGCTATTTACTATACAACTTTTCTTTTAAAAACTCAAACTATCTTATAATAGCTATTTAACTATTTTACAACTATTTTTACAACTCTTTTACAACTACTTAACTATTTTACTACTACTTAACTATTTTAAACTATTCAAAATATTTTCTAAATTTCAAACTGGTCAGAATGGGACCAATTGATTTTAACAGGCTTTGATTTTGGGAAAAATCAATTTTTGGAGCTTGGGAAGCCAAGTTTGAGAAATATCGATTTTTGAGATATCGATTTTGAAGTTTATATGTAATACATATAAAGAGTATGATTTGAAAGGTACTATATGTGTATGGTACAAAATGTTTTGAGAATGCTGTGGGGAAAAAGGCACTCCCATTTAGAGTTGAAACTTATAGTAGGAGATCCACTGGGTGGTTATGCCTTTAGCCCTAAGGGGGGTTCTAAATTTTGATCCCACAGGAGGTCCAGACTAAACTGTAGTCCTGTGTATTATGATTGGGGTAGCGAAAGTCGAGGGCGTTGATGCCTACAGAGACATTGGGGTTATGCTGTGACGGCAGTGTAAATCTGGTGTAACTACGATCTACTGCGCTCCATAGCGTAAGTCGAGGGGCAGCGATTGCCTAAAGTCTACGTTTGATTTCGCTGGGAGAGCGACATAACATCTGTAGATTGCGATCTATGAGGACATAGCGAAAGTCGTGTGGCGGTGAGTGCCTACAGGCTACATTGGGACTCGACTGATGTAGTCTGCGATCTATGTGGTGAAGTTTCATTTGGCAGCGAAATTCGAGGGCGCTAATGCCTACAGTTACATGGTTTTTGCCGTGATGGCAACGTAACCCTGGGTGTAGCTGCGATCTATGGCGGTTCCATGGTGGAAATCGAGGGGTGCGGATGCCTACAATTTTCTATGGTTTTCGCCGGGATGGCGACGTAATCATCGAGCTAACTGTGATCCATGGAGAGGGTGATGATTTCTAGGGCATTCTAACAAAAAGAAAAAAACGTTTTCTATGTTTTCACAAAAGTATTTTCCAAGTATTTTCACTGGGTGTTGAAAACGGGTCTACTAAGTACTTATAGATTTTCAGTCCTGCGCCTGGCCAACGTTTGACTGAATTTCTATGACAACAAAGATGGACTTGTTGAAACATCAAGTTATAAAAAGTATTTTTTTTATAAAGATAGTTTTGGTGATGAATAAAAATGAAAGGTAAATGGAATTTAAATAGAATTGGAAATTTAAGTTAAATGAAAATAGATATAAAAGCTTAAGTGGTAAAGTGAAAATAAATATAAGAAGTATATAAAAATATTTATACTAGACGTAAGAAATGGATGGTGAAATTCTTAAGTAAACTTGCAGTTGAGGAATATACTAAGTTAATATTTGAATGAAAGTTTAATAAAAGTGGTAAAAAGGGAAATTATGAATAAGTGAATAGAAATCAAAATAAATGTGAAAAAAAAGAATTGATATAAATAATAATCAATTGGGAATTAATACGTAGGATGTACGCATATTATTTTATCCGCATAGTAATTTGATCCAGATTTGGGCATAGAATTTCGAGATATTTATATCGATCCGAGTTGGGATTTTTCATTCGATTTTCGACGGCGAACCCTGGATATGGATTTTTGATTGATTCTGGAAATTCTCTATCGTAGTATATGGCTATGCAAGGAGAATGACGGTTTCTGATCAAGAAGCTAGATCTGAGTCCGCACTAGGAAGATGGGTGAACGATACTAGTTCGGAAGTGAAATTGTGTAATCGAGTGAGTGATCGGATGTGTTATTGCTTACAAATGATATACGGACATCGTACGGGCTTGAATGATATAATTATTGAAATTTGGTAAAGAAATGAATAAAATGATTTTAAATTCTGTGATTGGATATTATTGCTAAGTAGGATACAGGTATATAAAAGCAAAAGGGAAATTGATGTTTTCAAATTCAGAAGATCAAAATTTGAATTGCCCGACAAAAAGGTATGCATTTAAATTTCCGTATGAAATTTGATGGTTTTCTGATCTAGCCACTTGGCTTTTGTTTTCTTTTGAAAATTTGGGGCCCGTAGAGGCATTTTGTAGTCGTACCGATCTAGCCGCGCAAAGGAGACACTGGCGAAATTTTTCGAAAATTTAGGAGTTAGAAAATTTTCGAGAAAATTTTGATAATTTAAAATTGGTTTCATATTATAATTCAAATGGTTGAGTAAGTAATATTGTTTGGGAACTATGGAAGAGTTTGGGAAGTGAGTTAGAGTGATAGCGTGTCTTTAATAAAATGGTTGTTTTGGGAAAGTTGTTGAAACTGTTCGGCTTTTGGGGAAATAATAAACGGTGTTGGACGTTCCTCTTAACTAGCAATTTCGGGGACGAAATTCTTTTAAGGGGGGAGGAATTTGACGACCCGAGATTTTTGAATATTTGAAATTGGAATATTTAATTGATTTTAAATATTCAAATGTGAATTTTTAACTTGAATTTCAAATGTCACTATTTATTGGTTAATTAAATTATTGCATTAAATAATTGAAATTGGGTAAAATATGAAATCGGGAGTTTCGAGCTTGTTAAAAATAATTTGAAGGCTTATAAAATTTATATTAATAATACTGAAAATAATAAAAGCTTTAAAATTGAATTTAAAAGTGTTTTGTTTGGTTTTGAAATTATATCGTTTAAATTGACATTTAAAATAGCCTTCATAGGCATAGTCTCGGAATTTGACGAAACCTGTTCCATTGAATCCGTAATAGTGTATTATTATCGAATTTCAAATTTCGTAGCTTTCGGAGTTATCGTGTGATCGTACGGTAGATAAACGCGCTAAATTTTTTATCGAATTTAATATAAATAACTAGGTTCAAAAAGCTATCTTCTCCATACGATCGAGTTAGGACTCGAAACCTTTTCCATTGCGTCCGGAATAGGGGTATAACATTATAAACGCCTAGCGGCACGCCTTGATACGATGTCAAGATTTTAAGCTATGTATTCAAGAGGATTTAAATTTAAATTTAAAGTTAAAGTTAATATAATATATTTTGATTGGTCAAATTCATCTCAACATCAGCCTACCTTCTTTCACCATCACAGCTTTTTCCCTTCCTTTCAATTGTCATTGTAGCTTGTTTATTCAAGCACGTTAACATCTCCTGTTGTCTCCCCTTCATTTCGTTTTTAACATCATGCAAACAGATTTTCGAAAAAAAAATAAAAGGAGTGGCCGAACAAACTTTTGAAAAAAAATATGGCCGCAATAAGCATGAAGTTCAAAATAGATTTCCTCCCCTCAGAAAAAAATAAACAAATTCATCTCCTCCCAAACTTCAGTATTATCAAATCAAAATCAAATCTAAAACCGAAAACTCTTTTCCCTTCAAACTTCAGTGAAATCGTGATTCTTCATTCTTCCCTCCCCCTCTCTTTATGACTCACGCAATCGAAATCAAGATACAAAAAATATATACGAATCGCAGAATAATGTCGACAGCCCTACCTTCTCATCTCTTAATACCCGAATCTAGGTTTCGGGTCTCTCATATCTGAATTTCGTCAATTAATATATGAATCTGGGTTTCGGAATATTCATTTCAGAACATCATTTATTAATACCTGAATCTGGGTTTCGGGTCTCTATCAATCGTTAAAACATCTTTATCGTACCCGAATCTGGGTTGCGAGGCTACTACTTATCAATGCCTTAATTTGGGCTTGGAATTTCTATTATGAATCTCTATAGTGGATTTCTATCACAAATGCCCGAATCTGGGTCAAAGAATACTCTCAAGGAGATTACTACTCTACGTTTGCCTGAATCTGGGTCTCGGATTTCTATGCTTTCAAATCTTATTAATACCCGAGAATGGGTCAATGAGTTTCCACTACAAATATTCAGATAATGATTTCTAGATTTAGCTCTTTATATATTTTGAAGATTACATTCCAACACTTATACCCCTGTTTGAGGGTGGAATTTCCAATCAACATGACTTGGACATTCCAGCCAAATGGTTGGAGTTGAATTCTTAATTATTTCTCATCAAGGTTAAAGATGGGATTTAGACATTTAATATAAACTACTTTTCATGCAATTAACAAGATGATTTGTTAATCTAAGCAAATGATATGCATAGACCGGTAAGTCAATTTCAAGATAACAATTAGAAATATTGTTTGCTTCATACTTTTCAAGAAAATTAGCACAGAGAAAGGAAAGA
Organism: Allium fistulosum; assembly: GCA_030737815.1. Lineage (NCBI taxonomy): Eukaryota > Viridiplantae > Streptophyta > Magnoliopsida > Asparagales > Amaryllidaceae > Allium > Allium fistulosum. The sequence goes on from CM060902.1 coordinate 240,166,509, forward strand.
TTCAGCGAGAACAAAAATAATGAATGAACTATCAGAAAGCATTTCAGAAGTGACATTACAGGAAAGGATTACCAATCAGGTGATATTTAAAAAAGTTATATGATTTACATAAGTCATGAAATTATTTACATAACTATGAAGTTATTTAGATATATACAGGACAAGTTTATACATTTCAAAGATGCAAATATATTACAAGTCTTGAGCAGCTTTTTTAAGATTTTCGACGACCGAAGGATCGATTATGTGACGAACTACGGCTCAGAGAACTTCTTTGAGTTTCTTTTCCTTCTTCCTAACCCTATCCGCATCATCAATTGCATCAATATTTGTCTTCAGAGCGCGGTTGAAAGCTCTGTTTGCGCCCATAAGGGTCTTGTCATCCCTTTCTAACTCTGCAACACGCTTCTAAAGGAAGTATTTATCGTGTTCGAGCTTCTGAATCTTGGAAGCATACTCGTCGATACTTTGAGAATACTTTACTCTTTGTTGCTCAACAAAATACTTAGATATTTCAAACTTAACTCTCCTGCACCAATTATCCACAACATTCTCATCCAAGCCCGGGGGAGGGTTAATCATTGAGGGAAATTTTTTAGCAGCAAGAGAATTCGACCTCGTAGGTTTGGAGACCGAGGGAGTAGTGCGAGGAACCGGCAAATCAATACTTGAAATCTTGTCTCCTATGATGAATTCAAATGATTCGCACTGACCTTGACTGCCCTTCAATTTCAATTCTAAATCACTGATCTATTGGATAAGATTTGACATCTTATGATCGAAATCGATTAAAGGGTTAGACTTGTCGCTTCAGTGACGAAATCGTTTCATCTTTATTTTTAATATCAGCCTCGAGATAGGAAATTTGATCTTTCAGATTGCTAGCAATGGGTTTCTGAATAAAATATATGTTGTGCCATTTTAAGGCTTCAGCGTTGCCTCCGAAGCGTTCCAGTAAAATATCATCTCTAAGTTCACTCCTTCCGCTTGATTTTAATAATTTCTCTCTAAGAGTAGCGATGCGTGATGATAAATCAAGTGGGAGAGAAACTGTAGATCATTGTTGCTCCTATTTAAGAAAAAAGAAACAAAATAAAGTTAAAATCAAGATGAAAAATCTGTTTATTATCATTATAACAGATTACAACTCAAATAACAACGAAGTTGAAAGATACAATAAACAATTGGTTTACATCTAAAGCTGAGAAACTACTTTTCTAACTTTATCTATTGAGTTAGCGGAATGGGTAACTGTTGAATCAAAAGGAATATTAACTCCTTCAGGAGTGATAACTGGTGGACATTTGCTATAGTCCCATTTCCCGGTTGAAGGACTCTCGCGACCATAAGTTAATTTTGTATGAAATTTTCTAATCTCCTTAAGAAGTGTTTCCTTCTCATCACCGAGGAAGTCAAAGTGGAGACGAGGATATTCCATGTAGAGTTTTTGTAAATCTCTATGAAAACAATATCTTGCCAATTTCGAAGATTTTAAAATTGATGCCTTTTCAAGATAAAACCTTCTCAGTTTAACATATTGGATTAAGTGGTCTCTGGAAACAAGTCGACCTAGTGAATATTCACTCTGTGATAATACAATAAAACGAAGCTAAGCTTTAAGAGTGAAACTAAAATATATATTTATAAATCAATACATTGTTACATATTTACAATTACTCATCTAGTTCATACAAAACAGACTTAGAAAATAACTTAGATATTTTTTTTTCTAATAATACTTAAGCTTTTTACGGGGGAGATCTTGGGTATTCGGTCTGACCCATGGTAAGTTCCAACAAGCTCCAGGGTGCGGGTTAGATCCAAATTCATCCAAGTATCTCTTATGAAAACGTATAAGGAGACCCCCACTAAATTCGCCTAAGTATGAAAAATCAATAATTGAATGTCTATAATAAGCCTTATATAAAAAGTTGATTAGAATGTCCCTTTCTTCAATCAGCATCCAGAATAGAGTGATTAACTCATGGTCTTCTTTAAAGAGAGTGTCGTATCGGAGGCACACTCTTTAGTAAGGGGTAGCCTTTTGATGTTTAAAAGATGCCAGCACCAAGGCACTTCTATCAAGTCTATGGTACTTATCAGAAAGTACATTATGCTCCCTTATTTGCTTGTCTAACTCCATATATAACCTGTTTATTTTAGCTTTGTTTTCTCTTAAGTTTTATTTTATAGGGGAGGATGGACTTCTTCCTTATCTAAAATGAATGATTTACACTAATATTACCTTCGAATAGACATATATTTAAACAGAGAATCCCATACCTGTGATACTGGGACAGAGGTCTGGGAAGCCTACTCTTTCCCTTTAGGCTCTTCAACATTAATGGGAGCAGGCTCATCCTCTTGAGGAATAGAAGGCCCAATAGATTCAGGTGGGGTAGTTGAAGGAGGAGATGGTTCTTTTTTGAAAGCCTTTGTGTTGTCATCTTCATCCTTATCGTAGGCTTCGGTGTGATCTCCACCATCTCCACCTAAGCCTTGATCACCATCGGCGTTGTCATTATCGTCATCATCATCGTTATCATCGCCTTCATTATCGTCGCCTTCTTCCCCAGCAGCATCATTTTTGTCACCCTCATCTTCAGAATCAGATTCAATTTCAAAAGAGGGGACATCGAAGGAAAGAATCTTGGAGGTGTCGATTTCCTCCTCTTCTACAACTTCAATCCCCAGCTTTATTTGATTAATCTTGCCCATTACTCTATCAACCATGGCAGAGTCGAGCGAGGGGAAACTTAAATTAGGGCACTTCTTAAAGTTGTCAGCATAAGCGAGCATTAGGGCTTCTTCATAGGAATTCAGCATGATTTTCCCAAGAGTAGTATTAAGAAATTGAGCGACTCGCTGCTTAGCGTCAGAGATGGTATCAACAGCAAGTTTCAGCGTGGCCCTATTTTACTTGAACTTCTCTTTCAAAGAAAAGTTCTTAGCTGCTATGCGGGCCTTCTCCTCGTCGGAATCTTTTAAAGTTAGCTCCATAGCAAAATTTTCATCGGCGCGGAGTTGACAAGCCCTTCTTTCTTTTAGGAGATCAGATTCGGTCTGGGCAAGAGAAGCTCTTAATCTTTCTAATTCAGAAGTCGCTTCATCTTTTTCCATAGACAAGGAAGACACCTGATTCTTAAGAGCAGAGATCTCCTTCTGGAACTTGGAGGATTCAGTGGAAGATTTGGATGCATGCTCATGAAGAGTTAACCAACTCTTAGAAATCTGAAAGAAGAAAATGCAATGCAAGTTACAGATTTAGGGAAAACCAGCAATGACAACGTTAATTAAGGTAAAACTCACAAAAAATTGTTGCTCTATCAAAGAGCGGTAATGCCCTACCAAATTAGAGACAGTTGAAGGCGGGTGGATAGAGGTGAAAGACTAAGAATTGAAGATAGACTCGGCTATCTCTTCAAAATTGATAGAAGGAGGATAAGAAGGCGACGGCTTCGAAGGAATGTGCTTTAAAGTGGGGGTCATCTCTAGAGCCATTTGCATTTGTTCGAGTGCAGCTGAAGAACTAGAAATGGAAATGCGAGGAAGAGGGCCGGTCAAAGTTGGAGTATGCTCCGGTTTTTCTTTAGGAGCTTCTACGATTGGGCTCTTCAGAGCTTTATCAAGAGATGAATCCTCCTTCTCCTCTATATCAACAGCTTTAGCAACCTTCTTGGGTGGCCCTATTTCAGATGATGGCGCCAATTTCCTTTTGAAGGCCCTCTTAGTTTTAGCAAGAGATTCAATAATAGATGATGCACCAGAAGTTGTAGGAAGAGGAGCGACACCACTAACCGGCATTGTAACTTGGGGAGCAAATAAAAAGATTCCAAGCAGATTGTATGTTAACAAAACAAATTGAAAAAGTGACACAACAATTCATGACAAGTGTTGTGTTCTTCACATACCACAATGGTTAGCACAAATGGGTGACATAGGAGAGAAAGTTGATGGGTCTCCTAGAGAGAGGAAGCGTTTTCCATGGGAGGTATGTTGAACAGAGTAAGGATTGCCTAGGATCCTTTGGCCTGTAGGCAAAAGAGAGTGCTTTCGTAAATTTGTTGGAGTCAACATCATTAATCTTCCCCAACTTGGCTTAAGGCCGCAAATAGAGATTCGACTATTCTCGTATAATCATCAAGCTCTTTAGCAGGGGAACCTGACAAAAGCAGAGATTAGGCAAGAGAAAACATTGATTGAAGGAAGATAACAAAAATCTAGACTTACTAGGGGAACCGAAAGTCCCGTTGATGTTTGAAAAACACTTAACAAAGATGCGACGACCTGGAATTTTGGGATATTTGAAATGGGAAGATTTAATTGATTTTAAATATTCAAAGGGGTAATTTTGACTTGACTTTCAAATATAACCAATTATTGGATAATTAAATTTATTGAATTTAATAATTGAAAGTCGGGTAAAATGTTGAATCTGGAATTTTAAACCGTTTAGAATAATTTGAAGGATTGTAAAATCTATATTGATAATACTGAAGATAGTAAAAGTGCTAAAATTGAATTTGGAAGTGTTTTGTTAAGTTTTGAAATTATATCGTTTAAATCAATATTTAAAATAAACTTTCGAGGCATAGTCTCGGAATTCGACGAAACCAGTTCCATTGGATCCGTAATATTGTATTATTATTGGATATTCAATTTTCTTAGCATTCGGAGTAGTCGTGTGATCGTACGATAGGTAAACGCGTAGAAATCTGTATCGAAAATTCAATATAATAACTAGGTCCAAAAAGCTATCTTCTCCATACGATAGAATTAGGACTCGAAACCTTTTCCATTGCGTTCGGAATAGGGGTATAACCTTATAAACGCCTAGCGGCACGTCTCGATTGGAGGTCGAGATTTTGAGTTATGGTTTCGAGACGATTTAAATTTAATATTTAAGTATAATTTATATATATATACTAATCACCGTCAGCTATAATTCTTTCCCATCAGACCTTTTCATTTCTCCATCACTGTAGTAGACTGAGCTTTCTCGTTCGTTCTCCAACATGCATCTTCATTCTCAAATATACCATCCCTCTTCTCGTTCAACATCATTCAAAAGAAAATTAAATGGCCGAAGCCTTCTTCAATCCCAAATCGAGCTTCCCCTCTTCAGATTCAAAATCGAATTCAAAACGAAAAAAAATAGCAAGTAAATGGTCGAGAAAATTTCCTCTATCACTTCATTCTTCAGGGACCTAAAATTACTTTCGTTTATTCAAAAAAATGGCATCTCCCTCTTCTCCCTTTCAGTTCGCGAAAGTATTTCATCGCGATTCATCATCCGCTGACCTAATCGAGGAGTTGGGAGATCGCGATGGGGAGGCGAGTGCGCGCGAGACGGTGGTGTGTCGCGATTATGGGCGGACACAACAAAGATGGAGGTCTGGGCATCACGATGGCGATCGCTGGTGGAAGGCTCGAGTGCGTGGTTTGGGTAGCTCGGCGATTTGGCTGAAGGTTTGGCGATGGTAAGGGGATTTGCGAACGACTTTGTGATGGTGAGGATGATCTGCCAGAGCATGGGTTCACCTTTTCCATAAGGTATATTAACATTGATTTTGAAGTTTGATTTTGAAAACAGTAAGTTTTAGAGTTGCTGATTTCAAACAATGAATTAACCAAAAAGGTTTAAATAGTTTTGAAAAGAAGAAAAAAAGGGGTTTAAATATATATACACCCTGTAATAAAAATGTATAAGTTGGTCAGAAATAAAGGGTATACATATACACATTTTAAGTTACTAGTTTATTTAAATTTATGGATTTTGATTGTTAACCTATTTAATTAATCTATTTAATTATTTTTAGTTACTAAAGGGTTTTGAAAGGAAAATTAATTTAAAATCAAATTATTAGTTTAAAAACCAAATGATTAGTTAAATTAAATTATTGATTAATTTAATTTATTAAATGGTAAATTATTTGTAGATTATTCCAGAGATTAATAAATCATATAATGTTGTACAAGGTCTTAAACTGTGAAGGAAACAAGCCGGTTTGGATCGAATTGCGAGTTTAAAACCAAAGGTGAGTTAATTTCACTCATCTGGCTTTAATTTAAATTTAATAGTTAAATTTAAATTGATGAATGGTTGATTGAAATTGATTGGATGTGATATATTATATATCGTAGTATATATATTGGAGTGATTGATTTCCCGCATTATATAGCGGATGAGACCCTATGCGCCGCATAATAGCGGATGATATTATATAAACCCATATACCGCGATATTCTACCCCGAAGTGGAATTGGTATTTTAAAATTGTTGTACTAACATCTTTGGATGTAGGGAAAAAGGTTGGAGGGATCCAACTGGATTCCTCAAAATTATTTAGATTGTTTAATATTTTGTGTTATGAATATTTGATATTCTGTGATGAATTATGTTGGTAATTGGAATATTTAATGCTATGCTTTGCTTAAATATTTCGGTACCCTAAGTTACCAAAATTTATAGAATTGGATTTTTGATAGGAAAAATAAAAGAGTGAATTTTTAAGTAAAATAATTATAGAGAATTTGGATAAATTTAAGAATGAATTGGAAAAGAATAGAAGTGATTCTAAATTTTTAATAAATAAATTCCGAGTATGGGAAAGGGAATTTTAAATAAACAAAGAAATATTAAATTTTAAACTTAAGTGATATTATTTAAAAGAATAAAAAATTTATTTTAATTCAAGGTTTAAATTTAATTAAAAGGAAAAATAAGGAATTGGGGGAATCTGGAATTTAAATTTTCAGTTTAAAGATTTTAAATCATAATAAAGAAATAAAATCTGAAAGTTAATGGATTTTGAAATAAATGGAGTAAGTAAGGAAATTTATTTCAAAGTGAAGTAAATTGGAAATCAATTGAAAATTGATTTAAGTGTTTGGAATTGGAATTTAAAAGAGAAGTGAGATTTTGGAATTTATAAACTTGGTTTATAAAGCGAAGTAAATATCAGTGGATATTTGGAAGTATAAATTCAAGGTGGGAATTTATTAAAGGAACGGATAAATTTGGTTAAAAATAAATAGTGATTTACTTTTAAGATGTGAAAGAGAAGTATATTTCCCTGGATAGCCAAGTACGTTTTCAAGACAAATTTTTCTAAGTATAAATTAAAAGTTTTAAAGTTGATTAAAGGTATGTCTTAGGAAATTTATTATTCTTAAATGTTTAAATTTTTAGGCAAGTATTTTTCAAATTTATTTTAGTAATAATTATTTAAAAATGACTTGGTATTATGTTTTAAAAGGTAAAAATCTAGTTTTATATTTTATTAAGTAGCTTTATTTTAAATATTCTTAAAGTATATATCTTTGAATAAAGTATTAAAGTAGTTTTAATTTAAATGTTTTGTTTAAAGTATATTTTATAATATAGTGTTTTAAATTACTTTAAAAATCTAAAGTATCTGTACTTGGTGATTTCAGTGGAAATAGAAAATATTCGGGGAATTTATTCTGGGAAGGAAAAGTGGTTTTGAAAACTGTTTCCAAAGGGGTTGAAGTGTAGAAAATATCTTGCGAAGATATTTAGAAATAAATAATTGGGAAAAATTATTTATGTGTTTGATGGTTGTTTGTGGATGTTAATTGATAGTTAAATAACCGACTATCAATATTGGCCAATGCGCTGATCGTTTCGAAGAGATCGGGATCGGGATTCATTTCTTGAACACCACTTCGATCCGGTTTGTACGTTTTCATGGGAAAATGAGTTTGGAGTCGAAGATGGAGCAGTGAAGTGCAAGGGCTAATTGCTACTAATCCTAAGGGTGATTCCAAAATGGATGTAGTAGGAGTAGTGCCTTCGGTTCCGTTCGAACCCGGGACAGACTTGTATGGATGAATGCTTTCGGAACATCGTTAGGTGGACGATGGGCATTCTAAGAGATGTGTTCTAAAAAGGTAACGCTTAGCCTCGAGCCTCATCAACCGGGAATGACTGAAAATCAGGGGTTATGCAGCAAGGCTATGTGGGTAGTACCCATTAGGGTGAGGTCATCCCTGTCTAGATGTCCCTTTTATATTCGGCTTAGTGGTGCGGTTGCTGACCCCAACCGCGGGGTGATCTTACTCGGAATTATCCAGTAAGGGATAGTTTCGGCCTTGTGTTGTAGGGGATCGGGCGTGGTCCTCGGTACGCTGATCTAGACCAGGTACTGTGACAGGTGGTACCCCAGTGCCTAATCATTAGTTGGAAATCCATTCTGCCTACGTGCTTTTACGGTTTTTGTTTGTAGAACCCACTTTGTGGCTAGTATGCTGGAATTTAATCATGTAACAATTTCAGCTATTTGAATAAGTATTTGTATATAGACACTATTATAATATCAGACGGATTTGATAAAAAGTGTTTTGGCTATCGTAAGGTAAAAACCCGACATGTTTATTTGTGGCGTGGTCTTACGAGATGCTTTTGATTTCAAAGGGTTTGGAAAACTTAAATAATCCAATTGAGTGTGTTTTCTCACGCTGGTTTTCCAGACTGACTCGGGTGTTATTTTATTATAATGCTCGGGTCAGACCGAGTATTATATGATACAGGATATGATGCTGAGGAGCTCAGGAGACGAGCTGGATGGTGAGACGTATCACACGTATATGATGTATATTCCGCTGTGTTGTGTATGTTGTGTATTCTGTGTGGGACAAGTTATTATAACTGTCCTGAATTTTGATGTTGATTGTATTATACTCTGATTCTGTACTTTGATGATGTAATATATAAACAAATGTATTTTCTTTTGTGTAAAGATCATTTATTATATATTATATTTATTTCCGCTACGATGGTTAGATTCTGTTGTTGTTCTATTTTCTTCTTCTACCTCTTCTTCTTTAACCCAAATGGTTCGTATTTCCATTCTTCTTGAGTTGATTTGATGGAGATTAGTGTCAATTGAAGGGGTACTGATTTGCGGATCGTTTCAGTTGGTATCAGAGCTTAAGGTTAAGCGAGAACCTTGGCTCTAGTGGGACTTACTCATTAAAATAGAGTCAGTAGTACTATAAAATGAGTTTGACTGTATTAATAGATATGAGCGCGTATTTGTTAGTGAATATAAAAATTGTTTTATATTGTGTTGACTTATCGGTTGAGTGTTTATGGATTCTGGTCGATGTGTGGGACGCCATGTCATCGATAGGAGTTTCTAAACTCTTAAACAAGATAAACTGACATAGTATTGTTTTGATAGGGTAAATGAAATAATTTTACCCAAATTATTTTTGTATATAAAAGAAATAATTTTCCGTAAATTATTATAGCTATATACGGTTGCTTGGTTGTTAGGAGATGATAATATTAAATTATTATCATTGTTAAGTGAAAGTTGAATGAAGAATTGAAATTATAACCAAAGATTAAGGGATAAATTCATTAACAAAATGAAATTTATAAATGTGAATTATAGATGTGATATATAATTGAACATGAAATAAAAATTCCAAAGTAATGTTTAAATATAAATTGATTTGAAATTTGGAATTTTGGGAAAAGTTTAAATTCCTTGGGTTGAAAATGGTTTTCAAAGGTTTTGGAGAAATAATGGTGATATTGTTATCGTAAAAATTGACGCTAACACCCCGGTGTGAATATTAGTAAAGTGAAAGCACCACCCGTTGGTACGGGAACTAAAACAAGCAGATAATTGCAGTAAAAGTAAAGAGACAGCAGATTTTATAGTGGTTCGGCTCAAAATCAAGCCTACGTCCACTTTATCTTCTTTATCAAAAGTTAGATTACAAGTTTTACAAGAATTCCTTCGATTATTCAACAATCGATACAAGTAATCAGCACTACAATGCAAAAGAGATTCTGGAATCCATCTTGAATGTAGTTGATCTTCTCTTTAGGTAGTTTGGAATGTTTTTGGTAGTAGAGGTGTTGTAGAAGACGTGAATGCAGCAGAGTTTCGGCGCTTCCAAGTCTGGAAAAAGTCCCCCCCGAATGTGGAGTAGATGGGGTATTTATAGGAGGAGCAGTCCTTAGGTCGGCTGTGATAGGTCGTATGCGACCTAAGAATCATGTGACCTAAGAATGTCTCGAGGTAACTAAGTCGTCCGCGACTTAGTGGAGCTATCCTGGGCGAGTTACTGGGTGTGAGCGACCTAATGTAGTGAATACAAAAGTTATCTCGGCCAAATTTAAGTCGTACACGACCTAAAAGAAGAGGCAGGTCGTGTGGCTTTACTCTAGAGCATGTTAAGTCGTTCCCTTTTCCTGAGTTGCTAGGTCGCTAGGTCGTTAGGTCGCTAACTCGTTAGGTCGCTAGGTCGCTTTCTGGAGTTAGGTCGCTAGGTCGCTTCTGGAGTTAGGTCGCTGGGTCGCTTTCTGGAGTTAGGTCGCGGCCTTCTTATCTCGTTAGGTCGCTGGATTTCTGGACCACTTAGTCGCTCAGTTTCTTTGGTTGTTAAGTCGTAAGTCATTGGGTCGCTAAGTCATCGAAAAAGAGGTGTTAACACTTGCCCCTCGAAGTATACACCTAGGGACTAGGTCGTGTGCTTCGACACCTTTTAACTCGTGCCATCTGAATTGCTAAGTCGTGAGTCGCTCGAGTTGTTAGGTCGTGAGTCGCTTGAGTTGTTATGTCGTTCTAAGCCGATTCAAATTCCATCTTTCCCGCCTATAAGTTGCTTGGCTCCTTCTTCCTTCTCCTCACTTGCTCTATTATTCGAAACTACCATTGACATTTTCCCCAAGCTTTCGAAGACAAATTCCAACCTTCTCGTCGTCGATCAACCCTCCGTTCAACTACGTAAGTAATTCTGGCCATCGTTCTCCTACATCCGTTGTCAAATCGCTGATTTCCACTTTCCGACTTCGATTCACTTTCTTTTGCTGCATTTCATCGAGAATCATGTTTTGACCAATTTGTGACCATTATCGATCATGCAGTGGCTGCGATTCATGATGAAACAGCAATATTGAATTTGTGGCGAATCTGAGAAGATGTTAATGGTTTTTTGGGTGATTTGGTGGTATTGGAGAGACGAGGGTTTTTTGTTGTGAGGGCGCCAACGGGTTATCAGGTTATCGGGTTATCGGGTTTATGAGTTAGGCAACCCGAGGAAGATTGAGCGAGTTAGGGAGTTGGTGAATTGATGTATTGGGAAGTAGTGAACGGGATAAGGCATTAGGCGAGTTAAGGATTTGAGGGAGAGCGACTTACGGTTTAAACATGAATCACACGACATAACTCAGCAAATGGTTTAACCAAGCAAACGACTTAACCAAGCAAACGACTTAACCAAGCAACCGACTTAACCAAGCAAACGACTTAACCAAGCAAACGACTTAACCCAGCAGATGACTTAATTTTAACCCGTGGAGCAGTTTTAACTCGTAGGGTTGATGAGCTTTTATAACCCAAGCAGAGCGACCTAATAGAAGACCGACTTATGCTAGGCCGTTGAACATGATTTGGACGACCTAAGTAATCCCGAGCTAGTCTTAAGTCGTTCCTGCGACTTAAGGACCTGAACACTTGCAAAATTTTCACAGGACTTGACTGAACTGCCAATTTGAACTGCTTGAACCTGTTGTACTTTTTCATAGATTGTGTTGACTTGATTGCTAATAACCTGTTAAATTCAACATTTGTAGAAAACTGGGACGAATATACTCATCATTGACTGCCCACATCGAATGATGGATTAAATCAAGAGACAATATTCTACTTAAATAAAATAAACTGAATTCAATCGAGTGTGAAATGCTGCGAATTAACTAACTTGAATGAAGTGTCAACGCAAAATTCTCACAGTTAGAACTGCTTACTATCGAATGTTATCTGCATTGACACTACTCTCAGTTTTAATTTAATAACAAGCCTTTAATTTTCCTGAATTGACGTATGCCAACCAGTATTGTCATTTTTATTTACTTGTTATTTTATTAGCTTCACACAACACTTCACACGCTTTTAGGAAACGTGCACCTTCATATTTGAACATCCAGTTCCTTGTGTACAATGACTTCTCATCAAGCACAAGAAGTAACAGTAGAACAGATTGAAGAAGTCTTCCCAATTGCTGACCCTCTGGAGAATCCTCTGGAAATAGTTTCAACCACTCTAACCCAACGGGCTTTCAGCCAGCTTTGCATCCAATTTGGCATTGCTGAGACCGAAGCTTTACTTCCTGGAGTAAATGATACCGCCGACAGGCCACCTCCTGGATTTATTGCGGTCAACCGTCAGATGTGCTTAAGCGGAGCTATTCCTCCTTTCAATGACTTACTCAGAAAGCTGCTTCTTCGGTTGACTATCTCTCCATTTCAGTTGCACCCCAATGGCTACGCCATTCTGATGGAGTTGCGTGTGTTGTTCGAGAGAACACTTAATCGCCTTCTGAGCTTCGACGAAATTTGCTACTTGTGTTCGTTCGGGAGGAATAAAGATCATCCTTCCATCACACTTATAAGGAGCGCTAGAAATCGTAAACTGATTACAGACTTGCCCGACAGCGCTCACGGGTTCTTAAATCAGTTTTTCTTCGTTCATTGCCCTTCAGAATTCTATGGCATCTGGAGAGTAGGAAGTGAGATTGTCTATCTCCATTTACTCCATTTCTGAGCCTTTCAGAATTCGGGTTGTCAAGTATTAACTTCATTTTTACTCTTGTAGCACTTCCTTCCCTTTCTAAAGACTCCAGTCATAAGTCAACTTTTGAAAGGCTAAATGTTGTAGCCGTCGAGGAAAGGAGTATCAAATTTCTTTTGAAAGATGAATTTCTACATCAATTTGGCCTTTTACATCCTTCACGATCCCTTCAGCTTCGTGATGCCCCTGCTCCTCAACCGAAAACATCTGATGCCCCAGCCCCCGCAAAAGAACTTGCGTTGAAAGAACTAGTTGCAGAAGCTTCATTGATAAAATGCTCCGGTTCTACTGAGGGTGCAGAGTTTTTCGGCAAGTCTAAGCTTCTTCCGGTTATCGAAGAAGAGGAACTTCATCAATGTCCCGGGAAGACCGCCACGGAAGCTGATGAGGGGACGGAGAAGGAAAGTTCTGCCACAAAAAGTGCTGAACATGCTGAAGAAGGAACTGCTGGTATGACTCACTCGGCTGGGCATGACGGTGACGACATCTTCGAGGGGTTAAGCGATTTTATGGTGACTTCTCAAGAGCTTTTTAAAGACGATATCACCGCTCCTAAGCTTGCCTCTCCATCGGTTGAAGCAACATCTGTCTTGCGATCACTTCCATCAACCCAAGAGTTGACCCCTATTGTAAACGCTGACATCACTCCTAGGCTGAAGAGTGGTTTGTAGCTTGACGCGCGTAGTTTGCACGCCACACACACTTAGGATTTTTAGCAGTTACTCGCACTTAACTTCCTTTCTCTGGAGATTTCTAAATTCTATCTCTTTTTCATTTTCAGATTCTCCAATGGGACGAAGCGGCTCGTATTATGATGATTTTATACGCTACGGAAGGCGTGACTTTTATAATCCTCGGCGTTATCTCTTTGCCCCCAGGGAAACTGATGAGGAACGAGCGGCTAGGAAAGCTCGTAAGAGGCAGGCTGACGAGGAGCGGTATGGAAGAAAGGATGACCGCCATGACTCCTACCAAAGAGATGACGATTCTCACAAAAGAAAATCTCACGATGACAGGGGAAAGAGTCACATAACCGAGGAGCCAAGCAAGCGGGCCAAACTCGACGACAAGTCTTCATCTGAAATCTCTACAATGCCCGCTGCTTCTATCTCTTTAGACATTCCTCCCAGCTCTCCTGCCCTCAAAAGAACTGATATCCAATCAATCATCAATAGGCCTCCCTATCAAGTCCAGAAGCCTCCGCCTACACTCCACAGCCGATTCCCGAACTGGTGTCTGAAAGGAGTGCATTTCGATTTGGATTTGGTACCGATCGACAAACAAGCCATGCTGCGAAATCTTGATGTTGTAAAGCTCGATATCGAAAGAATGTCCAGCTGGCAAAAACTGGTCGAGGAACTCCAAAGAGTAAACCGCCTAAATCTTGAGGCTATGCTGAGTATGGAAAATGATAAGTCTGAGTGGTAGAAAATTCTTGATCAGCATGATGCGGAAATGAAGAGCATCACTGTTTTCAACGAGGAGCTTGAGGCCGAAGTTAAGAAACTTAAGGAGGACCTTGCTACCTTTTCCGCTTCCCATTCTCAAAAGGAAGAGGTTTTTCAAAAGCAAGTGAGAGATGTGCATGCTGCTCAGAGAGATGCCGAGATCAAACTTGAGGCGGAACAACATGTTGTTGAAAAATACCGCAATGATACGGTCCAGTTGCGGGAAAAAGTCAGCTCCCAAGACTTGGAGATTACCATGTTAAAAGCTCAACTTTCAAAAGCAGAAAAGGAGCATGACGAGGCCATTGTCGGAAAAGCGGCTGCTGAAGAATCGCACGAAACAACCAAGGCCACCATCAGCTCTACACTTTTTGAGTTTTACGTTCTCAGTGTCTTAGGGAAAGGCAGCCTCTCTTTCTTGGGCCTGAAATATGAGATTACATTGGCTGAAGTGTGCGAAGCAGCGGTTGAAGCGTTCAAAGATTCCGGCTATACCGAAGAGTATTTTGAGGCTAACTACTTGGACGACGAGGGTCGTGCCGCCCTCGCGAGAGGGAAAGAACAACTTGCTAACCAACGAGCCAAAGTAACGGAAGGAGAGCGTCCAGGGAGGGCACCTTTGACCGACCCAGCCCATCCTTCGTCTTCGGTCGACGTTGACATTATTGGCTCAAGTTCCCATTCTCCGCCTCCTGCTAAAGCCGAAATTGAAATTAAAACTGCTCACACTGTAGAAGAGGCCCAAGAAAGTACTGAAGCCCAAGACTATGAAATCGAAGTGATCAACCCGAGCTCTCCAGGTAACTTCAATTCCGATCTGGCTCAAGTGGACTGCTCGTTTGCTTCACATGAGCTTGATGAACTTTTTGCCTATTACTTAAGCTTTGACGTGCCACTATCTCCTCTCTTTGCGGGAAATATTGATGTTTTTAACTTTTCTTCTTCTGTAGCGAAAATAACAAGTGCCTCACAAGCTTCGCCTCCCCCAGCTGCTGCTCCTCCACCTCTTCAAGTTACTCCTCCTTCTGCTTCTCAACTGGGGTCGCAAGAAGAACAAATAGAAGCACTCCAAGGTTTAGACGATCCGGCAGGTTCTCAAGAGCAAAAAGCCGAGGAACATGAGGAGGGCGAGAGGACCCCAGAGATATTCACTGTCGATGATACGAAACTTTCTGATCTTATTTCTCTGGCCAGTGAATCTTCTTCAAAGAAGAGGGGAAAGCGTGGGGTTTCGAAGAAAAGGAAAGGCGCTTCTGCTGATGATGAGAAAGCGGACACTTCCGCTGGTGACCAGAAAACAGAAGATGACCCAATTGCATCTCTTTCTCCTTCTTCCGCAACTTGTCGAAGCCGGCCTACGAAGTTAGTCATCAAGCCAGGTGAAGGCTCCAAAGGCGGCGTGAGGAAGAAGAAATGAGTTTGGTTCTATCTTTCTTGTTTTGCTATTTTGCTTTTTGTCCAAAGACTTGTATCGACCGGAGATTGTGCGGGTACCGGCCCCCGCTTTTTGAAACCTGTACATGTATAAAAAATTTGATAGTATGGAATAAAAATGATTCTTTTTACTTGTACAATCTCTTGTCAGTATTTGTGAATGCATTTATTCCTTGTTCTTGCACAAGTTTCTTTATTTTCTTTGTACGATATTGCAGTGAGCTCGTGGTATGCTGTTTGAGCGTTGTTTCTATTAATATAGCTATATGCCCCCATACCACGGCTCATTGCAATATCCTGAAAATACTTGTACTCTTATTCTAGAGAATAATTCTTCCGTTTTGAGGAAATATTATTCTGCTTTTAATAGAGTGCGCCTTGAATCAGAGAAGTTCACTTCAACTTTCGGAGATGGTCACTTTTTATCTTTTGAAAAGTGGATTCCCCTACGTAGTGAAGGGAGCTTCCGAAGAAAGCTTTGATCTGTTTGTCAGAAAGTTATGTTTCATCGTTGAATGGGCCCACGGGACAGACATCAGCTGTTTTATCGGATATTTGTTTGCACAAATGATCACGAGTATTTAGCTACGGCCTAGAACCTTCTTCTTGAGAAGGTGCCCCTTCGGTGGTTCCATCAACGAAGTTTCTGGATGTGCCTCGTTAGAGGGCTTTACTTGTTTAGTGCTTCCGAAGAAGGCTTTGTGCCTCCGAAGAGGGCTTCTTGATTTGTGCCTCGGAAGAGGGCTTGTTTGATATGCCTTTGGGAAGGGCTTTTTTGATATGCCTTTGGGAAGGTCTTTTGCCTCCGAAGAGGTCTTTTGCCTCCGAAGAGGTCTTTGTTTGTGTGCCTCCAAAGAGGGCTTGTGCCTCCGAAGAGGTCTTTTGCCTCGTTGGAGGTCTTTGTTTGTGTGCCTCCGAAGAGGGCTTGTGCCTTCGAAGAGGGCTTTGTTTGGTTTGCCAGGAAGGTTGCATCCCACAGTTAAATGGGTCCACGGGGCAGACGTAAGCTACCCGACTGGATGTTCGTTTGCACAAACGATCGCAATCAAGTAACAAGGTCCTGGAACCTTCTATCTTGGGAAGGTGCCCCCTTGGGTGGTCCCACCAACATTCTTGGGTGAGAGACAAGATTCCACTTCAGCTGTTTTTGTCTGCTCGTCCATGTCTTTTCATCAACTGCCGCTTAGCGATTCCTCATTATCATTCTCAAATTCATGTTCCTTTCTTTGGTAAGCTGTTTGATTTTTTCAGGGAAGTGTACTTCATGGTTGAGTGAATCCACGGGCAGACGCAAACCACTTAACCGGATGTCTGTTTGCACAAACGATCACCGTCAGTTAGCAAGGGCCTGGTGCCTTCCTTTGGGAAGGTGCCCCTTTGGTGGAATCACCAACCGTTTGTGTGAAGTCCTTCTTGTGTAGGAATTGAGTTTGAAATTTTTGTGGCTTGACATTTGTTTGTTGAGTGATTTATGGGAATCGCTTGGGTTTGTGATGTGTTGAATAGGTAAGCTTTGCTTTGATTGCCTGCAATATTAAATCGATATTTTAGCAACATATTTAAGATATTTGCACATCAAAATGAGACAGACATTTTATAGTAGTATAAGACACAAGATTCATAGTGGTTCGGCCAAGAATTGGGCCTACATCCACTTTATAGTTCTTTTTGCTGAGTCACACTGATTTTACAATGGCTTACAATACAAGAATGATACATCAAGATTTATTTTACAAATTTAAGCATAGCTTTTAAGTAAAATATGGATGCAAGTGATTGTTGTTCCAGGCTCTCGGGATTGGACCTCCTTCGACAGTTGTGAGTTTGAAAGTGCCATCAAGAAGTTTTTTGCCTATGACATACGGCCCTTCCCAGTTTGGCCCAAACACTCCTATTGCTGTCATGATCCTTTTCAAGACTAGATCCCTAATTTCAAAGCTGCGTTGACGAACTTTAGAATTGAAGTGCATGGCTATCCTTTGCTGTTGAGCTGCAACTCTGAGTTCAGCTTCTTTCCTTCTTTCATCAAGCAAGTCAAGTGCTTCAAGTTGCAGCTTTTCATTTTCGGCTTGGTTGAAATGAATTATCCTGTGTGAGGGGACCTCTATTTCCACTAGAATGCTTCTGACCCATATGCTAATGAGAATGGAGTGTGCCCGGTCGTAGTTTTGTGTGTAGTCCTATATGCCCATAGTGCTAGTGGTAGCTTATCAACCCAACCACCTTTTGCTTTTTCCAGTTGCTTTTTGATGGTTGATTTGATGATTTTGTTCACTGCTTCCCCTTGCCCGTTTGCCTGCGGATGAGCCACTGCTGAGAAGCTTTTTCGGATCTTGAATTGCCTGCAAAATTCCTGGAATTCTTCGCTTTCGAATTGGGTACCATTGTCGGTTATTATCTTCTGATGCACACCATACCTGCAAATGATATTTTTAGTCACAAAATTTATCATTTTTTTAGAGGTAATAGTAGCCAATGGTTCAGCTTCAGCCCATTTAGTGAGATAATCAACAACAACAATGGCATATTTGATTCCGGATCTGGCAATCAGCATAGGCCCAATGAGATTTATTCCCCAAATGGCGAATGGCCATGGACTGACCATCTGTGTTAGCACGGTGGAAGGTGCTCTTGGGATTTTTGCAAATCTCTGGCATCTATCACACTTTCGGGAGTAGCTAGCAGCATCTCGATTAATATCCGGCCAAAAATACCCATAACGGAGAATTTTCTTTGCAAGAGTTTGGCCACCTGAATGATCCCCACATTCTCCTCCGTGCACTTCAGCTAAAATTGTCTTAGCCTCTTCTTTGATTACACATCGGAGTAATGGCATCGAGAATCCTCGTCTATACAAATGGTCGCCTTGAATTACATATCTCGCGGCTTTTCTTAACAGCTTCTGGCGCTCTTTTGAGTTTTCTGGCAAGGAGCCGTTGAGTAGATATTCCTTGATTGGGGTCATCCATGACTCTTGTTCTTGAGATACAGCCATGATCCAGTCAATATCCATCTCATCAATACTCGGAGCTGTCAAGACTTCTACAGGGACCAATCCCAATAATTGAGCTTCGCCGGAGCTTGAGTATTTCGCGAGAGAATCTGCCTTCATGTTCTCTTCCCGGGGTATATGGTTGATTGTATAATGATCAAAATCATCGATAAGATCACAGGCTTTTGATAAGTAAGCAGGCAGATTTCCTCCTTTAGTTTGAAACTCTTTCTTGACTTGGCATACAATAAGCTGGGAATCACTGAAGATCTGCAACACTTTAATGTTCAGTTCCTTAGCAATCCTCAAACCGGCAATAAGAGCTTCATATTCGGCTTCATTATTTGTCGAAGGAAATTCCAATCTCAATGCATAACACAATGACCGCCCTTCGGGGGTTTCAAGCACAACCCCAGCTCCGGAGCAGTAGTCATTTCTTGCACCATCAATATACAATTTTCATCGGATTGGAATGTCATCGGTTACCTCTTCCTCATGTCACCTTTGTCGGTGCATTCTGCAATAAAATCTGCTAAAGCTTGCCCGTTGATTGCTCTTCGAGGATGGTAAGTGATATCGTATTGACTAAGTTCAATATTCCACTTCAAAAGACGACCCGAAGTTTCAGGGCGGAATAGGACTTGCTTTAGAGGTTGATCAGTGAGGACTTTAATAGGATGAGCTTGGAAGTATGGCCTCAACTTTATGGACGCGATCAATAGACAATAGGCAAGCTTTTCTAACTTCGAATAATTCATCTCTGCCCCAGTGAATCTTTTGCTGATGTAATAAACTGGACGCTGAACTTTTGCGTCTTCTCGAACCAACGCTGCACTGAGAGCATGAGATGAAACTGCTAAGTATATGAATAGATCTTCACCATTGTTGGGCTTAGAAAGTAATGGAGGCGTTTCCATATGATGAATTAGCTCATCAAAAGCTTTTTGACACTCAGGAGTCCATTCGAAATTCTTCCTTCCTTTCTTCAGAGCATCAAAGAAGGGAATGCATTTATCTGTGGCCTTGGAAATAAATCGACTCAAAGCAGCGACTTTCCCGTTGAGGCTTTGCAATTCCTTCTTTGTTCTAGGGGGTTTGACCTCTCTTAAGGCAGTGATCGGAGCAGGATTAGCTTCAATGCCCCTAGCACTCACAATGAAACCTAAGAATATTCCGGACTCAACTCCGAATGAACATTTTAGAGGATTCACCTTCATCCCATACTTTCGGAGGTTCGCGAACATTTCTTCCAGATGGTCCATGTGGTCTACTGCCTTTCTTTGATTTCACTAACATATCATCAACGTATACTTCCATAGTCTTGCCGATCTGAGGCTTGAACATGGCATTAACAAGTCTCTGATAAGTTTCCCCCGCGTTCTTTAGTCCGAAGGGCATGACTTTATAGCAGTAAAGACCAACATCAGTGATGAAGCTCGTGTCCTCCTGATCTGGCTCATGCATCATGATTTGATTGTATCCTGAGTAAGCATCCATAAAAGACAATAATTCGTGCCCGGCTGTTCCATCCACCAACGGATCGATTCTGGGCAACGGGAAACAGTCTTTGGGACATGCTTTGTTCAAGTCTGAAAAGTCGATGCATACTCTCCACTTCCCATTTGCTTTTTTAACCAACACCGGATTAGAAACCCAATTTGGATAAGTGGATTCTCTGATGAAGCCATTCTCCATGAGCCGATCTACTTCTTCTTTCAATGTTGTTGACCTTTCAGGACCCTGGGTTCTTCTTTTCTGCTTTATGGGTGTGAACTTCGGATCAATATTTAAAGCATGCACTACGATTTCTGGAGATATTCCACACATGTCGGCATGACTCCAAGCGAAAACATCCAGGTTTGCTTTCAAGAATGCTATTAGTATATTCTAAACCGTCATACCAAGTTGTGAACCCACATTCAGCACCTTGTTTGGGTCACTCGGGTCAACAGGTATTGGTACCGTCACTTCTACCGGCACCACTCTATTCTCCCCTGCACCGGTCTTTCTGGGATCAATTTCTTTTCGCGCACCACTATGCTCACCAGTGCAGGGTCCACCCTGTAATTGCTACAAGGTGGGTTCTTTGATGCGGAGCGGAGCTGCCGCACCCTTTCCCATTTCTCTCTTCTTCGCCTCCCGCAACTCTGTGAGATAACATTCCCGCCCAGTATCCTGGTCTCCCTTCAAAACCCCAACGTCATTATCAGTGGGGAATTTCATAGTTAGGCACCACGGGGCGAGAATAGCTTTGAATGCAGCAAGAGTTGGTCGTCCCAAGAAGGCGTTATAAGCAGAAAATTCATCAACAATAACAAAAGTTTGCTTACGGACCACTTTTCTTTCCCCTTCACCAAGTTCTACAAATAAGTCGACGGTTCCGATGGGCTGTTTTGGTTCCCTAGTGAACCCAACAACTTTTTGCGAAGAAGCTTGAACATCAGCCATCGGAATTTTCATTTGATCAAACGTCTTTTTGAAGAGTATATTACAAGAAGCGCTGCAATCAACAAGCACTCTTCTCACAATAGCAGGTCCGATACAGGCGGTTATTACCAAAGGATCCATGGTGGGAGCCTCAACTCCCACAGAATCTCTAGCTCTGAATACGATGTCATCGTGAAAAGTTCTTTGCTGTTTTGAAGGCACAGCTTCTTCCAAGACAAAAACAGTTTCTTCTTTCGGGGCATGTCTTAGAGCATGAACATACCTCTCCATCTCTCCCCAACTTCTGCCTACTGGGTGAGGACCCCCTGTGATTACATTAATAACAGGCCTTTCAGATTCCTGCACCACAGCCTTTTCACCTGAGCCAGATTGACGAGCAGGAAGTTGCTGCCCCTGAGTAGATGAGGCCGGATCTCCTCTGTTTCTCTTGACATACTGTTGTAGTTTATTCTGTCGTAGCAGCTCTTCAATTAAATTCTTCAAATGGCGACATTCATTAGTGTCATGGCCAGGCTGATTATGAAATCGACAGAATCTTCCATTAGGCACAAAATTTTTCCCAAGCTTCATCTTAGGTGGCTCAGGGTACTCGATAGCTCCTTGGTTGCGAAGAAGATGTTCTCTGGAGTCTCAGTCAAAGGAGTAAAATCCGGAAAACGGCGAGGTTTCTTCATATCTTTCTGCTTTTTCCCACCATTATTTTCCCTCTTCTGACCACCAGATTCTTTCTTATTAGAAGCTTCAGCCACATTGTTGTTTTGAATTTCAGCCACAACCACCTTTGCTGGTGTAGGAAGATTCTCCAGACGCATAAATTCGTCAACCTTCTTATAAAATTTCTCAAGTGAATTTGGTTCCTTCATCTTCAACCATTTTCCGAACTCACTTGTTTTATCGATGGCTCGCATCAAGTAAGTTAGAATCATTCGAGGCTCAGCATTATCCACTTCAGCCAAGGCTATATTGAAGCGGTTCAAGAATGATTTGATAGATTCTCCCGGAGCTTGTTCGAGGCTGGACAGTGACATTATGTCCTTGACCTTTGAAGCATACAACCTAAACTAATCCTTGAATTTACGAGTTAAATCAGAGAATTGATCCACATATCGGACTGGTAGCTTTGTAAACCAAAGTAGAGCTACCCCCTCCAAATAGACAGGAAAATATCTGCATTTAATTTCATCTGTTGCCCTGGCACCTGTCATATGCCAGTCATATTTGTACAAGAATTGATTAGGGTCGCTTGTCCCCCGATAGGCTGGGATAGTAGGGGGAACAAATTTCTTTGGAAATTCATCTTTTAGAATTCTTTCGGTAAACGGATTCTTGCTTGGAGCAAATCCCCAGTCATTTTCATCTTCATCCCTTTGCATACTTTCTTTCATAATTTGGTGAACCATTCCTGATAGGTATTCCTCATCGTTCAGAGGCCTTGTCGGGCAGACATCAGCCACTTTCTCGGAAGTTTGCCTGAACAATCGTTCGCGAAGAGGTGGCTGCGGCCTTGAACCTCCAGCTTGGGGAGGTGCCCCTTTGGCGATGCCAACTGCCCTTGGAGGAATACTTTTCTCTGGGGAGTCATGAGCATCTTCAGCAAAGGTTGGATCATTATTTTCTGGTTGTCGGTTCTCCCCAAGCAGAGCGTTTAACCTGTCCATCATCAAAGCATTTTGAGCTTCCATTTGTTGGTATAACCCAGACACAACATCATCAAGTTCGGCCCTTGTGACTCCAACAGTAGGAGTCGCCTGATTTGGCGCTGGAGAAGAGGCAGCCCTGTCATAAGCATCTCCGGATCTAGTGGATCTACTCTTTCTTCCAGGAGCCATGATTTCAGATAGACTTCTGGTTTTTAAGGAGAGTCTTTCAACAAATTTTTGCGAAGCAATGGTGAGAACACGCCTGAGTTCGATGTTCTCAGTGAAAGCACCAAAAATGTTAACGTAAAAATTGAACGCTAACACCCCGGTGTGAATATTAGTAAAGTGAAAGCACCACCCGTTGGTACGGGAACTAAAACAAGCAGATAATTGCAGTAAAAGTAAAGAGACAGCAGATTTTATAGTGGTTCGGCTCAAAATCAAGCCTACGTCCACTTTATCTTCTTTATCACTAGTTCGATTACAAGTTTTACAAGAATTCCTTCGATTATTCAACAATCGATACAAGTAATCAGCACTACAATGCAAAAGAGATTCTGGAATCCATCTTGAATGTAGTTGATCTTCTCTTTAGGTAGTTTGGAATGTTTTGGGTAGTAGAGGTGTTGTAGAAGACGTGAATGCAGCAGAGTTTCGGCGCTTCCAAGTCTGGAAAAAGCACCCCCCCCCCCCCACCCCCGAATGTGGAGTAGGTGGGGTATTTATAGGAGGAGCAGTCCTTAGGTCGGCTGTGATAGGTCGTATGCGACCTAAGAATGTCTTGAGGTAACTAAGTCGTCCGCAACTTAGTGGAGCTATCCTGGGCGAGTTACTGGGTGTGAGCGACCTAATGTAGTGAATACAAAAGTTATCTCGGCCAAATTTAAGTCGTACACGACCTAAAAGAAGAGGCAGGTCGTGTGGCTTTACTCTAGAGCATGTTAAGTCGTTCCCTTTTCCTGAGTTGCTAGGTCGCTAGGTCGCTGGGTTGCTTTTTGGAATTAGGTCGTGGCCTTCTTATCTCGTTAGGTCGCTGGGTTTCTGGACCACTGAGTCGCTCAGTTTCTTAGGTTGTTAAGTCGTAAGTCGTTGGGTCGCTAAGTCGTCGAAAAAGAGATGTTAACAGATATTATTTGGGAAATATTTTTGAATTGGATATGAAATCTGGAAGATTTGGAATTTAAAAATATTTGAGGGATTTTAAAGGCATAAATGCATTGAACTTTTTCGGTCGTTGGAAAATAACTTCGATGATGACTGCAGCATCATCGATGTTCATTTTCGAGTTTCCAAAAGAGAAATTGATACCAGGATGTTTTAAATTGGAGATGTTTGCAAAAACTGGGTTTTGATTTTGAAATTCAAAGAAATAGTTGGTTATACCAAAGGATTTTGGATATAATTGATTTCAAAGGTGATTTTGAAATGTTGCTTAAACTCTGGAAGATAATTTAAAATGCTTATGGAATTTAAATAAGTTGGAAACTTAAAGAAGTTTGAAATTTAAATGGAAATTGTAGAATTTTGGCCCAAGGAACTGAAAAAGCAAAAGTTTAGAAATAAACTTTTTATTTAGATTTGAAATTAAATTTGAGAATGAAGTGATAGATAAAATTAGTAAGTAAACTAATTAATTTGAATAGGTAAGCAAATGAATATTGGAAGGATAATTAATTTATATTGTGTTAAGTAAAGGTTTGGAAATAAACTTTTATTTGAGATTTAAAATAAATTAGTAAAATGTAACTAATTTAAAATAAGTGTGGAAACGAAATAAATTAGAAGAGTAAGTCGAATTTAATGAACTTAAGCTAAGTTTAATAATATCGTGATTTGATTTGAATTAAAGTTGAAATATAATTGAGATGGAATTGTATCATGTGGTGGATACATTAAATAAAATTTAGCTCTTACTTAATAAAATGTAAATGAATTGTGTGAAGTTAAAGGAATAGTATGGGGTTAGATTTAACTGGAGTTAAGTTAAATAAGATTGAAAAAAATATATATAGATTTCGATGGCTTGTAAAAGAATTGAGAACCCATTGGATTAAACATATGCTTGGCTAAATAAAATGTATAATTCCGGGTTAAAAGTAAATTAATTTGATTTAATTTAAGCCAAGTAAAAGGACGTCTGAGTTGAATTAAAACGGAAATGGTCTGAATTGCAAATAAATTCAAGAGAGTGGAAATAAAATTGAGAATGCGAAATAAAGTTTAAGATGGATTGAATGAATATACTAATTGAATTTAATAGAATGAAATTTAATTGAAAATGGAGATGAACTTAAGTTGTTAACTTAAGTAAATTGTAAAATGGCTGTTGTCGAGATTTATGAAATTGTTTTGAATGAAACTAGTTTGGTTAATAAAATGAGATGCAAGTGAATGGATTAAAATTTAAAATGCAATGAAAATGAGAATGTATGGATTGTGAATAAATTTAAATGGAATGAAATTTATATAAAAGAGAGTTGGGATCAATTTAAAATGGTTATAAGCTTCAGTAATTATTTATTCACATGAATATCATCGAAGTGCATAAGAAAATTGGTCGTTCAACGAAAATGGAATTAAATAAAAATTAAATGAATTGATAGAAGTGAAATAAAATTGATTTTGAAATCAGTTGAATTGAATATGAGCTTGTTTGGATTAAAAATGAACTGAATGTAAGATATTGAATTGTAAACCCTTAAAATTGAATGCAAGGGTAAGAAAAGCGAGTGAAAGCAATTGAATTAGTTTTGCAATCGTATAAATTGCTCATGGAAAGTGTTTGGGGTATGTTGCTTATGAAATGCATGTGTTTAGCTATTGAAAGTAAGTGAATTGTTAATAAATTTCATATATTTAGTACTTACATGTTTAAATTGAGTAAGTACAGGTATAGGGAAGCCGTGTGGCTGGATTTGGTTGCGCTAATTGCTAAAATAATAAACTGCTTGCTTAAAAATGCTAAATAGGGGTATGCCTACGCAATAAAAATAGGAAATATGAACTGTTTTTGTTTTTTTGTTTTTCCGACCGAGTGGGTCGATGTATATATATTTATATCTCTTGTCAAATTGCAAAAGCTCCTCCGTACAAAGGGGACTCTGCCAAAAAATTTCAAAAATTTTGGAAGTTAGAAAATTTTTGAAAATTTTCAGTAACCACAAATGATTTCAAATTTTAATTTGAGATAAGGTAAATAGAATTCAATATCTAAAATGAAGCAAATTTAATTCATATGAAATTGGAAATCCAGTTTTAAAATAAGTGGATATAAAGACCAAAATGGTAGAGTAATAATATGAGTATATGAAATGCTTATATTAAAATTAAGAAATGAATGGTGGAATTCTTAAGTAAATTTGGACATTGTTGTTAAGTAAAGTATACAGGGATTATAAAGGCTATAGGAAAATGGAATTGGATTTTGGTTTCGAAGATAAATTTGAATTTGCTCGACAATGAGGTATGTATTTAAAATTTCTGTATGAAATTTGATTGGGTTTTTTTTATCTAGCCACTTGGCATTTTGTTTTCTTTTGAAATTTGGGAACCCGTAGAGGCATTTTGTAGTAGTACCGAGCTAGCCATGCAAAGGAGACGCTGGCGAAATTTTTCGATAATTTAGGGAGTTAGAAAACTTTTGAGAAAATTTTGATAATTCAAAATTTGGTTTCAAATTTAAATTTGAATTGTTAAGTAAGCGATATTGTTTGGGACTTATGGATAAGTTTGGAAAGTTAATAAGAGTAATAATGCGTCTTTAATGAAAAGATTATTTTGGAAAGATGATTAAAACCGATTGGTTTTGGAAAAATAGTTAACGGGGATTGAATCATTCTTCATAACTAGTAATTTCGGGGATGAAATTCTTTTAAGGGGGAAGGAATGTGACGACACGGAATTTTGGGATATTTGAAATGGGAATATTTAATTGATTTTAAATATTCAAAAGGGTAATTTTGACTTGACTTTCAAATATAACCAATTATTGGATAATTAAATTTATTGAATTTAATAATTGAAAGTCGGGTAAAATGTTGAATCTGGAATTTTAAGCCGTTTAGAATAATTTGAAGGATTGTAAAATCTATATTAATAATACTGAAGATAGTAAAAGTGCTAAAATTGAATTTGGAAGTGTTTTGTTAAGTTTTGAAAATATATTGTTTAAATCAATATTTAAAAATACTTTCAAGGCACAGTCTTGGAATTCGACGAAACCAGTTCCGTTGGATCCATAATATTGTATTATTATCGAATTTCAATTTTCGTAGCATTCGGAGTAGTCGTGTGATTGTACGATAGGTAAACGCGCAGAAATCTGTATCGAAAATTCAATATAATAACTAGGTCCAAAAAGCTATCTTCTCCATACGATCGAATTAGGACTCGAAACCTTTTCCATTGCATTCGGAATAGGGGTATAACCTTATAAACGCCTAGCGGCACGTCTCGATTGGAGGTCGAGATTTTGAGTTACGGTTTCGAGACGATTTAAATTTAATATTTAAGTATAATTTATATATATATATATATACACTAATCACCGTCAGCTGTAATTCTTTCCCATCAGACCTTTTAATTTTTCCATCACTGTAGTAGACTGAGCTTTCTCGTTCCTTCTCCAACACGCATCTTCATTCTCAAATATACAATCCCTCTTCTCGTTCAACATCATTCAAAAGAAAATTAAATGGCCGAAGCCTTCTTCAATCCCAAATCGAGCTTCCCCTCTTCAGATTCAAAATCGAATTCAAAACGAAAAAAAAGTAAGTAAATGGTCGAGAAAATTTCCTCTATCACTTCATTCTTCAGAGACCTAAAATTACTTTCGTTTATTCGAAAAAATGGCATCTCCCTCTTCTCCCTTTCAGTTCGCGGAAGTATTTCATCGCGATTCATCATCCCCTGACCTAATCGAGGAGTTGGGAGATCGCGATGGAGTGGCGAGCGCGCGCGAGACGGTGGTGTGTCGCGATGATGGGCGGACACAGCAACAGAGGTCTGGGCATCGCGGTGGCGATCGCTGGTGGAAGGCTCGAGTGCGTGGTTTGGGTAGCTCCGCGATTTGGCTGAAGGTTTGGCGATGGTAAGGGAATTTGCGAACGACTTCGTGATGGTGAGGATGATTTGCCAGAGCATGGGTTCACCTTTTCCGTAAGGTATATTAACATTGATTTTGAAGTTTGATTTTGAAAACAGTAAGTTTTAGAGTTGCTGATTTCAAACAATGAATTAACCAAAAAGGTTTAAACAGTTTTGAAAAGAAGAAAAAAAAGGGGTTTAAATATATATACACCCTGTAATAAAAATGTATAAGTTGGTCAGAAATAAAGGGTATACATATACACATTTTAAGTTACTAGTTTATTTAAATTTATGGATTTTGATGGTTAACCTATTTAATTAATCTATTTAATTATTTTTAGTTGCTAAAGGGTTTTGAAGGGAAAATTAATTTAAAATCAAATTATTAGTTTAAAAACCAAATGATTAGTTAAATTAAATTATTGATTAATTTAATTTATTAAATGGTAAATTATTTGTAGATTATTCTATAGATTAATAAATAATATAATGTTGTACAAGGTCTTAAACTGTGAAGGAAACAAGCCGGTTTGGATCGAATTGCGAGTTTAAACCCAAAGGTGAGTTAATCTCACTCATTTGGGTTTAATTTAAATTTAATAGTTAAATTTAAATTGATGAATGGTTGATTGAAATTGATTGGATGTGATATATTATATATAGTAGTATATATATTGGAGTGATTGATTTCTCGCATTATATAGCGGATGAGACCCTATGCGCCGCATAATAGCGGATGATATTATATAAACCCATATACCGCGATATTCCACCTCGAAGTGGAATTGGTATTTTAAAATTGTTTTACTAACATATTTGGATGCAGGGAACAGGTTGGAGGGATCCAACTGGATTCCTCAAAATTATTTAGATTGTTTAATATTCTGTGTTATGAATATTTGATATTCTGTGATGAATTCTGTGTTTTAAACTGTTATCAGCCTGATTTTCTTGATCCTTCTTGCTTTGTTGAATTTAGTTGAATTCTTTTTTATGTTTTGAATGGTATTTGCTTTAGATTTTTTTTCCCAGTTTTGAATGGAACGAACTGGAATGAAGATTGATATATGAAAAATGAAGTTACAGGGTAATATATTTGTACAGGTTGATGTATTTTCTTTTTTTGTGTTTGTACAACTTAGTAGAGATTTTTCTTTTGCTTTGGAGGCTGATGAGATATTGTGATGGCTTGCATTAATTGCCATGTACAATTTATACTTATCCTATTTTCATTTCGGCTGTACAAACTTTTATATAAAATTATCTATGTACTAGTGTCTTCCTATATAAGCTTGCTTATCTTCTTTTCTTCTTTGTGTTGTCTGGTTTCATTCTTGACCATATGATGTTGTCTCCTTATGCAAACTATTCACATATATATCTACTTGTTTCATTTTATTATTCACACAAACTTTGATTTGTTTACACTTGAATATATATTTTGTTTGTTTATTTTTTTTCTTTTCCAGGCTTGCTAAGTTGATAAACGAACTGGTATAGAGGATGATATGATTTTCATTTAATGCCTATGTGTGACGACCGCCCATGACCCCTGCACTTAATCAAGAGAAAATGCGCTGCAAAGTGTGCCAGGCAGCCATGGACGATTGTCATGGTAAATTAAAAACAGCAGAATCTATCGTATTACTCACAGCGCATAGACAAAATACAATAGAATATATATAGAGAAGCTTCACAGAATAGAATGTCATCATATAAAACTTCATAATAGTTGAATACAAGCATCTGAATAGTCAATACAACAAGCCTCACTACATATCACTCAGAGAATACAAAGCAGCGGAACATCCAGTACATATAGTAAAAAATAATATGCAATACACCATCTCGTCTTCGATATCAGCACCGTGAAAAGCTAGAACAGCACCTGTCACCTGCTACCTAGTCTGCCCGTCCCAAAATGGACGAACAGCCCAAGGCAATAAGAATTAAAACATAAAGCCTTGAGTCAGACAACAGTCTTAGTGAGCAGTAAATTAACTAACAACATACCAAAAGAGCATAAAGGAAAAGAAATAGGAATACAACCCTCCCACTCCAACCTCATTCTACAGTGATAGCCCCCAGACACACACTAAGCAGAAGCAAACATAACAGAGCATACAATGTAAAGCAAAGAAATTATCACTCGAGTCAAGGGCGATGTTTTCCAAGCACAAACCCCCAAGGCCTAAACCAAGATCAGATAAGCACCCAGAAAACACTGCTCTTGAGACCGAATGACGATACAACCAAACATCCATGACTCTGGCTATCACTGTTATCATTGCTTCGATATCACCGTTAATTGAATGACCGGCACATTCTTTCAGCCGTCCGTCAAGGGCTAATGGAAACCCCGGTTCTAGACATAACTCCCGCACGTTGTCGCAGCCCGTGCCTAGGACTATCGAATCTGCCCAGAGTACTCGACCATCAACAGTTGGCCGTTGGGACTATCGAATCTGCCCAAACGTACTCTTGCTTAGAGCATGCTAGAACCTTCAACAACGATGCTATCCAAGCCTCCTAGTCATCCTCCTTGACGACTATTTCCATACTAGCTCAAGCACCTCTCAAGCATCCATTACCCTTAACTCGAATCATATCACCGAGTTACCAACGTGCTTGGAATGATCCCGCCTGGATTAGACCAAGACTATCTCATATCATACTTCGCTTCATCACATCCTCGCAAAGTCTCATCTCAACATCATCATCATCGAATCTATGCATAAGAGCTTCATCATCCGCTACATATGCCACGAGCAGCTTTTCCAATTCAAGAGCCTTTCCCTTAGATTTTGAATCATCTTCGACCATCTTGTCTAAAACCAATCAACAATTATCTAATTCACAGCAATCAATCATGTCAAACATCAATCCAAGTAATTAAGCATTCAAATATAAGCAAAATGGACAATTATAACAATAATGGCAATTTCGTAATTAAAGAGTTGAAAGTCTAACAAGCATGAAAACATGAACAATATCTCTACAAACTTGATGAATGAACTTGCATAGGTTAACATATGATAAAATGGATGTAACATCATCATGAACAATGGATCTATATGGATCTACACTTAGGATGAAGAAAATGCATGAAAATCACTATTTTAACACCAAATCAAGCCAACAATCCGATCTACTCCTTTGGATCCGTGTGAGAGATAATCACCACTCACCAAATCACCTAAACAACCTCAAATAAACACGCTTCAGATCTGGACAGCGAAGGATCAAGCTTGATCTATCACGAATCCACTTCAAACGAAGAAATCTCACTTCAATGGATGAAGATCTTCAACTTTAGCTCTTGGATTTTCGATCTTGATCTTCGATTTGGATGAAAGGAAGCACTAGATTAGAGTGGAGAAAAGAAGTGAAGAAGTGTAGAAGTCGAGCTCTCAAAATGGCAACACTTCGTCGCTTCAAAATCCGGATCCCAAAAAGTGAGAAAAACCCCTCCTATTTATAGCTGAAAATTTACCAAGTCGTAACTCGGCTATCTCCTAAGTTGTCTCCGACTTACGACCTAACAGAAATACCTACCTACGACTTAGCACCCCATACGACCTACGACTTAACTGCTATGCCAACCTACGACTTAAGGAAATCTCAAGCGCGCGACCTAACTTACACGCGACTTAACAAGTAGGCTACGACTTAACAAATAACTGGGGCTACGACTCAACTACTAAGTCGTCTACGACTTAAAACAGATCAACTCTTAACTCGCTCATGACTTAACAACTACTAAGTCGCTCACGACCTATCACTCAGGCAGAAAGCCAGCGACCTAACACCTTAAGTTTTCATGCGACCTAAAACATGTTACGACTAACGACTTAACTCGTACGACTTAACTCCCATAGGTCGTATACTCCCTAAGTCGCTAACCAATAGGTCATACCAAGACACTAGGTCGCCACACAGCTATCTCCAAACTCCTTAGGTCGTTGCCGACCTAACAATGCTAACTCGGAACCATTAGGTCGCTAACTCCACTAGGTCGGCCAACCACTATCTTCTATAAGTCGGTCAATACCATAAGTCGGTAACTACTGGGTCACTCCTCTCCTAAGTCGTATACGACTTACGACCTATACTAAGTCGTGAATGACTTAGGACTTAGCAATTTCGCCAAAACTCATATGTCGCCAACTTTCCTTAAATCGCCTACGACCTATCTCTAACTCGGTCACGACTTTAGATCGCTCCAATACCCTACGACCTAAGCCACCACGACATAATTCTTATACGACTTAAGCTTCCAAACGCTCTCTTAAGTCGTTTAATCTATAAGTCGGTTACGACTTATTTCTTAGGTCGTTCACGACCTAGGACTTAGAAAAATCATGCCCAAAATCTGAAATGACTTAAAATGCTAAATTTTCCAGATTTTGACGAACTTGTCGATCCGTAAAAATACGGGTCGTTACATTCTCTCCCCCTTAGGAATTTCGCCCCCGAAATTCCAAGCAATCAAAGCAATCAAAGACTATTCTGTACGCCTACCATCCATAGCAATCAACAAACCATACATCCAATTCCAGCTTAGCGTATAGAATTCTAAAACTTAGAACAAGTTACAATATCGTGAGATGACACGACACCTTAGGGCCATACCTTGAAGAGTTCAGGATGAGCTGCCTTCATCCTCTCTTCCACCTCCCACGTACAGTCGTTATCATCATCACTCCATTGTATCTTGAGCAACTTAACTACCTTCCTTCTAAGCTGTTTCGTGTCGGTTTCAACAACACGAAGCGGCTTACGAGGTCTTCTATCGACTGGATCAACTTCGAAATCTTCACAGCTATCAGCAGAAACCACCGTACTCAAGTCGTGCACATACTTCCGTAGATATGATACATGAAAAACATTGTGCACACTCGACATCTTCTCTGGTAACTCCAATCTGTAGGCGAGCTTTCCAATTCGCTCGATGATCGGGAATGGTCCAACAAATCTCGGAGTCAATTTTCCTTTCTTCCCGAATCGGATAACATTCTTCAAAGGAGAAATCTTCACAAAAACCATATCTCCTACGTCGAATTCCAAATCCTTTCGACGCTTATCGGCATAACTCTTCTGACGGTCTTGGGCTGCCTTCATTCGTTGCCGAATGATCTCTATGCACTCCGTAGTCTGTCGAATCATCTCTGGCCCAAGCATCAGCTTTTCTCCAGCTTCTAACCAACATGTCGGAGAATTACACGGTCTTCCATACAACGCCTCATACGGTGCCATACCAATGCTTGACTGGTAACTGTTGTTGTATGAAAACTCTACCAAATGAAGGTGATCTTCCCATGATCCTCCGAAGTCCAAAACTCAAGCTCTAAGAAGATCTTCCAAAACTCGGTTGACTCTCTCGGTCTGACCATCTGTTTGAGGGTGATAAGCTGTACTCAAACACAACTCGGTTCCCAAAACTTCCTGGAAGCTCTTCCAAAATCCACTAGTGAACAATGGGTCTCGATCGCTCACTATACTCTTCGGAATACCATGGAATCGAACTATCCACTTAACATACAATTCAGCCAACTTTGATGCAGTCCTAGTCGATCGAACAGGAATGAATCTCGCACTCTTGGTCAGACGATCCACATTGACCCAAATCCCTTCATTTCCCGTTCTGGTTCTCGGTAGCCCATCAATAAAATCCATCGATACTTGCTCCCACTTCCATGTAGGAACTTCTAATGGTTGAAGCAATCCGCTTGGCTTCTTCTGTTCGGCTTTTACCAACTGGCAGTTCATGCACTTGGAAATAAAATTTCCAACATCCTTCTTCATACCTTCCCAGTAGTAGGTTCTCTTCATATCCCGATACATCTTATTTCCACCTGGATGAATTGTCAACTTCGAGTGATGGCTTTCCCTCAGAACTTCACTCCTCAATTCATCTATATCGGGAACAACCAATCGTCCTTGCTTCCGAAGCCAACCCTCTCGATCGACCTCAAATCCTTTATCCTTTTCTGGGTCCAATCTAGATTCCAAATCACGGATAATCTTGACAAGCTTATCGTCTCGCTTTTGACTCTCGCCAATCCTTTCCACAAGAGTCGGTCTTATTGATAAGTTTGCCAACATCTCAGGTTCCAATTCGCATCTAGGCCTGAAGTCAAATCCAGCTAGATACTCGAGATTCTTCCATTCTGAAAACATGGCTCCCAATCCTGCATGTCTTCGACTTAACGCATCTGCCACTGCGTTACCTTTTCCCGGAGTATAAGCTATACCAAAATCATATGATGCCAAAAACTCTAGCCAACGTTGCTGCCGAATATTCAAATCCTTTTGGGAGAAGAGATACTTCAATGACTTATGATCCGTAAACAACTCAAATCGAACTCCCAATAGATAATGTCTCCACATCTTCAGAGCAAAAACAATTGCCGCTAACTCCAAATCATGAGTCGGGTAATTCCTTTCATGCAGCTTCAGTTGTCGACTGGCATACGCAACAACTTTATCCTTCTGCATCAGCACTGCTCCAAGTCCAGTACCACATGCGTCGGTGTAAACCACCATCTCATCATTCCCACTAGGAATAGTCAGAACAGGAGCACTCGTCAATCTCTCTTTCAGGATTCCGAAAGCTTGCTCACACTTAGCATCCCAACTGAACACTTGGTTCTTCTTCGTCAATCCTGTTAACGGTGCAGCTATCTTGGAGAAGTCTTTGATAAACCGTCGATAATATCCTGCTAATCCAAGAAAACTTCTCACATCAGATGCATTCTTAGGTCTAACCCAATCCTGGATTGCTGCCACCTTAGCGGGATCAACCGCTATTCCATTTCCAGAAATAACATGGCCTAAGAACCTCACTTCACTCTTCCAGAAGTGACACTTCGAAAACTTAGCCTTCAACTGATGTTTCCGTAAGATTTCCAAAACAATACGCAAGTGCGTCTTGTGCTCTTCTTCAGTTCTGGAATAAATCAGAATATCATCCACGAACACAAGTACGAACTTGTTCAACTGATCTCTGAACACTCTATTCATAAGATCCACAAAATATGCTGGCGCGTTAGTCAACCCAAACGGCATTACCAGCCACTCAAAGAAACCCGATGGTGTCCGAAAAGCAGTCTTCGGCACACTATCCTTAGCCACTCTCAACTGGTGAAATCCCGTTGCCAAATCCATCTGAGAAAACACCTTGGCTTCGTGAAGCTGATCAAACAAGTCATCTATTCTCGGCAATGGATACTTGTTCTTCTTAGTCACCTTATTCAGCTCACGATAATCCACACACAACCTTAGCGATCCATCCGCTTTGGTTACAAACACAACTGGTGCACCCCATTCGGACACGCTACGCCGAATGAATCCTTTCTGCAAAAGATCATCAACTTGCACCCTCAACTCTTGCTGTTCCCTAGGCGCCATCCGCCTAAGAGGCATCACAACAGGTCTGGCTCCTTCAACTAGATCTATACGAAACTCGATCTCTCTATGCGGCGGCAACCCTTTGACTTCATCAAAGACATCCTCGAATCCATTCGTGATTGGCACTAATGACAGTCCATCCCGTGGAACAACTAGCGAATACATGAAGCTCATGAAGACGCCTTCTTCATGCTTAGATCGTATCACAACCTTTCGCCCCTCCACATTCTCGACTGTCACTTCCAACCTCTCGCAATCAACCTTCGCCGCATACTTCCTAAGCCAGTCCATACCCAAAATAATTCCGAACCCCGCAAAGTTCAGAACAAAGCAATCACAAACAAAAGAGCAATCATGACTCGATACAACTAGACCACGGCATAACATACACAAACAAGACGAACCCCCAACTGGATTAGTCACAACCAATGGCCTATCAACAATATCCGGTTCCAAACCTAACCGGCCTACGAGTTCACTACAAACAAACGAATGCGACGCTCCAGTATCAAACAGAACTCTAACTGGAACACCACATAGGAAAAGAGTACCTTGAACCACCACACTCTTTCCCTTCTCTTTAGCGGTAGGAGCCTTCGAAGACGATGGAACAGCTCCCAAAGCATAAGCTTGCACAATCTGCTTGTCCCTCCTCGGTTCTGGACAATTCTTCCTGAAATGCCTCGGCTTGTCACAGTTGTGACACTTCATCGGCACCTTCGGATTCTTACAATCCTTCGAGAAATGGCCCTTCTGCTGACAATTGTAGCAAGTCACCTCGCCTTTCGGCTTCTTCTGGCCATCCCTACCCTTCTGCTGCTGCTGCTTCCTCTTCTTGTTTCCACCCTGCTGGGGTTTAGCCTCTTCCCTGGTCACAGCAACAACAGATCCTTCCTTAGGAAACAGACTCTCATGTCTGAGAGCTTTCTCCACAAGCTTCTCAAACGAATCGTCCAAATGATCCACCAACTGTCTCCCAAGATAACTGTCCAAGCCTGTCACAAACTTCTCATTCTTCTGATATGCAGATTCAATATATGACCGAGCATACTTGGACAAAGCTTCAAACTCAGAAACATACTCAAGAACTGGTCTTCCACCTTGCTTGAGCTCCACAAACTTCTTGAACAGAACAGACTTCTGAGCTGTAGAAATGAACTTAGCTTCAAACCTGACTTGGAATTGCTCCCAAGTAATCTCTTCCTCCGAAGTATTGATGGTAATAGAGCTCCACCAATCAGAGGCTCTCCCTTGAAGCTGCCTTGATGCCAACTTCCTCTTAGTTGCATCATCAATTCCCAAATCACCAAAGATCCTTCTACAAGCATCTATCCATCTCTGGACTTCGATAGTTGATTCTGTTCCCAAGAAAACCTTTCCTCCAAGAGCAGTATAGTCCTTGCACAACTTAGCAAAATCCACTGGTTTCGGAGTTTGGACTTGAACTCCAACATCTACTGCTGCCCCTGGAACTGGTATCCTTCTCATGATCGAAGTCATCATAGCTTCGAACATAGCTGCATAATCAGCAGTTCCTTCAGTAGCACGGCCTTCCCTAGCAGCTGGTCTCCCTCTTCGACTCATTCTCAGTATCTAAAAAAAAGAATGATTAGAACATCTAGAGAAACAACTGCATAAAGGACTCAAACTCTACTAAGCTACTATATTATATATAGTAATCATCTATCAAAATACAATTACGTCTCTCATACGTAGTTACGTCAGCGAGCGTTGGGTAAGATCAATTAACCAATGCTCCGATACCAAATGTGACGACCGCCCATGACCCCTGCACTTAATCAAGAGAAAATGCGCTGCAAAGTGTGCCAGGCAGCCATGGACGATTGTCAGGGTAAATTAAAAACAGCAGAATCTATCGTATTACTCACAGCGCATAGACAAAATACAATAGAATATATATAGAGAAGCTTCACAGAATAGAATGTCATCATATAAAACTTCATAATAGTTGAATACAAGCGTCTGAATAGTCAATACAACAAGCCTCACTACATATCACTCAGAGAATACAAAGCAGCGGAACATCCAGTACATATAGTAAAAAATAATATGCAATACACCAGCTCGTCTTCGATATCGGCACCGTGAAAAGCTAGAACAGCACTTGTCACCTGCTACCTAGTCTGCCCGTCCCAAAATGGACGAACAGCCCAAGGCAATAAGAATTAAAACATAAAGCCTTGAGTCAGACAACAGTCTTAGTGAGCAGTAAATTAACTAACAACATACCAAAAGAGCATAAAGGAAAAGGAATAGGAATACAACCCTCCCACTCCAACCTCATTCTACAGTGATAGCCCCCAGACACACACTAAGCAGAAGCAAACATAACAGAGCATACAATGTAAAGCAAAGAAATTATCACTCGAGTCAAGGGCGATGTTTTCCAAGCACAAACCCCCAAGGCCTAAACCAAGATCAGATAAGCACCAAGAAAACACTGCTCTTGAGACCGAATGACGATACAACCAAACATCCATGACTTTGGCTATCACTGTTATCATTGCTTCGATATCACTGTTAATTGAATGACCGGCACATTCTTTTAGCCGTCCGTCAAGGGCTAATGGAAACCCCGGTTCTAGACATAACTCCCGCACGTCGTCGCAGCCCGTGCCTAGGACTATCGAATCTGCCCAGAGTACTCGACCATCAACAGTTGGCCGTTGGGACTATCGAATCTGCCCAAACGTACTCTTGCTTAGAGCATGCTAGAACCTTCAACAACGATGCTATCCAAGCCTCCTAGTCATCCTCCTTGACGAC
Source organism: Allium fistulosum (assembly GCA_030737815.1). Classification (NCBI taxonomy): domain Eukaryota; kingdom Viridiplantae; phylum Streptophyta; class Magnoliopsida; order Asparagales; family Amaryllidaceae; genus Allium; species Allium fistulosum. Next base: position 240,204,367 of record CM060902.1, read on the forward strand.
TATTTCCATACTAGCTCAAGCGCCTCTCAAGCATCCATTACCCTTAACTCGAATCATATCACCGAGTTACCAACGTGCTTGGAATGATCCCGCCTGGATTAGACCAAGACTATCTCATATCATACTTCGCTTCATCACATCCTCGCAAAGTCTCATCTCAACATCATCATCATCGAATCTATGCATAAGAGCTTCATCATCCGCTACATATGCCACGAGCAGCTTTTCCAATTCAAGAGCCTTTCCCTTAGCTTTTGAATCATCTTCGACCATCTTGTCTAAAACCAATCAACAATTATCTAATTCACAGCAATCAATCATGTCAAACATCAATCCAAGTAATTAAGCATTCAAATATAAGCAAAATGGACAATTATAACAATAATGGCAATTTCGTAATTAAAGAGTTGAAAGTCTAACAAGCATGAAAACATGAACAATATCTCTACAAACTTGATGAATGAACTTGCATAGGTTAACATATGATAAAATGGATGTAACATCATCATGAACAATGGATCTATATGGATCTACACTTAGGATGAAGAAAATGCATGAAAATCAATATTTTAACACCAAATCAAGCCAACAATCCGATCTACTCCTTTGGATCCGTGTGAGAGATAATCACCACTCACCAAATCACCTAAACAACCTCAAATCAACACGCTTCAGATCTGGACAGCGAAGGATCAAGCTTGATCTATCACGAATCCGCTTCAAACGAAGAAATCTCACTTCAATGGATGAAGATCTTCAACTTTAGCTCTTGGATTTTCGATCTTGATCTTCGATTTGGATGAAAGGAAGCACTAGATTAGAGTGGAGAAAAGAAGTGAAGAAGTGTAGAAGTCGAGCTCTCAAAATGGCAACACTTCGTCGCTTCAAAATCCGGATCCCAAAAAGTGAGAAAAACCCCTCCTATTTATAGTTGAAAATTTACCAAGTCGTAACTCGGCTATCTCCTAAGTCGTCTCCGACTTACGACCTAACAGAAATACCTACCTACGATTTAGCACCCCATACGACCTACGACTTAACTGCTATGCCAAACTACGACTTAAGGAAATCTCAAGTGCGCGACCTAACTTACACGCGACTTAACAAGTAGGCTACGACTTAACAAATAACTGGGGCTACGACTCAACTACTAAGTCGTCTACGACTTAAAACAGATCAACTCTTAAGTCGCTCACGACTTAACAACTACTAAGTCGCTCACGACCTATCACTCAGGCAGAAACCCAGCGACCTAACACCTTAAGTCTCCACGCGACCTAAAACATGTTACGACTTACGACTTAACTCGTACGACTTAACTCCCATAGGTCGTATACTCCCTAAGTCGCTAACCTATAGGTCATACCAAGACACTAGGTCGCCACACAGCTATCTTTAAACTCCTTAGGTCGTTGCCGACCTAACAATGCTAACTCGGAACCACTAGGTCGCTAACTCCACTAGGTCGGCCAACCACTATCTTCTATAAGTCGGTCAATACCATAAGTCGGAAACTACTGGGTCACTCCTCTCCTAAGTCGTATACGACTTACGACCTATACTAAGTCGTGAACGACTTAGGACTTAGCAATTTCGCCAAAACTCATATGTTGCCAACTTTCCTTAAATCGCCTACGACCTATCTCTAACTCGGTCACGACTTTAGATCGCTCCAATACCCTACGACCTAAGCCACCACGACTTAATTCATATACGACTTAAGCTTCCAAACGCTCTCTTAAGTCGTTCAATCTATAAGTCGGTTACGACTTATTTCTTAGGTCGTTCACGACCTAGGACTTAGAAAAATCATGCCCAAAATCTGAAATGACTTAAAATGCTAAATTTTCCAGATTTTGACGAACTTGTCGATCCGTAAAAATACGGGTCGTTACACTATGCTTCCTTTCTTTTTGTTTGTTTCATTACTTTGTTGTATAAGTGAACTTCTATTTTATTTTATTTTTATTTTATTATTTTTGTTTGTTTATTACTTTATAATGTAAATAAATCTCTATTCCAATATGTTGTTAAATTTTATCTATGTGTTACTTTATATATATTTTTTCATAATTTATTTTATATAGTTGTATTAACTTATTAACATGATATTAAGATTTATTTTAATATATTGACTTTATATTGTATAAAAACTATATATATATATATATATTTTGTAATATAGATGAATTTCTATATTTTATTTGTTGTTAAAATTTAGTTAATGTTTACTTTATATTTTATAATTTCTCTTATATATAAAATTTTATTTTCGCAATTTCTAAATTCAAAATGATTTAATATATTTTCATTTGGATTCGGGGAAACTCAAATCAATTTATCAATTAAATTTAAATTTTATCCAAAAATTAAATTAATTATCAATTTAAACTTAGTTAAAATCCGGGATCATTACAGACTTCCCCTCTTAAAAAATTTCATCCTCGAAATTTGCAAGGAGACACAAAGATAGATGAAGAACATTTCATCAAATCAAACTGAATATTATTCTGCATTTGGCTTACCAAATCAGAATATCAATAATAGATACAAGAACGAATCTTTTAAATTTTACAAAAGTTACTCGGGTTATCCAGATCCACGAAATATGGAGAGTATTGGTTAGTTCGAAGGGATAACTAACCATTCGTAGAATATATATCCGGACCCAAATTGTATTCATATATCTATCTATTTTTGGGTACAATTTCAAAACTTTTAGTTTAGAACTAAAGTATACCTATCAACCATAGCAACCAAAGCAACCAATTCATCCAAACACAATTCTGACCTATTTGGAGTTTATGTCCCATATTTATATATATCGAATTTCTTCCTGGATCTACCAGGAACTATCAAAGAATAGAAAAGAGATGTTGAACAAAAGAGATTGATACCATTTATAGTCGTATTCCCCTGTCCCCTATCTCATCCTCTTCTTGCACTCATACTTACTATCAGTGAATAGTAAGAGAATTTACTAAGACATACGGACGAATATCTTAAGGATTACTCATTCTAGGGTAACTTCACCCTATCTCTAATGAGCTACTTAATGTGTTATACTCCATAGCTAAAGTTTAACCTTAGCTCTGATACCACGATGTCATGATCCTGAGCTCGGCCTTCGAAAATCGGCACCCGTACTTCACTTGTACTCAAAATGCCGCAGATTCAAACGCCGAATTGTGGAATATGCATGTATATGCTTTTTTGTTTGATGATAATAAACATATATACATTTATTTAAATGTATTTGATATTGTACTATTTTATTTTACACAGATTAAATAGATATTTGCTGAATAAAATAAATAACACAGAATTTGAATTCAAACGAATATTTTATTCAAACAAATATTTATTACAATTTTGATAGTACAATTTCAAGCTCTCACTATATACATCATTTTTTATCACAATACAATTACATCATGATTTCATAGTTACATCATTTCCTCACTACATATCACTCACACTCGTATTTATCTTCAACTTCATTCCAATGTGAATCCAGCATTTGAGCAATCTGCAGAAATATACATTGACGCAGTAAAATTGAAAAGGAAATGTTTTTGCAGTATAAATCAAAAATGTGTTTTTGAAAATATTATTTGCCTCAGTTATTTGGGTTGTTCGTCATCATTTATATTTGAATTCATCACACGCGAACAATGTGACATGCACAGTGTATCACTGTACATGCCACAAGGCCGTGCACACTGATATATGTATATACACTTGATATATTTACAGGGACAAGTGAGCACAGGTCAAACCCAAATACAGAATTCAACTCAAGTGCAATAAAATGATGTCACAAGGTCAAATCCAAATTTCTAGATTCAACTCAAGTACTTGAACCAATGATCATGGCAGTGAACAAAGCAAGTGAACCAGTACAAGGCAGCAAATCCAGACCACATGCAAGTGAAATAATCAGACTACAAGTATCACAAATGCACAAGATACTGCGATGCCAAAGCACAACAACCAACACAATGACAGTGAAGGACTGCACAAATTCAAGAAGAGCACAAGCACAGTTCAAATGACCAGACTCGAGCATACATACAAGACTATGCCACCAGACCAGCTACAACAGTGCAGTGACTTCAGAAATGAACAAACAAATATCCAGTGTGGATGCAGACATACATCAGTGAACTTTACACAAGCCATCATGCAGTCTACAACTTCAAATAATCAGTAGACCAACAAATGCCACCAACATAAAAAAGGATCCAGACTACAATGATCAAAGTGCCATCAAGAAACATCAGAGATCAGAGAAGTGCAAACATATCACAGTAATGATCAAAGTCAGGGATAAACACTGTAGTAGCAGTTTCAAAATAGAATCATACTGAGTGTCAGAGAGTCGAAGTCGTGAGCAACACGAAGCAAGTAAATCACAAAATCAGAAATGAACAAAGTCAAAATATGATCGAAGTCAAAGTCGTGAGTTGATCAAGTCAAAGCAAGAAATTCACGGAGCAATAAAAACAAAGCCGTGGTCATCACAAAATAAATCAAAGCCGTGTCAACCAAGATACCAAGAATCACGTATATACGCATTTTTGAAAAGGTCAACAATCATCTCGAGCATCCATACGAAAATCAACAGCAGAGAAAAGGATTTGACAAATTCAAATACATATAGACGAACGAATATTCAGGGATTCGAACCCTATAAAAGGATGAACATCATCGGCAAAATATTTATTCGAGTTCAAGCTAACAGAAAAACAATAAACCAATAACTCGAATCACATCGAATTCAAGTATTAAATCCAGTAAGCCAAAGGTATAAATTACATACCAAATTCAGTGTCGAATTCGATCATCAAGAAGAAGCCAAAGCCAAAGAGACGTCGATCGACAGTAAAAACAAACTGAAATCATCATTCGATCAGGCGCTAGTACGAAGCTCAAATTCGCCAGCAAAACTAACAAAGTCGTAGCCCTAATTTAGTCGAGCAAGTGTTGAAGAAGCCGAAATTCCATAATTCATCAGAGAATCGAAAACAAAGCCGAAGCTCCAATTTCTCCAGCAAAACTAACAAGGGAAAAGCCCTAATTCAGTCGAGCAAGTTGTGAAGAAGATCGAGCTCGTATTCAACAGAGAATCAACACATTGCCGAAGCCCTAGTTTTGAAATCGCCATTTTCTTCTCAAAGGATCGGACTAGTAAAATAACAAAAGGGATTGAAGACAAATTGAATTGGGCCGAAGTTTTTAGTAAATAAAAGAACGGGCTGAAGTATTATAGAAGAAAAGCGGGCCAGGCTTCTCTATTGAAAAAGAGAGTTTTAATTGGTCTAGGGTTTTAAATTTGTTTTTGGGTCGGGTTTTATTTATTTAATCTTTAGGCCTAGTTTAGGGCAAAAGCATTTTTAAATTGTCGATTTAATTTTTGCCCTAGGTTTAATCTGTATTTTGTCTTTCAGTTTGTATTTCACAAAGACCAGTTAGAGTCAATCACCACCTAGGGTTTAGGTGTTGTCAGATTGTCTAGTTAGGGTTAGTTCAGTGAGCAGGGAGGCTGCGAGTTTGCAAAGCTCTATAGGCGGGAGCAGAGTTTGCGAGTAAACGAAACTCTATAGGCGGAGCAGGGTGTGCGAGTCTGTAGGAGTGTTTGTGAGCGGGAGCGAGTGTCTGCGAGTCTGTCAGAGTGTTTGTAAGCGGGATACTGTTTAACTCTAATAGAAATCTGGGAATGCAGCAGTAGGCAGGGGTTGCCGAAGCTGGGTAAATTCTGGGTGTGATTTACTTTACTGCATATTTATTTATCTGCATTTTGATTACGTGTTTAATTCGAGAAAATTTGCGATTAACCCTATTCACCCCCCCCCCCTCTAGGGTTAATCTAGATCCTACAAGTGGTATCAGAGCCTGGTATTTTTACTTTAACTCTAGAGTCATGAATTCATCGAATAATGCTTTTTCTGAGGGGCAATCTATTGCTAGGCCACCGATGTTTAATGGTAATGATTATGCTTACTGGAAAGTTAGGATGAGTATCTATCTTAGTTCTGTTGATTACGATGTTTGGGATATTATTGAAACTGGCTATAGAGCTCCCACTATAACTGTTGGTGATACTGAGATTCTTAAACCTAAGGATAGGTGGGACGCTAATGATAAGAAGTTAAAAACTACTAATGCTAAAGCTATGAATGCTTTGATCTGTGCTCTTGATAAAAATGAATTTAATAGAATTTCTCATTGTACAACAGCACAGGAAATTTGGCACACTCTGGAGGTGACACACGAAGGAACTTCTCAAGTCAAGGAGTCTCGTCTAGCCCTGTTCAGCAATGAATACGAGAACTTTGTAATGGACAAAGGCGAGAGCATAAAGGACATGTTTGGACGCTTCTCAACCTTGGTATACAATGCTAGAGCGCTTGGAAAGGTATTCTCCGAGGTAGAGTTAGTGAGGAAGATACTACGAGTCTTACCGATGAACTTTGAGGCAAAAGTCACAGCAATACAAGAATCAAAAGATCTGAGTAAACTAAGCATGGAGGAGTTGATTGGCAACTTGATGACATATGAGCTTGAGCTAAAATCAAAGGAGGAACGCAACAACTCCGAATCAAAGAAGAAGACGATTGCCTTGAAGAGCAGAGAAGAGAGCGATGATGAAGCAGAAGATCCAATTGAAGAACTTGCAATGGCTGTCAATAATTTTAGAAAATGGTCAAGATTCGGGTCACGCAAGAAGAAAACAAATGGTAATAGGTCAAAAGATTCTGACAGTTCCGATAATGAATTGACCTGTTATAACTGCAATAAGCCTGGCCACATCAAACCAAACTGCCCACTTCTCAAAAACAACAAAGGAAAGAAAAAGAAGAAGAAGGTCTTTGCAGCAACTTGGGATGATGAAGAAGGAGAGGAAGTTTCGAATGATAACTCAGAGGAGGCTAACTTGTGTCTTACGGCAAGATCAGATTCAGAAGAAAGCTCAGTGGAATCAAGATCAGATTCAGAAGCAAGCTCAAAGGATAATGAGGTAAGAAACTATTCTTATAAAGATCTTGTTTATTTGTGCCTCGATCTTACTAAAACTGTTGAAGCTCTTGATTCTAAAAATGAAAAACTGAAATCTGATAGGAAAGAACTTGCCCGTGAAAATTTTAGGTTAGAATCTGAACTTGAAAAAATTCAAAACTTAGAATGTAAAAACTGTAAAGCTTTAGATTCAGAATTATCTAAACTGAAAAATAGCTTCGAGGATCTTGAAAAAGAAAACCTGAATCTAAAGGAAACTATTGAAACTAGGAAAAAGGATTTTGTGAATAGATGCACCTCACTTGTGACTGAAAACACGACACTAAAAACCAAAGTCCAAAATCTTGAGAAAACACTGAATAACTTTTCAAGAGGAGAAAAATCATTCAATATGTTATTGGGAAATCAATCTTTTGCTAACAACAGAAAAGGACTAGGTTTTGGGAAAACACAAGTTGATGATAATGCAAAAAGTAAGAGTGTCTTTGCAAGATGTGAAATAATTGACCATCGTGTTGAAAATTGTAGTCATAGGAACAAGAACACAAAATTTATTCAAATTTGGGTTCCGAAGAATTCTACAAACCAATTTCATATCTATTGGAACAAGAATGAAAAGGCAAAACAAGTTTGGGTTCCAAAGGGATTGTTTATTCATAATTATTTTGCCACTAACAACCATGGACCTATAAAAAGGTCAGAAAAATCTTTTACCGTGTAGGTGTGGTGGCAGGCTAAGGAACAACATTAAATGTTGTCTGGATTCTGGTTGTTCCAGACACACAACGGGCGACAAATCAACGTTCCTTAGCCAAGTATAAAGGTGACAGATTCACAATGGGTAAACAACGAAAGATTATCGTTCAGGTAAAACAGGTAATTGTATTTATTTTCAACCGATAGATAAAATGTGAAAATCTGCACCATAATCTGGATTAAATCAGCCAGTTATGTGATATGTTTTGTGATGTTAATTCTGATCTTTTAATCAATCATCTTTGAGGAGAATTACTTGAAGTAATTATGATGGTTGACAGATTCTGACTAACTTGATATGATCTTACATGACTTGTTCTTATCTATGACTTTGATTTATGCTTAAAAGTTGACCAACCATTTTTCATTGAACTTAATCTCTTTTTTGGTCAAATTATGATGTTGATCCTATGGTTTCTTAATCTGACACTGAGATTTTTTTTGATGGTTAACACGACTTCAATTTAAAGTCAAGTTTGTTGAAAATGACTCTGAGATAATTTGTTGAAATTTCACAATCTGGTCTATAACATCCAAACGAGTGATATTGAGTCAGATGCAGATTACACTGGTAATGTAGTTGATAGAAAAATTACTAGTGGAACGTGATTACATTTTGAGACATTCATTTGCTGCATCATTTTTCAAAGAAAATATCTGCATATCTTTCACTTGAAATATTTTTCATTTTAGCAGAATTTTTCTTAAAAACCCCTTCTAGAAAATAATTTCTTTTGACCTTGTATCAGATTTGTTATTTAAGAAAACTTGATTTTATTGAAATTGATTAACTGATCTGACCCCCTAATAATTATCTAAAAAGATAAATAGTGATTGAAAATAAGATGAGTGTTGATATTAATCATATATTATAACTTGAGAAAGTATATTTAGAAAATTTCTTTAGAAATTTAAACAAGAGTTATAAAAACTTTTTGTTGATAACTATTCCATGATCATTTCTATTTCTATCATCCGTCTATCAACCATCACTCATCAAAAATCAATATAGTATGATTAATTTGTGGTAGTTTAAACAGGGAATCATTTGTGCTTCAATTTTATTATATTTCTAACAATAAAATCCAAAATATTCACTCTCATTTAAAAGTCCTCACGGTTATGCATGGGTGAATTACTTGGATTTTTGATTTTGTGCTTCCATGCTCATTTAAAAGTCCTCACGGTTATGCATGTATGGAACGCATATCAAAATTAATTGATTAAATAGACAAGTTGATTCTAATCCCATTTAAAAGTCCTCACGGTTATGCGTGCTTAGAAGATACTTGAATTCATTTTTTAAAAATTTGGAATACTACTAATCTCATTTAAAAGTCCTAACGGTTATGCATGGTTAGTAGATATTCAAATCTCCTGAAATAAATATACCACAAATAGACACAACTATATGGTTTTATTTGATGAAATCATTCATATCATTCTAAAGTGGAATATGCATCAATTAAAGTATTTATGATTTTTGTTTGATTTTCTTATTGAAATTAATATTTATACTCGATTGAGCTTTAATATTGTATTAATGTCTACCACTATATCTCTACTTTTCTATTACTATTATTCTTTTGCTGATAACAAAAGGGGGAGAGAAAAGTTAAGATTTTGAAAGTAAAGGTCAAAGATTTTCTAATTGCATTAAGGCTCATTTGAATTCTTTATTCTCATGCATATATGTAGGGGGAGTATTGTGTAGAAAGAGAGCATTCAAATAGGGGGAGCAAACTGAATAATCAAATACATTTAATGTAGTCAAAATCTTAAATATATGTTTGTTATCATCAAAAGGGGGAGATTGTGGAATATGCATGTATATGCTTTTTTGTTTGATGATAATAAACATATATACATTTATTTAAATGTATTTGATATTGTACTATTTTATTTTACACAGATTAAATAGATATTTGCTGAATAAAATAAATAACACAGAATTTGAATTCAAACGAATATTTTATTCAAACAAATATTTATTACAATTTTGATAGTACAATTTCAAGCTCTCACTATATACATCATTTTTGATCACAATACAATTACATCACGATTTCATAGTTACATCATTTCCTCACTACATATCACTCACACTCGTATTTATCTTCAACTTCATTCCAATGTGAATCCAGCATTTGAGCAATCTGCAGAAATATACATTGACGCAGTAAAATTGAAAAGGAAATGTTTTTGCAGTATAAATCAAAAATGTGTTTTTGAAAATATTATTTGCCTCAGTTATTTGGGTTGTTCGTCATCATTTATATTTGAATTCATCACACGCGAACAATGTGACATGCACAGTGTATCACTGTACATGCCACAAGGCCGTGCACACCGATATATGTATATACACTTGATATATTTACAGGGACAAGTGAGCACAGGTCAAACCCAAATACAGAATTCAACTCAAGTGCAATAAAATGATGTCACAAGGTCAAATCCAAATTTCTAGATTCAACTCAAGTACTTGAACCAATGATCATGGCAGTGAACAAAGCAAGTGAACCAGTACAAGGCAGCAAATCCAGACCACATGCAAGTGAAATAATCAGACTACAAGTATCACAAATGCACAAGATACTGCGATGCCAAAGCACAACAACCAACACAATGACAGTGAAGGACTGCACAAATTCAAGAAGAGCACAAGCACAGTTCAAATGACCAGACTCGAGCATACATACAAGACTATGCCACCAGACCAGCTACAACAGTGCAGTGACTTCAGAAATGAACAAACAAATATCCAGTGTGGATGCAGACATACATCAGTGAACTTTACACAAGCCATCATGCAGTCTACAACTTCAAATAATCAGTAGACCAACAAATGCCACCAACATAAAAAAGGATCCAGACTACAATGATCAAAGTGCCATCAAGAAACATCAGAGATCAGAGAAGTGCAAACATATCACAGTAATGATCAAAGTCAGGGATAAACACTGTAGTAGCAGTTTCAAAATAGAATCATACTGAGTGTCAGAGAGTCGAAGTCGTGAGCAACACGAAGCAAGTAAATCACAAAATCAGAAATGAACAAAGTCAAAATATGATCGAAGTCAAAGTCGTGAGTTGATCAAGTCAAAGCAAGAAATTCACGGAGCAATAAAAACAAAGCCGTGGTCATCACAAAATAAATCAAAGCCGTGTTAACCAAGATACCAAGAATCACGTATATACGCATTTTTGAAAAGGTCAACAATCATCTCGAGCATCCATACGAAAATCAACAGCAGAGAAAAGGATTTGACAAATTCAAATACATATAGACGAACGAATATTCAGGGATTCGAACCCTATAAAAGGATGAACATCATCGGCAAAATATTTATTCGAGTTCAAGCTAACAGAAAAACAATAAACCAATAACTCGAATCACATCGAATTCAAGTATTAAATCCAGTAAGCCAAAGGTATAAATTACATACCAAATTCAGTGTTGAATTCGATCATCAAGAAGAAGCCAAAGCCAAAGAGACGTCGATTGACAGTAAAAACAAACTGAAATCATCATTCGATCAGGCGCTAGTACGAAGCTCAAATTCGCCAGCAAAACTAACAAAGTCGTAGCCCTAATTTAGTCGAGCAAGTGTTGAAGAAGCCGAAATTCCATAATTCATCAGAGAATCGAAAACAAAGCCGAAGCTCCAATTTCTCCAGCAAAACTAACAAGGGAAAAGCCCTAATTCAGTCGAGCAAGTTGTGAAGAAGATCGAGCTCGTATTCAACAGAGAATCAACACATTGCCGAAGCCCTAGTTTTGAAATCGCCATTTTCTTCTCAAAGGATCGGACTAGTAAAATAACAAAAGGGATTGAAGACAAATTGAATTGGGCCGAAGTTTTTAGTAAATAAAAGAACGGGCTGAAGTATTATAGAAGAAAAGCGGGCCAGGCTTCTCTATTGAAAAAGAGAGTTTTAATTGGTCTAGGGTTTTAAATTTGTTTTTGGGTCGGGTTTTATTTATTTAATCTTTAGGCCTAGTTTAGGGCAAAAGCATTTTTAAATTGTCGATTTAATTTTTGCCCTAGGTTTAATCTGTATTTTGTCTTTCAGTTTGTATTTCACAAAGACCAGTTAGAGTCAATCACCACCTAGGGTTTAGGTGTTGTCAGATTGTCTAGTTAGGGTTAGTTCAGTGAGCAGGGAGGCTGCGAGTTTGCAAAGCTCTATAGGCGGGAGCAGAGTTTGCGAGTAAACGAAACTCTATAGGCGGAGCAGGGTGTGCGAGTCTGTAGGAGTGTTTGTGAGCGGGAGCGAGTGTCTGCGAGTCTGTCAGAGTGTTTGTAAGCGGGATACTGTTTAACTCTAATAGAAATCTGGGAATGCAGCAGTAGGCAGGGGTTGCCGAAGCTGGGTAAATTCTGGGTGTGATTTACTTTACTGCATATTTATTTATCTGCATTTTGATTACGTGTTTAATTCGAGAAAATTTGCGATAACCCTATTCACCCCCCCCTCTAGGGTTAATCTAGATCCTACACGAATCTGGCTCACCGGAGCTTATAACACCATTAAGTATAACAACACAGCGGAAGAAAGAAACAGATGATATCATATACAACTCCAATGAATACAATATCCAGAATGATACACAACAATGATATCAATAATACACAGCAATATCAGAGATATGATACAATGCTACAGCGGAAATAACAACAATGGGAGAGATCACTCCAAATGATCTACAAAAGAGAATGAGTCCAACTACCCCAACATCAAGCTCAAACCGTCTTCACGATTGCACCAAGATAAGCAATGTCAGTCGTCAGTGAACTCCAAACACTGAACTAGCTCCAACTAGTCTACTAAACCTGAATATCTGAAAAACCCAACTCTAGACTGCCCGTGTGGAAAATTATGGGCACCCAGAGTTTAGGAAGGGAACAATAAACTCCGAGTCAGTCATGAGACTGGTGTGAGTAACAAAAACAGTTTATCTTTAAAACAAACAACAAAATAATTTTAAACATTGAAGTCCGCAATGCTTTTGGAAAATGAAACTACCATAAGACCTCCTGCCACACACACAATGCAAATGCAGAATTGGAGGAGATTTCTTCTTATGATAGTCAAACATGCTTACTACGCAAAAACACCTTTGATATTATTACTAGTGCATAGTGTAGGAAACATTTCGAAAGTATAATATTAATCTTAGCCAGCATAGACATTCTGAACTATGCCTACTATAGCTACCATCTAAACAGTGGTGACCACCATAAGTAAATGGCAGGTTCTACAACTAAAACCGTACAGGGTTCGTATTGGGAATTGGATTTCCAACAAATGGTCAGGCTAAGGAATTTCCCACTGTCAATGGGTACGCCTCTGGGTGGACGTCCCGAGAACTAACTAGCTCTCTGCCAACACAAGGCCGGGTTACCTCTTACACTAGGTAACTACTACACGAATATGCCACCCCCCGGTCCTTTGGGACCTTTATCCGAGGTACCTCGATCACAAAGCAACAATCACACAGAGTAAATGAGATTGGAGCAACCACACAGGTAAATATCTGGGCTCCATACCATGATACAACCTTTTTCCAGAAGGAAATGACATACCCTAAATGGAGCGACCCTCATAACCTTGCCGCATCATTCCTGTTTCGACCATTTCCGGGTTGTGAGGTCCTGATGCGGTCTCGTCCACAAAGCTACGCTTTTTCACAAAGCCATGCTTTGCTCAACAAATGATCAACAAATGATCAGCACACAACAGCACTCAGCATGCCACACTACCAAATTAGGAGTATATCACTGATAACCTTCAACTACATAACCTCTGAGCTCGTACGTCTCAAAGAAGGGTGTTAAGCTAAGAGAATAAATTCTCAGCCACCAAACAGAAATGTATTTGAAAGAAATCGGCTTTATATCTCAAGTGTAATGTCAAACATACAACCATACAAGTCTATTCCGGGTTCGAACAGAACCGAAGGCACTTCCTAAGAAGCCCTTGCAATCCGGGTATTCACAATCCTGATCGGACTTCCCATCACTTAGGGAATCTCTATACCGGGCGCTACCCAGTGTAGAGACAATCGATAGGTTATCCTATCATTCTCACAAATACCCGGTCTTCAACATCGGTCTTCGAATGCAATCCATATATGACGTATCATTATTCGGAATGGGTTATATGACACAAAGTCCTCTCCTGGCTAAACCGAATAACGAGCGCAATATTTAAAAACATATGGATAATGGGATTTCAATTAAGTCATGACTTATTATCCAAAACTTTCCTTTCGAATGGTTTTAACAAATCATCATTTTAATCTTATACAAAAAGATTCATCTCACAAAGTTCACCCAGTTTCACAAAGATCTATTCATAGATTTCCAAATCGATTTCCATTTCAATTGGATTAACTCATTAAATCTTTAAATCAAGATTTAACTTATAGCTTTCAAAAACAATTCCAATTCAAATATTTTATAATATAAAAGATACACCATTTTAAATCTTTTTTCCCGTTTTCAAATCACAATTTAATCATTGTCACAAAGGTTAATTCATAGTTTTCTCAAACTATTTACAATTTCATTACAACTTGAAATCTTTCAATCCCAATTGGAAATTCTTCCTTTTTATGAAAGCTACTATTATTTGAAACAAATAGTTTTCGGTTTGGAAACTCTAATTACAATTTCATAGGTTAAAGCCATTCAAGTATAAAACTTGGATTTAAATTTAGATTTCCAAAACACACCTTTTTAATGGTTAAAAACCCATATGAACATCTTTTATAACTTGTACAATCTTTTAGACCATAGTTCCAAAATCATTGAATTCAATTTCAAATATTGAATTCAAATTTAAATCAAATTATTTGAATTTCAAATTTCATTAAGTTATTTAAAAATAACTTTCATTTTAAAAACTCTTTTCCAAAGCTTTGAATTCCAATTCCAAAACTATTTTGGATTCAAGAATTAATCTTTAAAATTGACAAAAATCAGTGACTTAACCGATTTCCTCGTGAAATCCATATTGGTGTGTGTATGGTGTAGTCCAGGGGTTTCACACAGTAGTGCAACATCATTCAATCATCACAGATCAGAATACAGAAATATAGTTGATAAGCGGTATAAACTATAATGCTTATCGTTCATTCACAGATTCACAAATAAATCACAGATAAAATAAATTACATTCATCACAGCTTGAATTAAAACAAATCATATCACACAGCATCACATAGTAGAGATGACAAAACAATTCACACCATTCAATAGAATACAATCATCCATAAATGAAACCAATTAAGATATCTGATTAATCTAAACCAGATCATTTGCCTATGGATAATTTCTAGTCAGGGTTAATTAATAATTAATTAATTACAAACCATTTAATTTATTAATCATTCCTTAATTACTTTTATAATCAATTAATTCATCTTTAATTAACTAATTAATTAATTATCCATTAATAACATATTAATTAATCCTTAATTACCAGTTATTATCCCTAATTACTTAATTAATTAGTCACTAACTACATCTTAATTACTAAATTGATTAATCACTAATTATTAATTAATTATCTCTAATTATCTAATTAATAATTCTTAATTACAAATTAATTAAACCCTTAATTAATTAATTTTATAATCTTAACTATTTATTTATTTATCCTTAATCATTTATTAATTAAACTAATTAATTATTCCCTAATTACTTTTATAAACTTAATTAATCTCAATTACTTTAAGATAAACCATCATCCTTTATTAATTTCTTAACTATCATTAACATATAACTTTAAAACATTTTGTCCTTTTACTCAACACTTAATTACATTTCTAAATTAAGTTTAAATTAACTTAAGAATTCATCTTAATAAGTTTAAGTAACATAAATCATACAACTCTTAAATCAGTTGTTAAAATCATTCATTATATAAAGACTTGCTTTTATTAAAAAAACTTGTTTTAACATTTACTTTGGGTACAACCCGATAACTACTCGAGCCCTGCCCTGAGTAAACCGTTCCCTTCCCTTACCTTTACTTTAAGTTTTAAAAAATTATATTTTGTTTAAGTTAAAATCAAGAAAGCTAAACACTCACGTCCCCGAAGACAAACTCGAGAAAAACAGCTGAATCCCCGAATTTCCTCTCGAGCCACTTGCCCTGCCAAACTACTGACACTCTGACACGCGTACACATGTACGCCAGAACTTCGACTTTTCGACTATCGCCGATACCTTCAACATGTCAACGACCATCCCCATCATCAATCCCGACCACCTAGACTTCATCACAAACCCAAATTCAAAATCAAGCTAGTGAGTCGAAACTGGAACTACACACTATGGCCAAAACCCCTCTCGAACTCACGTCTCCGACCACCAGAGTGCCTACAACTCCGGTTATAACTTCGACAACCCCCATCCTTCCATCTCCAAGAAGCCGGTGGCACTCGATCCACCAGAGGCATCGCCATGAACTCGTTCTAGACTCGACAAAAAAACAGTTCGAAACCCTACATCGACCAAACACCGCCGCCACGAAGAACTGGAACAACTCTGGCTATTTTTTTCCGACCTCGCCGACCACTCCTCCACCTCCAGTCAAAACCCCGATCACCCTAGATCCTTGGATCCCCAGAAATTGCTCAAAAACCACTTTCTGGTCATCTCCCAAATGCACACTCGATACTAATCTAAAATTTGTGATTTTCATCTTATAAATAATATTTTCCCGAGTCGATTCAAGTTATATACTTGAATCAGCAAATTGCAACATTTGAATTTTACATGTTTTTAGAATTTGCTACTGTATTCTTGATTCCAGATAATATATATATATATATCAAACATGTTTAAAACTATTTTTTAATCCTAGTTCATGTTTTAACAAACTTAATTGGTTTGAAAACTAAGGCCTAACAGAGATCATAGGGAAAGATTTTTGAATTTTGATTAAAAGTTTAACTCTGAACTAAGAACAGAGATATACAATTTCAACAGACATGCACACTTCCTATATACAAAGATATCACTACAAAAATATATACAAGCAAACATCATTCAACTCAGAATTCTCACAGGCAACAGAACTTAACCTATTTAAGCTTTAATATAAATGTTTACTCACCTGAAACAATGTTGAACAAAGAAAAACTTCTTGTTTTAAACTGTTATCAGCCTGATTTTCTTGATCCTCCTTGCTTTGTTGAATTTAGTTGAATTCTTGTTTAAGTTTTGAATGGTATTTGCTTTAGATTTTTTTTTCCCAGTTTTGAATGGAACGAACTGGAATGAAGATTGATATATGAAAAATGAAGTTATAGGGTAATATATTTGTACAGGTTGATGTATTTTCTTTTTTTGTGTTTGTACAACTTAGCAGAGATTTTTCTTTTGCTTTGGAGGCTGATGAGATATTGTGATGGCTTGCATTAATTGCCATGTACAATTTATACTTATCCTATTTTCATTTCGGATGTACAAACTTTTATATAAAATTATCTATGTACTAGTGTCTTCCTATATAAGCTTGCTTATCTTCTTTTCTTCTTTGTGTTGTCTGGTTTCATTCTTGAGCATATGATGTTGTCTCCTTATGCAAGCTATTCACATATATATCTACTTGTTTCATTTTATCATTCACACAAATTTTGATTTGTTTACACTTGAATATATATTTTGTTTGTTTATTTTTTTCTTTTCCAGGCTTGCTAAGTTGATAAACGAACTGATATAGAGGATGATATGATTTTCATTTAATGCCTATGCTTCCTTTCTTTTTGTTTGTTTCATTACTTTGTAGTATAAGTGAACTTCTATTTTATTTTATTTTTCTTTTATTAATTTTGTTTGTTTATTACTTTATAATGTAAATAAATATCTATTCCAACATGTTGTTAAATTTTATCTATGTGTTACTTTATATATATTTTTTCATAATTTATTTTATATAGTTGTATTAACTTATTAACATGATATTAAGATTTTAATATATTGACTTTATATTGTATAAAAACTATATATATATATATATTGTAATATAGATGAATTTCTATATTTTATTTGTTGTTAAAATTTAGCTAATGTTTAATTTATATTTTATAATTTCTCTTTTATATAAAATTTTATTTTCGCAATTTCTAAATTCAAAATGATTTAATATATTTTCATTTGGATTCGGGGAAACTCGAATCAATTTATCAATTAAATTTAAATTTTATCCAAAAATTAAATTAATTATCAATTTAAACTTAGTTAAAATCCGGGATCGTTACACTTTATATGGAATCGTTACACTTTATATCAATTGATCAATTAAATTTTCTAACACCTTAATTTTCTGAAAATTTTTGGCAGTCTCCCTTGTACGGGGATCCTTTTGCAATATGACAAAAGTGATAAAAATATATACATCGACCCACATGGTCGGAAACATAATATATATCAATATTTATTTCATTGCTGTATTTAATCCGAAAACGTACCTTTATTTAGCGTTTATTAAGCGAGCGAGCTTACTTTATATGAAATTTCGCAACCCAAATTTAATCCAATAGCCTCCTTGTACCTGTACTTACTTAATTTAAATACATAAGTCCCAAAAATATGAAATTTACTAACATTTCATTTATTTAACTAGTTAACACATGAATTTCGTAAGCAATGCAAGCATAACATGTATATTTAGAATGTACCTACAATTTCAAGGTTCCAACGCTTAATCTTTCACTTCCAATTCAATTTATATACCATTTATACAATTCCAGATGCTTCACAACTATTTATAAGCATTCAATTCATATCAACACATATTATACCAATATTCATTTCAAACTGATTCTTAATCAATTTATTCACTTACCATTTATTTGCAAAATTTTGTTTACTTCCGTTTATGTCAAACGACATTTTTTCCATGCAAATTTGGTGTTATTCGTTTAATAAAATAACCACTCCAGTTTATAAACCATTTTAAATTGGTTTTAAATCAATTTATCAATTTCTTATTGATTCACCTTCAATTTATTTACAAATCTTGTTCCCTCAATTTTTATATTCAACAACAATCCAATCCATGCCAATTTATTTATGATCCATTTCATAAATTTATTTGAGCCAAGCTTCCTTCCAAAAATATTAACTTAAGTTAATTCGTTTACTTCCAATTAATTCAGCTATATAACTTAAGTTTATTTCCTTTGCAACAAATTCCATTCCAATTTTAGATTGATTCTTATTCCATCTATTCAATTCCATTTAACTCAAGTCTCATTCCAATATCTCATTCACTAATTAATTCATCTAATTAGCTTACTTTCACTTTATACTTCATAATTAGATTTTTATATCAAAAATCACTCCATTTAATTTACTTGAGTTCAAATTCATTTTATAATTCAAGTTTGGATTTTTATATCTTCACCAAAATATCAAACAATTTTTATTTTGGTTTTTCTATTCCACTTTTCCAATTTACAAGTTATACAACTTATATTTCACATTTCCACGTTATAAGTTCAAAAGTTTATTTTCTTTCCGGGTTCACACCTTCAAATGAATATCCCATTCATTTTGCCAAATAAATTTTCATTTAATTATTTTACATTCATCGCTTCACATTTATATCCATTTACATTCATCGCTTCACATTTATATCCATTTACACATTCCTTTATCACTCTCATTTATATTCTCCATATTCAATTAGTTGCATTCAACTA
This sequence comes from Allium fistulosum, assembly GCA_030737815.1. NCBI lineage: Eukaryota > Viridiplantae > Streptophyta > Magnoliopsida > Asparagales > Amaryllidaceae > Allium > Allium fistulosum. The sequence goes on from CM060902.1 coordinate 240,223,868, forward strand.
ATTAACATCCAATCCATTTAATTAATTCATTAATTCTTTCATTAATTTACTTCATTAACATTCAAATCACAATCAATTAAATTTCTAAAATTTAATTCATTCAACTTAACTTAAGTTGAATTTCATTTAATTTTATATCTCAATCCAAATCGATATCATTTCTAATCCAATCCAATTTTATTTAACTTAGCTTAAGTCAAATTTCATCCATTTTAACTTACTCAAGTTAAAATTTATTTCCGAAACTCAAATTACATACTTTTCTTTCTTATTAAAATCATTCTCAATTTATAAGTTCATAACTTATTTTCTGATGTTTTTCCCAACATTTATATTAAAATTCCAGAATTCAAACACCCGGTTTTTATTTTAAATCATTTGAAACCATAATATATATATATAGCTCTATTGGTTTAACAAACCATTTCCTTGGAATTTCAAATCAACTTGATTTTATCCAAAACAACTCCCTTGGAATTTCGAAAACTACACTTGTTTTTTTCAACAAAAATCTCCATATCAAATTATTACGGTAGCAATCCGTCGCTTAGAAACTCGAAAATGAACATCGATGATGTCGCGATCATCATCAGAATTATTTTCCAGCGACTGAAGTGAGTTCAGTGCTTTATTACTTCCAAAGCCCATTTTAAAATAATTTCTATTCAGAAATATCTCCAAAATAATACTCCATTATTCTTCACAAATCACTTTGGAAAACATTTCCAAAACCTCTTAGATTTAAAAATTCCCAAACACTTAGTCCAAATTCATTTAAAGCATTTTCCAAAATTTCCGGGACTTAAATTTCCATATTCTGGTTTGAATCCACTTTTAGTTACAACTCATATGTATAATCATACTTATACAATTTCTATTTGGTTATATAAATCATTTCAATTTTTATAATCTTGTTTTCATTATAATATTAACAGCCAAACATTCCAATTATACTATAGTAATTTCATGAAATTATTTCTTTTATATCAAAATATAGTTTGGGTAAAATTATTTCATTTACCCTCTTTTCAAAACAATACCGTGTCAGTTTACCTTGTTTAAGAGTTTAGAAACCCCTATCGATACAGTTGTACTTCCCATACCAACAAGAATTCATAAACACTCAACAGATAAGTCAACATAATATAAAACATTTTATATTCACTAATAAGTATGCTCTCTCATATATATACGCGCAACAACTCATTCTAGGGTACTACTACCCTATCTCTAATGAGTCAAACCCCACAAAGCTAAGGTTATCGCTAAACCAAAGCTCGGATACAACATGTGACAACCCACATTTTGGAAGGATTAAATCGACAATAATCCACACATGTCCAACTTAAACAATCCGAAACATAGATAATCATTGGGGTTAATTAAGGAAAAAATAAGAAAACAAACACAAAATCTCGCAGCGGAACGATAAAATATAATAATCAAATAAGCAGTTCATGAAGCTGTTTATATTATACATTTCATTATAAATTATACAACATTTATCAGATTATATATACAACAGGGACAAATAAATAATGCAGCAAAACAATATGATGCAGGGAATAATAATAGTAATAATATACCAAATCTTCGTCTTCATCCTCCAGAAAATGATCTTCGATGCACTGAAATACTCAGGGCTGACCCGAGTGTAATGAAAAGACAAAATACTTGAGTCAGGACTAAAATACTCTTATGTGAGTCAAATTGATATCGCGTATAACATGATTGCCATGGCATCAGAGATGTTTATGGGGTTTCACATCTCATATCCAGAGTATAACGTGCGTGCAATAACTCAAGAGATGTTATGGGATTTTCCATCTCTTAAGGATCCGTAAAAAATATTTATATGTAGTAGAATACGCTATATATATAATGTCTAATCAATAAAATAAATATCAAAATAACATTAAGGCTTTACATTGATCCACCTTAATGTGTTTTTAAGCATTGTCGTACAGTTTGCATATAAAACACCAGTAAACCGCTGGTGGATAGGGATGCGCTGTGATACGACAACACTAAATCAAAAGCGTAGTGGTCTCGTATAGGGATAAAAGTATGACAAGGTACGTGAGGCAATGCCTAAGGTAGGATACTACCAGTTCGGGTCGTAGGGCTGTGATAACGCATTATAGCCATGACCGCCCAACACGTTCATCCATCCCATATTGAGTCAAAGGGAGGCTATCTCAAATCAAGGTGCACCAATCGAAACCAACAACAAGAGTAATAATATGGACCGAGTCTAAGAAAATCGAAGAACGGATGTCCGCTAGGGGTAATTAGCCCACTCGGCCCTTTCAAGCCATCCTGTTTTAGTCATTTCAAATTGGCACAAGTGTCGGGGTCTATCCATCATCATTCTCTTTCTCCAAATCCAGCAACCGATGCTAAATCCAACCACTTTGTTCTGGAGTTTCCTCCGCTTACACAGTTATTAAAGTGGTTCCAATATTGACACCAATAAGAGGCCACGGTCTCTTTAACAACCAAACGTCGTTTTACACATCGGTTGGTACTTTTATATTTCGAAAACAATTCGTACTTGATATCAAAATATCATATTCGCTTCAAAATCAAATTCATTTCGAAATCATCATATGTACTCAAAATATACTACTTCAATTCAAAATAATGTTCGCCTTAATATCTCGATTTCAGTTCCAATTCAAAATTGCTTCGAATTTCTATTTGGATTATAACTTCAATTTAACCCATTTCGTATTTAAATCCAAGATTTAAATATAAACATTCCACCTTTTTGACCAGTTTGAATTTTTATTTTAGAAAATAGTTTGAATAGTTTTAAAGTAGTTAAATAGTTAAAATAGTTTAATAGAAAATAGTTTGAGTATTGAAAATGGTTTATATAGTAAAATAGTTTGGAAAATCAAAATAATTTGTATATTTAAGAAGATAGATTTTAAACATTTTATGTTAAAATAATTTATTTGAAAATAGTTTCAAAGTCAAACTGATTCAATTCCAAATTTTCCAATTCAAATCTATTTCAATTTCCATTTCCATTTAAATCGATTCAATTCCGATTTCAATTTGAATTAACTTTCAATATTTAATTTAAAATCCCAATCTTCAAATATAATTCAATTCCAAGCTCAATTTTGAAATATTGTTTTATATTACTTTACTTAGCAATATTCAAATTTCGAATAAAGGTCCAATCTTTTAAAACAAATCAATTTTCGAAATTCAAATCATATTTCGATTATAACTTCAAAATCTCAACTTCGATTATTTAAACAATTTCGTTTACTAAATTTAAATTTCAACGTTTCAAGCTCAAGTTCGAAATAATTCAATTTCCAAAATTCGATTTTTATTTATTTAAATCAAATCATTTAAATAATTTTTAAATCATAATTCTGAAATCATTTAATTTAACCAATCTGGTGTCCGTATATAATTTTCTATCATATGGCCATGTGAATCAGTTATTTCAATTAAATTCAGGGATGGATATATATCATTTCAATCCAAATAAATGTTATAGGTATGTATCATATCAACCTATTTCTTAATTTATTCGAAATAATTCAATTTACGGTTTTATATACTATAAATAATGTACAGGATTATTCAGGATATGTCAAAATAAATAAACATCCAAATCATCCAAAACATCAATCAATAGCATTCATCACAATCAACATCCAAATCAGCCAATAATTCACAACAATTTCATAGTTATCAATATCGGGTAATTTACTGGCAATTAAATTCCAATTTCAAATTTAACTCTCAATTTTAATACCTATAGTCAATTTCATTTTCAAATAATAGTTAATAAAATTTGATACTTCATGGTTCAATTTTTAACAAACACAAAATATTATAGTACGTCGTGAGCATTAAAAACACTCACCTTTTATTTAAAACTGAAAATATTTCAGTTTCAAATAAATGCCATTTCGATTCCGTGCTAAAGCCTTCGTTGATACGATTCTAAAGCTGCTTGTTTTGTCTCAATCGGACCTCGTATGAGAAAGATATACAATTTTATAAGATTTCGATTTATAATATAATCAATTTACAATTTTTTTTCTTTAAACCATAGATCTGGCCGTTGATTTCCTGGAGAGCAGATCTGGCCGTATGCTTTATCTTCCTCGTTCGTTCCAGACAATACGCACGCAAAACCCACATAGCCGCCTCCGTTCATCTATACGCCGCGACCACATCTTTTGCCTATAATTCGATCATGAACCACCACACGAAAACTCGTCGCGAGCTCCACCTTCACCACAAACTCGGCGTCCCAATCTCCTTGATAAACATGCTCGAACGCCGCGCATTCCTGTCCAAAATATGGCATCATCCATAAGCTTCAGGCGATCGTAGCCGTATGGATTTGTAGCTCTCGACGTGCTCTTCGATTGCATAGTTGAAAGATTTTTGTAAAAGTGGATGTATTGAGTGGAAATTGAGGAGAAGGATCGTTAACTTTCGACCATTGAAAATCTGGTTGCGGCTAAGGCAAAAAAAATAGTTAGGGTTTGCTAAAATATGCGTGTGTGTGTGTATATATATATATATATATATATATATATATACACGTATACGTATTATTTTATTATTATTTTCACTATTCACGTACTTTTTCTGACGAACTCCAAATGAAGCATGTCGCCTGGCGTTTATAATGTTTTACCCCTATTCCAAACACAATGGAACAAGTTTTGAAGCGTAATTTGATCGTATGTGGAAGATAGCTTTTCGAATCGAATTAAAATATTAAATTTTCGATATTAAATTCAACATGTTTCTATCCCATACGACCAAACGGTAACTCCAAATGCTACGAAATTTGAAATCCGATAATAATACACTATTATGGATCCAATGGAACTAGTTTCGTCGAATTCTGAGACTGTGCCCTGGATCGCTATTTTAACGTGTCAATTAAATCGAACGATTTTCAAAATCGACGAAATTACTTGAAATTCCAATTTTAAAAACTTATCAACTCAATTATAATTCAAATAGAATTTATATTCATATTAGAAACCATTTCGATTCATATTAAATCGCAAATTCAATTATTTATCCTATTCCAAATATTAAATTTACTATTCATAAAATCCATTTAATCGCTATATTTGAAATTCTAAACAATTTCACTAATTCAACCAAAATCTCAATATTCAAAACCAATTAATATTTCAAATTCAATATTTAAAAATATATTAAACGTTCAAAACCAAATGATCAAAATTCTGGGTCGTTACACCGATAGTCACTGCTCCTACCTCGGCTACTTGTTGATGCAATCCTCCAGCACTCTCCTATAGTTGCGGCTCCTTCTGATTCCCAGCGCTTGGTAAGACTTTGACCTCTAATTCTTTTCGATGTCAGTTTCATGTCCATCAAAGCTAGATTGCTAAAAAATTCTGAACTACTCTCCACATGTTGGAATAGTCAACGATTCCTCTCTCGCCATATGCTCCATGAAACAACTGTAATAGCAATTGTACACAACTTAGATTCAAAGTCTTTAGCTTTCCTTTGGACGCACAGGTGCATGAAAATTTCTTGCAATTACAGCTATTATTGGTGAAATTAGTTACAGATTGACATTTCTCCCATATTTTCCATGAGTATTCGCATTCAAAGAATAACTTAGCATGGCTTTCTTCCTCATTTTCGCACAAAAGTTTTGGGTAGATATTTCCCATTTTACCAAACATTTCCTTGTGGGAAAATGACCGGCCATTGCTTTGTAGGTAGTAAGAGACATTTTAGGGCAAGTAGCCTTATCCCTGAAAACTTTGGACCATATAGTTTTAGGATGTTGTTTTCTCAGTGCTTCCCATGCAGATTTAGTAGAGAAGCCAGACTCATGCTTCCATGTCCATATGTCATTTTGTCTATCAAAGAAAAGAGGCATGCATTTTATCTTTCTTTTTAAGTCATCATTACATGGAATGGTTGCACAATGCCATGTGTTATCATGTAACGACCCGCATTTTTAACTATTTTAAATTATTAATTTTAATATGATTATTGAATAAAAATGGTTAAAAATAAAAATTCAATGATTTATTAATGTAAGTTATTGAACATGAACTTGAATAAATTTTGAAATAGCTAATTTCGATGATTTTGGCAATAATTAGTATTGAAATGGAATTTTGTATATTGAACGTGTTTATAATCAATAGTTGGAATTGAATAATGAATTGAATGACTGTAAAATGAAAGTATTTTTTTATTATTTGAATTCGTTTTTAAAATTAAATTTTATAAGTTGAATAACTTATACTTGAAATAATGTAATTTATTGGATAATTAAATTGTTTAAATTTAATATTGCAATTATTTAAATAATTGAATCTTGAATTAAGGTGAATGAAAATAATATCGAAAATTGATTAAAATTTTATTTAAATATGAATGAAGATGGTTAACATTTAAAATTGGATTTAAAAGTCAATAATTGAAAATTGAAAAATTAAATTTTGGCCACTGTCTCGGATTTCGATGAAACCAGTTTTATCATATCCGTAATAGTAAACTATTGTAGGATTTCAAGTTTCGTAGCAATCAGATTTGTCGTTTGGTCGTGCAAGCTTGAAACGCGTAGAATTTAATTTCAGGATTTAATCAAATTAATTGATTTTGAAAAGCTATCTTCTGCATACGATCGAATTAGGCTTCGAGACTAGTTCCATTTTGTTTGGAATGGTGGTAAAACATTAGGAACGCCAGGCGGCATGCTTTGTTTGGAGCTCGATAATTTCATGTGTTCATAGGCGAGATATTTTCTAATATAATAATAATATATATAACAAAAGTAAATACCCGTACATCTCGTCATCTTCTTATCTCCCCCGTACCTTTTCCTTCCTCCTATTTTCATATTCAAATTGAGCAAATAGAAGAAGAAAAGGCCGATCGATTTAAAAAAACAAAAAAAAGAGAGAAAGCGATTGATCGCGATGGCGCGCGAGCGAGAGGGGCGAAGGAGTGGGCGGCTATTCTCCTGCGAGTTTGACTCGATGCTAGGGTGCAGGTTTTCTGGGCGCGATCGATTGGAGAGGAGCGACATGGGTTTCTCGATGACTGGAGCTCGCAACGCAGCGGAATCGTGGTGGGCTTGGGCCGCGCAATGGGGAACTGGATGCCGGTTCGAGCCTGGTATGGAAGGATGAAGTTAGGTTAGTGATTATTTTTATTAGTTAGGGTAAATTAGTTTAGTTAATTATGTTTTAATTAACTCGAATATTAATTATTGAGTAATCTCCATACGAAGTCCGATTCAAGCGAAACGAGAGGCGTTGGAATCATATCGACATAGGCTACAGCTTGGAGTTGGTTTGAAATTTATTTAACTCGGAAAAAATTTCAGTTTCAGACAAAGATGAGTGTTCTATAACGCTCACGACATACTAAAATGTTTTTGTGTTCATTAAATTGATAAATGAAGTTATTTATTTTATTGATTGTTGTTTGGTAAATTTATCTGACATGAAAATGGATATAGAACTTATATTTAGAAATTTTGAATTAACAGTTGAATTGAAATTAGAATTAAACTGCTAGTAAAATTTTCGATTATTGGTAATTAGTTAATTGTTGTGAATTATTGATTGTTTGGATGATTGATTATGATGGATGTCAATTGGTTGAAATAATGGATGATTGGATGTTTATTTATTTTATATATATCCTGTATCACCCTGTTAATTAATTGACAGTATATAAAACTGTTAATTGAATTATTTCGAATAAATTAAGAAATATATTGAAATGATATATACCTATGACATTTATTTTGGATTGAAATGATATACATCCATCCCTAAAATAAAATTGAAATAACTGATCACTTGGTCATAAGATAGAAAATTATATATGGATATCAGATTGGTTAAATTTAATTATTTCAGAAATTTTATTTGAAATTATTTAAATGATTTTGATTTAAAGAAGTAAAAATCAAATTTATGAAAATCTAATTATTTTCGAAATTAAGCTCAAAATGTTAGAATCAGAATTCGTTAAACGAAATTGTTTTAAAATGAAACTTGAGATTTTGAAGTTATAATTGAAATATGATTTGAGTTTCGGAAATTGATTTGAAGTTAAAAGATTTGGATTTTTACTTGAACTTTGAAATATTTCTAAGTAAACGTAATTTAAAACGATATTTCAAAATTGAGCTCGAAATTGAATTATTTTGAAGACTTGAATCTTAAATTGAATATTGAAGTTAAATATTATTTAAATAATTTAAAGCGATATTTTGAAATTGATATAAACTGAAATGGTTTAAATTAGAATTGAATTGAAATTTAAACCATTGACTCAAATTGTTTAATCGAATTTGAAGTTAAAACTGAAAACCGAAATCGAAATCGATTTGGATTGAAATTGAAATCGAAATGGAATCGATTTAAAATGGAAATCGAAATTGAGTCAATTTGAATGGAATTTAAATTAAAGATGATTTGAATTGGAAGGTTTGGAATTGGATCAGTTTGACTTTGAAACTATTTTCAAATAAATTATTTTAATATAAACTGTTTAAACCGATCATTTTAAATATTCAAATTATTTTGATTTCCAGACCATTTCCTATATAAACCATTTTAAATATATGAACCATTTTATTCAACTATTTTATATCAAACTTTTTTAAATTGTATTAACTATTTAAAACTATTCAAACTATTTTCTAAAAATTCAAACCGGTCAAGGCTAGAATGTTTATATTTAAATCGTTGATATAAATATGAATTGGGTTAAAATGAAGTTATAACATAAATTGAAATTCAAAACAATTTTTGGAAGCGGAATCGGGATATTGAGGCTGTGACACCCCACCTCTATACTCACACTAGCCAAGGACACTACGGGGTAATGCCGTCAACTAGCACGAAGATTAAGGCTGTTGAGGAGCGGCCATCTGTGTAATTGCTTTGTGCGAGTACCGATATGTCAGATAATATAACTTACATTTCGTTTCAAGAGGAAATTCGACATATCAAATACAAACTCAAAGCTACTGCACAGTGGCTATGAGGCCTTCGGAAACAAATATAGAAATAAATAGAACTCAAATCAGTCGTAGATATTCATACCACAAAGGCGGAAACAGATATGAATATAACACATAGAAGTGTACATCAGAGTAGTGGTCAAACAAGATCCACTACATCATAAAAGAATAGATACAAGTACTAGACAAAAGAATAAGTATACATCAAGGAGTCTCTATCTCAAATGTATAACAACAAAAACTACTAAGCTAAAGTAGTTTGTCAAAAGTCAGGAGACGGACACCGATAAGAAGTCAAGCAGGAGCGCCTAAAATAACTCGGTCTGACCCGAGTATTATTTTAAGAAGAAAATAATAAACGGATCAGTCTAGCTATAAATATCAGATAAAATAAGATAGGATAAGAGATATGACCAAAAACGTATGATAACAAAAATGCCATACTGTGTCATGTATACATCAAATATCAACAAAAATCATACGATATCTCATGAATCTCAAAACACCAAAAAGAAACACATTCTTTAAATTATTCACCAAAACACAAATATTGATAAAGCTTATCAATGCAGACCACGAAAATTGGTGAAACACAATTCTAGAAATCACAACCAGAAATCCAGAAATCACAAAAGGGGGAGACCTATCACAAACAGGAGCATGAAAACTCACCAACACGTGTATCACAAATGAGACGCTATCCCATAAACCGAACATCGACGTACCTAAAAAGATACGCCCCATGCACAGTCGAACATCGACGCACCTAAAAAGATACGCCCCATGTATAAACTAACATCGACGCACCTAAAAAGATACGCCCCATGTATAGTCTGACATCGATGCACCTAAAAATAAATACCCCATGCCTAGTCGAACATCGATGCACCTGAAAAGATACACCCCATGTATAATCTAACATCGACGCACCTAAAAAGATACGCCCCATGTATAGTCGGACATCGATGCACCTAAAAAGATACACCCCATGCCTAGTCAGACATCGATGCACCTAAAAAGATACACCCCATGCCTAGTCGGACATCGATGCACCTTAAAAGATACACCCCATGCACCGACTTATCGAGCCGAATGCTCCACGAATGGTCCAAAGACCATGGGTCGCTAGCCCATAAAAATGAGACGAAGCTCAACAGAACGGGGTATAGTCCCCCACGCGGACAAAGAGACATCACACATCGCTAGTCTAAATCATAAAATGACCATCATCGATCATCAAGAAGTGTCAATTACACTAAGCTAGTAAATAAATGAGTTTAGCTTCATGTCCCATAACCATTAGCTTAACTTAAATATTTACGAACAAATTGTAGGTTTCCACTCGAAAGATGTCACAAGATTTCAATCGAACAAGTCTAAGAATTAACCGACAAAGTAAACGCAAGCGTTTCATACCACTTGTTTTGCTAAGCCGTTTAATTAGATTTCTCATACGAATGAGGTAAAGGTTTGTATATACTAATAGATTGGAAAACGGTTTTAAAAGAGAGCTTTTTATTTAAAATAGTGTTGAAATCGTTTTGATGAAAGAGTTTGAGTATTTACTACTAGTATAGAAACCTTTGTATATAGAAGTGACAAATCATAAAAATGATTGCAGAAACAATCAATCACCAAAGATTCACATACGAAGATGTGAATTAAATCCAAAGAAATCGATACCAAATCCATCAAAATGGATATTCCCAAAAATCCCAAAAAAGAAGTCATCAAGGTCGATAAAAGTGATAACAACTAATCGGAGCAACTAAAATCGATAAACAATGGAAATTCAGTCAAGAAAAGCCTAAACAGGCAAAAATGAACAGTTTCAGACGTCTGGGGGTCAATCCAGACGTCTGGATTTAGGTTTTGGAAATTCCATAAAAAACCTTCCAGACGTCTGGTTTGGAAACCCAAACGTCTGAAAACCATCCAAACGTCTGAAGTTTCCAAACAGACGTCTGAAACCCTTTTCAGACGTCTGAAACATAAATTCAGACGTCTGAAGTTGTTTTCTGCCATTTTTTTTTTATTTTCTGCCATGTATATATTTTGCTCCAGGTCCAAACCAGACGTCTGGACTTGATCACCAGACGTTTGGTCACCTGGTATGGGCAACAATTTGCCTAGGCCAAAGTGGCCAAAACGTATCGGGAGCGATCGGACGAGCAACGACGACTAAGGGTTTACGCCAAACGAAAACCCAGCCTTAAAGGCTCTTCGATACACCCCGATTATCAATGTCCAAATATCCATAGAAGGATTTTCATAAAATTGGACCAAAACACCAAAATTTGGAAAATTCACCAAATCAATTCAAATTAAAAGCAAATGAATATGCACAAGTGTTAGGAATTCATACCTAACAACAAAGAAAGTTATAGACGTAGATGTGAGTTAAAGAACTCACCTTTTAAACTCAAAAACACGAATGAGAAGTTTTAAAACAAAGGAAAGGCTAATTCCTCTTCAATACACCTCTAGAAGCTCCAATCTAAGCTAATAAGCAAATATTTCCTAAGTTAGGGTTTAGGAATTTCTGAAATTGAAGAGAGATAGAGATGGAGAAGATGAAGAGGATGCTTACCTAAGCTTCTCCTTGATTTCTAGCTTGAAGTTGATCTTTCCTAAACAAACTAGGGTTTTGGAATTCTAATTTCCAACCTTTTCCCCCATTTTTCTTGAGCTAGAGTGTTAGGAAAAAGGAGTGAGTGAATGAAGAGGAGTTGAGTGGAGTGTTAGGGTATTAGATGGGTTGATGGGCTGAAACCCAAACCCAAAGCCCAAGTAGAAAAATAGCAAATTCTACTCAACTCCAAACATATCGATGTTTATACTCAAAAAAATTGTAAACGCCATTTTGGACTCAATTTAAGTGGTCTTGAGTCCCAATTCGACTGTTTACAAAAAGTAGCTTTTAGGACTTTAATCCGATTAACGATGTTATATTTAAATAAAACATTTAAATATACAATCGTAAAATATGTGGGTTGTTACAGAGGCGAAAATGATTTTGAAGTGAAATAGTATATTTTGAGTAAATACTATGATTTCGAAATGAATTAGATTTTGAAGCGAATATGGTATTTTGATATCACGTACGAATTGTTTTCGAAATATAAAAGTACCACCGGTGTGTAAAACGACGTTTGGTTGTTAAAGAGACCGTGGCCTATTATTGGCATACTCTCTGTCAGTATTGGAACCACTTTAACAACTATGAATGGGGAGGAGACTCCAGAACGAAGTGGTTGGATTTGGCATCGTTTTGCTGGATTTGAAGAAAGAGAACAATGATGGATAGACCATGGCACGTGTGCCAATTTGAAATGACTAAAAAAGGACTACTTGATAGGGCCAAGCGAGCTTGCAACCCCTAGCGGACATCCATTCTTCGATTTTCTTGGACTCGGTCCATATTATTCCTCTTGTTGTTTGTTTCGATTGGTTCACCTTGATTTGGGATAGCCTCCCTTTGGCTCGATATGGGATGGATGGACGTGGTGGGCGGTCATGGCTATGATACGTTACCACCAGCCCTACGACCCGAACAAGTAGTTTTCTATCTTGGGCATTGCCTCACGTGCCTTGTCATACTTTTATCCTTGTACGAGACCCCTACGATTTTGGTTTAGTGTTGTTGTATCACGGCGCATCACTGTCTACCGACGTGCTACTGGTTGTGTCAAATGAAAACTGTATGCCAATGCTTAAAAATGCGTTAAGGGGGATCAATGTAAAGCCTTAACGCTAAGAAAAATATTTATTTTACTGATTAGACATTATACATTTAGCGTATTCTACTACATATAAATATTTTGGCGGATCCTGAAGAGATGGAAAATCCCATAACATCTCTTGAGTTATTGCACGCACATTATACACTGGATAGGAGATGTGAAACCCCGTAAACATCTATGATGCCACGACACTTAGGTTATATGCGATATCGATTTGACTCACATAAGAATATTTTAGTCTTGACTCGAGTGTTTTGTCTTTTCATTACGCTCGGGTCAGCCCTGAATTTTCAGCTTATTGAAGATTTATTCTGGAGGACGAAGACGAAGATTTGGTATATTATTACTATTAGTATTCCTACATCATGTTGTCTGCTGCATTGTTTGATTTATTCCTATCGTATATATAACTCTGATAAATGTTGTATAAATTATAATCAAATGTATAATATAAACAGCTTCATGAACTGTTTATTTGATTATTATATTTTATCGTTCCGCTGCGAGATTCTGTGATTGACTTCTTCTTCTTTCCTTATTTTTCTTAATTAACCCCATTGATTATTTATATTCCGGATTGTTTAAGTTGGACATGTGTGGATTATTGTAAATTTAAACCTTCCGAAATGTGGGTCGTCACAGTTGGTGTCAGAGCTTTGGTTTAGCGATAACATTAGCTTTGTGGGATTTGACCCACTAGAGATAGGGTAGTAATACCCTAGAATGAGTCTATTGAGTGTATATATATGAGAGAGCAAACTTGTTAGTGTTATAAAATGTTTTATATTGTGTTTACTTATCCGTTGAGTTGTTTATGAATTCTGGTCGATGCATGGGATGTCGTGTTATTGATAGGGATTTATAAAGACTTAAACAAGCCAAGTCGACATAATATTATTTTAAAATCGGGTAAATGAAATAATTTTACCTAAATTATGTTATATATATATAATGATAATTTTTAATGAAATTTTTGTTAGGAGATGATAATGTTTAGTTATCATCGATTATTGGTTGAATTAAAATAAAACGAATACTTTATGAATTTTATTTCACGAAGCGTTCGATAATAAAATTGAATTGAAATCTAATTACAATAAAAATTGTTTACGATAACAAATTTGTAAATTAATGAAATGTTTTGATAATAAGATAATGAAATTATATAAGTATATTCATAATGTAGTTTATAAATAAAAAGGACTTAAAGGCTGAGAATTTTTGAATATAAAAACCTGTTGCTTTAAAATTTGTTTTCAAAGCCTTCAAAATTTTATAATAATATTATTTGAAAGAGTTTTGACTAGAAAAATATTTTGAAAAGATTTTGAAATAAATAAAAGCATTGAACTTGCTTTGGTCGTAGGAAAATAATTCTGGGGATGACTACAGCATCGCTGGTATTCATATTCGAGTTTCTAAGTGAGAACTGCTACCAAAGGAAATTTATTTTTGATTAAAACAAGTTTTGATTGTGAAAAATATTTCAAGTATGATTTAATAAAAATATGAAAATAGTTTTGAACTTATAAATTGAAAATAGCACAGATAAAAATAAGTTATAACTTATAGATTTGAACAGGAAAGTAAAATAAAATGTTAAAATTGTTGAATATTTTGGTTTAGAAAATAAAAGAAACTTTGAATTTCAGATATGAAATAAAAGAATTAACCTAAGAATGTGGAATAAATTGAGTTGATGAAATTTAAGTAAATAAGTTTGAATAAATTATAGATTTGAGAATATTAAGCTAATAACAAATTTTAAATTGTTAAATGTGAATGATAGGAAAGAAAAAAAAGTTTAACTTAAATAAAGTTAAATAAAAGGAGTAATGGATTAACTGCAATAGAATTTCATTTAATAAAGATTAGATGAATTGAATTGGTTTTGAATGGAACTAGATGAATTAGTAAATTGAATTAATTCCACTTAATCTATGAAATGAATTAATAAAATGAATACGAACTTGAATTATAAAATGAAATGTAATTTAAATTGTGAAAGAAATTGAATAAAAATAAATGAGTAAGTAAAATTAATGTGAGTAATTAAATTTAATTTTAATTGGATATAAATAAATTGAATGCAAATAGAATAAATTTCAGCAAAATTGAATGGTAACTAATTGAATATGAAATAAGTTAATAAAATGAATTATAAGATGAAGTTAACTAAATAAGTTTAATGAAATTGATTTTGAGAAAAAGAAAAAAAAATTATTAATATGAATTCGAGTTATAAAATAAAATTTATTTAAGTAAAATTAATGATATGAATTTATGAAATGAACCAATGAAGTGAATCGAAGAATTAATATGAACTTAGGTTATGAAAAAATAAATATGAAGTGCATTTTATAAAATGTTTATAATAAACTTAAATGGTTATGAAATGGTTTATAAATGATATTAGTATTAAATAGAATATACTAAGTGCAAATGAAATAAAATCTAACTTAAATGATTTATAAAATAGCTCATAAATGAATTTATATGAAATATGTTAAACAACCAGTGAAACAATTGGAATTTAACAATTGAATTGAATAAATTGAATGTGAGTGAAATAGATTTGAATAAATTGGAAGTAAACCAATTGAGTGTTAATAAAAATTGATTTTTAATGAGAAATGAAGTGTATAAATTAAATATTGACATCGGAAATGTAAATTTTGATTTGGGTTAATTAGATGAATATTAATAATTGTTTAATGGTTTCCTTTGTTGTAAATCATTGTTTTAGCTATTTTGATGGCATATGATTAGATTGTTGTGTATTCATGCTCGTGCTTATGATTTGGATTCAGAATGCATGTTTTATAGGTTATTAAACTCATATATGCTTTTGACATCTTTAGAAGTGACTAATGCTCTAAATTGATTTGAGAAAGGTACATACGAAGATCGTTTGGACGTATACGTGGGTTTTTATATGCTTTTGCTTGCTTAATACGAATCGTATTAATAATAATAAGGTACATATCTCGGATTACATACCGCACTTTTATATTTTTCCTTACGGGTTGCCTCATCATTGAGACGAGATGTATATTGATATCTATTTGGTATATTTGTGTTATATATTCTATTGTAAAAAATTTCTAATCGAGCCGCACAAAGGAGGCGTTGTCGAAATTTTCCGTAAATCTGGGTGTTAGAAAAAAAAATTGAAGTTTTAAAATTTCTATAACTTGTTTTATAAAATAAATTGTAAGTTCCGTAAAACCGATATCAAAGTTGCGTAACGAGAGCATAGTAATACTTTTGTAAATAAGATTTTAATGTTTATGAGTTGATTGTTTAAATTAAATATATCAAGTGTTAAATTCTGTATTAAGTCTCTTTTCGAAGACGAAAAGTTTTGAGTGGGGGAGAAGGTAACGACTCGTATTTTAACTATTTTAAATTATTAAATTTAATATGATTATTGAATAAAAATGGTTACAAATAAAAATTCATTGATTTATTAATGTAAGTTATTAAATATGAACTTGAATAAAATTTTGAAATAGCTAATTTCGATGATTTGGGCAATAATCAGTATTGAAATGGAATTCTATATATTGAACGTGCTTATAATTAATAGTTGGAATTGAATAATGAATTGAATGACTGTAAAATGAAAGTAGTTGTTTTATTATTTGAATTCGTTTTAAAAATTAATTTTTATAAGTTGAATAACTTATACTTGAAATAATGTAATTTACTGGATAATTAAATTGTTTAAATTTAATATTGCAATTATTTAAATAATTGAATCTTGAATTAAGGTGAATGAAAATGATATCAAAAAATTGATTTAAATTTTATTTAAATATGAATGAAGATGGTTAACATTTAAAATTGGATTTCAAAGTGAATAATTGAAAATTGAAAATTTTATATTATAGTTAACGAGCAAAAATAGCCATTTTGACCACTATCTCGGATTTTGACGAAACTAGTTTCATCGGATCTGTAATAGTGAACTACTGTAGGATTTCATGTTTTGTAGCAATCAGATTTGTCGTTTGGCCGTGCAAGCTTGAAATCATATAATTTAATTTCTGGATTTAATTAAATTAATTGATTTTGAAAAGCTATTTTCTGCATAAGATCGAATTAGGCATCGAGACTAGTTCCATTGTGTTCAGAATGGGGATAAAATGTTAGGAAAGCCAGGTGGCACGCTTCATTTGGAGCTCGAGAATTTCAAGTGTTCATAGGCAAGATATTTTCTAATATAATAATAATATATATAACAAAAGTAAATACCCGTACATCTCGCCATCTTCTTATCTCCCCCGTACCTTTCCCTTCCTCCCAATTTTAGATTCAAATCGAGCAAACAGAAAAAAAAGCCGATCGATTTAAAAAACGAAAAAAAAGAGAAGGAGATCGGTCGCGATGGCGCGCGAGCGAGAGGGGCGGAGGAGTGGGCGACTATTCTCCTGCAAGTTCGACTCGATGCTAGGGTGTAGGTTTTCTAGGTGCGATTGATTGGAGAGGAGCAACATGGGTTTCTCAATGACTGGAGCGCAGCGGAATCGTGGTAGGCTTGGGCGGCGCAGTAGGGAACTGGATGACGTCGATCGTTATTTAAAAAAAATATGATGATTATCGCGATCTGGGAAGGGTAGTGGCCGGTTCGAGCCTGGCGTGGAAGGATGAAGTTAGGTTAGTGATTATTTTTATTAGTTAGGGTAAATTAGTTTAGTTAATTACGTTTTAATTATCTCGAATATTAATTATTGTGTAATTTCTCCATACGAGTTCCGATTTAAACGAAACGAGAGGCGTTGGAATCATATCGACGTAGGCTACAGCTTGGAGTTGGTTTGAAATTTATTTGACTCTAAAAAAATTTAGTTTAAGAGAAAGGTGAGTGTTTTATAACGCTCATGATGTACTAAAATGTTTTTGTGTTCGTTAAATTGATAATTGTGAAGTTATTTATTTTATTGATTGTTGTTTGGTAAATTTAACTGACATGGAAATCGATATAGAATTTATATAATTGAAATTTTGAATTAACAGTTAAACTGAAATAGGCGACTTGACTCTAACCCCATTTAAAAGTCCTCATGGTTATGCATGGTTAGAAGATGCTTGGAATTCATTTTTTAATAAAAATAGGGAATACTACTAATCTCATTTAAAAGTCAGTTATGCATGGTTAGTAAGTATTTAAAAAATTCATGTCATAAATATAACACAAATAGACACAATTGTATGGTTCTCTATGGAAACGTCACCCTTATCACTCTAAAATGGAATATGCGCCTAACAGAGTATTTATGATTTTTGTTTGATTTTTTTTAAAATTTAATATTTATACTCGATTAGGTATTAATGTTGTATTAATGTCTATCACTTTATCACTCTTCTCAAACACTGTTACTCTTTTGCTGATAAGAAAAGGGGGAGTGAAGTTAAGATTTTGGCAAATAAGTCATATTTTTTATTTGTATTTGCATATTCTCATCTGGGTTCATTTTGCATTTGTTTTTTATTTGCATATTCTCTTTTTTATTTTAATGCATATGTGAAGAGGGAGCTTTATTATAGAGGGAGTATTCAAATAGGGGGAGCTAATAGAATTCATCAAGACCAAATACATTTAATAGAGCCAAAATCTTAATATATGTTTGTTACCATCAAAAGGGGGAGATTGTAGTATATACTAGTGTATGATTTTTGTTTGATGATAATAAACATATATATATATATATATTCATTTAAATGTATTTGTCATTGTACTATTATATTTCTCCACATAATTAAATAAATATTTGTTGAATAAAATAAATAATTCAGAATTCCTATTTAAACAAATATTTTATCCAAACAAATACTTCATTAAAAATTCAAATTGTACAAATTTAAGCTCTCACTATATTTACACAATTTCAAATACAAGTTTTAATTACAACACAGTTTTCACTTTACAATTTTACATACAAGTTTCACCTCACTACATATTCACTCATCACTCGTATTTGATCTTCAACTTTGTTCCAGCCTGTATCCAGCATCTGAATTATCTGCAAAATAAATACTAACGCAGTAAAATTAAAAAAGAAATATTTTACAGTGCACAATGAAGAGTGTTTTGAAAATATTGTTTGGCTTAGTTATTTGGTTGTTCGTCATCATTTTTTTAATTCATCTTACACGAACAACTTGTGACATGCACAGTGTATCACTGTACATCCCACAAGGTCGTGCACACCGATATACACTTGCTTGTTAAAATAGTAGGGACAGGTGAGGACAAGGTCAAACCCAAGCTAAGACTGGATTCCACTCAAGTGCAAATGCAAAAACAAACAACACAGCAATGGTCGATCAAAACAATCAAGTAAGAGCCTGCATATACACATGTGTACAGTACACATGTGTCTCGAGAATCATAGTGTAGACACATGAAGACTCAACCAACATACATGTGACGACCCGGAATTTTTGTATATTTGAAATGTGAATATTTAATTTATTTTAAATATCCGAAGGTTAAATTTTAACTTTAATTTCAAATATACAGTATTTATTTGGATAATTAATTATTAAATTTAATTATCGGGATTGGGTAAAATATTGAATCTTGATTTTAAAGCCTGTTAAAAATAGTTCAAAGGTTCAGAAAATTTATATTGTTAATACTGAAGATGATAGAACTTTTAAAATGGAATTTTAAAAGAGTTTTGTTCAGTTTTAAAAATATATCGTTGAAATTGAATTTAAAAATAGCCGTCCGAGGCACAGTCTCGGAATGCGACGAAACCAGTTCCATTGGATCCGTAATATTGTATTATTATTGGATTTCAATTTTCGTAGTATTTGGAGTTGTCATGTGATCATACGGAATGTAAACGCGCTGAAATTTGAATCGATAATTTAATATAATAACTAGATATTTTGGGAATTTTATAACATAATAAATTGGAAGGTCAACGTTCCAACCGTGCTCGAGAAGCTTTGCTTGGTTAAAACCGTGTGCGCCTTCTCTTTTTCTTCTCTCTGAAGCAAATCTATTCGACCCTTTTTAGAGAAAAGAGGGGCGACTATTCCTTTAAGCAAAAACAAATTAAATCTCATTCCCTAGTAATTCATGCTCGCTTGAACCACGTCGAGTTCGATCTAATCCAATCGAATGACTTCGACAATGAGGAATCGGAGGTCGCGAGCGAATTTCAAGCCTGGGTGATGGCGACTTTCGCGAAGAAGAGCTGGGACCGAGCCTCTTGGGTGTAAGCAATCTATCGCCTGAAGGACAACTTCCTTTGTGATGTGTCGAGCGTGAAAGGGGAAGTAACGAATTGAAGATGGTCTCGATTCAGTATCGCGAGCCGTACTTAGGCGCGCCAGCATCGTAGAACGGGAGAAGGCTCACGATTGGGAATCGAGATTTGGGTGATCGGTTCAAGGTTGCCTCGTCGCTCGAGCCTAGGAGGAATCCGTGTGAAGGGATCGCGTAACTCAATTCGAGTCTCGAGAGCAGAGAGGAGAAGGGGGCGGCTCCGCTGGTTCGTGGTGGCGTGTTTGTTGTCGCGAGGTGGAGGCAGTCCTGAGGAAGGGCACGCGACCTGATGATGGAAGCGTTGGTCTGGCATATCGAGGCAGTTGACCACGATTGGGCGTGGGCTTGGTAATGGAGGCTGTGAAGTGTGGGATTGAGCTCGTCACAGGCTGTGATTGGATTTAACTGTAAGGTATAAAAATTTATTTCTTTTAAGAATTTTTTTTATAACTGTAATGACCCAAGATTTTAGGAATTCATTCTGGAAAATATAAATAAATTTAAAATAATTTTTAAATTAATTTTGGAAGGAGATTGTTATGGCTTGATAGTGTATCAGTATGTGTGTACATGTGTGCACAGGGTATACACATGAACTAAAGCTAAAAATCTCTGAACTTTAAGAATAAATACATATTGATATGTATGGGAATAAATATATATATATATATATATATTAAAATATTTAAAAGCTGAATGCATAAGTAAATATAAATATATGTATGCTATTGAATATTTTTCTTAAGTATACATGTGCATGTGTGTGTCAATACAGAATGATATATATATATAAATATATACATGTGCTAATAAAATACCAGAGTTTAAATTAGTGAGATAAAATATACAGACATATTTTAATATAAGCAGAAATAAAAAGAAAGAAGATATAAAAAGAACTAATCCTCTTATAAATAAATAAAGGAAGTACATGCCATTTACATGAAAGCTAAAAATAGAAAAAAATAAGAGAAAACAGAGAAATGTTGCTATAGGCAGAATTAGGAAGTGTATTAAATAAATAACAAAACCAAGTCACATTTTTAGCATGATTGAAGACAAGGGGGAAAAGTATTTTCTGAAAAGCAATTTCTGAAAGAAAAATGTAACCACTTTTCTCTTCACCCAAATTAAGCCGGGAAGGGGTAAAACTTTGGGTTAAAATGCAGATAACATGATTTTCTGGTGGGCAAAAATGGCTTTAGCCAATACCCAAAAACCTAAGAGAAACCCTGTATATATATATACAAGTATATACAGCAGCCTCCTCTTCTCCTCAGAAAAGAATTTTGAAAAAAAGGGGAAGAAAAACAATACCACAGAAATCATAAGACAAGGGAAGAAAGAGAGCTTGAGGATAAGAGCAGGAGTTCATCAATTAATTAAGGAAACAAAGAAGAAAGCTAGGTGAGAAAACTCACTCAAAAATCTAAGGCAATAAGTCCTAATGTAGGCAGCCAGATAAAAGTATTTTTATTAAAAGAGTATTTTCATATATGAATGTTTATCTGTGAATTTAAACTTGAATATGTTTTGATTTTCTTTGGTTGATCACTTGTTTTATTTTAACAAAGTTTTATGTGTTGTTAGTATGCATATCTGTTTTATACACTCAGATCTCTGATATGGTAATATTTAGGGATATAAACAAATACCCAGAAAATAAAATGTTGAGAATAGGCAAGTAGTATTGGTTTTGGCTTAACCCAGAAAAATGCAAATAATGTTGAGCTGCAATATACTCATGTATAAGTGCTGAGGCTTGAAATAGAAAGGAATTAGGGGTGCAATAGGGTTGCCTATGTGCTGATGCTCCTGATTCAATAAAATACATAGCAACCAAAATTTTGTGATTCAGTGAAACCAGATTATTCTGAGTTTAACTCAAGCACAAATGTTTGCAAAAGAAAAACTCTCCCAGAAACCATAAGCCAATGTTAGTTGCCTAAACTCCTTTTAAAAATACCAGGATGAATATCTATATATATATATATATATATATATATATACAGAACCTTATTTTGTAGTCACCAATGGCTGTTTGCTTGTTGTTTCTGTATGGTCATGAATAATAGGAGATACCATGATATGGATGTTTTAGCTAAATAAAATGAATCACTGAATGGTTTGTCATGAAAAATCAAAGGGGTTATTATTAACTTAAATCTGATTAGGAAATTGGGGTCAAGAACACTGCAGGAATGACTTGTGTGCTTGAGTAACATAAGTTGACACATGGCTTGTTTAAGTCCTGAGATCCTTGTGTAATGGAGTGAATTAGTTCATTACAGTGTGTCCATTGATTCATAAATATTGCAGATGAGACCAAGGATAGATAAACATACCAGGGAAATAATACTTGAGCAGATGAGAAAACTAGAGTTTTTCCCAGATTTGAAATATGAGAATTGAATAAATGATTTAACTCATATTAGTTATTTTTCCTGTTTGGTATGAATGATTGTTTGTCTATGATTGAGTTGTATGCTTGAATATATGTGCCATATTCATATGTGTAGTCTCTGGAAAGAAAGTTAAAGTGTGCACATGCACAATGACACAGAGCATGCACACAAGTATTTACCTGATTCCAAAGGACAGAACCTTATGTATTTGTACTTAACTTGATTTTAACCTAATTAACAAATTGCTTTTGTGAATTTTCTCATACCAGACATGTGTCTGACCCTAGTGTGCTAATGGCATCTGGGGTGTCTCATTTAAAATGAGGCAGTTTCAAATGCTTTTTCAGGGATTGCAGCAACTAAATAGGAGTAGGAGCAAGGCTTTGAGAAGAAGATATAGCATGCTAAAACTTAGTTAGATAAGAGCCTAAATGTTGAAATCTGCATGTATTGACAATTTAAATTGCTACTTGTATTAAGTGATGAATGTTGGATGGATATTTTGTTAGGCATTTTGTTAAGAGATTGATTTGTATCTGGAAACTATGAATTAAGTTAAATATCTGTTATGTTTAAAAGTATTTTAATCAAATCTTGTAAGTAGATTTAGCAAGAACACCATGTTAAAATTGAATGATTACATTTTATAAAATGCATTAGTCAATCATGAATCTTTGGAAAGGATTTAAGTTTTGGAAAATCTGGAGAGTTGATTCTCAGAAAATTTAAATGGTTTTATTTTCTAATATAGCATATGTATGCAAAAGAAATAGGCATAGATTAAATGTTTTATATGGTTGCAAGGTTTCTATAGTTAAACTTGTTTCATACAAATGTTTCATGTCCTATTTTTAATTAGAGAAAGGATCTGTAATAAGGTAGATGGAAGCCAGATTCAAATAGTTGCATATATATATGCACATAAATATGTTTAGTGCAATCATTACCACATCTTTTTCTTTGCACTTGTAATAGGAATCTGGATTTCACTCAGATTTTAACCCAATGCATTTTTAAGGCCAGACAGACCTTATAAGAAGAAATACAAACCTGAATGATGATAAACACTTCTATCATCCTCAAAACCCAAGAACCTTACTCTTAATTCATACAAATCCTGAAGCCTTCCAGGTTATAGGGATGGGATTCAATAATGATTAAGCAAGGATTATTGTTTTGTATGATGGATTTTAGGCAAAAATAAAATATATATATGTGCAGATAGGTAGATAACAGATTCCAGACTGCACAAAAGAAAAAAAAAAGAAGAAAAACCAAAAATTGTGTTTGAACCGACCAGCATAGCACTCGAACTCGTGACCTTGCATGTATAAGTTAGGCGCGTTTCCATTACGCCTAGATGTTGCTTGTGTTTCCCTAGGATCCACTTTATTTTATACTGATTTTGACACTATTCAGAACTTAACACAAACATCTATATTAAAAGCTTGTTTACAACTGATTATTACTTGATCACTTCTTAGTTAGTATAAACAGACTAATATGCACGTTACCAGTGGATTGTTTGGTCAAAAAAAAAATTTAGCAATCCAATATCCTCTTGTTTTCTAGAACTCTGATTCAAACAAGAGAGGCATATACATCCTCATATGTATGTGCTTATATTTGTGAATGTACTGATATATTTATATTGGTTGATTATTGTGATCCTGGATAAATTTTGATTGATTGGAAAAAGAAAGTGACCCTGAGAATTATAATTGAAATGGATGATATATCTATTTATATATGTATATCCTCTTTACCTAAAAAAAAAATCCTTATGGAATTAGATTAGAAATGGGAGGGTCATTTCAGTTGGTATCAGAGCTATGTTATTCAACATAGTAGAAGTAAGGATCAAGTCCTTAGATAGAAATAAAATTAAAAGGAACTAAATATCAAACTAACCAGCTATGTAAATTATTATTAGAAAACTATGGTAGGGAGACCACCAAATCAGGGAGCAGGATCTTCCCATGCACCACCAATGGTCAATCTGCAAGACTTGGTGAGAGCATTTAGGGATGGGGCAGGACAAAGGCAAGAAAATCCCTATGAAGAACTCTCAAAATTGCTTAAGACATATACTCATTTAGGAGGCAAAAGCTTTGAAGGGACAGAGAGTATCATGGAAATTCAAACATGGTTGAGAACATTGGAAAGAATTTTCAATGACATGCAACTTGATGATCAAAGAAAGAGGCAAGTGGCTTCAAGACAGCTGAAAGGAGTAGCTTTAGGCTGGTGGGAAGTAATCATTGCAGGAAGGAATGAGAATGAAATCACTTGGAATCAATTCAAAGAGATGTTGGAGGCAAGGTTTGTACCAGCATCAGCAAAGACTACCTTGTTAGAAGAATTCATTAGGCTTAGACAAGGAACCATGACTGTCACAGAATACACTCAAAAGTTTGAGGGACTTTCCACATATGGAGCAATGCTTGTGGCAGATGAGGCATCTAAAAATGATAGGTACATAAAAGGTTTGAATCCAGGACTTAGCAGAGCCATGTTACCCTATGCAGACAAGACTTTTGATCATGTGATAGACTTAGCTTTGAGGTTGGAGCAGCATGACAAGGAAAGGGAGAAGTTCAGAAATTTTAAGAGCAATAATAACAAGAAAGGTAAGGGGAGGTATCACCCTTATGATAAGAAGAAAGAAGAGGCTAGTAACAAAAGCACTGGAGATGTCAAAGCTAAGGAAGACAAGAAGAAAATTGTGTGCCATCAATGTGGAAAGGAAGGGCATATCAAACCAAAATGTCCAGAGTTGAAAGGAGGAGCTTTCAAATGCTATCTATGTGGGAAAGAGGGGCATATGAAGAGGAATTGTCCTGAGTTTAAACAGCAAGGCAAATTGGCAAACTTGGAAGGAAAAGGCAAAGCCACAGTGGAGAGTAACACTGTAAACCATAGCCAAGTGGAAGGTACATTACTTATTTGTACCATACCCATAACAGTAGTATATGATACTGGGGCAACTCACTCCTTAATTTCTTATGAACTGGTTAGAATGCTAAAACTGAATTGCATATTGGTTGAAACCCCATTGCATATACAAAGTCCATTGGGGAGTTCTAGTGTTTTAAATATGATTTGTGTGGATGTGGAGTTAAACATAGGGGGAAATATTTTTATTTCCAATTTATATGTTTTGAATTACCCAAATATAGGTGTTATATTGGGGGTAGACTGGTTAAGGCAATTTAAAGCCATAATTAATTTAGACTCATCCACCATATCATTGCAAAATTCTAGAGGCCAGAGAATCACAGTTTTATGTGAGGTAGCTAAGGAAGGAAAACTATATCACTTAATTGACACAGAAAAAGATTTCAGTGAACTAACCATTGAAGAAATTCCCATAGTCAATGAATATTTGGATGTGTTTGGTGAGGTCAAGGGTATTCCACACCATAGACCAGTAGAATTCCAGATCAACCTAGTCCCAGGAGCAAGCCCAATGATTAAAAAGCCAACTAGAATGGGGCCAAATGAACTAAAGGAACTAAAGAAACAGTTAGAAGAATTGGAAGAAAAGGGTTTTATAAGACCAAGTAATTCTTGCTGGGGAGCACCAGTGGTATTTGTTAAGAAGCAAGATGGCTCTTTAAGACTCTGCATAGATTATAGAGAATTAAACAAAGTAACTATTAAAAATAAATACCCATTGCCAAGAATAGATGATCTTTTTGATCAATTAGCAGGGGCAAAAGTATTTTCTAGGCTAGACTTAGCATCTGGTTTTCATCAAATGAAGGTGGAAGAATCAAGCATCAAGTACACTGCCTTTAACACTAGGTATGGGTTGTATGAATTTTTGGTTATGCCATTTGGCTTGACTAATGCACCATCTTACTTTGTAGATTTAATGAACAGAACCTTTAGAGATTGTCTAGACAAGTTTGTGCTTATTTTCATAGATGACATTTTGATTTATTCCAAGACAGTGGAAGAACATAAGCATCATTTGCACCTGGTTCTGTCTAGGCTAAGGGAAAAATATTTAAAGGCAAAATTTTCAAAATGTGTGTTTTGGAAGGAGGAAGTACATTTTCTTGGCCATGTTATATCTGCCAAAGGAATTTCTGTGAACCCCAATAAAGTAGTGGCTATTCAAGCATGGAAGAGGCCAAGCACTGTGAGTGAAGTGAGGTCATTTATGGGGATGGCAGGGTATTATAGAAGGTTTATAAAAGATTTTTCAAAAATTTCTACACCACTCACTAACCTAACCAGGAAGAACCAAGCTTTTGTTTGGTCAGAAAAATGTGAAAAGTCTTTTGAACAGTTGAAGGAGGCATTGGTGAATGCTCCAATTCTAAAAGTACCACATGGAAATGAAGAATTAGTGGTATACACTGATGCTAGTGGATTTGGCTTGGGTGCAGTGTTGATGCAACAAGGCCAAGTCATTGCATATGCATCCAGACAACTAAAACCCCATGAAGTAAGGTATGCCACACATGATCTCGAATTAGCAGCTGTGATATATGCTTTAAAACTTTGGAGACATTATTTATTAGGCACTAAGTTTGAACTTTACACTGACCACAAGTCTCTAAAATATTTGTTTTCAAAAAAAGATTTGAACATGAGGCAACACAGATGGGTGGAGTTCTTAGCTGCCTATGATTTTGATATACTCTATACACCAGGCAAAGCAAACAAAGTTGCAGATGCTCTAAGTAGACAGCATGCTAAATTGGCTATGATGATGATAGCAGAATTTAAAGATTTGTCTTTGCTAACTGAGTTAGAGATTGAGGAGAATGGTTGTGTGCAGATGCATGGTGCACAAGAAGGTAAAGGGAAGTTAAGCTTAATGACACTTCAACCAGATTTAATTCTGAAGGTAGGAAAAATGCAAGAACAAGATGCTCACTTATTAGAGAAGAGAATGCTCCTCTCAAGAGGGGAGGAAGTGATGAAACACCACATTGATAAAAATGGCTATGTAAGATACCAGAATAGGATGTGTGTACCAGAGGACATAGAATTGAAGAGGGAGATATTGAATGAATATCACAGAAGTAAATACTCCATTCACCCAGGTAACACAAAAATGTATCAAAATTTGAAAAGAGACTTCTGGTGGAAGGGGATGAAATCTGATATAGCCAAGTACATTGCCAAATGTATGACTTGCCAACAAGTCAAGGCTGAAACTCAAAGACCATCAGGGTTGATGCAACCTCTTAGTGTACCACAGTGGAAGTGGGAAGACATATCTATGGACTTCATAGATGGACTGCCTAGATCTAAGAGAGGTAATACAAGCATATGGGTGATAGTTGATAGGCTAACCAAGGTAGCACACTTCATCCCAGTCAAGTCAGAAAGAACAGCTCCAAAACTAGCTCAAATTTTTATAAGAGAAGTGGTAAGGTTACATGGCATTCCCAAAACCATTGTGAGTGATAGGGATACCATCTTCACTTCAAAATTCTGGAGAAGCTTTCAAGAAGCAATGGGAAGTGAACTATGTTTAAGTACTGCCTACCATTCTCAATCAGATGGGCAGACTGAGGTGGTAAACAAAGTTTTGGAGGACATGTTGAGGGCATGTATACTGGATTTTGGGGGCAACTGGGAAGATTATCTTCATCTAGTTGAATTTACATACAACAACAGCTACCAAAGCACCATAGGAATGGCTCCATTTGAAGCCTTGTATGGTAAACCCTGCTTGTCACCTGTTTGCTGGGTAGAAGCAGGAGAAAGGTCTATTTTAGGACCTGAGTACATACAAGAAACCAAGGAGAAAATTGAGTTGATAAGAAGAAGAATGACAGCAGCTCAAGATAGGCAAAAGAAATTTGCAGACTTGAGAAGGAGGCAGGTAGAATATGAGGTGGGAAATTTTGTTTTCATCAAAATCTCACCCATGAAAAATGTGTTGAGGTTTGGAAAACAAGGCAAATTAACCCCAAGATATATTGGACCATACAAAATTCTGGAGAGAATTGGTCCCTTGGCATATAGGTTGGAATTACCAGAAAACATGCAAGGCATACATGATGTTTTTCATGTATCACAATTGAGAAGGTGGGTCCATGACAAGGCAGAAATTCTTGAAACCCCAACCCAAGTGCAGATAAATCCTAATTTGATTTATGAAAAGGATCCAGTGGGAATTTTGGCAAAAGATGTGAAGAAGTTGAGAAATAAATCTCTGAAACTTGTGAAGGTACAGTGGAGTCTAGATCCTAGTGATTGCACATGGGAATTAGAAGACAAAGTTAGGATGAATTATCCTAAGCTATTTTCAGATTAAGGTAATTCTGATTTTTGATTGTTTTCTTTATTCTGGATGAATATATTTTTAGTTAGTATAGAACTAAGAATCTATTTGGTAGAGAATATACTTGTTCTCTGAATTAAGTTTAAAATTTATTTTAAGCTTAGGAAAATTGTGGGACACAATTTCTAAAAGGAGGGGTGTATGTAATGACCCAAGATTTTAGGAATTCATTCTGGAAAATATAAATAAATTTAAAATAATTTTTAAATTAATTTTGGAAGGAGATTGTTATGGCTTGATAGTGTATCAGTATGTGTGTACATGTGTGCACAGGGTATACACATGAACTAAAGCTAAAAATCTCTGAACTTTAAGAATAAATACATATTGATATGTATGGGAATAAATATATATATATATATATTAAAATCTTTAAAAGCTGAATGCATAAGTAAATATAAATATATGTATGCTATTGAATATTTTTCTTAAGTATACATGTGCATGTGTGTGTCAATACAGAATGATATATATATATAAATATATACATGTGCTAATAAAATACCAGAGTTTAAATTAGTGAGATAAAATATACAGACATATTTTAATATAAGCAGAAATAAAAAGAAAGAAGATATAAAAAGAACTAATCCTCTTATAAATAAATAAAGGAAGTACATGCCATTTACATGAAAGCTAAAAATAGAAAAAAATAAGAGAAATGTTGCTATAGGCAGAATTAGGAAGTGTATTAAATAAATAACAAAACCAAGTCACATTTTTAGCATGATTGAAGACAAGGGGGAAAAGTATTTTCTGAAAAGCAATTTCTGAAAGAAAAATGTAACCACTTTTCTCTTCACCCAAATTAAGCCGGGAAGGGGTAAAACTTTGGGTTAAAATGCAGATAACATGATTTTCTGGTGGGCAAAAATGGCTTTAGCCAATACCCAAAACCCTAAGAGAAACCCTGTATATATATATACAAGTATATACAGCAGCCTCCTCTTCTCCTCAGAAAAGAATTTTGAAAAAAAGGGGAAGAAAAACAATACCACAGAAATCATAAGACAAGGGAAGAAAGAGAGCTTGAGGATAAGAGCAGGAGTTCATCAATTAATTAAGGAAACAAAGAAGAAAGCTAGGTGAGAAAACTCACTCAAAAATCTAAGGCAATAAGTCCTAATGTAGGCAGCCAGATAAAAGTATTTTTATTAAAAGAGTATTTTCATATATGAATGTTTATCTGTGAATTTAAACTTGAATATGTTTTGATTTTCTTTGGTTGATCACTTGTTTTATTTTAACAAAGTTTTATGTGTTGTTAGTATGCATATCTGTTTTATACACTCAGATCTCTGATATGGTAATATTTAGGGATATAAACAAATACCCAGAAAATAAAATGTTGAGAATAGGCAAGTAGTATTGGTTTTGGCTTAACCCAGAAAAATGCAAATAATGTTGAGCTGCAATATACTCATGTATAAGTGCTGAGGCTTGAAATAGAAAGGAATTAGGGGTGCAATAGGGTTGCCTATGTGCTGATGCTCCTGATTCAATAAAATACATAGCAACCAAAATTTTGTGATTCAGTGAAACCAGATTATTCTGAGTTTAACTCAAGCACAAATGTTTGCAAAAGAAAAACTCTCCCAGAAACCATAAGCCAATGTTAGTTGCCTAAACTCCTTTTAAAAATACCAGGATGAATATCTATATATATATATATATACAGAACCTTATTTTGTAGTCACCAATGGCTGTTTGCTTGTTGTTTCTGTATGGTCATGAATAATAGGAGATACCATGATATGGATGTTTTAGCTAAATAAAATGAATCACTGAATGGTTTGTCATGAAAAATCAAAGGGGTTATTATTAACTTAAATCTGATTAGGAAATTGGGGTCAAGAACACTGCAGGAATGACTTGTGTGCTTGAGTAACATAAGTTGACACATGGCTTGTTTAAGTCCTGAGATCCTTGTGTAATGGAGTGAATTAGTTCATTACAGTGTGTCCATTGATTCATAAATATTGCAGATGAGACCAAGGATAGATAAACATACCAGGGAAATAATACTTGAGCAGATGAGAAAACTAGAGTTTTTCCTAGATTTGAAATATGAGAATTGAATAAATGATTTAACTCATATTAGTTATTTTTCCTGTTTGGTATGAATGATTGTTTGTCTATGATTGAGTTGTATGCTTGAATATATGTGCCATATTCATATGTGTAGTCTCTGGAAAGAAAGTTAAAGTGTGCACATGCACAATGACACAGAGCATGCACACAAGTATTTACCTGATTCCAAAGGACAGAACCTTATGTATTTGTACTTAACTTGATTTTAACCTAATTAACAAATTGCTTTTGTGAATTTTCTCATACCAGACATGTGTCTGACCCTAGTGTGCTAATGGCATCTGGGGTGTCTCATTTAAAATGAGGCAGTTTCAAATGCTTTTTCAGGGATTGCAGCAACTAAATAGGAGTAGGAGCAAGGCTTTGAGAAGAAGATATAGCATGCTAAAACTTAGTTAGATAAGAGCCTAAATGTTGAAATCTGCATGTATTGACAATTTAAATTGCTACTTGTATTAAGTGATGAATGTTGGATGGATATTTTGTTAGGCATTTTGTTAAGAGATTGATTTGTATCTGGAAACTATGAATTAAGTTAAATATCTGTTATGTTTAAAAGTATTTTAATCAAATCTTGTAAGTAGATTTAGCAAGAACACCATGTTAAAATTGAATGATTACATTTTATAAAATGCATTAGTCAATCATGAATCTTTGGAAAGGATTTAAGTTTTGGAAAATCTGGAGAGTTGATTCTCAGAAAATTTAAATGGTTTTATTTTCTAATATAGCATATGTATGCAAAAGAAATAGGCATAGATTAAATGTTTTATATGGTTGCAAGGTTTCTATAGTTAAACTTGTTTCATACAAATGTTTCATGTCCTATTTTTAATTAGAGAAAGGATCTGTAATAAGGTAGATGGAAGCCAGATTCAAATAGTTGCATATATATATGCACATAAATATGTTTAGTGCAATCATTACCACATCTTTTTCTTTGCACTTGTAATAGGAATCTGGATTTCACTCAGATTTTAACCCAATGCATTTTTAAGGCCAGACAGACCTTATAAGAAGAAATACAAACCTGAATGATGATAAACACTTCTATCATCCTCAAAACCCAAGAACCTTACTCTTAATTCATACAAATCCTGAAGCCTTCCAGGTTATAGGGATGGGATTCAATAATGATTAAGCAAGGATTATTGTTTTGTATGATGGATTTTAGGCAAAAATAAAATATATATATATGTGCAGATAGGTAGATAACAGATTCCAGACTGCACAAAAGAAAAAAAAAAGAAGAAAAACCAAAAATTGTGTTTGAACCGACCAGCATAGCACTCGAACTCGTGACCTTGCATGTATAAGTTAGGCGCGTTTCCATTACGCCTAGATGTTGCTTGTGTTTCCCTAGGATCCACTTTATTTTATACTGATTTTGACACTATTCAGAACTTAACACAAACATCTATATTAAAAGCTTGTTTACAACTGATTATTACTTGATCACTTCTTAGTTAGTATAAACAGACTAATATGCACGTTACCAGTGGATTGTTTGGTCAAAAAAAAAAATTTAGCAATCCAATATCCTCTTGTTTTCTAGAACTCTGATTCAAACAAGAGAGGCATATACATCCTCATATGTATGTGCTTATATTTGTGAATGTACTGATATATTTATATTGGTTGATTATTGTGATCCTGGATAAATTTTGATTGATTGGAAAAAGAAAGTGACCCTGAGAATTATAATTGAAATGGATGATATATCTATTTATATATGTATATCCTCTTTACCTAAAAAAAAAAATCCTTATGGAATTAGAGTAGAAATGGGAGGGTCATTTCAATAACTCAAAGATTGATTTTTCAGTATGAAAGATATATGCATGTAGATAAAGTATATAACTGAGATTTTAAAATTTGCAGTGAAATTTCAAAGACAGAACCGTTTTGAAATTTTAATACGTATATAGGTTAAATAGAAATTTTTATAGAATTTGAGAAAAATAGTTTTAAATATATACATGTACACTTTTAAATTTGAAGACATCCATGAAGAACTATATATAGAATTGGTTCAGGTTTATGTATATATTACTTACTGTTTAACTTTAATTTAAGGAAATTAAAACTTTAATTCATTTAGTTGGTTAGTCAGTAGGGTTAACTAGTTTATCTTAAATAAGAAATTAAGGTGATTCACTTGTTTAAAATTAACTTATTTAATTATTTTTACTAGAGATTTCAAAGGGGAAAATTGGGTTAAATCAAATTATAAGTTAAAATTTAAACCTATTAAGTGGTAATGAATTGTTTGGTAAGTTCAAATATTAATAAATCGTATAATGTTATTCAAGGTTTAAAATTCGAGAAGGAAGCAAGCTCAATTGGAAATGAGATGCTAATAGATCAAAGGTGAGTTAATCTCACTCAGCTGAATTTTTATTTTAAATTTAATTGGTTAAATTTAAATAATTGATTGGATGATTGCATTGGTTGATATGATACTATATATAGTAGTATATAGCAATATATACATATTGGCATATGTATATATTGGAGTTGTTGATATTCCCGCATTTATATAGCGGATGAGACCCTATGCGCCGCATAATAGCGGATGATATTTTATAAAACCCATATACTGCGATATTCCACCTTGAAGTGGAATTGGTATTGTGCTAACGTTTGTGGATGCAGGGAAACAGGTTGGAGGGATCCAACTGGATTCCTCAAAATTATTTAGATTATTTGATATTCTGTTCTATGAATATTGATATCCTGTGATGATTTTATTGATGATTGAAATATTGGATGATATGGTTGGATTGAATATTTCAATAAAAGGAGTTATCAAAATATATTGAATTGGATTTTGAAAGAAATAAAAGAGTAAATTTTAAGTAAATAATTCAAGTGAATTGGAATAAGGGAATTTCGAAATAACAAGGGAAATATTAACTTTAAACTAAAGTGATATTAAATTTAAAGAATAAAGGATTTATTTTGAATGTAAGGATTAAATTTAATTAAAGGCTAAAGAAGGAATTTTGGAAGTTTAAAATTGGTATTTTCAGTTAAAAAGGGTTTTAATTCAAATAAAGAAATAAATCTAAAAGTTAATGTATTTTGAAATAAATGAAGTAGTAAAGGAAATTTATTTCAAAGTAAAGTAAAGTAAATTGGAAAATCAATTGGAAATTGATTTAGTTATTTAAAATTGGAATTTTAAAAGAGAAGTGAGATTTTGGAGATATAAACTGAGTTTATAAAGTAAAATAAAATATAGTGGATATTTGAATATAAATTCAAGGTGGGAATTTATAAAAAGATATGGTTTGGTTTAAAAAAATAAATGTTGATTTATTTTTAAAAGATGGAAATGAGAAGTGTATTTCTCTGGATAGCCAAGTACGTTTTCAAAGCAATTTTAAATATAAGTTAAAAGTTTTAAGTATGTTTTAAAAAGCATGTTTTAGAAAATTGATTATTTCTAAATGTTAATTTTCAAAGTAGGTATTTTTAAAATCTATTATTGTAGTAATTATATAAAAGTGATTTGCTATTCTGTTTTAAAAAGAGAAATTTAGTTTATATTTATAAAATGGTTTATTTTAAAGTATATATTTTTAATAAAGTATTAAAGTAGTTTGATTTCAATGTTATAAAATATATTTAAAATAAAGTGTTTTTAAATTATTTTAAAAATAAAAGTATTTTGTACTTGGTGATTCAGTGGAAATAATTATTTGGGAAATGTTTTCCGTAAGCGGAAACTGTTTTGAAATTGTTTTCAAATGAGCTTTGAAAATTGGAAATATATCTTGGAAAGATATTTGGGCAAATAAATAATGTGGGAAATTATTTAATTGTGTGATGATTGCTATGGATGTGAATTGATAGTTAAATAACCGACTATCAATATTGGCCAATGCGCTGATCGTTTCGAAGAGACCGGGATCGAGTTTCCGTATACCGGGATTCTAGGTCTGGAGACTCGAATACCACTTCGATCCGGTTTGTACGTTTCGTGTAACGATTTCGGAGTCGAAGATGGAGCAGTGAAGTGCAAGGGCTAGTCGCTACTAATCCTGAGGATATTTCCAAAATGGATGTAGTAGGAGTAGTGCCTTCGGTTCCGTTCAAACCCAGGACGGACTTGTATGGACGAATGCTTGCGAAACATCGTCAGCGGACGATGGGCATTGTAAGGGATATGTTCTCTAAAAGGTATCGTTTAGCCTCGAACCTCATCAACCGGGAATGACTGAAAATCAGGGGTTATGCAGCAAGGCTTCGTGGGTAGCTCCCACTGGAGGGTAAGGTCATCCCTGTCTAGATGTCCCTTTTTATTTCGGCTTAGTGGTGCGGTTGCTGATCCCAACCGTGGGGTGATTTTATTCGGGATCATCCAGTAAGGGATGGTTCCGGCCTTGTGTTGTAGGGGAGCGGGCGTACTCCTCGGCACTGTGATCTAGGCCACGTACTGTGATAGGTGGTACCCCAGTGCCTAGTCATTCGTTGGAAATCCATTCTTCCTACGTGCCTGTACGGTTTTGATTGTGCCCAACTATTGTTGAAATGTGAGATGCAAGCATTTCAGCTAGATTCTATTTTACTTTCTATAGACACTATTATAATATCAGAGAATTTTGATATAAAGTGTTTTAGCTATCGTAAGGTAAAAACCCGACATGTTTATTTGTGGCGTGGTCTTACGAGATGCTTTTGTTTTCAAAGGATTTTGAAACTTTAATAATCAATTTGAGTGTGATTTTCTCACGCTGGTTTTCCAGACTGACTCGGGTATTGTTTTATATGATGCTCGGGTCAGACCGAGTATTATAAATTACAGGAAATGATGTTGTGGAGCTGGATGGCGATACGTACTTTCGTATTTGAGTTATATATTCCGCTGTGTATTCAGATGGTGAGGACAAGTTATGATTACTGTCCAGTTGTATGATATTGATGTGATGTACTCTGATGATGTATTGGGATGATGTAAATATAAACAGATATAGATTTCTTTTTGTGTAAAGATCTGTTATTACCTATTATAGTTATTCCGCTGCGTATGAGAGATTCTGTTGTTGTTTTCTATTTTTCTTCTTCTTCTACCTCTTCTTCTTAACTCAAATGATCCGGTTTTTCGTGTAGGAAAAACCCGGGTTGTTACTGTGGTATCAGAGCTTAGGCTAGCGATAACCTTGGCTCTGGTGGGAATTTTGAGAGTACTAATAGATATGAGCGCGTATTTGTTAGTGAATATAAAATGGTTTTATATTGTGTTGGTTGATTTATTGAGTGGCATATGAACCTTCATCGGCACAGTCTGTACAACTGTATCGAAGGGGTTTCTAAACACTTGAATAGAACAGTTCGACACAGTATTGTTTTAAATAGGGTGAATGAAATAATTTTGCCCAAATTATTTTGTATATAAAAGAAATAATTATTTGAAATTTATTATAGTTATATATTTGGATGCTTGGTTGTTAGAAAATGACAATAATGAGTTAGTCTCATTATTGAGTAGAAATTGAAAACTTATAACCTAAGTTGAAGAATAAATTTATATAACAAAATGGAATTTGAAATATAGACTATAAATGAAATTTATAAATTGAGATAAACTTTATATACAAATGTGAATTACAAATGTGATTTATAATCAAATGAGATTAATTCATAAACAAATGAAATTTGTAAATGTAAATTGTAAATGTGACTTATAACTTGAAATAAAATGTGATAGAATTCCAGAGAAATGTTTGGATATAAAAATTGGATGGATTTTGAATTTGAAGTTTTGGGAAAGGTTTAAATTTCTTTGGATTTAAAAATAGTTTTTAAAGGTTTTGGGGAAATAATGGTGACATTATTTCATGAATATTTTTGAAATTGAATTGAAATCTGGTGGGAATTTGGGATTTAAAAATGTTTTAAAGTGATAAAAGCATTAAATTCTCTTTTGGTCGCTGGAAAATAATTTCGGTGATGACTGCAGCATCATCGATGCCTATTTTCGAGTTTCCAAAGAGAAATTGCTACCAAACTGTTTTAAGTTGGAATAATTGTGAACTGGGTTGGTTTTGAAATTCAAAAGGGAAAATTTGTTTGGTAAAAGCAGATTGTTTTGGAAATTTGGATTTGAGGTGATATACCAGATATGTATGAGTTATTTATGGATTCAAAATGGTTTTGAAATAAAACCGGGCAATTGGATTCTGGAAATTCTATTTAAAATTTAAATGTGGAAATTTAAATGAATCAATAACATAAAGTATAGAATGAAGTTGATTGAAATAAGAAGGGAATGAAAGTTTAATTCTAGGATTATAATTATGAGATAAAATTTACTCAATGAGTAATATAAGTTGGTAGATAAAAGAATTAGAGAACTTGAAGGTGAATGAATTGTAAAACTTATATAAAATTGTATCCTAGAATTAAAATTTAATTCGAGTATATGAAGGTGAATAAAATATATTTGAATTTAACTTAAGATGAGTTAAATAAAATTGAGAATTGGAATTGAATTAAATGTAAATAAGTTGAAGTCGAATTGAATTGGATATAAAGGTAATGTAAAATGCTTATAATTGTGTAAAGAAATTCATATTCTTAAGTTCTTAAGTGTAATAATTTGAGATTTGGTTGTAAAGATGAAAATGGACTTAAAAGAATAGTCCCAGGTCTTAAGTAAGTAAGTTAAAACTTATGAATAGAAATGAAATTGTAAGTCATAAATGGGAATTCATTTCTTTGAACCATTAAGAGTTATAATTTGAAATTGTAATTATCAAATGGAAATGACTAAGATGAGCAATCTTAATAAATCCAAACTTGAATTATAAAATATATTGAACTTAAGAAAATTAAGTGAAGTGATATCTGGAATTAAAAAGCAAGTATTTAATTTTAACCAGCAAAGGAACTAATGAGATAATAAATTAGTTAATGGAATTGGATTAAAATAATGATGGTTTGGATTGCGAATGAAATCCAAATAAGTGAAAATAAATTGGAAATGGCCTCGTTATTAATAAAATAAAATTCATAATGATTGAGTGAATGAACCACTTATATTAAATAAATAAATGGATGGAATTTGATTAAAAAAGAATCAAATGAAAGATGGAAATAAAACTTTAAAGGGTTGGTTGAATGGAAAATAAACTTAAGTAATTGACTTAAGTAAATGTTGAATGGAAACTGAACTCAAACAGAGGAGTGGTTTAAATAAGTTGAGAAATAGTTATTGAATGAATTAACTTGGATTGTGTTCGAGCTAAATAAAATTCAATATTCAAAAGTTGGAGATGAATTGAATTTAAGAAAATTATTAGAAATGGAAATCTGAATGAAAATGTGGAATAAGTATTTATATTGGAAATGAAGTAGTAAATAAGTATAAGAAAATTTATATTGAACTTAAGAATTGAAGAATGAAATTCTTAAGAAAATTTGTATTGGAAATATACTTAGTAATTTTGGAATGGAAAAAAAATAAAAAAATATACTAAGTGAATAGTTGAATGAAGACTAAAACTGAAGTTGTGAAATGGGATAGTTGTGAATAAAGGGATAACAATCAAAAAGGAATGTGAATAAAAGAGAATTGATATAACTGATAATCAATTGGGCTAATTACGTAAGGTGTACGTATATTATTTATTCGCATAGCTATTTGATCCGGATTCGAACACAGAATTTCGGGATAGATATATCGATCCGAGTTGGAATTTTTCACTCGATTTTCGACGGCGAACCTGGATATGGATTGTTGATTGATTCTGGATATTCTCTATCATAGTTTATGGCTATGCAAGGAGAATGACGGTTTCTGATCGAGAAACCAGATCTGAGTCCGCACTAGGAAGTCGGGTGGACGATACTAGTTCGGAAGTGGAATTGTGTGATCGATTGAGCAATCGAATGTGATATTGCGTACGGATGATATATGTGCATCGTACGGGCTTAAGTAAAGCAAATATTGAAAATTTGTAAAGAAAAGTATAAAATAACTTTGGGATTGTGATTGAATATTATTGCTTAGTAGGATATACAGGTGTATAAAAGCAATGGATAAATTGGGATTTTTAATTTTAAAAGATAAAATTTAATGGCCCGACAAAAAGGTATGTATTTGAATTTCTATATGAAATTTGATTGGGTTTTTGATCCAGCCACTTGGCTTTTTGTTTCTTTTTGAGATTGGGAGGCCGTAGAGCCATTTTGTAGTAGTACCGAGCTAGCCGCGCAAAGGAGACGCTGGCGAAATTTTTCGGAAATTTAGGAAGTTAGAAAAAAATTTTGGAAAATTTTGATAAATTAAAATTTGAATTCAAATTTAAATTTGAATGGATAAGCAGGTGGTATGGGTTGAACTTATGAATAAGTTTGGGAAGTTAAAGGATGATTAGTGTATCATTAATAATAAAAGATTGTTTGGGTCTTGTTAAAACTGTTTGAATTTGGGAAATAGCTAACTTGGGAAATAGCTAACGGGATATGGGACATTCTTCTTAACTGGTAATTTCGGGGACGAAATTCTTTTAAGGGGGGAGGAATGTGACGACCCGGAATTTTTGTATATTTGAAATGTGAATATTTAATTTATTTTAAATATCCGAAGGTTAAATTTTAACTTTAATTTCAAATATACAGTATTTATTTGGATAATTAATTATTAAATTTAATTATCGGGATTGGGTAAAATATTGAATCTTGATTTTAAAGCCTGTTAAAAATAGTTCAAAGGTTCAGAAAATTTATATTGTTAATACTGAAGATGATAGAACTTTTAAAATGGAATTTTAAAAGAGTTTTGTTCAATTTTAAAAATATATCGTTGAAATTGAATTTAAAAATAGCCGTCCGAGGCACAGTCTCGGAATGCGACGAAACCAGTTCCATTGGATCCGTAATATTGTATTATTATTGGATTTCAATTTTCGTAGTATTTGGAGTTGTCATGTGATCATACGGAATGTAAACGCGCTGAAATTTGAATCGATAATTTAATATAATAACTAGATATTTTGGGAATTTTATAACATAATAAATTGGAAGGTCAACGTTCCAACCGTGCTCGAGAAGCTTTGCTTGGTTAAAACCGTGTGCGCCTTCTCTTTTTCTTCTCTCTGAAGCAAATCTATTCGACCCTTTTTAGAGAAAAGAGGGGCGACTATTCCTTTAAGCAAAAACAAATTAAATCTCATTCCCTAGTAATTCATGCTCGCTTGAACCACGTCGAGTTCGATCTAATCCAATCGAATGACTTCGACAATGAGGAATCGGAGGTCGCGAGCGAATTTCAAGCCTGGGTGATGGCGACTTTCGCGAAGAAGAGCTGGGACCGAGCCTCTTGGGTGTAAGCAATCTATCGCCTGAAGGACAACTTCCTTTGTGATGTGTCGAGCGTGAAAGGGGAAGTAACGAATTGAAGATGGTCTCGATTCAGTATCGCGAGCCGTACTTAGGCGCGCCAGCATCGTAGAACGGGAGAAGGCTCACGATTGGGAATCGAGATTTGGGTGATCGGTTCAAGGTTGCCTCGTCGCTCGAGCCTAGGAGGAATCCGTGTGAAGGGATCGCGTAACTCAATTCGAGTCTCGAGAGCAGAGAGGAGAAGGGGGCGGCTCCGCTGGTTCGTGGTGGCGTGTTTGTTGTCGCGAGGTGGAGGCAGTCCTGAGGAAGGGCACGCGACCTGATGATGGAAGCGTTGGTCTGGCATATCGAGGCAGTTGACCACGATTGGGCGTGGGCTTGGTAATGGAGGCTGTGAAGTGTGGGATTGAGCTCGTCACAGGCTGTGATTGGATTTAACTGTAAGGTATAAAAATTTATTTCTTTTAAGAATTTTTTTTATAACTCAAAGATTGATTTTTCAGTATGAAAGATATATGCATGTAGATAAAGTATATAACTGAGATTTTAAAATTTGCAGTGAAATTTCAAAGACAGAACCGTTTTGAAATTTTAATACCTATATAGGTTAAATAGAAATTTTTATAGAATTTGAGAAAAATAGTTTTAAATATATACATGTACACTTTTAAATTTGAAGACATCCATGAAGAACTATATATAGAATTGGTTCAGGTTTATGTATATATTACTTACTGTTTAACTTTAATTTAAGGAAATTAAAACTTTAATTCATTTAGTTGGTTAGTCAGTAGGGTTAACTAGTTTATCTTAAATAAGAAATTAAGGTGATTCACTTGTTTAAAATTAACTTATTTAATTATTTTTACTAGAGATTTCAAAGGGGAAAATTGGGTTAAATCAAATTATAAGTTAAAATTTAAACCTATTAAGTGGTAATGAATTGTTTGGTAAGTTCAAATATTAATAAATCGTATAATGTTATTCAAGGTTTAAAATTCGAGAAGGAAGCAAGCTCAATTGGAAATGAGATGCTAATAGATCAAAGGTGAGTTAATCTCACTCAGCTGAATTTTTATTTTAAATTTAATTGGTTAAATTTAAATAATTGATTGGATGATTGCATTGGTTGATATGATACTATATATAGTAGTATATAGCAATATATACATATTGGCATATGTATATATTGGAGTTGTTGATATTCCCGCATTTATATAGCGGATGAGACCCTATGCGCCGCATAATAGCGGATGATATTTTATAAAACCCATATACTGCGATATTCCACCTTGAAGTGGAATTGGTATTGTGCTAACGTTTGTGGATGCAGGGAAACAGGTTGGAGGGATCCAACTGGATTCCTCAAAATTATTTAGATTATTTGATATTCTGTTCTATGAATATTGATATCCTGTGATGATTTTATTGATGATTGAAATATTGGATGATATGGTTGGATTGAATATTTCAATAAAAGGAGTTATCAAAATATATTGAATTGGATTTTGAAAGAAATAAAAGAGTAAATTTTAAGTAAATAATTCAAGTGAATTGGAATAAGGGAATTTCGAAATAACAAGGGAAATATTAACTTTAAACTAAAGTGATATTAAATTTAAAGAATAAAGGATTTATTTTGAATGTAAGGATTAAATTTAATTAAAGGCTAAAGAAGGAATTTTGGAAGTTTAAAATTGGTATTTTCAGTTAAAAAGGGTTTTAATTCAAATAAAGAAATAAATCTAAAAGTTAATGTATTTTGAAATAAATGAAGTAGTAAAGGAAATTTATTTCAAAGTAAAGTAAAGTAAATTGGAAAATCAATTGGAAATTGATTTAGTTATTTAAAATTGGAATTTTAAAAGAGAAGTGAGATTTTGGAGATATAAACTGAGTTTATAAAGTAAAATAAAATATAGTGGATATTTGAATATAAATTCAAGGTGGGAATTTATAAAAAGATATGGTTTGGTTTAAAAAAATAAATGTTGATTTATTTTTAAAAGATGGAAATGAGAAGTGTATTTCTCTGGATAGCCAAGTACGTTTTCAAAGCAATTTTAAATATAAGTTAAAAGTTTTAAGTATGTTTTAAAAAGCATGTTTTAGAAAATTGATTATTTCTAAATGTTAATTTTCAAAGTAGGTATTTTTAAAATCTATTATTGTAGTAATTATATAAAAGTGATTTGCTATTCTGTTTTAAAAAGAGAAATTTAGTTTATATTTATAAAATGGTTTATTTTAAAGTATATATTTTTAATAAAGTATTAAAGTAGTTTGATTTCAATGTTATAAAATATATTTAAAATAAAGTGTTTTTAAATTATTTTAAAAATAAAAGTATTTTGTACTTGGTGATTCAGTGGAAATAATTATTTGGGAAATGTTTTCCGTAAGCGGAAACTGTTTTGAAATTGTTTTCAAATGAGCTTTGAAAATTGGAAATATATCTTGGAAAGATATTTGGGCAAATAAATAATGTGGGAAATTATTTAATTGTGTGATGATTGCTATGGATGTGAATTGATAGTTAAATAACCGACTATCAATATTGGCCAATGCGCTGATCGTTTCGAAGAGACCGGGATCGAGTTGCCGTATACCGGGATTCTAGGTCTGGATACTCGAATACCACTTCGATCCGGTTTGTACGTTTCGTGTAACGATTTCGGAGTCGAAGATGGAGCAGTGAAGTGCAAGGGCTAGTCGCTACTAATCCTGAGGATATTTCCAAAATGGATGTAGTAGGAGTAGTGCCTTCGGTTCCGTTCAAACCCAGGACGGACTTGTATGGACGAATGCTTGCGAAACATCGTCAGCGGACGATGGGCATTCTAAGGGATATGTTCTCTAAAAGGTATCGTTTAGCCTCGAACCTCATCAACCGGGAATGACTGAAAATCAGGGGTTATGCAGCAAGGCTTCGTGGGTAGCTCCCACTGGAGGGTAAGGTCATCCCTGTCTAGATGTCCCTTTTTATTTCGGCTTAGTGGTGCGGTTGCTGATCCCAACCGTGGGGTGATTTTATTCGGGATCATCCAGTAAGGGATGGTTCCGGCCTTGTGTTGTAGGGGAGCGGGCGTACTCCTCGGTACTGTGATCTAGGCCACGTACTGTGATAGGTGGTACCCCAGTGCCTAGTCATTCGTTGGAAATCCATTCTTCCTACGTGCCTGTACGGTTTTGATTGTGCCCAACTATTGTTGAAATGTGAGGTGCAAGCATTTCAGCTAGATTCTATTTTACTTTCTATAGACACTATTATAATATCAGAGAATTTTGATATAAAGTGTTTTAGCTATCGTAAGGTAAAAACCCGACATGTTTATTTGTGGCGTGGTCTTACGAGATGCTTTTGTTTTCAAAGGATTTTGAAACTTTAATAATCAATTTGAGTGTGATTTTCTCACGCTGGTTTTCCAGACTGACTCGGGTATTGTTTTATATGATGCTCGGGTCAGACCGAGTATTATAAATTACAGGAAATGATGCTGTGGAGCTGGATGGCGATACGTACTTTCGTATTTGAGTTATATATTCCGCTGTGTATTCAGATGGTGAGGACAAGTTATGATTACTGTCCAGTTGTATGATATTGATGTGATGTACTCTGATGATGTATTGGGATGATGTATATATAAACAGATATAGATTTCTTTTTGTGTAAAGATCTGTTATTACCTATTATAGTTATTCCGCTGCGTATGAGAGATTCTGTTGTTGTTTTCTAT
Source organism: Allium fistulosum (assembly GCA_030737815.1). Lineage (NCBI taxonomy): Eukaryota > Viridiplantae > Streptophyta > Magnoliopsida > Asparagales > Amaryllidaceae > Allium > Allium fistulosum. The sequence continues at coordinate 240,267,815 of CM060902.1, forward strand.
TTTTCTTCTTCTTCTACCTCTTCTTCTTAACTCAAATGATCCGGTTTTTCGTGTAGGAAAAACCCGGGTTGTTACAATACAAACCAAAACTAACCAAGGTACCACATAAAAGCAATCAAGCATGAACACAAGGGCTGCAAAACTAGACCAGACCAGCATGTATGTGTAGGATCAAGTCAATATGGAACCAGACCAAAATGGGACCAGACATGTACAAATAAGCAGGTAACACACAAAGGCATTCAGACATGATCCACATGAAAACATACAACCAGATACAAATGGAACCAGACCCGACTTCAAGTGGAACAAGACCAAAATAACAAAACCGGACCTGACTTCAAATGCAAAGCAACAACATGCAACATGAACTAGACCAAACAACAGTTCAGAGAATACAAGTGCACAAGGACAAGTGAGCACATGAAAGCAACATGCAACCAGACTTCAAAATTTTCAAAGGCAAGATGAGCATGTTGCAATGATCAGTACACTCACATATACACTTGTATGCATATATTCATATATATACATACACATAGATCAGTTCAGGTATGAAGTGCACTAAACACAGCAAAGTCAGAAAGCAAATATTACAAGGAAATGGACAAAGCATAACCATAGAAATCACACACATATATACATACATGTATGTATGTATATATGTATGTATGTATGTATGTATGTATGTACATGGAGATGACCAGCAAACATTCAAAAGAAATAAATAGCAAACTGCTGCAAACTTCAGTACATTCAGGCATTCAGAGAATCACGTACTCATGAACACACATGAATGCAAGCACTTGGGTGGACAGAGCGATAGTGGTGCACCAGACATATACATAGGCAACAAAGGAGACATCTATGCATTGGAACCAGACATGGAACTCGAAGCAAATCACAATGCAATACAACTCAAGCAAGGCAACATAGGGAGACACACAAAGCATAGTCAAAGCATCAATGTATACATAACATGATCAAAGCATAGTAACAGGTCATACTAATGAACAAGTCAACATATCAACAAAGCAGAGAACATATTCATGAAGGAGTAGAAAAAAGTCACAGAGGGTAACATGATGAGCAAGTCAAACTTCAGCAAGTCAAGTTCATCTCAAATTCAAATGCCAAACTGTAAGCAACCAATGAACAAGTCCTAGGAGAAAGGAATGGAACGATTCAAATCAATTCAAGCAAATTCGAATTCATTAGAAATATATGGAGTAAGATGTATACAATGAACAAGTCAGAATTCATCACAATCATCTAATCGAAAATCGAATGGCCGAGGAAAGAAATTAAAGAATTCAATCCACAATATACGAAACAAAATTATAGGGTTTCAATCCCTATAAATACCAATATCATCATCAGCAAAAAATCATCGAGTTCGAGTTCAAGCAAATCAACAGAGAAAATAAAGTAAAAAATCGCATACCAATTTTATACCATTCGAACTCGACATTGAAGCAACCGTAAGCAAATCGAAGAACATTGATTGAAGAAGTAGCAGTAATCATAATTAAGGAACAAAAGCATACAGCAATCGATTCAAACTGCAATTTCCAAGCCTTGGCTAAAATTTGAACGAACCCTAATTTCAGAAGAAGGATAAAAGGAAAACGGCCGAAGAGATTTCACAAAATGGAATGAAGGGAGATATTTTTTTTCTTTTACTTGGGCCATAGTTTTATGTGTATTGGGCTTCAATTTTAAAACAGGGTTTTGTTTTTTAGTTTTATTTTTATTTGTAATTTTCTCTTATAAAATTTGGTAAATTTCTAGTTGTGTAACTAGGTACAAACTACAGGGCGTAGTTTGAGAATTCGCAACTCAATGGCTGAGTTGTGACAGGGTTTTGAGCTTAGAGTTAGGTTAATTAAGTTAGCGGGTATCGTAAGTTACGTGTTTTGTAAGCGTCTGATTAGTTAATTTCTAGTAGAAACCTTAGGGGCAGCACGTAAGCAATTTTTTGTCGAAGCTGTGTGTGATCTTTACTACATTACTTTCTGTTTATATCTTTATTTCCGCATTAATTTTTTATAGACCCTATTCACCCCCCCCCCTCTAGGGTGAAAACGATCCTACAAGTGGTATCAGAGCTAGGAACAAAACTCATTTTCTGTTAAATAAAATTTGATTTTTTTTTCAATGGCTTCTTTTAATAATGCTTTTGCTGAAGGTCAGTCCATAGCTAGACCACCCATGTTCAATGGTGAATATGCTTATTGGAAAACTAGAATGAAAATTTTTCTGAATACCATAGATGCATGGAATATTGTTGAAACGGAATATAACACACCAACAGTAATGGTAGATAATCAAGAAGTTGATAAACCTACGGATCAATGGACAGATCTTGAAAATAAACTGCAAACTGCTAATGCTAAATCTATGAATTCTATTATTTGCTCATTAGATCAAATTGAATTTAACCGTGTCTCAAATTGTCTAACTACGAAGGAAATTTTGCATACGCTTGAAGTGACTCATAAAAGAACCTCCCAAGTTAAAGAATCTCGCCTTGCCATGCTTAGTAGCGAGTGCGAGAACTTTACAATGACAAAGGATGAAAGTGTCAAAGAAATGTATGGACGACTTTCTAATCTTGTATACAAATTAAAATCCCTAGGAAGACCATACACAGAACTGGAAATAGTCCGAAAGATCCTCATAATTCTTCCACGAAATTTTGAGGATAAGGTGACTGCCATTCAAGAATCAAAGGATCTGAAACAGGTTAAAGTTGAAGAACTCATCGGAAACCTCACCACTTATGAGCTAGAAATCAAATCAAGAAAGAATGTGAAGGAGGAGATACGCGTAAGAAATCAATAGCTCTCAAAGGAACAATGGAAAGTGAAGATGATGATGGTGATGATAAAGGAGCAGCTGAACTGGCACTGATAATAAAGAGATTCAAAAGGTGGAACCACAAATATGGAAATCCAGCCCAAAATCAACAACTGAAGAGCAGAATCGTCAAAGTTCTAAACAACTCAGAAATGCAGGAGGTCATTTGTCACAAGTGCAATAAACCTGGTCATATCAAGCCAAATTGTCCTCAAAATCAATCCAGCAAAGGAAAGAAACCGAGAAGTTTTGCAGCAACTTGGGATGAAAGTAATGAAGATCAAGATGAAAGCACTGGCAGTGAGAGTGAAAGAGCAAATCTGTGTCTTTTAGTAGAAACTGGTGACAGCGATGATGACAGCAATGATCACTAAATATGCTATTAGGGAAACCAACTGTTAATACTATTAGACAAGGACTTGGGTATACTCAATCTGAAAAAGGTAGAAGTAAAGCTAATCATGTCAACTCCAAGTGCACGATTTGTGGAAAAATTGGACACAATCCAAACAATTTCTGGTATAGACCCAAACACACGAAAACCATACCAATTCGGGTTCCTAAAGGCACGAATGTAAAATCCCTTCAAATGAAACAGATTTGGGTGCCAAAAGGAACAAACATAGACTGTCTTGGTTCTACGCAAACTTGTTTTTCAAAAGATTTTGCCACTAACATTCACGGACTGATGAAAACAAATAGGTCACAAAAACCTTTTCTCGTGTAGGTGTGTTGGCAGGCTAAGGAACAACTACAATGGTACCTGGATACTGGCTGTTCTAGGCACATGACGGGCGATGAATCAAAGTTCCTTAGCCTAGAGAAGTGCAAAGGTGGCAGAGACACAATGGGCAACAATGATAAATGTAAAATTATCGTATCAATTGGGAAAATTTGAGCCAAAAGACGACGAAGGCATGTTCATGGGATATTCTTCCAGAAGCAAAGCTTATAGAGAATATAACAAAAGGACGAGAACAATCATGGAGTTAATCAATGTGAAATTTGATGAAGCCATTGATGATCAAAGCAAGGAAACAATCAAAAGCAATGTCAAAGAGTAGAACGAAAAAGATGAAAGTGAAAATACAAAAGAAACTGCAACCGCGGAAGAAGTCCAAATAAATTTGGAACCAGAGAGATTGAAATTCAAATTAGATCATCCTCTAGAATTAGTAATAGGTAATCTTACCGCATGTGTTCAAAATCGTTCCTCCTTCAGAAATTTATGTGATCTGTGTCTATACAATGGATTTATTTTAGAAATTGAACCCAAAGTCATAGATACAGCCCTCAATGATGAGAGTTGGTTTATGGCTATGCAAGATGAGCTAAATCAAATTGAACGAAATGATGGTTGGATTCTAGCACCTAGACCTAATGATTATCCAGTTGTAGGAACCAAATGGATTTTTAAAAATAAATTTGATGAATTTGGAAATGTGATTAGGAACAAAGCTAGGTTAGTTTCTAAAGGTTATAATCAAATTGAAGGAATTGATTTCGATGAAACTTTTGCACCAGCAGCAAGACTAGAATCTATTAGAATCTTGTTAGCTTTTGCTTGTTATAAAGGATTTAAACTAAGAAAAATGGATATTAAAAGTGCTTTTCTTAATGGAATTTTGAAAGAGGATGTATTCGTTGAACAACCTGAAGGATTTGAAAGTCAAGAATACCCTAACTATGTATATAAACTTAAAAAGGCACTATATGGATTAAAACAAGCCCCTAGGGCTTGGTATGAATATCTTAGCACTTATCTCCTTGAAAATGGGTTCAAAAAGGGCTGTGTAGACACCACATTGTTTCTATTGCACGAAAATGATGACCTATTGATTGTTCAAATATATTTCGATGACATTATTTATGGTGCCACTAACAACCTTTTGTATGAGAAATTTGAAAAAGTCATGCAGGAAAAGTTTGAAATGAGCTTGGTAGGAGAGTTAAAATTCTTTTTGGGACTTCAAACCGAACAAAAAAAATGGTACATTCATCTCTCAAACAAAATATATCAGAGAGCTTGTCAACAAATTTGGATTAAATTATGCTAAACCTGCAAAAACTCCCATGAGCACAACAATTCAACTTGACAAGGATGAAAAAGGTAAGTAGTTGATCAAAAGAAATATCGAGGTATGATTGGATCACTTCTTTATCTTACTGCTTCTAAACCAGACATTATGTTCTCTAGTTCTTTATGTGCACAGTTTCAATCAAATCCAAAAGAATCTCATTTAAAAGCTGTAAAAAAGATTATAAGGTATCTGTTACACACTACATGGTTTAGTCTATGGTATCCAACTAATGATAACTTTGAGTTAAAAGGGTATTCAGATGCAGACTATACTTGTAGTCTAGTTGATAGAAAAAGTACTGGTGGAACATGTTTTATGTTGGGACATTCATTAGTTGCATGGTCAAGTCGAACACAAAATTGTATTGCATTATCTACCACTGAGGCAGAGTATATTGCTCTAAGCGGTTGCTCTGCTCAAATTTTAGGGATGATACAAACTTTGTAAGACTTTGGTCTAAATTTTAAACGAGTTCCACTTATGTGTGATAGCAAAAGTGCAATTGCTCTCACAAATAATCCTGTACATCATTCTCGCACCAAGCATATAGATGTTAGACATCATTTCATTAGAGATCACATTTCCAAAGAAAATATCTGCATAAAATTCATTTCAACTGATTCTCAGTTGGCGGACATTTTTATAGAACCCCTTCCAGAAAATAGTTTTTGGTCGACTTCGTCTCAGTTTAGGCATTTTAGAAATGTGATTTTATATTTTTTGGATTTGATCTTAAAATGCCTATGTTAACTAATCTGACTCCCTATTGATTATCGAAAAGATAAATAGTGATTGAAAAAAGTGATGAGTGTTGGACTTGATCATACATTATGACTTGAGAGAGTATATTTAGAAAATTTGTTTAAAAATTTAAACAAAATTTGTAATAACATTGGTTGGTAAAAATTCCATGACCATCTCTATTCCTATCATATTTCTATGACAATCACTCATTAAAATCGAATATAGTATGTCAAAATGTGGTATTTAAACAGGAAATTATTCTTTTTTTAATTAGCAATAAAATCATCCAAAAGTACTCACTCTCACTTAAAACTTATCATGATTATGCATGGGTGAACTACTTGAAATCTCTGATTATGTGCTTTCATGCTCATTTAAAAGTCCTCACGGTTATGCATGTATGGAACACATATCAAAATTGGATGAAATGGGCGAGTTGATTCTAACCTCATTTAAAAGTCCTCACGGTTATGCATGGTTAGAAGATGCTTGGAATTCATTTTTTTAATAAAAATAGAGAATACTACTAATTTCATTTAAAAGTCTTAATGGTTATGCATGGTTAGTAAGTATTTAAAAAATCCTGTCATAAATATACCACAAATCTACACAACTATATGGTTCTTTATGCCAACATCACCCCTATCGCTCTAAAATGGAATATGCGCCCAACAGAGTATTTATGATTTTTGTTTGATTTTTTTTTGAAATTTAATATTTATACTCGATTAGGTATTAATGTTGTATTAATGTCTATCACTTTATCACTCTTCTCAAACACTGTTACTCTTTTGCTGATAACAAAAGGGGGAGAGAAGTTAAGATTTTGGCAAATAAGTAATATTTTTTATTTGTATTTGCATATTCTCATCTAGGTTCATTTTGCAATTGTTTTTTATTTGCATATTCTCTTTTTTATTTTCATGCATATGTGAAGGGGGAGCTTTGTTATAGAGGGAATATTCAAATAAGGGGAGCTAATAGAATTCATCAAGACCAAATACATTTAATAGAGTCAAAATATTAATATATGTTTGTTATCATCAAAAGGGGGAGATTGTAGAATATACTAGTGTATGATTTTTGTTTGATGATAATAAACACACACACACACACACACATATATATATATATATATATATTCGTTTAAATGTAATTGTCATTGTACTATTTTATTTCTCCATATAATTAAATAAATATTTGTTGAATAAAATAAACAACTCGAAATTCATATTTAAATAAATATTCTATTCAAACAAATATTTTATTACAAATTCAAATAGTACATATTTAAACTCTCACTATATTTACACAATTCCAAATACAAGTTTCAGTTACAACACAATTTTCACTTTACAATTTTACATACAAGTTTCACCTCACTACATATTCACTCATCACTCGTATTTGATCTTTAACTTTGTTCCATCCTGTATCCAACATCCGAATTATCTGTAAAATAAACAACGACGCAGTAAAACTGAAAAAGAAATATTTTGAAGTGCACAATGAAGTGTGTGTTTTGAAAATATTTTTTGCCTCGGTTATTTGGGTTGTTGTCGTCATTTTTATTAATTCATTTTACATGAACAACTTGTGACATGCATAGTGTATCACTATACATGCCACAAGGTCGTGCACACCGATATACACTTGCTTGTTAAAATAGCAGGGACAGGTGAGCACAATGTCAAACCCAAGCCAAGACTGGATTCAACTCAAGTGCAAATGCAAAAACAAACAACACAGCAATGGTCGATCAAAACAATCAAGTAAGAGCCTGCATATACACATGTGTACATGTACACATGTGTCTCGAGAATCATAGTGCAGACACATGAAGACTCAACCAACATACAAACCAAAACTAACCAAGGTATCACACAAAAACAATCAATCATGAACACAAGGGTTGCAACCAGACCAGAACAGCATGGATGTGTAGGAATCAAGTCAATATGGAACCAGACCAAAATGGGACCAGACATGTACAAATAACCAGGTAACACACAAAGGCAATCAGGCATGATCCACATGAAAACATACAACCAGATACAAATGGAACCAGACCTGACTTTAAGTGGAACAAGACCAAAATAACAAAACCAGACCAGATTTCAAATGCAAAGCAATAGCATGCAACATGAACCAGACCAGAAAATAGTTCAGAGAATACAAGTGCACAAGGACAATTGAGCACATGAAAGCAACATGCAACCAGACATCAAAATTTTCAACGCCAACATGAGCATGCATCAATGATTAGTACACTCACATATACACATGTATGCATATATTCATATATATACATACACATAGATCAGTACAGGTATGAAGTGCACTAGACACAGCAAAGTCAGAAAGCAAACATTACAAGGAAATGGACAGAGCATAACCATAGAAATCACACATATACATACATACATGTATGTATGTATGTATGTATGTACGTGGAGATGACCAGCAAACATTTTAAAAGAAATAAATAGCAAACTGCTGCAAACTTCAGTACATTCAGGCATTCGGAGTACACATGAACACACATGAATGCAAGCACTTGGGTGGACAGAGCGATAGTGGTGCACCAGACATATACATATGCAATAAAGGAGACATCTATGCATTGGAACCAGACATGGAACTCGAAGCAAATCCCATGCAGTACAACTCAAGCAAGGCAACATAGGGTGGCACACAAGGCATAGTCAAAGCATCAATGTATACATAACATGATCAAAGCATAGTAACAGGTCATACTAATGAACAAGTCAAAAACATATCAACAAAGCAGAGAACATATTCATGAAGGAGTAGAAAAAAGTCACAGAGGGTAACATGATGAATAAGTCAGACTTCAGCAAGTCAAGTTCATCTCAAATTCAAATGCCAAACTGTAAGCAACCGATGAACAAGTCGTAGGAGAAAAGAACGAAATGATTCAAATCAATTCAAGAAAATTCGAATTCATCAGAAATATATGGCGTAACATGTATACAATGAACAATTCAGAATTCATCACAATCATTCAATCGAAAATCGAATGGCCGAGCAAAGAAATTGAAGAATTCAAACCAAAATACACGAAACAAAATTATAGGGTTTCGATCCCTATAAATACCAAAATCATCATCGGCAAAAAATCTTCGAGTTCGAGTTCAAGCAAATCAATAGAGAAAATAAAGTAAAAAATCTTATACCAATTTTATACCATTCGAACTCGACATTGAAGCAGCCGTAAGCAAATCGAAGAACACTGATCGAAGAAGCAGCAATAATCATAATTGAGGAACGAAAGCATACAGGAATTGATTCGAATTGCAATTTCCAAGCGGTGGCTCAAATTCGAACGAACCCTAATTTCAAAAGAAGGATAAAAGGAAAACGACCGAAGAGATTTCAAAAAATGGAATAAAGGGAGACAGTTTTTTTCTTTTACTTGGGCCGTAGTTTTGTGTATTGGGATTCAATTTTAAAATAGGGTTTTGTTTTTTAGTTTTATTTTTAATTTTCTCTTATAAAATTTGGTAAATTTCTAGTTGTGTAACTAGGTACAAACCACGGGGCGTAGTTTGAGAATTCGCACTCAATGGCAGAGTTGTGGCAGAGCTTTGAGCTTAGAGTTAGGTTAATCAAGTTAGTGGTCGGTATCGCAAGTTTACGTGTTTTGTAAGCGTCTGATTACTTAATTTCTAGTAGAAACCTTGGGGGCAGCACGTAGGCAGTTTTTTGCCGAAGCTGGGTAAAGTTGTGTGTGATCTTTACTGCTTTACTTTCTGTTTATATCCTAATTTCCGCATTAATTTTTAGTAGACCCTATTCACCCCTCTAGGGTGAAAACGATCGTACAATACATCCATTCCTAAAATAAAATTGAAATAACTGATCACTTGGCCATATGATAGAAAATGACATCAGATTGGTTAAATTAAATGATTTCAGAAATTTTATTTGAAATTATTTAAATGACTTTGATTTAAAGAAGTAAAAATCAAATTTATGGAAATTGAATTATTTTCGAAATTAAGCTCAAAATTTTCGAATCAGAATTCGTTAATCGAATTTGTTTTAAAATGGAACTTGAGATTTTGAAGTTATAACTAAAATATGATTTGAGTTTCGGAAATTGATTTAAAGTTAAAAGATTTGGATTTTTACTTGAACTTTGAAATATTGCTAACTAAACATAATTTAAAATGATATTTCAAAATTGAGCTATTAATTGAATTATTTTGAAGACTTGAATCTTAAATTGAATATTGATGTTAAATTTGATTTAAATGATTTAAAGCGATATTTTGAAATTGATATAAATTGAAATGGTTTAAAATTAGAATTGAATTGAAAGTTAAACCATTGACTCAAATTGTTGAATCAAATTTGAAGTTAAAAATGAAAATCGAAATTGAAATTGATTTGGATTGAAATTGAAATCGAAGTTAATTTGAATTGAAATTGAAATGGAATCAATTTAAAATGGAAATCGAAATTGAGTCGATTTGAATGGAATTGAAATTGAAGATGATTTAAATTGGAAGGTTTGGAATTGAATCAGTTTGATTTTGAAACTATTTTCAAATAAATTATTTTAATATAAACTGTTTAAACCAATCTTTTAAATATTCAAATTATTCTAATTTTCAGACTATTTCCTATATAAACCATTTTAAATATATGAAGCATTTTATTAAACTATTTTATATCAAACAATTCTAACTTGTTCGAACTATTAAAAACTATTCAAACTATTTTCTAAAAATTCAAACTGGTCATGGCTAGAATGTTTATATTCAATTGGGTTAAAATGAAGTTTAACATAAATTGAAATTCAAAACAATTTTTAGAAGCGAAATCGGGATACTGAGGCGAAAATGATTTTGAAGTGAAATAGTATATTTTGAGTAAATATTATGATTTCGAAATGAATTTGATTTTGAAGCGAATATGATATTTTGATATCACGTACGAATTGTTTTCGAAATATAAAAGTATCACCGGTGTGTAAAACGACATTTAGTTGTTAAAGAGACCGTGGCCTATTATTTGAATACTCTCTGTCAATGTTGGAACCACTTTAACAACTGTGTACGCAGAGAAAAGTCCATAACGAAGTGGTTGGATTTGGCATCGTTTAGTTGGATTTGAAGAAAGAGAACGATGATGGATAGACCTCCCCACGTGTGCCAATTTGAATTGACTAAAACAGGACGGCTTAACAGGACCAAGCGCGCTTGCAACTCCTAGCGGACATCCATTCTTCGATTTTCTTGGACTCGGTCCATATTATTCCTTTTGTTGTTGGTTTCGATTGGTGCACCTTGATTTGGGATAGCCTCCCTTTGACTTTATATGGGATGGATGGACGCGGTGGGCGGTCATGGCTACGATGCGTTACCACTAGCCCTATGACCCTAACTGGTAGTATCCTACCTTGGGCATTGCCTCACGTTCCTTGTCATACTTTTATCCTTATACGAGACTCCTATGATTTTGGTTTAGTGTTGTCGTATCACGGCTCATAACTGACTACCGACATGCTACTGGTTGTGTCAAATGCAAACTATACGCCAATGCTTAAAAATGCGTTAAAGGGGATCAATGTAAAGCCTTAACACTAAGAAAAATATTTATTTTACTGATTAGACATTATATATGTAGCGTATTCTACTACATATAAATATTTTGGCGGATCCTTAAGGGATGGAAAATCTCGTAACGTCTCTTGAGTTATTGCACGCACGTTATACACTGGATAGGAGATGTGAAGCCCCGTAAACATCTCTAACGCCACGACACTTATGTTATATGCGATATCGATCTGACTCACATAAGAATATTTTAGTCCTGACTCGAGTGTTTTTTCTTTTCATTACGCTCGGGTCAACCCTGAGTTTTCAGCTTATTGAAGATTTATTTTGGAGGAAGAAGACGAAGATTTGGTATATTATTACTATTAGTATTCCTGCATCACATTGTCTGCTGCATTGTTTGATTTATCCCTATTGTATATATAACTCTGGTAAATGTTGTATTAATTATAATCAAATGTATAATATAAATAGCTTCATGAACTGTTTATTTGATTATTATATTTTATCGTTCCACTGCGAGATTCTGTGTTTGACTTCTTCTTCTTTCCTTATTTTTCTTAATTAACCCCATTGATTATCTATATTCCGGATTGCTTAAGTTGGACATGTGTGGATTATTGTCAATTTAAACCTTCCGAAATGTGGGTTGTCACATATAATGTATGATAGAGTCCACTAAAGAGTCTAGACAATCATAGGCAGAGTTGGTGTCCCAGCCCAAAGAGTCAATAAGAGACTTGGCATTAATCCAAGGGTCCTTCCACAATTTAATATCCTTCCCGCTTGCAAATTCTTTGGTGATGTTTTTGCCAACCTGTCTCTGATTCTCAAAATGGCTTTCCACGTAGGAGAAGCATTGTTATCAACTGCCATTTGCCAGAAATTTCCTTTAACATATCTCTGCCTCATTTATGTGGCCCACAAACATTCAGAGTTTATGATCTTCCATCCTTGCTTCAAAGTAATGACATCCTTCATCTCCCTTAAATACCTAAGACCCACCACACTTTCAGCTTTCGGTCTGCATAGACCCGGGTACTTTATTTTACGTAGACCTCCCTTCCAGATAAAGTCAGCACACACTTGTTCATTTTTGTCTATAGAGGAATCCGAGAGTTGAAAATTCCGTAGCCAAAAGTTAATTTTAGCTTAAATGACAGTGTGAACTAGCTTAATTCTTCCCATGATGGAGAGTAGTCTTGAGCCCCATCCTTGTAGTTTGGTCCCGATTTTAGTAATTAGTTTAGAACATTCAAAGTCAGTAATTTTTTTTGAAGATAGGGGAATATTGAGATATTTGATTGGAAGCTCTCCTTCCTCCACCCCCAAAATTTCTAGTACTTCTTACTCGTTAGCACAGAACTTGTTGAAATAACATTTGTTCTTAGATTAATTCATTTTCAAACACACCTTTTTTTCTAGGCTGTGAAAAATATCTCTAACAGTGCTAGCCACTTCTTTATTTGATTTAATGCATATAATCAAATCATCAACATATAATATGTGGCTTACTCTAGGCTAGAAGTTGTGTATAGTTTGTAATTGCTTGTTGTGACTAGCAAGCTCCATTTGGAGAGAAAAAAATTCCATAACTATTGTGATAGGTAAGGAGGTCTCCTTGCCTAATAACACGAGAACTGCTGATATCTCCTTTGGGAATACCAATTTGATTTAAAAGTTAGGAATAGAGATGCAATCACTAATCAACTCAACCAATTTGATTAGGAACCTCATACTTCTAAGCATGTGGAGGATAAAAATCAATTTATCTTATCATATGCCTTGTGGAGGTCAACTTTTAAACATAATTTATCAGCACCCGTCTTATTGAAGTTTCTAATGAGTTCATGTGCCATTAGTGAGTTTTCAGAAATGCTTTGACCTTTGATAAATGCACTTTGACACTCAGCAATGAAGTTCAGTTAGATTTTTTTAATTCTATTGCATATGACCTTACTAAGGATTTTGTAAATAACATTACAACAAGCAATCGGTCTATAATCTTCTATCCTTGTAGGGTTTTCTTTCTTTGGAATCGAGCAAATAAACGTGTGATTTATTTCTTTTATAATTTTACTCGATTGAAAAGACTCTTGCAAGGCTAATAATATGTGATGTTTCAGGTCCATCTGATGCCTCCTATAGAACTCGAAACCCGGTCCATCTAGGCTAGGAGCGGAGTTATGAAGGATGGAATCCAGGGCAGTCCGGACCTCTTTTTCAGTAATCCCCCTACTCAGCATATGCTTCCCTTTGGAATTCATCAATCTTCTGCAGTTAATTGGTGGTAAGTTGCTTTCAATACGACCGTTGTAAAGTTCAGTGTAATATTTAATGGCCTATGCTTCTAGAACTTGATAGGTATTGCATTGGCTGCCATCCTGTTTAAGACATTGAATGTTTATGATAGAATTTCTTCTGATAGACATTTTAGTGTAAAAAATCTAGTGCATTCATCCCCTTCAGTTAACCACTTCTCTTTCACCTTTTGTCGGAGTTCAATGGCTTTAATTTTCAATTCTTCTTTAAGTTGGTCCTACACTTGCTAGCATTTTTTCCATAAGTCAGCATCAAATGCACCCGAGTCAATCTTAAGAAGGTATTCTTCAAATTGTTTTTGTAGTTTAGAAATGTTGTAATTGTCTCTCGGTCTACATTTGTTACAGTTCTTCAGTCTTTGCTTGATGAATTTAAGAATGTGCAGAAGTTTGAATAAATGACATCCATCTACCATCTCACATTCATTAATGTTTACTGCTACATCATACCCATCAATCAAGTGTCGTTCTTTTGCATACCTGAAAGGGCGTCCTTTCTCCACGGAAGGTCTATTACTTAATAAAATATGGAGATGACTACGATCACTCTCGAACTTGGTAGAATGCTAACTTTCATATCAGAGAATAAGTTCATACAGTCAACATTAATTAACACTCTATCAAGTTTGCACATTATTTCTTACATTCCTCACTTCTTCATGTAAATCGCGGGTTGGAATGGATAGGATCGACTAGTTCAGTAGATAGCACACAATTGTTAAATTTAGACAACTGGGAAACCCTTAATGTAAGTCCACCTCTTTTCTCTTCTGCTTTTAGAACCGCATTAAAATCACTTAGAACAATTCAAGGACCATGTATTGATGTAGCAAATTTTTTAAGGCTATTCCATAATGTTGTTCTACTAGACGCAAGATTGCAAGCATACACATAAGAAATGAAAAGAGTAAGTCCTTCCAAGTTAGTAGCATGCAGAGTAATTTGTTGATCTTCCTTAAAAAGAATATGCGCCTGCCATATAACCTTATCCCACATAATAAGAATTCTGCCTCTGTTACCCAAATCATTATTGTGCACATAGTCCCACTCACTTCCCATAGTTTCTAAAAAGAATCTTAAATTATCATCATTAAATTTGTTTTCTAGAATGCCCACGATAGAAGGTAATAGCGACCTTTTGAGATTAAAGAGGTCTAATTTGCAGGCATCATTCTTTAGACCTCTTACATTCCAACTAACTATGGACATTTGCAAGTAGAATACCTTAAGGAAAAGTTTTTAATCGATTGTAGTCATAAATGTGTTTGTAACCATGAGTGTTGATTCGTATCAATCAATACTTATCCTTAAATGTTCTTATCCAAGATGTGTTAAAAATGAGATATCGAAACATCCACTGGGACCATTGTATGTAATGCTTGAAGGAACTGGGCCAGCTCGCAGCGGAAGAAATTGGTGAATTTCAATATTTTTTACCATTTTGGGTCTTTAATAGGCCTACGAAGTCTAAATTGCATTTAGAACTTTTCTAAGTTTGGATAAGATACAATCTTGTATTCTATTTAAAATAGTTAAAGGGAAGTTTAAATAAATTTAGTTTCAAATGTAGTGTATCAAATAAACCTAACATTTATTTATAAGTGTTAATGTATAGGGAATGAAACCTTTCATTTCTTTCCCTAAAATAAGAATTAATTGAGAGCATTAATTGTATTAAATGGAGAGAGAAACCTTTCATTTTCTCTCTTTAATTTTAATTGAATGATTCATTAAATGTCATTATTAATAATTTATTTATGGAAATATTTATTACTATGTCTATATGTATTCTAACTGTACAATTTGTAGTTTGAGAATAATTTAATTTAATTTATTTATATAAGTATACAGGTATACATACATACATACATACATATATATATATATATATATATATATCTGTGTGTGTGTATCATATACATACATACATACATACATACATATTCATATATATATATATATATGTGTGTGTGTGTGTGCATGTGTAACATCATAATCCGTGAAGGGTATAATGTACCCGTATATAGATGTTGGGATTTACATTGCAACAGACACATCAGCTCATTTTGTGTGTGCTGTAATTTATCCAAATATATGCTTATATAATATGCCAAAACAAAATACTAAATATGTGTGTGTATGTCTGTGTGTGTGTGTCTATATAATTTATTAAATAAAACAGTTTACGCCATAACAAATTAATGTAAAATAATTATAGATAATAATACAAGTTTTTAAAATTCTAGAAACTTCGGAAACACATTTTGGGCTTAAGATTAATTTATGGAATTTTTAACAGTTAAAATAATATTTATTATTAAATAATTGACAATAGCCCATAAGCAAATTAATTCTTAAAAATAGAAAATCAAGTTAAAAAATTCTGAAAATTTTTATGAACGTATGTAAGACATATTTTAGGCATAGAATATTTTTTGGAATTTTCTTAACTGAAATTATATTTTTAATTAAATAGTTAATTGCATTTCGAAAATAAATTAATTCAAAAAATTAATAAATTATGTTATAAAACTATGAAACTTTTCTAAAGGTTTCAGATATATATACAAGTCATAAGATAATTTAATAGAATTTTCTCAATTGAAATTACATTTTTAATTAAAGAATTAATTGTAAGACAAAAGTAAATTAATTTTTAAAAATAATAAACTAAGTTTAAAAAATTTGAAATTTTACAGTAATCTTCTTACATGGAGCATCTAATATAAAAAATATAAAATTAAAATTTTAGACCATTAATTATTTTATTCATAATAAACAATTCAGAAAATCATTAAATAATAATAAAATATGTATATACATATTTCATAAAATATTTGTATATTTTATGATTTATAATAGGTACAATCATCATAAGAAAATTTTATGATTAAATATACATGATATATAAACACATATACAATTAAACATATTTATAATTTGTAGATCTATACACATTTAATTTAGATCTATGTGTGTGTATAAAAATCAAAATTAAAACATTTTTTTTCAGAAAATTAATTCAACAATAAATCAATAAATAAAATATCATAAAGCACATAACCAATCTAATTGTAACAAACACATGTTCATACAAAAATCTCACCTAATCTAAATAATAAACAGATCTGAATACAAACAGAGGACTTGGATGTAAATCAACTTTTATATGATAAACTTAAAATCAAAACAATGATAATAAATAAAAGTGCACGTCCAAATGAAGCCTTTGAGTCCACGTTGAATAATGATTTCTCTTCTAAGAACAATTCACAATCCGTCAAGTTGCTAATCCAATAACTATTAGTACGTAACCCCTAGGTGCTCCCAGCAGTCATGAGTAATACACTGCCCAATATTTGGAGAGCGTTACATATCCTAGTCTCAACAGATACTTCGATATCCAGTCTCTCGATGCATCTTGAATAGGAACATTTAAAATGATATATATTTTTTCATTGTGATAAATTATTCACGGTTACAACACTTTGTAACTACTATCACAAAACATACCATTTATGGATTGTCTATTAAATATACTTTTAGTTAAAATAATTAATTAATATAACCACATTATATCAAGTATATAATACAAAGAAAACACCTTTATTTCGAACAAGATTGGTCAACGAGTTAAATATATGTAACAAATTACATAGTTGCCCCTTAGGGCATACCCCTAACTCTATCAGTCTCCCACTTGCACTTGGGGTCAATTATGGAATATTATTCCAATATCTCTAATCAGTTTTCTCAAAACCGATTGGGTCAGTCGCTTTGTGAACGGGTATGCTATTTTTTTTCAATTAGCTACTATGTCAATCAACTCTCTCCGACGGTGATAAACTATTTTATCATGTGGAACAATTCAAAGTGTGTCTCTCGACTTCTAGTAAGCTCTAAGTTTTGTTACGAACTATATTGCGACATTGTTATCATATAACAATGTTATGAGATTCTCAACATTTGAAATCGGCTTAGTTATAAATTGTGCACTTATATATTTATATACATTGTTTTTATTGCGGCGCTATTCAAGACGATGTACTTAGCCTTATTCATTGAACTAGCCAAGATCTTTCATTTGGAACATTTCCAACTTAAACATTCTTAACTTGAATTTATTATTGACATATTATACACAATATCACTTATGATGTTTGAGTCCGAACACTCTTCAAAAGGAGTTTTTGTTTCTGTAAAAAATTCCCTAGTATTTCATAAATACACGAAAACACTTCAAACAACCATTTAGTGATACCAATTTGGATTTGATATTTGCTTCATGTATCAAATACATAAACAAATAACGATATCATAACCAACATAACATGTTTGATAATTCCTATTGCCAATGCATAAGGAACTCACATGTGTTCCGTATTAAACAATTTAATAAGGTGTATTTACATATCGATTTGGGAAATTCCCAATAAATTTTATACTCACTATAAAAGACATCATTTACAATCCAAAGTTGAGTATTAAAACAACTATGGTAGATTTCAACACAAGTACACTGTTAAAATCAACAATGTGTTGTTTACTTACAGTTCAGAAATATCAATGTACCTTTTAATGTTCTTTCTAATGAACACACGCTTCCTCTACATTTTGATTGAAAATCAAACTATATGATTTCTATCAAAATACTTATTCAATATTGATGCTTATAAAATAATACTTTCGTATCATTTCTTGGGCCATATCCAATGATTTACAAACTCAATATCGCTCCCACTGACTTTGAGACATTTTTGGTTAAAATGTATAAACAGCTTACTCTAAATCGTTATTCAGAATTTTCTGTTTCAATACAAATGTACCAAAACACTAAGTCTTATCAAGCGATAATTTTGTGAGTAAATCGGAATTAACTTGAGCATGTTGAATACCGATTCTATTATGTTAATTTAAAAAATTGAAATTTGCGATATTATTCTTATCAACATTGATCATTTAATTCCAACTTCATTAGTCTTTCTCACAAAGAAACAATCTCGGCCGATGGATCACTCGGTTATGACCACCAAAATCATATTTTGATAGCGTATTTGGATTTGTTTTGGATTTGCGCATCATACCATATAGAGTCAACACTTTTAATGGTTTAATTAAACAACTGAGGATTATATAATTTGGACATTAATAAGAAACTTATAGTTTCTTTTCGATGTACGAGAATACTTATTAGACATTCTAATGCTATGTGTTCATTTAGGTTAGTTAATTTCATTTTATCTCGTATATTCAGTTCTATTTATGGATTGTATCCAATTCCATTTAATTACCGATAATTCCTCAAAGAAATTCCTTCACAATGAAGTTGGTATATCTTGAAACAACAATCGTTTCTTGGTGTAAATAGAATAGGGATCCATAAACGCTTTATGATTTTCTTTATTTATAAAACCGATTTGGTTTTAGTTTACAAAATTTATGTTCAAAACATAAATATGTCATTAAATGACAGTTCTTTCCAAAATCCTTTTGGGGAGATTCATACAAGATCCCTCATAAACAATTATTACGTACAATCTTTTGACTCGCATAACCTGCTAACTCCTTGGTCTGGGATATGTTGGAGTTTCCAATAAACCCTTGTCTTGTAAGATTTTGTAAACTGTTATTAAGATGAAATAATATTAACCTTATGTACTGCTCTTAAGTACATTTCCTTAAAGAAAGAAACTAACTCAACTTCACTCACAATTAATTGTACACTGTCCACAAAGTTCGATTACTCCATATCGATGCATCATTATGTATCAAATGAAGGAGCTATTTTGAGATTGAATCTTTATTCATTTTAGCTACGTTTGGAACCTTTTCCAATATACTCACTCATTCGAATCAAATCAAATCATTTCTATCACATGTTATTTTTACTTCTGTTTTATATTCTATGAGTTTACCACAGACATACTACATGTGTATCAAATACACATGTCCATGTTGATGATGACTCATCAGTGAATATGACAAAGTACGTGGAACCGTTTTGGTATTTATAGAATTACGAATGCATACATCTATACGTATCAATTTGAAGAGTTCATCAACTCTTATGATGTTACCACCAAATGGGTGCATGGCCCTTTATTGTTTGAGATATAATTAACAAGTATCATATGATTCAAAATCATATAATAAAATTATTTTCTCAAAACTATGGCTTAGTTTATATTCCACGGATTTTGTAAATAATATTAGGTGCTTCTGTATTCTCCAATGCATCACTTTTTTTATGAAAACAAATACCCATTATAGTTTTATTTCATTACGAATATTCATAATATTCGTAGAAATATAGCTATGTTTATTTTTTCAGTCAATAACAAAAAACAGTCATTGTTTCATAAATAATGTTCTGTACGTTTTATGAAGACAATTTTTGTAATTTTGATGAAATCAATAAGTGTTATATGACATGGTCCCACTATTTCTGCCATTACTATAATAGCATACAAAATCAGAGGTCTATCATTCACTTAATATAGATTTTTTTTTCATATACTACAACTAATTTACCATGGAGAGTTCTTTGATTAAATATCTTGAACTCAAAGAAACAAATCTCAAAGAAAACAATTTTCTATGTGAAATACATTTCAGAATAGAAATCATATTCCTCATTCCAATGTTAATTATCAATCACTATTATTACAATTCTCGTTTCCATTGTTTCTTTATGAAGAAGAAATGACTATTCACTCTTTCCATTCCAACAGTACCTAAATACGTATTTATTCTTATACATTCACTTTTCTTTCTAAATGGTCAAACCATTCAAAAGAAGACCCTTACTACAATATCATAACGAACTCTTTACAAAGCGCATTTTATTATCCTTAACAATTAAGGACATCAAATATGTTGCTCTTTGCATAAATTAATTAAACTAACATTTCAGCGATCGAGTTCATAGATCTATCTTGTAGTTTTGGTCTTGTGCTACAATTAACACAATACGATCTTTTATGTAATTAATCAAATTGAATAATTGCGATGACCCACAAATCCGTACCCTTTGAATCGACAATAAGCCATACATGTCCGACCCAAAAAGAACTGACTGGCGGAAAGTCATGAGAAAGAAAAGAAGAGAGAAGAAGAGAAGAGAAGAAAGAGAGAAGATAGAACCAAACAGAATAATACAAAATCTCACATCACAGCGAAAACATATAATATCATATCAATGATCATTACAAAACAAAAACTGTATATACATACATCTATCTGAGTTCAACAATAAATCACTCATCATCAGCCTGGACAGTTATAATAACCTGTCCTCACAATTGCCGACAATATACAACAACAACAACAACAATGCGCAAAGCGGATAATCAAAACAGATACGTGTATACGAAAATGAAGATCTCCAGCTCTCCTTCTGAAGCTCCAAAAGCACCAATCTGAACCTGTAAATATACTCGGTCTGACCCGAGCATTGAAAGGGAAGAACGCCCAGATCAGTCTGGTAAACCAGCGTGAGAAACACACTCAATTGAATTTATTAAATTACCAAACTTTCCTTTCAAAACAAAAATATCTCGTAAGACACGCCCACACATAAACACGGACATGTTTTTACCTTACGATAACTAAAACATTTCATATCAAATCATCTAATATTATACTAGTGTCTAGTATATACAAATAATATTAATCATAGCCAAAATGGTTACCCATATAGCATTTCGGGGCTATTCATTACGCCAATACAAACAAAATCGCAGCTCATAGTGGAGTTTGGATTTCCATACAAATGACCAGGTGAAGGGACTACCTTTCGATGGGTACACCTCTAGATGGATGTCCCGAGGCATAGAACATCTGCCCTCTACCTACACAAGACCGGGCTACCTCTATAACTAGATAGTACCGAATATGTCATCCTCCGGTCGTTACCGACCTTTTCCGAGGGCCCTCATAGCATACAAATGATGTGCACGTAAATGTGCATATTTTTACCACCATATTTAATCTATTTAAATTAAATAAATGATCATATCGGGTATTTTAACTTGTTTAAACCAAATTCAAATTATTTTCAATTTTTCACATATTCATCTCCATATGAGGGCAAAATGGTCATTTTTGTGCATATATTAATTTGAGAAAATTTAATTGTAAATTTCAATATTATTTTGTAGGAATTTGGTTTCATATACAAGTCATTTCAATTAAGATATATGCATGCACAAGAGTGAAGATAAAGGAATGAAGATGGAAATAATTCAAAGGCATGATAATGGAGGACCCCACCTACCCACTTACCTTCATGTACACTTAGGAGCTAATGAACATGCTAAAAGGCCATTAAAGCTTCATGCATATTTAATTGATGATTATCTTATGCTAATGGTTACTTGGCCACCACACTTCCTAAGGGTTAGTTTGGGCATTCCCCAAAACTATGGATTAGGGATTCTAACTTGTATAAATGCCACATATCTTCATGTAACCTGAAATGACCCTCTCTTTTATACCTTAATTTGTAAGGATTTTTTTTACATAGAGACATATATATATATATATATATTTTCTTATATATATTTCTGAAGCCTAGAGTCATTTTTTTCTTTTTATCTAAACAACTTATCCAGGATCATAATCTTTACCAATATAAATATATCAGTACATTCACAAAGACATGCACATACATGTGAAGATGTATATGCCTCTATTGTTTGAATCAGAGTTCTGGAAAACAAGAGGATATTTGATTGATTAAGTTTAATCAATCCACACATAGTTCAGTTCAAATATATACAATAAAATTTCCATCCATGTATGTATATATATATATATATATATATATATATATTTAAACTCCTGATTCCTTGCTAAATTCTCTATGGAGTATAAATCCTAGAAACCAGATAATTGTAATTTGATTGTCTATAAATTAATGGTTTGGTGCTTGTGCTCTGGGAAAATGATATAAGTTCCTATCATTATCTATGTTTGATTTTCTTATAAAATCTGTTTAGAGCACTTACTCTTTTTTGGAATATTTTTAGGTGAGATATCATATTTCAAAGGCTTAATTCTTTGATGCCAGTATGCTAAACTAAATGAAATGCAAACTCAAATAGGTTTGCTGTAACCATGGGTATCCATAGCATGGTTCAACCAGGCTCTTTGTTCTGGTGTAACCCATATGGTCTTAAAAATGCATTTTGATCAGAGCCTGAGTGAAAAGGAATTCTGATTCATGTTAAAAATACAAAGGTAACAGGTGTGTTAATATCTATACAGAACATGTTTAAATGCGCATATATATGCAACTATTAAGACCTTGCTTTCAACTCCTATATTACAGATTCTTCCTTTATTTAAAAACAAGGTATAAAACATTTTGTAAAACAAGTTGAATTATGGAAACATTACAGACACATAATGCATTCTCCCTATGCTTATCATTTCTTGTATTCATATGTCATGATAGAAAAATAAAACCATTTAATTTTCTGAGATTCAACTATCCATATTTCCCAAAACTTAACCCTTTTCAAAGACTCAAGATTGACTAATACATTTATAAAATGTAACCACCCTATTTATCATAGTGTTCTTGCTAAATCCACTTACAATATTTTGATTAACTTCTTTAACATATCAGATATTAACTAGATTTATAGATTCCAGATACAAGTCAATTTCTTAGCACAATACTTAGCAAAATATCCATCCAATATTCAATACTCAATACAAGTAGCAATTTAAATTATCAATACATGCAGATTTCATCATTTAGGCTCTTATCTAACTAAGTTTAGCATGATATAATCTTCTTCTCAAAGCCTTGCTCCAACTCCTACTTAGTTGCTACAGTCCCTGAAAATGCATTTGAAGCTGCCCCATATTAAATGAGACACCCCATATGCCATTAGCACACTAGGGTCAGACACATGTCTGGTATGAGAAAATCCACTAAAATAGTTTGTAAAATCAAGTCAAAGTTAAAACATGGATATATGTATATAACTCTGTCTTTAGAAAACAAGTAATTCATGTGTGCATGTTCTGTGTCAGTGTGCAGGTGCACACTTAAGTCTGCCTTTCCAGAAACCTCAAGAAGACATGGTACATTCATACATTCATATAACTCAATCATGAATCAAATAAACATCCATACAAACAAGGAAATCACCCAAAATAAATTAAATCATTTATTCACTATCCAGATTTCATTCCAGGAAAACTCTAGTTCCTCTTTATATCAAATTCTTTTACATTGATATATTTATCTACCTTGGTCTCATCTGCAATTAATTGAATCAATGGACACACTGTAATGGACTAATTCACTCCATTACACAAAGATCTCAGGACTTAAACAAGCCATGTGTCAACTTGTATTACTCAAGAAAACAAGTCATTCTTGCAGTGCTCTTGACCCCCATTTCCTAATCAGGTTTAAGTTAATAATAACTCTTTTGATTTTTCATGACTAAACCATTCAGTGATTCATTTCACTATCATAAACATCCATGTCATGGCATCTCATATTGTTCATAACCAAACAGAGACAAACAGGCAAGCAACCATTGGTGTCTAATTAAATAAGATTCTGCATATATATATATATATATATTCTGGTATTTTAAAAAGGGGTATAGGCAACTAACATTGGCTTATGGCTTTTGAGAGAGTTTTTCCTTTTGCAACCATCCGTGCTTGAGTTAAACTCAGAATGACCAAGTTTCACTGAATCACAAAATTTGTTTGCTGTGTATATGAGTATTTATATATATTTTCATTGAATCAGGAGCATCAGCACATAGGCAACCCTATTGCACCCCTAATTCCTTTTTGTCTCAAGCCTCAGCACTTATACATGAGTATATTGCAGCTCAATATGTTTTCATTTTTCTGGGTTGAGCCAAAACCAATTCTACTTGCCTATATTCAACCTTTTATTTTCTGGGTATTTACTTATGTTTCTAAACATTAACATATCAGAGAGATCTGAGTTTATAGAACACACACATATATATATATATATATATACTAATAATACTTAAGACTTTCATATAATAAAACAAACAGAACAACCAAAAAGAATCAAAACATTTTTAGCTCTAAAATCACAGATAGGCTATCACATATGAAAATACATTTTCAAGAAAATTAACTTATAACTGGCTGCCTACATTAGGACTTATTGCCTTAGATTTTGAGTGTGTTTTCTCACCTAGCTCTCTTTCACTTCCTAGTTGATTGGTAAGCTTCTGCCTTCAACCCTTTTTCTTTACTTGTATTATATTTATACAATATCTATATATTTTTCTCAAGAGCTATCCGGGAAGAAGAAGGTTTTTTTCATCTCACTGTCTATTTATGCAGGGTTTTTCTTAGGGTTTAAGATGTTGGCTAAAGTCATTTTTGCCCATCAGAAATCATGCCATTTGCATTCAGTTTTTAAACCCAAAATCTCACCCTCCCTGACTTGAGTTTGTGGAAAGAAAAGTGGTTATATTCTTTTGGTTATTTTCAGAGATTTTCTTTTCCAAAAAATAATTTTCCTTTTGTCTACTATCATGCTAAAAGTGTGACTTGATTTTATCATTTGTCAAATATTCTTCCTAATTCTGCCTATACAAAACATTTCTCTATTTTATCTTATTTTTCTATTTTTAGCTTTCATTTAAGTAGTATGTACTTTCTTTATTTATTTATAAGAGGATTTCTCCTTTTTATATCTTCATTCTTTTTCTTTCTGCCTATAATTTAAAATATGTTTGTATATTTTATTTTTGCTGATTTGAACTCTAGTATCTTATTAACATATCTATATATATGTATATAAGTCTTACTGAATTAATTAGTACACTCATATATATATATTTATACATTATTTTGTACTGACACACATGCACATGTACACTCAAGAATACTCAGTAGAATCCACATATATATTTATTTATGCATATAGCTTTTAAGGATTTAATCTATATATATATATAATATTTCCATACACATCAATCATGTGTTCATTCTTAGCATTCAGGAATTAAGCTTTAGTTCATGTGTATTTCCTGTGCACACATGTACACACATACAGATACACCATATCAAGCTATATCAATTCCCCTTTAAAATTGATTTTAAAAATGATTTTAAACTTATTTATATTTTTCAAAATAAATTCCTAAAATCTTGGGTCATTACATAACCCTTCTCTTCCTCTTAGTTAGTTTTAGCTTAGAAATAAAAGAAAGCTTCTCTTTTCTTTTCATGGCTACTTAGCCATTTCTATTACATGTAATTTCCTTCTTCTTTTTTA
This sequence comes from Allium fistulosum, assembly GCA_030737815.1. Lineage (NCBI taxonomy): Eukaryota > Viridiplantae > Streptophyta > Magnoliopsida > Asparagales > Amaryllidaceae > Allium > Allium fistulosum. The sequence continues at coordinate 240,293,703 of CM060902.1, forward strand.
TGAAATGTTAATTAGTGTTCTATGTTATTTACATTCTTCTCCTCTTATATGTAATAGAGTAGATCTCTTTTATTTTACGCGTGTAGAATAGTTCTTCTTTCCTTTTGCTCTTGTTTTTCCTCTTGTTTTTCTTTAATGTTGCATGCTACAAGTGTTGATATGATAACACAAATAAGAGGCTAATCCCTTCAATTTAGGGGTAATGAAGCCTCTAATCATGTAGCTTCAACATTTTGATAATTATTGCTCTCTTTTGTGCTTGAATGAATGTTGATGTGATTTATTGTTTCATGTTGAATTTGATAGTCTATGTTGTTCATAACAAATAGGCTATGCTTAAACAATCACAAACAAAAATTTCCTCTTCATTTAAATATGATTATGGCAAAGAAGTGAATGTTGAAATTGAAATTTGATGGTCTATATTTCTAATTGATAGTTAATAGACCATACTTAAAATAGATTTTTCTTTCAACTTGTTGTCATTTTTCATGAAAGTTAGTAAGTTGTTTAAAGGTTGTGTTATAGTTTGATGGCTTATGTTGAGCTAATTAATAGCACAAATGAGCCATACTTATGATAAACACATCATTTAAATTCACTTATGACCAAAAATGAGAGATCATAATTTCATAATTTGTTGAACTATATGATCTAGAGAGTGGAATTATCTCTAAATTGTCATTTAACTCTCATATTTCTAGCACTTTTTTTTTCATTTTTTCTACATTTTTAGCTTCACTCTTTTCAACTTTGGTTAATTTGATTGAATAGGAAATTTAAATCAACAATTCCCTGCGGATCGACCCGTACTCACTACGTACTACGATAGTACGCCGTGCGCTTGCGGTGAATTAGTTTCAATATTTATCGGCGATTTTCTAACTCGATAGAAATTCCGTCGTTAAACAAGTTTTTGGTGCCGTTGTCGGGGATTTGTTTTGATTTCAATTTTCTATTCTTCGAATTATTATTTTTTTGTTTGATTTTAGTGTGTGTTTGTTTTGTGTGTTGAGTGCATTTAAAAAAAAATTGTGTGTGTGTGTGATTTGTTCTTGCATTTTTTTGTGTGCATCTCTTGTTTTCTACTTTCATTTTTCATTTGCATTTCTAATTTTATAAAAAAAAGAGCATCCACCATTTCTTTCCAAAATAATTTTTTTATTCATTTTCATTTGCTTTCACATTTACAACTTTTTTTTACAGCATTCAAAAAAAATTGCATTTGCATTTGAACTGTATATCCTCTGTTGCCAGACTGCATAACAGTCACCACACCACCTCTGTTGACTTACAACTACACTGCCAATTTCCTATCAAGTTTCTACCATATCCTAGTGCCTCCAGCCATCAGACCTACATTGCCTTGCTCCTCCTCTTTAACCACTTCACCTTCAACTGACACACAAATCAACATTTATCTGCAATTGTTGCCACTGCTGTTGCCCATACAGACTTCAACAAATACCGCCTCTCACTACCTCTACAAACAGCCTCTCCAAACATCTACCTAGTCATCACGCTAACCCACCATTTCACATAACCTTCCCGCTTGAACAACAAACTTCTACTGCTTGGCAACCAACAACAACACCCCACTCCACTACCATACAAAAAAACCACAATCATTGCCTGCTGACACAACTGCAACCAAATTCCTCGCTTCACCACAATCAAACCATACAGCATCATTCACAAAACAGCCCCTGCCCATAGCCTACTTCGATCCACTTCGATCAACTCCACACCCCTTCCAAACCATTGTCGTACTTCTACACACCCCTTCATACCACAAGCATTTACTATATAAACCCACCTCTGACAACAAGCTACCTCACCTCGATACGAAACATCACAAAAACCACCACTTACATTCCACTTGAAAACTGTCACTTGCACACTTGCATGCACATACCATTATTCCACTGTCTGCTTTATATCGCAACATCAACCTCCCCTACAGCAAACTGCTGCTTCTTGCCTTACACTGCGCTGCCACTACAAACATTCACTTCAACCACTTCATACATCACAAACTATATCACACCTGAAAAAAAAAAAAATCAAACCCACTATGCCTTGCAAACTGTCAACACAGCAATTTCAATACAACTTCACAGCCATATTGCCAGTCAATTATCTCCCCCTTGCCTCTGTCAATCCCATCATCCACTGCCATATCAACAGGCCCCTCCTCCACTGTCAAACACTCCTTCCAACTGCAACTGACCACAACTTCCACTGCTCTCCCCCTTTGCATCTTCAACTCCCACCATTCCCAAACCATACATTTACAAAACTGTCATCACCAAATACAGTGCTCCTCAGCAATTACCCCTTCCTCCTCAACTCATACAATTCAAACTCCAACCACAACCATAACACAAACTTGCCGAAGTCATCCATCATCTCACCATACCAACATCATTGCGAACTACTGCTACAACCCCATTCTCCCACTTCACATTCATCCTGACCACAACCGAAACCGAAACTTCACCAGTCTCCAATATCGAGCATCGCCTCAACCAGTTACCAATACTTCGGCTACCATCACCACACTTGCCTTCTACCACTCGCCTCTGTCACAACCCCTACAGCAAAACCCAATTCGCGACATAGACTGACAACAACCACCACAACCAAACTAACCTACAACCTCGAGTCAAACCACGCGCCTTATCTCCTTTCTCTGAATCACCCTGCATGAAATTGAACGCCCAGAAATTGAACCACACTTCATCATCCCGAGCACCTCATCATAAATTCGAATCGATGAAACAAATCCCAACCAAGCACTAGAAGCCGTGTCACAAACTCAATCAACTTTTGGAATTTTTTTTAATTGATCTAAATTGTTCACAAGTTCGAATTTTGGAATTGATTAGAATTCTTGAATTGGGAACTCTTGTGAGGGGAGGAGGAGCAATATATTTCGAACGGTGTTGAAAGTTTTTTTTTCTTTGCGTGGGTAGTCAATTTTTTTTAATGGGTCGGGCCCTAGTAATGTTTTATTAAAAAAATAAGTTTTTGGGTAATTTAGTAAGATTGATCTGACTTCTTCTATTTATTAAAAAAAGAAAAAAAAGAAAAAGAAACAAATTTCAATAATTCTGTTTGGTTTACAATTTACGTTGTCTTCAATTTTCTTTTGATTTCAGTTTTGCCTTAAAATTAGATCTAACTCTAACAGAATTGGTAAAAAGAGGCATATTTATTGTCAAACCAATTCGTCTATCTATGAAAAGGGATGGAAACGATATTATATATCAAACCATAGGTATTTCATTGGTTGATAAGACTAAACGCCAAACTGATGGAAAATACATAATAAAAAAAGAATATGTTGATAACAAAAATTTCATGAATATGTTGCACAACACAGCAATATACTTATGACTAAAAACAACAAAAATTATTATGATTTCCTTGTTCCTGAAAATATTCTATCCCCAGACGTTTTCCTTTCTTTTCTAAAAAAAGATGTATGTATATCTTGTGTTTAATTTTCAGGTTGGTAGAGCAGAAAATCGCAAAGAGAAAAATAACTTGCTAAAAACCGCCGCTATGCTTGCCAAATAAATTGCTTGCTTGCTTATAAAAATTTTTGCTACTTTTAACCATTATCTATTGTTTTTATTTTCTTTGCATTGTTGTTTGCTTGCATTTTAGAAAAAAAATTCAAAAAAATAAAAATAAAATAAAAATCCATTCGTAGTTGCATTGTTAATACACATTTAATTTTTGTTTTGCATTTCATTTTAGAATTGTGATTATTAATAACGGTTAGACATCGATAACCCTTAATTGTATATTGACAAGTTGTCTTCTTTGAACAATTTAATTTCTTGGTGTCTAGGCTACGGCAGAGTAATAATCAGTTATAAATATTATGGTGATTCGTAAATATTATACTGAATTATTTCTCTGAAGGTACTTAAACCTTCGGCTGCATTGTTATGGTGATTCGTGGTGCACTGATAAATCATGCATGTTACCTGGCTGAGAACTATCTTGTTGATTTAAGACAATGTGTGATTATACAATTTTGGATTAGGAGCTACTTAGGAAAAATCATTTGTAATTAAAACCTTGCATTCATTTAGTTGCATTAGTTCATGCATATTTAAAAAAAAATCAAAATCAAACTAAAAAAATTGTAAATATTCTTCAACTTAGTTTTTTTTTAAATCATTTTCCTTTGAAAATTTTCAAAATAAAAATAATTCCAAAAATTAATTAGATTTTAGAAAAAAACAAAAAAATATAATCTTTTCAAAAAAGCAAAAAAAAATTGAAAATACAAAAACAAAACAAAAATCAATTTCCTTTTGAAAATAAATTTTATTTGTACGTATTTTTCCTTTATAAAAAAAAAGTTCTTGAAAATGTCTGTGTCTCCTTTTCCCTACTCACTTGAATTTTACAATAGTTGTGAAAATCAATATAATCCATATGATTTCACTCCAAATTCGTATGGATATTTTAACACCAACTATTGTTTAAACGATTCGAATTTTAAACCACAAAATTTTCAAAATGACGAACAACCCTCGAATCTCGAAAGTATCATTTCATCTCTACTTGAAATCTCTACACAAAAAAATCAAATGATAAATGATTTATGTAATTCTTATTTTTGTGATAACTCAAGCCAAGATTTTCAAATTAATCAAAATTTGAATTCACTTCAAAATTCAAATGACTTCGAGTATAGCCCATGCCAATTCGATTTTGAACTCCAAAATGAATTTTAAAATCAAAACAAAAATGTGATCCACTTTTCAAATAATTTTGGCAATGGGAATAATCTTAACCACGTTACAATTGAAAACTTTTGTCCTCAACAATTTCAAAGTGAAAATCCTTATGCTAATAACTATAAATTGGATTTTGTTGAGAAAATGAACGAAATTTACGATGATCACACGGATTCGTTGTTTGAAACATATATGAAACAACGTGAAAAGCAAATTCAAATTCCAATGTGCGACGAGTTAAGTAATAATCCTTTCTTACCAAAATTGACGATTTTAAAATAACAACTTTTGAAATTGAAAATGAGAATCTTAATGAAGTTGTTGAAAATTCGGTAATTGAGTTGGATTTCAATTCTTTTGAGGGTGTGGAACCAAATTTAAAATTCGATCTTCCTTTTCTTGATTTCAAAAATTTGAATACAACAACTTTTAATTTTGAACTTAATATATGCGATGAAGTTGTTGATAATCCAAATAAGGAAGACGAATTCAATGAACACGATTTCTTTGGACTTTTCGAAAACGAGTTGTCAAATTCTGAAGGGGAAGATTTACATCACCATCTTGATTTTGAAATTTATAATTTTAAAGAAGTTTTCAATGATAAGTTTGAATTTAAAATTGGTGAAAACAAACTTGAATTTCACTTAAATTGTTTTATCAACTCTGAAAACAATCGAAAATAAAACAACTCGTATAATTTTCAAAAAAACGACATTCGTTTTTCCAAATCAACATTTTACTTTAAAATCTTTGAAGGTTTTGTTTTTCAAGCTTAAGCTGTGTCTCGTATGCTTGGCAAGACAAATGAATCGGTCTTTGGAAGACCGTTTCATTTACTTTTTGACGATATACTTTCTGATCTCGTGTAAATACCGTTAATTTTCATTTAAATAAAGGTCATGTTTTTGTTTTTATTTTTCTCCTTCCACTTGGGTTGACTGTGGGGACACAGTCAAAATCAAATGCGGGGGGGGACACTCATCTTCATTTTTATTTTTTATTTTTTTCATGGTTTATTTTTGCTTTTTCTTTTAAAATCTCAAAAAAATTAAAAAAAAACCCAAAAACAAATTTTCTTTTGATTTATTTTTAAAGAAACACTATAGGATAAATATATGGTTTTAGTTTACTAAATTGAAATTTTTGAAAATTTATTTGTCTTAACAAAAATATAAATGAATTTTGATTACAAATAACAATGGTTTAACTAGTATATAAGAAGATTCATACGTGTTAATTATGAAATACATCCTAATTGAAAATCGTTGTTTTAAAAAGTGGTGAATTTATGCTAAGATGATTTTGCGAAACTCTCTCTCCAAAAAAACAAAAACAAAAAAAATATTCCTTGTATATATGTATATTCTTAATAAACACCTAGAGTCATGTGTTCACACTCGTGTGTTCACTCGCCATGCTCTGTACCCTTCTCACGTAAGCCCGAAAGGCAGTGCACGATCGGTATATCTGGCCTCAATTTATCTGAGTTAGGTGTATGTATATAATAATTCTTTCTAAATAACGCCTACAGTCGATAATTTTTCACACTTGTGTGTTCACTCGCCACGCTCTGTATTCCCCTCACATCAGTCCGCAAGGCAGTGCATGGGTAATATATCTGGCCTTAGTTTATCTGAGTTAGGCATATGTAAATATTGTTAATATCAATAAAATTTTCAAAAGAAAAATGGAGAGAGTAAGCAAATGAAATCCAAGCACTATTTTAACTTATTTGATTTGACTTGTTATTGAAAAGAAATGAAAATACCACTTTGATAAACTTTGATAATCGACTAAAGATCTATTTCATAGTTACACTGTGTTATCAACCGAAACAACGAGTTAAACTATAGTATATTTGCTTTGATAACTTGATTTTTGTTGGATGTTTTGACGAGTAAAATGACTTAAATTTCAAGATAATGACCAAAACTTATATTTAACTTATTTGCGTCTATTTAAAAGTAAAGCTTTCATATGTAAATATTTCCAAAAACTCGAATTCATCTCTTTGTAAATAAATCTTGCATTTTGTAAATATTTTCATTATGCATTTGGATTTTGTGGGTAATATCCGCTGAAAACCCTCACGAGACAACACTCGTCGTACTGGGGATACCCAGAGGTTTAACGACTTGTTGCATACGCTCAATGCAATCGTGTTTCCTACGAAAACAGATTTATCTTAGTTTTTTCCTTTATTCGAGGATGAATAAAAAGATAAGTGTGGGGGTATTTGATGTGCATGTAAATGTGCATATTTTTACCACCATATTTAATATATTTAAATTAAAAATATGATCATATCAGGTATTTTAACTTGTTTAAACCAAATTCAAATTACTTTCAAATTGTCACATATTCATCTCCATATGGGAGGGGGCAAAATGGTCATTTTTGTGCATATATTAATTTGAGAAAATTTAATTGAAAATTTCTATATTATTTTGTAGGAATTTGGCTTCATATACAAGTGGTTTTAATGAAGATATATGCATGCACAAGAGTGAAGATACAGGAATGAAGATGGAAATAATTCAAAGGCATGATAATGGAGGACCCCACCTACCCACTTATCTTCATGTACACTTAGGAGCTAATGCACATGCTAAAAGGCCATTAAAGCTTCATGCACAATTAAATGATGATTATCTTATGCTAATGGTTACTTGGCCACCACACTTCCTAAGGGGTAGTTTGGGCATTCCCCAAAAATATGGATTAGGGTTTCTAACTTGTATAAATACCCCATATCTTCATGTAACCCTTCTCTTCCTCTTAGTTAGTTTTAGCTTAGAAATAAAAGATAGCTTCTCTTTTCTTTTCATGGCTACCTAGCCATTTCTATTTCATGTAATTTCCTTCTTCTTTTTATGAAATGTTAATTAGTGTTCTATGTTATTTACATTCTTCTCCTCTTATGTAATAGTGTAGATCTCTTTTATTTTATGCAAGTAGAATAGTTCTTCTTTCCTTTTGGTCTTGTTTTTCCTCTTGTTTTTCTTTAATGTTGCATGCTACAAGTGTTGATATGATAACACAAATAAGAGGCTAAGCCCTTCAATTTAGGGGTAATGAAGCCTCTAATCATGTAGCTTCAACATTTTGATAATTATTGCTCTCTTTTGTGCATAAATGAATGTTGATGTGATTTATCGTTTCATGTTGAATTTGATAGTCTATGTTGTTCATAACAAATAGGCTATGCTTAAACAATCACAAACAAAAATTGCCTCTTCATTTAAATATGATTATGGCAAAGAAGTGAATGTTGAAATTGAAATTTGATGGTCTATATTTCTAATTAATAGTTAATAGACCATATTTAAAATAGATTTTGCTTTCAACTTGTTGTCATTTTTCATGAAAGTTAGTAAGTGGTTTAAAGGTTGTGTTATAGTTTGATGGCTTATGTTGAGCTAATTAATAGCACAAATGAGCCATACTTATGATAAACACATCATTTAAATTCACTTATGACTAAAAAAGAGAGATCATAATTTAATAATTTGTTGAACTATATGATCTAGAGAGTGGAATTATCTCTAAATTGTCATTTAACTCTCATATTTCTATCACTTTCTTTTTGTCATTTTTTCTACATTTTTAGCTTCACTCTTTTCAACTTTGGTTAATTTGACTGGGTAGGAAATTTAAATCAACAATTCCCTATGGTTCGACCCGTACTCACTACGTACTACGATAGTACGCCGTGCGCTTGCGGTAAATTTATTTCAATATTTATCGGTGATTTTCTAACTCGATAGAAATTCCATCATTAAACAACAAACCACAATAATTAGATACACAATGTCATGACATGTAAAGATATATCTTGAAGAGGATGATCATATCCTACTTGGGAATGACCCACTTAGCCTTGCTGCATCTCACCATGTTTCGGTCATTTTCGGTTGATGAGGCCTGAGGTAACGATTACCTTTCACATATCACATATCACATCACTTTTGAATGCCACACGGCTGTTTCCGTTGACTACTAATTGCCTTCCACAAAAATACAACCCTTGAGCTCGTACGTCTCAAGGAGGGTGTTAAGCTAAGAGAAGTTGCCTTCTCCGCCACCAATTGATGTACGTTTGTAAAAACCAATGTATGTAATCTTAGAAATGCAATGTCAGAAAAGTATCCATATAATTTGTCCAGGAACAGGATAAACCGAAGGTACTTTCCTACCACATCCTATCGGGAAATCCCTAGGATTAGTAGTGAATAGTCCTTGCATTGGATATTTCATAACAAAGAGACTACTGCTACTTGATGTATATTGGGATTTTAACCCCAAACGATCAACAAGCAGTCCTTCACTATGAAAATCCTAAACATCAATATCATCGGCCAACCTGCACAATCGTCGTATAAATGTTGGTCCGAAGTGGTTTTCGGATAAACAGATCCTGGCCTCTTCGCACCAACAACCCAAAAGCGTTTCTCAACCTCATACAGAAACTAAGTCTCATAGACTTATCATGTCTCCAACTTTCAACTTGATATCCTTCGGCCAAGAGAGAAGCTCGATAGATTGGCATAATACTCCGCACTACAGAATCAACATCCCCAACACAAATGATAATCAAGCCTACACAGAAGGCTACGTACTAAGTGTACGACTAAATAGTTCCCACATCAAGTCGAGGAACTAAAATTTGGCTAATTGATAGTCGGTTATTTAACTATCAAAGCAACAAACAAATATTTAGCACCATAAGCAATCACTAGGCCCTTTTAATTAATCTTTTATTAATTAAATCACTTGTCAAATATTCACTTCAAATTATCTTTAGAAAGATATATTCTCAAAACCATTTCAATATTTCACTATTTGGAAAACATTTCCATATACTTATTTAATAACAAGTAATTCACAATTATATTTATTTTCAACACTTAGAAAATATTACATATACTTAAATCATGATTAAGTATATATTTTATTGTTTAAGGAAACCATTCTCTTAAACATATTTATTTGGGTCAAAACAAATGTTGTGTAAAACATCGTTACGACAACCCAAAATCATTAGTATAGGGATTCAGTAATTAGATAGATATATAAATCCCATATACCATACAAAACATCTTCTTTCGAAAATCATTTACTATAACTATAGTGTTATAGTCCATCATTTCCTTACTTCTCGAAAACGTCTATTTCAATAATGAATGTTGAAATCTATGTATTCGATACTTAACATGTTTTAAAACACCTTCTAACTATTTAACTCCATTTAAAATATCACTTCCCAAAAATATCCATTTCATTAATAGATTATTCACTGTCCAAAATCGTGAATAAAATTCCTTTAATAAACTTCTATATTTAACTTATCAAATTCAATTGATTTCGCATTTATAAAACAATGTTTATAATTCAAATTTCTATTTAACCAAAACTTCCATTTATAAAATCCCTTTATTAAAAAATCTCATTTATATGCCAAAATCCAATTATAAGTATATTTACTTATAATTCTCTTTATTTTACAAATTCATTCTTATATAACTTCACAAATTCATAAATCTTATTCACTTAAATCTTCATTTTAACACTTATAAAAATCCTTTATAATTCCATTATTTTGATTTATAAAAATTCAATTTTATAAATCTTATATATAAACTATTTATAATAAACTCAAAATTATCATTTTAACTTATTTTACAAAATGATCAACTTCATATTTCAAAAATCACATTTTGATTATAATTCACAAAAATCATAATTTTTATAACATAAAAATTATAACGTCTTATTTATCTAAAATAAATTCATTTCTTAATAATTCAAAAATATATATTTTCAAAATTACTTTGAAATCCTTATTAAATTGAAATCATCAATTTAATATTTTTAAATTACCAAAAATAGGCCCAATGCTGCAACAGCACTAAATACATCAATCACGGCATCCAAAACATCATATATCACATGATAACAGCATATATAACAATATCTGTAAATAAAACCAATACTTGTGAGGAATCCAGTTGGATCCGTCTAACCTGTCATCTGCAACAAATATACATATTAGAAAAATATGTGTACAATGTCCGCTTCGAGGCAGACGCGCGTACAAAAGGTCATCCGCTCATACGCAGGAACGTATAGGGTCTTATCTTCTCCAATAGGCAGGAATATATCCAAATACCAATCAATATATATATAATATATCATATAACATCCAAACAATCATCATTCAGCATAAATAAAATTTATTCTCACTTATATAAAAATATCAGTGAAACAGAAAGAGTGAGTTGTACTCACTTTGATTCCAATAGCAGTTGCAGTGTTTTATTCTGAATAAAATTAAACAAGCGTTCAATTTTACCCAAAATATTCACTAGCTCCAATCAACTCCAAGCCAGCTCTAAAATTTAGTGCTTGTCAATACGAACCCAACGCAATTTGATTCATAAAAAAACGGACCTCGTATGACAAAGTTATGATGTTTTAAAGCTTATACAAATTATTATATATATAAATTTACAAATTCTTTTATTTTTATTTTTTATATATACCAATCAATCTCGGTCGTACGTTTTAGATCCATCAAATCCAGGTCGCCCGCTCCATCTTCTTCCCCTTCGTCTATACCTAGCCGAGAAACCCACCCAGCCGCCTTCCTTCCACGAATTTTCGCGCCACCTGCGATCACTTCGACGTCGATCAGAGCCTGCCACCACGACTGCCTACGCGAGACACACCATCGGCCAGAGGCCGGTCGAACTCAGTTGTGCCACCTCCTAGAAAAAAGTGCACGAACGGAGAATGTTTGAGCTCAATTTGTCGTCGATCCTTCTCGTTATTTTCGATCATCACTGTTGATCGGAGAGATCTCGTCGCCCTCTACGGTTTTAGCTTTAGGAAGTTTTTCGTAATTGCTTACAGATTTGGAGAGATCGAGGGAAGAAAGAGGTGAATCTCTGGCCATGGAAATGGAGCCAGTAATAAAAGGCGATAAGCCATGGAACCAATACGTTCGGTGATTGGAAACGGACCAATATATCGAGGTGATAACTTTCCCGATCAACTGAAACGCACAATCACCCTTCATAGGTGAAACACAAATGAATACCAATAAAATCTGGACCTGAAACCAGCTTCTCACCAACTTCAAGCCAACATGAAGGAGATCGGCACGACCTTCCGTAGAGTGCCTCGAAAGGTGTCATACCAATACTAGATTGGAAGCTATTATTGGAAGAAAACTCAACAAGAGAAATATGATCTTCCCAACTTCCACCAAAATCAAGAACACATGCACGAAGAAGACCTTCAAGAGTTTGATTCACACGCTCGGTTTGTCCATTGGACTAAGGAGGATAAGCGGTGCTAAAATTAAGCTTTGTTTCCAAATCTTTTTGAAGACCATTCCAAAATCCACTAGTAAATAATGGATCACGATTGCTAACAATAAAAGTAGGAACTCCATGCAATTTAACTTGATATAGAGTTTAGCCAAAAGTGGTATGGTCCAAAAGACAAGGATGAGCCTCAAGGCTACACAAAATAAGAGATGAACATAAATTGGATTCACGATCACGAATCTCACAAGTGGATAAAGTCTCGAGATCATTCCATTCAGATATTATTATTAAAACAACTTCTTGTTGCTTTCGGCTAAGGGCATCGGCAACACGATTACCCTTTTCCGGAGTATAAAGAATATCAAGATCATAAGATGCAAGGAACTCGAGCCAACGTTGTTGACGCAAATTAAGTTCCTTTTGAGAAAATAAATATTTCAAAGATTTATGATCAGTGTAGAGAACAAATTTCTCTCCCATAAGATAATATCGCCAAATTCTAAGAGTGAAAACAATGGCCGCGAGCACTTGATCATGAATGGCATATCTAGTCTCGACAAGCTTTAATTGTCAAGAAGCATATGTGATAACACATTCCCTTTGCATGAGAACGACATTCAAACCAATACGACTGGTATCGGTGCAAACAATAAAGTCTTGGTTCCCTTCGGGAATCACAAGAATAAAAGCATTGGAAGAGAGTTCTTGTAATTGATCATCTTTCCCGAAAAGCTAAGACATTCGAAATTATAATTAACTTTATGTAATCATCTTTTTAGAAAAAAAATACTTTTTACAAGTCAATTTACTGTGTCTGACTATCTCATCATAGCGTTTAGGAGATTCCTATCGATAACGTTGATTAAGCGCATCGACTAGAATTTGAAAATGTGTACGCTTGTGCACACTAATTATGGATCGTGTAATATGGACTAACAATATATGCGGAATGTTATTTACAATTGCTATACAAGTAAATATTCAATAAACTAACTATATAGCAATTCACAGATATAGAATAGTATATAGCAATTACACCAGGGATTTTTATACTGGTTCGGACCTCTCGTCCTACGTCCAGTCCCAGACTTCTATCTGGATTTTCACTACCAACTACCTCGCTTCACCCGGAGGAACAGGTTTACAACACCCGAACAGCCGAACGGGATTTCGTGCCTCTTACAACACCGAGGACTTCAACAAAAACAAATACAATTGCCGTTGACAACTTGTGTTCTTGATAACACGGATTTGTCACTTGTAGTGCACCCTTCCTATAATCTTATCCTCAAAATATGTGAATGATGTTTGTGAAGATTGAAGGAAGTATATTACTTATTGAATCAAAAGATATGAAATAATTTCAATGATTCAATAAGCAATTGAAATATTTGAGAGCTTTTAGAATGCAAGAATATTTAGAAAGTAGATCAGAAATTAGAGCATGAATTCTTGGTATTGAATCAATGATTTAGACGTGTTTATATAGAGAATAAATGGTTGTAACTCTTTGTGAAGAGTAGCCATTAATAGATATGATCATTGATGAAAGGTAAGAGATGCAACCATTGGAGAAAGAAGTGTCTTTTAGGAAAGGTTGCTCTCTGTTTAAAAACGGTCGACAAGTCAAAAATGGCCGGTAGACAGGATTTCGAAAATATAGACGTTATGTGCATGTGTGCACGTTGATTGTGCAACTTGGACAGTAACGGTCGACCGCCCAAAAACTTACCGGTCGACCGGTCACTGATAACTTACACAATGAATGTGCAATGAATATTATAACGTATATATTTCGATTATATTGAGATGCATGATGATTTGAGGATAGATTTTAACAAGTATATCACTATTACAACATCAAATAATCAACCTATAATCTAGAGTACCATATTTAGCTCTTTTGTGCCTCTTTATAGCCATGAAGTCTTCTTTTTGTCGATAGCCTTTATTTCTTTGTCAGAAATCAAAAATTCATAGAATCTGTGACTCAACATTCTCCCCCTTTTTGATTGATGACAACATATATCTGAAGTTCTGAATCTCCCCCTGAATATGTGATCTCCCCCTGAGATTTTGTCTGTATTCTTTATATATATATATATTCCTGCAAATCATTGTTAGCATTTTCTCCCCCTTTGTCATCGACAAAAAGGAGTAATATATAATGGAATAATATAGGAATGTATCAACCAGAATATCCATGCATAGCAAAACATAACATAACCAAGCAAACCAAAGTATCACACACATCATAAAATCATACGAATAAAAGTAACGACACTATTTAGTACAAGTGTCGAATGATGTTTAAAGTACCACTTTCCTCTTTTCTTAAGTGGGACCTGCAAAAATATAATTAAAACCATGGTACCCACTTTTTATGGGGTCCTAAGAGTTAGATCTTAGGAATCCAAACCCATACAGTTCTGGTATCCCCTTTATATACATAATTAGGATTATAATGCACAGTATTCATGAATTGCTGAATGTATTTGTTCCTAATCAAATTGTTATTTGTTTTAGGAACCCATATTTTGATAGTCTTTGTATTTTTCTTTTGAAATTTCACAACTGGCTTTGGTTTGGAATATAATAAACTAAGATTTTTCTTAGCTTCAGTCTTTTGTACTTCCTTCTTCCTTTCATTATCAAGATGTTTCTTGATTTCTTGTTTCTTATATCCCAAACCTTGTTTATTTGATGCAGATTGTGAATTTTCAATGATTTTTGTCAAATTTTCTTGGCCTTTGTTAAAGTTAGAAACATTTTGAGTAATGTCATCAAACTTTGTTTGTAAACTAGCTTTTTCTAGGTCTAGAATTTTGACTTTTGCCTTAAGCTCATGATTTTCAGTAGTGAGAGCATTATTTTTCTCTTTTTGAGCTTCTATTTCTTGACTCAAAAGAGATAGTTGAGAGTCAACATTAGATGATGATTCTTGAATTTTTTCAAGTTCTTCTTCTAATATTTTCTTCTCATCTTTTAACATATCTTGTTCAAACTTTGCTCTACTTAAATCTGCTTTGACTACTTTTAATTGACGTTTTATGTCTTTATATTTGACTATCAATTCAGCATTAATATCAAGTAATTCATCAAATGTAGGAATTTGTACCTCATCTTCTATTGCCATAAAACAAACATTAGCTTGTTCATTCTCCAAATCACTTTCACTTTCTGATGAAGATGAGTCTGAATCATCCCATGTTACTGAGAAGGCTCGTTTCTTTGACTTGTCCTTCTTATATTTGAATTTATCATTTTCTGACTTCTTCTTTTGTTCTGGACAATCCTTCTGCATGTGCCCCTTTTTGTGGCAGTTGAAACATTCTATAGCGGATGAAGATGGTTTATTTGATCCAGGTTTCCTTTTGTTGTAACGACTGGCTTTTCGATATTTTAGGAATTTTTTGAATCCTTTTGCAATGAATGCCAGATCTTCATCTTCAGAATCTGATTCATTTTCACCTTTCTCAACATGAAATGCTACATTTTTCTTTTCTTCTTTCTGTTCTTTTCTAGCCTGCAAATTTGCTTCATAGGACATTAGATTTCCTATCAATTCATCTGGCTTCATGATGGAAAGGTCATTAGCTTCTTCAATTGCTAATACTTTTCCTTCCCATTCACTAGTCAGAGAATGTAGGACTGTTGAAACAACATCAAAATCTGAATATTTTTGCCCTAATCCGATAAGTGCATGATGAATAGTTTGAAACCTTGAATACATATCATTGATTGTCTCATTCGGTTTCATTTTGAAATTTTGAAACTGACTTTTCAGCATGGCTATTTTGGCTTGTTTAACCTTGTTAGTACCTTCATGAGTGGTTTTCAGCGTTTGCCAAATTTGATATGCAGTAGTGCAGATACTAACACGGTTATATTCATTTTGGTCTAATGCACAAAACAACATATTTATTGCCTTTGCATTTACGGCTGCTGCCGTTTTCTTAACCGATGTCCATTCTGAATATTCAGTTGTTGGATTTACTATTTCTTTTTGGGTAGCATTCCAAGCATCATAGCTATTTGATTGCATAAAAAATGACATACGTGTTGCCCAATAGCTATAGTTGAGACCATTAAAGAATGGAGGTATTTGTGTTGATTGACCTTCCGTGTAAGTGTTAGTGCTAGTGCTTGCGTTATTTGCCATATTACGAGAATATATCAAATAACGGTGTTACGGTTATATGATGACCGTGCTCTGATACCAAATGAAAACGTGTACGCTTATGCACACTAATTATGGATCGTGTAATATGGACTAACAATATATGCGGAATGTTATTTACAATTGCTATACAAGTAAATATTCAATAAACTAACTATATAGCAATTCACAGATATAGAATAGTAAATGCAGTAAACTATAAAAATCACACCAGGGATTTTTATACTGGTTCGGACCTCCCGTCCTACGTCCAGTCCCAGACTTCTATCTGGATTTTCACTACCAACTACCTCGCTTCACCCGGAGGAACAGGTTTACAACACCCGAACAGCCGAACGGGATTTCGTGCCTCTTACAACACCGAGGACTTCAACAAAAACAAATACAATTGCCGTTGACAACTTGTGTTCTTGATAACACGGATTTGTCACTTGTAGTGCACCCTTCCTATAATCTTATCCTCAAAATATGTGAATGATGTTTGTGAAGATTGAAGGAAGTATATTACTTATTGAATCAAAAGATATGAAATAATTTCAATGATTCAATAAGCAATTGAAATATTTGAGAGCTTTTAGAATGCAAGAATATTTAGAAAGTAGATCAGAAATTAGAGCATGAATTCTTGGTATTGAATCAATGATTTAGACGTGTTTATATAGAGAATAAATGGTTGTAACTCTTTGTGAAGAGTAGCCATTAATAGATATGATCATTGATGAAAGGTAAGAGATGCAACCATTGGAGAAAGAAGTGTCTTTTAGGAAAGGTTGCTCTCTGTTTAAAAACGGTCGACAGGTCAAAAATGGCCGGTAGACAGGATTTCGAAAATATAGACGTTATGTGCATGTGTGCACGTTGATTGTGCAACTTGGACAGTAATGGTCGACCGCCCAAAAACTTACCGGTCGACCGGTCACTGATAACTTACACAATGAATGTGCAATGCATATTATAACGTATATATTTCGATTATATTGAGATGCATGATGATTTGGGATAGATTTTAACAAGTATATCACTATTACAACATCAAATAATCAACCTATAATCTAGAGTACCATATTTAGCTCTTTTGTGCCTCTTTATAGCCATGAAGTCTTCTTTTTGTCGATCGCCTTTATTTCTTTGTCAGAAATCAAAACTTCATAGAATCTGTGACTCAACAGAATTCTTAAAGCACTCAATGGGCAAAACAACACAAAATCATCTTCTATATGATAACAAGTCTCTTAAAAATTTTACAAATATTCTTTGCTCGTTTTAAGAAAAAAATCCAATCATACTTATAGATATCTTATTAAAAAGATTTGCAAATTTTAAATTGTTGTTTTCATCCATAATCAATAAATACAAGGATAAACTCATCTAGATATTCGTAGAAACTCAATTCATAAGATGGATGAAATAAGGTAAAAGGTTCGTCAAACCGAATGACATAACGAACCACTCACAAGAATCATAACGATTGCGGAATGCGGTAAGTGGAATGCTATCCTCCGCAACTCGTAGCTGATGAAAATTGGTGGCAAGGTCGAGCTGAAAAGACCTTAGCACCATTCAATAGATTGCTTAGGTGATAATCCTAAGACAAGCTCAAATATTCCGGAAAATTCACAAACTACTTAAATGAGAGAAATAACACTTTCCTCATTAAGTGGGTTTAAAGAATAAAATGATGCCATCGAATTTGGAAATAAAAATCATTAAGAATAATAGAAGTCTGCTTAACAGATTGAGAATGTCGAAGATATATAGTCCGCTCAGGACATAGGATGTGGGCTTAATAATGATCAAGCCAATCCTTTCCCAAAAAATCAATTTCGGAGCCCAAGTAACGCATAACATGCAAATCGGCTCGAAAAGAATAATCACATAAAATAATCTCGACATTTTCACAAAGTAAACTGAGTGTTGCGGATCCACTAATCGGATTCACAATTCTCAATGAAGTCACCAAGCCCATAATATTTAAAGAAAAAGAACCAATAAGTTCTTTTAATATAAAAAGAGTGGGACGCACCCGTATCAAAAGAAATCAAATAGGAAGATCACGAAATAAAATAATTCCATCAAGGATAGAATAAAAAATACCTTGACCAAGAGAAGTGCTAGTAGAGGCTTGCACAACCTTTAGCTTTCCCTCCTTCTTGCTTGAAGTATGGGACACGCAGATATATGATGACTCAAACTTTTGCAATAGCGACAATAAAGGGGTTTCGGACACTCGCTTGCATAGTGGTCCATAGAACAATAATTGTAGCATTGTCCACGACTAGAGGTAGGAGTCTTTGCTACCGAATTTTCTTGTTTCCCTTTCTTGTTGGGATTGGGATTGGGGCCTTTGAACTTAATAGGCCTCTTCATGTTATTGTTGAAGTTTTGTTTGGCATCCACAACTTCCACATCACTTTCTTTATCGGCCTCTTCAAGTCGAAGAGCGATATCAGTAAGCTAATCGAAAGAAACTTCCAGTTTCAGAAGTAAAGGCTTTTTGAGGTTCTTATTCAACCCATAGGCGAACCTCTGATTTTTCTTCAATGGGGTATTAATGTATTCGACCCCATATTTAGAGAGAGACTCAAAAGATGCGACGTAATCCGTCATAGAAGATTCACCTTGAACAAGGTCAATAAAGCGTTGGGCTAAAGTTACTTTTTCAGCCTTCGGCACAAACTTCAATTCGAACCTTTCCCAGAATTACTCCCAAGTAAGATCCGCTTCGATAGTTTTAGAAATCAAAAGCTCATACCAATCTAATGCTCTTTCTTGGAGCATGCTAGAAGCCACTTGGACTCGAAGTGAATCAATAAGGTCCATGCGGGAAAAGATGCGATCGCATGATCTAAGCCATGCTTGGATTTCTATAACGTTTTCAGATCCCTTGAATGGCTTTCCACCCAAAGCAGTATAATCTCTGCACAAGCGCGCAAACCCGGAGTGAGTAGGCGCTGGAACGGGTCTGGTAGCTTGGGCATTGTTCACAAGATCTAAAAGTTGTTGAGCTAACACAAATACTCCCTCCTGAGGAGTAGCACTGGATTGACCGGCGCTAGAATGGCCAGATCTAACCATTTCTCTTCTTTAAGAAAGAAAGAAGAGGAAAAAGGTTATTCACAAAATGAATATCAAACAAACTTGATTGATAAAACAAGGCATCATAAAAAGAAATTAGATAGAACGGTACGAAGACTCGAATTAAATCCTATGGCACGATTCCTAAGAAAGACTTAGGACAATGATCCTTGCTAGATTATTCTACATTGTTCCAAAGTTTGGCTCTGATACCAAGCTGTGATGCCCCACCTCTATAACTCACACTAGCCAAGGACACTACGGGGTAATGTCGTCAACTAGCACGAAGAATAAGGCTGTTGAGGTGCGACCATTTGTGTAATTGCTTTGTGCGAGTACTGATATGTCAAATAATATAACTTACATTTCATTTCATGAGGAAATCCGACATATCAAATACAAATTCAAAGCTACTGCATAGTGGCTATGAGGCCTTCGGAAACAAATATAGAAATAAACATAACACAAATCAGTCACAGATATTCATATCACAAAGGCGGAAACAGATATGAATATAACACATAGAAGTATACATCAGAGTAGTGGTCAAACAAGATCCACTACATCACAAAAGAATAGATACAAGTACTAGATGAAAGAATAAGTATACATCAAGGAGTCTCTATCTCAAATGTATAACAACAAAAACTACTAAGCTAAAGTAGTTAGCCAAAAGTCAAGAGACGGACACTGATAAGAAGTCAAACAGGAGCACCTGAAATAACTCGGTCTGACCCGAGTATTATTTTAAGAAGAAAATAATAAACGGATCAGTCTAGCTATAAATATCAGATAAAATGAGATAGGATAAGAGATATGACCAAAAACGTATGATAACAAAAATGCCATACTGTGTCAAGTATACATCAAATATCAACAAAAATCATACAATATCTCATGAATCTCAAAACACCAAAAAGAATCACATTCTTTAAATTATTCACCAAAATACAAATATTGATAGAGCTTATCAATGCAAACCACGAAAATTGGTGAAACACAAATTCTAGAAATTACAACCAGAAATCCAGAAATCGCAAAAGGGGGAGGCTTATCACAAACGGGAGCATGAAAACTCACCAACACGTGTATCACAAATGAGACGCTATCCCATAAACCGAACATCGATGTACCTAAAAAGATACGCCCCATGCACAGTCGAACATCGACTAGGCCTGTCAAAACTGACCCTAACCCATTTACCCAACCCAATAACCCTGTTATTATAAGGGTTGGGTCTAACCCATTTATTTATTTATTTAGCTTTTACCCAGCCCGTTTACAACAAGAAAAAATTATCCCCAGCCAAACCCAACCCGCTTACCCATCTAACCCTAATTTTTATTTTTCAATTTTCTTCGACGGCTCAAATCTGTGAAAGGAAGAAAGGCAATTCTTCCCGATTATTCAACAGCAGCCTGTAAGTTGATTCCGTACTCCACGAATTTAATCCTTTTCACTGGCGATTGAAATCTGAAACATCCAATTTCAGTTTACATTACATCTTCCCCTTCTGTTGTACTTATTGCTCATATGTAAAATCGTTTTAGAAACAAATCTCTTTCGATTTTACTAGATTCGTTCTTTGTTTAAATGATTTAAGGATAATAATATTGATGTGATAAATTTTATCAAATACATGCAGGAAGTAAATCTTCATCATGTGAGCACTCAACGGTTCAACCAGATTGCAGATTATGTCATGAAACATCTCTCCAGATTCTGAGAATGAGCAACTCCGTAAAAATTGAACTAGATCGCCCTAAAGTTTTTGTGTAATTAACTGCCTTTATTGCAAGCGTTCATAGATTTGTTGGATTTTCTAATGATTATTTTGATTTCTTTCTTGATTAGTTTAAGTCTAACTCATTTTTTAAAACATTCTTATGTTACGCTCTGTCCATATGTTCCATATTGTAGTTATGATAACAACATTAATTAATTTTGATTACACCCCTTTGTTGTTTTGATGAGACGATATGAAGTCAATTATCAATGCTAAAGTGAATGTAGTTGTAGCATTTGTTTGGCATAATTCCAAATAAAATTTGCATAGTCATACATAAAAAAAGATGATCTCTTTTGTCATCACTGTTGTTACATAACTTACATGTCTTGTATTGATAGCTTCACTATTTGTGTATTCTATCCATAATCTTAAGCATATTCAACAATATTAGATAAGTACACATTGAATTTTTATGGCACATATCAGACCAGTTATATTTTTGAAATTATAAGAATCTAGTTTAATTTTGCCTACCCAAATGTAGTCATACCCAGTTTATCAAATTGGGAAAATACAAGATTGCCTACCCAAATGTGGTCATACCCAGTTTATAGTATTGGGAAAATACAAGATTGCCTACCCAAATGTTTGGATTAGTCGATAAATATTATAGTTTTTCATGGAAACTCTACAGTTAAGTAATAACAATGATTTGTTTATAAATGAATAGAAAGTAACAAAAATCTAACTAATATTTACAGACATTTCTGTGAAACTCTACAATTAAATAATAAATATTATAGTTTTTCATGGAAACTCTACTTGGATGTTTGGATTAGTCAAACAATTAAGTAATAAATATTATATTACTTGGATAAATGATGTGTATGACTATCAAAAGTGAAATTCTCTAGTGAAATTTATAGGCATTTCTGTGAATTAATGTTTATAGATATTAATACTTAACATTTGTTTTACCATTCATAGCATTTTGTAACTAATATTTTCTTGTGATTTTCAAGTGGTACAATTTTCATTTTTATTTCTGTTTTGATATAGTTGATATATTATTTTATTAAACAATTTTTAAAAAATATATCAAGGAATTTCAATTCGTATGGCAACCATTTTCCTGCAATAAATGAATTAGCAGTCATATATGTCTTATTTTGAAAAACAAAGTTCGCACAAACTTTATTTTGTTATACTAAAACCTGACACATTAATACATGAATATTACCAAATATCAACATCTTCAATGAACGCATAATAAAAGAAAGTTGTGTGACGAATCTTTATAATTGTATTAGTTAATAAAAGTTATGACATATTATACTCACATTTCTTTGTTATGCTCATAGTACATAACCAGTACAATTCACGATGAAAGAGAAAGGAGGAACTTCCTACGCACATGATTTGTGTTTCAGCTGTGGAGATAAAAGTGGTGAGTTCAGTTTTGACCATGTTCAATTATTTTAGCAAATACTGAACTGAATGTATATTTGTTTTCCATTAGTTTTCTGTTGTGTTTCCAAACATAGATGTGATCATTTCTCGGCAGCATTCAAGTCGTAATTATTCTCCTGAAACCTTGAATTGATTTGTAGTCATTTCATTTTTAGGGATAAATCAGAGGTATTCAAAAACTCTATGGAAATACTTGTAGTTTGACATCTAAGGTACCTATTTAGTTTATAATAAATTTGGGAGGCCTGGAATAAGTTCAGCTTTTTCGTCATTTTCTATGAACTCCGAAGAAATTGAGGTGCCCATCCTTGAAGTTTACTTTTTGCTTCTAAAATATTCTCACCATACATATTGGTCTTCTCATTTCAAACTATATAGAATTGTTCTGTAATATAATGACCTAGGTAGTTCTAGACCAACTAACAGACAAGTTTCATTTGACTACAGGGTTGCTTGTTCTTCAGTTTCATTAATGGTGCGAGTTAGTTGTAAATGATAATTTTTTTATTTAGATAGGTACAATACAAGTTGATACTTCGTTATGATTGGGAAATTTTGATAAAACTGAGTTAGAAACATGATACCGAAATATGAAATGTAGGTTTGAATTTAGAAATGAAATTAAATCATTAGAAGATTTGGTATTACAACATTCATGAAGTGATGGTTTGTGTCATTGCTTCAGGATTACAAGGCTCTTTGAGGAAGGGCTTCACGACTACAAGACTGGTCATATGCTCCAAAACTTAAAATATTTTGCAGTTTATTACTTTTATATGTCATGCTGCTGTTTTTGTTGTATTGGATTCAGTTTATTTTGGTTATTTGATGCAGTTTTGTGTTCTACTGTGGAGTTTGTCAATTAAAATTATACTTTGTTGAATCTTTGATGCAGAACTATTCAGTGCTATAAAACTAAATTTATACTATGTTTTTGTATTCATATGTTGTAGAACTATTGCTTGATTTTGTTTATCTAGCTCAGTTTTTCTAATTTTTAGATGCAGTATTTTTTTCTTTTGATGCAGAACAAATATTATATTGGTGCAGTTTTTCATTTTTTGATGCGGTTTTTGATGCAGTTATTGTCAAATGGGTCGGGTCGGGTTGACCCTTTTAATAAATGGATTGGGTCGGATTAACCCGTTTATTAAATGGGTTAAACGGGTTGGGTTTGTTTATGTCTTGAATGGGTCGGGTCAAATCCTACCCGAACCATTTATGACCCGACCCGACCCGTTTGACAGGTCTAACATCGACGCACCTGAAAAGATACGCCCCATGTATAAACTAACATCGACGCACCTAGAAAGATACGCCCCATGTATAGTCGGAAATCGATGCACCTAAAAAGATACACCCCATGCCTAGTCGAACATCGATGCACCTAAAAAGATACACCCCATGTATAATCTAACATCGATGCACCTAAAAAGATATGCCCCATGTATAGTCGGACATCGATGCACCTAAAAAGATACACCCCATGCCTAGTCGGACATCGATGCACCTAAAAAGATACACCCCATGCACCGACTTATCGAGCCGAATGCTCCACGAATGGTCCAAAGACCATGGGTCGCTAGCCCATAAAAATGAGACGAAGCTCAACAGAACGGGGTATAGTCCCCCACGCGGACAAAGAGACATCGCACATCGCTAGTCTAAATCATAAAATGACCATCATCGATCATCAAGAAGTGTCGATTACACTAAGCTAGTAAATAAATGAGTTTAGCTTCATGTCCCAGAACCACTAGCTTAACTTAAATATTTACGAACAAATTGTAGATTTCCACTCGAAAGTTGTCATAAGATTTCAATCGAACAAGTCTAAGAATTAACCGACAAAGTGAATGCATGCGTTTCATACCACTTGTTTTGCTAAGCCTTTTAATTAGATTTCTCATACGAATGAGGTAAAGATTTGTATATACTAATAGATTGGAAAACGGTTTTAAAAGAGAGCTTTATATTTAAAATAGTGTCGAAATCGTTTTGATGAAAGAGTTTGAGTATTTACTACTAGTATAGAAAACTTTGTATTTAGAAGTGATAAATCACAAAAATGATTGTAGAAACAATCAATCACCAAAGATTCACATACGAAGACGTGAATTAAATCCAAAGAAATCGATACCAAATCCATCAAAATGGATATTCCCAAAAATCCCGAAAAAGAAGTCATCAAGGTCGATAAAAGTGATAACAACTAATCGAAGCAACTAAAATCGATAAACAATGGAAATTCAATCAAGAAAATCCTAAACAGGCAAAAATGCACAGTTCCAGACGTCTGGGGTTAATCCAGACGTCTGGATTTGTTCTCTGGAAACAATCTAGAAAGATTCCAGACGTCTGAAATTACAAGGCAGACGTCTGAATCGTAACCAGACGTCTGACCCAGTAAATCAAACGTCTAAGCTGAATTATTGGAAGTTCTATTCCAGAACACCCAGATGTCTGGGAAGCAAGCTCAGATGTCTGGATCACTCAGATGTCTGGAAAGCAAGGTCAGACGTCTGAGCTGAACGTCTGGAATATTTATTCCTTAGGCTCAGACGTCTGATCCTTATACCAGACATCTGAGCTGATGCTCAGGCAAAGAATGAACCTAGGCCAATGATGGCCAATTCGTTTCGGGAGCGATCGGACGAGCAACACGACTAGGGATTTATGCCAAGCGACAACCCAGTCTTATAGGCTCTTCGATACACCCCAAATATCATGTCCAAACATCCATGGTAGGATTTTCATAAAATTGGACCAAAAGACCAAAATTTGGAAAATTCACCAAATCAATTCAAATCAAATGCAAATGAATATGCACAAATGTTAGGAATTCATACCTAATAAAAATGATAGCTATAGACATAGATGTGAGTTAAAGAACTCGCCTTTAAAACTCAAAAACACGAATGAGAAGCTTTAAAACAAAGGAAAGGCCAATTCCTCTTCAATACACCTCTAGAAGCTCCAATCTAAGCTAATAAGCAAATATTTCCTAAGTTAGGGTTTAGGAATTTCTGAAATTGAAGAGAGATAGAGATGGAGAAGAAGAAGAGGATGCTTACCTAAGCTTCTCTTTGATTTTGGAGCTAGAACTTGAATTTGCAAAGGAAACTAGGGCTTAGGATTTTAGTTTCCAATCTCTTCCCCCATTTTTACTAAAGCTTGAAGTGTTAGGAAAATAATAGAATGAATGAAGAGGAGAGGGGGTGGAGTTAGGATATAAGATGAGTTGGGTTAGTGGGTTGAAACCCAAGCCCAAAGCCCAATAGAAAAATAGCAAAATTCAACCCAACTCCAAACATATCGATGTTTATACTTAAAAAAGTTGCAAATGCCTTTTTGGACTCAATGGAAGTGGTCTCGAGTTCCAATTCGACTGTTTACAAAAGTAGCTTTTCGGACTTTTAATCCGATTAACGATGCTATATTTAAATAAAACATTTAAATATACAATCGTAAAATATGCAGGTTGTTACCATGATCATATCCTACTTGGGAATGACCCACTTAGCCTTGCTGCATCTAACCATGTTTCGGTCATTTCCGGCTGATGAGGCCCGAGGTAACGATTACCTTTCACATATCACATCACTTTTGAATGCCACACGACCATTTCCGTTGACTACTAATTTCCTTCCACAAAAATACAACCCTTGAGCTCGTACGTCTCAAGGATGGTGTTAAGCTAAGAGAAGTTTCCTTCTCCAGCACCAACTGATGTACGTTTGTAAAAACCAATGTACGTAATCTTAGAAATGCAATGTCAAACAAACATCCATACAAGTTGTCCAGGAACAGGACAAACCGAAGGTGCTTTCCTACCGCATCCTATCGGGAAATCCCTAGGATTAGTAGCGAATAGTCCTTGCATTGGATATTTCATAACGAAGAGACTACTGCTACTGGATGTATATTGGGATTTTAACCCCAAACGATCAACAAGCGGTCCTTCACTATGAAAATCCTAAACATCAATATCATCGGCGAACCTGCACAGTTGTCGTATAAATATTGGTCCGAAGTGGTTTTTGGATAAACCGATCCCGGTCTCTTCGCACCAACAACGCAAAAGCGTTTCTCAACCTCATACAGAAACTAAGTCTCATAGACTTATCACATCTCTAACGTTCAACTTGCTATCCTTCGGCCAAGAAGGAAGCTCGATAGATTGGCGTAATACTCCGCACTACAGAATCAACATCCTCAACACAAATGATAATCAAGCCTACACAGAAGGCTACGTACTAAGTGTACGACTAAATAGTTCCCACATCAAGTCGAGGAACTAAAATTTGGCTAATTGATAGTCGGTTATTTAACTATCAAAGCAACAAACAAATATTTAGCACCATAAACAATCACTAGGCCCTTTTAATTAATCTTTTATTAATTAAATCATTTGTCAAATATTCACTTCAAATTATCTTTAGAAAGATATATTCTCATAACCATTTCAATATTTCACTATTTGGAAAACATTTCCATATACTTATTAAATAATAAGTAATTCACAATTCAATTTACTTTCAACACTTAGAAAATATTACATATACTTAAATCACGATTAAGTATATATTTTATTCTTTAAGGAAAACATTCTCTTAAACATATTTATTTGAGTCAAAACAAATGTCGCATAAAACATCGTTTCGACAACCCAAAATCATTAGTATAGGGATCGTAATTATATAGATATATAAATCCCATATACTATACAAAACATCTTCTTTCGAAAATCATTTACTATAACTACAGTGTTATAGTCCATCATTTCCTTACTTCTTGAAAATGTCTATTTCAACAATGAATGTTGAAATCTATGTATTCGATACTTAACACGTTTTAAAACACCTTCAAACTATTTAACTTCATTTAAAATATCACTTCCCAAAAATATCCATTTTATTAATAGATTATTCACTTTAACTTATCAAATTCGATTGATTTTGCATTTATAAAACAATGTTTATAATTCACATTTCTATTTAATCAAAACTTCCATTTATAAAATCCCTTTATTAACAAATCTCATTTATATGCCAAAATCCAATTATAAGTGTATTTACTTAAAATTCCCTTTATTTTACAAATTCATTCTTTTATAACTTCACAAATTCATAAATCTTATTCACTTAAATCTTTATTTTAACACTTACAAAAATCGTTTATAATTCCATTATTTTGATTTATAAAAATTACATTTTATAAATCTTATATATAAACTATTTATAATAAACTCAAAATTCTCATTTAACTTATTTTACAAAATGATCAACTTCAATTTCAAAAATCACATTTTGATTATAATTCACAAAAATCATAATTTTTATAACATAAAAATTATAACTTCTTATTTATCTAAAATAAATTCATTTCTTAGTAATTCAAAATTATATTTTTTCAAAATTACTTTGAAATCCTTATTAAATTGAAATCATCAATTTAATATTTTTAAATTACCAAAAATAGGCCCAATGCTGCAATAGCACTAAATACATCAATCACAGCATCCAAAACATCATATATCACATGATAATAGCATATATAACAATATCTGTAAATAAAACCAATACGGGTGAGGAATCTAGTTGGATCCCTCCAACCTGTCATCTGCAACAAATATACATACTAGAAAAATATGTGTACAATGTCCGCTTCGAGGCAGACGCCCGTACAAAAGGTCATCCGCTCATACACGGGAACGTATAGGGTATCATCTGCTCCAATAGGCAGGAATATATCCAAATACCAATCAATATATATATAATATATCATCCAAACAATCATCAATCAGCATAAATAAAATTTACTCTCACTTATATAAAAATATCGGAGAGACCGAAAGAGTGAATTGTACTCACTTTGATTCCAATAGAAGTTGCAGTGTTTTATTCCTAATAAAATTAAACAAGTGTTTAATTTTACCCAAAATTTTCACTAGCTCCAATCAACTCCAAACCAGCTCTAAAATGTAGTGCTTATCAATACGAACCCAACGCAATTTGTTTCGTCAAAAACGGACCTCGTATGACAAAGTTATGACGTTTTAAAGATTATACAAATTATTATATATATAAATTTACAAATTCTTTTATTTTATTTTTATATATACCAATCAATCTCGGCCGTACATTTTAGATCCATCAAATCCTGGCCGCCCGCTCCATCTTCTTCCCCTTCGTCTATACCTAGCTGAGAAACCCACCCAGCCGCCTTCCTTCCATGAATTTTCGCACCACCTGCGATCACTTCGACGTCGATCGGAGCCTACCACCACGACCACCTACGCGAGACACACCATCGGCCAGAGGCCGGTCGAACTCAGTTGTGCCACCTCCTAGAAAAATGTGCACGAGCGGCGAACGTTTAAGCTCAATTTGACGTCGATCCATCTCGTTGTTTTCGATTATCACCGTTGATCGGAGAGATCTCGTCGCCCTCTACGGTTTTTGCTTTAGGAAGTTTTTCGTAATCGCTTACGGATTAGGAGAGATCGAGGGAAGAAAGAGATGAATTTCTGGCCATGGAAATAGAAACGGCGGTTAGGGTTTAGTTTGATTAGGGTTTGCAAAATAGAAAAAGTGTGGCCTTATAAAGAAAATTTTCGCGCACTATTCATCCGAAATTTTTTCGAACTCCAAACGAAGCGTGCCACCTGGCGTTTATAATGTTTTACCCCTATTCCAAACACAATGGAATATATATCGAGAGCCAGTTCGATCGTATTTGAAAGATAGGTTTTTGAATCGACTTATTTAAATTTAAAATTCACTTAAACAAATTTCAACGCATTTTAGCTTGCCATGACTAAACCGTAAGTCCGATTGACACGAAATTTGAAATCTTACAATAATATAACATTATGGATCCAATGAAACAAGCTTCATCGAAATCTAAGACTGTTTGAAAACGACTATTTTTACACGTTAATTAAATATTAAAATATTCCATTTCTATAAATTCGCCTTTAAATCAATTTTAAAAGTTCTCTAACATCATTCGAATTCAAATAGAATTTAATTCAACTTTATAAATCATTTTTATTCACATATAATTCGAAATCAAATTATTTCTGCAATTTCAAATATTAAATTAACAATTTAATTATCCAATTAAATCCTTATATCTGAAATATAAGTTATTCAACTTATAAATTTTACTTTTGAATATTTAAAATCAATTAAATATACGAATTCTGAATGACTAAAATTTTGGGTCGTTACAATAGTCGATCTCATAGTACAGTTTATTGGCTTATTTCGAATGAACTATATTCATTAAAGTATCGTACATTACGAACTATGACCGTTCACCATATAATATTTATATGTGATAGTATATGGATCAAATATCCATCCATAGTCTTGTATTGCTTCTAGATTTCGAAACTCATAAAATGCAATAAATAGTCTAAACCAGATAAAGACGTAAGTGGTCATTTTATGAATGTATTAAGTAGTTGTAAAATTAGGCACTTGCATGGATATAGAAAACATTAAATTGCAATAGGCATTTAATAGTGGGCATTATATTTCCATTTGTTAACTTTCAATTTAGTTCATCTGTATATGTTAATTGATAAACGTTTTAATAATCATACTAAATGCACTAATTTATCATTGTAGATAAATATAACATTATTTATTTCATTTTCCTAATAAGGTTCCCAGTAGTATTTTATGTTTCACCAAACCCTAAGCGAAACATAGAAGTCTTTCAACTTCACTAGTGGGAGTTAGGACTCGTATGCCTTGGGATCCTGACCTTAAGGAAAGCTCAACAAATCGTAAACCTACATATGATGTATTACTCTTTATCGGTTGTATCACATACAACTACTAACCTTTGGTACCTTGTCCTAATCCTGCCTTTACTTTGATGAAAGCTTAAAAAGTAAAGTGGGACTATTCACTCGGACCTATAATTTCGCGACGACCTAAGTATAATAGACGTACCTTGAGGAAAGCTCAATAAATACGTGCAGTTATCTTACCTCATCTATTCAATATATTAATAGTACTGTACATAACATCCTAGCTTGAGGAAGGCTCAACAATTAAGGAGTATGTAAGTAATCTATTAATATATAAATGATAGTGGACAACTTTATATTAAAGATTCATAATCTTCAATATACTATATCGAGTGATATCGACTTATGGAATAATGTATTTCTTATGAAATACTATCATGGTTCAAGTGTCGGACACATCAGAAATCATGGTATACATACATTTACATATGTATTTATTCCTTAAGTCTATTTAGGGTTTATTTAAAGTTCCACCTTTTGCTATACATTCATATTACGTAACCTTAATTGTTATATAACTTTTATAACTTAATTAACTTATATAATAGACTTGTGTATATATTATATTAATTAAATCTTATTTAATCAATTTTAATTAAATAACACTTTAATTAATTAACTCTTTAATTAATTTTATATTATAATTCCAATACAACATTTATATTGGACAGTATCATATTAGCTTCTTTTCTTCTTTCATGGGGACCATGCCCCTTCTTTTCAAACTGTCCTTCACCATGCCTCTCACCATGCTTCTACTTCTTCGTCTCTTCCCCATGCTCCACTGTCAGTCTCTCCGCCGCTTGTCCCACCTACCCCTGACCCTCCGCCGATATCTGTGCCTTGTGTTCCTCCCTTATCTGCTTCAGCTTCACCATCTCTTCCTTCCTCCTCCTTTAACTCACTGCCTTGGTCCTCCCTCTTCAAGACCAAGCCACGTAATGCTGGAGCTTACACTCTATAAGTCATTCCTCTTAACTACTCTGGTGGTGTTCTTCTTCCATCTTCTGATATCATCGATGCTGGTAATGCAGTATGGAAGGACTTTTTAGTCTGTTTTTTCCTTGACAAACTCCTACCCTATTCTTCTATGGTTTATCACTTAAAAAAGGTTTGGAAATTGAAAGGAGAGGTTTCAGTTAAATATGATGGTTTCCTCTTTCTCTTTAAATTTACATCTGATGATGACCGCCATAGATTGATTGAGGCAGATCCGTTAGTGATGAGAAACAAGCTTTTTATTATTAAGTAGTGGGATGCAACAGTAGGGAATAGCTGCAGTGCCATTCGTTCTGTCCCGGTGTGGATTAAGCTAAGCAACATCCCTTTATATGCCTGGTCTCATTATGGTACTAACTGGCCAGCTTCTAGAATAGGAAAGCTTATATGCATGGATTAATCAACAGAAAAGCTTGAAATGATAACTTTTGCTAAATGTCTTGTGGATGTGAATCCAAAGCAAAAACTAGTTGATGATTTTCCAGTGAAACTTTTAGATGGGACTGATCAACTTGTGCATGTAAGTTACCTTTGGAAGCCTGAAATTTGTGTTTCTTGTACAGAGTTTGGTCACTCTGACCAAAATTGTCCCATGTCACTGAATAAAAAGAAGGTGGAGCTGTCAGGTGCCTCTGGCCCTCTGGGAGGTGAGGAATGTGGTGCTATATTGAATGTTGTCAATACTAAGGCTGATAGACTAAAGCAGGTGTGGAAGAAGGTATCTCATAACAAAAAGTATAATAAAGGAGGTAATTTGCAGTTAACAAGTGCAAATGAGTTAAAGTCTGCAACTGAAATGACAAAGAATAAGAACATAAATGTTGATTCTGATATTGTTGAAGTTTCTCTAATTCAGGATCCTGTTAAGACTTTTGTTAACAAGCCTGATGATGTTGAATTTAATGATGTTAGGATTAGTGATGTTGAAGGTGGAATATTCTGTACCATGAACATGTTTCAGGTGTTGGAGACTGATGATGATAATAATCTTGATGTTAATGATTTTGAACAATAGGTTGTTGGTTGTCATAACAAGTCTGATGATGTGAGGAGTGAGAGTCTCGGAGTTAACTGCCTTAATCCCATAACTGGTCCCGAAGTAAATGGAAATGAGCACTTGTGCATGGCCATGCCAAAAATTGAAAACACAACAGAAGAGGGTGAGATTTTTACCGAAGGAAGTAACGAAATATCCAATGTTGACCCTGAAGCAACTACAGTTTTGTGTGGCAATTCCCCTTCCACATACAACCTGCACAGTATCTCTAATGTGCACGTGCACAGTATCTCTAATGTGCACGTGCACATCCAAAGTACCACCAATCAGAACAGTGGCTTCACTGAAGCACACCAATACCAGATTGATTATTTGGAAAATAGAGTCGACAATTATGAAAACTCCACAGTTTATGAAAATGATTTTTGTATGGTGCTTGAAAATGATATCACCCAGCTTGTTCTATCAATGCATGCCAATTTTTCATTTAATTCTTCTGATCCTTCCCTTTTTCTTCATTCTAACTCTTCTAACTTTTCACAATCTTCACCTCCACCTCTAACAGCCTCTCCTTTGTTCTCCTATGTCAATTCCTCAAGTATTCCTGGCTAGGTGGACTAGAACAAGGTTCTACCTAATGGTAACAGTCATAGTGACACTGGCACCCCAATAAAGCTTCCCTCAAACAAAAAGAACAAGGCCAAATCTGCCTCATCATTCACTCGTTCTCCTGAAACCAGGAGCTAGAAAAACAACTCCCACCGGTCCCTTAAATTATGATGATACAAAATTTTAGAGTCTGGAATATTAGAGGTGCTCACTCATCTCTAAAGCTTTATCAAGTAAAGAACCTCATTAAAATTCATGATTTGAAAATAATAGCCTTACTGGAAACAAAATTAAATCTTTCACTTACCAAAAGAGCTGCTAGCTATATAAATCCTTCATGGCCCTTGTTGCATAATCTTTGTAATGCAGAATATGGTAGGATTCTTATTCTTTTTGACCCTAAATTCTTCTCCTTAACTAGTGTCCTCACTTCTCGACAATACATCCACTGTCATGCCATATGTTCACTAACTGATCTGTCATTTTACCTAACATTTGTTTATGCTAACAATTCTAATTCTTCTAGACAAAATTTCCTAAATTTTATTCCTCATTTACGGCAAGAAACTCATCCATGGATCACCATGGGAGACTTTAATTGTTGTCTTCAACTTGATGATAAGCATGGTGGTCTTCCTCTATTTCCTAAACATATTCAACCTCTCAACAATGTTATCTCTGACTCAAACCTTATTAAATTCAAAGTGCAGGAGCTAAATTTTCTTGGAATAATAGAAGTAGAACTGGTGCGAGAACCTTTTCTATAATTGATCATGCTTTCTGTAGTTTCAAATCCTTCTCCTTCTGGCCAAACCAATCTATTTTCCTTCCTCGGCCCATTCTCTTTGATCATTCACCTTTAACTTTTTCCTGTGGGTACCCCAAGGCAAATGAGAAAAGAAGCTTCAAATTCTTTAATGCTTGGACTCTTTCCCCTGAATATAAAAATATAGTTTAATCTTCTTGGTCTGCTAACAGTTATGGTAATTCAATGTTTAAATTGTGCAAGAAATTAAAACAGGTTAAGAAGGACTTGAGGGCTTGGGCTTATAAACTGTATGGTGATGGTTCTAAACAGTCTGCATTATTGAAGGAGAAGCTCATTATAGCTCAGGAACACATGATGAACAACCTAAATAATATACAAGCTGCCGAGGAGGAAGGAAGACTTTTCACCTTACTTAATGAATCACTTGATACTGAAAGCAGAATTAAAGAACAGTAGTTGCACCATAAATGGCTCCTGCTTGGAGACATAAACACTGAGTTTTTTCATTCTACAATCAGTATCAAGCAAGCTAGAGAGAGCATAAGAATGATTCATGCCCAGGATGGTACCATCCACACTACTCCAGAGCAGGTTGACATGGATTTTCTTAATCATTACAATAATTTGCTTGGTAACTCATTTGATTTCACTCCTGAGCTCAGCATGCTAGACGAAATTCCTCTTTCATGACTCTCTTCTGCTCAATCCTCATTGCTTGTTGAAAAGTTAATGATGAAGAGATCAAGCAAACTCTATTGGCCATGAATAGGAAGTCAAGTGGTGGTCCCGATGGCTTCAATTTTCACTTTTTCATTTCAAGCTGGGATTTAATCCATGAAGACTTTTGCAATGTTGTGCACAATTGTTTTTGACAAATGTTCTCTCCTATCAGAAATTAATGCAACAAATTTAGTCTTAATTCCAAAGTCTGCTGATGCTAGTTCTATCTCATCTTTCAGACCCATTTCTTGTTGTAATGTGGTTTATAAGTGCATTTCCAAGATTCTTGCTTCTAGATTGGTTTGTGTTCTTCCTCACATCATTTCCCAACACCAGGTTGATTTCCTACCGAGGAGGAGTATACTTGATAATGTACTGCTTACTTAGGAACTGCTCTATGGTTTTGGTAGAGTCAGTGCTTCCCCTGCTACTATGATGAAGTTAGACATTATGAAGGCTTATGACTCTGTTTACTGGGCAACAATAGTTCGCATTATGGCATTAATGAATTTTCCTAAGCCTTTTGTTGGATGGGTTTATGAATGCATTTCTACTCCTAGCTTCTCCATCATCATTAATTATCGTCCGGTTGGTTACTTTTAAAGTAAGCAAGGTATACAACAAGATGATCCCATCTCTTCGTACTTATTTATTCTTGTGATGGAGGTTTTCACTCGCCTCATCTCTCTTAAGTTTAGAAGTAATCAAAATAGCTACCATCCTAAGTGTAAAGCTCATGACATTACCACTCTTTTATTTGCTGACGATATCATGATTTTCACAAAACCCCTCCTATCATCCATTCACTGTATTATTAATACCTTGGGTTCTTTCTATTTGATGTCTGGTCTCAGACTTAATCTCTCAAAATCAAGCATTTTATTATCACGTACTAATGTACACCAAAACTCTCTTATTATGCAAGCTTCTGGTTTACAATTAATGGATTCAAACATGACTTACTTAGGGCTTCCATTAATCTCTTCAAGGCTAACAATTAAAGACCGCCTGCCTCTTTTTGTTAGAATAACATCAACTCTGGATAAATGGTCAAACGGATACCTATCTCAAGCTGGTCGTCTAACTCTTATCAAAGTTGTGAGTTTCTCCATGGTGGTGTATTGGACTAAGGCCTTTATTTTACCTACCAGACTTTTAAAAATGGTTAGAAGTGCCATAATGAGGTTTTTCTGGTGTGGCTTTATCCATAAGAAAAAGCCAATGCCTTGCTCTTTTTCTATGTTTGAAAAGCCTAAGGATAAGGGTGGATTAGGTGCTATCAACCTTTTTAACTGGAACAAAGCTGCTTTCAGTAGTCATTTTAACTCTATGTTAACTAGGCAGAACATATTATGGGTAAACTAGGTTTGGACTCGTAGAATTGGAAGAAAGGATTTCTGGCGAATGGAAACACCACAAAATTGTAGTTGGACTTGGCGTAGATTGCTTGGGTTGAGACCCTTATTCCTCCCATTTACTGTTCTGAAAATGGCTGTTATTTCTTTAGTCGGGTTCTGGCATAACCCATGGGTTGCCCCTGGGATTATTCTTACCAAGCTGTTGAATTACGAGCAGATTAGACAGTCTGGGATTCCTTGGTGTTATTACGACTACACCCAAGACCACTCGAATACAATCGCAACGCGGAAAAGCCAAATCGTGCTAGATAGTGCAAAACAACCAAACACTCGAAGAATTCAATAAAACCAAATCCGAACACGATCACAATACCAATACAAGCAATGTATGAATGCAATAACAATAAGTAAATCACACACGATTTTATAGTGGTTCCACTAATGTTGTGTTAGTGTACATCCACTTGAGAGAGCTTTTATTATATCACCAATAGAAAGAGTACAAGAGATTGTTTACAATGATCTATTCAATAAGAATCAATGTTTGTGGAGATTAGAATTGAAGAAATAGAGTTTTGCCTAAAACCCTAATTAATGGAGGACTAAACCCTAGGTTAGAATGCTTCCTTTGATTTGTCTAACCCTTCTATCAGACCTGAAGAGAGT
The DNA here is from genome assembly GCA_030737815.1 of Allium fistulosum. Lineage (NCBI taxonomy): Eukaryota > Viridiplantae > Streptophyta > Magnoliopsida > Asparagales > Amaryllidaceae > Allium > Allium fistulosum. The sequence goes on from CM060902.1 coordinate 240,330,194, forward strand.
TTATATACTAATAGAGAAAACCCTGGCGAAAGACCACTTTGCCCTTCACAAATCACAAAACAGCTCAGAAAACCCGGCCCAGGAAAAAACAGAATTATACCGCCTCAGACGTCTGACCTCTGGCCTCAGACGTCTGAGCCAGGTTCAATCTGGTTGAACCAGACAGGCTCAGACGTCTGGCCAGAGGGACCAGACGTCTGCAGGAACTTTCGGGAACCAGCCTGAACCTCGTCAGACGTCTGGCCCTCTCAGCCAGACATCTGACCTCTAACAGAAAAACAGCCCAGCTTCTTCCCTTCATATCTTCTTCCTCCGGACTCCGACTTGCGAACCGTTTTCTCCGACATGAAGCTACTTCCATCCTCTTCAATTCTCCTTGTTATCCCGCCTTTTGGCAAGGCCGTGACACCAAGGACTTGGCTAGATACCGGTGACAGGTCGTCTCGGAAGTCGGTTACACGTAAGGATCGCTACGGATATCGATGAATTTTGTCTGAGTCCGGATCGGGCTGCAATTGATAAGACATGTCAAGCAAGGCCAGAGGAAACGACATTCCAATTTTCGAGTCAATCCGAGTTCGTATGCTCAAGATATCACCAATGGAAAATGGAGGAGACAGCCTTGTATTCGAATCCATAAAAGACCCTATGTTCGAATCAATGAGGTAGGAATGCTATTCGAATCCATTAAGGTCGACTCGATCATCTTCGTATCCATCAAGTTTTACATGCTTCATATCCATCGTGGAAGCCTTCCTTCGAATCCATCCCTTTTGCCTGGCTTCGAATCCATCGAGCACTCCTTAGTTCGAATCCATCCAAACAGACCACACTAAAATCCAACAGTTCGAACCCGGTAGGCATTCCTCTACTTCGAATCCATATAGTAGATGCGCATCGACTCCATCCCATAAGCTACTTCGAGTCCACCCTGTTAAGGTAACTTCGAATCAATTAAACCAAGGTAAGCCTTGATCGATTCGAACGAGTATGTCTACGAGTCCACTACCTCGAATCCACTAGGCCACGGCAGCTAGAAACATGGAGTCGACCCAGTCAATCCGGAGTGGAAAGCGGATCGATACGAAGCATATGCACCACGTCACCATCTTCACGTGCAGGAGGATCGATTCGAACGAATCGATTCGAGCATATCGATTCGAACGACTCCAGAATTCAAAAAACACCAACTTGAATCGATCATAACTCGAGTTCTACAAGTCCAAATGCCATGAAATTTTCATAGAAGCTTAAGCACATGATGAAGAATGTTCACACCAAATTTCAGCTCGATTGGATGATTTCTTGATCGATTCGAACCAAGGGTCGAATCGATCCCAAAGTGGGCCCGGATCTCCAGATTTCGGCCATGTGGGCCCCCTGACGTACCAGAACTGGTCTCCCCTCATTTTAGGTGAAATATCAGCCTCCTACACCTATAAATAGAGCCCCTGGTCATTCAGAAAAGGGGTCGGATAATTCTAAGTACTGAAGAGCGCCCAGATTCTGCCAGATTTACTCCAGAACACCGCCACTGCTTTAGATTGACACTTAGCATTTAGATTCAGTTGTATTGCCTTATTAACTATTGTAATCTTCAAGTAATCGAGAAATAAAATCATCAAATTTCACAGTGGACGTAGGCAAAACGCCGAACCACTCTAAATCGCTTGTCTTTGCAATTTACTTTCTGTTATTTGGAGTTTTTGTTAGATAATCCACAGTTTTAATTTTCATTCTTCACTTTTATCTCTTCAAAAACTTCCGAAGAGTGTTGTGCCCATTTTTGGTACAAACACTTTGGTGCTTTCACTGAGAAAAAACCAGCTTTTTTCTCCTGCTCCTTGGATCTATCATCGATACCGGATTTCACAAATCCAAGAGGAAGATCCAGATCTTCGATTCACAGTCCTTCCATTCTACTCAGATTTGCATAAAATCTAGGAAAAGGATTCATCATTCAAAATGGTTAGCACGAGAACCACTTCTACAGCTGCTGGACAAGAAGGTAGGGATGGATAGAATCCTGCTCAACAGCAGCCATCCAACCAAGACAACACTGCCCACTCAGATCCGTCTGGGGCAGTCACTAGACAAGAATTCCAAGTATTGCTACAAGAGTTGACTCAGAGTCGGCAGCGATTAGCCGAACAGTTGCGTGCCAATATCGAATTGACAAACCAACTGAACCGTCAGGGCCGTAGGAGGTCCAGAAGGGATGATGTTTCCCGCTCATCCACTGAAAGTTCTGCTTCATCAGACTACTATCACAGATCTACCCGCCCTCGATTAGACGGGAGTCATGCACAAACGACCGGATATCAACCCGCTTTAACTGTTGGACAGTTGAGGGCAGGACCATCAACCAGCTTTCAGGCCGGGCCCTCCACACAAGGAGGCCCAACTACACAGCATACCGCGGACAATCATGCCGCAGCTGCCACAATAGAAACAAGGGTTGATACTCGAAATCTTTCAGAGCCAAATAATCGGCAACGTGGGCGTACTCCTGAACCGTACGTCTTAGAGGACGCTGAGCCAAGGAGGCAAAATTTGGACCGTCGACAGCGCCCGGTCCGAACTCGCGCTGTGGAACCCGACCACACCTTAGCTCGGCAAGCTCAAAATGTAGCAATGCCAGACATCTCGACTATGATACGTCAGATGATCCGCGAAAGCCAAGGCCTTACCAACAATGACTGGGGACTTTCCCGTAGTCACACTCCCTTCATAGACGAGATACTGAGTGCTGAACCTCCCCGGCGATTCAGAATGCCAACCCTTCCTATGTACGAAGGAAATTCTGATCCCAATCAACACATCTTGAAATATGAGTGGTCAATGAGCGCCGCAAGGGCCGATGACGCAGTAAAATGTCGAAGTTTCCCCATCTCTCTAGGTGGAATTGCAACGATGTGGTTCACGAGATTGCCACCTAGGTCTATCTCTTCATTTGATCAACTGGCTAAGAAATTTGTGGAACAATTTCGCATGCATGTCGCTAGACCCAAAGATGTCAACACCTTATCCAGTGTTACCCAAGCTCGAGGGGAAACGCTAAGGCGTTACTTAGAGAGATTCCATGCGGCATGTGTGGAGATTAGTAATCCCAACGACAACTCAATCTTAATGGCATTGACAAAGGGGATTGACCCTGATTCTGAGTTTGGAAACTGGTTAGCCGGAAAACCACCCACATCGTTGGACCGTTTCTACTCCAAAGCCGCACAATTCTTACGGCAAGAGGACGCGAAACAGTCTAGGAAGCAGGATGATGAGGGACCCAGGAGCGAAGGAATACAGAGCAATGTAGCAGTAAAACGGTCCGGTGACAATTCCGGAAAAGTTCAGTTGAACATGCAGAACAAGCAAACGCAGCCAAGAGGTAACAATGGTCAGAATAAGAAAAGAGATCCAAATCGGGGTCCACGACGTGAGGCTCCAATGTTCGATAATTACACACCATTGAATACATCGTTGGAAAATGTGTACCTACAGACTTGCAATACTATGCAATACAAGAAGCCGGCTCCGAAGCAATCGTCGGAGAGGCAGATTCAAACAGGGAAGTTCTGTAGATTCCACGAAAGTTATGGCCACAACACCAATGAATGTCGGCACTTGCAGGACCTCATTGAGAAGTTGATCAGAGAGAGGAAGTTAGATCAGTTTGTGCGGGCACCGCAGTCTGAAGGGGCGGGCCCCTCAAATCAAAATCATGTACAGAATCTAGAAAGACAGGAAGAACCAGGTCGTGTCGGAGGAAGACTGGTAATTAATGTTGTAAGTGATGGTCCTCGTACAGCGAAGCGAAGCTGGGGAGAAATGAAATCATATAACAACTTGGCTAGACGAACAGACTTTGAGTACGATGATAACTTGGACAATAAACCTTCGACCAAACGAAAAGGAGTGACAATTAACGACATCACTTTCCGAGACAACGATACTGATTATGTCGGAAGCCCGACTACTAACCCACTCGTGATATCGGCACAAGTAGGTCCAGCTTGGATGAAGAGGATACTAATTGACTGCGGGAGCTCTGTGAATATCCTTTTTATACATGCTTATAATCAAATGAGGATGAATCCCAGGGATTTGGAACCTTGCCAAACTCACCTCCATGGATTCAACGGTAGCTCTACCGTACCTATTGGGGTGGTGAAGTTACCAGTTAGGTTGGGATCTAAGGAACATAGGAGAGTTCGAACATTACAGTTCACTGTGTTGAACATAGTCTCGCCATACAACGTTTTCTTAGGACGACCTGCCCTTACTGAATTCAGAGCCGTAATTGCCCCGTGGTGCTTGACCTTAAAGTTCCCTACCGTCAACGGAGTTGGAGTCGTCCAGGGCGATCAGGTTGACTTGAGAACAGTCATACGCCGAAAACGAGTCGCCCGATTACGCAATGCCGAGGACCGACTTAAAACTTTTGAACGCAATGAGAATGTCATTAAAAAAGAATACCCATCACTACTACACATGAAACCAACATGGAAGGGATCACATGAGATTAAGCAAGAGCTCGGGGATGATATATATGAGTTAACGACCGCTGATGGTCCAGCTTCACCAAAGGCCTTGGATGGAGAAAGTCCTCGTCGCTATTGCACATAACAGGCTATGTTTATCTATTTAGTTTAAATTCTGTTTTAGAATTTGTTTCTGCATTTCGAAATTAGAATTTGTAATAAGGCAACTGACTTTGCCATGTTCTCTTGTTTCAGCAATAAAATGCCATCTCTTTGAGCCAGAGCTGTGATTCATTAAATACAATGTACAACATCACGATGCACGAAGAGCTAAATTCCATCACACAATGGGATTTATTCAAGTAGGGAGTGGCTATGAAGCAATCAACCACTCTCCAAATGGAACCCGAGCTCGGGGGCAAGCCATCACATCAGGCCGGAAATGGGTTGATACACGACAACCTTTTAATCAACTCCGTACTCCCAGAGTGCGAGGCGGAGTATAAACATTTTCCTAAATCCCAGAGTACTCCGAAAGCGCGAGCTGGGTACAAAACCTTTTTCCTAACTCTGTACTCCCAGAGTGCGAGGCGGAGTATGAACTTTTTCCTAAATCCCAGAGTACTCCGAGAGCGCGAGCTGGGTATAAATATCAACAAACTCCAGCTTCCGAGAGCGCGAACTGGAGTATAAACATTAACTAACTCCGTACTCCCAGAGTGCGAGGCGGAGTATAAACATTTACAAAATCCCAGAGTACTCCGAGAGCGCGAGCTGGGTACAAAACCTTTTTCCTAACTCCGTACTCCCAGAGTGCGAGGCGGAGTATGAACTTTTTAACTAACTCCGTACTCCCAGAGTGCGAGGCGGAGTATAAACATTTTCCTAAAACCCCAGAGTACTCCGAGAGCGCGAGCTGGGTATAAATACCAACAAACTCCAGCTTCCGAGAACGCGAACTGGAGTATAAACATTAACTAACTCCGGATTCCGAGAGCACGAACCGGAGTATAAACATCAACAAACTCCAGCTTCCGAGAGCGCGAACTGGAGTATAAACATTAACTAACTCCGTACTCCCAGTACGCAAGGCGGAGTATAAACATACATCAACTCCACACTAATCCCCAATACTGGGGGCAGAACCATAACACATAACGAGTTGAAGACAAAAGGGAATACATTCTCATTTCCACTATCAACAAAAAGAATCTGATTACAAAATGGTTCAAGAAATCGCTACTAGTGGGAGCCGATTCTACATCTATACACGGCCATAGAAAAATCAACAAAATGCTACCCTACGCAACAGAGATTTAAAGAAAGAGTTCAATCTTTCTTCTTCCTTATCTTCTTCTTCGGGGTAGCTCCACCCGATCCGCTGCCCGATTTTCTCCTCAACCGCTTACTCTTTTCAGGCTTGCCCTCCGACAGCGATATGATGTCAACGTCTTCCTCAGAACTAGAGGCGACGGAAGTTCTTCTAGGAGGTCGAGCTAGAGGCATGGGAGTAGTAGCAGGAGGAGGGACAGGAGCAGTTTCAATCACTACGGTACCGCCCGGTGAAATCACCATTAACGGGGCAGGCCCGGGCGGATTCATACCAGCATTCCCTGCTGCCATCTCGACATCAATCTCAGCCATAACGTCGTCCTCACGGGATACTTGGGCCGCATCGGATGTGCCAATAGCTGGCATGGATGAACAAATGGCCGGAGCAGCCCCACTCACAGCATCGGACGGGTTGACAGAGGGATCGATGGGTTCATTGAGAAGCTCCTCAATCATTTGAGCGCTGAAAGAAAACATATTTGCATCTCCCTCTTCGCCGATCAAGGTAGAAGTCGTGATGGCTTCAGTAAAGACAACCCCTTGTGTTTGATGTGGAACTGATAGAGCAAGAGGCGCAGAAACAACGACTTCAGTCACTGAAATGCGACAAAACGAAGATTGTTAGCCAAGTGTGTTGCTTAAAGTTCTCCACAACTAAACTACGAGAAGCGCTCAAATACCTTCCTTAATCTGGACCGGAACGTGGGCGGAATCATCGGCGGAAGATAATAATGGTTGGTCAGGATTATAAGCAGGAACAGACTGGGGATCTACCGCACCAGTGATCTCGGGCAATGTTGGAATTACGGCTCCAACACTTGTCCCGTGATGCGCGATCCCCGAGCCTTCGCCTGTCTCTAAAGATTGAACGCCAAGCTTTTCTTTCGCCATAGAGATCACCACCTCATGAAGGGTCTTCCTCTCATCCTCGGTGAGCAAACGCATCTCCAGCTCAAAGTCGTCAAATGTTTCATCTGGATGCACTGCTTTCTTCTCATTCACCAGCCGGGTCCAGGCATTGTACAAAATCATGGAGTCATCTCCCAGCCACGCTAAATTTCTATGTTCCAGCACATTAGTGTTGTACGTGACAAGGAGATCATCGAACTCAGCGTCCAACCTGGACCTCTCCTCCAAAATCTTTTCCTGGATTTCTGCTTCCGCAGACTTAGACTTGACCGCCACTGCACCAAGTTCGGCCCTAAGAGATACCGCTTGGTTGCAAGCCTCTTGTGCAGTGGCGTTTGCGTCATCCTTCTCCTTCACCATTTCGGCGAATTTGGCATTGAGCTCGTTCAGCTCTTTAACGGCTAAGTCTCGCTCAGCTGCAACGGTGGTGTTGCGGTGGCCCATCTCCTCTACCGTGGCGCAATGCTCTTGTTGCATCCTAGCCATTTTGGCCACGGTGTCCTCGTGCTTCTGGAGAGCTTGAAGTTCAGAATTCCGGGACGTCTCCATTTCAGATTGAAGAACTTCAATGATGCGTTTCTGTTTAGCAATTTCAGCATCACGTTCAGCAATGATCTTCGCCCTGTCAAAAGCTACTCTAGAAGCCTTCACGGCTGCCTTGTACCACTCCTTATACTGAGCATAGAAGTCATGGATATAACTATGAGCAGTGATCTCAGCTTCCGGAGGGATTCTTTTAAAGTTAGGAGGGAAGATATAGCCATCCATGCAGAATTCTGGGTAGTCATTTTTCATTTGGGCGAGTTTAGCAGCTCCCTCGCTTGTCAACTCAGCCGGAGCTTGTTCAATTATCGCGGCTGCTGTCGGTTCCATTCTTGGCCGCTGAATATCAGGCCGAGAAGATTGAGAAGGCAACTGTTGCTGATGAGATGGCCCTGGGAGGTCTACTGGAGCCCTGGGAGGCGGAGGAGAGCGAGATCGGGGTTGGTACTGGTATCCCCGGTCTCTGTCAGAGTAATTATAGCCAGAACGGCTACGCGAGTAATCTCTGTCTCTATCATAACGTTCTTGACTCGAATAGCCTCGCCCATGATCCCTATCTGTCTCTCTCCTACGGGAATCGTAAAATGGAGAAGATTGGCGCACATTCCGAAGCCTATCTAGAGTAGAGCCACGTCCTGACATCTCACTTGCGATAAGAAAGAATTACGGATTAAAATCCCATAAAGCAATGTTTACTATGAAAAAGTCATGAAGTGCCGTGGAAGTGTGTGTAAATGTGTAAACCCCCAAAACCGACCGGAAGTGTTGACCGCACTTAAAGGAAAGGGCTCGTTCACGTTTAGAACATCTTGAAATTCCTCCAACCCAGGATCATGAGAAATCGATATATAATCTGGGATAGGAATATCGTCTAGCCCTTTGAAAGAATCTCTCGAATGAGAAGGGGCGGCCTCAGAAATCATGACCCCGGAAGCGGGAAGAAACGCATCTACGGATTTTCCCCCCTTGGACTTAAGTTTTTTGGAAACGGTGGCCTTGCCTTTCCGTTTTTCTCCCGATTCTTCAAAGTTTCCCGAGAGATCAGCCATCGGCTCTGAATCTGTGTGGGTTCTTTCTTCGTCACCCGCCTCAATTATTCTGATTCCGAGTGACTTCTTCACTTTTTTCTTCTTGATCTTCTTCTTATCTTCCTTCTTGGAGGCGGACTTTGCAAATCCCTCAACAACTATGCTTTGATTGATGCCGATCAAACCCAGAACTCTTAAGTTGTAATCGTTCAGCACCGAGTCAATATGCCTCAGCTCGCTTGGGACTTCTTGAAGACTCCGGACGGTACCCTTGAAACGCCCTCCATCGGGCCTAGAGATAATAGCTGTAAAAGGAATGAAATGTCAATTTTAACACCGAAGAGCTATTGGTCAAGGAAACAGGTTAAGGCGCTTACGTCTAGACAACCATCGCCTAGCGAAACCCGGAGGGCACCGAACGTAGAACCACTCGTTCTTGAAATAGCTCAGTCGAGTCCAAGCTCCAACTACAACTTGGCAATTTCTAACTGCCTCCAAAAATGCAAACGACGGGTTATCACCCCTACTCTTGAAGTTAAATATGTGTCTGATCTCGGAGGGCCTCGGCGGGCGAAAAAGACAGTCCATAAATATTACAAAGGCACTGTTCAGCAACGCGTGCCCGTTGGGATGAAGTTGTGAAGGAGCGATTCCTAAATATGATAGCATCCCTCTGATATATTGATTGAAAGGAGGAAGAGTTCCGGCCGCACAAGCATGACGGTAGAATGCGGTATATCCTTCAGGCGGGTTATGCGGTCTATCAGTGGCGCTGGGCAATAATACGTCACCTAGAGATATGTTATGCTTTAAGCATATTCGTCCCAATAAGGATTCAGAGAGGTTAGACTGAACCGAATCAACAGGGTCCTCAATAAATATCGCCTCCGGCAATTCATCTGGAGCTGGATCGATTACATCGGCGGGGATATCGGGAATCTCAAGAACCGGAGGAGTCGAGCTCTGTACCTCTTGTTGTTGGGAACTCGAAGATTCCATAATTAGCTAACTCATCAGAAAGCAACGTTAAGTTCATAATCAGCCCGTGCATGCCCCAGTGTAGTGTGTATGAACGTGTCGTGCCGTGCAAGTGTTGTGCATTACTTAAGCAGATTTAACAGATTGAAGCAAGATGTTCGTACAACATAACTTGGGAATTTGAGAATGAAAATGACCGTCATCGCTGACCGTCACTTCCACACCATCCAAACGCTACGAACCAACTTCAAGTATAAATCAGTTGTATTATTGGTTAAGTCATAGTTCCATCGACGAGCTTCGAAGGAAATTCAAGTTCAAGTCTTTCAGTCAAGTTCGATTATGCAAGGCCGAAGCTCGTCGGAGTCAAGTATGCTAAAATTCATTAAGTTCATCAAAGAATAACTTGAAGCTGGTCGTAGTTCATATGATGGAGCAAGTCAAAAAGTAATGGTCTCAACTTCCGAAGACGTTCGAATCCATCAGCACGAATCGATGCAGGTCGAATCGATGAAGTTCGGTTCCAGGTGCTTCGAATCCATATGGTTCGACTCGATGCAACATTAGGATAGAGGAACACTTCGAATCCATGATCTATACATGACTTCGAATCGATCAAAACTAAGATCCTTCGAATCGATCGGAGTATCGCTACCTCGAAACGATCGCCACGAGCCTTCCTTTTCTCTTAAAACCATCGATTCGAAGCTTTGCATTCAAAATCGATTCGAATGACTCGTGCCTGGATCGATGCGAAGCAACGGAAGACGACACTCTGACCGATATCACTCGAAAGGTTTCATTCCTCGATTCCATCGAGTCGACTCACTTCGTTCAGATCTCATCACTTCTCAGAATTTTCTAAAGACGAAGATAGTCCTATTTTCCTCATCTCGAATCGTTTCCTTGAATACCTGATTTGATTACGAGTGGAAGCGTGAGCGTGTTCGATCGATTCGTGGTAAGCACGTCAGTTATAGCTCTGGGAAGACGATTCGAAGAAACAGCTGAAGCAATGGTAAATAGTAAAAAGTGAGAGGTGAATAGTACCCCGGTATATATAGGAGAAATAAGACGATTCGCCTCCCGGTACAACTGACCGGCTTTAACAGGTAGGGGCATCGACTTGATTCGTTACGGCGACTTCGAATCGATTATAACCCACCACTTCGAATCCATCTCCTGCGAATCTTCTTGCACGATCGAATCCATCTCAACAACATCGATGCGAGACAACATCGACTCAAAGCACGAACCCCACGAGCCATCGTTTCGAAAGGACATCGGTTCGAGCATTCACGACTTCGACTCCACCAACTCAGAGAACTTCGAATCCACACAGTATCGATTCGAAGAACCATCGATTCGAAGCAGTCGACAGAAGATGAACCTGGGTCACTATGCCCCATCGATTCGAAGTGTCTACTTCGAAACCATCAACTCGAAGCGGATCCAGAAACATTGCTTCGCATCCATCAAATACCATCGATCAAATGGACGAATTGTTTCCATATGAAAGATTGCTTGTCCACTCTTGTACCGATTCAGGAGAGGATCAATACGAGAGGATGATCATAGACGATCATAAAAGCAATGTTTTAACTCAAATCTCAAACCGGTTCAGGAGAGGACCGATGCAGATTCCGATAGCAAACCGAACTGACAACAACTTGCGATCGCGCAACGTTAACCAAAGTCAAAATAATACACGTATGCACGCATTCCTGACTAATGTTTGATCTTTATCATCAACAGGAATCAAATGTTCATCTCATCATGACTCAAAAGCCCAAACAGCCAGTCACAATTATACGACAGTCGATTACTACAATACAGAATGCAACTTCCGATAAAGCATGTTGTAGCTATCCAATGAGAGACTGCAGCTTTTCAAAGCACGTCATGTTTACACAAGACGTACTTTGGGGGGCAAATGTTATCCCGCCTTTTGGCAAGGCCGTGACACCAAGGACTTGGCTAGATACCGGTGACAGGTCGTCTCGGAAGTCGGTTACACGTAAGGATCGCTATGGATATCGATGAATTTTGTCCGAGTCCGGATCGGGCTGGAATTGATAAGACATGTCAAGCAAGGCCAGAGGAAACGACATTCCAATTTTCGAGTCAATCCGAGTTCGTATGCTCAAGATATCACCAATGGAAAATGGAGGAGACAGCCTTGTATTCGAATCCATAAAAGACCCTATGTTCGAATCAATGAGGTAGGAATGCTATTCGAATCCATTAAGGTCGACTAGATCATCTTCGTATCCATCAAGTTTTACATGCTTCGTATCCATCGTGGAAGCCTTCCTTCGAATCCATCCCTTTTGCCTGGCTTCGAATCCATCGAGCACTCCTTAGTTCGAATCCATCCAAACAGACCACACTAAAATCCAACAGTTCGAACCCGGTAGGCATTCCTCTACTTCGAATCCATATAGTAGATGCGCATCGACTCCATCCCATAAGCTACTTCGAGTCCACCCTGTTAAGGTAACTTCGAATCAATTAAACCAAGGTAAGCCTTGATCGATTCGAACGAGTATGTCTACGAGTCCACTACCTCGAATCCACTAGGCCACGGCAGCTAGAAACATGGAGTCGACCCAGTCAATCTGGAGTGGAAAGCGGATCGATACGAAGCATACGCACCACGTCACCATCTTCACGTGTAGGAGGATCGATTCGAACGAATCGATTCGAGCATATCGATTCGAACGACTCCAGAATTCGAAAAACACCAACTTGAATCGATCATAACTCGAGTTCTACAAGTCCAAATGCCATGAAATTTTCACAGAAGCTTAAGCACATGATGAAGAATGTTCACACCAAATTTCAGCTCGATTGGATGATTTCTTGATCGATTCGAACCAAGGGTCGAATCGATCCCAAAGTGGGCCCGGATCTCCAGGTTTCGGCCATGTGGGCCCCCTGACGTACCAGAACTGGTCTCCCCTCATTTTAGGCGAAATATCAGCCTCCTACACCTATAAATAGAGCCCCTGGTCATTCAGAAAAGGGGTCGGATAATTCTAAGTACTGAAGAGCGCCCAGATTCTGCCAGATTTACTCCAGAACACCGCCGCTGCTTTAGATTGACACTTAGCATTTAGATTCAGTTGTATTGCCTTATTAACTATTGTAATCTTCAAGTAATCGAGCAATAAAATCATCAAATTTCACAGTGGACGTAGGCAAAACGCCGAACCACTCTAAATCGCTTGTCTTTGCAATTTACTTTTTGTTATTTGGAGTTTTTGTTAGATAATCCACAGTTTTAATTTTCATTCTTCACTTTTATCTCTTCAAAAACTTCCGAAGAGTGTTGTGCCCATTTTTGGTACAAACACTCCTATATATTGTGTCGCCAAATTTCAACACTCCACCTCGACACTATATCCATCTCCAACACCAATGGTACCATACCATCAACAACCGATAGCTCCAACTACCAACACTTCTACCTTCAACCAAACGTGAATGTTTCCCCAACGGGTTCCCGCAAAGCCACCCCCCATTGCATTCCATCAACGAGTTCAGGCACAAAGCCCCCACCCGCCAACAAAATGTTGAAAACATTCAAACACCGTCTCACCAAGGACAAGAGCACTAGGAGTGTACACTAGCACTACACCAAGAAGATAGAATGACAATTTCATACCAATACTCTTCCACATCTACAACCAAGCTACTCTCTCACCCGTGCCACCTAGTGGCACCTAGCACTTCTCCAAGCGAATCAAGTTCGAGCAATGCTCGAACTTCCCAAACGGCAATGTCTTCATGAACATATCCGCCGCATTATCCTTTGTGTGCACTTTCCGAAGACTTACTTGCTTATCCTCATCCATGGCTACCAAGAATGACTCCCTCACTTCTATATGCTTAGTCCGTGAGCTAAACGCCAAATTCTCCGCCAAGTGAATAGCACTTTGGCTATCACATTGAACATCAATGCTATCGTGTTCAATACCCAAGTCACACAACAATCGCTTCAAATAGAGTGCTTCCTTAGCCGCCTCCACCGCGGCTATCAACTCCGCCTCCGTAGTGGATAAAGCTACTACGGTTTGCAATCTCGATCTCCAACTTATGGTCGTACCACCTAGTGTGAAGACATAACCGGAAGTTGACTTTCTCCTATCTCTATCACCGGCGTAGTCCGAATCACAATAACCAACTAAGTTGCAACTCCTTTTCCCACTACCGCCAAAAACAAGACCATGAGATGACGTACCTCTAAGGTATCTCAATATAAGCTTCACGGCTTCCTAATGCGATTTTCCCGAATTAGACATAAAACGACTAACCACCCCGACGGCATTTGCAATATCGGGTCTTGTACACACCATAGCATACATCAAACTACCAACCGCACTTGCATATGGCACCTTTGCCATATAAGCCTTGTCTTTCTCCAAGATAGGTGAATCCTTACTCGAAAGCTTCACATGCAAAGGTAATGGTGTAGTTGACACCTTTGCATTCTCCATGCTAAACCGGCAAAGCACCTTCTTTATGTACTCCTTTTGAGTCAATTTCAACTCAAAACGCTTTCGGTCCCTTTCAATCTCCATGCCCAAAATCCTCTTTGCTTCTCCAAGGTCCTTCATTTCGAATTCCGACTTTATTGCAATTTCAACTTGTTGATTTCATTCTTGTCCTTCGAAGCAATGAGCATGTCGTCCACATACAAGAGTAAATACACCCAACAATCATTTCCCAACTTCTTGAAATATACACAAGCATCTTTGATGCTCCTATCAAAACCACTTTCAAGCATAAAATGATCAAATCTCTTGTACCATTGCCTAGGTGATTGCTTCAACCCATATAGCGATTTCTTTAACTTGCACACCATATTTGACTTACCATTTACAATAAACCCTTGCGGTTGCTCCATGTAAATGTCTTCATCCAAGTCACCATGAAAGAAGGCGGTCTTCACATCAAGTTGCTCCAACTCCAAGTTGTGAATAGCAACTATGGCAAGTAATATCCGGATAGAAGTATGGCGCACAACCGGTGCGAATATCTCATCATACTCCTTTCCTTTCCTTTGTGCAAACCCCTTAGCCACTAACCTAGCTTTGTATCTTCCATCGTCCTTCACCTTGTAAATCCATTTGCACCCAATAGCACGGTTTCCTTTACGAAGTGGAACCAAACTCCAAGTTTGATTCTTCATCAATGATTGCATCTCTTCCTCCATGGCACAAATCCACTTCGAGCTATCACTCGAATTCATGACGTCTTCAAGGTCCGTAGGCTCATCTTGGACTACATTGAGAGCATAGTCCAACCTATCACAAAAGCTAATAAAAAATTCCAATCACCATATCTTTCGGGTGGCCTTATAGCACGACGACCAACCCGAGTAGCAATATTATCACCCAAACCCCTTTCGGCTCCACCTTGAACCGAATCTTCTCTAGGTTTGTGTACATCACCAACACTACTAGAGGCACCTTGTGGACTATGTGATGTATCATCAACCGCTTTCTCCTCACAAGCATCTTCAACTAATCTACTCTCTCTACTACTTGGACAAAATGTGGTAATAACTTCCTTCCCCTTCGATTCATCATGAACTAAGACCGGAATATTCGATGAGCTCTCATTCTCCTTGAACAATGCCGACTCATCAAAAGTAACATGACGAGAGTTTATTACCTTCTTTGTTTTCGGATTCCAAATCCGATAGTCTTTCACTCCATCCGTATAGCCAAGCAAAATCCCCTTGAAAGCTCTAGGTTCAAGCTTATCATTTCCCGGATCATGCACATAAACTGGACTTCCAAAGACACGAAGATAGCTCAAGTCAATACTCTTTCCCTTCCACACTTCCTCCGGGATTTTGTTATCAATAGCCAAGCACGGAATTCGATTAATAATATGCACCGCGGTTGACAAAGCTTCGGCCCAAAATCCCTTAGACAAACCCGATGTCAATCTCAAGCATCGAGCTTTCTCTAGTATAGTACGATTCATCCTCTCCGCAACACCATTTGATTGCGGATCTCCCGGTGTAGTAAAATGTCTCCGAATGCCATGATGCTTGCAATACTCCAAGAATTCTCCGGAAACATATTCTCCGCCATTGTCGGACCTAAGAACCTTCAAAGACTTACCACTCTCATTTTCAACAAGAGCCTTCCATACTTTGAACTTAGCAAATGCCTCCGACTTAGCCTTCATTACATACATCCAAACTTTACGAGAAAAATCATCAATAAAAGAAATATAATACCTTGCTCCACCTAAAGAAGCAACCGGTGCCGGTCCCCAAACATCCGTATGCACATACTCAAGAACGCTTCTTGAATCATGTTTTCCTTCACCGAATGAAACCTTTGTTTGCTTCCCCATGACACACTCTTCGCAAAACTCTAGCTTGTTGAAACTCTCACCACCAATCATCTCCCTTTTCCGAAGAATATCCAAACTCCTCTCCGAGACATGTCCTAACCTCAAATGCCACAATCTAGTTGCATCTAAGTCGCGAGAACTATCAACCCCAATGCTAGCTTCACCTTCTATGGTCACACCTTGAAGCAAGTATATACCATGAGCCCTAGCACCTTTCATAACCACAAGCGCCCCCTTCGAAACCCTCAAGCCATCTCTCTCAATAGTGATCTTGCACCCCAAAGAATCTAATTGCCCCAAAGAGATAAGGGACTTCCTAAGTCCCGGAACATAGTGCACATTAGTGAGAGTACGAACTACTCCGTCAAACATCCTAATTTGCACGGAACCAATGCCCTTCGACTTACAAATAGCACCATTTCCCATAACAATCGAATTTCCCTCTCTAGCTTCGAAAGAAGAAAAACAATTCCTATTCGGCGTCATATGATAAGACGCCCCCGAATCGAGAACCCATTCGCTACCCGAAACATTTGATGCTACTGCCGTCAATACATCCATGTCTCCCTCACCAACACCTCTCTCCACCGCGACCGATGAAGATGCTACTTCCTTCTTAGCCTTCTCCTTGTCCGGACACTCATTCTTCCAATGACCGGGCTTCTTACAAATATAGCACTTGCCTTTCTTTTCCTTTGACTTTCCTCTCCAACCGGGATTCCTAGATTTGGAACGCCCCCGATTCTCCTTCTTCGCATATCTCTCCTTCTCCACAAACAAACCTTGACCATTTCCGGCACTACTACCACCAACACTCAACTCCTTCATTTGATCTCTCAACTCCTCACTAAGAAGACCCGTCTTGACATCATCTAACGTCAATGTATCCCGGCTATAGATCAAGCTATTCGAGAAACCCGTATAACGGTCCGGCAACGAACATAACAATATCATCGCCTTTTGCTCTTCCTCAATCTTCAAATCTACCGCCTTCATCTTCATTAGCAAATCATCAAACACATTCAAGTGTGCCTTAAGCGAACTCCCCTCTTTCATCTTATACGTGAAAAACGTTCGCAACAAGATCAAACGATTAGTTAGAGACTTCTTCATATACAACTCCTCTAACTTGTCCCAAATGCCCTTAGCGGTCGTCTCACCACTAATTTCGGAGATCACATTCTCTCCCATTGCAAGTTGAAGTGTAGTAAATGCCCACTCTTCCATTTCTTCTCTCTCGACATCCGAGATGTCCGCCGGCGACAAATGTGTATCAAACACTACCCTATGAACACGATTTCTTCTTAAAACCGCTTTCATCTTCCATTGCCATTTTTCAAAATCATTATCACCATTCCACTTGTCGATAACCAATTGCGATCCCGACGCCACATACGACCCACGTACATATGGCGCTATACTACTTGGACCAACCATTGAATTTTCAGAGGTATCCGTTTTCGGCATTTCAACAACCACCTAGCAACACCAAAGCTCTGATACCAAATGTTATTACGACTACACCCAAGACCACTCGAATACAATCGCAACGCGCAACGCGGAAAAGCCAAATCGTGCTAGATAGTGCAAAACAACCAAACACTCGAAGAATTCAATAAAACCAAATCCGAACACGATCACAATACCAATACAAGCAATGTATGAATGCAATAACAATAAGTAAATCACACACGATTTTATAGTGGTTCCACTAACGTTGTGTTAGTGTACATCCACTTGAGAGAGCTTTTATTATATCACCAATAGAAAGAGTACAAGAGATTGTTTACAATGATCTATTCAATAAGAATCAATGTTTGTGGAGATTAGAATTGAAGAAATAGAGTTTTGCCTAAAACCCTAATTAATGGAGGACTAAACCCTAGGTTAGAATGCTTCCTTTGATTTGTCTAACCCTTCTATCAGACCTGAAGAGAGTTTATATACTAAAAGAGAAAACCCTGGCGAAAGACCACTTTTCCCTTCACAAATCACAAAACAGCTCAGAAAACCCGGCCCAGGAAAAAACAGAATTATACCGCCTCAGACGTCTGACCTCTGGCCTCAGACGTCTGAGCCAGGTTCAATCTGGCTGAACCAGACAGGCTCAGACGTCTGGCCAGAGGGACCAGATGTCTGCAGGAACTTTCGGGAACCAGCCTGAACCTCGTCAGACGTCTGGCCCTCTCAGCCAGACATCTGACCTCTAACAGAAAAACAGCCCAGCTTCTTCCCTTCATATCTTCTTCCTCCGGACTCCGATTTGCGAACCGTTTTCTCCGACACGAAGCTACTTCCATCCTCTTCAATTCTCCTATATATTGTGTCGCCAAATTTCAACACTTGGGATGCAAAGACTACTGACTACATTGTTCATGGCCATCTTATTTTTTCATACACTATAAATCAGTTAACCAGAGCAGCTTGGAATCAAGTGCAGGGTGGAATCTACCCTTCTGTGTGTAGTGATCAGGTATTTTAGAGGGATAAAATTCATTTGTTTCATCTGTTTATGGATCAATATCTATGCTTGAGTCTCTTCCATGCTGTAGGTGGTGGAAAATAATCTGGAATGTTGATGCCACTCCTAAAGAGAATTTGATGCTTTGGAAAGTTTTGAACTGTGCCTTGCTTACTAGAAATGTTTTACTGTCTACGGGGCTTCTGCATTTTTGAGACCAATGCCTCTTCTGCTCAGACTCAACTAAAACCATTGATCACATTTTCTTTACATGTGAATTTAACATACTACTATGGAAAACGTATGATGGTTCTAGCTGGCTGTAGTATGTTCTCATTCCCTTCAAGCATAGACATGTGCATGATTTATAAAGCTACCAAATGGAGATAAATGAAAGCTAGGTTGATTGCTTTGTGCTTTAAGAAATATGTGTCACTGATATGGCGTGAAAGGAACCTGATTTGCTTTGAACATTAAAGAACTGCAGTTGAGGTGCTCTGGAATTCTCTGAAAAATGACATGCATCAGTCTTTGTTGAGACAATCTCATTTCCCTGCTGCCATGTTAGCTGCTTGGGGCTGATTTTATAGTTGCTTCGGGCTCTTCTTATGTTTTTCCTTCTCTACTCTTTGTTTTATGGTGTGCATTTATTCCTGTCTCTTCCATGTATTTCCTAGTGTGCATGTATTTGCTTGGAGCTTGTTCTAAGCATTTTTATTTTGTTGTGGTTTGCAATAAAATCAGGTAGGGGTCGTGTCAACACCGCTAGCCTTTGTTAAAAAAACATTTATATTGGACATATCTACTATAACCTTTATAGAGCACACTATAACCTTTATAGTATAACACACATATTTATCTTATATATGTGTATTTATTTAATTAATTAGCCTTTAATCAATTTATTCAATTAAACAATTTTGATTAAATTTTATTAATTTCAAATTTTATCTAACTTACATACATGTAAACTTATGTTATCCTAAACATTTTAAAATAACATAACATATATCAACATACATAATATATGCATATATGTACTAATAAATTAACATATTTAATTGATTTATTTTATTTATCTTATTGATAAATTTTAAATTTTGAAATTAGTATATATATATATATTCAAACATTTTTGAAAATACCGTTGTTATTCCACCTTTTGGCAAGGCTGTGACACCAAGAACTTGACTAGAAACCAAGGACAGTTCATCCTGGAGATCGGTTATACGCAGGCTCACTATGGATATCGATGAGTTTTTTCCGAGTCTGGATCAGGCTACAGTTGATATGACACGACAAGCAAAGCTATGAAAGCCAACATTCCAAATTTCAAGTCAATCGGAGTTCGTATGCTCAAGATATGATCGATGCAATTTCAGCAATCACCTTGTTCGTATCCATCCAATGAAAGGCCTTGTTCGTATCCATCAGGCCTCGACTGTTCGTATCTATCCGCTGAAAGGCCTTATTCGTATCCATCAGGTCTTGACTATTCATATCCATTCGCTGAAAGGCCTTGTTCGTATCCATGCCAGTGATGTCATTCCTAGTCCATTTGCGACACGAAGTGGAGTGCGCAAAAGTGATACGAAGTGAGATGCAACCAATGGATACGAACAAAGCAGAGACTATCGATATAGACAGAGTGAGACTATCGATTCGAACAGAGCAAGACTATCGATATGAACAGAGCAAGACTATCGATATGAACAAGACAGCTCCAATCGATACGAACCAAACAGCCTACATAAAACCCGAATTTGCATCGATCATAACTCACAATCTACAAGTCCAAATGCTACCAAATTTTCGCAGGAGCTTACGTACAACCTAAATAACGTCCATGCCAAATTTCGACTCGATTGGACCAAATCTTGATCGATACGAAATTCGTTCGTATCGATCACGGACCGAGTGCAAATCACGTGGGATCGATCATGTGGGCCCACCCACATGCAAGAAGAGGTCTCCCGAGATCTGAGCGAGATATTTGCAACCTACGCCTATAAATAGCAGCCCAGAACCTATAGAAAAGGGACTTTTGGTTTCTCTACGTTGATATTCTGCTGAAATGATTATCAAACTTCAGTTATACTATTGTAATCTTTTGTAAACAGCGAGTGAAATTCAATAAACATCAATCATTTCATAGTAGACGTAGGCAATTCGCCGAACCACTCTAAATCCGTGTGTTTCTATGCATTTTGTTATCTGTTTATTGGTGTGTTTGTTAGATCTGCTTCATTTTACATATGTTTTCTTCATTTTATCTCTTCAAACACATCCGAAGAGTGTTGTGCCCAATTTTGGTACAAACACTTTGGTGCTTTCATTGAGAAAACCCAGCTTTTCTCCTGCTCTTTGGATCTACTATCGTCGTTGGATTGCAAAAATCTAAGGAGAAGATCCAGATCTGTCGTCAAGTGGTTCCCTCTATTCTATTCAGATTGCTCCAGATCTAAGAGGAACCGCATTCATCAAGATTTTCGTATCCATATTTTCATATCCATGAAAATATGGTGGTTTTCGTACCCATGTTTTCGTATCTTTAGAAAATATGGTGATTTTCGCATCCATGTTCTCGTATCCAGAAAATATGGTGATTTTCGTATCCATGTTTTCGTATCCAGAGAATATGGTGATTTTCGTTTCCATGTTTTCACATCCAGAAAATATGACAACATTCGTATCGATCGAATTTCGTATCGATCATTTTTTCGTATCGATCGAATTTCGTATCGATCAGTTTTTCGTATTGATCGAATTTCATATCGATCAGCGTTCGTATCAATCATTGTTCGTATCGATCACTATTCATATCGATCACTTTTCATATCGATCAGCTTCGCATCGCTCTGTTCGTATCGATCCAGTCGAGCCTTGTTCGTATCGATCCAGTCGAGCCTTGTTCGTATCGATCGAACTACTATGTTCGTATCGATCGCAACTGCTCTGTTCATATCAATCACAACTGCCTGTTCGTATCGATCGCCTTTGCTCTGTTTGTATCGATCGCAACTGTTCTGTTCATATCGATCGCAACTGCGCTTTTCATATCGATCCATCTGCATCCAATTCGTATCGATACTCACACACTGTTCGTATCGATTGCAACTGTTCTGTTCGTATCGATCGCAACTGCGCTGTTCGTATCGATCCATCTGCGTCCAATTCGTATCGATACTCACACACTGTTCGTATCGATCCATCTATGCCCAATTCGTATCGATACTCACACGCTGTTCGTATCGATCCATCTGCACCCAATTCGTATCGATACTCACACGCAATTCGTATCGACCCATTTGCATCCAATTCGTATCGATACTCACATCCACTTCGTATCGGTCCAGCTGTGCACCTTTCGTATCGATCCAATTGTCCACTTTTTGGATCGTTCAATTTCACCTACATTTGTATTGTTCAAACGTTGCTGAGAACGATACGAAATTTCAAAAAAAAAATCGGGTATGACCCAAATTTCCAAAAAAGGGGCTTAAGAGAACCCTAGCCGCAGCGCAGAGCACCCTTATAGTGAATTCAATCGCCAATTTAATGAAGGAACATTCCATCCACGCTTCTGTTCCATGACTGAACAAGACGTAGGGGATCACATCAACAAATGCTGATTGCAATCAAGGAATGGGCAAAGAAATACTACTCAACCGGTGCTCCCAGAGGCTGGAGAACCTGGCTAATACCCCAAGAACTAGAGTTGGTTAGTATATCATGCTTCTAAGGTGGACTTCAACTTCCCCCAATTGACCAGTTTTTAAATACCTGAATTGACAACTATGGTACGATGGCTAATATGACGACTGCCCTACACAGTCTGCTCTGCCAACTCAAAGCATAGCTGGTAACCACTGAACCATCTTCAAATGCCCGCATCTTAATCATACCGTGTCCATACGGCTAGAAGCATGACATACAACCTTAAGAGGACTTCCTCACTATCTTATATGGGCCTCCTACCTGGGAGAAAATTAGAAATAATCACCAATCTATGAGCCCATCTTAACCAACTCACCATCCAATCGGCATTACCAACGACTCGAATGTTGGGCAATCGTGCATACATCATTCACCAGTATTACAAGACCCCGTAGCCATAAAATGGACCTAATAATGTTGATAGAAGTATCTTTCCCAGTCCAGACCTATTTATTGAAACCATCCTACATGCAGATTTTCCAGCAAAAATTCAACATGCTGACTACGTCAGGGTACTTTGGAAATATAACCCCCGGCACTACCTCATGAAGTTAGAATTGTGCATGGCTTACACGAAGAGTGATGACTGCCATCAAATGCAGATGTCTTCCCCCATTCTTCAAAGAACACTGTCAATCGTGGTTAGACATACCAATTCTACTTCTCATATTGTTGAAGGGAATAAAGTTGCTGCCAATACCTATAAATGAATTCATCACCAGAGCTTATTTCCAGACTTTGATAAGAGAATTGGTGGATAGCCGCCAACAACTACACTAACATATCGCATCCAATATTGAGTTGCTGAACTAGATGAAGGATCAACATGGCGAGATAAGGAGGAAATCTAATCCATAATCTAGATCGAAAAAATCCTCTTCTTTAGATGGGTACTGTGGACGCCAGCGCCATAAAGCTACTTCGAAAAGGATAGCTCCGACAATATATGCAAGCCACATAAAACGAAGGACCGGGAACAACTGACCCCTATCGATCAAGAACTTTGATCAAATTGAACCATTTGCGTTAGACTTCCAACTGCGAAGGGCTGGACCGAAGTGCAATAGTGAGCATACGACGCCGCTTCACT
This sequence comes from Allium fistulosum, assembly GCA_030737815.1. Taxonomy (NCBI): domain Eukaryota; kingdom Viridiplantae; phylum Streptophyta; class Magnoliopsida; order Asparagales; family Amaryllidaceae; genus Allium; species Allium fistulosum. The sequence continues at coordinate 240,353,105 of CM060902.1, forward strand.
TATCAATGAGATTTAATCCGATCTCTTTTGAATTATTTCTTTTTCAATTTTGTTTATGTTGCGAAATATGACCGACTTGAATTAAACTACTTGCAAATGATGCAGGTAACCGAGTACTTAAGGTTGGGTGCAAAACAACCTCCGTGGACTATGATCAAATCATTGAGGTATCATCATGACGAGCATGATTCAACCACTCATCGGCTACTATATGCCCCTGATTGAGGGCAAGGCATCAAAGCAGAAGAGACCGACAAGGTCAGGACTCTAGTACAAAGTGGATGCAACCGACCATCCACTCATCCACCTATGCAATTTAATTAGGAGATTTAAGAAAGACTTGGAGTTATTTGTCCCAACAATGCACTCTCCATCTCGTACTTGAAACTCGCCAAAATACTTAAGCTTCTTCTAAAGCCCGATAAAATCGAAATAACACCAAGGGTGGACGTGACGTCACCATCCATGCATCCAATCTAGCATTAGACACTTGGGGTTATTTGAGAACATTTGTTTAAATTGGATATGATTTGACCATTCACTCTCCAGCTTGCGTCTGTGATTCAACGAAGCAATCATGCCTTAAACTGACTTCATCAGGAGCCAACCCTCGATTTATAGTCATCAACAACTCACTGCCTACTTGCTAACCATCATGAGCCATCATTTTGACTCTCTTCCTTAGCTCGATCGGAAAAAAGCAAAGTATAAAGTGGACATGACTCGACCGTCTGCTCTACAATTCTTGCACCTGACTTAACGGAAAATACACAGCTCAAAGTGGATGTAGTTCGACCATACTCTCCTCTGCTCGAGCTCAAAGCTTGCCAGAACACTAATCTTACTCCTTAGGCTTGGCAGAAGCGGAATCCAAATGAACATGGACGTGATCCAACCGTCCATAAACTAAATTTCATCCTTCATTGAGAGGCGGATAAGTGGAAATTAATTGGGATCCCACTGATCACTCGCTAAGTGAAACCCCGAGCTTAGGAACAAGCTATCACACTGAAGCCAAAAGGGATTGATATACGACAATCCTCTAACTAACTCCGGCTCCCAGAGTGCGAGCTGGAGCATAAACTTATGGACGTGGGCTCGAAGAGGGTGGATCCGTCCACCTAACGACTTCGCCCATGTTCAACCTAAACCCGAGGAGGATGGATCTGCCTATCTAATGACCTCGCTCTTCATATTTGCAAGCTCGAGGAGGTTTGGTCCGTCCATCTAACGACTTCGCTTGCCTACTCAGGGTGGATGTGATACGACCATCCACATACCTGATCAACTTCTTATTCCCAGAGTGTGAACGAAATCCTAACGCCTAAACAGATGTGACTGACCTTTTGTCGGCCAACTCCAGATTCCCAAAGTGCGAACTGGAGTATAAACATTAATAACTCTGGTCCCGAGAGCGTGGACTGGAGTATAAACAACAAATGGGTGTGACTGACCACCCATTAGCCAACTCCAGATTCCCAGAGTTCGAACTGGAGTATAAACATCAACAAGCTCCAGATTCCCAGAGTACGAACTGGAGTATAAACATCAGCTAACTCCAGATTCCCAAAGTGTGAACTGGAGTATAAACATCAACTATCTCTGGTCCCGAGAGCACGGACTGGAGTATAAATACCAACTGGGTTTGACTGACAACCCATCAACCAACTCCAGTCCTCAAAGCATGGTTTGGAATATAAATACCAGAAGGGATGCGATTCGACTGCCTATCTATCAACTCTGATTCCTCAGCAAGTCCTGTAGTATAAAAAGTGGATGTGGTTCAACCATCCGCTTTTCCACTCTACCCTCACTTGGGGGCACACTTATCACACAAAATCGGATGCGATCCGATCATCCAGCACTAAGCGATCACGACACGACCGTCCATGCATCAACTCTTGTCCTTGGCATGGGACCTATAACATAATTTTATAGGGATGCACTCCAACCCTACAAGACAAAATTTCTTCCTTGATTCGATAGGGAGACGCAGATTCGCAAAACGGACCTAGCTGAATGTCCTATTCTAAATGGATGTGGCTACCCGTTCTACTGCAAATGAACGTGACATGACCGTTCATTCGCTAACTCTCCTCTATGATCCAACGGGTTGTTCGTGCAACATGGACGGATGTGACCCAACCATCCGCCAATCGATTCCTTCCTACAGTTCAGTGGGAGAAGCATTAAATTAAAGTCGTCATAGTGTGACCGACCTCACTTCGACTTTTGCCCTTGACTAGCGCCATAGAAATTAATCGAGGAAAATGCGGTCCGACCATTTTATACAAAAAGAATCTTGGTCTCCAGAATGTGGACATGGGTATAAACATCAAATAGGTGTGATGAATGACCCTTCAATTTACTTTGATCCCCAAGGTGCGGCTACAAGCATAGACAAACGAATGAATGTGACTCGACCATTTATTCACCAACTCTGACCTAAACTCGACATGAGAAGTACAAATCACCGAAAGAAGAGAAAGGTGACTCGCTACATCTCTAGCTTAGCACCCTTTACAACATAAGGCAACGACTACAAGGAGACCCTAATGCTAACCAATCAGAACGATGCCCGAAGTTCTAGGCAACCAATTATATTGTACCGTCGGATCGACGGGCAAAATCGATCTGCACCTTTCATATCTTACCATTGGATCGACAAGAAATGAGGTCCGAGCATTCTACATAGGTCCGTTGAATCGACGGTCAATATCGATCCTCTTCGACTACAAATCGATGTGACCCGAATGTCCATCGAATACCTTTGACCAACGGAGCATGGATAGAAGAATAAACCACAACTGAGTGTGACTTGAGCATTCGTCCTCCGTCGCCTTCCTTCGATCTGTCAGGAAGAGCATGAGACCAGAAGAGCATGACATGACTGCATTTGAGCTGACTTTATCCCTAGATCTGATGGGAGAACGTAAATCGAAATGGACATGGTTGATCACCCAACTCCAAATGAATGCAACGCGACCATTCATTCATTGACTCTTACCATGATCCAACTAAAAGAGCAATTCAAAACAAGTGCAACCTAAACATCTGCACACTGATTCTTACCCTGGATTCGACAAGAGAAGCATCAATCCTGCATTGGATCTGACTGGATGATTCACTCTTCAGTTTTTGCTCAGAGTATGGCGACATAAGTAGCGAAGTGAATGTCATTGACCGTCCAGAATCTAGCTTACGTACGAATGTCAGCAAAGTAACAATGTATTCTACCTAGAGGAAAGAACTAGAACATAATGCAGGATAGGCACGACTAAGCCTTCCATCGGTTAACTCGATCCCATGGTTCAATGGGATTGAATACAAAATTGAAGTGGACATTATCTACCCTGCCACTTATCGAGATATTCCCCAGACTTGGGGGCACGAGCAAGAAGATAAGATTAATATGATTCAACCATTCATCAATCAAATCTGGTTCTTAAAGCTTGAACTACAGTATAAACACAGCTAGAACGAGACTAGACCGTCTGCGTAACGCATCCGCCAACTCGAGACTGGGGGCAAAAGAGTGATCATCCAAGAGCTGGATACGACTACTCAATCCTATAGCTCGTGCCTAGTCTTTATAACAATTTGAAGTTACGACCGAGAGGACGCTTAGAGATAGAATCACAAGATCGACGCCCAGACTTATGGGCAACTGATCATCACTCTGACCCTTCCGATGAGCAATGGATCACAGGTACATTGAATGGAAAGCGCATTGCTCGGAAACACAAGTAGATCCAAACTCATAGCTGGAGCCAGCAAGCTGCAGCACGCTATACAAGGCTAAACTCTATTAAGACTTTGATTCAACGTCCCCACAAGTCTGATCATTTACTATTGCAAATAAGCACATAAAGTGCCTACAACCCATCACGAGTACTAAAGATTAGATCACAACTCAGTGCAATGATGACGAAAAAGTAAACTGCGTTGCTTCGGCTGAATCTTGATGTGTTCGCTTGGACTCAAACTCATATACACATATAGACACTCACCAGCTATTGAGAACCCTGCGTTAAAATCGACCTGAGGCATGTCTCGGTGAACGAAATCGATAAGACGTGGATCCAAAGAGATCTGCTGCACTTAAAGAGGAGGTGAATTTACTCATAACCGATGGGTTACTCTACCCAAAATGAGTATCCAATCCTCTACTTATAAGAAAAACGAACGGAGAGTGGAAGACGTACGCCGACTACTCTGATTTGCACAAGGCATGACAAAGCGCAACCTTCCACTTCCAAGGATCAACCAACTGGTGGACTCGACCATCGAACATGAATTGCTCACTTCCATGGACACAAAACTCCAGATATAATCAGATACTGAAGCATGTCGCAGACCAGGAATACAACAGTTTCGTTACTGAACTGGGCCTATAGTGCTATGTTGCAACCCTCGGATTCAAACTTGAGAATGCTTATGCTACTTACCAAAGGACGATTAACAGATCATTCAAAAGTTAGATCGGCCAATCGATGAAAGTAGATGCGGTTAATATGCTCGTGAGATCACGACTATCAAACGACCACATCGATGACTTGGCAGAGATATGCAGTGCTCTCCAAAAAATGCAGGATGAAACTCGATCCCTTGAAATGCTCTTTCACCATTACATCAGAAAGATTCTTTGTTTTCATCATCAATTCTCGTGAAATCAAGGCTAATTTCCAGAAAATTCCGAAAATTAGAGACACCCATGTACCGAGGACAGCCAAGTAGGTACAGAGCCCAAGTCGGAAGGTTACCGTCCTAAGTTGATTCAGCTCTAGGATCATCTACAAGTGAATTCTCTTCTTCAACCTGACCAAGAGAGGGAAGAGAACTTTTGAATGAACTAACAACCCCGTTGATGCAATTCCAGCTCTGATAGATCGCTTAAAGAGACCTCCCATTTCACCCAAACCTTTGGATCGCGAAGATTTATACATCAATTGGGCCGTGTCAACACACGCCGTAAACATCGCAATGCTATGTGAAGAGAAACGAATCCAAAGACTGGTATATGATGAAGGATGGCTATTGACAAGCTCGCCCCGTTAATGTCTATATCGACCAGCCGTTATGATAGGTCCTATAGAAACCTTAAATGTTTGAAAGGTTACTCAATTAGAATATCAAGCTAAGCCAATTTGATATCACTTATCTCCCTCCGAGAGCTCTACATGGTCAAACATTAGCATACTTCATATCTGAATTCACTACATCAGACGATTATCCGAAGAACAGTGGAGAACCATCCAACCGATGGAGAACGTACATAGGATGAACTTCCGATAATCGGCTTTTTAACGTCGAAGTTGCATTAATAACTACTAAGGAATGATCGGTCTGCTATGCCCTCAAACTCAACTTCCCTACAACAAATAACGAAGCTAAGTATGAAGCCTTGGCGCTCAAACTTGCAAGAAAACTAGGAGTGGAAACTTTACATATCTTATGTGATTACTGGTTAATAGTATACTAAGTCAGGGAAGATTATTCGACTAGGGGGCAACATCTTGCTCCTTATCCTAGCTGGGTCCAAAAGCTACTAGCCGATTTCGACTATTACACCATTACACAAGTCCTCGGAAAACAAAATGAAAAAGCCAAGTCACTGCCCAAGCTAGCCAGTTCTGGGGATGCGTGAAAAAAAGACTTTGTCCCAGTTGAAATACTTATTATTCCAAGCATTGACATATGAAATCAACTAGATCTTAGAGATGGATCTAGAAATGGAGTCATGCATGACTCCTATCAAAGATTATCCATAATCGGGGATTCTTCTTGAATAAAGGAATGAGAAATGGCATATCCTCTGTGAAGCATCACTGCATGATTATGTCTAGATCATTCAACTCCGCCAACACAAAGCATTACTCCTGTATCCATCAATCCGAGACCCAATATTACGTATCCATCGATATGAAGCATACATTCCAACATCTCAGATCGATCCGGGAGAGGATCGATACAAAGGAAGGACTTAAAACAACCATCGAGCGTTGTTACAACTCGAATTTCACTTCGATCCCGGAGCGGATGGATACAAAACTCAAATCCAAAAATAAAACACTGACAATGACTCGTGAGTGTACGAACGTTAACGAGAGTCAAGTTAACATACATACATGTATAACGGGCTAACGTCCAATTTTTAAAATTCGCAGGAATCGAATACTCACCTGACGACAATTACAACAGTGAACTACAAATCGCTTGCACTCGACACTCAGTTACAACAATGCACTGCATAATCATTGGCAGTCAACAAATCAGCACTTATATTACTGGAAATCAATCGAAGGTTACATCTTTTGATGAAAAGATAGCAACTACTCAGCGAATCAGATAGAACTTTTTCAGAATGAAGGATGCAGCTTTTCGAAGCATGCCATGTTCACACAAGACGTACTTTGGGGAGCAAATGTTATCCCGCCTTTTGGCAAGGCCATGACACCAAGAACTTGACTAGAAACCAAGGACAGTTCATCATGGAGAATGGTTATACGCAGGCTCACTATGGATATCGACGAATGTAACAACCTGATATTTTGGACCATTCGCATCCACACATGACAGACTTGAATTGCTCAAAATATCAGATTGTTAATTTAATTTTGGCAAAACTCAACATATACAGTAAATAAAATAATCACAGTATCACAGATACAGAGTATATAACAGAATGCAGCGGAATAGATTAATAAATAGTAGTTCATGAAGCTAGTATATAAACAACAGAGTTTGAAATAAAATACAACAGAATATCTCAAATACAGACTAATGACATCTCTGAGCAAATCAACTGGAAGGCTGAAAGCTGAATCAATAGTTGGATCTCCAAGCGAAGCTCCAAACTTCAAAGGTGAGTCTCAAATGCTGTATCACTTAGTCTGACCCGAGCGTAAAGCAAAACACAAACACTCGAGTCAGGATTAACATTCTTATATCAATAAATCCAACTCAAGTGAAATATCAACTGAAATGAAAGTAACTTAAAGGATTTTGGGATAACCATCCTCTAAGGATCCGTGGAACTATCTACAATGTAGAAATATACGCTATTAACAACCAAACGTCATTATAAAACCGTGGTCATTTCAAATTAATTTATACTTCAAAACCAAAATATCATTTCCATTTCAAATATATATATTTCCAAATTATAGCACTTTCAAACTAAATTGATAATTTCATATATATATTATTTTAACGTCATTATTATTTAGTTTTGAAATATTCACTTAATAAACCCATTATCATTTAAATAACCTTAAAATTTACATTAAACTAAATATTCCCTTCGATTTATTTAAAACTTGAAATATCCATTTAATCACTTTAAATCTAAATCAATATTTATTTAAACCATATATTTCTCTCCAAATCCATAGAAATCATTTTCAAAATATTTATATATATATAGACCAACGGTGTCTGTATAAAATTTTCTATCCTATGGTAAAGTGATATGGATATTTATCATTTCAATCCGCAATTTAAATATATACGGGTATACATCATTTCAACCCGCAATCCCAAATTCAATTCAAATGAAAATCGCTTGGGTTTATCATTTCAACCCATAATGATTTTCTCCTATTCTAAATTCCGTTCGGGTATGTATCATTTCAACCCATAGTGAATTCTATACTAACAGGGAACTTGTAGAGTGATAACAGATACGATTATACTAATAACAGGCATATATCATCAATAACAATAAAATATAAATAACAGGATATGGTGTCATATCCCACAGGTGAACAGTTACAGATAATAGTATATATAGCAAATTTAAATAACTAAAGCAGCATATTTCAATTGTCGTTTCAATTGAAATCAAATCAAATAAATACAAGAACGTTAATTGTGAGTGATTGCTCACCTTTCGAGGCTAGAGAGGATTTGACGATGAAATGAGCTATGAATCCAGATACAAATCTTAAAGCAAAGTACGATTGAACACAAATTTGATGAGCAGAGCTGATAAATAGGAGCCGATGAGAGCAATTAAAAATCCACTTGCTGGAAATGGAAAATTTATACTATTATTTTATTATTATTATCTTAAAATCAATATTTTAACTTATATAAACTAGCATAGTATACTTTAAGGTCAATATTTAATATAAAATCAATAATAAATTTTAAAACACATATATTAAAAATCGAAATATATATATGTGTCTCAAAACCAGTTCACTTTATTTTATGGTATATACATACAGATAAAAAAACCGTAATAAAAGAAATACCGGACTATATAACACATATATATAAGTATAACGTATATAGTAGAAACAACTTTATAACTTTCATATATATATATACACCAATAAAAAAAATCTAGAATCGCTATAAAAGGAAGACAGTTCCGAACAAAGTTTCGAAATATAAATATAAACACACTAACCGATTATATTCTATAACATAACCTTATTAAGTAACCTATTACGTTATATACATATAAACTATAAAGATCCAAAATTGTAAACTATACATATTTTTATAATTTTATACATATATCGTACACTATAGAGTGAACAACCGATTATATAAACAACTTACATATAATAATATATGACCGAAACATAGTTATATATATGACAGACTTATAATCTATAACTTAAACTTATAAACTAATATAAACTTTAAATATATACAACCCACGTACGAGCCGAATATATATGAAACTGCCAAACACTCTATGCATCATGTACTAACAAAACTATACCTGAGTATATACATATATTAATACAGACTTACTCTATATCATATCTATAAACTAACACATGAACAGACCGAATATAAATATGTGTTACAAAATCTATTTCAAAATTATTAATATAAACTTAAAAATAACCAAGCATATTATATATATACACTCTAAAACCAACTCACCAGGATACTCGAAATCTCGTATAAAATAAATATACATATAAATCTATGTTTTTAACAAACCTTTCGTATGCTTGAATATATAAAGCTACAAGTATAAGAAACGTATATAATATATAAATAAATACTTACGTATAAAGAATAAAAGAAGAGAGGAAACAATAGTGCACTCGGCAATGAAGAGGGGCAGGCGGCAAAGACGTATGGCCAAAGGATGGGTGCTTGGCACTGAAAAGGAGGAGGAAGGTGGGTTGTGGCTACCTAAGGTGGAGGGAGGAGCAGCTGTAGTGGCTGTTGCGTGAGTTGATGGGTGAAGAGTAGTGGAGCGGGAATCAATGGTTGACTGTGAGACCGAAAGTTGATGGGATGAAGCAAGTGATTCTCGGTGGCCTAGTCTGGGTAGCTGATGCATAGAAATTTCTTTTTTTCGAATAAAAGGACAAGGGAAGGAAAAAGGAAGAGGAGAAGAGGAAGCAAATTCAATGATTCTAATTATACAACTACTATAAAATGAATGGGTATATGCTATATATTAATTATCATTATAAAACAGTTCAAAGTAACCACTGAACAGTCACCCAATATACAAAGTGATATAGCAATGGTCAGATCCTTAGATTCAGCTGAGAAGTTATCAAAGCAATTCAAGGTCAGTGAATAAATATCAAGCTAAAGAAAATGGTCTCCTCTGATTTGGCTAAATAATTAAAATAATTTATTTTTGCCACGGTTGTACGGTTTAAAATTTTAAAAGTAAGGGAATCAAAGAGTCACCATTTATGATACCGGTATGAGGGATGGTTTTATCATTTCCATCGCGTACCGAGTCCCAAAACATAGAATTGAATATACCACAGAAATCAGCACGACGAGATGATCAAAACGGTATACAGATATCAGTGGTACGATCATCCGATCAAAAGTCGATAATCGGTACTAGAAATGCTGCCAATTTGTTGAAAATAAGATAAACAGGGCAACAACAGTCCAAATTTGGGGAAATGAAAATATGACGTCTCACTCAGAAGATGATTTACAAATTTTCTATGTAAAAATATTCTGGTTTGAAAAACATTTTATTACCATCAATTTTTAACTAATATAAATTAAAATAAAATTACACAAAAAACAAACTTCCAAATTATCTGATGAAAATTTACCAGTTGCTATGTTTAACTAGACGCATTCCAAATATCAAATTTATAATTCAAAATTTTATCGTTTTAAATTTCACAAATTTCAATTAAATTAAATAAATAAAACCACTAAAATTTTACGGGTCGTTACACTCTCCCCCACTCAAAACTTTTCGTCCCCGAAAAGGAAGAAGGTAGGAGAATAGAACAACCAGAAATAAAAGTAGATTGAAAGTCAAGATTAAACAATTAATTTGAAACTATATAAATTTTTACTTGAAATATTCATTTGAAAACTTCATTTTCAATTCAATTATCTTTAATACTTTAAAAAATTTCAAAACTTATTTGTAAAATTTCTTACTTCCTTAATAAGTACCATTTATGTTTAAATAACACCTTTATAAATATATGAAAACTATTTGAAAACAATTATTTACATCATTAGTTATATTTACAGAGAAGCTATTGAAAACATTAAATCCATAATTCGTAAATTTATAAATTTTATCTTAAGATACTTTTCAAATATTATTAATAAATCACTGATCGTTTACTTTAAATATGTTTTATTTAATTAATAACTTCTAAAATATTAATAACACTAATAATTTACTATTAAACCATGTAGTATATAAATAAACAATATTTTAAAGGATATATTCAGAAAGGAAAAGAAGGTAGATTCGGAAAAACAGAATATAGGTGAATAAATAAAGCTGAGCAGATAAGGTAGATTCAAAAGAATAATATCTGGCACGAATAATTATTTAGAACCATAAGAATTTCAATTTCCAATGTTAATACAAAATTTCTTTATTGAAGATACTTTTATAATAAAATACTTTTATATCGAAACAAATTTTCCTTTCGAAAATACTTTTATAACTCGATGTCTCACAAGTTTATCCTCGTTCTTGCAGACTCTGGCCATGCATTGATCAGGCGCAAAGCTAGAATTCTCCAAGTACTTAGTAGACTTGTTTCAACACCTAGTGAAAATACTTGAAAAATCTTCAAAACCAATATGGAAAGTACAATCCAAACAAATCAACCGAATCATGGATCGCAGATACACAATGGTTACGCTTGGATCTCCTAAGAAACACCCGTACCTTTTAAGCAATCGATGCCTTGCGAATTTTGCCATGATAACAAAAAAAATTGTAGACCGTGGATACACAATGGTTATGCCTGGATCCCCCAGGAAACATCCGTACCCTTTAAGCAATCTCTGCCTTGCGGATTACGCTACGGAAACAAAACTTTTAGACCGCGGATACACAATGGTTATGCCTGGATCCCCCAGGAAACATCCGTACCCTTCAAGCAATCTCTGCCTTGCGGATTATGCTACTAAACGACCATAGATCGCAAATACACAATGGTTACGCCTGGATCCCCCAGGAGACATCCGTACCCTTTAAGCAATCTTTGCCTTGCGAATTACGCTATGCAGTCGAGTTCGTAAGACCATGGGTAACTCCATGGAATTCGATGGACACTCGAGTATCATATCCGGAAAACCAAATCAGAAAGAATAATATCGATAGAATGAATCCTAAATGTGGCCACAAATAGGATATCAAGCAGAAGGCACTTTCCATATCTTTACTTCGAAAATATGTATCATATAGTACCTTTCCAAATCAATTTCAAATATCATACTTATATAAAGTCCATTATATATAAGATTTCATATTCAAATCGAATACTTTCTAAACTCAAAAGTATATCAAGTCACACTTATATAGACTTCGATTATATAAGATTTCACTTTTCAAATTGAGTACCTTTCCAAATCAATAGTTTCGAATCAACTTCATACTTATACAAATCAATTTTATATATGTTCGATAACTCCCAAATCAAATATTTAGTAAAATAAATTTCTCAATTTCAATTCGATTCAATATCAGTTCGGTTTCAAAAATCATATACGATTTCACCAAATTATTTCTTCCAAACTAAATATCTTTAGTTTCAAAGTTTCCAAAATAATAGGTTTAGAAAGTAATCCTAGTTTCCAAATCAACCTCATTTAGGTCAAACAAATTCATTTCCAAAATCATCATATAAATACTGAGTTTTAAATTCCAAATCTATTTTCGAAACCAAATATTTTTCTCAAACTCAATTGTACCCAAAAATGATTACCAAGTTTATAACCATCCCTTTAAAACCATTAAACTATTTATTTCTATTTGAAAGATCCAATTTACCTTTTTGAAAATTATTGTTATTATTATTATTATTATTATATATAGTTTTATAGAAGATGTTACTTAAGTTAAAAACATTTAAAACTAAATTTTATTCAAAACATTTCAATACTAAATTCCATTTTAGTATAACTCAAAATAGTCTTATTTATTTTTACTTAATAAAATAGTTTCAACTTATTTAAATCACATTACTTCATACTTTAAACATACAAAACTAAACTTTTATCAAATAATTTATACCTTTCGAAATTACTTAGCTTTGAAAATTAAACCTCGATTTGGAAGTGTTCGAACATTCAAAATAGTTGGTGAAATCAAATTTCAAATCCAAGAGTTGGGAATCGGCAACAAATCAGTAAATCAATTTCAATAGATAGGGTTATATCAAATCCAAAACTCGAGGACTGAACACCGAGCTTACATCAAATCGTTTCAAATATATATACATGTATCTTTCGAATATCAAATCATACTTCGGAATTTGAAATCAAAATTGGTTTCACAAAATCAATCTTATAGCGAAGCTACTAAAGTGGCCTCTCCCCCACTCAGAAACTCGAAAATCAATGTCGATGATGCATGCACTCATCACCGAAATTATTCTCCAGCGACATAAGTGAGTTCTAGACTTCTATTTTCTTGAAAAATTCTTTGAATTTTCTTCGAACTCATTGGAACTAATTTGAAACGTTTCTTATTCAGAAAATACTTTCAAATTGTATTATTATTATTTTCAAAATATTAAAACCAATTTCAAAATACTGAAGTTCAATTTCTCAAATTTCAAATTTAAAACCCTTCAGTTATAAATCATTTTATATAAACCAATTTCTTATATAAGTTTTAAAATCTTAATCCTTTTGAAACTTCAAATTCTTGTTTTTTTAAAGGTATATAATCCTTATCGAAAACATTTTCTCTTATATATATATAGCATATAATCATACTTATCAAAATAATTATTTCGATATATAAACGAATTTCTAAAATACAAACAAGCCCGATTTTTTTCAATGGATTTCAAAACAAAGATAGAGATTCAAATTAGAGGGACTCTAACCAAATAGAATTCTGATTCGAAGATAGGCTAGAACGAAGATGAGATAATTAGATTACCAAATAGGAGATGGATATACTTATATAAATCGCGGGCAACCTTAATCGGGTCAACCGTGACTTCAAGAATAAGATCGATACAGAATTCTAAGGCAAATCAACATTCGATCGCTAGAGATAGAATTCGGCATAACAAGAGATAGCAGCATCTAAACCGAGGGTATAGAAATCTTCGGTGAATCAATGCCAATTTTAAAAGAGTTTCACCCCTTTACAAATCATTCAAAGATTGGTGGGATTGCCGTTTTTATAGAGATCATTCGAAGTGGAGTTATGAGATACTCCAGAATCAAAAGAATACAAATAGGGAGAGACAAGAATGGATTTTGGAACCGAGGGGAACGTTCCAAAATTCAAAGGAAACCGAATCGAAGAAGAAGGAATTCAATACTCGAACGAAAGTGATTCTGTAATTAAATCTACTACATATGTTAAGTTTTGCAGAAAACCAAAGCTCTTATACCAACTGTAACGACCCGATATTTTGGACCATTCGCATCCACACATGTCAGACTTGAATTGCTCAAAATATCATATTGTTAATTTAAATTTGGCAAAACTCAGCATATACAGTAAATAAAATAATCACAGATACAGAGTATATAACAGAATGCAGCGGAATAGATTAATAAATATTAGTTCATGAAGCTACTATATAAACAACAGAGTTTGAAATAAAATACTACAGAATATCTCAAATACAGACTAATGACATCTCTGAGCAAATCAACTGGATGGCTGAAAGCTGAATCAATAGTGGGATCTCCAAGCGAAGCTCCAAACTTCAAAGGTGAGTCTCAAATGCTGTATCACTCAGTCTGACCCGAGCGTAAAGCAAAACACAAACACTCGAGTCAGGATTAACATTCTTATATCAATAAATCCAACTCAAGTAAAATATCAAGTGAAATGAAAGTAACTTAAAGGATGTTGGGATAACCATCCTCTAAGGATCCATGGAACTATCTACAATGTAGAAATATACGCTATTAACAACCGAACGTCATTATAACACCGTGGTCATTTCAAATTTATTTATACTTCAAAACCAAAATATCATTTCCATTTCAAATATATATATTTCCAAATTATAGCACTTTCAAACTAAATTGATAATTTCATATATATATTATTTTAATGTCATTATTATTTAGTTTTGAAATATTCACTTAATAAACCCATTATCATTTAAATAACCTTAAAATTTACATTAAACTAAATATTCCCTTCGATTTATTTAAAACTTGAAATATCCATTTAATCACTTTAAATCAAAATCAATATTTATTTAAACCATATATTTCTCTCCAAATCCATAGAAATCATTTTCAAAATATTTATATATATATATACCAACGGTGTCTGTATAAAATTTTCTATCCTATGGTCAAGTGATACAGATATTTATCATTTCAATCCGCAATTTAAATATATACGGGTATACATCATTTCAACCCGCAATCCCAAATTCAATTCAAATGAAAATCGCTTGGGTTTATCATTTCAACCCATAACGATTTTCTCCTATTCTAAAGTCCGTTCGGGTATGTATCATTTCAACCCATAGTGAATTCTATACTAACAGGGAACTTGCAGAGTGATAACAGATACGATTATACTAATAACAGGCATATATCATCAATAACAATAAAATATAAATAACAGGATATGGTGTCATATCCCACAGGTGAACAGTTACAGATAATAGTATATATAGCAAATTTAAATAACTAAAGCAGCATATTTCAATTGTCGTTTCAATTGAAATCAAATCAAATAAATACAAGAACGCTAATCGTGAGTGATTTCTCACCTCTCGAGGCTAGAGAGGATTTTACGATGAAATGAGCTATGAATCCAGATACGAATCTTAAAGCAAAGCACGATTGAACACAAATTTGATGAGTAGAGCTGATAAATAGGAGTCGATGAGAGCAATTAAAAATCCACTTGCTGGAAATGGAAAATATATACTATTATTTTATTATTATTATCTTAAATTCAATATTTTAACTTATATAAACTAACATAGTATACTTCAAGGTCCATATTTAATATAAAATCAATAATAAATTTTAAAACACGTATATTAAAAATTGAAATATATATATATATATATGTGTGTGTGTGTGTCTCAAAACCAGTTCACTTTATTTTATGGTATATACATACAGATAAAAAAACCATAACAAAAGAAATACCAGACTGTATAACATATATATATATATATAAGTATAACGTATATAGTAGAAACAACTTCATAACTTTCATATATATATATATATATATATACACCAATAAAAAAAATCTAGAATCGCTATAAAAGAAAGACAGTTCCAAACAAAGTTTCGAAATATAAACATAAACATACTAACCGATTATATTCTATAACATAACCTTATTAAGTAACCTATTACATTATATACATATAAACTATAAAGATCCAAAACTGTAAACTATACAGATTTTTATAACTTATACATATATCGTACACTATAGAGTGAACAACCGATTATATAAACAACTTACATATAATAATATATGACCGAAACATAGTTATATATATGACAGACTTATAATCTATAACTTAAACTTATAAACTAATATAAACTTTAAATATATACATGTAATGACCTGAAATTTTCAACCATTTGCATCCAAACATGTCAGATTTGAATTGCTCAAAATATCATATTGTTAATTTAAATTTGGCAAAACTCGGCATATATAGTAAATAAAATAATCACATATCACAGACATAGAGTAATATAACAATAATGCAGCGGAAACAAAAGAATAGTAGTTCATGAAGCTACTATATATATAACAGAGTTAAACAAGATACAACAGAAGTCTCGAATATATAGATGTATCAATAAAATAGTCAAATACAAGATCTGAATACATCACTGGGATCAACTGAATAACTGATAGCAGAATCGATAGATAGCTGGATCTCCAAGCGAAGCTCCAACTCCAAAGGTGAGTCTCAAATGCTGTATCACTCAGTCTGACCCGAGCTTAAAGAAAAACACAAAACACTCGAGTCAGGATTAACATTCTTATATCAATAAATCCAACTCAAGTGAAATATCAACTAAAATACAAGTAACTTAAAGGATGTTTGGGAAAACCATCCTCTAAGGATCCGTTAAACTATCTACTATGTAGTAATATACGCTATTATAATAATGTCTAAAGTAAAATAAACTTACTTTAAAATAGCATTAAGGAGTGACCCAATATTCTCCTTAACACATAATAGTCCCAGTAGTCTATCCAGTACCAGCATACCCCCAGATCGGGAGCTACCCTCAATACTCCACAGGCTACGACACAAATCCAAACTCGTAGTAAAGCTCGATATGGTAGGTGACACGGCACAACAAGGCAATGCCAGGGTAGATATACCAATTACGCATCTGGGCTGGTGGAAACGCATAGCAGCCACTACCGCCCACCTCGGAACACACTCCCAATCAAAATCGAAGGGTGGCCACCAAATCAATCACAAAGTAATAGAATGGTATCAAAGAAATGCGTCCGATCAGAGGTGCTACCTCATTGGCCCGTCAATCGCTCCTATTTTAGCCACCTTATACCAACTCACGGGAGTTGGGTCCACGTATATACCTTTAGGATCGTCGCCACCATCCTACTTCATTCTGGAATCTCCACCGCGTACACAGTTGTTAAAGTGGTTTTCGATATCGACAGAAAGTATGTCCATATCCGATCCCGGTCTCTTTAACAACCAATCGTTATTATAACACCGCGGTCATTTCAAAATAGTTTATACTTCAAAACCAAAATATCATTTTCATTTCAAAGACAAATCAATACGATATCATTTCCATTTCAAATATATCCATTTCCAAAAATCATATCACTTTCCAAAGTTATAACGCTTTCAAAATCGTAGTCTTTTAAAATCAAAACACTTTGGAAATCACAGCTTTGAAATCATAGCATTTTGGAAATCATAACACTTTGAAATTATAGCATTTTGGAAATCATAACACTTTTGAAATTATAGCATTTTGGAAATCATAACACTTTCCTCTTAAACAGTTTAGATATTAAAATTAGTATATATAATAAAATAGTTTATATAAATAGTTATAAGTTAAAATAGTTTATAAATAAAAATACTTTATAAATAAAAATAGTTTAGATAAATAGTTATAAGTTAAAATAGTTTATAATAAAATAATTTATATTAAAAATGATTTATATTAAAATAGTTTATATTAAAATAATTCATAAAGTAAAATATCAATAGTTTTAAATATAATTTAAAATTACTTTATAAAATAAAATAGTTTCTCGACTTTCACAAATCGAATCAAATCAATGCAAATTCCAAATTCAAATTTAATCAAATCTAAATCATCAATTTCAATTTCAATTAAACATTTTCAAGTTATATCGATTTCAAATACCGATTTGAACCACAAATAAACCATTTCAATTCCAATATATTTCAAAGCTTCAAATATTCCACATTTCAAAACTAAATTTGATAATTATCTATATATCAAATTCACTTTACTATTATTAGTTTTGAAATATTTACTTAATCATTTCAATAATATCTAAATACAGCTTCAATTTACAAGTTTAAATAAACAAAATATCCCATTTAAATTTATATAAATTTGAAATATTCATTTAAGTCACTTTTAATCAAATTCAAGTTATAAAACATATCTTTAAAATCTCAAATTTAATAATTTCAAATCAATTTCAAATTTATCTTTCCAACCCGAATCATTATAAACTCTATATTTGAAAATATATATTTTATATAAATACTTAAGCATATTATATATCAACTTTATTAAATCAGCTTTAATAAAACTTAAAATCAATATTTATTAAAACCATATATTTCCTTTCAAACCCATAGAAATCATTTTCAAAATATTTATATATATAGACCAACGGTGTCTGTATAAAATTTTCTATCCTATGGTCAAGTGATACGGATATTTATCATTTCAATCCGCAATTTAAATATATATGGGTATATATCTTTTCAACCCACAATCCCAATTTCAATTCAATGAAAATCGCTTGGGTTTATCATTTCAACCCATAACGAGTTTCTCCTACTCTACAGATCGTTCGGGTATGTATCATTTCAACCCATAGTGAATTCTATACTAACAGGGAACTTGCAGAGTGATAACAGATGTGATAATAATATAACAACAGTAACATGCATATATCATCAGTATAAATAACAGATAATGGTGCCAGATGTCATAGGTGAACAGACACAGATAATGGCATATATATAACAATGTAAACAACCAACAGTAGCATATTTCAATTGATGTTTCAATTGAAATCAAATTTAATAAATATAAGAACGTTAATCGTGAGTGATTGCTCACCTTTCGAGGCTAGAGAGAAGATAGACACCACAACAGTTTACGATATGAATTGCGAAATTGACCAATCCAAATGACGATTTCCAAAGCAAAGCAAGATAGGCACAAATTTCAAAGCGAAGCACGATTGAACAAAAATTTTATGAGCAGAACTGATAACTCGGAATTAACAAAATCGAATCAACTGGATTGATAAAAAAATCAAGGTATAAGTGAACTATAAATACACCCAAACCAAACTCAAGTATCTATACAACTAATATATATATATATAACCATTTTTTTTTTCAATTTCTATACTATATAGACTAGAACATACCACTGTTAATAAAATCAGCACTATTTATGTAAGCAAATATAACTTTTATAGACTGTAAAATATACATAGTAGACCTATACAAATCTTATACATTTTACTGTAACTATATATAGTAGACTTATAGGAATAAAATAAAACATATATATATATATATAACCAGTTAAAAAATATATATGTTCAAAATATGGGACCAGACATATACAGGCCTACATACTCCTACATAATGATATAAACAGTATACCAATATAACATACTAACATATATGAATATACTACAGATGAACTTTGTATATAACTGACAATATCTATAACTTGGGTTATAAATGAGCTTTCAGCAAATGTATATAACTTTATAACATTCGAATATATACACAGGTATAAATTTTTACACGAACAAATAATACATAGAATATTAACATAAACTTCTGTACACAACCAGTTTTATATAACTTACATTTATAACCCAATATATCTTATACTTAAAATCTATATATATAAAACATATAGTTTATAAGCTCTTATATGAAATAGATAATATATATTATAAAACTACATCATATTAACATCAGACTAATGTCACAAACATACTTTAAGATCAAAAATATGAATATATAATATACGTTTTATAAAATTAGTTTTAACGGGTAAGATATATGTTATATACAAAATATACTGTGATATGAATTATAAAACGAAAGAACCCAAACTAAAGCTTAACAACTATATTTATATATTAATCTATAAAAGGGATCTATAGTCAAAATTTATACAACTTAACATATGTATAAATCACGTTTATAAACTTGAACTAACATATACTAAATATATATACATTATAGTGGAGTAATTGCTGGATTTCACTTTGCATGCTTGTATTCCAGAAAGTTGTGTGTGAATGTTTCAGTTTATATGCTTTACTTAGGTACACACGCCTATGAACAGCTATTTATAAGCAAAGATATAAAAGTGAAAACAAAACAAACTTGAGGTATGTATTTGTACTAGAAAATACCTACAGTTGCACGATGCCAATCAAATGGTGAAGGCGCGGCATGGGAGGAAGAATGGAGCTATGGTGGGTGGGTGCGGCAGTGGGTGACGTGGCTCGTGTCGTGCTTGGCGATGAGTGGCTGCCGATGTGGATCGGGGAGAGGCTGGATTCGACACAGATTTGGAGGTGGAAGTGGATTTCTAAGGCATGGAGAATATGGAACTACAGCTTGCAAAATATGAATAGGCTCTGAGATGTACAAGCACGAATATAAACATTCGTTCCTTTTTTTTTAAACCAATAAACCGTGCAGAATAATGTGAAATCAATAAATGATTCAAAGCAGATTATATCGAAGAGTCACGGCTGTTTCTTGGAAGATTAAAAGTTAAGTAACCATTTTTCTCAACCGGTGGAAAGTGAATGGTCATAGGAAAATCAAAAGCCAAAATTACGGAATCGATACTAAAATCATTTCCATAGATTTCACTGTCTCCTGGACTCCGAAACACGCAAACGAATATGCTACGGAGATCAACTCGATGAGACGGTCAAAACGATATATAGATGTCAGTGATAGGATCATCCGATCAAAAGTCGATGCAGACATTGATATACGTTGTTATTCAATACGGATAAATCCAAACGGAGCTAGAAACGTCCGAAATTTGCGAAATGAATTACGCAGTCTTATTCAGAATATTCTAAATAAATTTTCTCATGTCGACACATTTAGGTTTCGAAACACTTTTAAATTCAACTGTTATTAACTGACTTAAATCGAAATAGAATTACACAAGAAAATAAATTTCAATATTATCAGATGAAAATTTACCATTTGCTATGTATAAACAAACATATTCCAAATATTAAATTTTTATTTCAAAATTCTATTATTTAAAATTTCACAAAAATTCAATTAATTAAATAAATAAACCACTAAAATTTATGGGTCGTTACAATACAACTCACGTACGAGCCGAATATATATGAAACTGCCAAACACTCTATGCATCATGTATTAACAAAACTATACTTGAGTATATGCATATATTAATATAGACTTACTCTATATAATATCTATAAACTAAGACATGAACAGACCGAATATAAATATATGTTACAAAATCTATTTCAAAATTATTAATATAAACATAAAAATAACCAAGCATATTATATACACACACTATAAAATCAACTCACCAGGATACTCGAAATCTTGTATAAAATAAATATACATATAAATTTATGTTTTTAACAAACCTTTCGTATGCTTGAATATATAAAGCTGCAAGTATAAGAAACGTATATAATATATAGAGAAATACTTATGTATAAAGAATAAAAGAAGAGAGGAAACAACAGTGCACTCGGCAATGAAGCCGGGCAGGCGGCAAAGACGTATGGCCAAACGATGGGTGCTCGGCACTGAAAAGGAGGAGGAAGGTGGGTTGTGGCCAGCTAAGGTGGAGGAAGGAGCAGCTGCGGTGGCTGTTGTGTGAGTTGATGGGTGAAGAGTAGTGGAGTGGGAATCAATGGTTGACTGTGAGACCGGAAGTTGATGGGATGAAGCAAGTGATTCTCGATGGCCTAGTCTGATAGCTGATGCATAGAAATTTCGTTTTTTTTTCCGAATAAAAGGACAGGGGAAGGAAAAAGGAAGAGGAGAAGAGGAAGCAGGTTCAATGATTCTAATTATACACCTACTATAAAACGAATGGGTATATGCTATATATTAATTATCATTATAAAACAGTTCAAAGTAACCACTGAACAGTCACCCAATATACAAAGTGATATAGCAACGGTCAGATCCTTAGATTCAGCTGAGAAGTTATTAAAGCAATTCAAGGTTAGTGAATAAATATCAAGCTAAAGAAAATGGTCCCCTCTGATTTGGCTAAATAATTAGAACAATTTATTTTTGCCACGGTTGTACGGTTTAAAATTTTAAAAGTAAGGGAATCAAAGAGTCACCATTTATGATACTGGTATGAGGGACGGTTTTATCGTTTCCGTCATGTACCGGGTCCCAAAACACAGAATTGAATATACCACAGGAATCAGCACGATGAGATGATCAAAATGGTATACAGATATCAGTGGTACGATCATCTGATCAAAAGTCGATAATCGGTACCGGAAATGCTGCCAATTTGTTGAAAATAAGATAAACAGGGCAACAACAGTCCAAATTTGGAACGAAAATATGACGTCTCACTAAGAAGATGATTTACAAATTTTCTATGTAAAAATATTCAGGTTTGAAAAACGTTTTATTACCATCAATTTTTAACTGATATAAATTGAAATAAAATTACACAAAAAAATAAACTTCCAAATTATCTGATGAAAATTTACCAGTTGCCATGTTTAACTAAACGCATTCCAATTATCAAATTTATAATTCAAAATTTTATCGTTTAAAATTTCACTAATTTCAGTTAAATTAAATAAATAAAACCACTAAAATTTTACGGGTCGTTACAACGAATTTTGTCCGAGTCCGGATTAGGCTACAGTTGATATGACACGACAAGCAAAGCTATGAAAGCCAACGTTCCAAATTTCAAGTCAATCGGAGTTCGTATGCTCAAGATATGATCGATGCAATTTCAGCAATCACCTTGTTCGTATCCATCCAATGAAAGGCTTTGTTCGTATCCATCAGGCCTCGACTGTTCGTATCCATCCGCTGAAAGGCCTTGTTCGTATCCATCAAGCCTCGACTGTTCGTATCCATCCGCTGAAAGGCCTTGTTCGTATCTATCAACCATCAGATAACCACTCTCTTCATATCCATGCCAGTGACGTCATTCCTAGTCCACTTGCGACACGAAGTGGAGTGCGCAAAAGTGATACGAAGTGAGATGCAACCAATGAATACGAACAAAGTAGAGACTATCGATACGGACAGAGAGAGACTATCGATTCGAACAGAGAAAGACTATCGATACGAACAGAGCAAAACTATCGATACGAACAAGACAGCTCTGATCGATACGAACCAAATAGCTTACGTAAAACCCGAATTTGCATCGATCATAACTCACAATCTACAAGTCCAAATGCTACCAAATTTTCACAGGAGCTTACGTACAACCTAAAGAACGTCCATGCCAAATTTCGACTCGATTGGACCAAATCTTAATCGATACGAAATTCGTTCGTATCGATCACGGACCGAGTGCAAATCACGTGGGATCGATCATGTGGGCCCACCCACATGCAAGAAGAGGTCTCCCGAGATCTGAGCGAGATTTTGCAGCCTACGCCTATAAATAGCAGCCCAGAACCTATAGAAAAGGGACCTTTGGCTTCTCTACGCTGATATTCTGCCGAAATGATTATCAAACTTTAGTTATACTATTGTAATCTTTTGTAAACAGCGAGTGAAATTCAATAAACATCAATCATTTCATAGTGGATGTAGGCAATTCGCCGAACCACTCTAAATCCATGTGTTTCTATGCATTTTCTTATCTGTTTATTGGTGTGTTTGTTAGATCTGCTTCATTTTACATATGTTTTCTTCATTTTATCTCTTCAAACACATCCGAAGAGTGTTGTGCCCAATTTTGGTACAAACAATCGTTATCCTTTTAAACATTTTAAAAACTTATGTTGTATTATTGCTTTTATAATAAACATGTTTTTATTTTAATTTTCAAAACAATTTTGAAAACTAGTCTAAGGCCCAATTCAACTTAGGCTTTTTTTATTAGGGGCAACCTTTGGGCTCACTCACCTTTCAGGCTAGGCTGGTAAATAGGTAGAAAATGGTACTTGATTACCCAATTCCAAGCCTAGACATTACCTTTCTAAACATCGTACTTAGTGGCCAAGTTTAATTAGTTTGCTCTAACATGACTATTTCAGACCGCATAGGCTATTGGGCTCTGATACCATTGAAGGAATTAGGCCAGCTTGCAGCGAACGAAATGGGTGAATTACAATATTTTTTACCATTTTAGGTCTTTAATGGGCCTACAAAGTCTAAATTTCATTTAGACTCTTCTAAATTTGGTTTAAATAAAATCTTGTATTCTATTTAAAATAGTTAAAAGGGAGTTTAAATAAATTTAATTTCAAATGTATAGTACACCTAACATTTATTTATAAGTATTAATGCATAGGGAATGAAACCTTTCATTTCTTTTCCTAAAATAAAAATTAATTGAGAGCATTAATTGTAGTAAATGGAGAGAGAAACCTTTCATTTTCTCTCTTTAATTTGAATTGATTGATTCATTAAATGTCATTATTAATAATTTATTCGCGACAATATTTATTACTATGTCCATATGTATTCTAACTGTACAATTTGTAGTTTGAGATTAATTTAATTTACTTTATTTATATATAAGTATACATACACACACACACACACATATATATATATATATAAATATATGTATATATATATACATGTATCATATACATATATACATAAATATGTGTGTGCATGTGTAACATCATAATCTATGAAGAGTATAATGTGCACGTATATAGCTGTTGGGATTTATATTGCAATAGACATATTTGTTCATTTTATGCGTACTGTAATTTGCCCAAATATGTGCTTGTATAATATGTCAAAAAAATACTAATATGTGTGTGTGTGTGTAATTTATTGAATAAAATAGTTTCTGCCATAACAAATTAATGTAAAATAATTATATGATAATAATACAAGTTTTTGGAATTTTGAGAAAATCTGGAAATACATTTTGGGCTTAAGATTAATTTATGAAATCTTTTACAATTAAAATAATATTTATTATGAAATAATTGATAATAGCCCATAATCAAATTAATTCTTAAAAATAGGAAATCAAGTTGAAAAAATCAAGAAAAATTTCTGAAGGTATCTGAGACATATTTTAGGCTTAAGAAACATCTATGGAATTTTTTCAACTAAAATTTTATTTTTAATTAAATCATTAATTGTATTCAAAAAATACATTAATACAAAAAATTAATAAATTAAAGCATAAAAATTTAAAATTTTTCTAAAGGTTCAAATACATATATAAGCCATAATAGAATTTTCTAGAATTTTCTCAATTGAAATTATATTTTTAATTAAATAATATATTGCAGACCGAAAGTAAATTAATTTTTAAAAATAATAAATGAAATTGAAAAAATTTGAAACGTTAACTGTAATCTTATCACATGGTGCAGTAAATATAAAAAATATAAAATTGAAATTTGAACAATAATTATTTTATTCATAATAAAAATTTCACAAAATCATTAAATAATAATAAAATATGTATATACATATTTAATAAAATATTGTTATATTTTATGATTCATAATAGGTACAAATCATCATAATAAAATTTTAAGATCAAACATATTTGAAAGAAAAAGGTTCTATTATTAATAACAAATAAGAACCATACAATAGCAGGATTCGCTTTCTTAAAAAACCTTACCATTGTGGTAAGGAAAAAGAGCACAAAATCCTCTATCAACAACTCTAATACAGTATAAAATATACACATTCCAAAATGAAAAACAAAAGTTGTACAACCAAAAGAAGGACCGACCCACGCGGGTATAATACTACACCTCCACTTCCTTGAAAGCAACCCAAACCTGACCTGTAACAATCATAAGCTAAACAAAACCCTAGCCAACCTTTCAAGACAAGCCGCCTTTCATTCATCCAGCATCATCAAGCTCGATTCCTCACCGCAAGAATTTTGCTTCTCAGTTGAAGAAAAATGGCGATGGTGGAATATACCTCGTAGCTGCCATCGAACATCAATTTCAATTAATTTACACCTCTGCTCCATCGAACAGCTCTTTCCTTCAAATTGTCTCCTAACCCTTTCCATCCATATATGATGTGTGGTGGTAATAGCCGCCACGTACGCCAAAGCTTGGACATTTGATTTGTTGGCAAAACACTGGCGTAAAGCGGAAAGTTTCCGCTGTAGTGAGCACTCAATTGTAGTCTGAAGCTCAAGCTTGGAATACAACGATTTCCACAGATAAGTGCTATATTCACAGTCTGTAAAAAGATGCTGATGCATTTCGTTATACTTTTTGCATAGTTCACATTAAGGGCTAACATCCATTCCCCATGAAATCAGTCGATCAGAAGTAGGCAGAGGGTGTATATACGCAATATATGTTGTATAGCAAAACTTCCGCGCGATTTTGTTATACCATATAAGCTTGTATACATCATCTTGCAGCGCATGAGATCGGATTTCATTCCACACTTTTGAAAATACAAATCTATGATGGTTGGCTATATTCCAGTGATCTGATTGTTGTGTAGTAGATAAGGTAACTAGCTTAATACTAGCCGCTACCTCTCTAGTCTCAAGTAGTAACATAAGTTGTAATTGTCCATTTTGTAAGATACTACTAACCTTGCTGCGAGCATTACTACTTATGAAGACACTGTTCCATCCAAGTAAGTCAATTAGAGACTTATGGTTAATCCATGGGTCATACCATAAGTCGGTATGTTCCCCGTTTACGATGAGTCGAGTCATAATCTTAGCTGCCATGTCACGCTGCCGTAGAATGGATTTCATAGTACCTGAGAAATTATTGTTGATGGGGAGTACCCAGAAATTAAATTTTGCTAAATATTTGGAACTCATCCATCTAGTCCATAAACCACTTGATGTCAATAATTTCTAGAGCAATTTGATTCTGGCAGTAGTGTTGAGGTCTGAGAACTTTCGAAGTCCAATTCCACCTTCCATTGTCGGCCTGCATAATATATCCCAAGATATTTTATGTAGTTTGCCCTTCCAGAAAAATTCTGCACAAAGATGATTAATTTTTTTAACACTGAAGATGGTAGATGGTATATGAGTAACCAGTACAGATCAATAGGTGTTATTGTACTTTGTATCAGCTCTGCACGACATGCAATTGTTAGTAAATTACTATCCCATCCTTCTAATCTAGAACTAATTTTCTATAACAAGGGAGTGCAATGACCAGCATGGATATAATCAGTTGAAAGAGGCACCCCGAGGTATTTAACAGGTAATTCCTTCTCCTCTATATTTAAAATGTTAATAATTTCTGCCTTCCACATAGCTCCTTTGCTAAAGAAAATCTGTGATTTAGTTTGGTTAATTCTTAAGCCGACGGTTTCCTCCATTCTAGTGAAAATATGATTCATATAAGTAGCGTTTTGTGTAGTAGCTGCTAGGAAAATCATAACATCATCAGCATATAATAAATGAGATATATTAGGCTATAACTTGTTTAATGGCTCTAACTTCTTATCTGCCACCCCCTCCTCCAGAAGTAGTGAGAAAAATTCCATGGCAAGGCAACACAAATAGGGTGATAAGGGGTCCCCTTGCCTCAACCCCCTGTTAGATGTGATAAATCCTTCAGGTCAACCATCCACGATGAATGATAGAAAAAGTAGGAGTCGAAATACACTCGTATATTAAATGAATAATGGATAGTGGAAACCCAACACAGTGAAGCATATGACATACCAATTCACGATTAACCATATCATGCGCCTTTTGTAAGTCAATTTTAATGCACATTCTTGATTTACCCCGTTTTGCAAAATCTTGAACTTGTTCATGAGCCAGTAGAACATTTTCTCCTATGTTTCTACCTGGTATAAATGAAGATTGATTTTCTGCAATTAACAAAGAAAGAAACCATTTAATTCTATTGCATATAATTTTTGATATAACTTTGTATAGAACATTAGCACATGCAATAGGCCTGTAATCAGAGATAATTTGTGGCTTATTTTTTGGGAACTAAAGTAATGAAATTGTGATTAGTCCCCTTAGGCAGCTTTTTGGAATGAAACACCTCTGAAACAGCTTCATACATATCTTTGTGCAGGTTATCCCAATGGAGTTTGTAAAATTTGGCTGAAAAACCATCTGGCCCTAGGCTCTTGGAATCATTAATGGAGATTAAAGCCTCTTTAACTTCTTTCAGAGTTATTGGAGCAGATAAGAAATTTTGTCCCTCTGAATTAATAGTCACTCTAGTATCTATCTGTGGAAAATTTGTAGTTGTGTCTCCATTAAATAGATTCTGATAGTAATCTATGGCTGCATTTTTAATACAAGTGTAGTCGTAGATAAATTGCCTTTGAGAATCTAGTAAAGCGTGTATTTTATTTCTGTGTCTGCGCATGGACATTTTGGCGTAGAAATACTTGGAGTTTGTGTCCCCATGTTGTAGCCATAGCACTTTACTTTAATGTCATAGAAATTCTTGATGCTATTGAGACTGCTCATTTAACCTCTGTCCCAACTGATACATGGTGTCATATAATGTAGTATTCTCGGGGTCTTGATCAATTTGATAAAATGTAGTTTCAAACTCTGCCTGTAATTGAGTAATGCGTTTGTCTGCAGCTCTCAACCTATTCCATTTTTTCAGCTCAGCCTTAACTGTCTTTAGTTTATGAATAAGTTTATCAAAACTGGATCCCCATGCATAGGCAGCCATGCCTACAACAAAACAGTGACTGTAACCCTGTGCATAACACCAACTGTTGACATGTCGAAAGGGAGCACGCTTACGACGTTGATGTTGTGGGCTAAAACAAATCAAGATAGGGGTGCGATCACTAATAGACGAAGGCAGCGCAATAGTAGTCAATTGTAGGAACATAGACATAAATTTGTAGTTTACTAAAACTTTATCTATGTTCGTCGCAATTCCCATACGTCGCCAAGTATATTTAAAACCCTGTAAATAAGATTCAACCAAACCGCAAGTAAATAAATAGATTTTAAAGGAATTCATATAGGAGAAGGGGATTGGCAAACCTCCTTTTTATCCTTTATGTCGAGAGCATTATTAAAATCCCCCATAGCTAGCCATGGAGACCTTATAGTTGAAGGGTCGAGACGAAGAAAATCTCTCATAGCTTTGGTCGCTCTAAAATACAATTGCTCGCATAAACACATGTGCAGTAAAATTAAAAGCCTCCTCTGTTGTTAAGCAGTAAGGTTATGTGTTGTTGTGACGAGCTCAAAGCAACATATTCCTAAACTAATTAATCGAGCAAAATTAATATTCGACCTTTACTACCAGTATCATTGTTGTGAATAACAGTCCGTGTATCCAACTTCATTTGCAAAATGTCTATTGCACTTATAGACAATTTATTCTCAACTAAGCTTAGAAGACTAAGCTTGTGAGCCTTTAGAAGCATGAATACTTGATTGAATTTGTCGTCAGTATTCATGCCTCTAATATTCCAAGTCATAGAATTCATTTAATCGTCAAGGAACTCCGTGTTGACCTTTTAGGTGGAGCAGTTTTTGGATTTTTTGGATTTGCGGACGTTTCACGCTTCTTCATGTACATTGGGTTCTTCGACACCATGGGGGAAACATTCAGTTCTACATTATCTTTGTCACCAATCTCTTGAATTTGTGAAGCCATGTCATGAATTAAATCCTCTGCATTCTCGTAGTTGTCACTAAATACATTTGTAGTTACTGTGGTAATCACTGTGGTTGGTTCTATCTCTTTTGCAGGAGGGTTAATAGATGTTGGTAGTGGATTACAGGGAGATGCAGCCACAGTAATTGAGTCAAGACTGGGTGGGTCGTCAGAAGTTTCAATTAACACCGAGAACTGATTCTGTAGAGCAACATTGGTTGCGGCATTTGTACTCTGTTCAACTTGTGTACTAATTCTAGGCTCTGTAACTGAAGTAGTAGAAATATTAAAATCTGTAATATTGTTATCAGTCAATTGTGATGAGCCGGGAACTGTTGTACTTTGTTTTGGTTTCCACTCTTTCCTAATTGATTTGTTGCAACTGCTTTTTGGATGCCCAAACGCTTTGCAAACTGAGCATGGAATAAGTTTATGTTCATAGTCAACCAGTACACTATCTGTTATACCATTATATAAATGTAACTTAATTATGGAAGGATATGAAAATTGAACATCAACTTCAATCAGTACACGAGCATAGTTAAGCCTATTCTCCATTGCCATAGTAGAATCCATAAGTATAGGACATCGAAGGACGCTAGCAATTCGACTAATTCCCTTGTTACTCCAATATTCTAGCTTCAAATCAGTAAAACGTACCCAGATTGGAATTGTGGAGAAAGAATCTCTATTAATTTCAATACCCGGTTTCCATTTCTTAATAATCAAAATTCTGGATCCAATAGTATATGGGCCTGATCTGATTATTTTAGCACAATCTTCGGGGTTATAAAATTTGATGAATATAAAAACATTTTGCCTGTAATATAAATCGAACATACCGGTAAGCCTCCAAGTTTTATCAACAAATGTCTTAAAGTTTGCATATAGAGGCATATACACGACTAAAGTATTCTTCCATTTCTCTATCGCGGAGGCGAGAACCGATTCCGGCATGATGCCTGTAATTGTCTGGCCGTTCTTTGAAGGAGGGTGGAAAGTAAGATATATGACTTCCATCTCTTTAGTAGCCGCAAAATCTCTAACAGTCTCGGCCACATGACCATTACCAAGTTGGTCGATCTGGAAATGTGGCAGTCTTCGAAGCATCTGGGTTATAGGATGGTGAACTGCTATCATCTGAGACCGTGTGGTCTGTAACACGCGACGAGTCTAAGGTTGTGGGGGGAGGATCAGGTGGTTTGGGGGGAGGGGCAGTTCTATAACCGTTCCCTCCTTATTGTTTTTGCTCACCATGGCTTCTCTTTTATATATATATATAACAGAAAACAAATGCGTATTATGTGAACAGCAGGAAGAAACGCACAATCACTTGTTTTTCAAATGTAAAGTTTCAAAAGAGATATGGTCACAAATTAAAACACAGGAACATTTGCTGGAGCAAGAGAGCACGCTGGAGGAAGAGACACTTCACTTGCTGCGACGGAGGGACGGAATAGACAGCAAATCCAGCCTGGCCAGTATTTACATCACTGCGATCGTTTGGAACATATGGAAGGAACAGACTCGCCGATTGTTCCAGAACAAACAACGAACAAGTGTGGAGATTAGCAAAATAATCAGATCTGATATCCAAATTGTGAAGAAGAGAAGCAAGAACAAGGATCTTACCTCACAGGAACTAAGCGAAGCTCAAATTGTAGCAAAGGATCTGCCGAGTTCATCGGGAGGAAACCCAGATACAAATCGATGGCCGCCATGACTTCAGATAGTAAGGAAAGAAAACTGTCGGAGTATATTTGGTAAATTTTAGTTGTATTTGATTCAATCTTGAACTTCTTTGTAACTGAACCCATACGATATGGCGTATTGGGCTTATCAAAACTTTGGGCTGTATATGCCTTTAATAAAAGCTTACCAATTTTCAAAAAAAAAAATATATTCTTAAACATATATATTATATATAAACACATATACAATTATACATATTCATAATTTGTAGATCTGCAAACATTATATATAAATAATATATGTATATGTATATGTAACGATCCTGACTCGGCCTTCGAAAATCGGCACCCGTACTTCACTTGTACTCGAATGCCGTAGATTCAAATGCCGAATCTGGCTCGCCGGAGCTTATAACACAGTAAGTATAACAACACAGCGGAAGAAAGAAATGAATGATATCATATACATCACAAATGATACAATATCCAGAATATGATATACAACAATGATATCTATATGATACAAAAATATCAGAGACAAATAATAATGTTACAGCGGAAACAACAGAAGTGATAACTCCAAACGATCTTTAAAAGAGAATGCGTCCAACAACTCCAACATCAAGCTCGAACCACCATCACGATGCACAAAGATAAGCAAGAGCGGTAGTCAGTGAACTCCAAAAACTGAACTAGCTCCCGATAATCTACTAAACCTGACTATCTGAAAAACCCAATTCTAGACTGCCCGTGTGGGAAATTGTGGGCACCCAGAGTTCAGGAAGGGAACAATAAACTCCGAGTCAGTCATGGGACTTGTATGAGTAAACAAAAACAGTTGTTTGTGTAAAAACAGTTTATAATAGAAATTCGACATGCTTTTGAAAAATGAAACTACCATAAGACCTCCTACCACACACACAATGCAACCGCAGACTTGGAGGAAATTTCTTCTTATGATAGTCAAATATGCTTAATACGAGAAAACTCTTTTGATATTATCACTAGTGCATAGTGTGAAAATCCTTTTGAAAATATAATATTAATCTTAGCCGGCATAGGTACCATTATACTATGCCAACTATAGCTACCATTTTAAATGGCAGGTTCTACAACTAAAACCGTACAGGGCTCGTATTGTTTCTTTGGATTTTCCAACAAATGGTCAGGCTAAGGAACTTCCTATGCCACATGGGAACGCCTCTAGAGTGATGCCCCAAGAACCTACCTGGCTCTCTGCCAACACAAGGCCGGTTACCCCCTTCCCGGGTAGTAAACCTGAGATATGCCACCCCCGGTCGTTTGCGACCTTTATCCGAGGGCCCTCGATCAAAAAGCAACAATCACATAGTAAATGAGATTGGAGCAACCACACAGGTAAATATCTGGGCTCCATACCATGATACCACCTTTTTCCAGAAGGAATGGACATACCCTTGGGGAGCTACCCCTGAAACCTTGTCGCATCTTTCCTGTTTCGACCATTTCCGGGGTGTGAGGTCCGATGAGGTCTCGTCCACAAAGCTACGCTTCTTCATAAAGCCATGCTTTGATCAACAAATGATTAGCAACACACAGCAACACTTAGTATGCCACACTACCAAATTGGGAGTATATCACTGATAACCTTCAACTACATAACCTCTGAGCTCGTACGTCTCAGAGAAGGGTGTTAAGCTATGAGAATAAATTCTCCGCCACCAAACAGAAATGTATTTGAAAGAAATCTGCTTTATATCTCAAAAGTGTAATGTCGGACATACAACCATACAAGTCTGTTCCGGGTTCCAACAGAACCGAAGGAACTTCCAAAGAAGCCCTTGCAATCCGGGTATTCACAATCCCGATCGGACTTCCCATCACTTAGGGAATCTCTATACCGTAGCTACTCAGTGCAGAGACAATCGATAGGTTATCCTATCGTTCTCACAAATACCCGGTCTTCAAATGCTATCCATTTACGTCGTATCACTATTCGGAATGGGTTATATGACACAAAGTCCTCTCCCGGCTAAACCGAATAATGAGCGTAATATTTTAAAACATATGGATATTGGGATTTCAATTAAGTCACAACTTATTAGCCAAAACTTCTCTTTCAAATGGTTTAAACAAATTACCATTTTAATCTTTTACACAAAAAGATTCATCTCACAAAGTTCACCCAGTTTCACAAAGATCTATTCATAGATTTTCCAAATCAATTTCCATTTCAATTGGATTAACTCATTAAATCTTTAAATCAAAGATTTAATTGATAGCTTTCAAAACAATTCCATTTCGACCTTTTATACGAAAGGTACACCTTTCCAATTTCAAAACAAAGTTTAATAATCTTTCACAAAGATTTATTCATAACTCGGAAAACCATTTTCATTTCAAACTTGAAATTCTTTTGACACAAATTGGAGATTCATTCCTTATATAAAAGCTTCTATTTTTTGAAAACAAATAGTTTTCATTTCGGAAAATCTGATTCATTTATACGAGTTAAAGTCCTTGGGTTAAATTCAAATTCTTAAAACCATACTTTTAAAATGGTTTAAATTCATATAAACACATTTATAACATCTTTAACCATAATTTCCAAACATGGAATTCAATTCCAAATTTTGAATTCAAATTCAAATTAAATTATTCAAATTGAAAACTTTACCAAGTTATTCAAAATAACTTTTATCTTAAAAACTCCTTTTCAAAAGCTTTAACATTTAACCCAAATCCATTTCCAAAATCAATTGAAATTAAAATTTCAATTTCAAAAACATTAAGTTTAAATCATCTGTGACTTAACCAACTTCCACGTGCAATCCACATTTGTGTGTGTATGGTGTAGTCTAGGGGTTTCACACACAATAGTGCAACATCATTCAATCATCACAGATTCAAACACAGAAATATAGTTGATAAGCGGTATAAACTGTAACGCTTATCGTTCATTCACAGATTCACAGATAATAAACAAATGTATCACAAATAAATGAATAAATTATACACAGCTCAATTCCACAGAACAAAATATCACAGATCATATAGGACAATCAATTCAAGGCATCTCATACAATACAATCATTCATAAGTAAGGTCAAGCATTCAACAATCATTTATAAGCAGGATTAATTAATTGTTTAATCCTAATTAATTCAATTTATTTCCAATTAAATTAATTACTTATGAATTAATTATCCAATCCTGATAAATTAATTACAAATCATTTGATATAAATTAATTTATCAAACACCTTAATTAATTATTCTTAATTAATAAATTATTCGTAATTAATCACATTAATTAAATTAACCTCTAAAACAATTACATAATTAATTACCCTTTTAATTAATCACTTCCATTAATCAACCTTAATCATAACAGTTATTACCATCCTGTAATTACTTACCTTAATTAATTAACTCCTTAATTAATTATATTAAGTGGAAAATAGGCACAAGGACAAATTTTCATAAAATTTTTGGCTGAAGGACAACAAGTTTTATTTTTAGGCTGAAGGACAAACTTTGAAAGATAATTAGGCTGAAGGACAATGCTAATACAACTAGCATTTTGTACAATGTAAAACTGGATATAATGCTAGTTATAATTAGCATTTTGTACAATGTTTGCACTGTACAAAATGCTAACTATATTTAGCATTTTCCTTCAGCCTAATTTTCTTTCAAAGTTTGTCCTTCATCCCAAAAATGAAACTTTGTGTCCTTCAGCCTAAATTTTTTTCAAAGTTTGTCCTTGTGCCTAATTCCCTCTTATATTAATCCATTGATTAATTACACCAAGTAATTAATCCTTAATTACTTCTACTAAGTAATTATACTTTAATTACTTCCCATTAAGTAAATTTTCTTTTTATTTAATTACATCCAGTAATTATACATTAATTACTTATACTAAGTAATTACACTTATTAATTTCATTTAGTAATTATACTTAATCAATCATCAAGTGATTATCTTTAATTAATTAAAAAATTGATTAACTTAAATTAATCATATTAATTAATTAATTACAGTTGGGTAATTCATTCCTTAATTACCTTATAAACCAATTAATTAATCTTTAATTAATTATTCTTAATTAATTACTTAATTAATCCTTTATCCTTAATTAATTAAATAAATAAATTATACTTAAATCCTTAATTAACCTAATTTAATTCCCAAATCATTAAAAATTTAATTATCTTAAGATAAACCATTATCTTAATAAATGACAAAATTATCATTTCATTTTAAAACATTTTATCATTACAATTAACTTTACTTAACAAAATTTAGATTAAACAAATTTTAAAACTTCTTAACAAATGTTAAGGAAACAATTGATATTTATAAAGTAATTTTATAAAGAAAGTTTTAACCAATTTTGTTTTTAAATTTAAAAAAAAATCTTATTTTAAAAACCTTTTTAAAAACTAGATTTTAGACTTACTTCGGGTCATACCCGAATGCCACTCGGGTTTAAACCCGAGTTCTTCCCCTACTTCCCATTTTCCAAAACTTAGATTTAAATTTTAAAGTTTTAAAAACTTATAGGCTAAACATCCAAATCTACTCGAGTATCCATTCGAGTCTCAAACCCAAAAACTCGATATCTACTTCGAGTCACCCCACAATAAAAATCCACAACAACACACTGACACATCCCAACTACTCCGTGCACATGCACCGCCACCAGAGCCACCTCCGGCCTCCGTTCAACCTTCCGATACGTCACTCATCATCATTGCAACAAGAATCGACCATCAAATCACTCGCACACGCCCCTGATCGAAAACGAGCAATCCAGTTGAAAACTGGAACCAGAACCCTCACCAGAAAACGCCTCGAACAGTCGACGCCGATCACCGGAACACCAGAAACTCTGGCCACGCTCTGCCGAACCACCACGCCACCATTTCCCTGAGTTACGCGACACTCGATCCATCAGAGACAACGCAAAGACCACAAACTCCAGCTTCAACAAAACTAAGGTTAAAAACTTGCCTCGACCACCGCCGACGCCTCTGAAACTTATCCACCCTCCAAATATTTTTGCCTGGACCACCAGACCTCACTCCATCTCCAATGATGATTTCGAACATCCCAGACCTTGTGGCCAACGGAAATCACCCAAAAACCAAATTCCAGACAAGCACAAAATTCACATTCACAACTTCGTTTAAAATTTTGATTTTGATTTTAAAAATCATATTTTCCCAGGCCAATTCAAGTTATATACTTGAATCAGAGAATTTCAACCATTAGTTTTTAACATGTTTGTAATTTAATTTCTTATTTTACTGTAAAGCTTGATTTCCAGACACTATATAAATATAAACATGTTTAAACTATTTTTAGATCCAAGTTCAAGTTTAAACAAACTAAATTTGTTTGAAAACTAAGGCCTATCACAGATCAGAGGAGAAGAAAGTGGAATTTGAATTAAATTTAAACTCTGTAATATAAAACAGAGAAGAACATGAATATAACAGACATGTACACATGAATACAATCATATATACCAAATTCTACACTTATTTATACACATGCAGGCATCATTATCATAGAGATTTCATAAGCAACCTTTATTTACCTGCTTAACTTTTAAATTTAAAAGTTTAGTCACCTGAAAACAATTTTTGAACAGAGAAAATAATCTTGCTTTTGAAAAGCTGTTAACTTGACTCCCTTTGATCTTCTTACTTGCTTAGTTGAGTGATTAATTTGAGTTGTTAATTTACTTCAGTTGTAAGATCTTAGTGTTTATTTATTTTCTTCTCTGGTAAGCTAAGTCTGGATTCACGAAAATAAGATAAGAAGGTTTGTGTATATGTAGAACAAAGTTTACAGGGTGATAATTTGGTTTACAGGATTTTCTTAGTTTTGGTCAGAGATTTTTTTTGTGTATAGAGGCTGATATGAAAGCATTTAATGCTTGTATGATTTTATATATATATATATATATATATATATCATACTTATCCATTTTTATATGGTATGTACAAATGATTTTTCATTCTTGTATTGCAACATGTATATTTTTTCATAGTTTATTTATCACTAGAATTATCTAAGTGTTCACTTATGTGTCTACTTTAAATTTTTTATAGTTATTGTTATCGTTTTAGCTTGTATATCTATTACTATCTTTAACATAACTACTATTTTTATTTCTTTATTTTAGCTTACTACCCAACATTTAATTTATAATTATTTATTTATTTATTTTTCTTCTTTTGTTCATACTTATCTTTATTTTGTTCATATTTATCCTTTATATATTTGAATGTATTTTATTTTTCTTCTTATACTTATAATTTTGTTTGTATTAATACATATTATTTAAAAGAGAATGTTTTGAAATTGAATACATACTAAATGAATTACATAGATATATTTTATAAATTCAAATTATTTTTAAACCATTTACTTAAAATTAAAATTCAAATCCAATATATATATATATATATATATATATATATATAAATTCATATCCACTCATATATGCACTTATACATATATATTCATATATATATATACAAGATTTAAATTCGAATGATTTAACACATATTTTATTTGAATTTGGGGAAACTCAAATCGATTTACCAATTAATTTTACAATTTTTATTCAAAATTAAATTAATTATCAATTCAAACTTATTTAAAATCCGGGATCGTTACAGTATATGTATATATAAAAATTAAAACTTTTTTCCAGAAAATTAATTCATCAATAAATCAATAAAAAAATATTATAACAATCGCATAACCAATCTAACTGTAACAAACACATGTACTCACAAAAATCTCACCCAACCTAAACAATAAATAGATCAGAATACAAACAAAGGATTTGGATGTAAATCAACTTTATGATAAACTTAAAATCAAAACAATGATAATAAATAAAATTGCACCTCCTAATGAAGCCTTTGAGTCCACGTTGAACAATGATTTCTCTTCTAAGAACAATTCACAATCCTTTAGGGTACTAATCTGGGATTGGAAACCTTCTACTACAAATTAGTACGTTTAATTTTGAATTGGATTTGAGAATTTTAGGGATGATTTTAGAGGAAATTTGCTGCATTAAATTGGGGAAGAGGAAGAAGAAAGTGGCGACTCAAAAAATGAATTAGCTTATAATTAGGGATTTGAGATTGGGTTTTATATGGATAGGACAAGAGAGCAAACAATGATCTCAACCATACATCTTAGAACCTAATCACACATGTTGTAGCCACCTCCTACCTTTCTCCAAACCAACTCCTATCCTCTCCAAATCTCATGGGTTGCGAGCCCATTTAACCCAAATTAAATATGTACAATCATATTTAACATATTTTGTTATCAATATCTCATATCAATCAATATATTCATAACTTTTATAAATATATGCAACAATTTTATTTTTGAAATCACATTCAAAATTCATAATTAATATTTCATAAATATTAATGTATTAAATTAATTTATAAGAATTATAAACTAATTAAATTGTTTGGTCTAAAGACAATTCATCGTTTCGGTTGTGTGACTCTTGGGTGTAAATTCGATCAGCGATTAACGTCAAACTCTTTGAAGGTTAACGTTCACACTTCACTTAGCAAGTGGTGTGATATTATGCCTAAATTTATCGCTTAATCATTTTCGAAAAAATCTCATTTTAATTTAATAAGCGTTAACCAGTTGTGACAATCATTTACACCAATTCTCTTCGTCAAAACTATATCACTTTGGACTTGTTGAATTTGGTAGTGGCCAAAATTCCAACATCATCCACATTCAACTCTATAATCCAAACACAAAGTCATTTGTTCAATTATAACAATTATTATCAACCAAACTACTCTGGCCAGAGATTTTGACTTTGGCTTGACTTGAGTTGACCGTGATGATAACCCATATAACCGAGGAGACGAATCCTCTCTTGAATAGTGCTTCACTTCCAATATTTTCACTCGACCTAACTATAGTCACTCAATGGACGATATGCCATGGTTTGACTTAAAGCCAGGATTTCATATTAAAGGTTCACATTATTCTCAAGTCGAAAGAACTATGTAAATTATTTACATCAATATTTTCTATTTGACCTTAGTTATATTAACCAATAGAAAACTAGGAGTGATTCATTCCATAGTTATTCAATAACTATTAGTACGTAACCCCTAGGTGCCCCTCGGCAGCCATGAGTTATACATTGCCCAACATTTGGAGAGACTTACGTACTCTAGTCTCAATGGATACATCGATATCCAATCTCGATGCATCTTGACTAGGAACATTTAAAATGATATATTTGTTTAATTATGATAAATTACTCACGGTTACAACACTTTGTAACTTCTATCACAAAACATACCATTTGTGAATTTTTCTAACTTTTAATTAAATTAATTAATTAATATAACCACATTATATCAAGTATCTATGTAACATCCCGCCTTTTTGTATGCTTAAGCAGACACATGTGCCAACTTAAACCATACAGAAGGGTGGATTGTTATGGGGTAAATAAGAAAAAGTGGAGAAATAAAAGAAACAAAATAGAATCTTG
Organism: Allium fistulosum; assembly: GCA_030737815.1. Taxonomy (NCBI): domain Eukaryota; kingdom Viridiplantae; phylum Streptophyta; class Magnoliopsida; order Asparagales; family Amaryllidaceae; genus Allium; species Allium fistulosum. The sequence goes on from CM060902.1 coordinate 240,392,852, forward strand.
CAGCGGAACGATAAAATATAATAATCAAATAACAGTTCATGAAGCTGTTTTACAAAACATTTGATTATACTTATACAATACATATCAGAGTTACACATACCAAAGAATGATAATTATGCAGCGGAATACAATGGTGTAGTGGAATATAATAAATAGTAGTAATAAAATCTTCGTCTTCGTCCTCCAGAAATAGAGCCTTCAAATCCTGAAATGCTCAGGCTGACCCGAGCGAATTGAAAAAACAAAACACTCGAGTCAGAACTAAAAGATCTTATATAAGTTAAATCAATGATAAATATATGAGTGGAACGGCGTCAGAGATGTTTACGGGATTTGACATCTCCTATCCAGTGTCTAACGTGAGTGCAGTAACTTAAGAGATGCTCGGGATTCACATCCCCAAAGGATCCGTTAAACTATATACTATGTAATAATATTCGCTATTATAATAATGTCTAATCATAAAATAAACTTACTTTTAAATAGCATTAAGGGGTTACCCATATAGCCCTTAACACAAAATAATGCCAATAGTCTATACAGTACCTGCATACCCCTAGAGGCTACGAGAAGATACTCTATAGGTACGACACAAATAGAAACTCGTAGTAAAGCTCGATATGGTAGGTGACACGGCACACAAGGCAATGCCAGGGTAGATATACCAATTACGCACACGGACTGATGGAACGCATAGCAGCCACTACCGTCCACCTCGAACAACATTCCCAAATCGAAGGGTGGCCACCGAAAATCACAAAGTAATAGAATGGAATCGAAGAAGTGCGTCCGATAAGAGGTGCTACCTCACTGGTCCGAGATCGCTCCTGTTTTAGCCACCTTATGCCAACTCACGGGAGTTGGGTCCACGTATATACCTTAGGATCGTTGCCACCAACCTACTTCATTCTGGAAACTCCACCGCGTACACAGTTGTCAAAGTGGTTTTCGGTATCAACAGAGAGTATGTCCATATCTGATCCCGGTCTCTTTAACAACCAAACGTTATTATAACACCGTGGTCATTTAAAAATATATATACTTTAAAACACAATCATTGCCCTTTCAAAACATATTCTTTATTTCAAAATAGTATATACTTTAAACCAAAATATTTTTTTGCCATTTCAAAACATATCCTTTACTTCAAAATAGTATATACTTTAAACAAAAATATAATTACTATTTCAAACCCAAATTATCAATGTATTATTCCCATTTCAAAACCCAATTCAATAATATATCATTTCCATTTCCAAAACAATTCAATAATATCTTATATAAATAAAACCCAATTTCCAATCACTAATCTTTCTTTAATTTATATAAACTTGAAATATTCTTTTAAATCATCTAAAACCCAAACCCCATTTTGAAGTCATATTCTAAATTTTCAGTTTCATTAGGTTTCCAATCTATATATTCACAGATAATTCTTAAATAAATTCCATTTCAAATAAATTCATTTTTCAAACCATATTACTTCCAAAGTTATAACAATTTTGAAAACCAATACTTTGAAAACAATAATACCTTAATTTCAATAAAACATTTCAATTTTGATATATTTCAAGACTTTAAATATTCCGGAATTCCCAACCAAATCTGATAATCTTATATATACCTTAATTTAATTTACTATTATTTAGTTTAGAAATATTTATTTAATAAATTCAATATCACTTAAATAAAGCTCAAACTTGAAATATTCGTAAATCAAACTTAAAACATCATCAAGTTATACATAGCTTAAATTTTAGAATTTAACCATATATAAAATAATATTTATATAATATCAAAATTAGTATATATATATAAACCCTTATTTTCCAAAACCCATAGAAAATCACTTTAAAATATTTTATATATAGACCACGGTGCCTGTATATAATTTTCTATCCTATGGTCAAGTGATACGGATATTTATCATTTCAATCCGTAATTTTAAAAATAAAAGTTTTACGGTTATATATCATTTCAAACCGCAATCCCGAATGAAATAAAAATGCATAATAACTTGCAGTTTATACAATATAAAATATAGCATCCATTCATCCAAATATCAATAAACAACCATTTATTACAATCATCATCCAATTTAAACAAAACATCAATATAAAGCATATAAAATATAACAAGCATCAACGAATAGTTTATATTCAATAAAAATTAATAATTGTTTAACTGGCAGTTTATATGCAATAATAAATAAATTTAACTGTCAAATTATATGCAATAATAAAATTAAATAACAATTTAATTTAAATAAATGTTATCTAACTGAGATGATGATTAAATATATGCCCAACAATCATAGATAAATTTTAAATCACATCAAAATTTAATTTAACAAACATAAGAAAACTTAGAAGTTGTGAGTGGGTTAAAACACTCACCTTTTGAACTTAAATTCAATTTAAATTCAATTTAAGCCCAAAAATTTGACCATCTCAGAATTCGTCCAAACCAGCGTCATCAAGTCCGGAATTTTAATACGATCTTAACAAAAGAAACCGCGTGTGAAACGGAGTTCGTATGCGGGAGTTATAGCGATTTGTGCTATTGAAATCAATTTAAAAAATAAACAAACAAATGGAACACATTTCATACCCACTGCCACGTCACCTTTTCATCTACAGATCCAAAGAAACGCACATGAACACGGAAGCCCCTCCCTGTACACGAACTCAACCTCCCCTTTGACCGGCCCTTTGATCGCGTTTTGCCGCAAATCCGACCTTCAATTTGCCTCCAAACTTCGCCGATGAACAACGCGCTAGCCCCTCTACAAAACCCAAAAGGGCTTTCCCGATCAGACGCACCAATCAAAAACGCCCAATTCAATTTTGACCGCGATTTCTGGTCAAACGATGCATCGAATTGAAAAACGAATTACACCAGAAAATTACGCTCGTCGAGTGCTTCAACATATATAATTTTGAGATTTTTCTAAGGACTTTGAATTTTTGACTTTGATTTTGAAATGGATCTGGATTTGAAATTTTATTTGCCATTGAGGAGGAGAAGGTGCTGATGAAAATTTACGCGAAGATAAATGAGAATAGACGGAGGCTAGGGTTTAGCGAGGTATTTATAAAGAAGGTTGATAATAGAATAGATGGATAAAACAGGTGTACGCGCTAATGCCAACGTGGCCCCAAAATCCGTTCTGACCCCGGAACGAAATTGGGTAAACCCATATATTAAAATAGGTGTTTTAAAATATTTTAAACTCAATGGAAAATGTTTCAAGTTCAAATTCCATCGTATGAAGAAGTTATGCTAAAAAAATATTTTCCAAATTGATTTCAATTTATTTTAATTGCATAAATTTCAAGGCGTTTTGAGTCCGTACGATCAAACGATAAGTCAGATAGCTACGAAACTTGAAACACTATTATAATTCACCGTTACGGATCCGATGAAACTCGTTTCGTCGAAATCCTAGTCAGTGGCCAAAATGACTATTTTTCCATCAATTAAGTAAATTAAAAATAAATTAATAAAATCCAACTTTAAATTTAAATCTTAAAATTTACCAATTTTAACCCTTTTATATTTCTCAGTAAATTACAATGTTTTAACCAAATTAAAAGTAAATTTAAAAATTGATAAATTTAACAACTTCAGTGTTTATATAAAATTCATTGAATTTAGAAATTGTAAATTAAATTTTCAAAATTTCTTTTAATTACCTTTCATTCTATTATTCAGTCTATTATTATCAAAAAGATGCAATTTACATTGGCTCACTATTTTTTACATTTATTTTCTTAGATTTCCTCTACACTTCCTTCAACGTAAAATTTAACTGTTATATTTCATTTATTCACAATAATTTCAAAGAAAGTAATTAAATTTTCCAATTAAATAAATAAATATAGCTTTCTATTCTATAGATTAGCCAACTGTCATAATCTAAATAGGGTTAGTATTAATTTCATCTTATAAAATTTACTAATTTCAATAAATTAGAACTTCACAATTTGCTTACATAAATTTGGATTGTACTACACTTATTATATTTCTGCTAAATAGATACATTAATTCCAATTAAATATTCTCTGTAACTATTTCTTGGTTTCATACTTTTTATCTCCCTAAATTACTATCTGATGCAGCGCAGCTTTTAATTTCACAAGACTTAGGTCGTCCACGACCTAAGGAGGAAATTATAGGTCGTCCACGACCTAACGGAATGACTTTAGATCGTCCACGATCCAAAGAGAAGAAGGGAGAAGTGAAACAGTTGATTAACGTGTTAATCAGTAAGTCGCCTCATTATAGGTCGCATACAACCTATCAGGAACGACCTAGCAAGGGACAGGAAGAGGACAGTGGAAACAAGTTACGCAGAGAAGCCTTAAGTCGTCCAACGACCTACGACCTAGTTAGGTCGCGTGAAGAGGTTTCATAGGCTGATGTTTTTAAGTCGCGAGAAGATGTTGTGTCCTTAGGTCGCAAGGCCTTAGGTCGGTCAAGCTTAGGTCGCAGGATTGAGTTACGACCTATGATAAGTCATGAGGAGCATTAGGTCGTGAGAAGGATCCCAGAAGCTAACTTCTTAGGTCGCTGAATCTTGAAGCCATGGATTCCTTATGCCGCTTTACTCTATGCCGTTGATTATTTTAAGTCGCTCAAGTATAGGTTGCAAGACTTAAGTTGCGGAGGATGTTATGTCGCTGTTGTTTTTAAGTCATTGAACATATTGTTAAGTCGTATGTTTTAGGTCGTTTTTTATAAGTCGTGTGAGTTGTATAGGGTGTATAACTGTGTTGTAATGTCGAACCATGTGAGTCTGTTAAGTCGCTGCCGACCTAAGTAGGTCGTAGGTCGTGTTGTTTAAGGTCGTGACCGACCTATGTGTTGTCTGTTTTGGCGTGATGAGTTGTAGCCTATAATTAGGCCGGTGGTGCCATTTGTAATAGTTTAGTTGATTTGAATAAAACTTTTGTTTTGTTAGCTTTGTGCTTTCACCAAATTGGTAGTTGAGTGTAATCTCCTATCTCCACTTTTGGTTAATCGAGTGCGCTCGATTCAACGATTGCTGAAGCCGATTCGCGGTATCAAGTGCGCTTGATCAACGCTTGAAGAATTGAAGATCTTCTTTCACGGTATAGTGCGCTATCAACGTGACGAAGATAGCTAGAATTCGGTATCTTCGGATCAACGAATTTGGGCCATTCAGTATTCTTCATTCCATCGATTGCTACTTTCACAGAATTATCATTTTGTTATTTCCGCTGCTGCATCATTTGGTATTAGAGCTAGACTTAGCCAATCATAGCTAAGCCGAGTCTTGGAGCCAATTATTATCCGAGAGCAAGTTGAAGTGTTCATCTTTGTTTTGAAGTATTGGAGTTCGGATTTGCATTTTTTGAGGAGTTGATTGTTCATCGTGTTCATCACAAATTGCAACAACTTGGGAGTTTTCGATCCATAGCATTTTGGATCTAAGTTCGAATTGTGTTTGAATTTTGAAGTGTTGAAGGGCTTCGGCCGAGCTAAGTTAGGTCGTTTGATCTTGAAACGAGCTAGGAGAGTTTGAAGTTGAAGATCGTACATCATTTGGTATCTTTTGATTTGTCCAAGCCGAGAATTGTAGAGTTTGTGAAGTTTCAAATCATGCCGCCAAGAAGAGCCAATCGTCATCAAAATGTAGAAGCTTTGTATAGAAGGGAAGAAGCTGATGAAATGGAGCAAAGAATTAATGAAAATTTTAGTGAGAAGCTTAATGAAGGGATTGGTCGATTAGAGAAGATGATGTTAGAGATGAATCAAAATCGGAGAAGGGTTTCACCTGAATCCAACCATGGGGGAAGTAGAGTCTCACCACATTCCAATCGAGAGAGAAGTGCTGATAATGATCATAGAAGTGTGAGTCGAGATCGTTATAGAAATGTTGACAATCAAAATCGTGATAGGAATGAGAATGATCGAGATCGGAGGAATGTAGATAGAAGAGATGTTGGTGGAAGACGGGATGGTAGTAGAGATGTTGGTGGTCAGGATCGACATCGCTATACATCAGATTTTGAAGAAGAGTATGATAGTGGTAGTGTTCGAGGACAAGGAAGGAATCAGTCGGAGTATGATCACAAGTGGGAGTCTGGGATGAAGACTGAAATTCCAGAATTCAAAGGTGGTATGCAAGCTGAGGAGTTTTTGGATTGGTTGTCTAATGTGGAGGAGATTTTTGACTTCAAAGAAGTGCCAGAACATCGTAGAGTGAAGTTGGTTCCTACAAGGTTGAGGGGTAGAGCTTTGGCGTGGTGGCAGCAGACCAAACTGACACGTGAACGGATGGGAAAGTCAAAGATTGAATCTTGGGAAAAGATGAGGAAATTGTTGAGAGCTACATTCTTACCTTATAACTATCAGTCGCTTATGTATCAGAGGTTGCAAAACTTGAGACAGGGAACGAAATCTGTGAATGACTATGCTGACGAATTTTATCAACTGATTGCAAGGAACGATATCATGGAGACAGAGGAACAATTAACAACTAGATTTGTTGGAGGGTTGCGAATGCAGATTCAAGATATGGTGAACATGTTTGATCCCAGATCTGTAGCGGAAGCACACCAGAAAGCGTTGGCTTGGAAGAAACAGGGAAGACGAGGAGGTAGTGTGTATACAAATTCCAACAATCCAGTGAAGGGTGTTAGTGGAAGTTCTAATGTTTCAAAAGCTGTTGCAAAACCAGTTGTGAATGAGGTTGGGAAGACGAAAGTCAATAATGGTTTCAAGTGTTATAATTGCCAAGAAATGGGCCACAAAAGCAATGAATGTCCAAAGCCAAAGAAGCGAACGATGATTGCTGAGGTTGAAGATGAAGAGGTAGAGGCTGACTGTTCTAATTCACTACATGATGAGGAGGAAGAAAATGTGTCGGGAGATGAAGGGTATTCATTGATGATTAAGAGGTCGTGTTTAACACCAAAACAGGAGGAGGAAACTAGCTGGTTGAGGAGTAACATCTTTCAATCAACATGTACTATCTTGGGAAGGGTGTGCAAGTTTGTTATTGATGCAGGAAGTTGCGACAATATTATCTCTACAGAAGCTGTGAAGAAGTTATCATTGAAAACAGAGAAGCATCCGAAACCGTACAAGTTAGCTTGGTTGAGGAAAGGTGGGGAGGTGAAAGTTGGACGAAGGGCTTGTGTTAATTTTTCAATTGGGAAGAAATACAAGGATGAGATTTGGTGTGATGTTGTAGACATGGATGTCTGTCATTTGTTGCTGGGAAGACCGTTGCAGTATGATAGGGCGGTGCAACATGATGGGCGTACCAACAGTTACAGTTTCATGTTTGAAGGCACGAAGATTACTCTAGTTCCAAAGAAGCGACAACAAGAAGAAAACAAACTGGAGGGGATTGAAGAGCTGAAAACTTTATTATCCTTGAAGAAGTTTGTTAAAGAGGTTGAAGAGGAGCCTGAAGTGTTTTTGTTAATTGGGCGTGAGAGTCATGAAGTGGTTGAGATCCCTGAAGAAGTAAAGCCAGTGCTGGAGGAATTTGACGATGTATTCCCTGAAGAGTTGCCAACGGAGTTACCACCGTTGAGGGACATTCAACATCAAATTGATCTTGTTCCAGGAACTGTGTTACCTCATAGACCACACTACAGAATGAGTCCAAAAGAACATGAGGAGTTGAGAAGACAAGTGGAAGAATTGCTTGAACAGGGGCGTGTGCAGGAAAGTCTAAGTCTATGTGCTATGCCAGCATTGTTAGTACCGAAGAAAGATGGGACGTGGAGAATGTGCACCGACAGTCGAGCATTGAATAAGATTACTATGAGATACAGATTTCCAATGCCGAGACTTGATGATTTGTTGGACCAGTTGAGCGGGGCAACTATCTTTTCGAAGATTGATTTGAAAAGCGGTTATCATCAAATTCGAATCAGACCAGGGGACGAATGGAAGACCGCATTTAAGACACGTGAAGGATTGTATGAATGGCTGGTCATGCCGTTTGGTTTGTCGAATGCACCGAGTACTTTCATGCGGGTGATGAATCAAATCTTTAGACCATTCATTGGGAAGTTTGTGGTGGTTTATTTTGATGATATACTGATATATAGTGGGAATCCAGAAGAACATTTGCAACATCTGAGAGAAGTGTTGATGGTACTGCGACAAGAACAATTTTATGCTGCAATGAAGAAATGCGTGTTCATGACGCAGAGTGTTTTATTTTTGGGGTATGTTATATCGGGAGAAGGTATACAAGTGGATCAGAATAAAGTTGAAGCGATCAGAAATTGGCCACAACCCAAGACAATTACAGAAGTTAGAAGCTTTCATGGTTTGGCGTCATTCTACCGAAGGTTCATTCCACACTTCAGTAGCGTGATGGCACCAGTTACTGATTATATGAAAGGGAAGCAATTTTTATGGTCGGAGGAAGCAGGATTTGCTTTTTAAAGGATCAAGGAGCTTTTGATGACAGCACCGATTCTAGTGTTGCCGGATTTCCAGTATTGTTTGAATTACATACTGATGCATCAAAGGTTGGGATTGGAGGGGTGTTGAGTCAGAAAGGTCGTCCTATTGCATATTTCAGTGAGAAGCTATCGGGAGCAAAGATGAGATATAGTACATATGATATGGAATTTTATGCCATCGTGCAAGCTATCAAACATTGGAGACATTATTTGTTTCATAAAGAATTTGTTTTATATACTGATCATGAGGCATTAAAGCATATGCAGGGACAGGACAAGATTGCTGCTAGACATGCTTCGTGGATTGCATACTTACAACAATTTACATTTGTGGTGAAGCATAAATCGGGAATTACGAACAGAGTGGCAGATGCATTGAGCAGAAGGAATCATGTGTTGACTACCATGAAGGTTGAAGTAACAGGGTTTGATGTGTTGCCAGAATTATTTGTCGATGATCCTTACTTTGCAAAGTTTGTTGATGAAGTCAAGGAGGGAAAGACGGATGAGTTTGTAATGGTGGATGGTTTTCTTTTTAAGGGAAATCGACTATGTATACCGGAGTGCAGCGTACGAATGAAGATTGTGAAGGAGTTGCATGAGGAAGGACATGTGGGGAGAGACCGTACATTACAGTTGATTTCACAATCTTATTTTTGGCCATCGATGAGAAAAGAGGTTGAGAGATTTGTGGAACGATGTCATATCTGTCAAGTGTCGAATTGAACCGCTACAAACGCAGAATTATATATGTCGTTACCTGTGCCTACTAAACCATGGGTGGATGTGAGCATGGATTTTGTTTTGGGTTTGCCTAGAACTCAAAGGGGAAATGATTCTATATTCGTTGTGGTGGACATGTTTTCTAAAATGGCACATTTTATCGCTTGTAAGAAGACAGCTGATGCCGTCCGTGTTGCCGAGTTATTCTTTAAAAAGGTGTATCGATTGCATGGGCTACCTGAATCGATTGTTTCAGACAGGGATACTAGATTTCTAAGTCATTTCTGGCTAAGTTTGTGGAAGATGGTGGGAACGAAGTTGAACTTTAGTAGCGCTTATCATCCGCAGACGGATGGACAAACCGAGGTTGTGAACAGATCATTGGGGAATTTGTTGAGATGTCTTGTGCAAGACAATCTGAAGAGTTGGGATATGAAGCTATGCAAAGCAGAATTTGCTCATAACCATGCAGTGAACCGGAGTACTGGATTCAGCCCATTTCAGGTTGTGTATTCTAGTTTGCCAAAGGGACCATTGGATTTAACGATAATACCACAACCAAAGGGGACAGTCAAGCGAGCTGCTGATTTTTTTGAAGGATTGACAGAGTGTCATAGAATCGTTCAAGAACGATTGGAAAAGGCGAATGAGAAGTACAAACGATCTGCAGATCTGAAACGAAGGAGTGTCAAATTTAATGAAGGAGATTTGGTGTATGCTGTGTTAACAAAGGATCGTTTTCCAGTGGGTGCGTATAACAAGTTGAAAGCCAGAAAAATTGGTCCTGTAAAAATTGTGAAACGGATCGATGAAAATGCTTATAGATTGAAGTTACCGGAGGATGTGTACATGTCTGACGTGTTCAATGTTAAGCATCTCGTACCTTATTTTGGGAATGAACAATCCGATGGGGAAGAGCTTACAAATTCGTGGACGAATTTTTCTCAACCCGGGGAGGATGATGCAGCGCAGCTTTTAATTTCACAAGACTTAGGTCGTCCACGACCTAAGGAGGAAATTATAGGTCGTCCACGACCTAACGGAATGACTTTAGATCATCCACGATCCAAAGAGAAGAAGGGAGAAGTGAAATAGTTGATTAACGTGTTAATCAGTAAGTCGCCTCATTATAAGTCGCATACGACCTATCAGGAACGACCTAGCAAGGGACAGGAAGAGGACAGTGGAAACAAGTTACGCAGAGAAGCCTTAAGTCGTCCAACGACCTACGACCTAGTTAGGTCGCGTGAAGAGGTTTCAGAGGCTGATGTTTTTAAGTCGCGTGAAGATGTTGTGTCCTTAGGTCGCGAGGCCTTAGGTTGGTCAAGCTTAGGTCGCAGGATTGAGTTACGACCTATGATAAGTCGTGAGGAGCATTAGGTCGTGAGAAGGATCCCAGAAGCTAACTTCTTAGGTCGCTGAAGCTTGAAGCCGTGGATTCCTTATGCCGCTTTACTCTATGGCGTTGATTATTTTAAGTCGCTCAAGTATAGGTCGCAAGACTTAAGTTGCGGAGGATGTTATGTCGCTGCTGTTTTTAAGTCGTTGAACATATTGTTAAGTCGTATGTTTTAGGTCATTTTTTATAAGTCGTGTGAGTTGTATAGGGTGTATAACTGTGTTGTAATGTTGAACCGTGTGAGTCTGTTAAGTCGCTGCTGACCTAAGTAGGTCGTAGGTTGTAGGTCGTGTTGTTTAAGGTCGTGACCGACCTATGTGTTGTCTGTTTTGGCGTGATGAGTTGTAGCCTATAAATAGGCCGGTGGTGCCATTTGTAATAGTTTAGTTGATTTGAATAAAACTTTTGTTTTGTTAGCTTTGTGCTTTCACCAAATTGGTAGTTGAGTGTAATCTCCTATCTCCACTTTCGGTTAATCGAGTGCGCTCGATTCAACGATTGCTGAAGCCGATTCGCGGTATCAAGTGCGCTTGATCAATGCTTGAAGAATTGAAGATCTTCTTTCACGGTATAGTGCGCTATCAACGTGACGAAGATAGCTAGAATTTGGTATCTTCGGATCAACGAATTTGGGCCATTTAGTATTCTTCATTCCATCGATTGCTACTTTCATAGAATTATCATTTTGTTATTTCCGCTGCTGCATCGTTTTGTATCAGAGCTAGACTTAGCCAATCATAGCTAAGCCGAGTCTTGGAGCCAATTATTATCTGAGAGCAAGTTGAAGTGTTCATCTTTGTTTTGAAGTATTGGAGTTCGGATTTGCATTTTTTGAGGAGTTGATTGTTCATCGTGTTCATCACAAATTGCAACAACTTGGGAGTTATCGATCCATAGCATTTTGGATCTAAGTTCGAATTGTGTTTGAATTTTGAAGTGTTGAAGAGCTTCGGCCGAGCTAAGTTAGGTCGTTTGATCTTGAAACGAGCTAGGAGAGTTTGAAGTTGAAGATCGTACATCATTTGGTATCTTTTGATTTGTCCAAGCCGAGAATTGTAGAGTTTGTGAAGTTTCAAATCATGCCGCCAAGAAGAGCAAATCGTCATCAAAACGTAGAAGCTTTGTATAGAAGGGAAGAAGCTGATGAAATGGAGCAAAGAATTAATGAAAATTTTAGTGAGAAGCTTAATGAAGGGATTGATCGATTAGAGAAGATGATGTTAGAGATGAATCAAAATTGGAGAAGGGTTTCACCTGAATCCAACCATGGGGGAAGTAGAGTCTCACCACATTCCAATCGAGAGAGAAGTGCTGATAATGATCATAGAAGTGTGAGTCGAGATCGTTATAGAAATGTTGACAATCGAAATCCTGATAGGAATGAGAATGATCGAGATCGGAGGAATGTAGATAGAAGAGATGTTTGTGGAAGACGGGATGGTAGTAGAGATGTTGGTGGTCAGGATCGACATCGCTATACATCAGATTTTGAAGTAGAGTATGATAGTGGTAGTGTTCGAGGACAAGGAAGGAATCAGTCGGAGTATGATCACAAGTGAGAGTCTGGGATGAAGACTGAAATTCCAGAATTCAAAGGTGGTATGCAAGCTGAGGAGTTTTTGGATTGGTTGTCTAATGTGGAGGAGATTTTTGACTTCGAGGAAGTGCCAGAACATCGTAGAATGAAGTTGGTTGCTACAAGGTTGAGGGGTAGAGCTTTGGCGTGGTGGTAGCAGACCAAACTGACACGTGAACGGATGGGGAAGTCAAAGATTGAATCTTGGGAAAAGATGAGGAAATTGTTGAGAGCTACATTCTTACCTTATAACTATCAGTCGCTTATGTATCAGAGGTTGCAAAACTTGAGACAGGGAACGAAATCTGTGAATGACTATGCTGACGAATTTTATCAACTGATTGCAAGGAACGATATCATGGTGACAAAGGAACAATTAACAGCTAGATTTGTTGGAGGGTTGCGAAAGCAGATTCAAGATATGGTGAACATGTTTGATCCCAGATCTGTAGCGGAAGCACACCAGAAAGCGTTGGCTTGGGAGAAACAGGGAAGACAAGGAGGTGGTGTGTATACAAATTCCAACAATCCAGTGAAGGGTGTTAGTGGAACTTCTAATGTTTCAAAAGCTGTTGCAAAACCAGTTGTGAATGAGGTTGGGAAGACGAAAGTCAATAATGGTTTCAAATGTTATAATTGCCAAGAAATGGGCCACTAAAGCAATGAATGTCCAAAGCCAAAGAAGAGAACGATGATTGCTGAGGTTGAAGATGAAGAGGTAGAGGCTGACTGTTCTAATTCACTACATGATGAGGAGGAAGAAAATGTGTCGGGAGATGAAGGGTATTCATTGATGATCAAGAGGTCGTGTTTAACACCAAAACAGGAGGAGGAAACTAGCTGGTTGAGGAGTAACATCTTTCAATCAACATGTACTATCTTGGGAAGGGTGTGCAAGTTTGTTATTGATGCAGGAAGTTGCAACAATATTATCTCTACAGAAGCTGTGAAGAAGTTATCATTGAAAACAGAGAAGCAACTGAAACCGTACAAGTTAGCTTGGTTGAGGAAAGGTGGGGAGGTGAAAGTTGGACGAAGGGCTTGTGTTAATTTTTCAATTGGGAAGAAATACAAGGATGAGATTTGGTGTGATGTTGTAGACATCGATGTCTGTCATTTGTTGTTGGGAAGACCGTGGCAGTATGATAGGGCGGTGCAACATGATGGGCGTACCAACAGTTACAGTTTCATGTTTGAAGGCACGAAGATTACTCTAGTTCCAAAGAAGCGACAACAAGAAGAAAACAAACTGGAGGAGATTGAAGAGATGAAAACTTTATTATCCTTGAAGGAGTTTGTTAAAGAGGTTGAAGAGGAGCCTGAAGTGTTTTTGTTAATTGGGCGTGAGAGTCATGAAGTGGTTGAGATCCCTGAAGAAGTAAAGCCAGTGATGGAGGAATTTGACGATGTATTCCCTGAAGAGTTGCCAACGGAGTTACCACCGTTGAGGGACATTCAACATCAAATTGATCTTGTTCCAGGAACTGTGTTACCTCATAGACCACACTACAGAATGAGACCAAAAGAACATGAGGAGTTGAGAAGGCAAGTGGAAGAATTGCTTGAACAGGGGCGTGTGCAGGAAAGTCTAAGTCCATGTGCTGTGCCAGCATTGTTAGTACCGAAGAAAGATGGGACGTGGAGAATGTGCACCGACAGTCGAGCATTGAATAAGATTACTGTGAGATACAAATTTCCAAAGCCGAGACTTGATGATTTGTTGGACCAGTTGAGCGGGGCTACTATCTTTTCGAAGATTGATTTGAAAAGCGGATATCTTCAAATTCGAATCAGACCAGGGGACGAATGGAAGACCGCATTTAAGACACGTGAATGATTGTATAAATGGCTGGTCATGCCGTTTGGTTTGTCGAATGCACCGAGTACTTTCATGCGGGTGATGAATCAAATCTTTAGACCATTCATTGGGAAGTTAGTGGTGGTTTATTTTGATGATATACAGATATATAGTGGGAATCCAGAAGAACATTTGCAACATCTGAGAGAAGTGTTGATGGTACTGCGACAAGAACAATTTTATGCTGCAACGAAGAAATGCGTGTTCATGATGCAGAGTGTTTTATTTTTGGGGTATGTTATATCGGGAGAAGGTATATAGATGGATCAGAATAAAGTTGAAGCAATCAGAAATTGGCCACAACCCAAGACAATTACAGAAGTTAGAAGCTTTCATGGTTTGGCGTCATTCTACTGAAGGTTCATTCCACACTTCAGTAGCGTGATGGCACCAGTTACTGATTGTATGAAAGGGAAGCAATTTTTATGGTCGGAGGAAGCAGGATTTGCTTTTGAAAGGATCAAGGAGCTTTTGACGACAGCACCGATTCTAGTGTTGCCGGATTTCCATTTATTGTTTGAATTACATACTGATGCAGCAAAGGTTGGGATTGGAGGGGTGTAGAGTCAGAAAGGTCGTCCTATTGCATATTTCAGTGAGAAGATATCGGGAGCAAAGATGAGATATAGTACATATGATATGGAATTTTATGCCATCGTGCAAGCTATTAAACATTGGAGACATTATTTGTTTCATAAAGAATTTGTTTTATATACTGATCATGAGGCATTGAAGCATATGCAGGGTCAAGACAAGATTGCTGCTAGACATGCTTCGTGGATTGCATACTTACAACAATTTACATTTGTGGTGAAGCATAAATCGGGAATTACGAACAGAGTGGCAGATGCATTGAGCAGAAGGAATCATGTGTTGACTACCATGAAGATTGAAGTAACAGGGTTTGATGTGTTGCCAAAATTATTTGTCGATGATCCTTACTTTGAAAAGTTTGTTGATGAAGTCAAGGAGGGAAAGACAGATGATTTTGTAATGGTCGATGGTTTTCTTTTTAAGGGAAATCGACTATGTATACCGTAGTGCAGCTTACGAATGAAGATTGTGAAGGAGTTGCATGAGGAAGGACATGTGTGGAGAGACCGTACATTACAGTTGATTTCACAATCTTATTTTTGGCCATCGATGAGAAAAGAGGTTGAGAGATTTGTGGAACGATGTCATATCTGTCAAGTGTCGAAGGGAACCGCTACAAATGCAGGATTATATATGCCGTTACCTGTGCCTACTAAACCATGGGTGGATGTGAGCATGGATTTTGTTTTGGGTTTGCCTAGAACTCAAAGGGGAAATGATTCTATATTCGTTGTGGTGGACATGTTTTCTAAAATGGAACATTTTATCGCTTGTAAGAAGACAGCTGATGCCGTCCGTGTTGCCGAGTTATTCTTTAAGGAGGTGTATCGATTGCATGGGCTACCTGAATCGATTGTTTCAGACAGGGATACTAGATTTCTAAGTCATTTCTGGCGAAGTTTGTGGAAGATGGTGGGAACGAAGTTGAACTTTAGTAGCGCTTATCATCCGCAGACGGATGGACAAACCGAGGTTGTGAACAGATCATTGGGGAATTTGTTGAGATGTCTTATGCAAGACAATCTGAAGAGTTGGGATATGAAGCTATGCCAAGCAGAATTTGCTCATAACCATGCAGTGAACCGGAGTACTGGATTCAGCCCATTTCAGGTTGTGTATTCTAGTTTGCCAAAGGGACCATTGGATTTAACGATAATACCACAACCAAAGGGGACAGTCAAGCGAGCTGCTGATTTTGTTGAAGGATTGACAGAGTGTCATAGAATCGTTCAAGAACGATTGGAAAAGGCGAATGAGAAGTACAAACGATCTGCAAATCTGAAACGAAGGAGTGTCAAATTTAATGAAGGAGATTTGGTGTATGCTGTGTTAACAAAGGATCGTTTTCCAGTGGGTGCGTATAACAAGTTGAAAGCCAGAAAAATCGGTCCTGTAAAAATTGTGAAACGGATCAATGAAAATGCTTATAGATTGAAGTTACCGGAGGATGTGTACACGTCTGACGTGTTCAATGTTAAGCATCTCGTACCTTATTTTGGGAATGAACAATCCGATGGGGAAGAGCTTACAAATTCGTGGACGAATTTTTCTTAACCCGGGGAGGATGATGCAGCGCAGCTTTTAATTTCACAAGACTTAGGTCGTCCACAACCTAAGGAGGAAATTATAGGTCGTCCACGACCTAACGAAATGACTTTAGATCGTCCACGATCCAAAGAGAAGAAGGGAGAAGTGAAACAGTTGATTAACGTGTTAATCAGTAAGTCGCCTCATTATAGGTCGCATACGACCTATCAGGAACGACCTAGCAAGGGACAGGAAGAGGACAGTGGAAACAAGTTACGCAGAGAAGCCTTAAGTCGTCCAACGACCTACGACCTAGTTAGGTCGCGTGAAGAGGTTTCAGAGGCTGATGTTTTTAAGTCGCGTGAAGATGTTGTGTCCTTAGGTCGCGAGGCCTTAGGTCGGCAAGCTTAGGTCGCAGGATTGAGTTACGACCTATGATAAGTCGTGAGGAGCATTAGGTCGTGAGAAGGATCCCAGAAGCTTACTTCTTAGGTCGCTGAAGCTTGAAGCCGTGGATTCCTTATGCCGCTTTACTCTATGCCGTTGATTATTTTAAGTCGCTCAAGTATAGGTCGCAAGACTTAAGTTACGGAGGATGTTATGTCGCTGCTGTTTTTAAGTCGTTGAACATATTGTTAAGTCGTATGTTTTAGTTCGTTTTTTATAAGTCGTGTGAGTTGTATAGGGTGTATAACTCTGTTGTAATGTTGAACCGTGTGAGTCTGTTAAGTCGCTGTCGACCTAAGTAGGTCGTAGGTCGTGTTGTTTAAGGTCGTGACCGACCTATGTGTTGTCTGTTTTGGCGTGATGAGTTGTAGCCTATAAATAGGCCGGTGGTGCCATTTGTAATAGTTTAGTTGATTTGAATAAAACTTTTGTTTTGTTAGCTTTGTGCTTTCACCAAATTGGTAGTTGAGTGTAATCTCCTATCTCCACTTTCAGTTAATCGAGTGCGCTCGATTCAACGATTGCTGAAGCCGATTCGCGGTATCAAGTGCGCTTGATCAACGCTTGAAGAATTGAAGATCTTCTTTCACGGTATAGTGCGCTATCAACGTGACGAAGATAGCTAGAATTCGGTATCTTCGGATCAACGAATTTGGGCCATTCAGTATTCTTCATTCCATTGATTGCTACTTTCACAGAATTAACATTTTGTTATTTCCGCTGCTGCATCACTATCTTATATTAAGTTTACGTTTCTATTTTACTTTATATTCAATTATAACCTAACAGTCGTTACAATCAATTGGATTGTATTGAATTTGGTTATCCATCAACTGCCATTTACACTACTACCTAAATTTACACAGTCACTATTAGAAAATCTTACTGCATTGGTAAATTAAATGTTTGCTTTAAATTTCTTATTTAAATTTTTATGCTCAAGAGCAACAATTAACACTTTCCATTATTATACAATTTGAATCCCATTCTAGTTATTCTTTATTAATAATTCACACAATATTATAACTTCGTACAAGACATCCAATTACTATTTATTATTATAACTTTACAGTCTATATAAATTCATTGATTGATTTACTATTTGCCTTTGTTTCCTTATATTCAATTCTTAACTTAGTATGACAATTTATAGTACTCCATTTAAACGACATTTCATTTCAATTGTTAATACTTGGCTTAAGTTTCTACGGTTGCATTTCATTTACTCTTCCGTTACTATATTAATAATTAGTAACGCTTATTATCAATAATAACATCATAATTACTTAATATTTATATGAACTTTAATTCCAAATAAATTTATTGACCAATTAATTTGGAAATTTGTAATAGTTGTTATTCTACCCTTAAATTTATTTCAAATAACGTACTACCTTATTATCTAAATTTACGAACAAATACCGTTACAATGTTTTATTGCATCAATCAATTTAATCCTTTCTTTTATCTATCATATTCGATTACAACTACATGTTGGCATTTATCTCCATACTACCGATTGCATTCTCTTATGTTCTATCCAAATATTCATTTAGATTTTATTTCCATTAATTTATTCAATATTGACATCCACTTAATCAAATTTACTTCCATTTATATAATTGCAATTCAATTCAGTTATTATTTCATTAATACTATTTCAAATTTATTTCTTCCAGTATTAATTACACAATCAAACTTAATTAACCATTTATAATGGTTCCTACTATTCCTTCAATTGGATTTCATTCAAATTTGTCAAGAATTTATTATATTTACCAATGCAACATTTAATTTCTATCATTCGCTCCAATATAAATTATAAAATTTTCATTTCTTTTTAAATTAAATTACAAAAATCAATTTAAATCAACATATTCAAATGGTCGAAATTTACGGATCGTTACACTCTCCCCCACTCAAAACTTTTCGTCCTCGAAAAGGAAAAGAAGAATTAAGAAATCAATATATCATACTAAATTATTAAATTTATAAACAAATAGATTTTTACAAAATTAATTAATAAAATATACCAATTTATAACCATTAAATCTTTTTATACTCAAATTAATAAAGTTTGGCAAACATTTTTCAAAATATTTTCTAACTCCAAAATTTACAGAAAATTTTGGCAGAGTCTCCTTTGTACGGAGAGGCTCAGGAGAAAATATAATATCAAATATAAGAATATATAACTTAAAATTTCAAAAATAATATATCCCAACACGGGAAAAATAATATAATACGCTAAAACCGTAATCTGAAAACGTACCTATTTGTCGGGCAATCAAACGCTTATTTATGAAACCAACTGCAGTAGCAATTGCTTCCATAACCTGTATTTCACTTGTATAATCCAAGAGGTTAACAATTATATAAAATGAAATATTTGGAGTTGCTTAAATCAATAACAACAATCAACATAGCAACCATCACTTGCAACAAGCAAACAACCATCACATAAGTCAACACACATCAATCATTCATTCATATCAAACACAATAAATAGTTGTTCGGGTTCAAACCTTCAAATTGTACGGAATGAAAATAAACTACTAAGCGTACCCTTTTACTCAACAGTCTTAGGCGAACTAAATAGATTATTTATTCATCCAAACAATTGTAAAGTATCCTTGCCCAAACAACCATAATTTAAACAAACAACAAATTCAAACAATAGATCAAGTTCGTTATTATTAATTTCATTCCATATATTGGTGCTTGATTTCCTCTTCATTTAATTTCTACTCATCTTCATTTAATTTATTCACATCATGTCAATTCTCTTCTTATTGTATTATATTTATTCATTCATGACTTGATTTCATTTATTTACATTCATTTATTAATAATATTCATGTTAAGTTCAGTTACTTGGCATAACAATTATAACCTTAATTCTTATTAATAAGAGCAATTTACTAAACATTTTCATTGCATAAGTTTACTTGTACAATTTCCATTATATTTTCTTATTAAACATTTCAACTTTTACAATTAGGTAAGTTATATATATGCTTTTAAAAATGTAATTAAAAGTTATACAAGTTTATTTTATTTCCTTTAATTAATTTAATGCTCAATAAACATATCTTAGGTTACATATTTCAGCTTTTCTTTTAATTTTATTTATTAAAGAATTTCATTAGTTACCTTTATTACCATAAGTTCATTACTTGTATAATATTTATTACATTTTCTTATTAACATTTCAACTATTATTATTTGGGTAAGTTATATATATGCTTTTAAGGATGTAATTGAAAGTTATACAAGTTTTCTTCTTCTTTTTTTTGTTCAATAACTATCTTTCATTTTATAAGATTACAATTTCAACTTTCCTTTAATTCCATTTATAACCTTGCATTTAATCTCTTATTTAAATTAAAGGTTCCAATTATTGATTAACTTCCATTTTCTACACTAATTGAAACTATTAATTAACGGAAACTTAAGAATTAAATACCGGGTTAAATTTCAAATCATTTTAAAATAATAGATAAATATATACTTAAAATTTATATATCCAATTATATTTAAAACAATTTAAAATGTTTATTTGTCTATCAAAAAAAAATCTTGTAGTAAAACTACTACAGTGGCCTTCCCACTTCGAAACTCGAAAATGAATGTTGATGATGCGGCCGCCATCACCGAAATTATTTTCTAGCGACAAAGAGGGGAGTATCGAACTTATTTTTTTCCAAAATTTTCTTTAAAACAATTCTTCCAAATTATATTGAAATTTTTATATCAGAAAATACTTTTAAAATATTATTATTATATTCCAAACTTATTTGAAAGAAATTTTCAAAACCCCGGAACTTAAGTTCTAAAATTGCCAATTTTTATTCATTTTGTTTTCAATCTTATTTCATCTATTATTAATATTTTCATTGCCTAACACCCAATCTATAGCAACCAAATATATATCTATATAAAATATTTTACTTTATATATAGAAAATATAATAGGCAAAATTATTTCATTCACCTATATTAAGACAAATATTGTGTCGGTCTGTCCTATTAAGTGCTTAGAAATCCCTATTGATGTCATAGCGTCCCATGCACCAACCAGAATTTATAAATACAAAACGGAACAGATTAACACAATATTAAAACTTTTTTATAACACTAACAAATACGCTCTTTCATATATATACACTCAGCGACTCCCATAGGGTATTACTACCCTATTAGTAAAAAGTCAAACCCCACAAGGCTAAGGTTTATCGCTAAACCAAAGCTCTGATACCAACTGTAACATCCCGCCTTTTTGTATGCTTAAGAAAACACACGTGCCAACTTAAACCATACAGAAGGGTGGATTGTTATGGGGTAAATAAGAAAAAGTGGAGAAATAAAAGAAACAAAATAGAATCTTGCAGCGAAACGATAAAATATAATAATCAAATAACAGTTCATGAAGCTGTTTTACAAAACATTTGATTATACTTATACAATACATGTCAGAGTTACACATACCAAAGAATGATAATTATGCAGCGGAATACAATGGTGTAGTGGAATATAATAAATAGTAGTAATAAAATCTTCATCTTCGTCCTCCAGAAATAGAGCCTTCAAATCCTGAAATGCTCAGGCTGACCCGAGCGAATTGAAAAGACAAAACACTCGAGTCAGAACTAAAAGATCTTATATAAGTTAAATCAATGATAAATATATGAGTGGAACGGCGTCAGAGATGTTTACGGGATTTGACATCTCCTATCCAGTGTCTAACGTGAGTGCAGTAACTTAAGAGATGCTCGGGATTCACATCCCCTAAGGATCCGTTAAACTATATACTATGTAGTAATATTCGCTATTATAATAATGTCTAATCATAAAATAAACTTACTTTTAAATAGCATTAAGGGGTTACCCATATAGCCCTTAACACAAAATAATCCCAATAGTCTATACAGTACCTGCATACCCCGAGAGGCTATGAGAAGATACTCCATAGGTACGACACAAATAGAAACTCGTAGTAAAGCTCGATATGGTAGGTGACACGGCACACAAGGCAATGCCAGGGTAGATATACCAATTACGCACACGGACTGATGGAACGCATAGCAGCCACTACCGTCCACCTCGAACAACATTCCCAAATCGAAGGGTGGCCACCGAAAATCACAAAGTAATAGAATGGAATCGAAGAAGTGCGTCCGATAAGAGGTGCTACCTCACTGGTCCGAGATCGCTCCTGTTTTAGCCACCTTATGCCAACTCACGGGAGTTGGGTCCACGTATATACCTTAGGATCGTCGCCACCAACCTACTTCATTCTGGAAACTCCACCGCGTACACAGTTGTCAAAGTGGTTTTCGGTATCGACAGAGAGTATGTACATATCCGATCCCGGTCTCTTTAACAACCAAACGTTATTATAACACCGTGGTCATTTAAAAATATATATACTTTAAAACACAATCATTGCCCTTTCAAAACATATTCTTTATTTCAAAATAGTATATACTTTAAACCAAAATATTTTTTTGCCATTTCAAAACATATCTTTTACTTAAAAATAGTATATACTTTAAACCAAAATATAATTACTATTTCAAACCCAAATTATCAATGTGTTATTCCCATTTCAAAACCCAATTCAATAATATATCATTTCCATTTCCAAAACAATTCAATAATATCTTATATAAATAAAACCCAATTTCCAATCACTAATCTTTCTTTAATTTATATAAACTTGAAATATTCTTTTAAATAATCTAAAACCCAAACCCCATTTTGAAGTCATATTCTAAATTTTCAGTTTCAGTAGGTTTCCAATCTATATATTCACAGATAATTCTTAAATAAATTCCATTTCAAATAAATTCATTTTTCAAACCATATTACTTCCAAAGTTATAACAATTTCGAAAACCAATACTTCGAAAACAATAATACCTTAATTTCAATAAAACATTTCAATTTTGATATATTTCAAGACTTTAAATATTCCGGAATTCCCAACCAAATATGATAATCTTATATATACCTTAATTCAATTTACTATTATTTAGTTTAGAAATATTTATTTAATAAATTCAGTATCACTTAAATAAAGCTCAAACTTGAAATATTCGTAAATGAAACTTAAAACATCATCAAGTTATACATAGCTTAAATTTTAGAATTTAACCATATATAAAATAATATTTATATAATATCAAAATTAGTATATATATATAAACCCTTATTTTCCAAAACCCATAGAAAATCACTTTAAAATATTTTATATATAGACCACGGTGCCTGTATATAATTTTCTATCCTATGGTCAAGTGATACGGATATTTATCATTTCAATCCGTAATTTTAAAAAAAAAAGTTTTACGGTTATATATCATTTCAAACCGCAATCCCGAATGAAATGAAAATGCATAATAACTTGCAGTTTATACAATATAAAATATAGCATCCATTCATCCAAATATCAATAAACAACCATTTATTACAATCATCATCCAATTTAAACAAAACATCAATATAAAGCATATAAAATATAACAGGCATCAACGAATAGTTTATATTCAATAAAAATTAATAACTGTTTAACTGGCAGTTTATATGCAATAATAAATAAATTTAACTGTCAAATTATATGCAATAATAAAATTAAATAACAATTTAATTTAAATAAATGTTATCTAACTGAGATGATGATTAAATATATGCCCAACAATCATAGATAAATTTTAATCACATCAAAATTTAATTTAACAAACATAAGAAATCTTAGAAGTTGTGAGTGGGTTAAAACACTCACCTTTTGAATTTAAATTGAATTTAAATTCAATTTAAACCCAAAAATTTGACCGTCTCAGAATTCGTCCAAACCAGCGTCATCAAGTCCGGAATTTTAATACGATCCTAACAAAAGAAACCGCGTGTGAAACAGAGTTCGTATGCGGGAGTTATAGCGATTTGTGCTATTGAAATCAATTTAAAAAATAAACAAACAAATGGAACACATTTCATACCCACTGCCACGTCACCCTTTCATCTATAGATCCAAAGAAACGCACATGAACACGGAAGCCCCTCCCTGTACACAAACTCAACCTCCCCTTTGACCGGCCCTTTGACCGCATTTTGCCGCAAATCCAACCGTCAATTCGCCTCCAAACTTCGCCGATGAACAACGCGCTAGCCCCTCTACAAAACCCAGAAGGGCTTTCCCGATCAGAAGCACCAATCAAAAACGCCCAATTCAATTTTGACCGCGATTTCTGGTCAAACGATGCGTCGAATTGAAAAACGAATTACACCAAAAAATTACGCTCGTCGAGTGCTTCAACATATATAATTTTGAGATTTTTCTAAGGACTTTGAATTTTTGACTTTGATTTTGAAATGGATCTGGATCTGAAATTTTGTCTGCCATTGAGGAGGAGAAGGAGCTGATGAAAATTTACGCGAAGATAAATGAGAATAGACGGAGGCTAGGGTTTAGAGGGGTATTTGTAGAGAGGTTGATAATAGAATAGATGGATAAAACAGGTGTACGCGCTAACGCCAACGTGGCCCCAAAAACCCGTTCTGACCCCGAAATTGGGTAAACCCATATATCAAAATAGGTGTTTTAAAATATTTTAAACTCAATGGAAAATGTTTCAGGTTCAAATTCCATCGTATGAAGAAGTTATGCTAAAAAAATATTTTCCAAATTGATTTCAATTGATTTTAATTGCATAAATTTCAAGGCGTTTCGAGTCCGTACGATCAAACGATAAGTCAGATAGCTACGAAACTTGAAACACTATTATAATTCACCGTTACGGATCCGATGAAACTCGTTTCGTCGAAATCCGAGTCAGTGGCCAAAATGACTATTTTTCCATCAATTAAATAAATTAAAAATAAATTAATAAAATCCAACTTTAAATTTAAATCTTAAAATTTACCAATTTTAACCCTTTTATATTTCTCAGTAAATTACAATGTTTTAACCAAATTAAAAGTAAATTTAAAAATTGATAAATTTAACAATTTCAGTGTTTATCTCAAATTCATTGAATTTAGAAATTGTAAATTAAATTTTCAAAATTTCATTTAATTACCTTTCATTCTATTATTCAGTCTATTATTATCAAAAAGATGCAATTTACATTGGCTCACTATTTTTTACATTTATTTTCTTAGATTTCCTCTACACTTCCTTCAACGTAAAATTTAACTGTTATATTTCATTTATTCACAATAATTTCAAAGAAAGTAATTAAATTTTCCAACTAAATAAATATAGCTTTCTATTCTGTAGATTAGCCAACTATCATAATCTAAATAGGGTTAGTATTAATTTCATCTTATAAAATTTATTAATTTTAATAAATTAGAACTTCACAATTTGCTTACATAAATTTGGATTGTACTACACTTATTATATTTCTGCCAAATAGATACATTAATTCCAATTAAATATTCTCTGTAACTATTTCTTGGTTTCATACTTTTTATCTCCCTAAATTACTATCTTATATTAAGTTTACGTTTCTATTTTACTTTATATTCAATTATAACCTAACAGTCGTTACAATCAATTGGATTGTATTGAATTTGGTTATCCATCAACTGCCATTTACACTACTACCTAAATTTACACAGTCACTATTAGAAAATCTTACTGCATTGGTAAATTAAATGTTTGCTTTACTTATTTAAATTTTTATGCTCAAGAGCAACAATTAACACTTTCCATTATTATACAATTTGAATCCCATTCTAGTTATTCTTTATTAATAATTCACACAATATTATAACTTCGTACAAGACATCCTATTACTATTTATTATTATAACTTTACAATCTATATAAATTCATTGATTGATTTACTATTTGCCTTTGTTTCCTTATATTCAATTCTTAGCTTAGTATGACAATTTATAGTACTCCATTTAAACGACATTTCATTTCAATTGTTAATACTTGGCTTAAGTTTCTACGGTTGCATTTCATTTACTCTTCCGTTACTATATTAATAATTAGTAACGCTTATTATCAATAATAACATCATAATTACTTAATATTTATATGAACTTTAATTCCAAATAAATTCATTGACCAATTAATTTGGAAATTTGTAATAGTTGTTATTCTACCCTTAAATTTAATTCAAATAACGTACTACCTTATTATCTAAATTTACGAACAAATACTATTACAATGTTTTATTGCATCAATCAATTTAATCATTTCCTTTATCTCTCATATTCAATTACAACTACATGTTGGCATTTATCTCCATACTACCGATTGCATTCGCTTATGTTCTATCCAAATATTCATTTAGATTTTATTTCCATTAATTTATTCAATATTGACATCCACTTAATCAAATTTACTTCCATTTATATAATTGCAATTCAATTCAGTTATTATTTCATTAATACTATTTCAAATTTATTTCTTCCAGCATTAATTACACAATCAAACTTAATTAACCAATTATAATGGTTCCTACTATTCCTTCAATTGGATTTCATTCAAATTTGTCAAGAATTTATTATATTTACCAATGCAACATTTAATTTCTAACATTCGCTCCAATATAAATTATAAAATTTTCATTTCTTTTTACATTAAATTACAAAAATCAATTTAAATCAACATATTCAAATGGTCGAAATTTACGGGTCGTTACAATATAATAGAAAGAAAACACCTTTATTTCGAACAAGATTAGTCAACTAGTTAGCTATATGTAACAAATTACATAATTTCCCCATAGGGCATACCCCTAACTCTATCAATCTCCCACTTGCACTTGTGATTAATTATGCAATCTTATTGTAACATCTCTAATCGGTTTTCTCAAAACCAATTGGGTCAGTCCCTTTGTGAACGGTATGCTATTTTGTTTCAGTTATCTACTCTATTAATCAACTCTTTCCCACGGTGATAAACTGTTTTATCATATGGAACAAATTCGGAGTATGTCTCTCGACTTTCAGTAAGCTCTAAGTTCTGTTACGAACTATATTGCGACATTGTTATCAAATAACAATGTTATGAGATTCTCAACATTTGGAATCGACTTAGTTATAAATTTGTGCATTTATATATTTATATACAGTGTTTTTATTGCGGCGCTATTCAAGACGATCTACTTAGCCTTTTTCATTGAACCAGCCACGATCTTTCGTTTGGAACATTTACAACTTAAAGATTCTTAACATGAATTTATTATGGACATATTATACACAATATCACTTATGTTGTTTGAGTCCAAACACTCTTTATAAGGATTTTTTGCTTCTGTAAACAATTCCCTAGTATTTCATAAATACACGAGAACACTTCAAACAACCATTTAGTGATACCAATTTGGATTTGATATTTTCTTCATGTATCAAATACATAAACAAATCACGATATCATAACCAACATTACATGTATGGTAATTCCTATTGCCAATGCATAAGGAACTCACATGTTTTGTGTTAAATAATTTAATAAGGTGTATTTACATATTGATTTGGGACATTCCCAATATCTTTTATACTCACTATAAAAGACATCATTTACAATCCAAAGTTGAGTATTAAAACAACTAAGGTTGATTTCAACACAAGTACACCATTAAAATCAACAATGTGTTGTTTACTTACAGTTTAGAAATATCAATGTACCTTTTAACGTTCTTTCTTATGAACAGACGCTTCCTCTGCATTTTGATTGAAAATCAAACTATACGATTTTTATCAAAATACTTATTCAATCTTGATATAAGCGATATTTTTGTATCATATCTTGGATCATATTTAAAGACTCACAAACTCAATATCGCTCTCACTGGCTTCGAGACATTTTTGGTTAATATGGTAAACAACTTACTCTAAATCATTATTTAGAATTTTATGTTTCGATACATATGTACCAAAACGCTAAGTCTTATCAAGCAATAATTTTGTGAGTAAATCCGAATTCACTTGAGCATGTTGAATACCGAATCTACTATGCAAATTTCAACAACTGAAATTTGCGATATTATTCTTATCAACATTGCTCATTTAATTCCAACTGCATTAGTCTTTCTCATAAAGACACAATCTCAGCCGATGGATCACATCCCTTCGGTTACGACCACCAAAATCATATTTCGATAGCATACTTGGATTTCTTTCGGATTTGTGCATCATACCATATAGAGTCAACACTCTAAATGGTTTAATTAAACAACCGAGGATTATATAATTTCGACATTAATAAAAACTCATAGTTTCTCTTCGATGTACAAGAATACTTATTAGACATTTTACTGCTATGTGTTCATTTAGGTTAGTTAATTTCATTTCATTTCATATAATCGGTTCTATTTATGGATCGTATCTAATTCCATTTAACTACCATTAATTCCTCAAAGAAATTACATCACAATAAAGTTGGTATATCATGAAACAACAATTGTTTATTATTGTAAATAGAATAGGGATTCATAAGCACTTTATGAATTTCTTTATTTATAAAACTGATTTGGTTTTAGTTTACAAAAATTATGTTCAAAACTAAATATGTCATTCAATGACAATTCTTTCCAAAATCATTTTAGGGAGATTTATACAAGATCCTCATAAAGAATTATTACGTGCAATCTTTTGACACGCATAACTTGCCAACTCCTTGGCCTAGGCTATGTTGGAGTTTCTAACAAACCCTTATCTTGTAAGATTTGGTAAACTGTTATTTAGATGAAATGATATTAACCTTGTGTACTGCTCTTAAGGACATTACATTATAGAAAGAAAATAACTCAACTTCACTCACAATTAATCGTACACTGTCCAACAAAGTTCAGTTACTCCATATCGATGCATCATTATGTATTACATGAAGAAGTTATTTTGAGATGGAATCTTTATTCATTTTAGATACGTTAGAAACCTTTTCCAATATACTTACCCATTCGATCAAATCGAATCATTTCTATTGCATGTTATTTTTACTTCTGCTTTATATGCAATGAGTTCACCATAGAAATACTACATGTGTATTAAATACACATGTCTATGTCGATGATGACTCATCAGTGAATATGATGAAGTATGCGGAACCGTTTTGGTATTTATAGAATTACGATTGCATGCATCTATATATATCAATCCAAAGAGTTCATCAACTCTTATGATACTCCCACTAAATGTGTGCATGGCCTTTTATTGTTTGAGATATAATTAACAAGTATTATATGATTCAAAATCATATAATAAACTTATTTTCTCAAAACTACGGCTTCAATGCATCACTTTTGTTATGAAAACAAATACAACATTATTATTTTATTTCATAATGAATATTGATAATATTCGTAGAAATATAGCTATGTCTATTTTTTCAGTCGAAAACCAAAAATAGTCATTATTTCATAAATAATGTTCAGTAAGCTTTACAAAAACAATTTTCGTAATTTGATGCAATCGATAAGTGCTATATGACATGCTCCCACTATCTCCGCCACTACTATAATAGCGTACTAAATTCAAAGGATCACTATTCACTTAAAATAGATATATTTATTACATATACTGCAACTAGTTTACTATGGAGAGTTCTTTGATTAAATATCTTGAACTCAATGAAACAAATCTCATAGAAAACAATTTTCTATATGAAAATACATTTCAAAATTGAAATCATATTCCTCAATCCAATGTTAAGTGTCAGTCATTATTATTACAATTCTTGTTTCCATTGTTTCTTTATGAAGAAGAAATGACTATTCACTCTCTCCATCCCAACTATAAAATAAATCGCATTTACTCTTATACATTTATTTTCCTTTCTAAATGGTCAAACCATTCAAAAGAAAACCCTTACTACAATATCATAGTGAACTCTTTACGAAAGTGCATTTGATTATCCTTAACATTTAAGGACATCAAATACGTTGCTCTTTGCATAAACTAAATAAACTGACATTTCAGTGATTGAGTTCTTAGATCTATCTTATAGTTTTGGTCTTGTGCTACAATTAACACAATATGATCTTTTATGTAATCAATCGAGTTGAATAATCAATCTTATAGTACAGTTTATTGGCTTATTTCGAATGAACTATATTCATTGAAGTATCGTACATTACGAACTGTGACCGTTCATTTTATAACATTTATATATGTTAGTACATGGATCAAATATCCATCCATAGTCTTGTATTGCTTTTAGAGTTCGAAACTCATAAAATGCAATATACGGTCTAAACCAAATAAACATGTAAGTGATCATTTTACGAATGTATTAAGTAGTTGTAAAAATTAGGCATTGCATGGGTATAGAAAACATTAACATGTAATAGGAATTTAATAGTGGTTATTATATTTTCATTTGTCAACTTTCAATGTAGTTCATTTGTATATGTTAATTGATAAACGTTATATCAATCATATTAAGTGCACAATTTTATCATTGTAGATAATTATAACATTATTTAGCAATTGTTCTTACAATATTAGAAAGGTTAAATGTTACCATTTAATTTTTCTAATAAGGCTCCTAGTAGTATTTTATATTTCACCAAACCCTAAGCGAAACATAGAAGTCTTTCAGCTTCACTAGTGGGTGTTAGGACTCGTATGCCTTGGGATTCTGATCTTGAGGAAAGCTCAACAAATCATAGACCCACATACGATGGATAACACTTTATCGACTATATCACATACAACTCCTAACCTTTTGTACCTTGTCCTAATCCCGCCTTTACTTTTAGGAAAGCTCAACAAGTAAAGTGGGATTATTCACATGGACCTATCATTTCGACGGCCAAAGTATAATGCATGTACCTTAAGGAAAGCTCAATAAATACGTGCGGTTATCTTAAATCGTCTATTCAATATATTAATAGCACCGCACATAACATCCCTAGCTTAAGGAAAGCTCAACAACTAAGGAGTATGCAAGAAATTTATTAATATGCAAATGATAGAGGACAACTTTATATTAAAGATTCATAATCCTCAATATATTATATCTAGTGATATCGACTTATGGAATAATGTCTTATGAAATACTCTCATGATTCAAGTGTCAGACACATCAGAAATCATGGTATACGTATATTTACGTGTGTATTTATTCCTTAAGTCTATTTAGGGTATTCTAAAGTTCCACCTTCTGTTATACATTCATATTACATAAGCTTAATTATTATATAACTTTTATAACTTAATTAACTTATATAATAGTCTTATGTATAATATTATATTAATTAAATCTTATTTATTTAATTTTGATTAATAAAATATTTAATTAATTTTAGCTAATTAACTCTTTAATTGATTTTATATTATAATTCCCATACAACATTTATATTGGACATATCTACTATAACCTTTATAGCGCACACTATAACCTTTAAAGTATAACACACATATATATCTTATATATGTGTGTTTTATTTAATTAATTAACCTTTAATCAATTTATTCAATTAAACAATTTTGATTAAATTTTATTAAATGTAAAGTTTATCTTACTTACATACATGTAAACTTATGTTATCCTAAAAATTTTAAAATAACATAACATATATAATGTATGCATATATGTATTAATTAATTAACACATTTAATAAATTCATTTTATTAATCTTATTAATAAATATTGAAATTAGTATATAAATATTTTCAAACATATTTCAAAATATCATTATCCTTTCAAACATTTTGAAAACTTATGTTGTATTATGACTTTTATAATAAACATGCTTTTATTTTAATTTTCAAAATAATTTTGAAAACT
The DNA here is from genome assembly GCA_030737815.1 of Allium fistulosum. Classification (NCBI taxonomy): domain Eukaryota; kingdom Viridiplantae; phylum Streptophyta; class Magnoliopsida; order Asparagales; family Amaryllidaceae; genus Allium; species Allium fistulosum. The sequence continues at coordinate 240,424,181 of CM060902.1, forward strand.
AGCCCAAGGCCCAACTCAAATTGGGCATTTTCTATTAGGGGCAACCTTTGGAATCACTCACCTTTAAGGCCAGGCTGGTAACCAGGTAGGACATGGTACTTGATTACCCAATTTCAAGCCTAGACATTACCTTTCTAGACACCGTACTTGGTGGGCAAGTTTAATTAGTTAGCTTTAACATGACTAATTTAGACCGCATAGGCTATTGGGCTCTAATACCATTGAAGGAACGGGGCTAGTCCGTAGTGGAAGAAATGGGTGAATTTCAAAAAAAAATTACCATTTTGGACCTTTAATGGGCCTATGAAGTCTAAATTTCATTTATAACTTTTCTAAATTTGGTTTAAATAAAATCTTGTATTCTATTTAAATAGTTAAAGGGAAGTTTAAATAAATTTAATTTCAAATGTATAGTGTATCAAATACACCTAATATTTATTTATAAGTGTTAATGTATAGGGAATGAAACCTTCATTTCTTTCCCTAAAACAAGAATTAATTACGAGCACTAATTGTATTAAATGGAGAGATAAACCTTTCATTTTCTCTCTTTAATGTGAATTGACTGATTCATTAAATGTCATTATTAATAATTTATTCATGGCAATATTTATTACCATGTCCATATGTATTCTAATTATACAATTTGTCGTTCGAGATTTATTTAATTTAATTTATTTATACAAGTGTACATACATACATATATATATGTATGTATGTATGTATCGTATACATATAAATACATAAATATGTGTGTGCATGCGTAACATCATAATCCGTGAAGGGTATAATTTCCACGTATATAGATGCTGAGATTTACATTGCAACAGACACATTTGCTCATTTTTTGTGTACTGTAATTTGTCCAAATATGTGCTTGTATAGTATGTCAAAAAATACTAATGTGTGTGTGTGTGTCTATATATATATATATATATATATATATATAATTTATTGAATAAAATAGTTTCTACCATAAAAAATTAATGTAAAATAATTATATGATGATAATACAAGTTTTTAATATTTTAGAAAATCTGCAAACACATTTTGGGCTTATGACTAATTTATGGAATTTTTTACAATTAATATAATATTTATTATTAAATAATTGATAGTAGCTCGTAATCAAATTAATTTAAAAATAGGAAACCAAGTTGAAAAATTCTAAAAAAAATTCTGAAAGTATCTAAGACATATTTTGGGCACAGGCTAAATTTCTAGAAAATTTTCAACTAAAATTTTATTTTTAATTAAATAATTAATTGCATTTTGAAATAAGTTAATTCAAAAAATTAATAAGTTAATGTATAAAAGTCTGAAGCTTTTTCTAAAGGTTCCACATACATATTTAAGGCATAAGAAAATTTTCTAGAATTTTCTCAACTGAAATTATATTTCTAATTAATAATTTATTGCTGGCCGATAGTAAATTACATTTTAAAAATAATAAATTAAATTTAGAAAATCAGAAAATGTTACTATAATCTTATTACACAGTGCATCAAATATAAAAAAATATAAAATTGAAATTTCGATCCATTAATTATTTTATTCATAATAAACAATTAATAAAATCATTAAATAATAATAAAATATGTATATACTTATTTAGTAAAATATTTTTATATTTATGATTCATAATAGGTACAAATCATCATAAGAAAATTTTAAGATTAAACATATATATTATATATAAACACATATACAATTATACATATTCATAATTACAGTTCTGTACACATTTAATCTATATATATATTAATATAAATCAAAACTAAAACATTTTTTTAAGAAATTTAGTTCAACAATAAACCAATAAAAAATATATTATAGCAACCGCATAACCAATCTAATTATAACAAACACATGTACCTATAAAAAATCTCATATAATCTAAACAATAAACAGATCCGAATACAAATAGAGGATTTGGATGTAAATTAACTTTTATATGATAAACTTAAAATCAAACAATGATAATAAATAAAAGTGCACCTTCTAATGAAGCCTTTGAGTCCACGTTGAACGACAATTCACAATCCATCAAGTTGCTAATTCAGGATTGGAGACCTTCTACTACAAATTAGTATTCTTAATTTTGAATTGGATTTTAGAATTTTAGGGATGATTTAGAGGAAAGTAGCTGCCATTAAAAGGAGGAAAAGGAAGAAGAAAGTGGCGACTCAAAAAATGAATTAACTTATAATTAGGGTTTTTAGATTTGCTTTTATATAGATAGGACAAGAGAGAAAACAATGATCTCAACCACACATCTCAAAACCTAATCACACAAGTTGTAGACACCTCTTATCTTTCTCTAAACCAACGCCTATCCTTTTTAAATTGCATGGGTTGTGAGCCCATTTAACCCAAATTAAATATGTACAATCATATTAAAAAATATTTTTTATTGATATCTCATATCGATCAGTATATTCATAACTTTTATAAATATATGCAACAATTTTATTTCTCAAATCACATTCAAAATCCATAATTAATATTTCATAAACATTAATGTACTAAATTAATTTATAACAATTATAAACTAATTAAATTTTTTGGTCCAAAGACAATTCATAGTTTTGGTTGTGTGACTCTTGGGTGTAAATTCGATTAGCGATTAACGTCAAACTATTCGAACATTAACATTCACACTTCACTTAGCAGTGGTGTGATATTATGGCAAAATTTATCGCTTACTCATTTTCGAAAAAATCTCATTTTAATTAATAAGGATTACCCAGTTGTGACAATTGTTTAAACCAATTATCTTCATCAAAACTACATCACTTTGGACTTGCTGAATTTGGTAATGGTCAAAATTCCAACATTATCCACATTCAACTCTATAATCCAAACACAAAGTCCTTGGTTCAATAATAACAATTATTATCAACCAAACTAATCTGGCAAGAGATTTTGACTTTGGGTTGACTTGGGTTGACCATGATGCTAACTCATATAACAGAAGAGACGAATCTTCTCTTGAATAGTGCTTCACTTTCAATATTTCCACTTGACCCAACTATAGTCACTCAAAGGATGCTATGCCATGATTTGACTATAATTATAGCGAGGCTTTCATATTGAAGATTCACATTATTCTCAAGTCGAAAGAACTATGTAAATAAGTCACATCGATATTTTTTGTTTGACCTTTGTTATATTAACCAACAGGAAACTACCGAGTGAGTCGTTCCACGGTTATTCTATAACTATTAGTACGTAACCCCTATGTGCCCCGAGTAGTCATGAGTAATACATTTCCTAACATTTGAAGAGCGTTACGTACTCTAGTCTCAACGGATACATAGATGTCTAGTCTCGATGCATCTTGACTGGGAACACTTAAAATGATATATTTGTTTCATTATGATAAATTACTCACAGTTACAACACTTTGTAACTACTATCACAAAACATACCATTTTAGATTTTCTATTAAATATTCTTTTAATTAAAGAAATTAATTAATATAACTGCATTATATCAAGTATATAACAGAAATAAAACACTTTTATTTCGAACAAGATTTGTCAATGAGTTGGATATATGTAACAAATTATATAATTACCCTTTAGGGCATACCCCTAACTCTATCAATGTTGTCCATATGATGGATGGTGAATTACTCAAGAAATTTGGGGGCATCAAGGGGTTACATACGTGTGACCGTTTGGAGAAATTATAGAATGACTCACTTAGATTCTTTTTTAGGTTAATTAAAGTCAAATGGAAGATCTCAAGTGATGATGTGCATTAGTCTTTTGATTTTAGAATACTGTGAATTTTAAGTGTCTAAACTATACTTTGACTCTGATCAATCAGATAACAATAATAATCATGTTAAGGTTGTAGTTGGGTATAAGTTGAACCACTTGAAGTGAAACACTATATAAGTGATGAATATTCTATTTCGAATGGAAGGTTAGTACAACATAATTGATAGTCAATTTAAAGTCAACATCTTTGGTCAAAACAAACTGGTTAATTAATAAATGTTATTGGATTGAATCATGAGATTTAATGTTGTACTTCATAATTAACCACAAATACTATTAGAGTTTTGAACATTGATCGAGCTTTAAATATCAAAGTAATATAGTGATAACGAAGAGAAAATGTGCACAATATACTATTATGTAGGGTATAACTTAAATGACTAAATGTAGAATTTCACCTAGATAACCAACAAGCAACTGAACTTGTGTTCACTACTATGCTTTAGCAAAGTCCGTAGAGGTTTTAATATTTAAATTGTTAAAATTTATTGAGGAATGAGTTCATACTTACGAGTCACACAATATTATATGCTAGCATATTTCCAAATTCAACTTTACCAGATTAATTTATAAATATTATAAATTAAAATAGAGAAAATTAATATAGATGTCGTATTAATTTTTATCATTTTTATTAATTTGAAGCCTTAAAATTAAATTAAATGACATATAAACATTGATTTCATTAACAAACTGGGCTAGAATAATATATAAATAACTAATAATAGTTACTAATTGTGACCAAATTTACAAACATGTTGTGATAAAATATGGCCAGCCATAAGGGTTTTTGTTTCATTTGAAAAGAATAATTGAGGAATAGTTTATTAAGGAGGAAATGGAGGAGAAAAAGGTAGAAATATATTAGATATTTTATTATAATTTAGAGGCTATAAATACCACTCCTTTCCCATATTCTTTTCACTCCATTCAAAATAGATAAAAATCCTACCCTCTGTTAAAGTAAGTGCCAGCTAATAGCTAGGTATTGCAAGCAAAGCTAAATGGAAGGAGGATTTCTTTAAGGTGGAAATAGCCCACAATTATTTTCAAATATTCAAGGTAAATTTCATATAAGGTAAATTATTTTCAAAGATTTAAGTTTGTATTATAATTCATTATTAATATATATATTTATATTCGGTTGAAAAGCTTTTCAAAAATGATTTATCACACACACGTGTGTGTATTAATGAAAATATATAATCAATTCCTCATCCTCTGGTTTTGTGGTAATTAGGGTTTTGAGGTAATGGCGCCCGCACCTCCCTCTGGTCAAATTCCTCCTCCTCCTTATCCCAACCCCTCCGATCGATCTAGCTATAGATCCATAGTCCAAAACTGGTTTTACCTCTGTCATGTGTAGGTATCATCGCAGGAATCGATTTAAAGTACCCTCAGCATTTCATGGTAATTCTAATCATGATTTATATGGGCCTATAAACTTTAGGGATAAGCCCATGTTCAACATCAGGAACACTAAAGAATTTCCGGATTTACATCATGCCAAAGCCACGTCCATGTCTACTGGGTAGATAAATGAGCAGGTCGAGGCGAGGGTTCCCAGGAATTGGAGTGCGGTAGTAGCAGAGCAAGAAGTGTCATGTGTCAGAAACTCTTTACCGTTTGATCTTTCATGATTAATGATGAACAATTCAAGTAATAGCCCAAGGATCACCAATACCGAATATTTCACAAATAAAACTTAATATGATTTTTTGTTTAAGATGACGTACCTTGATTAGCAGCGGAAGATGTAATGGCTGCCATCTTCTTCTTCTGACTTCTAATAATTACTCTTCTTCTCAGAATTCGGTTTCTCTCTCTAACCCTATTTCTATATGTGTTTCTTGATGGAGAAGAATACATCTGTTGGCTGGGAGAGAGAGGACCCACATTTATATAACATTTAACTCTAAATCTGGTACGTCCATCATATACCAATTCAACGCTTAAGATTAATCACAGACCTAATGTTCTAATTATAGAACGGTCTATTTATGACTTAATTAATCGGGTCACATTAAGATTAGAAACTGCATAACGTTAAAGGTAAATGAAACGTTCTATTTATGACCTAATTAATAGGGTCACATTAAGATTAGAAACTGCATAACGTTAAAGGTAAATGAAACGTTCTATTTATGACCTAATTAATAGGGTCACATTAAGATTAGAAACTGCATAACGTTAAAAGTAAATGAAACGATTGCAGTTTCTAATAGCATATTTCTAACATTCTCCCACTTGACCCGATTATTCATAATATCAAGTGTTGAACATCATACTATGATAAATTGCTGAGAGTTATGACAGTTGTGCATTACTAATTCAATGCATTCCCTTCCATATACTACAATACCAGCAATCCATCATTTTATACTCATAATTTATATAAAACAACATAATGGTCCACATAATGTCTTATATCATAATGATTAAACATAATATCTTTATAAGCCTCTTTCTTGTTTAAAATTACATAAAGTACGTACTACCACATTAAAACAAGAGACACATAATTGTATATCAGAAACACACAAAGGAGCTCAGAATGTCACACATCAATTATTATTAATACAACCAAGACCCATTCTTTGAACATGTTCCTTAAATTGTCTTGGATGTAACCCTTTCGTCAAAGGGTCTGCAATCATAAGTTCTGTCCTGATGTGCATGATTGACACTTTTTGTTTCTGAACCTCATATTTCACAACAAGATACTTCAGTTTCATATGTTTGGCACCTTTAGAGTACTTGTCGTTTTTTGAGAAAAACACTGCTATAGAGTTATCACAATAAATTTTCAGTGGCTTGCTAATGGTGTCGACAACAGCAAGTCCTGAAATAAAGTTCTGCAACCATAATGCATGAATTATGGCTTCATAACATGCCACAAATTCTGCCTCCATAGTAGATGAAGCAACGATAGTTTGTTTCGCACTTTTCCATGATATGGCCCCTTGAGCAAACATAAACAGGTAACCAAAAGTCGATTTTCTAGTATCGATGCATCCAGCAAAATCTGAAGCGCTATATCCAATCACCTCCAATTCATTGGATCTACTATACATGAGCATGTAATCTTTCATGCCTTGTAAGTACCTCAACACTTTCTTTGTAGCTTGCCAATGTTCCCTTCCTGGATTACTTTGATACCTCCCTAACATACCGACCGCAAAACTGATATCTGGTCTAGTACAGGTTTGAGCATACATTAGGCTACCAACTATAGATGCATATGGAATTGATTCCATTTCCTTTCGTTCAACATCATTCTTAGAACATTGCATGAGATTGAATTTATCACCTTTCTGTACAGGAACTTTCCTAGGTGAACACTTACTCATTCCAAATCTCTCTAGAATCCTTTCGATATATCCTTTCTGAGACAATCCCAATATTCCTTGTGATCGATCATGAAATATTTCTATTCCAATCACATAGGATGCCTCTCCCATATCTTTCATTTCAAAGTTTGTTTAGAAAAATTCCTTAGTCTCATGCAATATGCTTAAATTATTTGCAGCAAGCAAGATGTCATCAACATAAAGGAATAGATAAATAAACTTGCTCCCACTGATCTTTTGGTATAAACAGTGATCAACCGTATTTTCCTTAAAACCAAAAGATGTAATAATGGTATTGAACTTAATATACCATTGCCGGGATGCTTGTTTAAGCCCATATATTGACTTCTTAAGTTTACACACCAATTGTTCTTTACCTTTTACAGAAAAACCCTCAGGTTGATCCATATAAACATCCTCATCAAGATCTCCATTCAGAAAGGCTGTTTTCACATCCATTTGATGCAATTCCAAATCATAATGTGCTACTAATGCCATTATTATTCTTAGTGAGTCCTTTTTCGAAACAGGAGAAAATGTCTCCTTGTAATCAACACCATCTTTCTGAGTGTAACCCTTAGCAACAAGTCTAGCTTTATACCGTTCGATATTACCACTAGAGTCGTGTTTGGTTTTAAAAACCCATTTGCATCCGACTCTTTTACAGCCATGTGGTAACTCAAGGAGATCCCAAACTTCATTATGTTGCATGGATTTTAGTTCTTCTTTCATGGCATTAATCCATTCCTTTGACTCTTTACTTTCTACAGCATGTGAAAACGAAACTGGGTCCATATTGATTCCTATATCATAATCTGATTCTTGCATATAAACCATATAATCATTAGAAATAGCTGACCTACGATCTCTTTGAGATCTTCTTAATGCTACTTGTTGTGGTTCATGCATATCAGCATTATGTAAGTCATTTCCTTCAGGAAGTACTTCTTCATTTATATGTTTTTCATCATCATGCTGTTCTCCAACAGCTGGAACAACATTTGGATTAATAGTAGATGGAGGAGCTATTCTAGGCAATGTAACATTTACCCTTGTTTCCTTTATTTCCACTATTTCTCTTCTAGTACTCCCACTGACTTCACCAATCTCAATGAATCTTGCATTACCAGTTTCTACAATTCTTGGACTATGATTAGGACAGTAAAACACATATCCTTTAGATTTTTCAGGGTAACCTAAAAAATACCCACTAATCGTTCGAGAATCTAATTTCTTTTCATGTAGATTATAAATTCTCGCTTCCGCTGGACAACCCCAAACATGCAGGTGTCTTAAGCTAGGTTTCCTGTTAGTCCATAATTCAAAAGGAGTCTTTTGAACAGCTTTACTAGAAACCCTATTCGATAAATAATTAGCGGTTTTGAGAGCATACGACCACAAATTCTTAGGTAGTGTAGAATCTGACATCATACTCCTAATCATATCTATTAATGTCCTATTGCGCCTTTCTGCTACACCATTTTGCTGTGGTGTACCTGGCATTGTGTATTGCGTACATATGCCATGACTTTCGAGGAATTTTGCAAATGGACCTAGACACTGGCCTGACTCATTATATTTGCCATAATATTCACCACCTCTATTAGACCTTATGATTTTCACCTTTTTTATCTAATTGCCTCTCAACTTCCTTTACAAACGTCTCAAGGACATTCACAGATTGAGATTTTTCATGAAGAAAATAGACATAACCATACGGGAAAAATCGTCAATAAAAGTGATGAAATACTTTTCTCCATTAAAGGCTGGAGTGTCCATAGGTCCGCAAATATCAGTGTGTATTATTTCAAGAAGCTGGCTGCTTCTAGTAGCTCCTTTCTTATTATGTTTGGTTTGTTTACCTTTAATACAATCCACACATAATTCTAGATCATTAAAGTTCAAATTTGACAAAATTTCATTACTTACTAATCTCATCATTCTTTCTTTGGATATGCGACCTAGTCTTTTATGCCATAAGAAAGCATAATTTTCGTTCAACATGCTACGTTTGCATCCAACATTATTTATTACATTCAGCAAGGAATTCGCATAAGTGTCATTCAGTTTCAATTTATATAAACCATCAATTAGAATACCAGAACCAACATTATCAGTATTCTTATATAAATCAAAACAACCAGATCCAAACGTACATCTAAAACTAGAAATATCCAACTTACTTACGGGAATAAGGTTTCTAGATAATGACGGTACATAAAGGGTACTATATAAGTCTAATACATATCCACTTTCTAGAATTAGACGATAAGTCCCAATGCCTTCTATTGTGGATTTCATTCCGTTTCCCATAAAGAGAAAACGATCTTCATTTGGATTTATGGTTCGGATCATAAGATATCCCTGCATATTATTGGAGACATGAGTTGTAGCACCAGTATCAAGCCACCATGTTTAATAGGAACTTCAACTAAATTTGATTCAAAACATACGAAAGAAAGATGATTACCTTTCTTTTTGAACCAAGCTATCCTTTTCGCACAGTCATTTTGATAATGTCCTTTCCTTTTACAGAAATGACATCGAACATCCTTTAGTTCCTTCTTTTCCTTATCCTGCCCATTCTTAGCAGGTGCCTTTTTTTTCTTGAAATGACTTGATTTTCCATTCTTTTCTTTACTAGCTTTATTACTCACAAAACTTACTGAGTGATTCACTTGATTTTTCAAACGTCCTTCTTCCTAAACAAGTCTACTGGCCAATTCATTAACATTCCACTTATCCTTTATAGTGTTATAGTTAATTTGAAAAGGTCCATATTCAGAAGGTAGCGAGTTCAGGATAAACTGGACAAGAAAAGAATCCTCTACTGTAAGTCTAAGGGAGTTTAACCTTGCTGCAAGATTAGTCATCTCTATAATGTGCTCTTGCATAGTTCGCGATCCATCAAACTTCATGGTCGTGAGTTCTGCCATAAGAGTACCAGCGAGTGACTATAGTTGAACGAAAACGCTCTTCCAGAAACTGCATATATTCCTTAGCACTTTCTGTTTGCGGAATTGTTGATTTGATGTTGTTAGCAACAGTCATCTTAATAAACATAAGGCTCAATCTGTTACTGCGTTCACATGCTTTATGGTTTGATTTTTTGTCTCAGTACTAGCTGTTGTAAGAGCAACAGGTTTATCCTCAAGGAGTGCCAAGTCAAGATCCCGAACACCTAAATGGAAATTGACTTGTTCTCTCCATTCAGAAAAATTAACACCAGTGAACAATGTAACAGATGAAGCATGTGTATTCATGGGAACTACTGCAAATTAAATAAAAAAATTGAAATAACTATAAGCTCATAGCTAACGCGATTCAGATATGTACATGATAGTATAATATAGCACTCCTTTGGGTAGATACTATCTTATACTTAACATAATTAAATACCAAAACATAAGTAAGTAATAAATATATTCAATTAAATAGAACTGACATCTTTGGATGATCAATATTTATTTAATCAAGATATCTATTAAACCTCATCATGTCAACTAGTTATAGAACAAGACTTTCCTTTGGGTAAGTTCTCAGTTCTATCATTAGTGACGCCAGTTTTTAATTGGTATTATTATAACTGACAATTTCTATCAATAATCATTATGTCACTTATGCACTAAATGATTATTCTGATTTTGACCACTTTGGTGATTAACAAAATCATAAATCTCATGTGCATAAATGACTTGTAACACATACTTGATTAAACATCATGAGTAAAGCATAGAACAAATCAATTGCAATCATAGGAAATATTCAGTTATTAATTGGTGGCTCTGATACCAAATGTCAGAAATTCTTTACTGTTCGATCTTTCATGATTAATGATGAATAATTCAAGTAATAGTCCAAGGATCACTAATACCGAATATTTCACAAATAAAACTTAATATGATTTTTTGTTTAAGATGACGTGTCTTGATTAACAGCGGAAGATGTAATGACTGTCATCTTCTTCTTCTGACTTCTAATAATTACTCTTCTTCTCAGAATTCGGTTTCTCTTTCTAACCCTATTTCTTTATGTGTTTCTTGGTGGAGAAGAATACATCTGTTGGCTGAGAGAGAGAGAGGACCCAATCCTTTATATAACATTTAACTCTAAATCCGGTACGTTCATCATATACCAATTCAACGCTTAAGATTAATCACAGACCTAATGTTCTAATTATAGAACGGTCTATTTATGACTTAATTAATCGGGTCACATTAAGATTAGAAACTGCATAACGTTAAAGGTAAATGAAACGTTCTATTTATGACCTAATTAATAGTGTCACATTAAGATTAGAAACTGCATAACGTTAAAGGTAAATGAAACGTTCTATTTATGACCTAATTAATAGGGTCACATTAAGATTAAAAACTGTATAACGTTAAAAGTAAATGAAACGATTGCAGTTTCTAATAGCAGATTTCTAACATCATGCCTATTCCCTATTGAATTCTTCTCTGCTCATGAATTCAATAATTTAAGGTGTTCCAAGATGACCAATCAAACAGTCAATAACGCAAAAGATAAGTGGAGAAACCCCATTGCTCTTTATGTGATAGGTCCCAGACCGTATGATCATTACATTTAAGCGTATTTTATAAGGGTTTTGGAAGCCAGATGGAGATTTTCAAATTTATTCAAAACACAATGGGTTTGTTTGGTGATGTTCGAAAAGAGTTGAGACTGTGATAAAGTCCTAGCAAATGCTCCTTATATTTACGGTAAAAGACTTGTTATGATGAAAAAGTGGACTACCAGAGTGAAACTTTCAAACGAGTTTCTAAAATACATTTCCATATGGGTTAGATTTCCTGGGTTAGACATTGAATATTGGACAGCTGAAGGCATTGGGCGTTTAGCTTCACTCTTAGGGGTTCCTATCAAATTGGAACAAGTCACAAATTAAAGGTATGATTTGCATAGCCTATGTTTGTGTTTTTAGTTGAAGTAAGTTCAGACTTTTCCTCTCCTAGCAAAATGCCTACTCTGGATGAAAATGACAAATTAATTGGCAACAAGTTTTATATGAATGGCAACCTTCAAAATGTGCCAATTTCAACTACTTCGGTCACTTGGATAGTTATTGTAACGTTATTGTAACTCTCATAAACAATGGATCCTAAAACAGTAGAATGTTAACATAAATGAGCAAAACATGATGAACATAGACGAGCCTATCAATTCTAATAGCAATCAAAAGACATCTTATAATCATTCACCAACCCAAAAGCATAACACAACAAAGTATAGCAATGTTCAGGTTACAGTCCGATTTACTATTAGGAAAATAAAACTAAGATGGATTCGGATTGTAATCTCTCAGATAATGCTTGTCAAACTATAAATTGAGCAAAGAAGTGAATTGCTATGCCACGTATGCAGCTTCATCTGAGGTGACTCAATCAGGTGTGCCTGATGTAGACATTCCAGTGCAACCTATTATAGAAACACTCTGCCTAAATTTGGTAACTGGCTAGAAAGCAGTGTTAGTGATCCTATAACAAAAGAGGACGAAAGCCTAAAGCAACTGCAATCAATGCTAGCGTGAATAGCAGTGATATTAACCTCACCAGTGCAAGGCAAACGAGATGATCAAGAAAGGAAGAAGGGCATTTTGAATTCATAACTACCATAAACACTGATATTATTGAGAACTCTGCCTGGAATAATCTATTTTTTCAAGTTAAAGCAAAGGCGAGGAATGGTAAATGAAGCAAGGTGAGTTTAACTTCAAATATGTCTAAAAACAGGGGAACACACTATTCTTAGAACTAAATGACATTCCTTGTATGGAATATCAGGGGATTAAACTCCCTTACAAGGAAGTATGAGTCATTAGAGCATATTGGTAGACTCACTTAATCCCTCAGCTATAGGCATTTTAGAACACAAACATAGTGATAACGATATCCACATTTTTATTAAAAGTTCCAAGCCAAACTGGGCATATTCAAAAAAAGAAATTCAGGTGGTGGGAAAAGTAGAATAATTCTTGTTTGGAATCCTAATATCTGGAATGAAAATATCATTTTTAGTGACTCACAAGCTATAACCTGTATTCTTCAAAACAAAGGAGGATTTAGGTTTATCTTTATTTTAATTTATGGGATGCATACTCAGCATCAGAGGTAAACCATGGGAGCATTTGAAAGACATGTCTAAGTATCTTATCCCATGGATCATTCTAAGTGACTTTAATTGTGTTTTATACGACGAGGATAGAATTGGTCCACATGATAATGCTAGAAATGCTGATGCTGAATTTTATGGCACTATATCCTCATCAAATTTACATGAGATGCAATACATTGGCAGGAGTTACCGTGGGAGGGGTGGTTGAAATCTTTTAAGTTTTAACTCATAGCAAAATAGATAGATCTTTTGTCAGTAATGAGTTTATAGAAAAACTGCTCTATTCCTATGTCCATATTCTTAATCACTGTGATCATTGCCCTTTGCTAATTGAATTGATTGAGAATAATGCACAATCCAAATGTAAGCCATTTAGGTTTAATAATACATCAGTGCAATTCAATGGGTATAATGATGTAGTTAAAGCAGCCTATACCTCTGTTCCAATTTCTTCAAAAGCTCAAAAGCATAAAACGTTCTTTAAGGGAACAGAAAAAAGGGGCATCAGCTTTAAATCAAATGCTTGACGACATGAGGGATAAATGAAACATCTTTGTATAAAAAAGTGGTGGACAATCCCAGCGATACTAACATTGTTGAGCAATACAATAACAGCCTTTTCTATCTTGAGAGAATAATGAATGGAAAATCAGCAAAAATGAAAAGTAAAATGGTTACATGATGGCGATCAATGCACCAATTTTTTTAATGCATGTATGTCTATCAACAAAAACCACAATAGCATTAGGCAACTTCTGGATGCGTTTGGTAACTCTGTTACTAGTACTTCATAATTGTAAAATAATGCTATGGCCTTTTTTTTTTTCTAATTTATTCAATTCTGATAGTATTAACGTAACACTTCAAAAATTTAACGGAAATTTAATAAGAAAATTAAATTTATTAAAACAAGAACTAAAATGAAATTTTTATAGACATCTGTATTTGGCTATGAAACTTGCACCATTGTATTCGTAGCGATTTTCCGAACGAATTTCATTTATAACACTTCAAAATCGGAGTTATTACATAGAAGTTACGGACGTTTGAAAGTTTGAAATAGAATAAAATTTTAAATTTAAAAATCTCACACAAATACACTACCACCGGTCGACCCAAGAAGGTTGAAGGTCGATCGATAGTGGTCAACCCATGGGGCTAAGCGGTCAACAGTTGACGTTGTAAAATCGACAATTTTGGATCTACTTCGAATGGTTGAGATGGGTTCCTTCGTCGCTAAGTTGTGATGACTGAACGAGATGGTAGGAAAAATTCTCCAGACCTAATCTAACATCCCAAACTTGTCTCCAACCTCTATAAATTCAGACCTAAGCTAACCCTAAAATCAGTAGAAAAACTCACCGTACCAAAACTTTGCCAAAATCTGTCCTCTTCTCTAAAACTAAAACCTCTTCAAAATCAAATTAAAAACAAAGTAGAAGGAATACAACAAATCGAATCTTGAAGGGGAAGCTTACGGAGGGCGATTCAAGAGCAAGAAACGAAGTTGGCGCTTAGATCTAAGGTGAGTGGGAATAAGTTTAATAAGATGATTATTTACAGTTAAATTTAACATATTAATTGATCTAGGATGTTAGTAATTTAAAATAGAAATTGAAAACCTTAATTCTACAACTTAGAAACCCTAATTCTATAATCTGGAATCTAGGTTAGAGGTAAAGTTATTGTAATTTGATAACGTGAAAACCCCTATTTTAGTTGAATCACTAAAAGTGGTTAACTATATAACCTGTTAAATATATGAATCTCAAGTCAATGAAAACTAGGTAAAAATGTGAAATAGATTGGTCATTGAAATTGATAGGGTTCACGGTAAAACGCTGTAAATAATAAAATTTAATAATAATCAAAACCTTAATCAGAACTCGATAAACCATAAATTTTTGTACGCGATTGGTCATCACAACTTAGTGACGAACCAACCCATTTCAACCGTTTGAAGTAGCTCTAGAATTCTCTACTTTACAACGTTAATCTTCGACCGCTTAGCCCCATGGGTTAACCGTTACCGATCGACCTTCAACCTTCTTGGGTCGACCGGTGGTAGTGTATTTTTGTGAGATTTTAAATTTTAAAGTTTTTTCTATTTCAAACTTCAAACGCCCGTAACTTCTCCATACTATCTTCGATTTTGAAGTGTTATAAATGAAAATCATCCGCAAAATCTCTACAAACACAATGATGTAAGTTTCAGAGCGAAATTTGGACGTCTGTGAAAATTTCATTTTAGTCCTTATTTTATTTAAATTTACTTTTTTTATTAAATTTTTAGGGTGTTACATTCTTCCCTTTTAAAAGGATTTCGTCCCAGAAATCTCAAAGGATGGAAAATATAACTTATACACACAGCAACCAATTGTTACAACCATCTACTCATCCATCGTCCGCTAACAATCATTGTCCTTAGAAATTTTCTAATGCAATATGTACATATATATGCAACGTTAAATGCATGTGAACCTATACTAATTCAAAGAGTAGGCGGTCTTCTGATATAGTCAACCTTCTGTCATGCAAATGCTCATGCAATGCATTTAAAATATATGCAACATCCTAAGTGAATATACTTGCAATTCTACATGTATGTGCAACCATTCCATCCATATGCAACATCCATATGCATAATGCTTAATGAGATAATCAAAAACCAAACATACATATGCGTAATATCTAATGAGCTAGACAATAATAATGGATAATGTGAATGTGTGTACCGCCTAGTGGATATGCTGTCCTAAACGTGTATAAGAAACAATCCAAACAATACATCCATTAGTATCCATCATCCATAACACTTTCTATTGACATGTTTACAACCATTCTTACCATCTAATGGTCTCTACCTAAAGGATATACCAAGTTAAGTCCTATACATAAGTAGTCCATACTTATTAAACTAAAATTGGAAACGTATCAGAAAAGAGTTGTGGGTGGATAGCATTGATCTTTTCCTTAGACTCTCATATACTCTCCACTGAATCGTCTCCCTATTGGACTATAACAAGTCTGATCTCCTTGTTGCGAAGTCGCTTTGTATCAAGCTTAAGGATACGAATGGGTGCAGAGCAAACAAGTGACTCCCTCTCAACCTCCACCTCCTCTAGCAGACCCAGCTCGACTACGGTAGATGTATCTTGTAAGCACTTCCGCAAGTGTGATACATGGAAAACATCATGTACCTCCGCTGACTTCTCCAAAAGTTCTAACCTATAAGCCAAATTCCCTACTCTAGCAACTATCGAGAAAGGCCCTACCAAACTCGGTGCTAACTTCCCCAATCTACCAAACCTTATAACATGCCTAAAGGGTGAAACCTTCACAAACACCATGTCGTGCATTGCGAACTCTAACTCCCTATGTTTCCTGTCAGCATAAGATTCCTGCCTATCCTGAGCGGTCTTCATTCTCCTGCGGATCAAGTCCACCTTCTCCGACGTCTCTCTTACCATATCGGCCCAAGGATAATCCTATTAGTAGTGTCCCACCAACATGACAGTCATCTACATGGTCTACCATATAATGCCTCGAATGGTGCTATCCCAATGCTAGCCTGATAACTATTTTTGTGGGTAAACTCCACCAATGGTAAGCGATCCTTCCAAGAACCTCCAAAGTCCAAAATGCATATCCATTGTAAGTCCTTAAATACACGATTTACCCACTCTGTTTGTCCATCTGTCTACAGATGATATACGGTGCCCAAACTCAAGTCGATCCCCAAAGCCTCCTGTAGACTCCACTTGCTGGTGAAAAGCAGATCTTGATCGCTAACTATACTAGTAGGAACTCCATGTAACCTAACGACCAATCTCACGTATAGATCTGCCAATGATGTCATCGTCCTCATACTCCTCACAAGTATGAAATGAGTGCACTTGTGGATCGACTATGACCCGAATGCTCTGATTCCCTCTCCCATTCCTCGGTAACCCATCCATGAAATCATAGAAATACTCTCCAACTTCCACCGAGTAATATCTAGTGGTTATAACAATCCTCTCGGCGTTTTTTGCATTGCCTTTACTCTTTGGCAAGTCGTACAATCTAGCTATATACTCCACCACTTACTTCTTTCGTATTGTACCAATATAAGACTCTCTTCATGTCGCGAAACATCATGTCACCACCGGGATGAATGATCATCCTAGAACGGTGAGACTTAGCCAATACCGCATCTAGCAAATTCATTCTAAGAGGAACACAAATCCTACCATCCCTTTGTAACCATCCTCTTGAGTCAGTGGAATAACACCTCAAATGACTCGATGACTCTCCTCTTCTAATCCTCTCAGTAATATCCACTAGCTCATTATCTTCCTTTTGCCTAAACTCAATATGCTCCATCAATGTAGGCTGCACATCTAAAGCTTCTAGTAATTCAAAAGTAATACCTAATGATGGTCAGAAGTCAAATGTAGAAATGAACTCCAAATGCTTCCACTCCAAGAACAAAGGACTCAATACTGCAGGTTGTCTGCTCAAAGCGTCTTCCACTACATTACCCTTGCCCGAGGGATATAAGATATCAAAATCGTACGATGCCAAAAAATCCATTCATTTTGTAACCCTAAATTCAAGTCCTTTTGGAAGAACAGATACTTTAAGGACTTGTGATCCGTATGCAGCCCAAGTTGTTCTCCTAAAAGGTAATGCCTCCATAACTAGAGCGCAAAGACAATGGCCGCCAACTTAAGATCATGGGTAGGGTAGTTTCTCTCGTGGGTATTCAAATACCGGCCGGCATAACTTACAGCCCTCCCTTCTTACATCTAGACCGCTCCTAACCCCGTTCCACAAGCAACGATATAAACTATAAATGGCTTCGTCTCATCAGGTAATACCAAAACTAGTGCACTAGTCAATGCCTCCTTCAATTTGGTATCCCCAAAGAAAAATACATTCTTCTTAGTTAGGCAGTTCAGAGGGGTAGAGATCTTCACGAAGTTCTTAATGAAATTCTGATAGTGGCCCGCCAAACTAAGAAAAATCCTCAACTCTGTGGTTGGTAGGTGCCAATCCTGAACTGCTGCCACTGATCAACCGCCAACCCATTTTCTAAGACGATGTGTCCCAAAAGCGTACCTCTTCTTTTCAAAAGTGACACTTTGAAAACTTGGCCTTTAACTTATGCACACAGAGTGTACTGAGCACTTCTCCTAAATGCAACACATGCTCCTTCACGCTCCTTGAGTAGACTAAAATATCATCCATAAATAGCACGATGATTAAGTAGCCCTTGAAAACTCTACTTATCAAATCAATAAAGTAGGCAGGTGTATTGATCAGTCTGAAGGGCATGACTAGCCACTCGCAAAGTTTGTCAGGTGTAAAAAAGGCCATCTTATAAATATTGTCCTTGGCTACACACAACTGGTGGAATCTGGTAGCCAAGTCAAGTTGTGAGAACACTTAGCTCCAACTAACTAATCAAAGAGATCGTTTATATGGGGTAGTGGATACTAATTCTTCTTTGTTGGTTTATTCAGCTCCCTATAATCAATGTAGAGTCTCGGAGAACCATCTGCCTTGGTGGCAAAGATGACTGGTGCTCCCCACTCAGAAAAGCTCCTCGTAATAAAGCCTTTCTCCAACAACTCATTTACTTGTCTGTTTAACTCACGTCTCTCCTTTGTTGACATATGCTTTAATGATAAGGCGACAGGTCCAGCATTCTCAGCAAGATAGATCCTAAACTCAATTCTCTCTAAGGCAGGAAACTAGTAACCTCAGCAAAAATGTTTGGAAAATCTCTAACTATAGGCACTGTATTTAGCTCATAATGTGATAGATCTAAAGAATATAAGTAGCTCAACATAGCTAATTCTCGAGGATCATAATAAACTTCCAAGCTATGCCCACTACACATGCTCTACCTAACGACCTCCTATAAGAGTCTAAAATAGCCCCATACATCGCCATCCAATCCATGCCCAATATCAATCCAAATCCTGAAAATCCCAAAACAAAGGCATCACATTAATAATTGACTCCTAAAATGAATAAATTCAAACCCTTACATACCATATACAAATAGGTCGATCCTCCTATTGGGTTTGACACAACTAAAGGTTCTGTGACTATACTAGTGTCTAAGTGCAACTCATCCACAAGTCCACTAGAGTAGTAACCTAAGTAGAAGCCTTATGAGGTGCTGACACTCTCACTTCATATGCCCATACTTATTCCAATTATAGCACTTGGCCTTTGAACCCTCTGATTTGCACTCCTTGGAAAAATGCTCTTTCCTGCCACACTTCCTACAGTACATATCCTGCTTCCTAATCTTTCCTTTGGGTGCACCTTCTCTCTTACACTGGTTCTGTTACTCTTTCCCTCTAGCCTTCTTTGGTTTTCCTTCCTTAACTTCCTCCTTAGTGACAGCATTCAAAAGATCCATCTCCATCAGACCCTCATACGTAGCACACATAGAAATATGACTTAGAGTTAAACCTTGAAGAGGTTGGTTCAGTCCTTAACTGCTTTTAGAAGGTCGGACTTTTTCTATGAGAGGTTGGTTATGCCTTTTGGGCTAACCAATGCACCTGCATTTTTCGTTGATCTTATGAATCGCGTTTTTAGTGGTGTGTTGAATAAGTTCATGTTAGTTATCATCAAAGACATTCTTATCTACTCAAAGACTGAGGAAGAGCACAAACACCATTTGGAAGTGGTGTTGGAAACGTTAAAGAAAAATGTTCTTAAGAAAAAAAATTCAATTGCCACTTTTGGCAATTAGAAGCGAGATACATATGACATATTATATTAGAAGATGGCATCTCAGTTGATCCGGCAAAGGTAGTGTCGTGTAAGATTTCATAAAGGATTACCCAAGATTGCCCCTCACCTCACCAAGTTGACAAAGAAGGATGTATAATTTAAGTGGACTCCGAAGTGTAAGAGTGCATTTCGCAAGTTAAAAGAGAGATTGACCAGTGCCCCCGTTTTGGTTATTATAGATGGAGGAGAAGGGTTAACTGTTTATACGGACGCATGTAGAGTTGGTTTGGATGTAGTGTTGATGCTATGCAGTTAAAGCGCTCGGGAGATTCTATGCGTCGAAGGTGCAAAAAGTCATAACGGAGATACAACGAGGATATAGCGGGATATAGCGGATGACTCTAAAATAGCATATAAAACTCGTACTTAATATTTAAAAAAAAAAAAAATTGGTAATTAAATGAAAAATTAACATTCAATTGAATTATAATTAATACATAAATAATTTAAAATAAAAACATGTGTGAATATACTGTGAATAAACGTAAAATTGTTATATAACATAATTGAATTTAGTAGAATATTAGAGTATTTTCATTCTTGAAAATAAATTAAAAATTCAATTAAATAAATTAATTTCATAATTTTTATAATGTATAAATATCATTTTTAATTCATTCTTTTAAAGAAGATATAGCAGAAATAGCGGAATATAGCGGGAATAACGGTATATAGCGGGGCTTAAAGAGGAAAGGCTATATTTAGGGCTATATGGAAAAATCATAGCGGTAGAAATCCGCTACGAGATATAGCAGGGTTATAGCGAGGTAATAGCGGGGCATTAACTGCACAGTGTTGATGTAATATGGGAAAGTTATAGCCTATGCAAGTAGACAGTTCAAGCCTCACGAGAAGAATTATGCAACACATGATTTGGAGCTGTAAGCCATTGTATTTTCGTTAAAGATGTGGAGGAATTACTTGCTGGGTAAGAATCCTTCTTTCCCTTTTTTGTTTATTTCTAATCTTTAAAGATCCTATTTAGTAATTTCCTTCTTTAAATAGGTTAAAAGTTTGATCTCTCCATGGATCATAAGTCCCTAGAGTATTTTTCCACTCAGAAGGATCTGAATCTAAGGCACAAACGATGGTTGGAGTTTCTAACGACTTACAACTTGGATATTCTCCGTACGTCAGGAAAAGCAAATGTGGCGGCAGACGCTCTTAGTAGGAATGAAATGTTGGCTCTCTTGGAAGTTAAACCGACACTATTGGAAAGGATCGCTAGTAAGGAAGATAAGCTCTTAATGAAGATCATCAAGGATGTTAAGGAGGGGTAGTGTGTAGGCTTTAAGATGGATAACTGAGGCATTTTGTGTATGAAATGCTCTGAATGTTTTCTTTTGATTTGTTTTCTTTATATGACATTAAAAGATGAACTTCCTCGGTAAGGATCTGATCTTCTTGATCAGTGAGCTTCGTTAGATTTTTCCTATGATTGATCACTTTCTCCAAATGAGATTAGCTGTTTATGTGACTCTTCTGAATTTTTTCGATCTTTAGATTGTTTATCAGAGTCACTTTCTTGAATTTCTTGATTACAAAATTTGGGAATCCATGCTTGTTTCGGATTGCACTGATCTCTAGTATGATCGAAGCACTTGCATACACTGCATTTCGGTGGAACCCATTCATATTCAACTTTTTGAATTATATTTTCATCATTGTACAAAGTAAGATTAATTTCTTTAGGAAGTTCATCATTTTCAGACACTTCAACAAGGAGACGGGCATAATTCAATCTTGTCTTCATAGTTGTGGCTACATCCATTTTAATGGGTTTCTCAATGATACTAGCCATAACACTAAATGCCTCACGATTCCAAAGTTTCAAATTGACACTGGGTAATCTCACCCAAATCGGCATTGTTGTTAATAGATCTCTGTCCATTTTTAAAGTTTCAGATCATCTTCTCATTATGATGAGTTTGCCATTGTAGAAAAATGGACCATAAAACTGAGTTGCAATCTTGAGTTTCTTTGAATTTCACGAGGAAGAAACTGTATTCTCTAGTATAAATTTCAAATTCTCCTATTGGTTTCTAGACTCGTTGAATATAAGATTTGAAATACTAGTATGGTTTGGTACCCACCACATATACAAGAACTGAATTATTCCAACATTCAGTTTTTCTTTTACAGACTGCTTCTTTAAGCAGGCCGTACTTTTTGTTATTGATCTTGATTGGTGCTATATGCTCAAGATTGTACTCATCCTCCATTGGTTCTTGAGGCTGCTCTGCTACTATATTTGCCCATGTTTTACGGCCTTGCTCCTTGTTCAGCGAGAAGGCTACCGGCTTTCTTTGTTGTATCATCGGATATCCCTTATTAGATTGTGGAATGTGGTTTTTTGACCATCTTTACCCTTCAGAATGCCTTTATTGGGAGCCGATGGCAACTCCTGACCTTTCTTGGCCTCTTTTCTCTTTTGCAGCCTGGATTAGACCAATTGGAACCCACCAATAACAATGATGACTCCCCCGATGGCTTTCTGATGTGAGAAACATCAGATGGTTTGACTTTAGAATTTGATTCAGAGAATTTTGAGATATTTTTGTGAGGATTTTGGTTTTACTCCATGGCTGAGTGGAAACCCTAAATTTCTTTTTTCAAATTAGTTGTTATCTAATGCTGGATATAGCACTTCAATATTTTTAACCAGGTATCAGAATAGTTTTTGGGTCCATGTTACCCCGGTGCCTTATGGGAAACCTCTAGCACTTCACTACTTTTAATGAGGCATCGGAGTGGTTTGTGGATCTCGTTGAAAAATTTCATGGCCTTCGTCTCACCTTTAACCCCAAACTTCCAATATCATTCGCTACCCTAAACCGTCACTGCCCTACCTTTCCTCATCATCTACAACCATCATCATTTCCCCATCAGCACTCCATTAACCTTGCATATCTTCACTCTTACATCTCGTACTTACCTAGACCAAAGATAAACCAGAACCCCCTCGCCAGTATAACCTCCAACAACTTCGACAACCATCACCTGAACCTGTAACATCACATAAATTCATTACATCAGTTGAATCCAACCAATCTGAACAACGCTCAGATCCATAATCCGCTGCATCTCCTCTAATAGATCTGCATCTCCTCTACAAGATCCTAACTCTAGATCTGAACTACTCTAGGTTTGCATCTCCTTCAACTATTAGTTTTCCTAGAAACCTACTATGCTGATCATGATCCAAGCAACCATTTGATAGTGGTACTAGTAGAAGCGGTCTAAGGTGGTAGCAAAATGGTTATTTTGGTGGCAAGCGTAGTGGTTGGTGGGGTAGCAACGTCATCCTCAATATTCTCCAAAGTCGACTTTAGAGGAATCCGTGATCTGGGGTTTTCTCCTTTTTTGGTCCTAGCTCATTAGATGTATATTATTACTATTACGATCCTCGGTTTCTAGCTTATGAACATTTAGATTATGAACATGGATAGGCTTTCTTAGAAAACAATTGATGTGGTTAATGATTAAAGCTAATTGGCTTGGTTGAATTAAGGTGTTGGTTGATAGGTATTTATTGTTGTTCTAAGCAAAATGAAGAATGTGGAATTTGGTTACTTTTTGGGAAAGTTTGTTCCATTATGCATTTCCTTTTTGTTTGTTATCAAAACGAACTAATTCAGAAGTGTTGAAGAAGTTTGTTTTCCACATGAGTGTTCTGTGTTTGCGTAATTGTTCTCTAAGAGATTAAATTTACGTTGGATCAAATGAAGCTTGTTTCGATCGGAGTTTTTCTAGATTTCGGTTGTCTGACATCAACTTTCTGATCGTGTTACTAATCTTATTCCTATGGATTTAGTATTTATGCTTCATGTTTCCAAATACAAATTTTAGTTTCTAATTTTTCACTGATCAGCGACAGTATTGTCGACAAGGACAATAGCATTTGTGGTTGGAATTCAACTTTCAATCCCATAAAAATTTCCTAGTTTCCATTTTTATTTTTAGGATTTCTTATTAGAATGCCATTTTTAATCATCGAGGAATTTCCTTACTATGCTCATTGTTCTTAGATTTCTACTTTGTATTTCTAGTTCATTGTTTTCATCTTTTTGGACGGTTGGCTACCAATCAGATTGAAGTTGATATTTGATGTTACTCTCTAACAACATTCGACTTTTGGTTCACAGCAGTTGACTTTTGGTTCGCATATTTAGATGATTTGAATGACATTTCTTACTACTGGTTTTTGTGCTCGTTTTTCGTTTTGAAGAACTCTTAACTATACGCATTTTGAGTTTGATGGGGAAATTAGTTAGAGAATATTACATGTTTGGGACAGTAGATAATATTTCTCTTTTGAAGTTTGGTTGCTTTACCATTTCCATAGGTTAAGTTTACTCTTTTATTTTTACATAATCTCTTATATATATATATTTGAGTAATGCATTAGACTTTATCAACAAGTTCATATAAGTTGTATAATAAAGATATAGTCCATTAATTCTATTATTTCTCTTCTCCCGTCCCCCTTCATTCTTTCGATTTGTTTCTTTATTGTTTTTTACAACTTTTGGATCTGACTATGGAAAATGAATGTGTCACATACTTCGTCTCTTTCTTTAAGACGATTCGTGGCTTAGCCTCAAGGTGCAATGCTAGCTATCAACCGCTCCATCCTTAAGATAAAAGAGCCTCTAAAATTTGGTAGATTTACTATTTGCACGACAACAAATTGTTCTGAATTTAGTACTTTCTAATTTAATTGCATGGAAGAATTCTGTAGTGAGAGAAATGGTAGAGGGAGAATAAGAGAAAGAAAATTATATGTTGCCTTTTCTTTTTCCTTCTACCTATCTATCATTTAAACAGACAAAATTGAAATTTTATGCGTTACTGAAATAAGGGATTGTTAACGGATTTGAAACTAATGTCATTTATTATAAATTTTAATACCATTAATTTTTGCAATTGGTTAATAATAATAGCTCATAAATAGATTATCGGTGTACAACGTAATTCCTTACAAATTTTTATTAACATTAACTTTTGCAACGACTCATAATAATAAATCATAAATATATTACCGTTATACAATGTCATTTATTATGAATTTTATTAGCATTAATATTTTTTAAATTAATTCGCTTAAAATTCCAACAATCCCTCACTTGAATTATTAAAAAAACATTTTAAAGTTATTTACGAAAATATAGGATTATGCATAAACAAATGTATTATTCGATTTGAACCTTTGCATAGTGAGTAAGGTTCATAATATACTAGAGTGACATGTTGTATTGAATTTTATCTTCGACATAAGACCACAACAACCTTTCTAAAGTGCTTTCATCTAACTCATGCATCTCGATTTAGTAAATGCTTTAGGAAAACTTTTCCCTCCAAAATTTTCATAAGAAACATCCTCATTCCCACATTTACAAAGGTGAGTCTATCAGGAGTACTTCTATAGCTAGGTACCCCACTCCACATAGACTGTAGATCTCATTAAGAGTTTCTATTAGCTCATCATCTAATCGCTACAAGTGTACATGCTTCTAAACCTTTTATAATATAGCATGTTCACCTCTTATCACTTCACTACTTGTTGTTTACCCATTGAACCTAGTTCTTAGGATCTCCAGTCGTATAGGATTGATTACCATTTGGAGTGTCTAAAAGCAATAATCTCATCCTTTTGTATGTTTTATGGACTTTCACTTTGGCCAATCGTTTCATCAAAGGATTTTTCAAATTTTCATCAGTGCGAATATGAACGATTCCAAACTTTTGCAATAGCCACAATACTATCGCAATGGATTAAAACAGCTTGTACACAATTACGCCAAGAGCGAAATATGAAGATGCCCCCTTGGTTGATCAGAGTATATACTAAGGCTAATAAATTTGCCTTTATAAACAAATACACAGCGGAAAAAGAAAACTCTAAATAACTATTTGTCTCTTGCACGCCTCCGGAAGATTTATTCGTCTAATAAGAAAACCTGTAAACCTTAAATCTCAAACTACTCAAAATCAATTGAGTATCCGAGAGTTTAAGGGAAAAACAAAAACTTTGAGTCAGACATAAAGCCTAGTATGAATAATAAACTAACATCTCAATCCTTTTTAGATATCTAGTGAGACCACGCCGCTTAGCGGAATGGGTTTCCCCTCACTAGTATCCTAAAACCTTTATAAAACCATATCATGTACTCCTTCATCCACAATGGTTAAAACATATATTTTCAAAATATTATGATGATATGCATACTTGAAAACAATTAGGATTTCCCCATCCTCTATTAGATTTTAATTTTCCTCAAATAGGGACTATCCATCCTATATTCAATTTACTTAAGCGGATGTAGACTATCCATCTCATATCTCATAGTTTCACTACGATGACCATAAACCCTTCATTAAATATATGGAGACTATCCATTCCCAACATGATGTTGACTATCCATCAACCATCACATAGTTTACCTAGGATTGCTATGAACCCTTCTTCAATCATATGGAGACTATCCATCTCCAACTCGATGTTGACTATCCATCTCCAACTTGATGTTTACTATCCATCATACATCACATACTTTTCCTAGGATAACTATGAACCCATGACTTGGCCGTTTAACTCATGCTATCCACGTGAATCTAATTATCTCATGCTATCCACATGATTAACCTATTGCCATTAGTATCCCTAATTTAGGTTATATCCATTTATAATTTACATTAGTATCCCCAATGATTGTCTAAGCATATAAGTGTTGAACACCCAACTATAGTGTTGAACTCATTAAGCCCACCTCGGTATCCCCAAAGTAAAAGAACGTTTATTTTATAAGGTTAAAAGAAAACAATTATTCAACCCCTTCGAAAGTAACCCCTTCGAAAGCTTTGCTTTCGACCCTTTCGAAAGAAACCTTTCAACCCCTTCGAAAGCATAAACCATAAATTTTAAAACAATAGGTTCTAACCTTTATAATACTTTAAAACCCTCCTTCGAAACCTTTCGACTTAGTTGAAGTATCATTAAGTAAGAGTGGAAGCATAACTTCCAAACCATTTGTAAGTAAACCTTTCCAAAGCATTGGAAATCAAACCTTTCGAAACCATTGGACTAAAACCTTTCGAAACCATTGAACTAAAACCTTTCGAAACCATTGAACTAAAACCTTTCGAAAGCATTCAACCTTTTGAAACATAAACCTTTCGAAGGCTTACGGGGTTCAATTTGAAACATGTGGAAAACCTTCTTTAAAACCTTTCGACTACATTGTAAGCAACCTTTGGACATTGTCGAAAGCTCTGCTTCGAAAGCTTTAAAACATATCATTTAAAACAATAGGCCTTTGCCTTTAAACAACTCCTTCGAAAGCTTTGGGTTATACTTCAATTATAAAACAAGGGTAAATCATCCGAGTCAAAAGCTTTGATACCTTTCGAAAGCATGGAGAAGCGGTTGGTTTTAAAACAAGTAAACCTTTCGACTTTGTCGAAAGCAACGACTTCGAAAGGTTGGAAAAAGCGGCAACAACCTTTCGACTGTGTCGGAAGGTTCAAAACAAAACAATGATAGGGCGGCAGTAAACTTTCGACCGTGTCGGAAGGTTCAAACCTTTATTTTAAATAATTGACCTGGTCGAAAGCAACCAAGTCGAAAGCTCCTTTTTGAAAGCAGCAGGTGTAAGCTTTTGGTTTGTAAAACAAACATACTCCAACCTCTTTGGCAACCAACCTTTCGACTAAGTACCCTTCGACCTTGTTCAATTCTTTACGTACCAAGTAACTTGGTACCATATGCATTGAACTTTGACCTTGTCATAAGCTATAACCTTTCGACTTTGTCGGAAGGTCTGCGTCGGAAGGTTTGATGCCTAAAATGGCTGAAACATGCTAAAAGCATGATTTTCTTGTTTTAACTTAAAAGGATAACTTTTCAACTAACCTGCATTTGTTTGTCAAATTCCTATTGGTTAACAAATACTTTTCAAAAAAATGCTGCCACTAATTTCAGAATTAAATAATAATTTTATTTTATAAAATGCCCCTTCTCCTTAATTAAATATATAAAATATTTAAGTCATATACCTTAAATAATTTTATATATTCATCACATCTCTTAGGAAAAATCTAGAAAAATCCCAGAAAATCTATTGTAATATGTTTTCCAACATATAAAAATTTCAAATCCAAATAATTATATTTTAGCCGTAAATAATTTATAACCCAATAAATCATTTTCTTCACTAGAAAATCAATATAAAATCCACATTAATTCAGAAAATTATGGAAATTGAAACCCATCTCCAAAATCATATTTTCTACAACATAAAATTTTCCCATGGCATTTAAAAATCATCTCTTCTCGGTTTTAGCATAAAACCATGTATATCTCCTTTTTAGCAAACTTGTTTAATCCATTTAAATCATAATTCAAGCATATCATTATTCAATATATAACAAAAATAGATTTACACTAAAGTCCAAAATCATATGATCATATAACTAAAATAGAGATGTAGAAATTATTATTCACCTTAGCTTAGATAAGGAAATTGAAGTTTGTTTGAGATTGATTTCTTCTAGCTTGAATCCTAAGCTTTAAGTTGATTTTCTCTTCCCTTCTTTCTTCCTAATGCCCGGCCTTGTTTCCTTACGGTTATAAATTTTTAGTTTGATAACATGAATGTGTATGACTAAGGGAGATAGTATAAGGGTGGGAAATATGGGCGGCTATTTACCCCAATGCCCTTATGTTTAGTATCTTAACCATTTATAAATTCATTTGTGTAGACAAGCACGACCACTTAATTCATTAATCAACCTCAATCTCCTTATCTACATTACTCTATTTAATTTATTTTAATTATATCTCCTGAATAATGTTAATAAAAGTAGGGGTGTTACAGGCTCCCATCCTTAAAGAATTTCGTCCTTGAAATTCAACAAGGACTAACTAGCAAACATAACAATCATTTGTAACATTTCCTAACAACCCTACCAGTCTAGCAAAAATCTATATAAACCTAATATAGACATACCATCAAAGCAGATCAGGACAAGCCTCTCGAATCATGTCTTTTGTCTTCCAAGTACAGTCTTTCTCGTTGTTACTCCACTGGACTTTCACTTACTTGACTGTCTTGGTCCTCAATCTCTTCTCATCCCCCGCTACAATCAGAACTGGGTGTCTAATAAAAGTCAAATCAGGCTCCATTATCAAATCCTCCAACTCTATCTGAGGAATAGTAGCCTCTGGATTCGTGGATATACTTGCGAAGGTGAGACATATGGAATATATTATGGACACCTGCCAAACTGCTCGACGGTTCTACTCTGTGTGCGAGCTTTCCAATCCTTTCTTTGATCTGAAATGGTCCAACATATCTTGGGGCCAGCTTTCCCAACTGTTCAAACCGTGCCACACCCTTCATTGGTGATACTTTAATGAAAACCTTGTCTCCTACTAAGAACTCTAGGTCATTACGCCTCTTATCCGCGTAACTCTTCTGCCTGGATTGAGCTTCCTTCATCCATCCTCGGATTAACTCAATCTTTTCTGATGCCTCCCTAACCAAATCCGGACCTATGACCAATTTTTCGCCAGTCTCTAACCAACATGCTAGCGATTTGCATGGCCTTCCATACAAAACTTCAAAAGGCGTCATTTCTATACTAGTCTGATAATTATTATTATAGGAAAACCCAATCAAATGTAGGTGATATTCCCAAGATCCACCAAAGTCCAATACACAAGCTCTCAATAAATCTTCGAGTACCTTACTGACTCTCTCCATCTGCCCATCTATCTGTGGGTGATATGTTGTACTCATCTTGAGTTTGGTACCTAATACCTCTTGTAGACTCCTCTAAAATTCGCTAGTAGATAATGCATCTCTGTCGCTAACTATGCTACTAGGAATCCCATGAAGTCTAACTATGTTCTTCATGAACAGCTTCGCCAAAATATGTGCCGTTCTAGTTGACTTTACCGGAATGAAATGGGCACTCTTGGTCAGCCTATCCACAATAACCCATATGCTTTCATTTCTTTTCCTTGACCTTGGAAACCCGTTTATAAAATCTATTGATACCGAATCCCATTTCCAGACTGGAATATCTAAAGGCTGAAGTAACCCACTCGGTTTCTGATGTTCGGCCTTCACTTATTGAAAATTCACACACTGTCTAACCCACTAGCTGGCATCCATCTTCATGCCTTCCCAACAGAAGCTCCTCTTCATGTATTGATACATCTTGGTCCCTCCAGGATGAATCATAAACTTCAATCGATGACATTCCTCTAGAACTTCCCTCCTTAAGTTCTCCACATTCGAAACACATAGCCGTCCCTTCTTTCTCAACCATCCCCTTTGGTCAAGACTAAAATCCTTTAGGTTATCAACCTCTGATCCTTCCTCAAGCCTTCTAATCCTCTCGGCTAAAACTGGATCTTCTCTTTGCTAAGAAGCTATCCTCTCGATCAGCACTGGGCGAACTTCTAAACAAGATAACATAACAGTACCTTGACTAGAACTAGCAGTAGATCTCAACTGCACACCACAACTGGCTAAAGCTTCTAGATCCTTCCATTCTGCCAACATTGCTAACACCACATTTTGATGTTTTCTACTGAGAGTATCTGCCACCTTATTTCCCTTTCCAGGAGTATACTCTATACCGAAATCATAAGTAGCTAAAAACTCCAGCCACCTCTGTTATCGCATATTCAACTCCTTTTGAGAGAATAGGTATCTCAAAGACTTATGATCGATATACAATTCAAATCTCTCCCCTAAGAGATAATGCCTCCAAATCTTCAAGGCGAAAATTACCGTTTCTAACTCCAAGTCATGAGTAGGATATCTTACTTCGTGCGGTCTAAGCTACCTAGATGCGTAAGTAATAACTTTGCCCTTTTGCATCAATATTGCTCCCAATCCAGTCCACATGCATCAGTGTATACTACCAACCCTTGGTTACCATCTGGAACTACTAACAATGGTGCATTGGTTAACAAATGCTTTAACTTAAGGAATGCTTCCTCACATTTGTCGGACCAAACCAACTTCACATCTTTCCTAGTCAACTTAGTGAAAGGCGATGCTATCCGCAAGAAATCCTTAATGAATCTCCGGTAATAGCCAGAGAGTCCAAGAATTCTCCCGATCTCGGTTACTGTCTCTGGCCTTTTCCAATTATTGGCGGCTTCGATCTTATCTGGATCGACTGTCAATCCCTCATCTAAAACCACATGATCAAGAAACTTAACCTCTTTCTTCCAAAAGTGACACTTGGAAAATTTCGCCTTCAGCTGATTCTGCCTCAACGTCTCCAACACTATTCTAAGATGAAACTCATGCTCTCTTTCATCTTTAGAGTACACCAAAATATCATCTATAAATACCAATATGAACCTGTCCAAGTGCGCTCGGAAAACCTAGTTCATCAAATCAATAAAGAAAGCAAGCACATTAGTCAACCCAAATGGCATCACCAACCACTCATACGATCCATATCTAGTCCGAAACACCGTCAAAGGAATGCTATCCTCTGCCACTCTCAATTGATGGAACCCCGTCACCAAATCTAATTGGGAAAATACTTTGGCTCCACTTAACTGATCAAACAAATCATCTATCCTTGGCATAGGGTACCTATTCTTGATCGTCCTTTCGTTTAACTTATGATAGTCGATGCATATTCTTAACAACCCATCTGGTTTCTTCACAAGCACCGTGGTTGTTCTCCAAGGCGAACTGCTTGGTCTTATAAAATTCCTTCCCTCTAAATCCACTAACTGCACCTTCAATTCTTTCATCTCAGTCGGTTTCATCCTACTAGGTGGTTTACTAATAGGTTCAGCTCCCGGTACTAGGTCTATCCAAAACTCAACAGCTCATTTTGGGGGTAATCCAGTAACCGGCTCAAATACATCTGCAAATTCTCTCGCTACACGAACTTGACTAAGCTCATCTCCAACCTTCATGGCACTTAACAGAGCAAAAACACTCTTACTGGAATTCTCTACTGAGAAGATGATTCGGTTATGACTACCTAGGTGCCTTAATGATATTTCCCGATCTTGCCAAAATATCCTAGCCTCATACTTACCCAACCAATCCATACCCAAAATGATCCCGAAATCTACGAAATAAAAAACATACAAGTTGCATAAAAACTTATGACCTGACAAATCAAGTTCTAACTGATCACATCTCATCGCAAGAGTTGCATACCCTCCTATTGGATTTGCAACCCTTAAGGAAGTAACAAGGTATGTGGGTTCTATACATATCCTATCAACCAAACACTGATATATAAATGAATGCGATGCTTCGGTATCAAACAATACCATAACTGGTATGCTATGAATCAAAAGCGTACCTTCCATCACAGACTTTCCTTTCTCAACAATAGTTGGTTTAGAAGATGATGGTTCCAAAGCAAAGACCTTTCCTTTTCCTGCCTTGGTAGCTTTAGGACACTTGTTCTTGTAATGCCTCATCTAGTTGCAATTATAGCATTGCACATTTTGCTTCCCCACAACCAACCTTCCATTTCCCGAAGGACACTCATTTGCATAGTGACCCTTCTTATCACACTTGTAGCAAACTATATCTGCTTTCCCTTTCTTGGCTGCTCCTCCTTTTTGAGCGCACTTCTTCTTGAAAAAATTGCTCTTCTTCCCATGAGGACCCTGGGATTCAATTGCCTAATCTTTAGCTGAAATAGCAAGCATTTCCTCATGGCGAATGGACATCTCCACCACTACATTAGAAGGATCTTGGATATGGACCATAGTCATTCTGCCTAGCTCTGGCCTTAATCCTCTAATGAATCTTTCATTCCTTCTGACATCTGTGTCAACCAAACCATAACCATATCGAGATAGCTCATCAAACTTAGCAAATCACAAACATATCTCCTTGGACAAGATCCATAAACTTCCTCATTAATGCTGATTTGGAAACCTCAGACAAGAA
This sequence comes from Allium fistulosum, assembly GCA_030737815.1. Lineage (NCBI taxonomy): Eukaryota > Viridiplantae > Streptophyta > Magnoliopsida > Asparagales > Amaryllidaceae > Allium > Allium fistulosum. The sequence continues at coordinate 240,457,205 of CM060902.1, forward strand.
CCTCTACTCTAACCTTCTCCTGAAATCAGCCCATGTCAGCTCTTCTTCCGGCACACCGGCTGTCACGTTATTCCACCAATGAAGCGCTAACCCTTACAACTGTCTAGAGGCTCGCCTTCTCTTCTCTCCATCATCCAAGCCTAAATTTGTAAAAATCCTCTCACAGTTCAACGGCCAATTCTCAACTTCAACTGCATCCTCCATTCCAACAAACGGCTTCCCACCAAGACTGGTATAGTCCCTGCTCATCTTAGCATAGTTATATCCAACTGGAACTACAGGATTAGCTCCTCCAACATTACCGGCAGCTCCTACTTGCAAAAGGTTAGCCAACAACTGAAACACCATCCCCGCATCCACTGGCGGATTTCCAGCACCTACATTGGCTTCAGCATTTTGATTAGCATTAGCCTGTCAACCTTGGTTCCTCCGGGTATTAGGTCGAGCATTACCGTTGGTTGTGGTGCTTCCTCCACCTAGATTTCCTCTTCTGTTTCCTGCCTACATATCCTCTTTCTCGTATATCTGCATACGAGCCTTAGTAAGATACATAAGAACGGTCTAAGAAAGAGGGAAATATGTACTTAGATATATACCTATATATCAAATACAAGTATGTTACTATAGCGTTAACCCAAACCACGATCTTATTTTCAAATTCATTGGATTATGTTTCAAAAAAGCTTTTAAATTTAACTTTTCTTTTAAAGTTCCATAAACCTATGCTCTGATACCAACTTGTAACACCCCCTACATGGAGGCCCAAACCTAATGGCTACGGATGCTACAGTAATCCATAGTTATTAATCTTCGACGACCAAATACGGTGGTGTTAGATGCATTGATACACAGACCACATGAATATAGAAATATCTTGACAATTCAAAAACATATTTCCACATTCAGATTAGAACATTTCATGTTCATTACATAATCCCAAAATACGTAACCACGTTCAGCAAAATATAATTATTACAATTACGCCAAGAGCGACATATGAAGATGCCCCCTTTGTTGATCAGCGTATATAATAAGGCTAATAAATCTGCCTTTATAAACAAATACACAGCGGAAAAAAGAAAACTCTAAATAATTATTTGCCTCGTGCACGCCTCCGAAAGCTTTATTCGTCTAAGAAGAAAACCTATAAACCTTAAATCTCAAACTACTCAAAATCAATTGAATACCCGAGAGTTTAAGGGGAAAACAAAAACTTCGAGTCAGACAAAAAGCCTGGTATGAAAAATAAACTAACATCTCAATCCTTTTTAGATATCTAGTGAGACCATGCCGCTTAGCAGAACGGGTTTTCTCCTCACTAGTATCCTAAAACCTTTAAAAAACCATATCCTGTACTCCTGCATCCACAATGGTTAAAACATACATTTTCAAAATATTACGATGATATGCATACTTGAAAACAAATTAGGATTTCCCTATCCCCTGTTAGGTTTTAATTTGCCTCAAAGAGGGACTATCCATCCTATGTTCAATTTACTTAAGCGGATGTGGACTATCCATCGCACATCTCATAGTTTTCCTAGGATGACCATAAACCCTTCATTAAACAAATGGCGATTATCCATCCCCAACATGATGTTGACTATCCATCAACCATCCCATAATTTTCCTAGGCTTGCTATGAACCCTTCTTCAATCATATGGAGACTATCAATCTCCAACTTGATGTTGACTATCCATCATACATCCCATAGTTTTCCTAGGATAACTATGAACCCATCACTTGGCCATTTAACTCATGTTATCCACATGAATCTAATTATCTCATGATATCCACATGATTAAACTATTGCAATTAGTATCCCTAATTAAGGTTATGTCCATTTAAAATTTACATTAGTATCCCCAAAGATTGTGAAAACATATAAGTGTTGATACCCCCAACTATTATGTTGAACTCATTAAGCCCACCCCGGTATCCCCAAGATTAAACAACATATTTTTATAAGGTTAAAAGAAGACAATTATTCAACCCCTTCGAAAGTCTCCCCTTCGAAAGCTTTGCTTTCGACCCTTTCGAAAGCAACCTTTCGACCCCTTCGAAAGCATAAACCATAAATTTTAAAAACAACAGGTTCTAGTCTTTATAATGCTTTAAAACCCCTCCTTTGAAACCTTTCGACTTAGTTGAAGTATCATTAAGTAAGAGTGGAAGCATAACTTCCAAACCATTTGTAAGTAAACCTTTCGAAACCATTGGAAATCAAACCTTTCAAAACCATTGGACTAAAACCTTTCGAAACCATTGGACTCAAACCTTTTGAAACCATTGAACTAAAACTTTTCGAAAGCATTCAACCTTTTGAAACATAAACCTTTAGAAGGCTTACTGGGTTCAATTAAAACATGTGGAAAACCTTTTTTAAAACCTTTCGACTACATTGGAAGCAACCTTTCGACTTTGTCGAAAGCTCTACTTCGAAAGCTTTAAAACATATCATTTAAAACAAAAGGCCTCTGCCTTTAAAACAACTCCTTCGAAAGCTTTGGGTTATACTTCAATTGTAAAACAAGGGTAAATCATCTGAGTCGAAAGCTTTGATACCTTTCGAAAGCATGGAAAAGCGGCTAGTTTTAAAACAAGTAAACCTTTCGACTTTGTCGAAAGCAAGGACTTCGAAAGGTTGGAAAAAGCGGCAACAACCTTTCGACTATGTTGGAAGTTTCAAAACAAAACACTGGTAAAGCAACGTAACCTTTCGACTATGTCGGAAGTTTCAAAATATTTATTTTAAATAATTGACCTGGTCGAAAGCAACCAAGTCGAAAGCTCCTTTTTGAAAGCAAGCAGGTGTAAGCTTTTGGTTTGTAAAACAAACATACCCCAACCTCTTTGGCAACCAACCTTTCGACTAAGTACCCTTCGACCTTGTTCAATTCAGTACGTACCAAGTAACTTGGTACCATATGCATTGAACTTTGACCTTGTCAAAGCTATAACCTTTCGACTTTGTCGAAAGGTCTGGGTCGGAAGATTTGATGCCTAAAATGGCTGAAACATGCTAAAAGCATGATTTTCTTGTTTTAACTTAAAAAGATAACTTTTCAACTAACCTGCCTTTGTTTTTCAAATTCCTATTAGTTAACAAATACTTTTCGAAAAAATGCTGCCACTAATTTCAGAATTAAATAATAGTTTTATTTTATAAAATTCCCCTTCTTCTTATTTAAATATATAAAACATTTAAGTCCCGTACCTTAAATAATTTTATATATTCATCAAATCACTTAGGAAAAATCTGGAAAAGTCCCAGAAAATATATTTTAATATGTTTTCCAACATATAAAAATTTCAAACCCAAATAATTATTATTTTAGCCGTAAATAATTTATAACCCAATAAATCATTTTCTTCACTAGAAAATTAATATAAAATCCACATTAATTCATAAAATTATGGGAATTGAAACCCACCTCCAAAATCATGTTTTCTACAACATAAAATTTTCCCATGGCATTTAAAAATAATTTCCTCTCGGTTTTACCCTAAAACCGTGTATATCTCCTTTTTAGCAAACTTGTTTAATCCATATAAATCATAATTCAAGCATATAATCATTCAATATATTATAAAAATAGATTAACACTAAAATCCAAAACCATATGATCATAAAACAAAAATAGAGATGTAGAAATTATTATTCACCTTAGATTAGATAAGGAAATTGAAGTTTGTTTGAGATTTCTTCTAGCTTGAATCCTAAGCTTTAAGTTGATTTTCTCTTCCATTCTTTCTTTCTAATGCCCGACCTTACTTCCTTACGGTTATAAATTTTTGTTTTGATAAAATAAACGTGTATGACTAAGGGAGATAGTGTAAAGGTGGGAAATATGGGCGGCTATTTACCTTAATGCCCTTATGTTTACTATTTTAACCATTTATAAGTTCATTTGGTTTGAAAAGCACGACCACTTAGTTCATTAATCAATCTCAATCTCCTTATCTACATTACTCTATTTAATTTATTCTAATTAAATCTCCTGAATAATGTTAATAAAATTAGGGGTGTTACAATCGGTTTTTCCCGTAAAGGAATCCCAACTAGCAGATTCCTTAAGTAATCCGCTTCTTCACTAACTGTTGCTAATGCTATCATCTCAAACTCCATTGTGAACTAAGCCAAAATAGTCTATTTCTCGGTTTTCAAGAAACAACCCCACCGCTATGCTAAAAATATAGTCGATGGTTGCTTTAGAATCATCGGATAAAGTATTGCAATCTGCATCATTGTATCCTTCAAGTACAGCTAAAAACTTTCCTTAATGTAATCCAAAGTTCTAGCTTCGTTTTAGGTATCTCGTGACCCTTTCAATAGAATGCTAATGCTCTATACTAGGTCTACTAGTAAACCAGCATAATAATCCCATGACTTATGCTATGTCAGGTCTAGCACAATCAGTGGCATACCGAAGGCTGCCAATGATGCTCGCATAGTCAAAATGTCTTACTTGTTCGCCAGTGTTCTTAAATAGTTTTACGCTTGGATCATACGATGTACAAGTAGGTTTATAGTCAAAGTAATCGTATTTCTTCAATATCTTCTCAATATAATGAGATCGATCCAAAGAAATTCTTTTATTAGACCTAATGATTTTAATACCAAAGATTACACTCGCTTCGCCTAGGTCTTTCATATTAAAGTGGGCACTTAAAGAAGATTTAACCATATTAACAACATGAATCTTTGAACCGAAAATAAGTAGATCATATACATACAAACATATAATAATGCAAAAGTCGTTCTCATATTTATAATGAATACATTTGCCACTCTTATTAACTTTGAAACCATGTGAAATAATCAAGTTGTCAAAATTTTCATATCATTGTTTATGTGCTTGTTTTAGACTATATATTTCAAACTTTATGTTCTTGTCTATGTATTACAAAACCTTCAAGTTGGTCCATATAAATTTATGCTTCTAACTCATCGTTTAAAAATGCAGTTTTAACATCCATTTGGTGTATTATCAAGTCATGAATAGAAGCAAGTGAAATTAATACTCAAATAGATGTAATTCTAGTTACAAGTGAAAAGGTATCAAAAAGTCTATATTTTCTCTTTGCTTAAAACCTTTAGCTACTAGACGAGCTTTATATTTATCAATTATTACAACGGGTTTTAATTTCCTTTTTAAGTACTCGTTTACAACTTAAGTTCTTATAACCAGATGGTAAATCAACTAAGTGTCATGTCTTATTGGATTTAAGAGAATCCATCTCATCCTTTATAGCCTTTTGCCAAAAATTGGCATCTAATGAAGATAAAGCTTCTTGGAGGTTTAAAGGGTCCCCCTCTAAAGTGTAAGCACAAAAATCTGAACCATAACCTTTTGCAATTCTAGCTCTTTTACTTCTCCTAGGTTTATTTTCAAAAGAGTCATTTTGTTCATTCTTACAGGAATATTATTACTAGATGTGCCCCTGCTATTCCTTAATTTAGAAGGAAATTTCAGTTCATAAAAATCAACTTCATTAGATTATATTATAGTATGTGCCTTCATATCATAAAATCTATATGCTTTGCTATTAATAACACAGCCAATAAATACATATTTGTATGCTCTACTTGCTAATTTAATTCTTTTAGGGCCAAATATACGAACATATGCTAAACAATCCCAAGTTCGAAAATATGACACATTTGGTTGATCCTTTTTTCAAAATCTCATAAGGAGACACTTTTCTCTTAGATTTAGGAATTATCTTCAAAACATAACATATGGTTAACAAGATTTCCCCTACCAGTGTGATGCTGTGCCTAAATTAAGTAAAATAGCTACAACTAATTCAGTTTACAGTCCTATTTTTTCTTTCGGTTTTACCAGTCATTTCAGGCGAGTAAGGGAAGTTCTTTCATGTATTATACCATGTGAATTATAAAATTCAATAAACATATTGGATTCATATTCAGTGCCTCTATCACTACATAATCTTTTAACTTTCTTATTAGACCGATTTAAATTTCATTTATAAAAGATTTAAATATTTCAAATGCATCACTTTTATTTTCATTAGGTGAACATAAGTAAAATCAGAGCAGTCGTTAATAAATGTGATAAAATAATGATGTTCATTTCTAGTCAAAGTTCCATATAGTTCACATATATAAGAATGAATTAACTCTAAACTTCAGATTCTCTAATTACATATTTATGTGGAGTTCCATAATTTTGGCTTGACTGAAAAAATTACATTTTTCAAAATCTTTTAAAGACATATTAGGAGTTAATCCTAAGCAAGTCATATTCTTTATTATACATTAGTTAACATGACAGAGTCTAGCATGCCATATATTAAATGAACACAACATATAAGCAAAATGGGATACTTTATTACTTTCAACATTTAACTTAAATATGCCCTTAGTAGCATAACCTCTACCCACAAATATACCATTCATTAATGGTATACAAATCAGTCACTATAGTTTGAGTAAAGCTAGCCTTATTAAGAAGATAACTCGAAACTAATTTCTTTCTCATCTTTGGAGTGTGATCATGTCCTTCAGTATGAAAGTTTTTTTCAGAGGTAAACTTTAGCTCAACGCTTCCAATTCCAACAACAGTAGTGGTGTGAGAAGCTCCCAACAACACTTTCTTATCTTCAACATCCGTGTATGTTTTGAACGTAACATGGTCATAGCAGACATGACGTCTAGCACTAGTATCTACCCACCATCCTTCTGATCCTCCTATAAGGTTGATCTCTATAAAATAGCAGGTATCGACTGCTCTTCAGTCAGGTTCGCCCGAGGAGCAAGACGAGGCCGGTTCCGACACTTTCGTGCCATATGACATGGTCAGTTACAGTTATAACAACTAAACTGACCGGAATTATTCTTTAAGGGTGGTTGTTACTGTGGTGCATTATGGTTCCTTTGAAGGTTACTATTCTTGTTGCAGTTCTGATTAGGCTTGTGATTCTGATTCTTAAAGCTTTTGTGATTTGGTTTCAGAACCGCAGCCTTCTTAGTGTTGCTGGAAACAACAAAAGCTTCCTCTTTCATATCCTATTTTTGAGATTCCTTCTCAATTCCGAGACTAATAATCAAACTTTCAAGTGAAAATTCTTTAGTCTTATGTCTAAGCTTAATTTTGAGCTCTTTCCAACTAGGGACAATTTATCAATAAGTATTGCAACTTGAAACTGTTCGTCAATAGTCATACCTTCAGAGACGATATCATGAGCTATTTTTTAAAGCTCACAAGACTGCGTCTTTACTGAACTATCGTCGGACATCTGATATTTGAGGTAGCAACTAACTGCGTATTTCTTTACTCCAGCTTCCTCTGAATCATACTTCTTCTATAGCGCCTTCTAGATCTTCTTAGCTGATTTGTCCTCTGCGTTGTGGTATTTATATAGGTCATCGTAGAGGCCATTCAAAATGAATTTTTTGCACAGGTAGTCATGCTCGATCCAGGATTGTTATTCCTTGCTCTCTGCTTCGGTGGATGGATTAGACAGTGGCGGTTTATCAATGGTCAGAATATAGACCACATTTTTCATTATCACGAAAAATTGCATATTTTGCCTCCATCTTTTGAAGTGCAACCCCTCAAATCTGAAAGGCTTGTTTGTCTCTGGCAGTGCTGTTCCAATAAAATCATCTGTCGCGGCCATTTGCAGCAGGTGAAAATGTCTTAAATTGTTGGATCTGACTAATGGAAATTGCTGAGTCATGTACTTCGTCGCTCTCTTTAAGATGATTCGCAACTTAGCCCCAAGGTGTAAGGTTAGCTATCAACCGCTTTGTCCCTAGAATAAAACAACCTCTAAAATTTGGTAGATTTGAAGTTTGCACGACTGCAAATCATTCTAAATTTAGCATATTCGAATTTAATAGCTTGGAAGAATTATGTAGAGAGAGAAATGACATAAGGAGAAGAAGAAAAAAAGAAAATTGTCTATTGCCTTCTCTCCTTTTCTTCTGCCTATCTATTATTTAAATATGCAGAATGGAAATTGTATGCATTACTGAAATGAGAGATTGTTAACGGATCTAAAATTATTGTCATTCATTACGAATTTTATTACCATTAATTTTTGCAATGACTCAATAATGATAGCTCATAAATATATTATCGTTATACAACATCATTCATTACGAATTTTATTACCATTAACTTTTGGGACGACTCAATAATAATAGGTCATAAATATATTACCGTTATACAATACAATTCATTATTAGTTTTATTACCATTAATTTTTTTAAATTAATTCACTTAAGATTCCAACAATAACTATTCTAAAATGGTATTGGATTTTTACCTTTAAAATGAGCTTTAATTTAACATATGCTAGTTTTTCTTGTTACTGATTGAATACTCATCTTTTATGAAGTAGCTTTCGGAAAGCCTATAGGTTAACAAACGAGAAGTGAACATAGAGCAATCATAATGGAATATTATAGTTTTGAAGGAATTCTAATGGTTGATCTATGGGAAGGAGTCTGTGAATAGTTATCTCATTATCTGCAACTAGTATTTTAATTCCTGTTTTGTATGCTCGTGCTATGTGATCTGCAGGAGATCACTAGAACTTATGTTTAATTGATCGAGGTTGCAAACATGCAAAACCTTTACTGGGTTTTATTAGATTCATGTATGCATTATAAGAGAAACATTGCTTTTATTAATCAAGCGGTCGGGTATGACGCTTGCATAGCAATACCACATAGCCTTTCTTTGTCATCGACATCTCTCTGTATCTTCACATATTCATTCTCTCCCCACGAAGAACCCCATGAATTCTTGACCAACCAATACTTAGTTCTATCTTCTTCGATTTCGTAACCCACTATTGTTACACCGTGGTTTAAGTCAGTACCAAAGGGGCTTAAGAAAGACATGAAGCATATACATGTCAGATACATTGATTTGAAAATTTTCATAAACTAGGAACATACGTCCTTACCTGTGAACACTACGTTAGAGTATAGCTAAAACGAACAACTTTTCGTATCAATGGCGACAGAAATAGGTTGATGAGCCACAACCTTTAGTAAGGTTGCTTCGTCATTAGATGACACATGTTCAAATCCACTTACCGTGCTTGGATAATGAAACAAGTTATTAGATTTGCATGTTTTCAAAGTTGCTCCTTGGTACATATAGTTGGCTTCTGGTGTTAAGCCCTCATTATTGACAATGAATTGGAAATCTTTAAACATGTGGCCTCCATTGCAACAATTGTTATCACCACCAGTGTTGCAATATATAAGCTCTTGTTCTGAAAGAGAGACTAGTTCTCTAGTTTTGATCTTGTTGATGCCTTCTACTGCAGAAAACGCCTAACAAGATTCTATTTTTGGAGCATGCATGCATGAATGTAAGAATAAGTTAACTGCAAAGATTTTATTATAAAATCATATAACATAGTTGTAAATCTTACCATAGTGTCCTTGATGTTTGACCAGAGTGACTGTGCCCTTTGTTCTTGTTAACCATAAAGCTCACTAAAGAACAAATGCATGAAAGAAGGCTCATGAAAGTGCTGAAGAAGCTTTGCAAGAATTGAAAAGAAAGGTTTTGCCATGATTCAAAAGCAGCGTTTCAATGCATTGAAGTAGCTTTCGAAGAGGTTGGATTGATGCTGCAAGCACCTGATGCTCCTGCAAGTATTAAGTGAAATAAGGACTTTCGTAGGAGTTGAAAGGGGGGCGAAGCTACCCTTTCGACTCAGTTGATCCTTTCGAAACAGTTGGGTTCCCATGCATAAAGGAGTTTTGAATGTGTTAAGAATGCCTTTCGACGATATCAAATAACAAGCTTCCGCACATATATTGATGTAACATCCCCCTACTTGGAGGCCCAAAACTAACGGCTACAGATGCTACAGTCATCCATAATTATTAATCCTCGGCGATGAAATACAGTGACATTAGATACATTGATACACAGAAACACAAGAATATAAGAAAAATTTAAACAGCAAAACAAATTCCACATTCCATTTCAAAATATTTCAAATTGATTACATAATCCCAATTCATAGACCACGTTCAGATAACATATAATTATTACAAATTACGCCAAGAGCGACATATGAAGATGCCCTCTTGGTTGATCAGAGTATGTAGATAGGCAAGAAATTTTTTTTCCTTTACAAACAAAAAGCACAGCAGAAATAAAAGAATTCTAATAACAATCTTGCCTCCTGCACGTCCTCGGAAGCTTTATTCATCTAACGAACACCTGGAAACCTTAACTCTTAACCTACTCAAAATCAACTGAGTATCCGAGAGTTTAAGGGGAAAAACTTCGAGTCGGACATAGAGCCTGGTATGAATAATAATTTACCATCTCAAACTATTTAGATATTCAATGAGACCACGCCGCTTAGCGGAACGGGTTTTCCCCTCACTAGTGTCCTAAAACATTTATAAAACCATATGCTGTGCTCCTGCATCCACAATGGTTAAAACATAGTATTTCAAAACATTATGATGATATGCAAAACAAATAAATCAATTATGGATTACCCATCCCCATTTATTCTGACTATCTGTCTCAATTATAGTTTCTAGGGTTATTATTAACCTGTTAAAATATTAAGGACCATCTGTCTAATTACTTAGTTTTCATGGGATCACTAAGAACCTATTGGTAACTCCCATATCTTTATTTCTTATCCTAGTTTTCATGGGCTAACTAGGAATCTATTGGCTGCCTGCCAATATCTTAATCCGGATATAGTTTTCATGGGCTAACTACAAACCTACTGGCCCCTGCCAGTATCAAATCATAGTTTTCATGGGCTGACTATGAACCTATTGGCCTGTGCCAATATCTTTAATTAAAAATTTAACATCTGTTAAGTTATATTCACTACTAGGTCAACCTAACTGGTTATTCTACCCTTTCCCCAAAATACAGTTATGAGTGAATAACAATGTGAATAACACTTCAAGATCTTTGGTTATGCCATGGTTATTACTTAAAATTGAGATTGGGTTTATGTTTTGAAACCATAAAAACATCCCTTTCGAAACTTCTGGATAGCCTACTTCGAAAGCAAAGACCTCTTTTCAAAACATTGTATACATACCTTCCAAATCCCTTAATAAACATTCTCTTTCGAAACCTATTATACCTTTCGATGGTATCAAATCATCTTTTTAAAATCTAGAGCTTTGAAACAAATAAAAGTACCCCTTTCGAAAGTATTGGGTTTGCTCTTTAAAAAAATCATTTAGGTCAAAATGGTTATATATGAAAGGATCTCTTTCGACACCAATAAAAATTAGTTTGGGGGAAAATTTATAGTGTCGGAACCATCTTAGTCGATAGCAAAACCTTTAAAATCAAAAAGCTTGAAGGACAGAGTCGAAACCCCCTTTCGACTCATCACCTTCGAAACCCTCAAACCCTTCGAAAACATACAAGAAAAAGGCTTAATTAAAACAGAAGTAACCCCTTCGACAACATAGATGACTTCAATGCAGTCGAAAGTGGGATTAGCGGCTTGGTTTTGACTTGGACGAAACCTACCCTTTTGAAAGCAATTATTTAAAGGGAAAGGTACTCCTTCGAAAGAAAATAGTTTAACACCATATGACAACCTTCTTCGAAAGCTAATTATAAAACCTTTTCGAAAGCTTTAGGTAAAACTAGGCAAGACTTTAACTTTTGAAAACAAAGCAGGATTTCGACCTCATCGGAAGCTAACCTTTCAACACTATGGCTTCCGCCTTCCTTTCAATCCACTGCATACCATCTAAGTGATATCTTGTGTATTGGTTTCAGCTACGTGGGTTTCGACTATGTTGGTTTCGATTGGGACAAGGCAGAATCAAAGGAGTCGAAAGGTCCTTACTAATAGGGCGGAACACCATTTTCTGGTTTAATGGCTGAATTACAGAAACTTTTAATAATTACTTTCTAACAACTTGCCTATTTGTAAACTATTGATTGGCTGTCATAAAAACTTTTCAAATACTCTACCTTTATAACTGCCGCATTTATTCAGATCCTAATTAAAGGATTTTAATGTTAAAACCTTTCCATATAACAAAACCGATATATGCAGAAAAGCTCTTCTTTTAAAATAATTTATTTCCCCTAGTAAATCAATTGGAAAAAATCTCCAAAAATCACATAAATTCAATTTCATCATGTAATCAAACATAATAAAATTTTAGACCCAATTTCTTTCTGAAATTCTCGAAATAAATTTTAAACCCAATTATATCATATTTTTCATTAAAAATTCATAATAAAATTTACATAGCTTGGAAAATTCTAAAAATTAAAACTCATCTCCAAAATCATGTTTTACTTAACATAAAAATTTTCCATGGCAATCTAAAATCATATATTCTCGGTTTCATGTCAAAACCATGCAAATTCATGTGCTTATGAATTAAAACAAATCATCATAATATAACTTAGGAATATCATCATCCATTTTATCACAAAAACGAATTTAAATCATAAATTTGAAACAATATAATCATAGAATAAAAATAGAGATGGTAGAGGATTATTATTCATCTTAAACTTGATAAGGAATTTGAGATTTGTTATTGATTAATCCTCCCCAACTTTTGATCTTTAGCTTTTGATTAAAATTCCTCTTCTCCTTTGTTAATGGCCAGCTCTATTAGGGCTCTTGCATTATTTTGATTTAAGAAATAAAATTAACGTGAATGGACAAAACGAGAAGTTATATCCGTGTATAATTAGTTGGCTAATTTACTAATATGCCCATGTGTAGTTTAATTAACCTTTAAACCAATTTAAAGTCCATTTACTTTGTTAATAAGCACGACCCTATAAATATAATTTTATCAAATCTCAATCTCCTTATCATCATTATTCTATTTAATTTATCTAATTAAATTTCCTGAATAATTTTATCAAAAATTAGGGATATTACAGACTACCCCTTATAGAATTTCATCCTCGAAATTCAATAAGGACTAAATACTAAACACAATAATCTGTAACAACTGCTAACAACCATACTAGTCTAACTGACTAGCAACTATCTATACAAATCTAATATAGAAATACCCTCAAAGCAGATCAGGATAAATATCTCTAATCTCGTACTCTGTCTTCCAAGTACAGTCCTTCTCTTTGTCGCTCCACTGAACTTTCACCAACCTGCCTGTCTTGTTCCTTAATCTTTTCTCATTTCCAGCTGCAACCCGAACTGATTGTCTAACAAAAGTCAATTAGGCTCTACCACTAAGTCATCCAACCCTGTCGGAGGGATAGTAGTCTTTGGATCATGCACATACTTGCGAAGATGAGACATACGAAATAGATTATGGACACCTGCCAAACTGCCCGGAAACTCTATTCTGTATGCGAGTTTTCCAATTATCTCTATAAACTGGAATGGACCTACATATCTTAGGAATAACTTCCTCAACTTTCCAAATCGTATCACACCCTTCATAGGTGATACCTTAATTAAAACCTTATCTCCAACCGAGAATTTTAGGTCCTTACGCCTCTTATTTGCATAACTCTTCTATCTGGACTGAGCTTCCCTCATCCTTTTCCGGATCAACTCAATCTTCTCTGACGCCACTCTAACTAAATCTGGACCTAAGACTAATCTGTCTACAGTCCAACCAACATGCTGGTGATTTGCATGGCCTTCCATACAAAGCTTCAAACGGTGCCATTCCTATACTAGTCTGATAAATATTATTATAGGAAAACTCAACCAAATGTAGGTGATCTTCCCAAGATCCACCAAAGTCCAACACACAAGCTCTCAATAAATCTTCGAGTACCTTGTTGACTCTCTCTGCCTGCCTATCTGTATGAGAGTGATATGCAGTACTCATATTAAGCTTTGTACCCATTACTTCCTGTAGACTCTTCCAGAATTCACTAGTGAACAATGCATCTCTATCACTGATTATACTACGGGGAACCCTATGTAGTCTAACTATGTTCTTCGGGAACAACTTAGCTAAAACAGGTGCCTTTCTGGTTGACTTAACTGGAATGAAAGGGGCACTCTTGGTCAATCTGTCCACTATAACACATATACTTTCATTACCTCTATTTGACCTTAGCAACCTATCAATAAAATCCATGGATATCGAATCCCATTTCTAAACTGGAATCTCTAAAGGCTATAGTTACCCACTTGGTTTCAGATGTTCAGCTTTCACTTGTTGATAGTTTGCACACTGTCTAACCCACACACCAACATCCCTCTTCATTTGTAACAACCCTGGTTTTAATGATTACCTTAGTTATAATTTAATATTGAGAATTAATAATAAATCGGAAATTTATATTGTTTATTTGGAATAAACAATAAATTTTGAGAATAAATGAGAAAATAAAGTTTTGGAAACTTTATTATAATGGTTTGAGTTAATAATAAGTGGAAGATGATTTTTATTGGGTGATAGTGCAAAATTTTTATTAATTATCGCCATTTGCTTTTTTTAATAATTTTAAAAGAAGTATTTGATTTTTTAAAGAGTGTTATATTAAATAAAAAGGTGAAATTAGGTTTAAAAATATGTTTTGATTATTAATTTGAGTTTAAAGTGGTTTGTTATATTTTTCTATGCAAGAAAATAATTTTTTGTAGAATTTTTGAAGTTAAAAATATGGATTTAGGTATTTATTAGTGTAAAATTGGTTATTTGTGTAAAATAAGAATTTTAATAAAAAAAGCATTTTAAAAACTAAAATTTATCTTTTTATTAAGTATAGAATATTTTATTTAAAGATGTAAGTATGTTTACATGTTTTATTTATATTAAAAACTTGAAGAAAAGGTTCTTTTGCTTTATTACATAAGTAAGTAGACTTGTTTTAGTGTTAACTAGTTCACATAGATTAACTGATTTATTGTATTGGGTCCAAAGCCCATTAATTAGAAGTAACCAGAAGAAATGAGAAGTGAGAAACTTACCTGTACATACTCTACTCCACCTTCTTCTTCTCCAGTAAAAGAAAGAAACCAGTAAATAAGAAACTTCATTTTTTTTAGATCCAAAGCTATAAATCTTCATTCTCTTCAATAAATTGTTGTCTCTAGCTAATCTAAGGAGAAATCAGAAGGTAATCCATTCCAAAACTAAATATTTCATCAAAAATCCAAATTTGAGAATTTATATTGTCTGTTAATTGTTTGTCTCCTTTGCATGTCTGTATATTGAGTTCTACCGGAAATTGAAGTTGTTTTTAATCTAAAAACATCAACTCTTTCAAGAAAATTCAGGTTTTATCTTCTCTGGTGCAAGCTGAGTTAACAAACTCACAATTCTAGCTGAAACAAACCTCTAATGCAAAGATCTGTGCAATTTATTGTTTACTGTAAACAATTTTTGATCTCTTTTAGTTTACAGTTATTCCCTGTTTTTGGTTGCCACTTTGAGAGTCTATATCTTCTTGTCCTTTTGATGAATTGTTGCCAAATCTTTTCTAGATTATAGTTTGGATGTTGTATTACATGCATGCCAAATTTCATTGCTTTTTATCATAGTTTGCTATTTGGAAATCGCACTGGAAAATCAGGTCGACGCTGAATGATTTACTGGGCAAAGTTCGTGCCCTAGGTCGACATGCATGTCGTCCCCAAGCTCTCTAGGTCGACCGTACGGTCGACCTATAGGGGGTAGAGGTCGACCTTGAGGTCGACCTGCATGCCGACCTCTAAGGCATTTGGACTGGGCCTTCTTCTCTTGTGTTGTGTAAATTGTGAAGCTTATTCTAGCTTAGTTGTTCTCTATTTTGCTTTATTTTGATGATGTTTTGATGATGTTTTAAGAGCCATGATGCTTATCAATAGGCTAGCTAAATTTTGGATAATTTGAAATTCAAATTTGAATTGATTTTGAGTTGAATTTGAATTGAATTCGAATTTTTGGTTTTGACGAATCTTCTTTGTTTTTCATTGTTTTCGAGCACGGTTTTCTCCAAACCTTTTTGAAATTATTTTTGAAATAAATGGACATTTCAAAATAATTATTATATAATATTTTAAAGTATTTTCAAATATAAAATCTATTTATTTCCTATAATAAAGGAATTTCAAATATGGGTTTCAATAAGCGTTTTCGGAAAATAGTTTTAAAAGCTAGTTTTCTCTAGTAAATTATTTTAAATGTTAAATACACATTTTTGCACTATTCGAACGTATAAGAAAGAGAATTAAACGATCTAGTAAAACACGTGGTATGGGACACGTGCGTTCACTATTTCGGTTAATTCCAGACTTGTACGATCGAAGCTATTAGAGGTTATCGATTCTGAGTTGTTTTGCCGTTTTATGGCGTATTATGAGTTTTATAATTCTTATTTATAGGAATTATTTGGGATGGCCAATATTTGGCGAGTATTATAATTTGAGATCTCATATTCTAGGAGTTATGGTCTATGAGAGCCATCACGATGTTTTTACACTTGCCGATGATATGAGGCAAGTTTTGAGTTTGTGATTTCCTATTTCGAGATTTATGATTCATGAGGAACCATCCCGAGGTTTATTTATACTTGTCGATGAGATGAGACAAGTTTTGAGTTTTCCAATGTGGCGTTGATAAACGGTTAGTAAACCGTTTAGTGAGAACGTGTGGTATGGGATGCACGTTATCGCTTTTCGGGTTCCTAGCTGATAGTTTGTGATACATTCTCGAGTGAATGCCAGTATTTGAGTTGTTGGGTTCTACGTGTACACATACTTATATATATAGCTGAGGAGCTATTTAGGGGCTGTTGGGTCCTAAAAGAGGCCGGGGGTCTCTAGTACATAGTACTTGGTAGGTTGTTGGGCCATAGATTGGGTTGTTGGGTCCTTTCATATTTTATAGCTGTTGGGCTTTCTATTGGGCTGTCGGGTCCAATTTGGGTTTTTGTAGCTACAAATGGGTTATTGGGTCCTTTCTCATTTTATAGCTGTCGGGCTATTATTGGGCTGTTGGGTCCATATTTTATTTATAGCTGTTGGGATTTTTATTTGGGCTGTTAGGTCCTATTTCTGAGATTGAGATTATATTCTCCTTTTGGAGATATCTGAGTTTGCCAGTTTGGCGTAATTTGTGTTTGAGGTTTCTCCATTTTGAGATTTATCATTTGAGTTTTCTTCTATTTAAGAAATAAGGTTAGAGAAACCCTTATAGCTAATTTTGGCTATCGTCGATGATATGAGGCGACTATTATACTTGATGATTTATTTGAGTTACTTCTTTAGAGGTAATTTATGATTAAGTGATATTTATTCACTTAAGATATGGACATGCTTTTCTATTGCTTCTTCTCATTCGATAAGAATTATCACCTTGTATCATATGCTTCATATTATCGTCTATTCTTACTAACTGAGTGTTTTAGCTAGACTGACCCGTGTATTTTATACTCGGGTCAAACCGAGTCGTTTCAGGTTAGCTTTCAGTTATGGGCCTTAGCATTAATGCATCTGCTTGGATATCAGCCTAGCACTTTTGTGTAGTTTATATTTCCTTCCGCTAGACTCTGATATGTATTTTGATTAGATGTATATAGCGTAGTCTCTGAACCACTTTTGTGTATCATTTTGTATTTTACTGGGATGTATCAGTGTATATGTATTTATATATAGGATGTTTACTGTTCTGTGATGTGATATACATTCTGTTATTGTATTTTGTTCTGATAGATCCATTATCCACCTATAGTTTTGTATTAAGCATTTATTGGATATGTCAATCCACGAGAGATAGGAAAAAAATATAGAGCATTTATCGACGTATTTAGTAGATGTTTAAGACAAGATTATAGATGGTCGCTCCTAACTAGCCCTATTCTCCGCATAGTTGACAGAATTACCCAGTAATTCTCTTTGTTAATGTGTGTCTCGGGGTGGGGCGTTACATTGTTCCATCCTAATAGAAGCTCCTCTTCATATCATGATACATCTTGGTTCATCCAGGATGAATCATAAACGTGGATTGATGACAGTCTCCAAGAACTTCTTTTCTCAAGTCCTCCATATTCGAAACACACAACCGTCCCTTCTTTCTTAGCCACCCTCTCTGGTCAAGGATAAAATCCTTTAAATCATCGATCTCTATTTCAACCTCAAGTCTTCTGATCCTTTCAGCTAATACTGGATCCTCCTTTTGCTTAGAAGCAATCTTCTCAATCAATACTGGTCGAACTTCTAAACAAGACAACCTGGCAGTACTCTGACTAAAACCAGACGTCGATCTTAACCGCACATCACAGCTAACTTAAGCTTCTAAATCTTTCCACTACGCCAACATAGCTAACACCACATTCTAATGGCCTACTAAGGGCATCTACCACCTTATTACCTTTCCCCGGTGTATATTCTATACCAAAATCATATGCAGCCAAAAACTCCAGCCACCTCTGTTGTCTCATATTCAACTCCTTCCGAGAGAATAAATACCATAAAGAATTATGACCGGTATATAACTCAAATCTCTCCCCTAAGAGATAATGTCTCCAAATCTTTAATGCAAAGATCACAACTGCCAACTCCAAATCATGAGTAGGATATCTAACTTCATGCAGTCTAAGTTGCCTAGATGCATAGGCAATGACTTTACCATTCTGCATCAACACTGCTCCTTATCCAGTTCCACATGCATCAGTATACACCACCAATCCTTCGTTCCCATCTGGAACTACCAACACGGATGCATTGGTCAACAAATGCTTTAACTTAAGGAATGCCTCCTTACATTTGTCGGACCAAACAAATCTCACCTCCTTCCTGGTTAATTTAGTTAAGGGTGCTGCTATCTGCAAGAAATCCTTAATGAATCTCCGGTAGTAGCCAGCAAGTCCAAGCAAACTCCTGACCTCAGTCACCATCTCTAGTCTCTTCCAATTATTCACAACTTCAATCTTATCAGAATTGACTGACAATTCTTTCTCTGAAACCATGTGACCAAGAAACTTTACCTCTTTCTTCCAGAAATGACACTTGGTAAACTTCGCTTTTAGCTGATTCTGCCTCAGCGTCTCAAGCACCGCTCTAAGATGAACTTCATGCTCTCTCTGATCCTTAGAGTATACTAGAATGTCATATATAAACACTAGTGAAAACCTATCCAAGTACTCTCAGAAAACTCGGTTCATCAAATCTACGAAGAAGGCATGTGCATTTGTCAATCCAAATGGCATCACAAACCACTCATATGAGCCATATCTAGTCCGAAATGCTGTCAAAGGAATACTGTCCTCTGCCACTCTCAACTGATGGAAACCTGTTGCCAAATCCAATTGAGAAAATACTCTAGCTCCACTCAACTTATCAAACAGATCATCTATTCTTGGCAAAGGATACTTATTCTTAATTGTCTTTCATTTAACTTTCGATAGTCAATACACATCCTTAACGATCCATCTGGTTTCTTCAAGAACACCGCGGCCGCTCCCCAAGGTGAACTGCTTGGTCTAATATAATTCATTCCTTCTAGATCCACAAGTTTCACCTTCAATTCCTTCATCTCAGTTGGTGTTATCCTATTAGGTGGTCTACTTACAGGTTTTGCTCCTGGCACAAGATCTATTCTAAACTCAATAGTTCTTTTTGGGGGTAGTCCAGTGACTAGCTCAAAAACATCTGCAAATTCTCTTGCTACCTGAACCTGACTTAACTCATTTCCTACCTTCATAGCATTAAGCATAGCATTAACACTCTGGTCAGTATTCTCTACTGAGAATATCTCTCAGTTATGACTATCAAGGCGTCTAAGTGATATCTCTCCATCCTGGCAAAATATTCTGGCCTCATACCTACTCAACCAATCCATACCCAATATGATCCTGAAATCTACAAAATCAATAATATACAAACTTCATGCAAACATATGACCTAACAAGTCAAGTTCTAACTGGTCACATCTTAACCCTAGAGTTGCATACCCTCCTATTGGATTCACAACCCTTATAGAAGTAACAAGGTAGGTGCATTCTAAACATAATTTATCAACCAAACACTGATATATAAACGAATGTGATGCACCAGTATCAAAAAGTACTCTAACTGAAATACTCTGAATCAAAAGTGTACCTTCCATCACAGTCTTTCCCTTATCTGCTGTGCTAGGCCTAGCTGGTCCTATAGCAAAAACTTTTCCTTTGTCCTCCCTAACTGGCTCTGGACACTGATTCTTGTAATGCCCAACTTGATTACAGTTGAAGCATTTTACATTCTTCTTAACTGCAGCTTTCTTCCCATTGCCTGACTGACATTCATTAGCAAAGTGACCCTTCTTGTCACACTTATAGCAAACTACCTCAGCCTTCGACTTCTTAGCTGTGTCTCCCCTCTAGGCTCCCTTCTTTTTAAAGAACTTCCTCTTCTTCCCTTGAGAACCCCGGGTCTCCACCGACTTCTCTTTTGCTAAATTAGCAAGCAACTCCTCATGTCGAATGGCCATCTCCACCACTATATTGCAAGGATCACGGACATGTGTCATGGTCATTCTAGCAAACTCGGGCCTTGTTCCCCGAATGAACTTCTCATTCCTTTTGATGTCAGTATCTATGATAGCATATCCATATCTAGACAGCTCTTCAAACTTAGTAGCATACTCAACTATTGACATCTCTCCCTAAACTAAATCCATAAACTTCCTCATTAGCTCAGACTTAGCAAACTCAGACAAAAACTTCTGCTCAAATCTCGTCTTAAAATCAGCCCAAGTTAACTGCTCTTTCGGAACTCCGGCAGTGACGCTATCCACCAATGTAGTGTTGACCCCTGCAACTGTCCAAAGGCCAAACTCCTCTTTTGTCCATCTTTCAGGCCTAAATTAGTAAATATATGCTCACAATACAACAGCCAATTCTGAACTTCTACGGCACTCTCCGTTCCCAAGTATGGCTTCCTACCCTAACCGGTGTAATCTCTACTCAACAAAGCAATATTCCCAACCGGAGCCATAGGATTAGCTCCTCCTCCATTTCCAGCAACTCCAGCAGCACCTCCAGCTTGCATCAAACCGGATAAGAACTGATACATCACCCCATATCTACTGGTGAATTTCCAGCACCCATATTGGCTTCAGCATTTTGGTTACTAGCATTAGCCGGTCGACTCGGGTTTCTCCTGGTAGTGGGTCCAGCATTTCCATTAGTTGTGGTGCTTCCTCCATCGAGGTTTCTTCTTTCATTTCCTGTTTCCATATCTCCTTTCTCGTAAATTTGCATACGGGCCTTAGTAAGATACAGAAGAACGGTCTAAGAGAGTGGTATACGTACTTACATATGTATAACTATATATAGAAAATACAAGTACGTTACTATAGCGTTAACCCAAACCCCAGTCTTATTATTTGATTTATTGGATTATGTTCTGAAAATATTTTAGGTTTAAGTTTCTTTTAAAGTTTCATAAACCTATGCTCTAATACCAACTTGTAACATTCCCCTACTTGAGGCCCAAAACTATCGGCTACGGATGCTGCAGTCATCCATAGTTACTAATCCTCGGTGACCAAATATAGCGACATTAGATACATTGATATACATAAACATAAGAATATGGAAAAAAATTAAACAGCAAAACAAATTCCACATTCCATTTCAAAATATTCCAAATTGATTACATAATCATAATTCGAAGACCACGTTCAGATAACATATAATTATTACAAATTATGCCAAGAGTGACATATGAAGATACCCCCTTAGTAGATCAGAGTATATAGATAGGAAAGAAAACAGTTTTCCTTTACAAACAAAACACACGGCGGAAATAAAGAAGACTCTAATAACAATCTTTCCTCATGCACGTCCTCGGAAGCTTTATTCGTCTAAAGAACACCTGGAAACCTTAACTCTCAACCTACTCAAAATCAATTAAGTACCCGAGAGTTTAAGGGGAAAATAAAAACTTTGAGTTAGACATAAATCCTGGTACGAATAATAATTTACCATCTCAAACCATTTAGATATCTAGTGAGACCACGCCACTTAGTGGAATGGGTTTTCCCCTCACTGGTATCCTAAAACATTTATAAACCCATATACTGTGGTCCTGCATCCACAATGGTTAAAACATAGTATTTCAAAACATTATGATGATATGCAAAACAAATAAATCAATTATGGATTACCCATCCCCATTCATTCTGACTATTTGTCTCAATATATTTTCTAGGGTTACTATTAACCTGTTAAAATAAACGAAAGTATCTCTTTCGAAACCAACAAAAATTAGTTTGGGGGAAAATTGATGGTGTCGGAACCATCTTAGTTGAAAGCAAAACCTTTAAAATCAAAAACCTTGAAGGACAGAGCCGAAACCCCCTTTCGACTCCATCACCTTCAAAACCCTCAACTCCTTTGAAAACATACAGGAAAAAGGCTTAAGTAAAGCAGAAGTAACCCCTTCGACAACATAAATGACTTCAATGCAGTCGAAATGGGGATTAGCGGCTTGGTTTCGACTTGGACGAAACCTACCCTTTCGAAAACAATTATTTAAAGGAAAAGGTACTCCTTCGAAAGCTAATTATAAAACCTATTCGATAGCATATCTTTCGAATATGTCGAAAGCTTTAGGTTAACCTAGGAAAGACTTTAACTTTTGGAAACAAAGCAGTGTTTCGACCCCATCAAAAGCTAACCTTTCGACACTAAGGCTTCTGCCTTCCTTCCAATCCACTTCATACCATCTAAGTGATACCTTGTGTATTGATTTCGGCTACATGGGTTTCGACTATGTTTGTTCCAACTAGGACAAGGCGGAATCAAAGGAGTCAAAATGTCCTTACCAATAGGGGTGGAACACCTTTTTCTAGTTTAAAGGCTGAATTATAGCAACTTTTAGTAATTACTTTCTAACAACTTGCTTATTTGTAAACTATTGATTGGCTGTCTAAGAAATTTTCAAATACTTTACCTTTATAACTGCCGCACTATTCAGATCCTAATTAAAGGATATTAACGTTAAAACCTTTCCATAAAACAAAATCGACATTTGCAGAAAAGCCCTTCTTTTAAAATAATTTATTTCCACAAGTAAATCGGTTGGAAAAAATCCCCAAAAATCACAGAAATTTAATTTCATCATGTAATCAAACTTATTAAAATTTTAGACCCAATTTCTTCTTGAAATTATCGAAATAAATTTTAAACCAATTATATCATATCTTTCATTAAAAATTCATAATAAAATTTCCATAGCTTGGAAAATTCTAAAAATTAAAACACATTTTCAAAATCATGTTTTACTTAACATAAAAAATCTCCATGGCAATCTGAAATCATATATTCTTGGTTTCATGTCAAAACAGTGCAAGTTCATGTGCTTATGAGTTAAAACAAATCATCAAAATATAACTCAAGCATATCATCATCCATTTTATCTCAAAAATGAATTTAAATCATAAACTCGAAACCATATAATCATAGAATAAAAATAGAGATGGTAGAAGATTATTATTCATCTTAAACTTGATAAGGAATTTGAGATTTGTTGTTGATTAATCCTCCCTAGCTTTTGATCTTTAGCTTTTGATTAAAATTCTCTTCTCCTTTGTTAATGGCCAGCTCTATTAGGGTTCTTGCATTTATTTTTATTTGAGAAATAAAATGAACATGAATGGACAAAACGAGAAGTTATAGCCGTGTACAATTAGTTGGCTAATTTACTAATATGCCCATGTGTAGTTTACTTAACCTTTAAACCAATTTAAAGCCCATTTACTTTGTTAATAAGCATGGCCAAATAAATATAATTTAATCAAACCTCAATCTCCTTATCATCATTATTCTATTTAATTTGCCTAATTAAATTTCTTGAATACTTTTATCAAAAATTAAGGATGTTTCAATTGGGTCCTTCGAAACGTGTGGAGAAGATTCTGCTAAAACAACCCTTTTGAAAGCAAAGAGCAGCCTTTCGAAACCATTGAATCCTTCCATAAGTATCAGGGAGGTTTCACACGTAACCAATATTGCATCCACAAACATCAAAAGGTGAGATTTCACACTAACCAAGGAGATGCTTTCGAAAGCCACCTTCAGTAACTACCATTTGACTACCAAGAAGCTTCCTTCATCACAGATAACCTTTCCAACAGGTCCTTTCGTCACCATTAAACCCATTCAAAACCATCCAAGTACCCTCCTTCACTCAATAAGCGGCAACTTATCATGATAGTACCAGATCTTAACAACAATAGAGAGGTTTCGAAGGAGATAAAGAAGTTAAAAGTGCTTACACTTACATTCAAACGGCACAATGATGTACCATGACTCGTTCGCCACTAATGTAAATGTACCTTTCGATGATGTCGAAAGGCTATGGAAAATGTACCTTTCGTTGATGTCGAAAGGCTCTGGAAGTACGCAAAAGCAATATTGGAAAATAACGGGTCAATATTTTCTGCTAGCATACTTTCGACGAAGACGAGAGAACAAAGACGAAAGGATGGATGCGAAAGGTGGGAAAAGAGACCTTTCAATAGCTTGGAAAGGATGAACGCGGAAGGGTCTAGCCTGCATCTATAAATATGACCCTAGGGTCAAAGTTCGGGACCAGTTTTTGAATTCTTAGATCTTCTTTTTTGCTTCTTAGCTAAATTAAATTCTTGTAACCCTAAATCAAAATGGGGAAAAACTCTGCTACTTGTAATCTAATCTTGAGAAATGAAAATGAGGGATGCATGGATCTAATATTGATTTCGAATATGAGGATGACCATTTTGGCCATTATCTTGTCTAATGATCAATTGAACATGATATACACTTATCTTCTTAACCCTTTTTTGACATATGCAATGCTATGAGATTTACTTGGATAACTTGATTTTGAAGCATATCATCATCCTATCGAAAGCCCATGCGGTACAAAAGTGGTGTGATGATGATAATTCAAACTTACCAAGTCAATTGGACTTGTGTCATTATACCAGATAAGATTCCATAGCATATTGAATCCACTTTTATTTAACATATACGTTATGACATGGGTCAAGCATAAAGATCCGCTTAACTCATGCGAAAGGGGTTTCAAAGGGATTCACTATGTGATCATTAAAGTCATACCCTTATGGGGGACTCCTTCATAAGGTTTCTGAATCCTTCGGAATATATAATTGCTTTCGAAAGAACCCTCTACATGACATCAGAATCAATACCTTCGAAAGGTTTTCCCTTCGAGGGTATAAATACCCGTCCGACTCATTCGAAAGGTGTTTTGAAGGGATTATTTCCTTCTTAAACTTTGCTTCGAGTTGTTGGCTAGACTTTTGTCAACGTTTTTGGCACTAGAAGGAAGGCTCGAACCTCTGACCTTATGGTTTCCTTATAGACTAATTATAGAACGTTTGACTTGTTGTAAGAAAATGAAATCGAAAAGACTTAGTCGAATGGATGAGGAAGCGGTACACACAACAGTTTTGGAAGAAAATATTACTTCAACCTTCAACTTGGAAGGAGTTGTGCCAGGACAACCATCAACTCCAGTACAACTAGATGATAATGCAGCTAAGATAAGGCATTTAGAGAAACAACTACTAGAAATGCAAGAGCTCCTAAAAGCAGCCTATCTCAGAAATCTTCTAAAACTGCTAAACCAACAACATGAGACGAAGTAGTCTCCCCAAGGAGGAACTTGAGAGATTATACGTTTGAAGGAAAGAGTAAGATCGACTTAAATTCATCAAAGAAGAAGGAATATCATGCAACCAAAGCTAATCATCCAGGTAGAATGCAGGATAAATCTTTGGAGCAATATGGAAGCTCCACTTCGAAGGAATACAATCCAAATCGAAAAAGCTATCATAATGCTGAAGCTTATCTAAAGAATGTGGCAGAGAAGGCTGTTAAGGATATGCTAAACACTAGAAGGAAAAGAACTCTAAATGAGCAAGTGAACGACAATGAACAAGTAGCTCCGTTTACTGATGAAATCATGTCAATAGTAATTCCATCTCACGTCAAGATTCCAACTATGAAATATCATGGTACAACTGATCTTGATGACCATCTGATGGCTTTCGACAGCCAAATGGATCTATATAATGCTTCTAGGGTAGTGCGGTGCAGGCTATTCCCAGTAACACTTCAACGAGCTACCGCAAAATGGTACCGCCAGTATCGGGAGAAGACTATTTACTCGTGGAAACAATTTTCCTATGAATTCTTCGCTCAATTATGCATATGCAAAGATCCCATAGTTGATTATACTATTTTAGCAAAATTCAAACAAAGGCAGGGAGAATCGCTGGGTGACTACCTCAGAAGGTTCAATATAGAGGCACTTAAGGCTAAAGACATGAACGATAGGGATAAGCTAATTGCAGTGCATTCAGGGTTGATAGAAAATACACCATTTTGGAAAGATCTCTTCATTTATGGATGTAAAGATTTACAAGACTTTCACTTCCAAGCTGATAAATTCATTTGAATGGATGAATTATACTATGCCAAAAAGCAAGCTAACCCTAAGAAGGAGAGTGGAAGATTTGGATTTGACTGAGGATACAAAAGGCCGAGATGGGAAGACTCTAATACTAATTCAATTCTTTGAACAAGCCATTGTCGTATATCTATGCCATAACTAAAGAAAAAGTTAACTTTCCAACTTCATTCAAGGCCAGAAACTACCTTGAGCAAAGAAAGAGGGATGATTATTATGCTTATCATAAAGCGAATGGCCATAAAAATGATGAGTGCCGAGTGTTGGCTGGAATTATTCAAAAGCTAATCCGTAATGGACACCTGAAAGAGTTCGTCCAGGATAAACGAAAAACACCTTGGACTAGTGATGGATGACAAAAGTTCCCTAATAATGCCGTGAATATCTTAGAAGATGAAGATTCATTGAACTTGAGTCCACCTTTGAATAGGATTGATGTGATTCATGGGGGACCGCATCCAATGGGAACTAGTAAAGTAGCCAGAAACATATATATCAAAGAAGCTACGGAAGGAGTATTTTCTATCTAGGAAGAGTCGCCGCTTAAAAATCCATGATTTAATATACAGATACCGAATCTTGTCATCACCCCACAAGAGCTCAAAAAAGGAATTCATCATCCCCATAATGACACCCTTATGATCACTGCTCAAATCAGGCTTTCCATAGTGTCCAAGATCCTGGTAGACACTGAAAGTGCTATCAACGTTATCTTCAAGCACGCCTTTGATCAAATGGGCATTCCTGAAGATAAGCTAGAGCCTAGTCTTGAACTTTTTTTGGGTTCAATAACAAAGGGTCAACTCCGGTAGGTCAAGTAAAGCTGCTAGTATCGATGAGAATACCAACATGCCGTAGAATTTTTGAAACTCTTTTTGTGATCATCAATCAACCATCATATTACAATGCATTTTTTGGTTGCCCTATGCTTGATGAGGTGGATGCTTTTGTTTTATCATAATATCTGATGGCGAAATTCTTGATTAAAAGAGGTTGGGGTACTATTCGGGGAGAACAATTTAGCTCCCGCGAAATGTATTTGCCACTCTTGATCAATATAAAATGGAGTACTCTTCTTATTATGATTCCTCTACTATTTTTCAGCCTTTAGATGATGGATTTTTACATCCAACATTTGAAGCAAAAATGAGATTTAATAAAATAAATAAACGTGTGTTTAGAAGGTACATATCGCCTGGGAACAAGAGGAAGAGGACTGATGCTAACTCTATAGAAGAAAGCGAGATCATTATAGAATTAGATTGCCGAGGAGAAACAGAGAGGATAAAGCCTACAGAGGATCTTAAGGAGATATATGCAGATCCAACTGATTCAGCCAACATAGTTAGATTGCGAAAGGAATTTAAGAACAACTTATCAGTAGACTTAATTCAATTTCTTAAAGCTCACAAAGGCATATTTGCATGGACTCATTCGGATATGATCGAGATTGAACTACCAGTTATGTGTCACCCATTGAATATTGATCCAAATGTAACCCCGTTCGACAAAATAAGAGGCAATTTGATAAGGTTCGATCCGATGCCTTGAAAGAAGAGGTTAAAAGGCTGCTTGAAAATGGATTCATTTGAGAAGTTTTTTTATCCAAAATGGCTAACAAGCCCAATGTTGGTAAAAAAGGTAAATGGCAAATGGAGAACATGTGTCGATTATATTGGTCTAAACAAAGCATGCTCGAAAGATTGTTATCCATTGCCCAAAATAGATTGGTCAGTTGATGCAACTAGTGGTCATAAGCTATTGTCCCTCATGGATGCCTATTCAGGGTATAATCAAATACCCATGTTCAAACCAAACGAAGAGCATTCAAGCTTCATTGCCGATTGGAGAACTTTCTGTTATAAAGAAATGCCATTTGGGCTGAAAAATGCAGGAGTACCTTATCAAAGATTGGTCAATAGAATGTTAAAGGAACAGATCGGACGAAATATGGAAGTGTATGTGGATGATATGCTAGTAAAGTCTCATGAAGCTGAGAATCACCTTAAAAATCTCGAAGAAATGTTTGAAGTATTACGAAAGTATCAAATGAGACTGAATCATCAGAAATGTTCTTTTGGAGTTCATTCCAGAAAGTTCTTAGGTGACATTATTAGCGCACAAGGAATCGAAGCCAGTCCTGACCAGATCCAAGCTATCAAAGGCATGGCAGAGCCCAAAACCAACAAATATGTAATGAGTTTGAATGGTAGAATTGCAGCCCTAAGAAAATTTATATCCATGGCAACCGATAAATGCATTCCCTTCTTCAATGTGATTAAGAAAAGAAAGAATTTTGAGTAGGGAGAAGATTGTAAGAAAGCCTTCTAAGAACTAAAAAATCATTTAGAAAGGCCACCAATATTATCCAGCCTCGAGGATGGAGAAAGTTTATATTTGTATATGGCGGTTTCATAGCATACGGTTAGTTCGGTATTGATTAGAGAGGAAAATGAAACTGAACTTCCCATTTATTATGTAAGCAAACGGTTGAAGGATGTCGAGGTTCGGTATCTAGTCACAGAAAAGTTAGCTTACTATTTGATACTGACAGCACGGAAACTCAGAGCGTACTTTCAAGCGCATCCAATTAGAGTATTGACTAGTTTTCCACTCAAACAGGTTTTCAGTAAACCTGAGACTTTGAGGAGGCTAGTAAAATAGGGAATTAAACTTAGCCAATATGACATTGAATTTCAACCATGAACAGCAATTAAAGGGCAGGCGTTAGCAGACTTTATCAATGAATGTATAAACTTCGTTAAGGAACAGTCGGAGAAGGAGAGAGATCAAAAACCCATATGGCAACTATTTGTGGATGGGGCATCAAATAAGCAGGGAGTCAGAGCAGGGTACGTTATAATCACACCCATTGGGCATCGGTTACACTATGCAATGAAGCTAGGATTCGCTGCAACAGGTAACGTAGCTGAATATGAATCAATGGTGGTAGGATTAACTATGACTTTACAACTTAAAATCGCATGAATTCAAATCTTTAGCGACTCTCGACTAATGGTGAATCGATTAAATCAGAATTATCAGACTAAAGATGCCAAATAACCCTATATGTTAAGAAGGTGCTAAAAATGCTTCCCTTATTTAATGATTTTCTTGTACACCAAGTCCGAAGGGAAGATAACTCTCAAGCAGATTCATTAGCCAAATTGGCTAGCTCACGAGGAGCTCCAGAAACTCGTATCATACCGGTAAGGTATCAAGCAAATCCAAGTATTGAAGAGGAAATGCTTGAACCAGGGAAGGAACTATTGGTTTTAACTAGATCCCAAGCCATGATGCAATGAAGAGAAGAAGGAGAAATTAATGAAGGAATTCCATATGAGGAGCCAATCATCCAAATGCAGATAATTGTTACGATAACACTTAGATGACACTTATTGTAGAATATCTTACCAATAGGATATTACCATCTAACAAAATGGAAGCTAGGACAATCAGACGACAGGCTCCAACCTTCACAATGATGGATGGAATTCTTTATAAGAAAGGATACGCTCTTCCTTACTTAAGATGTGTGAGTCCGGAAGATAGGATGAAATTATTAGGGGAAGCACATGAATGATTTTGCGGAGACCATTCCAACGGGATAAAGTTAGTTAAGAAAATAATGAGATAAAGTTTCTATTGTCCTCAAATGATAGGTCAAGCTATTGAGTATGTAAAGATGTGAAAGGTGTTAAAAATACTTGAAGATTCCCCGTTTACCACCAAGCCAGTTAACTCCGATATCTAGTCCATGGCCCTTTGATGTATGGGGAATCGATTTATTCGGATCATTGCCGATTTCCAAAGGAGGAGGAAAATATGATGTAGTGGCCATTGATTACTTTACTAAGTGGGTAGAAGCAGAGCCACTCCCCAAAATCACTTCTGGGAAAGTGTTAGATTCGTCATTAAAAACATCATTACTAGATTCGGGACCCCTTACAAGATTATATCTGATAACAAAATGCTACTTGAAAGTGAAGAATTTTCTCAATTTTTCCATAAGAATGGGATTACCAAAAGCTTTTCTTCTATGGCACATCCAAAGGCTAATGAAGCCGTTGAAGCGGCAAACAAGACTATTAAGACTATCCTGAAAAAACAATTGAATAAAGCCAAAGGAAATTGGGTAGAATAATTGCCACTTATACTCTGGGCCTATCGTACATCCACCAAAACTTCAACGGGTCATACCCCCAACTCTCTAACATATGGGTGTGAAGAAATGTTACCAGTCGAAATTGAAGTACCCTCACATTGAAGAATCGCATATGCATTTGATCTAAACCAAGAATTGAAGAAAGAGTCGTTGGATTTAATACATGAGCTAAGAGATGAAGCAACTATTCGGACTGCAGAATATCAAAGAAGAATCTCAAAATACTACAACTCAAAAGTAAAGACAAGATCATTTCAATAGCGCTGCTCCAAAGAGTGATGGCGAACACAAGAAATCCTACGGATGGACCGTTAGGACCAAACTGGGAGGGTCCCCTGATCGTGTGCAAAGTAATTCCTCCTAGAGCTTACAAATTATGTCGACCAGATGGCAATATGGTTCCTAGAACGTGGAATGCAAAACATTTGCGACCATATTTTCAAATAATGAACGAATAAAACACCTCTTTCCTATGAAAAGTCTACATGGTTGGGAGTAGAATTCTCCTGAAACTTGGAAATTACCTTAAATGGTCATAAGCCTTTGTCTGCGCTGAGATGGCCAGGTCAAAGCACCTCCTGGAGGGTCGATAGAGTAATCTTTTATCTGTGCCACACAATGGCCAGGGTAAAGTATTTGCAAGCCCTTGATCGCGCCACGCTATGGCTTGATCAACGCTCCCATTCGAGGGGGGACGAAGTAAGCCCTTGAACGCGCCATGCTATGGCTAGGTCAATGCATCGACCAGCCTTTAGTCCCGCCTATAAAGCCTGGCTAGAGCACCTTCTAGAGGGAGGACGGAGTAAGCTCTTGATCCCGCCACACTATGGCCTGGTCAAGGCACCGAACAAGCCTTCAGTCCTGCCTATAAGGCTTGGCGGAGCACCTCCTAGTGGGAGGTCGGGTAAGTCCTTGGGTCCTGCTTGCAAATAAGCTAACCAAGCACATCGTACAACAACGGACTAAGACGTCCAAGCCCGAGAAGTGGCACACCAAATAGTATACAAAGCCTAAAAGGTGGCACATGTCAAAAGAATCGAGAACCAAAATAGGCAACTCGAAGAAAAACATTAGAACAATTGAATTCCAAAAAGTGGTGCAGAACAAAAGGTTCAGATAAGAATTTACAACTGTTGGCCAATTTCCAAAGGATGATTTCCGAGCTTCACTAATTAGTACCCGAATCCGAGTTTCAGGTCTTTTTATTAATTTCTTGTCTTCACTTATTAATACTCGAATCTGGGTTTCAGGTCTTTTGCTATTAGTTCTTAGACTTTACTCATTAATGCCTGAATCGGGGTTTTGGGACTGTTGTTATTGAGACCTCTATTATCGACTTCTAGTCTTCTATTAACTTCTGGATCTATCTTACTAATACCCAAATCAGGGTCACTGGTTTTCTACTACTAACGGTTGGACATCACTTATCAACACTAGAATTTGGATTTTAGGATCGCTATTATTTCCAGACAAGGATTTCTAAACTCTTATTATTTATCCCCACATAAGGATTCCTGGTCTTCTATGACTTATTTCCAGATGATAATTTCTGGACTTTTATTACTACACAATTGTTAGTACTAGAAGAAGACTTCTAGACTTCAATTATTAACGCCAGATTTAAACTAGATGCCTGGTCTTCTATTAATATAACAAGAGTTTAATTTCTAGACTTTTTTCATTATTACCAAAGTTGGACATTCGGACTTCTATTATTATTGCCAGACAAGAATTTTTTATCTTTAATCATACCCAACAATGGATTTCTTATCACTTATTAACTCTAAATGATGGTCTCTTAATTTCCATTGTTTCCAGATTTAGAATTCAGGAATTCTATTATTAGAAATGCTAATATTATCTTCAATAGTATTATGAACAAACCATTGAACATATTCTTACATAAATTTTACACTAATAATAAGGAATGTTACCTTCTTTGTAGGAAATAAGGTCATTGAGGATGGAATAGTGCAAAAGGAAAGTTATTGGATTTTTGTTCTAAAGAACAAAAGCTTCTTTCATACAGGGGGGCGCAAAATGTTAACCATAAAGCTCACTTATGAACAAAGGTATGAAAGAAAGCCCATGAAAGTGTTGAAGAAGCTTCGCAAGAATTGAAAAGAAGGGTTTCGCCATGATTCAAAAGCAGCATTTCAAAGGCATTGAAGTAGCTTTCGAAGAGGTTGGATTGATGTTGCAAGCACCTAATGCTCCTGTAAGTATCAAGTGAAATAAGGGCTTTCGAAGGAGTAGAAAGGGGGGTGAAGCTACCCTTTCGACTCAGTTTATCCTTTCGAAACAGTTGGGTTCCCATGCATAAAGGAGTTTTGAATGTGTTAAGTATGCCTTTTAAAGGTATCAAATAACAAGCTTCCGCACATATATTGGATCCTTCGAAACGTGTGGAGAAGATTCTGCTAAAACAAACCTTTCGAAAGCAAAGACTAGCCTTTCGATACAGCTGAATTGTTCCATAAGTATTAGGGAGGTTTCGCATGTAACTAATATTTCCTCCATAGATATCAAAGGATGAGCTTTCACACTAACCAAGGAGATGCTTTCGGAAACCACCTTCCACAACTATCATTTGACCACCAAGAAGCTTCCTTCATCATAAATAACCATTCGAACAGGTCCATTCGTCATAAGTAAACCCATTTGAAACCATCCAAACACCCTGCTTCAATCATTTAAGCGGCAACTTATCACGATAGTACAAGATCTTAACAACAATGGAGAGGCTTTGAAGGAGATGAAGAAGTTAAAAGTGCTTCTGCTTACATTAAAATGTCACAATGATGTACCATGACTCGTTCACCACTAATGGAAATGTACCTTTTGATGATGTCGAAAGGCTCTTGAAGTACCCGAAAGCAATATTGGAAAACAATATATCAATATTTTCCAATAGCATACTTTCGACGAAGATGGGAGAACGAAGATGAAAGGATGGGTGTGAAAGTTGGGAAAAGAGACCTTTCAACAGCTTTGAAAGGATGAAGGCAGAAGGGTCCAACCCGCATCTATAAATACGACCCTAAGGGTCCAAGTTCGGGACCAGTTTTTGAATTCTTTGATCTTCTTTTTTGCTTCTTGGCTAAATCAAATTCTTGTAACCCTAAATCAAATTGGGGAAAAACCTCTGCTACTTGTATCCATTCTCGAGAAATGAAAATGAGAGGATGTATGCATCTAATATCGATTTCGAATATGAGGATGATCATTCCGACCATTATCTTGTCTAATGATCAATTGCACATGATATACACTTATCTTCTTAACCGTTATTTGGCATATGCATTACTATGAGATTTACTTGGATAACTTGATTTTGAAGCATATCATCATCATATCATGCGGCACAAAAGTGGTGTGATGATGATAATTCGAACTTACCAAGTCAATTGGACTTGTGTCATTATCCAAGATAAGATTCCATAGCATATTTAATCCACTTTTATTTAATATATACGTTGTGACCTGGGTCCTTTCGAAAGCATAGAGATTCTCTTGACTCATGTGAAAGGGGTTCCGAAGGGATTTACTATTTGATCATCAAATCATACCCTTCTTGGGGACTCCTTCGAAAGGTGTCTGAATCCTTCGGAATATATAATTGCTTTCGAAAGAACCCTCTACATGACAACAGAATCAATACCTTCAAAAGGTTTTCCCTTTGAGGGTATAAACACCCTTTCGACTCAGTTGAAAGGGGTTACGAAGGGATTATTTCCTTCTTAACTTCACTTCGAGGTGTTGGCTAGATTTTATTGTCAACGGTTCTCCAACCAATGCTTAAAGGCTCATCACTTACATTTTCATACATGAATCCTTTTGTTTTCGCCGAAGTCATCAAATGAGGATGATATCCGCTACAGAGTCCAACATATTCGTCATTGGTAAAATTTGCAAACTGGTTTGCCCCTAAATTAAATTTGTGATTTTTACACTACAAATAAACATTAGATAAAAGACTGAAAATTTCAGTTTTTAATCAAGTAATCCAGTCTTTAAATCATAGTTAAAGATCGATCAAAGACTGAAATTTTAGTCTTTGAATTCGTAATCACAAAAAAATATTTAGACTGAGATTTCAGCCACAAAATGTAAAGACTGATGCTGCAATCTTAAATATATTTGAAGTTGAATTTTAAAGACCGAAAATTTGTCTTTAATCAGTCTTAAATTTGCATAATTTAAACACATAAAATATCCCCAATAGTAAATGATGCAATATCATCAAGAATTTATCATATCGGCACTATAATTTCATATATGTCAAAATATATTCAGTATTATATAGAAATTACATAATATCTAATAACAAAAAAAAGATAAAGTACTCAATTTAACATTACACATGCATTCACTAAGATATGTATATAAATTACTTTAACAGGAAAGTTAAGATACATTTCCAAACATATTACATTAACAAAAAGGTAATCCAACATGTTCGCAAAACATGCATACATGTTACTTTAGAAAGAAAAACAAAGGAAACAAGTCCACTAACATATAAGTACATACATTACTTCAACAAGGAAAACAAAGCAAACAAGTGGGAATGCTAATCACTCCATACTTTCATGATGTCGATGTTCTTCGAAATTGCAAGGTGATTGATAAGGCATAAAAGGTCCTGAAAACTATTGCATAAGTGAATATTGTTGCATATATGGTACTTGTCGTTGCATTAGATCAAAAAATGGCACACTTTGTTGCGCTGTCCCGAATGCGTTCGAATGCAAAGGTGACCGTTGTGATGGATATGCTCCCAATGGCATAGATTTGTGACCTGGTCCATAAAATAAATACACATTACTACAAGGAGAACAAGAATTTTAGGAAGTAGAATTTTCTATCTCATTTACAAAGGCAGGAACTAAACATAAGAATGTGAATAAAATAGAACATATATTGCTTATTTTCTATCTTTGCTTAGAGTCAACTTATTAACTTACCACTGCAATTTTCAATTTTGAGTTTAAATACATACATAAAAATAATAATAATATTTTGGTCTTAAAGCGTGGTTTGCTACAAATATGCACCTGTTTTAGTTTATATATTTGCTGCAGTTTTTGTACCATGTTTTGAAGGTAGCAACTTTCATAGACTACCCTTCCAGTTCTATAATGGTTTTATTAAGTAATAAGTACGTTGCAGCTTTCAAAGACTACCCTTCTAGATCTAAAATGGTTCTATTAAGTACTAAGCATGTCTCATTTTTCATTTTTTGAAGGCAGCAACTTTTATAGACCACCCTTCAGTTCAAAAATTGTTGTATGAAGTACTAAACATGTATCAAGTTTCAGCTATCATATTTTGAAGGCAGCAGCTTGTTTTCACGCCAATTAGGCATGTTTCAGCTATCACATAACCACCTTGCAATACACAAGCATAGTTCAACCATCATGCTGATTCACATTTCAGATTTCATGTCGTTTCAATCACCCTACATCATATAGCATGTTTCAGAATTCATGCTCATTTCAGCACCATGAGATAACTCCAGTTCAACAATTCAATTGTTCTCTAAACACCGGCTTCTCTATTTCAGCATCATCCTACTTGTCGCAGCTCCAGCACAGCAGCTTCCCATAGCACGTTTGAGATTTCATGCTCATCTCGTCTCAATTATCAGAGTACTTATAGGCATTTCCCTTTTTTTTAATGAAAATGAGTTTATAATTTGGATCAATCTTTAATGCAGTAAACCGAGCCAGCCTTTGGGCTGGGCGAGTTGAGCAACAGCCCAAGACCCAGCGGCTAAGGGGATCATATACTTTTCAAAAAAACATTTCATAAAGAAGAAAACAAAACCCGTTTTATAAAGCAGAACCACCTTGTTTTCTTCCCATGTCATTCTTTTTAGAAATATCTTTGTCCCCTCATAAGTTATTCATTTCTATGTTGCATAGCCTGAGACTAAATACATTAGCAAATGAGTCTTTTAATTTCTAATTTAATTTATTAAATCGAGTAATTATATTCAGATATGTATAAAATCATCCTATTTATTTAATTTATATTTTTTGATAGATCAGTTTGCATGATTTAGAGAAATGAGAGCTAAAATATTATCGAATAAAATTATTTCAACATTTTTCCGACTAATTTGGCATTTATAGCTTTTCTTTGAATTTTTTATATGGCTTATTCTTAAGAATTGGTAGTTATTAAAGAGATTGAATTATTAAAATTCATATTTAATAAAT
The DNA here is from genome assembly GCA_030737815.1 of Allium fistulosum. Taxonomy (NCBI): domain Eukaryota; kingdom Viridiplantae; phylum Streptophyta; class Magnoliopsida; order Asparagales; family Amaryllidaceae; genus Allium; species Allium fistulosum. Next base: position 240,493,992 of record CM060902.1, read on the forward strand.
TATATTCTATATATACGTTAGAATTGATTAAATGAATTGAGTATTATGCAAATAGAAGAATATGCAGAGAAGTATTAAGCAAGATGGTTTTGCTGCAAAAATGAAATAAAAACCAAAAAGACGAGTTCTATAATTTTTCAACTTTTCATTTAACCTATGAGGTTTGTATACAAAATGGAAAGCCCAAGTTTAAAGTTTGCTTATGGCTCGATATAACATTGGGTCGGCCCTGATAGTAGATGCGTGTAGGATTATTATTTAGATAAATGTCTAGCTTCATGCTATCCTATTTTTCCTTTACTTAAAAATGTAAAAGTTGATATGCTATTCTAATTCTGTTGCCACTTATCAAATGCTAGAACCCTAAGGGAAGTAATGAATCTGTAGGACCGTTTTCACTCTAGAGGGGGGTGAATAGGGTGTACTAATAAAAATTAATGTGGAAATAAAACTAAAAACATAAAGTAAAGCAGTAGAGATCACACATAGATTTACCCAGCTTCGGCAATAACCTGCCTACGTGCTTCCCCTAAGGTTTCTACTAGAAATTAGGTAATCGGACGCTTACAAACATACGTAAACTCGCAACACCCACAAACTTGATTAACCTAACTCTAAGCTCAAAACCCTGCCACAAATCGGCCACTGAGTTGCGAATTCTCAAACTACGCCTCGTTGTTTATACCTAGTTACACAACTAGAAGATAACACAATTTTAAAAAGAAATTACAAATAAAAATTAAAAACTAAATATCAAAACCATATATTCAAAAATTGAAGCCTAATAGAAATGACCAGCCCAAGTAAATAATTAAAGAAAAACTTGTTTCCCCTTTTCTTTTGTTAATGCCTTCGGCCGATTCCTTTTCCTCTTCAAAAATTAGGGTTCTGATGTAATTGAAGCCACCTCTTAGAATCAATCGATTGAAGTGAAGATTTCAATCTGTTTTGCTTCATCAATCGACTCCTAGCTTTGATTGCTCACAGTTGCTTCAATTGTGTCGAGTTCGAATGGATAGAAATTGGTATGATTTTGCCCCTTTTTGATTTTACTTATGCTCGACTTGATTGCTCTATTGATTTGTTTGAGCTCGAACGCGATACATCTGCCAGTGATGAATTGGGTTGAATTAATAGGGATAGAAACCCTATTAGTTCGTTCGTATATTTTTGGTTTGAAGTTTTCGTGATTTTATCACTTGCCTTGCTTGGCCGTTCGATTATTGTTGAACGATGTGATAATATTTGACTTGTTCATTTCATACGTGCTACTCCATGAATTTGAATTTTGCTCCGTTCTTTTCTCTCCTATGACTGTGGCATTTGAATTTGTGATAACTTTGATTTGCTGATTTCTAGAAGTCTGACTTGTTCATTTTGTTATCAACTGCGACTTTTCAAAATAATTTCACAGTGTTGTTTATTTTGTCATTTCTTTTTGAAACCATTCCTAGACCTCGTTCGAACTGTTGAATGCTCTGTTACTTGATTACTAGTACATGTTCACTTGTTCAAACTGCTACTTTTCCTTGACTGGTTCTTAACCCACGGCTATGTTTTAGCTTCGAGTTAATTGTTTGTTCACTATGTACATATATTTGTGCACTTCATGTTGACTGAAACTGAAGTTGTATATACGCATGTAGTCCTTGTGCCATTTGAAACCTTGTTGTATTTGACATGTTGTCTGCATTTAGTTAAGCTGTTGTCATGTTGCCTTGTATTCTCTGGAGTCTTGTGAAATTTGAAGTGGTCTTCATGTATACACACACATATATGTATGTATATATGTGTGATTCAATCTTGTGTTGTTTAAGTGAAATGATATATGTGTTCATTCATGTATACATATCCTTGTGCTTCACTTTGCTGCATCCATTGAGTTGCTGGTTTTTGTGTGTGCACTGAATTTGTATGCTTCTATTACATATGTATAGATCTGATGCTAGTTGCTTCGAGTTTCATATCCATTTCCTTGTATTGAAGTCTCCTCTGTTGATTGCTTTGCCACTATATATATACATGTATACATGTGTGAACATGCATGTATATATGTATGATGTGTTGAAACTTTTCATTTTGGAGTCTGGTTTTCTTGTGTACTTCATGTTGTTGAATCAGGCCTTTGTACATTTGTAGTCTAGTTGAACGACTGCTACCTTGCTATTGTGTTCTGGTTTGGAGTCTTGCATACTTAATGGCTTGATTGTATGGTTCTTGCTTATTTGAGTCTTGTTCTAATAGCTTGTTTTGTATTTGCTCATTCATGTTAATTGACATGTCTGAATTTAGCTTGATCCATTTGAAATCTGGCCTGGTTGGATGTGAACTTTGTACATGTTGACCCATTTAACTTGAGCATGTTTGAGGCTATGTTGTTGTGACCGGCCTGGTTGAACCCCTTATGTTCATTCTGGTTATCTCTGACCATTGCACTTGAGTTGAATCTAGTTTGGGTTTGACCTTGTACTCACCTGTCTCTGCAATTTTAACGAGCAAGCGTATATCGGTGTGCACAACCTTATGGCATGTACAGTGATATACTGTGCATGTCACAAGTTGTTCTTGTAACATGAATTAAAAACAAACGATGATGAACAACCCAAATAACCGAGGCAAATAATATCCAAAACACACACTTTATTGTGCACTGCAAAATATTTCTTTTTCAATCTTACCGTGTTAGTGTTTATTTTGCAGATAGTTCAAATGCTGGATACAGGCTAGAACAGAGTTGAAGATCAAATACGAGTGAGAATGAATATGTAGTGAGGTGAAAATTGTAAATTGAAAATTGTATTGTAATTGAAAATGTATTGTAATTGAAAATGTGTAAATGTAGTGAGAGCTCAAATTTGTACTATTTGAATTTGTAAAAAAATATTTGTTTGAATAAAATATTTGTTTAAATATGTATTCTGAGTTATTCATTGTATCAACAAATATTTATTTAATTATATGGAAAAATAAAATAGTACAATAACAAATACATTTAAACATATATATATATATATATGTGTGTGTGTGTGTGTGTGTGTTTATTATCATCAAACAAAAATCATAGGCTATTGTATTCTACAATCTCCCCCTTTTGATGATAACAAACATATATTAAGATTTTGACTCTATTAAATGTATTTGTTCTTGATGAATTCCATGAGCTCCCCCTATTTGAATACTTCCTCTACAATAAAGCCCCCCCTTCACAGATGTGTGTACTTAAAACTGAAAAATTAATTAAAAATAACTTTGAATAAAAACACTCTTGAATATTAGTAAGGATATCGCTCAAAAATCAAAATCTTAACCTCTCTCCCCCTTTTGTTATCATCAAAAATAATAATAGTAATTGAAATAGCTACAATTTTGATTAAAAATAAAAAATCAAATTAAGAGGGAAATATTAATTTCAAATTCCAATTAATCAAACAAAAATCATAATATTTTATTAATTAGAAACAAACTCCACTTTAGAGAAATGGTAGGATTATGGAAAATTTTATATAGTGACAAGATTTTGATATTTTCAATAAAGGAATAATTGGTGCATTTTCCCTTTTCAAATAAAAAAAATGTAAAGCACTTACTAATGATGCATAACTGTTAGGACTTTTAAATGAGGTTAGTAATTACCCTTTTTATAAAAAAAATATGTCAAGTATTTTCTAACCATGCATAACCATGAGGACTTTTAAATGAGATTAGAATATACTTGATGTTTATCCCTTTCTTATATGCGTCTCATCCATTCATAACCGCAAGGACTTTTAAATGAGAATGGAAGCCCATATATAGAAATTCAAGTAATTCACCCATGCATAACCGCGAGGACTTTTAAATGAGAGTGAGTACTTTAGGATATAATTATTTTACAAAAAGTATTTCCTTATTTTGAAATACCAAATTCTGCACACTATATTATGATGTATGGTTGACAGAAAGGTGAAAGTGATAGAAATTATCATAGAATAAGTACTAATCTAAAAATATTATAAAATTTGTTTAATTTTCATGAAATTATAAAATTATACTTCCTCTTGTTATGAAATATAATTTAATCATTATCCATCACTTTTCAAACACTATAATAATTTTGATAACTTCCAAAAGATTCAATCAGTCAATGGTTATCTTTTCTAGAGTAAATCTCTTACCGAAATAAAGTAGAGTATTTTTATCATGATGAAAACCCAAGTTTCAAAAATTAAAATAAGTGAAAATCAATTTTATGTAAGGGGGTTTCGTGAAAATGACTTCTAGTTGAAAATCAACATAAATAATTAAATAATTGCAAAAATGATTTCAACATCAGATGATATCAGATACCACTTGTATTTGAGGTATTTATAGTGATATATAGTGGTATATAAGAAAAATGTGTACTCCTCATTTGAAATTTTCAACACGTCCATTTATATCAGGCATAAGTAAAGTAATCTATATTGAGCAAAAACACACATTCAAAAATTCGTCAAAGCAGTTTTGAAATTGATTTGATAGACATGAAGAAAATCAATAATGATTGTTGTTTCAAAGTGGTTGATAATCTTTGTTTCGAAGACTCACTCAATTTGAAACCTTTATTTGGCTGATAAAAGTTTGAAGTTTGATTTGTCTCATAACACAAGAGTTTTAGATATTCTGAAATGCTACTTGCCAAAATTGGTTTCAAGTCAATTTGTCAAATCAATCAAAAATTATACTTGAAATACCACAGCTTGTTTGTGTAAAACAGATATGCAATCTGAGTTATACATTGAATTTATTGCAGCTTTTCATGACATTCCAAAGTGAATCAATAAAAACTAAAAATAGAAAAGTTGTAGAATTATTGGTTAGCTTTCCAGAACTTCAAGAATGTCAAAAATCAAAGTTGAGATGTTCAAGATATGATCAAATTACTATAGCTATGTTAAGAAAGTTTTGAAACTGTTTTCAAACGATACTCCAAATGATTTGCAGTTTTTCACCCATTTAAGTTTAGATTCTGGGAAAGCACAAAAAATAAAAGTTGTAGCATTTTAAATATATTTTCCATAACATCTCGAATTTTACAAATCGGAGTTCAAAAGCTCAAGATATGGTAGAAATACTTCAACAATGTCGATGAAAACATAATTAACAATATGTGAACAAAACTGAGTTAAGAGATCATACCTCACTTTCCTTCGATGCCGTGATATCCGAAATGCGATGATCTCTATCTAACCTTTATAGGCTAAGGAACATTTAAATTTTAGTTTATCAATCACCTAGAACAACTTGAAATCTATCTCCATCAAATTTGTTCCTTAGACCACTTATGTATCTAAATTTTGGAGAATGCAAGTGGCCTAACTAAGGATATAGGACCACTATTATTATCTATTGAAATCTTTGGTATCCAAATTTGTCTATATAATAAACCATTAGCATCTACAATTGTACCCTTGGGAATCCAATTTTTTTTAAATTTCAAACCATTTATATTCGTACTTTTTGGAATCCATATTTGTTTAACGGTTTTGTATTTGTATATATTTCGACAATTATTCTTGCCATGTCCAATATTTCCACACTTTACGCATTTGGGTATCACACTTTTCCCCTTAACAGTGTTATTAGTAGCTTGTTCATATTTTGACACTTTTGCAAATCCAAATCCTTTCCTTTTATTCACGAAGAGTTGATTTTCTAAGAGCATATTAAATGACTTTTCTCTAGTGAAAAATTTCCGAGTAATCAACTCAAGTTTATTAACTTTGGAATTTAAAAGTTTATTTTCATTTATTAGCTTCGAATACCAACTAATGGTACTATCTCTCTTTTCAAAATTATTCATTTTCAAGCCCATATTTTCATTTTCAAACTCTCTAATTTTAGTATCAATTTCTAGCATCTCATTTTTAAAGAGTTGGAGTTTTTTAATTTTAATTTTTTCAAAATCCTTGATTTTTTCAATCTCTTTTTCAAACTCGTGATTTAATCGAATAATTTCAGATTTGCTCAAAATCACGTTTTCTCTTTTAAGGGTTTTGAAATTTTCGTTGACTTCATTTAATTTCTTTTCAAAAATCGCACATTTAGAACTTCCTGACCTCTTAAAACTATCCAACTCTTTTTGCAAAATATTATTATTAAAAATCAACTCAGTTTTGTTCTTCTCCCGAATTAAAATTTTGTTTTCTAACTTTTGAAAGTTTTCATGAAAACATGCAAATTCTTTTTCATAGTCCAAACACCTTTTGCAATTAGAATTTTTATTTTTCTTAATATTTTTAAGCTCGTTTTCCAAATCATTATTTTTTTGACGCAGTTTAGATTGTTCCCTTTTCAACTTATTATTTTTCATCTCAAGAGCTTCATTATTTTCAATTAATTTTCGGCACAAGAGAACTAAATCATTGAATGAAAAATCACTTATCTCACCGGCCATTGAATCTTCGTCACTCCTATCTTTTGCAAATCCTGTCATGTCCGTTTCTTTAACTAAGTCGATTGTGGAGGATTTCTCACCGTTGTTGACTTTTGCAATATATATTGCATCAACAGTATTCCAGATTTCCTGTGAACTTTCATAATGAGAGATATGGTTAAAATTATCTCGATTAATATGAGAATATAGTATATGTATAGCAAGAGCATTAATCGAAGTATTTTTCTTGTCTACTATATCACACCCACTTTCAATAATATCCAACATTTAGAACTAACAGATTTTAAATAAAATTCCATTTTTAATTTCCAATTTAAAAAATTTGTTCCATAAAAATAGGGGGAATAATACTGGACTGACTCTTGCTAGATTTGCAACTAGGGTTAGACATCTATGCTATTAACCTTGTTCTGATACCACTTGTAGGATCGTTTTCACTCTAGAGGGGGGTTGAATAGGGTGTAATAATAAAAATTAATGCAGAAATAAAAATAAAAACAGTAAGTAAAGTAGTAGAGATCACACACAGATTTACCCAGCTTCGGCAATAACCTGCTTACGTGCTGCCCCCAAGATTTCTACTAGAAATTAGGTAATCAGACGCTTACAAACACACATAAACTCGCGACACCCGCTAACTCGATTAACCTAACTCTAAGCTTAAAACCCTACCACAACTCAGCCATTGAGTTGCGAATTCTCAAACTACGCTCGATAGTTTGTACCTAGTTACACAACTAAAAGATTAAACAATTTTAAAAAGAAATTACAAATAAAAATTAAAAACTAAATATCAAAACCTTATATTTAAAAATTGAAGCCCGATAGAAATGACCGGCCCAAGTAAATAATTAAAGAAAAACTTGTTTCCCCCTTTTCTTTTGTTAATGCCTTCGGCCGATTCCTTTTCCTCTTCAAAAATTAGGGTTCTGATGTAATTGAAGCCGCCTCTTAGAATCAATCGATTGAAGTGAAGATTTTGATCTGTTTTGCTTCATTAATCGACTCCTACCTTTGATTGCTCACGGTTGCTTCAATTGTGTCGAGTTTGAATGGATAGAAATTGGTATGATTTTTGCCCCTTTTCGATTTTACTTATGCTCTACTTGATTGCTCTGTTGATTTGTTTGAGCTTGAACTCAATACTTCTGTCAGTGATTAATTGGGTTGAATTTATAGGGATAGAAACCCTATTAATTCGTTCGTATACTTTTGGTTTGAAGTTTTTGTGATTTTATCACTTGCGTTGCTTAGCTGTTCAATTATTGCTTAAACGATGTGATGATTTTTGACTTGTTCATTTCATACGTTCTACTCCATGAATTTGAATTTTGCTCCGTTCTTTTCTCTCCTGCGACTGTGGCATTTGAATTTGTGATAACTTTGATTTGCTGATTTCCATAAGTCTGACTTGTTCATTTTGTTATCAACTACGACTTTTCTGAATAATTTCACAGTGTTGTTTATTTTGTCATTTCTTCTCGAAACATTCCTTGACCTCGTTTGAACTGTTGAATGCTCTATTACTTGATTACTAGTACATGTTCACTTGTTCAAACTGCTACTTTTCCTTGACTGGTTCATGACCCATGGCTATGTTGTGATTAGCTTCGAGTTAATTGTCTGTTCACTATGTACATATATTTGTGCACTTCATGTTGACTGAAACTGAAGTTGTATATATGCATGTAGTCCTTGAGCCATTTGAAATTTTGTTGTATTTGACTTGTTGTCTACATTTAGTTAAGCTGTTGTCATGTTGCTTTGTATTCTCTGGAGTCTTGTGAAATTTGAAGTGGTCTTCATGTATATACATACAAACATACATATATGTATGTATATATGTGTGATTCATTCCTATATTTTTTAAGTGAACTGATATATGTGTTCATTCATGTATACATATCCTTGTGCTTCACTTTGCTGCATTTATTGAGTTGTTGGTTTTTGTGCGTGCACTGAATTTGTATGCCTCCGTTGCATATGTATAGATCTGATGCTAGTTGCTTCGAGTTTCATATCCATTTCCTTGTATTGAAGTCTCCTCTGTTGATTACTTTGCCACTACATATATACATGTATACATGTGTGAACATGCATGTATATATGTATGCTGTGTTGAAACTTTTCATTTTGGAGTCTGGTTTGCTTGTGTACTTCATGTTGTTGAATCAGGCCTTTGTACATTTGCAGTCTAGTTGAACGACTGCTACCTTGTTATTGTGTTCTGGTTTGGAGTCTTGCATACTTGCTGGCTTGATTGTATGGTTCTTGCTTATTTGAGTCTTGTTCTACTAGCTTGTTTTGCATTTGCTCATTCATGTTAATTGATATGTCTGAATGTAGCTTGATCCATTTGAATTCTGGTCTGGTTGGATGTGAACTTTGTACATGTTGACCCATTTAACTTGAGCATGTTTGAGGCTATGTTGTTGCAACCAGTCTGGTTGAACCCCTTATGTTCATTCTGGTTATCTCTGACCATTGCACCTGAGTTGAATCCAGTTTGGGTTTGACCTTGTGCTTACCTGTCTCTGCAATTTTAACGAGCAGGCGTATATCTGTGTGCAAGACCTTGTGGCATGTACAATGATATACTATGCATGTCACAAGATGTTCGTGTAAGATGAATTAAAAATAAATGATGACGAACAACCCAAATAACTGAGGCAAATAATATTTTCAAAACACACACTTTATTGTGCACTGCAAAATATTTCTTTTTTAATCTTACTGTGTCAGTGTTTATTTTGCAGATAGTTTAGATGCTGAATACAGGCTGGAACAGAGTTGAAGATCAAATACGAGTGAGAGTGAATATGTATTGAGGTGAAAATTGTAAATTGTAAATTTTATTGTAATTGAAAATGCATTGTAATTGAAAATGTGTAAATGTAGTGAGAGCTGAAATTTGTACTTTTTGAATTTGTGATAAAATATTTGTTTGAATAAAATATCTGTTTAGATATGAATTCTGAGTTATTCATTTTATTCAACAAATATTTTTTTAATTATGTGAAAAAATAAAATAGTACAATAACAAATACATTTAAACAAATATATATATATATATATATGTTTATTATCATCAAACAAAAATCATAGGCTATTGTGTTCTACAGAATCACCATATATAAAGGTAATAACGATTATACTTTTGATGGCACATTGATTGAAAATTTGATAAATTCTTTTTATGAAGGTTGAATACATTTAATAAAGAAAAATAAAACAAAATGGATGAGCTAGCCTACTTTTTTGGCTTACGAATGTAGCAAAAGTCCTATACATCGATATAATAAATAGTACACAACTCTTTCTTTACTATGATTATGATAATAAGCATTATTGTTCGCTGCTTTTCATAGAGTTATATCTCTAGACCATTAGCTTTACGAAAGCAAATTTGATCCAATATAAATATTTCTCTATAAGCCAACTACTAAGTTATAGCATGGAAAATTAAGTTTGAGTATTTGTCCCACGGTTTTTGTGCATATACCGTGATGCATATTCATAAACTTTGGTAATGTTCTTGGTTACTATTTTCAAACCTGTCAATTTTAAGTTAGACTCTACATAATATGGGTTATGACATGTCAACCATTGAAAATAAAACAACTGCAGATGGAGTTCTTTCCCCAAACATGTTTACATATTTTATTCTGAATTCCAGTTAACCATACTGCACATACTTTTGTTTAATCAACACATATTTTTGTCAAAATAGAAACTTCTCTACTTTTTCAATCGATCAATTAAATTATTATTGACTCTTTCAGTAGGCATGGCATATAATAACAATAGATGATCAGCACTTGCGACAAGGCTGACATTACGAATAATAGAAATTGTGAGTAAAAATATACTAACCTATGAAATGAGGAAATGTACCACTTAATGGAGAAAATCCCATTTGTTGTGATTGTGTAGGCACTGTGGCTTGTGTAGGCATGGTGGCTTGTGTAGACATGTTGTACTGATCAGAGATATAAGGAAATGTTGGCATAGCCGGTTGTGAGGACATTACAACATGATTGGTGGTCGACGTATGTATATAGGACTGCATAGGTATATCAGGGGACTGCTTTAATTTATCCAACGCCCTATTTAAACATAATATATGAATTAAAATAGATAACTACAGAAACATTCAACATTAATTGCATACTTAGAATTTATAGCTCTAACCGTTGAACAATTTCTTCTAATGAAAATTGAGTGTGTATTGGCTTTGTAGATGGATTTTTAGCAGAAGTACACCCTTGAGCATTGGTTGAAGAAGACGGAGAACCTCCATGTAAGATACTAACATCTACATGAGGTGCTCCATACATCTTTCCTTTTGTTAGTCCGCCTGGCGAATCCACCCAACGTTGTGGATTGAAAACATCCATTGCTTCCTCTGACTCGGCCTTTTTCTTGAGATAATTCTCCTAATTGAAAAAAAAATCATCGTTACTACAAACATACTAACTGTTTAAACTAAATAAAATGATTACCATCGTTTTTGCAGATTTGTTATCCACACATATACTACTCTTACATATTTTTTTGGTATTTTTTAAGGAGTTAGACAGATCTTTCAAAACATGCCAATATCGAAATGCCTCATGAAACGTTGGTTCCTTTTCTATTACAACTTTTTGCATTCATTACATGAATATTAGAAAATTATGGTAATTGATAATAATATTAATAAGGGTGAAATCTTACATGCTTGTATTATTTATACATTTATATCATGTGTAGGTCTATATATCATTTGAATTCTACAGGCACATCCGTTTTGTTATAGAGTAGTATTTTCTTCTTATATTTTGACTATTAGTATAGTATATTTAGGACACCAGATTTATTTTCAATATTAATAACCCCTTATCGTCTTTAATACTTATACAACTAGCACATTTATGAATCTATCTCATGTCGAAAGTATTATTGCTAAAGAAGATAATGTGGTTCAAAGTGCGCAGTATATGTACTTTGCGCTATAAGACTATTTCGTAATAAATAGAATGTTTCATTATAACCAAATAATTATTTATCCAGCTTCTCAATTGAAGGTACTATTTCACATATGATCAATCTATTGAACTTGGTAATAACATGATATTTTTTAAGTTAAGAGTATCGAACTATTGTGAATTTCAGTGCTTTTTGTGCTATAGACTAGCACTCATACTAAAGTTTGAGTTAGTATTGTCTTGTTTCTAACTAAGCTTCATGTATGTTCAACTAGCTTATTAATTTGTAGTTTCAGGCAAAAGGAAAGAAAAAGGTAAAAGCAATTAGCAAGGTCGATGTCCTGCAAAAGACTTTTATGGTTGTGCTCGGGTAGTAGTAAACTGATGCCATGGTAGTAGTTGATTCTAAAGTAATCCTTGTTTTGTGTGCTGCTGTGGTAGTAATAAACTGATGCCACAACACAGTAGCAATATACCGCTGCCAGGGCAGTAGCAATAAATTGGTGCCACAACAGCAGCAGTTGACCACAGTTGCTAAGGCCGCAATGACCTGTTAAAATTATAGCGACATGAAAAATGATATAACATACGCACACACACATCCTCTTACCTTTATCCATATATATATAATAATAATAATAAAAAAATTCAACCTATATACTTTAACTAGCATGGTTAATAGTTTATTGGATGAAAAATGTATTTGACTTACAATTTTTTCATTATGTGAGGCTATTGAAATAGAACCGGCGGTACACCAAGTATAGGTCTCGTCTTTCAACGTAAGGATTCTTTCGCATTATTTCTCTTCTTTTATCAAATTCCTCTTGTGCCCAATGATTATCAATCATCTCATTCCATATATTGGGAGGAATCCAAACAGGTGGATGATCCTTTCATTCGGTTATACTAGTCATCATATTAGCTATTTTTGCTGCTTCGCGTGCATGGTTTAGTTTTTTCTTCAAATTTTCTCTTGTTGTAGACTTCGATATTCTTCGGATTGTTGGTTCATGAGTTTCATCACATGAGAAATGTCCCTACATAAAAGATCTTGTTACACTCGAGAAATACACAACATATGAGAGTAATACACGACTAATAAGACTGTCATATTATCCTTATGTTGTATGATTTGGTTATTTATTGTTCAATTAAATTGTAACCATTTCTTCACTTAAAGCAATGTAAAAATACATAATGCAAAATTACTCAAGTTATACTTGAACAAATATGACTAACTGGGGTAGTTGTCTAAATGTTTATTTGAATATTAGGAGGTATAGGGTATGAATTAGATAAACTAACTAGCATTCAGCAAAAAAGAGAAGAAAAACAAACATAAGGCATTTGACTACTTGTCTAATTCTGTTATGGTTAGAGATATGATATTTCAGTTTGTTGTTTTTTCTATCCATTTGGTTTATTCTATCCATTAAATTCTTTTTCATGGTTTTCAATAAAATTTATTAATAGAGCTCATTACTTGGTAATCATGTTTGCAAAATAAATTTGGAATCATGGATTTTCTGCAAATTTATGAATTACAAATAGAAATATGATTAGCTTGATATTAACTTATAAAATATGGCTAAATAAACAAGAGTTTATGCATATAATAAATTTTATTTGTACATGAAGCTGATACTGTTGAATTCTTGAGTACTTACACCTAAACTCGTTGTTAACACACGTATGTAAATTACAATAATATAAATAACTTTATAATTTTTCCCATGAAAAACCATAATTGGTTGAAGTAGTAATACCTTAAATTCATTAAAGAGTATACTTCTAATTTCTTGAGGTACCCAATTATATGTAAGGCCTTTTGGTTGAGGAAACTAACAAAAACAGTGTTGGGTTAGATAATCTCTTCAACGGTTTATATTTAAAGAAATAAATATGCAAAATTAATATAAAAAATTTCTTTCCAATTGCCTTTCCATTCCAACGGAGGTTTTTTTGTAACTGGATCAACTACACGATTGTAACCTTGAGTAGGAATTGTTTCATAATCTTTTTCTTCTTCAACTTCTTCGTCTCCATCATCAACATTGTTTATCCTCTCTAACTCTTCTTCATTTGATGGGCCACCACTATGTTGAGAATTAGATGTGGCGAAATTTTTGATTGATTTGAATAAGTTCTTTTTTGAAGAAGACGTTGAGATACTGATCCACCTGGCATTATACCTATACAAAAAACTACACTGAACATAATTAGAACGTATAATCCATTGAAAAATTACATTGAATCCATATATTTCGGACGTTGTGTTAAACAGTAGATAAGGGCTATCGAAAGCAATAGCATCAAAATATAGCATAATGTCAAGAGAATAACTTGCCTTCCGATAAAAGTTAGTATGTCATATTATCTAAGATGTAGACCAATAACAAGGGGTTAAGGTTCAAAAGTAAAAGTAGGCTTATGAAGAAATTTTGAAGGCTTTACACATCTCGTGGAAATCCTGCAAATATAGGTCACTGCCTTATTAACATTTTCACATATGTAACTATATTATATTGACTGCTACGAAAAAATGAGCCACCTAAATGAGTCGCTATCAGTGATGAGTAAGTTGAGGTAACGAGGTTTGATCAGGCTTGTTATACAGATCTTCAAATTTAAGGATTTTTCAAATTCAACCGAGGAAAGGAAAATAGCATTTTATAAATTTCACTATAGAGAAGAGACTCGGCATAAGCATCCAAAATTAAAAATATAATGAGTCATCCTGATTATGCTTTGAATTATATCATCATGGAATGGCAGGTAAGAAAACTAAGCATTTCTTACGTATGAATTCACCATATTATTCATTAGAAGATCCCATATATAACAAATCCTACTAGAAAGTTTAATTACACTATATTATTCATTGGAAGATCATATATATAACAATAGCATCATATCAGAAAAATTAAAATGAACTTCTTGCTAAGGTAGATAAGCATATCTAACTCAAATGAAATAAAGAGTGAATATTTTATGTTGCATGTATCCCTGTCAATATTAATTTTTAAACATCGCATGATGCAGCCTAAATTTACCAGATGTAGCAATGCATTATTAAATGAAAGAAGCTTAGCAGCACATATACTAACGTGGTAATACAAAAAAACAGGTTAAGGCAGGAAATAGCCCAAAAATTACCAAGAAATTACATAGCACATGCGAAGTTTGAATCAAAAATAGTTTGCAAAATGTGGTATCATTTAATTTTTCAGAAGAATGTTTTTTTTGAAATGGTACTTAGATACAACATGTCACTGGAACAACAAACCATAAATCATGTGTTAACGAATGTTCGAATCACGCTACGCAAGTTTTGAACACTTGTGACCTCTCGCATCAAAGTCGAATCACTTAACCACTGGGACAATGGTGCTTGTCTTCAGAAGAATGTTTCTTTAGCTACATGTTATTTTTTCCTGAATATGGTTAAAACTTGGCTTTACCAGATGCACTCAATCAAAAGCAGCTGCTAATTTGTATTGCTACTGGATGGGCAACTTTCTATTATACCACTTAAGGCTTGTTGTGCTGGTGATATAGGCTTTCCATCATACCACTCAAGACTTGTGATGTTAACATTATAATATAGGCTTTTAAATGGAATCAATCCATAAAGATTATGATTATTAATATTGATCGAATTGGTTTCTATGGTTGATTATTATCTCTTTGTTCTTGCTTGCTAGCATTCTCGGTAGATCAGTAATCTATTGCAACTCGTTCTAAAACCATTCATGTTTTTTCATATACTATTTTTTTCTTTTTATTTACAAAAGCAAACTAAATATGTCAGGTTATTTGTCAACTAATAAAGAAAATTCATATGCTCAAAAAAATGCAATTATGATCTAGGATTTATTGCCATGCAACTTTGAAAACTCAAAAACAATTTTTTTTGTATCTGATGTGGATAATGCTTCTACAATCAAAATTATGGACTCGATTTTAGAAAATGCATCAAGTTTATAACAAAAAAATTGATAAATGCACTGCAAAAACATCAAAATTAATGTAAACTAACGTACTTGCATAAACTTTATTCAACACACAAAATATTTTCTAGCTGATTATAATGAAAACTCATCTTTAGTGCCTTCATCATTAATATTTTTATCTTCATAACCATCTCTATTTTCTTTCTCGTCATTAAGGTCAACATCCTCATCATAGTCCACCTCGGCATCATATGCATTTTCATCATCATCTGACCCAGAATAATAAACATTATTTGTCTGCATTACATGTTCCAACTCTTCTTCATCAACCACGTAAAAATCTTCCACTATAAATGGTTGATATGAGATATCATCGATAGTGACAATAGAGGGTTGATATATCTTGTCTACTTGATCGACGTCTACACCATCCTCTATTAATTAAGGGCCCAACAATTCAATTGCAAATCGACTTCTGGCTACAGTTTTAATTACCGTTACCCATTCATTTAGGCTAATAAATACATTTGTTGGCATTGTTGGGAAAATACAAATTTATCATCAGTTTGTAGTCGAGAATTTTTATTCAATTCTATTATTTCATTTGTATGGTGCACTTTCATTCCATCTCTACTCACTGTGTCAAACGACTCACAATTTAATATAAATAACTCATTTCTCTCCCTAAGATATCTAACATTTATGACTTGTTTTAACAACCCATAATAATCATTTCCAAATCATTATAACAACTCCCTTTCACACAAACACTAGTATTCATCGTCACATTTTTTTTCCATAATTAAGTATATGAAATTTAAAACCATTTACATAATAACCGTTGTAGCACTCTACTTTATAATTTGGTTTTTGTGCAAGTAAATATAACTGATGTCCAATACCACTTGGTTGAAATGGAATCTATTTACAAAAAAAAGACTCATTAATAGTATTCAATTTATTTATTTAGTTACAAACTACATTGTAATAAAATACTTACATGATTTTTTAACCAATCAGGAAATAGAGATTCAAGCTTCGTAACGATAAAACTTTTAATTTCCATGGGTATTGACTTACTAATTCAGTTTTGCATTCATTGTAAGCAACAAAAGTAAAGTTAAACTGGGTAGTATATGCTTCAACTACTTTGCTATAAATTATAAAATACATACTTCACATATTCTTCTACTTCGGTGCATTTGAAAAGCACGTACATATGGATGACATGATGTTCAAATTGAGAGAGATTCCGTCGAACAAATGCATTAGATAATACTTTTCCTAAATGGGAAAATATTGACAAACGTCCATTGAATATAACTTCCTCCTCCGTCATCATTTCTTGGAGGTTGATTCAATATTGTTATAACATTCAGACCAAAATAACATGAAGTGAAGGTTGAAATCTCATCAATGATATATGCTTCAGCAATGGATCCCTCAATATGTGCTTTATTACCTACTTTTCGTTTTAAATAAAATAGATACCTACATTGTATTAAAAGAAGTGGTTGGAATATCAATAACAAAGCATGAAGAAAGATTCAAACATTCTAGTAAGAATATACCGTTCAAATGGATACATCTAGTGATATCCAACCGGACCACATAGCATAGCCTCATATGGTAGATGAACAACTAAATGTTCCATAGAATTTAAAAAAAACTAGGCGGAAATATCTTCTCAAGTTTACAAGAAATCTCAATGATATTTTTATTTAGAAGTATCATATCCATATTTATATTTTTTTACACAAAGTTCATGGAAAAAGTTGCTTAACTCCATCAAAGTTTTCCATATATTCACATTAGGAAGGAGTCTTTGCATAAACACATGACGGTCATGGCTCTTGAACCTACTTATTTTTGTTTCAGGCTCATTAACACATCTTCTTTTGTTAGAAGCATATCCATCTATAAATTTAATTGATTTAACCCACTTATAAGCATCATTTTGATTGGCTTTTGTAAGGCAGTAAGGAGCTTTCAGCTTGTAATAGCGACCATTGTGATGTTTAACCAAGCTCATCCATCGCATTCTACTACAACACTTTTCAAGATCAATTCTAGCTTTTAAATTTCTATTGTTTTACCGGTATCCATTATGGTATCAAATACATTACCAAAAAAAAATTTCTCCACATGCATTACGTCTATAGTGTGACGAATCAAATTATTCTTCCAGTACAGAAGATCCCAAAATATACTTCTACGAAGTCAATTGTGTGTTTCACCGAAGCTTGCTATTTTATTATTTCCCGATTTAAACCCAGGTGCAATATAAGGCAATTGTGACACAATATTTTTTAACTCATTTCCAGAACGTTGGATGGAAGTACTATCTAATTCAATTATATTATTCTTGAACTTGTCTTTTGGTTTCCTAAATGAATGGTCCAATGGTAGAAAACATCGGTGACAATTAAACCATGAAGGTTTACCACCCTTCTCAAGAGTAAAGGTTTTGTTTGCTCCATACAGTAAGGACATGCTAATCTATCTTTTTTCTTTTCTTTTTGAAATCCAAGAGAACTCGACTGGCCGGTAAACTCCTGAGAAGGGTATAGTAAAGCCGTTTGCTGATCCATGTCCCCATACCCCCTGATAAATTTATATAGGATAGTGAAGCGCTTGGTAGGAATCGAACCTGCGTATTTTTAGCAAAACCCAAGCCTCCTTTCCACTGCACCACACCCGCGGACACATGTTAATCTATCATGTGTACTCTAACCAGCCAACATTCCATAAGTGGAAAGTCACTAATGGTCCATATCAGTGAAGGTCTTAAAATAAAATTTTCCTTTCTATGCACATTGTGTAAGCTATTACACCACGCCATAAATCCAATAACTCGTCAATCAATGGTTGTATATCCAAGTTTTTTCTTTGGACCTTTTAGACCTGGAATAATCATGTTTATGAAAATGAATGGTTTTTTCATACACTTCCATGGTGGCAAATTATACACTGCCAAAACCATGGGCCAACATGAGTTAAGTTGTTGATCTTGTACAAATTACAATGGCTTTTAAAACAATCAAAACCATGTGTTTGGCTTTGTTTCTTGTCATTGTAGCATTGGCTTTCCAGGGCAATGCATCAAAAAAAATAAGCAACTTAAACACAATATCTGAGAAGCTTGAGGCATGGATGCCTCAGTATGGACGAGTTTATGCTACCAACGCAAAGGAGCATCGCCTTCCATATTCAAAAAGAACATGGAGTACACAGAATCATTTAATGCTTATGCTACCAACGCACCCGGCATTGCCCTTAGCATAAACTCATCCATACTGAGACATCCATGCCTCATGCTTCTCAGATATTGAGTTTAAGTTGCTTATTTTACTTGATGCATTGCCCTGGAAAGACAATGCAATGAAGACATATCAGTACCGTTTTCGTACATGAATCCTTTTGATTCGACTAACGTCATCAAGTGAGGATGATATCCGCTCCAGATTCCAACATATTCGGCATTGGTAAGATCTGCAAACCGGTTTGCCCCTAACATGAATATGTGGTTTTTACAGGAGTTAAAAGATTCTATGAACTCCATGTTCGTTTTGAATATTGTACGAGGATACTTTTTCTACGTTGTTAGCATAAATTCGTCCATACTGAGACGTCCATGCCTCGTGCTTCCCAGATATTGAGATTAATTTGCTTATTTTTCTTGATGCATTAGCCTGGAAAGCTACTGCTACAATGACCAGAAACAAAGCCAAACATGTGTTTTTGTTTATTTTAAAGGCAATTGTAATTTGCACAAAATCACTGAATAGAAAAGATGACCGACAATGTACGTCCTTGGAATCATAAGGGTTAATATGCATGTCGCATGTTAAAAATTATTGCAATTGGGATGGTTACATGTCTTGATTAATTTAACAGAACCATAGCTAACTAACGTGTTTTATTTCTGATCACCATCTATTATGCTAAGAATTTTTTAGCTCATGCTATCTTCCATCTTTAATAAAGGATGTTCTTACTATGCACATGCAACTGTGGCATTTCAAGCTCTCCTTTGCAGTGAATAAACAAACTACCGAAATTAATTTTATTTTTCAGAAAAATAGGCACAAGGACAAACTTAGAAAAAAATTTAGACTAAAGGACAATAAGTTTGTTTTTTAGACTGAAGGACAATGCTAGTTATAACTAGCAGTTTGTATAGTGTAAAACTGAATATAATGCTAGCTAAAACTATCATTTTGTATAGTGTAAAAGTTGAATAAAATACTAATTATAACTAGCATTTGTCCTTCAGCCTAAAAATAAAACTGCATGTCCTTCAGCGTAATTTTTTTTCGAAGTTTTTCTTTTTTCCTAATTCTCTCTTTATTTTTCATACTTAATGCAGTTGGACCACGAATGGGTAATGCACATGTTCCTGTCTTCAAAAGAAAAGATACAAATTTGTACATCTTGTCTGCACCACAAGGGCCACGACTTGGTAATCCTCATGACCTTCCACGTGGGCCATTAGATTTGTAATTAAAACTAGGGTTTTTATGTTAATGGTAAATGTTACCGATAGTAGAAATCGTTACGGTATTGATATTGTTAATAAGTTAAAAACGACTATCGATATTTTACCGTTACCGTATGTAAAATGTTTATTGGTATACCGATAAATTGTTAAACCATTGACTGATGATAATAAATTTACCAATGCATAAAGATACTAAAATTTTATTACATTAAGATTTTGAAAATAAAAAACATATATTTTGTTACTAATTCTAACTTCACTAATGTTTATACAAACATTCTGACTTATTTTAGTAGACATGGAATCTCTTTGGTTCATCACAAGCCATTTACAACAACATGAAGTAATAATTTTGCTAATATTAAACTTTCAAGTTAATAAAGCCAAAAAGAATTATAATCATAAATAATACTACAGGCATCTGTTTAATATATGATAAACTTTCAAAAATCACTATAAGAAACAACAGAAATTCCGATAGTTTTAAACCGTCGCGGTCGTTGATAACCGACGAAAAAAGCCATCGAAATATTAGGCGTTGAAGAATAGTTCTTCGATAACATTTCTGACAGCTCCGTTGGTCCACTTCCGACGGCTAGCAAAGACCATGCCGACGGCTTTAGACGACCCGTCGTGTACACATGGAAGGTCATGGAGTACACCGGTTTGGTGTGCTAGTCGTTGGAAACCGTCGGTAGCCGTCGATACTTTGGAGTGATCTTTTATTACAAAAGCCATTCAACCTCCATATAAGACATATATAACACACTATTACAAATCTGCAGTTTTTTGTCATGAATTTGGCGTCGCTGTATTTTTTAGTGACGTCATAGCGACGCCAAATGTGCGATAAAAAAAGAGCGAACTAAGCAAGTTGGCGTTACTATGGGGTCGCTAAATTTTTGCGATGCCTATTGCTTGTTAGAAATTAGGCATCGCTATGCCGTCACTAAAATTTAGCGACGTCATTACGATGCTTGCCCTTCATTTGAAAATTGTTATTACCACGGCGTCGCTAAAAGTTTAATGACACCATAGTGACGAACCTAATTTTTATTCAAGACTGTCGTCGCTATGGCGTCACTAAAATTTTAGCGACATCTTTGCATCGCGTAGCTTTTTTGATATTTAATAGCAATTTGTTGGATTTGATCCGTTTAACCGCAAACCGAATAGAATAATATAAGTGCATAGTTAATTAATATATACCATCACAAACAATCAAATATGCATAGCTAATTAACGTATACCATGACAAACAATCAAATATGCACAGTTAATTAAAATATATAACCAACAAACTATGAGAAACAAATACAAACAATGTCTAAAACACACGCAGCGTCATAATCAGTAAAACAAGATTACAAAGTCACATGACAACAACCATTTCATCCCAACATGCTCAAGTAACACTTAATAACATAGTACGTATATGATGCATAAATCTATCACTACATGTCCAAATGAAGCATCTTATATATCATGCGACAGCCCACTATCGCCCTCACCCCTTTGTTGTCTGTACTCTTGCATAAACTCCATCACATCTGCTGATGTGCACGTAAAAGTGCATATTTTTACTTCTATATTTTTATCTCTTTTAATTAAATAAATGAGCATATTATGGTATTTTACATGTTTAAACCAAAATTTAAATTGTTTTCAAATCATCATTCATTCATCTTCATTTGGAGGGTAAAACGGTAATTTTGTGTATGATTTAATTTGAAAAAATTTATTTGCACCATTTTATTTTTGTTTGTAGGATATGAAGTGCAAATGTGAAAAGGGTTCATGGATGAATGCATGCGCATCTGTTGAAAGCAAATGAAGAATGGAAATAAATGAATTTATTCAACATGGAGGAGCCAAACAAACCCACTACCATATGGTCTATAATTAAAAGCACATGCACATATTAATGGAGGCTTAAAGGCATGTTAGTGAGGATTAATTAATTTCCTAATGATTGCTTGGAGGTTATACTTCCTAAAGTGCATTTTAGGTAGTCCCCTAAAATATGAATTATGGTATTAAACATGTATAAATACCCCTTATGTCTTATGTAATTATCTTCTTCTCTTTTATGCAAATTGTAGCCACAAAATCAAGATAAATAAAAGTTTCTTTCATGGCTTCTTAGTCTTTTTTTTTTACTTTCATGCAATTTCTATTTATGTTTTCTTTTATGCTCTTTTATTCACTTATGCTCTCTTTTAATTCATGCATTTAGTTTAGATTTATTTTATGCAAGTAGTTAGTTCCTTCTTTTAATTAGCACTGCTCTTCATTTATATTTATGTTGAAATTACTTTACGTTAACATTTTTCAAATATGAGTAGCTAAACCCCTTAAATTTAGGGGTAATGAAACTCTCATGAAACATATCAAATTAATATAATGATTTCATTTGTAGTCTCTCATTTGTGCTTAATGGAAAATTTGAATGATGATGGTTTATGTCTCTTTTTAGTGAATTTTGATAGTCTATGTTGATATCTCAAATAGGCTATGCTTATTCTATTTTAAACATAAACTATTTGATCATTTGTCTAAGTGAATTTGATAATGAAAGTCAAACTAGAATCAAAATTCGATGGTCTATGTTAGTAATTAATAGTAAATAGATCGTGCTTAAAATATATTTTATTTTTACTTTCATATCAATTTCAGTAGCATTTGATAAGCGGATTTGAAAGGTGTGTTAGAGTTAGATGATTTAAGTTGTGCTAATTAATAGCACAGATAAATCACACTTATAATAAACACATCTATCATTTCTACTTAATATTTTCATGAGTAATTGCAAGTGAATTTTGTTGTTGATTTATATAAATGATTGAAAGTAGATTTGGCTCTAAATTATTCTTTAATATCATAGTTTTATTCACTTTTGCTCTAGCTTATTCTTTACAGTTTTCTAGTTTAAAACAAACTACAAAACTTTGGGTTAATTTGATTGAGTATTATTAGAATTTAATTCATTTCCCTGCGGATCGATCTGTACTCGCATAAGTACTATAATTGTATGCCGTGCGCTTGCGATTTTTAACGATTATAATTTTTCGACAATTTTTTAATCGATAGAAAATTCACCTTCTAACATCCGCCATACTCGTCTTTAACCTGCTCACTTTAGTCTTGAGTGTAGAAATCTCCTCATTTTTGCTTCCAACTCCTTATAGAGCTTCTGTCTCATATTCGATTCAACACTTCTTGTGTTGAATGTGTTGTCTCTATAAAGCTGTATGAAAATGATTGCATTAATACATATACATTTCTTACCAATAATTAATTTACATGTTATTACCGCTGGTATAATCGAAGTTCAAAATAAAAGGTATTCCAAGTTAATGTTATCATATCACACAGTTAAGGTCCGTGTAAGCCTACAAAGCATTAGAACACTAAAAGTTGTATTATCATTTTAATTGATACAGGATATGGATCAAGCACCAACATAATGGAAGAATCAAAACACTAAAATAGTGAAATCATAATGAGCTTAAAAGAAAACTAAACGGTTTCACCATATGAAGTTTATATATTACACACCAGTGATATGCAAGATAGAAAAGCATAGAAATAGCAATAAGGATGAAACTGTATCAATGTGCAAGTAAACAATCAAACCACGCCTTTAGTTTAAAGCACCCGGACTTTTATTCTTTTATTTTAAATCCCCTTGCCTTTAATTT
Source organism: Allium fistulosum (assembly GCA_030737815.1). Lineage (NCBI taxonomy): Eukaryota > Viridiplantae > Streptophyta > Magnoliopsida > Asparagales > Amaryllidaceae > Allium > Allium fistulosum. The sequence goes on from CM060902.1 coordinate 240,517,532, forward strand.
ATTCATATAAACTTTGCCTGCTTGAAACATGATTTTCTTTTGAAACTTTAAACAAAACTTGCTCTTTAACTTTTATTCAGACTTATATGTCAATAATCATTAAGTTGCATGCTCCATAGTGCGTAATGCATATTTTTGTTCATCTTCCAGCACACATCATGTTTAGAATTGAATACTGGAACACATTTCATGGATCAAATGTGAAAATTTTACATTCAGCTTTGACTTTAAGTGGCTTAATTGTGCAACTACATCATGAGCATTATCAGGCCCAACAAGCTCTTGCTGCATTAATAATCACTCATTTTGGCATTATTTTTACTGCAGCAAGTAATTGCGCTGATATTGAGAAAAAGCATGGCAGCTCATGTTAGTATTTCAATATACTTAGGATAGATTAATCATGAAACTCTAGATTTGAATAGGTGATCAATATTGATTTAATTGAGAAGAAATGAATAAATCAGCGAAAGCATACCTGAATCAATTGTTAATTATTGAAGAGAAGATTATCTAGGTTATAATCTTCCAAATTGACACAAGCTTAAATCTAACAATTCTCTTTAGAAGAGGATAGAGATAATATAATAAGACTTGTATAATTTGAGAACCATAACCTCGTATTTATAGCATTGTGACATTTTTTTCAGTTCGGCCCTTCAACAAACTAAAATTGTCACTCTGGTATCCACACATTATAATTTTACATGACTAATATACCTATTAAGTCTTAATATATTTATTCCAGAATAGATCACATATTTAGATTTAATCACAAGATGACACATACATTCAAACATTAAAATATGTTACGTTGAATTAATCGAGCAATCTCCCCTAGGGCCACACATATAACTTTATAGAATGTATGCAACTTTATGAGCTCTCAAATAGCTATCTTGATAACATGGTATATCCAAAACAATCCTTTCCATTAATTGTGTTAATATAGAATCAAAGTGGCATTCATTACTGTTATTGTAACGAAACTCATCAATCGTCACATATATCAATACAATCAAACGACATAAATCAATCATGTATGTGTAGCATCGAAATTACATGAAATGTGATCTTTACATGTCTATTTTCAACTGGTCCTACTTTACTTTAATGAGATCAAAAAATCCAAATATTTATAAATAATTGGAGTGCAAAAGAAAACTTTATTTCTTTATTTTTGATCAGAAAAACCAAAGCATGTCCATAATGAAAATTTAGAACAATGATATGAAAGAAATGACTTAGCACAAGCTCCCCCTAAACCAAAATATCCTTATATACAAGATACACCCATTTTAGCAATATGCTCATGAAAGACCTTGGGTGGTATTTTTTTTAAGCGGGTCTGCTAACATGGAATTTGTTCCAATATGCTCTATGGATATTAACCCATTATGCTCTCTCTCCTTCACGACTAGAAACTTGATGTCAATGTAATTTGACTTACTTGAGCTTCTATTGTTATTAGAATATAATACGGTCAATCTATTATCATAATACAACCTTAATTCTCTTTCAATATTATCAATAATGCACTGCCCGGTGATAAAATTTTGCAACCATTTCCCATGATTGGATTCCTCATAGCAAGCCACAAACTCTGCATCCATAGTGGAAGAAGCTATGAGTGTTTGGTTAACGCTTTTTCCATGATATAGTCCATCCACTTAATAGAAATATGTATCATGATGTGGATTTTCTACTATCCGGGCATCTCGCAAAATCAAAATCAAAATACCCAATGATCTCTAACCAATCTGATCTTCTATATGCGAGCATATAGTCCTTAGTTCTCTGAAGATACCTCATAATCCTTTTTGCTTCTTTCCAATGATCCATTATAGGGTTACTAAGATACTTGCCCAACACTCCTACCATGTATGCAATATTCAGACGCGTACACACTTCAGCATACATTAGACTCCCTATAGCAGATGCATAAGGGATCTTCTGCATTTCTTTAGCTTCAAGGATATTATTAGGGCATTGTTTGAGACAAAATTTATCTTCTTTAGCGACAAGAGTATCATCTGTTTTACAATCTTGCATGCCAAACCTTTTAAACACCATTTCTATATAATTCTTTTATAACAATCCAAGAATACAACGTGAACGATCATGATATATTTGGATTCCTAATACAAAAGAAGCATTCCCAAGATCTTTCATTTCAAAATTATTTGAAAGAAATCCCTTTGTTTCGTGCAAAATATGTAAACTATTGTTGGCAAGCAATATATCATTAACATATAAAATCAAAAATATGAATTTACTCCCACTGAACTTGTGATACACATAGTTATCAATGGTGTTTGCCTCGAAACCAAATGAGGTAATTATATTATGAAATTTGTGGTACCATTGACAAGAGGCTTGTTTGAGCCCATAAATGGATTTCTTTAGTTAGCAAATCATATTCTTTAGATCTTTGACCATAAAATTTTCTGCTTGCACCATATAAATTATTTCATCAATATCTCCGTTGAGAAACGTAGTTTTAACATCCATTTGATGTAACTTAAGGTCAAAATGTGCAAAAAGTGCCAAAATTATTCTAAAAGAGTCTTTCGATGAAACCGGAGAGAAAGTCTCTTTAAAATCGATGTCTTCCTTTTGAGTAAAACATTTTGCTACAAGACGAGCCTTATATCTTTCCACGTTACCTTTTGCATCCCTTTTGATTTTAAATATCCATTTACAACCAATGGGTTTCTTGTCTTCGGGTAAGGGGACATGATCCCAAATTTTATTGTCTTGCATGAATTTATACTCTTCGTTCATTGCTTCAATCCACTTTTGAGAATTAGAATCTTGCATAGTTTGGTGAAAGTTGATAGGATCAATTTCCACTAATTCATTATTATCCTTTATTTCTTGAAGAAATACCACATAATCATTTGGAATGACATTTATCCTCTCTCTAATGGATCTCCTTAGTGGCAATTCATTTTGAGGTTGTTGAGTTTGTTCTTGTTGAACATTGTCCTCAACTTAAAGAGGATTTTCTTCAACATTGTCTTGTTCGGGTTCCGGATTTACTTTTTCATTAATGACAGGAATGATAATCGGTACATTGTCAAAAGAAGTAACTGTAGTGGGAATCATAGATGATGGTTCCTCCTTAAAAACAACGTTTCTTACTTCATTTCTCCTCCCTAACTAAACATCCTCAAAAAATGTTGCAGTTCCCATCTCAAAAATTTTCCTTGTTGTCGGATCATAAAATTTATAGCCCCTAGATCGCTCACAATAACCTATAAAGTAAGCTGCTCACTGTTTTAGAGTCCAATTTTCTTTCATTTGACCTATAAGGCCTTGTCTCAACTGGATATCCCCAAATATGAAAATGCTTTAGAGTGGGCTGCTTGCCTGTTTAAAGCTCATAATGTGTTTTTGCAGCTGCTTTAGTGGGTACCTTATTAAGGATATAAACCGTTGTCTTTAAGGCCTCTCCCCAGAGTGATTTTGGTAAGGTAGAATGACTAATCATACTCCTCACCATGTCTTTTAGAGTTCTATTTCGCCTCTCAGCAACACCATTCATGCTAGGTGAACCTAGCATCGTATACTGTAGGACTATTCTACATTCATCTAGGAATTGGGCAAATGGTCATAGACATTGTTCACTTGATCCATCGAATTTACCTTAATATTCACCTCCATGGTCAGATCTGACAGTTTTGATTCTTTTGTTGAGTTGATTCTCATCTTCTATCTTAAATTTCTTGAACATGTCCAAGGATTTTGATTTTTCATGTATAAGATATAGGTAGCCATATCTCGAGTAGTCGTCTATGAATGAGATAAAATATTGTTGACCATTCCATGATGCCTCAGGAAATGACCCACAAATGTCTGTATTTATCAATTCTAAGACGTCAGTTGCTCTATTGGCGCATATTTTCTTATGTTTGGTCTGTTTTCCCTTGATGCACTCTACACAGACATCGAAGTTTGAAAAATCCATTGGTTCCAAAATGCCATCTGACACAAGCTAGATATATGACCCAAGCGCTCATGCCATAACGTAGCTGAATTTTCCTTATTAGCTTTCCTTTTAGTACCACGTGATTCCACGTGCAAGGCTTCATCATAAGAGGTATTAACATCAAGCATGTATAAGTTATCATAAACATTAAGTGAACCACCTCCAACAAGAGTTAAATTGATTGATAAACTAAAAATACCATTCTCAAATGAATAAGAATAACCAGATTTGTCCAACTAAAAAATAGAAACTAAATTCCGTCTAAACGACAGTATAATAAAAGTATCAAATAAATTCAAATAAGACCGAGTTCTTAATAACAACTTAAAATACCCAATAGCCTCTACTTTAACCGATTTTTCATCACCCACATAGATGTATATTTCAACATCAGTTGGATTTTGGTAGCTCATGCAGCCCTGCATAGAAACACTTATGTGAGTAGAGACACCGTGATCTAACCACCAACTGTTTATAGGTACTGTAGCTAAATTTACTTCAGAGCAGACCAAAGCAAAAGATATACTTTCTTAACACGCCATACGTGATATTTGGTACAATCTTTCTTTAAATTTCTAGTCTTCTTACAAAAGTAACAACCATCAGCCTCCTTATGTTGTTTCTTTTCCGTTGGACCCTTAGCAGTTTCTTAATCCGTCTTTCTCCTTTTGTCTTTGTCTTTGTCTTTAGAGATGTATGCGAAATGAGCATTCTTAGTCTAATCATGCTTCAATCTCTCTTCTTCTTGCACACGATACGAAATGAGCTCATTAATAGTCCATTTCTTCATTTGACAGTTGTAACTGACCTTAAACCGGTTGTATTATGAAGGAAGAGAGATTAAAACCAAATGCACAAGCAAATCATCTAAAAGCTTAAGCTTAAGTGCCTTAAATTTTGAAGCAACATTAGACATTTCCATAATGTACTCCCTTATGTTCCCTTTGCTTTGATACGTCATGGAAATCAAGCGTTGCAAAAGCATGCTTATTTCCGCCTTATCGTTTTTAGCAAAATGTTTTTTAATCTCGGCAAGGAAATCTTTGGCGTTGGTTATCTTTTTAGATATCGCACCCCTAAATGCTTTTGGAATGCCACGATTTATGATCATTAGACTCATGCGGTTTGAACGATCCCACCTTTCAAAGTTCATTATAGCATTAGAAGAACTTTCAACCATAAGAGGGGTGGGTTCATCCAACCAAAGTGCAACGTCAAGATCCATGTAGCCAAGAACAAGCAATATGTTCTCTTTCCAATCCTTAAAGTTCATTCTAGTCAGAATAGGAATGTTGTTTAGATTGACAGATACCGTAGTTAAATTAGCTGTAATTTTAACATAAGAATCGATTAAATATGCTCAGATTACAAATCAAAACCGTAGTCAATTCAAATAATTGGTATGTCTCTTCTCAACATATCTAGCACAACATTAATATCAAGTCTTTGAATCGTAATATTAATTATAAATGGTACTATTGTTGTAATGGTCAAATACTGATAATAAGTTCAAATCAAATAACAATCTTCCATTGGACCGATTAGATATTCACTTGTAAAACTATATAATTATCACTTATTTATCATCGTACATGTGTAACTGATTCGGCCAAAATTTAGTCTTCCTTTAGACCGTCTAATATCCGCATGAATAAATACACACAAATATCAAATATTTTTCATGGATAACTAAAATAAGAGAGGTCGTTTTGGTGACATGTTATTTTAATTAGTTTACTTGTAATGTAGAATATTTACAATTAGTTTGCAAAGAGACACCAAATAATTATTAAATTATTCCTTTTAAAATAATTAGCTGTCACCTTATATGTTTACAAATTTTAAATTATTGAAACACATATGTCATGTATTTCATTAATACGTGGAAACTTTCTGTCTGACAACTATGACTAAAAATCTCATTTTTAATTTACATTATATACCGCAAAGGTCATTGGCATATGCAATATTAGGTGATATGCGTAAGGTTGTATGCCACATACATGAAATAACAAACAAAACACACACATATACACACATATATATAAAACTTTGTTTTCAGCAATGTAACTTTGTTAAAATGTAACAAAATTGCAGAACCTTTTTTAACATAAATTATCCAAATGTTTGGATTCCATACTTTTGATCTTAGCTACTGAAATATAATGTACACAATCAGCCGAAATTCCCAAACAATAAATTAAAGCCAAACATTGAATTAAACCCAAAATCCCCAAACATTAAACAGATGATATACTAACTTTTCTATTGTAAAAATTAAAGACGAAGCTCAAAAATAAATGATTTAAGTCTAAGATCTGAATAGAATATTACAAAGAATCCTGAATCTGAATAAAAGTCTGCTCACGAAAATATTTAGCCCCATATATTAGCGTTTCATAGTAGCTGTCTATTCACTTTTTTTTCAATCATCATTGAAACAAATAAATTTGGTTGGATTTCAGATAAATGATCAATGCCCTCCAAATTTCAACTGAATTCGTAAAAATGATGAACGATTGAATTTGGATCGCTCTAATTTCATATCAATGCTCTAAAGACAAAATTTGTAGGTCTTAAAAAAAGTTTTAATAGAAATGAATTTTGTTTGTGTGCTTCTGGCCACCAATATCATATTCCTTCATTCAGTTATAAACAACCGTTTATATCAGTAGTTTTTCGGTGGTTTAACGCCGCACGGCCATTGACAACCGAACCTTATTCATGAAAAACGGCCGGAGGTGGCCGAACAGTATTTCGATTTTTTGTAGCCGATCGGGGTGCCGCTTGATTTAGAGAGAAAAATAAACGGTGTTAGAAAGATGAGTGCACATTATTTTGAGGTGGCCTTCAGTGTAGGTGGCCAGAAGAGGAAATCGAGATGTTAATAGCAATATACTAAAAAAAATCACGATTGCAATTGAACCCTTCAACTAACTAAAATTGTCACTCTGATATCCACACGTTATGATTTTACATGACGAATGAGGTTTTTAGGCTTAGGCAAAAAGTTGAAGAAAAATTTAGTTTCATGGACAAAAAGTAAGACAATTTTTAGTGTAAATCACAGAATGATAGTTGCAACTATCATTTTCTGTTTACACTATAAAGTGTCCTTCAAACTAAAAAAAACAAACTTGCTGTCCCTGAGACTAAAATTTTTTGCAACTTCTTCCCTGCTCCTATTTTCCTGCATGAACGAATATACCCATTAAGTCTTAATATATTTATTCCAGAATAGATCACCTAATTAGACTTTATCACAAAATAACACATATATTCAAACACTAAAATATGTGTCTCCATTACGTTGAATTATTCCAACACTTCAACCTAATCTAACTAGTTATATATCTTGTTATTTTGTACAACACCAACGATGAATATCGTTACCTCTTGAGTCAGTCTAACTAAGCTTTAATAATCCGGTCTTATAACTGTATTGGGTTGGGTTAGAGGGGAGCTAGATTATCTTTGGATCCATGTCCACTTCAAAACACTCATTCAGTTGAAGAAGCATAAGTTTTCAGTACTTGGAAAATAGTAAAATGTGAACCTGAAGCTCCTCCAGTATTCCACATTTGTTGTGAATTGAACTAACAGTCGTACTAGTTATTACGTAGCATAAAACAATTATCCAAAACTTAAACATGGGAATTCAGTAGCGACATTTCTATTTGTTTATCATACAAGTCAAACTTTTCATTATTTAGTACGTCTGTCAACTTTAATTACAAAAAGTTTAGCTATGGGTTAGATGATTTAAATAAATGAATTGAAGGCTAATTTGATGTATTATTTTGATTTGAATATTCAGTCTAAAATTGAATTTAAACAATGTTTAAGGTTAATTTGATGTATTATTTTGATTTGAATATTCAATCTAAAATTGGGTTTAAACGATGTTTAAGGTGTGTGTAGCATGAAGCAAGTGGTGCTTGCAAAGTGGCAGTTGAGCGGAGTGGAAAACAAGGGAATCACACACATAACTGAAACAAATTAGAAAAAGGAAAAACTTCACAAGTGTATACAGAATTTTTATGAAACCTATGACTTTCATTTGTTCAGCTGCAATACAATATTTTCATCATTTTAACAGTTTAATAGCAATATCATGTATATATTTCCATCTACCGCTTTTTCCTCTCACCATCTCTATTACAATTTCAAAAAATATACTTTAATAAATCCAAGATTCATGTGAAACTTTGAAGCAATTCATTTTCCATTACTAGGAATGTGCTTGGGGCCGGGTATTTGAAGGGGCACACATTTTGAAACTCATTTGTTCAAGAGTTCATCAAATTCTATACAATTATAAAGTAAATGCAAATATAATTCTACCATAGCGGGAACAAATGTTGTCTTCCAAATTTACAAAATAAAGATGTTTCCAACCTTTTACATGCTCTGGACATAGGAAACTAATTCAACTTGAACTTTTCTCTCTTAGCTCCCTTCTCTTATTCTTTCTATTTTTATTTATTTTACGTGCTCTGGACCGAAGTTCACCTCTCGATCTATTATGTATTCAGATTAATTCATTTGGTCATACAATGCTCTCACCAGAACATGACAAGTTTGTCAAACACTATTTAACATTCCTGTACTTATAGTTTCTCCATCAAAGTTTGAACAATCCCGTATTGTACGGGATGTTTGTATATTTGAGTATAAGAAAATCTTAACGGTGAAACTATTTTTTCTTCTACCTTGGTCAGATTTCCGATACTTTACTACTGTCAATTAGAAGAAAATCTTAATGGAATAGAAAACACTAGGGGTGTCAAAAATACAACCAGCCCGTTTACCCAGCCCGTTTAACTATAAAGTAATTGGGTTGGGTCAACCCAAATATCTAGGTGGGTTTGTTGGTTCAAACCGTTTAACCCAATTATTCATTTGGTTTAAACGGTTTTAACCATTAAACCCGTTATTTCATTTAGCCCATACAATAAAAACTTATGGTTTCTCCCCACTGCAGGAAATTGTTGTCAAGGACAAAATTTCTCAGTATTTTAGCCTCAAGGACAGACCTTCAGTATTTTAGTCTGAAGGACAACTTTCTTTAGGTATCAGTTTTTAAGTTTTTAGGTATCAGTTTGTAGTTATCGGTAGCAGTTTTTAGGTATCAGTTTTTAGTTCGGTAGCAGTTTTGGAAAAATGTTTGTCCTTATGAATAATTTTGAAAGAATGTTTGTCCTTATGAAAAAATTTAAGAAAATGTTTGTCCTTATGGATAAAATATTGAGGTCGTGTCCTTGAGACTAAAAATATACAAATTTTTGTCTTAATTTCGCCTTCTCACTTTTTCTTCATCCTCCCCGATTCTTCCTCTAGTTAACTCAAATACTTAGTTACTATTATATGATTCTTCCTTTGGTCATCTCAACTAATCCGCTTCGCTAGTATGGCGATTCTTCATATGGCTTCTACTCAATAGATCCATTCGTGATTTCAGGGTTTTGAATTCTATAAGGTATGCCGTGAGTCAGTATTCTTCTTCTGCACTCAATTACTCAGATTCATTTGTTTTTTTCTAATTTCTTCTCACTTCGCAAATATTTATTTAGGGTTTTTCACCAACACAAATCAGCTTCTGCTTCTACCACAGCTTCAGATCGTTGAGGTATTAAAAAACTAAATTCTATTGTTATGAGAGCATCATTATGAGAATTTTGTCCTCATTTCGTTATTTCTATTTTGATGTGAATATGTTTTGAAGTTTTTCAATTTTATTCCGCATCAAGTTTTCAGTAATTATTTATTACTGTTTTTCTCTGAAAGGATTTGATGAACAAAATGAGTTTTCTTTTATTGCAAGTAATAGTTTGTAATTGATTAATACATACAATAGCTTGGCTGAGTTATATAGAATACGAAATGGGCAGAAAGAAACATAAAGCAGATAATCTGGCCCAACAGGCCCAAGACAATATATAAACGAGACATCCCAGAATAAGGGTTATCTCTTAATTCCCCCCTTCAATGTCGGCTAGGGTTTTGCTTTCTTCTTCCACTCTCGATTCTTCTGCCATGTCTTTAATACATAATTTGCTCTTGAGGTCTTCAAAGTATTTGCGAGACAAGGCCTTCGTGAATATGTCTGCTATTTGGCTAGAGGCCGGCAAATGATTTACTTCAAGTTTTCCTCTTGCTATTTGATCTCTGACGAAGTATAAGTCAATTTCAATGTGCTTTGTTCTCGCATGTAACACTGGATTGGCAGAAAGAGCTACGGTGCTGGAGTTGTCGCACCAGATGACAGTTTTGTGTGAAAGCTTGATTCCCAGCTCTTTAATTAGGGCTTCTATCCACATCACTTCAGCTGTGGCTGAAGCAACGCTTCGGTACTCTGATTCGGTGCTGGAACGAGATATAGTCGGTTGCTTCTTGGCACACCACGAGACTGGATTCCCACCTAGAAAGATGCAATGTCCAGTAGTGGATCTCCGGTCATCACAATCAGAGGCCCAATCAGCATCAGCGAATCCTTGTATAGATAAGTTTTTGCTTCTCTTTAATTTGATTCCTTGACTTGCTGTGCCCTTGAGATATCTAAGTATACGCTTTACAGCTTTCCAATGTAAATCTAGTGGCTTCTGCATAAATTGACAAACTTTATTCACAGAGTAAGCTATATCTGGTCTAGTTACCGTAACATATTGTAGAGCACCTACTATACTCCTATATTGTTTTATGTTGTCAATTTGTTCTCCTTTATATTTGGACAGATGCAAGTTACTTATCATGGGTGTAGGCATTGATTTAGCCTCATACATTTTGGCTCGATTTAAGATTTCATTAATATACTTTTGCTGACTTAAGATAATTCCTCTATCAGTAGTAGGAATAACTTCTATACCCAGAAAATAATGTAACTTGCCCAAATCTTTAATGGAGAATGTCTTGTCTAACACATTGATAACATATTGCATTTCATTATTGTCATTACCTGTGATTATGAAATCATCTACATAAACAAGTATGTAAGTAATGTACCTTTCATTTGTCTTTGTGTAAATCGAGTTGTCAGACTTGCATACCTGATATCCCATGGAAATTAAAGTAGACTTCAGTTTTTCATACCACACTCTGGGGGCTTGTTTAAGTCCATAGATGGCTTTGTGAAGTTTGCAAACAAGATTTTTGTTGTTGTTTTGAGTATATCCCTGAGGTTGTTGCATATAGACTTCCTCCTGTAACTCTCCATTTAAGAAGGCATTGTTTACATCGAGTTGCCTTATGTCCCATTGATAATGTAATGCTATAGTTAAGATAATTCTAATTGTGGTTGGTTTGACCACATGTGAGAAAGTTTCAGAAAAATCGAACCCATATTGTTGAGAGTACCCTTTAGCAACAAGTCTTGCCTTGTATTTTACATTGCTACTGTCTGGCAGAGTCTTCAGTCTGTAGGTCCAACGACTGCCTATTATATTTTTGTTTGCTGGTGCTGGTACCAAGCTCCAAGTTTTATTTCTGATTAATGCTTTGTATTCTTCATCCATTGCATTTTTCCACTTACTGTCTTTGATAGCTTCATTGTAATTGCTTGGCTCCTTGCTGCTTATATTAGCTGTGTAGATCTTTGGTTTTAATATACCATGCTTTGACCTAGTAATCATGGGATGTCCTTCTCGTGTAGGTACAGTGTTGTTACTGCTGGATGAAGAGCTGTTGTCTTGATCATCATTATGATCATTTGTTCCTTGATCTTCTGACTCATTATTATCTGAGTTCAGATCATTACTCTGATCTGGCCCTTCAATGGGCACAGTGTGTTGGAGGTTTGAATTTGTATCCTCATTGCTCTTGGTGTTTATAGATTTTTCTTTATCCCATACAGGTATGGGTGGTAGAAATTTCTTGGCACTATAGATCTTATGAGTAGTTTTTATGTCATTACTAGTGAAGGGAAATACGTTTTCATTAAATGCAACATGTCTTGATACAATTATTTTCCCTTCACTTGTAAGACATTTATACCCTTTTTGACTAGTAGCATATCCAAGGAAAGTACAAGGTAATGATCTAAAACTTAACTTGTGTTGGTTATATGGTCTAGTACATGGATAGCATAAACACCCAAAAGTTTTGAGAAATGAATAATCTGGTTTTGTATTGTGTAGCATTTCTAATGGTGTTTTATTTCCCAAAACTTTTGTAGGCATTCTATTTATGAGAAACACAGCAGTTGTAAATGCATCAGGCCAAAATTTTAAGGACATGGATGCATGAGCAAGCAATGTTAGACCAGTATCAACAATATGCCTATGCTTTCTCTCTACCATTCCATTTTGTTCAGATGTATGTGGGCAGGTAATTCTGTGATTAATACCTTTTCTAGAACAGAATTCTTTCAGTGTTTTGAACTCTGACCCACCATCTGTTTGTATTGTTTTAACTTTCTGATTTGTTAAGTTTTCAGCCTGATTAACAAAGTGTATAACAGCATTCTTTGCTTCAGATTTCGACTTAAGTAACAAAATCCAAGTGTATCTAGAAAAGGAGTCAACAAAGGAGATATAGTAATTCATACCATAATCAGAATTGACTGGGGCTGGTCCCCACAAGTCAATTGCAACCATTTCCAAAGGTTTATTATATTTGGTTGTTGAATTACTAAATGGCATTTTGTGACTCTTTCCTAACTGACAAGCTTCACACACATATGGCAAAGTTAAATTTTCAGACTTGATATTATTATCTCTCAAGACATTTTTAACAGTTTCTACACTGGGATGACCCAGTTTACAGTGCCAAATATCAAAGACTTTGTTACAATTGACTTTTCTATCAAGCTTTGAATGGTTACACCACTTTTCTTCCTGTCTTGAATCACTATTTTGCACTAGATTGAATTTATATAGTCCATTGTGCATATTACCCTGTAAAAGAATATCCTTATTTAGCAAATCTCTAACTAGACAAAACTTTGGGTAGAACTCAAAATACACATGATTGTCTTTAGCAAATTGAGAAACACTTATTAAATTCTTCTTAATTTGAGGAACTCTAAGAAGATTATTTAAGTGCAATTCTCTTTTGCTATTAAGTTTAGCTTTGCCAGTGTGTGTGATTGCTAATGAGTTACCATTACCAACATAGATAGATTGTGTACCTTTATATTCTTTGTTTCCAAGATTGAGATTCTCTAAATTGTTTGTTACATGGTTGGTTGCTCCCGAGTCTGGGTACCAATCTTCATACAGCAGATCATCATTCTTGATTTGTGAGTCTGACTCATTCTGATTCTTTGATTGATTGCCTTGATTTCTTGTTTCTGATTGAGTGAGATTAACATTTGGGTTGTGATTTCTTTGAGCATTGTTTGACTGCTGGCCTGTAACGAAGTTCTGATCAAATCTGAAGTAGCATTTTGATGCAATATGACCTGGTCTCTCACATATTTGACATTTTACTTTATTAGTGCCAGACCATCTACCTCTACCTCTTCCTCTGAAGTTTTGACCACCTCTTTGACCTGATTGAGTTCGGTCTTGACCCTTTCCTTTGGAATTAGTGACATAGTTTACAGAATACTCTGTACTTGCAGTTTTCTTTTGTTCAATTCTTCCTTCTTGAGCCAAGAGAGCGGAATTAACATATTGTATACTTGGTAGATTCTTCTTTGATGATATTACTGTGATCACAGCTTCATAGTTTTCATCTAAACCATTTAAAATGGTTAGGACTTGCTCAGATTCTGACACTTTGTGTCCTGCAGCAGCAAGTTTATCACAGAAGTTCTTCGCCTTGGTGAGGTATTCTTGCATTGTCATGTTTTCTTTTTTCAGATTATGAAACTGCTTCTTGTAGTGCATAATTCTTGCTGCTGTTTGTGAATTAAAAATTTGTTCTATAGCTTCCCATATATCTCTGGAAGATTTGCACCCAACTATTTGAGATAATATGCCCACACTTACAGATGACATTATCCAAGAAGCGAGAAGGCTATCTTGTTTTTGATAGTTTGAGAACTCACTGTTAGGTATCATATTGTCTTTGTCATCTTTAATCATCTTAGGAGGAATACCAATCATGCCATTGACATAGTCGTCTAAACCATAGCCTCTTATGGCTGTTTCAATCTGATATTTCCATAACAGATAATTTTCTTCATCCAATTGAACTGCTAAGTGACTTTTTGGTTTTATAATTGGCAGATTTTGACTGGTGTTAGCATTTCTGGTGACTGGTGAGGTGGTTGTTGAGGCTTCTTCGTCTCCAGTCATTTCAAGAGTGAATGGCGAGGCAGTTGGATATCAATTGCAGCCAAGAACTTGATATGGAGGAATACAGACCTTCAAAGATACTTATCGGATGTCTTATTTATCAAGAAATGACTTCTTGATAAATTTTACACACTGAAAATGACGAAAGAGTAACTCAGTGATGTTCACAACGAACTGAGAGAAAGAAATAATTCTGCAGCCTAGTTTCTTGAAACTTTAGGCGAGGCAGAATGATAAGGATAGAGACTTGATCAAGAGAAGGGTATGATCTCCGATGATGATAGTTTGCTGAGGAGATAATCAACTAAAAACAAAGTTTTAGTTTGAATCATATACCTTCTTGCCGTTAGGCTTTCAAAGCTCTGATACCATGAAAGGATTTGATGAACAAAATGAGTTTTCTTTTATTGCAAGTAATAGTTTGTAATTGATTAATACATACAATAGCTTGGCTGAGTTATATAGAATACGAAATGGGCAGAAAGAAACATAAAGCAGATAATCTGGCCCAACAGGCCCAAGACAATATATAAACGAGACATCCCAGAATAAGGGTTATCTCTTAATTTTCTCAACTGCAGACTGATTGTAGATAAGGTTCCCATCATAAGTTTTTATATAGAGGTTTTATAATCTTTGCCTATCAACTTATGAGTTTATTACTAAGGTACAACAATTTTTTTTCAAAGATAAAAACAATTGCATTTACTTTAAACTTACACTACTGTAATTTTGATGGGTATAAAGAAAGCCAAAACGGGTACTTAATAAAGTTTGGGTTAAACCTTATTTTCGTAAACTGAGCGGAAAATGTCTGAAATCGATATAAAAAAAATTCTGTAGCACATAAGCAATCTATGGTGCTCAATTTAGCATGGATCATGAATCGTTATAATTCAAGTCTAACCCCTAAACAGGTAGCATGCTTAATTATAAAGATTGACAGTTGTGTTTAACCCACAATGATAATATAAAAACCATGTCATGAACAAATACTGTAAAAAAACATTTTTGTAGATTTGTCTGAAATATATAAAATATATAATTCTTTCTTTTGATTAGTTTCTTATGTTTTCATGTATGCATGATGAAAATAGGAAAGTAACTGTTCATATATAGTGTTAACGTCAAAATGTGAACGCCAACACCCGGTGTATGTAACAAGATTGTGAAAGCACCACCCGTGTAACGGGAACAGAAATCAAGCAGGAAAATAGCAGAAATGCAGTAAAAGACAGCAATTTATAGTGGTTCGGCCTAAGATTTAGCCTACGTCCACTTTGAATCTCTTTATTATTGAATCTGATTACAAATTGATACAAATCTTCTATGAAAACAATACAACTCGATCACAAGAAGCAATCTTGACTACTAGCTCAATCTTCGACGATGAAACTCGATGAATCCATGTCGGATGTTAGGAATTTCTCTCGAAGTTTGTTGTAGTGCCTTGAATGCTTGGAGGATCCTTGTTTGCTGAATGATTGGAGAGTTCGACAGAGCAACGGCGCTTTAGAAAAGAATTGCCCAAAAGTCCCCTCCACGTTGGAAGTGGTGGGGTATTTATAGGAGCAGTTCTGAATTCTGGGCAGAGAAAATGGCTAAGTCTTAGGTCGCGTACGACCTTAGTTAGGTCTTAGGTCGCGAGCGACCTAAGCTAGGTCGCAGCCCTTTTGCGACTTGAGAACTCAGCTGATGCAGTAACACTAGGCTTTATTTTAACAAGTGGTAGGTCGTAGACGAGTTAGGAATAGATGTGGGAGCTGTAGGTCGTTGAAGTCTTAGCTCGTTTCTGTAATTAGGTCGCTGTGCAGTTAGGTCGCAGGCTTCTTAGGTCGCGACATTCCTGTAGCTTAGGTCGCGACATTCCTGTAGCTTAGGTCGCAGCTTCACTAAGTTGTTAGGTCGCGAACTTCTCAAGTGTTAGGTCGCAAGCTTCTTAAGTGTTAGGTCGCAAGCTTCTTAAGTGTTAGGTCGCAAGCTCCTGCTGGATCTTAGGTCGCAAGGCCTTTCTATTCTTAGGTCGCAGCATCCTTAGGTCGCGACATTCCTGTAGCTTAGGTCGCAAGCTTCTTAAGTGTTAGGTCGCAAGCTCCTGCTGGATCTTAGGTCGCAAGGCCTTTCTATTCTTAGGTCGCAGCATCCTTAGGTCGCGACATTCCTGTAGCTTAGGTCGCAGCTTCACTAAGTTGTTAGGTCGCAAGCTTCTTAAGTGTTAGGTCGCAAGCTCCTGCTGGATCTTAGGTCGCAAGGCCTTTCTATTCTTAGGTCGCAGCATCCTTAGGTCGCGGCGTTCCCTTAAGTCGTAAAGTTTTAGGTCGCTGAACTTAAAGAGTTAACATTTGCCCCTCGAAGTATATGACTATGTTTTAGGTCGTATGCTTCGACTCAACTTGGCTAGGTCGCGAACCGACTTAAAACTTCACGCTTGTTCACCTTCCTTCTTTAGGCCCATATAAATTGGTTAGGTCGCATCTTCCTTCTTACCCTATTGTCCTGAGCCTCCATCGCCATTAACAGTTCCTTCGATCTTCCAGAGACAAATTTGACTTAAACAGCCAACGATTCTTCCTTGCCGATCATAATTCGTAAGTGAATCAGCTTATGCTTGCCCATAGTCACTGTTTTGAACATGAATCGTTGTCGCTCGACCTAAGCCCAATTCCATGCATCACGCCTTTTTGTACGGTAGTCTTAATCGACTTTCGTTCGTCGTTTGACGTGTTGAGACGATTTTCGATCATACGGGAGGTTTTGCTATGGATCTGTAGGATTTGCCGTTGATTCTCTAGTCAATCGGTAATAGGTTGAGGTGGAATGAAGGGGATGATGATTCCTTTTTTGAACTGGTGGTATTGGATTATTGGACCCAATATGATGTTGCTTGGAGAAGAAGTCATCAACCTATCAGATTCGAATGCCCTAAGAGTTAGGTCGCGCAGGAATGTTTAACGACCTTATCTTTCGCGACCTGATGACATTCGCGACCTAGTGTATCTCCAGCCTAAAACAAGTGTGCTCGACCTAGGACTTAGGAGAATTGCTCCATCTTACTCCATTCAGTCGTAACTTGCGACCTACAGGAATCCTGACTTATGATAGGTCGCTGAACGACCCAATACTTAGCCAATTTTTCCACAGTCTTGAACTTTTAACCCGAACATCTTAGCATAGGAATGCTGCCACCCATGTTAGGTCGTAAGCGACCTAACACTTAGAATTTTTTGAGCAGAACTTGACCGATTTTCTGGACTTGAACTGTTTTGGACTTTGCACTTCTTTTCAGATTGCCTCAATTCTTAATGCTAATAACCTGTTTAAAAGTAACATTCACAGAAAAAATGGGACGAATATACTGCTATTGATTGCCCACATCAAACAACAGATTAGTCGTCAAAGAAAATCAAATTTAAATGAACTTCGTGAATGAAATGCTGTGAACTAACAAATCTATATGAAGTATTAAAGCAAAATTGAAGTGATCAACTAAAGCTGACTTATTTGCCTTAACGCAACATTGTTCCTGGACTTGAAATATTAAGCCCTGAAACTTTATAATTGACAAAAATCAATTAGTTTAGTTTCACTTGCATTTGCTCGTTATTGTATTAGTTTTGCACAACACTTCACTCTTTTTAGGAAACGTGCACCTTAATATTTGATCGTCCAGTTCCTTGTGTAGAATGGAATCTCAACAGGAAGACTTGGAAATAGCCGGAGAAGCTTTTCCAATTGCTACTCCACTAAACGATCCTCCGGAAAGGACTTCTACTACTCTAAGCCATAAAGTCTTCCGACAACTGTGCATCCAATTTGGCATTGCCGAAACAGATGCTTTACTTCCTGGGCCAAGCGACACTGCTGACAGGCCGCCTCTTGGCTTTGTTGCTGTGAACCGGCAGATGTGTTCATGTGGAGCCATCCCTCCATTTAATGATTGTCTTCGGGAACTCCTCCTTCGGCTAACTATTTCTCCCTTTCAACTACACCCTAACGGATATTCCATCCTATTGGGATTGTGTGTGCTTTTCAGGAGAACGTTGAATCGTTTTCCCTCTTTTGATGAAATTCGCTTCTTGTGCACATTTGCAAAGAATAAGGACCATCCTTCTATTATACTTGTGAGGAGTGCTAGGAATCGCAAACTGATTCTGGACTTGCCTGAAAGTGCCCACGGATTTTTGACTCAATTCTTCTATGTTCGCTGTCCTCCGGGATTTTATGCTATTTGGAGAGTTGGAAGTAAGATTACCTCTTACCAATTCATTTTTTCCTAAATTTCTCATAATTCGAACCATCAAATGCTTAATTCCATTCTTTCTTCGTGCAGCACTTCCTTCTCTTCTTCGAGATACCAGCCGTAAATCGATTTTAGATACTTTGAATGCTGTTGACGCTGAAGAGAGGAGTACCAAATTCTTGTTGAAAGATGAATTTCTGCACCAGTTTGGCCTTTTACATCCTTCTAGATCGACTCAGATTCCTGAAATTTCTAGTTCTGATGCGGAAACTTTAGCTGTTTCAGATTCCCAAGCAGAGGCCTCGAATGCCCCAGCCTCTGTAGAAGAAACTGCACCAGAAACACCCGTCACGGAGGCTGTTCTGGTAAAATGTTCCACGTCCATCGATGCCGCAGGTTTAGTTAGCAAGTCGGCGCTTACTCCAATTACTGAGGAGGAAGAGAATCCTCAAGTTCCCGAGAAATCCATTGGTACAAAAGTTGAAAAAGAGAAGCCCGCTGAAATCCTGGGTGATGACACCTTTGATGGCTTGAGCGATCTCATGATAACTTCTCAAGAGCTTTTTGGGGATAACAATCCAAAAGCAACTTCTCCTGTTGTCGAAGCGACTTCCTCCTTTAAACAAATCCGGACGCCTACTACGCCAGTCGTCTCTGTTTCCACACTAAAACGCGGTCTGTAGTTCGACGCATATAGCTTGCACGCTACACACACTTAGGATTTTTCAGCACTTATAAGCATTTATCCTCTTTTTCTGGAAATCTCTAAACTTAACTGCTTTTTCGTTTTTCAGATTCTCCGATGGGACGCACCGGCTCATATTACGACAACTTTCGGCGCTACGGGGGGCGCGATTCTTATGATTATGGACGTTATCTTCCCTCCCGTAAAGAATCTGACGAAGAGCGTGCAGCCAGAAAAACTCAAGAAAGGCATGCTTACGAGGAACAGCAAAGAAGGAGAGACGATGATTCTTATAAAAGAAAATATCATGATGACAAAGGGAAGAAGCAAATTACTGATGAATCGAGCAAACGGTCTAAGCCGAGTGACGCGTCTGCTATTTCTGAAAAGACCAACGCTCCCATTTCTTCTGGCATTCCGGCGGGTTCTCCTCCTCTAAAGGAAACTGACATTCAAACCATCATTAACAGGCCACAATATCTAGTTAGAGACGGCCCTCCAACGCTTCAGAGCCGATTTCCGAATTGGTGCCTAAGAGGGGTACGCTTTGACTTGGACATTGTTCCGATTGATAAATCAGACATGCTTAGCAGTCTTGATGCGGTCAGACTTAACATCGAGAGGATGTCACAGTGGCAGAAGCTGGTCGACGAACTCCAGAGGGTTAACCATCTTAACCTTGAGGCGATGATGACGATGGAGAATGATAAGGCAGAATGGGACAAATGGCGCAAGCAGCATGATGCTGAAATGACGAGTATTGCAGATGACAATGCAAAGCTTGCATCTGAAGTTAAGCAGCTTAAGGAAAATCTCGCTTCTTCTTCTGCATCATTTACTCAGAAAGAAGAAGTCTTCCAGAAGCAAGTGCGGGACGCACATGCTGCACAAAGAGATGTTGAAATGAAACTTGCCGCTGAACAACATATTTCTGAGAAATACCGCACAGAAAATATTGAGCTGCGGGGAACAATTGCGTCCACAAATGCAGAAAATGAGATGCTGAAAGCTAAGCTTCTTAGAGTTGAGAAGGAGCGTGATGACGCGGTTGCTGGACAAGTTGCGGCCGAAGAGTCTCACGATGCCACTAAAGCTAGCATCGATTCTACTCTATTCGACTTCTACATGCACAGCGTTTTGGGCCGTGGCAGCCTTTCATTCTTGGGTCCCAAATACGAGATCACACTTGCTGAGGTTTGGGAGACCGTACTTGAAACATTTTCCGGTTATGCGGAAGCAGACCTTGCAGCGCTTTATCTAGACGACGAAGCACGTGATGCGCTTTCTAGAGGCAAAGAACAACTGGCCGAAGCTAGAGCCGGGACAGTGGTAGAGGAACATCCAGAAAAGATAACATCTTTGCCTGCCCCTGTCCATACTTCAACTTTGACTGATGTTGATATTATCGGTTCCAGCTCTCAATCTCCTCTTGTTGTAAAAGATGCTGAAGCTAAATTCGACACTTCCGAGACTCCTCTTTCCCAAATTGAAGAGAAGAGCCAGGAAGAAACTGAGGCCGATAAATATGAAATTGACCTTGCGAAGCCAACTCCTCCAGGTAACTTTGGTGAAGTTCTGGGTCTAACGAACCAGTTATTTGATTTAACCGAGTTTGATGACCTTCTTACTTGTTACTTAAACTTTGATGAACCGATGCCTTCTTTATTTCCGGGGGATGTTGATTTTAACTTCTTTTCTTCTACAGCGGAGGCACCAAGCACAACACAAGCTTCCACTCCTTCGATTGCCGTTCCTCCGTCTTCCCAAATTACTCCTCCCTCTGCTTCCCAACCGGGATCACAGGCAGAGAAAATCGAAGCTCTTCAAGGCTTGGATGATCCGGCTGCTTCACAGGAACAGAAGGCGGAGGATTTGGAAGACGTTGAGAAGACCCCGGAGCGGTCTCTTGATGACGACACGAAGCTTTCAACATTGCTTACTACTCCGGGGAGCGAGTCCTCTTCAAAGAGGAAGGGGAAGCGTGCTGTAAGGAAGAAGAAGAAGACTTCCACTGAAGATGAAGCAGTAGTTGATCTGGCCGCACCGCTTTCTCCTTCTGCCCCTTCCCGTTCACAACGACTTCAAAAGCTGATCATTAGGCCGGGAAAGGGCTCCAAAGGTGGTGAGAAGAAGGAATAATCAGGCTGGATTTTCTACTTTCTATTTTTGCCCTTTGCATGTATTGACCGGGGATTGTGCGGGTACCGGTCCTCGCTTTTGCTTTTTCAGATATCTGCATATGTAAAGAATTTTCATAGTACTAAATAAAACAATTATTTTACTTGTACAAACTCTTGTGTATGTGAGAATGATTTATCTTTTATTTTAAGTGCAGAACAAACGACTCTTCTTATTTGTGCAAACTTTCTGTCTGCATTTAAGAATGCATTTATTCCACATCTGTTTTCCGTGGTATTGCGACGAACTTGTGGCATGTTGCTTTTATTAATGTAATTGAATTGTACAGTATTGCCCCCATGCCATAAGTGCATTGCAATTATTCTAATACTCTTACTTCAGAGTACAATTATTCCGCTTTTAACTCTCGGGGATAACCACTTTTATTTATCAAGAGGCGAATTTCCCTATGAGATGAAATGAACTTCTTCTGAAAGAATTTTGCAGCCTTTTTCAACCCCTTTTTCTTTTTATTTTTAGGAGGGACTTTTCTAGATGAACAAGTTAGTCCTTCCTTTAGGAGTTGAACTGTGCTTCTGGACGATGCTTTTTGTTTAAGCATTTTATTTTGGGACATGCCTCCGGAGAGGGCTCCTCTTAAAGAGTTGTGCCTCCGAAGAGGTCTTGTGCCTTCGAAAAGGGCTTGTGCCTCCGAGGAGGGCTTGTGCCTCCGAAGAGGGCTTGCAGTGCCTTGGGAAAGGGCTTTTGCCTCCGAAGAGGTCATGTGCCTCCGAAGAGGGCTTGCGGTGCCTTGGGAAAGGGCTTTTGCCTCCGAAGAGGTCATGTGCCTCCGAAGAGGGCTTGCGGTGCCTTGGGAAAGGGCTTTTGCCTCCGAAGAAGGCTTGTGCCTCCGAAGAGGGCTTGTGCCTCCGAAGAGGGCTTGTGCCTCCGAAGAGGGCTTTTGAGTGCCTGGGAGTTACTTTCTCATGGTCGGATGGGTTCGCGGAGCAGGTGTAAGTTGCTTGATTGGATGTTTGTTTGTACAAACGACCGCAATCAATTAACAAGATGCCCCTTCGGTAATCCCACCGATCTTTTTGGTTGAGGAAAGCACTCCCATTTGTTGGTGTGCCTCGCTAGAGGGCTTTGGTTGGTTAGCGAGTCTCCCTCATCATCTGCCTGTTAGCGCTCTCTTATTATCGTTTCCAAGCACATCTTCTTCTTTTCCTCTTACAAGCAAATTGCTTTATCCGAAGGAGTGGACTTCACTGTTGGATGACTTCACAAGACAAACACAAGTTATCTAGTCGGATGTCTATTCATAATGGCAATCTCAACTAGTGAACAAAGGTTTGTCATATTGGAGTCGTCAACTTTTTCATATGAAGTTTTTCCTTGCTTGGGATTTGAATTTGGACAAAAATTTTGCGGCTTGGTTTTCGTATAATAGCTGATTTATGAAAGTTGCTTAGCTTTGTGATGAGCAAGCCCTGTTATAATGTCCTGCAATTTTGAATTGATATTTTAGCGATACATTGAAAGTATTTACATATCAAAATAAAACAGGCATCATGAAATAGTAAAGAACACAAGATTTATAGTGGTTCGGCCAAGAATCGGGCCTACGTCCACTTTATAGCTTTTCATTCATTTATACTGATTTACAATGCTTCACAATGCAACTGATACATTTATCATCATTTTACAATTTTGAGCATAGCTCTTTTTTCAAGTAAAGTAAGGACGCAAATGGTTGCTGTTCCAGGCCCTTGGAATTGGATCTCCTTCAACAGTTATGAGTTTGAAAGTGCCATCAAGAAGTTTAGTGCCTATGACATATGGCCCTTCCCAGCTTGGCCCAAACACACCAGTTGCTGTCATGATCCTTTTCAAAACCAAGTCTCCGATTTCAAAGCTGCGTTGGCGAACTTTGGAATTGAAATGCCTGGCTATTCTCTGCTGATGAGCTGAAACTCTGAGCCTAGCTTCCTCTCTTTTCTCATCAAGAAAATCAAGCGCTTCAAGTTGCAGTTTTTCATTTTCAGTCTCATTGAAATGAACTCTTCTATGTGAAGGAGCTTCTACTTCTACCGGAATCATTGCCTCAGATCCGTATGCTAGTGAAAATGGAGTGTGCCCAGTCGCAGTTTTGTGAGTCGTCCTGTACGCCCATAGTGCTAATGGAAGCTTATCAACCCAACCACCTTTTGCTTTTTCAAGTTGCTTTTTAATAGTTGACTTGATGATCTTGTTAACTGCTTCCACTTGCCCATTTGCCTGCGGATGAGCCACTGCTGAGAAGCTTTTTCGAATTCTGAATCGTTTGCAAAAATCCTGGAATTCTACACTTTCAAATTGAGTGCCATTGTCGGTGATTATCTTCTGTGGCACACCATATCTGCAAATGATATTCTTTGTTACAAAATTTATCATCTTTTTAGAAGTGATGGTGGCCAAAGGTTCAGCTTCAGCCCATTTGGTGAAATAGTCAACGGCGACAATAGCATATTTAATCCCTGATTTGGCGATAGGTAATGGTCCAATTAGGTCTATCCCCCAGATGGCAAATGGCCATGGACTGACCATTTGTGTGAGTTCGGTGGAAGGTGCTCTTGGGATTTTTGCAAACCTTTGGCATTTGTCACACTTCCTGGAGTAAGCTGCAGCATCTCGATTAATATCCGGCCAGAAATACCCATATCGGAGAATTTTCTTTGCAAGTGTTTGACCGCCTGAATGGTCTCCACATTCTCCTCCGTGCACTTCTGCTAAGATTGTCTTGGCTTCTTCTTTAGTTACACATCGGAGTAGTGGGATTGAAAATCCTCGCCTGTATAGTCGGCCGTCTTGAATTACATATCTTGACGCTTTTCTCAATAATTTTCGACGTTCCTTAGAATCTTCTGGCAGAGAACCACTGAGTAAGTATTCTTTGATTGGACTCATCCACGATTCATGCTCTTGAGACGTAGTCATGATCCAATCAATATCCATTTCATCAATGCTTGGAGCTGAAAGAACTTCTACGGGAACTAATCCCAGCAATTGAGCTTCTCCGGAACTTGAGTACTTTGCTAAAGAGTCCGCCTTCATATTTTCCTCTCGGGGTATGTGGCTTATTGAGTAGTGATCTAAATCATTGAGGAGTTCGGAAGTTTTTGTCAAATATGCAGGCAAGTTTCCTCCTTTGGCTTGGAATTCCTTCTTCACCTGGCAGACAATAAGCTGAGAATCGCTGAAAATCTGTATCACTTTGATATTCAATTCCTTGGCGATTTTTAATCCGGCAATAAGGGCTTCATATTCTGCTTCATTGTTTGTCGAAGGGAATTCCAGTCTCAATGCATAACATAATGATCGTCCTTCAGGAGTTTCGAGCACAACCCCCGCCCCAGAACAATAGTCGTTTCTTGAGCCATCAACATACAACTTCCACTGTATCGGAATGCAGTCAGTTGCTTCTTCCTTATTGTCACCTTTGTCCGTGGATTCTGCAATGAAATCTGCTAAAGCTTGTCCGTTAATTGCTCTTCGGGGATGGTAAGTGATGTCATATTGGCTGAGCTCTATGTTCCACTTCAAGAGACGACCTGAAGTTTCCGGACGATACAGGACTTGCTTCAAAGGTTGATCAGTCAGGACCTTGATAGGATGAGATTGAAAATAAGGTCTCAACTTCCTGGAAGCGATTAGCAGACAATAAGCAAGTTTTTCTATCTTTGAATAATTCATTTCAGCTCCAGCGAACCGTTTGCTGATGTAGTAAACTGGACGTTGTATTTTCATATCTTCTCGTACGAGTGCTGCACTTAAAGCATGGGATGAAATTGCTAAATAGATGAAGAGGTCTTCACCATCACTAGGCTTGGAGAGGACCGGAGGAGTTCTCATATGATGAATCAGTTGATCGAAAGCATTCTGACATTCGGGAGTCCATTCGAAATTTTTCTTTCCTTTCCTTAGAGCATCAAAGAAGGGAATGCATTTGTCTGTGGCCTTGGAAATGAAGCGACTAAGAGCGGCGACCTTTCCATTGAGACTTTGCAATTCTTTCTTTGTCCTAGGGGCTTTAACCTCCCTTAAAGCTGTGATCTGAGCAGGGTTGGCCTCGATGCCCCTAGCGCTCACAATGAAACCCAGGAATTTCCCAGACTCTACTCCGAATGAACATTTCAAAGGGTTTAGCCTCATTCCGTACTTTCGAAGAATTGAGAACATTTCTGCTAGGTGATCCATGTGGTCTACTGCTTTCTTTGACTTTACTAACATATCATCAACATAGACTTCCATCGTTTTGCCAATCTGAGGCTTGAACATAGCGTTGACAAGTCTTTGATATGTTGCCCCAGCATTCTTTAAACCGAATGGCATGACTTTGTAACAGTAGAGTCCCACATCTGTAATAAAGCTTGTGTCCTCCTGATCTGGTTCATTCATCATAATTTGATTGTATCCAGAATAAGCATCCATAAAAGATAGCAACTCATGTCCAGCCGTCCCATCTACTAGTTGATCGATTCTAGGCAACGGGAAGCAGTCTTTGGGGCAAGCTTTGTTCAGATCTGAGAAATCAATGCATACTCTCCACTTTCCATTTGCCTTCTTAACCAGTACTGGATTCGAAACCCAATTTGGATAAGTGGATTCTTTGATGAAATTATTCTCTAAGAGGCGATCTACTTCTTCCTTTAAAGCTGCTGACCTTTCTGGACCTTGAGTTCTTCTCTTCTGTTTTACTGGCGTAAATTTCGGATCAACATTCAGGGTATGAACAGCAATTGTAGGAGAAATTCCGCACATATCAGCATGACACCAAGCAAACACATCTAGATTGGCTTTTAAGAATGATATCAGTGTATTCTGAACTGTTATACTTAGCTGTGAACCCACATTGAGCACTTTATTTGGGTCTTTCGGGTCGACAGATACTGGTACCGTTACTTCCACGGGTACCACTCTATTTTCCCCTGTACTGGCTTTTCTGGGATCCATTTCTTTTCTTGCATTGCTGTGTTCGCCAGTACAGGGGCCGCTCCGTAGTTGCTACAGGGTCGGTTCCTTGATGCGGAGCGGAGCTGCCGCATCTTTCCCCATTTCTTTTCTCCTGGCCTCTCGGAGTTCTACAAGATAACATTCTCGTCCTGCGTTTTGATCTCCTTTGATAACAGCAATCCCATTATCAGTAGGAAATTTCATTGTTAAACACCAAGGAGCAAGGACGGCCCTGAAAGCTGCAAGAGTAGGCCGGCCCAAGAAAGCGTTATAGGCAGAAAATCCGTCCACAATTACAAAAGTTTGCTTCCGAACCAATTTTCTGGGTCCTTCGCCCATTTCAACAAACAAGTCTACTGTTCCGATTGGCTGTTTCAGCTCTCCTGTAAATCCGGCGATCTTGTGTGAAGAAGCATGTACATCAGTCATCGGGATTTTCATTTGGTCAAATGTTCTTTTAAAGAGGATGTTGCATGAGGCACCACTATCAACCAACACTCTTCTGACGATGGCCGGCCCAATACCGACAGAGACAACCATAGGGTCCTCAGTAGGAGCTTCCACATTAACAGAATCTCTGGCTCTGAACATAATATCATCATGGAGAGTTTTCTGCTGCTTTAGAGGTGAAACATCTTCCAGGATTAGGACACTTTCTTCGGTTGGTGCATACTTTAAAGCTTTTGCATACCTTTCCATTTCACCCCAACTCCTGCCAGCCGGGTGAGGCCCCCCTGTGATCACATTAATAACAGGTCTTTCCTTTCCAACTGGCCTTTCTCCTGAATCAGATGGATTAGTTGGAGGTAACTGCCCTTGGCTGGATGAAGATGGATCCTTTCTATTCCTCTTGACGTATTGCTGCAATTTATTCTCTCTTAACAATTCTTCAATCAGACTTTTCAAATGGCGGCACTCATTGGTATCGTGCCCTGGTTGGTTGTGAAACTTGCAAAATCTTCCGCTCTGAACAGCATTCTTCCCAACTTTCACGGCCGGTGGTTTTGGGAATTCAACAGCATCTTTAGTGGCAATGAAGATATTTTCCGGGGTATCGGTCAGAGGAGTGAAGTCTGATGGTTTAAGAAAACGGGGCTTTTTGAAGTCTTTCTGCCTTTTCCCACCATTACTTTCCCTTTTCTGATCTGCCGGTTCTTTCTTGCTTTGAGTAGAAGCATTATTTTCCGCTGCCGCTGTCACAACTTTAGCTGGTGCGGAAAGATTTTCTAGGCGTATAAATTCATCAGCCTTTTTGTAGAATTTCTCGAGCGAATTGGGCTCTTTCATCTTCAGCCATTTCCCAAATTCGCTCGATTTGTCAACGGCACGCATCAAATAGGTCAAGATCATTCGTGGCTCGGCATTATCGACTTCTGCCAGAGCTAAGTTGAAGCGGTTCAAAAATGACTTAATGGGCTCTCCCGGGTTCTGCTCAAGACTGGACAGTGACATTATATCTTTTGCCCTTGAAGCGTATAGCCTGAATTGCTCTTTGAATTTTCGGGTGAGATCGGAAAACTGATCTACAGATCGGGCTGGAAGCTTGGTAAACCAGAGAAGCGCCACCCCTTCTAAATAGACTGGGAAATATCGGCACTTTATCTCGTCGGTTGCCCTTGCGCCAGTCATATGCCAATCGTATTTATACAAGAACTGATTTGGATCACTTATTCCCCGATAAGCAGGAATAGTGGGGGGAACAAACTTTCTAGGAAATTCAGCTTTCAGAATCCTTTCCGTAAACGGAGTTCTACTTGGTGCGAATCCCCATTCGCTTTCGTCTTCATCCCTTTGCATGCTCTCTTTCATTATTTGCTTGATCATACCAGAGAGATATTCCTCATTGTTCAGAGATTTCGCAGAGTAGGCCTCAGCCATCTTTTCAGGAGTCTGTCCAGGTAAATGCTCATGAAGAACTGGTGACGGTCTAGATCCTTCGGCCTGGAGGGGTGCCCCTTCGGCGGCACCTGACCCCCCGTGAGGAACATTTCTTCCCTCGGAATTGGGAGCAGCATTAGCAAAGTTTCCCTCATTATTTACTGGTCTTTGACTCGTACCAAATAGAGCATTCAGCCTTTCCATCATCAGGTTATTCTGAGTTTCAATCTGCTGGTACAGTCCGGATACAGCAGCATCTAACTCCTGTCGTGTAACACCGATGCTCGGAGCTGCTTGATTTGGAGAGAGAGAAGTGGCAGTATTGTCACGGTCATCATCAGTTCTGACAGACTTTCGTTTCCTTCCGGGAGCCATTATGTCTGATAAACTTCTGATTTTGTGGGAAATTCTTTCAGCAAACTTCTGAGAAGCAATGGTGAGTGGCAGCCTGAGTTCAGTTCTCAGTGAAAGCACCAAAATGTTAACGTCAAAATGTGAACGCCAACACCCGGTGTATGTAACAAGATTGTGAAAGCACCACCCGTGTAACGGGAACAGAAATCAAGCAGGAAAATAGCAGAAATGCAGTAAAAGACAGCAATTTATAGTGGTTCGGCCTAAGATTTAGCCTACGTCCACTTTGAATCTCTTTATTATTGAATCTGATTACAAATTGATACAAATCTTCTATGAAAACAATACAACTCGATCACAAGAAGCAATCTTGACTACTAGCTCAATCTTCGGCGATGAAACTCGATGAATCCATGTCGGATGTTAGGAATTTCTCTCGAAGTTTGTTGTAGTGCCTTGAATGCTTGGAGGATCCTTGTTTGCTGAATGATTGGAGAGTTCGACAGAGCAACGGCGCTTTAGAAAAGAATTGCCCAAAAGTCCCCTCCACGTTGGAAGTGGTGGGGTATTTATAGGAGCAGTTCTGAATTCTGGGCAGAGAAAATGGCTAAGTCTTAGGTCGCGTACGACCTTAGTTAGGTCTTAGGTCGCGAGCGACCTAAGCTAGGTCGCAGCCCTTTTGCGACTTGAGAACTCAGCTGATGCAGTAACACTAGGCTTTATTTTAACAAGTGGTAGGTCGTAGACGAGTTAGGAATAGATGTGGGAGCTGTAGGTCGTTGAAGTCTTAGCTCGTTTCTGTAATTAGGTCGCTGTGCAGTTAGGTCGCAGGCTTCTTAGGTCGCGACATTCCTGTAGCTTAGGTCGCGACATTCCTGTAGCTTAGGTCGCAGCTTCACTAAGTTGTTAGGTCGCGAACTTCTCAAGTGTTAGGTCGCAAGCTTCTTAAGTGTTAGGTCGCAAGCTTCTTAAGTGTTAGGTCGCAAGCTCCTGCTGGATCTTAGGTCGCAAGGCCTTTCTATTCTTAGGTCGCAGCATCCTTAGGTCGCGACATTCCTGTAGCTTAGGTCGCAAGCTTCTTAAGTGTTAGGTCGCAAGCTCCTGCTGGATCTTAGGTCGCAAGGCCTTTCTATTCTTAGGTCGCAGCATCCTTAGGTCGCGACATTCCTGTAGCTTAGGTCGCAGCTTCACTAAGTTGTTAGGTCGCAAGCTTCTTAAGTGTTAGGTCGCAAGCTCCTGCTGGATCTTAGGTCGCAAGGCCTTTCTATTCTTAGGTCGCAGCATCCTTAGGTCGCGGCGTTCCCTTAAGTCGTAAAGTTTTAGGTCGCTGAACTTAAAGAGTTAACATATAGCCTCCAAGAATATTATATGTCATGTTATTGAGAATGTAGAAAAATATGTACTCAAGTGTTGACTCTTTTTCTCATTTGTTGCTGTCTTAGCTGGTGATCAAAACTGGCAGGACCTAGTCTGCTTTTTTTTAATTAAAGCTACCGTTCGATACCAGACTGTAAGTTGTTACTTTATAAACTAGTGTGGATTGTCTATATGTTATGAAATAATGATTGCAACCATATATTATGTTTGCACATATTAAATGAATGCCATGAATGCATTAAACTTACTCTTCTTGGCACCAAAACTATACTTGTTAAGGTGATTTTAGATTGATCGATGTGTAGCCTGTGTATCAGTAAGCAAAGTTTGATGTTTTGGTTCCTAAGAAATTTTCTAAGTAGTGAGCCTGCTATATGGTCACATCAGTTTTGCATTATTTGGTTTTACCTGTTCAAGTCTTGATATAGGTATCAGAAAAGGAAATTATTTGGTTTTAACTTGTTCAAGCCTTGATATTAGGGCTTATTTGACATGTAAACTGCAATCCTAGTTAAATACTTGAGTGTTATTTGATCACTCTGTTGACCTTGACGTTTTCTTTTCCTTTTCTTTTTCCTTAGAGCGTGAATGTGTTTGTACATGATTCAAGTATGTTATGCGCATTTGTGACTTTGTCAGTATAAGCGGTTGTGTATTGCTAGCTTCACCTAATGGGTACATCTCATTTTGCCTATTGTTTGAATCCGGTTTTATGTTATGTATTATCATCAGTTTTCAATACATGTAGAACGAATTAACATAAGTTTGTTATTTTGTATTATCCTATTATATACCAATTTAATTGTGTGGCCACGCATACAAAGAACTGCTGTGGAAGAAGATAAAATATCATATAAATCCATAGGATCTTTTCAAATATATGTTGAGAATTATGTTTAATCAGAAAACATAATAATTTTTAGTTAGATTTTCCATCAAGTTATCACACTTCTTATAGTTGAAATATGCATTATGTTAGAGTAAACATTGATTAATGTATGTTCAGTATGGTAATTCATAGATTTTTCCGTTACACAGAAAATACCAATTCTGTAATGCCAAATTGCTTAAATGTTTTTAGTTGTGGTTTCAAATTATTTTTTAGTTACCATGCGAATAAACGTAAACATTGCTACATACACCATATCTGCTGCTCAAAGATAACGCTAATGCTTACTATTATCCATATTTGATCAGTAATAACTTGCTGAATTAAATTATGATGGTTTTTTTGGTTACAGGGTATTCCTGACTGAAAACGTAAATGATTCAGTCAGCACCAGCAGTTGAGTAATAGTAAAAGCTAAATGTTATTGTAAGCAAACAGGTGAAAATGCTGAATGTTACTCAAAACAAACAGGCCAAAATATGTGAAAACTATTGCTAACTGAGCGTTTCACCATTGCGTTAGCACTGTCTACATCCCAATAAGGGGTGAGTCGGTCAATGACTCACCCCAATGGGAATTTGATTGGTCCATTTGGACCAACCCACAAGATCACTTGGATGACTCTGGGGTTGCTTACCACCTATCTGACATCTATGACCCCGGATAAGCATGTACAATTATCACCTGGACGTGGACTGGAATTGTGATTATACAGTAAAATACTGGATAAACTTGTGTAACGTTAGAGATCAGTGGGTGTGGGTCAGTCCACTAAAAAAATTTGTTTTTCTTTTTCTACCAAGTGACCACCTTTTTCTATTGGGATAAACTCTTAGATTTAAGTTATGATGGCTACATTTCTTCATTAACCAAAATAAAGGTCATCAGTTTTTAGTACCTAAATGCACATACAGACATGAAACAAATGCATATTGTTGGAGACACTAACTATGACTACTAATAGTTATTGTTGACCGAACAATATAACCATATTGCAAATCAAATATGAAACAACTGGAGTGTGTGTATTTAACTATGCATATTGTTTTTATACACTAATTATGAATTTTCATGTCTTCTGCTCGAACAGAAGGTGATATGTCCAGATTCATTTGGTCCTTCATTGTTAGAGCAACTCCAACAGCACCAACATTCTCGAATCCGCACCCAATATTACCTCCAACAAAGTGCGAGAATATGTAATAGTGCAGAAAGGGGGGCCTCCGGGCTGAGAAATTAGGATAGAGTGAGGCGCCTATTCAACGGGCGTCTGACAACAGAAACCCTGTTGCATCCAGGCGCCTACTCAGCTCCAACGGTCATTTTCGCTCCAACGGTCATTTTTCCATCTTCAAATATTACTCTTCCATCTTCTTCCATTCCCAACCAATTTCCTTCCTCCAATGAAATTTTTTGCTGCCACTAATCTCAACTGAAAATGTACTCCGATTTCGACGTTGTTGCTGCAAAATCCAGTTTTGAAGAATACGACTTACAAGACGTTACGATTCTGATTGGGGGAGAAGTAACTAATGCAAGTTGGAGTGCTGCGGAAGACTACGATCTTTGCTACATTTACTGTGCACTCTCAGTCGATCCTATTCGAGGGACCGATCAAAGTGGTAAGTCTTTTTGGGGCAAAATTACTAATTGCTACAATCGGAAGAACATCGATCGGAAAAAAACGCTATCTTCAGTCAAATGTCATTATGAAAAAATAAATCGTCAAACGCAAACGTTCGACTCTCAAATGTTCAAGTTGTAGCAAACGAATCCTAGTGGATTTGGGAATGAGACGCATTTAGTAAGCTTTGATATAATTTCGTTGTATTATTTTTTATCATAGTTCTCTAAGTGTACTAGTTATTTTTTTAACAGAGAATGGCCGCAAACAAGTTGTTCAAACAAATCTATAAACCTGATAGTAAACAAGCACCACATTTTTATCAGTTCATGCATGTTTATGACATGTTGGTCGA
Source organism: Allium fistulosum (assembly GCA_030737815.1). NCBI lineage: Eukaryota > Viridiplantae > Streptophyta > Magnoliopsida > Asparagales > Amaryllidaceae > Allium > Allium fistulosum. Next base: position 240,550,273 of record CM060902.1, read on the forward strand.
GCACGTTAAATGGAAATCATCGCTTCAGAAAACCGTTCAACAAGTTCAATCAAACAGTGGTCGGGGTAAAACGCTTAGAGTTAGAGAAAGCTTCAGTCCTAGGGAATCCCAAGGAAGCTTCGGTTTAGGATCAGAAGAAGGCCCATCCCCAAACGAAGATCATTTTGTTAGGCCACAAGGAGCAAAAGCGGCCAAAAAGAAGCAGACTGCTGCAGCGGATCAAGAGGAAATTAAAAAACTCATGCTTGAATCTGAAGAAAGATTTAACCAGGCAATGGACACTCGAGCAATGCAACACCAAGAAAAGTTATCAAGAATGGATCAACTTATTGCTGGAAACCGACAAAGAGATGAAGATGCAATAATGTTCATAGATACGTCACACATGTCTGCAGAACAACTGGAGTATACGGAGCAAAGAAGGAGAGAAATTATGAGGCGTAGACTTGAAGATGGTCATTAAATGAATTACCGTTTTTACAACCTTTGTATCTTTTAATTACCGTTATTTGTATTGTGTTCTTAATGCAAGCAATTATTAATATAGGTATTTTCATTGAAATTGCATTACATTGAAAAAAGATTTTAACAACATTAGGTTAATTATACATAAACAGATTACAATAACCGTAATAAGTAAAAACAACATAAACAACAGTAGAAAAAGTAAGAATAGAAATATAGTTTCACTGATTTCCAGAAAACCTCCAAAGATGATCTATGAGACCATTTTGTAGTCTTCGATGAAGTTGAACACTACGGTATGTGTGACGCCCCACCTTTATACTCATAATAACAAAGAGTATTAAAAGAAATACTGCCTATTATTACGAAGAATAAGGCTGGATAGGAGCGACCATCCGTATTTGGCCTTACACTAATATTGGTTATCTCGGTAGGAGTGGTATATACTTTTTTTTTCATTTATTATTTATTTACTCCCATCGACATATCCAATCATCAGTATAAAACAAACTACGATAGTTCATAATAGTTTAGGACATTAGATATAACAATAACACAGATAATATAAATGCAGAACACAGATTAACAAAAATCTCATATATATAACCGATGTCAGTTACAATATAGTTGACACGATACATATGATACAACTACAACTTCGACTCTAGAAGTTCTATATACAAGTACATTATCGACTAATATACATGAATACATATCGTTCTATACAATGACATGACTACTACAAAATGACAATAACAACTTCAAAAGATGTGAAAAGTCTTCATATCCAAAACAGCAACTCAAAGAAGAAAACCTACAACCTGAAATAACTCGGGTCTGACCCGAGTATTACATTCAAAAGAAAATAATACACGGGTCAGTCTAATTCAAACTCAGCTATTAATGCACAGTAGCAATAAAATCAAATATCAAATAGACGACAGTCACAGAAATCTCGTATATCCGACTTCTCGATAAGAGAGTCGGATAACGGCAGATATAACACTAAACAGTGTTAAACATCAATTCAGCGAATCCAAATCATCAACAAGATGAATAAAACGATTATCAATGAAGATAGTATGAAAACCGCAGAATTGCCTAAACAGCAATTAAAATCAAAATAATCCATACTGCTTGGCTGTAGTGTACGCTAGCGTGCACTGCCTCGCCACTACAGTGATGAAATACATGATGAATCAGAAACACATAGCATCTAATCAAATTAAATCTCGGTGTGGCTGTAGTACACGCACGCGTGCACTGCCTCGCCACTACCGTACGTTGAAACTGCAAAGATATGACATGTATGCAATAGTGAAACTGGACAACACCATCAAAAAGCATGAGCAAAGCATGCTACAGGTATTACAACATGGAGGAACAATCACTTATATGCAACAGTGAGAGGAACATAATTTGGCTAGCTAACGGAACCCTAGACTCAACCTTACTACTAACACATATATGCAAACAAAGATCACATGTGCAGTCGCCTAAACAATGGAACAGCCATGTTCGAACTCCAACACAGGGAACTATATGATGAACAGGTATGCAAGTAACTGCAACATAAACTAAATAGGGCCCAGTAACAACTATATTTAGGTACATGAAGACAACAAATACAATTACACACGTGAACTACAAGTACAAGTCCAGATGCAACCAAGATATGGCCACATAGGGGAAGCACAAACGAAACAGAGGAGGCACATGGATGTGCAGACCAACAGATGCATGAAACAGCTGTGGATACAAATGCATCACTGAGATCAATATACAATGTGTACAGCCACTAGCACATAAGATATACAGTATGAACTGAACGGAATGAGGACTCAATGCACTAATTTGAAGGATAATGGACAACAGACTGTACATGATGGCAGCATATGCAAGGGGCACAACAAGTTCGAAAAAGACAGAGAAGGTTTCAAAGCCTTTAACAGTTATAGCAAAATCAGGCCGAGGTCACTTCTCAAAGCAATTACAAAGTAAAATTTTAACGAAGTTAAAGTCAAACATTTTTACTGCAGCACTTTCAAGATATTAAAGGAAAGTTCGAACAAATACATATCAAAGCCAGATGCTAACAGAGAGAATAACAGACATGCCAAAGTCATAGTAGTATCCATTATCAAAATCAAGGCCACATTCAATCTGAACACAGCGAGGCACAAGTCTAACAAGCCAAATTCCCAAAACACTTAAAACCCTGGTTATCAAAAATCAAAGCAATAAAAAGCAAGAAATCATCAAAGCAGTATAAATGGACCAGTGCTCTCGAAAAGTTTCATTTATACAAATTTGATTAAGTTATGTATATTTCAAAGCTTCTATCTATGATAAGTATAAAATTTTTAAGAGGGCCTTTACACATAAAAATCCAATTATTCTTCACTGTGTTTTTCTCAAATCCCCTATTCGAATTGTAATATAAACTTCATACTTCTGAGAATAATACATATACTTATATTTTGAAACTGTATATTTTCAAAGTCCCTAAATTTTCAAGACTCAAAGTTTATACATAAAGTGAATATGCAGCAGAGAAAATAGCAAATATAACCGTCGCACCCAAAGCCGTAAGTATCGAGGAATCTAACAAAATCAGAAGTCAAAACCGATATCGAAATATATGGAATCAAAAATTTCCAAATATATCAGAAAATCGAACAAAACATGAAAGTGCCGACAACTACAAAATCAACCTCGCCCAAACGAAATCAAATGACTGAAGTCAAGTGAAACCGAGGTGACCACGAAAACCAAACAGTGCCAGAAAACCCAAACAATCAAGGAGTCGAATCAAGTCTCAGTTCAAAACCGCCTGAATTAAAAATCAGAGAAACCAATGACATTCCAATGAAATCAAATGACCGAAGTAAAGCACTAAGGTTAGAATTAGAATGTGAGTGAAACCACTCACCTTTGCCTGGCGTGAATTGGAACAGCATGTTCGAATAGATGAAGAGTCGAAGCCGTGGTCCTCAAGAGACGAACGATCGTCGAAGCAAAGGAACGAGAATCATCTTCTCGATCGAACAACAAAGACGACATCTTCGATTTCTGAAAACCCTAATTTGAAAAGGGGGGATAAACAAGAGGAGGCCGCCATTTTTTTTCGTTTATTTGCTTTAGAGTTGCGATCAAGAAATGAATAAGGGGGAAACGGGTCGAACAGAATTAAGAGGGGAATGGCATAAACCTAGATAGGTAACACAAACCAAAACAAACGTGGGCTACAATAATTTTTAAAACCCACATAATCGCTTAACCGATTTTTCAAAGAATCTCAACCCGATCAAAAGCTCCAAACAACAATTAGCGATCACCATTAATCGTTTAATGATGATAAATAAATTTTCACAAAACCCCGGGTTGTTACAGTATGACATTTGGCTTTCTACATAAAACTCGAGTTCTAGTGCGCTTCCAATCATATCGTTGCGCCAAACATGCGGTGGTGTAGGAGCACCCTCGTAAAAATAATCTTCTTCCATGTCTCTTTCATCCTTTATAATCATATTATGTAAAATAATACAAGTGTATATTATTTTGGTCATTTTAACTGGTGACCAAAGTCTGCATGGATTACTGACTATGGCAAATCTAGACTGAAGAACCCCAAATGCTCTTTCAACATCCTTCCTCTGGCCTTCTTGCATCGCTGCAAACTTTGATTGTTTATTGTTTTGTGGGTTAGGAATTGTCTTGACAATGGTACTCCATTTAGGATATATACCATCACCTAGATAATATCCATGATCGTACGTGTTACCTCCTAAAGTAAAGGTACAAGGAGTTGATCTACCGTTTGCTAAATCATTGAACAACGTAGATCGTTCGACTACGTTAAGATTATTATTCGAACCTGACATTCCAAAAAATGTATGCCATATCCATAAGTTATACGACGCTACGGCTTCAAGAATAATAGAGGATCTACGAGACTTACCCTGATAAGCTCCAGCATACGCCTTTGGACAATTCTTCCACTCCCAATGCATGCAGTCTATACTTCCTAACATTCCAGGCCAACCTCTACTACCATGCATATTTAATAACTGAACTATATCCGCCTCGTTTGGTCGGCGTAAGTATTGATCACCGTAAATGTCCACGATAGCTTGATAGAAATGTTCCAAACACTCTAATACCGTGTTTTCCGCCACTTTCAAATTTTCATCAAGCGCGTCTATTGGTCCAGCATATGCAAGCATTCTAAGTGCAGCTGTCATTTTTTGAATTCCAGTCAATCCCATTGTACGAGATGCATTGGATTTGAAGATAAAGTATTTGTCATGCTGCTTGATACATTGGAGGATTCTAAGAAATAGAGGACGCCGCATGCGGAATCTTCTTCTAAAATCAGCATCTGTGTAAGTAGGATTTGGAACAAAGTAGTCTTCCATCAGTCTGTCGTTGTGTCATGAATGTCTACGATTTTTATACCGACGACCAACAACTGATCCACAGTGTTGCCTGCTCGATTGACCAACCTGTAGCGCAGCCATACTTAGTAGTTCCTTTTCGCGGCGAAAATGATCTTCCATCATTTCATCAAATTCGTCGTCGCTATCATCAAAAAATATATAATCTTCTGCCGCCATTTGTTATATTTGAAATCGTATGAAATAAGAATGAGCAATAATACTTCTCAGCATCTAGCAAGCCTTTTATAACTTAAATCACATGCTGGCTTTCATAACAAAAGAAACATACATCTAAACTTTATTTACTGTTGAAGTAGTGTTCTTATCATACAACTGTAGCCATGTTCTTAACATTTACTGTTGAAGCAGTGTCATGCCTGTAGTGTCACGTCTGCACTATCTTGTCCTCTCCATACTGTTTTGACTGTTGATGCAGTGTATCATCCCATCATACAACTGTAGCCATGTTCTTTACATTTACTGTTGAAGCAGTGTCTTGGCTGTAGTGTCACGTATGCACTATCTTGTCCCCTCCATACACTATTGAATGTTGATGTAGTGTATCATCTCATCATACAACTGTAGCCATGTTCTTAACGCAATAAAACAGAAAGAAACAAGTCAATGTTACTGAAACACCCAAACATTAATACAGTCAACGATAATACATACACTCCACAGTAATACACTCCACAATAATACAACCAACAAATAATACCAAGAAACTCAACGAGAATACACTCAACTTATGGATATCCAAATCGTTCTAGCCAATTTTGACGTATGATATAAGCCTCATGTCCAGTGAATGTGCTGTGATATTTGAGAAAGTAACGACCTTCAAATGTGGAACGGGTTGGTTCAAACAAATTTTCAAACATAACCTCATTGATAACTGTACTGTACCGCGTACAGGCGTTGCAGAAGTTCCCATAAGCAGTCCTCAACTCTACCTTCGTACGTCTACTTCTACACTCAACATTGTTATTGTAAAGTTCAGCAATAGTGTCCCAAAACTGAGTTGCCATTATCTCTTCATCGTCGCACATCTGATCAGTTTGTATAAAAACATTTACTAACTGTTTCAATTCCGTAGCCGAAAATATTATGTTACACATTGATTGAATTTACCGAACTTTTAAATGTTGTGACATTAGAGTATAAAACTTTCTCTTTAAATAGAGAGGTCATGATCCGCATCAATAAAATGAAGCATGAGATTAACGTCCACGTGTCAAACATCCATAAACTGTTTGACAAACAAACACAACTGTAGCCAACACCGATCACATCAATAAAATCACACTTCCATAAAATCAACACAATGCAATACTCAACATAAAATATAATCGCCACAATGCCATAACATATAGACAATCACATATAACAGTAGCATCATCACCAACATATAGACAATTACATAATAACACAGTCTAAAACATCTAAATGCAGCACATCAGTCTATGTGATCAGAACCGCTATCAATCTCCTCATCGTCGCCACTGTCGTCGTCATTGTCGTCGTTGACGTCATCAAAGTCGTGAGGCTGAGGTCCGGCATGGAGCTGCTCTTGAAGCTGCTGAATCTGGGTCTATAATCCCTGTATCTACGCATCATACTGAGTCTGCTGCTGTTGGACCGCAGTTTGGTAACTCTGATACATCATCCCTGTATAATCGAGCGTCATACGCTCAAATGCAGCAATCATCCGTCTATCATAATCCATGTACTGAGAAAATTGATATGCGCACAAGAAAAATTATACATAGGTGGATAATATAATGACAAGTAAATTAAAGAAAATTTAAAACTAATACAAACCTGATGAGGCTGATACAATCCGGCGGATGGTATACCCGTAATAGCGTCGTCTGTAGGATACTGCAAGGGATACTCCACCACTTGACCGTGTACATCATACGCTCTAAACGAATGGGGGGGTCGAAAGTAGGAGGCTGCGTGTACCGAGATAATGTAGGCTCAAAGGTGGCAGGCGGTAGTGGAACTCTACCAGAAGAGGTACGCGGACCAATATGATCGGAGTTCAAACCCCGAATATAATCAGGCAAAGCGTAAGCACGTGGGGCTACTCGAGCCCAATATGAATCAAAGTCTCCCAGAACCGTAAATGGCTCACCATCCACCCATCCCGCACCCCTCATCGCATGAATATAAGCTGGTCCAATCCGAATATCACCATACATATCATCCTATGGTAGCGGATCTGATGGAATGCGAACTATACCATACAACTGTAGCCAACACCGATCCCCTAAATACCATATGAATGGACATGTAGGAACCTGAAAGCAAATCCTGCGTCGCGACATGGATAACTAAAAAGTGAGTGGATGATCAGGACCGAGCTCTAGGAACTGTAAGTACTGATCCCATGGACGAATGATAATGTTACCACGCCGCCTCATATCCATCTACTGTCTAGCCTCCATCAACTCATTGTGCACCCCTTGTGCAACACGGGACAAATGCATAGGAGGACCCCAACGACGCAATCTAGGAAAGTAAATATAAGGTGTGGCATTCGCCTCTACAATAAGTCGAGGGTGCATATTGACCGTATACTCGTAGTACCAAAATGGAAGAATGTACCAAAAGCCATACATCTGTCTAGATTGCTGAAGCGCATATGTATCTAATGCTACGTACAAATAACCAATAATAGCGGTACCGTAATCATATATATGTAGGCCATCCACATCTACTAACCCAGCCAGAAAACCAAGTCTAATAGTACCCTTATTGTTATTAAAAAATGTAGACCCAAAAAGGTATAATATGAATGCACGGATAACCGGAGTGTGCATATCCTCAACGACCATGTACCCTATAACGCTGCAAACAAGGGAGAGTAACAGCTCCTCCTCTAACCGCCTCATCGGCCAAAGTCGGTAAATAAGCTGAATATGACTCGAACTCCTCAAAAGAACTATCAAATGGAACAAGAAGACGGTCCGGTCGACCAACCTCTATGCCGATGAGCATATAAAAATCTAGAGGAGTCAATCCTAGCTCAAAATCAGGGAAATGAAATGTGTGAGTGGTAGGCCACCATCTCTCAGTGAGGGCCTCTACCAGGCAACGATCTACATGTGCAAATCTAGGTAAATCTAGAAATTCACCAAAAGGTGACGCATGTAGCCTATCCAAAATCGGCTGCGTAACTGATCAAAATACTCAGACATACACCTATACCAACTACCTCGCATCGCTACGTGACGAACCTAAAAATTTGATTCTTTAGTGTTAAAATAAACAAACAATTATCATAGATATACAGTTACACGGTTGTTCATCAAGCAATAAAGAAATAAACGTATACCTGTGGCGTCGCTATAGCTGCAGTAAGTCGATGCGAAACGGTAGGGAGCAAGTCGTGTAAGGATCGAAGATCGTCTGGAGTCACGGTAGCATCAGGAGGGACATGAGCTGATCCGATATTGGCATCGGTCGCATATCGAACGGTGCGTCTATCAGTTTTGACCGGACGTGATGGCATTTGGACGCAAAGCAGAGTTAAAAAATTAAAAGAGGAGAGTTTAGAGGAAAAAAAAATGAGGGAGAATGACTGAAAAGCGCCTCATATAGGCGCAAACACCAGGCGCCTGTTGAACAGGCGCCTGGTCATTAGGCGCCTGTTCAACAGGCGCCCGATGTTTAAAAAACTCGGGCGCCTGATGACCAGGCGCCTGACCCCATTTCCGTTATGGAAATGAGGCCTCCAACATTTCGGAGTGCGGAAAATCCAATTTCCGCGCTCCGAACTATTGGAGTTGCTCTTATTGTAGGGATATGACTTGCAATGGTATTCACTGTGTTCCAGTCTTTCTCGGTATCAGCTCCATCAGGTAACCTTTTTTCAGCAGCATGAATATTATGCAACTTATGCTTGAACTCTTTCATTTTTTGATGTCTTGGCAGGTGATCAAAACTGGCAGAACCTGATCTGTTTTCTTAATTAAAGCTACCGTTGGAACTTGAAACTCTACTTACCGGACTGTAAGTTGTTACTTTGCACACCTTCTTACTTGAATGCTCCGATAGCCATTAAATGTTGAATGTTGATGCAATCATATAGAGTCATATATGATATTGAATGTTGATGTATTTTCCATATATTATAACATGCTTCTACACTATTTCAAAATTTTGGTAACGTATCCTTTTTCAAAATTTTGTTAACGTATCCTTTTTTAAAATTTAGGGAAAGTATAAAGTACATTAAGGGCTCCCAATCAAGAAAAAAGTTGTTTATGGAATGCATAGCAGATCTTTCTATGAATAAAAGTAAAAAAATATTGCAACAAGATGTTCCAACGAGATGGAACTCTACATTTTTTATGCTTAAAAGCGCTATTTACATCCACACCAAGCACTATACCGCTTGGAAATCGTTAATCGGAGTTATACTTATTGTCCAACCTCGGATGAATGGATATATGCAAAGAAAATTGCGGATTTTTTGGAAGTTTTTTACAAAGTTACTTGTTTATTTTTGGGTTCTAATTATCCAACATCGAACTTATTTTTTTCGAAGCTCATGACGGTTCTTTTTACACTGCAAAAGCGTATGAAAGACAATGATTTTATGTCAACCATGGCAAACGAAATGTATAAAAAATTCGACAAATATTGGAGAAAATTTAGCATGATACTTTCCATTGCATGCATCTTTGATCCACGGCATAAAATCGAATTCGTTAAATATTGTTATGATCGATTGTTATGAATTTGATGAGGTGGAGAGTAAATTTAAAAAACTTTTCAACGAATATGCAAAATAAAATAAAAAGGAAGGTGAAGCAAGTGGATCAAAAGATGTGGAATCCGTTGATGTAGATATTGGTTCGTATTCACAAGAATGTGAGGATATGTTAGAAGGATTTTACAGTCATCGTAAGGTAAGTTTACTCGATAGTTCTCATAAATCTGAACTTAAGTCATATCTTGAAGAGTAACTGTTAGATCCTGAAACATCGTTCGACATTATCTCTTTCTGGAAATCTCACCAACATAAAAATCCAATTCTTTCATGTATGGCAAAAGATATTTTGGCAGTTCCGGTTACTACTGTAGCATCTGAAAGCGCATTCAGTATCGGAGGCAGGGTTCTTGACGATTACCAAAGTTCTCTGAAGGCAGATACCGTTGAAGCGTTGTTATGTTCACGTGACTAGCTATAAGGAAACGAGATAGCGTCAGCTATAGAGGGGCCTGATGTGGATATTTCTTTGTCTCATACAGATGCGGAGTTGACAATTTCTACCTAAATCTTAGGTACACGTATGCTTAACTGCCAAATTTTGTTTGTTCACATTGTTTATAGTATGCTTAACTGCCAAATTTTGTTTGTTCACGTTGTTTAAAATGTTATGATAATACTTAACAAATGATTTGACTTCCATGTCGCTATGATCACATTATTTAATATTTCATTTTCCAAACCCGCATCACAACAACCATGCAGTATGTGTGTTAAGTATTTGATATCCACGACTACACTAATTCAGGTTTGATATTTTAGATAAATTACTTACATCATGAATGATTTGCATCTTTCAAGAAGAATGTGTGTGCAGTACTTATGAATGGTTGATTTGCTTTTATTGCTATCAACAATTGCATTTTTAACTCTGAATTATATTGTTAATTGCTTAAATCATACAACTTGGTTACTTCCATTGTACAGATCAGAGCAGCTACATAGAAATATGAACCATATGCCTCATTCTGCATGTTACTGATTAAATTTGCAACACTAATTAATGTCATACAACAGCCTTAGCTGCTGTGTCACCTGATATACAAAGTACCTAACCTATGATCACCTAATTCTTATTGAAACAATTCAACTAATACATGCAGGTTGGACTAGAGATGCATAGGAAGGAAAAAAATAGATTTAGTGCTTTCACTGAACTACTTCATGTTTCTTGCATTTTTATGATATGTAGTTTTGAATTATATGTTGATTCGTATTTTATTAAATTCTACAAAATGACGCAGTATGGGATACTTTGCTTGCTGCAGATTTTAAATGTCACTTTATATGATGTTTTTGTATTTGAAAACCGAACTGATCTTGAATGATACTCGATATCTTTGTACTAGTTTAAATCTTGAATGATCTTGTACTGATTTTGAATGTTTTTATATTGATCTTGAATTATACAAACTGAATTGATGAGAATGATCTTGTACATGTTTTTATGCAATTTTATTCAAATTGGGTTAAACGGGTTGGGTTTGGTTGACCTGTTAAATTAGTGGGTTGGATTGAGGTTGCCCATTTAATAAATGGGTATAATGGGTTGGGTCTATTTTCTTTTAAATGTGTTGGATTAATTTCCCATTTATACCAAACCCAACTCATTTGACACTCCTAGGAAACATCATGCAATCTAAGTGCTATATAGAGAAAAATCTGTTTAGAAAAAAAAAATGAAAAGGCCGCATCTGTATAAAAGGGCATCAGTTATCAGATTGGGAGATCCTCCTCATCTTCTCCAATCAACTCCACTCCTTTGTCAAATCTCAATCTTCCTTCACAACAAAATCATAACGAAAAACCACCGAATATTGATGAAGATGGATTCCAAACTGCGCGCAACTGTCGAAAAAACATGTATGTTCAACACCCCAACCATGGATATATAGCCCAAGATAAGCAAATGAAAAAGTCGACCGTTAACAACACGTATGCAAGAAATGCAAACTTCAGATATGCTCTTGATGCAAGAAACACAAAAAGAAACACTAATTTCAGATCTACTCCTGATCCTGATGCAAGAAATATTCAAACAAACATGGGAATGCAATACCAGATTGGAGAAAACCTGAGCAAAGCTTCATCATGGGTTGAGATGATCAAGAAAGGGGAGTTAAACTCAGATTTTTGATCTGAATTATGTTGCTCATACCTCCATCCACAAGAAAACGATAGTTGTTGTGAAGGAAGAGGTCAGCAATAGAACAGAAACGAAATGGGGCTATTAAGTTGTCACCTATGTGTATGGAAATAGGCCCCTGTATCATCATTTCAAGGCATTTATAATGAGAACTTAGAACCCAATAGGTAAATTCGAAATTTATACATGCAATAATGAGTTTTTTTATCATCAGATTCTCAAATGCAGCAGATTTTGAAAACACAATTAAAGGAGGTCCATATTTTATAAATGGAAAACTCATTATTCTGAAAAAATGGAACAAGAAACTAAATCTTGATAGGGATCTTCTCACGACTATGCCAATTTGGATTCGATTACCAGAACTTAACCTGAATCTGTGGGACAGAAATGCGTTTAGTGCAATTGCTAGTATAGTTGATATCCCATTGAAATTGGACGAACCAATTGCAAAAGAAACCAGACTTTGCTATGCAAGAATTTTGGTTGAGACCAATGCTGATGCAGAGTTATCAGAAGAAGCATATATTTCAATGCATGATGGAGAAAATATAGTGCAAAAAATCGAATATGAGTGGATTCCTTCAACATGTAAAACTTGTGCTTGTTTTGGTCATTATGTCGAAAACTGTGTTACTACACAAGTCTGGAAAGAAAAAAGTACTGCTGAAGCAAAGCTAATAAGTGATAATCAAAATGTAGACAATGAAGGAATCCTTTCTTGAGGAGTGTTTCATTTCAATTAGTTTAACTTTCTACCATATGGTCGTAACACGATTGGTATGTCATGTGATTGACCATAATCACAGTATATCTTTTTTTTTGAAAGCCCAGGAGAACCCGGCGGGCCGGTAAACTCCTGAGGAGGGTACAGTAAAGTCGTCCGTTGATCCAAGCCCCCATACCCCTGGGTAAATTTATATATGATAGGGAAGCACATGGTAGGAATCGAACCTGGGTCTTTTTACCAGAACCCAAGCCTCCTTTCCACTGCGCCGCACCTGCGGACAACCACAGTATATCTTAGTTACTTAAGATCCACAATACCCTCAAATCTGAAAACTACAGCACGTCATTATATGAGATCTTCTATTTTGACTTGGTTGTATTAACAAATAAAAGACTTTTGGTGAGTTATCATGTGATTCTCTCAAACAACCACAACTACGTCACCCTTTGGAGTCCCAAACGGCCATGAGTAATTCATTGTTCATCGTATCTAAAGCGTTATGTGTACTAGTCTCAATGGACAGGTAGATTTTCCTTTCTCGGTACATCTTGAAAAGAAACATTAAGAAATTAGCATTTAAGTATCAATCCAAGATTCAAAATTATGAACACATTGACAACTACAGTCGATAAAATACTTCTCTAAGGATTTTCTTCTTATATATGTTTAACGTATTGATATTGTTACTTATATCTCCATATAACAACATATATAAAAGAAAATAAAGCCAAATTCATATTTTATTTCGAACAAGATTCTTTTACAAGAGTTTAGTTACATAACAAATTACATTATTACCCTAAGGCATAACCTTAACTTTATCATGTGCAGCCATGTAATCATTAGAATTATTATGTATATGAATAAAGCTTACTGAAATGTTTATCATGTTGAAGATATTACATATTTGGGATGTTAGTAAATATCGCTCAACGGGTAGTTTTATTCTCCTGCAATTTTCCTCCTTTCACACCCGCTATTTTATTAATTTTCAAATATTTCAAAATTGCTCATATTTTCAAAACACAGCCAAACCACATTAAGGAGAAACAACAATGAAAATAAGCTCCAATTAGGAGAGATTCATGTAAAAAAACATAGCTCGGTTTTAGCAAGGTTCGTATAATAACCTCGTTCGAACCGAGTGAGATTCGTGTAATAACCTAATTTGGCTTGAGCGAGATTTATATAATAACCTCGCTTGGGTCGAACGTGGTTCGTAAAAGAACTACGTCGTGTTTGAACGTAGTTTAAGAAGAATATGAGCATTTGGAATGGGGTGGGGCCAAAAGAAAAAAAGTGAAATCTTGCAGTTAATTTTAGTTCAACAGGGATAAAAGGAGGAAAGTGGGAGGAGAATGGAACCAGCCTTATTTAGTTTGATGTTTGCTGGTTTGCATTTACTATATCTTGTATTTCAACCTTTATATTTTACTTAGGCTCTAAGTGATACGCTCATATATTTGTGTCTCGAATCAGTGTTTGTTGATAAAGTTATATAATAAAAGATGCAGTATCAAAGCTTTGTTCTTATATTTTATTTTTGTTTTATTCAATTGTTCTGATATGTTATTAGAACTTTATTTCTAACATTGTATTAGACCTTTGTTTTAGGGAGTTGCTGCACTGCCAAAAACACCTGAAACAGGAATGAAAGGTGGATTTCATGGCGGCGGCAAATGATATGAGAAAAGAAATTATTTCGGGTGAAAATCGATTGCTTCACTTTTGGGTGATTAAGAATTTTCATTATTTTTCAGTGTGATGCAAAGGACGTCGTCAATTTGGCTATACCTAACATAGTCGGAGGTTGAATGTCGATCGCGGTTCTGTAGGGCAATGATAAACCGCCGACTAAAGTAGGTACAGTGGTTTGGCGCCATAGGGCACCATGGTCGGCATCTAACCGCCAACCACGGTGCCTTAGCCAAGACGGTTGTGCTGCTAGCATTATAGTATTTTTAATATGGTATCCGAGTAATTTTTGGATTTGGTTGAACAGTTCATGGCTCTCGTCTTTCGTCCAACACCAAACTTTTCATACCACTCACTACTTTTAGCCATCACTACCCTACTTTTCCTCATCATCCACAACCATCAACCTTCATTCTTACATCCCGTACTTACCCAGACCTAGATAAACCAGAACTCCCTCGCTAGCACAACCTCTAACAACTTCGGCAACCATCATCTGAACACATGACATCACATAAATTCATAACAACATCTGAACCTGTAACATGAACAGGTTTTGGTTGTTCGATCGAACAAATTTTTAGGAAACTATTTGTTATTCGATCGGGACCGAAATCTAGAAAAATCAACATGATCAGAGTTTTTCTAGAATTCTTTTGCCTGACTTCATCCCAATCATATTCTTAATCCTATTCCTATGGATTTAGTATTTATGCTTCATGTTTTCAATTTTAAATTTAGGCACTATTAGATACACTGTGAATAACGACGGAATGTGGCGACGACCATTGACAATCCATCTATTTTTCCAACAGTTAGCAACGGCTAGCCATTATATTAATTACTCAATTAATTTATTTATTTATTTAATTTGCATTACATTTTAAAAAATGTTTAAAAATACTAATTTAATTTGTAAAAAATAAATAAGATATTTTAGCACAACTATTCAACCTAATGACTATTCTAGTTGGTTAAATTAACATTTTCATTGGTAATTCAAATATTTCGCATTATCGAAATTCTAACTTCCACGACCAATCTATGCGACTTTTAGTCGGTCCATTAAGCAACTTCGATAAAGTCGATTATGTGTAACAGTTTTATGAATTAAAATATTTTTTTAAAACATTGGGTAATTAATTATGAATTTTTTACTGTATTTAACATGATAAAATTATATAAAATAAAATATTCGATAGAAACTTAATTTTATTGGATCTTATACCGATCTAAAGTATATTTGACCTATTGTAACGACTCGAAATTTTTAACATTTCGAATGGGAATATCTAATTTATTTAAATATTCAAATTTGATTCGAATTTAATAAATAATAAGGAAATTTATTTTTATTATAGCGACTCGATTTTTATTGATATATTTTTAATTTAATTTATATGATTTTTACATAATTTTTAATTTGAAAAATTATTTATGTTAACGTTTGACGATTTTTTGGCAAACGATGGTATTTTTGTGATTTTACATAATATGATAACCAATGTATATTATTATTGTTTTGAGATCCTATCACATTTCTGAGCGCGAACTTATATTTCTTTTGTCACTCACAATTCATACGCGAACGAAAATCTATACGCGAGATGCTGGAAATCTTGTTACAAAACCATAACCAAACAAAAAAATTTATAAAACACACTACTCTCTTTTCACCTTGTATCCATTCATCATTCCAGTGGGCTTCAAAATCTAAAACAAAGAAAAATTACAACCTTTAAAAAATTAAAATCTTTCAATCAACTCAACTAAAAATCCTACAACAAAAATCTTTGGGTTGCTCGTAGGGAGATCCTCGATTAGGTATAGGTGAAGGAGGGTGTGACGTCATTTGGCAATGTTCGACGTGAGGTAGCAACTTTAGGGTTTGGGTTTGCTCTTGATTCAGGCGTCGATGGGACTCGGGGTGTTTGCCGTTGTGGTTGTCAGGGAAAAGAGCTTCGTTTTGCAAAAAAATGGTCATGTCACTAAAAAAAAAAAATTAACAATTGTACATAAACGTTGTTAAAACACTTGAACAACGTTTTTGCTGCAGTTGTCGTATCCATAGTTGTGAAGAATATATGTTTTTCACAACCTTTTTTAGCTGTTGCATAGAATGTTGTAGATGATATTCACAATAATTCTCAACCGTGATATATATCATATATCAATTAAAAAGGCTTTACACAATGATTCCTAGGTATTGTGAAACATAGTTTCTACAACACCTATAAAAAAATTGATGAAAACTTCTGTACGACAATTTTAAAACATTGTAAACTGGAATAATACAATTTTTTTTCAAATGTCCTGCTACTTACTGCGACAATGTTTGGTAATCATGGTAAGTCACAATTTTAACATCTATTTTAAAATGTGGAAATAATATTTACAACACTAATAAAGTATTTTTTTTTTTTTGTACAACATTTCACAAACATTGTAAATATTATACTTGAAACTAATATATTTGCATATATAATATATATTCGCAATTGTTTGCAAATATTATTAATATAATTATGAGATATCTGCAACATTTAGCAAGCATTTTAAACAGTAATCATTACAACTATTTACCATTGTTGCTAAAATGACAAGACAACATTGTTGAATGTATATCGATTCAATACAAAAAATAGAAATACATAAAAAATTGTACCAAGATACAAATACATATATATTAAGGATAATTGGTTACGATTACTGAAATTGATTACATTGATAATTAAGTTGCAGATGTTGAACATTGACCCGTTAACAAAGGAGATTATGAAGACTTGGCGCTTCCATCTAAATCATCAAATTCAACCGTATTTAAAAGAGCTAAATCATTAAACCAGCAGACGTATCCATAATAAAGCATAAGATTGTTCATTGGATATTATATACATTAATTTTTATAACCATGTACCATACTAAGATTAAGGGTAAAAATATGAAAGTATTAGTTAAACTGAAACACGAAGTTCCATGCATATTAATAAAAAAGGGTAAATCAACAATTGACTAAATACTGAAAACCATTGATCTAGGCTTCATTACTAACTACAATTTTTTTTGAAGAAACTTCCGCAGCGAAATCAAATTAATTTCACTAAGAAAATTAATATTATTCACAGACAATAATAAACCTTAATCTGCTATTAAATTATCACAAGAGTAAAATTTGCAAATTTGAAATTATAGAACAAAACCAGATAAGACATAATAAACCATAACTAATGATAATAAATAAGAGAAACTACAAATGCGATTTCAAAAAAAATAAACTTATCCCTATATGCATTGTTCAATTTTATTAGTACAGTTTTCACCTAAAAATATCTTTATATGGCTATATGGTTAATTCATGTGGGTACTTGACTTAGGTGATAAGTGCGCTGCCAACAGCAAAAAAATAGTGCAGATTTTCTCTCTTAAACCAGCATGCATTTCTACATATTTATCGTGGTAAGTATTTCGTATTATGTATTGCAATCATATTACATTTCAATGTGTTTTCTTAATAAATTCACAAAAGAGTTAGTTATGCTAATGTGGATTGGAAATTGAATGCGACAAACGTGTTGTTTCTAAAACACTTGCTTTATTTAACATTAACTAGAAAACAAACAAGTAAAGAAAGCATAAAAGTTTTGAAATCGAGTTACCTCGCAGAGACTTGGTATTAAAACATGCATATATAGTTTACAAAAATATAAGCAGGCAAGATGGATATATTATTGCTAAAGAGTTATGCATACTTGAACTCTTCCAAACTTGAGTAATTTAAGTGTTAATTTCGTGATATCATAAAGATCATATGAACATCCCAGTTCAGACCGTATCATAAATACTACAAGGATTCAGAAAAAAAGCTCACTTGCTATTATGAATGTCAAAGGTGAGAGCATTCAAGTCCATCTGTTCAATCTTTTTACTAGTTCTCTGGCTCTTAAAAACCCAATGTCTTGGCAAAAACTCAAAATCTGTTTACATCAACACAAATAAACTATATAAGAACTTGCGAAATCGCACTACAAAATAAAACATAGAAGAAAACATTAAAGACATAAAACAAACCTACGATATATATATATATATATATATATATATATATATATAGAGAGAGAGAGAGAGAGAGAGAGAGATATATAAAAGGATACTAGCTTAAAAAATTATTCTACCGCACACTATGAACAATTGCAATAAATAAATTAACAGTGTATATACAATTAAGCCATGCTTTAAATATATACATACAAACAGGTTAGTGCAAATAATAGAATGTTTACTTAAATGACGTTATTGTTTCAAATTCCAGCCTAAAAAAGAATTTAATGTCACGTTAGAATTTAATCTCTACTGTTAAATTTTTTAACATTAAAAATTAGAATTTCATCCACTTTAAGTTTCCTAACTTTTAGATTGCATTGTAGTATACAGAATTTAACAAGTATTCGTATCTTCTCTTAAAATACACTTACATATAGAGGTAACAATAACCTTTATAAACTGCATTTCATCAAATGAAAATACATTTAATCTATAAAATTGTAATGATGTAATTATATGAAACCTGAGAAGAAGCATGCAAAAGAAACAGCATCAGAAGTTTTGGATTCAGACAGTTCAATCAATTATAAAAATGGGAAAGATGTTAGGTTCAGTAAATAATAAATCAGAATTAGAAGTGTTGGTCCTGGATTTATCGTTAAGAAAAGGAAACAATAAAAAGCTTTACAGAATTATGATAATAATTATAAAGTTGGAGCTCAACTTCATATGAAGTCGAAAATACAGTTGTTGATGATGTGCCATTACCACCGATGCATAAAGGGGCTATAGTGCATTATATGATGAAACATGAAGCTAAATAAAGGATTCACTGCAACCTTAAAGCGTGCTTGGTCCCTAGAAACCTGACTCCCTTGAGAGAAGTGCAGATTATAAACAAGTCAAGTTTAATGGTTGGTTCAAGTTCACGTTTTCATGATTGCAGTGATGGTATTAAATAAGTAAATGTTTTGTTAAACTTCTGTATGACTATTTTACTCTTTATCTGTGGTAAAATTTAGATGTTGATCGATTTTGCGATGTACATGATTAAGTTATCATATAAGTCATTTGTGTGTCACTCCAGCATAATATAAGTTGAGAGATAAATATACAACCTCTGAACTAGAAGTAGCAACTTGTTTAGAATATGCATATGTCATTAATTGACCTGGCTTCTAATCTTCTAATTTTTATGACTTGCGGGTTTTATTTCTTGAACAAAAGGTAATTCATGTTTTGTACCATGTCAATGTATTAATAATATAAAGGTTTAACTCTTCTGCGCTAAATCATCGATTTACATACGTGAAAATTCCATGATGGTTTTTATTTATTTTTTCATTTTATGTTATTCTTTACTTATATTTACTGTTTTTACCTAATTTAGTTACATTTATTTGCTTATAATTGTATTTACGCTTTGGAATATTGTTGATTTGATTTCATACAGAAATCGCAGACACAATTTCAACCTAGCTATCTCCAATCAATGATGCAACTTATAGATGAAACTATTCTCATTGATGGAAGAACAAACAAACAAAAACCTTTTAAAAGAGAAGTAAACCACTATTTAAGGTTTATATAGTATATAGACTGAACTACTTGCGATAGTGTAAGCATAGCTGGATCTATAACGAAAACTTCTCTCATGGTGCATTTTAAGATGACCGAAAAGCACACCGCTTCTCTACAATGTAACTTCATCAAAATATAACCGTTTGGTCATTAAGTAAACATATGTATGTATGTGTATGTATGTGCATGCATACTCCAACTAATTATTTTTATATTTATAGTAAAGTCACTTGCAGTAATAAAATATAGGCTAAATAAATGCAACTTTAGGTAGAGTGGTGGAAGGATGGGTTATGCTATGCAAATGTGTGTACAATGCACAAAGATAAACTTATATGTATTTATCATGCCCAACTGGCAATAATGACATGTAAATAATAGTGCATACGTTGAAAAAATAATTAATTGTTAAATGGTAGCAGCTTGTTGTTTGAGATTTGAACATAAAAAATTATCCTACAAAACACAGCTTAATTGAAAGGGTAATAATGATAACTAAGCATGCAAACTTACAAGATGATGAGGATATGTAAGCATAGGAAATAGGTCTCTACAAATTAGTTGTGGCCTTTCCTGCAAGATTGATTGTATAAAAAACAACATAATCGATGAGCATATTTGAATTATTGATATCACAACTTCAAGGGTTCACTAAAAAAAGAAATAAATAAATAAATAACTTCAAAAAAAACCCCATGAAACTCCATCTAATTTGATTTGTTCTCAGACAAGGGATGACAATTGATAATACAGGCATTTATAGGTCTATACTTAGCAATCAATCTGTATAAAGAGGAGAATTGTTAAAAACTTCATATGTGAAGACATAAATACATATGCATGCTGAAATACATGCTGCAAATCCAAGTGGAAAATGTTGTTCCTCATTTGACAATAAACTCTAGCAAACTGACAATATGATGCACTGAGAGAATATAAATGACCAAAATTCCAAACACCATCATCATTTTACACCATAGGTTAAAACTTAAAGCATACTAATTATAACAGTCAATTATAATAGTCCATGTAATTTGTTACAAGCGAAATTGCTTGCCTATGACTATACCAGCTAGTGTTCGAGCCATTTGCCTTTAGAAAGCTTCTTTTTTAGCTATGGTTATTGCATTCCATGGAAGTTCAGGCCGGCCTATTTTAATGCACGCTGATGTGAACTGATATGATGATCATAATATATGATTATTGTAGGTCATGAGTTAAAGGTACAAGCTTGTGGCACTCAAATTATAGAGGTTCAAGTCCTTCCAATAACGTGCATATCAATGGTAGAATAAAAATAATACAAGTAAATAACCACTGTAAGAATCCAATCCTAAACCCCTGAATAAATAAAGAAATGGGCAATCGATAGTCTGATAAATACATAGAAAATGCATCAAATCATTTTTAAACTGAAGCAGTCTGAAAGTGCATCAATACAATTTTGTACAACTCTACCTTTTACACCGGGGCCCTTTGAGAATGTATCAGTGCAAATTATTCAAAATAAACGCATTGGCCTATTCTTAAAGTTTCAAATACAAGTTGCTAAATTGGCGTCAGCATTCCAAAAAAGACCTTTATCCGCATTATGGTTTGAAACAGATCAAAATTTGCTATATATTTTGGAAAGTGGACGGAACTGGTTAAAATAAAAAATTAAGAATAATAGAAAAAAAATCTACTTGCCTACATAGCCGGCAAACAAATGTTAGTTTAATTGTTGATTTTTCCTCCACTTCATAGTGTTGATCTTACAAAGCATGTCAGGTTCACACTGACACAGCTTGCAAAAATACATAAATCTACCACAAAGAAGAATACTGCCTATTAACACGATGGACTGACACATATTTTGGTCACCATGCCTACTAGCAGGGACGGATCCATGGCCAATGCAACCTGGGCTACAGCGCGGGTGAATCTTTGAAATTTTATTTTATATCACTTGTACATATAGCTCGTTCAATTGATGTAAAGCCCATTACTTTAACTCTTTCAAAACAGGCTAAATGTTCTTTGTAATAAACTATATTGTCAGTCAAGTTTTTTCACAATAAAGAAGTCTGACTGAAGATTGAAGTAAAAGATACATATTTAATTTCCGACTGTTATTCCATTTCTGCTTTCAGCCTATCAGTTTTTCTAATGTATTCATATTTAGCCAAATTTCCTACTATCCTACGTATTTGGTCGAAGAATAATATTACATAGCCCTTGGTGATTTGAAATCCTGGCTCCGTCCCTGCCTACTAGCCCTTCATGTTAGTATAATAGTACGAAATTTGAATATCAATAGTACAAACGTAAATCAATGATGTGAGAACATCAATGTCAGATTAAAATTCATCAAATAGTACTACCATTTTAGTGGAACAACCAATAGATGGAAAAAGAAACGCTATTGTCTACAGATAACATAAGATAATACATGATGCCTTTACGCACTGGTTATAGCTCTCAATGATATAACATGGTTAATAAAGTGTGATACGGTTGTACCTCAGTGAATAGATGTGCCCCTAATCATATCACTAGAATTGAAACCACTCCTGATTTCGAATCCGACCTGAACAAAAACAACAGGCAATTATGAATGAAATAACCATAAAATAAAGATCTAAATCAGAGATTTAAAAAAGTAAAGGCAATTGTTTCAGCAATGCTAAAAGTTAAAAACTTCAACTGAATGGAACCAAAGTTCGTAAAAGAATACAAAAACCCTTAAGACCAGCTGCTACAGTAGCGGGTTTTAAATTTTATTGAAATTTCTGAAATTTATAGTGAAAATTGCAATATGATCGTGAAATTTTAGTTTTCAATGATGGATAGAATTAAAAAAAATTCAATGATTTACCTCAATCTAATAGCCGAACTTAGAAATCATTGCTAAGCAATCGAACCCTTTACTGGAAATTGGACTCAAGTCTTATAGAGCTTATCGGCGAGAATCATGAAGTAACGTGGAGATGTGCCTAATAAAATTTTGGGGGAAGAAAATTCTTCTTTGGCACGGCGAGTTATTGACGAAGACGTGGGGAAGATGAGGAGAAGGGGAGAAGGGTTTATGGCCATTATCATTGCAATACAATGAGAAAAATAAGACAGTTTTATATTTTGGCTAGTGAATTAATCTATTTGACGAAAATTTGTATATTTTTAATCTTAAAAGACAAACATTTTTCTGCTACCGATAACTACAAACTGATACCTAAAAACTGCTATCAATAACAAAAAACTGATACATAAATTGTCCTTCAGGTTAAAATACTGAAGGTCTGTCCTTGAGGCTAAAACGCTGAGAAATTTTGTCATTGACAATAATTTCCTAAATCTATTAACCCACCACTAATTTCCTTTCCCACCCTAGTTAAACTAAAAAAACAATGTTTTCTAATTTGTCCTTCTAATTTTATAGAGTGATATGTTTTCTTCCTTCTTAATCCAAATTTCAATAAAACTTGTACTTATTTCAAAAAAATTCAATCAAGTTCAATAAATTCTAAATATTGATTAACTAATTCTAAGAGAATCAAAATTATTTTAAACTCAATAAACCTAATTGAAGCGTTTTATTACGATTATAAATTTTGATTTCCTCTTTATCTTTATGTTCATTTTGGTTCGATGGTAAAAAGTGTAGATTAATTTTAATTTTCACGTAATGGTAAAGAAAAAAATATAAGAGGTAGTGAATGTGAGAAAAATTAGAAGAACGAAAAGGATAAATTCGGTATAAGTTGGGGGTGAGAAAATAAATTTATGGGGTGTAACTTTTTTTACAATATTGCAAGGGTGGGAAAAGAAAATTGCGGGGTGTTAATAGACCCAGCCTTATATTTTATATTTATTATAAATTATCATTACACTCAAAGGGCTTGTTTGTGTGAGGTAACAAGTTTTAGGGACAGCACTTCTGGAAAATAGTTTTAAGGACAATTTTCAGAAAAAAAAAGAGATGAAATTATCATTTTCAATTATACATAAATAATGATATATGAATTTATTATTTTCCTGTATAACTTAAAAGGATAAATGAATTTATCATTTTCTTGTAAATTGTCCTTAAAAATAATTATTCAGAAATATTATCCTTAAAACTTATTACTCTGGAATAAAAAGTCCTTCAACCTAATTTCCACTTATCATTATGTATTAATGTCATTTACAAAATTTGTTATTTAAGAAATTTCAATTCTTAATAGAATTTTAGACCTTGTTTGGTTTCATTTTGTGTGTTGTGTTTTACGTTTTCAACATTCATGACATAATATGAGGACAACAGAATAAAAGTTTAAAATTTTAGGCTATTACGACCGTGGAGGGACGACGGAGGGGATGTGGAGGGATGGATTGTTTTTTATTTATTTTGTTATTTCTCAAAATATGAAAAATAAAATAATTTTTTTTTTATTTTATATATGTTAGCGTCATTTTCTGAATTGGTTGTTTTCCAAAAGTATATGCGTCGAGTGCACGTTTTTTGGACGAAACACAAAAATAAAAATGGAAAACCAAATGGAGCCATAGTTTTTTAATTGTTCTAATGATCTTTTTTTATAGTTATACGAAATATTTTGGGAGTTTGAATATTTTCGTTTCGAAATGTGTTGGGAGTACTTTTTAAATATGAGTAGTGCTTTATTCAAGCAGGGTACTCAAATCGATGTCCCAGAACTTCGAACTCATGGCCTCTACAACCTCAATCTAAATGTCATATCTCTTACGTCTTGAATTAAAGGCACTGACATATTTCTGGATGGATTTAATGAACAAGATATATCAACGAGGCTATCTTATTTTATATTTTTTGTCTTCGAAGAATTTCATTTTACACCATTAGTAAGATAGCTTTTTCTCAACCATGGTTAATTGATGCTAACGAGATTTGGTCTGTCCACCTTTAGCTTCTCTACTTAAGTTTTTTGCATTATTATTTTCTAGTAATGTACTTTAAAAACAATTGAATCCAAGTTTCGAAGCTTCAATTTGAGGCTGGCATTGACGGTAATTTCATTTGGCCATCTAGTTGTTGTTCATGTGTTAGTAGCTGGAACTAACAACATTCATTTGAAGATCAAGAATTATTGACTCAAGGGGCAAGTGATGTGACGCTTCAAAATAAATGTTTCAGATGTTATAGATTCGAATTCATGACCTTTAGGATCTCAGCTTACAGCATCATACCACTACCGCTTTAGCTAGCAGTTCTTGAGCAAAGTACTACTCTTATTGTTACAAAAACACAACATTCATTTGAAGTTGTTAGACATACTATTATTAACAATGTTAGAAAATAAATGTCGTAATTTTGAATTATTGTAACATTATATAAACGTTGTGACCTTTTCTTTTATATAATTTACAGTGTTCAAATTTTATCATCGAACCAATTGTTATAACACGTAATAAGTATCATTAAATGCAATATTTTTACAGTGATGAAAAAAAGTTGTTAAATTTTAAAATCGAACAACATCAGTCAAATGTCATGAAAAAGACTAATATGATTCGACGCAAAAGAAACATTGTCAAATATTATCATAAACAACAATTTTGTAACATCCCGTATTTTTAAGCCATTGAATTTGAACATTTAATTCATTTTAAATGTTTAATATGGGTTTAAGATTCATTTTGAACTAAAAGGAATTGGTTTAAACTAAAACAACAAGTGATAATTTCTAATGTGGAGGTTTAATCTGAGATTGGATAATAAATAATTAAATATTCGGGATTGGGATAAAAAGGTGGATTTGGGTGTAAATAGTAATAAAATGATATTTAAATGTATTTTTAGGTTCGAATGGTTATAAATAATATTTTGGGATTTTTAGATGAATTTAAAAGTTGATAAATTTATATTTGGGATTTTATATCAATTTAAAAATGAATTTAATATTATTAAAATGCAATTTAATCAGATTTTGATCTAGAATGAGCCAGAATGATTTTTTATGTGATTTAAATTTTATATGGTTTATTTTTAAGTTAATAAAATTTTTAAAGTGAATTTTAAAGCGTTTCCGTAAATTGTGAAAATCGCCTGATTTAATAGACGAGTTAAAATAGCCTTCCGGGGCACAGTCTCGGAATTTGACAAAACCAGTTCCATTGGATCCGTAATAGTTAGTTATTATCGGATTTCAATTTTCGTAGCAATCGGAGTTGTCGTGTGACCGTGGCAGCTCGAAACGCATCGAAATCGATTTAATTTTAAATTGATCGTTTAATTCCGTATCTAGTGCATACGATCGAATTAGCTTACGAAACCTGTTCCATTGTGTCCGGAACGCAGAAAAACCCTAGGATAGCCTGTCGGAACATGAGATTTGGAGTTCGTTTGCATAGGCGGTTAAATTGAGATATTTTATTAATTAAATAATATTAAATATATATATATATATATACACTTATATCATTAAACCCTAACCCTATTCAGCCGGCCGCCTCAAATAACATTCAATGGCTGAGAATTTTTGACCTTCTTCCCCAATTTGCGATCGATTCGTCGAGTTTTAGAAGATGTTTCCAACACGAAGATCGTAGAGCTTGAAGATGGCTTTCGATCCATATGGACGTGATGGTGTTCTGTGAAGCGTATAGGGAGGGAAGTCGCCGCGTTCATCGTAGGCTCGTGCACGTTTTTCTGATCGTCGGAGCGACCGAGCTTCACCGCATCTGGAGTGGAGGTGGAGGCGGCAAGCGGTTTCAAAATGACGAGTCCCGATCGCATTCAAGTGGATCGAGGGAGGTGCGATTCGAAACCCTAAAGAGGCGACTTTGGGTTCTTTGTTCGATCGGTTACCTGATGCTTGCTCGCATACGAGAAAAGGAGGGAGGTGCTCGATTCGTGATGAACGGCCTTGATTTTTGGTAGTTAAATTAAATAAAAGAATTTGCTTTTAAATATTGTTCGAACTTGGTAAAATCGTAACGAACTCATATGATATCAGATTCAAACGAAACTGGAAGCGATGGAATCGCAGGAACGCATGCTACGTGGTGGCGCAGATCCGGAGTCATTCCGGGCAAGTAGAAATTTGGATTAAATCGGACATCGTCCGGTTTAATTTAAATTTCGAACGCTCGTCGAACTCAAAGTGAGTTTTTCTCACTCACATCTGGATGCTAGGCATTTTAAATAGTTAATATTTAAATATCTGTGTGAATGGCTGAATATAATTGTTATTATCAGTCTGGATTGATATTTATATTGTGATGTGCTAATATTTGTGGATGCAGGGAGAAACAGGTTGGAGGGATCCAACTAGATTCCTCACAATTGTAGCAATTATTTTATAATTGTTAGTGAATACCTGTTTATATGTTGTGATTGATAAATCTGGAAATTTAATTGTGTTGTGAAATTGTTGTATAAATCATAATTACAGAATTTAATTTATAAATGGACAAAATTGGGTTTTTACGAAATAAGTAAATTGTTAAATTAAGAATTTTTGAAAAATAGAATTTGAAATCTGGTTTGGAATGGGAAATGAAAAAAATTGGTAAAATTGGGATTTAATATTGTGGGAAAATTTATCAATCGATAAATATGAAATATAAATTTTCTGGAAATTAAATTTATGAAATTATAAATTGTTTAAAATAACGATGTTTATTTTAATAATGGCTAATGTTATCCGAAAATTAAAAATATGTTAAATGGAGTTTCCAACTATAAATTAACAAGTTCAAATGAAAAATAGAATGTTTTGAAATGCCGTATTTCATTGGAATTTAATTAAGTGAATTGGAAATTTGGCTTCCATTGGAAATTCACCAAAAATGTTTAATTTAAAATGTTTTAAACTATGATTTAAAAATGAATTTCCGGATATGGGAAATTGGGTGTGAACTTCGGATGAAGTCATAGTTAAATATGGGATTTGGGATTTATGTTGTAAAACATAATTGACTTGAAATAAATCAGTGGATTTATATGAAAGAGTACTTTGGAATGTTTTGGAAACGGGAAAGTGTTTCCCTGGGAAAAACCAAGTAAATGTTTATAAAAAGATTTTATTTAACTAAGGTTAAGTTTTAAATCATTTTAAAAGTATTTTTAAGAAATTGTTATTTTTAAAGAAATAAATTAATAATTTTTAATACCGTAATAATTTGGGAGTATATTAGCAATTATTTTTACAAATGGATTTATTTAAAAGTTGGTTTTAGCTTAAGTTGTTAAAATTAGCATTTTTCTTCTTATAACGCTATTTTGAATTTAGTTAAACTAAAACCCTTATTTTTAAAATCAAAGTTTATGTGTTAATGACTAGTTTTCTTCACATATTTTAAATTTATATTTTGAGTAAATAAATAGAAGTAATTTTCATATTTTAAAGTATATTTCAGTATAAAGTATTTTTAACTGTTTTAAATGCAAATTGTTTTATACTTGGTTATTCCCGATGGGAATAAAGGGTAAAAGATTTACCTTGTAAAGGAAGAGTGGAAAATTGTTTCAAACGAGTTTTGAAAATGTGAAAATATATCTTTGAAAGATATTAGAAGAAAATAAATAATATGGAGATTATTTATTGTGTGATGGATGTGTATGGATGTTTATGAACATTAATTGATAGTTAAATCACCGACTATCAATATTGGCCAAATGCGCTGATCGTTTCGAAGAGACCGGGATCGGGTTTCCGTATACCGGGATTCTAGGTCTGGAGACTCGAATACCACTTCGATCCGGTTTGTACGTTTCGTGTAACGTGTTCGGAGTCGAAGATGGAGCAGTGAAGTGCAAGGGCTAGTCGCTACTAATCCTGAGGATATTTCCAAAATGGATGTAGTAGGAGTAGTGCCTTCGGTTCCGTTCGGACCCGGGACGGACTTGTATGGACGAATGCTTTCGTGACATCGTCAGGTGGACGATGGGCATTCAAAGTGAAATGTTCTATAAAGGTATCGTTTAGCCTCAAGCCTCATCAACCGGGAATGACTGAAAATCAGGGGATATGCAGCAAGGCTTCGTGGGTAGCCCCCACTTGAGAGTAAGGTCATCCCTGTCTAGATGTCCCTTTTATTTCGGCTTAGTGGTGCGGTTGCTGATCACAACCGTGGGGTGATTTTACTTGGAATTATCCAGTAAGGGATGATTCCGGTCTTGTGTTGCATGGGAGCGGGCGTACTCCTCGGTACTGTGATCTAGGCCACGTACTGTGACAGGTGGTACCCCAGTGCCTAGTCATTCGTTGGAAATCCATTTTCCCTACGTACCTTGTACGAGTTTTGTTTGTATACCTAGTATGCTGGAATTTAATCATGTAACAATTTCAGCTATTTTAATAAGTATTTGTATCTAGACACTATTATAATATCAGAGGATTTTTATAAAAAGTGTTTTAGCTATCGTAAGGTAAAAACCCGACATGTTTATTTGTGGCGTGGTCTTACGAGATGCTTTTGTTTCAAAGGATTTTTGAACTTCAATAATCAGTTTGGATGTATTTATGATGCGCTGGTATTCCAGACTGACTCGGGTGTTATTTTATTATAATGCTCGGGTCAGACCAAGTATATTTACAGGATAGGTTGCTATGGAGCTCAAGAGAGGAGCTGGAGTTCGAGGCGTATTTCTCGTACTTGTATTATTCCGCTGCTGTGATTGTTGTATTGACTGATTGACTGGATATTGATGATTGTTTTATGATATACTCTGATGATGATGTATTGTATATAAACAGATATAGTTTTCATTTTGTGTAAAGATCTGTTATATATATTATATTTTATCCGCTGCGACTGTGAGGTTCTGATTTTGTTTAGTTCTTTCTTCTTCTATCTCTCTCTTATTCTTCTACAATCTGGCTTTTCCGGCATTCGATCGTCGGCATATTATACTGTTGAGTATTTTGTGTCGATTTTCGAGGGTTGAGAAGGGTGGGTCGTCACAGTGGTATCAGAGCTTAGGTTGGCGACAACCTAGGCTTTGGTGGGAAAATTACTCATTTTTAAATAGAGTCGGAAGTACTCTATAATGAGTTGAGTGTAATAATAGCTATGAGAGCGTACTTGTTAGCGGATATAAAATTGTTTTTGTACTGTGTTGACTTATCGGTTGAGTGTTTATGAATTCTGGTCGGTGCGGGAAGTACAACCGTATCGATAGGGGTTTCTAAACTCTTAAACAAGATAAACCGACATAGTATTATTTTTAAAGTGGGTAAATGAAATAATTTTACCCAAAATTGTATTTTGATATAAAAAGAAATAATTTTCTAAATTATTATATGTATTGGATGCTTGTTTGGTTGTTTCTTCTATAATCAAATAAGAAATTAAAACATGATCTAAAATTTGAAATGATATATATAAGAAAATAAGAAGTTAAAATATTAAAATGGTTTATAACCAAATGGAATTGACTGGATATGTTTTAAATAAGAAAAGTAAAAATTAAAATTTGATTTAAACTAGAATTTTGACCTTGGAAATTTTGAAAGGGATTTCAAATGGAATTAAACAAAGTTTTGGGAGTTTGACTTTGTGGAAATGTTAGAAATGTTTTCAAAAGCATTTGTAAGAATGGAGTATATTTTGGGGAAATATTTTTGAATAGAAATTGTTTTGAGGTGGATTTTGGAAGTGGAAAGCATTGAACTCACTGCAGTCGCTGGAAAATAATCCTGATGATGCTGGCCACATCATCAGAATTCATTTTCGAGTTTCTAAAGTGATGGATTGCTACCAAAATAGTTGGTTATGACATTATTTGGACTTGTTTGGGAAACAAGTGATTTTGGAATTTTCAAAGGAAAATTGTTTGGTAAAAGCAGTTTGTTTTGGAATTTGGTATTTGATTTGAATATCAAAAGAGAAATGTGTTGATTTTTATTTCAAATTGGTTTTGAAATAAATCCGGGTAAATTGAATTCTGGGAATTCTATTTTAAAATAAAAATGTGAAAGTTGAAATGATTCAACTATATAACTTATAAAGGAAAGTTGATTTAAAGAAGAATTGAGTATATATGGAATGTAAATTTACTTTGAATAAATGAAGGTGAATGGAATATATCTGGATTTAACTTATGATAAGTTAAATAAAATTAAGAATTTGAAATTGAATTAAATCTAAATGAATTGGAATTAAATGGAAGTTGAGATAACGGTGGAATGTAAATGCTTATGATTGTGCAAATGAATTCATATTCTTAAGCTATTAAGTGTTAAAATTTGACATTGTGATTATAAAAATATGGATTGGTTTGAAATGAGCAATATAAACTTACAAGTAAATAAGTTGGAGAACTTGAGAATGAAGATTTGATTTTAACTCAAGTAAAATGGAATTATAATCACAAATGGAAATAATAAATGGAATGGTGAATTCGAACTTAATTTTAAATGGAATGCAAAGTAAGGTGAGACAATTATAAAATATAAAAGAGGTAAGTGAACTGAAGTTAGTAAATAAGTTGAACTTGGATATGGAGAATTAAGATTAAATTGAATTTGGTTTAACTTCGACTAAGATGGAATTAAGCTGAATATTAAAATTTCTGTTGTGTTATGAATAAGAATGAATGTAATTAAATTCTTATTTAAAGTAGTAAAGGAAATGGTTTAAATTCAGGTGGGCTAAATAAAATTTAGATGAACTTGAATTAATTCTGGAAAGGAATTAAATTGAAAATGCATATATAATCTAGTTAACCTTGAATTAAATTTGGATAAGAATTTAATTAAATGGAAATTTAATTTAGTTGAAGTGATGTTGAATGAAGTAAATGCTTACTCAATTAAATCCAAAATGATTGTTTGGAAATAAATCTTGTGTAAGCTAAATTAAATGGAATTTGTATTGCAATAAATAGAATTTTGATAGTTTGGTCAAAATTTAGAAAGTAAGGGAAAAATCCAGTTGTTGAATGAAATTTAAGTTTGGTAATAAATGTTGGAAGTGAGAATGTATAATGGGATTAGATTATAATAGTGATGGTTTGAATTGTAAGTAAATTCAAATGAGAGAAATAATTTAAATGGTCTCTTTGTTGATAAAATAAATCTAAAATGGATTGGATAAATAAACGAAGAGCATTAAACTTTGTAAATGAATTGAAATTGGTTGAATGAGAATCAGATGGAAATAAAATTAAATAGATAATGGTAATATTGTGAAACTACTTAAGCAAATTGAAAGAAACAAATGATTGTGGATGAGCTTTATTAAGAAATTTGAATGGAATTTGTTGGATAATAAAATTGAATTGAAAGTGAAATGATATTCATTAATTATTGTGGTAAATTAAGAATGTATGAGTTGAATATAACCCAGGATCGAATGATATTAATATAAACTTGAATTTGGTTAATGGAAATAAAGATGTAAGGAAAATGTAATTTAACAATTACATTGGAAAGAGAAAATATTTGGTTTGTGAACCTTGTAATGGAATAAAATTTATATGAATCCAAGTTGGAAATAATTTTAAATGGTTATAAGCTTAAGTGGCAATTGTTTTGCTTGAATGACATGGAAATTTGCATGTATTTGTAATTGAGTGTTTAAAAGCAATTGGAATTGAATTGTGAATAAATTGATATGAATGGGAACCCAATTCAAAGAGTTTTGTATATGAATGCAAGTGAATTGGTTAAGAATAGCAAATGGAATTGATTTTGGATCAATTGGAATAAATTGCCGTTTAATAAATAATGTTTGCATATGAAGGGAAATGGATTATAAAAAGAAATGCAAATACTTCAAATTAAAATAAGAATTGGTTGGTGAATCAATTTGGAATTGAAAAAGAAAAGATCGTCGTTGTAAAGCATATGTTAACCATATGGTAAATAAAAATGAATTGGAAAGGATAAATTTAGATTGTATGTAGTGAACTTGAATTTAAAGCATTCAAGCGAGAGAAAAAAAATGAAGTTGGATTTGAATAAGAAATTTGGAAGGTAGTTTGATCTTGAATTGTTGGTAAATATGGTTAACATTGTTAAATGATGGAGTTTGTTGGTTGGGTTATGAAACGGATATGTTTAGCTTGCATTTATATTGGAAATGCTAATGAAATGTTCTTATCTTCATAATTTGATGAGTTTGTTGAGTATAGTACAGGTACGGAAGGCGTTCGAGAGAGTTGGAGAGCTTATATGCGTTATATTAGCTGCTTGCTATTTAAAATTTGCTAAGAGGTACGCTTACGCCAAAATAATTAGGAATTGATATATATATATATATATATATTGTGATATATTTTGGTTTCCGGCCGTGTGAGCCGATGTATATATATTTGTTTATCCTGCGATATCGCAGAAGCTCCTCCGTGCAAAGGAGACTCTGCCAAAAATTTTCAGAAATTTTGGGAGTTAGAAAATTTTTGGGATTTTTGGGAAAATTTATTAATAAGTAAAGTTATTTTGAAAGCGAGTGTTAAGATAAAGGCTTTAGAGTAAATAAAGCAAATGGGTTTGAAATGGAGCTAAAACTTTTTGGAAAGTGAATATAAGCTTTTAACTAAGCAAATTGGGAAGTAAATAGGTTGGAGAGTATTTTCTACCTTAGCAAATTTCGGGGACGAAATTTTTATAAGGGGGGAGGAATGTAACATCCCGTATTTTTAAGCCATTGAATTTGAACATTTAATTCATTTTAAATGTTTAATATGGGTTTAAGATTCATTTTGAACTAAAAGGAATTGGTTTATACTAAAACAACAAGTGATAATTTCTAATGTGGAGGTTTAATCTGAGATTGGATAATAAATAATTAAATATTCGGGATTGGGATAAAAAGGTGGATTTGGGTGTAAATAGTAATAAAATGATATTTAAATGTATTTTTAGGTTCGAATGGTTATAAATAATATTTTGGGATTTTTAGATGAATTTAAAAGTTGATAAATTTATATTTGGGATTTTATATCAATTTAAAAATGAATTTAATATTATTAAAATGCAATTTAATCAGATTTTGGTCTAGAATGAGCCAGAATGATATTTTATGTGATTTAAATTTTATATGGTTTATTTTTAAGTTAATAAAATTTTTAAAGTGAATTTTAAAGCGTTTCCGTAAATTGTGAAAATCGCCTGATTTAATAGACGAGTTAAAATAGCCTTCCGGGGCACAGTCTCGGAATTTGACGAAACCAGTTCCATTGGATCCGTAATAGTTAGTTATTATCGGATTTCAATTTTCGTAGCAATCGGAGTTGTCGTGTGACCGTGGCAGCTCGAAACGCATCGAAATCGATTTAATTTTAAATTGATCGTTTAATTCCGTATCTAGTGCATACGATCGAATTAGCTTACGAAACCTGTTCCATTGTGTCCGAAACGCAGAAAAACCCTAGGATAGCCTGTCGGAACATGAGATTTGGAGTTCGTTTGGATAGGCGGTTAAATTGAGATATTTTATTAATTAAATAATATTAAATATATATATATATATATACACTTATATCATTAAACCCTAACCCTATTCAGCCGGCCGCCTCAAATAACATTCAATGGCTGAGAATTTTTGACCTTCTTCCCCAATTTGCGATCGATTCGTCGAGTTTTAGAAGATGCTTCCAACACGAAGATCGTAGAGCTTGAAGATGGCTTTCGATCCATATGGACGTGATGGTGTTCTGTGAAGCGTATAGGGAGGGAAGTCGCCGCGTTCATCGTAGGCTTGCGCACGGTTTTCTGATTGTCGGAGCGACCGAGCTTCACCGCATCTGGAGTGGAGGTGGAGGCGGCAAGCGGTTTCAAAATGACGAGTCCCGATCGCATTCAAGTGGATCGAGGGAGGTGCGATTCGAAACCCTAAAGAGGGGACTTTGGGTTCTTTGTTCGATCGGTTACCTGATGCTTGCTCGCGTACGAGAAAAGGAGGGAGGTGCTCGATTCGTGATGAACGGCCTTGATTTTTGGTAGTTAAATTAAATAAAAGAATTTGCTTTTAAATATTGTTCGAACTTGGTAAAATCGTAACAAACTCATATGATATCAGATTCAAACGAAACTGGAAGCGATGGAATCGCAGGAACGCATGCTACGTGATGGCGCAGATCCGGAGTCATTCCGGGCAAGTAGAAATTTGGATTAAATCGGACATCATCCGGTTTAATTTAAATTTCGAACGCACGTCGAACTCAAAGTGAGTTTTTCTCACTCACATCTGGATGCTAGGCATTTTAAATAGTTAATATTTAAATATCTGTGTGAATGGCTGAATATAATTGTTATTATCAGTCTGGATTGATATTTATATTGTGATGTGCTAATATTTGTGGATGCAAGGAGAAACAGGTTGGAGGGATCCAACTGGATTCCTCACAATTGTAGCAATTATTTTATAATTGTTAGTGAATACCTGTTTATATGTTGTGATTGATAAATCTGGAAATTTAATTGTGTTGTGAAATTGTTGTATAAATCATAATTACATAATTTAATTTATAAATGGACAAAATTGGGTTTTTACGAAATAAGTAAATTGTTAAATTAAGAATTTTTGAAAAATAGAATTTGAAATCTGGTTTGGAATGGGAAATGAAAAAAATTGGTAAAATTGGGATTTAATATTGTGGGAAAATTTATCAATCGATAAATATGAAATATAAATTTTCTGGAAATTAAATTTATGAAATTATAAATTGTTTAAAATAACGATGTTTATTTTAATAATGGCTAATGTTATCCGAAAATTAAAAATATGTTAAATGGAGTTTCCAACTATAAATTAACAAGTTCAAATGAAAAATAGAATGTTTTGAAATGCCGTATTTCATTGGAATTTAATTAAGTGAATTGGAAATTTGGCTTCCATTGGAAATTCACCAAAAATGTTTAATTTAAAATGTTTTAAACTATGATTTAAAAATGAATTTCCGGATATGGGAAATTGGGTGTGAACTTCGGATGAAGTCATAGTTAAATATGGGATTTGGGATTTATGTTGTAAAACATAATTGACTTGAAATAAATCAGTGGATTTATATGAAAGAGTACTTTGGAATGTTTTGGAAACGGGAAAGTGTTTCCCTGGGAAAAACCAAGTAAATGTTTATAAAAAGATTTTATTTAACTAAGGTTAAGTTTTAAATCGTTTTAAAAGTATTTTTAAGAAATTGTTATTTTTAAAGAAATAAATTAATAATTTTTAATACCGTAATAATTTGGGAGTATATTAGCAATTATTTTTACAAATGGATTTATTTAAAAGTTGGTTTTAGCTTAAGTTGTTAAAATTAGCATTTTTCTTCTTATAACGCTATTTTGAATTTAGTTAAACTAAAACCCTTATTTTTAAAATCAAAGTTTATGTGTTAATGACTAGTTTTCTTCACATATTTTAAATTTATATTTTGAGTAAATAAATAGAAGTAATTTTCATATTTTAAAGTATATTTCAGTATAAAGTATTTTTAACCGTTTTAAATGCAAATTGTTTTATACTTGGTTATTCCCGATGGGAATAAAGGGTAAAAGATTTACCTTGTAAAGGAAGAGTGGAAAATTGTTTCAAACGAGTTTTGAAAATGTGAAAATATATCTTTGAAAGATATTAGAAGAAAATAAATAATATGGAGATTATTTATTGTGTGATGGATGTGTATGGATGTTTGTGAACATTAATTGATAGTTAAATCACCGACTATCAATATTGGCCAAATGCGCTGATCGTTTCGAAGAGACCGGGATCGGGTTTCCGTATACCGGGATTCTAGGTCTGGAGACTCGAATACCACTTCGATCCGGTTTGTACGTTTCATGTAACGTGTTCGGAGTCGAAGATGGAGCAGTGAAGTGCAAGGGCTAGTCGCTACTAATCCTGAGGATATTTCCAAAATGGATGTAGTAGGAGTAGTGCCTTCGGTTCCGTTCGGACCCGGGACGGACTTGTATGGACGAATGCTTTCGTGACATCGTCAGGTGGACGATGGGCATTCAAAGTGAAATGTTCTATAAAGGTATCGTTTAGCCTCAAGCCTCATCAACCGGGAATGACTGAAAATCAGGGGATATGCAGCAAGGCTTCGTGGGTAGCCCCGACTTGAGAGTAAGGTCATCCCTGTCTAGATGTTCCTTTTATTTCGGTTTAGTGGTGCGGTTGCTGATCACAACCGTGGGGTGATTTTACTTGGAATTATCCAGTAAGGGATGATTCCGGTCTTGTGTTGTAGGGGAGTGGGCGTACTCCTCGGTACTGTGATCTAGGCCACGTACTGTGACAGGTGGTACCCCAGTGCCTAGTCATTCGTTGGAAATCCATTTTCCCTACGTACCTTGTACGAGTTTTGTTTGTATACCTAGTATGCTGGAATTTAATCATGTAACAATTTCAGCTATTTTAATAAGTATTTGTATCTAGACACTATTATAATATCAGAGGATTTTTATAAAAAGTGTTTTAGCTATCGTAAGGTAAAAACCCGACATGTTTATTTGTGGCGTGGTCTTACGAGATGCTTTTGTTTCAAAGGATTTTTGAACTTCAAT
Organism: Allium fistulosum; assembly: GCA_030737815.1. NCBI lineage: Eukaryota > Viridiplantae > Streptophyta > Magnoliopsida > Asparagales > Amaryllidaceae > Allium > Allium fistulosum. Next base: position 240,587,612 of record CM060902.1, read on the forward strand.
AATCAGTTTGGATGTATTTATGATGCGCTGGTATTCCAGACTGACTCGGGTGTTATTTTATTATAATGCTCGGGTCAGACCGAGTATATTTACAGGATAGTTTGCTATGGAGCTCAGGAGAGGAGCTGGAGTTCGAGGCGTATTTCTCATACTTGTATTATTCCGCTGCTGTGATTGTTGTATTGACTGATTGACTGGATATTGATGATTGTTTTATGATATACTCTGATGATGATGTATTGTATATAAACAGATATAGTTTTCATTTTGTGTAAAGATCTGTTATATATATTATATTTTATCCGCTGCGATTGTGATGTTCTGATTTTGTTTAGTTCTTTCTTCTTCTATCTCTCTCTTATTCTTCTACAATCTGTCTTTTCCGGCATTCGATCGTCGGCATATTATACTGTTGAGTATTTTGTGTCGATTTTCGAGGGTCGAGAAGGGTGGGTCGTCACAAATTTGGACAAATGTGGTCGAAATCATTTATATTACAACATTTATCTTAAAAACATCACCATTACTAACTTACTACAATGTTTTTTTAAACATAGGTTGTTAAAGATCTTAGATTTTTGCAATGGTTTGCGAAAGCATTGTTAATTCACCGTTGTAAAATGGTGTTTTTCTTGTAGTGTGTGCGGTTGGGTAAACGGGAATGCGACATTGTGTACGGGCAGCAAGGGGTCGCTAGGTCGAAATTTGTTCAGGTGATGCGGAGGCGAGATGGTCGGGTGGAAGTTGATGCACTCGTGAAGGAGAGATCGATGGTGAGATCGGATTTGAGGATCGTCGAGTATTTGTTGAGCTTGGGCATGCATGTTCAAGTGGGTGCATTGGGTTTCATATACAGGGAGCATTTCGTTTGGAAGAAGAAGGTTTTGAGGGTGGATTACTGATAATAGGTAATTAGTGTATTAATTAAATAATCAATTAATGTTTTGACTTGTAAATTCAATAACTCTCTCATACGAGGTCCAATCGAGATGCAGTCTTTTGTGTTGCGCTCGTAATGGCGATAGTTATGCGATGGAATTTGTTTGGTTGAATTTGAAGCAAGTGAAAATTTGGACTATAGTTCAAACTGGAACGCCTAAACATCCGCTGGATTCGGTGAGTTAAACTCACCTTTTTGAATAATCGGTATGATATATAGTAGATAAATTTACTATTTGTGTTTGGATGAATTTTGGTTGGTTTGGGTTATATATCCGTTTTTAAAAGCGAATAACATTTAAAATGAAATACAGGGAAATTTATAGAGAAATCCGAATTTCTTGACATTGTGTTTTTTAATTTCAGTTATATACCTATCGGGTTTATTTCAGTTGTATATAAGTTATATAGATTGTTAAATGTCAAAATTTGATAGTTTGGCCATATTGGATGCGACACCGACATATGTTAAAAGTTGAACCTTTTTAGAAAAATATATAGTAATAGTATTGGTTACGTGGTATGGTAACTATTGGCCTCGATGTAGTATTTTAGAAACACTATTAAGTGTTGTTTGATTCGGAAATGGTTTTCGATTTGAAAAGTAATGTTTAATCTACCCTTTTGATTTTCTGTGATGTTTTATTTAAAATAAAATATAATTTCTAAACTTCTCTATTCTCCTTCGACTTCCTTATTTTTTCTTTTCTAACATGTGTATATATGTGTGTGTAAATGGTTTAAAATTATTTTGGAAAGTATTTATCTTTATAGAAAAGTTATTATAATAATAAATGTTTATTTTAAAGGAATTAAAGGGGTTTATCTATACTTTAAAGTGATTTTTGTTTTAAAAGAAGATAGAAATATTTTGGGAATAAATATTTGTGAAACATTTTATATAAAATGTTGTGAATAAAGAATAGATTTAAAAATGGTATTTTATAAATTGAAGAGAGATTTATAAGCAGTATTTTATAAATAAAGGAATGAGTTTATAAATGGTATTTTATAAAAGGGAGAAATATTATCATTTTGATAAATTGGAGTAAGAAATCACAGTTGTGAATTTATTGTAATATATGGAATGATCGTTGTAACGACCCGCAAGTTTATCAATTTGATAAATTATATTTATTTATTTTAAAACGTAGATTATGATATTTTGAACAATAAATAATAATGGTAATAGTATTTACTAAAATATAAATTTTGGAAAAATATCGATAAAATGGTCGAAAACCGTTTTATCAATCAACAGCTCTATAATTATCAGAAGTCGCGCACGGAGCTGGATACATACACTTGTTTATCCGTTTAAACAAGAATGTGAAATAAAATTATTATTTATTTCATTTTTGAAAAATAAAAAGCATTTATGACATCATCAATAATGACATCATACTTAATAATTGATTTATGAATTCAAATTGTGATTTAATGATTTAATAATTATCGTAATTATTCAAATAATTGCTTTTAAACGATAGCAATTCATTTTAAATAGTTATGAAGTTATAGTAAATCATTTATAATAGTTTTATAAAGAGATATATTTAATTTGAAAATATAAGAAAATTCGTATCGCTTTATCGATATAACAGCACCTTTTGTAAACAATTATTTAATATTAATTTATATGGTTTTATAAATCAAACGTGTTCATTTTAATTAATTAATAATGATGAAAAATTAGTTTTCAAATTTTATTTACATTTATATGTAGTTTAATTTATAAGTGAAAATGTGACCGGGAATCAACTTCCCGATTTTCGACGGTTTAACAAATGAAAGTTGTTCAAAGTTGTTGCAACGTTATTTGTTCTCTCGTGCACATACATATACATGCACATACATGTCACATGCTCATATATACATATAAATACACATACATATATACATGTATACATACGATAGAAATATCATGATATTAAGAAACAAATATCATGATATATTCATTTATCTTCACCCTCAAGGCATTTAAAGTCTATGCACATGGCATGAAGTGATGGAGGCACATGTGGGAGAGGGATTAACGTTTATGATGATGGAAAAGGAGGGGTGTGGGTTGAGGGTAGAAAATGAAATGCACATTTGGATATTTTTCACAATTTTTCCTTTAAATACCCTCCTACATTCACACATTCATTCACACCATTCTCTTCTTCTTCCTCCTCCTTCTTCTTAAATCTCTAAGAGCTCTTCTTTAATGGCTTCCAAGCCTTGAAAAAATATTAGCAAAGCTATGACAAAATATTCCAAAATAAAGTGAAATATACACACATGTATATACCATGTCAATCCACTTCAAAACCAAGTGCAATCACCTCCTCTCCACCCTCAAAACCCACGGCCACTACCTCCTACCACCAAGGCCGAGCCCATCTCCACTTGCTTGCTTAGGCCGTGGCTTTCCAAAGGTCCCATGCTCGATTCCATAAGCTTTGATTCGATCCTAGCGAAGCTATAGCGAATTTTCCTAAGTTTAATATCCAATAAATGTGAGAAACTCAATTTATATATGTATAATATGACGATGTGATATGATTGTTATGGTTGTTTACTATGTTTGATCATCAAGTTTAGATGTTGATTATATATTTATTTTGATATTGAAACAAGTCACGTTTAATACACGTCGAATATCACTGCGGCATGTAACTGTGGCATTTTCAAGCTCTCCTTTGCAGTGAATAAATAAACTACTAAAATTAATTTAATTTTTTATACTTAATGCAGTTGGACCACGAATGGGTAATGCACATGTCCCTGCCTTCAAAAGAAAAGATACGAATTTGTACATATTGTCTGCACCACAAAGGCCACGAATGGGTAATCCTCATTTTCACCTTTCACATAGGCCATGAGGTCACGATTGTAATTAAAACTAGGGTTTTTATGTTAATGGTAAACGTTACTGGTAGTAGAAAACCATTACGGTATCGTTATTATTGATAAGCCAAAAATAACTATCGATATTTTACCTCTATCACTGGTAAAATGTTCATTGGTATGCCGATAAACTATTACATCATTGACCGATGATGATAAATTTACCAATGCATAAAGGTATTAAAATTTTATTTCATTAAGATTTTGATAATAATAAAAAAAGTAAATATTTTATTACTAATTCCAACTTCATTAATGCTTATATAAACATTTTGACTTATTTTAGTGACATAAAATCTTCTTGGTTCATCACTGGTCATTTACAACAACATGAAGTAATAATTTTGATAATGTTAAACTTTTAAGTTAATATAACCAAAAAGAATTATAATCATAAATAATACTACAAGCATCTGCTTAATATATGATAAACTTTCATAAGTTTTCACTATAAGAAACCATAGAAATTACGACGGTTTTAAGCCGTTGGCGGTCGTTGACAGCGTCGGTAGCCGATAGAAAAAGCCGTCGAAATATTTGGCGTCGAAGAACAGTACTTCGAAAACATTTTCGACAGCTAGCAATGATCATGCCGCAACCCGTCGAGTACACGTGGAAGGTCACGAGGTACACCAGTTTGTTGCCGCTAGCTGTCGGAATCCGTCGGTATATTGACTGCTAGTAAGTTGTTGATAATCTGGAGTGTTTTTTTATTACAGCAGCCATTTAACCTTCAAACAACATATATATAACACACCACTACAAATCTGCGGTTTTCTGTCGCGCATTTGACATCGCTAATTTTTTTAGCGATATCATAGCGTCACTAAATGTGCGATAGAAAAGCGAGTGTCACTAAACATGTTAGCGTCGCTAAGACGCCATAAAAGTGGCGTCATTATGGCGTCGCTAAATTTTTGCGATGTCTATTGCTTATTAGAAAAGCGAGCGTCACTAAACAGGTTGGCGTCGAAGGAATCATAAAAGTGGCATCGCTATGGAAATCAGACATCGCTACGACGCTGCTAAAATTTAGTGAAGCCATCGCGACGCTTGCCTTTTATTTGAAAATTATTATCACTACGACGTCGCTAAAAGTTTAACGACACCACAGTGACAATCCTAATCTCTATTCAAGACTTCTGTAGCTATAACATCACTAAATTTTAGCGACGTCTTTACATCGCCTAGCTGTTATAATATTAATAGCAATTTGTTGGATCTGTTCCATACAACCGCAAAACGGAACAGAATAATTATAAATGCACGGTTAATTAATATATATCATCACAAACAATCAAATATGCATAGCTAATTAATATATACCATCACAAACAATCTAATATGCACTTCTAACTAATATATATAACCAACAAACTATGAGAAATAAATACAAATTATGTCTAAACGCACGCAACATCATAATCAGTAAAACAAGATAACAAAGTCACATGACAACTACCATTTCAGCTCAACATGCCCGAATAATGCTTAATAACAAAATACATGTATGATGCATAGATCTATCACTACATGTCCAAATGAAACATCTTATATATCGTGTGACGGTCCACTACCGTCCTCACTTCTTTGCTATCTATACTCCTGCATAAACTCCCATCACATCCGCCATACTCGTCTCTAACCAACTCATTTTGGTATTGAGTGTAGAAATCTTCTCATCCTTCACTTTCAACTCCTCGTAGACCTTCTGTCTCACATTCGATTGTGTTGAATGTGTTAGCTCTGTAAGGCTGTATGAAAATGATTGCATTAATATATATACATCAATTAACATGGTATTACTGCTGGTCTAATAGAAGTTCAAAATAAAAAGTATTCAAGTTATTGTTATCATATCACACGGTTAAGGTCTGTGTAAGCCTACAAAGCATTAGAACACTGAAAGTAGTACTATCATTTTGCTTGATACAGGATATGGACCAGGCAGCAACAGAATGCAAGAATCGGAACACTAAAATAGTGCTATCATAGTGAGCTAAAAGCAAACTAAACAGTTTCGCCATGTGCAGCTTATATATACACCAATGACGTGCAAGATAGAAAAGCATAGAATATAACAAGGTGGCTGAAACTGTAACAATATGCAGGTAAATAATCAAACCATGCCTTTAGTTTAAAGCAACTTGACTTTTATTCTTTTATTTTAAATCACCTTGCCTTTAGTTTATTCGTATAAACTTTGCCTGCTTGAAACATGATTTTCTTCAAGAACTTTAAACAAAACTTGCTTCGTAACTTTTATTCAAACTTGTATGTCAATAATTATAAAGTTGCATGCTGCATAGTGCATAATGCATATTTTTGTTCATCTTCTAGCAATCATCGTGTTTGGAATTGAATACTGGAACACATAGTTCATGGATCGAATGTGAAAATTTTACATTCAGCTTTGACTTTAAGCGGCTTAATTGCGCAACTACGTCATGAGCATTATCAGAAGAGAAAGCACAACCGAGCCTTCAGCTATCTTATACCCTAGTCTCGAACAGCTCATCACCGCATGATTATGAGATATCGAACGGTGGATATCTATTGTTAATTATTGATTCGGATTACCAATACTTGGGCTGGGCCTGATTTGTTCTATGCTGTATAAATAGACTTGTGTACAATTGTATCAATGTATTCATTTTAAACAATCAGTATCAATACAATTGATCTATTTTTACAATTCTCATTATATCATAATATGGTATCAGAGCAACACGCCTAAAGGCATCTATTTTCCGTACCAATCATCATTGAGACGAAGTAGCACTTCGTTCCCCTCAGAATCGATTCTCATCACTGGGGATTTACCTCTCCGATCAAGAATAGTGTCCATATCCTGACTTTGCCTTGCCAAGAAGGGATCAGATCATTGTCTTCATCTCCACTTCTGGCTGCACAGTCAAGATCCCCCAGCATCGCATCAAGAAAGCACCAGACAACTTTCTGATTGCACCAAGATCCCCTGACTCTTTTTCCTGTTCAAGAAACAAGGTAATAATCAGTTCTTATCAGTTCTTTCTGAAATGGATCGCAATGAAGATGATGTAACATCTGTAACATCAAGAAATGAGGAAAGGGAAACTGCACCATCCCTCGTCAAACTCAAGAGTAATGTCATAACCATCCCTCTTGATGAAGATAACTACATCTTATGGAAGTACCAAATTGATACAGCCTTGAAAGGGCATGGCCTCCAAGATTATATCAATGGCACCTTGTCCATTCCACCTGTCATGAAAAAGGACAAAGAAGGAAATGCTGTTAACAACCCTGATTATGCAAATTATCAAAGGCAAGACAGTCTATTATCTTCATGGTTATTATCCTCTATCAGCCCTAGCCTACTGTCACAAGTTGTTGGATGCAATTCTTCTCATGAAATATGGTCATGCATTGAACAGATTTTCAATTCTCAATCAGCAGCAAGGATAATGCACTACAAGAGACAACTACAAAATGCAAGAAAGGAAGACTCAAACATGAGAGACTACATTGCTAGAATCAAGAATCTATGTGATAAACTAAGTGCAGTAGGTCACAAGATTTCTGATAGTGAACAAATTCTCACTATAACTAATGGCCTAGATGATGAATACGAGTCAGTGGTTACTTTTATTGCATCTCAAAAGACCCTTCCAGACCTACAGTACGTACAGTCAGCCCATATTGCTCATGAAGGAAGAATAGAACATAGAAGGGCTATACAATCTGAAATATCAGTCAATTACGCATCTGGTTTCAACTCAAGAAACAAGAGTCAGCAAAAATCCACACAAAGCCAAAACTCTAAATCTGATAGCCAACAACCAAGAAACAATCAACCTCAAAGAGGAAGGGGCAGAGGAAGGAATAACTACAATAACAGAGTGAAATGTCAAATATGTGAAAAGTTTGGCCACGTAGCCAACAAATGCTATTTTAGGTTCAACTCTGAATTTAACATAGGATAGCCAAACCAAAAGGGACCTAACATCAATATGGCTCAAATAAATCAGCAGTCAAAAACTAATGGTGATAGTTTCAAAGCACAAGGCAGCAATGGTGATGACTCAGTCAAAACAGAAGATCTAAATGTAGAAGACTGGTACCCAGACTCAGGTGCAACAAACCATGTCACCAATAACCTTCAAAATCTAAATCTTGGAAACAAAGGCTACTCAGGTATGGAAAATATAACTATGGGCAATGGTGAAACAATAGGTATATCACATATTGGAATTGGCAGTATCATAGGAAAAAGGGAATTATTTTTAAACAACCTACTAAGAGTACCCAAAATCAAGAAAAACTTGATAAGTGTTTCTCAATTTGCCAACGACAATAATGTATACTTTGAGTTTCACCCTAATTTTTGTTTAGTTAGGGACTTACTGAATAAAAACATATTATTACAGGGTAGTTTGGACAGAGGCTTATACAAATTCACTTCCATCAAGTCCAATAAGGATCATATAGGAAGAAACTGGTGTAATCATATCAATACTAGCATGTTAAGTAATAGAAATGTTGTTGAATGTTGGCACAAGAAACTGGGACATCCCAGTAATGATATTGTAAAAAGGATTCTAAAAGATAATAAAATAGAATTTGATAATACACCTGTTTCTGAGATCTGCACACACTGCCAGATTGGCAAAATACACAAATTACCATTTGCTAGGTCTGAAAATGTGCATAGTCAGCCATTGAGCCTGATTGAAGTAGATCTATGGGGTCCAACACCACATGTCTCATCCCTGGGTCACAGGTACTATCTTTCCTTAGTTGATGCTTATTCCAGGTATACATGGATATTCTTTCTCAAATCCAAGTCTGAAACTTATAATATAATGAAAGATTTTATTACTTTTATTGAAAGACAACTTAATTACAGTGTAAGAATTATTCAAAGTGATGGAGGAAAAGAATTCTTACCTCTCAAACCCTTTTTTCAAGAAAAAGGCATTCTTCATAGAGTCACATGTCCTCATACATCAGAGCAAAATGAGTTAGTAGAAAGAAAGCACAGACATATAGTAGACACTGGTCTAACATTAATGTCTCAAGCATCTATACCAATGAAATACTGGAGTGATGCATTCTACACATCAGTTTATCTTATAAACAGAATGCCCACTAAAATTTTAAAGGACATGTGTCCCTATGAGAAAATTTATGGCATAAAACCAAATTATCATTTTTTGAAAACTTTTGGGTGTCTATGCTTCCCATACCTCAGGCCTTACAACAGGCATAAGTTAAGTTTAAGGTCTAGTCCCTGTAGTTTTTTAGGTTACACTAATAATCAAAAAGGGTACAAGTGTTTAGACAGCAAGGGGAGGATTTATATATCAAGACATGTTGTATTTAATGAACACATATTTCCTTTTGCAGAAAAAGGAATCACTGCCAGAAGAAAATCAGACACTTCAAGTCTTATAGTTCAACCTATTCCGGTCTTATCTGAAGATTTCCCCATAAGCAACAACAAAAATCAAGTCTCAACAGAAAAACATATCTCAGATACCAGAGCTGAATACAGTTCTGACATGACACCACAACCACATGAAGACACACTGCAAATTGAAGATAACAGAAACAACACATCCAATGAGAATGAGACTTCAGAAAACATATCAAGTGAAAGTGATCATACACAGCAACATAATATCATAGCCACTGGTCATCATATGACAACAAGGTCGAAAAGTGGGATTTTTAAACCAAAAATATACTCTGCTTCTATCAGTGACACAGAACCACAAAATTATGAAGAAGCCATCAAACATGATAAATGGAAACAGGCCATGAATGAGGAATATCATGCTCTCACAAAGAATCAAACATGGAGTCTAGTTGACCAACCAAAGGACAAAAACATTGTGGGATGCAAATGGACCTACAAAATCAAGAAAAATGCAGATGGCAGCATAGCCAAGTACAAAGCCAGACTTGTCGCAAAAGGTTACTCACAACAATTCGGTTTTGATTTCAACGAGACTTTCTCTCCTGTTGTAAAACCCACTACCATTCGACTCATACTAACCTTAACCTTGTGTAAAAATTGGCAAATAAGACAACTAGATGTTTGCAATGCCTTTTTAAATGGAGATTTACATGAAGAAGTTTTTATGCAGCAGCCAGAAGGATACATCACAAATGATAACAAAGTATGCAGACTACACAAAGCTATTTATGGTCTGAAACAAGCATCAAGATCATGGCATGAGAAACTGAAAGCAACTCTATTAAAATTTTGATTCACTCCTACCAAATCTGACAGTTCTCTATATATGAAGAACAATGGCAACCTCATTTATCTACTTGTTTATGTTGATGATATCATTATCACTGGAAATAATGATAGTGATATCACTAACACAATACATCTTCTTGACAAAACTTTCTGCATCAAGGATCTAGGGGATATAAATTATTTCCTGGGCATACAAGTCACAAGGAAAACAAAATCAGAAATATTCCTGTCTCAAAAGAAATACATTGGTGAAATTCTAAAAAGAGCCAACATGAATGAAGCCAAGAGTTTACCTACTCCTATGATCTCTAACTTGCATTTATCTAAACACAGAGGTGAAGCCATCGAGAACGCCAAACAATACAGAAGCATTGTCGGCGCCCTACAGTACGCTACTATAACCAGACCAGACATCTGCTATAGTGTGAATAAAGTGTGTCAACACATGCAAAACCCCCTTGACGAGCACTGGAAGGCGGTTAAACGCATTCTCAGATACTTAAAAGGGACTCAAGACCACAGATTATCTCTAAAAGCTTGCAATGACATTAATATAAACGCTTACAGTGATGCAGATTGGGCAAGTGATGTGGATGACCGCAGATCCACCTCTGGATATTGTGTTTTTCTCGGACCAAACCCTATTTCATGGTGCACAAAAAAGCAAGCCACCACATCTCGCTCTAGCACAGAGGCAGAGTACAGATCTCTGGCAAGTGTCACCGCTGAAATCACCTGGATTGAAGCACTAATGACTGAATTAGGGTTCAGCGCTCAAAGAAAGCCAGTTGTGTGGTGTGACAATCTGAGCACCATCTCTCTCTCAGCTAACCCCATACAACACTCGCGTACAAAACATATTGAGATCGATCTACATTTTGTACGCGAGAGGACGAAAGCTGGAAAATTGGACGTAAGACATGTTCCCTCATATTATCAACGTGCTGACATTCTAACTAAAGCTCTTTCAGCTAGAAATTTTCTCAGATTAAAGGATGAGCTAAAAGTTTCGCAAGACAAAGGATGAAAGAGGGGAGAACGAGAAAACCCTAGATGGAATTGAGGGCGGCTATCAGAAGAGAAAGCACAACCGAGCCTTCAGCTATCTTATACCCTAGTCTCGAACAGCTCATCACCGCATGATTATGAGATATCGAACGGTGGATATCTATTGTTAATTATTGATTCGGATTACCAATACTTGGGCTGGGCCTGATTTGTTCTATGCTGTATAAATAGACTTGTGTACAATTGTATCAATGTATTCATTTTAAACAATCAGTATCAATACAATTGATCTATTTTTACAATTCTCATTATATCATAATAAGCATTATCAAGCCTAACAAGCTCTTGCTGCATTAATAATCACTCCTTTTGGCATTATTTTTACTGAAGCAAGTAATTATGCTGATATTGACAAAAAGTATGGCGGCTTCAACCAAATCTAACCAATTATATATCTTGTTATTTTGTACAACACCAAAGATGAATATCATTATCTCGTGAATCAGGCTAACTAAGCTTTAATAACCGGGTCTTGTAACTATATTGGGTTGGGTTAGAGGGGAGCTAGATGATGTTTTTGGAACCATGGTCCACTTCAAAAAACTCATTCAGTTGAAGAAGCATAAGTTTTCAGTGCTTGGAAAATAGTAAAATGTTAACCTAAAGCTCCTCTAGTATTCAACATTTGTTATGAATTGTACTAACAGTTGTACTAGTTATCATGTAGCATAAAACACTTATCCGAAACTTAAAACATGGGAATTCAGTAGCGGCATTTCAATTTGTTTATTATACAAGTTGTTAACTGGGTTTTTAACCCAATAGAATTCAAAGGGAACTAAAACATCTACAACAAGTCAAAATATCTCAAGGATCGACCAAGAAGACCAGAAGGAAAAGAAGAGAAAGACCAAAAAAGAAAAATGCCAAAACAATCTAAGGCAATATATCGCTAGCGATCCATCGCCTATGGATCGCTAGCGATCCATAAAGCTTGCTCATGGATCCTGCAGTCCTCTTGCATCATGATCTAATATGTTCCATAGAGACGCTTGCCAAGTTTCATAGCATGCCGAAGTGAAGACTTACCGGATTCAAGCTGTTTGACCAAAAGCAGCTAATTAAAATGGACCTACAGAACTCATACGAAGTCGGATTGACATGAAATTTTGGAAGAACATTTAGAAGACATAGAAGAAGGCTCACAAAAAAATAAGAGCATTTGAAGTTGATTTGCCATCTAGATGGATCACTAGTGACCTATCTAGAGTGGGCCCCACCACCTCAAATTATTATGGTGGGTCCCTAACAATTTCTAGAGTGTTCCTACAAAGTTTTGTTCGATTTCGTTAAGATTTTAGCGAGTTATGAATGATTCTTCTGGACTAGACGACCCATGAAGACGGATGATCAAACTAAACTCCAAACGACTTGATATTTGGACAAGACACTTAAATAGAAGATAGGAAGACAACTAAACAAAGATCACTCAAAAATATGCTAATTGATAGATAGCTAGCGATCCATCCAGATAGGTCGGATCGCCCTCAAACTTTCCGATCTCCTTCGTAGTACCAAGTAAAGGCTTCTGGTAGAAAAATATGCTAAGTTGATGGATAGCTAGCGATCCATCCCCTATGAATAGCTAGCGATCCATAAAAATGACACAGATTGGTTTGAGATTTTCGGTGATGACTTGGCATAACAACTGGACTCTTCTGCACTTGGACTTTTGGCCCAACAATCACTGAATTCCCCTATAAATACTCACCTACCTGCAACTAGAGATGGATCTTTTCCGGAGAGAGCCGCCATTACTCTACTGGAATTCCTTCACTTCTTCAACTTTCTTCTTCCTCACAGCAGTCATCAAAGGGGTTATTGTGATTCTCCAGTCAATCCTTGAACTTATAACTTATTCTAACTCATTGTAACTTAGATCTAAGGACTAACTAGTTAATATCCAGAGAGATATAACTAGTATAATCATAATAAAGATTGTTTAAAGTGGACGTTGGTCGGAGTCAGCCGAACCACTATAAAAATTCTGTCTCTCTTTTATTACTTCTACTTTTTATTTGTTATTTATATGATATTTATGCTGCTGATTATCTGCATTGATGCTTTCACACTTGATCCAGGGTGTTGATCCATTTTTTGGGTTAACATTTTGGTGCTTTCATTGAGAACCTTGAACGAGATCTGAAGAATTAAAGTTTGAATCTAAGATTTAGAGAAGATGAGTAGGCCTAATACTAGATCTAGAGCTGTAGCAAGTCAACCGGAGCCTAGGGGCAGCCAAGAGGTGTCCTCAATTTCTCATCAACCCATCTATGAGATTATAAAAGAAATGTAAAGGACGATGAAGGAGATGCAAGATGGGATCTTGCCTAGGCAACTAGGGATGACAGATAGCTTCTTCCAGAGGATGGAGCAATAAGGGATAGCTAGATCTGTAGAGAATATGAATCAAACTCCAAGGCACAATATATGAGCTGTTGGAATTGGATTGGAATAAGGTAGAGGCTTGCCCCCATACCCAGAGCAACCGATACTTGGGGGCAACGCTGGAATCAACAATAGGCCTAATGCAGGAGCATCCGGAGTTAGAGCAAAACAAACTGAAATAATGCCCACATGACTTGGGGGCATGACATATTTGGATTTAGGATAAGCTTTAACGCTTGGAATGGGTGATGTTGGAGCTAGAGTAGCAAATCAAAGTACGAATACATGACTTCATGAGCCGAAACCAAAACCCCATAGTTGGAACATGGGGCATGTTCGTCCCTTACTTTCTGCCTTCTGCTTTTTTTGCCTTTAATAACCACAAGCCGCCTACACGCGTATGGGATTCCGAATGGTCTTTAGACACGCTCTGAGTCGGATGCTGAGATGAATATTTAGGACAACAATGATCCCATACCGCTTAGATGTATGCTAAACCTAGATTGGTTCCTAGTCGCGCTATAAGTCGGATATCCGGGATAATTGCTTAGGATAATAATCTCAGACCGCTTGGACGTGCACAACACCTAGATTGATCCCTTGCCACGCTCTGAGTCGGATGTCTGGGATAGACATTCAAGATTTCTTCTTATTTAATTTCTGCTTGTTTGCTTTGATTTGAAATTTGAATTTCGTAAAATCCATATTTAATGTGATAACTGATTTTGAAAGCCATAGAGTCACGACCGGAGAGACGAGACCAGAGTGTAAGGTGCAAGTCCCCTTGCCAAAGAGCGAGTGGATGGACTTGTACGATATCAAATGCTATAGAGGCCCGACCGGAGAGACGGGACCAGAATGCAAAAAGTAAGTCCCCTCACCGAAGAGTGAGCGGATGGGCTTGCTTAATCCCCCTTAACTCAATAAGCAAATGATCCGGAGAGATCAACCCCCTTAACTTAACAAACAAACGATCCAGAGAGATCGTCCTCTTAACTTAAAACATTAAACGATCTAGAGAGATCATACATTAGACAAAACATTAAACGATCCGAAGAGATCGCACATTAAACTAAGCATTGAATGATTCGAAGAGATTACGCATTAAACTTGAACGATTAGAAGAGATCGAGCCTTAAAACAGATTTGATTTAATAAAAGGATTTGAGTGCCTTATAAACAGAATAAAACTGATAAATCCCAGGTGAAAACAGGATGATTTCGATATATGATGTGATTCTGATGTATGATGTGACAACTTTGAATGAGAAGCAAAAATTGATAGTGATGTAAATCCCGAATGAACATGGGACAATTAGAGATGTGTGATGTAAATGGAGATATGTGATGTAATTGAAAACATGTGATTTAATTAGAGATATGTGATGTAATAATTCCGAATGAAATCAGAATGATTGTGATGTATAGATTACACCAAAGCAGAGTTAGAGTCCTAGGATATAACAGGTTTGAAGCGACTTATAATTGACCAAACAATCCAAAGGAACTGGACGGTTTGCCGAGGCTAAAGCCGCTGGAAAGCTAAACAATCAAAGACTTGTTATTGGAATTTGTTCTGGAGCAAAGCACACCTTTCATTCAAAAGGCGTACTTTGGAGGGCAAGTGTTAACTGTGTTTTTAACCCAATAGAATTCAAAGGGAACTAGAACATCTACAACAAGTCAAAATATCTCAAGGATCGACCAAGAAGACTAAAAAGAAAAGAAGAGAAAGACCAAAGAAGAAAAATGCCAAAACAAGCTAAGGCAATGGATCGCTAGCGATCCATAGAGCTTGCTCCACTACACCAGAAATGTCAATTAGGCAGTGCTTTTGGCCGTATCAAATGGAATTAGGCAGTGCTTTGGGCCGTATCAAATTTTGGCGTGGTTAATAATTTGATACGGCCCAAAGCCGTATCAAATTGATGAATTTGATACGGCTCAAAGCACTGCCTAATTCATAAATTAGATACGGCTCAAAGCACTGCCTAATTCTTGAATTTGATACGGCTCAAAGCACTGCCTAATTCATGAATTTGATACGGCTTTGGGCCGTATCAAATTAATGTATTAAAGTAAAAAAAATAATGCATTGCTCTCTATTTTTCACATTACATGTTCCCTTCTTCTACATCGATGCCTACGGTCAGTAGTCAACTAAAAATACAAATAAATGGACAAGCTTAGCACGTATAAAAATGAATATAGGATATACAATGATACATTAAAATGACATTTCTTTCCTCTTTTTCTTCAAATCTTCAAAACACGATAACTCACTTAAATCTTAACAGAATCCAACGAACTTGTTATCAAAACAATTATGGAGGCGAGGGCTATGATCTGGTGTGGAACTCGAGACAAATTGGTGAATTTTTTGGTCGCACTCTTCTGGACAGCGAAGACTATTCATCATTTCTGGATTGGATCTTCAAAACGATGTGAGTAGAGCACTTTTACCTGTTTATAATGCAAAAATATTGATAAAAGATTGTTAAGGATCTACTTAGGAGTTTAATTATGAATTTTGATTGATTAAATGAATGGTGAATGGATCGATAAAGTTGATAGTGCATAAATCAGTGACAAATAATGATACCCACATTACTTACTAATATGAATGAGTTACTAAAATAAAACAACGAAGAAATGATTATATAATGAAGTCAAGGGAAGTTAGAATATGATGTTAAACTTGAAATGAAGACAAAACCAAAATAAATAAAGGATATCATAAACACATAGATAGTTCATTTATAGGCGATCGGTGGTCTAAAAACGGTAGACTTGCCATAACAGGTCGACCTGTTATAGATTGCTGATAGACCGATTGAAGGCTGGTCAGAGCAAGGTTAAACCTGGATTCAACCGGGCCAATTTTATCAGGAGACATTTGCAGAACCTAATCTTCGTGCGACCCTTCAGGATACTTTGAAGGCGACAGTTCGGTACAACCTTGAGGTGGTGAGGCACATAGATATGGTTGATTGTGTGTATGCCCGATAAATATGAAACTGGATGTACGCTATGTTAGTAATGTTTGGGTTATTGATATATTGAGTAGTTATATATGAGGCATGTGTGATGCAGGGAATAGTATCAATTGCGAAGCTCATCACTGCGATCTTCAGAACCCAACAGATCAGCACAACTACCACTATCAATCACGCAAGCTATCTCTATCAAACTCGAGCTGTCATATACATCACTCGGCATCTTCATATCGACGTTGAAACAAACAAGCACAACATCTGACATCAACTCAGAACTTCAGGTGCTCCTAGATCTAGGAGTACAGATAATAACATCTGAGGATGATTTTACCCATAGTACACCAGGAATCCAATTTAGGAAAAGAACTGTTCAACTGCATTCACGGCGACTTAACAATCGCGAGCTCTATTTTTCAATGTCCACCGCAGGTTTTTCTGAATCCATAAGTGTTAGTGTAAAATTCGACGACCATCTCGGCATAGAAAGAACGTGAGAAGCATCACTCCAGCAACAGTGGCAACGAAGCCACTAGCTTGATCCATGGAACTAACATTTCAGACTTCGGCTTTAAGGAGAAGGAACGCATCTCCATCCATCTCGAGCAATGTCAGATCCGCAACTCTATCCTAGGCATGGCGGTCAGGACCTCAACGTAGCTCGCAATCGCGATTCAGGCATGGATGTTGAAAATTTCCAGATCCAAATCGAAAGAAGCTACAGGCGGAGACAAAGCGTAGCGTCTCGTACTCCGGCTCCAACTCTTAGACCTAGTAATTTAGGGATAAGATATGTTTCTAATTTTCCAAAGAAAATAGAATAACCAGTAATCGAGTAGTAGATCACCGTCTTAATGAATTTTGAGCAGGGCGTGATTTAATTTAGGGATTGTGTAATTTAGGGATGGAGGGAAATGAAAATAGTGCGGGAAATGAAAACTAGCGTGAACAAAATGTAGTGATCCGCGGCCTTTCAAACGTAGGGTTAGATTTTAGGTGTTGTGGGGGGTGTGGATCGCAGAGGCAATTTGGTACGGCTCTGAGCCGTATCAAATTTGATACGGCTTAGAGCCGTATCAAATCTCCGCTTCCTGGTGTGCCAAATTTGCTGTTTTGGTGTAGTGCTCGTGAATCCTCCAGTCCTCTTGCATCATGATCTAATATGTTTCATAGAGACGCTTGCCAAGTTTCATAGCATGCCAAATAATCTAGCTCGAGAAGTGAAGACTTATCGGATTCAAGCTGTTTGACCAAAAGCAGCTAAATTAAAATGGGTCTACAGAACTCATACGAAGTCGGATTGACATGAAATTTTGGGAGAACATTTAGAAGACATAGAAGAAGGCTCACAAAAAAATGAGAGCATTTGAAGTTGATTTGATGGATTGCTAGCGATCCATCTAGAGTGGGCCCCACCACCTCAAATTATTATGGTGGGTCCCTAACAAACTCTAGAGTGTTCCTGCAAAGTTTGTTCGATTTCATTAAGATTTGAGCAAGTTATGAATGATTCTTCTGGACCAGATGACCCATGAAGACGGATGATCAAACTAACTCCAAACGATTAAATAGAAGATAGGAAGACAACAAAACAAAGTTCACTCAAAAATATGCTAAGTGGATGGATAGCTAGCGATCCATCCCTTATGGATAGCTAGCGATTCATCCCCTATGAATAGCTAGCGATCCATCAAGATAGGTCGGATCGCCCACAAACTTTCCGAGCTCCTTCGTAGCACTAAGTAAAGGCTTCTGGTAGAAAAATATGTTAAGTTGATGGATAGCCAGCGATCCATCCCCTATGGATAGCTAGCGATCCATCCCCTATGGATAGCTAGCGATCCATCCCCTATGGATAGCTAGCGATCCATAGAAATGACACGAATTGATTTGAGATTTTCGGTGATGACTTGACATAATAACTGGACTCTTCCGCACTTGGACTTTTGGCCCAACAATCACTGAATTTCCCTATAAATACTCACCTACCTGCAACTAAAGATGGATCTTTTCCGGAGAGAGAGCTGTCATTACTCTATTAGAATTCCTTCACTTCTTCAACTTTTTTCTTCCTCACAACAGCCATCAAGGAGGTTACTGTGATTCTCTAGTCAACCCTTGAACTTACGACTTATTCTAACTCATTGTAACATAGATTTAAGGACTAGCTAGTTGATATTCAGAGAGATTCAACTAGTATAATCATAATAAAGATTGATTAAAGTAGACGTAGGTCGGAGTCGGCCGAATCACTATAAAAAATTTGTGTCTCATTTCTTACTTTTGCTTTTTATTTGCTGTTTATCTAAGATTTGTGCTGTTGATTATCTGAAATGGTGCTTTCACACTTGATTTAGGATGTTGATCCATTTTTTGGGTTAACACAAGTCAAACTTGTCATTATTTAGTACGTCTCTAAAGTTTAACTGCAAAAGGTTTGGCTATGGGTTAGATGATTTAAATTAATTAATTGAAGGCTAATTTGATGCATTATTTTGATTTGAAAATTCCATCTAAAATTGGGTTTAAACAATGTTTAAGGTTAATTTGATGTATTATTTTGTTTTGAATATTCAGTCTAAAATTGGGTTCAAACAATGTTTAAGGTGTTTGTAGCATGAAGCAAGTGGTGCTTGCAAAGTGGCAGTCGAGCGGACTGGGAAAGAAGGGAATCACACACTTGAGTGAAACAAATTAGAAAAAAGGAAAACTTCGTAAGTGTGAAACCTATGATTTTCATTTTTTTCAGCTGCAATATACAATATTTTCATCATTTTAACAGTTTGATAGCAATATCATGTATATATTTCCATCTAAAACTTTTTCCTCTCACCATCTCCATTACAAGTTCCAAAAAACGTACTTTAATAAATCCAAGATTTATGTGAAACTTTGAAGCAATTCATTTTCCATTACTAGGCATATGCTTGGTGTTTGGTATTTGAAGGGGCACACATTTTTGAAACTCATTTGTTCAAGACTCAAGAGTTCATCAAATTCTACCCAATTATAAAGTAAATGCAAATCCAATTCTACAATAGTGGGAAAAAATGTTGGCTTCCAATTTTGTAGAATAAAGATGTTTCCTACCTTTTACATGCATCGGACATAGGAAACTAATTCAACTTGAACTTTTCTCTCTTAGCTCCCTTCTCTTATTCTTTCTATTTTTATTTTTTTACATGCTCTAGACAAAGTTCACCTCTCGATCTAATGATCATTTATTATGTGTTCAGATTAATTCATTTGGTCATATAATGCTCTTACTAGAGCATGACATGTTTGTCAAACACTATTTAACGTTCCTGTAAATAGATTCTCCATCAAAATTGGAACATTTCCGTATTGTAGGGTATCAATTTTACCAACACTAATATATTCTTCTTATGTACAGATTGTTTGTATATTTGAGTATAAGAAAATCTTAATGGTGAAACTGTTTTTTCTTCTACCCCGGTCAGTTTTTCGATATTTCCCACTGTCAGTTGGAAGAAAACCTTAATGGAATAGGAAACATCATGCAAACTAAGTGCTAAATAGAGAAAAATCCGTTTAGAAAAAAAATAAATGAAAAGGGCATCTGTATAAAAGGGGCGTCAGTTTGTCATGATCTCAAAGCCTTTGCTCTGATGCAGACAATAATCAAGTTTTGCATCTTTTTATCATGAAAGTAAACAATTTGGATTGAAATGATTGGGTTGAAACGATCTGCCGCAAAATATGTTCTTGTACTATCATAAAACTATTTGGACCAACTTTAACATAATTAACCTAGGAATAGGATCCATAATTCATTTTTACATAGAGCATGATGTATACTTATTTGTTCGCTCTGAAATAAATGTTAAGCAGCAGCGAATTAAGTTAAGAAGGAAAAAAAAAAAAATCGACATTGAGCTTAAGATAAACTAAGAAGCCAAAGATAAGGACACTGTGCTCACCTCCTCTATTCACCACGTCATCTGACAAATCAGGACAAATGTTTTTTTAGTTGATTCGGATCTGAGATCGCAGAAATTGATTTTGCACTTTAGATAAGATAATAAGCAAAAGTTAAGGACATTATCCTCACCTCCTCCTATTCATCACTATCATGTGATTGTTTGAAATTTATTATATGGCTTTTCAACAAAAGTAACATGATTGACTTCATTATAATAATTGTTTTTCTGGGCTAAATTTTGGTAATTTGATTCTCTACTTAGATGATCAAAACCAAAACTATACAGTCAAATTATGAAATTTTTTTTATTGATTTTCATATATTTAATAAATTGTTTCTTTCCCATAAATTTATTAAAATTTGGACTTTTGTATTTGGCAAAATTTGCATGCCTTATGCTATTTTATTAATTTTTGACCTCAACTTAAAAAAATAAATTTTAAGATGAGAAATAAAAAATAAATCACATTTTCATCACTTGTTGTCTTATATTCTAATTCTTCAATGGCATGTATAAAACGGGTTCAGCAGTTTATTTGGATTTTCCATCTTTCAAACATGAAATATTTTTACTATGAGCTTCATTGTTTCCTTGCTGCTTTGTTTAATTTAATAGTATTTTGTATAGATGAAATCTCTATTACTTCCCCTTCAATATACATGTAAATTTGTTCTAGTTCAATGTTCCATAATTTGTTTAGCCATAGTTAGGACATCTAAGATAATCTTCTTATACTCATTTCAGCATAATCTTAATCGAATTGGCTTAGATTGCAGTTGGTTTGGTATTTTTAGTTTTGAGTTTCGTCCATAAAAAAATGCGTATGCCGTATGTGTATTGTGGAAAACGACCAATTTAAAAAATGAATTTAACATACAAAATAAAAAAGAACTTTAGAATCTGTTTGGTTACCCATTTTCAGAGTATTTTTAATTTTCAATTTTGCAAAATATTGAAAACTTGTTTGCTTTGTCATTTTGTAAAATTCATTTTTGAAAACAACCAATTTTTCAAAATGTACTTAAAAAAGAATTGAAAACTGTTTTGCTTTATTTTCCCAGTTTTCGGTCCAAAGTTAAAAAGCCCAAAAGTTCAAAAATCAAACACAAAGAAAACACGTTCAAAACCCTATTCCTATTCGACGCCCGCAAATTCTGAAATTCCGTCGTGAGGAAAATCGCCATTCGTTTACTTCAAGCTAGTAATATCTAGGGTTAAGCGCGAATAATTTGACGATCCCTTCGATTTATTTTTGTGAATCAGGGTTAGCGATATAACAGAAACTTTATGGCGAACGATTTAGGCATTTGTGATGTTTGGTGCGAATGTGTATGGCTGTATTTGTACAAGTTGCAAGACATTATTGGTTTTGAAGGCCATTTCTACGTTTGCAATGTAGTTGATGTTGTACGAGTGTTTGTTTAGGTTTAATTACACTCTGGTTATTTCATGTTGCCAGGGTGTTCTTTCTGCATATGTTTTAATTCATGCCATTGTATCAAATTTCATGATTTTGTTTTATACTGTTTTTTCTCCCTTTTTAATTAAAATATGTGAAAATTCATCTGGGAAAAAGTTGAAAAAAAAAAGTCACATTTATTTGTTTGCCTTCCATTGAGCAGAAACAATAATGATCTATAACTAACAAACATTGAATGCAACTTCATCTTGGACTTTATAAACAGAACAAGTATTATTTTGTTTTCATATTTGTCTAAGTATACGGAAGAAACGGAACAAGTATTATTTTGTTTTGAGTAATGTTAAACGCAACAAACATAACAAGTATAATTTTATTTTGGAGTTAAGTTCGTCTGTTTGCGTATGATGAGCATGTTTTATAATAAAAAGAGGGTAAGTTTATTTGCCAAGTGAAAGAAAGAGGCTACAAGGGGAGTTGAAAAAGACAATTGGAAAAGAAGAAACGTGATCAAAGCAAAAAAGATTATAGTATTTGAAAAAAATTAAAATGGTTGATGTAAAAGGAAGTAATTAATTTACGAGTTATAAGATTAATAGGTGAGTAGTTTAGCATAAACTACTAAAATGCCAAATACAAAGATTGATAATGTACCTTATCTTGGTTTAGTTTGTCAACAAAAGCTGGTGTCCCATTGTAGCATACGCTCAAATCTAATTGATGGTTTAGTTTGAATCATGATTAGCTAACAATAATTCATGTGCATTTTAAATCTTACAGATCTCTCAAATTCAAATTCTTGATTTAATTCATGTCTCTTTGATTCTGATATAAAAAATGTACCACAGTACACAGATCCAACCAAACTTGATAGAATTACAAGTATAACAAGAACTAGCCCTTTATGAATCTTGTCCTTTTTTTTCTCAAGGCTGTTGTTACTGAATAAAAATTGACATTAATATCCACACATAACAAACTTTTCAGATAGCATGATCGACTGTGAACTTCGTAGAAAAAAGAAAGAAAGTAGCACATAGTCCACGCACCCAAGGTCGCTGCTCTGCAAGTTTTTTCATGCTGTAATAGCGAACCTGGAAAATGAATTTCACCTAACTGTTAATTTTGCATACATGAAAATAAACTATACAGACCAACGAACATACGTACACCCATAAACTATACAGACCAACGAACATACATAAATTATACAGATCAATGAACATACATACAGACCAACAAATATCAAAGGCTCTATTGATTTTTAGATGATATGTTATTACTCGGTTGTAGTTGCAAGGGAAAGAGTTAAATGTGCTTAGGACTGTTCTAACTCAAATGACTCAAAAGATTGAATTTATATTTGAGTAATTGAATTTATATTTGAGTGAATTCATAAGTATAAATTCATTTTGTTAATTGAATTATATTTGAGTAATCAAGAATTTATTCTAGATAACAAAGGAAAGTGAACTCTTCGCCATCTTTATATCTTTCAATATGTTCACCGTAGATTAGGTAGTTTTAGAATTGAAAAGGTGCCTTTGATTAAAAGAAGACACATTAAAGAGTATGGTCCATACAAAAATGCGTATAACGTACGTGTATTATGGAAAGCGACCAATTTAGAAATCAAATTTAACATACAAAATAAAAAACAACTTTGTTTTTTTTACTTTTTGGGAAACAGCAGAAGTATGAAAACCAACTCATCCTCTGTCGTATCTATATCCCCTTCGTCGTTCCCTCCATCTTCCTTATGTCCCCTCGTTGTTTCTCCACTCTTCTCATATTTTGTAAGTAATGTTGAAAATGCAAAACACAAAATTCAAAATGAAACCAAAAGAGCCCTTAGCTTCTGGATATCTTCAAATTCACTAGCGAGATTGTTCGACCTATTAAATCCTTTTTTAGTTTCATCATCACAAACGCATTGATGTATAAAAATAAAATAATTATGGACTCTGGAGTAAAACAAAATGGGTGAGCTAATTTAGCCTCTTCTGGTTTTTAGTTAAATATAAGCCTTCCAATTATAATGTTTTATTATACATCAAATTCTGATGAATCTGGTTCTTCTCATTGTTCCTTTTCACTGAATGGTTCAACTAGATCTACTAAAGAAATTAAATGTATCATTCTTCCTCCGCATTTAATTTTAGAGTTGAAAGTCAATCCAAAATTTGTATTTACATCCATTTTCATCCATCTGATTTTGGATCCAATGATGTCTACATTTAAAGATGCCATGATTATAATTATTCCACTTAAGATTTCTTTTGTTTAATCTAATAAAATATCACATCAAATTTAATTTACAGACAATCAGACAAAAATATTAATCAAGTTACTATAGTATTGGGTCTATGGTAGAATAATATTTAGTAATACCAAATAAATTCATGGATAATATACCAAATAAATTCGACTACTAGGCTTATGGTAGAATGTATCTTTGTTTCGCTTCAGTTTGAAATAAGTGATATTTAATAATAATTTCTTCATTTTTGCTTTAATTATTCCTTGTGCAAATGTTGAGAGGATAACATATATGTTCATTTTAGGGCCATTTTTGTAACTTTTATATATATTATAGCATACAATTTGTTATCCCAACTTTTGGCAAAGCCGAGATACCCAAAGATTAACTAAAAAATCAATGATTATTAGTCATGAACATCAATTGTGCATTGCGGGTTCACCATGGATATCGATGAATTTTTTCCGAGTCCGGATCGGGCTATAATTGATAAGACATGTCAAGCAAGGCCAGAGAAAACAACGTTCCAAATCTCGAGTCAATCCGAGTTCGTACGCCCAAGATATCATCGACACAAGTGAAGGACATAGCCTTGAGTTCGTCTCCCTATGGTTCGAATCCCCTAGGGTCGAATCCATCAAACTCGACTCCAACGAAGTTCCCCTGATGGCCTCGAATCCATGGAAGTGCTTTAGCCTTCGACTCCATCAAAACACCTTCAACGTTCGAATCCATCAACGCAGAGTCTTGGTTCGAATCCATCAAAGAACATTCGTTCGAATCGATTCAGACGAGCCACTTCGAATCCATGATGCCACCTCACTTCATTTTCTTCAGGTTGAAGTCTTTCGAATCCACCTTATGACTTCGCTCTGATTCCATCCTGCAAGAGTAGCTTCGAATCGAGTGGGTAAGATATAGCGTGATCGATTCGAACGAGCATACGTTCGAATCCATGTACTTCGAATCCACTACTTTAAAGCGACTAAGTCACAAGAAGCTAGAAACGTGGATTCGACCCAGTCAACTCGGAGATAAAAACGGATCGACACGAAGAACGCGCGCCACGACAACCTGCTAGCGCACGCTTGGATCGATTCGAAGCAATCGAGTCGAACGTAATCGATTCGAACAGAGCACTGCAACCAGAAAAGCGACCTTGAATCGATCATAACTCGAGATCCACAAGTCCAAATGCTATGAAATTTTCACAGAAGCTTGAGCACATGTTGAAGAATGTTCTCACCAAATTTCAGTTCGATTGGACGATTTCTTGATCCATTCGAACATAGCTTCGAATCGATCCCAAAGTGGGCCCGGATTTCCAGAAAGCGGGCATGTGGGCCCCCTCACGTGCCAGAACTGGTCTCCCTTCAGTTTAGGCGAAATATCAGCCTCATACACCTATAAATAGAGCCCCTGGTCATTCAGAAAAGAGGTCAGACAATTTTGAGAGCTAAAGAGCGCCCAGACTCTGCCAGATTTACTCAGAATCACCATTGCTGCCTTAGGTTCAGATTATAATCATCAAATCAGTTGTACTACATTACAAGAAACTGTAATCTTCAAGCATCGAGTAATAAAATCATAAAAACCTTGAAGTGGACGTAGGCCGGAGATAGCCGAACCACTATAAATCTTGTGTCACTGTTCATTATTTCTGGATTGCTATTTGTTATTTGCTTAGATCCGTGATTTGTGTGTGAAGATTGATGATTTATATTCATACGCTGGTGCTTTCACTACACTTGGGGTTTGTGACCAATTTTGGCGCAAACACTTTGGTGCTTTCACTGAGAAGAACTAGCACCCGCTACACCAGTTTAGATTTGAAATTTTAAGGATTTAGATTTGGCTCTACAATGACTCAACAAACAAGACAAAGAGCTGAGAGGAGCCAACAGGGAGGAAGTCAAGAGGCATCCTCTGGCGCTGGAGAAGGACAAGCTTCAATCTACATTACTAGAGATGAGATGGAGGCTATGAATAACCTAATGCAGGAAAGAATGATGAAAAACCAACAAGAGATGCTGCAGAATTTCTTCGAGCAGATGAGAGCTGCAGGGACACAGAACCTTGGACCAGCTACAGCGGCTGTGAATGTGGAACAAGGAGCTAGGGCTATGGAACCCAACGGAGGACAGAATGCAGAACCAGAAGGCAATCAACAAGGGCTTGGGGGCAGACCCGTAGGATCCAACGCAGAAGAACCTTTGGAAGGAGCTCAACTGGCTAGGGCCAACACAAATGCTAACGAGCCACCCGAAGAGTACGTACCAGAATTCCCTACAAGACTCGGAGGGCAAGACAAAGACATGACAAGGGGGCAACCCCTAGGTGGAGTTGAAAGAATGATTAGCCTAGTGAGACGACTCATGAGAGGAGGATTGTCAGGAGGAGGATTGGAAGAAGTTAGTCGGAGTCCATTCGCTCCGAATATCAGGAATGCAAAGAACCCTCCAAAGTTCAAACTACCAATGCTGGATTCGTATGACGGGAAGTCAGATCCAACCATGCATATTACCAAATACATTAGACACATGGAAGTACTGGGAGCATCCGAGGAAGTGATGGCACGATGTTTCCCTTTATTTTTATCAGATTTGGCTGCACTTTGGTTCAGACAATTAGAGACTGGATCAATCAGAACATGGGGCGAGCTTGTGGATTGCTTCATGAGACAGTTCAGGGTCCACGTAACACGACCCAAGAGTGTGATGACTCTAGCTTCAATAAAGCAAAGGACCGGAGAGTCCATAAAAGATTTTCTACTACGATTCAATGCAACGGTGGCTTCCGTAGATCACCCGGATCCATCAATGATTCTGATGGCGGTAGTGGCAGGAGTTGGGGAAGGCACCGAATTCAAAGACTCTTTGACTAAAGATCCACCGCAAGATCTTGGAGAGTTTTTCCATGAAGCTGAAAAATTCATTCGATTAGAAGAATCACGAGCCGAGAGGCAGGAAATAAATGTTGCACAAGGCGAAGGAACCGCCAGGGAACAGTCCAGGGCAGACAAAGGAAAGAGAAAGCAGGAAGACGTACATGATGGTCCTGATAAACGGAAGAAATTACAAGAGCCTAGATTCAGGCAATACACAGATTTGACGGCAAGCCTAGAAAGGATTTACGCTGAAACTCGGGGGCGACTCCCCTATCGAAAACCACCCAGGAGAGATCCCACGGAGCGGGAACGCAGAACTGGAAAATACTGCCTATTCCATGAGCTGGATGGGCACACTACCGATGAATGCCGCCACCTAAGAGACGAGGCGGAAGAACATGCCAGGAGTGGTAGGTTGCCACAATATACCAGAGAACGGGCGGCGACAGTAAGACCTGAACAACCACCGCCTCCACCTAACAGGAATGATCCTGGATCGGGATCACGACTCGTCATCAACTGATTATGATGGCAAGGGCCAAGTTCAAGATTTGGACTCTGGTCGATTAGTTTTCTTAGATTTGATTTCCAAAATAAAACGGCTATCCCACTTACTCATGTACGGGAACCGGAGAGATCCCTAGGCATGCTCTAAGATGGAAATAGACCGCTCCGCCCGGAGAGGCGTTGTCTTGTTTTTCCTGGTGTTTGAGATTGAACACCTAGGATTTGAATTTAATAAAGAAGCATGTATTGAAACAAACCTTTGACCGGAGAGTTAAAGGATAAACATTAAATATCAATATAAACATGGTCGCTTTATGACCTTACCCGGAGAGGCGGGGTCTGGAGTGCAAGAAGTGAGTTGCTTCGCCGGAGAGCGACAGGATCGACTCACTTAAGCATCGTTTCCTATTCACCGGAGAGTGATTGGATTGGGATTCGATAAGAGCCCAGAGAGGCTGTGATCGGCCGACGATTCAGGTCATGACATCGCTTAATGTTCAGATACACTGAACCGGAGTGCAGGAGGTGAGTTGCTTCGCCGGAGAGCGACAGGATTAACTCACCTAACGTTGTTTCCCCTTCACCGGAGAGTGACAGAATGTGATCCAGCATGAGCCCGAAGAGGCTATGATCGACCGACGATTCAGGTCATGACATCGCTTAATGTTCAGATACACTGAACCAGAGTGCAGGAAGTGAGTCGCTTCGCCGGAGAGCGACAGGATTGACTCACTTAACGTTATTTCCCCTTCACCGGAGAGTGACAGGATGAGATCCAACATGAGCCCGGAGAGGCTATGATCGGTCCAGAACGACCAAGACATCGCTTTACGCCCTAACTGGGGCCAGAGTGCAAGGAATAGAAAGCAACGCCGGAGTGCAATAGGATCTTTCTATTCGATCGCTAAGTCTGGAATGGGCTTGGCAAGGGTCCGGAGTGACCACTGATAGTATGGAGAGACTGTAGAACTTCATTCTTAGCTTCCACTGGAAAAAATTGATAACAATTCGGCTTCGAACAGCCATGGACTTGATTAAAAATGCTATACGCTCTGAGTAAAACATGAACTCACTGCATTTGACTTGAGACTGATCAAAACACGCCTTTTACCAAAAGGCATGTTTTGGGGGGCAAAATGTTATCCCAACTTTTGGCAAAGCCGAGATACCCAAAGATTAACTAAAAAATCAATGATTATTAGTCATGAACATCGATTGTGCATCGCGGGTTCACCATGGATATCGATGAATTTTTTCCTAGTCCGGATCGGGCTACAATTGATAAGACATGTCAAGCAAGGCCAGAGAAAACAACGTTCCAAATCTCGAGTCAATCCGAGTTCGTACGCCAAAGATATCATCGACACAAGTGAAGGACATAGCCTTGAGTTCGTCTCCCTATGGGTCGAATCCCCTAGGGTCGAATCCATCAAACTCGACTCCAACGAAGTTCCCCTGATGGCCTCGAATCCATGGAAGTGCTTCAGCCTTCGACTCCATCAAAACACCTTCAACGTTCGAATCCATCAGCGCAGAGTCTTGGTTCGAATCCATCAAAGAACATTCGTTCGAATCGATTCAGACGAGCCACTTCGAATCCATGATGCCACCTCACTTCACTTCCTTCAGGTTGAAGTCTTTCGAATCCACCCTATGACTTCGCTCCGATTCCATCCTGCAAGAG
The DNA here is from genome assembly GCA_030737815.1 of Allium fistulosum. Classification (NCBI taxonomy): domain Eukaryota; kingdom Viridiplantae; phylum Streptophyta; class Magnoliopsida; order Asparagales; family Amaryllidaceae; genus Allium; species Allium fistulosum. The sequence continues at coordinate 240,616,844 of CM060902.1, forward strand.
TAGCTTCGAATCGAGTGGGTAAGATATAGCGTGATCGATTCGAACGAGTATACGTTCGAATCCATGTACTTCGAATCCACTACTTTAAAACGACTAAGTCACAAGAAGCTAGAAACGTGGATTTGACCCAGTCAACTCGGAGATAAAAACGGATCGACACAAAGAACGCGCGCCACGACAACCTGCTAGCGCACGCTTGGATCGATTCGAAGCAATCGAGTCGAACGTAATCGATTCGAACAGAGCACTGCAACCAGAAAAGCGACCTTGAATCGATCATAACTCGAGATCCACAAGTCCAAATGCTATGAAATTTTCACAGAAGCTTGAGCACATGTTGAAGAATGTTCTCACCAAATTTCAGCTCGATTGGACGATTTCTTGATCGATTCGAACATAGCTTCGAATCGATCCCAAAGTGGGCCCGGATTTCTAGAAAGCGGGCATGTGGGCCCCCTCACGTGCCAGAACTGGTCTCCCTTCAGTTTAGGCGAAATATCAGCCTCATACACCTATAAATAGAGCCCCTGGTCATTTAGAAAAGAGGTCAGACAATTTTGAGAGCTAAAGAGCGCCCAGACTCTGCCAGATTTACTCAGAATCACCATTGCTGCCTTAGGTTCAGATTATAATCATCAAATCAGTTGTACTACATTACAAGAAACTGTAATCTTCAAGCATCGAGTAATAAAATCATAAAAACCTTGAAGTGGACGTAGGCCGAAGATAGCCGAACCACTATAAATCTTGTGTCACTGTTCATTATTTCTGGATTGCTATTTGTTATTTGCTTAGATCCGTGATTTGTGTGTGAATATTGTTGATTTATATTCATATGCTGGTGCTTTCACTACACTTGGGGTTTGTGACCAATTTTGGCGCAAACACAATTGCTAAATGAAAATCAGAACATACATTCGTGCATATAAAACCTTCTGCATCGCAAACTTGTATTTCACCAAATCTAGTGAAAATCAAGACTATCAAAATTAACTTCCCCATTGGAGTCGATAACCCAAAAATGTGTATGTAACCTTATTAATGTGTACTGTACCTTATTAATGTGCACTGTACCTTATTAATGTGCATTTATGATCTTATCCACTCACACATTGTTTAAAATGCATTTTCATATAGCACATGGTTTTGGTTGGAATCATGATATGACATCATTTGTAAAGCATCCTGCACATTGCAATCCATGTAGTACAAATATCGGATATATAAGTCTATTTCAGCCATATGGGCATGCTCTTATAGTACCAGTAATGTTACTATCCCCATACCATTACTGAGAATATGAGCCAGACAATAGACAAAATTGTATACCATAATTACTACATGTACAGTGACAGTAAATTTAACGCCATTAAAAGTAAATTTAACTGTAATGAAACGTCAAAACTGTTGATAATGACAAGTTTACCAATCTAGTGCAAATTTATGAAGTATACGGAAATTCAAGGCACGAGGATTCTGAGTTGAGAAATTTGATTTGAGAAACCCAAAAATGGATAGATAATCAATACCCGATCGATGCTTGAAATTTGGAGTTGATGATCACTGCTTGATCTTCACACAAGAAGTGTATACGGAAGGTCTTTGAATTTGGGGTAATAGATAGATCTAGGGTTTTAAGAGAGGGGTCAGTAACTAATAAGAGCATAACATGGTTGGGTTGCGTCGATTCGAGGAGGTCGAACGAAAACTCACCCCCAATGCGTAGAGTTCTTCTCCTTAGCCGGTTAATTTATAGCCGGCTAAGGGTGAAGTTGTGGGTTACAATCCACAGCCGTTGGATTGCAATCCACTACGTACACTTAGAAGTGCTTGAGTTCGATCAAAGTGGTTTTCAGATAACATACCCGATCCCGGTCCCTTCGAAACAACATTTGATAGTTTCTGGTAAATTCAACATCGGTTCTTTAGGAAATAAACAGTCAAAGATAAGAGCGGAGATCACCTCCTAACCGTTAGTGCACGAATTTCCTTATCATTTGTCCTAGGAGAGCAAAACGAGATTTATATGCACTGTGCAACATCATCGGGGATGACTGTGCCATATAACTTGCATGTTTCTCCTAGATATTTCCAAAATTACGTTTTGGGTCCAAATTTTGATAATCGGTTATTTAACTATCTACACTTCCAAATCAGGGATTTATTCCATAGAGAAAACCAACATTGGTTAAGCACATAAGCAACCGCTAGCTTCCTTAATTAATCTCTTTATTAATTAAATTCACTTTGTAATATTTGTATCAAAATACTTTTACGAAGATATATTCACAAATCCCTATATTTTCAATACTTGGAAAATATTCATATACTTATCTTAAAGGCATAAGTATATTCACAAAACGGAGGAAGATTTCCCTTTTTCACAATTCTAGAACCATTTATAAATTCCTTTATAAATTTCCAACCCATTTATAATGATTTTATAAATTGCAAAAACCATTTATAACGTCTCTAAATCATTTATAAACTCTTTATAATTCCAAAAAACTAATTATAAACTCCTTTAATAGATCTATAAACCCCTTCCTTAAATTCATTTATAAATATCTAAAACCATTTATAAAACTCTTTATACCCTTTTACTAATCTTCCTTTAAGTTTCCCAAACCATGTTATAAGATTCCTCTTATAAAACCCAAATCTGTTTATACAACTCTTTTTATTAATCTCGAAAACATTTATAAATAAATTCTAATCATTTACTTTAAAACACTATTATAATAATAGTAGCTAATAGTAGACATTATAAATAAATAATAATAATTAACTTTGGATTATCTAAAAAAATTAATAATTCAAAACATTATTAATAAAACAATAATAATTAATCTTTATCATTACTATAAATAATAATAATTAACTTTCAAAATATTATTAATAATCATTATTATTAACTTCATACCATATTGATTATTTGAATAATTAACTTTTCAAAATAGTAAAATATTGATAAATATCTTTAAAACAACATTAAATATAAATAATTACTTTAAAAAATATTAATTATAAATAAATAACTTTAAAACAATATTAATTATAAATAAATAACTTTAAAACAATGTTAAATATAATAAATAACTTTTTTTAAAACAATGTCAAGCATAAATAAATAACTTAGAAAAAGATAGATAAATAGGTTGGAATAAAATAGAAATTAAATCTTAAAAATATTTGTGAAACCTAATTTCGGATTTAAAATCATTTCCTATCTCAAAAACCCATTTTCAATTCAAATGGCAATTTATAATATTTTTAGTATACTAATTTGAGGCCAATAGCTAACAAACGCTTAACCAATATCGATATTGATTTTCTATCACTACTGGGTTTTAGTTGAACATATAACAATGTCATAACCCATAGGGTTATCAAAAAAGTTTGATATCTAACAATCATTCAACAAGAATATTATTGAAACATTTAAATAAAGGTGAGGAATCCCGTTAGATCCCTCCAACTTTCCACCTGCAATTGATTTCGTATATTAATTCCTTTCTAAAGCGACAATTCATCAAAACCAAACAATCAACATATAAATACCCAAACATCCAATCAATAATTTTTATCGACCATATAATATTTCTGATTAACCAAAAAAGAATGTTTAACTCACCGGAATTTCTGTTGTCATCGAGGCGTTCCAGTTTGGAACTAAAATTGAACGCCCAAATTTCAACTGTCTCCAAATTCATCCAAACCAGTTTCATCGTGAAGCTTACTTCATCACGAGCGCAATGCTAAAATCCACGCTTCGATTGAACCTTGTATGAGAGAGTTATACAATTATTAAATAATCGATTTTTTTAAATTATAATTAAATCCACTAATCACTTTTCATTACCATGAATTAATTACCAACTAAACAAATCCCTTCTTCTCAAATTACTCCTACCTAACCTCTTGAGACTGAACCCACCATGCCAAACTTCATCTCCTCCGCGCCACCATGAGCGACCACCGGACCACTTCTCTTCGCCCAAACCTAGTCCCCACCATGCGCTACCCCCAGCATCGACCACAACGCAAAACGCTGCCCCATCGCCAAAAAAACCACCCTAAACAAAATTCTGATTAACTTTAAACTGTACCACCACCACGCGACGACAGCCCGCCAAACTCTGGCCGTGCCTCTCCTTTGCCTCCCTCTACAATTCTCCTTTAGGTCGCATCACTTGAAAGTTCACTAATTTGTCGGAATCGATGAAAACTCCAACCACGTTCATCTCAAAACTGCAGCCACCGCATGACGATTTACGATGATCCAACCGTTGATTTGCTTCATCGTGACGTCGCCTACAAGGTTCTAGTTGGGCTCGAGGCCTGGAAATGCTTGGATTGGTCCCGATCACTTTGGATCGTTGGATTTGGCTATTGAATTTGATTTGAAAATTTTTAAAACCTATTTTTTGGTTTTGGACGTGAATTTAAGAGGGAGGGTGGTATTGTCTAAACAGTGGAAGCATGACTGAATAGTAGGGAGTATGGCTAGGATATGGTTTAAGCATGGAGAATATATATATATATATATATATATATATATATATATATATATAGGGCATTTCACCAGAAGGACAAACTTTGCAGTCCAATTAGTTTTTAGGACACACATCCATAGAAATTAATTTCAAGGCCAAAGTCAGCGGAATAATTACTTTTAAGGACAACGTCGGTAGTCCAATTACTTTCAAGGACATAATTTCATAGGTTTTTAGGCCTTAGAAACTAATTATTTTGCATTTTGTCCTTGCAAGTAATTATTTCAGTTGTGTGTCCTAGAAACTAATTGTGCTTGCTAAAGAGGCCCTTATGGCTAATTTTCACTATATATATATATAATATAATATTCAAAGATACATATCTCGATGCATTCAAAAATCTCGAACTCCAAACTGGCGTTTCGCCTGGCGTTCTATCCTAAGTTTCCCCATTCCGAACACAATAGAACTAGTTTCGGGACCTAATCCGATCATATGCAAAAGATAGCTTTTCAAACCCAATTATATTATATAAATTCCGGAAATTAATTTCTAAGCGTTTGGAGCTCGCACGACTAAACAATATGTTCAATCGTCACGAAATTCGACGACATATAATAACTCACTATTACAGATCCAATGACACTGGTTTCGTCGAAATCCGAGATAATGCATCGGAAGGTTATTTTTACACGTTAATTAAAACGAATTATCATAAAAACCAACTTAATCACTTTTAAATCTAAATTAAAAGTTTACTATCTTCATACTTATTTAAATAGGATTTGAATCAACTTTCAAACTCATTTTTATTCGTATTAAAATTCAAGATTTAATTATTTAAACAAATCCCAAATATTCACTTAATCATTATATTTAAAATTCAAGTTATTTAACTTATAAATTAACTTTTCAATATTCAAAATCGATTAAATATTCCAAATTCAAACGACTGAAATTCTGGATCGTTACATTACTTATCAAAATAAACCTTTTTATATTTATAAAACCATGTTTTATAATCTCCTTCCTATTTTATAAAACTTCTTTTTAAAAAATCTCTTTTATCTATAAAATTCCATTTATAATCTATTTATAAAATCCCATTTATAAATCTATTTGCAAAATATCAATTTCCAATCCTTTTTTAATATTTATAAAACACTGTTTATAAATCTATTACTTTATTTATAAAATATTACTTTTATAAACCTTTTATATAAGCCATTTCAGAAATATTTATTTCAAACTATTTCTATCTTCTTTAAAACTGTATTTCCTTTATAATAAAACATGGACTTATCTATTAAGTTTTAAAACCTTTATCCTAGTCCTAATGGAAACTTCTTGAATGTTCTATGCTTTATGCAGTGGTGTCTGTGATAATTAGTTGCTAATGTGTTCATTTGATTATTAGACAAGTGCATAAGAGTTCGAACAACTTATATCGATTGAAAAGTTATTTACCAATATCCGATATTCGGTCGCATTGTCAATTTTTCTTCGAAGAAAATATTTTTGTAAACAATTTTCAAAAACAAGTTTCATATCATTATTCATTAATTAGATGGTTTCTAATAGGTTATACAATCATACTAACGATACTTAATTATATATCAAAACGTTTTGATATTCGAAGATGAAGTGTTTGAATTTTCGGGTCGCTACAGTAACTCATAAAATATACTTTGTTTGCACCAATTATGAATCGTTGATTTACCTAGAATTTCAATTTGTACTCTAGTTTTATGTATCTTTGAATATTCCTTTACAAGATCATATATTTTTGCACTTGACCAAATCATTGGTGGTTGTCTCTGCTCTATTAGCTGTAAAGTTTTTTTATCTCTCCTAAAATTATGATTAACATGGAGAAAGCACCGATGACAATAAAACCATGAAATTTTCTTCCCATGCAGTAACGAAAATGCTCATGTTTCATTCATGTAATAAGGACAAGCTAGATGATCAGCCATACTCCAACCTGAAAGCATTGCATACGTAGGAAAATCACTAATAATCCATAACAAAGAAGTAAATATATGAATTTTTTTTTAAATGTAGTATGTTTCAACTCCTGCCTGCCACAGTGTTTTCAACTCTTCAATCAATGGTTGTAAATAAACATCAATTCCTTGTGTCGGATCATTAGGGCCAAGTACGACGATAGTGAGAAACATATATGTAGTTTTCATACACATCCACGGAGGTAAATTATAAGGTGTAACGATAATAGGTCAAGATGAATATTTAGAACCAAATTGAGAGAATGATGAAAATCCATCTGTGCACAAACCAATTCTAACATTACGGCTCTCTGCTGCAAAAGCATGATAAGTCTTAACCAAATGTTTCTATGCTTCTCCATCGGCTGGCTGTATTAATTTACCTTCTTTCTGTGTTCTTACACCGTGCCATCTCATTTGCTGTGCGGTAATAGAAGATGCATATAAACTTTAAGGTCAATGAGTGATCAGCAAGTAATGCATTCTTTTGTATGAAACTTCTTTTCTCTTCTTTTTTCCTGGTTTGTATCTTTTCTTGTTATATAATTTACACTTCCTAAGATTGATGTCCTCTTTCCAAAACAACATGCAGCCATTTAAACAAGTTTCTATCTTTTTGTACGGCAAACCGAAATAAGATATTCACCTCAAAATGATTTTCGCATATTAAATTATCGGGTGGCATATGTCGTTTTGCAATCTGTACAATAGTTGTAAATCTAGATTTTGTGTAGTTAAATTTGATTTCATAGAAATATATTCGGCAGTTACTAATAATTGGATGTCGCATTTACAGCCATCCCAAAGAGGTTTCTTAGCAGCATTTAATAAATTATAGATTTCTTTGATGACCAAGAATTTGATCGCTTAAAATATGGATATTTAATTATATCTTTAATTAATCAATGGATTTTATAACCCAAATAAAATCCTTTAAAATAATAATAAATGATAGTGAAATAATTTTCAAATTTGGTTTACAAAAATAATTAGTTCAAAGGAAGATTGAAAATGTGACCGGAAATCGTTTTCCGAATTTCCGATTTTTCGTCGACTAAAAGTTGTAAGAATTGTCGTGATACTTTAGAATACACACACATTTATAAATGGGTACTTTTGGCACAGGTCCTTATTAAGTTTCAAAATTCACGAAAAGTCCTTCACTAAATTTCAGTGTAAATTAGGTCCCTGTTTTTTATTCACGATTATTGCAGAGCATGATGCAACATTTCATAAAAGTTGCTGACATTTCCGCAACATTTCTGTACACTGTGAACATAGTGTATGAAAGTTGCTGAAATATCAACACTTATTTATAAAAGTTGCTGATATTTCAGCAACATTTATGTACACTGTGAACACAGTTTATGAAAGTTGCTGAAATATCAGCACTTATTTATAAAAGTTGCTGACATTTCAGCAATAATTTTTTTTGTTTTTACAATAAAACTTTGACACAGATAGTTGCTGAAATATCAGCACTTATTTATAAAAGTTGCTGACATTTCAGCAATAATTTTTCTTCGTTTCCAGAAAACAGGGACCCGCTTTACAATGAAACTTTAACAGGGACCCGCTTTACAATATGAAAGTATGATAGGGATGCCTCCCTAATTTCCACTTTATAAATTGCCTTAGACACGTTTGTATGTATATGTACATTTATGTACACTTAAGTACGTAAGTATTTATAAATAAGTTAAGATTTTTATTTTAAAAAGTATATATATTATATAATACGAGTACTTTGGCACGTGCGATGCACGTGCGCAAGAGGAACTGGTATTAAAAACACTATTTGTAAAGTTTGAATTTTACAAAATGATCATGACGTGTATATAATGTTGCATTTTTTTTGTGCATGTACATGTACAAATCAGTCATTTATCAAAATGTGAATGAGACTAAGTTATTTTAGGAAATGATCAAACATGTAAAGAAAGTAATCAACATTATTTGGTTATAGCGCATAATGAATTTTATATATAAAAAATCAAGTAGAATGGGTTATGTCACCTGTTGAGTTTGTCAATAGAGATGGAAAAATTATTGTAATTTTGGTAATCTTTTCATTGCAAAATTAGGTAACTTTTTCTCTAATATCTGAAATGTAGCAGGAGTATAAATGACTAAAGCAATATTCTAATTTATATCCATTGGCAGGGAAAATTCGGAAGAGAAATGGGTTATCTTGTGGTAGTTTGGGAGAGTACCAAACCAACCAATTGCAAATATTCAAGTCTATCAAAAGTATTAAAGACGGTAATCATGTTGAATAAGCTATTTAGTTTATGTCACCTATACTTGTAAACTTTTGCAGACGTGTTTATTTTTACAAAAGATGAGGTGCTAAAATTGGAAATGATTTATAAGCATAGTAAAAGTTCAATCATGTAGTTTTTATAACATCATTAACATTCAAATATTTAAATATGGCATCTACATCTGTATCCACCAGTTAATAGCAATATTTAGTAAATGTAAGCGGGAAAGGCAATAGAACATTATGTAATACAAGAAAAGAGTCACAGATCCCTATTTTTGATGTTGTTATAGGAAAAGTCCCTGTAGAAATGAATATGTAAATTTGATCCTTATTTTTGAAAAATAAAAAACGCAAGGTGTCTTGCACTTATTTGACATAAAATGCAAGGTAACTTGCACTTTTCTATTTCTAAAATTTTTTTCGAAATTTTGAAAATTTTGAAAAGCGCAAGTTATCTTGCACTTTCTATCAGGAAAGCGCAAGCTAGTTTGCGCTTTCTGATTTTGATTTTTTTTAAAAAAAAAAAATTCGAAAATTTTGAAAAACGTCAGGAAAGCGCAAGCTAGTTTGCGCTTTTTGATTTTGAAATTTTTAAAAAGCGCAAGCTGATTTGCACTTTCTGATTTAAAAAAAACATGGACCTAATTTATATAGTTATTTGTACAGGGACTTTTCTTGTAACGACATCATAAATAGGGACCTTTCGTGCAAAGCCCCTATGTAATATTCAAATATTTTAAAGGAAAAATTTTGTGATTTTTATTTGCTACTTAATCCTATAACCTTGTTGGTATTGGCAAAGTTATTTTGGGTTGACTTAACAACTACATTAGCATTTACTGATAATTTATAGTTTCCTATTTCATATAGCTCATTTCCGATCAAGCGTCTACATCTATATCAATTTGACAAAACTTAATAGCTATATTTAGTAAGTATAACAGGGAAAGACAATAAAACATTATAGAATATTCAAATGTTTAGAGAGTAAAAATTTGTAACTTATATTTGCATCTCCTCCTTTTACAACCTCTGTCTAAAAATAATTTGTTAAATTCACACACTAGTAAATTTCCAAGTAAATTAGTTCATAATTTTTTTTCATTATACTTGTTTTATCTTATAAGTAAATTAGTTCATAATTTTTTCTTTCATTATACCTGTTTTATTTTATTGATACATCCAAATAGGAAAGGAGCTATTGACGAATAATGCAAAAGAATAAAAATAGGGTCATATGATACATTTATATCATGTAGGGACATTTTTTTTTGTTATATTGAGAATATGGATTTGATAGTTTCCTTGTATAGAAAGCATAATATCATGTTCTATAATGTGTGGGTGTGTGTATGTGGGTGTGTGTATTTATTTAGTTAGTTCGATCTACGATTTATTTAATAAAAATCATAATATTATACATCATGTTAACCATTATTACATGGAGTTTCATGAGAGATATGGATTAAAAATATTGTGGTTTTACAACTTATTTAAATGCACAGTAAGCTGCATTAAAAGTTGAAAAGAAAATGTAGAAACAAAGTGCGAGAGTGAAAGATGTCAAATTTAAATAGAGGTTAAAGAAAATATCATATTATCATTCCTATATTAATTTCATTCTTTATTAATATCCCTGGTTAACCATGTGAATTTTCATGAACTAAAATGAAAGGAAAATTGGAGTTAAATAATTTTTTTTAACACATTTGTTTCCTTTAAATGTTTAAGATTTGTGCATCTTACCAATGTATGTCAAAGGTTAATCTTTAATCCATACAAATTTAAGATTAGTTATTTTTCAAATATTGATAATTTTTAGTACATTACTCAGTTTGCATTATCTATACTTGCAAACTTTACCAGGTGCGTATGTTTTTGCAAAAAGTAAAGTCACTAAAATTAGAAGGGATCTAAGCATAGTGAAAGTTCAATCATATAAGTCTTATAATCTCATTAGCATTTGTAAAGTTATTTTGCTTGGCCTAATAACCTCATTAGCATTGTGTGATTATTTGTTGTTTATCGTTATAGCTCATTTTTTGTTGAGTATCAATATCCATAGTAATTAGCCACCACTTAATAGCTATATTTAGTATTGCATTAATTATAGAAATATTAACTATGGTGATATATGAATTAATTATCGACAATACTATATTAGGATAAGGAAACAACAAAATAATTGCAAATTAGACAATAAATAAGATGCAAATACACACATTATAATAATAAAAGTAGCAGTAATAAAATAAATTTGGCCTAGGCTTAAAAAGATTACTAACTATAACTAATATGATAACAATTTTGGTGTGAAATATGTTATTACAGTGGTTATATATTCTAAAATTTGTTAAGATGTTCATTACCCTACACATGCAGTTGTAAGTCAAAGAATCAATGGCTAGCTAGTAAAATTGCTTACCTTAAGAATGAAATATATTAGCCTTAATTGGTTTAACTTTAATTTCTTTTCAAAAATAATTGAACAAACTGAAATGGAAAATTGCAATTTTTAGCATTATTCGTATAATTTGTGGAATAACCTTGAAGATGTTCTAACTCATATCTTTGACTACTACTTTGTAAGAAAAAAATAGATGCATTAGGGAATAAAAATAGCAAGGCTTATATTAGGGAATAAAATGTTAGAAATATGCTATTAGAAACTGCAATTGGCTCATTTACTTTTGACGTTATGCAGTTTCTAATCTTAATGTGACCCTATTAATTAGGTCATAAATAGAACGTTTCATTTACCTTTAATGTTATGCAGTTTCTAATCTTAATGTGACCGGATTAATTAAGTCATAAATAGACCGTTCTATAATTAGAACATTAGGTCTGTGATTAATCTTAAGCGTTGAATTGGTATATGATGGACGTACCAGATTTAGAGTTAAATGTTATATAAAGGATTGGGTTCTCTCTCTCCCAGCCAATAGATGTATTCTTCTCCATCAAGAAACACATAAAGAAATAGGGTTAGAGAGAGAAACCGAATTCTGAGAAGAAGAGTAATTATTGTAAGTCAGAAGAAGAAGATGACAACCATTACATCTTTCGCTGTTAATCAAGGTACGTCATCTTAAACAATAAATCATATTAAGTTTTGTTTGTGAAATATTCGGTATTGGTGATCCTTGGGCTATTACTTGAATTGTTCATCATTAATCATGAAAGATCGAACAGTAAAGAATTTCTGACATTTGGTATCAGAGCCACCAATCAATAACTGAATATTTCCTATGATTGCAATTGATCTGTTCTATGCTTTACTCATGATGTTTAATCAAGTATGTGTTATAAGTCATTTATGCACGTGAGATTTATGATTTTGTTAATCACCAAAGTGGTCAAAATCAGAATAATCATTTAGTGCATATGTAACATAATGATTATTGATAGAAATTGCCAGTTATAATAATACCAATTAAAAACTGGCGTCACTAATGATAGAACCTGAGAACTTACCCAAAGGAAAGACTTATTCTATAACTAGTTGACATGATGAGGTTTAATAGATATCTTGATTAAATAAATATTGATCATCCAAAGATGTCAGTTCTATTTAATTGAATATATTTATTACTTACTTATGTTTTGGTATTTAATTATGTTAAGTATAAGATAGTATCTACCCAAAGGAGTGCTATATTATACTATTATGTACATATCTGAATCGCGTTAGCTATGAGCTTATAGTTATTTCAATTTTTTTTTAATTTGCAGTAGTTCCATGAATACACATGCTTCATTTGTTACATTATTCACTAGTGTTAATTTTTCTGAATGGAGAGAACAAGTCAATTTCCATTTAGGTGTTCAGGATCTTGACTTGGCACTCCTTGAGGATAAACCTGTTGCTCTTACAACAGCTAGTACTGAGATAGAAAAATCACATCATAAAGCTGAAATGACCCTCCTATATCTACTCTAATTTCATAAGGAATTTTTTTTTAACATAACAGGATATATAAATATATAGATATATCATCCATTGCAAATATAATTCTCAGGGTCAATATCTTTTTCCAATAAACCAAAATATATCCAGGATCATAATAATCAACCAATATAAATATATCAGTACATTCACAAAGATAAGCACATACATGTGAGGATGTATATGCCTCTCTTGTTTGAATCAGAGTTCTGGAAAACAAGAGGATGTTGGATTGCTAATTTATTTTATTTTATTTTTGACCAAACAATCCACTGGAAACATACACATTGTCTGTTTATACTAACTAAGAAGTGATCAAGTAATAATCAATAGTAAACAAGCTTTTAATATAGATGTTTATGTTAAGTTCTGAATAGTGACAAATTCAGTATAAAAGAAAGTGGATCCTAAAGGAACACAAGCAACATCTAGGCGTAATGGAAACGCGCCTAACTTATACATGACAGGTCACGAGTTCGAGTGCTATGCTGGTCGGTTCAAACACAATTTTTGGTTTTTCATTTTTTTTCTCCTGTACAGTTTGCAGTCTATTATCTACCTATATCTGCACACATATGTTTTATTTTTGCCTATATTCCAACATACTAAACAAATATCCTTGCTTAATTATTTTTGAAATCCATTCCTACAACCTAGAAGGCTTCAGGATTTGATATGAATTAAGAGTATGGTTCTTGGGTTTTGAGGATGATAAAAGTGTTTACCATTATTCATGTTTATATTTCTTCTTATAAGATCTGTCTAGCATTTAAAATGCATTTGGTTAAAATCTGAGTAAAATTCAGATTCCTATTACAAGTGCAAAGAAAAAGATGTGGTAATGTTTGCACTAAACATATTTATGTGCATATATATCTGCAACTATTTGAATCTGGCTTCCATCTACCTTATTACAGATCCTTTCTTCAATTAAAAATAGGACAGGAAACATTTGTATGGAACAAGTTTAACTATGGAAACCTTGCAGCCATATAAGACATTTAACCTATGCCTATTTCTTTTGCATACATATGCTATATTAGAAAATAAAACCATTTAAATTTTCTGAGAATCAACTCTCCAGATTTTCCAAAACTTAAATCCTTTCCAAAGATTCATGTTTGACTAATGCTTTTATAAAATGTGATCATTCAATTTTAACATGGTGTTCTTGCTAAATCTACTTACAAGATTTGATTAAAATTCTTTTTAAACATAACAGATGTTTAACTTAATTCATAGTTTCCAGATACAAATCAATCTCTTAACAAAATGCCTAACAAAATATCCATCCAATATTCAACACTTAATACAAGTGGCAATTTAAATTGTCAATACATGCAGATTTCAACATTTAGGCTCTTATCTAACTAAGTTTTAGCATGCTATATCTTCTCCTCAAGGCCTTGCTTCTACTCCTACTTAGTTGCTGCAATCCCTGAAAAAGCATTTGAAACTGCCTCATTTTAAATGAGACACCCCAGATGCCATTAGCACACTAGGCTCAGACACATGTCTGGTATGAGAAAATTCACAAAAGCAATTTGTTAATTAGGTTAAAATCAAGTTAAGTACAAATACATAAGGTTCTGTCCTTTGGAATCAGGTAAATACTTGTGTGCATGCTCTGTGTCATTGTGCATGTGCACACTTTAACTTTCTTTCCAGAGACTACACATATGAATATGGCACATACATTCAAGCATACAACTCAATCATAAACAAACAATCATTCATACCAAACAGGAAAATAACTAATATGAGTTAAATCACTTATTCAATTCTCATATTTCAAATCTGGGAAAAACTCTAGTTTTCTCATCTGCTCAAGTATTATTTCCTTGGTATATTTATCTATCCTTGGTCTCATCTGCAATATTTATGAATCAATGGACACACTGTAATGAACTAATTCACTCCATTACACAAAGATCTCAGGACTTAAACAAGCCATGTGTCAACTTATGTTACTCAAGCACACAAGTCATTCCTGCAGTGTTCTTGACCCCAATTTCCTAATCAGGTTTAAGTTAATAATAACCCCTTTTGATTGTTCATGACAAAACCATTCAGTGATCCATTAACTGAAAACATCTATATCATGGTATCTCCTATTATTCATGACCATACAGAAAACAACAAGCAAACAACCATTGGTGACTACAAAATAAGGTTCTGTATATATATATATAGATATTCATCCTGGTATATTTTTCTTTAAAGGAGTTTAGGCAGCTAACATTGGCTTATAGCTTCTGGGAGAGTTTTTCTTTTGCAAACATTTGTGCTTGAGTTAAACTCAGGATGACCTGGTTTCACTGAATCGCAAAATTTTGTTTGCTATGCATTTTATTGAATCAGGAGCATCAGCACATAGGAAACCCTATTGCACCCCTAATTCCTTTCTATTTCAAGCCTCAGCACTTATACATGAGTATATTGCAGCTCATCATTATTTACATCTTTCTGGGTTGAGCCAAAACCAATACTACTTGCCTATTCTCAACATCTTATTTTCTGGGTATTTGTTTATATCCCTAAATATTAACATATCAGAGATCTGAGTGTATAAAACAGACATGTATGCTAACAACACATAAAACTTTGTTATAATAAAACAAGTGATCAACCAAAGAAAATCAAAACATATTCAGGTTTAAATTCACAGATAAACATTCATATATGAAAATACTCTTTTAATAACAATACTTTTTATCTGGCTGCCTATATTAGGACTTATTGCCTTAGATTTTTGAGTGAGTTTTCTCACCTAGCTCTCTCCTTTGTTTCCTTAATTAACTGATGAACTCCTGCTCTTATCCTCAAGCTCTCTTTCTTCCCTTGTCTTATGATTTCTGTGGTATTGTTTTTTTTTTTTTTAAAATTCTTTTCTGAGGAGAAGAGGAGGCTGCTGCATATACTTGTATATATATATACAGGGTATCTCTTAGGGTTTTGGGTATTGGCTAAAGCCATTTTTGCCCACCAGAAAATCATGTTATCTGAATTTTAAACCCAAAGTTTTACCCCTTCCCGGCTTAATTTGGGTGAAGAGAAAAGTGGTTACACATTTGTCAGAAATTTGCTTTTCAGAAAATACTTTTCCCCCTTGTCTACAATCATGCTAAAAATATGACTTGGTTTTGTTATTTATTAAATACACTTCCTAATTCTGCCTATAGTAACATTTCTCTGTTTTCTCTTATTTTTTTTCTATTTTTAGCTTTCATGTAAATGGCATGTACTTCCTTTATTTATTTATAAGAGGATTAGTTCTTTTTATATCTTCATTCTTTTTTTATTTCTACTTATATTAAAATATGTCTATATATATATATTTTATTTCACTAGTTTGAACTCTAGTATTTTATTAACTCATATATATATATATATTTATATATATCATTCTGTATTGACACACACATGCACATGTATACTTAAGAAAAATATTCAGTAGCATACATATATTTATATTTACTTATGCATTCAGCTTTTAAAGATTTAATATATATATATATATATTCCCATACATATCAATATGTATTTATTCTTAAAGTTCAGAGATTTTTAGCTTTAGTTCATGTGCATACCCTGTGCACACATGTACACATATACTGATACACTATCAAGCCATATCAATCTCCTTCCAAAATTGAATTCAAAAATTATTTGAATTCACTTATATTTGTCAAAATAAATTCCTAAAATTTTAGGTCATTACATACACCCCTCCTTTTAGAAATTGTGTCCCACAATTTACCTAAGCTTAAAATAAATTTTAAACTTAATTCAGAGAACAAGTATATTCTCTACTAAATAGATTCTTAGTTCTATACTAACTAAAAAATATATTCATCCAAAATAAAGAAAGCAATCAAAAATCAGAATTACCTTAATCTGAAAATAGCTTAGGATAATTCATCCTAACCTTGTCTTCTAATTCCCATGTGCAGTCACTAGGATCTAGACTCCACTGTACCTTCACAAGTTTCAGAGACTTATTCCTCAACTTCTTCACATCTTTTGCCAAAATTCCCACTGGATCCTTTTCATAAATCAAATTAGGATTTATCTGCACTTGGGTTGGGGTTTCAAGAATTTCTGCCTTGTCATGGACCCATCTCCTCAATTGTGATACATGAAAAACATCATGTATACCTTGCATGTTTTCTGGTAATCCCAACTTATATGCCAAGGGACCAATTCTCTCCAGAATTTTGTATGGTCCAATATATCTTGGGGTTAATTTGCCTTGTTTTCCAAACCTCAGCACATTTTTCATGGGTGAGATTTTGATGAAAACAAAATTTCCCACTTCATATTCTACCTGCCTCCTTCTCATGTCTGCAAATTTCTTTTGCCTATCTTGAGCTGCTGTCATTCTTCTTCTTATCAACTCAATTTTCTCCTTGGTTTCTTGTATGTACTCAGGTCCTAAAATAGACCTTTCTCCTGCTTCTACCCAGCAAACAGGTGACAAACAGGGTTTACCATATAAGGCTTCAAATGGAGCCATTCCTATGGTGCTTTGGTAGCTGTTGTTGTATGTAAATTCAACTAGATGAAGATAATCTTCCCAGTTGCCCCCAAAATCCAGTATACATGCCCTCAACATGTCCTCCAAAACTTTGTTTACCACCTCAGTCTGCCCATCTGATTGAGGATGGTAGGCAGTACTTAAACATAGTTCACTTCCCATTGCTTCTTGAAAGCTTCTCCAGAATTTTGAAGTGAAGATGGTATCCCTATCACTCACAATGGTTTTGGGAATGCCATGTAACCTTACCACTTCTTTTATAAAAATTTGAGCTAGTTTTGGTGCTGTTCTTTCTGACTTGACTGGGATGAAGTGTGCTACCTTGGTTAGCCTATCAACTATCACCCATATGCTTGTATTACCTCTCTTAGATCTAGGCAGTCCATCTATGAAGTCCATAGATATGTCTTCCCACTTCCACTGTGGTACACTAAGAGGTTGCATCAACCCTGATGGTCTTTGAGTTTCAGCCTTGACTTGTTGGCAAGTCATACATTTGGCAATGTACTTGGCTATATCAGATTTCATCCCCTTCCACCAGAAGTCTCTTTTCAAATTTTGATACATTTTTGTGTTACCTGGGTGTATGGAGTACCTACTTCTGTGATATTCATTCAATATCTCCTTCTTCAATTCTATGTCCTCTGGTACACACATCCTATTCTGGTATCTCACATAACCATCTTTATCAATATGGTGATTCATTACTTCCTCCCCTCTTGAGAGGAGCATTCTCTTCTCTAATAAGTGAGCATCTTGTTCTTGCATTTTTCCTACCTTCAGAATTAAATCTGGTTGAAGTGTCATTAAGCTTAACTTCCCTTTATCTTCTTGTGCACCATGCATCTTCTCATTAATGTGCACACAACCATTCTCCCCAATCTCTAACTCAGTTAGCAAAGACAAATCTTTAAATTCTGCTATCATCATTATAGCCAATTTAGCATGCTGTCTACTTAGAGCATCTGCAACTTTGTTTGCTTTGCCTGGTGTATAGAGTATGTCAAAATCATAGGCAGCTAAGAACTCCACCCATCTGTGTTGCCTCATGTTCAAATCTTTTTGTGAAAACAAATATTTTAGAGACTTGTGGTCAGTGTAGAGTTCAAACTTAGTGCCTAACAAATAATGTCTCCAAAGTTTTAAAGCATATATCACAGCTGCTAATTCGAGATCATGTGTGGCATACCTTACTTCATGGGGTTTAAGTTGTCTGGATGCATATGCAATGACTTGGCCTTGTTGCATCAACACTGCACCCAAGCCAAATCCACTAGCATCAGTGTATACCACTAATTCTTCATTTCCATGTGGTACCTTTAGAATTGGAGCATTCACCAATGCCTCCTTCAACTGTTCAAAAGACTTTTCACATTTTTCTGACCAAACAAAAGCTTGGTTCTTCCTGGTTAGGTTAGTGAGTGGTGTAGAAATTTTTGAAAAATCTTTTATAAACCTTCTATAATACCCTGCCATCCCCATAAATGACCTCACTTCACTCACAGTGTTTGGCCTCTTCCATGCTTGAATAGCCACTACTTTATTGGGGTTCACAGAAATTCCTTTGGCAGATATTACATGGCCAAGAAAATGTACTTCCTCCTTCCAAAACACACATTTTGAAAATTTTGCCTTTAAATCTTTTTCCCTTAGCCTAGACAAAACCAGGTGCAAATGATGCTTATGTTCTTCCACTGTCTTGGAATAGATCAAAATGTCATCTATGAAAATAAGCACAAACTTGTCTAAACAATCTCTAAAGGTTCTGTTCATTAAATCTACAAAGTAAGATGGTGCATTGGTCAAGCCAAATGGCATGACCAAAAATTCATACAACCCATACCTAGTGTTAAAGGCAGTGTACTTGATGCTTGATTCTTCCACCTTCATTTGATGAAAACCAGATGCTAAGTCTAGTCTAGAAAATACTCTTGCCCCTGCTAATTGATCAAAAAGATCATCTATTCTTGGCAATGGGTATTTATTTTTTATAGTTACTTTGTTTAATTCTCTATAATCTATGCAAAGTCTTAAGGAGCCATCTTGCTTCTTAACAAATACCACTGGTGCTCCCCAGCAAGAATTACTTGGTCTTATAAAACCCTTTTCTTCCAATTCTTCTAACTGTTTCTTTAATTCTTTTAATTCATTTGGCCCCATTCTAGTTGGCTTTTTAATCACTGGGCTTGCTCCTGGAACTAGATTGATCTGGAATTCTACTGGTCTATGGTGTGGAATACCCTTGACCTCACCAAACACATCCAAATATTCATTGACTATGGGAATTTCTTCAATGGTTAGTTCACTGAAATCTTTTTCTGAGTCAACCAAATGATATAGTTTTCCTTCCTTAGCTACCTCACATAAAACTGTGATTCTCTGGCCTCTAGAATTTTGCAATGATATGGTGGATGAGTCTAAATTAATTATGGCTTTAAATTGCCTTAACCAGTCTACCCCCAATATAACACCTATATTTGGGTAATTCAAAACATATAAATTGGAAATGAACATATTTCCTCCTATGTTTAACTCCACATCCACACAAATCATATTTAAAACACTAGAACTCCCCAATGGACTTTGTATATGCAATGGGGTTTCAACTAATATGCAATTCAGTTTTAGCATTCTAACCAGTTCATAAGAAATTAAGGAGTGAGTTGCCCCAGTATCATATACTACTGTTATGGGTATGGTACAAATAAGTAATGTACCTTCCACTTGGCTATGGTTTACAGTGCCACTCTCCACTGTGGCTTTGCCTTTTCCTTCCAAATTTTCCAATTTGCCTTGCTGTTTATACTCAGGACAATTCCTCTTCATATGCCCCTCTTTCCCACATAGATAGCATTTGAAAGCTCCTCCTTTCAACTCTGGACATTTTGGTTTGATATGCCCTTCTTTTCTACACTGATGGCACACAATTTTCTTCTTGTCTTCCTTAGCCTTGACATCTCCAGTGCTTTTGTTACTAGCCTCTTCTTTCTTCTTATCATAAGGGTGATACCTCCCCTTACCTTTCTTGTTATTATTGCTCTTAAAATTTCTGAACTTCTCCCTTTCCTTGTCATGCTGCTCTAATCTCAAAGCTAAGTCTATCACATGATCAAAAGTCTTGTCTGCATAGGGTAACATGGCTCTGCTAAGTCCTGGGTTCAGACCTTTTATGTACCTATCATTTTTAGATGCCTCATCTGCCACAAGCATTGCTCCATATGTGGAAAGCCCCTCAAACTTTTGAGTATATTCTGTGACAGTCATGGTTCCTTGTCTAAGTCTAATGAATTCTTCTAGCAAGGTAGTCTTTGCTGATGCTGGTACAAACCTTGCCTCCAACATCTCTTTGAATTGATTCCAAGTGATTTCATTCTCATTCCTTCCTGCAATGATTACTTCCCACCAGCCTAAAGCTACTCCTTTTAGCTGTCTTGAAGCCACTTGCCTCTTTCTTTGATCATCCAGTTGCATGTCATTGAAAATTCTTTCCAATGTTCTCAACCATGTTTGAATTTCCATGATACTCTCTGTCCCTTCAAAGCTTTTGCCTCCTAAATGAGTATATGTCTTAAGCAATTTTGAGAGTTCTTCATTGGGATTTTCTTGCCTTTGTCCTGCCCCATCCCTAAATGCTCTCACCAAGTCTTGCAGATTGACCATTGGTGGTGCATGGGAAGATCCTGCTCCCTGATTTGGTGGTCTCCCTACCATAGTTTGCTAATAATAATTTACATAGCTGGTTAGTTTGATATTTAGTTCCTTTTAATTTTATTTCTATCTAAGAACTTGATCCTTACTTCTACTATGTTGAATAACATAGCTCTGATACCAACTGAAATGACCCTCCTATATCTACTCTAATTTCATAAGGAATTTTTTTTTTAACATAACAGGATATATAAATATATAGATATATCATCCATTGCAAATATAATTCTCAGGGTCAATATCTTTTTCCAATAAACCAAAATATATCCAGGATCATAATAATCAACCAATATAAATATATCAGTACATTCACAAAGATAAGCACATACATGTGAGGATGTATATGCCTCTCTTGTTTGAATCAGAGTTCTGGAAAACAAGAGGATGTTGGATTGCTAATTTATTTTATTTTATTTTTGACCAAACAATCCACTGGAAACATACACATTGTCTGTTTATACTAACTAAGAAGTGATCAAGTAATAATCAATAGTAAACAAGCTTTTAATATAGATGTTTATGTTAAGTTCTGAATAGTGACAAATTCAGTATAAAAGAAAGTGGATCCTAAGGGAACACAAGCAACATCTAGGCGTAATGGAAACGCGCCTAACTTATACATGACAGGTCACGAGTTCGAGTGCTATGCTGGTCGGTTCAAACACAATTTTTGGTTTTTCATTTTTTTTTTCTCCTGTACAGTTTGCAGTCTATTATCTACCTATATCTGCACACATATGTTTTATTTTTGCCTATATTCCAACATACTAAACAAATATCCTTGCTTAATTATTTTTGAAATCCATTCCTACAACCTAGAAGGCTTCAGGATTTGATATGAATTAAGAGTATGGTTCTTGGGTTTTGAGGATGATAAAAGTGTTTACCATTATTCATGTTTATATTTCTTCTTATAAGATCTGTCTAGCATTTAAAATGCATTTGGTTAAAATCTGAGTAAAATTCAGATTCCTATTACAAGTGCAAAGAAAAAGATGTGGTAATGTTTGCACTAAACATATTTATGTGCATATATATCTGCAACTATTTGAATCTGGCTTCCATCTACCTTATTACAGATCCTTTCTTCAATTAAAAATAGGACAGGAAACATTTGTATGGAACAAGTTTAACTATGGAAACCTTGCAGCCATATAAGACATTTAACCTATGCCTATTTCTTTTGCATACATATGCTATATTAGAAAATAAAACCATTTAAATTTTCTGAGAATCAACTCTCCAGATTTTCCAAAACTTAAATCCTTTCCAAAGATTCATGTTTGACTAATGCTTTTATAAAATGTGATCATTCAATTTTAACATGGTGTTCTTGCTAAATCTACTTACAAGATTTGATTAAAATTCTTTTTAAACATAACAGATGTTTAACTTAATTCATAGTTTCCAGATACAAATCAATCTCTTAACAAAATGCCTAACAAAATATCCATCCAATATTCAACACTTAATACAAGTGGCAATTTAAATTGTCAATACATGCAGATTTCAACATTTAGGCTCTTATCTAACTAAGTTTTAGCATGCTATATCTTCTCCTCAAGGCCTTGCTTCTACTCCTACTTAGTTGCTGCAATCCCTGAAAAAGCATTTGAAACTGCCTCATTTTAAATGAGACACCCCAGATGCCATTAGCACACTAGGGTCAGACACATGTCTGGTATGAGAAAATTCACAAAAGCAATTTGTTAATTAGGTTAAAATCAAGTTAAGTACAAATACATAAGGTTCTGTCCTTTGGAATCAGGTAAATACTTGTGTGCATGCTCTGTGTCATTGTGCATGTGCACACTTTAACTTTCTTTCCAGAGACTACACATATGAATATGGCACATACATTCAAGCATACAACTCAATCATAAACAAACAATCATTCATACCAAACAGGAAAATAACTAATATGAGTTAAATCACTTATTCAATTCTCATATTTCAAATCTGGGAAAAACTCTAGTTTTCTCATCTGCTCAAGTATTATTTCCTTGGTATATTTATCTATCCTTGGTCTCATCTGCAATATTTATGAATCAATGGACACACTGTAATGAACTAATTCACTCCATTACACAAAGATCTTAGGACTTAAACAAGCCACGTGTCAACTTATGTTACTCAAGCACACAAGTCATTCCTGCAGTGTTCTTGACCCCAATTTCCTAATCAGGTTTAAGTTAATAATAACCCCTTTTGATTGTTCATGACAAAACCATTCAGTGATCCATTAACTGAAAACATCTATATCATGGTATCTCCTATTATTCATGACCATACAGAAAACAACAAGCAAACAACCATTGGTGACTACAAAATAAGGTTCTGTATATATATATATATATAGATATTCATCCTGGTATATTTTTCTTTAAAGGAGTTTAGGCAGCTAACATTGGCTTATAGCTTCTGGGAGAGTTTTTCTTTTGCAAACATTTGTGCTTGAGTTAAACTCAGGATGACCTGGTTTCACTGAATCGCAAAATTTTGTTTGCTATGCATTTTATTGAATCAGGAGCATCAGCACATAGGAAACCCTATTGCACCCCTAACTCCTTTCTATTTCAAGCCTCAGCACTTATACATGAGTATATTGCAGCTCATCATTATTTACATCTTTCTGGGTTGAGCCAAAACCAATACTACTTGCCTATTCTCAACATCTTATTTTCTGGGTATTTGTTTATATCCCTAAATATTAACATATCAGAGATCTGAGTGTATAAAACAGACATGTATGCTAACAACACATAAAACTTTGTTATAATAAAACAAGTGATCAACCAAAGAAAATCAAAACATATTCAGGTTTAAATTCACAGATAAACATTCATATATGAAAATACTCTTTTAATAACAATACTTTTTATCTGGCTGCCTATATTAGGACTTATTGCCTTAGATTTTTGAGTGAGTTTTCTCACCTAGCTCTCTCCTTTGTTTCCTTAATTAACTGATGAACTCCTGCTCTTATCCTCAAGCTCTCTTTCTTCCCTTGTCTTATGATTTCTGTGGTATTGTTTTTTTTTTTTTAAATTCTTTTCTGAGGAGAAGAGGAGGCTGCTGCATATACTTGTATATATATATACAGGGTATCTCTTAGGGTTTTGGGTATTGGCTAAAGCCATTTTTGCCCACCAGAAAATCATGTTATCTGAATTTTAAACCCAAAGTTTTACCCCTTCCCGGCTTAATTTGGGTGAAGAGAAAAGTGGTTACACATTTTTCAGAAATTTGCTTTTCAGAAAATACTTTTCCCCCTTGTCTACAATCATGCTAAAAATATGACTTGGTTTTGTTATTTATTAAATACACTTCCTAATTCTGCCTATAGCAACATTTCTCTGTTTTCTCTTATTTTTTTTCTATTTTTAGCTTTCATGTAAATGGCATGTACTTCCTTTATTTATTTATAAGAGGATTAGTTCTTTTTATATCTTCATTCTTTTTTTATTTCTGCTTATATTAAAATATGTCTATATATATATATTTTATTTCACTAGTTTGAACTCTAGTATTTTATTAACTCATATATATATATATTTTTATATATATCATTCTGTATTGACACACACATGCACATGTATACTTAAGAAAAATATTCAGTAGTATACATATATTTATATTTACTTATGCATTCAGCTTTTAAAGATTTAATATATATATATATATATATATATATATTCCCATACATATCAATATGTATTTATTCTTAAAGTTCAGAGATTTTTAGCTTTAGTTCATGTGCATACCCTGTGCACACATGTACACATATACTGATACACTATCAAGCCATATCAATCTCCTTCCAAAATTGAATTCAAAAATTATTTGAATTCACTTATATTTGTCAAAATAAATTCCTAAAATTTTGGGTCATTACAAAAGCATGGGAACGCAGTAACAGATTGAGCCTTATGTTTATTAAGATGACTGTTGCTAACAACATCAAGTCAACAATTCCACAAACAGAAAGTGCAAAGGAATATATGCAGTTTGTGGAAGAGCGTTTTCGTTCAGCTGATAAGTCACTCGCTGGTACTCTTATGGCAGAACTTACGACCATGAAGTTTGATGGGTCGCGAACTATGCAAGAGCACATTATAGAGATGACTAATCTTGCAGCAAGGTTAAACTCCCTTGGACTTACAGTAGAGGATTCTTTTCTTGTCCAGTTTATCCTGAACTTGCTACCTTCTGAATATGGACCTTTTCAAATTAACTATAACACTATAAAGGATAAGTGGAATGTTAATGAATTGACCAGTAGACTTGTTCAGGAAGAAGGACGTTTGAAAAATCAAGTGAATCACTCAGTAAGTTTTGTGAGTAATAAAGCTGGTAAAGAAAAGAATGGAAAATCAAGTCATTTCAAGAAGAAAAAAGCACCTGCTAAGAATGGGCAGGATAAGGAAAAGAAGGAACTAAAGGATGTTCGATGTCATTTCTGTAAAAGGAAAGGACATTATCAAAATGACTGTCCGAAAAGGATAGCTTGGTTCGAAAAGAAAGGTAATCCTATCTTTCGTATGTTTTGAATCAAATTTAGTTGAAGTTCCTATTAATACATGGTGGCTTGATACTGGTGCTACAACTCATGTCTCCAATAATATGCAAGAATCAGATTATGGTATAGGAATCAATAAGGACCCAGTTTCGTTTTCACATGCTGTAGAAAGTAAAGAGTCAAGGAACGGATTAATGCCATGAAAGAAGAACTAAAATCGATGCAACAGAATGAAGTTTGGGATCTCGTTGAGTTACCACATGGCTGTAAAAGAGTCGGATGCAAATGGGTTTTTAAAACCAAACATGACTCTAGTGGTAATATCGAACGGTATAAAGCTAGACTTGTTGCTAAGGGTTACACTCAGAAAGATGGTGTTGATTATAAGGAGACATTTTCTCCTGTTTCGAAAAAGGACTCACTAAGAATAATAATGGTATTAGTAGAACATTATGATTTGGAATTGCATCAAATGGATGTGAAAACAGCCTTTCTGAATGGAGATCTTGATGAGGATGTTTATATGGATCAACCTGAGGGTTTTTCTATAAAAGGTAAAGAACAATTGGTGTGTAAACTTAAGAAGTCAATATATAGGCTTAAACAAGCATCCCGGCAATGGTATATTAAGTTCAATACCATTATTACATCTTTTGGTTTTAAGGAAAATACGGTTGATCACTGTTTATACCAAAAGATCAGTGGGAGCAAGTTTATTTATCTAGTCCTTTATGTTGATGACATCTTGCTTACTGCAAATAATTTAAGCATATTGCATGAGACTAAGGAATTTCTCTCAACGAACTTTGAAATGAAAGATATGGGAGAGACATCCTATGTGATTGGAATAGAAATATTTCATGATCGATCACAAGGAATATTGAGATTGTCTCAGAAAGGATATATCGAAAGGATTCTAGAGAGATTTGGAATAAGTAAGTGTTCACCTGGGAAAGTTCCTGTACAGAAAGGTGGTAAATTCAATCTCATGCAATGTCCTAAGAATGATGTTGAACGAAAGGAAATGGAATCAATTCCATATGCATCTGTAGTTGGTAGCCTAATGTATGCTCAAACTTGTACTAGACCGAATATCAGTTTTGCGGTCGGTATGTTAGGGAGGTATCAAAGTAATCCAGGAAGGGAACATTGGCAAGCTGCAAAGAAAGTGTTGAGGTACTTACAAGGCACGAAAGATTACATGCTCATGTATAGTAGACCCAATGAATTGGAGGTGATTGGATATAGCGATTCAGATTTTGCTGGATGCATCGATACTAGAAAATCGACTTTTGGCTACCTGTTTATGTTTGTTCAAGGAGCCATATCATGGAAAAGTGCGAAACAAACTATTGTTGCTTCATCTACTATGGAGGCATAATTTGTGGCATGTTATGAAGCCACAATTCATGCATTATGGTTGCAGAACTTTATTTCAGGACTTGCGGTTGTCGACACCATTAGCAAGCCGCTGAAAATTTATTTTGATAACTCTGCAGCAGTGTTTGTGAGGAATGCGGAATATGGATCTTAAGGCTAGAATGAACACTAGATGGGGGTGAATAGTGTTTATAAGAAATTACTAAATCTTTTTGAGTTATTGTTGATTTATATACAAATGTATGCAATATTCAAACACAGATATAATCACAGAATCAAACACAGATGCAGAAATAAAGTAAATGTAGTAAAGGAAAGAACATACCGGATTTTATACTAGTTCGGAGTTACCCTACATCCAGTCCCGCACAACTAAGTACGGATTTCCTTTCAAAAGCAATTCAACAATTACAACCCTCGATTTCAAGGCCACGAGGTACACCCTCCAGAATCACAATCCTCTGGGTAGAGATACTTGATTTCCGGGCAACAAGTTCACCCAATTGATTTCTCAAGGCTACAATCACACATTTTCTCACTTAATTGATTTCCAAGGCTACAATCACACCTTTTACTCTATTGATTACAAAGAAAGCCTATAACTCTGAATAACACTGAGGATCTTGATGAGATAGTGACAGAGAATCAAACAAGAGATTATCTAGTTAGATTCAATGTTGATTTCAGCAGAGTAATGGTAAGAATATGTATAAATAAATGTGGAAGAAGAAGACAAGTGAAAAACCAGAAAATCTATGTACAAATTTGTTGAAACTAACCCCTATTTATAGAAGAACAACAGCCATGTCCATTCGTGAAAGGTTATGACGAATATACACTTCTTTTGAAATTCAAATTTTTGAATCTAACTGTCACTATTTCGACATGGGGTACTAGGGCATGTCGACATCCCAAAGCATTTTTTGAAGATTTGATTTTCTTTGAAAATAACCTTTATCTTATATTAAGAACTATTTAAACATTATAAATATACTTGACTATAGATAAAATACATAGATAAATATAGAGAATAATATATATAAAATTTTACTATAATTTTATATTTAAATCTAAGTATAAATATATTATAATTAAAAGATAGTTTAAAACAAACGAAGTTTAAAACAAGAGTTTATTAAAAACAAAAACAAAGAATATTTTAAGGCTAAAACATCTTTTTGAAAATCATTTAAAAAGATAATTTTTAAGGCTAAAACATTTTGAAAAGCAGTTTTGAAAATCATTCTGAAGTAGTTTTGAAAATCATTTTGAAGTAGTTTTACAAGCTTCTTCCTGCAGAATATCTCATCACATCAGGACTCGAGAACTTGTACAAAACCAGGATGTTCGTGGGTTTGTAAGCCACTTTCGTAGGTTTGTAAGCTACTTGTCGTGGGTTTGTAAGCCACTAAAAAGGTAGAAATGAGTTCCATCCCAAAAGAAAAATGGAGTGAAGATTTCAGTGCTATTATGAAGTTTTAACATAATTCTACACTCAATACTTATCTTGAAATCTTGAACTCTTGATAATCTTGATATTCTTGATACTCACGAGTCTTCAATCTTGATATCTTGAATCTCTATACTGTACAGTCTTCATTCTTGGTACCTGCATGGTTAAATCCTGCATATACATATATATCTAAACTATAATGTTAGTATTTATATTTTATAATCTTATTCTAAGGTTGTTGTCATCAAAACCATCAACTCATGGACTAACAATCTCCCCCTTTTTGATGATGACAACCTTTGTTTATAAAATATTACTTCTATCCTAATAACTCCCCCTAAAACTAATAACTCCCCCTTAATCTATGCCTAACTCTCCTATTTTATATTTCTCTCCCTTTGTCATCAACAAAAACAAACTAACTTCAAATTATATAACTCCCCCTCATTCTTGTACTTAAGTACCTGCATTTAAAATATATAATAGAGTATATAATAGATAGATTAAGAAATAACTATACTTATAGACATGATATTCAATTAATATATCAATGTATATTTATAAATTCATCAATCCACACCAAGTGTCAATCAAACCAATCAAAACACACAATTTCAATCAAAGCAATCAAATCAAACAAAGCAAACAAACCAACATCAAACATTTCAAGGAACTTCCACCCATCATTCTTCTCCGAAAATAGGGTCTGCTTTGATAGCATCCTAATTTTCATTGTCATTTGTGAGAGAGACAGGAGGATGTGCTTGGTTATCATCCTTGTGCAGTGAAGAAATCATCCATCGCATTGCATCGAAATGCCTTTCTTGCTCCTTAATCATCTGCATTTGACTCAACTCTAAGTGTCGCTGGTTACGAAGAATGAACGAAAGAATATTCTTGAACGAATTAAGAGTCTCTTCAAGATTCTCGGTTAAATTATGAATAGGATTTGCCATTTTTGAATTTGTGAGAAGAATGAGAGATAAAGAAGATAGAAAATAATACCAAGTGAAGAATTCTGGAAGAAATAGGTATTTATAGGTGTAGGAATTCATTTGAAATGAATAGACATAGGGTAGTTATTCAAATTTCAAATTTGAAATGAAATGTCATTTCTGACCAATACATGTCGACATGGTCAAGAGGGGGATGTCGACATGGTCCAGTGAATTTTCATGACCTTTTTGATTTTTTGAATAATTGTGTATATATATATATATTTATATAACATACTAACATTTATTCAGGAGATAAGATAAGCTAGATAACAGAAAAGGAAATCAATTTCATTGCATAATAGGATAATACAATGATTAACCATAAACATTCAAACTAAAGCAAACTAGAGTAATACATCATGAAATGAAAAGATACAACTAGTTAGAGGATGATGAAGATAATCCAAGTTTCTTGCTGACTTTGGAGAAAAACTTGGTCAACTTGGATGACATTTTGTCCAACTTCTTACTAACGGATCGTTTAAGAATCCGTTGATTCTTAACAATTATCTTTTGGTTTTTGAGAAGGGTTTTGTTGGTAGGATTGGAGGGATATTCAATACTTTCTAGGGATGTTTCACCTTCTTCTTCTTCTATTTCCATTTCATCCCCTTCTTCTTCTTCCTCCTCTTCCATTTCTTCATGGGCCAAACGTCTTCCTTTTCGGCAAGAGTCTCATAAGGTTGAAAAACATATGGGATTTTCATAAGAGAAATGTTTGAGATATTAAAAACTTTTCTTGAAATAAATTCTTCTCCTTTGAAATTTACTCCAAAATAGTTGAAAATCCGAGTAAGATAAATTCCATGATATAAAGTGTTTTCTTCCATTTCAAAATTTTTAGGACGAAATTCATCCAAAATAAGTTGCGCCCAATTGATATCATAATTTTCGAAGATAGCAAAAAGTGCTTTGCACACTTTTGAAGTAGGATTGTTAAAATTTCCCGATCTTGGGGTCAAAGTATGTTGTAAAAGAAGATTGACAATTCTTGCTTTAGGACGAAAGTTTCGGTTTTTAAATTCAAAGTTTTCATCTCCTTCAAAAATATGATGAAATGTTTCACGATCATGTTCATCGATTTGAAAACTAGAAAGATCCATTCCCGTGCTTTTGCAATTGAGAATGGTACCCAAAAGATCACAATTCAAAACAATTTTAGTCCCTTTGACACTACTCCAAATTTCATTATCATTTCCTTCATAAAATTCTCGATTGAGATTTGCATAGAAAATTTTAACAAGATTTGGGCAACAAACAAAATCATTTTGAGAAGAATCAACAAGACTAAGAATTTGATTCTTTGCAAAAAGAGTATCAATTTCATAAGAAGCAAAATCTTGAAAAATAGCAAACTTTTCGGGATGGACTTTTCCATAATTAGCATAATTGATGTATGCTTTTATGGCCTCCGGATTATTGAGGAGTTGCTCTTTCAAGTTTCTGGAAAGTCTCATGGTGGAGGGGTTGCTTGAAGAAGCCATTAAAGTAGAGAGTAGAGAGCTTGAAGTTTTGAAGAGAGAGTTTGAATTTGAAAATGAAAGTGAAAAGTTGTGATAAAAGATAGTGAATAAATAGATTTTTGAAAGACATGTTCTCTGGTCAAAAGATGCCTTTTCAGAGTATTGAATGAAGTGAAAAGGTGGAGGGAAATTCAAACATTTGAATTCAAATTTTGAATTTCTAAATTTGTACCCATGTCGACATCATGGTAGGGACCATGTCGACATGTGCCTGAGATATTCTATGATTTACTTTTCCTAACTACTCTAATATATATATATATATATTTATGATCTGGAATAATATTATGATTATATTATATTCCATAAAATATATATATAAAAATAATAATAAAAATAATAAAAATAATAATAAAAATACTAAAAATAATACACTTATAATAAAATAATAGAAAATAAATTTAAAATTCAATCAACACACCAATTCAAAAAACAATCAATCATCTAATTCTAAGCATGCAATTTCAATCAATTGTATTGTAAATGTGTACCTTTTTCTGAGTCCGTTTTCTTGAATTTGTTGAAGTCGTGAACTGCCGTGAAACACAAATTTGAGTTATCTGTCTTTTGATCATCATCGCTTGAAGACGAATCTGAGTCATCTAGAGTAGCAGTAAATGCATGCTTCCATTTCTTTACTGATTCATTGTTTATAGGAGGATTCTGCCTATCTGGATACGGACAGTCTCTTTTCATATGGCCTGGTTCACCACAGTTGAAACATTTGACATTGTTTGGCACTACATTCTGATTTCCAGAATTCTTATAGTTGTTTCTCTTGAGATTATTCATCTTTCTGTATTTCAGGAATTTTTGAAAATTCCTGGTCATAAATGCTATCTATTCATCATTATCACTGTTTGAGTCTGATCCGTCGGTTAATGCATTGAATGCCATTTATTTCTTTTCAGATGCTTTGCTTTCTCTTCTCCCGATCATTTGGACTTCAAACGATATTATATTTCCAATTAATTCTTCTATCTTTAAGGTACTGATGTCATTTGCCTCTTCAATTGCAAGTGTCTTTTGATCTCATTCTGGAGTGAGAATTTAAATTTTTTCTGACTTGATCTTCATGCGAAAATTCCTTTCCCAAGGATATTAAAGAATGCACAATATCCTGAAATCGACTATACATATCTGAAATAGACTCATTAGTATTCATTTTAAATAACTGAAACTGATTTGTGAGCATGGAAATTTTGGTCCTGTTTAACTTTGCTTGTTCCTTCGTAAGTCACTTGCAAAGTTTTCCAGATTTCATATGCAGACTTACAAACTGACACTCTATTAAATTCATTCCTATCAAGTGAACAAAACAGAATATTCATTGCTTTAGAATTATTTTGTGCAACAGTCTTTTGCTCAGTGGTCCACTATGCAAAATCAGTTGTGGGTTCAGAATATTCAGTTTGTGTGATATTCCAAGTATATAATCCTATAGATTGTAAATATATTTTCATCCTACATGCCCAATATGCATAGTTACTGCCATTAAAAAGTGGTGGTCTGACAGTAGACTGACCTTCTACAAATGAACTAGTGACAGGGATACTAGTATTAGTAACAGTACCAGTGTTGGTAGCCATTTTGAAAACTTTTCAAAATTCAGATTATGAAACTTTTGAAAACCTTGCTCTAATACCAAATGTGAGGAATGCGGTATATGGATCTTAAGGCTAGAATGAACACTAGAGTGGGGGTGAATAGTGTTTATAAGAAATTACTAAATCTTTTTGAGTTATTGTTGATTTGTACACAAATGTATGCAATATTCAGACACAGATATAATCACAGAATCAAACACAGATGCCGAAATAAAGTAAATGCAGTGAAGAAAAGAACATACCAGATTTTATACTGGTTCGGAGTTACCCTACATCCAGTCCCGCACAACTAAGTACGGATTTCCTTTCAAAAGCAATTCAACAATTACAACCCTCGATTTCAAGGCCACGAGGTACACCCTCCAGAATCACAATCCTCTGGGTAGAGATACTTGATTTCCGGGCAACAAGTTCACCCAATTGATTTCTCAAGGCTACAATCACACCTTTTCTCACTTGATTGATTTCCAAGGCTACAATCACAACTTTTACTCTATTGATTACAAAGAAAGCCTACAACTCTGAATAACACTGAGGATCTTGATGAGATAGTGACAGAGAATCAAACCAGATATTATCTAGTTAGATTCAATGTTGATTTCGGCAGAGTAATGGTAAGAATATGTATAAAGAAATGTGGAAGAAGAAGAGAAGTGAAAAACCAGAAAATCTATGTACAAATTCGTTGAAACTAACCCCTATTTATAGAAGAACAACAACCATGTCCATTCGTGAAAGGTTATGGCGAATAGACACTTATTTTGAAATTCAAATTTTTTAATCTAACTGTCACTATGTCGACATAGGGTACTAGGGCATGTCGACATCCCAAAGCATTTTTAGAAGATTTGATTTTCTTTGAAAATAACCTTTATCTTATATTAAAAACTATTTAAACATTATAAATATACTCGACTATAGATAAAATACATAGATAAATATAGAGAATAATATATATATATATAATTTTACTATAATTTTATATTTAAATCTAAGTATAAATATATTATAATTAAAAATAGTTTAAAACAAACGAAGTTTAAAACAAGAGTTTATTAAAAACAAAAACAAAGAATATTTTAAGGCTAAAACATCTTTTTGAAAACCATTTGAAAAGATAGTTTTTAAGGCTAAAACATTTTGAAAAGCAGTTTTGAAAATCATTCTGAAGTAGTTTTGAAAATCATTTTGAAGTAGTTTTGCAAGCTTCTATACTGTACAGTCTTCATTCTTGGTACCTGCATGGTTAAATCTTGCATATACATATATATCTAAACCATAATGTTAGTATTTATATTTTATAATCTTATTCTAAGGTTGTTGTCATCAAAACCATCAACTCATGGACTAACAGTGTTTTCTCAAAAAACAACAAGTACTCTAAAGGTGCCAAACATATGGAACTGAAGTATCTTGTTGTGAAAGATGAGGTTCAGAAACAAAGAGTGTCAATCATGCACATCAAGACAGAACTTATGATTGCAGACCCTTTGACGAAAGGGTTACAGCAAAGACAATTTAAGGAACATGTTCAAAGAATGGGTCTTGGTTGTATTAATAATAATTGATGTGTGACATTCTGAGCTCCTTTGTGTGTTTCTGATATACAATAATTATGTGTCTCTTGTTTTAATGTGGTAGTACGTACTTTATGTAATTTTAAACAAGAAAGAGTCTTATAAAGATATTATGTTTAATCATTATGATATAAGACATTATGTGGACCATTATGCTGTTTTATATAAATTATGAGTATAAATGATGGATTGCTGGTATTGCAGTATACGGAAGGGAATGCATTGAATTAATAATGCACAACCGCCATAACTCTCAGCAATTTATCATAGTGTGATGTTCAACACTTGATATTATGAATAATCGGGTCAAGTGGGAGAATGTTAGAAACCGCTATTAGAAACTGCAATTGGCTCATTTACTTTTAACGTTATGCAGTTTCTAATCTTAATGTGACCCTATTAATTAGGTCATAAATATAACGTTTCATTTACCTTTAACGTTCTTTAACGTTATGCAGTTTCTAATCTTAATGTGACCGGATTAATTAAGTCATAAATAGACCGTTCTATAACTAGAACATTAGGTCTGTGATTAATCTTAAGCGTTGAATTGGTATATGATGGACGTACCAGATTTAGAGTTAAATGTTATATAAAGGATTGGGTCCTCTCTCTCCCAGCCAACAGATGTATTCTTCTCCATCAAGAAACACATAAAGAAATAGGGTTAGAGAGAGAAACCGAATTCTGAGAAGAAGAGTAATTATTGGAAGTCAGAAGAAGAAGATGACAACCATTATATAACGATTACGATTTTTCGACGCTCGAAAGTCGACATTAATACGTCCACTGTATCAAATGCCGCGCAATCGAATGCCGGAAAACCGAACCATTAGGGTTAAAAGAAGAGGT
The DNA here is from genome assembly GCA_030737815.1 of Allium fistulosum. Lineage (NCBI taxonomy): Eukaryota > Viridiplantae > Streptophyta > Magnoliopsida > Asparagales > Amaryllidaceae > Allium > Allium fistulosum. The sequence continues at coordinate 240,651,712 of CM060902.1, forward strand.
AGAAGAAGACAGAAGAAAAGAAAGAACAGAAAAACACAGAAACAGAAACAATATCAGAATCTCACATTCGCAGCGGAACAATATATAATAGATAATCACTAGTCTTTTAAAACAAAGAACTATATCAGTTTATACATACATCAATCAGAGTGAATATACAACTCGATACAATAATGGACAGTTATATAAACCTGTCCTCATACAGAATACACAGCGGAAATAAATAACAAGTACGGAAGTACGTCTCGCCATCTAGCTTATCCCCAAAGCTCCAGAATATCCAGAATATCCTGATAAAAATAACTCTAGGCTGCCCGTGTGGAAAATTATGGGCACCCAGAGTTTAGAAGGGAACAATAAACTCCGAGTCAGTCATGGTGACTGGTGTGAGATCGTAAAACAGTTATTTTCACAAAGAAAATAAAACAGATTCGCAATGCTTTTGGAAAATGAAACTACCATAAGGCCTCCCGCCACACACACAATGCAAACGCAGAATCGGAGGAGATTTCTCCTTATGATAGTCAAAGATGCTTACTACGCCAATCATTGGATTATTATTAATGTCTAGTGTAGAAAATATTTCGAAAGTATAATATTAATCTTAGCCAGCATAGACATTTCGAACTATGCCTGCTATAGCTACCATCTAAACAGTGGGGCGCCACCATAAGTAAATGGCAGGTTCTACAACTAAAACCGTACAATTTCGTATTGGGAATTGGATTTCCAACAAATGGTCAGGCTAAGGAACTTCCTTTCCTACTGCCGAATGGGATCGCCTCTGGCTAGACGTCCCGAGAGACAAACTGCTCTCTGCCAACAAAGCCGGGTTACCCCTGTAACTAGGTAACTCACGAATATGCCATCCCCCGGTCCTTTGGGACCTTTATCCGAGCGCTCGGTAACCAACATCACACATAATAAATAAAGTGTGTCCACATGAGTAAGTATCTGGGCTCCATACCATGATACCACCCCTTTCCAGAAGGAAATGACATACCCTAAAGGGCGCGACCCTCATAACCTTGCCGCAACATTCCTGTTTCGACCATTTCCGAGTTGTTGAGGCCCTGACGAAGTCTCGTCCACAAAGCTACGCTTTTTCACAAAGCCACGCTTTGATCACAAATGATCAAATAAATGATCATCATCACAGCAACACTCAGCATGCCACATTACCAAATTGGGAATATATCGCTGATAAATTTCAACTACATAACCTCTGAGCTCGTACGTCTCAGAGAAGGGTGTTGAGCTAAGAGAATAAATTCTCCACCACCAACAGAAATGTATTTGAAAGAAATCAGCTTTATATCTCAAAACGTAATGTCAGACACGTAACCATACAAGTCTGTTCCGGGTTCGAACAGAACCGAAGGCACTTCCGAAGAAGCCCTTGCAATCCGGATATTCACAATCCCGATAAAACTTCCTATCACAAAGGAAATCTCAATACCGTAGCTAACGGTGCAGACACAATCGATAGGTCAACCTATCATTTTCACAAATACCCGGTCTTCATCACCGGTCTTCATCACCGGTCTTCAATATGATCCATATCGTCGTATTATTATTCGGAATGGGTTATCTAACACAAAGGTCCTTTCCCGGCTAAACCGAATAATAAGCGTTTGTTTTAAAAACAAATTCAAGTGCCATTTCAAAGGCAATATTGATAGTCGGTGATTTAACTATCAATAACATTCACAACAATCATCAGATTCAAATAATTTTCCCAAATTATTTATTTCCAAAATATCTTCATAAGATATATATTTTTCCACACTTCACATTTGAAAACCAATTTCAAATCACAAAATGGTCCATTTAAACCAATTAAATAAATCATTATCGATTTATTACAAATTTACATTTCAAATCTGTAAATTTATTTCCACACTCATCACTTTGAAAACCGATTCCAAATCATATTTTTTACACTTTAAAAATAAATCAATGTTTATTTTTAAAACAAATTTCCCTTTCCTTTACAAATTCTATTTGAAATTTACATTCTCAAATATTCACTTTCAACACCAAATCGGCTTTCAAATTGATTTCTCAATTTTATTTCAAACTCCAAATCAAATTCCAAATTGATTTCTAAATTTACTTCAACACCGAATCAAATTTCAAATTGATTCTAATTTTAATCCCAAATACCAAATCATTTTACAAATCGATTTATAAATTTATTTTCAACACCAAAAATCGATTTTCATTCAAACACCAAATAGATTTTTATATCGATTTCCCAAAGATTTATTTCTTCAATACAAAATCAATTATCAATTGGATTTCAACAAATTTATCGCTTTTAAAATAAATTTCTTTATATCTTCCAAACCATTTAAAATTCCATTTCAAATAAATTTTCCAACTTCCGAATAATACTATTCAAAATTCATTTATAAAATCTTTTTCCATATCTTGGAATTTATTAAATAAGATTTCGACAATCCATTTTAATACTTTAAAATTCCTTCTTTCAAATAAATTCAATTCTTAAAAATAAATTCATTTAAAGTTTTCCACTTTAATTTCAAAATCCAATTTATATTCATTTCTGGTATCCAACGATACCAAAAATACATTCGGCTAAATTTTAGCCTTCAACAGTTTCAATTATCAATAAATCATTCACAGATTATCAATAAATCACATATTCACATATGAAATAATATTCAAACAATTTGAGGAATCCAGTTGGATCCCTCCAACCTGTTTCCCTGCATCCAAAGATGTTAGCACAATACCAATTCCACTTCGAGGTGGAATATCGCGGTATATGGGATTTATAAAATATCATCCGCTATTATGCGGCGCAATAGGGTCTCATCCGGTATATATTGCGGGAAATCACAACTGCAATATATACATATGCCAATATATATATATATATATATTGCTATATATATAGATATATCCTACTATATCTAATATCACATCCAAATAGCAATCAATAACTGCAATAATCAAATTTCCAATTTGAGTGAGGAGATCTCACCTTCGCTTTTAATTCGCAGTCCATTTTCATTTTTTGGCTTGATTCCTTTGCAATTTTAACCTTGTATAAATATTTATACAATTTTATTAATATTCGAAATAATCGAAAAATCAATCACCATTAATATTCATTTTAAATTTAAATCTATTGGGTTAGTTCCAATTTTACTGTTAAATTTCTGATAAACGGATTAAATGAATATTTTTCAAACTTACTTATCATTAGATAAAAATATTCAAAATAACTTAACCATCAGATAACACTCCAACTTAAAATAAATCAATAGGTATTGTATGTGTATATTTTTTTTTCTTTTTAGTTAAAACGATCAGTATATAATCTACCAAAAACTTTCTTAATAGAATTAACAAATCGAATACTCAATACCTCACTGCATATGAAACCCAAGCTCGTGACCACCTCGCGAATCGCCACAAATAGATCGCGACTCAATGCTATCACCACCGAACTCGAAACCTTCGCTAGTATCTGCCACCAGCATGCAACTTCGAGAATGACGCTGAACCCTCCTTAGCCTCGCCATCGATTCGAGCTTGCAGTCAACGCGAAACACCAACGAAATCACGTCGCCGTGCCCACACGAAAACGCTGCCATCATTTTCCCTCTCGAGCTCGAACACCACGATCGCGATACCACTCGTGCTTTGTTCGAAAATCTGCTGTCGCATCCTTCGAAACCCCCAGGCCGATGCTTCCTTGAGATTCCGAGAGCTGCCATTTCGAGCAATGGGTAGAAGAGGGTTTTTTTTTTGATTTAGATTGATCGAAGAGGAAGGGGAACTCACGATTTTGTCTGGATGAAGAAGACTAGAAGAGGCGATGTGAATGTATTTTGAGAGGAGATGTTGTTTGGCCGTTAATTTCTTTGATTTTTGTTTTTAGAACAAGAAAGAGGGGCTTCGGCCATTATTAAAGATTTTATTTTGAATGAAATGATATCGTATGAGATTCGTAGAGAAATGGGGAGACAAGGGAACGTGATTAAGTAGAAAAAAAATAAGTCGGTATTGAAAAGTTGATTAAAAATTTATATTTTTATATTCAAAAATATCTCGTTATATTATATCAGCGCGTTTGCTTATCGTACGATCACACAATAACTCTGATCGCTACGAAAATTGAAACCCAGTAATAATTCAATATTACGGATCCAATGGAACTGGTTTCGTTGAATTCCGAGACTGTGCCCCGGAACGCTATTTTTAAATATCGAATTAAACGATAAAATTCAAAATTGAACAAAACAGCTTCAATTCCAATTCTGAAAGTTTTATTATCTTCAGTATTATCAATATAAATTTTCTAAGCCTTGAAAATATTTTTAATCAGCTTAAAACCGAAGATTCAAAATTTTTATCCAGATTTAACGATTAAATTCAATAATTTATTTACCAAATTCACTTTGATATTTGAATTTCAAATTAAATTGAATCCCAGATATTTAAAATCAATTAAATATCCTGATTTCAAATGTCAAAAATTCAGGGTCGTTACAATCTTCCCCCCTTAAAAGAATTTCGTCCCGAAATTACAAGTCAAGAAGAATGCTCCAATACCAGTCTATTTTTACCAAAACCAAACGGTTTTATCAAATTTTCAGAACAAATCTTTTTATTAAAGATTCGTTATCACTTCAACTAACTTTCCAAACATTTTCATAGTTTCAAATAACTTTATTTTACTTCACAATTCAAATTCAAATTTAAATTCAAATTGTAAATTATCCAAAAAAAATCTAACTCTCGAAATTTTCGAAAAATTTCGCCAGCGTCTCCTTTGCGCGGCTACCATGGTACGACTACAAAACGTCCCTACAGACCTTCAAATCCCAAAAGAAAACAAAATGCCAAGTGGCAAAATCAGAATCACATCAAATTTCATATTGAAATTCAAATACATACCTTTGCCGAGCAAATTCAAATTTATCTTCGAAATCAAAATCCAATCCCAAATACCCTGTATATTTTACTTAACAAATAATGTCCAATTACAACATTCTAGTTAAATTTATTCACTTATTGGATTTCCCAATAGCAATTTACTTAAGAATTTCATTCATTCATTTCTTAAGTGCAATTAATGTATTTCTTATATTCGTTTTCACTTCACGAACAAAGTTGTATATTCATTTCCTTATACTTTGCATTTTCAATTTCATTTGAATTCAATTTACAATTTCAACTCTATTTGAATTCATTTCAAATTTCAATACTTATATTTCCAAATTTTCATTTAGATTTTCATTTCGAATTTTACTTGAATTCGATTCATCTTCTAATTCTGAATATTGAGTTTTATTTACCTTTATTTCAAATTCAATTTTAAATCTTTTGTCATTAGTGAAAAATTTCCAAAAATTTCAAAAATTTTCTAACTCTCAAAATTTTCAGAAAATTTTGGCGGAGTCTCCTTTGTACGGAGGAGCTTTTGCAATTTGACAAAAGAAATAAATATATATACATCGACCCACTCGGTCGAAAAAGCAGAAAAACAGTTCATATTTCCTATTTTTATTGCGTAGGCGTACCTTTTTAGCATTTTAAGCAAAGCAGTTTATTATTAGCATTTGCGCAACCCAAAATGCAGCCAAACGGCTTCAAAAAAACCTGTACTTACTCAATTTAAACATGTCAGTGACAAATATAAGAAATCTATTTAATATTTCATTCATTTTCAATAACAAATATATAGATTTCATTAGCAATACATTCAAAACAATTTCCATAAGCAATCTATATGGTTTCAATTCAACTTTAGTTGCTTACGACCAATTCACATGCCATTTTTATTCAATTCAATGGTTTACAATTCATTTTCTTCCATTCTATTCATTTTTAAATGAATCTAACTCATATTTATTTCAATTGATACAAAAATCAATTTCTATTTGCTTTTATTAACTCATAGAATTTATACAATCTCGTTTCTGTCAAACGATAATTCTTTCTATTCAGATTCGTTAATATTCATGCAACTAAATGATTACTTGAGCTAACAATCATTTAAATTGATTCTATTCAATTTAACTTACATTCCATATTCTCATTCATTTCATTTGAACCATTTCACAAAAATTTTCTTAAGTCGAGCATTTATTCAATATTTACTTAAGCTATTTCACTTCAAATCTCAAGTTCATTTCCTTGTAAACAATTTCCAATTTCAATTCTTGATTTGATTTTCATTTATCAAATCTATTCCATTCCAATTTCAATCCTTGTAAACCATTTCCAATTTTCTTATATCAGCGCGTTTGCTTATCGTACGATCACACAATAACTCTGATCGCTACGAAAATTGAAACTCGGTAATAATTCGATATTACGGATCCAATGGAACTGGTTTCGTCGAATTCCGAGACTGTGCCCCAGAACGCTATTTTTAAATATCGAATTAAACGATAAAATTCAAAACTGAACAAAACAGCTTCAATTCCAATTCTGAAAGTTTTATTATCTTCAGTATTATCAATATAAATTTTCTAAGCCTTGAAAATATTTTTAATCAGCTTAAAACTGAAGATTCAAATTTTTTATCCAGATTTAACGATTAAATTCAATAATTTATTTACCAAATTCACTTTGATATTTGAATTTCAAATTAAATTGAATCCCAGATATTTAAAATCAATTAAATATCCTGATTTCAAATGTCAAAAATTCAGGGTCGTTACACATTACATCTTCCGCTGCTAATCAAGGTACGTCATCTTAAACAATAAATCATATTAAGTTTTGTTTGTGAAATATTCGGTATTGGTGATCCTTGGGCTATTACTTGAATTGTTCATCATTAATCATGAAAGATCGAACTGTAAAGAATTTCTGACATAAAATGGGTAAATAAAACATTTTGAATAAATTTCATTGTACTGTCAAAATGAATGCGTAGGTACACATTTTACTGGTATGAATATATTGTTTTGAAGTAATGCATCTATAATGAGTTGATTTTGGTGATCAGTTATTGCCTAAGTTTTCCATATGGTATTAATATTATAAAATTTACGAACAATTAAGGGAAAATATTTTAAATGGCCTCTTACCAAAATTCGAAACCTCACCAAGTCAGTGAGTCAAAATTTGAATTTTTAGAATTGCTTTTTATGTCAATGAATAATTGCATTGTTATGTCACAAAGTCAAGAGAGATTAATTAGATACATATTACTTTACATTGCTACTTTGTACACTATGGTTTTTATTGCTACTTTGGACAATGATGATAATATAAAGCTAAAACTTGTTGTTATAGCTTACATGCAAGGAGCTTAAACATATGAAATAGACATGGCCCACACGTATCAGTACAATTCATCTTGCAAGAGGAGCTAATAGCTCAACCAAATAACCTTTGACAACATTAATAATAAAGCCAGTATGCTATTAATTTGCCGACTCTTTCAATGTTGGTAGACTCTATATGGACCCCCTTGTCCAACATGAGTGATTTGAGAATCCTGAAGAAATAATCACAGAATATTTACATCGTATTAAGAAAATATATACCATAACTGAAAGTGTGTGTGCAGGGGGTATTGTATATGTATTTGTCTGTGCTGTATAGGTTGAGGTATCAAAGAGAGCAGTATTACGGATTTGAATGACAATTGAAAAGCCGATTAAGAAATGATCTAGGAAATGAATAGTATATTTGTTGAAAATAAATATATGTTTTGAACAATGATTACCCAAATGCATGTATTTGTTACTGAATAAAAAATTAGGAATCGACTATGTTTATGAATTATAGACCAATTGTAATGCATATTAACAAAAAAGTGTGTTGCAGTGCATACACATGCACAGTTTTACTTGGAATTGCTGGGATGGTTTTCGTACAAACTATTGAAAAGTCATAAGAGCTTCTCCAACAGGTGAGAAAATTGCAAATCTGCACCTAAAATTCGTTCCAACAGAGTGCAGAAATGTGGATAGTGTGGAAAGTGGGGGTAAGGGGTTGGGGATTCTGGATTATACGAGGCGCCTGTTAAACAGGCGCTGTTCAACAGGCGCTCCATATTGAGGCGCCTGGTTTCCAGACGCCTGTTTAGCAGGCGCCTTTAATTCTCTAAAAGAATTCGGGCGCCTGTACAACAGGCGTCTGGCCTCATTTCTGTTAGAGAAATGAGGCCTCCAACATTTCGAAGTGTGGAAAATCGTATTTTCACACTCCGAACTATTGGAGATGCTCTAAGAACAGAGATCAGAATCCAAGTATTGCACTTACATAACAGAATGAATCCATTTCAATAACTGAAGCAACTCAATTAAAACATCATAATCACATCAAATAGATAGTACCCGGTCACGGTTGAGGCTTTAATTCACACCGCTAATCTCCACGGACCTGAGCAAAAGAGATAATGGAGAATAACCAACTGTAGACATCAATTATCCAGACATCAACATTAGCAGCAAAGTGATGCTAAATATATTCTAGTGCACCTAAGAGAGCATAACTCAGTGATAAGTAAATGAATACATACTCGTATAAACATTTTTGTAGATTTTTTATATTTTCGACCTGAAAATACAATTCTTTTAAGATTCATTTCCTTGTGCTACAACTGTTCATGAGAAATACATGCAACTTCAATGTAAAAATTTGGATTGACATGCCAACATCAAATGTGTAGAATATTGAAACAGATCATTTTCTACTCATACTTGGACAAATACACATAAAAAATATCTAATTTGCAATGTACAGACACACAACACATATGCAAAACTATATAATCAAGTAATGACTTCTTACAACTTTAGTTTAGAAAAAATAAATCTTATCAAAGGATACAAAAAATATACAGTAATGTCCAACTTCATTATTGGACTCCATAAGAATACAATGTCATGCTCCATCCATAACTATAATAATCTTATCATTACTACTCACCTTTTTCGATACAAATTATGAGAAATTTAATCAAATACTTGATTGGCAGAGAAGTAGGGAAAGTGTACCGTATATTAGTTGTAATAAAATTAAGTTTTTTTGTTAAAAAATAAGGTACTGATCATTTGGATACAGTTGAAAATCATATTAGTAAGATTATATGCTAAACTTCTAGCAACCAAAAGATTAAAAAATTCAAATCAACAGTCAAAATTAACAATATAAAGCATACCTCTTGCTATGAAGTAAGACAACTCAATGATATCCATAAAGATAGCTCTCACCGACCACTTCTACAGGTGCAACAACTCGTCCAACCAATCTGGGAGCCCAATGATCAGCCATAACAGTAGCTAGCATGTCCTTCAGGAGACTTAGAGGAAACTTTACTTAGTGTATGGCTTTGTTACGTTGCTTGTTGAGCTGCTCGGTGGAAAAAAGTGTGTGGCTCTTTCAAATTGAGTGTATTGTAATAGCTGCTATCATGGTAAATAAATATATAATAATATAATGCTAAACATACCTTAATAATTAATCATATAAACAAACAAGTCTAATACTAAACATTTATGCCTCTATCTAAAGGAATAACACCAAATCATAAAATCTCTTACTGTCGGTCTACAGAGGAGCAAGAAACCGCAAAATTTAAAGGTCGAAGTGATATATCTTAGGCCTAATGGAGAAGTAAAAGATCACAATAGTTAAAATGATACCAGTTAATATGTGAAGTACTTAATCTATTACCTATCCATTAAGATCTAGGAAACAATCGAGGAAGAATCACCTTCAATAAAAAGTGATATCCATCTCCCCATTAATATAATTATCCAGATAGTTACATAAGTTTAGTTTTTATCAAATAGGGATGTCACATCAACAACATGATTGAAAAAAAAATCAGTTTAACTATTAATGAGATGAATCTTTGACAGTGAAAGCTACATATGCAAATAATAAGATAATAATGGCAAAGTGGATAAAAACGAGAGTGATTTTGTTCACTTTTTTCAAAGTGTGAACAAAACACTCGGCTCCTATTGGAGGAATTCAGGGGGGGTCCCATATGTGACCCACCAAATTCCTCCAATAGGAGGAAAGTGTTTTGTTCACACTTCAGAAAAAAGTGTGAACAAAATTGTATTCAATAAAAATTCATTTATTTTTAATTCATTTCAATAGGAAAATATTTCAGGATATATGTTAATTGTGCAAATTTAGTTTTAGCATATGTTCAAAATGTAATTTGGTTGGCAAATAATCCGAACAATGGTTATTCTACAGGATTGACAGCTAAATAACGTAATGACTTTGAAATAAACTAATATGTGTAATTTCAATTGCAACAGTGCATAATTTAAAAGTGGTTCAAAATACTAAAGGTATAATTTTAAAAAACAAATATTTTTTCAAAATAGGAACCATAGTTCACAGCCCTACATCATAAACAGAGGCAAGAAAAGATAAAACACCTCCAACTAAGTAGTAGAAGGAGCTTGGAAAATCATTATGCAATGAAAAATGATTTGTTATTTTTATATAACTACATCATTACTGAAGAATATCAAGGTACATCAAACTAACTTGTTTCATGAATTGGCCTATGCAGCACAAAAATACTTGCAATTGTATCAAAAATTTTCTATTCATAGGTGAACAATAATGTTTGGTGATGTAGAATGAAGAACCATCTCTTCCATTACTTTGCAATGTTAAGAAGCACCTAGGTATCCTCATGTCTAGGTTTACGCTGATTGAGAGAACAAACATACTGCTGAGTATAGGGTAATAAGACTTATTGTTATTATTTTTTCCTAACTATTTTACCATTGATTATTAAGAAGGTAGTATGTATTGGGTCCCCTCTCATACCTCGTACTATAGGGAGCATGAATAAGTAGCTGATGCATATAAGTCAAATATGAGAGTACCAATTAATTAATGGCATATGTCCTTATTGTCAGAGTCGTATACAAATGCCAAGTACATAAATGTGGCATTTTCAACTGCATCCTATCCAAAAGAGCTTCCCCAATACTCATTTGACCATTTGATAGTGGAAATAACAGTTTAAACAGTGCTCATGACAACCATCGAATGGTAAATCATATTTATATCAGGTGCACACAATCATGGTGATGTCTCCCATGTCAGTTCCAGAAATGATGAATTGGTCAAAATATTGAAAAGCATTCATCTTCCCGAAGGAACAAACGAAAGTGTGGCACTATGCACCATTGAATCCCAGTAACAACTATGAACTTAAAGAATCTTATACATAATGCACAAAATAAACAACATTCTCTACCAATATATCAACTTCATGCATAGATATCACTTTTCATTTATCACTAAAGCAACCAACAACATAGAACACACGTGCTTTATAGAACAAATACAGTATACAAATATCCTAGGTATGCAACACTCACATAATATAACTGATATAACTATGCAAGTACTTGCCTACACTCACATGATATAACCGATAAACAGTCGTATTGAAGTAAAGAAACTCAATAGCATAATCAATGAATATAATTGGTAGATACGAAAGAAACTTCCAGTAATAATAACAATGGATAACTTTGACAATTTGGAATTTGTTTTAATAGAAAAAGGAAGAAGAAATAAAGATGTAGTTAGTTTTGTAAAATCAAAATTTGAAAATCAGATAAATGACAAAAAGGAGTCAAATTGGAAAAAAAATCCCTAAATAGAAAAATAAAAAAATTTGAATTCGATCTTAAGAGAATGAAAACCAAACCCTAGATACCAAATAATTAAAGTAAGTTGGAGATCTTACGTTTGGAAAATATCTTAAGCTCCAGGTTCAATTTTTCCAATATTTTCCACCATTGATTTATCGCTGCCATTATCATTGATTGGGAGAGAAGGCAGTGTATGTTCGGGAGAAGTTCGTGAAAGAAAACTAAGACCACTATTTGATTGCTGGAATTTACGTAAATAATCCAATGTAACCGATTGCTAGAACTGAAATAATCTGGCTATTTTTGGAAATCTAAAAAATTATTTAAGAAGAGGATTTCTTTTGGAGGAGAAAAAGAAGTAAACGTGGAAGAGTTGAATATGTGGGAAAGATGAGTGATACAGTAACGCATTGTTTATTTTCTAAATTTCAAAATGGTAATTTAGGCATTACGAAAAAGGCTTCACTTTGATCGGTTTGACCAAGTATTTGCATTATATATATAATATAAAGATGCTACCTTAGACATAAGTACAAAATAAGTACTAAGGCATGTTGCCTTGGAAAAATGAAATGGGGACAAGGGAAAAATGTTAGCAAAGGGGGGAGATGGGGGGGGGGTGAGGTGACGATATGTGAGAAGGGGTAAAGCACAAGTTCATTTCGGTAAATTCCCATTTTAACTTTATATAAAACTAATATTTTTTCTAGTTTCTTTTTCACTTCCTCATTATCTTTTTCCATTTCAAAATTCCTAAAGCTTTTAAGCATAATTTCCATGGCTTCCTACCTCATTTCAAAGTTTCGAAAACCATATATTTCCACTTAACTCCCTTAAGCAACTTGCTAAAAACACTTCTACACTCACTACTTCACTTTCTCTTCTGAAATCAAGCACATCTTCACCTTAAATAGCCAAGACCATACCCTTTAGTGCTTATGGCCAAACCATGTTGTGCTTAGGCTAAGCACATTTCCAAAGTTTCAAGCAAGATCGTGTCTTTTTCAAAAAAATCAAAAATTCCAAAGTCGTTTTGCAAAAAGTTTGAAAAGCTTTCATTGGATCCGGTGAGTAAAACTCCTAACTTTTGGAAAGATCTCACCTTTTTTTATATGATGGTTATGTGGTTATTTATGCATGATATTGATGTTTGGATTATGATATGGTTTGAGTATATATGTATGTGATAACTTGTGTTTTTAGCTTTGGACTTGAATCGATGGATTAAAGTGATGTGTTAATTATGAAGTTGTGATCTTTAATTTGTTATGGTAATGATATGATTTGGTGTAAATATATAATCTTGGTTTATGGATAAATGGTTTGGAAGGTTGAACTTGAGATGCTGAGAAGGACTTGAGATCCATTTTTGAAAATAAATCGTTTACTTGTTTTGATTTAGAAAATGTTGTCTTATTTTTTTTAGTTTCCAACTTTAGTTGAAGTTTTAAAAGTTTCTTGAATATGTTTTAAAAAGTAAGCATAAGTGAAAAGTTATAGTTTTGGATGGTAACTTAGAAAGACAATTTTGAGTTATGGCATCCATGGCGATAGTTGATATGGATGTAGTGCGGAAATATACGATTTTCAAGTTTTTAAGCATTCTTTTAAAATTGTTTTGAAAACCATTTCAAACTTAATTAACTCTTAATTAATGAGTTTAATAATTAAACTATTTATTAAAAATAATTATTAATTAATTAAGTAATTAAGTTAAGTAATTAGGGTTTAAGAATTAATTAATTAAGTAATCATTCGTTGTTAATTAAGAAAGTTTTAATTAGTGATTAATTAAGTTAAGAGGTAATTATTTTAATTAATTTATTTAAATCAAGTTAATTATTTTTTTAAATTAATTATTATTTAATTAAGAGTTATTTATTCACTTAATTATTAGTTAATTAGGGTTTAATTTAAAGTAAATGTTTATTTAATAAAGTTTAATTATTTGTTTACTTTTAACTAATTAGGGTTTAATTATTTTTTAACTAGAGTTTAATTATTTAATTAATTTTCAATTAACTAAGGGTAATAATTAGTAGTTAATTAAGACTTTACTAAGATAAACTAATGTTTAAATTTTGATTTAAGTATGATTAATTACGAATTAATTAAGCTTTAATTTATGATTTAATGATGATTTATTTATTATTTTAAGTTACTTTAAACTCCAACAGTTGTTTATTTTAAATCAACTCTGTTCTCTCATTGAATTGTTTTTAAACCAAAGGATCTCTTATCCATACCATTAAGTAGCAAAACAAATTAAAATAGTTAGAATAAAACAACGATACATTTTATTGAAAGTAAGTCGACTTGTACTTATCACAAATACGCATTTCGGAAGCATGATGAATACAAGGGAGTTAATTTCGATAAGCGGGTCATGATAATTTAAGCATATGGAATATATTTTCATATGTAAATCTTTACACCCTGATAGTGGAATTGTCCACTAAAAAAACTTGAACCTTTAACATTATCGGATGTTGGTTTAAAGAGACCGGGATCAAATAGTAGTTGTTATCCGAAGACCACTTCGAACTAACGTAAGCGTTCGAATTAGAAATGGTGAAGGCAACGTCCAAGATGAAGACTTTGAAGTGCAAGGACTATTTGCTACTAACCCTTAGGGTGATTCCAAAATGGGTGTAGTGGAAGTATGCCTTCGGTTCGTTCATCTCCTGAACGACTTGTATAGATGAGTGCTGACATTGCGTCAACATCTGGAAGGCAATGTTAGCATTCCAAGTGGTAGTGCTATAGTAAAGGTAAATGTCGCCTCAGGCCTTATCAATCGAAAATGACCAAACCAGAGTATGCAGCATGGCTATGTGGGTCGCTCCCATTAGGGTATGTCATCACATCTAGAATCGATATTTGACCCATTTTTTATGCTCCGATACTGTTGCTAATCCCAACCGTGGTGGTGATGTATTTGGTACTACTAGTCAAGTGGTGAGCCGGTTCTGTGTAGTAGGGATACAAGATGTTCTTGTCAGATCCCATGTGTATTTTATCTAGAGGTGCACCTTCGGAAGGTAGTTCCTTACCTGGTCATGTATGGAACCCATTTCCCAATAAGTGCCTTCAGTCTTAGTTGTATACCTATTATGCTAGAACTTAATTAATGTAACAATTTCGGCTATGTTAATTATTTACTTGAAAACCCTAGACATTATGGTAATATCATTGGATTTCTATATAAAGTGTTTTTGTCATCGTAAGGTAAAAACCTGTCCATGTTTATATGAGGTGTGGTCTTTCGAGGTACCTTTGAATTTCAAATAGTTTTTTCTAAAGTAATAATTCAGTTGTTTCGAGTTTACTCACACCAGACCCATGTCTGATCCGAAGTTTTATTTTCTTTCCCTAAAACTCTTGGGTACTCAATTTTTATGAGTAGCCAAGTGATCCGGGTTTCACACAATTGCATTTTGGTGGAGCTAGAGCAGGTGACTTCAATGTTAACTAGCTACTATCTTATTCCGTTGTGTGTATATATATATGTATTTTATATTAGTGATGTAAGGACGGGTAGTTATAACTGTCCTGGTTTGGAACTTGTACTATTATGACTCTGATTTACTATTATGGCAGTATCTATGTAAAGTCTTATGTTGATTAATATATGTTGTTTCGTTCCATTGTGAGATCCTATGATTTTTTAGTTTTTCTTCTTACCTTCCTTTTCCTTTTTACCCTTAATGGCTCATCTTTCGAAGTAAGGAAGGTGGTTTGTTACATTTGGTATCAGAGATTTTTTTGAGCGAACTCTTAGGCTTTGGGTTAGAGTCAACTTCGAGAGAGCGTATTTGTAATTTTTATATGTATTCCTATATATATTTCAGATAGTTAGATTAGCTTTGATAGTTTTAGTTGGTTCATTCCTTAAAGATTATCCCATCTAAGTATTCCAAGAGTTATCTTACTATGTCCAGGTAGTAAGACATGAGTAACATATGCAGACGAGGTAGGGGAGTAGGTAGCACCATGACTACAAATAGTTGAACCCTAAATCCTGGAGGAGTACGGATTGTCGAAGAGGCAACACCAAAGCAACCAAGAGTGAATTTTGCAACCTTATGCAAGGGTTACACCAATCTAGGAGGGAAACCATTTAAAGGAACTAAGTCTATCATTGAAGTGCTAGCTTGGTTGTGATCTTGCGGAAAGATTTTTAAAGGTGTTGGCTTATCAGATGAACAGAAAAGGTTCTTAGCAGCATGACAACTACAAGATGGGGCAACAGCTTAGTGGAACTCCCTTATTGCAAATGTTCCAAAAGAAGAGTTTTCGTAGGCTCGATTTAACGAAGAATTTAAGGATCGGTTGCTACCTGCAGCCGGAAGGACTAGGATGTATTGGAAATTCATGTACTTGAAGCAAGGGGATCTGTCTGTAGCAGAATATGAGACAAAGTTCAACGAGCTATCTTGTTTTGGACTAGAATTGATCAATACCCCGTTGAAGAAAAACGAGATGTTCGTTATGGGAATGAGGGAAGTTTCCATGGAAGATGACTGCTCATATCAAAGGTTCTTTTGTTGATTTAGTGGACATGGCTCTCAGGTACGAGGCCTTGGAAAAGAAGAAGCCTACTCCAGTAGCACTTAGTGGAAATGTGAATGGTAACAATTCCAACAAAAGGAAGTTTAATCCTAATTGGAAGAATCAAGGAAAGGGAAAGCTGGGCGGTGGGGCTCAAGGGAGTCATTTTAAGGATTTTGTATGCCACAAGTGTCAGTAGAAGGGCCACATCGTAAAGTTTTGCAAGAATTCTGGAATTCAACGGCAACAACAACAGCAAAGTGGACCTATCTCCCTGATGGTCCAGAAGACTCCCTGTTTTAATTGACATCAGCGCAGGCATACGGTAAAAGACTGCCCACTCATGAGAAAGGTGCAGCAGCCCATGGTATACGCTATAAAGAATGAACCGTCAACTTCAACAGATGTGAACGGGAAAGGCGTCCTTGAAGGTATCTTATTAATTAATGGTATTTTTGTTTGAGCATTATTTGATACTGGTGCATCTCATAGTTTTATCTCTTTAGAATTAGTAGATAAATTTCCTCTTATCCCAAGTATTGTAGAAAACCCTATGTGTGTGTCTAACCAAATAGGTGGGGTAACCCATTTGAATATAATTTGTAAGAATGTGCAAATTTCCTACCTTTCTCATCACTTTTCTTGTGCTCTGTATATCTTATACTTTAAAGGATTTGACATTATTCTTGGTATGGATTGGTTATCAAAATATGGAGCTGTTTTAGAATGTAATAAAAAAATTGTATCTTAGTGAACAATATATGAAGAAAGGATAAAGTATCATGTAAGGAACCTGGTATTCATATGTGTAGTTTCTTATATGCCCTGGAAGCATCCCAAGAAAATTTAGGGTCTATTGAAGTTGTAAAGAATTTTGTCGATGTATTTGAGGAGGTTAAAAGTTTACCCTCACACTGAGAGATAGAGTTCTGCATTGATTTAGTCCCTAGCTGTGGTTCAACCTAAGCAAAGGATGGCTCCGAGGGAGAGAGAGGAGTTGGTACGTCAAACTCGGGACCTGTTAAGGAGAGGATTGATTAGACCCAGTCGTTCGAGTTGGGGGTCTGCTGTGGTGTTTGTGGCTAAATCCGATGGACCTTTAAGCTTGTGCGTGGATTATAGGGAGCTGAATAAGCTGACCATCAGGAATAAGTATCCCTTACACAACATCGATGATCTTTTTGACCAACTTCATGGAGCTACGGTATTTTCTCAGATGGATCTACCTATTGGATTTCATCAATTGAGGGTTGCTGAAGATAGTATACCCTTAACTGCGTTTAGGAGCCCTGACTATTTCTTTGAGTGGTTGGTTATGCCTTTCAAGCTAACCAACGCACCTGTATATTTTGTAGACCTTATGAACCGTGTTTTCCGAGATGTTCTTAACAGGTTTGTGTTAGCCTTTATTGATGTATATTCTTATCTACTCCAAATCTGAGGAGTAGCATAAACATCATTTGGAAGTGGTGTTAGAAACAGTGAGGAGACATGTCCTGAATGCGAAGTTTTAAGAGTGGACGGAAGCTTACTGGTAATCATTAGGAAGGTTGAGGAGGGACAGTGTACAAGTTTTAAGATCGATAACCGAGGAGTTTTGAGGATGAATGGACGAATCTGTGTACTGAATGTTAACGGTCTTAGACAAGAAGTTTTGTCAGAATGCCAGCATTCTAAGTTGAGTATCCATCCAGGTGTCTTAAAGATGCATAAGGACATGAAGCGATGTTTTGGTGAAATGGATTGAAGAGAGATATCTCTATCTTTGTTAGCAAATGTTCTTGCTATCAAAAAACAAATCAAAGGTGATCATTAGAAGACAGCTGGATTTTTACAACCCTTGGAAATACCTAATTTGAAATGGAAAATGATATTAATGGATTTTATCGATTGTTTGCTCAGAACCGGAAAAAGGAATGAAGGAGTATAGGTTATAGTGGACCGGCTAACGAAGAGCGTATATTTTATTCCGGTAAAACTATCTAGAACCGCTGCTTCTTTAGCTGAAATTTTTATAAGAGAGATAGTTAGGTTGCATGGAGTTCCTATGAGTATTGTAAGTGATCAAGACCCCATATTTACTAGTCAATTTTGGGAAGCGTTGCAAACAACTCTAGAAACAAAGTTGGGCTTAAGCACAACATACCACCCCCAAACAGACGGACAGACAGAGCGGGCGAATCAGATTCTAGGGGATCACTTGAGAGCGTGTATTCTGGATGTTGGTGGATCATAGGAGGATCATTTGCATTAAGTTGAGTTCTTTTAGAACAATAGCTTCCAAGCAAGCATCGGTATGGTACCTTATGAAGCCCTATATGGAAGACAATGCAAGTCACATGCATGTTAGGTTGAGACGGGAGATAGACTAGTACTTGGGCCGGACATGATCCGAGAGGCTACCGAAAAAGTTGCAATGACTAAGAAAAGGATGAAGGAATCTCAAGATCGCCAGAAGAGTTATATTGATAGGAGGCTAAGAGATTTGGAATTTGATGTTGGAGACCTTGTGTTCGTTAAGATTTCTCCAATTAGAGGAGCTGTTAGATTTGGAAAAGCTAGGAAGTTAGCTCCAAGATATGTTGGACCTTTCCGTGTTCTTGAGAGAATCAGATCGTTTGATTATAAGGTCGAGTTACCAGAGAGTATGGAGGCAGTTCATAATGTGTTACACGTGTGTCATTTGAGAAAGTATGTTCATGATCCATCATTGATTGTGGAGCCGTTAGTTAAAGAGGATTTGGAAATAGAACTGAACTTGACAGTGGTTAGACATCTAGTTCATATTGTAGATCAAGATGAGAAGAGGCTACGCAATAAGGCGGTGAAGTTAGTTAAGATTCAGTGGAGTAATGATCCTAAGGGCTACACTTGGGAGACTGTGGAGCATATGAGGGAAGCCTATCCTGGATTGATGCTAGGATAGTTGTTTGTTAGTTTGTGTGAGAAATGCGGATTAAGGATCTTAAGGCTAGAATTAACACTAGAGGGGGGGGTGAATAGTGTTTTAAGAAATTTGTTAATCTTTTTGAGTTTATCTTGCTTTATTAACAATGTATACACTAATCAGACACAGATATGAACACAGATGCAAATATAAAGTAAAAGCAGTAAAGGAAAGAACACACCGGATTTTATACTGGTTCGGAGTTACCCTACATCCAGTCCCGCACAACTAAGTACGGATTTCCTTTCAAAAGCAATTCAACAATTACAACCCTCGATTTCAAGGCTACGAGGTACACCCTTCAGAATACCAATCCTCTGAGTAGGGATACTTGATTTCCGGGGCAACAAGTTCACCCAATTGATTTCCAAGGCTACAATCACACCTTTTCTCACTTGATTGATTTACAAGGCTACAATCACACCTTTTCTCGCTAATATATTACAAAGAAGCCTATAACTCTGAATAGCACTGAGAACCTTGTAGAGATAGTGATGTAGAATCAAACTAGAAGTAATCGAGTACGATTCGATGTTGATTTTGGCAGAGTAATGGTATGATTTTGTAATAAGAAATGTGGAAGATGAAGAGGAGTGAAAACCAGAAAAAAGTGATTAAAAATTCGTTGAAACTGACCCCTATTTATAGAAAACCAACAGCCATGACCATTCATGAAGAGTTATGACGAATAGACACTTCTTTTGAAATTTGAATTTGAACTTCAACTGTCACTATGTCGACATACTACCTAGGGGCATGTCGACATCCCTCAGCCAAAAATGATAATTTGAATTTCTATAAAAACAATATTTATCTTATATAAAAACTATTTAAAACTTTATAAATATACTTGAATATAGTTGAAATTCATAAGTAAATATAAAGAACAATATATACATAATTTAACTATAATTTTATATTTAAATCTAAGTATAAATATTAAAAGTTAAATATATTATTTGAAAAGACATTTAAAATCAGGAGTATTTTGACTTTGAAATTAAAGATGTTTTGAGGCTAAAATTATTTAAAATGAGGATAGAGAGTTTTGAATCTTTTAAAAGGAAAGTTTTGAAATCATTTTGAAAACAAGATAATTTTGTAAAATCATTTGAATTAAAATTAGTGGATACAAAACAATGTCCCACTAGATTTTCGTAGGTTCCATCCTACTTAGGGTTCCATCCCTTTAACGGGCTCGAAGTGGATTCCATTCCACGAATAAATTGGATATTAAGATGCCAGTGCTTTTCTACGAGTTTTAACAAATATTCCTAATAAAACAAACTTAACCTTGAACTCTTGATAATCTTGATACTCATGAGTCTTCTATCTCTGTATCTTGAATCTCTATACTGTACAGTCTTCATTCTTGGTACCTGCATGGTTAGATCCTGCAAATACATATATATCTAGACCTGTAATGTTAGTATTTATAATCTATTCTAAGGTTGTTGTCATCAAAACCATCATCTCAAGGACTAACAATCTCCCCTTTTTTGATGATGACAACCTTTGTTTATAAAATATCACTTCTAGCCTAATAACTCCCCCTAAAACTAACAACTCCCCCTTAATCTATGCCTAACTACCCTATTTTATACTTCTCCCCCTTTGTCATCAACAAAAATTTACTCCCCCTTACTCTTGGACTTTAGTACCTGCATTGATAAACTATACAACGGAATATATATAGATTAAGAAATAATGATACATATGAGCATAATAACTTTAACTAAAGACTATATTCATTTTAATGTATATATACATGTTTCATGCATCAAACTTCAAACCAAATGAAATCAATCCACACAAAGTATCAATCCAAACCAAATCAAACAAATTAATTCAAACAATTCAATCAATGAAAGAAAATTAAACGTTATGAGGAACATCAACCCATCCTTCTTCTCCAAAGATAAGGTCTTGTTTGATAGCATCCCAATTTTCATTATCAACAGATAGAGAAACATGAGGATGTGCTTCGTTATCGTCTTTGTGCAGGGAGGAGATCATCAAACGAATTGCATCGAAGTGTCTCACTTGTTCCTTGATCATCTGCATTTGACTTAATTCTAAGTGACGCTGATTACGGAGGATGATAGAGAGAATATTCTTGAATGAATTAAGTGTTTCTTCAAGATTTTCAGATAGATTATGAATAGGATTGGCCATAATTGAATTAGAGAAAGAAATGAAGGATATAGTTAATGAGAAATAAATTTCAGTGAAGATTTCTGGAAGACAAAGGTATATATAGGTGTAGAAATTCGTTTGAAATGAATAGACATTTGGTAGTTATTCAAATTTCAAATTCAAAATCAATAGTCACTTCTGACCAGTACATGTCGACATGGTCTAGGGAGGTATGTCGACATACTTTAGTGAAAATTGATGATAATTTTATCTTGTGAATAATGATGTATATATATTTCTATAATATATTAACATTTATTCTAGATATAAAATAAGCTAGATGACAGGAAGGAAATTCAATTTCATTGCATAATTGGATAATACAATGATTAAACATAAGGAACTACACGAACATTCGAAATAAAATAAACTAAGACAAATACAATAAAATACTAAAAGATAAAACTAGTTAGAAGATGAGGATGATGAAGATAGTCCAAGTTTCTTGCTAACTTTTGAAAAGAACTTGTTCATCTTCGAAGACATATTATCCAACTTCTTACTAACGGATCGTTTTAAAATCTGTTGATTCTCCACAATTATCTTTTGGTTTTTGAGAAGGGTTTTGTTGGATGGATTGGAAGGATATTCAATACTTTCTAAGGATGTTTCACCTTCTTCTTCTTCTTATTCTATTTCCATCTCATCCCTTTCTTCTTCTTCTTCCTCTTCCATTTCTTCATGAGCCAAACGCTCTTCCTTTTCGGTAAGAGTCTCATAAGGTTGAAAAACATATGGGATTTTCATGAGAGAAATGTTTGAGATATTAAAAACTTTTCTAGAGACAAATTCTTCACCTTTGAAATCCACTCCAAAATAGTTAAAAATCCGAGTAAGGTAAATTCCATGATATAAAGTGTTTTCTACCATTTCAAAATTTCTAGGACGAAGTTCATCCAAAATAACTTGCGCCCAATTGATGTCATAATTTCCAAAAATACCAAAAAGTGCTTTGCACACTTTTGAGGTAGGATTGTTAAAGTTTCCCGATCTTGGGGTCAAAGTATGTTGCAAAAGAAGATTAACAATCCTTGCTTTAGGACGAAAGTTTCAGTTTTTAAATTCAAAATTATCATCTCCTTCAAAAATATGATGAAATGTCTCACGATCATGTTCATCGATTTTAAAACTAGAAAGATCCATTCCCGTGTTTTTGCAATTAAGAATGGTACCCAAGAGATCACAATTCAAAACAATTTGAGTCCCTTTGACACTACTTCAAATCTCATTCTCATTTCCATTATAAAAAGCACGGTTTAGATTAGCATAAAAGATTTTGACAAGATTAGGATAGCAAACAAAATCATTTTGAGAAGAGTCAATAAGACTTAAAAAACCATTGTTTGCAAAAAGAGAATCAATTTAATAAGAAGAAAAATCTTGAAAAATAGCAAATTTTCCGGGATGGACTTTGGCATAATTAGCATAATTGATGTATGCTTTAATTGCCTCCAGATCATTGAATAATTGCTCTTTGATTTTTCTGGAAATTCTCATGGTTGAGGGGTTGCTTGAAGAAGCCATTAGAGTAGAGAGTGGAGAGCTTTAAGATATGAAGAGAGAGTTTGAATTTGAAAATGAAAGTGAAAAGATATGATAAAGATAGTGAATAAATAAACTTTCAAAGGATATATTCTCTGGTCAAAAGGTATCTTTTCAGAGAAATAAATGAAGTGAAAAGGTGGAGGGAAATTCAAACATTTGAATTCAAAATTTGAAATTCAAATTCAGGTAGGCATGTCGACATCGTGGTAAGGGCCATGTCGACATGTGCCTTTGAATTTTCATGACATGGTTTTCCTAAGTTATCTAATATACATATATATATATTATTATTAATGTCTATATTTCTGAAATATTATTATACTTATAATATATTTCAGAATGTGTCAAAAATAATAAAAATAATAATAAAATAATAGTAAAAATAGAAAATAAATTTTAAAATTTAAACAGCATATAAATTCAAAATCAATCAATCAAACAATCAAGCAACTAATTCTATGCAAGCAATTTCAACCAATTGTATTGTAAACGTGTACCTTTTTCTGAGTCTGTTTCTTTGAATTCGTCGGAGTCGTGAACTGCAGTGAAACACAAATTCGAATTATCCGTCTTCTGATCATCATCACTTGAGGACGAGTCTGAGTCATCTAGAGTAGCAGTAAATGCATGCTTCCGTTTCTTTGCTGGTTCATTGTTCATAGGAGAATTCTGCCTTTCTGGATACGGACAGTTCTTTTTGATATGACCTGGTTCGTCACAATTGAAGCATTTGATAAAGTTTGGTACTGTAGTCTGATTGTCGGAATTCTTAAAGTTGTTTCTCTTGGAACTATTCAATTTTCTGTACTTTAGAAATTTCCTAAAATTTTTGGTCATAAATGCTATCTCTTCATCATTGTCACTGTTTGAGTCCGATCCATCGGTCAATGCATTGAATGCCATTGATTTCTTTTCAGATGCTTTGCTTTCTCTTCTCCCGATCATTTGAACTTCAAACGACATTAGATTTCCAATCAATTCTTCTATCTTTAAAGTACTGATGTCATTTGCCTCTTCAATTGCAAGTGTCTTTTGATCCCATTCTGGAGTGAGAGAATTCAAAAATTTTCTGACTTGATCTTCTTCCAAAAATTCCTTTCCCAAAGATATTAAAGAATGCACAATATCTTGAAATCGACTATACATATCTGAAATAGACTCATTAGTATTCATTTTAAATAACTGAAACTGATTTGTGAGCATGGAAAATTTGGTATGTTTAACTTTGCTTGTTCCTTCGTGAGTTACTTGCAAAATTTTCCAGATTTCATATGCAGACTTACAAACTGACACTCTATTAAATTCATTTCTTTCAAGTGAACAAAACAGAATATTCATTGCCTTAGAATTATTTTGTGCAACAGTTTTTTGCTCAGTGGTCCACTGTGCAAAATTAGTTGTGGGTTCAGAATATTCAGTTTGTGTGATATTCCAAGTATCTAATCCTACAGATTGTAAATATATTCTCATCCTACATGCCCAATATGCATAGTTACTGCCATTAAAAAGTGGTGGTCTGGCAGTAGACTGACCTTCTACAAATGAACTAGTGTTGGTGGTAATAGCAGTACTAGTGTTAGTAGCCATTTTGAAAATTTTCAAAATTCAGATAATGAAACTTTTGAAAACAAAGCTCTGATACCAAATGTGAGAAATGCGGATTAAGGATTTTAAGGCTAGAATTAACGCTAGAGGGGGGGTGAATAGTGTTTTAAGAAATTTGTTAATCTTTTTGAGTTTATCTTACTTTATTAACAATGTATACATTAATCAGACACAGATATGAACACAGAATCAAACACAGATGCAAATATAAAGTAAAAGCAGTAAAGGAAAGAACACACCGGATTTTATACTGGTTCGGAGTTACCCTACATCCAGTCCCGCACAACTAAGTACGGATTTCCTTTCAAAAGCAATTCAACAATTACAACCCTCGATTTCAAGGCTACGAGGTACACCCTCCAGAATACCAATCCTCTGGGTAGGGATACTTGATTTTCAGGGCAACAAGTTCACCCAATTGATTTCCAAGGCTACAATCACACCTTTTCTCGCTTGATTGATTTACAAGGCTACAATCACACATTTTCTCGCTAATATATTACAAAGAAACCTATAACTCTGAATAGCACTGAGAACCTTGTAGAGATAGTGATGTAGAATCAAACTAGAAGTAATGGAGTACGATTCGATGTTGATTTTGGCAGAGTAATGGTATGATTTTGTAATAAGAAATGTGGAAGATGAAGAGGAGTGAAAACCAGAAAAAAGTGATTAAAAATTCGTTGGAACTGACCCCTATTTATAGAAAACCAACAGCCATGACCATTCATGAAGAGTTATGACGAATAGACACTTCTTTTGAAATTTGAATTTGAACTTCAACTGTCACTATGTCGACATACTACCTAGGGGCATGTCGACATCCCTCAGCCAAAAATGATAATTTGAATTTCTATAAAAACAATATTTATCTTATATAAAAACTATTTAAAACTTTATAAATATACTTGAATATAGTTGAAATTCATAAGTAAATATAAAGAACAATATATACATAATTTAACTATAATTTTATATTTAAATCTAAGTATAAATATTAAAAGCTAAATATATTATTTGAAAAGACATTTAAAATCAGGAGTATTTTGACTTTGAAATTAAAGATGTTTTGAGGCTAAAATTATTTAAAATCAGGATAGAGAGTTTTGAATCTTTTAAAAGGAAAGTTTTGAAATCATTTTGAAAACAAGATAATTTTGTAAAATCATTTGAATTAAAATTAGTGGATACAAAACAATGTCCCACTAGATTTTCGTAGGTTCCATCCTACTTAGGGTTCCATCCCTTTAACGGGCTCGAAGTGGATTCCATTCCATGAATAAATTGGATATTAAGATGTCAATGCTTCTCTACGAGTTTTAACAAATATTCCTAATAAAACAAACTTAACCTTGAACTCTTGATAATCTTGATAATCTTAATACTCATGAGTCTTCTATCTCTGTATCTTGAATCTCTATACTGTATAGTCTTCATTCTTGATACCTGCATGGTTAGATCCTGCAAATACATATATATCTAAACTTGTAATGTTAGTATTTATATTTTATAATCTATTCTAAGGTTGTTGTCATCAAAACCATCATCTCAAGGACTAACAGTTTGTGTGTATAGTGTATGCCTTATTGCTATGGTTGCTTAGTGTATGTCTTTTGTATGTATATTTATGATATAAATATATGGCTTTTTGGTAGTTGAGTTATCTCCTTGTTTTCTAATTTCGGGACGAAATTCTTTTAATGGGAGAGAATGTAACGACCCAGAATTTGATCACTTAAAATATGGATATTTAATTATATCTTTAATAATTAATAAATGGATTTTATAACCCAAATAAACTCCTTTAAAATAATAATAAATGAAAGTGAAATCATTTTCAAATTTTATTTACAAAAGTAATCGAAGAAAGATCGATAATGTAACCGGTATTCGTTTTGCGAATTTTTCGTTTTTCGTTGAATAAAGTTATCAGAATTGTCATGACACTTTTGAATAACACATACGCACACTTATAAATTGCCTTAGACATGTTTGTATGTATGTATACATGTATGTACACTTAAGTATGTATGTATTTATAGATAAGTTAAGATTTTTATTTTAAAAAATATATATATTATATAATATAAAGATGCTACCTCAAACTTAAGTACAAAACAAGTACAAAGGCATTTTGGCTTGAAAAAATGGAATGGGGACAAGGGGAAAACTTTAGCAAAGGGGGGAGACAAGGGGTATGAGGTGGCGACATGTGAGAGGGGGCTAAAGTACAATGTTATTTTGGTAAATTCCCATTTTAACTTTATATAAAACTAATTTTTTTTCCAATTTCTTTTTCATTTTCTCATTCCCTTTTTCCATTTCAAAATTCCTAAAGCTCTTAAGCATAATTTCCATAGCTTCTTACCTCATTTAAAAGTTTCAAAAACCATTTATTTCCACCTAAATCCCTTAAGCAACTTGCTAAAAACACTTCTACACTCACTACTTCATTTCTCTTCCAAAATCAAGCACATCTTCACCTTAGATAGCCAAGGCCTTACCCTTTAGTGGTCATGGCCGAACCATGTTGCGCTCAGGCTAAGCACATTTCTAAATTTTCAAGCAAGATCGAGTCTTTTTCAAAAAAAAAATTCAAACAATCCTAGTCGTTTTGCAAAAAGTTTGAAAAGATTTCAGTGAATTCGGTGAGTAAAACTCCTAACTTTTGGAATGATCTTACCTTTGTTTATAAAATGGTTATGTGGTTATTTATGCATGATATTGATGTTTGGATTATGATATGGTTTGAATATATGTATGTATGTGATAGCTTGTGTTTTAGCTTTGGATTCGAATCGATGGATTAAAGTGCTGTGTTAATTTTTAAGTTGTGATCTTTGATGTGTTATGGTAATGATATGACTTGGTGTACATATATAATCTTGGTTAGTGGCTAAATGGTTTGGAAGGTTGAACTTTAGATGTTGAGAAGGACTTGAGATCTATTTTTGAAAAGAAATTATTTACTTATTTTGATTTAGAAAATGTTTTGTCTTATTTTTTTTAGTTTCTAACTTTAGTTAAAGTTTTAAAACTTTCTTGAATATTTTTTAAGAAGTAAGAATGAGTGAAAAGCTAAAGTTTTGGATGGTAACTTAGAAAGGTAATTTTGAGTTATGACATCCATGGCGATAGTCGCTATGGATGTAGTTCGGAAATATACGATTTTCAAGTTTTTAAGCTTTCTTTTAAAATTGTTTTGAAAACCATTTTAAACTTAATTAGAGATTAGAAAACTTAATTAACTCTTAATTAATGAGTTTAATAATTAAATTATTTATTAAAAATAATTATTAATTAATTAAATAATTAAGTTAAGTAATTAGGGTTTAAGAATTAATTAATTAAGTTAATCATTTGTCGTAAATTAAGAAATTGTTAATTAATGATTAATTAAGTTGAGAGGTAATTATTTTAATTAATTTATTTAAATCAAGTTAATTGTTTTTTATATTAATTATTTAATTATTTAATAAATTATTATTTAATTAAGAGTTATTTGTTTACCTGATCATTAATTAATTTGTGTTAATATAAAATAAATGTTTATTAAATAAAGTTTAATTATTTACTTACTTTTAACTAATTATGGATTAATTAATTATTATTCAACTAGAGTTTAATTATTTAATTAATTTTTAATTAATTTAGGGTAATTATTATTATTTAATTATGACTTAACTAAGGTCAATTAATGTTTAAAATTTGATTTAGGTATGATTAATTACGGATTGATTAACCTTTAATTTATGATTTAATAATGATTTATTTATAATTTAAGTTATTATAAACTCCAACAGTTCTTTATTTTAAATCAACTCTCTTCTCCCAATGAATTGTTTTTAAACCAAAGGATCTCTTGTCAATGCCATTAAGTAGCATAACAAATTAAAATAGTTAGAATAAAATGATGACAAGTTTTATTGGAAGTAAGTCGACTTGTACTTAACACAAATACGCATTTCGGAAGCATGATGAATATAAGGGAGTTAATTTCGATAAGCTGGTCATGATAATTTAAGCATATGGAATATATTTCCATATGTAAATCTTTACACCTTGATGGTGGAATTGTCCACTAAAAAAACTTGAACCTTTAACATTATCGAAAGTTGGCTCAAAGAGACCTGGATTAGATAGTAGTTGTTATCCGAAGACCACTTCGAACTAACGTAAGCGCTCGAATTAGAAATAGTGAAGGCAAGGTCAAAGATGAAGACTTTGAAGTGCAAGGACTATTTGCTACTAACCCTAAGGGTGATTCCAAAATGGGTGTGGTGGTAGTATGCCTTCGGTTCGTTCATCTCTTGAATGACTTGTATAGATGAGTGCTGACATTGCGTCAACATCTGGAAGGCAATGTTAGCATTCCAAGTGGCAGTGCTATAGTAAAGGTGAACGTAGCCTCAGGCCTTATCAACCGGAAATGACCAAAACAGAGTATGCAGCAGGGCTATGTGGGTCGCTCTCATCAGGGTATATCATCACCATATCTAGAATCAATATTTGACCCATTTTGTATGCTCCGGTACGTTTGCTGATCCCAACCGTGGTGGTGATGTATTCGGTACTACTGGTCAAGTTGTAGGTCGGTTCTGTGTAGCAGGGTTACAAGATGTTCTTGTCAGACCCAGGTGTATTTTATCTAGAGGTGCACCTTCGGAAGGTAGTTCTTTACCAGGTCATGTATAGAATCCATTTCCTAACAAGTGCCTTCGGTCTTAGTTGTATACCTATTATGCTGGAATTTAATTAATGTAACAATTTCGGCTATGTTAGTTAATTACTTGAAAACCTTAGACATTATGATAATATCACTCGATTTCTATATAAAGTGTTTTGGTCATCGTAAGGTAAAAACCTGTCCATGTTTATGTACGCCGTGGTCTTACGAGGTACCCTTGAATTTCAAAGATTTTTTTAAATTAATAATTCAGTTGTTTTGAGTTTACTCACACTAGACCCATGTCTGAACCGGAGTTTTATTTTCTTTCCATAAAACTCTTGGGTAGTCAATTTTTATGAGTAGCAAAGTGATCCAGGTTTCTCACAATTGCATTTTGGTGGAGCTGGAGCTGGTTGCTTCAAGCTAGCTACTATCTTATTCTACTGTGTGTATATGTATGTATTTTTTATTAAATGATATAAGGACAGGTAGTTATAACTGTCCCGGTTTGGAACTTGTACTATTATGACTTCGATGTACTATTATGGCAGTATCTATGTAAAGTCTTATGTTGATTAATATATGTTGTTCCGTTCCGTTATGAGATTCTGTGGTTGTTTTGTTTTTCTTCTTATCTCCATTTTTCTTTTTACCCATAATGGCTCCTCTTTCGAAGTAGGGAAGGCAGTTCGTTACAGCTCCGGTATTTGGTTCTTCTTCGATATTTACATCGTCGTCGTCAACTTCGACCATAGGGAACATTGATTGTGTTGCATCTTCAATCATATACTCTATGGATTTCGTCGTTGCATTGTCATTACCCACATCCTTCTCAGACACTACAGGATTAGGTGCAACAAGTTCTCCATGATGATTACACACATAATAATCTGGCATAAAACCATTTTGACACAAATGTTCAATAATCATATCCGGTTTCAAATGCTTCAAATGTATGCAGTTACTACATGGGCAACGAATTTTTTCGCCATTTCCATTATTACTTAAAGCGAATTCAATAAATACGTGGACACCATTATAAAAATGTTCATTTATTAAGCCTCTCATTCTCTTTCATTGATACATCCAACTCCTCCGATTGATAAAATAATTGATCATTTTTTTATTTCAAAAAATATGATAGGAAATTCAAAAAATTATCAATCATTTTTTGGATTGACATTTTATTTTTCAATTCATTTATACTATTTAATATTTATTAATTATATAATATGTTATTGGTGTACACTAATTTGTTTATATGTTAATGTTTTATTAATTGTATAATACATTATTCTTTTAACATTTTTTATAAATCTTGTATATTTTCAATTTTAACAAATTAAGAATATAATATAATATTTTCACTTTACTATTTTTCACTTTTGATGGTCGGTCATCCTACTTCATATTACAAAAACAATAAAGTAATTATATTTTGTAAATCATTTCATCTTAAATGATTAAACAAAATTTCAGCAGCACTCCCCCTTTGTTTTCTGTATCGTACACAAATGCGTGTATGCAGGGAACAAAAGGAAGTGCTATCAAAATTTTGCGAACCATTTAAGATGAAATGGTTTACAAAATGTAATTACTTTATTGTGTTTGTAAATTATCCAATACAAAGACATATCCAACAAATACTATATTAGATGAATAATGATGTCTGTTTTATCATAAAAATGAACATTTATATAACGATCATATACAACACTTGTCAGACGGGGCCAAGAAGTCTAAGGAATTTTAAAATAAAGTACATTATACACTAATTTTTTGATATTAACATTATGCACTAATTCATTATTTTGAATTTCTTAACGATTAAAAACTAATAAAAATTTTCTTTTTCAACATTTTAGCTAACACTAATTTAAATTTATTACACACTAATAATAAATTAACATTATACACTAATTTATCTATGTTATCACATATCACATACACATAAACTAACTGTATATAAACTAATAAAGGGATTATATTAAATTGTTTTTTCTGACATTTTAGCTAACACATACACTAATTAACATTAAATTATGTTACACGAATAACCTTATACACCAATTAACCAAAATTAGCCTTAGTCAAACATTAAGTTTCGGATTTAAATACTAATAACCCTGATTAACATTTCTAATTCAACCAATATACAATTATAACCAATCAATAGGCTATTATCAATAATTCTACGCATAAATTAATAGCGGTTTTATCACAATTCCAAATAACTAGTTTAAGGGAAGAATGTACTTAATTTTTGATGCATTGACGGAAGAGAAGCGCGGAGATTCCAACTTGATGAAGATTCGACAATTTCTGACAGCTAAAGGTGGTTGGGCCTGGATTTAAGTTTGATAGGGGGAATTTAGGTTTTTTGTTAAGGGTTTGGGAAGAAAGAATGAGGAAGAAACGAGTTCGGCTGCTGCTGTATACGCGACTTTTCGACCTGTAACAACCCGAGATTTTATAACAATTAATTATCGTCAATGTGACGATTAAATTGTTTGTTTAATTCAGCTGGAGTTTTAATCGATTGAGTTTCTTTTGAAAAAGTTGTAAAGCAGTTCGGGCTTTAAAATTTATAGAAGCCCATATTTTAGTTTAGAGCTGCCTTATCTAAGGAGATAAAACGTTCCTCCCTTCTTCATTTTTCGAAGACCCGACCCAATCCATTTTCCCGTGGAAAACCCTACGTCTAAGAAAGAAAAATGGGGGCGGTCTCGTATCCTCGTTCCCCTGGCGATTTAGGGCTTCAAAAATTTAAGGCTGTTCGTCTTTCGTTCGTCTCTAAAATCTGGGCTTGTGAATCGAAGGCGTCGCCCTGTCAAATTGATGTCGATGCTTTTTCTCTGATCAATTGGATCGTTCGCGACTGCCTCTTTCTTGTCGAAGCAAGGTGAGTACTTACTCACATCTAATTCATGCCTTCATTTCGAGATTTGGGTTTGAGCCCCTTTGTTCTGTTCGTATATAATTGTTCGAACTAAATTGAGTTGACCATTTATTTTCGTTCGCGGTTGGAAATTGATGTTGCTATGAGAAACTCTTATGTGACTTTGGCTCGAGTGTATATTTTTGCTGTTGATATGATTTTTATTCGGTAGTTCGATTTAGTTGATATTGATGATTTTTAGGTGTCGACTTTGGCCATTCTTCGGCCACTCGATTTTGTTGAACTAGTATCTTGATTTCATTTTTGACTTCGGTCTGGATACTTGTGGTCCTCGGGAAGTTTTGCATTTGTTTTGCTTTGAGTTTTGATATCAAAGTTGATATGATACTTGTTGCCACACTCCCGAGCTTATTTTACTGATACATTGAGCTCGGGTAGTCTTCATTTAGGGTAGTCTGCACTGCTTCATGTTGTTGCTTGACCTGTTCCACTATGGTTCCATGCCTTGTGGTTGCATTTCATTCGTGTTTGCTGTCACATTGGGCTTGTAGTTGGTGTAGCTCGCTGTCTTTGAACTTTACTCGGTCATTTGAGGAGTTGGGTCTACATTTTGTTGTATCTGTACCTGTAGTTGTCTTCGGCTGCACACTCGATTTTGTAACGTTGGTCTGGTTCGACTTTTGCCATGTTATCCACTGCCTCTAGTAGCACTTTGATATGGTGTAGCTTTTGAATTATCACTTACCTGTTACATTTGCATATCACTGTAATTCTATCAACACTGTTTATTTGCATATAAACGTGAGTTCTGACTTGTTTGGATTTCGTGACATCCGGGTTACTTGATATAGTTCGAACTTGGTTCTGGTTATCTTCGACATTGGTTTAGATATTGAACTGTACTTCATTTGAGACTCGACTTGATCATGTAACATCACCTGACTTTGACATACTTTCTGTCCTTACCTCACTTTGATCTTATCTGACTATTGTTTGGTGATGATCACTATTTTGATCTGGTCGTTTGAACTGTAGCTTTTGTGTAGTTTGGTATCACCCGTGACTTGAGTTCTTTGCTATGTCTTTTGTGCATTAGTCACTTAAACTTGTTTCTCTGACTTGTAGCCTCTATACATTCATGTAGTATGGTTTCACATGCATACTGCCTATACATACTGGGTCCTTGATTTCTGGACTGATGAACATGTGTTCCCTTGATCATGGGTTCATTGGGATAGCTTCACTGTTGTATGTACTGCCATCACCTTGTAGTTTTCACCTATGATATTTTCATACAGTCTGTTCATGCTGACACTAGATTTTGCTGCAATCTTCACTTCGAGTTCATTTGCATTTGAAATACTCTATGGAGTGGTCGTACACTTGTAGTTGAGCTGCAGTTTTGTTCACTGGTCGAGTTCTTTACTTGATGTCATTTGAGCTGTTTCACCTTTGTACCCCTGATTCATTTGCCATGTGCAGTTTGTTATGTACCATCACTTGTGTACGTATTTTGTATTCTATTAGATGAAGCTTTATGTCGTGCATTTGTAATCGACTAGTGTTTTGTGCTTCTTATGCCGCATGCCTTTATGGTTCAATCTTAGCTTTGATTACCTTGACTCTGACCTGATGCTAAACTTTGACATTGTTTGGTTTTGTTCGAACTTGTGTACTTGTGGTTGCTTGAGACAACCATCTACTTCATTTTACTGCTTTGTCGGTACAGAAGTTTCATTTGTTGCCATGCACTTGAATTAGTTGTATTTATCCGTTTTGTTGACATGGCATTGATGCACTTAGACTGGTTTTCAAATTCACTTGAGTTGAACCCGATTTCGGGGTTTGACCTTGCGATCATTGTGATTTTCACTGAGCTTTTGTGTATCTCCTGCGATCGTGGCGAGGCAGTACACGCGTGCGTGTACTGCAGCCCTATCAGATTTGACAGTTTTAAATTGATGTTTCGATTTGTTGAATTGTTTCATTGGTAAATTTCAATGTTTTGGAGTCGTATTCTGATTTGGATTGTTGATTTGTTGTTTAACACTATTTAGTGTTATATCTGCCGTTATCCGATTCTTTTATCGAGGAGTTGGATATACGAGATTTCTGTGATTGTCGTCTATTTGACTATCTGATTATTATTGCTGCTATGCACTAATAACTGAGTTTGAATTAGACTGACCCGTGTATTATTTTCTTTTGAATGTAATACTTGGGTTAGACCCGAGTTATTTCAGGTTGTAGATTTTCTTCTTTGAGTTGTTGTTCAGGATATGAAGACTTTTCACATCTTCTGAAGTTGTCAGTGTCATTTTGTAGTAGTCGTGTCATTGTATAGAACGATATGTATTCATGTATATTAGTCGATAATGTACTTGTATATATAACTTCTAGAGTCGACAGTTGTAGTTGTATCATATGTATCATGTCAACTATATTGTAACTGACATCGGTTATATATATATGAGATTTTTGTTAATCTGTGTTCCGCATTTATATTATCTGTGTTGTTATTATATTCATTGTCCTAAACTATTATGAACCGTCGTAGTTCGTTTTATACTAGAATTGGGTGTGTCGATGGGAGTAAATAAATAATAGATGAAAAATAAAAAGTATATACCATTCCTATCGAGATAACCAATATTAGTGTAAGGCCAACTATGGATGGTCGCTCCTATCCAGCCTTATTCTTCGTAATAATAGACAGTATTTCTTTTAATACTCTTTGTTATTACGAGCATAGAGGTGGGGCGTTACACGACCCGTCGACGGCAATGTTTTCGATGGCTTCTGACGGATGTTGAGTATAATTATTTTATTTTCCCCCTATTTAAAATAAATTAATTTTAACTCTATATAAAATTTAATGTGTCATAAAATTTTAAAAACTTTACAATAAATTTTATTACTAAATATTAAAAAGATTATATTTAACGTTATACGATACTTTTTTAACGATTTGATAATTAATTGTGAATTTTAAAAGTTTTAACATAACAAATTCATATAAAATAAAATATTTGGTAAAAAAATAAATTTGTTAAATCTTATGTTGATCCAAGATACTTTTGGTTTACGGTCGAAATATGAAAAAAATAAACAGGTTTAAGGTATCAATTGTTATTTTCAAATTTATAGTCATTCGTCGACATTCAGACTTAAACCGTCCATTCGAAGATCAAACCATCTTCAAACGAGACAGAATTCAAATAATATATATTATATTATGTATCTATCCAATCCATATGGTTAAAAAATCATATAGAAAAAAATTTAGACATCAAATGTGTCATTTTCATAGTAGTTGTCCTAACAATATATATCTGTACAGCTCCTCAGAAAATGATATATTTTGAATCTAATTTTTTTCCTTTGGTTTTTTCTTGATTCTAGCTGTACAGATCGGATAAATACATTAGAAAGTATATGTGGTCCGAATTTCATCTCGTTTGAAGATCTTTAGGCCTTCAAACAAATGGTTTTTAGTTCAAATTTAGACGAATGGCTAAAAATTTAAGAACCAAGATCGGCACACTTAATTTATTTACTTTTTTATCATATTTTGGAAGGGGGTCCAAAATACTGTATATCGACACAAGATTCAAAAAAATACTTTTCCATCAAATATTTTCTTTTATATGAGTTTATAATGTTAAACACTTTTAAAAATTCATAATTTGTTACACAATGGTTAAAAAATATATTTAAAATCATAAAACAGTTACGCATCATAAATTTCACTGAAGTTGTATAATGGACGGACTGAAAGTTGCATAGATGATCGTTTGAGTTCGATTTTCAATAAAGTTAAATATAAAATTACACAACAAAATATTATTGAAAACACTAATTAATTAACTACAAACCATAATAAAATTGAGGAATTGAATAAAAATATCTCATTTAATTTTTAGAAATTAAATTATTATTTTTAAACAAATTTCAAACTTCTATATTTAATAAGTTAAAATAATGTGATAAATTAAATTAATTAAAAAAGACCGCCATCGAAAGCCGTGGAAAATGAAATGACGGAGCTGTCAGCGGCCGTCAGAACGATCCGTTGCTATTTCAGGTGAAAATCGTATAATTAATAAGATATCTATAGTTTAGTCAATGGTCAAAACCGATAATAATATCCATAGTTGATTGCATATACTTTAACGTCTTGGGTTTAGTTCAATAACATTTACCCGTTGACTGACTTATCATTGTTAGAAATTTTGACTTTAAGTTGAATACCAATTATGGTGATACTAACATTCCACAACGAAGTAGAGAATCCTTTCTTAAGTAGTGTTTCATTTCAAGTAGTTCAACTTTCTACCATATGGTCATAACACGATTGGTATGTCATGTAATTAACCATAATCATAGTATATCCTAGTTATTTAAGATCCACAATACTCTTAACTCTGAAGACTATAGCATACCGTTATAAGAGATCTTCTATTTTGACTTAGTTGTATTAACCAATAAATGACTATTGGTGAGTAATCCTGCGATTCTCCCAATCAACCACAACTATGTCACCCTTTGGAGTCCCCAATGGTTATGAGGAACTCACTATCTATTGTATTTAAAGCGCTATGTATAATGGTCTTAATGGACATATAGATTTCCCTTTCTCGACACATCTTGAATAGGAATATTAAGAAATTAGCATTTAAGTATCAATCCAAGATTCAAAATTACGAACACATTAACAACTATAGTCGATAAAATACATCTCTAAGGATTTTCTTCTTATATATGTTTAATGTATTGATATTGTTACATATATCTTCATATAACAACATATATTAAAGAAATTAAAGCCAAATTCATACTTTATTTCGAACAAGATTCTTTTACAAGGGTTCAGTTACATAACAAATTATATTATTGCCCCTAAGGCACACCCTGAACTTTATCATGTGTGGCCATGTAATCATTAGAATTATTGTGTATATGAATAAAGTATACCAAAATGTTTATCATGTTGAAGATATTACATATTTGGGATGTTAGTAAATACTAGTCAACTGCTAGTTTTATTCTCCTCCAATTTTCTTCCTTTCACACCCGCTATTTTATTTATTTTCAAATATTACAAAAATTCCCATATTTTTGAAACACAACTGAACCACGTTAAGTAGAAACAACCACGAAAATAAGGTTCAACCGAGCGAGATTCGTGTAAAAATCTAGCTCGGCCTTAGCAAGGTTCGTATAATAACCTCGTTCAAACCGAGTGAGGTTTGTATAATAACCTAGTTCAGCTTGAGCGAGGTTTGTATAATAATCTTGTTTGGGCCAAACGTGGTTCGTGAAAGAACTACGTCATATTTGAATGTGGTTTAAGAAGAGTAGGGGCATTTTTTAGAATTGGCTAGGGGCAAAAGAAAAAATGGGATGTGACAATTATTTTTAGTTGAACATGGAGTGAAAGGAGGAAAGCGGGAGGAGAATAGAACCGGCCTTATTTAGTTTGATGTTTGATGGTTTGCATTCACTATATCTTGTATTTTAACCTTTATATCTTGCTTAGGCTCTAAGTGATATGCTCATACATTTGTGTCCCGTATTAGTGTTTGTTAATAAAGTTATATAATAGAGATGTAGGATCAAAGCTTTGTTATTGTATTTATTTTATTTTTGTTTTATTCAATTGTTCTGATATGTTATTAGATCTTTATTTCTAACATTGTATCAGACCTTTATTTTTAGGGAGTCGCTACACTATCAGAACCCCCAAAACAGGAATGAAAGATGGATTTCATGAAGGCGACAAATGATCTAAGGGAAGAAATTATTTCGGATGAATATAGATTTCTTCACTTTTGGCTGAGTAAGAATTTTCATTATTTTTAGTGTGGTACTAAGGATGTCGTCGATTTAGCTATGGCTAATGCAGTCGGAGGTTGAATGCCGATTGTGGTTCTATAGGGCGGTGATAAACGTCGACCGACGTAGGTGCGATGGTTTGGCGCCATAGGGCACCGCCGTCGGCGTGCCGACCACGGCCGCGGTGCCCTTAGCCAATATGGTTGTCCTATTAGCATTATGCTGTTTTTAATATGGTATCCGAGTAATTTTTTGGATCCGATTGAATAGTTCATGGCTCTCATCTTTCCTCCAACCCCAAACTTTTCATATCGTTCACTACTCTTATCCATCACTGCACTACCTTTCCTCATCATCCACAACCATCGGCCCTCCATCAACCTTGAATACCTTTATTCTTACATGCCATACTTACCTAGACCCAGATAAACCAGAATTCCTTCACTAGCACAACCTCCAACAAATTCGACAACCATCACTTGAACACATGACATCACATAAATTTGTAACATCATCTAAGCAAGTAACATGAACAAGTTTTGGTTGTTCGATAGAACAAATTTTTAGGAAACCCTTTGTTGTTCGATCGGGACCGAAATTTAGAAAAATCAACATGATCGGAGTTTTTCTAGATTTCTTTCACCCGACTTCATCTCGATCATGTTCCTAATCCTATTCCTATTGATACAGCATATATGCTTCATGTTTTCAGTTTTAAATTCAGGCTCAACAAGATACACAGTGACTGGCAGTAGCATATGGCGACGGCCATCGACGACCCGTCGATTTTTTCAAATTGCTAGCGATGGCTAGCCATTATATTAATTACCCAATTAAATAATTAATTTATTTAATTCCCATTACATTTTAATTTATTTAATTCCCATTACATTTTATTTTTTTTAAATACTAATCGGTTAAATTAGTATTTTCGATGATCCGTCTTCGCGTAATTCAAATATTTAACTTCATTGGAAATATAACTCCCACGACCAATTTATGCGACTTTTAGTCAGTCCATTAAGCAACTTCACATAGATTGGTCGTGGGAGTTAGATTTTCAACAATGTTAAATATTCAAATTACGCGAAGACAGATTATCAGAAATACTAATTTAACCGACCATAATAGTTGTTAAGTTGAATGGTTGTGCTAAAATATCTTGTTTATATTTTAGAAATTAAATTACTACTTTTAAACATTTTTTAAAATGTAGAATGAATAAGAAAAAAATACAAAATTAACATGTCGTCGCTAGCCGTTGCTAGCCGACGGCAGTTGAGTATACAGGAACGAAACCGTGTGACTTTTTTCTCATTCTTCCAACTTTCCCACCAAAACACGAACGAAGAAAAAACCCCCAAACCCCTGATCGACTCCCCACCGATAGCCGCACCTCTTGTCGACGTCTCCATAGGCTGTTACAACTCATTAGAATCACCAATCTCTCCATTTTCATCTCCATCTAGGTAAAATTTTAACTCTAATTTCAGATTTGAGGCTAATTGGTTTGATTACGGGTTTAAAATTGATGATCATTGCATACTAGTCGGTGATAATAGCGTATTACTTAATTTGGGGATTAGTATTCTGATTGTTTAATTTATAATTATAAATTAGGATTGATTTAAAATCTGAAAATTAGTGTATAATTATTGACTAATATGTATGTTGATTAGTGTACACGATTGTTTGTTATAGTTTAGAATAATTTTAGGGCTAATATGTATGGTTGAATAGTGAACATGTTAAATATAAAGCTTATGATTAAACATAATTAATTTATGTCAGTCAATTAGTGTGTGTTAATTATAAGTGTTAGTGGTAAGTATAAATTAAAGTTATTGTTAATGATTAATTATTTCATGTAATTAATTAATTAGTGCATCTTTTTGCAAACTTTAAAATTTAGTTTACAAAATAATTAAATTAAAATTT
Organism: Allium fistulosum; assembly: GCA_030737815.1. Taxonomy (NCBI): domain Eukaryota; kingdom Viridiplantae; phylum Streptophyta; class Magnoliopsida; order Asparagales; family Amaryllidaceae; genus Allium; species Allium fistulosum. The sequence goes on from CM060902.1 coordinate 240,691,536, forward strand.
TAAATAGTTAAATGAATTATAAAATATTGTTTAAAATTTAAAATTTAGTAAATAAAATATTTAAATTGTTGAATGAATTATAAAATATGGTTTAAAAATTAATTTGTTGTAATTAAATAGTAATTTGTGTATTTTTGGAAGTAGTTTTAAGTAATAAATTTCTTTTGAAACAAATATACTACTAAAATCGATTTGTAAAAATTAAGAAATGAATATAATGTTTATTTGAAAATAAACGTTAAATATTATTTTAACAAATACTACAACAACAAATTAAAGCCTTTAGTCTCAAATGGCTTTAATCTATTTTAGAAAATACAACAACATATCCCTTGTTTGCAAAGTTGTGCGTACAAAAGAATGAAGTGAAGTGGTGTCAAAATTAAAGTCTTTAGTCCCAAAAGGCTTTAATTTGTTTTAGAAAGATGTGAAGTGTTGTCGAAATTTCTAATATATATATTTGAATTAAGAAAAATGTTTGATTATTTACTTGACTGTACTTGGATGTATGAAGTCGGAACTGGTATGAAAGGTTCAGTGAAATAACATTTATACAATGGTGTACATGGGTTTATTAGATTTGCTAAATCTAATAATGGAAATAGCGTTGAAATTCGTTGCCCTTGTAGTAAGTGCAAACATTTGAAACATTTGAAACTAGATATAGTTATAGTACATTTGTGTCAAGCTGGTTTTGTGCTAAATTATTACTTGTGGGATCATTATGGAGAACTTGTTGCACCTACACCTAATCTAGTAGTGTCAGAGGACGAGGTGAATAACGATTATGTTATGGCAAATCTAATAGAAGGTATGGTTGAAGATGCAGCATGATCAATGTTCCCTACTATTCAAGTTGACGATGAAGATGTAAATGTCCAAGAAGAACCGGTTGTGGGAAAGAAATGAATCTATGATTTATTGGATGTTGCTAAGAGGCCATTGTAGGATAGTTGTAAAAGCGGAACCGAATTATCAGTAACTGCTGAATACATTACTATGAAATAAAAATTCAACTTTACAGAAGCTGGATTTACAGCAGTTGTATAAGCTGCAAAACGACATATGCCACCCAATAATCTAATGTGCGATAGTCATTATGAAGTGAAAAAACTTATGTATGCTTTCGGTCTGCCTTACCAAAAGATATATACATATATAAAAGGTAACATGTTGTATTGAAAAGACGACATTAACCTAAGGAAATGCAAAATATGTAATGAGGAAAGATACAAACTAAGAAAAAAGAAAAAAAGGAAGTTCTATACAAGAGAATGCATTATTTACCCATCACTCCTAGACTTTAAAAGTTATATGTGTTTTCTGCTACGACATGTCATATGCGATGGCATAGTGTGAGAACACAGGATGAGAGAACTTTAACACATCCATTTTATGAAGCATGGAAACATTTCAATAAGATTTATACCGCACTTGCTATAGAAAGCTGTAATATCAGACTTGGTTTATATACGGATGGATTTTCATCATTCTCTCAATTTGTTAGTGAATATTCATTTTGGTATATTATCGTTACACCTTATAATTTACCTCTATGGATATGTATGAAAACTCTAGATATGTTTCTCACTATTGTCGTCCTTTGTCCCGATGAACCGACACAAGGAATCGATGTTTATTTGCAGCCATTGATTTAAGAGTTGAAAACATTATGGCATGAAGGGGTTGATACATACGACGTTTTTAAAAATGGAATTTTCGTACGTTTGCATCTTCGTGATGGACTATTGATGATTTTTCGGCTTATGCAATGCTTTCGAATTGGAGTATGATTGGTCGTCTAGCTTGTCCTTATTGCATGGAAGAAACATGAGCAATTTCTTTACCGTATGGAAGGACAATTACATGGTTTGATTGCCATCATTTTTTTCTCCATATTAATTATCCTTTTAGAAGAGATAAAAAAACCTTTTAGCTAATAAACCAGAGAGTAGACAAGCACCAACGATTTGGTCAAGCATAAAAATATATGATCTTGTAAAGGAACATCCAAAAATACATGAAATTGGAGTACAAACTGTCCCAAGTAAATCGATAATTCATAATTGATGCAAACAAAGTATATTTTAGGATTTACCTTTTTGAAAAGATCTCTTACTTTGATATAATATTGACGTGATACACAACGAAAAAAACATGTTTGATAATATGTTTATTACAATTTTGAATGTTAAGGGGAAAACTAAAGATGATCTAAATTCAAGACATGATACAGAAGAATTATGTAAACATTCCGAATTTTTCATATGAAGCCCGATGATTGTAAAAAATCCAAAGCATGCTATGATCTAGACAACAAGCAAGTAAAACCCATGTCAAAGTAGGTGGAAGGACTAAAATGTTTTGATGGGATTTCTTTTAATCTCCGTACATGTGTTGACTTCAAAAATCAATAAATTGAGTGGGAAGAAAAATCACGATTGCCATGTCATAACGGAAAATTTATTACCCGTAGTTTTCAAAGAAATATTGCCTGTAAAATTATGGAGTGTTATAACGGAATTAAGTTTGTTTTATAAAGAGCTTTGTTCGACTACGTTAAAAGTCGAGCATATACGTAAACTCGAAAAGGATATCTCTATACTACTCTGCAAATTTGAAAAAATATTTCCTATAGGATTCTTTAATGTAATGGAGCATTTACCTTTTCATCTTCCATCCGAAGCACTTCTTCGAGGTCTTGTGCAATATGGATGAATGTATCCATTTGAGTGGTAATATTGAAATCCGCAATATTAATTTTAATTTAAAATTAATATTTACATAAGTAAATTAAAATTTAATTAATTTTGTAATAGGTATTTGAATCATCTTAAGAAAAACGTTAGACAAAAAGCGTGAGTTAAAGGTTCAATTTGTATGGAAAAACGTTAGACAAAAAGCACGAGTTAAAGGTTCAATTTGTAAATCATATCTTGTAGAAGAAGCTTCATTCTTTTTCTCTCATTATTTTAGTGACCATGTGAACTTATCATTTATAAGTGTTTCTCGTAATGATGAAGCCGTTAAACAAGATTCTATTCAAATTATGTAGTCTATTTTTAGACAACATGGCTGATCTGTTGGAAAATGTATGCAAATATGATTAGACGATAGAGATTACCATGTTGCACACACATATGCTCTTCTTAATTATGCTAAAGTTGCACCATTTGTTAGCTAATGTTAAATTCATATTTATTTCAATTATACTTTCATATTATAATGAAATATATTTTATATATTTGTAGTATTTACGAATCACAACATCCATTGTGGAGAAAGATGTAGGGTATTACATTCGATGTTTGGCTTGTATTAGTATATATATCTGTGGTTGCTGTTCTATGATGTGATTGTTATATTTATTGCATTTTGTTTCTTAATAGATCCTATAGCCGTGTAGTATCGTATTAGTTAAACATTGAGTATGTCGATCACTTGAGATACACGGGAATAAAAAAAATCGACGTACTTAGTCTTTAGCTAATGCATTACTATTCGGTAGCCCTTAACCAGCCCTATTCTCTGTATTAGTAAACGGAATTACTCGTTAATTCTCTTTACTAATGTGGGTCTCGGGGTGGGGCGTCACAGCTTGATCTCGGTAAATAATTTGCTGATTGGTTTTCAACTACATTTATGATCCAAGAAATTATGTTGGTGATTAAGGATTGAAAAATCTTGTGCTAGGACCAGAAAATAATGTCAAGACTTATCCAATATTTTTCATCAATGGATTTAAATTTAACACCAAGGAATATGGTGCTGAAAATTAACCTATAATAGCGGTGTATCTATCAAAGGTAATGATGATCTAGATGATCATATAAAAGATTTATATGGCGACTTAACATAGGTTTTAGAATTGATATATTTTATCCGACCTGTAGAAAAAGTTTTTTTGTTCAAATGCAATTGGTTCAGCAATATTCCTGATTTTGGAATCAATATGCACAAAGATTATAAGCTTATTGAAATAAAGAATACTATAAATATGATTCTTTCATAATAGTCAAGCAAGCATTACAAATTTATTGTGTTCCGTATCCATCCCTAAAAAAAGATAAAGCAGATTGGTCAGCTGTTTTAAAAAAAGGCAAGATTTACGTTTGACGGAAACAATATTACGTACGAAGCAGCCTATCAAGCGGATCTTGAGCCAAACAATGAAATAATAACAACTGATGATCATACTGATTTAGGGCCTTTAAACAATGAATCAAATGTTTTAATAGAAGCATTTCAGAGTACAGAGGAAGATATAGAGCATGAGACCGAGTCAAAATCAGAAAACGATGAAGATTGATTATTAATTACTGATGATGTAATGTATATATAATGAATTTTTGTATCGCCTCTTGTATAATTTATATTTTGAGTTTCCGCTATTACTAATGATTATGACTATGTTATGAGCTATTTATTATTCTTTTTTATTAATTCTATATATTTAGGAGATCTTGTTCCATTTTTGTTGTTTTAGTGGAATTTTTATGTGATTATTGATTAGACGTATTTTCTAATAATAAAATGATATGTTTTTACATTATATGAAATGATATGTTTCTAGCAGATATTATATACGTCTCATAGGAGATCTTCCACTTCTTATGCTTCTGCTTCTCATGCTGTCGATGAGGGTGCCAGCGGCTTGGCTGATTTACGCCCAAGGGCGACTATAACTTCAAAGAGTAGAGGGTAAGTATCAAATTTATTGCAACGTCATTAATATTTAGTGCATGTATATTATTTAAAATTTATTAAATGCCTACATCAAAACTAATACAAGGGATTTAAGATGGAGCCATCCGATATTATCTTAACTATCTCTAAGAAGGCATATATGAGTCGTATGTCTGGTTGTTGTTCATAGTGGGCTGATATCCCACTGTATATTAAGAAGCTATATGGGCCAACTTGACGGTAAGTATAAATTTATAACTCATTTGAAAATTACATATTTGATTTTTGAAAATTAATATAGTATATATATTTCATTTTAATTTCAATGTGTAGGGTGCAGTAGTTATAGAAGAGGAAGATCAAGGTTTATTTAGGATCACTGGAACAAGAAGCTTAGGAAAAATTACAAGGACACCCTCTCAAGCATAAAAAAAACTTGATTGGATGAGTGCTAGTATTTGGACGGATTGTCAGCAGTACTGGGAAACTCCCACCATGAAAGTAAGTTTTCTGGTTTCAAATTGTTATTATAATTTGTTTAAAGTTTGTATAATAATTGCATTAATTTAGTCAATCATATATTTAAATTACAGGAAATTGTCGAGCGAAACTTGACGAATAGGAATAAAAATCTTATTGTACACCGCAGCGGATCAAAATCTTTCAACAATATTGGAAGGAAATGGTAAATTTATAAATTGCGATTATAAAATACTTATAACATTATTTCATCTTATTTATACATTGTTTATTCATATATAATTTCAAGCAAAAGAGAAGGGCCTTGAGCCTAAATATGCGGAGGTCTACACTCGGACTTTTGCCATCGAGCACACCAATGAAGATGGCTCAGTTATGTTTACTTGGACAGACTCTAAGCTATAATGGTAAACATGCTTTAATTTTTGTCTTTTATTTCACATTACATAAATTGCAAATTGAACATTTATTATGGAAAAATTCTATTCCTAATCGTAGGAAAGACTTGAACTAAAGTGAGCTCGAGTGCTGGAGGTGACCGATCGAGAGGAATCGACCGCTGAGGAGGAGGACAAGATTTTTGATGTTGTGACCTACAAGCCGACGCTAAATAGGTGATACGGTTATGACAATCAAAAGGTAGTGATTATTGAGTTTAACTACTTCATTAACTAATTTATAAATTTTATTTAATATTACGTTTGAATTATAACTAGTTGTTAACTAATTTACAGATGAGGATGTCTCAGACCGATTATAGGAAATCATAGGCCAAGAAAGAGATAACACAATTGAAAGATCAGATAACAGAGTTGATCGATTAGCGGAAGAGTGGAGGATTGACTATGCTGCTAGATGAGCGGATTGCGGCATATATGGCAGAGCACGGGACATTTCCTTTGCAAGGGTCGAAAAATGATGGAAATGATTATGAGTAGGTATGGTTGTGTTTTTTATGGATATTTGATTGTTTTGATTTGTATTTATTTGACATGTATTAATGGATTTGATACTTGTTTGATGGTTGTATTGTTTGTAGTGTTTGATGGTTAAAGTTGGGTTTTTCTGGATGTTTGATGATTGTGTTGTTTGATGGAAACGAAGATTTGTAGGTGTGATTGTGTTGTGTGATGGATTGTTGATTTAGATATGGATTTTTGTGATATAAACTTGGTTTTGTGTGATATGTATGATATCATGTGATGTTTATACTTGTGAAATTGGGTTAACTTGTGTTGTATATAAGTGGATAGACAGATGCATATATATATATATATATATATATATATATATATATATATATATCTGTGTGTGTGTTGGTTGATGGTTGAAATAGCAGCTGTTTTATAAAACAGAAGTTCCAGGATACCGATGGCTAGAGACGACATATAGGTCACAGGCTAGTGATGGCTAGCGACCCTCTATTGGTATATACGTGGTGCACAAATTCGTACCACGTGTCCATTGACCTTCATCGGCTAGTGACGGCTCGGCCATCACTAGCGATCAAAAAGTTAGCGACAAGGCCATCGCTAAAGCAATTGTTTTTTTTTTGATCGACGACTTAAAAAGCAACGGCTATTTGTGTCGGTTAGCGACGGCCGTCGACGGCTACTTATCGTCGCTAAATCTTGTATGTCTTGTAATTAGGTTTCGATATTTTATACTAATCGATTTCAGTGTTTTGGCAATGACAATAGTATATTTTGGTTGGAATTCCGCCACCAATCTCATAAGGATTTTCTAATTTACATTTTTATTTTTTGGATTTCTGGTTAGAATTTCATTTCTAATCATGAGGAATTTTCTTATTCATGTTCTTTGTTCTCGGATTTTGAATCTGTGTTTCTAATTCATTGTTATTGTCTTTTTGGACGGTTGACTACTAATCTGATTGAAATTGATATTTGACGTTATTCTCTAACAGGATTCGATTTTTGATTCGCGGTATTGGATGGTTTGAGTGTTATTGCTTACCACTGGTTCGTTTGTGCACTTTTTTTGTTTTGACATATTCTTAACGATACACATTTTGAGTTTAAAGTGGGGAAGTCAGAGAATATTACATATTTGGGATGTTAGAGACTATTTCTCTTTTGAAGTTTGGTCATTTCACAATTTTCATATCTTGTATTTCCTCTTTTATTTTTGGTTAGACTCTTTTATATTTACACATATTTGAGTCACGTATTAGATTTTATTAATAAAGTCATATAGTAAAAGATGTAGCTCTCGGAGAGCACTTACAGATTAACAGACGAGAAGTGAGCATAGAGCATTCATGAAGGAATATTATAGTTATGAAGAAATTCAAATGGTTGATCTATGGGAAGGAATCAGTGAATAGTTACCTAATTATCCACTACTAATACTTTAATTTCTGTTTTGTACGCTCGTTCTATGTGATCTGCTAGAGATCACTAAAACTTATGTTTAATTGATCGAGGATACAAACATGCAAAACCTTTACTTTGGTTTTATTATGTTCATGCATGCATTACAAGAGAAACTTCGCTTTTATTAACAAGCGGTCGGGTTTGAAGCTTGCATAGCAATACAACATAGCCTTTCTTTATCATCGACATCTCTCTGTACCTTCACATAACCATTCTCTCCCCATGAATAACCAGTACTTAGTTCGATCTTCTTCGATTCCATAACCCACTATTGTTACACTGTGATTTAAGTCACTACCACAAGGGACTAAGAAAGACATGAAGCATATACATGTCAGATACAGTGATCTTAATTTTTTCATGAAATAGAACATATGTCCTTACCTGTGAACACTCCGCTGGAGTATAGCTTTTAGTATCAATGGCAACAGAAATAGGTTGATGAGCCACGACCTTTAGCAAGGCTGCTTCATCATTAGATGGCACATGTTCAAATCCACTTATTGTGCTTGGATGATGAAACAAGTTCCTAGATTTGCATGTTTTCGAAGTTGCTCCTTGGTACATATAGTTAGCTTTTGGTGTTAAGCCCACATTATTAACAATGAATTCAAAAGCTTTAGATATGTGGCATCCACTGCAACCTTTGTTATCGCCAACAGCGTCACAATCTATAAGCTCTTGTTCTGAAAGAGAGGAGTTCTCCAGTTTTGATCTTGTCGATGCCTTCTACTGATGCCACTATAGAAAACGCCTAGCAAGATCCTATTTTGGAGCATGCATGCATGAATGTAAGAATAAGTTTGTTACAAAGATGTTATTATAAAATCATATAGCATAGTCGCAATTCTTACCACAATGTCCTTGATGTTTGACAGGAGTGACTGTGCCCTTTGTTCTTACATTTTCATACATGAATCCTTTTGTTTCCGCCGAAGTCATCAAATGAGGATGATATCTGCTACAGAGTCTAACGGATTCGTCATTTGTAAGATCTGCAAACTGGTTTGCCCCTAACTTAAATTTGTTATTTCTACCAGCATTAAATGATTCTATATACGCCATGTTCTTTTTGAATATGGTAAGGCGATGCTCCTTCTCTGCGTTGGTAGCATAAACTCGTCCATACTAGGACATCCATGCCTCATGCTTCTCATATATTGAGTTTAAGTTGCTTATTTTTCCTAATGCATTACCGGAAACAAAGCCTAACACGTGTTTTTGTTTTTTTTAAAAGCCATTGTAATCTGTACAAAATCACTGAGCTAATGTTGGTATATGTAGGGTTTGATGATGGCTATACGTACAAAAAATATCTGATATAAAGATGGAAACAAACTTAATTTTGCAATCTAGATTTTTCATATAAGAAATATCTAAAATCAAGAATATATGGACTAACATATGTGAAATTGAGAGAATATTTAGGAGATATTTATGAACTAATATATTTGAAATTGTATGAGATATTTATGAAGAACCGTTAGATTAAGATAATCTTCACTTTTATTTGAGATGTGAACTCCTATAAATAGAGGTCTATTCAATCATTTTGGATGTAAGAAAAAATATGAACTTTTGTAATAAAGTTTGGTAATAAATATTTTCTCCTTATATGAAAAAAATCATTTTTTCTTCTCCAACCTCTTATCTATCTTCTTCTAAAATCAAATCTATTTGCTATTGAAGAAAACTTCCAACAAAGTGGTATCAGAGCTTGAAGATCCTCCTAAAAAGATGACGAATAGCGGCGTTCCCTTACAAGTCCCAATGCTCACTAAGACCAATTATGACAATTGGAGTTTAAGATTGATGACTCTTCTTAGAGAACACGACGTATGGATGGTAGTCGAGAAAGGCTACACCAAACAAGTAAATGAAGATAGTCTATCTCAAACTCAAAGGAATAGTTTGAGAGACAAGAAAGCTCTCTATCTAATCTATCAAGCATTGGATGATGATAATTTCGAAAAAGTTTCGGGATCAAAGTCAGCCAAAGAAGCATGGGAAAAGCTTCAAACATCTTATAAAGGAGTCAATCAAGTCAAAAAGGTATGTCTTCAAACTTTAGGAGGAGAGCTTGAAGCTTTGCATATGAAAGAAGGTGAACTTGTCTATGATTACTTCTCATGAGTTTTAACAGTTACTAATAACCTAAAAAGAAACAGTGAGAAGTTAAATGATGTAAAAATTATAGAGAAGATCTTAGATCATTAGATCCAAAGTTCGGACGTATTGCCATCATCATCGAAGAGACAAAAAACTTAAAGGCCATGGCAATAGAGGAACTTCTCGGTTCATTGCAAACTTATGAAGAAAAGAAAACGAAGAAGGAAGAGATTGTGGAGCATGTACTCAAGACACGAATTGATTCAAAAAAGGAAGAAGGCAATAAAAGCCAACAAAGATGAGGTTGTGTTCAAGAACGAGAAAGAGGTCGTGGATATGGACATGGATGAGGTTAGAGACCCAATAACGATAACAACAATAACAACAACAACCAAAGAGGGGAAAGATCAACTAGAGGTCGTGGGAGAGGAAATTCAAAGTCAAGGCATGACAAGTCATGCATCAAATGCTACAATTGTGAAAATTTTAGACATTATGCTTCTAAATGTAAAGCTCCAAGCAACAAAAAAATTGAAGAGCACGCCAATTACGTTGAAGAAAGAAGTCAAGAAGATGGTACCTTACCGCTGGCTTATAAGAAAAATGAAAGAGGTGAGGATAATCAATGGTACCTAGATAGCGGTGCAAACAACCATACGTGCGGAAGAAGAAGCATGTTTGTGAAGCTTGATGAATCAATGAAGGGAAACGTGGCATTTGAAGATGAATCTAAAATAGAGGTGAAAGGTAAAGGAAATGTTCTCATTCAATTGAAGAATGAAGATCACCAATTCATTTCCAGTGTTTACTATGTGCCAAATATGAAGAGCAACATCTTAAGCCTAGGACAACTCTTAGAGAAAGGTTACGATATTCGATTAAAAGCTAAAAATCATTCTATAAAAGACGGTGCAAGTAACTTTATTGCTAAGGCGAGGATGACAAAAAATAGAATGTTCGTTCTCAACATTCAAAATGATGTCGCAAAAGGTCTTAAGATGTGCTACAAAGATACTTCTTGGCTTTGGCATCTTCGATTTGGACATCTCAATTTCAGAGGATTAGAGTTGCTCTCCAAGAAGGAAATGGTAAGAGGTTTACCTTGCATCAGCCATCCCGATCAAGTGGATGTCTACTTAGAAAACAATTTAAAATGAGCTTTCCGAAGGAGCCATACTCAAGAGCTAAAAAACCATTGGAACTCATACACACGGATGTGTGCGGTCCGATCAAGCCAAGTTCACTTGGTAAGAGTAACTATTTCCTTCTTTTCATTGATGATTTTTCAAGGAAAACATGGGTGTATTTTTTAAAGGAGAAATCAGAAGTGTTTGAGAATTTCATGAAGTTCAAGGCCCATGTTGAAAAGGAAAGTGGCCTCGTGATTAAAACCATGAGATCTTACCGTGGAGGAGAGTTCACATCAAAGGAATTCCAGAAGTATTGTGAAGATAATGGAATCCGATGACAACTGACGGTGCCTAGATCCCCACAGCAAATTGGAGTAGCAAAAAGAAAGAATAGGAGCAATCCTTGAGATGGCGAGGAGCATACTCAAAAATAAGGGGCTGCCAAAGGAGTTTGGGGTGGAAGCAGTTGCATGTGCGGTTTATCTATCTAACCGATCTCCAACAAGAAGTGTGTAGGAAAAAACACCATAAGTGGCATGGAGTGGAAGGAAGCCCAGCATTTCCCATCCAAGAGTGTTTGGAAGCATAGCTCATGTACACGTACCGGACGAGAAGTGAAGCAAGTTAGATGACAAAAGTGAGAAGTACATCTTTATTGGTTACAACACCAACACCAAAGGCTACAAGCTCTACAATTCTGATAAGGGGAAGATAATCATTAGTCGAGATGTTGTGTTCGATGAAGAACGAGAATAGGATTGGAGTTCACATAACGAAGACTACAACTTCTTTCCATATTTTGAAGAATATGACATGCAACAACCAAGGATGGAACAATCAAGAGAGGAGCCTACTTCTCCACCAGCTTCACCAGCCATGAGTTGTCAAGAAGATGAAAGCTCAAGTGAAAAGGATTCACGCTTTAGAAGCCTTTAAGAAATATATGAGGTAACTGAAAAACAAGACAACCTTACTCTTTTTTGTCTATTTGTGGATTGTGAGCCCATGAACTTTCAAGAAGCTTGGCAAAAGAAGAGTTGGAGAAATGCTATAGATGAAGAGATAAGGGCGATCAAGAAAAATGACACATGGAAGTTTGCCTACTTCGACAAGGGCATAAGGCAATCGGTGTAAAGTGGGTATACAAAGTAAATAAGAATGCCAAAGGAGAAGTTGAAAGATACAAGGCGCGATTGGTGGCAAAAGGCTACAGTCAAACAGCTGGCATTGACTATGATGAGGTATTCGCTCCAGTCGCTCGACTAGAAACTGTTAGACTAATTATTTCATTGGCAGCTCAAAACAATTGGAAGATACATCAAATGGATGTGAAATCTACATTCCTAAATGGAGTTCTTATAGAAGAAGTTTACATCGAACAGCCACAAGGCTACGAAATCAAGGAAGAAGAAGACAAGGTTTTGAAGCTAAAGAAGGCACTTTATAGGTTGAAACAAACCCCAAGAGCTTGGAATGCTCGAATTGATAAGTACTTCTAAGAGAGAAGCTTCATCAAGTGTCTGTATGACATGCACTCTATATCAAAATCCAAAACGGTGATACATTGATTGTATGCTTGTATGTAGATAACTTGATCTTCACTGGTAGCAACTCAAGTATGTTTAATGAGTTTAAGAAAGAGATGACGAAGGAGTTCGAGATAACCGATATTGGGCTTATGCCTTGCTATCTTGGCATTAAAATAAAACAAGAAGACGAAGGCATCCTAATCACTCAAGAAGGTTATGCTAAGGAAGTGCTGAAGAAGTTCAGGATGGATGACTCTAACCCGGTCCGCACGCCAATGGAATGTGGAATCAAGTTGTCAAGCATGAGGAAGGAGAAAAGGTGGACAGAACACTGTTTAAGAGCTTGTTGGAAGCTTACAATACTTAACGTGCACAAGACCCGACATCCTATATGTGGTAGGAGTTGTCAATCGATATATGGATAACCCAACAACAACTAATTTAAAGGCAGTAAAGAGGATTCTTCGTTATGTCAAAGGGACAACAAACTTTGGCTTGTACTACTCAATTTCTGATAATTACAAGCTTGTTGGATATAGCGATAGTGATTGGAGTGGAGATATGGATGACCGAAAAAGCACAAGCGGCTTCGTGTCTACATAGGAGAAACGACCTTCACATGGATGTCAAAGAAGCAGTCGATTGTCACTCTTTCCACATGTGAAGCGGAGTATGTAGCTGCTACTTCATGTGTTTGCCATGCAATTTGGTTACGAAACCTGTTAAAAGAGTTGAATTTGCCACAATTGGAGCCGATTAAGATTTTTGTGGACGACAAGTCAGCAATTGCTTCGGCCAAGAACCTAGTCTTCCATGATTGAAGCAAGCACATTGACACATGCTATCACTACATTAGAGAATTTGTCGCCAAAAAGGATGTACAACTAGAGTACATAAAGACACATGATCAAGTAGCTGATATTTTCACCAAGCCTCTCAAGCACGAGGATTTTGTTAAGTTGAGGAGTCTGCTTGGAGTAGAAAAATCATGTTTGGGGGGTGTTGGAAATAAACTTAATTTTGCAATCTATATTTCCCATATAAGAAATATATAGAATCTAGAATATATGGAATAATATATTTGAAATTGTATGAGAGAATATATAGGAGAAATTTATGGACTAAAATATTTGAAATTATATGAGAGAATATTTAGGAGATATTTATGGAGAACCGTTAGATTAAGATAATCTCCACTATTTATTTGAGATGTGAACTCCTTTAAATAGAGGTGGATTAACTCATTTTGGATGTAAGAAAAAAATTTGAACTTTTGTAATAAAGTTTAGTAATAAAAAATTTCCCCTTATATGAAAAAAAATCGTTTTTTCTTCTCCAACCACTTATCTATCTTTTTCTAAAATCAAATCTATTTGCTATTGAAGAAAACTTCCAACACAATGTACGTCCTTGGAATCATAAGAGTTAACATGCATGTCGCATGTCAAAAATTATTGCAACTGGGATGGTTACGTTTCTTTATTAATTTAACAAAATCGTGGCTAACTAACGTGTTTTATTTCAGATCACCATCGATTATATATGCTAAGAAATTTTTACTTCACGCTGTCATTATCTTTAATAAAGGAAGTTGTTACTATGCCCATGCAACTGCGGCATTTTCAAGCATTCCTTTGCCGTGAATAAACAAACTACCGAAATTAATTTAATTTTTTATACTTAATGCAGTTGGACCACAAATGGGTAATGCATATTTCCCCGCCTTCGAAAGAAAAGATACAAATTTGTACATCTTGTCTGCACCCCAACGGCCACGAATGGGTATTCCTCATGTTTCACCTTTCATAGGCCATGAGGTCACGATTTTAATTAAAACTAGGCTTTTACGTTAATGATAAACGTTACCGACGGTAGAAAACTGTTACGATACCAACCGATATTATTGATAAGTTAAAAATGACTATCGATATTTTACCGTTACCACTGGTAAAATGTTCATTGGTATACCGTTAAATTGTTAAACCATTGACTGAGGATGGTAAATTTACCAATGCATAAAGGTATTAAAATTTTATTACATTAAGATTTCAATAATAATAAAAAAATAAATACTTTGTTACTAATTCTAACTTCATTAATGCTTATATTAACATTCTGACTTATTTTAGTCGACAAAGAATCTTCTTGGTTCATCACAGGTCATTTACAACAATATGAAATAATAATTTTGCTAATGTTAAGCTTTGAAGTTAATAAAGCCAAAAAGAATTATAATCATAAATAATACTACAAGAATCTGCTTAATATATGATAAATTTTCAAAAGTTTTCACTACAAGAAATAATAGAAATTTTGATGGCTTTAAACCATCGACGGACACCGATAGCATTAGGTACGACGGAAAAGCCGTCGAAATACTAGGCGTCGAAGAACAGTACTTCGACAACATTTCCGATGGCAACGTCGATCCACTTTCGATGGCTAGCAATGACCATACCGGTGGCTTTCGTCGACCCGTCGAGTACACATGGAAGGTCACGAGGAACACCAGTTTGGTGTTCTCAACCATCGAAAGCCGTCGGTATGTTGGCTACCAGTAAGCCATCAGTAATCTAGAGTGTTTTTTATAACAATAGTCATTCAACCTCCAAACAACACATATATAACACACTACTATAAATCTGTGGTTTTCCGTTATGCATTTGGCATCGCTAAATTGCGATGCCAAATGTGCGACAGAAAAGCAAGCATCACTAAACAAGTTAGCGTTGCTAAGACGTCACAAAAGTAGCGCCACTATTGCGTCGCTAAATTTTTGCGACGCCTATTGCTTGTTAGAAATTGGGCACCACTATGTCGTCGCTAAGATTTAGCGACACCATCTCAACACTTGCCCTTTATTTGAAAATTGTTAGCGAAGCACTAGTGCCGACCCTAATGTTTATTCAAGAATAATGTTACTACGACGTCACTAAAATTTTAGCGACGCCTTTACATCACCTTGCTATTATTATCGCAAACCGAACAAAATAATTATAAATGCATAGTTAATAAATATATATACAATCACAAACAATCAAATATGCATAGATAATTAATATATACCATCACAAACAATCAAATATGCACAGCTAATTAATATATATAACCAAAAAACTACGAGAAACGAATAAAATCAAGTCTAAACACACGAACATCATAATCAGTAACACAAGATTACAATGTCACAAGACAACCACCATTTCAGCCCAACATGTCCAAGTAACACTTAATAACATAATACATATATGATGCATAAATCTATCACTACATGTCCGAATGAAGCATCTTATATATCGTGCGACGGCCCACTACCGTCCTCACCCCTTTGCTGTCTATACTCCTATATAAACTCCATCACATCCTCCATACTTGTCTCCAACATTCTCGCTTTGGTCTTGAGTGTAGAAATCTCCTCATCCTTCGCTTTCAATTCCTCGTAGAGCATCTGTCTCACATTCGATTCAACATTTCTTGTGATGAATGTGTTATCTCTGTAGGGCTATATGAAAATGAATGCATTAATACATATACATTTCTTACCAATAATTAATTAACATGGTATTACTACTGGTCTAATAGAAGTTCAAAATAAAAGGTATTCCAAGTTAATGTTATCAAATCACATAGTTAAGGTTTGTGTAAACCTACAAAGCATTAGAGAACTAAAAATAGTGCTGTCATTTTGCTTGATACATGTATGGATCAGGGAACAATAGAATGCAAGAATCGAAACACTAAAATAGTTCTATCATAGTGTGCTTAAAAGCAAACTAAACAGTTTCACCATGTGCAGTTTATATATACACCAGTGACATGCAAGATAGAAAGCGTAGAATATAACAATGTGGCTGAAACTGTAACAACGTGCAAGTAAACAATCAAACCACGCCTTTAGTTTAGAGCACCTTAACTTTTATTCTTTTATTTTAAATCACCTTGCCTTTAGTTTTATTCACATAAACTTTGCCTGCGTGAAACATGATTTTCTTCTGGAACTTTAAACAAAACTTTTTCGGTAACTTTTACTCAGGCTTATATGTCAATAATTATTAAGTTGCATGCTCCATAGTGCATTATGCATATTTTTGTTCATTTTCCAGCACACATCATGTTTAGAATTGAATATTGGTACACGCAGTTAATGGATCAAATATGGAAATTTTACATTCATCTTTGATGTTAAGTGGCTTAATTGCGCAACTACGTCATGAGCATTATCAGGCCCAACAAGCTCTTGCTGCATTAATAATCACTCCTTTTGGCATTATTTTTACTGAAGCAAGTAATTGCGCTGATATTGAGAAAAAGTATGGCAACTTCATCCTAATCTAACTAATTATATATCTTGTTATTTTGTACAACACCAAAGATGAATATCATTATCTCATGAATCAGGCTAACTAAGCTTTTAATAATCAGGTCTTATAACTATATTGGGTTGGGTTAGAGGGGAGCTAGACGATCGTTGGAACCATGGTCCACATCAAAAAAAATCATTCAGTTGAAGAAGCATAAGTTTTCGGTACTTGGAAAATAATGAAATGTTAACCTGAAGCTCCTCCGGTATTCCACATTTGTTGTGAATTGTACTAACAGTTGTATTAGCTATTATGTAGCATAAAATACTTATCCAAAACTTAAAACATGGGAATTCAGTAGCGGCATTTCAATTTGTTTATTATACAAGTCAAACCTATCGTTATTTAGTACGTCTGTAAACTAAACTGCAAAAAGTTTGGCTGTGGGTTAGATGATTTTAAAAAAAAAATTGGAGGCTAATTCAATGTATTATTTTGATTTGAATATTTAGTCTAAAATTGGGTTTAAACAATGTTTAAGGTTAATTTGATGTATTATTTTGGTTTGAATATTCAATCTATAATTGGGTTTAAACAATGTTTAAGGTGTGCGTGGCATGAAGCAGGTGGTGCTTGCAAAGGGGCAGTTGAGCGGAGTGGAAAAGAAGTGAATCACACACTTGAGTGAAACAAATTAGAAAAAGGAAAAACTTCACAAGTGTATACATAATTTCTATGAATCCTATGATTTTCATTTGTACAGCTACAATACAATATTTTCATCATTTTAATAGTTTAATAGCAATATCATGTATATATTTCCATCTACCGCTTTTTCTTCTCATCATCTCCATTATAAGATCCAAAAAATATACTTTAATTAAATCCAAGATTTATGTGAAACTTTGAAGCAATCCATTTTCCATTACTAGGCATATGCTTGGGGCCTAGGTATTTGAAGGGATACACATTTTGAAACTCATTTGTTCAAGAGTTCATCAAATTCTATACAATTATAAAGTAAATGCAAATCTAATTCTGCCATAGTGAGAACAAATGTTGTCTCCCAAATTTACAAAATAAAGATGTTTCCTACTTTTTACATGCTCTGGACATAGGAAACTAATTCAACTTGAAATTTTCTCCCTTAGCTCCCTTCTTTAATTCTTTCTATTTTTTTACATGCTCTGGACAAAGTTCGCCTCTCGATCAAACGATAATTTATTATGTGTTCAGATTAATTCATTTGGTCATACAATGCTCTCACTAGAACATGACAAGTTTGTTAAACACTATTTAACGTTCCTGTACTTGTAGTTTCTCCATCAAAGTTTGAACAATTCCATATTATAGGGTATCAGGTTTCCAACACTAATATATTCTTCTTATGTACAGGATGTTTGTATAATTGAGTATAAGAAAATCTTAGTGATGAAACTATTTTTTCTTCCACCCTGGTCAGTTTTCCGATACTTTACTATTGTCAATTGGAAGAAATCTTAATAGAATAGGAAACATCATGCAAACTAAGTGCTAAATAGAGAAAAATATATTTAGCAAAAAATAATATGAAAAAGCATCTGTCTAAAAGGGGCATCAGTTATCAGATTAGGGGATCCTCCTCATATTCTCTAATCAACTCCACTCCTTCGCCAAATCTCAATCTTCCTTCACAAAAAAATCATAAGGAAAAACCACCGGATATTGATGAAGATGAATTCCAAACTATGCGCAACCGTCGAAACAACATGTATGTTCAACGCTCCAATCATGGATATATAGCCCAAGATAAGCAAATGAAAAAGTCGACTGTAAACAATACATATGCAAGAAATGTGAACTTCAGATTTGCTCTGGATGCAAGAAACACAAAAAGAAACACTAATTTCAAATGTACTCCTGATGCAAGAAATACAACAAGAAATATTAAAACAAACATGGGAATACAATACCAGATTGGAGAAAAGTCGAGCAAAGCTTCATCATGGGCTGAGACGATCAAGAAAAAGGGGGTTAAACTCAAATTTTGATCTGAATTATGTTACTCCTATCTACATCCACAAGAAAAATATAGTTGTTGTGAAGGAAGAGGTTAGCAAAAGAAAGGAAATGAAATGGAGATATTAAGTTGTCGCATATGTGTATGCAAATGGCCCCGTATCATTATTTTAAGGCATTTATAATGAGAACTTGAAACCCAACAGGTAAATTCGAAATTTACACACGATAATGAGTATTTTATCATCAGATTCTCAAATGCAGTATATTATGAAAACACAATTAAAGGAGTTCCATAATTCATAATTGGACAACTCGTCATTTTGGAAAAAAGGAACAAGAAACTAAATCTTGATAGCGATCTTCTCACGACTGTGCCAATTTGGATTCGATTGCTAGAACTTAGCCTGAAACTGTAGGTTAGAGATGCATTTAGTGCAATGGCTAGTGAAGTTGGTATCCCATTGAAATTGGAAGAACCAACTACAAAAGAAACCAAACTTTGCTATGCAAGAATTCTGGTTAAGACCAAAGCTGATGCAGAGTTACCAAAAAAAGCATATATTTCAATGCATGATAGAGAAAATACAGTGCAAAAAATAGAATATGAGTGATTCCTCCAAGATGTAAAACCTATGCTTGTTTTCGTCATTATCTTGAAAACTGCATTACTACAAAGTCTGGAAAGAAAAAAGCAGTGTTGAAGCAAAGCCAATGAGTAATAGTCAAAATGAAGACAATGAAGGAATCCTTCCTTGAGCAGTGATTCATTTCAAGTGGTTCAACTTTCTACGATATGGTCGTAACACGATTGGTATGTCTTGTAATTGACCATAATCACAGTATATCCTAGTTACTTAAAATTCACAATACCCTCAAGTCTGAAAATTACAGCACGCCGTTATATGAGATCTTCTATTTTGGCTTAGTTGTATTAACAAATAAAAGACTCTCGGTGAGTAATCATGTCTCTCCCAAACAACCACAACTAAGTCACCCTTTGGAGTCTCCAATGGCCATGAGTAATTTATTGTTCATCGTATCTAAAGCATTATGTATACTAGTCTCAATGGACATATAGATTTCCCTTTCTAGAAACATGATGAATAGGAAGATTAAGAAATAAGCATTTAAGTATCAATACATGATTCAAAATTATGAACACATTAACAACTACAGTCGATGAAATACTTCTCTAAGGATTTTCTTCTTATATATGTTTAACGTATTAATATTGTTACTTATATCTCCACATAACAACATATATAAAAGAAAATAAAGCCAAATTCATACTTTATTTCGAACAAGATTCTTTTACAAGACTTCAGTTACATAACAAATTACATTATTGCTCTTAGAACATACCCTTAACTTTATCATGTGTGGCCATATAATCATTAGAATTATTGTGTATATGAATAAAGCATACTGAAAAGTTTATCATGTTGAAGATATTACATATTGGGATGTTAGTAAATATTGCTCAACGGGTAGTTCTATTCTCCTCCAATTTTCCTCCTTTCACGCCAGCTATTTTGTTAATTTTCAAATATTTTAAAATTGTCCATATTTTCAAAACATAACCAAACCACGTTAAGGAGAAACAACAACGAAAATAAGCTCCAACCAAGAGAGATTCATGTAAAAACCTAGCTCGGCCTTAAAAAGCTTCGTATAATAATCTCGTTCGAACCGAGTGAGCTTCGTGTAATAACCTAATCTGGTTTGAGCGGGGTTTGTATAATAACCTCGCTTGGGCCGAACGTGGTTCATAAAAGAACTACGTGATATTTGAACATGGTTTAAGAAGAATATAGGCATTTTTGGAATGGGCTAGCGACAAAAGAAAAAAGTGAGATATTACAATTATTTTTAGTTGAACTGGGGTAAAAGGAGGAAAGCGGGAGAAGAATAAAACAGCCTTATTTAGTTTGATGTTTGGTGGTTTGCATTTACTATATCTTGTATTTCAACCTTTATATTTTACTTAGGCTCTAAGTGATATGCTCATATATTTTTGTCTCGTATTAGTGTTTGTTAATAAAGCTATATAATAAAGATGTAGTATCAAAGCATTGTTCTTATATTTATTTTATTTTTGTTTTATTCAATTGTTCTGATATGTTATTAGAACTTTATTTCTAACATTGTATCAGACCTTTATTTTTAGGGAGTCACTAAACTACCAGACCTAAAACAGGAATGAAAGGTGGATTTCATTAGGCATGTCAATGGTATAGGCTTCGGCCCGAGTCCGGCCCGAATCCACCCTATTTATGCGAGTACGGGTTTTGCCTTTTACTATCCAAGTCAAACCCGGCCCGGCTAGGACCCAACCCGACTATTAGTTTTTCGTCGTATCAAAACATGAGTGTGTATGTTATTTATTTACCATTTTATTTGTTTACATGTAAATATTTTTGCATACTTTTGTTGTGTGATTGACTACATCACCGTCCAATTTATATGTTAACATTGTTTGTATACAAATTTTATCAAAGTTGTAGTTTTAAAATATGGTTTTAACATAAATATTCTGAGTTAGGTATATAATTATTACCCAACGGGCTTAAAAAGCCCTATGGGTTCAGACTAGGCTCTGGTTTTAATTATTGTAATTGGACTCGGGTCCGGGTTTTATAATACCCGAACCGAACCCTGCCCATTGACAGGCCTAGATTTCATGGAGGCAACAAATGATCTAAAGGAAGAAATTATTTCGAGTGAAAATCAATTTCTTCACTTTTCGCTGATTAAAAAATTTAATTATTTTCAGTGTGATGCTAAGGACATTGTTGATTTGGCTATACCTAACACAGTCGGAGGTTGAATGTCGATTGTGATTCTGTTGGGTGATGATAAACCGCCGACCGAGGTAGGTGCGGTGGTTTGGCACCATAGGGCACCGCGACCAGCATTTAACCGCTGACCGTAGTGCCCTTAGCCAACATGGTTGTGCTAGTAGCATTACAGTATTTTTAATATGGTATCCGAGTAATTTTTTGATCCGGTTGAACAGTTCGTGGCTCTCATATTTCCTCCAACCCTAAACTTTTCATATCATTCACTACTCTTAGCCATCACCGCCCTACTTTTCCTCATCATCCACAACCATCAACCCTCCATCAACCTTGCATACCTTTATTCTTACATCCCGTACTTACCCAGACCCAGATAAACCAGAACCCCCTCGCTAGCACAACCTCTAACAACTTCGGCAACCATCATCTGAACACATGATATCACATAAATTCATAACAACATCTGACCCCGTAACATGAACAAGTTTTGGTTGTTCGATCAAGCAAATTTTTGGGAAAATATTTGTTGTTCGATCGGGACTGAAATCTAGAAAAATCAACATGATCGGAGTTTTTCTAGATTTCTTTTGCCTGACTTCATCCCGATCATGTTCCTAATCCTATTCCTATGGATTTAGTATTTATGCTTCATATTTTCAATTTTAAATTCAAGCACTACAAGATACACAGTGAATAGCGACAGAATGTGGTGACGGCCGTCGAGACCCATCAATTTTTTCCGACAGCTAGCCATTATATTAATAACCCAATTAAATAATTTATTTATTTAATTTCAATTATGTTTAAAAAATATTTAAAAATACTAATTTAATTTCTAAAAAATAAATAAGATATTTTAGTACAGTCATTCAACCTAACGACTGTTCTGATTGGTTAAATTAATATTTTCGTTAATCTGTCTTCGCGTAATTCGAATATTTAGCGTTATTAAAAATCAAACTTCCATGACCAATCTTTGTGACTTTTATTTGATCCATTAAGCAACTTCGATAAAGTCAATTATGTGTAACATTTTTACTAATTAAAATATATTTAAAACTATGGGGTAATTAATTATGAATTTTTAACAGCATTTCATATGATAAAATTATATAAAATAAAATATCCAATAGAGAATTAAATTTATTGGATCTTATATCGATCTAAAGTATATAGTACATATTGTAACGATCCTATCACATTTCTGAGCGCGAACTTATATTTCTTTTGTCACTCACGATTCATACGCGAACGAAAATCTATACGCGAGATGCTGGAAATCTTGTTACAAAACCATAACCAAACAAAAAAAATTATAAAACACAGTACTCTCTTTTCACCTTGTATCCATTCATCATTCCAGTGGGCTTCAAAATCTAAAACAAAGAAAAATTACAACCTTTAAAAAATTAAAATCTTTCAATCAACTCAACTAAAAATCCTACAACAAAAATCTTTGGGTTGCTCGTAGGGAGATCCTCGATTAGGTATAGGTGAAGGAGGGTGTGACGTCATTTGGCAATGTTCGACGTGAGGTAGCAACTTTAGGGTTTGGGTTTGCTCTTGATTCAGGCGTCGATGGGACTCGGGGTGTTTGCCGTTGTGGTTGTCAGGGAAAAGAGCTTCGTTTTGCAAAAAAATGGTCATGTCACTACAAAAAAATAACAATTTAACAATTGTACATAAACGTTGTTAAAACACTTGAACAACGTTTTTGCTGCAGTTGTCATATCCATAGTTGTGAAGAATATATGTTTTTCACAACCTTTTTTAGCTGTTGCATAGAATGTTGTAGATGATATTCACAATAATTCTCAACCGTGATATATATCATATATCGATTAAAAAGGCTTTACACAATGATTCCTAGGTATTGTAAAACATAGTTTCTACAACACCTATAAAAAATTGATGAAAACTTCTGTACGACAATTTTAAAACATTGTAAACTGGAATAATACAAATTTTTTTCAAATGTCCTGCTACTTACTGCGACAATGTTTGGTAATCATGGTAGTCACAATTTTAACATCTATTTTAAAATGTGGAAATAATATTTACAACACTATAAAAGTATTATTTTTTTTTGTACAACATTTCACAAACATTGTAAATATTATACTTGAAACTAATATATTTGCATATATAATCTATATTCGCAATTGTTTGCAAATATTATTAATATAATTATGAGATATCTGCAACATTTAGCAAGCATTTTAAACAGTAATCATTACAACTATTTACCATTGTTGCTAAAATGACAAGACAACATTGTTGAATGTATATCGATTCAATAGAAAAATAGAAATACATAAAAAATTGTACCAAGATACAAATACATATATATTAAGGATAATTGGTTACGATTACTGAAATTGATTACATTGATAATTAAGTTGCAGATGTTGAACATTGACCCGTTAACAAAGGAGATTATGAAGACTTGGCGCTTCCATCTAAATCATCAAATTCAACCGTATTTAAAAGAGCTAAATCATTAAACCAGCAGACGTATCCATAATAAAGCATAAGATTGTTCATTGGATATTATATACATTAATTTTTATAACCATGTACCATACTAAGATTAAGGGTAAAAATATGAAAGTATTAGTTAAACTGAAACACGAAGTTCCATGCATATTAATAAAAAAGGGTAAATCAACAATTGACTAAATACTGAAAACCATTGATCTAGGCTTCATTACTAACTACAATTTTTTTGAAGAAACTTCCGCAGCGAAATCAAATTAATTTCACTAAGAAAATTAATATTATTCACAGACAATAATAAACCTTAATCTGCTATTAAATTATCGCAAGAGTAAGATTTGCAAATTTGAAATTATAGAACAAAACCAGATAAGACATAATAAACCATAACTAATGATAATAAATAAGAGAAACTACAAATGCGATTTCAAAAAAAATAAACTTATCCCTATATGCATTGTTCAATTTTATTAGTACAGTTTTCACCTAAAAATATCTTTATATGGCTATATGGTTAATTCATGTGGGTACTTGACTTAGGTGATAAGTGCGCTGCCAACAGCAAAAAAATAGTGCAGATTTTCTCTCTTAAACCAGCATGCATTTCTACATATTTATCGCGGTAAGTATTTCGTATTATGTATTGCAATCATATTACAATTCAATATGTTTTTTTAATAAATTCACAAAAGAGTTAGTTATGCTAATGTGGATTGGAAATTGAATGCGACAAACGTGTTGTTTCTAAAACACTTGCTTTATTTAACATTAACTAGAAAACAAACAAGTAAAGAAAGCATAAAAGTTTTGAAATTGAGTTACCTCGCAGAGACTTGGTATTAAAACATGCATATATAGTTTACAAAAATATAAGCAGGCAAGATGGATATATTATTGCTAAAGAGTGATGCATACTTGAACTCTTCCAAACTTGAGTAATTTAAGTGTTAATTTCGTGATAAAGATCATATGAACATCCCAGTTCAGACCGTATCGTAAATACTACAAGGATTCAGAAAAAAAGCTCACTTGCTATTATGAATGTCAAAGGTGAGAGCATTCAAGTCCATCTGTTCAATCTTTTTACTAGTTCTCTGGCTCTTAAAAACCCAATGTCTTGGCAAAAACTCAAAATCTGTTTACATCAACACAAGTAAACTATATAAGAACTTGCGAAATCGCACTACAAAATAAAACATAGAAGAAAACATTAAAGACATAAAACAAACCTATGATATATATATATATATATATATATATATATATATATATATATATATATAAAAGGATACTAGCTTAAAAAATTATTCTACCGCACACTATGAACAATTGCAATAAATAAATTAACAGTGTATATACAATTAAGCCATGCTTTAAATATATACATACAAACAGGTTAGTGCAAATAATAGAATGTTTACTTAAATGACGTTATTGTTTCAAATTCCAGCCTAAAAAAGAATTTAATGACATTAGAATTTAATCTCTACTGTTAAATTTTTTAACATTAAAAATTAGAATTTCATCCACTTTAAGTTTCCTAACTTTTAGATTGCATTGTAGTATACAGAATTTAACAAGTATTCGTATCTTCTCTTAAAATACACTTACATATAGAGGTAACAATAACCTTTATAAACTGCATTTCATCAAATGAAAATACATTTAATCTATAAAATTGTAATGATGTAATTATATGAAACCTGAGAAGAAGCATGCAAAAGAAACAGTATCAGAAGTTTTGGATTCAGACAGTTCAATCAATTATAAAAATGGGAAAGATGTTAGGTTCAGTAAATAATAAATCAGAATTAGAAGTGTTGGTCCTGGATTTATCGTTAAGAAAAGGAAACAATAAAAAGCTTTACAGAATTATGATAATAATTATAAAGTTGGAGCTCAACTTCATATGAAGTCGAAAATACAGTTGTTGATGATGTGCCATTACCACCGATGCATAAAGGGGCTATAGTGCATTATATGATGAAACATGAAGCTAAATAAAGGATTCACTGCAACCTTAAAGCGTGCTTGGTCCCTAGAAACCTGACTCCCTTGAGAGAAGTGCAGATTATAAACAAGTCAAGTTTAATGGTTGGTTCAAGTTCACGTTTTCATGATTGCAGTGATGGTATTAAATAAGTAAATGTTTTGTTAAACTTCTGTATGACTATTTCTACTCTTTATCTGTGGTAAAATTTAGATGTTGATCGATTTTGCGATGTACATGATTAAGTTATCATATAAGTCATTTGTGTGTCACTCCAACATAATATATGTTGAGAGATAAATATACAACCTCTGAACTAGAAGTAGCAACTTTTTTATAATATGCATATGTCATTAATTGACCTGGCTTCTAATCTTCTAATTTTTATGACTTGCGGGTTTTATTTCTTGAACAAAAGGTAATTCATGTTTTGTACCATGTCAATGTATTAATAATATAAAGGTCTAACTCTTCTGCGCTAAATCATCGATTTACATATGTGAAAATTCCATGATGGTTTTTATTTATTTTTTCATTTTATGTTATTCTTTACTTATATTTACTGTTTTTACCTAATTTAGTTACATTTATCAGGAAATTATTGTAAAGGACAAAATTTTCCAACATTTTAGCCTCAAGGACAGACCTTCAGTATTTTTGCTTGAAGAACAACTTTTTTTAGGTATCAGTTTTTAATTATCGGTAGCAGTTTTTAGGTATCAGTTTGTAGTTATCGGTAACAGTTTTTAGGTATCAGTTTTTAGTTTGGTAGCAGTTTTGAAAGTATGTTTGTCTTTATGAATAATTTTGAAAAAATGTTTGTCCTTATAATTAATTTTTAGGAGAATGTTTGTTCTTGTGGTTAAATTATTGAGGTTGCGTCCTTGAGGCTAAAAATATACAAATTTTTGTCCTTTAAATTAATTCCCCCCTACATTTATTTGCTTATAATTGTATTTACGCTTTGGAATATTGTTGATTTGATTTCATACAGAAATCGCAGACACAATTTGCAACCTAGCTATCTCCAATCAATGATGCAACTTATAGATGAAACTATTCTCATTGATGGAAGAGAAACAAACAAAAACCTTTTAAAAGAGAAGTAAACCACTATTTAAGGTTTATATAGTATATAGACTGAACTACTTGCGATAGTGTAAGCATAGCTGGATCTATAACGAAAACTTCTCTCATGTTGCATTTTAAGATGACCGAAAAGCACACCGCTTCTCTACAATGTAACTTCATCAAAATATAACCGTTTGGTCATTAAGTAAATATATGTATGTGTATGTATGTGCATGCATACTCCAACTAATTATTTTTATATTTATAGTAAAGTCACTTGCAGTAATAAAATATAGGCTAAATAAATGCAACTTTAGGTAGAGTGGTGGAAAGATGGGTTATGCTATGCAAATGTGTGTACAATGCACAAAGATTAACTTATATGTATTTATTATGCCCAACTGGCAATAATGACATGTAAATAATAGTGCATACGTTGAAAAAATAATTAATTGTTAAATGGTAGCAGCTTGTTGTTTGAGATTTGAATATAAAAAATTATCCTACAAAACACAGCTTAATTGAAAGGGTAATAATGATAACTAAGCATGCAAACTTACAAGATGATGAGGATATGTAAGCATAGGAAATAGGCCTCTACAAATTAGTTGTGGCCTTTCCTGCAAGATTGATTGTATAAAAAACAACATAATCGATGAGCATATTTGAATTATTGATATCACAACTTCAAGGGTTCACTAAAAAAAAGAAAGAAATAAATAAATAACTTCAAAAAAAACCCCATGAAACTCCATCTAATTTGATTTGTTCTCAGACGAGGGATGACAATTGCATGTTGAAAGAGGAGAATTGTATAAAGAGGAGAATTGTTAAAAACTTCATATGTGAAGACATAAATACATATGCATGTTGAAATACATGCTGCAAATCCAAGTGGAAAATGTTGTTCCCCATTTGACAATAAACTCTAGCAAACTGACAATATGATGCACTGAGAGAATATAAATGACCAAAATTCCAAACACCATCATCATTTTACACCATAGGTTAAAACTTAAAGCATACTAATTATAACAGTCAATTATAATAGTCCATGTAATTTGTTACAAGCCAAATTGCTTGCCTATGACTATACCAGCTAGTGTTCAAGCCATTTGCCTTTAGAAAGCTTCTTTTCAGCTATGGTTATTGCATTCCATGGAAGTTCAGGCCGGCTCATTTTAATGCACGCTGATGTGAATTGATATGATGATCATAATATATGATTATTGTAGGTCATGAGTTAAAGGTACAAGCTTGTGGCACTCAAATTATACAGGTTCAAGTCCTTCCAATAACGTGCATACCAATGGTAGAATAAAAATAATACAAGTAAATAACCACTGTAAGAATCCAACCCTAAACCCCTGAATAAATAAAGAAATGGGCAATCGATAGTCTGATAAATACATAGAAAATGCATCAAATCATTTTTAAACTGAAGCAGTCTGAAAGTGCATCAATACAATTTTGTACAACTCTACCTTTTACACCGGGGCCCTTTGAGAATGTATCAGTGCAAATTATTCAAAATAAATGCATTGGCCTATTCTTAAAGTTTCAAATACAAGTTGCTAAATTGGTGTCAGCATTCCAAAAAAGACCTTTATCCGCATTATGGTTTGAAACAGATCAAAATTTGCTATATATTTTGGAAAGTGGACGGAACTGGTTAAAATAAAAATTAAGAATAATAGAAAAAAATCCTACTTGCCTACATAGCCAGCAAACAAATGTTAGTTTAATTGTTGATTTTTCCTCCACTTCATAGTGTTGATCTTACAAAGCATGTCAGGTTCACACTGACACAGCTTGCAAAAATACATAAATCTACCACAAAGAAGAATACTGCCTATTAACACGATGGACTGACACATATTTTGGTCGCCATGCCTACTAGCAGGGACGGATTCATGGCCAATGCAACCTGGGCTACAGCGCGGGTGAATCTTTGAAATTTTATTTTATATCACTTGTACATATAGCTCGTTCAATTGATGTAAAGCCCATTGCTTTAACTCTTTCAAAACAGGCTAAATGTTCTTTGTAATAAACTATATTGTCAGTCAAGTTTTTTCACAATAAAGAAGTCTGACTGAAGATTGAAGTAAAAGATACATATTTAATTTCCGACTGTTATTCCATTTCTGCTTTCAGCCTATCAGTTTTTCTAATGTATTCATATTTAGCCAAATTTCCTACTATCCTACGTATTTGGTCGAAGAATAATATTACATAGCCCTTGGTGATTTGAAATCCTGGCTCGTCCCTGCCTACTAGCCCTTCATGTTAGTATAATAGTACGAAATTTGAATATCAATAGTACAAACGTAAATCAATGATGTGAGAACATCAATGTCAGATTAAAATTCATCAAATAGTACTACCATTTTAGTGGAACAACCAATAGATGGAAAAAGAAACGCTATTGTCTACAGATAACATAAGATAATACATGATGCCTTTACGCACTGGTTATAGCTCTCAATGATATAACATGGTTAATAAAGTGTGATACGGTTGTACCTCAGTGAATAGATGTGCCCCTAATCATATCACTAGAATTGAAGCCACTCCTGATTTCGAATCCGACCTGAACAAAAACAACAGGCAATTATGAATGAAATAACCATAAAATAAAGATCTAAATCAGATATTTAAAAAAGTAAAGGCAATTGTTTCAGCAATGCTAAAAGTTAAAAACTTCAACTGAATGGAACCAAAGTTCGTAAAAGAATACAAAAACCCTTAAGACCAGCTGCTACAGTAGCGGGTTTTAAATTTTATTGAAATTTCTGAAATTTATAGTGAAAATTGCAATATGATCGTGAAATTTTAGTTTTCAATGATGGATAGAATTAAAAAAATTTCAATGATTTACCTCAATCTAATAGCCGAACTTAGAAATCATTGCTAAGCAATCGAACCCTTTAATGGAAATTGGACTCAAGTCTTATAGAGCTTATCGGCGAAAATCATGAAGTAACGTGGAGATGTGCCTAATAAAATTTTGGGGGAAGAAAATTCTTCTTTGGCACGGCGAGTTATTGACGAATACGTGGGGAAGATGAGGAGAAGGGGAGAAGGGTTTACGGCCATTATCATTGCAATACAATGAGAAAAATAAGAGAGAGTTCTATATTTTGGCTAGTGAATTAATCTATTTGACGAAAATTTGTATATTTTTAGCCCCGAGACCACGACCTTAAAGACAAACATTCTTCTAAAAATTAGTGTGAATCCGTGCTACGCACACGGATTTCAGTTAACTCTTTTTTGTTATTAATAAAAATGGATCTTAACAAATTTACCTTTAATTATAGTCAAATTCACTTCTAAAAGTTATCACCTTCAGTTATAGTCAAATTTACTTCTAAAAGTTCAAGATCCATGTCGTATACTCTTTTGATTTAGCAAAAACATACTAAACATAAAAATTAGTTAATTATGTTATAACATGAAAATCTAATGTTGTATAGTGTTCAATCATAAAGAATATTTTCATAGAAAAGAAATATATTTCTACATGATTATTGGCAAAAATAAACAACTCATTCCACAATTCACAATTACAGTTTGTACAAATATTTCAGTATATAACCTCAAAACAAACACCTAAAATATACTATAATTGATGTCCTAATAAATAAGCATAAAATAATTGATGAATGACTTATTGTTACAACCTCCCTGAAACATTTTCAAAGAGGGGGGGTCACAGCACACCCCTACCAGACATCTTCTCCCGTCCTCCAACATCATCACCCACCAACATCCCTGCAAATACAAAATGTTAGTTTATGGAGTCCTTTGACTTGACAAAAAAAGAGAAAACGGAACAAATTTATGAACTTGGGGTAAAAAAAATCTCCTTACTATTACTACATAATTTCCAGATGATTATATCTAAGCCTTATTTGCATGACATTCAACTTATCCCACCAAGTAAAAAATATTGCTTTTGATGTCTGATCACCTTCATAACTTATTTACTTGATACTCAACTTAGGCCACTGAGTAAAAAAAAATATTGCCTTTAACGCTTAAATTGTATTGAGTTTGCCATCCATCCAACCCATGATTATTTAACATACACTTTAACCTACGACTTCATTCTAATACAGAGTATGGCCATCTTTACTTTCCATGCATTGGCTTTATAATGATCCTAGAGTGGAATATCAGTATTTTGCAAATACTGATAGTATTTTTTTGATCTAATGGCCAAGTAAAATAACAACAAAATCATTGGTACATACTATATGATAGCCATCTGCAACTATAAACATTAGTCATGGTTGCTATTTCAATACTGCAAAGGAAAAGTCCAATTTCATAAAACAAATTATGCAGTAGAATTCTATTGCTACAACACTTAATGACATTAGCATGGATTCAACCCAAATTTAAGGCATCTCAAATGATGCCAAAGCTTTAAATGGGGATAGGGTCAATTATAGGATTTGTAGGGCTTCATTAATGTTTTGCAAATTACAGTGCAAGAGATGGCTATATTTTATCCTAAATGTTGTTTATAACTTTGAAAATAGTTAAAATATTGTAGTCGATTAAAATAAATCAAGTACTAAGAATCAGTTTTCACCAAAGCATAAAGTATATGAGTGAAGAAACACAACAAAAGGCAACTTAGATTATTCAGCATAGGAGGAAATACAAAAGAGATGGATTCTTGAATCGACCTCCTAACCTTACCCATGATTCAAATTTAATTTTCAATTATATAATTTTATGATGTTACCAAGAGATAAACTTCTTCCAAATCTTAGTAACAGTACAGTTATAGGAAGGCATTTGCAATATATGAATAGTTTTCAACCATTGTTCAGTCTTATGCTTTCCTCAAGTTTAAATACATGCATTTTGAGCCAATGAATTATGGAATCTTTGGAGAATATGTGAACTTTAGTCAAAGTGGAAAATGATATGCTAAACTGGAAATAGTTCAGGTTAGAACAAAAGTAAACGATAAATTGAGAAATCATTTGGTCTACATAAAAATAATATAATATAATAGATGAGTAAAATAATTTGTTAGATAAAATAACAATATAAAGAGAAAATTTGAAGAACATAAAGTACCATAAAGAGAAGCCTTTTAGAACATGTTGTCCAAAGATAAGAGATTGTCAATAAGGCATGGTTTCTGGCTTTAGTATTCTGGGGATAGTTCACGAATCTGGGGCAATAATGATTCCTATATTCATGCACTGCAAGAATTTCTATGATAAGGAAATACTTTTGTAACATTGAGAAACATACATAAGCAGATAAGCCTTGAATTAATAGTCTAAGGGGTACGGTACGCCCAATCTATTTCATAATTTACAGCCTTGCTTTTTCAAGAAATTGATGATAGAAGCAAAATTTATAAAGTTAGAGCTTGGATGGTGCAATTTGCAACTTAATAATGCAAATCGATCATTCAATTTTTGCGTTGTCAAACAATGATAATATCAGGTAAACAAAATTGTACGCTTCACAGTGATCATATAAAATTGCCGTATAGTTTATGCCAAGAATAATTATTTAATGCAATGCCCTAACTATTTTTTGTACATACTGCAATTGGAGGAAAAACGATGCAATAGTTACCCAAATTTAGGATCAATTCTCATTAGAAAAATGGTGTAAAAGTTCGAATTTCATGCGTTAAATAGACGCAAAAATATACCGAATAAAGTTTTGCTTAGGAAGGTTTTTTAGGAGTGTAAGGTAATATATGTTTGGTTAGCAATGAACTGCAGCATTATCTGTTGCAAGTATGACATAAGTTTTGGATAAAAGGCTGATGCGTAAGTATATAATTTAAATACATAAATGGACAATGATGTTCAAAAATTGACGCAGTGAAAACACATTAGCATAAAGTTCAATATGTCTCCTAGCTAATATGCATTGTTAGTATGATGACATTACGTTGTTGGTTTAACATTAACAGAAAAAACAACGTAAACTAAAATTATAGTAGACACATGGTAAATAAAAGCACAACCTAAATTTAAACAGTGGTACAGAGCTGCTAATATACAAAAGTGGGCACTTGTTATTATTATTAAATCTTACAATTTCCCAATTATGTTTGACGATAACAAATGTACCATGTCATGGCAGAGGAAGTAGTGGAGAGATTTAACTACCATATGAAGCTAGATATTCACTTTAGATAGTGAAGGCTTTTGTACCTGCAGACAAAAAGGCAAAAATATCAAGCTATGTAATAATATATAATATACCTTTGTATCAGCAATATGCATGTTGAATTATCAAACAACAATGTAGTTGAACACCTTCTGGAACACCTTGGTTAAGCTGGTTACATAGATTAAAGGAGATAGCAAATGAAAATCGATTTATTCATGGAGAATGGTCGGGGAAAGAACAGTTTTTAAATTGCATAGTGAAAAATTCCTAAAAAAACACAAATCAGTTGAGTTTATGTTACAGCTCAGTGGTATTGGTTAATGCGAAGCTGTGCTACGCACACAGATTGGATTAGAGTTTTTTTGAATGAAATTGACTTGCTTGTTTAATTGAGTTAATATCACATTAATCGCTCTTGCATGTGGAACTAATCCTATGACATTTAGCGGTATGCTTAAGCCCATTAGCATTATGCTTAAGCCCATAGTGAAAATTTGATGAATGATTAATTAGATAAATAGAGTAATGAAATAAGCATGAAAGTCATCGCATGGTTTATATTATCATTCATAGAAAGTTAAAAGCATACTCTTACATGTCGACGCTATTAAGCATTCTGATACTAAAATTACACACAAAAATTTGTAATGCAAAGCAATCGGCAAATTATAATACAAACTTAATCAGCTAACTATTTACATTAACCATCCAAAATTACTGGCAGCATGATTATTGCATCATTTCCTTCTTCTCTTGTGGCTATCTCTATTTCCTTCGTGTTTTTCATCTTATAACTACAAAAGGTGCTTGAGAGTTCTTTCCAAAGTGAATTTGAGCCACTTAATATGAACTGTACATTCAAAAATGCATTGAATAGTTGAAAAATAAATAAATTTGTTGAGAACATGTATAAACACTTTATCAAGTTAATAATATCTTTTACCTTAATTGATAATTGGGATATGTTCACAGCTTTTGGTTCTACCTATGTCCATTCGTAGGACCTATATGACATATATAATAGATGCGAGGAGGGTTTTTCATAAACATATTCCAGCCATGTCATGTCTACTTATGTCCATCTGTAAGAACCATATGACATACACTTATATAAGTAATTACAGATGCAAGGGATGAAAATGTGTTGATGATTCTAGTTGGCACCTTTTAATAAGAGTAACATTACTCTTTTCCCTTGATTTGTAATTGCCGACTTGTAAAATATAGATTGCTATGTAGAAATTTTTTACTGATGCCATATATGTAGTATCAAATTTTCTATTCATTCATAAGTCAACATAGCTCATATCTTCTTCAAAAGTAGAAAGTATTTTAAGCTCATAAAACAGAAGGCATTGTGGCATAATTACTTCAAAGGTGGAGACATGTTGTTTGACATAATGGAATTACTACTGGTGGTAACTTGAAATTTAAATATTTGATGAGTTATATATATATATATACCACCTAACAAAAAAAGGAGCTTTATTCCATGAAAAAAATAGACATTGCCATTTAGGTAATTAGATAAAACCCACAAACCCATACCAAGCCATGTATCACTTTTTTTTAAGAGTATGCAAGTGGTTTAATCATTTTCTACTTGCTTTTAACCATCTCCATTGAAACTGCTTCCTTCATTTCATCACAAGATAAATGTTTACTGCCAAATTTAACAAACTGGACCTACCTATTACATCTATTCTAAAACAGTCATATTTACTGTTCGCAATGGTTCAAATTTGAGGAAAGATGATAAAAATAAACCTTTATATCTGTTAAATGACATCTGCAATATTAAATCTAAGTATATGAAGTATATCAATCTTTAGCACGATAATGGAGTACAAAAATGAAATACAATGGGGCTTATCAAGGTTCATAATGTATTAAACACGAAATTTTGAGCTTACCTACAACTGTGTTTAAATTGCTCCATTATTCATAAACCATGCATGCGATTTATAGAAAAGTAGAGTAGACAGATTATATAACAGGAAGATTATATGGTACATCATAGAGTATGAAGTAGGATAGAAAAAAATATGTATAAGCAAGAAGAGTATGATAGCAATAAGTCACAGTTAAGGAGTAGTCATTAAGCCAGAGATCTTATTTGTATCAATATTAGTAGAATCTAGTAGTCTTACTACTCTTACGGTATGTATAACAGACCAACAAATTTTGGTTCTCCCAAGAATGAGGGTGATAGATTTTAGCATTATGATTTAGAGGCACCTCATATAGAACATATATAGGAGCACATATGTTGTGGCTGAATTTTGTTCATGACCAACCATCACACTTTTCATTAGGCTCTTTGTTAATCTTATGAAATTTAAAGTCGCATTAACAAATTCAGATGTATATGCCAATAATAAGGCATGTTTAAGCAATAAAAGTGGGTGTTTATGATATCAGGTCATTTTTGATTAATTTACATGTTTATTTACTTATTTATTTTGATTTTTTTATTACTAACTATCTAACGCCCCAACTATGAAATGAATTTTATTGTCAAGGTATATAGTAGTTGAAAGTCCTTTATTTTTATAAAACACGTAAAAAAATTCTACATTCCACACTTGATTGTTTTTGGTATAAAAACCAGAAACATTATATGCATGAAACTTATGCTGAAACCCGATTTACACTTGAAATTTCAGAGCGTGAGAGATGGTTTGGAATAAGTTCTTTTTCTGAATAAATTTGGAAGACATTTTCCTCTACCAAAATGGTTAAGGTTATAAATTAGAGACAAAAATATGGATTATTCAATTGTTCATTCAGAAATAGGCCATGACTATAGTGGATAAAAGCAGATTTGGTAACTTGACACTCCAGTAAAAATCTAACTCCAGTAAAATTACCTCAAAGGTTCAGTCAGGATTCTCGCAACATGCTTCCCACTTACAATTGAAGCAGCAGTTATTCATTTGTAGCTCCTCATCCTTAGCTTGGTTACACTCGGCGAGCTCCTACTATATAGATTAGCTACTTTATTTACTTCACTTTCTGTTTTATCCTCTGCCTGAATGTGCTCAATTGGCATCTTCTTTCTATTATACCACTAAGACATTCTTCTTCCTGCTTTAAGTTCTCTTGTTAGGTATGCTACTCATTCATGCAGTCGTGTTGTCCTTAATTTTTTCTATGTTAATTATTTTACCCACTCATGCTGTCATCAACCTCTACACCATATTTGCATGGATTCAGTGCCAACATGTTGTTGATCACTTTCTGCTGCATCAATTTTAAAATGCTTGCATATGATGTCGCTCAAGTATTGTCGCATCAGTTTTGAATGCTCTATGCCACTTCAAATCGTAAGGCATATCAGTTTAGAAATGCTCTCAATTTTGCCTTTTCTTCAATATTGCATTTCACATTGCCACTTCAGACCTGAACTACCCTCTATCACTTTAAAACAGCAGTAGTCACACCTTACTGCACCCATACAGCTTGATATTTGGGTGAATATATATTGGATACGTAGTAATTTCTAGCTTAACAGATAGTGTGCATACCATTTCCTCTACTCTATGCATTTCGTTTCATTTCTAAGGCATCTACCTTTTTTCTACCAACTGCAGTTATGGTCCACTGCTTGCATCTTCCCTTCCTACCAGGCAGAGTGTAACACAATTCTCAGCTCATTCATTATCTAACCGTGTACTTCAGGCTTCATGCACTTCCTCATACCACAACTCAGTCGGCCAGTCCACATGATACATACTACAACTCATCCACTGCTACATATCGCCTTGTCCACTCTCCATAATTTGATCTAGCATTTTATCGATCCTTTGCATTGCATTGCAGTCAAGCTCTACCATGTGTATTTGTATGATCCACCCTATCCTTGTCTCAGCAGCATCACAACCAGTGTATTTGTGTTGCAGCCGAGAGACGGTTCAACCTATATCTACTTTACTCGGTTGTTTCCAGTTTTTCAGTCAAAGCATGGTTCAATCTACACCTCTATTCCACTCCATCATTCTCTGTTTTATAGCCAAGCCATCTTGGTTGTAGTTGGTATTTGGTAAACACATCATTGAATGCCAATATGATGCTACATGCACTTGCATTTTTTGTTCAGTTCTATTTTGTAATATCTCTTTTTATTCAATTACTTCCTATTTTGCATTGAAAGCGAACATGAAAGCCATCCCGGTTCCCTCTAATGGTTGCAGTCTGTCCCTATTTATTCAAATATGTCAAATTAGAAAATAACAGTGAAAGTATACTTTGATTATGGTAGGAAAAAAATACCTTGATATTACCACAAAGAAAATAATATTGATACAACAGTGTTAGTATGGAGTATGGTGATGATAGTGCATCACGGAAGAATTAAAAGGATTTGTGGACCTTTAAAAAGATAAAACTGAACATTGAAGGTATATAGCAAAGACTAATAGTCTAATATGCCACTTACTCAGAAGCTGATCATTTTGTTAATTTAATTCATTATATCATGATAAAATATGCTTCATTCTGAAGCTAACTAATTTCAAAATTTTAATTGATTATAAGCTATTAGTTACGAATCTTCAGTAGTTAAAATTTTGTATGTGGTGGAGATTTCATCCGTTCGGAAGGCCGTTGATCAAATCATATATTCATATACCTCAAGGAGTTGTAATTAATCATGTTAGTATTTAAAATTTTGTTTTCTTATTATAATTGTTTCATATGCAGACCATTTCATTACAATTGGTAATAACTGACTCATGCAAGGACTTGTGAATATATAATACTAAAAGCCTATCTAACATCTCTTTGAACATTAATCTTCGTTATGAAAGTGATGATCTGATTAGAGGCTCCATAAGCATGAGTTCCTATACATATAAGAAAACAATCTCCATTATGAAAGCTTTTCTAATTAAAAGCTCTAGTTGGTAATATCAGATATTGTACCAAGTTTTAAATTACATTGCAAAGATCCAAGTAGAAGCAAACCATTTCTGAAACGCAGTAAAATAAACCAAATTGTATCACATTCAAATGCACATAAGCATGCCCATCTTATCAATTAGTTACTGTTATTATTATCAAGACAATGATAGCGCATTTTACTTCATAGTTTTCAGGTCACCACTTTCTTATACCACTATAGTTGTCCACAAAACCAACATATAAATAACTCGATATAAATATATCGATATGTTTTATTATGACTATAGTTTCTTATTAACTTCATACTAAATATAATCAGCATGAAGAGAAAAATGTACTTCTTCTGTGTGTACAATATTTAAACAGCCAAGCAAAAAAGAAAGATTTTAAATAGCACTTGTTCAATATGAAGTAACTGATGATGGAAAACACCTTTGTACTATGTGCTTATATCCAGAAAACAAAAGATTGATGACTCCGTTATAACACAAAATAGACATTGACATATAATATAAGCCTGAACCTTGCCATAGATTAAATCAATTGGATATCAGTATATTCATTACTATAATAGCCAAATTCATATAAGATGCTAATGAAAACAGAGTTTGGGAATAGAGTGCAAAGTATATAAACATGGTGCCTAATCAAATTAATCCACAAACACAAATTTAAAAACTTAAGGGTAAGTCAAAACTGCAGGTTAGGGTTCAGTAACAATGAAAACAGTTGCCTTTCTAAATGAACACCAAGATAAAATACATCTAATAATATTGTGATGGTCGTCCTGTTGACGGAGCAGGAAATATAAACAGATGTTATATTTAGTTATGCGGTTTAGTAGTGCATTTATTTATACAATCGAATTTAAAAAATTAACTATGCTAAAGAGCCCATGGCAATTTAAAAATGATGGTAATACCAGCAAAGCATATTTGTGCAGTAAATAAGTGGAAAATAATGAAATTTCATGCAGACCGAACATTGATGTAGTGCTAACTTTTACTTATGTGTTTGCAATATAAAAAATATATGGTTACCTTCTTTGGCCAGAAGTTACATTTATATTATAGTTGAACAATAGTTAACATGATGGAAACTTTTTTTTTTCCCTGATGATAGCAACTTGGGTAAAATATAGTTATGATAGTTTCAGTATTAAGAGCTTATCTAAAAAAATATAAGAAAGAGAAATAATCTTCATTTATAGCATGTCATGTAACCAATAACATATTTGTATCGGTAAAGTGGGTCTTTGTTGCCATACTATTCTGTAAATATTCTTTGCTATGACAGCATGTTACATTGTATTTGTTAATTTTGGCTTAAAGAAACAAAATGGTAGATTCTAGAAATAATGATTAATAAATAATGTTGAAAAATGATAAATTGCAGGTGCGTGATAGTCAAAGCTTTAATTAAATGGTGAGCGTAAATACTCTACTAAATGGCAAACATATATTCTCATGACTTTCTTCTCATAACTATGACATAAGCCGCAGCGGAGAATGTAACATATATTCTGCCTATCGAATTGTTCAAGCACTTCTTAACAGTAAAATATATCTTCTAAAGAAGTTACTCTTAACTGAAAGATTAAATGATTCCCATGTTCACCGTAACCAACTATAAGGAAACCGGATATCAGATCAATTTCCTAAGAAATTTGAAGTTACACTTTACTTTGGGATGACTACCGTGAAGTATTTGAGTTGTATTCGAAATAATTTATTGCACTGATATTGGTTCAAACAATGGAGGTTCAGCAGTTGGTTTTCGATTGGACAGTCTATTGAAACTTGTAGATATCCGGGCAACTAATAAAAAATGACACGTATGCACTATTTGTGTAAGGTACAAAATGTGTGTACTCATTCATATGGTTCCTTTTGGTTTATTATGGAACTTCATTTACAAACACAGTTTTATGCAATTAGCCAACTAAGGGTAGGATATTGATCTTCATACCAGATAATGCTACTTCCTGGGTTTCACCTTAGATGTTACAGAACAGTATACAACAACCTGTTCCTTTATGAAAAATTTATTATTTTTGCATGGAGAAAGTTGTATTAGCTCGGTTCTGAATGATCGAAATATTCATAGTGTACAGAGGTTTCAGAAGCTGAAAAGTGCAAATGATTGAATAATTTAAAATTAATATCTCTTTTTTCTCGAATTTTTTATCCTATACCGAAGTAGTAAATTCATAGATATTACAAAATATGAAAAATGTATTCATCCATGCAAAAAGTCATCGATGTAAAATTAATAAACCTGTGTAAAAAAATCATACCTTAAAACTATAACGGCATGTTTTCTGCTTGTACATTTGCTCCTACATAAATGCAAATGAAGAACAGTGAACTAAACATGTCAAATAACTTGAGTGTAAAGTATATAGTTATAACATATAGTGACTATAGGTCTATGCTCATGATAATCAGGTGACAGAAAGATTAAGGATCATAACTTCAATAAAATCCAGGTTAATAAGTCATTTTCTAGTATTTAAATTCAAGAATTGGTTCTCATAAAAAAATCAATAAAAGCTACAACCGCTTAAGTTACTACAAATACTAATTTTTATATTATATTAGCAGCTAATGATTATGTTTTTATATTTATATAAAATAATCAACAGTTCAGTTTAGATTTCTACAATTCGTCTAAAGCACTCCAATATGCAGTAAGAAACACTAAATTTCTGTTATCAGGAAATGATAACAAAATACACAACCAACAACTGCACCACTTGCCCCAATTGAAGAACTAACATAAAGAATAATCTGTTAGGGCTCGTATACTCTTTTGTTTTGAACAGGAAAGCAATGACAACTAATCGATTCATAAAAAAAAGTAGGTTTTTTTTACCTCCAATTGGATATTGACGCAGGCAAACAACACGTACAGCTCCTCTACATGTTTAAACGCAAGCCGACCAAGCATCTCCGAGATCTGTTACAGTGAAAGCAGATGTAAAACAGTGGCAAGCAAGGAAAGGCGATAGTGGAAACGGATGAATAGGCGAAAACAATTTTGACGTCGAGGGTAGGGTTTGTATAATGTTCGACGATGTGGGGGCAGAAAGCGGGGGTAAAGGAACAGCTGAGTTAAAAATCGAAGGGAATTTAAGATTCCAAACGAAACGAAGGAAAAGGGGGGAAGAGGAGAGAAGCGGAAGGGATTTGATCGATTTCAGGTGGAGGAAATTAGGAGGAGGAGTGAAGATCTGGAGAGAATAAGGTTTTGGTGAACAAAAAGGGGAAGATAAAAATACGTACGAAAAGGGGAAGATAAAACTACGTATAGATTCGAGACTGTTCAGTTGCCAAATTTCAAGGGGGGCCGTGTGAGCTTGAAAGTGAA
Source organism: Allium fistulosum (assembly GCA_030737815.1). Lineage (NCBI taxonomy): Eukaryota > Viridiplantae > Streptophyta > Magnoliopsida > Asparagales > Amaryllidaceae > Allium > Allium fistulosum. The sequence goes on from CM060902.1 coordinate 240,732,956, forward strand.
CTCACTAATAATAATATAGTATAGATTAATCTAAGGACAAACATTCTTCCAAAATTATTCATAAGAACAAACATTCATCCAAAACTGCTACCGAACTAAAAACTGATGCCTAAAAACTGCTACCGATAATTACAAACTGATACCTAAAAACTGCTATCAATAACAAAAAACTGATACCTAAAGAAAGTTGTCCTTCAGGTTAAAATACTGAAGGTCTGTCCTTGAGGCTAAAACGTTGAGAAATTTTGTCCTTGACAGTAATTTCCTAAATCTATTAACCCACCACTAATTTCCTATCCCACCCCGGTTGAAACTAAAAAATCAATGTTTTCTAATTTGTCCTTCTAATTTTATAGAGTGATATGTTTTCTTCCTTCTTAATCCAAATTTCAATAAAACTTGTACTTATTTCAAAAAAATTCAATCTAGTTCAATAAATTCTAAATATTGATTAACTAATTCTAAGAGAATCAAAATTATTTTAAACTCAATAAACCTAATTGAAGCGTTTTATTACAATTATAAATTTTGATTTCCTCTTTATGTTCATTTTGGTTCGATGGTAAAAAGTGTAGATTAATTTTAATTTTCACGTAATGGTGAAGAAAAAAATAGAAGAGGTAGTGAATGTGAGAAAAAATAGAAGAACGAGAAGGATAAATTCGGTATAAGTTGGGGGTGAGAAAAGAAATTTATGGGGTGTAACTTTTTTTACAATATTGCAAGGGTGTGAAAAGAAAATTGCGGGGTGTTAATAGACCCAGCCTTATATTTTATATTTATTATAAATTATCATTACACTCAACGGGCTTGTTTGTGTGAGGTAACAAGTTTTAGGGACAGCACTTCTGGAAAATTAGTTTTAAGGACAATTTTCAGAAAAAAGATAGATGAAATTATCATTTTCAGTTATACATAAATAATGATATATGAATTTATTATTTTCCTGTATAACTTGAAAGGATAAATGAGTTTATCATTTTCTTGTAAATTGTCCTTAAAACTAATTATTCAGAAATATTGTCCTTAAAACTTATTACTCTGGAATAGTAAGTCCTTCGACCTAATTTCCACTTATCATTATGTATTAATGTCATTTACAAAATTTGTTATTTAAGAAATTTTAATTCTTAATAGAATTTTAGACCCTGTTTGGTTTTCATTTTGTGTATTGTGTTTTGCGTTTTCAACATTCATGACATAATATGAGGACAACAGAATAAAAGTTTAAAATTTTAGGCTATTACGACCGTGGAGGGACGACGGAGGGGATGGATTGTTTTTTATTTATTTTTTATTTCCCAAAATATGAAAAATAAAGTAAATTTTTTTCTATTTTATATATGTTAGCGTCATTTTCTGAATTGGTTGTTTTCCAAAAATATATGCGTCGAGTGCACGTTTTTTGGACGAAAACACAAAAATAAAAATGAAAAACCAAATGGAGCCATAGTTTTTTAATTGTTCTAATGATCTTTTTTTTATAGTTATACGAAATATTTTGGGAGTTTGAATATTTTCGTTTCGAAATGTTTTGGGAGTGCTTTTTAAATATGAGTAGTGCTTTATTCAAGCAGGGTACTCAAATTGATGTCCTAGAACTTCGAACTCATGGCCTCTACAACCTCAATCTAAAATGTCATATCTCTTACGTCTTGAATTAAAGGCACTGACATATTTCTGGATGGATTTAATGAACAAGATATATCAACGAGGCTATCTTATTTTATATTTTTTTATCTTCGAAGAATTTCATTTTACACCATTGGTATGATAGCTTTTTCTCAACCATGGTTAATTGATGCTAACGAGATTCGGTCTGTCCACCTTTAGCTTCTCTACTTAAGTTTTTTGCATTATTATTTTCTAGTAATGTACTTTAAAAAACAATTGAATCCAAGTTTCGAAGCTTCAATTTGAGGCTGGCATTGACGGTAATTTCATTTGGCCATCTAGTTGTTGTTCATGTGTTAGTAGCTGGAACTAACAACATTCATTTGAAGATCAAGAATTATTGACTCAAGTGGAAAGTGATATGACGCTCCAAAATAAATGTTTCAGATGTTATAGATTCGAATTCATGACCTTTAGGATCTCAGCCTACAACATCATACCACTATCGCTTGAGCTAGCAGTTCTTGAGCAAAGTACTACTCTTATTGTTACAAAAACACAACATTCATTTGAAGTTGTTAGACATACTATTATTAACAATGTTAGAAAATAAATGTCTTAATTTTGAATTATTGTAACATTATATAAACGTTGTGACTTTTTCTTTTATATAATTTATAGTGTTTAAATTTTATCATCGAACCAATTATTATAACACGTAATAAGTATCATTAAATGCAATATTTTTACAGTGATGAAAAAAGTTGTTAAACTTTAAAATCGAACAACATCAGTCAAATGTCATGAAAAAGACTAATATGATTCGACGCAAAAGAAACATTGTCAAATATTATCATAAACAACAATTTGGACAAATGTGGTCGAAATCATTTATATTACAACATTTATCTAAAAAACGTCACCATGACTAACTTACTACAATGTTTTTTTTAAACATAAGTTGTTAAAGATCTTAGATTTTTGCAATGGTTTGCGAAAGCATTGTTAATTCACCGTTGTAAAATGATGTTTTTCTTGTAGTGATATATATATATAACACTACTTTCTTTTTAACTTTTACCCATTCATCATTCCAGTGAGCTTTAAAATCTAAAACAAAGAAAAATTGCAACCTTTAAAAAATTAAAATATCTCAATCTACTCAACTAAAAATCCTAAAACAAGAATCTTTGGGTTGCTCGTAGGGAGATCCTCGATTAGGTATAGGTGAAGGAGGGTGCGGCATCGTTTGGCAATGTTCGACGTAAGGTAGCTACTCTAGGGTTTGGTTGCTCTTGATCGAGCGTCGATGGGACTTGGCGTGTTTGTCGTTGTGGTTGTCGGGGGAAAGAGCTTCGTTTTGCAAAAAATGGTTATGTGTGGTTGGGTAAAAGGAAATGCGATGTGTACGGGTAGCAAGAGATCGCTAGGTCGGAATTGTTCAGGTGATGCAGAGGTGAGATGGTTGGGTGGAAGTTGATGCACTCATGAAGGAGAGGTCGATAGCGAGGTTGGATTTAAGGATCGTCGAGTATTTGTTGAGCTTGGGCATGCGTGTTCAAATGGGTGCCCTGGGCTTCATGTACATGGAGCATTTCGTTTGGAAGAAGAAGGTTTTGATGGTGGATTAGTGATAATGGGTAATTAATGTATTAATTAAATAAATAATTAATGTTTTGATTTCAAAATCTTATAAATTCAATAACTCTCTCATAGGAGGTCCAATCGAGACGATAACTATGCGATGAAATTGGTTTGGTTGAATTTGGTGCAAGTGAAAATTTGGGTGAGTTAAACTCACCTTTTTGGATAATCAGTATAATAAATATATAGTAGATAAAATTTACTATTTGTGTTTGGATGAATTTTGGTTGGTTCGGTTAAATATCCGCTTTTAAAAGTGAACGACATTTTAAATGAAATATAGGGAAATTTATAGAGAAATCCGGATTTCTTGACATTGTGATTTTTAATTCCAATTATATACCTGTTGATTTTATTTCAGTTGTATACTCGTTATATAGATTGTTAAATGTCAAAATTTTATAGTTTGGCAATATTGGATGTGAGACCGACATATGTTAAAAGTTGAACCTTTTAAAAAAAAAAGTAGTAATAGCACCGATTAAGTGCTATAGTAACTATTGGTCTCAATATAGTATTTTGGAAATACTATTAAGTGTTATTTGATTTGGAAATGGTTTTTGATTTGAAAAGTAATTTTTAATCCGCCCTTTTGATTTTCTGTGATATTTTATTTAAAATAAAATATAGTTTCTAAACTTCTCTATTTTCCTTCAATTTCTTTATTTTTTTCTTTTCTAATAAATGTGTGTGTGTGTGTGTATATATATCACTACAAGGAACAGAAGTCATAGCAACGGCAAATAGCCGTTGGCGGCCGTTGCTAGCCGTTGCTAAAAGCCGTTGCAATTAAGCTCGTTGCTACTTGTTCCAGCAACGGCAATAGCAACGGCTCCGTTACCAATTTAGCAACGGCTAGCGACGACAAACTGTCCACGTGGCAACAGTTAGTTCCAACCGTTATCGTCCCGTGGCGTCGCGAGCCGTTGCAAGCCTGGAACCAGATAGCCGTTGCTAGCCGTTGCGAGCCGTTGCAAGCCTGGAACCAGAGAGCCGTTGCTAGCCGTTGCGAGCCGTTGCAAGCCTGGAACTTTTCTATTTTCCAACAGCTTAGCTTTCACTCTTCCAACCTCTGTCGTCGCAAACCATTCCACATCACAATAATCACTTCCAATCCATCGTATACATTCCATTCCAACCATCATATAACCAAATGCATTGCAAATAATCAAATAAAACACATATATATCAATAATCACGCAACTATATAATCAACTAACACAAATATTTCATCATCAACCAAACAAAATACATCTCAAATCCATCACACATAATATCCATCACCAACACCATAGGTACACAAAACACCAAACAAACTACCAAGCCCATCAACCAACATAAGTACACAAGTCCAACAAATATCCATTAAAACCACAATCTTGCCCAAAAAAATAACCATCAACAAAACATACCTACTCATCATCATCAACATCATCGTCATCACCACCACCACCATCACCAGACCCTGGCATGGTCCCATGCTCTGAAACGAATACGGCAATGCGCTCATCTATCTGCTGAGACAAGAAGCTCTGTCGCCAATCATTTATCTCGTCCAGCTGTCGTTGCATCTGGGCTATCTCCTCTTCGGCCATAGATTTCTTGTAAGCCCTTTGGAAGTTAAGAGCCTGAAAAACGATCAAACAATCTAGTTCTAATTCACGCTCGCAACGGCTATATTAAATTCAAATATAAGTTATTAAAACAGTTTACCTCCTGATTGCCGTATCCATAACGCCTATTGCGAGAAGGCGGATCAATAATTCTATCCCATATTTGATTGGACTCTTGAAGCGTAATATCCTCCCGTCCAGTTCTTTGCGCCATCGCTGCCCGCTCCGCTTCATATCTACCCTGCAATTACGAATACAAATTTGACTCAATATATAGCTATACAATTTACTTATACACTACTAAAGGAATGTGAAACGTTGTCATTGCGAATAAACATATTTACCATAACAGATTCAGCCTTCGCATCTGTCCACTCATAGGTGACATTCCCATCATCATCGGTCTGCTCCACCGCATGAGTGACTCTAAAAACCTCGGCCATTGTAGGCTCCTGTCCGGTTCTTGAATGCTGAAATTATACATGAATAAAAAACGTTACTAATATGATTAAATAATATTATAGTTTATAAACTCAAATTACGAATTTACCAATTCCCTCCGCCATTGTTGGAATGACTTGGACCCACCACGGTGTAACGCTGGATTTTTATTTATGTTCGCGCTATTTCGCTTTGCTATTTCCTGTTAATTTAAATACACGGTTAATTAAATTAATAATGCAACTAACATATATAATTTAAATAAATAATACTAACAATACAACAATACATAACTTACTTTGACAGCTTCACTTTCCCAGTGGGTGACAAATGCAGCCCAAACATCATTACCCATCCAACTGGATTTTTTTTCGCTTAGCTTGGCCTTCGAAAGAGTCTCCCTGTAATTTTTCCGCATCCTCTTATTCCAATGATTGAAGAAGACATTGTTATCTTCCGGGCGGACACGTATTACAGCCTGCTTATTGAAAATAATTTGAATTATATACAGTATACTAATTTTACATTGAAATATAAAATTTTACTTACCATCAAATCAGCAACTATAGCATTCATCACTTCGCCTGGGATGTCGTCCCAATAAGGCCAACAACCAGACATCCTACTCTTATAGGATTGCTTTGAAACTTGAAGAATGTAATCCGCCGGCTCTATTTCGAAACCCCTGTATAAATGTTGATGTATATAATTAATATATTTTAAATAATATAATTGAAATTAATTAGATACTTACCCAACACTCTTGGGAACTATCTCTATCTCACGACGTAAGTCCGGAGCCGTACCGCTGGGACCTGCGCCATGAGAAGGCGAAGGAGAAGGCTGAGATGTACTGCGCCTTCTGTGAGACATATCTGCCACAAACATAATCATATCATATAATGAAAAGAAAACAAATTATTATTACAACACATGTTCCATTAATCATCATAATCATTCTTTGTAATTACATAGCTCAGAATAATGCAGAACATAATCATTATTATTATTAAACAGCTCTGAATAACGCATAGGTCAAAATAAATCAGAATGATAATACATAACAAAATTATTATTATTACATAGCTCAGAATAATACAGAACACATTCATCATTCTTAATACATTACTCAAAATAAAACATCATACATGCATACATTAAAAAAACAGTGTAATGTATCAGTCTTCGTCGTTTTCTGATTCAGACTCGGTCTCGTACTCTATATCGTTTTCTCCGGTACTTTCAAACGCATCTATTAAAACATTCGCTTCATCATTCAACGATCCTACGTCAACATCGTCAGTTATTATTATTTCAGTATTTGGCTCCAGATCTGCTTGATACGCTGCTTCATCTGGAATATTATTTTCATCAAATGTAAATCTTGCCTTTGTTTTAATAACAGCCCACCAATCTGCTTTATCTTTTTTTAAGGATGGATACGGAGCAAAATAAAGTTGTAATGCTTGCTTGGCTAATATGAAAGGATCATACTTATAGTAATGCGATGTATTCTTTATTTCAATGAGCTTGTAATCTTTGTGCACGCTAATTCCAGAACCAGGAATATTGCTAAACCAATTGCATTTGAATAAAAAAACTTTCTCTGCAGGTTGTATATAATATGTCAACTCTAAAACCTGTGTTAAGACGCCGTAAAAATCTTTTATATGCTCCTCTGGATCATCACTGCCTTTAACAAATACACCACTGTTATATGTTAATTTTTCAGCCCCGTAATCTTTGATGTTGAATTTAAATCCGTCGACGAAGAATATTGGATAAGTCTTCACATTTCTTTTTGGTCCGATAGCAATATGTCGTAATCCTTCGTCAACAACAGAGTTTTTTGGATCATATACGTATTTTGAAAACCATTTAGCAAAATCATTACTGAGATCGCCAAATGGATGTTGTGATTCGTATATACTGCAAAAATGTATTATTCCCATCAAAATTAATATATATATATATACGTATAATTAAATTGTACATGAATTTAGTACTACCTGACAAATGGTGCAACTTCAACACAATTTAAAAGAACATATGTGTGTGCTATATGGAAATTTTTATCGTCTAACCATATTTCCACACATTTCTCAGCAGGTCGGCCTTGTTGTCTAAAAATAAATTACATTGTTTGAGAAGAATCATGTTCAACAGCTTCATCATTACGGGGAATACTGACAAACGATAACTTCACATCGTTACTAAAGTAATGTGAGAAAAAAAATGAAGATTCTTCTTCCAGATACGCTTTGCAAATTGAACCTTCTACTCGTGCTTTTTGTCTAATTTTCTTCTTCAAATGATTCAAGTACCTATAACAAAATTAATTTAATTTCTGTTTTGGTATATAAATCTAAATTTTAAGCAAACTTCATATTGCGGATATTCAAAATTACCTCTCAAATGGATACATCCATCCATACTGCACAGGACCTCGAAGAAGTGCTTCGGATGGTAGATGAACAGGTAAATGCTCCATTACATTAAAGAAACCTGGCGATATTTTCCAGTTTGCAAAGCAGTATAGGGATTTCTACTTCAAGTTTACGTATGCGATCTACCTTTAACGTCGTCGAACAAAGTTGTTTATAAAACATACTTAATTCTGTTATAACACTCCATACTTTGCCAGGCAACAGTTCTTTGAAAAGCATAGGGAAAAAATATTTCATCATTATATGGCAATCGTGACTTTTCATCCCACTCAATTTACTATTTTTAAAGTCAACACATCTACGGAGGTTAGAAGAAATCCCATCAGGACATCTTAGTCCTTCCACCCACTTTAGCACGAGTTTTACTTGTTTGTTATCTAGCTCATAGCATGCTTTGGGTTTTTTTGTATCGTCGTACAAATGAAGCTCGGGCCGCTTACAAAAGTGTAATATATCACGTCTCGAATTCACATCGTCCTTAGTTTTCCCCTTTACATTCAAAACTGTATTAAACACGTTATCGAACACGTTTTTTTCATTGTGCATAACGTCAATATTATGCCGGAGTAGTAGATCTTTCCAGTAAGTTAACTCCCAAAATATACTTTGTTTGCACCAGTTATGAATGTCTGATTTACCTGGAATTTAAACTTGTACCACAGTTTCATGTATCTTTGGATAGTCTTTTACGATTTCATATATCTCTTCACCTGACCAAACCTTCGGTGGTAGCATACTCTCTTCTCTGTTTGCTTTAAAGTTCTTTTTATCCGTTCTAAATTTATGATTAACATGTAGAAAACATCGATGACGGTTAAACCAAGAAATTTTCTTTCCATACTTTAATGAAAATGCTCGTGTTTCATCCATGCAATGAGGACAAGCTAGACGTCCAACTGTGCTCCAACCTGAAAGCATCCCATACGCAGGAAAATCACTAATAGTCCATAATAAAGAAGCGAACATACGAAAATTCTTTTTTCTTGAAATGTCGTATGTTTCAACTCCTTCATGCCATAGTGTTTTCAATTCTTCGATCAATGGTTGTAGATAAACATCAATTCCTTGTGTCAGATCATCGGGACCGGGACGACGATCGTTAGAAACATATACGGAGTTTTCATACACATCCATGGAGGTAAATTATAAGGAGTAACAATAATAGGCCATGATGAGTATTTACTACCAAACTGAGAGAATGGTGAAAATCCATCTGTACATAAACCGAGTCTGACATTACGGCTCTCTGCAGCAAACGCAGGATAAGTTTTATTGAAATGTTTCCATGCTTCTCCATCAGATGGATGTATCAAAGTTCCTTCTTCTGGTGTTCTAACACCGTGCCATCGCATATGACATGCCGTAGCAGAAGATGCATATAACCTTTGAAGTCTAGGAGTGATAGGTAAATAATGCATTCTCTTGTATGGAACTTCTTTTCCTTTTTTTTCTCGGTTTGAATCTTTCCTCTTTACATATTCTGCATTTTCTAAGGTCAACGTCATCTTTCCAATACAACATACAACCTTTTATACATGTACTAACTTTTGGTATGGCAATCCAAAAGCAGACATAAGTTTTTTCACTTTATAATGACTATCGCACATCAAATTATTGGGTGGCATGTGTCGTTTTGCAGCTTGTACAACTGCTATAAATCCAGCTTCTGTAAGGTTGAATTTTGATTTCATAGTGATGTATTCGGCGGTTATGGATAATTCGGTTCTGCTTTTACAACCATCCCACAAGGGCCTCTTAGCAGAATCTAATAAATCATAAATTTTTTTAGCTTGCACGGTCGGTTCTTCTTCAACGTTATCATTGTCATCATCGCCCTGATCAATGGTAGGAAACATCGACCGTGCTGCATCTTGCACCATATTTTCTATTGGATTCGTCATAATATTATCGTCCTCTAACACTACAGGATTAGGTGTACGTTCAACAAGTTCTCCATGACGATCCCATAAGTAATAATTCGGCACAAAATCAAATTTATACAGATGTACTTCTATTACATCTGATTTCCAATGCTTTAAATGTTTGCACTTACTACACAGACAACGAATTTCATCGTTATTCCGATTATTAAATTTAGCGAATCTAATAAATTCATGTACACCGTTACAAAAATGTTCCTTTATTGATCCTTTCATACCAGTTCGGACTTCATACATCCAACTACGATCGAGAAAATAATCGAACATTTTTCCTGATTTGATAAAATATGTTAGAAGATTCAATTAAACACTTCACTTCATATTACAGTATTTTACGATTGATTTATAATTTGTCATTAAATCAACTATTTAACAATTGAAAAACATTTTATAATTCATTGACGGCCGGTCATCCTACTTCCCATTACAAACACAATATCGTAATTACATTTTATAAATCATTTCAGGTTAAACGATTCAACAAAATTTCGGCAGCACTTCCCTTTATTCCCTGTATCGTATACAAAATGCGTGTACACAGTGAACAAAAAGGAAGTGCCACCAAAATTTTGTAAACCGTTTAAACTGAAATGATTTACAAAATGTGATTACTTTATTGTGTTTGTAACTTGTTCAAATACTAGGACAAATCCAACAAATATTGTATCATATGAATATAAATGTCCGTTCTTGGAAAAAACGAATATCCATATAACGATCATATACAACACTTGTCAGACGGGGCCAAAATATCTTTAAGGGATTTACAGAAATAAAACATATTTTCTAATTATTCTTCTAACAACTACAAAATATTTTATAATTAATTAATTCATTATATTTATTAACTAAATTTTAAAACGTGTTTTAACTTTCACTGAATAATTAGCTCATTGTTATTACGCTCATTTCAAAATTTTATAATTCATTCAACGAATTATATTTATTTTAAACTACGATAACAGTTATAATTAGCACTTCTGAATTAAATTATCGTTAACTGTACCAATCTATCATGATATGTATTAATTTCTATACAATTAACTTTGGCGTAAACTATACAGATTATTTTAAATAAAAACAAATATTGTCATAAACTTAAATATCAACAAGCATGTTCATCAATAATATACACTAATTTTAAAATCAAACCACCAATCAAAATCAACTAATACAAATATTACCATAACTAATACGCATTAATCATCATTTTCAACATAATCATAAACTAATTTAACTTCCATCTAACTTAAAACACTATAATCATCACCCAATATCACTATAATCATCACCCAATATCACTATGATCAACTAATACAATTATTTTTGAAATTAGGGTTTTTCAATTAATCCTAAATTAAACCTAAATCAAGTTTAGAAGATATACCAGTGAGTTTTGGAGGTGTTTGAGCGACGTGGAGGCAACGAACAACGGCTGGAGTCGGAGAGGCGGCGGATTGCGAAGGGGAGGAGGGTTTAGGGAGGAAATGGTTTTTGGTGGGAAATGAGAATCTGTTCGCGGGTTCCAGATCTGTAATCGCGATATGCAACGGCTAGCAACAGCCGCTTTTTTTAGCCGTTGCCAGCCGTTGCAGCCTTCCGACACAAAATGGGGTCTTTTCTTGTAGTGTATATGTAAATAGTTTAAAATTATTTTGGAAAGTATTTATCTTCATATAAAATTTATTATAATAAGAAATGTTTATTTTAAAGGAATTAAAGGGGTTTATCTATTATTTTAAAGTGTTTTTTGTTTTAAAAGAAGATAGAAATATTTTGGAAATAAATATGTATGAAACATTTTATATAAAAGTTGTAAATAAAGAACAAATTTAAAAATGGTATTTTATAAATTAAAGATAAATTTATAAGCGGTATTTTATAAATAAAGGAATAGGTTTATAAATGGTATTTTATAAAAGGGAGAAATATTATCATTTTGATAAATTGGAGTAAGAAATCACAGTTGTGGATTTATTGTAATATGTAGAATGATCGTGTTATGGAAAGTATATGAGTTTTAGAATTATATTTGGAGTTTTTGTTTTATATTTGGGGTTTGGTTTATATTTGGAGTTTTGCTTTATAAAAAGGGGTTCTATAATTATGTTTAGAAATTTATGAATGGAGTTTTATAAATGCATTTGGAGTTTTATAAAAAGAGTTGCAAATAAATTTAGGAATCTATGAAATGAGTTTTGTAAATGATATTTTATAAAAGTAGTTTTAAAAAAGAGTTTTATAAATGATATAAAAGATGTTTATAAAAGAGTTATTAAATAAAATTGGAGATTTATAAAAGTAGCTATAATTATGGTTAGATATTTATAAAGGGATTTATAAATAATATTTTTATAAAAGGGATTTTAAATATAAGGTGTTTTATAAAGGCAATTTATAAAAAGGGATTTATAAAAGATCGAGACCCGATTTCCATAAATGATTATTTTAAACGTTACGGTGGTATGGAAATTATTCTTTCTATACTTAACACCAAATTTCATGGTATGGAAACTCGTCTCTATCTTGAGAATTAAGAATGTGTATCGAGGCGAAGATAGTTTTCTAACTTGTCCGATGTCATTGTTAATTGATGGATAATATTGTTTAAAATCGAGAAGTGGTGGTAAATATATTTGGTATAATTTCTATATGATCTATTTACTTTCACCAGAAGGGAATTGTTTGGGTTTATTGTTATCAATTTTTAAATGACATTTGTTTTAACCCAAACGAGTATGGTTTTGGAAATGAAATCTTTCATAAGATTTGTGAATATACGTATACCATTAAGATAAGTACATGAGTACGTTTTCTAAGTATTGAAAATGTAGTGTTTGTGAATATACTTATATTGTTAATATAGGTATATGGAGAAGTTTTTCTAAGTTTAAAAGTGAAATGTTTTGTGAGTATACCTATATAGTTGAGATAAGTGTATATATATATATATATATATATATATATTTTAAGTATTGAAAAGATTAGAGGAGACTTGTGAATATATTTTTGTAAAAGTATTTTGATACAAGTGTTTACAAAGTGGTTGTAATTAACAAATAATTGAGTAAAAAGGGTTAGTGGTTGCTTTTGTGCTTAACCGTGCTTGGTTAAATCTATGGTTGAATTTTTTGGTATTTAATAGTTAAGTAACCGATTATCAAATGTTGGCCAGTTTTTAAAACTATCACCGTCGGTTCAAAGAGACCAAGATCAGATATATTATCCGAAAACCACTTCGAACCGCCATAAGCGTTCGAATTGGAGACTAATGCTAGCTACTAATCCTGAGGGTGATTTCAAAAAAGATGTAGTAGAAATAGTGTTTTCGGTTTTGTTCAGTCACAGAACAAACTTGTATAGACTAATGCTAGCATTGCATCGTTGCTTGTAGGACAGTGTTAGCATTCCAAGTGGGATTTGCTAAAAAGGTAAAACATAGCGTCAGGCATCACAATCCGGTAATGACTAAAATCAGGAAAAGATGCAACAGAGATATGTGGGTTGCATCCATTAGGGTATGTCATTAATCTATGTATGGATTTGGTTGTGCATGAGAGCCGTTGAAAAAAGTATCTGATTTCTTAACTCATAGGGTATGTCATCACCCATTACTCTTATATGTCTGTATATATTTGAGTAATGCATTAAACTTTATCTATAAAATCATATAAGTCGTATAATAAAGTGGTAGTCCATTATCATACTATCTCTTCTTCTCTCCCCCTTCATTCTTCCTGTTTATTTCTTTTTTGTTTTTTGCAACTATTCTAAAATGGTATCAGATTTTTACTTTTAAAATGATATCAGAGCTTTAATTTAACATATTCTAGTTTTTTTTTTTGGTTATTGATTGAATACTCGTCTCTTATGAAGTAGCTCGCGGAGAGCTCCTACAGGCTAACAGTCGAGAAGTGAACATAGAGCAATCATGAAGGAAAATTATCGTTATGAAAGGAATTCAAATGGTTGAAGGATTATGTGAATGGTTATCTAATTATGCGCTACTAGTACTTTAATTTCTGTTTTGTACGCTCGTGCTATGTGATCTGCAGGAGATCACTAAAACTTATGTTTAATTGATCGAGGATGCAAACATGCAAAACCTTTACTGTGGTTTTATTAGATTCATGTATGTGTTAGGTTTTAATACTATGTTATTCTGCATATTGTATTTTATGCTATGCGAACAATATCCAGCCAAACAAGTTGGTTTCAGGTTGATCAGACTAAGTAAAGATATTCTGAGATGTTAGAAAATAATTTTGATTTTACGTCACAAGGAGTAATTAATTTTCGCTCAACTAGGTTTTGTGGATATTATCTTTTGTCACGTCGCATTGTTTCCAATAGTACAAGTGGATGGGCTCGCAAGTAATTAGAAATATATAGTATAAACTTGCAAACCAATAATTTAGCAAGAAGCTAAATTACTGGGTTCATTCATGGTGTTGTTATTTAATCCTGCAATAAATCCATTCACAGACACTTATAATCTGGAAAGAAAAATATGCATTACAAGCGAAACATGGCTTATATTAATCAAGCGGTCGGGTATGACGCTTGCATAGCAATACCACAGAGCCCTTCTTTATCATCGACATCTCTCTGTATCTTCACATAACCATTCTCTCCCCATGAAGAACCCCATGAATTCTTGACCAACCAGTACTTAGTTCCATCTTCTTCGATTCCATAACCCACTATCGTTACACCGTGGTTTAAGTCAGTACCACAAGGGCCTAAGAAAGACATGAAGCATATACATGTCAGATACAGTGATCTAATTTTTTTTCACAAAATAGAACATACGTCCTTACCTGTGAACACTCCGCTGGAGTATAGCTGAAAAGCATAGCTTTTCGTATCAATGGCAACAGAAACAGGTTGATGAGCCACAACCTTTAGCAAGGCTGCTTCATCGTTAGTTGGCACATGTTCAAATCCACTTATCGTGCTTGGGTGGTGAAACAAGTTCTTAGATTTGCATGTTTTTGAAGTTGCTCCTTGGTACTTATAGTTGGCTTCTGGTGTTAAGCCCTCATTATCGACAATGAATTGGAAAGCTTTAGACATGTGGCCTCCGCTGCAACCATTGTTATCACCACCAGCATCGCAATCTATAAGCTCTTGTTCTGACAGAGAGACGATTTCTCCAGTTCTAATCTTATTGATGCCTTCTACTGCTGCCACTGCAGAAAATGCCCAGCAAGATCCTATTTTGATGCATGCATGTAACGGTAAGTTAATTAACAACAATATATTGCCATATTGAATTATAAAATTATATAGCATATTTGTAATTCTTACCACAATGTCCTTGATGTTTGACAGGAGTGACTGCGCCCTTTGTTCTCCAATCAATACTTGAAGGCATATCAGTATCGTTTTCATACATGAATCCATTTGATTCGACTAACGTCATCAAGTGAGGATGATATCCGCTACAGATTCCAACATATTCGTCATTGGTAAGATCTGCAAACTGGTTTGCCCCTAACTTGAATTTGTGGTTTTTACCGGAGTTAAATGATTCTATGAACTCCATGTTCTTTTTGAATATGGTACGATGATACTCCTTTTCTGCGTTGTTAGCATAAACTCGTCCATGCTGAGACATCCATGCCTCATGCTTCTCAGATATTGAGCTTAAGTTGCTTATTTTTCTTGATGCTTTAGCCTGAAAAGCCAATGCAACGAAGACTAGAAACAAAGCAAAACATGTTTTTCTGTTTGTTTTAAAAGCCATTATAATTTGTACAAAATCACTGAGCCGATGTTGGTTTATATAGGGTTTGATGATGGCTATACCAAAAATATCTGATATAAAAGATGACCCACAATGTACGTCCTTGGAATCATAAGAGCTAACCCGCTTGCAACTTGGACCACGGATGGGTTATGCACATGTAGAGTTACAAATTTGTACTTCTTGTCTGCACCTTCCTTAGGTAAAAATTTGTTACTATGTCCATGGATTTTTTTTTCTTGCAACCTAGAAGAACCGAGGTTATAGTAAAACCGTCCGCTGATCTAAGCTTCCATACCCCTACTAAATTCATTGAGAATAGAGAAACGAATGATATAAATTGAACCTGGGTCTTTTTAGCCGAACTCAAGCCTCCTTTTCGCCGCACCGCACCCGTGGACTACTATGCCCATGTTACTATTATGATCTTAGGCTACTCAAACCGTATTCTCATTTCATCTATGTATTAAATAATAAGAAAAATACGAAGAAGAAAAAAACCCAAGAATACTTACTCCCCTTCTCCAAAAGTACCCAGTGCTGCTCCTTTCATGGTCAACGAGAAAGTCTTTACAAGAGAGAGGTAAAGAGGTACAGTTTTGTGCAACTCTAGTTGCTGTCTTGCTAATACATGAAAATAGTGAATTTTACAGTTGAACTTATGAGGCATCCGGAAAATTTGACATGAAGAAGTTAATCAGTGATTGTACATGCAGTCGGCCGGATAAGTGCATACGTCTTCTCTGTTTAACGTCTCATATGCTTTTTAACTTTAATGGTAGAACGTCTTTATTTGTTTGCTCTACAATGAACATTTGGATTCAAGCTAGCTCCGGTACGGTACAATTGACCTGTTTGTATCTTGAAAAGTTGTAGAATTAGAGATGAAAGTAGTGTTTGATTTGCATTTTAATTTTTGGTTTTTGAGTTTCGTATCACTATTTCCTTTTTAGAGTTTGATTGTCGAATTCCCTAATACACATTTAGTTTTTTGTCAATAGGATAGGGTCAACAAATATGTGAAAAATCTAAAATTCATCTGCTTCCGTGTTCGACAAATGAATTAATTCGAAATTTGAAAAACGGATACACATATCCGCGAATTACGAAAAAGGATATGCTTATTGATGTGATATTAGTATCCACATCCAAAAATTATCCTTCCGAATTTTATTATGATAGTAGTTAAGATTATGGATATTTTACCACATTAAATAATTGACATATAATATTTTACGATCGTAATAATTCATATTATGCATGTAAATATTTACTATCCAAAATTTATTATTATCATTGTATATTTTATTTATTATAATTATTTTAGGATTATTTCTGAAAAGGATTTACGTTGGATAAAAAAATTCATTTACATATTTGACTATATTAATTATGAGCGGATTGAATAAATATCTGATATCCGTCTATATCCGCAAAAACCGATATATGAAAACACTACTAGAATTATACTGCTTTACCAATGACAAAATGTCATTGGTAAAGAGTTTTTTGATGACATACCGACAACATTTTAGTTGTTGGTAAAACCCCAATGGCAAAAGTTTGCCCGATGACTTGCAGATGGCACGTGGAACCTGTACCAATAACATGCCAACGATATTATTTTCGACGACATGCTAACGACGTCATGGCCGACGACTTACCACGACTTGTAGACGTCGTGATAAAAAAGCAATTTCTATATTTTTCGACTATTTTTCAACACCATGCGGATGACTTTTTTGAACCAATTTTGCAGCATTTTTGTTGCTTTTCTTCCCCTCAATTCACAACACCAAATCAACCATTCCAGCAATGTTACATAGAAAAATATAACATCATACCAACACAAAATCACATCCAAATGTATGTAAAACCAAAAAAAAAATATCATAGAAAGAGGTAAAACAACACCATAAATATTCCATACAGCACAAAACCAAATGCATGCCTAGACAATCTCATGCACAATCCACAAAACATCATATACATATAATGAACAACATCATAAATAAATACATCATATATATGATCATGTCCATATAAAAAAAACTCATGATTATGGTGGTGGTGGTGGCGCATTGCTTCAAAATTTTTTGCTGAACCTTGGTACAAGGCATCTACTTGCTTCCTTTGCGTAACCATCACTTCCTTAAACCTCCTTGTAATCTCCCTTTGTACCACCATCTTCTCATCATTCTTCCTTAGTAGCTCTGCACTCTTTCTTGACATCTCATTTAACTAAGCCTGTACCTACGTCTGAGATTGGGTAGCGTTGTAGGGGGAACATCTCTCAGTGGATTGGCGCTATAAATCAATCATATTAAATAATTTGAGCAACGTATTAAAAACCAAACCACACATCAACTATTCCCAAGGTTAACTTAACATAAATAACCTTGAGATAAATGTGGTCGGGTATTATACTATAAAGTGCACATTAAAATATTGATATTTGATGAATATGAGCATATTAATTCAATGTTAAAATAAATCAACATCACTTCCCTCGTATATGATTCTTCAAAGTGAATACATAATAAAAATCAACAAAATGGTGAAATAACCTAATTAGCTTTTGTTTAGTGATAACAATACAACCTAGGTGTTACTTATATAAAATAAATTACCTAACAACGACACTTATATGTAAATTATCTACTCAAATGCCAACATATATTGCATAAAATCATAGTATAACATATATGTATATTTTATAGGTGAAAAGGAGAATATTGTCAGCTAGACTTCTAATGCATGTATGTTAACCGAAGTAGAATTTTATTCAATGTCAGACATAAAAACTGCTGTAAAGAGATGCTAAGTTAGCATAAATGTTTTCTTTTGAAAAATAATTAAGTACTCTAGATTGTAACTTATCATAAGAATATCTACAAGGTTAAGTATACGATCCCTCCTCTTTTTCAATGAATCAGACAAATGTAAACACCTCGTCTTCCACCTCAGAAGTGATCATAATACTCCCTTGGCTTTTGAATCCTAGCAACATGTTTTTACGGATTTATAATTTTTCAATTTTGTGATTATGAAACTGAACTAAATTTAATTATAATTTAAATCAAGTTGCATGGACGACTTGTAGTAAACTAAGTAGCAGCAACATCAACCCACCTAGATAACCCTTCACTCGATTCGGACCTATGAGACCAAACATACACGTCCTAAATGTTGTGTCTCTTCGATACCCTTTAGACTAATTAAAAAAATGAAACGCTACAACAAAATTTACTATTAGTTACATTGATTGATAATGTTTCAAGACTATATGCAACCATTGGCAATTTTAAAATATAAAAAATTAAGAAATAAACGTTGTCAACTAATTCCCACCAACAATGCACTAAAAATTTTCTAAAATTTATAAGGCCGCTCATATCTCTTTAATTAAAATGGTTTAAATCGGTATTTCCAACTTGGGACGTGAAATGGATTTAAATTAAATTGTTTTGAAATGAGAATGTGAATTGAAACTTTCGGCCTTTAGATAAAGTTGTTTAAATTGAATTTGAAGTAAAAGTTGAAATTGTTTCGATTGAAGTTGATTTAAATTAAAATTTGAATATGAAGTTGACTTGATTTGGAAGTCGAGAGAATTGATTTCGTTGTGATTTGGAACATGAGTTCGAATTATTGTGAAGGAAAGAAACAGTTTTAATATAAACTATTTTAATATATATTAATTATTTAATAATCAAATTATTTTAATATATAAACTATTTTAATTATCTAAACTATTTTAAATATTAAAACTATTTATATTCAAACCTGTTTCCAATCATTAAAACTATTTTAATTATCTAAATTACTTTTCAATATTAAAACTATTTTAATTATCCAAACTATTTTCAATATTTAAACTATTTTAATTATTCAAAAACTATTTTCAATATTCAAACTATTTTAAAGGGGAACTATTTAGATTTAAATTATTGATTTAAATATGAATGTTTTGAAGGTATGACCTATTGTTAATTCGAAATGATTTTGAAGCAAATTTAATATTGATATGAAGTATGACTTGTTCTTGAATTTAAAAGAACCAATCGGTGTGTAAAATGACGTTTGGTTGTTAAAGAGATCGGGGCCAAATATTGGCAAACTCTCTGTCAATACCGGAACCACTTTAACAACTATGTACGCGGTGGATGTTATCCAGAATATAGAGGTTGAATTTGCGACGTTTACTGGAATAAAGAAAGAGAACGATGATGGATGACCCCAACACTTGTGTCAATTTGAAATGACTAAAACATGAACTTATGTCTGGCCAAGGGGTTAGCTACCTTAAGGGGCCATCACCCCTTCGTATTATTATGTTGATTTTGACTCGATCGGTGCATCTTGATTTGATTTTTAGGGGTGGTGGACTCAGTCGGCTGCAAGGGTTACGACCAGCCAAAACAGGTAAACTGGTAGAATCCTATCTTGGGCATTGCCTCACGTGCCTTGTCATACTTTTATCCTTGTACGCGCCCACCACGATTTTATTTTAGTATGGTATATATAGGGAACTCACTGGCTACCGACGTTACTGGTTGTGTTACAGGACCTGCATAGACCACCTGCTTAAAAATGTGTTAAGGGGGATCAATGTAAGACCTTAACGCTATTTTAATACTTTACTGATAGACACTACATATATAGCGTATCTTACTACATATAGATAGTTTAATGGATCCTTAGGAGATGGAAAACCCCGTAACATCTCTTAAGTTATTGCACTCACGTTGTACACTAATTGATAGGAGATGGTTAATCTGTAAACATATCTGAAGCTTTTACACTCATATTTGTTATTAATTTAACTTACATAATAACTTTTAGTTCCAACTCGAGTGTTTTGTCTTTTCATTACGCTTGGGTCAGCTTGAGTATTTCAGTGTTTGAAGACATTATTCCTTAAAGATGAAGATGGAGTTTGCGAGACCATATTACTATTATTATTCCGCTGCATTATTTTGGTATGTTTGTTGATTGTACTCTGATTATGTTGTAAAAATTGAAATCAAATGTATATTGTAAAACAGCTTCATGAACTTTTTATTTGATTATTATATTTTCTCATTTCGTTGCAAGATTCTGTGTATTGCTTTCCTTCTTTTCTCTTATTTTCTTATTAAACCCCATTGATAATCTACCCTTTTGAATGGATTGAGTTAGACATGTGTGGTTTATTGCTGACTTAAATTGTCCAAAAAGGTGGGTCGTCGCAGTTGGTATCAGAGTTCAGGTTTAGAGATACCTTAGCCAGTTGGGGTAACTCATTAGGGATAGGGTTAGTAATACTCTAGAATGAGTCTGAATACACACACACACACACACACATACACACACACATCTTTACAAGGGAGCGTACTTGTTATGCTGTAAAAATGTTTTGTATTGTGTTAATTTGTTCTGTTGAGTATTTATGAATTCCGGTCGGTACATAGGACGCTATGGTATCGATAGGGATTTCTAAACACTTGAATAGGGTAGGCCGACACAATATTGTTTTTGAATTGGTAAATGAAATAATTTTACCTAAAATTATATTTTATCCATAAAAGAATAATTTTAATGATATACTTATTTTTGGTGTGTTGTTTGTTAGGAAATGATAATATTTGATTATTGTCATTTATTGTTGATTAGCCAAGGTTCTTAAAACCATCGACTATTGTATGTTATAAGGAAATGCAATTTTATAAATATGGTTTATAAATAATGATTTACAAATAAAATGAATTAAAATTGGAAATTTGAGAACTTAAATTCCGGTGTTTTGAAATTGGTTTTCAAAGATTTGGAAAAAATAATATTAGTATTATTTGGAAGTATTTGCAAATAGGAATGTTTTCAAAAGGTACTTGAAAGAAACGTTTTTAAAAGAATTTAAAAAGGAAATAAGTTCTGTACTCCCCTCTTCTGTCGTTGGAAAATAATTTCGGTGATGACTGCGGCATCATCGACATTCATTTTTGAGTTTCAAATTGGGAAGGCTACTATAGTATCTTTGCTACACTTGTTGATAAACAAATTTAAATTTAAATTTCTTAAGTATGATTTGATATACAAAACGATATAAGTATATATTAGTTCAAGATGATTGAAATTAAACCTAGTATTTAGTTCTTAAGTTTTATGTTAATTAGTGATTTTCAATTATTGTAATAGAATGGAATCTTCGGCTATTTTAATAAGTTAGAAACTTCCAAATTTAAAATTAAAATTAAAAGATAAGTGTTTAATGAAAATATAAAAATTGAAGTTTTGTAACTCTTAAATGAAAAGAATATGAAATTTAAGAACATGTGAACTATTAAACATTTTTGTTAAGTAAAATGAATTAGATTACTTGTATATGCTTCTAGGATTTAAGGGAATATTATACAAGTAAAAACTAAGTAATAACAATGTTTCAAAATGAAATTATGTCTATATATAAATAAAGAATTTAGATGTTTCAAGAAATGTTATAAACATAAGTTAATGTTTGAAATGCTTAATAATTAAATTGAATATTAAAAAGAGAATACTATTTAAGTAAATGATTATAAACTTAAGAAAATGTTGAAATGATTCATAAATGGATTTAATATTAAATGATACTATGTATGTAGGAATAAATGTAAATTAAATTTAGATGAACTTAAATAATGATTCAGTAATGAATACTAATATTAAATGGAAATCAAATTATATAAGTAAATAAATGTTAATTAAACTACGAAGAACAAATGTAATACTTTAAGAATTTATTCATTGATGATTTCAAATACTGAATAAAAAATTTATGTAAGTAAACATATATAAATTAATAAAAGATGACCCTGTATTAATGAATGAGAATTAAAATAAATGAAAAGTAAATGATGTGAAAAGAAACCAACAGAATACACTATATAAGTTGTGCGTAGATCATTTTATTCGCATAAGAGTTCTGATCCAGATTCGAATACATGATTTGTGGAAATTCACACCAGTCCGAATTAGGATTTTTCGCTCGGTTCTTGACGGCAAACATTTGATACAAACTTTTGATATGATTTTGAAGTTTTCTATCATAGTTTATAGCTATGCAAGGAGAACAGAGATTTCTAATCAAGAAATCGGATCAAAGTCCACACTAGAGTAGTCGAGTTAGCAATACTAGTTCGAAAGTGAAATTTGTGTATTCAAGCAAGCGATTAGAATTGTTATTGTGAAAAAATGATTTATGTACATCGTACAAACTTAAATAATATTTAAATTCTATGTTGTTTGGCTTATGGGAAGTTTGGGAAATGACACTTCAAATCATTTGAGGTTGTATGAATAATCTATTAAGTAATTATCTATGGCTGTTGAGCGTAAAGTACACTTGGTAGTTTATTTATCACCCCTGTACGATGAAAAGTTTATGAACCAAGACAAACCATTAGTTTTTGATTGCTATGGATGTATGATTGATTCTTTGGTTGCATATAATGGTCATACTGCTTTTGTTGCATATGATTATTATTGTGTAGTTTGTGCCATTGATTGAAACAACTAATATATTGTTCTTTTTATATAGTTTTAACTCTTTTGGATTAAGTAAGTAAGATATATACAGGTTTATGGAAGCAATAGCTGTGCTTTTGGTTTCATAAATAGAGCTTTGTTTGCCCGACAAATAGGTATGTTTTCGGATTACGGTTTTTGTAGCGGTATTTTATTTTTTTTCCATCGTTTGGGATGCTTTATTATTAAAATAAGATGTATACCTTGTAATTATTTATATTGTTATTTTTTCGGACCTAGCCGCGCAAAGGAGATATTGCCGAATTTTTTAGAAAATTTAGGACGTAGAAATTTTTTGTGGAAGTTGAGTTATTTTCAAATTTATATTAAACTTAAATATGTAAGTTTAATTGTTTATAAATTGACTATTTTGAATAAAACATATCATATCTCTTAATTATTTCTTGTTCCTTTTCGGGGACGAAAAGTTTTGAGTCGGGGAGATTATAACGACTCGTATTTTTGATAATTAAAAATATTAAATTAAATAAGGCTTTGTTATAATATAGTGAGAAATTAATATTTATGATTTATTAATGAAAAAAATTATTAGAATATAATTTAATAATATTGATTGAATGTAATTGACAATTGTTTTAATGTAATTTCAATCAATTGTAATAGTAAAGGTTAATAAGGAATAAAATAAATGATGTATCAAATGGTGAAATTATATGTTATTTAGTTGAAATTGGTTTTAGCATAGGATAAGAAATCAGATATTTGGTAAGTAATTTATAATCTTTGTTGTAGCAATAAATTTATAAATGTGTTTAAATTACTAAGCTGTAACAATTGCTTTATTTCTCATCTCATCATTTAATCAGTTTGAAATTAAATTGGAAATCAATGGATTTTAATGTAATTAAATATTTCAATTAATATGAAAAACGATGTTAACTGTAGAGTAATGAGTGTAATAAGTGAAAACTTGTGTTTAATGAATACATAAGGTATTTGTTGAACATGTAAATCAAAAATAAAAGAATTTGTTTGAAATAATATAATGAACTAGGATTTTATTACTATTGCAATTAAATGTTGGAATTAATTTAATATTTGAATCTTGGATTTAACATGGAAAATTTAATTTTAAAAGATTATAAATTCCTACTTAACCAAAATGATGATAAGAAACTTTTAATTTATACTTTAAAAGTGATTCAATCAGTTTAATAATAATTCGATTAACTAGCGTGTAAAAATAAATTTAATTTGATTTTAGAACTAACTTCTATATATAATAGAAATAGGGTTTGAAATTAATTTCATTGAGTTTAAAAATATTAAAAACCTATATTTCGATATATAGGATGACCTATTTTCGTTTCGGGAACGAAACGGGCTTTTTGGTCCTTTGTTATCGCTTTGGCCCAATCGATATATGTTCCATCCATTCATGTCTATCTTTGCCTATATATATATATATGTTGTTATAAACCCTAGCAGCCTTCTATTCTATTTTTTTCTGTACGTACTTTCCAATCCTTCTGCTCCTTCTCAATGGGGGATATCCCAAAACCCTAAATTCCAATTTCAAATCAAATCGAAAAATTCAAACTGCTCCAATCCCATCATATAATATATCATCGCTAAGCTACCAACGAACGGGGTCGGCATCTAGAATTCGTTCTTGCAATCGAGTCTCAGTTTGATCAGAAATTGGTGAAACATTCTCGGCCGTTCATTCTAGGGTTTTGGTTCAACGGTGGATCTTCGACTTTGGAACGATCGGAGGGTACCACGGTGTAGAGCTTGGCGAATGGTGTCGATCTATGGTGCCTGATCATCATGGATTGGCCAAATTTCACCGGAATTGGCGAATATAGGGCGCGATGGTCATGGCCAATTCTGGCGACGTGAAGGTCGTGTGCGGGTTCAGGTGGCGCGGCTAGGCCTGGGCAAGGTGGTGGTGATGTTGGATCGGAGAATTGGCGTGTGTGGCGGCATCGATCTGGAGTAGAAGGCGGTGGGCTGGAACGTTGGGTTCGTGTTTGATGTTTACGTTTTTGGGTTTGAAGGAGATAGGTAATTAATTTATTGCCCTTAGTTATTTTAAATTTTATTTTTAAAATTCAAAACTTCTAGCATGAATAACTTTTGCATACGAACCTGGATTCACACATGGTTTCTTCCATTGGACTCGTATCGAAATTTCGGACAATATGAAACTAGTTTGGTTAAATTTGGATACTATTTAAATTTTAGGCTTTTGTTGGATTTTGAATGGGCTATAAATCAAAGGTGAGTGATTAAACTCACTCACACAATACTAAATTTTCTTATGTTAGTTGAATTAAATTTATGAAGTGATAAAATTTTATTGGTTGCTGCTTGGTAGTTTAAATTAATATTTAAATTAATTTGACTTTTATATCGAACTAGATTGACATTTAAATTAATATTGAATTTAGTTGCTAGTTAAACACCGACAATTGGTAATTAGTGACTGTTGTGATATGTTAGTTCATTTGAATGTTGATTGTTATTGTATGCCTATTGATTGATGTTGCATGTATGATTGTTTATTTATTTTGGATATATCCCTGTTATTACCCTATTTATTATTGACATTATATAAATTGTCATTTGTATTATTCGAAATGGATTAAGAAACAGGTTGAAATGATATATACCTATGTCAATTAAATATGGGTTGAAATGATATATATCCATCCGCGTAATTAAAATTGAAATAAATGATCACTTGGCCATAGGGTAGAAAATTATATACGGACATCGGTTTTAGGTTAAATTAAATGGTTTCAAAATTCTTGAATTTGAATTGGTTTAAATGAGATTGTTTTAAAGAAAATAATTTTTTTATTTATATGAATTAAATTTATTTCCAACTCAAGATTTGAAATGTTGAAATTGAAACTGTTTAAATGAAATTGTTTAAGGACTTCATTTGAAATCTTAAAGTGAAATTTGAGATATGATTTGAATTTATTAGAAGTGAATTATTTTAAAGGTTTAAAAATCTAATTTAAACTTTAAATTTACTTTAATCAAAATGGTTTAAATTGGTATTTCCAAGTTGGGACGTGAAATGGATTTAAACTAAATTGTTTAGAAATGAGAATGTGAATTGAAACTTTGGGCCTTTGGATAAAGTTGGTTAAATTGAATTTGAAGTAAAAGTTGAAATCGTTTGGATTGAAGTTGATTTAAATTAAAATTTGAATATGAAGTTGACTTGATGTGAAAGTCGAGAGAATTGATTTCATTGTGATTTGGAATATGAGTTTGAATTGTTGTGAAGGAAAGAAATAGTTTTATATAAACTATTTTAATATATATAAATTATTTAATACTAAAATTATTTTAGTATCTAAACTATTTTAATTATCTAAACTATTTTCAATATTAAAACTATTTATATTCAAAACTATTTCCAATCTTTAAAACTATTTTAATTATACAAATTATTTTTCAATATTAAAACTATTTTTAATTATCCAAACTATTTTCAATATTCAAATATTTTAATTATTCGAAAACTATTTTCAATATTCAAACTATTTTAAAGGGGAACTATTTATATTTAAATCATTTATTTAAATACGAATGTTTTGAAGGTATGACCTATTTTGAATTCGAAATGATTTAGAAGCAAATCTAATATTTTGATATGAAGTATGACTTGTTCTTGAAATTTAAAAGAACCAACCGATGTGTTAAATTACGTTTGGTTGTTAAAGAGACCGGGGCCAAATATTAGCATGCTCTCTATCAATATCAGAACCACTTTAACAACTGCATACGCGGTGGATGTTATCCAGAATGTAGAGGTTGAATTGACGACGTTTACTGGAATGAAGAAAGAGAACGATGATGGATGACCCCGACACTTGTTTCAATTTGAAATGACTAAAATAGGAGCCTATGTCTGGCCAAGTGGTTAGCTACCTTTAGGGGCCATCACCCCTTCGTATTATTATATTGATTTTGACTCGATCAGTGCAACTTGATTTGATTTTTAGGAGTGGTGGAATCGGTTTGTCGTTAGGGGTTACGACCAGCCAGAAAGGGTAAACTAGTAGAATCATACCTTGGGCATTGCCTCACGTGCCTTGTCATACTTTTATCCTTATACGCGCCCACTATGATTTGTTTTAGTATGGTACCTATAGGGGACTCACGGCTACCGATGTTACTGGTTGTGTTACAGGACCTGCATAGACTACCTACTTAAAAATGTGTTAAGGGGGATTAATGTAAAGCGTTAATGCTATTTTAATACTTTACTTTACTGATATACACTACATATATAGCGTATCTTACTACATATAGATAGTTTAACAGAACCTTAGGAGATGGAAAACCTCATAACATCTTTTAAGTTATTGCAATCACGTTGTACACTTGATAGGAGATGGAAAATTCCATAAACATCTCTAAAGCTTTTACACTCATATTTACTTATTATTGATTTAACTTACATAAGAACTTTTAGTTCTGACTCGAGTGTTTTGTCTTTTCATTACGCTCGGGTCAGCCTAAGTATTTCAATGTTTGAAGACATTATTCCTTGAAGATGAAGATGGAGTTTGCGAGACCGTATTTACTATTATTATTCTGCTGCATTATTTTAGTATGTTTGTTGATTGTACTCTGATTATGTTGTAAAAATTGAAATCAAATGTATATTGTAAAAAAGCTTCATGAACTGTTTATTTAATTATTATTTTTTATCATTCCGCTGCGAGATTTTGTGTATTGCTTTCCTTTTTTTTCTCTTATTTTCTTATTAAACCCCAATGATAATCTACCCTTTTGAATGGATTGAGTTACACATGTGTAGTTTATTGTCGACTTAAATTGTCCAAAAAGGTGGGTCATCACAATGATGGGCCTTAAACCCATTTAAGACCAAAATAAAATATTATGCAATTAAATCAAATTTAGTCGCTTATCGATATCTTGTATCGATTGATATATTTATAACTAGTATAAATATATCTGATAATATTTATTCATCAAATCATAGTCAAATTTTACAACTAATATTTCAAAAATATTAATTAAGTCATAATAATTATAAATTAATTAAATCATTTGGTCAAAGTATAATTTATATTTTCAATTGTGCAACTCGTAAGGTGTAAATTTGGTCAGCGATTAATATCTAATTATTCAAATATTAACGTTCACACTTCACTTAGCATGTAGTGTGACATTTTAACCAAATTTATCGCTTACTTATTTACACACTTATTTAAGCATTACTAGGTTGTGAATTTTATTCACATACTTTCTCTTCGTCAAAACTATATCACTTTGGATTTATGGAATTTGGTAACGGTCAAAATTCCCGTATCGTCCATATTTAACTCTATAGTCCAAAAACAAAGTCCTTGGTTCAATAATAACAATTATTATTAACCGAAATGCTCTGGACAAAGACTTTGACTTTGAGTTGACTGTGATACTAACCTAATATAACTAAGGAAACAAATCCTCTCTTGCATAGTGCTTCACTTCCAATACTTCCACTTGACCCAACTATAGTCACTTGATGGATTCCATTCCATTATTTGACTATAATCAAAGTTGAGCTTTCATATTGAAGATCGACAGTATTCTCAAGTCGAGAGAACTGTGTAAATTAGTCACATTGATATTTTATGTTTGACCTTAGTTATACTAACCAATAGAAAACCATTGAATGAGTTGTTCCATAGTTATCCAATAACTATCTGTACGTAACCTCTTAGTGCCCCCAATAGTCATGAGTAAGATATTGCCAAACATTTGGAAAGCGTTACGTACTCTAGTCTCAACGGATACATCGATATCAAGTCTTGATGCATCTTGACTAGAAACATTTAAAATGGTATATTTATTTTCATTCTGATAAATTACTTACGGTTACAACACTTTGTAACGCCTATCACAAAACATACCATTTATCGATTTTTTAAATATACTTTTGATTAAATTAACTAATTAATATAACACATTATATCAAGTATATAATAGAAAGAAAACATCTTTTATTTCGAACAAGATTTGTTATTGAGTCAGCTATATGCAACAAATTACATAATTGCCCTTATGGCATACCCCTAACTCTATCATATAGGACTCGCTGAATAGTAGTGCCTATATATTTTCTAATTTTCAAGTTTGATGTAAAGGACATTAGTATAAATACAATCATGGAGCCAAGAGATGCATCATCCTTTGAAGATGTGTTTCCGCACAAAAGGAATGATGTAATTTATGTCCCTAAAAGGACAAGAAAAGAAAGTGCTGAACCACATGAAGTTAAAACTCATTGTGAAAAAGATGAAGTTGAACCTAGAAGATGCGTAAGGGCAAGAACATCCAAGTCTTTTGGCTTGGAATTTCTAACATACGTGTTAGAACATGAACCTCAAACATTCAAAGAGACAATATCATCTTCTAAACTGTCCAATTAAAAGAAAGAAGCAATCAAAAGTGAGATCGATTCAATTCTATCTAATCAAACTTAGGAACTAGTTCCAATTAGTTGTAAATGGATCTTTAGGAAGAATATGAAACCAGATGGGTCTATTAACAAGTATAAAGCCAAATTGGTAGCCCAAGGATATCGTCAAAAAGAAGATATAAACTTTTTTGATACATATTCACTACTTACATGAATAACCTTTATAAGAATCTTGATAGCAATAAAATCCATCTATAATATAGAAATACATCAAATGGATGTAAAAATAGCGTTCTTGAATGGAGATCCCATTGAGGAGATATACATGGAGCAACCAGAAGGTTAGTAAAATCAGTATACGGACTCAAACAAGCTCCAAAATAATGGCATGAAAAAATTGACACTACGCCATAAATGGCCTACTGCAACACAAAAAAAATGTTGGCTCAGGCCCGAAAAATGTTGCCATAGGTCTATGGCAACACTTTTAGGGTGATGCAATTTTTGCCGTTGCCTTAGACCTCAAAGGCAACATTTTGACTATCTAAGGCAACATAAGTAATATTGTTGCAATAGAACCCTATTTGGGTCTATGGCAACACCCATAGGTATCTGTAGCAACATTCCAAAATGTTGCTATAGATATGAACTTTTTGAATTTGTGGGGCCCACAATATAGAGCATATTTGATTTTTTAATAAAAATAAATATTTATTTAATAAAATGCTATTGCACAGAATTTGATATTTAAACAGTAATTTATTTAAATAAATATTTTATTTCAACATTTGAAATAGTACAAATTCCTGACTCCACTATTTTACAATTCAATGATATATAACACTGATATTCACATATACAGATATTCCTCACTACATCACTCAGTTCACTCATTACATATGCAGTTTCAATTTATACAAACACCGACACTGACAAATATATGCCGAGCCGTAGGCGAGCCGAGTGCCGAGCCGAAGGCGAGCCGAGAAGCGGGTCCGGGCGCAGCGCCGGCGGGGGTCCGGGGCACCGCAGTCCCGGCGGGGATCGACCTACCCGGTTAGGTCGAACAAGTGGGCACCGCCCGATTCATCCGATTTCGAAAGATCGAGCCTTCTTTGAAACCTGTCTTTAAGCTCATGCACATTTGATTTGACTCTGTCTTCAAGCTTATATCCAGCTGTCCAGTCTTTAATACCTGTCACATATAATTCAAAAGCAGTAATCTGGAAAATAATATTTAACTCGAACAGAAAATGAAAATATTTTTGTTATATTATTTGCCTCAGGTATTTGGGTTGTTTCTTTTCATAAGTGCATAAGCCAAACATGAATGCAACACATGGATACAAGGCAGTATGGAAGACAGCAAGCAACAGTTCAAGCAAAAATGCACAAAGGAGAAGCCAAGTGCACAAAGTAGTACTCAACACAGCAAGCAACATAACATGACCAAGAAATGCATGTACATGGATGAACATACATGCATCATAAGGCTTGGTACAAGAAACTACTCAAGTGCAACTACTCAAGTGCAAGTTCATACTCAAGTGCAGCCAGATATGTAGACAAGCCAAAAAAACGGACACGGCACAAGGTCAAACCCGAGTCATCGACTGGATTCAACTCAGGGCCAAGCAACCAACAAAACAAACAAGAACCAAGTTCAGCAAAATATAGACAAGCCAGTGCAAGAAACACAGCAGTACACATAGGCAGCCCATCAAGCAAAAACAGTGAATGCATCAGGCATGTACAAGAGAAACCTAGGCAGTAACATGATATACAGAGGACTTGGAGCATCAGTTCATGTTAAAGAACAAGGTTAGCATGGTACCAGTTCAGTCCAGACCAAGCAAAACCAACAAAGCTCAACACACATATGTTTGTATTCATCATTGCAATCCAACATACCAGATTTCTCAAAGTCCAACAGAAAGATTAAACACGAGATTATAGGAAATAAAGCCTATAAATAAATCCCAATTCATCATCGGCAAAAGCATGCGAGTGTAACCAAAATCAAGAATATTCAAGTAAACCAGAAGGCAGAAAACATACCAAATAATATCACATCGCACCCGACGACGAAGTCAAAGCAATTCGAGCAATCAATCAAGGAGAACGAAGGAGCAAGCTACCAGGAACGTTTCTCACACTAGATTCGATCAATCAGAGCATCAAAGCAACTAGAATCGCGTGCCCTAGTTTTCACCGAAACCAATTCGACTACCCCCTGCCACTCTGACATCAGGCCCCAACCACGAAATTGCGACCAAATCAGCAACTCCTTGAACCATCGCAATCCCACAGCCTTACCTCGAATCACCAGAATCGCCAAAAACCTGAACAAAATCGCAAATCCGGAAGTAGTGAGGAAAACTGACGCGAGGCGAAAGAAAATAACGGAAATTGATATGGCCGACAAGGGATAAAATCAAAGCCAGTTATTCTCCAGATCGAAGAAACAAGGAGGAGCGGCGTCATTTTTTTTAAAGTCGGAGGAATAAAAATTAGGGATTGGAAAATTGGGGGTGAGAAACGAAAGCGGATGAGTGAAAAGTAAAGCGGGAAATGGAAATTGGTAAGGTGTGGATCGATGGTGTGAATCGACGGTTGAGATTTTGTTTTAAATGGTGGTGTGGATCGCTGAGGTGTAATTTTTTTTTTAATTTTTTAATCTGATAACATCTATGGCAACACTATATAAAAATGTTGCATCGTGTTACACTTGTTTAGCTAGAGCAACACATTTCTATGGCTAAGGTAACACCAAAAATACAACGTTGCAGTAGGACCAAAATTCTATAGCTATCGCAACATTTTAGCTGGCAACACCTTGCAAAAATGTTGCAGAAGGTCATTTATGGCGTAGTGTGATAATGTAATGATGAAAAATGGGTTTCATATAAATGAATGTGATAAATGTGTTTATCACAAACAAATTGGTCAATCATATGTTATTATTTGTCTATATATGGATGATATGTTAATCTTTGGTCCCAACATTAAGTTTATAGAAACCATAAAGAAAATGCTAATCAATCATTTCAAAATGAAAGACTTAGGAGTAGCATATGTTATTTTAGGAATAAAAATAATAAAAACAACTAATGAGATTGAATTATCTCAATCATACTATCAAACAAAGTGACTGAAAAAAATTCAAAGATAATGCAATTAAAGGGCGTAAGAACACCATTTAATCCATCTGAAGTTCTACATAAGAACACTAATGCGAGTGTAATGCAACTAGAATATTCTCGTGTAATAGGTTGTCTAATGTATTTCATAGATTGCACAAGACCATATATTGCTCATGCAGTAAATCGACTAATCAAGTATACAAGTGACTATGGGAAGGAACGTTGGAAAGTACTAATGAGAGTGTTGGGATATTTAAAGAACACCACAAACTTCTCCTTGCATTACGGAAAATATGCTGCCATCCTTGAAGGACATTGTGATGCAAATTGAATTTCAAATTCAGAGTAATCAAAATCAATAAGTGGTTATGTCATTACCCTTGTAGGAGCAGCAATATCATGGAAATCAACTAAACAAACATGCATAGCTCGATCCACTATGGTATCTGAGTTCATCGCGTTAGATAAAGCAGGCAAAGAAGCAGAATGGCTTCATCAATTTTTAGAAGATAGTCCATTTGGCTCAAACCTGTAATGATCATCTGCATTCACTGCGATAATAAAGAAACGTTAAGTAGGGCGCAAAACTTTGTATATAATGGAAAATCACAACACATTCGTCCACGCCATAACAAAGTAAGCCAGTTACTTTCAAATGGAATAATTTCCATTGATTACGTAAGACTAAAAGATAACATAGTGAATCCATTCACTAAGGGTTTATCAAGAGAGAAAATTGACTGCGCATCGAGGGGAATGGTTTTAAAAGCCTAAAACCAACAAGAGTTATTTTATACTGAAACCTTTCTAGCGACTGGAGATCCCACAGACTAGGATTAATAGACAAACTAGTTCTAAGTAACTCAAGGAGTAATGCATATGTTTGGACTTAGTTCTACTCCATTCCTGTGGTGCATAATAAAATGCATACCTACATAAGTATTAAAAAGGTTAAGCTATGCTTTTAATGATGACCATATTTTGAAAAATGTCAAGTGGAGTATATGTAGGATACTCTTTATGGATACAATCACCTATGTAAGAGTGAGCTGAATCGGCTCCATGGGAATAAT
Source organism: Allium fistulosum (assembly GCA_030737815.1). Classification (NCBI taxonomy): domain Eukaryota; kingdom Viridiplantae; phylum Streptophyta; class Magnoliopsida; order Asparagales; family Amaryllidaceae; genus Allium; species Allium fistulosum. The sequence continues at coordinate 240,766,583 of CM060902.1, forward strand.
AAGGCTTAAATTTTTTGAAAACACTCGTAGAACCAACTTTGTTCAGGAACAAAATGAACAAAACCATGAAATGGGATGTGATGGGAAACAATGCTTTATAAAGCTTATTGTATGATTATACACCGACGGTTGACAGTTCAAGATGAAATAGTTCACTAATTAGCCATGTATATCCGATAAGTTTTAACCGAGGAAAGTTCAAAGTGAAATATATACTTATCCATGATATAGAATTTATTCCATATGCATTATGTGATATTCTCGTTTGTGTGGGGGAGACAAATATTATCATTCATGTTGGGGTTGTTGGAAATCTTATATGAATGCAGATATATTTAGTCTCACATTGGAAAAAATAAGAGGAGTATACGTGGTATATACTCATTTCTCTCAATCTATATTGGGCCCTTTGGGTCAGAGAATTTTATGCGAAGGGAGGAGATAGATGACTATGGATTAACTCACACGCATGTGTTGCCTGCCTGATCCGAACCTAGTTAGGCTCGGGTTTGGGTTCGGGTCTAGTGTGAATTATATTTTTTCAAAACTAACAGTTTTTTGAATTTTAAATGGAAACGAATATTGGAATGAATGGACTGATACAGATAGATTTTTCAAACGGAAACAACTATTTGAAACGCTGCATTGATTCGAATAAACGGGTAGGACTGCTGATGCCTATAAAAACCTAGGATACTGATCACATTCCGTAATCATTTTCAAATCCATTTCTTCCTTCCTGTCCCCTTCTCTCATAAAAGCAGTTTTCATTTATCATAGAAGTGAAGCATATGCCTTATAATCTCGAGCAGCAACCGACTATTGTATCTTAGGAGATTTACATAAAAGTTTACTTGAGGAAATTGCTAAGGAATGCCTTAGTCGAATTTCAATTTCCAATTCTAGTGCTTTACTATTCGTTTCCATCTTTAGAATAATGAACGATATCTTGGTTAAAGTTTAAATAGTAAACTTGTGTAGAGGTTTACTGCTAATTTTTGTTAAATTCTACAAATACAGTGCCTAACAAAAATATCAAAGCTCATGGATGATTCTCTCTAATAAGAAATGCATCTGCCATTAGGACAAAGTTCTCACGAGGTACCATTATACTCCAGTTACCGATTGAATAATGCGAAGGTTTGCACATTCATATATACTTTCGTTCTGATACCATATAATTAGAAGTAACCTATCTGTTACTTTATACACTTTTATCTTGATACCATGAGTTACAAACGGTTCATCTTCCTCGATATATTTTTCTATTAGTGATTGCTGAATTTTTGCATGTGAAAATTTTATTATACACCTATTTATACTTAAATGACAATTTTATTATATCAACATTATATATAGATATTATAATTGTGCCTAAAAATGGTCACTATATAAAGAATAATTAGCTAATACATCAAAGGCTATTGCTTATAATAACTAACTGCATTCAATATTTCAAAGAAAATACATATAGAACATAAAATATAAATCTCATGCCAGCATTAGTTACATTAAAGAATTGTATATACATTTTATTCACAATTTCAAAGTGAAATAGAAAAAAATAATAACGTAGCTCAATGAAAATACTAATTTATAGAAAATACATATATATGTCAATATGGAAATTGTTGTTGTGTCACTATTTCTAGCATCCTTTTAATTGTATGGAAGTATATTTTTTTATCTAACATTAACCAGCACTGGGGTATGTGTATGTACTGGTCAAACACAAGCAAGCAATAGCCCTTCATTTATTAGTTTAAGTCTCCTAAATTTTTTATAAGCTAAACTTATTATTTTCCTCTATGGATTAATAATTTGAAGCCTTTTGTGCCAGCGTGCATAACGCTGCCTCTTATAAGCATCTATGAGTCTGTTTTGCTACAAGTAACAACTAGGTTATTCTTCTTTTATTTATATCTTTATTTGTACAAAATAAAATGCTTCTTTTACTTATATCATTTTCCTTTGCGAAATATGTAAATAAAAGTTGTAATAAATCACAGATAGTTGATGTGCCTCAACGCTACTAAGATAAGGCATGTTCACAACTCACTAGTATTGAAATTGTGGGGTTATGTTATACAACTTCCAACCATATACCTTGTCGGTTTATTATCAATACTTTCCTAGAATATTATGTTAATTTTTTTCATACTTGGCACTGACTTTTATGTGAATCGTAGTTGACTTTAGATGAAAGGTATTTTATGTTTTTTTCCTTTACCAAAGGAAAGAACCATATGATGCTTCAAACAATGATACGTACATATCTAGATTGTAGTCATCTAATTTTAACACTTTTAGGTTGGTATCTCTAATACATTTAAATCTGTTAGTGCTGCTATTTAATTTTGTCAGTACTGACATCTTTTTTAATCGAAACAATCTGAAATAACTATTTTATAGTTGAAAATGGGTAGGTGTGAAGTGACCCACTTCTCTTATCATTTATTTGCAGTGATTTTCAGATGTGTTTTTTTTAAAACAATAGATCACTTCTTTCAATTAATTTTTCCCCAAGATCCTAAATTTACCAATATAAAAATATTAGTATATAAATCAGGTCATGCCATTTATATATATGAAGATATATAAATGTTTCTTTGCCTATCAGAGTAATTAAATTAGCAAAGAAATTCAATCACATAATGTTTCTCATACTTGAGAGATATTTGTGTCACATAGCCATTTCTACTGTTTAATCTTCTTCTTTTTTTGAACTCATGCTTAGTTAATATTTAGTTCAAATATGACCACTTATTATTTTCTTGTTTTATTTCCCAAATTGATTGAATTCCTGGATTTACAAGCCCTGCACTTGATTTTTGGGATTTTGGAATTTGATACTTGTTATTTTTTTTGATTAAATAAAGGGTGTTAAAACAACTCATGCATATTTGTTTTAACCCGGGGTTCTTATTTCAAACACAAACAATTTTTATGTCAGGAAATAAGCTCATATCATGTTTTATAAACCATGTAATGATCAGATGAATATCAAGGTGGTAACCTAGTTTAAAGGCCAAATAGAGGAGACAATACAATTGAACAGAATGCAAACTCAATCTATCATATCAAATGAAGACTTGCATATACATGAAAACATTATGATCAAGGCAATGTCAAAAATCAGACCAATGCAAAACTTTCAGATGAACCGATAATGAAGACAACTGATGTTCTCTAAGTAAATAACAAATGATAGTGATCAATATGCTGTGGAATAATGGACATGCTCATTACAAACAAGACCACAGGATACTACAAACTACAATAGGTTTGACTATAACCAAATGCAACCAGACTTGAATCAAGTATCTAGATAATAGGGTTTAGTTAAGTATAGTTGCAGTGAAGCCTACAAGTACCAAGCATGCATATGAACTTATTACACAAAGCAATACAAGTTTTTACTGGAAAATCAAATGCTCAGATAGGATTACAGGCTATGTCTTCAAGCTTTTGCATGTGCTTATATCAATTACAAGTCACGATTAGGCTCTACTGGTTAACCAAGACCATATTCTACCCATTCACTTAAAACTTTGGCACATATTTATTCAAGAACAACTTCAATATTATAACTGAAGTCAAACAAATATGTCAAGGAGAACATATCAACATATCAGATTATATGGCATGTTCTCATCCATCTTAATCCATCAGATTACTTCAGAATCTATTACTTAAATCCATAACTCACAAGCACATCTGTTACTTAACTCAATAATCCACAAGCACATATAATACTTCAGTTTTTACATTTTCTTTTCAAAAACCCAGTAAGCATCAAATTCTGAGAAATACATAAGACATAAAAGAGTTTGCCTAACTTATTTATTACAATAATACTGCTACTTTTCTTAAGCATTTTAAATTCATCAGGATCTTCAAATATCCATGCAAGCAAGCTACTCATGCATCTTTCCCTGCAGCAATACTTTGAACTGCCTCAATAAAATGAGACACCCCAAATATTGCAAAGGCAACAAATAGGGTCAAAAATAAATTCTGGTGTGAGTGAAATCAGGGATTAAAAATAACTTGTAAATTCCTAAGACTGTGCAGAGAGCTTATATGTTTGATGCTATTCAAATTCATATTAAAACCTGAGTATATTTATATATGTAAGCTTATCTAACAAACATGCACCCAAGCATTCATCTATTCACTTCATTCAGTTATACATGCACATGCTCCTATGGATTAACCCCCTAAATTCCATAGCTTAACTTCTCAATCTCATTTTTCTTTTTATTTGGTCTGAACTCTTGCCATTGAACACAAGGTGTGCATTGCAAATGGGCTCAGTTCTGTTAACCCTTTACATAGAGGCTTACAGGACTTAAGCAAGTCATGCACATACCCATCATCCACCTGATGATGAATAGATCAAGACACTACTCCTAAATTAGCTTATAATTTAGAGACCATGCTCATTTATTTTTTGAGGAATTTTATTAATACTTGAAATGCTTTATATTCATCTCTTCCTTCCATAAATCAAAAAGTATGAGACTCACTCAGGAATTTTTAGCCAGTCATAACAAGCATTCATGCAAAATACTACATCCCATTTTAAGGTCATTTTATTTATTCATATTTTCTAAAACCTGCTTATAAATTTGTTTCCAGAGATTTTCCCATTCTTGCATAAATCAGATGAAATCATATGAAATATTATATTTATTTGTTTCACTGTGAACATAGGGTATGGTTTTTGAGAAAAAAAACCCATAAAAACATATTGGCTTGTGATCTGAACAAATCAGCACATATTTATGATATTGCATTGTTCACATCATTTTTTTTGAACTAGACATAAGCATGAATCTCCTTATTCACACTGCCTACTTCATCCTTCATCAATACCCTACTTCTCAGCAAAATCATTTAGCTCCTTTTCATGTAAAAACTGGATTATAAAAATCATTTTCTGTGATCAGGGAAATTGTTTGTTTATTTATATATTTAAATCAAAACAGCAACCAAATATTCAGCCAAAGTATCAACCATATTCAACATTCATTTATTCAGAGAATACAAATTAAACATAAGCATAATATGGTTTTATGAAAATAATCTGGCTGCCCTTCACTTGGGTCTTAATGCCTTAAATCTCATAGGTGATTAATCACTCACCTTCCTTCCTCTTTTCCCCGAGAATGCTTAAGCTTGAAGACAGTGTGAGTTTTGCTTTTTTTTTAATATTTCTCTGTTTTCTCTCAGAAACAAACTGCTGCTATCCTCTCATCTTTAAAACATTTAGCTAGGTTTAGTGGAGAGAAAAGCCCATTTTATCCTCATACAATTTAGAGAATTATGTATATATATTTATGGCTAAATGTGCCATTTTCTTTTTGATTTCTATTTCAGGTAAAACAGTTGCCTTTCTTCTTTTCTAGGTACATGCCATTTGCATGTTTCTTATGCACATTATTTTCATGTGACTTAGCTTCATTGTGTATTTCCTTAAACCTGAATTATTCACTCATATCTCTCTTTATAAATTTAATTCCTAGCTATTATTTCTAACCATTTATTTTTCCCTAGGTTTATTTAAAAATGTATTTATGCATAAATAATACTAAACTGGTTTTATGCATTTTAATTATCAGAAGAATTTATTTTATCACTCTATATTTCTTTGGCTACACATATATAATATTTATGAGATATGTGAATTTAAAATTCATTCATACTTAGTTATCTTCTTTTCATTTTATTTATTTGAAAAACAATTATCCTCTTACTTATTTATTTCCACTCATCCTTGATATTTAATTTTCAAACTGTTTATCCTTTAAATATTTCCTATTAACTGATTTTCATTTTTTTTTCAAAATTATTTTCATCTCAATAATTTGGGTCTTCACATACTCTCCTCCTAAAAGGAATTGTGTCCCACAATTATTATATTTTTTTTCATACATTTCCATTCAGTTGCATACAGAGCATAATTTCATTTCAGAAATTTCAAAAACTCATGCATTCAAAACCAATCAAATACACATAAGTAATATTTGAATTTATTATAATTTTAGGCATACCTTTAAGTAGAAAATAGATTAGGATATTTATCCTTCATCCTATCTTCAGCCTCCCATGTTCAATCATTTTCATCTAAACTCCACTGGATTTTAACCAATTTAATTATTTTATTCCTCAATTTCTTTTCTTCTCTAGCTACAATACCCACTGGTTCCCTCTTATAAACCAGATTTTCTTGAACTTCAACTTGGGTAGGTGATTCCAGAATGGTCTCCTTGTCATGCACCCATTTCCTTAATTGAGATACATGAAATACATCATGTATATTACTCAATTCCTCTGGAAATTTCAACTTGTAAGATAAAGTTCCTACTCTTTGAATAATTTCATATGGACCTATATATCTTGGTGATAATTTTCCTGCCTTGCCAAATCTCAGTATTTTTCTCATTGGTGAAACTTTGAGGAATACATAATTTCCCACCTCAAATTCCACTGGCCTCCTTCCTCTATCTGCATAAGCTTTTTGTCTCTCTTGTGCTGCTTTCATTCTTTGCCTTACTAGTTCAATCCTTGCAGAGGTTTCTTTCACATGTTCTGGTCCAAGCAACACTCTTTCACCTACCTCCATCCAACATGCAGGAGATAGACAAGGCTTCCCATACAAAAATGGAGCCATACCTATAGTGGACTGGTAACTATTGTTATAAGCAAATTCAGCTAAGTAGAGATGATCTTCCCAGCTGCCTCCAATGGCAAGTATACATGCTCTAAGTAAATCCTCTAAAATCTTGTTAACAATCTCAGTTTGCCCATCTGTTTGTGGGTGGTAGGCTATGCTTAAGCTTAATTCTGTCCCCATGGCTTCTTGAAAGCTACCCCAGAACCTTGAGGTAAACAAGGTGTCTCTATCACTAATGATAGTCTTGGGGATGCCATGTAATCTCACTATCTCCTTCACAAATAATTGAGCTAATTTATAAGCATTTCTATTTGAGTTCACTGGGATAAAGTGTGCTGTTTTTGTGAGCCTATCAACCACAACCCATATACTATCATTACCTCTTCTTGTTCTTGGCAAACCATCCACAAAATCCATTGAAATACTTTCCTATTTCCAGGTAGGTACTTCTAGTGGTTGCAGTAGGCCTGAGGGTCTTTGATAATCTGCCTTGACTTGTTGACATGTTAAGCACTTCGCCACATATCTTGCCACTGCCCCTTTCATACCTGGCCACCAATAATTTCTTTTAAGATCATGGTACATTTTTGTACCACCTGGATGTATAATGTATTTTGTTTTATGATGCTCATCCATAACCTCTTGCTTCAGTTCTTCCACATTGGGTATGCAGAGCTTCCCTTTCTTCCTTAAGTAGCCTTTATCATCAACTTCATAATTTTCCACTGATATACCTTGTGATATCATGTCCTTCTTTTCTTTCAAATTAGCATCTTGACTCTGCATTCTTCCTATTTTATCAACTAGAGTTGATCTCATGGAGATAAGACTTAATCTTCCACATTCAATCATGTCACTGTGTGCATTGTCTGATGCACCAATCTCTTCTCTTATGTCTACTTCACTGAGGATTGTTAAATCCTTGAATTCAGTCATCATTAGGCTTGCCAATTATGCTTGATGCCTACTCAATGCATCTGCTACTTTATTAGCTTTTCCAGGAGTATATAATATATCAAGATCATAGGCAGCTAGAAATTCTACCCACCTATGTTGCCTCATGTTCAAGTCTTTTTGGGAAAACAAATACTTAAGTGATTTATGGTATGTAAACAATTCAAATTTAGTACCTAACAAGTAGTGTCTCCATAGCTTCAATGCATAAACAACAGCAGCAAGCTCTAAGTCATGTGTAGCATATCTAGTTTCATTTGGCTTGAGTTGCCTTGATGCATATGCTACGACTCTACCATGTTGCATGAGTACTGCCCCTAACCCAAACCCACTAGCATCTGTGTAAACCACTAATCCTTCGTTTCCCTCTGGGACTTGCAAGACTGGAGCTTCCATCAATGCTTTCTTTAATGATTCAAAAGCTTGTTCACACTTTTCTGTCCACACATATGGTTGCTCTTTTCTAGTTATCTTGGTCAGTGGAATGGATATCCTTGCAAAGTCTTTTATGAACCTTCTATAGTAACCTGCCATTCCTAAAAATGACCTCACCTCAGTCACTGATTTGGGTCTGCTCCATGATTGCACTGCCATGACCTTGTTTGGGTCTACACTAATCCCCTGTTGAGATATAATGTGTCCCAAAAATTTAACTTCATTTTGCCAAAATGTGCACTTAGTAAATTTTGCCTTTAAATTATGTGCTCTTAGTCTTGACAAAACCAGATGCAAGTGCTTTGCATGTTCCTCTTCTAATTTTGAATATACCAGTATATCATCAATAAAGACAACTACAAATTTATCTAGAAAATCTCTAAATGTCCTATTCATTAAATCTACAAAATAGGATGGTGCATTTGTCAATCCAAAAGGCATTAATAAAAATTCATATAGCCCATACCTTGTATTGAATGCAGTGTATTTAATACTCTCCTCCTCAACCTTCATCTGATGGAATCTAGAGGCTAAGTCTAGCCTTGAAAAGATTTTTGCTCCATTTAATTGGTCAAATAAATCATCAATTCTGGGGAGTGGGTATTTGTTCTTGATGGTGACTTTAGTTAATTCCCTGTAATCAATACACATTTTCATTGTACCATCATGCTTCTTCACAAATACCACTGGAGAACCCCAATTTGAACTACTAGGCCTTATGAAACCTTTCTGTTCCAATTCCTCCAGTTGTTGTTTTAATTCCACTAATTCCTTTGGACCCATTCTGGTAGGCTTCTTGATGATAGGACTTGATCCTGGGATTAACCTTATTTGAAATTCAACTTGCCTATTTTCTGGAACTCCTATAACCTCTCCAAAAACATCTGGGTATTCCTTTATCACTTCTATATCTTCTAGAGTCAATTCTTTTTCAATCATGCTCCATATTTGATTAAGGCAATTTATCTTGGCTGTTTCACTCATGACTATAATATTTTTACCATTTTCTGTTTTCAAGGAAATGGTAAAATTTTCTAAATTCAAAATTGGTTTGAATTTATTCAACCAATCTACTCCTAGAATAATTCCTATTCCAGGATATTTCAACACCAACAAGTCAGATTTAAACATATTTCCTCCTATGTTTAATTCTACTCCCAAACATCTTAATTCTAACAGACAAGAGCTACCTAGAGGACTTTGAATAAGCAAAGGTTTTTCAACTATATTACACGTGAGAGCCAATTTATCCACTATGTCCTGTGATATTAGAGAGTGTGTAGCCCCAGTGTCATATATAACTGTGATGGGATAATTTTTAATTAAAAGTATACCTTCCAATTGTCCAAAATTTTCCACTGCACTTGCTTTTACTTTGGCTTCCAATGCTCCTACCTTTGCTCCTTTCTTGAACTCTGGGCAATTCCTTTTGATATGAACTTATTTCCCACAATTATAGCAACTGAATGGTGTTTTCTTAGCTGCTTGACACCTATTGCTCATGTGTCCTTCCTTGGCACAATTGTAACAAACAATTTTCTTCTTAACTTCCCCACTGGTTGCTCCTTCAACCTTCTTGTCTACATTCTTCTTGTCATAAGGATGTGCTCTATTTTTCCATTTCTTTTGATTATTAGCTCTGATGTTCCTGAATTTCTCCCTTGCATTATCATGTTGTTCAAAAGAAAGAGTGAGATCTATAACTTGATCAAATGTTTTGTCTTTGTATGGTAGCATTGCTCTACTTAAATCAGCATTTAGTCCATGTATAAACCTTGAATTCTTTGATTCCTCATTCCCTATGAGCACGGTTCCATACTTAGACAAACTTTCGAATTTTTGAGTGTATTCAGTCACACTCATTGGTCCTCTTGTCTCAGCCTTATGAATTCCTCAAGCAGTGTTGCCTTAGCTGCATCTCCTTGAATTTATCCCATGTTATCTCATTTTTTGGTCTTCCTGTGGTGATCACCTCCCACCAATCTAGTGCTGCTCCCTTGAGCCTTCTAGAAGCTATTTGCCTCTTCCTTTGATCATTGATTTGCATGTCTGCAAATATCCTTTCTAAGGTTCTCAGCCATGTTTGCACACCCATAACTCCTTCAGTGCCTTCAAAATCCTTGCCTCCTAAATTTAAAAATGTTTTCAGTGGCTTAGCTAACTCCTCATGAGGATCTTCTTCCCTCTGCACTGCTCCTTCCCTAAATGCCCTCATCAAATCTTGCAAATTGACCAATGGTGTTGCATTAGAGGGTCCTACTCCAGTGCTTGGTTGTAACAACCATGGTTTTAGCGATTACCTGAGAATATTAAATTGTAACGGCAGTTATAATTTAATAGTGTGAATTAATAATAAATGGAAAATTTAAATTGTTTACCGGGAATAAACAATATAATTAAGAATAAAATAAGAAAATAAAGTTTTTGAAACTTTACTAAAATGATTTGAGTTAATAAAATGAGGAAAATGTGTTTTATTTAGAGGTAATGCAATAATTTTGTTAATTATTGCTATTTACTTCTTTTAATGATTTTTAAAAGGAGTAATTAATTTTAAAATGAGATATATTGAATATAATAATGGAATTGAGTTTAAAAATATAATTTTAGTATAAAATTATATTTGAAATGAGTTATAGAATTTTATTACACAAAAATGTGATTTTTGTGTAATTTATAATGTTAAGTACAATGAGTTTTGTAATTAACAATGTATATTTGCTATTTTCTTTGAAATAGGGAAATATGATAATAAATTGTTTTAATTATGTAAATAATCTTTTATTTGAGTGTAAAACATTTTTATTATTATGAGTAATGAATTTCATAATTTTTAAAGAAGTAGAGCTTGAAATATTGTAAGTTCATTTCTTAACATACTTGGTTAAGTGATTAAGTAAATAACATAACCTTATTTTTTTTTTTTGGACCTTAGCCCAATTAGTGTAAATATTCTTTTCTGGCCTATTAACCTAAGAAATGAGAAGAGAAAAGTTACAATACGTACATTTACATTCTCTTCTCTAACTCTCCAGAAACTTCAACAATGGTGCCCCTCACTTCCTCTCAATCTATGCTCTATTAGTCAAAATAAAATGAAGAATGGATGTTTTAAAACATGGATTTAAGTATAAAATCAGGTAATCTTCAATCTAAAACCAATTTCACCATCAAAACCTAATTCACAGTGAAAATCTATTAATTCCTTCTCTGTCCTTGTTTGCATGTCTGTTTTTTTGAGTTTTTACAGGTTTTAATGGTCCATTCTCCTTCAAAGCTTGCATCTTTGGCGACTAAATCATAGTTTAAGATCATGAAGGCAAGGTAAGAGTTTCTTATAGCAAGCTAAAGCTAAAAAAAATCAAATTTTGCTATCAATTGTTGATGGAATTGCTCAATTTATCGACTTCGTTTTCTGTTTTGCTGGCTGAAAAGCCCCATATTGAAAAAATCATATCTTCTTCAATTTTAATCGAATTGACCTCAGATTTTGATATGTTGTTGTAGTCGGGCAGCAGTATATTTCTGGAAATTTTCATTAAATTTTGAATTATTTTGCTATAAGAAATTATTGGTTGAAGTCGGCCAAAAATTGATCTTTTTGTTTTGGCCGAAAATTGGTCATATTAGAAAAATCATATCTTTTTCAATTTTTAGCATATTGATCTCATTTTTTGATATGTTGTTGTAGTCAGGAAACTATGCATTTCTGGTAATTTTCATTTAATTTTGAGTTATTTTGCTGTAGGAAACTATTGGTTGAAATCGGCCAAAAACTGATCTCTGATTACTGGCCGAAAATACATCAACTTAGAAAAATTATATCTTCCTCAATTTATAATCAATGAAACTCAATTTTTGATATGTTGTAATACTTGGATGTTCCATTGCTTCTGAAAATATTCAATGAATTTGCAATTGTTTTGACCTACAAAATTAATGCTTGAAATTGGTCAAAAACTGATCTCTGTGTATTGGCCGAAAATACATCACTTTAGAAAAATTATATCTTCTTCAATTTACATTCAATGAACCTAAATTTTTGATATGTTGCAGTACTTGGATTTTTCAATGTTACTGGAAATTTTCAATGAATTTGGAGTTGTTTTGATCTGGAAAATTTATGCTTGAAAATGGCCAAAAATTGATCTCTGATTACTGGCTGAAAATACATCAACTTAGAAAAATCATAACTCTTTCATTTTGTAGTGAATTGCTCTAAATTTTTGATATGTTATAGTCCTCATATCATAGTATAATACAGCAAAATTTGGTTGAAATCTGGGTTGTTTTGGCACCCCAAATTACTGTCCAAAGTTAAGCAAAAACTAAGTTGTTTGGTAGATTGTTCTTTTGCTTCTATTTGCGCTTTCGTTAGCTGTTTCACTGCAAATTTCGCTGATTTTAAATATTGTTGAATAAGTTTGATGATGAATGTTTAAGTATTTTTATCTGACAGTGAATCGGCTTTGAAGTACTGTCTTATGATATTTTTACCTGCCAAGGACATGAGGCGGGATTGTTATGATGAATTGATGATGGTTGTGATGTTTAAGATGGACTTTTACTTGTCGATGAAATGATACAAGTCTTGATGTCACTTTAAACTCATCAAAGTATGAGACACGATGAGTTGGGTGCTTTACACTCGCCAATGAGACGAGGCGGTGTATGTTTGATTTGGATTTTCATGAATGTTTTCTAATGTGGCATTGACTGACGATTAGTAAACCAATAGGTGCGAATGTATGGTATGGGACGTACATTAACACCCACTGGGTTCCTATTTAAGATGTTGTGAAACATTCAAGATGTTATTAGTACTACAAACCGAGTATAAGATTGGAATCATTACGATGTTCTTGATGTCATTACTAGATTCCAATCATCATGATGTTTTGCTCGGATTTTATGTTTTGGGTGTCATCGCGATATTCGACTATAGTCAATCAAGATGATCACGATGCTAAGATGTTAATGACCCCAAGTCATCACGACGTATGGTACCAAATAATAGTAGTACTAGTCAAGACGAAAAGCACGTGCAATTTTCTATGAAGTTTTCTATGTTCGATTTCACCTTTTTATGATGTGTTATTTGAATATGGCCTTGAGTATGATATAGGCTACATTCATATTATTCTATATGATGATTTCGATTATGATTTCCTTTAACTCTTAATGAGTTCTTATGATAGATTATGAGGATTTGATGTTTCTTTATGAAGTTATTATATGGTTCTCATCCCTTATCCACTTTACTTAGAGATGTCCTTAAGAGAAACCATATGCATGTTACTTATTGAATTCCTTTGAAATAGATAGATAAATCCCCGATGTCCCCTGTCTTATAAATGATATGATGAATAACATGTCATTCCGTTGGCAACAACGGAGTGATTCTCACCCCCTTTCGCTTATTACTGAGATCCTTACTACTAATAAGTTCTAGCCTGCCTGACCCATGTGTTTTTCACTCGGGTCAGCCCGAGTTGTTTCAGGTATCATCTATTGGACTTAGCATGAAGTTGATGTTGGATATTAGCTTATCTATCGCTTGAGTTGATTTCTTCCGCATACTCTGATGTATTTATATTTGATTCAATGTATATGGTGTGGTCGAGTACCACATTTATTTTATTCATATTGTATTGTACTAAACATGTATCAGTGTATATGTATATATATGATGTTGATTACTGTTCTGTGATGTGCTTTACATTTAGTTATTGTATTTTGTTCTGATAGATCCGTTAGCCACCTATAGTTTTGGATTAAGCATTTACTGTCTATGTCGATCCATTGAGATAGAAAAGAAAAATCATATTGCATTTATCGACGTATTCAGTAGATGTTTAAGACAAAGTTATAGATGGTCGCCCTTAACCAGCCCTATTCTCTGCTTTAGTAGACGAAATTACTCGTTAATTCTCTTTACTAAGGTGGGTCTCGGGGTGGGGTCTTACAGCATGGTATTAGAGCCGTGGTCAGAACAAAGTAGAATAAACATAGAACAGTACGTATATCATGATACATTGAAGTATAATACGAGTGAATCATTGTCCTTTATTCGAGCTTGTTTTCGAATCGTGCTTTGATTCTTTTTCGAGTTTTGGGATTTGTTGAAATGGAATATGTCTAGGAATATAAATTGTATTTCGTAGTATTCCATAATTAAGTTTGATGTTATCTTATCTTATGAATAATCTTATTTGGGATTATTCTAATTTTTTTTTGTCGATGCGAGTGAGTTCATATCGATGAACCTTATTGATTCCTTAAAGTATTCTTGTTGTGTTCCTTTGAGAGTTGTGAACCGTATTAAGGGGATCCACAACGATTGGCTTGTTGTGAGTTAGAGTTTTCTATTTGTTGCTGCTTTAGTGAGTATTTGTTTATTACTCACTATCTTGAGAGGTATCTAATTTGGGATGGATTGACTTGTTTGATGTTAAGTCTGATCATTTATTTGTTATAGGATCCTATATTTATTTAGGCTTCCTAATTTGATTGGTTTATTATTTCTATCACTTTGGAATGTTAATGATGATTCTGAAGTTTCTGTATTCACTCTTGAGTATCGAGATGTTGATGATATATCTCGAATTCCAATCAAGGTGACTTTGTTGAGTTTTGTGAGTCCGTTTGGATTTGACATCCAATCGGGCAATCGAGTGTTGAAGTAACCTTATTCCTGGCTCTTAGCTCTTCAGTTATCCTACCACGAGGATATCCACTAAGGAATGAGGTGAGTTTCCAGATTTTTCGAGTTTGATTGAGTTTATCATTCAGTTTCTTTGAGTTATCCTTTTCGAAAACTCAATCGGTGTTATCCTTTATAGCATTACTTTGTTTGAAGTAATGATTTTTGTTTGTTTGTGTGCTTCTTCTCCTTCGAGAAGAATATCTTACTTATCTTGTGTCTTGATGATTTCTGAGAGTGGCTCGTCATCTTGTAGGAGTTGACGAACACTCCATCTCCTTCTGTTGATTTTGTGAATCGAGTATTCTAGGAATATCTCGATGCATTCTCTTAATGTTCTTTGGTTTGAGTTTTTGAAGCTATATATATATGAGTTTTTTTTTAAAAAAAAAGAGAAAAAAAATTCAAAGAATGTTTTGAGAATATAATTATATGAGTAGTATTCTTTTACATAAATAATTTGAGAGTGTTGGGTTATCCATCGAGTAGTTAAGAGTTCTGGTCGATACGCCTAATCAACGTTATCGATAGGAATCTCCTAAATGCTATGATGAGGCAATCTAACACGGTGGTTTGTGTTTTAAAATTGAGATTTTGAAAATAATATTTTGAGATTTTAGAATTTATATTATATACATTGGATGTTTTAAAAGAAGAGTTATAAGAGGATTTGTAGATTGTTTTTAAACTATTTAAGTGGTTTAATAAAAAGAGTAAAGAGAATTTAAACCCTTAATTTATTTTGAGGAATATTATTATGGATTTACAAAATTCTTTGGAAATTAATTTTGAAGTAAGAAAAGTTTGAATTTTAACTTTGAATTTTAAATTACTTATTAAGTAATATAGTAAAGAGTTTGAGAAATTTTCAAATGTTGAAAATTGAGATTTAAAAATTTAAAAGATGTTGAGATTTAAAATTCTAAATATCTTGGATTAAAAGATAATTCGAGCTTATATCCTTGTTCTTAAGTATATTCTATCCTTGAGCTATTGTCAACGACGTGCATTTTTACGGTCGTTCGAGTTTGGTGGCTGCTTGAGAAGCCATCTCGTGATTTATCCATCTTGCTCATTGTGTATACCTTGTTTTGAGGTTGTATTTTCCATACTATCACGTGGAAAATCATGTTGTTGATCATTTTTGTTGCTTAGAGTTCGGGCTTGAGTGAGTTTGATCCTGACCTTATTCGTAGAGTCTTGAGAAATCTATCTCATTTGATAGATTATTTATTGAGTATCTTGTTGAGTTTTGATTCGAAGACGGGATATCTTTGAAATTCTTGCGAGTTACTTGGGAAATTCGATGGTTTACTAATCACTATATTAGCATTTGATGGGCCATTGGAGTAACCAAGTGAATTTTTCCTTGTTTCTCTCTACCATTCTATGTTGAGAGTATGAATGGTTTGAGTTTCGAGCTTGTCTTTTATCCTTTGTCGATTGAATTTTTATGTTGTTTACAACTCTTTTTCTAGAAAATTGCGGGGATGCAATTTTTTGTAAGGGGAGAGTCTGTAACAACCCTGGTTTTAGCGATTACCTGAGAATATTAAATTGTAACGGCAATTATAATTTAATAGTGTGAATTAATAATAAATGGAAAATTTAAATTGTTTACTGGGAATAAACAATATAATTAAGAATAAAATAAGAAAATAAAGTTTTTGAAACTTTACTAAAATGATTTGAGTAAATAAAATGAGGAAAATGTGTTTTATTTAGAGGTAATGCAATAATTTTGTTAATTATTGCTATTTACTTCTTTTAATGATTTTTAAAAGGAGTAATTAATTTTAAAATGAGATATATTGAATATAATAATGGAATTGAGTTTAAAAATATAATTTGAGTATAAAATTATATTTGAAATGGGTTATAGAATTTTATTACACAAAAATGTGATTTTTGTGTAATTTATAATGTTAAGTACAACGAGTTTTGTAATTAATAATGTATATTTGCTATTTTCTTTGAAATAGGGAAATATGATAATAAATTGTTTTAATTATGTAAATAATCTTTTATTTGAGTGTAAAACATTTTTATTATTATGAGTAATGAATTTTATAATTTTTAAAGAAGTAGAGCTTGAAATATTGTAAGTTCATTTCTTAACATACTTGGTTAAGTGATTAAGTAAATAACATAACCTTATTTTTTTTTGTTGGACCTTAGCCCAATTAGTGTAAATATTCTTTTCTGGCCTATTAACCTAAGAAATGAGAAGAGGAAAGTTACAATACGTACATTTACATTCTCTTCTCTAACTCTCCAGAAACTTCAACAATGGCTGCCCCTCACTTCCTCTCAATCTATGCTCTATTAGTCAAAATAAAATGAAGAATGGATGTTTTAAAACATGGATTTAAATATAAACTCAGGTAATCTTCAATCTAAAACCAATTTCACCATCAAAACCTAATTCACAGTGAAAATCTATTAATTCCTTCTCTGTCCTTGTTTGCATGTCTGTTTTTTTGAGTTTTTACAGGTTTTAATGGTCCATTCTCCTTCAAAGCTTGCATCTTTGGCCACTAAATCATATTTTAAGATCATGAAGGCAAGGTAAGAGTTTCTTACAGCAAGCTAAAGCTAAAAAAATCAAATTTTGCTATCAATTGTTGATGGAATTGCTCAATTTATCGACTTCGTTTTCTGTTTTGCTGGCTGAAAAGCCCCATATTGAAAAAATCATATCTTCTTCAATTTTAAGCGAATTGACCTCAGATTTTGATATGTTGTTGTAGTCGGGCAGAAGTATATTTCTGGAAATTTTCATTAAATTTTGAATTATTTTGCTATAAGAAATTATTGGTTGAAGTCGGCCAAAAATTGATCTTTTTGTTTTGGCCGAAAATTGGTCATATTAAAAAAATCATATCTTTTTCAGTTTTTAGCATATTGATCTCAGTTTTTGCTATGTTGTTGTAGTCAGGCAACTCTGCATTTTTGGTAATTTTCATTTAATTTTGAGTTATTTTGATGTAGGAAACTGTTGGTTGAAATCGGCCAAAAACTGATCTCTGATTACTGGCCGAAAATACATCAACTTAGAAAAATTATATCTTCCTCAATTTATAATCAATGAAACTCAATTTTTGATATGTTGTAATACTTGGATGTTCCATTGCTTCTGAAAATATTCAATGAATTTGCAATTGTTTTGACCTGCAAAATTAATACTTGAAATTGGTCAAAAACTGATCTCTGTGTATTGGCCGAAAATACATCACTTTAGAAAAATTATATCTTCTTAAATTTACATTCAATGAACCTGAATTTTTGATATGTTGCAGTACTTGGATTTTTCAATGTTACTGGAAATTTTCAATGAATTTGGAGTTGTTTTGATCTGGAAAATTTATGCTTGAAAATGGCCAAAAACTGATCTCTGATTACTGGCTGAAAATACATCAACTTAGAAAAATCATAACTCTTTCATTTTGTAGTGAATTGCTCTAAATTTTTGATATGTTATAGTCCTCATATCGTAGTATAATACAGCAAAATTTGGCTGAAATCTGGGTTGTTTTGGCACCCCAAATTACTGTCCAAAGTTAGGCAAAAACTAAGTTGTTTGGTAGATTGTTCTTTTGCTTCTATTTGCGCTTTCGTTAGCTGTTTCACTGCAAATTTCGCTGATTTTAAATATTTTTGAATAAGTTTGATGATGAATGTTTAAGTATTTTTATCTGACAGTGAATCGGCTTTGAAGTACTGTCTTATGATATTTTTACCTGCCAAGGACATGAGGCGGGATTGTTATGATGAATTGATGATGGTTGTGATGTTTAAGATGGACTTTTACTTGTCGATGAAATGAGACAAGTCTTGATGTCACTTTAAACTCATCAAAGTATGAGACACGATGAGTTGGGTGCTTTACACTCGCCAATGAGACGAGGCGGTGTATGTTTGATTTGGATTTTCATGAATGTTTTCTAATGTGGCATTGACTGACGATTAGTAAACCAATAGGTGCGAATGTATGGTATGGGACGTACATTAACACCCACTGGGTTCCTATTTAAGATGTTGTGACACATTCAAGATGTTATTAGTACTACAAACCGAGTATAAGATTGGAATCATTACGATGTTCTTGATGTCATTACTAGATTCCAATCATCATGATGTTTTGCTCGGATTTTATGATTTGGGTGTCATCGCGATATTCGACTATAGTCAATCAAGATGATCACGATGCTAAGATGTTAATGACCCCAAGTCATCACAACGTATGGTACTAAATAATAGTAGTACTAGTCAAGACGAAAAGCACGTGCAATTTTCTATGAAGTTTTCTATGTTCAATTTCACCTTTTTATGATGTGTTATTTGAATATGGCCTTGAGTATGATATAGGCTACATTCATATTATTCTATATGATGATTTCGATTATGATTTCCTTTAACTCTTAATGAGTTCTTATGATAGATTATGATGATTTGATGTTTCTTTATGAAGTTATTATATGGTTCTCATCCCTTATCCACTTTACTTAGAGATGTCCTTAAGAGAAACCATATGCATGTTACTTATTGAATTCCTCTGAAATAGATAGATAAATCCCCGATGTCCCCTGTCTTATAATGATATGATGAATAACATGTCATTCCGTTGGCAACAACGGAGTGATTCTCACCCCCTTTCGCTTATTACTGAGATCCTTACTACTAATAAGTTCTGGCCTTCCTGACCCGTGTGTTTTTCACTCGGGTCAGACTGAGTTGTTTCAGGTATCATCTATTGGACTTAGCATGAAGTTGATGTTGGATATTAGCTTATCTATCGCTTGAGTAGTTGATTTCTTCCGCATACTCTGATGTATTTATATTTGATTCAATGTATATGGTGTGGTCGAGTACCACATTTATTGTATTCATATTGTATTGTACTAAACATGTATCAGTGTATATGTATATATATGATGTTGATTACTGTTCTGTGATGTGCTTTACATTTAGTTATTGTATTTTGTTCTGATAGATCCGTTAGCCACCTATAGTTTTGGATTAAGCATTTACTGTCTATTTCGATCCATTGAGATAGAAAAGAAAAATCATATTGCATTTATCGACGTATTCACTAGATGTTTAAGACAAAGTTATAGATGGTCGCCCTTAACCAGCCCTATTCTCTGCTTTAGTAGACGGAATTACTCGTTAATTCTCTTTACTAAGGTGGGTCTCGGGGTGGGGCGTTACATTGGTGGTCTTCCTACCATGATTCACTATTCAAAATTTCAAATTGCATAGCTAGTTAGTCTTGTTTCGAATTTAATTATTTCAGCAATTTATCCCTACTGAGAATACTGCATTTATTATATAGATATTTTTTTATATATATTTTTTAGAATCTTATCCGTATAAGAAGATTAGATTTTATATATACATATGCTATTTTTTTGGCAACATAGCTCTGATACCAACTGAAGTGACCCACTTCTCTTATCATTTATTTGTAGTGATTTTCAGATAAGTTTTTTTTTAAAACAATAGATAACTTCTTTCAATTAATTTTTCCCCAAGATCCTGAATTTACCAATATAAAAATATTAGTATATAAATCAGGTCATGCCATTTATATATATGAAGATATATAAATGTTTATTTGCCTATCAGAGTAATTAAATTAGCAAAGAAATTCAATCACACAATGTTTCTCACACTTGAGAGATATTTGTGTCACATAGCCATTTCTACTGTTTAATCTTCTTCTTTTTTTGAACTCATGCTTGGTTAATATTTAGTTCAAATATGACCACTTATTATTTTCTTGTTTTATTTCCCAAATTGATTGAATTCCTGGATTTACAAGCCCTGCACTTGATTTTTGGGATTTTGGAATTTGATACTTGTTATTTTTTTTTGATTAAATAAAGGGTGTTAAAACAACTCATGCATATTTGTTTTAACCCGGGGTTCTTATTTCAAATACAAACAATTTTTATGTCAGGAAATATGCTCATATCATGTTTTATAAACTATGCAATGATCAGATGAATATCAAGGTGGTAACCTAGTTTAAAGGCCAAACAGAGGAGACAATACAATTGAACAGAATGCAAACTCAATCTATCATATCAAATGAAGACTTGTATATACATGAAAACAGTATGGTCAAAGCAATGTCAAAAATCAGACCAATGCAAAACTTTCAGATGAACCTATAATGAAGACAACTGATGTTCTCTAAGTAAATAACAAATGATAGTGATCAATATGCTGTGGAATAATGGACATGCTCATTACAAACAAGACCACAGGATACTACAAACTACAACAGGTTTGACTATAACCAAATGCAACTAGACTTGAATCAAGTATCTAGATAACAGGGTTTAGTTAAGTATAGTTGTAGTGAAGCCTACAAGTACCAATCATGCATATGAACTTATTACACAAAGCAATACAAGTTTTTACTGGAAAATCAAATGCCCAGATAAGATTACAGGCTATGTCTTCAAGCTTTTGCATGTGCTTATATCAATTACAAGTCATGATTAGGCTCTACTGGTTAACCAAGACCTTATTCTACCCATTCACTTAAAACTTTGGCACATATTTATTCAAGAACAACTTCAATATTATAACTGAAGTCAAACAAATAGGTCAAGGAGAACATATCCACATATCAGATTATATGGCATGTTCTCATCCATCTTAATTCATCAGATTACTTCAGAATCTATTACTTAAATCCATAACTCACAAGCACATATGTTACTTAAATCAATAATCCACAAGCACATATAATACTTCAGTTTTTACATGTTCTTTTCAAAAACCCAATAAGCATCAAATTCTGAGAAATACATAAGACATAAAAGAGTTTGCCTAACTTATTTATTACAATAATACTGCTACTTTTCTTAAGCATTTTAAATTCATCAAGATCTACAAATATCCATGCAAGCAAGCTACTCATGCATCTTTCCCTGCAGCAATACTTTGAACTGCCTCAATAAAATGAGACACCCCAAATATTGCAAAGGCAACAAATAGGGTCAGAAATAAATTCTGGTGTGAGTGAAATCAAGGATTAAAAATAACTTGTAAATTCCTAAGACTGTGCAAAGAGCTTATATGTTTGATGCTATTCAAATTCATATTAAAACCTGAGTATATGTATATATGTAAGCTTATCTAACAAACATGCACCCAAGCATTCATCCATTCACTTTATTCAATTATACATGCACATGCTCCTATGGATTAACCCCCTACATTCCATAGCTTAACTTCTCAATCTCATTTTTCTTTTTATTTGGTCTGAACTCTTGCCATTGAACACAAGGTGTGCATTGCAAAGGGGCTCAGTTCTGTTAACCCTTTACACAGAGGCCTACAGGACTTAAGCAAGTCATGCACATACCCATCATCCACCTGATGATGAATAGATCAAGGCACTACTCCTAAATTAGCTTATAATTTAGAGACCATGCTCATTTATTTTCTGAGCAATTTTATTAATACTTGAAATGCTTTATATTCATTTCTTCCTTCCATAAATAAAATAGTATGAGACTCACTCAGGAATTTTTAGCCAGTCATAACAAGCATTCATGCAAAATACTACATCCCATTTTAAGGTCATTTTATTTATTCATATTTTCTAAAACCTGCTTATAAATTTGTTTCCAGAGATTTTCCCATTGCTTGCATAAATCAGATGAAATCATATGAAATATTATATTTATTTGTTTCACTGTGAACATAGGGTATGGTTTTTGAGAAAAAAAAACCCATAAAAACATATTGGCTTGTGATCTGAACAAATCAGCACATATTTATGATATTGCATTGTTCACATCATTTTTTTTTGAACTAGACATAAGCATGAATCTCCTTATTCACACTGCCTACTTCATCCTTCATTAATACTTTACTTCTCAGCAAAATCATTTAGCTCCTTTTCATGTAAAAACTGAGTTATAAAAATCATTTTCTGTGATCAGGGTAATTGTTTGTTTATTTATATATTTTCTCAAAGCAAAAATCAAAACAAACATAACAAATCAAAACAGCAACCAAATATTCAGCCAAAGTATCAACCATATTCAACATTCATTTATTCAGAGAATACAAATTAAAAATAAGCATAATATGGTTTTATGAAAATAATCTGGCTGCCCTTCACTTGGGTCTTAATGCCTTAAATCTCATAGGTGATTAATCACTCACCTTCTTTCCTCCTTTCCCCGAGAATGCTTAAGCTTGAAGACAGTGTGAGTTTTGCTTTTTTTTTTATAAAAAAATTTCTCTGTTTTCTCTCAGAAACAAACTGCTGCTATCCTCTCATCTTTAAAACATTTATCTAGGGTTTAGTGGAGAGAAAAGCCCATTTTATCCTCATACAATTTAGAGAATTATGTATATATGTTTATGGCTAAATGTGCCATTTTCCTTTTGATTTCTATTTCAGGTAAAACAGTTGCCTTTCCTCTTTTCTAGGTACATGCCATTTGCATGTTTCTTATGCACATTATTTTCATGTGACTTAGCTTCATTGTGTATTTCCTTAAACCTCAATTGTTCACTCACATCTCTCTTTATAAATTTAATTCCTAGCTATTATTTCTAACCATTTGTTTTTCCCTAGGTTTATTTAAAAATGTATTTATGCATAAATAATACTAAACTGGTTTTATGCATTTTAATTATCAAAAGAATTTATTTTATCACTCTATATTTCTCTGGCTACACATATATACTATTTATGAGATATGTGAATTTAAAATTCATTCGTACTTAGTTATCTTCTTTTCATTTTTATTTATTTGAAAAACAATTATCCATTTACTTATTTATTTCCACTCATCCTTGATATTTATATTTCAAACTGTTTATCCTTTAAATATTTCCTATTAACTGATTTTCATTTTTTTTTCAAAATTATTTTCATCTCAATAATTTGGGTCTTCACAAGGTATTATAAACCTGTATTTTCTTTCTCTTTGATCGAGTTACGTGAAATTTATTAATAATGAATCTGTTATGGAAAGCCTTGTACTATAATCCATGTTTGCATAATCTACATGCATCTATTACATAATGCCTTTTTTTGAAGAAATGATCAGATGTAGCACTGAATTGGTACTTTACTTTAATCGTTAACTTGGTTGTGTAAACTTCTCGATGTACGGGTATGGATTTTAGGTTAACTTGGTTGTATTAAAGTTACTGTATCTATACAGTTATGGATTTTATGTGAACGTGGTTATTTTTTAAAAATATTTTATATCAAATTGTTTGTAAATTATATTTCATTATGTGACTAATGTGTTTTTTGTTTGTTTGAATGTGATAATTATTTGAGTGATTGTTGGTTTCATACTGAAATATATTAATTATTACTATATATATAAATATATATGTTATGAATAAAATTAAGTGAAAACTGAATGAACTACTACAGCGAGGGAAATCTGTAGAAAAAATCAATAATTTTTAGCTGCATTCAATAAACGCTACCAGCGAATATGGTGGAAGACAAAAAGTGCTACTATAATATTTTATAGTAGCGTAAACAATATTTTTCGAGGCATTTATGTAGTGCTACGATAAAAAAATTAGTTGCATTTGCAAAATGCAGCAATATGTTGCTGTTTGGTAGCGTTTACGAAAGCGCAACGGAAAGTCCTCGACTTTTAGTTGTATGTCGTATCACGACATTCTCTAAAATGCTATTATAAGTTATGTTAGCATTTTTTGGATGCTACTAAATCTATTTTTTGTTGTAGTGAACATAAGCATTGACAACAATGTATTATAATTTGATTTAAAAATTAATTTAAACATACCAAATCCTGATGGTAGTCTGCAAAAGAGCTTGAGACATAGTTTAATCTCTGATTGTGCGTGTCTATTTGCTGCATTTATTTTTGCCTATTTGCAGCATTTATTTTTGCATATGTCTTTGCATCTTCCCGCTCCCAATAGAATTCGAACTGGTCATAGATGTCTTGAGTAATGTCTTAACCTTCTTCCTGATTTTCTTCACCTCGTACACCTTCTCCCTTTATTTTATGCTTACTTTCTGCTCCTAAAGTTTTCTAATATGCTTTAGATGTGTTTGGTTTCCATTGATATTTACTCTATATTTGTATTTAAATATATATTATCAATGTGTAAATTTATATATGAAATCAAGTATGCATTAAATTTACTGTACCAAAAAATCATTGAACTCGTGTATTTTTGGATAACCTTGAACATAGGCTTGTCAACGGATGCTTTCGGATGTGGATAGTGTCATATCCGCATCCGAAATCATTTTCCGATATCGAATATCTGCATCTGTGGATACAGACAGATATTGGATAATTATCCTATCCGCTAAAGACCGATAAATCTAGAATTATCAAATGAAAATTTTAGTTTAACATAAATATTTTTCAATCCCATTAATTATAAAAGTGTTAAAAATAAAAAATATGATGATAATAAATAGTTTCGAATAATTAATAAGCATTAAATGCATATAATATAATTTACTAACTTAAAAAATAATAAAAAAATATCCTTCACTACACTAAAATACATATAATTTGAACTATAATCTTGACAAAAACTGGACGAATAATTTTCGGATGCGGATGTCTTCGTATGCGCATCCGTTTTTCCAGTTATAGGATATTTATCCGCTTTTCGGATGCAGATGTGGATGGATTTCGGATTTTTCAGGTATCCATTGGCAGCCCTACTTGAACGAGCTCATACACATCATTACTACTAAGAATAGTAGGTGGCTCTAAAGCAATAATGGTATTTTGCTTTATAAAAATTCTTATCAAGTATAAAATGACCATTTTGATGCAAAAATCGATGATAATGATCCACTAATAGTATTTGCCACCAAATTTTAATCGAAAGGATTCTATTGAATCCATGCAAACAAGACAAGAATGCAACGACCCGTAATTTTATCATTTTGAATTGGGATATTTAATTAATTTAGTATTCAAATAATTGTTTAAAATGATAAATAATTCCTTTTAATAACATTAATAAGTGATTTATAATGGTTTTATAAATATATAAACTAGTTTTATAAAGATATACAAACTTCGTCATATTTTGGCGGATCGACGTCGTATTTTTATAAATGGATTTTAGTATTATTTAAAATAGTTTTATAACTTAAATAATCTTGTTTTAATTATTTAGAGATGATAAGAAGTTTCTTTCAAGTTTTGCTTACATAAATAAATAGTTTGATTAAAAACGGAAAATGTGACCGGGATTCAGCTTTCAGATTTTCGACCTTTCGACGAACGAAAGTTGTTTCAAATCATTGTAACATTGTTTGTACATACATGCACATACACATTGTGACGACCCGTAATTTTTGGATATTTGAAATTGGAATATTTAATTGATTTTAAATATTCAAGAGTGAATTTTTTAACTTGAATTTCAAATATCACTATTTATTTGGTAATTTAATTATTAAAGTAAATTATTTGAAGTTGGGTAAAATTTTGAATCTGGGGTTTCAAGCTTGTTAAAAATAATTTGAAGGCTTATAAAGTTCATATTAATAATACTGGAGGTGAAAGAACTTTTAAAATTGAATTTAAAGGTGTTTTGTTCAGTTTTGAAATTATATCGTTCAAATCGATATTTAAAAATAGCCTTCCGAGGCACAGTCTTGAAATTCGACGAAACTAGTTCTATTGGATCCATAATAGTGTATTATTATCGGATTTCAATTTTCGTAGTGATTGGAGTGGTTGTGTGAGCGTACGATATATAAACGTGCTGAAATTTATATCGAAATTTAATATAACAATTGGGTTTAAAAAGTTATCTTCTCCATACGATCGAATTAGGACTCGAAACCTCTTCCATTGTGTTCGGAATAGAGGCATAACCTTATGAACGCCTGGCAGCATGCCTCAATAGAATGTCGAGATTTTGAGTTGCGAATTTCGAGACGATCTAAAGATTTAAATAAAATATATTTTGTTGACCAGTCAAACAAATCATATCAAAACTTTTTCAAAATCACTATAGCTAACCTTCTCTAGCACGCCTCGCTCAATATTATATCACGTCCATCCCCTTCTATCTTCATCAGTTCAAACCGAAACCAAAAATCAAAACAAAGAAATAAAATCAAAATTAGAGAGTCTTGGCCGAACAACAGTTCGATTTCGAACCTAGTTCCCTCCTCCCCAAAACCAAATCGCGCTTTCCTTCATCAACCCATTCACGTAATCGACAAAAACCGAATCGATCGAATCCTAGTCGCGACTTAGGGAGGGCGAATCGCGTCGCCTGACAAGCGTGGCTCCGCCTGTTCGTGTTTGAGCGCGTAAGGGAGGATGGGTCAAGGACGAAGTCGATCGATGGTGGCTCGAGTGGGTTCGCGTACGCTAGATGTCGAGGCCGCAGTCAAATGAGGATGGCAGGTCGCGAGGCTAGGGTTCGCTTCGATGGTCAGTGAAGTATTTCCTGTGATAATTTAAGTTTATTTAATATCTAAATTTATTAATTTTATTTTAGAACATATTTACAGTTTACATTTTTACAATTAAAATGGTTACAGTTATATATATAATAATAATAAACACACACATATTTTATTTTATATAGAAACGACAAATATATATATACGATCTTGGAAATATATGAATTTATTTTTGTAAATCTATAACTTATTATTTTAGTATATATGTAGCTTCAAAAGGAAAAATAAATATACATATACATACTTAAATTTACTAGTTTATTTTTTTTAAATAATTTATTAAGGTGTTTAATTTATTTAATTAACTTATTTAAGTACTTTAGAAATTGTTAATGGAAGATTAGTTAAAACTAAAATATTAGTTAGTTAAATTTATGAAATTAATTGTTCGATTAGTTCGAATGTTAATAAATCATAAATTTTTTATTCAAGGTCTAAAGTCGTGAGGACAACAAGCTGGTTTGGATTGGATTGCAAACAAAGATAAAGGTGAGTTAATTTCACTCATTTGGATAACCATTTAAATTTAAATGGTTGAAATTTAAATTATTGATTGATTGTTTGAATTGTCTGGATATGATATTATATATATATATATATATATATATATTGGAATGATTGATATTCCCGCATTATATAGCGGATGAGACCCTATGCGCTGCATAATAGCGGATGATATTATATAATCCCATATACCGCGATATTCCACCTCGAAGTGGAATTGGTATTTTATATTATGCTAACGTCTGTGGATGCATGGAAACAGGTTGGAGGGATCCAACTGGATTCCTCAAAAATTTATTTAGATTGTTTAATATTCTGTGATTAATTATATTGATAATTGGAATATTGAATGCTATGGTTTGTTTGAATATATTTCGGTGCACTGAGTTACCAAAATATATAGAATTGGATTTTTGAAAAGAAAATAAAGGAGTGAATTTTTAAGTAAAATAATTATAGAGAATTTGAATAAATTTAAGAATGAATTGGAAAAAATAAAAGTGCTTTTAAAATTCTAATAAATAAAATTCCGAGTATGGAAGAGGGAATTTGAATAAACAGAGGAATAATGAATTTTAAAACTTAAGTGATATTATTTAAAAGGATAAAGAATTTATTTTAATTTAAGGTTTAAATTTAATTAAAAGGAAAAAGAAGGAATTCGGGAATCTGGAATTTAAATTTTCAGTTTAAGGATTTTAAATCATAATAAAGAAATAAAATCTGAAAGTTAATGGATTTTGAAATAAATGGAGTAAGTAAGGAAATTTATTTCAAAGTGAAGTAAATTGGAAATCAATTGTAAATTGATTTAACTGTTTGGAATTGGAATTTAAAAGAGAAGTGAGATTTTGAAATTTATAAACCGGGTTTATAAAGTGAAGTAAAATATCAGTGGATATTTGGAAACATAAATTCAAGGTGGGGATTTATAAAGGAATGTGAATTTGTTTAAGAGAAAAAAATAAATAAATAGTGATTTATTTTTTTAAAGGATGTGAAAGAGAAGCATATTTCCTTGAATAGCCAAGTACGTTTCCAAAGCAAAGTTTTAAGTATAAGTTAAAGGTTTTAAAGTGTTTCAAAGTGTGTTTTAGAAAATTTATTATTTTTCAAATGATTAAATTTTGTAGTAAGTATTTCTCAAATTTATTATAGTAGTAATTATTAAAAGTGACGTAGTATTTTGTTTTAGAAAGGATAAAATTTAGTGTTATATTTTATAAGTAGCTTTATTTTAAATATTCTTAAAGTATATATCTTTGAATAAAGTATTAAAGTAGTTTTAATTTAAATGTTTTGTTTAAAGTATATTTTATAATATAGTGTTTTAAATTACTTTAAAAATCTAAAGTGTTTGTACTTGGTGATTTCAGTGGAGATAGAAAATATTTGGAAAATTTACACCGTGAGAGAAAGGTGGTTTTTAAAATGTTTTCAAAGGGTTGTGTAACGACCCCGGATTTTATTATCAATTTAAATTGATAATTAATTGAATTTTTGAAATAAAATTAGCGAAATTAATTGATAAAGTGTTGCGAGTTTCCCCGAATTCGAATATATTCTGTATAAATCATTCAAATTTAAATCATAAATAAATGGTTTGAAAACAAAAATACAAATTGTATAAGATAAAGTATAAAGAATATAAAAGTAACCCATTAGCTAAAAATTTAACAATAGAAAAAATATAGAAATTATTTATATTACAAATTAATAAGACTAAAAGAAAAAGAAAATAAAAATAAACATATATATATATATATAAGATATAAAAGTATAAAGTAAATACATTGGATAAAATTTAATAACAAATTAAAATCTATAAATTCACCTATATTACAAAACGAATATAAAAATAATTAGTATTAAATTTAGAAATAAATAATTGAGATAGAAATAAGTATAAAAATACATAAGATAACATTTTGGAAAATATATATAGTAAACAAATTTGTTAAATTAAACAATATATTAATATAGACATTCATTTATATTGGAAGATTTTAAATTACAACAACATTAATAAATTATAATAAACATATTAAATAAAATTTTAACAACAAATTAAACTCTAGAAAATTCATCTATATTACGAAATAAATAAATTATATAGTTTTATTCAATATAAAGTAAATATATAAATCTTAATAAATCAATACAAAGGAATACACATAGAATAAAAACAAACAAAAATAATAAAAGGAAAAAAATAAGTTTAAGTATAAAGACAAAATAAAAAGAAAATAAAATACGTTCATATAAGAAGCATTGTAAAAGTAATAAGACAAGTCAAAAGGAAACAAAACCATATCCTTAAATATGAACAAACAAATAACATAAAGGTCTATATACAAGCAAATAAAAGGAGACAGTCAAATACAAAAGATAAAATGAAACAAGTAGATATATATGTGAATGGCTTGCAAAGGAAGATATAGTATATAGATAATTTTATGTAAATTTGTACAAGTAATAAATGCCATGTCCTATAGCCACCAAAGCAAGATGTATATCAGCCACCAAACACGAAATATCCTTGCCTATAGTACAAATATTTGTACTAGAAAGAAAGAAAAACATTACCCTGTACAAAACAAATATCATCAATATGTAAACTTCATTTCCATATACATCAACAAATTCTCATTACAGTTTCGATCATTCCAAGCTATGAGAAAAAAAAACTAAAGTACATCATCTTAAAACTCAAACAATAATTCAACTAAACAACAACACAAATTCAACCTGCCAGTTTACAATCTGTTTCAACACAAATGGGGCTCTGTTCTTCTTCCTCTGGAAAATCAAGGTGAGTAACATCACCTTTAAAACTTCAGTATCTGGATTAGTTGTATGTTTATATCTGGAAAATGTGTATGTTGTGAATATAGAAATAAGTTTCTGTGTATGCATATGAATGTATGGATGAGTTGCATGTCTGTTTTTACCTGAGACACTTGTTTCCAGTTCAAACCCAAGTTTTTGATCAAAATACATTGTCTCTTGATCTGATGGTTGTTAAGACTTAGGATTTATATAAAGTTGTTTGTTATATGATAAAGTAAAGGTTAAAACTTATTTAAGTTAAAAATAAATTGGAATTGTCTCTGGAAATCAAGAACAACAGAGCAAATTTAATCTAAGTCAAAATTCAAACTTTTTAAATCATTGATTCAGGATTACAAAATGATTACTTAATCAAAAACTAGATTTTTAAAACTAAAATCAAGATTTTTAGTTTGGGTTCGAAGAAGCATTTCTAGGTTGAACTGAATTTGAGATTTTGGAAATTTCTGATGATCTATGGTGTCGGGTTTGGTCGAGTTTCCACCTGGAGGTGAAGAAGTGACCAGAGGGTCTAGGAAAAATGTAGTGGAGGTGGTCAGATAGTTGTGGTGACGGCGGCGAGCTCGTGAAGTTTCTAAACCTAGTTTTGTAAGGCCAGGAAATTTTGATTCGTTCGTCATCCACGCATGATCGAGTTGTTCGTGCTTTTCGGTGATGGTAGGAGGAGTGATGATGAGTATATGACCGGAGTTTCAGGACCTCCGGTGGTCGAGGCATCGAGAGCGATGCGTTGCCAGGATTGATGGAAGTTTTTTGTCTGTGTTCCAGGTCTTGAAGTTCGAACTCGTTTTCGAATTTGAGAATAATTCGTTCGATCGGAGTGTAGATGTGAGTTCGTATGGGTTCGAGAGATCGTCGAGCGATGTCGCGACGTTCGTCTAAGGGCGGCGACGTTGGGCATGTGCACTGTGTGCACATCGAATCTAGAAAGGATGGGTTGTGTTGGAGTACTTGGGTTTGTCTCGAGTAATTTGGGTGATTGGCTTGAAGTCTTGAGGGGTTGGACTCGAAGGAGATATGGGGTAGCTCGGGTACAACCTGATTTCCAGGTTTAAATAGAAACCTGTTCTGTTTTCTTTCAAAATTTAAACTGAAGTTCAAATTTAAAGTCAGGTTAAAAATGAGTTTTTAAATTTAAAGTTTAAGTATAAATTTAGGCTTAGGTTAGATCTTAGTTTGGAAAATAAAAGTTTTAAATTTAAATTGTCTAATAACTAAAAATGGTTAAGCAATTAGAAAGTATATTTTAAACAATTTGAATTTAAAATGGAATTTGAAATCATGAAGGAAAAATTTGTTTAATTTATAAATTAATGATTTAGATTTATTTATAATTAAAGAAATGTTATTAGTTAATGAAGATAATTAACTAAGGATTAAGTAATTTAAATAATCAATTATAAATGGTTTAAATGAAATTATTTAATGGAAGTAATTAAGGATTAATTACTTCTTGTAATTAAATTTGGATATTTTGATTTAATCAAAGTTAATACTTAAGATATTTTTAAATCTTAATTAATATTTATTTTAATAAAGTAGTTAATTAAAGAAAAATGTTAGATTTTAATTTAACTAAAAGTTTTTTTAGTTAGTAATAATTTGATTTCAAGGTTAGTAAGTGAGATTTTTAAATAATAGATAAGAAGATAATTAAGATAAATGATTTATTATTTTATTAAATAATTGATTAGATAATTAAAGATAATTAATTAATAATTAGTGATTAATTAATTAAGTAATTAAGTTGTAATTAGTGACTAATTAATTAAGTAATAAGAGATAATTAATTTGTAATTAAGGATTAATGTAGTTAATTTTAGTTAATTAATTAATGAAGTAATTAAAGGTTAATTACTGTAATTGGTTAAAAATAATTAATTTGTGTAATTAATTAAGGAAAATTACTTAATGTAATTAGAGTGTAATTAATCAATGATTTAAGATAATTAATTAAATGGTGAATTAAATAATTAAAGGTTAATTATTTAATAATTAAAGGTTGATGAATTATAATTAAAGGTTAATTAATTTATTACTAATGGTTAATTAATAAATGATTAAAGAATAATTAATCAAAATGATTTGTAATTTATTAATGTTAATTAACCAGAATTAGTACCTCATAAGAAATTAATCTGATTTGAATTAATCAGACAATTAACTGATCTTACTTATGAATGTTTGGATTCTATTGGATGTTAAATTGTTTGATATCCCTGATCTGTGATGTTTTGTGATATATTATGATTTGTGTGTGACCTATAGTGTAGTTATTTATCTGGAATGAATGTAATTTATTATCTGTGATCTGTGAATAAAAGATAAGCGTTATAGTTATACTGCTTATCAACTATATTTCTGTATTATGATCTGTGATGATTGAATGATGTTGCACTACTGCGTTAAACCCCTGGACCACACTTATACACACAAATATGGATTTCACGTGGAAATCGGTTAAGTCACAGATAATTTAAATTTAATATTTTGAAATTGAAATTTTAATTTCAATTGATTTTGGAAATGGATTTGGGTTAAATGTTAAAGCTTTTGAAAGGGAGTTTTAAGATAAAAGTTATTTTGAATAACTTGGTAAAATTTCCAATTTAAATAATTTTAATTTGAATTTGAATTTAAAATTTGGAATTGAATTCCATATTTGGAAATTATGGTTAAGATGTTATAAATGTGTTTGTATGAATTTAAACCATTTTAAAAGTATGGTTTTGAGAATTTGAAATTAACCCAAAGACTTTAACTCGTATAAATGAATTAGATTTTCCGAAATGAAAACTATTTGTTTTCAAATAATAGAAGCTTTCATATAAGGAATAAATTTCCAAATTGTGTCAAAAGGATTTCAAATTGAAATGAAAGTGGTTTTCCGTGTTATAAATAAATCTATGTGAAAGATTGTTGAACTTTGTTTTGAAATTGGAAAGGGGTACCTTTTGTATAAAAGGTCACAAATGAAATTGTTTGAAAGCTATCAATTAAACCGTTGTTTTAAAGATTGGACGAGTTAATCCAATTGAAATGGAAAATTGATTTGAAAATCTATGAATAGATCTTTGTGAAACTG
Organism: Allium fistulosum; assembly: GCA_030737815.1. Lineage (NCBI taxonomy): Eukaryota > Viridiplantae > Streptophyta > Magnoliopsida > Asparagales > Amaryllidaceae > Allium > Allium fistulosum. Next base: position 240,800,274 of record CM060902.1, read on the forward strand.
GGTGAACTTTGTGAATTGAATCTTTTTGTTTAAAAGATTAAAATTGTAAAATGGTAATGTGTTTAAACCATTTGAAAGTGAAGTTTTGGGTAATAAATTATGACTTAACTGAAATTCCAATATCCATATGTTTTAAAATATTGCGCTCATTATTCGGTTTAGTCGGGAGAGGACCTTTGCATCATATAACCCATTCCGAATAGTGATACGTCGTATATGGATAGCAATTGAAGACCGGTGGTGAAGACCGGGTATTTGTGAAAACGATAGGATAACCTATCGATTATCTCTGCACCGAGTAGCGCCCGGTATAGAGATTTCCTAAGTGATGGGAAGTTCGATCGGAATCGTGAATACCCGGATTGCAAGGGTTTCTTCGGAAGTGCCTTCGGTTCTGTTCGAACCCGAAACAGACTTGTATGGTTGTATGTCTGACACTACACTTTGAGATATAAAGCTGATTTCTTTCAAATACATTTCTGTTTGGTGGCGGAGATTTATTCTCTTAGCTTAACACATTTCTCTGAGACGTACGAGCTCAGAGGTTATGTAGTTGAAGGTTATTAGTGATATACTCCCAATTTGGTAGTGTGGCATGCTAAGTGCTGCTGTGTGTTGTTGATCATTTGTTGATCAAAGCATGGCTTTGTGAAAAAGCGTAGCTTTGTGGACGATACCTCATCGAGCCTCACAGACCAGAAATGGTCGAAACAGGAAAGATGCGGCAAGGTTTCAGGGGTTGCTCCCCTAGGGTATGTCCATTCCTTCTGGAAAAAGGTGGTATCATGGTATGGAGCCCAGATATTTACCTATGTGGTTGCTCCAATCTCATTTACTCTGTGTGATTGTTGCTTTGTGATCGAGGCGCCTCGGATAAAGGTCCCAAAGGACCGGGGGTGGAATATCTCAGGTTTACTACCCGGGAAGGGGGTAACCGGCCTTGTGTTTGCAGAGAGCCAGGTGGTTCTCGGGGCGTCCCTCCAGAGGCGTTCCCATGTGGCATAGGAAGTTCCTTAGCCTGACCATTTGTTGGAAAATCCAAAGAAAGAATACGAGCCTTGTACGGTTTTAGTTGTATAACCTGCTATGGAATGTGGCGGTAACCTACTATTGAAGATAGTAGCTATGGTAGGCATACAATAATGGTTGTATGCTGGCTAAGATTAATATTATACTTTCGAAATGGTTTTCTACACTATGCACTAGTAATAATATCAAAAGAGTTTGTTTTGCGTAGTAAGCATGTTTGACTATCATAAGGAGAAATCTCCTCCAATTTTGCGTTTGCATTGTGTGTGTGGCGGGAGGCCTTATGGTAGTTTCATTTTCCAAAAGCATTGTGAATTTCAAATTTACTTCGTTTTCCAAAGATAAACTGTTTTTGTTTACTCATACCAGTCCCACGACTGACCTGGAGTTTATTGTTCCCTTCCTAAACTCTGGGTGCCCACAATTTTCCACACGGGCAGTCTAGAGTTGGGGTTTTTTTTTCAAATATTCAGGTTTAGTAGATTATCTGGAGCTAATTCAGTTCTGGAGTTCATGCATGACTGATGTTGCTTATCTTGGTGCAACGTGATGGTGGTTCGAGCTTGATATTGGAGTGGTTGGACTCAGCCTCTCTGACTGATCATTTGGAGTTATCACTTCTGTTATTTCCGCTGTATCATTATTTATCTCTGATATTGTTGTATTATTGATATCATTGTTGTATATCATTCTGGATATTGTATTCATTGGAGTTGTATATGATATCATCTATTTCTTTCTTCTGCTGTGTTGTTATACTTAATGGTGTTATAAGCTCCGGTGAACCAAATTCGGCGTTTGAATCTGTGGCATTTTGAGTACAAGTGAAGTACATGTGCCGATTTCGAAGGCCGAGTTCAGGATCATTACATTTGGTATCAGAGCTAAAGGTTAAACTTTAGCTATGGAGTATAACACATTAAGTAGCTCATTAGAGATATGGTGAAGTATACCATAGAATGAGTATCCTTAAGATATCTGTCTGTATGCCTCAATAAATTCTCTTACTATCCACCAATAGTAAGTATGAGTGCAAAAAGAGGATGAGATTGGGGACAGTGGAATACGACTATAATTGGTCAATACCCTATAACAACAAGGAAACAATCTTTTCTCTATCAATCTCTTTTGTTCGTCATCTTTCTTTTCAATTCTTCGATGATTCCTGGTAGATCCAGGAAGAAGATTTGATATATTTGAATGGGACGTAAACTCCAAAAAGGTCAGAATTGTTTGTTTGGATAAATTGGTTGCTTTGTTTGCTATGGTAGATAGGTATACTTTAGTTTCTAAACTGAAAGTTTTGGAATTGTATCCATATATCTATCTATTCTTTGGGTCCGGATATATTCTACGAATGGTTAGTTATCCCTTTGAACTGACCAATGCCCTGCATATTTCGTAGATCTGGATAACCCGAGTGTCTTGTGAAAAAATTAAACAGATTCGTTCTTGTATCTATTATTGATATTCTGATTTGGTAAGCCAAATGCAGAATAGATATTCAGTTTGATTTGATGAAATATTTTTCATCTATCTTTGTGTCTCCTTGGCAATTTCGAGGACGAAATTCTTTTAAGGGGGAAGGTTGTAACGACCCCGGATTTTTTATAAATTTAAATTGATAATTAATTGAATTTTTGAATTAAAATTTGTGAAATTAATTGATAAAGTGTTGCGAGTTTCCCCGAATTCGAATATATTCTGTATAAATCATTCAAATTTAAATATTGTATATATATATGTATATATGTGAATGTATATATATTTGGGTATATATGAGTAAATTTGAAATAATATAAATATATATATATATATATATTTGATTTGAATTTAAATCGTAAATAAATGGTTTGAAAATAAAAATACAAATTGTATAAGATAAAGTATAAAGAATATAAAAGTAGCCCATTAGCTAAAAATTTAACAATAGAAAAAATATAGAAATTATTTATATTACCAATTAATAAGACTAAAAGAAAAAGAAAATAAAAATAAACATATATATATATATATAAGATATAAAAGTATAAAGTAAATACATTGGATAAAATTTAATAACAAATTAAAATCTAGAAATTCACCTATATTACAAAGGGGGAATTAATTTAAAGGACAAAGATTTGTATATTTTTTGCCTCAAGGACACAACCTCAATATTTTTACATAAGGACAGACATTCTTCTAAAAATTATTCATAAGGACAAATATTTTCCAAAATTATTCATAAGGACAACAAAACTGCTACCAAGCTAAAAACTGCTACCGATAACTACAAACTGATACTATCAATGACTAAAAACTGATACCTAAAGAAAGTTGTCCTTCAGGATAAAATATTGAAGGCCTGTCCTTGAGGCAAAAACGCTGAAAATTTTTGTCCTTGACAATAATTTCCTGTATTACAAAACGAATATAAAAATAATTAGTATTAAATTTAGAAATAAATTATTGAGATAGAAATAAGTATAAAAATACATAAGATAAAATTTTGGAAAATATATATAGTAAACAAATTTGTTAAATTAAACAATATATTAATATAGACATTCATTTATATTGCAAGATTTTAAATTACAACAACATTAATAAATTATAATAAACACATTACATAAAATTTTAACAACAAATTAAACTCTAGAAAATTCATTTATATTACGAAATAAATAAATTATATAGTTTTATTCAATATAAAGTAAATATATAAATCTTAATAAATCAATACAAAGGAATACACATAGAATAAAAACAAACAAAAATAATAAAAGGAAAAAAATAAGTTTAAGTACAAAGACAAAATAAAAAGAAAATAAAATACGTTCATATATGAAGCATTGTAAAAGTAATGAGACAAGTCAAAAGGAAACAAAACCATATACTCAAATATGAACAAACAAATAATATAAAGGTCTATATACAAGCAAATAAAAGGAGACAGTCAAATACAAAAGATAAAATGAAACAAGTAGATATATATGTGAATGGCTTGCAAAGGAAGATATAGTATATAGATAATTATATGTAAATTTGTACAAGTCATAAATGCCATGTCCTATAGCCACCAAAGCAAGATGTATATCAGCCACCAAACACGAAATATCCCTGCCTATAGTACAAATATTTGTACTAGAAAGAAAGAAAAACATTACCCTGTACAAAACAAATATCATCAATTTGTAAACTTCATTTCCATATACATCAACAAATTCTCATTACAGTTTCGATCCAAGCTATGAGAAAAAAAAACTAAAGTACATCATCTTAAAACTCAAACAATAATTCAACTAAACAACAACACAAATTCAACCTGCCAGTTTACAATCTGTTTCAACACAAATGGGGCTCTGTTCTTCTTCCTCTGGAAAATCAAGGTGAGTAACATCACCTTTAAAACTTCAGTATCTGGATTAGTTGTATGTTTATATCTGGAAAATGTGTATGTTGTGAATATAGAAATAAGTTTCTGTGTATGCATATGAATGTATGGATGAGTTGCATGTCTGTTTTTACCTGAGACACTTGTTTCCAGTTCAAACCCAAGTTTTTGATCAAAATACATTGTCTCGTGATCTGATGGTTGTTAAGACTTAGGATTTATATAAAGTTGTTTGTTATATGATAAAGTAAAGTTTAAAACTTATTTAAGTTAAAAATAAATTGGAATTGTCTCTGGAAATCAAGAACAACAGAGCAAATTTAATCTAAGTCAAAATTCGAACTTTTTAAATCATTGATTCAGGATTACAAAATGATTACTTAATCAAAAACTAGAATTTTAAAACTAAAATCAAGATTTTTAATTTAGGTTCGAAGAAGCATTTCTAGATTGAAATGAATTTGAGATTTTCGAAATTTCTGATGATCTATGGTGTCGGGGTGGTCGAGTTTCCTCCTGGAGGTGGATTGACTAGAGGGTCTGGGAAAAATGTAGTGGAGGTGGTCAGATAGTTGTGGTGACGGCGGCGAGCTCGTGAAGTTTCTAAACCTAGTTTTGTAAGGCCGGGAAATTTTGATTCGTTCATCATCCACGCGTGATCGAGTTGTTCGTGCTTTTCGGTGATGGTAGGAGGAGTGATGATGAGTAGATGACCGGAGTTTCAGGACCTATGGTGGTCAAGGCATCGAGAGCTTTGCGTTGCTAGGATTAATGGAAGTTTTTCGTCTGTGTTCCAGGTCTGGAAGTTCGAACTCGTTTTTGAATTCGAGAAGAATTCGTTCGATCAGAGTGTAGATGTGAGTTCGTATGGGTTCGAGAGATCGTCGAGCCATGCCGCGACGCTCATCTGAGGGTGGCGACGTTGGGCACGTGCACAGTGTGCACGTCGAATCTGGAAAGGATGGGTTGTGTTGGAGTACTCGGGTTTGTCTCGAGTAATTTGGGTGATTGGCTCGAAGTCTTGAGGGGTTGGACTCGAAGGAGATATGGGGTAGCTCGAGTACAACCTGATTTCCAGGTTTAAACAGAACCCTGTTCTGTTTTCTTTCAAAATTTAAACTGAAGTTCAAATTTTGAAGTCAGGTTAAAAATGAGTTTTTAAATTTAAAGTTTAAGTATAAATTTAGGCTTAGGTTAGATTTTAGATTGGAAAAGAAAAGTTTTAAATTTAAATTGTCTAATAACTAAAATGGTTAAGCAATTTGAAAGTATATTTTAAACAATTTGAATTTAAAATGGAATTTGAAATCATGAAGGAATAATTTGTTTAATTTATAAATTAATGATTTAGATTTATTTATAATTAGAGAAATGTTATTAGTTAATGAAGATAATTAACTAAGGATTAAGTAATTTAAATAATCAATTATAAATGGTTTAAATGAAAGTATTTAATGGAAGTAATTAAGGATTAATTACTTCTTGTAATTAAATTTGGATATTTTGATTTAATCAAAGTTAATACTTAAGATATTTTTAAATCTTAATTAATATTTATTTTAATTAAGTAGTTAATTAAAGATAAATGTTAGATTTTAATTTAACTAAAAGTTTTTTTAGTTAGTAATAATTTGATTTCAAGGTTAGTAAGTAAGATTTTTAAATGATAGATAAGAAGATAATTAAGATAAATGATTTATTATTTTATTAATTAATTGATTAGATAATTAAAGATAATTAATTAATAATTAGTGATTAATTAATTAAGTAATTAAGTTGTAATTAGTGACTAATTAATTAAGTAATTAGAGATAATTAATTTGTAATTAAGGATTAATGTAGTTAATTTTAGTTAATTAATTAATGAAGTAATTAAAGGTTAATTACTGTAATTAGTTAAAAATAATTAATTTGTGTAATTAATTAAGGAAAATTACTTAATGTAATTAGAGTGTAATTAATCATTGATTTAAGATAATTAATTAAATGGTGAATTAAATAATTAAAGGTTAATTATTTAATAATTAAAGGTTGATGAATTATAATTAAAGGTTAATTAATAAATGATACCTCATAAGAAATTAATCTGATTTGAATTAATTAGAAAACTAACTGATCTTACTTATGAATGTTTAGATTCTATTGGATGTTAAATTGTTTGATATCCCTGATCTATGATGCTTTGTGATATATTCTGATTTGTGTGTGACCTATAGTGTAGTTATTTATCTGGGATGAATGTAATTTATTATCTGTGATCTGTGAATAAAAGATAAGCGTTATAGTTATACCACTTATCAACTATATTTCTGTATTCTGATCTATGATGATTGAATGATGTTGCACTACTGCATTAAACCCCTGGACCACACTTATACACACACAAATATGGATTTCACGTGGAAATCGGTTAAGTCACAGATAATTTAAATTTAATATTTTTGAAATTGAAATTTTAATTTCAATTGATTTTGGAAATGGATTTGGGTTAAATGTTAAAGCTTTTGAAAGGGAGTTTTAAGATAAAAGTTATTTTGAATAACTTGGTAAAATTTCCAATTTAAATAATTTAATTTAAATTTGAATTTAAAATTTGGAATTGAATTCCATATTTGGAAATTATGGTTAAGATGTTATAAATGTGTTTGTATGAATTTAAACCATTTTAAAAGTATGGTTTTGAGAATTTGAAATTAACCCAAAGACTTTAACTCGTATAAATGAATCAGATTTTCCGAAATGAAAACTATTTGTTTTCAAATAATAGAAGCTTTCATATAAGGAATAAATTTCCAAATTGTGTCAAAAGGATTTCAAATTGAAATGAAAGTGGTTTTCTGAGTTATAAATAAATCTTTGTGAAAGATTGTTGAACTTTGTTTTGAAATTGGAAAGGGGTACCTTTTGTATAAAAGGTCAAAAAATGAAATTGTCTGAAAGCTATCAATTAAACCTTTGTTTTAAAGATTGGACGAGTTAATCCAATTAAAATGGAAAATTGATTTGAAAATCTATGAATAGATCTTTGTGAAACTGGGTGAACTTTGTGAATTGAATCTTTTTGTTTAAAAGATTAAAATGGTAAAATGGTAATGTGTTTATACCATTTGAAAGTGAAGTTTTGGGTAATAAATTATGACTTAACTAAAATTCCAATATCCATATGTTTTAAAATATTGCGCTCATTATTCGGTTTAGCCGGGAGAGGACCTTTGCGCCATATAACCCATTCTGAATAGTGATACGTAGTATATGGATAGCAATTGAAGACCGGTGGTGAAGACCGGTGGTGAAGACCGGGTATTTGTGAAAACGATAGGATAACCTATCGATTGTCTCTGCACCGAGTAGCGCCCGGTATAGAGATTTCCTAAGTGATGGGAAGTTCGATTGGGATCGTGAATACCCGGATTGCAAGGGCTTCTTCGAAAGTGCCTTCGGTTCTGTTCGAACCCGGAACAGACTTGTATGGTTGTATGTTTGACACTACACTTTGAGATATAAAGCTGATTTCTTTCAAATACATTTCTGTTTGGTGGCGGAGATTTATTCTCTTAGCTTAACACCCTTCTCTGAGACGTACGAGCTCAGAGGTTATGTAGTTGAAGGTTATCAGTGATATACTCCCAATTTGGTAGTGTGGCATGCTAAGTGCTGCTGTGTGTTGTTGATCATTTGTTGATCAAAGCATGGCTTTGTGAAAAAGCGTAGCTTTGTGGACGATACCTCATCGAGCCTCACAGACCGGAAATGGTCGAAACAAGAAAGATGTGGCAAGGTTTTAGGGGTAGCTCCCCTAGGGTATGTCCATTCCTTCTGGAAAAAGGTGGTATCATGGTACGGAGCCCAGATATTTACCTATGTGGTTGCTCCAATCTCATTTACTCTGTGTGATTGTTGCTTTATGATCGAGGCGCCTCGGATAAAGGTCCCAAAGGACCGGTGGTGGAATATCTCTGGTTTACTACCCGGGAAGGGGGTAACCGGCCTTGTGTTGGCAAAGAGCCAGGTGGTTCTCGGGGCGTCCCTCCAGAGGCGTTCCCATGTGGCATAGGAAGTTCCTTAGCCTGACCATTTGTTGGAAAATCCAAAGAAACAATACGAGCCTTGTACGGTTTTAGTTGTATAACCTGCTATGGAATGTGGCAGTAACCTGCTATTGAAGATAGTAGCTATAGTAGGCATACAATAATGGTTGTATGCTGGCTAAGATTAATATTATACTTTCGAAATGGTTTTCTACACTATGCACTAGTAATAATATCAAAAGAGTTTGTTTTGCGTAGTAAGCATGTTTGACTATCATAAGGAGAAATCTCCTCCAATTCTGCGTTTGCATTGTGTGTGTGGCGGGAGGCCTTATGTTAGTTTCATTTTCCAAAAGCATTGCGAATTTCAAATTTACTTTGTTTTCCAAAGATAAACTGTTTTTGTTTACTCATACCAGTCCCACGACTGACCTGGAGTTTATTGTTCCCCTTTCCTAAACTCTGGGTGCCCACAATTTTCCACACGGGCAGTCTAGAGTTGGGTTTTTTCTTCAGATAGTTAGGTTTAGTACATTATCTGGAGCTAATTCAGTTTTGGAGTTCACGCATGACTGACGTTGCTTATCTTGGTGCAACGTGATGGTGGTTCGAGCTTGATATTGGAGTGGTTGGACTCAGCCTCTTTGACTGATCATTTGGAGTTATCACTTCTGTTATTTCCGCTGTATCATTATTTATCTCTGATATTGTTGTATTATTGATATCATTGTTGTATATCATTCTGGATATTGTATTCATTGGAGTTGTATATCATTCTGGATATTGTATTCATTGGAGTTGTATATCATATCATCTATTTCTTTCTTCCGCTGTGTTGTTATACTTAATGGTGTTATAAGCTCCGGTGAACTAGATTCGGCGTTTGAATCTACGGCATTTTGAGTACAAGTGAAGTACATGTGCCGATTTTCGAAGGCTGAGTTAAGGATCATTACAGGTTGAAAAGTGGAAATATATCTTGCGAAGATATTTTGAGATTAATAAATAACTTGGGAAATTATTTATGTTTGTTGGATGTTTTGTGGATGTTAATTGATAGTTGAATAACCGACTATCAATATTGGCCAATGCGCTGATCGTTTCGAAGAGACCGGGATCGAGATTAATTTCTCAAAAACCACTTCGATCCGGTTTGTACGTTTTCGTGGAAAAACGAGTTCGGAGTCGAAGATGGAGTAGTGAAGTGCAAGGGCTAATCGCTACTAATCCTGAGGGTGACTCAAAAATGGATGTAGTAGGAATAGTGCCTTCGGTTCCGTTCGAACCCGGAACGGACTTGTATGGATGAATGCTTTCAGAACATCGTTAGGTGGACGATGAGCATTCCATGGGATATGTTCTAAAAAGGTAACGCTTAGCCTCGAGCCTCATCAACCGGGAATGACTGAAAATCAGGGGTTATGCAGCAAGGCTAAGTGGGTAGCGCCCATTAGGGTGAGGTCATCCCTGCCTAAATGTCCCTTTTTATTTCGGCTGTGTGGGCGGTTGCTGATCCCAACCGCAGGGTGATCTTACTTGGAATTATCCAGTAAGGGTAGTTCCGGCCTTGTGTTGCAGGGGATCGGGCGTGGTCCTCGGTACGCTGATCTAGACCAGGTACTATGACAGGTGGTACCCCAGTGCCTAGTCATTAGTTGGAAATCCATTCTCCCTACGCGCCTGTACGATTTTGATTATGCCCAACTATTGCTGAAACGTGAGATGCAAGCATTTCAGCTAGATTCTATTTTACTTTCTATAGATACTATTATAATATCAGACGAATTTGATAAAAAAATGTTTTGGCTATCGTAAGGTAAAAAGCCGACATGTTTATTTGTGGCGTGGTCTTACGATATGCTTTTGATTTCAAAGGGTTTTGGAAAACTTTAATAATCCAATTGAGTGTGTTTTCTCACGCTGGTTTTCCAGACTGACTCGGGTGTTATTTTATTATAATGCTCGGGTCAGACCGAGTATTACAGATACATGATTGGATGTTGTGGAGCTCAGGAGACGAGCTGGATGGCGAGACGTATCACTCGTACTTGATGTATATTCCGCTGTGTATCATAAGTGGTATAGTCATCTCTTGAGGACAAGTTATTATAACTGTCTTGAATTGTGATGTTGATTTTATTGTACTCTGATGTTGTATTCTGATGATGTATGTATAAACAGATACAGTTTCTTTCTATAAAGATCAGTTATTATCTATTATATTTTATTCCGCTGCGATGGTTAGATTCTGTTGTTATTTTGTTTCTTCTTCTTCTACCTCCTTCTTCTTTAACCCTAACGGTTCGTATTTCCATTCATCTTGAGTTGATTTGATGGAGAATAGTGTCGATTCAAGGGGTACGGGCTTGCGGGTTGTTACACACATACACACACATATACACATACACACATTCACATATGTGCATATTTAGTCAAATCATGAAGAAATAATATAAAAGGAGATACTTAAGTATAAAGAAATGGAAAAGCATACATCTCATCACCATTAATGCATATCAAATCCACATTTAATGCCATGTGCTAAGTAAGGACAAGGAGACGATGGAAGTGATGGGCACATGGAGGGGAAGTGCATGTTCAACATGATGGTAATGGGATGGGAGGGGAGATATTTTCTAAGTAACTTCATGCTTAAGGTTTCTTATCTTATAAATACACACATACACCTCTCATAATTCACTACACATCCCACTTCAAACTTTCTTCTTCTTCCTCAAAACTATAATTGCCTCCTAAAGATAGTTAAGCTATCACAAATATTCACAAAAATATATACATACTCTACACATCATAAAATAACTTCAAAACTTAAGTTAAACACCTTCCCCTCCTCCTTAAAGTGCATGGCCACCCCATCTCCACCTTTGGCCGAGCAACCACCTCTCCAAACGGCAAGGTTGAGCATCCTTAAGTGGAGGAGAAATCTTCCATAAGCTTCGGTGTGGAAAAATGGATCATTTCGTCAACTAAAAAATACTTAGAGTCAGATAGCATGCTAGCGAGCTACTTCTATCTTATTTAAAGTTATCTTAAAATTATCTATGATCTGTACCATGCAAGTATACTTGGTTTATTAGCATAGTTTGGATGCTAAAATGATTGATTATTGGATGATTGGTTGCTCATGTTAATCATATATTGACTTGGTTGAGTTAAGTAGAATTATTTTGATAATAGTGTGAAAATCATATCCATCAGATTTGAAATGATCACTTTAAATAGCCATGATAAATTCATGAGAAATAATCCTTATTATATTATAAAATAATGTGTGTATAAGGAGTCTCAAGTCTCTTTTGAATTTTAAATCAAAAGATATCTTTTTTGGAAAATAGAAATGGTTTTGGAAAAGTAAAGAGGAGTATTTAATTTATTGGGAAAAAGTATATCAAATGGTTTGATTTTGAAAATAATAGTTTAAAAGATGGAAAATACATGGAAAAATATGGTATGATTTAATATAAAAGAATTTTGAATTAAAAAGATGGAAATTGAATATTATATTAATATTATATTAAAGACATGGAATAGTGAAAATGAAATTTTAATAAAGTAAAATGGTGGAAAATTGATTTAATATTTTTTAATATGGTATTAAAATGATTTAAAAAGGTTTTCGACATGTTTTATAAAATTTGACTAAAAGGTTAAAAATAAGCACGTCGTGTTTCGGGAGTTCGCGATTTCGCGACCTGAAAAGTTAAACAGATGTGTAGGATAAAATATAAGTCGGAATTCTTTGAAATACGAATTTTCCAAACCCTTGTGGAAATAATTTCAAATGAAAGAGAAAAATTGAGATTTCATTTAGTAAAGTTTGAGATATGTCCAAATCAAGTTTTCAAAATCGTCATATTTTGGCAGTTCTTAAAATATTATTTTCAACTCTTTAAAAATGTATATTTTTAATCTTTAAAAATATAAAATAAATTCCATAAATATATTAAATTTTTTTAAAAGGAATTCGACTTATAAAATGGGCATATATGAAATGAAATTAGTGTTTTAATCTATAAAGCTTTAAATCACTATTCACCGACAATTTAACAATGGAATTTGATAACCGTTAAATACATGATTTGAACTTGGGTTTTCTTCCCGAATCTTTCTGAAATGTTTTTCAAATGATGAATCAAATACTTTTAAAAGTTGAGAGTCTATCATATAACTTGACCGCCTTATGGGTGACAGAGAGACAGTCTCTAGGTTGGAGTTTGAAAAACTAGTTGCCTGCTCCCTTTAGCTATTTGGACTGGCTCGACGGAGGGGATAGTTAATTTGATTTACTCAAACCACATTTTGTTAAGATAAAAGAAAATATATTTGGAATTTTTCCAAAAGTTAAACAAAATTTAAAATAGTATTCTGGTTGTTAAAGAAAACATTTTTGTTAAATCCTATATTAAATTTCGAGGTGGGACTCGTACTATCCGCATGAATTTGAAAGGTGATTTCACCGTTATTTGATGAATTGTACAGGTTGAATACGAAAATTAGTACTGAGTATAATTAGTCTAAAATTTATGGATTCCTTTTATTTAGTACTAACTGGTTTTGGTTTACAGTAGATAATGTCTCAAATAACATTATTTTAAACCCATTAAAGATATGTTTTGGGAGTATGAAAGCTCTGTTAAGATTGGAATTATACTAATAATAGAATATGGAAATATTTTTCCTATGTAATTAAAGAGAAATGAATTGGTATTTCCAAAGATAAAAAGGGTTTTAATTAACCAAAGTATTTGATAAAAGAGGATTAATAATCCATATATACTAAAAGAAATGGAAATGTTTTAAAACCTATATCTCTAAAGAGATATTTTTTTGGGTGAAAGTTAAGACATGTTGAAGACAATAATTTTGAAGATGGAGATCTTCATAATGTAGGGCTGCTTGCCACTAACCTCTGGAGTGATTCCCATATTATATATATGGTGGCAGTAGTGCCTTCGTTGTGAAAATATTCGGTTTGCAAGGACCACTCGCTTCTAATCCTAAGGGTGATTCTCAAACAGGATGTAGTAGAAGGAGTGCCTTTAGTTTGTTCTTAACTTGGACAACTTGTATGGATGAATGTCTGACATTGCATTTCTAAGACCATGTACAGTAGTTTTTACAAATGTATATCTATTTGGTGGTATAGGAGGTAACCCCTTTTATTCTCAACACCCTTCCCTAAGGCGTATGAACTCGTGGGTTGTACTTTTACACAAATCAATAGTGTGTTGTTAGAAATGGCAATGTGGCATTCTAAGTGGAATTTGCTTTGTGAAAAGTAAAGTGTGGCTTTGTGAAAAGTAAAGCTTGGCTTTGTGGAAAGTAAAGTTTGGCCTCATGAGCCTCATATCCCAGAGAGGATATGGGAAACTATGTGGTCCGTAGGAAATATTATGGGCTAACGGATAATCGCGGATAAAAGGTGCTGAAGCCTTAGGATTTAACATGGAGTAGTGTAGTGGCTAGCCTGAGACAGGTGAAAAGTCACCAGACACTATAATCCATTGGCGTTGAAAAATATAGTGTACTGGCTAGCCTGAAATAGGTGAAAAGTCACCGGGCATTACGATTGTCAACAGAGTGTCCAAAAGGAAGGAAATGGCCACTAATACCCTATCATGTTGAAAATCCAATTATAATATGAGCTTTGCGGTTTTGATTATATTCCCAAAATAGCTGTAATGCCTTGCAAACATTTTAGCTACCCTTTAGTGTCATATACCCCGTGCTATGGTATTAGTACCTTCTTCATATATTTATTTGAAAAGTGTTTTCAGACTAATGTCGTTAAAGATAATATCAAAATATTTTTGTATAAATTATTTTGGTTATCATAAGGTAAAAACCCGTCCATGTTTATGTGTGGCATGGTCTTACGAGATACCTTTTCTTTTCAAAAAGGTTTTGTTTGGCATTGATCTGATCTATGACACTGCCATGTATATTTATAATTTCATGTTTCTCACACTGGTTTGCCAAGCCTGATCCTGGTATTTTTAAAACTCGGGTCAGATCCAAGTAGTTTCAGGTTTAGCTTTAGACACTTGGAGTTTTCGGAGGAGAGCTGGAGATCTTCATCAGCGTATGGACGTAGATTATGTTCCCGCTGCATTTATTTCATTGTTTTGGTTTTTCAGCATTTATAAGGATAGGTGTTTATAACTATCTAAGTTGAGCTTAGGTTAGAATCTGATATATGTATTTCAAATTTTCCACTGTAATGATTATTAATATTATAGATTATTCCACTTGTGTGAGATTCTGTTCTGTCATTATTTTCTTTTACCCTTAATAATCGGTTTTTCTGGGACATGAATGCTCGGCATGCAATACAATGGACTTATTAGTGTCGATTTTTTAGGGTCGAAAATCTCGGCCGTTACATTTGGTATCAGAGCTAGGTTGAGCGAACACCTGAGCCTGATATGAGTAATACTCGTTAGAGATAGGGAAAGAGACACCCTAGAATGAGTTTGAGTGTATTATATATGTGACGACCCGACTTTCATCGACCAAAAAGTCGTATCGCTAATAAGAAAGAAAGGGATAGAAAGAGAAAAGAAGAGAAGAAAGAAAGAAACAACAACAGAATCTAAACAGCGGAACGAATAAATTATATTAATAACATAAACTATTACATAGTTTCATATACAACAACTATCAGAGTTACACAATATATACAAAACATACTAGACAGTTATAAACACCTGTCTAGTTTTTACAATACAAGATACAACATAGATAATAATGACTCAGAGATCAACATAGCGGAATACTATATCTACGAACGCCGAAGCCTCCTGCTCCATTGCTCCTCCAGAATATTCGTCAAAGCAAACCTGACTCCCTTGGCTACTCGTAAAAATTTGAGTACCCAAGAGTTTATATAAAACAGAAATAAACACTTGGGTCAGACATGGGTCTGGTGTGAGTAAACGGTTTAACTTACTTAACTTCAAAACCTTTGAAATCAAAAGGTATCACGTAAGACTTCCCACACATAAACATGGAAAAGTTTTTACCTTACGCTAACCAAAACTTTGATAGGAAATCTGGTTGTATTATAATAGGTCTAGGGTTTTCAAATAAATATGAAATAGCCGAAATTGTTACATTATTAAATTCCAGCATACATAGGTATACAATCAAGTCCGTTATCACTTATTGGAAGTTGGATTTCCATACAATGGCAGGGCTACTGGGGTACCGCCCGTCACAGTACGTGGCCTAGATCACCGTACCGAGGAGTACGCCCGCTCCCCTGCAACACAAAGCCGGAACCATCCCTTACTGGATAATTCCGAATAAAATCACCCCACGGTTGTGTACTGCAACCGTACCACTAAGTCGAAATAGAAAGGGACATCTAGACAGGGATGACCTTACTCTCAGTGGGCGCTACCCACGAAGCCTTGCTGCACCTCCCCTGTTTTAGCCATTCCCGGTTGATGAGGCTTGAGGTCACGATTACCTTTAATCAGAACACTTCACTTAGAATGCTCATCGTCCACCTGACGATGTTTTGAAAGCATTCAATCCATACAAGTTCGTTCCGGGTTCGAACGAAACCGAAGGCATTATCTCGTTACACTCGTTTTGGAATCACCCTCAGAGTTAACGACAATAACCCTTGCACTCTGAATCTTCATCTTCACTTGAGATTCACGACCTATCGTTAATTTGGATCGATGTGGTATTCGGGTCTCCAGACCTGGAAATCCGGTATACGGAAACCCGATCCCGGTCTCATCGAAATCCAAAACGTATCTTTTAAGGCCAAGTTGTTTAAAGGTTTAAACAATTCAATTCAATACTTGAATTCACACAGCATTAACATAGATAAATATCACATATTTATCACAGATATATCCAATATCATATCACAGAATATCATAGTATATCATCCAATAGATATCAACCAAATCAGACATTCTACTCAACCATCATTCATAAGCAACCATTTATTAATCTCTATTATAATTAATTTAATCAACTTAAATTAAATTAATTACTTAAGAATTAATTCCTAACCTTGCTTAATCAACATTAATTAATTACAATCCATTTAATTAATTAATCATTAAATATTAATCACTCTTGATTAATTATTAATTACATAAAGTAATTATCCTTAATTAATTTCACAAATTAATTATCCTTAATCATTTATAGTAATTAACCTTTAATTACTCTCATTAATTCCAATAATTAATGATCCTTAATTAATTACTTTTATTAATTAATTAACTATAATTAATTACATTATTCCTTAATTAATTACATTAATTAATCATACTTTAATTAATTACTTTCAGTTATCAACCTTAAATAATTACTCCAATTACATACAGTAATTTATTTATTAATTACTTACACTAAGTAATTATACTTAATCAATCTTATTAAGTAACTATACCTAATCAATTACCAAGTGACTATCCTTAATTAATTAACAAATTAATTAACTTAAATAAATCACATTCATTTCATAAATCATAACTGAGTAATTCCTCCTTAATTACCCTTTAAACAATTTAATTAATCCTTGATTAATTATTCTTCAACTATTAATTAATAAACCTTATTTATTAATCAATATCCTTTAATACAAAGTAATCAATCCTTAATTAATTAAACTTAATTAACTAATTAATTATTCTTAGTTATTAATTAATAAAGGTTAATTATTAATTAACAACCTTAATTACCAATTTAATTAATCCATAATTATCTATTAATCAATCTTTAAATGATAATTAATTAACCCTTAATAACAGTTAAATAAATTCTTATTTAACTTTAATTATAGATAAATAATTTCTTAATTATTAATTAAGAAAACTTAATTATTACTTAATAAAAATTTATTAAGTACTTCTTAATTACTATTTTAATTAACTCTTAATCATTTAATCAATCCTTATTAAATAAATTAATTAATCTTAATTCCTTAATTAAATTAATTAATTTCAACTCATTTAAAAATCTTAATTAATCTTAAGATAAACATCATCATTAAAAATATTTGATCTTAGTAATTAACTTACTTAATTAAATGTCATTAATTAAGTTTTAAAATAAATAAATAATTACTTACCCTTAATTATTTATTAACAATCCTTAATTACAAGTTACTAAATCACTTGAAAACTAATTGTTAATTTACTCATCCTCAACCATAACTAATTTAATAAATCACTCATTATTTATTCCTTTTATTATCAAACTTAAATTAAGTTTTAAGATAAAACATTCCCTTATTAATTACCTTATTACATTTCAAATTTAAGTTTGAAAATAACTTAAGGATTTAACTTAATACATTTAAGTTAATCAAATCATACAAATTAATTTATACAAACTTTCCATTTCCAAGAAAAGGATTTTTAAGAAAATGATTTAACTTGATTTTTAAAGTTTTAAAAACTTACTTTATTTAAATTTTAAAAACTAGTTTAAATATTTTACTTTGTGTTTAAGTCATATGTATTTGAATCAAACAAATACATCTTCTTCTTATTCTTCCTTTTTAAACAAAGTTTAGTTTTAATTTTTTTAAAACTGTTTTAAACTTAACAGTTCATTCCAAAAATCTCGCGTACCTCCCCTATCACAAACCCGAGCCAAAAGCTTATCTACGCGAGTTCCTCCCGAGAATTTTAAAAACTGTTTCATTTTAAAGTTTAAACTGTTAAAACTTTTAACAGTTTCACTCTCTCGCGTACGACCTTAAAACAACCCGTGCCAAAAGCCTTTCTTCCCGAGACCCACTTCGAGAAAAAGAAACTCATGAACCCAAACTCATCAACACTGACACGCCGTGTCACTATGCACCATGCACCGCCAACGGTGATCCTCCGACCATCGCCAAAGCTTCCCACACACCCACGAACTCTCCAGCAACCCATCGCAATCATCCAAACACTTCCAGAAGCCACGATTCAAAATCGAGTTATTCAGTGGAAGCTGGAACCAAAACCACTGCTAGAAATCGTCTCGAATCCATCAATTCTGACCACTGGAGGTTGAACCACTTCATCCACGCCTTGCCGATCACCTACGCCACCAAACCCCACAGCCTCAAGCCACTCGATACATCTGAGACGAAGAAATGATCACAATTTCGACACTGTACCAATCTAGGTTAAAATTTTAGTTCAACCTGCCACCGCCACCACGACTAACTACCACCCCTCTTACTATTTTTGCCCACTTCCCTGATCGTTCATCTAACTCCAGCAAAAACTTCGACCACCAGAAACACTTCAGTCACCAGAGATCATCAAAAACCCAAATTCTGGTTAACTACAAACTACACCCTCAATATAATTTTAAAAATTGTAAATTTTGTTTTAAAAATCTTGTTTTACAGAGATGATTCAAGATATGAACTTGAATCAGTATAATTCGATATTTGATTTTTGATATCTTAAAGGATTCCTACTGTTATTTTACAAAAACAAGCATATTTCAAAACATACTTACTTGTTTATTTTTTTAGTACCTAGATTATACTAAAACTAAGCTAATTTGTTTTTAAACCAAATCCTAACAATGAATAAATAAAAAGGTATGGGATTTGGTAAATAGGTTATCACAACAATCTGGAAACAGAGGCATATATACATAGTTCAATACATACAACAGTGTACATCCATATCTATAACATGCAAAGTTACTTCATTCACAAATCATATGAAAGCAAATTTAAACTCATTTTAGCTTTTGCAAAAGAATGTTTACTCACCTATTTCAAAGAGACAGAGAGATTTAAAACAGTTTTGAACAGGCTTGAAAACTGGATACTTTTGAACTGCTTCATTTCTTTTTAAAAACAGGAACTTGCTTTCAATTTGACTTCCTTTTAAAAACTGAAAAGCTTTTGAAAACTTGCTTCTGCCTCAAATTATAATGCATGCACTTGGAAAGGATGACTGGTCTTTTGAAGAACAATGGTTACAGATCTTTTGAAAGAGCATTGCAGATTGGTTTTGAAAGTAGCTCAGGCAATTGGAATTTTGAGATGATTTTCAGGCATTGATTTGGTTTTAGAGATATGGTTTCAGGTATTTGAAATTTGAGAATCAAGCTTTTGCAGATTAATTCAGGTTTGATATTTTTGGTTTGAGGTAGTTTCAGATTTGTAGATACTTGGTTTAGAAAGGCATTTCAGTTTTTTGGTTTGAGAAAATCTCAGTTTGGTTTGAGGATTTGATTTTAGTTCCGGTTGAAGATGATTTCAGTTTTGATCATTTTCTGGTTTTGGTTTGGTCTTTGAAAAATGAGATTAGAAAAGAAAAGAGAATGGAAAGATAGAAATTTATATAGTTAATTTAGATTTAATAAAAATTTAAAGAAAATAGAACAAATGGTTGACACTTGTCTTAACCATTGCTTAATTGCCTTACACATGTATTTTTCATGTTTAGAAATTTAACACTTGTCCTTAATCTTTTTATATTATTTTTAAAAAGATTTTAAAAGCTTTTATATTAATTTCTTAATTATAAATGCTTTTCTATATTATACATAAATGAAACCTTTGAAAGAAAAATAAAATAAAAACCCATTTATATCCTAAAAATCATATACAATGTATTTCATTCATTTTTTAAGTGTAAAAATATCTTTTGTATTTATTTACTATTAAATAAACACTTTCTAAATTTATATACAAAATCTCTTTAAGGAAGACAAAAATAAAACAAAGGCCTTATTTTAAATAAAAGTCTTGTTCGTATATTCTTATACCCAAATATATTAAAATAATTATCTTTTAAAGATTCAAATTCAAATTTTACCTTTAAAAATCCAATTTAAAATCAACTTAACATTTATATTTTTATATAAACACATTATTAAGTTTGAACTTAATTATTTCATTTAAAAACAACTCAAGACAATATATATATATATATTTAAACAATACTTATTAATTTTAGAAATGATAAATCTATTAAAAATCAAATTTATAAAATAACATAATTTAAACAATTATTCTTATTACAAATCAATCTATACCATAATTAAAACATCTTATTATTATATTATTTGGTTATTTATATTAATATTATCAATTTGAATAATTTAAATTTAGAGATTATCACATTTTAAATTCCTCGAAATCCCGGGATATTACATTCCTTCCCCCTTAAAAGAATTTCGTCCTCGAAATTTAAAACAAAAGATAATCCAAATTTTTATTTTATTTCAATCCATTTTAAAACAATTCAAGCATACTTATCAGCCATACACTATCAAACAAACAACCATTCATCCAAACAAACAATTTCATCCAAGCAACAATTCATACAAACAACAATTCTAGTTATCCGAACATAGATCCGGATAAACTACCTAAAATTATCCCGAGTTTCCCCGATACAGATACTGGGTTACTCGCTCTACTAAATCCAAACTGGTAATTCAATACCGAAGCCAAAACACTTATCCTCACAAAAATTCAGAAAGATCCAATATACTCGGAGCTATCTTCCTAGTCTTACCCAATCTTATTTGCTCCCTTTTACTGAAGAAATAACAACGAAGTCTCCAACTTCGAATTCCAAATTCTCCATCTCTAATCCACAGAACTCTTCTGATGATTCTAGGCTGCCTTCACCTTTCCTGATCAGCTCAATTTTTGTTGATGCTTCTCGAAACAAACAGGACCAAAAACAATCCAATAACAGATCCTCTCAAGATTTACAGAAATCCAGAACTCAAACTCTACTCCACAATCATCGGTAGATTCCAAATACTTCTCCTATCCGGAAAAAACAAAACAGATGCTCTCACCAATCTGACCTTCAAAACTTGAAAAGCTTCCTGTAGGAACCCTCTAATCCAAACACTGCAATTTCCGGTTGCTTCCACTCTAGAACAACTACTACCAAGCTTTCGCTGCTCAACTCTGATCTAGATGTCGTCTATGAACTCGAACACAAACTAGATCAACACTTCCCATAAAATCTCTGACAACTCTATAACTCCTACATCTTCTAGAGATGCCTCAAACTCAAGCAAAAGATTTCCCAAGAGAACACTCAAACTATCGCAAGTCACTTTTGCGATCCTATCCAGTCCAATATCCAAAGATTACTGTTCTTTCTTAATCCATCAGAACAGTCTAGTGCTTGACCAATCCATTTGAAAAATGAATTTACTCCGCAGCTTCTGAACTCCACTTTACGAACTGCTAAGCCAAAAGATCTTCCAGCAGGAACACAGAACACTCGAACTGCACTGCAGACACAGATGCCAAAGACTCCTTATCCAAAGTTCTTCGAGAAACTCGATCCTCAAACCAACAGAAACACCACGCTGGACTCAGCCTCAACACCGAATGCAGACACACTTCCTTAAACTTGCTCCAAAAGAAAACATCGTCGGAGACATCCATAGTCACTGCATCTCATCTCGCAGTTACTACTCCCTGAGATACCATCACACACTTCTGTCTAACAGACAGATCCAAACTCTCAAAAATCCGCTCACACGAGCGCGATCAAACTTATACTTCAATGTTGGACTCCGAACCTTAACAGGTTTCCTTCAGAGATCAATGAAATCCTTACACCATATCAAAACTCACTCGAGACGGTATTGGGTATACAGTCTCGACAAATATACTCTTCCAATCTCAAACATCCAAACTCCAACCATTTGTAGTCGTGTTACACACACCACTACCCTATCTACCTTTATAACTTATTTGGAAAACCCGAACAGATAATCCAACAAATAGGTAGAATATATATATATATATAGTTATATAAAAATTACAAATACGTTCTCTCAAGATAGATACCACTCCAGAGCCTAGGTATTCACTCAACCAATTGCTCTGATACCAAATGTGACGACCCGACTTTCATCGACCAGAAAGTCGTATCGCTAATAAGAAAGAAAGGGATAGAAAGAGAAAAGAAGAGAAGAAAGAAAGAAACAACAACAGAATCTAAACAGCGGAACGAATAAATTATATTAATAACATAAACTATTACATAGTTTCATATACAACAACTATCAGAGTTACACAATATATACAAAACATACTAGACAGTTATAAACACCTGTCTAGTTTTTACAATACAAGATACAACACAGATAATAATGACTCAGAGATCAACACAGCGGAATACTATATCTACGAACGCCGAAGCCTCCTGCTCCATTGCTCCTCCAGAATATTCGTCAAAGCAAACCTGACTCCCTTGGCTACTCGTAAAAATTTGAGTACCCAAGAGTTTATATAAAACAGAAATAAACACTTGGGTCAGACATGGGTCTGGTGTGAGTAAACGGTTTAACTTACTTAACTTCAAAACCTTTGAAATCAAAAGGTATCACGTAAGATTTCCCACACATAAACATGGAAAAGTTTTTACCTTACGCTAACCAAAACTTTGATAGGAAATCTGGTTGTATTATAATAGGTCTAGGGTTTTCAAATAAATATGAAATAGCCGAAATTGTTACATTATTAAATTCCAGCATACATAGGTATACAATCAAGTCCGTTATCACTTATTGGAAGTTGGATTTCCATACAATGGCAGGGCTACTGGGGTACCGCCCGTCACAGTACGTGGCCTAGATCACCGTACCGAGGAGTACGCCCGCTCCCCTGCAACACAAAGCCGGAACCATCCCTTACTGGATAATTCCGAATAAAATCACCCCACGGTTGTGTACTGCAACCGTACCACTAAGTCGAAATAGAAAGGGACATCTAGACAGGGATGACCTTACTCTCAGTGGGCGCTACCCACGAAGCCTTGCTGCACCTCCCCTGTTTTAGCCATTCCCGGTTGATGAGGCTTGAGGTCACGATTACCTTTAATCAGAACACTTCACTTAGAATGCTCATCGTCCACCTGACGATGTTTTGAAAGCATTCAATCCATACAAGTTCGTTCCGGGTTCGAACGAAACCGAAGGCATTATCTCGTTACACTCGTTTTGGAATCACCCTCAGAGTTAACGACAATAACCCTTGCACTCTGAATCTTCATCTTCACTTGAGATTCACGACCTATCGTTAATTTGGATCGATGTGGTATTCGGGTCTCCAGACCTGGAAATCCGGTATACGGAAACCCGATCCCGGTCTCATCGAAATCCAAAACGTATCTTTTAAGGCCAAGTTGTTTAAAGGTTTAAACAATTCAATTCAATACTTGAATTCACACAGCATTAACATAGATAAATATCACATATTTATCACAGATATATCCAATATCATATCACAGAATATCATAGTATATCATCCAATAGATATCAACCAAATCAGACATTCTACTCAACCATCATTCATAAGCAACCATTTATTAATCTCTATTATAATTAATTTAATCAACTTAAATTAAATTAATTACTTAAGAATTAATTCCTAACCTTGCTTAATCAACATTAATTAATTACAATCCATTTAATTAATTAATCATTAAATATTAATCACTCTTGATTAATTATTAATTACATAAAGTAATTATCCTTAATTAATTTCACAAATTAATTATCCTTAATCATTTATAGTAATTAACCTTTAATTACTCTCATTAATTCCAATAATTAATGATCCTTAATTAATTACTTTTATTAATTAATTAACTATAATTAATTACATTATTCCTTAATTAATTACATTAATTAATCATACTTTAATTAATTACTTTCAGTTATCAACCTTAAATAATTACTCCAATTACATACAGTAATTTATTTATTAATTACTTACACTAAGGAATTATACTTAATCAATCTTATTAAGTAACTATACCTAATCAATTACCAAGTGACTATCCTTAATTAATTAACAAATTAATTAACTTAAATAAATCACATTCATTTCATAAATCATAACTGAGTAATTCCTCCTTAATTACCCTTTAAACAATTTAATTAATCCTTGATTAATTATTCTTCAACTATTAATTAATAAACCTTATTTATTAATCAATATCCTTTAATACAAAGTAATCAATCCTTAATTAATTAAACTTAATTAACTAATTAATTATTCTTAGTTATTAATTAATAAAGGTTAATTATTAATTAACAACCTTAATTACCAATTTAATTAATCCATAATTATCTATTAATCAATCTTTAAATGATAATTAATTAACCCTTAATAACAGTTAAATAAATTCTTATTTAACTTTAATTATAGATAAATAATTTCTTAATTATTAATTAAGAAAACTTAATTATTACTTAATAAAAATTTATTAAGTACTTCTTAATTACTATTTTAATTAACTCTTAATCATTTAATCAATCCTTATTAAATAAATTAATTAATCTTAATTCCTTAATTAAATTAATTAATTTCAACTCATTTAAAAATCTTAATTAATCTTAAGATAAACATCATCATTAAAAATATTTGATCTTAGTAATTAACTTACTTAATTAAATGTCATTAATTAAGTTTTAAAATAAATAAATAATTACTTACCCTTAATTATTTATTAACAATCCTTAATTACAAGTTACTAAATCACTTGAAAACTAATTGTTAATTTACTCATCCTCAACCATAACTAATTTAATAAATCACTCATTATTTATTCCTTTTATTATCAAACTTAAATTAAGTTTTAAGATAAAACATTCCCTTATTAATTACCTTATTACATTTCAAATTTAAGTTTGAAAATAACTTAAGGATTTAACTTAATACATTTAAGTTAATCAAATCATACAAATTAATTTATACAAACTTTCCATTTCCAAGAAAAGGATTTTTAAGAAAATGATTTAACTTGATTTTTAAAGTTTTAAAAACTTACTTTATTTAAATTTTAAAAACTAGTTTAAATATTTTACTTTGTGTTTAAGTCATATGTATTTGAATCAAACAAATACATCTTCTTCTTATTCTTCCTTTTTAAACAAAGTTTAGTTTTAATTTTTTTAAAACTGTTTTAAACTAAACAGTTCATTCCAAAAATCTCGCGTACCTCCCCTATCACAAACCCGAGCCAAAAGCTTATCTACGCGAGTTCCTCCCGAGAATTTTAAAAACTGTTTCGTTTTAAAGTTTAAACTGTTAAAACTTTTAACAGTTTCACTCTCTCGCGTACGACCTTAAAACAACCCGTGCCAAAAGCCTTTCTTCCCGAGACCCACTTCGAGAAAAAGAAACTCATGAACCCAAACTCATCAACACTGACACGCCGTGTCACTATGCACCATGCACCGCCAACGGTGATCCTCCGACCATCGCCAAAGCTTCCCACACACCCACGAACTCTCCAGCAACCCATCGCAATCATCCAAACACTTCCAGAAGCCACGATTCAAAATCGAGTTATTCAGTGGAAGTTGGAACCAAAACCACTGCTAGAAATCGTCTCGAATCCATCAATTCTGACCACTGGAGGTTGAACCACTTCATCCACGCCTTGCCGATCACCTACGCCACCAAACCCCACAGCCTCAAGCCACTCGATACATTTGAGACGAAGAAATGATCACAATTTCGACACTGTACCAATCTAGGTTAAAATTTTAGTTCAACCTGCCACCGCCACCACGACTAACTACCACCCCTCTTACTATTTTTGCCCACTTCCCTGATCGTTCATCTAACTCCAGCAAAAACTTCGACCACCAGAAACACTTCAGTCACCAGAGATCATCAAAAACCCAAATTCTGGTTAACTACAAACTACACCCTCAATATAATTTTAAAAATTGTAAATTTTGTTTTAAAAATCTTGTTTTACAGAGATGATTCAAGATATGAACTTGAATCAGTATAATTCGATATTTGATTTTTGATATCTTAAAGGATTCCTACTGTTATTTTACAAAAACAAGCATATTTCAAAACATACTTACTTGTTTATTTTTTTAGTACCTAGATTATACTAAAACTAAGCTAATTTGTTTTTAAACCAAATCCTAACAATGAATAAATAAAAAGGTATGGGATTTGGTAAATAGGTTATCACAACAATCTGGAAACAGAGGCATATATACATAGTTCAATACATACAACAGTGTACATCCATATCTATAACATGCAAAGTTACTTCATTCACAAATCATATGAAAGCAAATTTAAACTCATTTTAGCTTTTGCAAAAGAATGTTTACTCACCTATTTCAAAGAGACAAAGAGATTTAAAACAGTTTTGAACAGGCTTGAAAACTGGATACTTTTGAACTGCTTCATTTCTTTTTAAAAACAGGAACTTGCTTTCAATTTGACTTCCTTTTAAAAACTGAAAAGCTTTTGAAAACTTGCTTCTGCCTCAAATTATAATGCATGCACTTGGAAAGGATGACTGGTCTTTTGAAGAACAATGGTTATAGATCTTTTGAAAGAGCATTGCAGATTGGTTTTGAAAGTAGCTCAGGCAATTGGAATTTTGAGATGATTTTCAGGCATTGATTTGGTTTTAGAGATATGGTTTCAGGTATTTGAAATTTGAGAATCAAGCTTTTGCAGATTAATTCAGGTTTGATATTTTTGGTTTGAGGTAGTTTCAGATTTGTAGATACTTGGTTTAGAAAGGCATTTCAGTTTTTTGGTTTGAGAAAATCTCAGTTTGGTTTGAGGATTTGATTTTAGTTCCGGTTGAAGATGATTTCAGTTTTGATCATTTTCTGGTTTTGGTTTGGTCTTTGAAAAATGAGATTAGAAAAGAAAAGAGAATGGAAAGATAGAAATTTATATAGTTAATTTAGATTTAATAAAAATTTAAAGAAAATAGAACAAATGGTTGACACTTGTCTTAACCATTGCTTAATTGCCTTACACATGTATTTTTCATGTTTAGAAATTTAACACTTGTCCTTAATCTTTTTATATTATTTTTAAAAAGATTTTAAAAGCTTTTATATTAATTTCTTAATTATAAATGCTTTTCTATATTATACATAAATGAAACCTTTGAAAGAAAAATAAAATAAAAACCCATTTATATCCTAAAAATCATATACAATGTATTTCATTCATTTTTTAAGTGTAAAAATATCTTTTGTATTTATTTACTATTAAATAAACACTTTCTAAATTTATATACAAAATCTCTTTAAGGAAGACAAAAATAAAACAAAGGCCTTATTTTAAATAAAAGTCTTGTTCGTATATTCTTATACCCAAATATATTAAAATAATTATCTTTTAAAGATTCAAATTCAAATTTTACCTTTAAAAATCCAATTTAAAATCAACTTAACATTTATATTTTTATATAAACACATTATTAAGTTTGAACTTAATTATTTCATTTAAAAACAACTCAAGACAATATATATATATTTAAACAATACTTATTAATTTTAGAAATGATAAATCTATTAAAAATCAAATTTATAAAATAACATAATTTAAACAATTATTCTTATTACAAATCAATCTATACCATAATTAAAACATCTTATTATTATATTATTTGGTTATTTATATTAATATTATCAATTTGAATAATTTAAATTTAGAGATTATCACATTTTAAATTCCTCGAAATCCCGGGATATTACAATATATATGAGCGCGTATTTGTTAGTGACTAATAAAATGTTTTGTGTTGATTGGTCTGTTGAGTGGTTTATGAATTCTGGTCGATGCATGGTGGCCACGTGTATTTGATAGGGATTCCTAAATACTTAACAAGGTAATCTGACATACAATTTTTGAAAGGACTATATTTTATATATATGAAAGAGTATCTTTTAAAATAATATAGATATTTATATGTGTTAGTTTGTGGTTAAAGAAGTAATAACATTTAGTTATTATTGTTTGTTGATTGAATGAACACCTAGTGTTCACAATTTGACTATAAGGTGTTTGATAACATTGGGTTAAGGATAATAAATTTATATAAGTTAATAAATGAGCATGTTGTATCAAAGTGTATTTTACAAAAATAAAATGATTATGTGAAAAAAATGGATTTGAAAGATATGTTTTATAAAAAGGGATTTTGAAAATTTAAATCCTGGTATCTTAGAAAGCTTTGAAAAATTTAAAATAATGATATTTTTATATATCACTTAGAGGACCTGTTGTCTTTCGGGTATTGAGTTTTGGCTTCGTCCTAAAGCAGCATAAAGAGCACGTGCAAAGAGAGAAGCACAAGAAAAATTAGAACTAGGACTTTATGCAGGCATCTACTATTACAGATGCGGTAAAAAGGACATCATGCAGTTAGTTGTAAGGATAGAAAGGTAAAGAACTGGAGGAAAGAAAAACCTGTTCTGGATGATATAGTATGTTTCAAGTGTAAAGGGCAAGGGCATTTCTTACATGAGTGCCCTAAAAGAAAGAAGAATCCTAGAGTTCCATCAGGAAAGGTAAAGGGTTACTACCACCGCAAAGGACTGGGACATATAACCAGAGAGTGTCCTACATAAACTTGTAGTTGTTGCTATGAGGGGAAAAATTTATGGAAGGACTGTGCGAAGAAAAGAACAGGGAAGGTTGACATTGGTACCAAGGGAGAAGCACCATCTACCTCGGCAAAGGCCTAAGAATATTGTGTATAGCAGTCCTAGTCTCTATATAATGATTGTGTAACCTTTAGGCTTATCCTTTAAGTCATTAATACATGCTATGGTTATGGTTGGATGTATATATTATGATAATAATTAGTAAATCTCTTTTCGGTGGATTATTCTCTTTGTGCATTTCTTCTATAACCAATTAAATAAGATATTCTGAAATACAACTTGAAAGGGATTTTAAATAAAGAAGTGGCTTTATAAACGTGTGTAAACCAAAGTTAATTTTTTTATGAAATGTTTTCATAAAGATTTTTGGAATGTTTATATTTATAAAAGAGTTTTTATAACGTTAAAATATTTTTGAAGACAAATGATTTGAAAGTGATATTTAACTATATTTTTAAAAGTGATTTAAAAAGGGCTTAAGTGGAAGAAGACATGGATTTCGACATCATGGTCGTAAATAAATGTTTTCGAGAAAGTGAGGAAGACATAGACTATAACACTATTATTATAGTAAGTGATTTCCGAAAGGATATATTTTATTTAGTATATGGGATTTATACATATCCTATATTTGATGTTAAGATTCGAGGTAGCTAACTTATATCTATGTTTAAGTTAAGAATGTCTTTCATTCAAGGCTCGACAGGTAATGATACCCCATTGATTGGCTCCATTATTAACTAATAATTAGTTTAAGTTCGAATCGAAAATTAATATTAAGTACAATTAATTAGATCCATATACTAGTGTTTATGGGTTGCCGTAACGATGTTTTACGCAACATTCGTTTTGATCCAATAAAGTGTGTTTTGGAAAATATGAAGCTTTCCTTAAAGACTTTTATGTATTTAAGTATATAGAAGTATTTTTTAAGTGTTGAAATTAAATGGTTTCTTTGTAAAGAAGTGTAATAACCCAAAATTTAACCCATAAATTAATTAACGAATTAATTAAATGATAAAATAACTTTGTGAAATTATCGGAATTAAGCCATGGGAGTTGCACCATTGTGTCCATGGTAATTTTCTAGTCAATTTCCATATATAGAACGTCGGAATCCGAGCTAAAATGAAGAAGATACGAATTAACAAGAATAAGAGAAAATCGAAAAAAATAAATAAACAAAAATCTATTGGGGGTCGACCTAGAGGTCGACCATCCCACTGCCTAGGTCGACCTGGCTATATGGGCTGTCGACCTATAGATCAACCCGCCTCAGCAATTGAACGAAGGAAATATTCCTTCATTCCAGTAACGTTCAAACACCTCATTTTGCATTCTTTTGTTTAATCTAGTCCTTCCGTGCTTCCATCCGATGGCTCCTATTCAGCCTATGACATGGTTGCATCCTATTCAATCCCCAAATCCAATGATCTAAGATCCACTTCTACACCTATAAATAAGACCCTAGGCCTGACACTTTTTCTCATTCAAGATTTTCTCCAATTGGGTTCACCTTCTTAGGCAGGATCCTAAAAGGAATAATTTTCCGAGGAAGAAATCGTTCTAAATTAAAATATTTAACAACCCCAAGTGGATCTAGGAAGACTAAGGGAAGAGCTAAGGACCATAGGTGAGTGGTTTTAATTATCTTAGATTTTTAAGTAATTTAAAATAATAGGGTTTTCAATAGTTGTAGTTTTACTACGATATTTGGAATAACCTTTTTAGCAGTTTATTTACAGTTTTTAGAATTATTTTCAGTCTATTCCTTTTAGCTATTCTATATTCAGCATTTGTGAGGACAAGTTGTTATAACTGTTCGGTATTGTGATATTGATTTATGTTGTACTCTGATGATGTAATGTATAAAACCGGTTATAGTTCTTTTTGTATAAAGATCAGTTGTTATCTATTATATATTGTTCCACTGCGATTGTAAGATTCTGTGTTGTTATTTCTATTTTCTTCTTCTACCTTTTTCTTCTTCTCCCTAACAATCTGGTATTTTCGAAATTCGATTGCTCGGCATGTAATATATTGGACACATTGATGTCGATTTTCGAAGGTCGAAAACCTGGGCCGTGACACTTGATATCAGAGCTGAAGGTTAAGCGAGAACCTTGGCTCTGGTAGGGATTACTCATTAGAGATAGGGTCAGTAGCACCCTAGAATGAGTTTGAATGTATTAATAGATATGAGCGTGTATTTGTTAGTGAATATAAAATTGTTTTATATTGTGTTGATTAGTTTGTTGAGTGGTTATGGATTCTGGTCAATACGAGTAATTAAAGTTATTGATAGAGATCTCTAAGCACTATAATAGAACAATTTGACACGGTATTATTTTAAAATGAGGTAAATGAAATAATTTTACCCAAATTATTTTTATATATAAAAGGAATAATTTTCATAAATTATTATAGTGTATATGGTATGCTTGTTGTTAGGAAATGATAATATTAAATTATTATCATTGTTGTTGTGGAAATTGGATAAGAAATTGATGCTATAACCAAAAGTTAAGAAATTAATCCATATGACAATAATGGAATTTGTAAATATGAGTTTATAAATGTGATTTATAATTTGAAATGAAAAGGTATTCCGGAGGAATATTTAAAGATGATATGGGTTATAAAAACGATTTATAAAGGAATTAAAAGATGGAAATTTGCGAATCTAAATCCCGTTGGTTTTGAAAATGTTTTTCAAAGTTGGAAAATAATAGTGATATTATTTGGAGAATATTTTTGAGTTGGAAAAGAAATCTATTGAGATTTGGAACAAAAATATTTAAAAATGGTTTTTAAAGGAATAAAAGCACTGAACTCACTTCGGTCGCTGGAAAATAATTCTGATGATGATCGTGACATCATCGGTGTTCATTTTCGAGTTTCCAAGGGAGTAATTGCTACCTGGTAAAACTAATTTGATTTGAAATTCAAAGGGATGATTTGATATACCAAGGATTTTGGGTATATATATGATTTCAAAAATGATTTTGAAATACTTAAGTAATTGTTTAAATCCTGGAATTTGATCTAAAACGTTTTATGGAATAATAAATGAGTTTAAAAACCTATAAGAATTTGAAATTTAATTAGAATAAAATTTAACTTAAGAAGAGTTAGAATAAAGGTAAGTGTGATAGTAAAATAAAGTGGTAAAGTAAACCAATTAAATGAAGTGAATTGGAAGAAATTGGCGAATAGAATATTAGATGTTTGAAAACTTATAAAGGTTTTGAAATTTGATTATTGGAAGGGAATTAAACTTGAATTAATTTAAGTAAAGTGAATTTTGAGAAAATAAGCCTAAGTAGACTGCATAGAATAGATATTGAAAATAGAATTTATTGAGACTGAAATAAATTAGTGGATGAACAAATTAATTTAATTTGTAAGTAAATGGAATTGAAAACTGAATATTAAAATGGTATTTAATTTGAATTATGTTAAATAAAGTGAAGTTGAAAAATTAGTTCGAGGGGACTAAATAAAATAAAAGTTTGGAAATATAATTTGATTGAGATTTGAAGTAAATTAGTGAATGGAACTAATTAAAGAAATTGGTTAATTAAATATGGTTTGAGATATGGTTGATAGAATTCAATATGTAAGATTTGGAAGGTAAATTGAGTTCAAATGGAATTGAAAATTTAATTTGAATAAAATGAATGTAAACCAAAGTGATGAAGTGAAAATAAATATAAGAAGTTGTACAAAATGTTTATAATAGACTTAAGAAATTGATGATGAGATTCTTAAGTAAAATTGATATTGG
Source organism: Allium fistulosum (assembly GCA_030737815.1). Classification (NCBI taxonomy): domain Eukaryota; kingdom Viridiplantae; phylum Streptophyta; class Magnoliopsida; order Asparagales; family Amaryllidaceae; genus Allium; species Allium fistulosum. Next base: position 240,832,930 of record CM060902.1, read on the forward strand.
AAAAATATACTAAGTAAGTATGTAAATGAAGATTAAATAAAAAGGTGTGTAAAATGATAAGTGTGGATAATTGAATGGAAATGAAAGTAAATGTGAATAAAGAGAAATTGATATAGCTAATGATCAATTGGAAATTAAAACGTATGTTGTATGTATATTATTTTATTCGCATAACGGTTTGATCTAAATTCAAGCACATAATTTCGGGATAGTTATGTCGATCCGAGTTAGGATTTTTCGCTCGATTTTCGATGGCGAACCCTGGATATGGATTTTTGATTGATCTTGAAATTCTCTATCATAGTATATGGCTATGCAAGGAGAATGACGATTTCTAATCAAGGAATCAAATCCGAGTCTGCACTAGAGAGTCGTGTGAACGATACTAGTTCGGAAATGAAATTGTGTGATCGAGTGAGCGATCGGATTTGACACAACATACGAATGATATATGTACATCGTACGGGGTTTGGTAAAATGAATATTTGGAAATTTGAAAATTTTGAGAAGAAATGAATTAAATGATTTTGAATTGTATTTATTGGATACTGTTAGTAAGTGAGGTGCAGGTAATTAAAAGCAAAAAGCTAAACTGATGTCTTCGATTTCAGAAGTAAAATTTGATCGCCCGACAAAAGGTATGTATTTAAATTGTTGTATGAAATTGATGGTTTTATGATTGAGCCACTTGGCTTTTGTTTTCTTTTGATGATTTGGGGTCGTAGAGGCAATTTTGTAGTTTTTCGGATCTAGCCGCGTAAAGGAGACGCTGGCAAAAAATTTCGAAAATTCAGGGAGTTAGAAAATTTTGGAGAAAATTTTGATAATTTAAAATTTGGTTATAAATTAAAATTTGAATGATTGAGGGGACACTATTATCTGAAATCTATGGATGAGTTGGGAAGTTAGTAAGAGTGATAGTGTGTCTTCAATAAAAATTGTTTTTAAGAAGTTGTATGAAACTGCGTAGTTTTGGAAAATCGTTAACGGGTTTTGGACCATTCTTCTTACCTGGCAATTTCGAGGATGAAATTCTTATATGGGGGAAGGAATGTAACGATCCATAATTTTGGATATTTGAAATTGAAATATTTAATTGATTTTAAATATTTTAATAGTTAATTTTTAACTTGACTTTCAGATATAACCATTTATTGGATAATTAAATTGTTGAATTTAATAATTGAAATTGGGTAAAATATTAAATCTGGAGTTTTAAGCTTGTTAAAAATAATTTAAAGGCTCATAAAATTTATATTAATAATAAAATTGATAATAAAAGTTTTAAATTTGAATTTAAAAGTGATTTGTTCAGTTTTAAAAATATATCGTTTAAATTGACATTTAAAAGTAGCCTTCCGGGACACAGTCTCGGAATTTGACGAAACCAGTTCCATTGAATCCGTAATAGTGTATTATTATTGGATTTCAACTTTCATAGTGTTTGGAGTTATCGTTTGATCGTACGGGATATACACGCGCTGAAATTTATATCGAAAATTCAATTTAATAATTGGGCCCAAAAAGCTATCTTCTCCATACGATCGAATTAGGACTCGAAACCTTTTCCATTGCGTTTGGAATAGGGGTATAAAATTATGAACCCCTAGCGGCATACCTAGATAGGAGGTCGAGATTTTAAGTTGCGAAATCGAGACGATTTAAAATTTAAATAATATATATATATATATATATATTTGTATATGTTGACTGGTCAAGATATTTCATATCAGAACTTTCTCACCTCTCTTCAAATCACTATAGTTAACCTATTCAAACACTCTTCCCATCCTTTCCACCTCTTTTCTTTTAAATCACGCGTTTTCTTATTTTTGAATGCAACAGTATGGCTGAAAAAAAAAATGGCTGCAACAAGAAGAATAACGAAGCTCCTCAAAAATTTTAACAATCTTATCAAACAAAATTTAAATCTCTAACTCTTGTGAGCATCTCGGTCGAACTCGTGAGGCCTGGACTTCGTCTAGAGTGGCAGTGAAAGGGCACGATCGTTGCCGAAGGGGGTAGCTCAATCTCGAGCTGGGAAGCATTAGAGATAGTGGCGACTGTGGCTAGGGGTAGCTGGGAGCGTGGGAATGTTTCGCTGCGAATTTGGGAAAGGCTGATGGCCTGTGGTGGCAGCGACAGGGAGACGAACGTGGCTACGTTCGTGGACTGAGGGCGGGGCATGCTCTGTCGCAAAGGAGGAGATCGCAAGGGGGAAAAAAGAAGCAGTCTGGAAAGGATTTTGAAATGGTGGGATGTTGTTCGGCGGTGGTGGCCGGAAGGGAAGGGGAGAGCGGTCAATGATGGTTGCTGCTGGTCAACTCGATGATTAAGGGAAGAAGTTATGTTTGAGGCCAGGTTCAATTTTGACAGTGGCTACAATGGAACCAATTTGGAGTCGTCTGGGAATAGCTGGGATTTTATAGAAAAAAAAAGAATTAATTAAATCTGGATGTTCGACGGAAAATGAGAAAAAGATCAAGGTGAGTTAGTCTCACTCAATTTTGGATTACAGCAATTAATTTTAAATGGTTAAAATTAATTATTGACTGATTGGATGAATGGGTATATTTTATCAGTTGAATGTGATATTATTATATATAGTAGTATATATATATTGGAGTGATTGATATTCTTGTATATTTATAGCGGATGAGACCATATACGCCCCGCATAATAGCGGATGACCCTATATACCGCGATATCCCCCTCGAAGTGGGATGTGTATTTTTATACTGTATTAACATCGGTGGATGCAGGGAAAACAGGTTGGAGGGATCCAACTGGATTCCTAAAAAATGTTGAAATTATTTTCATATTCAGTGATATGATTTATTTGAATAATCCGTGATAGATTATATTAGATATTGAATTTATTAGATGCTATGGTATTGCTGGATATATTTTGGCATTTTAAAATATCATAAATATGAATATTGATTTTTTAAAGGAAAAAAGAAGGAATTTTAAAGTAAAATATTTATAGTAAAGATGGCTAAATTTGAAAGTAATGAATTTGGGAAAAATAAATAGTTTGATTATAAAATCCTATTTAATAATTCCGGAATATGGAAAAATAGAGATCATTGAATAAATGTGAATAAAAGGGTTTTAAAAATAAGAACTTAAGCGATATTATTTTAAGTATAAAAGAATGTATTTTCAAAATTAAGATTTAAATAGTTTGGGAAAAATAAAAGGGGAATTTTGAAAATAAAATATGAAATTGATGTTCTAGATTTAAATAAGATTTTAAATCATAAAAAGGAAGTGAATCTAAAATAGTGGGTTTGGAATATATTTGGGTTAACTAAGAAATTAATTGAAAAACGGAATTTAATTTAGAAAATCGATTAAATGTTGTGAAACCATTATAAACGGGAAATGAGACTATGGGAATTATAAACGAAGTTTATAAAATAAAGTGAAGTAATTATCAGTGGATAATTTGAAATTATAAATTCAGGGTGGAAATTTATAAGGAGATGGGCAAATTGTTTTAAAAACAAATAGTAGTTTTATTTTTTAGAAATGTGAAAAAAGTGAATTTACGGAATTGGAACATAAATCAAGCTGGAAATAAATCAAGAGGGATTTATAAATAATTAGACTGGCTATATTGGAGTTGAAAATATATTTTTTGGAAAAGTTAAGTTTATTTTAAAAGAAGGATTTTAAGTATTAACTAGAAAATTTAAAAGTGTTAAGGAATATTTTAGAAAATTAATTATTTAGTTGTTTAAAAATTTCTTAAAGTATCTTTAAGTATTAATTAAGTAGTTGTATAAATGGTTGATATTAAGTTAATTTTTATTTAAAGAATTAACCGGTATTATTATTTTAAAGGGATAAATTATTCAATATTTATATTATATGATAACTTTTTATTTGAAAGTGTAATTGCCTAAAAATTAGCTTGGGAAATTATTATAGAAATTTCATAAGTATTATTTTGAAAAATTTTAAACAAAATTTTCGGGGAGTATTGGTATACTCGCATGGCGTAATTGGGGGCAGTGAGTGCCTGCAGTTAAGTCTTGAATTTCTCTGGGATAGAAACGTAACCATTGAGCTATGAATCCATGGTTTGATACCACAGTGGTACGTTCCAATTTTTTTTTAAAGGTTTCCAAGTATCTTTGACAGAATAGTTTTGGTGAATTTACTCAACTCGATAAGATAAAAATATATTTTGGATAAAGAGATTTAATTTATTAAAATTAAATTAAAAAGAGATTTGGAGTTATTCAGTGGAAAAATGGAATATTGGTTGAATGATTGTTTATTTGGTAGTTAAATAACCGACTATCAAAATTTGGACCAAAAATTTAACTTTGGGAATATCTAGGAGAAATACGGGATTTATATGGTACAACTACCATTCGAGGTGTTATACTGTACGTATAAACTCATTTCGTTCTTCTAGGACGTTTATAAGGGAATCCGTCCACTAACGGCTAGGAGATGATCTTCGATCTTATTTCGTCTGTTTATTTCCTAAAGAACCCGAGTTGAGTTTACCGGAAATATCGAACGTTGTTTCGATGAGACCGGGACCAGATAAGTAATCCGAAAACCACTTCGATCCAACGAGTACGTTTTTGATGTGAACAAGAACATAGAGTCAAAGATGGAGCAGTAAAGTGCAAGGGCTAATCGCTACTAATCCTGAGGATTATTCCAAAATGGATGTAGTAGGAATAGTGCCTTCGGTTCCGTTCAGACCCGGAATGGACTTGTATGGATGAATGCTATTAGAACATTATCATTGGAGGACAATGAGCATTCTAAGTAAAAAATTTCCTTAAAAAGGTAATCGTAGTCTCTAGCCTCATCAACCGAGAATGACTAAAAAGCAGGGGAGATCCAGCAAGGCTAAGTGGGTAGCACCCAATTAGGGTATGTTTATCACCTTTCTAGATAACCTTAGATATTATTTATTACTATGGTGTATGGAAGGAGCTCGAAAGAGGGTGGGAACACCCGGGGTGATAGCATATTCGGTCTATCCAGGTCAGGGATAGTCTGGTCTTGTGTGGCAGGGAATCTCGGTGTGGCCCTCGGTACGCTGTTCTAGACGTGTATTGTGACAGGTGATACCCCAGTACCTAGTTATTCGTATGGAATCCATTCTCCAATAAGCGCCGTACGGTTTTTATTGTGCCCAACTATACTGAAACATGAGATGCAAGCATTTCAGCTATTTGAATAAGTATTTGTACTTAGACACTATTATAATATCAGAGGATTTGATATGAAATGTTTTGGTTATCGTAAGGTAAAAACCTGTCGTGTTTATGTGTGGCGTAGTATTACGAGATACCTTTGATTTTCAAAGGATTTTGAAAACATTAATAATTCAAAATGGGTGTGTTTTCTCACGCTGGTTTTCCAGACTGACTCGGGTGTTATTTTATTATAATTCTCGGGTCAGACCGAGTATTACAGATACATGATAGGATGCTATGGAGCTCAGGGGACGAGCTGGGTGACGAGACGTATCACACGTACTTGATTTTATTCCACTGTGTACTGTAGGCTATATATTCAGCATTTGTGAGGACAAGTTGTTATAACTGTCCGGTGTTGTGTTATTGATTTATATTGTACTCTGATGATGTAATGTATAAAAATGGTTATAGTTCTTTTATATAAAGATCAATTGTTATCTATTATATATTGTTCCGCTGCGATTCTAAGATTCTGTGTTGTTATTTCTATTTTCTTCTTCTACCTTTTTCTTCTTCTCCCTAACGATCTGGTATTTTCGGCATTTGATTGCTCGACATGTAATACAGTGGACGCATTGATGTCAATTTTCGAAGGTCAAAAATCCGGTCCGTGACAAACACAACACTTGAATTTGATCGGAAATAGGGTCAATGAATTAAAAGGTGAAGATTTGAAATAAACAAATGATTTTGGAAATAAATAGTGAATTTTGGAATGGTTTTCTTATTTAATATTAAGGATATTATGGTTAATGAAAATATATAAGTGGAATAATTTTGAAAAAATATATATCAAAGTGGAATAATTTCGAGGATTTATGTGAATTAGTAATTATTTGGGAAAGGGTGAATTCTAGGGGTTTTTAGTAAACAAGTGTCGTAAAATCTCGTAAATCCAGCTGTAAACTTATTTCCATAATTCTTAATTAGCTTATTAATAATAATATATAGTTTAAGTAGAAATTACTTCTTATTTTTCAGAAATTATATGTGTATATATATATATATATATATGTGTTTGTCGACCCGCCGTTCCATACCCTTTGAGCTGACATTTAATCACACTTTGTAACGACCCGAAATTTTCGAACCCGAAAATTTCAGATAGTTAGGAAAAGAAGAAAGAGATAGAAGAAGAAGAAACAGAAACGCAGCAGCGATTCTTACAAATCGCAGCGGATCAGAATATAATATCAAATAATATCAATTTACAAAAGAATACTGTATCAGTTGATTACATTTTTATACACCAGAGTTACACACATACTCAAACACTGGACATATACAAATCAACATGTCTCAGATAAACAGAAATATATCACAGCGGAAACACTCCATACGTTCCTACCATCCAGCTCGTCTCCTGAGCTCCAGAATGTCCTTAACTGAAAATATGTAATACTCGGTCTGACCCGAGCATTACATCAAAGTAACACCCGAGTCAGGTTGGAAACCAGCGTGAATAAACCCATTCAATTTGAAATACTAAATTTATAAACTTCTTTGAAAACCAGGGTAACTCGTCCAACACTATGAGTTTTAATCATTCTATAGCCAAACACTTATTTCACAAAATAATATCTATGTACCGTTACATAGTTTCAAAGGTCTAGTTTACTTAATTTATTCCATTCCAGCCTATTTGATTTACAAATCAAATCTATAAAGAATTATAGATTTCAAATCGAAGTGGTTTCGGGTATTTACTGATACCCGACCCCGGTCTCTTCGAATCCAATATCATTCATTAAGCCAATTTGTTTAAGTGGACAACTTAATTAAATTCAGAACATCATATTCATATAGCAATTCATCTCAGATAAATAACCCACTATATCACAGTTCAACCAAAGTATCTCATATCACAATACATCACAAATCACATATCAGAGATATCAACAATCCAAGGCATTCAATTATAGTTTATTACTCATAAGTAAGATTTATTAGTCATCCAATCTAATTAATTTAATTAACACAAGATAAATTAATTACCTTTAAATCCTGCTTAATTAACATTAATTAAACCATTTAATTAATTATTGAAATTAATTAATTTATTCTTTATTTAATTTTTCACATAAATTAATTAACCTTTAACTACGTACATTAATTAATTCACCTGTAATAATAAATTATCTTTTAATTAAGTATTTATTCTTGAATAAGACCTTAGTTAATTTAAGATAAACCACTTATCTTTATTAATTACTTAACTACATCCGTTAAATTTTTATTGAAATAAATACTTGAAATTAATTAACAAATAAATCAATTAAGATCTTCTCTTGATTAATTAAAGTTTAACACCCTTAACTTAAATCACCTTTTAATTATATCTTTTAAATTTCATTTGAAAGACATTAAGAAATTTATTTATTATTACCCCATTATATAATTATCTTTAAAAACAAATTTAAAACATTGTAAATCTTTGAAAACTGATTTAAACTTGTAATATTTTGTTTTGAAAACTTGGCAACATTCTTTGAAAAACTTAATCCCTCAAATAACTTTAAAACCTTATTAATGTTTGTATTTTCCCTTCCTTTTAAAAACTGGTTAATTCAGCTTAAACAAAAACCCAAGCCAATTCGTAAATTTCTCGAGCCCAACATCCAAAACCCAGAGTAAAACCCAACTTCTTCTTTTTCCTTTCCTTTTTAACCTTGTTAGTTTTAAATCTTAAAACCACAACAGCACTTGCTAACAACCCGTAGGCAAACTCCAGCCTTTCTTCTTCTTTCCCGAGTACAAACCCTATATAAACCTTGTAACAACACGATCTTTCGACGCTCGAAAGTCGACATTAAAACGTCCACTGTATCAAATGCCGCGCAATCGAATGCCGAAAAACCGAACCGTTAGGGTTAAAAAGAAGAGGTAGAAGAAGACAGAAGAAAAGAAAGAACAGAAAAACAGAAACAGAAACAATATAAAAATCTCACATTCACAGCGGAACAATATATATTAGATAATCACTAGTCTTTTAAACAAAGAACTATATCAGTTTATACAATACAATAATGAGAGTCAATATACAACTCAATACAACAATGGACAGTTATATAAACTTGTCCCCATACAGAATACACAGCGGAATAAATAAACAAGTACGGGAGTACGTCTCACCATCCTGCTTACCTCCAAAGCTCCAGAATATCCATATCCTGATAACCTAACTCTAGGCTGCCCGTGTGGAAAATTATGGGCATCCAGTGTTTAGAAAGGGAACAATAAACTCCAGGTCAGTCATGGTGACTGGTGTGAGATCGTAAAACAGTTATTTCCACAAAGAAAATAAAAGAAATTTGCAATGCATTTGGAAAATGAAACTACCATAAGGCCTCCCGCCACACACACAATGCAAACGCAGAATTGGAGGAGATTTCTCCTTATGATAGTCAAAGATGCTTCCTACGAAAGATCAGTTGATATTATTATTAATGTCTAGTGTGGAAATTTTTTTGAAATTATAATATTAATCTTATCCAGCATAGACATTCCGAACTATGCCTACTATAGCTACTATGTTCAATAGCAGGTTACCGCCACATTCCATAGCAGGTTATACAACTAAAACTGTACAAGGCTCGTATTGTTTCTTTGGATTTTCCAACAAATGGTCAGGCTAATGAACTTCCTACTACCACATGGGTACGCCTCTGGATGGACGTCCCGAGAACCTACCCGGATCTCTGCCAACACAAGGCCGGGTTACCTCTGTAACTAGGTAACTACTACTCGAGTATGCCATCCCCCGGTCCTTTGGGACCTTTATCCAAGGCGCCTCGATCACAAAGCAACAATCACACAGTAAATGAGATTGGAGCAACCACACAGGTAAATATCTGGGCTCCATACCATAATATCACCTTTTTCCAGAAGGAAATGACATACCCTAAATGGAGCGACCCTCATAACCTTGCCGCATTTTCCTGTTTTGACCATTTCCGGGGTGTGAGGTACGATGAGGTCTCGTCCACAAAGTATGATTTTTCACAAAGCCATGCTTTGATCACAAATGATCAACGAATGATCATTATCACACAACAAAACTTAGCATGCCACACTACCAAATTGGGAGTATATCACTGATAACTTTCAACTACAAAACCTCTGAGCTCGTACGTCTCAGAGAAGGGTGTTAAGCTAAGAGAATAAATTCTCCGCCACCAAACAGAAATATATTTGAAAGAAATCAGCTTTATATCTCAAAGTGTAGTGTCAGACAATACATCCATACAAGTCTGTTCTAGGCTCGAACGGAACTGAAAATATTTCCAAAGAAGTCTTTGCAATCCATAACGTCGTATCATTATTCTGAATGGGTTATATGGCACAAAGTCCTCTCCCGGCTAAACCGAATAATGAACGTTTGTTTTAAAAACAAATTCAAGTGCCATTTCAAAGGCAAATATTGATAGTCGGTGATTTAACTATCAACAACATTCACAACAATCAACAGATTTAAATAATTTTCCCAAATTATTTATTTTCAAAATATCTTCACAAGATATATATTTTTCCACACTTAAACATTTTGAAAACAAATTTCAAATCACTTTTCACCTTTCAAACTTTCGAAAACCAATTTCAAATCAATTTCCCTACACGAGATATATTCATTTCCACTGGAAATCTGCCGAGTTCAAATACTTTATCTCCAAAATATTCCTTAAAATCCAATTTTCAGAATTTCTTCATTTATAATTTAAAACTACTTTGGAAATATACTCGGCTTTTCAAGGAAAATACACTTCCATTTCAAAATGGTCCATTTAAACCAATTAAATAAATCCTTATCGATTTATTTTAAATTTACGTTCCAAATCCGTAAATTTATTTCCACACTTTCAAAAATAAATCAGTGTTTATTTTTTAAACAAATTTCCCTTTCCTTTATAAATTCAATTTTGAATCTACATTCCCAAATATTCACTTTTTATACGATTTTCAAATCGATTTCTCTAATATTCACTTTCAACTCCAAAATCAAATCCCAAATTGATTTCTAAATTTATTTCAAATACTAAATCAATTTTTAATTAATTCCTCCATTTATTTCAAATACCAAATCAGTTTTTTTCAAATCGATTTCCAATTTATTTTTCAAACACTAAATCAATTTCAAATTGATTCCCAAATGATTTATTTTCAATTACCAAATTAAATTCCAAATTTGATTCCCAAATTTACATTTCAACACCAAATCAATTATCTTATTAATTTCCCAAAGATTTATTTTCCAATACCCAATCAATTGGATTTCAAACAAATTCATCACTTTTAAAATAAATCCTTTTTTTTCTTTCTTTCCAAATTATTTAAAATTCCATTTTCAAGAAATTCTTCAACTTTTAAACAATATTATCCAAAATAATTTATTAAACTCCTTTCCCATATTTTGGAATTTATTCGATAAGATTACAAAAATCAATTTTAATACTTTAATTCCTTCTTTTAAATTCACCAAATTCTTTCAAAATGAATTTTCTTAAAATTTCCAACTTTAAATTCAAAAATCCAATTTTATTTATTTCTGGTATCCAGCGATACCAAAAATACATTCGGCTAAATTTTAGCCTTCAACAATTTCAATCACAAAGATAATCACACACAGATTATAAACAATCACATCACAATATATGAAACAAATTCACATAATTTTGAGGAATCCAGTTTGATCCCTCCAACCTGTTTCCCAGCATCCACAGATGTTAGCACAATACCAATTCCACTTCGAGGTGGAATATCGCGATATATGGGATTTATAAAATATCATCCGCTATTATGCGGCGCAATAGGGTCTCATCCGCTATATAATGCGGGAAATCAACAACTCCAATATATATATATATATATATATATTCCAATATATATATATTCCAATATATATATATATATATTGCTATATACTACTATATATATACTATCATCCAAATAGTCAATCAATCAATAACTGAAATTCCAAATTTAAATTGAGTGAGAAGATCTCACCTTTTACTACGCATGCAACCCATTTTCATTCCAGTTTGTTTCCTTCTTCTTTTCAAACCTTGTATAAACATTTATACAATTTATTAATATCCGAGATAATCGAAAAATCAATTACCGTTTAATAGTTTTAATTAGCTAATAGTTTTATTTTTAACTAGAAATTTCCTTTTAAAAATAAATTTAATTAACTAGCAATTTGATTTAAAACTAATTTCCCTTTTCATTAAATATTCTAGTAATTAAAATAATTACAAGTTTACTAACAAGTTTACCACAGTACTACTTTATTTAAAATAAACTGGTGAGTTTAAACTGAATATAGGTATTTCTCATTTAGAAATTTCATATATAATATTTATAAAATAATCCATATAGGTATTTAAAAAAAATCAAATCTTTATATAAATCTCTATATTCCTAATTTCTGTTCATGTATATATAGATCTAAAAATCTGCATATATACTTTACTGTATATATATATTTCTTTTTCTGTAAATACTATATATATATACTTATTTATTTATATACTTTTTTTCTTCACTGTAAATTAATTTCCCTAACCTATATATATATATATATATATATATATACATATAAATAAAACTCACCATCGATCAGCTCGCGACCACTGGCATTGAATTCGATAAATTGAAGGAGTCGAACTCGTGTCGCCGCACTGCCCCTGATTCACCACGAACCCATGCTGCCTGAACGCCACTGCATGCCACAACCCATGACGCCATGCCCTAGCCGAGACGAAATGCTCGACTTCGAACCCACCTCGATTCTTGCATGTCTTGACTGCCACGGCTTCGACTTCTTCTCGTATACACGAACGCGTCGCCATCCCAGACCTTCCCTTTCTCGATTTCGACCTCAAAATTGATCGCCTACTGCTGCCTTTACGACCACGATGCTTCAAAAATCACCAGCCTCGACCGCTCGAACCAACCCAAATGTCGATCCTATCTACGACTTAATTTTCGAACGATGCTCCTCCATAGATTCCAATTTTCCAGGCTTCGGCCATTTTGTGAATTGATTTTGATTTTTGATTTTTTCTTTCTTTCTTTTTGAACGATTGGAAGGAGCGACCATTTTTTATTTTTTATTTTTCGAAAGTTTGAACTGAAGGCTGGGGAAAAGGAGATGTCATGCTTTGAAAAGAAAAGAGACGTGATTTGACAGGGAGGGATAGGTCGGCTAAAGAAAACATAGGGTGGCTGACTTGATTTTTAAATCATATATATATATATATATATAAATTTAAATTGATTAATTATTGTCTAGGCGTTTTTATCTCGTACGATCACACAATAACTCCGAAAACTACAAAAACTAAAATCCGATAATACTACCATATTACGGATCCAATGGAACTGGTTTCGTCGAATTCCGAGACTGTGCCTCGGAAGGCTATTTTCAAATATCGATTTAAACAATAAAATTTCAAAACTGAACAAAGCATCTCCAAATTCAATTCTGAAGCTTCTATTATCTTCAGTATAATCAATATGAATTTTCTAAGCCTTCAGATTATTTTTAATCAGCTTAAATCTGAAGATTCAAATTTTTACCCAGATTTAATGATTAAATTCAATAATTAAATTACCAAATTCATTCAAATATTTGAATTTCAAATTAAACTGACTTCCAGATATTTAAAATCAATTAAATATCCTGATTTCCAATATCAAAAATTCTGGGTCGTTATAATCTTCCCCCCTTAAAAGAATTTCGTCCCGAAATTACAAGTTAAGAAGAATGATCCAATCCCCGTTAACTATTTTCTCAAATCCAAATAGTTTTAAACATCCAGAATACTCTTTTATTAAGACACACTAATCTTTTTCTAACTTTCCAAACTTATTCATAAGTTCAAACAACTTTATTTCACTTCACAATTCAAATTTAAATTTAAATTCGAATTTTAAATTATCCAAAATTTCTCAAAAATTTTCTAACTCTCTAAATTTTCGAAAAATTTCGCTAGCATTTCCTTTGCGCGGCTAGCTCGGTGCAACTACAAAATCTCCCTACGGACTCCCAATTTCCAAAAGAAAACAAAATGCCAAGTGGCAAAATCAGAATCCCATCAAATTTCATACTGAAATTTAAATACATACCTTATTGTTGAACAAATTCAAATTCACCTTCGAAATCAAAATCCAATTCCATTTTCCTATAGCCTTTATAACCCCCGTTTACTTAACAACAATATCCAAATTTACTTATTGGATTCCCAATATCAATTTTACTTAAGAATTTTCTCCATTTCTTAAGTTAATATAAGTATTTACATACTTATATTAATTTTCATTTCACTAACAAAGTCATATATTCATTTCCATTCAACTTTGCATTTTCAATCCCATTTGAATTCAATTTACAATTTCAATTCTATTTGAATTCATTTTATCTTCGAAAACCAAAAATTCACTTAGTGAAAACCCGATGTTCACTTTTTCCAAAGCTTTTAACTTCGACCAAAACAATGGTTTTCATTTTCTAGTTCAATTCCCATGTTTCCATTACAATTTGAAAATCAATTTTCTGTTAACAAAAATTTTCCAAAATTTTCTAACTCACAAAATTTTCAGAAAATTTTGGCGGAGTCTCCCTTGTACAGAGGAGCTTTTGCAATTTGACAAGGGATATAAATATATATACATCGACCCACACGGTCGGAAAAACAAAAACAGTTCATATTTCCTATTTTGGTATTGCGTAGGCGTACCTTTATTAGCATTTTAAGCAAAGCGGCTTATTTATTTAGCTATTTGTGCGCTCAAATCCAGCCAAACGGCTACCAAAAACCTATACTTACTCAATTTAAACACGTAAGTGACATATATAGAAAATCTATTAACATTTCACTTAATTTCGATAGCAAATACATAGATTTCATAAGCAATACGTCTAAAATTATTTCCATTAGCAATTTATATGGTTTCAATACAAATTTAATCGCTTTCATCTAATTCACATTCAATTCAATGATTTGCAACACACTTTCTTACATTCAATTCATTTTTTTAAGCGAAACGAATTCATATCCATTTCAATTGATTCAAAATCAATTTTTTTATTTATTTCTATTAACTCATAGAATTTTATATAATCTCGTTTACGTGAAACGACAACCATTTCACAATTTTTATTTAAGTCAAGTTTTTATCCAATATTGCTTAAGTTATTTCAACTCAAAACTCAAGTTCATTTTCCTTGTAAACAATTTTCTTGTAAATAATTTTCCAATTTAATTCTTTGATTTGATTTTTTTCCCATTTATCAAATCCATTCCATTTACTAATTTAATTCAATTAGCATATTCACTCATCCATTTTAAATTTCAAATTTCCATTTTTAATTAATCTCGAATTTATTTTATCAATAACAAGGAAATTTCAAATTTATTTTTACTACTAATTTGAATTTATATGCAAATTCAAACCATTTTTTTATTTAACTCACAATTCAATTTTAATTTAACTAATTCAACTTCCAATTCATTTATTTTCAAATATAACCTCATTTGTTCGTTCACAAATTCGTTCCTTGTTAATTTGAATCTTTATTCCAATCAAATTTCAAATATTTTTATAAGTTATCAAATTATTTACATTCCATTAATGAATTTATTTTCAAATATTTTGTCTGGAATTCTATTTCAAATTATAAATCACATTTGCAATTTACATTTACAAATCTCATTCGTATATGAATTCATTTCCTTATCTTTTCAATTCATATTCATAAATTTCATTTGTTAAATGGATTTATCTTCAAATCTTTTGTTATACCATTATTCCTTATTCAATTTCCATACAACAATGATAATAATTCAATATTATCACTTCCTAACAACCAAGTATCCATATACTATAATAATTTATGGAAAATGATTTCTTTTCTATACAAAAATAGTTTTGGGTAAAATTATTTCATTTACCCTATTTTAAAACAATACTGTGTCGGTTTATCTTGTTTAAGAGTTTAGAAACCCCTATCGATTACAGTTGGCCAAACTGCACCGACCAGAATCTATAAACAATCAACCGATAAGTCAACACAATATAAAACAAATTTTTTATTCACTAACAAATACGTGCTCATATTAATTATTACACTCTCACTCATTCTAGAGTACTACTGACTCTATCTCTATTGAGTAACACCCAACAGAGCCAAGGTTATCGCTTAACCAATTGCTCTGATACCACTTGTAACGACACGATCTTTCGACGCTCGAAAGTCGACATTAATACGTCCACTGTATCAAATGCCGCGCAATCGAATGCCGGAAAACCGAACCATTAGGGTTAAAAAGAAGAGGTAGAAGAAGATAGAAGAAAAGAAAGAACAAAAAAACAGAAACAGAAACAATATCAGAATCTCACATTCGTAGCGGAACAATATATATTAGATAATCACTAGTCTTTTAAACAAAGAACTATATCAGTTTATACAATACAACAATGAGAGTCAATATACAACTCAATACAACAATGGACAGTTATATAAACTTGTCCCCATACAGAATACACAGCGGAATAAATAAACAAGTACAGGAGTACGTCTCGCCATCCTGCTTGCCTCCAAAGCTCCAGAATATCTAGAATATCCTGATAACCTAACTCTAGGCTGGCCGTGTGGAAAATTATAGGCACCCAGAGTTTAGAAAGGGAACAATAAACTCCAGGTCAGTCATGGTGACTGGTGTGAGATCGTAAAATAGTTATTTCCACAAAGAAAATAAAAGAAATTCACAATCCTTTGGAAAATGAAACTACCATAAGGCCTCCTGCCACACACACAATGCAAACGTAGAATTGGAGGAGATTTCTCCTTATGATAGTCAAAGATGCTTCCTACGAAAGATCAGTTGATATTATTATTAATGTCTAGTGTGGAAAACATTTCGAAAGTATAATATTAATCTTAGCCAGCATAGACATTCCGAACTATGCCTACTATAGCTACTATGTTCAATAGCAGGTTTCCGCCACATTCCATAGCAGGTTATACAACTAAAACCGTACAAGGCTCATATTGTTTCTTTGGATTTTCCAACAAATGGTCAGGCTAAGGAAATTCCTACTGCCACATGGGTATGCCTCTGGATGGACGTCCCGAGAACCTACCCGGATCTCTATCAACACCAGGCCGGGTTACCTCTGTAACTAGGTAACTACTACTCGAGTATGCCATCCCCGGTCCTTTGGGACCTTTATCCGAGGCGCCTCGATCACAAAGCAACAATCACACAATAAATGAGATTGGAGCAATCACAAAGGTAAATATCTGGGCTCCATACCATAATATCACCTTTTTCCAGAAGGAAATGACATACCCTAAAGGGAGCTACCCTCATAACCTTGCCGCATTTTCCTGTTTTGACCATTTTCGGGGTGTGAGGTCCGATGAGGTCTCGTCCACAAAGCTACGCTTTTTCACAAAGCCATGCTTTGATCACAAATGATCAACGAATGATCATTATCACATAGCAACACTTAGCATGCCACACTACCAAATTGGAAGTATATCACTGATAACTTTCAACTACAAAACCTCTGAGCTCGTACATCTCAGAGAAGGGTGTTAAGCTAAGAGAATAAATTCTCCGCCACCAAACATAAATGTATTTGAAAAAAATCAGCTTTATATCTCAAAGTGTAGTGTCAGACAATACATCCATACAAGTCTGTTCTGGGCTCGAACAGAACTGAAAATATTTCCAAAGAAGTCTTTGCAATCCATAACGTCGTATCATTATTCGGAATGAGTTATATGGCACAAAGTCCTCTTCCGGCTAAACCGAATAATGAGCGTTTGTTTTAAAAACAAATTCAAGTGCCATTTCAAAGGCAAATATTGATAGTCGGTGATTTAACTATCAACAACATTCACAACAATCAACAGATTTAAATAATTTTCCCAAATTATTTATTTTCAAAATATCTTCACAAGATATATATTTTTCCACACTTAAACATTTTGAAAACAAATTTCAAATCACTTTTCACCTTTCAAACTTTCGAAAACCAATTTCAAATCAATTTCCCTACACGAGATATATTCATTTCCACTGGAAATCTGCCGAGTTCAAATACTTTATCTCCAAAATATTCCTTAAAATCCAATTTCAGAATTTCTTCATTTATAATTTAAAACTACTTTGGAAATATACTCGGGTTTTCAAGGAAAATACACTTCCATTTCAAAATGGTCCATTTAAACCAATTAAATAAATCCTTATCGATATATTTTAAATTTAGGTTCCAAATCCATAAATTTATTTCCACACTTTCAAAAATAAATCAGTGTTTATTTTTAAAACAAATTTCCCTTTCCTTTATAAATTCCATTTTGAATCTACATTCCCAAATATTCACTTTTTATACGATTTTCAAATCGATTTCTCAAATATTCACTTTCAACTCCAAAATCAAATTCCAAATTGATTTCTAAATTTATTTCAAATACTAAATCAATTTTTAATTAATTCCTCCATTTATTTCAAATACCAAATCAGTTTTTTTTTTAAATCGATTTCCAATTTATTTTTCAAACACTAAATCAATTTCAAATTGATTCCCAAATGATTTATTTTCAATTACCAAATTCAATTCCAAATTTGATTCCCAAATTTACATTTCAACGCCAAATCAATTATCTTATTAATTTCCCAAAGATTTATTTTCCAATACCCAATCAATTGGATTTCAAACAAATTCATCACTTTTAAAATAAATCCCTTTTTTTTCTTTCTTTCCAAATTATTTAAAATTCCATTTTCAAGAAATTCTTCAACTTTTAAACAATATTATCCAAAATCAATTTATTAAAATCCTTTCCCATATTTTGGAATTTATTCGATAAGATTACAAAAATTAATTTTAATACTTTAATTCCTTCTTTTAAATTCACCTAATTCTTTCAAAAGGAATTTTCTTAAAATTTCAAACTTTATATTCAAAAATCCAATTTTATTTATTTTTGGTATCCAGCGATACCAAAAATACATTCGGCTAAATTTTAGCCTTCAACAATTTCAATCACAAAGATAATCACACACAGGTTATAAACAATCACATCACAATATATGAAACAAATTCACATAATTTTGAGGAATCCAGTTGGGTCCCTCCAACCTATTTCCCTGCATCCACAGATGTTAGCACAACACCAATTCCACTTCGAGGTGGAATATCGCGGTATATGGGATTTATAAAATATCATCCGCTATTATGCGGCGCAATAGGGTCTCATCCGCTATATAATGCGGGAAATCAACAACTCCAATATATATATATTCCAATATATATATTGCTATATACTACTATATATATACTATCATCCAAACAGTCAATCAATCAATAATTGAAATTCCAATTTTAATTTGAGTGAGAAGATCTCACCTTTTACTACGCATGCAACCCATTTTCATTCCAGTTTGTTTCCTTCATGTTTTCAAACCTTGTATAAACATTTATACAATTTATTAATATCCGAGATAATCGAAAAATCAATTACCGTTAATAGTTTTAATTAGCTAATAGTTTTATTTTTAACTAGAAATTTCCTTTTAAAAATAAATTTAATTAACTAAAATTTGATTTAAAACTAATTTCCCTTTTCATTAAATATTCTAGTAATTAAAATAATTACATAAGTTTACTAACAAGTTTACCACAGTACTACTTTATTTAAAATAAACTGGTGAGTTTAAACTGAATATAGGTATTTCTCATTTAGAAATTTCATATATAATATTTATAAAATAATCCATATAGGTCTTTTTTTTAAAATCAAATCTTTATATAAATCTCTATATTCCTAATTTCTGTTCATGTATATATAGATCTAAAAATCTGCATATATACTTTACTGTATATATATATATATATTTCTTTTTCTGTAAATAATATATATATATACTTATTTATTTATATACTTTTTTTCTTCACTGTAAATTAAATTCCCTAACTTATATATATATATATATACAGATAAATAAAACTCACCATCGATCAGCTCGCGACCACTGGCATTGAATTCGATAAATTGAAGGAGTCGAACTCGTGTCGCCGCACTGCCCCTGATTCACCACGAACCCATGCCGCCTGAACGCCACTGCATGCCACGACCCATGACGCTATGCCCTAGCTGAGACGAAACACTCGACTTCGAACCCACCTCGATTCTCGCATGTCTTGACTGCCACGGCTTCGACTTCTTCTCGTATACACGAACGCGTCGCCATCCCAGACCTTCCCTTTCTCGATTTCGACCTCAAAATTGATCGCCTGCTGCTGCCTTTACGACCACGACGCTTCAAAAATCACCAGCCTCGACCGCTCGAACCAACCCAAATGTCGATCCTATCTTCGACTTAATTTTCGAACGATGCTCCGCCATAGATTCCAATTTTCCAGGCTTCGGCCATTTTGTGAATTGATTTTGATTTTCGATTTTTTTTTCTTTTTTTTGAACGATTGGAATGAGCGGCCAGTTTTTATTTTTTATTTTTCGAAAGTTTGAACTGAAGGCTGGGGAAAAGGAGATGTCGTGCTTTGAAAGGAAAAGAGACATGATTTGACAGGGAGGGATAGGTCGGCTAAAGAAAACATAGGGTGGCTGACTTGATTTTAAAATCAGATATATATATATATATATATATATATATATATATAAATTTAAATTGATTAATTATTGTCTAGGCGTTTGTATCTCGTACGATCACACGATAACTCTGAAAACTACGAAAACTAAAATTCGACAATACTACCATATTACGGATCCAATGGAACTGGTTTCGTCGAATTCCGAGACTGTGCCTCGGAAGGCTATTTTCAAATATCGATTTAAACAATAAAATTTCAAAACTGAACAAAGCATCTCCAAATTCAATTCTGAAGCTTCTATTATCTTCAGTATAATCAATATGAATTTTCTAAGCCTTCAGATTATTTTTAATCAGCTTAAAACTGAAGATTCAAATTTTTACCCAGATTTAACGATTAAATTCAATAATTAAATTACCAAATTCATTCAAATATTTGAATTTCAAATTAAACTGACTTCCAGATATTTAAAATCAATTAAATATCCTGATTTCCAATATCAAAAATTCTGGGTCATTACAATCTTCCCCCTTAAAAGAATTTCGTCCCGAAATTACAAGTTAAGAAGAATGATCCAATCCCCGTTAACTATTTTCTCAAATCCAAATAGTTTTAAACAACTTTCCAGAATACTCTTTTATTAAGACACACTAATCTTTTTCTAACTTTCCAAACTTATTCATAAGTTCAAACAACTTTATTTCACTTCACAATTCAAATTTAAATTTAAATTCGAATTTTAAATTATCCAAAATTTCTCAAAAATTTTCTAACTCTCTAAATTTTTGAAAAATTTCGCCAGCATTTCCTTTGCGCGGCTAGCTCGGTGCAACTACAAAATCTCCCTACGGACTCCCAATTTCCAAAAGAAAACAAAATGCCAAGTGGCAAAATCAGAATCCCATCAAATTTCATACTGAAATTTAAATACATACCTTATTGTTGAACAAATTCAAATTCACCTTCGAAATCAAAATCCAATTCCATTTTCCTATAGCCTTTATAACCCCCGTTTACTTAACAACAATATCCAAATTTACTTATTGGATTCCCAATATCAATTTTACTTAAGAATTTTCTCCATTTCTTAAGTTAATATAAGTATTTACATACTTATATTAATTTTCATTTCACTAACAAAGTCATATATTCATTTCCATTCAACCTTGCATTTTCAATCCCATTTGAATTCAATTTACAATTTCAATTCTATTTGAATTCATTTTATCTTCGAAAACCAAAAATTCACTTAGTGAAAACCCGATGTTCACTTTTTCCAAAGCTTTTAACTTCGACCAAAACAATGGTTTTCATTTTCTAGTTCAATTCCTACGTTTCCATTACAATTTGAAAATCAATTTTCTGTTAACAAAAATTTTCCAAAATTTTCTAACTCACAAAATTTTCAAAAAAAATTGGCGGAGTCTCCCTTGTACAGAGGAGCTTTTGCAATTTGACAAGGGATATAAATATATATACATCGACCCACACGGTCGGAAAAACAAAAACAGTTCATATTTCCTATTTTGGTATTGCGTAGGCGTACTTTTATTAGCATTTTAAGCAAAGCGGCTTATTTATTTAGCTATTTGTGCGCTCAAATCCAGCCAAACGGCTTCCAAAAACCTATACTTACTCAATTTAAACACGTAAGTGACATATATAGAAAATCTATTAACATTTCACTTAATTTCGATAGCAAATACATAGATTTCATAAGCAATACATTTAAAATTATTTCCATTAGCAATTTATATGGTTTCAATACAATTTAATCGCTTTCATCTAATTCACATTCAATTCAATGATTTACAACACACTTTCTTACATTCAATTCATTTTTTTAAGCGAAACGAATTCATATCCATTTCAATTGATTCAAAATCAATTTTTTTATTTATTTCTATTAACTCATAGAATTTTATATAATCTCGTTTACGTGAAACGACAACCATTTCACAATTTTTATTTAAGTCAAGTTTTTATCCAATATTGCTTAAGTTATTTCAACTCAAAACTCAAGTTCATTTTCCTTGTAAACAATTTTCTTGTAAATAATTTTCCAATTTAATTCTTTGATTTGATTTTTTTCCCATTTATCAAATCCATTCCATTTACTAATTTAATTCAGTTAGCATATTCACTCATCCATTTTAAATTTCAAATTTCCATTTTTAATTCATCTCGAATTTATTTTATCAATAACAAGGAAATTTCAAATTTATTTTTACTACTAACTTGAATTTATATGCAAATTCAAACCATTTTTTTATTCAACTCACAATTCAATTTTAATTTAACTAATTCAACTTCCAATTCATTTATTTTCAAATATAACCTCATTTGTTCGTTCACAAATTCATTCCTTGTCAATTTGAATCTTTATTCCAATCAAATTTCAAATATTTTTATAAGTTATCAACTTATTTACATTCCATTAATGAATTTATTTTCAAATATTTTTTCTGGAATTCTATTTCAAATTATAAATCACATTTGCAATTTACATTTACAAATCTCATTCGTATATGAATTCATTTCCTTATCTTTTCAATTCATATTCATAAATTTCATTTGTTAAATGGATTTATCTTCAAATCTTTGGTTATACCATTATTCCTTATTCAATTTCCATACAACAATGATAATAATTCAATATTATCACTTCCTAACAACCAAGCATCCATATACTATAATAATTTATGGAAAATGATTTCTTTTCTATACAAAAATAGTTTTGGGTAAAATTATTTCATTTACCCTATTTTAAAACAATACTGTGTCGGTTTATCTTGTTTAAGAGTTTAGAAACCCCTATCGATTACAGTTGGCCAGACTGCACCGACCAGAATCTATAAACAATCAACCGATAAGTCAACACAATACAAAACAAATTTTGTATTCACTAACAAATACGCGCTCATATTAATTATTACACTCACACTCATTCTAGAGTACTACTGACTCTATCTCTATTGAGTAACACCCAACAGAGCCAAGGTTATCGCTTAACCAATTGCTCTGATACCACTTGTAACAACACGATCTTTCGACGCTCGAAAGTCGACATTTATACGTCCACTGTATCAAATGCCGCGCAATCGAATGCCGAAAAACCGAACCATTAGGGTTAAAAAGAAGAGGTAGAAGAAGATAGAAGAAAAGAAAGAACAGAAAAACAGAAACATAAACAATATCAGAATCTCACATTCGCAGCTGAAAAATATATATTAGATAATCACTAGTCTTTTAAACAAAGAACTATATCAGTTTATACAATACAACAATGAGAGTCAATATACAACTCAATACAACAATGGACAGTTATATAAACTTGTCCCCATACAGAATACATAGTAGAATAAATAAACAAGTACAAGAGTACGTCTCGCCATCCTGCTTGCCTCCAAAGCTCCAGAATATCATGATAACCTAACTCTAGGCTGGCCGTGTGGAAAATTATGGGCACCCAGAGTTTAGAAAGGGAAAAATAAACTCCAGGTCAGTCATGGTGACTGGTGTGAGATCGTAAAATAGTTATTTCCACAAAGAAAATAAAAGAAATTCGCAATGCTTTTGGAAAATGAAACTACCATATGGCCTCTCGCCACACACACAATGCAAACGTAGAAATGGAGGATATTTCTCCTTATGATAGTCAAAGATGCTTCCTACGAAAGATCAGTTGATATTATTATTAATGTCTAGTGTGGAAAACATTTCGAAAGTATAATATTAATCTTAGCCAGCATAGATATTCCGAACTATGCCTACTATAGCTACTATGTTCAATAACAGGTTACCACCACATTCCATAGCAGGTTATACAACTAAAACCGTACAAGGCTCATATTGTTTTTTTGGATTTTCCAACAAATGGTCAGGCTAAGGAACTTCATACTGCCACATGGGTATGCCTCTGGATGGACGTCCAGAGAACCTTCCCGGATCTCTGCCAACACAAGGCCGGGTTACCTCTGTAACTAGGTAACTACTACTCGAGTATGCCATCCCCGGTCCTTTGGGACCTTTATCCGAGGCGCCTCGATCACAAAGCAACAATCACACAGTAAATGAGATTGGAGCAACCACAAAGGTAAATATCTGGGCTCCATACCATAATATCACCTTTTTCCAAAAGGAAACGACATACCCTAAAGGGAGCTACCCTCATAACCTTGCCGCATTTTCCTGTTTTGACCATTTCCGGGGTGTGAGGTCCGATGAGGTCTCGTCCACAAAGCTACGCTTTTTCACAAAGCCATGCTTTGATCACAAATGATCAACGAATGATCATTATCACACAGCAACACTTAGCATGCCACACTACCAAATTGGGAGTATATCACTGATAACTTTCAACTACAAAACCTCTGAGCTCGTACATCTCAGAGAAGGATGTTAAGCTAAGAGAATAAATTCTCCGCCACCAAACATAAATGTATTTGAAAAAAACCAGCTTTATATCTCAAAGTGTAGTGTCAGACAATACATCCATACAAGTCTGTTCTAGGCTCGAACAGAACTGAAAATATTTCCAAAGAAGTCTTTGCAATCTATAACGTCGTATCATTATTCGGAATGGGTTATATGGCACAAAGTCCTCTCCCGGCTAAACCGAATAATGAGCGTTTGTTTTAAAAACAAATTCAAGTGCCATTTCAAAGGCAAATATTGAAAGTCGGTGATTTAACTATCAACAACATTCACAACAATCAACAGATTTAAATAATTTTCCCAAATTATTTATTTTCAAAATATCTTCACAAGATATATATTTTTCCACACTTCAACATTTTGAAAACAAATTTCAAATCACTTTTCACCGTTCAAACTTTTGAAAACCAATTTCAAATCAATTTACCTACACGAGATATATTCATTTCCACTGGAAATCTGCCGAGTTCAAATACTTTATCTCCAAAATATTCCTTAAAATCCAATTTCAGAATTTCTTCATTTATAATTTAAAACTACTTTGGAAATATACTCGAGTTTTCAAGGAAAATACACTTCCATTTCAAAATGGTCCATTTAAACCAATTAAATAAATCCTTATCGATTTATTTTAAATTTAGGTTCCAAATCCGTAAATTTATTTCCACACTTTTAAAAATAAATCAGTGTTTATTTTTAAAACAAATTTCCCTTTCCTTTATAAATTTCATTTTGAATCTACATTCCCAAATATTCACTTTTTATACGATTTTAAAATCGATTTCTCAAATATTCACTTTCAACTCCAAAATCAAATTCCAAATCTATTTCTAAATTTATTTCAAATACTAAATCAATTTTTAATTAATTCCTCCATTTATTTCAAATACCAAATCAGTTTTTTGTAAATCGATTTCCAATTTATTTTTCAAACACTAAATCAATTTCAAATTGATTCCCAAATGATTTATTTTCAAGTACCAAATTCAATTCCAAATTTGATTCCCAAATTTACATTTCAACACCAAATCAATTATCTTATTAATTTCCCAAAGATTTATTTTCCAATACCCAATCAATTGGATTTCAAAAAAATTCATCACTTTTAAAATAAATCCCTTTTTTTCTTTCTTTCCAAATTATTTAAAATTTCATTTTCAAGAAATTCTTCAACTTTTAAACAATATTATCCAAAATCAATTTATTAAAATCCTTTCCCATATTTTAGAATTTATTCGATAAGATTACAAAAATCAATTTTAATACTTTAATTCCTTCTTTTAAATTCACCTAATTCTTTCAAAAGGAATTTTCTTAAAATTTCCAACTTTAAATTCAAAAATCCAATTTTATTTATTTTTGGTATCCAGCGATACCAAAAATACATTCGGCTAAATTTTAGCCTTCAACAATTTCAATCACAAAGATAATCACACACAGATTATAAACAATCACATCACAATATATGAAACAAATTCACATAATTTTGAGGAATCCAGTTGGGTCCCTCCAACCTGTTTCCCTGCATCCACAGATGTTAGCACAACACCAATTCCACTTCGAGGTGGAATATCGCGGTATATGGGATTTATAAAATATCAACTGCTATTATGCGGCGCAATAGGGTCTCATCTGCTATATAATGCGGGAAATCAACAACTCCAATATATATATATTCCAATATATATATTGCTATATACTACTATATATATACTATCATCCAAACAGTCAATCAATCAATAACTGAAATTCCAATTTTAATTAGAGTGAGAAGATCTCACCTTTTACTACGCATGCAACCCATTTTCATTCTAGTTTGTTTCCTTCATGTTTTCAAACCTTGTATAAACATTTATACAATTTATTAATATCCGAGATAATCGAAAAATCAATTACCGTTTAATAGTTTTAATTAGCTAATAGTTTTATTTTTAACTAGAAATTTCCTTTTAAAAATAAATTTAATTAACTAACAATTTGATTTAAAACTAATTTCGCTTTTCATTAAATATTCTAGTAATTAAAATAATTACATAAGTTTACTAACAAGTTTACCACAGTACTACTTTATTTAAAATAAACTGGTGAGTTTAAACTGAATATAGGTATTTCTCATTTAGAAATTTCATATATAATATTTATAAAATAATCCATATAGGTCTTTTAAAAAAAAATCAAATCTTTATATAAATCTCTATATTCCTAATTTCTATTCATGTATATATAGATCTAAAAATCTGCATATATACTTTACTGTATATATATATATATTTATTTTTCTGTAAATAATATATATATATACTTATTTATTTATATACTTTTTTTCTTCACTGTAAATTAATTTCCCTAACCTATATATATATATATATATATATATACAGATAAATAAAACTCACCATCGATCAGCTCGCGACCACTGGCATTGAATTCGATAAATTGAAGGAGTCGAACTCGTGTCGCCGCACTGCCCCTGATTCACCACGAACCCATGCTGCCTGAACGCCACTACATGCCGCGACCCATGACGCCATGCCCTTGCCGAGACGAAACACTCGACTTCGAACCCACCTTGATTCTCGCATGTCTTGACTGCCACGACTTCGACTTCTTCTCGTATACACGAATGCATCGCCATCCCAGACCTTCCCTTTCTCGATTTCGACCTCAAAATTGATCGCCTGCTGCTGCCTTTACGACCATGACGCTTCAAAAATCACCAGCCTCGACTGCTCTAACCAACCCAAATGTCGATCCTAGTTTCGACTTAATTTTCGAACGATGCTCCACCATAGATTCCAATTTCCTAGGCTTCGGCCATTTTGTGAATTGATTTTGATTTTCAATTTTTTTTCTTTTTTTTTGAACGATTGGAAGGAGTGGCCATTTTTTATTTTTTATTTTTCAAAAGTTTGAACTGAAGGCTGGGGAAAAGGAGATGTCGTGCTTTGAAAGGAAAAGAGACATGATTTAACAGGGAGGGATAGGTCGGCTAAAGAAAACATAGGGTGGCTGATTTGATTTTTAAATCAGATATATATATATATATATATATATTTAAATCGATTAATTATTGTCTAGGCATTTTTATCTCGTACGATCACATGATAACTCCGAAAACTACGAAAACTGAAATCCGATAATACTACCATATTACAGATCCAATGGAACTGGTTTCATCAAATTCCGAGACTGTGCCTCGGAAGGCTATTTTCAAATATCGATTTAAACAATAAAATTTCAAAACTGAACAAAGCATCTCCAAATTCAATTCTGAAGCTTCTATTATCTTCAGTATAATCAATATGAATTTTCTAATCCTTCAGATTATTTTTAATCATCTTAAAACCGAAGATTCAAATTTTTACCCAGATTTAATGATTAAATTCAATAATTAAATTACCAAATTCATTCAAATATTTGAATTTCAAATTAAACTGACTTCCAGATATTTAAAATCAATTAAATATCCTGATTTCCAATATCAAAAATTCAGGGTCGTTACAAACCTTCCTTCCCAAATCATAACAACTCAGATACTCACGATATATCGTGCACGTGCACCGGTGTTCTAGCGCCTTCCGACCATCGCCGATCCCCTTAACCAGTCATCAACGACATCGCTACCTAACCTGAACTCCCAGAATAGTCGAACTCGACTCAGACCAAAATCGAGCAATTCGAGCATTAACTGGTACAAAACCCATATCAAAAAACCGATCGCCGACGACAACCCGTCCACGATCATCCACACTGACTTGAAAAAAACTTTGCCAACCTCCCCTGCTTAGATTTTCCAAGGTTCCATTCAACTCGATCCCATGATGACGCTGAACTTTTACTTCAAACTTCGTCGAGCAACAGCACCATAAAACCCTAGATCATCTACATTCGGCCACCACGATAGCTAATAAATTCACTTAACATTTTTCCTAGGTCCGCCAACCTTCAGGCTACCCTCAGCCTCAAGCACGACCTTCGAATCATCGTGGTTCGTTGGAATTTGAGCAAAGTGCATCTTCCATTCATATTACAATTCCTAATGATTTACTAAACTAAAAATTTGGAAATGATTCTCAAAAATCCTTATTCTCAACATCGAATCTGGTTATGAAATCAAAATATGATTTCCAGTGACTTGAATTTGGACTTAAATTTATTTTTACTGTAATCTTCCTTCTACCTGTAATACCTTTGATACTTATGCTCATAATTTTTTTTAATATTTAAATCAGGTGATTACAACTTGATTTCATTTAAATATCATTACCAAAATCTATTTAAATTTTTGAGATATGAATTTTTGTAAGGAAATCATATGCCTGAAAAATAACAATATGATGTGTGTATATATATATATATATGTATAAACTGACATGCACATGCAATTTAAATTTATTCACATGCATTTACATCCATTTCAAGTTTCCATCATCACAGAACATAGATCAATATAAAAGATTGGGTTTAAAATGGAGTTTACTCACAGTTTTGATAAGCAGAGAAACAAAGCCTTTTCTTTGATCTGGGACTTGAATTTGAATCTTGAATTGCTTGATCTTTTAAAATCTGAAATGCTTAGTTGTTGCTTTGATTAAGAACTGAAACTTTGAAATCTGAAGTTTAGTTGTTGTTGAGAAGTTTTAATCTTTGAAAGAGAGATGATCTTGCTTTGGAAAGAAATTTGGTTACAGGCTTTAGCTTTTGATCGAGTGGATGAGATAAAAGAGGACAAGGCAGTGGTATAATATGTATGGAAGTGAAGCATGCTGGAGAAGTCAGGCTGGGATTTTTTATTTTTATTTTTATTTTGATTTGATTCATATGCAGACCTGATTTTTGATTTCATATGACAGCCCTTGATTTTTGTTTTGACCTTGATGAAATGTTTTGTATGCTTGAGTTGATATTTTATGTGCTTGAGATGATGTATATTAAATGCTATGTCCCCATACTTATCTATATCTATATGCACTACTTTTATAATCTGTAAACATACTTTCTATACACCTTTTCTTGAATATTATTTCATATGAGCATATATACATGTATACATTTATATACCCATATATACTATTAACATCATAAAGCTTGCATTCATTATATACATACATATATATATATATACATATTCATTTTTGGGAATTTTACCTTTGTTTTAAATGGTAGAGTTTTGTATATTCATAAATTTATTTTTCTATGAGGTTTATTATTTTCAAAGATTTATAATTAAATATTTATTATAGTTTTCAAACCAATTTATATATATCCAAATACTTTAATTATCTGAATTTTTATTGGTTCGACTTATAAAATCAGTAATTCAATAATTAAAATCAGTTAATTTCCCGACTAACAAACGTCCAAAAATCTAGGTCGTCACACTCCTCCCCCCTTTAGAACTTTTCGTCCTCGAAAAGGAAGAAAGAATATTTAAATTATACTGAGAATTATTAGTTAAATTATCCTTTAAACATTCTTAACTCTCTACTCTTTTTATTTCAAAATTTCAAAATTTTAAACACTTATAAATAACATAATATAACCATAATAGCTTTATATAAAAATACTTTTTATAACTCGATGTTTCAACAAGTCCATCCTTGTTCTCATAGAAATTCGGTCATACATTGATCAGGCGTAGGACTGGAAATCTATAAGTACTTAGCAGATCCATTTAGACACCTAGTGAAAATATTTTGGAAAATAATTTTATTGAAAATATAGAAAACAGTTTCGAAAATAGAGAAAATATCTTTGGTGAGAATGCTTTGGAAATCATCACCCCCATCCATGGTCGCAGTTACATCCTGGGTTACGTTGCCATCGCAGCAAAAGTCCATGTAACTGTAGGCACTCCGCGCCCCTCGATTACGCCATGGAACCCACAACAGATCACAGTTACATTCTAGGGTTACGTTGCCATCACAGCAAAAGTCCATGTAACTGTAGGCATCAGCGCCCTCGATTTTCGTTGTCAAAAATGAAACTTCTCCACTCCCACATAAGTCGCAGTCTACCGATGTAAAATCAAACGCAGACTGTTGGCTCTCAGCAGCACACACGACTTTCGCTATGTTACCATAGTGTCACAGTCTACCGATATAAAATCAAACGTAGACGGTTGGCTCTCAACGGCACACACGACCTTCGCTATGGTCTGCAGTAGATCACAGTGACATCGAGTTACACCGTCGTCACAGCATAACCCAAATGCCTCTGTAGGCATCAGCGCCCTCGACTTCCGCTACACACTATACATGATCCTCGGGAACTAGTTTTGTCCGGACTCCTTACAGGATCAACTTTAGAACCTCCCCTTAGAGGCTCAAGGCAGTACCACCCTATGGCACTTCTGAGAAGTTCATTCATGGGAGCGCCTTTTTCCCCAGAGCCACTTTCAAAACACTTTATACTATATATATATATATAGTATTTCCAAATCATACACCAAGTATGAATCTCATATAAACCTCCTTTCTCAAAATCGATTATCCCAAAATCGATAATTCACAAACTAGGCTTTCCAAATTCCAAATTTGATTTTCCTCAAAAATCAAAGCCTTTCCAAATTCAAAGGTTCCCAAAACCTTTTTCCAAAATCATTTTCACAAAATCCTTTATATATACGTGTATATATATATATATAATAACCTTGGGAAATTTTTGAATCACTTCATACTTGTATAAATGTCCTTTTATACTTCAAATATTTTCAAAACCCTTTTCTTCAGGCAATAGATTCAACAAGGGAAGTTTACCATATATAACAAAGATATATAACTTCGTTTATTCCAAATCAAATATTCAAATTTGATTACTCTTTTATAAAGTTATTTACCACATTACTTTCTTCATAAAGTGAATCTTTAATCATAGAAATTTCCAATTTCCATTTTACCTCATCATATATTCCACAAAATATACTTTTCATTTCAAAGACCATTTTACAGTACTTATCCATAAATTTTCAATGCCAATTTCATTCAAACCCGTACGATGTACACATATCATCCGTACGCCATATAAATCTGATCGCTCACTCGATCACACAATTCCACTTCCAAACTAGTATCGTACACCCGACTTCCTAGTGCGGACTCAGATCTAGTTTCTTGATCAGAAACCGTCATTCTCCTTGCATAGTCACAACTATGATAGAGAATATCCAGAACTGTAAGAGTCCAAAAACTCGGCCTTCGAAAATCGGCACCCGTACTTCACTTGTACTCAAATGCCATAGATTCAAACGCCGAACCTGGCTTCTTGGAGCTCATAACACAGTAAGTATAACAACATAGCGGAAGAAAGGAAACAATGATATCATATTCAACTCCAATGAATACAATATCCAGAATGATATACAAATGATATACAACAATGATATCAATATGATACAACAATATCAGAGATAAATAATGATACAGTGGAAAAATATCAGTAGAAGAGGTGACTCCAAATGATCTGAAAAGGGAATGAGTCTGTGACGCCCCACCTCTATACCCATGCTAACCAAGATCACTACGATGTAGTGCTGTCAATTAGCACGGAGAATAAGGCTGTGGAGGAGCGACCATCCATGTAACTTCTTTGTGCGAGCACCGATACGTCAGATAGAATAGAATGCATATCTTTTAAGGAGGAAATCCGACATACCGATACAAACACAAAGCTATCACACGGTGGCTATATATAATCTTCGGAAACAAACATAGAAATAATCATAACATAAATCAGTCACAGACATCCATATCACAAAGGCGGAAGAAGATATGAATAAATATATAACACATGAAAGTGTACATCAGAGTAGTGGTCAGAAAGATCCACGATAATACAAAAGAATAGCAACACGTGCTATACAAAAGAATAAGTACACAACATAGAGTCTATATCTCAAAGGTGTACATCCAAAAACTACTAATCTAAGTAGTTAGCCAAAAGTCAGAAATATCCTGAAGAGAAGTCAAGCAGAAGCACCTGTAACATCTCGGTCTGACCCGAGTATTATTTAAGAAAATAATAAACGGATCAGTCTAACTATAAATATCAGATGATATGGTATAAAGTAAATGGCATGACATGAACATGAAATAACTATTGCGACATACTACTATAAGTATGTAAATGATAATCAACAAAAGATTAATCAATATCACAAGAATCTTCTCAAAGATAAGGTAGGGTATCATACCCTAAACTTGTATTCATAACAAGTCAATAACACATGAATTCACCACTGCACAAAAACTGATATCATATCAATGAAAATCATGAAAATTGGTGAAGCACAAAATTCCAGAAATCATCATCAGAAATCCAGAAAACACATAAAATAAAAGGGGGAGGCCTAACACATGAATGGGAGCATTAAAACTCACCTACGCGTAAACACATGACGAGAAGCTATCTCATGGAAGCTATCCATTAAATTTTTACACATGAATGGGCCGAAGACCGTAGGGTGCTACCCTAGAAATGTGATGGCGAAACATCACATGATCGGGGTATAGTCTCCCACGTAGACAAAGAGACATCGCTCAATCGCTAGTCTAAATCACAAAAATGATCGTCATGATCATAAGGAAGTGTCAATCACACCAAGCCAGTAAATATATGAGTTTAGCTTCATGTCCCATAACCACTTGCTTAACTTAAATATTTACGAACAAGCTGTAAATCTTCACTAGGAAATTGTCACAAAAAGGGTTCAATCGAACAAGTCCAAGAGCTAACCGACGAAGTGAACGCAAGCGTTTCATACCACTCGTTTTACTAAGTCGTTTAAGTCGATTTCTCATTCGAGTGAAGTAAAGGCTTGTATATACTAGTAGATTGAAAATCGGTTTGAGAAAACGAACTTTTGATATTTAAAATAGTGTTGAAATCGCTTTGATGAAAGAGTTTTGATATTTACTATTAGTATTGAAACCTTCATATATCTTTAAAATGACAAGTCATTAAAACGATTGTAGAAACAAATCAATTCACGTTCGAAGACGTGAGTAAAGTCCAAAGAAGTCAATCCCAAAACCATCAAAGTAGAAATTCTGATAAATGCTTTGTCAGATAAGATTGCCTACGCAGAGTAATTCGGGGTTCGACCTGCCCGGTCAGGTCGCGGGGGTCCAAGGGGCAGCGCCCACGGCGGGGTGCGGGGCAGCGCCCCGTCACGGTACGACTTAGTGAAGGCAAGCTGGTCCAGCGACCTAAGGAAAAGTAGGTCATACGACCTAAGAGTTCACACGACCTAACGAGGCTAAGGATAAGGTCGGAGATGACCTACGACTTAACAAAGTCCTGCGACCTAAGGAAAATCGCGACCTAAAAAGACCAAGTGTAAGGTCGGCGACGACTTAACAAAGTCCTGCGACCTAAGGAAAATCGCGACCTAAAAAGACCAAGTGTAAGGTCGGCGACGACTTAACAAAGTCTTGCGACCTAAGGAAAATCGCGACCTAAAAAGACCAAGTGTAAGGTCGGCGACGACCTAAGTTTTTGCCTGGGATTTATAGGTCGGCAACGACCTAAGATTTTGCCTGGGATTTATAGGTCGGCAGCGACCTAAGACTTAAGGTTTAACTCGCGAACGACTTAACGTTTTGCCTTGGAATTTTAGGTCGGCAACGACCTAAGAAAGTGGAGACTTTTCAACATGCGAGCTAGCAGCCTGGACGACCTAAGGAGTTAACTCGCGAACGACCTAAAGCCTTTAACTCGTGAACGACCTAGGCCTTTAACTCGCAGGCGACCTAAGCCTTTAACTCGCAGGCGACCTAAGACTTTAACTCGCAGGTGACCTAAGACTTAACTCGCAGGTGACCTAAGACTTAACTCGCAGGTGACCTAAGACTTAACTCGCAGGTGACCTAAGACTTAACTCGCAGGCGACCTACGACCTATGGATGGACGACCTAACTCCGAACGAGCTAAAAATGGCCAGAACGACCTAGTAGCAGTTTTTTCACCAAAATCACTAAAATTTGGAATTTTTCGCCAATCCAATCCAAACCAAATGCAACAAACATGCTAAAGTGATGAGGAATCATTCCCAACAGTCCAATGACGATTATAGGCAAGATGTGAGATCAAAAATCTCACCTTTTCCACGAAATTGATGAAGATGAAGATTGAAAGCAAGGAGAAGCAACCCAAAGCTTGAATCCACAATCTTCTACTTGAATTTGATGTTGAATCTCGGATTTGCAATAGAATTTGAGTTGGGAGTTTTAATTTCTCTTTCCCACCACCATTTTTGACAAAGCTTGAAGTGTTTTGATAGAGTGAGGAAGATGGTTGGGCTGAACTAAAGGGGTGCAGTCCAAACCAAAGTCAAAGGCGGGAAAAAATGTTGAAAATTTCACTATCTCCAAACATATCGATGTTTACACTCAAAAAGATCGCAAACGTCATTTTGAACTCAATGGGGGTGGTCTCGAGTCCTAATTTGACCGTATGCAAAAAGTAGCTTTTCGGACTAACATCCGACTAACGATAAAATATTTAAATAAAATATTTAAATATAGAATCGATAGATATGCGGGTTGTTACAGACTCCCCTCCTTAAAGAAATTGCGTCCTCGCAATATATATGGTGGAAATAAAAAGTAACAACCATAAAAGCGTATTAACACATAAGAAATGGGAATTAAAAAGTTTACCTCAAAGAGCATGAGAAAGTAATTTCGGATGTGTACGCTCGATGAATTCTCTAGTTTCCCAAGAGCAATCCTTAGGATTTGAGGACCATTGAACTTTAACAAGCGGAACATCTTTATTTCGAAGCCGTTTGATCTCCGAAGCAATAATTTGAACAGGATGCTGCTCATAAGTTAAGTTAGGTGAAACTTCAATCTCTTCCACAACACCGGGCTCAAGAGTAGAATCGGAATCCCGAAGGCACTTCCGCAATTGAGAAACGTGAAACACGTCATGCATAGCAGAAAACTGAGCCGGTAATGAAAGGCGGTAAGCCATGGAACCAATACGCTCGGTGATAGGAAATGGCCCAATGTATCGAGGCGCTAACTTTCCCGATCGACTGAAACGTACAACACCCTTCATTGGTGAAACACGAATAAATACAAGATCACCAACAGAAAATTCTAATTTCCTTCTTCGGTTGTCGGCATAGGATTTTTGTCTACTCTGGGCTTCTTTCATCCTATGTCGAATAAGTTCAATCTTTTCTGTGGAATCTTGAATAAAGTCTGGTCCTAAAACCAATTTCTCACCGGCCTCAAGCCAACAAGAAGGAGATCGGCATGGCCTTCCGTAGAATGCCTCGAAAGGTGCCATACCAATACAAGGTTGGAAGTTATTATTGGAAGAAAATTAAACAAGAGAAATATAATTTTCCCAACTTCCACCAAAATCAAGGACACATGCACTAAAGAAGATCTTTCAAGAGTTTGGTTCACTCGCTTGGTTGTCCATCGGATTGAGGACGACAAGCGGTGCTAAAATTAAGCTTTGTTCCCAAAGCTTTTTGAAGACCTTACAAAACCCATCAGCAAAATAATGGATCACGATTGCTAACAACAGAAGTAGGAACTCCATGAAATTTAACTAAACACAGGGTTTAGTGAAAAGAGATACGGTCTGATTGGACCGAACGGGAAGAAAACGGGTAGATTTGTAAGTCTATCTACAATTACCCATAAACTGTCATGACCCGAACGAGAACGGAGGAGTCTGTCAACAAAGATCATGGAAATTTGATCCCTCTCCTTAATTGGAATGTCCAAGGTTGCAATAACCCACTGGGCCTTTGATGCTTGGCCTTTATGAGTTGGTAAGCCATGCAACGCTTAATGAAGTTAGCAATATCAAATTTCGTTCCATCCCAATAATAAAGTCGCTACTACTACCGGGATGAAAGGAAAACTTAGAACGACGAGAATCTTCTAAAGTGTTTTTAAGAAGATCACAAATGTTTGGCACAATAAGTCTACCAAACACTCAAATGCCACCACGAGCATCGACTTCGAAATCTTTCAAACCAACAACCTTATTTTGATCCCTACAACTTTGGCCAAGAAAAGCCAATTTGGGATTTTACTTTAGAGTTTCAAGGATGCGGTCTAAAAGAGAAGATTGAGCCTCAGGGCTACATAAAACAAGAGATGAACATGAATTTTGAAATTCACGATCTCGAATCTCACAAGAGGAGGAAATCTCGAGATCATTCCATTTGGATATCATAAAAGAAATAACTGCATGTTGCTTAAGACTAAAGACCTCGGCAGCACGATTCTCCCATCCGGGAGTAAACAAAGAATTTCAAGATCATAAGATGCAAGGAACTTGAGCCAACACTTGTTGAAGCAAATTATGTTCCTTATAAGAAAATAAACATTTCAAAGATTTATGGTCGGAGTGGAGAACGAACTTCTTCCCCAAAATAATGATGCCAAACTCTAAAAGAGAAAACAATAGCCGCGAGCACTAGATCATGAGTGGCATACCCAGTCTCGATCGGCTTTAATGATTTAGAAGCACAAGTGATAGCACGTTCTATTTTGCAAGAGAACGGCATCCCAACCAATACGATTAGCATTCGTACAAAAGATAAAGTCTTGGTTCCCTACGGGAATCACAAGAATAAGAGTATCGGAAAAGAGTTCTTTTAAATAATCTTCTTTTTCCGAAAAATTAAAACTTACAAAATTACATTTATCTCTATGTAATAATCTTTCTAGAAAAATTTACATTTTTACAAGTCAATATATTGTGTCTGACTGTCTCATCAAAGCGTTTAGGAAATTCCTATCGATAACGTTGATCAAGCGCATCGACCAGAACTCTTAAAGCACTTAATGGGCAATACAATCACCAAATCATCTTCTATATAATAAACATGTTTCTAAAAAAAAACTTTAAGAATATTCTTTGCTTGTTTAAGAGCAAAGTCAAATTGTACTTATAAATAAATCTTATGAAAAAGATTTGCAAAATTTTAAATTGCAGTTTTCATCCAAAATCAATATATACAAGAATGGAGTCATCGAGATATTCATAGAATATTCGATTCATAAAATGGATGAAATAATCTAGACAAACTGAATGACATAATAAGTCATTCTCAAGAAGCATACGAGTGCGGAATGTGGTAAGTGGAACGTTAACTCCCACAACTCGTACCAAATGAAAATCGGTGGCAAGGTCGAGTTAAAAAGACCTTAACAACACTCAAAAGATTGCTTAGGTGATAATCCTAAGACAAACTCAAAAATACCGGAAAATTCTCAAACTACGTGAATGAGAGAAATAACGCTTTCCTCATCATGTGAGCTTAAAGAATAAAATGATGCCATCAAATTGGGATCAAAATCATAAAGGAAGAATCGGAAATCTGTTGAACGGATTGAAAATGTCGAAGATGAATAGTCCGCTTGGAAAAATAGGATATGGGCTTCACAATGATTAAGCCAATCCTTTCACAAAAATTAATTCCGAAGCCTAAGTGGAAGTCGGTTCGGAAAGAAAAACCACATAAAATAATTTCGACATCAATAAAAAGCAAATTGAGTGTTGCGGATCCACCAACCGGATTAGAAATCCTCAAAGAAGTCAACAAGCCCAAAAATGTTTAAAGAAAAAGAACACAAGTTCTTTTGATATAAAAATAATGAGATGAAACCCATATAAAAAAAAACTCGAACAAGATAATCACAAAATAGATATTATCAAGGTTAGAATGGATACCTTGACCAAGAGAAGTGTCACTAGGGGCTTGAACAACATTTAGCTTTCCCTCCCTCTTGTTCGGAAGTTTGGGGCAAGTAGATAAGTAATGACCCGAACCTTTGCAATAGCGGCAATAAAGGGGTTTCGGGCACTTAATTACATAGTGGTCCGTGGAACCACAGTTGTAGCATCGTTTATGACTAGCGGTAGGAGTCTCAACTACCGGAATTTCTTGTTCCACCCTTCTCTTGCTTAGAAGTATGGGGCAGACAGAAATATGATGACTTGAATTTTTTGCAATAACGACAAAAGAGTGGTTCCGGACACTCCTTTGCGTAGTGGTACTTAGATTTACAATTGTAGCATCCTCTACAAAAAGAGTTTGGAGTCTTTGCTACCAAAGCAGGTTGCTTTACCTTCTTATCGGGATAAGGGCTTTTGAACTTGATATGCCTCTTCTTGGAAATCCCAAAATTACTAGCAATTCCTTTAGCAGCCTCTTCATGTTGAAGAGTGATATCCACAAGCTGATGGAAAGGAACTACAAGTTTCAGAGGTAAAACCATTTCTGGGTTCTTACCCAAAGCATAGATAAACCTTTGATTCTGAGCAAGATCCAAAAGTTGTTGGGCAGACATGAATACGCCATCCAGAGAAGGACTACTGGACTGACCAGCGCTAGGACTGCCAGAACTAACCATCTCTTCTTCTTTAAGAAAGAAAGAAAGAAGAAGAAAAAAGGTTATTCTCAGAATGAATACCAAGCAATCTTGATAGATAAAACAAGGAATCATAAAAGAAAATAGGATGAATCGGTACGAAGACTCGAATTAATCCTAAGGTACAACTCCTAAGAAGGACTTAGGACGATGATCCTTGTTAAGTTATTCTACGTTGTTCCGAAGTTTGGCTCTGATACCAAGCTGTGATGCCCCACCTCTATACCCATGCTAACCAAGATCACTACGATGTAGTGCTGTCAATTAGCACGGAGAATAAGGCTGTGGAGGAGCGACCATCCATGTAACTTCTTTGTGCGAGCACCGATACGTCAGATAGAATAGAATGCATATCTTTTAAGGAGGAAATCCGACATACCGATACAAACACAAAGCTATCACACGGTGGCTATATATAATCTTCGGAAACAAACATAGAAATAATCATAACATAAATCAGTCACAGACATCCATATCACAAAGGCGGAAGAAGATATGAATAAATATATAACACATGAAAGTGTACATCAGAGTAGTGGTCAGAAAGATCCACGATAATACAAAAGAATAGCAACACGTGCTATACAAAAGAATAAGTACACAACATAGAGTCTATATCTCAAAGGTGTACATCCAAAAACTACTAATCTAAGTAGTTAGCCAAAAGTCAGAAATATCCTGAAGAGAAGTCAAGCAGAAGCACCTGTAACATCTCGGTCTGACCCGAGTATTATTTAAGAAAATAATAAACGGATCAGTCTAACTATAAATATCAGATGATATGGTATAAAGTAAATGGCATGACATGAACATGAAATAACTATTGCGACATACTACTATAAGTATGTAAATGATAATCAACAAAAGATTAATCAATATCACAAGAATCTTCTCAAAGATAAGGTAGGGTATCATACCCTAAACTTGTATTCATAACAAGTCAATAACACATGAATTCACCAATGCACAAAAACTGATATCATATCAATGAAAATCATGAAAATTGGTGAAGCACAAAATTCCAGAAATCATCATCAGAAATCCAGAAAACACATAAAATAAAAGGGGGAGGCCTAACACATGAATGGGAGCATTAAAACTCACCTACGCGTAAACACATGACGAGAAGCTATCTCATGGAAGCTATCCATTAAATTTTTACACATGAATGGGCCGAAGACCGTAGGGTGCTACCCTAGAAATGTGATGGCGAAACATCACATGATCGGGGTATAGTCTCCCACGTAGACAAAGAGACATCGCTCAATCGCTAGTCTAAATCACAAAAATGATCGTCATGATCATAAGGAAGTGTCAATCACACCAAGCCAGTAAATATATGAGTTTAGCTTCATGTCCCATAACCACTTGCTTAACTTAAATATTTACGAACAAGCTGTAAATCTTCACTAGGAAATTGTCACAAAAAGGGTTCAATCGAACAAGTCCAAGAGCTAACCGACGAAGTGAACGCAAGCGTTTCATACCACTCGTTTTACTAAGTCGTTTAAGTCGATTTCTCATTCGAGTGAAGTAAAGGCTTGTATATACTAGTAGATTGAAAATCGGTTTGAGAAAACGAACTTTTGATATTTAAAATAGTGTTGAAATCGCTTTGATGAAAGAGTTTTGATATTTACTATTAGTATTGAAACCTTCATATATCTTTAAAATGACAAGTCATTAAAACGATTGTAGAAACAAATCAATTCACGTTCGAAGACGTGAGTAAAGTCCAAAGAAGTCAATCCCAAAACCATCAAAGTAGAAATTCTGATAAATGCTTTGTCAGATAAGATTGCCTACGCAGAGTAATTCGGGGTTCGACCTGCCCGGTCAGGTCGCGGGGGTCCAAGGGGCAGCGCCCACGGCGGGGTGCGGGGCAGCGCCCCGTCACGGTACGACTTAGTGAAGGCAAGCTGGTCCAGCGACCTAAGGAAAAGTAGGTCATACGACCTAAGAGTTCACGCGACCTAACGAGGCTAAGGATAAGGTCGGAGATGACCTACGACTTAACAAAGTCCTGCGACCTAAGGAAAATCGCGACCTAA
The DNA here is from genome assembly GCA_030737815.1 of Allium fistulosum. NCBI lineage: Eukaryota > Viridiplantae > Streptophyta > Magnoliopsida > Asparagales > Amaryllidaceae > Allium > Allium fistulosum. Next base: position 240,873,685 of record CM060902.1, read on the forward strand.
AAAGACCAAGTGTAAGGTCGGCGACGACTTAACAAAGTCCTGCGACCTAAGGAAAATCGCGACCTAAAAAGACCAAGTGTAAGGTCGGCGACGACTTAACAAAGTCCTGCGACCTAAGGAAAATCGCGACCTAAAAAGACCAAGTGTAAGGTCGGCGACGACCTAAGTTTTTGCCTGGGATTTATAGGTCGGCAACGACCTAAGATTTTGCCTGGGATTTATAGGTCGGCAGCGACCTAAGACTTAAGGTTTAACTCGCGAACGACTTAACGTTTTGCCTTGGAATTTTAGGTCGGCAACGACCTAAGAAAGTGGAGACTTTTCAACATGCGAGCTAGCAGCCTGGACGACCTAAGGAGTTAACTCGCGAACGACCTAAAGCCTTTAACTCGTGAACGACCTAGGCCTTTAACTCGCAGGCGACCTAAGCCTTTAACTCGCAGGCGACCTAAGACTTTAACTCGCAGGTGACCTAAGACTTAACTCGCAGGTGACCTAAGACTTAACTCGCAGGTGACCTAAGACTTAACTCGCAGGTGACCTAAGACTTAACTCGCAGGCGACCTACGACCTATGGATGGACGACCTAACTCCGAACGAGCTAAAAATGGCCAGAACGACCTAGTAGCAGTTTTTTCACCAAAATCACTAAAATTTGGAATTTTTCGCCAATCCAATCCAAACCAAATGCAACAAACATGCTAAAGTGATGAGGAATCATTCCCAACAGTCCAATGACGATTATAGGCAAGATGTGAGATCAAAAATCTCACCTTTTCCACGAAATTGATGAAGATGAAGATTGAAAGCAAGGAGAAGCAACCCAAAGCTTGAATCCACAATCTTCTACTTGAATTTGATGTTGAATCTCGGATTTGCAATAGAATTTGAGTTGGGAGTTTTAATTTCTCTTTCCCACCACCATTTTTGACAAAGCTTGAAGTGTTTTGATAGAGTGAGGAAGATGGTTGGGCTGAACTAAAGGGGTGCAGTCCAAACCAAAGTCAAAGGCGGGAAAAAATGTTGAAAATTTCACTATCTCCAAACATATCGATGTTTACACTCAAAAAGATCGCAAACGTCATTTTGAACTCAATGGGGGTGGTCTCGAGTCCTAATTTGACCGTATGCAAAAAGTAGCTTTTCGGACTAACATCCGACTAACGATAAAATATTTAAATAAAATATTTAAATATAGAATCGATAGATATGCGGGTTGTTACAGAGTCCAACAACTCCAATATCAAGCTCGAACCACCATCACGTTGCACCAAGATAAGCAACGTCAGTCCTGATCTCCGATGAACTGAACTAGCTCCAACTAGTCTACTAAACCTGACTATCTGAAAAACCCAACTCTAAACTGCCCGTGTGGAAAATTGTGGGCACCTAGAGTTTAGGAAGGGAACAATAAACTCCAGGTAAGTCATGGGACTGGTATGAGCAAACAAAAACAGTTTATCTTTAAACAAACAACAAAGGAATTTTAAAACATTGAAATCCACAATGCTTTTGGAAAATGAAACTACCATAAGGCCTCCCGGCACACACACAATTCAATCGCACACATGGGAGAGATTTCTCCTTATGATAGTCAAACATGCTTACTACGCAAAGAAAACTCTTTTGATATTATTACTAGTGCATAGTGTACAAAATCGTTTCGAAAATACAATATTAATCTTAGCCAGCATAGGTACCATTATATTATGCCTGCTATAGCTGTCGCCTAAGGAGACAGGTTATACAACTGCAATCGTAAAGGGCTCGTATTGTTTCTTTGGATTTTCCAACAAATGGTCAGGCTAAGGAACTTCCTACTGCCACATAAGAACGCCTCTGGAGGGACGCCCCGAGAACCACCTGGCTCTCTGCCAACACAAGGCCAGTTACCCCCTTCCCGGGTAGTAAACTTGAGATATTCCACCCCCGGTCCTTTGGGACCTTTATCCGAGAGCTCTCTACACCAACAACATCACACAGTAGTAAATATACTATAGTGTCCACATGATTAAGTATCAGGGCTCCATACCATAATACCACCCTTTTCTAGAAGGAATGGACATATCTTAGGGGAGCTACCCCTAAAACCTTGCCGCATCTTTCCTGTTTCGACCATTACCGGTCTGTAAGGCTCGATGAGGTCTCGTCCACAAAGCTACGCTTTACACGAAAGCCATGCTTTGATCAACAAATGATCAACATCACACAGCAGCACTCAACATGCCACACTACCAAATTGGGAGTATATCACTGATAACCTTCAACTACATAACCTCTGAGCTCGTACGTCTCAGAGAAGGGTGTTAAGCTAAGAGAATAAATCTCCGCTACCAAACAGAAATGTATTTGAAAGAAATCATCTTTATATCTCAAAGTGTAATGTCAGACATACAACCATACAAGTCTGTTCCGGGTTTGAAACAGAACTGAAGGCACTTCCAAAGAAGCCCTTGCAAATCCGGATAATTTCTAATCACGTCCGGACTTTCCATCACAAAGGGTGCTAAAATCTCTATACCGGGGATCAGTCGATGTAGAGACAATCGATGGTAATCCTTTCGTTTTCGAAAGTATCCGGTCTTCACCACCGGTCTTCAAATGCTATCCATATACGTCGTATCATTATTCAGAATGGGTTATATGACACAAAGGTCCTCTCCCGGCTAAACCGAATAATGAGCGTAATATTTAAAAACATATGGATATTGGGATTTCAGTTAAGTCACAACTTATTACCCAAAACTTTTCTTTCAAATGGTTTAAACAAATTACCATTTTAATCTTTTTAAACAAAAAGATTCAGTTCACAAAGTTCACCCAATTTCACAAAGATCTACTCATAGATTTTCCAAATCGATTTCCATTTTAATTGGATTAACTCGTTAAATCTTTAAATCAAAGATTTAACTGATAGCTTTCAAAATAATTCCCTTTCAATCTTTTATACAAAAGGTACACCTATCCAATTTTAAAACAAAGTTCAACAATCTTTCACAAAGATTTATTCATAACTCGGAAAACCATTTTCAATTCAAACTTGAAATTCCTTATATGAAAGCTTCTATTATTTGAAAACAAACAGTTTTCATTTCGGAAAATCTGGTTCATTTATATGAGTTAAAGTCCTTGGGTTAAATTCAAATCCTCAAAACCATACTTTAAAAATAGTTTAAATTCATATAAACACGTTTATAGCATCTTTTAACCATAATTTCCAAACATGGAATTCAATTCCAAAATTTTGAATTCAAATTCAAATTATATTATCTAAATTGGAAACTTTATCAAGTTATTCAAAATAACTTTTATCTTAAAAACTACTTTTCAAAGCTTTAACATTTAACCCAAATCCATTTCCAAAATCAATTGAAAATTAAAATTTCAATTTCAAAAATATTAAATTTAAATCATCTGTGACTTAACCGATTTCCACGTGAAATCCATATTTGTGTGTGTAAAAGTGTGGTCCAGGGGTTTTAACACAATAGTGCAATCACATTATTCAATCATCACAGATCAAAATATAACAATATCGATAAGCGGTATATCCTATAACGCTTATCTTCATTCACAGATTCAAAGATAAAAATATAAATTCAACACAGATAAATAAATTGCATTCATCACAGCTCAAATCAAAACAGAGCATCACACATCAGGGATATCAAACAATTCAAAGAACTCAATACAATTCAAACATCCATAAGTAAGATCAATTAGTCATCTGATTAATTTAAACCAGATTAATCACTTATGAATAAATTACTAATCCTGGTTAATTAACATTAATTAATTACAAACCATTTTGATTAATTATCCTTTAATAACTTATTAATTAACCTTTAATTATTCCTTAATCATTAATTAATAAATCTCAATTATTAATTAATTAACCTTTAATTATTAGTTTATCAACCTTAATTAATAATTTAATCAACTTTTAATTATTAATTAATTATCCTTTAATTAATTATCTTAATTAGTTACCTTAATTAATTAACCCTTAATTAATTACCAATTAATTAATTATCCTTTAATTACTAATTTATTTATCCTTAATTACTTTAATTAAGTAATTATCTTTAAGTAATTAATTTCATTAAGAAATCATCCATTAATTTCTTACATTAATTAAATCAACCTTAAATTAATCACATTAATTTATCAACTTATAATTAATTAATTGTCATTGAAAATCTTATTAATAATCCTTTGAAAAGAATAATCATTAACATATAATTCATCTTAAAACCTTTAAGTTAATTAATAATCAAAATATTATTTAAGATAAACTATTTATCTTTTTAAAATCTTATTTGCATAATCCTTGAAATTTAAATCAACGTATGAATTAACTTAAAATTCTTAAGTTAATTAAAACCATGATCTTTTAGTTACATAAATATACCATTTAAAAATAAACTTAAGAATTTATTTAAAATAGATAACTAAAACACTTTAACTTAATTAATTAAAAATGATCATTTTTAAAACTTTAACTAATTAACAAAACTAGTATAAAATATTTAATTAAGAAAGTGTTTTAAAACTTGAAAAAACTTGTTTTATAAATAAATAAAAAACTGTTTTCATTCACAATCCCGAGCAACCCCCAAGTTGAACCCGAGCTCAACTCCGAACTACACATTCACTTCAATTTCTTCGACACAGTTCGTTTTGACTTCGAGATACGACCCGAGCCCTTTTCTTCTCTCCCTATCTTCGACAACCACCTGATACTGATGATATTCGTGCACATGTACACACGATCGGAGCGACTCCGATCATCGCAAAGACCGTCGACAAGTCACTGGTGACCCCCTCGACAACACCAACCAACTAACACCCTCAAGTTCGCCGTGATTCGAAATCGAGTTGAACAGCGAAATACTAGAACCACATTCGATCGGAAATTCTTCCTCGCGCCGACAATCTAGGCCACCATCGACCACGCCCCTTCGACCAGAACTTCTCTGATGACCCAACAACGTTTCCCCCTGGTGCGGTTCATTCCGATGCGATGACGCTGGCGAATTTCAATTCCAAACTTGGACGAGTAAACCGGGTTCTAAACCCAACAAACCCACCGTGCCACCACCATGTCCCACTATAAATTCAACCACTAATTTTCCTGTATTCGCCACCATCCAAGCCTCCTCTGACATTAACCTTGACCCGCCTATCCTTGCCGATCGCCAGAATTTGGCAAAAATGTAAAATCCGTTCAATTCGATTTAACTCGACAATTCCGGACCTAAAAATCTTGAAAACATATTCTAAAATCATAGCTTTCTATTACAAATGACTTCATAAGACCCAAACAAGAAATCGTAATCATCCATTTTTGACTTGAATTAAATTATCACTGTAATATTCAATTTCCTAAATATTTCCACTTGGAATATTTTTTTTTTCAAATAATGTTATACACCTACATCACTTTTTATTCAGAGATCTAAGGTCTAAATTTGTTTGGGTAGGATGGTTTGAACTTTTGAACTTAATTTTCCAAACCTGTAAACTAAAACAGAGGTTGTATTCTCCTGTTTCCCAAACATGCATATAAAAAAACCTTATACATATATTCATGCATGCATAACTCATATCAAATTTCAGAGAGGACACATGTATCTGTAGATATAAACAGATTCAAATTAAAACAGGTCCGTTTGCTCACCGTGATTTTTAGAAGAAAGAACAGAGCTTTCTTTTCTTGAACCAAGCTTTGAAATTGCCAGCTGAATCTTTTGATCTCTGATTTGAGTTGAATTTAAATTTGAGTTTTGTTGAAGTTTAAGATGATGTTTACTTTAGTTTTTCATAGCTTGGAATGATCGAAACTGAAATGAAAAAGATGATATATGAAAGATGAAGTTACAGGGTTATTATTTTGTACAATATCAGGTACAAGATTTTTATTATGCTCAGAGATTTTTTTTCTTTGCTTATGGAGGCTGAAGACATTTTCGAATGGACTTTGGTTTGCTGTATTAAATGCTTATGTCCTTTATGTTTCTTCATTTTGCTTTGTTTTATTACTTTTCTTGTTTCATACTTACCTTTCCTTTGTTTGAATACTTGAATATAATTTGCTGTCTTCTTTTTGCAAGCTACATAGATCTTTTATTTTTCATGTTCTTGTCTTGTATTTCTATCCTACAGGCAACATATATTACTTGCCTGGCAGCCTTTATACTTTATGTACAAATATAAACTTTATTTTCTTTTGTTTTGTTTTATGGATATAAATGTATTTGCACTGGCTTGTTTTGCAAGCTTCATATATCTACATATTTTCTTTCTTTTCCTTTGCTTGTACATCGATATTTATATGTATGTTTGAATACTTAGTTGAATGTACTTGAATGTATATATATTTTTTCTTTAGCTTTTCCTTATTATTTTACAATACAAATAAATTTCTATTTTAATATATTATTAGATTCTTAGCTAATGTATTGCTTTATATTTTATAGTTTATCTTCTATATAATTGTTTCTATTTCTATCTTAATATTTATTTTACTTCTATTATTTTCGTAGTATATTTTGTTTGTATTAATACATATTATTTAAGAGGATATTTTGAAATTAAATACATACTAAATAAATTACATAGATATATTTTATAAATTCAAATTATTTTTAAACCATTTACTTAAAATTTAAATTCAATTGATTTAACACATATTTTATTTGATTTGGAGAAACTCAGATCAATTTACCAATTAATTTCACAATCTTTATTCCAAAAATTAAATTATTTGTCAATTTAAACTTAGTTAAAATTTGGGATCGTTACAAGAACCAATCAAAAATCCATATCCAGGTTCGCCGTCGAAAATCGAGCGAAAAACCCAACTCGGATTGATAATACTATCTCTAAATTCTATGCTCGAATCTGGATGTGAATAGAATAATATACGTACATCCTACATATTTATCTTCATTGATTATCAGTTAAATCAATTCCCTTTATATTCATCTTCACTTTGATTTTATTCACTTATTCACATTTGCCTTAATCCCCATTTGGATTATCACTTCAATTCTTATCTCAGTTGGGTATTTAATCAATAACAGTTTGAACTACGACCAGTTTATATTTAGAAAATAGCTTGAAAAAAATTTAAAAATAGATAAATAGTTGAAAAATAATTATTAGTTTGTAAAATAGCTGTAAAATAGTTAAGTAATCGTAAAATAGTTGAAAAATAGTAAAATAATTGCAAAATAGTTGTAAAATAGTTAAATAGTTCCAAAAGTAGTTGTTAAATAAATATAAGATAGTTTTGGAATTTTAAAAGAAAAGTTGTATAGTAAATAGTTAAGAAAATAGATTTAAAACAGTTTATATCTAAATGATTTATTTAAAAATAGTCCAGAGCCAAACTGTTCAATTCCCCATCAATTCAATTTAAATTGACTCAATTCTAATTTGAATAACTTCAATTTCTCTTGAACTTGAAAAGTTGAATTAACCTCAATTTCTTTCCAAATTCAAATCAAATTCCATTTGATTTTAAACATATTCACTTCAATTACAATTTCAAATTATTCAAATTAATTTAGACTAATTTCAAATTGAATCAACTTCAAATTCAAACCATTTCAATTTCTATATGAATTAATCCCAATTCCCATTTGAATTTGAACTCATTCGATCTTCAATTTTATTACAAATTAATCCAATTCAAATTTTCCATTTGAATTTTATACTTATCCATCTTCAATTCTAATTAATTCAAACTAAATTTAATTTGAACTAATGAAATCTAAATCTCAACTTTAAACCATCTCGAAATATATAAATTCGAGTTAAATTTTTAAATGTTGATTTAATCCCTTAAATCAAATTAAGCTTTATTTTTAAATCAATAATCCCAATCTTTAAAGAATTTAATTCTGAGTCCAATTCTCAAAATTCCATTTTAAATTATCTTTATTTAACATATTTCAAAACTCAAAAACAATTAAATCTTCAGATTCTAATTTATTATCTATTTTTAAAACAAATTCTCGGTTTCATATATTATTTATAATAATGGAATGATATCACGATAAATAAACATCCAAATTTATCCAAACACCCATTTTTAATTTCCAAATCTCAAACCCATTTTGAGATCACTCATAACTTCCCATTAAAACCAATCATTTAACTTCCCTAAGTAAAATCTCAATTTCATCTTGAAATTCCCAATTCAGGTTGTTTGTTAACTTATTTAACTTTCCCAAAGTTAAATTCAATTTACTTAATCCAGCCAACCTTACCCAATTTGAATTCCCATTTCAAATTTTAAACTTCATATTAATAATCTTATAAGTTCAAAAACTTATCACCTTGGGTATCACATCTCATTCCAAATTTAAAACTCAACATTTAAAGTTTATTTCAAACCATTTTTTTGATATTATGTATATCCCTCATATATACATATTATTTCCTTTACACACTAAGTTATCCTTAAATTTTAAATCACCTTTTGCTTTTAATTCAAAACAAATTTTCAAACAACCCTTGTTTGCAATAAGTCCCTTTTTATTCAAATAATACTTATTTATTATTTCTTTTAGCACTTTGATACAAATTCCAAATTTTCTGGCTCAGATTTAAAACTTCACAATCTAGATCACCTTCAGTTCCAATTTATAAGTCATACTTATCTAAAACATTTCATTTTGCTTACTCATTAACAAGGTTTTAAATCTCGGATTTCGGTCGCGTTTCGTCTCGGAAATTTTACACACATTATCTCGTATCGGACGAGATCTCGGGTGAGATGAGTGTATCTCGGGTGTACATCTCGGATTGACATCTCGGAATTTAAAGTTCATCTCGGGACTATCTCGGAGTAACTTAAGTCTAAATTTGATATTTTTAAGATTATTGTAATAACTGTTATCTATATATATAAAAGTTTTTAACATACATAATTTATATAAAATGATAATATTAGTTTTACATTTTAGATCAGAGTGATAACACGATTGATTTGGTATTAACTAAATAATTCTCTAATCATCTGAATATTAAAAGTTAAAAAATAAATAATAAGTTTTTTTTGCTCATTCATTAAACGATAAAAGAAGAATTAGAGTGTAAGTAAAAAGTCATTAGAGTGCAATTTATTGTGCTCTCACATAAGAAGTAAAAAAATGTAAGTGAAAAAACATACTTTCTATGGGAGCTTCTATTGAGATCTCACCACAAATTTCACTATCTTGGATGAGATGAGCGTCAAGTAATATATTTAAAAAAATTAATGTCTCGTTTCGCTAAATCTCGTCTCGCTCAAGTTTGAAAATGAGATCTCGAGCGAGATCTCGGACGAGATGAACGAGATCTTAAACAGTGCTCATTAATACACATCTTATTATTAAACACAACAATCATTTATGATAATAACCAAGATTATCATATCTGGAAACCAATTCATTATTATCTTATTCTGAAACTTTTCCCCAAATTCAAGATTTAATTTTTAGTTTGAATCTATTTCAAACTTCCCTTTATTTAATTTTAATTTGGTTGTATTTCTATTACTTCTTAATTTAATTCCAATAATTTTTAACAACCAATTTCCTTAACATTTATTAGTAAGAAATATTGCTTTATATATATCAAAATATATCCTTATATAAATTCATTTAAAATCTTTATATAAGAAAATAACAAGTACGCTCTCATACACACACACACACACACACACTCAACTCATTCTAGGGTACTATTGACCCTATCCTTATGAGTACACCCACGAGAGCCAAGGTTCTCGATTAACCTTCCAGCTCCGATACCAACTGTAACAACCCAAAATTTTCGAACCCGAAATTTTCAGATAGTTAGGAAAAGAAGAAAGAGATAGAAGAAGAAGAAACAGAAACACAGCACTGATTCTCACAAATCGCAGCGGATCAAAATATAATATCAAATAATATTAGTTTACAAAAGAATATTGTATCAGTTGATTACATATTTATACACCAGAGTTACACACATACTCAAACACTGGACATATACAAATCAACATGTCTCAGATAAACAGAAATATATCACAGCGGAAACACTCCATACGTTCCTGCCATCCAGCTCGTCTCCTGAGCTCCAGAATGTCCTTACCTGAAAATATGTAATACTCGGTCTGACCCGAGCATTACATCAAAGTAACACCCGAGTCAGGCTGGAAACCAGCGTGAATAAACCCATTCAATTTGAAATACTAAATTTATAAACTTCTTTAAAAACCAGGGTAACTCGTCCAACACTACGAGTTTTAATCATTATGTAGCCAAACACTTATTTCACAAAATAATATCTAAGTACCGTTACTTAGTTTCAAAGGTCTAGTTTACTTAATTTATTCCATTCCAGCCTATTTGATTTACAAATCAAATCTATAAAGAATTATAGATTTCAAATCGAAGTGGTTTCGGGTATTTACTGATACCCGACCCCGGTCTCTTCGAATCCAACATCATTCATTAAGCCAATTTGTTTAAGTGGACAACTTAATTAAATTCAGAACATCATATTCATATAGCAATTCATCTCAGATAAATAACCCACAATATCACAGTTCAACCAAAGTATCTCATATCACAAAACATCACAAATCACATATCAGAGATATCAACAATCCAAGGCATTCAATTATAGTTTATTACTCATAAGTAAGATTTATTAGTCATCCAATCTAATTAATTTAATTAACACAAGATAAATTAATTACCTTTAAATCCTGCTTAATTAACATTAATTAAACCATTTAATTAATTATTGAAATTAATTAATTTATTCTTTATTTAATTGTTCACATAAATTAATTAACCTTTAATTACTTACATTAATTAATTCACCTGTAATAATAAATTATCTTTTAGTTAAGTATTTATTCTTGAATAAGACCTTAGTTAATTTAAGATAAACCACTTATCTTTATTAATTACTTAACTACATCCGTTAAATTTTTATTGAAATAAATACTTGAAATTAATTAACAAATAAATCAATTAAGATCTTCTCTTGATTAATTAAAGTTTAACACCCTTAACTTAAATCACCTTTTAATTATATCTTTTAAATTTCATTTGAAAGATATTTAGAAATTTATTTATTATTACCCCATTATATAATTATCTTTAAATTTTTTTTAAAACATTGTAAATCTTTGAAAACTGATTTAAACTTGTAATATTTTGTTTTGAAAACTTGGCAACATTCTTTGAAAAACTTAATCCATCAAATAACTTTAAAACCTTATTAATGTTTGTATTTTCCCTTCCTTTTAAAAACTGGTTAATTCAGCTTAAACAAAAACCCGAGCCAATTCGTAAATTTCTCGAGCCCAACATCCAAAACCCCAAGTAAAACCCAGCTTCTTCTTTTTCCTTTCCTTTTTAACTTTGTTAGTTTTAAATCTTAAAACCACAACAGCACTTGCTAACAACCCGTAGGCAAACTCGAGCCTTTCTTCTTCTTTCCCGAGTACGAACCCTAGATAAACCTTCCTTCCCAAATCATAACAACTCAGATACTCACGATATATCGTGCACGTGCACCAGCGTTTCAGCGCCTTCCGACCATTGCTGATCCCCTCAACTAGTCATCAACGACATCGCTACCTAACCTGAACACCCAGAATCATCAAACTCGACTCAGACCAAAATCAAGCAATTCGAGCATTAACTGGAACAAAACCAAGATCAAAAAACCGATCGCCGACGACAACCCGTCCACGATCATCCACACTGACTTGAACAAAACTTTGCCAACCTCCCCTGCTTCGATTTCCCAAGGTTCCATTCAACTCGATCCCATGATGACAATGAACTTTTACTTCAAACTTCATCGAGCAACAGCACCATAAAACCCTAGATCATCTACATTCGGCCACCACGATAGCTAATAAATTCACTTAACATTTTTCCTAGGTCCGCCAACCTTCAGGCTACCCTCAGCCTCAAGCACTACCTTCGAATCATCGTGGTTCGTCGTAATTTGAGCAAAGTGCATTTTCCATTCATATTACAATTCCTAATGATTTACTAAACTAAAAATTTGGAAATGATTCTCAAAAATCCTTATTCTCAACATCGAATCTGGTTATGAAATCAAAATATGATTTCCAGTGACTTGAATTTGGACTTAAATTTAATTTTTACTATAATTTTCCTTCTACTTGTAATCCCTTTGATACTTATGCTCATAATTGTATTTAAAATTTAAATCAGGTGATTACAACTAGATATCATTTAAATATCATTACCAAAATCTATTTAAATTTTTGAGATATGAATTTTTGTAAGGAAATCATATGCCTGTAAAATAACAGTATGATGTGTATACATACATACATACATACATATATATGTATATATATATATATGTTATCCCGCCTTTTAGCAAGGCCAGGACACCAAGGAACTGACTGGATTCCAAGTATCACTTATCGTGGATATCGCTGAATTTTTGTCCGAGTCCAGATTGAGCTATAATTGATAGGACATGACGAGGAAGGTCATAAAAGTCAGCATCTCAAATTTCAGGTCAATTCGGGTTCATACGCTCAAGATATGAACGATTCAAATTGAAGGGAGAAGCCCAGATTTCGTATCCATCACTCTGGGCGATTTCGTATCCATCACTCTGGTGGTTTCGTATCCATCACCGAAGCTCTAATTCGAGTCGAACACTTTCGTATCGATCAATTTCGAATCCATCGTATAAGCCTCTGTTCGAATTCACCTGAGCAAAGTTATTCGAATCCATCGAGTTGTATCGATAGGTTTCGTACCCATCAAGTTCGTATCGATCAGGTTCGTATCCCTCGATAGATGGCGTGCCTTGCAACCATCAGTCAATGTCCACTTCGTATCCATCGAGGCGCTACACTTCGTATCCATCAGAGGACCTTGCTTCGAGTCCATGCCCAGTGACTTACTCGTATCCAACGAGTCAACTAACTAAGGTGACGTGTAATCCATCGAAACAAACGCGGCGAGATACAAGGATGCGACGCGGCCAAACCAGAGAAAAAGATGGATCGACTCGAGATATACGTGCCACATCGTTAGAGGAGCACGTGCAGATGATCGATTCGAAAGAATCAATACGAGGTCATGGAGTCGAATGAAACAGCCAGCGATCAATTCCATTTCGTGTCGACGATTTCTCGTAATCCACTGATCCAAATCCAATGATATTTTCAGGGTTGCTTGCGTACACACTGAAGAATGTCCCTGCCAAATTTCAGCTCATTTGGACATCATCTTGATCGATACGAAATGGATTCGTATCGATCGCAGATCGAGGCGAAACTTTCTAGAAACGGTCGAGTGGGTCCCCACACATGCCAGACCAAGTCTCCCTGAGTTTGAGCGAGATTTGAGCCTCCTACGCCTATAAATAGAGCTCCAGAGCCTATAGAAAGGGGATCTTTTTTGATTCTGAAGCGTCCAGAATCTGCCGGATCAAGACTTGCATCATATCTTTGCTGTTAATTTCGAATTCTAATCTGTAATCCGTTGTTGTTTGCTGTAATCACTTGTAACCATTGGAAGAGAATCAATAAAACCATCAAAACTTCATAGTGGACGTAAGCAATACGCCGAACCACTCTAAATTGCTTGTCTGTGCATTTTACATTTCTGTTTGTTGGAGTTTTTGTTAGATAACCTCTGTTTTACATTTGCAATCTTCATTTTATCTCTTCAAATAACTCCCGAAGAGTGTTGTGCCCATTTTTGGTACAAACACTTTGGTGCTTTCACTGAGAAAACCAGTTTTTTCTCCTGCTCCATGGATCTACCGTCGATACCGGATTGCATAAATCCAAGAGGAAGATCCAGATATCTGATCCGGAATCCTACCATTCTATTCAGATTTGCGTAAAATCTAGGAAAGGACTCCATCACTGAAAATGGTTAGCACAAGGACTGGCGCTACCGCTGCAGAGCAAGAAGGTCGGGATAGGCAGAACCCTACTTAGCAGCCTTCTTCCAATCAAGACAACACTGCTCACTCGGATCCATCCGGACCAGTCACCCGACAAGAGTTCCAAGTGTTGCTCCAAGAACTGACCCAGAGTCGGCAGCAGTTGGCTGAACAGTTGCGCGCCAATGTTGAATTGACCAACCAACTAAACCGCCAAAGCCGCAGAAGGTCTAGGAGGGATAATGTTTCCCGTGCACCTACTGAGAGTTCGGCTTTGTCTGACTATCACCACAGGTCTACCCGTCCCCGGCTAGAAGGAAGTCACGCTCAAACTACCGGATATCAAGCCGCCTTGACCGTTGGACAGTTAAGGGCAGGACCGTCGACCAGCTTTCAAACAGGGCCCTCAACACGAGGAGGCACTGCTCCACATTACACCACGGAAAACCGCACTACAACCGCCGCGGTGGAAACAAGGGTTGGTACCCGGAATCAATCAGAGCCGAATGGTCAACAACGTGGACATACTCCTGAACCATATGTCCCAGAAGACGCTGGGCCAAGGTGGCGGGATACAGACCGTCGACAGCGCCCGGTCCAGACTCGCACTGTGGAACCCGACCACACCTTAGCTCAGCATGCTCAGAATTTGCCAGTGTCGGATATATCAACCATGATACGTCATATGATACGCGAGAGTCAGGGGCTCACTAATGATGATTGGGGAATCTCTCGTAGTCATACCCCTTTCACAGACGAAGTGTTACATGCTGAACCCCCTCGGCGATTCAGAATGCCAACTCTCCCAATGTATGAAGGAAATAGTGACCCCAATCAACATATTTTAAAATATGAATGGTCAATGAGTGCTGCAAGGGCTGACGATGCAGTGAAGTGTCGAAGTTTCCCCATCTCTCTGGGGGGAATCACGACAATATGGTTTACACGCCTACCACCTAGATCCATTTCTTCGTTTGATCAACTGGCAAAGAGGTTTGTAGAACAGTTTCGTATGCATGCTGCTAGGCCCAAAGACGTTAATACCCTATCCAGTGTCACTCAAGCTCATGGAGAGACGCTCAGGCGTTACCTAGAGAGGTTCCACGCAGCATGTGTTGAGATCACTAATCCCAACGATAACTCAATCTTGATGGCTTTGACCAAGGGAATTGATCCCGATTCCGAGTTTGGGAATTGGCTAGCTAGAAAACCACCCGCATCGTTGGACCGTTTCTACTCCAAAGCCGCTCAGTTCTTACGACAAGAGGATGCAAAACAGTCTAGGAAGCAGGACTATGTGAGGCCCAATATTGAGGGAATACAGAGTAATGTAGCAGTTAAACAGTCCGGTGAGAGTTCCGGGAAGGTTCAACTGAATATATAGAACAAGCAAGCCTAGCCGAGAGGAAACAATGGCCATGATAAGAAAAGAGATCAGAACCGAGGTCTACGACGCAGAGCTCAAATGTTTGACAATTACACACCGTTAAATACGTCACTGGAAAACGTGTACTTACAGACTTGCAACACTGTACAGTATAAGAAGCCTGCTTCGAAACCCTCATCGGAGAGGCAGGTTCAGACGGGGAAGTTCTGTAGATTCCATGAAAGCTACGGCCACAATACCAATGAGTGTCGACATTTGCTGGACCTCATCGAAAAGTTGATCAGAGAAAGAAAGTTGGATCAGTTTGTACGGGCGCCGCAGTCTGGTGGAGCAGGCCCTTCAAATCAGAATCGTTCACAAAATCAGGAAAGATAGGAAGAACCCGCTCGTGCGGGCGGAAGATTAGTTATCAACACAATAAGTGGTGGCCCCCACCCAGCAGACAGAAGCTGGGGGGAAATGGAGTCGTATGCTAGTTCTATCAGGCATGCGGACTTCAAATGTTATAGTAATTGTGAAGATGGAAGTCCGGCTAAGCAACAGAAAATAATATCTGATGATATCGTGTTCAGGAGCCGAGACGCTGATAAGGTCGAAGCCCCTACAATTGACCCGCTAGTCATATCTGCCCAGGTGGGTCCTGCTTGGATGAAGAGAATCCTGGTTGACAGTGGGAGCTCTGTGAATATTCTGCTTAAACGGGCTTACGACTTAATGAAAATGGAGGCAAAGGATATGAAACCCTGCCTATCCCGAATCCATGGTTTTAACGAAAGTGCCACGATACCCATTGGCATAACTGAATTACCGGTTGAATTAGGAATCGGGGAACGCCGGAGAGTCCGGATGTTACAATTTGTTGTGTTAGAGATTGATTCACCTTATAACGCATTTTTGGGTCGACCGGCCCTTGCTGAGTTCAGGGCAGTCATAGCCCCATGGTGCTTGACTTTGAAGTTCCCCACCGATCGTGGGATCGGAGTCGTTCAAGGAGACCAGGCTACGGGAAGAACCTGCTATGTTGCTGAGCTGCGCGGGGCGCAGCGAAAGGAGAAGGGAAAGGACGTAGAAGAATCGCTCTGCATCCGTTCTGTTGATGATTGACAATTGGTGCCTGGGCTCCGGCCCGGGCACCATAGCCAATTCCTGAAAGACCTTTATCCTAGAGACAATGAGGATAAAGACGAATCTAAGGAGAGCCAAGCCTCTCCGGCCGAATTGACTGTGGACGTCCCAATCAGTGAGGATGATGATTCGAAGATGCTAAAAGTTGGGTCTCAACTGAGCAAGCAAACACAACAGGAATTGGTTGAATTTCTCCGGGCGAATCTCGACGTTTTCGCCTGGACACACTCTGACATGTGCGGAATCTCACCGAGCATTGCAAGTCACTCCCTGAATATAGATCCGCGACATGTCCCAGTAAAACAAAAAAGGCGCGGTATGGATCCAGAGAGATCTGCCGCCCTTAAGGAGGAAGTTGATAAACTACAATCGAACGGGTTCATTCGAGATGCCTTGTATCCAGAATGGGTATTCAACCCTGTACTGGTTCTAAAACCAAACGGAAAATGGAGAACTTGCATCGATTACTCTAGCTTAAACAAGTCTTGTCCAAAAGATAGCTTCCCGCTTCCTCGAATTGACCAGCTCGTAGATTCGACGGCCGGGCACGAATTATTGTCTTTTATGGATGCTTACTCTGGTTACAACCAAATACCCATGCATTTACCTGATCAAGAACATACCAGCTTCGTGACCGACCTGGGGCTCTACTGTTACAAAGTCATGCCATTTGGTCTAAAAAATGCCGAAGCAACATATCAACGCTTAGTCAACCGGATGTTCGCTAATCAGATCGGGAAGACCATGGAGGTTTACGTGGATGACATGTTGGTGAAGTCTCGATTCTCCACAGATCACGTCAGAGATTTAAATTCGATGTTCAGCATCCTTCAAGAATTCGGAATGAAGCTCAACCCATTGAAGTGCCACTTCGGCGTCGCGTCCGGAAAGTTCCTTGGGTTTATTGTCAATGCTCGAGGGATAGAAGCAAATCCTGAGAAAATCTGGGCAATAAGAAATTTTCAAACCCCTAGAACCATAAAACAAATCCAGAGTCTCAACGGAAAGGTCGCGGCGTTGAGCAGGTTCATTTCAAAGTCCACCGATAAATGCATTCCTTTCTTCGATCTGATCCGGAAGGGAAAACGAAACTTTGAATGGACCACGGAGTGTGAAGGCGCATTCCGATCGCTAGTTCAACATCTTTCCACACCTCCGATCTTGTCAAAACCGGTTGACCACGAGCAACTGTACCTATATCTGGCAGTGCCTGAGCACGCGATCAGTGCCGCTTTAGTTCGGGAGGAAGACAAAGTGCAGAAACCGGTCTACTACGTTAGTAAACGGCTAACAGGAGCTGAGAGAAACTACCCAAGACTGGAGAAACTGGCTTATTGCCTGGTCATTGCCTCAAGAAAACTCCGCCCGTACTTCCAAGCTCATCCTCTTACTATGTACACCGATCAGCCGTTACGACAGGTCCTCACTCGACCTGAGACGTCCGGGAGGTTACTCAAATGGAACATTGAGCTAAGCCAATTTGATATCACATACGCTCCGCGGAGAGCCATTCAAGGACAAGTCCTGGCAAATTTCATAGCTGAATTCACCGTTCCAGAAGACTTGCCCGAGACTAGTGAATCCCCCGAATACATCTGGAAGCTGTATACTGACGGTGCGTAAAACGACCGGTGTTCGGGCGTTGGGGTTGTACTTGAGACCCCCGAGGGCCGATCCATATGTTATGCTTTAAAGTTCGATTTTCGTGCGACAAATAATGAAGCTGAATATGAAGCCCTCTTAACCGGCCTAAAACTTGCTAGAGATCTGAGAATTATCGCTATGGAAATTTATTGCGATTCACAGTTAGTGGTATGTCAAGTGCGAGGAGAATATCAAGCAAGAGACCGAAGGCTGGCTGCTTACTTGGCTCAAGTTCAGAAAATATTGAATTGGTTTGATTATTATGCCATTTATTATGTACCTCGGGAATGCAATCAAAAAGCCGATTCATTGGCAAAGTTAGCCAGCACAGTCGAAGCGCAGCAAATGGGACTTGTCCCCGTTGAAACTTTGGCCCCCCGAGCATCGATCGAATAGAAATGAATTTTGTGTTTGAAACCGCTCCCAGTAGAGAGTCTTGGATGACTCCGTATCAAAATTACATTGAGAATGGGACGTTGCCTGAGCATAGAAATGAGAAGAGACAAATTCTACGAAAAGCTTCACGATTCGTCATCCAGAACGGAGTCATGTACAGGAGAGGTTATTCCGTTCCTCTCCTCCGATGTATCGCCCACGAGGAAATCAAACGAGTGTTACATGACGTGCACGAAGGAGAGTGTGGCGATCATACCGGAGGGCAAGCTCTCGCTAAGAAGATACTCCGATATGGGTATTACTGGCCGACAGTGAACCGAGATGCGGCGAACTATGCCAGAAAATGCGATAAATGCCAGATACATGCCCGAATTACAAGAGCCCTGCCTACCGAGATAACCCAAATGGTCAGTCCCTGGCCATTCGCAATGTGGGGCATCGATATCATCGGCGCTCTACCTTTGGCGAAAGGCGGTGCGAAATACGCCATCGTTGCCGTTGACTACTTTACAAAGTGGGCTGAGGCCGAAGCCCTTGCAACCATTACGACAAAGAAAGTGATAAATTTCATGGTTCGCAACATCATCTGTCGATTTGGACTCTAGCATACCATCATCACTGATAACGGAACCCAATTCGAGAGTGCGGAATTCAAGAATTTCTGTCAACGGTTTCGTATCCATAAAAAGTTCTCAGCTGTCGCACACCCCCAGGCGAATGGACAGATTGAAGCTGTCAATAAAGTTATAAAATCCATCCTGAATAAACGGCTGGAAAAGGCCGGGGGCTAATGGGTCGATGAACTTCCTATGGCGTATGGGCCTATCGAACGACTCACAAAACCGCGACCGGACACACTCCGTTTTCCCTATCTTATGGCTCAGAGGCTGTTATTCCGGTCGAGACGGAAGTGTTTTCTCATCGCGTGACTTACTATGATCCGAAAACGAACGCTATACTACTGGCCGAATCTTTGGATCTACTGGATGAAAAACGGGAGGAGGCTGATTTGAGAGCAGCCGCACATCGAAGTCGGGTCGCCCGACTGTACAACACCAAAGTTCGACCTCGAACCTTTGAACTCGGCGACCTCGTGCTCAAGAGAATCTACCCAGTTCCTTCACACATGAAGCCGAACTGGGGAGGACCATATGTAATTACATGAAGACTCGGAGATGGAACATTCAAGCTGTCGACCGTTGACGGTCTCGATTTGCCAAGGGCCTGGAACAGCGAGAGTCTCCGTCGCTATTACACATGACAGGCTTTATTTATTACATTTTATTTAGCAATTTGTTTCTGCATTTCAAAATTTGAATTTTGTAATAAGGCAACTGACTTTGCCGCATTTTCTTATTTCAGCAATAAAATGCCATCTCTTCGAGCCCGAGCTGTGATTAATTAAGTATGATATACGACATCACGATGCACGAAGAGCTAAATCCCATCATGCAATGGGACTTATTCAAATGGAGAGTGGCTGTGATACGACCAGCCACTCGCTAAGTGAAACCCGAGCTCAGGGGCAAGCCATTACACCAATACTGATAGGATTGACACACGACAATCCTGCATTCAACTCCGTATTCCCAGAGTGCGAAGCGGAGTATAAACATTCAACTCCGTATTCCCAGAGTGCGAAGCGGAGTATAGTCAATCAACTCTGTATTCCCAGAGTGTGGAGCGGAGTATAAACAATCAACTCTGTATTCCCAGAGTGCGAAGCGGAGTATAGTCAATCAACTCCGTATTCCCAGGGTGCGAAGTGGAGTATAGTCAATCAACTCTGTATTCCCAGAGTGCGAAGCGGAGTATAGTCAATCAACTCCGTATTCCCAGAGTGCGAAGCGGAGTATAGTCAATCAACTCCGTATTCCCAGAGTGCGAAGCGGAGTATAAACAATCAACTCCGTATTCCCAGAGTGCGAAGCGGAGTATAAACAATCAACTCCGTATTCCCAGAGTGCGAAGCAGAGTATAAACAATCAACTCCGTATTCCCAGAGTGCGAAGCGGAATATAAAAAATCAACTCCGTATTCCCAGAGTGCGAAACAGAGTATGAACACTAACTCCAAACTCCCAGGATATAGGTTGGAGCACCAACAACAATCTCAAGTTCCCAAAGTGTGAACAACTGCTTGCGAGATGAATTATATCCCCGGAGCGTGGATGAAACGATTCATAAGAAAACAAGTGTAGTTCGACCGCTCAGTCCTCACTCAGTGCGGTCACAAGCTGATCATCATAGCTTAACCCTGGTACTGGGGGCAGGTGCAAGTGTTAATCACTACCCGAAACTGTATGATGTTCAGCTCTGATGCAATCTCCAATCACAACTCAAGTTTAAGGTTTCCAGGCTTGGCAGACAAAACAAGCTACGCTTAAACGTTAAAGTAATACAAGTACATTGGACTGAAGTTCAAACACTGCAGCATTTTCAGCATAAAAGGAATTTAAGTTGAAACAAAAAGACAAAATTTTATTTCAACTAATCATAAGCAATGGTTCATACACGAGCCTTTCCAAAAATTCCTACTAGCAGGGGCCGAACCCGCATCTGAAAACGGCCTATAAAGAAAAAAGATAACAAAATTCCTGACTACGAAAGGGAAACACATGCCTAAAATAAAAAAGAAAAGTCTATCTAATCCTTCCTTCTCTTCAGCTTCTTCTTCTTCTTCGAGGAGCCGCTGGAGCCACCAGTGATCTTTCGTTTAGAGCTTTTCCCCTCAAGTGAGCTCCCCTCGGACGAAGGCATGATGTCGACATCATCCTCCGAGCTGGAGTCTATAGGGATGCTTCCCGCGGAAGGAATTTGGGGAACAGAACCAACGGCCGGAGGCAGGACTGGTGCACTAGTATCAATGAGCGTGCCCCCGGGAGATACGATCGTAAGGGGAGTAGGGCACTGCGCTACTACTTCGCCATCCGCGCTGCCACCATGCGCAACTGCCGCCATCTCAGCATTAATCTCGGCCAACATCCTTGCTTCTCGCTGCGCTCTGGCCTCACTATGTGCCGTAGTGGCCTGAGTTGAAATATCAGAAGTAGACGAGAATCCGCCCAGGCTGAATGGTAGATCTGCGAAGGGATCACTCTGTCGGCCAAGGAGCTCGTTTATCATCTGTTCATCGAAAGAGAGTGAGCTCCCTTGTGTTACTTCCACCGGCACTGTTGCCACAACGGAGGTCGCTTCAGAAATAATGGCCTCCGACACTTGGCATGATTCCTGGGCTACGGGAGGCGCCGCTGGTGCAACTCCAATCACTGAACAAAGAAAGGAAACGTTTGTTAGTATACACTTCTATATGCATTCTTCAGCCCAAATGTACCAAGGATTAGTTCAGAGTACCTTCCTCGGTTTGGGTCAAGGTCGTTTGAACGGCTTCAGAGGAAGGCTCCCTAATAGGAGACAAGTGTGGTCGGTCTGGATCATAAGCCGATATAGGATGGGAGACAATCGTTGGAGTTAGCTCAGATGGAGATGACACGATAATCTCGGAACTCGCAATACGGTGCTCAGCACCGGAGCTTTCTCCAACTTCCCGGGACTGGGCGCCAAGCCTCTCCTTCTCGTGAGAAATCACGGAGCCGTGGAGAACCTTCTTTTCGTCATCATTAAGTATGCGGTTATCCAGCTTGAATTCGTCGATGGCTTCATCAGGGTGCCCAGTTTTTTCCTCCTCAACTAGTTGGTTCCAGGCGTTGAAGAGATGCGTTGGGTAATCATCGAGCCATGTCAGATCTCGATGCCTTAGCACGTTGGCATTATAAGTGACAAGTAGCTCTTCTATCTCAGCCTCAATCCTGATCTCTGCTTGCCGTACTTTCTCCTCAACCCCAGCTTCAGCTTCACGGACTTATTCCATGGCCGCTTCTTTCTCCTTCCGGAGCACCACTGCCTGATCGCAGGCCTCCTGCGCAAAGACATTAGCTGCAACTTTCTCCTTCGCCATTTCAGAGAACTTTGATTTTAGCTCATTAAGCTCCTTGAGAGTGGCGTCTCTTTCGGCAGTAATGGTGGTGTTCCTATGACCCATGTTCTCGATTGCGGTATAGTGTTCTTGTTTCATCCTAGTCATGACCGAGTTTACCTCATCGACCTTTTTAAGAGCTTCCATTTCAGACTTACGGGAAGACTCGGCCTCAGTGTTGAGCACTTTCATGATTCGGTCTTTGCGACCCAGCTCCTTCTCCAACTTTTCGATGACAACACCCCGGTCGAATGCTACTTTGGATGCTTTCCTCGCGGCCCTGCCCACTCCTTGTACTGAAAGAATATGTCCGCGACATAATCATGAATGGTAGTTTCAGCTGTTGGCGAAATTCTTCTCAAGTGCGAAGGAAAGACGTAGCCGTCAAAGCAGATGTCAGGAAATTCCTTCCTCATCTGTGCCAGTTTAAGCGCTCCTTCACTGGTCGAATCAGTCGCGACCGGTGTGGAAGTTGAGGAGGTGGTTATTTCGGTCCCGCGAGGAGGATCAGACCTCGGAGCTTGAGAAGGCGGCTTGGGCCGTGACACTTCAGGAGGACGGGTAACTACTGCCGCGGGCAGTAAGAAAGTCCTGGGAGGAGGAGAGCGAGATCAGGACCGGTGCACATATCCCCTGTCTTTGTCGGATTTCTCTTGACCAGAGTGCCCTGAGTCATAGTCTCTCTCTCCCTCTCTCCTGCGTGGCTCGTAGTAACGGCGTTTGTTACGCAGACTGCCCAACACGGTACCTCGTCCAGACATCATGCCTGAAAATTAAAACAAGGAAAGTTAACAACCATTCATGATATGCTGTTTGTGGTTAGGAAACTGTGTTGTGCCGTGAAGAGTGTGTGAATGTGTAACCCCCCGGACCAACCAGAAGTGTCGATCGCACTAGCGGGAAGAGGATCGCTAACATCAAGGGTATGTTGCAGTTCACCCGATTCAACGTCATGTTGCTCGGACTCGATGTCCGGGATTGGAAGGTCAGCGAGCCCTTCGAATTGATTTTCAGCTTGCAAGGAGGGTGCCTCCGAAATTCTAACTCCTGAAAGGGGGCGGTGTAAGACCACAGACTTCCGCCTCCCGAATTTAGGCTGTTTGGAGGCCACTGCCTTGCCTTTTCTCTTTTCATCGGAATCCGGGGTTGCATTAGCAGGACCGACCAACAGCTCCTCGTCGGTATGAGTTCTTTCGGAATCGGGTTCCTCAATTATTACGACCCTGGGTTTCTTCCGCTTGACCTTTTCTCTGGAGACAGTCTTTAATGCGCCATCGAGCCTTATGCTTTGCCTCCGCCCAATCAACCCAAGAACTCTAAGATTCTGGTCCGTCAGTAGCAATTCAATATTCCTTTCTTCACTAGGAATTTCTTGAAGGACCCGAACTATCTCTTTATAGTAGCCACCTTCAGGTCGCTGGATTGTTGCTGAAAGAAAAGAAGTAGAAGATATGAGTTTAATTTCATTCGGAAATTGCCCTGTCAACTACTTGAGAGAAAAACAATGCTCACGTCTGAACAACCATCTTCTGGCAAACCCCGGAGGACATCGGACATAGAACCACTCCGACTTGAAGTAGCTCAGCCTAGTCCACGACCCCGTGAAAACTTGGCAGTTTCTTACAGACTCCAGGAATGTGAAAGATGGGCTGTCAGTTCGACTTTTGAAGTTGAATAGGTATCTTATCTCGGTCGGACGGGGAGGTCGGTAGAGGTATTCCATAAATGCGATGAACAAGCCATTGAGTGAAGCATATCCATTCGGATGTAACTGAGACGGAGCAATATCTAGGTAAGCCAACACTTCTCTTATATAATCGTTGAATGGAGGAAGTGTACCGGCTGTGCATGCATGTCGATTAAAAGCAGTATACCCCTCCGGGGGATTATGCGGTCTGTCGTCCGGCCCCGGCAACATTACATCGTCCAATGACAGGCCATGCCTTAAGCATATTCTCCCTAGCATATCTTCGAAGATATTGGACGGGACAGAATCATGTGGACTATTGACGAAGGACGCGTCAGGCAACTCGTCCGGGGCTGGCCCAACAACTTCGGCCTCAATGTCCGGAATCTCAAGTCTGGGAGGGGTTAAATTCTGAGTTTCTTGTTGCCGCGAACTTGACGGTTCCATAACTAGCTAACTCACGAGAAAGTATCATTAGACGATAACAAGCCCGTGCATTCCCCAGTGTGAAGTGTATGAATGAATTGTGCAGTGCAAGTGTTGTGCGTGACTTGAGCGAATTCTGCAGAATCAGAGAAAATGTGCAAAATGCAAAACTTCGAAGTCCAATAGGAGTGACCGTCATCGCTGACCGTCACAACCATACCATCGAGATATTGGCAGTCGATTCAAGTTCAAGTCCGTTATCGCATTGTTGATTTACAGTTCCATCAACGAGCTTCGAAAGGCAGTCAATTATGCAATTTTGTGTTCAAGTTCGATTATGCAAGGTGGAAGCTCGTCGGAGTTAAGTTTCAAGATATGCAAGAGTTCACTAAGTCCATCAAAATTCAGTGTGGAATCGATCGCAGTTTAGATTCAAATTCAGTCGGAGGCGTGGTATCTTTCGTATCGATCAAGGTCGACTCGATACCTTCGTATCGATAGGTTTCGAATCGACGGCAATTCGTATCGACCGGAGGAGTGGATTTCGGATCGATCAGAGAGGCTTACTTCGCATCGACCAAGGGTTAGCGACTGTGTGTCAACTAAATGCGGTGATTTCGAATCGATCTGGAACTATCGATATTGTACCAATCAACCTCTTGTTCTTCGTATCGATCGTGGGAGGCAGACTTTTGCATCGATCATACGGGCCAAATACTTGCATCAATCATTTCAGTTCGACACAAGCCCCAACCACCTTAGATCGATGCGAACCTCTTCATCCCCTTCAACCCTTCAATCGATACGAGGTCATGAAATCTGGGTCGAGTCGAATCCTCCTGTCCCAGATCGACACGAAGTAGAGGTGAAGCAATTCCCCCGAGCCTCTTTCTTCTCCGATTGACACGAGCATCGCCATGGCCACCCTCGACCAAGCTATGGCCCAGATCTGGCCTTAGCGCTGCCAAAATCAATAATCAGCAAGGACACGATGGATCTGAGATCTGAACTTCGTCGCTCGAATTTAGTCGTGATTGTTTAATTACCTGAATTGAAGTTGGAGTTTGGGGAAATAAAAAATGATATTTGATCGATTCGAAGATTGGAACAATTTTTCCTCCCGAGTTCGTGAATCGATACGAAGACGCAAAAGGAAACAGTAAAAAATAGAGAGTAAAAGGTGAAAATGTGCCAAGTCCCAGGTATTTATATAAAGACCAGAGGTAAACTGGGTCGATTCGTCTCCCAGTCAACGTGACCGGTCGCAATCGGTCAAGGAGTGGAGCGATGCGAATGCCTCCTTCGAATCCGTTAGGCCGTGCTCCCATCGAGATGAAACAACCACTGGACTTCATTAATTCGAAGCGCACAACGATGACTGCGATAATGACATTGGGCTCCAGTGATTCGAAGTCTCTACCTTTTGCAACCCTCAACTCACAGCAGTGTAAATCAATCGATACGAATGTTAACGCTAAAAAGTGAACGCTAACACCCGGTGTGTGTAGTAGAATTGTGAAAGCACCACCCGTGTGACGGGAACAGAAATTAAGTAGAAAAATAGCAGAAAAAGAAGTAAAAGACAGCAGTTTATAGTGGTTCGGCTTGAGATTGAGCCTACATCCACTTTGAATCTCTTTATTACTGAATCCGGTTACAAATCGATACAATTCACTTATGAAAACAATACAGTTTGATCACAAAGACAATCTCGACTACTAGCTCAAACTTCCATGATGAATCTCGATGAATCCGTGTTGGATGTAGGGAATTCCTCTCGAAGCTTGTTGTAGTGTCTCGAATGTTTGAAGATCTTCAGTTGTTGAATGAGTGGAGAGTTCGGCAGAGTAATGACGCTTCAAGAAATGATTGACCAAAAGTCCCCTACTTGTTGGAAGTGGTGGTCTATTTATAGGAGTTGATTTCTGAGCAGAATCTTTGCCCAGTCTTAGGTCGCGTACGACCTAAGTTTGGTCGTAGGTCGCGAGCGACCTAAGCTAGGTCGCAGTCCTCTTGCAGCTAAAGAAATAGGCTGATGAAGTTGCATTTGGCTTCATTTGAATAAGTGGTAGGTCGGTCACGACCCAAGGTAGGTCGAAAGTCGAAGGCCTTCAGCAAGCTGTTTAGGTAGTGATATTGCTAGGTCGCAATATCCCATAAGTCGTTGGGTCATAAAGCTTCTCTCTGGAGTTAGGTCGGGAACTCTCTTAGATCGTTAGGCTTTTAGGTCGGTAGCTCGTAGTCTGCTAAGTCGTGAAGCTTTTAGGTCATGAACTCCTTAGCTCGTTAAGTCGTTGAGAACTGGAGCCACTAGGTCGTTAACTCTTTTAAGTCGGCAGGTCGCTGAGTTGCTTCAAGAGTTAGGTCGTGCAGTCTGTTAGGTCGTGACATCCTTAAGTCGTAACATCCTTAGGTCGTGACATCCTTAAGTCGTAACATCCTTAGGTCGTGACATCCTTAGGTCGTGACATCCTTAGGTCGTGATATCCTTTAAGTCGTGAGCTCTCTTAAGTTGTGAGTTCTTTTAGGTCGTTAAGAGTTGTTAGGTCATAGGGTTTTAGGTCACCGAAATAAAGCAATTAACATTTGCCCCTCGAAGTACACGCCTATGCCATAGGTCGTGTGCTTCGACTTACTTTCGTTAGATCGTAGGCGACCTAAAACTTGCCTATTCGCCTTCCTCTCTCAGCCCCATATAAACTGTTAAGTCACCTTCTTCCTCCTTATCCTTCTGCTCTGATCTTTCGTTGCCATTGACAAATCTCTGAACTTTCAAGGGAGAATTCAACTTGTTTATTCGACGATTCATCCTTTCTACAAATTACGTGAGTGAGTTCAATCTCTGTCCCACCATAATCGCCGCCCAATCATGAGTTCATGTTTTTCGACCCAAGTTCTATTCCATGCATTCGTGTTTCGTTTTTTGAATGATTATTATGACCGATTTCCGATCGTTGTTTGAATGTTGATATGATTTGTGAATGCACGGTAATGCTCGTAATGGATCGGAGGGATTTGAAATCAATTTGCTGGGCGATCAATCGGTATGTGGAGATGAATCAAATTCAAGAAAAGGATGATCGTTTTCTTTGTACTGGCAGTATCGGGTTATCAGATCCGTTAAGAGATTGCGCAGAGGGGAAGTTGGCGACTTAACAGATTTGTACGACTTAAGAATTTTATGCTGAGTCTTCCGCGACCTACGACTTATGAGCTAAGATATTTGAACGACCTAAACATTCTTGCAACCCAAGAGTTCCTGCGACCTAACTAAAGCCGAGCATTACCGACCTATGCAAGGTCGTGAACGACCTAAGACTTTAACCCTTGGACTTAGCTGACCTTCGAACATAACGACTTAACGATTGTACGACCTAACTTCTGCAACATAAGCTCTAAGTCGCGGCCGAGCTAGGACTTGCAAATTTAAATCGCCTTGAACTTATCAATTTGCACTGTACGACCTAAAAAGGCTCCGACCTATGCTAGGTCGTGAGCGACCTAACACTTGGGAATTTGAGCAGAACATGACTGAACTTTGAATTGTTTGAACTTTTTTGGACTTTGTTGCACTTCCTTGTAGATTGTCTTGACTTTAATGCTAATAACTTGTTTAAAAACAATTTTCGCAGAAAAATGGGACGAATATACTGCCATTGATTGCCCACATCGAATGACAGATTAGTCGACAAAGAATAACTAACTTAAATGAATTTTGTGAATGAAATGTTGCGAACTAACAAGTCTAAGTGAAGTATTAAAGCAAAATTGAAATGATCAACTAAAGCTGATTTATTTCCATCGATACAACACTGTACTTGGACTTAAGATATCAAGCCTTGAAACTTTATAATCGACAGATATCAATTAACTTGGTTTCAATTATATTTGCTTGTTATTATATTAGTTTCGCACAACACTTCACTCTTTTAGGAAACGTGCACCTTCTCATTTGAACATCCAGTTGCTTGTGTAGAATGACATCTCAACAAGAAGACTTGGAACCAGCTGGAGAAGCTTTTCCAATTGCTACTCCATTGAACGATCCTCTGGAAAGGACTCCTACCACTTTGAGCCATAAAGTTTTTCGTCAATTATGCATCCAGTTTGGTATTGCCGAAGCTGACGCTTTGTTCCCTGGAATAAATGATACTGCTGATAGGCCGCCCCATGGCTTTGTCGTAGTTAAACGCCAAATGTGTTTGAGTGGAGCTATCCCCCCATTTAACGACTGTCTTCGAGAACTTCTCCTCCGACTATCAATCTCCCCTTTTCAACTACACCCTAATGGCTACTCCATCCTGCTGGGACTGTGTGTGCTTTTTAGGAGAACGCTGGACCGTTTTCCCAATTTTTGCAGAAATTCGCTTTTTGTGCACATTTGCAAAGAACAAAGACCATCCCTCTATCACACTTGTGAGGAGTGCCAGGAACCGTAAGTTGATCATTGGTCTCCCTGACAGTGTTCACAGTTTTCTAAGCCAGTTTTTCTATGTTCGCTGCCCTCCGGGATTTTACACTATCTGGAGAGTAGGAAGTAAGATCACTCGTCTCGGTTTCTTATATTTTTTTCAAACTTTCCAAAGTTCGAGTTGTCAAATGTTAACTTTGCCCTTTTCTTTTCAGCACTTCCTCCTCCTTCTAGAGATCCCGGTCACAAACCGACTTTTGAGAGGCTTATGGCGGTGCCAATTGAGGAGAGGACTATTCAATTTTTATTGACAGACGAATTTTTACATCACTTCGGGCTTTTAGACTCTTCCCGCTTTATTAAGCCCCATGAAGTTTCTAATTCTTCAGCACATACAGCAGATGCCCCAGCTTCAACGGAAGAGATGGTTCCAAAGGAGCCAACTGTAGACACTGCATTAGTAAAGTGTTCTACTTCTATCGATGTTGCGGGATCGTCCAGCAAGCCGGCACTTGCTCCAATTATTGAAGAGGAAGAGAATCCTCGAATTTTTGAAAGGTCAGCCGATGTGGAAGTTGAAAAAGAGAGTTCCGCTGGGTATCACGGCGATGACACCTTCGATAACTTGAGCGATATGATGATAACTTCTCAAGAGCTTTTTAAAGATGATACTTCAAAAGCGATATCTCCTGTTGTTGAGGTGACCTCTTTTTTGCAACAAACTACAACACCCCCCACACAAGTTATTGCCATTTCCACACCCAAAAGTGGTTTGTAGCCTGACGCGCGTAGTTTGCACATCACATACACTTAGGATTTTTTGGCACTTATATGCACTTAGCTTCTTCAATTTGAAGATTTCTAAGACTTGTCTTTTCTTCAATTTCAGGTTCTATGATGGGGCGAAGTGGATCGTATTACGACAAATTTCATCATCATGGAAGCCGCGATGCTTATGATTTTAGGCGTTATCTTCCTTCTCGTCAGGAGACCGACGAAGAAAGGGCCTCTCGAAAAGCGAGAGAGATGGGATTATGAGGAG
Source organism: Allium fistulosum (assembly GCA_030737815.1). Classification (NCBI taxonomy): domain Eukaryota; kingdom Viridiplantae; phylum Streptophyta; class Magnoliopsida; order Asparagales; family Amaryllidaceae; genus Allium; species Allium fistulosum. Next base: position 240,903,716 of record CM060902.1, read on the forward strand.
CGCCGCAGAATAGAAGATGAATAGCACTATGGGAATAGAGACGAGCGATACGACTCTTCCCGTAGAAGTGACGATTCTCATAAAAGGAAATCTTACGACGACAAGGGGAAGAGTCGTATTGCTGATGATTCTAGCAAGCGGACCAAACTTGGCGAAAAGGACGCATCTGCAATTTCAAAAAAGACTGATGCTTCTATTCCTCCTGATACTTCTTCCGGTTCACCTGCATTTAAGAAGTCTGACATCCAGGCAATCATTAATAGGCCTCAGTACCAAGCTGGAGATGGTCCTCCCACACTCCAGAGCCGATTTTCGAATTGGTGTCTGAAAGGAGTGCGTTTTGATTTGGATTTTGTACCAATTGACAAACAAGCCATGCTGAGAAATCACGATGCTGTCAAGCTTGACATTGAAAGAATGTCTGGATGGCAGAAGCTGGTCGATGAACTTCAAAGGGTCAACCACATGAATCTTGAGGCCATGATGACCATGGAGAACGATAAATCAGAATGGGATAAAATTTGCAAGCAGCATGATGCTGAAATGAAAAGCATTTCTGATGATTATGGGAGACTTGAAGCCGAAGTTGAAAGACTCAAAAATGAGCTCGCTACTTCTTCCGCTTCTTATTCACAAAAGGAAGAAATGCTCCAAAAGCAAGTTCGAGACGCCCACGCTGCTCAGCGAGATACTGAAATGAAACTTGAAGCAGAACAACAGGTTACGAGAAAATACCGCGATGACGCTGTTCAACTTCGAGAGAAAGTCAGCTCTCAAGACCTAGAAATTATGAGACTACAATCTCAGTTATTGAAGGCTGAAAGAGAGCGTGATGAAGCTCTCTCTGGTAAAGCTGCAGCTGAAGAATCCCATGAGGCAACCAGAGCCACCATTGACACGACTTTATTTGACTTTTATATCCATTGCGTCTTGGGGCGTGGGAGCCTTTCATTTTTGGGACCGGAATATGAAGTCACTTTAGCTGAAGTATGGGAGGCGATCATTGACATGTTTGGCGGTGCCGGTTATGCTGAAGCAGATCTTCAAGCTACCTACTTAGATGAGAGCGCCCGCGCTGCCCTTGCCAAAGGAAAAGAGCAGCGTACCCGAATGCGAGCCGAAGCGATAGGAGAGAAGCTTCCTGAGAAAGAAATACTTCCTGTTGCCCCTGTTCATATTTCGGCTTCAGCCCATGTGGATATTGCTGGCTCTAGCTCTCACTCTTCGCCTCCGGCTAAAGTTGACCAAGAAACTGTGACCACTCCCACAGAGGAAGAGGCTATGGAAGACTTTAAAGCTCAGAAATTTGAGATTGATTTCGTCAAACCGACTTCTCCAGGTAACTTTGACGTCGACCCATCTCCAGTGAACTACTTATTAGATTTAACTGAGTTTGATGAACTTCTCACTTATTACTTAAGCCTAAACGAACTAATATCTTCTCTTAACTTGGAGAACACTGATTTTAACTTATTTTCTTCTGTAGCGGAAGCACCGAAAGCTGCGCCAGCTTCTCCTTCTTCAGCTGCCGTTCCTCCTCCTTCTCAAGTTACTCCTCTTCCAGCTTCTCAACCAGGATCGCAAGAAGAGAAAATTGAAGCTCTCAAAGACTTGGACGATCCGGTTGTTTCACAAGAGCCAAAGACAGGGGAACTTGAAGAAGGCGAGAAGACTCCGGAGCAGTCTTATGACGACGATACGAAGCTTTCAGAGTTTTTTACTCCCGGTAGTGAGTCTTCCTCGAAAAGGAAGGGGAAACGTGCAATTTCGAAGAAAGGCAAGAAAAGCTCTTCTACCGCTGGAGAGGAAGCAGAAGTTGATCCGGTTGCGCCTCTTTCTCCTTCTTCTCCGACTCAATCACAACGGCCTCCGAAGCTAATTATCAGGCCGAGTAAAAGCTCTAAAGGCGGGAAGAAGGAGAAATGAGCTTGATTTTTCCTTTTCTGCTTTTTGCATGTATTGACCGGAAGTTGTGTGGATACCAGTCTCTGCTTCTTTTTGTGATCTGCACAATGTAAAAAAATTTCATAGTACTGAATAAAATAGCTATTTTACCTGTACAAATTCTTGTGTATGTGAGAATGCATCCTTTTTTTATTTTTAGTGTAGAATAAACGATTCCTTTTACTTGTACAAACTTTTTTGTCTGTGTTTGGGAATGCATTTATTCCACATCTATTTTTCGTGATATTGCAATGAACTTGTGGTATGTTGCAACATTTCTAGCTTTTACAAGACTGATACTGTTATTTCAGAGAATAACTATTCCACTTTTAAATGGAAGAATTGTTCTTCTTTTAATAGGTCATATCTCGTGTTTGGAGAAATTTTTACTTTCTCTTTCTTTCTGAAGAACACTTCAACTTTTGGGGATGATCACTTTCATTCGTTAAAAAGTGGATTTTCCTATGCAGTGAAGTGAACTTTCTGAAGAAATTTTTTTGATTTGTTTAGCGCTTCCGAAGAAGGCTTTGTTTTTGTGCCTCTGAAGAGGGCTTATGTCTGGTACTTCAAGCATGGTGAAGTGTGCCTCCAAAGAGGTCTTTTGGTCTCCGAAGAGAAGCGATTTTGGTCTCCGAAGAGAGGCGATTTTGGTCTCCGAGGAGAAGCAATTTGGCATTTCAGCTCTGGTGAAGTGGGCCTCCGAAGAGGAGCATTTTGCACTTCTACACTGGTGAAATGTGCCTCCGAAGAGGGCTTTTTAGCATTTCAGCTCTGGTGAAGTGGGCCTTCGAAGAGAGATTTTTACACTTCAACTCCGGTGAAATGTGCCACCGAAGTGGTCTTTTTGGCATTTCAGCTCTGGTGAAGTGGGCCTCCGAAGAGGAGCATTTTGCACTTCTACACTGGTGAAATGTGCCTCCGAAGAGGGCTTTTTAGCATTTCAGCTCTGGTGAAGTGGGCCTCCGAAGAGAGATTTTTACACTTCAACTCCGGTGAAATGTGCCTCCGAAGAGGGCTTTTTAGCATTTCAGCTCTGGTGAAGTGGGCCTCTGAAGAGAGATTTTTACACTTCAACTCCGGTGAAATGTGCCCCCGAAGAGGTCTTTTTGGCATTTCAGCTCTGGTGAAGTGGGCCTCCGAAGAGAGATATTTACACTTCAACTCCGGTGAAATGTGCCCCCGAAGAGGTCTTTTTGGCATTTCAGCTCTGGTGAAGTGGGCCTCCGAAGAGAGATTTTTACACTTCAACTCCGGTGAAATGTGCCTCCGAAGAGGTCTTTTTGGACTCCGAAGAGTAGCATTTGTTACTTTTGCTCTTTCATCATCTACTCCTTAGCGATTCCTTGTTATTACTTCAAGTACATGCCCCATTCTTTTGCAAGTTGCTTGCTTTCTGCCAGGGAAATGTACGTTATTATTGAGTGATTTATGGGAATTGCTGAGTCTCGTGACGTGTTGAATAAGTAAGCTATGCTTTAATTGCCTGCAATATTAAATCGACATTTTAGCAATATATTTAAGATATTTGCATATCGAAATGAAACTGGCATTATATAGCAGTAGAACACAAAATTTTAAAGTTCTTTATTATTAATCCGCACTGAGTTTTCGGCAGTTTTCAATACAAGAGTTATACATTCATCATCATTTTACAAATTTAAGAAATGCTGTTAAGTAAAAAATTGGATGCAGATGAATGTTGTTCTGGAATCTCGAGATTGAATTTCATCTTTACTGGAATCATGGTTCCCGATCCATATGCCAATCAGAATAGAATGTGGTCAGATGCTATGTGGGGAACCCCTGGTAACAACATTAATGACAAACCTCCCTGATTCCTGCTCTGCGATTTCGTTGACTGAGCCGTATTGATGATCGGGAAGTTGTTGTTCCTGAGTGGATGAAGATGGGTCATTCCTATTTTTCTTGATATACTGTTGAAGTTTGTTCTCTTTCAACAGCTTTTCAATCAGGTCCTTCAAATGGCGGCACTCGTTAGTGTCATGGCCGGGCTGGTTGTGGAACTTACAGAATCTTTCACTCTGAGTGGCATTTTTCCCAAAGTCTCAACTTATGAGGTTTAGGATATTCGACAGTGTCCTTAGTTGCAAAGAAAATATTCTCTAGAGTATCGGTCAAGGGAGTGAGATCCAGAGATTCAAAGTGGCGAGTTTTCTTCGCATTTCCCTGCTTTTTCTCGTCATCATTTTCCCTTTTCTGTCCTCTAAATTCTCTTCTATTAGAAGCAACACTGTTATTCTGGATTTCGGCCACAGCTACCTTCGCTGGTGCAGAAAGGCTTTCTAGGCGCATGAATTCGTCGGCCTTTTTATAGAATTTTTTAAGTGAGTTTGGCTCCTTCATTTTTAGCCATCTTCCGAATTCACTTGATTTGTTGATGGCTCGCATTAGATAAGTCAGGATCATACGGGGTTCTGCATTGTCCACTTCGGCTAAAGCTACATTGAAATGGTTCAAGAAAGATCTGATAGATTCCCTGGAAGCTTGATCAAGGCTCGACAGGGACATTATATCTTTAGCTTTTGAAGCATACAACCTGAACTGATCCTTGAACTTTCGGGTCAAATCAGAGAATTGATCTACGGACCGAACTGGTAGCTTAGTGAACCAAAGTAGAGCCACCCCTTCCAAGTACACTGGAAAGTATCGGCATTTAATCTCATCTGATGCTCTTGCACCGGTCATATGCCAGTCGTACTTATACAGGAAATGATTAGGGTCACTTGTCCCTCTATAAGCCTGGATAGTAGGAGGTACAAATTTTCTTGGGAAATCTGCTTTCATGATTCTTTCCGTAAATGGAGTTCTGCTTGGTGCAAATCCCCATTCGTTCTCATTCTCTTCCCTCTGCATACTCTCTTTCATGATTTGGCGAACCATCCCTGATAGGTACTCCTCGTTGCTCAGAGGCGTTGCCGGGCAGAAGTCAGCTCTCCTTTCGGAAGTTTGCCTGGGAAAATATTCGCGAAAAGTTGGCTGCTGCCTTGAACCTTCAGCTTGGAAAGGTGGCATTTTGACAGTGCCAGCTGCTCTTTGAGGAATATCTTTCTCCTGGGGATTACGAGCATCTTCAGTGAAGACTGTTTCATTGTTTTTTGGCTGTTGATTTGCTCCAAGCAGAGCGTTTAATCTGTCCATCATTAAAGCGTTTTGAGCTTCAATCTGCTGATATAATTCTGACACTGCGTTGTCTAACTCAGCCCTTGTGATTCCTACGGTAGGAGTTGCCTGATTTGCTGTCGGGGAAGCGGAGGTTCCCTCTTGAGCATTTCCGGATCTGGTAGGTCTACCTTCTCTCTCAGGAGCCATGATTTTAGATAAGCTTCTTGTCTTTAGAGAGATTCCTTCAACAAACTTTCGTGAAGCAATGGTGAATGATCGCCTGAGTTCAACTCTCAGTGAAAGCACCAAAATGTTAATGCTAAAAAGTGAACGCTAACACCCGGTGTGTGTAGTAGAATTGTGAAAGCACCACCCGTGTGACGGGAACAGAAATTAAGCAGAAAAATAGCAGAAAAAGCAGTAAAAGACAGCAGTTTATAGTGGTTCGGCTTGAGATTGAGCCTATGTCCACTTTGAATCTCTTTATTACCGAATCCGGTTACAAATCGATACAATTCACTTATGAAAACAATACAGTTTGATCATAAAGACAATCTCGACTACTAGCTCAAACTTCGATGATGAATCTCGTTGAATCCGTGTTGGATGTAGGGAATTCCTCTCGAAGCTTGTTGTAGTGTCTCGAATGTTTGAAGATCTTCAGTTGTTGAATGAGTGGAGAGTTCGGCAGAGTAACGACGCTTCAAGAAATGATTGGCCAAAAGTCCCCTACTTGTTGGAAGTGGTGGTCTATTTATAGGAGTTGATTTCTGAGCAGAATCTTTGCCAAGTCTTAGGTTGCGTACGACCTAAGTTAGGTCGTAGGTCGCGAGCGACCTAAGCTAGGTCGCAGTCCTCTTGCGACTAAAGAAATAGGCTGATGAAGTTGCATTTGGCTTCATTTGAACAAGTGGTAGGTCGGTCACGACCCAAGGTAGGTCGAAAGTCGAAGGCCTTCAGCAAGCTGTTTAGGTAGTGATATTGCTAGGTCGCAATATCCCATAAGTCGTTGGGTCGTAAAGCTTCTCTCTGGAGTTAGGTCGGGAACTCTCTTAGATCGTTAGGCTTTTAGGTCGGTAGCTCGTAGTCTTCTAAGTCGTGAAGCTTTTAGGTCATGAACTCCTTAGCTCGTTAAGTCGTTGAGAACTGGAGCCACTAGGTCGTTAACTCTTTTAAGTCGGCAGGTCGCTGAGTCGCTTCAAGAGTTAGGTCGTGCAGTCTGTTAGGTCGTGACATCCTTAAGTCGTAACATCCTTAGGTCGTGACATCCTTAAGTCGTAACATCCTTAGGTCGTGACATCTTTAGGTCGTAACATCCTTAGGTTGTGACATCCTTAGGTCGTGACATCCTTAGGTCGTGATATCCTTTAAGTCGTGAGCTCTCTTAAGTCGTGAGTTCTTTTAGGTCGTTAAGAGTTGTTAGGTCATAGGGTTTTAGGTTGCCGAAATAAAGGAATTAACAACGAACATTTAGTTCGTGTCTATTAGATGTTCATCGATGCGAAGCAGAGTCCACCATAATTTGTGACCATCGATACGAATGAGCATTTCGTGTCCATTAAGTCAACCCGCATCGATACGAAGAAAGGCTTTCCAACTTTTAACATCGATTCATGAGAGGATCGATACAAGAGGATAGTTAAAGGCGATCATCAGACATCATTTCAACTCAAGTTTCGAATCAGTTCGAGAAAGAATCAATGCGAGGTTCAATGACGACGAATGCTGATGACAACTCGCAAGCTTGCGGCTTTTCAAAGTACGTCATGTTTCACAAGACGTACTTTGGGGGGCAAATGTTATCCCACCTTTTAGCAAGGCCAGGAAACCAAGGAACTGACTGGATTCCAAGTATCACTTATCGTGGATATCGCTGAATTTTTGTCCGAGTCCAGATTGAGCTACAATTGATAGGACATGACGAGGAAGGTCATAAAAGTCAGCATCTCAAATTTCAGGTCAATCCGGGTTCATACGCTCAAGATATGAACGATTCAAATTGAAGGGAGAAGCCCAGATTTCGTATCCATCACTCTGGGCGATTTCGTATCCATCACTCTGGGTGGTTTCGTATCCATCACCGAGCTCTAATTCGAGTCGATCACTTTCGTATCGATCAATTTCGAATCCATCGTATAAGCCTCTGTTCGAATTCACCTGAGCAAAGCTATTCGAATCCATCGAGTTGTATCGATATGTTTCGTACCCATCAAGTTCGTATCGATCAGGTTCGTATCCCTCGATAGATGGCGTGCCTCGCAACCATCAGTCAATGTCCACTTCGTATCCATCGAGGCGCTACACTTCGTATCCATCAGAGGACCTTGCTTCGAGTCCATGCCTAGTGACTTACTCGTATCCAACGAGTCAACTAAATAAGGTGACGTGTAATCCATCGAAGCAAACGCCGCGAGATACATGGATGCGACGCGGTCAAACCGGAGAAAAAGATGGATCGACTAGAGATATACACGCCACATCGTTACAGGAGCACGTGCAGATGATCGATTCGAAAGAATCAATACGAGGTCATGGAGTCGAATGAAACAGCCAGCGATCAATTCCATTTCGTGTCGACGATTTCTCGCAATCCACTGATCCAAATCCAATGATATTTTCAGGGTTGCTTGCGTACACACTAAAGAATGTCCTTGCCAAATTTCAGCTCATTTGGACATCATCTTGATCGATACGAAAAGGATTCGTATCGATCGCAGATCGAGGCGAAACTTTCTGGAAATGGTCGAGTGGGTCCCCACACATGCCAGACCAAGTCTCCCAGAGTTTGAGCGAGATTTGAGCCTCCTACGCCTATAAATAGAGCTCCAGAGCCTACAGAAAGGGGATCTTTTTTGATTCTGAAGCGTCCAAACTCTGCCGGATCAAGACTTGCATCATATCTTTGCTGTTAATTTCGAATTCTAATCTGTAATCCGCTGTTGTTTGCTGTAATCACTTGTAACCATTGGAAGAGAATCAATAAAACCATCAAAACTTCATAGTGGACGTAGGCAATACGCTGAACCACTCTAAATTGCTTGTCTGTGCATTTTACATTTCTATTTGTTGGAGTTTTTGTTAGATAACCTCTGTTTTACATTTGCAATCTTCATTTTATCTCTTCAAATAACTCCCGAAGAGTGTTGTGCCCATTTTTGGTACAAACAATATATATATATATATATATATATATATATAAACTGACATGCACAGGCAATTAAAATTTATTCACATGCATTTACATCCATTTCAAGTTTCCATCATCACAGAACATAGATCAATATAAAAGATTGGGTTTAAAATGGAGTTTACTCACAGTTTTGATAAGCAGAGAAACATAGCCTTTTCTTTGATTTGGAACTTGAATTTGAATCTTGAATTGCTTGATCTTTTAAAAACTGAAATTCTTAGTTGTTGCTTTGATTAAGAACTGAAACTTTGAAATCTGAAGTTTAGTTGTTGTTGAGAAATTTTAATCTTTGAAAGAGAGATGATCTTGCTTGGAAAGAAATTTGGTTACAGGCTTTAGCTTTTGATCGATTGGATGAGATAAAAGAGGATAAGGCAGTGGTATAATATGTATGGAAGTGAAGCGTGCTGGAGAAGCCAGGCTGGGATTTTTTCTTCTTTTTTTTTATTTTTTTATTTTGATTTGATTCATATGCAGACCTGATTTTTGATTTCATATGACAACCCTTGATTTTTGTTTTGACCTTGATGAAATGTTTTGTATGCTTGAGTTGATATTTTATGTGCTTGAGATGATGTATATTAAATGCTATGTCCCCATACTTATCTATATCTATATTCACTACTTTTATAATCTGTAAACATACTTTCTATACACCTTTTCTTGAATATTATTTCATATGAGCATATATACATGTATACATTTATATACCCATATATACTATTAACATCATAAAGCTTGCATTCATTATATACATACATATATATATACATATTCATTTTTGGGAATTTTACCTTAGTTTTAAATGGTGGAGTTTTATATATTCTTAATTTTTTTTTCTATGAGGTTTATTATATTCAAAGATTTATAATTAAATATTTATTATAGTTTTCAAACCAATTTATATATATCCAGATACTTTAATTATCTGAATTTTTATTGGTTCGACTTATAAAATCAGTAATTCAATAATTAAAATTAGTTAATTTCCCGACTAACAGACGTCCAAAAATCCGGGTCGTCACACACTTGTCCAGCACAAATTGTACGAAAGACGAATAAATGAGAGAAAGAAGGAGATAGAAGAAGCATAAACGACAATACAGAATCTCACAATCGTAGCGGAACAATATATAATAGATAAACTCAGATCTTTATACAAAAGAAACTTTAACTGTTAATATACATACAATCAGAGTACAACAACTAACCAGTCAATATGGACAGATATTATAACTTGTCCTCACCAATGCTGACTATACAGTCTACACACACAGCAGAATAAAATCAAATACATGGAATACGCCTGACTCCACCAGCTCGTCTTTTGCGCTCCATAGCATCCTAGCCTGAATCTGTAATACTCGGTTTGACCCGAGCATTATAATAAAATAAGACCCGAGTCAGTCTGGAAAACCAGCGTGAGAAAACACACTCAATTTGAATTATTACTGTTATCAATTCCTTTGAAAAATCTCTTAACCAAGTTAAGTTCAATTTCTATATTCAATTAACTAATTAATTTATCTAATTAGTTCACTTCCATTTTATAATTCAATATCTGATTTTTTATTTCAGAAATCACTTCAATTGATTTGACTTGAGTTCAAATTCATTTTATAATTCAAGTTTGGGTTTCCATTTAACTTTTCTTAAGTCCAAATTATTTTTATATATACTCGAGTTCACATTCACTTTATCACAAATCAAATCCAATCCCAGTATATGATTCAAATTCAGATTTCCACTCCAAAAATCTCTTAATTTAACTCGACTTGAGTTAATTCTATTTAAAATTTATAATTATAGTTATAAAATTATTTTACAACTCAAATTTTATATTTAGTTAAATTAGATATGGGTTTAAATCTAATAAAATTTTTATTTAACTTATCTCAGGTTAAATTCAAACCTATACCATTTTCCTTTTACAAATTCAATTTATTTAACTTGCATAAGTTAAATTTTAATTTCATAATGTCACAATTCCAGGTTATAAGTTCAAAAATTATTTTTCACAAGTTCCATAAAACATTCAAATGAATATTCCAAAATTCAAACACCCGGTTTCATTTCAAATCATTTTGAAATTCCATATATAAATATATATTCCTTCCTATATATCAAATCTTACTTTTGGAATTCTTAAGTCCAAACCTGATTTTACCAAAACAGTTCTAAAGCCAAATAGTCACAGTAGCGATCCGTCACTTAGAAACTCGAAAATGAATATCGATGATGCCGCGCAGTCATCACCAGGATTATTTTCTAGCGACTAAAGTGAGTTTAGTGCTTTATCACTTCCAACATCCATTTTTAAATCCAATTTAAAACATTTTTTATTCAAAAATAATATCACCATCATTTATTTCAAAACGCCTTTGAAAACATCTCCAAAATCTCCGGGATTTAAATTTCCAACTTTTGATTTGATCCAATTTTTAGTTTTTAACTCATTTGTATAATTCATACTTATACCTTTTAATTTGGTTATATATGACCATCCCAATTTTTAATCTTGTTTTGAATATAATAATATCAACCTAACATTCCAATATACTATAATAATCTCAAAAAATTATTTCTTTTCTATCAAAATATAACCTTGGGTAAAATTATTTCATTTACCCTTTTTTCAAAACAATACTTTGTCAGTTTATCTTGTTTAACAGTTTATAAAACCCTATCGATATAGTTGTATTTCCCTTACCGACTAGAATTCATAAACACTCAACCGATAAATCAACACAACATAAAACAATTTATTTTCACTAACAAATACACCTTCATATCTATAATACACTCAAAGTCATTCTAGGGTACTACTGACCCTATCTCTATGAGTAATCCCCACCAAAGCCAAGGTTCTTGCTTAACCTTCAGCTCTGCTACCAAATGTAGCGACCCGCCGTTCCGTACCCTTTGAGCTGACATTTAATCACACTTTTCCAGCACAAATTGTACGACAGACGAATAACTGAGAGAAAGAAAGAGATAAAAGAAGCATAAACAACAATACAGAATCCCACAATCGCAGCGAAACAATATATAATAGATAAATTCAGATCTTTATACAAAAGAAACTATAACTGTTAATATACATACAATCATCAGAGTACAACAACCAACCAGTCAATATGGACAGTTATTATAACTTGTCCTCACCAGTGCTGACTATACAGTCTACACACACAGCGAAATAAAATGAAATACGTAGAATACGCCTGAGACTCCTCCAGCTCATCTTCTGAGCCCATAGCATCCTAACCTGAATCTGTAATACTCGGTCTGACCCAAGCATTATAATAAAATAACTCCCGAGTCAGTCTAGAAAACCAGCGTGAGAAAACACACTCAGTTTGAATTATTACTGTTATCAAATCCTTTGAAAAACAAAGTAACTCGTAAGACCACACCACACATAAATACGACTGGTTTTTACCTTACGATAACCAAAACATTTTTATAGAAAATCTAGTGATATTATAATAGTGTCTAAGTACAAATAGTTGTCAAAGTAGCCGAAATTGTTACATTAATTAAATTCCAGCATACTAGGCTCTACAATCAAAACCGTAAAGGCTCGTAGTGGACATTGGATTCCATACAATGACTGGGCTATTGGGGTACCGCCCGCCACAGTACACCTCTATAAAAATGTACCGAGATCGTACCTAACGATCCCTACCAACATAGGACCAGCCTACCCCTAACCTGGATAGTACCGAATATGTTATCACTCCGGGTGTTCCCACCCTAATCGAGCGCTCTCTTTTCCATGCACAACAATATCCATAATTATTTTATAATATATCCGAGGGTATCTAGAAAAGTGATAACATACCCTACATGGGTGCGACCCACTTAGCCCTGCTGCATCTCCCCTGTTTTAGTCATTCCTGGTTGATGAGGCTTGAGGCTACGTTTTATCTTTAGAATAGCATTCATACTTGGAATGCTAACACTGCCTTCCAGACCACGATGCAAATGATAGCATTCATCCATACAAGTTGTTCTCGGTCTGAAAAAACCGAATCTCCTTCCAAATCACCATCTCCAATATTCGAGGTATCAGAATTCATAACGCACAAATCAGATTGAAGTGGTTTTTGGATAATTAAATCCGATCCCGGTCTCTTCAAAACGATCAACGAATTTTCCCAGATTTGATAGTCGGTTATTTAACTACCAAATACGCACATAAGCAATCACTAGGCCTATATTATAAATTTCCAAAATATTTATTTCAAAATATGTTTACAAAGATATATATCTAAATCTCTTCCAATATTTCGATATTCGGAAACAAATTCAAATACTTATATCCATAACAGGATATCCTCGAACCATCTCAATACTTAGAAATATTTTCTTCCAAATCCATATATAATTCAACACTTTGAAAATATTTCTATAATAAAAATCTCGTAGTTAAAATATTTCAAATCCTTCCAATTCAATACTTAGGAAATGTTTATAAGTATATTTTCCTAAAATCATTTTATTTCCAATACATAGGAAATATTCCATTTATTCCTATTTCTCAAAATCCTTTACAATTTTTTTGTAAATTCCTTAACTTATTTATAACGGATTTTATAAGTTTCCGAAAATCATTAAATAATTTCCTTTAAAATTTTCAAGAGCGATTGCACATGTCTATAATTTCAACTACCCATTTCTAACTTCCTTTATGAGTTCCAATTCATTATCGAAGTTCTCGTATTCCAATATTTTGGAAATTTACTTAAGCTTCCAGAAACAAGATTTCTCTTATAAAAATCATATTCGTTAAATAAATTCCGTTTACAAATCTCGAGAGGATTTATAAATAAATTTCAATTATTTCAAAACTATATAGATATATAATAAGTAATTTTTTAAATAATAATTTATTTTTAAAACATGTTTAAGTAATTATTTAAAATATCAAAACACTTTAAATAAAACATCGATAACTCATTTCCAACTTATTTTTAAATAAAAATAATCGATTTACAAAGTTGATTTTAAAAATTAGAAAATTTCCCAATTAATATCAGATATTTGAAAATTTTGCTTTCCGAAATATTTCAATACTAAAGCAGCTTTAACTATATAGTTTAATAAATAAAAATCCAATTTTAAAACAATTTTAATTTCTTGACAAAAATCTATTTTTAAAATCCAATATCACAAATTTCAATTTAAAAATCTCTCTCGATTCATATCACATCAACTATATTTCAATTCCTAATCATTCTCACATTTCAAAAATATAATCCACTATTTTTCCCAAAACTGATTCCCGTATCTCGATATAAATTCACACTGTGAATTTATATTCCCAATTTATCAACTGATATCATTTTCCCTTATTTATAAACATCATTTATAAATTTATAAACTCCTTTGAGTTTCACTTGTTTATAAAACTAATCTCATTTATAAAATCTCATTTTACGAATCCATTCCTTAATAATTCCCATTTATTTTTCAAATCTATTTTCAGTATCGATTTCCACTTCTTTCCATAAATCCAGAAATATGACTTAAAAATCCTTTATATAAATTATTTTTAAAATCTCTATTTAAAATATTTTCAGAAATAGATAAGTACAAATCCCAAAATTAAATCATTTATTTTATCCAACCTAATTTCTTTTCTTAAATAATCCCAAAATTCAATATAAATATTTTCATTTCCAAAACCACTTTTGAATTCCATTTTAAAAATCAAAAATATTACTTATGGTATTTATAATACCAAAATTAAGGCTAGTGCTACTATAGCATCGAATAAATCAAATCACACAACAATCCATAACAGTTTATTTAATTACATTATATATTACTATATATATGAAAAACAATCAATATATTAGAGGAATCCAGTTGGATCCCTCCAACCTATTTTCCTGCATCCATAGATGTTATATATCATAAAATACCAATCCGGCTTCGAGGCGGGATATCGCGGTAATATAGGGTCATCCGCTATTATGCAGGGCACATGGTGTCTCATCCACTCCAATCAGCGAGAAATATATCCAACTACTAATATATACTAATATATATAATATAACATCCAACTGATAATAATTTATAAATTCATACAATCAACCAATAAATAATTCTCACTATTTTAAATTAAAACCAGCAAATCCAAATGAGTGAGATTTACTTACCTTGATTTTTAAATTTGCAAACTGTTCCAATTTTAAATTAAATAGAACGGCGTCGATTTAACTTAAAATTCCTGCTATCCCAAATCAAATACAAATTAATTCCATAATGTAGCTCACATCATACGGATCTAACACCGCTGTTTTCGCGAAATTCCGACCTCGTAAGAACATATTACGGTTTATTAACAATTTGCATTTTTATAAACAAATTAAAATTAAATTAGTGTATAATTACCTTGCTAATCAAGCAATTAGGCCTACTAATATCTCTCTCCCTCTCATGCTACTACTCGCATTTCGTTCGTGCTTCGGTATCCTCCGATGCCACCCACCAACCTCTGTCTGTACCAAATCATCGAACCAACAACTCACAGCCCCGAGCACACCAACGTCGCGTGCCTCTGACGCCGCCACCTCTGTCACTGAGTCGCCCCTCCTCCTATTACCTCGCCCTAGCTTTGCCTGCCGCCTTTTTTACCACCTCCAGGTCACGATAACCCAACCACCGCTCCTCCCCTCGCGCACGAGCTTCGTTTCGTCCATCGCCATCGCCTCCAATCACGTATGCGCTCGCGTGAATCGAGGGCAGCGCAATTTTTTTTCTTTTTTGATTCGTGAATTCGAACTTGAAGATGAAAGAGGAAGGAAACTGGCGTTAAAAAATGGAAGGGGACAACATGTTTCAGAAGGTAGGGTGGCTTGTAGGTGTATAGGGTTTGACTTTGGAATTTAAAAGATAATTAAATTTCAAAATATCTCGTATTATATACAGGAAAATCTCTAACTCCTATTCAGGTGTGCCGCCTGGCGTTCCTAATGTTATACCGCTATTCTGAACCCAATGGAACAAGTTTCGGAACCTAATTCGATCGTATGTGGAAGATAGCTTTTTGAATCCAATTATTATATTAATTTTTCAATATAAATTTCAACGCATTTATATCCCATACGATCAAACGATAAATCTGAACCCTACAAAAATTGAAATCCGATAATAATACACTATTACGGATCCAATGGAACTAGTTTCGTCGAATTTCGAGATTGTGCCTTAGATCACTGTATTAACTCATCGATTAAATCGACGATTTTAAAAATTGACGAAAATATTTGAAATCCCAGTTTTAAAAACTTATTAACTCAATTCTAATTCAAATAGAATTTATATCAACATTACAAATCGTTTCGATTCATATTCAGCTCAAATTTAAATTATTCCCCATTTGCGTATTTCGATAAATCGCTATATTTGAAATTTAAATTCATTCTATAATTTCAACCAAAACCTTCATATTCAAATTCAATTTATATTTCAAAATCCAATATTTAAAACCATTTAATTATTCAAAATCAATCAACTGAAAATCTGGGTCGTTATAATGTGTATGTGTGTCTCTGTGTGTGTATAACTTTTTAATAATCATTTAAAACCAATATAGATTTACTTTCAATATGTTAATAAATTTAAATATATTAAAATACTAAATTTTGAATAAAACTTTACTTTATGAACTTACATATTTATTTTATACAAATTATCGTTCAGTAAATCATCCACAATATCCCAACTCATAATAACAAAGATGAGATTATCAGAAATGCATGATAACCATTTTAGAATTAAATTTGATATGTAAATAAACTTTAAATTATTAAATACACATTTTCTTTAGTCAAATATATATAAATATATAACATGCTTCTATTTAAACCTATTAATCGCTAACTTCACTTGATAGCATATAAAATATTTCTTAGAGTATATTTCTTATTTTTCATAATTTTTATGAACTCTTAAATAATTAACTAAAACCAAATGTAGGTTTTCCTTTAATAATTAATAACTTTAAATAAATTAAATAGAATATTTTTAAAATAAATCGTTTCTTCTTAACTTCACTTTATACCAATTCTTCATTTTATTTACTATAACATATTTTAGATTTTTTTTATTTTTTTAGTAAAATTGGTCAACGATCATACCCTAGTGGTTAACCAGTGGTGGATGACCGGTAGACCTACCCCCGATGAACTTTTCTAAAGCCAGTTTGTCTTTCCCCGATCAAATTTCGATCATTTCCTTCACTTTCCCCTTCTAATTATATACCTAAACATATATTGCTCCATGGAATCAATCCAAGTTCAATATATATGAAATGACATAAATTTGACATAGGTTCGTGAGTAAAATACACCCACCTTTCTTCCTGCTATCATTCCTCCTATTACTCCCTTTAGATTTCCAAAACATGATCGACCACCCGTATTCTCCTTAACTTTTTATGTTAAGTAATATCCACTTAAATATACTCAATTTTGATAATATATTATAATTTATTGGATTTGATATTAATTTTAAAAGAGGAGGATTATATGAAAAGCAGCATCAGGATGTATGAGTTTAAACGTAACTAATATAAACAAACGAGAGTGAAATTCCAGAATTAGAAAAGTCTGGAATTGGAGAATTCAGGATATAGGATGATAAAGTATGGGTCTGAGGATATGGCTTGGGCTTAGGTAAAAATTTATTTTCTTTTTATTTATAAAATTATTTTCTACTCATCAGAAAGCATTATTAAAAGTTAATCAAAAATTATATTTATATTACTCAAGTGATTACTCGACATTAGAAAATTTTATAAAATTTATTTCCAAAATTATTTAATTTTCATCTCCAAATACTTCATTATTAATTTCCATCAAAATTAACCCTAAAATATTCTTATTTAATCTTTAAAATCAAATTTTAATCAATTAAATCATTTTTTAACTTTAATTAATTATTACCCAAAACTGGGTTGTTACAAGTCGAAAATTTAAAATAAAATATTTAGAAGATTTTATCATAAGAAAATTTGAGTTTAATAAATTATTTTCCAAACTATTTCAAGAGAACTTGAAATTAATAGGGATTTTAAATGTTAATTTTGAAACTAAATATTTGGATTATGGAAATATTTTTGGATTGGAAATGACGTACATTTAATCGATGTTTAAAAGTAATTGGAAATTTCAAATTTCTCTATGGTATTTCCATAATATCTTTGAAGTAGAAATTAAAAATGAAAGAATTTTAGTGGTTTTAAATTTATTGATGGGTTCGAATAAATGTTTCTTTGAAACCAAATAAGTAGTTTTAAAATATGGGATTTTATAATTAAATGAGAGGATTAATATTTATTATTTTAGAAAAGGGGAAATAAATAATAGAGCTGTTTTGTTTTTTAATTAAATAGATGCATTTTTATAAAAAGAGGGGAAAAATAAAGTAAAATGTATTTAAATAATACATTTCATCATGTTAATTACTAATTAATAGTATTTTGATGTGCGTATAGATGGTTGTTGATTTGTTTGTTATGAACGAGATGAAGTTAAATCCACTCGTTTTGCTGAACTATAAAGTAATGAAAATGAAGAATAAAGAGACGAAATAAAGAGTGAATTTATAAACAAAGTGGAAACTTATTTAATGTTGATTAATTATAGGTGAGGTGTATTAAAATTATTCCTTTATTTAATTTTAAAGCAGGAATATAATTATCTCTGCTTATGGGTGGATCAAGGTGTATGGAGTTCCTTAATGGAATGTGATGGCAAGAAGTTTGCTAGCCCCATCCTAGCTTGACCGACTACGGCATTACTACCTAGTGGTTGTGACAACTTGGCCCCATCATCATATGGTCACAGTAATCTGCACAGGCCAATGAGATAAGGAGTACAGAACAAAACGAGGTGGTTAACAATGAGAAGCAAGGTACGAGGCGAGGAAGCAAGGAGATACGGTGCGTTTATGGTGCAGTTAAAGACTTGTGACGACACTCACAAATATTTATGAGTAGGTTCTCCTACTTCATCTGAGAAGTGAAGAGGCTTAGTTGCAGACTCGCCTTCTGGTAGTAGCAGCAGTGAGGATGAAAGTAAAGAATAAAATGAACTAATTAAATGTAATTAACTAAATATGAATGAATTCATATGCAATGTGTCATGTGTGAAATGGATGCTCGGTGTGTTATGCCTATTTTGAATTGATATGTGTTGTGTAACGACCCGTATTTTTACGGATCGAAAGATCGTAAAACAGTTGTCATTAGGTCGTAGTGTTGTTAAGTCAACTAGAGCTTAAGTCGTGTAGAAGTTAGGTCGTGTGGAAGATTAAGTCGTGGAGCGACCTAAAGAAGTTTGCGACTTAAGTGGTAGACGACTTAAGGGGTAGACGACTTAAGGGGTAGATGACTTAAGTGTTTAGACGACCTAAGGAAGTTAGTGGCAGCAGTTGGCGACTTAAGGAAATTGGGACGTGTTGGGATTTAAGTCGTGTCACAGTTTTAGGTCGGTGGAGCGACTTAGGGAGTGGAATGACTTAACAGGATATGCGACTTAGGAGTTCATAGCTTCGGGAAGTTAGCGACTTAGGGACTGGACGAGGTAAGGCTTAAGTCGTTATAGTTAGGTCGTAAGCGACCTAAGGTGGATTGCTGTGTATAGTTAAGTCGTAAGTGACTTATGTTAGGTCGTTAAGTCATCCAAACGACTTAAGTACGAATGCGGTAGTGGTTAAGTCGTAGGATCTGCTAAGTCGTAGGTCGAAGGGGATGGTTAAGTCGTAGGATTTGCTAAGTCGTAAGTCATTGGGACGTGGCTTAGTGTTAGGTCGATAGGCCATGTCCAGTTAGGTTGTGACTTATGATAAGTCGTTAGGTCGCGCGTATGGGTTAAGTCGCGCAAGTGTTAGGTCGTAGAATTTGCTAAGCCGTTAGGTCATAGGTCGTGGGGTTTCGTTAAGTCGTGGATGACTTAAGGGGGGCGGACGACCTAAGGATTCAACCTATAAATACACGTTCTTGCCTCACTTTTTGGAATCCGGATTTTGAAGCGACGAAGTCCTGCCATTTTGAGAGCTCGAGTTCTACACTTCTTCACTTCTTTTCTCCACTTTAATTTTTGTGCTTCCTTCCATCCAAATCGAAGACCAAGAGCTTAGATTGAAGACCTACATTCTTCGAAGAGAGATTTCATCGTTTGAAGCGGAATTTTTGGAGAATCGAGTTAGATCCTTCGCTGTCCAGATCTGAAGTGTGTTGCTTTTAAGGTGTTTAGGTGATTTGGTGAGTGGTGGTTATCTCTCACACGGATCCAAAGGAGTATATCGGATTGGTGGCTTGATTATGTGTTTAAAATAGTGATTTCATGCATTTTCGTAAACTTAAGTATAGATCCATTGTTCATGATGATTTGACATCCATTTTACTACATGTTAATCTATGAAAGTTCATTCATCAAGTTGTAGAGATATTGCTCATGATTCATGCTTGTTAGATTTGGACTCTTAATTTACAAAATTGCCATTTTAGTTATAATTGCTTTTAGATCTTGTTTGCATGATTGATTACTTGGATTAATGATTGATTTGATTGATTGTTATAAATTAGTTGATTAGTTGTTAGATTCAGACAAGATGGTCGAAGATGATTCAAAAGCTAAGGGAAAGGCTCTTGAATTGGAAAAGCTGCTCGTGGCATATGACGCGGATGAAAAAGCTCATATGGATAGATTTGATGATGATGTTGAGATGAGGCTTTGCTATGATGAGATGAAGCGAGGCATGATGTGAGATAGCCTTGGTTTAATCCAGACGGGATCATTCCAAGCATGTTGATGACTCGGTGAGATGGTTCGAGTTTGAGGATAATGGTTGGCTCGAGAGGCGCTTGAGCTAGTATGAGAATAGTCGTCGAGGAGGATGACTAGAAGGCTGAGATTTCATCGTTGTTGAAGGTTCTAGCAGGCTCAAAGCAAGAGTACGCTGGGCAGATTCGATAGTCCCAAAAGACTACAGTTGGTGGTCGAGTACTCTGGGCAGATTCGATAGTCCTAGGCACGGGTTGCGGCGACGTGCGGAGTTCTGTCTAGAACCGGGGTTACCATTGGCCCTTGACGGACGGCTGAAAGAATGTGCCGGTCATTCAATTAACGATGGTATTGAAGCAATGATAACAGTGATAGCCAGAGTCATGGATGTTTGGTTGTATCGTCATTCGGTCTCAAGAGCGATATTTTCTGGGTGCTTATCTGATCTTGGTTTAGGCCTTAGGGGTTTGTACTTGGAAAACATCGACCTTGACTCGAGTGATAATTGCTTTACTTTAAATGGTTTCTTTACTATGTTTACTTCTGCTTAGTGTGTCTGGGGGCTATCACTGTAGAAAGAGGTGGAGTAGGAGGGTTGGATTCCTATTCCTTTTACCTTTTTGCTCTTTTGGTATGTTGTTAGTTAATTTACCGCTCACTAAGACTGTTGTCTGACTCAAGGTTTTATGTTCAACTCTTATTACCTTGGGCTGTTCATCCATTTTGGGATGGGCAGACTAGGTAGCAGGTGACGGGTGCTGTTCTTAGTTACCGACGATGCTGATGACAGAGACGAGCTGGAGGCTTGCATATTATGTTCTTACTATATGTACTGGATGTTCCGCTGCTTGTATAATTCTCTGAGTGATATGTAGTGAGGCTTGATGTATTGACTATTCAGATGTTTGTATTCAACTATTATGAAGCTTAATTGATGAGATTCTATTTTGTGAAGCTTCACTATATATATTTTCTCTATTGTATTTTATCCATGCGCTGTGAGTAATACGATAGATTCGGCTGTTTTAACTTACCCTGACGGTCGTCCATGGCCGCCTGGCACACTTTCCAGCGCACCATTTCTATGTTTAGTGCAGGGGTCATGGGCGGTCGTCACATTTGGTATCGGAGCTTTGGTTAATCGATTTTACCCAACGCTCGCTGACGTAACTACGCATGAGAGACGTAATTGTATTTTGATGGATGATTTCTATATATAATATAGTAGCTTAGAAGGATTTGAGTCCTTTATGCAGTTGTTTCTCAAGGTGTATTAATCATTCCTTTTTATAGATATTAAGGATGAGTCGAAGAGGGAGACCAGCTGCTAGGGAAGGCCATGCTGCTGAGGGGGCTGTTGATTATGCAGCTATGTTCGAAGCTATGATGACTTCGATCATGAGAAGGATGCCAGCTCCGGGATCAGCAGTTGATGTTGGAATTCAAGTTCAAGCTCTAAGACCGGTGGATTTTGCTAAGCTGTGTAAAGACTATACTGCTCTTGGAGGAAAGGTTTTCATGGGAACAGAGTCAACTATTGAAGTTCAGAGATGGATAGATGCTTGTAGAAGAATCTTTGGTGATTTGGGAATCGATGATGCAACTAGATAGAAGCTCGCATCAAGACAGCTTCAAGGGAGAGCTTCTGATTGGTGGAACTCTATCACCATTGATACTCCGGAGGAAGAAATTACTTGGGAGCAATTCCAAGCCAGATTTGAAGCTAAGTTCATTTCTACAGCTCAGAAATCTATTCTGTTTAAGAAGTTTGTAGAGCTCAAGCAAGATGGAAGACCAGTTCTTGAGTATGTTTCTGAGTTTGAAGCTTTGTCCAAGTATGCCCGGTCGTATATTGAATCTCATTATCAGAAGAACGAGAAGTTTGTGACAGGCTTGGACATTTATCTTGGGAGGCAGTTGGTGGATCATCTTGACGATCCGTTTGAGAAGCCTGTGGAGAAAGCTCTCAGGCACGAAAATCTGTTTCCTAAAGAAGGATCTGTTGTGGCTGTGACCAAGGAGGAGTCTAAACCACAGCAGGGTGGAAACTAGAAGAGGAAGCAGCAGCAGCAAAAGGGTAAGGATGGTCAGAAGAAGCCGAAGGGCGAAGTGACCTGCTACAATTGTCACCAGAAGGGCTATTTCTCCAAAGATTGCAAGAATCCAAAGGTGCCGGTGAAGTGCCACAACTGTGACAAGCCGGGGCATATTAAGAAGAATTGTTCAGAACCGCGGAAGGATAAGCAGATTGTGCAAGATTATGCTTTGGGGGCTGTTCCATCATCTTCAAAAGCTCCTACCGCTGAAGAGAAAGGAAAGAGTGTGGTGGTTCAAGGTACTCTTTCCATTTGTGGTGTTCCAGTTAGAGTGTTATTCGATACTGGGGCGTCGCATTCTTTTGTTTGTAATGAACTTTTAGGCCGGTTGGGTTTAGAACCGGATATCGTTGATAGGCCATTGGTTGTGACTAATCCAGTTGGGGGTTCGTCTTGTCTATGTATGCTATGCCGTGGTCTGATTGTATCGAGTCATGATTGCTCTTTTGTTTATGATTGTTTTGTTCTGAACTTTGCGGGGTTCGGAATTATTTTGGGTATGGACTGGCTTAGGAAGTATGCGGCAAAGGTTGATTGTGAATGGTTGGAGGTGACAGTCGAGAATGTGGAAGGGCGAAAGGTTGTGATACGATGTAAGCATGAGGAAGGCGTCTTCATGAGCTTCATGTATTCGCTGGTTGTTCCACGGGATGGACTGTCATCGGTGCCAATCGCTAATGGATTTGAGGATGTCTTTGATGAGGTCAAAGGGTTACCGCCGCATAGGGAGATCGAGTTTCGTATCGATTTGGTTGAAGGAGCCAGACCTGTTGTGATGCCTCTTAGGCGGATGGCGCCTAGGGAACAACAAGAGTTGAGGGTGCAAGTTGATGATCTTTTACAGAAAGGATTCATTCGGCGTAGTGTGTCCGAATGGGGTGCGCCAGTTGTGTTTGTTACCAAAGCGGATGGATCGTTGAGGTTGTGTGTGGATTATCATGAGCCGAATAAAGTGACTAAGAAGAACAAGTATCCATTGCCGAGAATAGATGACTTGTTTGATCAGCTTCACGAAGCCAAGGTGTTTTCTCAGATGGATTTAGCTACGGGATTTCACCAATTAAGAGTGGCTAAGGATAGTGTGCCGAAGACTGCTTTCAGGACACCATCCGGTTTCTTTGAGTGGCTGGTAATGCCATTTGGATTGACCAATGCTCCAGCATATTTTGTGGATCTTATGAATAGAGTGTTCAGAGATCAGTTGAACAAGTTCGTACTAGTGTTCGTGGATGATATTTTGATTTATTCCAGAACTGAAGAAGAGCACAAGACGCACTTGCGTATTGTTTTGGAAATCTTACGGAAACATCAACTGAAGGCTAAGTTTTCGAAGTGTCACTTCTGGAAGAGTGAAGTGAGGTTCTTAGGCCATATTATCTTTGGAAATGGAATAGCGGTTGATCCCGCTAAGGTGGCAGCAATCCAGGATTGGGTTTGACCTAAGAATACATCTGATGTGAGAAGTTTTCTTGGATTAGCAGGATATTATCGCCGATTTATCAAAGACTTTTCCAAGGTAGCTGCACCATTAACAGGATTGACTAAAAAGAACCAAGTATTCAGATGGGATGCTAAGTGTGAGCAAGCTTTCGGAATTCTGAAAGAGCGACAGACAAGTGCTCCTGTTTTGACTATTCCAAGTGGAAATGATGAGATGGTGGTTTACACCGATGCATGTGGTACTGGACTTGGAGCAGTGCTAATGCAGAAGGGTAAAGTTGTTGCGTATGCAAGTCGACAACTGAAGCCGCATGAAAGGAATTATCCGACTCATGATTTGGAGTTAGCGGCAATTGTTTTTGCTCTGAAGATGTGGAGACATTACTTATTGGGAGTTCGATTCGAGTTGTTTACAGATCATAAGTCGTTGAAGTATCTTTCCTCCCAAAAGGATTTGAATCTTAGGCAGCAACGATGGCTAGAGTTTTTGGCATCATATGATTTTAGTATAGCCTATACTCCGGGAAAGGGTAACGTAGTGGCAGATGCGTCAAGTCGAAGACATGCAGGATTGGGAGCCATGTTTTCATAATGGAAGAATCTCGAGTATTTAGCTGGATTTGACTTCAGGCCTAGATGTGAATTGGAACCTGAGATGTTGGCAAACTTATCGATAAGACCGACTCTTATAGAAAGAATTGGCGAGAGCCAAAAGCGAGACGATGAGCTTGTAAAGATTGTCCGTGATTTGGAATCTGGGTTGGACCCAGAAAAGGATAAAGGATTCGAGGTCGATCGAGAGGGTTGGCTTCGGAAGCAAGGACGACTAGTTGTTCCCGATATAAATGAATTGAGAAATGAAGTTCTGATGGAAAGTCATCACTCGAAGTTGACAATTCATCCAGGTGGAAATAAGATGTATCGGGATATGAAGAGAACCTATTACTGGGAAGGTATGAAGAAGGATGTTGGAAATTTTATTTCCAAGTGCATGAACTGCCAGTTGGTAAAAGCCGAGCAAAAGAAGCCCAGTGGATTGCTACAGCCATTAGAAGTCCCTACATGGAAGTGGGAGCAAATATCGATGGATTTTATCGATGGGTTACCTAGAACCAGAGCGGGAAATGAAGGGATTTGGGTCATCGTGGATCGTTTGACTAAGAGCGCAAGATTCATTCCTGTGCGATCAACCAGGACTGCATCAAAGTTGGCTGAGCTGTATGTTAAGTGGATAGTTCGATCCATGGTATTCCGAAGAGTATAGTGAGTGATCGAGACCCATTGTTCACTACTGGATTTTGGAAGAGCTTCCAGGAAGTTTTGGGAACCGAGTTGTGTTTGAGTACACCTTATCATCCCCAACCAGATGGTCAGACTGAGAGAGTCAACCGAGTTTTGGAAGATCTCCTCAGAGCATGCGTTTTAGATTTCATAGGATCATTAGAAGATCACCTTCATTTGATAGAATTTTCGTATAATAACAGTTACCAGTCTAGCATTGATATGGCACCGTATGAGGCATTGTATGGAAGACCGTGTAACTCTCCGACATGTTGGTTAGAAACAGGAGAAAAGTTGATACTTGGGCCAAAAATGATTCGACAGACTTTAGATTGCATAGAAATCATTCGGCAACGAATAAAGGCAGCCCAAGACCGTCAGAAAAGTTATGCTGATAAGCGTCGTAAGGATTTGGAATTCGACGTAGGTGATATGGTTTTTGTGAAGATTTCTCCACTGAAGAATGTTATTTGATTCGAGAAGAAAGGAAAATTGACTCCGAGATTTGTTGGACCATTCCCGATCATCGAGCGAATTGGAAAGCTCGCCTATAAATTGGAGTTACTAGAAAAGATGGCGGGTGTGCACAATGGTTTTCATGTATCGTATCTACGGAAGTATGTGCACGACTCAAATACAGTAGTTTCTGCTGATAGTTGTGAAGATTTTGAGATTGATCCAGTCGATAAGAGACCTCGTAAGCCGCTTCGTGTTGTGGAAACTGACACGAAACAGCTTAGGAGGAAGGTAGTTAGGGTGCTCAAGGTACAGATGTTAACGACTGTACATGGGAGGTGGAAGAGAGGATGAAGGCAGCTCATCCTGAACTCTTCAAGGTATGGCCATAAGGTGTCGTGTCATCTCACGACATTGTAACTTGTTCTAGTTTTAGAATTTTGCATGCTAGGCTAGAATTGGACGCATGGTTTGTTGATTGCTATGGATGGTAGGCATGCAGAATAGTTTTTGATTGCTTTTGTTTATTTTGAATTTCGGGGGCGAAATTCCTAAGGGGGAGAGAATGTAACGAACCGTATTTTTACGGATCGAATGATCGTAAAACAGTTGTCATTAGGTCGTAGTGTTGTTAAGTCGACTAGAGCTTAAGTCGTGTAGAAGTTAGGTCATGTGGAAGATTAAGTCGTGGAGAGACCTAAAGAAGTTTGCGACTTAAGGGGTAGACGACTTAAGGGGTAGACGACTTAAGGGGTAGACGACTTAAGTGTTTAGACAACCTAAGGAAGTTAGTGGCAGCAGTTGGCGACTTAAGGAAATTGGGACGTGTTGGGATTTAAGTCGTGTCACAGTTTAGGTCGGTGGAGCGACTTAGGGAGTGGAACGACTTAACAGGATAAGCGACTTAGGAGTTCAAAGCTTCGGGAAGTTAGCGACTTAGGGACTGGACGAGGTAAGGCTTAAGTCGTTATAGTTAGGTCGTAAGCGACCTAAGGTGGATTGCTGTGTATAGTTAAGTTGTAAGTGACTTATGTTAGGTCGTTAAGTCGTCCAAACGACTTAAGTAGGAATGCGGCAGTGGTTAAGTCGTAGGATCTGCTAAGTTGTAGGTCGAAGGGGATGGTTAAGTCGTAGGATCTGCTAAGTCGTAAGTCGTTGGGACGTGGCTTAGTGTTAGGTCGATAGGCCGTGTCCAGTTAGGTCGTGACTTATGATAAGTCGTTAGGTCGCGCGTATGGGTTAAGTCGCGCAAGTGTTAGGTCGTAGAATTTGCTAAGCCGTTAGGTCATAGGTCGTGGGGTTTCGTTAAGTCGTGGACGACTTAAGGGGGGCGGACGACCTAAGGATTCAACCTATAAATACACGTTCTTGCCTCACTTTTTGGGATCCGGATTTTGAAGCGACGAAGTCCTGCCATTTTGAGAGCTCGAGTTCTACACTTCTTCACTTCTTTTCTCCACTTTAATTTTTGTGCTTCATTCCATCCAAATCGAAGATCCAAGAGCTTAGATTGAAGACCTACATTCTTCGAAGAGAGATTTCATCGTTTGAAGCGGAATTTTTGGAGAATCGAGTTAGATCCTTCGCTGTCCAGATCTGAAGTGTGTTTCTTTTAAGGTGTTTAGGTGATTTGGTGAGTGGTGGTTATCTCTCACACAGATCCAAAGGAGTATATCGGATTGGTGGCTTGATTATGTGTTTAAAATAGTGATTTCATGCATTTTCGTAAACTTAAGTATAGATCCATTGTTCATGATGATTTGACATCCATTTTACTACATGTTAATCTATGCAAGTTCATTCATCAAGTTGTAGAGATATTGCTCATGATTCAAGCTTGTTAGATTTGGACTCTTTATTTACAAAATTGCCATTTTAGTTATAATTGCTTTTAGATCTTGTTTGCATGATTGATTACTTGGATTAATGATTGAGTTGATTGATTGTTATAAATTAGTTGATTAGTTGTTAGATTCAGACAAGATGGTCGAAGTTGATTCAAAAGCTAAGGGAAAGGCTCTTGAATTGGAAAAGCTGTCCGTGGCATATGACGCGGATGATAAAGCTCATATAGATAGATTTGATGATGATGTTGCGATGAGGCTTTGCTATGATGAGATGAAGCGAGGCATGATGTGAGATAGCCTTGGTTTAATCCAGACAGGATCATTCCAAGCATGTTGATGACTCGGTGAGATGGTTTGAGTTTGAGGATAATGATTGGCTCAAGAGGCGCTTGAGCTAGTATGAGAATAGTCGTCGAGGAGGATGACTAGAAGGCTGAGATTTCATCGTTGTTGAAGGTTCTAGCAGGCTCAAAGCAAGAGTACGCTGGGCAGATTCGATAGTCCCAAAAGACTACAGTTGGTGGTCGAGTACTTTGGGCAGATTCGATAGTCCTAGGCACGGGCTGCGACGACGTGCGGAGTTCTGTCTAGAATCGGGGTTACCATTGGCCCTTGACGGACGACTGAAAGAATGTGTCGGTCATTCAATTAACGGTGGTATCGAAGCAATGATAACAGTGATAGCCAGAGTCATGGATGTTTGGTTGTATCGTCATTCGGTCTCAAGAGCGATATTTTCTGGGTGCTTATCTGATCTTGGTTTAGGCCTTGGGGGTTTGTACTTGGAAAACATCGACCTTGACTCGAGTGATAATTTCTTTACTTTAAATGGTTGCTTTACTATGTTTACTTCTGCTTAATGTGTCTGGGGCTATCACTGTAGAAAGAGGTGGAGTGGGAGGGTTGGATTCCTTTTACTTTTATGCTCTTTTGGTATGTTGTTAGTTAATTTACCGCTCACTAAGACTGTTGTCTGACTCAAGGTTTTATGTTCAACTCTTATTACCTTGGGCTGTTCATCCATTTTGGGATGGGCAGACTAGGTAGCAGGTGACAGGTGCTGTTCTTAGTTACCGACGATGCTGATGACAGAGACGAGCTGGAGGCTTGCATATTATGTTCTTACTATATGTACAAGATGTTCCGCTGCTTGTATAATTCTCTGAGTGATATGTAGTGAGGCTTGATGTATTGACTATTCAGATGTTTGTATTCAACTATTATGAAGCTTAATTGATGAGATTCTATTTTGTGAAGCTTCACTATATATATTTTCTCTATTGTATTTTATCCATGCGCTGTGAGTAATACGGTAGATTCTGCTGTTTTAACTTACCCTGACGGTCGTCCCTGACCGCCTGGCACACTTTCCAGCGCACCATTTCTATGTTTAGTGCAGGGGTCATGGGCGGTCGTCACATGTTGTGTATGAGGGATGCTAGATGCATTATGGACGTTTTATCTTGTTTTTTTATTATCTCCTTAACATTTTCAGCATTAGGTGTAGTAAACATCTCAAGCAAGGAACTCAGCCTCCGGTAATAGATTAATGTATAATATAAGATGAAAGTAGAAAATAAATTTTTTGATAATTAAAATTAACTTAGTGCCTTAATAAATGTTTAATTAATAATAAAGGCACAAATGCAAGACTCAACTGACTAGAGTTGCGACAACATGTCACTATCACATTAGAGGCATTCCATAGGTGTTAAAATATTAAGTAAAAATGATGAGGCAATGAGCTACTTCTTAACTCACATACCTACTTTTTCGCCTTTATTTCCATTTCATGTCCTTGTTGATTGTGTGTGATAAATTTGATAGGAAAGTTGATTAAATTTAGTTGTTTATGTTTCACCGTGAATCTTCTATATCTTATGTTGCTTTTATGTGTTATGCCATAGTGATTTTGTGGTTTTTATTATGTTTATATCACACATATACTGGTTGATATTATATGTTTTGGGAGTGTTTATATCACATACTCCGACGATCACCATCATTTTCTTACCATTTTGAATCAGATATAATCTGACCCGTTTATTATTTCTATAATACTCAAGTCAGTCCAAGACTTTTCAGGTATAGGGACATTAGCAATTTGGATGATTGGGCTTTAGAAGAGATAGTAAATATTGTTGTAACTTGGTTAGCATGCAGTGGAGTTAAAGGGTACTACCGCCCACCTCGAGGCACACTCCCATAATCAAATCGAAGGGTGGCCACCAAATCAATCACAAAGTAATAAATATGGTATCGATGGAATGTGCCCGATAGGGGGAGCAACCCCACTAGGCCCGACGTCCGTATAAATATGGTATCAATTTCAAAAATTTTAAAAGCTTGGATTTTGAAAATAATTCAGTTCATATAAATCTAATTTTATTTCATAATATCATTTAACTAGATTCAAAAATTAAGGATTTAAAATCATTTAATTTAACCAATCCGGTGTCCGTATATAATTTTCTACCCCATGATCAAGTGATATGGATATATATCATTTCAACCCGCAATAATTTAAATTTACGGGTATATATCATTTCAACCCGCAATCCCGAGTAAAATTCAAAATCCATAAAATCACTCGAGTTTATCATTTCAACCCATAATGATTTTCCCTTAATCTATAAGACCATTCGGGTATGTATCATTTCAACCCATAGTGATTTTTCCTAACAGCAAACTAAGGGAACTTGTAGTGTGATAACAACATATAAATAAACATACATCCAGTCATCCAAAAATATCAACAAATAAGCATCCATCATGATCGTTATTCAAATCAATAGATAAATCACAACAAATAATCTGGTTATCATTATCAGGTATTTAACTGGCAATTAAATTCCAATATTAATCCAAATGGGAATTAAATTCAATATAAATTCAAATTAAAATGAATGACGATTTAAATATACCAAACAACGATCAATAAATTTCTAATCACATAATGAATTTAATTGAACCAACATAAGATGGTTTAGTATTTGTGAGTGGGTTAAAACACTCACCTTTGATTTTTAGTTGATTTAAAATACAAATAAAGCCCAAAATTTGAACAGTCTCTGAATGCAGCTAAACTAGTTCTATATTGTCCAAAATTTCGATACAATCGCAATGGAGAAAACCGCGCATGAATCCGAGCTCGTATGAGAAAGTTATCGATATTAGAATATTTGAATTTAAATTTAAATAAATAAACAATATGGGGGTAAAATTGTAATTTGATTACCATCAAACCCTCGTTGTCAAAAGCACGCTATAGGAACGCTCCTCGACCAAAAGCCGCCACCTTCATGTCCATATCGTAGCCGCCACACATGCCACCCCTCTGATCTGAACACGCCACCACCTTCACCTCGACGAGCCGCGCCAGCTTGTGCCATGCGACCATCTCTAGTTCACCAATGAACTGCCGCCGCCGTACACCTTTGAGCCATTTTCTGGTCGTCTCGAGGCAAAACCCAATCAAGCTAATCACATGGATCAACTCCATTTGCCAAGCCCTACGCCATGGTACACTCCGATCGATCCAAAGCCGAAGATCCACCGTTAAACGACAAACCCTAGTTTCGACGGCCAAGATTTCTTCATCGATTTCTGGCCAAATAATGCATCAAATCGAAAAATGAATTACAGCAGTAGATTGCGCTCATCAAGAGTTTTCCAACGATATATAATATGACATAGTTTGAGGAGTTTGGATTTTGAAGTTTGAATTTGAAATTGTCTAACACTTAAAGAGGAACACATAAGAAGTTTATGTACGTACATAATAAAAATGAAAGGCTGCTAGGGTTAAAGAAAAATTATTTATATAGACAAAGATGGATGAAAAGAATGGCCAGATCGAATTTGAAATGACCCGAATTTTCGATCGCGAAAATTCCAGATAGTTAGGAAAAGGAGAAAGAGATAGAAGAAGAAGAAACAAAAACACGGCACTGATTCTCACAAAACGCAGCGGATCAAAATATAATATCAAATAATAGCAGTTATACAAAGGAAAATTTGTATATGTTAATTTACATTCAATATATCAGAGTTCACACATACACAATCACTGGACATATACAAATCAACATATCTCAGATAAACAGAAATATATCACAGCGGAAACACTCCATACGTTCCTGCCACCCAGCTCGCCTCCTGAGCTCCATAACGTCCTTACCTGAAAATCTGTAATACTCGGTCTGACCCGAGCATTACATCAAAGTAACACCCGGGTCAGGCAGGAAACCAGCGTGAGTAAACCCATCTAACATGAAATACAACAACATAAAACTTACATAAAACCCGGGGTAACTCGTGTCAATTTACAAATTCACAATTTGTTAGAGACATCACTTATTTCACACATCAATTTCGAAGTACCAAAACTTAGATTAAATGGTCCAATTCACTTAAATCATTCCATTCCATCCTAATGATTTCACATATCAATCTTATAAAGAATCGAAGTGGTTTCGGGTATTAACTAATAACCGACTCCGGTCTCTTCGAATCCAATGTCATCTTAACCAAAGTTATTCAAGTGGTTAAATTTTAAATACAGGATGTCACTTTTACACAGCAATTCATCATAGATAACCACATTATCTCTGTTCAACCCAACAAATCATATTAAAAAAACATTTCATTTCACAAAGCATCACAATCACATATCAGGGATAACAAATAATTCAAGGCATTCAATTATCATTCAATCATTCATAAGCAAGATAAATTAGTCATACCATTTTTGATTAATTTAATTAACTACCAATGAATTAAATTAATTACTTTATTACTTAAAAATCTTGCTTATTTAACATTAACTAATTATATTTAATTAATTAATCATCCCTTAATTATTCATCTTGATTAATCATCCTTGATTAATCATTCTCTAATTACATTATGTAATTATCCTTAATTAATTACACAATTTAATTATTCTCAAACAATTATAGTAATTAACCTTTAATTACACCTATTAATTTTTTTAACTATAATTAATTACATTAATTCTCAATTAATTACATTAATTAATTCTTCTATAATTACTTCATTGATTAATTATCCTAAATTAATCAATCCCTTAATTACTTCATTAATTATATAATTAATGATCCTTAATTACTTCTTTAATTAATTATTGTTCTAATTAATTAAATATTTATTCATTAATCAGCTTGATTAATCACATTTAGTAATTAATTACCCTTAATTAATTACATTACTAATGCAGCAGCGGATAACAGAAATGTATGAAACGGTGAAAGTAGCAATCGGTGGATTGAAATTACCAAATGCCCAAATCCGTTGATCTCAAAGATGCCGGATTCTAGCTATCTCAAACACGTTGATCGCGCACGATACCGTGTTTAAAGATCTACGATTCTTCTACATTGATCAAGCGCACTTTATTCCGTGAATCGGCTTCAGCAATCGTTGATTCGAGCGCACTCGAATTCCAAAGGTGGAGATAGGAGATTACACTCAACTACCAATTTGAGAAGAGGCACAAAGCACTCAAACAAAAGTTTATTCAAAATCAACTAACTATTACAAATGACACCACATCCCTATTTATAGGGTTACAACTCACACGACTCAACACCTGACCACACATAGGTCGTGAACGACCTAACACCCTACGACCTAAAAACAACAAATACAATACAACACATTACATCACAACACATTACAAGGCCATCACGACCTAAGACAAACATCGACTCATGACCTATACAGCACAACGACCTACGACCTAAAACAAAGCGACATAAGAAACACGTTACAACACACATCAAGCGACTCAATATATACAACACACAACATATTACAACCTACAAACGACATAACACCATGCGACCTAACAGTTAGTCCAGCTTCATGCGACCTAAGAAAACAGCGCTTAAGCTTTATGAAGAACCTCACGAGATAAGGAATTTACGAGTTAACCACTTGAACGTCTCGAGAAGAAGCGGCATAAGAAAGAACATCTGGAGCGACCTAAGACTTGAGAAACTTATGGAAACCTCCTCCAGCGACTTAAGGCCTCGCGACCTATTCTTGAGCGACCTAAGGCCTCGCGACCTAAGGATTAACTCGTTAGGTCATTGGGTTTCGTTTGAGCGACCTAACTCTTCACGCGACCTAAGAATCAATTTGTTAGGTCGTTGCGTTTCATTGTTGCTTCGCTTCATACTTGCTGGTGCTAATTTGATAGGTCGTAACTCATTTAGGTCGTAGCTCGTTAGCTCGCTTGGCGACTTATCATAGGTCGCTGAACTACTCTTTTTCGCATAACTCGCATCATTCTTCACCCCATTAGGTCGCACGCGACTTAACAGCTCGTTAGGTCGCTCGCGACCTAAGACTACTTCAGGTTGGGCTGCATCATCCTCCCCCGGTTGAGAAAAATTCGTCCTCGAATTTAAAAATTCTTTGTCTTCGACATTCTCGTCCTCGTAAAACAGAACCAAGTGTTTGATATTGTCAACATTAACAATAGGAAGATGATCCGGCAAACTCAACTTACAATCATTCTCACAAATTTCCTTCACAATTTCCAAACGTCCCATTCCTCCGGCATCTAGCTTGTTGTACGTACCAACAAGAAATCGTTCAACCATCAAGTAGATAGATTCGTTGCCACTTTGCGTCTTCATCAAATCCAATACAGAGTCCATACTTACCTCCACCCATGATCTAGTATGTATAGGTAATGACATACATAATCTTGACTTCGTCGCGGTCTCTTTTGAAATTTGATAATTATGGCTCCTCTGAACAAACCTTTCAACCAATCTTCTCAACTCTACCTGCTCTGTCAAACACATATGATTACGTGGCATATGCGGTACAATAGCATTTGGTACTTGGTCAACATGATGTCGTACGTCCCTTAGTGGCAGTAATTCCTTGGACAACTCTACAGGAACGACATCTTCACATTCATTCACCACTGGTTTAACCTCTTCGAGAATTTCAACACTTTCACTGGTTTCATTTTCATTTAACAGGAATACTTCTACACTACCCTCCACTTCTTCAACAAACTCTCTTGTAGATTGTAGACTAGTCGAATCCACCTCCTTCATCAACAA
Organism: Allium fistulosum; assembly: GCA_030737815.1. Taxonomy (NCBI): domain Eukaryota; kingdom Viridiplantae; phylum Streptophyta; class Magnoliopsida; order Asparagales; family Amaryllidaceae; genus Allium; species Allium fistulosum. The sequence continues at coordinate 240,937,997 of CM060902.1, forward strand.
ATTACCTTCTTCATCTCCTGACTTACTTTCTTCACCCTCATCCAACTTTGCTGATTGTGAATTTTCAACCTCATGTTCATCAGATTTCGTTGGTTGAAAATCATCAACTTCATCTTTATCAAACTTTGGTGATTGAAAACAATCGACTTCATCTTCCACATCAAGAAATTCCTTTAAAGACAACAAAGTCTTTAGCTCCTCGATTTCCTCCAATTTGTTTTCACTCTATTGACGCCTTTTAGGAACCAAAATGATTCGTGTATCCTCGAACATAAAACTGTAGCTGTTGGTGCGACCATCATGTTGCACAGCTCTATCGTATTGCCATGGTCTCCCCAACAACAAATGGCAAATATCCATATCAACCACATCACACCAAATTTCGTCTTTGTATTTCTTCCCAATGGAAAAATTAACACAAACTTTTCGATTAACCTTCACTTCCCCTCCTTTTCTCAACCAAGCTAATTTGTAGGGGTTTGGATGTTTCTCTGTTTTCAATGACAACTTCTTTACAGCTTCTGAAGAAATGATATTATCACAGCTTCCTCCATCGATGACAAATTTACAAACCTTCCCCTGAATAGTGCATGTTGACTGGAAAATATTGCTCCTCAACCAACTAGAATCATCTTCTTGCTTTGGCGTTAAACAAGATCTCCTCATCAACAAACTACAACCCTCATCTCCTGTCAGTAATTCTTCTTCTTCGACTGGTAGTGAATTGACACACTCTACCTCTGCATCTTCATTCTCAATCTCCGCAATCATTGCTCGCTTCTTTGGCTTTGTACATTCATTGCTTTTATGGCCCCACTCTTGACAATTAAAGCATTTGAGATTACTATTGACCTTTGCTCTGCTGGCTTCATTAACAATCGGCTTACTGACGACTTTGGAAACATCAGCACTGTTACTAACATCCTTGTTCTGGTTGTTAGAATTTGTAATCACACTACCTCCTCGTCTCCCTTGTTTTTCCCAAGCCAACACTTTCTGATGTGCTTCAGCAACAGACCTGGGATCAAACATATTCACCATATCTTGAATCTGCATTCTCAACCCTCCAACAAATCTAGCGGTCAATTACTCTTCTGTCTCCATGATATCATTCCTCGCAATCAATTGATAAAATTCATCCGCATAATCATTCACTGACTTTGTTCCCTGTCTCAGATTCTGCAATCGTTGATACATAAGAGACTGATAATTATACGGCAAGAATGTAGCTTTCATTAACTTCTTCATCTTCTCCCATGACTCAATCTTTGACTTTCCCATTCTCTCCCGTGTTAGTTTAGTTTGCTTCCACCATGCCATAGCTCTTCCTTTCAAACGAGTAGCAACCAACTTAACTATACGATGCTCTGGTACTTCTTTGAAGTCAAAAATTTCTTCAACATTAGACAACCAATCCAAAAATTCTTCCGCTACCATTCCACCCTTGAATTCTGGAATTTCAGTTTTCATCCCCGATTCCCATCGGCGATCATCTTCAACCTCCCGATATGCATTTCGTACATGGTCTCGATCTCGAGAATGAACAATACATCTACCACCATCTTCATCAAAAATAGATGTACTTCGATAACGATCTCGACCATCCACATCTCTATGATCACGCATATCTCTTCTACCTTGTCTTTCATCATCACGATATGGCTCATGTTCAAACTCACGTGCAGTTCTTCTCTCTTCATTTCTATACTCATGATGTTCTCTCCTCAATGAAACTGAAGATTCTCTTCTTTCTCGGTAAGATTGCGGCGACACCCTCCTCGCTAACGTAACCGATGGTGAAACTCTGTTTCCTCCATGGTTCGAGACTGGCGACCTTCTCCTTTGACTTTGATTCATATCATTCATCAGTTTCTCTAACTTCCTAATGCCTTCATCAAACTTTTCATTGATGTGTTGTTCCATTTGCTCGACTTCTTCTCTTCTATACAACGCTTCAACATTCTAATGGCGATTAGCTCTTCTCGGAGGCATGATTGAATCTTCACAAACTTTAACACTTAAACTCTCGGCCTTGACTTACAAAGGATCAAATCAATGCACGGCTTTCTACACTTCTTAGCTCGGTTCAACTCTCGGCCTTGAACAACAAAGTGACGCACCACTTCAACTTCTAGCCCTCGGCTTTAACTCTTCAATAAGAATTGGTTCCAAGATTCGGCTTAGCTATGATTGGCTAAGTCTAGCTCTGATACCAAATGATGCAGCGGCGAATAATAGAAATGTATGAAACGGTGAAAGTAGCAATCGGTGGATTGAAATTACCAAATGCCCAAATCCGTTGATCTCAAAGATGCCGGATTCTAGCTATCTCAAACACATTGATCGCGCATGATACCATGTTTAAAGATCTACGATTCTTCTACGTTGATCAAGCGCATTTGATTCCGTGAATCGGCTTCAGCAATCGTTGATTCGAGCGCACTCGAATTCTGAAGGTGGAGATAAGAGATTACACTCAACTACCAATTTGAGAAGAGGCACAAAGCACTCAAACAAAAGTTTATTCAAAATCAACTAACTATTACAAATGACACCACATCCCTATTTATAGGGTTACAACTCACACGACTCAACACCTGACCACACATAGGTCGTGAATGACCTAACACCCTACGACCTAAAAACAACAAATACAATACAACACATTACATCACAACACATTACAAGGCCATCACGACCTAAGACAAACAGCGACTCACGACCTATACAGCACAACGACCTACGACCTAAAACAAAGCGACATAAGAAACACGTTACAACACACATCAAGCGACTTAATATATACAACACACAACATATTACAACATACAAACGACATAACACCATGCGACCTAACAGTTAGTCCAGCTTCATGCGACCTAAGAAAACAGGGCTTAAGCTTTATGAAGAACCTCACGACATAATGAATTTACGAGTTAACCACTTGAACGTCTCGAGAAGAAGCGGCATAAGAAAGAACATCTGGAGCGACCTAAGACTTGAGCAACTTATGGAAACCTCCTCCAGCGACTTAAGGCCTCGCGACCTATTCTTGAGCGACCTAAGGCCTCGCGGCCTAAGGATTAACTCGTTAGGTCGTTGGGTTTCGTTTGAGCGACCTAACTCTTCACGCGACCTAAGAATCAATTTGTTAGGTCGTTGCGTTTCATTGTTGCTTCGCTTCATACTTGCTGGTGCTAATTTGATAGGTCGTAACTCATTTAGGTCGTAGCTCGTTAGCTCGCTTGGTGACTTATTATAGGTCGCTGAACTACTCTTTTTCGCATAACTCGCATCATTCTTCACCCCATTAGGTTGCACGCGACTTAACAGCTCGTTAGGTCGCTCGCGACCTAAGACTACTTCAGGTTGGGCTGCATCAATTACTTAATTAACTTCAAATAAATTTTATTTATTAATTGAGTCTTAAATTAATTACGCTAAGTAATTAATTCTTAATCCTTTCACAAAGTAATTATCCTTCATATTAATTACACAAAGTAATTAAACCCAAGACCACTACAATTCTTCAATTAATTACATCCAGTAATTATCCACTAATTACTTCATTAAGTAATTATACTTTATAAATTACACTAAGTAATTTATACTTAACCCATCATCCAATGATCATTAATTAAACTAATTAATTAACTTAAACTAGTCACATTAATTTAATTATTTACACTGAGTAATTAATCCCTTTAATTACTTCCATTAAGTAATTATACTTAAACAATTCGACAAAAGATTATTTTTAATTAATTAATATAATTAATTATTAAATGTAATCACATTAATTAATTATTTAATAATCCCTAGTTAATGATCTCTCATTAACTATTAACTATTCTTTAATTAATCACTTAAACCTTAATTAATTAAGTTAATCCCTTAATTACTTAAGTCCTTAATTAATCTAAGATAAACCATTATCTTAATCATTTACTTTAATTTTTATTTAAACCTTTATTAATAAACCTTGCTTTTCATTTTTAAACTTCAGTTTTAAAGTTTTAAAAAAAACACTACTGGTTTTCTTTAAAACATGGAATGCAACATTTACCCGAGCCACCCTCAAATGACTTCGAGTCCAAAACCAAACTGCCTCGAGCAAACTATCAGATTACTCGAGAAAAACTCGAGTATACAAAACCCCAAACCAAACTCAAACTCACTAGAAACCACAGTGCACCGTGCACATGCACGGTGACGCTGATCATCTTTGATCATCAACAATGATCTTCCCATACCAACAATTCCTCAAACACCCTAATACGATCATCAGATCGAACTCCAATTCTCGAAATCGAATTCGAGATCGCAACCAAACCTGGAAATCAAAACTGGAACCATCTTCAAACCTGGAAACTGCCTCGACCACGAAACTCCGACCACCGTAAATTCTGCCACTCCGGCCATGTCCTCGTCAACGACCAAGCTTCCATCTCTCAAAACCCCTTTGCACTCGATCAACTAGAGAAACCGTGGTGATCAATTTATCAAGCCTAGTTAAAACTAGGGTTCCAGAAAAGAATCAACTGTTGCTACCTCCTCAATAAATTAAACATCTTCCTGACAATTTTCCTATCATCACTGATCATCCCACTACCATTACTGAAGAATACAGCATTCCAAACCACTGAGATCACCAGAGTTACCCAAAATTTCATTTTCAGTTCAAACCAAAACTGCACCTTCGTTCCCAAACTAAAAATTATGATTTTTGTGTTAAAAATCATGTTATAGTTTATGTATTCAATTTATAATCCAGAATTTATGAATTACAAAGTTTGAGTTTTCACTTTTATATATATGCAATGTTGTTTTTGGTTTACAAAGACACTTAGGCTTGAAATTTAACTTAATTAAATTTTTGAACATTAGTCTATGCTAAATCAAACAACTTTTGTTTGTAAATTAGGTCCTAACAAAAACTAGATCAAGTGGTAAGGGATTTAAATGGAATCTTGAGCCTGGGAAAACAAAACAAGAACAGAAAGACTTAGTTTACTCACCTGTTGATGTACAGAGAACTTCTAAAATAGTTTTGAAATTTTGAAAACTTGAATTACTGGAGAAAATACTTGAAAACTAGAAATTGAATCAGAACTACTTGGTCTTTGATCTGAAACTACTATTTTATTGTTGATATGATTCTTGAGTTTTTACAGGATGAAAACTGATTTTTGTTTTCAGGCAGATGTTTGAATCTTTTGTTTTTTTTTCTTTCTTTTGTTTAACTTACTTCAAATGAAAGAAAATGAACAGAGTGATAGGCCCGGCCACATATCTGTATACAGGGAATGAAGTGTGTAGAGCAAGCTATCAGTTGAGATTTTTTTCTTCCAGGCTTTTACATTTATATTTATTTTATTTCTTTTCTTACTTTATAGCCTGATTTGACTTTCATTTTGACTTGATTGGATTCCCTTAATTCAAGCTTGACTTGATTTTGCTGTTGACATAGATTTTTATGTTTAGTTATGATGATGTCTCTTGCATGTATGTATATATACATATACATATGTATATATACAGGTGGATATGTTTTTGTTTCCACCACATGTAAATACATTTGTTTTACCACACCTATACATGTTAAGCTTGAACATTTATTTACAAACAATCATAAATAGCCATTTACAATGTATGTATTCCTTATTTTATATATATATATATCCTTACACCTTCTATTTGTCTTTAAATACACAGAAGGTTTATGTACATTTCCATATTTACTATTTAAGATAAGCATATGTACATATATCCATAAGTTTGCATTTTTCGTTATAAGGTTTTATATGCCCATGTATATATATATTCTTAATTTCACATACCATACTTTTATAAGTATGTGTATATACCTACTTATCCACTATTTTACCTAATATATATATATATATATACATATACACACACACACACATAATTATGTATTTTTAATCATCATATATACATATTTATGTACTTATATATATATTTATATTTATATTTACACTTATATTTAACATCATTTGTTGTATATGTTAAATATATATTTATGGATGTTTTATCTAAATTTAAATAGTGGAGTTCCTATATACATATAATTTATTTTCTAAAAGATTCATCATTATTTTCCCGAAATTCTATAGATTAAATATTTAACACGGCCTTTAAATTAACTCATATATCTAGATATTTTAGATATCAGGAATTTATTTGTTCGACTTATCTAAAGTAATATTCCAATGATTTTATTCAATTAATTACCAATTTACAATCGTTAAAAATATAGGTCATCACGGAATTGGTTCGAAACAATAACATGACCCGAAAAGCCCGTTTCGTTTTCGACCGAAAGTCGGTCACCCAATATCGAAATATATGTTTTCGATAATTTTAAACTCAATGGAACTAGTTTCAAACCCTAATTCCATTGTATACAAAAGTTAGCTTTTAAAATCAAATTATTTCAATTGGATCCATTAAATTGATTTCTACGCATTTCAAGCCCGCACGATCAAACGGTAAGTCCGATCGCCACGGAACTTGGAATCCTATAATAATTCACTGTTATGGATCCGATGAAACTGGTTTCGTCAAAATCCTAGACAGTGGCAAAAATGGCTATTTTCACGTTAATTAAATAAATTATTATTAAATTAATTTAATCATTTTTCAATTCAAATTTAATATTTAACAATTTTCATCATTTCTGATCACACATAAATTAATAATATTTTACAATACAGTTTCCATGTTAAATCCAATATTTAAATATTACATAAATTTTAACGTTAAATTACAATAGGAATAAAACCTATTTTATTATAATTTAAATTCAAATAAATTCCTTTTATTTTGATTTCCACTCCTATTATTCAATCAATTATTACCCCATGAATATAATTAACATTAGTTTACATTTCATTACATTCTTATTCTCCCGTTATCATCTTTTACCATATTAATTATAATATTTCAATTTTATTAATTCCATTAATTACCAATTTAATTCTTTAATTACAATTATCATCAAATTAACTTTACAATTATTTCAATTGATTGAAATTGCATTAAAATGATTGTCAATAACATTCAAATAATTACATTAAATCATATTCTAATTATTTTCTCATTAATTAATCCTAAATTTTAATTTCTCATAATATTAAATTTCAAAATCATATTTAATTTAATATTTTTAGTTATAAAAAATTACAGGTCATTACACTCTCCTCCCACTCAAAACTTTTCGTCCTCGAAATGGAACAAGAAGGGATTAAGAACTTGATAAAATTTTATTCAAAATAATCAATTTATAAACATTTTAAACTTACATAATTAAGTATTTTAAATAAAATATATCAATTTATAAACAATTAAAATTTTCATATTCAAGTCTAATAAAAGTTTGAAAATATTTTCACTTTCACAAAAAATTTCTAAGTCTTAAATTCACGATTTTTTTTGGCAGAGTCTCCTTTGTACAGATAGGTCCAGAAAAATAATAATATCAATAATTACAATATATATATCATATTTGAATAATAAAATATCCCAAACCATGGAAAAACAATTAAAATATCATTGTAAAACCGTAATCCGAAAATGTACCTATTCGTCGGGCAAACAACTTTATTTATGAAACCAAAAGCAGTAGCTATTGCTTCCATAAACCTGTATTTCACTTATATAATCCAAAGAGTGAGAATTATGTAAAAGAGAAATATATTAGTTGTTTCAATTAATAGTACAAGCAACACAACATCACAATAGTCATTTGCAAACAAAACAGTACAACTATTATATGAAATCAAAGAATCCATCACACATCTATAGCAACCAAAACAAATGGTTTGTTCAGGTTCAGAAACTTCTCATCGTTCAAAGGTGATAAATAAACTACCAAGTGTACTTTACGCTCAACAGCCTTAGATAATAAGTTAATAGATTATTCATACATCCTTAAACAATTTAAAGTACACTTCCCAAACATCCCATAAGCCCAACAACACATCATTTAAATGTTATTTAAGTTTGTTCTATCGGTTTCCCTCTTACTCCTTTATTTATTTTCATTCTTTCATACAATGTCATTTTTCCATTAATTTACATTCGTTTATTTACATATGTTATTTTCCATTAAATTAATTAGAATAATCAATGAATTCATTATTTAAGTATTACCTACATTCTATTAAAGTTTTAATTCAAATTTATTATTTTGTAACTTAGACTCCCACTTAACATTAATACTCATTTGTGAACCGATTCATACTTAAGTTTCTCCATTCTTTTTAATTCACACTTATTATTTACTCATTACTTGATTTCAATTTGATATAAATATTTACTAGTGAATCAATTCATACTTAAGTTTCTTTATTCTTTGATTCCCATTTATTTCTTCATATATGGTATCATTTAATAATAATCTATTTATGAATCATTTCAGTCATTTCTTAAGTTTATAAACATTTTCTTAGATAATATTCACTTTTTACTATTCAATATAATGAATAGCATTTCAAAACATTAACTTATGTTTATAACATTCATTATACATCTTAGTTTTTCATTTAACATATGTTCGTTTCGAAGCATTTTTGTTATTAAGATTTTATTTGTATAAGATTCTATTACATATCTATATTTAACATTTCAAATTTTTAAATATTTCAGGTTAGTTTTATATATGTTCTTAGAATGTAATTGAATGTTACACAAGTTTATCTTATTTAATCTAGTTAAAAAAATGTTCAACAGTTTACATCATCTTAATTTCCATTATCTTTTAATTTATAGGTTACAAACCTCTAGTTCCTCTATAGTTTCATCAATCATTTAGCTTCTAATTTCTTTTTATTTCATTTCTAGAAGTTTCCACCTATTACCATTAATTAAAATTTCATTTCATTACAATAATTGAAATCCCTAATTTATAGAAACTTGAACTAAACACCGGGTTCATTTCAAATCATTTTAAAATAATATATATATATATATATATTCACTTTTAATATATCAAATTATGCATAGAAAATTTAAATAATTTTTGTTTATCGAGCCAAATATGTAGTAAAATTACTATAGTGGCCTTCCCACTTTGAGACTCAAAAATGAATGTTGATGAAGCGGCCTTTATCATCGAAATTATTTTCCCGAAACAGAAGAGGGGAGTACAGAACTTATTTCCCTTTTTAAAATTCTTTTAAAATATCTCTTTCAAATCATATTGAAAAAATATATATGCAAATATACTTTCAAATAATACTAATATTATATTCCAAAACCTTTGAAAACCAATTTCAAAAGCCTGGAACTTAAGTTCTCAAATTTCCAATTAAATTCAATTTATTTGTAAATCCTATTTTGAACTCAATATTTATAAAATTTCCCTTCCTAACAAACAACATATCACATCCAACTATATCTATTTATAAAATTTATTATTTTATATACGAAACATTATACTAGGTAAAATTATTTCATTTACCTATATTTCAAAACAATATTGTGTCGGTTTGCCCTATTAAGTGTTTAGAAATCACTATCGATGCCATAGCATCCTATGTATTGACCAGAATTTATAAATACTCAACAGAACAAATTAACACAACATAAAACATTTTTATAACACTAACAAATACGCTCTCTCATATATATACATTCAGACAAACTCATTCCAGGGTATTACTACCATATCTCTAATGAGTCAGACCCCACAAAGCTAAGGTTATTACTAAACCAAAGCTCTGATACCAAATGTAACGACCCACCTTTTTGGACGGTTTAGATCGACAATAAATCACACATGTCAAATCAAACCATTCAAATGGGAGGATTGTTTATGTGATAAATAAGAAAATAATAGAAAAGATGGAAAAACAAAACATAGAATCTCATAGTAGAATGACAAAATATAATAATCAAATAAACAGTCAATGAAGCAGTTTTACAAATAACATTTGATTACACCTTTACAATACAAATCAGAGTTATACATACAGCATAAATTAATAAATAATACAACGGAACAACATGATGCAGTGAAATAAATATAATAAATAGTAATAATATACTAAATCTTCGTCTTCGTCCTCCAGAAAGATAGTCTTCAATATGTTGAAATACTCAGGTTGACCCGAGTGTAATGAAAAGACAAAACACTTGAGTCAGAACTAAAAGATCTTATGTAAGTTAAATCAAAATAAGTAAATAAGAGTGTAACGGCTTCAGAGATGGTTACGGGGTTTTACATCTCCTATCCAATGTCTAACGTTTATGCAATAACTTAAGAGATGTTCTGGATTCCATCTCCTAAGGATCCGTTAAACTATCTACATGCATAATACAATACACTATTATAATATGTCTATAGTAAAGTAAAGTATTAAAATAGCGTTAACGCGTTACCCATATCCCCCTTAACACATTTTTATATAAATACCGTAGTCTATACAGATACTGTAAGCTCCACCAAACCGGTGGGATATTCAGTGAGCACTCCATAGGTGTGATACAAACCAAAGACGTAGTGGGCTCGATAAGGCATATGACAAGGCACGCGAGGCAATGCCTAGGGTAGGATACTACCGTTTTGCAGATCCAGACTGGTGGTACCGCATAGAAGCTACTACCGCCCACCTCGAGACACACTCCTATAATCAAATCGAGGGGTAGCCATAAAATCAATCACAAAGTACTAAATATAGTATCGAAGAAATGTGCCCAATTAGGGGAGCGACCCCACTTGGCCTGGCGTGGCTCCTGTTTTAGTCATATCAAGCTGACCCGAGGGGGTTAGGGCTGCATTCATCATTAATGAATGGTCAAGTGATACAGATATATATCATTTCAACCTGTAATAATTTAGATTTACGGACATATATCATTTCAACCCACAATCCCGAGTAAAATTCAAAATCCATAAAATTGCTCAAGTTTATCATTTCAACCCATAACGATTTTCCCTTAATCTATAAGACCATTCGGGTATGTATCATTCCAACCCATAGTGATTTTTCTAAACAACAAACTAAGGGAACTTGTAGTGTGATAACAACATATAAATAAACATACATCCAGTCATCCAAAAATATCAACAAATAAGCATCCATCACGATCATCATTCAAATCAACCAATAAATCACAACAAATAATTTGGTTATCATTATCGGGTATTTAACTGGCAATTAAATTCCAATATTAATCCAAATAGCAATTAAATTCAATATAAATTCAAATTAAATTGAATGAAGATTTAAATGTACCAAACAACAATCAATAAATTTCTAATCACTTCATAAATTTAATTTAACCAACATAAGATGGTTTAGTTATTGTGAGTGGTTTAAAACACTCACCTTTGATTTTTAGTCGATTTAAAATCCAAATAAAGTCCAAAATTTGAACAGTCTCAGAATGTAGCCAAACTAGTTCCATAATGTCTGGAATTTCGATACGATCACAATGTAGAAAACCGCGTGTGAATCCAAGCTCGTATGAGAAAGTTATCGACAATAGAACATTTGAATTTAAATTTAAATAAATAAACAATATAGGGGTAAACTTGTAATTTGATTACCATCACACCCTCGTTCTCAAACGCACACTACAGGAATGCTCCTCGCCAAAAGCCGCCAGCTTCACATCCACATCACGGCTGCCATACACGCCACCCCTCTGATTCAACTCAGGCTTAAATCTAGCTATCTACTTTGGATCAGATAGGTTCAGAAGTTAGATCCTCAATCTCTACTTAGAAGATTTGCCACTGAGAATCAGTAACACAGGGAAGAAAGTGAACTGCTTCCGGAAGATCCGTAGGAGCTGTAATAGCTGGAGAAGAAACCAATCCTCGGCAAGTTGAGGTCAACAGCACCAATAATCCGTTAATCAAAGCAAATTCTGAGGCCAACATAGGAGATCAAGTGACCAGATATTCTATCCAGCATGAAGTTGTCACTAGAGGCGAATTGAATAAGATAGTTGATGAAATCAATCGAAAGATGGAGAATAGCCAAAAAGCTCTTATGGACAAATAAAAAGCACTCCCGACCTTGCAATCATTTTCTGGTCCAAGAACTATGCGAGAGCCTGCGGCTACTATGGAGCAGGAAAACTCTTTCGTTTTTGGCCTAAATAGAGGAAACGAAAGGCAGGATAAAAAAGGAGTGGCGGGTGGAGATGCAAGAATCACTATAGAAAGAAATGCAAGCACTCCACCAACTACAAAGCAGCCCGCCATATTGAATCTAGGGGCGAAAACCCTATGGGAAGATATAGCAGTAGATCTCTCCGACTTTGAAGATGGAGTACAACTTGATGACGAAGAGTTGGAAGAAAACACTAATGCACTCAATAATAGAAGGGAGGTCCAAAATGCCCCTACCCGACCAACCGTAAGCCAACAGAACTCCTAGGGAGTGGCTCTCCCGAAGACAGGAGAGCCTATGCCTCAGCCCACTTATCTATATCGTTTGAAAAATCAAACACTTGGTATAGTCACTGACGGCCAACCCATGGATTATCGGACATCCGATGCATATTTTGCGGACATAATCAAGCGCCTAATGGACGAAAGTAAGGATCAAAGAGATGATGAATAGGGTTCCGCTCCAAGCCGGACTCCCTTTACCTGATGACATTATGAATGAACGGTACCTTGAAAAGTTCACTACGCCGACTATTCCGTCCTACGATGGAACTAGAGACCCGAAACCTCACTTGTACAAATATAGTTGGTACATGGATGGAGCAAAATCTTCGAATGCTGTTCGATGTAGATGTTTTCCAATCTTCCTAGAGCGAATTGCTTCCATGTAGTTCACCAGGCTCCTACCAAAACCCATCTTCACTTTCAATGAATTAGCAACAAAATTCCTTGATTAATTTAGGCTTCACATGGCACAACCGAAAGACACGATGTCCTTGTCTGGCCTATTCCAGGGATGCAATAAATCTTTGAAATCTCCCATGTGTCGGTTCAACACCGCGATGACTGAAGTAAGTAACCTAAATGAAGATATGGTCTTCATGGCCCTAGTCCGTGCTATCCATCCCGATATTGAATTCAAAAAATGGATTAAAATGAAACAACCTACCACTAGAAAGGACATTAACTGAAAGGCAAGCCAATACTTGAGATTGGAAGAGGCAGAGGAGCTAGAAGGAAAACCTGCTAACCTACAACCATCCAACACTGGCTAGAATGGTATGGCAGCTAACCAAGACGCAAATACCTCCAGAACCTCTACAGGAAACGTAGGGAAGGTGGGAACTAGAAAAGGAAGAACCAGAATTCCAACAAGCGAAGTGGAGGTAACAATCGACCTAAAGGCCTGAGGCCCAAAGACTACATCCTTCTCGATGATACTACAGAAAACATCTGCCTTGTAAAAAAAAGGATGGAGGCGTATAAGAAGCCGCCTAAAAAGGAAGCAACTGAACAGCAAAAGCATTTTGAAAAGTACTGTCAGTTCCATAAAACACATGGTCATAATACGAATGAGTGCCGTCACCTGAAGAACCTGATCGAAGAGCTTATTCGGGAAAACAACCGTCAGTAGTATGATAGGAAACCACAAAATCCTAAATAGCCTGTGGCACCCCAAGCACCTAGTTGCTAGGGAAACCAGGTTGGAACCAACGAAAAGGGTTCCAGATGGACCGACCAGAGAATCAACATCGAAACATTATCTTAAACAATGGCATAGTATTCCGAAATCGAGACATTGAAGGAATAGAAGCTTCGCCCTCGACCTCGTGGTCATGACAGTAGAAATTTGACCAGTCATGGTATGACGAGTATTGGTGGACAGTGGTAGCTCGGTGAATATCTAATTCAAACACATGTTTAATCAGATGAATATCAGTTTGAGAGACGAATCTTCTTGCATAATTAAGATCCAGGGATTCACCGGTGAACCTAAGCAACCTGTCAGAACAATCGATTTACCAGTAGAACTTAGGAAAGGCGACCAAAGGTTGTCCTCATCCAGACCTTCATAATTGTAGATTAAAATATCATCCTACAATCTTTTCTTAGGTCGGCCTGCTTTGGCAGATTTTAGGATTGCTTTAGCTTAGTGGTTTTTAACTATGAAATTTCCCACAGAGAATGGTGTTGGGGTGATCAAAGAAGATCAAAGTGCCGCTAGAGAATGCTACATCGCAGAACTACGCGAGTCTAGAAGAAAAGAAAAAGGGAAGAATGTGGGGAGAGCTCTCCACATTCGTGAACCTACCGGATAGCAACTACAGAGCTGCCCCTAGCTAGGGGGCCATAGCATATTCAACGAGGCTTTGGACTATAGTTCAGGGGAGAATCGAGCAGCACCGACAGAATTGATGGTGCCTGTCCCAATAGATATGTTTTATCCGGGTTTTTAACTCAACATGATCCAGCAGAATACGGAACAATCCCATCAAATCAAAATGAGGTAGAACTTAATAGGAAATGCTAAGGCAAGGAATTAACATGGGCCAAGCTATATGACTAAGAGGACGACTAGGATCAGCGAAGCCGAGAGATCAGCATTCCTTTTAGTTCAATCGGCAGCTAAACGCAAATAGCTAGAAAATTGCCATCGAAGCGAAACAACAATGATAAAAGACTATGGAAACATCTCCAATTACAAACCCCAAAAGAGTCCAAGTGCTTAGCTCATCAGCGACCCATGCCTCTGCTCAAACCATCAAACAAATCCGATATGGAACGCTGTCAAAAGAGGCAAGATTTGGTTTGCAAAACGAATCGACCCATCGGGTCACCCGCGACCCATCGGGTCGCCCACGACCGATGGACTATGGGTTGCCATTGACCTATGGTTTTGGTTCGTTTTTTGAGCCAAAGCCCCCTCTTAGGTCGCCTGTAGCTTGTCTACGAGCTGATGAAGCCAGGCCTAGCCCAGAAGCTCTCTGATCTCTATAAATAGCATCCTACCTGCAACACAAAGGAGATCGTCTCCGGACTGATTGCGGAAGCTCTGCTGGAAACATTCTTCGCTCTTCATCTCCCTCACAACAATCTCCAAAGAAATTCACTATGATTATGATTCTCCGATGGATTCTAACTTCGGGGATTCAACCTATTGAGAGATAATCGAAGTCTTGTAATCAAACACATCTTGTAACAACAATCAGTCTATAAGAAAAATATAAAGTGGGCGTAGGCTTTATTACCTGCTGAACCACTATAAAAATTCTCTATCTTCTTTCTTTTACTATTCTTTTCTTATATCCATGATATGTGATATTGCTCTATCAGAACAGGGCTGGTACTTTCAAACATAAACCAGGGTGTTGATCTATTTTTTGGGTTAACATTTTGGTGCTTTCACTGAGAACCTTGAACGAGATCAAAAAATTGAAGTTTGAATCCGAGATACAGAGAAAAATGAAGAGGCCTAACACCATATCTAAAATTGGAGCAAGTCAACCGGAGCTTGGGGGCTGTTAGTCCACCTTTTGGTTAAGGCTGGGATATCAACAAATTGGCTAAAAAGGATGGATATCAGGATTGGAGATCGATTAGAAACAAGGCTATGATCAATACCGTCAAAATTGGACTAAGCTCCAATCAAGGTGGGATCGATCAAGAATGATAGACAAGCCTCGGTGAGGCTACACTTCGAATTTCAGGTCAATCAGAGTTCATATGCTCGAGTTATGGATGGATTAATATTCATATGATCGATTGGAAACAAGGCTATGATCGATACCATCAATTTTGGACCAAGCTCCAATCAAGGTGGGATCGATCGGGAATGATAAACAAGCCTCGGTGATGCTACACTTCGAATTTTTGGTCAATCGGAGTTCATATGCTCGAGTTACGGATGGATCAATATTCATATGATCGATTGGAAACATGGCTATGATCGATAACGTCAAAATTGGACCAAGCTCCAATCAAGGTGGGGTCGATCGGGAATGATAAACAAGGCTCGATGAGGTACACTTCGAATTTCAGGTCAATCAGAGTTCATATGCTCGAGTTATGGATGGATCAATATTCATATGATCGATTGGAAACAAGGCTATGATTGATACCGTCAAAATTGGACCAAGCTCCAATCAAGGTGGGATCGATTGGGAATGATAAACAAGGCTCGGTGAGGCTACACTTCGAATTTCAATTCTAATCAGAGTTCATATGCTCAAGTTATGGATGGATCAATATTCGTGAGAAACTGACCTGTATCGATGCCTTCGTATCCATCACTACAGATACAAACTGATGGATACGAAATGATGGATACCAGATGATGGATAAGGATGGATACCAGATGATGGATACGAAATGATGGATACCGGATGATGGATACGAAATAATGGATATGAGATGATGGATACCAGATGATGGATACGAGATGATGGATATGAGATGATGGATACGAAAGGATGAATACCAGATGATGGATACGAGATGATGGATACCAGATGATGGATACGAAATTTCATATACCAGGTGATGGATACGAAATGATGGATACCGGATGATGGATACAAAATGGTGGATACCAGATGATGGATACGAGATGATGGATACGAGATGATGGATACCAGATGATGGATACGAGATGATGGATACGAGATGATGGATACCAGATGATGGATACGAGATGATGGATACTCGATGGATACGAGATGATGGATACCAGATGATGGTTACGAGATGATGGATACCAGATGATGGATACGAGATAATGGATACCAGACGATGGATACGAGTTGATGGATACTAGATAATGGATACCAGATGATGGATGCGAGTTGATGGATACGAAATCATCAGCCTACACTTGAAAACGCAAACTTGGATCGATAATATCTCACAAACTACGCACTGGAATTTCATGAAATTTGGAGAGCAAGAACTTAGCACTATTGTCTTTCACCATGATTGATCCCAGCCTAATCGAAGCGATTCCTGATCGATACAAAATTGATATGGATCGATCGGGGATCAATCTCTGCACTTGCTATCTCAAACTTGGATCGATCATATCTCACAAACTACACACTAGAATTTCATGAAATTTGGACAGTAAGGACTTGGCACTATTGTCTTTCACCATGATCAATCCTAGCCTAATCAGAGCGATTCCTGATCGATACGAAATTGATATGGTTCGATCGAGGATCGATCTCTACACTTGCAATCTCAAACTTGGATCGATCATATCTCACAAACTACACACTGGAATTTCATAAAATTTGGAGAGCTAGGACTTAGCACTATTGTCATTCACTATGATTGATCCCAGCCTAATCGAAACGATTCATGATCGATACGAAATTGATATGGATCGATCGGGGATCGATTCCAAACCACCTTGGATCGATCATGTAGGCCCACCTGCGCATGAGAAAAGGTATTCCGAGTTTTGGGGCAGATTTTTCCAGATCTACTCCTATAAATACCAACTCCATGGCAACTAAAAGGTGGATCTTCTTTTTCTTTTTTAGGCGAGACTCTGCCATTTTGGTTTTTGATTTCAAAGGCTTGTAACTGTAATCACAATATAAAAGGATTAATTCAAAGTTGAAGTAGGCCGAAGATAGCCGAACCACAATAAACCTTGTGTTCTTTGCTTTCTTGCTCATTTTAATTATCTTATTTCTTCATTTCTGCTCTCTACATCGTCTGGATCTGAGATCTGTGCTTAGATATTGAGGATTTGTGTGTAAACACTGGTGCTTTCACCACTTCTGGAGTTTGTGACCAATTTTGGCGCAAACAGGGGCAGCCAGGAAGTGTCCTCAAATTCTCATTAACCTAGCTATGTGATGAGAGAGGAGATGGAGAGGATGATGAAAGAAATGTAGGATGGACTCTTAGCTAGACAACGGGAGATGATGGACGGATTCTTCCAGAGGATGGAGCAGTAAGGGATAGCTAGATCTATAGGGAATAGGAATCAAACTCCAGGGAACAATGCAGGGATTGTCGGATTTGGATTGGAGCAAGGTGGAGCTTTTCCCCCACGCCCAGAGCAACCGACACATAGAGGCAACACTGAAATCAACATGGGAATCAATGCCAATGCCGGAGTGACTGTTGAAATGCCAGGGACTAGTGGCACGGAAGCTGATCTGAATACTAGAATGCGACCGACAGAAGGATATGTACCAAAACTTCCTCGAAGGAACAGAGGAATGAATGAAGCTAGAGTTGCAAATCAAAACATAGGTATGTTGCCGAAAGAGTCCATCCCGGGATACCCCCAACGGGGCAAGAGGCAAAGTATTGCTTTAGGACAGAGACCTTCATTGGACGGTGAGAATAGAGTTGCAAACTTGGTACAGAGATTCATCATAGGAGGCCCCCCAAATCAGGGTCTGGAAGATGTGAACAGAAATCCATTTACGGCAAATATCCGAAATGCGAGAAACCCTCCAGATTTCAAGCTTCCGACATTGGAAATGTACGACGGGAAGACAGACCCGACTATTCATATAATGTGGCACATCCAACATTCGGAGGTGATAGGTGTTTCTGAGGAAGTAATGGGGCGATGCTTCCCTTTATACTTAATAGATTTGGCTGCAATGTGGTTCAGACAATTGGAAAATGGGTCCATAAGCACGTGGAACGACTTAGTGAGCAGATTCTTGAGACAATTCAGGGTTCATGTCTCACAACCAAGGAATGTACTTACGCTCTCAAATGTGAAACAAAGGCTTGGAGAATCCTTGAGAAGCCATTTAACAAGATTTAATGCGGCGGCAACCGCGGTGGAAAAACTAGACCCATCGCTTATCCTAATGGCAGCAGTATCCAGAGTCACGAATAAGACTGATTTCATAGCCGCATTGAAAAGGGACCCACAGATGGATCTTGCATAATTCTATTACGAAGCTGAGAGGTACCTGCGTCAGGAAGACATCGAAGCCAAGGATGAAGATGTGGATGCTGAAATAAATGCCGTTGAAGGTGGGGGGCCGTCTGGAGCTGGATTTGGAAAAGACAAAGGGAAGAGGAAAACCGATGACAACATCAAAGACCCAAAACGATAGAGAAATGGGCCAAGATTCTCCTCATACACTGACCTGACTGAAACCCTGGAGAGGATATATCTGGATACGAGGGGGCAGATCCTCTACCGAGGGCCGCCTAGGAGGGAGAGTCCACTTATCGAGAGAAAAGATCTGAAAAGTTTTGCATCTTCCATGAGTTGAATGGGCGTGAGACGAACGAGTGTCAACACCTTCGTGATCTGATAAAAGAACTGGTCTGGAACAACCAACTGCCACAATATGTGCGGAACAAAACTGCAGTTGAATTGCAGGGACAACCGCCATCCGTGGCAAATGCATTAAGAAACACCCAAGGACAAGCGCCGAGACAAATTATCCCATGATTGCGGTAAACAGGAGTCAGATTCGATTCCCTTGCTTTGTTTTATCATTTCATTTCCCGCACTTTTCTTTTGGTACGTAGACAAGAATAATCGAAGGCCGCTTACACGTGTACGGGATCCCGAACGGTCTCTAGGCATGCTTTGAGTCGGATGCCTGAGAGAACTTAGGACAACAATCATCAAAGGCCGCTTACACATTTACGGGATCCCGAACGGTCCTTAGGCATGCTCTGAGTCGAATGCCTGAGATGAACATTTAGGATTCCTGCTTGTTTAATTTCTGTTTATTTATATTGATTTGAATATTTAAATTTTGGTAACTGATATTGATCGCCTTAGAGTCCCACCATGGGACTGGAGTGCAAGGTGCAAGTCCCCTTGCCAGAGAGCGAGTGGATGGACTTATACGATATTGATCGCCTTAGAGTCCCACCACGGGACCGGAGTGCAAGGTGCAAGTCCCCTTGCCAGAGAGCGAGTGGATGGACTTGTACGATATTGATCGCCTTAGAGCCTCACTACGGGACCAGAGTGCAAGAAGTAGGTCCCCTCAATAGAGAGTGAGTGGATGGGCTTACTTAATCCCCCTTGACTTAACAAACAAATGATCCAGAGAGATCATCCCTTTAACTTCAAACATTAAATGATCCAGAGAGATCGTGCATTAAACCAAACATTTTACGATCTAGAGAGATCGCACATTAAACTAAACATTAAACGATCCAGAGAGATCACGCATTAAACTTACTTAAGCGGTCCAGAAAGATCGAACCTTATAACAGATTTGGTTTTGCAAAAAAAAAGGATTTTAATGCCTTATAAATAGAACAAAACAGATAAATCTAGGATGAGCATAGGATGTCTTCAATATATGATGTGATATGATATGATTTTGATATATGTTGTGACGTGATGTGATTTTGAGATTTAATGTGATTTTGATATATGATGTGATATGATTATGTATATGAGTTAATTTTGATATATGATGTAAAAACTCTGAATGGAAAGCAAAAATTGATAGTGATGTAAATCCCAAATGAACGCGGGATGATTAGAGATGTGTAATGTAATTAGAGACATGTGATGTAATAACCCCGAATGAAATCGAAATGACTGTGATGTATAGATTACACTTAGGCAGAGTCCATAGTCTTAGGCTGTAACAGGTTTGGAATGACTTGTGACTGGCAAGAGAATCAGAAGGAACTAAACGGTTCACCGAGATTAAAGCTCAACAATTAAAGATTCGTATCCATGACTTATTCTAAAGCAAAGCATACCTTTCATTCAAAAGGCATACTTTGGATGGCAAATGTTATCCAGGTTTTTAACCCAACAGGATCCAGCAGAATACGGAACAATCCCATAACATCAAAATGGCGTAGAACTTAATCAGAAAAGCTAAGGCAAGGAATTAACAAGGGCCAAGCTATACGACTAAGACGACGAGTGGGATCAGCGAAGCCAAGAGATCAGCATTCCTTTTAGTTCAATCGGCAGCTAAACGCAAAGAGCTAGAGAATTGCCATCTAAGCAAAACAGCAACGATAAAAGACCATGGAAACACCTCCAATTACAAACCCCAGAAAAATCCTAAGTGCTTAGCTCATCAGCGACCCATGCCTCTACTCAAACCATCAAACAAACACGATACGGAACGCTATCAAAAGAGGCAAGATTTGGTCTGCAAAACGAATCGACCCATCGGGTCGACGGCAACCCATCGGGTCGCCCGCAACCCATGGACCATGGGTCGCCATTGACCCTTGGTTTTGGCTCATTTTGTGAGCCAAAGCCGCTCCTGGCCCAGAAGCTCTCTTGTGACGACCCGTAAATTTTTGGATGTTTGAAATCGGAATATTTAATTGATTTCAAATATTTAAAAGTTAATTTTTAACTTGAATTTCAAATATCACTATTTATTGAGTAATTTAATTATTAAATTAAATAATTTTAAGTTGGGTAAAATGTTGAATCTGGAGTTTTAAGCCTGTTAAAAACAATTTAAAGGCTTGGAAAATTTACATTGATAATACTGAAGATGATGAAACTTTTAAAATTGAATTTAAAGATGTTTTGTTCAGTTTTGAAAATATATCGTTTAAATCGATATTTAAAAATAGCCTTTCGGGGCACAGTCTCAGAATTCGACGAAACCAGTTCCATTGGATCCGTAATATTGTATTATTATTATCGGATTTCAAATTTTGTAGTGTTTGGAGTTGTTGTGTGAGCACACGATTGGTAAACGCGCTGAAATTTATATTGAATTCAATTTAATAACTGGATCAAAAAAGCTATCTTCTCCATACGATCGAATTAGGACTCGAAACCTTTTCCATTGCGTTCGAAATAGGGGTATAATATTATGAACGCCTAGCGCCACGTCTCGATAGGAAGTCAAATTTTTAAGTGGTGATTTCGAGACGATTCAAAATTTAAATTTAAATAATTCATATTCGTGTTGACCAGTCAACACATCTCACATCAGCTTTTATTTTTCAAATCACTGTAGCAATATGGGTCGAACACGCTTCCCTCTTTTCAAAAACATCATGTTCCTTTCTTTTCAAGCAGCCGATAGTTGAAAAATTCAAAAAAAAGGGGATTAAAAATCTGGCTTCCTTCACTTCTTTTCTTCCCAGGGCTGAATTAAATCATGGCCGCCTCGTTTAAATTTTTGTCGTAATTTATTTCCTTTCTTCCCCTAAAATCAAATTCAAATAACCTAAGTCGAATCGAAAAATAGCATCTTCCCCTCTACTTCTTTTCAGAATGAAATTGAACGAAAAACAAATATAATTCAAATCCTGGTCGAGTTGATTTAGAGTGCCTGCCTGAAGTTCGACTACGACAAATTTTTGGCTCGTCATAGGCAAGCTGGCAAACTTGGTGATTGCTTTTATGTCGAGTGGCCTAATGGGTTCACGCGTGAGTTCGTTCGTGCGGATTGGAATCGTGGGCATGGCTCGCCTGAGCACGGAAGGGTGGAACAGCAGGATGGCGACGACAGCTGCAAGGCATGGCCGAAGCTCGATGTGGGTTCTAAGTCGATCAATGGTATGGGTGTTAGTGAGTCGGGCTCGCAATGAGGGTGAGGTGGGTCGCGAGTGAGGAGAGGGGTTGGTTTCGTCTGTACTTTTGACAGTAAGTATTGGATTTTATCTATCCTCGATTTAACTTGATTTTTTTTCAGATTTGAAATTATTGTTACAATAATATATATAAACAATTCTGTTTTCTTGTATATTTAGAGAAAGGAATGTTTGAATCAGGTATTAAATTTTTACAAATATATAAGTATAAAAATGAAAAGTTTTACAGTAAGGAAATTACCGTCTTTGTTATGTACAAAAAAAATAAGAATTTTGAAATGTTTGGAAGTTTATATAAAAATAGATTTTTGGAATCTATAATTTACTTTTATAACTTATATATATATATGGTTTCAATAAATAAATATATACATCTACACCTTTTAAACTTACTAGTTTTTCAAAAGAAATAATTTATTAAGGGGACTAGTTGTTCGATTTACTTATTTTAGTTATTATAGTTACAAAAGGGTTTCATAAAGGTAATTTTAGTTTAAATAAAATAATTAGTTAATCAAATTTATTAAATGGTAATTGATTTCTTCAATTATTTCAAATGTTAATAAACTATATAATGTTTGTACAAGGTTCAAAATCGTGAACGAAAATAGCCGGTTTGGATCGGATTTCAAAACAAAATCAAAGGTAAGTTAATCTCACTCATCTGGGTTTGATTTAAATTTAAATGGTTAAATTTAAATATTTAGCTGAATGATTGAATTTATTGGATGTGGTATATTATATATAGTAGTATATATATTGGAGTGATTGAGTTCCCGCATTATATAGCGGATGAGACCCTATGCACCGCATAATTGCGGATGATATTATTTAAACCCATATACCGCGATATTTCACCTCGAAGTGGAATTGGTATTGTGCTAACATCTGTGGATGTAGGGAAACAGGTTGGAGGGATCCTACTGGATTCCTCAAAATTTATTTAGAATGTTAATATTCTCTGTTATGAATATTTGATATCCCATGATGAATTATATTGATGATTTGAAATGTTGGATGCAACAGGTTGAGTAAATATATTTGGGTATACTGGGTTACCAAAAATATATATATCGGATGAAAAGGAAATATAAGAGAAGATTTTTAAGTAGATAATGATAGAGAATTTGAATAAATTCAGGAATGAATTGGAAAGAATAAAAGAGATTTTTAAATTCTAGTAAATAAATGCCGAGTATGGAAAGGGAATTTTGAAATAACCAAGAAATAATGAATTTTAAAAGTCAAGCATTATTATTTGAAGAAATAAGGAATTTATTTTGAATTCAAGGTTTGAATTTATTTAAAAGGGATAAGAAAGGAATTTGGAAATCTGAAATTGGTATTCTCAGTAAAAAAGGGATTTTTAAATCATAATAAAAAATAAAATCTGAGGTTAATGAAATTTGAAATAAATTGGGAAAGTAAGGAAATTTATTTCTAAATGAATAAATTGGAAATCAATTTGGAAATTGATTTGAGTGTTTTAAACCCTGGATTATTAAAAGGGAATGGAGATTTTGAGACTTACAAACTGAGTTCATAAAGTTAAATAAAATATCAGTGGATATTTGGAATCATAAATTCAAGGTGGGAATTTATAAGGGAATGTGAAATTGTTTTAAAATAAATAGAGGTTTATTTTAAAAAGGAGTGTGGAAGAAAAGAGAATTTTCCTGAAAAGCCAACATGTTTTCAAAACAGACTTTTTGTAACAACCCGCATATTTATTGATTTTATATTTAAATACTTTATTTAAATATTTTATCGTCAATCAGATTTAAGTCCGAAAAGCTACTTTTTGCATACGGTCAAATTAGGACTCGAGACCACCTCCATTGAGTTCAAAATGACGTTTGCGATCTTTTTGAGTGTAAACTTCGATATGTTTGGAGATAGTGAAATTTTCGTCACTTTTTTGCTTTGAGCTTTGGTTTGGGCTGAACCGTGCTAACTCAGTCCCAACCTCCTCTCCTCTTCATTAATTCACTAACACTTCAAGCTTCTTCAAAAATGGTGGAGGGAAAGGGAAATTAAAATTCAAAGCTCAAGATCATTTGCAAATTTAACATCTAACTCCAAATTCAAAGTGAAGACATTGATTCAAGCTTGTGGTTGATTCTTGCTTTGCTCTCAAGCTTCATCTTCATCAAATTCCGTGAAAAGGTGAGATTTTTAATCTCACATCTTGCCTATAACTGTCATTGGACTGTTGGGAATGATTCCCTATCACTTGTGCATATGCATTTGCATTTGGTTTGGATTGAATAGGTGAAAAACCCCAAATTTTAGTGTTTTGGCAAGAAAACTGCACTTAGGTCGTTCTGCCTCGTTAGCTCGCACGGTGTAGAAGAGTCTCTGCCTGCATATAGCTCGTTCTGGGCTTAGGTCGTTCGTCATCGATAGCTCGTTCGGAGTTAGGTCGCTCGCCCCTTAGCTCGCTTACCACTTAGGTCGCTCGGCCTTTATATCGTTAGGTCGCTCGGCACTGAGTCGTTAGGTCGTTCTGCTCTAGGTCGTTGGCCCTAGGTCGCTCGGCCTCACTTACCTTTTAGGTCGTAGATCCATTAGGTCGATAGACCTATTTCCTTTAGGTCGCTCGACCTCACAGCCCAATTAGGTCGCGCACAAATTAGGTCGCGCACACTTTAGGTCGCGCATACCTTAGGTCGCATGAACCTTAGGTCGCGTACCATCTTTGGTCGCGTAACACCTTAGGTCGCGTACCACTTAGGTCGCGTACCACTTAGGTCGCGTACCACTTAGGTCGTTAGACCTTATTACTTTTAGGTCGCATGACCCCATTTCCTTTAGGTCGCAAGACCTCGATTCCACTAGGTCGCTCGACCTGTTTGTGCTTAGGACGTTCTATCTTTAAGTCGTTCGACCTGTCTCCAGGTTAGGTCGTTCGATCCTTTCCTTAGCTCGACCTTGTTAGGTCGCATCCCCCTATTGCTTAGCTCGACCGAGTTAGGTCGTTCACCCTCTAAGTCGCAACCCACTCGGTCGTTTGACCTGTTCTCTTTTAGGTCGCTTGACCTTATTACTTTTAGGTCGCTTGACCTTATTACCTTTAGGTCGCTGGACCTTATTCCCTCTAGGTCGCTGGACCTTATTTTCTTTAGGTCGTTGGACCTTACTTCATTTAGGTCTCTTGACCTATCTTACTTTAAGTCGCTACCTCTTTAAGTCGTAGCGCTTTAGCTCGGCCATGATTAGGTCGCGTGGGTACTTCAACTTTGATGGTTTTAGAACTGATTTCCTTGGATGTTATTCACGTCTTCGAATGTGAATTTTAGTGAATTGATTTGTTTCTACGATCAGTTTTGTGACTTGTCACTTTAAAAATATAAAGGTCTCAATACTAGTAGTCAATATCAAAACTCTTTCTTCCAAAATGATTTCAACTCTATTTTACTACAAAGCTCTTTTTACTCAACCGTTTTCCAATCTATTAGTATATTCAAGCCTTTACCTCACTCGTACGAGAAATCTAATTAAACGACTTAGTAAAACGAGTGGTATGAAATACTTGCGTTCACTTCGTCGGTTAATTCTTGGACTTGTCCGATTGAACCTCTTGTGACAATTTTCTAGTGAAGATCTACAGTTTGTTCGTAAATATTTAAGTTAAGCAAGTGGTTATGGGACATGAAGCTAAACTCATATATTTACTAGCTTAGTGTGATTGACACTTCTTGATGATCAATGATGATCATTTTTCGTGGTTTAGACTAGCAATGTGCGATGTCTTTTTGATTCGGTTCATCGGACGTTACGCTGTACGACGTCGTTGTTCCGTTTTATCGTGATTTGGTTCATCGGACGTTACGCTGTACGATGTCGTTGTTCCATTTTACTATGTGTTGGTTCATCGGACGTTACGCTGTACGACGTCGTTGTTCCAAGTTTCCTATGTGTTGGTTCATCGAACGTTACGCTGTATGATGTCGTTGTTCCATTTTCCTATGTGTTGGTTCATCGGATGTTACACTGTACGACATCGTTGTTCCTTTTATTGTGCTTCGGTTCATCGGACGTTACGCTGTACGACGTCGTTGTTCATATTTATTGTGTCTCTGGATCATCGGACGTTATGCTGTACGACGTCGTTGCTCCGAATTATGTGATTTCTGGATTTCGTGTGTTGATTTCTGGACTTTGTGCTTCACCAATTTTTTGTGATTTTCATTGATATGATATCAATTTTTGTGCACTGGTGAATTTGTGTGTCATTGACTTGTTATGAATACAAGTTTAGGGTATGATACCCTATTTTATCTTTGAGAAGATTCTTGTGATATTGATTAATCTCTTGTTGATTTTCAATTATATACTTATAGTAGTATGCCATGATGGTTATTACATGTTCATGCCATGTCTTTTACTTTATACATATCATCTAATATTTATAGCTAGACTGATCCATTTATTATTTTCTTATAAATAATACTCGGGCCAGACCGAGATGTTACAGGTGCTTCTACTTGACTTCTCTTCAGGATCATTCTGACTTTTGGACTAACTACTTAGCTTAGTAGTTTTTGGATGTACACATTTGAGATATAGACTCTATGTTGTGTACTTATTCTTTTGTATAGCACGTGTTGCTATTCTTTTTGTATTATCGTGGATCTTTCTGACCACTACTCTGATGTACACTTTCACGTGTTATATACATATTCATATCTTCTTTCGCCTTTTTGATATGGATGTCTGTGACTGATTTATGTTATGATTACTTCTATGTTTGTTTCCGAAGATTATATATAGCCACCATGTGATAGCTTTGAGTTTGTATCGGTATGTCGGATTTCCTCCTTAAAAGATATGAATTCTATTCTATCTGACATATCGGTGCTCGCACAAAGAAGTTACATGGATGGTCGCTCCTCCACAGCCTTATTCTCCGTGCTAATTGACAGCACTACCTCGTAGTGTTCTTGGTTAGCGTGGGTATAGAGGTGGGGCGTTACAGCTTGGTATCGGAGCCAAACTTCGGAACAATGTAGAATAATCTAGCAAGGATCATTGTCCTAAGTCTTTCTTAGGAATTGTTCCATAGGATTTGATTCGAGGCTTCGTACCATTCTATCCTATTTTCTTTTATGATTCCTTGTTTTATCAATCAAGTTTGTTTGATATTCATTTTGAGATTAACCTTTTTCTCTTTTCTTTCTTTCTTAAAGAAAAGAAATGGTTAGACCTGGCCGTCCCAGCGCCGGTCAATCTAGTGCTACTCCTCAGGAGGGAGTATTTATGTCTGCCCAGCAGCTTCTAGATCTTGTTAAGAATGCTCAAGCTATAGGACCCATTCTTGAGCCTACTCATCCCAGATCTGGTTTTGCACGCTTGTGTAGAGATTATACCGATTTGGGTGGAAGACCATTCCGGGGATCCGAGAGTGTTATCGAAATTCAAGCTTGGCTCAAATCATGCAATCGCATCTTTTCTCGCATGAACCTTATTGATCTACATCGAGTCCAGGTGGCTTCTAGCATGCTCCAAGAAAGAGCATTGGATTGGTATGAGCTCCTTATTTCTGAAATCGTTGAAGCGGATCTTACTTGGGAACAATTCCGGGAAAGATTCGAATTGAAATTTGTGCCGGAGGCTGAAAAAGTAACTTTAGCACGGCGCTTTATAGACCTTGTTCAAGGTGAATCTTCTGTGACAGACTATGTCACATCTTTTGAATCTCTTTCTAGATACGGGGTTGAGTATATTAACACCCCGATGAAGAAAAATAAGAGGTTCGTCTATGGGTTGAATAAGAACCTCAAGAAGCCATTACTTCTGAAACTGGAAGTTTCATTTGATCAGCTTATTGACATCGCTCTTCGTCTTGAAGAGGCCGATAGAGAAAGCGATGTTGAAGTTGTGCGTGCCAAACAGAACTTCAACGACAACATGAAAAGGCCTACTAAATTCACAGGCCCCAATCCCATCAAGAAGGGGAAGCAATAAACTCCGGTAGCAAAGACTCCTACCTCTAGTCGTGGACGATGCTACAATTGTGGTCTTACGGACCATTATGCAAGGGAGTGCCTGAAACCTCTCTTTTGCCGTTATTGCAAAAGTTCGGGACATCTTATATCTACATGTTCCATCCTTAAGGGTAGGAGAGAGGGAGAGCTAAATGTTGTTCAAGCCCCCAGTGACACTTCTCTTGGTTAAGGTAATTCTCCTTCTATCTTTGAAGATATTTCTTTTGAGATTATCTTATTCGAGTTCTTGGTGATATGGGTTTCATCTCATTATTTTTTATATCAAAGGAACTTGTGATTCTTTTTCTTTAAAACATTTTTAGGCTTGATGACTTCTTTGAGGATTGCGAATCCGGATTGGTGGATCCGCAACACTCAATTTGCTTTTTATTTATGTCGAAATTATTTTATGTGATTTTTTCCTTTCAGAGCCGATTTTTTACTTATGCTTCGGAATTGACTTTTATAAGGATTAGCTTAATTATTATGAAGCCATATCCTTTGTCCCGTGTGGACTATTCATCTTCGACATTTTCAATCTGTTAAACAGATTTATGTTTTTCCTTTGTGATTTTGATCCCAATTTGATGACATCATTTTATTCTTTAAGCTCACATGATGAGGAAAGTGTCATTTCTCTCATTCATGTAGTTTGAGAATTTTCCGGTATTTTTGAGTTTGTCTTAGGATTATCACCTAAGTAATCTTTTGTGTAGTGATAAGGTCTTTTTAGCTCGACCTTGCCACCGATTTTTAATTTGCTACGAGTTGCGAGAGTTAGCATTACCGCATTCCGCACTCGTTATGAAACTTATGAATGACTTATTATGTCATTCAGTTTGTCTAGCTTATTTCATCCATTTGATGAACCGAGTATTCTACGATCTCGATGACTTATTGATTTTGGATGAAAACAGCAATTTAAATTTTTGTAAATCTTTTTCATAAGATTTATTTATAAGTACAATTTGATTTTTCTCTCTTAAACGAGCAAAGAATATTCTTAAAGGTTTTTTAAGAAATATGTTTATCATATAGAAAACGATTTTGTGATTGTATTTCCCATTGAGTGCTTTAAGAATTTCGGTCGATGCGCTTGATCAACGTTATCGATAAGAATCTCCTAAACGCTTTGATGAGACAATTTGACACAATAAATTGACTTGTAAAAATGTAAATTTTTCTAGAAAGATTATTACATAAAGATAAATGTAATTTTGAAAGTTTTAACTTTTCGGGAAAGAAGATTATTTAGAAGAAATTCTTTCTTTTTCGATACTCTTATTCTTGTGATTCCCGAAGGGAACCAAGACTTTATCTTTGGTACCAATGCTAATCATATTGGTTGGGATGCCGTTCTCTAGCGAAAGAGAACGTGCTATCTCTTGTGCTTCTAAAATCATTAATGCCTATTGAGACTAGATATGCCACTCATTTATTTTTGGCATCATTATTTTTAGGTGAGAAATTTGTTCTCGACCCTGATCCTAAATCTTTGGAATATTTATTTTCTCATAAGGAAATTAATATTGGATCGAGTTCCTTACATCTAATGATCTTGATATTCTTTGTATATTCCCAAAAAGGGGAATTGTGTTGCCAATGCACTTTGTCGTAAGCAACAAGTGGTTGTTTCTTGATGATGTCCAAATGGAATGATCATCTTTCTAACATCGGACGTTTCAATATACTTTATTTTATTGAGTTTCATCTCATTCCCTTTATGGACTAGCGTCTGATGTTCTTCTATGGTTATCGGTTCATCGGATGTACCGTTATTGTACTACATCGATGTCCCGGCTTTTAGGTTCACTTGGACATACCGTTTTTGTACTACGTCGGTGTTCCAAATTATTCAAGATTCTCGTTTCTCGGGCGTACCATTTTGTACTACGCCGTTGCTCCGGCTCAATTTACTGTTGTTCTAGATGTTTTCCACGTCTTTTAACTATGGAAATGCTTTTAGGTTTCCGATTTTTATTCTTGAGCCTAGTGTTTAGTAAGGATTGAAGTTTCACCAGATTTTACTTTTGAGCAATATTCTATTCGCATCATTGCTTCGGAGGTGGAGCGCCTTCAAAAATAAAGATGTTCTCTTTATGTGGGTTCTATGGTTCTCAAATCCCAAGGATTTCTCTTGGGGAATCTAGAGAATTCATTAAGCGGACACACCCGGACTTATTTTCTCATGCTCTTTAAGGGAAACTTCTTATTTCAAATTCCTTTTGTGTTAATATGCTTTTATGGTTGTTACTTTTTATTTCCATCTTATTTATTGCGAGGACGCAATTTCTTTAAGGAGGGGAGTCTGTAACAACCCGCATATTTATCGATTTTATATTTAAATACTTTATTTAAATATTTTATCGTCAGTCGGATTTAAGTCCGAAAAGCTACTTTTTGCTTACGGTCAAATTAGGACTCGAGACCACCTCCATTGAGTTCAAAATGACGTTTGCGATCTTTTTGAGTGTAAACTTCGATATGTTTGGAGATAGTGAAATTTTCGTCACTTTTTGCTTTGAGCTTTGGTTTGGGCTGAACCATGCTAACTCAGTCCCAACCTCCTCTCCTCTTCATTAATTCACTAACACTTCAAGCTTCTTCAAAAATGGTGGAGGGAAATGGAAATTAAAATTCCAAGCTCAAGATCATTTGCAAATTCAACATCTAACTCCAAATTCAAAGTGAAGACATTGATTCAAGCTTGTGGTTGATTCTTGCTTTGCTCTCAAGCTTCATCTTCATCAAATTCCGTGAAAAGGTGAGATTTTTAATCTCACATCTTGCCTATAACCGTCATTGGACTGTTGGGAATGATTCCCTATCACTTGTGCATATGCATTTGCATTTGGTTTGGATTGAATAGGTGAAAAACCCCAAATTTTAGTGTTTTGGCAAGAAAACTGCACTTAGGTCATTCTGCCTCGTTAGCTCGCACGGTGTAGAAGAGTCCCTGCCTGCATATAGCTCGTTCTGGGCTTAGGTCGTTCGTCATCGATAGCTCGTTCGGAGTTAGGTCGCTCGCCCCTTAGCTCGCTTACCACTTAGGTCGCTCGGCTTTTATATCGTTAGGTCACTCGGCACTGAGTCGTTAGGTCGTTCTGCTCTAGGTCGTTGGCCCAAGGTCGCTCGACCTCACTTACCTTTTAGG
This sequence comes from Allium fistulosum, assembly GCA_030737815.1. Classification (NCBI taxonomy): domain Eukaryota; kingdom Viridiplantae; phylum Streptophyta; class Magnoliopsida; order Asparagales; family Amaryllidaceae; genus Allium; species Allium fistulosum. The sequence continues at coordinate 240,969,594 of CM060902.1, forward strand.
TCGCGGATCCATTAGGTCGTTAGACCTATTTCCTTTAAGTCGCTCGACCTCACAGCCCAATTAGGTCGCACACAAATTAAGTCGCGCATACCTTAGGTCGCATGAACCTTAGGTCGCGTACCATCTTTGGTCGCGTACCACCTTAGGTCGCGTGCCACTTAGGTCGCGTACCACTTAGGCCGTTAGACCTTATTACTTTTAGGTCGCATGACCCCATTTCCTTTAGGTCGCAAGACCTCGATTCCACTAGGTCGCTCGACCTGTTTGTGCTTAGGACGTTCTATCTTTAGGTCGTTCGACCTGTCTCCAGGTTAGGTCGTTCGATCCTTTCCTTAGCTCGACCTTGTTAGGTCGCATCCCCCTGTTGCTTAGCTCGACCGAGTTAGGTCGTTCACCCTCTAAGTCGCAACCCACTTGGTCGTTTGACCTGTTCTCTTTTAGGTCGCTTGACCTTATTACTTTTAGGTCGCTTGACCTTATTACCTTTAGGTCGCTGGACCTTATTCCCTCTAGGTTGCTGGACCTTATTTTCTTTAGGTCATTGGACCTTACTTCATTTAGGTCTCTTGACCTATCTTACTTTAAGTCGCTACCTCTTTAAGTCGTAGCGCTTTAGCTCGGCCATGATTAGGTCGCGTGGGTACTTCAACTTTGATGGTTTTAGAACTGATTTCCTTGGATGTTATTCACGTCTTCAAATGTGAATTTTAGTGAATTGATTAGTTTCTACGATCAGTTTTGTGACTTGTCACTTTAAGAATATAAAGGTTTCAATACTAGTAGTCAATATCAAAACTCTTTCTTCCAAAACGATTTCAACTCTATTTTACTACAAAGCTCTTTTTACTCAACCGTTTTCCAATCTATTAGTATATTCAAGCCTTTACCCTACTCGTACTAGAAATCTGATTAAACGACTTAGTAAAACGAGTGGTATGAAACGCTTGCGTTCACTTCGTCGGTTAATTCTTGGACTTGTCCGATTGAACCTCTTGTGACAATTTTCTAGTGAAGATCTACAGTTTGTTTGTAAATATTTAAGTTAAGCTAGTGGTTATGGGACATGAAGCTAAACTCATATATTTACTAGCTTAGTGTGATTGACACTTCTTAATGATCAATGACGATCATTTTTCGTGGTTTAGACTAGCAATGTGCGATGTCTTTTTGATTCGGTTCATCGAACGTTACGCTGTACGACGTCGTTGTTCCGTTTTATCGTGATTTGGTTCATCGGACGTTACGCTGTACGACGTCGTTGTTCCATTTTACTATGTGTTGGTTCATCGGAGGTTACGCTGTACGACGTCGTTGTTCCAAGTTTTCTATGTGTTGGTTCATCGGACGTTACGCTGTACGACGTCATTGTTCCATTTACCTATGTGTTGGTTCATCGGATGTTACGCTGTACGACATCGTTGTTCCTTTTTATTGTGCTTCGGTTCATCGGATGTTACGCTGTACGACGTCGTTGTTCATATTTATTGTGTCTCTGGATCATCGGACGTTACGCTGTACGACGTCGTTGCTCCGAATTATGTGATTTTTGGATTTCGTGAGTTGATTTCTGGACTTTGTGCTTCACCAATTTTTCGTGATTTTCATTGATATGATATCAATTTTTGTGCATTGGTGAATTTGTGTGTCATTGACTTGTTATGAATACAAGTTTAGGGTATGATACCCTATTTTATCTTTGAAAAGATTCTTGTGATATTGATTAATCTCTTGTTGATTTTCAATTATATACTTATAGTAGTATGCCACGATGGTTATTACATGTTCATGCCATGTCTTTTACTTTATACATATCATCTGATATTTATAGCTAGAATGATCCGTTTATTATTTTCTTATAAATAATACTCGGGTCAGACCGAGATGTTACAGGTGCTTCTGCTTGACTTCTCTTCAGGATCATTCTGACTTTTGGACTAACTACTTAGCTTAGTAGTTTTTGGATGTACACATTTGAGATATAAACTCTATGTTGTGTACTTATTCTTTTGTATAGCACGTGTTGCTATTCTTTTTGTATTATCGTGGATCTTTCTGACCACTACTCATATGTACACTTTCACGTGTTATATACATATTCATATCTTCTTCCGCCTTTGTGATATGGATGTCTGTGACTGATTTATGTTATGATTACTTCTATGTTTGTTTCCGAAGATTATATATAGCCACCATGTGAAAGCTTTGAGTTTGTATCGGTATGTCGTATTTCCTCCTTAAAAGATATGCATTCTATTCTATCTGACATATCGGTGCTCGCACAAAGAAGTTACATGGATGGTCGCTCCTCCACAGCCTTATTCTTCGTGCTAATTGACAGCACTACCTCGTAGTGTTCTTGGTTAGCGTGGGTATAGAGGTGGGGCGTTACACTTTTAAATACAAGTCTGAAAGTTTCAAGTTTGTTTAAAGGAATGGTTTTAATAAATTATTATTTAAGTTGTTTAATTTTATTATTTTTGAAGTTGTTTAAAATTTTAAAGGAAAACATTTATTTAAAGAAATTGTAACTATAATTAATTAAAATGTTTAACTAGTAATATGATTTTAAAGATAATTATTAATATTTATATTTATAAGATAGTCTTACTTTAAGGATAGTTGAGTTAAAGTTTTTAATTCGTAACCCTTATTTTAGATTTAGAATGACCTAACTTTTATTTTAAAAGAAAAATAGTTTATGTTTTATAAAGCAATTTTACTTGAAATATTATAAAGGTATATATATATATATATATTTTCAATAAAGTATTTAGGCAGTTTTAATTTAAATGTTTTAAAGTATATTTTATAACAAAGTATTTTAAATTATTTTAAAATCTAAAGTATTTGTATTTGGCGATTTCAGTGGAAATAGAAAATATTTGGGAAATTTATTCCATGAGAGAAGACGGTTTGAAAACTGTTTTCAAAGGGTTGAAAAGTGGAAATATATCTTGCGAATATATTTTGAGATTAATAAATAATTTAGGAAATTATTTATTGTTTGATGGATGTTTGTGAATGTTAATTGATAGTTAAATAACCGACTATTAATATTGGCCAATGCGCAAATCGTTTCGAAGAGACCGGGATCGGGATTAATTTCTCGAAAACCACTTCGATCCGGTTTATACGTTTCGTGGGGAAACGAGTTTGAATCAAAGATGGTACAGTGAAGTGCAAGGGCAAGTTGCTACTAATCCTAAGGGTGATTCCAAAATGGATGTAGTAGGAGTAGTGCCTTCGGTTCCGTTCGAACCCGAGACGGACTTGTATGGACGAATGCTTTCGGAACATCGTCAGGTGGACGATGGGCATTCTAAGAGATGCGTTCTAAAAAGGAAAAGCTTAGCCTCAAGCCTCATCAACCGGGAATGACTGAAAATCAGGCGTTATGCAGCAAGGCTATGTGGGTAGCGCCCATTAGGGTGAGGTCATCCCTGTTTAGGTGTCCCTTTTTATTTTGGCTTAGTGGTGCGGTTGCTCATCCCAACCGTGGGGTGATCTTACTCGGAATTACCCTTAGGTAGTTCCGGTCTTGTGTTGTAGGGGATCGGGCATGGTCCTCGGTACACTGATCTAGACCAGGTACTGTGACAGGTGGTACCTATTTGCACAAAAAATGGACAAACACCTCAAAGTTGTATGATTTAGTAGATCTTATGTTGTTCTTGGTGATTTGGGTAATTAATGCTAATATATGAAAAGCAGGGACTAAACTGTAAAAAGACACGCAAATTTATAGTGGTTCAGCCAGAATGTGCCTACGTCCACTTTATATGTTATTTCTCTTCTCTTGTTTTGATTACAAGTAAAAAGCTTTGATACAAGTAAAAGAAAGTTGTTTGAAAGTTATCTCCGTGCTTGAGCTCTCAAACTTGTCCCCCATTGTTGTACCCCTGCCCCTCTATTTATAGAGTGAGGCTGGGGGTAGGGGTCTAGGATGTGTATAGTTGCTGATGGGCCTGGGCTGATGTGATCTGGCCTGGTACGTCTTGGTTCGGGGGCATTCTGGTTCGGTGATAGGAGATGGTTCGGCAGTGGAGTTGGTTCGGTGGCTCGGTGATAGGGGATGGTTCGGCAGTGGAGTTGGTTCGGTGGCTCGGTGATAGGGGATGGTTCGGTAGTGGAGTTGGTTCGGTGACTCGGTGATAGGGGATGGTTCGGCAGTGGAGTTGGTTCGGTGACTCGGTGATAGGGGATGGTTCGACAGGTTGTTCTAGATGGTTCGGTAGGCCCCTGATTCGGTGATAGGGGATGGTTCGGCAGGTTGTTCTAGATGATTCGGTAGGCCCCTGATTCGGCAGTGGCTCGGTGAAGTTTGGTTCGGCATCGCTCGGAGATGCATTGATTCGGTTGTAGGATGGTTTGGCCAAAGATCACACAACACTTGCCCCCCAAAGTAGGGCGTGTGTATGCACATGGCATGCTTTGTTTAAGCCTGGTTGTCCTTGTTCGGTCCTGCGTGTCGAATGGATTTGTTCGGTGGCCTCTCCCTTGCCTATAAATATGGGAGCTATGCCACCGTTGTTTCCTTACCGTCTGAGATAGCCGAACCGACTGATTGCCGAATTAAAATTCCTACCCTTTTGCCGAATCAGCTGTGTTAGCCGAACCAGGTGTGACCTTTTTACTGCCGGATGAACTTTTATACTGTACTACCGAATGAACTTTTATATTGTACTACCGAATGAACTTTTATACTGTACTACCGAATGAACTTTTATACTGTACTACCGAATGAACTTTTATACTGTACTACCGAATGAACTTGTACTCTGGGTGCCGAATGTACTTCTATGACTTGAATTATGAGCGAGATTCCAGACTGCACACACTCGCTCCTTTACTTCCTTTATTCTAACGACGCACTTCTTTGTGTTTGCAGATAAATGTCTCGAAAAGCAAAAACTTGATCAGATAAAAAGAAGTCCCAGGGCGAAGGAGAATCTTCCGTAGTGCCCCCTGCTCAGCCAGGACCGTAACGTCACGGATCTACCCCGAGATCACTAGTGGATGGGTACGGCCCTCTGGAGCTCCTGAACTCCCCGCCCGATTGCTTTCCCAGCTCCCTTAAGGAAGAGCAGCTTGATGTCATCTCCGGTTCTTTCGGAATTGATAGGGCGCGCATGCTGTTGTCAGGGAGAGAAGTTATGCCATATGACCCTCCCGAAGGGTACTTTGCCTACAGCAGATACCACTGTATGTGTGGTGCTATCCCGCCTCTTAATGCTTGGGTACTCAGCTTTCTTAAATATCTAAAGGTGGCCCCATTCTAGCTTCAACCCAACTCTTATACTATACTGGTGAGCCTCTTCGTCATCTTTCAGAGGAAGCATGGGCGTGCTCCTTCCAACCGGGAGATCCGGTATCTATATAATCTGAGGGGCTATAAGAAGGGGTCCCCATACATCAGCTTGGAGTCAGCTGTAACCTTCAAGCCGGTCTTGGATCTGTATTCTAAGTACAGCATGTTCAAGAAGGAGTGGTTCTTCGTCAGGGATGACTCTGTTTCTATTCGGCGTTTCACCTCTGGATGTAAGTCGATACTTTATTTATAATTTCCATTCTGGTCGCGATGCTTCTTCTCATATGTTTTCAATTTTTGCTAGCGACAGGTGGCTTTGCGGTTGTGGAGACTGATTGGCTGGTTCAGATGGCGGCTGAGATAGAAGCTATCCCCAGGAGAGATAGATCGGCTGCTTACCTGATCAGAAATGCGACTCTTCTGGAGTATAATTTGATCCTTCCACAGTAGTCGGTAGTCAAGCAGAGGGAAACGGCGGAGGAGAGGGCGGCTGCTCAAGCTAAGGGAGGTGTCACAGTAGAGAGTGGCAAGAGGAAACCTTTCTCAAAATCTCCAGTGGTCGGAGGTAAGAAGCTTAAGAAGTCGGATGGTCCTTCCCCCAGCACTTGTCCACTTACTCCGGGGAAGGAAGATGTGGAGGAGGAGAGAGGTGAGGGTGGAGATGACCGGGAAGGTGGTGACGGTGGCGATGGCATCGGGGCCTTGCTTCCTGGGCAGGCAGGCGAGATTCAGGAGTGGACGGATGATGCATTCCTCCAAGCTTTCGAGGGGCTGGACGGAGAAATGGCTTTGGTAGAGAAATCCGGGAGAGCTGACAAGGCCGGGACCGGTGCAAGCGAGCCCTCTCAGACTATTCCAGCCAAGGTGGCTCCGACGACTCAAGGTGAACTTTTGACTCCTGCAGGCTCCATTTATGATAGGGACTTAGGAATATTTTATGATCCGCTCCCGTCCTGGAATGAAATCCAGGACTTATTGCAGTATCCTACTCCTCCCCATGGTTTGTATAACAAATGTGTTTCCTTTCTTCTTTTAACTTTTAATTTACCGCGTTTCTCGAATTATGGATCAATGTAAGCTTGTGACACTTGTTCTTCATATCAGGAGCAGGTAAAACGGCCAAGGCCTCAGATCTTTGGCACAGGCTTGAACAATACAAGCTCTCCAAAGCTTCCGCCAAGCCGAAGCCTTCGACCCACCGTTCCGGGGATGTAGTCGGCTACCGTCCTCTTCTCGGGGTTATTGAAGAGGGTATTCAAAAGAGAAAAAGGAGTCATTCCTCATCCGAACCTTCACTTGGTCCTCAGCCCCCAGTTCAGCCACTTCACGATACCACAGAGGGGGATACTGAGTTCGCACTCTCTCCGCACCCGTCTGAAAATCCTACCGTTACTCAGATCGATCGTCCTAGCTTGGCTCATAACCCATTTGCGGGTCATCCTGATCTGGATCCAAGTTCCCATGATATTACCTTTGACGAGGTTACCGGTGAGCACCTTCTTCCCCGCAATCCCCTGGTACGGGTGCTTGATGAGGCTAAGTCCTTAGACCTCGATTTACTTATTACTCGGATAGTCACCATAGGAGACGAGGCCAAGGCTAATATTGATCGGGTGGCGGAGGAGACTAGGAAGCTGATGGGGCATCATGCCTGGCTGGTTAAGGCTGGAGAGGAGATTGGGAGTGCCAACATCCGACTACGATTGATGGTTTCGGATCAGGCCAAACAGCTGGCTGATCAGGCCATTCAGATTTCTCAGCATGAGGCTGCCGCCGGGCAGTTGAGGAAGACTATGGAGGAGGCTAGTAAGGCGGAATTGCGGAAGATGGAGGCTGCCTGCAAGGAGCATGTAAATATGTCCATCTCGACAGTGGACGAGGTTCGCAGGGCGGATCTTGAGCAGGTAGAGGAGCTGTCGGGGAAGCTTGAAGCCGCAGAGCTTGCTCAGGTCAGGCTAAAGGAGGAGATGGAGGCGATGAGGAGGACCCTTCAAGCTGATTGCTCGCGATACCGACTGGAGTGGGATGCTGCCATTGCAACTGAGGCTCGTATGAGGGAGTTTGAGGAGAATGAGGGGATGATGGATGATATGCTGCAGGATATGTACTTTCGCACTTGGAAGCAGGGCAGCTTATCTTGGATGGACGACTACCCCCGGGTTATGACTAGGATTTACCTCAGGGCTCTAGAGGAGGCCAAGGCTGAAGCGGATAAGGAGGGTGGAGCGGCCTTTAGGATGGATGTGGTCACCGCTCAATTTACCAAGGAGGAGAAGGCAGCGGTGAAAGAGGGGATGCGGTTGTTCGCGGCTGAGGAGGCAGGTGTGGAAGTAGGGGATGACGACCAAGACGATCAAGGGGAAATTGCTGGTAACCTCTTCTTCATTAGCTTCTTCTTTTGTTAACTCTGTTGCTTATCACTAATGATTTCTTTTTCTGACCGGACAGGTGGGCAACAGGACAAGGACAAGACTCCAACGCAGCCGGCTCCCTGATTAGACCTGGAAAATTCTTTTTGTGGACTTGACATGGCTGTATATGTTAGTCTTAAAACAGTAGAGTAACTTTTAGGTTGTAATTCTTGCTACTTGTAATAAATAGCTCTATTTTTGATGTGTAATTCTTTAATTTAAGCTGATTTTGTCGTCTTCTAAATGTTTTTTGCTATTTTGACATGCTGCATAAGAAATATAGCTATGCATATTCTTGTAATTAGATTGTGTTTGATGTCAGGTTCTTGTTTAAAACATAATTTTATGTCTTGCAATGTTAGTGTGAGGCGCGAATAAATTGTAGTCATATATGAAAGAAGGAAATACCGCCCCTTATACTTTGCTTGTAGATGGCAGCTTTGAATATCCTGTGTGACCGAGTAAAGGATGCGGTCCAGTATCTTGCTGTGAGTATCCGCTTCTATTAGAGAGTGTCTCCCGTTTTGTGTCTTGCACTTCAGGGATTGTTACAGAGGATAGGAGAAAAGTTTCTTAAGTAAAATTGAAATATGTGAAATAGTAAAACTTCCAATCACGGAAGGCCTTCGATGTGCTTAAGTTCGTGGCAAGCGGGCTTTGTAGTCACTTTCCCTAGCTGTGGGTCTTGGAGACATTTGTCACCCATCTTACGCCTCCTCGGGGAGTTAATTATTTTTTACCACAGCCGCACTTAAGACACATCGAAGCCGAGATCGCGCACAGTAACTACCCGAGCCATTATGGCCCGTAATCGTGGGTATTATTCGATTTACTGTGGCCGGCTAGCGTGGGTGCCGATCGTCAACTGTGAACTGCCCCTGGCTGGCCACACCTTATGTTGGGGCTTATAGTCGGTTCACAGTTGCCGGCGAGCCGAATGCCGTAATGAGCTACCTCGGCTATAGTCGGCCTTCTCGGTGGCTTATAATCGGCTCATTACAGTTGGCTTTAAGGGCCGTCGCGAGCAATGAGTTAACCCGCAGCAGAGGGATGCTGGAGCAAAAGTGTCTCATTGGCGAGGGCATAGATTCACGTAGTACCTGTTAGGTCTTGTCCAGGTGAAGTTGCGCTATGGAGTGCATTGAGTGGAAATGCTACGTGCATAGGATTTTGTTCAACATAAAAGGATAATGTTAACAAGAAGCCAAGATATAAAGGAACAAGTTAAAAAAGAGACAAGGTTTTTTAAAGTGGTTCGGCACGAAAAGGCCTACGTCCACTGATTCTCTTTGTTAATTCACTTCATATGGGCAGTACAAGTTAAGAAAAGTATCGACGGAGGTGTTGGATGTTCCATTCCCTCTGGAACACCTCTCCGTCCACTGTTGACAAAATATAAGCTCCATTGTGGAGATCTTTATGAATTACATATGGTCCATCCCAGATTGGGTCTAGCGCTCCAGGGCGAGGGAAGATTCGCTTAAGGACAAGATCCCCTTCCTGTAAGGTACGATGCTTGACTTTGGAGTTGTATTGTGCCGCCACTTTTTGTTTGTGGGCTGCGGCTTTGAGGACTGCATCATTTCTCCTCTCCTCAACTAGATCCAAAGACATGTGAAGGAGTTCTTCGTTCTCTTCTGGGTTATAGTGGATCCTATGGTGGGAAGGCACAATGGTTTCAACTGGGAGCATAGCCTTCGATCCGTATGCCAAAGAGAAAGGAGTGTGCCCCGTTGATGTTCTGAAAGATGTGCGATAGGCCCATAGTGCCGTAGGAAGTTCATCCACCCAAGCGCCCTTTGACTTTTCGATCTTCTTTTTGATTAGAGTTTTCATAATTTTGTTGACGGCTTCGACTTGTCCGTTTGCCTGGGGATATGCTACGGATGAGAAGCTTTTATGAATTCCGTGCTCTCGGCACCAGTTGGCGAATTCCTCGCTGTCAAACTGAAGCCCATTGTCTGATATGATTTTGAGTGGGACTCCGTACCTACACAGAATATTTTTGATCAAGAAGTTAATAACTTTTGCTGAAGATACTTTATTCAGAGGTTCCGCTTCCACCCATTTGGTGAAATAGTCGACTGCCACTATAGCATATTTGGCCCCGCCTCGGCCCATTGGTAGCTCGCCAATTAAGTCAATTCCCCATATTGCGAAGGGCCAAGGGCTGGTCATTTGAGTAATCTCAGTTGTTGGTAGCCGCGGAATCTTAGCAAACTTCTGGCATCTGTCACATCTCTTGACGAAATCTAAGGCGTCCTTGCTTAAGGTAGGCCAAAAATATCCATATCGGAGTATCTTCTTTGCCAAAGTTTGCCCTCCGGTGTGATCTCCGCAGCTTCCCTGATGGATGTTAGATAAGACTTCCTTGGCTTCCCTCCCAGCGACACACCTTAATAACGGGTTAGAGAATCCGCGCCGATAGAGGATGTCTTCTTGTATTGTGTAGCGGGATGCTTTCCTCAAGATTTTCTTGACTTCGTTACGCCCGTTGGGTAGCGTGCCGCTTTGTAGGTAGTCTCGGATGGGAGTCATCCAAGTTGCCTCTTCGGTTGTAGCTATCAGATTCACTTGCTCAAAACTTAGGGCCAATTGCTTCGAGATGGTTACTGCCCTGAAGATGGCGATGTCTCTCATACTTGCTTGCTTCGCCAATTCGTCTGCCTCTTGGTTATCTTCCCGAGGGATGTGTTTGACTAAGTAGTGGTCCAATCGGCTGAGAAGTAACTTGGTCTTCTTTAAATATGCTATGAGTCGTTCTTCTCGAGCTTGGAATTCTCCTAGTATTTGGTTAACAATAAGTTGAGAATCGCTATGAAGACACAAAGAATTGGCTCCGAATTCTATGGCAAGTTCTAATCCGGCTATTACTGCTTCATATTCTGCATCGTTGTTGGTGGCAGCGAACTCCAACCTTATAGCATAGTGCAGTTTGCTTCCCCTGGGAGTGATTATTGCCACACCTGCCCCCGAGCCTTGTTCGTTCGATGCACCATCCACAAAGAGATTCCACTTGATATCTTCTGCTATTTCCAATTGCTCCTTATCTTCGTTGGTAGTGAATTCTGCAATGAAATCGGCCATAGCTTGTCCCTTGATGGTGGTGCGAGGGTGATATGTGATATCATACTGACTTAGTTCAATGCACCATTTAAGTAGTCGCCCAGAAGTGTCGGGACGATGGAGTACCTGCCTTAGTGGTTGATCGGTCAGAACTCTGATGGAATGGGACTGGAAGTAGTGACGCAGTTTCCGTGACGTGATTAGTAAACAGTATGCTAGCTTCTCAACTTTAGGATATCTGACTTCTGCCCCCGTAAACCTTTTGCTGACGAAGTAAACTAGCCGCTGCGTGCGGTTGTCTTCCCTTACCAAGGCAGCGCTTAGGGCGTGAGATGACACAGCAAGGTATATGTATAGTTCTTCACCTTCGCTTGGAGTCGAGAGTACCAGTGGTTTCTGGAAGTGTTCGATTAAGTTAAGGAAAGCGGTTAAGCATTTGTCAGTCCATTCGAACTTTCCTTTGTCTTTCTTTAGAGCTTCAAAAAAGGGGACGCACTTGTCCGTTGCCCTGGAGATGAATCGGCTTAGGGCGGCCACCTTTCTGTTCAAACTTTGCATTTCCTTCCGAGTGGAAGGTATCTTGATATCCCTTAGCGCTCGGACTTGTTCAGGGTTTGCTTCAATCCCTCTGGCATGGACGATGAATCCTAAGAATTTTCCTGATGACACTCCGAAGGAGCATTTTAGTGGATTCAACTTCATTCCATACTGTCGAATTACCTGGAACATCTCGCCTAGGTGGCTTACGTGATCATCGGCTTTTCTTGACTTTACCAGCATGTCATCCACATATACTTCCATAGTTTGCCCTATTAGCCCCGCAAACATCTTGTTGACGAGGCGCTGGTAGGTGGCTCCTGCGTTTTTAAGTCCGAAAGGCATTACCTTGTAGCAGTACAATCCCCGGTCAGTGATGAAACTAGTGTGGTCTTGATCGGGAGCATGCATAGGAATTTGGTTATATCCTGAATATGCGTCCATAAAGGATAAGAGTTCGTGCCCGGCTGTGCTGTCTACAAGCTGATCGATTTGGGGAAGCGGGAAGCAATCCTTTAGGCAGGTGTCGTTTAGGTTGGAAAAGTCAATGCATGTCCGCCACTTCCCATTAGCCTTCTTTACCAGAACCGGGTTAGCGATCCATTCCGGGTAGATGGCTTCTCGTATGAAGTCATTGGCGAGCAGATTCTTTACCTCTTCATCTAAGGCTGCTGATCGCTCTGCCCCCATGCTTCTCTTTCTTTGCTTTACGGGTGCTTTGGTAGGATCAATGTTTAGTACGTGGCATGCTACGTCGGGGGAGATTCCGGTCATGTCAGAGTGTGACCATGCGAATACATCCAAGTTGTGGCGGAGGAAATCGATGAGTTGTTCCTTCGATTCAGCTTTTAGTTGGGACCCAATTTTCAATAGTCTACTTGAGTCGTGCTTGTCTACAGATATAAACTCCATAGCCTCTGCAGGCTCGGCGGTGGCCTCCTCCTCTTTGTCCCTAGGGTCTAATTCATTGAAAGGGTCGCTGGTATATCGAAGAGGAGGGGCTTTCTTTAGTTGCTATGCTTCTAGACTTTTTGTGCAGAGGGCAATCCTTACACCCTTCCCTTTATCCTTCCTATGGTTGTTGCGAAGTTCAGTCACATAGCAGTCTCGAGCAACGTCCTGGTCTCCTTCTACTTCCCCTACTCCATTGTCCGTTGGAAATTTCATCTTCAGGCACCATGGGGCTAGGACAATTTGGAAGTCAGACAAGGCTGGTGTCCCTAAGAAGGCGTTGTAGGCCGAATGGTTTTCTATTAGCACAAACGTCTGTTTCCGTACAACGGAGCGGGAATGGCTTCCAATCTCAACAAAGAGGTCCATTTGCCTGAGGGGCATCTTCGCATCTCCAGTGAAACCGTGTAGTGGTTTATCGCAGGGAGATACATCCTTCATTGATAGCTTCATTTTGTCAAATGCGTGTTTGAACAGGATGTTTACTGAGCTTCCAGTGTCTACCAGGATTCGGTAAACTTCGGCGGGACCGAGTCGGGCAAAGATAACCATGGGATCCATGTGAGGGTACTGCCTTCCTTCTAGGTCACGCTTACTGAATGTGATGTCATCACTTTCTTTCCGCTTCGGGTGGCGCTCTTCTATAACCGAATTGACACAGTCTTTATTGTCCCTAAGCGACTTTCCATATCTTTCCATCTCTTTCCAGCTTCTGTCTGCGATGTGCGGTCCTCCTGAAATGGTATGGACCACTAACTTCTCTTAATTAGAGCTGCTAGCGTTGCGGTTTCCTCTGTCGGTCCACAGTGAGGGTAGCCTTGGGTTCTCATTGGCAGGAGCTGGAGTCCTGTCCTGACCTTTCACATAGCGTTCCAGCTTCTTCCTCCTGATGTGTTCCTCAATCAAGTCCCGGAGATGATGGCATTCATTGGTATCATGCCCATGAGATTCGTGGAAGCGGCAGAATTTTCCAGACTTCTGCGTGTTATCTGATTCCTTCTTGTATGGTGGGCGTTTGTATCTAACTTCGCCTTGGGTGGCAAGGAAGATATTTTCGACGGTCTCGTTCAAAGGAGTGTAAGTGTCGAATCTCGGTCCAGGCCGATATAGGCGCTTTTCTCCCTTCTTGCTCCCAGCATTGTCTCTGGAATCATTTCTTCGAACGTCCCTTGCCACAACAGGGGCGTTGCTGTGAGTTGCCTTATTTTGCTGTCCTGACTGCTCCTCAACGGCAGCATCCTCGAGCCTCATATATTTCCCGGCTTCGTGAAAAAAATCGGGTAAAGTTGCTGGTTTTTCTTTTGTCAACCGTCTAGCGAATTTAGTGTCCGGATGCACACCACTACAGAGGGCCATTAGGATAAGCTTCTCATCGGCATCTTGGACTGCGGCTGCTGTGGCATTGAATCGGGTTAGGTATTGCTGCAGTTTCTCCCCAGGTTTCTGTTTGACACTGGATAAGGAATAAGCGTCCTTAGGTTGTTCCACATGAATACGGAACTGAATGATAAATTTTTCTTTCAACATTTCCCACGAGCTGATGGATCCCTGGGGTAGATGACAAAACCAGGAGGTAGCGAGATCTGCTAAGAAGAGTGGAAAGCATTTGCACAGTACTCCCTCTGTCGCTCCACTCATGAGCATATGTTGTGTGTATCTCTGCAAGTGTACAACGGGGTCAGAGGTTCCTTTGTAAGGTTCCATTGTTGGCATCTTCCATTCTCAGGGGGTGATAGCAATTTCGATGTTGCGGGCGAAAGGGCTGGTCACCCTAGCGCCTATCCCTTGATCTCTTTGCTCCCGTTGGACGCACTCATTGAATAAGCGTGCCATCCTTTCATCAGAATTTGGAGTAGATAGAAACGAGTTTGGTTCCGTTCTGTGGGATTAATTCCATCCAGATGATCTGTAGGGATGGTATCGTCTATTATTCCTCATATTTTCCGGTGGCTGCCTTTGGTCTTCTGGAAGCATGCTAGGGTCAGCCATAGTTGGCCCTTGCCTTGATCTTCCCCTGCTGGGTTCTGATCTAAGCACTTCCTCGGGTCCAACTTCGGGCTAGACTCTAGCTCGGCCCCGCTCAATGGCGTTTCCGTGGTTAGGCAGTATGACAGGCTCAGCTACAGTTGACCTTCGTCCGGTACCTCCCCCGTCGGGTTCGGTACCAAATGTTTCCTCAGGCCTAACTTCGGGCTGTGCTCGGTCTCGGCTCCTACCATGTCTACTTCTGCCGTTAGCTCCTTTGAAGAAGGAAGATCTTTGTTGTCTCTGAGATCCTCCAGACTGGGACTCTCCCCATGATTTAGTGCTGCGGTTGGACTCTTCAGCATCCCTTAAGCGTGACATGAGACGGTCCACCAAAGCTTCTTGTTGGGACGTGAAGCGGTTAGTTACTTCAACCACAACCCTGTCCAGATCTGCCCTGGTAATTGCTGCGGGCTGTTCTAGAGTGGTCGGATTTGCCTGTCCTTCATTCGGTACTGCTGCTGAAGGAGGACGATTTACTTGGTTCGTGACAGCTGGATCTGGAAGACTGCTGGATGCGATGTTTTTTCCTTTGTTAACATCTTTTCTCTGTTTGGGAGGCATGTTTTCCAAGTGGCGAACGATGCTGTTAGGAAAAATGTTAAGTGGATGAAGCTGAAGCTTCGAGCTTCTAGTTCTCAGTGAAAGCACCAAAATTGTTTGCACAAAAAATGGACAAACACCTCAAAGTTGTATGATTTAGTAGATCTTATGTTGTTCTTGGTGATTTGGGTGATTTATGCAAATATATGAAAAGCAGGGACTAAAATGTAAAAAGACACACAAATTTATAGTGGTTCAGCCAGAATGTGCCTACGTCCACTTTATATGTTATTTCTCTTCTCTTGTTTTGATTACAAGTAAAAAGCTTTGATACAAGTAAAAGAAAGTTGTTTGAAAGTTATCTCCGTGCTTGAGCTCTCAAACTTGTCCCCCATTGTTATACCCCTGCCCCTCTATTTATAGAGTGAGGCTGGGGGTAGGGGTCTAGGATGTGTATAGTTGCTGATGGGCCTGGGCTGATGTGATCTGGCCTGGTACGTCTTGGTTCGGGGGCATTCTGGTTCGGTGATAGGAGATGGTTCGGCAGTGGAGTTGGTTCGGTGGCTCGGTGATAGGGGATGGTTCGGCAGTGGAGTTGGTTCGGTGACTCGGTGATAGGGGATGGTTCGGCAGTGGAGTTGGTTCGGTGACTCGGTGATAGGGGATGGTTCGGCAGGTTGTTCTAGATGGTCCGGTAGGCCCCTGATTCGGTGATAGGGGATGGTTCGGCAGGTTGTTCTAGATGGTTCGGTAGGCCCCTGATTCGGCAGTGGCTCGGTGAAGTTTGGTTCGGCATCGCTCGGAGATGCATTGATTCGGTTGTAGGATGGTTTGGGCAAAGATCACACAACAGTACCCTAGTGCCTAGTCATTAGTTGGAAATCCATTCTCCCTACATGCCTTTACGGTTTTTTTTGTATACCTATTAGCTGGAATTTAATAGATGTAACAATTTTGGCTATTTGAATAAGTATTTGTATATAGACACTATTATAATATCAGAGGATTTTGGTAAAAAGTGTTTTGGCTATCGTAAGGTAAAAACCCAACATGTTTATTTGTGGCGTGGTCTTACGAGATGCTTTTGATTTCAAAAGATTTTAAAACTTTAATAATCAATTTGAGTGTGGTTTTCTCACACTGGTATTCCAGACTGACTCAGGTGTTATGTAACTATAATGCTCGGGTCAGACCGAGTATTATAGGATACAGGATATGATGCGATGGAGCTCAGAAGACGAGCCGGATGGCGAGACGTATCACACGTATATGATGTATATTCCACTGTGTTGTGTATGTTGTGTATTCTGTGTGGGACAAGTTATTATAACTGTCCTAAATCGTGATGTTGATTGTATTATACTCTGATTCTATACTTTGATGATGTAATGTATAAACAGATGTATTTTCTTTTGTGTAAAGATCATTTATTATCTATTATATTTTATTCCGCTGCGCTGGTAAGATTCTGATGTTGTTTCTATTTTCTTCTTCTACCTCCTTCTTCTTTAATCCTGATGGTTTGATTTTTCGGGTATGAAAAATCGGGTTGTCACAATTGGTATCAGAGCTGAAGTTTAAGCGAGAACCTTGGCTCTGGTGGGAAATTACTCATTAGAGATAGAGTCAGTAGTACTTTAGAGTAAGTCTGAGAGTATTAATAGATATGAGCGCGTATTTGTTAGTGAATATAAAATTGTTTTATATTGTGTTGGTTGGTTTATTGAGTAGTTTATGGATTCGGGTCAATACGAGTAATTAACGTTATTGATAAGGATCTCTAAACACTTGAATAGAATAATTTGACACAGTATTGTTTTAAAAGGGTAAATGAAATAATTTTACCCAAATTATTTTCGTATATGAAAGAAATAATTTTTAGTAATTATTATATATATATGTGGTTGCTTGGTTGTTAGGAAATGATAATATTAAATTATTATCATTATTGTGTAGAAATTGAATAAGAAATTGAAAACTTATAACCAAAGTTAAAGAATAGATTTATATAACAAATGGAATTTGAAAATATAAATTATAAATGTAATTTATAAATTGAAATAAACTTCCAGAGAAGTATTTGAATAAGGATTGGAAGGTTTTGAAATTTTGAAAAGTTTGGGAAATTTAAATTCTTTTGAGTTTGAAAATGTTTTCAAAGGTTTTGGAAAAATAATAGCGGTACTATTTTGGAAATATTTTGAATTGGATTTGAAATCTGGAGAGATTTGATATTTAAAATATTTGAATCGTTTTTAAAGAGATAAAAGCATTGAACTCTTTCGGTCACTGGAAAATAACTTCGGTGATGACTGCAGCATCATCGATATTCATTTTCGAGTTTCCAGAAGAGAAATTGATACCAAATTGTTTTAAATTGGAATTTTTTGCAAACTGGGTTTGGGATAATTGAATTTACCAAAGAATTTTGGATATAATTGATTTCAAATAATTTTTGAAATACTTAAGTGATTATTAAAGACTCTGGAATTGGTTTAAAATGTTCTTGAGTATCTAAGTAATGGTTTAAACTCTGGAGGTTTAACTAAAAATGTTTATGGATTATAAACAGGTTTGGAAATTTATAAAGTTTGAAAATTTCCTGGGATGAAATTAACTTGTAAAAAAAAGTTAATGAAGATAAACTTGAGTTATAAATAAAATTCAACTTGGAAGTGTTAAGTGAATTGAATATGATTGAAATATGGTGAAATGAAATGAAGTTGGATTAAAACAGAAATGGTTTGAATTGCAAATAAAATCCAAGAGAGTGGAAATAAAATTTGAAATGGTTGTTGTCGAGATTTATGAAATGATTTTGGATGAAACTAGTTTGGTTAATAAAATGAGAGGCGAGTGAATGGATTAAAATTTAAAATGTAGTGGAAATGAGAATGTATGGATTGTGAATAAATTTAAAATGGTTTTAAGCTTAAGTAATTATTTATTCACATGAATATCGTCGAAGTGCATAAGAAATTGGTCGTTCGATGAAAATGGAATTGAATAAAATTCTATGAATTGATAGAAGTAAACAAAATTGATTTTTGAATCAATTGACATGAATATGAGTTGTTTGGATTACGAATGAATTTAATGTAAGAAAATGAGTTGAAATCATTCCGAATTGGATAAGATGATATAAAAAATCAAGTAAAAGCAATTGAATTAATATTGAGACCTTATAAATTGCTTATGAAAACTGTTTTGTGAATATTGCTTATGAAATACATGTGTTTAGCTATTGAAAGTAAGTGAAATGTTAATAAATTGCATATATTTGTCACTTACATATTTGAATTGAGTAAGTAAAGGTTCAGGGAAGCCGTTTGGCTGGGTTGGCTCATGCAAAATGCTAAAATAATTATCTGCTTGCTTAAAAATGCTAAATAAGGTACGCCTACGCAATAAAAATAGGAAATATGAACTGTTTTTGTTATTTCCGACCGTGTGGGTCGATGTATATGTATTTATATCTCTTGTCAAATTGCAAAAGCTCCTCCGTACAAAGGAGACTCTGCCAAAATTTTCTGAAAATTTTGGGAGTTAGATTTTTTTTTAAAATTTCACTAATGACAAATGATTTAAAATTGGTAAGCAAAGAGATTGAAACTGAATATTGAATATAATTTAAAATTGTGTATGTAAAGTAAGCGAAGTTGGGAAAATTAGTTCGAGGAGGACTAAAATAATTTAAGTTTGGAAACAAAACTTTTACGTTTAAAATAAATGAGTAAGTGAAACTAATAAAAAGGAATGGTTAATTAAATATAGGTTGAGGTAAGGTGAATAAAATTCAATATTCAAAGTTTGAATACAAATTGAATTTAAGTGAATTGAAGATGAAAATTTTAATGAAAATTGGGAAAAAGTATTTAGATTTGGAATAATTTGTAAATTGAAGCAAATTGAATTCAAATGGAATTGTGAAGGCAAAGTGAATAGGAATGGATATAAACTTCAATAATGAAGTAAAAATAAATTTAAGAAGTATATAAAATATTTAAACTGAACTTAAGAAATGAAAGGATGAAATTCTTAAGTAAATTAGTATTGGAAATATACTAAGTAATTTTGGAATGGAGAAATATACTAAGTGAATAATTGAATGAAGATTAAAACTGGAAGTTGTGAAATGGAATAATTGTGGATAAGTGAATAACAATCAAAATGAATGTGAATAAAAGAGAATTGATATGGCTAATAATCAATTGAAATTAATACGTAGGATGTACGTATATTATTTTATTCGCATAGTGATTTGATCCGGATTCGAGCACAGAATTTCGAGATAGTTATATCGATCCGAGTTGGGATTTTTCAGTCGATTTTCGACGGTGAACCCTGGATATGGATTTTGATTGATTCTGGATATTCTCTATCATAGTTTGTGGCTATGCAAGGAGAATGACGGTTTCTGATCAAGGAACCAGATCTGAGTCCGCACTAGGAAGTCGGGTGGACGATACTAGTTCGGAAGTGAGATTGTGTGATCGAGTGAGCGATCGAATTTGGTATTGCGTACGGATGATATATGTGCATCGTACGGGCTTAAGTAAAGTAGATATTGAAAATTTTGTAAAGAAGTGAATAAAATGATTTTGAATTCTGTGATTGGATATTATTGCTAAATAGGATATACAGGTAATTAAAAAGGAAAAAGGAATTTGGATTTTTGATTTTAGAAGATAAATTTGAACTGCTTGACAAAAAGGTATGTGTTTAAATTTCTGTATGAAATTTGATTGGATTTTATGATCTAGCCACTTGGTTTCTGTTTTCTTTCGAAATCTGGGGGCCCGTAGAGGCATTTTGTAGTTGTTCCGAGCTAGCCGCACAAAGGAGACGCTGGCAAAAAATTTCAAAATTTAAGGAGTTAGAAATTTTTTGATAATTTAAAATTTTGGTTTCAAATTTAATTTTGAATTGTTAAGTAATATTGTTTGGAACTTGTGGATAAGTTTGAAAAGTAAATAAGAGGGATATTGTGTCTTTATAAAAAGATTGTTTGGGAAGTGGTTAAAAACTATTTGGTTTGAGAAATAATAAGTGGGATATGGACCATTCTTCCTAACTAGTAATTTCGGGGACGAAATTCTTTTAAGGGGGGAGGAATGTGACGACCCGTAAATTTTTGGATGTTTGAAATCAGAATATTTAATTGATTTCAAATATTTAAAAGTTAATTTTTAACTTGAATTTCAAATATCACTATTTATTGAGTAATTTAATTATTAAATTAAATAATTTGAAGTTGGGTAAAATGTTGAATCTGGAGTTTTAAGCCTATTAAAAACAATTTGAAGGCTTGGAAAATTTACATTGATAATACTGAAGGTGATGGAACTTTTAAAATTGAATTTAAAGGTGTTTTGTTCAGTTTTGAAAATATATCATTTAAATCGATATTTAAAAATAGCCTTTCGGGGCACAGGCTCGGAATTCGACGAAACCAATTCCATTGGATCCATAATATTGTATTATTATTATCGGATTTCAAATTTTGTAGTGTTTGGAGTTGTTGTGTGAGCGCACGATTGGTAAACGCGCTGAAATTTATATTGAATTATTTAATAACTAGATCCAAAAAGATATCTTCTCTATATGATCGAATTAGGACTCGAAACCTTTTCCATTGCGTTCGGAATAGGGGTATAATATTATGAACGCCTAGCGGCATGCCTCGATAGGAAGTCAAATTTTTAAGTGGTGATTTCGAGACGATTCAAAATTTAAATTTAAATAATTCATATTCGTGTTGACCAGTCAACACATCTCACATCAGCTTTTATTTTTCAAATCACTGTAGCAATATGGGTCGAACACGCTTCCCTCTTTTCAAAAACATCATGTTCCTTTCTTTTCAAGCAGCCGATAGTTGAAAAATTCAAAAAAAAGGGGATTAAAAATCTGGCTTCCTTCACTTCTTTTCTTCCCAGGGCTGAATTAAATCATGGCCGCCTCGTTTAAATTTTTGCCGTAATTTATTTCCTTTCTTCCCCTAAAATCAAATTCAAATAACCTAAGTCGAATCGAAAAATAGCATCTTCCCCTCTACTTCTTTTCAGAATGAAATTGAACGAAAAACAAATATAATTCAAATCCTGGTCGAGTTGATTTAGAGTGCCTGCCTGAAGTTCGACTACGACAAATTTTTGGCTCGTCATAGGCAAGCTGGCAAACTCGGTGATTGCTTTTATGTCGAGCGGCCTAATGGGTTCACGCGTGAGTTCGTTCGTGCGGATTGGAATCGTGGGCATGGCTCGCCTGAGCACGGAAGGGTGGAACAGCAGGATGGCGACGACAGCTGCAAGGCATGGCCGAAGCTCGATGTGGGTTCTAAGTCGATCAATGGTATGGGTGTTAGTGAGTCGGGCTCGCAATGAGGGTGAGGTGGGTCGCGAGTGAGGAGAGGGGTTGGTTTCGTCTGTACTTTTGACAGTAAGTATTGGATTTTATCTATCCTCGATTTAACCTAATTTTTTTTCAGATTTGAAATTATTGTTACAATAATATATATAAACAATTCTGTTTTCTTGTATATTTAGAGAAAGAAATGTTTGAATCAGGTATTAAATTTTTACAAATATATAAGTATAAAAATGAAAAGTTTTACAGTAAGGGAATTACCGTCTTTGTTATGTACAAAAAAATAGGAATTTTGAAATGTTTGGAAGCTTATATAAAAATAGATTTTTGGAATCTATAATTTACTTTCATAACTTATATATATACGTGGTTTCAATAAAACAAATATATACATCTACAACTTTTAAACTTACTAGTTTTTCAAAAGAAATAATTTATTAAGGGGACTAGTTGTTCGATTTACTTATTTTAGTTATTATAGTTACAAAAGGGTTTCATAAAGGTAATTTTAGTTTAAATAAAATAATCAGTTAATCAAACTTATTAAATGGTAATTGATTCCTTCGATTAGTTCAAATGTTAATAAACTATACAATGTTTGTACAAAGTTCAAAATCGTGAAGGAAAATAGCCGGTTTGGATCGGATTTCAAAACAAAATCAAAGGTGAGTTAATCTCACTCATCTGGGTTTGATTTAAATTTAAATGGTTAAATTTAAATATTTGGCTGAATGATTGAATTGATTGGATGTGGTATATTATATATAGTAGTATATATATTGGAGTGATTGACTTCCCGCATTATATAGCGGATGAGACCCTATGCGCCGCATAATAGCGGAATTGGTATTGTGCTAACATCTGTGGATGTAGGGAAACAGGTTGGAGGGAGCCAGCTGGATTCCTCAAAATTTATTTAGAATGTTAATATTCTCTGTTATGAATATTTGATATCCCATGATGAATTATATTGATGATTTAAAATGTTGGATGCAACGGGTTGATTAAATATATTTGGGTATACTGGATTACCAAAAATATATATATCGGATTTTGAAAAGGAAATATAAGAGAACATTTTTAAGTAGATAATGATAGAGAATTTGAATAAATTCAGGAATGAATTGGAAAGAATAAAAGAGATTTTTAAATTCTAGTAAATAAATGCCGAGTATGGAAAGGGAATTTTGAAATAACCAAGAAATAATGAATTTTAAAATTCAAGCATTATTATTTGAAGAAATAAGGAATTTATTTTGAATTCAAGGTTTGAATTTATTTAAAAGGGATAAGAAAGGAATTTGGAAATCTGAAATTGGTATTCTCAGTAAAAAGGGATTTTTAAATCATAATAAGAAATAAAATCTGAGGTTAATGAAATTTGAAATAAATGGGGAAAGAAAGGAAATTTATTTCAAAATGAATAAATTGGAAATCAATTTGGAAATTAATTTGAGTGTTTTAAACCCTGGATTTTTAAAAGGGAATGGAGATTTTGAGACTTACAAACTGAGTTCATAAAGTGAAATAAAATATCAGTGGATATTTGGAATCATAAATTCAAGGTGGGAATTTATAAGGGAATGTGAAATTGTTTTAAAATAAATAGAGGTTTATTTTAAAAAGGAGTGTGGAAGAAAAGAGAATTTTCCTGAAAAGCCAAGATGTTTTCAAAACAGACTTTTAAATAAAAGTCTGAAAGTTTAAAGTTTGTTTAAAGGAATGTTTTTAAGAGTGCGATATTCTTTTTCTTGTTGCTGTCTTTTCTCCTTTTTTTGTTTCCTTTTTTTTGTAGCGCTTTGTATACCTCTGTATTCTCTGAGCTTGCTCAATGTTGTCTATGTTGTAATCTTCGTGGTGCTGCAATAAAATGGTCGGGGACCATCCAACCCCGTCGGCCTTGCCAAAAAAAAGGAATGTTTTTAAGAAATTATTATTTAAGTTGTTTAATTTTATTATTTTTGAAGTTGTTTAAAATTTTAAAGGAAAACATTTATTTAAAGAAATTGTAACTATAATTAATTAAAATGTTTAACTAGTAATATGATTTTAAAGATAATTATTAATATTTATATTTATAAGATAGTCTTACTTTAAGGATAGTTGAGTTAAAGTTTTTATTTCGTAACCCTTATTTTAGATTTAGAATGACCTAACTTTATTTTAAAAGAAAAATAGTTTATGTTTTATAAAGCAGTTTTACTTGAAATATTGTAAAGGTGTATATATATATTTTTTCAATAAAGTATTTAGGTAGTTTTAATTTAAATGTTTTAAAGTATATTTTATAATAAAGTATTTTAAATTATTTTAAAATCTAAAGTATTTGTATTTGGCGATTTCAGTGGAAATAGAAAATATTTGGGAAATTTATTCCATGAGAGAAGACGGTTTGAAAACTGTTTTCAAAGGGTTGAAAAGTGGAAATATATCTTGCGAAGATATTTTGAGATTAATAAATAATTTGGGAAATTATTTATTGTTTGATGGATGTTTGTGAATGTTAATTGATAGTTAAATAACCGACTATCAATATTGGCCAATGCGCTAATCGTTTCGAAGAGCCTGGGATCGGGATTAATTTCTCGAAAACCACTTCGATCTGGTTTATACGTTTCGTGGGAAAACGAGTTTGAATCAAAGATGGTACAGTGAAGTGCAAGGGCTAGTCGCTACTAATCCTAAGGGTGATTCCAAAATGGATGTAGTAGGAGTAGTGCCTTCAGTTCCGTTCGAACCCGGGACAGACTTGTATGGATGAATGCTTTCGGAACATCGTCAGGTGGACGATGGGCATTCTAAGAGATGCGTTCTAAAAAGGTAACTCTTAGCCTCAAGCCTCATCAACCGGGAATGAGTGAAAATCAAGGGTTATGCAGCAAAGCTATGTGGGTAGCGCCCATTAGGGTGAGGTCATCCCTGTCTAGATGTCCCTTTTTATTTCGGCTTTGTGGTGCGGTTGCTGATCCCAACTGTGGGGTGATCTTTCTCGGAATTACCCTTAGGTAGTTCCAGTCTTTGTTGCAGGGGATCGGGCGTGGTCCTCGGTACACTGATCTAGACCAGGTACTATGACAGGTGGTACCCCAGTGCCTAGTCATTAGTTGGAAATCCATTCTCCCTACGTGCCTTTACGGTATTGTTTGTATACCTATTAGCTGGAATTTAATAGATGTAACAATTTCAGTTATTTGAATAAGTATTTGTATATATACACTATTATAATATCATAGTATTTTGATATAAAGTGTTTTGGCTATCGTAAGGTCAAAACCCGACATGTTTATTTGTGGCGTGGTCTTACGAGATGCTTTTGATTTCAAAAGATTTTGAAAATTTAATAATCAATTTGAGTGTGGTTTTCTCACGCTGGTATTCCAGACTGACTCGGGTGTTATTTAACTATAATGCTCGGGTCAGACCGAGTATTATAGGATACAGGATATGATGTGGTGGAGCTCAGAAGACGAGTCGGATGGCGAGACGTATCACACATATATGATGTATATTCCGCTGTGTTGTGTATGTTGTGTATTCTGTGTGGGACAAGTTATTATAACTGTCCTGAATCGTGATGTTGATTGTATTATACTCTGATTCTGTACTATGATGATGTAATGTATAAACAGATGTATTTTCTTTTGTGTAAAGATCATTTATTATCTATTATATTTTATTCCGCTGCGTTGGTAAGATTCTGATGTTGTTTCTATTTTCTTCTTCTACCTCCTTCTTCTTTAATCCTGATGGTTCGATTTTTCGGGTATGAAAAATCGGGTTGTCACATCTATAATCTCTATAAATAACATCCTACCTGCAACACAAAGGGGATCTTCTCCAGACTGATTGCGGATGCTCTGCTGGAAACATTCTTTACTCTTCACCTCCCTTACAACAATCTCTAAAGGAATACACTATGATTCTCCAATGGATTCTAACTTCGGGGATTCAATCTATTGAGAGATAATCAAAGTCTTGTAATCAAACACATCTTGTAACAACAATCAGTCTATAAGAAAAATATAAAGTGGACGTAGGCTTTATTAACAGGCTAACCACTATAAAAATTCTCTGTCTTCTTTCTTTTACTGTTCTTTTCTTATATCTGCGATCTGTGATATTGCTCTGTTAGAACAGGGCTGGTGCTTTCGAACTTAAACCAGGGTGTTGATCTATTTTTTGGGTTAACAATATGGATGACCCAACTCGGGTCCTGAAAATTGGATCGCATCTTGGAAACAAGTTGCGACAAGAACTAATCAAATTTCTTCATGCCAACCTAGACGTATTCACTTGGACACATTCTGATATGTGCAGGGTGTCTGTGGAGATTGCATACCATGCACTTAATATTGATCCCAAGTATACACTAGTGAAGCTAAAGAGACACAGCCTAGGAACTGACCAGTCCAAAATGCTGAAAGAAGAAGTGGATAAGCTGATGGCGAATGGCTTTATCCACGATGCAACCTACTCGGAATGGGTATCCAACCTGATCTTGGTCAAGAAGTCTAATGGAAAATGGTGAACTTATATCGACTACTCGGACCTAAACAAAGCTTGCCCAAAAGACAACATTCTTTTGCCCAGAATCGACCAGCTTGTGGACAGGACTGGTAGACAAGAATTGCTATCATTTATGGACACTACTTAGGATACAACCAGACATGATGAATGAACTTGACCAGGAAAACACTAGTTTCATCACTGATTTCGAAATATATTGCTACAAGGTGATGTCATTCAGTTAAAAGAATGCTGGGAAAACCTACCAACGACTAGTGAACGCCATGTTCAAGCAACATATAGGGAAGGCTATGGAAACCTATGTAGACGATATGTTGGTTAAATCGCGCATAGTTGCAAATCACTTAGACAACCTCACCGAAATTTTTGAAATACTCTGCAAATATAGAATGAAACTCAAACCACATAAATGTCATTTTGGGGTAGCTTCTTGAAAGTTCTTGGGATTCATTGTAAATGCCAAAGGCATCGAAGCGAATCCCAAACAAATAACCGCTTTACGGGAAGCCGAGGCCCCAATAAACAAGAAAGAGTTACAAATCTTGAATGGAAAAGTTGCAATACTAAGCTAGTTCATCTCAAAAGCAACCGACAAATGTATACCGTTCTTTGACGCACTAAAGAAGAGAAAGAAGAACTTTGAATGGAATCAGGCTTGTCAGACTGCCTTCGAAGAACTACTACGGCATATGAAGACTCCCCCCAATCCTATCCAAGCCGGTTGATGGAAAAGACTTGTTTATCTACTTAGCAGTCTCACCCCATGCATTAAGTGTTGCGCTCATATGAGAAGAAGCTAAGGTCCAGCGACTCGTATATTACATTAGTAAACGATTTGCTGGAGCTGAGAAGAAATATCTAAAATTGGAAAACTAGCATATTACCTCTTGATCGCATCCAGAAAGTTACGACCATACTTCCAGGCACACCCAATCAAAGTATTAACAGATCAACCTTTGAAGCAAGTGGTGTATCGCCCCGAGACTTATGGATGGCTTATCAAATAGACATCAAATTAAGTCAATACGAAATCACTTACCACCCTCGAAGGACGATCAACGGGCAGGCGCTGGCGCACTTCATTACCAGGTTTACAATACGAGATAACGAGGGAAAAATTACTCTGGAACTAGAGACACGCTGGAAGTTGTTCGTCGATGGTGCATCTAACAACTTCTGCTCAGGGGCAGGAGTCGTGCTTGAAACTCCCGAAAGATGATCCATTTGCTATGCCTTATGCTTTGAATTCCCTGCAAAAAACAGTGAAGCAGAATATGAAGCATTGATAGCCGGGCTGAAGGTTGTGAAGGAACTCGGGATAAAGTCCATACACATCTACAACGACCCTCAGCTAGTTGTCTATGAGGTGAGAGGCAAATATCAAGACCGGGGAGAGAACCACACTCCATATCTATCTAAAGTGTAGGAATTGCTGAACAGCATTGAACATTTCACCATAACTCATATCCTGAGGGAAAAAATACGAAAGCAAACTATCTAGCTAAACTGGCCAGTTTTGGAGTAGCTCCGTCATTGGGACTAGTCCCAATTGAAACGCTAACTGCTCTAAGCGTAAGTGAAATGGGTATCGACTGGATTTTTGAAAGAACTGAATAACTAGAGACATGGATGACACTGATCAAGGACTACCTCCTCAGAGGAACACTCCTTGCAGACAAGAATCAATAGAAAAAGCTCCTTCGAAACGCACCACGGTTTGTAGTACAGGATTGGATACTCTACCAAAGGGGATTCTCTACCCCCTTGCTAAGGTGTGTGACCAACGATGAAGCTCAAAGAATCCTCAGGGAAGTTCATGAAGGCGACTGCGGAGATCACACCGGGGGGCAAACCTTTGCAAAGAAAGTTCTTCGATTCGGGTATTTTTGGCCAACAGTAAACCGCGATGCAGCAGGTTATGCCAGACAGTGTAACCAATACCAAAGATTTGGCAAGATCGAAAGAACTCCTCCAATGGATAATGCAGATGGTCAGCCCATGGCCATTCGCAATTTGGGGAATCGATTTGATTGGTGTATTGCCAATAGCCAAAGGAGGAGCCAAATATGTTATCGTTGATGTTGACTACTTCACCAAATGGCTGAAGTGGAACTACTAGCCACTATTACCATAAAGAAAGTTATTAACTTTGTCACTAAAAACATTATTTGTAGGTTGGGAGTGCCACAAAAAATCATCACAGACAACGGGACTCAATTCGAAAGCACCGAGTTCAAAGACTTTTACAAACGCTTTTGAATCGAGAAAAGATTTTCTGTTGTTGCACATCCATAGGCAAACAGGCAAGTAGAGGCAGTGAACAAGACCATCAAGTCCACCATCAAAAAGCAGCTAACTAAAGCTAAAGGAAATTGGGTTGATGAACTTTCACTCGCACTATAAGCTTACAGGACAACGCAAAAATCTGCAACTGGGCACTATCTGTTTGCCCTGGCATATAGTTCAGAAGCAATGATCCCATTTGAGCTAGAAGTCCCTTCTCATTGAAGGAAAAATTTCAATCAATGGTAGAACGAGCAGCTCCTGCTCGAGTCACTCGATATGGTCATGTGAAGAGGAAAGAAGCCAAACTAAAGACTGCTACTCACCAAAAAAGGGTCACATGATTTTTTCAACTCCATGGTCCATAACCATAATTTCAAAGTAGGAGACCTTATCCTCAAATGGGTCTACCCCATACCAGGAACATTCAGACCAAACTGGGAAGGGCCCTATGTGATTGGCCAGAAGCTAGGGGATGGCATGTTCAAGCTAACAACCGTTGATGAAACCCAAATTCCCCGAGCTTGGAACAGCGAATAACTATGTCGTTACTTTACCTAAGACTATCCTATGTATTTCCTATTTCCTGCAAATAAGCCATCCTAGAATACCGGAGGCATTGTAAATAAGCATAACTTGCCTAACTTTTACTGATGAAATTGCTCTGGTTTATAAATTAATAAAACTATGTTGACAAAAGTAACCTGCTGAGTCAACGGCGTCAAATCAACTCAAAACCATCCAATTACTACTTGAGATAGTGCAACCATGCCCAAGTATGCCTCATCTACTCGCTAAGTCGACAAAAGAAAATCGACTCAAATCGTTGGATCGACGGAACTCGATCGTTGCCTTCTAAGAACTGGTGTTGCTCCAGAGACACCGGGAAGGTCTAAATCAAAGCCGTGCATTTCGTAAGCCGCACACTGCCTCTTGGATTATGAAATCATGTCTAAGCAAACATAATTACCTAAGCCGTGCATCTCATAAGCCGCACATCGCTTCTTGGCATGCAAAACTGTGACCAGGCAAGCTTCGATCCCACTGTGCGCATTTTGTAAGCTGCCACACTACTACCTGGATCAGCAAAATTGTATCCAAAGACGAAGAACTCTCATATTGCAAAAATCACGTACCGCCCTTGGAGCCAAGAAAATAGCACTCTAAGGAGCAATACGTATACGTGATAGCTTGAATGCCGGCATCGTGACGAAATCACTTAACAAGTAATCGGTGTTGCTCCGGCGTCGCTAATCACTTAAGTACGTAAATCACTTGAGTGCGTAAACTACTCGCCGTGAGACCGCTAAAGAGCTTCATAAATATCTCAAAATAGAAGTTCCTAAAGATAGAAGTTGCAGTACCGACCTGACTAGGGGCATCCGAAAGGCTACCAGGGGTACCCAGACTCGTATAAAGTGTTCGGAGTAAACAGTCCCATGAACCAAGGAGCACACACACCAACACTCAACCAAAGTAGAAAATACTTCACAGTTCTGTTACTCCAAACAAAGAATTTAGCAGTGATTGCCGGACTAAATAAGATAGTGATAAACAAAAAAAAGTGGCAAAAAAATGCAATAGTGCATGGAACACAGATAAGTAAACAAGTGAAGTTACAATCAAAATTTAAACAGTTTTATTACTTATAATGTTTTTCATGTACAACAACAAACAGCAGGGGCCGTGCCCGCACAATATCGGCTAAGGATAGGAAAATACAAACACCACCATTACAGCAATAAGAAGAAGTGCTAAGTGCAAACTCTGCACTTGTACAAACAGTAGCCAAAAAAGCAAAAGACAAATCACGACTTCTTGTCACCGCTTCCCTTGTCGCCTTTTCCACCTCTGATCGGCAACTTCTCAGGCTTCTCCATTCCCGAGGCGATCTCACTCTCTGAAACATGGCCAATAGCGGACCCTCCTTTGTCTTTATGCTTGCGAGATCTGTGAGAACTCTTTGATGGCCTTTTTTGCTCTTCAACCTTCTCCTTCTTCACCGCTATGATGTGCTGCTCAATCATCACCTGCTCGGCCTCTACTTTTTCTGATTGGCTAGCTTGATTCGCCTGCTCTTGTGTGTCTGCAGCTGCCAAACCTTCCTCTTGAGACACAGAGGGGTCATCCAAACCGTGAGTACTGCAATTTGCTCGGAGTGCAAATCAAGCTGCGAACGACATGCGGAGACAACGGTTGATGCGGTCAAAATGGCGATAGATCTAGCACTGTAATGAAAAGGTAACTCAATAGGAAGAGAGGGTTGATCTATAATATCAGAATAAAGGGCGATTGTCTCGGCAATTTCATCAGGCGTAAACTGGAAGTCTTCAAGCACAAGAGAGATTAGAAAATTAGCTTCTACGAGGGTCTTCTAATGCACCACAACATCGAAGCCTTCGCCATTACCCTCAATTGATGGCTGCAAAATTATAGGAGAAGTAGAAACGATCCCTTCATCAGCACGAAAATGCGAAGAGGGTTCACCAGGGTCTGAAGGAAAATTCCCGGTTGTAGCCTTAGCGGCGGCCATGGCATCAATAGCTTCCCGTTTCGTCTCCAGTCTCAAGATTTACTAGCCCTCCACTAAATCTTGGTGGGATTCTTCATTTAGATATGCTTGAACCAACTCTTCTTTGGTATAACCACCACCCATGTGTTGAAATCAGGCCAGAATCTCTTCCCAGAGTACAATAAGCGTACGAGGGAACATCGAACCTAAGTAGTCAAGACTCCCTTGATGCAACATGGAGTTGACATAAAAGCACAGAATAGTAGCATCCAAGCCTTCCATATTCTTTGTGGAGGTATCTTGGAGATTTGAAAAGTTGGCATCTATGCTAGTCTTCTCTGCCACCAACTGCTTTTTTTCAACATCCAAAGTCGAAACTTACTCGCTGAATGGCAATTTCTTGAGCCCGTTCGGTGATGGTTTTCTTCTACATCTCAACCATTGTCTCACTTATCCTCAACTTTTCTTTTAAAGCTACCTCATCAGTGTGGCACTTTTTTATTTCATCTATAAATATGAGTGTGACCCAATCGGTAAATTTTTTTTAGCTCCTTAAACAAAGAAGCACTTTTGTTCTCTCTTTTAAGGGCATCATCCCTCTCTTTCTTCGGCCTCTCAATCTCCGCGTCATGATCCACGAGCTGCTTCTCGTACTCATCATTTTTGGACTCAAATGAGAGAATTTCATGGTAGTTGTTTCGATTAACAGTGGGTAGCTGCATGCATTATTTTTCCTACCCTCGGCTTGCTCCAAACTACTCTAAAAATCGCATGGAGATGGGGTGAATAAGATTTGACACGAACTGAGTTTAAATTAGGCTTATCGAAAACAACCCATTTGAGAACAAGTTAGGGAATGCAGCTTGTAGATGCAGGGACCAATGGGGATAATATAAGGCGCTCGCCTAGAAATTGGGAGAGGGGGGTTATAGCAGCATGAGTGGAGGAGGTCACAACACCTGAAGTAGGATTGTTTATCCTAGTGGAAGCAGAAAGCTATGAAGTGGGTTCTCGGTCTTGGTTTCTTTTCAGCCTCTTTGACGGATCTTCTTGCTCAGTCAGGCTCTTCCTCTTCTCATAGCCACTTCCTCTATCACGACCTTGATCTTTCTCGACACTGTGACACCCTTCCGCCTGCCTATCTTTCCTCCTCTTCCTCTCCTTGTCAGTCTCCCAGGGAGCATGGTACCTGAAAGAGTGTCTCTACGAACATCGAGACTCCAAAACTCGGTCAAGATCACTGTAAAAACCATGAGGCATGACTTCTACAGCAAGCGATAAAATGGCTTTAGGAAAGAGGCATTTGATGAACTAAAACATCATAGAAAATAATAATAATAATATAAAGTATGCGATCCTAGTTAAGTGTGTGTTACAGTTTAACGACCCCGGTTGAATACAAAAACCAGATCAATCACCGACTAATGTCATGACAATGATTCCTGCAGGGATGATCTGAGTAAGCTGGGAAGGCAACCCTTCCGAAGTGAAGTCACCCATATTCACAAAAATGTCACTCGTATAGCCCAAGTCAATATAGGCACCTTCCAGTAAAGAGCCAGATATAGGTTCATTCTTGGGAGAAGCTCCTTCAATGGGCTCTTTCAAAGGAGGTGAGGGAGCATGTCTAGGGCCCAACCTTGAGGCCTTGTCGCCTAAGTTGATGTCACCCTCGTCAGTGTCCCAGTAAATTTCTTCCTCATTTAGAGGAGCTCCTCACTAATCTCTCATTCCTCCTTTATTTTAATCAACGAAGCCTTGCCCTTTCGTTGAATAATCTCTTCTTCTTTCTCTCCTGAGATCGGTGGCATTTTGAGTGGACTATCGACCCCAACTTGAATTTTAATCTCCTCAGCGATCTTCTCTGACCCATCAGATGGGTCACTTTCTTCTTCCTCGTCATCATCATTATCTTTACCAAAGTCATGGGAAGAGGAAACAGAATGGGTCTGGGCTCTAGAGCAAGAAGGAGTGCTGACAAATCCAACAAAGCCCCAAGGTGTAAAAGCCCACATTGGTGAAGATTTTTCATCTATGAGCAAGAGCCTAATTGTGCGCTCCTGAGCATCGACCGCTTTCAAGGAGCTAAGAACAGTGCCGAGTGCCGGATCCTTGTTAATCTTTGGAAGAACTACAAGGAATATACGATCGTTTAGAAGACTTGTAGCAAATAAAGGAAATTCCAAGCATGGTGAAAGAGACATACCCTCCGTAGTCCATAAACAGGTAAATCCTCTAGACATTTAGTGAAGAAGAATCGATTCTTGAATGATGGAACTTTGCTGGGAAGATCCAGTATAAATTTCTGGCTAAGTTGCACCTCGATATAAACAAGTGATGGGTTAGCTTCTCTCTTTCTGAATAATAGAAGATACAGTGAAACTCGGGGCACGGTTGAGCATCCACATGAACAGAACATATAAGCACTTTGGCATGGCATATCCATTTGGAAGAATATAGAATGGGGCTAACCCTACGTTTCAAAGTGTTGTAATTAAAAAGTGACTGAATGGGGGCACTATACCGTACACGCACATGTACCGGTGGAAAGCCACGTATCCAGAAGGTGGTCTATGAGAAAATTCTCCTCTCGATAGCAGAAGCACGTCGTCCTTTTGGATACCATATTGCGAGCAAACGTTACGCAACTTCCTGTGTGTAAGGATTGAAGGAGCTTTCTTCGGAGAATCAAGCAAGACTCTGAAGTTAGGAGGAGTGCAATCGACCAAGGGACTGACTGGAATTAGGCGACTATATTGACCTGAAGTTATAGAAGTTGTGGATCCAGCTAGAATCAACGATGATCTACTTCAGCAAGAGGTGAGTTCCCCTCAAGTGATTTGCACCGAGAAGATTTGTGCGTCATTCTATATAAGAAAGTTTGTATTCAAAATGGTCAGGTACGCCTAATCTCCAAACTATAGACCCTAGTGTAGTTGATACTTGAAATCCGAAAGATAAGTGACGTTTACCAACCATCGATCGGGTTCCAAGTATTAACCAGGGGTGTGTGTGATGTGTAATCTAAGTGAGAATGGGTTCGGTGTCTTGAACACTGAGAACAAGCCATTCCTTGTAGATTTCTCACTCACAACGGAAAGAGCGATCCATATCACTTATTAATTTCTTTTCTTCTATACCTACATGTTAACGATCAACGATCGATAACGGATCCGTTGTCCATAGTGACATAGGAAGCCCTTCCTATTCTAGGTACACCGACTATGAAATGACAAGGCCAATCCAAAGCGAGCAATTATAGATCGATGGTTCCGAATCAGCATAAGTCGATTTTAGTTCTCTAGAAAGTGATAACAACATGAGCTGCATATAGGACGCTACCCCAAGCTATTATCACCTCCCAGAAAAACCAAAATCAATCCGTAAGACGCTATGCTGGGATCGACTGTAACTCGATGCAAGTTAATTCTGACACTGTGGATGAAGATAGCAAAACATGTCAAGCACCGGAGCAAAACCCTAGCTTTGTACCATGAAAAATTCAAGGCCCGATTTGCTATCTTCTTTCACAAAGTCACAATCAGCTCAAATCTTCCATTGTATCTGTCACCAACATAACTTCATCACTAATGGCTAATATAGCGATAGACTACAATCCATATCACCAACTTTCAAAATTGAGAAAGATGATTTAATCTTTGATTCAAGACAACCCAAACTAGGGTATTGGATAGATCAAATCGGAAACGTCTCAAAACGGAAGAGATCATGATTGTGGGACCCACTTAAAACGGTGGAGGTGGTAGGAAGCGGTAGCAGGTGGCTTTTGTGGGGGAGATCGACGGCAGCAGCTCCTAAATGGATGGAGAACTTGGATTAACGTGCTAAGGCTTGAAGAGATCGGATCGGCGGGAGGAGGAGAAAGGCTTGGATCGAAAGGAAATAAGGTGAAGTAGGGGTCGGCTCATATAAAAAGAAAGAGAAAGGTGGAAAAATGGTAAAGTACTTGGATCGGGACCGATCCGATCTAATTGGATCGGTACCAATCCAAATTTACTCCTCCGAATGGTCTCAATTTTTCCCTATTCGGCCTACTCGATGTTCTTATTCATTCTGGAAATTATAAAGTCAAGATCACTCTATAATTATGAATAATGGAGATTCACACTAATGACTGGACAGTAAGCCGCTACGTCATAAATAGATTTTAAAATGGCCAGATACGATCATTGAAACACCTTAAGATAGAAACCTAAAGATAAACAATTCAAGTGCACACCTTGTTTTTAATGAAAGCGTACTTTGAGGGGCAAATGTTACTCAGATTTTTAACCCAGCAGAGCTCATTGGGAGTTAGATCATTCAGGTTAAGCCAGAACGACTCGAGACTTGATCGAAAAGCCTAAAAATATAAGACAAAGGATCCAAAGAAGTTTGAGCCAAAAATATGCCATCTTTTCGGATCGGCACCGATCTGAACTTATGCTTCCTAGAGAACCCAATCCCTTTGCATGGTGACTCTATGCCTCAACCAAGCTCACTCAACAAGTTTGACAATATTCCAAGCATTCGAGTTCAAGAAGTGAAGGTTCATCCGATTTAGAATACGGTTCAATCCAACCAACAGGTGAATCCTTATTAAAACAAGTCCACGAGCTATGAAATTATAGAGAGAGCATCACTTTGAAGTAAGAAGCATAACCAAACAAATCCGAGCCAAAAACTAGCTAAGGATTTGGATCGGTACCGATCCACTTGAATCGGATCAGTGCCGATCCAAAAAGATGGCCAATTTTGGCTCCAAACTTTCTGAGCTCTCTCTGTGTGACAACTAGAGGCTTCTTACAAAGCAATTCTCGGCCCAAGAGCTTTCCAACCCCTATAAACACCATTACATCTGCAATAGAAGAGGGGTCTACTCTGATCACTGCTGAAACTTTGCCATTGTTTCTTCACTCTTCTTCTCCCTTACAGTAACCATTAAAGGGCAATTGAGATCCTTTCGTGTAGCATCCCCTATCTAGAGGCCCAAAGCTAAGCACTATAAATGCTACATTCATCTATAGTATTAACTTTCAGCGACTAAATACGACTATGTTAATTGTATCTATAATATAAGAAGCACTTGAATATGAAACAAAACACAGATTTCAAAACAACAATTTTCCATTACATTTCAAAACAGATTTTCCATACTAATATTACGCAATCCCAAAACATTTCCCAGGCAATGATAAAATATACTTATTACAAAATACGCCAAGAGCGACATATGAAGATGTCCCATTGGATGATCAGAGTCATAATTAGCTTAATACACAGTGGAAATAACAACAACAAAAATAATGACAACTCCTAAATAGCTATCCGTTAGCCTCCTACTCGCCTCCGGTAGCTTTATTCATCATCCCAATAAAACCTGAAAAGCCTCAACCCTCGACCTACTCAAATCAATTTTGAGCACCCGAGAGTTTAAGGGGAAAAACATAAACTTCAAGTCAGACATAAAGCCTGGTGTGAATAATAATATACTTCCCAATTATTAATGTTAAGTGAGACCACGCCGCTTAGCGGAACGGGTTTCCCCTCACTAACATCCTTTTAAAACATACGTTTTGCAAATCTTTTCCTGCAACCAAAACTGGTTAAATATCATAAAGCATCATTATGTAAACATACATATCAGGTAATAAAAGAACTATTTGTTCAAACACTTTAGTTTTGTTCGGATGACTATTAACCTTTGGTTGACTCGTGCCTACAAGATAATATAAGCAAATTTATCTAACATCTGTTAGACACTCCACTTCTGGACGGTCTGTCCTTAACTATCTGTTAAATACTTCTCTTCTGGACGGTCTGTCCCTAACTTAACATCTCCCAGGGTCACTAGATCCTAATGGTTTTGCCGACTCACTAATAAGGTATTTGTATACAAATATATATTCCCTTCTGTGTTTAATCATAATTTTAGTCTTACCTATGACAAAGCCCTACACACTAGAATTTTGGACAAAAATTAGCTAGGGCCAATTTCTAATGTATAGGGCGCGACCCTATACCAGTCCCGTCGGGGATTCTAATATCTGAGTCATTTTCCTTAGAAATCCCTTCCCATAATTTTCCTTGAAAACCTTTTCAAAATGATTTAATTCTTTAAATCAAACTCACATAAGAAAAATATATAACCTATAAGCTTTACTCAAAATCACATTGCCATGTTAAATAAATATACTTAACTCAAGCCTTAGTTGATGAAAACATTTAGACACTTGAAAGTGCCCCTTTCAATTCTCTTGAAAGTACCCCCTTCTAAACCATTGAAAGCACCACTTTCGAAACCAAGTAAAACCCTTCATTTATCTAGGCCGAAAGACCAAAACCTTCTTTTCGAAACCATTCTCAAAATCCTTTCAAAACCTTCGAAAACCTTCCTTTCGAAAGCTTTAAAACCTTAGACATCGTATCATTAAACACTTCAAAACATTGCACTTAGAAACCCTTGGAAAAACCTTCCAATTCAACTCTTTCGAAACCATCAGAAATCTTACCCTTCGACTCCTTCGAAATCCTTAGGGAACCACCCCTTCGAAACCATTTTTAAACCTTTCAAAAGCATCAAATCTTTAGAAACTCAAACCTTTCGAAAGCACCTGGGTTCAATTTAAAACATGTGGGAAACACCTTTCAAAACCATTTAAATCATCTCTTTCAAAACCATTGGGTTATACTTCAATCAGAATAAAAAGGGTCAATAAAATCATTTAAGTCAAAAGCTTATCTTTTGAAAGCTATCCCTAAGTAAAGAAGTGATGGTGTCGAAACCGTCCTTTCAAAAGCATTGGAGAAGTGGCTAATTTTAAAGGCTAAGTATATCTTTTGAAACCATTGACTTCGAAAAGTAAAAAGGCGACACCTAGGGGTTTCAACCCCTTCGAAAGCATTACTTAAAACAAAAGAGCGCAACCCATTCGAACCCTTTTCTTTAAATACACTTGACTCGGTCGAAAGCCAACCGAGTCGAAAACTATCCCTTCGAAAGCAAAGCAGGCACTATTTTAATTTAAAACAAAGTCATACTCCAACCCCTTCGGAACTCAACGTTTCGACTATGTACCTTCCGCCCTTTTCCAATACACTACATCCCAAGTAACTTGTTACCATGCGCATTGGTTTCGAAAGCATGGTGGTGAAATGTCCTAGTCGGAACCTCTGATGTCGAAAGTGGAGAAACATACTAAAACATGTTATTTTTGTTTTTAACTTAAAAGAGAAGCACTTTTCAACTAACCTGCTATTATTTGTCCAATTTTCATTGGTTGCTTAATACATTTTTCAAAAGTGCTGCCAATATTTTCAGAAATAAACAATAATTTTATTTTACAAAATACCCCTTCTCCCTAATTAAATATATAAAAATTTATGTCCCATAGCTTAAATAATTTTATATATTCATCAAAACACTTAGGAAAATTCTATAAAAATTCCAAAATATCCTAGTTAATATGTTTTCTAACATATATTAATTTCAGACCCAAATAATTAATTATTTAGCCGTAAATAATTTATAACCTAATAAATAATTTTCTTCACTAGAAAATTAATATAAAATCTACATTAGTTCAGAAAATTATGAAAATTGAAACGCACCTCTAAAATATTATTTCTGATCTATATCCAAAATCTCAAGGCATTTAGATTTCAATAAATAGGGTTTTCACATCAAAACATATCATAAAATCTGTATGAATAAACATTAATCATCAGCAAGCATATATAATCATTTGAACATTCAAAAACATGGCATTATAATGCAAAAACACTTCGGATTATTCTTAAAACTGAAAACCATAAGAAAATGAGATGTAGTAATTATTCACCTTAGCTTGAGATTAAGGATTTAAGATTTGATCTTGATTAAGTTGATTTAATTCTTCTCTTGAATCCTAGTTTTTTTCTTCTCTTCAGATTGCTAATGGTGGTCGGCCTTAGAGGTGTTTTTGTTTGAGAAAATATGAAATGAATGCATGTTTTGGTTTCCTAAGGGTTTAGGGTATAAGTTTAATCATCTTCCTATTTTGCCCTCCTTTATTTCCTAAGACCTTAATTCTTTAATTCATTGTTTACTCCTTAACATGGCATGGCTACCCTTTAATTAAATCAGAAATCTCAATCCATTAATTAATCCACATTATTTAATTTAATTTTACTAATTAAATTTCCTAATTAATGTCACTAAAAATATGGGGTGTTACAATCTCTCCTCCTTAAAGAATTTTGTACTCAAAATTACAATAAAGTACACAACAAAACAATCAAAGGTAAAACATACATTCAAACAAATCAGGATAAGCATCTCTAATCCTACTCTCAGTCTCCCAAGTACAGTCTCTAGCATCGTCACTCCACTAGACTTTCACTAATATGACTGTCTTGTTCCTTAACTTCTTCTCATCTCTCGCGACTATCCGGATAGGCTTCATAACTATAGTCATGTCTGGTTCCACTACTAAATCTTCTAACACAGTCGGTGCTATAGTAGTGTCTGGATCCCTAACATACTTCCTCAGATGAGATACATCGAAAACATCGTGGACTCCTGCCAAACTACTCGGTAACTCTACTCTATATGCGATTTTCCCGATCCTTTCTAAAATAGGAAATGGTCCTATGAACCTCAGTGCTAACTTCCCTATCTTCCCGAATCTTATACAACCTTTCATCGGCGATACTTTAATGAAAGCATGATC
Source organism: Allium fistulosum (assembly GCA_030737815.1). NCBI lineage: Eukaryota > Viridiplantae > Streptophyta > Magnoliopsida > Asparagales > Amaryllidaceae > Allium > Allium fistulosum. Next base: position 241,008,837 of record CM060902.1, read on the forward strand.
TCCAACAGAGAATTCTAAATCTTTCCATCTTCTATTTGCATAGTTCCTCTGCCTAGACTGAGCTTCCTTCATTCTCTCCCTTATCAGCTCAATCTTTTCTACTGCTTCTCTTACCATATCAGGAGCAAGGACCAATCTGTCTTCAGTCTCTAACCAACATGCAGGAGATTTGCATGGTCTTCCATACAAAGCTTCGAACGGTGCCATCCCTATACTAGCCTGATAACTATTGTTATACGAAAACTCGACTAGGTGTAGGTGGTCTTCCCATAATCCTCCAAAATCCAATACACAAGCTCTTAACATGTCCTCCAAGATCTTGTTAACTCTTTCCATTTGCCCATCAGTTTGCAGAAGTTAAGCAGTACTAATCTTGAGCTTGGTTTCAAAACTTTCCTGTAGACTCTTCCAAAACTCGCTAGTGAATAAGGAATTCTCTATCACTAACTATACTACTAGGAATTCTATGCAGTCTAATCACATTCTTCATAAATAACTTAGCCAATATAGGTGCCATCCTAGTTGACTTGACTAGAATGAAATGGGCACTCTTGGTCAATCTGTCCACTATGACCCATATACTTTCATTCCCTCTATTAGATCTCGGCAACCCATCAATGAATTCCATAGAAGTAGAACCCTACTTCAATATCGGAATGTCCGATGGCTGAAGCAATCCACTTGGCTTCTGATGCTCGGCTTTTACCTACTGATAGTTCAAACACTGTTTTACCCATAAGCCAACATCCCTCTTCATTCATTCCCCGAAGAAACTCCTTTTCATATCTTGATACATCTTTGCTCCTCCTGGATGAATAGTGAACGTCGAACGATGGCATTCCTCCAAAACTTCTTTCCTTATGTCTCCCGCATTTGGAACACATAATCTACCCTTCTTTCTCAACCGTCCACTTTGGTTAAGACTGAAATCTTTCAAGTCATCGCTCTCTATTCCATCCTTTAATTTCCAAATCCTTTCAACTAACATTGGATCCTCTTCCTGTTTAGAAGTAATCTTCTTAATCAATACCGGTCGGACCTCTACACAAGACAATATAGCAGATCCTCCATTAGACCCAGCCTTGGATCTCTATCGCACTCTACAAGCTGTCAAGGCTTCCAAATCTTTCCATTCTGCTATCATAGCCAACACTGCATTTTGATGCTTCCTACTAAGCGCATCTGCAACCATGTTGCCTTTCCTTGGTGTGTACTCTATTCCAAAATCATAAGCGGCTAAGAACACTAACCACCTCCGCTGTCTCATGTTCAGCTCCTTCTGAGAGAACAAGTACTTCAACAACTTATGGTCGGTATAAAGCTCAAACCTCTCTCCCAAAAGGTAATGCCTCTACACCTTTAAAGAAAAAATAACTACAACTAACTCCAAGTCATGTGTTAGATATCTAAGCTCATGCGGTCTAAGCTGTCTAGAAGCATATGCAATCACTTTAACCCTCTATATTAGTACAGCTCCTAATCCAGTACCACAGGCATCTGTATAAACTACCAAATCCAGATTCCCCTCCCAAACCACTAACATAGGTGCATGTGTCAACAAGTGTTTCAAGCTATGGAACGCTTCCTCACACTTATTGGTCGACACAAACTCATATCCTTTCGCATTAGCTTGGTCATCGGCGCTGATATCCACAAAAAATCTTTAATGAACCTCTGATAATAACCAGCTAATCCAAGGAAACTTCTTATCTCAGTTACCGTTTCTGGCCTTCTCCAATTATTAACAGCTTCGATCTTATTTGGATCGACTGACAACCTTTTCTCCGAAACCACGTGACTAAGAAACTTTACTTCCTTTTTCCATAAATGGCACTTCGAAAATTTAGCCTTTAACTGATGCTGCCTTAGCGTCTCAAGCACAACTCTAAGATGAACTTCATGTTCCTTCTCATCCTTAGAGTATATCAGAATATCATCTATGAAAACCAACACGAATCTATCCAAGTGCTCTCGGAAGATTCGATTCATCAAATCCACAAAGAATGTCGGCGCATTAGTGAGTTCGAATGGCATAACTAACCATTCGTATGACCCATACCTTGTTCTAAATGCCATCAAAGGTATACTATCTTTTGCCACCCTAAGCTGATGGAAACCTATCGCCAGACCCAACTGGGAGAATATCCAAGCTCCATTCAACTGATCGAACAAATCGTCAATCCTCGGCAATGGATATTGATTCTTTATCGTCTTCTCATTCAACTTACGATAATCGATACATAGATTTAACGATCCATCTGGCTTCTTAGCAAACACTGCGGCTGCTCCCCAAGGTGAACTACCGGGTCTAATAAAACTCTTGCCTTCCAAATCCACCAACTCAGCTTTAACTCGCTTATCTCTATAGGTGTCATCCTGCTTGGCGGCCTACTTATCGGTTCTATCCCATGCACCAAATCTATCTGAAACTCGATGCCTTGTTTCAGTGGCAATCCTACTCCGGCTCAAAGATATCTGTGAATTCTCTAACCATGAAAACACGATCTAACTCATCCTCTATCTCCATAACTCCCAATAAATCATTCACCTCACAGTTAGGGTTTTATATGGTATAAACTATCCAGTCAGTACAGTTCGGGTGTCTATGTGATATTTTCCTATCTTGGCAATATATCCTAGCATCTATTTACTTAACCAATCCATACCCAATATAATTCCGAACCCTACAAAGTCAAATACATGCAAATAGTAGGTAAAGGTATGACCTAACAAGTCAAACTCTAAGTGGTCACACTTAATCCCAAGTGTCGCATACCCTCCAATCGGATTTGCAACTCTTAAGTATGTAACTAAATATATGGGTTCTAGGTTAAGTTTATCTACCAAACATCAAGATATAAAAGAATGTGATGCACCAGTATCAAACAAAACGCTAACAGACATACCATGAATCTAAAGCATACCTCCAAATACCGCCTTTCCCATCTCCTACACAGTCGACTTTGAAGTAGCAGGCTCCAATGCATACACCATGCCCTTTCCATCCTTTGCAGGCTCCTTACATTGATTCTTATAGTGGCCGATCAGATCACAATTGAAGCACCTGATGTTCTTCTTTCCAATCACCTCCTTTCCTTTTCCCTTTCTAGTACGACACTCATGAGCATAATTTCCTTTCTTGTCGCACTTATAGCAGACCACCTCAGACTTCCCTTTCTTTGTTGCTCCTCCTTTCTGAGCATTCTTCTTATGGAAAAACTTCCTCTTTTGGCCTTGTCCAACCTAGACCTCCTTTTCCTTCTTCTTCTCCAAACAAGCTAACATCTCTTCGTGTCTTGACGCAATCTCCACTACCACATCACATGGATCTCTGATGTACAACAAAGTAGCCCTCGCCCACTTTGGCTTCAAACCTCTAATAAACTTTTCATTCCTTTTCATCACCGTGTCAACAGTGGCATACCCATACTGGGCTAACTCTTCGAACCTTCTAGCATACTCCAGAACTGACATCTCCCTTTGTTCAAGCTCAACAAACTTCCTAACCAAAATAGATTGTGCCATCACTGGCATGAACCTTTCTTGAAACCTCCTCTTAAACTTAGCCCACGTCATGGTCTCCTCATCTACACTAGTAGTTACAGTATTGCACCAAAACAAAGCAGCTCCCTGAAGCTGCCTTTAAGCAAGTCTCCTTTTCTGCTCGTCATTGAGCCCTAAGTCCGCATAAATCCTTTCATAGTGTAGCAGCCAGTTTTCCACCTCGATAGCATCCTCAGTTCCAATAAATGGCTTTCCCCTAAGCCTAGCATAATCTCTGCTCAAGTTGACATAATGGTTGACCATCAGAGCTTCCTAAACTCCTCCTCTAGCAGCATTCCCTCTAAAAACTACAATTGCAATTCCAGCTTGCATCATGTTCACGACAAACTGATACATGGTTTCCCATATCCACTTGTGGGACCCTAGCACCAACATTCTCAGCCTGAACCTGACCTTGAATCCTTCTTGTATTCGTCGGGCATTTCAATTTATGGTGGTGCTGTCTCCTCCAAGATTAACTCTGTTTCTTCTTGCGTCCATATCTGTATTCAAGCCTCATGAGATACAGAAGAATAGCCTAACAAAGATAGGAGTCTAAAGATAAAGCATATACTTATATATAGAAAATACAAGTACATTACTATAGCGTTATCCCATACCCCGATCTTAACTCTAATTTCTAAGGATTATGATTTCAAATCATTTTTAGTTAAAGTATTTCATAAACCTATGCTCTGATACCAAGTTGTAACATCCCCTATCTAGAGGCCCAAAGCTAAGCGCTAAAGATGCTGCAGTCATCTATAGTATTAAATTCCGGCAACTAAATACGGCTACGTTAATGGTATCAATAATATCAGAAGCACTTGCATATTAAACAAATCATAGATTTCAAATCAACATTTTTCCATTACATTTCAAAACACATGTTCCATATTCATATTATACAATCCCAAAACGTTTCCCAAGCAATGATAAAATATACTTATTATAAAATATGCTAAGAGCGACATATGAAGATGCCCCCTTTGATGATCAGAGTCATAACTAGCTTAATACATAACATAAATAACAACAAAACAAAGAATGACAACTCCTAAATAGCTATCCGTTAGCCTCCCGCTCGCCTCCTTTAGCTTTATTCGTCATCCTACTAAAACCTGAAAAGCCTCAACTCTCAGCCTACTCAAATCAATTTTGAGCACCCGAGAGATTAAGGGGAAAAACATAAACTTCGAGTCAGACATAAAGCCTGGTGTGAATAATACTATACATCTCGGTTATTAATGTTAAGTGAGACAACGCCGCTTAGCGGAATTGGTTTCCCCTCACTAACATCCTTTTAAAACATATCTTTTTCAAATCTTTTCCTACAACCAAAACTAGTTGAATACGGTAAAGCATCATTATGTAAACATACATATCAGGTAATAAAAGAATTATTTGTTCAAACACTTTAGTTTTGATTGGCTGACTATTAACATTTGCCTGACTTGGCCTACCGGACAATATAAGCAAAATTTATCTAACATTTGTTAGACACTCCACTTCTGGATGGTTTGTCCTTAACTATTTGTTAAATACTTCTCCTTTAGATGGTCTGTCCCTAACTTAACATCTCCTAGGGTCACCTAATCCTAATGATTTTGCGGGCTCACCAATAACCTTTCTGTATACAAATATATATTCCCTTCTGTGTTTAATCATAATTTTAGTTTTACCTGTGACAAAGCCCTACACACTAGAATTTTGGATAAAAATTAGCTAGGGCCAATTTCTAATGTGTAGGGCGCGACCCTATACCAGTCCCTGGTATTCTAATATCTGAGTCATTTTACTTAGGGATCCCTTCCCATAATTTTCCTTGAAAATCTTTTCAACATGATTTAATTCTTTAAATCAAACTCACACAAGGAAAATATATAATCTCTAAGGTTTAAACAAAATCACATTGCCATGTTAAATAAATATACTTTACTCAAGCCTTAGTTGATGAAAACATTTAGACACTTGAAAGTGCCCCTTTCAATTCCCTTGAAAGTACCCCCTTCAAAACCATTGAAAGCACCACTTTCGAAACTAAGTAAAACCCTTCATTTATCTAGGCCGAAAGACCAAAACCTTCCTTTCGAAACCATTCTCAAAATCCTTTCGAAACCTTTGAAAACCTTCCTTTCAAAAGCTTTAAAACCTTATACATTATATCATTAAACACTTCAAAACATTTCTTTTAGAAACCCTTGGAAAAACCTTCCATTTCAACTCTTCGAAACCATCAAAAAACATTACCATTTGACTCCTTCATAACCCTTGGGGAACCACCCCTTCGAAACCATTTTTAAAACCTTTCGAAAGCATCAAACCTTTCGAAATCACTTGGGTTCAATTTAAAACATGTGAGAAAACACCTTTCGGAACCATTTAAATCATCTCTTTCGAAACCATTGGGTTATACTTCAATCAGAACAAAAAGGGTCATAAAATCATTTAAGTCGAAAGCCTATCTTTCGAAAGCTATCCCTAAGTAAAGAAATGATGGTGTCGAAACCATCCTTTCGAAAGCATCGAAGAAGTGGCTAATTTTAAAGGCTAAGTATATCTTTCGAAACCATTGACTTCGAAAAGTAGAAAGGCGGCAACTAGGGGTTTCGACCCTTTCGAAAGAATTACTTAAAACAAAAGAGCGCAACCCATTCAGACCCTTTTCTTTAAAAACACCTGACTCGGTCGAAAGCCAACCGAGTTGTCCCTTCGAAAGCAAAGCAGGCGCTATTTTAATTTAAAACAAAGGCATACTCCAACCCCTTCGGAACCCAACATTTCAACTGTGTACCTTCTGCTGTTTTCCAATACACTATGTACTAAGTAACTTGAAACCATGCACATTGGTTTTGAAAGCATGGTGGCGAAATGTCCTAGTCGGAACCTCTGATGCCGTAAGTGGCGGAACATACTAAAACATGTTATTTTTGTTTTTAACTTAAAAGAGAAGCACTTTTCAACTAACCTGCTATTATTTGTCAAATTTTCATTGGTTGCTAAATACCTTTTTCAAAAGCGCTGTCAATATTTTTAAAAATAAACAATAATTTTATTTTACAAAATACCCCTTCTCCTTAATTACATATATAAAACATTTAAGTCTCATACCTTAAATAATTTTATATAGTCATCAAAACACTTAGGAAAATTATATAAAAATTCCAGAAAATACTATTTATTATGTTTTCTAACATATATAAATTTCAAACCCAAATAATTAATTATTTAGCCGTAAATAATTTATAACCCAATAAATCATTTTTTTCACTAGAAAATTAATATAAAATCCACATTAATTCATAAAATTATGAAAATTGAAACTCACCTCTAAAATATTATTTTTGATCAATATCCAAAATCGCAAGGCATTTAGATGTCGATAAATAGGGTTTTCACATCAAAACATATCATAAAATCTATATAAATAAACATAAATCATCAACAAGCATATATAATCATTTAAATATTCAAGAACATGGCATTATCATGCAAACACACTTCATATTATCCTTAAAACTGAAAACCATAAGAAAATGAGACATAGTAATTATTCACCTTAGCTTGAGATTAAGGATTTGAGATTTGATCTTGATTAAGTTGATTTAATTCTTCTCTTGAATCCTAGCTTTTTCTTCTCTTGAGATTGCTAGTGGTGGCTGGCCATAGAGGTGTTTTTTGTTTGAGAAAATATGAAATGAACGTGTGTTTAGATTTCCTAAGGGTTTAGGGTATAAGTTTAATCATTTTCCTATTTTGCCCTCCCTTATTTCCTAACACCTTAATTCTTTAATTCATTGTTTACTCCTTAACATGGCACGACTACCCCTTAATTAAATCAAAAATCTCAATCCATTAATCAACCCACATTATTTAATTTAATTTTACTAATTTAATTTTCTAATTAATGTCACTAAAAATGTGGGGTGTTACATTCCGGTTGTCTCGAATAATGGTGGCTTGATCTAACTTAGGAAAGAAGAATCATATTGTAATTCAAACTCCTTTATAACAGTAGTTGATCAATAAAAACTATAAAGTGGACGTAAGTGTAACAACCCGCATATTTTACGATTTTATATTTAAATATTTAATTTACTTATAGCATCATTAGTTGAATTTGAAGTCCGAAATGTGACTTTTTGTAAACAGTCGAATCCGGACTCGAGACTACTTCCATTGAGTCCAAAACGACGTTTGTGACCTTTTTTAGTATAAACATCGATATGTTTGGAGTTGATTAGAATTTTGATATTTTCATTTGGGGCTTTGGGTTTGGGTTTGGGTTTTAACACACTAACCTAACAAAGAACCTAACTCCTCTACAATAACAACTCCTACTCCACTCCTCTTCATTCATTTATAACATTTCCTAACACTCAAGCAAAAGGAAAAATGGAGGAAAAGAGAGGAGATTTGAAATTTCTAAGCCCTAGTTCTCTTAGAAAATTCAAGTTCTTGCTTTAAAATAAAAAAGAAGCTTAGGTACGCATCCTCTTCATCTTCTCCATCTCAATCTCTCTTCAATTTTCAAAAATTCCTATAACCTAACTTAGGAAAACCTTCACCTTTGATAATAGATTGAAGATTCTAGAGGTGTATTGAAGAGGAATTGATCTTGCCTTGTTTTAGAGCTTCTCATTCGTCGTTTTTGAGTTTTAAAGGTGAGTTCTTGAACTCACATCTATGTATATAGCTTTCGTTGTTGTTAGGTATGAATTCCTAACATCTATTTCATGTTCAATTGCTTTTGATTTGAATTGGTTTGGTGAATTTTCCAATTTTGGTATTTTGAAGTCAAAATCTTTAAAGATCCTATCTTGGATGTTTGGACATGTTTTTGGTGGTGTATCAAAGAGCTTATAGGGCTGGGTTGTCGATTGGTATAAATCCCTATCATCCATCGCTCGTTCGATCGCTTTCAGTTTGGATTTTTCCCTCTTTGGGCTAGGCTGATTTTTGCCTAGCAGGAAAATCCAAACGTCTGGTTGAAAAATCCAGACATCTGGTAGGGGTCCCTGGAAAAAGAAAAAAAATAACGAATGTAGAAAAAAATGGCTGACACAAAATCCAGACGTCCAGTTAAACCCAACCAGACATCTGGTCTTGTGTAATTTTGCCTATTTTGGTTGTTTTTGAGTGATTTTCCAATTTTTATCGATTTTTGTTGATACGGTTAGTTGTTGTCAATTATTATCGACTTTGATGACTTCATTTATGGATTTTTGGGAATATTCATTTGATTGCGATTTGATATCGATTTTATGGTTTGAATTCACGTCGTCGAATGTGGATTTTTGGTGATAGATTGTTTTTACAATCATTTCTATGGTTTATCACTTTTAAATACAAAGGTTTCTATACTAGTAGTAAATAATCAAACTCTTTCACAAAAATGATTTCAACGTTACTTTTAATACCAAGCTCGTTTTTAAAACCATTTTCTAATCTATTAGTATATACAAACCTTTACCTCATTCGTATGAGAAATCTAATTAAACGACTTAGCAAAACAAGTGGTATGAAACTCTTGCGTTTACTTCGTCAGTTAATTCTTGGACTTGTTCGATTGAAATCTTGTGACAATTTTCGAGTGGAAATCTACAATTTGTTCGTAAATATTTAAGTTAAGCCAGTGGTTATGGGACATGAAGCCTAACTCATTTATTTACTAGCTTAGTGTAATTTACACTTATTTTTTAGTAGAAGTCTACAATTTGTTCGTAAATATTTAAGTTAAGCCAGTGGTTATGTGACATGAAGCCTAACTCATTTATTTACTAGCTTAGTGTAATTTACACTTCTTTTTGATCAATGATGATCAGTTTCTGTAGAGCTTCGGCTCAAATTGGTGGGGTAGCGACCCATGGTCTTCGGGCCATTAGTGGAGCAATCGACTCAATGAGTCTGTGCATGGGGCGTATCTTTTTAGGTGCATCGATGTTCGGCTCGAGTCTGTGCATGGGGCGTATCTTTTAGGTGCATCGATGTTCGGCTCGATAAGTTTGTGCATGGGGCGTATCTTTTTAGGTGCGTCGATGTTCGGCTATACATGGGGTGTATCTTTTTAGGTGCGTTGATGTTCGACTCATTTTATGGGATAGCGACCCATGGGATAGCGTCTCATTTGTGATACACGTTTTGGTGAGTTTTCATGCTCCCATTTGCGATATGCATCCCCCTTTGTGTTTTCTGGATTTCTAATTATTGATTTCTAGAGTTTGTGTTTCACCAATTTTTGTGATTTGCGTTGATATGTTTTGTCAATATTTGAGGTTTGGTGAATAAGCTAAAGAATATGATATTCTTTTTGGATATTTGAGGAGATTTGAGATATTATATGATTTTCGTTGTTATCAAATATATACTTGTCACAGTATGACATTATTGTTATCATATATTTTTGTCGTATCTCTTATTCTATCTCAGTTTATATAATATTTATAGCTAGACTGATCTGTTTATTATTTTTCTTCTTAAATAATACTCGGGTCAGACCGAGGTGTTTCAGGTGCTTCCACTTGACTTCTTAGCAGGGACTAGTTTCTGACTTTTGGCGAACTACTTTAGCTTAGTAGTTTTTGCTTTTATACATTTGATATAGAGACTCCTTAATGTATACTTATTCTTTTGTGATGTTGTGGATCTTGTTTGACCACTACTTCGATGTACACTTCTATGTGTTATATTCATATCTGTTTCCGCCTTAGTGATATGAATATCTATGACTGATTTTGTGTTGGGCTTATTTTATATTTGTTTCCGAAGGCCACATAGCCACTGCGTAGTAGCTTTGAGTTTTTGTTTGATATGTTGGATTTCCTCTTGAAACGAAATGCATGTCATACTATCTGACATATCGGTACTCGCACAAAACAATTACACATATGGTCGCTCCTCAACAGCCTTATTTTTCATGCTAGTCGACGGCATTACCCTGTAATGTTCTTATCTAGTGTGAGTATAGAGGTGGGGCGTCACAGTAAGCTTCGTTAACCGCCGAACCACTATAAAAATCTCGTCTCTATATTTTCTCTATGATTTACTATTGCTTTTTCTATTTCATTTGCCCTGATAAATAGGGCTGGTGCTTTCACACTTAATCCAGGGTGTTGATTGATTTTTTGGGTTAATAGTATCGAACCTATGAACATAGAAATAATTACGAAGAGGTGATATCGAGTCTATAAAATGATAAAGTTATTAAGCCTGTAAAAAAGTGGGGACAGTGAGCTTCTACAACGATAGAAGGGATGTTGAGCTACTGCAATGAGGAATGTCGCAAAGTATATAACAAGTAAGGAGGATACCAAACATATTATACTAAGGAAAGATACCAAGTTTCTAGGAGATACTGAACATATAACATTAAGGAAAGATATTGAGATTCTTGGAGATACCGAAGTTTTAAATGGGCAAGCATGTCGAGAATGTAAGCAAGAAGTGTGCCAAGCATGAAGATATTGAGCCTGTATCCATCACCAAGAGACATCCAATTTCTAAAGGATGTTGCATTGTTAAAGAGTATCGAAAATCTAGTAATATAGAGGATAAATCAAGTTTCTATGGCATAAATGATGCCAAGCCTCTGTAGTGTAATGTTGTAGAGCATGAAGCAAAGGGAGGTTGTCGAGTCCCTATTGAAAACATATCTCAAATGCCGAGCCTAGCCACTATAAAACATCTTAAGCAATAAATGATGTCGAACTTTTACAAGAATGAAAGATACAATATCGGCAAAGAAGCCCAAGCACTTTACAAGTAATAATGGATGTCGAACGATAAAAGACATCAAGTATTATCGGTTGTACAAATTGCCTACATTAAAGTTACTTAGTATAAGGTGCAACTGTTACATGAGCTACCAATTTTCTATATATGATGTCGAGTCACAACAAAAGCGCCACTAAAGCGGAATCAAGATATGAATAGCGGAACCCTCCAATTTGAACCCAGGACACGTGTCAACCATCTTGCATGGTTGGCATCCCAATAAATAGATCCCCTTGGTCATTCAGATGTGGGCGAATGATTTCTTCTCCTCTTTCTCAAATTAAAGAATTGTGAACCCTAAACTGATTTAGGGAAATTAAGAATCGATTGTAATCCTTGAAGCTTATGCGAACAAAGGACTCGAAATTTTTTGCATAGCCTATTTCCTTTGAATTGTGCATATTTGAATATTATTGAATTATGAATGTGCATATGATTGATTTTTGACTTGGACTTGGACCAACCCATAAGTTAAGGCTATTTAAGCCTTTGTCTAAGTTAAAGATTAATTTGCATAATGACTATCATGCCTATTGATATATGAACAAAGGATAGTGATTTATGTGAATCACCAATTTTGTCCATTAACAAATAATTAATGGATAATTGTACATTTTTGTGACTTGCCTATTTTACCCATGAACATATAACTCGAATTATAAACAACCGCACGACCATACTAAAAGTCTATGGCATTGTAGGGCCATTATGAATAATATTAACTTATGCAAATGTTTTGGGTGTTGAGCTAATTTTTTGTTTAACATTTTTGGCACTAGAAGGAGGGCTCGAACCATCGACCTATTATTTTCTTACTTAGAAACTAATTATGTAAAGTATTGTTGCAGGAAAATGGCGAGAGCTAAAAAGTCAATGTTCCAAATGAAAAGATTGTGCAATGAACAAACTTGGACGAAAATATCACTCCAACTTCAATTCAGAGAATGTGAAACCTAGGCAGCTTTCGACACTAGTGATGCCAACAAATAGTGAGGCTAAGATTCGAGATTTAGCAAAATGGCTTATAGTGATGTAGGAACTTCTTGAGAAGGTTCTTTCTCAGAAGTCTTCTAAAATAGCAAAGGTTACTGAAGGAGGAGAAGAAGTTGAATCTCCAAGGAGGAATCTAGACACCTAGCTACTAAAAAGCAAAGATAAGGGAAATAACATCATGGGTCCACAAAGAAAGAAACTCAAAATGAAGGGCCAATAGTGTATTCCTCGAACTCATAGGACAACAAAATTAAGATGAATGCCAAGAAGGGGGAACAAGAATATCTTCTGAGCAGTCAGGCAGCTCAATTTGAAGAAAAGAGTATAGGCCCTATAGAAGGGATTATCATAATGATAAAGCACACTTGAAAGACTCGGACAATAAAATAGTGAAAGACATGTTTGATCTTAAATGGAAGAAGACTCCTGACCCTAGGGTAAATAATAATCCTTATGAAGCTCCATTCATAGAGGAAATAATGTCTCTTAAAATTCCATCACACATCAAAATCACATCATTGAAGTATAACAGAACCGCTGACCCTGATAACCATATTTTGGCTTTTTAGAGCCAAATGGATTTGCATAATGCTTCCTTTGAAGTATGTTGCAGACTATTTCCTAGAACTTTTCGAGGAGCAGCTGCCAAATGGTACAGGCACTACCGAGAGAAAACTATTTATTCTTGGAAACAATTTTCTTATAAGTTTTTAACACAATCCTGCATATGCAAAGATCCTATTATTGACTCTAGTCTATTGGCAAATGTTAAACAAAGATCAGGAGAGTTGCTCGGTGGATATCTAAAGAGATTCAACACTGAGGCACTAAAGGCAGAAAATAAGACCGATAGAAACTAATGGCAGTGCTCTCAGGGTTAATTGAGCAGCCCCTTCTGAAAGGAACTCTATGCCCATGAGTGTAGGGATCTTCAAGAATTTCATTTCCAAGCCGATAAGTTTATCCATATGGATGAAATGTACCATACTAAGAAGAAATCCCAGCCAAATAAGGAAGGAGGAAATTTTGGCTATGATTATCCCAACAAAAAGCCGAGATGGGATGAAAATAGAGCAGGAAGATGGAAAGAGAACCCTAAATTTAACTATGTGTCTTTGAATAAAACCATTTATTGTATTTTTGTTATGGCTAAAGATGAAGGAAACTTCCCTACTTCCTTCAAGGCAAGGAACAATCCAGAACTAAAGAAGGGGAAGATTATTGCACTTACCGTAAGACGAACGTACATAAAACTGATGAATGCTGTGTTTAGGTTGGAATAATCTAGAACATGATTAGATTCGGATCTTTGAAGAAGTTTGTCAGGGAGAATAAAAAACCCTTCAATCTTGAAAGGAACAGTCAGAGGCCCCAACCAATACTGCAAATTTCATAGAGAATGATTCTCAACTGGACTTCATTCTTCTGATCAACCGCATAGATGTCATCCATGAAGCTCCATATCTCAATGGAAAAAACAAAGCAGCTAAGAGCAGATACATTATAGAGGCAAGAGATGGAGTCTTTTCTATTTAGGAGGTGCCACTTCCTAAAATTCATAAATATCAACTTCAAATGCCCAACTTAACAATAACTCCAAAGGAGCTTAGGGGGTTTGTCATCCACTTAATAATCCGCTATGATGACTTCACAAATTGGGCTCTTTGTGGTAACAAAGAAATTATTGGACATCGAATGTGACGACCGCCAATGACCCCTGCACCGAATCTAGAGATAGTGCGCTGTAAAGTGTGCCAGGCGACCATGGACGATTTTCAGGGTAGATTAAAACAACAGAATCTATCGTATTACTCACAGCGCATGGACAAAATACAATAGAACATATGTATAGTGAAGCTTTACAGAACAAAATGACATTGTATAAAACTCCATAATAGTTGAATACAAGCATCCAAATAGCCAATACATCAAGCCTCACTACATGACACTCAGAGAATACAAAACAGCGGAACATCCAGTACATATAATAAGAAGAAGATAATATGCAACCCTCCAGCTCGTCTTCGATATCAGCATCGTGAGAAGAGAACAGCACCTGTCACCTGCTACCTAGTCTGCCCGTCCCAAAAATGGACGAACAGCCCAAGGCGATAAGAATTAAAACATAAAGCCTTGAGTCAGACAACAGTCTTATTGAGCAGTAAAATAACTAACAACATACCAAAAGAGCATAAAGGAAAAGGAATAGGAATACAACCCTCCCACTCCACCTCTTTCTACAGTGATAGCCCCCAGACACACACTAAGCAGAAGCAACATAACAGAGCATACAATTTAAAGTAAAGTAATAATCATACGAGTCAAGGGCGATGTTTTCCGAGTACCAAGGCCTAAATCAGATAAGCACCCAGAAAATACTGCTCTTGGGTCCGAATGACGATACAACCAAACATCCATGACTCTGGCTATCACTGTTATCATTGCTTCGATATCACCGTTAATTGAATGACCGGCACATTCTTTCAGCCGTCCGTCAAGGGCTAATGGAAACCCCGGTTCTAGACATAACTCCCGCACGTCGTCGCAACCCGTGCCTAGGACTATCGAATCTGCCCAGAGTACTCGACCATCAACAGTTGGTCGTTGGGACTATCGAATCTGCCCAAACGTACTCTTGCTTAGAGCATGCTAGAACCTTCAACAACGATGCTATCCAAGCCTCCTAGTCATCCTCCTCGACGACTATTCTCATATCCGTTCATTATCCTCAACTCGAATCATATCACCGAGTTATCAACATGCTTGGAATGATCCTGTCTGGATTAGACCAAGTCTTCATCACATGATTGCTTCGCTTCATCACATCCTCGCAAAGCCTCATCTCAACATCACATCATCAAATCTATGCATAAGAGCTTCATCATCCCGCTACATATGCCACGAGCAGCTTTCCCAATTCAAGAGCCTTTCCCTTAGCTTTTGAATCGTCTTCGGTCTAAATCAAACCATCAATCATCTAATTCATAATCAATCAATCAAATCAAACATTAATCCAAACAATTAAGCATTCAAATAAGATCTAAGTAGACAATTATCACAATAATGGCATTTTCGTAATTAAAGAGTTGAAAGTCCAATAAGCATGGAAACATGAATTATATCCCTACAAACTTGATGAATGAACTTGCATAGGCTAACATATGATAAAATGGATGTAACATCATCATGAACAATGGATCTATATGGATCTACACTTAGGACGAAGAAAATGCATGGAAATCACTATTTTAACACCAAAACGAGCCAACAATCCGATATACTCCTTTGGATCCGTGTGAGAGATAATCACCACTCACCAAATAACCAAAACAAACCCAAATCAACACGCTTCAGATCTGGACAGCAAAGGATCGAGCTTGATCAATCACCAATCCGCTTCAAACGATGAAATCTCTCTAGAAAAGATGAAGATCTTCAACTTTAGCTCTTGGATCTTCGATCTTAATCTTCGATTTGGATGAAAGGAAGCACTAGATTAGAGTGGAGAAAAGAAGTGAAGAAGTGTAGAAGTCGAGCTCTCAAAATGGCAGCACTTCGTCGCTTCAAAATCCGGATCCCAAAAAGTGAGAAAAACCCATCCTATTTATAGCAGAATTTCCTTAAGTCGAAATTTGGTTATCTCCTTAAGTCGTTTCCGACTTACGACCTAAGCCCCCTACGACTTAACAAAACCCAGCGACCTAACAAGAACATCTGCGACCTAACAACTCAGGCGCTTCAACGACTTAAAGGCCTCGACTTAACTCCACCAGCCTACGACTTAAGAATGCGCGTGACCTACGACTTAGCACTTAGCAGAACCGCATCCATACGACCTATAGGCCCACGCGACTTAACAGCTCACAACTAAACACGGCTTGCGACTTAAGAATCATGCGACCTAACACTTAAATTACCCTAGCGACCTAACAACTTACACTACAAAACAACTCACGCGACCTAGCACTTAGGCAAAACCCAGCGACCTAACAACTCACGCGACCTAACACTTATGCGACCTATCTCCTTAAGTCGCTAACACGGTATAGCTCCTTAGGTCACTAACACGCTAACTCCTTAGGTCGCTAACACGCTAACTCCTTAGGTCGCTAACACGGTAACTCCTTAGGTCGCTAACACCTTAACTCGCCAGAAACTCTAAAGTCTCCTCCTTTTAGGTCGTCTACGACCTAAACCCTTACCATCCATCACACGACCTGACTCCAAACCTTAAGGTCACCAACCCCAACATTCTTAGGTCGGTCACGACTTAGCTCTTAGGTCGTTCTCGACCTAAGACTTAGACAAATTATGCCTAAAATCTGAACTGACTTGAAAATGCTAAAATTCCAGATTTTTGACGAACTTGTCGATCCGTAAAAATACGGGTCGTTACATTCTCTCCCCCTTAGGAATTTCGCCCCCGAAATTCCAAGCAATCATAGCAATTCAAAGACTATTCTGTACGCCTACCATCCATAGCAATCAACAAACCATCCATCCAATTCTAGCTTAGCGTACAGAATTCTAAAACTAGAACAAGTTACAATATCGCGAGATGAGACGACACCTTAGGGCCATACCTTGAAGAGTTCAGGATGAGCTGCTTTCATCCTCTCTTCCACCTCCCACGTACAGTCGTTATCATCATCACTCCATTGTATCTTGAGCAACTTAATTATCTTCCTCCTAAGCTGTTTCGTGTCGGTTTCAACAACACGAAGCGGCTTACGAGGTCTTCTACCAACAGGATCAACTTCGAAATCTTCACAGCTATCAGCAGAAACCACTGTATTCGAGTCGTGCACATACTTCCGTAAATATGATACATGAAAAACATTGTGCACACCCGACATCTTCTCAGGTAACTCCAACCTATAGGCGAGCTTTCCAATTCGCTCGATGATCGGGAATGGTCCAACAAATCTCGGAGTCAATTTTCCTTTCCTCCCGAATCGGATAACATTCCTCAGTGGAGAAATCTTCACAAAAACCATATCTCCTACGTCAAATTCCAAATCCTTTCGACGCTTATCAGCATAACTCTTCTGACGGTCTTGGGCTGCCATCATTCGTTGCCGAATGATCTCTATACAATCTGAAGTCTGTCGAATCATCTCTGGCCCAAGTATCAACTTTTCTCCAGTCTCTAACCAACATGTCGGAGAGTTACATGGTCTTCCATACAATGCCTCATACGGTGCCATACCAATGCTTGACTGGTAACTGTTGTTGTATGCAAACTCCACCAAATGAAGGTGATCTTCCCATGATCCTCTGAAATCCAAAACACAAGCTCTGAGGAGATCTTCCAAAACCCGATTAACTCTCTCGGTCTGACCATCTGTTTGAGGGTGATAAGCTATACTCAAACACAACTCAGTCCCCAAAACTTCTTGGAAGCTCTTCCAAAATCCACTAGTGAACAATGGGTCTCGATCGCTCACTATACTCTTCGGAATACCATGGAATCGAACTATCCACTTAACATACAACTCAGCCAACTTTGATGCAGTCCTAGTCGATCGAACAAGAATGAATCTTGCACTCTTGGTCAAACGATCAACGATAACCCAAATCCCTTCATTTCCCGTTCTAGTTCTAGGCAATCCATCAATAAAATCCATCGACACTTGCTCCCACTTCCATGTAGGAACTTCTAATGGCTGAAGCAATCCACTTGGCTTCTTCTGCTCGGCTTTAACCAACTGGCAGTTCATACACTTGGAAATAAAATTTCCAACATCCTTCTTCATGCCTTCCCAGTAGTAGGTTCTCTTCATATCTCGATACATCTTATTTCCACCTGGATGAATTGTCAACTTCGAGTGATGACTTTCCTTCAGAACTTCACTCCTCAATTCATCTATATCGGGAACGACTAATCGTCCTTGCTTTCGAAGCCAACCCTCTCGATCGACCTCGAATCCTTTATCCTTTTCTGGATCCAATCCAGATTCCAAATCACGGATAATCTTGACAAGCTTATCGTCTCGCTTTTGGCTCTCGCCAATCCTTTCCACAAGAGAAGGTCTTATCGATAAGTTTGCCAACATCTCAGGTTCCAATTCACATCTAGGCCTGAAGTCAAATCCAGCTAAATACTCGAGACTCTTCCATTCTGAAAACATGGCTCCCAATCCTGCATGTCTTCGACTTAACGCATCTGCCACTGCGTTACCTTTTCCCGGAGTATAAGCTATACCAAAATCATATGATGCTAAAAACTCTAGCCAACGCTGCTGCCGAAGATTCAAATCCTTTTGGGAGAAAAGATACTTCAGCGACTTATGATCCGTAAACAACTCGAATCGAACTCCCAACAGATAATGTCTCCACATCTTCAGAGCAAATACGATCGCCGCTAACTCCAAATCATGAGTCGGGTAATTCCTTTCATGCGGCTTCAGTTGTCGACTTGCATACGCAACAACTTTATCCTTCTGCATCAGCACTGCTCCAAGTCCAGTACCACATGCGTCGGTGTAAACCACCATCTCATCATTCCCACTAGGAATAGTCAAAACAGGAGCACTCGTCAATCTCTCTTTCAGGATTCCGAAAGCTTGCTCACACTTAGCATCCCAACTTAACACTTGGTTCTTTTTCGTCAATCCTGTTAACGGTGCAGCTACCTTGGAGAAGTCTTTGATAAACCGTCGATAATATCCTGCTAATCCAAGAAAACTTCTCACATCAGATGCATTCTTAGGTCTAACCCAATCCTGGATTGCTGCCACCTTAGCGGGATCAACCGCTATTCCACTTCCAGAAATCACATAGCCTAAGAACCTCACTTCACTCTTCCAGAAGTGACACTTCGAAAACTTAGCCTTTAGCTGATGTTTCCGCAAGATTTCCAAAACAATACGCAAGTGCGTCTTGTGCTCCTCTTCCGTTCTGGAATAAATCAGAATATCTTCCACGAAGACAAGTACGAACTTGTTCAACTGATCTCTAAACACTCTATTCATAAGATCCACAAAATATGCTGGCGCGTTAGTCAATACAAACGGCATTACCAGCCACTCAAAGAAACCAGATGGTGTCCGAAAAGCAGTCTTCGGCACACTATCCTTAGCTACTCTCAACTGGTGAAATCCCGTTGCCAAATCCATCTGAGAAAACACCTTAGCCTCGTGAAGCTGATCAAACAAGTCATCTATTCTCGGCAATGGATACTTGTTCTTCTTAGTCACCTTATTCAGCTCACGATAATCGACGCACAATCTCAACGACCCATCTGCCTTGGTTGCAAACACAACTGGTGCACCCCACTCGGACACACTACGCCGAATGAATCCTTTCTGCAAAAGATCATCAACTTGCACCCTCAACTCCTGCTGTTCCCTAGGCGCCATCCGCCTAAGAGGCATCACAACAGGTCTGGCTCCTTCAACTAGATCTATACGAAACTCGATCTCTCTATGCGGCGGCAACCCTTTGACTTCGTCAAAGACATCCTCGAATCCATTCGCGATTGGCACTAATGACAGTCCATCCCGTGGAACAACTAGCGAATACATGAAGCTCATGAAGACGCCTTCTTCATGCTTACATCGTATCACAATCTTTTGCCCCTCCACATTCCCGACTGTCACCTCCAACCTCTCTCAATCAACCTTTGCCGCATACTTCCTAAGCCAGTCCATACCCAAAATAATTCCGAACCCCGCAAAGTTCAGAACAAAACAATCACAAACAAAAGAGCAACCATGACTCGACACAACCAGACCATGGCATAACATACACAAACAAGACGAACCCCCAACTGGATTAGTCACAACCAATGGCCTATCAACAATATCCGGTTCCAAACCTAACCGGCCTACGAGTTCATTACACACAAACGAATGCGATGCTCCAGTATCAAACAGAACCCTAACTGGAACACCACATAGGAAAAGAGTACCTTGAACAACCACACTCTTTCCTTTCTCTTCAGCAGTAGGAGCTTTCGAAGACGACGGAACAGCTCCCAAAGCATAAGCTTGCACAATCTGCTTGTCCTTCCTCGGTTCTGGACAATTCTTCCTGATGTGCCCTGGCTTGTCACAGTTGTGACACTTCATTGGCACCTTCGGATTCTTACAATCCTTAGAGAAATGGCCGTTCTGCTGACAATTGTAGCAAGTCACCTCGCCTTTCGGCTTCTTCTGGCCATCCTTACCCTTCTGCTGCTGCTGCTTCCTCTTCTGGTTTCCAGCCTGCTGTGGTTTAGACTCTCCCCTGGTAACAGCAACAACAGGTCCTTCCTTAGGAAACAGACTCTCATGCCTAAGAGCTTTCTCCACAAGCTTCTCAAATGAATCGTCCAAATGATCCACCAACTGTCTCCCCAGATAACTGTCCAAACCTGTCACAAACTTCTCATTCTTCTGATATGCAGACTCAATATATGACTGGGCATACTTGGACAAAGCTTCGAACTCAAAAACATACTCAAGAACTGGTCTCCCACCTTGCTTGAGCTCCACAAACCTCTTGAACAGAACAGACTTCTGAGCTGTAGAAATGAACTTAGCTTCAAACCTAACTTGAAATTGCTCCCAAGTAATCTCTTCCTCCGGAGTAGTGATGGTAATAGAGTTCCACCAATCAGAGGCTCTCCCTTGAAGCTGCCTGGGTGCCAACTTTCTCTTAGTTGCATCCTCAATTCCCAAATCACCAAAGATCCTTCTACAAGCATCTATCCACCTCTGGACCTCAATAGTTGGTTCTGTTCCCAAGAAAACCTTTCCTCCAAGAGCAGTATAATCCTTGCACAACTTAGCAAAATCCACTGGTTTCGGAGTTTGGACTTGAACTCCAACATCTACTGCTGCCCCCGGAACTGGTATCCTTCTCATGATCGAAGTCATCATAGCTTCGAACATGGCTGCATAATCAGCAGTCTCTTCAGTAGCACGGCCTTCCCTAGCAACTGGTCTCCCCCTTCGATTCATTCTCAATATCTATAAAAAGGAATGATTAGAACATCTAGAGAAACAACTACATAAAGGACTCAAACTCTACTAAGCTACTATATTATATATAGTATTCATCCATCAAAATACAATTACGTCTCTCATACGTAGTTACGTCAGTGAGCGTTGGGTAAAATTGATTAACCAATGCTCTGATACCAAATGTGACGACCGCCCATGACCCCTGCACCGAATCTAGAGATAGTGCGCTGTAAAGTGTGCCAGGCGACCATGGACAATTTTCAGGGTAGATTAAAACAACAGAATCTATCGTATTACTCACAGCGCATGGACAAAATACAATAGAACATATGTATAGTGAAGCTTTACAGAACAAAATGGCATTGTATAAAACTCCATAATAGTTGAATACAAGCATCCAAATAGCCAATACATCAAGCCTCACTACATGACACTCAGAGAATACAAAACAGCGGAACATCCAGTACATATAATAAGAAGAAGATAATATGCAACCCTCCAGCTCGTCTTCGATATCAGCATCGTGAGAAGAGAACAGCACCTGTCACCTACTACCTAGTCTGCCCGTCCCAAAAATGGACGAACAGCCCAAGGCGATAAGAATTAAAACATAAAGCCTTGAGTCAGACAACAGTCTTAGTGAGCAGTAAATTAACTAACAACATACCAAAAGAGCATAAAGGAAAAGGAATAGGAATACAACCCTCCCACTCCACCTCTTTCTACAGTGATAGCCCCCAGACACACACTAAGCAGAAGCAACATAACAGAGCATACAATTTAAAGTAAAGTAATAATCATTCGAGTCAAGGGCGATGTTTTCCGAGTACCAAGGCCTAAATCAGATAAGCACCCAGAAAATACTGCTCTTGGGTCCGAATGACGATACAACCAAACATCCATGACTCTGGCTATCACTGTTATCATTGCTTCGATATCACCGTTAATTGAATGACCGGCACATTCTTTCAGCCGTCCGTCAAGGGCTAATGGAAACCCCGGTTCTAGACATAACTCCCACACGTCGTCGCAACCCGTGCCTAGGACTATCGAATCTGCCCAGAGTACTCGACCATCAACAGTTGGTCGTTGGGACTATCGAATCTGCCCAAACGTACTCTTGCTTAGAGCATGCTAGAACCTTCAACAACGATGCTATCCAAGCCTCCTAGTCATCCTCCTCGACGACTATTCTCATATCCGTTCATTATCCTCAACTCGAATTATATCACCGAGTTATCAACATGCTTGGAATGATCCCGTCTGGATTAGACCAAGTCTTCGTCACATGATTGCTTCGCTTCATCACATCCTCGCAAAGCCTCATCTCAACATCACATCATCAAATCTATGCATAAGAGCTTCATCATCCCGCTACATATGCCACGAGCAGCTTTCCCAATTCAAGAGCCTTTCCCTTAGCTTTTGAATCATCTTCGGTCTAAATCAAACCATCAATCATCTAATTCATAATCAATCAATCAAATCAAACATTAATCCAAACAATTAAGCATTCAAATAAGATCTAAGTAGACAATTATCACAATAATGGCATTTTCGTAATTAAAGAGTTGAAAGTCCAATAAGCATGAAAACATGAATTATATCCCTACAAACTTGATGAATGAACTTGCATAGGTTAACATATGATAAAATGGATGTAACATCATCATGAACAATGGATCTATATGGATGTACACTTAGGGCGAAGAAAATGCATGGAAATCACTATTTTAACACCAAAACGAGCCAACAATCCGATATACTCCTTTGGATCCGTGTGAGAGATAATCACCACTCACCAAATCACCAAAACAAACCCAAATCAACACGCTTCAGATCTGGACAGCGAAGGATCGAGCTTGATCAATCACCAATCCGCTTCAAACGATGAAATCTCTCTAGAAAAGATGAAGATCTTCAACTTTAGCTCTTGGATCTTCGATCTTAATCTTCGATTTGGATGAAAGGAAGCACTAGATTAGAGTGGAGAAAAGAAGTGAAGAAGTGTAGAAGTCGAGCTCTCAAAATGGCAGCACTTCGTCGCTTCAAAATCCGGATCCCAAAAAGTGAGAAAAACCCATCCTATTTATAGCAGAAATTCCTTAAGTCGAAATTTGGTTATCTCCTTAAGTCGTTTCCGACTTACGACCTAAGCCCCCTACGACTTAACAAAACCCAGCGACCTAACAAGAACATCTGCGACCTAACAACTCAGGCGCTTCAACGACTTAAAGGCCTCGACTTAACTCCACCAGCCTACGACTTAAGAATGCGCGTGACCTACGACTTAGCACTTAGCAGAACCGCATCCATACGACCTATAGGCCCACGCGACTTAACAGCTCACAACTAAACACGGCTTACGACTTAAGAATCATGCGACCTAACACTTAAATTACCCTAGCGACCTAACAACTTACACTACAAAACAACTCACGCGACCTAGCACTTAGGCAAAACCCAGCGACCTAACAACTCATGCGACCTAACACTTATGCGACCTATCTCCTTAAGTCGCTAACACGGTATAGCTCCTTAGGTCGCTAACACGCTAACTCCTTAGGTCGCTAACACGGTAACTCCTTAGGTCGCTAACACCTTAACTCGCCAGAAACTCTAAAGTCTCCTCCTTTTAGGTCGTCTACGACCTAAACCCTTACCATCCATCACACGACCTGACTCCAAACCTTAAGGTCACCAACCCCAACATTCTTAGGTCGGTCACGACTTAGCTCTTAGGTCGTTCTCGACCTAAGACTTAGACAAATTATGCCTAAAATCTGAATTGACTTGAAAATGCTAAAATTCCAGATTTTTGACGAACTTGTCGATCCGTAAAAATACGGGTCGTTACATCGAAAGTGCAGTAAACGTCATCTTCAAGCATACTTTAGGTCAAATGGGTATTTCAGAGGAGAAATTATAGCAAAGTTTTAAGCCAATCTTTGCATTCGACAATAATGGGTCTACTCCAATAGGACAGACCAAGCTCCTAGTGTAGATGGGAATTCCACCATATTCTAGGACTTTTGTGACCCTATTCGAATGGACCAACCTTTCTATGATAATGCTTTCTTTAGGAGGCCCGCCCTAGATGAAGTGGATGTGTTCGTATCACCAGAATATCTAATGGTAAAGTTTTTAACCAAGAATGGTTGGGGGATAAAAAGATGGGAGCAATTTAGCTCCTAAGAAGTATATTTCGTTACATTTGAGCAATTTAAAAGAATTGTGTTTCTTGTTATGATTCGAAGAGAAGTGAATTAAGTAAAGCTGAAATTAAAAAGCCCTTAGATTATAGTCCTTTAAGCCGACTGTCCAAGGTAAATAAGAAGACAGATATAGCCAAAAAGCCCAAAAATGTGCTGAAAAGATTTAACCTTTTTGAGAGGAAAAGAAAACGAAAAGAGGCAAACTAGGTAGAAACCAAAATAGATGGTGAAGAGATCATTAGATGGTAGAAATAAGCAATAAAGAATGAAGTCTGCCGAAGACTTAGAAGAGTAACCTTAGATTCACTTGACCAAACATAACCGGTAAAATTGGAAAAGAGTTAGGCGACAATCTTAGAAGGGAACTTATCTAATTTCTTCAGCCAAGTAAGGATGTGTTTGCCTGGTCCCACTAGGACATGGTGGGAATAGACCCAACAGTTATGAGCCACGCTCTAAACATAGATCCAAATATTGCTCCCATTCAACAAAAGAAGAGGTAATTCGATAAAGTCCGAGCTAACACATTGAAAGAAGAAGTAAAAAAGAGTACTTGAGAATTGATTGATTAGAGAGGTACTTTATCCTAAGTGGTTAGCTAATCCTATGTTGATTAAGAAATCTAACAGAAAATAAAGAACATGAATTGATTATATAGACCTGAATAAGGCATGTCCCAAAGATTGCTACCCCTTCCCTAGAATAGATCAATTGGTTGACGCCACAAGTAGACATAAGCTCTTAGCCTTTACGAATGCATGCTTAGGTTATAACCAAGTCCATGTGTTCAAACTGGAAGAAGAAAACAGAAGTTTCATAACAGATTGGTAAACTTATTACTACAAAGTCATGCCTTTTGGACTAAAGAATGCATGGGCTGCCTACCAAATGTTGGTAAATAGAATGTTCAGAGAATAAATTGGACAAAATATGAAAGTGTATGTGGACGATATGCTAGTCAAGTCCCAAGAGGAAAATAACCACTTAAGCGATCTTAAGAACTGTTTAGGGTATTAAGAAAGTACCAAATGAAGCTTAATCTACAGAAATGTTCTTTTGGAACACAATCTTGGAAATTTCTAGGATACATTATTAGTGCTTGAGGAATTGAGGCAATCCTGACCAAATCCAGGCAATTAAGGACATAGTGGAGCCAAAAACAAGCAAAGATTTGATAAGCCTAGATGGAAGAGTGGAAACACTGGACAGATTTATCTCTGAAGCCACTAATAATTGCATTCCTTTCTTTGATGTGATAAGGAAAAAGAACTTTAAATTGGGGGAAGATTGAAGGATCATCTTGAAAAACCTCTGATCCTAACTAGTCCAATAGAAGGGGAACATATATATTTCTATTTGGCGGGTTTTGAACATGCAGTAAGTTCGGTCTTAGTAAGAGAGGAGAACAAAATTCTGTTAGTTTGCGGAAGATGGTTCTAAAGGCTAATTTAATACTAGGAGGGTTGTATAGTGTTTACTGAGTTTTGTGAATCTTTTTAAATTCTTTTAAGATTATAAAGTAACAATTTAGAATCAACAATCATAGATGCAAACATTGACAAATATAAATGCAATAAAAGAAAAAAGTAAAGAGTTGGAGAGATCATACTAGGAATTTTTATACTGGTTTAGAGTTACCATACATCCATTTAACGACCCGCCTTTTTGACCATCGAGAGTCGACACCGAACACTATCACTATGTTCCAATACACATCCAATCCACAAAAGGGCAGATTGCTAGGGTGAATAAAAAGAAAAGAACGGAGAATGGAAAAAGATAGAATCTCATAGGAGAATCAACAACATATAATATAACAAGGATAGTAGAAACTATCACTTCAAACATACAGAGTATATCAGAGTTAAAAACAAACCTTATTAGTTGGACAGTTATAAAATCCTGACCTTACAAATGCCGAGAGGTATACTATATAATATAGCGGAAAATAAAATACTATGATAGGTGAATCATCAGCTCCTCTTCATGACCTCCATAACACCATGGACAACCAGGGAAAATACTCAGTCCAACCTGAGCATTATAAATAAATAACACCCAGATCAGTTTGGAAATACCAGCGTGAGATAACTTAAATAATGAGGAACGTATAAAGTTCTGTGAGACCACGCCGCTAACGCAGAATTGGTTTTCACCTCACAAGAATAACATCCATACAAGCAAGAGCGGAAATAAATATCAGGAACAAATCCAAATATGAATGAGCATAAATAATATTAAACCAGACTTGAAAGAACGTAAATAAACTAAGTAAAATCCAAACTGGACAGAATGGATAGAACAAGGAAAACAGTCCAACTTAATAGAATGGACTAAATAAGGTAACAATCCAAACTTGATAAAATGGACTGAATAAGGTAACAGTCCAACTTGATAGAGTGGACTAATTCAATACTTAAATGCCGTGATGAGGAGTTGGCTCTACTTGTGGCAATTTAAAGCTAAAACAGATTCAAGGATTCGAATCAAATAAGGAAAGTAAAATTTCCAACAAATGACTAGGAGAGTGCAGCCCCCCTTAAATATACCTCTAGTAATATACTCTTGAGAAGGTCATATACTCGGTGACCTCATCCGGAAAAGTACTAGCCGGACCACAGCAAACCTTCCCGAGAATCTGAATATTTCACATCTAAACACAAACCATTTTTCACGTGATGGTACACAAATATCTAGATGAGATGTGAAAAACCCTTTTGATGGAAGAAACCCCACATAGCTGGACATCCCTTGGCTCTTTGGGTTTAGTCATTTCCGACAAAGGATAACAAATCTCAATGGAGCAATAAATCGTCTTAGAATGACGATAATAAAGAAGCTGAAGTAATTGATAGCTAAGATACCAACTAACGAGGATATAAAATGATCGTATATGGAAATTAAGTCTTGTATACTTATCACCACTGATTGAATTCAAACTTGTACTTTTTCTTGGTTAACAATAATACCGAACAAATCAAGGTAGTGTTACCTCAAAGTCATGTCCAATGATTATTCTTAACTTTTAAAATAGTGACAAGTTTACTTCTTCGATGTTTAGTGCTAATTATATAAATAGATCGTTTCTGTATAAGTGATTTGTTTTACGGAATAATTCATTTCCATAAACGAATCAAACTTTTTCTTTTAAAAATGAACTGAACTTGTGCTTGATTTCCATATTAGAATTAGTTCTTGATTATAAAACGTTAAGATAATAATCTTTCCAAGTGCTCGACCCCGAAGGCCTAAACCAACATCAAATCGACACCCAGAAAATTATCCCAAAAGATAATAAACAATTTAAATACCTTTTATAACTTTAAAACAATATTAATTATCCCGAAATATAGTTAATCACATTTAAAATCACTTTTAAATAAACAAATCCATTATCTTTAATAAAATAGATAATTATTTCCAAATACTTTTATAACATTGGTAAGTTAACTTTAAATTTTTTATTAAATCAGTTTATTAACTTTAAATCAGTTGATTAAAGTAATTTTTAAATATTAGTTAATTTACTTTACTCACTTTTATTAAGTCGATTAATTAACTTTAAGTAACATTAATCACAAAGATTAATTAAATTCAAATAATCATTAGTTAAAAATGAATAAGTCATCTCAAACATCATTTATTAAAATGATAAGAAATTTTAAATTCCATTAATTACAACAATTAATTAAGTTCAAATAATCATAAATTAATTAAATTCAAGCCTCATTAGTTAAAATGATTAATTAAAATATCATTTGTTAAAATGATTTATTCAATTATAAAAAATCATCAATTAAATGATTTAACTGAATTCCAAATATCATCAGTTAAAACAATTAATTAAATTTAAAATAATCATTAATTAAAATGATTAATAAAATTCAAATATCATTATTTAAAATAATTAATTACTTTTAAATATCATTAAGTAAAATGATTATAAGTTTCAATTATCATTAATTAAAATAATTAATTGAGTTCAACAAATTAATTAAACTCCGTTATCATTAATTAAAAGAATTAATTAAACTCAAATAATCATTAGTTAAAACTATTAATTAAGTATAAAACATCATTAGCAAAAAAGATTAATTAAATCTAAAGATAAACCAATTTTAATTTTTTTTATTAAATTGGTGAATTAATTTCAAAATCATTAGTTAAAATAATTAATTAAATTTAAAACAATCATTAATTAAAATGATTAATTAAATTCAAATATCATCATTTAAAATGATAAATTACTTTTACATATCATTAATTAAAATGATTATTAATTTCAATTATCATTAATTAAGATAATTAATTACACTCAAATAAACATTAGTTAAAATGATTGATTAAGTATAAACATCATTAGCAAAAATGATTAATTAAATCTAAAGATAAACCAATTTTAATCATTATTTATTAAATTGGTTAATTAATCTCAAAATCATTAGTTAAAATGATTAATTATTTTAACTTATCATTAATCCAAATAATTAATGAATTTTAATATTCCATTTAGCGGAAACACAAGCTCAAGTTCATGTGACAGGGTTTTGGGGGGTGAAATTGAATAAATGAGATATAGCAAAATTGCTATAATGACATTTAACAAGTTAAATGGAATATCAGGATTTATTTCAATCAAACATCAGTATAATAGCATCAGGATATAAATAAATAATTGTTGGTGAGAAACTTCTCAGGGTCTCTCTATAGATTTTCCCTGCAAAATAATGGTTATGGATAATATATAGATAATCATATGGGTTCATAACGATCAAATTAATATGTCATCCATTTTTCCAGAAGAAAATTCAACCAAACAATCAATTGAACAATCTAACTAACATCCAAGCAATTAATAACATATATAACATCATAGATATGATATAATAAAATTTAATGTGAGTTAAACTCATATTGATTTTCGTTTTTCACCGAAACGTCCTTATTTTGGACTAAAACCGTCCAATTTTAGCATAAATTTTCACTTTCTCCAAATCCCACCAAACTATCTCCATCGTGTAGATCTCGACGACACGAGTCCAATGTAAAAAACGTCGTTTGAACCTGACCTCGTACGCAAAAGTTATTCAAATTATAAGTTTTCGGATTTATATAATATAATTAAATAGTTAATTACGTCATTAACCAAACTAATTACCCCTAAAATCCTTCTTCCCCATTCATAATCACCTCCTGTACATAGCGTACATGTACATAAAGGAACCCACCGTGGCCGCTTTCTTCAAATGAAGATATCTCCTTCGTTTCTCAACGAAACGACCTCGTGTTTTCGCCAACGTGACCGTCTTATCGCAAGCTTCGACCTCAACCCCTCGGATCCACCTCCACCTGCCCTAAAAAATACCAACCTCAAGCACCCCTATACAGCCCCTCAAAAAGACGAATCCAACAAATGACCACCAAACTCCATAAAACTTCAACACTAGATGATATTCGACCTCCGGAACTTAAATCCAAGCTCCGATTTCCCAATCGACGACCACAAACTACAAAAACTCCAACCCTAGCTCATTGCCCTAAATGACCTTTACCCCAAAGCATGACGAACATCACAAAGCATACCCAGACGAAGCTAATCACCATACAAATTCAACGAATCAAGAATTAGGATTTTAGTTGAGTAGATCTTTGGTTTTTAAACCTAAACACTATGATAATATCACTTGATTTTGATATAAAATGTTTTGGTTATCGTAAAGTAAAAACCCATCTGTTTTTATGTGCGGTATGGTCTTACGAGATACCCTTTGTTTGATAGGTTTTCAAATGTAGAAATCAATTTGGTTGTTACTTGTTATTGAGTTTTACTCACGCTGGTTTACCAAATTGACCCGGGCATTATTCCATGTAATGCTCGGGTCAGACTGAGCATGTTTTCCCAGGTTTAGCTGGATACTTTGGAGTTGGAGAGGAGCTGGATGGTCAAGATGTATTCATGTATATTTTTCTTTCGTTGTATAATAGAGTCTGTATGTTTGTCAATGAAAGGACAGTTTTCTATAACTGTCCAAATTTAGGATAAGTTTAGTGTACTCTGATGTTGTGTATATGAATAAAGATGTTTCCTTTTTGTAAAGATCATTGTTGTATTATATATTATTCATTGTGTTGTGAGATTCTATGTTGTTTAGTTTTTTTCTTTCTTATACCTTCTTCTTTCACCCTAACAAATCGGTATCTCCGGCACTTGAATGTTCAGCATGTGATACAGTGGACGTATTAGTATCGATTTTCGAGGGTCGAAAATCCGGTTTGTTGCATTTAGTATTAGTGCTGAAGGTTAATCGAGAACCTTGGCCCTGGTGGGGTAAACTCATTTGGAATTGGGTAAGTGAGACACTAGAATGAGCCTGAGTGTATTATAAATATGAGTGCGTATTTATTAATGAGTAAAAATGTTTTATATTGTGTTGTTTGATATGTTGAGTGGCTTAAGAATTCTAGTCGATGCGTTTGACCAATGTTATCGATAAGGATTTCCTAAACACTTGGACAAGTCCAATTGACATAATATTGTTTTAAAATTAGTAGATGAAATAATTTTACCTAGGATATATTTTATATAAAAAGGAATGATTTTCAAAAGTCTATATAGTTATCGATGAGATGTAGGGTTAAAATTGGATTTAGAATAGAATGTGTTTAGTTAAAAGGAAACCTTTAGATGACTTTATAAAAATGAAAAGGATTGTGAGAATATTAAATCCCGGTGGCATTGATAAAGATTTAAATGATTTTGGAAAAGTTGTAGTAATTATACTTAAAGAGATTTTAAGATATAAATATTTTAAAATGGATTTGAAAGTAAAGTTTTCTTCGGACAGTTTGGGAAGGAGTTTCGATCTGTTTTGTGATAATCGGAATAATCTTCTAAGTTACAATCGAATGTTTGCTTAGGCAGGTATGATAGTGCACTTAGTAAATTATCCTCTTTGTCATTTTACAATCGAAACGAGTTTGAATCCGAATGAATCCAAAGCTAGTGGATGATTTTGTTAAAAAAAAACTATTTATCTATAAATAGTATTGTTTCAAAAAGGAATTTGTGAAGAAAGAAATATTTTTATGATTAACTAGTTCGAGTGTCTTGGAAATGACTAAATATGGGTAAGGGATGTGTTTGAATGGTAAACACTTCTCTTGAGTATTTCCTTACTTAGTAAAAGGGATATATAATACTATTTGGTAGCGCCCGGTTCCTTGATATCATTTTAGAGTTACTTGGGCTATATATTATGTTTTCAAAAGGGAAAAAATATAAAGTATCATTTCGAAAGGTTTTTGAAATAAAACCCGGTATTGTGTTCTCGAATCACTTAAAAGAATAGAGTTTTCAAAATAAAAAGATGTCTTGATTAAGAGCAGGTTAATAAATAAAGTTTTAAATTCATTGAACAGCCTAAGTTAAGTAAAACCAATTTAAGATTTGAAATTGTATATACTCTTTTGGATATAAAAGAGTATCATACTAAAATGAATTTGAGTTATAGAGTGTTAATAAACTTAAGTAATGTTCTTAAGTAAAATGGTGATTCTTTAAAAAGGGTACTTATAATTTTGGGAAGTAGGAACCAATGGGATTGGTACGTAGATCATTTATCCTTTTCACATAGTTCTCGACCAAGATTCGAGCACATAACTCAAGGTGTTTCACACAATTCCGAATTGGGATTTATCGCCCGATTTTTTTACGGCAAGCGTTGATGAGGGCTCTTAAATGGAACGAAAGGTTGTCTATCATAGTTTATGGCCATGCAAGGAAAGCAGAGGTTTCTAATTAAGAAGCCTGATCAAAGTCCGCACTAGGAAGTCGAGTGAGCGATACTAGTTCGAAAATGAAGTTATGTATTCGAGTGAGTGATCGAATCAGATTTTATATAGGAATGATCTATGTACACCATATGGATTGATGAATAGTTTTAAGTATTTCTAGGAATAGGGGTGTGGTATAATTTCGGGGATGAAAATCTTTTAAGGGGGAAGAATTCAACGACCCGCAAATTTATCACTTGGATAAATATTTATTTTTAAAATATTTAGATATGGGTTTAAAAGTAAGAAATAAACATGTTTTAAGTGGTAAATAATAATAGTTATTTTTTTTTGGGAAAAATATTCGCTGAAAAATTACCGAGGTAAAATATTGAAAATTTGTTAATATCGTCCTAGGTAAATATCGATAAAACAGCCGAAAATCGTTTTATCAATAAAACTGCTTTTAAACAACAAGGATCTTGCACGACTCTAGATTCATACACTAATATATGTATTCAAACTAGATGATGAAATAAAATATTTTATTTTAAAAAAAATGTATTTATGACATCGACCATTGATATCATCGGCTTTATATATTTCTTCGGGAATTCAAGTTAAGTTTAAATATTAAATAATGGGCAAATAAACGTTTTTTATTTATTTAATAATGATGGTAAAATCATTTTTAAAATTTGTTTACCGAAATAGATAGTTGTTAGAAAAATAGAAAATGTGACCGAAGAACGTTTTTCGGAATTTCGACTTTCCGACGCCGGAAAGTTGTCAGGAACGTTGTTCGTCTTTGTGCACTATACACACACATATATAAGAGTTAATTAACAAAATAATAATAATACACTAATAGTATATTATCTTATGTTAATTATGTTTAGCAAGTGATGTGACAAGTCATGGTTTTAAAAATAACAACTTATATATATAAGTACATATCATTATCTCTTGTCATATCTTAGCCTTATCATCATTATCCATCATAACCTAGAGGACGTGACTAGAGAGGGGGAGATGTGACATATGAAGAGGAAGTTGGTGTTGTGACTTATCAAAATAATGACATGTTAGGATATTTTAATCTAAGGTTAGGTTGGTAATTTTCCTACTTTCTTGTGTCTATAAATACACATTCATTTCACCATATTTTTATTTACTTCTCCATTTCTATTTTCCTAATGCTTTCATCATGTTTCATGGCTTCTTATATTAGTTTAATTTTTTTTTTAAATTAAAAGATTTAATTTGTTTTAAAGATGCAAACTTGTTTTTAAATTCTTTCTTCTCCATTTTTCCTCCACTTTATTCGGCCATAACTTCCTCTATTTTACACCAAATCAAGATTTTCTTTTTTTTCAAATCGTATAAAATTTCAGTAACTACAACTTTCTTTCTTCTACCTTTTCTAATTTCAAGTTTAGGTTTGTCAAAATCTCATTTCTTTGCAGTGTACTTTTAAACTTAGAAATTCAGGTCCGAACATAGCTCTCCTTATTTTGACCATATCTACCTCAAATGGAGTCTGATTTGAGTGATTCATTTTTTTAAATTGTAGAGAAAATAATTTTCTACAACTTTTCTTTTGATCACTTTTCCAAAATCCGAGAGTAATATGTCCAAAAAATCAAATGGAAGATGAAATATTTTTGGGGTGATTTTTGGTGCATATAAGGCCTGAGGTTTCAATGATTTCGGTGAGTAAAACTACTTTGTTTTGGAAAAGTTTTTGACTTTATTATGACGTGTTATTGTGATGAGAATATTGATGTTATATAGGTTTTTAACCCAAGCTGATCCAGAAGAAGTCAGAACAATTTGGACAAGTCATAATAGTTTAGAAGTCAACCAAAAGAGCTAGAGTAACCAACCAAAAAGAGCAAAGAAAAGAAGATGAGCAAATTCCCCAAGGACATGTGGCAATGACTTAGTGTTAAATATGTTTTCTTGCATCATGATCCAATCCATATTATAGCAGTGGTGACTGAGTTTGACGAGATTTCGAGTTAGCTAAACCAAGGGACAAGCATTCGTTCAGTCCAATCAGTAGCTAAGTACAACTAGCAAGTAAACCGCCGTCAAAATAAGGCAATGTGCAATGAAACTACATGAACAACGTCGACACAAGACGACGTAGAAAGTTCGAAAGCCAAAGTCCAGAAACATACTAAGTGGATGGATCGCCAGCGATCCATACACCATGGATCGCCAGCGATCCATACTTGATCTTGAAATCAGTGCGACCTAAACAAAGCAAAGTAGAGGAAAAAGGGCTACGAAGTTAGCTCACAATCCACCTAAAGATATGGATCGCTAGCGATCCATGACTTTAGCTTGGGTCGCATGCTAATCTCCGTTGCGTCTTCTTATGTCCATCTGCATGCAATTAGCGAACAGGCTCGGCCCAATAGCTCTCCAATCTCTATAAATACCATCCTATCTGCAACATAAACAAGATCTTCTCCAGACTAGTGGTGCAAACTCTACTGGAAGCTTTCTTCACTCTTCACCTCCTTCATAACAATCTCCAAAGGGGTTCACTGTGATTCTTCAGTAGATTCCAACCTTGGAGATTCAGTCTAGCTAAAGATAATCAAGAGTTTTGTAATCAAATACTTCTTCTAACAGTATTCAGTCTATAATAGAAATTATAAAGGGGACACAGGCTTCGTTAATAGCCGAACCACTATAAATGTCTTCTTGTCTTCTTTCTCTTACTGCTTTTTGCTATATCTATTATCTACATTATTGCTCTGTGAGAACATGGCTGGTGCTTTCATAATCAAACCAGGGTGTTGATCCATTTTTTGGGTTAACATTTTGGTGCTTTCACTGAGAACCTAACTCAGGATCCAGATCTAGTTGTCTACTTTGGATCAGATAGGTCCAGAAGTTAGATCCTTAATCTTTGCTTGAAAAATCTACTTATTGGAATCAATGGCTCGTGGATGAAGGAGAACTGCCTCTGGAAGGTCCATAGGAGCAGTGATAGCTGGAGAAAATGTTAATCCTCAACAAACCGAAGTAAATGGTGCTGACTTAGGAAATCAAGCGCCAACATCCTCCAATCAGCAAGAAGTCATCACTAGAGATGAGTTGAATAAGATGGTTGATGAAATCAACCAAAAAATGTAAAGTAGCCAAAAGGCTTTGATGGATAAGCTTAACGCTCTCTTAACCTTACAGACAAATCCTGCTCCAAGAACTATGCATGAACCCACGGCTGTTATAGAATAAGAAAATTCTTTCATTTTTGGTCTAAACATAAGAAACGAAAAACAACTGTAAAAAAGGTGACAATGGGAACCATGGGATTTAACATGGAAGGAAATACGAGTACCCCGCTCGACGCAAGGCAACCATGTCTAAACTTGAATCAAGGGGCGAAGACCCCGCAAGAAGATATAGCTATGGACCTCTCCAACTCAGAAGATGGATAGCAAGACGACCAGTTGGAAGAGACTGTCAACATACTCGATGATGTTAGGAACGTCCAAACTGCTCCAATCAGGCCAACTGCAAGCCAACGGGACCCCGCGGGAGTGGCTCTCCCAAAGATAGGAGAGCCTAGGCTTAAACCCACTCGCCAAGACCGTTTGCAAGGCGAAACACTTAGTGTAGTGACTGACTGCTGCCCCTAGGATTACCGGACAGTAGAGGCATACATAGTAGACATTGTCAAACGATTAATGGACGAGAGTAAAAATAGGAGAGGTGATGAATGGGGATCTGCACCAAGTCGAACTCCCTTTATTGATGAAATCTCGAATGAGAAGTATTCAAAAAAATTCACAATGCCAACTATTACATCCTACAACGGGACAAAGGACCCAAAACCCCATACAGTTGGTACATGGATGGAGCTAAGGCCTTTGAAGCTGTTCGGTGCAAGTATTTTCCCATCTTTCTAGAAGGAATTGCGTCTATGTGGTTCACTAGGCATCCGCCTAGATCTGTCTCTACTTTTGACCAATTAGCAATAAGATTTCTCAATCAGTTCAGGCTTCATTCCGTGCAACCAAAAGATGTCATGTCCCTATCCAGATTATTCCAGGGATGCAACGCTGAAATATTTCATGAACCAATTCAATACCGCAGTGACGGAAGTAAGCAACCCCAACGAAGACATGGTTTTTATGCCATTAGTTCGTGCCATTCACCCGGAGACTGAATTCGAAAAGTGGATTAAGATGAAGCAACCTACCACAAGGAAAGACTTCAATCGTAAAGCAAGTCAATACTTAAGGTTGGAGAAAGCGCAGGAGTTGGAGAGGAAGTCTACTAGTGTGCAACTGATGAACATCGGACAGAGCAACGTAGCTATGAATCAAAACGCGCACGCTTCTAAAACTGCTGAAGGCATCACAGGGAAAGATGGAAATTAAAAGAGGAAAAATCAAAATTCCAAGAAAAGAAATGGTAATGGAAACAATAAAAGGCTTAAAGGGTTTTGGCTCGAAGACTACACCCCTCTAAACAACACTCCGAAAAATATTTATCTCGCAACACAGGGGACCGAGGAATACAAAAAACCCCCTAAGAAGGAAGCAACTGTGCAACAAAAGCACTCAGGAAAGTTCCGCCGCTTCCACGAGACACGCGGTCACAATACAAACGAATGTCGCCATCTAAAGAATCTCATTGAAGAGTTGATCCGAGATAACAAACTCCAGCAGTACGTGAGGAAGTCACAGAATTCTGATCAACCCGTAGCTCCTCAACCTCCTAGAGAACGAAGGAGTCAAGCCAAAACTAGTGAAGAAGGGTCAAAACGAACTAACCAAAGGCTTATTATTGGAACAATATCTGGGGGACCACACCCCGCGCAAAGAAGTTGGGGAGAGATGGAGCGATATGCAAGTTCATTGAAGCATGCTTCAAAGGAATCATATCTTGCAATAGAAGATGAAACTCTAGCCAAGCTACAGAAATTTTTAAGTGACAATATAATGTTCCGAAATCGGGACACCGAAGGAATCGAAGCTCTGACTCTTGATCCAATGGTGGTAACGGTGGGAATTGGTCCCGCCGTTGTTCGACGAGTGTTGGTCGATAGTGGCAGCTCTGTTAATATACTTCTCAAACGTACTTTTGATCAAATGAAGATCGGCATAAAAAGCATATATGCATGCCAAACAAAGATCCAAGGGTTAACTGGCGAACCCAAGCAACCTATGGGAATGATCGACCTGTTAGTAGAACTCGAAGAGGAGGATCAAAAATTCACCCTCATTTTCGTAATCGTGGATGAAATGTCTGCATATAATGCCTTCATAAAACGGCCCGCATTAATGGATTTAACTCTGGCCCAATGGTGCCTAACCATGAAGTTCCCTACTGCAAACGGAATCGGCGCCGTTGTTCGACGAGTGTTGGTCGATAGTGGCAGCTCTGTTAATATACTTCTCAAACGTACTTTTGATCAAATGAAGATCGGCATAAAAAGCATATATGCATGCCAAACAAAGATCCAAGGGTTAACTGGCGAACCCAAGCAACCTATGGGAATGATCGACCTGTTAGTAGAACTCGAAGAGGAGGATCAAAAATTCACCCTCATTTTCGTAATCGTGGATGAAATGTCTGCATATAATGCCTTCATAAAACGGCCCGCATTAATGGATTTAACTCTGGCCCAATGGTGCCTAACCATGAAGTTCCCTACTGCAAACGGAATCGGAGTGGTGAAAGGAGATCAGTGTGTCGCCAGGGAATGCTACATTGTAGAATTACGTGAATCCAGAAGAAGGGAAAAGGGGACGGATGTGGGGAGAACTCTTCACATCCGTGAACCTTCTGAATAGCAACTACAATGCCACCCTTGGCTTGGGGACCATAGCCGATTCGACAAGGTTTTGAACCCTAGAAAGAAGAGTTCAGAGGAGGAACGGGCAGCACCGGCAGAATTGACGATGTCCGTCCCAGTCGATATGGACGACCCGACTAAAGTCTAGAAAATTGGATCGCACCTTGGAAACATGATGCCGTTAGAACATACTAAGTTTCTTCATGCCAACTTGGATGTGTTTGCTTGGAAACACTCTAATATGTGTGGGGTATCACCCGAAATCATGTGCCACGCACTCAACATTGACCCCAAGTTCACACCTGTAAAGAAAAAGAGGCGCAAACTAGGTCCTGAACGGTCCAAGGCGTTAAGAGAAGAGGTGGAGAAGTTAATGGCCAATGGTTTTATCCATGATGCAACTTATCCTGAATGGGTATCTAACCCGGTCTTAGGAAAAATGTCCAATGGGAAGTGGCGAACTCGTACCGATTACTCGGACTTTAACAAAGCTTGCCTAAAAGACAGCTTCCCTCTTCCCAGAATAGACCAGCTTGTGGACAGAATGGCAGGACATGAGCTGCTATCATTCATGGATGCATACTCCAGGTACAACCAAATCTTGATGCATTAACTTGATCAAGAAAACACCAGCTTCATCACTAACCTGCGATTATACTGCTATAGGGTGATGCCATTCGGTTTGAAGGACGCCAGGGCAACTTATCAAAGGTTGGTAAATACCATGTTCAAGTGCCAAATTGGGAAAACTATGGAGGTTTACGTGGACGAAATGTTGGTCAAACAACGAGCAGCTGCCAACCACCTGGATAATCTCGCTAAAATGTTCGAAATACTCCGAAAGTACGGAATGAAACTCAATCCACTTAAATATCACTTCGGAGTAGCCTCCGGAAAATTCTTAGGATTCATCATAAGTTCCAAGGGCATTGAATCAAATCTAGAACAAATAACGGCACTACGAGAATTCCAAGCTCCAAAGAATAAGAAGGAACTGCAAAGCCTGAATGGAAAGTCATAGCACTAAGTCAATTTATATTGAAAGCTATCGACAAGTGTATACCATTCTTCGATGCACTAAAGAAAGGAAAGAAAAACTTTGATTGGAGTGAAGCTTGTCAAATAGCATTCGAAGAATTGCTGCGGCACATGGAAGCTCCGCCAATCCTATCAAAGCCTGTGGATGGAGAAGACCTATTCATTTACTTAGCAATCTCGCCTCATGCATCGAGCACCGCCCTTGTGCGTGAAGAAGCAAAAATCCAACGACTCATGTATTACATTAGCAAGCGGTTTATCAGAGCCGAGAAAAATTACCCAAAGTCGGAAAAGCTAGCGTATTGCCTCTTGATCGCATCCAGGATGTTACGACCATACTTTTAGGCATATCCAATCAAAGTGTTGACCGATCAGCCCTTGAAGCAAGTGTTGTATCGACTTGAAACTTTCAGACGACTTCTCAAGTAGAACATCGAACCGATTCAATATGGCATCACATACCATCCAAGGAAGACCATCAACGGGTAAGCACTACCTGATTTCATCATCGATTTTACTATACGGGACGACGAGAAAGAAACACCACTGGAAGTGGAAACGCAATGGAGACTCTTTGTTGATGGCACATCCAACAATCTTTGTTCGGGCGCAAGAGTAGTGCTTGAAAACCCCGAAGGACGAGCCATTTGCTATGCCTTACACTTGGAATTCCCTGCGACAAATAACGAAGCGTAATATGAAGCATTGATAGCAGGATTAAAAGTTGTGAAAGAGCTCAAAATAAAATCCGTTCATATCCACAGCGACTCCTAGCTAGTCGTCTGCCAAGTGAAGGGGGAGTACTAGGCTCGAGGGGAGAATCTTGTCATGTACCTGTCTAAAGTGCAAGAGCTGCTAAGCGACATCGAACATTACACCATTACCCACATTCCACTGGAGAAAAACACCAAGGTGAATTATTTGGTTAAACTGGCCAGCTGTGGAGAAGCTCAGTCATTGGGGCTAGTCCCAGTTGAAACTCTAATCACCCTGAGCATAGACGAACTGGATGTCGACTGGATCCTCGAGATCACCATCGAACCAGAGATGTGGATGACGCCGATAAAGGACGATTTACTTGCAGGGACCCTCCCGACTAACCGAAATCATGGAAAAAAGCTTCTTCGAATGGCACCGTGATTAATGATACAAGACGGAAGACTCTATCGAAGGGGATTCTCAACCCTCCTTCTTAGATGTGTGTCCGATGACGAAGCCCGATGAATCCTAAAGGAAGTGCATGAAGGCGAATGCGGAGACCACACTAGGGAGCAGACCTTTGCAAAGAAAGTCCTTCGATATAGATACTTCTGCTCGACAATAAACCACGATGTTGCAGACTACGCCAGAAGATGTAATCACTGCCAAAGATTCAGCAAAATTAAATGAATCCCTTCAACAGAGCTAACGCAGATGGTCAGCCCGTGGCCATTTGCAATACGAGGAATCGATTTGATCGGCATCCTGCCAATAGAAAAAGGAGGGGCCAAAAATGGTATAGTTGCCATTTATTATTTCACAAAATGGACCGAAGCGGAACCGCTGGTCACCATAACCACAAAGAAAGTCATTAATTTTGTTACTAAAAATATAATTTGCAGGTTTGGTGTGCCACGGAAAATCATCACTGACAATGGAACTCAATTCGAAAGCACCGAATTCAAAGACTTCTACAGACACTTCCGAATTGAGAAGAGCTTTTCAGTAGTGGCTCATCCATAGGAAAACGGGCAAGTGGAAGCAATAAACAAGATCATCAAGTCCACCATCAAAAAGCTACTAACTAAAGAAAAATGAAACTGGGTTGATGAACTTCCACTCGCACTATGGGCTTACAGAACTACCCACAAAGCGGCGACCGACCACACCTCGTTCGCTCTGGCATACTGCTCAGAAGCAATGATTCCCGTTGAATTAGAAGTCCCCTCGCACAGAAGGAAATTTTTTAATCAAAAGCAAAATGAGCAGCTCCTACTCGAATCACTGGATATGATTGATGAAAGAATGGAAGAAGCCGAGTTATGAACCACTGCCTACCAAAAAAGGGTCGCACGATACTTCAACTCCAAAGCTCACAACCAAACCTTCGAAGTGGGAGATCTCGTACTTAAGAGAGTCTACCCCATCCCGGGGGCCTTCGGACCGAACTGGGAAGGACCATATGTCATTAGTCCAAAGCTAAGGGATGGAACTTTCAAGCTAACAACCGTCGACGGAATCCAAATTCCCATGGCATGGAATAGCGAATCGCTCCGCCGTTACTTTGTTTGAAAATTACTTTATGTACTCTCTATTTTTCAGCAAATAAGTTGTCCCGGGATGTCGGGGGCATTGTAAATAGGCAATAATCTGCCCTGCTTTCCTTAATAAAAATTGATTCGCTTTTTGAACCAACAAAACTATGTTTGTAATAATTACCCGCGAGGTCGACAGAAGCAAATTGACTCACACCGTTGGATCGGCGGAACCCGATCTTCGCCTTCTAAAAACCAGTCTTGCCCCGGCGATATCGGGAAGGCTAAAACATACACTCCTCACGTTGCTCGAAGATAGGCAACACCAAGGAATACTAAAAGCCACGCATCCAATAAGCTGTGCACTAACTTTCAAAACACGAACCCCTCACATTGCCCGAAGATAGGCAGCACTGGGAGTATTAAATGCCATGCACCCCATAAGCCGTGAACCAACTTTTCAACATAAATTCCTCACATTTCCCGAAGATAGGCAACATCAAGGAGTACTAATACCATTTCGGACCGACGGGTCATATCAATCCCAAAAGCCACGCATTTCATAAGCCACGCATTAACTCTCGGAGCCATGAAGTCACGCTCCAAAAATCTAAACTCCTCACGCTGCCCAAAGATAGGCAACACCGAGGAGCATCGCTATGAAATCATGCTCCTAAAATGTAAACTCCCCATGTTGCCCGAAGATAGGCAACACCGAGGAGCATCGCTGTGAAATCATGGTCCTTAAACATAAACACCTCACGTTGCCTAAAGATAGGCAACACTGAGGAGCATCAGAATCGTTCCAGATCGATGGGTCATATCGATCCTAAAATCCGCACATCCTATAAATCGCGCGCACATTCAAGTCCCGGAATTGCCCCAACAATACCGAGAAATTTATCCATACAAGAATAACAAGAATCAATCCACTCCCATTGTTGGAAGCAATGGGCATGACTACAATAAAATCGGAGTGCTACAAACCAGCGGAAAATTTTCAACTGGTGACACTCAATGAATAACTATAATATTTAACGTTGGTATTGTGTAACCGCCTGTAGTTAACTCATACAGTGTGCACATTTCAAACATGCATATGTTGCATACTTACCAGAATATCGCAAAAAACTTAGATTACATGCTACAGTTACAAAACTTCCGGAAGAAGAAAAATCGAGTTGTGACTTAGTCAAATTTCAAGTTCTAATATGCAAACAGCCCTGTGAACTGGGGGCCATACACCGACACTTAAACAAAAATACTTAAAAACAATAATTTCACAAGTTTTGTTACTCTAAACAAAGAATTTTGGCAGTAATTACATGACTAGATAAAGTGAAGTAAAAGTATATAGAGTAAAGTAAGTGCATATAACACACATGAGAAAATAAGTGTAAACAAAACAAGTATAGGTACACAGAACGCATATGTACAGATAAGTGAGACTACAGTCAAAATATCAACAATGTATTACTTATAACTTTCTTTTATACAAGGTCAAAACGTGGCGGTCGTACCCACACAATTCCGGCCAAAAAAGTAAAATACACACCACAACAAAAACACTAAGTGCAGACTCTGCACTTGAACAAAACAACACAAAATGAATCAAAATTAGATCAGTCACCACCCAAGCTTCTCAGTGATTCTTTCCACCACTCCCCTTTCCGCCTTTTGTTCGAAGTTTCTGCTTTGCCTCGGGAGTGATGCCGCTGCCAGTAATGTCAACAATATCCTCAGCGCTAATGTCCTCTTCCTGCTCTGTGACCTTCTCATAAGGTTCTCCCTTTGTTTTACACTTCCTTGACTTGCAGGAGCTCTTGGAAGCCTTGATTGCTTCAACCTTCTTATTTTTGACGGCAGCTAGCTGCTATTGAGATTGGCGTGGCTACTCACTTTGAACCTCTTGCTCCCGAACTTCGGCCGCCGTTATGGCACCTTCCAAAGATACAAAAGGGTCATCCAAGCCATGAAGTGCGGCAATCTTCTCGAACACCTGCCCCGGCTGCGAGCTGGACACGGACACGGTGACCAGAGCAGGTATGGAAACAAGCATGGAAGCAGTGGAGATAGCAGCAGGTCTAGGCACTGAAGAAATAGGCAGATCGGCAGAGAAGGAGGATGGACCTATAAGATCAAAAATGAAAGCATTAAATTCTTCCTGCTCTTGCGGCGTAAGATGAAAACTCTTGAACTCGAGGGAAACAAGAAGATTACCTACGCTGGAGGAATGACCAGGAA
Organism: Allium fistulosum; assembly: GCA_030737815.1. Lineage (NCBI taxonomy): Eukaryota > Viridiplantae > Streptophyta > Magnoliopsida > Asparagales > Amaryllidaceae > Allium > Allium fistulosum. Next base: position 241,052,419 of record CM060902.1, read on the forward strand.
TATCAACTTCGTACTCACCACCTTCACCATCCTTCGATGGCTCTACAATCCGAAGGGAAGCCTCAAGCTTAGAACTTGTTAGCGGATCGTGGGGCTGCCCCGATGATTCGTCGGCACTAAAAATGAAAGGCTCCATAAGCACTTTAGCAGCCGCAGTCGGGGCAGCATCGACATCTTCTTTCTCTCTCTCGATATGTAAAATCTCTTGGCCCTCTAGCAATGCCTTCTTTGATTCTATATTGAGGTTAGCATTCTCTAACTCTCGCTTGGTATAATCGTCACAATTGTCATGAAAGCGGGTCAAGATTTCCACCCAAACCACAGCGAGAGTGCACGGGAATTTAGGGCCTAAGTAGTTCAGGCTCCCCTGATGCAGCAAAGAGTTGACATAAAAATTCAAGATGGTCTCATCCATCTTCTCCATCTTCCTTTCAAAAGCGTTCTGAAGCTCCAGATAATCCACCGTAATGGCGGCCTTTTCAACTTCATCACGAGACTTATTGGCGCTAAGCTGCGCAACTTGATCCTATAGCCCGGCGATTGTCTCAGCCTGGTCGAAAATGGTCTTATTATGCCCCTTTCCGACAAGATCATGATTGGAGATAGTTTTCTTTTGGGCCTTAATTGTCGCGCTGCGTAGTGCCACCCACTCTTTTAATTTGGTCTCTTCTGTATGGGCCTTCTTAATTTCGTCCCTGTAGACGATCTTAATTCTCTTGTGGGCCTCTTTTAATTCTTTCAACAAGTCGGCGTTCTTTTTGCTTTCTCGAAGCGTCGCATCTTTCTCCTCCTCTAGCTGTCTGATCCTGGCATTGTGTTCTGTCAACGCCCTTTCAAAATCATCCTTCTTTGATTCAAAAGAAAGGACTTCCTAATAGTTGTTAATTTGTGTCAGCCAGTTGTTTGCATAATTTTTCCCAACCTTCGGCTTGTCCTAAATCGTTCTGGATAGCCTGAAGATGTGGCACATATGAATCGCTATGAACCAGATGGAGATCACAATCAAACTTAACCCCCCTTAAGAAGCATCCTGGGAGCGCCGCCTTAAGCCTGAGCGGACCAAATGAAGAATACAGGCGGATCTCCGGTGGGGGCGTGAAGCACCGGGGGCAAGAGCAACAGAAGATGACAGAAGGTAAGTTAAAGATGGGATGGGGACAGAAGTAGCTGGGATTTCCTGACCCGCTAAAGAGAGCGTCATAACGAAAGCTTGCTATTCTGAAGAATAGGAACTGCGATCGAATTTAGACCTCTTCGACGGCTCCTCTCTTTCGTTGAAAGTCTTCCTCTTTTCATACCCACCTTTGTATATTCAGCTCCGCTCCCTCTCATCTCAGCGGCGAGTTTCATCCCTTAAATCTTTTCTTCTTATATACTCTTCCTCCGTCTCGTGGGGCTGGTGACGGCCGGAAGAATGCTTGAACCAGCGCTGAGAGTTGGATAATTCTTCAAAATCATCGTAAAGGCCGCATCCTCTCATCATACTAGATACGTAGCAGAAATAAAAGGTTTTAGAAATGCAAAATGAACATGAAAAGTATGTGTACGAGTGAGTGTAATCCTAGTGAAGCGTGTGACGATGTGTTTGGGAGGAGAGCCTAAAACAACGTCACAAACCGGATCGGGCAGGCACCATGGAAGGAATCAGACTAACTTCGGGTGCAACGTGGCCCGAACGAGGGAGCACCTCCACAAATTTGAAATATTCCCCTATGAGCACGTCGAAATCGACATAAACATCACTCAAATCGCCAAAGTCCGTGCTAGCATCTTTACTCGGAGAATCCCGACATCGTTTGTTTTCTGGGGCATCGTCTTTACCACCCGTGTCTAGAGGAGGTAAGCTCGGAACAACGGGACTCATCCCTAGAGTCTCGTCGCATGATTCAGAATCTCCATCATCGGACTCTGCAGAGAAATCACCGCTAGAAGTGGACTCATCACTACTACTCCCAATTTCCCCCTCCTCCTTTTCTAATTCTATCACGGCTTTGCCTTCCCTCTGTTTGAACTCCTCTTCCTCTTCTTCCGAAATAGGAGGCATTTTGACCGAGCAACTAACTCCGGTCGCGGCAGCAACTCTTCCTTCACGACTCTCTTCGGCCGACTCACCGTACAAGCCTTCTCTTTCTTGAGAAGCGCCTTCTTTGGAACCGTGAGAAGAGGAGGTGGATCGCGTGCGTACTTTGGATTGAGAAGGAGAAGGGACCTCAACTGGAACAGCGGATCTCCCCGGATGCAATAATCCGTATAGGAGCAAGTTTACATATAGTCAGCAACACTTTAACGAATCTTTCCACATCATCGATAGCCTTTAGGGTTTGAAAAACTTCATCAAAGGACAAGTCCCTGTTCGGCCTCGGGATAACCACAAGAAGTATTCGATTTGTTAGACAGTCCGTAGCGACGCGTCGGAACTCAATAAGTAAGAAAGAGTGCTTACCCCCTGTTGTCCAAAGACGATTCAAACCCTCAGGGCATCTAACGAAGAAATACTGGGTCCTGAACTGGGATAGATTGCTCTACAGTCATAATACGATTTTTCGATTCCTTTGAGCTTCGATTACAACCAAAAATGGACACTCATCTCTTCTCTTGAATGAAATAAAGTACCACAACTCGTCAAAGCTCGGAGAACGGTTGAATGTATGCATGAAAAGGGCATGAAAGCAAGTTAGGATGGCATATCCATTGGGATGAATCTGGAACGGAGCGATTCCTAAATTCGAAAGGATCTCGCATAAAAAGTCGTTGAAGGGGAACAGCTCCATTCAGGCACATATACCGATGACAAGCAGTATATCCCGGAGGTGGCATGTGAGCAAACTCATCCTTCTTTGGAAGGCGCACGTCTTCCTTTGATATGCCATGTCGCATGCAGATATTATGCAGTACCTTAGCAGAGATTACAGAAGAAGCTCTCTCCAGCGGATTGAGAAGAACTCTAAAATTAGGTGGAGTTTGATCCAAGACCGGACTAACCAGAACTAACTGGCCATACTCAACCTACGAGGTGGAAGGAGAAAGGGCGACGGACGACGACTCAGCTTGCCGGACTTCCTCAGCTTGACTTACGACGAGAAGATGGATACTTCATTCTAAACAACAGAACTCGCATCCAAAATGGTCAGGTAATTCTATTCTAAACTAACAGTTTCCTCTACAACACTTGAATTCCGGAGAGACATTGATTCATGCTGACACATCGAATTTCAAGTATGTACCGGGGCAAGTGCAGTGCGTTGTCTATGGGGGTACGCTCGGTGACTAAAACACTACAAACACTATATCCCGTGTAGATAGTTCGCTCGCAGTGGAAAAAGAAAACGACTTCCCGTATAATTTCCTTTTGTTTTTATTTCCTCTACACTTACACGTTATCCATCAATGATCGATAACGGATCCTTTATCTGAAGCGACGTAGAAAATTCTTTTTAGTACAGTGACACTGAGCAGCGTACAAAAGTAAGTAAGATAAGTCCAAATTCTTCGGAAGAGCCAGGACCAATTCACAAAGTGTCGTGCAATATCAGCTATGGGACTTGGCACAAGTCAATTCTGGCTCAATGGACGAAGATAGCAAAACATGTCAAGCACCGGGGCAAGGCCCGAATGTCATTCTGGAGAAACTCAAGACTCGATTTACTTTCTTCCTCCATTAAGCCGTAATCGACTTGGACTCCTCATGAAAAAATCATGAATGCGACCTCACCATCAAATCATTAAACAAACATTATAATTAGTGAACCCACCTCGGATTAATGATCTAAATGAAAAGTTGACTAAAGCTTTAGGATTAGCGAACTACAATTGGATCGGTGGCGATCTAAGAATGAATCAGCGGCGGCCTATGGTGTCAAGCAAGCTAGGATTTCATCTGAAGGCGGTGTAGATAAGCGGGGGCAAGGCTCTGGAGTTGGAAACGTAGAAATAAGCATGGCGGAGGCCTTAGAACAAGGTTAAAATTCTGGAAATGATGGAACGAATCAATTGAAGCATGGGTCGGATCGCCATTGAAAACTTGGATCAAGTCGCGAGGAAGCTCAGATCGTAGGAGGGAAATAAGGCTTGGGTCGTGTAGAAGGGATGGGGTAGGCCGGCTCAACAGCTTAAATAGGAAATAAAAGTGCCCAAAAATTCTCTAAGTTATCAGGTCGCTAGCGATCCATCATCTATAGATCGCTAGCGATCCAGGAAGCTACATGAACATTATCTCCAATTTGCCCAGCGACATTTACATAACATTTTGGGCCATATCAAAAAGCTATAGAGAGAAATTCGATCTGTTATGACAAGTGATGGCAGTCGAGATCAAAACTAAGCGAGCAGCAACATAACCTAGCTCGCATTCACGAAACTCTAACGCGATCACTTGAAATTCAACAAGCAGAGACCAAAAGGAGTTACTTCCAGAGCACGCCTTCTTTTCAACGAAGACGTGCTCTGGGGGGCAAATGTTATCTGGGTTTCTAACCCAAGTGGATCCAGGAGAAGTCAGACCAACTTAGTCAAGTCAGAATAGCTAAGAAGTCAACCAAAAGAGCTAGAGTAACCATCGAAAAAGAGCAAAGAAAAAAAGATGAGGAAATTCCCCAAGGACATGGATCGCTAGCGATCCATGGCCTATGGATTGCTAGCAATCCATGGGAATGGCTTAGTGTTCAATTTGTTTTTTTGCATCATGATCCAATCAATATTACAGCAATGATGACTGAGTTTAAAGAGATTCCGAGTTTGCTAAACCAAGAGACAAGCATCCATCCAGTCCAATCAGTAGCTAAGTACAACTAGCAAGTAAATCGCCATAAAAATAAGGCAATGTGCAATGAAACTACATGAGCAATGTCGACACAAGATGATGAAGAAAGTTCAAAAGCCAAAGTCCAAAAACATGCTAAGTGTATGGATCGCCAGCGATCCATACTTGATCGTGAAATCAGTGCAACCTAAACAAAGCGAAGCAGAGGAAAAAGGGCTAAGAAGTTAGCTCACACTCTACCTAATGCTATGGATCGCTAGCAATCATTAGACCATGGATCGCTAGCGATCTATGATTTTAGCAAGGGTCGCGTGCTAATCTCCGATATGTCTTCTTGTATCCATCTACAGGCAATTAGCGAACAAGCTTGGCCCAATAGCTCTTCAATCTCTATAAATACCATCCTATCTGCAACATAAACGGGATCTTTTCCGAACTGGTGGTGGAAACTCCACTGGAAGCTTTCTTCACTCTTCACCTCCGTCGTAACAATCTCCAAAGGGGTTCGTTGTGATTCTCCAGTAGATTCCAACCTTGGAGATTCAGTCTAGCTAAAGATAATCAAGAGTTTTGTAATCAAACACTTCTTGTAACAACAATAAGTCTATAATAGAAATTATAAAGTGGGCATAGGCTTCGATTACAGCCAAACCACTATAAAAATCTTCTTGTCTTCTTTCACTTACTACTTTTTGCTATATCTATTATCCACATTATTGCTCTATGAGAACAGGGCTGGTACTTTCACACTCAAACTAGGGTGTTGATCCATTTTTTGGGTTAACAATTGAATGGTTATTATGTTGGTATATGGTGATTTGATGGATGTTATGTTTGGTACTGATTTTGAGATTTGAATGTGATGTTGTCGAGTTAGTAAGCATATAACCTTATGTTTATATGTGTGTTTCATTATGATGTTAAGAGTATGTTCGTATGGATGTATGGATGTGATTTAAGAATCAAGTATGTTGAGTTGAAACAAAGTTAACAACTTTGTGTGTTGTGACGGACGTGAGATCCGATTTTAAATCAAAACTATGATTTCTAGTTTCAAAGTTTGGAAATGGTTTTAAGTTTTATCTTGGTTTAAGGTTTCAAAAACTTTCTAAATATTATTTCAAAACATGTAGGAGCAAGAAATTAAGTGAGATATTTCACTTAAAATAAGTAGAGCGAACTGCGCTCATAGCGATAGTCGCTATGGATGCAGTTCGACAAAAAATCACGATTTCCATCTTTAAGTGATTCATTTTGGAATTTTTTTGCAAAAGTTTCCCAAACTTAATTAGTAACATAAAAAGTGGTTAAGTTTAGTTAATTAATATTTTATTATTTAATAATTTAATTAAAAGTAATTAGTACTTAATTAGTAATTAAGTAAGTGATTAGAGGTTAAGTAACACTTAAGGAAGGTTAATGACTAATTATTGATTAATAAGGTTTTAATTAGTGATTTATGAAGTTAAGAAGTACTTAAATGGTCAATTATTATTTAATTAAGTTAATTAGTTGATTAATTATTATTTAATTAAGTGACTTTTTTAAGTAATTAGGGTTTAACTAGTAATGAATTGTTTAAACCTTAACTAAGATACATTAGGAAGTTAATTAGGACTTAACTAAGTTCATTAAGTTAATTAAAGTTTAATTATGATTTAATTTTGATTTAGTTATGATCAATTAAGATATAATTAGGGTTAAGCCAACTAAATATACTTTAATCTTTTCAAGGTTGTTTAAAACCCAATCAGTTACATTTTAAATCAATTTTCTATTTAAGATTAATTGATTTTAAATCAAAGGATCTTTCGTCTCGACCATTAAGTAGCCAAATGAATTAAAGTAGTAATTATAAAATGGTAACATATTTTAAGGGAAGTAAGTTGACTTGTGTTTAGCACAAATGTTGAATATCGATAACGTGATAAACGCAAGGAAGTTAATTTCAATAAGTGGGTCATGGTAACTTAAGCATATGGAATATACTTCTATATGTAAAAAATTTACACCCGATAATGGATTTACCTATATTTATAGCTTGGGCATCTACCTATGGTGATTGTGTGTTATGTGTGAATCCCTCATATATCTTATATTTGGCAGTATCCAAGATATAACTTGGATATGTTAAACACAAAATTAAAGAATCATTGTAGTCACTAAGCCTCCGTTTGGTTTTGTAAAGAAAATATTTCATTTCCTTTTGAAATGGTTTTCAAAGTTATTCTATTTTGAACAAGATATTTGAAGAATGATTTAACGATTGTTTTGAATATTATATAAAGAAGTTTTATAAACAATTTTGGGGTGTTCATAAAAGGAGTTTTTGAAATAGTTTTGAATGTTTATAAAAAGATTTTATAAATGGGTTTGAATGTCTATATAGGATGTTTTATGCAAGGTTTGAAAGTTTATAAAGAAGTTTATATAACTGGGTTTGAATATTTATAAAGAGTATCATAAATGAGTATGGAGGTTGATAAATGTTTTGTAAACGGGTTTGGGTTAAAGAAAAAAGGATTTCATGGGTAAGAGAAATATATTAAAGGATTTATTGAAGATAATTATAAAAGGAATTCGAGGTTTGGGTTTCTCGAGGCTGACCATTTAAAAAAATTGTGGTATGGAACATCCGTTCCACACTTTACACCGAAGGAATAGCGCTTAGAGCTATCGTTTTCTTTATTTTAAATAATGTAGTTAAATACTTTTTAGAGATTTGGTAATGGGGAATCTTACAAATGTTTTGTGAATATACTTATGTCAGAAAGATAAGTTTATGATTGTTTTTAAAAAGATTTATTAAACAAAGATATGTTTTGAGGCTTAGTGGTTGCTATGGATAGATAAATCTCAAATAGAATTTGTTTTATTTATTTATCTGATAGTTAAATAACCGACCATCAAGTTTTACCAATTTGACTTAGGAAGTATGAATGTAAAATTTGAGTTTCTGACAAGGACTCGAATACTTACATCTAAAAGAACCGGGAATGAGTCTTCCGAAAATTATCAGTTGTTGGTATAGAGAGACCGGGATCGAATTTATTTATCCGAAACCACTCCGCACCAACATGTACATTCGAGTGGAAGACATCTTAATGATAGTTGAAGATGGTGCTCTTTGAAGTGCAAGGGCTATTGCTACTAATCCCAAGGGTGATTCCAAAATGGATGTAGTAGATTTAGTGCCTTCGTTTTCATTTAGACCTAGAACGAACTTGTATGAATGAATGCTGGCTTCGCATTAACGCCTAAAGGGCAGTTTTAGCTTTCGAAGATGGATTGTTATTCAGAAAGGTAAACGTAGCCTTAAGCCTCATCAACCGGGAATGACTAAAACATGGGATATGCAAAAGGGCTATGTGGGTCGCACCCATTAGGGTATATCATCACCGTTCTAGATATATACACAATCATCAATGAATACGTGTACATGGATCGCTCGGTTAAAGGTTGCAAAGCAACCGACATGATGATATATGTTTGTACCAAAAATGGGCACAACACTCTTCGGGAGTTATTTGAAGAGATAAAATGAAGAACGTAAATGTAAAATAGAGATTATCTAACAAAAACTCCAACAAGCAGAAACGTAAAATGCAAAGACAAGCAATTTAGAGTGGTTCGGCGTGTTGCCTACGTCCACTATGAAGTTTTGATGATTTTATTGATTCTCTTTCAATGATTACAAGCAATTATAGCGAACAAAAATGAATTACAGTTTGGAATTCGAATTCAACAGCAAGAATAGGACACAAATCTCAATCCGGCAGAGTCTGGGCGCTTCCGAATCCAAAAGTCCCCCTTCTGTATGCTCTGAAGCTCTATTTATAGGCATAGGAGGCTCAGATTTTGCTCAAACTTCGGGAGACTTGGTCTGGCACGTGAGGGGGCCCACGCGACCATTTCCAGAAAGTTTCGCCTCGATCTGCGATCGATACGAATCCATTTCGTATCGATCAAGATGATGTCCAATTAAGCTGAAATTTGGCAGGGACATTCTTCAGTGTGTATGCAAGCTTTCCTGAAAATCTCATTGGATTTGGATCAGTAGATTGCGAGATATCATCGATGCGAAATGGCATTCATCGCTGGCTGTTCCGTTCGACTCCATGGCTTCGAGTCGATCCCATCATATCGGTCACTGCACGTGCTTCTGAGATGATGTGGTGCGCTCACTTCGTTTCGATCCAGTATTCACTCCGCGTTGACCACTTCGACTCCATGGATCTCGCCTCGTTTGCTTCGATGGATGACACGTCACCCTAGTTTGTTGTCTTGTTGGATACGAATAAGCCAGTGGGCATGGATTCGAAGCGAGGTCTTCTGATGGATACGAAGAATAGTGGTTTGATGGATACAAAGTAGACATTGGCTGATTGTTGTGAGGCACGTTATCTGTTGATGGATACGAACCCGATCGATGCGAACTCGATGGGTTCGAACATTGCCAACTTGACCGATACGAAACCATGGTAACTCGCCGATGCGAAGTGGATGATGGACACGGGCTGGATGGATACGAAGCAAGGTAACCTCTATCGATACGAAATGATGTTTCCTGATGGATACGAAATGAACATTATTAATGGATACGAAAACATGCTCTTCCCTCCAACTTGTATCCATCGTAACTTGAGCATATGAACTCAGATTGGCTTGAAACTTGGAACGATGGCTTCCTTTGCTCTCCTAGTCATGTTTCATCAATTGTAGCATGATCCGGACTCGGAATAAATTCATCAATATCCATGACAAGCGATATTTGGAGTCCAATCAATTCCTTGGTGTCCTGGCCTTGCCAAAAGGCGGGATAACATTTGCCCCCCAAAGTACGTCTTGTGAAAACATGACGTGCTTTGAAAAGCTGCAGGTCCTCTCTGAACAATTTGAAAGTTTTATTCCGTATTGCTGTAATTGATTGCTGTGTGATAATGATTAGCTGACTTTCGTTAACGTTGCAAGTACGCGATTCGTCGCCAGTTTAGCTCGTTGTCGAAAATCTTAGGCTTTGCTCTCCTGAACCGATCTGAAATTCGAGTTGAAACAATACTTGATGGTTGTTTTCGAGCAGTTCCTTCGTATCGATCCTCTCCTGAATCGACATAGAAGGTTGAAAAGTAGTTTTTCATAGCGACGCGGGTCAAGTTGATGAATATGATACGAAGGTTTGTGTCGATGGTCATAGATTATGGTGGACTCTGCTTCGCATCGATGATCTCTGATGGATGCGAAACGGTCGTTCGTATAGATGGGCCTTTGACGATCAAAAAATTAAAGTTCGCATCGATTGACTTGTATCGTCGTGAGTTGATGATTTGTAGAAATGGACACTTCGAATCGGCTGAGTTTTACCGTCTACAGGTGCCTTCCCCGTGTGCTTCGTATCGATGGTGTGCTGTCCATTTCGTATCGATGGAGACTTCGGGTCAAGTGGATTCGAACAAAGCCTTCGACTTGAACCATGAGTCAACTGGTTATGTCTGGTCATGTGGACTAGGAGGCGAATCGACTCGGTTCTACACTAGGCTCCATATAAATACCTGGGACTTCGTCATTTTTCACCTTTTTACCTTCTATTTTACTATTGCCTTTAACCCCTTGCGATCGATTCAGGAAGAGACAACAACTCCGTTCTTTTGACTCGATCAGACTTATTCCTTTAGATCTTCGAATCCCAATCCCAAACTAGGTAAGCAACTGTGAATCTAAATGATAAGGCCGCCATGGATCCACTCTTTCTCCACCAATCTTCTCTTCTGGCAACTGGTAAAACCAGATCTGGCTCGAAAATATGACGGCCATGGCGTTTTTTTGCAGATTGGAGAAGAAAGAGTGGAATAGACGATTTCGAATCGATATGGGAGTCGTGTTCGAATTGATGAGAGCAATGGTATTTTCCTGGATTTTGAATCGATTCTTGGGACTGACCCGTGACGACGCAGTTCGAACCGATGGTCATAGTGGTTGATCGTATCGATACGAAGTGATCGATACGAGAAAATCTGTTAATGATTGTTACGAAGTCTTTAGCTTCAGATCGATATGAATCTTACGTTTACAATTGATATGAGAAATGTTGATTCGAGCGTTATCGACGTCAAGCTAAGACTTTTTCGATCGGTACGAACCAGGCAGCTCAGGATCGATACAAAGTCATCTCACCCTGATCGATACGAAGTTGGCCCTGATAATCGATTCGAAACGTGTTCACCGGTGTTGATTCGAACTGATACTATGATGGATTCGAATGACCTCCTCTTGACCGATTCGAACTGGTATCATGATGGACTTGAAATGAGCCTCTCGGGATCGATTCGAATTTATATCCCGATGGACTCGAATACATGACATTCTTTAGCATAATTCCGATGAGCTTCACTTTTGAATATCTGGACTTGACTGTTAAACCACACATTTGACCGCCTTTCGAAGCTTGTCGATGGAACTGTAACTTAGTAAAAAAACAACAAAAATATAATGAACTTCAATTTGAATCAATCGTTAGCATCTGGATGGCCTAGTTGTGACGGTCAGCGATGACGATCATTCCTACTGCCCCTCTAATTCCGCAGAATTTGCTCAAGTCACGCATAACACTTGCACTGCACAACATATTCATACACTTTACACTGGGGAATGCACGGGCTTTTTATCGTCTAATGATGATTTCTCGTGAGTTAGCAAGTTATGGAACCGTCAAGTTCGCAGCAACAAGAAACTCATAATCTAACCCCTCCCAGACTTGAGATTCCAGACATCGAGGCCGAAGTTATCGGTCCAGCTCTGAATGAGTTGCCTGACGCGTCCTTCATCAATAGTCCACCTGATTCTGTCCCATCCAATATATACGAAGACATGCTAGGGAGAATATGCTTAAGGCATGGTCTATCGTTGGACGACGTACTACTGCCGGGACCAGATGACAGATCGCATAATCCCCCGGAGGGATATACTGCATTTAACCGACATGAATGCGCAGCCGGGACACTTCCTCTGTTTAACGAATACATAAGAGAAGTGTTGGATTATCTGGGGATTGCTCCGTCTCAGCTACATCCAAATGGATACGCTTCACTCAACAGCTTGTTCATTGCTTTTATGGAGTACCTCCGTCGACCTCCCTGTATGACCGACATCAGATACTTGTTCAATTTCAAAAGCCGAACTGACAGTCCATCTTTCACATTCTTGGAGTCTGTAAGAAACTGCCAAGTGGTCACAGGGTCCTGGACTAGACTGAGCTACTTCAAGTCAGAGTGGTTCTACGTCCGCTGTCCTCTAGGGTTTGCCAGAAGATGGCTGTTCAGACGTGAGTATCGTCTCTTTCCCAAGTAGTTGACAAGGCAATTCATGAATGAAATTGAACTCAAATCTTCTATTTCTTTTCTTCCAGCAATAATCCAGCGACCTGAAGGCGGTTACTATAAAGAGATAGTCTGGGTCCTCCAAGAAATTCCAAGTGAAGAAAGGAATATTGAATTGCTGTTGACGGACCGGAATCTCAGAATTCTCGGGTTGATTGGGCGGAGGCAGAGCATAAGGCTTGACGGCTCACTAAAGACTGTCTCCAGAGAAAAAGTCAAGCGGAAGAAACCCAAAGTCGTAGTAATCGAGGAACCTGACTCCGAAAGAACTCATACTGATGGGGAGCCGTTGGTCGAGCCTGCTGATGCAACCCCGGATTCCGATGAAAAGAAAAAAGGCAAGGCAGTGGCCTTTAAACAGTCTAAATCTGGGAGGCGGAAGTCTGTGGTCTTGAACCGCACCCCTTCAGGAATTAAAATCTCGGAGGCATCCCCCCGCAAGTCGAAAACCAATTCGAAGGGCTCGCTGACCTTCCAATACCGGACCTTGCGTCCGCACAACATGACGTTGAATTGGATGAACTGCAGCATACCTTCGACGTTAGCGAGCCTTTTCCCACTAGCGCGATCGACACTTCTGGTTGGTCCGGGGGGTTACACATCCATACAATCTTCACGGCACAACACAGTTTTCTAACTGCAAACAGCATATCATAAACGGTTACTGATCTTCCGCATTTTACTTTTCAGGTACGATGTCTGGACGCGGTTCTGTGCTTAGCAGTTTGCGCAACAAGCGCCGTTACTATGAGCCACGCAGGAGAGAGGGAGACAGAGACTATGATACGGGATACTCCAGTTAGGAGCGGTCTAATAGTGATAGGGGATATGTACGCCGGTCTCGATCTCGCTCTCCTCCTCCTCCCAGGATTTCTGTACCACCGCCAGTCGTAGTTATGCGTCCTCCCGAAACTTCGCGGCCCAAGCCATCCTCTCATGCTCCTAGATCCGACCCTCCACGCGGAACCGAAATAGCCACCTCCTTGCCCACTACATCTGTCATGACTGATTCGACCGGGGAAGGAGCAGCCAAACTTGCACAAATGAGGAAGGAATTCCCCAAGATTTGCTTTGACGGTTACGTCTTCCCTCCACATCTGAAGAGAATTCCGCCAACGGTCGAAAATACCGTTCACGATTATGTTGCAGACATATTCTTCCAGTACAAAGAGTGGGAGAGGGCCGCAAGGAAGGCATCAAAAGTGGCGTTTGACCGGGCCGTCGCTATTGAAAAATTGCAGAAGGAGTTGGGTCAAAAAGACCGAATCGTGCAAGTGCTCAATGCCGAGGCCGAGTCTTCCCTTAAATCCGAAATGGAAGCTCTTAAAAAGGCCGATGACGCCACCTCAGCCATGAACAGAATGAAACAAGAGCACTACACCGCTATAGAGGACATGGGTCATAGGAACACCACCGTCACTACCGAGAGGGACGCCGCCCTCAAAGAGCTTAATGAGCTGAAATCTAAGTTCTCCGAAATGGCGAGGGAGAAGGATGCGACCAACGTCTCTGCGCAGGAGGCCTGTGATCAGGCGGTGGTGCTTCGGAGGGAGAAGGATGCGGCTATGGAGAAAGTTCGCGAAGCTAAAGCTGGGGTTGACGAGAAGGTCCGACAGGCGCAAACCAGGATTGAGGCTGAGGTAGAAGAGCTACTTGTCACTTACAATGCCAACGTGCTAAGGCACCAAGATCTGACTTGGCTCGACGATTACCCGACACATCTTTACAACGCCTGGAACCTGCTGGTTGAGGACGAGAAATATGGGCACCCAGATGAGGCCTTCGATGAATTCGAGCTGGAGAACCGCATACTTAATGATGACGAAAAGAAGGTTCTTCATGACTCCATGATTTCTCACGAGAAGGAGAGGCTTGGCGCCCAGTCCCAGGAAGTTGGAGAAGGCTCTGGTGCTGAGCACCATATTGTGAGTTCCGAGATTGTCGTGTCATCTTAGTCCGAGCCAACTTCAACGATCGACTCCCAGCCTACACCGGCTTATGATCCAGACCAACCACATCTATCTCCTATTAAGGAGCATCCTTCTGAAGTCGTTCAAACGACCCCGAGCTGAACCGAGGAAGGTACTCTGAACTAACCTCTTGTATGTCTGGATTGAAGAACTTGTATAGAAATGTATACTAACAAACGCTTCTTTTCCCTGATCAATGACCAAAGTCGTCCCGACTACGCTTCCTGCAATCCAGGAATCATGCCAAGTATAGAAGGCCATCATCTCTGAGGCGACTTCTGTCGTGATAGTCGCGCCTGTCGAAGTAGCGCAGGGGAGCTCACTGTAACGACCCACTATTTTGGACCATTCAAATCGACAATAATCCACACATTTCAGACTTGAATAATTCAAAATAATAGATTGTTAATTTAAATTTGGCAAAACTTAGCATATACAATAAATAAATAATCACAGATCACAAACACAGAGTAATATAACAATAATGCAGCGGAAACAAAAGAATAGTAGTTCATGAAGCTACTATATATATAACAGAGTTAAACAAGATACAACAGAAGTCTCGAATACAATAGTCAAATACAATATCAGAATACATCACTGGAATCAACTGAATATCTGAAAGCTGGATAGATAGCTGGATCTCCAAGCGAAGCTCCAACTCCAAAGGTGAGTCTCGAATACTGGTCCACTCAGTCTGACCCGAGCGTAAAGAAAACACAAAACACTCGAGTCAGGATTAATATTCTTATATCAATAAATCCAACTCAAGTGAAATATCAACTGAAATACAAGTAACTCAAAGGATGTTTGGGATAACCATCCTCTAAGGATCCGTTAAACTATCTACTATGTAATAGTGTACGCTAAGTAGATAATGTCTAATCAGTAAAGTACGATATAAAAATAGCGTAAAGGCGTTACCATAATCCCCCGTAACACATTTTTATTCCCAAGAGCATATACAAGACCATAGTTTCTCCAAAACCGGAAGTCACCAGAGGGCAATCCATATACTAAAGGTACAAACCAAAACGTAGTGGTCGCGAATAGGATACTCAGTATGACAAGGTACATAAGGCGATACCAACTAGGATACTTGTAGTTGCCTGATCCGGACTGATGTTGGGCATAGCAGCTACTACCCCAACACCGCGAAACAACACTCCCAAATCAAGGGGTGCACCCAAATCGAATCACATAAGTAATAAATAAGGTATCGAAGAAGTGTGTCCGCTAGAGATGGCGATCCTCAATGGCCCGGCGCGGCTCCTGTTTTAGTCATGTCAGGGGTCATCCAATATCGTTCTCTTTCTTCAGTCAACGCGTTCATCAAAACCATCCACTTCGTTCTGGATCAACACTCCACGTATATTAGTTATTAAAGTGGTTTTCGGTATCGACAGAGAGTATGTCCATATCCGATCCCGGTCTCTTTAATTACTACGTATTAATTACACCGATGGTCATTTAGTAAACTTTCAAAATAGTTATATTTCAAACCGAAATATCATTTCCATTTCAAAACCATATTCATACGATAACAATTTTACTTCAAATAAATCCATTTCCAAAATCATAGTACTTTTCCAAAGTTATAACGCTTTCAAAATCATAGACTTTTAAAAATCACAGCTTTGAAATCGTAGCATTTTGGAAATCATAACACTTTTCTTTTAAACAGTTTAGATATTAAAATTAGTATATATAATAAAATAGTTTATAAATAAAATAATTTATATTAAAAATGATTTATATTAAAATAGTTTATATTAAAATAATTTATAATGTAAAATATCAATATTTTAAATATAATTTAAAATTACTTTATAAAATAAAATAGATTCCTCAAATTTCACAAATCGATTCAAATTAACTCGAATTCCAAAATTTTAATTAAATTAAATCTCAAATCATCAATTTCAATTCGATTCAGTTGCTCAATAAATCATTTCAAATTATATCGATTTCAAATATAGATTTGGAACCCAAAATAAACCATTTAAATTTTCAATATATTTCAAAGTCAATATATTCAACATTTTCAAAACTAAATTCGATAATTCAATTTATGTCCCATTTTGATTTCATTACATTTAGTTTCTAAAATATTTCTTTAATCATTTCAATACATCAAAATACAACTTCAATTTACAAATTTATATAGACAAAATATCCCATTTAAATTTATATAAGTTTGAAATATTCATTTAAGCCACTTCTTAATTAATTCAAGTTATAAAACATATATTAAAATTTCAAATTTAATAGATTTCAAATCAACTTATTTAAGTATAATTCTTAAATAATTAAGAATTCCAAATCAATTCAAATTTATCTTTCAACCTGAAACATTATAAATTCTATATTTAAAAATATAAATTTTACATAAATACTTAAACATATTTCATATTGATTCAAATCAACTTTATTAAATCAACTTTAATAAATATTTAAAATCATTATTTATTAAAACCATATATTTCTTTCAAAACCGTAGAAATGTTTTTCAAAAACATTTATATAGACCAACAGTGTCTGTATATAATTTTCTATCCTATGGTCAAGTGATACGGATATTTATCATTTCAATTCGCAATTTAAAATATATTCGGGTATATATCTTTTCAACCCGAAATCCCAAATTCAATTTAATTTGAAAATCGCTTGAGTTTATCATTTCAGCCCGTAACGATTTTCTCCTATTCTAAAGTCCGTTCGGGTATGTATCATTTCGACCCATAGTGATTCTATACTAACATGGAACTTGCAGAGTGATAACAGATATGATAATAATATAACAACGGTAACATGCATATATCATCAGTATAAATAACATATAAGGGTGTCAGATGTCACAGGTGAACAGATACAGATGATGTCATAGATATAGCAATATAAATAACTAACAACAACATATTTCAGGTGAACAGATACAGATGATGGCATATATATATCAATATAAATAACAGATAATGATGTCAGGTGTCACAGGTGAACAGATACAGATGATGTCATAGATATAGAAATATAAATAACTAACAGCAGCATATTTCAATTGTTGTTTCAATTGAAATCAAATTTAATAAATATAAGAACATTAATCGTGAGTGATTGCTCACCTTTCGAGGCTAGAGATGCACGAGAAGATGACACAGATACGCACACTAATACGGACATAGAGATTGAGTTACGAATCCAAGCAAAACAAATCGGCACGAATTCAACGATCAAAGCTGATAACAGAAATCGATGAAATCAAATCAAAACATTCAACATAGCAACAAATAAAACATGTCCTGCGTCAAAGTTTAACAATATAATTCTATGTGCTACCGAGATCGAAATGGTCTGAAATTTGGTATGAATAAAGATCAAAACTTGTATTTTAAACTGCAAAAGATTCACTTGTTTTGGACAAGAGACGAGAAAAATTACAATGTCACGAACATAGACACATGCCATGTTTGCAGCAGTGTAAAATAATTTCCAAGTACAAAAGAACAGCTGCCTGGGTCTAACTTCCAAATGAGAAACAGAGGATCAAATGACCTCGCATGAAGCTGAAAATTCGTAAACATAAAATAGAAAACTCAATCTTTCCAACAAAAAAAGAATCACTGTATTCCGACGTAAGACGGAAGAGATACGATGCGCCAAACATGAACTCAGGTCGTGTTTACAGCAGTGTAAAATAATTTCAAGTATAAAAGAACAGCTGCCTGGGTCTAACTTCCAGATCCTCGACCACTAATCAAACGATGTCGGATTTTGCTGAAATTTGACAGGCATAAACTAGGTAACTTCGACTCTTTTTTAAAAATAAAATCAACCCATTCCGATAAAACATGAGTGAGATATGATATCGTGAACATGAAGTCTAACTGCTGTTCAGAAAAAAAACAAACAAAAGAAGGCAAAGCTGCATACGAGTTCAAATATAAGTATATACATTTTCTAATATATATAAACCAACCTATAACCTTGCAGATCAAAAACTAATGTATATCCAGCAGCTTATAATTTATATAAACATACATTGTAAAGCAAGATATAAACTTTATAACTGATATGTTTGAAAACTTATATAAAACTGATTTATTATAAACCAACGTATCCTATATAAAACTAATATGTATATAGAATGTTACCACAGCAACAATACTTTTCAAAACATTGATTGATATAACCCATATAGATATACATATTATAGGAAACAGTCTTCAACAGATAGCCTAGCTGCATATAATTTCCAACTAATAGCCTAACAGCAGGTTGTAAAATAACTTACTTAGAAATAGCATATCATATTACTATATATAATATATATACCAAAGCAACCAAATACCCCACAACAGCACACATATGTATATAAACTAAAAAAAAGAAGAAGGAATATAAACAAAATTGCAGACTTGTACATATATATGTAAATGTACTTTATCACTACTATCATATTAATATACGGTACCCATATGTAAATATACCTTAACAATATAGTTGATGGGAAAACTGCAAGCTTCAGAAAGTAAGGAAGAAGGAGAGAGAGGAGGTGCGGATCTCAGGGGGAGGCCGTGACTTCGATCATGCTGAGACGGAGCAGTGGAAAGGCACGAAGGAAGAGACGCGTGAAGATGAGGGGTTCGGTGATGCTCGCGGGTGGATGGTGAAATGGAAGCCTCGGCGTGGATGCGGGAAGATGCGTAGGAAGGGTGAGCTTTTCTGACGTTGCTTTGGGAAATTGCAAATTGAAAAAGTAGATGAACAGTTTACATTATCAAATATTATAAACGAACAGGAAATGAGAAAAAAAAATTTTGAAACTACACATAACCAAGGGTCAGGTCTATCGGAAATCAGAAGAAATAAATTCTGGTGGTTGAATGCTATAAATATTGATAACTGATTGCTACTGGTTTCACAATTCAGTGGATAATTGAATGGTCACAAAAGTCGTACCGATACGGTTATTTGTTTTACCGATTTCGCAGTGTATTGAGTGTCGAAACACACAAACGAATATACTGCGGAGATCAGCACGGCGAGACGATCAAAACGGTATACAAATATCAATGGTATGATTGAATTATAAAAATTCGAATTTTCTAATAGCGGAAAATGCAAGAAAAACGCTGAAAAATAATATCGACGGAGGCAAAGGTGTCTGAATTTGGAAAAACGACAAACTGAAATCTTGCTCAGAAGATGGTTTAGAATTTTTCTATGTAAAATATTTAGGTTTCGAAAGCATTTTATTTTCATGGCTTTTTAACTGATTAAATTGAAGTAAATTTACACGCGAAATAAACTTTCATATTTTCAGACGAAAATTTACCAGTTACTATGTTTAACTAGATGCATTCCAAATATCAAATTTATATTTCAAAATTTTATCGTTTAAAGTTTCACAAAATTTCAATTAATAACGTTATTAAAACGATTAAAATTTACGGGTCGTTACACTCTCCCCCACTCAAAAATTTTCGTCCCCGAAAAGGAAGGAGGTAGGAGAATAGAAACAACCAGAAAGAAAACAGATTGAAATACAAGTAAAACAATTAATTTAAACCATATAAATTTCAATTTAAATTAATTAATATTTAACAATTTGGTTAAATCCCTTTGAGTTCATTTAAGTTAAATCAATCTATCTATTTCTAAATTCATTATCTTATTATCTAGTCATCCTCAATTAACAATTTCTAGATCATCAATTTGTATAATCATTTATTGTACTCATATTTTATTCAACAAATTTAATTCTTTTATTCCAAATTATTATTAAGTTTATTCCACTTAATATATCTTATTACATATATTTAAACCATATAAATTAATTTAAACCATATAAATTTCAATTTAAATTAATTTATATTCATTAATTGATTTTAAATTCAAGGTATTTCCATAAGTTGATCTAATTTCAATTTATTAATTCCTTCAAAACAAAATTTATTTTTCAATTATCTTATTATTCTATTTATCTCTATTAACATTTTATAATTAAAATTTAAGTGTATAACATTTATTATAAACACTCAAATTTTATTTATAAATTCAATTTATCTTATATATTAACCAATTACATATTCAACTTCTGTATGATTTAGGTAAGTTGTATTAGAATGCAGTTGAACAATATACAAATAAAATTTTCCCAATTCAATTATTCAAGTTTAAATATTTATTCCAAATTTTGGTTTTATTTATAATTAAAATCATTCTTTAAAAAAATTTAAGAATTAGATTTCCGATTAACTTTAAACAATTTAGAGATATATAATATATTTATCAAATCAAATTAAATTTTAAAATAAGATACCCATATATATATATATATAAATCAAATTATACTGAAGAAATTCAAATCAAAATATTTTTCAAAACAAACCGTAGCAAAGCTACAGAATAGTATCTCCACTTCGAAACTCGAAAATGAATGTCGATGATGCGGCCGCCATCACCGAAATTATTTTCCAGCGACAAAGAGAAGAGCACTGATTAAACGTCTAAAATTTCTTTGGAATGATTTCCATTTGACAATATTTTAAATACTATACACTTTAAAACTTTCAAATCAGAATTTGAAATCACTGGAAATTTAAATTCTCAGTTTCTTGATTTAAATTCATTACAATTTTCAAATAAATTATAAACCATGTTTTTAATTCAATTATTTATATATGAGACAAAAGCCAATGGTTTAGGTGACATATTTAAAATCCAATATTATTTATTAACAAACAATTCAATTAACTATCAAAATTCAGAAAATCATACTTATATATATAATATAATTATTCAGAATTTATTTCATTTACCAAATTTAAAAATAATATTGTGTCAGTTTGCTATGTTCAAGCGTTTTGGAAATTCTATCGATAGCGTTTATCAGACGAATCGATCGAAAACCCAATCAACAATAACAACTCAAACAACACAATATCTAAAACATTTAAATATAGATTTACAAATACTCTATACAAGAAAGAAATTTTCAAAGCAAGGACAGAGATTCAAATTTGATTAATTCAATCAAAGAAAATTTTGATTTGAGAATAAGTTGGAACGAAAGATAAGATGATTTTTTTTAACCGAATAAGGAAATAGATAATCTTATATAAATCGCGGGCAACCATAACCGGGTCGACCGTGACTTCAAGAATAAGATCGATGTGGAATTCCGAGGTAAATCGACATTCGATCTCAAGAAATAGAATTCAGGTATAGCAGGAGATATATAGCATCGTAAACCGAGGATACAGAAATCTCCGGTAGATCAATGCCAATTGTAAAGAAGTTTCACCCCTTTACAAATCATTCGAAGATTGGCGAGACCGCCGATCTATTATAGATGTCATTCAAAATGGAGTTATGGGTGCTCCAGAATTGAAAGAAGACGAATAGTGAGGGACACGAATGAATTTTGGAACCGCAGGGAACGTTCCAAAATTCAAAGGAATCGAGTCAAAAGGAAGATATTCAAACTCGAATGAAGTGATACTGTAAATACATTTACCCTATATGCTGAGTTTTGCCTAGAGCTACCAAAGCTCTGATACCACTTGTAACGACCCATTATTTTGGACCATTCAAATCGACAATAATCCACACATGTCAGACTTGAATAATTCAAAATAATAGATTGTTAATTTAAATTTGGCAAAACTTAGCATATACAATAAATAAATAATCACAGATCACAGACACAGAGTAATATAACAATAATGCAGCGGAAACAAAAGAATAGTAGTTCATGAAGCTACTATATATATAACAGAGTTAAACAAGATACAACAGAAGTCTCGAATACAATAGTCAAATACAATATCAGAATACATCACTGGAATCAACTGGATATCTGAAAGCTGGATAGATAGCTGGATCTCCAAGCGAAGCTCCAACTCCAAAGGTGAGTCTCGAATACTGGTCCACTCAGTCTGACCCGAGCATAAAGAAAACACAAAACACTCGAGTCAGGATTAACATTCTTATATCAATAAATCCAACTCAAGTGAAATATCAACTGAAATACAAGTAACTCAAAGGATGTTTGGGATAACCATCCTCTAAGGATCCGTTAAACTATCTACTATGTAATAGTGTACGCTAAGTAGATAATGTCTAATCAGTAAAGTACGATATAAAAATAGCGTAAAGGCGTTACCATAATCCCCCGTAACACATTTTTATTCCCAAGAGCATATACAAGACCGTAGTTTCTCCAAAACCGGAAGTCACCAGAGGGCAATCCATATACTAAAGGTACAAACCAAAACGTAGTGGTCGCGAATAGGATACTCAGTATGACAAGGTACATAAGGCGATACCAACTAGGATACTTGTAGTTGCCTGATCCGGACTGATGTTGGGCATAGCAGCTACTACCCCAACACCGCGAAACAACACTCCCAAATCAAGGGGTGCACCCAAATCGAATCACATAAGTAATAAATAAGGTATCGAAGAAGTGTGTCCGCTAGAGATGGCGATCCTCAATGGCCCGGCGCGGCTCCTGTTTTAGTCATGTCAGGGGTCATCCAATATCGTTCTCTTTCTTCAGTCAACGCGTTCATCAAAACCATCCACTTCGTTCTGGATCAACACTCCACGTATATTAGTTATTAAAGTGGTTTTCGGTATCGACAGAGAGTATGTCCATATCCGATCCCGGTCTCTTTAATAACTACGTATTAATTACACCGATGGTCATTTAGTAAACTTTCAAAATAGTTATATTTCAAACCGCAATATCATTTCCATTTCAAAACCATATTCATACGATAACAATTTTACTTCAAATAAATCCATTTCCAAAATCATAGTACTTTTCCAAAGTTATAACGCTTTCAAAATCATAGTCTTTTAAAAATCACAGCTTTGAAATCATAGCATTTTGGAAATCATAACACTTTTCTTTTAAACAGTTTAGATATTAAAATTAGTATATATAATAAAATAGTTTATAAATAAAATAATTTATATTAAAAATGATTTATATTAAAATAGTTTATATTAAAATAATTTATAATGTAAAATATCAATATTTTAAATATAATTTAAAATTACTTTATAAAATAAAATAGATTCCTCAAATTTCACAAATCGATTCAAATTAACTCGAATTCCAAAATTTTAATTAAATTAAATCTCAAATCATCAATTTCAATTCGATTCAGTTGCTCAATAAATCATTTCAAATTATATCGATTTCAAATATAGATTTGGAACCCAAAATAAACCATTTAAATTTTCAATATATTTCAAAGTCAATATATTCAACATTTTCAAAACTAAATTCGATAATTCAATTTATGTCCCATTTCAATTTCATTACATTTAGTTTCTGAAATATTTCTTTAATCATTTCAATACATCAAAATACAACTTCAATTTACAAATTTATATAGACAAAATATCCCATTTAAATTTATATAAGTTTGAAATATTCATTTAAGCCACTTCTTAATTAATTCAAGTTATAAAACATATATTAAAATTTCAAATTTAATAGATTTCAAATCAACTTATTTAAGTATAATTCTTAAATAATTAAGAATTCCAAATCAATTCAAATTTATCTTTCAACCTGAAACATTATAAATTCTATATTTAAAAATATAAATTTTACATAAATACTTAAACATATTTCATATTGATTCAAATCAACTTTATTAAATCAACTTTAATAAATATTTAAAATCATTATTTATTAAAACCATATATTTCTTTCAAAACCGTAGAAATGTTTTTCAAAAACATTTATATAGACCAACGGTGTCTGTATATAATTTTCTATCCTATGGTCAAGTGATACGGATATTTATCATTTCAATTCGCAATTTAAAATATATTCGGGTATATATCTTTTCAACCCGAAATCCCAAATTCAATTTAATTTGAAAATCGCTTGGGTTTATCATTTCAGCCCGTAACGATTTTCTCCTATTCTAAAGTCCGTTCGGGTATGTATCATTTCAACCCATAGTGATTCTATACTAACAGGGAACTTGCAGAGTGATAACAGATATGATAATAATATAACAACGGTAACATGCATATATCATCAGTATAAATAACAGATAAGGGTGTCAGATGTCACAGGTGAACAGATACAGATGATGTCATAGATATAGCAATATAAATAACTAACAGCAGCATATTTCAGGTGAACAGATACAGATGATGGCATATATATATCAATATAAATAACAGATAATGATGTCAGGTGTCAAAGGTGAACAGATACAGATGATGTCATAGATATAGCAATATAAATAACTAACAGCAGCATATTTCAATTGTCGTTTCAATTGAAATCAAATTTAATAAATATAAGAACATTAATCGTGAGTGATTGCTCACCTTTCGGGGCTAGAGATGCACGAGAAGATGACACGGATACGCACACTGATACGGACATAGAGATTGAGTTACGAATCCAAGCAAAACAAATCGGCACGAATTCAACGATCAAAGCTGATAACAGAAATCGATGAAATCAAATCAAAACATTCAACATAGCAACAAATAAAACATGTCATGCGTCAAAGTTTAACAATATAATTCTATGTGCTACCGAGATCGAAATGGTCTGAAATTTGGTATGAATAAAGATCAAAACTTGTATTTTAAACTGCAAAAGATTCACTTGTTTTGGACAAGAGACGAGAAAAATTACGATGTCATGAACATAGACACAGGCCATGTTTGCAGCAATGTAAAATAATTTCCAAGTACAAAAGAACAGCTGCCTGGGTCTAACTTCCAAATGAGAAACAGAGGATCAAATGACCTCGCATGAAGCTGAAAATTCGTAAACATGAAATAGAAAACTCAATCTTTCCAACAAAAAAAGAATCACTGTATTCCGACGTAAGACGGAAGAGATACGATGCGTCAAACATGAACTCAGGTCGTGTTTACAACAGTGTAAAATAATTTCAAGTATAAAAGAACAGCTGCCTGGGTCTAACTTCCAGATCCTCGACCACTAATCAAACGATGTCGGATTGTGCTGCATAAACTAGGTAACTTCGACTCTTTTTTAAAAATAAAATCAACCCATTCCGATAAAACATGAGTGAGATATGATATCGTGAACATGAAGTCTAACTGCTGTTCAGAAAAAAAAAACAAAAGAAGGCAAAGCTGCATACGAGTTCAAATATATGTATATACATTTTCTAATATATATAAACCAACCTATAACCTTGCAGATCAAAAACTAATGTATATCCAGCAGCTTATAATTTATATAACATTGTAAAGCAAGATATAAACTTTATAACTGATATGTTTGAAAACTTATATAAAACTGATGTATTATAAACCAACGTATCCTATATAAAACTAATATGTATATAGAATGTTACCACAGCAACAATACTTTTCAAAACATAGATTGATATAACCCATATAGATATACATATTATAGGAAACAGTCTTCAACAGATAGCCTAGCTGCATATAATTTCCAACTAATAGCCTAACAGCAGGTTGTAAAATAACTTACTTAGAAATAGCATATCATATTACTATATATAATATATATACCCAAGCAACCAAATACCTCACAACAGCACACATATGTATATAAACTAAAAAAAAAGAAGGAATATAAACAAAATTGCAGACTTGTACATATATATGTAAATGTACTTTATCACTATTATCATATTAATATACGGTACCCATATGTAAATATACCTTAACAATATAGTTGATGGGAAAACTGCAAGCTTCAGAAAGAAAGGAAGAAGGAGAGAGAGGAGGTGCGGATCTCAAGGGGAGGCCGTGACTACGGTCATGCTGAGACGGAGCAGTGGAAAGGCACGAAGGAAGAGACGCGTGAATATGAGGGGTTCGGTGATGCTCGCGGGTGGATGGTGAAATGGAAGCCTCGGCGTGGATGCGGGAAGATGCGTAGGAAGGGTGAGCTTTTCTAACGTTGCTTTGGGAAATTGCAAATTGAAAAAGTAGATGAACAGTTTACATTATCAAATATTATAAACGAACAGGAAATGAGAAAAAAAAATTTTGAAACTACACATAACCAAGGGTCAGGTCTATTGGAATTCAGAAGAAATAAATTCTAGTGGTTGAATGCTATAAATATTGATAACTGATTGCTACTGGTTTCACAATTCAGTGGATAATTGAATGGTCACAAAAGTCGTACCGATACGGTTATTTGTTTTACCGATTTCGCAGTGTATTGAGTGTCGAAACACACAAACGAATATACTGCGGAGATCAGCACGGCGAGACGATCAAAACGGTATACAAATATCAATGGTATGATTGAATTATAAAAATTCGAATTTTCTAATAGCTGAAAATGCAAGAAAAACGCTGAAAAATAAGATCGACGGAGCCAAAGATGTCTGAATTTGGAAAAACGACAAACTGAAATCTTGCTCAGAAGATGATTTAGAATTTTTCTATGTAAAATATTTAGGTTTCGAAAGCATTTTATTTTCATCGCTTTTTAACTGATTAAATTGAAGTAAATTTACGCGCGAAATAAACTTTCATATTTTCAGACGAAAATTTACCAGTTACTATGTTTAACTAGACGCATTCCAAATATCAAATTTATATTTCAAAATTTTATCGTTTAAAGTTTGACAAAATTTCAATTAATAACGTTATTAAAACGGTTAAAATTTACGGGTCGTTACACTCACTCTCTTTTGATGAACAGATGATAAACGAGCTTCTTGGCCGACAGAGTGACCCCTTTGCGGACTTGCCATTCGGCATGGGTGGATTTTCATCTACTTCTGATATTTCGACGCAGACTACTACGGCACACAGCGAAGCCCGAGCCCTCCGAGAAGCAAGTATGCTGGCTGAAATTAATGCCGAGATGGAGGCAGCAGCACATGGTGGCAGCTCAGGGAGCGGAGCAGCGGCGCATGACCCTATACCACCTATGACGGTATCCCCTGGGGGCGCGCTTGTTGATACCAGTGCGTCAGTCCCGCCTTCGGCCGTGGATCCCGTTCCTCCGACTCCTCCTGCGGGAAGCATTCCCTTAGACTCTAGTTCGGAGGAGAACGTCGATATAGTGTCCGAGGATATCCTGCTTAAAGAAAAGGGTTCAAGGCGGAAGATCGCTAGTGGATCCAGTGGCTCCTCGTCGAAGAAGAAGAAGCTAAGGAAAAGGAAAGAGTAGATGGACCATTTTTATGCACGTATTTCATTTTGCAGTTAGGAACTTTGTCATCTCTTTCTTTCATAGGTCGTGTATAGATGCGGGTTTGGCCTCCCGCTAGTAGGAATTTTTTGAAAAGGTTGGTATATGAGCCATCGCGCTCGATTAGTTGAAATAAAATTTTGTTCTTTCGTTTCAACTTTCATTCCTTTCACGTTTAAATGTCGCAACGCTCGATTCTCAGTTCTGTGTACTTGCATTACTTTAACTCATTTCAGGTAGTGATTAACACCTACATCTGCCCCCGGTTCCGGGGTTGAGTTGTGAAGATTAGCTTGGGATCGAGATAAGTGAGGATCGAGCGGTCGAACTACATCTGTTTCTTTATAGATGGTTACATCCGCACTCTGGGATTTGCACTTACATTTTTGCAACCAGTGACAGCTACCGAAAGCTTTCAAGTATTAGTCCACACTCCGGGGACATAAGTTATCTTGTGAGCGGTCGTTCACACTCTGGGAACTTAAGATTGACGTTAGTGTTCCAACCCGTATTCTGGGAAATTGGAGTTAGCGTCCACATTCCGACTCGCACTCCTGGAGTTCGGAGTTGAACGTTTATACTCTATTTCGCACTCTGGGAATACGGAGTTGAATGTTTATACTCCGTTTCGCATTCTGGGAATACAGAGTTGAATGTTTATACTCCGCTTCGCACTCTGGGAATACGGAGTTGAACATTTATACTCCGCTTCGCACTCTGGGAATACGGAGTTGAATGTTTATACTCCGCTTCACACACTGGGAATACGGAGTTGAATGTTTATACTCTGCTTCGCACTCTGGGAATACGGAATTGAATGTTTATACTCTGCTTCGCACTCTGGGAATACGGAGTTGAATGTTTATACTCCGCTTCGCACTTTGGGAATACGGAGTTGAATGTTTATACTCCGCTTCGCACTCTGGGAATACGGAGTTGAATGTTTATACTCCGCTTCGCACTATGGGAATACGGAGTTGAATGTTTATACTCCGCTTCGCACTCTGGGAATATGGAGTTGAATGTTTATACTCCGCTTCGCACTCTGGGAATATGGAGTTGAATGTTTATACTCCGCTTCGCACTCTGGGAATACGGAGTTGAATGTTTATACTCCGCCTCGCACTCTTGGAATACGGAGTTGAATGTTTTACTCCGTTTTGCATTCTGGGAATACGGAGTTGAATGTTTATACTCCGCTTCGCACTCTCGGAATATGGAGTTGGTTATAGGATTGTCGTGTATCAATCCTATTTATCATTGGTGTAATGACTTGCCCCCGAGCTCGGGTTTCGCTTAGCGAGTGGTCGGTCGTATCACAGCCACTCCCTACTTGAATAAATTCCACTTCAAGATGGAATTCAGCTCTCCATGCATCGTGATGTTGTACATTGTATTCAATGAATCACAGCTCTGGCTCGAAGAAATGGCATTTTATTGCTGAAATAAGAAAATATGGCAAAGTCAGTTGCCTTATTACAAGTTCTAATTTCGAAATGCAGAAACAAATTTTAAAATGGAATTAAAACTAAGTAGGTAAAAATAGCATGTTATTTGTAGTAGTGACGAAGACTTTCGCTACTCCAGGTTCTTGGTAAAGTTAGACCATCAACGGCCGTTAACTCAAATTTGCCATCCCCGAACCTTCGTTTAATTTTGTGCGACCCTTTCCACGTTGATCTCATGTGTGGGAGTGCCGGATCATCTTTTTTGGTGAAAAACTCACCGAGTTCAAAAGCTTTAAGTTGGCCCTTGGCATTGCGTAATCGGGCGACTCGATTTCGGCGTATGATCATTCTCAAGTCAACCTGGTCGCCCTGGACGACCCCAACTCCGTTGACGGTAGGGAACTTTAAGGTTAAACACCACGGGGCAATTACGGCCCTGAATTCAGCAAGGTCAGGTCGTCCTAAAAAGGCGTCGTATGGTGAGTCTATATTCAACACAACAAATTGCAATGTTCGAATCCTCCTACGCTCTCCGGCTCCTAACTCAACTGGTAACTCCACCATCCCAACAGGTATGGTAGCGCTACCGTTGAATCCATGGAGATGAGTTTGGCAAGGTTTTAGATCCCTGGCTTTCATCTTCATTTGATTGTAAGCGTGTGTAAACAGGATATTCACAGAGCTCCCACTGTCAATCAGGATCCTATTCATCCGTATCGGACCTACTTGAGTCGATATCACAAGTGGGTCAATAGTCGGGCTCCCGACGCTGTCGACATCGCTGTCTCGGAAAATGATGTCGTTAGTCATCGATCTTTTATGCTTGGTCGAAGGTCTATCGTCCAAGTTATTATCACACTCGAAGTTCGCACGTCTAACTGAGTTGTTACATGATTCCATTTTCTCCCAGCCTCGAACCGCTAGATGAGGACCACCACTCACAGCATTAATTACCAATCTTCCTCCAACACGAGCTGGTTCTTCCTGTCTTTCTTGACTTTGTACACGATTTTGATTCGAAGGGCCCGCACCACCAAACTGCGGCGCCCGCACAAACTGATCTAGTTTTCTTTCTCTGATCAACTTCTCGATGAGGTCCTGTAAATGTCGACACTCATTGGTATTGTGACCGTAGCTTTCGTGGAACCTACAGAACTTTCCTGTTTGAACCTGCCTCTCTGATGAGGGTTTTGGAGCAGGCTTCTTATATTGCACAGTGTTGCAAGTCTATAGGTATACGTTCTCCAATGATGTATTCAACGGCGTGTAATTGTCAAACATCGGGGCCCTACGTTGTGGGCCTCGGTTTTGATCTCTTTTCTTATCCTGGCCATTGTTGCCTCTCGGTTGGGTTTGTTTGTTCTGTATGTTCAACTGAACTTTTCCGGAACTCTCACCGGACTGCTTAACTGCTACGTTACTCTGTATTCCCTCACTACTGGGCCACAAATCGTCCTGCTTCCTAGACTGTTTCGCGTCCTCTTGCCGTAAGAATTGAGCGGCTTTGGAGTAGAAACGGTCCAACGATGCGGGTGGTTTCCCGGCTAACCAATTTCCAAATTCAGAATCGGGATCGATCCCTTTTGTTAATGCCATCAAGATTGAGTTATCGTTGGGATTACTAATTTCAACACATGCTGCGTGGAATCTCTCCAAATAACGCCTGAGCGTCTCTTCATGAGCTTGGGTGACACTAGACAGGGTGTTAACGTCTTTCGGTCTAGAAACATGCATACGAAACTGCTCTACAAACCTTTTAGCCAGTTGATCGAACGAAGAGATAGATCTAGGTGGCAACCTTGTAAACCACATTGTTGCGATTCCCCCTAGAGAGATGGGGAAACTTCGAAACTTCACTGCATCGTCAGCCCTTGCAGCACTCATTGACCACTCATATTTCAAAATATGTTGATTCGGGTCACTATTTCCTTCGTACATTGGGAGAGTTGGCATTCTGAATCGCCGAGGGGGTTCAGCATATAATATCTCGTTTGTAAAAGGGGTATGACTATGGGAGATTCCCCAATCGTCATTTGTGAGCCCCTGAATCTCGCGAATCATCTGACGTATCATGGTCGAAATATCTGACACTGGCACATTCTGGGCATGCTGAGCTAAGGTGTGGTCGGGTTCCACAGTGCGAGTTTGGACCGGGCGCTGTCGACGGTCCGTATTTCGCCTCCTTGGCTCAGCGTCTTCTGGGACATATGGTTCAGGAGTATGTCCACGCTGTTGATTGTTTGGCTCTGACAGATTCTGGGTATCAACCCTCGTTTCTACCGCGGCGGTTGTAGCGCGGTTGTCCGTGGTGTACTGTGGAGCAGTGCCTCCTCGTGCTGAGGGCCCTGTTTGGAAGCTGGTCGACGGTCTTGTCCTTAACTGTCCAACGGTCAAGGCGGGTTGATATCCAGTAGTTCGAGCGTGACTCCCTTCTAGCCGGGGACGGGTAGACCTATGGTGATAGTCAGACGAAGCTGAACTTTCAGTAGACGCACGGGAAATATCATCCCTCCTGGACCTTCTGCGGCTTTGGCGGTTTAGTTGGTTGGTCAATTCAACATTGGCGTGCAACTGTTCAGCCAACTGTTGCCGGCTTTGGGTCAGTTCTTGGAGCAACACATAGAACTCTTGTCGGGTGACTGGTCCAGACGGATCCGAATGAGCAGTGTTGTCTTGATTGGATGAAGGCTGTTGTGTAGGATTCTGTCTGTCCCGGCCTTCTTGATCTGCAGCGGTAGCGCCAGTTCTTGTACTAACCATTTTCAGCGGTGGAGTCCTTTCCTAGACTTTATGCAAATCTGAATAGAATAGAAGGATTCTGGATCAGATATCTGGATCTTCCTCCTGGATTTATGCAATCCGGTATCGACGGTAGATCCAAGGAGCAGGAGAAAAAAACTGGTTTTCTCAGTGAAAGCACCAAAGTGTTTGTACCAAAAATGGGCACAGCACTCTTCGGGAGTTATTTGAAGAGATAAAATGAAGAACGTAAATGTAAAACAGAGATTATCTAACAAAAACTCCAACAAGCAGAAACGTAAAATGCGAAGACAAGCAATTTAGAGTGGTTCGACGTGTTGCCTACGTCCACTATGAAGTTTTGATGATTTTATTGATTCTCTTTCAATGATTACAAGCAATTACAGCGAACAACAATGAATTACAGTTTGGAATTCGAATTCAACAGTAAGAATAGGACACAAATCTCAATCCAGCAGAGTCTGGGCGCTTTCGAATCCAAAAGTCCCCCTTCTGTATGCTCTGAAGCTCTATTTATAGGCGCAGGAGGCTCAGATTTCGCTCAAACTTCGGGAGACTTGGTCTGGCACGTGAGGGGGCCTACGCGACCATTTCTAGAAAGTTTCGCCTCGATCTGCGATCGATACGAATCCATTTCGTATCGGTCAAGATGATGTCCAATTAAGCTGAAATTTGGCAGGGACATTCTTCAGTGTGTATGCAAGCTTTCCTGAAAATCTCATTGGATTTGGATCAGTAGATTGCGAGATATCGTCGATGCGAAATGGCATTCATCGCTGGCTGTTCCGTTCGACTCCATGGCTTCGAGTCGATCCCATCGTATCGATCACTGCACGTGCTTCTGAGATGATGTGGCGCGCGCACTTCGTTTCGATCTAGTATTCACTACGCGTTGACCGCTTCGACTCCATGGATCTCGCCTTGTTTGCTTCGATGGATGACACGTCACCCTAGTTTGTTGTCTTGTTGGATACGAATAAGCCAGTGGGCATGGATTCGAAGCGAGGTCTTCTGATGGATATGAAGAATAGTGGTTCGATGGATACGAAGTAGACATTGGCTGATTGCTGTGAGGCACGTTATCTGTTGATGGATACGAACCCGATCGATGCGAACTCGATGGGTTCGAACATTGCCAACTTGACCGATACGAAACCATGGGAACTCGCCGATGCGAAGCGGATGATGGACACGGGCTGGATGGATACGAAGCAAGGTAACCTCTATCGATATGAAATGATGTTTCCTGATGGATACGAATGAACATTATTAATGGATACGAAAACATGCTCTTCCCTCCAACTTGTATCCATCGTAACTTGAGCATATGAACTCGGATTGGCTTGAAACTTGGAACGATGGCTTCCTTTGCTCTTCTAGTCATGTTTCATCAATTGTAGCTTGATCCGGACTCGGACAAAATTCATCGAATTATCCATGACAAGCGATATTTGGAGTCCAATCAATTCCTTGGTTGTCCTGGCCTTGCCAAAAGGAGGGATAACAATATATTCGATACTATCCAGCAAGGGGTAAGTCGGTCCTGTGTTGACAGGAATTGTTAGGTACGACCTTGGTACATTTTTCTAGAGGTGTACTGTGGGGGCGGTACCCTAGTAGCCCAGTCATTAGTTGGAATCCATTCTCCAATACGTGCCTTACGTTTTGGATTGTAGAGCCTAGTATGTTGGAATGTGAGATGCAAGCATTTCCGTTATTTTGTCTATTTACTTTAAACCTAGACATTATGATGATATCACTAAATTTTGATATAAAATGTTTTGGTTATCGTAAGGTAAAAACCGGTCTGTTTTTATTTGCGGTGTGGCCTTACGAGATACCCTTTGTTTGAAAGGTTTTCAAATGTAGAAATCAGTTTGGTTGTTACTTGTTATGGAGTTTTACTCATGCTAGTTTGCCAGACTGACCCGGGTGTTATTCCATGTAATGCTCGGGTCAGACCGAGCATGTTTTCCCAGGTTTAGCTGGATACTTTGGAGTTGGAGAGGAGCTGGATAGTCAAGACGTATTCACGTATATTTTTCTTCCGCTGTATTATAGAGTCTATATGTTTGTCAATGAAAGGACATGTTTCTATAACTGTCCAAATTTAGGATAAGTCTAGTGTACTCTGATGTTGTATATATGAATAAAGATGTTTTCTTTTTGTAAAGATCATTGTTGTATTATATCTTATTCGCTGCGTTGTGAGATTTTGTGTTGTTTAGTTTTCTTCTATCTTCTACCTTCTTCTTTCACCCTAACAAATCGATATTTCCGGCACTTGAATGTTCGGCATATGATACAGTGGACGTATTAGTGTCGATTTTCGAGGGTTGAAATTTCGATTCATTACAGCTAATATCAGCATGAATATAAACACACAAATGTTAAACATTTTCGTAAACTACTAAAATAAGTGAGGTCACTTTGGTGACATGTTATTTCAATTAGCTCACTTGGAATGCAGGATAATTACAATTAGTTTACAAAGAGACACTAAAAATATATTTGAATTTATTTCTTAGTGTACTTACAATATATTTTGAGTGTTATAGAACACTCCTGAAAATGCTTTAGGTCTATATGACACTTGAAAATCTCAAAATTATAATTGTAGCACAACATATTTTAATTATAACTGCTATAATGTTTTGCTTTGAGTATGCAGTTCTATACATGACATCCTTGTAATTTTAAACATTTCGAATGAGAATATTTAATTTATTTAAATATTAAAATTTGATTCAAATATAATAAACAATAGGAAAATCAATTATTGATAAAAATGACTTGATTTTAATGATGTATTTTTAAATGAATTTATTGGAATTTTAATAAAATTTAATTTAAAAAAATTAAAATTATCATTTGACATATTTTACGGTAGGCGTTGGTATTTTTGAAATCTCACAGAATAAAATAAGTGTATTTTATTATTGTTTTATGATCATGGTACAATGTTGTACTTTGTCGTATTTTTATTTCTGCCATTCGCAGTTGTATGCAAATGAGATATTTTTGAAACAACTTCACTTTTAAAAATCAAATTCATTATCTCCAAATTTATTCACATTTTGACAAAACTTCCAACTGCAAAGTTATGTGTTATGATCTTTAGTATTTTTAAAAAATAGCCGCTCGTCATTTCGTTCAGTGTGGTTGTGGATATTGTCCAATAATCATGGTTGTGGAATAATGATCGTTCTTCAACGATCACGGAATGGAGATCGAAGAGTGGGGTTGTGTTCGTGGCAACAAGTTGAGATTTTTAGAGGTATTCGCATGGTTTTTAGGGGTCAGAATCGATGTTGGTGGCTTGATGATCATTTTCCAATCATTTAATAAATTCCAACGAACCGGTGGTCGACGGGAGGAACGGCGATCGCTGAGAGAAAGGTCAAGGCAAGGAGGAAGCGTGGTTGTGTTCGAAAGAAGGTGTGGTGGTCGGTGGTTACCAGGCAAGATCGAACTAAGGTTTCGACTGTGTTCTTATGGGTGCGTGTGATTCGAGTTGTTGGCAGTGGAGGGGTGCATCGAGTTAGCCGTAGTGGCGTTGGAAGGTGAGTATGGAGGTGGAGGTTTTGGTGGCGGAGGCGGCGTAGGGCCTGGATGGCTGTGGCGGCGATGGACGGAGATTGAACGAGGCTTTTTAAAAAAAATTGCCCAGGTGCAATCGAATTATGGGAGGGAAGGAGCTGTTCCAATTGGGTTGGGTTTGGGGAGTATTGTGGATGGTCGTGTTAGATTATGGTGAGGAATATAATTTATTTATTTGTTTATTTTCATAAACTAAGTGTTGAATTTAAATGTGATATCTTGCTCATTTTATTCGTTTAACCCATAGATTTTTGCGTTAGACTCGTATTGACGAGTGCAAAATTATGTATAATTTGTTGATAGTTTTAATGAAGTATATAATATTGATAAAATAATAGTGATTAAATATAATTACGTTGTTTTAAATAATAACATTGTTAAATTAATTATACTTTGTATGTGATATCTATTTGGAAGAATAAAACCTCGTTCTAATATAATTAAATTGAATAGATTATTTTGGACATTTATTTAGTAGAATAAACCTCTGATCTATGCTTGCAAAGTAAAATGATGATTTTTGAAGTTAATTAGTATGTAGAGTAATTAACATTGGATAAATGATGCGTTAACTATTGATTGTTAATTGTTGAGTGCTAGAAACTTGGAAGTCTGGCCGTATTGGATGTGACATTGATATATGTTAAAAGTGGAACAATTTTAGCAAATAAAGGTAACTAATAGCATTGGTTAAGTGCTATGGTAGCTATGAGCCTCGTTATAGTATATTGAAATAGTATTATTTGTTCTTTTGATTTAAAAATGGTTTTGATTTGAAGGATGATTTTAAAAGTAACTTTGGAATTTTCTATGGCATTTATTTAGAAATGGTTTTTGAACTTATCTATTTTACTCCAACCTTTTTAGAAATGTTTTAAAAGTATTTCGGAATTATTTATTTCACAGAAAAGTAGATATAATAATGAGTGTTTATTTTAAAGGAAAATAAATGGGTTTATCTTTTATTATAAAATGATTCTGTTTTTAAAAGAAGATACCATTATATTGGAATAAATATCTGCGAAACATTTTAAAAATATCGTATAGAGTGATAGATTTATAAATGGTATTTTATAAATAAAAGAGAGATTTATAAATGGTAATTTATAAATAAAAGAATGGATTTCTAAATGATATTTTAGTAATAAAGAAGACTTGTGTTAAATATATAGATTTACAAAAAATGAGTTTGGATTTATAAAAGGATTTTTATAAAGGAGTTTTATAAAGGGATTAATAGAAAAGAGTTTTATAAATAGAAGGAGTTCTATAAGTAATTTTAGAGATTTATAAAAGGAGTTTTATAAATAATTTTAGAGATTTAAAAAAAAAGTTTTATAAATTAATTTAGAGAATTATAAAAGGACTTGTAAATATGGAATGGGTTTATAAAAAAGGTATTTTATAAAATGAATGAAATTTGATTTTGACAAATAATTCTTCTTAATTATGGTGGTATGGATCCACACTTAACACTAAAGGTAAAGTGATTTGGGTTGATAGTAACAATGTTTTAAATGACATTTGTTTTGGCCCGGTTAAATATGATTTTGGGGAAATGGAAAATGTTTTCTAAGTATTGGAAGAGAAATAGTTTGCGTATATACTTACACCATTGTTATAAGTATACGCATATTTTCAAGTATTTTCAAGGTAATTTTTAATTAATGAAAAGAGGCTTAGTGGCCGCTTATGTGTTTAACTGCACTTAGTTTCTTATGAAATTAAACCTATAATTTGATTAATTATTTATTTGATAGTTAAATAACCGACTATGAAATCTTGGCTAGATATAACTTTGGAAATATCTAGAAGAAACATATGAATTATATGGTATAGTTGTTTCCATGATGCCATACTATACGTATAAACTCGTTGTGTTCTTCTAGGACAAATGATAAGAAAATCCATATGCTTAAATGGTTAAGGGGTGATCTCCACTCTTATGTATTGTCTGTTTATTTCCAAAAGAACCGAAGTTGAGTTTACCAAAATCTATCGATTGGTTTTGCAGCAACCGGTAAGCGAGGAAGTGTACTTATATGAGATCACTCGAAACCGTAACTACTCCAAAACCATATGTGTGTTCTACACTTTGGAAGTGGTTCATGATTGGTTCAAGATGATGTAATCGAAGACGGAGTTCTTTGAAGTGCAAAGGCTACTTACTACTAATCCCGAGGGTGATCCAAAAAGGATATAGTAGTAGTGTCTTCGGTTTGTTCATATCTTGGACAACTTGTATGGATGAATGATGGCATTGCATTGTTAGAGGGAGGGCAGTGTTAGCATTCCAAGTGGGATTTGCTAAGAGAGGAAAAAGGTAACCGTGACCTCATAAGCTTCACAGCAGGGGATATGCACTAGAGCTATGTAGTTCGTTGCCATTAGGAGTATCATTCCTAAATCTAAATTCGATATTTATGGATTTTGGTATATGCGCATGGGAAGAGTGGGGCCATAGTCTGGTGCATCTATTTGTAGCCTTGGTGCTCATGGGATGATGTAATCTTGTATGTCATGTTAAAGATGCAACCGGATCTATATTCGCGGGGTTCGAAAGGTTTTCAACCTCAATACACTTTCTAGAGGTATACATTGGCAGGCGATACCCCAGTAGCATTGTCATTAATGGAATCCATTCTCCAATACGTGCTTTATAGACATAGTTGTGCCCAACTACTGGTATGTGAGATGCAAGCAAATCAGCTATGTTATATATTTATTTTAAAACCTAGACATTATTATGATATCGCATGATTTCCTATAAAATGATTTGGTTATCATAAGGTAAAAACTCGTCCGTGTTTATGTGTGGCATGGTCTTACGAGATACCTTTATATTTGAAAGGTTTTATAATGTTATAATCCATATGAATTGTGTTCCTCACGCTGGTTTACCAGACTGATCCGGGCGTTATTTTCTTATAATGCTCGGGTCAGCCCAAGCATATTTCTAGATTTAGTTATGGATGCTTTGGAGCTTCTAGAGATGAGCTGGATGCCTCCAAGACGTATTTACGTATCTTTATTTCCGCTGCATTTGTTGTGTTGTATTTATAAGCATTTGTGAGGACAGACTGTTATAATTATCCAGACTGATGATAGGTTAGTTTACTCCCATTAATGTATATATATTATGGTTTTCTTTTATAAAAGATCATTGGCATATTATATATTACTAGCCACGTACTGAGATTTTGTTTTGTCTTTTATTTTCTTTCGCCCCAACAATCTTTCTTTCTGGCACTCGGATGATCGGCATGTGAATACCGTAGATGTATTAGTGTTGACTTTTGAGGGTCAAAAAGGCTGGTCGTTACACATGGTATCAGAGCATAGGTTGAGCGAACACCTAGGCATCGACGGGTTAAACTCATTAGAGACTAGGTAAGTGACATCCAAGAATGAAGTTTGAGTGTATGTATATATGAAAGCATATTTGTTAGTGCTATAAATTATTTTATATTGTGTTGATTGGTCTGTTGAGTGGCTTATGAATTCTAGTCCACGCACCTGATCAACTTTATCGATAGAGGTTTCTAAACACTTGAACAAGGCCAATTGATACAATATTGTTTTAAAATGGTAAATGAAATAATTTTACCTGAAAATATTTTATATGTAAAAGAATAATTTCTTATATTTATATAGATTTATGATATATTTGTTTGTTAGGAAATGATAATATTCAATTATTATCATTTATGGTTTGATTGGTTATGCTCGACTAGTTTATAAGCGGATTTACCTTTTCAGTACATGGGCTGGGTAGATAGTAATTGTGGGAACATTGAAATGAACACCGTGAATTAAATTTCATAGTTTGACTATAAGGTGTTTGGCGGATATGTTGGTTAAAATTTAGTTTTAATAAAAAGTTGTTTGTTTTAATCTAAACAAAGATATATATATTTGTGAAATGATTTTATATAAGAAGTGAAATTATATAAGCATGGTTTATAAATAAAAAGGATTTAAACTGAGAATTTGAGAACTTAAATTCGGGTATTTTGAAAATTATTTTTCAAATTTTTAGAGAAAATAATAATAGTACTATTGGAAAGTAATTGTGAATAAAAGTATTTGAAAAGAATTTTATAAGACATAGAAAGGACTGTACTCACTTATGTCACTGGAAAATAATTATGTTGATCACAACAACATCATCAGCGTTCATTTTCGAGTTTCTAAGTGGAGGGATGTTACCATAGTAATTTGCTATAGAATGTTTTGGCAAAACAAATTTTGTTTTAAATTCCAAAAGTATGATTTTCTATACAAAAGGAGATATGTATATATTATTTCAAAATAATTTGAAATAAAAACCTGGTCTTTAGTTCCTAAGTTTTATGTAAGTTATTTTATAGACTCATGTATCCTATCCATTAGGATAGTTGGGTTTGTGAATCTCATTTTGATATGTTGTTTAATGGTTTTCATTTATTGAAATGAAATGGAACTTTCGACAATTTTGGATGGTCAAAAACTTCTGAATTAGTTGAGAACTTGAAGCTAATTATTTGTGATAATATAAAAGTAGAGTTTTGTAACTCAAGAATGGAATGATAGTAAGTTAAACAAGTATTAAATTTGTTGAACATCTTGGATATGTAAAACAAATCTGATTTTGTATATATACTCTCAGGTTATAGTAGGGTACTATACACATTTTAAACATAAGTTGAGCTTTTATGAAATATTTTTCATAAATGATTTTTAAAGTAAAAATAAATTGGTATAATTAAGAACCAATAAGAATAAGTACGTAAGGTGTACGTAGATTATTTCTTTACACGGTTCTTGATCCAAATGTAATGACCCCACCACTATACTGATACTATTAAAGAACATTATAAGTAATGTCATCTAATAACAAGGAAAATACTGCTGTTTAAGGGCGATCAAATGTGAATATATCTTTAGACTAACACTGACACGTCTTTATTACAATTATGAGGATCTGAATTGAAAATTTGACGTGTACGGTATTAATACAAAGTAATAAACACACCAATTTAAAATATTCAAAACAGTATATAATATAAATAAATTAGAATCAGAGTCATAGATCACGATAGAATAATATACATCATATAACATAATAAAATGTGAATCTACAAAATATCAATACTAGACCCACATTGTAACGACTCGGAATTTTCGACCCCGAAAATTCCAGATAGTTAGGAAAAAGAAGAAAAGATGTAGAAGAAGAAACAGAAAACAATCACAGAATCTCACATTCGCAGCGGATCAAAATATAATGTCACATAATAGCAGTAATACAAAGAAAAACTGTATCAGTTAATTTACAGCAATACATCAGAGTTACAACCAATCACAGATAAACTGGACAGTAAAACAACATGTCCCATATACAAATCAATAATACTCAGCGGATTACACTCCATACGTTCCTGCCATCCAGCTCGCCTCCTGAGCTCCAGTACGTCCTTACTTGAAAATATGTAACACTCGGTCTGACCCGAGCATTACATTAAAGTAACACCCGAGTCAGGTTGGAAACCAGCGTGAGTAAACCCTTTAAAATTGAAATACTAAGGTTGTAAAACTTCTTTGAAAACCAGGGTAACTCGTTCATCACTACGAGTTCTATCTCACTATAGAAACATTTATTTCACAAAATAATATCTAAGTACCGTTACTTAGTTTCAATGGTCCAAACAACTCAATTTATTCCATTCCAGCCTATTCGATTTACAATCAAATCAATAAAGAATTATAGATT
Organism: Allium fistulosum; assembly: GCA_030737815.1. NCBI lineage: Eukaryota > Viridiplantae > Streptophyta > Magnoliopsida > Asparagales > Amaryllidaceae > Allium > Allium fistulosum. The sequence goes on from CM060902.1 coordinate 241,093,282, forward strand.
TCTAATCGAAGTGGTTACGGATATTTACTGATACCCGACCCCGGTCTCTTCGAATCCAAATGTTATTCTTTAAGTCAAATTGTTTAAGTTTAAACAATACAATTTATATTCAGGATTTCATATTCACACAACAATTTATCTCAGATAGATAGCCCACAATATCACAGTTTAACCCAAGTATCTCATATCACAAAGCATCACAAATCACATATCAGAGATATCAAATAATCTAGGTCATTCAATACATCTATAAGCAAGATAAATTAATTGTACCATTTCTAATTAATTTAATTACTTTTAAATCGTGCTCACTTAACATTAATTAAATATAAACCATTAATTAATCATCCATTAATCATCCATCAAAATGAATTATCCATAATTACTTTCATAAAGAAATTAACCCATTGGTTAATTATCCTCAATTAATTAACCTTTAATTATTAATTAATTATCCTCTAATTATTAATTAATTATCCTCTAATTTTTAATTAACCTTTAATTATTAATTAATTTAACTTTAATTGCTAATTAAATTAATTAACCCTTAACAATTTAATCCTTTAATTACTTACATTAAGTAATTATCATTTAAGTAATTAATCTCTAATTACTACATTAATTAATCCCTAATTACCAATTAATTAATCTCTAATTAATTAATTATAACCCTTAATTATTAATTAATTAATCCTTAATCATTAATTAATTAATTAATTAATTTCTCTTTAATTACTTCATTAATTTAATTAATCATTAATTATCCAAGACCTTAATTAACTTTAAGATAAACCTTTTATCTTTATTAATTTCTAATAAATCTTGAAATCACTTATCATTATAATATAAAAACATATTACTCCTTTAATTAACTACTTGATTTCATATTTAAATTAAGTTTAAAATAAACTTACGAATCTACTTAATTAATTTATGTAACATAAATCATTCAACTTCCTTAAACCGATTATTAAATAAAACATTTATTTCTTTTAACATTTTGAAACAATTCAAATTTTCTGGACTTAGAATTTAAAAACTACACAATTTAAATCTTTTACAATTTAATAAATCATTCACTTCGGGTTTAACCCGGTTTGTACTCGAGTCCAACCTATCATTTTGCCAAGCCAAACCCCGAGCTTCTCTTCCTCATGAAAAACTCGAGCTCGAACTCAAAACAACACCCTACCATCCCCGAAGTATCAAAACATTCAGCGACAACAGATACAATCGTGCACATGCACCAGCGTTCGCCAAAGCTCCAGTCACACAAACCATCGTCGACAAGTCGACGATGACCCACCCATTCAATTCCGATCACCCAACGATCAACACGAATCAAAAATCAAAATCGAGATGAAATGATCAAACTGGACCCACAGAACATCAACCAAAACCTCCTCGAACCCACGCCTCCGACCACCAGCGATCGAGCAACCCCGTCCTAAGCTTCGTCAGACTTCCACGCTTCCAACGCCCAAAGTCCGATGCACTCCGATCACCCAGAGACATCGCGGTGACCTAGTTTCCATCCTCGACCATACCTAGGGTAAACACCCTGCTCCGTCCAAATTCCGACGCCACGGTGCACTATCCTCCCATCTGATATTTTTGCCGAGCTCGCCGAACCTTCCTCCACCTCCAGTCGAAACCCCGACCAGCCGTGTACCTCCGGCCACCAGAATTTGCTCAAAAACCAATTTCTGGTCATCACCAAAATACACCCTCGATACAACATTGTAAATCATAATTTTCTTTTTAAAAATCATATTTTTCAAAATCGATTCAAGTTATATACTTGAATCGGTAATTCAAAAGGTTTGATTCTAACATGTTTTAAAAATTACTATTGTATTTCTTGATTCCAGGAAATTTTCAAACCTATTATACTTGAATAAAATTTTAAATCTAAACTTATGTTTAAACAAACATATTTTGCTTTAAATCTAAGACCTAACAGAGAACAGATGAAAAGATTTTGAATTTTGAACAAAAGTTTAAAATCTGAACTATGAACAGAGATATACACATGCAACAGACATGCACACTTCAAACATATACATATATACATAGATTTTACTTATATATATACATGCAATGAAATCTTCATCACAGAAATTCACATGCAACAGGTTATAAAACAGAATAGGATTTAAAAGTGATGTTTACTCACCTTTTAGAAGATGAACAGTGACTTAAAAACTGAGATGCTTGATTTTGAAAACTAAAATGCTTTGATCTTTGAAAGCTTGAAATTGGAAACTTATTTTAAAACTGAGATGAATGCTTGATGAACTGGAACTGGAAATCTTGTTGTTGAGATGACCTAGCTTGATAGAACTGAAACTTTGATTTGCTATAGGTTTGTATGTTGAAGATGAAATCTTGTTTGATTTAGTTTGAAAGAGTAGAAGCTTTGATTTATTTTCTGGTTTTGAAATTGATTACAGGCTTTTGTTTTGATTTTCTCAGGTTAGTATGTTTATAGATTTTTGATTTCTTGTTTTGGAAATGAGAATAGGAAAAGAAATAGAGAAGGTAATGTAGAGATATATTTATAACTTGATTTTATGATTTTTTTTTAAAAATAAGAGAAAATAAAATTAAAAGGTGACACTTATTTAATAATCTAACATTTGTCATTTATATTAGTTTATCATCTTACATTTGTTAAATTGTAAACATTCAACTTACATGTGTAATTATGCATGTTTTTAAATAAATTTTAAATGGTTTATAAAACTTTTATATTAAATTTACTATTTAATAAATACTTTTCTTAATTTATATGAATAAATTCGTTTAAAAGAAAATAACATAAAAAATTACATATATGTATTATATATTTTTAAATCCAAAATATTTTAAGATATCAATCCTTTAAATTTCAAATTTAAATCCAAATTCATATTAAATTTCAATTTAAAATCCAATTTAAAATCAACACAAATATACATAGATATAAATATTTATTATCAGATCTATTTGTTTAATCTATAAATCAGTATTTCTATTAATTTACCCAGTTAATTATCAACTAACAAATATTCCAAAATCCGGGTTATCACACATATAAATATATACATCGCATCAAATATATTATCAAGTACACAATGACTACTAAATAATATACATGACATATCCTCCTAAGTGTCAATATATAGGATGATAAAGTAAACTAAAATAGTCAAAGTAGTCTACTCTAATGCTAGCACAAAATCCAAAGATCAATGAGTCCATGTACCTATAGAGTTTTGGCCTGACCCGAGTATTATAAAATAAACGGGTTAGACTATATCTAATAAAAAGGTGAGATACTGATATCGTAAATACATGACTTATAACTAATAATAAGCCATAATAAAAATATGCTCGAAACCAAAATCATAATAAGGCATATCCATCAAAATCACTATTTCATAAATCCATTATCATAATTATATAGCTTACCAAAAAAATAAGCCATAATAGAAATATGCCTAAAAAAATAATCATAACAAGGTATATCCATCAAAATCACCATTTCATAAATATATATAAGGTCTCCAATGGACTATCATAAAAAATATGGTGATAACAATTCAAAATTTTCTAATGCCAAAAGATACTAAATATCCATCCAAAAATCCCTGAAGAAACAATCATCATTAATAAATAATCATAATCTTAGATCTAAAAAAGAAAGACTATGATAGCTTTTAGCAGTTTGACCAGGTCGTTAACACCTCACCCGCAATTTGACAAGGTCGCTAACACCTCTCTCGCAGTTTGGTCAGGTCGCTAATGCCTTACTCGTTGTTTCGTCCTATGACAAGGTCGCTAACACCTTTTAAGCGGTTCTACCAAATCACTAACACCTTACTCGTAGTTTTGTGAGGTCTCTTACACCTTACTCATAGTTTGTGGGGTCGCTAACACCTTACTCGCAGTTTCATCAAATAACAAGTTCCCTAACACCTCTTAAATTGATGTATAAAATGAGTCATTATCACTTAGGGATCTATTGGTCAGAAATCCGAACACCTTAAGATAATGCAACTCTAAGTGTAGCCTACTTTCACTTTATTAATCACTCGATTCTAACTACCTGTCCAATATCAAAAAGTGAAATTCCATTATTTACTAAAAGCTACTAAATTCCACTAAAACTCTATTTAACATATTATAATAATAAGCGAAAGAATTATAAAAAATGTCTCATACCAATCCAACAAATCAACCGTTTTAAAAAAATTTGTTTCATTGAAAAGCACAAAATCCAATAGAAATAGAATTAAGCATATTCACCTGTAATTTAAAAGAAAAGAGCTAAAAGATTTTTATTTAAAAAAGTAGAATTTCTTTACTAAAGTTAGGAATCAAACTAATAATTTTCATAAATACTTACTTTATTTAAATTTATAATGATATATATATATATATTTACTTTTCATAAAATATTATCAACTTTAAAACCTTATAATTATTTCTGGAAACGAATAATTTATTTAAAATATAAGTATGAAATTTCCAAAGGATTTTTAAACTCTTTCTAAAATCATTTAAACTGTTTCTATAACTAAAATCACTTGAAATTGAATTCATTACTTTCATAATAACTTTTCTAAAATAATACTATATCTTATCTCTTGCCTATAAAACATATCAAAGGTTTTAAATGGAAAATTTTAAATAAGCCATAAGTTAAGAAAATAATATGATTTAACTATATTTTATAAATCAAATTTCAATTAAGGGTCAAAATAGATAAAATCTCATCTCGAGAATCTTTTAAAAATGTTTAAACAATTCAAACTGGAAATCCATCAAAATGCAACTTCTAGAGCCAACAACGCTCTATAAAATATCATTTCGTAATATGGAATTATTTAGTGGTACGGGTTGTTTTCCAACAACTCCGATCATAAAAAATGCACAACTGTAACAACCCGGAGTTTTGTGAAAATTACTCATTGTCAAATGACGATTAAATTGATAGCTAATTGCTGTTTGAAGTTTTTTAAATTTGGTTGTGACTCTTTAATATATTGATTAAGGAATTTAGTAGCTTTGCAAATTTGAATCTCAGCCACTTATATTTTGATGCCGTGATTTTTATCTAAGGCCGATGCCCACTCCTCTACCCATTTTCATTTTTCGCAACCCTAAAAAGCACGAAAGAAAATATATGGTGGCGGCTCGATCTTTTTCACCGTTCAAATCAAATTAGGGTTTCGTTTTTTTCTTTTGGCTCCGCTCGATCCCTCGAAGACCACGGCTTCGCCTCTGAAGTATGCGATCTTTGGGTGCGTTCTTCGACAAAGCTTGCTTTAGCTGCTTCGGTTCGATTTGCAAAAGGTGAGTGATATTTTTCACTCGCATCTAATTCAAGAATTTGATGATTTCTTACTTCTGCAATTTCGTGATTTTGTTGCTGGATTTTGTGGCTACCACGTATTGATTTTCAACTGTTCGACTTCGGTCACTTGATTTTTGCGTATGTGATTCCATGACACTGTATTATCATCATTGTACTGATGATGTTTCTAGTCATTTTAATTCGAACTGTATTCTTTTGTTTTTCGAATGTGGTCTTTGATGTGAGCCACTGTCTTGCTTGATTTGAATTTCTGGTGATCTTGACTTCGGTCTGACTTTGTTTATATAATATTTCTGGTACACTGGCTTCGGCCACTATGTTGTTGACTATGGTTTAAAAATCTGCAACTTAATTTTTTGAAAATAATTTAGATGAGGATTTGCTTAAATTTTGCAATGGCTTTCATTGTTGACTTCGGCCTTTATTTTGATGGTGAAATTGTTTATCCACAATTTGTTGGAATTCGACTGTGCATTTTGTTCCAATCGTAGTATTACAAGTTTCAACTTGTACTACCTGTTGCACATCATTAGTTTGAAACTGTTACTTGATCTTTGTTGATGTATTTGTGATATATGTTCTAAGATGAATTCTTTTTCAGTTTTAGTAGTTTATATGAGGGTGTTTAATACACCTCTTTTAACTCTAATACTTGATTCATTTCAGTTTTTTTCGCTCCATGGGTCACCAATATTATTGGAGTTCAAATGCATTTATAACTTCTTTGATTATCTGAATATTATGGCTTTGACCATTCCTGTTGCTTTCATTACATCATCACTTGTTGCAATTCAATTGGTTCGGTCTTGTACCACCGACTGTTCACTTGAATTGTGATTCTTGACGTTGTGTCGAGTGGGTTCATGTGATCATCATTTTTGTACATGATCTCTGCTCTGGCCTTGGTTGTTTAGTTGTATGCTTATGCATTGCTTTGTCTTTCATGTTGCCTAACCATAGGTATGCTTCGGGTCAGTCTACAAATGCCCTCATGATTCAGTATCTTCATATTACATTACTGTATGCACTTTTGAACTACACGTGTAATTGCTGTCACTACACAATGCACTTACTCTTCTTTACGCTGCATAGCTTTGCATTTTGGTGAGCTGACTATTTTGACTTATATTCAGTTTCATATGCATTGGTTTGGAGTTGTTTGTTGCATTCAGTCTTCAATTGAATTTGGTGTTAATCACTGGTCACTGTATACAAGTTCATCATGTAGTTCACTGTATAGGTTCGTATCTGCAGTGTAACGGTATATGCATTGAGTTACATCACTGGCCTTTGCATTGCTGAGTTGTCCTTGGTGTTTTGTTGTACATATGAAATTGATTCATATGTGTGCTAAACATTGCTTCTCAGTGACATTTACTTGCATTCATAGGCTTAAATGTTTTGAGTTGTTGCTGTGTTGACTTTAGGCCTGCTGTTCAATGGCATCGGCATTGATATTTGAAGTGTTGCATTTGTGTTGTTTGAATCTGGCCTTGAGTCTGATTCATATAGTCTTGCTTCCATGACTTCAGTGGTATGTTTATAGTATACCTTCTGATGCATTCTATTTTCACTACTGTAGCATCTCAATTGTACTTTGTTCACTTGATGGCTTCAAGCCTTAACTACTCTGTTCTTGTTTGGTATGCCACTTTTTTATATATTTTGACCAGGTTGTGCTGTCCAGTTGAGTTAGACACTTGAGTTGTCGTTATTTGACTGCTTAGTTTCCTGGTTAATCGCTTGCTTCAACTGCAGTTTTATTGTGCAGTTGTTTCTTGCTTTCTTTTGATGCAGTTTCGCCTTTGTGATCTTGTGGTGACTGCAGTTTTGTTGCAGATTGCCCTTGTATTCATTTATGACTGCAGTTTTGGCCCTTGTTGTTTTGCATTGCATTGATGCAAATGGATTGTTTTTCTGCTACACTTGAGTTGAATCCGGTATTTTGGGTTTGACCTTGTGATTGATTGTGAATTTTCATCGTGCCTTCATGAGCACTTTGTTCATTTGATGGTTCATTTTGATTTGAGTTGAGGCCATTTGTTTCTGGTTCATTGCGTATTTCATATGCCGTATTGGCGAGGCAGTGCACGCGTGCGTGTACTGCAGCCAATCAGTATTGATGTTTTAAGTGACATTTCAATTGTTTGAATTGATTTAGTTTGATTTGATCATTTTGTTGTTGTCTAATTATCTTTTTAATAATTGGATTATGAGTTTCTAATTTTTATTTAATAATTGGATTTTGTGTTAAATTGTCGTTTAGACAATTCTATTGTTTTCTAAAATTATCTTCATTGATAATCTTTTTAACTATCTTTGTTGATGATTTGGATTTGCTGATATGTTGTTTAACACTGTTTAGTGTTATATCTGCCGTTATCCGATTCTCTTATTGAGGAGTCGGATATACGAGATTTCTGTGACTGTCGTCTATTTGATATTGATTATTATTACTTCCGAGCATTAATAACTGAGTTTGAATTAGACTGACCCGTGTATTATTTTTTTTTGAATTTAATACTCGGGTCAGACCCGAGTTATTTCATGTTGTAGATATCTTGCTTTGGGTTGCTGTTTGAGCTACAAAGACTTTTCATATCTTTTGAAGTGGTCTTCGTCTTTTTGTAGTAGTCAGTGTATTGATTTAGGTTGACATGTATTCGTGTATATTAGTCGATAATGTACTTGTATATATAACTTCCAGAGTCGACAGTTGTAGTTGAATCATATGTATTGTGTCAAATGTATTGTAACTGACATCAGTTATTATATATATGAGACTTTTTGTTTTATCTGTGTTCCGCATTTATATTATCTGTGTTATTATTATATATATTGTCCTAAACTATTATAGCCACTGTGTAGTAGCTTTGAGTTTGTATCGGTATGTCAGATTTCCTCCTGAATTAAAAATGCATGTTATACTATCTGACATATCGGTGCTTGCACAAAGCAATTACACGGATGGTCGCTCCTCAACAGCCTTATTCTCCGTGCTAGTTGACAACATTACACCGTAGTGTTCTTGGCTAGCGCGGGTATAGAGGAGGGGCGTCACAGCTTGGTATTAGAGCCTGTGGTTTAGGAGAAATATAAAACATAACTTAGATGCAGCATGTGTTACAACTATTTGTCGATGTTTTATCTCACATCTTTGTCTATGATTATCTTTGATTGTTAGGTATGAATTACTAACGCTTATTCATGTGCATTTGATTTTGATTTGGATTGGTTTTGTGAATATTCAAATTTTTAGTGTTTTGGGTTCAAATTTTTAAAGATCCTAACTTTGATGTTCGAGCATGTTTTTAGTGATGCATGGACGAGCCAATAGGACCGGGTAGCCGATGGGCGTAATCCCCAAGCGTCCGTGCTCGACCGGTTGCAAATTGCGTGAGAGATTGCACTTTTATTAAACAGGGTAGGAATTGCAGAATTTGCAGTTCGGTCAACCGACCTGCTCCTATTTCCCTGTTTGCCTATTTATGCTCGTTTTGCTTTGTTTTTTCCAATTGTTAATCGATTCTTCTTATTCTATTAGTTGTTATCACCTTTGTCAACTTTGATAACTTCTATTTTTGGAATTTTTGGGTATTTCCACTTTGATGGATTTGATATCGATTTCCTTGGAGTCGAATTCTTTGGATTTTATTCACGTCTTCGAATGTGAATTTTAGTGAATTGATTTGTTTCTACAATCATTTTTGTGATTTTTCACTTTAAAAATATAAAGGTTTCAATACTAGTAGTAAATATCAAAACTCTTTCATTAAAACGATTTCAACGCTATTTTATTTATAAAGCTCGTTTTCTCAAACCGTTTTCCTATCTACTAGTATATACAAACCTTTACCTCACTCGGATGAGAAATCTAATTAAACGGCTTAGTAAAACAAGTGGTATGAAACGCTTGCGTTTGCTTCGTCGGTTAATTCTTGGACTTGTTAGATTGAATCTCTTGTGACAATTTTCTAGTGAAGATCTACAGTTTGTTCGTAAATATTTGAGTTAAGCAAGTGGTTATGGGACATGAAGCTAAACTCATATATTTACTAGCTTAGTGTGATTGACACTTCTTTATGATCAATGACGATCATTTTTGTGATTTAGACTAGCAATTGTGCGATGTCTCTTTGTCTACGAGGGAGACTAAACCCCGTTTGTGTGATGTTTCATCATCACATATTTGGGGTAGCGCCCCACGGTCTTTGGGCCATTCTTGTGGAGCTTCAGCTCAAAATTAATGGTTAGCTACCATGAGATAGCGTCTCATCTTGTGTTACACGTGTTGGTGAGTTTTCATACTCCCGTTTTGTGATAGGCCTTCCCCTTTTTTGTGATTTAGACTAGCAATTGTGCGATGTCTCTTTGTCTACGAGGGAGACTAAACCCCGTTTGTGTGATGTTTCTACATCACATATGTGGGGTAGCGCCCCACGGTCTTCGGGCCATTCTTGTGGAGCTTCAGCTCAAAATTAATGGTTAGCTGCCATGAGATAGCGTCTCGTTTTGTGATACACGTGTTGGTGAGTTTTCGTGCTCCCGTTCTTGTGATAGGCCTCCCCCCTCTTTTTGTGATTTCTGGATTTCTTGTGATGATTTCTGGATTTCTTGTGATGATTTCTAGAATTTTGTGCTTCACCAATTTTCGTGATTTCCATTGATAAATTTTATCAATTTTTGTGCATTGGTGAATTTGTGTGTCATTAACTTTTTATGAATAAAAGTTTAAGGAGTTTGACATTCCTTTTGATCTTTGAGAAGATTCTTGTGACATTTTTAATGAATGAAAATTCACTGGTATTATGTTTTGATGCCAATTATTTTGATGAGATTTTGACGTATAAAAATTACTGTCGCTTTAACTTCAGTAACCGTCAATTTTAAAATGGATTTTCAAGCGGTTATCCCGCAATGCTAATTTTGTTGTCCGTTTTTACGGTATTTTGAGAAGTGTAATTTCCTTGTCGAAGTTACTATTGATATTGCTGTTTTAATCACGTGTTTTAAAAAATTGTTTCAAAATAAAAATTGTTTTCAAATTTTTTTATAGTTTAAGCTTTCAAAAGAATGAGGAAGCAATTTAAATGTTTCAGCAAAATCAAGGACTATGACCCCTTTCTTTTGCTGATTCGCTTAATTCCGGACTTGTTCGTTTGAGAATGTAAATTATTACTTTTATAAAATAAATGAAAATTGTTTTCAGAAGTTTTGCAGTTTGCGCTTTCAAAAGAATGAGGAAGCGATTTAAACGTTTCAGCAAAATCGAGGACTATGACCCCTTTCTTTTGCTGATTCGCTTAATTCCGGACTTGTCCGTTTGAGAATGTGAAATGTTATTTTTAGAATACACAATTTTGCACTTTCAAGGAAACGATGAAGAGAATTAAACGATTTAGTAAAACTCTTGGATTATGGGACATGTGCGTTTGCTATTTCGGTTAATTCCGGACTCGTTAATTGAAATATTTGTGATTTCTGATTATCATTTTAGATAATCGGATATTTGTGATTTCTGATTATCGTTTTTGATAATCGGATATTTGTGATTTCTGATTATCGTTTTTGATAATCGGATATTTGTGATTTTTGATTATCGTTTTTGATAATCAGATATTTGTGATTTCTGATTATCGTTTTTGATAATCCGATATTTGTGATTTCTGATTAACGTTTTTGATAATCTGATATTTGTGATTTTTTATTATCGTTTTTGATAATCGGATATTTGTGATTTCTGATTATCGTTTTTGATAATCGGACATTTATTGTTTCTGATTATCGTTTTTGATAATCGGACATTAGTTGTTTTTTATTATCGTTTTTGATAATTAAATATTTGTTGATTTGAGATTTAATTATCGTTTTCATAATTAGGCAATTGCTAATTTTGCTGATTGTAAGATTTTCTAGTCTCTAATTGATTCTAGATTATGTTGATTATATTAAATTACTGTTTTCTATCTATCTCTGTTGATAGTTATAGTTTGTTGATTATGAAGTTCGTGTTTTCTATTTATCTGTTGGATAACTAGATATTTGCAGTTTTGCGATTTGCGAATTTTGTTTTCTAATTATCTATTGGTAATTAGATTTTGCTGTTTTCTAATTATCGTATCGATAATTAGATATTGATGTTTGGTGATTTTATGTATTTTAATTATCTAGTTGATAATTGAATATTGCTAATAATTGTATTTATCCAGTTTTGTTGTTTTCTGATTATCTATTTGATAGTTAGATTTTTTTGAGAATTTGTGAATCTCTTTTATTGGAATTAAAAGATTTCTTTGGCAATTGTGTTCCCGACTTTCATTTTTCTAGCTTAACCAGTTTATGTTAGAAAAATAATTGTTATTGACGACTTTAAGTATGAAAATTGTGGGGACGCAATTTTTATAAGGAGGGGAGTCTGCAACAACCCGAAGTTTTTTGAAAATTACTCATTGTCAAATGACGATTAAATTGATAGCTAATTGTTGTTTGAAGTTTTTTAAATTTGGTTGTGACTCTTTAATATATTGATTAAGGAATTTAGTAGCTTTGCAAATTTGAATCTCAGCCACTTATATTTTGATGCCGTGATTTTTATCTAAGGCCGATGCCCACTCCTCTACCCATTTTCATTTTTCGCAACCCTAAAAAGCACGAAAGAAAATATATGGTGGCGGCTCGATCTTTTTCACCGTTCAAATCAAATTAGGGTTTCGTTTTTTTCTTTTGGCTCCGCTCGATCCCTCGAAGACCACGGCTTCGCCTCTGAAGTATGCGATCTTTGGGTGCGTTCTTCGACAAAGCTTGCTTTAGCTGCTTCGGTTCGATTTGCAAAAGGTGAGTGATATTATTCACTCGCATCTAATTCAAGCATTTGATGATTTCTTACTTCTACAATTTCGTGATTTTGTTGCTGGATTTCGTGGCTACCACGTATTGATTTTCAACTGTTCGACTTCGGTCACTTGATTTTTTGCGTATGTGATTCCATGACACTGTATTATCATCATTGTACTGATGATGTTTCTAGTCATTTTAATTTGAACTGTATTCTTTTGTTTTTCGAATGTGGTCTTTGATGTGAGCCACTGTCTTGCTTGATTTGAATTTCTGGTGATCTTGACTTCGGTCTGACTTTGTTTATGTAATATTTCTGGTACATTGGCTTCGGCCACTATGTTGTTGACTATGGTTTAAAAATCTGCAACTTAATTTTGTGAAAATAATTTAGATGAGGATTTGCTTAAATTTTGCAATGGCTTTCATTGTTGACTTCGGCCTTTATTTTGATGGTGAAATTGTTTATCCACAATTTGTTGGAATTCGACTTTGCATTTTGTTCCAGTCGTAGTATTACAGGTTTCAACTTGTACTACCTGTTGCACATCATTAGTTTGAAACTGTTACTTGATCTTTGTTGATGTATTTGTGATATATGTTCTAAGATGAATTCTTTTTCAGTTTTAGTAGTTTATATGAGGGTGTTTATGTAACGCCCCACTCTGAGACCCACTGTAACAAAGAGTATTACGGGAGTAATATTGTCTGTTATAGCGGAGAATAGAGTATAGTGGAAGCGACCATTTGTAATCAAGCTATAACTATATACTGAATACGTCGAAAGGATGGTATCTATATATATTTTTCAAGTGGTTCGACATATTCGGTAAATACTTATAATGAAATTACAAATGGCTAAAGATCTATCAGGACAAAGCATAATAATAAATGATAAAACATCACAGAACAGAATCACATAATAGATATAAAATCCCAGAACAATACATCGTTAATACAGATCCAAATACTATAAGTGGGTACAAAGCTTCTGCCCACACATGTGGGTCAAAATATGTACATATCAAAGTCTGAATAATAACAGAGTAGCGGAATAGTGGACAAATAAAAGCGCTATCTATCAGCATAGCAGATAATGTCCAAGCGGAAGCACAGAAGCTAAGTCCAGAGACCTAACCTGAAACAACTCGGTCTGACCCGAGCGAAAACACTCGGGTCAGGCTAGCTAAACAATCAGTAATAACTGAGATATATAATAATGCGGTACATAAATAAAACAGTACTTATCCAAAGAGAAGTATATTATGAACCACATGAATATAATGAGGATCCCTAATCATTAATAAACAATAAAAATCTCCAAAGAGAAATCAACACCAAAGTGTAGAATAAATAAAATCGCCTCATATCATCGGCGTAGCCAAAGCTATAAAAAGATGCCTATAGGCAATAATCCCAAGAGTGACCAGAGTTTGTAATCAATGCCAGAGCAAAGATCGATGCTCCAAAGAGCAATGGGGATATACTGAAAAGTCAATGAAATCCAACACTGAAAAGCAGTGTCCAGAGACACTGTGAATCCACAAGGCAATCGCACTTACATCGTATGGTTCCATAGAACCAACACCGAATGGCGGTACTCGAATGGATATAAAAATCATCAAATAATACCAATATTGCACGTGCACCGACCAGATTCGTTGTTGCCAAGTACTGTAGAGTTGTGATCGATCACCCGCACAGATGCAGAACGCGCGAGACGGCGAGATCCTTCCCAGAAGGATAAAGGCCCAGAGGCGCACACCGAAAAATAAACTTCTCCATAGAGCAGGTGTCCAGAGACGGTTGCCCAGAGGCGTGGTGACCCAGAGGTCCAGTACTGGCCGCCCAAAGGCTAATGTTTCACTAACTTCTTGGAGAGGAACCCGTAAAGTGTTAACAATGAGTCTCATACCCCACGTTTGCACTAAACGGTTTACTAACCAATAGCAAGCTCACACTCCAAACAATAAAAAGTCCACCTCGTATCATCGGTAAACTAGACCCAGAGGTCAAAACGATCAATCGAATAGGTCGGGGATTAACCGGAAAGAAAATACACACGGTTCCATAAGCCGGAGATTTCCTAACCGTTTAAGCACCATTCCACTTCGCTCGACGTGCTAAAAAGTGAGTGTGAGATTTTTATTATAGAAAATAATGGTGTGAAACGGATTTATAATTGATTTTGAAATCACTTTACAACGGCTTTTGAAAACTCTCCTATTATGGAGTAATTAATTTAATAATTAAAAATAATATTATATATAATAATTTCGAAAGCCATTTAGGAGTGAAAAATCTTTTGAAAATGATTCATAAAACCCGTGTATGAAATCTAGAGACAAATCTCAAAGAAATCAATAAAACCAGAAAATCACTGAAAAATATCCTAAGTGTTTGTAAACATTCAAAAACAGCTGCAAACCCAAGTTCGGCAATTTATTTGGACCAGCAAACGGTGTCCAAATGTCATGAAAATTTGCAGGCATGTAGTCCAACATCCCTACTTTAAGATGCAAAAAGAATTTCTGGATTCCGAGTTGAGACGAAAGTTGGACCCAGGAAAAGATTCATACTGTTTACCAACAGCGACCAGAGTTCAACTTCGACACGAAATTAGAAGTACCAAACGAACTCTGATATTGCCCAAACTTTCTAGAGATGGAGTTCGAAACTCCACCTTTCCAACGAAACCAAAAACGTCGAATTCAGACTTCGGATGCGATCGTGGCGACATCGCGAACCCAGCCCGCTTGGGCTGGGAATGAGATACAAACCCCCAGCCCAAGCGGGCTGGGGTGAATTAATCAGCCCCAGCCCGCATGGGCTGGGGTCAGACATGCCCCAGCCCGCCTGGGCTGGGGAGAATGCCCTAGCCCACGTGGGCTGGGAAAACAGGCCCAACCCACGCGGGCTGGGGAGACAGCCCTAGCCCGCCTGGGCTGGGGAGACAGCCCCCCCAGCCCACGCGGGCTGGGGAGACAGCCCCAGCCCGCCTGGGCTGGGGAGACAGCCCCCCAGCCCACGCGGGCTGGGGAGACAGCTCCAGCCCACGCGGGCTGGGAAGAGGAGGGGGGAAGGCCCCCAGCCCGCCTGGGCTGGGGAGAGGGGGGAAGGCCCCAACCCGCCTGGGCTGGGCTACTGCGCCCAGGCAGCAGCCTGGGTGTAACCCAGGCCTACTCTGGGCTCCCAGATCATGGTTTTTAGCCTGTTTTCAGGCTAAACATTTCCAGCCAGCATATTTTGATGATTTTGGGGTGTTTTTTTTTCAGTTTTTGGCATCAAATTTTCACCAATATTATAACTAGCAATAATCACTAATAAATAGTAATTACCTCTACCAATCAAGAAAATAAGCAAACACTTCAAGTGCAACTTTCCAAAGAAAAGAGGATGCGGATTAGAGAGCTTCAAAATTAAAAAAAGAGAACAAAACCAAGGATTACAAAGAGATTTCAAAAATTAAAATAAAGATTAGAAGGTGATTAGGCCTAGGATTGCATTACCTTGCTAGGATTAAACAAGTTTAGCCATGTAGAGAAGGAGATGGGTCTTCTACCAAAGAGAGGCCATTAGTTATTTTTGGATCTAGGTTTAGGAATTATGAAGAGGAGGGTTAGGGTTTAGGGAATGGTTTAAGATATTATATAGAAGTGGGTAGGCTAATGGGTTTGTTATGAGGGTTTTACAACCCAATAAGGCTTAGTTCAATTACTTAAGTGCATATGTAAATTTAAAAAATTTCTAAGTCCAACTATGTTTGATGTTATTATATGAACAAAATCCTAAGTGACAACCTAGTTTTAATCAAAACCATATAATTGTCTCATTAGCCAATTAAACCCATTATCACATTTAAAAATTCCCCTTTTAAATATTAAATTCCAAAAATATTAATTTCCCCATTTTAAACCCAAAATATTTTACTTTGCAAACCAATTGCAAATTTAAATTCCCAAATTTTTGTTTAGCTCCCTTTTCAACTTAAAATCATAATTTTAATTTATTATTCGGTAATTGCAATCTCAGGGTTGTTACAGACTCCCTCCCTTAAGAAAATTGCGTCCCCGCAATTTCCTTAAATATAGAAGTCGTCTATAACATCTAATCCACAAAGGAATACAGAGGATAAAATATAGATGCTCACCCGTGCCGGAAGATGGAAGAAAACCAGGATAAGTACGCTCGATAAATTCTCTGGTCTCCCAAGTGCAGTCCTTAGGATTAGTCGACCATTGAATCTTCACAAGCGGAACCTCTTTGTTTCGAAGACGTCTGATCTCCGAATCAAGCACACGAAGAGGTTGCTGCTCTATAGATAGATCGGGTGAGATCTCCAAATCGGGGACGATATGAGGCTCGATAATAGAATCAGGGTCGCGCACACACTTGCGAAGCTGAGAAACATGGAACACATCATGTATTCCAGAGAAATGAGCAGATAGAGCCACACGATAAGCAACGGGGCCGATGCGTTCCGTAATAGGAAATGGTCCGACATAGCGAGGAGCCAACTTCCCTGTAGAGCTGAAACGCACAACCCCCTTCATGGAAGATATCCGAATAAAGACATGATCACCAATGGAGAACTCAAGAGGCTTCCTACGGTTGTCCGCGTAGGATTTCTGGCGGTCATGTGCCACTTTCATTCTCTGACGGATAAGAATAATCTTCTCAGAAGATTCCCAAACTGAATCTGGACCAAGAAGGAGCTTCTCGCTAGATTCTAACCAACAAGCAGGAGAGCGACATGGCCTTCCGTAGAGAGCCTCGAAAGGTGCCATGCCGATACTAGACTGAAAGCTGTTGTTGTAGGAGAACTCTACAAGCGGTAAGTGATCCTCCCAACTACCTCCGAAATCCAGAATACAACAGCGCAAAAGATCCTCCAAAACATGATTCACTCTCTCCGTCTGACCGTCGGTTTGAGGATGATAAGCAGTCGAGAGATTCAGCTTTGAGCCCAAAGCTGACTGTAGGCACTTCCAGAAGTGACTAATAAAGATAGTGTCTCGATCACAGACGATAGAGCTAGGAATGCCATGAAGTCGAACGACTTCCTTCACATATAACTTGGCAAGCTGAGGAGCAGTCCGAGTGGACTTAATAGGAATGAAATGAGCTGATTTGGTCAAGCGATCGACGATGACCCAAATAGAAGTATGGCCTGACCTCGATCGAGGCAGACCGTCAATAAAATCCATGGATATATGATCCCATTTCCACAATGGAATCTCTAGCGGCTGTAGAAGACCAGATGGACGCTGATGCTCAGCTTTGATCTGTTGACAAGTCATGCAACGGCTTACATAACTTGCAACATCGCTCTTCATGCCCTCCTAATAAAATAGACAACACATGTCAGCATACATCTTACTCGACCCGGGATGAATAGTGTACTTAGTGCGATGACACTCATCTAGAATGTCACGCCTAAGTGATAAATCAGATGGTACCAAAATACGGTTCTTCCTGCGAAGACACCGATGAGATCCGTCAATGTCTCATCACAGGATCCCGACTCAAGGAGATGAATATATCGCAACAAGTCTAGATCCTGCCGCTGAGCATGGGCAATGCGATCCAATAGAATAGGTCGAGCTTCCAAGCTGAATAGCAAGATCTGAGGATCAGAAGATGGTGCTCGATTTCGAATATCACACATAGAAAGAGTCTCAAGAATATCCCACTCGGCTATCATCATAGAAACTACTGCCGAGTGTTTGCGACTGAGTGCATCAGCCACACGATTACCCTTGCAAGGGGTATACTGAATATCTAAGTCATATGAGGCGAGAAACTCAAGCCATCGCTGCTACCTCATGTTGAGATCTCTCTGGCTGAAAAGATACTTCAGAGACTTGTGATCGGTGTAAAGAGTGAAACGTTCACCCAATAGATAATGACGCCACGTCTTCAAGGCAAAGACGATAGCAGCTAACTCAAGATCATGAGTAGGATAGCGAACCTCATTCGGGCGTAGCTGCCTAGAAGCGTAAGCAACTACCCGATCTTTCTGCATAAGCACAGCACCGAGGCCGCTACCACAAGCGTCGGTGTAAACAACAAGATCCTGGATACTCTCAGGAACTACAAGGATAGGAGCATGAGTGAGAAGTTCCTTCAATCGCTGAAAAGAAACTTCACACTTATCAGACCAAATAAAGCGAACCCCCTTACGAGTCAGAGTCGTGAGGGGAAGTGCAACACGAGAGAAATCCTTGATAAATCGATGGTAATAACCCGCCAGACCAAGGAAGCTGTGAATATCATGAACGTTCTCAGGCTGCTTCCAATTCTGAATAGCTTCAATCTTGACAGGATCAACAGATATACCCTCAGAAGAAACAATATGACCCAAGAACTTGACCCTGCTCTCCCAGAAATGGCACTTGGAGAGCTTTGCCCTAAGCTAATGCTGACGAAGAGTATCCAAGACGATCCGCAAATGATGAGCATACTCTGCCTTGGATCTAGAATAAATAAGAATATCGTCGATGAAAACCAGAACGAATCTATCGATGTATTCCCGGAATACTCGATTCATAAGATCGACGAAGAAAGCCGGAGCGTTCGTCAAGCCGAACGGCATGACCAACCACTCAAAATATTCAAAGAGAAGTATATTATGAACCACATGAATATAATGACGATCCCTAATCATCAATAAACAATAAAAATCTCCAAAGTGAAATCAACACCAAAGTGTAGAATAAATAAAATCGCCTCATATCATCGGCGTAGCCAAAGCTATAAAAAGATGCCCATAGGCAATAATCCCAAGAGTGACCAGAGTCTGTAATCAATGCCAGAGCAAAGATCGATGCTCCAAAGAGCAATGGGGATATACTGAAAAGTCAATGAAATCCAACACTGAAAAGCAGTGTCCAGAGACACTGTGAATCCACAAGGCAATAGCACTTACATCGTATGGTTCCATAGAACCAACGCCGAATGGCGGTACTCGAATGGATATAAAAACATCAAATAATACCAATATGGCACGTGCACCGACCAGAGTCGTTGTTGCCAAGTACTGTAGAGTTGTGATCGATCACTCGCACAGATGCGGAACGCGCGAGACGGCGAGATCCTTCCCAGAAGGATAAAGGCCCAGAGGCGCACGCCGAAAAATAAACTTCTCCATAGAGCAGGTGTCCAGAGACGGTTGCCCAGAGGCGTGGTGACCCAGAGGTCCAGTACTGGCCGCCCAAAGGCTAATGTGTCACTAACATCTTGGAGAGGAACCCGTAAAGTGTTAACAACGAGTCCCATACCCCACATTTGCACTAAACGGTTTCCTAACCAATAGCAAGCTCACACTCCAAACAATAAAAAGTCTACCTCGTATCATCGGTAAACTAGACCCAGAGGTCAAAACGATCAATCGAATAGGTCGGGGATTAACCGGAAAGAAAATACACACGGTTCCATAAGCCGGAGATTTCCTAACCGTTTAAGCACCTTTCCACTTCGCTCGACGTGCTAAAAAGTGAGTGTGAGATGTTTATTATAGAAAATAATGGTGCGAAATGGATTTATAATTGATTTTGAAATCACTTTACAACGGCTTTTGAAAACTCTCCTATTATGGAGTAATTAATTTAATAATTAAAAATAATATTATATATAATAATTTCGAAAGCCATTTAGGAGTGAAAAATCTTTTGAAAATGATTCATAAAACCCGTGTATGAAATCTAGAGACAAATCTCAAAGAAATCAATAAAACCAGAAAATCACTGAAAAATATCCCAAGTGTTTGTAAACATTCAAAAACAGCTGCAAACCCAAGTTCGGCAATTTATTTGGACCAGCAAACAGTGTCCAAATGTCATGAAAATTTGCAGGCATGTAGTCCAACATCCCTACTTTAAGATGCAAAAAGAATTTCTGGATTCCGAGTTGAGACAAAGTGGGAGCGACATCTCAAAGTTGGACCCAGGAAAAGATTCATACTGTTTACCAACAGCAACCAGAGTTCAACTTCGACACGAAATTAGAAGTAACAAACGAACTCTGATGTTGCCCAAACTTTCCAGAGATGGAGTTCGAAACTCCACCTTTCTAACAAGACCAAAAACGTCAAATTCTGACTTCGGATGCGATCGCGGCAGCATCGCGAACCCAGCCCGCTTGGGCTGGGGTCAGACATGCCCCAGCCCGCCTGGGCTGGGGAAATAGCCCCAGCCCACGCGGGCTGGAGTCGGACATGCCCCAGCCCGCCTGGGCTGGGGAGACAGCCCGGCCCACGCGGCTGGGGAGACAGCCCCAGCCCGCTTGGGCTGGGGAGACAGCCCCAGCCCACGCGGGCTGGGGAAACAGGCCCAGCCCACGCGGGCAGGGGAGACAGGCCCCCCAGCCCACGCTGGCTGGGGAGATAGGCCCCCAGCCCACGCGGGCTGGGGAGACAGCCCCCCAGCCCGCCTGAGCTAGGGAGATAGCCCCAGCCCATGTGAACTGGGAAGAGGGGGGGAAGGCCCCCAGCCCGCCTGGGCTTGGGAAAGGGGGGAAGGCCCCAGCCCGCTTGGGCTGGGCTACTGCGCCCAGGCAGCAGCCTGGGTGCAACCCAGACCTGCTCTGGGCTCCCAGATCATGGTTTTTAGCCTATTTTCAGGCTGAACATTTCTAGCCAGCATATTTTGATGATTTTGGGGTGTTTTTTTTTCAGTTTTTGGCATCAAATTTTCACCAATATTATAACTAGCAATAATCACTAATAAATAGTAATTACCTCTACCAATCAAGCAAATAAGCAAACACTTCAAGTGCAACTTTCCAAAGAAAAGAGGATGCGGATTAGAGAGCTTCAAAATTAAAAAAAGAGAACAAAACCAAGGATTACAAAGAGATTTCAAAAATTAAAATAAAGATTAGAAGGTGATTAGGCCTAGGATTGCATTACCTTGCTAGGATTAAACAAGTTTAGCCATGTAGAGAAGGAGATGGGTCTTCTACCAAAGAGAGGCCATTAGTTATTTTTGGATCTAGGTTTAGGAATTATGAAGAGGAGGGTTAGGGTTTAGGGAATGGTTTAAGATATTATATAGAAGTGGGTAGGCTAATGGGTTTGTTATGAGGGTTTTACAACCCAATAAGGCTTAGTTCAATTACTTAAGTGCATATGTAAATTTAAAAATTTTCTAAGTCCAACCATGTTTGATGTTATTATGTGAAAAAAATCCTAAGTGACAACCTAGTTTTAATCAAAACCATATAATTGTCTCATTAGCCAATTAAACCCATTATCACATTTAAAAATTCCCCTTTTAAATATTAAATTCCAAAAATATTAATTTCCCCATTTTAAACCCAAAATACTTTAATTTGCAAACCAATTGCAAATTTAAATTCCCAAATTTTTGTTTAGCTCCCTTTTCAACTTAAAATCATAATTTTAATTTATTATTCGGTAATTGCAATCTCAGGGTTGTTACAGTTTAATACACCTTTGTTAACTCTAGTACTTGATGCATTTCAGTTTTTTTCGCTCCATGGGTCACCAATACTATTGCAGTTCAAATGCATTTATAACTTCTTTAATTATCTGAATATTATGGCTTTGACCATTCCTGTTGCTTTCACTACATCATCACTTGTTGCAATTCAATTGGTTCAGTCTTGTACCACCGATTGTTCGCTTGAATTGTGATTCTTGACGTTGTGTCGAGTGGGTTCATGTGATCATCATTTTTGTACCTGATCTCTGCTCTAGCCTTGGTTGTTTAGTTGTATGCTTATGCATTGCTTTGTCTTTCACGTTGCCTGACCATAGGTATGCTTCGGGTCAGTCTACAAATGCCCTCATGATTCAATATCTTCATATTACATTACTGTCTGCACTTTTGAACTACACGTGTAATTGCTGTCACTACACAATGCACTTACTCTTCTTTACGCTACATAGCTTTGCATTTTGGTGAGCTGACTATTTTGACTTATATTCAGTTTCATATGCATTGGTCTGGAGTTGTTTGTCGCATTCCGTCTTCACTTGAATCTGGTGTTATTCACTGGTAACTGTATACAAGTTCATCATGTAGTTCACTGTATAGGTTCGTATCTGCAGTGTAGTGGTATATGCATTGAGTTACATCACTGGCCTTTGCATTGCTGAGTTGTCCTTGGTGTTTTGTTGTACATATGAAATCGATTCATATGCATGCTAAACATTGCTTCTTAGTGACATTTACTTGCATTCATAGGCTTAAATGTTTTGGGTTGTTGCTGTGTTGACTTTAGGCCTGCTGTTCAATGGCATCGGCATTGATATTTGAAGTGTTGCATTTGTGTTGTTTGAATCTGGCCTTGAGTCTGATTCATATAGTCTTGCTTCCATGACTTTAGTGGTATGTTTATAGTATACCTTCTGATGCATTCTATTTTCACTACTGTTGCATCTCAATTGAGTTTGTACTTTGTCCACTTTATGGCTTAAAGCCTGAACTACTCTGTTCTTGTTTGGTATGCCACTGTTTTATATATTTTGACCAGGTTGTGTTGTCCAGTTGAGTTCGACATTTGAGTTGTCGTTGTTTGACTGTTTAGTTTCCTGGTTAATCGCTTGCTTCAACTGCAGTTTTATTGTGCAGTTGTTTCTTGCTTTCTTTTGATGCAGTTTCGCCTTTGTGATCTTGTGGTGACTGCAGTTTTGTTGCAGATTGCCCTTGTATTCATTTATGACTGTAGTTTCGTTTTATATGCAGTTTTGGCCCTTGTTGACTTGCATTGCATTGATGCAAATGGATTGTTTTTCTAACTACACTTGAGTTGAATCCGGTATTTTGGGTTTGACCTTGTGATTGATTGTGAATTTTCATCGTGCCTTCATGAGCACTTTGTTCATTTGATGGTTCATTTTGATTTGAGTTGAGGCCATTTGTTTCGGGTTCATTGCGTATTTCATATGCCGTATTGGCAAGGCAGTGCACGCGTGTGTGTACTGCAGCCAATCAGTATTGATGTTTTAAGTGACATTTCAATTGTTTGAATTGATTAGTTTGATTTGATCATTTTGTTGTTGTCTAATTATCTTTTTAATAATTGGATTATGAGTTTCTAATTTTTATTTAATAATTGGATTTTGTGTTAAATTGTCGTTTAGACAATTCTGTTGTTTTCTAAAATTATCTTCATTGATAATCTTTTTATCTATCTTTGTTGATGATTTGGATTTACTGATATGTTGTTTAACACTGTTTAGTGTTATATCTGCCATTATCCGATTCTCTTATCGAGGAGTCGGATATACGAGATTTCTGTGACTATCGTCTATTTGATATTGATTATTATTGCTTCTGTGCATTAATAACTGAGTTTGAATTAGACTGACCCGTGTATTATTTTCTTTTGAATTATATACTCGGGTCAGACTTGAGTTATTTCAGGTTGTAGATATCTTGCTTTGGGTTGCTGTTTGAGCTACGAAGACTTTTCATATCTTTTGAAGTGGTCTTCGTCTTTTTGTAGTAGTCGGTGTATTGATTTAGGTTGATATGTATTCATGTATATTAGTCGATAATGTACTTGTATATATAACTTCTAGAGTCGACAGTTGTAGTTGTATCATATGTATTGTGTCAAATGTATTGTAACTGACATCGGTTATTATATATATGAGACTTTTTGTTTTATCTGTGTTCCGCATTTATATTATCTGTGTTATTATTATATATATTGTCCTAAACTATTATAGCCACAGTGTAGTAGCTTTGAGTTTGTATCGGTATGTCGGATTTCCTCCTGAATTAAAAATGCATGTTATACTATCTGACATATCGGTGCTCGCACAAAGCAATTACACGGATGGTCGCTCCTCAACAGCCTTATTCTCCATGCTAGTTGACAACATTACACCGTAGTGTTCTTGGCTAGCGTGGGTATAGAGGTGGGGCGTCACAACAACCATCATATCATCTAGCTACAAAAATAGTTGTATTTTCATGGGTTTCAACATATATGCCATTTTATAATCAACCATCAATCCATACTTCGTATAATCAATAAGATTCTGATTACTTACGACTTTTGTTTGAAATAAGGTTTTAGCCAAATTTTAAACATAGCAACAATTTAAAAATATGTCTTATGGGGATTTACTCACCATATAATCAATCAAACATAAGCATATCTCATCCAATTCAATCAATAACAAACAAAAATTACTACACAATTAGATATAGAATTCATGAGTTTTAACAACTCACCTCAATGGTCGTTGCACACTCCTTGGCTACATTCGAAGCTCGCGCTCTCCCCCTCTTCTGTTGCCTCAGCCATGCCCATAATCATCCATCACCAACTTTCAGTTCGCCATTAATTGCGGCGCATTAACCCAGGTCATGACCTGCTCCTCCACCATCAGCCTGAACTCACGCCCCAACGCTTGCACGACCTCCAACAACCTCGCATGGCCAACCCATCTCCACGTACGCATTCCTCGAAGTCGTGCTTGTCCCCTAGTTCATGTCATCTCCATGCCTTGACCAAACCATTGCACACCTTCGCCATTATCGAAGCCCTTCGCGAAGTCACACTGGCCCAATCGAACGCAATTGCGTTCTTTAATTAATTTTTTTTCTATGATTTTAATTTTAGAATTTAGGGAATTTGGGATAAGACTAACAAACGGATTTTGGGGATAAGGTGATTAGAATGGGTTTTGGGCTTTTCCCTTGTTCTGAGAAGTGATAAAAGATGTATAGTTATATTATAATAAAACTTTTCTCTTCTCCCTTTATTCCAATTTTGTTCTTTATTTTATTTATAAACTTTCATAAAACTAAAATTTATATCAACTCTTCTTGGTTTACATACCAATCAATTTTAATGTTT
Source organism: Allium fistulosum (assembly GCA_030737815.1). Classification (NCBI taxonomy): domain Eukaryota; kingdom Viridiplantae; phylum Streptophyta; class Magnoliopsida; order Asparagales; family Amaryllidaceae; genus Allium; species Allium fistulosum. The sequence goes on from CM060902.1 coordinate 241,118,315, forward strand.
TACCAAATTTAAAATAAACTCTTATTCCACCAAAATTGATTAATATTATACTCCACAAAATATATTTTGGCAAATTGTACAAATTATTTAAATTTCGCAATTACTCCTATTTACTGATTGTTATTATTATTATTTAATACCAAATTGAACTTCATATCCAATTTATTTCAATCATACAAAAGTTTTAAGCACTTTAAATATTTTATATTCACTAAACCTTTTACCTGAAATCCAACCTATTATTGAAGAAAAAAAAATTATTAATTAATTCAACTTGTTAAAACAAAATCTATTATTAAATAGATTTCAATTAAGTAAAAAGCTGATTTCAAAGTAATACTTATCAAAATCAAATACGAAAATTTTTATTTTGATTAAATTTATATAAAATTTATCTTCAAAAATAGGGCCGTTACACCTAAATTCGAGCACATGACTTTGAGGTTATTTTCACCGATCTGAATAAGGATTTATCACTCGATTCTTGACGGTGAATACTTGATGTGGGTTCTTGCTATACCAATGTTTTCTATCATAGTATATGGTATGTAAGGAGAATATAGGTGTCTAATCAAGGAGCCTGATCAGAGTCCGCACTGGGAAAGTCGGGTGAGCGATACTAGTTCGGAAGAGAAGTTTATGTATTTGAGTAAGAGATCGAATCAAATATTGCATACGGATGATCTATAAATATCGTACGGACTTATGGAAAATATAAAGTATTTATGTGGGCTTATTTCTTCCTGGGTTCGATAGTGATGAAATTTTGGGGATGAAACTATTTTAAGGGGGAAGAATGTAACGACCCTAAATTTTTAAATGTTTTGACTGAGAATATTTAATTTATTTAAATATTCAAATTAGATTCGAATATCATAAATAGTAGGAAAATCAATTTTTGATAAAAACGACTTGATTTTAATGATGTATTTTTAAATGAATTTATAGGATTTTTCCATAATTTTTAATTTGAAAAATATTTAAATTATCGTTTAACGTATTTTAGGGCGAACGTTGGTATTTCTGAAATTTCACATAATAAAATAACCAGTGTATTTTATTGTTGTTTTATGATCATGGCACATTGTTGTGCACGATCGTATTTTTATTTCTATCATTCGCGGTGTAATGACCCGTAATTTAGTCACTTTGAATTCAAATATTTAACATATTTTTAAATATGTAAATAATAGGTTTTTATAACTCAAATTGACCTATTGTTAATAATAACTAATGGTGGTAAAGTTGTTTTGAAATTTGGTTTACAAAAATAATTAGTTCAGAGAAAAATCGAAAATGTGACCGAAAATCATTTTTCGAATTTTTGACTTTTCATCATCTAACAGTTGTCGGAACACATTGTGAACATTAGAATAAATACACACACATATATAAATAACATATAGTTTGATTAAGTAAATGGCTAGGGTTAAATAAGTTTAAATATTTGCTTTAAGAGAGAAAGTAAATTTGACTTTTCTTTTCGAAAATTTAACAAGAAAAGAAATGGAAAAAGGTAACATCTTGGCTTGAAAAGTGATGATGTGATGGAGATGAGGGGGAGGGTGGAGGTTGCATGTGGAGTGAGGTATGAGGTGGTGATGTAGCATCAAAAATGTGGATGGTATGGTGCTTTGGAATTATCAAGGGCATTTTAGACGTTTCACTTTTCCATTTTATATAAAAGTAATTCTATTTTTTTTGTCAATTCTTATTTTCATTCTCGCTTTCTTCATTTCAAACTCCTATTTCTTCTCAAAGCTTCCATTTCCACCTCCATGGCCTCTTTGAAATTTTCAAGTTAAAGATCCGTTCTTTTTCCACTTTAAAACCTTAAAACATTAGCCAAAATACTTCCTTTCTTCACTACACCTCCTCTCTTCCAAAAACAAGTCAAAAACCCCTTACTCTAAGTCATGGCCGAGCCCATTATGCATAGGCCAAGCCAAATTTCACTTACCAAGGCACTAAAAATTAAGTCTTTGAGAAGAAAAGTAGATCCGAGTGTTGGTGATAGGTTGTAGTAGCTTCGATTTACATTTGTATGGATTTTGTTGGGTGAATCTCACTTTTAAAAAGAAAGATTTAAACTTTATTATTGTGAGAATAATAGATGTTAGTAATTTATCTTGATATGTGTGGGAAGTAATGATTATTTGGTTTGGTTCCCGCTTGAAGGGATGGCATATGTGATAATTAGTTAATAACTTGAGATTTAGTCGAAATGTTTAAGTAATTATTTACAAGTGATGCTCTTTCCATATTGTATGGATGATATTTGCATTTGTATATATGTGTATGCTTATGTCTAAGAGATGTTTGGATGAATCCATATGACGTATAAAATGTTTTATGGAAGTGTCAGTATAGCGACTATATCGACACTTTGGAATATCATCTGTTTTGAAAATCTTTTTGTTGATCTCATGCTTGGGTTTTTACAAAACAAATATTAGGTTGTTTATTGACACTTTTAAAATGTTGTTTGAACCAAGGTTTAAAGCAATTTTGATTTACAAAACCAGTTTATAAGTTATGGCCCATATAGCCATATGCAGATCGAAGATATTAATAATAAATTGTTTTAATTAATCATTTCAATGATGATGCATAAAAGATTACTTAATCATTTTTAATAATGATGTTTAAGGTTAATTAATCATTTTAATAAAGATGTTTAAAACTTAATTAATCATTTTAATAATGATGTTTAAGGTTAATTAATCATCTTAATAATGATGGTTTAAAATTAATTAATCATTTTAATAATGATGTTTTAAAATTAATTAATCATTTTTAATAATGTTTTTTAAAGTGAATTAATTATTTTAAAAATAATGTTTTAAAATTAATTAATCATTTTAATAATGATGTTTAAAGTTAATTAAACACTTTAACAATGATGTTTAAAGTTAATTAATTAATTTAATAATGGTGTTTAAAGTTAGTTAATCATTTTAATAATGATGTTTAAGGTTAATTAATCATTTTAATAATGATGTTTAAAGTTAATTATGAACTTTAATAAAGCTATTTAAAGTTAATATTCGTGATGTGAAAGCCAAGCACAAGTGCGGTTACAAAATTTTAAAAGTTTGATTTGGTTATGGAAAGGATAAGAAATTTAATTTTGGTAAATGATATCGCTTATGTGAAAAGGATTTAATCATACTTTAGCACTAAACGCCGAGGTGTGGAAATTCCTTTCTATCTCAAAGGTTAAAAGTGTCGTCAAGGAAAAGCTTAGAGGTAACACTACCTTCACTTGCCCTACTTCATTTTTAATAAAGGGATATTTATAGTTTTAAATTGACAAGCAGTGGTAAGGGTATGAGATTTACTTTCCATGTATGATCATTTTGATTATTCCCGATAGTTGATTTATGGACTATCGATTCCACTTTCTTCTTGTTGTATCGTCGATCTAAGATGATTTTTTTCTCATTTGAGAATTGATATCCTTTGTCGAAATTGACTAAAAAAAGAGCGAGTAGGGGCCAAACTATATGGGGTTGCTTCCATTAGGGTAATGTCACATCTACTCTAGATTGGTTTCGGTTATATGCGCAATCAGATGTGAAATGCTCGGATTCTCGGTAAGGTTGGTGGGGTCCAGCTAGGAGGTTTTCGAGAGCCACGTAGTTCTCAAGTATATTTTCTATAGGTATACTTTCGGTGGGGGTGCACCTGCTAGTCATTGTTGGAAAATTTCCCTTTCGTTGTTTTTAATTTAAATCCATGAATTTAGTTATTTCTTAATTGTATCAGGAAGTGTCTTGCGCACTTCGCGATGTTTAATTATTTATACCCATTACTTATGGTTGGATGTTGTTCTTGTGAGGGGAAACTTGTTGCGCATTTGGCAGCATGGTCTCATATATTATTATTTATTTCCACCCCTTTGTTTAAAGTTTACTCATACCGGACTTATTCTTTAATCGGAGTTGTTTATATTCCCTAAACTCTCTGGTACTCATTTATATTTGAATAGTCCGAGAGTAGCAGGTTTCTTTAGGCTCTTTTGAAGATGATGGATGAGCAGGAGGCTCCTTATCTATTTCCGCTGTTATGTTTATGTATGTATGTGTATTTTGTATAAGCAAGTGTAAAGGAAGGGTGTACAACTGCCTAGGCTGATAGCAGTACTTTGTGGTACCGTTGATAACTTCATGTTAAGGAGCAACCTTATGTACTATCATATGGTTATATTATAATCAATAGTTCCATTTTGATATTTTCTATTTTGTTCTTTTATTTTACACAACAACAACTCGTCTTTCGGATGCTTGGGCGACGGCACACGAATACCATGAATGTATTAAATGTCGTTTCGAGGGATCAAAAAGGTGGGTCATCACAGTTGGTATCAGAGCTTTAGTTGGGCGAACACCTTAGCCTGATTGGGGTACAAATTATTAGAGATAGGATAAATGATGCCCTAGAATGAGTGTTAATCCACCTTTTGCCAATGCAGTGTACAGGCGAATTTAACCCAACAGACCTTACGATTATCAAGGCCGATGAGTCCAGAGTGATGATTATGAGGCCCAGAAATCAAGTACAAATAATAACATGAAGTTGAGATTAAATGGAAGTGATAGATATGTAAGGTAGAATGTTCAAAGTATGGAAAATGGTATAAGAGGGATCGGCAAAAATCAACTTCTATCATAGGGATCGGCATGTTTTAGGGAGCAAGTGCATTTCGATAGAAAAAAATTAATAACTCAACAACCACAAAACGGATTAAAGTGAAACTCTAGGAAAAGGAAGAGCGGACCCTAGGGAGTTCACCCTATGGATCGTACCCCAAAACATACAACTTGAATGGATCGGTATCGATCCCTCCATAGGGGTCGGTACTCTTCCCTTATAGGGATCCACTATATTCAAATTCTGGCAGTGATTAGTTAATATCTCAATATTTGCTAATCCAACTGACATGAAACTTGGAGCACAAGCTAGTTAATACATTTGGAACACCCTAAAGGGATCACACATCATTTGGAGTAAGTTGGAGGGATCGGCCTCTATCCCTCCAAAGGGATCGACTATAATCAGCCTTCACACCATATTGCAACAAAGATCGATCAATAACTCGAATTCTACTAACCCAATTGGCGTGAAACTTGGAGGCCATACATAGTATAACATGGAGAAGCTCCTATAGGGATCGCATGTCATTTGGAGGAGTTTGGAGGGATCGTCCTCCATCCCTCCAAAGGGATCGGCATAAATCAAGATTCAAACAATACCACTTCACGGAAAATGCGATATCTCACAAACCGTAAGTCGAAATGACACGAAATTTGGAGGGTAATTAGCTAACATCATAGGGAATCTCCTAGATGCACACCCTATTTGGACACCAAAATAGAGATCGATATCGATCCCTATTGTGGGCCCTAATGGGGCTGAAAATTCATGGCCTCGTCATAGCCTGAAGGTTTTTCTGATGAAATTTCAACCCAATCCATGCACGTCTTTCCCGATAAATACAATAGGCATGGTCTTAGAAAAAGGGATCTTCTTTTTGCTTTTCTTTATCTTGAACCTAGGCTACACTCTGTCAATTTTGTTCTTGGATTTCGAATTGTTACTGTAAAACAAACTATAGTATAATAAAAAAGGAAAATCTTTGGAGTGGACGTAGGCTGGAGTTAGCCAAACCACTATAAATTTGTGTCTCCGTTTACCTATTTTTTTTGATTGTTTTAATTTTGTTATTCATTTATTTCTCTTTATATTTTCGTGATTGGATTGGATATTAGTACTTTATTACAACTGGGTCTTAGTTGCAAATTTTGACGCCAACATATTGGTGCTTTTCACGGAGAAAGCTTGCCCCCGTGGATTTGGAATTCAGATTCAGAGTTTGGAAAAGATCTAGAGCTTGAATTTAAAGTAATGATGAAGCAATCTACAAGAAGATAGGTAGCGGTTAGGAGCCATCGTGAAGGGAGTCAGGAGGCTTCCTAAGGAGCTGGAGCTAACCAAACTTCCGCCTACATCACCAGGGAGGAGATGGAAACAATGGTGAATACTATGCAGGAGCGAATGCTGAAAAGACAAGAGGAGATGACGTAGAATTTACACTGACGGATTGGACAAGTTGGAGCATAGAATCTAGGGAATAGAGCAGCAGGAGCTAATGACAACATAGATCAAGGAGTTGAAGCAGCATGAATCGCTGAAAATCATAATCCAAAACATGAAAATGGAGCCAATGGACAAAGGAATGGAATAAAGCAACCGGGAGCAGTCCCCGGCCATCTTAGAGGGATCGGCACTGATCCCTCTAAAGGGATCGGTACCGATCCCCAAAGCTTAAAGGCATGCCCTCGGGTCTGGTTGATCGAGATGTTGGAGGACCTGCAATCAATCCCATGAAGCTTGGTGCGAATCAGAATTTGGATGCTTATTCGAAGGAATACATTCCAGAATTCCCTCATAGACTCGGGGGCAGCTTGGACATGATGATAGAAGACTAACACTGGAAGACAATGATAGGTTTGTAGAGATGATCAGGTGAGCTATGCGTAAAGAACTGGTGAACAGGGATCTGGAGGATGTAAGTAGAAGTCTATTCGCTCATAATATCAGGAATGCTAGGAATCCACCAGAATTCAAATTATCAACATTGGAAGTTTATGATGGAAAGTCGGATACAACTATGCATATGATGAGATATATACGGCACATGGAAGTACTGGGTGCATCGGAAGAAGCCTTGGCACGATGCTTCCCCCTATACTTAATGGATGTAGCTGCGCTATGGTTCAGGCAGTTGGAAAGTGGTTCTATTAGCACATGGATGGAATTTGTCGAAAGATTTATGAAGCAGTTTCGGGTTCACATTACGAGACCTAAGATTGTGATGGCATTGACATCAATAAAGAAGTCGGTAGGAGAATCACTCAAGAATTTCTTAACTAGGTTCAATGTGGTAGTTGTTTCGGTGGATCGACCAGATCCATCGATGGTTTTGATGGCGGAAGTGTCAAGAGTTGTAGATAATTCAGATTTTAAGATATCACTTATACGGGATCCATCGATGGATCTCGGAGAATTCTATCATGAAGCAAAAAGGTTTTTGTGACAAGAAGATATGAAAGCTGATAGAGAGGAAACAGAAGTTAATATGGTACGGGGTGGAGAATTTCCCAGTGAAAGCTCAGGAAAGGACAAGGGTAAACGAAACTAGACAATAGCTTCAACTGATCGAAGCGGCAGAGGGGAGAACCCAAATTATCTTCTTACTTGAAATTGAATGAAACCCTAGAACAATTATATATTTGGATACTCGAGGAAGCCTTCCGTATCAAACGCCGACAAGGAGGGAACCCTCCGAATGCAAACGGACATCGGGAAAGCACTGTCTATTCCATAAGCTAGATAGGCACAATAAAATAACTAGAGGCATTTAAAGGATATCATTGAGGAACACGTGAGTAATGGTCAATTACAACAATATGTAAGGACTAAAGTTGCGGTGATGGAGATGGAGCAGCCACTGTCCACCTCGAATGAAAATGGCACTAGATCAAGGCATCATCATCAACTTGTCATCAATTAATCGGGATGGCATGGAATAAGTAACAAACTCCGCAGTAGGATGGCTAAGTCATTTACACATTTACGGGATCGAGGAAGGTCCCTAGGCATGCTCTGAGATGATGATAAACCGTTATGCTCGGGTTTGTGAAATTTATTTTTTTTGCTTGTTTGCTTCGAACTCTTGTTTTTCTAATTTTTATTTGAACTCTGGTTTATTAATTATACGGGCACTTGTTTTATATTTTGGCAACTAGACTTAGGAATGCTTAAATTTGGATAAATATAATAGATAACACATGTTGCAATTATGGTCTTGTCCGGAGAGACGGGATAACAATCGCAAGGTACGGGTCTTTTCATTGGGCGAACACAATGAAATAAACTGGTGCATCATGAATTAAGTCCTCAACTGGGTATCGAGGTCGAAGAATTAAACCCAATAAGGTCGTCGGGTAAGGACTATGCACGGCAAGGGGTAGGTCGCTTTGCTCGAACACGATGGATAGACCTACTCAGGTCGTCGAGTATGGATTGTGCTTGGCAAGGATGCGGAGAGATCAAGGTCGTCAGGTATGGACTATGCCTGGCAAGGGTAGGTCGCTTCGCTCGAACACGATGGATCGACCTACTTAGGTCGTCGAGAATGGATTATGCTCGGAAAGGATCCGGAGAGATCAAGGTCGTCGGGTATTGACTATGTCGGGCAAGAGGTAGGTCGCTTCGCTCGAATGCGATGGATCGGCCGACTCAGGTCATCGAGTACGAATTATGCTCGACAAGGATCCGGTGAGATCGAGGATTTAATTTGATTAACAACCTAGAGAGGTCATGGATTTGGATATCAGCTTCGAACAGCAATGGATTTTTATTTGGATGGATGTAGATTTGGATAAACTGATCCGGAGAGACCGTGGATTTGGATTGGAAAATACGACTATCAATGGATTATAGATTTCAAATTCTGGATTTATGTAACGACCCTGAAATTCCGAACCAATTTTAAATTTTTGAATCCATTATTTTAACATAAAATTATGGAACTTGCATACGATTTCAATTAGCGTTCAAACTTTGTTTAAAAATTGCGCATAGATAGTTTTAGATATGGGAAAAGTTTCACGGAAAAATACCGCAGTAAATTTTGTTCGCGTTTACTTCACATCAGTTCATTTTAAACGCGAAATTTTTTATCTTCTGAACCGAAATATTTTTACATAGAAAAATTCTAAACAATCTTCTGATCAAGACGTCATTTTTCGTTTTTCAAATTTCGGACATCTTCAGCTCCGTCGATCTTATTCTTCGGTGATTTTGCTGCATTTTTCACAGTGGAAAAATTTCGAATTTTATAATTTAATCGTACCACTGATATCTTTATACCGTTGCGTCCGCCTCGTCACGCTGATCAAAATGGTATATTTATTTGTGTCATTCGGAGTTTGGAGTTGAAAGTTACAAATTGTTTAACGGAACCTGTCCGTTACACTGTCAAAACCAGTGACTATTAGGCTTCACTAGTGTGGAATTCGAAACATCTTCTGGTCAGTAATTACTCTAGGAAACCCAACAGCCTTTTAGTGTACCAATACAATCAATTAAAGACTTTTCAATTCTGTACTATTTCGTATAAACCAGGCTTCAATTCATAATTCATTGGTTAGCAATTCATCTTTCTGGTTCGTTCACATCTCCTTCTTCCTCTTCTTTATTTTATTTTTACTGTTGAGAAAAAAAAAAGAGAACCCACAACCTCCATCCGTTCGCCACCGCCTGCCTCCGCCTGACACGCCACCCTCCGCCTGCCCTCCGCCTGCCCTCCGCCTGACACGCCACCCCAACCCGCCAGCCTTCTGCCTAACCCAGCCTCTGCCCTTCGCCACGCCCAGCCCAACCACCTCGCCTCCGAACCCGCCTGCCCCAGTCCCCTCCGCCACCGTCTCCAGCCCTTCGCCTGACCCACGCCGAGCCACCGCTCCCTCGCCCCAGCCCCTCCGCCAACTGCCTTCGCCGCATGCCCCAGTCCCGAACCGGCCTACCTTCCCAGTCCCCGCCCAGGCCTCTGCCCGCCTGCCTCCGCCCCAGCCCCTTCGCCGTACCCACCAACCCCACCGCCAGCCCTGCCCTCGCCGTCCCCTCCACCCAGCCCACCCGTCCCTGCGTCCAGCCCACCCAGCCACACCCTCGCCCGCGTCCAGCCCACCCAGCCACAGCCCGCCTGCCCATCCCTCTACCGCCTGCCCAGCAGCTCACCACCGACCCCAACGCCAGCAGCCCGCCACCGACCCACTGCCATGCAGCACCCGGCCCGCTTAGCCCGCTTCCGCGTCCGCTGCCTTTTTATTTTTTTTATCTTATTTTATTTTGTTCTTCTTTTGATAAAATTATATATCAGTTATAATTTGTAACTTATGGACTCATTTATGCTTTGTCCGCGCAGTTCCAGTTGAGGCTAATTCAGCGATCTAGTCTTCCATCCACCTTATTTGCATCTAGTCGTTGGTATGATTTATATATATATTTACAAATCAATATATATACATCGTATTAAGCTATTGTTGAATAACCTTTTGTTTGATTTATAGTTCGTATTCGTGCTTGTGTCGTCTATTCTAGTCTATTCAATTTCGTGCTTCGCCGTCATCTTCTTCAACCTCGCAAGGTGAATATTTCATTCACGACTCAATCTATTATGCTATGATAATCAAGTGATATATGTTATTGGTATTAATTTTAATGTTAAAAAAATTGATGTTAAATTGTGATTTGAAGTTAGATATGAAAATAATTATGACATTAATTTGTTATGTGATGTTTGGTTGTTAATATAAGTGATAATTAATATGAAATTGGAATTGATATAGGATAGTCTAAAATTCAAAATAGATTATATATGTTGAACTTGTCCCTTTAAATGTTAAATAAAACGACACGTAGAAATAGGATCAGTTATACTTTGAACCATTGAATGTATGATTGCTGTAATAATTGGATAATAAACGCCAAGTGAAATCCTATAATGTAATGATCTTTAATCCGCATGAAATGATAGTGTGGATTCTAGGAATAATTTTATTTAATTTACATAAATAACAAATGTAAATTAAATACGATTATTTTGGGATTATTTAAATAAACGGTTAAATTGTTATGTATGGTTGCTATTGCTTGTTTATTTACTTTGACACCATCCCAGCTATCACACTGCAAGTTCCCTTTTTTATGTTTTGGTTTATGTATTTATTTATATTGGGTTGAAATGATAAATACCCAAATTGAACAACTTTGGCCTAGGATAGATAATTAAAAATAAGAAACCCGATTGGTCAACAAAATCATTTTGGAATTGAAATCCATTTGAAATTAAGAAATGAACTTAAAAATTTGTTGAAAGTAAGTAACGAAATTTATGGATTTAATTGTGATAAATGAGTAGATTTAATTTTAATAAAGCAATAGATTTAATTAAATCAATGGATTTAATTGTAATAAATGAATAGATTTAATTGTAATGAAACGATAGATTTAATTATAGTAAATGAATGGATTTAGTTGAAATAAATCAATGGATTAGATTCATAGGATTAATTGCAATAATTAATGGACTTAATTATAATAAATTAAGGGATTTAATTGTGATGAATTAATAACTGGACTTAGTTGTAATAATGAAAAATTGAAACGGATTAATAAATCTATATTAATTAGATAAACGGATGGACACATTTAATTGAAATAAGATTCGAATAAGTAAGTTTTAGAATCTAATAAATTGAATTTATTAGATTCGAAGTTAAACCTAATTTGGATAAATTTAATTAAGTTGGAATTCGTTATAAATTTAATATGAGATTAAGTAACAAAGTGACCTAAAGGAATGTAAAACCAACTAAAGTTAAGGAGTTGTTTTAGCTATTGAAATTATTAAATCAAAGTTTTGATTAAATTTAATGTAACGATGAATGGGAATAGGAATTTAGTTAAACTTGAATACTTAGGTATTGGACTTGAACTAAAACTCCATTTGGAATATGATTTAAATGTTAGAAATAAATTGAATTGCGAGATGTCAAATTTTGAAAGTCAAACTTGCAACTTGACTTTTGGTCTTTGATTTGTTTAAACTTTAAATATTAAATGACCATCGGGTAATTAATGCGTAGTTATTAAAGAGACCGGGATCGGATATGGACATACTCTCTGTCGATACCGAAAACCACTTTAATAACTAGTATACGCGGAGTGTTGATCCAGAACGAAGTGGATGATTTTGGTGAACGCGTTGACTGAAGAAAGAGAACGATTTTGGATGACCCCTGACATGACTAAAACAGGAGCCGCGCCGGGCCATTGAGGTTCGCCATCTCTAGTGGACACACTTCTTCGATACCATATCTATTACTTTTGTGATTCGATTTGGGTGCACCCCTTGATTTGGGAGTGTTGTTTCGCGGTGTTGAGATAGTAGCTGCTATGCTCAACATCAGTCCGGATCAGGCAACTACTAGTATCCTAGTTGGTATCGCCTCATGTACCTTGTCATACTGATTATCCTATTTGCGACCACTACGTTTGTTTTGTACCTTTAGTATATGGATTGCCCTCTGGTGACTTCCGGTTTTGGGGAAACTACGGTCTTGTATATGCTCTTGGGAATAAAAATGTGTTAAGGGTGGAATGGGCCATGACTTAACTCTATTTTGATATCATACTTTACTGATTAGACATTATCTATTTAGCGTATTCTATTGTATATATAGATAGTTTATCGGATCCTTAAAGATGTGTATCACATTCATCTTTGAGTTATGGACTTTATTATTTGCACCTAATTATCCTGTATAAGATTTTGAGTCCTGACTCGAGTGTTTCTTTTGTATATGCTCGGGTCAGTCTGAAGCTATCCAGTTGCTGATCAAGGTTGGTTGAAGATGCTGAAGACTTAGCATTTATCTTTATCAGTTATTTCCTTTCTAGTATCTGATGAACTTATGTATTGAACATCTTGTATTTCTCTTTGTCACTTTATGTTGAAACATTGTTGTATTCCTGTAGTAGCTTCATGAACTACTATTATGATGATGTACTTTTCCACTGCATTATTCTGTGACTATTCTATGTGTGTGATGTTGTATTGATTCTCAGTTACATTTATGTATTCATAATCCCATAATGATTCGTGTTTTGTATTATTTAAGTTGACATGTGTGGATTATTGTCAATTTAAATGGTCCAAATATACGGGTTGTTACAGTTGGTATCAGAGCTTCGGTTTCCCTAAAAACCTTAGTTCGGGATTATGAAACTCATTAGAGATAGGGTAGCAATACCCTAGAATGAGGAGAATCGATTCAATATCCAAGTCCTTTCTATTCGAACTTCTTTTGATTCGTCAATTAAATTTTTCCTTGAATTCTCTGATTTTATCCTTGGTCCTAAATTTCTTTTGGTATTTCAGGATGAGTGCCAGAAGAAACAATAGGGGTGGAAGAGGCAATGGTCCTGCTCAGGCTGCACCTGCCGCTCCAGCTCCTGTCAGATTCACCATTCTTAGTAAAGAGTATTCACAGCTTGGAGGTATTAAGTTTTCTGGATCCGAGAACATTATTGAGGCTCAGCAATGGCTTAAAAGCTTAGAGAAGATATTTTCGGGTCTAGAGATCACTGATGCTCAGAAGCGTTAGCTTGCTTCCTGGCAACTTCAGGATGCCGCGCAAGATTGGTGGGAATCAGTTACTTCTCGTATCGAGGAGGACACCATCACTTGGGCCCAGTTTAGGTATAAAATTTAATTAGATTCCGTAATCTAAATTCTCCTTTAATCTTTGGAATGTTATTCATCTTGCCTATCTTTTGATTAGGGATACTTTCTCGGCACAATGGATGCCAGTTGCTGGGAAAACCCAACTTTATAGAGCTTTCATGGATCTTAAGCAAGGCAGTATGACTTTTTCTGAGTATGAGAGGAAATTCAACGAACTCTCAAAATTCGGACCTGGCTTGATCGATACACCACTTCTGAAGAATGAGAAATTCATTTTGGGAGCTAGACCAGAATATTATGGCTTGCTTACTGGCCACACTCACTGCACCTTCACAGAGCTTGTTGACTATGCTCTTAGATATGAAGCGAAGCCTAAGGGACCTACTGCCAAGGCCATTCCTACTCAGCCCTGTTCTAGCTAGACCGGGAAAAGGAAGATGAACTTTGATCAACAAAAGAAAGCTTGGCAGAAGACTACAGGATTGGGATATGCTCAGAAAAGCCCAATCGACCTTGCTAATATCACTTGCTTCAAATGCGATAAGAAGGGCCATTATGCTAATAGTTGTCCATCTACCGGAGCTGCTGTTCCACCACCTTCTACGACTAGGAAAGACTTATGCTATGTCTGCCTCCATCCGGGTCATTTCAAGACAGAATGCCCAATGTATAAGCGTGGCACACCATCTGGAGTATTTTCTATCACCACTCCTACACCACCTCCACCACCTGCTCAGGATGACTAAGGTACCTTACAAAGTATTTTTCATTTACATGCTACACCTGTTAGAGTATTATTCGATACTGGTGCTTCACATAGCTTTATATCAGTAGACCTTTGTAATAAACTCAAATTAGAACCTACTCTTGCTACTACCTCCTTATGTGTCTCAAATCCTATCGGAGGACCCGCCTACCTCCGAAGTGTTTGCAAGGGAGTTGCACTTATGTATGATTTTTCTCGATTCACTTGGGATTTCTATGTACTTGGATTCCAAGCATTCGACTTTCTTTTAGGAGCTGATTGGTTAAGAAAATTCGATGCTGTTATTTCCTGCAAAACTCGTTCAGTTTCTTTGGTAGGCGACAAGGGTCAACCACTTGTCATTGAATGCAAATCACCTCAGAAATATGCCGGAAGCTTCATATTCTCTCTTGATGCTCACCTGGATGATCTTAGTACTACCCCTATTGTTCAGAAATTTCTCGATGTATTTGGAGAGGTCAACTCTCTACCACCTAAACGGGAAATCGATTTTCGTATTGATCTTATTCCTGGAGCTACTCTCGTAGTTCTCCCACACCGAAGGATGGCTCCTAAAGAAAAAGCTGAACTAAAAACCCATATTGATGATCTATTTGCTAAAGGTTTGATTAGGAGAAGTTGCTCTGAATGGGGCGCCGCAGTTGTATTTATCACCAAATCAGATGGATCTCTTCGCATGTGTGTTGATTACCGAGAACTGAACAAACGCACCCTCAAGAATCGTTATCCGATGCCTCGCATCAACGATTTATTTGATCAGCTCCATGGAGCTAAAATTTTCTCACAACTTGATCTAGCCACTGGATTCCACCAACTCAGAGTTGCTGAAGATAGTATCCATAAGACAGCTTTCCGTACTGAGAATGGATTCTATGAATGGTTGGTTATGCCATTCGGTTTGACCAACGCACCTGCTTATTTCGTCGACTTGATGAATCGAGTCTTCCGTGATGTGCTAAACAAGTTTGTTCTTGTTTTCATTGATGATATTCTCGTCTTCTCCAAAGACAAGAAGGAGCATGAGACCCACCTTGCTTATGTTCTGGAAACTCTCCGAAATCATCAACTTAAGGCCAAATTCTCTAAATGCCACTTCTGGCGAGATGAAGTGAGATTCCTAGGTCACATAGTTTCTGAAAATGGGATTTCAGTCGATCCAGCTAAGATCGCCGTAATCAATGTAAGTTCTATCCTATTCGCTATTTCTATTCAATTCCTCTTATCCCTTTCTAATTTGAAATTTATCTACAGGATTGGGAGACTCCTAAAACTCCTACAGATATTCGTAGTTTCTTGGGTTTAGCCGGTTATTATCGCAGATTTATTGAACACTTTGCCCGGATCTCTGCCCCACTTACTGCTTTAATTCGGAAGGATGTTAAGTTTATTTGGAGTGAGAAGTGCAAATCAGCTTTTATTGAGTTGAAGCGTAAGTTAACTTCAGCCCCTGTCCTTGCGGTAATCGATGGAAGTGAAGGATTAACCGTCTATACAGATGCTTGCCGAGAGGGTTTAGGCGCTGTTCTTATGCAAAATGGAAAGGTTATTGCCTATGCGGGCCGTCAGTTGAAGACCCATGAATTAAATTATGCCACACATGACCTAGAGCTTCTTGCCGTTGTATTTGCTCTGAAACTATGGAGGCATCATCTTTTGGGAACAAAATTTGAATTATTCACTGATCATAAGTCCTTAAGATATATCTTTTCTCAGAAAGATTTGAACCAGAGGCAAGTCTGATGGCTCGAATTTTTAGCTGCATACGATCTTGACATCACTTATACTCCTGGGAAAGCAAATGTTGTAGCCGATGCATTGAGTCGTAGCAAAGCATTGTCTTGCTGTAATATTGTTGAAGGCATGTTATTTCAGCTTGTCATCTCTCCCTCTCTTATGGATCGCATAAAAGCTAAACAATATGAGGACACTTTGCTCTATCGTATGAAGGAGTTAGTTCTTGGTAGAGTTGGAAATGCCGACAGAAAAATTGGAGCGCAGATTGATAGTAATGGAATTCTAAGAATTGACAACCGTATTTTTGTTCCTAATGTCGATGGATTGAGACAAGAAGTACTTAGGGAGAATCATCAGTCATCACTTTCACTTCATCCTGGTGTCACTAAGATGTATCGTAATATGAAGCATTTATATTGGTGGAGTGGGATGAAGAGAGATATTTCTATATATATCAGTAGATGCACCACTTGCCAACAAGTCAAAGCCGATCACCAGAAGACTGCCGGTTTACTTCAACCGCTAGAGATTCCTTGTTGGAAATGGGATCAGATTTCTATGGACTTCATCGATGGATTACCAAGGACCAGAAAAGGTAATGAGGGTATATGGGTGATCGTTGACAGATTGACAAAATCTTCTCACTTTATTCCTGTTAAGACCACTCGTACTGCTTCAAGTTTGGCAGAGATATATACGAGAGAGATTGTTAGACTTCATGGGGTTCCATCTAGTATTGTATGCGATCGACACCCTATATTCACTAGTAAATTCTGGAAAGCATTTCAGGACGTCTTGGGCACTAAACTGAATCTGAGCACGGCTTATCATCCTCAAACGGATGGCCAAACTGAAAGGGTAAATCAGATTTTGGAGGATCTGCTCCAAGCCTGCATTATTGATTTTGGAGGATCTTGGGAAGACCATCTCCATTTAGTTGAATTCACTTATGATAACAGTTATCAGGCAAGTATCGATATGGCACCGTTCGAAGCTTTATATGGATGGCCATGCAAATCGCCAGCTTGTTGGATTGAGCCTGGTGATCGATTAATTCTTGGTCCAGATATGATTATGGAAGCATCCGAGAAGGTTAATGAGATCAGAAGGAAGATGAAGACCGCAAAGGATAGACAGAAGAGTTATGCAAATAGGCGTAGAAGAGATTTGGAATTTCAGGTTGGGGATGAGGTATTTCTGAAAGTATCACCTTTGAAAAATGTTATTCGATTTGGTCGTAGAGGGAAGCTTGCCCCAAGATTTGTTGGACCATTTACTATCACCGAAAGAATTGGCACACTGGCTTATAGAGTTGCATTACCAGAAAAGTTTGAGGGCGTGCACAGCGTATTCCATGTTTCACATCTCCGGAAAGTCGTGCGTGATCCATCCATGACCATCCCAATTACTCAGTTAGATGAAGTAGATATCGAGCCAGATTTGACTATCGAAAGGAGACCACTTCGAATAGTCGATCGGGAAATAAGGCAACTAAGAAGGAAGTCAATAAATCTCGTCAAAGTCCAATGGAGTGCAGATGAGCGAGATTGCACCTGGGAAACTGAGGATAGCATTCGGGATTCAAACCCCGAACTACTGATTTCAGGTATAAACCAAATCTTCTTAAAAATCTATCTTGACTTTTCCATTTACTCCATTCTTACTTCACCGTCTCGTTCTTTTCGAGGACGAAAAGTTTTGAGTGGGGGAGAATGTAACGACCCTGAAATTCCGACCCAATTTTAAATTTTTGAATCCATTATTTTAACATAAAATTATGGAACTTGCATATGATTTCAATTAGCATTCAAACTTTGTTTAAAAATTGCGCATAGATAGTTATAGATATGGGAAAAGTTTCACGGAAAAATACCGCAGTAAATTTCGTTCGCGTTTACTTCACATCAGTTCATTTTAAACGCGAAAATTTTTATCTTCTGAACCGAAATATTTTTACATAGAAAAATTCTAAACCATCTTCTGATCAAGACATCATTTTTCATTTTTCAAATTTCGGACATCTTCAGCTCCGTCGATCTTATTCTTCGGTGATTTTGCTGCATTTTTCACAGTGGAAAAATTTCGAATTTTATAATTTAATCGTACCACTGATATCTTTATACCGTTGCGTCCGCCTCGTCGCGCTGATCAAAATGGTATATTTATTTGTGTCATTCGGAGTTTGGAGTTGAAAGTTACAAATTGTTTAACGGTTTAAAACCTGTCCGTTACACTGTCAAAACCAGTGACTATTAGGCTTCACTAGTGTGGAATTCGAAACATCTTCTGGTCAGTAATTACTCTAGGAAACCCAACAGCCTTTTAGTGTACCAATACAATCAATTAAAGACTTTTCAATTCTGTACTATTTCGTATAAACCAGGCTTCAATTCATAATTCATTGGTTAGCAATTCATCTTTCTGGTTCGTTCACATCTCCTTCTTCCTCTTCTTTATTTTAGTTTTACTGTTGAGAAAAAAAAAGAGAACCCACAACCTCCATCCGTTCGCCACCGCCTGCCTCCGCCTGACACGCCACCCTCCGCCTGCCCTCCGCCTGACACGCCACCCCAACCCGCCAGCCTTCCGCCTAACCCAGCCTCTGCCCTTCGCCACGCCCAGCCCAACCACCTCGCCTCCGAACCCGCCTGCCCCAGTCCCCTCCGCCACCGTCTCCAGCCCTTCGCCTGACCCACGCCAAGCCACCGCTCCCTCGCCCCAGCCCCTTCGCCAACTGCCTTCGCCGCCTGCCCCAGTCCCGAACCCGCCTACCTTCCCAGTCCCCGCCCAGGCCTCTGCCCGCCTGCCTCCGCCCCAGCCCCTTCGCCGTACCCACCAACCCCACCGCCAGCCCTGCCCTCGCCATCCCCTCCACCCAGCCCACCCGTCCCTGCGTCCAGCCCACCCAGCCACACCCTCGCCCGCGTCCAGCCCACCCAGCCACAGCCCGCCTGCCCATCCCTCTACCGCCTGCCCAGCAGCTCGCCACCGACCCCACCGCCAGCAGCCCGCCACCGACCCACTGCCATGCAGCACCCCGGCCCGCTTAGCCCGCTTCCGCGTCCGCTGCCTTTTTAATTTTTTTATCTTATTTTATTTTGTTCTTCTTTTGATAAAATTATATATCAGTTATAATTTGTAACTTATGGACTCATTTATGCTTTGTCCGCGCAGTTCCAGTTGAGGCTAATTCAGCGATCTAGTCTTCCATCCACCTTATTTGCATCTAGTCGTTGGTATGGTTTATATATATTTACAAATCAATATATATACATCGTATTAAGCTATTGTTGAATAACCTTTTGTTTGATTTATAGTTCGTATTCGTGCTTGTGTCGTCTATTCTAGTCTATTCAATTTTGTGCTTCGCCGTCATCTTCTTCAACCACGCAAGGTGAATATTTCATTCACGACTCAATCTATTATGCTATGATAATCAAGTGATATATGTTATTGGTATTAATTTGAATGTTAAAAAAATTGATGTTAAATTGTGATTTGAAGTTAGATATGAAAATAATTATGACATTAATTTGTTATGTGATGTTTGGTTGTTAATATAAGTGATAATTAATATGAAATTGGAATTGATATAGGATAGTCTAAAATTCAAAATAGATTATATATGTTGAACTTGTCCCTTTAAATGTGAAATAAAACGACACGTAGAAATAGGATCAGTTATACTTTGAACCATTGAATGTATGATTGCTGTACTAATTTGATAATAAACGCCAAGCGAAAACCTATAATGTAATGATCTTTAATCCGCATGAAATGATAGTGTGGATTCTAGGAATAATTTTATTTAATTTACATAAATAACAAATGTAAATTAAATACGATTATTTCGGGATTATTTAAATAAACGGTTAAATTGTTATGTATGGTTGCTATTGCTTGTTTTTTTACTTTGACACCATCCCAACTATCACACTGCAAGTTCCCTTTTTTATGTTTTGGTTTATGTATTTATTTATATTGGGTTGAAATGATAAATACCCAAATTGAACAACTTTGGCCTAGGATAGATAATTAAAAATAAGAAACCCGATTGGTCAACAAAATCATTTTGGAATTGAAATCCATTTGAAATTAAGAAATGAACTTAAAAATTTGTTGAAAGTAAGTAACGAAATTTATGGATTTAACTGTGATAAATGAGTAGATTTAATTTTAATAAAGCAATAGATTTAATTAAATCAATGGATTTAATTGTAATAAATGAATATATTTAATTGTAATGAAACGATAGATTTAATTGTAGTAAATGAATGGATTTAGTTGAAATAAATCAATGGATTAGATTCATAGGATTAATTGCAATAATTAATGGACTTAATTGTAATAAATTAAGGGATTTAATTGTAATGAATTAATAAGTGGACTTAATTGTAATAATGAATAATTGAAACAGATTAATAAATCTATATTAATTAGATAAACGGATGGACACATTTAATTGAAATAAGATTCGAATAAGTAAGTTTTAGAATCTAATAAATTGAATTTATTAGATTCGAAGTTAAACCTAATTTGGATAAATTTAATTAAGTTGGAATTCGTTATAAATTTAATATGAGATTAAGTAACAAAGTGACCTAAAGGAATGTAAAACCAACTAAAGTTAAGGAGTTGTTTTAGCTATTGAAATTATTAAATCAAAGTTTTGATTAAATTTAATGTAACGATGAATGGGAATAGGAATTTAGTTAAACTTGAATACTTAGGTATTGGACTTGAACTAAAACTCCATTTGGAATATGATTTAAATGTTAGAAATAAATTGAATTGCGAGATGTCAAATTTTGAAAGTCAAACTTGCAACTTGACTTTTGGTCTTTGATTTGTTTAAACTTTAAATATTAAATGACCATCGGGTAATTAATGCGTAGTTATTAAAGAGACCGGGATCGGATATGGACATACTCTCTGTCGATACCGAAAACCACTTTAATAACTAGTATACGCGGAGTGTTGATCCAGAACGAAGTGGATGATTTTGGTGAACGCGTTGACTGAAGAAAGAGAACGATTTTGGATGACCCCTGACATGACTAAAACAGGAGCCGCGCCGGGCCATTGAGGATCGCCATCTCTAGCGGACACACTTCTTCGATACCATATCTATTACTTTTGTGATTTGATTTGGGTGCACCCATTTATTTGGGAGTGTTGTTTCGCGGTGTTGAGATAGTAGCTGCTATGCTCAACATCAGTCCGGATCAGGCAACTACTAGTATCCTAGTTGGTATCGCC
Organism: Allium fistulosum; assembly: GCA_030737815.1. NCBI lineage: Eukaryota > Viridiplantae > Streptophyta > Magnoliopsida > Asparagales > Amaryllidaceae > Allium > Allium fistulosum. Next base: position 241,139,392 of record CM060902.1, read on the forward strand.
TTATGTACCTTGTCATACTGATTATCCTATTCGCGACCACTACGTTTGTTTTGTACCTTTAGTATATGGATTGCCCTCTGGTGACTTCCGGTTTTGGGGAAACTACGGTCTTGTATATGCTCTTGGGAATAAAAATGTGTTAAGGGTGGAATGGGCCATGACTTAACGCTATTTTGATATCATACTTTACTGATTAGACATTATCTATTTAGCGTATTCTATTGTATATATAGATAGTTTATCGGATCCTTAAAGATGTGTATCGCATTCATCTTTGAGTTATGGACTTTATTATTTGCACCTAATTATCCTGTATAAGATTTTGAGTCCTGACTCGAGTGTTTCTTTTGTATATGCTCGGGTCAGTCTGAAGCAATCCAGTTGCTGATCAAGGTTGGTTGAAGATGTTGAAGACTTAGCATTTATCTTTATCAGTTATTTCCTTTCTAGTATCTGATGAACTTATGTATTGAACATCTTGTATTTCTCTTTGTCACTTTATGTTGAAACATTGTTGTATTCCTGTAGTAGCTTCATGAACTACTATTATGATGATGTACTTTTCCGCTGCATTATTCTGTGACTATTCTGTGTCTGTGATGTTGTATTGATTCTCAGTTACATATATGTATTCATAATCCCATAATGATTCGTGTTTTGTATTATTTAAGTTGACATGTGTGGATTATTGTCAATTTAAATGGTCCAAATATACGGGTTGTTACAATTTATGGCAACCCAAAGCACACCTTCTTATTGCAAGGCATGTTTTGGGGGCAAAGTGTTAACCCACCTTTTGTCAAGGCAGTATACAGGTGGATTTAACCTAACAGACTTCACAATTATCAAGGTCGATGAGTCCAGAGTGATGATTGTGGGGCCCAGAAATTAAGTATTGATAATAACATGAAGTAGAGATTGAATGTAAGTGATAGATATGCAAGGCAGAATTTTCAAAGTATGGAATATGGTTCAAAACATATGAGGGATCGGCAAAAATCAACTTCCATTAGAGGGATCGGCATGTTTCAGGGAGCAAGTGCATTTCGATAGAAAACAATTAATAAATCAACAACCACAAAAGGAAATGAAGTGAAACTCTAGGACCACGAAGAAGGGACCCTAGGGAGTTCACCCTAGGGATCGCACCCGAAAACATGCAAATTGAAGGGATTGGTACTGATCCCTCTGTAGGGGTCGGTAGTCTTCCCTTATAGGGATCCACTATATTCAAAGTTTGGTAGTGATTAGTCAATATCTCAATATCTACTAATCTAATTGACATGAAACTTGGAGCACAAGCTAATTACAACATGTGGAACACCCTATAGGGATTGCACATCATTTGGAGTAAGTGGAGGGATCGGCCTCTATCCCTCTGAAGGGATCGGCTATAATCAGCCTTCACACCATATTGCAACAAAGGTCGATCAATAACTCAAGTTATACTAATCCAATTGGCACGAAACTTGGAGGCCATACATAATATAACATAGAGAAGCTCCCAGGGATTGCATGTCATTTGGAGGAGTTTGGAGGGATCGTACCCCATCCCTCCAAAGGGATCGGCAAAAATCAGGATTTAAACAGCACCACTTCACGGAAAACACAATATCTCATAAATCGTAAGTCAAAATCGCATAAAATTTGGAGGAAAAGTAGCCAGCATCATGGGGAACAACCTAGAGGGATCGCATCCCATTTGGACACCAAAATATGGACCGGTACCGATCCATATTGTGAGCCCCAATAGGCCTGAAAATTCTTGGATGGCCTCGTTATAGCCTGGGGGTTCTTCTATCGAAATTTCAACTCGATCCATGCATGTCTTTCCCTATAAATACAACATGCATGGCATTAGAAAATTGATCTTCTTTCTGCTTTTCTTTGTCCTGAACCCAGGCTACATTCTGTCAATTTTATTCTTAGATTTCAAATTTTAACTGTAAACAAACTATAATATAATAACAAAAGGAAAATCTTTGGAGTGGACGTAGGCCGGGGTTAGCCAAACTACTATAAATCTGTGTCTTTATTTACTTGCTTTCTGATTGTTCTAAATTTTTTTTTCATTTATTTCTCTTCATATTTCCATGATTGAATTGGATATTGGTGCTTTCATCCAACTGGGTGTTGGTTGCCAATTTGATGCCAACAATGAGTTAATCTTGAGAGAGTGTAATTTTTATAATAATAATATTTATCCTTTAAAGTCTTGTTTTAGATCTTTGATATTGTTTCCTTAAAACGTATTAATCATATTCTTGTATTATAAAGATACTTGTTGTTTGTTCAGGCAGTAGAAGATGATTACAAGAACAGGAAGAAGGAGTGGATCTAGAATATCCATGGCCACCAATGGTAGGTTACCTAGAAATGCTACTGTGCCAGCTTTAGATTCGGTAGAGGAAGTTGTAGTGCAAGTTTAGCCCCTATGAACTTTGCGGCTTTGTGTAAGAATTTTACCACTTAGGGTGGAAATTTGTTTTATGGAACTGAAGATATTCTTAAAGTGAAGACATGGTTTCGATCTTGTGAAAGAATATTTGGAGATCTTAGTTAAAAGATGTAGAGAAACGGCTGTTGACATTGCAAAAACTTCAAAAGTCGATGATGGATTGGTGGAATTTGGTAACAGCTGATCCTCTAAAGGAGGAGTTTTCTTAGGAACAATTAAAGGAAGTTTTTGAAGCATAGTTTATCCCAAAAGCTGGAAGGACTCGGTTGTTTAGGCGTTTCCTTGATTTAATGCAAGGTGATATGGCGGTGGCACGGTATGAGCATAAGTTCAATGCTTTATCCCATTTCGGACTTAGATTGATAGACACGTTGCTCAAAAAGAATGAAATTTTTGTGAATGTGGTGCGACTAGAATTCCAGCGTGAAATGACCAATCATCTTGGGGGTACATTCACTAATCTTATTGGTATAGCTTTGAAGTTTGAAGCTCTTGATATTAAAGAAGGAATCCAGAAGAGAGTGTTCCAACAATCCGTGCCAAACCATTGTCAATAATACAAGTTGGAGGCAAGACAAATTTCAAGTGCAAGTTTAAGGAGAAGAAGTAGTAAGTAGGAAAGAAACACGAAGGCGGGGCTCCAGCACAGAAGAAGCAGCCTAAATTGGCCAACATTCTTTATTTCAAGTGCAACAAGATGGGCCACTTTGCAAACCAGTGCCCAATGGCCACCTATTTCAATTGTGGCCAGCAAGGATACATGAAGAATGAGCGAACTTTTTCAAAGAAGGGGTCTCAAGGACAGGCTTTTATCATTGAAGAGATACCATCCACTTCTTTAGGACAGAAGTGGAAGCAGGTATTGCAGGGTACATTATCCATCTATGATATTCCTATACGAGTATTATTCGATACAGATGCTTTCCATAGTTTTATTTCAATTGATCTCATTGATAAACTTAACCTTAAACCCATCCTTGTGAATAATCCTCTTTGTGTGTCAAACTCTATTAAGGGTTCAACCAAGCTTAATACAGTGTGTTCAAAAGAACCTATTTCTTGTCGAAATCATCTCTTTCTTTCTGATTTATTTGTTCTTGGGTTCACGGGTTTTGAAGTGTTTTTGGGAATGGATTGGTTATCTAAGTTTAAAGCAATCTTGAATTGTGATCGAAGAATTGTCAGAGTTCGTGAAGCTGGAGATGTTGGGTTAGATATATGTTGTGCAAAGCCTAACGAGTTAATGAGCAGTTTTCTCTATTCACTCGAAGTGGCTAAAGCGATGCTAGGAGATATACCGATTGTTCAGGATTTCACTGTTATTTTTTATGAAGTGCATGGTTTACCACCTCGTGAAGTGGAGTACTATATTGATTTGATTCCAAAAACTAGACCTATATTACAACCTTCGTGAAGGTTGGCTCCGAAAGAGAAGAGGGAGCTAGAAGGGCAGCCATTTGACTTGTTGTAGAAGAGTTGGATCCAACGTAGTACCTCAAGTTGGGGATCGCCAGTCGTCTTTGTTATAAAGGCGGATGGTTCTCTAAGGTTATGTGTAGACTACCAGGAGTTGAACAAAAGGACCATCAAGAATAAATATCCTTTACCAACGATCGACGATATGTTTGATCAAGTCCACGGTGCTTGGATATTATCTCAATTGGAGCTTGCCAATGGTTTCCCCCAATTAAGGGTAGCAGAGGAGAGTGTGTCCTTCACAGCTTTTAGGACTCCTGATAGTTTCTATAAGTGGTTAGTTATGCCGTTTGGACTGACTAATGCAGTCGCTTAATTTATGGACTTAATGAATCGGGTATTTTGAGATGTTCTTAATAAATTTGTTTTTGTCTTTATTGAGGACATCTTGTCTATTCTAAGATGGAGGAGGAGCACAAATATCATATCCATGTCGTACTCAATACCTTATAAAGCCATGGTTAAAGGCTATGATTTCTAAGTGCCACTTTTGGAAATCCGAAGTTTGGTTTCTGGGGTATGTTGTTTTGGGAGAAGGCATATTAGTTGACCCAGCTAAAGTTGTTGCAGTTCAGAACTAGAAGAAGCCCGAAAGTGCAATGGAAGTTAGAAGTTTCCTGGGATTAGCTGTTTTTACAAAAGGTTCATCGATGACTTCTTGAAGATTGTTTCTCACCTGATGAAGTTAACAAAGAAATACACTAAGTTCATATGGATGCCTAATTGTGACCAAGCATTCAATGAATTGAAGGAGAAGTTGAGACTAATTCTATTTTAACCATTCCAGATGGTAGCGAAGGTTTAACCATGTATACGGATGCTTGTGGTACCGGGTTGGGAGCATCTTGATGCAGCATAGGAAAGTTATTGCCTATGCATGTCGACGGCTAAAGTAGCACGAGAAAGATTATGCTATGCATGATTTGGAACTTTTGGTTGTTGTCTTTGCACTGAAGATGTGAAGGCATTATCGTTTGGGTGAAAAGTTCAAGTTATATATGGACTTCAAATCCTTAAAATATCTCTTTATCCAGAAAGATTTGAATTTAAGGTAGCAGAGATGCTGCAGTTTCTCGCTTATTATGATCTGGAGATTCTGCATACCGTTGTTAAGGCAAATGCGATTGCGGATGCATTGAGTAGAAATGTAGTAATGGTTGCAAACCTAGAAGTTAAGCCAGTATTGTTGGAGAGGTTTGCGTCTAGTTAAGATGAAGATCGTATTTTGGCTCGAGTTAAGAAGGTTGTTCGAGAAGGTACTATTTCTAGTTTTGTGACTGATCCCTAAGGCATATTGAAAAGAATGGGCGTATATGTATTCCAAATGTTAATAAACTTAGGCAAGAAGTGTTAGCCGAGTGCCACCATTCAAAGTTATCTTTCCATCTAGGAGTGACTAAGATGTTCAAAGATATGAAGAGAGTATTCTTGTGGAATGGGATTAAGCGAGATGTTTCGATCTTTGTGAGTCAGTGTGCAAGCTTCCGGCAAATTAAAAGTGACCAGCAAAAGATAGCTATACTACTTCAGCCACTTGAGATCCCGAAGTGGAAGTGGAAGCAGATCTCTATGGACTTTATCAATGGGCTTCCTAGGTCAAGAAGATGGAACGAAGACATTTGGGTTATAGTCAATCGACTGGCCAAGAGTGCCCATTTCAATCTTGTTAAGCTAACTAGGATTGCTACAAGTCTTGCGAGTTTGTATGTGAAGGAGATTGTGAGACTTCATGGTATTCCTTATTGTATTGTAATTGACTAAGACCCGATATTCACTAGTAGGTTCTAATAGGGACTGGAAACTGCTTTAAGGACTGAGCTAATTCTGAGTATAGCTTACCATCCAAGACAAATGGAAGATAGAGAGAGTGAACTGGATCTTGGAAGGTTTATTATGCGCGTGCATTCTCGACATCGGGTATTTTTAGGAGGATCGTTTACCCTTAGTCGAATTCACTTACAATAATAGCTATCAAGCAACTATTGGCATGACCCCTTTCGAAGCTCTTTATGGTCATCCATATCGTTCTCCTTCATTTTGAGTTGAGTCTGGTGATATAATTGTTCTTGGACCCGACAAGATCTTAAAAGCTACTGAGAAGGTAGCTGATATTAGAAGGAAGACGAAGGAGGCACAGGACCGGCAGAAGTGTTATGCGAATCGAGGACGTAGGGATCTAGAGTTCTCAGTTGGAGATTCGGTGTTTGTGAAAGTTTCTCCATTAAGAAGTATTATGAGGTTTGAGAAATTAAGGAAGCTAGCTGCTCGATATATTGGCCCTTTTCACATACTAGACCGGATTGGTAGGCTTATATATAGAGTGAAGTTACCAGATTGACTATCAGATGTGCATAATGTATTTCACGTATCCCATTTGCGTAAGTATGTAAATGACCCTTCGACGATAGTGGAACTGGTACAACAAGTTGATTTAGAAGTTTAGCCTAACCTTACTATTCTTAGGCAGCCTATTCGAATCATCGCTTGAGATATAAAGCGATTGAGGATGAAGGATGTGAATCTTGTTAAGGTTCAGTGGAGTGGAGACGATAGAGATTATACTTAGGAAACCGAGGACTAAATTAGGGATTCTTATCCCGAGTTAGTATCGTAGTTATTTGTATTTTGTTATATCTTTTAGTGTACTCACCGATTATGGTGGAGTCACTTTCATTGTATATGTTTGTTGAATGATATCATTTGGGTTTCTTTTGATATCTTATATTGTGTGTGATTAGGTTCAAGGACGAAATTTCCTATAAGGAGGGGAGAATATAACGACCCGTAATTTAATCACTTTGAATTCGAATATTTAATGTATTTTTTAAATATTTAAATAACGGATTTTATAACTCAAATAGACCTCTTTTTAATAATAATTAATGGTGGTAAAGTTATTTTGAAATTTCGTTTGCAAAAATAATTGGTTCGTAGAAAAATTGAAAATGTGACCGAAAATCGTATTTCGGATTTCTGAATTTTCATCGTCTAAAGTTGTCAAAACACATTGTGAATAGTAGAGTGTGTGTACCCACACACAAATATATGTAAATAACATATACTTTGGTTAAGGAAATGGTTAGGGTTAAATAAGTTTAAATATTTACTTAAAGTGAAAGTAAATTTGACTATTCTTTTTGAAAATTTAAAAAGAAAAGAAATGGAAAAAAGGTAACATCTTGTCTTAAAAAGTGATGATGTGATGAAGATGAGGGGGAGGATGGAGGTTTCATGTAGAGTGAGGCATGGGATGGTGATGTGGCATCAAAAATGTGGACGGTATGGTGCATAAAAATTATCAAGGGCATTTTAGACATTTCACTTTTCCATTTTATATAAAAGTAATTCTATTTTTTTTCAATTTTTATTTTCATTCTCACTTTCTTCATTTCAAACCCCTATTTCTTTTCCAAGCTTCTATTTTCACCTCCATGGCCTCTTTGAAATTTTCAAGTAAAAAATCCTTTCTTTTTCCACTTTAAAACCTTAAACATTAGCCAAAATACTTTCTTTCTTCTCTACACCTTCTCTCTTCCAAAAACCAATCAAAAACCCCCTACTCTAGGTCATGGCCAAGCCCATTATGCCTAGGCCGAGCCAAATTTAACTTCTCAAGGCACTAAAAATCAAGCCTTTGAAAAGAAAAGAAGATCCAAGTGTTGGTGCTACGTTGTAGTAGCTTTGATTTGCATTTGCATGGATTTTGGTGAGAAAATCTCACTTTTAAAAAGAAAGATTTAAACTTTATTATTGTGATAATAATAGATGCTAGTAGCTTGTGCTGATATGTGTGGAAAGTAATGATTGTTTGGTTTGGTTCCCGTTTAAAGCAAATGACATATGTGATAATTAGTTAATAACTTGAGATTTTGTTGAAATATTTAAGTAATTATTTACAAGTGATGCTCTCTCCATGTTGTATGAATGATATTTTCATTTGTATATGTGTATATGTTTATGTTTAGAGATGTTTTGATGAATCTATTTTACGTATAAATTGTTTTATGGATGTGTCCGTATAGCGACTATCGCTATATCAACACTTTGGAGTATAATCTCTTTTGAAAATCTTTTTGTTGATCTTGTGCTTTGACTTTTACAAAACAAATATTGGTTTAGGTTTTGACACTTTTAAAATGTTGTTTGAACCAAGGATTAAAGCAATTTTGATTTACAAAACGAGTTTAGAAGTTATGGTCCAAACAGTGATAGTCGCTATGGATGCAGTTCAGAGATATTAATAATAAACTTTTTTAATTAATCATTTCAATAATGATGTTCTAAAGATTAATTAATCATTTTGAATAATGATGTTTAAGGTTAATTATCATTTTAATAATGATGTTTAAGGTTAATTAATCATTTTAATAATGATGTTTAAGGTTAATTAATCATTTTAATAATGATGTTTTAGGTTGATTAATCATTTTTAATAATGATTTTTAAAGTGAATTAATAATTTTAATAATGGTGTTTTAAAGTTAATTAGTCATCTTAATAATGACATTTAAAATTAATTAACCATTTTAATGATGTTTAAAGTTAATTAATCATTTTAATAATGAAGTTTAAGGTTAACTAAACATTTTATTAATGTTGTTTAAATCTAATTAATCATTTTAATAATGATGTTTAAGGTTAATTAATCATTTTAATAATGATGTTTAAAGTTAATTAATAACTTTAATAAATCTGTTGAAAGTAATATTTGTGATGTGATAGCCAAGCACAAGTTCTGTTTCAAAAGTTTAATTCGGTTATGGAAAGTATAAGAAATTTAATTTTCATAAATGATATCGCTTATATGGAAAGTATTCAATCATACTCTTAGCACTAAACGTCGAGGTATGGAAACTCGTTTGCATCTCGAAGGTTAAAAATGTCATTAATGCAAAGCTTAAAGGTAATACTACTTTCACTTGCTTGGCTTCATTTTTAACCAAGGGATAGTACAAGTTTGAAATTGACGATTAGTGGTACGGGTATGAGATTTACTTTCTATATACGATCATTTTAATTATTCCCGATAGTTGATTTATTGACTATCGATTCTGTTATCTTCTTGTTGTATTGTCAATCTAGGACGATTTGTTGCTCCTTTAAGCATTGATATCTTTTGTTGGAAATGAATAAAATAAAAGAAAGAGTGGGTGCTAGCTAAGTGGGGTTGCTCCCATTAGGGTATTATCACATCTATTCAAGATTGGTTTCGGTTATATACGTACTAAGATGTGAAATACTCGGATTCTCGATAAGGTTGGCGAGGATTGACTTAGAGGTTTCTGAGAGCCATCGTAGTTCTCCAGTATATTTTCTAGAGGTATACTTTTGGTAGGGGGTGCACCCTTCTAGTCATTGTTGGAAAATTCCCCTTTCCTTGTTTTTGATTCATATCCTTGAATTTATTTATTTCTTAATTGTATTGGGAAGTTTCTTGCGCATTTCATGATGTTTAATTATTTATACCCATTACTTGTGATTGGATGTTGTTCTTGTGAGGGAAAACCCGTTCCGCATTTGGCGGCATGTTCTCACATATTATTGTTTATTTCCACCCCTATGTTTAAAGTTTACTTATACCAGACTTATTGTCTGACCCGAGTTTTTTGTTTTTCCTAAACTCTCAGGTACTCATTTATATGTGAGTAGTCCAAGAGTAGCAGGTTTCTTTGGGCTCATTTAAAGGTGATAGACGAGCAGAAAGCTCCTTATCTATCTAGTTATCTATTTCCCTTATTATGTTTATGTATGTATGTGTATTTTTTATTAGCAAGTGTAACGGTACGGTGTATAACTGCATAGGCTGATGGTAGTACTTTGTTGTAACTATGCTAACTCCATATCAAGGAGTAACCTTGTGTACTATTGTATGGTTATACTATAATTAACAGTTCTATTATGATATTTTCTATTTTTTCTTTTATTTTACCCACAATAACTCGTCTTTCGGATGCTTCGGCAATGACGCATGAATACCATGGATTTATTAAGTGTCGTTTCCAGAGGTTTGAAAGTTGGGTCGTCACACGTGGTTTGTACGCGAATGAGATATTATGTAGTGGAGTATCGCAAAACTTTTTAAAATCAAATCAAAAACAAGTTTTATTTTTCAACAAGCATTGCTTGTGATTAGCTCTTGATGTGATGGGAAGTCTTGAATTTTTTGGTTTGTGTAATTTTTAACTAATTGACTTTGGTTTTGTTTAAAGTATGAATATCAACTCAACCCTTCACTTCATTTCACTTCCTCTCTTCTTCTTCTTTTATTTCCATTTCCTAAAAATGAAATCATCTCCACTTTTAAACTTCAAAATTCATTATCTCCAAATCTACTCAAATTTTGACAAAACTTCCAACTACAAAGTTATGTGTTATGGTCTCTTGTATTTTTTAAAAATAGTCGCTCAATGTTTCATCAAGTGTGGTGGCGGATGTTGTTCAATAACCGTGGTTGTCGAATAATGGTCATTTTTCGATAATCAAGGAATGGAGATCGAAGAGTGTGGTTGTGTTCGTGGTGGCAAGATGAGATTTTTAGATATAGTCGCATGATTTTTAGTGGTATCGATGATGGTGGCTTGATAATCGTTTTTTGATCATTAAATAAATTTTGGAAAACTGATGGTCGAGGGGAGGAATGGAGGGGCTAGGAGGAAGGTCGAGGCAAGGCAAAGGCATGGGTGAGGTAAGTGGAGGCACGGTGGTCGGCGGTGACCAAGTGAGGTCAAACTAAGGTTTCGACTGTGTTTTTTTTGGATGTGTGTGATTCGGGTTGTTGGCAATAGAGGGGTGCTTTGAGTTGGCCATGATGGTGCTGGAAGGTGAGTATGGAGGTGGCGGTTCTGTTGGTGGAGGTGGCGTGAGGCCTAGGCGGTTGTTGGGGCGTTGGATAGGGATTGAACGAGGTGTATTTTTTTAAATTGCTTGGGTGCGATCGAATTTTGGAAGGGAAGGGGCTGGTCCAATCGGATCGAGTTTGGGGAGTATTGGGCATGGCCTTGTTAGATTGTGGTGAGGAATATAATTTACTAATTTGTTAAATTTAATAAACTAAGTATTGAATTTAAAATGTGATATCTCGCTCATTTTAAATCCATTTAACCCGTTGTTTTTGCATTAGAATCGTATTGACGAGTACAACATTATGGTATAATTTGTTGATAGTTTTAACGAAGTATAAAATATTGATAAAATAATAGTGAATAAATATAATTATGTTGTTTTAAATAATAACGTGGTTAAATTAGTTATATTTCTTTGATGATATCTATTTGGCAGAATAAAATATCATTCTTCTAGAATTAAATTGAATAAATTTAGTTGGACATCTATTGAGCAGAATAAAATGTCGTTCTGTTATAATTAAATTCAAAAGATTATTTTGGACATCTATTGAGCAAATAAATCAATTATGTGCTTGAAAGTAAAATGATGATTTTTGAAGTTAATTAATATGTGGATTAATTAATATTGAATAAATGATGTTTTAACTAGTGATTATTAATTGTTGAGTGCCAAAAGCTTGGTAGCTGACCACATTGGGTGTGGCATTAATATATGCTAAAAGTTGAACCTTTTTAGTAATAAAGGTAAATAATAGTATTGGTTAAGTGCTATGGTAGCTTTGGGCCTCGTTACAGTATTTTTAAATACTATTATTTGTTTTTTGATTTTAAAATGGTTTTGATCTGAAAGATGATTTTAAAAGTAAATTTTGAATTTTCTATGGCATTTATTTAGAAATGGTTTTTGAGCTTATCTACTTTACTCCAATGTTTTCGAGAAATATTTCAAAAGTATTTTGGAAGTATTTATTTTATAGAACAGTTGATATAATAATGAGTATTTATTTTAGAAGAAAATAAATGGGTTTACCTTTTATTATAAAGTGATTCTGTTTTTAACAGAAGATGGTGGTATATTGGAATAAATATCTGTGAAACGTTTTATATAAAATATTGTATAGAAAATGATATTTATAAATGGTATTTTATAAATAAAAACAAGATTTATAAATGGTAATTTATAAATAAAAGAATGGATGTATAAGTGATATTTTAACAATGAAAATTTGTGTTAAATACATAGATTTATAAAAAATGAGTTCGGATATATAGAAGGGTTTTTGTAAAGGATCATTATAAGGGAGAAACATAAAAGAGTTTTATAAATAGAAAGGAGTTTTAATAATTTTAGAGATTTATAAAAGGAGTTTTATAAATAATATTAGAGATTTATAATAGAATATTTATAAACTAATTTAGATATTTACAAAAGGACTTGCGAATATGGAATGGGTTTATAAAAATGGAATTTTATAAAAGGAATTAGATTTGATTTTGATAAATAATCCTTCTCAATTATGGTAGTATGGAAGCATTCTTTCCATACTTAACAGCGAAGGAAAATTGGTTTGGATTTATGATAACAGTGTTTTAAATGACATTTGTTTTGGCCCGTTTAAATATGATTTTGGGGGAAATGGAAAATGTTTTCTAAGTATTGGAAGTTATATAGTTTGTGAATATACTTATATCGTTGAGATAAGTATATGCATATTTTTTTAAGTATTTTCAAGGTGATTTTTAATTAATGAAAAGATTAATTAAGAAGTTTAGTTGTTGCTTATGTGTTTAACTGTGCTTGGTTTCTTATGAAATTAGATTGATTGTTTATTTGTTAGTTCAATAATCAATTATCATATCTTGACCAAATATAACTTTGGAAATATCTAGAAGAAACACGGGAATTATATGGCACAGTTATCTTCGATGATGATATACTTTACGTATAAACTCGTTGTGTTCTACTAGGAGAAATGATAAGGAAATCCTTTGCTTAAATGGTTAGGAGGTGATCTTTGCTCTTATGTATTGTCTGTTTATTTCCAAAAGAACTAGAGTTGAGTTTATCAATATATATCGATCGATTTTGGAGCGATGGGTAAACGGAGGAGTTTACTTATATGAAATGACTCGAAACCATAACCACTTCAAAACCATATGTGCATTCTATGCTTTGGAAGAGGTTCGTGATTGGTTCGAGATGATGGAATCGAAGACGGAGTTATTTGAAGTGCAAAGGCTACTTGCTACTAATCTTGAGGGTGATTTCAAAAGGGATATAGTCGAAGTAGTGCCTTCGATTTCTTCATATCCTTAACAACTTGTATGGATGAATGCTGACATTGCATTGTTACCTGAAGGGCAGTGTTAGCATTCCAAATGGGATTTGATAAGAGAGGAAAAAGGTAATCATGACCTTACAAGCCTCACAACCGGTAATGACTAAAACAGGGGATATGCAACGGAGCTATGTAGTTCGCAACCATTAGAAGCATCATTCCTTGATCTAGATTATATACTTGTGGATTTTGGTATGCATGCACACGGTAAGAGTGTTGCTATGGCTTGGTGCATCTATTTGCAGCCTTAGTGCCCGGGGATGATGTAATCTGGTATGCCATGTTAAAGGGGCAGCCGACTGTAACACCCTTAATTTTAAATAGCATTATTCAGAAGAATTAATTAGATAAATTAAATAGAATAATGTAGGGACAAGAGTGATAAGGGAATTGAGACTTGAAAACTAGTTAAGGTCGTGCCTTAACTAAATTAATTAATGAGAAAGAGTTATGACTTAAATACTTAAGAGAATAAAGCAAGTGCAACATGGGAATAGCCGAACCTCATAACTCCTAAAACCTATTACCATATTTCTCATTTCATTTACATTCTTATGAAACAAAAACATAAACAAAAGCAAAACTAGGCTAGCCATAACCCTAGTAGAAGAGGAGCTCAAAAAATCAATTAGAGGCTAAGATTCAAGCTAGGAAGATTAAAGTGTAGAACAAATCCCAAGTTCCTTATCCAAACAAGGTGAATAACGATCTAAACCATCTCATATAAGTCATCTTGAATGTTTTAATTCGGGTTTGAGGTTTAAAACCGTATGATTGGATGAATGATGGTATGTTTTGATTTAAATGCCATGATATGATTTAAATAAGGATTTTGTGGAATAATGTAGTTCGGGTTTAAGGCTAAAATCATGCAAAATGGTTTCTCAAATACAATGATTTTTGAATATGTTATGTAAAACATTATTTTGGAGACGGATTTAAATTTTCATAACATTCCAAGTTATGAATAATTTATTATGAATTTTCAAGTGAAAGAAATGGATATTTTGGGTTTTAATTAATTTAAGGAATTAATTAATTATTATCGAGCTGAAAATTTTATATGATGAAGTTATTGTCGTTTTGGAATTTATGTGAATTTTTGAGATTTTTCTTAAGAGATTTGGGTGATTTTTGGATTTAACTATAAAGATTAATATTCAATGATTAATTAAATACAAGGGTTTAGTTAATAATTTTTAATTGATTATTGGAGCATTGGGGATTACATGCGGTAACTAATTCTGAAAAGAATTTTATAAAGATTTTGTTATCCAATAGAAAATTTACAATATAAGGGGTTAGGTAAAAAAAGAAATTGCTTTACTTAGTTAAAAATCAGTTTTTGTGATAATTACAACACCACTTGCTTTCGAAAGCATTTATGCCTTCGAAATCATTGATACCTTCGAAAGTGTAAAATGCTGCTTTTCTTTGAACACTAAGGCAATAGGGATGTTGATGTAGTTAACATATACTAGAATGAAGGCGGAAGAGTCCTTCCACACTAATCAATAGTGTAGAAGGGGTCCCTCCGCATATGTACACTTTAACAAGTGTGCACTGCCACATTAATTGAATCATGGAAAGGACCTTCCATAGTAGTAGATAGTGTCGAAGGGTTCCTTCCGCTCTTATATGCTCCGCAAGTATGTTAATCAGTGCAGACAGAAGGGGTGTGATGCACCAATCAATGGTGTCGACAGCATACCTTCTGCACCTTTATACGTGAGTAAGTCCAACCATTACGGAAGGCACCTTCCGCACTAGTTGATAATGTCGAAAGGGTCCTTTTGCATGCATGTTTAATTATAGAGGTGGAAGGGTTATGCCGCACCCAATCAATGGTGTCGATTGGGTCCTTCCGCATGGTTTCAAAGAAGTTGTGGAAGGGGCCTTTGGCATTGCTTAAGCAATGATTTTGAAAGGTTCTACTGCTAGAGTATAGTGGTGAAAGGGGCATAGTCGCTTGTTTCAAACCCATTAGTTAAATGGAAAGGGACGGAGGACTTGTTTGCTCTATGATGTCGAAAGGGAGAGTGATGGAGGGTAACTCATACTGTCGCAATGATATGAAGGATATAGTCGAAAGCCTTAGTTTTCAAATTAAAGAACCCAGTACAATTTTTAAAGTAAACACATAGCAATGTAAAAGAGTTTTGAAATGGCATTTAAGTTTGAAATATTAGAGGAAGCTTTCCTTGCTAAAGATAGTGGGTTAAGGGTATTAACCATATTTCATTAGAAAATGATTACAAGGAATTAAACCATGGATGTTTATATTGTTGTGTTATTTGATCAGTTATCATGTATGCTTATGTAATCATATTCACTTCATTTATAACCCATAACTGCATTTGGGGTGTTAAGGGTAGAATAATAGGCTAGGTTGACCCAGTAGTGAATATACATTGAATTAACTCCTCTGTGAGTAGAATTGCATCTAGGAGGTCAGATAGACCAGAATACACGATGCCCAAGACTGGTCAAAAGATTATTGGTTAAACAGGTTCTTAGTAAGCCCATAAAAACTATGTTATGGAAACTGTTATTGGCAAGGGCCAATAGGTTCTTAGTGATCTCATGAAAATTATGTCTGGAATATGTTGTTGATAGAGATCAATATGTTCATAGTCAGCCTATGAAAACTATGACATGAGAGATGTTATTGGAGAATCCAATAGGTTCATAGTGACCCCATGAAAACTATGATTGGAAGATGTTATTGGAGAATCCAATAGGTTCTTATTGACCCCATGAAAAATATGATTGGATGATGTTATTGGTAGACAGCAATAGGTTCGTAGTGATCCCATAAAAAACAATGAAACCAGACAGATAGTCCGTAAGCTGGAATAGGTTATTAGTTAGCCCATGAAAACTAATAGGTTAATAGTGACCCTAGAAACTATAACTTGAGACGAATAGTCAGGTGAATGGGGATGGGAGATCCAGAGCATATTGCATGTTTGCATATGATCATGATACACTTTATTATGTTATGTCTTAAACATTATGGATGCGTGCATAGTATATGGTTATTATAAATTTCGATTAAGATACTAGTGATGGGAAAACCCGTTCTGGTAAGTGGCGTGGTCTCACTAGATATCTATATGGTTCGAGATGGTAGGTTATTATTCGTACCAGACTTTTTTTCTGACTCGAATTTTATGTTTTCCCCTTACACTCTCGGGTGCTTAATTGATTTTGAGTAGTTTGAGAGTTAAGGTTTTCAGGTTCTCCTTTAGACAAATAAGCTTCCGGAGATGTGTAGGAGGCAAGCTAGCTATTAGGAATTCTTTCTGTTTGATTATGCTATGTAATTGGATGTAATGGCAAAGTTATTTAGTGTCTATATTTAGACATTGATCAACCAAAGGGGCATCTTCATATGTCGCTCTTGGCATAATTTGAAATAATTATATTTCTCTGAACGTGATTTACAAATTGGGATTATGTAATGAATTTGAAATGCGATTTGAAATGGAATGAGAAATTTGTTTTAAAAATGAGTTTAAAAATTTTCATATCCATGTTTCTGGTATATCAATGTATCTAACATTACCATATTTTTTCACCGAAAAATAATAACTATAGATGACTGCAGCATCTGTAGTGGTTAGTTTTGGGCCTCCAAATGGGGGATTTACAAGTTGGTATTAGAGCATAGGTTTACGTAAATTTAAAAGAAATTTAAACCTAAAAGATTTTCAAAACATGACCCAATGAATCAAAGAATGAGATAGGGGTTTGGGTTAACGCTGTAGTAACATACTTGCACTTGTTATATATGTATATATCTATAAGTATGTATTCCCCTTTTCTCTTAGACCGTTCTTCTATATCTTACCAAGGCTCGTATGCAGATATATGAGAAAGGAAGATATGGAGGCAGGAAACAGAAGTGGAAATCTAGGTGGAGGAATCGCAACTAATGGAAATGCTCGACCCAATACCAGGAGGAATCTGGGCCGATAGGCGAATGCTCATCCAAAAGCAAATGCCAATGTAGGTACTAGAACCCCACCAGTAGATATGGGGATGATGGATCAGTTCTTCATCAATCTAATGCAAGTTGGAGCAGCTGCAGAAGTAGATGGGAGAAATGCCATGAATGTTGTTGGAGCTAATCCTATGGCCCAGTTGGCAATAACTATGCCAAGCTGAGTCGGGATTACACCAGTCTTAGTGGGAAGCCATTTTTGGCAACAGAGGTTGCTGTTGAAGTAGAGAACTGGTTGTTGGATTATGAAAGAATTTTCACTGACTTTATATTAGATGATGAGCCGAAGTGGAGACTTGCTTCTAGATAGTTGCAGGGAGCAGCACTTTATTGGTGGAATGGTATTGCTGTGGGAGTTCCTGAGGAAGAGTTAACTTGGGCAAAGTTTCAAAGGAGATTCGAAGAGAGTTTCTTATATGAAGTTGCCAAGTCAGTATTGCTGAGCAAGTTCATGAACTTGTGCAAGGTGAGATGTCAGTGATTGAGTATGATACAAAGTTTGATGAGTTGTCCAGATACAGATACGCCATGATTAACACCCTCATCAATCAAAATGAAAAGTTTATTCGAGGACTAAAACCAGAGATTGCTAAGGCAACCATGCCATGCCTCCATGACCCAGGCAATGTCGTAGTGGAGATGGCCATCAGGAATGAAGAGATGCTCTCTACATTTAGTACGGGGAAGTCAGTTGAGGTTCAAGATCTCTAGGGAAAGAAGAGAAAGTTCTTTAAATGGAAAGGTGCTTAGAAAGGAGGAGCTGTCAAGAAAGGGAAGGCCGATGTAATTTGCTACAAGTGCGACAAGAAAGGACATTTTCCTCATGAATGTCGAACTGGAAAAGGGAGAAGGTTGCAGATAAGGAGTGAAGTGCTTCAACTATGACCAGATCAGACATTACAAGAATCGGTGTCCAGAACCGATTAGAGCAGACTAGGGAAACGTTTTTGCCTTGGAACCATCATCTTCTAGACCAACCGCTGCTGAGAAGGGAAAGACTATGATGGATGGTACACTTTTGGTTCATAATATACCATTTATGGTACTATTTGATATCGATGCATCGCATTAAAATATAACTCAGTGTTTGATAGAAAGTTATGTTTAGAACCCTCATACCTTGTTACTTCCTTAAGGGTTGCGAGTCCAATAGGAGGGTTTGCAACTCTGGGGATGAGATGTGACCAGTTAGAACCTGATTTGTTAAGTCATAAGTTTGCATGCAGTTTGTATGTTTTTTATTTCATATCGCTAAGACACCCAAATAGTCATAACCGAATTATATACTCGTTGGAGAAGTCAGAATCAGGTGCTCGTGCTTTGCTGAATGCAATGGAAGTGGAAGAAGAATTAGATAGGGTGTTGGTAGCAAAAGAGTTTATAGATGTTTTTGAGCCAGTCACAGGACTACCATCGAAGCGAGCCATTGGGTTTTGGATAGATCTTGTGCTAGGAGCGGAACTTGTAAGTAGACTACCTAGCAGGATGACACCTACTGAGATGAAGGAATTGAAGGTGCAGCTAGTGGATTTAGAAGGAAAGAATTTCATTAGACTAAGCAGTTCGCCTTAGGGAGTGACCGCGGTTTCGTGAAGAAACCGGTTGGGTCGTTCAGTATGTGTATCGACGATCGTAAGTTGAATGAGAAGACGATCAAGAATAAGCATCCTTTGCCGAGAATCGATGATTTATTTGATCAATTGAGTGGAGCCAGAGTATTTTCCCAATTGGATTTGGCGACAGGTTTCCATCAACTAAGAGTGGCAAAGGATAGTATTCCATTGATGGCATTGCAGACTAGGTATGGTTCATACGTGTGGTTAGTAATGTCATTCGGGTTAACGAATGCGCCAGCTTTCTTCGTGGATTCGATGAACCGAGTTTTCTGAGAGCACATGGATAGGTTCGTATTGGTATTCATAGATGACATCTTAATATACTCTAAGAATGAAAGAGAGCATGAAGTTCATCTTAGAGTGGTTCTTGAGATGCTGAGGCAGCATCAATTCAAAGCGAAGTTTTCAAAATGTCATTTCTGGAAGAAAGAAGTTAAGTTTCTTGGTCATGTGGTTTCAGAGAAGGGTTTTTCAGTTGATTCGGATAAGATCGAAGTTGTTAACAACTGAAAGAGACCAGAGACGGTGACTAAGATCGGAAGTTTTCTTGGACTCACTGGCTATTACCAAGATTTATTAAGGATTTCTCGCGGATGGCAGCGCCTTTGACTAAGCTAAACAGGAAGGACGTAAAATTTATTTGGTTCGACAAATGCAAGGAGTCATTCCTTAAGTTAAAGCACTTGTTGACCAACGTACCTGTGTTAGTGGTTCCAGATGGGAATCAGAGATTAGTGATGTATACAGATGCATGTGAAATCGGATTAGGAGCTGTATTGATGTAGAAAGGTAAAATTATTGCCTACGCTTCACGACAACTTAGACTACATGAAGTGAGATATCCTATTCATGATCTAGAGTTTGCAGTGGTGATCTTCGCATTAAAAGTATGGAGACATTATGTCTTAGGGGAGAGATTTGAGTTATACACAGGTCGTAAGTCCTTAAGGTACTTATTCTCTCAGAAGGAGCTAAATATGAGACAGCAGAGACGGTTGGAGTTTTCAGTAGCTTATGAATTTGGTATAGAGTATAAGCTTGGAAAAGGAAATAAAGTAGCGGATGCTCTTAGTAGAAGACATCAAAATGTGGTGTTAGCTATGTTAGCAGAATGGAAGGAGCTAGAGGCTTTGACTACTTGTAGTGTGCAGTTAAGATCGACTGCTAGTTCTAGTCAGAGCACTGCCATTTTATCCTGCTTGGAAGTCCGACTAGTTTGGATCGGAAGGATTGCTTCTAAGTAGAAAGAGGATCCATTGTTGGCTGAGAAGATTAGAAGGCTTGAGGTTGGATCGGAGATTGACGATCTAAAAGATTTTAGTCTTGACCGGAAAGGATGGTTGAGAAAGAAGGGACGGTTGTGTGTTCCGAATGTTGGGGACCTAAGGAAAGAAGCTCTTAGGAAATGTCATCGATCGAAGTTTATGATTCATCCTGAGAAAACTAAGATGTATCAGAATATGAAGAGGGAGTTTCTACTAGGAAGGTATGAAGAGGGATGTTGGCTTGTGGTTAAAGCAGTGTGTGAACTGTCAACAAGTGAAGGTCGAACATCGGAAGCCGAGTGGGTTACTTAAACCTTTGGAGATACCAGTTTGAAAATGGGATTCGATATCCATGGATTTTATAGACAGTTTGCCAAGGTCGAATCAAGGAAATGAAAATATATGGGTCATAGTGGACAGGTTGACCAAGAGTGCCCATTTCATTCCAGTTAAGTCAACCAGGACGGCGCATGTTTTAGCTAAGTTGTTTATAAAGAACATAGTTAGACTACATGGGATTAGTAGTATAGTCAGTGACAGATACACTTTATTTACTAGCGAGTTTTGGAAGAGTCTATAGGATGTGTTAGGTACCAAGCTCAAGATGAGTACTACTTATCACCCTTAAATAGATGGGCATAGAGAGAGAGTTAACAAGCTACTTAAGGATTTGTTGAGAGCTTGTGTGCTAGATTTTGGTGGATCATGGGAAGATCACCTACACTTAGTTTAGTATTCCTATAATAACAGTTATCAAACTAGTATAGGAATGCACCTTTCGAAGCTTTGTATGGAAGGCCATGCAAACCACTAGTATGTTGGTTGGAAACCAGAGACAGGTTAGTCTTAGGTCCAAATCTGGTAAGGGAGCCAACATAAATGATTAAGTTGACCCGAGGTAGGATGAAGGAAGCTTAGTCTAGACAAAAGAGTTATGCAGATAAGAGGCGTAAGGATCTAGAGTTCTCAGTTAGAGATAGGGATTTCGTTAAAGTATCACCGATGAAGGGTGTGGCATGATTTGGAAAGTCGAAAAACTGGCACCGAGATATGTTGGACCGTTCCCAGTTACAGAGAGCATCGAAAAGCTCGTATATACATAGTAGAGTTGCCGAGCAGTTGGCAGGTGTCCATGATGTGTTTCATGTGTCTAATCTTTGTAAGTATGTGCATGATCCAGAGACTACTATCCCTCCGACTGCGTTGGAAGACTTAATAGTAGAAATGGACCTGACTTTTGTTAGGAAACCAGTTCGGGTTGTAGCGAAAGATGAGAAGAGGTTAAGAAATAAGACGGTCATGTTGGTGAAAGTTTAGTGGAGCAACAACAAGAAGGGATGTACTTGGGAGACAGAAGATAGGATTGGAGATACTTATCCTGATCTATTATAAGGGTATATTCTACATCAATTATATATAGGCTATTTTCTAGTCAGGTAGGTTAGTATGGTAGTTAGGAGATATTACAGATGATTGTTATGCTTAGTATTTAGTCCTTGTTGAATTTCGAGGATGAAATTCTTTAAGGAGGGGAGCTTGTAACACTTCTAATTTTAAATAGCATTATTTATGGTATTTAGTCAGATAAATTAAATAGAATAATGTAGAGACTAGGGTGATAAGGGAATTGAGGTTTGAAAATTAATTAAGGTCGTGCCTTAACTAAATTAATTAATAAGAAAGAGTTATGACTTAAATACTTAAGAGAATAAGGCAAGGGCAATATGGGAATAGCCGAACCCCATAACCCCTAAAACCCCTTACCACATTCTCATTTCATTTATATTCTTACAAAAAAAACATAAACAAATGAAAAACAAAGCCAGCCATAACCCTAGGAGAAGAGGAGCTCAAAAAATCAATTAGAGGCTAAGATTCAAGCTAGGAAGATTAAAGTGTTAAACAAATCTCAAGTTCCTTATCCAAATAAGGTGAATAATGATCTAAACCATCTCATTTAAGTCATCTTGAATGTTTTAATTCGGGTTTGAGGTTTAAAACCGTATGGTTGGATGAATGATGATATGTTTTGATTTAAATGCCATGTTATAATTTAAACAAGAATTTTGTGGAATACTGTTGTTCGGTTTCAAGGCTAAAATCATGCAAAATGATTTCCAAATGCCATTTTGAATATGTTATGTAAAACATTATTTTGGAGATGGGTTTAAATTTTCATAATATTCCAAGCTATGGGTAATTTATTATGAATTTTCGAGTGAAAGAAATGGATATTTTGGGTTTTAAATAATTAATTAATTTCGGGCTGAAAATTTTATATGATAAAGATATTATCATTTTGGAATTATATAAATTTTTGAGATTTTTCTCAAGAGATTTGGATGAGTTTTTGATTTAATTAGAAAGATTAGTATTTAATGATTAATTAAATACAAAGGGTTAGTTAATAATTTTTAATTAAATATTGGAGCATTGGGGATTACATGCGGCAGCAAATTCTAAAAAGAATTTTATGTAGATTTTGTTATACAATAGGAAATTTACAATATAAGGGGTTAGGTAAAAAAGAATTTGCTTTACTTAGTTAAAAAAGGTCGGTTTTTATGATAATTACAGCAATGCCACTTGCCTTCGAAAGCATCGATGCCTTTGAAAGTATCGATACCTTCGAAAGCATACAAAGCCATTTTTTATTGAACGCTAAGGGGATAAGGGTGTCGTTGTAGTTGACATATACTAGAATGAAGGTGGAAGGGTCCTTTCGCACTAATCAATAGTGTCGAAGGAGTCCCTCCGCATACATACGCTTTAACAAGTGTGCACCACTGCATTAATTGAATCATGGAAATGACCTTCCGCACTAGTAGATAATGTCGAAGGGGTTCCTTCCTCTCTTATATGCTCCGCAAGTATGTTAATCAATGAAGACAGAAAGGGTGTGCCGCACCAATAAATGGTGTCGATAAAATACCTTCCGCACCTTTATACTTGAGTAAGTCCAACCATTACGGAAGGTACCTTCCGCACTAGTTGATAATGTCGAATGGGTCCTTTTGCATGAATGCTTAATTATAGAGGTGGAAGGGTTATGGCGCACCCAATAAATGGTGTCGATAGGGTCCTTCCGGGCATGGTTTCAAAGAAGTAGTGGAAGGGGCCTTCTGCGTTGCTTAAGCAATGATTTGGAAAGGTTCTACAGCTAGAGTAGAGTGGCGAAAGGGGCCCATTAGTTAAATGGAAGGGGGCAGAGGACTTGTTTGCTCTATGATATCAAAAGGGAGAGTGACGGAGGGTAACTCATGATGTCACAATGATCTGAAGGATATAGTCGAAAGCCTTAGTTTTCAAAGTAGAGAACCCAATCTCATTTTTAAAGTAAACACATGGCAATGTAAAAGAGTTTTGAAATGGCATTTAACTTTAGAATTTTAGAAGAAGCTTTCCTTGCTAAAGATACTGAGTTAAGGGTATTAACCATAATTCATTAGAAAATGATTACAAGGAATTAAACAATGGATGTTTACATTGTTGTGTTAATTAATCGATTATTATGATAATTGTGTAATCATATTCACTTCATTTATAACCCATAACTGCATTTTGGGGTGTTAAGGGAAGAATAACAGGCTAGGTTGACCCAGTAGTGAATATACATTGAATTAACTCCTGTGTGAGTAAAATTGCATCCAGGAGGTCAGATAGACCAGAATATAGGATGCCCAAGACTGGTCAAAAGATTATTGGTTAGACAGGTTCTTAGTAAGCCCATACAAACTATGTTATGGAAATTATTATTGGCAAGGGCCACTATGTTCTTAGTGATCCCATGAAAACTATGTCCGGAACAGGTTATTGATAAAGATCAATAGGTTCATAGTCAGCCTATGAAAACTATGACATGAGAGATGTTATTGGAGAATCCAATAGGTTCATAGTTACCCCATGAAAACGATGATTGGAGGATGTTATTGGAGAATCCAATAGGTTCATACTGACCTCATGAAAACTATGATTGGATGATTTTATCGGTAGACACCAATAGGTTCTTAATGATCCTATAAAAAACTATGAAACCGGATATATAGTCCGTAAGCTTGGAACATATTATTAGTTAGCCCATGAAAACTAATAGGTTAATAGTCACCCTAGGAACTATAACTTGAGATAGATAGTTAGGTGAATGGAGATGGGAGATCCAGAGTATATTTTAAGTTTTCATATCATCATGATACATGTTATTATGTTATGTCTTAACCATTTTGGATGCAGGTGCATAGTATATGGTTATTATAAATTTGGATTAAGATACTTGTGAGGGGAAAACCCCATTCCGCTAAGCGGCGTGGTCTCATTAGATATTTATATGGTTAGAGATGGAAGGTTATTATTCACAACAAACTTTTTGCCTGACTCCAAGTTTATGTTTTCCCCTTAAACTCTCGGATGCTCAATTGATTTTGAGTAGTTTGAGAGTTAAGGTTTTCAAGTTCTCCTTCGGAGGAATAAGCTTCTCTAGACGTACAGGAGGCAAGCTAGCTATTAGGAGTTCTTTCTATTTGATTCCGCTGTGTAATTGGATGTAATGGCAAAGTTATTTAGTGCCTATACTTAAACTCTGATCAACTAAAGGGGGCATCTTCATATGTCACTCTTGGCGTAATTTTTAATAATTATATTTCTTTGAACGTGATTTACGAATTGGGATTATGTAATGAATCTAAAATGCGATTTGAAATGGAATGAGAAATTTGTTTTAAAATTGAGTTTATAAATTTCATATCTATGTGTTTTTGGTATATCAATGTATCTAACATTACCACATTTGATCACCGAAAAATAATAACTATAGATGATTGCAGCATCTGTAGCGGTTAGTTTTAGGCCTCCAAGTGGAGGATGTTACACCGACTCTGTGTTGGCAGGGGTCAAAAGGTTTTCGACCTTGGTGCATTTCTAGAGATATATTGTGGCAGGCAGTACCCCGGTAGCCTTGTCATTGATGGAATTCATTCTTCAATACGTGCCTAATGTTCTTATTTTTGCCCAACTACTAGAATGTGAGATGCAAGCATTTCAACTATGTCATATATTTATTTTAAAACCTAGACATTATTATAATATCTAAGATTTCCTTTAAAATGATTTCGGTATTTTAAGGTAAAAATCCGTCCATGTTTATGTGCGGCGTGGTCTTATGAAATACTTTTATTTTTGAAAGGTTTATAATATTGAAATCTATATAATTTGTGTTTTTCATGCTGGTTTACCAGACAAATCTTAGCGTTATTTTCTTATAATACTCGGGTTAGCCCGAGCACATTTCTAGATTTAGTTATGGATACTTTGGATCTTCAGGAGATGAACTGGATTCCTCCGAGATGTATTTACGTACCTTTATTTCCACTGCATTTGTTGTGCTGTATATATCAGCATTTGTGAGGATTGGCTGTTATAACTGTCCAGGCTGATGATAAGTTAGTTTAATCTGATTGATGTATATATATTATAGTTTTCTTTTGTAAAGATCATTGATATATTATATATTACTCGTCATATTGTGAGATTCTGTTATGTCCTTTATTTTCTTTCACCCTAATAATCTATCTTTTCAGCACTTGGATGCTTAACACGTGAATACCGTGGATGTATTAGTGTCGACTTTTGTGGGTCGTAAAGGTCGATCATTACACTCCCTAAATAAATGTGATACAAGACATCATAAATAAATTAATAACATAACAAATATCACAGTTGAACTCCAGAATTAAATGCCATATAAATTATATATAAATGACATAGTAAATGTCGTACTAAATAACATAAATGAATGTAGTAGCTATGATGTATATTTGAACCATAATATAGCTATATAGAATGCTAATGTATCACTTTATCATTAGTTCTTTAATTGAATACTTAATTAAGATCAATGACCATACATTTTTGGTAAAATATAAAAACTGCTGCTCCTTTTTTTGTTATAACTGAATCATGAAAATGGAACATATTCTCAACGAGCATGGGTATACATACAAAATATCTATAACTATAAGACATAAATGCATCAAATAATAAACCAGATGCCTTTTCTTATTCTAAGTACAAACATGCTGCATCATTAAATTTATTGTAACCGACACATTTAGTGCATTTATGATAATAAGTTAATTCATTTATTACTATAACAACTATGCTTAATGCAACTATAATGAAAATGAATGCAATTGACCGTTATGTGGTCTAAAATATAAACTAGTGTTAAAACAAATTGATTTCATTACAAATATATAAATCAACTAAACATTAATTAAAGTAACACAACATATCTCATCTGAGATCTAGGTATGGTATTACTCAATAATAAAATCAACATAAACACCTTAAAGGAGCATACTTTATTTATAATTAATCAAAATTTCTAAAATAACCCAAGTACCTTATGTATATATATATATATATATATATCCAAATTGTTTAATCAAAAGATAAAGTAAGGTAAAATAATCAAGGAAATAGATTTATATTTTCTTGCATAAATAGTTCTAAATTATATAGACTTATCTATACCATTAATGAACATAAAAGAAAATAACTGTATATAATAGATCCAAAGTATTTCTCACATTAAAATACATTACTTATTTACAAAATATACAATAATAAACATGTGTATGCTTTAACTGACATAAGTTGTTTTCGAAATTTAGATTATTTCCCAAAAAATTAATGATTTCAAAATTCTAACATATTTCATAAATAACATACTGATCATTTAGATCTATCTTTCTACACCAAAATAGTTTCACAAATTAGCCTTTCAATTTACAATACATAGAAAAATTGACATAAACCAAATCCATAATCATCACCAAAAAATCCTTGATACATAGATCTAGCAGATCTGAAATTTGAGTAGGAAATCACAATGACTTCTAAAGGAAGTTCAACTCAAAATTTACTCATAAAAACATAATTTTTTTTCCAATGAAATCAATGATGGGTGGCTCTGATACTACTTGTTAGGATTTCAATATACTTTGAGATTTATTAATTATGAAACACTAGATCTAAGTACGTGACCCATATTGATATGATTGAGAAGAAATTAGAGGAAGATAAATAAATTAGTGGAAGTCATACCTGAATCCACAGTTGCGCTGATTGAAAGAGAAAAAAATTGGTTTGATCTTCCAAATTGATACAAAACCTAGATCTGAATTATTTCCATTGAAGAGATTATGAGAATAACTAAAGTATGTGTAATTTGGGGACCATAACCCCTTATTTATAATTCTGGCATTTTCCAATTTGGCCTTTCAACAAATTAGAATTGCCTCGGTATCCATACATTAATACCATGACAATTATATCTTCAAGCCTTTTAGTTTTAATTCAAAATTTGATCACTTTAATTAGGTTTTACACCCAAAATAGCACAATACATTTTATTGTACATATGTGGCCCAAACTATTGAAATATTCCAACAAGATTTAATTAGCACAAAGAGACATGGAAGAGTGAGGTTAGGAAATTTGAGCTCACAAAACTAGCACCAACCATAAGTTTCTACTGTTTTTACTTGTATAACTATTTTCACTAACTCGGAAAACATTGAATATGGTAAAAATATATATTGTTAGAACCTTAGTTATACCACTCTCACTCATAAAATATTTAATGGGGACAAATATATATATTATTAGAACCTTAGTCATATGATTCTACACAGTGTAATATTGTTTTCCATCTGTAGCAAGGTGAACTATGTGCCTTATGAGCTTGACAAATAATAACAAAATTGTATTATGATACATATATTAAGTGCCGTCAGGTATAACAATCTTAATTAAATAACTGAAACTACATTGTGATTGATATAAATCTCATATAACCATCTCAAATGAGATATAAATACCGAATTGTGATATTATAAGAATCAAAGATCATGAAAGATAAAAAAAAGCATGTCAGTGCTAATTTTGTTTATAAGTTAATTAGCATTAAAAGAACTATGGTAATTTCTTTAGGAATATATAAGAATATTTATCATGTTAATTGGCCATAAAGTAACTCATTATATATTTATGTAGGGCACAAATAAAGTTGATTTTTTACCACAGATCGAGTAATGAGTGTCAACTGTTAAGTTGAAAATATACTTTATTATATTTACAAACAATGCCACCAAAGTTCAAACATATACCGCTATGTCTACAGATAACTATAAATCTAAGTAGATATAAGTTTGCTCTGGCAGCTAATAGCCAAATACTACTAAAATACTTTCAGTTCCATTATACCTACCTATTTTTTCTAATTCAAGCATGCATTTTGCAATTATGTGTTTATCATTCTGTGGAAGTAAACAAATGTACAACAAAGAAATAGACTAATCTGTAGCAAATAATAGTTAATTCAACATTGAACTAAAACATTTCCAAATGAGTTAAATAGTAATGGTATGTAAATATGCCATATTATTATAGCTTCCTATAAAATATAACGCAAATATGGAAAGTTGGTAATCTATATTAAATGACGTACATTAATTACAACGAAATAACTTCATCCTTCATTAATATAATTATAATACCTTCACTTCTTTGTGTATGCTTAAATCTGTTTAATTCAGCATGTCCTTTATAAAATCCATAGGTCGGTAAAACAGGGGTGAAAAATAATGTTTACAAATATAAACAGAAGTTAAGTTGTCTAAAAATCTTCAAGTGAAAACAGAAAGACATGTGGGGAACAGGAAAATGAGATAAAAGCAATCAAGTTGAAATAAAAGACTCAGCCTTATTCAGTTAGTAAAAAGTACTTATATTAAAACAAATCTTTAAAAATGGAAAAATAAGGAATTCATCGAAAAACCGTAAGCTAAAATATAAATACATCTAAGGAGAATCTATGACAATGCTTTCAATGTTGAACCCACGGTTTACAACATCAACTATGAAACCTCAGATTCATCTAAAGACAGACGTTGAATGGTAAATCTGAAAAATAAATAAATTGAAAAAAAAGGCATACATGTAGGATTCTTATTACATAAGTAATAAAGAAAATGTAACGACCCGTAAATTTCAGTGGTTTTATTTATTTAATTAATTGGATTTGTGTGAAATTTTAAACAATAAAATTTTGAAATAAAAATTTGATATTTGGAATGCGTCTAATTAAACATAGCAACTGGTAAATTTTCGTCCGAAAATATGAAAATTTATTTCGCGCGTAAATTTACTTCAATTTAATCAGTTAAAATTGATGATAATAAAATGTTTTCCAAACCTAAATATTTTTACATAGAAAATTTGTAAATCATCTTCTGAGTGAGACGTCATCTTTCGTTTCGTCAAATTTGGACATCTATTGCTCCGTCGATCTTAATTCTGGCTGAATAGCAGCATTTTCGGTACCGATTATCGACTTTTGATCGGATGATCGTATCACCAATATTTGTATACCGTTTTGATCGTCTCGTCGTGCTGATCTCGGCGGTATATTTATTTCTGTATTTTGAGGTCCGGTACGCGACAGAAATAATAAAACAGTGCGTCGTACCGGTACCCTGAATTGTGACCGTTAGCTTTCGTTTGCCTTTTCAAGTTAGCTTCTAAATTAATGTACAGTTGTTACATTCCCATCGCTTCAATTTATATTTACATTGGTACGTTTGCTTTGCCCCACACCTTTCAAAGGTGTAAACGTATAAAGTTGAACGGGTCCTTTTTTTTTCTTCTCCTAGCATTAATTATAGCTCCGTGAGACTTTTTCTATTCTTACCTATTCCATTTATATTTTACTGTTCACACTCTCTCTATTTCATTTTTCCTTCTCTTCGTTCTCTTCTCTATCCTTGTTTCTGTTCTACTTGTGGGAAAATTTTGGCACCAGACTTTCAATTAGGAGAAAGATATATATGATTTATATTTATCTATACATCCCAAGCATGCGGCCACTGCCCCAAACCCTGACGCAGCCTAGCTCGCGCCCAGATCCACGTGGCCTCCCACTCACTCCCACTTCCCCTCCACCTTCAGACCATCACTCCACCCTCTCGAGTAGCCGCAGCCAGCAACTCGCCTACCCACCATTCGCCTGCGACCAACCTCCCACCTCAGAACCCCGCGCAGCCACCCAGTGTACCACCGATCATCCCTCCTCCTCCAGCCTTCCTCCGCCACCAAGCCCGACCCGCAAACACCTAGCAACCCGAGCCCAGATTTGCTCCTTCCTCCAACCTGAAGCCATGGCTAGCCTTGAACCCACCGATCTCCTTCTCTAATGTTAAGTCCCCTCCAAAGCATGTGCGCGTGAACCACTTCCTCTCAACCGATGACAGGCAGTTCTTCCTTTTATTTGCAGTTTCATCGGGTAATTATACGTACATATATACTATTTATATTTATATAAAGTTTTATATAGGGTACATATAAAGCTATATAAAAGTCTATTGTTATATATAAAGTTTGAACAAGTTATATAAAAGTGTTGTTTATACAACTGCATATAATGTTTGTTAAATATATATATTTGTTTATGTATGATGTTTGTAAACTATATATATATGAGATTTGAAAATAGTTTACAGTATGTTTGATTATATAAATTAAGTATATGTTAGTTTAAACTATCTGTTAGTTATATGTTGTTAAATTATACAAGTATAAGTTTAAATTATATATATATATATATATATATATATATATATATATATGCATTAGTTTATAAGTTACAGTATTTATTTATGCAGTTATTTTAGTCTGGTTGGAAATCTATTGAGAAAAATATATATTAGTTCATATAACTTAAAATTTATAGTTTATAGTATATAAGTTATATATATAATTCTATACAAGCCTCTGTTTTACTATAAGAAATAGAAATATGTTTGTGTATATATTAGCTTTTGTATATAAGTGGTCTGCTTTGGTTAGTATATATTATATAAAGTAAGTCAGATATATATTATGTATAGAGATAAGTCAAGTCGTATATCTATGTTTAAATTTGGGGCATAGATATGGAGATGAAGATGCAGAAAGACTCACGTGGGCTTTGATTGTGTGGGTCTTGATAGGGGTAGTTTTGGCATTGTATTTAGAATATTTAGAGGTGAAGGAAAAAAGGAGAGATACAAATTCTTTGAGAGGCAATTGGGTTTTGGGGAACGATGAAGAAGATGATTCAGTGGATTTGTTGAATGCGAATAGAACAGTTAATGTACTCGAGTTGCAACCAGCAGGGAGAACAGAAGTGCAGTTAGAACCTTTGAGTAGATGATAATTGTTTATGAGGTATAGACATCTTGATACGATTTAGGTATGCTTTGTTAGAGTATTTTTGGGAAATTGAGGAAATGGTTGGTTATTTTGTTTGGATGATGAGCACACATGTCTTGCGAGTACAAATTTTGCTTCTTGGCAGATGATACTATATAGAGATGAAATTAGCAGTTCCACGAGTGCTTGATTAGTTGATTTTATCTTATGATCTTGACACATTGTTTGTATATGGATACATTTTTTGATGTATAGGAATATCATCAGACTTATATTTGAGCTCTTAAAAAAAACGTAAATTTTTACATAATGACTTTATTTTTGACATTCCAGATCTAGGCATATCTATCTTTATCTGCCTGCTTATATATATACAAATTTACACATGTTATACCGGTTTACAAATGTATATGTTGGTTCGCATATCTAAAGTGGGATAAATTATAAAGTATGTAATATGTTATATAAACTATTATGGGCAATTTGTAGTTACAGTCAGTTTATGTATATAAGTTTTATATTGTTAGATATATTGTTGATTCCAAAGTGTATATATATATATATATATATATATATATATATATATATTTTCAAATTTTTAATGTGTAGATATGGTTGTTTTATTTTATGTGTTTTATTTGAAACAATGGATTTATAATATATATATATATATTTAATTTGATATATGTTTAAATTTGGAATATGATTTTATATATATATATATAGTTATATATAATTATATATATAAGTTCACTTATACTATTTACCATCATCGATCCAGTTCTGATTTAATTTCGTCAATTCCTTATCTATCAGTTTGTCCGTCGAATCCGTATCCATCTAGCTTTGATTTGGAATTCGTGCTTGGATTCGTAACTCATCTTAGTCTCGTTCATCTCTAGCCTCGAAAGGTGAGCAATCACTCACGATTAACGTTCTTATATTTATTAAATTTGTTTTCAATTGAAATGTCAATTGAAGTATGCTGCTGTTAGTTATTTACATTGTTATATATATGTCATTATCTGTATCTGTTCACCTATGACATCCGACACCATTATCTGTTATTTATACTGATGATATATGCCTGTTACTGTGTTATTTTATTTTCATATCTGTTATCACTCTGCAAGTTCCCTGTTATATAGAATCACTATGGGTTGAAATGATACATACCCGAACGATCTGTAGAATAGGAGAAAATCGTTATGGGTTGAAATGATAAACCCAAGCGATTTTCATTGAATTGAATTTGGGATTTCGGGTTGAAAAGATATATACCCGAATATGTTTTAAATTGCGGATTGAAATGATAAATATCCGTATCACTTGACCATAGGATAGAAAATTATATACAGGCACCGTTGGTCTATATATAAACGTTTTGAAAATGATTTCTATGGTTTTGAAAAAGAAATATATGGTTTTGATTAATATTGATTTTAAAGATTTATTAAAGTTGATTTAATAAAATTGATAAATAATATGTTTAAGTATTTATTTAATATCTATATTTTTAAATATAGAATTTGTAATGATTTGAAATTGATTGAAATTGTATTTATTTAAGAATTATACTTAAATAAGTCTGATTTGAAATGTATTGAATTTGAAATTTTAAAGAAGTGATTTACAACTTGAAATTTGAAAGGGTGACTTAAATGGATATTTCAAACGTATAAATATTTAAATGAGATCTTTTGTTTATTTAAAATTGTAAATTGAAATTGAATTTAAATGTTATGGAAATGATTAAGTTAATATTTCAAAACTAAATAATTGTAAAGGAATTCTGATATATATATAAATTTATCGAATTTAGTTTTGAAATGATGAATATTTAAAGCTTTGAAATATATAAAAATTGAAATGACTTATTTTATGGTTCAGATATGTATTTGAAATCGATAAATTGATATGGTTTATTTAGAAGCTGAATCGAGTTGAAACTAATGATTTGAGATTTGAAATAAATTAAATTTTTGGAAATCGAGTTAATTTGAAATCGAGTTGTGGAATTTGAGGAAACTAATTTATTTTATAACAAAATTTTAATATCTAGACTGTTTAAAAGGAAAGTGTTATGATTTCCAAAATACTGTGATTTCCAGACTATGATTTCGAAAGCATTATAACTTTGGAAAGTAATATGATTTTGAAAATGGATATTTGAAGTGAAATGATATCGTATTAAATTGGGTTTTGAAATGATAATGATTTTGGTTTAAAGTATAAACTATTTTGAAACGACCACGGTGTTATAATAACGATTGGTTGGCAAAGAGACCGGGATCGGATATGGACATACTCTCTGTCGATACCGAAAACCACTTTGACAACTGTGTACGCGGTGGAGATTCCAGAATGAAGTAGGATGGTGGCGGCGTTCTTAAGGTATGTTACGTGGACCCAACTCCCGTGAGTTGGCATAAGGTGGCTAAAACAGGAGCGATCTCGGACCAGTGAGGTAGCACCTCTTCTCGGACGCATTTCTTCGATATTATACTCTTACTTGTGATTTGACTAGATGGCCATCCTCCGATTTGGGAATGTTGTTCGAGGTGGAACGGTAGTGGCTGCTATGCGTATCCATCAGTCCGTGTGCGTAATTGGTATATCTACCCTGGCATTGCCTAGTTGTGCCGTGTCACCTACCATACCGAGCTTTACTACGATTATGATTTTAAGATCCGACCGCGTTAAGGTTCTCCATCCCCTTAACGCTATTTTCCGATATGATTATACTTTACTTATTTAGACACTACTGTATATAGCGTATATTACTACATAGTAAATAGTTTAACGGACCCTTAGAGGATGGTTATCCCAAACATCCTTTAAGTTACTTGTATTTCAGTTGATATTTCACTTGAGTTGGATTTATTAATATAAGAATGTTAATCCTGACTCGAGTGTTTTGTGTTTTGCTTTACGCTCGGGTCAGACTGAGTGATACAGCATTGGAGACTCACCTTTGGAGTTGGAGCTTCGCTTGGAGATCCAGCTATCTATCGATCCTGCTTTCAGTTATTCCGTCGATCCAGTGATGTATTCAGATCTGGTACTTGATTATTGTATTCGAGACCTCTGTTGTATTTGTTTAACTCTGTTAAATATATATGGTAGCTTCATGAACTACTATCCTTTTGTTTCCGCTGCATTATTGTTATATTACTCTGTGTCTGTGATCTGTAATTATTTTATTTACTGTATATGCTGAGTTTTGCCAAATTTTATTTACAACGCAGTATTTTGAGCAATTCAACTCCGGCATGAGTGTCTACCTATACACTTATAATGGATGCGAATGGTCCAAAATACTGGGTCGTTACATGTGGTATCAGAGCTCTGGTTTTAGGCAAAACTCTGCATATGTAGTAAATTCAATTACAGAATCACTTTCGTTCGAGCTTGAATTCCTTCTTCTTTGACTCGGTTCCTTTGAATGTTGGAACGTTCACTTCGGTTCCAAAGTCCATTCGTGTCTCCCCTATTCGTGTCTTTTGATTCTGGAGTATCCCATAACTCCACTTCGAATGATCTCTATAATAAATCGGCGGTCTCGCCAATCTTCGAATAATTTGTACTGGGGTGAAAACTCCTTTACAATCGGTATTGATTCACTGGAGATTTCTGTATTCTCGGTTTACGATGCTGCTATCTTATGCTATACCAGAATTCTACCTCTGGCAATCGAATGTCGATTTGCTTCAGAATTCTACATCGATCTTGTCTATGAAGTCACGGTTTACCCGGTTAAGGTTGCCCGCGATTTTTACAACTTTATCCATCTTCCTATTTGAAATGCAATCATCTAACCTTCGTATCGAGCCTATCTATTTTAGATTATAATTCTCTTTGGTTAGAGTCCCTCTATATTTGGATCTCTATCCTGGTGTTGGAATCCAATTCTGGAATCATCGTGTGAGGGAGTGTATTTGAAATTAATATAAAATAGTTTATGTTTATAGTGTGTTGTTTGAGTTGTTGATGTTGGTTTGGATTTTCGATCGATTCGTCTGATCAACGCTATCGATAGGATTTCCAAAACACTTGAACAGAGCAAACTGACACAATATAGTTTTTAAATTTGATAAATGAAATAAATTTGTATGATTAGATTTTAAAAAAATATAAGAAAATTTTCTGGAATTAAAAGTTAAATAATTTGGTTGTTGAAAATGATAATATTTGATTTTGATGTTATTGTTTTGTAAGTCATTGACTATTGCAAAATGACTATTGGTTATAAATTTATTTGGAATTGAAGTGAATTTAAATTGAGAATGTAAGAATTAAATTTCTGGTAACTTCAAACTTTGTTTTAAAGTCTTAAAATGTATATTATTGAAAGTATTTTCGAATAAAATGGTTTTCAAAGAATTTTAAATGTTTAAATCAGTGCTCTTCTCTTTGTCGCTGGAAAATAATTTCGGTGATGACGGCCGCATCATCGACATTCATTTTCGAGTTTCGAAGAGGAGAAACCATTCTGTAGCTTTGCTACGGTTTTGTTTTGAGAAAAAAAATATATTCGATTTGAATTTCTTTAGTATAATTTGATGTATATATATGTACAGGTATCTGATTTTAAAATTTAATTTAATTTGATATACACATATTATATATATCTCTAAATTGTTTGAAGTAAATCGGAGATTTAAATTCTTAAATTTTAGGTTTAAAGATGATTTCAATTATAAACTGAAGCCAAAATTCTTGGATAAATATTTAATTGAGAATAGCTGAATTGTAAAATATTATTTGTATAATACCCGATTTCATTTCAACATAACTTACCTAAAATTTTCAGAAGTTAAAAATGTAATTGGATAATATACAATATAAAATGACTTTATAAGGAAAGATTTGAGTGTTATAATAAATGTTATACACTTAAATTTTATTATAAAGATGTTAATAGAGACAAGCAGAATAATAAGTTAATTAAATAATAGATGAGACAAATAAATTGTTTTGAAGGAACTAATAAATTGAAAATTTGATTAAAGTATGGAAATACCTTGAATTTAAAAATCAATTATTGAATATAAATTGATTTAAACTGAAATATATGGTTTAAATTAATTTATATGGTTTAAATATATGTGATAGGACATATTAAGTGGAATAAACTTAATAATGATTTGGAATAAAAGAATTAAATTTGTTGAATAAAATATGAGGATAATAAATGATTATACAAATTGATGGTTTAGAAATTGTTAATTGAGGATGACTAGACAATAAGGTAATGAATTCAGAGATAGATGAATTGATTTAACTTAAGTGAACTCAGTGGATTAAATCAAATTGCTAAATATTAATTAGTTTAATTTGGAATTATATGGTTTAAATAAATTGTCTTATCTTGTCTTTTAATCTATTTTTCTTTTGGTTGCTTCTACTCTCCTACCTCCTTCCTTTTCGGGGACGAAAAGTTTTGAGTGGGGGAGAGTGTAACGACCCGTAAATTTCAGTGGTTTTATTTATTTAATTAATTGGATTTGTGTGAAATTTTAAACAATAAAATTTTGAAATAAAAATTTGATATTTGGAATGCGTCTAATTAAACATAGCAACTGGTAAATTTTCGTCCGAAAATATGAAAATTTATTTCGCGCGTAAATTTACTTCAATTTAATCAGTTAAAATTGATGATAATAAAATGTTTTCCAAACCTAAATATTTTTACATAGAAAATTTGTAAATCATCTTCTGAGTGAGACGTCATCTTTCGTTTCGTCAAATTTGGACATCTATTGCTCCGTCGATCTTAATTCTGGCTGAATAGCAGCATTTTCGGTACCGATTATCGACTTTTGATCGGATGATCGTATCACCAATATTTGTATACCGTTTTGATCGTCTCGTCGTGCTGATCTCGGCGGTATATTTATTTCTGTATTTTGAGGTCCGGTACGCGACAGAAATAATAAAACAGTGCGTCGTACCGGTACCCTGAATTGTGACCGTTAGCTTTCGTTTGCCTTTTCAAGTTAGCTTCTAAATTAATGTACAGTTGTTACATTCCCATCGCTTCAATTTATATTTACATTGGTACGTTTGCTTTGCCCCACACCTTTCAAAGGTGTAAACGTATAAAGTTGAACGGGTCCTTTTTTTTTCTTCTCCTAGCATTAATTATAGCTCCGTGAGACTTTTTCTATTCTTACCTATTCCATTTATATTTTCCTGTTCACACTCTCTCTATTTCATTTTTCCTTCTCTTCGTTCTCTTCTCTATCCTTGTTTCTGTTCTACTTGTGGGAAAATTTTGGCACCAGACTTTCAATTAGGAGAAAGATATATATGATTTATATTTATCTATACATCCCAAGCATGCGGCCACTGCCCCAAACCCTGACGCAGCCTAGCTCGCGCCCAGATCCACGTGGCCTCCCACTCACTCCCACTTCCCCTCCACCTTCAGACCATCACTCCACCCTCTCGAGTAGCCGCAGCCAGCAACTCGCCTACCCACCATTCGCCTGCGACCAACCTCCCACCTCAGAACCCCGCGCAGCCACCCAGTGTACCACCGATCATCCCTCCTCCTCCAGCCTTCCTCCGCCACCAAGCCCGACCCGCAAACACCTAGCAACCCGAGCCCAGATTTGCTCCTTCCTCCAACCTGAAGCCATGGCTAGCCTTGAACCCACCGATCTCCTTCTCTAATGTTAAGTCCCCTCCAAAGCATGTGCGCGTGAACCACTTCCTCTCAACCGATGACAGGCAGTTCTTCCTTTTATTTGCAGTTTCATCGGGTAATTATACGTACATATATACTATTTATATTTATATAAAGTTTTATATAGGGTACATATAAAGCTATATAAAAGTCTATTGTTATATATAAAGTTTGAACAAGTTATATAAAAGTGTTGTTTATACAACTGCATATAATGTTTGTTAAATATATATATTTGTTTATGTATGATGTTTGTAAACTATATATATATGAGATTTGAAAATAGTTTACAGTATGTTTGATTATATAAATTAAGTATATGTTAGTTTAAACTATCTGTTAGTTATATGTTGTTAAATTATACAAGTATAAGTTTAAATTATATATATATATATATATATATATATATATATATATATATGCATTAGTTTATAAGTTACAGTATTTATTTATGCAGTTATTTTAGTCTGGTTGGAAATCTATTGAGAAAAATATATATTAGTTCATATAACTTAAAATTTATAGTTTATAGTATATAAGTTATATATATAATTCTATACAAGCCTCTGTTTTACTATAAGAAATAGAAATATGTTTGTGTATATATTAGCTTTTGTATATAAGTGGTCTGCTTTGGTTAGTATATATTATATAAAGTAAGTCAGATATATATTATGTATAGAGATAAGTCAAGTCGTATATCTATGTTTAAATTTGGGGCATAGATATGGAGATGAAGATGCAGAAAGACTCACGTGGGCTTTGATTGTGTGGGTCTTGATAGGGGTAGTTTTGGCATTGTATTTAGAATATTTAGAGGTGAAGGAAAAAAGGAGAGATACAAATTCTTTGAGAGGCAATTGGGTTTTGGGGAACGATGAAGAAGATGATTCAGTGGATTTGTTGAATGCGAATAGAACAGTTAATGTACTCGAGTTGCAACCAGCAGGGAGAACAGAAGTGCAGTTAGAACCTTTGAGTAGATGATAATTGTTTATGAGGTATAGACATCTTGATACGATTTAGGTATGCTTTGTTAGAGTATTTTTGGGAAATTGAGGAAATGGTTGGTTATTTTGTTTGGATGATGAGCACACATGTCTTGCGAGTACAAATTTTGCTTCTTGGCAGATGATACTATATAGAGATGAAATTAGCAGTTCCACGAGTGCTTGATTAGTTGATTTTATCTTATGATCTTGACACATTGTTTGTATATGGATACATTTTTTGATGTATAGGAATATCATCAGACTTATATTTGAGCTCTTAAAAAAAACGTAAATTTTTACATAATGACTTTATTTTTGACATTCCAGATCTAGGCATATCTATCTTTATCTGCCTGCTTATATATATACAAATTTACACATGTTATACCGGTTTACAAATGTATATGTTGGTTCGCATATCTAAAGTGGGATAAATTATAAAGTATGTAATATGTTATATAAACTATTATGGGCAATTTGTAGTTACAGTCAGTTTATGTATATAAGTTTTATATTGTTAGATATATTGTTGATTCCAAAGTGTATATATATATATATATATATATATATATATATTTTCAAATTTTTAATGTGTAGATATGGTTGTTTTATTTTATGTGTTTTATTTGAAACAATGGATTTATAATATATATATATATATTTAATTTGATATATGTTTAAATTTGGAATATGATTTTATATATATATATATAGTTATATATAATTATATATATAAGTTCACTTATACTATTTACCATCATCGATCCAGTTCTGATTTAATTTCGTCAATTCCTTATCTATCAGTTTGTCCGTCGAATCCGTATCCATCTAGCTTTGATTTGGAATTCGTGCTTGGATTCGTAACTCATCTTAGTCTCGTTCATCTCTAGCCTCGAAAGGTGAGCAATCACTCACGATTAACGTTCTTATATTTATTAAATTTGTTTTCAATTGAAATGTCAATTGAAGTATGCTGCTGTTAGTTATTTACATTGTTATATATATGTCATTATCTGTATCTGTTCACCTATGACATCCGACACCATTATCTGTTATTTATACTGATGATATATGCCTGTTACTGTGTTATTTTATTTTCATATCTGTTATCACTCTGCAAGTTCCCTGTTATATAGAATCACTATGGGTTGAAATGATACATACCCGAACGATCTGTAGAATAGGAGAAAATCGTTATGGGTTGAAATGATAAACCCAAGCGATTTTCATTGAATTGAATTTGGGATTTCGGGTTGAAAAGATATATACCCGAATATGTTTTAAATTGCGGATTGAAATGATAAATATCCGTATCACTTGACCATAGGATAGAAAATTATATACAGGCACCGTTGGTCTATATATAAACGTTTTGAAAATGATTTCTATGGTTTTGAAAAAGAAATATATGGTTTTGATTAATATTGATTTTAAAGATTTATTAAAGTTGATTTAATAAAATTGATAAATAATATGTTTAAGTATTTATTTAATATCTATATTTTTAAATATAGAATTTGTAATGATTTGAAATTGATTGAAATTGTATTTATTTAAGAATTATACTTAAATAAGTCTGATTTGAAATGTATTGAATTTGAAATTTTAAAGAAGTGATTTACAACTTGAAATTTGAAAGGGTGACTTAAATGGATATTTCAAACGTATAAATATTTAAATGAGATCTTTTGTTTATTTAAAATTGTAAATTGAAATTGAATTTAAATGTTATGGAAATGATTAAGTTAATATTTCAAAACTAAATAATTGTAAAGGAATTCTGATATATATATAAATTTATCGAATTTAGTTTTGAAATGATGAATATTTAAAGCTTTGAAATATATAAAAATTGAAATGACTTATTTTATGGTTCAGATATGTATTTGAAATCGATAAATTGATATGGTTTATTTAGAAGCTGAATCGAGTTGAAACTAATGATTTGAGATTTGAAATAAATTAAATTTTTGGAAATCGAGTTAATTTGAAATCGAGTTGTGGAATTTGAGGAAACTAATTTATTTTATAACAAAATTTTAATATCTAGACTGTTTAAAAGGAAAGTGTTATGATTTCCAAAATACTGTGATTTCCAGACTATGATTTCGAAAGCATTATAACTTTGGAAAGTAATATGATTTTGAAAATGGATATTTGAAGTGAAATGATATCGTATTAAATTGGGTTTTGAAATGATAATGATTTTGGTTTAAAGTATAAACTATTTTGAAACGACCACGGTGTTATAATAACGATTGGTTGGCAAAGAGACCGGGATCGGATATGGACATACTCTCTGTCGATACCGAAAACCACTTTGACAACTGTGTACGCGGTGGAGATTCCAGAATGAAGTAGGATGGTGGCGGCGTTCTTAAGGTATGTTACGTGGACCCAACTCCCGTGAGTTGGCATAAGGTGGCTAAAACAGGAGCGATCTCGGACCAGTGAGGTAGCACCTCTTCTCGGACGCATTTCTTCGATATTATACTCTTACTTGTGATTTGACTAGATGGCCATCCTCCGATTTGGGAATGTTGTTCGAGGTGGAACGGTAGTGGCTGCTATGCGTATCCATCAGTCCGTGTGCGTAATTGGTATATCTACCCTGGCATTGCCTAGTTGTGCCGTGTCACCTACCATACCGAGCTTTACTACGATTATGATTTTAAGATCCGACCGCGTTAAGGTTCTCCATCCCCTTAACGCTATTTTCCGATATGATTATACTTTACTTATTTAGACACTACTGTATATAGCGTATATTACTACATAGTAAATAGTTTAACGGACCCTTAGAGGATGGTTATCCCAAACATCCTTTAAGTTACTTGTATTTCAGTTGATATTTCACTTGAGTTGGATTTATTAATATAAGAATGTTAATCCTGACTCGAGTGTTTTGTGTTTTGCTTTACGCTCGGGTCAGACTGAGTGATACAGCATTGGAGACTCACCTTTGGAGTTGGAGCTTCGCTTGGAGATCCAGCTATCTATCGATCCTGCTTTCAGTTATTCCGTCGATCCAGTGATGTATTCAGATCTGGTACTTGATTATTGTATTCGAGACCTCTGTTGTATTTGTTTAACTCTGTTAAATATATATGGTAGCTTCATGAACTACTATCCTTTTGTTTCCGCTGCATTATTGTTATATTACTCTGTGTCTGTGATCTGTAATTATTTTATTTACTGTATATGCTGAGTTTTGCCAAATTTTATTTACAACGCAGTATTTTGAGCAATTCAACTCCGGCATGAGTGTCTACCTATACACTTATAATGGATGCGAATGGTCCAAAATACTGGGTCGTTACAGAAAACTTATTTATTAAAAGCATTATGTGAGATATCTGAATCAAAATTAACTCAGATCTTTACCGAAAAATCCCCATTGATGCAATCTAATAAAGGAGACCATAAATTGTTACTAGTAACAATATCGAGAGTAATCATTCAATTCTTATTATGCAGAACGAGGAACTGAATATCGAGAGCAAGAGCTGGCGACAGATAGCAAGGAGGTGAGGAATTCAATTGAAGAAGAAACGGTAGGATTTTAATGGAAGATTTTATGTTATTTTCTTTTCACAATGCTAGAATGCAAAATAATGGGTAGTAAGAAATTAATAGAGAGAGAATTTAAAAGGACCACTTTTAGTAGTTTTAATGTGAAACCCTTCATATCCAACTTGCTAGTTGTTGAACTTACTTTAAAAGTGGAATTATATGAAGGGTTTAAATGTAAATTTGTACCTTGAAATAATGAGAGAGCTCTATATGATATGAGAATGGTTGTGGTTAAGGGAGATAAAAAGTCAAATATTGGATTTTATATATAATAGAATTGATAGCATTTGTATGTTACAAATATAGTTTTATATTATATGAAACTTTATATGTATGTATGTGTGGGTGTGTGTATTAGATAGCACATATGTATATGGAGGGGTTATGTGTCCGTTGAAGTGTAAATCTTAACACATATACCTAGGCATGTTAAATCATGTACACTGTTTATATTGCACATGAATGTACACACATATGCGTATATGATACGTATGTTATATTATTATATAATAAAATATAACACTAAAATAAAACTTTGATTACAACTTTAAAATATTGTTTTTATTTAAAAAAAATTTAGATCAGATCTGAATAAATTTAGACTTCATAGGCCTCATAAGTTCCAAAATGTATTAAACTTTTTGAAATTTACCCATTTGTCCGCTATATGTCGGTCCAGTTCCAACAGATCCATCAGATTATTTTATGACTACAGATTCTCCATTGTAGTGCGAGCAATCAAAGACTCTGTCATATTGACGCAGCACGGAAGTAGATCTAGACCAACGGTCAAATCTATCCCAGATCTAATCACGAATTGCGGAAATACGAATCGATGAAACGATATGAATCGATGGATTGAAAATACCCAAGTGCCCAAATCCGTTGATCTCTCGAGATACCGGATTCTAGCTATCTTCAACACGTTGATCGCGCACGATACCGCGTTAGAAGATCTACGATTCTTCGACGTTGATCTCGCGCACGAGATTCCGGGAATCGGCTTCAAGTTCGTTGATTCGAGCGCACTCGAATATCCGAAGATGGAGAAAGGAGATAACACTCAACTTCCAATTTTAATGGAGGCACAAAGCACAAACCAAATTTTTATTCAAAATAAACTCTTTTACAAATGACAACACATCCCTATTTATAGGGAAAATTTCAACACACGCTACAACACTTCACATAACTTAAGAAAATTACAACACAAACAGTACAACGACTTTACAAAAATACACAGCCGCACGCGACTTAAAAATCAACAGCAACGACCTAACAAGACACGACCTAACAATAAACGAATCAAAACAATGCGACTTAAAAGAAACGACATAAGAAATCGGCAGCGACTTAAGCTTCTCCACGACCTAACTTCAGCGACACAACATAGCTCGTTCGCGACATAAGGAGGAAGCGACTTAGGCTTCGCGACCTACTGGACTTCGTACGCGACATAAGAAACCTCTGCTCTGCTCGCGACTTAACTGGAGATGGCTTAGGTCGTTCGCGCCTTACTGGTTACTGGAATTGGCATAGGTCGTTCGCGACCTAAGGAGGAGGAGGGCATAGGTCGTTCGCGACCCTCTGGAGCATCTCGCGATTCAAGGTA
Organism: Allium fistulosum; assembly: GCA_030737815.1. Lineage (NCBI taxonomy): Eukaryota > Viridiplantae > Streptophyta > Magnoliopsida > Asparagales > Amaryllidaceae > Allium > Allium fistulosum. The sequence goes on from CM060902.1 coordinate 241,183,512, forward strand.
TGCCGCGACCTAGACTGGAGCGCGATTCGTTCGTGACCTATGGAGGAGCGCGATTCAACGTATGCAGCGACCTAGACTGGAGCGCGACATAGGGTTTCGCGACATCAGTATGTCGTTCGCGACCTTCTACTTCACGACATAGGGGTTCTGTCGATTTGGGCTTCTTCGCTAAGGGACGCGACTTAAGGTAATTTTGTTCATCTGTATCTCACGCTGCACCATCCTCCCCTGGTTGAAAAGAATTCGTCCCGAATTCACATTTTTTTCTTCTTCGAGACGCTGTCTTCTATTCATTATCTGATCTGATGCGGCTCTGGTGATAACCACTCTTGAGATTGATCTTGTCTTGACCCTTTGAAGATGTGGTTCGACATAAGGAACGCATGGCATAAAGCAGACGTGGCATTAGGCAGGCGGCATACGGAAGTGATCTGAGGGAGATGACCTCATGATGTTTGTGCCAATAGGAAGGTGTGATATAGAACCAAATCGTGATGAAAATGCGAGACGATATAAGGAAATTTAAAATCGCGGAGCGACTTAGGAAATTACGACTGAAGAAGTGTGCTGACTCATGCCCAGATTCTTGTCTTTCCTTATCTCTTTCAAGTGTATTATCATTTAGAATCTTCCCTTGATGGGTTGCATCAATTTCCCCTGATTGAAATGAATTCCCACTTGCTTCTTCTTTGACATGTTTATTTTCATGAAACGGTTCCAAGCAGTTGACGTTGACAATGTCAGCAGTACGGATATGATCAGGCAACTCCAACTGACAATCATTCCCTTCCTCCTGTCTTTTCAACTCTTCATGTTCTTTCAGACTCACAAGATCATACGATCCTCGCAGTAAAATAGCATACGGTACTAGTTCAGTTTGATGTTGAATGTCCTGTAGTGGTTGTAACTCTTCGGGTAATTCCTCAGGATATTCGACTTCAGACTCGTCGAATTCTGATCCCACTTCCTCAAAAACCTCAAGATCTTTACTCGTTCCTTGCCTGGTCAACACAAACAATTCATTACTACTTGTCACCTTTTCAACAGACTCTTCCAAAAATACAAGACTAGTTTCTTCAAGCAGTTGCTCAGAAATCTCATCTTCAAACTCTTCAAATACTTTAACCTCTTCCGGATTCTCAAAATCATAACTTTCTCCAGATTCAATCAACATTGATAATTCATCACTATCTTTCATTTTATTGACGAACTCTTTCAGAGATAATAAACTATCTGATTCGGCCTTCTCTTCTATTTCACTTTCACTTTGTTCGGGCTTCTCGGAAACTAAGGAATTTACACTTGGCTGGCTCTCATCCATAAGCTCAGGTGTTAAGCAAGAATCCTCCATCATCAAGCTATTTCCCTCAACTCCGAACACAATTTCTTCTTCCATACTATCGACATCAATCTTTGGCGGTGAAGAGCAATCAACTTCTACATCCACATACTTTGACGTTGAATAAAATCCCATCAACAAATTACAATCATCATTCTCTAACTCGACCTCTTCATCTTCGTTGTCAAACTTTGGTGGTAATTCTTTGTACGATTCCGTATGACCGACCTCTTCAAACTTTCCTACCATTGGTTTAACCACCTCAGGAGTTTTAAGCTCTTCACTTACCTCATACCTAACCAACGATTCAGCACTACCTTCCGCTTCTTCAACACTTTCGCTGAAAGATAATGGACTAGTCGGTTCCTCTTCTTTTTCTGGCTTGATTTCAGTAGAATCATCCACATCCTCGTTTTCACATTCTTCTACAACTAAGGCTTTCATCTTGGACTCCGTACATTCAATACTTTTATGGTCGGACTCCTGATAATGATAAAGCTTAATTCGGTCATCAACCGTGACGCCCCACCTCTATGCCCACGCTAGCCAAGAACACTACGGTGTAGTGCTGTCAGCTAGCGTGGAGAATAAGGCTGTTGAGGAGCGACCATCCGTGTAATTGCTTTGTGCGAGCACCGATATGTCAGATAGTATAACATGCATTCTTTTTCAGGAGGAAATCCGATATACCGATACAAACACAAAGCTACTACACAGTGGCTATAATAGTTTAGGAAAAAATATAGAATAATAACACAGATAACATAGATAAATGCGGAACACGGATTAAACAGAAAAGTCTCATATATATAATAACTGATGTCAGTTACAATACATTTGACATGGTACATATGATACAACTACAACAGTCGACTCAGGAAGTTATATATACAAGTACATTATCGACTAATATACATGAATACATATCAACCTATACTATGCCGCGACATCTCCCAAAAATATGAAAAGTCTTCATAGCTCAAACAGCAACCCAAAGCAAGAGATCTACACCCTGAAATAACTCGGATCTGACCCGAGTATTACGTTCAAAAGAAAATAATACACGGGTCAGTCTAATTCAAACTCAGTTATTAGTGTACAGAAGCAATAACAATTAGACGATAGTCCGAATAAATTCACCTATCCGATCCTTTAATAAGGAAATAGGATAACGGTGAAAATAACACGTAATAGTGTTAAACAACAAATCAGCAAATTCAAAATATCAACAAACATAAATGAAAAGATTTTCAGTAAAGATACTTTAGAAAATATCAGAATTGCCTAAACGGCAATTACAACAAAATCATCAAATTAAACCAAATCAAAATATCAAAGTATCACTGCAACAATGAAATGTGCATGTACACAATGAAGTTAAAGAAGTGCAAATTGAAACAGCAAATTTGAAAATGCTCAAGTAACTAAAGTAGCTCAAAATCAATGAAACAAAACTGTCTCAAACACAAGTACATCAAGTCAATCAAATGCATATGAAAACTAGAGTGCCCAACAACTCAGTCAAATATGGAGGTGTACATACAAACCAGAGTGGTACAAGTTCAACATGGCATGGTTCCATGTAAATGACCAGACACAATGGCAACTGCAAATGACAGAAATGATCAACCAAGTTCAACAATCAAAGTCAGGTACAAGATCAACAAAGTACACAGGTGAAGGCAATAGACTCAAGAGACCAAAGCAACTAATCAAGTGAAACAATACAGCAATGAAAGCAAACCAGACAACATGATGAAGGCTACAACATGTACAAATGCACAGTTACAGTTCATCAAGACTACAACATGCAGACCAACTAGTTCAAAACTACAATTACTTCACTGACTCAACAAGTCAAAGGTCAGAATGAATAAACTCAAGTCCAGATGTTCAAGTGGAACTGCAAATGACATCAACCCAGATAAAAATGATCAGTAGTAACCAAGGTGCATCAGACTTGATACAATACAACTTCAACCACAAAAACAGTGATGATCAAAGACCAGACTACTACAGCAATATAATCAATGCAACATGTACAATCAGTGAAACAGAGGGAACTGTGTGCACAGGGAAATCAAAAACAGTGCATTAATGTAAAACAAACAAGTTCAATCCCAAAGAAACCAAAATGATAGTTTAAACTATAATGAATCAGTTGAAACAAATGCTTACAGAAGTACATCAGTGAATCAAGACATGTACATATATACAACTATATGATGACCAGACCAGCTACAAAGTAAAGAGCAGTGACAACATACATGAGGGTCGTAAACAACATCACATTAACAGTTTCAAAGTAATGATATACAAAGCGTCAAAACAATGTCGAAGCCTGGTTATAGCATCTAGATGTTCAATAACAAGCAAACTTGAACAAGCTAAGCAAATGTCAACAGGAAGCAAGTATGCAATGTCGAATGCATAAGCAAAGCAAAAGTCAACAGTGGAAATATGATAGCAGTACACACAGGAAGGCAGTGAAGTGACAATATCGCAATATCAAAATTCAAGTCTGAAGTGTTTAGATTAACAGTGATCAAGACACGGCAAGGATGTCGCAAAAACAAGATTACAGAGAAAGTAATATCAGTAAAAAGAATATCACAGAGAAAAGTCGAAATGATCAGAAACAAGGCCGTATGTTTGAAAAAGTCAAATTTTAAATTAGGAAAGCTTCTTTTAAAAATCGTTGAAATAGAAAGATTTATAATTTAGGAAAGTATCAGGTTCAACTGCTTCAAACAAAAGGATCGAACGATAAAAAATCAAAGCCGTGAGTTGAAAGGAATTTCCAAAAATACGAAAGTGTAAAAACAGAAAGAATCAACAACGTGGGGACGAAGGAAATCAAATCAAACGCATATATAAACAAACCCAAAGTCATCATCGACTGTGTGGTGATTCATAGTAGAGCAAAAATCCCAAATCATCACTGACACTCAAGAATCAAGTTCAAGTTCAAATCAGAGAACACAAAGCAGAAGTACATACCAAGTTCAAGTTCAACAGGGAAAAACCCTAATTCCAGAGTCGCCACAAAGGAAGATGAAGCCGAAGCTTCAATTCGCCAGCAAAACGAACAAGGGAAACCCTAATTCAGTCGAGCAAGTATTGAAGAAGATCGAGCCAAATTCGCCAGAGAATCGAAACATCGCCGTAGCCCTAAATCTCCATTTTTATTTCTCAAGGGATCGGGCCAGGAAGTAAAGAAAAAGGGGGATCGAAGTTACAAATTGAAGCGGGCCGACATGTTAGGGCAAATAACAAAAAAAATAGGGCCGGGCTTTAAATAATAAAAAAATAAAAGAAATACATTTATTTAAAGCCCAAAATAATTTCTCAACCATTTTTATAAAAGAATTTCAAATTGATTTTAAATTTCAATAGCAATTTTAATCATCTAATTTCGATAATCAATTGATGCAAAATACTGGGTTGTTACATCAACATTTGTCTTAGCGATTCCATGTGCAACTGGTTCGTTGGCTCTCTTAGAAACATTTATACTGCAATTAACACCTTTATTCTGATTGCTGGGGCTTGTAACCACACCCTTTCCTCGACTCCCTTGACTCAACTTCTTCAACTGTTGGTTCACATGAATTTGATAATTGTAGGGTAAGAAATTTGCCTTCATCATCCTTTTCATCTTATCCCACGTGACAACTTTGGATTTCCCCTTTCTCTTTCTGGTTGATTTAGTTTGTTGCCACCAATTTATAGCTCTTCCTCTCAATCTTGTAGCAACTAACTTAACTTGACGATCTTCAGGAACGTTGTTGAGTTCAAAAATATTTTCAACCTTTGATAACCAATCAAAGAATTCCTCTGCTTTTAGACCACCTCGGAATTATGGAATTTCTGTGTCCATCCTTGACTCCCGTGTATGACAATTCTCTTCAACATTCCTATATCGATTTTTCCCTTGACCTAGATACCGAAGGTGAACACTATTACCATAACTATCTTCTTCAAAATTAGATGTGCTTCGATGTCGATTCTGAACATTGACTCTTCTATGACCATGCACGTCCTCTCTACTTCTTCTTTCATAATCACAATATGGTTCTTGTTCGTAACCACAATAAGCTCTTCTTTCTTCATTCCGATAATCACGATTGTCTCGAAATCCATGATCTCGATTTATCGATAAGGATGGTTCTCTTCTTTCCCGATCCGATGTTGGTGACATTCTTCTCTTCTCGGAATTTGACGGCGAAATTCTATGTCCACCTTGATTTGAACCTGGCGATGCTCTTTGATTCATATCCATCATGAGCCTTTCCAATCTACCAATTCCCTCATCAAACTTCTCATTGAATTTATCACTAATTCGTTGCTCCATTTGTTCAGCATCTCCTCTTCTATACACATCTTCAATATTCTGATGACGATTAACTCTTCTCGGAGGCATGATCTCAAATAATACCAAATGATGCTTCCAACTCTAAATTCTAGCTTCGATACGAAAAGATGCAAACTTCTGGCTCCCAACAAGCTCTTCAAGCTCTGTACCACTTTCCAACTTCGATCCAAAACATTCAAAATCAAAACTTCCAACTTGTTTGAATCTTCACGAACACCCAAATAAACAATCACTCAATTCGACTCCAAAAACTTCAAATCTCGAACTTCACACCCAACGAACTTGGAAAAGTTCGTCTCCTTGCTCTGATACCAAATGACGCAGCACGAAAGTAGATCTGGACCAGCGGTCAAATCTATCCCGGATCTAATCACGAATTGCGGAAATACGAATCGATGAAACGATATGAATCGATGGATTGAAAATACCTAAGTGCCCAAATCCGTTGATCTCTCGAGATACCGGATTCTAGCTATCTTCAACACGTTGATCGCGCACGATACCGCGTTAGAAGATCTACGATTCTTCGACGTTGATCTCGCGCACGAGATTCCGTGAATCGGCTTCAAGTTCGTTGATTCGAGCGCACTCGAATATCCGAAGATGGAGAAAGGAGATAACACTCAACTTCCAATTTTAATGGAGGCACAAAGCACAAACCAAATTTTTATTCAAAATCAACTCTTTTACAAATGACAACACATCCCTATTTATAGGGAAAATTTCAACACACGTTACAACACTTCACATGACTTAATAAAATTACAACACAAACAGTACAACGACTTTACAAAAATACACAGCCGCATGCGACTTAAAAATCAACAGCAACGACCTAACAATAAACGAATCAAAACAATGCGACTTAAAAGAAACGACATAAGAAATCGGCAGCGACTTATGCTTCTCCACGACCTAACTTCAGCGACACAACATAGCTCGTTCGTGACATAAGGAGGAAGCGACTTAGGCTTCGCGACCTATTGGACTTCGTACGCGACATAAGAAACCTCTGCTCTGCTCGCGATTTAACTGGAGATGGCTTAGGTCGTTCGCGCCTTACTGGTTACTGGAATTGGCATAGGTCGTTCGCGACCTAAGGAGGAGGAGGGCATAGGTCGTCCGTGACCCTCTGGAGCATCTCGCGATTCAAGGTATGCCGCGACCTAGACTGGAGCGCGATTCGTTCGCGACCTATGGAGGAGCGCGATTCAACGTATGCAGCGACCTAGACTGGAGCGCGACATAGGGTTTCGCGACATCAGTATGTCGTTCGCGACCTTCTGCTTCGCGACATAGGGGTTCTGTCGATTTGGGCTTCTTCGCTAAGGGACGCGACTTAAGGTAATTTTGTTCATCTGTATCTCGCGCTGCATCACATATGGTATTCACCTACACTCATGAATCTTCCCTTATAGAATAATTATTCAATTTTCACTCTGTGTAGGTGTTTCATCCATGCAAACATTTAACATGCAAGCACAACAATAGCAAACAATCATCATGTCATGTCATTCAATCCATAGAAACATATCTACAATTACCTAAAATACGTATATGAGTCCATATCATTCAAACATATGATTAAAACCCTTTAAAATCATCAAAAGAATGCAAGCACAACAATAGCAAACAATCATCATGTCATGTCATTCATTCCATAGAAACATATCTACAATTACCTAAAATGTGTATATTAGTCCATATCATTCAAACATATGATTAAAACCCTTTAAAATCATAAAAGTAATATGCAAGCACAACAATAGCAAACAATCATCATGTCATGTCATACATTCCATAGAAACATTTCTACAATTACCTAAAATGCGTATATGAGTTCATATCATTCAAAGATATGATTGAAACCCTTTAAAATCATAAAAATAACATTTGATACTCATTTTCAAATCTAGTTAGATTAAAACATAGGTTTTAAGTTAAAAATGGATTCAGAACAGTTCTAAATATATATATATATATTTTAACATAGGGTATGTAAGTGGTTATAAACCACTCACCTATGGGTAAAAAAGCAATCAAATTAGCCCTAATCAACGCAAAACTGAATTCATACCGCAAAGTAGACAATTCCCTTCCATTGATGGTTGGTTTGATCTCTAATGAATCCTAATTAAGCTTAATTTCCCATTAATCTCCTGCTTATAGTTCAAAATAGTATGATTTTAATATCATTTAAGTAGAGAAATGATTGATTTTGGTTTATGATAGTTTTTAGATCCGAAGATAATGTTTTGTGCTCTAACCGTTCGAGGCGAATTGTGACCGTTCGAGGTCGGATGCCGTTCGAGGCGAATTGTGACCGTTCGAGGTCGGATGCCGTTCGAGGCGAATTATGACCGTTCGAGGTCGGGTGCCTTTCGAGGCGAATTGTGTGTGCCCGGGGGGACTTAGTATCATTATCGTAAGATTTCACTTTCTAGTGAGTTTCTGAATTGTTTGTGGCGGTGGTTTAACATAGTTCACATGATTTCTCAATCAGGCCAAAAGATGGGACTTTGGATCTTAGCACAAAATCTGCTTAAATCCTTCTAAATTTAAAACATTCATCATCTCCTAAAAGCACTACAGCAAATATACCTTACTACAACATCTAAAAAAACGTTGTAACATGCGTTTCGCAGCGTTTTTACAAACATTGTTTTAGACGAAGTTGTAATAGAGTCGGAGCATTTCACAACGTTTTATGAATGTTGCAAAAACTTTGTAATGGAGTCAAGTACAGCTATTTGTGATGTTGTACTAGAATCAACTTAGATGTTGTAATAGAATCAACTGCAACAATTTGTAGATGTTGCAAAATATGTTTTACAATTATTTTTTAGTGTTGTAAAATATATTTTTTCAACGTTTTTAAACGTTGACATATATATAACACCAATTTTTTTAAAAAAATTGTTTTCAAATGTTTTCTCTCTGCAGTTTATCCTTAATATTATTATTATAGCATTACGATTTCAAAAATTCAAATACATATAATTCATCAATTCAAATAGAAAGAATTCATATCGAGCATGCAAGATTGATCAAACACATAGAATAAAACAACAATATAAATATTCCTATCAGTTCAATTCTTCGCATCAATCCAACAAAAGAAGCTTCTCGCAATCTTATGCGCAGTTTAAACTCATATCGAAAATCCTTCCACTTAATAATTGTTTGTGTAAATATTCATCCAACGCTTCTGACCAGATTCATGCTACTCAATCTCCTATTGCAACTTTTTCATCTTTTCAATTTTTGAAACTGAGCATGTCACTAATGATTCATCCTCTCCCCTTGAAAATGCAAGATCTTTCTTTAGTAAACTTTCAAAGATTGATCATCGAATATCTCCACTTCCTCAACTTGCACATAAAAAATTCTCTGTGCATGCTTAACTAAATGACTTTCCAAAAGAACATGATTCCTTCCAAATTGCCTCATCCAACATCATTGATCTTTATAAACCCACACAACTTGAATACGGTCGGTAGTATCTACTATTTTTGAACTCAGTTACCCTTGTGAAAAATATAACAACCACCCATTTGCTGCAGACCCTTCTTTTCAGCTGATCAGATAAACATAAGAAATGAAATTCATGCTAAATTATGATGCTGATACTTTTTATATTGTTGATTTGATGCTGCTCCCACAACAAACTTGGCATCAGATAAAGATCAATAAGGTCGACCTACCCTTTTACCCTATTTTCTATTGTATGCATAATATCTCGGTATCTACCTGAATATTTAAATAAAAGTCATTAAATAGCTTCTGGAATATACAAGGGCGCAGTTTTAACGAAATTGCATTATGGATACTAATTTATATTTAACAAGTGCTTTTCAGTACACCAATAAGGGACAATAACCAATAATCAAAGAGGAACTTTAGAGGCTTAACCTCATCTTAAGTAAATTATAACTCGAAATTCTGGTAAATTTAATTTATTATCAAACTTGAGAAAAGAAATAAGCATGTTCCTTTATTTATTTACTTTTACTTACACTTCTAATAAAAGATCCAAACTGCCCAATTTAACCAAGAAACAAACCACCTATTGCGTTTCCTGCAGAGATGCAGGCATCCAGGGAGATGGAGTAAGCTCTAAAATAACCCAGCATTGTCAAACAACTTAGTGCTAGGGTTTTATTTCATCAAGCGGCTTCAGTGCATCGTCAAACAACCCAGCTTCAATGCTTCTGATGAATAGCTCTAGTGCACCTTCACTAAACCTGATTCTGAGTAAGCTCTATAAAACCACGAAGAAGGCAAAGGTGAGATTGGTCAGGGTCGGGAGCGACAGTTGAAGTCAGAGCCAGATACCACGATGAAGTTGAGATCTAGAGAATGGAAGCGAGATCGAGGAAAGCGAGTGTGGAGAAGGTGATCAAGTAGCTGAAGTCGGGATCGGAAACAGCGTTGGGGGAGGCGGGGATGATGAGGAAAGAGGCGGAGTAAATGAAGGAGGAGGCAGAATTATGCTGCATTACTTTCTTGGGTGAAGGAAACTTAAGAAACACACTGCACGAACTGTATTGTAAGTGCAAATATTGTGATGGGTAGTCCGGAAGGGAGTGGTGGTGAAAGTTGCATACCGATTGTAGGATTCCGTTGATGGATATGGATATTTTCGGAATTTCAAAAGGACACCGTGGAAATCTTATCTATTGAATTTTCTTTATTAGTAGCAGAAATGAATGTAAGAAAAATGGAACAGGGAAGAAGGTCGAGGCACCGAGAAGTAGCAAATGCAAAATGTTTGGAGCCAAAATTTTCGTCTGGTAGGAAAATAATTTGCATTGAGTAAAAAATTTCGTTATTAAAGCTAAAAGAACTTGTATGTCTAAGGTTGCGTTCGTGGATATTTTTTGCCCAGTTCACATTTGCGCCACTTCAGACGCCTGATCCACCGTTTTGCCACGTTTAAATTATTTTATTTTTTATGAAGAAGTGGTCCTGATAAAAGAAGAGCACTCAATCTTTTATATTAAATAATCGAAAACCATACGCATGTCTATGGATGTAAGTACATAAAAAAACGTGAGACTGCCAGGCTGCTAGCTCGTGTTTGAGAGTTCAGTTGTGTATATGGGAGTGTCAGCATGAGGCAGGATATTGAGAAGAACGGGGTAGGAATTGTTGCAACAAGGGACAACTATAAGCATTTGAGCACTAACAAAACAAGAATAAATAGAAGAGCTGAAACCAATGCAAGCTGTTGTTTGTAGTTGAGATAGACTGTTGTAACATTGCAATAGTCTTTGGGTGCTACAATGCAAGCTGCAGCTAGCCATTCTGAAAATTATTGCAGCAGTACAGCAGCAACGACACAATGAGGAATCAAAGCTGTAGCAAAACTGATATATTACTGAGTTGAATCCCGAGCTACATTTAAGGCGTCTGATCCTCCATGATGTTGCGGTGTAAAGAGTGATCATACATGAGCACTAGTTCAACGCAACACTGTTGGAGCATAAGATTTGCAGCACATCGACGACGAAACAGGGTGTGAATAAGTTCAGCATGTAGGGATGTTGTAAAGTGGACCCAGGTTTGTTGCAGCAATGAATGGCCAAAGGAGATGAAAGTCCGATTATTATTCTAGCTGAAGAGCAGGAAGGTTGGCATCTGAAGGTGCATAACCCTTGATTCGATCGAGACGAGTATTCCAATTAGGGGTATTTGTGCAATCCCGTCACAGTGTTGGAGCTGAGTAGATGCTGGCCGGGGGTGACCTGTCAGTAGGAAATGCACTGCATGGTGATTCACCGTAACACCCGTGATTTTTACGATAATTAATTTAAACCAATTAATTAATAAATAGTAAACACCAAAAAATAGAACTTCTAAAAACTTCATAATTTTGCTACGAAACTTGCACCACTAGATTCGTGGTGATTTTCTGATCAATTTTCATATATTAAGTTTTCTGATCGAAGTTCAAATGAACAAGTTATTAACGTTTGAACTTTTTAAATCGGAAATAATCATATATATAAGTATGGTAATAAAAATTAATTAATGTTGATTAGTAACATTAATGGAAACTTAGATGTTAAAAAATGTTAAAGTTAAATTAAATCTAAGAGAACATATATAAACGGAAATAAATTATTGCAATAAGGTTTAAAAACGAAATCAAACAAGCCCAATCATTTAAACAAAGAACAAAATACACAAAATCAAACGACGCTTTTAATCACCGTTTAAACCAACAGGAGGTCAACCTAAGAAGCACCCAAGTCAGACTGGTAGCAGTAGACCCTAGGTCTTAGGCGGTCAACCGTTGCCCATGTAAATTCATGATTTTTCAACATGGAATGAACGGTCGTGATGGACTGTAATATGTTACCTGTGCACGAAGTAATTGAGGAGCGTCCACGATCAAACTAAAGATTTCCTAGGTTAAATCTAATGCTCCAAATCAATACCTCTATAAATTAACAGCTAACCTAACCCTAATTTATTTAAAAAACTAAGTGCTTACAGAAACTATACCATTTTCTCTTCTCTTCAAATTTCTATTAGTAGTAAAACTATTATAATATATGTGTATAAGTGGAAAAAAGGTGAGAATAAGAGAAGAGAAGAATAGAATCGGTTCATAACGCAGAAACAAAGGTAAACCACGAATCTTAAACTCAAATCTAAATGTAATTTAATTCGTTTCCCAAATCTATAATTCTAATAGGTATATAACCTTTTTATAATTTGGAGTTAAAGTAAGAGAAAGACAAATAAAAGGGAATGGATCTAGATCTGGAAAATTGGAAATAAAAAATGTGAGTGGAAATATTATATGCTTTTATATAATATTGATTATGTCGTGCAAATATATTCATATATGCCTATAATGTTAATTGGAGTTGTAGGCTAAATTTATAAATATGAAATGAAATTGGAAAATCCTACCTACATATTCTGTATCCGTTAACTTGTTTTATATACATGTTATATAAATGTAAACCTGAAAAGTAACGATCAATTTTTCCATACAATTTAAGCGGACAATCAACCACACGGATAGTTAGGAGAAAGAATGAAGAAAGAACACAAGAAGAAACTAACAACACAGAATCTCATAGCGGAACGAATAATCTATAATATATAACAAATCTTTACACAAAGCAAAATGTAATATACATACACTAATCAGAGTACACTAACATATTTCAGTCCGGATAGTTATAACAGTCCGTCCTTACAATTGCTGATAAATACAACAATATTACAACACAACGGAACACAAAGAAATATGTAGATATGTCTTGGACCTCCAGTTTGTCTCCTGAGCTCCAATGCATCCAAAGAAAATCTGTAAGCTCGGTCTGACTCGAGAATTATCATAAAATAACAATCGACTCAGTCTGGAAAACCAGCATGAGAAAACACACCTAACTAGATTTTTTATGTTTCAAAAATCTTTTGAAAATAAAAGTATCTCGCAAGACCACGTCATACATAAACAGGACGGGTTTTTACCTTACGATAACCAAAATATTTTCTATAGAAAATACAATTATATATTAGAATAATGTCTAGGGGTCAAAGTAAAATATGAATATAGCCGAAATGCTTGCATCTTACGTTTCAGCGTATTTGGCTCAACTAAGTTCGTACGACACTTATTGGAGAGTGGATTTCATACAATGACTGGGCTACTAGGGTACCGACCGTCACAGTGCATCTCTAGATAAATGACACTGAGAACCTCACCATGATCCTCTTCCAACACAGAACCGGCTTACCACTTGACTAGTAGTACCGAATATGATCGCATCTCCGTTAATGGGCCCGAAGCATACAAATGAGAGATAATATCAACTCTGGATAGGGATGATCATACCCTACTTGCGAGCGACCCACTTACCTCTGCTGCATCTCCCATATTTTAGTCATTTCCGGTTGATGAGGCTTGAGGTTACGTTTTACGTTTTTTATAGCACTTCCCACTTGGAATGTTAACACTGCCTCCAGGAAGCAATGCAATGCCAGTATTCATCCTTACAAGTTCGTTCTGGGATTGAACGAAATGCTTGAGAGCTCCATCTTCAATTCCATCATCTTCTAGAAGTCTTCACTTCAAAATGCATTTGTTGGATCGAAGTGGTTTTCAGATAACGTATCCGATCCCGGTCTCTTAGAAACAACATTCGATAGTTTCTGGTAAACTCAACCCTGGTTCTTTAAGAAATAAACAGTCAAAGGTAAGAGCGGGGATCACCTCCTAACCGTTGGTGGACAGATTTCCTTATCATTTGTCCTAGGAGAACGAAACGAGATTTATACGCACAGCACAACATCATTGGAGATGACTGTGCCATATAACTCACGTGTTTCTCCTAGATATTTCCAAAGTTACGTTTTGGATCCATATTTGATAGTCGGTTATTTAACTATCAATGAACACACAATCAAATCAGAGATTTAATTCAAAATGGAAAAACCAACATTGGTTAAGCACATAAGCAATCACTGGCCTCTTAAATTAATCCTTTCATTAATTAAAATCACTTTGTAATAGTTGTATCAAGATACTTTTTACAAAGATTTGTTCACAAACCCTTATATTTCAATACTTGGAAAATATCCATATACTTATCTCAATGGTGTAAGTATATTCATGAAACTCTAAGGAAGATTTCCTTTTTATACAATTCTAAATCATTTATAAACTCCATTATAAATTTCTAAAACTATTTATAACTATTTTATAAATCTTTGGAACCATTTATAAAACTCTTTTATTCATTCCTAAAATCATTTATGACCTCTTTATAAGTCCATAAAACCATTTATAAAACTACTTTTATAACTCTATAAAACCATTTCTAAAATTATTTTATAAATATCTAAAACCATTTATAAAACCATTTTTATCTTTTAATTAATCTTCCTTTAAGTTTCCAAACCATGTTATAAAACTCCTCATATAAAACTCAAGTCTATTGATAAAACTCTATTTATAAATCTCGAAAACATTTATAAATAAATTCTAATCATTTACTTTAACACTATTATATAATAATAATTATTAACAATAAAAATTATAAATAAATAATTATCGTTAACTTCAAACATCTTAAAAATAATAATTAATAATTTCAAAAAATTATTAATAAAATAATAATAATTAATCTTTACCATTGTTATAAATAGTAATAATTTATATTCAAAACATTATTAATAAATCCTTATTATTAATTTCAAGCCATATTTATTTTTAAAATGATTAACTTTTCAAAATATTAAAATACTGATAAATAACTTTTAAACAACATTAAATATAAATAAATAACTTTCAAACGATATTGAATATAAATAGATAATTTTAAAAACAATATTAAATATAAATAAATAATCTTTAAAAACAACAATATTAAATATAACTTTTAAAAACATTTCTACCGACTTAGAAACGCCAGATAATAAGGTTGGAGTAAAATAGAAATTCAATCCTTTTTAAACAAAATATTTTCGAAACCCAAATTCAGATTTTGAAATCATTTCTTCTCTCAAAATTCAACTCCAACTCTAATGATAATTTATAATATTTTTAAAATATTAGTTTAAGGCCAATAGCTACCAAACGCTTAACCAATATCGATATTGATTTTCTATTACTATAGGTTTTTAGTTTTGAACATAAACAGGTCATAATCAATGGAACCATCAATCAGGTTTAATATCTAATAATTTATGTAACAGGAATATTACTGAAATTAAAATCAACAATGGTGAGGAATCTTGTTGGATCCCTCCAACATGTCCCCCTACATCACAGCTTATATATATTAGCACATATATATGTAAATAAAATCAACAATGGTGAGGAATCCTGTTGAATCCCTCCAACCTGTCCCACTGCATCACAACTTATATATATCAGGACATATATATGTAAATACAATCAACAATGGTGGGGAATCCTGTTGGATCCCTCCAACCTATTTCCTTGCATCACAATCATTATATAATTATATAATATGGGTCATCCGCTCCAAGGGCAGGAATAAATCCAAACCAACTGATAAAATAGTAAATCATCCAAACATCCAATCAACAATTTTATCAACTATATAATATTACTAGTTAACCAAAAAGGTGAGTTTAACTTACCTTTAATCAAGTTCTCGCCAAGCCGTGCTGATTTTCGTTCGAATTCGAACGACGTTTGAATTTAGCGTTATATTCAACTAGCTCCAATTGTTCCCAATCCAATCTCGATGGATTTGGTGCTAAATTTTATAAAGTTCGCTGGGATCGATGACATTAAAAATCAATTGTTTGAAGCAATATATGAGTTTTTAGTTAATGGGAAAATTCTTAAAAATATTAACCATACATTTATTACTTTGGTTCCCAAAGGAAATTTTCTAATAATCTTAGTGATCATAGACGCATCTCTTGTTGTAACTTTATTTACAAAATTATAGCTATTATTCTTTGTAATAGATTAAAAGTATTTTTGAAGTTTATTATTGCTAAAAACCAATATGCTTTTATACCAAGTAGATTAATTTCTGAAAATTCTTTGTTATACATTTGTTAACCAATATGCTTTTATACCAAGTAGATTAATTTGGGTTTCATGAAAATTTTTGTCATTTAGTTAAGGAATGTATTGATAATGTAACCTACTCTATTTTAATAAATGGCTCCCCAAATGGTTTTATTCATAATAATAGAGGCATTAGGCAAGGTGATCCTCTTTTACCTTATCTATTCACAATAGCTGCAAAGGGAATATTAAAGTAATTAATATAACTAAACCAATTAACTCATCTATTATATGCTGATGACTTGCTCTTATTTTTAAATGCTGATATGGATAGTGCTAACACTTTAATGTAGATATTTGGAAAGATGAATGAATATGCAGGTTTGCAAATAAATGTGTGCAAAAGTAAAGTGTTTTTCAGCAAAGCATGCACTAGAAAATCAAAAGTGTTGAATGTTCTAAAATTTCAAGTGGGAGCATTATCAGTCAAATATCTGGGCTTGCCTCTCAGTATGAATCAATTAAATGATAAGGACCGTGCTAGGTTACAAGGCTTAATTCAAGGTAAATTAGTGGGTTGGTCTAGCAAACTACTCTCTCTTGCAGGCAGGCTTGAACTAAATCACACAGTCATCACTGCTATTATCATATATTGGCTGCAAACTCACAACATTCCAATGAAAGCAATTCATAAAATAGAGAAAATGTGTGCTAACTTCATTTGGAAAGGAAAACTTCATAAAGTCAATAGGAAAAAAGTTTGCAAATCAAAGAAATCATATGGGTTTGAGAAATTTCAATGATTTAAGTATGGCATGCAATCTCAAACTATTTTGGAAATTTTTAGAAGGAAAACCTCTGTGGGCTAATTAGATGAGAGGGAAATATCTTAAAAACAGGAATTTTCGGACTATGCTAGTGAAAAATCATTACTCATTTACTTGGAAAAATATTCTGAATTGCAGAGATATAGGAATCAGATTTATTGAATGACAGTTTAAAGATGAGAAGCAAACCAGTTTGTGGTTTGATCGATGAATTAATGGTAAGTCTTTGATAAATCTGCTGGGATGGGCAAATATATATCAATTTGGAGATGTGAATGCTAATGTAGATTGCATCATTCAAAATCACAAATGGAATACAAATTCAAAATCAGTGGCTTCAATATTCAAGACAGCTATAGAATTAATTGAAATCAATCCCAACATTACAAAAGATAAATGGCAATGGAAATTAAGCTCAAAAGGCAAATTTTCATTCAAAATAGTTGGGAAAGCATTAAAAGTGTTGAAACTGAGGTGGATTGGCGTTGTCATTTGGAATAGGAAAAATTATCCAAAAATGGCAACTTGTGCCAATTTTGCTATTATGGACAGATTATCTACCGGAGATAGATATAAAAAATGGAACCTAAAAGGAAATGTTATCTGCCTCCTTTGTAAACAAGATTCAGAAAGCAGTGAGCATTTATTTTTTGAATGTGAATATTCTTTACATATCTAGTCTATTTCAAAAGGAAAGATCAATCTCAATCCAAAACAGGCAATTCTAAAGGGTTTTTTGTATAAAAGACAAAAATTTGTATTATTTTAGCCTCAAGGACACAACCTCAATATTTTAGCAACAAGGACAAACATTCTCCCAAAATAGTGATAAGGAAAAACATTCTTTCAAAATTAGTCATAAGGACAAACTGTCAAAATTATCAACCACCACTCGTTGCACCACCACCCACCGTCATCGCCTGCATCACCAGCCTCGCCGCCGCCCCCATCATATGCTACCGATAAGTCTTAACTTAAAAACTGATACCTAAAATCTGCTTCCAGTAACTAAAAACTGATACCTAAAAACTGCTACCGACAACTAAAACTACTACCTAAAAACTGATTCCTAAAAACTGCTACCAACAACTAAAACTGATACCTAATAGCTGATACTTAAATAAACAACCCATAATCTCCTAGGTTCTCAAATTTATCAAATTCGATCACCATCATCTAAGTTTACAGTTCATTCTTGAATAAGCATTTCAATCATAACAATCATCCTTGTAGAAAATTAATTCATCATAATATTTAAAGCACAAATAGACCACCCACAATCAACATCTATCAAGCTCATGAAATTGCATCATTATCTCATATAACGATACTTTGACTCAAGTATCTCAATTCTCCGATGCAAGCCAGATCGAGTGGTTTCACTCCAGCATAAGCATGGATTCCATTCAACTAAGGTAGTGTGCACAATGGCAAGCACGACAGTGGTTCATCTCTAAGTAAAAAATAAAACAGTTTTTACAAAAATGATACTTGCTGTCACTAAAACTGATACCTAAAAACTAATCCTCAAATTAACAGTAAAACTGATACTCAAACAAAATTCATTAAATATTTGATACTAACGAAACACTAATTCAACTCAATGATCATCATATTTACTATGTAACAACTTCATTTTTTTTATATAATCAAACAAACAAAACAGCATAATACATTATGTAAATTTATTACAATAGATTATCAATCAAACCAATATGAATGCAAAAAAACAAAATAAAAATAAAAAAATGTCCGCTTCAAAATGTGAATTTTATTACAATATAATAATTTTTTTATACAACAAAAACCACAAACTCAAAAATAACAAATAGTTTCGAAAATGATACCTACAAACTGAAAATCTGATACCTAACAGCTGATACCACTTCTTCTCCCCTAAGTCTTCCATGGCTTGCTCTTCTTGTTCTTCCTCGACTTGCTCTTCATCTTCCTCGAATTTTTGTTTCTTCTAAAACACCACTTGACCACGGCGTCCCTGCCACCAGAGCCATCAATTTTCCATCATCAGATGACTTCAAATTGAGCTTCTTCAAAACCCTAGCCATTGTCATCCACCATCAAACCAACCACCCTCGCAGCCAACACCATCGCAGCAACCGCCCTCGCCAACAACACCATCTAAGCTTGACGCCGCTCCAGACACATTTGTGTGTTTGTCCTGGTCGCTAATTTCTTATCCTGCCTTCGAATTGAAATTCAAAAGTTGTCCTTCATGCTAAAATACTGAAAGTCGGTCCTTGAGGCTAAAATTCTGAGAAATTTTGTCTTTGACACTATTTTCTTGAAATTCTAAATATAAGAAGCAGTTTTCAAGCTATTCAAGAAAAATTCAAACATAAAACAATGGAATTCAATTGGGCTAGTATCATCCTCTCAACTACCATATTTCATTTTTGGAGAAAAAGAAATAAAGGCTGCACAACAATAAAGAAAAAAGCCGCTTATAGCTCTGGAAAGAAATTGAGCTTGAAAGCCAAACCATATTCCAAAAATCAAAGAATCAACATTTTTATGAAATTAATCAAATGCAAGAGAAATTTGAATCAGACAACTATGAGGAGCAACTAGAATTTTACTTAGAGGGCGGGAAATATATTTCTCATAATTCCAGTAGTAGATCTAGCAGAGGAGGTAAAGGAGACAGCAAGGTTGCACGAGTAGGTGGCCAATTCCATTATTGTATCTATAATGATAACAAGAGTTTTGACTTTGTAGATAGAAATAAAGGTAAGTCAGCTGTCATACCTTATACAACTGGAATCCGCCATTCTGACCAAGCTCAGCCAACTACGAGTCTGTTTCTGTCAAAGAATAATATGCAAAAGCCATTAGACATTATCCCGAACTCTAATGGAAATCTGTATCGTAGCAGACTCAATAACAAAGTTTATCACTTATCTGTTCGAAGTCAAGGAGAGTGCAGTTGCCAGAACAAAGTTACCGAAGGCAGTCCATCCAATGCTCAAACCAATGGTGTATACTGAAAAGGAAGTAAACATGTACTTTATCATTTAAAGTTGAATAATAATACAATTAAAAGTTCTAATCTACCTCCGTTCTTACCAGATTTAAGCAGAAAGGACCAGGAGCAGCATAATCAGTTAGTTGAAGCTTGTCTCTTTAATAGACGCAGAAAAGAATCAATCTTCAGAGCTCTAAAGACACTTATAGTTGTAGAAAGCTTAATAATAGAGAATTTCACTTATCTGTTCGAGATGATTGTATAAACAACAAGCTCCAGAGTCAACCAGAGACTACTATGTATGAGTTAAGCATTAGAACAACTTCAATAGAAGGTTTTTTAAGCTTCAATTAAAGGATCTTAGCAAATCTGATGATGTTTATTTTGATTCGACTTGGAAGCCGCCTTGAGATAGCTCATCTTCTCATTCTCATCTTCGATCTATTATGCAGAAGCATAAAAAGCATAGATCTACTTCTTGATCGAAGATTTTTGGAGCAAATTACCTTTATCGTCGTTGCTCTCATTTTCTAGGGTTTGCGTTGTTTTACGATAAAGCGGCACTACTAGAAAAGATGCAAAATAACGACGAAAATTTTCGATGCCATTGCGACGCCAAAAAGACGGGGCGTCGGAATGGCGTCGGAAAGTCGTAAAACAGAAAAATGACAATAGAAGGATGTCGGAAAATAATGACGCCACTACAATGCCATTTATTTAGCCGACAAAAATAATAATGGCGTGGGAAAGGCGTCAGAAAATTTTTGACGCCATTCTGATGCCAAAAAGGCGGGGCGTCGGAAAGTCGGTAAAAAGAATTAAGCAGTCAAAACCACATCCTCTCTTTGCGTTTATTCATTTAGTCATAGAAATAAAAATTACACAAAACTTCTTGGCACCTCAAACCCTAGCAGCCTCCATCCGACGTCTTCATCTCCACGTGTGTCAAACCCCAGCGCCATCACTACTCAGGCAATCACATTCTATATCGACCTTAGATTCAACACGACCGCATATCCACCTCGAACTCAGATCAGACGGTGCATCTCAGACCCAACCGTGCAACATCACCTCCACTTCCACCTCAAATCCGACGTCGCATCTCAGGTCAACGTCGCATGTTAAATGGCTAATTTTCTATCGGTTTAGAAAATAGCCGAAAAATTTCAAATTAAAAATTACTGCAAGCGCACAACATACAATTCTAGTACGTGGTGAATACGGATCGATCCGAAGAGAATTATATAGATTTTAAAATTTCTATTCAATCAAACTAAACCAAGATTTGAAGTTGTGATTGTTTTTAAGCTAAAAATTGTAAAAACTAGCTAGAACAAGAGAATGAAAATATGAGATCAGAAAACAATTTAGAGCCAAATCCACTATCATATTTTTGTAAATCAACACAAAAATAATCTATGATCTCTATTTTGATTTTAAATGGAATTAGTGATGTATTTATCACAAGTATGGTTTATCTATGTTATTAATTAACATAACTTAAACCATCAAACTATAATACAACAACTAAAGTCACTTATCAATTCTCATGAAAATGAAGTCAAAGAAAAAGCTATTTTGATCTATTTACTATTGTATCTAGTAACATAGATCATCAAATTTTGATTCTACTTTAATTTCAAAATAAAAAATCAATTAGTAAAATGATGATGTAAATTGTGTTTATGTGGAGTAAGCATAGCCCATTTGTAATAACAACATAAACTATCAAATTCCATTTCATAAACGTACATCAACATTCACTTTCATGAAGCATAAATGAGACCATAAATCACAAATTATGTTGAATTTACATACTTTTAGAGAGCTTCATTACTCCTAAATTGAAGGGGTTTAGCTACTCATTTGTGTTATCAAATCAACACATGTAAATTTCAACATTTTAACAAAAGCAAAGAAGGTAAGAGCTAATTAGAATAAAAGAAGATCTAAACTAGTTGCATAAAAGTAAAGCTAAGCTACTAACATGAAATGAAATAGCATGTAAATAAAAATGACAAAGAAAATAAAATAAGAACAAAGAAGAAGTAAAAGAGCAAGAGGCTTAGGAAGCCATTTCTATTTCATATAACTTTGAGGCTAAAACTTGCATTCTAATTTCCTAAGTAATTAAAAAAAGAGAAGATCCATTACATGAACAAAAGAGGGCTATTTATACATGCACAAAACCCTAATCCATATTTTAGAGGGCTTTCCAAAATACCCCTTAGGAAGTGTGGCCATTAAGTCGTCATTAGTCTTTAACAAATCTATCATCAAGTATGCATAAAACTTTAATCTCCACTAACTTGTGCATTAGCTCCTAATTGTAGATTAAGGTAAGTGGATAGGTGGGGTCCTCCATGATGCATGGTTTTGAATTATTTCCATCTTCATTCCTTTGTTTCATCCTTGTGCATGCATATTTCCATGAGAACACCTTCATATTTCCATCCAAAATTCCTATAAAACAAAAGAAAATGTGCAATAAATATTCTCAAAATTAATTCATGCACAAAATTACTATTTTATCCCCACATTGATGTATGAATGATGAGTTGAAAGCATATTTGAAATTTGGTTTTAAACATGTATAAATACCCAATTATGACATTATTTAAATAAAAATAGATTAAACATGGATGTAAAAATATGCACATTTACGTGCACATCACTGCATCTCAGGTGCTTTAATTAGTAATTTTGATTGCAATAGATTGTAGATGTACTTATTCTTGGTTTGAGGACGTGGACTTGTTCTTGGTTTGACGACTGCACTTGAGCAAGGCTGTAAGAGAGTTTATGTCTTTGGAGATTCTTTTCTTGTCTATAATCAGGTTTATTGTTCGTTTATTTACTTGATAAATTGCTTATTTGTTATTTTTGTGACTTTTTTAAACTTATTTACAAGCTAGAATATTTAATTTAAAACCTTCGTTTATTGTTATGGTAGTTTGATATTTGCTTGGTTCCTGTGTAACAAGTTCTCTAAATTCATTCTATATTGACAAATATAGAAACAAATGAAAGGTGATATACAATAAGTTACATTACTATAAGCACGTGCACTTATATTAGGTTAATGTATGGAGTTCGAATTGAAAATTCATATGATTGGCGAGCTAACACTCATGTATTTTAAATATCATGTGCACCAAATTTCATTGGTACAATACATACCAAAGCATAAAGTTTGAACTAAAAATTCATATGACTAGCAAGTTGATATTTGAGTATTATGCATATTATTGCGACTCTCCTAAATTTTACTTTCATAATGTTTATAGATCAAGGGTCCAAAGGAACTCTATGAATATAAGAAAGCATAGCATTGAACAAGATATTAATCCTAAAGTGCAGCAAAATTTCACTTTTTTGTTTATAACAGGTATTTGCCCTATAAGTGCAATCATCATGTACTTTTTGTTATTTATAACAGGTTGAATGTATTAGTAAATTGCAACAAACTTGCACTTTTTTTATTATAGAGCATTAGTCCCAAACTACAGTCTACTTGCATATTTTGTTGCTTGTAAAAGGTTCAACAGAGTATTAGTTCTAAAGTGAAAGTATATTGCACTATTTTGTACCTGGGTGCAACAAGGTTTCACTTTTTGTTGTTTATATCAGACCATTACCAACAATGTGGCTTGTTCAGTTCACTCTCACTCATACTTTTGGACTGACCGAACGAGCTCCCCAACCAGATAAGGTACAAACTAGCCACGGACCAGGAGTAAAAAAAATCACTGGGTTTATAGCGGCGAAGAGTTCGCCGTTATAAACATATAACGGCGAAGACTTCGCCGTTATACTCAACAGCCCATGTTCAGTTCACTAACCACGAGAACAGTTCAAACTAGCTACCGAGAAGTAAACAAGCCACACATGGTTGCTCCATGGCTTGTTTAGCAACTGAACAAGCCATTGTTGGTTATGGCCTTTGAACCAGGTATTAATTCTCAATAAACTTGCACTTTTTAGTTCATAATAGGTGTTGGTCCTAAAATCTAATCAGCTGACACTTTTGTTGTTTATAATGGGTACTTGTCCTAAGGTGTAACCAGCTTGCACTTTTTGTTATTTATAACTTTTTGTTGTTTGTAACATATGACCATATATTATTCCAAAGTGTAACCAACTTCTTTTGTTTATAGATCATTAGTCCCAAACTGCGATTTGTTTGCAGATTTTGTTGGTTATAATAGCTTTAACAAGGTATTACTCCCAGATTGCAAGTAGATTGCACTTTTTTGTAGTTTTGCCATTCAAACAAAGCATTGGTTGTAAAGTGCAACAAAATATCACTTTTTGTTGTTTATAGCATTGAACATGATATTAATCCTAAACACCAACAAACTTGCACATTTTGTTGTGCATGCATATATACATACACATACATACATACATACACATATACATATACGCATATACATGCATGTGTGTATATACGCGTGCATGTGCATGCGTGCAACCACTTAACCAAGATCTCAAAATTTTAACCTTTATTTTTTTACTTACAGTTGAGCCTAGATTTGGGTTATTTTTCATTCTTCCAATTTTAAAGTTATGTTTTCAGACCTTTTGTTGAGTTTAGAACTGGCATCTACTCAGTATATGGTTCCTAATCTCTATAATAAAAATGTAACTATATACGTTTTTAGAACATTGCTTACATTTTTTTCTCAGAACAATTGCTTGTGTATTAATCTCTTAATCTGTATATCATTTGCATGTCGAAGAACATTATTATCATTATTCTTGTTAATACAAGGTATATTTTTATTCAATTTTGTTCAGACAAATCATCGTAGTAAATCGTCCATATGGAGCATAAGTTGATAGCGACGGAGGCCAAAGTCGAAATACTTTAGTCAAATTATGATAGGCTTAGCCGATTGGTTGTGGAGCACATGGGTGGACAAGCGGGCAAGCCCCATCGGGACCAAAACCACACAGAAAACCAGTGAAGTTTTTTGTTTGATATTCAATTATGGTTTTTTTACTTTTGACAATATGATGTGTATATATCTATCAACCATGTGGACATGGTTTTTGTTTAGACTTGCATGTATGTGACATTATTTTAAGTTGTATCAGATAATACTATGAAAGTTGTATGTTATCTGAATGTTTCATTAATTATGTCATTGTTTTCTATTGATTTATAATGTTGTTGGTGATATTATTTTGTTTAGTTGAGATATATATGTTTCATTGCATGCTTGGTATTTTCGAAATGAACATACTTGATGTTGAGTTTGACTACACCAGAATTGTCATTTTATCACGGTTATAACTATTACAAATCAAATTTGTAATAGTTATAACCATTACAAATAGGTACGTGACAAAATCTACAACATATTTACCAACAATTATAACCGTTGGAAATTTCCATATTCCCAACGGTTATAACCGTTGGAAAGTACATTTGCCGACCGTCATTTACCAACGGTTATAAATATGGTAAATAGTAACCATTTTGATCGATAACACTTATAAGGGCTGCAAACCATAACTTTCAACATCTTATACTATCATATGTTATTTCATTCAACAATACAAATTCAAATTTTAGTAACAAAAAACCTGTATCCAAATTTCAAAACCAACATATCACAAAATTTCAAGACAAACATCAAACATACAAAATACTTTATACCAAATTCTACAAAGTTCATTGGATGATAACTTCAAATTTTACTGGTACAAATTTTTTTACTCCTTCATTACCATTAACACTCAACTTATGATTTTTTTTCTTTTCTTCTACAGCTTCTATTAAAGCCTGCATATTCAGAAACTATGCTCAGTTTATCAAAAGGACAAAAAGAAAGCTTCATTGTACTTGACGATCAAATCACATCAAATCTAATAATAAAAACTAAGCACTTTGCTTTGTTAAAACAGAGCTTTACGGCTCATTTTATAAATTAGGATAAGCTCAGTTTTTAACCAAGCTTAATGCTCATTTTATAACTGAGCAAAGCACTCGATTTAAAACCGAGCAAAGCTTGGTTTATAGAGCTTACCACTCAGTTTGTAACTGATCAACTGAGCTTTACCACTCAGTTATAACCTGAGCGGCAAGCTCAGTATAAAAACTGAGCCGGACTCAGTTTACAAACTGAGCGCAGAGCTCACTTTACAAACTGAGCTCATAGCTCAGCTAATCTGAACCCAGGAGCAACGACATTGACCTAAGCAGAAATTGTTAAATACCATAACATTTTGACGTAACTCATCTAAGAATCATTTTTGGTAAATGGGGAAGGTAGTAGTAGGAATTACTGTAATATTTTTGGTTGCATATTCTTTTGTTATAGTTTTGGTTAGACCAGTTACTCTTGCCTTTGCAGCACTATAGTTATGGTACATACAAAGCATTAAGAATATCATGTAGTATTAACAGAAGAGCTAAAATAGAAAAGAAAATATACCTATTTCAAATACAAGTAGTAACTAATTCTAAAATCTAAGTAACTGATGAAATCTATAAGAACCACTATAATTTTTGAATACCACCACAAGTTACATCAAATTAAGTTTAAAGTGTATACCAAGAATAAGGAAGCAAACAATGAAAATTGTACCTTTTATACCTAAACCGATTGAACCAAGCATGTGTTAGCCACATCAAAATTTACAAAGATGCCATACAATCTCCTCTTTAACATCCTAGTTTGATTAAAAAAACAACACTAAATACACATGATTAAAAAAAATTGTTGAAAATTTGATGCATTAAACGAAGTCACATCTGATATTGAGATCAGATCACAAATCAATTCATAATAACAAGAAATACAGAAAACTTAACATAGTGGCTTAAAACACATTGAATTAGTCTATAAGGATGATAAATTTAATTAACCTTGAAGTTGTGTGTTATAATGTCTTTTGATGTGCATTAGAAGTTGTGTGTTATAATGTCTTGAATTGTGTGTTCTAAGTCGAAATAATTCAATGTTTGATATATAACATTTATTAATTGTAATATGAATGTAGTTCTTTTCCTTCAAAATACTTATTTTTGAAGAATAATTAATACAGGATATTGACTGGATGTCATCTTATGTTACCCTATCTATAATAAATACAAGTTCCCATGCTGACTGAAGCGATCTTATCAGTTAAAAATCATGTTTTCAAAATTGTATCAGTTAAAAATTACGTGCACCATAAAATCGAATGCATCATTTCACGCATGCAATTACAAATTACTATTCAACATGACAACTGTTTGCATTTATCAAAAATTTATAAAGGTGTTGACCAAGATATTAGCATTCTGACCCAACTCATGGTCAACAGCAAGTAAACTTTGAATGTTTCTACAAAAGAAAATAACACAACAATATCAACAATCAAGTATCAATAGTACTCATGAAACAAACAAAGACCACATAAACTTCATATTCACCAACCGTTATAACATTAATATCAAACTTGACGCAGCGGATAATTCAAAACGATGTAGATCGTTGAAAGTATCAATAGGTGGATTGATGAATACTGAAATGCCCGAATTCGTTGATCCGAAGATACTAAACTCTAGCTATCCCGAACTCGTTGATCTCGCACGATACCGGGTTCAAAGATCTTCAATTCTTCAAGCGTTGATCAAGCGCACTTGATTCCGCGAATCGGCTTCTACAATCGTTGAATCGAGCGCACTCGATTAACCGAAAGAGGAGATAGGAGATACACTCAACTACCAATTGAAATTGAAAGCACAAAGCTAACAAAAGAGAATTTTATTCAATATTCAACCACCTTTACAAATGAGAGACTCGGCCTATTTATAGGCGTTTTCCAACTCACATGAAAAAACAACAAAAAATTACATCTCCTAAGTCGGTTCCGACTTAACAAAGAGATTCCGACTCAACCTAAGTCGTACACGACTTACAACTTAAAAGAATACAGACATCATATGATTTACAACAGACGTCATACGACTTATAAAATATACGACTTAAAAACAGGTACGAGCTACGAGTTAACAAATACAAACAGATTACATCACTTAAGTCGTAGACGACCTAGCAGCTTCCCACGACTCAATCTTCAGACGACTTAATATGAGGTGGCTTACGACTTAGTATAAGTCGGTGGCGACATAACAGCAGTTTCTTCACGACTTAAAGAATCAACGATTTTAGATTAACTCGGCATAAGATTCTACGGCATCCAGAGCTTCAGCGACTTAAACATTAGCGGCATCCCAAATCAACGTCTTAAGAGATCAACGGTCTTCATACTTCAGCGACTTAAAGAATGGACGACATCCGTAGCTTTGCGACCTAAAACAAAAGCGGCATCAGGAATCAACGTCTTAAGGAAATCAAAGACAGAGATTAACTCGGCAGACACATCAACGGCATCCAGGGCTTCGCGACTTAAGATGAGACTTTACGACTTAAGAAGCCTAACTCCGCGACCTAAGTCTGTACGACTTAAAACTTCGCGACTTAAGAACATAGCATCTGAACCCTCTTCATGCGACCTTAGTTCCAACTCGTTAAGTCGTACACGAGTTAAAAACAAGTTAAGTCGTATCTCTTCATCAGTAGGTCGTCCCTTGGCTACATGACCTAACTGCTTGCTATCTCGCTTATCTTCCTTAAGTCGTACCAACGACTTATAAGCTTTGTTAGGTCGTAGCCTTTTCTCCCTTACTTGGTTAAGTCGTAACCCTCCCCCGTTAAGTCGTAGCTCCTCCTCACGTGGCTCCTTAGGTCGTAGACGACCTACAACTTCTACGTTAGGTCGCAAAGCTTGGTCACGACTTATGCCTTTGACAAATGAGGGTTGCGCTGCATCATCCTCCCCGGGTTGAGAAAAATTCGACCTCGAATTTGTAAATTCTTCTCTATCAGCTCGTTCATCTCCGTGATATGGTACGAGATGTTTAACATTGAACACATCAGACGTATACACATCATCTGGCAGCTTCAGTTTATAAACATTTTCATTGATTCGTTTCACAACTTCCACCGGACCAATTTTCCTGGCTTTCAATTTGTTATACGCGCCTACTGGAAAACGATCTTTCGTTAATACTGCATAAACCAAATCACCTTCATGAAATTCAACACTCCTTCATTTCAAATCTGCAGATCGTTTGTATTTCTCATTTGCCTTCTTCAATCGTTCCTGAACGATTTCATGACACTCTGTCAATCCTTCAACAAAATCAACAGCTTTCTTAACTGTCTTCTTTGACTGTGGCACTACCGCTAAATCCAACGGTCCTTTCGGTAAGCTCGAATAGACAATCTGGAATGGACTGAACCCAGTACTTCGATTCACAGCATGATTATGAGCAAACTCTGCCTGGCATAACTTCACATCCCAACTCTTTAAATTGTCCTGTACAAGACATCTCAACAAGTTTCCCAACGATCTATTAACCACCTCTGTTTGTCCATCAGTATGCGGATGATAGGCGGCGGCGCTGCTAAAATTCAACTTCGTTCCCACCATCCTCCACAAACTTAGCCAAAAATGACTCAGAAAACGAGTATCCCTGTCCGACACAATTGATTCTGGCAATCCATGAAGTCGATAGATCTCTTTGAAAAACAACTGAGCAACGTGAACAGCATCCGCCGTCTTCTTACAAGCAATAAAATGTACCATTTTCAAAAATCGATCAACCACCACATAAATGGAATCGTTACCACGCTGTGTCCTCGGCAATCCCAACGTAAAGTCCATACTCACATCAACCCATGGTTTAATTGGTACAGGTAACGGCATATATAACCCAGCATTAGTTGCAGTTCCTTTCGAAATCTGACAGATATGACAACGCTCCACAAACCTTTCCACCTCTTTCCTCATCGATGGCCAAAAGTAAGACTGTGAAATTAGCTGTAAAGTACGGTCCCTACCCACGTGGCCTTCTTCATGTAGCTCCTTCACAATCTTCATCCTCAAACTGCAATCAGGTATGCACAATCGATTTCCCTTGAACAGAAAACCGTCTACCATCATAAACTCATCCGTCTTTCCCTCCTTGACTTTATCCACAAGCTTTGCAAAGTAAGGATCTTCGACAAATAGTTCCGGCAACATTTCAAACCCCGTCACTTCAACCTTCATTGTTGTCAACAAATGATTCCTCCTACTCAAAGCACCAGCCACTCGATTCGTCACCCCTGACTTGTGTTTAACAACGAAAGTAAACTGTTGTAGATATGCAATCCACGATGCATGTCTTGCTGAAATCTTGTCCTGCCCTTGTAAATGCTTCAACGCTTCATGATCAGTGTAAAGAACAAACTCCTTCTGAAATAGATAGTGTCTCCAGTGTTTGATAGATTGCACAACAGCATAAAATTCCACATCATATGTACTGTATCTCATCTTCGCTCCTGACAACTTCTCACTGAAATATGCAATTGGACGTCCCTTCTGACTCAACACTCCTCCAATTCCAACCTTGGATGCATCAGTATATAGTTCAAACACTAGCTGAAAATCAGGTAATACTAGAATTGGTGCAGACGTCAAGAGTTCTTTGATTCGCTCAAAAGCAACTCCGGCTTCCTCCGTCCATGCAAACTGTTTACCCTTCATGCAATCCGTAATAGGTGCCATCACACTACTAAAGTGTGGAATAAACCTCCGATAAAATGAAGCCAACCCGTGAAAACTACGAACTTCCGTTATCGTCTTGGGCTGTGGCCAATCTCTAATCGCTTCAACTTTACTTTGGTCAACCTGTATTCCTTCCTCCGACACAACGTACCCCAGAAATAAAACACTATGCGTCATGAACACGCATTTCTTCGTTGCAGCATAAAATTCTTCTTGTCGCAATACCATCAGCACTTCTCTTAGATGATTCAAATGTTCCTCCGGACTCCTACTATAATCAGAATATCATCGAAATACACCACCACGAACTTCCCAATGAATGGTCTAAAAATCTGATTCATCACTCGCATAAATGTACTTGGCGCATTTGATAAGCCAAATGGCATTACCAACCATTCGTATAGACCCTCCCTAGTTTTAAAAGCAGTCTTCCACTCATCACCTGGTCTGATACGAATTTGATGATATCCGCTCTTCAAATCAATCTTCGAAAAGATAGTAGCTCCGCTTATTTGATCTAGTAAGTCATCCAACCTCGGCATCGGAAATCTGTATCTCACAGTAATCTTATTCAATGCTCTACTATCGGTGCACATCCTCCACGTTCCATCCTTTTTGGGTACCAATAAAGCTGGTACAGCACAAGGACTCAAACTCTCCTGCACACGCCCCTATTCAAGCAATTCCTCTACCTGCCTCCGCAACTCTTCATGTTCCTTCGGACTCATTCGATAATGTGGTCTGTGTGGCAATACAGCACCTGGAACAAGATCGATTTGATGTTGAATATCCCTCAACGGTGGTAACTCCGTTGGTAACTCCTCCGGAAATACATCGTCAAATTCTTTCAGTACTGGTTTTACTTCTTCTGGTATTTCAACCACTTCTTGACTCTCTTGTCCAATCAACATGAATACCTCAGGCTCTTTCTCAACCTCCTTAACAAACTCCTTCAAGGATAATAAAGTTTTCAGCTCTTCAATTTCTTCTGATTTACTTTCTCCCGGTTGTCTCTTCTTTGGAACTAAGACAATCTTCGTGCCTTCAAACATAAAACTATAACTGTTGGTCCGACCGTCATGTTGTACTGCTCGATCATACTACCATGGTCTTCCCAATAATAAGTGGCAAACATCCATCTCTACTACATCACACCAAATTTCGTCTTTGTATTTCTTCCCAATAGAGAATGGAACACGAACTCGTCTATCCACTTTCACTTCTCCTCCTTTTCTCAACCATGCTAATTTGTATGGATTCGGATGTTTCTCGGTCTTCAACTTCAATTTTGTCGCAGCCTCGGTTGAAATGATATTGTCACAGCTTCCTGCGTCAATCACAAATTTACACACCTTCCCCAATATAGTACAAGTCGACTGAAAGCTATTACTCCTCAACCAACTAGCCTCTTCCTGCTTCGGTGTCAAACATGATCTCCTCAACATTAGATTACAACCTTCATCTCCTGACGCAATATCCTGCTCATCCTCCTCAACTGGACTAGAACAATCCCCATCACCATCCTCATCCTTAATTTCTGCAATCATGGTTCTCTTCTTTGGCTTTGGACACTCACTGCTTTTATGACCCAATTCCTGACAATTGTAACATTTGAAACCATTGTTAACCCTTTCCTTCTCAACCTCCTTCACCACTGGTCTACTGATAGGTTTAGAAACATTAGAACTTCCACCAACACCCTTCGCTTGATTGTTAGAATTAGTAAACACACCACTTCCTCGTCGTCCCTGTTTCTCCCAAGCCAACGCTTTCTGATGTGCTTCCGCTACAGATCTTGGATCGAACATATTAACCATATCCTGAATCTGCATTCGCAATCCTCCAACAAATCTGGCTGTTAACTGTTCTTCTTTTTCCATAATATCGTTCCTTGCAATCAGTTGATAAAATTCGTCAGCATAGTCATTCACAGATTTCGTCCCTTGTCTCAAGTTTTGCAAACGTTGATACATCAAAGATTGATAATTGTAAGGTAAGAACGTTGCTTTCATCAATTTCTTCATCTTCTCCCAAGATTCAATCTTTGACTTCCCCATTCGCTCACGTGTAAGTTTAGTTTGCTGCCACCATGCCAAAGCTCTACCCCTCAGCCTCGTAGCAACCAACTTCACTCTACGATGTTCTAGAACTTCTTTGAAGTCAAAAATCTCCTCGACATTAGCTACCCAATCTAGAAACTCCTCTGCTTGCATACCACCTTTGAATTCGGGAATTTCAGTCTTCATCCCTGACTCCCACTTGTGATCATATTCAGAGTAATTTCTTCCTTGTCCTCGTCCTTGTCCTCGAACACTACCACCATCATACTCCTCTTCAAAATCAGATGTATATCGTTGTCTATCTCGTCCACCCACATCTCTACTACCATCACGCCTACCACCATCATTCCTTCTATCTACATTCCTCCGTTCACGATCATTCACGTTCCTTCCATGCCCTTGATCATTTTCAACACTTCTGTCTCGATTAGAATGAGGTGAGACTCTACTTCCCCCATGGTTAGATTCAGGTGAAACCCTTCTCCGATTTTGATTCATTTCCGTCATAAGCTTCTCTAACCGGCCAATTCCTTCGTTAAGCTTTTCACTAAAGTTTTCATTGATTCTTTGCTCCATCTCATCAGCTTCTTCTCTTCGATACAAAGCTTCTACGTTTTGGTGGCGATTAGCTCTTCTTGGCGGCATATTTGAATACTTCACAAACTCTTCAACACTTCAAAATCCAAACACAATTCGGACTTTGATCCAAAATGAAACGGATCGAAAACTTCCACTTTGTAGCAAATCGCGATGAACACGATGGACAAAGTTTCGGCCTCCAATTCAAATCCGATCAACAACTTCGAACAATGATGAACTCTTCTTCCTCTCGGCCACGGCTCAAACTTCAAACTTCTCGGCCAAACAACTTCAACTTCAAAATGATTAGGCTCCAAGTCTCGATCTAACTATGATTGGTTAGAACAAGCTCTGATACCAAACTGACGCAGCGGATAATTCAAAACGATGTAGATCGTTGAAAGTAGCAATAGGTGGATTGATGAATACTGAAATGCCCGAATTCGTTGATCCGAAGATACCGAACTCTAGCTATCCCGAACTCATTGATCGCGCACGATACCGGGTTCAAAGATCTTCAATTCTTCAAGCGTTGATCAAGCGCACTTGATTCCGTGAATCGGCTTCTACAATCGTTGAATCGAGCGCACTCGATTAACCGAAAGAGGAGATAGGAGATACACTCAACTACCAATTGAAATTGAAAGCACAAAGCTAACAAAAGAGAATTTTATTCAATATTCAACCACCTTTACAAATGAGAGACTCGGCCTATTTATAGGCGTTTTACAACTCACATGAAAAAAACAACAAAAAATTACATCTCCTAAGTCGGTTCCGACTTAACAAAGAGATTCCGACTCAACCTAAGTCGTACACGACTTACAACTTAAAAGAATACAGACATCATATGATTTACAACAGACGTCATACGACTTATAAAATATACGACTTAAAAACAGGTACGAGCTACGAGTTAACAAATACAAACAGATTACATCACTTAAGTCGTAGACGACCTAGCAGCTTCCCACGACTCAATCTTCAGACGACTTAATATGAGGCGGCTTACGACTTAGTATAAGTCGGTGGCGACTTAACAGCAGTTTCTTCATGACTTAAAGAATCAACGGTTTTAGATTAACTCGGCATAAGATTCTACGGCATCCAGAGCTTCAGCGACTTAAACATTAGCGGCATCTCAAATCAACGTCTTAAGAGATCAACGGTCTTCATACTTCAGCGACTTAAAGAATGGACGGCATCCGTAGCTTTGCGACCTAAAACAAAAGCGGCATCAGGAATCAACGTCTTAAGGAAATCAAAGACAGAGATTAACTCGGCAGACACATCAACGGCATCCAGGGCTTCGCGACTTAAGATGAGACTTTGCGACTTAAGAAGCCTAACTCCGCGACCTAAGTCTGTACGACTTAAAACTTCGCGACTTAAGAACATAGCATCTGAACCCTCTTCATGCGACCTTAGTTCCAACTCGTTAAGTCGTACACGAGTTAAAAACAAGTTAAGTCGTATCTCTTCATCAGTAGGTCGTCCCTTGGCTACATGACCTAACTGCTTGCTATCTCGCTTATCTTCCTTAAGTCGTACCAACGACTTATAAGCTTTGTTAGGTCGTAGCCTTTTCTCCCTTACTTGGTTAAGTCGTAACCCTCCCCCGTTAAGTCGTAGCTCCTCCTCACGTGGCTCCTTAGGTCGTAGACGACCTACAACTTCTACGTTAGGTCGCAAAGCTTGGTCACGACTTATGCCTTTGACAAATGAGGGTTGCGCTGCGTCAAAACTAGTTTGATAATATAGAAAATTATAAATTCAATACTAATTTTAAATTTGACAAATTTGAAAGATTGTGATATAATCTTTTTTTTGGGGTTTTCAGGTTTCCGCTTGTTTTTGTTTACTTGCACTTTTTGTGGTTCGGTTTGAACAGTAAATTTATTATTTTACAAATTTTGTTTTACGTCTTTATGATTTTGTGCGTGATTATATAACATGTATGAGATTTTTATTTTTTATTTTAGTCCTAATTTATTTTTAGTAAAAATCAATAGTTAAAAGCAATATTTTTTGGGTCTTTCTTTTTTATCCTAGCAGATGCTGACTCTAATTTAATTCACTTAGATTTTGCTCTACTTGGTGATCGAGGACTAAATTTATCACTTCAATTAACAAATATTATTTGATTAATAAATTCTAACTTTTTAATTATAATAATGATTTGAATGCAGAATAAAATATACCTAGATGATTATAAAAAAGTAAACATTATATCACTATTTAATGAAAAAATAAGTACTTCTTAAATATACCAATTTGTGCCTTACCAAGCATTTGATTAGTGATTTCTTTGGATAAGTTGTAATGGCTTGCAACGATAAATTGGAAGAAATAACCTTCCTGGATCTACTTCTTTGCATAATCAACTTCTTCATGCCAGATTTGAAAATCTCACTCACTCCTACTACAAACATAATTTCAACTCCAATCACCGGTCTTTGCAATAAAACAGTTTTGAAAACTATTGGCAAATTTTGCCTGTATAATTTTATATTTTTTCAAAGTATACATGTATCTAATTTCCTTTTTTAAAATATAATATATTAGATAGTTGTGTAAAATGATTGAGCAGTACTATGTAATAAAACAACATTCAAAGAAAATAAAAGACTAAACTAAATTGAAATAAAAATAAATGAGATGAAAATAATCATATTATAATTCATAATCAAATCAAGAAGTACAAAATGATCGAAACTACCACATGTTAATTGGCATAACATGTACAATGTTTAAACTTGGAGTATATGCTCCTAATATACATCAGAAGAGGTTTTCACAAACACATAACATTGAATCAAAACTCTATACCTTAATTTCTAACGTGCTCACTTGGACACTTTGGCTAAAGTACATTATGATACATAGAGGTTCTTATGGAATTATCCTTACATTTCATATCGGAATATTTTATTTTGATACATCCTCGAGTATAAAAGCGTAACAACTGACTTGAGTATAAAAGTGTTACAACTGATTTGAGTGATAACAATAATTAATGCATGGTATAAATATTGATCTCCCAAGTAAACAAAAAAGAGCTGCTAATGCTATACATGAGTGATCTATTTCATAATAAGGAATCAACCGAGCTTTTATTTACCGTGTTTTTTGAACTCTATGAATTAATCGTTTTCTTAATCTTTCATTCCCTCACTCTTCGATCATAATTGAACGTCGATGCTAAGGATACACGACCTTGGTTTAATTGTAAAGATGTTTTCTTTTACATGACAACAGATTATTGACGTTGCTGTAATGTTATGTGTTTACAGATATGACAATTAAACTGTGGTTGGTTGAGAAAAGGCTGGAGGGATCTTATTTTTCAAAGGATTCAGATTGTTTTTGATTTTGGAATCTAAACATTTTAACTGAATGCTATTTATTTTGTTATGCAGTAAGATTAGTCATATTGATCAATGTAGAAACCAATGTTGTACTGCATACCATTATTATGTTGCTAAAATAAATATCTATGTATAAATTTTGGAAGTTATTTGATTTCCATTTCATGTATCAAGTTAGTCTTCAACACTAAATGTTTGATTTACATTTCATGTATCAATTTTTCGTTTATCATTTTAGGTGAATGTCAGTTTCTCGTATTGACAAAGATTGACGAATTGAACAAAATAATGAACAAATTTAAAACAATATAAAAACCTTTGTAAAAATGCATTCACTAAGTACTTAAAAGTCAGCCAAATGAAATCACATGAATCGATTTATTTCGTCTGCTAATGAAATTTTCATGTAATACCAAGTTATTAGATAGGGCAATAAATGAAAATCATAGTAAGTGTGATAAGTTTTCAAAATTACATGACATTTAAGATATAAGTAGAGTAAAACATGGTAACACTTAGAAGATGATTAGTAAATTTAAGTAAAACAAACACAGGTCGACAGGAAATAACTACCAAAGCAGATCGGCAGGAAGCATATTAAAAAAGGATTCATTTCCCTGTTCAACTACTGTATTTAACCAATAGCCATAATAAATTGATTATTCAAGTATATTTTTTATCAAATTACTATATCTGAAGGTGTACAAAGCAATTCCTACTTATGAAAAGGCTGTAGGCATCAGTATTCTTTGACAGAACCAAAATAGCAGCAGCGACCGAGGAAGGGAATTCGACATCAGTATCCAAATTGGCAGCGTCTTGAGCATCTTATTACTCGATCTATAGCCTTTCTTTTGGTAGTAGCATTGCCTGTCATTTTCGATGACTTCCACCTGAGAGTCTTATGCTATACGATTAGCTTCAGATTCAACAACGGCTCCAGGCGATAGGAAAACTCGAGTTCCAGATCGCGAATTTTGGTGACAGTAGTGGCTATTGTTTCGAGTCTTGTTCCAGCAACTTTGACCGCATCACATTCATCAATCATAGGTAGCATCTCGACAATTAGATTGATGAATATTGTGACGACGAGCCACCCATTGACCACCTGACTCAAGCACTAAAACACTCAAACTGTAGACTAGCAACGCGACATATTATTTTTGCATCTACAGGCGACGGAAGCAAGTCTGGGGTGGAGGGGTGTTAAGGGACGGAGGTGCGAGGAGACGAAAACCCTAGAATGGAATTTTGATTTACAGAATAAGTAGAAAAGAGAGAAGCATGAGAGAAGAGATGATTAATAATAATAGGAAAAATGACGATCCTATCCATACCACTTTTACCTATTTACGAAATTACCAGATTTGGTAACGGAAATAACCATGGTAAATGCTTCTTACGGAAATAATCGTTTAAAATTTGTAACGGTTATAACCGTTACAAATCGAAATGAAAAAAGCATTATAAAAAGACATGTTTGGTGTAGTGTTTGAGGTTTAGAAATGCAGTAAAAAAGTTGAAAAATTGCTTCATAAATGACGTCGGTAAGGTGTGGAAAAACCGGAAATTTTACTCTAAATTTGATGTCACCATGGCGTCGGTACAGCGTCGGAAAACGCTGTCGGGAAGACGTCGGAAAAATGGCATCCGAAAGACGTCGGAAAACACATAACGCGTGGCGTCGGAAAGACGTCGGAATTTTTTTTTCCACGCTAGTTTTACCGACGCTAAATGTGACACCCCACCTCTATACTCACACTAGCCAAGGACACTACGGGGTAATGCCGTCGACTAGCATGAAGAATAAGGCTGTTGAGGAGCGACCATCTGTGTAATTGCTTTGTGCGAGTACCGATATGTCAGATAGTATGTCATGCTTTTCATTTCAAGAGGAAATCTGACATATCAAATACAAACTCAAAACTACTACACAGTGACTTTGTGGCCTTCAGAAACAAATATAAAATATGCATAACATAAATCAATCACAGATATTCATATCACTAAGGCGGAAACATATATGAATATAACATATAGGAGTGTACATCAAAGTAGTGGTCATACAAGATCCACTACATCACAAAAGAATAGGTACAAATGCTAAACAAAAGAATACGTATAAATCAAGGAGTCTCTATCTCGAATGTATAAAAACAAAAACTACCAAGCTAAAGTAGTGAGCCAAAAGTCAGAAGCTAATCCCTGGTAAGAAGTCAAGTGGAAGCACCTGAAACACCTCAGTCTGACCCGAGTATTATTTAAGAAGAAAATTAATAAATGGATCAGTCTAGCTATAATTATCATGTAAGATCAGATAGGATAAGAGACATGACAAATATATATGATAACAACAAAAATCATACAATATCTCAAATTTTCTCAAAACACCAAAAAGAATGTCATATTCTTTATTTTATTCATCATGTCAAAAATATTGATAAAGCTTATCCAAGCAAATCACAAATATTTGTGAAACCCAAATTTCAGAAATCATCAATTAGAAATCCAGAAATCACAAAAAAGGGGGGAGGCCTATCATAAACGGGAGCCTGAAAACTCACCAACACGTGTATCACAAACGGGACGCTATCCCATAAAAATAAGGGGTACAATCCCCCCTTCGGGACTGATAAGCTGAACATTGACGCACCTAAAAAGATACACCCCAAGCACAGGCGAACATTGACGCACCTAAAAAGATACGACCCATGTACATATTTATTGAGCCGAACATCGATGCACCTAAAAAGATATGCCCCATGCTCCGAACTCGTTGAGCCGATTGCTCCACGAACGGTCAAAAGACCAGAGGTTGCTAGCCCCTAAAAATGAGATGAAGCTCAACATAATGGGGTATTGTCCCCTACGCGGACAAAGAGACATCGCATATCGCTAGTCTAAACCAAAAAATGATCGACATAGGTCAATAAAAGTGTAAATTAGACCAAGCTAGTAAATAAATGAGTTTAGCTTCATGTCTCATAACCACTGGCTTAACTTAAATATTTACGAACAAATTGTAGATTTTCACTCGAAAATTGTCACAAGATTTCAATCGAACAAGTCTAAGAATTAACCGACGAAGTAAACGCAAGTGTTTCATACCACTTGTTTTGCTAAGTACTTTAATTGGATTTCTCGTATGAATGAGGTAAAGGTTTGTATATACTAATAGATTGGAAAACGGTTTTAAAAATGAGCTTTGTATTTAAAAGTAGTATTGAAATCATTTTTGTAAAAGAGTTTGAGTATTTACTACTAGTATAGAAACCTTTGTATTTTAAAGTGACAAATCATAGAAAAGATTGTAAAAACAATCTATCACCAAAAATTCACATTCGACGACATGAATCAAAACCATAGAAATCGATATCAAATCCATCAAATGGATATTCCAAAAAACCCAGAAAAGAAGACATCAAAGTCGATAATAAGTGACAACAACCAACCGGATCGACAATAATCGATTAAAATGGAAATTCTCATAAAAATAGGCAAAGTGCCAAATTTGAACAGCGCCAGACGTCTGGTGGTTCTTCCCAGACGTCTGAGCTGAAGGTCTGGAATTTTTCCAGGCCACTCAGATGTCTGAGCTTAAGGTCTGGAACGTTTGTTCCATTGCCTCAGACATCTGAGTGTTCTACCAGACGTCTGAGCTAAAGCTCAAGGCAAAAATCACCCTAGGCCATTAATGGCAAAATCGGTTTGGAAGCGATCGGATGAGCGATGGTGGCTAGGGATTTATGCCAAGCGACAACCCAGCCCTATAGGCTCTTCAATACACTCCAAACAACATGTCCAAACATCCATAGTAGGATTTTCATAGGTTTTGACTTTAAAATACCAAAATTGGAAAATTCACCAAACTAATTCAATTCAAAATCAAATGGACATGAATTAGATGTTAGGAATTCATACCTAACAACAATGAGAGCTATAGACATAGATGTGAGTTCAACAACTCACCTTTAAACTCAAAAACAACAATTGAGAAGCTCTAAAACAATGAAAGATCAACTCCACTTCAATCACAACTCTAGAAGCTCCAATCTATGATCATATGCAAATATTTCCTAAGTTAGGTTATAGAAAATTATGAAAATTGGAGAGAGATTGAGATGGAGAAGATGAAGAGGATGCTTACCTAAGCTTCTCTTCAATTTAGAACTTGAATTTGAATTCCTAAGAAAAGCTAGGGCTTAGGAATTTTGATTTTCCATCTTTTCCCCCATTTTCCTTTTTTTTTGCTTGAGTGTTAGGAAATTATGAGTGGAATGAATGAAGATGAGAGGAGTTTGGGTATTTGATAGAGGAGTTGGGTTACCTTGTTGGGTTAGTGTGCAAGAATCAAACCCAAAGCCCAAATGAAAATACCAATATCCTAATCTACTCCAAACATATCAATGTTTATACTCAAAAAAGTTGTAAACATCGTTTTGAACTCAATGGAAGTGGTTTCGAGTCCGGATTCGACTGTTTACAAAAAGTAACATTTCGGACTTTAAATTCAACAAACGATGCTATATTTAAATATATAATCGTAAAATATGCGGTTTGTTACACTAAAAATGGCGTCGGAAATAGCTTTTTCGACGCCGTTTTGACGTCGAAAAATCAGTTTTCTATTTGTAGTGCGGCTGGGGTATTTTGTTACGGGAGTGAGCATTTGTTATATAGGAGAGAGCATTTGTAAAAGGATTAGCGGGTTGTGGGTTGTAGACCTTGGGCCATGTTTTTTTATCACTTTTCAAAAAAAAAAGTTTTTAAACATACTTGTAAATGGGATGAAAAATCAACAGTTTTTGTTGATATTATGCCAGGTGAATAATATAACAGGAATCTTCTTTCTTTTCTCCTTTTTTTTCCTAAAATCTCCATAATCTATTTTACCCTGAAAATTATACTTCATGATAATGAGAGAGTAACATTTACTTAACGTGGCTGATCTAGTGCTTTGGTGTCATTGCTTGTTTGAACAAGTTAAGATGTTACAGAGTCAAAATATATGCATAATCAAACCGACCGTAGGGAGGTTTGCTTACTTCTACTAGCCAAAATCAATTTTTTTGAAGCTCGAAAAACATGTATCAGTGTCTCAGTGTGATTTCCAAATGTTGTGTTTCCTCCTTTGGCTTCGGGAGAAAATAAAATATCTCTTCTCCAATTCACGATTCATTCTTCTAAGTATCCCGATTTCAACTCCTTTCAAATTTCAGTTCTCTCGTTCTCTCCTTATTAATTTCAATTTCTGAACCCTAACTCCCCACCACCAATCCACCTTCATAGCTAAACCACCTGGGCTGCCTCCGTCTCCCTAGTTTCCTCCGTATCTTACTCCTCTCAAACTCCCGTTCTAAATAACGCTCACAAATCCTAACTAATCAAACCAAACCACAAACCTAACTGATTAGCCAGAAACTCACTTCCTCACACCTACGGCCTGTCGCCAGCAACATCATAGCAATCGCAACCAATCGCAACTACATCCTTACCTACGGCCTGTCGCCAGCAGCGATCAGCCAGCACCTCACTTCCTCATGCCTGCGTCCTATCGCCAGCAGCATCACAGCAATCGAAAGCACCTCCTTGCCTATGGCCTGTCACCAGCAGCGTCACAGAAATCACACCCCTTTTGTATTTTATGCTGGAAAAAAATTGATTTTTACAGGAGCTATTGATTGATACCGCAAGCTTAAGGTATGCATTTAATAATTTACAAGTTGTAGAACTGATTTTTACGCTAGAAAAATACTTGATTTTGCTTGTTTCAAATGTATCATAAAGGTATAATGGAAAGGAACATTCAAACATTCGGTAAATAAACAATTAGTGATTTTTACTGCTATAGAGAAACGTACACTTGAGGGTTTACCGTCTAAATGGATCTCTTTTTTCTGTTAATAACATTTAATAATTTAAAAGTTTGTCAAGATTTTGAAAATATGGTAAAGGTGAAGCAGAATGTACAAGGACTGCGTACCGAATTATCAAATGTATGACTCATAATCAAATAGATACTGTTACATACGATTGTAAATCAAGCTGATCCCGTTTGTGATTCATAATCAAGCACACCGTCTACAAATGTTGTTCCAACTAATCCACTGGATCTTAATGCTCCTTGTGCATCAAAACCATGGGATTTTCCTGCTCGGATAACCAATGAAATTGCTTATTCGGTTAAAAATCAGAGCGATCCTGGACAGACTGCTAATGCAGCTAGACCATTGTCTCCACTTGAAGAATTACTTGTTGCAGCTGCAAAAAAATACCCAAACAACTGTGAAGGTACATAATCTGGTAGTTCTGATGTTCGTGGAAAAAATACTGTTACTGTACATGAACCCTATGTTTTGGAGCAAAGTTATGGATATGCTCCAGCAAATCCTTCATCTACACTTGCAATGCATAATGATAAAAAATACTTTAAATGAGACTCAGATCTCTTCTGAATCACCGATTCACCCTAATACTTCAAATAATAGAGAAGACGGGGCACTTCATTCTTGGATGCCTTTTTTTCCAAGGTCCCACTTTGCTGTAGAGAGTTTATTTCACACAGGCGTTCAGTGCGATGGATGTGGCATGCTTCCAATTAAGGGATCCAGATTTAAGTCCAAAGTTTAAGAATTTGGATTTTCAAATGTTATATATTCAGTTTGTGTTCTTGTTATGCTGATAACTTGCCTTTTTTTAACAGACTGGAAGACTCTGATTTATGTAACGTTTGTTACAACCGGATACCTTCTAAAAAGGGAAGAAAAATGGATTATATAAAAATTGATCTAGATCGCATTGCACATAGGCTGTCCTTCAAAGGAAGGCATAATCATGTATGATATGATATCTTTGCAATTCTTTTACCTGGCGATATTCTTGATCAGCTAGAACACATAGATAGCTGTTTCTTAAAATTTTTGCAGGGGAGTTCACATACATTGCGTCCATTTTTTAGTTTCTTTTTGTTATTAGCCTTATCCCACTCCTCAGGGTGGGGATTATTTACTTTATATAATTTTTCTTAGTTAGCCTAGCATGCCACCATACAGTTGGTCCGGTTCAAAAAATTGATTACAAAATTTCGATTAAAATTTCTAGAAATATTTTCTATAGATATTGTACATATACCATGGTCACTAACTTAAATTCTTAATTCAAATATCAGCATCGTAGACCTCACTACCCATTGCAGACTGTGTTTCGTGGCTACAATGCTGCAAAACCACAGTGGAACAACCATGAAAGCCTATTCATTAAATAGATATATTTTTAGTTGAAAGTTTCAATATAATCATGGGTTTGAATCACAACCATAATTAAAATCAGTATATATTTTTAGCTGGAAATTTTAATGTTATACGATATCATGAATCCAATTCTCATAAGAAAACATATCCTTTTTCTTTTTATATTCTAGATTCATTTATCTTTGTTATATTTTCATTATCCGTACAATTTTTATTAAATATTCATCATTCAAAGTAAA
Organism: Allium fistulosum; assembly: GCA_030737815.1. Taxonomy (NCBI): domain Eukaryota; kingdom Viridiplantae; phylum Streptophyta; class Magnoliopsida; order Asparagales; family Amaryllidaceae; genus Allium; species Allium fistulosum. Next base: position 241,227,656 of record CM060902.1, read on the forward strand.
AAAGATAATAATAATTTTAGGCTGGTTTTGTTGGTTGACTGAATGTTGCTGTATTTTAGATTAAACAGATGGGTGTGTTTGAATTTTTTTTGATGCCCGTAGACCCGAATCTTCTAAATCTTAGGACTGAAATCTGTTTTGGATAAAATTGATGATTTTTTTACTCTTTAAAACTGGAATCCAACCTTTTTTTATAGATTTTTTTAGTTATAACAATGTTGTTGATCCAAATGAATTCATATAAAAAAAAGGTGCAGCAGCAGTAACAAATCTTGTCTACAACAGTCATGACAGCAGTTCTTATCTGGTATTACGTATATGATTTAACATTAAAATATGATTTTGTTTTGTTTCTAATAATTCATATAACTTCAACCCTTTTTACTCAAGATTAAATGTCAAAAGCCATTTTAAATCGATAGCTACATGTGTGAATGATATTATTCAGTAGTAGCTGGATTGAAACACTACAGGAAAGAAGAAAAATAATGGCAAGAGAAGGAAGAAGAAGAGAACAAGATTTTGCATGCCTGAATGGTGGTATCTGCAGCCAAATGCAGATGATAATAATGCAGATGATATTAAAATATGTTTAATATAGATTTAGTTCAGTTGTGAATCATAAACTATAAAAGAAAATATTTGGCTTTATAATAAAATAAAAAATCTTCATTGTTTCTGTGTACCTTTGCTAACTAAGAATTTTATAATGCACATTACATCAGTGTTATGTGTCATATTTCATTTCCTGTATGCTACTTGCACTCAACCTAGCATCTTGAACAGAAATGCACTGTATTATTTTAAAGTCTGTTATTTTATTTTTATAGATCTTTTAATTTAAAATTCATTCTTTAATTTGACAGATTTGTTGTTTTTAATTCATAAATCTATAAAGAAGTATATAATAGTATTTTCAAAAAGTCTACTTTTTTAAACGCTGACCTTTTCCATTTAAAATTCATTCAAAATGCAGGTCAAATTCATAATTAAGACAAAAATTAACAACATTTTTTCATCTGATATTATACAACTTAACGGTCGGTTTTTCCACCGTTGTGCGGTTATACTAGTTAATCTTGAGAGCATTTCTCATCCATGGACAAACACGTGATCTGCATTGTAATTTAAAAACTGATAGTAGATGAGCTAAATTGTAAATAAAATAACCTGGGCTAAACCTTAATTAGGATTCTACAATTAGCTATGTGGTAGCATCAAATCTTTATTTATTTGAAAAATACATATATTAAATTTATGTCACAATTTTCACTTGAGACAAAGTTCATATCGTAAGAAGCGTAGTTGTCCAACGTCATGATTTAAAGTTTAAGGTTAAGATGAATCAACCTGTCAAAACATTAAACGTCGAATCACAGAGTGTCTTAAGTGTCTACAACTAAGGTTGTATACTACTGTAGTTGCATAGTTGCACCAACACATTTGTTGTTTTGCACATAGCAACAATGCACGACATACATAAGCTTAATGCGAAAGAACTGGACGAGAGTTGCGGTGGTCTTGAGAGAAACTTGCAGTGCCGAAGAACGAAGTTGTGTAGCTCATGGTTTAGATTTTGGGATGGTAAAAACTTTTAGAATGTATGTTTGTTTTTTTTATTTTTTCAACATAGATGATGAGAAGTAGTGATAATAAGGTGGTGAGAAACTAAGGAAAAACGAAAAAAATTTGTGTTTTAATCGGACAAAATGAACGATTGAAACACTAATAATGTCTATGGTTCCAGAGAGCTGAGGGCTAATTGAGTTGCAAATCAAAGTAATTCATGGTCTCCGTGATTCGTGGTGTGATCGCAGTTTTTTCCAGATATCATAACACTACTTGAAAGTGAAAAAAAAAGTGCAATATCTCAAAAGATAAAAAATGAGATTTCTTCATACACTCCTAGGTAACTAATATCCCTTTTTTGTTCACCACTCACACAATTATTATTATTTTTCTTATTTTTTACCGAAAACAAAATTATATAGTTTTGCATGAAGATGACACAGCATAAAGTAAATGATACGTTTTTCTTTGTCAGCACGCAAGATGAAATACCGAGTTTAATATGAATTATCATAAAAGGTCCAAGAAGATATAATACTGGATCAAGCACATGAATCGCGTTATATTACAAAATTGAGGCAAAATTAATAATTAATAGGCAGAATTAATATTAAAGGGCAAAGCTTACACTACTAGAACGGCTTCATTTTGCGATTGACATGGATGACGGCTAGCGACGGATAAAAAACACGGTCGTCGCTAGCCGTCGCCTACCTGAAATATAACCCGCGAACAGAGAACGTTTTCAGCACTTTCCCTCCCTCTCCTTTCTTACTCTCTTCTTCCCCAATTTTGATTTATGCCGCCCCAAGCCGTCTCCAGCCGCTACCAACCGTCTCTAGCCGACGCCGACGACCCCATCCCGCTGCGCACTCCTTCCTCCTTCTATTTCTCCCGATTTTTTGAGGTATATTGTGTTAAACCCAATTTATTCAAAATTTAGTAATTTTGGTATGAATATGTTAGATTAGTTGTTAATAGATAATGGTATAGTTTATTAGTTGATTTGGAGATAAAATTAAAACCATAATTTAGAAAATTGGTTGATTTTTGATTTGAAATTGATGATTATTGTGTATTAGTTGATGATATAGTGTGTTAGTTGATTTGGGGATGTTAGTAAGCGGTTTGATTGTTTAATTTGTAATTAAAAGTGAGGGTTGATTCAAAATTCGAAAATTAGTATTATTGATTAATATGCTGATTGATAAGTTACGCGAATGTTTGTTATAGTGGAAAACGATGTTTGTTACAGTTTACGTGAAAATTAGTGTATAATTATTCATTAATATGCTCCTAAGTAGATGCGGGTAAACATAAGTAATATTCTTTAATTAATTAGTGCATGTTAATTATAACTGTTGGTGCTTAGTATAAAATTAATTTATTTTAGTTTGTTATTACAAGAAATTATTGTCAAGGACAAAATTTCTCAACGTTTTAGCCTCAAGGACAGACCTTAAGTATTTTAACCCGAAGGACAACTTTCTTTAGGTATCAGTTTTTAGTTATTTATAGCAGTTTTTAGGTACCATTTTGTAGTTATTGGTAGTAGTTTATAGGTATTAGTTTTTAGTTCGGTAGCAGTTTTGAAAGAATGTTTGTCCTTATGAATAATTTTGGAAGAATGATTGTCCTTATGATTAATTTTTAGGAGAATAGTTGTCTTTGTGGTTAAAATATTGAGATCGTATCCTTGAGGCTAAAAGTATACAAATTTTTGTCATTTAAATTAATTCCCCCTTGTTATTATTAGTGCCAACTTCTAATTTTAGCTTGCAAAATTTGTAAATTAAAATATTATTACTTAAAAGAGTTTGAAAATACGTTATAAAGCGTATAATTTAGTTAACAAAATGTTAATAAAATTTATACTTAAATCGATTTTGTAAAAAGTTTAAGAAATGAAGATAATAACAACGAATATTGTACTAAAATCAATTTTGTAAAAAGTAAGTAACGAAAATAACAACAAATATTATATTGAAATCGATTTTGTAAAAAAATCAAGAAATAAATATGAAAACAACAAATATCGTACTCAAATTGAATTTCCAAAAAGTTAAGAAATGAATATGGCAAGAACAAATACGGTACTCAAATCGATTTTCTTTAAACTTAAGAAACGAACATAACAAGAAGAAATATGCTACTGAAATTGATTTTCCAATAAGTTAAAAAATGAATATAACAACAAAATAATGTACTCAAATTGATTTTCTAAAAAGCTATGAAATTTATATACAAAAACAAATATTGTACTAAAATCGATTATCTAAAAAAATTGAAATGAATACAATATTGATTTGAAAATAAGCGTTAAATATTATTATAACAAATACAACAACCACAATATAAAGCCTTTAATCCAAAAGGTTTTAATTTATTTTAGAAAATACAACAAAAATACTCCCCTTGGATGCAAAGTTATGCATAGAAAAGAAGTGAACTAAAGTGTTGTCGAAAGTAGATAGAAGTGTGGTCTGTGAAGCCTTTAGTCCTAAAAGGTTTTACTTTATTATAGAAAATAAAACAACAACAATATATCACTTGGGTGAGAAGTTTTGCATAGAATAGAAGTGAAGTGAAGTGCTGTCGAAATTCCTAACCTATTTTTTAAAATTAGGAACAATGTTCGATTATTTTGTCGACCGTACATGGATGTATGAAGTCAGAACTGGAATGAAAGGTTCGGTGAAAGAACATTTCTACAATGGTGTACACGAATTTATTAGATTTGCAATATCTAATAATCGAAATAACGAAGAACTTCGTTGCCCTTGTTGTAAGTGTCAACATTTGAAGCATTGGAAACCAAATACAGTTAAAGTACATTTGTATAAATCTGGATTTGTGCCCAGTTATTACTTATACGATCGTCATGGAGAACTTGTTGCACCTACAGCGGATCCTGTTGCATCAGTGGTCGATGTTGTTATTGACAAATCCAATAGAAGGTATGGTGGAAGATGCAGCACGATCAATGTTCCATACCGTTCAAGTTGACGGTGAAGACGTCAATGTCGAAGAAAAACCGAATGTGGAATCAATTTTTTTATATGATTTATTGGATGCCGCTAAGAGATTATTGTGAGATAGTTGTAAAAGTGGAACCAAATTATCAGTAACCGCTGAATACATCACTATGAAATCAAAATTCAACGTTAGAGAAGCTGGATTTACAACGGTTGTACAAGCTGCAAAACGGCATATGCCACCCAATAATCTAATGTACGATAGTCATTATAATGTGAAAACACTTATGTCTGCTTTCGGTCTGCGTTACCAAAAGATAGATACATTTATAAAAGATTGCATGTTGTATTATAAAGATGACATTAATCTTAGGAACTGCAAAATATGCAATGAGGAAAGATATAAACCAAGAAAAAAGAAAGGAAAGGAAGTTCCATACAAGACAATGCATTATTTACCAATTACCCCTAGACTTCAAAGGTTATATGTGTCTTCGGCCATGGCATGTCATATGCGATGGCACAGCGTGAGAAGACAAGCAGAGGTAACTTTGACACATCCATCCGATGGAGAAGCATGGAAACATTTCGATAAGGCGTATCTCACATTTGCTGTAGAGAGCCGTAACGTCAGACTTGGTTTATGTACGAATGGGTTTTCGCCATTCTCTCAGTTTGGTAGCAAATATTCATCTTAGCCTATTATCATTACTCCTTATAATTTACCTTCGTGGATGTGTATGAAAACTCCATACTTGTTTCTCACTATTGTCGTCCCTAGCCCTGATGATCTGACACAAGGAATCGATGTTTATCTACAACCATTAATCGAAGAGCTGAAAATATTGTGGCTTGAAGGTGCTAAAACATACGACATTTTACAAAAAAGAAATTTTCGTATGTTCGCTTCTTTATTATGGACTATTAGTGATTTTCCTGCATATGGGATGCTTTCAGGTTGGAGTACGGCCGGTCGTCTAGCCTGTCCTTATTGCTTGGAAGAAACAAGAACATTTTCTTTACGATATGGAAGGAAAATTTCTTGGTTTGATTGTCATCGGTGTTTTCTCCATCCCAATCATACTTGTAGAAGAGATAAAAAAACTTTAAAGCTAACAGGAAAGAGAATATGCAACCACCAAAGATTTGGTCAAGCGAGGAAATATATGAAATTGTAAAGGACTACCCGAAGATACATGAAACTGGAATACAAACTGAAATTCCAGGTAAATCGGACATTCATAATTGGTGCAAACAAAGTATATTTTGAGAATTACCTTATTGGAAAGATCTCCTACTTCGACATAATATTGACGTGATGCACAACGAAAAAACGTGCTTGATAAAGTGTTTAATACAATTATGAATGTTAAAGGGAAAACTAAGGATGATCGAATTCAAGACTCGATATAGCACACTTTTGTAAACGTCCCGAACTTCGTATGAAGCCCAATGACAATAAAAAAACCCAAAGCATGCTATGAGCTAGACAACAAGCAAATAAAACTCAGGCTAAAGTGGGTGGAAGGACTAAAATGCCCTGATGGGATGTCTTCTAATAGATGTGTTGACTTTAAAAACAGTAAATTGAGTGGGATGGAAAGTCACGATTGTCATATCATGATGGAATAGTTATTACCAGTGGTTTTCAAAGAACTGTTGCCCATAAAAGTGTGGAGTGTTATAACAAAATTAAGTTTGTTTTACAAAAAGCTTTATTCGACAACGTTAAAAATCGACCGTATACGTAAACTTGAAGTAGAAATCCCTATACTGCTATGCAAACTGGACAAAATATTTCCGCCAGGTTTTTTTAATGTAATGGAGCATTTACCTGTTCATCTTCCATCCAAAGCTCTTCTTCGAGGTCCTGTGCAATATGGATAAATGTATCCATTTGAGAGGTAATAGTAAATATCCGTAAAATTGTTGTTAGTTTAAAATTCAGATTTACGTAAGTGCATTTAATTTGAATTAATTTTGTAATAGGTACTTAAATCATCTGAAGAAAAACATTAGACAGAAAGCACGAGTTGAAGGTTCAATTTGCAAATATACCTTGAAGAAGAAGCTTCATTCTTTTTCTCTCATTACTTCAGTGACCATGTGAACTTATCATTTGTAAGTGGTTCTTGTAATGATGTAGCTGTTGAAGAAGATTATTCGTAGACAATATTGTCTATTTTTAGACAACATGGCCAACCTGCTGAGAAATGTGTGGAAATATGGTTAAACGATAGAGATCAACATGTAGCACACACATTATTAACCCGCCTTTTGGTAAGGCAACATACAAGCGGATTTAACCCACTCGATTGCATAATGATCGAAGTTAGATTTTCACAGATAATAAACATGTTCACGAGGCCAGGATATAGCATAGTCGATGAACAAACAGCGCAAGATGTTTAAAATATGGTTTCGACAAAGGTCGAGTCCCTTCAAGTTGCTTGGAGTTTGCTTCGAGTCGTCCTTGGGTTTACTTCGGGTTTTCAGGCAGGTTACTTCAGGTCAGAGAAGGGTTTGCTTCGGGTTTTTGATGGATTGGCGTATTTACAAGTTACTTCAAGTCACCAAGCACCATGCTCCGAGTCTGTGATAGGTTTACTTCGGGTTAAGGAGGCGGTCGCTTCGGGTCTAAGCCATAGATTGATCATCACACAACTTCATACCCATCCCCCGTCTGCTTCATATCCATCGGCCCACAAGCATCGGTTCGTATCCATCCATTATCACCCTTCTGTTCGTATCCATCAAGCAGTAGAGGCATGCTTCGTATCGATCACTTACTTGATCGATATGAAAGGGATAGCCAGGTACCGATACGAATGGAAAGTTCTGACATCGATAAGAAATGAGGCGAGGATCGATACGAAGAGTTCAACAGCCGATCTATACGAAGATGAGGACACGGAATCAATACGAAGAGGGATGGTCAACCAAAGGAAATGGTCACTCGGCACGAAACTCGGTTCTTCACATAACAACCACTCCACGTCACCGCTATACAACTGATCGATACGAAAAGGCCATCGATACGAAAAGAATCAATATGCATAGATCGATACGGAGTACTCAACCGACTTGAAAATTGAACTTTGGATCGATCATAACTCCCAAACCTTAAGTCCAAATGTCTCAAATTTTCACCGTAGCTTACATACCACCAGAAGAACATTCATGATCGATCTCGATCCAAATGGACACAATGTTGATTGATACGAACAAGGTGGGGATCGATCCCAATCGATCTCAGATGACCCCTGATCGATCACATGGGCCCATCCACGTGTGAGAAGGAGTATTTCGAGTTCAAAGGCAGATATTTCAGACCTACACCTATATATAGCACTCCAATGCCAACAAAAAGAGGACTTTTGGACTCGATTACGCCGTTACTATGTCGGAGATCCATTGTAACTAGAGTGTTTGAGTTATTCTCTGTTGTAACCAGTCAGTAATCATCAATAAAACAACAAATCATTCGAAGTGGACATAGGCTACAACGCCGAACCACTAAAAATCTTTGTCTTTTTACTGCTTTCCTTTTAAATTTTGAGTGTTCTTCATATTTATATCCTCTGCATTTTGTCTATCTGTGATATGAGATTGTGAATGGGTGCTTTCATATGCAATTGAGTGTTTGTGCCCAATTTTGGTGCAAACATTTTGGTGCTTTCACTGAGAAGGCTAGCACTCAGGGATTCTAAAGCTTGGATCTTGAATTTGAAGACTTAGGAACTTAGATCTGGAAAGCTATGACGAAGCAATCAACAAGGAGACAAAGAGCGGAAAATAGTCAGCATGAAGGAAGTCAGGAGGCTTCCTCAGGAGCTATTCAGACTTCAATTTTCATCACCAGAGATGAAATGCGGATGATGATGGAGGCTATGCAAGAAGGGATGCTGAAAAGACAAGAGGAGATGATGCAGAACCTACTCCGATAGGTCGGACAAACCGGAGTACAAAACCAAGAGAATAGTGCAACAGGAGTAGAGGGACTCTAGAATCAGAATCAGGGGCATGGAGCAACCAGAATTCAGGATAGAGCAGGACCATCAGGAGCTGCCTCTGAGCTAAGGGGCACACCCTGAATCATGTTGAACCAATTCCAGGAAGGGTACCGGGAGATACTGTGCAGTTTGGCGTCGATGGAGGAATGAATGCTCGTCCAAGGGAGCAGATTTCAGGATTCCCTCGAGAACTCGGGGGGTATATCGGAGGCAATAGAGAAGGACCACCACTTGATGATAGTGACAGATTAGCTGAAATGGTCAGACGAGCTGTGAGAGGATGATTGGTGAATAGAGATCTGGAAGATGTGAACAGGAGCTCCTTCGCTCCCACAATTAGGCAGGCTGGGAATCCACCTGAATTCAAGCTACCAACACTAGAGATGTATGATGGAAGGATAGATCTTGTTGTTCATCTAACAAGATATATGAGGCACATGGAAGTACTGGGGGCATCGGAGGAGGTCATGGCCCGGTGCTTCCCATTGTATTTGACGAATATAGCGGCGCTGTGGTTCAGGAAATTGGAAAGCGGCTTGATTGGAACGTGGACCGAGTTGATTGAGAAGTTTATGAGGCAGTTCAGAGTTCACATCTCGAGACTCAAGAATTTGATGAGTTTGATGACATTGAAACAGAAGACCGGAGAGTCTTTGAGGAACTTTTTAACGCGATTTAATGCAGCAACAACATCGGTGGATCGCCCAGCTCCATCCATGGTTTTGATGGTAGTTGTATCGGGCATAGCTAATGGCACAGAATTCAAGAATTCATTGACAAGGGATCCACCTATGGATCTAGGAGAGTTTTAACACGATGTAGAAAGGTTTCTGCGGTAGAAAGGTTTCTGCGGCAGGAAGACGCAAAGACTGAGAGAGAGGAAGGAGACGAAGTCGATGTTTATGCGATTAAAGGCGGGGATCCACCTGGAAAAGATTCGAACAAGGATAATAGAAAGCGAAAATCAGAGAACGGTTTTGAGGAGTCGAGGCAGCCGCGAAAGGAGCCAAGATTCACCTCTTACTCGGAGTTGAATGAGACTTTAGAGCGAATATATTAAGACACAAGGGGGCAGGTTTCTTACCGGAGGCCAATCAGGAGGGATCCAACCAATAATGAAAGTAAATCGGACAAATACTGCCTATTCCACGAGCTAAACGGCCATAGTACGAATGATTGCAAGCACTTGAAGGATGAGGTTGAAGGTCATATCTGGAACAACATGCTATTACAGTACGTGAGAAGGCGAGCAGCAACGGTGGAACAAGACCGACCACCATTTACATCCAATAAGGACGGCTACGGATATAGGCATCGTCAGCTTATTATCAGCTGAATGGTTTTATGGCATTGAATAAGTAGTAAGCTCCACTTTAAAACGGTTAAGTCGCTTACACATGTACGGGATCACGAACGGTCCTCAGGCATGCTCTGAGATGACTATAAACTGTAACAATGGAGATGCTTGCATTTTGATGTTTTTGTTTTGCTTTTGTTTTCTCTTTTTTGCATTTGGACTTAATCTAGTTGAACATTTTTATTGTAAAGATCATTTGAATGTAAATATGATGTTTATAATTTCAAAATTCACCTCAAACAGCACCCGACCATGAACGGTCAAAATTCGCCTCGAGCGGCACCCTACAACGAACGACACCCGACCACGAATTGTCAAAATTCGCCTCGAACGACACCCGACCACGAACGGTCACAATTTGCCACGAACGGCACCCGACCTCGAACGGTCACAATTCGCCACGAACGGCATCCGACCCCGAACGGTCACATATCGCCTTGAACGGCATACGATCTTGAACGATCACCACTCATAATCAGGTAAGATTATCGATCTTTTTATAGGTCATCAACAGGATATGAACATCCAGCTTATGGCACTACAAAACACACCTTCCTATCGCAAGGCATGTTTTGGGGGCCAAAGTGTTAACCTGCCTTTTGGTAAGGCAACATAGAGGCGGATTTAAACCACTCGACTGCATAATGATCGAAGTTGGATTGTCATAGATAATAAACATGATCATGAGGCCGGGATATAGCATAGTCGACGAACAAACAACGCAAGATGTTTAAAATATGGTTTCGACAAGGGTCGAGTCGCTTCAAGTTGCTTGGAGTTTGCTTGGAGTCGTCCCTGGGTTTACTTCGGGTTTTCAGGCAGGTTACTTCGGTCAGAGAAGGGCTTGCTTCGGGTTTTTGATGGATTGGCGTATTTACAAGTTACTTCGAGTCACCAAGCACCATGCTCCGAGTTAATGATAGGTTTACTTTGGGTCAAGGAGGCGGTCGCTTCGGGTTTAAGCCATGGATCGACCATCACACAACTTCGTATCCATCCCCCATCTGCTTCGTATCCATCGGCCCACAAGCATCAGTTCATATCCATCCATCATCACCCTTCTGTTCATATCCATCAAGCAACAGAGGCATGCTTCGTATCGATCACTCACTTGATCGATACGAAGGGGATAGCCAGATACCAATACGAATGGAAATTTCTAACATCGATACAAAATGAGGCGAGGATCGATACGAAGAGTTCAATAGCCGATCGATACGAAGACGAGGACACGGGATCGATACGAAGAGGGATGGTCAACCAAAGGAAACGGTCACTCGGCATGAAACTCGGATCTTCACGTAACAATCGCTCCACGTCACCGCTATACAACTGATCGATACGAAAAGAATCAATATGCATAGATCGATACGAAGTACTCAGCCGACTTGCAAATTGAATTTTGGATCGATCATAACTCCCAAACCTTAAGTCCAAATGTCTTCAAATTTTCACCTTAGCTTACATACCACAAGAAAAACGTTCATGATCGATCTCAGCCTAAATGGACACATTGTTGATCGACACGAACAAGGTGAGGATCGATCCCAATCGATCCCAAATGACCCCTGATCGATCACGTGGGCCCACCCATGTGTGAGAAGGAGTATTCCAAGTTCAAAGGCAGATATTTTATACCTACACCTATAAATATCACTCCAATGCCAACATAAAGGGGACATTTGGACTCGATTACGTCGTTACTCTGCCAGAGATCCATTGTAACTAGAGTGTTTGAGTTATTCTCTGTTGTAACCAGTCAGTAATCATTAATAAAACAGCAAATCATTCAAAGTGGACGTAGGCTACAATGCCGAACCACTATAAATCTCTGTCTTTTTACTCCTTTCCTTTTAAATTTTGAGTGTTCTTCATATTTATATCCTCTGCATTTTGTCTATCTGTGATATGAGATTGTGAATTGGTGCTTTCATCTGCGATTGCGTGTTTGTGCCCAATTTTGGCGAAAACACACATATGTTCTTCTTAATTGTGCTGAAGTTGTACCATTTGTTAGGTAATAATAAATTCATATTTATTTCAACGATACTTACATTTTAATCGTAATGTAACATATAATACATATATATTTGCAGTATTTACGAATCACAACATCCATCTGGCGATCTCAGTAAGGAATTTACTAAATGGTTTTCGAACTACATTTATGATCCAAGAAACAGCGTTGTTGATGAAGGATTATAAGGGGGAATTAATTTAAAGGACAAAAATTTGTATATTTTTAGCCTCAAGGACACGACCTCAATATTTTAACCACAAGGACAAACATTCTCCTAGAAATTAATCATAAGGACAAACATTCTTCCAAAACTGCTACCGAACTAAAAACTGATACCTTAAAACTGCTACCAATAACTACAAACTGATACCTAAAAACTGCTATCAATAACTAAAAGCTGATACCTAAAGAAAGTTGTCATCCGGGCTAAAATACTGAAGGTCTATCATTGAGACTAAAATGCTGAGAAATTTTGTCCTTGATAATAATTTCTTGGGATTACAACATCTTGCGCTCGGACCAAAAAGAAATGGTAAGACTTATCCAATATTCTTCATCAATGGATTTAAATTCAACACCAAGGATTATGGTGTTGAAAAATTAACATATAACAGTGGTGTATGTATTAAAGGCAGTGACGATCCAGATAAGCATACAAAAGATTTTTACGGCGTCTTAACACAGGTTTTAGAATTGACATATTATGTACAACTTGTAGACAAAGTTTTTTTATTCAAGTGCAATTGGTTCAGCAATATTCCTGGTTCTGGAATCAACGTGCACAAAGATTATAAACTTATAGAAATAAAGCACACCTCACTTTACTATAAGTTTGATCCTTTTGAATTGGCCAAGCAAGCATTACAAGTTTATTTTGCTCCGTATCCATCCTTAAAAAGAGATAAAGTAGATTGGTCTGTTGTTTTTAAAACAAAGACAAGATTTACGTTTGATGGAATTAATATTCCAAAAGAAGCAGCATATCAAACGGATCTTGAGCCAAATGATGAAATAATAATAGTTGATGATATTGATTTGGGTTTGTTAAATGATGAATCGAATGTTTTAATAAAAGCATTTAAGAGTACAGAAGAGAACAATATAGAGTATGAAACCGAGACTGAATCAGAAGACGACAAAGACTAATTTTTTTGAATTTTTGTATTAGTTGGTGTATAATGTATATTCTGAGTTTCAGCTGTTATCAATAATGATGACTATGTTGTGAGTTATACCTTATTGTTTTTTAAATTATGTATATATACTCAGTAGATCTTGTCTCATATATGACGTTTTAGTGCAAGTTTTATGTGATGATGATTAATCAAACATGTTTTGTAATAATGAGCTGATTTTTTTTCATTATATGAAATGATATGTTTGTAACAAATATGTACAGGAGACACTCTAGCTGTTCTCAGCCTTCTCCTTCCGCTGGTGCGGGTGCCAGCGGCACAGCGTCGGATTTACGTCCAGTGGAAGAGGTAGTGCCGAAGAGCGTGGCGTAAGTATCAAATTTATTCCATTTTCACTATTTAAATTTTATTAAATTCGTACATCTCATTTTATATAGAGGGTTTGAGGTCCAGCTGAGCGACTTTATTTTGCAAGTCTCGAGGAAGGCATTCATGAGCAGGATGTCGGGATGCTGGGCTCACTGGGATGACATTCCCGATGACATCAAGAATGCTATATTTGAGGACTTGATGGTAATTTTAAATTTATAATTTATTTGTAAATTAATACAATGTATACAATTCAACCAATATCAATTTCAATACGCATGCAGTTGTTCGTGTGGACCCGCAAGATATGGATGTTTTAGTCAATCACTGGAATCAAAGAATGCACAAAAATTATAGAGACACCATATCAAAAGCCAAGAGAGCGGGAAAGAAGCCATCTTGGCTGGGTGTTGATGTATGGGCTCAATTTCTACAGATGTAGGAAACTCCAGAGTCGAAGGTAAGTAGTAAATATCATTTCATTTTGTTATTACATTTTGTTTAAAATTCGTATATTAGGTGCATTAATTTAGTTAATTATGCGTTTAAATTGATAGGAATTATCGGCGCGGAACCGTGCAAACAGGGCTAAAAATCATGCTTTGCACCGCGGTGGGTCGAAGTTCTTCCAACAACATCGGAGGGAACTAGTAAAGTTATAAAATGCATTTCTAAATAGTTGTAAAATAATTTTTTCATATTGGTAACATTATTCATTGTATATATAACTTCAGTTTCAGCAATATAATCGTGAGCCTACACTGGAAGAGGTCTTCACTCACACACATGCCGTCGAGCGCACGGATGAGGAGGGAAATATTTCGTATGAATTTACATACGATAAATCCAAATCTATGATGGTAAATTTTTTTAATTTTTTTACTGCACATTTGATAAGTTCTTTATTATTTATTATTACAAACTACTGTTCGTCATCGCAGGAGAGATACGAGGCGGAGAAAGCTCGAGTAGTGCAGTCCACTGGCCGTGAGTTTACCTTAGAGGAGGATGGCCGTATTTGGGATGCTCTCGTTGACCCACCTACTCAGAATAGGCGTTATGGTTATGGAAATCAGGAGGTAAACTGCTTCATTAACTAATATATAAATTATATTTAATCGTGAAGCAAATTATATTCCAATCAAATAATTTGCAGGCAATGATGACCCAGAGGTCTTATAGGAGATCTCAGGCCGTGGAGGAGATAGCTCAGCTGAAGCAGTAGATGGAAGAATTCAATGACTGGATGAAGGGTGGAAGACTGGCACAGCGACTAGATGAGCGGATTGTGAACTTTTTAGCAGAGTACGGGAGGATGCCTGGTGAGGATGAGTCGGGAGATGATGATGATGATGAGTAGGTACGGATTTTTTTTGACTTATAATTATTGACTTGTGTTCATGGAGTTTGTACTTTATTGATTGTTGGGTACTGTGATGATTGTGGATTTGATGAACATGAGTATTTGTGTAGATATGGTTGTGTTGGTTGATGGAATATTGGTTTTAGTTGATGAAAGTTTATGTAAATATTGATATTTGCGTTGTGATTTAATTATTTTTGATATGTATGAGATTATACGTTGCATGTGATGTTACTGGTTGTGATATTGAGTTTATATGTGTTGTGAATAAAGCGAGATTAAGATATGACGTTTATTGTGCGGTTTGGAAGGATTAAAGCAGCTTTGGGAAAATTTAAAGGTTTCATAATAGCGACGGCCCGCTGGTGTAACGACCCACTATTTTGGACCATTCAAATCGACAATAATCCACGCATGTCAGACTTGAATAATTCAAAATAACAGATTGTAATAAAATTTGGAGTAAATAAAACCAATCACAGAATCACAGACACAGAATATCAGAATAACTCGCATCGGAAATTTAAAATAAATAGTGGTTCATGAAGCCACTACAATACAAAGTCTCAAAAACAGATACAAAATACAAAGTCTCAAAAATAGATACAAAATACAAAGTCTGAAAAACATATACAACAGAGTCTGAATACATAAGCAGTACAAATCCAAATACAAATGTCTCTAATACAAAGCTGACATAAAAATACTGAATGGAAATAGATAGCAACTAAATGAAAGATGATCTCCAGCAGTCCTAGCTCCAGAAGGTGAAATCCAAAGCTGATACTCAGGCTGACCCAAGCGTAAATAAACAGAAACACTTGAGTCAGGACATACATACTTATACAATGTAAACCAACTCAAGTGAACTGTAATAAAAGGCACAAGTAACTTAAAGAATGCTTGGGATCGCCCATCCTTTAAGGATCCATTAAACTATCTACTATATAGTAATATTCGCTATTATAATAATGTCTAAATATAAAATAAACATACTTTTAAATAGCATTAAGGCTTTACATTTTCCACCTTAACACATAATAGTCCCAGTAGTCTATCCAATATTAGCATACTCCCAGATCGGGGGCTACCCTCAATACTCCACAGGCTACGGGAGAAATCCAAACTCGTAGTAAAGCTCGCTATGGTAGGTGACACGGCACAACTAGGTAATGCCAGGGTAGATATACCAATTACGCATCCGGGCTGGTGGTAACGCATATCAGCCACTACCGCCCACCTCGAGCCACACTCCCAAAATCAAGGGTGCACCCAATCAATCACAAAAGTAATAGAATGGTATCGAAGAAGTGTGTCCGATCAGAGGTGCTACCTCATTGGCCCGTCGATCGCTCCTGTTTTAGCCACCTTAAGCCAACTCACGGGAGTCGGGTCCACGTTCATACCACAATAGGATCGTCGCCACCATCCTACTCCATTCTGGAAACTCCACCGCGTACACAGTTGTTAAAGTGGTTTTCGGTATCGACAGAGAGTATGTCCATATCCGATCCCGGTCTCTTTAACAACCAATCGTTATTATAACTCGTGGTTATAAATTTCAAAAATAGTTTATATTTCAAATCAAAATACATCATTTAAACCTTTTAAAAGTAAAGTCATTATACTTACAATTCAAATATTCAATTCCCAAAAATTTAGGGCCCGTTTGGTTTCATTTTGTATTTTGAGTTTTGTGTTTTCAAATTGCACTAAGAAATAGCAAAAAATAAAAGAAGATGATTTATAATTCTTAGCCATTGCGACGACCAACGGACAACGAAGGAGTTGGATTGTTCTCCGTGCTTTTGTTGTATCTCGAAACACGAAAAACAAAATAAACTTGTTTTCTATTCTACATGTTAATTTTATTTTTCAAAATTGTTTGTTTTTCAACAATGCATACAACGGACCCGTTTTGGTATAGACGAAAACACAAAACTAAAAACGACAAGCCAAACGGGGCCTTAGCCTTTTCTGAGCTCATTTATTCACTTAAATATATTTAAAACATTGAAATTCAGCTTTCGCAGCACCTAGAAAATGCTGCGGTAAGTTATATTTGAAAACAAATCATTTCAGCAAAGACAGCATTTAAAACTGTTGTAGTAGTTCAGTTACATTTGAAAACTATTTCAGTTCAGATAGGACAGCATTTAAAAACTGCTGTAATAGTTCAATTATATTCAAAAATCTCATTTCAGCCAACTGCAACACTTAACAAGTGCTCAATAGCTTTTTCATTAGTTTCAGGTTCAAGTTTAGTTTCTGCAACTACAGCACTTATAAAGTGCTGCAATAGCCCTTAGTTAATTTTAGCCTTTTAGTTCACTTCTGCAACTACAGCACTTACAAAGTGCTGCAGATTCTATTAGTTCAGTTTTTTGTTCATTTTCAGAAACGATAGCATTTCTGAAGTGCTACTAACAGAATATTCAGATTTTCAATAGAATTTCAGCCACAAATAAACTTCAATCTAAATCATTTCAACTTATAAAAAAATCACATTTTCCCACTTCAAAATAGTCATTTAAATACCCTTTAACTTATGATTTTTATAAAGCAAATTTTGACAATAAAATCCAATTTTCGAATAATTTCACTTATTAAATTCAAGTGTATAATTTTCCCATTTTTGCATTTGACAATTTAGTTCACACTTAAATTTTAAATTACCATTTCACAAATTAAACTAAATTTCTAATCTATTTAATTAACTTAAACTTTCATTTTTAAATTAAGTCTCAAAATTCCAGTCAAGTTATATTTCAATTTACACCTTTATCCATTTACTTATTTAACAATTTTAATTCATAGAAAAATCAATAACACTTTATTAAATCATTTTAAATTCCATTTAAATCAAAATATCATAATTTACATTTTAAAATACTTTAAAATTCTAGAAAAATATATATAATAACCACGGGTCTGTATAATATTTTCTAACCTAAGTCAAGTGATACGGATAATATATCATTTCAATCCGTAATTTACAAAGAAAAATCTGGGTTCTATCATTTCAAACCCGCAATCCCAAATAAATAAAATTAAATAAAAATCACCCAGGCCTATCATTTCAGCCCGTAATGATTTTTCCCTATTCTAAAGTCCGTTCGGGTATGTATCATCTCAACCCATAGTGATTCTATTCTACAGAGAACTTGCAGTGTGAGAAACAGAAATAAATAAGCAGTATAACAGAATATAACATAGCAGAGGATGTGACAAGTTAATAACAAGGTTTAACATCATATAATTCACATTACATGTAGGTATAACATGATATAATAGTTTCTACACATTCACTTGTTGTCACTTCACAAATTATATAAGTATAAATGTCATGTGTGAATACTCGCCTTTTTACGCTGGAGTTAGCAAATCAAACACACAAACAAAAATCCAGAAAGCACGATAGCACGACTTGATTCGAGTGGAGAGAGAGTCAAGATGTTAATCTTGTATTCATCAACAAAACAAAGCAAAATATAAATATAAATTCAACACAAAATTATATTGAAACAAATTGAAACTTTGAAACCAATGAAATCACCAAGCTTCCAATTCAAAATTGCTTGACCACAAGCCAATGTTTGCTCGGCCACAACATGTTTTGAGGTGGAAAAGGTTCGGTTTGGACTCAATATGGCATGGTTAGGCAAGAATGTGAAGGGGTAGGAGTTACAAAGTGAAGAAGGTAAAGGGTCAAGGCCAAAAGTGGAGTTTTGTTGCATCATAGGCTCGGCCTATGGGTCAAGTGGGCTCGGCCTTGGTCAGGTACAGGTCAGGTGATGGACTGATGGCGATGTTCAGAGGTGGAGCACTTGCTGGTGGTGGTGGCTAAGGGATGGCCGTGGCAAAGAAATGAAGGTGGTGGCGAAAACTAGGCTCGGCTAGGCAATTTTTGGAGAGTTTTGCATTGTTTTGTGGAGTTTTTTTCATCATGGAATGGTCACGGCACTTGCTGGTCAGAGGAGGAGGAGGTCGGACCGTGGATGGTGATGAGGAGGAAGTGGTGTGGTGGTCGGTGGAGATGGTGAAGGGGTTAGGCCGAGCACATGTGGAGGAAATCAAGGCAAAATCAAGCAAAATTCCATGGAAAAGTGAAGAGAAAAAGTAGAAAATGGAAGAAGTCATTACCTAAAAAAATTTCAGAAATGAATTGGCCGAAAATTGTGATGAATTGAGAAACCTTCTCACGTGAAATACAAAATAAAACTCACGGCCACAATCAAGTTTTGAACGGCCAAAGAAATTGAAAGGCTAGGCAATGAAAAGTCACAAGTTTTAAAGCTTTTTGTCTCTTCGAATTTCCACTTTCTTTTATTCAAAATAAACAGATAAAATATCAAGTAAATAAAAGATAAAACAAAATAGAGTAGAAATGAAAATAAATAAATAGTCTTAGGAAAAATAGAAAAAAAATAAAGAAATAGTTTATTTAATTGAACTAGAATTAAAAATTGCAAACAAAATACAATAATCTTTGGAAAATTATAACTATACTTCTAAAATGTTTTAAAAATAAAATATTGAAATAAAATTTAATTTAAAATAATTTAAAAATATTTGCAAAAATATTGGGTTGTTACAGCTGGTTACAGGTTAACGGCGTATGACGACGGCTAGCAACAAGCGTTTGGTTCCAGCATTGGGACGGCTAATTTTCTCAGGTCGCCGTAGCTAGCCGTCGCTAAAACGGCGACGAAGCCATTGCTATGGCCATCGCTATATTGCTAGTGTCGTCCAGTTTTGTTGCGGCATTTAGCGACGGCTAGTGTCGGCTGGTGATGACCGTCTATGGCTAGTCGTCATCGCTAAATGAAGCCGTTCCTGTAGTGTTAGCGGGAGCACAATTAATTAATTAATGCGCTATTTGGCGTTTACCGAAATTTGAATAAATTTCCCTTGTATAATGGGAAGAAAAAATCATTAGGGGAAAATGGCATGTATGCTTTTACAGCGTAATTGACATCGACTAATTACCTTCAAAGGAAGAAGGAAAAACACAAAATTAAATAAAAAACAAGAACAAAAACGAAGAAGAAGAACAGCAATGAAACTACAACGCTGCCAGCTGTTATTATCTCAATTATTAGACAGCGAATATTTGTCTTATCTGCACTGCTCTGGAACATTAGTTCTGGCCTGGAAGCAAATGAAAACAGTGAAAACTACAGGTAATTTTTGAGCCATTAGCGAAGTTTGACATGTGCAAATTATGCTGTAACGATCGAGTATGGTCTGCAGGTCCGATAAGTCAAATATGTCCGCTCCATTTCAACATCTCATATGTATGTATATGACTGGTAGTGCATCGTTTAGGGTGCGTCCAACGACAAGCAGAACGCTCAATGTACAATCATAACCAGTACATAACATAAAAGCAATGCTTAATGTCTGCATTTCCTACTAGAAAATAACATAGTATAGTAATCAAATGTTCATTTAAAATCTAGGGTTTGAAAATAAACGAATTAGACAAAAAAATTACAAAGATAGGAAAGTGAGAAGTGAGAACTCAGTCGTATTATTCAATTTTTGGAAAATACAATTTTTTAAGGTAGGGTTCAAAAGGTTTTTTGAAGATTGTAGGATTAAACCTTATTTCATTTTAGAGAGCCTAACGTTTTAGGGTTCATGGTTAACCAAGGTGGGACCAAACTTGAATCTGGCGTTTAAAGCACTGTTACATACCATTTCAATATTATAACATGACTGTTATTTCATTTTGTTTTTTTCATAAAAGACCCGACTGATCTCCATAATCTTTTTTACCCTGAAATTATACTTCACTAACATTTACTTAACGTGACTTGTCAGTGCAAGTTGAGATGTTACAGTCAAAATATCTGCATAATCTCGAGGAACATTTCTCATCCATTGGCAAACATGTGATTTGCATTGTATTTTAAAACTGATAGTAGATGAGCTAAATTGTAAATAAAGTAATATGGGGGCAAACCTTAATTAGGATACTACAATCAGCTACACAGTTGCATCAAATATTTATTTATTTGAAAGAGACATATTAACTTTATGTAATTTTAAACTTGAGAAATTTCATATCCTTAAAAGCATTATTATGGTCACCAAACCGTCACAGTTCAAGGTTATGAACCAACCCATTAAAATGAAGGACGGTGAGTGATGCAGCGCATACCAGAATTCGAATTAGCGAAACCCTAAATCGCTCCTCCTTAAGTCGCGAGCGACGTTCCTTAAGTCGCGGCGAGCTTGGGTCGCTCCTCCTCCTTAAGTCGCGGCGGAACCCTAAATCGCTCCAGCTAAGTCGCGAGCGACATTCCTCAAGTCGCGGCGAGTTTAGGTCGCTCCCCCTCCTTAAGTCGCGCGCATCTCCAGTAGGTCGCGAACGAGCAGATCTTTAAGTCGCTTCCAGTATGCCAAAGATTTTTATGTCGCTCTAGATTTCCAAATTCTTAGGTCGCGAACGAGCTACAGAAGTTCTTAAGTCGCGAAGTCTTAAGTCGATGAAGCTTCCCTTATGTCGCGAGTTTTCTTAGGTCGCTGCCTGATTTTGGTTAAGTCGTATGTCGCTGAGGAATGTATGTCACTATGCCGTTAAGTCGTTAAGTCGCTATGGCTTATTTCTTATGTCGTTATTTCTTATGCCGTTATTTCTTATGTCGCTTTGTTTTTGTAAGTCGTTTGTGATGTATTTCTTAAGTCGTGTGTTGAGTTGTACTTTCTCTATAAATAGGGGTGTGTTGTCATTTGTAAAAAAGGAGCTGAATATTGAATAAAATTTGGTTTGTGCTTTGTGCCACCATTAAAATTGGAAGTTTAGTGTTATCTCCTTTCTCCATCTTCGAATATTCGAGTGCGCTCGAATCAACGAACTTGATGCCGATTCACGGAATCTCGTACGCGAGATCAACGTCGAAGAATCGTAGATCTTCTAACGCGGTATCGTGCGCGATCAACGTGTTGAAGATAGCTAGAATCTGGTATCTCGAGAGATCAACGGATTTGGGCACTTGGGTATCTTCAATTCATCGATTCATATTGTTTCATCAATTCATTTTCCGCGAATTCATCAATTCGTGAGTTGTGTGATCCTGTAGGCTGCGTCTTTTGGTATCAGAGCAAGGAGACGAACTTTTCCAAGTTCATTGGGCGTGAAGTTTCGAGATTTGAAGTGTGTGTTTGAATTTGTTGAAGATTTGACAATGCCTCCAAGAAGAGTTAATCGTCATCAGAATGTTGCGGATGTGTATCGAAGAGAAGATGCTGAAAAAATGGAGCAACGAATTAGTGATAAATTCAATGAGAAGTTTGATGAGGGAATTGGTAGATTGGAAAAGCTCATATGGTCTGCAGGTCCAATAATATAAGAAAATGTGAGAGAGTTTATGTTTTATTGATTGAACAGAATTGAACAAAATGTTTTGATACAAGAATTGTATTATTGTTACTTAGAAACTGATTACAGAATGTAATAACAATATATATACTTGTTTGGGCTAGGCCCAATATCCAATAAGCTGAGATGACACGGATTGCTGTTGTGAACCGTTGGATGGTATGAGATCTGATGGCTCATAATAATCTGAGTTGCCAAGGATTTGTGCGTGCTTTTTGGTATTGAGAAAACAATCGGTTCACTTTATTTCCCTCAATACTCCCCCGCAAACCCTAGTTCCTCTAGGGTTTGAGAAACAATGGCGGCTCAAGCAATTTCGTTGATTAGTGACCTTCAAAGGTTGGAAAATGGCAAGGGAGGTTTGATGCTCTTCTTGCTCTTCTTCTTTTGTGAGTTGTTGAGTAGGATCTTCAGAACTATTGGAAGACTCGTCAGATCTGATTTCACAGCTACCTACTCCAAGCTTTTCTCTGAGTCTGATGAAGTTGAGCTTGGACAAAGGTTTAGTTAGCGTATCTGCTATCTGGTAAGTAGATGGTAAGTGTTGTACACTGAGATTTCCTTTGTTGACTTGCTCTCGTACAAAGTACATGTCTAGTTCCATGTGCTTTGTGCGTGAGTGAAGTATTGGATTAGCTGTGAGATGAACTGTACTGAGATTGTCACACCATATAACAGATTTTCTGTTGAGCTTTACTTGCAGTTCCTTAAGTAGGGATTCAATCCACATGACTTCTGTCGTAGCGTTAGCTACACTTCTATACTCAGCTTCACTGCTGGATCTTGCTACTGTAGTTTGTTTTTTTGAGCTCCATGATACGGGATCATCACCAAAAAATATGCAGTAACCACTTGTTGGTCTTCTATCATCAGGGTCATTTGCCCAGTCTGAATCTGCATACCCTGTTATTTGTAGATTTTTGCTTGCTTTCATGATTAACCCCATATTTAAAGTACCTTTTAGATATCTTAGTATTCTTTTGACCAACTTCCAATGCTCATCAGTAGGTTGTTGCATGAATTGACTGGCTTTGTTGACACTAAAAGTGATTTCTGGTCTAGTAATTGTCACATATTGTAGTGCACCAACTATGCTCCTATATTGAGTGTCATTTGATATAGCTTCACCCTTATATTTTGATAACTGGTTGTTTGTGACCATGGGTGTGGAAATAGGATTGGCTTTGTCCATCTTTGCTTTGAGTAAAATTTCTTCAATGTATTTCTTCTGATTTAATTGCATGATATTGTCAGATGTTCTCTTTGCTTCAATGCCCAGGTAGTAGTTAAGTGTGCCCAAGTCTTTTACAGAGAATTCATTGTCTAGATGCTTGATTAGTTTGTTGATCTCTTCATTACTGCTTCCTGTAATAATAAAATCATCAACATATATAAGAACATATGTTATAGAATTATTATAAAATTTAGTAAACAAAGAGATATCAGATTTTGTTGAGCTGTAGTTGAGACTCATGAGAGTGGTTTTCAATTTTTCAAACCACACTCTTGGGGCTAGCTTTAGACCATAGATTGCCTTGTTTAACTTGCAGACAAGTTCTCCTTGTTTTTGAAAGCCATGAGGTTGTTCCATGTAGACTTCCTCCTGCAAAACACCATTTAAGAAAGCATTATTGATGTCAATTTGTCTGATGGTCCAGTTTTTGTGTAAGGCAATAGTTATGACTGTTCTTATAGTTGTGGGCTTCACAACAGGTGAGAAGGTTTCATTGAAATCAAACCCACTCTGTTGTGAGTAGCCCTTTGCAACTAATCTTGCCTTATATCTTGAAACTGTACCATCAGCATTTTTTTTGAGTCTAAAGGTCCATTTGCATCCCACTATATTTTTATCTCTTGGTGCTTTGACAAGTGACCAAGTCTTATTTTTTATCAAGGCATTATATTCTTCTATCATAGCATTTTTCCAGTTGTTGTTTTCTAATGCTTGATGAAAATTACTTGGTTCTTCTTGATCTAGAGTGGTATTGTAAATCTTTGGTTTAAATATACCACTCTTGGATCTAGTTACCATGGGATGCCCAGGTCTTTCAGAAGTTTCATAGATAGTTTCAGTTGTACCTTGGTTAACATCCTGCTCATGAGAAGAATGAGTTGAATTTTCACTTACCTCTGGTTGAGATAGTTGAACAGGTGTAGAGGGTTCACTAATGTGTTCCTGATCTGGTCTAGTTTTGGACAGCAAGTGTTGTGAGCCTGGGCTGCTTTCCAAGCTTTTGCTGCTGTTCTGATCTCTCATTAGAGCAGTGATGATCTGTTCTGATATGATTGGGATGGCAGGTATGGATTCTTTTGAATTATATACCTTGTAGTTTTTATGGTTTTCTCTTTGAAAGGAAAAACTTTTTCATTGAACACTACATGTCTAGAGATGATAATTTTTCCATGTTCATTTAGACACTTGTAGCCCTTTTGATTTGGTGCATACCCAATAAATGTACAAGGTGTGGATCTAAAGTTGAGTTTGTGTGTGTTATATGGCCTAAGACATGGGAAACATAAACACCCAAAGGTTTTTAAGAACTTATAATCTGGCTTTATATTAAACAGTACCTCCAAAGGGCATCTTAAATTAAGTATTTTGGTAGGTAATCTGTTTATCAAATACACTGAAGTAGCAAATGCTTCAGACCAGAATTTTTGAGACATATGTGCCTGAGCTAATATAGTTAGGCCAGTTTCGACTATTTGCCTATGTCTTCTTTCTATTATACCATTCTGTTCGGATGTATGGGGACAAGTAATTCTATGAAAAATCCCTTTTTCTTTAAAGAAATCTTTTAAAGGCATAAATTCAGTGCCACCATCAGTTTGAAAAATCTTAAGCTGGTTACTAGTTTGTTTTTCAGATAAAGTGATAAATTGTTTTACAATACTAGCAGTTTCAGCCTTTGATTTTAGAAAATATATCCATACATGTTTGGAGTAAGCATCAATGAATGATATATAATACTTGTATCCATAATCAGCTGTTATGGGTGCAGGACCCCACAAGTCAGCTGCCACTAAATCAAGTGGTTTCTGATACACGGTTTCAGAATTGGGAAAGGGTTGTTTATGACTCTTTCCCATTTGACAGTGTGTGCAAACATATGGTAAAGTGTTAATAGTAAAAAGAACATTGTTATTTTTCAACACATGCTTGACTATATTAATATCTGGATGACCAAGTTTACTGTGCCACAAATCAAGTACATCAGTGTTTCTACATTCAGAATTATTACACCATGTTTCAATATCAGAGTTTCCTGATTTGTCCAAACAGAATTTGTATAGCCCTTTATGTAATCTACCCTGCAAAAGCATTTGTTTGGTGTTAATGTCTCTAACAGTGCAGTGATCAGGGTAAAATTCAAAGAATACTTTATTGTCTTTAGCAAATGTTGACATACTTAATAAATTCTTTTTTATTTGTGGGGCTCTTAGCAAGTTATTTAAATACAACTTTCTTTTTCCCATAATATATGATTTACCAGTGTGTGTTATTGCTATAGACTTGCCATTACCCATGTGTATAGAGTTCATACCTTTGTATTCTTTGTTTCCAAGATTTAAGTTGCTTAGATTGTTGGTGATGTGATCTGTGGCTCCAGAGTCAGGATACCAGTCCTCATCATTCATGCCTTCTGATTTTTCAAAATCTCTTTTCTTTGAATTTTGCCCGTCTGTGTCATTTTGGCTTTGTGCTATGTTTGCATTTGGGTTTCTTTGACTGTTGTTGTTCTGACCTGGAACATAGTTTAGATTCAATCTGAAGTAGCACTTAGCTGCAGTGTGCCCAGTCTTTTCACATATTTGGCATTTTGGCTTAAAGTTGTTATTCCATCTGCCTCTTCCTCTGCCACGACCAAATCTGCCACTACCTCTTTGATTCTGCTGCTCATTTCTATTGTAACTGCTTGTTCCTCTTCCTTTTGCTACAAAGTTAACATTCAGTTCTGCTTCTTGAGGCTTATTGATTCCCAGTCTGGCTTCATGTGCCAGCAGAATTGAGTGCACTTCATCAATGGATGGTTGATTCCTTTTTGAGTTGAGTACTGCCACAACAGACTCATATTCTGCTGGTAGGCCACTTAGTATTATCATGAGGTGATCTGATGATGGTATTCTGTTATTTGTAGAAGCCAGTAAATCACATATATTCTTAATTTTTGATAAGTAGTCCCTCATATTAAGATCATCCTTCTTGATGTTGTGTAATTGCTTCCTGTAGAACAGAACCTTTGCTGAAGATTGTGTATTGAACTCTCTTTCAATAGTTATCCATATTTCATGAGCATTTTGACAGTCGATGACATCTGATAATAGCTTTGTATCAATAGATGATAGCAACCATGAGCAGATTAACCTATCTTGTCTGAAATATTTTGCATATTCATCATTGCTTACTGTCTTGTCTTCTTTAGTAATGAAAGCAGGTGGTGCTTGAATGGTGCCAAGAATGTATTCATCAAGGCCATACCCTTGCAGTGCTGTTTTGACTTGCAATTTCCAAAGCAGATAGTTGTCGGTATTGAGACGAGCTGTGACTAATTGGCTATGTTGGCTAATCACAGTTTTGATGAGGCTTTCGGCAGTGGTCTGGGTTTCCTGTGATTCATTGCCAATATTTGAGGTTGCTGAGTTCGGATCTTGTGCCATGATGCTGATGATGACCAAGATAGTGATTCTTGAATGAAAAAGCTTTCAAGAATAGAAGATACCACACTTCTTGCAGCCAATTCAACTGATGGCGAGGCAAGAATTGAAGGAGTTGAACAAACAGCAACTTACTGACTTTTCTTTTTCAGAGAGGAAAGGTATGAGCTGTCACCAAAGTTTAAATTTCTTCGATCTTGGATGAAATTTGAATTTCTTGGATAGCGGTGATAGCTTTCTTTCTTTTTCTTTACTTGGGTGAGTTGCTGTATACCCAAATGATGAGATCTTTCGGATGGGTGAGACAAGCAAAAGATAAATTGATGGGGTAAGTGATAGCCGATGATGCTTTGAAGCTATGGCTCTTATACCATATAAGAAAATGTGAGAGAGTTTATGTTTTATTGATTGAACAGAATTGAACAAAATGTTTTGATACAAGAATTGTATTATTGTTACTTAGAAACTGATTACAGAATGTAATAACAATATATATACTTGTTTGGGCAAGGCCCAATATCCAATAAGCTGAGATGACACGGATTGCTGCTGTGAACCGTTGGATGGTATGAGATCTGATGGCTCATAATAATCTGAGTTGCCAAGGATTTGTGCGTGCTTTTTGGTATTGAGAAAACAATCGGTTCACTTTATTTCCCTCAATAGATAAGTCAAATATGTCTGCTCCATTTCAACATCTCATATGTATGTATATGACTGGTAGTGCATCGTTTAGGGTGCGTCCAACGACAAGCAGAACGCTCAAAGTACAATCATAACCAGTACATAACATAAAAGCAATGCTTAATGTCTGCATTTCCTACTAGAAAATAACATAGTATAGTAAGATCAAATGTTCATTTAAAATCTAGGGTTTGAAAATTAAAGAATTAGATAAAAAAATTACAAAGATAGGAAAGTGAGAAGTGAGAACTCAGTTCGTATTATTCAATTTTTGGAAAATACAATTTGTTAAGGTAGGGTTCAAAAGGTTTTTTGAAGATTGTAGGATTAAACCGTGAATCCACACACACGTACTGTTATTTCATTTTAGAGAGCCTAACGTTTTAGAGTTCAAGGTTAACCAAGGTGGGACCAAACTTGAATCTAGCGTTTAAAGCACTGTTACATACCATTTCAATATTATAACATGACTGTTATTTCATTTTGTTTTTTTCATAAAAGACCCGACTGATCTCCATAATCTTTTTTACCCTGAAATTATACTTCACTAACATTTACTTAACGTGACTTGTCAGTGCAAGTTGAGATGTTACAGTCAAAATATCTGCATAATCTTGAGGAACATTTCTCATCCATCGGCAAACACGTGATTTGCATTGTATTTTAAAACTGATAGTAGATGAGCTAAATTGTAAATAAAAATAATATGGGGATAAACCTTAATTAGGATACTACAATCAGCTACATAGTTGCATCAAATATTTATTTATTTGAAAGAGACATATTAACTTTATGTAATTTTAAACTTGAGAAATTTCATATCCTTAGAAGCATTATTATGGTCACCAAACCGTCACAGTTCAAGGTTATGAACCAACCCATTAAAATGAAGGATGGTGAGTCACCGAGGGTTTTCAGTGTTTGCAACAAAAGTCGAGTACTATTGCATTTGCATAACTTCACCAGCATGTTGTTGTGCACATAGCACCAATGTATAACGGCATAAAATTAGTGTCAGGAAACTTGACGAAACTTGCAGTGGTGTTGGAGGTTTACAGTGATGAAGAACGAAGCAGTGGAGCTTGCGGGTTAAATTACAGGGTATAAAGACTTTTGAAATGTATGTTTGTTTTTTCTTTTTTGAACATAGAGAATGAAAAGTGGTGATAATGAAAATGAAAAGAAAACCACGCTTAAACCGAATAAAATTGACGGTTGGGCCACTAGTTTAAAGATCCTACTTATGATTAATGCACAGCTGAGGTTTGATCGAGATATTCCCGATCGGATTGCGGTTTCGTTCAGTTATCAAGACACTACTTAAAATTGAAACAAGTGCAATATCTAAAAAAGACATAAAATCAGATTTCTTCATACACTCACGGTTAAGTTATTTCCCAATTTTTGTTCACTACACATGGAATTTTTCTATTTTAAGAAAAAGCAAAATTATTAGTTTTGCATGAAGATGACATCGTTAAATTTTGGTGATACAATATTCCATATTTAAATAGACTTTGGAGATATTTGAGTTTAGATGAAATTGTGACTCAAATACAATGTCTCTCTTTTATAGATTTTGAAGAATGATTAATTGCATTTTTATTGCATTAAAGAAGACAATGAATTATCTACATGGAAAATATATATGTAAGTATTCAATAACTTCTCAAAGAAGTCAAGACTATTAAAAATAGGTATGTATATAGTTAATTAAAAGTGTATGGGGAAAAGTGTATTTTTAGGTTTCAGAGATTGAGATTTCTTCTCAATTTTAAGGCTTTCTTTTGTAATCTTTTTAGTGAAATTAATCAAAGTTATTTGGAGGAATTTCTTTGTCTATTGTTTTTCTTCATTTCTTATCTCTTCTAAAATCTAATTTTTATGATTCCTTAAAAATCATAACAGTTGTTATCGGAGCCTACTATATAAAATTTTTTGAAAGGAGTTTGGTCATGGAGAATATAAGTGTTGAAAAACTTAATGGGAGAAATTGGGGCTTATGGAAATCAAAGATGAAGGATTTTCTATATCTCAATGATTTTCACCAACCATTGAAGAACGGAGAAGGGAAACTTAATAGTATATCTGAAGCAAAATGGGAGACTTTGGATAGGATGGCCGCAGCGGCAATTTGATATTTTTTTGCAGAATACGGTGTTTCATATTGTTGCTAATGAAACATCCGCTTATTCAATTTGGAAGAAGTTGGAAGGAATTTATGCAAAGAGCTCCGCGACAGATAAGGCTCTTCCCATAAGAAATTTGTGAATCTAATACTTAAGGAAAGTGGATCAATTGGAGAGCATCTTAACAATTTTCAAGTAATTGTGACCAATTGACGGTCATGAATTATAAGATGGATGATGAGATACATGCCTTGCTTTTGATGAGTTCACTATAAGAAAACCGCGGTTACCTACGCCAATATGGCGTAGGCGGGGCATAGGTCAATGCAGCTACTACATAGCCCCTACGCTAATTTTGGCATGGGTAAAATCTGCGTAGGTAATAAAATACCTACATCTTACCTACGCCATCTATGGAGTTGTTTCCTACGTCTTTCCAACGCCAGGATTTTTCTACGCCTTGCCTACGCCTAGTTGTTCCTACGGTTTTGCTACGCATTTTTACTTCTTTCGCTATCCACGCTTTTCCTACATCATTCGTTTACCTACGTCTTCCCTACGCCATGTTTTCCTACGCTTTCCCTACGTCATTATTATATATTACATTTTCTATGTCTTTTCCACGCCATTCATTTATCTACGGTTTACCTACGCCTGTGTTTTTAATGTTTTTCCTACTTCATGCACACGACTTTTTGCTGCATCAATATTCCCTTTACCCATGTCTTTCCCACGTCTTCCCTACGCCTTTTTTGAAGTAATTTCGATATATTATTATTGTATTTCATTTCAGTACATTAAATAGAAACTAAAATCAAATTATTTCATATATATACACATTCCAACAAAAAGATTAACATCAAATCATTCATCTTTAATTCAAAAAACAAATATCTCATTCATATTACAAAGTCAAACAATATTAATCAAGTTCTTATATGTTAAAATAATACGATAATATGTTCATGATACATGATATCATACAGATACCACTAAGAATAAAAAATACCCTCGTCCCTCATGACGATCATTCAACTCTCCATCAAATCGCCGTCGAAGCATCTCGGTGAGTTGATCATTCTGCATCTTTAGCATTTAAATCTCCCCTTCTTGACGCTCCACCTTTTCCTCTAGTTTGGCTCTAGTCCGTACTTCTCCCTTATTGATGTTATAAGTGGCATCTTTGTATTTCTACATTTTATCAAATATTACATCAATTTCTACATTTTAAACTAATTAAAATAGTGTTTTGTTGAAAGTTTAAATATTTACTCCAGGGATATTGCCATAATAGGGCTTACGATCCTTTCTTTTAGCTATAGCACCGGTAAGCATGTCAAATATTTCTTCCTCGACTTCATATGAAATTTCTGTGCCTTGACTTTTCAATTCTTCGATTCTAGCTTGATATTGTGCCTGTATTTGTAATTTTCCAAATAAATGTTATTATATATATATATAAGTCGAGATGTGTGCTAGGGCAGCTAAGTGCATACTTTAAATCCATATACTCCATTTTGCACAGTATCTTAGCTTACATAATACATATTCCCTTTTGGAATAACAAACTTTCCCTGCCTATATTCACATATTTGGTATGTTTAGGTTTCACTATGTCTTGGATCAGTAAGAAGTTAACATTTCAATTAGAAGTGCCTTCATGACTCAACCTTCTGCCTATATTGTGTGTTTTCAAGTGGAATGTCAGTTTTCTTATCTATATTTAGCATCTTACTTTTCAAAATTGCATTTTATAACTAGATAAATAAGGAACTAATATTTGTGAACCAATTTTTATTTTGGCAGCTAAGTAGCACTACTCATTTACTCGAGTTACATTATGGTTTTCCCAAAAGCTTAGTACAGATCAGATCAATATATTCAAAGCATGCAGCTCTTGACAAAGCACTACCATCGTGACATATGTACAAGAAACGTCAAACCAATTAACTAAGTACATTTACTTTAGGTGTATCTTATATGCACATATTAAACTATTAACCAGTTATTAAAACCAAGCTATAAGAATCACTTACTGCAAATTCCATCGATGCTTCATCAATCCATCCACTAGTGGTAGATCTGCTGTCTAAAGTGACCTTATGAGTCCTATAATACACTTTCCAAGTAGTTGGCTCGCTATTAAGTTCATCGGTCTAGAAAATAAAGACAAAAATAGAGTAAAAATTTGATAACTTGATGTAAATTAACGTTAAAACAAAATTTTCGAGATCAAACCAAATCATTTCGATAATCCGCAAAGGATCTCGAACCACCACAATGTCGCTTTTGGTTTTGAGCCCTAGAGTTTGCAGCTTTTTCTGCCCGAGCTTTTACTTCAGGAAGCTCCCAATATGCCAAAAACTGCTCGTATATCTCCTGAGGTAGGTTTGGATGCTTCTTCCCTGACTCTTTCATACCGTGAATCCAGTCCTGATATTTCAAACTTTATTTCCCATTTCATATCTATTTCACAATTGCTGGTGAAGCATCATCTGTCCATTGAAATGACTTCTGTACATGTAGTAGAAAATATTATGAACAAAAAATAGATGTAACACACACTATTATTATTTTACCAGAAACTCCTGAAACATCACTTTCTTAACATCATCGGGGATACTTTTAAAATTGGGCCAAAAATCGTTAACCAGTGCTAACAAACCCACTCGAATAGCATGAGATGTAGCCATGGAAGTGAACTCATATCTGAAACATATAAATGTAAAGCATGAATATTCATTACTCAAAATGTTTGTATGAGATATATCATTCTAGCACGATAGTGGTTTTTGACAATGGATAAAAGTGATCCAGCTAAAAAAAGCGATCCAGCTAAAAAAAGCGATCCGCTAAAAAAACAACGCTAAACTAATTGAACTAATATTTAGTAACTACAAACCGCAAAGCAGAAGGACAGGAAACAATTACATCCTACTGCAAAACTAATTAAATGAAATCTACCCCAGTGGAATCAAAGCAGCCAAAACCTGTACAAGAATACATAAGGCAAAGTCGAATAATCTTCATTAGAAACCCCAATAAAAGAAGCCAATCCCACTCCCAAAACACCGCTAAATATTGAAGACAAGCATAGAGCAGAGGCAAAAAACGCAAACAACGATCCTTCACAGCACAAAGGACACAACCTCGAAAGCAGCATCACTCTGCCCCTCAACTAAAGCCTCGGCTAGTAGCATCACTGTGCCCATCTCCTCATATCATGTGCAAAAATCGGTAGGTTCATAGTCTATGTTTTTACATCAGTAGGATAAAAATACCGATCAAGTCTTGTGATAACAATATAAACATGACCGCAAGAAAGAATATAATCACTTTACAATGTACAAGCAACAATATATTATAATTGAAGCGTTTGTATATATGCATGCATGTGTTGAAGGAGATGTTTGTAGACGAAATTATCAAGGTTACTATTATTTTCATTGTTCTCTCACTATGCTCTTACTAAATTACAAATTTCAAGGTAGCAAATAGTAGTAAAATTAATCATTGACAATTGAAAATCAACCTATGGTGGTATATAATCATAGATTTTCTTCGTAAATGTGACACCCCACCTCTATGCCCACAATAACAAAGAGCATTAAAAGGAAATACTGTTTGTTATTATGAAGAATAAGGCTGGATAGGAGAGGCCATCCGTAGTTAGGCCTTATGCTAGTATTGGTTATCTCGATAGGAGTGGTATATTTTTTGTTTTCATCTCTTTGTTTATTTACTCCCATCGAAATATTCAGTTCCAGTATAAAACGAACTACGATGGTTCATAATAGTTCAGGACAACATATATAATAATAACACAGATAAGCTAAACACAGAACACAGATAATATAAAATCTCATATATAACTGAAGTCAGTTACAATACATGTGATACAACTACAACTATCGACACTGGTAGTTACATATACAAGTACATTATTATAAATAATATACATGAATACATATCATCCTATAAAGTAACACTGACTACTCCAAAAGATATGAAGAGACTTCATAGCTCAAGTAGTATCCCAAAGCGAGATATCAACAGCCTGTAATAACTCGGTCTGACCCGAGTATTAATTCAAAAGAAAATAATATGCGAATTAGACTAATTCAAACTCAGTAATTAATGCACGGAAGCAATAATAATTAAAATAACAAATAGACGACAATCACAATAAATCCCGCATATCCAATCCTCTAATAAGAAAATCGGATAACGGTAAATATAACACGTAACAGCATTAAACAACGAATCAGCAAAGCCAAATCATCAACAAAGATAAATAGAAGAATTATCAATGAAGATAATTAGAAAACAACAGAATAGCTTAAGTAGCGAATTCAACAAAATCCAATTATCAACAAAGATAAATAGAAGAATTATCGATGAAGATAATTAGAAAACAACAGAGTTACATAAACATCAATTAACAGCAAAATCTAATTATTAAATAAATAATTATAAAACAACAAACGGCATAAATACCAATATCTAATTATCACTAGGATAATTAGAAAATACAAAATAATCAAATTAAACCAAATCAAAATACATTTCAAAATATATTGAATTGGCCACACGAAACAATCACTACAAGGATTACTGTTTATTCCAACGGAGGGGGGCAACGGCCGCCAACGGCATTGACCAACGGCTTCCAATGGCAAGTATTTTCCGGATTATTATCAAGGGGTAAAAAAGATAGTCGTTGGACGCCGTTGGAAAATGCCGTTTGCGGCCGTTGGTAGCCGTTGGAAACCCGAACCAAAATTCACAGCAGCAGCTTCTTCTCCCCCATTTCGATTTTCACCTAAATCTAACCCAAAACCCTCCATCCTCCTCCCCAATTCGCCATCCACTTCCATTCCAACCTCCAACGTCACTCGGTAGCATCTAGAAGCCCTCTCCAACCCCTAATCCTCTCCAATCAAGGTATAAACCCTAATCCTCTTTTTTTATTCAATTAGGTAATTTAGTGTTAGATTTGCAATTTATATGTTTGTATTGACTATTGTATGTGTAGTTTAGTTTATTGATGCTTAATTTTTATTATTAACCTATGTATTGTAAGTTAATTGTATATTATAGTATATTGTATGTATGGTGTATAGTGTATTGTGTGTATAGCGTAGTGTAGAATGCTGCTTGTATGAAAATATAGTGCAATAAGTTGAATGATGACATTAGATTAGAAAATATCGAAAATGATATTTAATTTTGTAACATACGGTTACTTTGATTTTTTTTAATAAGTAATATAGTGTATTAATTTTATAATGTACGGTTAAAAAATATCGAAAATGACAGTAAGTATAGTATCGAACGTCAATTTTTTTATAAATATAATATGTTACAGAATATGTAATATATTCGAAAACCCTTAGAAAGTTTTTCGGCCCCGTCTGATAAGTATTGTATATGATCGTTATGTGGATATTCATTTTTTTAACATAACGGACATCTGTATTCATCTTATACAGTATTTATTGGATTTGTCCCTGTATTGGACAAGTTACGAATACAATAACGTAATTAAATCGTGTAAATTATTTCATTTTAAATGGTTCACAAAATTTCGACAGCGCTTCGTTTATGTTCCCTGTGTACACGCAAATGTGTACTGTTCAGGAAACTAAAGCGAAGCACTGCCAAAATTTTGTTGAATCATTTAAATTGAAATAATTTACGCGATTTAATTACGTTATTGTATTTGTAATGGGAGGTAGGACGACCCATCACCATAGAGTCAATGATCAGTTATTATAAAATTCACCTGTAAACTGTTTTAATAATATGTCAATGCAAATTAATATCGTACTTTTTAACTATATACGTAGGTTAATGGACAATTATTTTACTGATCGGAGCTGGATGTACAAAAAACAAAGAGTTGAAAGTGGCGACAAAGAAATCCGTTGTCCATGTACTAAATGCAAATTGTTAAAGCATTTGGTACCAGAAATGGTAAGAGTTCATTTGCGTCGGTACGGTTTCGTGTCGAACTATTTGGTTTGGGATCGTCATGGAGAACCGTTAGCAACTAATCGTGTTGAAGCTGAGGAGGTATTGAGTAATGAAATTGATACGACAAATCTCGTAGAACATATGGTTGAAGATGCTGCACGTTCAATGTTCCCTGTTTCTCAATTAACCGATGACGATGGTAATACTGAAGACGAACCAAATATTGGTGCAAAAAAATATATGATTTGTTAGAAGCGGCGAAGAAACCCATTTGGGAAGGTTGCACAAGCGGAACCCAATTGTCAGTGACTGCTGAGTACATTGCGATGAAATCTAAATACAACCTCACATAATCTGGATTTACAGCTGTTGTACAAGCTGCGAAACGGCATATGCCTCCCAATAATTTAATGTGCGAAAATCATTATGAAGTAAAAAAACTAATGTCGGTTTGGTTTACCATATCAAAAAGTAGATACATGTCTAAACGGTTGCATGCTGTTTTGGAAGGAAGATATCAATCTTAGACATTGTAAAATATGCAATCAGGAAAGGTACAAACCAAGAAAGAAAAAGGGAAAGGAAGTCCCATATAAGCGTATGCATTATTTACCAATTACTCCTAGACTTCAAAGGTTATATGCATCTTCTGTAACTGCGCAACATATGAGATGGCACAGTATGAGAATACGAGAGGAAGGTACGTTAACACACCCAGCTGATGGGGAAGCATGGAAGCATTTTGACCAGAAATATCCTGATTTTGCATCCGAGAGTCGTAATGTTAGACTTGGTTTATGTACGGATGGATTTTCACCATTTTCTCAATTTGATTCTAAATATTCGTCATGGCCTATAATTGTCACACATTATAATTTACCTCCTTGGATGTGTATGAAAACTCCATACATGTTTCTTACAGTTGTTGTTCCTGGTCCTGATGATCCGACACAAGGAATCGATGTTTATTTACAACCTTTGATTGAAGAATTAAAAACATTGTGGTACGAAGGAGTAGAAACATATGATATTTCTAAAAAAAAACTTTCGCATGTATGCTTCTTTGTTATGGACAATCAGCGATTTTCCTGCGTATGCAATGCTTTCAGGTTGGAGTACGGCTGGTCGCCTAGCTTGTCCTTACTACATGGAAGAAACAAGAGCATTTCCTTTACCTCATGGAAAAAAAATTTCGTGGTTTGACTGTCATCGATGTTTTCTTCATGTTAATCATCCATTTAGAAGAGATAAGAAAAACTTTACAGCTAATAGAGTTGAAACTTTAAGCGCACCTACGGTTTGGTCAAGCGAAGATATTTATGAACTTGTAAAGGATTATCCAAAAATACATGAAACCGGAAAGCAAATTGAAATTCAAGGTAAATCATCGATTCATAACTGGTGCAAACAAAGCATATTTTGGGAGTTGCCTTATTGGAAAAATCTCCTGATTCGTCATAATATTGACGTGATGCACAATGAGAAAAACATGTTTGATAATGTGTTTAATACAGTTTTGAATGTCAAGGGGAAGACGAAAGATGATTTGAAATCAAGGCGTGATATCGAAGTATTATGTAATCGTCCTGAGCTTCATATGAAACCAAATGAAACAAAAAAGCCAAAAGCGTGCTATGAGCTAGACAATAATCAAGTTAAAATATTTTTAAAATGGGTGGAAGGATTAAGATTCCCGGATGGTATATCTTCTAATCTTCGTAGATGTGTGGACTATAAGAACAATAAACTTAGCGGGATGAAAAGTCATGATTGTTATGTTATGATGGAAAATTTATTACCCGTCGCTTTTAAAGAACTATTGCCCGTAAAAGTTTGGACTGTTCTAACAGAACTTAGTCTGTTTTATAAAGAGATTTGTTCTACTACATTAAAAGTTGATCGTCTACGTAAACTTAAGGAAGAAATCCCGATATTGCTATGCAAATTGGAAAAAAATATTTCCTCCTGGTTTTTTCAATGTTATGGAGCATTTACCTATTCATCTTCCATTTGAAGCACGTCTTCGAGGGCCTGTGCAATATGGATGGATGTATCCATTTGAAAGGTATATTCATATTTAGTTCATTAAATATTGGTTTAATTATATGTATAAAAAAATTGATTTAAAATAATTTGAAATAGATATTTAAATCATCTAAAGAAAAAAGTGAGGCAGAAAGCTCGAGTTGAAGGCTCGATTTGCAAATCATACATTGAAGAAGAAGCTTCATTTTTTTTCTCTCATTATTTTAGTGACCATGTGAACATATCATTTGAAAGTGCTCCGTGT
This sequence comes from Allium fistulosum, assembly GCA_030737815.1. Lineage (NCBI taxonomy): Eukaryota > Viridiplantae > Streptophyta > Magnoliopsida > Asparagales > Amaryllidaceae > Allium > Allium fistulosum. The sequence goes on from CM060902.1 coordinate 241,265,580, forward strand.
AATGATGAAGGCATTGATCAAGATGATTGTCAATCGACTATATCTATTTTTAAAAAGCATGGTCGGCCTTCTGGTAAATGTGTGGAAGTATGGTTGGATGACAGAGATTATCACGTAGCACACACATATATTCTTCTCAACTGTGCTGAAGTTGCACCATTTGTTAGGTAATATACTTATATATGTAACATTACTTGTATCTTAATTAATAAATATACAAATATGCACACATGTATCTTAATCAAAATATAACATTTCTTGTATAATTGCAGTATTTACGAATCACAACATCCGAACGGAGATATCAGCAAAGAATTCTCTAAATGGTTTTCTAAGTACGTTTTTGATTCGACAAATGGTGTTGTAGACGAAGGATTGAAACATTTAGCTTTGGGACCAAAAAGGATAGTCAAGACCTATCCAATATTCTTTGTGAATGGATATAAATTTAATACCAAAGAATACGGTGCTGAAAAATTAACTAACAATACTGGTGTATTTGTTAAAGGTAGTGATGATCCAAATGATCATATACATGATTTTTATGGCGTGCTAACCCAAGTTTTGCAATTGTCGTATTTCACACGACCTGCAGAAGAAGTATTTTTATTTAAATGCAACTGGTTCAGCAACGTTCCAGGTTCTGGAATAAACGTGCATTCAAAATATAATCTTATAGAAATAAAACATACTTTGCATTATCATAACTACGATCCTTTTGTACTTGCCAAACAAGCTCTTCATGTTTATTATGCTTCTTACCCATCTCTAAGAAGAGATAAAGTAAATTGGTCGGCTGTTTTTAAAACAAAGGCAAGATTTACATTTGATGGACGGAACATTCCCGATGAACAAGCTTACCAAGCAAATATCGAGGAAAGTAGAGGAATAATAAAAACAGATGATCAAACAGATTTTGGACCTCTAAACAATGATTCAAATGTATTAATTGAAGCATTTGAGAGTACAGAGGAACAAAATATAGAGTACGAAACAGAGTCTGAAACCGAAATTGACGAGGACTGATCAATAATCTACATTTTGAAGGTAATTATATTTAAAATTATAATGTTTTCATTAAAAATGTTATGCTAATGTATGATATGTGTCACGTACTCTTCTTATGTTATGCCATAATGTATGTTTTACATATAGTCATTTAATGTTCTCATATAATGTTTGTCTGTAACATGTTCTATAGATATGTCTTCACGTAGACGATCTGGGTCTACACATTCTGGGTCTCCCTCCTCTTCACAGAGAGGGACTATTCATCTTGCAGATTGTGATCGCGGTGGTCCATCAGAGGAGATGCCACGCACTACAATTTGGCTAAAGCCAAAAGCCGATGGATCTGGGTAAGTATTAAGTTTCAAAATTAGATTTTATTCTCGTACAGTCTATTATAAGTATAGTAGTCATAAAATAGTAAAAGCTTTTTTTTCCTGTTAAACACAGTGGTTTTACGTTAGAGCCATCAAATATAGTTCTTTCATTATCTAAGCGTGCATACCAGAGTCGGATGAATGAATGTTGGCCCAAATGGTCCTTGATTCCAGAGAATGTGAAGGAAGCTATTTGGCAGGACTTTTTGGTATGAGTGATATTACTTGTTAGGTTTAAATATCTAATCATGTTTACACTACGCATAAAAACTATATAACTCTTATGTAATCAAACGTGCAGGGCCATGTGGACATCCAGGATGCAGATCTTTTCGTTGTACAGCGTCATTGGCAGAGTAAGATTGCAAAGAACTACAGGGAGACTTTAAATGCTGTGAAATCAAGTGGAAGCAAGCCAAATTGGATGAGCGCTGTTGTGTGGGAACAGTTTATCCGCTGGTGGGCCAATGAGGAATTTCAGGTAAATTTAGCATATATTTAATTTAAAGTGTTCTACGCAAATAATATTTAATTTAAAACTATAAAACAATTTTTTTTTTCAACTTAAATTTTCAGAAAGAGTCAACTAGGAATTCTGCTAATAGGAGCAAGAACCCCGTCACACATCGCGGTGGTTCTAAGTCATTCCAACATCACCGCGAGTACTTGGTATATTTATTAATTAACATAAACATTTATATAAAAATATTTAATATATATATTTATATGTGCATATTTCAGGAAAGACAACGCGGTGGTCCTGTCAGTCGTTGGGATGTATTTGCGCATACGCATGCGGTGACACAGATTGACGATTCAGGCTCATATTCGTACACCTGGGAAAGTAATGACAAAGCAAGGGCCGCATATGTAAGTATAAGATAATGAACTACAAGTTTTAAGTCTATTAAAATAGCATTATCTAAATTCAATTGTATTTTGCATACTAGGAAAAGTTTCAGGATGCACGGACATTGATGCTCTAGGACACCGGAAGAGCAGAGTTGACCATTGATGAGGAGAACGCAATATTTGAGTTTGTCATGGATCCAGCGACCCACGGGAGGCGCTTTGGATTTGGAAGCCAATCGGTAATTTAATTTAAATTTAAAATAATTTTTATGAAGCATGTTCATTTCGATATCATATATATAAACACTTTAGATGTGAGCTTAGCTAGAGTAAATATTTAAACGTATTTACACATATATTTACACATATTTACTAATATTTACAGGTTGACGTAGTGTAGAAGAACTACCAGAGGGCTCAAGATAAGGAGGAGACCGCACAGCTACGAGCCCAGATCGCCACGCTTCAAGACCGCGATCGCCGCCGTGAAGAACAAATGGAGCAGCTAAACAATAAAGTGGCGGAGTTCATGGAGCAATACGGGCGGTTTCCTTCCTCCGGTGGTTCTGCTGGCGAGTGAGTTGAGGTATGTTTGAGATGTTTTCTTATGTGTGGAGTGGTGATGGTTTGTATATATTGTTGTATGGTGTTAGACATTTGGTGATGGTTTGGATGTGTTAGGCATTTGGTGATGTGTTTGGATGTCTTAAACATTTGGTGATGGTTTGGATGACGATTGGTGATGGCTTTTTATGTGTTTTGTTTGTATATATGATGACGGTTGGTTTGGATGTAGAAACTAATTTGACGGATGTAGAATTTAGTTTGTTTTGATGGTTTGGTTGTTTATGTGTATGATTTGATTATTATATTGTGTTTGGTTATATATATGTGATTGTTATTGGATATACGCTCAAAATGGAGCAGTTTTGATATTTATGATATTGTGTGTGGCCGGAGGTGAGTAGGAGCTGCTGGGCAAAAAAAAGCATCAAATTTCCAACGGCTTCCAACGGATACCAACGACCATTTGGTTATTCATAGACAACGGCTTCCAACGGCTACCAACGGCCATAACCAACGTTTTCCAACGGCATACCAACGGCAAGTTGGTCAACGAAGTTTGCCACATGGCCAGATGAGCCGTTGGTCAACGTTGGTATAACGCCGTTGGAGGCGTTGGAAGGCATTGGAAGGCGTTGAAGTGTATTCCAACGGCCTTTCCAACGGCTTCCAACGGCGTTCCAACGGCCGCCAACGGCTTGGAGCCGTTGGAAAGCGCTGCCTCCCTTGTAGTGAATTCAAGCAATTGAAATTATCAAATAAAACGTCAATTCTGATTGGCTGTAGTACACGCTCACATGCACTGCCTCGCCACTGCAGAATATGACGTCCTCACAACTCCAAATATTTAAACTAAACTCAATCACACAACTAAGTGCGTATAGTTCAGCAAGCGCGTTGCGGCAATCAACGCTACAAAACACACGCATACATAGCTATATACATATACATATAAATATGTGTGTATATATATATATACCAACTATATATTTGTGTGTACACAATCAATTAATAATTCGAATCAAAACACACGCATACGTAGCTATATACATATACATATAAATATGTGTATATATATGTGTGTACAATCATTACTTTATAAATTAAAGTAGCAACATATAAAAGTGCATGACAATCTAGTTTCGAAATGGGTAACAGAGAATGAAAAACTGCAGCAGTAGCAGGTAGCATAACAAACTAGCCTACTAAAATATTCACAATTACCAATATATATGCACAGCCGAAAGGAATGAGTGGTCAACTTAAATGTACTTAACCATAGGTATAAATATGGCACATCAATGATATAGATGGCCAACAGCTTTTGAATGGAACTGCAAGGCAACTGGCCTTGAATGCATGCACACATTTATAAATATGTGGCATAGTGAATTGAAAATGGCCAACACTTTCGAATGGATAGCAAGAACAAACGGGATAGCTAACATAGTTTCACACATATACATTTATGGCACCGCAAATGAATGAATTAAATGGCCAAGAACTTTCGAATGGGTAGCACGAATAAATGGGATGGCCAACATACATTTATGCTCGAATTAAAAGAGTAGAGCACACTCAAAAACTACATACGTGAGCAAGTGGAAAAGACCACAAACATGGTCAGATCACACGCATGCACAAAGACAGCAAGAACAGGGACATATAATTGTGTACATGAACCAAACAAGAGTGTGCAACATATGGTGATACAGGGTGTTTGACCCATCACCAAATACCAATGTTTAAAGAGGTCACATAAATGTAGATAACCAAATATATTTTCATGCTTCAAAATATTTTTCACCAGACTTTTTATAAAATACTTGCTTGAACTCATTTTATTGCATGAAGCAAAAACCCATTTTTAAAGTGGAACACAGTCCGGTAGAGAAACGAAGTAAACTCTTCAAATACAATTTCAAAATATATTGAATTGGCCACACGAAACAATTCAAGCAATTGAAATTATCAAATAAAACGTCAATTCTGATTGGCTGCAGTACACGCTCACGTGCACTGCCTCGCCACTGTAGAATATGATGTCATCACAACTCCAAATATTTAAACTAAACTCAATCACACAACTAACTGCGTATAGTTCAGCAAGCGCATTGCGGCAATCAACGTTACAAAACACACGCATACATAGCTATATACATATACATATAAATATGTATATATATACCAACTATATATATGTGTGTACACAATCAATTAATTATTCGAATCAAAACACACGCATACGTAGCTATATACATATACATATAAATATGTATATGTATATACCAACTATATATATGTGTGTACAACATTACTTTATAAATTAAAGCAGCAACATATAAAAGTGCATGAAAATCTAGTTTCGAAATGGGTAACAGAGAATGCAAAACTGCAGCAGTAGCAGGTAGCATAACAAACTAGCCTACTAAAATATTCACAATTACTAATATATATGCACAGCCGAAAGGAATGAGTGGTCAACTTAAATGTACTTAACAATAGGTATAAATATGGCACAGCAATGATATAGATGGCCAACAGCTTTTGAATGGAACTGCAAGGCAACTGGCCTTGAATGCATGCACACATTTATAAATATGTTGCATAGTGAATTGAAAATGGCCAACACTTTCGAATGGACAGCAAGAACAAATGGGATAGCCAACATAGTTTCACACCTATACATTTATGGCACCACAAATGAATGAATTAAATGGCCAACAACTTTCGAATGGGCAGCACGAATAAATGGGATGGCCAACATACATTTATGCTCGAATTAAAAGATTAGTGCACACTCGAAAACTACATACGTGAGCAAGTGGAAAAGACCACAAACATGGTCAGATCACACGCATGCACAAAGGCCGAGATATGATGCATCAAACATCAACAAGACAGCAAGAACAGGGACATATAATTGTGTACATGAACCAAACAAGAGTGTGCAACATATGGTGATACAGGGTGTTTGACCCATCACCAAATACCAATGTTTAAAGAGGTCACATAAATGTAGATAACCAAATATATTTTTCATGCTTCAAAATATTTTTCACCAGTCTTTTTATAAAATACTTGCTTGAACTCATTTTATTGCATGAAGCAAAAAACCCATTTTTAAAGTGGAACACAGTCCGACAGAAAAATGAAGTGCAGACATCAATGTTAGGAAATTATAACACAAAACTCATGAAAACAAACCCAGTTTGAAAAACCAACATGGCAGCATGTATTTTTGTACACAAGGATATGTATATATATATGTAACACACACACACACATATATATATATACACACATAGTAGTAAGGAATCTGGCCAATCATACAAACATACATTCGTATAAATTGCACTGCCAAATCTCAATAGCCAGCAGCAAGGGGATTCGAACTGCAAGGACAAAGATCAACACAAAAATACTCACATAATGGTCAATCAGTGCAAACCAGGCAATGAGCAGTACAAGGCCGCTCACCACCATAAGACCAAACTTAACAGCATCCAAGATATGGAGATTAAAACAACAACACTCTCTCCCCATTCATTCAAGCACGAAGCCATACGGGTGAAGGAACCCCGAACTTCAATAATAGAACATATATATATGAATGTATATATATATATATATCAATTATATATATATATATATACCCATATATACGTAAATAGGCAACTCAAGTTTCACTTATCACCACTCAAAACTTAGTTTGAGAATATCAAACACAAAAGTAAAGGCAGCAGCATAATTCCAAGGATTCAAGGGGTTAGATTGTAATATGAAAATAGGCGAAACCCCAATTCACAAAATCACTAAAATTCATCCAAGCCTATAGAAAGCTACACACCCGAAATCGTCTAAATCATGCACGAAATACTTAAGATTGAATTAGAGGGTGTGAGTGATAATCACTCACATTATCTCGAAGAGCACAAATCCTACAGCCGTAGTTCCCTTTCCCCCCCACTAAGCCCGCCTTTGCACGGGGCCTGAGAAGGCTTCGCGAAATATTCGAAATCGAACCCTAGCAGCCATTTTGTTTTCATTTGTTTTGTTTTGGGCTTGCGAAGAGAAATGAATAGAGGAGGAGGAAATGGTTATCTGCCTTTGATAACATCACAGCACCAAGAAAAAGAACGTGGGCCAAGATTTTATTTAAAGCCCACATAACCCTTAACAAATTTTATTTCAAATTTTTAAAATAATCTCAACCCGATTAAAAACTCCCAATAGCAAATAGCTAGCAAATTTAATCGTCTAATGACGATAATTAACTGGTGCAAAACCCCGGGTCGTTACAGACTCCCCTCCTTATAAAAATTGTGTCCCCGCAATTTTCATAATTAAAGTCGTCCATAACAATTATTTTTCTAACATAAACTAGTTAAGCTAGAAAAATAAAGGTCAAGAATACAAACGCCAAAGAAATCTTTTAATTTCATAAAAGAAATTCACAAATTTTCAACAAAATCTAATTATCAAATAGATAATCAGAAAACAGCAAAACTGAATAAATACAATTAACAGCAATATTTAATTATCAATTAGATAATTAGAATACAGAAATCACAAAACAACAATATCTAATTATCAATACGATAATTAGAAAATAGCAAAATCTAATTATCAACAAAGATAATTAGAAAACACAAATCACAAATTGCAAAACCGCAAATATCTAATTATCAACAAGATAATTAGAAAGCACGAACTTCATAATCATCAAACCCTAACTATCAACAGAGATAAATAGAAGAATTATCAATGATGATAATTAGAAAACTGCAATTCAATATAATCAACATAATCTAGAAATCAATAAAATGATAACTAGAAAACAACATAAAATGGATCACAATATAAAATTGGATCCCTACATATCACATAATCTAGAATCAATTAGAGACTAGAAAATCTCATAATCAGCAAAATTAGCAAATATCTAATTATCAACAAAGATAATTAGAACACAAATCAGCAATTATCTAATTATCAAAAACGATAATCAGAAAACAACAAAAATATACTTATCAAAAACGATAATCAGAAAACAACAAATATCTAATTATCAACAAAGATAATTAGAACTCAAATCAACAAATATCTAATTACCGATACGATAATTAGAAAACAACAAATATCTAATTACCAACAAAGATAATTAGAACACAAATCAACAAATATCTAATTACCGATACGATAATTAGAAAACAACAAATATCTAATTATCAACAAAGATAATTAGAACTCAAATCAACAAATATCTAATTACCGATACGATAATTAGAAAACAACAAATATCGAATTATGAACAAAGATAATTAGAACACAAATCAACAAATATCTAATTACCGATACGATAATTAGAAAACAACAAATATCTAATTATCAACAAAGATAATTAGAACTCAAATCAACAAATATCTAATTACCGATACGATAATTAGAAAACAACAAATATCTAATTATCAACAAAGATAATTAGAACACAAATCAACAAATATCTAATTACCGATACGATAATTAGAAAACAACAAATATCTAATTATCAACAAAGATAATTAGAACTCAAATCAAAAAATATCTAATTACCTGCAGATAATTAGAAACAACAAATTAGCACTATCTAATTATCAATTAGATAATTAGAGACAGCTATTAGTGGATCGATCCCTAAACTGCAAATGGTGAGCTTAAGCGATAAGCCTAAACTGCAAATGGTGAGCTTAAGCGATAAGCCTAAACTGCACCGCACGTGCAACAGAAAATGGCCGAAGCCTCACCGAGTGCTATAATTTTGGCGTCCAACAAATGACCCGAAGGTCCAACAAATGACCCAAAGGTCTAGTACTGGTGATTGACCCGAAGGTCCAGCAAATGTGTCGCTAACTCTCAATCAGCAGATCTCATCGGTGACAACGATCGTGTATATAATAAACACGTGTTCACCTCCGTCTACTAATGATAGATAACTCCACGAATTTGGTTTCAATTAACGAGTCCGGAATTAACTGTTTTAGTAAAAGTGAGGGTCCATAGTCCGCACTTTTTCTAATACGTTTAAGTCGCTTTTTCATTGACTGAAAACCCCACATAGAACCCGAAGGTCCTGAGCCCGAAAGCCCACACATAGAATCCGAAGATGCTGAGCCCGAAAGCCCCACATAAGTGTCACTAACTTTTGGTTAGTAATCCGAATAATGTTAACAGTGCGTCCCATACCACACGTTCGCACTGAACGGTTTACTAACCACTAGCTACTTTCCACTGTGTATGATTCAATTAACGAGTCCGGAATTAACCGTACAAGTAAAAGTGAGGGTCCATAGTCCGCACTTTTGCTACGACGTTTAACTCTCTTTCTCGTTGACTAAAAGTGCAAAAGCGTGTATTTTATAAAAGTTGTTCGATGTAGTCAAATGAACAATTCCAGAATTAATCGAATTAATAAAAGTGAGGGTTCATAGTCCGCACTTTTGTTAAAACGCTTAATTCGATTCCTCGTTCCTTTGAAAACACAAAACAATCTGAAAACCATTTATTTTAAACGAATGGAATCACATGGAAAATCATCAAAACAGCGAAAACAGTCATAACGACAACGGCTAATTAGCGACACAGATAAATAGAAGAATTATCACTGAAGATAATTAGAAAACAACAACATCTTATTACAATATAAAAAAAAAAATCACTCGATTATATCTTCGATGAAGATAATTTAAAACAGCAAAAATCTAATCAAATATGCAATTAGCATAAAAGAAAACTAGCAAAAATCTCAACAAAATCACATAACTGCAATCGCTGCGGATCCTCAAATCGGATTCGAAATTTTCAAAGAAAACAAAAATAAACACATCTAAGTAACAACATGTGGTGACCCTACTCTCAAACACATAGATTTTTTTTATAAAAAAAACATACCAAAGGAATTCACCACTAAACCCCATTTCTACTATATTTGAATATTTACATAATTTCCAAATAATTTTTCCCCAAGACCCTGGATTACCAATATAATTATATCAGTGCACAAAGCATATTAAGACAATTATATGTTTGATGATATATAATTGTTTCCCTTGCCTTTCAGAGCTAACAAATTTGCAAAGAGAATTTGAATCAAATAGGCAACAAAATACCATATATGTTGTCGACATAACCATTTATTTCTTCCCTAATTTTGTTCTACTGCAAGAGATAGATTCTTAGCAATTATAATACTTATGTGTATAATATTGCAATGCACAGTGCATTTTTCCATGGTTTCTAGACTTTCTGCCTAAATAAGTCTATTGACACTAAAATACAATTACTTCCAGGTTTTTTTCTTTCATATTTTTTTTTGGTTAGAAATCAAATACACAAATGCATGTTATGATTGATTCTTACTCCAGAATTCATGCACAAACCTGTATCACTTACCTGCCATGCACAAATTCATTTCTCTTGAATACCCCTATTCAAATCTTGTGAGCTCATTTTTAAATCAACCACCTTAGCTCTTTAATTTTCATAAATCATAATATAAACTCAGGCAATAAAAATAAGAGATTATCACATACACATATCATATTTATATGATATGTCCATCACCTTGTTTCTCTAAATCAGACATTCATGAAATCAGCAGTTAACCAAACATCATCAATAGTCATTCAAAACAGGTTTACTTAAGTACATATTTTAATCCAAATACTTAGAAAACTCCCTACAATTAACTTCAACTACAACATGAAATCTGACCAATAAATTCATTACAAAACAACTACAAATTTAAAACTGGTTTCTTTTATTTATACTAACAGCTAATGCCTTCTTCATCCATCAAGCCAACTTCAATTTCCTACAAGCAATTCACTGAGCTGCACCAATTTTAATGAGACACCCAGATGATTGCAAGGGCAACCAAACGGGTCAGTTTTCACTGGTATGAGCATTTATCAAATTTATACACATATTCATAATTTTTGGTGAACTTGCAATGTCTACCTAATTTAGCAGATTTCATACTTAGCATATTATTGGTTAATACCAAATGATACAAAGACACATTCATTCATTCAAACAATACCCAGCAAACAATCAAAATAAATATATATATTCTTGATTCATTTTTCTCCATTTTTGAATAAGTAAACTCAGATTTTATACTCCCAATTTCACCCAGCAATTAATCAAAGCACAATATTTAAACTTGATTGATTTAACTCCATATCTGGATATTTATAATCCATATTTTTAAATCCCATTCTCCATTTATTTTATGGTCTTTAACTCCCTGTCAAAAGAACACCATGTATGCATTGTGAAGGAAACTCCCAGGTTATTTAATTTATTCCAACACACAAAGGCCTCAGGGTGCAATTGCACCATGCATATACTTACTCCCACCTGAAGCAAGCAGATCATTGACTAACTCCCAAATGACCAATTTAATTTTTCTTTAATAAATCCCCTTCCAGTTTCTGCTTATTTTATTAAGCTTCTATTTATGAATTCAATCATAAAAACTCCCAATTCATTCATGTTTCAGAAAGGCTTATCTACTTTTATACTTTCTGGTTCAACCCCATGTTCTCCATTTATTTTCCTTATTACAGAAAATACCCCAACATACCTATGGTTTTTCCTAAAAATAATTTAAGCATCATGATCCTATTATCTTTCTTCTATATTATTGTGAATATATGAATAAGGGTTTTATTAAGGAAATCCCTCAAAAACCCAGAAATTCTCCTCTGACTTATGATATGAATATTTAGTTTCATGCTTCATTATCTAAGAAATAAACATGAGCTAGATCACTGTCTTGCTGCCTATTTCCTAAATAATTTAGATCCATACTTCATAATAATAAATAGAACAAAAATGCTCAAACCATTTTAACTTTGAAAACCCACATACAGATTAAAACCCCAAACAAGAATGCACAAACAAACATCCATCTCACCCATAACAAATCATTTCAAAGATTTTAAATGATTTATAACATTTTAGGCTGCCTACAAGAGGACTTAATGCCATTGCATACAAAGGGATAAATACTCACATAGTGTTCTCCTTTTACTGCCTTAATCCCCTGAACAGCAAATCCTCCAAAGTTTCAAGCTAATGTTTCTCCTATTTTATTTTATTTTATTTTGATCCCGAGAGAATGGTGTATATGGTTATGTGCAGGTATTATAAAACCATTCTAGGGTTTAAGAAAAATGGGTAATTCCTTTGATGCCCTTAGATATTCATGCACAAATCATTTCCCTGTGTGGTCCTTAATTGGGAATGCACACTTCTGGTTACCTCAATTAGTTATTTCGGGAATCAAGCATTTTAAACACTTCATGCCATTTTCATGACTCTATTTTACTCATGCCATATGCATGTGACCCCTTGTTTATTTTTATTTCTTCTAAGTTTAAAGAAACTGCAAACCCCCTTGTGTTTTCTACTTAACTACTGTGACGACCGCCCATAACCCCTGCACTGAACCTAGAGAAAGTGCGCTGTAAAGTGTGCCAGGCAGCCATGGACGATTGTCAAGGTAAATTAAAACAACAGAATCTATCGTATTACTCACAGCGCATGGACAAAATACAATAGAACATATATATAGTGAAGCTTCACAGAATAGAATCTCATCAATAAAACTTCGTAATAGTTGAATACAAACATCTGAATAGTCAATACAACAAGCCTCACTACATATCACTTAGAGAATACAAAGCAGTGGAACATCCAGTACATATAATAAGAATATAATATGCAATCCTCCAGCTCGTCTTCGATATCAGCACCGTGAAAAGCATGATCAGCACCTGTCACCTGCTACCTAGTCTGCCCGTCCCAAAATGGACGAACAGCCCAAGGCATAAGAGTGAAAACATAAATCCTTGAGTCAGACAGCAGTCTTAGTGAGCAGTAAATTAACTAACAACATACCAAAAGAGCATAAAGGAAAAGGAATAGGAATACAACCCTCCCACTCCAACCTCTTTCTACAGTGATAGCCCCAGACACACACTAAGTAGAAGCAAACATAGCGGAGCATACAATGTAAAGTAAAGAAATTATCACTCGAGTCAAGGGCGATGTTTTCCAAGCACAAACCCCCAAGGCCTAAACCAAGAACAGATAAGCACCCAGAAAACACTGCTCTTGAGACCGAGTGACGATACAACCAAACATCCATGACTCTGGCTATCACTGTTATCATTGCTTCAATATCACTGTTAATTGAATGACCGGCACATTCTTTCAGCCATCCGTCAAGGGCTAATGGAAACCCCGGTTCTAGACATAACTCCCGCACGTCATCGTGACCCGTGCCTAGGACTATCGAATCTGCCCAGAGTACTTGACTACCAATCCGTAGCCTTCAGGGACTATCGAATCTGCCCAACGTACTCTTGCTTTGAGCATGCTAGAACCTTCAACAACGATGAGATCTCAGCCTTCTAGTCATCCTCCTCGACGACTATTTCCATACTAGCTCAAGCGCCTCTCGAGCATCCATTATCCTCCAACTCGAACCATATCACCGAGTTATCAACATGCTTGGAATGATCCCGTCTGGATTAGACCAAGACTATCTCATATCATGCCTTGCTTCATCACATCCTCGCAAAGCTTCATCTCAACATCATCGTCATCGGATCTATGCATAAGAGCTTCACCATCCGTTACATATGCCACAAGCAGCTTTTCCAATTCAAGAGCTTTCCCTTAGCTTTTGAATCATCTTCGGTCTAAATCAAATCATCAATCATCTAATTCATAGCAATCAACCAAGTCAAACATTAATCCAAGCAATCAAGCATTCAAATATGATCTAAGTAGACAATTTTAACAATAATGGTAATTTCGTAATTAAAGAGTCGAAAATCAAATAAGCATGAAAACATGAGCAATGTCTCTATAATCTTGATGAATGAACTTGCATAGGTTAACATGTAGTAAAATGGTTGTCAAATCATCATGAACAATGAATCTATACGGATCTACACATGTGATTAGGAAAATGCATGGAAATCACTATTTTAACACCAAATCAAGCCAACGATCCGATATACTCCTTTGGATCCGTGTGGGAGATAATCACCACTCACCAAATCACCTAAACAACCCAAAAGCAATACGCTTCAGATCTGGACAGCGAAGGATCTAACTTGATCTATCACCAATCCGCTTCAAACGATGAAATCTCTCTTCGAAGAATGTAGATCTTCAATCTAAGCTCTTCGATCTTCGATTTGATCTTCAATATGGATGGAAGGAATCACTAGATTAAAGTGGAGAAAAGAAGTGAAGAAGTGTAGAAGTCGAGCTCTCAAAATGGCAGCACTTCGTCGCTTCGAAATCCGGATCCCAAAAAGTGAGAAAAACCCTTCTATTTATAGGCTGAAATCTCCCTAAGTCGTTACCTCGGAGTTAAGTCGTCTCCGACCTACGACCTAAGACCCCCACCGACCTAAGTCTTCGACCTAACAACTCATACGACTTAACAGCTGCTCCGCCTAACACATGCGCATACGACCTAACTACTAAGCCGACCTACGACTTAACTAATATGCGCGACCTAACAGGAGATACGACTTACGACTTAGCGGCTTAACCCCTAAGTCGCTCATGACTTAATAACTTAGCAACTCTACGACTCACTATGCTACGACCTAACTTCCTTAAGTCGTCTAACGACCTAACTTCGCTAACCACTAGGTCGCTAACCTGCTAACTTCTATAAGTCGTCAACACTTAGGTCGCTCGACCGACCTATCCTACCATACGACCTAAAATCCTTAAGTCGCTAACTCACTTAAGTCGCTCTATTACTTAACTCGCTAACTTGTCCAACCGACCTAACTCTTAACTCGCCGATTTCTTAACTCGGTCAGTTTTCTTAAGTCTCCCCTATTCCTTAAGTCGGTCACGACTTATGACTTGAACAAAAATTCCGCCCAACACTATCAAACGACCTAAACCACTACACCTTAAGTCGTCCACTACCTTAGGTCGCTCCAACACCCTACGACCTAAGCTACCACGACTTAATTCCTATACGACTTAACTGCCTTAACTCGTATCTTCCTTAAGTCGCTCCAAAACTTCCATACGACCTAGGACTTAAACTCAGGACGACTTATCACAAATGCGACCAAATGTCAACTGTTTTACGATGTTTTGACCCATGAAAATACGGGTCGTTACATTCTATCCCCCTTAGGAATTTCGCCCCCGAAATTCCAAACAAACAAAGCAATCAAAGACTATTCTGCACGCCTAACATCCATAGCAATCAACAAACCATGCATCCAATTCTAGCTTAGCATGCAGAATTCTAAAACTAGAACAAGTTACAATATCGTGAGATGACACGACACCTTAGGGCCATACCTTGAAGAGTTCAGGATGAGCTGCCTTCATCCTCTCTTCCACCTCCCACGTACAGTCGTTATCATCATCACTCCATTGTATCTTGAGCAACTTAACTATCTTCCTCCTAAGCTGTTTCGTGTCAGTTTCCACAACACGAAGCGGCTTACGAGGTCTCTTATCGACTGGATCAACTTTGAAGTCTTCACAGTTATCAGCAGAAACCACGGTATTCGAGTCATGCACATACTTCCATAGATATGATACGTGAAAAACATTGTGCACACTCGACATCTTCTCTGGTAACTCCAATCTGTAGGCGAGCTTTCCAATTCGCTCGATGATCGGGAATGGTCCAACAAATCTCGGAGTCAATTTCCCTTTCTTCCCGAATCGAATAACATTCTTCAGTGGAGAAATCTTCACAAAAAACATATTACCTACGTCGAATTCCAAATCCTTACGACGCTTATCGGCATAACTTTTCTGACGGTCTTGGGCTGCCTTCATTCGCTGCCGAATGATCTCTATACAATCTGAAGTCTGTCGAATCATCTCTGGCCCAAGTATCAACTTTTCTCCAGTCTCTAACCAACATGTCGGAGAGTTACACGGTCTTACATACAATGCCTCATACGGTACCATACCAATACTTGACTGGTAACTGTTGTTATATGAAAATTCCACCAAATGAAGATGATCTTCCCATGATCCCCCGAAATCCAAAACACAAGCTCTGAGGAGATCTTCCAAAACTCGGTTGACTCTCTCGGTCTGACCATCTGTTTGAGGATGATAAGCTGTACTCAAACATAACTCGGTTCCCAGAACTTTCTGGAAGCTCCTCCAAAATCCACTAGTGAACAATGGGTCTCGATCGCTCACTATACTCTTCGGAATACCATGGAATCGAACTATCCACTTAACATACAACTCAGCCAACTTTGATGCAGTCCTAGTCGATCGAACAAGAATGAATCTTGCGCTCTTAGTCAGATGATCTACGATGACCCAAATCCCTTCATTTCCCGTTCTTGTTCTAGGTAATCCATCAATAAAATCCATCGATATCTGCTCCCACTTCCATGTAGGAACTTCTAATGGCTGAAGCAATCCACTTGGCTTCTTCTGTTCGGCTTTTGCCAACTGGCAGTTCATGCACTTGGAAATAAAATTTCCAACATCCTTCTTCATGCCTTCCCTGTAGTAGGTTCTCTTCATATCCCGATACATCTTATTTCCACCTGGATGAATTGTCAACTTCGAGTGATGACTTTCCCTCAGAACTTCACTCCTCAATTCATCTATATCGGGAACAACTAGTCGTCCTTGCTTCCGAAGCCAACCCTCTCGATCGACCTCGAATCCTTTATCCTTCTCTAGGTCCAATCCAGATTCCAAACCACGGATAATCTTGACAAGCTTATCGTCTCGCTTTTGGCTCTTGCCAATCCTTTCCACAAGAGTAGGTCTTATCGATAAGTTTGCCAACATCTCACGTTCCAATCCACATCTGGGCCTGAAGTCAAATCCAGCTAAATACTCGAGATTCTTCCATTCTGAAAACATGGCTCCCAATCCTGCATGTCTTCGACTTAACGCATCTGCCACTGCGTTACCTTTTCCCGGAGTATAAGCTATACCAAAATCATATGATGCCAAAAACTCTAGCCACCGTTGCTGCCGAAGATTCAAATCCTTTTGGGAGAAAAGATACTTCAATGACTTATGATCTGTAAACAACTCGAATCGAACTCCCAGTAGATAATGTCTCCACATCTTCAGAGCAAAAACAATCGCCGCTAACTCCAAAAACAATCGCCCAGTAAATAATTCCTTTCATGTGACTTCAGTTGTCGATTGGCATACGCAACAACTTTATCCCTCTACATCAGCACTGCTCCAAGTCCAGTACCACATGCGTCGGTGTAAACCACCATCCCATCATTCCCACTAGGAATAGTCAAAACAGGAGCACTTGTCAATCTTTCTTTCAGGATTCCGAAAGCTTGCTCACACTTAGCATCCCATCTGAACACTTGGTTCTTCTTCGTCAACCTGTTAACGGTGCAGCTATCTTGGAGAAGTCCTTGATAAACCGACGATAATATCCTGCTAATCCAAGAAAACTTCTCACATCTGCTGCATTCTTAGGTCTAACCCAATCCTGGATTGCTGCCACCTTAGCGGGATCAACCGCTATTCCACTACCAGAGATAACATGGCCTAAGAACCTCACTTCACTCTTCCAGAAGTGACACTTCGAAAACTTAGCCTTCAGCTGATGTTTCCATAAGATCTCCAAAACAATTCGCAAGTGTGTCTTGTGCTCTTCTTCAGTTCTGGAATAAATCAGAATATCATCCACGAACACAAGTACAAACTTGTTCAACTGATCTCTGAACACTCTATTCATAAGATCCACAAAATATGCTGGCGCGTTAGTCAACCCAAACGGCATTACCAGCCACTCAAAGAAACCGGATGGTGTCCGAAAAGCAGTCTTCGGCACACTATCCTTAGCCACTCTCAACTGGTGAAATCCCGTTGCCAAATCCATTTGAGAAAACACCTTGGCTTCATGAAGCTGATCAAACAAGTCATCTATTCTCGGCAATGGATACTTGTTCTTCTTAGTCACTTTATTCAGCTCACGATAATCCACACACAATCTCAACGACCCATCTGCCTTGGTTGCAAACACAACTGGTGCACCCCACTCGGACACACTACGCCGAATGAATCCTTTCTGTAAAAGGTCATCAACTTGCACCCTCAACTCTTGTTGTTCCCTAGGCGCCATCCGCCTAAGAGGCATCACAACAGGTCTGGCTCCTTCAACTAGATCTATACGAAACTCGATCTCTCTATGCGGCGGTAACCCTTTGACTTCGTCAAAGACGTCCTTGAATCCATTCGCGATTGGCACTAATGACAGTCCATCCCGTGGAACAACTAGCGAATACATGAAGCTCATGAAGACGCCTTCTTCATGCTTACATCGTATTACAATCTTTCGCCCCTCCACATTCTCGACTGTCACTTCCATCCTCTCACAATCAACCTTTGCCGGATACTTCCTAAGCCAGTCCATACCCAAAATAATTCCGAACCCCGCAAAGTTCAGAACAAAACAATCACAGACAAAAGAGCAACCATGACTCGATACAATCAGACCACGACATAACATACACAAACAAGACGAACCCCCAACTGGATTAGTCACAACCAATGGCCTATCAACAATACCCGGTTCCAAGCCTAACCGGCCTACAAGATCACTACAAACAAACGAATGCGACGCCCCAGTATCAAACAACACTCTAACTGGAACACCACATATGGAAAGAGTACCTTGAACCACCACACTCTTTCCCTTCTCTTCAGCGGTAGGAGCTTTTGAAGACGATGGGACAGCTCCCAAAGCATAAGCTTGCACAATCTGCTTGTCCTTCCGCGGTTCTGGACAATTCTTCCTGAAATGCCCCGGCTTGTCACAGTTGTGACACTTCATCGATGCCTTCGGATTCTTACAATCCTTCGAGAAATGGCCCTTCTGCTGACAATTGTAGCAAGTCACTTCGCCCGTCGGCTTCTTCTGGCCATCCCTACCCTTCTGCTGCTGCTTCCTCTTCTTGTTTCCACCCTGCTGGGGTTTAGACTCTTCCCTGGTCACAGCAACAACAGATCCTTTCTTAGGAAACAGACTCTCATGCCTGAGAGCTTTCTCCACAAGCTTCTCAAATGAATCATCCAGATGATCCACCAACTGCCTCCCAAGATAACTGTCCAAGCCTGTCATAAACTTCTCATTCTTCTGATAAGCAGATTCAATATACGACCGGGCATACTTGGACAAAGCTTCAAACTCAGAAACATACTCAAGAACTGGTCTTCCTCCCTGCTTGAGCTCCACAAACTTCTTGAACAGAACAGACTTCTAAGCTGTAGAAATGAACTTAGCTTCAAATCTGGCTTGGAATTGCTCCCAAGTAATCTCTTCCTCCGGAGTATTGATGGTAATAGAGTTCCACCAATCAGAAGCTCTCCCTTGAAGCTTCCTTGACGCTAACTTCCTCTTAGTTGCATCCTTAATTCCCAAATCACCAAAAATCCTTCTACAAGCATCTATCCATCTCTGGACCTCAATGGTTGATTCTGTTCCCAAGAAAACCTTTCCTCCAAGAGCAGTATAGTCTTTGCACAGCTTAGCAAAATCCACCAGTTTTGGAGTTTGAACTTGAACCCCAACATCTACTGCTGCCCCCGGAACTGGTATCCTTCTCATGATCGAAGTCATCATAGCTTCGAACATAGCTGCATAATCAATAGCCCCTTCAGTAGCACGGCCTTCCCTAGCAGCTGGTCTCCCTCTTCGACTCATTCTCAATATCTATAAAAAGGAATGGTCAGAACATCTTGAGAAACAACTGCTTAAAGGACTCAAACTCTTTTAATCTACTATATTATATATAGTAATCATCCATCAAAGTACAATTACGTCTCTCATACGTAGTTACGTCAGCGAGCGTTGGGTAAAATCGATTAACCTGGCTCTGATACCAAATGTGACAACCGCCCATAACCCCTGCACTGAACCTAGAGAAAGTGCGCTGTAAAGTGTGCCAGGCAGCCATGGACGATTGTCAAGGTAAATTAAAACAACAGAACCTATCGTATTACTCACAGCGCATGGACAAAATACAATAGAACATATATATAGTGAAGCTTCACAGAATAGAATCTCATCAATAAAACTTCGTAATAGTTGAATACAAACATCTGAATAGTCAATACAACAAGCCTCACTACATATCACTCAGAGAATACAAAGCAGCGGAACATCCAGTACATATAATAAGAAGATAATATGCAATCCTCCAGCTCGTCTTCGATATCAGCACCGTGAAAAGCATGATCAGCACCTGTCACCTGCTACCTAGTCTGCCCGTCCCAAAATGGACGAACAGCCCAAGGCAATAAGAGTGAAAACATAAAGCCTTGAGTCAGACAACAGTCTTAGTGAGCAGTAAATTAACTAACAACATACCAAAAGAGCATAAAGGAAAAGGAATAGGAATACAACCCTCCTACTCCAACCTCTTTCTACAGTGATAGCCCCAGACACACACTAAGTAGAAGCAAACATAGCGGAGCATACAATGTAAAGTAAAGAAATTATCACTCGAGTCAAGGGCGATGTTTTCCAAGTACAAACCCCCAAGGCCTAAACCAAGATCAGATAAGCACCCAGAAAACACTGCTCTTGAGACCGAATGACGATACAACCAAACATCCATGACTCTGGCTATCACTGTTATCATTGCTTCAATATCACCGTTAATTGAATGACCGGCACATTCTTTCAGCCGTCCGTCAAGGGCTAATGGAAACCCCGGTTCTAGACATAACTCCCGCACGTCATCGTGACCCGTGCCTAGGACTATCGAATCTGCCCAGAGTACTTGACTACCAATCCGTAGCCTTCAAGGACTATCGAATCTGCCCAACGTACTCTTGCTTTGAGCATGCTAGAACCTTCAACAACGATGAGATCTCAGCCTTCTAGTCATCCTCCTCGACGACTATTTCCATACTAGATCAAGCGCCTCTCGAGCATCCATTATCCTCCAACTCGAACCATATCACCAAGTTATCAACATGCTTGGAATGATCCCGTCTGGATTAGACCAAGACTATCTCATATCATGCCTCGCTTCATCACATCCTCGCAAAGCTTCATCTCAACATCATCGTCATCGGATCTATGCATAAGAGCTTCACCATCCGTTACATATGCCACAAACAGCTTTTCCAATTCAAGAGCTTTCCCTTAGCTTTTGAATCATCTTCGGTCTAAATCAAATCATCAATCATCTAATTCATAGCAATCAACCAATTCAAACATTAATCCAAGCAATCAAGCATTCAAATATGATCTAAGTAGACAATTTTAACAATAATGGCAATTTCGTAATTAAAGAGTCGAAAGTCAAATAAGCATGAAAACATGAGCAATGTCTCTATAATCTTGATGAATGAACTTGCATAGGTTAACATGTAGTAAAATGGTTGTTAAATCATCATGAACAATGAATCTATACGGATCTACACATGTGATTAGGAAAATGCATGGAAATCACTATTTTAACACCAAATCAAGCCAACGATCCGATATACTCCTTTGGATCCGTGTGAGAGATAATCACCACTCACCAAATCACCTAAACAACCCAAAAGCAATACGCTTCAGATCTGGACAGCGAAGGATCTAACTTGATCTATCACCAATCCGCTTCAAAAGATGAAATCTCTCTTCGAAGAATGTAGATCTTCAATCTAAGCTCATCGATCTTCGATTTGATCTTCAATATGGATGGAAGGAATCACTAGATTTAAGTGGAGAAAAGAAGTGAAGAAGTGTAGAAGTCGAGCTCTCAAAATGGCAGCACTTCATCGCTTCGAAATCCGGATCCCAAAAAGTGAGAAAAACACTTCTATTTATAGGCTGAAATCTCCCTAAGTCGTTACCTCGGAGTTAAGTCGTCTCCGACCTACGACCTAAGACCCCCACCGACCTAAGTCTTCGACCTAACAACTCATACGACTTAACAGCTGCTCCGCCTAACACATGCGCATACGACCTAACTACTAAGCCGACCTACGACTTAACTAATATGCGCGACCTAACATGAGATACGACTTACGACTTAGCGGCTTAACCCCTAAGTCGCTCACGACTTAATAACTTAGCAACTCTACGACTCACTATGCTACGACCTAACTTCCTTAAGTCGTCTAACGACCTAACTTCGCTAACCACTAGGTCGCTAACCTGCTAACTTCTATAAGTCGTCAACACTTAGGTCGCTCGACCGACCTATCCTACCATACGACCTAAAATTCTTAAGTCGCTAACTCACTTAAGTCGCTCTATTACTTAACTCGCTAACTCGTCCAACCGACCTAACTCTTAACTCGCCGATTTCTTAACTCGGTCAGTTTTCTTAAGTCGCCCCTATTCCTTAAGTCGGTCACGACTTATGACTTGAACAAAAATTCCGCCCAACACTATCAAACGACCTAAACCACTACACCTTAAGTCGTCCACTACCTTAGGTCGCTCCAACACCCTACGACCTAAGCTACCACGACTTAATTCCTATACGACTTAACTGCCTTAACTCGTATCTTCCTTAAGTCGCTCCAAAACTTCCATACGACCTAGGACTTAAACTCAGGACGACTTATCACAAATGCGACCAAATGTCAACTGTTTTACGATGTTTTGACCCGTGAAAATACGGGTCGTTACAACTACAATCTCCATTCAATCATGCATACTATCATACATAATCATGTGATGTAAAAATCATTCACACTATGTTATTTGCTTGAAATAAATATAAGATATAAAATTCATATTTGATCCTATATTTTTTTTATTCTGCCTTTAGTTAAAACAACAACTTCTCATACACCTTTATGTGATAAAAAAATCACATATATCATGCTAATTATTTCTAGCATAAATATATAAGACATTTAAACCTTATATTAAACTTCATTTTATTCTGTCTTTAAATAAAACAGAAAACACCCCATATATTAAATATATGTATTTATATAATTCTTTGGACATGGAACTATATTTGTTTTGAGTCCCAATTTTTAATCACCTTAACTCCTTGCATTTTATCAAACAGAAACTCCTATGCACATTTTATTTATTAACAAGCTTTTTCTATTTTTATGCATTATATATTTTATAATTTCAGAAATTCTTAAAAAAATGTAACTTTCATTTTTTTTTTCTTTTAGGGTCATTACATACCCTCCCCCTTAAAGGAATTATGTCCCCACAATTTCTTCTAATTCTCCAAATAAAAGCACTAATCCATAGTCTGTTTTAACTCCATAACCCCATACTCACATTTTATGAAAGCAAGCAATATATATAAAAATATTCAGAAAGCTATCATAAAGCTACTTAAACATACCTCTCCATCAGAAAACAAATTGGGGTATTTAGCCCTCATTTTGTCTTCAACCTCCCATGTACAATCATTGATGTCCAAGCTCCATTGAATTTTCACCAGTTTGATCACCTTGTTTCTCAGCCTCTTTTCCTCCTTAGCAACAATCCCCACTGGATCATTTGCATAGACCAAGTTCTTATGAATTTGAATTTGAGTAGGTGACTCTAAAATTGCTCCTTCATCTTGTACCCACTTTCTCAATTGAGAAACATGAAATACTGGATGTACACCACTCAATTCTTCTGGTAACTTAAGCTTATAGGCCATGGCACCAATTCTCTGTATGACTTCATATGGTCCTACAAATCTTGGTGAGAGCTTACCAGATTTCCCAAACCTGAACACCTTCTTCATTGGTGATACCTTCAAAAAAATATACTCTCATACTTCAAACTCCATTGGCTTCCTCTTTCTATCTGCATAAGACTTTTGTCTTGATTGTGCTACCTTCATCCTATGCCTAACTAACTCAATCATGTTGGAAGTTTCTTTAACATGATCTGGCCCCAATATTACACCCTATCCCACATCCAACCAACAGGCATGAGACATGCAGAGTCTCCCATACAAGGGTTCAAAGGGAGCCATTCCTATTGTTGACTAATAGCTATTGTTGTAAGTGAATTCTGCCAAGTGGATATGATCCTCCCAATTACCCCCAAAATCAAGCACACATGCTCTAAGTAAATATTCCAATATTTTATTCACTATCTCTGTCTTCCCATCACTTTGAGGATGGTAGGCAGTGCTTAAACAAAGTTGAGTTCCCATTGCTTCTTGGAAGCTCTCCCAAAATCTTGAGGTTAACAAAGTGTCTCTATCACTTACAATGGTCTTTGGTATGCCATGCAATCTCACCACTTCCTTAATAAATAATTGTGCAAGCTTATGTGCATTTCTGTTTGACCTGACAGGGACAAAGTGAGCAGACTTGGTGAGTCTATCAACAATTACCCATATACTATCATTACCTTTCTTAGTTCTAGGCAAACCATCCAAAAAATCCATGGAAATACTTTCCCATTTCCACTGAGGTACCTCCAAAGGTTGCAACATGCCAGAGGGCTTTTGATAGTCTGCCTTGATTTGCTGACAGGTTAAACACTTTGCCACATATTTTGCCACTGCTTGTTTCATTCTTGGCCACCAGTAGCTCCTTTTCAAATCATGATACATTTTAGTGCCACCAGGGTGTATGGTGTACTTGGTTTTGTGATGCTCATTCATGATTTCTTTCTTTAATTCTGCAAAGTCTGGTACACAAAGCTTTTCATGTTTCCTCAAATATCCCTTAGGATCTATTTTAAAATTCTCTGACTCAATGTTATTTAATAACATTTCTTTCTTCTCCTTTAAATTTTGATCTTGATCTTGCATGCCACCATTTTCTCCACCAGGTTAGATTTCACCGTGATTAATCCTAGTGTACCATACTCCACCATATCACCATGCTCTTTAAAATTCACTCCATCCTTGCTATATATATCTGCCTCCCCAAGCATTGCAAGGTCTTTAAATTCATCAATCATCAAACTTGCTAATCTAATATGATTTCTACTCAAAGCATCTGCCACTCTATTAGCTTTTCCAGGGGTGTACAAAATATCTAGATCATATGCAGCTAGAAACTCCATCCACCTTGCTTGCCTCATATTCAAATCTTTTTGAGAAAATAAATACTTCAATGCTTGATGATCTGTGAATAATTCAAATTTTTCCCCAAGCAAATAATGCCTCCAAAGTTTTAATGCAAACACTATTGTAGCTAATTCTAAATCATGAGTTGCATATTTGGTCTCATTAGGTTTAAGCTGTCTTGATGCATATGCCACCACCTTGCCATGTTGCATGAGCACTGCACCTAACCCAGACCCACTAGCATCAGTGTATACAACCATTCCTTCATTTACCTCTGGGATTTGCAAGACAGGAGCCTCCACCAATGCTTGCTTCAATTTTTCAAAGGCTTGATCACACTGCTCAGTCCACACATATGGTTGGTTCTTATTTGTTAGCTTTGTCATTGGTGTGGCTATTCTTGAAAAATCCTTGATGAACCTCCTATAGTACCCTGCCAAACCTAAGAATGATCTCACCTCAGTCACTGTTTTGGGTCTACTCCATGATTGAACTGCAATGACCTTGCTTGGATCCACACTCACCCCTTGCTGTGACACTATGTGTCCTAAGAATTTCACTTCATGTTGCCAAAATATACACTTTGAATACTTGGCTTTTAATTCATGTTCTCTAAGCCTGGATAATACTAAATGTAGATGCATAGCATGATCATTTTCTTACTTTGAATAAATTAATATGTCATCTATAAATACCAAAACAAATTTATCCAAAAAGTCTCTAAAATTTCTATTCATCAAATCTACAAAATAGGAGGGAGCATTGGTTAAACCAAATGGCATTACTAGAAATTCATAAAGGCCATATCTTGTGTTAAAGGCTGTGTACTCAATGCTTTCCTCTGCAACCTTCATTTGGTGAAATCCAGAGGCTAAGTCTAGCCTTGAAAATATTTTAGCTTCATGCAATTGATCAAATAGATCATCTATTCTAGGTAGTGGATACTTATTCTTGATGGTCACCTTATTTAAATCCCTATAATCCACACACATCCTCATTGTTCCATCATGCTTCTTAACAAAGAGCACTGGGGAACCCCAACTAGAACTGCTTGATCTTATGAACCCCTTATCTTCTAACTCTTCTAGTTGGTGTTTTAATTCCACTAACTCTTTTGGACCCATTCTATAAGGCTTTTTAATGATTGGGCTAGTTCCTGGCATTAATTTTATTTTGAATTCAACTGGCCTGTTTTGAGGAATTCCTCTCACTTCTCCAAACACATCTATATATTCATTGGCTACTGGAATTTCCTCTATTTTTATTTCCTTTTGAACTTCATTAATACTCCAGATTTTATTAAAACATGTATTCTTTGCTATTTCACTTAGAATTGTAATTCTTTTGCCTTCATTTGTCTCCAAAAAAATAGTAAGATTTTCTAAATTTAAAATTGCTTTATTTTTCATTAACCAATCCACCCCCAAAATAACCCCAATACCAGGATAATTTAAAGTATATAGATCTGAATTAAATTCATAACCCCCTATAATTAATTTCAGACCCATACACTTCATCCCTAACATACAATAACTCCATATGAAGCTGTGTACAGTTAAGGGTTGATCAATAGAAACACAAGCAAGTGCTAACTTCTTTGTAATTTCCAGAGATATTAGTGAATGTGAGGCACCATTGTCATATATTACTGATATTGGTTGGGTATGAATTAAAATTATACCTTCAAGTTGCCCAACATTTCCAGTGTTATTTGCTGCCAAAGCTCCTATCCTTGCTGTTCTTCTATTAGTCTCTGGGCAATCCTTCTTTAGATGACCCATCCTTCCACAATTATAGCAGCCTCCTCTAGGTATTTTAGGGTCAGGGCATTGGTTACTATAATGTCCATCTTTTCCACAATTAAAACAATGAGTGAGTTTCTTGCTTTTAGGTGCTACTGCTCCTTCCCCCTTCTTAACTCCTTTGTTTGCCTTTTTCTTGTCATAAGGTTGCACCTTGTTCTGACCTCCCTTCTTCTTGTTGAACTTCATGTTCCTGAATTTCTCTCTGGTGGTGTCATGTTGCTCAAATGAGAGAGTTAGATCAATTACTTGATCAAAGGTTTTATCCTTGTATGGCAACATTGCCCTTGACAGACTAGGGTTCAAGCCTTGAATGTACCTTGCATTCTTTGCTTCTTCATTCCCTATTAACACCATTCCATACTTAGACAATCCTTCAAATTTTTGAGTGTACTCATTCACACTCATGCCTCCTTGCCTTAATCTAATAAAGTCTTCTAGCAGTGTGGCCTTGGCAGATGCTGGGACAAACCTAGCCTCAAGCATGACTTTGAATTCATCCCAAGTGATGTTATTCTCTGGCCTTCCTGCTATCACAACCTCCCACCAATCCAGTGCAACCCCCTTCAACCTCCTTGAAGCTATTTGTCTCTTCCTTTGGTCATTGACTTGCATATCTGCAAAGACCCTCTCCATAGTTCTTATCCAAGTTTGAACACCCATAGCTCCTTCAGTGCCTTCAAAATCCTTTCCTCCCAAATTGGTGCATGTCTTAAGCAGTTTGGAGAGCTCCTCATGAGGGTTGTCATGCCTTGGTGCTATTCCATCTCTCAAAGCTCTCACAAAATCCTCCATGTTTATCACAGGTGGCACATGTGATGGTCATGCACCTGTGTGATGTCTTGTTCCTACCATATTGCTATAAATATGATTTTTATGTTAGTTTGTTTACCCCCATCATTCTTGGTGTATTTACTTTGTTTATTTTATTTCTGTGCACACTGTGCATGTATCACATTGACACATTTTTTTTATTCAGACATAAAACAAAAGCATCCAACACCAATAATTAAAATAATGCATTCAAACATCCATATGCATACAATAATATTTACTATGTTATTTAAAACATAGCTCTGATACCAACTGTGGTGACCCTACTCTCAAACACATAGATTTTTTTTTAAAAAACATACCAAAGGAATTCACCACTAAACCCCATTTCTACTATATTTGAATATTTACATAATTTCCAAATAATTTTTCCCCAAGACCCTGGATTACCAATATAATTATATCAGTGCACAAAGCATATTAAGACAATTATATATTTGATGATATATAATTGTTTCCCTTGCCTTTCAGAGCTAACAAATTTGCAAAGAGAATTTGAATCAAATAGGCAACAAAATACCATATATGTTGTCGACATAACCATTTATTTCTTCCCTAATTTTGTTCTACTGCAAGAGATAGATTCTTAGCAATTATAATACTTATGTGTATAATATTGCAATGCACAGTGCATTTTTCCATGGTTTCTAGACTTTCTGCCTAAATAAGTCTATTGACACTAAAATACAATTACTTCCAGGTTTGTTTCTTTCATAATTTTTTTTTGGTTAGAAATCAAATACACAAATGCATGTTATGATTGATTCTTACTCCAGAATTCATGCACAAGCCTGTATCGCTTACCTGCCATGCACAAATTCATTTCTCTTGAATACCCCTATTCAAATCTTGTAAGCTCATTTTTAAATCAACCACCTTAGCTCTTTAATTTTCATAAATCATAATATAAACTCAGGCAATAAAAATAAGAGATTATCACATACACATATCATATTTATATTATATGTTTATCACCTTGTTTCTCTAAATCAGACATTCATGAAATCAGCAGTTAACCAAACATCATCAATAGTCATTCAAAACAGGTTTACTTAAGTACATATTTTAATCCAAATACTTAAAAAACTCCCTACAATTAACTTCAACTACAACATGAAATATGACCAATAAATTCATTACAAAACAACTGCAAATTTAAAACTGGTTTCTTTTATTTATACTAACAGCTAATGCCTTCTTCATCCATCAAGCCAACTTCAATTTCCTGCAAGCAATTCACTGAGCTGCCCCAATTTTAATGAGACACCCAGATGATTGCAAGGGCAACCAAACGGGTCAGTTTTCACTGGTATGAGCATTTATCAAATTTATACACATATTCATAATTTTTGGTGAACTTGCAATGTCTACCTAATTTAGCAGATTTCATACTTAGCATATTATTGGTTAATACCAAATGATACAAAGACACATTCATTCATTCAAAAAATACCCAGCAAACAATCAAAATAAATATATATAATTCTTGATTCATTTTTCTCCATTTCTGAATAAGTAAACTCAGATTTTATACTCCCAATTTCACCCAGCAATTAATCAAAGCACAATATTTAAATTAATTGATTTAACTCCATATCTGGATATTTATAATCCAGATTTTTAAACCCCATTCTCCATTTATTTTATGGTCTTTAACTCCCTGTCAAATGAACACCATGTATGCATTGTGAAGGAAACTCCCAGGTTATTTAATTTATTCCAACACACAAAGGCCTCAGGGTGCAATTGCACCATGCATATACTTACTCCCACCTGAAGCAAGCAGATCATTGACTAACTCCCAAATAAACAATTTAATTTTTCTTTAATAAATCCCCCTCCAGTTTCTGCTTATTTTATTAAGCTTCTATTTATGAATTCAATCATAAAAACTCCCAATTCATTCATGTTTCAGAAAGGCTTATCTACTTTTATACTTTCTGGTTCAACCCCATGTTCTCCATTTATTTTCCTTATTACAGAAAATACCCCAACATACCTATGGTTTTTCCTAAAAATAATTTAAGCATCATGATCCTATTATCTTTCTTCTATATTATTGTGAATATATGAATAAGGGTTTTATTAAGGAAATCCCTCAAAAACCCAGAAATTCTCCACTGACTTATGATATGAATATTTAGTTTCATGCTTCATTATCTAAGAAATAAACATGAGCTAGATCACTTTCTTGCTGCCTATTTCCTAAATAATTTAGATCCATACTTCATAATAATAAAATAGAACAAAAATGTCAAACCATTTTAACTTTGAAAACCCACATACAGATTAAAACCCCAAACAAGAATGCACAAACAAACATCCATCTCACCCATAACAAATCATTTCAGAGATTTAAATGATTTATAACATTTTAGGCTGCCTACAAGAGGACTTAATGCCATTGCATACAAAGGGATAAATACTCACATTGTGTTCTCCTTTTACTGCCTTAATCCCCTGAACAGCAAATCCTCCAAAGTTTCAAGCTAATGTTTCTCCTATTTTATTTTATTTTGTTTTGATCCTGAGAGAATGGTGGATATGGTTATGTGCAGGTATTATAAAACCATTCTAGGGTTTAAGAAAAATGGGTAATTCCCTTGATGCCCTTAGATATTCATGCACAAATCATTTCCCTGTGTGGTCCTTAATTGGGAATGCACACTTCTGGTTACCTCAATTAGTTATTTCGGGAATCAAGCATTTTAAACACTTCATGCCATTTTCATGACTCTATTTTACTCATTCCATATGCATGTGACCCCTTGTTTATTTTTATTTCTTCTAAGTTTAAAGAAACTGCAAACCCCCTTGTGTTTTCTACCTAACTACCATCTCCATTCAATCATGCATACTATCATACATAATCATGTGATGTAAAAATCATTCACACTATGTTATTTGCTTGAAATAAATATAAGATATAAAATTCATATTTGATCCTATATTTTTTTTATTCTGCCTTTAGTTAAAACAGCAACTCCTCATACACCTTTATGTGATAAAAAAAATCACATATATCATGCTAATTATTTCTAGCATAAATATATAAGACATTTAAACCTTATATTAAACTTCATTTTATTCTGTCTTTAAATAAAACAGAAAACACCCCATATATTAAATATATGTATTTATATAATTCTTTGGACATGGAACTATATTTGTTTTGAGTCCCAATTTTTAATCACCTTAACTCCTTGCATTTTATCAAACAGAAACTCCTATGCACATTTTATTTATTAACAAGCTTTTTCTGTTTTAATGCATTATATATTTTATAATTTCAGAAATTCTTAAAATAAATGTAACTTTCATTTTTTTCTTTCTTTTAGGGTCATTACACAGCGTCAACACATTACAGCAAAATCTAATTATCAATTAGATAATTAGAAAACACAAAAATCACAAACAGCGATTTCTAATTATCGACAGAGTTGAATAGAAGAATTATCACTGAAGATAATTAGAAAACAACAGAATTCACAACAGCAAATTCTAATTATCGATAGAGATAAATAGAAGAATTATCACTGAAGATAATTAGAAAACAACAAAATTCATAACAGCAAATTCTAATTGTTGACAGAGATGAATAGAAGAATTATCACTGAAGATAATTAGAAAACAACAAAATTCATAAATGAATTAAAAACACAAATACAAAATTAACATTCATACTAAAATATGTATCGCATTGTCTCTCAAGTGTTCAGGAACTCCTATCGATGACGCTGATTAGACGCATCGACTAGAATTCTTAATTACTCATCAGGCGATTGATACAATAAATTACCAATCACTTTTTAAATTCTTTTTAGGAATTTTAAACTTGATTGCAGAAATGTCCATTTTCAAAACATGAACATTCTTTAAATATGTAACGACCCGGGATTTTGGACATCCCGAGTTGTGGACATTAATTTATAATATTCAATAATATTGTATTCTAATATTCAAAAATCCCAATAACTAATAATAATATACCAATTTTTCGAAACCAGTATAGTTTGAATTTTCAAATCTATATTAGAATATAGATTGATTTAAATGGGATTCCTTATATATATATATATATATATATATATATATATATATATATGGGTTTAAAAGTAAAAATATGTGCAATTTGTTTTAGAGATAAAAATGTATATTTTATTCTAAAGATAAACTATATTAGAGAATTTAAATTTATTAAAATCAAATGCTCATAGTCCTATATATTGGAAACAATAAAATTTACACATAATGAGATCAGGAAATTCATGGCATTAAATTAAATTTAGATGTATATAAAGTTTGGATAGAAATTCAAAATAAGTAAAGTAAAAGAGATATTTTTGATTTTGGGTATATAAACAATGTTGTTTATATTAAATAAAAAGGAGTTTTAAGTTTATAAAATAATGGTATGTGTACATTGAGTTAGAAAAGTTGTATATATGTAATGATAAGTTAAAAAGGGAATTTATAATATTTAAATTGATAAAAGATTATAATATAAATAGATGTGTATATGAATCACATAAATAATTGGGAGAAATTATATACACATAGATAGTAAATGACTTGGTATATTTGGAAATAATATATATCTATATTATAAATTAAAATTTGTATATATGGTTACATATATACGCAAAGGATTAAAAATAGTTTAATATCACTTTGTAATTCTTGTTTGTAACATATGTGTAAGAAATCATGTTAACTAGAGGATGTTTTATGAAGTATTATTTTCTATTATCTAAAATGACAAGTCTCATTTCTAAAATTTGTACAAAATGCAAACATTTATTTTATAGGGCAATAATCAACTTTGGGTTATCCAACATCATTAAAATGATTTCATTTGTTTATGTATATGGGTAGTGTTATTTTAATTCATTTGTTTCTCACCTTTTTCTTAAAATGTATAAGAGTACATACCTTAAGTATTATTTTAATCTAGTTTCTTATTTTTGTTTAAAAATGTAATAGTGATAATTACATTTCTACTTGGTCAACATTAATTATGTGCTGATTTATTTTATAGTTGTACTCACTTATACTTTAAACATTGTATGGTTTATATTATAAATATTATAATAGGGTAGTTTGCAAGTCAATTACTGTTAAGTGAAAAAAGTTAACAAAAACAGTTTTTAACAAAGTATAGAAACAACACAAACATTACTTTGACAAATAATGTAAATTATGGGCTGTTTAAAATCTTGGATATACTTGCATATGCTTTTAATAGTGTATGGTTTACATTATTATAAATATATGATAAGAGAAAGGCTGTAAATTATTTACTGTAAGTAAGAAACAAGTAGCAAACAGTTTTAGCAAATTCTGGAAACTATGGGTAAGTTGTGATAAAATTGTATCAGTAAACAAACCTACATTTGGCAGTAAACAACTGTAGGATATTGTAATAATTATCCTTCTTTTTTCAAATGTCAACCAGTTGAGAAAATATCAGCTTCAGCCTCTTTTCAAATCTCTCAGCCGCCAAAATGTTATCCTGCTTCTTTCCTAGTAAACATTTCAGTAGTGTTGAAGTCAGCCTCTAAAATATCATTTCTTCCTAAAACGTACGCTGCAAGTTTATAAGTTTAGGAAAAGAATTGAAAAGAAATATCTCTGTTAAATGGGAAGCATCAGAAAAAAAAGAAGAAGTAAATACTCTGTAAAACTAAGTCTGGAAGCATCTCTGTTTTCTTTCAAAACTAGAAGAACTCAAAAGCAAGTTCAAAAATTCAATTTGAAGATTTCAACTTTTCAGATCAAAGACTTCAACTTCAAATTTTATAGCTTCTGGAATCAAATGTTTAAGGTGAGAAACATTTATCTCAAATTGGAAATTAAATTGATCTGTTCTTTGTGACAGTATATATCTTTTTTATCATTCCAGTTCAAAAACCCATATCTTTATTTCTAGTCCAAATCTGATGATGTTGTAAACTAGGGAAGCGATTATCTTTGTATGTAGTTTAAGTTAAAAATATATTTATGGATGGTTTATGTTGTGTAGAGGTCTCAGACTTGTTTTACAGTTGATAACCCAACTTTTGTGAAAATTCAATATAATTAAAACAAGATTTCAAGCACGCGTTTGGGTTGCCTGTATGAAATTATGAATTTTAGTAGGAAAACTAGAATTTTTAGTGATTTATTTCTCGAGAAATAGATAGGTGAACGGTTTTCGTTCAAAAATCTTTTTCTGGCGATCTCGTCGCCGTGAGGTGTTGCGGCCGGGTCTGGAGGGTGCTGGTGTACCTAGGGTAGGTGACGACCATGGCGGAATTTTTGTTTTTGGCTTAGATTGGGAGAGCAAGTTGATTTTAGGGTTTAAGGGTGTGTCGACTTTGGGTGATGTCGAAATAATTTTGGGGAACGAGTAGTCGACCGGAGTTCAAGGGAATTAGCTTGGAGGTGGCTGCATGGGTGAGCTTTCGATCGAGGTAGGTGGCGTGCAAGGTTGCGGTCAGTCGTGGAGGTGGTGGGTAGATTTGTGGTGGTAATGTGGTTTCGTGGTTTGAAATTCGTGAACTGGAGATCGATTTTTCGATTGGGGGTGAAGTTTGCATCGGCGATTGGCAAATCGGGGACTGGTAATGATGTGGAGATGGGAGGAGGTGTCGCGGCGGCGAGATAGTCGAAGATTTGGGCGTACACGTGCACGCGTGTCACCGTGCACGATGGATCCAGGCAAGTTGCGGTGGATTGTCAATGCGGGGGGGGGGGTGCGAGACGTTGGGCTCGGCGCTGGTCTTGAATGATTCGCGAGTGTATCGATTTCTAGTGTCGTGGTTGTTGCCGTTCGATTTTGAGGGTATTCCTGGAGGGGAACTGGAATCGAGATTTGGGAAGAAGGAGAGAGATGTTATCGGGTTATGGTTTTGGTTGGGCTTCGGCCCGTTTAGAATTTAAGTAATGGGATTGTAATTAAGGGTTAGTTTAATAAGCATTTCTTTCAAAAAAAAAATATTTTAAACAAATTCTCTTTCATATTAAAATGTTTATTTTAAGTTAATATGGACTAAAGAATTTAAAGAAGAAAAATAAAGCTTGTTCTTCATTAGGTTGTTATAAATTATTTTTTTAAGCTTTGAAAATCAATTTTATTATTAATACTTGAGTTTTATCTGAATATATTGAGGAACAGTTAAGCAAATGGTTGGGAAAATAAAATGTTAAACTTTGAATTAAATTAAGTTCCTAAGTAATTTTATATTTATAATATTTATTTTAAATTCACCTGTAAATAAGAGTTAATTAGAAGATGGTTCGTATTGACGAATGTTACACCGTCGTACAATCCATTGTGAAATTAAATAAGTAAAATTTATAAGCTTGTTCATATTTAATTTGATTACCGATTGATAATATATACCGTCGTATAATTCTATACGGCTTATCTATCTAGTGATCCCAAACAAATAACGTGTTAATTGTAGATTATTCAAACCCTTTGACATCTGGTCAGTGGAAACGGACACCAATCCGCTGAATAGTTAACTAAAAATGTTTGTAGATAGGATAAGCCATCTATCTGATATTATCTGTGTAATTTATTACTAGTTATGATAATCTCTGATCTGTTATTCATGTATATATCTGTTATTTGCCTGTTAATTATATTGAGAATATAATGTAAATCGATCTATGGAAGCTGATTGATTTAAATATCCGTGTGACTGTGAATAGTGAATTGTGAATTGATAAGTACCGTTGAGACTGATAAGCCTTATTTTGTCTGGATAGATTTTTAAATCTAGTTTGGTTCAAAAATAAATATTATCTTAAATAATGTTTTAAAAGAATTGTTAAATATTTTGAAATATCAAAAGTAGTTTATGTATTTTTGGAAATCTTTTTAAAGGTATAATTTTTATAAGTATGTAATATTTAAACTATTTCAAGTATTAAACTATTTGGTAATGATCCTTTTAAGATAAATTTTTATTTAAAGTATAATTTCATCAATATAAATCTATTTAATATTAATGTTGTTTTAAATAATCTTTTATAATAACTTTTATAAAGAGTATTTTATTTAATAAACTTGGAAATAATATTTGGAAATTTCATTAGAATGATTTGGAAAGAAATGGTTTTAAATATATATTTATCAAATGAAATGAGCTTTCTTAGTAATCCTTAATACATTAGATTTTAAATGTGAACAAGGCTTAATGGTTGTAACGGGAAATAACTTGGATGAATTGATTGATTGTTTGATAGTTAAACAACCGACTATCAAATTTGGACAAAACCTGACTTTGGAAATATCTAGAGGAAACTCGAGAATTATATGGAACGGTTACCGTTCGGGGTGCTATACTGTACGTATAAACTCGTTTGTTCTCTAAGATGAATTATAAGGAGACCCGTTCACAAACGGATAGGAGGTGAACTCTGATCTTATATTTCGTCGGTGTATTTTCTAAAGAACCGGGGTTGAGTTTACCGGGAAATAGCGAACGTTGTTTCGAAGAGACCGGGATCGGATTTGTAATCCGAAAACCACTTCGATCCAACGAGTACGTTTTCGTGATGAAGACAAGAGCTTGGAGTCGAAGATGGTGCAGTGAAGTGCAAGGACTAGTCGCTACTAATCCTAAGGGTGATTCCAAAATGGATGTAGTAGGAGTAGTGCCATCGGTTCCGTTCGGACCCGGAACGGACTTGTATGGATGAATTCTTTCAGAACATCGTCAGGTGGACGGTGAGCATTCTAAGGGATATGTTCTAAAAAGGTAACGCTTAGCCTCAAGCCTCATCAACCGGGAATGACTGAAAATCAGGGGATATGCAGCAAGGCTTCGTGGGTAGCCCCCACTTGAGAGTAAGTTCATCTTTGTCTAGATGTCCCTTTTTATTCGGCTTAGTGGTGCGGTTGCTGATCCCAACCGTGGGGTGATTTTACTCGGAATTATCCAGTAAGGGATAGTTCCGACCTTGTGTTGCAGGGGAGCGGGCGTACTCCTCGGTACTGTGATCTAGACCAGGTACTGTGACAGGTGGTACCCCAGTGCCTAGTCATTAGTTGGAAATCCATTCTCCCTACGTGCCTTTACGGTTTTGATTGTAGAACCCACTTTGTGGCTAGTATGCTGGAATTTAATCATGTAACAATTTCAGCTATTTTAAATAAATATTTGTATATAGACCCTATTATAATATCCGAGGATTTTGATATAAAATGTTTTAGCTATCGTAAGGTAAAAACCCGACATGTTTATTTGTGGCGTGGTCTTACGAGATGCTTTTGTTTTCAAAGAGTTTTCAAACTTTAATAATCAAGTTGGATGTGTTTCTCACGCTGGTATACCAGACTGACCCGGGCTTGGTGTTTTCCTATATGCTCGGGTCAGAGCGGGCATATTTCCAGGTTTAGATGGAAGAGTGGAAGCGTGATCAGGAGACGTATTCTCGTAGATGTTTATATTCATTCTGTTTGGGTTATGTGGTTATTGTTGTAAGGACAGGATTGATATAACTGTCCGAGTTGTGTGACTGTAACTCTGATGTAAAGTCTGTATATGTTATATTAAGAAACAGTTTTGGTTTCATGTAAAGACTTGTTTATATTATAATTTATTCGTTCCGTTGTGAGATTCTGATTTGTTCTCTTTTCTTCTATCTTCTTTCTATTTCTACCCTCTTTCTTTCTTTCACTATCCGTCTTCCCGTACTATTTAGCTGACAAGTGTGGTTTAAAGTCGGCTTAAATCGGTACGGAAAGATGGGGTGTGACAAAATATACAACCAAGCAACAACCTATAAACAATCATATTATATTTACAAGAATTTTCAATTCCAATAAATACTCTTATTTCTAATCCATCTAGAAATTTTATTTTATTATTTAACCATTGGTTAGACAACACAATGAAATTAATTTCATTTTCATATTTTGATTTTTAAATCAAAAGGGTTATCAGCTGTACTCAGCGAAGGCCGTCTCACTGTTTCCGCTGCGCACTCTGATAAACAGAAAAAAATTAATCAAATCATCAAAACACAATTTCACTTTTATTTTTAAATAAAGATATTTAAAAAATTTCATCATATTTTAAAAACTTTAGTTTTGACTCAAAGGCACAAATAAAAACATCAACAAATAGTTGTAACACATGTTCCATCTAAGTTATGTTCTATATTATGTCCATGAACCCCTGCTCTGATACCAAATTGTGACACCCCACCTCTATGCTCACAATAACAAAGAGTATTAAAAGGAAATACTGTTGGTTATTACAAAGAATAAGGCTAGATAGGAGCGGTCATCCGTAGTTAGGCCTTACGCTAGTATTGGTTATCTCAATAGGAGTGGTATATATATATATATATATTCATCTCTTTGTTTATTTACTCCCATCGACATATTTAATTCCAGTATAAAACGAACTACGATGGTTCATAATAGTTCAGGACAACATATATAATAATAACACAAATAAGCTAAACACAGAACACAGATAATATAAAATCTCATATATAACTGAAGTCAGTTACAATACATGTGATACAACTACAACTGTCGACACTGGAAGTTACATATATAAGTACATTATTATAAATAATATACATGAATACATATCATCCTATAAAATAACACTGACTACTCCAAAAGATATGAAGAGACTTCATAGCTCAAACAGTATCCCAAAGCGAGATAACAACAGCCTGTAATAACTCGGTCTGACCCGAGTATTAATTCAAAATAAAATAATACGTGGATCAGTCTAATTCAAACTCAGTAATTAATGCACGGAAGCAATAATAATTAAAATAACAAATAGACGACAATCACAATAAATCCCGCATATCCAATCCTCTAATAAGAAAATCAGATAATGGTAAATATAACATGTAACAGCATTAAACATCGAATCAGCAAAGCCAAATCATCAACAAAGATAAATAGAAGAATTATCAATGAAGATAATTAGAAAACAACGAAATAGCATAAGTAGAGAATTCAACAAAACCCGATTATCAACAAAGATAAATAGAAGAATTATCGATGAAGATAATTAGAAAACAACAGAGTTACATAAACAGCAATTAACAGCAAAATCTAATTATTAAATAAATAATTAGAAAACAACAAACGACATAAACAACAATATCTAATTATCAGTAGGATAATTAGAAAACACAAAATAATCAAATTAAACCAAATCAAAATACAATTTCAAAATATATTGAATTGGCCACACGAAACAATTCAAGCAATTGAAATTATCAAATAAAACGTCAATTCTGATTGGCTGCAGTACACGCTCACGTGCACTGCCTCGCCACTATAGAATATGATGTCATCACAACTCCAAATATTTAAACTAAACTCAATCACACAACTAAGTGCGTATAGTTCAGCAAGCGCATTGCGGCAATCAACGTTACAAAACACACACATACATAGCTATATACATATACATATAAATATGTATATATATACCAACTATATATATGTGTGTACACAATCAATTAATAATTCGAATCAAAACACACGCATACGTAGCTATATATATATACATATAAATATGTATATGTATATACCAACTATATATATGTATGTACAACATTACTTTATAAATTAAAGCAGCAACATATAAAAGTGCATGAAAATCTAGTATCGAAATGGGTAACAGAGAATGCAAAACTGCAGCAGTAGCAGGTAGCATAACAAACTAGCCTACTAAAATATTCACAATTACTAATATATATGCACAGCCGAAAGGAATGAGTGGTCAACTTAAATGTACTTAACAATAGGTATAAATATGGCACAACAATGATATAGATGGCCAACAGCTTTTGAATGGAACTGCAAGGCAACTGGCCTTGAATGCATGCACACATTTATAAATATGTTGCATAGTGAATTGAAAATGGCCAACACTTTCGAATGGACAGCAAGAACAAATGGGATAGCCAACATAGTTTCACACCTATACATTTATGGCACCACAAATGAATGAATTAAATGGCCAACAACTTTCGAATGGGCAGCACGAATAAATGGGATGGCCAACATACATTTATGCTCGAATTAAAAGATGAGTGCACACTCGAAAACTACATACGTGAGCAAGTGGAAAAGATCACAAACATGGTCAGATCACACGCATGCACAAAGGCCGAGATATGATGCATCAAACATCAACAAGACAGCAAGAACAGGGACATATAATTGTGTACATGAACCAAACAAGAGTGTGCAACATATGGTGATACAGGGTGTTTGACCCATCACCAAATACCAATGTTTAAAGAGGTCACATAAATGTAGATAACCAAATATATTTTTCATGCTTCAAAATATTTTTCACCAGTCTTTTTATAAAATACTTGCTTGAACTCATTTTATTGCATGAAGCAAAAAACCCATTTTTAAAGTGGAACACAGTCCGGCAGAAAAATGAAGTGCAGACATCAATGTTAGGAAATTATAACACAAAACTCATGAAAACAAACCCAGTTTGAAAAAACAACATGGCAGCAAGAATTTTTGTACACAAGGATATGTATATATATATATATATATATATATATGTAACACACACACACACACATATATATATATACATAGTAGTAAGGAATCTGGCCAATCATACAAACATACATTCGTATAAATTGCACTGCCAAATCTAAATAGCCAGCAACAAGGGGGTTCGAACTGCAAGGACAAAGATCAACACAAAAATACTCACATAATGGTCAATCAGTGCAAACCAGACAATGAGCAGTACAAGGCTGCTCACCACCATAAGACCAAACTTAACAACATCCAAGATATGGAGATTAAAACAGCAACACTCCCACCCCATTCATTCAAGCACGAAGCCATACGGGTGAAGGAACCCCAAACTTCAATAATATATATATATATATATGAATGTATATATATATATATATCAATTATATATATATATATACCCATATATACGTAAATAGGCAACTCAAGTTTCAATTATCACCACTCAAAACTTAGTTCGAGAATATCAAACACAAAAGCAAAGGAAGCAGCATAATTCCAAGGATTCAAGGGGTTCGATTGTAATATGAAAATAGGCAAAACCCCAATTCACAAAATCACTAAAATTCATCCAAGCCTATAGAAAGCTACACACCCAAAATCATCTAAATCATGCACGAAATACTTAAGATTGAATTAGAGGATGTGAGTGAAAATCACTCACATTATCTCGAAGAGCACAAATCCATTAGCCACAGTTCCCTTTCCCCCCCCACTCAGCTCGCCTTTGCACGGTGCCTGACAAGGCTTCGGGAAATATTCGAAATCGAACCCTATCAGCCATTTTGTTTTTGTTTGTTTTGTTTTGGGCTTGCGTAGAGAAATGAATGGAGGAGGAGGAAATGGGTATCTGCCTTTGATAACAACACAGCACCAAGAAAAAAAATGTGGGCCAAGATTTTATTTAAAGCCCACATAACCCTTAACAAATTTTATTTCAAATTTTTAAAAGAATCTCAACCCGATTAAAAACTCCCAATAGCAAATAGCTAGCAAATTTAATCGTCTAATGACAATAATTAACTGGTGCAAAACCCCGGGTCGTTACAGTAAACAAAAAAAAATGCTGATCAATAATAGATTGTTGTACGCGTCTAATATGTTAGTCACTGCAATTTTGTTATTAAAAAGTAGTACCAAATTTAAAATAACATTAGCAAAAAGAAACTATAATGCCCTTATCCTCATGCTATTATTTTTTTGTCTCAATTTTTGTAAACTTCACTCTCCCTTGTTGTTATTAAATGAAATTGTCTTGTACCGAAAAGAACTTATGTTTAACTTTCTTGAAATAGATCTGGTTTATTCTTAGGATATGATACTTTTTCAAATATAACCGTGACCTATCACTTGACAAACGCGGAAGTACCCTTAAATTAAAAATGTCTAATTTTTTTTTTGTAGTTTTATTAATTATTTCATCTCGGCTGAAAACAAGAGTTAGAAACTAAAACATACAATGCATCCAAGCACAGCTCATCCATCATGTCTCACTCTCT
This sequence comes from Allium fistulosum, assembly GCA_030737815.1. Lineage (NCBI taxonomy): Eukaryota > Viridiplantae > Streptophyta > Magnoliopsida > Asparagales > Amaryllidaceae > Allium > Allium fistulosum. The sequence continues at coordinate 241,307,109 of CM060902.1, forward strand.
TCAACCAACATACTTCACTAACAGGCCAGAAAACTCCGACCCTTGAAACAAGTAATCAAGTAGATATTTGTTTTTAGTTCACTTTTATAATATAGTTTCAATTAAAGATGGCTGTAATTATATCTTGATAAATCAACCTTTAGGGCAAGTTAAGAAGATGCTTTAAGGCTTCAAAATCTTGTTTTGTACTTCTGTTTTACAGAATGATTTGTTAACTTATGTAGGAATAGATAATTTATAGTTTCCAAATTATTCACTTTCACTTAGGAACTAATTAATTAGAACTACTTTTTATTGTATTAAAAGATGCCAAAGTGATTTATAATTTATATGTATATGAAAAGTGACTGTAAAGATAAAAGGTATGGAACAAAAATGTTCAGAAACATTTCATGTTTCATTTATGTTTAACAGTGTATCATGTATTAGTTTAACAACATATCATGTATTAGTTTAAGCAAGAAAATATTTTTTAATAGTGTATCATGTATTAGTTTAACAACATATCATGTTTTAGACACAACCTCGAATGGCAATACCTTAAATTGCGCCAAAGCCTCCGCCAAAGAGGAAAAAAATAGCACGTAAACTCCATTTGGAATGCCCAAAACCAGATTAAATTGCTTCACTAGCTCTACATTAATTTTTAATGCTTAATAACCAATTTGTAGTTAAGCAAATAGTCCATTGAAAAAAAATAGTTTAAAACGGTGGGAAAAATAAGACTGCCCACTTCTGACAGTATATTAACTCAACTATAGTTATTCAATTTACTTTCAAGAACGAGAACCATTACAGAATAAATAATATTTTGGATAATAAAGTTATACTTCACAATATCTCAGGATCAAGCATCAGTTTGCTTGGTAAGAAGTAGCAACACTTGGTCCTTGATAGATATTTGGTAATGTCAAAACATAAATCTAGTATAAATTTCATTGTGTCTGCCTTAAATCTATTTTTATAGCTCACAAAAGACAACATAAATTAATTATTTTGCAAAAATTCTTACCCAACATTGGCTTGCCAGAAAACTCCAACCCTTGTTACGGAGGAGGAGTCCGATACAGGTGCATTAGTCGATGGATTGGTAGCATCAACATCAAGGGAAGTAGGATGAACAATGGGAGACATGATATGCTGCTCTTCTGACTGTGATCCCGATCCATCTTGATCAGTAGGAGAGGCACTAGGTTATGCTATGGTAGATGTGTTGTTGCTAGAAAGACGTAGAGCAAGTCGTTTCATGGAACGACGATGACGATCAACTCGAGTAGACTTGCCTATTAAATGCAATTTCTATAACATAGAGAAATACATATATGATTTGAAGAATTAAATATACATCAAACCAATTAAAACAACATGAACTGAAGACTAAATACCCGAAGATAACTAAGTATACAAGAGTGATTTGAAGTAAAAATTCATACTAGTAGAAAAACCAAACAAGTATATTAATGGAAGCATGCTACCAATCAACATTATCATCATAACTTCCATTATTTACACTATCATATTCATCTTCACATTCATCAACTTCGAAATCTTCATCAACTTCAACATCATTTTCATCAGCTTCGATATCATAATCAACTTCGACATCATCGTCAACCTCTACTCCATCAAATACTTCATTATGAAGTGGTCCAATGTCGTCAATGTCTTTAGTGATTTGTAGTAGTCCGTTATGCTCCAAATCATTCTCATATGGTTGATCTTCGCTTATGATCATGGTCGAATTGAATGACCATCTTGGCTTTGTTTTAACGATAGCCCATCAATTCGCTTTATTGTTGTTCATAGCAAGATAGGGTACATAATAAACTTGAGTCGCTTGTATCTCTAACACAAATGGATCATAACCTTGGTATCGTCTTTTGTGATTTATTTCAACAAGTGGATAATCTTTATGTGCACGACGTATTCCTACATCTTTTCTATTGTCGAACCGCTCACATTTGAACTAAAAAGTTTTAACCACTTGTGCCATCGAGCAAGTAAGTTCAATTATTTCCTGTAACATGCCATAATAATCATCTAGATCATCATCCCCGTTGCCTCCTTTAACACATACCCTACTGTTGTAAGTTGTTTTATTTGCTCCAAATTCAGTTGTGTGAAATTTATAGCCGTTAACGTACATAATTTGACATTTTCTATACTTCATCATAGGACCAAATGCAAGTTTTGCATAACAAACATCAGTGATTCCATTATCATCAACCCATTAAAATAAATTTACACATATTAAAATATTATATATATTTACGATATAAAATGCGATTAATATATAATAAATCATGCTCACATATTTCTTAAACCATTTCTCAAATCCTTTATTGGGCTCAACATCAGGATTTGCTTCTTCAAATTGACTGTTGGACGATTAAAATTACCAAGGAAAATTTATAATATAAAACATAAATCATATTAACGATTGAAGTTGTGTTACATACCAAATAAGTTTTGATAGCACTTCATAATTGAGAAGCACGGTTGATTTAGCTAAAGTAAAATCTTTAATTGTTTGAAATCCTCCATCTTTCCATTTACCATACGGACGTCCTCGTTTTTGGAAGATGGATAGAGGTATATCAGATGAATCATCTATATCATCTTCATTACGGTGGCCACTGTTAGAATTCTTGATATGGTCTTTATAATAGTAATTGAAAAATGTGGATGCTTCTTCAGTAATGTATGCTTGGCAAATTGAACCTTCAATGCGTGCTTTTGGTTTCACCTTTTTTTTGTGGTGATCAAGATGCCTTAATATGAATACATGAAATATTAAATATAACATTCTCACAACGATATGACGAATATATTAAAATAAAGTCCACCTTAGTTATATATACGTCTCAAAAGGGTACATCCATCCATATTGTACCAGTCCTCGCATTAAAGCTTCAGTTGGTAGATGTATAGGTAGATGTTCCATGCTATTAAAAACTCCAGGAGGAAATATTTTTTCTAATTTAAACAATAACTTTGGTACATCCTTCTCTAGTTTCTCCAAATGAGCTTTAATAAGAGCAGTCAAACATAAATCTTTGTACATTAAGTCAAGTTCAGTTATGGGCATCCAAACCTTCTGTGGTAATAGCTCCTTAAAAGCTATCAGAAATAGAGTCTCGAGAAATACATGACAACCGCGACTCTTCATTCTCGATAGTTGAAGGTCCTTCATGTCAACACATCATTTCATATTTGAAGCAATTCCAGCTGCTAACTTCAATTTTTCTACCCACTCTACTACTTTTTTATGCAGAATATTTTCCAACTCATAACAAGCTAAATGTTCGAAATATAGATGTTCACTATCAATTTTTAGTTCGAGACGATTACAGTAGAATGCAGTATCCTTTCATGACTTCAAATCATCTTTTGTTTTTCCCTTAACATTCATAATTGTGTTAAAGTAGTTCTCAAACACATTTTTCTCATTATGCATTACGCCTAGATTGTGTCGAAGTTTCAGATTCTTCCAATATGATAGCTCCCAAAATATACTTTGTTTGCACCAATTATGAATTTGACCTTTACTAGGGATTTTTGGCTCTCTTCCTATCTCATGTAGTTTAGGATAATCTAGCACGATCTCATACACTTGTTCACTACTCAGAATGTCAGGTGGCTCTAAGGTAATGGTTGTATTTTCCCTGAAGTTTTTCTTATCAGATCTAAAACGATCGTTTGGATGCAAAAAATGACGATGACGATCCCACCAACACTGTTTGCCACTATATTTTAATCGAAAGGATTCTGTCGAACCCATACAGATAGGACAAGCGAACTTACCGCTAGTACTCCAGCTAGAAAGCATCCCATATGCTGGAAAATCACTTATTGTCCATAATAAAGAAACAAACATTCTGAAATTTTTTTTCTTGACACGTCGTAAGTAACAACGCCATTTATCCATAGTTTTTTCAACTCATTAACTAAAGGTTGCAAATATACATCTATTCTGTTTTTGGGATTCTTTGGTCCAGGAACAATCACAGTTAAAAATATGTATGAATTCTTCATACACATCCACGGAGGTAAATTGTAAGGTATTACAATAACTGGCCATGTTGAATAAGGTTTTCCAAACGAAGTAAAAGGCGTGAAACCATCCATACACAAACCAAGTCGGACATTATGAGATTATTTAGCAAAATCGGGATAAACTTTATCAAAATGTTTCCATGCCTCACCATCAGAAGGATGACATAAAATCCCTTCCTCTCATTGTCGTTCATTGTGCCATCGCATGTGTTTCGTGGTAGCACAAGCTGCATATAACCTTTGTAATCTAGGTGTAAGCGGAAAATAATGCATACGAGTGGAAGGTACACTTTTTCCATCGGTTTTTATAGACTTATATCTTTTTTTATTGCAGATTTATAATTCGTAAGGTTTTTTATCTTCCTTCCAATATATCATGCATTCACCTAGGCATGTGTTAATTTTTTCATACGGCAAACCGAATGCAGATACTTCTGTTTTTAATGAATACCAGTTACATGCCAACACATTTTCAAGTGGAAGCATTTCCTTACACAGACTTAGAATTGCATTCATTTTGTTTTCCGATGCATTGTATTCAGATTTTATAGTGATTAACATAGATGTAGCCGACAAGTGTGTCATTGTACAACCTTTATAAAGCGGACGTTTCAATGCTTCTAACAAATCAATTTTTTTAGCTTCCGAGTCAAGTTCTTCTACATCAGGTTCATCAGTCCACATACTTGGACCAGCAGCAACATGAACCATTTCTGTCATTCTATCTCCCATACTATAGTCATCAAAATCAACATCGATGTTTTCGGTTGCATCTTCAACTACGACTATCGAATCATGCTTTGTCCCTGATTCACCGTGATATCTCCACATGTAATAATTCGGCATAAAACCATAATTATGCAATTGAAAAGTTATAGTTTCGTAATCTTGAAGTTTCATGCAATGATATTTCTTACATGGACATCAATTTCTTTCATCATTGTTTTATTACAAGACGCCACTATTAGAAATGCTTCCACGCCGTTTCTAAAATGCAATGATATTGATCCTCTTTTCCATCCAGGCTCATACATCCAAGTTAGAATTTTCATATAATCCATCTTTTACTGTATAATTAGAAATAAATTAAATTATATTTATATGGTAAATTAAATTAATGTTAATACAGTGTATCTAGTTGGTTTTTGATGGGCGATGGGAGGTCGTGGTTGGGTCATTTGATGATACGAAGACCTCATATAAACGAAGTTGTAGTAGTTATTAATTTGTACCCGATGTTTGGTTCTGGTTTTAGTTTTTCTAAACTTATTATCCTGCACAACGAAGCCCTTTGAGTGCAAATCTCCATCATTCATATATATGAAATCATTATGCATTGAAAATTTATAAAGATGAATAATTTAGTAGTAATGAGAAAAATTAGATGATGGCAATGTTCCATATAAAGTAAATATTCATAAGGAACAAGTTATAATTATAAATCACGCTAATACATGGTATATATGAAATTCATTCATTCATTGTGAGAGATATTTAAGGTATTTATTATTATGTATTTTCATGTGTACTAATATGTGTTTTCAGGGAATGAGTTAACAAAACAAGCGGTTCATCACAAATCACAAATATAGATAAGTTAATGCAGCATAGTCCCAGTTAATGCATTTTCTATGTGTTAAAGAATTGATATTAATAAGACAATTAATGTATAGATCATATTTTAATATATACCAAACCCAATTAGTGCATTTTCGATGTGCAAAAGAATTGATATTAATAGAACAATTAATGTATATCATATTTTAATAAATATAAAATACGAAGTTATATGAAATTTTAATTTGTAACATTTACCTACTGATATCTACCAGCACTTAGACACGTAACAAATATGATACAGGAAATGCTTAGAAAAAACAAAATGAATATATAGAGCAACAATAGATTAACTTATTAGCAGAGCATACTAGTTTCTAAAAATATGGAAGCACTATTTTCTCCATAGTTCACCACCAAATAAGCGTGAGTTTAGAAAAATAAAACATACAAAATCGAGTTGCTAGACCACAGTCAAGCATTCTATCCCACCAACCTTTACCCAGTTAAGCCAGTAGCAGTAATATTGATATTACTAATAATTTGGTAAGAAATAATTAATAATGATGAAGCTGCGAAACATCTCGGTAGGAGCAACATCGAAAATTGAAAAAATAAAATATATCATTGCAAGTCATTAAATTCTTTTCCAAAAAAAATTGGTTTGCAAAATAAATTTCAAACAATTCAGTTCTTCTAAATGGATGATGGGTCAATTTATAGAATCAAAATACATCCTAATGTGAACTCTTAGATTTTGTAATGTTCCCCAAAATAACCCTGTTGGGAGAGGTGCTTGAATGTGTTACATGAATTTTTCTAATACTTATGTCTAATGAATGTATAAGTCTGATATAATAAATAGATTGAACTGATATGATAGTGTAAAGCTTTAAGCTCAATATGCATTTATCTAAGAGTATTTGTACAAGCATTGGATGAATATGAACATCACATGACCATTATCATGAATTGAAAAACCAAAATAATTTGCAAACATAAGAGATTAGTCTTCCAAGATAAAGAGATAAAAATTAGTGTTTATTGTTCATAGATTTTTTACATCAACCTGATTGCTTCCATGAACAGAACACTCATTTTTATCTATCATCCATTAACTATCCGCATTTGTTGATGGAAAGAAAAACATGTATCTATCTTATTCCTTGAAATATATTCCAAAAGAACATCAAATGCATCTATCATCCATTAACTATCTACATTTTTTGATGGAAAGAAGCATAGAGATATGTAAAAAGTATTAGTGGCAACTAAAAATGAACCATGGATCCAAGAAAATCAATTTTTTTTCATCTTCCAATTCATGATGCGTTGTTGTAGTACATTACCTCATCAATATATCTCATAGGTAGCGAAAAATGCTGTCACCCTTTTTCAATCAAAAAGTATAAAATTTATAATATCAAAAAACATTGCAGCAAGTAAAATTTGCCAAAATCAGCAGATATAAACCCAAGCAGGTGATACAGGTCAGCAAGCATAACGTTCAGCAAATAGAATCATATTACCTTTGGTTAAAATCAGAAGATCTAGAAGCGAGTCGGAGACGAAATTGTTGATGGAGACAGTTGATAATCACAGTTTGAGACGAAATTGTTGGCGGAGGCGGGGAGTTCTAGATCGACGATTGTAGAATTAGGTTTTTTTTTCGTTCTTCAATTCATGAATAATTGGGTTTAGGAAAATACGTCAGGAAGGTTGGAAATATAGGTTGATTAAAGTTAAATAAAAACTATTTTTGTTGTACTACAAAGGTGTAGGGATGGTGTGGGAAATTTTCTACGCCTTTCTTTCGCCAGTTTGGATTCGTAGAAAATTAACAGAGGCATGGAAATGGCGTAGGAGATCATCTACGTCTTTTCTACAACATAATTTTGGCATAGGGGATTTCCTATGCCTTTCCTACGTTGGTCTGGAATTGTTGAAAATTAACAGAGGCGTGGAAATGGCGTAGGAGATTATCTACGTCTTTTCTATGTTATAATTTTGGTGTAGGGGATTTCCTATACCTTTCATATTCCTCGATTACGTATTAAAGTTGACGTAGGAAAGCCGTAGGAAATTTCCTTACATCTTCCCTATGCCTTTACCTCTTTCTACCTATTTCCTACGCCTTCCCCACGCCCCACCTTTTGGCGTAGGAAAGGCGTCAGAAACTTTGCATAGGAAATTGAAGTATTTTCCAGTAGTCTCATTACCGGAGAGTTTAAAAACGCTTGTGGTTACATTGAACAACTCGAATTCGGATGGAGTTGTTTCAATGGGTTCGGTGGTTAATAGCCTATTTAACGAGGAGATGCGGAGGATGAACCTCATAGAAGAAAAGGATGAGGAGCACAAGGAAAGTAGAAATCCAATTGAAGAAGTTCATCTTGCAAGGAGGGTTAATCATCCAGATATGGAAAGATGGTCAAATAGATCAAACATGGAAAGCGATTTCATCTTCTTTTACTATGAAAAAGCTAGTCATCAGTTGAGATTTTTCAATAAGCTTAAAAAGGACAAGGAGAGGATGAACGCATTAGAAGAAGGCCAAATTGAATAAAAAGATAATAGCAACGATGATGTGTTTTTTAGGAATTTAATGACAATGTCCTATGTGTGCATAAAGGCAAAAGCAAAGATTGGGTGCTTGATTCAGGTGCTTGCTTCCATATATGCAATTAAAAAGAATTATTTATCGATTATGAAGAGCAAGATGCTAAGATAGAATCTGCTAATGGTAGAGATTTGGATGTTAAGCTCATACGTTCCATTAGATTGAAGATGCATGATCAAAGGGCGGTGAAGGTTACAGGAGTTAGGCACATCTCAGATATTACAATGAATCTTATTTTAGTAGGATAGTTTGATGTAAAAGGGTGAAACTTTTTGACTCAAGGTAGAGTCACAAGAGTTTGGAAGGGTACAGGGAGGTGAGGCGTGCCAAAAGTGAAAGCACCAATGCATACAAATTGATTAGGATGACGGTGAAGAATGGGGGGAACTTTTCAAAGTAGTATGGAGTGGCAAATTTGTCTGAATTAAGGTGGATCCAGCAATGGAAAGCCACAAAGACTGCATGGAGGCCATTGTGGTATTACAAACATTTCTGATTTATTGATGATATGCATGTTCAACTGAGGAGCATGTATAATTAGGCAGTTTGGAGGTAGTTAATTTTTAGAATGGTGACATTTGTTTCCACGATAATATTGGAGATTATTTGGAGTTTGAGGTTTTAAGTGGAGCTTGAATGACATTTATGGAATATCATATCAAGGTGGAGATTGTTAGATTTTGATGATACAATATTCCATATTTAAGTAGATTTTGGAGATATTTGAGTCTAGGTAGAATTGCGACCCAAATACATTGCTTCTTTTATGGGTTTTGGAAAATGATTAATTGCCTCTTTTACTGCATTAAAGAAGGAAATGAATTATCTACATGAGAAATATTTATGTAAGTATTCAATAGCTTCTCAAAGCAGATATTTTTTCAAGACTATTATAAATAGGCATGTGTAGTGTTCATTATAATTGTGTGTGGGGAAATGTGTATTTTTTGGATTTTAGGGATTGAGGTTTCGAGGTTTCTTCTTAATTTTAAGGCTTTCTTTTGTAATCTATTTGGTGAAATTAATAAAAGCTGTTTGGAGGAATTTCTTTGTCTATTATTTTTCTTCATTCCTTATCTCTTCTAAAATCTAATTGTGTAGGGATTCTTAAAAAACTCTAAGAGACACAACATTAAGTAAATGATATGTATTTCTTTGTCAGCACGCAATATGAAATTATGAGATTAGGTAGCATTTGTTTGCGATACGATTGGGGCACATGGAAGGAGCACGGGAAAGGGGAACGAAAGGGGAATGGTTTGAAAAAGGGGAATGCATTCTAGTGTTACGAAAGAGGCATTTTGAAAGTGAAATTTTAGTTGTTTTGTTATTATTAATTATGTTTTAGAGTATTAATTATTTGCATTTGAAGTTTGATATGAATTTAAATATTAGTTACAGATTAAAAATAAATGGCAGTTGCGATTAATTAACATCTTCATCCAACGCTTCCAACAATTCATTTTGATCTGTTCGTCTAAACAGTTGACGCATCAAATGAGTCTAACGCGTCTGATGCACCGCTAACTTTACCTCGCTAGTTTGTGCTCTTGAACACTACCTCAGTATGAATTATCATAAAAGGCTTGAGTAGGAATAATATTGTATCAAGCACACGAATCACGTTATATTACAAAACTGAGACAAAATACATTAAATAAAATAAAATGGTGGTACTCCTAACTGTTGCAACGCTAGAAGGTCGATTCAAGGTGAATCTAGTAGAGTGTGTCAACCAAAGTTTGTTCAAAGGCTTCGTCTTCGAGGTAAAATCTTATTAAAATTTAAATATTAGTTAATTACCATTGTCACTATATATCGTATATATAAAGTAAATACGTAGGTCAACGGGTCAAAGTGAAGTCTTTTTGGCCTGTCTTAAAATGAGCTTTCCTTTGCTTTTTGTATCAGCAGCCAGTAAGGATATTTATGTCATTACTCTTCCCATGTTTGAACCATTTTCCCATTTTTTCCACGACCCTCTTATTTTCTTCTCCCGTTACTTTTGAGATGGGGAAGGAGTATGAAAGTGGCGTTCGAAAGTTAGGCGCTTTGTTCTCTAATTTGAATCCATTGGCCAAGGAATTCATTCCGTTCGCTAAAATATTGAATGCAGATGCTCCTCTTTTTATTGATTAAATGCATCATTGTAATAATTATTATGATAGCATGGATTCCGGCCATGATGTTTCCATAAATCCTGAGAATTATCAAAGGATAAATTGATTTATTCCTGTAGAAGTTTGATTCATTTTGGATTCTGATATAATTCAAATATTAGAATTTTGTATACATGAATACGGTTTGGACAAGTGTTTATTTGTAGGTAAGAGAAAGGAGCTTAAGTAGGAAATTGTGTTATTGGTAGCAAGAGTAGAATCTGGCTTAAACATTGAATCTTCAACAAAGCAAGGCTACTCGGGACCATCAGCCCGAATTTGATAGGCTACCACAACGAAATCCAACATTTGAAGTTCCATGTTTTTTTGAATATCTCAAGCAAAGGTTACAATTAAGAGGATCTTACAACAAAGAGAACAAATCAAATGAATTTGAGCGATCACCTTGATGTGTTAAGATAAAGTATTTTTAGCATTTTATTATTGTTTTTTATATTAACCCAAATGGATGTGGTTCATACCGCAACAAATATGCTGGGATTTGGTGATGTGGAAATCATTGTGGGTGAAACTAGCTGGCCGACTACTAGCGAGCCGGGTCAGGTTGGAGCTGATCTACAGACCGATGTTGCTTACAATGGTGGGTTGGTAGAGAAGTACAATAAAGGGAAGGGGAATCCATTAATGCGGTGAGTCCTTAGAGTACCGCAGTACATTAATATACCTTTTTTACCCTTTTAAGTTTAAATAATGACTTATTTATCACTGTAGAAAGTGGTAGGGAATCCAATAGTTTTGAGGATAAAGAAGTTAAATGCAATTACAATTTTAATGGCTGAAATCATATATTTACCCAAAGTATAAACAATATAGTTTATTAACAAACATATTTCGTTTTAAACTTTTGGTATAATCACTCCAAGACTATATTGAAGAATATTATTTACTTAGAATTGCATTGTTTTGTATATGCTATACCATCCACCTAAAAAAATATGAGTTATTCCACATACAGTAATATTAATGCGTAGATAAATCTTTGTTTCTGGTGGGATAAACCAGAACAAATTGGTTGGTTTGTTTATAAGCTTTTTAGACATTCTAACACACAAAATTACTAACTATACAGTTTCAATAAAGCCATATATTTTAGATCATTAACACATCTAGGAATATAGCAGACGCAAGCATTCATCACAGTTTGTTGAAAGTTCAATAAACAAACTCTGCAATTTTTCGTGTTTCTTCATCTTATTAGTTTTATCATTTAAAATTTAATTCAGTTATTTGAACCTATGGAGTATGCAAGAAATTGCATTAAAATTAAACAATGAAGTAAGTAGGATGCATTTGAATGGAAGAGTACAGTTGCTTCTATTTGCAAAATAAGTAAGAAAGGACCAAACAAAGATGCAATGATTAGTTGGGTGGTAAACATATGGCTAACAAATCAAGCTGTTTATGTTGTATACTTGAATTAGATTAGTTTTCATTTTTTGTTCATCTATATATACAAAATCCTGAAATTTATGGTATAGTATAACATTAACAATTGGAAAGTTGTTGTCATTTTTGATAAGCATATGATTGTTCATCATTCATTCTGTATTGGGTATACTGATGCTTTTTAATAGTTAAATTGGGTTTGCACCATTCTGGTTTAAATAAAGAATTTATATATGTAAATTTAATAATTAAATTAATTAAATTTTATATAACTTTCCATATTGAAATTCACATAAATAGAATCATATCAACTTTTAATTTTTTTTCTTCTAAATTACCGTTTATAGATTTTAAAATTAGTTTTCACAATTTGGCCACCGATTCACTCATTTGGAGGAACATAGGCTTCATAAATAATTTTACTCCTATGGTTGTTTATTTACTTGAATTTTCTATAAAAATGTAAGAATAAAAGTTGCAAAGTTGCTTTGTAAATATCGAGTATGTATTATTACATAAGGATATGCTTTCATGTGTTGTCTTAATAGATTATACCAAAAAAATTGATCAGTATATTCTCACACTCACTCTAAAATTTAATTTAAACCAAAGATAATTTGGAAGAGTTAGTGTAGTTTAAGGTGGGCTTTCTGTGCCATCAACTTATTGTAACAACCCGCATATTTTACGATTTTATATTTAAATATAGCGTCGTTAGTCGGATTTAAGTCCGAAATGCTACTTTTTGCAAACGGTCGAATTAGAACTCGGGACCACTTCCATTGAGTCCAAAATGGCATTTGCGACTTTTTTGAGTATAAGCTTCGATATGTTTGGAGTAAGTTGAATTTTGCTATTTTCTAGTGGGCTTTTGGGTTTGGGTTTCACCCAACTCATTCTATACCTTAACTCAGCCCTCTCTTCATCCATTCATTCTCATTTCATTTCTTTTTCTTTAGCACAACTGAAAATGGGGGAAGAGAAGAGGAATTAGAAACTCCAAGCCCTAGATTCAATTGCAAACTCCAATTCTTGCTCCAAATTCGAAGAGAAGCTAAGGTAAGCTCCATCTTCATCTTCTCCATCTCATTTCCTCTTAAATTTTAGAAAAATTCCTAAACCCTAATTTAGGAAATACTTGTTTTGATCTTAGATTGAAGCTTGTAGAGTTGAAGTGAAGAGTGATTGATCTTTTCCTTGTGTTGAGCTTCTTATCATTTGTTTTTGAGTTAAAAGGTGAGATTTTTGAACTCACATCTAAGCTTATAGGTTTTGTTGTTGTTGGGTAAGAATTCCTAACATCAAATTCATGTTCATTTGTGTTCGATTTGTATCGATTAGGTGAATTGTCCAATTTTTGGGTTTGAAGACCAATTTTGTGAAAATCTCTTTTATGGATGTTTGAACATGTTTACCGGGATGCATCGAAGAGGCTTTAAGGCTGGGTAGTCGTTTGGCATAAGTCCTAAGTCGCAGTAGCTTGATCGATCGTTTCGGTATAGTTTTGCCCCAAAGGGGGCTAGACTGATTTCTGCTCTAGTAGCATGTTCAGTCGACTGAAACAGTAGGTCAGTCGACTGAACCAGACCCAGGAAATTGGCTGGGTCTGTATCAGTCGACTGACCTGGAAACTAAAAGTTTCCAGGCACTGGTCCAGTCGACTGACCCCCGAGTTTAGTCGACTGACCTGTTTGTCTCAGCCCCATTTGTTATTTTGCTTTGGTTGTCCAATTTCGATCGATTCGTGTCGATCCAATTAGTTGTTATCGCATTTTTGACTTTGATGATTCCTTTTTGACTTCATACATGGGTTTTTATAAAGTGATCTCTTTTTAAAGTGTATCAAAAGCTCGTCTCTGCAATTTATAATTTCTATTTAAAACACACACACAATTTTGCACTTCGAGCGAAGAGGGAGGAGAATTAAATGATTAAATAAAATGCGTGCTATGAACACGTGTGTTTATCTTTTCAGTTAATTCCTAATCTATTCGTTTGACCGTTTTGACCTTTGGGTCTGGTTTACCGATGAAATGAGGTGAACTTTGTACTACTTTGAGTGTGAAATTGACTAACGGTTAGTAAACCGTTTAGTGCGAACGTGTGGTATGGGACTCACGTTAACATTTTTCGGGTTCCTTTCTGAGAGTTGTGACACATTCTACCAATTAGTGGTGTCCAGTATTGGGCCTTCGGACCTTTGCCACTACGGTTTGTTGCCTTCGGGTTTGGGCCTTCGGGGTTTGTTGCCTTCGGGTATGTTGCCTTCGGGCTTGTACCTTCGGGTTTGTTGCCTTCGGGTATGTTGCCTTCGGGTTTGTGCCTTCGGGTTTGTTGCCCTATAGTATCACTTTTGGAGTTGGTCATTCGTCACCGCTCGAGTGATATTTGGGTTTGTTGCCTTCGGGCTTGTGGATCCTTGTTATACAGTACTGAGCTCGAGCATCTTTTGTTTCTTTGACTAGTATATTTCCCTAGTGTATAGCCCTTCGGTGTAGGTTCTTTGAACCACATGATATATAGCGATTACCTTGTGGAAACTTGTGTTACCTTTATTGGTATTTGTTATTGCCTTTTTGGCTTGTTTGGGATATGATATTCTTTGTTATTTGAGTTTCCGATGATATGAGGCTTGTTATGATTCATCTTATGTTAGATGATTTGGTTATCTCTTTTGGATATTTGTGGTACTTTATGAATTGTATGTTCATTATCATTTAGTATATCTAACTTATTTGTTTAGCTAGATTGACCCGTTTATTTTATACTCGGGTCAGACCGAGATGTTTCAGGTTAGGTACTTTGGACTTAGCCTCTTTTGCTTCCGCATGGACTATTCCGCTAGCTCCTTTTTGTCATAGCTTTTCGTGTAGTCCTTTTTGTCTGTAACTCTGATATGTATTCTATTGACTCGTCTGTATATTGTGGTTTGCTTTACCACTTGACATGTCTCATTTTGTAAACTCTGTGATTATCTGTATATGTGTAAATGTATGTGATGATCTACTGTTCTATGATGTGTATTACATTCGAGTTGTTATATTTTATTCTAATAGATCCTCAGCCACCTATGGCTTTGTATTAAGTATGTATTGGATATATCGATCCATTTAAGTAAGAAGTGGCATTGTCGGCATATTCAATATATAATTAAGACTAGGCTATAGATGGTCGCTCCTAACCAGCTCTATTCTCCGCATTAGCAGACGGTGTTACCTTGTAATACTCTTTGCTAATGTGGGTCTCGGAGTGGGGCGTCAAGCTTGGTATTAGAGCTGAGTTCAGAAAAATATATGATAAACATAGAATAGAGACACATATTACGGTACATCAAAGGGTAGTACAATTGTCACGAATCTTTGAATCATCATGCCTTTATTCTTTCCATGCCTTTGGGGTAGATAGAATTTTAGGAATACGTCTAGGAATGCATTTTATTCCGTAGTATTCCATATTTGAATTAATTATATATACCTTGTGAATAATCTTTTTCTTATCTTATCTTTCAGCTAATGGCCGAAAGAGGCAGAGGACGACGCTCGGATGCTGGGCAATCCAGTGGCTCGCATCCGAACGACGTTTACATGTCTACCGATCAGTTTTTGGAGTTGTTTAGGAGCACTCAGCCTCCAGCTCCTATTCGAGCATCTCCTCCGCACAAGTCTACCTTTGCACGCCTGTGCAGTGATTTTTCTCATCTTGGTGGAAAGCCATTCAAAGGCTCCGAGTCCGTTCTTAAGGTCCAAGCTTGGATTCGCACATGCGAACGTATCTTCTCTCGCATGGATCTTTCTGACCATGATCGAGTTCTTGTAACTTCTAGCTTATTGCAAGAGCGTGCCCTTGATTGGTACGAGCTTCTTATAGTCAAACTTGATGAGTCTGTTCTTTCTTGGACTCAGTTCAGGGAGCGATTCGAACTCAAATTCGTTCTCGAATCTGAGAAATTTTTATTAGCCCGTCGCTTCCTTGAGTTGAAGCAATGGAAGTCTTCCGTTTCTGAATATGTTGCAACATTCGAGGCATTATCTAAGTATGGTCTTAAATTCATTAGCACTTATAATAAGAAGAATATGAAGTTTATCTCTGGTTGATGCTCTAGCTTAAGCTTTCTTTTGAGGAGTTGGTTGACTTGACACTTCATCTCGAAGCCATCGAGAAGGAGTGTGATAGTGGTGATGATATTGAGGTTCGTAAGAACCCCAATAATAAGAAGTTTCCATTTCATAAGCAAGGATTTCTCCCTTCTAAGAAAAAAATCCTGTTGAATCTGATTCTAACTCTGAATCTGCTGGAAAACCTTCCATTCGGAAGTGTTTCAATTGTGGTTCTCCTGATCATATGATTCGAGCTTGTCCTAAGCCTCTCTTCTGCCGATATTGCAAGAAGGAAGGTCATCATGTTTCCTCCTGCCCTACGGTTCCTAATGCCAAGTCTGGCAAGCTTTATGTTGCTAAGGCTTTGGAGTTTCTTCTTAGCCCAGAGGTATATCTCCATCTATTTTGGAAGGTTCTATTTTATTTCATGGACGTAGTATTCGTGTTCTTTTCGATACGGGTGCTTCGCATTCTTTCGTACAGAAAAAGCTTGTCGATGATTTGTCTTTGGATGTTTCTTGTATGATTACTTCGTTGAGGATTGCGAATCCTATTGGGGGATCCACAACCCTTAGCATGCTTTGTGATGATGTTGAGATTGTTTTATGTGGTTTTCCTTTTCGTGCGAATCTGCACGTTATTTTTTATTTGGATTTTGATATGATTTTGGGTATGGACTGGCTAGTGAGATACGATGCCAGGATTATTTATTCCGAAAGAATTTTATATCTTCGACATCCAGATTCATCTACTCAACTGTCACTTGTTCTTCGGAATGTGGATAATTCCGAAATGGCCTTATATTCTCTTGACTCACGAGATGATGATGATATATCTCGTATTCCTATTGTTTGTGATTTCTTTGATGTTTTTGAGCCAGTTTCGGGTTTGCCACCCAAGCGGGCGATCGAGTTCCGCATTGATCTTATTTCAGGCGCGACGCTAGTTGGCCGTCCTCCCACGAGGATGTCTACCAAAGAAAATGAGGAACTCAAGAAGCAGCTTTTAGAGCTTGAGTCCAAACAGTTGATTCAGTCCAGTTTTTCACCGTGGGGTACCGCGGTCGTCTTCGTGAAGAAGTCCGATGGAACTCTTAGGCTCTGCATCGACTATCGCAAGCTTAACGAGTTGACCATTAAGAATAGGTATCCTTTGCCGAGGATCGATGATATGTTTCGATCTATTGAGTGGCACTAAGGTCTTCTCTCAACTCGACCTTGCCACTGGTTTTCATCGGCTCCGAGTCGCGGAAGATAGCATACCTCTTACAGCTTTCCGCACTCGATATGGTTCTTTTGAGTGACTCGTTATGCCGTTCGGTTTGACGAACGCTCCTGCTTTCTTTGTTGATCTTATGAATCGAGTATTTTGGGAATATCTCGATAAGTTCGTCCTTGTGTTCATTGACGACATTCTTGTTTATTCTAAATCTAAAGCCGAGCATGCTAATCACTTGAGAATTGTCTTGAGTACTCTTCGTCACCATCAGCTTAAAGCCAAATTCTCCAAGTGCCATTTTTGGGAGAATAAGGTTAAGTTCTTAGGCTATGTTGTATCTTCCGACGGCATTTTGGTCGATCCCTCAAAGATCGAAGCTATCCAGAATTGGAAGAGGCCTGAGAATGTTCATGAGGTTCGTAGTTTCCTTGGATTGGCGGGTTATTACCGTCGGTTCATTAAGGATTTTTCCCGTGTTGTGCTTCCTCTCACTAGCCTTACTCGGAAAGGCATTCGTTATATTTGGTTCGATAAGTGTGAAGCTTCCTTCCAGACATTAAAGGAACTTCTCACTAATGCTCCTATTCTCGTGGTTCCCGAGGGGAATCATGATCTTGTTGTCTACACCGATGCTTGTGGCAGTGGTCTCAGTGCCGTGCTTATGCAGGAGGATCGGGTAGTTGCTTATGCTTCTAGGCAACTGCATCCGAATGAAGTTCGCTATGCCACTCATGATCTTGAGTTAGCCGCCATTGTCTTCACCTTGAAGATTTGGCGACACTATTTATTAGGCGAGCGCTTCATTCTCTATACCGATCATAAATCCTTGAAGTATTTGTTCACTAAGAAGGAACTCAATATAAGGCAACAGCGTTGGCTCGAGTTTCTTTCCTCCTATGACTTTGATATCCAATATACCCCTGGTAAGGGTAATCGTGTTGCTGATGCGCTTAGTCGTAGACATTCGGCTGTCGTTTCTATGATGCTTGCTGAATGGGATATTCTTGAGACTCTATCTTTTTGTGATATTCGTGATCGAGCTCCATCATTTGATTCTCAGGTAGCATTATTCAGTTTGGAAGCTCGACCCTCTTTATTGTATCGTATTGCCGAAACTTAGCGGCGTGATCCTGATCTTGTGCATCTAATTCAGCTTTGTGAGACTGAACCCCGTGATGAGGCGTTGCGGGATTTCAGCATTGATCTTCATGGGTGTCTTCGCAAGAAGAACCGTCTTGTTGTGCCTTCTGATTCTGCACTTAGGCATGACATTCTTGATGACTGTCATCATTGTAAGTATACTATTCATCCTGGCAGTAGTAAGATGTATGCCGATATGCATCGCCTTTAATATTGGGAAGGCATGAAGCGCGATGTAGCGAGTTATGTGAGTAATTGCATGACTTGTCAATGTATTAAAGCCGAACATCAGCGCCCTTCTGGTCTCCTTCAGCCTCTAGAGATTCCATTATGGAAATGGGATCAGATTTCGATGGATTTCATTGATGGCCTACCTCGTACGAGATCGGGCCATTCTAGTATTTGGGTTATTGTTGATCGCCTCACCAAATCATCTCATTTTGTTCATATTAAATCTAATAGAACTGCTTCTCTTTTGGCTAATTTATTTATCAAGGAAATCGTCAGACTTCACGGTGTTCCTAGTTCGATTGTGAGTGACCGTGATCCTTTATTCACCAGTCATTTCTGGCAGAGTCTTCAGCAAGCTTTGGGAACAAAGCTTAATTTCAGCACAGATTATCATCCACAGTCTGATGGACAGACTGAATGGGTGAATCGTATCTTAGAGGATCTTCTCCATATTTGTATTCTTGATTTTGGAGGTAGTTGGGAGGATCATCTACCCCTTGTAGAGTTCTCCTACAACAATAGTTTTCAGTCTAGTATCGGTATGGCTCCTTTCGAAGCCTTATACGGAAGGCCATGTCGATCACTGTGATAACCTGAATTTTTGATCATCTGATAATTGGATAATTATCTGATTTTAACTATTTAAAACATTGATTTATAAGTTAAACAAATAAATTATGTGTTGATTTAAATAGATTTTAAAATTTTAATTTGAATTTGAAATTCAAAGAATAAATATCTTAAAATAAATTGGATCTAAAAATATATGTATACGATTTTTATTAATATACGATTTGTTTTATTTTATTTTCTTTAAAGAATTTTATTTATATAAATTAAGAAATGTATTTACTAAATAGAAATTTAAATATAAAGTTTTATAAAAATATATTAACACATGCATATTACAAATGTAAGTTAAGTAACTTATGTAAATGACAAATGTATGATTTTTAAACAAGTGTCACCATTTTATTTTATTTTCTTTTATTTTTAAAAATCATAAAACAAGGCTATAAATATATCTATCTCCTCTCTCTCTCAATTCTTTCCTATCTTCATTTACAAAACAAGAAAACTAAAAACCTGTAAACATTCTTCAAACCAGAAAATTTAATCAAAGCAACAATCACTCTTTAGAAATTTAAAACCTGAATCATCAAGCAAGGTTTCCAACTTCAAAGCTAAATCAAAGCTTAGATCATATCAGCTAACAAGTTCATCTCAGATTTAAGTAGGATCAACTCAACTAAGCAACACAATCAAGTTTTCAAAGATCAAGTGATTCCAGTTTTCAAAAATTAGAGCATCTCAGTTTTTAAGTCTCTGACCAACATTTAAGGTGAGTAAACATTTCTTTAAAAGCTTAAATTTGTTATCCCGATGCATGAGATAAGTAGTTGAAGTAATAGATATGGTTGTATGGATGAATTAAAGCATTTGCATGTATATAAAAGTGAAGTATCGGTGCATGTCTGTGAACATGTTTATGGCTGTCTCTGTTTTGTGTACAGGCTCAATAAATTCAAAGAAAATTCATATCTCTTTATATAAACAGTTTAAGGTTATGATCTTTAAAAGGAATCTGTTTATAATAACTAAACTCGATTTTTAAAATATTTTTAAAAGTATAAATTGCAAAAAAATATTACTGGAAGTTGAAAAGAACAGAGAAGATCAATTAATGTCAAAAATTTGATTGTTCAATTTCCATGCTTTGATTATATAATCAAATTCGTTTTCGAAAATAATGAATTTTGATAATAGTTTTCAAGATTTTTAAGTTTGGGATTGTGGGGATTTCTCGAGTTGAACGAAAATCTATTTTTCGACGATTTCTGGCGATCAGATGAGTGAGGAACGTGGAGATCGTTGCTGGAGATAGCTTGCTGATCGAGGAGCTTGGGAAAATTAGCCAGAAATTTTTCTGATCACCATGGTGGCATGTCGAGGGCAGAGTAGGGTTTAAGGTCGTATTCTGGTCGAAGATGAAATTTAGGCTACCGCATCGTCACTAGAACATCGGACTAAATCAGGTGTGGGGGAAAATGAAGTGTGGTCTTCGGCAGAACTATGGACGGGGTTTAGTGGATTCTGGTGGTCGGAGGCGTTGGGTCAAGGGGGTTTTAAGTCGATCGGTTTGTTCCAGTGGTGCCAGTTTTGCTCGATTCCGATTTGTGTTCGATTTTTGGAAACCGAGTGGCTGAATCGTTAGTGGTGGTGGTCGCCGTTAGGTTGGAGGTGACGGCGATGATCGGAGTGGCGAAGTCCAGGCGTGCACGTGCACGAGTTCCTATTGTATCTGTGGCCATTGCTGTGATGTTGAGTTTGGGAAGAAGGGTTGCGACTCGGAGTCGACCTTGGGTTTTTGGTTGATGGCCTCGAAGTTATACTCGGGGATTTCTAGGGAAAATTAAGTAGTGGCTCTGGTTGTTTATTTTAAGTTACCATGTTATAAAATTTAAAAAGGAAATCAGGTTTTAAAATCTGAAGCAAATCATACCAGGTTTCAAATGTTTAAAAGAAAACCAGATTTGAAAGCAAAAACAAAAGGAAAATTGCAACCAGTTTTCAAAGTAAATAGAATGAACAAGTTTTCAAAACCATTATCAAACAAGTTTCAAAATATAAGTATATTAAAAACTTTAATTATGAGATGTTTGAATGAATTAATTTCAAACTTTTGAATTCAAATAAGTAATGATGAAACTAAGTAAATAATTAAAGCATATGGTTTATCTTAATTGTTTAAGATTTACAAATTGGAATATAATTTCTTAATGTAAATAATAGATAGTTAATTACTTAGTATAAGTGATTAAAGAGTAATTACTGAATGTAATTAATTATAGGATAGTTAATGACTTAATGTGATTAATTAAAGTTTAATAAATGAATGAAATTAGTTAAAGGTAATTAACTAATGGAAATGATTAAGGGTTAATCACTTGATGATATCAATTAAAGGATAATTAATATAATTGAATTGAAGTTAATTAGTTAAAGATCAATTAATTAAAGGATTAAGGTTAATTAATAATGTGATTAATTACTAGTTAAGGTAATTAATTAAAAGAGAGTAATTAATTAAGGAAGAAATTAAGGATCATTAATTTATATAATAAATAATTAAGGGTTCATTAATTAAGATTAATTAATGAATATGGTTAATTAAATATTAATTATTTAATTATAGTAATTTAATGATAGTAATTAAAAGTAAATTATTGTGTATGGTTAAGGATAATTACTTGAATGTAATTAAAGATAATTAATCAAAGGAGATTAATTAAGGAAGATCATTAAGAGATAATTTATTTATTTGTAATTAATTAGGGTTAAGGTAATCCAAGTAATTAAAGGATAGTAATTAATTTAAATAAAGGTTAATTAAATTGATTAAGAGTTAATTAAACTTGCTTATGGATGATTGATTGATATTAATACTCGATGATTTAGGTATGATATCTATTATATATGCTGCTTTGTGAGATGAATGTTTGATATGAATTATTTATTGTGATATTGTGATTTATCTATCTGTTTATATCATCCTGAATATAAGTTTAAATGTTTAAACCCTTAAACAACTTGGACATTTAAAATGATGACATTTGAATTCGAAGAGACCGGGGTCGGGTATTAATAAATATCCGAAACCACTTCGATTTGAAATCATCTAAAATACTTTATAGATTGATATGTGAAACCAATAGGCTGGTTGGGATAAAATGGACCATTTAAACTAAGTTGGATACTTAGATAATATTTTGTGGAAATAAGTGTTGACTATATAAGTTGTTTACTTGTAATAATGTACGAGTTACCCCGGGTTTTAAATAAGTTCTATAGATTGGAATTTCTTGTTAGATGGGTTTACTCACGCTGGTTTCCAGCCTGACCCGGGTGTTACTTTGATGTAATGCTCGGGTCAGACCGAGTATTACAGATTTTCAGGTAAGGACGTTCTGGAGCTCAGGAGGCGAGCTGGATGGCAGGAACGTATGGAGTGTATTCCACTGTGATATATTGTTATTTATTTAGGACAAGTTATTTTAACTGTCCAGTGATTGTGAAATGTTGTAACTCTGATATATTAAAATGTGATTGACTAATACAGTTTTCTTTGTATAACTGATATTATTATTTGATATTGTATTTTGATCCGCTGCGAATGTGAGAATCTGTGTCTTGTTCTGTTTCTTTCTTCTATCTCTTTTCTTTTTCTCCTAACTATCTGGAATTTTCGGGTTCGAAAATTCCGGGTCGTTACATTTGGTATCAGAGCGAAGGTTAAGCGAGAACCTTGGCTCTATTGGGATTACTCGTTAAGAATAGGGTCAATGGTACCCTAGAACGAGTTGAGTGTGTATATATATATATATATATATGAGAGCGTAATTGTTATTTTCTTATATAAGAATTTTAAATGATTTTATATAAGAATATATTTTGATATATAAAATGATATTTTCTTCTAATAAATATTAAGGTAATTGGTTGTTAAAATATTGGAATTAAATTAAGTGGTAATAGAAATAAAGCCAAATTAAAATTGAATGAAGATAAGTTTGAAATGAATTCAAACTGAAATTAAAATCTTGAATTTGTAGAAATGTTATCAAGAATAAAGATAATAATGAATTGGTTTCTAGATATGATAATTTTGGTTATTATCATAAATGGTAATCGTGTTTAATAATGAATGTTGTTAATGATTTAGCAAAAGGAAATGTTTAGGGAAGTAAACATTTAAGTGAGTATAATTTTTAAATTGGAATTGAAGATAATTTAAATTTGTGAAATTTTAAATCTAAATCCAGAAAACTTGAAATTGTTTTAAAGAAGTTTGTTTTGAAATTAAAAACCAAAAAAATGGTTTAAAATTTAAAGTATGATTTGAAGTACAAATGGAATAAATATGTATAAATGAGGATATACATTATATCAAAGATGTTTGAAATAAACTCTAAGTATTGAATTTTAAATTTTCCTTGGAATGTGATGTGAAACCCCAAAGTGGATAAGTTTTTAAACTTAAGTAGGAAGATTATTAATATAAGGTTTAAAATTTGAATGGGAATTCAAATTGGGTCTAGTTGACTGAATTAAATTGAATTTAACTTAAGGAAAGTTAAATGAGTTTAGAATAAACAACTTGAATTGGAAATTTCAAGATAAAATTTAAATTTAACTTGGGCAGTTAAATGGTTAATTTAAATGGGAGTTATGAGTAATCTCAAAATGGGTTTGAGATCTGAAAATTTTAAATGGATACTGTAAATGGGTGTTAGGATAAATTTGGATGTTTATTTTTCCTGATATTATTCTATTGTTATAAATAATCAATGAAATTGAGAATTGGTTTTGGAAATTGAAAATGGATAATAAATTAGAATCTAAAAATTAAATTGTTTTTGAGTTCTTATTTGAACTTTGTAATAAGTTAAGTAAAGACAATTTTAAAATGAAATTTTGGAATTTGGATTCAAAATTAAATGGTTTAAAGATTTAAGTTGTTAAATTAAAAATTAAGGTTGATTTGATTTAAAAAGTAAAGGTTAATTTAATTTAAAGGATTAAATCAACATTTAAAATATTTAACTCGAATTTATATAATTCGAGATAGTTTTAAATTGAGATTTGAATTAAATTAGTTCAAATTGAATTTGATTTGAATTAATTAGAATTGTGATTGAAGATGTATAAGTTTAAAAATTCAAATGGTAAATTAGAATTAAAATGATTTGAATTTGGAAATTGAAGCTGGTTCAATTTGAAATAAATCCAAATTGAATTAAAATAATTTGGAATTGTGATTAATGTTAAATAGGTTTAAAATTCAAATGGAATTTGATTTGAATTAGGAAAGAAATAGAGGATTAATTCAACTTGAATTGAGGTTAAATCAATTTCAATGGAAATTGAAGTTATTTAAATTGGAATTGAGTTAATTTAAATGGAGGTGGAAATTTAAATTGGATTGATGAGAATTGAACAGTTTGGCTCTGGATTATTTTCAAAATAAATTGTTTTAATACAAATATATTTTCCAAACTATTTATTATACAATCTTTCTTCTTAAACCCTAAACTATCCTATACTTATTTTACAATTATTTTAGAACTATTTAACTATTTTGAAACTGTCTTATAAACTAATTACTATTTTTCAGATTATTTATATCTAATCACTATTTTTAAAAAACTATTTTGCAATTATCTAACTATTTTATACCTACTTAACTATTTTACAGCTATTTTACAAACTAATAACTATTTTTCAACTGCTTATCTATTTTAAACTTTTTCAAGTTATTTTTAAATTTAAATAGGTCAGAGTTCAGACTGTTTGTAATTGAAGTAATAACTCAATTGGAAATGGAAGCAATTGAGAATAAGTGAATAGAATTGAAGGAAATGTGAATAGAAAAGAGAATTGATTTGGCTAATAACCAACAAAGATAAATACGTAGGATATACGTATATTATTCTATTCGCATAGTGATTTGATCCAGATTCGAACACAGAATTTCGAGATAGTATTATCGATCCGAGTTGGGATTTTTCGCTCGATTTTCGACGGCGAACCTGGATATGGATTGTTGATTGGTTCTGGATATTCTCTATCATAGTTGTGACTATGCAAGGAGAATGACAGTTTCTGATCAAGGAATCAGATCTGAGTCCGCACTAGAAAGTCAGGTGGATGATACTAGTTCGGAAGTGAAATTGTATGATCGATTGAGCGATCAAATTTATATAGCGTACGGATGATATGTGTACATCGTACGAGTTTGAATGAAATTGATATTGAAGTTTGTGGATAAGGATTATAAAATGATCTTTGAAATGAAAAGTATATTTGTGAAATATAATGGAATTGGATATTTCTTTGGTTGAAATTTACTTTATGGGGGTAAGTAAATGATAAATAACTTTATAAAGAAATCAAACTTGAATATTTGATTAACAATAAATAAACTTATATTTTGTAATATGATAAACTTCCCTTATTGAATCTAGCCAGAATAAAAAGGGTTTTGAAATATTTGAAGTATAAATGAGGTTTTATACAAGTTTGAAATGATCCAAAGATTTTCAAAGTTATATATATCTATATATATATAAAGAATTTTATGAGAATGATTTTGGAAAAGGTTTTGGGAACCTATATAATTTGGAAAAGGCTTTTGATTTTTGGAAAATCAATTTTGGATTTTGAAAAGCCTAGTTTGAGAATTATCGATTTTGGTAATCGATTTTGTGTAAAGGAGATTTTGATAAATCATAAAGGGTATGATTTGAAGATACTATAAGTATATAGTATAAAGTGTTTTGAGAATAGCTCTGGGGAAAAAGGCGCTTCCTTGAAATGAACTTCTCAGGAGTACCACTGGGTGGTACTGCCTTGAGCCCCAAGGGGGGTTTCTAAAGTTGATCCTGTGAGGAGTCCGGACAAAACTAGTTCCTGAGGATTATTTGTGTAGCGAAAGTCGAGGGGCTGGTGCCCACAGAGACATTTGAGTTATGCTGTGACAGCAATTTAACTTAATGTCACTGCGATCTACTGCAAACCATAGCGGAAGTCATGTGTGCCGCTGAGAGCCAACTATCTACGTTTGATTTTATATCGGTAGACTGTGACACTATGGTAACATAGCGAAAGTCGTTTGTGCCGCTGAGAGCCAACAGTCTGCGTTTGATTTTATATCGGTAGACTGCGACCTATGTGGGAGAAGTTTCATTTTGACAGCGAAATCGTGTGTGCCGCTGAGAGCCAACAGTTACATGGACTTTTGCTGCGACGGCAACGTAACCCTGGATGTAACTGCGATCTGTTGTGGGTTCCATGGTGTAATCAGTTACATGGACTTTTGCTGCGATGGCAACGTAACCCGTGATGTAATTGTGACCATGGATGGGAGTGATGATTTCCAGAGCCTTCTTACCAAAAATATTTCCTCGATTTCAAAAATGTTTTCCATATTTTCAATAAAATATTTTCCAAGTATTTTCACTCGGTGTTGAAAACGGGTTTACCAAGTACTTATAGATTTTCAGTCTTACGCCTGATCAACGTATGACCGAATTTCTGTGAGAACGAGGATGGATTTGTTGAGACATCGAATTAAAAAAGTATTTTATAAAGCTATTTTGATAATATTATGTAGATTTTTAAAGTATTTTAAAAAAAAATTATAATAAGAGTTAAGAGTTAAAAATGTTCAAAGAGTAATTTAAATGATAATGAACATTTTAATAAAATTCTAGCTTCGTTCCTTTTCGAGGACGAAAAGTTTTAAAGGGGAGAGGAATGTGATAACCTGAATTTTTGATCATCTGATAATTGGATAATTATCTGATTTTAACTATTTAAAACATTGATTTATAAGTTAAACAAATAAATTATGTGTTGATTTAAATAGATTTTAAAATTTTAATTTGAATTTGAAATTCAAAGAATAAATATCTTAAAATAAATTGGATCTAAAAATATATGTATACGATTTTTATTAATATACGATTTGTTTTATTTTATTTTCTTTAAAGAATTTTATTTATATAAATTAAGAAATGTATTTACTAAATAGAAATTTAAATATAAAGTTTTATAAAAATATATTAACACATGCATATTACAAATGTAAGTTAAGTAACTTATGTAAATGACAAATGTAAGATTTTTAAACAAGTGTCACCATTTTATTTTATTTTCTTTTATTTTTAAAAATCATAAAACAAGGCTATAAATATATCTATCTCCTCTCTCTCTCAATTCTTTCCTATCTTCATTTACAAAACAAGAAAACTAAAAACCTGTAAACATTCTTCAAACCAGAAAATTTAATCAAAGCAACAATCACTCTTTAGAAATTTAAAACCTGAATCATCAAGCAAGGTTTCCAACTTCAAAGCTAAATCAAAGCTTAGATCATATCAGCTAACAAGTTCATCTCAGATTTAAGTAGGATCAACTCAACTAAGCAACACAATCAAGTTTTCAAAGATCAAGTGATTCCAGTTTTCAAAAATCAGAGCATCTCAGTTTTTAAGTCTCTGACCAACATTTAAGGTGAGTAAACATTTCTTTAAAAGCTTAAATTTGTTATCCCGATGCATGAGATAAGTAGTTGAAGTAATAGATATGGTTGCATGGATGAATTAAAGCATTTGCATGTATATAAAAGTGAAGTATCGGTGCATGTCTGTGAACATGTTTATGGCTGTCTCTGTTTTGTGTACAGGCTCAATAAATTCAAAGAAAATTCATATCTCTTTATATAAACAGTTTAAGGTTATGATCTTTAAAAGGAATCTGTTTATAATAACTAAACTCGATTTTTAAAATATTTTTAAAAGTATAAATTGCAAAAAAATATTACTGGAAGTTGAAAAGAACAGAGAAGATCAATTAATGTCAAAAATTTGATTGTTCAATTTCCATGCTTTGATTATATAATCAAATTCGTTTTCGAAAATAATGAATTTTGATAATAGTTTTCAAGATTTTTAAGTTTGGGATTGTGGGGATTTCTCGAGTTGAACGAAAATCTATTTTTCGACGATTTCTGGCGATCAGATGAGTGAGGAACGTGGAGATCGTTGCTGGAGATAGCTTGCTGATCGAGGAGCTTGGGAAAATTAGCCAGAAATTTTTCTGATCACCATGGTGGCATGTCGAGGGCAGAGTAGGGTTTAAGGTCGTATTCTGGTCGAAGATGAAATTTAGGCTACCGCATCGTCACTAGAACATCGGACTAAATCAGGTGTGGGGGAAAATGAAGTGTGGTCTTCGGCAGAACTATGGACGGGGTTTAGTGGATTCTGGTGGTCGGAGGCGTTGGGTCAAGGGGGTTTTAAGTCGATCGGTTTGTTCCAGTGGTGCCAGTTTTGCTCGATTCCGATTTGTGTTCGATTTTTGGAAACCGAGTGGCTGAATCGTTAGTGGTGGTGGTCGCCGTCAGGTTGGAGGTGACGGCGATGATCGGAGTGGCGAAGTCCAGGCGTGCACGTGCACGAGTTCCTATTGTATCTGTGGCCATTGCTGTGATGTTGAGTTTGGGAAGAAGGGTTGCGACTCGGAGTCGACCTTGGGTTTTTGGTTGATGGCCTCGAAGTTATACTCGGGGATTTCTAGGGAAAATTAAGTAGTGGCTCTGGTTGTTTATTTTAAGTTACCAGGTTATAAAATTTAAAAAGGAAATCAGGTTTTAAAATCTGAAGCAAATCATACCAGGTTTCAAATGTTTAAAAGAAAACCAGATTTGAAAGCAAAAACAAAAGGAAAATTGCAACCAGTTTTCAAAGTAAATAGAATGAACAAGTTTTCAAAACCATTATCAAACAAGTTTCAAAATATAAGTATATTAAAAACTTTAATTATGAGATGTTTGAATGAATTAATTTCAAACTTTTGAATTCAAATAAGTAATGATGAAACTAAGTAAATAATTAAAGTATATGGTTTATCTTAATTGTTTAAGATTTACAAATTGGAATATAATTTCTTAATGTAAATAATAGATAGTTAATTACTTAGTATAAGTGATTAAAGAGTAATTACTGAATGTAATTAATTATAGGATAGTTAATGACTTAATGTGATTAATTAAAGTTTAATAAATGAATGAAATTAGTTAAAGGTAATTAACTAATGGAAATGATTAAGGGTTAATCACTTGATGATATCAATTAAAGGATAATTAATATAATTGAATTGAAGTTAATTAGTTAAAGATCAATTAATTAAAGGATTAAGGTTAATTAATAATGTGATTAATTACTAGTTAAGGTAATTAATTAAAAGAGAGTAATTAATTAAGGAAGAAATTAAGGATCATTAATTTATATAATAAATAATTAAGGGTTCATTAATTAAGATTAATTAATGAATATGGTTAATTAAATATTAATTATTTAATTATAGTAATTTAATGATAGTAATTAAAAGTAAATTATTGTGTATGGTTAAGGATAATTACTTGAATGTAATTAAAGATAATTAATCAAAGGAGATTAATTAAGGAAGATCATTAAGAGATAATTTATTTATTTGTAATTAATTAGGGTTAAGGTAATCTAAGTAATTAAAGGATAGTAATTAATTTAAATAAAGGTTAATTAAATTGATTAAGAGTTAATTAAACTTGCTTATGGATGATTGATTGATATTAATACTCGATGATTTAGGTATGATATCTATTATATATGCTGCTTTGTGAGATGAATGTTTGATATGAATTATTTATTGTGATATTGTGATTTATCTATCTGTTTATATCATCCTGAATATAAGTTTAAATGTTTAAACCCTTAAACAATTTGGACATTTAAAATGATGACATTTGAATTCGAAGAGACCGGGGTCGGGTATTAATAAATATCCGAAACCACTTCGATTTGAAATCATCTAAAATACTTTATAGATTGATATGTGAAACCAATAGGCTGGTTGGGATAAAATGGACCATTTAAACTAAGTTGGATACTTAGATAATATTTTGTGGAAATAAGTGTTGACTATATAAGTTGTTTACTTGTAATAATGTACGAGTTACCCCGGGTTTTAAATAAGTTCTATAGATTGGAATTTCTTGTTAGATGGGTTTACTCACGCTGGTTTCCAGCCTGACCCGGGTGTTACTTTGATGTAATGCTCGGGTCAGACCGAGTATTACAGATTTTCAGGTAAGGACGTTCTGGAGCTCAGGAGGCGAGCTGGATGGCAGGAACGTATGGAGTGTATTCCACTGTGATATATTGTTATTTATTTAGGACAAGTTATTTTAACTGTCCAGTGATTGTGAAATGTTGTAACTCTGATATATTAAAATGTGATTGACTAATACAGTTTTCTTTGTATAACTGATATTATTATTTGATATTGTATTTTGATCCGCTGCGAATGTGAGAATCTGTGTCTTGTTCTGTTTCTTTCTTCTATCTCTTTTCTTTTTCTCCTAACTATCTGGAATTTTCGGGTTCGAAAATTCCGGGTCGTTACAAGCTAATTATCTTACACATGTATTTACAAGCCCTTACAATTAAACACTTGTAATTATTTACTTTTTAAATTATTTTTAAGTGATTTTTAAAGCTTTTAAATTACATTTTCTAAATAGATAAATACATATCTTATTTTATAAATGCTTTTCTTAATTTATAAAAATAAACTTTGTATTTATCTATTTAGAAAATGTAATTTAAAAGCTTTAAAAATCACTTAAAAATAATTTAAAAAGTAAATAATTACAAGTGTTTAATTGTAAGGGCTTGTAAATACATGTGTAAGATAATTAGCTTTCAAATGTTAACACTTGTCAATTTGAATGCTTATTCGATCCCACACTAAAAATTGTGAATTAACCCTTAAAAATCATGATTTTAGATAGTGATTCAGATTATATACCTAAATCAAAGAATTTAGATATTCGAAATTTAACATATCTTAAGTTTTCACTGTTTTTCTTGCAAATTAAAAATTTAAATTACTTAAATAAAAATTTAAACCATAATCTATGTTTAAACAAACAGATTTTGAATAAGTGAATGGAATTAAAGGAAACGTGAATAGAAAAGAGAATTGATTTGGCTAATAACCAATAAAGATAAATACGTAGGATGTACGTATATTATTCTATTCGCATAGTGATTTGATCCAGATTCGAACACAGAATTTCGAGATAGTATTATCGATCCGAGTTGGGATTTTTCGCTCGATTTTCGACGGCGAACCTGGATATGGATTTTTGATTGGTTCTGGATATTCTCTATCATAGTTGTGACTATGCAAGGAGAATGACGGTTTCTGATCAAGAAACCAAATCTGAGTCCGCACTAGGAAGTCGGGTGGACGATACTAGTTCGGAAGTGAAATTGTGTGATCGATTGAGTGATCAGACTGATATTGCGTACGGATGATATGTGTACATCGTACGAGTTTGAATGAAATTGATATTGAAGTTTGTGGATAAGGATTGTAAAATGATCTTTGAAATGAAAAGTATATTTGTGAAATATAATGGAATTGGATATTTCTTTGGTTGAAATTTACTTTATGGAGATAAGTAAATGGTAAATAAGTTTATAAAAAAAAAAATCAAACTTGAATATTTGATTTGGCAATAAATAGTTATATTTTGTAATATGAGTAACTTCCCTTATTGAATCTAGCCAGAATAAAAAGGGTTTTGAAATATTTGAAGTATAAAAGAGATATACAAATTTGAAATGATCCAAAGATTTTTAAAGTTATATATATCTATATCTATATATATAAAGGATCTTATGAGAATGATTTTGAAAAAGGTTTTGAGAACCTATGAATTTGGAAAAGGCTTTTGATTTTTGGAAAAATCAATTTTGGATTTTGGAAAGCCTAGTTTGAGAATTATCGATTTTGGTAATCGATTTTGTGTAAAGGAGATTTTGATAAATCATAAAGGGTATGATTTGAAGATACTATAAGTATATAGTATAAAGTGTTTTGAGAATAGCTCTGGGGAAAAAGGCGCTCCCTTAAAATGAACTTCTCAGGAGTGCCACTGGGTGGTACTGCCTTGAACCCCAAGGGGGGATTCTAAAGTTGATCCTGTGAGGAGTCCGGACAAAACTAGTTCCTGAGGATTATTTGTGTAGCGAAAGTCGAGGGGCTGGTGCCCACAGAGGCTTCTTGTTGGTTGGAATCTGAAGAGAAGCTTATTCTTGGCCTGGAGCTTGTTCATGACTCTTCTAAGAAGATTGCTCTTATTCGGCAGAGAATGAAAGAGGCACAAAGTCGCCAGAAATCCTACGCGGATAACCGTAGGAAGCCTCTCGAGTTCTCGGTTGGTGATCTTGTCTTTATTCGTGTTTCTCCTTTGAAATGGGTTATGTGCTTCAGTGTGACAGGGAAATTGGCTCCTCGCTATGTAGGACCATTTCCTATTACTGAATGTATTGGCCCTGTGGCTTATAGAGTTTCACTTCTAGCTCATCTATCCGGAGTTCACAACATGTTTCACGTCTCTCAGCTTCAGAAGTGTCTTCGAGAATCAGATTCTGTTATCGACTCTCCTGATTTGCAAGGGCTTCAGATCTCACCAGATTTATCTATTGTACAGGAGCCTATTCACGTACTTGCCACGGAGGTGAGACACCTTCGAAACAAGGACGTGCCGCTCATTAAAGTTCAATGGTCCGCTAATCCCAATGACTGTACTTGGGAAACCAGAGAGTTTATCGAGCGATCCTATCCTAGTTTTCTATCTTTGCTTAGCAATGGTGAGAATATCTTTCTATCTCAAGCATATTTTCTTTCCTTTTTGGATGTAAGTATGTAGTTGTTACAAATTATTCTCTAGGAATTGCGCGGACGCAATTTTGTTAAGGAGGGGAGATCTGTAACAACCCGCATATTTTACAATTTTATATTTAAATATAGCGTCGTTAGTCGGATTTAAGTCCGAAATGCTACTTTTTGCAAATGGTCAAATTAGGACTCGGGACCCCTTCCATTGAGTCAAAAATGACGTTTGCGACTTTTTTGAGAATAAGCTTCAGTATGTTTGGAGTAAGTTGAATTTTGCTATTTTCTAGAGGGCTTTTGGGTTTGGGTTTCACCCAACTCATTCTATACCTTAACTCAGCCCTCTCTTCATCCATTCATTCTCATTTCATTTCTTTTTCTTTAGCACAACTGAAAATGGGGGAAGAGAAGAGGAATTAGAAACTCCAAGCCCTAGATTCAATTGTAAACTCCAATTCTTTCTCCAAATTCGAAGAGAAGCTAAGGTAAGCTCCATCTTCATCTTCTCCATCTCATTTCCTCTTTAATTTCAGAAAAATTCCTAAACCCTAATTTAGGAAATACTTGTTTTGATCTTAGATTGAAGCTTGTAGAGTTGA
This sequence comes from Allium fistulosum, assembly GCA_030737815.1. Classification (NCBI taxonomy): domain Eukaryota; kingdom Viridiplantae; phylum Streptophyta; class Magnoliopsida; order Asparagales; family Amaryllidaceae; genus Allium; species Allium fistulosum. The sequence goes on from CM060902.1 coordinate 241,340,482, forward strand.
AGTGAAGAGTGATTGAACTTTTCCTTGTGTTGAGCTTCTTATCATTTGTTTTTGAGTTAAAAGGTGAGATTTTTGAACTCACATCTAAGCTTATAGCTTTTGTTGTTGTTGGGTAAGAATTCCTAACATCAAATTCATGTTCATTTGTGTTCAATTTGTATCGATTAGGTGAATTGTCCAATTTTTGGGTTTGAAGACCAATTTTGTGAAAATCTCTTTTATGGATGTTTGAACATGTTTACAGGGATGCATCGAAGAGGCTTTAAGCCTGGGTAGTCGTTTGGCATAAGTGCCGAGTCATAGTAGTTCGATCGATCGTTCTGGTATAGTTTTGCCCTAAAGGGGGCTAGACTGATTTCTGCTCTGGTAGGAGGTTCAGTCGACTGAACCAGTAGGTCAGTCGACTGATCCAGACCCAGGAAATTGGTTGGGTTTGTATTAGTCGACTGACCTTCTGTGTCAGTCGAATGACTCTGGGGTAGAAAGTTGCGTACCCCTGTGTCATTCGACTGACACTCTGGGTCAGTCGACTGACCTCGAAACTAAAAGTTTCCAAACACTGGTCCAGTCGACTGACCCCCTGGTTCAGTCGACTGACCCCCTGGTTCAGTCGACTGACCCCCTGGTTCAGTCGACTGACCTGTTTGTCTCAGCTCCATTTGTTATTTTGCTTTGGTTTTCCAATTTCGATCGATTCGTGTCGGTCCAATTAGTTGTTATCGCATTTTTGACTTTGATGATTCCTTTTTGACTTCGTACACGGGTTTTTATAAAATGATCTCTTTTTAAAGTGTATTAAAAGCTCGTCTCTCCAATTTATAATTTCTATTTAAAACACACATACAATTTTGCACTTCGAGCGAAGAGGGAGGAGAATTAAATGATTAAATAAAACGCGTGCTATGAACGCATGTGTTTATCTTTTCAGTTAATTCCTAATCTATTCGTTCGACCGTTTTGACCTTTGGGTCTGGTTTACCGATGAAATGAGGTGAACTTTGTACTGCTTTGAGTGTGAAATTGACTAACGGTTAGTAAACCGTTTAGTGCGAACGTGTGGTATGGGACTCACATTAACATTTTTCGGGTTCCTTTCTGAGAGTTGTGACAGATTCTGCCAGTTAGTGGTGTCCAGTACTGGGCCTTCGGACCTTCGCCACTATGGTTTGTTGCCTTCAGGGTTTGTTGCCTTCGGGTTTGAGCCTTCGGGGTTTGTTGCCTTCGGGTATGTTGCCTTCGGGCTTGTACCTTCGGGTTTGTTGCCTTCGGGTATGTTGCCTTCGGGTTTGTGCCTTCGGGTTCGTGCCTTCGGGTTTGTTGCCCTATAGTATCGCTTTTGGAGTTGGTCATTCGTCACCGCTCGAGTGATATTTGGGTTTGTTGCCTTCGGGTTTGTGGATCCTTGTTATACATTATTGAGCTCGAGCATCTTTTGTTTCTTTGACTATTATATTTCCCTAGTGTATCGCCCTTTGGTGTAGGTTCTTTGAACCACACGATATATAGCGATTACCTTGTGGAAACTTGTGTTACCTTTATTGGTATTTGTTATTGCCTTTTTGGTTTGTTCGGGATATGATATCCTTTATTATTTGAGTTGCCGATGATATGAGGCTTGTTATGATTCATCTTATGTTAGATGATTTGGTTATCTCTTTTGGATATTTGTGGTACTTTATGACTTGTATTTTCATTATCATTTAGTATATCTAACTGATTAGTTTAGCTTGACTAACCCGTGTATTTTATACTCGGGTCAGACCGAGATGTTTCAGGTTAGGTACTTTGGACTTAGCCTCTTTTTCTTCCGCATGGACTATTCTGCTAGCTCCTTTTTGTCATAGCTTTTTGTGTAGTCCTTTTTGTCTGTAACTCTGATATGTATTCTATTGACTCGTCTGTATATTGTGGTTTGCTTTACCACTTGACATGTCTCATTTTGTAAACTCTGTGATTATCTGTTTATGTGTAAATGTATGTGATGATCTACTATTCTGTGATGTGTATTACATTCGAGTTGTTATATTTTATTCTGATAGATCCTCAGCCACCTATGGCTTTGTATTAAGTATGTATTGGATATATCGATCCATTTAAGTAAGAAGTGGCATTGTCGGCATATTCAATAGATAATTAAGACTAGGCTATAGATGGTCGCTCCTAACCAGCTCTATTCTCCGCATTAGCAGATGGTGTTACCTTGTAATACTCTTTGCTAATCTGGGTCTCTAAGTGGGGAGTCACAGAACTTATAGTGCATTAATTTATATATCAGGGTACAAACCCCCTACCTCCAATCTTAAAAATATTTTGTGCTAACAATAGTTTTCCATAATAATGCCGAAGTATTGTCCACGTCACTATACATGGAGGCTCATTAGTATATGTTGTACCTAATGTTACGCCAGTCTGTCAAGTGACCAAAGAAGTGTTTTGCAGTAGCATTTTATATGTTGTGCTTTACTGAAGAATCAATCTATTTGGGTAGGAGGAGGAGGACTTTTGAAGTGAGTGAAGAAGAAAATGTAGAGATGCAAGATCTAGGAGTTTCTCTATAAAAGAAGTATCTAATTGAGAAAACCTCCATATCAATTTCAACATTAATGGTATGCTGGTGAAAAAGGAAGAAAAATGGTATGTTCCAACTTATGTTATCTCCAAAATAATATTCTACTGTTGCATGAATCTAAGTGATCACCACTAATCGATTTTTTTGTTGTAGGAAAATCGAGGAGTATACACGTCTAATTGCAAAGATAAAAGCGAAAATCAAAATGGTATTTGTTTCTTACTAAACAATTTTTTAATCCTATATATTTTATTCATCAACAACCATAGACGTTTACTAACCCACTACAAGGCCCCACTTTATATAACTTGAAATCTGAATATAATTATATGCTCATCATTTCATCTAATTCACTTTTAATTTCACCTGCAAATTATACTGGAAAGTTGCCTAGAGGGTATGATACATGCATAGATTATTAAACAACTTAAGGCAAGGCTATCAAGAACTGAGGCATCTCTGAAAGCAAAACATCATTTAATCATATGTTGGCTTAGTTGAATTGTGGTTTTATTATATACCAGTACTCATTTAATAATATATCCTTATCCATTCACTTAACAAACCCACCATCATCCTGCAAATTCTAACTGATATTGAGTTTCTTATTGTTTGACTTAAAATATAAGATTTGGGTTTATATTTTTTTCTTGACATTGCAGGAATTAGTAAAGGGAAATACTCAAAAAGGTCCTAACAAGCCTAAAATACCCATTTTATCTCATTACCTATCACTATGCTCCCAATCCTGTAAGTTTTGCACCTCTGTTCGTCTCCATACCAATTGTTGTAACTCATGTACACACATAATTTACTGCATTAGTTGGGTTTACTTTTGATGTATTTTAAGTTGGATTTAGTGATGAAAAATTGTTGGTGATTTTAGTTTTCGCTGTTGCTAAGGTTATGATTATTATTCAATATATATTCTTCTAATAATAATGAAATTTTTATTTTCAATTTTCTAATTGAACTTTCATTAGATAAGTAAGTAAAGAACTAAATTCTTAAAGTACCATATTTAAGGATGAGTGGTCTTTGGTTAAACCAAATAAACTACCAAATCAATTCATTTCGATCGGTATGATTTGGTTTTGAAACTAGATTGGTTTATAATTGGTCCACAAAAAAATTTAGTTTATTTATTGATTTAACCAAATTAACCAAAGTTTTATTATATTTTTGAAATTACTAATGTTATAATAATTTTTTTAGATTGGTTTAGTGATCTAAATAAGTTATATTTATCATATGTATGTTAAAATTACTATTAAAAAGCATAAGAATGCTAAATAAGAATACTTCACCACTATACTTCGTTTTTTCCACTTCACATGCGATTTTTATAGTAGATATTATACTTCAACATGCATACACATATAATTTCCACACCTATTATATTACTCCATTTACATAAGGAATTTCAGTTAGCATAAAATATTCCCTTATAAAACGTTTTTATCTCCGCCATCAACATATTTCCAATGCTGGTCTCTAGCCCAGGACAAGGAGGAGAGAAAATGATTACTACAACTGTACTTAGTTCTTACATATTACTTTCAAGCTACTGTCGCTGACAACAACCTAGAAAAATCATGGAGAAAAATTATTGCATCAATTTAAGTCCTACAAAATTTTATAACAATATTACAGTAAACTATAATTCGAAATCTATACACTAGGGTCAAGTAGTTGTATACTTCAACAAGCATTGAGCATTCGTGAGGAAGGGAATATCATAGGAGGTACAATCTTTATAGTTGAAAAGAAAAATTCCTTATATATTAACATGTTGATTTATTACTTTTTAAAATAGAGATGATGCAATTTTTTTAAGTTCCAAACTATTGAAAATGCTAATTTTAATTGTTGTTACATTTCTCTACATATTGATGTAATGGTTGATTACCTTTTTTACCCGTTTAATTATTTTCTAAAATAACTTAATCTCATTCATGTTTGATAAATGGTTTATTTGTGCATGTATGCACATGGAAAATGCAATATTTCATAAGATTAAAAAATCTTACAAAATGTGTTTATAACACCAATTCCTCCTACGCATGTGCATCGCACATGCCATAGCGCTCATGTGCATATATATATATATATATTATTGGCTCATGGTCATTAAGTTTTTTTAACATTTACCAATTAAATTAAATAATTTAGTTGAATTAACTTAATTGTTTAAATTTAAAATATATGCATCAAATTTATTTTCGTCCATAAGATGTTCTAATATGCAAAATATAAAATATATAAATTTGCAAGTTTTAAATAAGATTTATTAATTTTAAAATTCATAATGCGTTAATACTACATTTAAACTTATATATATATATGTATGTATGTATGTATGTATATATGTATGTATGTATGTGTTAATTATTTAAAATGCTTTTGCAATTTTAATTAAAAAAATTCTATCCAAAATTTATTTTATATATATAATATCTATTTTTAGATCATTGTTTAATATACTAAAACATTTAATATCGTTATATATACAGGTATTTATTTATTAATTTAAATCAATCATTGTTTTCAGTTTTGAAATTAAAAAAAATATTATTTTGACTAAAAAAATTGTATATATATTGCATACACACGCACACACACAAATGCATTTATATCCAAAACGGTTTAAAACATAAACATGCGTTTAAAATTAAAATATAAATATATGTAAATTTATATTTTCGGCTATACATATCATTATTTTACATTTTTATAATATTAATATTTAATTAGAAAAATATAATTTAATTAATCAATTTAGATATAGATTTGAATTTGAAAATGTTTTACTAAGTCTAGGGTAAATATTTTAAATACAATTGTTGAATCTAACAGCTATTAACTGGTCAAAATTAAATTAGATAATTTAAATTTATTTTACATAATTAATTTCAAATTTATATGCATATATTCAAATATTCATATTTAAATTTAGTTAAGGATATTTTATTTAGATTTAAAATTTTAAATTGTTTTACCAAGTCTAGATTGGATATTTTAATTTCATATTTTGAATTTACGACTTATTGACTTAGTCAAGATTAAATGAGATAATTTAAATTTTATTCTACATAATTAATTTTGAATACAAACAATATGTATGTATGTACGTATATTTTAAACATTATTTTGAGACAACCAATACATATATAAATGATGAATGTATATGTAGTGTAACATCCCGAAAATTTTCGACTTTCGAAAATTCAACATCGATACTCACTTTATCGACTGCCGAACCATCGAATGCCGGAAACCCGAAAAGTTATGGTTTTAAAAGAAAGAAAAAGTAGAAGAAGAAGAAGATGAAGAAAAAGAGAAGAAAGAAAGAAGAACAACAGAAAACACATCAGGACAGAAAACAATATCAGAATCTTACACATCGCAGCGGAACAATATATAATAGATAAACACTAGTCTTTTAAAACAAAGAACTATATCAGTTTATACATACATCAATCAGAGTCAATATACAACAATGGACAGTTACATAAACTTGTCCTCATACAGAATACACAGCGGAATAAATACTACCAGATACAAATACTACGTCTCGTCATCCAGCTCATCTCCAAAGCTCCAGAATATCCAGAATATCCTGATAATATAACCCTAGGCTGCCCGTGTGGAAATTGGTGGGCACCCAGAGTTTAGAAGGGAACAATAAACTCCGAGTCAGTCATGGTGACTGGTGTGAGATCGTAAAACAGTTATTTATCTTTAAAATAGATAGCAGAGAATTTTAAAGTCAATTCGCAATGCTTTTGGAAAATGAAACTACCATAAGACCTCCCACCACACACACAATGCAAACGCAGACTTGGAGGAGATTTCTTCTTATGTTAGTCAAAGATGCTTACTACGCAAAATCAAATCATTTTTGATATTATTATTAGTGCATAGTGTAGAAAACATTTCGAAAGTATAATATAAATCTTAGCCAGCATAGGTACCATTATATTATGCCTGCTATAGCTGCCTCCTGAGGAGACAAGTTATACAATTGAAATCGTAAAGGCTCGTATTGTTTCTTTGGATTTCCAACAAATGGTCAGGCTAAGGAACTTCCTATCCACGATGGGTACGTCCCTGGAATAGACGACCCGAGAACCTAACCGGATCTCTGCCAACACAAGGCCGGGTTACCTCTGCAAAAATAGGTAACTACTGACACGCGTATGCCATCCCCCGATCGTCACCGATCTTCCCGAGGATCCCCGATTCGCAACAAACCACATAGATAATAATAATGCAGTAACCACAGAGGTTAAGTATCTGGGCTCCATACCATGATACCACCTTTATCCAGAAGGAATGACATACACTAAGGGGCGCTACTCCCTAGAACCTTGCCGCATTCGTCCTGTTTCGACCATTTCCGGGGTGTGAGGCTCGACGAAGTCTCGTCCACAAAGCTACGCTTTCTCAAAAAGCCCTGCTTCGGGTCAAACAAAATGATCAACCTATGACCACAAAGATATAAGATCAAACAAATGATCATATCACAAATGATCAAACACTGATCATTTCACAGCAACACTCAGTATGCCACGTTACCAAATTGGGATATATCGCTGATGAATTTCAACTACATAACCTCTGAGCTCGTACGTCTCAGAGAAGGGTGTTAAGCTAAGAGAATAAATTCTCTGCCACCAACAGAAATGTATTTGAAAGAAATCAGCTTTATATCTCAAATTGTAACGTCAGACACACAATCCATACAAGTCTGTTCCGGGATCGAACAGAACCGAAGGCACTTCTCACGAAGCCCTTGCATTTCCGGATAATTTTCTAATCACGTCCGGACTTCCCGTCACTAAGGGTGATAAAACCTCTAAATCGAAGATCAGTCGATGTAGAGTAACTCGACGGTAATCCTTCCGTTTTCAAAAATATCCGGTCTTCAACACCGGTCTTCAAATGCGATTCATAACGACGTATCACATATTCGGAATGGGTTATACGACCCCATGGTCCTTTCCCGGCTAACCCGAATAGTGAGTGCTTATTCAAAAATAAGTGTGGCATTCAAATTCATCCAATTCACAACAAATACCTATCTAAAGGTAATTATTGATAGTCGGTTATTTAACTATCAATAAAGATGCGCAACATCACCAGATTCCAAATAATTTTCCCAAATTATTTATTCTTCAAAAATATCTTTATAAGATATAAAATTTCCACACTTAACCATTTGAAAACAATTTCAAATATTCACTTTTCAATTTATCTTTAAAAGATAAAAACTCAAATAGTTCATTTCACATTGGAAAAGCATTTCCATACTTATTTAAAAATAAGTAATTCACAAATCATTTATTTTCAACACCTAGAAAATATTCGATATACTTAAAATCAAAATTAAGTATATATCTCATTCTTTAAGGAAATCATTCTTAAATCACATTTATTTGAGTCAAAACGAATGTTGCGTAAAACATCGTTACGACGACTCGAAATCACTAGTATAGGGATTCAGAATTAAGATAGATATATAAATCCCAATACTATATAAAATATTTCCTTTCGGAAATCATTTACTATAACAACAGTGTTATAGTCCACCATTTCCTTATTTTTCGAAATGTCTATTTCAACAATAAATGTTGAAATCTATGATTTCGATAGTTCACACGTTTTAAAACATCTTTTAAAACAATTAACTTCATTTCATAATATCGCTTTCCCAAAACCCTATCCATTTTACTTAAAAATATATTCACTGTCCAAAATCGTGAATATACTTCACTAACCACATTTCAGTCTTTTCTACACATTTTATTTCAATAAAAATTCGCTATTTAAAATCGCGAATATATCTTCTTTAATGTCCTTCTATATTTAATTTATCCAATTCAATCTATTTCGAATTTATAAAACAACGTTTATAAATTCTATTTTCTATTCTATAATAACTTCGATTTCATAAATTTCCTTTAATGACCCATTCAATTTTATAACTCAACGTATACATCAAAAATCCATATTATAAGTTAAATACTTATAATTTATTTATTTTAAAAGAAATCGTTCTTTTAAACTTTACAAACTGTAAATAAACCCATTTTAACATCATTTCCATTTTTAAATCCACATTCCCAAATATTCACTTTTAACCCCAAAATCAAATCCCAAATTGATTTCTAATTTTACTTCAATACCAAATCAATTTCAATATTCATTTCTAAATTAATTTCCCATCCCAAATCATTTTATATTGATTTTTTCTAAACTTGTTTCAATTTGCCAATTAAATTTATAATTGGACTTCCAACTTATTTCATTTTAAACAAATTCCTCTTAAAGAAAATAAATCCCTTTTATCTTTTTCCAACTATTTAGAAATCCAAATTTTAATTAAATTCTTCAATTTAAAATCACTATTATACGAAATTCATTTATTTAACGTTTTCACTTGATTCTGGAATTTATTCAATACGATTATAAAAATTTACTTTTTATACTTTAAAAAGAAAATTCCTTTCTTCAAAATTTCTTCAATTTCAAAAATTGATTCATTTAGAAATTTTCTACTTGAATTTCAAAAATTCCATTTCGTTTATCTTTGGAATCCAATGAGGTAAAAACATCCATTCAGCTAAATTTTAGCTTTCAAACAATTTCCAGATATCAATATGATTGATAGCATCACTATAAAATCATTCACAGATTCATATCACAATAGAAATAAATTCAATCAATGTGAGGGGTCCAGTTGGATCCCTCCAACCTGTTTCCCTGCATCCAAAGATGTTAGCACAATACCAATTCCGCTCCAGTACGGAATTTTCGCGGTATATGGGTTTTATAAAAATCCGCTTACTAACGGCGCAATAGGGTCTCATCCGCTATACGAGGCGGGAAATCATCAATCCAATATATACATATGCCAATATGTATATATTGCTATATATAGATATATCCTAAAATATCTAATATCAACAATCCAAACAGACAATCAAACAATAACTGAAAATTCCACTTTCATTATTGAGTGAGAAAAATCTCACCTTCGCTTTTTATTTTGCCATCCAATTTTTCATTTCAGCTTGTTTCTCCATTTCAGACCTAGTATAAACAAATTTTATAAAGTTCATTAATATTCGAAATAAATCGAATAATCAATTTTCAATTTATTAATGATTTGTTTTAAGATTGTTTTATTTTAACAAATTATCTTTATTAGCCAAAATAATTGATTAAGCCAGTTCAACAAATCTCCTTATTAATAGATTGTTAAATTAAAAATATACACATTTTTTTTCTTTTTCTACCAAATCCATCATTTTTAATTTCAAACTAATGACTTAATAAATTAGTTAAAAATCAAATTTCCTTTAAATATTTTAAATAAATTTTAATCAGTCAACGATTTTGTTTCAACAAATAATTTTAATTTTCACTGCATATTATTTTTATAAAAATTCACTTCATCTTTTCATTTCACTGCAACTAAAATTTTAATTCAATTTAAACAAACAGGTAAATTTTATACCTTTCTTCAAAATCGCGAGAACCACCACATCACCAGAAGCCACCGTCCTCGAGCACCATCGCAGGCCTCAGCCCTATCCTCCACGCGCCTCACTTTTGGTTCGAACGAAGAGAACCCAGCATCCATTCGAACTCGCGTGCTCGAGCTCATGTCACCACGCCTGGAATTCGCGATGGGTTCGAAAACCCCAGACTGCCTCTCACCGCTGCCCTACGCCAAATCGCGAATTCGAGCACGCCGTCACTTCGTCGACGCAGCCCAGTATCACCGCCAACCTCCTTTTCATCGCGATGCCTCGATCTCGACTTCGAACTCCCTCTCACACGTCGACCATCGACTATCCAGCCACCATCCATCCAACTGCCTGATATCCACATCGCCTATCGCGAATCTCGCCGCTCCGTTCTTGCCGAGCTCGAGTACGAGCTCCACTCAAATCACTCGCGAAACCATCAGTCGCGATGAACCCTAGGATGCTTCGCCCACCTCGTCTGCTACTCGACTTCGCCCTCGCGAAATCGAGCACGTCCACCATCCCCAATCCTTGAATCGAACTGCGACAACCCCACCACACGCGAGCCCCAGATTTCGAACGCCTCGTCGCCGCCATGCCCAAATGCGATAGCCCCAAATCGCAGCCACCACCTCGTCGAATTGATTCTCCCTGCCTTGCCTTCGACATCGCGACTGAGTCGCAAGCAATCCTTAGGTCGCGATTAAATTTTGTTTTGGGAAAAAAGAATGGGGTTATATTTTCGTGAATGAATTTGAAAGAGAGGGGAATGAGCGAGATTTGAATTGAACGGGGTGATTCATTTCTTTCTTCGGCCATTTAAAAATTTCTTTTGCTTTCGTTTTGAACTGTATGGAGGAGAGGGAGATGGTTATTCAGAATTTGACGAAGTATGGCCATCACGATCTTCTTCCGTGATCGAAGGCGTGATAAAAGGAATAACGTGGTGCTGATGTAAATTAATAAAATTTTAAATTTTAAATTTAAATTCGATAAAGATTCAACGCGTTTACTCTCCGTATGGTTACATAACAATTCCGAAAAATACGAAATTGGAAATCCGACAATAATTAAATATTACGGACCCAATGGAACCGGTTTCGTCGAATTCCGAGACTGTGCCTCGGACGGCTATTTTTAAATTCGATACGAACGATATAGATTCAAACTGATCACATTTATTTTAAATTCGATTCTGAAGTTTTAATTATCTTCAGTAATATCAACACGAATTTTAAAAGCTTCCGAAATATTTTTCTTCGGCTTAAAATCGAAGATACAAATTTTTATTCAGCATTCACTAGATTAAATTTTATAATTTAATCACCAATTTCAAACTTAGATCGGGGATTCAAATTAAATCATCGTTCAAATATTTAAAATAAATTAAATATTCTCAATTTAATTCGTTCAAAATTCTGGGTCGTTACATGTAGTAGATGTAAATCCCAACATCTATATACATATACATTAACTATGCACACATGTTTTGCTGCATATGCACGATATACACACATGAGTATATAATGATATACACATTAACTATATAAATATTCATTTGTTAAATTTATTAATTAAACAAATCAGAAAATTAAATAAAATTGGATTTTGTTTGAATTAATTAGACTAGATCTAATACAACCCTTCAGACTTCAAAGTTCTAATATGATCCAATAAGAATTTTTTTTGAATTATACCTATTTCACCCACTTCCAATAATGATATCAAAGCTCTAATGGTCTATGCGGTCAAAATTACCAACCTTAGGGCAACTTAAAAAAGCTTACCTCTCATTTAGGTGTCTAGAATAGCAGCGTCTATGCTTGGTGCTTGAGAGTCAACTATTCTCCCCTCTCTAGCCACTGGCCTGGCTCAATGATGGAGTAAGTCCAAAATGCTAGTCCAATTACAAAGGCCCAAATTGATTGGGGACCGGAGCTAATTTTCAACATTAAGTTTTAAATTTTAAAAATATATTTAATTTTAAAATTCAAATTTAAAATATAAAATAAATTTTATAATGGTTATGAAATATTTTTCAATTTTTTTTCGACAAAATTAATATTTCGAAATTATTGAATAATTTAATTAATTGGATTTATTAAATAATTAATTATTCAAAAGTGAATTAACTAAAATAAACTTATATATACATATATATATATATATATTGATATTGTATGTGTGTGTGTGTGTGTATATCTATAAATGTCATAGTTGAATATATTATATATATATCTTAAATTATTTAAGGTAAATTATTGAATTAAAATTGTTTTTAACTAAATAAAAATAATTATTAAATAAACTAAATTAATTTTAATTAATAATAAACCTATATAATGATATATTTATATAAAACTATAAGTGTCATAGTTAATATTCATCTTAAATTGTTTAGGATGAATAAAATAAGATTTTGAATTTTAAAATAATTTAATTAATCCATTAATTAAATTAATAAATTAAATTAATTAAATATTATTTGATTAGTAATATACATAAGAATATTTATAAGGGGATTTTCACACGAAGGACTTCTTTGTGCAGGGGAATAAGTTTTAAGGATGGCAATTCTGAAAAATTAGTTTTAAGGAAAAATTATAGGAAAAAGATATATGAACTTATCATTTTTAGTTATACAAAAATAACGATAAATGAATTTTTTTTCTATATAACTTAAAAAGATAAATGAATTTATCATTTTTCTATAAATTGGCCTTAAAACTAAATATTCAGAATTATTGTCCTTAAAACTTATTACCTTGGAATAAGAAGCCCTTCAACCTAATTTCCACTATTTATAAATTAATTAAATTATAAACAGTTGTAAATGAAGTAAACTTATATAATATGAATGTATAAAACTTAAGTTGAACTATAAGAAACCTAATATAACCACCCACCTTTTATGACCTTGGGATTTAACATCCGAGCCGATGTTCAAATCTCGAAAAAACCAAAAATGACAGACCGTTAAGTTATAATAACAAGAAACACAAAATATAATCCAATGATAAAATTTCTAAACTTGCACTGGAAGGAAACAACATATAATATAAAACTTTTTTACATTCAATATAGATCCAGGTACATAGTTAGATCTGTACAACAAATCTCAACCATAACACACACAAACATATTAGTCATAGGTTATATTTACAATTAATATATTAACAAGAAAACTTGTCAACTTCCCCACAGCTATGTGGTTAACAAGAAATATTATTTTTGCTTCAAAAGAAGATTTTTAGAAGTGATCACTCCCTTTGAAACCCCTTTCGATTGTGTTGACTTGGACAGATTGCTTTTGGAGGGTGGTCTTATGGAAAATATTAATGGTAGTTAATAGATCCAATCAACCTTATTGAAATGAAGGTTAAGGGGAAAGAACCTCTTTAGAAACCGAGTGAGTCGAAAGAGGTTATTTATATCAGACATTCATTTCTTTCGACTGTGTCGAAAGGGCCATTTTGCCTTTAAGGAAAAGTGTTTGCTTTCGACATCATTGTTTATACTCTTCTGGGAAGAGCTCCTTCGAACGGGTCGTATATATTGTTGTGTGTGCACCTTTTGAAGGAATTCATCTATATAGAATTGCTTATCATTTACACATCAGATCCCTTTTGAAACGTCCCTTTCGACCAAGTCGAAAGGGGTTTTGCTCTTTCGAAGTAGATCTGATGTACAATATGCAAGCTCTATGTCATATATACAATGGAATATCATCTCGGGTAACATAAGTTCCATGAACTTATTAAAATCGAAACATCATCATCATCTTTGTTTATCACTAAATATCATTAAACACGATCATAATGTGATTCGTATGAATATTATCCAAGTTGATCCCATGGCATCACATAAGACAAAAGGGAATTAATAAGATAAGCTAGCATCATGTGCAATTGATCATTAGACAAGCTAATGATCGAAATGATCTCCCCTAGGATCAAAATCTTTATTGAATCTATGCGCTTCCTCTTTTAGCATTAATCCAAATTGAGTTACAGGTAAGAGTGGTTTTCCCCCAAATTGATTAAGGGTTACAAAGATTTAATTTTGCTAAGAAATTGGAGAATGAGTTTAGGATTCCAAAATCCGGTCCCCAAATTAGGACTCCTAGTGTTGTATTTATAGATGTAGGTCGGACCCCTTTCGTGCCCATCCTTTCGCTTCAGTCGAAAGGTCTTCCTCCAATCTTCCACGTGCATCCTTTCGACATGGTCGAAAGGCCTTCCTTCGTCTTTCTTCGTGCATCCTTTCGACATGGTCGAAAGGCATTCCTTCATCTTTCTGTGTGCATCCTTTCGACATGGTCGAAGGGCATTCCTTCATCTTTTAGTGCCTCCCCCTTCGATATGGTCGAAAGGCTTTTCTTTTGAACTTCTTCAACCATTCTTTCACCTCTGCCTTTTCATTCCAGTCCTTTCGACCCAGTTGAAAGGATCACCTTGACAACCTTTCACTGTACTTTAATATTGAGTACCTCTTTTGCCTTCCTTTTAATTGGACTGCTTTCGACTTCGTCGAAAGGGGAGTAGAAGCGTTCTTCGCTTTGTGTTGCCACACTGTTTGTAAGTGAGAGATGAGTTGAGCTTTCGCATTGCATCAAAAGGAATGAAGAGTGACAATTGGGTCTTAAGGAAAGGACTCTTGGTGTAACGACCCGTATTTTTACGGATCGAAAGATTGTAGAACTGTTATTTTTGGGTCTCTAGTCTTGTTATGCTATCCAGAGTTAGGTCGTTCGGAGCTTAGGTCGTGTAGTAGTTAGGTCGGTTGAGCGACTTATGATAGTTGGCGACCTAAGGAGTTTGGTCGTGTTGGAGCTTAGGTCATGAAGGAGGTTAGGTCATGGAGCGACTTAAGGGGTAGGCGACTTAAGGGGTAGACGACTTAAGAGTTTGGAGCGACCTATAGGAAGTTAGCGACTTAAGAGAGTAGACGACTTAAGAGAGTAGACGACTTAAGAGGGTAGATGACTTAAGGAGTTGGCGACTTAAGAGAATTGGCGACTTAAGTTAGTAAGCGACTTAAGGGGGGTAGCGACTTAAGAATTAGCGGCAACGACCTAGTAGTTAGCGACTTAGGGACTGGGCGAGTTAAGGCTTAAGTCGTTATAGTTAGGTCGTGAGACCTTGTGTTGAAGTTAGGTCGTAAGCGACCTAAGGTGGATTGATGTGTATAATTAGGTCGTAAGTCGCGCATTAGTGATAAGGCTTAAGTCGCAGGGTTGTTAAGTCGTTGAGTTGTTAAGTCGTATCTTAGTTAAGTCGCGTAAGGACTTATGCTATTTAATCGTTAAGTCGCGCCTATGTTAGGTCGTTAAGTCGCCCAAACGACTTAGGTAGAAATGCGGCAGTGGTTAAGTCATAGGATCTGCTAAGTCGTAGGTTCGAAGGGGATGGTTAAGTCGTAGGATCTGCTAAGTCGTAGGTCGAAGGGGATGGTTGAGTCGTAGGTCGAAGAGGTTTGTTAAGTCGTAGGATTAGCTGAGTCGTAAGTCGTAGGTCGTGGGATTTTCTTAAGTCGTGGACGACTTAAGGGGCGAACGACCGAAGGATTCCAGCCTATAAATATGTGGTTTTTCTTCACTTTTTGGGATCCGGATTTTGAAGCGACGAAGTCCTGCCATTTTGAGAGTTCGAGTGCTGCACTTCTTCACTTCTTTTCTCCACACTAATCTTGTGATTCCTTCCATCCAAATCGAAGATCAAATCGAAGATCCAAGAGCTTAGATTGAAGATCTTCAACCATCGAAGAGAGATTTCTTCGTTTGAAGCGGAATTTTGGCGGATCAAGTTAGATCCTTCGCTGTCCAGATCTGAAGTGTGTTGCTTTTAAGGTGTTTAGGTGATTTGGTGAGTGGTGGTTATCTCTCACACAGATCCAAAGGAGTATATCAGATTGATGGCTTGATTTGGTGTTAAAATAGTGATTTCCATGCATTTTCGTAAACTTAAGTATAGATCCATTGTTCATGATGAATTGACATCCATTTTACTATATGTTAATCTATGCAAGTTCATTCATCAAGTTGTAGAGATATTGCTCATGTTTCATGCTTGTTAAATTTGGACTCTTTATTTACAAAATTGCCATTTTAGTTATAATTGCTTTTAGATCGTGTTTGCATGATTGATTACTTGGATTAATGATTGATTTGATTGATTGTTAAACTAGTTGATTAGTTGTTGGATTTAGAGAAGATGGTCAAAGATGATTCAAAAGCTATGGGAAAGGCTCTTGGATTGGAAAAGCTGCTCGTGGCATATGTGGCGGTTGATGAAGCTCATATGGATAGATTTGATGATGATGTTGAGATGAGGCTTTGCTATGATGAGATGAAGCGAGGCATGATGTGAGATAGCCTTGGTTTAATCCAGACGGGATCATTCCAAGCATGTTGGTAACTCGGTGAAATGGTTCGAGTTTGAGGATAATGGTTGGCTCGAGAGGCGCTTGAGCTAGTATGAGAATAGTCGTCGAGGAGGATGACTAGAAGGCAGAAATTTCATCGTTGTTGAAGGTTCTAGCAGGCTCAAAGCAAGAGTACGCTGGGCAGATTCGATAGTCCCTAAAGACTACAGTTGGTGGTCGAGTACTCTGGGCAGATTCGATAGTCCTAGGCACGGGCTGCGACGACGTGCGGAGTTCTGTCTAGAACCGGGGTCACCATTGGCCCTTGACGGACGGCTGAAAGAATGTGCCGGTCATTCAATTAACGGTGGTATCGAAGCAATGATAACAGTGATAGCCAGAGTCATGGATGTTTGGTTGTATCGTCATTCGGTCTCAAGAGCGATATTTTCTGGGTGCTTATCTGATCTTGGTTTAGGCCTTGGGGGTTTGTGCTTGGAAAACATCGACCTTGACTCGAGTGATAATTGCTTTACTTTAAATGTCTGCTTTGCTATGTTCATTTCTGCTTAGTGTGTCTGGGGGCTATCACTGTAGAAAGAGGTGGAGTGGGAGGGTTGGATTCCTTTTCCTTTTACCTTTATGCTCTTTTGGTATGTTGTTAGTTAATTTACCGCTCACTAAGACTGTTGTCTGACTCAAGGTTTTATGTTCAACTCTTATTACCTTGAGCTGTTCATCCATTTTGGGATGGGCAGACTAGGTAGCAGGTGACAGGTGCTGTTCTTAGTTTCCAACGATGCTGATGACGAAGACGAGCTGGAGGCTTGCATATTATTTTCTTACTATATGTACTGGATGTTCCGCTGCTTGTATAATTCTCTGAGTGATATGTAGTGAGGCTTGATGTATTGACTATTCAGATGTTTGTATTCAACTATTATGAAGCTTAATTGATGAGATTCTATTTTGTGAAGCTTCACTATATATATTCTCTATTGTATTTTATCCATGCGCTGTGAGTAATACGATAGATTTTTCTGTTTTAACTTAACCTTGACGGTCGTCCATGGCTGCCTAGCACACTTTTCAGCGCACTATTTCTATGTTTAGCGTGGGGGTCATGGGCGGTCGTCACATTTGGTATCAGAGCTTTGGTTAATCGATTTTACCCAACGCTCGCTGACGTAACTACGTATGAGAGACGTAATTGTATTTTGATGGATGATTACTATATATAATATAGTAGCTTAGAAGGATTTGAACCCTTATGCAGTTGTTCTCAATGTGTATTAATCATTCCTTTTTATAGATATTAAGAATGAGTCGAAGAGGGAGACCAACTGCTAGGGAAGGCCGTGCTACTGAGGGGGTTGCTGATTATGCTGCTATGTTCGAAGCTATGATGACTTCGATCGTGAGGAGGATGCCAGCTCCGGGGCCAGCAGTTGATGTTGGGATTCAAGTTCAAACTCCAAGACCGGTGGATTTTGCTAAGCTGTGTAAAGACTATACTGCTCTTGGAGGAAAGGTTTTCATGGGAACAGAGTCAAACATTGAAGTTCAGAGATGGATAGATGCTTGTAGAAAAATCTTTGGTGACTTGGGAATCGAGGATGCAACTAGAAGGAAGCTCGCATCAAGACAGCTTCAAGGGAGAGCTTCTGACTGGTGGAACTCTATCACCATTGATACTCCGGAGGAAGAAATTACTTGGGAGCAATTCCAAGCCAGATTTGAAGCTAAGTTCATTTCTATAGCTCAGAAATCTGTTCTGTTTAAGAAGTTTGTAGAGCTCAAGCAAGATGGAAGACCAGTTCTTGAGTATGTTTCTGAGTTTGAAGCTTTGTCCAAGTATGCCCGGTCGTATATTGAATCTTCATATCAGAAGAACGAGAAGTTTGTGATAGGCTTGGCTAGTTATCTTGGGAGGCAGTTAGTGGATCATTTGGACGATCCATTTGAGAAGCTTGTGGAGAAAGCTCTCAGGCATGAGAATCTGTTTCCTAAAGAAGGATCTGTTGTTGCGGTGACCAAGGAGGAGTCTAAACCATAGCAAGGTGGAAACAAGAAGAGGAAGCAGCAGCAAAAGGGTAAGGATGGCCAGAAGAAGCCGAAGGGCGAAGTGACCTGCTACAATTGTCAGCAGAAGGGCCATTTCTCCAGAGATTGCAAGAATCCAAAGGTGCCAGTGAAGTGCCACAACTGTGACAAGCCGGGGCATATTAAGAAGAATTGTCCAGAACCGCGAAAGGACAAGCAGATTGTGCAAGCTTATGCTTTGGGGGCTGTTCCATCATCTTCAAAATCTCCTACCGCTGAAGAGAAAGGAAAGAGTGTAGTGGTTCAAGGTACTCTTTCCATATGTGGTGTTCCAGTTAGAGTGTTATTTGATACTGGGGCGTCGCATTCTTTTGTTTGTATTGAACTTGTAGGCCGGTTGGGTTTAGAACCGGATATCGTTGATAGGCCATTGGTTGTGACTAATCCAGTTGGGGGTTCGTCTTGTCTGTGTATGCTATGCCGTGGTCTGATTGTATCGAGTCATGATTGCTCTTTTGTTTGTGATTGTTTTGTTCTGAACTTTGCGGGGTTCGGAATTATTTTGGGTATGGACTGGCTTAGGAAGTATGCGGCAAAGGTTGATTGTGAAAGGTTGGAGGTGACAGTCGAGAATGTGGAAGGGCGAAAGGTTGTGATATGATGTAAGCATGAGGAAGGCATCTTCATGAGTTTCATGTATTCGCTGGTTGTTCCACGAGATGGACTGTCATCGGTGCCAATCGCTAATGGATTTGAGGATGTCTTTGATGAGGTCAAAGGGTTACCGCCGCATAGAGAGATCGAGTTTCGTATCGATTTAGTTGAAGGAGCCAGACCTGTTGTGATGCCTCTTAGGCGGATGGCGCCTAGGGAACAGCAAGAGTTGAAGGTGCAAGTTGATGATCTTTTACAGAAAGGATTCATTCGGCGTAGTGTGTCCGAATGGGGTGCACCAGTTGTGTTTGTAACCAAAGCGGATGGATCGTTGAGGTTGTGTGTGGATTATCGTGAGCTGAATAAAGTGACTAAGAAGAACAAGTATCCATTGCCGAGAATAGATGACTTGTTTGATCAGCTTCAAGAAGCCAAGGTGTTTTCTCAGATGGATTTGGCAACGGGATTTTACCAGTTAAGAGTGGCTAAGGATAGTGTGCCGAAGGCTGCTTTCAGGACACCATCCGATTTCTTTGAGTGGCTGGTAATGCCGTTTGGATTGACCAATGCGCCAGCATATTTTGTGGATCTTATGAATAGAGTGTTCAGAGATCAGTTGAACAAGTTCGTACTAGTGTTCGTGGATGATATTTTGATTTATTCCAGAACTGAAGAAGAGCACAAGACGCACTCGCATATTGTTTTGGAAATCTTACGGAAACATCAGCTGAAGGCTAAGTTTTCGAAGTGTCACTTCTGGAAGAGTGAAGTGAGGTTCTTAGGCCATTTTATCTCTGGAAATGGGATGGCGGTTGATCCCGCTAAGGTGGCAGCAATCCAGGATTTGGTTAGACCTAAGAATGCATCTGATGTGAGAAGTTTTCTTGGATTAGCAGGATACTATCATCGATTTATCAAAGACTTTTCCAAGGAAGCTGCACCATTAACAGGATTGACGAAAAAGAATCAAGTATTCAGATGGGATGCTAAGTGTGAGCAAGCTTTCAGAATCCTGAAAGAGCGATTGACAAGTGCTCCTGTTTTGACTATTCCAAGTGGAAATGATGAGATGGTGGTTTACACCGACGCATGTGGTACTGGACTTGGAGCAGTGCTGATACAGAAGGGTAAAGTTGTTGCGTATGCAAGTCGACAACTGAAGCCGCATGAAAGGAATTATCCGACTCATGATTTGGAGTTGGCAGCGACTGTATTTGCTTTGAAGATGTGGAGACATTACCTATTGGGAGTTCGATTCGAGTTGTTTACAGACCATAAGTCGTTGAAGTATCTTTTCTCCCAAAAGGATTTGAATCTTAGGCAGCAACGATGGCTAGAGTTTTTGGCATCATATGATTTTAGTATAGCCTATACTCCGGGAAAGGGTAACGTAGTGGCAGATGCGTTAAGTCGAAGACATGCAGGATTGAGAGCCATGTTTTCAGAATGGAAGAATCTCGAGTATTTGGCTGGATTTGACTTTAGGCCCAGATGTGAATTGGAACCTGAGATGTTGGCAAACTTATCGATAAGACCTACTCTGGTGGAAAGGATTGGCGAGAGCCAAAAGCGAGACGATAAGCTTGTCAAGATTATCCGTGATTTGGAATCTAGATTGGACCCAGAGAAGGATAAAGGCTTCGAGGTCGATCGAGAGGGTTGGCTTCGGAAGCAAGGACGACTAGTTGTTCCCGATATGGATGAATTGAGAAATGAAGTTCTGAAGGAAAGTCATCACTCGAAGTTGACAATTCATCCAGGTGGAAATAAGATGTATCGGGATATGAAGAGAACCTATTACTAGGAAGGTATGAAGAAGGATGTTGGAAATTTTATTTCCAAGTGCATGAACTGCCAGTTGGTAAAAGCCGAGCAGAAGAAGCCCAGTGGATTGCTTCAGCCATTAGAAGTTCCTACATGGAAGTGGGAGCAAATATCGATGGATTTTATTGATGGGCTACCTAGAACAAGAACGGGAAATGAAGGGATTTGGGTCATCGTAGATCGTTTGACTAAGAGTGCAAGATTCATTCATGTTCGATCAACCAGGACTGCATCAAAGTTGGCTGAGCTGTATGTTAAGTGGATAGTTCGATTCCATGGTATTCGAAAAAGTATAGTGAGTGATCGAGACCCATTTTTCACTAGTAGATTTTGGAAGAGCTTCCAGGAAGTTTTGGGAACCGAGTTGTGTTTGAGTACAGGTTATCACCCCCAAACAGATGGTCAGACCGAGAGAGTCAATCGAGTTTTGGAAGATCTCCTTAGAGCTTGTGTTTTAGATTTCGGAGGATCATGGGAAGATCACCTTCATTTGGTGGAATTTTCGTATAATAACAGTTGCCAGTCAAGCATTGGTATGGCACCGTATGAGGCATTGTATGGAAGACCATGTAACTCTCCGACATATTGGTTAGAAACAGGAGAAAAGCTGATACTTGGGTCAGAAATGATTCGACAGACTTCAGATTGCATAGAAATCATTCGACAACGAATGAAGGCAGCCCAAGACCGACAGAAAAGTTATGCCGGTAAGCGTCGTAAGGATTTGGAATTCGACGTAGGTGATATGGTTTTTGTGAAGATTTCTCCACTGAAGAATGTTATTCGATTCGGGAAGAAAGGAAAATTGACTCCGAGATTTGTTGGACCATTCCCGATCATCGAGCGAATTGGAAAGCTCGCCTACAAATTGGAGTTACCAGAAAAGATGTCGGGTGTGCACAATGTTTTTCATGTATCGTATCTACGGAAGTATGTGCATGACTCGAATACAGTAGTTTCTACTGATAGCTGTGAAGATTTTGAGATCGATCCAATCGATAAGAGACCTCGTAAGCCGCTTCGTGTTGTGGAAACTGACACGAAACATCGTAGGAGGAAGGTAGTTAGGTTGCTCAAGATACAATGGAGTGATGATGTTAACGACTGTACATGGGAGGTGGAAGAGAGGATGAAGGCAGCTCATCCTGAACTCTTCAAGGTATGGCCATAAGGTGGCGTGTCATCTCACGACATTGTAACTTGTTCTAGTTTTAGAATTCTGCATGCTAGGCTAGAATTGGACGCATGGTTTGTTGATTGCTATGGATGGTAGGCATGCGGAATAGTTTTTGATTGCTCTTGTTTATTTGGAATTTCGGGGGCGAAATTCCTAAGGGGGAGAGAATGTAACGACCCGTATTTTTACGGATCGAAAGATTGTAGAACTGTTATTTTTGGGTCTCTAGTCTTGTTATGCTGTCCAGAGTTAGGTCGTTCGGAGCTTAGGTCGTGTAGTAGTTAGGTCGGTTGAGCGACTTATGATAGTTGGCGACCTAAGGAGTTTGGTCGTGTTGGAGCTTAGGTCGTGAAGGAGGTTAGGTCGTGGAGCGACTTAAGGGATAGACGCCTTAAGGGGTAGACGTCTTAAGAGTTTGGAGCGACCTATAGGAAGTTAGCAACTTAAGAGAGTAGACGACTTAAGAGAGTAGACGACTTAAGAGGGTAGACGACTTAAGGAGTTGGCGACTTAAGAGAAATGGCGACTTAAGTTAGTAAGCGACTTAAGGGGGGTAGCGACTTAAGAATTAGCGGCAACGACCTAGTAGTTAGCGACTTAGGGACTGGACGAGTTAAGGCTTAAGTCGTTATAGTTAGGTCGTGAGACCTTGTGTTGAAGTTAGGTCGTAAGCGACCTAAGGTGGATTGATGTGTATAATTAGGTCGTAAGTCGCGCATTAGTGATAAGGCTTAAGTCGCAGGGTTGTTAAGTCGTTGAGTTGTTAAGTCGTATCTTAGTTAAGTCGCGTAAGGACTTATGCTATTAAATCGTTAAGTCGCGCCTATGTTAGGTCGTTAAGTCGCCCAAACGACTTAGGTAGAAATGCGGCAGTGGTTAAGTCGTAGGATCTGCTAAGTCGTAGGTTGAAGGGGATGGTTAAGTCATAGGATCTGCTAAGTCGTAGGTCGAAGGGGATGGTTGAGTCGTAGGTCGAAGAGGTTTGTTAAGTCGTAGGATTAGCTGAGTCGTAAGTCGTAGGTCGTGGGATTTTCTTAAGTCGTGGACGACTTAAGGGGCGAACGACTTAAGGATTCCAGCCTATAAATACGGGGTTTTTCTTCACTTTTTGGGATCCGGATTTTGAAGCGACGAAGTCCTGCCATTTTGAGAGCTCGAGTGCTGCACTTCTTCACTTCTTTTCT
This sequence comes from Allium fistulosum, assembly GCA_030737815.1. Taxonomy (NCBI): domain Eukaryota; kingdom Viridiplantae; phylum Streptophyta; class Magnoliopsida; order Asparagales; family Amaryllidaceae; genus Allium; species Allium fistulosum. The sequence goes on from CM060902.1 coordinate 241,363,831, forward strand.
CCACTCTAATCTTGTGATTCCTTCCATCCAAATCAAAGATCAAATCGAAGATCCAAGAGCTTAGATTGAAGATCTTCAACCATCGAAGAGAGATTTCTTCGTTTGAAGCGGAATTTTGGCGGATCAAGTTAGATCCTTCGCTGTCCAGATCCGAAGTGTGTTGCTTTTAAGGTGTTTAGGTGATTTGGTGAGTGGTGGTTATCTCTCACACGGATCCAAAGGAGTATATCGGATTGATGGCTTGATTTGGTGTTAAAATAGTGATTTCCATGCATTTTCGTAAACTTAAGTATAGATCCATTGTTCATGATGAATTGAAATACATTTTACTATATGTTAATCTATGCAAGTTCATTCATCAAGTTGTAGAGATATTGCTCATGTTTCATGCTTGTTAAATTTGGACTCTTTATTTACAAAATTGCCATTTTAGTTATAATTGCTTTTAGATCTTGTTTGCATGATTGATTACTTGGATTAATGATTGATTTGATTGATTGTTAAACTAGTTGATTAGTTGTTGGATTTAGAGAAGATGGTCAAAGATGATTAAAAAGCTAAGGGAAAGGCTCTTGGATTGGAAAAGCTGCTCGTGGCATATGTGGCGGTTGACGAAGCTCATATGGATAGATTTGATGATGATGTTGAGATGAGGCTTTGCTATGATGAGATGAAGCGAGGCATGATGTGAGATAGCCTTGGTTTAATCCAGACGGGATCATTCCAAGCATGTTGGTAACTCGGTGAAAGGGTTTGAGTTTGAGGATAATGGTTGGCTCGAGAGGCGCTTGAGCTAGTATGAGAATAGTCATCGAGGAGGATGACTAGAAGGCAGAGATTTCATCGTTGTTGAAGGTTCTAGCAGGCTCAAAGCAAGAGTACGCTGGGCAGATTCGATAGTCCCTAAAGACTACAGTTGGTGGTCGAGTACTCTGGGCAGATTCGATAGTCCTAAGCACGGGCTGCGACGACGTGCGGAGTTCTGTCTAGAACCGGGGTCACCATTGGCCCTTGACGGACAGCTGAAAGAATGTGCCGGTCATTCAATTAACGGTGGTATCGAAGCAATGATAACAGTGATAGCCAGAGTCATGGATGTTTGGTTGTATCGTCATTCGGTCTCAAGAGCGATATTTTCTGGGTGCTTATCTGATCTTGGTTTAGGCCTTGGGGGTTTGTGCTTGGAAAACATCGACCTTGACTCGAGTGATAATTGCTTTACTTTAAATGTCTACTTTGCTATGTTCATTTCTGCTTAGTGTGTCTGGGGGCTATCACTGTAGAAAGAGGTGGAGTGGGAGGGTTGGATTCCTATGCCTTTTACCTTTATGCTCTTTTGGTATGTTGTTAGTTAATTTACCGCTCACTAAGACTGTTGTCTGACTCAAGGTTTTATGTTCAACTCTTATTACCTTGGGCTGTTCATCCATTTTGGGATGGGCAGACTAGGTAGCAGGTGACAGGTGCTGTTCTTAGTTTCCAACGATGCTGATGACGAAGACGAGCTGGAGGCTTGCATATTATTTTCTTACTATATGTATTGGATGTTCCGCTGCTTGTATAATTCTCTGAGTGATATGTAGTGAGGCTTGATGTATTGACTATTCAGATGTTTGTATTCAACTATTATGAAGCTTAATTGATGAGATTCTATTTTGTGAAGCTACACTATATATATTCTCTATTGTATTTTATCCATGCGCTGTGAGTAATACGATAGATTTTGCTGTTTTAACTTAACCTTGACGGTCGTCCATGGCTGTCTGGCACACTTTTTAGCGCACTATTTCTATGTTTAGCGCGGGGGTCATGGGCGGTCGTCACACTTGGACTTCATGTATGATTTTTATCATGCTTTCGAAGTGTTCAAACCATTTTGAAAGGCTTGTTGTTGCTTTCGAAAAGTGTATTGGAATCATTTCTTCAAATAGTGAACTGACAACGTCGAAACCCCCTGCCTTTCTTACATATGTGAATCCACCTGCGTCAAAAGGTCTAGATGAGAAGGGTAACCTTGCCCTCTTTTCTTTTCCTTTCGAAAGCTTTTGTCTTAATTATCATTTGTAATGGAACCTAGTGTTTGCGACTCCTTCGAAAGCCATCTCAATACCTTCGAAACACTCTTTTTTGAACTTTGGTGAAACCCATATCTCCAATTTTTTTAGAGCCTATCACTTTTATAAGCCTTCGCTCATACCTTTGTTCTAAAGTGGATTTTATGGTTAACATTTTTTCCTCCCCTTGTATGAAAGAAGCTTTTGTTCTTTAGGACAAAATTTAACAATTACTTTGTTCTTAATGACCTTATTTTCCTGCATAATTCAAAGCAAATAACATTTTCTATCGTTAGCTCATTACTTATATAAATATATGCTTCGTGATTTGGAAATGAAGTCAATACAATAGAGCTTCTAATCCCTAAAGATTAACTGGTCATCATCTTGAGTTAATAAAGGATATGCAATCTACAGTTGTAAATGATTGGGAACCAAGGATTTTTGTCTCGCAATATTATGAGTCTCTCCAATCAACTTTTGTAATTAAAAATGAAGTTCATAAATTGAACTCCCACAAGACTAATAATAAACCAGGCGTATAATAATTGAAATCCAAGAACTTTTCGTTGGAGACAACAAATGTTTGGAAATAGAAGGTCATGAGCTACCATCTGGAACTAAGTTATTGTAATCCATGAATCCTTATTTAGGGATAAGTAATAGGTATTTAGAAACTCCTTTTGGAAATAATAATGATCAAGGGGCCAAGATTCAAATGTTGATAAATGTTGATCAGAGTAGCAAACAAATGACCCTGATTTGGATATTAAGAAGACAAACTCAAAGTTTTGGTTGAAGACTAGATGTCCATTGTAATCTCAATACCAACTGCTTTAAAACCCAGATTCAGGAATTAACAGATGAAATCCAAAAATTGATGGTAAAAGAACTGAAACTCAAATTCAGGTATTATGAAGTTCAAAAATCTATAACCCAGATTCGGGCATCAATAAGTGTAGTTCAAAAGTCAATAGTAAGATATCCGAAACCCAGATTCGGGTTTTAGTAACTGATAATCAGGAATGGTCTTCATAATAGAGCTCTCAAACCCAGATTCGGGTATTAGTGGTGGATAATCAGAAATCCATAATAATTATCTTCATATAGAAATCTTAAGCCCAGATTCGGGCATTGATAAGTGAAGTCGAATAATTAATAATAGTCCTGAAACCCAGATTTGGGTACGATGAAGACCATAAATTATTGGTAATGACCCGAAACCCATATCCGGGTATTAATAAATGAAGTCCTGAATTTAATAATAAAAGACCCGAAATCCAAATTTGGGTATTAATAAGTGAAGTTCAGATATCCTTCATTGATAATTATTGTAGATTCTTTATTAAGCCTTCTGTTCTGTACCTCTCCTTGGGTTTTGTCTCTTTCAACACGTGTCAACCCTTTAGGCCTTGTATGTAATAGCTATTTGACTTGCTGCTTCTCGAGCTTAGACATTTTAGTCCATCATTTAATATGCCACTTTTCGGGCTTGGATGTCTTAGTCCGTTGTTTAATATGCCGCTTCTCGGGCTTGGACGTCTTAGTCCACCATTTGATATGTCGCTTCTTGGGCTCGGACGTCTTAGTCCGCTGTTTGATATGCTGCTTCTTGGGCTTGGACGTCTTAGTCCATTGTTTGATATGCCGCTTCTTGGGCTTGGACGTCTTAGTCTATTATTGTCTGGTGCGCTTGGTTAGCTTATCCACAAGCAGGACCCAAGGACTTACCTAACCTCCCTCCAGGAGGCGCCTTGAACTGGCCATAGTGTGGCATGATCAAGGGCTTCTTGATGCTTTAGCCTGGCTATAGCATGGTAGGATAAAGGCTTACTCTAACCTCCATCTAGGAGGCACCTTGACCTGGCAATTGCATGGCACGACCAAGGGCTTGTCGATGCTTTAACCTGGCCATAGCATGGCGCAGATAAAGGCTTACTCTAACCTCCCTCCAGGAGGCGCCTTGACCTGGCCACAGCGAGGTGCGACCAAGGGCTTGCTGATGCTTTAACCTGCCATGGCGTGGCATGGATAAAGACTCACTCTAACCTCCCTCTAGGAGGCGCTTTGACCTAGCCAACTCGGCGCAGACAAAGGCTTTGACCGTTGAAGGTAATATCCAAGTGCAAGGAGAATTTTACTCCCAACCATGTAAACTTTTCTTTTGAAGAAAGAGATGCTTTATTCATTCATTGTAGGAAAATATGGTCACAAGTGTTCCACGTTCCATGATCTAGGAACCATATTGCCGTCTGGTCGACATAACTTGTAAGCTCTAAGGGGATTTACTTTGCATATAAGTAGGGGACTTTCCAGTTTGGTCCTAACGGTCCATCCGCAGGATTTCTTGTGTTTTCCATCACCCTTTGGAGTACTAGGTCTCCCTCTTGAAATGATCATGTTTTCACTTTTGAGTTGTAAGATTTCGAAATTCTTCTCTGATATTGTGCCGTTCAGATAGCTGCTTCATCTCTCAATTCATGTATTAAATCTAGCGATTCATTCTTTAGCTCCCCGTTTAGATCAAATGCATATGCGATCCTTCGATGTGAGGTTATTTAAATTTTTGGTAACATCGCCTCACACCCATATGTTAAAGAATAGGGGGTATGTCCCGTCGCTATTCTAGTAGATGTTCGATAAGCCCATAGTAAAAGTAGCAACTCTTCTACCAATTCCCTTTAGCTTTATTCAATCGCTTTTTCACGATAGTCTTTATAGTCTTATTTGCAGCTTCAACAGCCCCATTTGCCTTTGGATGTGCCATGGAAGAAAAGCTTTTAATAATCCCATTTTTATGACAAAACCGAAAAAACTCTTCACTTTCAAATTGCATTCCGTTGTCTGATATAATCTTATGGGGAATTCCAAATTTGGTTATAATGTTTTTAATAACAAATCTGAGCACTTTTCCAGAAGTGATTTTGGGGAGTGGTTTCGCTTCTACCCACTTAGTAAAGCAGTCTATGGCGAGTACATCATATTTTGCTCCTTCTTTAGAAATTGGCAATGGGCCAATTAAGTCAATTCCCTATATATCAAAGGGCCATGGACTTGAAATCGGGGTTAACTGACTTGGTGGCAAGCGGGGAATCTTCGAGTATTTTTGGCATCCCTCGCATGTCCTTACATATTGAATGGTTTGACTTACCATTTGAGGCAAATAAAAACCTTGTCTTATTATCTTTTTTGCCAACTTTGCCCCGCTAGAGTGGTCTCTTCAAGATCCTTCATGCGTTTCCACCAATAATTTCATCCCATCTTCCAGGCTCACACATCTTAAGTAAGGTAGTGCATATCCTTTCTTGAAAAGAATTCCATCCACTATTGTGAAAGTTGGATCTTGTCGCCTGATTTTCCTAGCCTGCCCTTGTCAGATGGCAATATCCCTTTAGAAAGATATTCGGCAATAGGCGACATCCAAGTGTTATTATAACAGTCATCTGTCCTTGTTGATTGATTCTCTCATTTGGGATTTCTCTATTAATTTCCCTTTCTTCTCTCTCTTGTGACATGGCTTGGGACCTTGTTAGGACTAACAGTTCCTTTCCTTGTTCGGGTGTTCCCTCTTTATTACTTGGATTTTCTTGGCACCCTACTGGCACAACCCGAATTTCTAGGGCTCCCCTTGAACTAGCCAACTTTGCTAACGAATCCGCCTGTGACTTTTCTCCTCTTGGAACTTGATGTATAGAAAAATCTTCAAATAAAGTGAGCATCTTTAATATCTTCTTTACGTATAGAGATAGCTTGGCGTTTTTGGTCTGATATACTTGCTTAATCTGGTTTACCATTAATTGGTAAGCACTAAAGATTTGAATTCAGGGGATTTTGAGCTCCAACACCAAAGTCAACCCTGCCACCATTGATTCATATTCAGCTACCTTGTTTTTTGCGAGAAACCCTAACTTCATAGCATAGTGTAGGCGGTGTCCGTCTGGTGTTATTATGACATATCCCGCTCCAGCTCCCTATTTATTCGATGCGCCATGCACAAATAATTGCCACATAGGTTTTTGATCCCTTTCCTTTTCCGATTGTTCCTTAAAGAAATTAGTACACTCATTAATAAAGTCCACCAATGCTTGCCCTTTGATAGCTGCCTGTGGCTGAAAATCAATTTCATACCGACTAAGCTCAATTCCCCACTTTAATAGCCTACCTGAAGGTTCAGGCTTACTGAAAACTTGTTTGAGTGGGAAGTTAGTTAATACCCTGATTGGATGTGCTTGAAAGTATGCTCTAAGTTTTCACGTTGTAAGATCAAGCAATAAGCTAGTTTTTCTATCACCGAGTATCGTACCTCTGCGTCCTTTAACCGCCTGCTCACATAATAAATAGGAAGTTGAGTCCTACTTTTTTCTCTGATCATAATCGAACTCACCGCATGTTCTGAGACTGCCATGTATATGTACAGGACTCCTCCATTCATGGGACTAGGTAGTATTGGCGGTTTTTCCAAATGGATTATTAACACTTTAAAAGCTTTCTTAAAATCTTCCCCACATTCAAAGTTTTTCTTCTTCTTGATCACATCGAAAAAGGGAATGCACTTATCAGTCGCCTTATAAATGAATCTACTTAGGGCAGCTACCCTACCGTTCAAACTCATTACATCTTTGCTAGTTTTAGGCTCAGCCATGTTCTTGATAACTTGAATCTGGTCTGGGCTGGCTTCAATCCCTTGAGCACTCACAAGATAGCCTAAAAACTTCCCGGAATGGACTCCGAAAGAGCATTTCTAGGGATTGAGTTTCATCCGATATTTCCGTAATACTTCGAACATTTTTTAGATCTTCAAGGTGACTTATTGTATCATGAGATTTCACTAGCATGTCATCAACATAAACTTCCATGTTTTGACAGATCTGTTATTTGAACATTCTGCTGACTAATCTTTGATAGATATCCCTTGCATTATTTAATCCGAAAGGCATTGCTTTATAACAGAAAATTCCCCAATCAGTAATGAAACTTGTATGTTATTCATCTAGTGTGAACATCGGTATCTGGTTATAACCTAAGTATGCATCTATAAGAGATAACAATTTGTGCCCACTAGTTGCATCAACCAACTGATCTCTCTGGGGCAATGGGAAACAATCTTTTGGACATGCCTTGTTCAAGTCAGTATAATCGATGCAAGTCCTCCACTTACCATTCGACTTCTTTTCCAACATAGGGTTCGCCAGTCATTTTGTGTAGTAGATTTCCCAAACAAATCCATTTTCTAGGAGTCTTTTAACTTCCTCTTTTAGGACGTCGTACTACACTTTATCCAATTGTCTATTTTTCTATCTAATGGGGGTCGCCTCTAGATTGATGTTTCACAACCGATGGATCAATCCCCACCATATCTAAATGAGACCATGCAAATACATCTTTACTGTATTTAAGAAATCAAATCAAGTCCTTCTTCAAGCTACTACCTGTTCGTCGACGGAAATTCTATCGGTTTAGAAAACCGTCGAATGAATTTAGAAATAAAATAACCGCAAGCGCACGGCGTACACTTTGTAGTACGTGGCGAATACGGGTCGATCCGTAGGGAATTGTGAGATATTAAAAATCTATTCAATCAAATTAGACCAAATGGAGGAGGAATTGTTAACTAAAAATGAAGCTAAAACTAAAACGTGATTTAAAAACTATTAAACTAGAGAACAATTTAGAGGCAAATCCACTCTAATATTTTGTAAATCAACAAACATAAAATTTATGATCTCTAACTTTGATATTAAGTGAAATAAGTGTTGCATTTATCATAAGTATGGTTTGTTTATGTTATTAATTAACATAACTCAAACCATCAAACTATAATACAATAATTATACCTCTTATAATTCTCATGAAAATGAAGACAAAGCAAAAGTTATTTTAAGTATGATCTATTTACTATTGTAACTAGTAATATAGATCATCAAATTTCATTTTTACTTTCATTTCAAAATCAAAAATGGATTAGCAAATGATGATGCAACTTGTGTTTATGTTGAATAAGAATAGCTCATTTGCAAAAGCAACATAAGCTATCAAACCCACTTGTATAAACTTGCATCAAAATTTACTTTCATGAAGCATAGACAAAGAGATCATAAATCATAGAAATGTTGAAATTACATAATATTTGAGAGCTTCATTGCCCCTAAATTGAAGGGTTTAGCTACTCATTTGTGGCATTGAAGCATCACTTGTAAATTTCAACATGAAAGAGCAGAGAAATGAAGACTAAGCAAAGGAAGAAAGAGAGATTAACTAGTAACTAATTGCATAAAAATTAAAGCTACACTACGTGCATAAATGTAAATCTAAGCTATGAACATTAAAGGAAAGAGAGCATAGAAATAAACATTAACAATAAAACAAAGAAAAACATGTAGAAAAGAGAGAAGAAAGAGGCTTGGAAGCCATTTTTATTTCATAGAACATTGAGCTTACAATTTGATCTTTTAATTTCCTAAGTAAAATGAAAGAGTAGATGATATGTTCATGTACATAAGAGGGCTATTTATACATGCATAAAACCCTAATTCTCTTTTTAGGGAGCTTCCCAAAATACCCTTGAGGTGGTGTAGCCTCCAAGTAATCATTAACATTCAATAATCCCCCACTTAATATGTACATGAAGCTTTAAGTCCTTTTAGCATGTGCTTAGCTTCTAATTGGAAGTTAGGTAAGTGGGTGGGGTCCTCCATGATATTGAACTTGAATTATTTCCTCTTCATTCCTTTGTATTTCCTTGTGCATGCATATATCATCATGAATCCCACTTCCAAATGCATCAAAATATCCTATAAAAATCATAAACATTGTCCAAGTAAAAATTCTTAAATTAACACATGCACACAAATGACCATTTTGCCCCTGAATGAAGATGAAAATATAATGGTTTGAAAATAATTGAATTTTGGTTTTAACATGTAAAAATGCCCAAATATGATGTTTATTTAAATAAAAAGAGATAAAATATGGATGTAAATATACGCACATTTACATGCACATCAAATACCCCCACACTTATCTTTTTATTCGTCCTCGAATAAAGGAAAAATTAGATAAATCCATTTTCGTAGGGAGCACGATTGCATTGAGCGTATGCAACAAGCCGTTAAACCTCTGGGTGTCCCCAGTAGGACGAGTGTTGTCTCGTGAGGGTTTTCAACGGATACTACCCACAAAATCCAGATGCAAAGTGAAAATATTTACAAAATGCAAGATTTATTTACAATGAGATGAATGCAAGTTCTTGAAAATATTTACAAATGATGGATTTACTCTTAAATCGACACAAAGAAGTTAAATATAAGTCTTGGTCATTATCTTGAAAATTTAAGTCATTCCTCATCAAAACTTCCAACAAAAATCAAGTTATCATAGCAAATAGACAATAGTTTAACTCGATGTTTCGGTTGATAACAAAGTGTAACTATGAAATAAATCCTTAGTTGATTATCAAAGTTTATTAAAGTGGTATTTTCATTTCTTCTCAATAACAAATCAAATCAAATAAGTAAAAATAGTGTTAGGATTTCAATTGCTTGCTCTCTTATTATTTGTAAGAAAAAAAATTTACACACCTAGCTCAGGTAAACTGAGGCCAGATATACCACCCATGCACTGCCTTTCGGGCTTATGTGAGGGGAGTACAGAGCATGGCGAGTGCACACACTTTCATGCATACACCTATCGACCGTAGGTGGTTTTTTATTAAGTCTGTTCTTTGTTTTTTATCTCTTTTTTTTACATGTGTTCCATACATGCATAACCGTGAGGACTTTTAAATGAGTATGAAAGCACATAATTAAAGATTCCAAGTAATTCACCCATGCATAACCGTGAGGACTTTTAAATGAGAGTGAATACTTTGGATGTTATTATTATTTTTATATATTTTTAAGAGAGAGAGAGAGTTTTGCAAAATTATCTTAGCACCATTTAACTTACAAGACAAAAATGTTATATCCTTTACTTTAAATTTACCACTTTTAAACAAAGATTTTCAATTAGAACATACTTCATAATTAACATAGATGAACCTTCCTATATACCAGTTAAACCATTGTTATTTGTAATCAAAGTTCATTTTTATTTTTGTTAAGACAAACAAATTTTCAAAAATTTCAGTATATTAACCAAAACTTATACTTAACCCATAGTGTTTCTTCAAAAATAAATCAAAATGGTAAAAAGAAAATGTTTTTGAGATATAGGAGTTTTGAGGTTTTTTTTTTGTTTTTGAAGTAGGAAGATGAAAATTCAAAAATGCTATGAAAAACCATGAAAAATAAAATTTGAAAATGAGACTTCCCCCCACACTTAATTTTGACTGTGTCCTCATAGTCAATGCGTGATATAATGAGTGTAACGGGAAAAATATGTACATATTTACAAAAGAGGGTTAACATTCTTACTAGACGTAGCTTGGCTCATGAAGGATCATGAGCTCCTCCTCTTGGTTATTTGGCAATTCCAAGAAAGGTTTCGAACGATGACCGTTGACTTTGAAAATTGATCCATCCCTGGGGTTTTCTATTTCTACGGCACCATGTGGAAAAACAGTTCGTACCACAAATGGTCCGGTCCATCTTGATTTAAGTTTCCCCGAAAATAGATGAAGTCTCGAGTCATATAAAAGAACTTTCTGGTTAGGCGAAAACGTTTTTCTAAGGATTGACTTGTCATGAAAAACTTTTGTTCTTTCTTTGTAAATTTTCTCGTTTTCATACGCGTCATTCCTAAGTTCTTCTAGTTCGTTGAGTTGCAATTTTCGGTTTTCGCCAGCTTTTTCAAGGTCAAAGTTTAAGTTTTTTATTGCCCACAATGCTTTGTGTTCGATTTCAACGGGTAAATGGCAAGCTTTACCGTAAACTAAATGAAATGGGGACATCCCAAGGTTAGTTTTAAAAGCAGTACGGTAAGCCCAAAGCGCGTCGGTCAATTTCTGAGACCAATCTTTTCGATTTTTGTTGACAGTTTTCTCCAAGATTTGTTTTATTTGTCAATTTGAAACTTCAACTTGGCCACAAGTTTGAGGATGATACGGAGTGGATAACTTGTGGGTTATCGAGTATTTTTTCATTAAAATTTCAAAAGAACGGTTGCAAAAATGGGTCCCGTTATCACTGATTATTGTGCGAGGTGTGCCGAACCTCGAAAAGATGTTTTCGTTGAGAAATTTCACAACAATTTTATGGTCGTTGGTTTTGCAAGGAACAGCTTCGACCCATTTTGAGACGTAGTCAACAGCAAGAAGGATATACAAGTTTCCAAAAGAATTGGGAAAAGGTCCCATAAAGTCGATACCCCAAACATCGAAGATTTCGATGGTAAGAATGGGGTTTAGGGGCATCATATCTCGTCGAGAAATTCGTCCAAGCATTTGACATCGATCGCAAGTTTTACAAAATTCGAATGAGTCTTTGAAGAGAGAAGGCCAATAGAAACCACACTGAAGCACCTTTTCCGCAGTTTTTCGAGGACCAAAATGTCCATCGCACGCTTGATCGTGGCAAAATGAAAGAACACTCCTGATCTCATTATCCGGAATGCAACGTCGGATGATTTGGTCGGGACAATATTTGAGCAAGTATGGATCGTCCCAATAGAAATATTTCACTTGGGACATGAATTTGTATTTGTCCTGTTTGGACCATGATGAGGGAGTTTCTTTAGTGACTAAGTAGTTCACTATATCAGCGTACCATGGGTCGATAGAAATTGAAAGGAGTTGTTCATCGGGAAAGTTTTCATTGATCGGCAAAGAAGATGGTGCGTTCGGAAGACGAGACAAGTGATCGGCTATGACATTATCGGATCCTTTTTTGTCCTTGATTGTAATGTCAAATTCTTGAAGTAAAAGGATCCAACGAATCAAGCGGGATTTGGCATCCTTTTTAGAGAAGAGATATCGAAGTGCGGAGTGGTCCGTGTACACAGTAATGTGTAACCCTATCAAGTATTGTCGGAATTTTTCGAGAGAAAAAACGACAGCTAGAAGCTCTTTTTCGGTTATTATTTATTTGAGTTGAGCGTCGTTCAAAGTCATACTCGCATAGTAAATCACGTGAAGGATCTTGTTGATGCGTTGTCCTAAGACAGCACCAACAACAAAGTTTGAAGCATCACACATTATCTCGAAAGGAAGATCCCAATTGGGCGCACAAATGATTGGAGCAGAAATGAGTTCGTTCTTAAGACGTTCAAAAGAAGAGATACAATCAGAGTTAAAATCGAAAGGAACGTCTTTTCCAAGAAGAGTCGTCAAAGGGCGAGCAATTTTGCTAAAGTCTTTCATAAAGCGTCGGTAAAAGCCAGCGTGTCCAAGAAATGATCGAATGTCCTTAACAGTTTTGGGAATGGGTAGATTTGCAATAACATCCATTTTCGCTTTATCTACCTCAATGCCTTTATTTGAGATGATATGTCCAAGGACTATGCCTTGTTTGACCATAAAGTGGCATTTTTCCCAATTCAAAGTCAAATGTTTTTCTTTACATCGATTTAGAACCAACTCGAGATGATGTAAACATTGGGAAAAAGAATCGCCAAAGATTGAGAAATCGTCCATAAAAACTTCTAGAAAGCGTTCAATCATGTCGGAAAAGATTCCAACCATGCATCGTTGGAAAGTCGCAGGAGCGTTACAAAGTCCAAATGGCATACGTCGATAAGCAAAGGTACCAAATGGACACGTGAAAGTCGTTTTCTCTTGATCTTCGGGAGCGATAGGAATTTGGTTATAGCCGGAATAACCATCAAGGAAGCAGTAGAATTCATGGCCAGCTAAACGTTCGAGCATTTGGTCAATGAAAGGAAGAGGGAAGTGATCTTTTCGTGTCGCGGTATTTAGTTTTCGATAGTCAATGCAAACACGCCAACCTGTTTGAGTATGAGTTGGAATAAGTTCGTTTGAATCATTCTTGACAACGGTTAGCCCAGACTTTTTGGGTACAACGTGAATTGGGCTAATCCATGAACTATCAGAGATTGGGTAAATGATTCCATTGTCGAGAAGTTTAAGAATTTCATCACGTACCGCATCTTTCATTTTTGGGTTAAGCCTTCGTTGCGCGTCATGAACAGGCTTGGCATCGTCGATTAAATGAATGCGATGTTGGACAAGAGTGGGACTAATTCCCTTTATATCGGAGATCGACCATCCAATCGCTTCCTTGTTTTTCGAAAGAATAGAGAGAAGAGAAGCTTCTTGATCAAGAGAGAGAGAGTTGCGGAAATTATGACAGGCAATGTTTCGTTATCACCTAAGTATGCGTACTTAAGGTGATCGGGAAGTGGTTTGAGGTCCAACTTCGAGAGTTTTTCGATCAAAGAGTTTGATTGAGATTCGGACTCAACTTGAAGTGATTCAAAGGGAAGAGTGTATTCAATCTCGTTGGGAATTTCGTGAAACAATTTTTCGTACTCGGCCTCGTGTTTAAAATCAAGTGTTTCATTTTCAAAGTTTTCGTGAATGGCACTAACTTCCAACGTTTGGTCACGAGGTTCATTTGATTGGCTTTCAAGATTGAAAATGTTGAGATCCAGAGTCATGTTTCCAAAAGAGATTTTCATCGATCCGTTACGACAATTGATTAAGGCATTTGAGGTGGCTAAAAATGGTCGGCCTAGAATCAATGGAATCTGACTTGCGGGATTTGTCACTGGTTGTGTTTCGAGAACAATAAAATCAACGGGGAATATGAATTGCCCTACTTGAATGAGCACGTCTTCGATTTCTCCCACGGCTTCTTAATGGAACGATCGGCAAATTGAAGCGTTACTTTTGAGGGTTTGAGCTCACCTAAGCCTAATTGTTCGTACACGGAATATGGAATCAAGTTGACACTCGCGCCTAAGTCTATCAAACATTTGTTAATCGTCTTGTCACCAATTGTACATGAAATCGTAGGGCAGCCAGGATCTTTGTATTTTACGGGCATGGACTGGGACAAGACTTCACTCAAACTAGCGGCTAAGAAGACTTTTTTGGGCACTTGAGTGTGTCGCTTTTGGGTACACAAGTCCTTAAGAAATTTCGCGTAAGTGGGGACTTGTTGCACGATGTCAAGAAGCGGAATGTTAACTTTGACTTGTTTAAAAATTTCCAGCATCTTTTCCATTTGGTCCGAGTGTTTCTTTGGTCGAAGACGATGTGGAAATGGGACACGAAACTCGATAGGTGGGTCTACTCGAGTAGTAGAAGAAGAGTTTTGATTGGCATTCGATTCAACGTTGGCTCTACGTTCTATTCAGATTCATTCGTTGTTTTAGAAGTATCGAGAGAGGTTTTCGGTAAATCGTTTGGATTAACGACTTGATTATCGATTTGTTTCCCAGAACGAAGAGTTGTGATAGCATTCAATTGGGTGACGTTGCTATCTTGAAAAACATGGGCTTGATTTGAATTTGCGTTTTGATTTCTGGGATTTGAAATGGGTTGGCTTGGGAATGTTCCTCGTTCACGTTCGCTCAAAGACGTGGCTAATTGACTCATTTGCATTTCGAGTTTTGCAATTGATTGGTTCGTGTTTTGCATATATGAAGTCAATAAATTTTGCAAATTGCTGTTTGATTGAAGGCTTTGAGTAGTTGCTTTAACCAACGTTTCAAGAGTTTTCTCAAGAGAAGTTAAGCGTTTATCGTCTTGGGGAGGATGAGCCGAATTTGGTTGAAAATTTGATTGTTGCGGTTGATTATGAGATGGACCCGTAAAGTTTGGTTGAAAATTGTTGGGTTGAAAGGAAGGATTCGAAGCATTATTCGGAAATGCTTGCAAATTAGGACGAATTGTATTCGTGTTGGGATTGTTTTGGTTCCACGCAAAATTGGGATGGTTTCTCCAACCAGGATTGTACGTTGGAGAAAACGGGTCGTTTTGGCTTTATTGAAAGCATTGATTTGTTCGACAGAATTAGGACACTGATCGGCTATATGATTAGGATCGTTGCATTTATAACACATCGGTTGGGAAGCCTGGTTTATTTGATTCGATGACAAAACATTATCGAATTTTTTAATCATTGCGTCGATCTTAGCTTCCAAAGCAACATAAGATCCTATCGACTATGCGCTCGATCGTGAGTAGATTGATTTTTCGTTCGAACGTTCCCATTGGGATGATTTTTCGGCGAGGTTTTTAAGAAATTCCCAAGCATCATTGTGATGTTGGGCAAGAAAGTTGCCTTGGCACATTGATTCGAGCATAGTACGTGAGCTATTTTCGAGTCCATCGTATAAAATTTGGCAAATCGTCCATTTTTCGAAATTATGGTGTGGACATTTTATCAAAAGCTCTTTGAATCTTTCAAAATATTTTCCGAATGGTTCTCCCTTGAATTGATGAAAGTTTACAATTTCGTTTCGGATTCTACTCGTTTTTTCCAAAGGGTAGAACTTTTTTAAGAAAGCTTTTACGAATTCTTCCCACGTTTTAATCGAGTTAGATGGTAAGCTGTACAACCATTTTTCAGCGTAATCCGTAAGAGCGAATGGGATTAATTGAAGTTTGATTCCGTCATCAGAAAGTTGTTGGAGTTTAATGGTTGCAAAAACTTGTTCGAATTTAGTCAAGAAGATGTATGGATCATCGTGTTCGAAATTGCCAAATTTGGGAAGAGTGGCAATATGGTTTGAATGAATTTCGAAATGGTTACCCGTAGGGGCTGGTAACGTGATGCAAGATTGAATAGAAACTCTATCGGGAAAGATTCTATCCATAAGAGTTCGAGGGGCGTTTTCGTTTGCCATTTCGGGAGGATTGTATGTTCGAGTTAAACGGTTTGTAGAAGGGTCGCGAGTCCAACGATTTGTTGTTGTGTCACGAGTCCAAGTACTCATGCACAAGTGAAAGTCGAGAAGAGAAAGAAGTTAGAATCGAGTTTAGTGAATGAAAGAAGATTTGAAAATCGAAGTGAAAATTTTTTTAGAGGAAGAAAAATATTTACCAAGTGAAATTTATTTTCAAAAGAGAAGTTTGATTTTTGGTTTTTCAAATTTTTATAAATTTTTTTTATTTTTTATTTTAAATTTTTGTTCTTTTTTTTAAGAAGGTTTTTTCTTTGTGGAATTAAAAACTAAGTTAAGAAATTTTATTTTTTTGGATTTTGGATTTTTGAATTTTTTGTTTTTTGCTTTTTTATATATGCATGAACTAATGCAACTAAATGAATGCAAAGGACTTAATTACAGTTTTCTGTCCTTAGTAGCTCCTAACCCAAAATTGTATAATCACACTTTGTCTTAAATCAACAAAAAAATTTCTCAGCCAGGTAACGGGCAGGGGTTATCGGTGCACCACGAATCACCGTAGCAATGCAGCCGAAGGTTTAAGTACATTCAAAGGAACAACCAGTATAATATTTACATATCACCGTAATTTTTATAACTAGTTATTACTCTGCCGTAGCTTAGACACCAAGAAATAAAATTGTTCAAAGAAAACAGCTGTGAAGATACAATTAAGCCCTAGATGAGCTCGCGACACCCTTAAGTCGAATGTCTAACTTTTATTATTAGTCAAATTCTACGATGAAATGCGTTTGTGAGCTAAGGAAAGGGTGATGAAATCCCTCACCTTATGTGAATTGGGGTATTTCCCTTAGAAAAGAAAATAAGATGAGATGGATGCAAAACAAAAATTAAACGTGAATTTACAATGCAACTAAAATGAAGTTTGTTTTTGTTTTTGGATTTTGTAATTTTTTTTTGTATATATAAATACAAATGCAAGCAACCAACAATGCACTAAAGATGAAAGCACAATACCAGAGCGTGCTGATTATTAGCAATTTTTTTTAAGCGGCAATTTTTTAGCAAAGCAAAGCAGTTTATTTGGGCAAGCACTTCTTCCTTTTGAATTTCTGCTTTGGCAACCTGAGATGAAACACAAGATATATTCAACAATTTTTATTATGTTTATTATTTAGTATGTTTATCAAAGATGAAAAACAAAATAAGCGAAAAACAAAACAATTGAAAATAAAATAAATGAAAACTAAAACAAGTGAAAACAAATGAAAAATGAAAATTAAACAAAGTTTCTTTTTATTTTTCGGATTTTTTTTAATTTTTTTTTTATTTTTTTTTCTTTTTGGAGAGGAAACTTAAAAGTAGAGTTTTACTTAAAAAAAATTATAATAGTAAGGTTATTAAAGAAGAAATCAAAACAACTGAACTACAAAACAAATGAAAGCCCTTGTTTGTTTGTTTTTTTAAGACTTACACCAACTTAAACTAAACAAATTAAATCAAAAGAAAACTGCCTAAAAGAAAGCAAATTTGCAGTCAATCCTAAAAATCCTGCCTAAACAAATTTTTTTTTGGTTTTAGAAAAACGAAAGAAACAAAAAAAAATGGAAAACAAAATGAAAATAAAACAACACAAAATAAAATTAATTAAAAGTCAGCCCGGCCCACTTCCACTTCATTTGAACAAATCCACAGCAAGTCCTCTTGTTTTTATACAAATAAAATCAACAAACACATCATTAATTCGCAATTTTCAATTCCACAATAGATTCTTAAAAAAAATAAAATCGAAGACGATTTCCGAACACCAAACTCGTCGTTGGATCTTGGGGGTGGGTCGGCGATTGAAATGAAGCGATTTAGGGATTGAGGCGGTTGTATAATCGGCGATTGAAGATTCGAGGTTGTTGCGGAGGTAGCTCAGGGCTGTGGTTGGTGGCGATTGACGATGATTTGGGTGGACTTGTCTGTTATCAGTGATGATTGTTGATAGTAGTAGACGGGGGAAGGGATGACAACGATGGGCAGGTGGTTATCTGCAGATGGGAAGGCAGAGGAGATTCTGGTTAATTGAAAGTCAGTTGAGTCAGTTGTGATTGAAGTAGCATGAATTGGAGGGTAGTTGAGAATGTGTGAGGAAATTGTTAGGCAAGTAGATGATGTTTCTGGGCAGTGAGATGGTTATGTGTTGATGATGAAGCTTCTTTGCTTTGCTGCAGTGAGGGAATTTAAAGGAGATGCTGCAAATGTGGGCAGTATAGTCAGAGGCTAGTTTTATGGTGAAGGAGAACAGTTTGGAGTTGTTGGAGGCAGCAGTAGATTTGAATGGGAGGAGTGGTTGAATTTGCGGCCACAGTTTGATTTCAGCAGTGGTGATATGGTGAAGCTTGCTGATGTGGTCGAACTGTAGTTTTTGGTTGTGGTTCAAGGAGGAGTTGTGGTATGATGAGAATGTGACAGTAATTTGAAAGTGTGATATTCACAAGTGGTAACAGGTTGTGGAAGAGGGGGTGTTATGTGCAGTGAGGCCGGAATGGTTTGCAATGGTGTTGTATAAAGATGGACAATGGAGACAGAGGGATGGTGGATTGGAGGCTGGTAGTAGATGGAGGTGGGGACTGGAGATGTTGAAGTTGTTGTTTGGTTTGTGCAGTGGTCAGCCTTGTTAAGTGGACATGCAAATGGTGGCAGCAACTTTGTATGCAGGAGATGGATGATAGCAGTTTGGAGAATGAATTGTTGGGGTGGTTATATATAAGTGATGGAATGATGGTTTGGGTTGGAAATGCACAGGTTGTATTGGCAAGTGATGTTTGAAGTGAAGGTTGTTGGGCAGAGGAGTGAAGTGAATTGTGCAACTGAGCAGAGAATGAAATGTAGTAACAGAATGGTTTTACAGAGAATGCAAAACTATAAATAGACAGTGCAAATGCAAAGAGAAATTGAAAAAAAGAAAATTGTAAATGCAAACTTGTAATGGAAAGAAAATGGAATAATTTTTTTTTAACTGTGTATGTTGATTTTTTTTTCTTTTAATATGAAATGCAATGAACAAAACAACTTGAAAACACAACAACCATGCAAACAAAAATCAAACAACACACACATCACAGTTTTTTTTAACACACAAAACACACACAAAAGAAAATCAAACAAAAATAATTCGAAGAATAGAAAATCAAATCAAAACAACTCCCCGGAAACGGCGCCAAAAACTTGTTCGTCGACGGAAATTCGATCGGTTTAGAAAACCGTCGAACGAATTTAGAAATAAAATAACTGCAAGCGCACGGCGTACACTTTGTAGTACGTGGCGAATACGGGTCGATCCGCAGTGAATTGTGAGATATTAAAAATCTATTCAATCAAATTAGACCAAATGGAGGAGGAATTGTTAACTAAAAATGAAGCTAAAACTAAAACGTGATTTAAAAACTATTAAACTAGAGAACAATTTAGAGGCAAATCCACTCTAATATTTTTGTAAATCAACAAACATAGAATTTATGATCTCTAACTTTGATATTAAGTGAAATAAGTGTTGCATTTATCATAAGTATGGTTTTTTTATGTTATTAATTAACATAACTCAAACCATCAAACTATAATACAACAATTATACCTCTTATAATTCTCATGAAAATGAAGCCAAAGCAAAAGTTATTTTAAGTATGATCTATTTACTATTGTAACTAGTAATATAGATCATCAAATTTCATTTTTACTTTCATTTCAAAATCAAAAATGGATTAGCAAATGATGATGCAACTTGTGTTTATGTTGAAGAATAGCTCATTTGCAAAAGCAACATAAGCTATCAAACCCACTTGTATAAACTTGCATCAAAATTTACTTTCATGAAGCATAGACAAAGAGATCATAAATCATAGAAATGTTGAAATTACATAATATTTGAGATCTTCATTACCCCTAAATTGAAGGGTTTAGCTACTCATTTGTGGCATTGAAGCATCACTTGTAAATTTCAACATGAAAGAGCAAAGAAATGAAGACTAAGCAAAGGAAGAAAGAGAGATTAACTAGTAACTAATTGCATAAAAATTAAAGCTACACCACTTGCATAAATGTAAATCTAAGCTATGAACATTATAGGAAAGAGAGCATAGAAATAAACATTAACAATAAAACAAAGAAAAGCATGTAGAAAAGAGAGAAGAAAGAGGCTTGGAAGTCATTTTTATTTCATAGAACATTGAGCTTACAATTTGATCTTTTAATTTCATAAGTAAAATGAAAGAGTAGATGATATGTTCATGTACATAAGAGGGCTATTTATACATGCATAAAACCCTAATTCTCTTTTTAGGGAGCTTCCCAAAATACCCTTGAGGTGGTGTAGCCTCCAAGTAATCATTAACATTCAATAATCCCCCACTTAATATGTACATGAAGCTTTAAGTCCTTTTAGCATGTGCTTAGCTTCTAATTGGAAGTTAGGTAAGTGGGTGGGGTCCTCCATGATATTGAACTTGAATTATTTCCTCTTCATTCCTTTGTATTTCCTTGTGCATGCATATATCATCATGAATCCCACTTCCAAATGCATCAAAATATCCTATAAAAATCATAAACATTGTCCAAGTAAAAATTCTTAAATTAACACATGCACACAAATGACCATTTTGCCCCTGAATGAAGAGGAAAATATGATGGTTTGAAAATAATTGAATTTTGGTTTTAACATGTAAAAATGCCCAAATATGATGTTTATTTAAATAAAAAGAGATAAAATATGGATGTAAATATACGCACATTTACGTGCACATCACTACCCAACTCCTTTCCCACTTTGACTACCTTGGTTGAATCATTTGGGTCTATACACGTTTCCTCAAAGTCTTCTATTGGTTTAACCCTTTCCACTTCTCTACGGCAATCAAATTCTAGGATGATTTTGCCTTCTTCTATAGAATTAGCATCGACCCTCTTCCTCTTTCTTCCAGGGAAAATGTACCTTTCATACTTACGTTTGTTAGTCTTATTAGATCTAATCTTTGCTTAGAATGTTGGATGTAAAAATCCATCGTCCGAAGGCTGAAAAATAGTAGAAGAATCAAAGTAAGCAGAATACTCCCTTTTGTATTGATCAAGGGTTGCAAAATACATTTCGTGGGAACTGAATAGTTCTCCGCGGATAGAGCCGTAGCCTCTCTTAGTTAGGAATTTCACCATCAGATATTTTGGTGAAACAAAGCATCCACCTGGGTCTGTCAAAGAAAGCATTATAGCAGGATGGTTGGTCAATGATTACAAAGAGAGTTTCAAAAGTTTGGCAGCATTGTGGTACCCCCATTTGTACTAGAAATTTTTCTTGTCCTACTGGGGTTGATCCTTTGTTGAACCCAAAGATTGGCTCAAGGCTGGGCTCTAGCTTGTCTTTTGGGATGCCCATTTGATCAAAGGCATGTTTGAAGATGACTTTGACTGTGCTA
Source organism: Allium fistulosum (assembly GCA_030737815.1). NCBI lineage: Eukaryota > Viridiplantae > Streptophyta > Magnoliopsida > Asparagales > Amaryllidaceae > Allium > Allium fistulosum. The sequence goes on from CM060902.1 coordinate 241,385,084, forward strand.
CCAGTGTCCATAAGAATCCTAGACACTATAGACAGTCCAATTTGAGCCGTGATCATGAGGGAATCATTGTGTGGGTGATGGACTCCCTTCTTCAGCTCTTGGGGAGTAATGATAAGATTTGGCATTGGGACGTTGAGTCATGGATTTTTAAGTGGAGGCTCTTCATAAATGGAGAACACACCTTCTTTAGCCTTTTTGATGTACCTATTCCTGGCCCCCTTGCTAGTACCCACTGGATGTAGCCCTCCATGGATTACATCGATCCTATTCAGCAGCGGACTCAAGCTCAATAGGTCTTCCTCCTCTAAGATGTTAACAACATTACAAGGAAACTTTTGCGGACTGTCCCCAGTCCGTGGTGCTTTTTGTTTGTCCTGGATAAACTCCTTCAAATGCCCCTCACGAATTAATTTCTATATGATTCCAGCTAGTCTCTAGATTCATCAGTTTTGTGGCCGTTTGCTTTGTGCTAAACACAATAGTCATCCCCTTTCCTCTGTTTAGGGTATTTTATCCTTAAAGGAAGTTGGGAAGTTAACCTTCTCCTTTGTCACAACATAGATGTAAGACAACGACTTGTTTAAAGCGATTGAATTAGCATTAGGCTCTTCCCATCTATTTCTCTTATGTCCTCGATCTAATCCAAACCTTCCACTTTCCTTGTTTGGATTAGCTTTCTTTGTAGCAAGATATAATTCATACATTCGAATGAATTTATCACTGAAAATGGAAGTCTTGTAGATCCTTGGACCCATGAATAAAGAGTTGTTTCCAAAATGGTGTACTTTCTATTAATCCAGAATGTACTGCAATGAGCTTATCCCGGTCATACATGTCTTTAGCTTTTAATGCTTCTGTGTTGAACCTTTTGAGGTATTCCCCCAATGACTCTCCTTGCCTCTGTTTAATGTTGGCTAGAACCGTGTAGTCGATTATTGGGTCCTTGCATATACAGAATTGGGCAGAGAACTCATAAGAAAAGTGCTTCCATGAATAGATCGTCTTTTCACGATATTATCGATATCATTTAGCGGCGACCCCTTGAAGAGTTACCAGAAACAGTCTGCATTGAACGGCTCCAGAAGCATTATAAAAATCCATTTGGCTATCGAAAGCCATCAAGTGACCATCTGGATTTGTAGTACCATGATACTTCAGAGTTGTGATCTTTACATAAGATAGGATAACACTTGACATAATTTCGTCCGTGAAAGGTGCCACTCGCTCGTTATCATTTGTTTTCTCATCCAAAGTCCTCTTTCCTTTAGCCTTAGCATGTCCATGATTGCTTTTTCTACCACGTCCTTCAGGTAAGCTTCGGTGTCGTGATAACTTTTCTGGTTTGGATTATAGTCCTTTAATGTTGAGCTTTCAGACTGCTCGAGTGATTTGTCCAATACCCTTCCTTGATGATCGAATTTAGTTGGAGGACGCTCTTTCTTTTTTGAAGATGTTAAGTCAATTTTCCTCTTGTCTTCATTTGTATAAGCGTTCAAATTTCTTCTTGGAGAGATCACCTCATCTCCATTCATTGGTTTTGCTGTCTTGGAAGACTTTTGAGACAATGCTGCTTTGAGAAGTAACTGCATCTCAGCTATTGTTGTTCTAAATGCTTTATTTTGGTGGCATTATCATCTTGTTGAGCTGAGGTTGACGGTTGCCCTTGCACAACCCACTCCAAGTTGAAAGTAAGTGTTATGTTTTCTTCTAAAGTTGTGGTGTGAACAGCCTCTTCGTCCATTCGACTAGGCCTTTTGGATTTCATATTCCAACACCAAGTTAAACAATCCAAATTTGCTCTATAAGGTAATCATAAGGTCGTAGGTTCGACCCCTCCTTTTAGCGCCAAAAATATTGTAACGACCCGTAAATTTTAGTGGTTTATTTATTGAATTTTGTGAAATTTTAAAATTTTGAAATAAAAATTTGATATTTGGAATACGTCTAATTAAACATAGAAAATGGTAAATTTTCATCAGATAATATGCAAGTTTGTTTTTTTGTGTAATTCTATTTCAATTTATATCAGTTAAAATTTGATGGTAATAAAATGTTTTCCAAATCTGAATATTTTTTCTATAGAAAAGTGGTAAATCATCTTCTGAGTAAGATGTCATATTTCGTTTCTATAAATTTGGACTTCTATTGCCCTGTTCATCTTATTTCTGACATTATAGCAGCATTTCAGTACCGATATCGATTTTGATCAGGATAATCGTACCACTGATATCTATATATCGTTTTGATCATCTCATCGTGCTGATTTTTACGGTATATCCACTTCTGTGTCTTGGTGTTTGAAACGCGGTGGAACCCGCATAACTGATAACCATATCGGTAACCAGTTTGGGTCTTTTGGTCTCTGACACCATTTCATATTCCACCGTTTACATTTCGTATTCCATCCTTTCCCAATGTTTTCCTTTTCATTTTTTTATCTGTTTTTGGTTGCAAATTTATTGTCATACAAAAAAAATATCAAGCAAAGTATGTCCACTTCTTTCACTTGAAAAAAAAAACTCCACTTTCTAATTTTCTTTTCACATTCCTTTCATGGCCGTAACCATCAAGCCTACCTCCCAGGCCATTTTCTTCTTGCTTCGAGAATACACCACTGCTTGCTTCCATTATTATTCTTCTTGCTTGAGAAAATTTGCTCGCCCACGATGTTCCATTTCATCGGCCACCTTCTCAGCCTAGGCCGCAGTTTCCCCTATGACGTGCTAACTCCCTCCGCCTTCTTCAGGCATATGCAGTAGCCACCTCCACCTTTGCCTCATCCGCAACTCCTCCCCTCTTCCTGCCGACAGCCACCATTCCCTCCATCCTCTTCCACTTCCCTTCTGAACTACGACCTCCTTCACTTCATTTTTCCATTCAAGGTATATATTGATTTGGAATTTTGATTTCTTTTAGTTTTAATATATAACATCTTGTATACAAATATTTTAGTCTATGCACCTATCGCTATTTTGTGTACCAATATGAATTTCATAACTTCACAGGATGAATACAATATAAGCGTATAAGTTATATTTGTTAGCTGTAGCATATTTTAAAGATTTAAACTGTGTATATTTTTAAAGTATTGGTCAGTATATTATATATAGATGATATGTTTATTCATGTTAGTTGTGGTTACATATATTTTTAGTTATGAGTGTTTATTGGATATACATTTTATGTTTTCATTATAAAAGTTTATATAAAAATTTACATATGATGATATACTGTTTGTTTACATACATATTTATATGTTGTCTATTTATATGTTGTGTTATATTTTCGGTCTCACTCCTAAGAGAACAGTTATGAATATATATATATATATATATGTATATATATGTATATATATATGTATATACATATATATGTTAATGTATGTAAGTATATCGATTTTTGGAATAGCTTTAAAAAAATATATAATGTTTTAAGTATACAATATTACAGCTTTATATACGTATAATATAGTGACAGTTTTATGTTTATGTATACATATATTTATATGTGTATGCTGTATATAAGTTGTTAAACATACTAGTAAATAAGCTTTACTTTGCTGGTTTATGGTATAGGTATATTATATATATTATATTACTGTTTGTGTATATGTAAATATAGACCAGTTTTACATATATATGTAATATATGTGGGTTTATGTGATGCTGTTATAGTTTTATTTTATATATATTAGTTAACAAGTTTAAATGAATATGTATAATAGTTTTGTTATATTTTAACTATAGTTAGTTATAATATATAGTGTATATATATACTTTTCCAGTATTTAGTTAATGCAAATACTCTTAGATGTATGTTCTGTTATACTATATACTGGCGAGCCACTTATATAAATGTTTTTATGTTTACCATATAGGTTGTAGGTTACATTTGGGCAGTCTTGTTTATATTTTATATATATATGTAAATAATAATGGTATAAGTTCAGCTATAGTTTTGGTTTATATATTATATATAATACTGTTGTTACAGTATTGTGTATAGTTGAAACAGTTTGAGATATGTTAGTATATAGTGTTTTGTATATGATAATGTATATATATACAGTCTTTAAGAGTTATATTTTGATGCAGCGCGAGATACGCAAGATAAACGTCTTACCTTAAGTCGTTTCTCCCTCCAAAATCTCTTCACTGAATCGCGCCACCACCTAGGTCACGAACGACATAACTTTCCCTTAGGTCGCAAACGACATAGCCATCAGCAAGGTCGCGAACGAAATCTCCCCGGGTCGCCTCCAATAGGTCGCGAAAGAAGGTCGCGAACAAGCAAGTTTCTTATGTCACAAGACCTAGGTCGCTTCTCTTCCAGCCTTATGTCGCGAACAAGCCTTAGGTCGCGAACGACCATCAGTAAGTCGCGAGCTGCCTATGTCGTGAATTCTCACTACAGATTTCAGCTTAGGTCGTGAGTTACCTTATGTCGCTTCCAAGAAGGTCATGAGCTATTGAATTCCATAAGTCGCGAATGAAGCCTAAGTCGCTCCAGTTAAGTCGTGAAGTCAATGCAGCGATATCTCTTAAGTCGCAAGCTTCTCCAGTTAGGTCGCGTGCTCCTTAGGTCGCTCTAGATTAGGTCGCGAGAATTCTTTATGTCGCTGCCACTTCTTAAGTCGCTCCTGGATACCGCATTGCTTATGCCGCAAGATGTTAAGTCGTTGTTTGTTAAATCATTTATTGTTATGTCGTTATTTTCTTATGTCGCTTATGTTGTTAAGTCATGATGTTGTAAATCGTTTGTGATGTGTTTGTTAAGTCGTTTGTTGTTAGGTCGTTGATTATTAAGACGTATGTGTTGTAACTTGTTAAGTCATGCGTGTTGTATTTTTTCCCTATAAATAGGGATGTGTTGTCATTGTAAAAGGGGAGTTGATTTTTGAATAAAAATTTGGTTTGTGCTTTGTGCCTCCATTAAAATTGGTAGTTGAGTGTTATCTCCTATCTCCACCTTCGACATTCGAGTGCGCTCGAATCAACGATTGTTGAAGCCAATTCACGGAATCAAGTGCGCTTGATCAACGTTCGAAGAATTGTAGATCTTCTCTCATGGCATCGTATGCGATCAACGTGTCGAAGATTGCTAGAATCCGGTATCTTCGTGATCAACGGATTTGGGCATTTGGGTATTCTTAAATTCACCGATTTATCATCGATTCACCGATTATTTCCGCTAATCGTGTGAGATCCTGGACAGATTCGATTTACATCATCGAATTCGCTTCCTAGGCTGCATTAGTTTGGTATCAGAGCGAGGAAACAAACTTTTCCAAGTTCGTTGGATTTCAAGTTTGCGTGATTTGAAGTTTGGGGAATTTGAATGTGAGTTTGGTTGTCCTTTTGTGTTCGTGAAGATTCAAACAAGTTGGAAGTTTTGATTCTGAAAGTTTTGGATCGAAGTGGGAAAGTTGTACAGAGCTTGAAAAGCTTGTTGGGAGCTAGAAGTTTACATCTTTTCGTATTAGAGCTAGAAGCGAGCTTGTTCAAGTTTGTGCGAGATTTGTTCAAGTCGTGAGCTAGGAATTTGTGCGTATATTCTGCATCATTGAAAGTTACGCTAGTTGAAGTGTTCATTTTGAAGATTCCAACAAGTTGGCGAAGTTTTGATTCGAGAATTTTTGGATCAAAGTGAAGTTTGTGTTTAGATCTGTTGAAGATTTGATCATGCCTCCGAGACGTGTTAACCGTCATCATAATGTTGCAGATTTGTATGGGAGTGAAGATCCTGGACAGATGGAACAACGTATCGATTAAAGGTTCAATAAGGGTTTCGAGAGAGTGGAGAGAATGATGTCTGACATGACTCAAAATCAAAGGAGAGTGTCGCCACATTATGATAGGGAAAGAAGAGAACCATCTTTGTCGATAAATCGAGATCGTGGATTTCGAGACAATCATGATTATCGGAATGAAGAAAGAAGAGCTTCTCGTGGTTACGAGCATGAGCCATATTGTAATTATGAAAGCTTTCGAGTAGAGGAAAGAAGAAGTAGAGAGGATGTGCATGGACATAGAAGAGTCAATGTTCATAATCGACATCGAAGCTCATCTAATTTTGAAGAAGATAGTTACGGTGATTGTGTTCACTTTCGGTATCCAAGTCAATGACAAAATCGATATAGGAATGTTGAAGAGAAGGGTCATACACGGGAGTCAAGGAAGAACACAGAAATTCCAGAATTCCGAGGTGGTCTACAAGCAGAGGAATTTTTTGATTGGTTATCAAAGGTTGAAAATATTTTTGAACTCAACAGCGTGCCTGAAGATCGTCAAGTTAAGTTAGTTGCTACAAGATTGGGAGGAAGAGCTATGAATTGGTGGCAACAAACTAAATCAACCAGAAAGAGAATGGGGAAATCCAAAGTTGTCATGTGGGATAAGATGAGAAGGATGATAAAGGCAAATTTCTTACCCTACAATTATCAAGCTCGTATGAACCAACAGTTGCAGAAGTTGAGTCAAGGGTGTCGAGGAAAGGGTGTGGTTACAAACTCCAGCAATCAGAATAAAGGTGTTAATTGCAGTATAAATGTTTTTAAGAGAGTCAACGAACCAGTTGTACATAGAATCACTAAGACAAATGTTGATGACCGAATTAAGCGCTATCATTATCAGGAGTTTGACCATAGAAGTATTGAATGTACGGAGTCCAAGAAGAAAACCTTAGTTGTAGAAGAATGTGAAAACGAGGATGTGGATGATTCTACTGAAAGCGAGCCAGAAAAGGAAGAGGAACCGACTAGTCCATTATCTTTCAGCGAAAGTGTTGAAGAAGCGGAAGGTAGTGCTGAATCGTTGGTTAGGTATGAGGCAAGTGAAGAGCTTGAAAATCCTGAGAAGGTTAAACCAACGTTAGAAGAGTTTGAAGGGGTCGGTCCTACAGAATCATTCAAAGAATTACCACCAAAGTTTGACAACGAAGATGAAGAGGTTGAGTTAGAGACGATGAATGTAATTTGTTGATGGGATTTTATTCAACATCAAAGTATGTGGATATAGAAGTTGATTACTCTTCACCGCCAAAGATTGATGTCGATAGTATGGAAGAAGAAATTGTGTTCGGAGTTAAGGGAAATAACTTGATGATGGAGGATTCTTGTTTAACACTTGAGCTTATGGATGAGAGCCAGCCAAGTGTAAATTCCTTAGTTTCCGAGAAGCCCAAACAAAGTGAAAGTGAAACAGAAGAGAAGGCAGAATCAAATAGTTTATTATCTTTGAAAGAGTTCGTTAATAAAATGAAAGATGGTGATGAATTATCAATGTTGATTGAATCTGGAGAAAGTTCTGATTTTGAGAATCATGAAGAGGTTGAGTATTTGAAGAGTTTGAAGATGAGATTTCTGAGGAACTGCCTGAAGAAACTAGTCTTGTATTTTTGGAAGAGTTTGTTGAAAAGGTGGAAAATAGTAATGAATTGTTTGTATTGACCGGGCAAGGAACGAGTAAAAATCTTGATGTTTTTAAGGAAGTTGGATCAGAATTCGATGAGTCTGAAGTCGAATATTTTTAGGAATTACCCGAAGAGTTACCACCACTACAGGACATTCAACATCAAACTGAACTAGTACCAGATGCTATTTTACTACGGGGATTGTATGATCTTGTGAATCTGGAAGAACAGGAAGAGTGGAAAAGACAGGGGAAAGAGAATGATTGTCAGTTGGAGTTGCCTGAACATGTCCGTACTGCTGACATTGTCAACTTCAACTGCTTGGAACCGTTTCATGAAAATAAACATGTCAAAGAAGAAGCGAGTGGGAATTCATTTCAATCAGGGGAAATTGATGCAACACATCAAGGGAAGATTCTAAAAGATGATACACCTGAACGAGATAAGGAAAGACAAGAATCTGGGTATGAGTCATCGCACTTCTTCAGTCGTGACTTCCTAAGTCGCTCCGCGATTTTAAACTTCCTTATATCGTCTCGCATTTTCGTCATGATTTGGTTCTATATCACACCTTCCTATTGGCACGAGCATCATGATGTCATCTCCTTCAGATCACTTCCTTATGCCGCCTGCCTAATGCCACGTCTGCTTTATGCCATGCGTTCCTTTTGTCGAGTCGCATCTTCAAAAGGTCAAAACAGGATCAATCTCAAGAATGGTTATCACCAGAGCCATATCAGGCCAGATAATGAATGGAAAACAGCGTCAAGAAGAAGGAAAAAGTGTGAATTCAGGACGAATTATTTTCAACCAAGGGAGGATGATGCAGCGCGAGATACATGAGATAAACGTCTTACCTTAAGTCGTTTCTCCCTCCAAAATCTCTTTACTGAATCGCGCCACCACCTAGGTCGCGAATGACATAACTTTCCCCTAGGTCGCAAACGACATAGCCATCAGCAAGGTCGCGAATGAAATCTCCCTGAGTCGCCTCCAGTAGGTCGCGAAAGAAGGTCGCGAATAAGCAAGTTTCTTATGTCACAAGCCCTAAGTCGCTTCTCTTCCAGTCTTATGTCGCGAACAAGCCTTAGGTCGCGAACGACCATCAGTAAGTCGCGAGCTGCCTATGTCGCGAATTCTCGCTCCAGATTTCAGCTTAGGTTGCGAGTTACCTTATGTCGCTTCCAAGAAGGTCGCGAGCTATTGAATTCCATAAGTCGCGAATGAAGCCTAAGTCGCTCCAGTTAAGTCGTGAATTCAATGCAGCGATATCTCTTAAGTCGCAAGCTTCTCCAGTTAGGTCGCGTGCTCCTTAGGTCGCTCCAGATTAAGTCGCGATAATTCTTTTTGTCGCTGCCACTTCTTAAGTCGCTCCTGGATACCGCATTGCTTATGCCGTAAGATGTTAAGTCGTTGTTTGTTAAATCGTTTATTGTTATGTCGTTATTTTCTTATGTCGCTTATGTTGTTAAGTCGTGATGTTGTAAATCGTTTGTGATGTGTTTGTTAAGTCGTTTGTTGTTAGGTCGTTGATTATTAAGACGTATGTGTTGTAACTTGTTAAGTCATGTGTGTTGTATTTTTTCCCTATAAATAGGGATGTGTTGTCATTGTAAAAGGGGAGTTGATTTTTGAATAAAAATTTGGTTTGTGCTTTGTGCCTCCATTAAAATTGGTAGTTGAGTGTTATCTCCTATCTCCACCTTCGGCATTCGAGTGCGCTCGAATCAACGATTGTTGAAGCCAATTCACAGAATCAAGTGCGCTTGATCAACGTTCGAAGAATTGTAGATCTTCTCTCACGGCATCATGCGCGATCAACGTGTCGAAGATTGCTAGAATCCGGTATCTTCACGATCAACGGATTTGGGCATTTGGGTATTCTTAAATTCACCGATTTATCATCGATTCACCGATTATTTCCGCTAATCGTGTGAGATCCTGGACGGATTCGATTTACATCGTCGAATTCGCTTCCTAGGCTGCATCATATTTGTTTTATATAAATAGTGTTGATTTTATATAAACATCGGCATGTTCCAGTTTATATAGTATAAAAAAAATCTGGTTATATATATATTTAATTCTTAATACCTGAGATTTAAGAAAATGATATTGGAATTTTATACTGTTTCAAAATTTGGCTTAATTTGAAATATTGGGGAAAAAATATATATATATATATATATTTCAATAATGATGTATATATATTTTCGGTTTATATCGAAACCGATTTGATTTGATTTCATTGATGCCTATCTATTAGTTTGCTCGTCGAATCGTGTCCATCTAGCTTTGCCTTAGGATTCGTGCTTACATTCGTAACTCAACTTCATTGTCTATCCTCTCTAGGCTCGAAAGGTGAGCAATCACTCACGATTAATGTTCTTATATTTATTAAATTTGATTTCAATTGAAACATCAATTGAAATATGCTTATGTTAGTTATTTACATTGTTATATATGCTATTATTTATATCTCTTCACCTGTGACATCTGACACCATTATATCTTATTTATATTGACGATATATGCCTGTTATATTATTACCATATCTGTTATCACTCTATAAGTTACCTGTTAGTATAGAATTCCCTATGGGTTGAAATGATACATACCCAAACGATCTGTAGAATAGGAGAAAATTGTTATGGGTTGAAATGATAAACCCAAGCGTTTTTCATTTGAATTGAAATTGGGATTGCGGGTTGAAAAGATATATACCCGTATATATATTTATATTACGGATTAAAATGATAAATATCTGTATCACTTGACCATAGGATAGAAAATTATATACAGACACCCAGTGGCGGAGCCACTTTAGTCCTGGCCTGGGCAAGTGACCCTCCTAGAAAAGTAAAAAATGTAAAAAAAAATAGAAAAAAAAAAACAGAACTCGCGAAAACCCTAATCGGCATCAAATCGCAATTCGTCGCTCGTCGCTGTAGCCTCCGCAACAGGCGCAAGTCCTCCGTAACGCCTCTGCAACCCACCGCAACTCCTCTGCAGGACCACAACCCACCCAGTTCGCAACTCCTCCGCGTTGCTATTCGCAAGTTCGCAACAGGCGCAAGTTTGCAACTCCTCCGTGTCGCTGTCGTCTCCTCCACCAATCAACCTCCTTCGCAACTCGCATCAAAGTCGAAATGGGTGGTGAGTGATTTTGATTTAAAGAATTTGCTTAATTCGACTACTTAGATTCAGGATTGAATCGATCGACTAATTGTCTTTTTATTTTGATTACAAATGCATTTCCAGTTCTGTTTTAAATCGATTACAATTGCTGGTCTAGAACCGCGCTTCTTTATTTCTAGGAACATGTCGCATACTCAAACAGAACTGATTTAAAACAAATTGTCTTTTTATTTTGAATTTGCTGTAGGAATCGATTGATTGAATTTGCTGTAGGAATTGGCATCAGGACTTTATTCATTTTTATATTCATTTTGCATCAGGATTGGATATCAGGATTGTATTCATTTTGCTGTAGGAATTTGCTGTAGGAATTGGAATTTGCTGTAGGAATTTGATGTAGGAATTGGAAAAACAGAATCAGGATTGTATTCATTTTGCAAATAAAAAGACAATTTTAGTATTCATTTTATATTCAACCTTAGTATTCAGTTAATAAGTTTGTTTTCAATTTGCAGTAGACAATTGCAGTTTTTGTATTAATGAAAATAAAAAGGCAATTGCTAATTCGCTATAGACAATGACAATTTTATTATTAATGAATATATATATATATATATATATATATATTTTAATCTTAGATATGCAGAGATATTTTAAGAGAACCATCGAAGATATTTCCACCGAAGTTGGAGCTTCTGCACCTTTTAATAACATGGTGAATGATGATAATCAAAACAAAATTATTCAAAACTTGGTAACTCGAAGTCGTATTCAAGTTGATTTATCGAATCTTCCATCTGATCCTAGTCTACGACATCAAATTTTGGACTATGATCCAAATGACCAAGATATAGTTAGAAGAGCATATTTACAACATGGTCCTTGTCAGTCTTCTTTACAAATATTTCCACAAACAATAATTGGTGGAAGGGTTAGACGTTTCAGTTAATCATGGTTTACCGATTATAAGAATTGGTTGGAGTATAGTGTGAAAGAAGATGCAGTATATTGTTTACTATGCTACTTATTTCGCACCCAATCGATAAGTAGAAATACAAGCGATGCATTTATTCGGGGCGGGTTTAGGAATTGGTAACATAATCAAAGGCTTCGAGAACATGCTAATTCAGATGTTAATAGAGCAGCATATACAAAGGCTGAGAATTTAATGAACCAAAATCAACATATTGCAATGGTAATTGAGAGACAATCAACTGAAAGCAAAATTAATTACCGACATCGATTAAATTCAAGTCTTGTGTGCATTCGATATTTGTTACATCAAGGTCTGCCTTTTCGCGGTCACGATGAATCCGAAGAATCAATGAATAAAGGAAATTTTCTTGAACTTCTGCATTGGCTTGCTCATGAAAAGCCTTCGGTTGATGCCGTTGTTCTGAAAAATGCACCACTAAATAATAAGATGACATCGCCTGAAATTCAAAAAGATATTGTCAACTGTATTGCGGTGGAAATTATAGATGTTATCCTACAACATTTACATCTTTCTGGAGGACTATTTGCACTATTAATTGACGAAGCTCATGATACGTCAATTAAAGAGCAAATGGCAGATGTTTTGCGATTTGTGGATGAGACATGAAGTGTTATCGAGAGGTTTGTAGGCATGGTACATGTTCCTAACACAACATCAATTTCTCTAAAAACATCACTTGATGCTTTTTTTGGCAAACATAAATTGAGAATGTCAAAGTTACGAGGCCAAGGTTATGATGGTGCAAGTAATATGCATGGTGCATTTAATGGTCTTAAAACACTTGTCCTACATGAGAATAAGTCTGCTTTCTATGTTCATTGTTTTGCACATCAACTTCAATTAGCACTTGTTCGTGTCGCCAAAGATATAGACCACATTTCTGAGTTTTTTTACTTGGTTAATAATTTGGTAAACCTTGCTGGAGCATCATGCAAGCGTCGAGACATTCTTAGAAAAAAAGAAGCCAATAGAATATTTTGTCAACTCGAAAGTGGTGAACTATCTAGTGGTCGAGGGTTAAATCAAGAGCGTAGTTTGAAACGACCGGGGGACACATGATGGGGTTCACATTATGGTACACTAATCAATTTGATAGTTGTGTTCCCTTCGGTTATTGATTTCCTTACAGATCTAGTAGAAGATAAAACTGGTGATAAAAAAGGAGAACCTTTAAATTTGATAAAAGTATTGCAATCTTATGATTTCATATTTATTTTGCATTTGATGAAAAATGTTCTTGCAATTACTAATGATCTTTCCAAAGCACTACAACGAAAAGATCAAGATATAGTAAATGCTTTGATGTTAGTAAAAGTATCTAAAGAACGGTTAAATAATATGCGAGCCAGTGGATGGGACACTCTTCTAAATGAGGTTGGCTCTTTCTGCATCAAACAACAAATTCCTATTTCAAATATGAATGATAATTATCTTCTTTTAGGTAGATCAAGGAGAGGACCAATGATTACAAATTTACATCATTATCGAGTTGATTTGTTCTATCTTTGTCTAGATAAGCAGATTGTTGAGCTTAATAATCGCTTCGATGAGGTAAATTCAGAATTACTTCTTTGTATGTCCTCTCCCAGTCCAGTTGATTCATTTGCCTCTTTTGATAAAGTAAAGTTGGTTCGTTTATCTGAATTTTACCCCGATGATTTTTCTGAAGCAGAGCGTATGGATCTTTATAATCAATTGGAGATTTATGAAATTGATATGAAGTCTAATGATATGTCTAAAGATGTGAAATCAATGGGTGATTTGGCTAGGAAGATGGTGTTGACGAAAAAAAATATTGTGTATAATTTGGTTTACAAGCTCATAACCTTATCACTTATCTTACCGGTTTTAATCGCATCTGTGGAGAGAGCATTTTCTGCCATGAATATAGTGAAAAATGACCTACGAAATCGAATGGGAAATGAATGGTTGAGTGATAGTTGTGTTGCATACATCGAGAAAGATATATTCAAGAAGATTAACAATGATGCAATTCTCGACCGCTTTCAAAATATGAGAACTCGACGTGGGCAACTTTAAACTAATAGTAAATATGTATTATTATTAAGTTTGAAAGATCAATAGTTGATATTTTGTAATGAATTATTATTATATAATTATATTTTGTGCTTGTTTGATGTTCTAGAATGCTTCTTCATACACATAATCATGAGAATTGCAGTGAGAAATGATTACCTTTTAGATTTTCTAACTCATGGTGGCCGTAAAGTTTATACAGAGAGGTATTTGAACCTGGGATTAGATTAGTGGCTGGTGGAACTCCACCTCTATTCAGTTTCCTACAGAATAGAATAATGCAAAAGGACAGAGGCAATATTCAACAGTGCTTGGAAATGAAAATGCAGCAAAATGATCTTTTTGTGTTATGAACAATTTTCCAGTTTCATTTTTTTTTATGAATTTAACATTTAATATCTAGTAAAGAGATTCATTTTGTTAGATCACACCCACTTATGCCCCCGCCAGCTTCCAATCCTGGCTACGCCACTGCAGACACCGTTGGTCTATATATACATTTTTTTTGAAATTGATTTCTTTTGTTTTGAAAAGAAATATATGGTTTTAATAAATATTGATTTTAAAGATTTATTAAAGTTGATTTAATAAAGTTGATATATATATGTTTAAGTATTTATTAAAAGTATATATTTTAAAATATAGAGTTATAATGATTCAGGTTAGAAAGATAAATTTAAAATTGGTTAGAAATTATATTTATTCAAGAATTATACTTAAATAAGTTTGATTTGAAATTTATTGAATTTGAAATTATAAAGATGTGTTTTACAACTTGAAATTGATTAAAGGTGACTTAAATGGATATTTCAAACTTATATAATTTAAATGGGATATTTTGTTTATTTAAATTTGTAAATTGAAGTGTCATTTAGATGATTATTGAAATGATTAAGCAAATATTTCAAAATTAAATAATAGTAAAGTGAATTTGATATATGTATGAAATTATCGAATTTAGCTTTGAAATGTTGAATATTTAAAGCATTGAAATATATTGAAATTGAAATGGTTTATTTGTGGTTCAAATCGGTATTTGAAATCGATATAATTTGAGATGTTTAATTGAACTAAAATTAAAATTGAATTTTGGAATCCGAGTTGATTTGAATCGATTTGTGAAAGTTGAGGAAGCTATTTTATTATACAAAGTAATTTTAAATTATATTTAAAACTATTTATATATTTTACTTTACAAATTATTTTCATATAAACTATTTTTAATATAAACAATTTTATTATAACTATTTTAATATAAACTATTTTTAATATAAATTATTTTAATATAACTATTTTAACTTATTACTATTTTATATAAACTATTTTATTTTATAAACTATTTTATTATATATACTATTATTTATATTTAAATTGTTCAAGTGGGAAGTTATGATTTCAAAGTTATGAATTTCAAAGTATTATATTATCAAGTGTTATGATTTCCAAAGTGTTACCATTTCTAAGCTTTATAATCTCGAAAGTGTTATAACTTAGAAAGTGCTATGATTTTGGAAATGGATATATTTGAAGTGAAAATGATATCGTTTTGATATGGTTTGAAATGGAAATGATATTTTGGTTTTTGAAGTATAAACTATTTTGAAATGACCACGGTGTTATAATAACGATTGGTTGTTAAAGAGACCGGAATCGGATATGGGCATACTCTCTGTCGATACCGAAAACCACTTTAACAACTGTGTACGCGGTGGAGATTCCAGAATGAAGTATGATGGTGGAGACGATCCTATATGAGGTATATACATGGACCCAACTCTCGTGAGTTGGCATAAAGTGGCTAAAACAGGATCAATCGACGGGCTAATGAGGTAGCTCCTCTGATCGGACACACTCCATCGTATACCATTCTATTACTTTGTGATTGATTTGGTGCGCACCTTCGGATTTTCGGGAGTGTGGCTCGAGGTGGGAGATTGCTGCGACTTTGCGTTACCACCGGCCCGGTAGTGTAATTGGTATATTTACCCTGGCATTGCCTAGTTGTGTCGTGTCACCTACCCTAGCGTGCTTTACTACGAGTTTGATTTGTGTCGTACCTATGGAGTATCCTCTGCTAGCTCCAGTTTATGGGGTATTACGGTACTGTATAGACTATTGGCACTATAAAATGTGTTAAGGGGGATATGGTGTAACGACCCACCCTTCTATACACAGAAAGACGCATTATCTTTAAGAAAGAAAGAGGTGAGAAATAGAAAAGATAGAGAAGAAAGAAGAAACAACATCAGAATCTCAACAACGGAACGAATGAAATATAATATATCACATAAGAGATTACATAGTAACATATACATCAGAGTTACACAGATAATACAACACATACTGGACAGTTATAAACACCTGTCTAGTTAATACAACTCGATACAACTCAAACATCACAGAGATACAACACAGCGGAAATACACATAAACACTAACACAACAAAACCAATATATATCTATACGCTGAAGCCTCCTGCTCCATTGCTCCTCTAGAATTCGTCAAAGCTAACCTGAATCCCTTGGCTACTCGTAAAAATTTGAGTACCCGAGAGTTTAAGAAAAAGAGAAATAAACTCCGGGTCAGACATGGGTCTGGTATGAGTAAACGGTTAAAGTTGCTTAACTTTGAAAATCCTTTGAAAACAAAAGGTATCACGTAAGACTTCCCACACATAAACATGGAAATTTTTTTACCTTACGCTAACCAAACATTTGATAGGAAATTCTATGATATTATAATAGTGTCTAGGGTTTTCAAGTAAATAAGAAATAGCTGAAATTGTTACATCTATTA
Organism: Allium fistulosum; assembly: GCA_030737815.1. NCBI lineage: Eukaryota > Viridiplantae > Streptophyta > Magnoliopsida > Asparagales > Amaryllidaceae > Allium > Allium fistulosum. Next base: position 241,401,462 of record CM060902.1, read on the forward strand.
AATTCCACCATACTAGCCAACAAGTGGGTAATACAATCAAATCCGATGGCACTTATTGGAGATTGGATTCCATACAATGGCAGGGCTACTGGGGTACCTCCCATCACAGTACCTGGCCTAGATCAGCGTACCGAGGACCCACCCTAAGTCCCCTGCAACACAAGGCCGGAACCATCCCTTACTGGATAATCCCGAATAAAATCACCCCACAGTTGTGATCAACAACCGCGCCACTAAGCCGAAATAAAAAGGGACATCTAGACAGGGATGACCTTACTCTCAAGTGGGTGCGACCCACGAAGCCTTGCTGCACCTCCCTGTTTTAGCCATTTCCGGTTGATGAGGATTGAGGCTACGATTACCTTTAGAGAACACATCTCTTTGAATGCTCATCGTCCACCTGACGATGTGTTGAAAGCATTCAATCCATACAAGTTCGTTCCGGGTCGAAACCGAAGGCATTATCTCGTTACACTCATTTTGGAATCATCCTCAGAGTTAACGACAATAACCCTTGCACTCTGAATCTTCATCTTCACTTGAGATTCACGACCTATCGTTAATTTGGAACGATGTGGTTTTCGGATATCCAAATCTGGAAACCCGATCCCGGTCTCATCAAATCCAAACCGTGTCTTTTAAGGCCAAGTTGTTTTAAAGTTAGAACAATTCATTTCATTATCCATATACACACAGATAGATAATTCACAATATCACAAATAGATAATTCACAATATCATCATAAATAGATAATCCACATCACACAGCATTACTTATCTCGTATCTGAGATTTCAAACCCTTTAAGGCAAACAATATCATCCATCCATACATAAGCAAGGATTAATAATCACACCATTTATAATTAATTTAAAATGAATTAAATTAATTACCTTATCTTTAATTAATTTAAAGTAAATTAAATTAATTACTTCATTCTATAAATCCTGCTTACTTAACCATTAATTAATTATAAATCAATTAATTAATCATTCTCTAATTTCCATCTTAATTAATCATCTTTGATTAACTAACCCTTAATTACATTCAATTAATTACCCTTTAATTAATTTCACAAATTAATTATCCTTAACCAAATACAGTAATTTATCATTAATTACATTAATTTATGATCCTTAATAAATTACTTCCATTAATTAATTAACTATAATTAATTATATAAATCCTTTGATTAATTCTTTGATAAATTACACTAAGTAATAAATCTTTAATTACTTCTCCTAAGTAATTATACTTTAATTACTTCCATTAAGTAATTTCCTTTAATTAATTACATCATGTAATTACACATTAATTACTTCGTTGAGTAATTACACTATTCAATTTCATTAAGTATTTACTTAATCAACCATCACATGAATATCTTTAATTAATTACAATTAATTATCTTGAATTAATCACATTCATTTGATTTATTACAATTGGGTAATTCATTCCTTAATTAACTTAAACAAATTAATTAATCTGAACTATAGATTAATTATCCTTTAATTATTAATTAATAAACCTTAATTATCAATTAATAAAACTTAATAACAAATTACTCACTTACCAGTTAATCAACCTCTACATAACATTTAATTAACCCTTAATTAATCTTTAATTATAGATTAATTATCTCTTAATTATTAATTAATAAATCATAATCATTAGTTAATTAGTTAATTAATTATTCTTAAATTAATTACTTAATTCATCCTTTATCCTTAATTAATTAAATTAATTAATTATACTTAATTTCCTAATTAACTTAATTAATTCCAAGATAATAAAACTTCTTTAACTTAAGATAAACATTATCTTAATTACCATCTCCGACCTCTGACGAACTCTCCGGCACGTCGCTCCTCATTGATGCAACAAGAATCGATCGCCAGAACTTTCGTACGAGCCTCAAAACGAAATCGAGAGATGGGAAAGAAACTGGAACACATGACCACCACCAGAAACGCCTTGAACTGCCCATGCCGATCGCCAGAACACTAGAAACTCTGGCCACACACTCTCCGACCATCTACGAAGCCATCCCCAGAGTTCCATCGCACTTGAAACAATAGAGAAGATGCATCACGCAAATTCCAGACTCGACCAAATTTAGGGTTAGAAACCTAAATCTCCTCCTCAACGTCACCTCGACGATCTGGAACACTTCCAGACATTTTTCCCAAACACCCCTCAGCTTCGTCCATCCCCAGACAAGATTCCGACCATCCCAGTCACCTAGATCATCAGGAAACTCTCGAAAACCCATTTCCAGTTATCCCCAAAATCCACATTCATTACTTCATTTAAAATTGTGATTTTGGTTTTAAAAATCATATTTTCCCAGGCCATTTCAAGTTATAAACTTGAATTAGAGAATTTTAACCATTAGTTTTTAACATGTTTGTAATTTAATTTCTTATTTTACTTTAAAGCTTGATTTCCAGACACTATATAAATATAAACATGTTTAAACTCTTTTTAGATCCAAGTTTAAGTTTAAGCAAACTAAATTTGTTTGAAACTAAAGCCTATCACAGATCATAGGAGAAAGAAAAATGGAATTTGAATTAAACTTAAACTCTGTAATATAAAATAGAGAAGAACCATATATAACAGACATGTACAACATGAATACAATCATATATCAGAATTCTACACTTATTCATACACATGTAGGCATCATTATCATAGAGATTTCACAAGCAACATTCATTAACTTATTTAGATTTTAATAATAATGTTTACTCACCAGATTTGAAAAAGGCAGAGGCTTGAAACTTGATTTGAAACAAGAAGGCTTGCAAAAACTGAAATTGGAAAACTTGTATACTTCTGTTGTTTTGATTCCAGAGAACATTGTCTTGCTTTGACTTAAAAACTGAAAGCTTTAAAAACTGGAACTTGAAAGTTTGAAACTGGAATGGACTTCAGAGATTTCTTTTGAAAGATGCTTTATTTTCTTTAAAAACTAAAATGATTTTGCTTGCTTAGTTGATTTCAGGTTTGCATTGAGAATAGCCTTTGCTCAGGCTTTTGAAAATAGATTACAGGGTTTGTTTTCTGGTTTTCATTGTTTTATGAACGAAAAAGAAAAAGAAAGCTTGATATAAAGAAAACAAGTAGGCAGAGGCTAAGAAATGCTGGTACAAGATTTTTATATTTATTAGATCAGAGATCTTTTGGTATGGAGGCTAAAATGAAACATTTTGTACACAAGCATTCATTAACATGTCATACCCATCCCCTTTAATTCAATTCGTATGTACTGAGATGATGTTTTCTTGCCTTGCCTATCTACAATGCTATAGTACATGTATTTCTTTTCATTTTGCAGGTACAAATCTTGTGTATCTTTGTCTTGGTTTTGACTTACTTCTTTGCATACATAAGGTGATAGTGTGTATATATATATATATATATATATATATATATATATATATATATACATACACAATTCTAGAATCATCTTAAGCTCCTATAAGTTGTTATATTTATTTGTATTAGGTTAGCTTGTGTATTTATTCCTATTTTTACATGACCATTATTTTTATTTCTATTTATAAACTTAATGTAATTAACTAATGTATATTTTCTATTTTAAACTTAACTACCAAACACTTCATTTAATTATTTATTTATTTATTTTCACTTATGTTAAATATGTTTATATATATTAATACTTACATTTATGACCATATATTTGTTTTATATTTATTTAATATAGACAAGATTTATTTTAATTTAAACATTATTACCAAAATTACATCAAATATATATATATAGATCAAAATGTAATAAGTAGAGTTTTACTTAAATTTAAGATAGATTTTTATTGTAATTATATTGGAACACTTTTATTTTAAATTCTCAGATCATAATTTTCTTCTAAACTACACACATATATATACATATTTAGATAACACTTATTAAATTAGAAATAATAGGACTATTTAAATCTATTTATAAAATAACACAAATTAAATTTGTAACTAATTATTCTTATTGAAAATCAATCTAAAATCATAATTTAAAACATCACATTATTAATAAATTAGTTATTTATATTTGAAAATAACAATTTAAATCGATTTTAAATACTTTAATTAAGAGATTATCGCATTTTAAATTCCTCGAAATTTCGGGATGTCACATTCCTTCCCCCTTAAAAGAATTTCGTCCTCGAAATTTAAAACAAAAGATAATCCAAAGTTTTATTTTCAACCAATTCAACATACAAATCAGCCATACACAACCAAACAAACAATTTCAATCAACAAACAATTCAATCAAACAAACAACACTAGCTATTCGGACACAGATCCGGATAAGCTTCCAAAAAAATTTCCCGAGTTTCCCAGGTACAGATACTAGAATACTCGCTCTACTGAATCAAACTAGCTATACTACTGAGCTACTGAGCTCCTACTCATCTAGATCTAAAATCTATACAAGAGATCTAACCACACTCAAGATCTGATCAACAACAAACCCTTCTGAACTGCTGGTTCCAAAACCAATGATGGATCAAACACGTATTCTCTCAAAGATACGTGAAATACCTTGAATCCCAGTCTACCAAACTTCAATTCACTCCTGTAGTCCAAAATACTTATCCTTACAAGGAATATAGAAAGATCCAAAATATCTCGGAGCTGGCTTCCCAATCTTACCCAATCTTATAGCTCCCTGAATCAGAGAAAATCTCAACAACATCGAAGTCTCCAACTTCGAAATCCAAATTCTTCCGTCTCTTACCCACAAACTCCTTTGACGGTTCTGGACTGCCTACAACCTTTTCTGACCAGCTCAAACTTCGCTGATGCTTCGATAAACAAACCGGATCAAAATAACTCAACAAAATATCCTCTCCAGATTTACCCAAAATCCAGAATACAACTCTACTCCACTATCATAAGTAAATTACAACTTACTTCTCCTATCCAGAAAAGACAAAACAAAAACACTTGCCAAACTGGCCTCAAATCCAGAAAAATTTCCTGTAGAAATTCTCTAATCCCAAAACACTACAACTTCCGGTTGCTTCAACTCTAGAACAGCTGCCACCATGCTTCCGCTGCACAACTCTGATCTGAAGTAGATAAGAATGTCGATGAATTCGAACAAAATCTTAACCAACACCTCCTGGACACACAATTCAACAGATCCACTACAATCGGAAACGAACTGCTCAAAGAAACAGATGAGTCCTCAGTCAAGGGTACTGTCTTCAGCTACCCTTAGCTAGAAGAATCTCGAAACTAGATACAGAAGAGAAAACACAAATGCTACACCAAATCTTCTTAGCTGAACCATCGGTACCACTTCTGGATTCCATTCGATACCAAATTCAATCTCCAGATGCTGACAAAACTCTGACTTCCTGAAGACATCCAAAAAAAATCTCTGAAAACCCAAGAGAACACTCAGACTATCGCAAGTCACTTTTGCGATCAATCCGGCCTATTTCCAAAGAAAACTGCCCTCTCCTTGCCAATCAAAACAGCTTATGCTTATGAAGCCAATCCATCGAAGAAACGGAACCACTCTGCTGCTTCTGAACTCCACTGCTAAGCTAGAAAGCTTCCTTGCCAACACACAGAACACTCCGAGCTGCGCTGCTGACACCTATGCCAAGGAATTCCTAATCCAAAGTTCTTCGAGAAACTCGGACCTCAAACCAAACAGAAACACCCTGCTGAACACAGCCACAACACCGAAGCAGACACACTTCCTTAACTTGTTCCAAAGAGACATCTTCGGAGACATCCATAGTCATTGTGTCTCATCACACAGCTACTACATCCTGAGGTATCAAGATATCATGACTTACTTCTGTCCAACCGACAGATCCAAACTCTCAAAAATCCGCTCACACGAGCGCGATCAAACATGCACTTCAATGATGAACTCCGAATTCTTAACAGGTTTCCTTCAGAGATCAATAAAATCCTTACATCAAGCAAAGCTCACTCGAGACAGTATTAGGTCTACAGTCTCGACATATACACTTCCAACCACGAACATTCAAACTCCAACCATTGGTAGTCGTGTTACACACACCACTACCCTATCTACCTTTATAACTTATATTGGAAAACCCGAACAGGTAACCCAACAGATAGGTAGAAATATAGATATACATATATATATATATATATATATATATATATACAAAATTACAAATACGCTCTCTCAAGAAAGATACCACTCCAGAGCTTAGGTATTCGCTCAACCTATGCTCTGATACCACTGTAACGACCCGCCCTTCTATACACAGAAAGACGCATCATCTTTAAGAAAGAAAGAGGTGAGAAATAGAAAAGATAGAGAAGAAAGAAGAAACAACATCAGAATCTCAACAACGAAACGAATGAAATATAATATATCACATAAGAGATTACATAGTAACATATACATCAGAGTTACACAGATAATACAACACATACTGGACAGTTATAAACACCTGTCTTGTTAATACAACTCGATACAACTCAAACATCACAGAGATACAACACAGCGGAAATACACATAAACACTAACACAACAAAACCAATATATATCTATACAATGAAGCCTCCTGCTCCATTGCTCCTCCAGAATTCGTCAAAGCTAACCTGAATCCCTTGGCTACTCGTAAAAATTTGAGTACCTGAGAGTTTAAGAAAAATAGAAATAAACTCCGGGTTAGACATGGGTCTGGTATGAGTAAACGGTTAAAGTTGCTTAACTTTGAAAATCCTTTGAAAAAAAAGGTATCACGTAAGACTTCCCACACATAAACATGGAAAAGTTTTTACCTTACGCTAACCAAACATTTGATAGGAAATTCTATGATATTATAATAGTGTCTAGGGTTTTCAAGTAAATAAGAAATAGCTGAAATTGTTACATCTATTAAATTCCAGCATACTAGCCAACAAGTGGGTAATACAATCAAATCCGATGGCACTTATTGGAGATTGGATTCCATACAATGGCAGGGCTACTGGGGTACCGCCCGTCACAGTACCTAGCCTAGATCAGCGTACCGAGGACCCATCCTAAGTCCTCTGCAACATAAGGCCGGAACTATCCTTACTGGATAATCCCGAATAAAATCACCCCACGGTTGTGATCAGCAACCGCACCACTAAGCCGAAATAAAAAGGGACATCTAGACAGGGATGACCTTACTCTCAAGTGGGTGCGACCCACGAAGCCTTGCTGCACCTCCCCTGTTTTAGCCATTCTCGGTTGATGAGGCTTGAGGCTACGATTACCTTTAGAGAACACATCTCTTAGAATGCTCATCGTCCACCTGACGATGTGTTGAAAGCATTCAATCCATACAAGTTCGTTCTGGGTTCGAACGAAACCTAAGGCATTATCTCGTTACACTCATTTTGGAATCATCCTCAGAGTTAACGACAATAACCCTTGCACTCTGAATCTTCATCTTCACTTGAGATTCACGACCTATCGTTAATTTGGATCGATGTGGTTTTCGGATATCCAAATCTGGAAACCCGATCCCGGTCTCATCAAATACAAACCGTGTCTTTTAAGGCCAAGTTGTTTTAAAGTTAGAACAATTCATTTCATTATCCATATACACACAGATAGATAATTCACAATACCACAGATAGATAATTCACAATATCATCATAAATAGATAATCCACATCACACAGCATTACTTATCTCGTATCTGAGATTTCAAACCCTTCAAGGCAAACAATATCATCCATCCATACATAAGCAAGGATTAATAATCACACCATTTATAATTAATTTAAAATGAATTAAATTAATTACCTTATCTTTAATTAATTTAAAGTAAATTAAATTAATTACTTCATTCTATAAATCTTGCTTACTTAACCATTAATTAATTATAAATCAATTAATTAATCATTCTCTAATTTCCATCTTAATTAATCATCTTTGATTAACTAACCCTTAATTACATTCAAGTAATTACCCTTTAATTAATTTCACAAATTAATTATCCTTAACCAAATACAGTAATTTATCATTAATTACATTAATTTATGATCCTTAATAAATTACTTCCATTAATTAATTAACTATAATTAATTATATAAATCCTTTGATTAATTCTTTGATAAATTACACTAAGTAATAAATCTTTAATTACTTCTCCTAAGTAATTATACTTTAATTACTTCCATTAAGTAATTTCCTTTAATTAATTACATCCTGTAATTACACATTAATTACTTCGTTGAGTAATTACACTATTCAATTTCATTAAGTATTTACTTAATCAACCATCACATGAATATCTTTAATTAATTATAATTAATTATCTTGAATTAATCACATTCATTTGATTTATTACAATTGGGTAATTCATTCCTTAATTAACTTAAACATATTAATTAATCTTAACTGTAGATTAATTATCCTTTAATTATTAATTAATAAACCTTAATTATCAATTAATAAAACTTAATAACAAATTAATTACTTCTTACTTACCAGTTAATCAACCTCTACATAACATTTAATTAACCCTTAATTAATCTTTAATTATAGATTAATTATCTCTTAATTATTAATTAATGAATCATAATCATTAGTTAATTAGTTAATTAATTATTCTTAAATTAATTACTTAATTCATCCTCTATCCTTAATTAATTAAATAAATTAATTATACTTAATTTCCTAATTAACTTAATTAATTCCAAGATAATAAAACTTCTTTAACTTAAGATAAACATTATCTTAATTACCATTTACATTTCAAAATCCTTTTATCTTTATAATTAACTTTACTTAACAAAATTTTAGATTAAATAAATCTTAACACTTCTTAACAAATGTTAAGGAACAATTTGATATTTAAAAAGAAATGTTATAAAGAAAGTTTAACCAATTTGTTTTTAAATTTCAAAAATCTTATTTTTAAAAACTTTTATAAAACTGGATTTTGGCTACTTCGGGTCATACCCGAATGCTACTCGGGTTTAAACCCGAGTTCTCCTCTACTTCCATTTTTAAAAAAACTTAGTAGACATTTTACAGTTTTAAAAACTGAAGCATATCACCTTCAAAATACTCGAGTACGAACCCGTGTTAAACACCCAAAATCTCGACCTTCACTTCGAGAAAACTCCCACCCTAAAACACTGACACGCACGCCATCTCGTGCACATGCACCATCGCCGGAGCCATCTCCGACCTCTGACAAACTCTCCGGCACGTCGCTCCTCATCGATGCAACAATAATCGATCGCCAGAACTTTCGTACGAGCCTCAAAACGAAATCGAGAGATGGGAAAGAAACTGGAACACGTGACCACCACCAGAAACGCCTCGAACTGCCCATGCCGATCGCCGGAACACCAGAAACCATGGCCACACACTCTCCGACCATCTACGAAGCCATCCCCAGAGTTCCATCGCACTCGAAACAATAGAAAAGATGCATCATGCAAATTCCAGACTCGACCAAATTTAGGGTTAGAAACCTAAATCTCCTCCTCAACGTCACCTCGACGATCTGGAACACTTCCAGACAATTTTCCCAAACACCCCGCAGCTTCGTCCATCCCCAGACAAGATTCCGACCATCCCAGTCAACTAGTTCATCAGGAAACTCTCGAAAACCCATTTCCAGTTAGCCCCAAAATCCACATTCATTACTTCATTTAAAATTGTGATTTTGATTTTAAAAATCATATTTTCCCAGGCCATTTCAAGTTATAAACTTGAATTAGAGAATTTTAACCATTAGTTTTTAACATGTTTGTAATTTAATTTCTTATTTTACTTTAAAGCTTGATTTCCAGACACTATATAAATATAAACATGTTTAAACTCTTTTTAGATCCAAGTTTAAGTTTAAGCAAACTAAATTTGTTTGAAACTAAAGCCTATCACAGATCAGTGGAGAAAGAAAAATGGAATTTGAATTAAACTTAAACTCTGTAATATAAAATAGAGAAGAACCATATGTAATAGACATGTACAACATGAATACAATCATATATCAGAATTCTACACTTATTCATACACATGCAGACATCATTATCATAGAGATTTCACAAGAAACATTCATTAACTTATTTAGATTTTAATAAAAATGTTTACTCACCAGATTTGAAAAAGGCAGAGGCTTGAAACTTGATTTGAAACAGGAAGGCTTGCAAAAACTGAAATTGGAAAACTTGTATACTTCTGTTGTTTTGATTCCAGAGAACATTGTCTTGCTTTAACTTAAAAACTGAAAGCTTTAAAAACTGGAACTTGAAAGTTTGTAACTGGAATGGACTTCAGAGATTTCTTTTGAAAGATGCTTTATTTTCTTTAAAAACTGAAATGCTTTTGCTTGCTTAGTTGATTTCAGGTTTGCATTGAGAATAGCCTTTGCTCAGGCTTTTGAAAATAGATTACAGGGTTTGTTTTCTGGTTTTCATTGTTTTACGAACGAAAAAGAAAAAGAAAGCTTGATATAAAGAAAACAAGTAGGCAGAGGCTAAGAAATGCCGGTACAAGATTTTTATATTTATTAGATCAGAGATCTTTTGGTATGGAGGCTAAAATGAAACATTTTGTACACAAGCATTTATTAACATGTCATACCCATCCGTTCATTACATTTGTACACAACTTCCTAAAGATCGCAATAGATTTCCTAGGGATCTGTTCACAACTTCAGCTTGTCTATCCGTCTGTGTATGATTAGCGCTCCTAGATGTCAACTTAGTTCCAGCCATGTTCCATAGACTCATCCAGATATGGTTCAGACAATGAGTATCTCTATTCGAAACAATAGATTCAGGTAATCTATGAAATCGATAGATCTTTCTGGTGTATAACTGAATGACATTAACTGCCTCTGCAGTCTTCTTATAGGTAATGAAATGTACCAATTCTGAAAAACGGCCAACCTCCACATAATTAGAATTATTTCCATGTTGCGTTCGCGATAATCCCAAAACAAAGTCCACACTAACATCCTCTCGTAATTTAGCCTGTACATGCAACGGCATACATAAACTCGCATTTGTCGTGGTCTTCTTTGAAACTTGTCGACTATGTCTTCTCTGAACAGACCTTTCAACTTCCTTCCTCAGTGATGGTTCAAAATAAGACTGTGAGATTAACTGTATAGTACGATCACAGCTCAAGTGTCTTCCTACATGCAAGTCTTTGATAAATTTCATTTGCCAACTGCAATCTGTAGTAGACAATTGACTTCATTTGACTAACAATCCATCAACCAGTTTTCTCAACTCTTCCTGCTCTGTCGGACACATATGATAACGTGGCCTATGTGGTACAATAACATCTGGCATTTGATCAACATGATATTGTATGTCCCTCAGTGGCGGTACTTCCTTGGGCAACTCTGCAGGGAGTACATCTTCAAATTCATTTACCACTGGCTCATCCTTCTCAGGAGTCTCGAGATCTTTATTGGTTTCATTCCCATTCGACATAAACACTTCCGCTCAATCCTCAACTTCTTTAACCAACTCTTCTATAGATGATAGACTAATCGAATCCACCTTCTTCACTGATAAATTACCCCCTTCATCTCGTGACATACTTTCTTCATCCTCATCAATCCTCATTGGTTGTGAATTTTCAACTTCATGTTCATCAAGCTTCGTCGGTTGAAAAATATCAACTTCATCTTTATCAAACTTTGCTGGTTGTGAATTTTCTACCTCATGTTCGTCAAACTTTGTTGGTTGAAAAACATCAACTTTTTCTGTATCTAACTTCGCGGATTGTGAGTAATCAACTTTATGGTTATCAAACTTCGCGGGTTGAGAAGAATCTACTTTATCTTCATCAAACTTCGGCGGTTGAGAACAATCTACTTCATCTTCCACTTCAACACTACCTTTCACTTCTTCAACAAATTCTTTTGAAAATATTAAATTAGTTGCTTCTACCTTCTTCTCTGGCTTGCAGTCACTTTGTTCACGCTTCTTAAGAACTAAGGTAATCTTGGTTCCTTCGAACATGAAACTGTAGCTGTTGGCGTGACTATTATGTTGGACAGCTCGATCATATTGCCATGGACTTCCCAACAGTAGATGACATACATCCATATCAACCACATCACACCATATATCATCTTTGTACTTTTTCCCAATAGAAAATGTAACCAATGTTCGTCTTCCCACTGTCACTACTTCCCCTTCCTTTATCCATGCCAGTTTATACGGTCTAGGGTGTTTTTCAGTCTTCAACCCCAACTTTATAACGGCTTTTTCAGAGATAAGGTTATCACAACTTCCCACATCAATAATGAATTTACAAACCTTTCCCAAAATAGTACAGGTAGACTGAAAAATATTGTTCCTTAGCCAAATAGAATCATTCTCATGCTTTGGCAAATGACACCGTTCGTCTCTATGTCCACGTATGTCTCTATGATCATGCAAATTTCTTCTACTTGGTCTTTTGACATCACGATATGGTTCATTGTCAAACTCACATGGAGTTCTTCTCTATTCATCTCTATACCCATGGTGATCTCGTCTCATTAAAATTGATGATCCTCTTTTATCTTGATAAGTCTGTGGCGACACCCTCCTTGCTTCCGTAACCGATGGCGAAACTCTGTTTCCTCCATGGTTCAAGACTGGTGACCTTCCTCTTTGACTTTGATTCAAATCCATCATCAACTTCTCCAACTTTCCAAAACCTTTATTGAACTTCTCTTCGAGGTTATCACTAATTCGTTGCTCGATTGCCTTAGCATCTTCTCTTCTATACACATCGGCAATATTCTGATGACGATTACCTCTTCTTGGATGCATGATTGATCTTCAACGAATCATCAAACAAATTCTAACACAAATTTCAAAAACTTGGCTTCGGTCTAGCTTAAACCAAACTAATGCAACCTTTAATACTCGTCCTAGATCAAACTCTATAATCGGCTCAACTTCAACTAGTTCGGCTTTAACTCTCGGCCTTGAACAACAAATGAACAAATAATGCACGGCCTTGACTCTTCAACACAATGTGATGCACAACTTCAACTTCTAGTCCTCGGCTTTAATCTTCAAACTCTTCAATAAGAATTAGCTCCAAGACTCGGCTTAGCTATGATTGGCAAAGTCTAGCTCTGATACCAAATGATGTAGCAGCGGATAACAAAAATGATGAAACGATGAAAGTAGCAATCGGTGGATTGAAAATACCAAACGCCCAACTCCGTTGATCTCAAAGATGCCAGAATCTAGCTATCTTCGTCACGTTGATCGTGCACGATGCCGTGAAGAAAGATCTACGATTCTTCGAACGTTGATCTTGCGCACTAGATACCGTGAATCGGCTTCAACAATCGTTGATTCGAGCGCACTCGAATGACGAAGGTGGAGATAGGAGATCACAGTCAACTACCAATTTAAGAAGAGGCACAAAGCACTCAAACAAAGTTTTATTCAAAATCAATCAACTCTTACAAAGGACACCACCCCCTATTTATAGGGTTACAATCACACGACTCAACACATTACAACACATAGATCGTGAACGACCTAACACTTGCGACCTAAAACAAACACATCACATTACATCACAACACAACACGGGACCTACGACTTAACATATTTACAACATATACGAGTTACAAACATAACGACATAAGAAATACAACATGCGACCTAAGGATACAACACACATGACCTAAGATTACAACACCACGCGGCATAACCTTCAGTGACATGAGTAGAATCAGCTTCCAGAATGACTTATGCGACCTATAGGATGAGCGACTTAAGGAATTGAGCGACCTTGGCTTGAGCGACCTAAAATTGATGCAGCCTATGGTCGAGCAACTCAAGGTAGGAGCGTCATAAGAGATACGGCAGCGACATAAAGAAGATAGTAACATAAGAAGGAGCGACATAACTTCCTGCGACCTATGGAATAACATCTTTAGCGACCTAACATGAAGTTGTATATGTGAGCGACCTAACATAGGTCGTAGCTCGCTCGTACGTCCTGAGCGACTTAAAGCTTCTCACGACCTAAGGACGGAAGGTCGTTCGCGACCTAATTCAAGCGGCATATTGGAGCGACTTATCTGCATAGTGGCACGACCTATCTTGTTAAGTCGTAACTCTTTAGGTCGTAGTTCTTTAGGTCGTAACCCTTTAGGTTGTAGCTGGCGGATAGAGTTAGGTCGTAACTCTTTTTCACGTGACTCGTTAGGTCGTGAGCGACATAAGGAAAGACTTAGCTCGGGAAAGACTTAGCTCGCATGACTTGCTTGATCGGTCTTCATAGCTCTTTTATGACCTAAAATGGCGCGACTTAGGGATGAATGTGCTAGGTCGTAGCTCAGGGGAGTTAGGTCGTTGGCGACCTAAGTCTTCATCAGACTGGGCTGCATCATCCTCCCCTGGTTGGGAAAAATTCGTCCTCGAATTTAAATGCTCTTCGTCTTCAATACTCTTATCCTCGTAAAATGGAACCAAGTGTTTGATATTGTCAATGTTGGCAATAAGAAGACGATCCGGTAAACTCAATTTATAAACATTCTCGTTAATTCCCTTTACGACTTTTAAATGACCATTCCTTCTAGCTTCTAGCTTGTTGTAAGTTCCAAAAAGAAATCGATCATTGGTAAACACTACATACATAAAATCTCCTTCCTTGAATTCAATGCTTCGACGTTTAATCTCTGCTGACTGTTTATGTTTCTCAGTTGCCTTAAGAAATAGTTCTTGTACAACTTTGTAGCATCCTTGCAACTCATTCACAAAAACATTAGCCCATTTAATCACTCCTCTCTGCGGTGACACTGTTGATAGATCTAACGGTCCTTTAGTAATGTTGGAATAAACAGCTTGGAATGGATTGAACCCGGAGTTACGATTAACTGTATGGTTGTGTGCAAACTTCGCTTGACATAACTTCGAATTCCAACTTTTCAAGTTATCATCCACGAGGCATCGCAATAGATTTCCTAGGGATCTGTTCACAACTCCAGCTTGTCTACCCGTCTGTGTATGATTAGCGCTCCTAGATGTCAACTTAGTTCCAGCCATGTTCAATAGAATCATCCAGATATGGTTCAGACAGTGAGTATCTCTATTCGAAACAATAGATTCAAGTAATCTATGAAATCGATAGATCTTTCTGGTGTATAACTGAACGACATTAACGGCCTCTGCAGTCTTCTTATAGGTAATGAAATGTACCAATTCTGAAAAACGGCCAACCTCCACATAATTAGAATTATTGCCATGTTGCGTTCGCGATAATCCCAAAACAAAGTCCACACTAACATCCTCCCGTAATTTAGCCTGTACATGCAACAACATACATAAACTCGCATTTGTCGTGGTCTTCTTTGAAAATTGTCGACTATGTCTTCTCTGAACAGACCTTTCAACTTCCTTCCTCAGTGATGGTTCAAAATAAGACTGTGAGATTAACTGTATAGTACGATCACAGCTCAAGTGTCTTCCTATATGCAAGTCTTTGATAAATTTCATTTGCCAACTTCAATCTGTAGTAGACAATTGACTAGCAATCCATCAACCAATTTTCTCAACTCTTCCTGCTCTGTCGGACACATATGATAACGTGGCCTATGTGGTACAATAACATCTGGCATTTGATCAACATGATATTGTATGTCCCTCAGTGGCGGTACTTCCTTGGGCAACTTTGCAGGGAGTACATCTTCAAATTCATTTACCACTGGCTCATCCTTCTCAAGAGTCTCGAGATTTTTACTGGTTTCATTCCCATTCGACATAAGCACTTCCGCTCTATCCTCCACTTCTTTAACCAACTCTTCTGTAGATGATAGACTAATCGAATCCACCTTCTTCACTGATAAATTACCCCCTTCATCTCGTGACATACTTTCTTCATCCTCATCAATCCTCATTGGTTGTGAATTTTCAACTTCATGTTCATCAAGCTACGTCGGTTGAAAAATATCAACTTCATCTTTATCAAACTTTGCTGGTTGTGAATTTTCAACCTCATGTTCCTCAAACTTTGTTGGTTGAAAAACATCAATTTCTTCTGTATCTAACTTCGTGGATTGTGAGTAATCAACTTTATGGTTATCAAACTTCGCGGGTTGAGAAGAATCTACTTTATCTTCATCAAACTTCGGCGGTTAAGAACAATCTACTTCTTCTTCCACTTCAACACCACCTTTCACTTCTTCAACAAATTCTTTTGAAAATATTAAATTAGTTGCTTCTACCTTCTTCTCTGGCTTGCAGTCACTTTGTTCACGCTTCTTAAGAACTAAGGTAATCTTGGTTCCTTCGAACATGAAACTGTAGCTGTTGGCGTGACTATTATGTTGGACAGCTCGATCATATTGCCATGGACTTCCCAACAGTAGATGACATACATCCATATCAACCACATCACACAATATATCATCTTTGTACTTTTTCCCAATAGAAAATGTAACCAATGTTCGTCTTCCCACTGTCACTACTTCCCCTTCCTTTATCCATGCCAGTTTATACGGTCTAGGGTGTTTTTCAGTCTTCAACCCCAACTTCATAACGGCTTTTTCAGAGATAAGGTTATCACAACTTCCCGCATCAATAATGAATTTACAAACCTTTCCCAAAATAGTACAGGTAGACTGAAAAATATTGTTCCTTAGCCAAATAGAATCATTCTCATGCTTTGGCAAATGACACCCTTCGTCTCTATGTCCACGTATGTCTCTATGATCATGCAAATTTCTTCTACTTGGTCTTTTGACAACACGATATGGTTCATTGTCAAACTCACATGGAGTTCTTCTCTCTTCATCTCTATACCCATGGTGATCTCGTCTCATTGAAATTGATGATCCTCTTTTATCTTGATAAGTCTGTGGTGACACCCTCCTTGCTTCCGTAACCGATGGCGAAACTCTGTTTCCTCCATGGTTCAAGACTGGTGACCTTCCTCTTTGACTTTGATTCAAATCCATCATCAACTTCTCCAACTTTCCAAAACCTTTATTGAACTTCTCTTCGAGGTTATCACTAATTCATTGCTCGATTGCCTTAGCATCTTCTCTTCTATACACATCGGCAATATTCTGATGACGATTACCTCTTCTTGGATGCATGACTGATCTTCAACGAATCTTCAAAAAAATTCTAACACAAATTTCAAAAACTTGGCTTCGGTCTAGCTTAAACCAAACTAAAGCAACCTTCAATACTCGGCCTAGATCAAACTCTATACTCGGCTCAACTTCAACTAGTTCGGCTTTAACTCTCGGCCTTGAAAAACAAATGAACAAATAATGCACGGCCTTAACTCTTCAACACAATGTGATGCACAACTTCAACTTCTAGTCCTCGGCTTTAATCTTCAAACTCTTCAATAAGAATTGGCTCCAAGACTCGGCTTAGCTATGATTGGCTAAGTCTAGCTCTGATACCAAATGATGCAGCAGCGGATAACAAAAATGATGAAACGATGAAAGTAGCAATCGGTGGATTGAAAATACCAAACGCCCAACTCCGTTGATCTCAAAGATGCCGGAATCTAGCTATCTTCGTCACGTTGATCGCGCACGATGCCGTGAAGAAAGATCTACGATTCTTCGAACGTTGATCTAGCGCACTAGATACCGTGAATCGGCTTCAACAATCGTTGATTCGAGCGCACTCGAATGCCGAAGGTGGAGATAGGAGATCACAGTCAACTACCAATCAATCAACTCTTACAAATGACACCACCCCCCCTATTTATAGGGTTACAATCACACGACTCAACACATTACAACACATAGGTCGTAAACGACCTAACACTTGCGACATAAAACAAACACATCACATTACATCACAACACAACACACGACCTACGACTTAACATATTTACAACATATACGAGTTACAAACATAACGACATAAGAAATACAACATGCGACCTAAGGATACAACACACATGACCTAAGATTACAACACCACGCTGCATAAGCTTCAGCGACATGAGGAGAATCAGCTTCCAGAATGACTTATGCGACCTATAGGATGAGCGACTTAAGGAATTGAGCGACCTTGGCTTAAGCGACCTAAAGTTGATGTGGCCTATGGTCGAGCGACTCAAGGTAGGAGCGTCATAAGAGATACGAAAGCGACATAAAGAAGATAGTAACATAAGAAGGAGCGACATAACTTCTTGCGACCTATGGAATAACATCTTCAGCGACCTAACATGAAGTGGTATATGTGAGCGACCTAACATAGGTCGTAGCTCGCTCGTACGTCCTGAGCGACTTAAAGCTTCTCGCGACCTAAGGACGGAAGGTCGTTCGCGACCTAAGTCAAGCGGCATATTGGAGCGACTTATCTACATAGTGGCGCGACCTATCTTGTTAAGTCGTAACTCTTTAGGTCGTAGTTCTTTAGGTCGTAACCCTTTAGGTCGTAGCTGGCGGATAGAGTTAAGTCGTAACTCTTTTTCACGTGACTCGTTAGGTCGTGAGCGACCTAAGGAAAGACTTAGCTCGGGAAAGACTTAGCTCGCATGACTTGCTTGGTCGGTCTTCATAGCTCTTTTGCGACCTAAAATGGCGCAACTTAGGGATGAATGTGCTAGGTCGTAGCTCAGGGGAGTTAGGTCGTTGGCGACCTAAGTCTTCATCAGACTGGGATGCATCATCCTCCTCTGGATGGGAAAAATTCGTCCTTGAATTTAAAAGCTCTTCGTCTGCGATACTCTTATCCTCGTGAAATGGAACCAAGTGTTTGATATTGGCAATGTTGGCAATAGGAAGACGATCCGGTAAACTCAATTTATAAACATTCTCGTTAATTCCCTTTACGACCTTTAAATGACCATTCCTTCTAGCTTCTAGCTTGTTGTAAGTTCCAAAAAGAAATCGATCATTGGTAAACACTGCATACATAAAATCTCCTTCCTTGCATTCAATGCTTCGACGCTTAATCTCTACTGGCTGTTTATGTTTCTCAGTTGCCTTAAGAAATAGTTCTTGTACAACTTTGTAGCATCCTTGCAACTCATTCACAAAAACATTAGCTTTGTCCATCCCCAGACAAGATTTCGACCATCCCAGTCACCTAGATCATCAGGAAACTCTCGAAAACCCATTTCCAGTTATCCCCAAAATCCACATTCATTACTTCATTTAAAATTGTGATTTTGATTTTAAAAATCATATTTTCCAAGGCCATTTCAAGTTATAAACTTGAATTAGAGAATTTTAACCATTAGTTTTTAACATGTTTGTAATTTAATTTCTTATTTTACTTTAAAGCTTGATTTCCTGACACTATATAAATATAAACATGTTTAAACTCTCTTTAGATCCAAGTTTAAGTTTAAGCAAACTAAATTTGTTTAAAACTAAAGCCTATCACAGATCAGAGGAGAAAGAAAAATGTAATTTGAATTAAACTTAAACTCTGTAATATAAAACAGAGAAGAACCATATATAACAGACATGTACAACATGAATACAACCATATATCAAAATTCTACACTTATTCATACACATGCAGGCATCATTATCATAGAGATTTCACAAGCAACATTCATTAACTTATTTAGATTTTAATAAAAATGTTTACTCACCAGATTTGAAAAAGGCAAAGGCTTGAAACTTGATTTGAAACAGGAAGGCTTGCAAAAACTGAAATTGGAAAACTTGTATACTTCTGTTGTTTTGATTCCAGAGAACATTGTCTTGCTTTGACTTAAAAACTGAAAGCTTTAAAAACTTGAACTTGAAAGTCTGAAACTGGAATGGACTTCAGAGATTTCTTTTGAAAGATGCTTTATTTTCTTTAAAAACTAAAATGCTTTTGCTTGCTTAGTTGATTTCAGGTTTGCATTGAGAATAGCCTTTGCTCAGGCTTTTCAAAAAAGATTACAGGGTTTGTTTCCTGGTTTTCATTACTTTATGAATGAAAAAGAAAATGAAAGCTTGATATAAAGAAAACAAGTAGGCAGAGGCTAAGAAATGCTGGTACAAGATTTTTATATTTATTAGATCAGAGATCTTTTGGTATGGAGGCTAAAATGAAACATTTTGTACACAGGCATTTATTAACATGTCATACCCATCCCCTTTAATTCAATTCGTATGTACTGAGATGATGTTTTCTTGCCTTGCCTATCTACAATGCTATAGTACATGTATTTCTTTTCATTTTGCAGGTACAAATCTTGTGTATCTTTGTCTTGGTTTTGACTTACTTCTTTGCATACATAAGGTGATAGTATATATATATATACACAATTCTAGAATCATCTTAAGCTCCTATAAGTTGTTATATTTATTTGTATTAGGTTAGCTTGTGTAATTATTCCTATTTTTACATGACCATTATTTTTATTTCTATTTATAAACTTAATGTATTTATCTAATGTATATTTTCTATTTTAAACTTAACTACCAAACACTTCATTTAATTATTTAATTATTTATTTATTTTCACTTATGTTAAATATGTTTATATATATTAATACTTACATTTATGACCATATATTTGTTTTATATTTATTTAATATAGACAAGATTTATTTTAATTTAAACATTATTACCAAAATTACATCAAATATATATATAGATCAAAATGTAATAAGTAGAGTTTTACTTAAATTTAAGATAGATTTTTATTGTAATTATATTAGAACACTTTTATTTTAAATTCTCAGATCATAATTTTCTTCTAAACTACACACACATATATACATATTTAGATAACACTTATTAAATTAGAAATAATAGGACTATTTAAATCTATTTATAAAATAACACAAATTAAATTTGTAACTAATTATTCTTATTTAAAATCAATCTAAAATCATAATTTAAAACATCACATTATTAATAAATTAGTTATTTATATTTGAAAATAACAAATTAAATCAATTTTAAATACTTTAATTAAGAGATTATCGCATTTTAAATTCCTCGAAATTCCGGGATGTCACATATGGGTAACGCCTTAACGCTATTTTGATAGTTTACTTTACTTTAGACATATTATAATAGCATATTACTACATAGTAGATAGTTTAACGGATCCTTGGAGGATGGTTATCCCAAACGTCCTTTGAGTTACTTGTATTTCAGTTGATATTTCACTTGAGTTGGATTTATTGGTATAAGAAAGTTCATCCTGACTCGAGTGTTTCATGTTTTGCTTTATGCTCGGGTCAGACTGAGTGTTACAGCATTTGAGACTCACCTTTGGAGTTGGAGCTTCGCTTGGAGATCCAGCTATCTATCCAGTTTTCTGTTATTCAGTTGATTCCAGTGATGTATTCTGATCTTGTATTTGACTATTGTATTGAGACATCTAAGTATTCGTGACTTCTGTTGTATCTTGTTTAACTCTGTTATATATATATATATATAGTAGCTTCATGAACTACTATTCTTTTGTTTCTGCTGCATTATTGTTATATTACTCTGTGTCTGTGATTCTGTGATTATTTATTTACTGTGTATGATGATTTTTTGCCAAATTTAAATTAACAATCTAATATTTTAAGCAATTCAAGTCCGACATGTTGGATGCGAATGGTTGAAAATTTCAGGATGTTACAGTTGGTATCAGAGCTCTAGTTTTAGGCAAAACTTAGCATATGTAGTAAATTTGATTACGGAATCACTTTCGTTCGAGCTTGAATTTCTTCCTTCTGACTCGGGTTCCTTTGAATTTTGGAACATTTCACTCGATTCCAAAATCTATCCTTGTCTTCCCTATTCATGTTTCCTTGATTCCGGAGTAACACATAGCTCCATTGAATGATTTGTAAAAGAGTGAAACTCCTTTACAATCTGTATTGATTCACCGGAGATTTATGTATCCTCGGTTTACGATGCTGCTATCTTTGCTATACCCGAAATTCTATCTCTGGCGATCGAATGTCGATTTGCTCTAGAATTCTATCTCGATCTTATTTTTGAAGTCACGTGTAACGACCCAGTATTTTGGACCATTCGCATCCATTATAAGTGTATAGGTAGACACTCATGCCGGAATTTAAATTTGGCAAAACTGAACATATACAGTAAATAAATAATCACAGATCACAGACAAAGAGTAATAAATGCAGCGGAAATAAAAGAGATAGTAGTTCATGAAGCTACTATATAAATGTATAAGTTTCATCAGAGTTAAACCAGATACAACAGAAGAGTAATACGATACATCAGATACAAATCAGAATACATCACTGAAATCATCGAATACTGAAAGCAGAATAGATGGCTGGATCTTCAAGCAAAGCTCCAACTTCAAAAGTGAGTCTCGAATACTGGTGCACTCAGTCTGACCCGAGCGTAAAGCAAAAACACAAGACACTCGAGTCAGGATTAACATTCTTATATTAATAAATCCAACTCAAGTGAAATAGCAATTGAAATACAAGTAACTCAAAGGATGTTGGAATAACCATCCTTTAAGGATCCGTTAAACTATCTACTATGTAGTAGTGTACGATAAGTTGATAATGCCTATCAGTAATATAAAATATCAAAATAGTGTTAAGTCATGGCCCATTCCACCCTTAACACATTTTTATTCCTAAGAGCATATACAAGACCGTAGTTTCCCCAAAACCGGAAGTCACTAGAGGGCAATCCATATACTAAAGGTACAAAACAAATCGTAGTGGTCGCGTATAGGGATACAAGTATGACAAGGCACATGAGGAAATACCCAAGGTAGTGAAACTACCGTTTGCCTGATCTGGACTGGTGAGAACGCATCGCCGCAGCAACCGCAACACCGCGAAACAACACTCCCAAAATCAAGGGTGCACCAATCGACAACAAGTAATGAGTAGTTCGAAGAAGTGTGTTCGCTTGAGGTAGCGGACCTCCATTGGCCCGGCACGGCTCCTGATTTTAGTCATTTCCAATTTGACACAAGTGTCAAGGCTATCCATTATCGTTCTCTTTCTTCAGTCATCACGAACATCATTCCAACCACTTCATTCTGGATCACCACTCCGCGTATAGTTATTAAAGTGGTTTTCGGTTTAGACAGAGAGTATGTCCATAACCGATCCCGGTCTCTTTAATAACTTTCATAATTATTACACTGATTGGTCGTTTAATATATTTCAAAACCAAATCATATTCAATTTCAAATAGAATTTGTAATCAACACTTCATTTGTCCTTCTAAACCAATTTCCAAAATTTACGTTTCAAAACTTCCACATTCATAATTTCAAGATCTTACAATTCAATTTCAATTTTCATTTAAAACACTTCAAATATTGATTCAAGTTTGCATATCAGTTTCATTCCGAAATCATTTAAATTAACTTAATTTAACATTCAAATCAATTTAAATTCATTTATCGATTTCATTTAATATTCGTTAAGTAAATTTGTCATTCAAAACAATTTCTATTAAATTTCCAATTCATTAAATCAATTATTTAAATTCAACTTCCTTATTTCAAAACTTACAATTTGAATTAAATTAAATTCATCAAATCAAATTCTTTAAATTTCAAGTCTTGCATTAATTTCAATAAATCACATTTTATTTCTTGATAAAGAAATTCAATTTCACTGATTTACTTACTTAAATGATTTTCCAAACTTAATTAATAAAGAAAACTCAATTTCAATTATTTACGAAGTAAAATTCACTTATTCAAAGGTTAAATTTTACTTATTAAAGAATTCAATTCAATTTGATCATTAAATAATTCAATCTTATTTAATTATTAAATAATTCAAAACTTAATTATTAAAAAATTTCAAAGTTTAATAATTTCAAACTTAATTATAATTTCAAACTTAATTCAATCATTTCTCAAATTAAACAACATTCTTTCATCAATTACATTGTTTATATTTTGTTTCAGATTATTAAATATTAACATTTCCTTTCATTAAAATTCAAATTTCAACTTCATTTCAAAACCATATTATTTATTCAAATAAAATCTTCGTTTACTTTTAAATCAAATTATTGACCAATCAGGTTTTATTTAATTCTCTATCCTAGGTCAAAGTTCAATTTGGGTATTTATCATTTCAACCCGATTCCAATTCAATTCAAAATCATAGCATAGCAAAGGGAACTTGCAGTGTGATAACTGGGATGGTGTCAAAGTAAATAAACAAGCAATAACAACAAGCAATGTCAATCCAAAAATCAAATAAATAATCCCGAAATAATCGTATTAATTCGCATTGTTATTTGTACGAATTAATATAATTATTTCTAGAATCTACACTATCATTTCATGTAGATTAAAGATTATTACATTACGGTTTTCACTTGTCATTCAATTTCAATTTTTACACTACAACAATTAATCCAATATACGTCGATGGTTCAAAGTGTAATTATCGCTATTCTATATGTCAATTAATTTAACAATTAAAAGGGGTCATATTCACTAATCAAATTTAACATATAAATCAGTTTTAAAATTTTTAACTATCCTATATCCATTTCAATTTTGCATACTATTTATCATTTAACACTAACAATTTAACGTCCAATATAAACATCAACAATCAATCAATTATCAGCCAAACTGCATTATCATCACATAAATAATTAACAGATAATGGTGTCAAATGTCACAGGTGAACTGATACAGGCAATGTGATATCCCGGGTTTTTGGGTAATATAAATTTAATAATCTGTATTAATAATTTAATTAATTTGATAAATTTTCTTTATAATTTTAGTTTAAATTGGTAATTTAATCTTTAAAGGATAATCAATATTTAATCTGGCAATATTGATAAGACTTGTTTGTTAAAGCTAATAAAATTTTATTCTATTTATAATATATATATATTTGATATATATTGTGAATGGAAATATCTTTTGTTTTAAATTAAAGATTGTATTTTAAAATTGTAATATATATGTATGTATATGTTATAATTTGGATTGTTTTGAATTTAATTTAATCTATTGATAATTTATATATGTATGAAGTATGATTTAAAGCTTTGTTTTAAAATTAATATTTTTCAAAGTTTAGTTTAGATTAATTCCATTATTTTCAAAATATAAGATAATTGTTTATTTTAAATGAAATTGTTTAAAAAGGATTTAAACAAGCTTTGTTTTGTCTTCTTTTTAAATGCTCAAATTAAAATGTTTATAAGTGTGTATATATGGTTTTAAATAAACTTTCCTTTTAAAATATCTCTTAAACTAAAATAGTTTGTAAATAAGTAAATGAATTTATATAAATCCATAATTACATATTAAGAAAACATAAATACTTTTGTAAATAAGGTTTTAAAATATAATTTCTTTTATAATAAGGTTTTAAACATAATTTTGCTTGTTTTAACACTTGTAAGTTAAGGGACTTATGCAATGAACATTTGTCTAATTTATAATATAACAAGTGGCATTATCTTGTTTTCTTTAAAGAATTTAACATTTATAAATAAAATATAGTTGTAGAGAAACCTGTTTTCATTTTTTCAGTTCGAATCTTTTTCTCTCCTCATCTTTCCAAAAACTGAAAACAAAGAAATAATAAATCAAAGCAGAAACCAAAATGCAAGTTCAGTTCAAATTCATCTCAACATCAGTTTTTTTCAATCTTCAACCTGGAAACTAAATTCAAATGCAAAGACTTCAGTCTCAACAATCAAGTTAAAGACTCAAATATTTACAAGCATGCAAGGGCAGTTTTCACAGCAAAGAAATTCAAAAGTTTTTCCAGAACAAAATCAAATACAAGTCCAGAATTCAAGAATTTAAAACCTGGGAAAAACTGACCTCTAATCTCTGTTTTATAATAGGTGAGTAAATACTTTTAAAAACAGTTTTAAACATCTGTGGTTAAACTTGGATGTATGTGATTGATTTTATTATGATAATATATTACTGTATATGAATGTTGATTGAGAATGCATGTATGCATATAAGTGAATGGCTGTGAAAGGTCTGTATAAATGTATATATATACACTTCTCTGTTTTACAGGCTTCAACTTCATGTAGGAAAATTCATATCCCCTTATATAATCAAATTTAAGATTTGATTTTTGAATGAAAGATGATTATAACAATGTAGTATTAATTATAGAAATAGTTTCAAGATTTTAAATGCACCTGGTAATTTTAAATATGGAATTTACAGTGAAACTAAAATGTATGTTAAAAATCAACTGCTTTAAATCCAAAATTGAATTACATACATGTAATCATGATGGAAAATCATGAATTTAGATATGAGTTTTGTAATTTTTAGTTGGGTATTTCTTGATAATTTGGGGTTTGTTCGTTTTGGGAGTTTTGGTGAATTGCCAATTATCCACGCAATAATCTGACTTGAAATCTTGATCGAAGCTGGATTGTGAGTTGATGATGAGTGGAAAAATGCTTCAGAATTTTTCCAATGGCCAAGGAGATCGAATTCGATCAATCTAGGGTTTTAGGTCGTTTTCGATCGACTTAACTGTCGAAGCATTTGCGACGGGGATGATGGTCCGGAGGCGATCGCGATAGGAGGAAAGGTTTTGCTGGAGTCTTGGCGATGTGGGATGAGGTCGGCGAGGCTTCTCGAGGCGTAGTTCGTCGACGATGGGTGGTTTCAGTCGAGCTATGGGTTCCAGTTTTTGGTCGTTGGGTTCGATTTTGATATCAAGGTGGTATCGTCGTTCTGAGTGTTCGAATGGGCCAGTGGAGTCGTGGGTGACTGGAGGAAGGTCGGGGCGATGATCGTAGATGGCCAGAATTGGCGTGCACGTGAACTTGTACACGTTCGTGTACCAGATGTGTTCGATGATTTAGGAAGACGATAAGCAACTCGGAACAGTCTCATGATTTTCGCGTTTCGACTCGAAGTAGAGGAGGCTGGGTTTGTCTCGGGGTAGGCTCGCGTAGATTGCTGTTCGACTCGAAGAAAAACGAGAGGGTTACGGGTTGGACTCGAAGCAGGAGAAGAGCAAAACTTTAAATCATGTTTTAAAGGTTTTGAAAACTTAAAAGAGGAATTTGTTTTAAAGTCATTTCTTAAATAATTCTTTTCTTTATCAAATGTTTTTGAACCTTTAATTAAAAAGTTATTTGTTTGTTTCAATTAAGTTTGTTTAAATTAAACTTTAAGATGTTTGAAATTTAACTTTTAATTAAGTTATAATTAAGGATTTAAAATTATTTTGTCTTAAAGTATAATTATATTTAAATATATATAATTAATTTCTAAACAAAATGATGGAAGTAAGTATTTAATTTTAATGATGAGTTTATCTTTTAAAAATTGAAATTAATTAAGGATAATAAATGAGTAAAATAAATTAAAAGTTAATTACTTATTGTAATTAGGATAATTACTAATGAAAGTAAATAAATGAATTTGATAAATGGTTAACCACTTGATATTATTAATTAAAGGATTAATTAATATAATTAATTGAAGTTAATTAATTTGATATGAATTTGAGAATACTTAATTTAAAATATGATTTGTTAATAAGTAAAGAGATTAATTAAGATGAATGTTTTTCTTATTTAATTAAGGATTTTGAAATATAAGATATTAATTAATTAATTGTTTAATTAATTTTAGATAATCACTTAATTATGGATTAATTAAGTATAATTACTTAATGAAGTAATAAATGGTTAATAATTGAATGTAATTAAGAAGGTAATTACTTATGGAAGTAATTAATGGAAAATTACTCATGGAAGTAATTAGTTGAAGTGATTAATGGGTAATCACTTAATGTTATCAATTAAGGAATTAATTAATATAATTATTTTAAAGTTAATTAATTATGAAGTAATTAATTAATTAAAGTATTAAGAATTATTTAATGATGGAATTAATTTTGGTTAAGTAATTAATTAAGAAAGTAATCAAGATTTTTAATGCAAGTAATTAGAAGATAATTACTTATGTAAGTAATAAAGAATTAATTACTTAATTTTAGTTTAGTTAATTAATAAATGTGATTAATTAAATGTGTTTAATTTAAGATTAATTACTAAGAGAAATTAATTAATAAAGTAATTAATTAAGGATTATTTGTTAATTTAAATTAAGTATAATTACTTAATGAAGTAATTAAAGATTAATTAATTAGATTAATTAATCAAGGTTAATGTAATTAATTAAGATAAGTAATTACAAATTGTTAATTACTGTTTATGATTAATTAAGACTAATTAATGAAGTGATTAATTATTTAATTAATTAAAAGGTTAATTAATTAATAAGGATTATTTAATTAATGAATTAATCAAGGTTGATTAATAAAAGTAATTAATTTAGGTATGATTAATTAATTGTAATTAATTGAGGATTAATATAATTAATTATAGTTAATTAATTAATAAAGGTTCATTAATTATTGTAATTAATGATAGTAATTAAAGGTTAATTACTGTATATGTTAAGGATAATTACTTGAGTGTAATTAAAGTATAATTAATCAAGGAAGATTAATTAAGGAAGATCACTAAGATGTTTAATTAATTAATTTGTAATTAATTAATGATAATAAGCAGGATTAAGATAATCCAAGTAATTAAAGGATAGTAATTAATTTAATTAAAGGTTAATTAAATTGATTTGGAGTTAATCAATTCTGCTTATGGATGATTGATTGATATTGGGTGATTGATTGATACTGGATGATTTGGATACGATATCTATGATATGTGATATGCTGCTTTGTGAGATAAATGTTGATATGAATTATCTATTGTGATAATGTGATTTATCTATCTATTTATATCATCCTGAATAAGTTTAAATGTTTAAACCTTTAAACAACTTGGCCTTAAAAGATACGTTTTGGATTTCGATGAGACCGGGATCGGGTTTCCGTATACCGGATTTCCAGGTCTGGAGACCCGAATACCACATCGATCCAAATTAACGATAGGTCGTGAATCAAGTGAAGATGAAGATTCAGAGTGCAAGGGTTATTGTCGTTAACTCTGAGGGTGATTCCAAAACGAGTGTAACGAGATAATGCCTTCGGTTTCGTTCGAACCCGGAACGAACTTGTATGGATTGAATGCTTTCAGCACATCGTCAGGTGGACGATGAGCATTCTAAGTGATGTGTTCTGATTAAAGGTAATCGTAGCCTCAAGCCTCATCAACCGGGAATGGCTAAAACAGGGGAGGTGCAGCAAGGTTAGTGGGTAGCACCCAAGTAGTATAAGATTCCCCTGTCTAGAGGTCCCTTCTTTTTATTTCGGCTGTGTGGGCGGTTGCTAGCTACAACCGCGGGGTTTCTTATGCGGGAATTATCCAGTAAGGGATGTTCCGGCCTTGTGTTGCAGGGGAGCGGGCGTACTCCTCGGTACGTTGATCTAGGCCACGTACTGTGACGGGCGGTACCCCAGTAGCCCTGCCATTGTATGGAATCCAATTTCCAATAAGTGCCATCGGTCTTGATTGTATAACCCACTTTGTTGGCTAGTATGCTGGAATTTAATAATGTAACAATTTCAGCTATTTCATATTTATTTGAAAACCCTAGACCCTATTATAATATAATCGGATTTCCTATCAAATGTTTTGGTTATCGTAAGGTAAAAACTTTTCCGTGTTTATGTGCGGGAAGTCTTACGAGATACCTTTTCTTTTCAAAGGTTTTTCAAAGTTAAGCAATTTTAAACCGTTTACTCACACCAGACCCATGTCTGACCCAAGTGTTTATTTTCTATTTTATTAAACTCTTGGGTACTCATATTATATATGAGTAGTCAAGTGATTCAGGTTAGCTTGACGAATTCTGGAGGAGATTTGGAGCAGGAGGCTTCACCGTGTAGATATATTATGATTCCGCTGTGTATATGTTGTATCTGTATCTGTGATACTTGAGTTGTATGAATTAGACAGATGTTTATAACTGTCTAATATGTGTTGTATAAGTTGTGTACTCTGATGTAATATGATACTATGCAATATTTTATGTGATATATTATATTTTATTCGTTCCGCTGTGAGATTCTGATGTGTTGTTCTTTCTTCTTTTCTATCTTTTCTTCTTCTATCCCTTTCTTTCTTAATAACGATGCGACTTCCTGGGCATAGGAAGGCGGGTCGTTACATTTGGTATCAGAGCATTAGGTTGAGTGAATACCTTAGCTCTGGAGTGGTGTCTATCTTGAGAGAGCATATTTGTAATTTTTAAAAACTATATATATATATATATCTACCTAATGTGTTGGATTATCTGTTCGGGTTTTCCAATATGAGTTATAAAGGTAGATAGGGTGGTGGTGTGTGTAACACGACTACCATTGGTTGAAGTCTGAATGTTGAGGTTGGAAGAGTATCTGTCGAGACTGTAAACCTAATACCGTCTCGAGTAAGTTGGGCAATATGGAGTAAGAATTTCTCGGATCTCTGAAGGAAATATTTTTCAAAATTCGGAGTCCATTATTGAAGTGTAAATTTGGTTGAGCTCGGGTGAGAAGATTTTCTAGAGTTGATCTGTCGGTTGTGCAGAAGTAAGTAATGGAAGCTTGGCGATTTCAGGAAGGAGCAGCTGTGTGATGAAACGCAGTATCTATTGATGTTCCCGAAGGAGATGTTCTTTTTGGAGTAAGATTAAGAAGAGTAAGTTGTTGGCGTTTGGTTTAGGGTCCGAGTTTCTCGAGGAACCTTTGGATTAGAAGTCTTTGATTAGCTGTGATAGCAGTTTCAGCTCGGTAGTGTTTGTGTGCCGATAAGAAGATTTTCTGGCTTAGCAGTGTCCCTGAGATAGAGTTTGGAAGCAGTAGTGTGGCTCGTTTCTCCGATGGTTCAAGAATCTTTGTGGTTCTTCTATCAACAGTCCGGGAAGATGGTGAAGGCTTTCTTGAAGGGTTAACCTTGTTTGGAAAAGCTTAAGACTCTTTTTAATTAGTAAAGAGAGAACAGTTTCTTTGGAATCCGAACTAGGTAGTAACGCAAAAGTGATTTGCGATTAGTTTGGGAATTCATCTTGGGTAATCTTTTGTTTGAGATTGAGGTTTCTCATGTGGAAGTAGGAGCTACTGAAGTAGTCAGAATTTTTCCGGATGTATTAGAGGAAGTAGAAGTTTGTCTACATTCGGAGTTAGAGTTCCGTATCGATTTGATTACAGAAGCGATATCGGTGGTTAGTCTGGTAGTAGGATGGTTCTTAGAGAAAGAAGAGTTGGTGTAGCAGCTCAGAAATTTTTGGAAATGGATTGGTCAGATCTAGTTTTCAAGTTTGGATATTAATAGATTTTGGAAGGATCATATTGTTGAATAGGATCTGGGGATCATTTTGTCCTTGATTCAGATTTGTTTCAGGAGCATCAGCAAGAGTTGAGTTGATCAGGAAGAGATGAGGTAGCTCAAGATCGTCTGGTGAGTTATGCAGATATGAGACAGAGTTTGGAATTCGGAGTTGGAGATTGGAAATTGTTTAAGTTTTTCTCCGATTATAAAGCTATAAGATTGGTAAGTCTGGAAGCTAGCACTGAAGTATTTTGGATTTTCCTGTGTTCTCGAGAGGAGTAGTTCTTTTATCTACAGGATTGAATGGCCAGTTTGGATAGCTGGAATTCATTCTATTTCACGTATCTCTGAGGGAGTACGTGTATGATTCATCATTGGTTGTTGAATCTGCAGTTCAGATGGATTTGGAAGTTGAGCTGGATTTGTGTGTAGTCTGATATTTTGTTCAGATTAGTGAATCTAGAGAAGAGAGGAGCTCTGGATTATGGTGGTGTAGTTTGTTTAGCTTCTGTAGAGCGAGTCTCCCGGTGATTTATACTCGGGGAAACTCGAGATAGTATTATGAGATCTATCCTGATTTGTATTAGGATAGTTAGTTAGGTTTGTTTGATTGTTTGATTGGTTGATTTGGTTGTTAGGAATTAGATGATAGGTATGCTTTGCTGTAAAAATCTTTACTGGATTATTAAATTAACTTTGCTTTTAATTTCGGGGACGAAATTATTTTAAGGGGGGAGGAATGTGATATCCCGGGTTTTTGGGTAATATAAATTTAATAATCTGTATTAATAATTTAATTAATTTGATAAATTTTCTTTATAATTTTAGTTTAAATTGGTAATTTAATCTTTAAAGGATAATCAATATTTAATCTGGCAATATTGATAAGACTTGTTTGTTAAAGCTAATAAAATTTTATTCTATTTATAATATATATATATTTGATATATATTGTGAATGGAAATATCTTTTGTTTTAAATTAAAGATTGTATTTTCAAATTGTAATATATATGTATGTATATGTTATAATTTGGATTGTTTTGAATTTAATTTAATCTATTGATAATTTATATATGTATGAAGTATGATTTAAAGCTTTGTTTTAAAATTAATATTTTTCAAAGTTTAGTTTAGATTAATTCCATTATTTTCAAAATATAAGATAATTGTTTATTTTAAATGAAATTGTTTAAAAAGGATTTAAACAAGCTTTGTTTTGTCTTCTTTTTAAATGCTCAAATTAAAATGTTTATAAGTGTGTATATATGGTTTTAAATAAACTTTCCTTTTAAAATATCTCTTAAACTAAAATAGTTTGTAAATAAGTAAATGAATTTATATAAATCCATAATTACATATTAAGAAAACATAAATACTTTTGTAAATAAGGTTTTAAAATATAATTTCTTTTATAATAAGGTTTTAAACATAATTTTGCTTGTTTTAACACTTGTAAGTTAAGGGACTTATGCAATGAACATTTGTCTAATTTATAATATAACAAGTGGCATTATCTTGTTTTCTTTAAAGAATTTAACATTTATAAATAAAATATAGTTGTAGAGAAACCTGTTTTCATTTTTTCAGTTCGAATCTTTTTCTCTCCTCATCTTTCCAAAAACTGAAAACAAAGAAATAATAAATCAAAGCAGAAACCAAAATGCAAGTTCAGTTCAAATTCATCTCAACATCAGTTTTTTTCAATCTTCAACCTGGAAACTAAATTCAAATGCAAAGACTTCAGTCTCAACAATCAAGTTAAAGACTCAAATATTTACAAGCATGCAAGGGCAGTTTTCACAGCAAAGAAATTCAAAAGTTTTTCCAGAACAAAATCAAATACAAGTCCAGAATTCAAGAATTTAAAACCTGGGAAAAACTGACCTCTAATCTCTGTTTTATAATAGGTGAGTAAATACTTTTAAAAACAGTTTTAAACATCTGTGGTTAAACTTGGATGTATGTGATTGATTTTATTATGATAATATATTACTGTATATGAATGTTGATTGAGAATGCATGTATGCATATAAGTGAATGGCTGTGAAAGGTCTGTATAAATGTATATATATACACTTCTCTGTTTTACAGGCTTCAACTTCATGTAGGAAAATTCATATCCCCTTATATAATCAAATTTAAGATTTGATTTTTGAATGAAAGATGATTATAACAACGTAGTATTAATTATAGAAATAGTTTCAAGATTTTAAATGCACCTGGTAATTTTAAATATGGAATTTACAGTGAAACTAAAATGTATGTTAAAAATCAACTGCTTTAAATCCAAAATTGAATTACATACATGTAATCATGATGGAAAATCATGAATTTAGATATGAGTTTTGTAATTTTTAGTTGGGTATTTCTTGATAATTTGGGGTTTGTTCGTTTTGGGAGTTTTGGTGAATTGCCAATTATCCACGCAATAATCTGACTTGAAATCTTGATCGAAGCTGGATTGTGAGTTGATGATGAGTGGAAAAATGCTTCAGAATTTTTCCAATGGCCAAGGAGATCGAATTCGATCAATCTAGGGTTTTAGGTCGTTTTCGATCGACTTAACTGTCGAAGCATTTGCGACGGGGATGATGGTCCGGAGGCGATCGCGATAGGAGGAAAGGTTTTGCTGGAGTCTTGGCGATGTGGGATGAGGTCGGCGAGGCTTCTCGAGGCGTAGTTCGTCGACGATGGGTGGTTTCAGTCGAGCTATGGGTTCCAGTTTTTGGTCGTTGGGTTCGATTTTGATATCAAGGTGGTATCGTCGTTCTGAGTGTTCGAATGGGCCAGTGGAGTCGTGGGTGACTGGAGGAAGGTCGGGGCGATGATCGTAGATGGCCAGAATTGGCGTGCACGTGAACTTGTACACGTTCGTGTACCAGATGTGTTCGATGATTTGGGAAGACGATAAGCAACTCGGAACAGTCTCATGATTTTCGCGTTTCGACTCGAAGTAGAGGAGGCTGGGTTTGTCTCGGGGTAGGCTCGCGTAGATTGCTGTTCGACTCGAAGAAAAACGAGAGGGTTACGGGTTGGACTCGAAGCAGGAGAAGAGCAAAACTTTAAATCATGTTTTAAAGGTTTTGAAAACTTAAAAGAGGAATTTGTTTTAAAGTCATTTCTTAAATAATTCTTTTCTTTATCAAATGTTTTTGAACCTTTAATTAAAAAGTTATTTGTTTGTTTCAATTAAGTTTGTTTAAATTAAACTTTAAGATGTTTGAAATTTAACTTTTAATTAAGTTATAATTAAGGATTTAAAATTATTTTGTCTTAAAGTATAATTATATTTAAATATATATAATTAATTTCTAAACAAAATGATGGAAGTAAGTATTTAATTTTAATGATGAGTTTATCTTTTAAAAATTGAAATTAATTAAGGATAATAAATGAGTAAAATAAATTAAAAGTTAATTACTTATTGTAATTAGGATAATTACTAATGAAAGTAAATAAATGAATTTGATAAATGGTTAACCACTTGATATTATTAATTAAAGGATTAATTAATATAATTAATTGAAGTTAATTAATTTGATATGAATTTGAGAATACTTAATTTAAAATATGATTTGTTAATAAGTAAAGAGATTAATTAAGATGAATGTTTTTCTTATTTAATTAAGGATTTTGAAATATAAGATATTAATTAATTAATTGTTTAATTAATTTTAGATAATCACTTAATTATGGATTAATTAAGTATAATTACTTAATGAAGTAATAAATGGTTAATAATTGAATGTAATTAAGAAGGTAATTACTTATGGAAGTAATTAATGGAAAATTACTCATGGAAGTAATTAGTTGAAGTGATTAATGGGTAATCACTTAATGTTATCAATTAAGGAATTAATTAATATAATTATTTTAAAGTTAATTAATTATGAAGTAATTAATTAATTAAAGTATTAAGAATTATTTAATGATGGAATTAATTTTGGTTAAGTAATTAATTAAGAAAGTAATCAAGATTTTTAATGCAAGTAATTAGAAGATAATTACTTATGTAAGTAATAAAGAATTAATTACTTAATTTTAGTTTAGTTAATTAATAAATGTGATTAATTAAATGTGTTTAATTTAAGATTAATTACTAAGAGAAATTAATTAATAAAGTAATTAATTAAGGATTATTTGTTAATTTAAATTAAGTATAATTACTTAATGAAGTAATTAAAGATTAATTAATTAGATTAATTAATCAAGGTTAATGTAATTAATTAAGATAAGTAATTACAAATTGTTAATTACTGTTTATGATTAATTAAGACTAATTAATGAAGTGATTAATTATTTAATTAATTAAAAGGTTAATTAATTAATAAGGATTATTTAATTAATGAATTAATCAAGGTTGATTAATAAAAGTAATTAATTTAGGTATGATTAATTAATTGTAATTAATTGAGGATTAATATAATTAATTATAGTTAATTAATTAATAAAGGTTCATTAATTATTGTAATTAATGATAGTAATTAAAGGTTAATTACTGTATATGTTAAGGATAATTACTTGAGTGTAATTAAAGTATAATTAATCAAGGAAGATTAATTAAGGAAGATCACTAAGATGTTTAATTAATTAATTTGTAATTAATTAATGATAATAAGCAGGATAAAGATAATCCAAGTAATTAAAGGATAGTAATTAATTTAATTAAAGGTTAATTAAATTGATTTGGAGTTAATCAATTCTGCTTATGGATGATTGATTGATATTGGGTGATTGATTGATACTGGATGATTTGGATACGATATCTATGATATGTGATATGCTGCTTTGTGAGATAAATGTTGATATGAATTATCTATTGTGATAATGTGATTTATCTATCTATTTATATCATCCTGAATAAGTTTAAATGTTTAAACCTTTAAACAACTTGGCCTTAAAAGATACGTTTTGGATTTCGATGAGACCGGGATCGGGTTTCCGTATACCGGATTTCCAGGTCTGGAGACCCGAATACCACATCGATCCAAATTAACGATAGGTCGTGAATCAAGTGAAGATGAAGATTCAGAGTGCAAGGGTTATTGTCGTTAACTCTGAGGGTGATTCCAAAACGAGTGTAACGAGATAATGCCTTCGGTTTCGTTCGAACCCGGAACGAACTTGTATGGATTGAATGCTTTCAGCACATCGTCAGGTGGACGATGAGCATTCTAAGTGATGTGTTCTGATTAAAGGTAATCGTAGCCTCAAGCCTCATCAACCGGGAATGGCTAAAACAGGGGAGGTGCAGCAAGGTTAGTGGGTAGCACCCAAGTAGTATAAGATTCCCCTGTCTAGAGGTCCCTTCTTTTTATTTCGGCTGTGTGGGCGGTTGCTAGCTACAACCGCGGGGTTTCTTATGCGGGAATTATCCAGTAAGGGATGTTCCGGCCTTGTGTTGCAGGGGAGCGGGCGTACTCCTCGGTACGTTGATCTAGGCCACGTACTGTGACGGGCGGTACCCCAGTAGCCCTGCCATTGTATGGAATCCAATTTCCAATAAGTGCCATCGGTCTTGATTGTATAACCCACTTTGTTGGCTAGTATGCTGGAATTTAATAATGTAACAATTTCAGCTATTTCATATTTATTTGAAAACCCTAGACCCTATTATAATATAATCGGATTTCCTATCAAATGTTTTGGTTATCGTAAGGTAAAAACTTTTCCGTGTTTATGTGCGGGAAGTCTTACGAGATACCTTTTCTTTTCAAAGGTTTTTCAAAGTTAAGCAATTTTAAACCGTTTACTCACACCAGACCCATGTCTGACCCAAGTGTTTATTTTCTGTTTTATTAAACTCTTGGGTACTCATATTATATATGAGTAGTCAAGTGATTCAGGTTAGCTTGACGAATTCTGGAGGAGATTTGGAGCAGGAGGCTTCACCGTGTAGATATATTATGATTCCGCTGTGTATATGTTGTGTCTGTATCTGTGATACTTGAGTTGTATGAATTAGACAGATGTTTATAATTGTCTAATATGTGTTGTATAAGTTGTGTACTCTGATGTAATATGATACTATGCAATATTTTATGTGATATATTATATTTTATTCGTTCCGCTGTGAGATTCTGATGTGTTGTTCTTTCTTCTTTTCTATCTTTTCTTATTCTATCCCTTTCTTTCTTAATAACGATGCGACTTCCTGGGCATAGGAAGGCGGGTCGTTACAGGCAATAACATATATAACAGTGTAATTAACTAACAGCAGCATTTCAATTGTCGTTTCAATTGAAATCAAATTTAATAAATAAAAGAACATTAATCGTGAGTGATTGCTCACCTTTCGAGGCTAGAGAGAGATAAACTAGAACAGAGTCGAGTTACGAATCCAAGCACGAATCTCAAAACAAGGCGAGAGTGAACTCGAATCGACGAACGAAGCTGATAAATAGGAATTGATGAAATCGATCAGAACTGGATGAATGAAGATGAATGGTATAAGTGAACACGTATATATATATATATATATATATATATATAACTATTTTCATATAAAAATCAGATTTTAAATTCAAACATATTTTTTTTAAATTTAAATGTATATGTATTTCAAAATCCATTGCCTCAAATTAAAACACATATATTAACTCAACATATATACATAATATATTTAAAATCAATACTTGCAATATATACACATTATTAAAATCTATATATATAGACCAATATATATGTACTTTGGACCCAAAGTAAAATAGAAGCTTCAGATTATGATATCTAGACTGTCATTATATATATATATATATATATACATTTTAAAATCAACGGCCAACAACACAGTATCAAAACTAATACATATATTCAATTATATATATATATAACTAATATGTAAATTATAGCCAAACAATGCTTATATATATAAGCAACAATATTTACCACTTGTATACTATATTTATAAAGTAAAAGCATGCCACTGGAAAGATTACAGAATGTATAATTTTTATATAAAATTTACATATTATAAACAACCCAAGTTGCGTAGATATAAGCTTTATATAATTGGAAGACATGAAACAGGTTCTGGGAAATAGAAAATAATGAACAAATTACTTGAGAACCCAACACAGGCTACAGATATAGTATAAACTTATATACAACTAACATAATATAAATCAGTTGTTGCTAAATCTAATTAAAATATTAATAGAAATTTATAGACATTCAAACATACTTACTTTACTGTAATATATATAAACAACCAAAAATATGAAGAAGTTGTTTTATTATAAAATCAATACTTTATTGAAACCAATATATAGATATATATAACTGTAAGTTTGAAAAGCTGCAATACGAAAACTCAAAATATACATATATATATAAACAGAAGTTTGCAAATTTATTTTATATCCAGTTGCGAGAGTTGAATATAACCACACTATGTTGAAAATCAATATATATATGTGAAGTATATATATAAAATAGCAGTGTAGTTAAAATATGCAGACTAAGGGAAACAAATAAATAAAGGAATGTAAACAAACAAAGTGAACAATCACGAACGATAGACATATCCATTTCTGTAGCTAGCTCAGAATTAAATCTCATTTAATATATATAATATATTCGAAACCCATAAAAAAAACTCATATATACTTACTTACTTAATATACAAAGACTTGTATACAAACCTATACATAAACGAACAGAGGAGATGATGACGGCTACATGGTGGTGGGTCTGGAGGGTTAATGGCTGATTGAGATCGAGCAAGGAAGAGGAATTTGGGCGGCACGGTGGAGTTTTGGTCGGAGGCTGCTGAGCGGCTGGAGGCTTCTGGGTGTGCGACGAGCAGGAGCGGGGAGGAGGTTAGAGAGGTGGTTCGGGTTTTGGAGGGGCAGGTGGGTAAGGCGAGGTTGCTTGGTTGGATGCCATGAGTATAGGTCGGTTGACTGGGTGGAATAAAGGGGACGAGCGGGTTACTGCTGAGGGGAGGGGAAGGTTGGTATGCCACGTGTGGTGAAGGCCGAGGAAGGGTTTGTCGCGCTATTGGGTGGCTGCACGTGCAGGTGGTTCAGGTTAGAACATGGCGGTGGGTTTGGTTGTTGTTCGGGAGGGCTGAGATGGAGGTGCGGCATGAAGGTCGAGGAGGAAGAGAGAGCACGAAAATTAGAAGAAGTAGCAGGCTCAATTCAATTCCAAACGTAACCTCCATTTTGTTATTTGTATTTTACTTTTTCTTTTTTGTCTCTTTTCTTTTCATATCTGTGAACGAAAGAGGAGAAGCAAAAAAAAAGAATGGCAGGCAAAAGTAAAGAGAAGAAGGAAATTATGAAGAGAAATAGAAAGGCAGAGAACCCAAGACGGTGGGAGATGTAAGTTTTATAAATACGAATGTAAACAGTAAACAAAGTAAAAATGAAAGGACGAACCTACATGTATATCAAACAGTGGGAATAGAAAAGTCAGCACGAATTAAGGAAATATTTAAAGCTAATGCCCCTTTGATTTTTGTACGGTAGATAAATGAATAGTCACTATAAACAAATGGATTCGAACGGGTACCAATACGGCTGACCGTTCACGGTTTTC
Source organism: Allium fistulosum (assembly GCA_030737815.1). Lineage (NCBI taxonomy): Eukaryota > Viridiplantae > Streptophyta > Magnoliopsida > Asparagales > Amaryllidaceae > Allium > Allium fistulosum. The sequence continues at coordinate 241,441,163 of CM060902.1, forward strand.
ACCACGTACTGGACACCGAAACACACAAATGAGTATACCACGGAGATCAGCACGACGAGACGATCAGAGCGGTACACAGATATCAGTGATATAATTTAATTATAAAAATTCGAATTTTCCACCAGCGGAAAATGCAGCAAAACGCAGAAGAATAAGATCGACGAAGCTAAAGAAGTCCGAATTTGGAAAAACGAAAAATGACATCTTGCTCAGAAGATGATTTAGAATTTTCTATGTAAAAATATTTAGGTTCCGAAAACATTTTATTTTCATCGCTTTTTAACTGATTAAATTGAAGTAAATTTACGCGCGAAATAAACTTCCATATTTTCAGACGAAAATTTACCAGTTGCTATGTTTAACTAGACGCATTTCAAATATCTAATTTTTATTTCAAAATTTTATCGTTTAAAATTTCACAAAATTTCAATTAATTACGTTATTAATACAGTTGAAATTTACGGGTCGTTACATCACGGTTGACCCGGTTAAGGTCGCCCGCGATAAATATCAATATGTCCATCCTCCTATTTTGTTACTTAATCATCTTCTCTTCGTTTATAGCCTATCTTCTGGTTAGAATTCTTTTGGTTAGGGTCTCTCTAAATTTGAATCTCTATTCTTGTTTTGAAATTCAGTCTAGAATCATCAAGTGAGGGAGTGTATTTGTTTAATATTAAAATGTTTTATAGTGTGTTATTTGAGTTGATGATGTTGATTTGGGTTTTCGATCGATTCGTCTAATCAACGATATCGATAAGAATTCCAAAACACTTGAACAGAGCAAACTGACACAATATTATTTTCAAAATTTGGTAAATGAAATAAATTTGTATGATTATATTTTATATATATAAGTAAAAAAATTTGGAATTTAAATAGTTATTTAAATTGGTTGTTTGAAATGATAATATTTGATTATCATTTATTGTTTTACAAATGAATTTATAAACGTGGCTTATAAATTGATTTTGAATTGAAATGAATTTAGATCAGGAATTTGAGAATTTAATTTTCGATGATTTCGAACTACGGTTTTGAAGTTTTAAAGTGTATATTATTTAAAGTATTTTCGAATAGAAATCGCTTCCAAAGAAATTTTAAAGGTTTAAATCTGTATCCTTCTCTTTTGCCGCTGGAAAATAAATTCGGTGATGGTGGCCGCATCATCGACGTTCATTTTCGAGTTATAAAGTGAAGAGACCATTTTGTAGCCTTGCTACGGTTTTGTTTTGGGAAAATAAATTGATTTGAATTCTTAAGTATGACTTGATTTATATTGAATATATGAGTATATGATTTTAAAATTTATCTGATATATAATATATATTTATCTCTAAATAGTTTGAAATGAAATCGGAAATCTAATTCTTAAATTTGGTTAAAAGATGATTTCAATTATAAATGAAACCAAAATTATGAATTAATATTTAAACTTGAATAATTGAATTGGGAAATTTTTGCTTGTATAATACTCAATTGCATTTCAATATAACTTACCTTAATTATTCAGAAGTTGAATATGTAATTGGATAGCATAGAATATAAAATGATTTTATAAATAAAATTTGAGTGTTTATAATATATGTTATACACTTAAATTTTGATTATAAAGATGTTAATAGAGATAAATAGAATAATAAGTTAATTGAATAACATAAGAGACAAATAAAATAAATTTTGTTCTGAAAGAATTAACAAATTGAAATTGAATCAACTTAATGAAATACCTCGAATCAAAAATCAATTATTGAATATTAATTGATTTAAATTGAAATTTATATGATTAGAATTAACAGTTTGAACTAACAAATTTAAATTGAAAGACTATTTATTGATTTAACATAAATGGGTATAACCAAATTGTTTAATATTAATTAATTTAAATTGAAATTTATATGGTTTAAATTAATTGTTTTATTTTGTTACAATCTATTTCTCTTCTGGTCGTTTTATTCTCCTACCTCCTTCCTTTTCGGGGACGAAAAGTTTTGAGTGGGGGAGAGTGTAACGACACGTAAATTTTAGTGGTTTATTTATTGAATTTTGTGAAATTTTGAAATAAAAATTTGATATTTGGAATACATTTAAATAAACATAGCAAACGGTAAATTTTCATCAGATAATATGGAATTTTATTTTTTTTGTGTAATTCTATTTCAATTTAGATCAGTTAAAATTTGATGATAATAAAATGTTTTCCAAATCTGAATATTTTTCTATAGAAAATTGGTAAATCATCTTCTGAGTAAGACGTCATATTTTGTTCCTCTAAATTTGGACTTCTACTGCTCTATTCATCTTATTTCTGACATTATAGCTGCATTTCGGTACCGATATCGATTTTGATCAGGATAATCGTAGCACTGATATCTGTATACCGTTTTGATCATCTCATCGTGTTGATTTTTACGGTAAATTCACTTCTGTGTCTTGGTGTCTGAAACGCGGCGGAACTCGCATAACTAATAACCATATCGGTAACCAGTTTGGGTCTTTTGGTCTCTGACACCATTTCACAATCCACTGTTTACATTCCGTATTCCATCCTTTCGAAACGTTTGCCTTTTCATTTTTTTTATCTGTTTTCGGTTGCAAATTTATTTTCATAAAAAAATCAAGCAAAGCCTGTCCACTTCTTTCACTTGAAAAAAAAAAGAAACTCCACCTTCTAATTTTCTTTTCACATTCCATTCATGGCTGTAACCATCAAGCCTACCTCCCAGGCCATTTTCTTCTTGCTTCAAGAATACACCACTCTTTGCTTCCATTATTATTCTTGTTGCTTGAGAAAGTTTGCTCGCCCATGCCGTTCCATTTCATCGGCCACCTCCTCAGCCTAGGCCGTAGTTTCCCCTATGACGTGCTAACTCCCTGTAATGACCCAAGATTTAAGGAATTTATTTTGAAAATATAAATAAGTTTAAAATAATTTTTAAACTAATTTTGAAAAGGAATTGATATGGCTTGATATGGTGTAGCTATATGTGTACATGTGTGCACAGGAAATACACATGAATAGAAGCTTAATTCCTGGATGATATAAATGAACATATGATGATGTGTATGGAAAAAATATATATATATATATATATATAGATAAATAGATTAAATCCTTAGAAGCTATATGTATAAATATATATGGATGCTACTGGTTGTATTTAAGTGTATATGTGCATATGTGTTCAGTAAAAATAATGTATAGACATATATATGTATTAATTATTTCTGTAAGACATATATATACATATATGTATGCTAATCAAACACAAGTGTTCAAATCAGTAAAATATAAATACACAAATGTGTTTTAACTATTGGCAGAAAGCAAGAATGAAGATATAAAAGGAGCAATCCTTTTATATATAAATAAGGGAAGCACATGCTATTTAAGTGAAAGCTAAAAATAGAAAAGTAAAACAAACCAGTGATATGTTTTGTATAGGCAGAATTAGGAAGAACCCTTGGCATATATATGATAAAATAATGGAAATCAAGTCACACCTTTAGCATGATATTAGCGAAGAGAAAAAGCATTTTCTGGAAAAGCAAATTTCTGAAAATAACCAAAATGATAAAACCTCTTTTCTCTCCACAAACTTGAGCCGGGGAGGGTAGGATTTTGGGTTTAAACTAAATGCAAATGGCATGATTTTGGGTGGGCAAAAATGACTTTAGCTAGCACCTTAAACCCTAGAAGAACCCTGCATAAATAAGCAGTGATAAGAGGGGCCTTCTCTTCTTCCCAGATAGCTTTTGAAAAAAAAAATATATATCATGCATATATAAGACAAGTGAAGAAAAGGGTTTGGGGGTAAAGGCAGAAGCTTATCAATCAACTAAGAAGTGAAGGAGAGCTAGGTGAGAAAACTCACTCAAAAATCTAAGGCACTAAGTCCTAATGAAGGCAGCCAGTTTATAAGTTGATCTTTCTTAAAATGTATTTTCATATGTGGTTATCTTTCTTTGATTTCTAAGATGAAAATGCTTTGATCTTTAGTTTGGTTGTTCTGCTTGATCTATTATGTGAAAGTTCTAAGTATTATTAGTAAATATGTTTTTATAAACCCAGATCTCTCTGATATGTTAATATTAGGAAAAATAAGTGAATACCCAGAGAATCAAATGATGAATATAGGCAAGTAGTGTTGGTTCTGGCATAACCCAGAAAATATAAACATGTTGAGCTGCAAATACTTGTGTATAGGTGCTGAGGCTTGAGACAAAAAGGAATTAGGGGTGCAATAAGGTAGCCTATGTGATGATGCTCCTAATTCAATGAAAGTATATAAATAGCCATATACATAGCAAATAAATTTGTGATTCAGTGAAACTTGGTCTTTCTGAGTTTAACTTAAGCACAGTTGTTTGCAAGATGAAAAACTCTCTCAAAAGCCATAAGCCAATGTTAGTTGCCTATACCCCTTTTAAAATGCAAGTATATATATATAGATGCAGAATCTTATTTATTAGACACATATGTTTAATTGCCTGCTTGTCTTTATTTGATTATGAAAGATATGAAATTCCATGACATGAATGTTTGTTTTAGTGAAATGATTCACTGAATGGTTTAGTCATGAAAAATCAAAAGAGTTATTATCAACTTAAAACTAACTAGGAAATGGGGTCAAGAGCGCTGCAGGAATGACTTGTGTTCTTGAGCAATACAAGTTGACACATGGCTTGTTTAAGTCCTGTGATCTTTGTGTAATGGAGTGAATTAGTCCATTACAATGTGTCCACTGATTCATATGATTGCAGATGAGACCAAGATAGATAAATATATCAGTGTAAAAAAATTTGATATAAGGAGGAACTAGAGTTTTCTTGGATGAAAATCTGAGTAGGGAATAAATGATATAATTCATTTTGGTGGTTTCCCTGTTTTGTATGGATGCTTATTTGATTTATGGATGATTTGTATGAATGTATGCATGTTCCATATCTTTGTAAGGTTTCTGGAAAGAAAGATTTAAGTGTGCACATGCACACTGACACAGAACATGCACACTATGACTTACTTGTTTTCTAAAGGCAGGATATACTGATTTCTATATGTTTCAACTTTAACTTGATTTACCAATTGTTTAAGTGGATATTCTCATACCAAACATGTGTCTGACCCTAGTGTGCTAATGGCATATGGGGTGTCTCATTTAATATGGGGCAGCTTCAAATGCTTTTTCAGGAATTGCAGCAACTAAGTAGGAGTAGGAGCAAGGCTTTGAGAAGAAGATTATAGCATGCTAAAATTAGTTAGATAAGAGCTTAAAAGATGAAATCTGCATGTATTGATATTTTTAAATTATCACTTGTATTAAGTACTGAATGATGGATGGATATTTTGCTAAGTATTTTGCTAAGGAATTGACTTGTAACTGGAGTTTATAAATTTGGATATTATCTGAAAAGTTGAAGAAGTTAACCTATGATTTTGTATGTAAATCTGAGCAAGAATACTATGATAAATAGGATGGTTATATTTTATAAATGTATTAGTCAATCTTGAGTCTTTGAAAAGGATTAAGTATTGGAAATCTGGATAGTTGAGTCTCAATAAACAATATGGTTTATTCTTACATCATGACATTTGCATACAAGAGTTTAAAGGCATAGGGAAAATGTATTATGTGTCTACATGTTTTCATAATGCAATTTGTACTATGCACATTTACTAAGCTTTGATCAAATGCATTTTAAAGCCCTATGGCTTATATCAGAACAAAGAGTCTGGTTTGTAGCAAATCATCTTACCATTAAAACCATGTTTTGGGTCCTCAGGGTTTCAGGAAACTTATTCATGTTTGCATTTCATTTAGCATAGCATCATGACATCAAAGAATTAAGCTTTAGGAACATGATATCTCACTTAAAAATATTCCAGAAAAGAGTTTGTATCTAAGGCAGATTTTATAGAAAATCAAACATAGAAAATGATATAAACTTGTATCATTTTCAGGACATAAGCACTACACCAAACATTTATATGTAAGCATAACACAATTTCGTTGTTTCTAGGAATTACCCTTCATAGAGAATCCAGCAATAAATCAAGAGTTAAAATCTTACAAATACATATATGGATGGAATTTTGTTGTATGAATTAAATTGAACTATGGGTGGATTGATTAAATTTCAATCAAATTATCCTCTTGTTTACCATAACTCTGATTTAAACAAGAGGGACACATGCATCCTCATATGTATGCGCATATCTTTATGAATACACTGATATATTTATATCGGTACAAATTTTGATCTTGGATAAATTGTTTATTTGATAAAAGGAAAAATGACTCTAGGCTTCAGAAATATATATATATATATATATATATATATATGTTAAAAAAAAATTTCCTTACAAATTAAGGTATAAAAAGAGAGGATCATTGCATTTGGTATCAGAGCAAATGGTTGCATTGATTATTGAGTACTATAAAAATATATTATGTTTGTTTGTTTTGGATGAAATAATTTAGATAGGAAAATATTAACTATAGAAAATACTCACAGTATACTAATACCATTTGCCCATAACTTGGTTAGCAACACATGGTAGGAAGGGGATCACATCATGCAGGAACAAGTGCACCACAAATGCTTGATATGCAAGAGTTTGTAAGGGTTTTAAGGGATGGAATTGGGCATAGGCCTGAGAATCCACATGAGGAACTTTCAAAACTATTAACGGCTTATACAAACTTGGGAGGTAAGAGTTTTGAAGGGACTGAGAATGTGATGGAAATTCAAGCATGGTTGAGAACATTGGATAGGGTTTTCAATGACATGCAGCTTGATGATCAAAGGAAGAGGCAATTGGCTTCAAGACAGCTGAAAGGAGTAGCTTTAAGATGGTGGGAGGTGATCAAAGCTGGGAGAATTGAAAATGAAATCACTTGGAATCAATTCAAGGAGATGTTGGAGGCAAGATTTCTACCAGCATCATCTAAGACCACTTTACTCGAAGAATTTATTTGACTCAAGCAAGGAACTCTGAATGTCACTGAATACACTCAAAAGTTTGAGGGGTTATCCAAATATGGAGCAATGCTAGTGGAAGATGAAGCATCCAAAAATGATAGGTAAATTAAAGGTTTAAACCCAGGACTTAGCAAAGCCATGTTACCTTATGCTGACAGGACTTTTGATCAAGTAATTGACTTGGCTTTGAAATTGGAGCAGCATGACAAGGAAAGGGAGAAGAATAGAAATTTTAAGAACAACAGCAACAAGAAGAATAAGGGAAGACACCATCCTTATGACAAGAAGAAGGAGGAAGCAGACACCAAAAAGGCTAGTGATACCAAGGCTAGTGATGCTAAGAAGAAATTGGTTTGCCATCAATGTGGAAAGGAAGGACATATCAAACCAAGGTGCCCAGAATTGAAAGGAGGAGCTTTCAAGTGCTATCTATGCGGGAAAGAGGGGCATACGAAGAGAAACTGTCCTGAGTATAAACAGCAAGGAAAATTGGCAAATTTGGAAGGCAAAGGCAAATCCACAATGGAGATTAATGCTGAAAATCACAGTCAAGTGGAAGGTACACTATTTATTTGTACCATACCCATAACAGTAGTATATGATACTGGGGCAACTCACTCTTTGATTTCTTATGAACTAGTTAAAATGCTAAAATTGAATTGCATATTGTTTGAAACTCCATTGCTTATATAAAGTCCACTAGGGAGTTCTAGTGTTTTAAATATGATTTGTGTGGATGTGGAATTAAGCATAGGAGGAGATACTTTTATTTCCAATTTATATGTTTTAAACTACCCAAATATAGGTGTTATATTGGGGGTAGACTGGTTAAGGCAATTTAAAGCCATAATTAACTTATATTCATCCACCATATCATTGCAAAACTTTAGAGGCCAGAGAATCACAATTTTGTGTGAAGTAGCTAAGGGAAGGAAATTGTATCATTTAATTGACTTGGAAAAAGATTTCAGTGAACTTACTATTGAAGAAATTCCCATAGTAAATGAATACTTGGATGTGTTTGGGGAGGTTAAGGGTGTTCCACACCATAGACTAGTAGAGTTTCAAATCAATCTCATACCAGGAGCAAGCCTAATAATTAAGAAGCCAACCAGAATGGGGCCAAGTGAGTTAAAAGAATTGAAAAATCAGTTAGAGGAATTAGAAAGTAAAGGGTTTAAAAGGCCAAGTAACTCATGCTGGGGTGCTCCAATAGTGTTTGTAAGGAAACATGATGGTACTTTGAGGATGTGTATAGATTACAGAGAACTAAATAAGGTCACCATCAAAAATAAATACCCATTGCCTAGGATAGATGATCTCTTTGATCAACTCAGTGAAGCTAAGATATTTTCTAGATTAGACTTAGCATCAGGGTTTCATCAGATGAAGGTTGAAGACTCAAGTGTTAAGTACACTGCATTTAATACTAGATATGGTCTATATGAGTTTATGGTTATGCCATTTGGGTTGACAAATTCCCCCTCATACTTTGTAGATTTAATGAATAGAACCTTTAGAGATTATTTAGACAAATTTGTGCTGATTTTTATTGATGACATTTTAATTTATTCCAAAACAGTGGAAGAACATAAAAGTCAATTGCATCTGGTTTTGTCTAGATTGAGGGAAAAAGATTTAAAGGCAAAATTTTCAAAATGTGCATTTTGGAAAGAGGAAGTACATTTCCTTGGCCATGTCATTTCTGCCAAAGGAATTTCTGTGAGCCCCAATAAAGTAATAGCTATTCAAGCATGGAAGAGGCCTAGCACAGTGAGTGAAGTAAGATCATTTATGGGGATGGCAGGATATTATAGGAGATTTATAAAAGATTTTTCAAAAATATCATCACCACTTACCAATTTAACTAGAAAGAATCAGGCCTTTGTGTGGACTGAAAAATGTGAACAAGCTTTTATCAAGATAAGCCTTAGTTAATGCACCAGTGTTGAGAGTACCTGAAGGAAATGAGGGATTAATTGTGTATACTGATGCAAGTGGCTCTGGCCTAGGGGCTGTGTTGATGCAACAAGACCAAGTGATAGCCTATGCATCCAGACAATTATAACCACATGAAACTAGATATGCAACCCCTGATCTTGAGCTAGCAGCAGTGGTGTATGCACTGAAACTTTGGAGACATTATTTGTTAGGTGCCAAATTTAAATTGTACACAGATCATAAGGCATTGAAATATCTCTTCTCACAAAAAGTTTAAACATGAGGCAACATAGATGGGTGGATTTATTAGCTGCCTATGATCTAGACATACTCTATACACCAGGTAAAGCAAACAAAGTTGCAGATGCCTTGAGTAGACAACGTGCTAAGATAGCTATGTTGATGATGGAAGAATTTAAAGATTTGTCTATACTCACTGACTTGGAAATTGAAGCAAGTAGTAAGGTACAAATGGTACCAATTGAAGGAGATAAGAGTAAAGGAAAATTGAGTTTAATGTCTCTGCAATCAGATTTAATTTTGAAGGTAGGAAAAATGCAAGAACAAGACACAAACTTATTGGAGAAGAAAATTCTCATATCAAAAGGGGAAGAAGTGACAAATTACCATATTGATAAAAATGGTTATTTAAGAAACCAGGATAGAATATGTGTTCCAGAAAACATGGAGTTGAAGGAGGAAATATTGAATGAATATCATAGGAGTAAGTACTCCATACACCCATGCAGTACAAAGATGTATCAAAATTTAAAAAGAAATTTTTGGTGGAAGGGAATGAAGTCAGATGTAGCCAAATATATTGCAAGATGTATGACTTGCCAACAAGTCAAGGAAGAAACACAAAAGCCATCAGGGTTGTTGTAACATCCCACCTTTTTGTACGCTTAAGCAGTCATACGTGCCAACTTAAACCATACAGAAGGGCGGATTGTTATGGGGTAAATAAGAAAAAGTGGAGAAATAAAAGAAACAAAATAGAATCTTGCAGCGGAACGATAAAATATAATAATCAAATTACCGTTCATGAAGCTGTTTTACAAAACATTTGATTATACTTATACAGTACATATCAGAGTTACACATACCAGAGAATGATAATTAATGCAGTGGAATACAATGGTGTAGTGGAATATAATAAATAGTAGTAATAAAATCTTCGTCTTCGTCCTCCAGACATAGGGCCTTCAAATCCTGAAATGCTCAGGCTGACCCGAGCGAATTGAAAAGATAAAACACTCGAGTCAGAACTAAAAGACCTTATGTAAGTTAAATCAATAATAAATATATGAGTGGAACGGCGTCAGAGATGTTTACGGGATTTGACATCTCCTATCTAGTGTCTAACGTGAGTGCAGTAACTTAGGAGGTGCTCGGGATTCACATCCCCTAAGGATCCGTTAAACTATTTACTATGTAGTAATATTCGCTGTTATAATAATGTCTAATATAAAATAAACATACTTTTAAATAGCATTAAGGGTTTACCCATATAGCCCTTAACACAAAATAATGCCAATAGTCTATACAGTACCTGCATACCCCGAGAGGCTACGAGAAGATACTCCATAGGTACGACACAAATAGAAAATCGTAGTAAAGCTCGATATGGTAGGTGACACAGCACAACTAGGCAATGCCAGGGTAGATATACCAATTACGCATCCAGACTGGTGGTGACGCATAGCAGCCACTACCGCCCACCTCGAACAACACTCCCAAATCAAAAATCGAAGGGTGGCCACCAAATAAATCACAAGTAATAGAATGGTATCGAAGAAGTGTGTCTGATCAAAGGTGCTACCTCCTTGGTCCGTCAATCGCTCCTGTTTTAGCCACCTTATGCCAACTCACGGGAGTTAGGTCCACGTATATACCTTAGGATCGTCGCCACCATCCTACTTCATTCTGTAACTCCACCGCGTACATAGTTGTCAAAGTGGTTTTCGGTATCGACGGAGAGTATGTCCATATCTGATCCCGGTCTCTTTAACAACCAATCGTTATTATAACACCGTGGTCATTTAAAAAAATATTTTAAAAAAAAAACACAATCATTGCCCTTTCAAAACATATTCTTTATTTCAAAATAGTATATACTTCAAAACCCAAAATATTATTGCCATTTCAAACCATATCCTTTACTTCAAAATAGTATATACTTTAAAACCAAAATATTTTTGCCATTTCAAAACACATCCTTTACTTCAAAATAGTATATACTTTAAAACCAAAATATTTTTGCTATTTCAAGCCCAAATTATCAATGTATTATTTCCATTTCAAAACCCAATTCAATAATATATCCTTTCCATTTCCAAAACAATTCGATAATATATTATTTAAATAAAACCCATTTTCCAATCACTAATCTTTCTTTAATTTAGATAACTTGAAATATTCTTTTAAATCATCTTAAACCCAAACCACATTTTAAAGTCATATTCTAAATTTTAAATTTCAATAGGTTTCCCATCAATATATTCACAGATAATTCTTATATAAATTCTATTTCAAATAAATTCATTTTTCAAACCATATTACTTTCAAAGTTATAACAATTTCGAAAACCAATACTTTGAAAATAATAATACCTTAATTTCAATAAAACATTTCAATTTTGATATATTTTCAATCTTTAAATATTCCAAAATTCCCAACCAAATCTGATAATCTTATATATACCTTAATTCAATTCACTATTATTTAGTTTAGAAATATTTATTTAATAAATTCAATATCCCTTAAATATAGCTCAAACTTGAAATATTCGTAAATCAAACTTAAAACATCATCAAGTTACACATAGCTTAAATTTTAGAATTTAACTATATATAAAATAATATTTATATAATATCAAAATTTAATATTTATTAAACCATATATTTCTTTCCAAACCATAGAAAATCACTTTAAAATATTTTATATATAGACCACGGTGCTTGTATATAATTTTCTATCCTATGGTCAAGTGATACAGATATTTATCATTTCAATCCGTAATTTAAAAATAAAAGTTTACGGTTATATATCATTTCAAACCGCAATCCCGAATAAAATGAAAATGCATAATAACTTGCAGTTTATACAATATAAAATATAGCATCCATTCATCCAAATATCAATAAACAACCATTTATTACAATCATCATCCAATTTAAACAAAACATCAATATAAAGCATATAAAATATAACAGGCATCAACGAATAGTTTATATTCAATAAAAATTAATAACTGTTCAACTGGCAGTTTATATGCAATAATAAATAAATTTAACTGGCAAATTATATGCAATAATAAAATTAAATAACAATTTAATTTAACTAAATGCTATCTAACTGAGATGATGATTAAATATATGCCCAAACAATCATAGATAAATTTTAAATCACATCAAAATTTAATTTAACAAACATAAGAAATCTTAGAAGTTGTGAGTGGGTTAAAACACTCACCTTTTGAATTTAAATTGAATTTAAATTCAATTTAAACCCAAAAATTTGAAAGTCTCAGAATTCGTCCAAACTAGCGTCATCTGCTCTGAAATTTCAACACGATCCTAACAAAAGAAACCGCGTCCAAATCCGAGTTCGTATGCAAAAGTTATGAAAATTTGAAGATTGGAAAATTCTGGTCCTGGATAGACTTCGAGTTCAACTCGGTCTGCCGCCTCAAATCCCCGGTGCTTGCTCTGAGTTTTTGCCAAAATGACCCGGAGACCCGAGTCATTTTCTTCATTACCCGAAGTAGCTCCAAGGTTTTTCCTTCTGAAACCCGAAGCGCGACTCGTGCTGCTGCAGGTTTGTAATTTTTTCCCTTTTTTTTTGAAATTAGATTTAAAATTTGGGAATTAGGTTTTGTCGGCCATTGAGGAGGAGAAGATGAATTGTACATACAGACAAATGAAGATTAGGGAGACAAGGGTTTATAATAGGATATATATATGCAGGGTTGACATTTGAATGGATGGATAAGATAGATTTACGCGCTAACGCCAAAGTGGCCCAAAAAGCCCGTTCTGTCTCCGGAACGAAATTGAATAAACCCTTATATCAAAATAGATGTTTCAAAATATTTTAAACGCAATGGAAAAGGTTTTTCAAGTCCAAATTCCATCGTATGAAGAAGTTATGCTAAAATCAAAAATTTCAAATTGATTTCAATTGCATTTATTTCAAGGCGTTTCGAGTCCGTACGATCAAATGACAAATCCAATCGTTACGAAACTTGAAACTCTACAATAATTCACCGTTTCGGATCCGATGAAACTTGTTTCGTCGAAATCCGAGTCTGTGGCCAAAATGGCTATTTTTATAGAAATTAAACAAATTAATAATTGATTAATTAAATCAAATTTCCAATTTAAATTCTAAAATTGTCCGTTCTTATTATTCTCAATTTCTCAGTCATTTACGATGGTTTTAAAAATATTTAAAGTAAATTTAAAGTTAATTATCTTATCGGTTCAGTATTAACCTCAATTTATTGAATTCAGAATATGTAAATAAATTTTCAAAAATTTCCATTCAATTACATCAATCAAAAATTATATTCATTCATTATTGTCAAATAGATGGATTTATCATTTGATTCAAACTATTGCATTAATATTTTCTTATTCCATCTTCATTTCAATTAACGAAAAATTTAACGTTTAATTCTACTTATTTCAATAAACTCAATCATTTAACCTTAATTTTAAATAAATAAATAAATCTTGATTTCCATTCATTTTCATAAATTGGTCTTTTATTAAATTTATTAATTATTGACTTAAATTAGCAAAGGCTATATCTAGGCACATTAATATTTCCCAAATAAATCCACTTTATTACATTTAAATTAAATTCCTTTCATGTAATTCTAATTTATCCTGTCATCTACAATTCATTATGTATTATTACATCAATGTATATAACCTTTAATCCATTTCCAATTCTACCAATTTCAATCAATTAGAACTTCACCATTGCTTACATAAATTTGGATTGTACTACACTTATTATAGTTTTGCTAAGTATATACATTAATTACAATTAAATATTCTCTGTAACTTATTTCTTGGGTTCATCCCTTTTTATTACCCAAATTACTATCTTGTATTAAGTTTACGTTTCTATTTTAATTGTATATTCAATTATAACCTAACAGTCGTTTCAAATCAATGGATTGTATTCAATTTGGTTATTCATCAACTGCCATTTACACTACAACCTTAATTTACAGAGTTACTATAAATAAATATTATGGCATTGGTTAATCAAATGTTTGCTTTAAATTACTTATTTTAAATTTTATGCTCAAGAGCAACAATTAACACTTTCCATTATTATAACAATATTAATTCACAAATTTACATTCCCCTCAGTTTCTTATATTTAACTTATAACCAAGTATGACAATTCACATTATTTCCATTAATTGCAATTTCATTTTAAATTGTTAATTTTAATTACACTGCTACATTTAGTTTCTAACATTGATTGTATTTGTTTTTATTATATTCCGTTTATAGCTAAGTCATAATATTTGAATTTCAATTAAATTGTAACGTTCATTCAAGTTAGTTAAATATTAACTTGCATTAACACGTTTTCCTTAATTTACAATCAACTACCGTTTCAAGGTTTTATTACATTAAACAATTTAATACTTTCCTTTACTCCGCATATACAATTACATCCGAGTAAAATTCTTTCACTACTTTCCTTCATTCAAATTTCAATTTCTTGCAATAACTCATTTATTATAAATTTGCATACCAAAAATTTTAGGTTCCAATAAATAGGATTTATTCAATTCAACCTTTTTGAATTAGGTCTATTTTAATAAATAAAATATTTCATAGGTTAATTCTTAACATTTACTTCATTTACAAATTATAATAATTATATTTCTTTGTAGATTTAATTCCAAAATCTTATTTATATGACAAATTTAATTAACGAAATTCACGGGTCGTTACAGTTGTTAAAACCTCTTAGCATACCACAGTGGAAATGGGAAGATATATCTATGGATTTCATAGATGGACTGCCTAGATCTAAAAGAGGAAACACAAGTATATGGGTGATAGTTGATAGGCTAACTAAAGTGGCACATTTCATTCCAGTCAAATCAGAAAGGAATGCACCAAAATTAGCTCAAGTATTTATGAAGGAGGTGGTAAGGTTACATGGCATTCCCAAAACTATTGTGAGTGATAGGGATACCATCTTCACATCAAGGTTCTGGAAAAGTTTTCAAGAAGCCATGGGAAGTGAATTTTGCTTAAGCACTGCCTACCATCCACAATCATATGGGCAGACTGAGGTGGTGAACAAAGTTTTAGAGGACTTGTTAAGGGCATGTGCACTGGATTTTGGAGGTAACTGGGAAGATTATCTCCATTTAGCTGAGTTTACATACAATAACAGCTATCAAAGCACCATAGGGATGGCTCCATTTGAAGCCTTATATGGAAAGCCATGTTTATCACCTGTATGTTGGGTAGAAACATGAGAAAGAGCTATTTTAGGGCCTGAGTACATACAAGAAACTAAAGAGAAAATTGAGTTGGTAAGGAGGAGAATTGCAGCAGCTCAAGACAGGCAAAAGAAATTTGCAGACATGAAAAAGAAGCAGGTGGAATATGAAGTAGGAGACTTTGTTTTCATAAAGGTTTCACTTATGAAAAAGGTCTTGAGATTTGGCAAGCAAGGAAAACTCATACCAAGGTATGTTAGACCCTATAAAATTCTGGAAAGAATAGGCTCTTTAGCATACAAATTGGAACTACCAGAGGAAATGAAAGCAATGCATGATGTTTTTCATGTATCACAATTGAGAAGGTGGGTTCATGACAAGGCAGAAATTCTTGAGACCCCAACCCAAGTGCAAATAAATCCTAATTTGATTTATGAAAAGGATCCAGTGGGAATTTTGGCAAAGGATGCGAAGAAGTTGAGGAATAAATCACTGAAACTTGTGAAGGTACAGTGGAGTCTGGATCCTAGTGATTGCACATGGGAATTAGAAGACAAGGTTAGGATGAACTATCCTAAGCTATTTTCAGATTAAAGGTAATTCTGATTTTTAATTTGTTTTCCTTTTGGACGCATGTATTTTTAGTTATTGTGATAGAACTAAAAATCTATTTGGTTGAGAATGTATTTGTTCTTTGAATTAAGTTTAAATTTGATTTAAGCTTAGGAAAAATTATGGGACACAATTTCTAAAAGTTGGGGTATATGTAATGACCCAAGATTTTAGGAATTTATTTTGAAAATATAAATAAGTTTAAAATAATTTTTAAACTAATTTTGAAAAGGAATTGATATGGCTTGATATGGTGTAGCTATATGTGTACATGTGTGCACAGGAAATACACATGAATAGAAGCTTAATTCCTGGATGATATAAATGAACATATGATGATGTGTATGGAATATATATATATATATACAGATAAATAGATTAAATCCTTAGAAGCTATATGTATAAATATATATGGATGCTACTGGTTGTATTTGAGTGTATATGTGCATATGTGTTCAGTAAAAATAACGTATAGACATATATATGTATTAATTATTTCTGTAAGACATATATATACATATATGTATGCTAATCAAACACAAGTGTTCAAATCAGTAAAATATAAATACACAAATGTGTTTTAACTATTGGCAGAAAGCAAGAATGAAGATATAAAAGGAGCAATCCTTTTATATATAAATAAGGGAAGCACATGCTATTTAAGTGAAAGCTAAAAATAGAAAAGTAAAACAAACCAGTGATATGTTTTGTATAGGCAGAATTAGGAAGAACCCTTGGCATATATATGATAAAATAATGGAAATCAAGTCACACCTTTAGCATGATATTAGCGAAGAGAAAAAGCATTTTCTGGAAAAGCAAATTTCTGAAAATAACCAAAATGATAAAACCTCTTTTCTCTCCACAAACTTGAGCCGGGGAGGGTAGGATTTTGGGTTTAAACTAAATGCAAATGGCATGATTTTGGGTGGGCAAAAATGACTTTAGCTAGCACCTTAAACCCTAGAAGAACCCTGCATAAATAAGCAGTGATAAGAGGGGCCTTCTCTTCTTCCCAGATAGCTTTTGAAAAAAAAAAATATATATCATGCATATATAAGACAAGTGAAGAAAAGGGTTTGGGGGTAAAGGCAGAAGCTTATCAATCAACTAAGAAGTGAAGGAGAGCTAGGTGAGAAAACTCACTCAAAAATCTAAGGCACTAAGTCCAAATGAAGGCAGCCAGTTTATAAGTTGATCTTTCTTAAAATGTATTTTCATATGTGGTTATCTTTCTTTGATTTCTAAGATGAAAATGCTTTGATCTTTAGTTTGGTTGTTCTGCTTGATCTATTATGTGAAAGTTCTAAGTATTATTAGTAAATATGTTTTTATAAACCCAGATCTCTCTGATATGTTAATATTAGGAAAAATAAGTGAATACCCAGAGAATCAAATGATGAATATAGGCAAGTAGTGTTGGTTCTGGCATAACCCAGAAAATATAAACATGTTGAGCAGCAATATTCTTGTGTATAGGTGCTGAGGCTTGAGACAAAAAGGAATTAGGGGTGCAATAGGGTAGCCTATGTGCTGATGCTCCTAATTCAATGAAAGTATATAAATAGCCATATACATAGCAAATAAATTTGTGATTCAGTGAAACTTGGTCTTTCTGAGTTTAACTTTAGCACGGTTGTTTGCAAGATGAAAAACTCTCTCAAAAGTCATAAGCCAATGTTAGTTGCCTATACCCCTTTTAAAATGCAAGTATATATATATATATACAGAATCTTATTTATTAGACACCTATGTTTAATTGCCTGCTTGTCTTTGTTTGATTATGAAAGATATGAAATTCCATGACATGAATGTTTGTTTAGTGAAATGATTCACTGAATGGTTTAGTTATGAAAAATCAAAAGAGTTATTATCAACTTAAAACTAACTAGGAAATGGGGTCAAGAGCACTGCAGGAATGATTTATGTTCTTGAGCAATACAAGTTGACACATGGATTGTTTAAGTCCTGAGATCTTTGTGTAATGGAGTGAATTAGTCCATTACAATGTGTCAATTGATTCATATGATTGCAGATGAGACCAAGATAGATAAATATATCAATGTAAAAAAATTTGATATAAGGAGGAACTAGAGTTTTCTTGGATGAAAATCTTAGTAAGGAATAAATGATTTAATTCATTTTGGTGGTTTCCCTGTTTTGTATGGATGCTTATTTGATTTATGGCTGATTTGTATGAATGTATGCATGTTCCATATCTTTGTAAGGTTTCTGAAAAGAAAGATTTAAGTGTGCACATGCACACTGACACAGAACATGCACACTATGACTTACTTGTTTTCTAAAGGCAGGATATACTGATTTCTATATGTTTCAACTTTAACTTGATTTACCAATTGTTTAAGTGGATTTTCTCAGACCAAACATGTGTCTGACCCTAGTGTGCTAATGGCATATGGGGTGTCTCATTTAATATGGGGCAGCTTCAAATGCTTTTTTAGGAATTGCAGCAACTATGTAGGAGTAGGAGCAAGGCTTTGAGAAGAAGATTATAGCATGCTAAAATTAGTTAGATAAGAGCTTAAAAGATGAAATCTACATGTATTGATATTTTTAAATTATCACTTGTATTAAGCACTGAATGATGGAGGGATATTTTGATAAGTATTTTGCTAAGGAATTGACTTGTAACTGGAGTTTATAAATTTGGATATTATCTGAAAAGTTGAAGAAGTTAACCTATGATTTTGTATGTAAATCTGAGCAAGAATACTATGATAAATAGGATGGTTATATTTTATAAATGTATTAGTCAATCTTGAGTCTTTGAAAAGGATTAAGTATTGGAAATCTGGATAGTTGAGTCTCAATAAACAATATGGTTTATTCTTACATCATGACATTTGCATACAAGAGTTTAAAGGCATAGGGAAAATGTATTATGTGTCTACATGTTTTCATAATGCAATTTGTAATATGCACATTTACTAAGCTTTGATCAAATGCATTTTAAAGCCCTATGGCTTATATCAGAATAAAGAGTCTGGTTTGTAGCAAATCATCTTACCATTAAAACCATGTTTTGGGTCCTTAGGGTCTCAGGAAACTCATTCATGTTTGCATTTCATTTAGCATAGCATCATGACATCAAAGAATTAAGCTTTAGGAACATGATATCTCACTTAAAAATATTCAAGAAAAGAGTTTGTATCTAAGGCAGATTTTATAGAAAATCAAACATAGAAAATGATATAAACTTGTATCATTTTCAGGACATAAGCATACACCAATCATTTATATGTGATCATAACACAATTTCCTTGTTTCTAGGAATTACCCTTCATGGAGAATCCAGCAAGAAATCAAGAGTTAAAATCTTACAAATACATATATGGATGGAATTTTGTTGTATGAATTAAATTGAACTATGGGTGGATTGATTAAATTTAATCAATCGAATTATCCTCTTGTTTACCATAACTCTGATTTAAATAAGAGGGACACATGCATCCTTATATGTATGTGCATATCTTTATGAATACACTGATATATTTATATTGGTAGAAATTTTGATCCTGGATAAATTGTTTATTTGATGAAAGGAAAAATGACTCTAGGCTTCAGAAATATATATATATATATATATATATATATCTCTATGTTAAAAAAAATTTCCTTACAAATTAAGGTATAAAAAGAGAGGGTCATTGCACTCCCTCCGCCTTCCTCAGGCATATGCAGTAGCCATCTCCACCTTTGCCTCATCCACAACTCCTCCCCTCTTCCCGCCGACAGCCGTCGTTCCCTCCATCCTCTTCCACTTCCCTTCTGAACTACGGCCTCTGGAGTTTTGATTTCTTTTAGAATAAATATATACCATCTTGTATACAAATATTTTAGTGTATGCACCTGTTGTTATTTTGTTACCAATATGATTTGCATAACTTCACAGGATGAATACAATATATGCATATAAGTTATATTTGTTAGCTATAGCATATTTTAAAGATTTAAACTGTGTATATTTTTAAAGTATTGGTCAGTATATTATATATAGATGATATATTTATTCATGTCAGTTGTGGTTATATATATTTTTAGTTATGAGTGTTTACTGGATATACATTTTATGTTTTCATTATAAAAGTTTATATAAAAATTTATATATGATGATATACTGTTTGTTTACATACATATTTATATGCTGTCTATTTATATGCTGTTTTATATTTTCGGTCTCACTCCTAAGGGCACAGCTGTGAATATATATATATATATACATATATATGTTAATGTATGTAAGTATATCGATTTTTGGAATAGCTTTAAAAAAAATAAAGTTTTAAGTATACAATGTTACAGCTTTATATACGTATAATATAGTGACAGTTTTATGTTTATGTATACATATATTTATATGTGTAAGCTATATATAAGTTGTTATACATACTAGTATATAAGCTTTACTTTGCTGGTTTCTGGTATTGGTATATTATATATATTATGTGACTATTTGTGTATATGTAGTTATAGACCAGTTTTACATATATATAATATATGTGGGTTTATGTGATGCTGTTACAGTTTTATTTTTTATATATTAGTTAACAGGTTTAAATGAATATGTATAATAGTTTTGTTATATTTTAACTATAGTTAGTTATAATATATAGTGTATATATATATACTTTTCCATTATTTAGTTAATGCAAATACTCTTAGCTGTATGTTATGTCATACTATATACTGGCGAGCCACTTATATAAATGTTTTTTTTGTCTACCATATAGGTTGTAGGTTACATTTGGGCAGTCTTGTTTATATTATATATATATATATGTAAATAATAATTGTATAAGTTCAGCTATAGGTTTGGTTTATATATTTTACATAATACTGTTGTTACAGTATCGTGTATTGTTGAAATAGTTTGAGATATGTTAGTATATAGTGTTTTGTATATGATAATGTGTATATACAGTCTATAAGAGTTATATTTGTTTTATATAAATAATGTTGATTTTATATAAACATCGGCATGTTCCAGTTTATATAGTATAAAAAAATCTGGTTATATATATATATTTAATTCTTAATACTTGAGATTTAAGATATTGATTTTGGAATTTTATACTGTTTCAAAATTTGGCTTAATTTGAAATATTAGGGAAAAAATATATATATTTCAATAATATGTATATATATTTTTGGTTTATATCGAAACCGATTTGATTTGATTTCATTGATGCCTATCTATCAGTTTGCTCGCCGAATCGTGCCCATCTAGCTTTGCCTTGGGATTCGTGCTTACATTCGTAACTCAACTTCATCATATATCCTCTCTAGCCTCGAAAGGTGAGTAATCACTCACGATTAATGTTCTTATATTTATCAAATTTGATTTCAATTGAAACGTCAATTGAAATATTCTGCTGTTAGTTATTTACATTGTTACATATGCTATTATCTGTATCTGTTCACCTGTGACATCTGACACCATTATCTGTTATTTATATTGATGATATATGCATGTTATATTATTATCATATCTGTTATCACTCTACAAGTTCCCTATTAGTATAGAATTTCCTATGGGTTGAAATGATACATACTCGAACAATCTGTAGAATATGAGAAAATTGTTATGGGTTGAAATGATAAACCCAAGCGATTTTTATTTGAATTGAAATTGGGATTGCGGGTTGAAAAGATATATACCCGTATATATATATTTAAATTGCGGATTGAAATGATAAATATCCGTATCACTTGACCATAGGATAGAAAATTATATACAAACACTATTGGTCTATATATACATATATTTTTTTGAAATTGATTTCTATGGTTTTGAAATGAAATATATGGTTTTAATAAATATTGATTTAAAAGATTTATTAAAGTTGATATATATATATATGTTTAAGTATTTATTTAAAGTATATATTTTCAAATATAGAGATATAATGATTCAGGTTAGAAAGATAAATTTGAAATTGGTTTGAAATTATATTTATTCAAGAATTATACTTAAATAAGTTTGATTTGAAATTTATTGAATTTGAAATTTTAAAGTTGTGTTTTACAACTTGAAATTGATTAAAGGTGAATTAAATGGATATTTCAAACTTATATAATTTAAATGGGATATTTTGTGTAATATCCCGGAAATTTTAACAATATCAATTTAATAATCTGTTGAATAATTAAATTGATATGGATAATCTTTGATAATAAGATTTGAATTTAATTTAATAATCTGATTAAATTAGTATTAATTGATGATTTTATCTTTTAAAATCTAATAAGATATTTCTATTTGAATATATATATATTTTTTTTATATATTGTAAATAGAAGCTTTGATAAATTGGGAATTTGTATTTAATTTAATCTGGACTTTCAAAGATATTTAGATAGGTAATTTTATAGTTTTAAAATACTTCAGGTAAATATTTTAATTGGTTTAAGATATTTTTTTTTATAAATAAGATTTACAAAATTGGTTTGTTTTATTTCTTTTTAAATATTTCTTAATAAAGAGATAATTTCTTTTATAAATTATTTAAAATTGGTAAATGTGTTATTTTCAAACAATATTAATAATGTATTGTTTTATATATAAAAATAAATAGGTTTTAAAGGAAATAGAATTTGTTATTTTCAAAAATTTAATGTGTAGTTATATATGTATATATATAAGTTGATTGATTTTCTTTGATTTAAATTTAAATTTAAAAGTTTTAAAATTCAAAAGAATAGATATTTAAATTGTTTTGGAATTTTAGAATATTTGTATAAACTTTTATTTATAAATATAAATTAGTTTTGTTCTTTTAAAAAGTAATTATATATATATATAGATAAGTGTATAAATAAATAAGAAAAGGCTTTTTAAATAATTTTAAAATAAATAGAATTATGAGTAATTACTTAAAGGACATGTGTCATTTATCTAAAGCTTTGTAAAAACATGTGTAATTAAATAAACAAATGTATAGGACAAGTGTCCTTATTTATTTTCTTTTTCTTTTATTTTATAAAATCAAAATTACATATATATAAACAATTGCATATATTCATTTCATTCTTTCTATTTTTCCTCTTCAAAAACAAGAAACTCCTTCTCTAAACAAATCTGAAAATCAGATCAGTAAACTTTCTTGTTCATGTTCAAAAATCTAATACCTCAATCCAATTCAAAAGCCTGAAAATCAATACCACTTCTCAAACTTTTCCTCTAATCTAAATCAGTAATTATCTTTTAAGAAAATGAATTCATATTCAAATCTGGAAATCTTCCTCAAACAAAATCAAATGCTTCAAACTGAGATCAGTAAACATCTTCCTCAAAACCAAATTCATTTTCTCAAATCAAAGAATCAGCCTGCAACCTTCATTTTCAAAAATCTGTCTGCCTGCATATTTCTTTTCAATCTGGAAAGCAACTCAAAACTGCTTGCATTCATTCTTCTAACTAGAGGCAACATGCAAGATTCAGTAGCATGCAAAACTTCTGGGGATTTAAAGCATTTCAGTTTCAAGTTTTAAAAAGATCAAATCATTTTCCAGTTTAAGTCAAAGCCTGTTCAAGTTTTCAAAAGCTTAAGTCTGCCTCTGTTTCTTTTTTTTTTACAGGTGAGTAACATTTTTACTTGAATTAAATTAGGAAATCATGATGCATGTTTAACCCGGTGATAAATATTGTTTGGATGTGAAAGGTTGTTGATGATTTTGTATATACATGAATGTATATAAGTATGCATGTATGATATAGTTTCTCTGATCTGTTTATTTGCCAAACTCCAGAATTCTCCTTTAGATCTCTTTCTACTTGATTTAGTTTTTATTAGGATTTAACTTATTAGTAAGTATTGTTTAATTATCATATACTAAGGTTTTAAAAAGCTTAGTTAAGTCAAAATTCATACCTGAGTGCCCCTGTAATCTAAAACAACAGAGATATGTTATAATAAAGTGAAAATTTGAACTTTATAATTTATATATTCAGACTTATAAATTGAAAACATAGATGATAATATGATTTTTAGCATGAATATCATAGTTTTTAGCTTAGTTTAATAAGAGCAGTTCTGGGTTATGTTAGAAATGAAGTTCTGGTGATTTTGATCATCTCAGTGAAATTTGAAGTTTGAAATCTTTAGTAATGGTAGTGGAATGATCATGGATGATAGGAAAATTGTCAGGAGAATTTTTAAGGAAGTAAGGCAGAAATGATTTGGGTTTGAAATTTTTAAACCTAGTTTTAAGATAGGCTACGAATTCGTTTCGTTTGTTTTCATGGATGGATCGAGTGTTCTAGGACTTTGGGAAATGGAAGTTTAGGTATAGACGAAGGCATGGCCAGAGAATTAGATTCTCTGATGGTCGAAATCGCGAGCACGAGCGGTGTTGCCAGGTTGGTCAGTGGTGATGGTTTCTTGTTCCAGGTAGGATGAATGCTCGAATTTGAATTCGAGTAGGAATCGAAGATAGGTTGATCGTTTTCTAGTATGTGGATGAACGTGGATTGGTGGAGATACTCGTCGATGACCGGAGTTGCCGTAGGTGACCGTGCACGTGCACGAGATCGGAAAGGTATCTGGGTGAAGTCTGTTTACTGGAGAAGACGAATGCAAGTCTCGGGTTTGCTCGTGGGAGTCTCGGGAATTTTGATGTGCGACTCGAAGTTGTTGGAGCTGGAAGGTTGGACTCAGTGACAAGGAAAGACTCGAGACTTTTGAGTGTTTTTGCGAGAGAGACTCGGGGAAACTAGGGTGGGAACTCGAAGCAGATTAGGTAGGACTCGAGTACCTTTTAGTTGACAGGTTTTTAAAAACTGTCTGTTTCTAAAGTTTTAAACTGGTTTTAAATTTATAAAGAAGATTGTAAACAAGAATTTAAGTCAAGTTTAACTATGTAGATTCAAGTTGGTTTTGAATCTTAAAGATTTGAAATAAATAAGTTATAAATTTATATATTTTAAATAGGTTTTAAATGGTAGTTAGATTTAATTAAATGTTTAAAAATAAAAAGGAAATTGGTTTAAACTCTTCTTAAATTTCTTTTATAAGAGATAAGATTTTTAATAAGTAAAAGTTTTTTTTATTTGGTTAAAAACTTAGTTAAAAATAAATTGGTATTCATTTTAAATACAACATTTAAAATGAAATTTAAAAGTAGATTTGAAATGAATATTTCAAATATAAATTGTAAATGATAACTTGTTTATCAATAAAAATAAAGTTTATCTTAAATAAATTAAAGACTTGTGTTTATTTAATTTATTAGGAGATTTAATAGATAATTAGTTTAATTTGATTAATTAATCATTTGGATTAATTAAATAGGTAATTAAAGGATAAACTAATTTATTTATGATTAAGATAAATTAATTAGGGATGATTAATTTGTAGTTAGGGATTATAAATTAGAGTATTAATTAATAAATAAGAATTAATTAATAAGTAATTAAATATTAATTAAGTTATGGATAACACTTAATTAATTAAATAACTAGAGATTAATTAATTGGTTATTAAAATTTATTAATTTGAAATTAATAATAATTAATCTAAGTTAATTACTTAAGAAAAGTAATTAAAGAGTTGTAAATAGTTAATGAAGGTCATTAACTATGGATTATTAAATAATTAATTAATGTAATTAATTTTAATAGTTAATTGGATTAATTAATTTAAAGATAATTAATTAGAGAATTTGTTTAAATGAATTTCTTAATGAAAGTAATTAAGAATTAATTACTTATTGTAATTAATTGAAGTTAATTTGATTAGTTAAGTTAATTAATTAAGTTTAATTAATTTAGAATAATCAAGAGTTGATTTGATAAATAATTACTTAATGTAATTATTATGGTAAGATTATTTAGGGAAGTAAATAATATGATAATTACTGGAAGTAATTAGTTGAATAATGATTTTATTAATAAAAGTAATTTGAGTTAATTACTTTAAATAATTAATCAAGGGATTAATTAAGAAATTAATTAAGGAAGTAATTAATTTAGTTAATGAAAGTAATTAAGGGGAGTTAATTACTGAATGAGGTTAATCAAGGTGATTAATAAATGTTGTTTAATTAAAGGTTAATTACTTAATGTAATTAATTTAATTAAGTAATTAATAATTAATTTGTAATTAAGGATCATTAATTAATATAATTAATGATGTAATTAAGATTGATTTATTAAGTAATAATTAAATAATGAAGTGATTAATTAGTGTAATTAATTAAGAATTAATGTAATTAATTATAGTTGATTAAGTTAATTAATTTTAGTTAATTAATTAATGAAGTAAGTAAAGGTTAATTACTATAAGTGGTTAAGGATAATTAATTTAAGTAATTAATTGAGAATAAATTACTTGAATGTAATTAAAAGGTAATTAATCAAAGATGATTAATTGAAATGAATTATTAAAGGATAATTAATTAAATTGTAATTAATTAATGGTTAAGTAAGCAGGATTTATAGAATGAAGTAATTAATTTAATTCACTTTAAATTAATTAGAGATGATATAAATCATTACCTATGGATGGATGATAATACTGAATGCTTTGCATTTGATTGATATCTCTGATGAGATATATGCTGTGTGATATGGATGTTAGTTGAATTGTGATGATAATATGGATTATCTGTTATATCGATAATGTTGATTATCTATTGTGATGTTGTGAATTATCTTTCTATGTGTATAAAGATAATTGAATTGAATTGTTTTAACTTTAAAACAACTTGGCCTTAAAAGATACGCTTTGGATTTCGATGAGACCGGGATCGGGTTTCCGTATACCGGATTTCCAGGTCTGGAGACCCGAATACCACATCGATCCAAATTAACGATAGGTCGTGAATCAAGTGAAGATGAAGATTCAGAGTGCAAGGGTTATTGTCGTTAACTCTGAGGGTGATTCCAAAACGAGTGTAACGAGATAATGCCTTCGGTTTCGTTCGAACCCGGAACGAACTTGTATGGATTGAATGCTTTCAGAACATCGTCAGGTGGACGATGAGCATTCTAAGTTTGTGTTCTTTTCTAAGGTAATCGTGACCTCAAGCCTCACAAACCGGGAATGGCTAAAATAGGGGAGGTGCAGCAAGGTTAGTGGGTAGCACCCAAGTAGGACAAGATTACCTCTGTCTAGATGTCCCTTTTTATTTCGGCTTAGTGGTGCGGTTGCTGATCCCAACCGTGAGGTATCTTGTGCGGGAATTATCCAGTAAGGGATGTTCCGACCTTGTGTTGCAGGGGATTGGGAGTGATCCTCGGTACGTTGATCTAGGCCACGTACTGTGACGGGCGGTACCCCAGTAGCCCTGCCATTGTATGGAATCCAAACTCCAATAAGTGCCGTACGTATTAGTTGTGCCCAACTATGTTGGAATGTGAGATGTAAGCATTTCAGCTATTTCTGTATTTTACTTGAAAACCCTAGACCCTATTATAATACAATCGAATTTCCTATCAAATGTTTTGGTTAGCGTAAGGTAAAAACTTACCCATGTTTATGTGTGGGAAGTCTTACGTGATACCTTTTCTTTCAAAAGGTTTTGAAGTTAAACAAGTTTAACCTGTTACTCACACCAGACCCATGTCTGACCCAAGTTGTTTATTTCTGTTTTATAAACTCTTGGGTACTCAAATTTTTACGAGTAGCCAAGGGATTCAGGTTAGCCTTGACGAATTATGGAGGAGCAATGGAGCAGGAGGCTTCGGCGTTGTAGATAGATAGTAGTTTCCGCTGTGTTGATTTTGTATTGATCTCTGTATTGGATTGAGATGTAATAACTAGACAGATGATTATAACTGTCTAGTATATGTAACTCTGATAAGTGTTGTATATGATACTATGTAATAGTTATGTGATATATTATATTTTGTTTCGTTCCGCTGTGAGATTCTGATGTGTTGTTTCTTTCTTTCTCTTCTTTTCTACTTCTCACCCCTTTCTTTCTTATTAGCGATACGACTTTCTGGGCATAGAAAGCCGGGTCGTTACACTTGGTATCAGAGCTTAGGCTGGCGATAACCTTGGCTCTGGTGGGAATTTTGAGAGTATTAATAGATATGAGCGCGTATTTGTTAGTGAATATAAAATTGTTTTATATTGTGTTAATTGGTTTATTGAGTAGTTTATGGATTCTGGTCAATGTGTGGGACGCCACAACATTGATAGGGATCTCTAAACACTTGTATAGAACAATTCGACACAATACTGTTTTAAAGAGGTAAATGAAATAATTTTACCCAGAAATAATTTCTATATAAAAAGTATCATTTTAAATATATATATATTTCTACCTATTTGTTGGGTTACCTGTTCGGGTTTTCCAATATAGGATATAAAGGTAGATAGGGAGGTGGTGTATGAAACACAATTACCAATAGTTGGAGTTTGAATGTTTGAGGTTGGAAGTATATATCGAGACTGTAAACCCAATACCGTCTCGAGTAAGCTTTGCTGTGGTGAAGGATTTCATCGATCTCCGAAGGAAACTGTAATGGTTCGGAGTTTATCTCTAAAGTTTGGATGAGTAGAATTGGATCTGTCGATGAGGCAGAAGCGAGTGATGGTACCTTGATACCTCAGGTAATAGTAGCTGTATGATGAGATACAGTGACGATGGATGTTCCCGAAGATGTTTTCTTTGGAACAAGATTAAGGAAGTGTGTATGCTTCGGTGTTGTGGCTGAGTTCAGCATGAAGTTTTTGCTTTGGTTTGGAGTCCGAGTTTCTCGAAGAGCTTTGGATAAGAGCATCAGTGTCAGCAGTGCAGCTCGGAGTATTCTGTGTTGGCAGGAAGTTTTCTGGCTGAGCAGTTTTTCTGGAAGTGAAGTTCAGAAGCAGCAAAGTGGATCCATTTCTTCGATGGATTGGATAGTTAAGTATGAGCTGTTCGGATTGTGTAAAGAGGAACAGTTTTTCTTTGGAAATAGGTTGGGTTAATCGCAAAAGTGACTTGTGATTGCTGAGTGTTCTCTTGGGTTGTCAGATTTTCTGGATGTTTTCAGAGAAGTCAGAAGTGTCCGCATCTGAAGGTTGAGTTTTCTTATCGACTGGATTCCAGGAGTGATACCGGTGGTTCAGTCTAGTGGAAGGATGTTTCCTAGAGATAGAGTTGGTGAAGCAGCTCAAGTTTTGCTAGAATATCTAAGTTTTATTTATGGATCTGTTGAACCATTTTTCTGGATGAGTTGTTCAGTCTTTGTTTGTGTTCTCCATCAGTATTCTTATCTACTTCAGATCAGAGTTGTGCAGTAGAAGCAGTTTGGAAGTGCATCTGTCTCATTTTTTGGATAGGAGAAGTAAGTTCAGTCTTCTATTGTTTGAGGAGTAAAGTTGTGGATCTCTTCCTTGTTTTGATTTGGATAAGTATTTGGTCTTCCGGATTGAATTGTCAGTTTGGATAACTGGAATTCATTGTGTTTTACGTATCTCTGAGGGAATACGTATTTGATCTATCTCTGGTTTTAGAATCTGTAGTTTGGGAAGTTTGATAGTTGAGTCAGACTCGTCTGTAGTCTGATATTCTGTTTAGATCTGTAGATCTAGATGAGTAGGAGATCTATAGCTTAGTAATTTAGATTGTTTGTAGAGCGAGTATCCCGGTATATATATATACTTGGGGAAACTCGAGGAATTTTATCTAGAATTTAGTCTAGATAGTTAGAATTGTTTGATTGGATGAATTGGTTGCTATGGTTGCTAGCATATGGATGATAGTATATGCTTGTGTTTTGAATTTAAAATCTTTAATAAGATTATTAAATTACCTTTGTTTAAATTTCGGGGACGAAATTATTTTAAGGGGGAAGGAATGTAATATCCCGGAAATTTTAACAATATCAATTTAATAATCTGTTGAATAATTAAATTGATATGGATAATCTTTGATAATAAGATTTGAATTTAATTTAATAATCTGATTAAATTAGTATTAATTGATGATTTTATCTTTTAAAATCTAATAAGATATTTCTATTTGAATATATATATTTTTTTTTTATATATTGTAAATAGAAGCTTTGATAAATTGGGAATTTATATTTAATTTAATCTGGACTTTCAAAGATATTTAGATAGGTAATTTTATAGTTTTAAAATACTTCAGGTAAATATTTTAATTGGTTTAAGATATTTTTTTTTATAAATAAGATTTACAAAATTGGTTTGTTTTATTTCTTTTTAAATATTTCTTAATAAAGAGATAATTTCTTTTATAAATTATTTAAAATTGGTAAATGTGTTATTTTCAAACAATATTAATAATGTATTGTTTTATATATAAAAATAAATAGGTTTTAAAGGAAATAGAATTTGTTATTTTCAAAAATTTAATGTGTAGTTATATATGTATATATATAAGTTGATTGATTTTCTTTGATTTAAATTTAAATTTAAAAGTTTTAAAATTCAAAAGAATAGATATTTAAATTGTTTTGGAATTTTAGAATATTTGTATAAACTTTTATTTATAAATATAAATTAGTTTTGTTCTTTTAAAAAGTAATTATATATATATATAGATAAGTGTATAAATAAATAAGAAAAGGCTTTTTAAATAATTTTAAAATAAATAGAATTATGAGTAATTACTTAAAGGACATGTGTCATTTATCTAAAGCTTTGTAAAAACATGTGTAATTAAATAAACAAATGTATAGGACAAGTGTCCTTATTTA
This sequence comes from Allium fistulosum, assembly GCA_030737815.1. Lineage (NCBI taxonomy): Eukaryota > Viridiplantae > Streptophyta > Magnoliopsida > Asparagales > Amaryllidaceae > Allium > Allium fistulosum. The sequence continues at coordinate 241,471,858 of CM060902.1, forward strand.
TTTTCTTTTTCTTTTATTTTATAAAATCAAAATTACATATATATAAACAATTGCATATATTCATTTCATTCTTTCTATTTTTCCTCTTCAAAAACAAGAAACTCCTTCTCTAAACAAATCTGAAAATCAGATCAGTAAACTTTCTTGTTCATGTTCAAAAATCTAATACCTCAATCCAATTCAAAAGCCTGAAAATCAATACCACTTCTCAAACTTTTCCTCTAATCTAAATCAGTAATTATCTTTTAAGAAAATGAATTCATATTCAAATCTGGAAATCTTCCTCAAACAAAATCAAATGCTTCAAACTGAGATCAGTAAACATCTTCCTCAAAACCAAATTCATTTTCTCAAATCAAAGAATCAGCCTGCAACCTTCATTTTCAAAAATCTGTCTGCCTGCATATTTCTTTTCAATCTGGAAAGCAACTCAAAACTGCTTGCATTCATTCTTCTAACTAGAGGCAACATGCAAGATTCAGTAGCATGCAAAACTTCTGGGGATTTAAAGCATTTCAGTTTCAAGTTTTAAAAAGATCAAATCATTTTCCAGTTTAAGTCAAAGCCTGTTCAAGTTTTCAAAAGCTTAAGTCTGCCTCTGTTTCTTTTTTTTTTACAGGTGAGTAACATTTTTACTTGAATTAAATTAGGAAATCATGATGCATGTTTAACCCGGTGATAAATATTGTTTGGATGTGAAAGTTTGTTGATGATTTTGTATATACATGAATGTATATAAGTATGCATGTATGATATAGTTTCTCTGATCTGTTTATTTGCCAAACTCCAGAATTCTCCTTTAGATCTCTTTCTACTTGATTTAGTTTTTATTAGGATTTAACTTATTAGTAAGTATTGTTTAATTATCATATACTAAGGTTTTAAAAAGCTTAGTTAAGTCAAAATTCATACCTGAGTGCCCCTGTAATCTAAAACAACAGAGATATGTTATAATAAAGTGAAAATTTGAACTTTATAATTTATATATTCAGACTTATAAATTGAAAACATAGATGATAATATGATTTTTAGCATGAATATCATAGTTTTTAGCTTAGTTTAATAAGAGCAGTTCTGGGTTATGTTAGAAATGAAGTTCTGGTGATTTTGATCATCTCAGTGAAATTTGAAGTTTGAAATCTTTAGTAATGGTAGTGGAATGATCATGGATGATAGGAAAATTGTCAGGAGAATTTTTAAGGAAGTAAGGCAGAAATGATTTGGGTTTGAAATTTTTAAACCTAGTTTTAAGATAGGCTACGAATTCGTTTCGTTTGTTTTCATGGATGGATCGAGTGTTCTAGGACTTTGGGAAATGGAAGTTTAGGTATAGACGAAGGCATGGCCAGAGAATTAGATTCTCTGATGGTCGAAATCGCGAGCACGAGCGGTGTTGCCAGGTTGGTCAGTGGTGATGGTTTCTTGTTCCAAGTAGGATGAATGCTCGAATTTGAATTCGAGTAGGAATCGAAGATAGGTTGATCGTTTTCTAGTATGTGGATGAACGTGGATTGGTGGAGATACTCGTCGATGACCGGAGTTGCCGTAGGTGACCGTGCACGTGCACGAGATCGGAAAGGTATCTGGGTGAAGTCTGTTTACTGGAGAAGACGAATGCAAGTCTCGGGTTTGCTCGTGGGAGTCTCGGGAATTTTGATGTGCGACTCGAAGTTGTTGGAGCTGGAAGGTTGGACTCAGTGACAAGGAAAGACTCGAGACTTTTGAGTGTTTTTGCGAGAGAGACTCGGGGAAACTAGGGTGGGAACTCGAAGCAGATTAGGTAGGACTCGAGTACCTTTTAGTTGACAGGTTTTTAAAAACTGTCTGTTTCTAAAGTTTTAAACTGGTTTAAATTTATAAAGAAGATTGTAAACAAGAATTTAAGTCAAGTTTAACTATGTAGATTCAAGTTGGTTTTGAATCTTAAAGATTTGAAATAAATAAGTTATAAATTTATATATTTTAAATAGGTTTTAAATGGTAGTTAGATTTAATTAAATGTTTAAAAATAAAAAGGAAATTGGTTTAAACTCTTCTTAAATTTCTTTTATAAGAGATAAGATTTTTAATAAGTAAAAGTTTTTTTTATTTGGTTAAAAACTTAGTTAAAAATAAATTGGTATTCATTTTAAATACAACATTTAAAATGAAATTTAAAAGTAGATTTGAAATGAATATTTCAAATATAAATTGTAAATGATAACTTGTTTATCAATAAAAATAAAGTTTATCTTAAATAAATTAAAGACTTGTGTTTATTTAATTTATTAGGAGATTTAATAGATAATTAGTTTAATTTGATTAATTAATCATTTGGATTAATTAAATAGGTAATTAAAGGATAAACTAATTTATTTATGATTAAGATAAATTAATTAGGGATGATTAATTTGTAGTTAGGGATTATAAATTAGAGTATTAATTAATAAATAAGAATTAATTAATAAGTAATTAAATATTAATTAAGTTATGGATAACACTTAATTAATTAAATAACTAGAGATTAATTAATTGGTTATTAAAATTTATTAATTTGAAATTAATAATAATTAATCTAAGTTAATTACTTAAGAAAAGTAATTAAAGAGTTGTAAATAGTTAATGAAGGTCATTAACTATGGATTATTAAATAATTAATTAATGTAATTAATTTTAATAGTTAATTGGATTAATTAATTTAAAGATAATTAATTAGAGAATTTGTTTAAATGAATTTCTTAATGAAAGTAATTAAGAATTAATTACTTATTGTAATTAATTGAAGTTAATTTGATTAGTTAAGTTAATTAATTAAGTTTAATTAATTTAGAATAATCAAGAGTTGATTTGATAAATAATTACTTAATGTAATTATTATGGTAAGATTATTTAGGGAAGTAAATAATATGATAATTACTGGAAGTAATTAGTTGAATAATGATTTTATTAATAAAAGTAATTTGAGTTAATTACTTTAAATAATTAATCAAGGGATTAATTAAGAAATTAATTAAGGAAGTAATTAATTTAGTTAATGAAAGTAATTAAGGGGAGTTAATTACTGAATGAGGTTAATCAAGGTGATTAATAAATGTTGTTTAATTAAAGGTTAATTACTTAATGTAATTAATTTAATTAAGTAATTAATAATTAATTTGTAATTAAGGATCATTAATTAATATAATTAATGATGTAATTAAGATTGATTTATTAAGTAATAATTAAATAATGAAGTGATTAATTAATGTAATTAATTAAGAATTAATGTAATTAATTATAGTTGATTAAGTTAATTAATTTTAGTTAATTAATTAATGAAGTAAGTAAAGGTTAATTACTATAAGTGGTTAAGGATAATTAATTTAAGTAATTAATTGAGAATAAATTACTTGAATGTAATTAAAAGGTAATTAATCAAAGATGATTAATTGAAATGAATTATTAAAGGATAATTAATTAAATTGTAATTAATTAATGGTTAAGTAAGCAGGATTTATAGAATGAAGTAATTAATTTAATTCACTTTAAATTAATTAGAGATGATATAAATCATTACCTATGGATGGATGATAATACTGAATGCTTTGCATTTGATTGATATCTCTGATGAGATATATGCTGTGTGATATGGATGTTAGTTGAATTGTGATGATAATATGGATTATCTGTTATATCGATAATGTTGATTATCTATTGTGATGTTGTGAATTATCTTTCTATGTGTATAAAGATAATTGAATTGAATTGTTTTAACTTTAAAACAACTTGGCCTTAAAAGATACGCTTTGGATTTCGATGAGACCGGGATCGGGTTTCCGTATACCGGATTTCCAGGTCTGGAGACCCGAATACCACATCGATCCAAATTAACGATAGGTCGTGAATCAAGTGAAGATGAAGATTCAGAGTGCAAGGGTTATTGTCGTTAACTCTGAGGGTGATTCCAAAACGAGTGTAACGAGATAATGCCTTCGGTTTCGTTCGAACCCGGAACGAACTTGTATGGATTGAATGCTTTCAGAACATCGTCAGGTGGACGATGAGCATTCTAAGTTTGTGTTCTTTTCTAAGGTAATCGTGACCTCAAGCCTCACAAACCGGGAATGGCTAAAACAGGGGAGGTGCAGCAAGGTTAGTGGGTAGCACCCAAGTAGGACAAGATTACCTCTGTCTAGATGTCCCTTTTTATTTCGGCTTAGTGGTGCGGTTGCTGATCCCAACCGTGAGGTATCTTGTGCGGGAATTATCCAGTAAGGGATGTTCCGACCTTGTGTTGCAGGGGATTGGGAGTGATCCTCGGTACGTTGATCTAGGCCACGTACTGTGACGGGCGGTACCCCAGTAGCCCTGCCATTGTATGGAATCCAAACTCCAATAAGTGCCGTACGTATTAGTTGTGCCCAACTATGTTGGAATGTGAGATGTAAGCATTTCAGCTATTTCTGTATTTTACTTGAAAACCCTAGACCCTATTATAATACAATCGAATTTCCTATCAAATGTTTTGGTTAGCGTAAGGTAAAAACTTACCCATGTTTATGTGTGGGAAGTCTTACGTGATACCTTTTCTTTCAAAAGGTTTTGAAGTTAAACAAGTTTAACCTGTTACTCACACCAGACCCATGTCTGACCCAAGTTGTTTATTTCTGTTTTATAAACTCTTGGGTACTCAAATTTTTACGAGTAGCCAAGGGATTCAGGTTAGCCTTGACGAATTATGGAGGAGCAATGGAGCAGGAGGCTTCGGCGTTGTAGATAGATAGTAGTTTCCGCTGTGTTGATTTTGTATTGATCTCTGTATTGGATTGAGATGTAATAACTAGACAGATGATTATAACTGTCTAGTATATGTAACTCTGATAAGTGTTGTATATGATACTATGTAATAGTTATGTGATATATTATATTTTGTTTCGTTCCGCTGTGAGATTCTGATGTGTTGTTTCTTTCTTTCTCTTCTTTTCTACTTCTCACCCCTTTCTTTCTTATTAGCGATACGACTTTCTGGGCATAGAAAGCCGGGTCGTTACATTTTGTTTATTTAAATTTGTAAATTGAAGTTGCATTTAGATGATTATTGAAATGATTAAGTAAATATTTCAAAATTAAATAATAGTAAAGTGAATTTGATATATGTATGAAATTATCGAATTTAGCTTTGAAATGTTGAATATTTAAAGCATTGAAATATATTGAAGTTGAAATGGTTTATTTGTGGTTCAAATTGGTATTTGAAATCGATATAATTGAGATGTTTAATTGAATTAAAATTAAAATTGAATTTTGGAATCCGAGTTGATTTGAATCGATTTGTGAAAGTTGAGGAAGCTATTTTATTATATAAAGTAATTTTAAATTATATTTAAAACTTTTTATATACTTTACTTTACAAATTATTTTCATGTAAACTATTTTTAATATAAACAATTTTATTATAACTATTTTAATATAAACTATTTTTAATATAAATTATTTTAATATAACTATTTTAACTTATAACTATTTTATATAAACTATTTTATTTATAAACTATTTTATTATATATACTATTATTTATATTTAAATTGTTCAAGTGGGAAATTATGATTTCAAAGTTATGAATTTCAAAGTATTATATTATCAAGTGTTATGATTTCCAAAGTGTTACCATTTCTAAGCTTTATAATCTCGAAAGTGTTATAACTTTGAAAGTGCTATGATTTTGGAAATGGATATATTTGAAGTGAAAATGATATCATTTTGATATGGTTTGAAATGGAAATGATATTTTGGTTTTTGAAGTATAAACTATTTTGAAATGACCACGGTTTTATAATAATGATTGGTTGTTAAAGAGACCGGGATCGGATATGGGCATACTCTCTGTCGATACCGAAAACCACTTTAACAACTGCGTACGCGGTGGAGATTCCAGAATGAAGTAGGATGGTGGTGACGATCCTATATGAGGTATATACATGGACCCAACTCCCATGAGTTGGCATAAGGTGGCTAAAACAGGAGCAATCGACGGGCTAATGGGGTAGCTCCTTTGATCGGACACACTCCATCGTATACCATTCTATTACTTTGTGATTGATTTGGTGTGCACCTTCGGATTTTCGGGAGTGTGGCTCGAGGTGGGCGATTGTTGCGGCTCTACGTTACCACCGACCCTGAAGTGTAATTGGTATATCTACCCTGGCATTGCCTAGTTGTGCCTTGTCACCTACCCTAGCGTACTTTACTACGAGTTTGATTTGTGTCGTACCTACGGAGTATCCTCTGGTAGCTCCAGTTTACGGGGTATTATGGTACTGTATAGACTATTGGCACTATAAAATGTGTTAAGGGGGATATGGGTAATGCCTTAACGCTATTTTGATAGTTTACTTTACTTTAGACATATTATAATATCATATATTACTACATAGTAGATAGTTTAACGGATCCTTAGAGGATGGTTATTCCAAACGTCCTTTGAGTTACTTGTTTTTCAGTTGATATTTCACTTGAGTTGGATTTATTGATATAAGAATGTTAATCCTGACTCGAGTGTTTCGTGTTTTGCTTTACGCTCGGGTCAGACTGAGTGATACAGCATTTGAGACTCACCTTTGGAGTTGGAGCTTCGCTTGGATATCCAGCTATATATCCAGTTTTATGTTATTTAGTTGATTCCAGTGATGTATTCTGATCTTGTATTTGACTATTGTATTGAGACATCTATGTATTTGTGACTTCTGTTGTATCTTGTTTAACTCTGTTATATATATATATATATATATAGTAGCTTCATGAACTACTATTCTTTCATTTCCGCTACATTATTGTTATATTACTCTGTGTCTGTGATTATTTATTTACTGTATATGTTGAGCTTTGCTAAATTTAAATTAACAATATGATATTTTGAGCAATTCAAGTCCGACATGTTGGATGCGAATGGTTGAAAATTTCAGGATGTTACAGTTGGTATCAAAGCTCTGGTTTTAGGCAAAACTCAGCATATGTAGTAAATTTGATTACAGAATCACTTTCGTTCGAGCTTGAATATCTTCCTTCTGACTCGAGTTGCTTTGAATTTTGGAACGTTTCTCTCGATTCCATAATCTATTATTGTATTCCCTATTTGTGTTTCCTTGATTCCAGAGTAACACATAGCTCCATCGAGTGATTTGTAAAAGAGTGAAACTCCTTTACAATCTGTATTGATTCACCGGAGATTTCAGTATCCTTGGTTTACGATGCTGCTATCTTTGCTATACCCGAAATTCATTCTCTGGCGATCGAATGTCGATTTGCTCCAGAATTCTACCTCGATCTTATTTTTGAAGTCACGGTTGACCCGGTTAAGGTCTCCCGCGATAAATATCAATATGTCCATCCTCCTATTCTGTTACTTAATCATCTTATCTTCGTTTCTAGCCTATCTTTTGGTTAGAATTCTTTTGATTAGGGTCTCTCTAAATTTGAATCTCTATTCTTGTTTTGAAATTCATTTTGGAATCATCGAGTGAGGGAGTGTATTTGTTTAATATTAAAATATTTTATAGTGTGTTGTTTGAGTTGATGATGTTGATTTGGGTTTTCGATCGATTCGTCTGGTCAACGATATCGATAGGAATTCCAAAACACTTGAACAGAGCAAACTGACACAATATTATTTTCAAAATTTGGTAAATGAAATAAATTTGTATGATTATATTTTTTATATATAAGTAAATTTTTTTGGAATTTAAATAGTTATTTAAATTGGTTGTTTGAAATGATAATATTTGATTATCATTTATTGTTTTACAAATGAATTGATAAACGTGGCTTATAAATTGATTTGGAATTGAAATGAATTTAAATCAGGAATTTGAGAATTTAATTTTCGATGATTTCGAACTACGGTTTTGAAGTTTTAAAGTGTATATTATTTAAAGTATTTTCGAATAGAAATCGTTTCAAAGAAATTTTAAAGGTTTAAATCAGTATCCTTCTCTTTTGTTGTTGGAAAATAATTTCGGTGATGGCGACCGCATAATCGACGTTCATTTTCGAGTTACAAAGTGAAGAGACCATTCTGTAGCCTTGTTATGGTTTTGTTTTTGAAAGTAAATTGATTTGAATTCTTAAGCATGACTTGATTTATATTGAATATATGAGTATATGATTTTAAAATTTATCTGATATATAATATATATTTATCTCTAAATAGTTTGAAATGAAATCGGAAATCTAATTCTTAAATTTGGTTAAAAGACGATTTCAATTATAAATGAAACCAAAATTCTGAATTAATATTTAAACTTGAATAATTGAATTGGGAAATTTTTGCTTGTATAATACTCAATTGCATTTCAATATAACTTACCTTAATTATTCAGAAGTTGAATATGTAATTGGATAGCATACAATATAAAATGATTTTATAAATAAAATTTGAGTGTTTATAATAAATGTTATACACTTAAATTTTGATTATAAAGATGTTAATAGAGATAAATAGAATAATAAGTTAATTGAATAATAGGTGAGACAAATAAAATAAATTTTGTTCTAAAAGATTTAACAAATTAAAATTGAATTAACTTAACGAAATACCTCGAATAAAAAATCAATTATTCAATATTAATTGATTTAAATTGAAATTTATATGATTAGAATTAACAGTTTGAACTAACAAATTTAAATTGAATGACTATTTATTTATTTAACATAAATGGGTATAACCAAATTGTTGAATATTAATTAATTTAAATTTAAATTTATATGGTTTAAATTAATTGTTTTATTTTGTTCCAATCTATTTTCTCTTCTGGTCGTTTTATTCTCCTACCTCTTTCCTTTTCGGGGACGAAAAGTTTTGAGTGGGGGAGAGTATAACGACCCGTAAATTTTAGTGGTTTATTTATTGAATTTTGTGAAATTTTAAAATTTTGAAATAAAAATTAGATATTTGGAATATGTCTAATTAAACGTAGCAAATGGTAAATTTTCGTCAGATAATATGGAAGTTTATTTTTTTGTGTAATTCTATTTCAATTTAGATCAGTTAAAATTTGATGATAATAAAATGTTTTCCAAATCTGAATATTTTTCTATAGAAAATTGGTAAATCATCTTCTGAGTAAGACGTCATATTTTGTTCCTCTAAATTTGGACTTCTATTGCTCTATTCATCTTATTTCTGACATTATAGTAGCATTTCGGTACCAATATTGATTTTGATCAGGATAATCGTACCACTGATATCTGTATACCATTTTGATCATCTCATCGTGCTGATTTTTACGGTATATTCACTTCTGTGTCTTGATGTCTGAAACGCGGCGGAACTCGCATAACTGATAACCATATCGGTAACCAGTTTGGGTCTTTTGGTCTCTGACACCATTTCACAATCCACCGTTTACATTCCGTATTCCATCCTTTCGCAACGTTTGCCTTTTCATTTTTTTTATCTTTTTTCGGTTGCAAATTTATTTTCATAAAATAAATCAAGCAAAGCATGTCCACTTCTTTCACTTGAAAAACAAAGAAACTCCACCTTCTAATTTTCTTTTCACATTCCATTCATGACCGTAACCATCAAGCCTACCTCACAGGCCATTTTCTTCTTGCTTCGAGAATACACCACTGCTTACTTCCATTATTATTCATGTTGCTTGAGAAAGTTTGCTCGCCCATGCTGTTCCATTTCATCGGCCACCTCCTCAGCCTAGGCCGTAGTTTCCCATATGACATGCTAACTCTCTTCGCCTACCTCAGGCATATGCAGTAGCCATCTCCACCTTTGACTCATCCGCAACTCCTCCCCTCTTCCCGCCGACAGCCGCCGTTCCCTCCATCCTCTTCCACTTCCCTTCTGAACTGCGGCCTCCTTCACTTCATTTTTCCATTCGAGGTATATATTGATTTGGAGTTTTGATTTCTTTTAGTATAAATATATACCATCTTGTATACAAATATTTTAGTGTATGCACCTGTCGTTATTTTGTGTACCAATATGATTTGCATAACTTCACAGGATGAATACAATATATGCATATAAGTTATATTTGTTAGCTGTAGCATATTTTAAAGATTTAAACTGTGTATATTTTTAAAGTATTGGTCAGTATATTATATATAGATGATATGTTTATTCATGTCAGTTGTGGTTACATATATTTTTAGTTATGAGTGTTTACTGGATATACATTTTATGTTTTCATTATAAAAGTTTATATAAAAATTTATATATGATGATATACAGTTTGTTTACATACATATTTATATGCCCAAAAATTTATGAACTGCGGCCTCCTTCAATTTATATAACGACCCGTAAATTTCAGTGGTTTTATTTATTTAATTAATTGAATTTGTGTGAAATTTTAAACAATAAAATTTTGAAATATAAATTTGATATTTGGAATGCGTCTAATTAAACATAGCAACTGGTAAATTTTCATCCGGAAATATGAAAATTTATTTCGCGCGTAAATTTACTTCAATTTAATCAGTTAAAATTGATGATAATAAAATGTTTTCCAAACCTGAATATTTTTACATAGAAAATTTGTAAATCATATTCTGAGTGAGACGTCATCTTTCGTTTCGTCAAATTTGGACATCTATTGTTCCGTTTATCTTAATGCTGGCTGAATAGCAGCATTTTCGGTACCGATTATCGACTTTTGATCGGATGGTCGTACCACTGACATCTGTATACCGTTTTGATCGTCTCGTCATGCTGATCTCCATAGTATATTCATTTGTATATTTCGGGATCGGGTACGCCATGAAATCAGTAAAACGATTATCGTAGCGGTACTAGTTTCGAGTCTTCAAACTTTTGTGCCCATTCATTTGCCCAACGGCTAAAAATTTATATAACCATTGGTTATTAACTTTTGATATTCTCTGACATTTTACCCTTTCAATAAAGTGTGTTTTGGTTCATACATTTTGTTCGTTCAAATTCTTTTCCGATAGTTTTGCCTTTCATTTCCAGTTTTTTTCTCTGACCATTTATTTCCTTTGAACGGTTACGTGGGGGATATTATATTTTAATTATAGATGTTGTAGACCATTTTGCCTGCTTTTGCTTGCCGAGAAACCCATGCTAATTCATCTTTAACGTGAAGCCTCTCCACCTCCCACGCACGGTCTATGCCCATTCCCCTTATTCCATCAGCCATACCTCCCTCCACCCAGATCATCACTTTGCTCATCACGGATCCTCCAATTCACAGCCACTCCAGGCAGCTTTGCCAAACCCCACCGAAGCCTTCGCCTACTGCAGTGCCACAAGCAATCTCCCTGCGCCTCTGACTTACCTCCACGCCTCTGCCACTTCACGACTCTACGCCCTGCCACCACCACAGTCACGGCCGAGAACCACCACCGAAACCAATGCCAGATCATTACCACAACCCTTCGCCTTGCAGCCCTTGTCACCCCACCAGTTCGCCCCAGGCCTTCCACCCATCATATGACAGCATCCGCCAGTTTTCTACCCTTCCCTTCGACCCAACCTCTACCCACGGCCACAGCCACACCCAGCTTCTCCCCTGCATGCCTGTCGATCTCCTTCCCCTAGCTGAGCTCCATCTTTGTCTTCGTACAGGTATACATATATGTTTTTGCACATATATATTTGTACACATATTTTCTGTTGAATTTTTAAATGTGCATGCGTTTATAGATTTAAGTATAAATCTATATTTACATATATATTTACTGAAAACTTGTTTAATATTTGAAGGAAATAGGCTTTGACTTAAGACATGTTTTGATATTATATATAACATCTACTGTTGTTTATATTTATATATATTCATAGTTTGTAGCTATACATGATTTCATTTTTCTTGTTTTGTCTGTGCTGCATATATATACTTTGAATATAAGATAACAGTGTGATTATATAATATAAGTCATATTGTATTAAAATCCGTTCGTATATATTATATATATAATAGGTTGATATTTTATTTGTTGTTATATAGTGTATACAATCATACGTATTGTTTAAGTAGCTTATATAGTCGGCAGATTTGTTAAAAACGAATATTGGAATGTAAAGTATAAACCATAAGACCTGTATTTGTTATACGGTCATTCATATATATGTTTTATATCTGTATTAATTATATAAGTATAAGTAAGCTGATATATGCATAGATAATATACGGTCATGCAGTGAGGAATTATATTTTATACACTGTAATGCATATGTGTTTTCCAGATTTGTATATGGGTTTTAATTATTATTATTTTATTTGCAGTATATATATAATTACATAAGATGAAAGTTATAAATATATGGTGATATATCGGAACAGAAGCTATATAAATATTTAAGCATGTATGTTGTTATTCGAGGAATAAACCATAGTATATATATGGGTTAGGTTATATATGGCTTGGGTAAGTTTATAAGATGCTGGTTATATATATTAGTATACATATATTTAGATCTCACAGTGTTTTACGTATGAAAATCATGTATATATTTTTATATATATTCCGAAACTTATTAGCATAGTGTTTATATATGCCTTGATAAAACATTTATTTCAAAAGTGTACGGTAGTTTATACGTGAACATTTAGTTTATATATATATTTCTTCATAATAAAGTTGGATTTATGTACATTTTATTTTTAAGAAACGTAAGTATTTTGCAATTGGATGTCTTTATCTCAAAACATAATGTATATATATGTTTGATTTTTATGTGTGTTTTAATTTTAACATTGGATTTTTGAAATACATACATATATATTTAATTTAATATCTGTTTGATGTTAGCATATGATTTATGTATATATAAGTTCATTCTTACCATCTATCATCATCGATCCGGTCCTGATTGATTTCATCAATTTCTATCTATCAGCTATGTCCGTCAAAATCCGCTTTCAGCTTACTTCACTTTGAGACTGTTGTTTGGATTGTTCGATTTTCTAGATCGTGATCCAATTCATAGCTGGTTGTGTTTCAAACTTCTCTAACCTCGAAAGGTGAGCAATCACTCATGATTAATGTTCTTATATTTATTAAATTTGATTTCAATTGAAATGTCAATTGAAATATGCTGCTGTTAGTTATTTACATTGTTATATATATGTCATTATCTCTATCTGTTCACCTGTGACATCTGACACCATTATCTGTTATTTATACTGATGTTATATGCCTGTTACTGTTGTTATATTATTATCATATCTGTTATCACTCTGCAAGTTCCCTGTTAGTATAGAATCACTATGGGTTGAAATGATACATACCCGAACGATCTGTAGAATAGGAGGAAATCGTTATGGGTTGAAATGATAAACCCAAGCGATTTTCATTGAATTGAATTTGGGATTTCGGGTTGAAAAGATATATACCCGAATATGTTTTAAATTGCGGATTGAAATGATAAATATCCGTATCACTTGACCATAGGATAGAAAATTATATACAGGCACCATTGGTCTATATATAAACGTTTTGAAAATGATTTCTATGGTTTTGAAAAGAAATATATGGTTTTTATAAATATTGATTTTTAAAGATTTATTAAAGTTGATTTAATAAAGTTGATAAATAATATGTTAAGTATTTATTTAATATCTATATTTTTAAATATAGAATTTATAATGATTTGAAATTGATTGAAATTATATTTATTTAAGAATTATACTTAAATAAGTTAGATTTGAAATGTATTGAATTTGAAATTTAAAGAAGTGATTTACAACTTGAACTTTGAAAGGTGACTTAAATGGATATTCCAAACGTAAATATTTAAATGAGATATCTTGTTTATTTGAATTGTAAAAAAATGAAATTGTATTTAAATGTTATGGAAATGTTAAGTTAATATTTCGAAACTAAATAATTGTAAAGTGGATTTGATATATATATAAATTTATCGAATCTAGTTTTGAAATGTCGAATATTTAAAGCTTTGAAATATATCAAAACTGAAATGGCTTATTTTATGGTTCAGATGTGTATTTGAAATTGATAATTTGAAATGGTTTATTTAGAAGCTAAATCGAGTTGAAACGGATGATTTGAGATTTGATTAAAATAAATTAAATTTTTGAAAATCGAGTTAATTTGAAATCGAGTTGTGGAATTTGAGGAAACTAATTTATTTTATAACGAAATTTTAATATCTAAACTGTTTAAAAGGAAAGTGTTATGATTTCCAAAATACTGTGATTTCCAGACTATGATTTCGAAAGCATTATAACTTTGGAAAGTAATATGATTTTGGAAATGGATATTTGAAGTGAAATGATATCGTATTAAATTGGGTTTTGAAATGATAATGATTTTGGTTTAAAGTATAAACTATTTTGAAACGACCACGGTGTTATAATAACGATTGGTTGGCAAAGAGACCGGGATCGGATATGGACATACTCTCTGTCGATACCGAAAACCACTTTGACAACCGTGTACGCGGTGGAGATTCCAGAATGAAGTAGGATGGTGGCGACGCTCTTAAGGTATGTTACGTGGACCCAACTCCCGTGAGTTGGCATAAGGTGGCTAAAACAGGAGCGATCTCGGACCAGTGAGGTAGCACCTCTTCTCGGACGCATTTCTTCGATATTATACTCTTACTTGTGATTTGACTAGATGGCCATCCTCCGATTTGGGAATGTTGTTCGAGGTGGAACGGTAGTGGCTGCTATGCGTATCCATCAGTCCGTGTGCGTAATTGGTATATCTACCCTGGCATTGCCTAGTTGTGCCGTGTCACCTACCATATCGAGCTTTACTACGATTATGATTTTAAGATCCGACCGCGTTAAGGTTCTCCATCCCCTTAACGTTATTTTCTGATATGATTATACTTTACTTATTTAGACATTATTATAATAGCGAATATTACTACATAGTAAATAGTTTAACGGATCCTTAGGGGATGGTTATCCCAAACATCCTTTATGTTACTTGTATTTCAGTTGATATTTCACTTGAGTTGGATTTATTTATATAAGAATGTTAATCCTGACTCGAGTGTTTTGTGTTTTGCTTTACGCTCGGGTCAGACTGAGTGATACAGCATTTGAGACTCACCTTTGGAGTTGGAGCTTCGCTTGGAGATCCAGCAATCTATCGATCCTGCTTTCAGTTATTCTATTGATTCCAGTGATGTATTCAGATCTTGTATTTGATTATTGTATTGAGACATCTACGGTATTCGAGACTTCTGTTGTATCTTGTTTAACTCTGTTATATATATATAGTAGCTTCATGAACTACTATCCTTTTGTTTCCGCTGCATTATTGTTATATTACTCTGTGTCTGTGATCTGTAATTATTTTATTTACTGTATATGCTGAGTTTTGCCAAATTTTTATTTACAACGCAGTATTTTGAGCAATTCAACTCCGGCATGAGTGTCTACCTATACACTTATAATGGATGCGAATGGTTGAAAATACTGGATCGTTACATGTGGTATCAGAGCAAGGTTTTAGGCAAAACTCAGCATATGTAGTAAATTCAATTACAGAATCACTTTCGTTCGAGCTTGAATTCCTTCTTCTTTGACTCAGTTCCTTTGAATTTTGGAACGTTCACTTCAGTTCCGAAGTCCATTCGTGTCTTCCCTATTCGTGTCTTTTGATTCTGGAGTATCCCATAACTCCACTTCGAATGATCTCTATAAGAATCGGCGGTCTTGCCAATCTTTGAATAATGAGTGCAGGGGTGAAACTCCTTCACAATCGGTATTGATTCACCGGAGATTTCTGTATCCTCGGTTTACGATGCTGCTATCTTATGCTATACCCGAATTCTACCTCTGGTAATCGAATGTCGATTTGCTTCAGAATTCTACATCGATCTTATCTATGAAGTCACGGTTGACCCGGTTAAGGTTGCCCGCGATTTATACAACTTTATTCATCTTCCTGTTTGAAATGCAATCATCTAACCTTCGTTTCGAGCTTATCTATTTTAGATTAGAATTCTCTTTGATTAGAGTCCCTCTATATTTGGATCTCCATCCTTGTGTTGAAATCCAATTCTGAAATCATCGTGTGAGGGAGTGTATTTGTAATTAATATAAAAATAGTTTATGTTTATAGTGTGTTGTTTGAGTTGTTGATGTTGGTTTGGATTTTCGATCGATTCGTCTGATCAACGCTATCGATAGGATTTCCAAAACACTTGAATAGAGCAAACTGACACAATATAATTTTCAAATTTGATAAATGAAATAAATTTGTATGATTATATTTTAAATATATAAGAAAAATTTTCTGGAATTAAAAGTTAAATAATTTGGTTGTTGAAATGATAACATTTGATTATCATTTTATTGTTTTTTAAGTCATTGACTATTGCAAAATGATAACTGTTTTGAATTTATTTGAAATTGAAATGAATTTAAATTGAGAATTTAAGAATTGAATTTCTGGTGATTTCAAACTCTGTTTTAAAGCCTTAAAATGTATATTATTTAAAGTATTGTATAATAAAATGGTTTTCAAAGGATTTTAAATGTTTAAATCAGAGCTCTTCTCTTTGTCGCTGGAAAATAATTTCGGTGATGACGGCCGCATCATCGACATTCATTTTCGAGTTTCGAAGAGGAGAAACCATTTTGTAGCTTTGCTACGGTTTTGTTTTGAAAAAAAAATATATATTTCGATTTGAATTTCTTCAGTATAATTTGATTTATATATATATAGGTATCTCATTTTAAAAATTTAATTGAATTTGATATAAATATATTATATATATCTCTAAATTGTTTGAAGTAAATCGGAGATTTAAATTCTTAAATTTTAGGTTTAAAGATGATTTCAATTATAAACTGAAGCCAAAATTCTTGGATAAATATTTAATTGAGAATAACTTAATTGTAAAATATTATTTGTATAATACCCGATTTCATCTCAACATAACTTACCTAAAATTTTCAGAAGTTAAAAATGTAATTGGAAAATATACAATATTAAATGACTTTATAAGGAAAGATTTGAGTGTTATAACAAATGTTATACACTTAAATTTTATTATAAAGATGTTAATAGAGATAAGCAGAATAATAAGTTAATTAAATAATAGATGAGACAAATAAAAGTTGTTTGCAAGAACTAATAAATTGAAATTAGATCAACTTATGGGAATACCTTGAATTTAAAATCAATTATTAAATATAAATTAATTTAAATTTTAATTTATATGGTTTAAATTAATTTGTATGGTTTAAAATATGTGATAAGATATATTAAGTGGAATAAGGTTAATAATAATTTAGAATAAAGGAATTAAATTTGTTGAAAAAAATATGAGGAAAATAAATGATTATACAAATTGATTGATTTAGAAATTGTTAATTGAGGATGACTAGACATAAGGTAATGAATTCGGAAATAGATGAATTAATTTAACTTAAGTGAACTCAGTGGATTAAATCAAATTGTTAAATATAAATTAGTTTAATTTGAAATTATATGGTTTAAATTAGTAGTCTTACCTTGTCTTTTAAATCTACTTTTCTTTCTGGTTGTTTCTATTCTCCTACCTCCTTCCTTTTCGAGGACGAAAAGTTTTGAGTGGGGGAGAGTGTAACGACCCGTAAATTTCAGTGGTTTTATTTATTTAATTAATTGAATTTGTGTGAAATTTTAAACAATAAAATTTTGAAATATAAATTTGATATTTGGAATGCGTCTAATTAAACATAGCAACTGGTAAATTTTCATCCGGAAATATGAAAATTTATTTCGCGCGTAAATTTACTTCAATTTAATCAGTTAAAATTGATGATAATAAAATGTTTTCCAAACCTGAATATTTTTACATAGAAAATTTGTAAATCATATTCTGAGTGAGACGTCATCTTTCGTTTCGTCAAATTTGGACATCTATTGTTCCGTTTATCTTAATGCTGGCTGAATAGCAGCATTTTCGGTACCGATTATCGACTTTTGATCGGATGGTCGTACCACTGACATCTGTATACCGTTTTGATCGTCTCGTCATGCTGATCTCCATAGTATATGTAACAACCCTGTATTTTACAATTATTTTTAAATTGATTTCCAGATTTAAAAGCTTTATTATGAAAAAGAATAAATTTTGTTATTTTAAGTATAAACTTTGATTTTGATGTGGATTTGAATTCCAAATATGACTAAATTTAATATTTCTAGAAAATGTGAATTTTGGTCAAATAGTCAAACTTTGACTTTTAAATTTAAATTTTAAATAGTTTGAAATTATAATTTTTATCTTTTATTATGACAATAGATTTAATAACATGAATACTGCTTTTCGTTTCGTTGAAAACAGAGTTAAAATGTAAAAGATATGTACATTTCAATTTTGAGTATAAATTATTTATTTTGCAATTTTGTTATTTTAAATTTTATAAATTTTATTTTATTTGTCATATTTTGTTCTAATATGTGTTGATATTTTATTTTATGCATATCTTGACTTTTAAATATTTTTAAAACGATCATAGAATTTTTCCAAAATTTACTGTATTTATTTCTTATTTTTAAAGGATGTTTCTATTTTTCTACTATTTTCTTCATCTAAACTATATTTAAATTAAAATTTATTTATTTATTTTTGTGAATTCATTTTATTTTGTGTTCTTATCTTTATTTATAAATATTTTTAAGTACATAAAAAGTTTCCATAGTTCATTGCATTTATTTTCCATATTTTCAAGACTAGTTGCAAATTTTGCTGTTTTATTTAATTAAATTATATATATTTAATATTTAGTTATTTATTTTTTTGTTATTTACTAAATTTTCGTATTTTTATCTGATTTTATATTTATATTTCAGTTATATAAAATTAAAATAAAATAAGTGGAAATTTGAAAGGACTTAAGTTGTAAATTGTGTGACTTTTCATTAACCAAACCCTTCATTTTTCCATAACGGCTCATTTATTCTTTTGTAACCGTGTATGCCTTATTGTTTCATGTGAAAGACTTCCCTTTCATTCACAATTCACGGCCAAAAACATTTCTGAAGTTGTTTGGGTAATGGCTTCATCTTCTCTACCTTTCTCTTCTTCATTTCCTATTAAATTTTCTATTGTTTTGCTTGATTCTTCCATAGCTTTGCTCGGCTAAACCCTCCACCATCTCCACCATAGCCTCGACCACCATCCCCTACCACTCTTCCTTGGCATCATCTCCAGCCATCATTTCAGATCCATCCATGGCCGTGACCTCTCCTTGAAGCTAGCACCACAAAACAATGTCAAAAACTCCAAAACAATGCACTAGTCACCACTATTACTTCACCACCTTCATCCACCACCTTGGCCACCACCATAGCCGCCACCACCACATTGTTTTGACCACTAACCATCACCCCTTACCTCTGTCCAGATCTGGAGCAAGCATGGCCAAGCCCAAACAATGACTAGACCGAGCCTAGTGTGCACCAAAACCACTCCTTTTGGCCTTGACTCTTTGTCTTCTTCATGTGTAACTCCTACCATCATCATTCCATTGTTTTGCCTTCTTTTTGCTGACCATTGGATGACTATTTCAGGTCTAGACCTGATCATAGCTGAGCCAAATGATGTCATGGCCAAGCACTTGAATGGTTGAGGCAAGGTCAAGTCATCTATTTCTTTGTTGCTCCTTATTTAAAATTGTTTCAATATTGTTTGTGTTGAATATTTATGTATACATTGTCTTGTTTTGTTTATATGTATACAAGGCAATTATATTTGGCTCTCCACTCTCAAATCATATTCATGTTGTCGTGCCTTCAAAGATTCTGTGTTATGTGTTTGGTCGTCATCTCCAGCTTAAACAAGTGAGTTATTCTCACCAGACAATATGTACCTATATAACTAGTAAATTGACACCCTGTGAATCTGTAGAAATATATTATCATGTTATACTTGACTGTGTTATGATCATATGATGTTTATACACCTGTTATATCATATGTTACTGTTATTTAATGTTATTCTGTTTATTTATATCTGTTTATCACACTGCAAGTTCCCTGTAGACTAGAATCACTATGGGTTGAAATGATACATACCCGAACGGACTTTAGAATAAGGGAATATCATTATGGGCTGAAATGATAGGCCTGAGCGGTTTTCAAATTCATTCATTTAACTTGGGATTGCGGGTTTGAAATGATAGAACCCGGATTTTTCTTTTTAACTGCGGATTGAAATGATACATATCCGTATCACTTGACCTAGGTTAGAAAATTATATACAGGCCCGTGGTTATTTTATAAAGTGTTTTGGATATTTTTAAGTATTTTAAAAAAATTATAAATTTGTGAAATTTGATTTAAATAGATTTTGAAATGTTTTAAATTAAAGAAATTATGATTTTTTTCCATGTGTTAAAAATGTAATTAATGAATGGTTTAACTAGATTTTTGAAGTATAACTTAAGTTGGAAATTTGGAATTTTGGTTAAAAAAGATATTTAAGTTATATAAATAAAATGGATATTAAATTTTATTTGGAAATGGTAAATATGATAATTTGATTAAATTTGAATTTAAGGGATTTATTAAAGTATTATTGATTTTTCTATGAATTTAAGTGGTTAAATAAATGAATGTTGAAAAGTGATCTTTTAAAATATAACTTGACTAGGAAATGTGAAATTTGGTTTTAATTAAAGGTTTAAGTTAATTAAATAAAATTGGAAATTTTGTTAAATTGTGAAATGGTAATTTAAATTTGAAGTGTTAAGTCTATCTGTTGAAATGTGAAGAATTGGAACTTTTACACTTAAACTTATTAAGTAAATTGTTGAAAATTGGATTTAATTATAAGAAATTTATTGTGAAAGAAACGTGTAAAGTTCTAATTAATAAAAGAAATATGTAAAGTTTAATTTATGAAAGAAACGTGTAAAGTTCTAATTAATGAAAGAAACATGTAAAGTCTTAATTAATGAAAGAAACATGTAAGTCCTAATTTGTGTAATATTGATTTAAAATAATAAATGCCCTTTTTGTAATAAAACGTAAATTAAAACGTACATTCGATAATGTAAGTTTAATTAGTGTAATATTGATTAAATGATAAATTCTCTTTACTGTAATAGAAATGTAAGTTAAAAAGTACATTTAATATGTAAGTTTTATTTAATGTAAATGACATATTTTAATGACTAAAATAATAAAGTTTCTTTATTGTAATGATAATGTAGCTTAATATGGTACTCTTAACTTAACATAAGAATTTCAGCATTAAATTGGATATTACAGTAACAAAGTTTATTTAACTATAAGGCTATGATAAAATGACCATGTTAAAAATTTGTAAGTATATAAATACTTTGATTATATAAAATGTTAAATTGGAAAGTATTACAATCCAAAAATGCTATGATTACTTAAGGTTACATTACCAAAATGCTATGATAATTTAAAGGAAGATTTCAAGTTTAATAAATTAAAGGAAATATTCAGTGATTTTGAAATTTGGGTTTTATTGAAATGATATATTATTGAATTGGTTTTGAAATGGAAATGATATATTTTTGAATTGGTTTTGAATAGATATGTTTTGGGTTTGAAAGTATGTATTAGTTTGAAATAAATGATATGATTTTGAAATGGTTTAAAGGATGTATTTTGATTTGAAACATAAACTATTTTTAAAAGTTATAACCACGGGTTATAATAACGATTGGTTGGCAAAGAGACCGGGATCGGATATGGACATACTCTCTGTCGATACCGAAAACCACTTTGACAACCGTGTACGCGGTGGAGATTCTAGAATGAAGTAGGATGGTGGCGACGTTCTTAAGGTATGTTACGTGGACCCAACTCCCGTGAGTTGGCATAAGGTGGCTAAAACAGGAGCGATCTCGGACCAGTGAGGTAGCACCTCTTCTCGGACACATTTCTTCGATATTATACTCTTACTTGTGATTGATTAGATGGCCATCCTCCGATTTGGGAGTGTTGTTCGAGGTGGAACGGTAGTGGCTGCTATGCGTATCCATCAGTCCGTGTGCGTAATTGGTATATCTACCCTGGCATCGCCTAGTTGTGCCGTGTCACCTACCATATCGAGCTTTACTACGATTATGATTTTAAGATCCGACCGCGTTAAGGTTCTCCATCCCCTTAACGCTATTTTCTATATGATTATACTTTACTTATTAGACATTATTATAATAGCGAATATTACTACATAGTAGATATTTTAACGGATCCTTAGAGGATGGGCGGTCCCAAGCATCTTCTAAGTTACTTGTACCTTTATTACAGTTCACTTGAGTTGGTTTACATTATATAAGTATATATTGTCCTGACTCGAGTGTTTTGTGTTTTGCTTTACGCTCGGGTCAGCCTGAGTATTCACAGATTTGGATTTCCACCTTCTGGAGATTTGAATCGCTGGAGATTATTTGCTAGTCTTGTTCTATCAACTTCAGTTCCGTTGTTCTATTCAGCCTGTACTTGGTTATTGTATTGAGACTTCTGCTGTACTTTATTTCTTATGTTGTATCTTATGTAACTCTGATATATTTTCATAGTAGCTTCATGAACTACTATTTCTTTTACTTCCGCTGCATTATTTTACTCTGTGTCTGTGATCTGTGATTATATTTATTTACTGTATATTCTAAGATTTGCCAAATTTTAATTACAACGCGGTATTTTGAGCAATTCAACTCCGGCATGAGTGTCTACCTATACACTTATAATGGATGCGAATGGTTGAAAATTGTGATAACCCGGATTTTTGAACAGCTGTTAATTGGATAATTAACTGATTTTTAACTATTGAGATACTAATTTTATTTGGTTGAACAAATAAAACTTTGATAATTAGAATATATCTGGATATGTATATAGATGAATTTGAATTATAAAAATTGCTGAACTATAAATATGTGAATAAATATCTATTTGATAGTCTCCTAATATAATTTTTCAATTGGCAAGATTATTATTTTCAAGGTTTATTTAAAGATTTTAGACACTAAAATAATAACTATGCATATACTTATGAATTTAAAAAGTATTCTAGTTTAAAGTAAAATTTGGTAAAGGTATATGTATTTCTTTAAAAGGTTATACTTGAAATAAATGTAGTTTGTAAATATATAAAGATTGAAAACACACATGTATAAATGTATTACATTGATTTAAGTAATAAATAAATACATAAGACATTAAAAATAAAAATAAAATATATATATAAACATTTTCTCATGAAAATGTACAAATGTAAGCTAAAGACATAATATAAAAACATGTGTAAGTTAATAAATATTGGAAAATGACAAATGTTAAGGATTGAACAAGTGTCACCATTTTTATTTTTATTTTCTTTATTTGAAATAAATCCTAAATTAAATCTATATACACATCTCTCCCTATATCTCATTTTTCTTTTGATCAATAACTAAGGTAAAATATCTTTAGTCAAAACAAAAGGAGTGAATCTAGTTGTAATCTTCCCAGTAAATAATGGCAGACCAAAACATGAAATCAAATGTGCAAATCAAATCTGCAAGGCCTATAAACACTTCCTCTTCTATTGAAAATTGTAATCTTCTCAAACCAATCCTAACAAGATCAAAACACTCCTCAAGAATATCCTTCAAAACTGCGTGCCTGCAGTATGTTTTCAAATGCATGCAAGTACTCCAGTTTTTAAATCACGGCCATTTCAAAAATTTCAAGCATTTCTGTTTAAAGCAAATCAAGTATTCAGTTTTCTGGAATAAATATACAAATGCATGCAGATTTCAGTCCAGTTCTTTTTCAAAGCTCTACATCTCTAACAGGTGAGTAAACTAAACAAATTGGTTTTGTTTATATGCTTGTGACAAATGCTAGTTTTAAAATTTTGATGTATGGTTGAAATTTTTGCATACATGTTATTTTAAAGTAAAAAAAAAAATATTTTTATAGACAGAGATACTCTGAGATACTTCCCGTATAGCTTCCAGTTTTGAAAACTTATCAAGTTTTCTTTGCTTAAAGTAAGTAAACTCGTATTTTAACCTGAGTTTGTTTGAATCACCGGTTTCATGTGATAATCTGTTTATGTGTGATAGAAATTTTGCTTGCATGTATATAGACTCCTGAATGTATGAATGTGTTGAGGTGTGCATGTCTGTAACCATGTGTATGTCTCTGTTTTATAACAATACAGGCTCCTGATTTTATTAGAGAAATTCTTATCTTTCCATCCATTCGATTTAGTCTAGGGTTTGTAAATGAAAAAGGTCTCTAACAATGTATTATAAATTCTAAAAATGGATTCAAGATTTTATATTAAGTGTTTATCTCAGAATTCTATAAATTACAGTGAAAATTAAAAATGGGTTTAAATCGATAATGCTAATTCCAATCTTTGATTATATAATCTGGTTCGTGGAGCAAAATGATGAATTTAGGCACTAAAAATCATGATTTTAGTGTAGTAATTAGTGAGATAATCAAGGATGATCGATTTTTGCATTTTCGTCGATTGGTGTTGATCGGCGGCGACTGGAAGTTTTAGATTTGGCTGGAAGGTGGTCGTGGAGGCGAGGATCACTGGAAAAATACTGATTTATTTTTCTTTTGGCTGTGATGATGAGAATTGGTCGAAGTAGGGTTTAGGGACCTAGTTTTGTCATCGATGAATCTCGAGTTCGTGCTATGTCAATGGATGATCGGGGGTGACCGGACCTATGGGGAACGAAGCTAAGGGTTCTGGCGAAGGTTCAGGCAGAAGGCCGTGGTCTCAGGTGGTAGTGGATCGCGATACGAGGTGGTCTTGGTTGATCGATTGGGTTCCAGGAATGGGACGAACTGTTCGATTTCGATATGAAGTTGGTACGAATGATTCGAAGGTCGGAATTGGTTGCAGCATCGTTGGTCGATATGCGTGAAGGTTCGTCAGAGGTCGGAGTGCTGGCGTTGATGGTTGCATGTGCACGAAGGAGTTGGTCGTGTGCACGTATACGTTTTGGTGACAGGTGAAGTTTTGGGTTGGGGAAGAAAATAGTTTCTCGGGTTGGTCTCGAGAATTTGGGAATGCGACTCGAACTAGAGAAGAGGAGTGTGTTCTCAGGTTTTGGGGGGGGTAAGGACTCGAGTTTATACTCGAGTAGTAGTAGGTGATAAAACCTGTAATTAGAAAAGAAAAGAAAATTTAAACCAAGTTTTGGAAATGGAAGAAAATGGGGAAACTCGGTGGAAAACCCGAGTGATCTTCGGGTTCGATCCGAAGCGGAGAAATTGTAAACAGTTTTAAAGGTAAAAAAAAAAGTTTTGAAATTTGTTTAATTTAAGTTTTATTAAGTAAAATTTAAAGTTATTTTAAACTTAAGTTAAAATGAAATTTTAAAGGTTCTTATAAAAACAAGTTTTAAAGTTTAATTGAAAACTAGTTTAAACTATTACTTGTTAAGGTTTAAGGCATTTAAGGGAAGTTATGTTTTATTAACTTTAATTTATCAAGTAAATGGTTATCTCTTTTAAACTTTAATTAATGATTTAATAAATAAAATTTAGTTATTAAAATAAGATGGTTTACTCTTAAGATAATTAAAGTTTTTAATTATCTTGATATTAATTAAGTTAATTAAGGAAATTAAGTATAATTAATTAATTTAATTAATAATGATTAAGGATTAGTTAAGAAATTTATTAAGAGAAATTGATTTATTTAATTAACTCAATAATGAAGATTGATTTAATTAATGACTAAAGGTTAATTAATTTGTAATTAATTAATTGAGTAATTAGAGATTGATTAATTTGTAATTAAGAAGTACTTAATTAAGTTTATTAATTAATAATTAGGTTTTATTAATTAATAAATAAGGAATAATTAATCTATAAAGATTAATTAAAGGTTAATTAACTACTGTTAAGAATTGATTAACTAATAATTAAGGATTAATTAATTTATTATTAAGATTTATTAATTGATAATTAAGGTTTATTAATTAATGATTAAAGAATAAATAATCTGTAATTAAAGATTAATTAATTTGTTTAAGAGTAATTAAGAATGAATTACTCAAATATAATGTGATTAATTCAAGTTAATTAATTTGTGAAAATTAATTAAAGGATAATTACTTTATGTAATTAATAATTAATCAAGGATGATTAATATTTAATGATGAATTGCTGTGCAAATATGTTACCCTGTATTAAAAATTGAATTGTTTTCACTTGAATACCTTTGGTTAAGAAGGCATTGGATTCGAAGAGACCGGGGTCGGGTATCAGTAAATACCCGAAACCACTTCGATTCTTTATAAATGTGAGTTTGGAAGCAAACAGGCTGGAATGAAATAAGTTAAGTATCATGGATATTTAAACTTGATAACAATTCTTGGATATGGTTTTGATATAAATGATTTACTTTAATAAGATTAGAACTCGTAGAAAGTACGAGTTACCCTGGTAATTCACCTTAGTTATATAGCTTGGTATTTCATATTATGGGTTTACTCACGCTGGTTTCCAGCCTGACCCGGGTGTTACTTTGATGTAATGCTCGGGTCAGACCGAGTATTACAGATTTCCAGGTAAGGACGTTCTGGAGCTCAGGAGGCGAACTGGATGGCAGGAACGTATGGAGTGTATTCCACTGTGATATATTATAGTTGTCCGAGACATGTTAATTCTAACTGTCTAGTATATTTGTGAATGTTGTAACTCTGATGTATAAAAATGTAATTAACAAATACAGGTTTTCTTTGTATAAATGCTATTATTTGTTATTATATTTAATCCGCTGCGAATGTGAGACGTTGTGTTTTCTGTTCTTCTTTCTTCTTTCTGTTTCTTTCTTCTATCTCTTTTCTTTTTCTCCTAACTATCTGGAATTTTCGGGATCGGAATTTCCGGGTCGTCACAGTTGGTATCAGAGCAGAAGGTTAAGCGAGAACCTTGGCTCTGTTGGGATTACTCGTTAAGGATAGGGTCAATGGTACCCTAGAACGAGTTGAGTGTATATATATATATATGAGAGCGTAATTGTTATTTTCTTATATAAGAATTTTAAATGATTTTATATAAGAATATATTTTGATGTATAAAAAGGTCTTTCTTTCTAATAAATATTAAGGTAATTGGTTGTTAAAATATTGGAATTAAATTAAGTGGTAATAGTAATACAACCAAATTAAAATTGAATAAAGTTAAGTTTGAAATGAATTCAAACTAAAATTAAAATCTTGAATTTATAGAAGTGTTATCAAGAATAAAGATAATAATGAATTGGTTTCCAGATATGATAATCTTGATTATTATCATAAATGGCTGTTGTGTTTAATAATGGAATGTTTTAAGGAAGTAAAACATTTAGGCAAGCAAGACTTATAAATTGTAGTGGATTTTAAATTGTGAAGTTTTAAATCCAGAAAACTTGAAATTATTTTTGAATTAAAACCAGAGATGGTTTAAAAATTTAAGGTATAACTTGTTGTGTAAAGAAAATGTATATATAAAGATATACATAATATCAAAGATGATTTGAAATAAACTCTAAGTATTGAGTTTTAAATTTTTCCTTGGAATGTGATATGAAAACCCAAAGTAATAAGTTTTTGAACTTATAAGTGGAAAGATTATTAATCTGAAGTTTAAAATTTGAATGGGAATTTAAATTGTGTAAAGTTGACCGGATTAAGTAAATTTAATTTAACTTGGAGGAAGTTAAATAAGTTTGAATGAATAACTTGAATTGGAAATTTCACGATGAAATTTAAATTTAACTTGGGTAGTTAAATGGTTAATTTAAATGGAAGTTATGAGTGATCTCAAAATGGGTTTGAGATCTGGAAATTGAAATGGATAATAGATTAGAATCTGAAGATTAAATTGTATTTGAATTCTTATTTGAACTTTGTAATAAGTTAAGTAAAGATAATTTTAAAATGGAATTTTGAAATTTGAATTCAGAATTAAAAGGTTTAAAGATTTAATTTGTTAAAATTAAAAATTTAAGGAATTAAATCAATAATTAAAAATTTTTAACTCGAATTTATATAATTCGAGGTAGTTTTAAATTGAGATTTAAATAGAATTAGTTCAAATTGAATTTGATTTGAATTAATTAGAATTGTGATTAAAAATGGATGAGCATAAATTTCAATGGAAATTCTGAATTAAAATAATTTGAAATTATGATTAAAATTGAATATGTTTAAAAATCAAATGGAATTTGATTTGAATTTGGAAAGGAATTAAGGTTAATTCAACTTGAATTGGGATTTAATAAATTTCAATGGAAATTGAAGTATTGAGTCAATTTAAATGGAAGTAGAAATTTAAATTGAATTGACGAGGAATTGAATGGTTTGACTCTGGACTATTTTCAAAGTAATTTGTTTTAATATGAACCTATTTTTCCAAACTATTTACTATACAATCTTTCTTTTTAAACTACAAACTATCTTATACTTATTTTACAATTATTTTAGAATTATTTATCTATTTTGAAACTGTCTTATAAACTAATTACTATTTTTCAGTTATTTATATCTAATCACTATTTTAAAAACTATTTTGCAATTATCTAACTATTTTATACTTACTTAACTATTTTACAAACCAATAACTATTTTTCAACTACTTATCTATTTTAAACTTTTTCAAGTTATTTTTAAAATTTAAATAGGTCAGAGTTCAGACTGTTTATAATTGAAGTATTAACTCAATTGTAAATGGAAGCAATTGAGAATAAGAGAATAGAATTAAAGGAAATATGAATAGAAAAGAGAATTGATTTGGCTAATAACCAATAAAGATAAATACGTAGGATATACGTATATTATTCTATTCGCATAGTGATTTGATCCAGATTCGAACACAGAATTTCGAGATAGTATTATCGATCCGAGTTGGGATTTTTCGCTCGATTTTCGACGGCGAACCTGGATATGGATTTTTGATTGGTTCTGGATATTCTCTATCATAGTTATGACTATGCAAGGAGAATGACGGTTTCTAATCAAGAAACCAGATCTGAGTCCGCACTAGGAAGTCGGGTGGACGATACTAGTTCGGAAGTGAAATTGTGTGATCGATTGAGCGATCAGATTGATATTGTGTACGGATGATATGTGTACATCATACGGATTTGAATGAAATTGATATTGAAGATTTGTGGATAAGAACTGTAAAAAGGGTTTTGAAATATTTGAAGTATAAAAGAGATTTTATACAAGTTTGAAATGATCCAAAGATTTTCAAAATTATATATATATATATATAAAGGATCTTATGAGGATTTTGGAAAAGGTTTGAGAACCTATGTAATTTTGGAAAGGCTTTTGATTTTTGGGAAAATCAATTTTGGGAATTTGGAAAGCCTAGTTTGAGAATTATCGATTTTGGATATCGATTTGTGTAAAGGAGATTTTGATATAAATCATAAAGGATATGATTTGAAGATACTATAAATGTATAGTATAAAATGTTTTGAGTATAGCTCTGGGGAAAAAGGCGCTTCCTTGAAATGAACTTCTCAGGAGTGCCACTGGGTGGTACTGCCTTGAACCCCAAGGGGGGATTCTAAGTTAATCCTGTGAGGAGTCCGGAATAAACTAGTTCCTGAGGATTATTTTTGTAGCGAAAGTCGAGGGGCTGGTGCCCACAGAGGCATTTGGGTTATGCTGTGACGACAGTTTAACTCGATGTCACTGCGATCTACTGCAGACCATAGCGAAAGTCATGTGTGCCGCTGAGAGCCAACTGTCTACGTTTGATTTTATATCGGTAGACTGTGACACTATGGTAACATAGCGAAAGTCGTTTGTGCCGCTGAGAGCCAACAGTCTGCGTCTGATTTTATATCGGTAGACTGCGACCTATGTGGGAGAAGTTTCATTTTGACAGTGAAATCGTGTGTGCCGCTGAGAGCCAACAGTTACATGGACTTTTGCTGCGACGGCAACGTAACCCTGGATGTAACTGCGATCTGTTGTGGGTTCCATGGTGTAATCAGTTACATGGACTTTTGCTGCGATGGCAACGTAACCCGTGATGTAACTGTGACCTTGGATGGGGGTGATGATTTCCAGAGCATTCTCACCAAAGATATTTCCTCTATTTTCAAAACTGTTTTCCATATTTTCAATAAAATTATTTTCCAAGTATTTTCACTAGGTGTTGAAAACGGGTTTACCAAGTACTGATAGATTTTCAGTCTTACGCCTGATCAACGTATGACCGAATTTCTGTGAGGACAAGGATGGACTGGTTGAGACATCGAGTTATAAAAAGAATTTTTATAAAAACTATTTTGATAATATTATGTAAATTTCTAAAATGTTTTGAAAAATTTAAATAAAAAGAGTTAAGAGTTAAGATGTCTAAGGAATAATTTAACTGATAATCAACATTGTAATAAAATTCTTGCTTCGTTCGTTTTCGGGGACGAAAAGATTCTAAGGGGGGAGGAATGTGATAACCCGGATTTTTGAACAGCTGTTAATTGGATAATTAACTGATTTTTAACTATTGAGATACTAATTTTATTTGGTTGAACAAATAAAACTTTGATAATTAGAATATATCTGGATATGTATATAGATGAATTTGAATTATAAAAATTGCTGAACTATAAATATGTGAATAAATATCTATTTGATAGTCTCCTAATATAATTTTTCAATTGGCAAGATTATTATTTTCAAGGTTTATTTAAAGATTTTAGACACTAAAATAATAACTATGCATATACTTATGAATTTAAAAAGTATTCTAGTTTAAAGTAAAATTTGGTAAAGGTATATGTATTTCTTTAAAAGGTTATACTTGAAATAAATGTAGTTTGTAAATATATAAAGATTGAAAACACACATGTATAAATGTATTACATTGATTTAAGTAATAAATAAATACATAAGACATTAAAAATAAAAATAAAATATATATATAAACATTTTCTCATGAAAATGTACAAATGTAAGCTAAAGACATAATATAAAAACATGTGTAAGTTAATAAATATTGGAAAATGACAAATGTTAAGGATTGAACAAGTGTCACCATTTTTATTTTTATTTTCTTTATTTGAAATAAATCCTAAATTAAATCTATATACACATCTCTCCCTATATCTCATTTTTCTTTTGATCAATAACTAAGGTAAAATATCTTTAGTCAAAACAAAAGGAGTGAATCTAGTTGTAATCTTCCCAGTAAATAATGGCAGACCAAAACATGAAATCAAATGTGCAAATCAAATCTGCAAGGCCTATAAACACTTCCTCTTCTATTGAAAATTGTAATCTTCTCAAACCAATCCTAACAAGATCAAAACACTCCTCAAGAATATCCTTCAAAACTGCGTGCCTGCAGTATGTTTTCAAATGCATGCAAGTACTCCAGTTTTTAAATCACGGCCATTTCAAAAATTTCAAGCATTTCTGTTTAAAGCAAATCAAGTATTCAGTTTTCTGGAATAAATATACAAATGCATGCAGATTTCAGTCCAGTTCTTTTTCAAAGCTCTACATCTCTAACAGGTGAGTAAACTAAACAAATTGGTTTTGTTTATATGCTTGTGACAAATGCTAGTTTTAAAATTTTGATGTATGGTTGAAATTTTTGCATACATGTTATTTTAAAGTAAAAAAAAAATATTTTTATAGACAGAGATACTCTGAGATACTTCCCGTATAGCTTCCAGTTTTGAAAACTTATCAAGTTTTCTTTGCTTAAAGTAAGTAAACTCGTATTTTAACCTGAGTTTGTTTGAATCACCGGTTTCATGTGATAATCTGTTTATGTGTGATAGAAATTTTGCTTGCATGTATATAGACTCCTGAATGTATGAATGTGTTGAGGTGTGCATGTCTGTAACCATGTGTATGTCTCTGTTTTATAACAATACAGGCTCCTGATTTTATTAGAGAAATTCTTATCTTTCCATCCATTCGATTTAGTCTAGGGTTTGTAAATGAAAAAGGTCTCTAACAATGTATTATAAATTCTAAAAATGGATTCAAGATTTTATATTAAGTGTTTATCTCAGAATTCTATAAATTACAGTGAAAATTAAAAATGGGTTTAAATCGATAATGCTAATTCCAATCTTTGATTATATAATCTGGTTCGTGGAGCAAAATGATGAATTTAGGCACTAAAAATCATGATTTTAGTGTAGTAATTAGTGAGATAATCAAGGATGATCGATTTTTGCATTTTCGTCGATTGGTGTTGATCGGCGGCGACTGGAAGTTTTAGATTTGGCTGGAAGGTGGTCGTGGAGGCGAGGATCACTGGAAAAATACTGATTTATTTTTCTTTTGGCTGTGATGATGAGAATTGGTCGAAGTAGGGTTTAGGGACCCAGTTTTGTCATCGATGAATCTCGAGTTCGTGCTATGTCAATGGATGATCGGGGGTGACCGGACCTATGGGGAACGAAGCTAAGGGTTCTGGCGAAGGTTCAGGCAGAAGGCCGTGGTCTCAGGTGGTAGTGGATCGCGATACGAGGTGGTCTTGGTTGATCGATTGGGTTCCAGGAATGGGACGAACTGTTCGATTTCGATATGAAGTTGGTACGAATGATTCGAAGGTCGGAATTGGTTGCAGCATCGTTGGTCGATATGCGTGAAGGTTCGTCAGAGGTCGGAGTGCTGGCGTTGATGGTTGCATGTGCACGAAGGAGTTGGTCGTGTGCACGTATACGTTTTGGTGACAGGTGAAGTTTTGGGTTGGGGAAGAAAATAGTTTCTCGGGTTGGTCTCGAGAATTTGGGAATGCGACTCGAACTAGAGAAGAGGAGTGTGTTCTCAGGTTTTGGGGGGGTAAGGACTCGAGTTTATACTCGAGTAGTAGTAGGTGATAAAACCTGTAATTAGAAAAGAAAAGAAAATTTAAACCAAGTTTTGGAAATGGAAGAAAATGGGGAAACTCGGTGGAAAACCCGAGTGATCTTCGGGTTCGATCCGAAGCGGAGAAATTGTAAACAGTTTTAAAGGTAAAAAAAAAAGTTTTGAAATTTGTTTAATTTAAGTTTTATTAAGTAAAATTTAAAGTTATTTTAAACTTAAGTTAAAATGAAATTTTAAAGGTTCTTATAAAAACAAGTTTTAAAGTTTAATTGAAAACTAGTTTAAACTATTACTTGTTAAGGTTTAAGGCATTTAAGGGAAGTTATGTTTTATTAACTTTAATTTATCAAGTAAATGGTTATCTCTTTTAAACTTTAATTAATGATTTAATAAATAAAATTTAGTTATTAAAATAAGATGGTTTACTCTTAAGATAATTAAAGTTTTTAATTATCTTGATATTAATTAAGTTAATTAAGGAAATTAAGTATAATTAATTAATTTAATTAATAATGATTAAGGATTAGTTAAGAAATTTATTAAGAGAAATTGATTTATTTAATTAACTCAATAATGAAGATTGATTTAATTAATGACTAAAGGTTAATTAATTTGTAATTAATTAATTGAGTAATTAGAGATTGATTAATTTGTAATTAAGAAGTACTTAATTAAGTTTATTAATTAATAATTAGGTTTTATTAATTAATAAATAAGGAATAATTAATCTATAAAGATTAATTAAAGGTTAATTAACTACTGTTAAGAATTGATTAACTAATAATTAAGGATTAATTAATTTATTATTAAGATTTATTAATTGATAATTAAGGTTTATTAATTAATGATTAAAGAATAAATAATCTGTAATTAAAGATTAATTAATTTGTTTAAGAGTAATTAAGAATGAATTACTCAAATATAATGTGATTAATTCAAGTTAATTAATTTGTGAAAATTAATTAAAGGATAATTACTTTATGTAATTAATAATTAATCAAGGATGATTAATATTTAATGATGAATTGCTGTGCAAATATGTTACCCTGTATTAAAAATTGAATTGTTTTCACTTGAATACCTTTGGTTAAGAAGGCATTGGATTCGAAGAGACCGGGGTCGGGTATCAGTAAATACCCGAAACCACTTCGATTCTTTATAAATGTGAGTTTGGAAGCAAACAGGCTGGAATGAAATAAGTTAAGTATCATGGATATTTAAACTTGATAACAATTCTTGGATATGGTTTTGATATAAATGATTTACTTTAATAAGATTAGAACTCGTAGAAAGTACGAGTTACCCTGGTAATTCACCTTAGTTATATAGCTTGGTATTTCATATTATGGGTTTACTCACGCTGGTTTCCAGCCTGACCCGGGTGTTACTTTGATGTAATGCTCGGGTCAGACCAAGTATTACAGATTTCCAGGTAAGGACGTTCTGGAGCTCAGGAGGCGAACTGGATGGCAGGAACGTATGGAGTGTATTCCACTGTGATATATTATAGTTGTCCGAGACATGTTAATTCTAACTGTCTAGTATATTTGTGAATGTTGTAACTCTGATGTATAAAAATGTAATTAACAAATACAGGTTTTCTTTGTATAAATGCTATTATTTGTTATTATATTTAATCCGCTGCGAATGTGAGACGTTGTGTTTTCTGTTCTTCTTTCTTCTTTCTGTTTCTTTCTTCTATCTCTTTTCTTTTTCTCCTAACTATCTGGAATTTTCGGGATCGGAATTTCCGGGTCGTCACAAAAATATCGGGTCGTTATAGTTGGTATCAGAGCTTTGGCTTTGAGGCAAAACTTAGAATGTATGGTAAATTTATTTACAGAATCACTTTCGTTCGAGTTTGAATCTCTTCCTTTTGATTCGATTTCCTTTGAATTTTGGAACGTTTCCTGCGGTTCCAAAATTCATTCTTGTCCCTCACTATTCATCTTCTTTTGATTTTGGAGTATCACATAACTCCACTTCGAATGATCTTTATAGTGAATTGGCGATCTCGCCAATATTCTAATTTTCTTGTAAAGGGGTGAAAATCCTTTACAGTCAGCATCGATTCACCAGAGATTTTATCTATCCTTGGTTTAGATGCTAATATCTTTTATTATTCCAAACTCTATCTCTTGAGATCGAACGTAGATTTATCCCAGAAAAATCCACATCGATCTTATTCTTTAAGTCACGGTTGACCCGATTAAGGTTGTCC
This sequence comes from Allium fistulosum, assembly GCA_030737815.1. Lineage (NCBI taxonomy): Eukaryota > Viridiplantae > Streptophyta > Magnoliopsida > Asparagales > Amaryllidaceae > Allium > Allium fistulosum. The sequence goes on from CM060902.1 coordinate 241,506,817, forward strand.
GCGATTTACCTAAGCTTACCCATCTCTCTACTCTGTTTAACCATCTTGTCTTTTGTTTCTAAACTATCTCCAAACATTTTGAATTGTACTTGTAAATCTATGTTTTGTTTTATATATGGTGTTGTTTGAGTTGTTGATGTTGATTTGGATTTCCGATCGATTCGTCTGATCAACGCTATCGATAGGATTTCTAAAACACTTTAACAGAACAAACTGACACGATATTATTTTAAATTTGGTTAATGAAATAAAATTTTGATATATAAGTAAATTTATGGAACTTAATAAATTGATTTAAATTGATAATTTGAAATGATAATACTTGATTTATCATTTATTGTTCTACAAATGAATTTATAAATAGTTGTTTATAAATTGATTTGGGAACTGAAATGAATTTGAATCAAGAATTTGAGAATTCAAGTTTCCGATGGATTTCAAACCTTGTGTTTAAAATTTTTAAAAGGATATTATTTAAAGTATTTTTGAATAAAAATTTGTCTCTAAAAGATTTTAAAGTTTAAAAATTTAGTGCTCTTCTCTTTGTCGCTGGAAAATAATTTCGGTGATGACTGCAGCATCATCGACATTCATTTTTGAGTTTTGAACTGTAGAGACTGTTCTGTAGTCTTACTACAGCTTTGTTTTGAAAGATTTAATTTATTTGAATTTCTAAATATGATTTGATTTATAATATATATAGATAAATGATTTAAATTGATTTGACATATTATGTACATATATTTATTTATCTCTAAATGGTTTGAAGGAAATCAGAAATTTAATTCTTACATTTTTTTTCTTAAAGAATAATTTCAATTATAAAAAGAAAAATCAAAATTTTGGATAAATGATTCAAACTTGAGATAATTGAATTGGATAGTTTTATTTGTATATTACAATTGCATTCAAATATAACTTACCTTAAATTTTTTTAGAAGTTAACAATGTAATTGGATAATATACAATATAAAAAGGATTTTATACACTTAAATTTTAGTTATAAAAGATTAACAGAGGTAAATAGTGAAAAAGGAATTTAAAGAGATTTTATTTAAATAACTTAATAATCAAATTGATTTAATATGGAACCTTAAGTCTAACCTAGGAATTTTAATAATGGTTATTTCCTGAAATGAATATGTTGTATAATAAATAATGTATCTTTGAATAGATAAAATAAATTACATTGGAATTAGACATTTTGTAATAAAGCTTATTTAACTTGAATTCATAGTTTAATTGATGTCTAAATGAATAAATGTGTAAAGAAATTTGATTGTTATATTTGCTATATAAATATTTTATTTATGAAATAGATATGTCTTGAAAAATGAATAATTATGATTCAAATAGTTAAAATGTATTTTTACATCACTAAAAATTGATAATTGAGAATTTGGTTTTCAAATGGAATTTTAAGTGTAACTTATTAAAGGAATATCTATTTATGAAATGGGTATTTTAAATAAAGTGATAGGTTATGTGTTAAATTAAGAGCTAAGTAAAATAATGAACTTTTGACTTAATAAATGTAGTATAGTTTATTTGGATATTCCATTCATAAAAGTTTGTTTTAATAAGTCATAAGTTAAATGATATCCAAATGAATATTTCTGGAATTAAACTGATTTGAAGTACTAATATACCTACTGTAGCATTTTATAAGTGATGCTGTTTTGAAAATACAGTGTTTTGGAAATTTTTAAAATTGAATGAACTTAGAAATGTTACAACTTTAAAGTGAATATTGTTTGATCTTGGATTAAAATGGTTTAAATGAAGATTATTTTTAAAAGGTGTTATGATTTTCTAAGTATTATGTTCTTTTTAAGAATAACATTTCCAAAGTGTTATGATTTTTAGTAGTATGATTTCCAAATGATAAACATCCCTAAATTGTTATGATTTCAAAGCATTATTGTTTCAAATTTATTATCTTATTTTTTTTTTAAACTATCTTTTGGTTGTCCTTATTTCTCTTATCTTGTTACAGAATGGGAAGGCTATTGCTTGTACCAGTCTGTTTAGAAATCTTTTTATAATCTTTGAAATCTTTGTTACTCATCTGGATCTGAACACTGTTTTTCCATTCATAGACCGTCGGTCAAGTGAAAAGGGAGATTCAGACTCTAGAGGATCTTTTCGTGCTTATATTCTTGATTTGATCACCTCCATCTTGTTAAACTTACCTATAACAATAGTTATCAGGTGTAATTCCAATCTTCTTATCATCTTGTCTTAATTCTATTTCATTCTATCTTTTCTGTGCTTTCCCGTACCTCGTTCCTTTTCGGGGACGAAAAGTTTTGAGTGGGGGAGAGTGTAACAACCCTGTATTTTACAATTATTTTTAAATTGATTTCCAGATTTAAAAGCTTTATTTATGAAAAAGAATAAATTTTGTTATTTTAAGTATAAACTTTGATTTTGATGTGGATTGGAATTCCAAATATGACTAAATTTAATATTTCTAGAAAATGTGAATTTTGGTCAAATAGTCAAACTTTGACTTTTAAATTTAAATTTTAAATAGTTTGAAATTATAATTTTTATCTTTTATTATGACAATAGATTTAATAACATGAATACTGCTTTTCGTTTCGTTGAAAACGGAGTTAAAATGTAAAAGATATGTACATTTCAATTTTGAGTATAAATTGTTTATTTTGCAATTTTGTTATTTTAAATTTTATAAATTTTATTTTATTTGTCATATTTTGTTCTAATATGTGTTGATATTTTATTTTATGCATATCTTGACTTTTAAATATTTTTAAAACGATGATAGAATTTTTCCAAAATTTACTGTATTTATTTCTTATTTTTAAAGGCTGTTTCTATTTTTCTGCTATTTTCTTCATCTAAACTATATTTAAATTAAAATTTATTTATTTATTTTTGTGAATTCATTTTATTTTGTGTTCTTATCTTTATTTATAAATATTTTTAAGTACATAAAAAGTTTCCATAGTTCATTGCATTTATTTTCCATATTTTCAAGACTAGTTGCAAATTTTGCTGTTTTATTTAATTAAATTATATATATTTAATATTTAGTTATTTATTTTTTTATTATTTACTAAATTTTCGTATTTTTATCTGATTTTATATTTATATTTCAGTTATATAAAATTAAAATAAAATAAGTGGAAATTTGAAAGGACTTAAGTTGTAAATTGTGTGACTTTTCATTAACCAAACCCTTCATTTTTCCATAACGGCTCATTTATTCTTTTGTAACCATGTATGCCTTATTGTTTCATGTGAAAGACTTCCCTTTCATTCACAATTCACGGCCAAAAACATTTCTGAAGTTGTTTGGGTAATGGCTTCATCTTCTCTACCTTTCTCTTCTTCATTTCCTATTAAATTTTCTATTGTTTTGCTTGATTCTTCCATAGCTTTGCTCGGCTAAACCCTCCACCATCTCCACCATAGCCTCGACCACCATCCCCTACCACTCTTCCTTGGCATCATCTCCAGCCATCATTTCAGATCCATCCATGGCCGTGACCTCTCCTTGAAGCTAGCACCACAAAACAATGTCAAAAACTCCAAAACAATGCACTAGTCACCACTATTACTTCACCACCTTCATCCACCACCTTGGCTGTAATATCCCGGAAATTTTAACAATATCAATTTAATAATCTGTTGAATAATTAAATTGATATGGATAATCTTTGATGATAAGATTTGAATTTAATTTAATAATCTGATTAAATAAGTATTTATTTGTAATTTTATCTTTTAAAATCTAATAAGATATTTCTATTTTGAATATATATATTTATTTATATATATTGTAAATAGAAGCTTTGATAAATTGGAAATTTATATTTAATTTAATCTGGACTTTTCAAAGTTATTTAAATAAATAACATTTTAGTTTTAAATATACTTTAGGTAAATCTTTTAATTGGTTAAGATATATTTTACTTAAGTTTAAATAAATAAGATTTACAAAAATGGTTTGTTTTATTTCTTTTTAAATATTTCTTGATAATATAATCTCTTGTTAAATTATAAAATATGTTATTTTCAAATAACAAGTATAATGTATTATTTTTAATATGTATGAATTTTAAAGACTATAGAATTGTTTTTCACATTTGTATATTTATTATAAAATCTAAGAGCTTATTTATAAAAAGATAAATACATTATATACTTATAAATAATTCATAAATACATATGTATTACTTAAATAAATTAATAAAAACAAGAATTTACACTTGTAAGCTTTTAAAGATGGTTTAGAGACACTTGTAAATCTTTGAGCATATGTGTAAGTTAACTAAAAGGGACAAGTGGCTATATTTTTCTTTGATAATTAAAATAAAAAAATTTATATGAAAGAAAGAAAAATCTGTTTTCACTTTCAGCTAAAATTCATCTTCACTTCTTTCTCAACTAAAAGTACAATTCGAATTCAATGAAAGAAAAAAAATGAAAACCTAGAAATTAAAATTCAAAGCAAAAGAAGAAGTAAAATCTGGAATTGCAAATCAAAAGAAAGATCAAGGAAATTTCAAATTCTTCAAACAACCTGAAGATCAGAGAAAGATCAAACAGCAAGAATTTAAATTCAACAAAGCAAAGAGAAATTTCATAGCAGCTAGATTCAAATTCAACTAGGCAAATAGAAGTTCAAAATCAAACATGCAAGCCTGGAAACAGAAAATGTTCTCTGTTCTCTGATTTTTTGGTGAGTAACTTTTAAACTTAAAATAAAATAGGATTGCATGTTGAATCTCTGTGACATATATAAGTATTGATGTATGAATAAGTGCATTCTCCTGTTTGTATATATGAATGTGGTGTATGGATGTATATGAATTCTGTTTTGTTCTGTTGCCAGACCCAAAATGTCTTTTTATCTTTTACCACTTGATTTAGTTTTATTAGGACTTAACTTATAAGTAAGTATTGTTTAAATTATCATATACTAAGGTTTAAAAAGACTAGTTAAGTTAAATTCATACCTGAGTGTCTCTGTAAACAAAAACAACAGAGACAGGTTATATAAAAGTGAAAATTAGAACTTTGTAATTTATTAAGTCAGATTTATAAATTGAAAACATAAATGATAATATGATTTTTAGCATGAATATCAGAATTTTTAGTCTAATATAATAAGAGCAGTTCTGGTTTTAACAAAAAGGGGAAAACTTGTAAATTCTGGTTACCTATTGATAGTGAAGGGCCGGGATTGTTCTTGTGGGTAGAGGAGCCATCAGAGAAGCTGGGAAAAATAGTTGATGGAGATGCAAATTCTTTTGGTAGCCGTGGTGATGGTTTCTTTCCTGTAGCCCTAGTTTTAAGTTAGGATATGAATTTGTTTCGTTTGTTTTCATTGATGGACCGAGTGTTGTAAGACTTTGGGAAATGGAAGTTTAGGTATAGACGAAGACATGGCCAGAGAATTAGTTTCTCTGATGGTCGGAATCGCGAGTACGAACTATGTTGACAGGCTTTGGAAATGTGTCTGGTTCCTGGTTTTAGATTTTAGGCTCGATTTCGAGTTCGAGCAGTGATCGAAGTAGTGATGGTAGTTTTCTGGTAGGTGGATGATCGTCGATGGGCGGAGATACTCGGTGATGGCCGGAGGCGTCGATCTTGGCTGTGCACGTGCACGCTCGAGTGTATGTGCTGGTGGCAGTTTCTTTGGGGATGGAAGAAGCGAACTCGAGAATATTGTTGTTTGGCCCGGGAGATTACTCGTGTGTTTGAGGGATTGTCTCGAAGTATTTGGAGCTGGAATGATGAACTCAGGTGATAAGGAAGGTCTCGTGATCTTTTGATATTTTTGCGAGGAAGACTCGGGGAAATTAGGTTGGGGACTCGAAGCAAATAGGCTGGGTTCGAGAGTTTTAGTGTTGACAGGTTTTATACCTGTCTGTTTTGAAATTTAAATTTAAATTAAATTTTGAAGTAATATTAAGCAGTAAATCAAAGTTTGATTTATAAAGACAAGTTTAGTTTTAAACTTTAATATTAGATAATTAGTTTATGAATTTAAATGTTTAAATAGGTTAAGTGTAAATATGTTTAAATGTTAAATCTAAGAAGAAATTTGATTTAAGTTCTTTTAAAAACTTCTTAGAAAATATAAGATTTTTAATAAGTAAAAGTTTTTAAATTTGTTTAAAACTTAGTTAAAAATAAATTGGTATTCATTTTAAATACAACATTTAAAATGAAATTTAAAAGTAGATTTGAAATGGATGTTTCAAATATGAATGATAAATGATAACTTGTTTATCAATAAGAATAATGGTGTATCTTAAAGTAATTAAAGATTTATGATCATTAAATTAATTAGGAAATTTAATGGATAATTAATTTGTTTGATTAATAAATCATTTGGATTAATTAAATAGGTAATTAAAGGATTAAACTAATTTATTTATGATTAAGATAAATTAATTAGGGATGATTAATTTGTAGTTAGGAATTATAAATTAAAGTATTAATTAATGGTTAGGAATTAATTAATAAAGTAATTAAAGATTAATTAAGTTATGGTTAATACTTAATTAATTAAATAATTAATGTTTAATTAATTGGTTATTAAGATTTATTAATTTGAAATTAATAATAATTAATATAAGTTAATTATTTAAGAAAAGTAATTAAATGATTGTTAATGAAGGTCATTAACTATGGATTATTAAATAACTAATTTATGTAATTAATTTTAATAATTAATTAGATTAATTAATTTAAAGATAATCATTTGTGAAATTGTTTAAATGGAATTACTTAATGGAAGTAATTAAGAATTAATTACTTATTGTAATTAATTGAAGTTAATTTGATTAGTTAAGTTAATTAATTAAGTTTAATTAATTTAGAATAATCAAGAGTTGATTTGATAAATAATTACTTAATGTAATTATTAAGGTAAGATTATTTAGAGAAGTAAATAATAAGATAATTACTGGAAGTAATTAGTTGCATAATGATTTTATTAATAGAAGTAATTTGAGTTAATTACTTTGAATAATTAATCAAGGGATTAATTAAGAAATTAATTAAGGAGTAATTAATTTAGTTAATGAAAGTAATTAAGGGTAGTTAATTACTGATTGAAGATTAATCAAGAATGATTAATAAATGTTGTTTAATTAAAGGTTAATTACTTAATATAATTAATTTAATTAAGTAATTAATAATTAAGTTGTAATTAAGGATCATTAATCAATATAATTAATGATGTAATTAAGATTGGTTAATTAAGTAATAATTAATAAATGAAGTAATTAATCAATGTAATTAATTAAGGATTAATGTAATTAATTATAGTTGATTAAGTTAATTAATTTTAGTTAATTAATTAATGAAGTAATTAAAGGTTAATTACTATAAGTGGTTAAGGATAATTAATTTGAGAAATTAATTGAGGATAAATTACTTGGATGTAATTAAAAGATAATTAATCAAAGATGATTAATTGAAGTGAAATATTAGAAGATAATTAATTAATTAAATTGTAATTAATTAATGGTTAAGTAAGCAGGATTTATAAAATGAAGTAATTAATTTAATTCACTTTAAATTAATTAGAGATGATATAAATCATTACTTATGGATGGATGATGATACTGAATGCTTTGCATTGATTGATATCTCTGATGAGATATATGCTGTATGATATGGATGTTAGTTATGATAATATGGATTATCTGATAATGTTGATTATCTATTGTGAATTATCTTTCTTTGTGTATAAAGATAATGAATTGAATTGTTTTAACTTTAAAACAACTTGGCCTTAAAAGATACGCTTTGGATTTCGATGAGACCGGGATCGGGTTTCCGTATACCGGTATTCCAGGTCTGGAGACCCGAATACCACATCGATCCAAATTAACGATAGGTCGTGAATCAAGTGAAGATGAAGATTCAGAGTGCAAGGGTTATTGTCGTTAACTCTGAGGGTGATTCCAAAACGAGTGTAACGAGATAATGCCTTCGGTTTCGTTCGAACCCGGAACGAACTTGTATGGATTAAATGCTTTCAGAACATCGTCAGGTGGACGATGAGCATTCTAAGTGATGTGTTCTTTTCTAAGGTAATCGTGACCTCAAACCTCACAAACCGGGAATGGCTAAAACAGGGGAGGTGCAGCAAGGTTAGTGGGTAGCACCCAAGTAGTATGAGATTCCTCTGTCTAGAGGTCCCTTCTTTTTATTCGGCTGTGTGGGCGGTTGAATAGCTACAACCGCTGGGGTTTCTTATGCGGGAATTATCCAGTAAGGGATGTTCCGGCCTTGTGTTGCAGGGGATTGGGAGTGATCCTCGGTACGTTGATCTAGGCCACGTACTGTGACGGGCGGTACCCCGGTAGCCCTGCCATTGTATGGAATCCAATTTCCAATAAGTGATAACGGACTTGATTGTATAACCCACTTTGTGGCTAGTATGCTGGAATTTAATAATGTAACAATTTCAGCTATTTCATATTTTACTTGAAAACCCTAGACCCTATTATAATACAATCGAATTTCCTATCAAATGTTTTGGTTAGCGTAAGGTAAAAACTTTTCCATGTTTATGTGTGGGAAGTCTTACGTGATACCTTTGTTTTCAAAAGGTTTTGAAGTTAAGCAAGTTTAACCTGTTACTCACACCAGACCCATGTCTGACCCAAGTTGTTTATTTCTGTTTTATAAACTCTTGGGTACTCAAATTTTTACGAGTAGCCAAGGGATTCAGGTTTAGCTTTGACGAATTGTAGAGGAGCAATGGAGCAGGAGGCTTCAGCGTTGTAGATATATATAGTAGTTCCGCTGTGTCTGTATCTCTGTAGTGTATTGAGTTGTAATGTCTAGACAGATGTTTATAACTGTCTAGTAAGTGATGTATATGCTGTGTAACTCTGTAAAGTGTTGTATACTATGTAATAGTTTATGTTATTAATATAATTTATTCGTTCCGCTGTGAGATCGTTGTTGTTGTTTCTTTCTTTCTTCTCTTCTTTTCTATTTTCTACCCTTTCTTTCTTCAAAATGATCCGACTTTCTGTGGAGAAAAAGTCGGGTTATTACATTGGCCACCACCATAGCCGCCACCACCACATTGTTTTGACCACTTACCATCACCCCTTACCTCTGTCCAGATCTGGAGAAAGCATGGCCAAGCCCAAACAATGACTAGACCGAGCCTAGTGTGCACCAAAACCACTCCTTTTGGCCTTGACTCTTTGTCTTCTTCATGTGTAACTCCTACCATCATCATTCCATTGTTTTGCCTTCTTTTTGCTGACCATTGGATGACTATTTCAGGTCTAGACCTGATCATAGCTGAGCCAAATGATGTCATGGCCAAGCACTTGAATGGTTGAGGCAAGGTCAAGTCATCTATTTCTTTGTTGCTCCTTATTTAAAATTGTTTCAATATTGTTTGTGTTGAATATTTATGTATACATTGTCTTGTTTTGTTTATATGTATACAAGGCAATTATATTTGGCTCTCCACTCTCAAATCATATTCATGTTGTCGTGCCTTCAAAGATTCTGTGTTATGTGTTTGGTCGTCATCTCCAGCTTAAACAAGTGAGTTATTCTCACCAGACAATATGTACCTATATAACTAGTAAATTGACACCCTGTGAATCTGTAGAAATATATTATCATGTTATACTTGACTCTGTTATGATCATATGATGTTTATACACCTGTTATATCATATGTTACTGTTATTTAATGTTATTCTGTTTATTTATATCCGTTTATCACACTGCAAGTTCCCTGTAGACTAGAATCACTATGGGTTGAAATGATACATACCCGAACGGACTTTAGAATAAGGGAATATCATTATGGGCTGAAATTATAGGCCTGAGCGGTTTTCAAATTCATTCATTTAACTTGGGATTGCGGGTTTGGAATGATAGAACCCGGATTTTTCTGTTTAACTGCGGATTGAAATGATACATATCCGTATCACTTGACCTAGGTTAGACAATTATATACAGGCCCGTGGTTATTTTATAAAGTGTTTTGGATATTTTTAAGTATTTTAAAAAAATTATAAATTTGTGAAATTTGATTTAAATAGATTTTGAAATGTTTTAAATTAAAGAAATTATGATTTTTTTCCATGTGTTAAAATGTAATTAATGAATGGTTTAACTAGATTTTTGAAATATAACTTAAGTTGGAAATTTGGAATTTTGGTTAAAAAAGATATTTAAGTTATATAAATAAAATGGATATTAAATTTTATTTGGAAATGGTAAATATGATAATTTGATTAAATTTTAATTTAAGGGATTTATTAAAGTATTATTGATTTTTCTATGAATTTAAGTGGTTAAATAAATGAATGTTGAAAAGTGATCTTTTAAAATATAACTTGACTAGGAAATGTGAAATTTGGTTTTAATTAAAGGTTTAAGTTAATTAAATAAAATTGGAAATTTTGTTAAATTGTGAAATGGTAATTTAAATTTGAAGTGTTAAGTCTATCTGTTGAAATGTGAAGAATTGGAACTTTTACACTTAAACTTATTAAGTAAATTGTTGAAAATTGGATTTAATTATAAGAAATTTATTGTGAAAGAAACGTGTAAAGTTCTAATTAATAAAAGAAATATGTAAAGTTTAATTTATGAAAGAAACGTGTAAAGTTCTAATTAATGAAAGAAACATGTAAAGTCTTAATTAATGAAAGAAACATGTAAGTCCTAATTTGTGTAATATTGATTTAAAATAATAAATGCCCTTTTTGTAATAAAACGTAAATTAAAATGTACATTCGATAATGTAAGTTTAATTAGTGTAATATTGATTAAATGATAAATGCTCTTTACTGTAATAGAAATGTAAGTTAAAAAGTACATTTAATATGTAAGTTTTATTTAATGTAAATGACATATTTTAATGACTAAAATAATAAAGTTTCTTTATTGTAATGATAATGTAAGTTAATAAGGTACTCTTAACTTAACATAAGAATTTCAGCATTAAATTGGATATTACAGTAACAAAGTTTATTTAACTATAAGGCTATGATAAAATGACCATGTTAAAAATTTGTAAGTATATAAATACTTTGATTATATAAAATGTTAAATTGGAAAGTATTACATTCCAAAAATGCTATGATTACTTAAGGTTACATTACCAAAATGCTATGATAATTTAAAGGAAGATTTCAAGTTTAATAAATTAAAGGAAATATTCAGTGATTTTGAAATTTGGGTTTTATTGAAATGATATATTATTGAATTGGTTTTGAAATGGAAATGATATATTTTTGAATTGGTTTTGAATAGATATGTTTTGGGTTTGAAAGTATGTATTAGTTTGAAATAAATGATATGATTTTGAAATGGTTTAAAGGATGTATTTTGATTTGAAACATAAACTATTTTTAAAAGTTATAACCACAGGTTATAATAACGATTGGTTGGCAAAGAGACGGGGATCGGATATGGACATTGTAACATCCCGAAAATTTTCGACTTTCGAAAATTCAACATCGATACTCACTTTATCGACTGTCGAGAAATCGAATGCCGGAAACCCGAAAAGTTATGGTTTTAAGAAAGAAGAAAAAGGTAGAAGAAGAAGATAGAAGAAAAAGAGAAGAAGAACAACAAAATAACAACAGATACAGAACAGAGACAATAACAGAATCTCACATATCGCAGCGGAACAATATATAATAGAAGATGAATAATCTTTAAAACAATGAACTATATCATTTTATACATACATCAATCATCAGAGTCACTATACAACAATGGACAGTTATATAACTTGTCCTCATACAGAATACACAGCGGAATAAATACTATCAGATACAAATACTACGTCTCGTCATCCAGCTTGCTTCCAAAGCTCCAGAATATCCAGAATATCCTGATAACATAACTCTAGGCTGCCCGTGTGGAAATTGGTGGGCACCCAGAGTTTAGAAGGGAACAATAAACTCCGAGTCAGTCATGGTGACTGGTGTGAGATCGTAAAACAGTTATTTATCTTTAAAATAAATAGCAGAGAATTTTAAAGTCAATTCGCAATGCTTTTGGAAAATGAAACTACCATAAGACCTCCCACCACACACACAATGCAAACGCAGAATTGGAGGAGATTCCTTCTTATGATAGTCAAAGATGCTTACTACGCAAAATCAAATCATTTTTGATATTATTATTAGTGCATAGTGTAGAAAACATTTCGAAAGTATAATATAAATCTTAGCCAGCATAGACATTTCGAACTATGCCTACTATAGCTACCATCCAAACAGTGGGGCGCCACCATAAGTGAATGATAGGTTCTACAACTAAAACCGTACAAGTCACGTATTGTTTCTTTGGATTTCCAACAAATGGTCAGGCTAAGGAACTTCCTATCCACGCTGGGTACGTCCCTGGAATAGACGACCCGAGAAATAACCTAACATTACGGTTAGATCTCTGCCAACACAAGGCCGGGTTACCTCTGCAAAAATAGGTAACTACTGACACGCGTATGCCATCCCCCGATCGTCACCGATCTTCCCGAGGATCCCCGATTTCCAACAAACCACATAGAAAAATAATGCAGTAACCACAGAGGTTAAGTATCTGGGCTCCATACCATGATACCACCTTTATCCAGAAGGAATGACATACACTAAGGGGCGCTACTCCCTAGAACCTTGCCGCATCCTTCCTGTTTCGACCATTTCCGGGGTGTGAGGCTCGACGAAGTCTCGTCCACAAAGCTACGCTTTCTATAAAAAGCCCTGCTTCGGGTCAAACAAAATGATCAACCTATGATCACAAAGATATAAGATCAAACAAATGATCATATCACAAATGATCAAACACTGATCATTTCACAGCAACACTCAGTATGCCACGTTACCAAATTGGGAGTATATCGCTGATAAATTTCAATTACATAACCTCTGAGCTCGTACGTCTCAGAGAAGGGTGTTAAGCTAAGAGAATAAATTCTCCGCCACCAACAGAAATGTATTTGAAAGAAATCAGCTTTATATCTCAAATTGTAACGTCAGACACACAATCCATACAAGTCTGTTCCGGGATCGAACAGAACCGAAGGCACTTCTCACGAAGCCCTTGCATTTCCGGATAATTTTCAATCACGTCAGGACTTCCCGTCACTAAGGGTGATAAAACCTCTAAATCGAAGATCAGTCGATGTAGAGTAACTCGACGGTAATCCTTCCGTTTTCAAAAATATCCGGTCTTCAACACCGGTCTTCAAATGCAATTCATAACGACGTATCACATATTCGGAATGGGTTATACGACCCCATGGTCCTTTCCCGGTTAACCCGAATAGTGAGCGTTTATTCAAAAATAAGTGTGGCATTCAAATTCATCCAATTCACAACAAATACCTATCTAAAGGTAAATATTGATAGTCGGTTATTTAACTATCAATAAAGATGCGCAACATCATCAGATTCCAAATAATTTTCCAAATTATTTTATCTTCAAAAATATCTTTACAAGATATAAAATTTCCACACTTAACCGTTTGAAAACAAATTTCAAATCAATTTCCACATTTCAATTTATCTTTAAAAGATAAAATCTCAAAACAGTTCATTTCATATTGGAAAAGCAATTCCATACTTATTTAAAAATAAGTATTTCACAAATCTATTTATTTTCAACATTTGAAAATATTCGATATACTTAAATCAAATTAAGTATATATTCATTCTTTAAGGAAATCATAAATTTTACATCTATTTGAGTCAAAACGAATGTTGCGTAAAACATCGTTACGACGACTCAAAATCACTAGTATAGGGATTCGGATTTAGATAGATATATAAATCCCAATACTACTTCAAAACATTTCCTTTCGGAAATCATTTACTATAACAACAGTGTTATAGTCCACCATTTCCTTAATTTCCTCGAAAACGTCTATTTCAACAATAAATGTTGAAATCTATGATTTCGATAGTTCACACGTTTTAAAACATCTTTTAAAACAATTACTTCATTTCTGTAATATCGTTTTCCCAAAACAAGTTCATTTTACTTAACAATATATTCACTATCCAAAATCGTGAATATACTTTACTATTTACATTTCACTATTTTCTACACGTTTTATTTCGATAATAATTCGCTATCCAAAATCGCGAATATATCTCCTTTGATAATCTTCTATATTTAATTTATCAAATTCAGTCGATTGGTTTCCGAATTTATAAAACAACGTTTATAAATTCAAATTTCTATTTTCTATAACAACTCCGGTTTATAAATCTCATTTTATTAACTTCAAAAATTCACTTATAAGAATAAGCGATTTCGGATTTATAAAACAACGTTTATAAATCACATTTGTATTTTATAACGATTTCCACTTATAAAATCATTTCATTTAGCAATTTCTATTCATATCTCATCTAAGTGTAAAAGTCAAATTTATAAGTAAATTTCTTATAAATCCTTTATTCTACAGTATCTATTCAGTTTATAACTTCACGTTATAAATCTATTTATTTCATTCACTTATAAAATCCATTTATACTTCTTTCTAACACTTATAAAAATTCGTTTTATAAGTCCAATATTTCGATTTACAACATATCAATTTTATAAATCTTTCTATACAAATCGTTTATAGTTATTCAAAATCCCAACTTAAACCATTTTATAAATAAATCGACTTTTATTTCAAAAACGACACTTCGGTTATATTTCACTAAAAATTATAACTTTTATAACTTTAAAATTTCACGTTTATAAATCGATTCAAAAATTCCATAAAACGTATATTTTCAAAAATCACTTTAAAACCTTTTTAAAGTAACAGTCGTTATTTTTACATTTCAAAACTAAATCCGATGATGCAACAGCATCGATTAGTCCATCACAACAGTCAATATCATATATCATCATATGATAGCAGAATATATCACAATATCTGTAAATAAGTAAATACAGTTGAGGAATCCAGTTGGATCCCTCCAACCTGTTTCCCTGCATCCACAGATGTTAGCACAATACCAATTCCGCTCCAGTACGGAATTATCGCGGTATATAGGTTTTTATAAATCCGCTTACTAACGGCGCAATAGGGTCTCATCCGCTATACGAGGCGGGAAATCAATCAATCCAATATATACATATGCCAATATGTATATACTGCTATATATATATAGATATATCCTACTATATCTAATACCACATCAAATAGCAACAATCAGTCGATAAACAACTGTCATACAAGATTTATTTTGAGTGAGAAAATAATCTCACCTTAGCTTTTTAATTTGCAATCCACTTTCATTTTGACCCCTTCTTCCCGGTTTCAAACCTTACTGCTTCTACTGTTTCGAGCTCGAACGCGCTCGCAGCCCCGCCAGACGAGATTGCGACCAAACTACAGTTCGTCAAAGTCGGTTGCCATACCCCAAAATCGCGACCTCATTACTGCTCACGCGCGCGCCACCGTACGCGCCGCCTCGCCTCGTCGCCGTGGCCTCGAGCGCCTGCCTACCGCCTTCATTTCCCTGCGACGAACACGCCGCTCCGCCTCGCGCACTTGCGCCACCAGCATCGACGATGTCACGTCGTCGTTCACGCGCCGCCTCACGCGCGAAACCCTAGTTGCCGTGCCCCTACTCCACATCGATCGAACCACCTGACTGCCTCTCGCCGTTGCCCTACGAAATCTCGCGATCCCCTCTACGTGAGCCACTGATCCACGTTGCCGCTTGCTCCTTCGCGAATTCGAACGCGATTTTTTTTTTTCTGAATGAGGAAAGGAAGGAGACTACTCGGTTTGGAGGAATTGAATTTGGACGAGAGATGAAGACAATTATATTTTGTTTTGAGTTCGGCCATTAAAGTTGAAAACGAGAAAGATTTTCTTTTGAACGAAGACGAGCAGATTTCGTTTTCTTATAATTTGAAAGGGGGAACAAACGTACGCGATTAACAGAGGATAGGTCTGCTAAGAAAACTAGGGTGGCTGAAGAAAGAATCTCTGCGTGATTCAGGGCGTGGATGGAGGAATGAACGTGTGTGTGTTGACTAACTTTTAAAATTTAAATTTTAAATTGAATTCGAATCAATTTTGATGCGTTTACACGTCGTATTCTTACATAACAACTCCGAAAAATACGAAAATTGAAACCCGACAAAAATACAACATTCCGGACCCAATGGAACTGGTTTCGTCGAATTCCGAGACTGTTTGAAAATTGACTATTTTTATAAATATCGGTTCGAACAATAATTTCAAACCTGAACAGATTGTTTCCAAATCAATTTCTGAAGCTTCAATTATCTTCAGTATTATCAATACGAATTTTAGAAGCTTTTTAAAAAATATTTTTCTTCAACTGTAAATTGAAGATTTAAATTTCTATTCAACTTTCAATCGATTAAATTTTAAAGTTTAATTGCAAATTTCAAAATTATATCGGGGATTCCAATTAAATTACTGTTCAAATATTTAAAATAAATTAAATATCCTCAATTTAATTTGGTCGAAATTCTGGGTCGTTACAAACTTCCCTCCTTAAAAGAATTTCGTCCTCGAAATTACAAGTTAGAAAGAAAGGTCCTTAACTCGTCTACTATTTTTCACAATCCAATGGTTTTATCAAATTTTCAAAACAAATCTTTCTACTAAAGATTCGTTATTAACTCAACTAACTTCCTAGAATCTTTCATAGTTTTCAAATATCATTGTTTTACTTCAAAGTTCGAATTCGAGTTTAAATTCAAATTTTAAACTTTCAAAATTTCTCAAAAATTTTCTAACACTCGGAATTTTCGAAAAATTTCGCCAGCGTCTCCTTTGCGCGGCTAATACGGTACGACTACAAAACGTCCCTACGGACCCTCAGATTTCAAAAAGAAAAAGAAAAAGCCAAGCGGCTAGAGAGAAATCATCAAAATCTCATATTCGAATTTAAATACATACCTTTTCCGAGCAATTCAAATTTATCTTCAAATTTAAAATCCCAATTCCTTTATACCTGTATATCCTACTAGCCATAATATCTAGTTACATATATTCAAACCATTTCGTACATTCAATTGCAAAATTTTTCAATATAACTGCTTATATCATCTCTAATTCACTATTGAAGTTATATATTCAATTTCAATTCCAATTTCATTCACTTTTGTTCATTTCCAAAATTTGATTTCATATTCCACAATCTCAACTTAGATTTAATTGATTCACTTATACTTACTTTGATTTGACTTCATTCCTTAAGTTAAATTTATTCGATCAAAATTCACAACAAATTGTATAAGTTATCAACTTAATAATATTTCATAAACATTTTCATATAGCATTCCAGAGTTTTTTCAACCTTTTCAAAACCATTTTTGAAAACAATTCAAAATTTTCCTTTGAATTTTAAAAACAAAACCCAAATTTTTTTAAACAACTTCCATCTAAAACAAATTTGGCAGCAATTTCTCTTTTGGAAACCCGAAAATGAACACCGGTGATGTCGCGATCATCATCGAAGTTATTTTCCAGCGACCGAAAAGAGTTTAGAGCTTTTATCTCTCAAAAATACTTTTTCAAAATCCTTTGAAATTCATTTTCAACTCCAAAAAGAATTTAAACTTTCCAAATCTCCAAAATTTTCAAATTCTTTTCAAAACCTTTCCAAAAACTTCTCTGGAATTCCGTTTTAAATTATAAGTCACATTTATAATTTATATTCTTAAATTTCATTCGTATACGAATTTTATTTCTTAAATCTTTGGTTATTACTTTATTTCTTATTCAATTTCTATATAACAATGATAATATGTCAATGCTATTATTTTATAACAACCAAACATCCATATACTATAGTACTTCATAGAAAAACATTTCTTTTTTTTATACAAAAATAGTTTTGGGCAAAATTATCTCATTTACCCTATTTAAAACAATACTGTGCCGAATTGTTCTATATAAGTGTTTAGAGATCCCTATCGATAGAGTTGTACGGACAATACCGACCAGAATCCATATACCACTCAACAAACCAATCATCACAATATAAAACATTTTTATATTCAAATAACAAATACGCACTCGTATCTATTATTACACTCAACTCATTCTAGAGTACTGCTGACTCTATCTCTAATGAGTAACACCCAACAGAGCAGGGTTGTCGCTTAACCATATGCTCTGATACCACTTGTAACATCCCGAAAGAAGCGGTCACAACCGGTAGGCTTTTCAACCATCCCGGCCCCACCGTGGCTGACAATGGTACCCCAAACTTGCTTTTACGGCCAGCCTCTCGACTGTCACGGCATCTGCCTAACCAACCCATCCCTCTCAGGGACATGTAGGGGTAAGAGTCTCCCGTTCGCCACCAAACTGCGAAGCGAGAATCCCCTATCATGCTGTAATATAGCAAGACTGGTGTGAGATCGTAAAACAGTTATTTATCTTTAAAATAAATAGCAGAGAATTTTAAAGTCAATTCGCAATGCTTTTGGAAAATGAAACTACCATAAGACCTCCCACCACACACACAATGCAAACGCAGAATTGGAAGAGATTCCTTCTTATGATAGTCAAAGATGCTTACTACGCAAAATCAAATCATTTTTGATATTATTATTAGTGCATAGTGTAGAAAACATTTCGAAAGTATAATATAAATCTTAGCCAGCATAGACATTTCGAACTATGCCTACTATAGCTACCATCCAAACAGTGGGGCGCCACCATAAGTGAATGATAGGTTCTACAACTAAAACCGTACAAGTCACGTATTGTTTCTTTGGATTTCCAACAAATGGTCAGGCTAAGGAACTTCCTATCCACGCTGGGTACGTCCCTGGAATAGACGACCCGAGAAATAACCTAACATTACGGTTAGATCTCTGCCAACACAAGGCCGGGTTACCTCTGCAAAAATAGGTAACTACTGACACGCGTATGCCATCCCCCGATCGTCACCGATCTTCCCGAGGATCCCCGATTTCCAACAAACCACATAGAAAAATAATGCAGTAACCACAGAGGTTAAGTATCTGGGCTCCATACCATGATACCACCTTTATCCAGAAGGAATGACATACACTAAGGGGCGCTACTCCCTAGAACCTTGCCGCATCCTTCCTGTTTCGACCATTTCCGGGGTGTGAGGCTCGACGAAGTCTCGTCCACAAAGCTACGCTTTCTATAAAAAGCCCTGCTTCGGGTCAAACAAAATGATCAACCTATGATCACAAAGATATAAGATCAAACAAATGATCATATCACAAATGATCAAACACTGATCATTTCACAGCAACACTCAGTATGCCACGTTACCAAATTGGGAGTATATCGCTGATAAATTTCAATTACATAACCTCTGAGCTCGTACGTCTCAGAGAAGGGTGTTAAGCTAAGAGAATAAATTCTCCGCCACCAACAGAAATGTATTTGAAAGAAATCAGCTTTATATCTCAAATTGTAACGTCAGACACACAATCCATACAAGTCTGTTCCGGGATCGAACAGAACCGAAGGCACTTCTCACGAAGCCCTTGCATTTCCGGATAATTTTCAATCACGTCAGGACTTCCCGTCACTAAGGGTGATAAAACCTCTAAATCGAAGATCAGTCGATGTAGAGTAACTCGACGGTAATCCTTCCGTTTTCAAAAATATCCGGTCTTCAACACCGGTCTTCAAATGCAATTCATAACGACGTATCACATATTCGGAATGGGTTATACGACCCCATGGTCCTTTCCCGGTTAACCCGAATAGTGAGCGTTTATTCAAAAATAAGTGTGGCATTCAAATTCATCCAATTCACAACAAATACCTATCTAAAGGTAAATATTGATAGTCGGTTATTTAACTATCAATAAAGATGCGCAACATCATCAGATTCCAAATAATTTTCCAAATTATTTTATCTTCAAAAATATCTTTACAAGATATAAAATTTCCACACTTAACCGTTTGAAAACAAATTTCAAATCAATTTCCACATTTCAATTTATCTTTAAAAGATAAAATCTCAAAACAGTTCATTTCATATTGGAAAAGCAATTCCATACTTATTTAAAAATAAGTATTTCACAAATCTATTTATTTTCAACATTTGAAAATATTCGATATACTTAAATCAAATTAAGTATATATTCATTCTTTAAGGAAATCATAAATTTTACATCTATTTGAGTCAAAACGAATGTTGCGTAAAACATCGTTACGACGACTCAAAATCACTAGTATAGGGATTCGGATTTAGATAGATATATAAATCCCAATACTACTTCAAAACATTTCCTTTCGGAAATCATTTACTATAACAACAGTGTTATAGTCCACCATTTCCTTAATTTCCTCGAAAACGTCTATTTCAACAATAAATGTTGAAATCTATGATTTCGATAGTTCACACGTTTTAAAACATCTTTTAAAACAATTACTTCATTTCTGTAATATCGTTTTCCCAAAACAAGTTCATTTTACTTAACAATATATTCACTATCCAAAATCGTGAATATACTTTACTATTTACATTTCACTATTTTCTACACGTTTTATTTCGATAATAATTCGCTATCCAAAATCGCGAATATATCTCCTTTGATAATCTTCTATATTTAATTTATCAAATTCAGTCGATTGGTTTCCGAATTTATAAAACAACGTTTATAAATTCAAATTTCTATTTTCTATAACAACTCCGGTTTATAAATCTCATTTTATTAACTTCAAAAATTCACTTATAAGAATAAGCGATTTCGGATTTATAAAACAACGTTTATAAATCACATTTGTATTTTATAACGATTTCCACTTATAAAATCATTTCATTTAGCAATTTCTATTCATATCTCATCTAAGTGTAAAAGTCAAATTTATAAGTAAATTTCTTATAAATCCTTTATTCTACAGTATCTATTCAGTTTATAACTTCACGTTATAAATCTATTTATTTCATTCACTTATAAAATCCATTTATACTTCTTTCTAACACTTATAAAAATTCGTTTTATAAGTCCAATATTTCGATTTACAACATATCAATTTTATAAATCTTTCTATACAAATCGTTTATAGTTATTCAAAATCCCAACTTAAACCATTTTATAAATAAATCGACTTTTATTTCAAAAACGACACTTCGGTTATATTTCACTAAAAATTATAACTTTTATAACTTTAAAATTTCACGTTTATAAATCGATTCAAAAATTCCATAAAACGTATATTTTCAAAAATCACTTTAAAACCTTTTTAAAGTAACAGTCGTTATTTTTACATTTCAAAACTAAATCCGATGATGCAACAGCATCGATTAGTCCATCACAACAGTCAATATCATATATCATCATATGATAGCAGAATATATCACAATATCTGTAAATAAGTAAATACAGTTGAGGAATCCAGTTGGATCCCTCCAACCTGTTTCCCTGCATCCACAGATGTTAGCACAATACCAATTCCGCTCCAGTACGGAATTATCGCGGTATATAGGTTTTTATAAATCCGCTTACTAACGGCGCAATAGGGTCTCATCCGCTATACGAGGCGGGAAATCAATCAATCCAATATATACATATGCCAATATGTATATACTGCTATATATATATAGATATATCCTACTATATCTAATACCACATCAAATAGCAACAATCAGTCGATAAACAACTGTCATACAAGATTTATTTTGAGTGAGAAAATAATCTCACCTTAGCTTTTTAATTTGCAATCCACTTTCATTTTGACCCCTTCTTCCCGGTTTCAAACCTTACTGCTTCTACTGTTTCGAGCTCGAACGCGCTCGCAGCCCCGCCAGACGAGATTGCGACCAAACTACAGTTCGTCAAAGTCGGTTGCCATACCCCAAAATCGCGACCTCATTACTGCTCACGCGCGCGCCACCGTACGCGCCGCCTCGCCTCGTCGCCGTGGCCTCGAGCGCCTGCCTACCGCCTTCATTTCCCTGCGACGAACACGCCGCTCCGCCTCGCGCACTTGCGCCACCAGCATCGACGATGTCACGTCGTCGTTCACGCGCCGCCTCACGCGCGAAACCCTAGTTGCCGCGCCCCTACTCCACATCGATCGAACCACCTGACTGCCTCTCGCCGTTGCCCTACGAAATCTCGCGATCCCCTCTACGTGAGCCACTGATCCACGTTGCCGCTTGCTCCTTCGCGAATTCGAACGCGATTTTTTTTTTTCTGAATGAGGAAAGGAAGGAGACTACTCGGTTTGGAGGAATTGAATTTGGACGAGAGATGAAGACAATTATATTTTGTTTTGAGTTCGGCCATTAAAGTTGAAAACGAGAAAGATTTTCTTTTGAACGAAGACGAGCAGATTTCGTTTTCTTATAATTTGAAAGGGGGAACAAACGTACGCGATTAACAGAGGATAGGTCTGCTAAGAAAACTAGGGTGGCTGAAGAAAGAATCTCTGCGTGATTCAGGGCGTGGATGGAGGAATGAACGTGTGTGTGTTGACTAACTTTTAAAATTTAAATTTTAAATTGAATTCGAATCAATTTTGATGCGTTTACACGTCGTATTCTTACATAACAACTCCGAAAAATACGAAAATTGAAACCCGACAAAAATACAACATTCCGGACCCAATGGAACTGGTTTCGTCGAATTCCGAGACTGTTTGAAAATTGACTATTTTTATAAATATCGGTTCGAACAATAATTTCAAACCTGAACAGATTGTTTCCAAATCAATTTCTGAAGCTTCAATTATCTTCAGTATTATCAATACGAATTTTAGAAGCTTTTTAAAAAATATTTTTCTTCAACTGTAAATTGAAGATTTAAATTTCTATTCAACTTTCAATCGATTAAATTTTAAAGTTTAATTGCAAATTTCAAAATTATATCGGGGATTCCAATTAAATTACTGTTCAAATATTTAAAATAAATTAAATATCCTCAATTTAATTTGGTCGAAATTCTGGGTCGTTACAGACATACTCTCTGTCGATACCGAAAACCACTTTGACAACCGTGTACGCGGTGGAGATTCTAGAATGAAGTAGGATGGTGGCGACGTTCTTAAGGTATGTTACGTGGACCGAACTCCAGTGAGTTGGCATAAGGTGGCTAAAACAGGAGCGATCTCGGACCAGTGAGGTAGCACCTCTTCTCGGACACATTTCTTCGATATTATACTCTTACTTGTGATTGATTAGATGG
Organism: Allium fistulosum; assembly: GCA_030737815.1. Taxonomy (NCBI): domain Eukaryota; kingdom Viridiplantae; phylum Streptophyta; class Magnoliopsida; order Asparagales; family Amaryllidaceae; genus Allium; species Allium fistulosum. The sequence goes on from CM060902.1 coordinate 241,529,982, forward strand.
CCATCCTCCGATTTGGGAGTGTTGTTCGAGGTGGAACGGTAGTGGCTGCTATGCGTATCCATCAGTCCGTGTGCGTAATTGGTATATCTACCCTGGCATCGCCTAGTTGTGCCGTGTCACCTACCATATCGAGCTTTACTACGATTATGATTTTAAGATCCGACCGCGTTAAGGTTCTCCATCCCCTTAACGCTATTTTCTATATGATTATACTTTACTTATTAGACATTATTATAATAGCGAATATTACTACATAGTAGATATTTTAACGGATCCTTAGAGGATGGGCGGTCCCAAGCATCTTCTAAGTTACTTGTACCTTTATTACAGTTCACTTGAGTTGGTTTACATTATATAAGTATATATTGTCCTGACTCGAGTGTTTTGTGTTTTGCTTTACGCTCGGGTCAGCCTGAGTATTCACAGATTTGGATTTCCACCTTCTGGAGATTTGAATCGCTGGAGATTATTTGCTAGTCTTGTTCTATCAACTTCGGTTCCGTTGTTCTATTCAGCCTGTACTTGGTTATTGTATTGAGACTTCTGCTGTACTTTATTTCTTATGTTGTATCTTATGTAACTCTGATATATTTTCATAGTAGCTTCATGAACTACTATTTCTTTTACTTCCGCTGCATTATTTTACTCTGTGTCTGTGATCTGTGATTATATTTATTTACTGTATATTCTGAGATTTGCCAAATTTTAATTACAACGCGGTATTTTGAGCAATTCAACTCCGGCATGAGTGTCTACCTATACACTTATAATGGATGCGAATGGTTGAAAATATCGGGTCGTTACAGTATATTCATTTGTATATTTCGGGATCGGGTACGCCACGAAATCAGTAAAACGATTATCGTAGCGGTACTAGTTTTGAGTCTTCAAACTTTTGTGCCCATTCATTTGCCCAACGGCTAAAAATTTATATAACCATTGGTTATTAACTTTTGATATTCTCTGACATTTTACCCTTTCAATAAAGTGTGTTTTGGTTCATACATTTTGTTCGTTCAAATTCTTTTCCGATAGTTTTGCCTTTCATTTCCAGTTTTTTTCTCTGACCATTTATTTCCTTTGAACGGTTACGTGGGGGATATTATATTTTAATTATAGATGTTGTAGACCATTTTGCCTGCTTTTGCTTGCCGAGAAACCCATGCTAATTCATCTTTAACGTGAAGCCTCTCCACCTCCCACGCACGGTCTATGCCCATTCCCCTTATTCCATCAGCCATACCTCCCTCCACCCAGATCATCACTTTGCTCATCACGGATCCTCCAATTCACAGCCACTCCAGGCAGCTTTGCCAAACCCCACCGAAGCCTTCGCCTACTGCAGTGCCACAAGCAATCTCCCTGCGCCTCTGACTTACCTCCACGCCTCTGCCACTTCACGACTCTACGCCCTGCCACCACCACAGTCACGGCCGAGAACCACCACCGAAACCAATGCCAGATCATTACCACAACCCTTCGCCTTGCAGCCCTTGTCACCCCACCAGTTCGCCCCAGGCCTTCCACCCATCATATGACAGCATCCGCCAGTTTTCTACCCTTCCCTTCGACCCAACCTCTACCCACGGCCACAGCCACACCCAACTTCTCCCCTGCATGCCTGTCGATCTCCTTCCCCTAGCTGAGCTCCATCTTTGTCTTCGTACAGGTATACATATATGTTTTTGCACATATATATTTGTACACATATTTTCTATTGAATTTTTAAATGTGCATGCGTTTATAGATTTAAGTATAAATCTATATTTACATATATATTTACTGAAAACTTGTTTAATATTTGAAGGAAATAGGCTTTGACTTAAGACATGTTTTGATATTATATATAACATCTACTGTTGTTTATATTTATATATATTCATAGTTTGTAGCTATACATGATTTCATTTTTCTTGTTTTGTCTGTGCTGCATATATATACTTTGAATATAAGATAACAGTGTGATTATATAATATAAGTCATATTGTATTAAAATCCGTTCGTATATATTATATATATAATAGGTTGATATTTTATTTGTTGTTATATAGTGTATACAATCATACGTATTGTTTAAGTAGCTTATATAGTCGGCAGATTTGTTAAAAACGAATATTGGAATGTAAAGTATAAACCATAAGACCTGTATTTGTTATACGGTCATTCATATATATGTTTTATATCTGTATTAATTATATAAGTATAAGTAAGCTGATATATGCATAGATAATATACGGTCATGCAGTGAGGAATTATATTTTATACACTGTAATGCATATGTGTTTTCCAGATTTGTATATGGGTTTTAATTATTATTATTTTATTTGCAGTATATATATAATTACATAAGATGAAAGTTATAAATATATGGTGATATATCGGAACAGAAGCTATATAAATATTTAAGCATGTATGTTGTTATTCGAGGAATAAACCATAGTATATATATGAGTTAGGTTATATATGGCTTGGGTAAGTTTATAAGATGCTGGTTATATATATTAGTATACATGTATTTAGATCTCACGGTGTTTTACGTATGAAAATCATGTATATATTTTTATATATATTCTGAAACTTATTGGCATAGTGTTTATATATGCCTTATAAAACATTTATTTCAAAAGGGTACGGTAGTTTATACGTGAACATTTAGTTTATATATATATTTCTTCATAATAAAGTTGGATTTATGTACATTTTATTTTTAAGAAACATAAGTATTTTGCAATTGGATGTCTTTATCTCAAAACATAATGTATATATATATATGTTTGATTTTTATGTGTGTTTTAATTTTAACATTGGATTTTTGAAATACATACATATATATTTAATTTAATATCTGTTTGATGTTAGCATATGATTTATGTATATATAAGTTCATTCTTACCATCTATCATCATCGATCCGGTCCTGATTGATTTCATCAATTTCTATCTATCAGCTATGTCCGTCAAAATCCGCTTTCAGCTTACTTCACTTTGAGACTGTTGTTTGGATTGTTCGATTTTCTAGATCGTGATCCAATTCGTAGCTGGTTGTGTTTCAAACTTCTCTAACCTCGAAAGGTGAGCAATCACTCACGATTAATGTTCTTATATTTATTAAATTTGATTTCAATTGAAATGTCAATTGAAATATGCTGCTATTAGTTATTTACATTGTTATATATATGTCATTATCTGTATCTGTTCACCTGTGACATCTGACACCATTATCTGTTATTTATACTGATGTTATATGCATGTTACTGTTGTTATATTATTATCATATCTGTTATCACTCTGCAAGTTCCCTGTTAGTATAGAATCACTATGGGTTGAAATGATACATACCCGAACGATCTGTAGAATAGGAGGAAATCGTTATGGGTTGAAATGATAAACCCAAGCGATTTTCATTGAATTGAATTTGGGATTTCGGGTTGAAAAGATATATACCCGAACATGTTTTAAATTGCGGATTGAAATGATAAATATCCGTATCACTTGACCATAGGAGAGAAAATTATATACAGGCACCGTTGGTCTATATATAAACGTTTTGAAAATGATTTCTATGGTTTTGAAAAGAAATATATGGTTTTTATAAATATTGATTTTTAAAGATTTATTAAAGTTGATTTAATAAAGTTGATAAATAATATGTTAAGTATTTATTTAATATCTATATTTTTAAATATAGAATTTATAATGATTTTAAATTGATTGAAATTATATTTATTTAAGAATTATACTTAAATAAGTTAGATTTGAAATGTATTGAATTTGAAATTTAAAGAAGTGATTTACAACTTGAACTTTGAAAGGTGACTTAAATGGATATTCCAAACGTAAATATTTAAATGAGATATCTTGTTTATTTGAATTGTAAAAAAATGAAATTGTATTCAAATGTTATGGAAATGTTAAGTTAATATTACGAAACTAAATAATTGTAAAGTGGATTTGATATATATATATATATAAATTTATCGAATCTAGTTTTGAAATGTCGAATATTTAAAGCTTTGAAATATATCAAAACTGAAATGGCTTATTTTATGGTTCAGATGTGTATTTGAAATTGATAATTTGAAATGGTTTATTTAGAAGCTAAATCGAGTTGAAACGGATGATTTGAGATTTGATTAAAATAAATTAAATTTTTGAAAATCGAGTTAATTTGAAATCGAGTTGTGGAATTTGAGGAAACTAATTTATTTTATAACGAAATTTTAATATCTAAACTGTTTAAAAGGAAAGTGTTATGATTTCCAAAATACTGTGATTTCCAGACTATGATTTCGAAAGCATTCTAACTTTGGAAAGTAATATGATTTTGGAAATGGATATTTGAAGTGAAATGATATCGTATTAAATTGGGTTTTGAAATGATAATGATTTTGGTTTAAAGTATAAACTATTTTGAAACGACCACGGTGTTATAATAACGATTGGTTGGCAAAGAGACCGGGATCGGATATGGACATACTCTCTGTCGATACCGAAAACCACTTTGACAACCGTGTACGCGGTGGAGATTCCAGAATGAAGTAGGATGGTGGCGACGCTCTTAAGGTATGTTACGTGGACCCAACTCCCGTGAGTTGGCATAAGGTGGCTAAAACAGGAGCGATCTCGGACCAGTGAGGTAGCACCTCTTCTCGGACGCATTTCTTCGATATTATACTCTTACTTGTGATTTGACTAGATGGCCATCCTCCGATTTGGGAATGTTGTTCGAGGTGGAACGGTAGTGGCTGCTATGCGTATCCATCAGTCCGTGTGCGTAATTGGTATATCTACCCTGGCATTGCCTAGTTGTGCCGTGTCACCTACCATATCGAGCTTTACTACGATTATGATTTTAAGATCCGACCGCGTTAAGGTTCTCCATCCCCTTAACGCTATTTTCCGATATGATTATACTTTACTTATTTAGACATTATTATAATAGCGAATATTACTACATAGTAAATAGTTTAACGGATCCTTAGGGGATGGTTATCCCAAACATCCTTTAAGTTACTTGTATTTCAGTTGATATTTCACTTGAGTTGGATTTATTTATATAAGAATGTTAATCCTGACTCGAGTGTTTTGTGTTTTGCTTTACGCTCGGGTCAGACTGAGTGATACAGCATTTGAGACTCACCTTTGGAGCTGGAGCTTCGCTTGGAGATCCAGCAATCTATCGATCATGCTTTCAGTTATTCTGTTGATTCCAGTGATGTATTCAGATCTTGTATTTGATTATTGTATTGAGACATCTACGGTATTCGAGACTTCTGTTGTATCTTGTTTAACTCTGTTATATATATAGTAGCTTCATGAACTACTATCCTTTTGTTTCCGCTGCATTATTGTTATATTACTCCGTGTCTGTGATCTGTAATTATTTTATTTACTGTATATGCTGAGTTTTGCCAAATTTTTATTTACAACGCAGTATTTTGAGCAATTCAACTCCGGCATGAGTGTCTACCTATACACTTATAATGGATGCGAATGGTTGAAAATACTGGGTCGTTACACTTTTCCAGTATGAAATGACCCTCCTATTTCTACTCTAATTCCATAAGAAATTTTTTTTTAAGGTAAAGAGGATATATATATATAGATAGATATATCATCCATTGCAATATAATTCTCAGGGTCAATATCTTTCTCCAATAAACCAAATATACCCAGGATCACAATAATCAACCAATATAAATATATCAGTACATTCACAAAGGTAAGCACATACATGTGAGGATGTATATGCCTCTCTTGTTTGAATCAGAGTTCTGGAAAACAAGAGGATATTGGATTGCTAATTTTTTTTTTGACCAAACAATCCACTGGTAACATACACATTAGTCTGTTTATCCTAACTAAGAAGTGATCAAGTAATAATCAGTAGTAAACAAGCTTTTAATACAGATGATCATGTTAAAGTCTGGGTAGTATCAAATTCAGTATAAAAGAAAGTGGATCCTAAGTGAACACAAGCAACATCTAGGCGTAATGGAAACGCGCCTAACTTATACACAAGAGATCACGAGTTCGAGTACTATGCTGGTTGGTTCAAACACAATTTTTGTCTTTTTTTTTTCTTTCATTTTTCTTCTGTACAGTTTGGGACCTGTTATCTACCTACATCTGCACATATATACTTTATTTTTTGCCTATATTCCATCATACAAAACAATAATTCTTGCTTGATTATTTTTGAAACCCATTTCTACAACCTGGAAGGCTTCATGATTGATGTAAATTAAGGGTCTGTTGCTTGGGTTTTGTAAATGATAAGAGTGTTTATCATTATCCAGGTTTGAATTTCTTCTCACAAAATCTGTCTGGAATTAAGAATGCATTTGGTTAGAATCTGTGTGAAATTCAGATTCTTATCACAAATACAAAGGAAAAGGTGTGGTAAAATTTGCACTTAAACATGTTTATGTGCATATATATCTGCAACTATTTGGATCTGGCTTACTCTTCCCTTATTACAAATCCTTTCTAAAGAAAAAAAATATAGTACATGAGACATTTGTATGAAACAAGTTTAACTATGGAAACCTTGCAGCCATATAAAACATTTAACCTATGCCTATTTCTTTTGCATACATATGCTATATTAGAAAATAAAACCATTTAAACTTTTTTTTTTTGAGAATCAACTCTCCAGATTTTCCAAAACTTAAATCCTTTCCAAAGATTCATGATTGACTAATGCATTTATAAAATGTAATCATTCAATTTTAACATGGTGTTCTTGCTAAATCTACTTACAAGATTTGATTAAAATTCTTTTTAAACATAACAGATATTTAACTTAATTCATAGTTTCCAGATACAAATCAATCTCTTAACAAAATGCCTAACAAAATATCCATCCAATATTCAACACTTAATACAAGTAGCAATTTAAATTGTCAATACATGCAGATTTCAACATTTAGGCTCTTATCTAACTAAGTTTAGCATGCTATATCTTCTTCTCAAAGCCTTGCTCCTACTCCTATTTAGTTGCTGCAATCCCTGAAAAAGCATTTGAAACTGCCTCATTTTAAATGAGACACCCCAGATGCCATTAGCACACTAGGGTCAGACACATGTCTGGTATGAGAATGCTCACAAAAATAATTAGTTAATCAGGTTAAAGTTAAGTTAAGTACATATACAGAAAGTTCAGCCCTTTGGAATCAGGCAAATACTTGTGTGCATGCTCTGTGTCATTTGTGCATGTGCACACTTTAATTTTCTTTCCAGAGACTACACATATGAATATGGCACATAAATTCAAGCATACAACTCAATCATAGACAAACAATCATTCATACCAAACAGGAGAATAACCAATATGAGTTAAATCATTTATTCAATTCCCATATTTCAAATCTGGGAAAAACTCTAGTTTTCTCATCATCTCCAGTATTATTCCCTTGGTATATTTATCTATCCTTGGTCTCATCTGCAATATTTATGAATCAATGGACACACTGTAATGAACTAATTCACTCCATTACACAAAGATCTCAGGACTTAAACAAGCCATGTGTCAACTTATGTTACTCAAGCACACAAGTCATTCCTGCAGTGTTCTTGACCCCAATTTCCTAATCAGGTTTAAGTTAATAATAACTCTTTTGATTTTTCATGACAAAACCATTCAGTGATTCATTTTATTAGCTAAAACATCCATAACATGGCATCTCATATTATTCATAATCATACAGAGGCAAACAAGCACAACCATTTGTGATTACAAAATAAGGTTCTGTATATATATATATATATTCATCCTGGTATTTTTAAAAAGGAGTTTAGGCAACTAACATTGGCTTATAGCTTCTGGGAGAGTTTTTTTTTCTTTTGCAAACATTTGTGCTTGAGTTAAACTCAGGATGACCTGGTTTCACTGAATCACAAAATTTTGTTTGCTATGCATTTTATTGAATCAGGAGCATCAGCACATAGGCAACCCTATTGCACCCCTAATTCCTTTTTATTTCAAGCCTCAGCACTTATACATGAGTATATTGCAGCTCAACATTATTTACATCTTTCTGGGTTGAGCCAAAACCAATACTACTTACCTATTCTCAACATTTTATTTTCTGGGTATTTGTTTATATCCCTAAATATTAACATATCAGAGATCTGAGTGTATAAAACAGACATGTATGCTAACAACACATAAAACTTTGTTATAATAAAACAAGTGATCAACCAAAGAAAATCAAAACATATTCAGGTTTAAATTCACAGATAAACATTCATATATGAAAATACTCTTTTAATAAAAATACTTTTATCTGGCTGCCTACATTAGGACTTATTGCCTTAGATTTTTGAGTGAGTTTTCTCACCTAGCTCTCTTCTTTGTTTCCTTAATTAATTGATGAACTTCTGCCCTTATCCTCAAGCTCTCTTTCTTCCCTTGTCTTATGATTTCTGTGGTATTGTTTTTCTTCTTTCTTTTTTTCAAAATTCTTTTCTGAGGAGGAGAGGAGGCTGCTGTATATACATGTATATATATACAGGGTCTCTCTTAGGGTTTTGGGTATTGGCTGAGTCCATTTTTGCCCACCAGAAAAATCATGTTATCTGCATTTTTTAAACCCAAAGTTTTACCCTTCCCGGCTTAATTTGGGTGAAGAGAAAAGTGGTTACACATTTTTTTCAGAAATTTGCTTTTCAGAAAATACTTTTCCCCTTGTCTACAATCATGCTAAAAATGTGACTTGATTTTTGTTATTTATTAAATACTCTTTTCTAATTCTGCCTATACCAAGAACTTCCCTGTTTTATCTTATTTTTTCCTATTTTTAGCTTTCATGCAAATGGTATGTACTTCCTTCATTTATTTATAAGAGGATTATTCTTTTTTTTTATATCTTCATTCTTTTTATTTCTGCTTATATTAAAATATGTCTGTATATTTTATTTCACTAGTTTAAACTCTAGTATTTCATTAACACATATATATATTTATATAAGTCTTACTGAAATAATTAGTATACCCACATATATATTCATACATCATTCTATACTGACACACACATGCACATGTACACTCAAAATATTCAGTAGCATTCATATATATATATATATATATATATATATATATATATTTACTCATGCATACTACTTTTAAGAATTTAATCTACATATATATATATATATATATATATATTTCCATACACATCAATATGTATGTATTCTTGGAGTTCAAGGTTTTAGCTTATATTCATGTGCATTTCCTGTGCACACATGTACACACACTGATACACTATCAAGCTATATCAATTCCTCCTTCAAAATTTATTTAAAAATTATTTTAAATTTATTTATATTTTCCAGAATAAATTCCTAAAATCTTGGGTCATTACATACACCCCTCCTTTTAGAAATTGTGTCCCACAATTTTCCTAAGCTTAAAATAAATTTTAAACTTAATTCAGAGAACAAGTATATTCTCTACCAAATAGATTCTTAGTTCTATACTAACTAAAAATATATTCATCCAAAATAAAGAAAACAATCAAAAATCAGAATTACCTTAATCTGAAAATAGCTTAGGATAATTCATCCTAACTTTGTCTTCTAATTCCCATGTGCAATCACTAGGATCAAGACTCCACTGTACCTTCACAAGTTTCAGAGATTTATTCCTCAACTTCTTCACATCTTTTGCCAAAATTCCCACTGGATCCTTTTCATAAATCAAATTAGGATTTATCTGCACTTGGGTTGGGGTTTCAAGAATTTCTGCCTTGTCATGGACCCATCTTCTCAATTGTGATACATGAAAAACATCATGTATACCTTGCATGTTTTCTGGTAATTCCAACTTATATGCCAAGGGACCAACTCTCTCCAGAATTTTGTATGGTCCAATATATCTTGGGGTTAATTTGCCTTGTTTTCCAAACCTCAGCACATTTTTCATGGGTGAGATTTTGATGAAAACAAAATTTCCCACCTCATATTCTACCTGCCTCCTTCTCATGTCTGCAAATTTCTTTTGCCTATCTTGAGCTGCTGTCATTCTTCTTCTTACCAACTCAATTTTCTCCTTGGTTTCTTGTATGTACTCAGGTCCTAAAATAGACCTTTCTCCTGCTTCTACCCAGCAAACAGGTGACAAACAGGGTTTACCATATAAGGCTTCAAATGGAGCCATTCCTATGGTGCTTTGGTAGCTGTTGTTGTATGTAAATTCAACTAGATGAAGATAATCTTCCCAGTTGCCCCCAAAATCCAGTATACATGCCCTCAACATGTCCTCCAAAACTTTGTTTACCACCTCAGTCTGCCCATTTGATTGAGGATGGTAGGCAGTACTTAAACATAGTTCACTTCCCATTGCTTCTTGAAAGCTTCTCCAGAATTTTGAAGTGAAGATGGTATCCCTATCACTCACAATGGTTTTGGGAATGCCATGTAACCTTACCACTTCTTTTATAAAAATTTGAGCTAGTTTTGGTGCTGTTCTTTCTGACTTGGCTGGGATGAAGTGTGCTACCTTGGTTAGCCTATCAACTATCACCCATATGCTTGTATTACCTCTCTTAGATCTAGGCAGTCCATCTATGAAGTCCATAGATATGTCTTCCCACTTCCACTGTGGTACACTAAGAGGCTGCATCAACCCTGATGGTCTTTGAGTTTCAGCCTTGACTTGTTGGCAAGTCATACATTTGGCAATGTACTTAGCTATATCAGATTTCATCCCCTTCCACCAGAAGTCTCTTTTCAAATTTTGATACATTTTTGTGTTACCTGGGTGTATGGAGTATTTACTTCTGTGATATTCATTCAATATCTCCTTCTTCAATTCTATGTCCTCTGGTACACACATCCTATTCTGGTATCTCACATAACCATCTTTATCAATGTGGTGATTCATTACTTCCTCCCCTCTTGAGAGGAGCATTCTCTTCTCTAATAAGTGAGCATCTTGTTCTTGCATTTTTCCTACCTTCAGAATTAAATCTGGTTGAAGTGTCATTAAGCTTAACTTCCCTTTATCTTCTTGTGCACCATGCATCTGCACACACCCATTCTCCTCAATCTCTAACTCAGTTAGCAAAGACAAATCTTTAAATTCTACTATCATCATCATAGCCAATTTAGCATGCTGTCTACTTAGAGCATCTGCAACTTTGTTTGCTTTGCCTGGTGTATAGAGTATGTCAAAATCATAGGCAGCTAAGAACTCCACCCATCTATGTTGCCTCATGTTCAAATCTTTTTGTGAAAACAAATATTTTAGAGACTTGTGGTCAGTGTAAAGTTCAAACTTAGTGCCTAACAAATAATGTCTCCAAAGTTTTAAAGCATATATCACAGCTGCTAATTCGAGATCATGTGTGGCATACCTTACTTCATGGGGTTTAAGTTGTCTGGATGCATATGCAATGACTAGGCCTTGTTGCATCAACACTGCACCCAAGCCAAATCCACTAGCATCAGTGTATACCACTAATTCTTCATTTCCATGTGGTACCTTTAGAATTGGAGCATTTACCAATGCCTCCTTCAATTGTTCAAAAGACTTTTCACATTTTTCTGACCAAACAAAAGCTTGGTTCTTCCTGGTTAGGTTAGTGAGTGGTGTAGAAATTTTTGAAAAATCTTTTATAAACCTCCTATAATACCCTGCCATCCCCATAAATGACCTTACTTCACTCACAGTGCTTGGCCTCTTCCATGCTTGAATAGCCACTACTTTATTGGGGTTCACAGAAATTCCTTTGGCAGATATAACATGGCCAAGAAAATGTACTTCCTCCTTCCAAAACACACATTTTGAAAATTTTTCCTTTAAATCTTTTTCCCTTAATCTAGACAAAACCAGGTGCAAATGATTCTTATGTTCTTCCACTGTCTTGGAATAAATCAAAATGTCATCTATAAAAATAAGCACAAACTTGTCTAAACAATCTCTAAAGGTTCTGTTCATTAAATCTACAAAGTAAGATGGTGCATTGGTCAAGCCAAATGGCATAACCAAAAATTCATACAACCCATACCTAGTGTTAAAGGCAGTGTACTTGATGCATGATTCTTCCACCTTCATTTGATGAAAACCAGATGCTAAGTCTAGTCTAGAAAATACTTTTGCCCCTGCTAATTGATCAAAAAGATCATCTATTCTTGGCAATGGGTATTTATTTTTAATAGTTACTTTGTTTAATTCTCTATAATCTATGCAGAGTCTTAAGGAGCCATCTTGCTTCTTAACAAATACCACTGGTGCTCCCCAGCAAGAATTACTTGGTCTTATAAAACCCTTTTCTTCCAATTCTTCTAACTGTTTCTTTAATTCTTTTAGTTCATTTGGCCACATTCTAGTTGGCTTTTTAATCACTGGGCTTGCTCCTGGAACTAGATTGATCTGGAATTCTACTGGTCTATGGTGTGGAATACCCTTGACCTCACCAAACACATCCAAATATTCATTGACTATGGGAATTTCTTCAATGATTAGTTCACTGAAATCTTTTTCTGAGTCAACTAAATGATATAGTTTTCCTTCCTTAGCTACCTCACATAAAACTGTGATTCTCTGGCCTCTAGAATTTTGCAATGATATGGTGGATGAGTCTAAATTAATTATGGCTTTAAATTGCCTTAACCAGTCTACCCCCAATATAACACCTATATTTGGGTAATTCAAAACATATAAATTGGAAATAAAAATATTTCCTCCTATGTTTAACTCCACATCCACACAAATCATATTTAAAACACTAGAACTCCCCAATGGACTTTGTATATGCAATGGGGTTTCAACCAATATGCAATTCAGTTTTAGCATTTTAACCAATTCATAAGAAATTAAGGAGTGAGTTGCCCCAGTATCATATACTACTGTTATGGGTATGGTACAAATAGGTAATGTACCTTCCACTTGGCTATGGTTTACAGTGTTACTCTCCACTGTGGCTTTGCCTTTTCCTTCCAAATTTGCCAATTTGCCTTGCTGTTTATACTCAGGACAATTCCTCTTCATATGCCCCTCTTTCCCACATAGATAGCATTTGAAAGCTCCTCCTTTCAATTCTGGACATTTTGGTTTGATATGCCCTTCCTTTCCACACTGATGGCACACAATTTTCTTCTTGTCTTCCTTAGCTTTGACATCTCCAGTGCTTTTGTTACTAGCCTCTTCTTTCTTCTTATCATAAGGGTGATACCTCCCCTTACCTTTCTTGTTATTATTGCTCTTAAAATTTCTGAACTTCTCCCTTTCCTTGTCATGCTGCTCCAACCTCAAAGCTAAGTCTATCACATGATCAAAAGTCTTGTCTGCATAGGGTAACATGGCTCTGCTAAGTCCTGGGTTCAGACCTTTTATGTACCTATCATTTTTAGATGCCTCATCTGCCACAAGCATTGCTCCATATGTGGAAAGCCCCTCAAACTTTTGAGTATATTCTGTGACAGTCATGGTTCCTTGTCTAAGTTTAATGAATTCTTCTAGCAAAGTAGTCTTTGCTGATGCTGGTACAAACCTTGCCTCCAACATCTCTTTGAATTGATTCCAAGTGATTTCATTCTCATTCCTTCCTGCAATGATTACTTCCCACCAGCCTAAAGCTACTCCTTTCAGCTGTCTTGAAGCCACTTGCCTCTTTCTTTGATCATCAAGTTGCATGTCATTGAAAATTCTTTCCAATGTTCTCAACCATGTTTGAATTTCCATGATACTCTCTGTCCCTTCAAAGCTTTTGCCTCCTAAATGAGTATATGTCTTAAGCAATTTTGAGAGTTCTTCATAGGGATTTTCTTGCCTTTGTCCTGCCCCATCCCTAAATGCTCTCACCAAGTCTTGCAGATTGACCATTGGTGGTGCATGGGAAGATCCTGCTCCCTGATTTGGTGGTCTCCCTACCATAGTTTGCTAATAATAATTTACATAGCTGGTTAGTTTGATATTTAGTTCCTTTTAATTTTTATTTCTATCTAAGAACTTGATCCTTACTTCTACTATGTTGAATAACATAGCTCTGATACCAACTGAAATGACCCTCCTATTTCTACTCTAATTCCATAAGAAATTTTTTTTTAAGGTAAAGAGGATATATATATATAGATAGATATATCATCCATTGCAATATAATTCTCAGGGTCAATATCTTTCTCCAATAAACCAAATATATCCAGGATCACAATAATCAACCAATATAAATATATCAGTACATTCACAAAGGTAAGCACATACATGTGAGGATGTATATGCCTCTCTTGTTTGAATCAGAGTTCTGGAAAACAAGAGGATATTGGATTGCTAATTTTTTTTTTGACCAAACAATCCACTGGTAACATACACATTAGTCTGTTTATCCTAACTAAGAAGTGATCAAGTAATAATCAGTAGTAAACAAGCTTTTAATACAGATGATCATGTTAAAGTCTGGGTAGTATCAAATTCAGTATAAAAGAAAGTGGATCCTAAGTGAACACAAGCAACATCTAGGCGTAATGGAAACGCGCCTAACTTATACACAAGAGATCACGAGTTCGAGTACTATGCTGGTTGGTTCAAACACAATTTTTGTCTTTTTTTTTCTTTCATTTTTCTTCTGTACAGTTTGGGACCTGTTATCTACCTACATCTGCACATATATACTTTATTTTTTGCCTATATTCCATCATACAAAACAATAATTCTTGCTTGATTATTTTTGAAACCCATTTCTACAACCTGGAAGGCTTCATGATTGATGTAAATTAAGGGTCTGTTGCTTGGGTTTTGTAAATGATAAGAGTGTTTATCATTATCCAGGTTTGAATTTCTTCTCACAAAATCTGTCTGGAATTAAGAATGCATTTGGTTAGAATCTGTGTGAAATTCAGATTCTTATCACAAATACAAAGGAAAAGGTGTGGTAAAATTTGCACTTAAACATGTTTATGTGCATATATATCTGCAACTATTTGGATCTGGCTTACTCTTCCCTTATTACAAATCCTTTCTAAAGAAAAAAAATATAGTACATGAGACATTTGTATGAAACAAGTTTAACTATGGAAACCTTGCAGCCATATAAAACATTTAACCTATGCCTATTTCTTTTGCATACATATGCTATATTAGAAAATAAAACCATTTAAACTTTTTTTTTTTGAGAATCAACTCTCCAGATTTTCCAAAACTTAAATCCTTTCCAAAGATTCATGATTGACTAATGCATTTATAAAATGTAATCATTCAATTTTAACATGGTGTTCTTGCTAAATCTACTTACAAGATTTGATTAAAATTCTTTTTAAACATAACAGATATTTAACTTAATTCATAGTTTCCAGATACAAATCAATCTCTTAACAAAATGCCTAACAAAATATCCATCCAATATTCAACACTTAATACAAGTAGCAATTTAAATTGTCAATACATGCAGATTTCAACATTTAGGCTCTTATCTAACTAAGTTTAGCATGCTATATCTTCTTCTCAAAGCCTTGCTCCTACTCCTATTTAGTTGCTGCAATCCCTGAAAAAGCATTTGAAACTGCCTCATTTTAAATGAGACACCCCAGATGCCATTAGCACACTAGGGTCAGACACATGTCTGGTATGAGAATGCTCACAAAAATAATTAGTTAATCAGGTTAAAGTTAAGTTAAGTACATATACAGAAAGTTCAGCCCTTTGGAATCAGGCAAATACTTGTGTGCATGCTCTGTGTCATTTGTGCATGTGCACACTTTAATTTTCTTTCCAGAGACTACACATATGAATATGGCACATAAATTCAAGCATACAACTCAATCATAGACAAACAATCATTCATACCAAACAGGAGAATAACCAATATGAGTTAAATCATTTATTCAATTCCCATATTTCAAATCTGGGAAAAACTCTAGTTTTCTCATCATCTCCAGTATTATTCCCTTGGTATATTTATCTATCCTTGGTCTCATCTGCAATATTTATGAATCAATGGACACACTGTAATGAACTAATTCACTCCATTACACAAAGATCTCAGGACTTAAACAAGCCATGTGTCAACTTATGTTACTCAAGCACACAAGTCATTCCTGCAGTGTTCTTGACCCCAATTTCCTAATCAGGTTTAAGTTAATAATAACTCTTTTGATTTTTCATGACAAAACCATTCAGTGATTCATTTTATTAGCTAAAACATCCATAACATGGCATCTCATATTATTCATAATCATACAGAGGCAAACAAGCACAACCATTTGTGATTACAAAATAAGGTTCTGTATATATATATATATATATTCATCCTGGTATTTTTAAAAAGGAGTTTAGGCAACTAACATTGGCTTATAGCTTCTGGGAGAGTTTTTTTTTCTTTTGCAAACATTTGTGCTTGAGTTAAACTCAGGATGACCTGGTTTCACTGAATCACAAAATTTTGTTTGCTATGCATTTTATTGAATCAGGAGCATCAGCACATAGGCAACCCTATTGCACCCCTAATTCCTTTTTATTTCAAGCCTCAGCACTTATACATGAGTATATTGCAGCTCAACATTATTTACATCTTTCTGGGTTGAGCCAAAACCAATACTACTTACCTATTCTCAACATTTTATTTTCTGGGTATTTGTTTATATCCCTAAATATTAACATATCAGAGATCTGAGTGTATAAAACAGACATGTATGCTAACAACACATAAAACTTTGTTATAATAAAACAAGTGATCAACCAAAGAAAATCAAAACATATTCAGGTTTAAATTCACAGATAAACATTCATATATGAAAATACTCTTTTAATAAAAATACTTTTATCTGGCTGCCTACATTAGGACTTATTGCCTTAGATTTTTGAGTGAGTTTTCTCACCTAGCTCTCTTCTTTGTTTCCTTAATTAATTGATGAACTTCTGCCCTTATCCTCAAGCTCTCTTTCTTCCCTTGTCTTATGATTTCTGTGGTATTGTTTTTCTTCTTTCTTTTTTTCAAAATTCTTTTCTGAGGAGGAGAGGAGGCTGCTGTATATACATGTATATATATACAGGGTCTCTCTTAGGGTTTTGGGTATTGGCTGAGTCCATTTTTGCCCACCAGAAAAATCATGTTATCTGCATTTTTTAAACCCAAAGTTTTACCCTTCCCGGCTTAATTTGGGTGAAGAGAAAAGTGGTTACACATTTTTTTCAGAAATTTGCTTTTCAGAAAATACTTTTCCCCTTGTCTACAATCATGCTAAAAATGTGACTTGATTTTTGTTATTTATTAAATACTCTTTTCTAATTCTGCCTATACCAAGAACTTCCCTGTTTTATCTTATTTTTTCCTATTTTTAGCTTTCATGCAAATGGTATGTACTTCCTTCATTTATTTATAAGAGGATTATTCTTTTTTTTTATATCTTCATTCTTTTTATTTCTGCTTATATTAAAATATGTCTGTATATTTTATTTCACTAGTTTAAACTCTAGTATTTCATTAACACATATATATATTTATATAAGTCTTACTGAAATAATTAGTATACCCACATATATATTCATACATCATTCTATACTGACACACACATGCACATGTACACTCAAAATATTCAGTAGCATTCATATATATATATATATTTACTCATTGACGCAGCGGATAATTCAAAATGATGTAGATCGGTGAAAGTAGCAGTCGATGGATTAATGAATGCTGAATTGCCCGAATTCGTTGATCCGAAGATACCGAACTCTAGCTATCTCGAACTCGTTGATCGCGCACGATACCGGGTTCAAAGATCTTCAATTCTTCAAGCGTTGATCAAGCGCACTTGATTCCGCGAATCGGCTTCTACAATCGTTGAATCGAGCGCACTCGATTATCCGAAAGAGGAGATAGGAGATTACACTCAACTACCAATTTGAATGAAAGCACAAAGCAATCAAAGAGAATTTTATTCCAAAATCAACAACCTTTACAAATGACCATACATGCCTATTTATAGGCTACAACTCACGCAGTGTAGAAAACTTCACAACTCCTAGGTCGGAAACGACCTATGTACAACACAGCGACTTATCACATTAAAATACAACACAATGACCTAAAAACAAACAGGCTTAAAGATAAACGACTCACTTAGGTCGGTAACGACCTAATTACATTTTTCAACGACTTAACAAATGAACGGCATCTGATAAAGCGGCATAACAATCTACGGCTACAATTTTCCGCGACTTAAGACCCAACAGCATTCAGATCAGCGAGTTAAGGAAATCCATGGTATCCAGAGCTTTGCGACCTAAGAATGAACGGCATCCCTTCGTTTGCGACCTAACAGAAGCGGCTTCAGAAATTGTTTGCGACCTAAGCCTCCACGACCTAAGACTTTGCGACCTAAGTCTTCGCGACCTAAGACTTTGCGACCTAAGTCTTCGCGACCTAAGACTTTGCGACCTAGGCCTTCGCGACCTAAGACTTTGCGACCTAGGCCTTCGCGACCTAACTTAGCTCGTAACTCGTTAGGTCGAATCACCTTTCCCTTCAGACTGTTAGGTCGTAGCATGTGATCTTTGAAACCGGTAGGTCGTTGGAGCGACCTAGAAGCCTCGTTAGGTCGTATGCGACCTAATACTTCACCAATTTGGACCCTGCCACTTTTCCCAGCATTACTTGCTCCCTCCTCTATCTCGCTAGGTCGTGAGCTGTTTTCCTGAGCATTGGTTCCGTTAGCTCGTGAGCGACCTAAAAACCCATTAGGTCGTGAGCGACCTAAGACTTCAATTTTGAACGACTTATTTTCCAGTTTTGGATTGTTAGGTCGTGCGTGATCTAAGACTTGTGAACTCTTAGCTTGCGCTGCATCATCCTCCCCAGGTTGAGAAAAATTCGACCTCGAATTTGTACTCTCTTTCTCCATAACAAATTCATCCCCGTGATATGGTACGAGATGTTTGACATTGAACACATCAGACGTATACACATCATCTGGTAGTTTCAATTTGTAAGCATTTTCATTAATTCGCTTCACAACTTCCACCGGACCAATTTTCCGTGCTTTCAATTTGTTGTAAGCGCCCATTTGAAAACGATCTTTTGTTAACACTGCATAAACCAAATCTCCTTCATTAAACTCAACATTTCGTCGTTTCAAATCTGCAGACTGTTTATACTTCTCATTTGCTTTCTCTAATCGTTCTTGAACGATTTTATGACACTCCGTCAGCCCTTCAACAAAATCAGCGGCTTTCTTAATTGTCCCCTTTGAATGTGGTATCGCAGTTAAATCCAACGGTCCTTTCGGTAAGCTCGAATAGACAATCTGGAATGGACTGAACCCAGTACTTCGATTCATAGCATGATTATGAGCAAATTCTGCTTGGCATAACTTCACATCCCAACTCCTCAGATTATCTTGAACAAGACACCTCAACAAGTTTCCCAATGATCTGTTAACCACCTCAGTCTGTCCATCCGTTTGCGGATGATAAGCACTACTAAACTTCAGCTTTGTTCCCACCATTTTCCACAAACTCAACCAAAAGTGACTCAAAAATCGAGTATCTCTATCCGACACAATAGATTCGGGCAATCCATGAAGTCACTAGATCTCCCTGAAAAACAATTGAGCAACATGAACCGCATCTGCCGTCTTCTTGCAAGCAATGAAATGTGCCATTTTCGAAAATCTGTCAACCACCACATAAATGGAATCATTACCACGCTGCGTTCTCGGCAAACCCAACACAAAGTCCATGCTGATATCCACCCATGGTTTTACAGGTACGGGTAACGGCATATATAAACCAGCATTAGTTGCAGTTCCTTTCGAAATTTGACAAATATGACAACGCTCCACAAACCTCTCTACCTCTTTCCTCATTGATGGCCAAAAGTAGGATTGTGAAATTAACTGTAAAGTACGGTCTCTCCCAACATGTCCTTCGTCGTGTAACTCCTTGATAATCTTCATTCTCAGACTACCCTCCGGTATGCATAATCGACTTCCTTTGAAAAGAAAACCATCTACCATCACGAAATCATCCGTCTCTCCCTCCTTAACTTCATCAACAAACTTCATGAAGTAAGGATCTTCAACAAATAATTCCGGTAATAATTCAAATCCTGTCACTTCAACTTTCATTGTTGTCAACAAATGACTCCTCCTGCTTAAAGCATCAGCCACACGATTTGTCACCCCTGACTTGTGTTTAACAACAAAAGTAAACTGTTGCAGATATGCAATCCACGATGCATGTCTCGCTGAAATCTTGTCTTGCCCTTGTAAGTGCTTCAACGCTTCATGATCAGTGTAAAGAACAAACTCCTTCTGAAATAGATAGTGTCTCCAGTGTTTGATAGATTGTACAACAGCATAAAACTCCACATCATATGTACTATATCGCATCTTCGCTCCTGACAACTTCTCACTGAAATAGGCAATTGGACGTCCCTTCTGACTCAACACCCCTCCAATCCCAACCTTGGATGCATCAGTATGTAGTTCAAACACCAACTGAAAATCAGGTAGCACTAGAATTGGTGCAGACGTCAGCAATTCCTTGATCTTCCCAAAAGCACTCCCTGCCTCCTCTGTCCATGTAAACTGTTTACCTTTCATGCAATCTGTAACAGGTGCCATCACACTACTAAAGTGTGGAATAAATCTTCGATAAAATGAAGCCAACCTGTTATCCCGCCTTTTGGCAAGGCCAGGACATCAAGAAGCCGGCTAGAGAACAAGGATAACACGCCATGGATATCACTGAATTTTGTCTGAGCCCAGAGTGAGCTACAATTGATAGGACACGACAAGAAAGGCCATAGAGATCAGCACCTCAAATTTCAAGTCGATCCGGACTCATACACTCAAGATTATGATCGAGTCGAATTGGAGGGAAAGAGCCCAGATTTCGTATCCATCACTCTGGGCGATTTCGTATCCATCACCGAAGCCCCAGTTCGAATCCATCATGCTTCGTATCGATCAGCTCCGGATCCATCGAGGTACCCAGGTTCGACTCGATTTTCTTCGTATCCATCGAACTCGTATCGATGGACTTCACATCATACCAGCAATTGAAGGATTTCGTATCCATCAGCCAACACTTGCTTCGTATCCATCATCGAGTGTCTACTTCGTATCCATCAGCCAACACTTGCTTCGTATCCATCATTGAGTGTCTACTTCGTATCCATCAGCCAGTGTTTGCTTCGTATCCATGGATGAAGTCCTACACGAAACCATCAGGTCAACCAGCTTGGATAACGTGTCACCTCTCGAAGGAAACGGGGCAAGATACATGGAGTCGAAGCGGTCAACGCGGAGCAAATACCGGATCGAGGCGAAGAGCGCACACCATGTCATCCCTCGATGCGAATGCGCCGAGATATATGGAGTCGACGCGGTCGACTCGGAGTGAAGGGCGGATCGAAGCGAGGCGCGCGCACCGTATCACCTTGAGAGCGCGTGCAATCATCGAGATGAAAGGATGGAGTCGAAGCAATGGAGACGAGCAGAACAGCCAGCGTTAGAATCCATCTCGTATCGACGATATCTCTCAATCCGCTGATCCAAACACCATGAAATTTTAACTGAAGGCTGCACACATAACAAGGAATGTCTCCACCAATTTTGAGCTCAATTGGAAGTAATCCTGATCGATACGAAATGATTTCGTATCGATCACAAATTGGCTTGAAACTCTCTGGAAGTGGTCGAATGGGCCCCCTCACGTGTCTGGCCAAGTCTTCCGGAGTTTGAGCGAAATCCAAGCCTCCTACGCCTATAAATAGAGCCCCAGAATCAACGGAAAAAGGATCTTTTTTTCTCTGAAGCGCCCAGACTCTGCCGGATTGAGATTTGCATCATACTTTTGCTGTCAATTTCGAATTCCAAACTGTAATCCGCTGTTCATCGCTGTAAACGCTTGTAATCATTGAAAGAGAATCAATAAAATCATCAAAACTTCATAGTGGACGTAGGCTATACGCCGAACCACTCTAAACTGCTTGTCTGTTCACTTTGCATTCATATTTGCTGGAGTTTTTGTTAGATAATATCTGTTTTACATTTATAATCTTCATTTTATCTCTTCAAACAACTCCCGAAGAGTGTTGTGCCCATTTTTGGTACAAACACTTTGGTGCTTTCACTGAGAAAACCAGCTTTTTCTCCTGCTCGTTGGATCTGCCGTCGATACCGGATTGCACAAATCCAAGAGGAAGATCCAGATATCCAGCCCGGAATCCTTCCATTCTATTCAGATTTGCTCAGAATCTAGGAAAGGACTCCACCACCGACAATGGTCAGCACAAGAACTGGCGCCACCGCCACAGAGCAAGAAGGCAGAGACAGGCAAAATCCTACACAGCCGCCTTCTTCCAATCAAGACAATGCCACTCAGTCAGACTCAACAGGGCTAGTCACCCGACAGGAGTTTCAGGTATTGCTCCAGGAGCTGACCCAAAGCCGTCAGCAGTTGGCAGAACAGTTACGCGCCAATATCGAGCTGACCAACCAGTTGAACCGCCGGGGGCACAGAAGGTCCGGGAGAGATGATGTCTCCAGAGCGTCTACCGAAAGCTCAGCTTCATCTGATTACCACCGCCAGACTACCCGTCCTCGACTAGAGGGGAATCGCGCTCAAGCTGCTGAATATCAGCCTACCTTAACTGTTGGGCAGCTAAGGGTAGGACCGTCGACTAGTTTTCAAACCGGTCCCTCAACACGAGGAGGTACTGCCCCACAGTACACCACCGATAACCGCGCCACAACTGCCGCAACAGAGACAAGGGCTGATACCCGAAATCAATCTGAGCCGATCAATCAACAGCGAGGACATACTCCTGAACCTTATGTCCCAGAAGACGTTGAGCCAAGGAGGCGAGATACGGGTCGTCGACAACGCCCGATCCCTACTCGCGCCGTGGAACCCGACCACGCCTTAGCTCATCACGCTCCGAATCCGCCTGTTTCGGATATATCAACCATGATACGTCAAATGATCCGCGAGAGTCAGGGGCTCACTAATGATGACTGGGGAATTTCCCGTAGTCATACCCCTTTCACAGACGAAGTGTTACATGCCGAACCCCCTAGGCGATTCAGAATGCCGACTCTCCCGATGTATGAAGGGAATAGTGACCCCAACCAGCATATTCTGAAGTATGAATGGTCGATGAGCGCTGCAAGGGCCGACGACGCAGTGAAGTGTCGGAGTTTCCCCATCTCTCTGGGAGGAGTCGCGACAATGTGGTTTACCCGCCTACCACCTAGATCAATTTCTTCGTTCGATCAATTGGCCAAGAGGTTTGTGGAGCAATTCCGGATGCATGTTGCTAGGCCGAAGGACGTCAACACCTTGTCCAGCGTCACTCAAGCTCCTGGAGAAACACTCAGGCGTTACTTGGAGAGGTTCCACACAGCATGCGTCGAGATCACCAATCCCAACGATAATTCAATCTTAATGGCTCTGACCAAGGGGATTGATCCTGATTCTGAATTCGGAAACTGGCTGGCTGGAAAACCGCCCGCGTCGTTGGACCGTTTTTACTCCAAGGCCGCTCAATTCCTGCGGCAGGAGGATGCAAAACAGTCTAGGAAGCAGGACGATGCGAGACCTAACATTGAAGGAATACAGAGCAATGTGGCAGTTAAACAGTCCGGCGAGAGTTCCGGGAAAGTTCAGCTCAACATACAAAACAAGCAAACCCAGCAGAGAGGAAACAATGGCCAGAACAAGAAGAGAGATGAGAACCGAGGTCCACGACGTAGAGCTCAGATGTTTGACAGTTATACACCGCTGAACACGTCATTGGAAAACGTATACTTGCAGACTTGCAACACCGTACAGTATAAGAAGCCTGCTCCGAAGCCCTCATCGGAGAGACAGATTCAGACAGGAAAATTCTGTAGGTTCCATGAGAGCTATGGACATAATACCAATGAGTGTCGACACTTACAGGACCTCATCGAGAAGCTGATTAGAGAGAGGAAGCTAGATCAGTTTGTACGGGCGCCGCAGCCTGGCGGAGCGGGCCCCTCAAATCAAAATCGTTCACAGAATCAGGAAAGAGAGGATGAACCCGCTCGTGCGGGCGGGAGATTAGTTATCAACACAATAAGTGGTGGTCCCCATCCGGCAGACAGAAGCTGGGGGGAAATGGAGTCGTATGCCAGTTCTATCAGGCATGCGGACTTCGAGTGTTATAGTAATTGCGAGGATGGGACCCCGGCAAAGCAACAAAAGATAATGTCCGATGATATCGTGTTCAGGAGCCGAGACGCTGATAAAGTTGAAGCCCCTACTATCGACCCACTAGTCATATCCGCCCAGGTAGGTCCTGCTTGGATGAAGAGGATCCTGGTTGACAGTGGGAGCTCTGTAAACATCTTGCTCAAACGGGCTTACGATCTGATGAAGATGGAGACAAAGGATTTGAAACCCTGTTTATCCAGAATCCATGGTTTCAATGGAAGTGCCACGATACCCATCGGAATAACTGAACTCCCAGTCGAATTGGGCGTTGGAGAGCGCCGGAGGGTCCGCATGTTACAATTTGTTGTGTTAGAGATAGATTCGCCATACAATGCGTTTCTGGGACGACCAGCTTTGGCCGAGTTCAGGGCGGCGATCGCCCCATGGTGTCTGACTCTGAAATTTCCCACTGATCATGGGATTGGAGTTGTTCAAGGAGATCAGGCCTCGGGAAGGGCCTGCTATGTTGCTGAGCTGCGCGGGGCGCAACGTAAAGAGAAGGGTAAGGGCGTAGAGGAATCTCTCTGCGTCCGTTCTATCGACAATTGACAATTGGTGCCTGGGCCTCGGCCCGGGCACCACGACCAATTCCTGAAAGACTTGGACCCCAGGGACAACGAGGATAGAGACGAATCAACGGAGAGCCAAGCCTCTCCAGCCGAACTGACTGTGGACGTCCCAATCAGTGAGGATGATGATTCAAAAATGCTAAAAGTTGGGTCCCAACTAAACAAGCAGACACAGCAGGAGTTGGTCGAATTTCTTCGGGCGAATATCGACGTCTTCGCCTGGACACACTCTGACATGTGCGGGATCTCGCCGAGCATCGCAAGTCACTCCCTGAATATAGATCCACGACATGTCCCGGTGAAACAGAAAAGGCGCGGTATGGATCCAGAGAGATCTGCCGCCCTTAAAGAAGAAGTTGATAAACTGCAATCGAATGGGTTCATTCGAGATGCCTTGTATCCAGAATGGGTGTCCAACCCTGTACTAGTTCGGAAACCTAACGGGAAGTGGAGAACTTGTGTTGATTACTCTGACCTAAACAAGGCTTGTCCAAAAGATAGCTTCCCACTTCCACGAATCGATCAGCTCGTAGATTCGACGGCCGGGCATGAATTACTATCCTTTATGGACGCTTATTCCGGCTACAATCAGATACCCATGCATCTGCCTGATCAGGAACATACCAGCTTCGTGACCGACCTGGGACTCTATTGTTACAAAGTCATGCCATTTGGTCTAAAGAACGCTGGAGCAACATACCAACGCTTAGTCAACCGAATGTTCGCTGATCAGATTGGGAAAACTATGGAGGTTTACGTGGATGACATGCTGGTAAAGTCCCGATTCTCCACAGATCACGTCAGAGATTTGGGTTCAATGTTCAGCATCCTCCGGGAGTACGGGATGAAGCTCAACCCACTCAAATGTCACTTTGGCGTTGCATCCGGAAAATTCCTTGGGTTCATTGTCAACGCTCGAGGAATAGAGGCGAATCCTGAGAAGATCTGGGCTATTAGAAATTTGCAAACCCCTAGAACTATAAAGCAAGTCCAGAGTCTAAACGGGAAGGTCGCAGCATTGAGCAGGTTTATTTCAAAGTCCACCGACAAATGCATTCCTTTCTTCGACCTGATTCGGAAGGGCAAGCGAAACTTTGAATGGACCACGGAGTGTGAAGGCGCGTTCCGATCATTAGTTCAACATCTCTCCACGCCTCCGATCTTGTCAAAACCGGTTGACCACGAGCAATTATATCTCTACCTGGCAGTATCAGAACATGCGATCAGTGCTGCTCTAGTCCGGGAAGAAGACAAAGTGCAAAACCCGGTCTACTATGTTAGTAAGCGACTAACAGGAGCTGAAAGAAATTATCCAAGGCTGGAGAAACTGGCTTATTGTTTGGTCATTGCCTCGAGGAAGCTCCGTCCCTACTTCCAGGCTCATCCGCTTACTGTGTACACCGACCAGCCGTTACGACAGGTCCTTACGCGGCCTGAGACGTCCGGTAGGTTACTCAAGTGGAACATTGAGCTAAGCCAATTTGATATCGCATACGCTCCGCGGAGGGCCATTCAAGGACAAGTCCTGGCTGATTTCATAGCCGAATTCACCGTCCCGGAAGACTTACCCGAAACCAGTGAATCTCCCGAATACATCTGGAAGCTGTATACTGATGGTGCATCAAATGACCGGTGTTCGGGCGCGGGGGTTGTACTTGAGACTCCCGAGGGCCGATCCATATGTTATGCTCTTAAATTCGACTTTCGTGCGACTAATAATGAAGCCGAATATGAAGCCCTCCTGACCGGCCTAAGGCTTGCCAGAGATTTGAGAATTGTCGCTGTAGAAATTTATTGCGATTCGCAGTTAGTGGTATGCCAGGTGCGAGGAGAATACCAGGCAAGAGACCGAAGACTGGCCGCTTACTTGACACGAGTTCAGGAAATCCTAAACCAGTTTGATTATTATGCCATCTATTATGTGCCTCGGGAACACAATCAGAAAGCCGATTCACTAGCGAAGTTAGCCAGCACAGGCGAAGCGCAACAAATGGGACTTGTCCCCGTTGAAACTTTGGCCACTCCAAGCATCGATCGGATAGAAATGGACTCTGTATTTGAAATCGCTCCCAATAGAGAGTCCTGGATGACTCCGTATCGGAATTACATTGAGAATGGGGTGCTACCTGAACCTAGAAATGAGAAGAGACAGATTCAGCGAAAAGCCTCGCGGTTCATCATCCAAAACGGAGTCATGTACAGGAGAGGTTATTCCGTTCCTCTCCTCAGATGTATCGCCCACGAGGAAGTCAAGCGAGTGCTACATGACGTGCACGAAGGAGAGTGCGGTGATCATACCGGCGGGCAAGCTCTCGCTAAAAAGATACTCCGATATGGGTACTACTGGCCGACGGTGAACCGAGATGCGGCAAACTATGCCCGGAAGTGCGATAAATGCCAGATACATGCCCGAATTCCGAGAGCTCCGCCAACTGAGATAACCCAAATGGTCAGTCCCTGGCCATTCGCAATGTGGGGCATTGACATCATCGGCGCTTTGCCTTTAGCAAAAGGCGGTGCGAAATACGCCATTGTCGCAGTTGATTACTTCACAAAATGGGCCGAGGCCGAAGCCCTAGCAACCATTACGACAAAGAAGGTGATAAATTTCGTGGTTCGCAACATCATCTGTCGATTTGGACTCCCGCATACTATCATCACTGATAATGGAACCCAATTCGAGAGCGCAGAATTCAAGAATTTCTGTCGACGGTTTCATATCCGCAAAAAGTTCTCGGCTGTCGCACACCCCCAAGCGAATGGACAAGTTGAAGCTGTCAACAAAGTTATAAAATCGATCCTGAAGAAACGATTAGAGAAGGCTGGGGGCAAGTGGGTCGATGAACTTCCTATGGCATTATGGGCCTATCGAACGACCCACAAAACCGCGACCGGACACACTCCGTTTTCGCTATCTTATGGCTCAGAGGCCGTTATTCCGGTCGAGACAGAAGTGCTCTCTCATCGCGTGACTTATTATGATCCAAAAACAAACGCTATACTCCTAGCCGAGTCTTTGGATCTATTGGATGAAAAACGGGAGGAGGCTGATTTGAGAGCAGCCGCACATCGAAGTCGGGTCGCCCGATTGTACAACACCAGAGTTCGACCTCGAACCTTTGAACTCGGCGACCTCGTGCTCAAGAGAATTTACCCAGTTCCTTCACACATGAAACCAAACTGGGGAGGGCCGTATGTAATTACACGAAAGCTCGGAGATGGTACATTCAAGCTGTCGACTGTTGACGGTCTCGATTTACCGAGGGCTTGGAACAGCGAAAGTCTACGCCGCTACTACATATGACAGGCTTTATTTATTTCATTCTATTTAGCAATTTGTTTCTGCATTTCGAAATTTGAATTTTGTAATAAGGCAACTGACTTTGCCGCATTTTCTTATTTCAGCAATAAAATGCCACTTCTTCGAGCCAGAGCTGTGATTCATTATGTACGATATGCAACATCACGATGCACGAAGAGCTAAATCCCATCACACAATGGGACTTATTCAAATGGAGAGTGGCTGTGATACGACCGGCCACTCACTAGGCGAAACCCGAGCTCGGGGGCAAGCCATGACACCGATATTAATAGGATTGACACACGACAATCCTACAACCAACTCCATATTCCCAGAGTGCGAAATGGAGTATAAACATCCGACTCCGTATTCCCAGAGTGCGAAACGGAGTATAAACACCTAACTCCATATTCCCAGAGTACGAAATGGAGTATAAACATCCGACTCCGTATTCCCAGAGTGCGAAACGGAGTATAAACATCTAACTCCATATTCCCAGAGTGCGAAATGGAGTATAAACATCCGACTCCGTATTCCCAGAGTGCGAAACGGAGTATAAACATCTAACTCCATATTCCCAGAGTGCGAAATGGAGTATAAACATCTAACTCCATATTCCCAGAGTGCGAAATGGAGTATAAACATCCGACTCCGTATTCCCAGAGTGCGAAACGGAGTATAAACATCTGACTCCATATTCCCAGAATGCGAAGCGGAGTATAAAACATTTAACTCCATATTCCCGGAGTGCGAAATGGAGTATAGACATTCAGCTCCGCATTCCCAGAGTGCGAAGCGGAGTATAAACAGTCAATTCCACGTTCCCAAAGTGCGAACAACCGCTTACGAGATGACGCGTATCCCCGGAGTATGGATGGAACGGTTCATAAGAGAACGGGCGTAATTCGACCACTCGGTCCTCGCTCAGTACCATCGCAAGCTGATCATCACACCTTGACCCCGAAGCTGGGGGCAGAAGCAAATGTTAGTCATTGCCCGAAACTATACGATGTTCAGCTCCGATGCGATTCCCTATCACAACTCGAGTCCGAAAGTTCCATACTTAACAAGTAAAAATGAGCTATTCTTGAAGCAATCAAAAAATGCAAATACACTGGACCAAAGTCCGGACACTGCAATATTCAAGCATAGAAAGGAACGCAAGCTGAAGCTAAAAGACAAAATTTTATTCCAACTAAACTCAAAAACAATGCTTCATACATGAGATCTTTCCTAAAATGTTCCTACTAGCAGGGGCCGAACCCGCATCTAAACACGGCCTACAAAAGGGAAGAGACAGAAAAAATAACAAAAGTCCCTAACTGTCTATGGAAAGGATGTCTACTCCTTCTGCTTCCTCAGCTTCTTCTTCTTCTTCGAGGAACTACTGGAGCCGCCAGTACCCTTCCGCTTGGAGCCTTTCTCCCTAGGCAGGCTCCCCCCGGGTGAAGGCATGATGTCAACGTCCTCGTCTGAGCTGGACTCTATAGGGATGCTTCCCGCAGGAGGAGTGGGAGGAACAGACTCCGCAGCCGGAGGAGGGGCTGGTACACCAGTATCAGTAAGTGTGCCCTCAGGAGACAGTCATAAGAGGAATGGGGCACTGTGCTGGTGCTCCGTCATCTGCATCACCGCCTCCGTGCGCCGCAGCCGCCATCTCGGCATTGATCTCAGCTAACAACGCCGCTTCCCGCCGTGCCCTGGCCTCGCTAGGAGCCATAGTAGTTTGGGACAGGGTATCAGATGTAGCCGTGAATCCACCCAAGCCAAATGGCAAATCCGCAAAAGGATCACTTTGACGGCCAAGGAGCTCGTTTATCATTTGCTCGTCGAAAGAGAGTGAGCTCCCCTCCGTCGCTCCAACTGGTGCCATTGCTGCGACGGAGGTCGCCTCAGAAACGATGGCTCCTGGCGCTCGACTTAGTACTTGGGTGGTAAGAGGCGCGGCTGGTGCAACTCCTGTCACTGATCAAAGGAAAAGACATGTCATTAGCAACATTTCAACACGGGATCTTCAATCCAAATATACTGGAAGTTAGTTCAAAGTACCTTCCTCGGTTTGGCTCGAGGTCGTCTGAACCGCCTCAGAAGGATGTTCCTTAATAGGAGATAAGTGCGGTTGATCTGGGTCGTACGCCGGGATAGGCTGGGAATAGATCATTGAAGTTGGCTCAGACTGAGATGACACGACAATCTCAGAACTTGTAACATGGTGTTCCACACCAGAGCTCTCTCCGACTTCCGGGACCTGAGCACCAAGCCTCACCTTGTCATGGGAAATCATGGAGTCATGGAGAACCTTCTTTTCGTCAGCATTAAGGATGCGGTTCTCCAGCTCGAATTCATCAGGGGCTTCATCAGGGTGCCCAGATCTCTCCTCATCCACCAGTAGGTTCCAGGCGTTATAGAGATGTGTGGGGTAATCGTCAAGCCATGTCAGGTCTCGGTGCCTTAGCACATTGGCGTTGTAAGTGACGAGTAGCTCCTCCACCTCGGCCTCAATCCTGGCCTCCGCCTGCCGTACTTTCTCCTCAACTCCAGCCTCAGCCTCACGGGCTTGTTGTACGGCCGCCTCTTTCTCCTTTTGAAGTGTCACTGCCTGGTCACAGGCTTCCTGCGCAGAGACATTAGCTGCGTCTTTTTCCTTAGCCATCTCTGAAAATTTTGACTTCAGCTCATTAAGCTCCTTGAGAGCGGCATCCCTCTCGGCCGTAATGGAAGTGTTCCTGTGACCCATGTCCTCAATAGCGGTGTAATGTTCTTGCTTCATCCTGGCCATGGCAGCGGTCACCTCGTCAACTTTCTTTAAGGCCTCCATTTCAGACTTACGAGAAGACTCGGCCTCAGAGTTAAGCGCTTTTATGATTTGGTCGTTGCGACCCAGCTCCTTCTCAAGTTTCTCGATGGTGACGCCCCGCTCAAACGCCACTTTAGATGCCTTCCTCGCGGCCCGTCCCCACTCCCTATACTGGAAAAAGATGTCCGCGACATAATCGTGGATAGTGGTTTCCGCGGTTGGCGGGATTCTCTTCAGGTGCGGGGGAAAGACATATCCATCAAAACAGATGTCAGGAAATTCCTTCCTCATCTGTGCCAATTTGAGCGCTCCCTCGCTAGACGCCTCGGTCGGGACCGACACAGTAGCCGAAGAGGTGGCTATTTCGGTCCTGCGCGGAGGGTCGGACCTCAAAGCTTGGGAAGGCGGCCTAGACCGTGAAGTTTCGGAGGGGCGAGTAACGGCGACCACAGGAGGTGCAGAGGTCCTGGGGGGAGGAGAACGAGATCGGGATCGGTGAACATGTCCCCTATCTTTGTCAGACTTCTCCTGACCAGAGTGTCCAGCGTCATAATCCCTCTCGCCCTCTCTCCTGCGTGGCTCGTGATAACGGCGCTTACGCAAACTACCAAGCACGGAACCTTTCCCGGACATCGTACCTGAAAAGAAAACAACAAAGAATCAGTAACCGTTTGCGATGTGTTGATTGTGGTTAGAAAAATGTGTTGTGCCGTGAGGAGTGTGTGAATGTGTAACCCCCCGGACCAACCAGAAGTGTCAGTCGCATCGGCAAACTCAGACTCGCTGACATCGGCGATATGTCGCGGTCCACCCGACCCAACATCGTGTTGCTCCGGCTCGATGTCAGGGACTGGAGGGTCAGTACGCCCTTCAAATTGATCTTCAGCTTGCGGGGAGGACGCCTCCGTAATCTTAACTCCTGACGAAGGGCGGTGCAAAACCACAGACTTCCGCCTCCCAGACTTAGGCTGTTTCGAAGCCACAGCTTTGCCTTTCCTCTTAGCATCGGACTCTGGAGTTGCATTAGCAGGTCCGGCCAATGGTTCTTCGTCAGTGTGGGTTTTTTCGGAGTCGGGTTCCTCGATTATCACGACCCTGGGCTTCATCTGCTTGACCTTTTTCCTGGAGACGGTCTTTAATGCGCCGTCAAGTCTTATGCTCTGCCTCCGACCAATCAGCCCAAGGACTCTGAGATTCCGATCTGTCAATAATAGTTCAATATTCCTTTCTTCGCTAGGAACCTCTTGGAGGACCCGAACTATCTCTTTGTAATAGCCACCCTCAGGCCGCTGGATGATAGCTGAAAGAAAAAGAGGAGAAGACGTAAGTTTAATTTCACTCCGAAAATTGCCCTGTCAATTACTTGGGAAAAGAGATGATACTCACGTCTGAACAGCCATCTTCTGGCAAATCCCGGGGGACATCGGACATAGAACCACTCCGACTTAAAATAGCTTAGCCTAGTCCACGACCCCACGACGACTTGGCAGTTCCTTACAGACTCCAAGAACGTATAAGATGGGCTGTCAGTCCGACTCTTGAAGTTAAACAAGTATCTTATGTCGATCATACGGGGAGGACGATGGAGGTACTCCATGAATACAATGAACAAGCTGTTGAGTGAGGCATATCCGTTTGGATGCAACTGAGACGGAGCGATGTCCAGATAAGCCAACACTTCTCTTATATAGTCGTTGAATGGGGGAAGTGTGCCGGCTGCGCACGCGTGCCGATTAAACGCAGTATACCCCTCCGGGGGATTATGTGGCCTATCATCCGGTCCAGGCAACAATACTTCATCCAAAGATAAACCATGCCTTAAGCATATCCTCCCCAGCATGTCTTCGGAGATATTGGATGAGACGGAATCAGGTGGACTATTAATGAAGGACGCGTTGGGCAACTCGTCCGGAGCTGAGCCAATAACTTCGGCCTCGATGACCGGAATCTCAATTCTAGGAAGGACAGGGTTCTGAATTTCTTGCTGCTGCGAACTTGACGGTTCCATCGCCAGCTAACTCACGAGAAACCATCATTAGATGACAAAAAGCCCGTGCGTTCCCCAGTATAACGTGCATGAATGTGTTGTGTAGTGCGAATGCTGTGCGTGACTTGAGCAAATTCTGCAGAATTAAAGAAAATGTGCAAGCGACGAGATTCTGGAAGTCAAACAAACATGACCGTCATCGCTGACCGTCATGACTGCGCCGTCCAGATGATAACGATCGATTCAAGATTGAAGAGTTCGTTGTACTTTTCTGTTAAAAGGCAGTTCCATCGACGAGCTTCGAAAGTCAGTCAAATATGCAATCCTGTAGTCAAGTCCAATTATGCAAGGCAGAAGCTCGTCGGAATCAAATGTAAGAACATACAAAAGTTCGCTGAGTTCGTCAAATTTCAGCATGGAATCGATCGTAGTTCAAGTTCAAATTCATTCGGAGGCATGATGTCTTTTGTATCGATCCAGTTCGAATCGATACTTTCGTATCGATCAAGTCGACTCGATACCTTTCGTATCGATGTCAGTTCGTATCGACCGGAGGAGGAGATTTCGTATCGATCAGGTAAGTTTACTTCGCATCGACCAAGGGTAACGGCTGTGAGACAACCAAATGCAATAACTTCGCATCGATCTGTGGTTATCGATATGGGACCGATGAGATCTCTTGGCCTTCGTATCGATCAAGAGAGATAGATTTTCGCATCGATCACGCTGGCCAAGCGCTTACATCGATCATCTCAGTTCAACACAAGCCCCTACCACCTTAGATCGATGCGAACCTCTGCATCCCCTTTAACCCATCAGTCGATGCGAAATCATGAAAATCTAGATCGAGTCGAATCCTCCTATCCCAGATCGACACGAACTAGTGGTGAAGCAATCACTCCAGAACTCCTTCTTCTCCGATTGAAGCGAGCATGGCCATGGCCATCCTCGACCAAGTTCTGGTCCAGATCTGGCCTTGGCACCACTATAATCGATAATCGGCAAAGGCACGATGGATCTGAGATCTGAACTTCGTCGCTCAAGTGTAGCTGTGATTGCTCGTTTACCTGAATCGAATTGGAGTTTGGGGAAATTATAAGATGATGTTTGATCGATTCGAAGATTGAAATAATTCTTCTCTCCTGCTTGTCTGTGGATCGATACGAGAAGGCAGAAGACAACAGTAAAAGTAAAAGGTAAAAAAGTGAGAAATGGCAAAGTCCCAGATATTTATACAAGCCCTAGGACGGAACCGAGTCGATTCGACTCCCAGTCAATCTGACCGGTCGCAACCAGTCAAGCAGCGCATCGATGCGAGCATTCGTATCGAACCCCTTAACCTTTATCAGTTCGAAGCGCACAGGGAGGCTACGTGAAAACGATGGGTAGGCGCACGCGCTTTTCTCGCATCCATCAAGCCGTGCATTCATCGAGACGAAATGTTCACCAGACACCATCGTTTCGAAGCATCCGGGTTTTGAGCCATCGATTCGAAACAGAGCAGATCTGTCGATACGAGCGTCAATTTCGTATCCATCCGTATCTATCGATGCGAACATCCATTTCGTATCCACCAGATATCATCAATTCGAACCAGGATTCGCCACCATTTGTGACCATCGATACGAATGATTGTTTTCGTATCCATCAAGTCAACCCACATCGATACGAAAGAAGGCTTTTTGACTTTGAGCATCGACTCGTAAGCGGACCGATACGAGAGAATGGCTAAGGGGTACGATTTCCAAAGCTATTCGAAGAAGGCCTACAGCTTTTCAAAGCACGTCATGTTTTCACAAGACGTACTTTGGGGGGCAAATGTTATCCCGCCTTTTGGCAAGGCCAGGACATCAAGAAGCCGGCTAGAGAACAAGGATAACACGCCATGGATATCACTGTATTTTGTCCGAGCCCAGAGTGAGCTACAATTGATAGGACACGACAAGAAAGGCCATAGAGATCAGCACCTCAAATTTCAAGTCGATCCGGACTCATACACTCAAGATTATGATCGAGTCGAATTGGAGGGAAAGAGCCCAGATTTCGTATCCATCACTCTGGGCGATTTCGTATCCATCACCGAAGCCCCAGTTCGAATCCATCATGCTTCGTATCGATCAGCTCCGGATCCATCGAGGTACCCAGGTTCGACTCGATTTTCTTCGTATCCATCGAACTCGTATCGATGGACTTCACATCATACCAGCAATTGAAGGATTTCGTATCCATCAGCCAACACTTGCTTCGTATCCATCATCGAGTGTCTACTTCGTATCCATCAGCCAACACTTGCTTCGTATCCATCATTGAGTGTCTACTTCGTATCCATCAGCCAGTGTTTGCTTCGTATCCATGGATGAAGTCCTACACGAAACCATCAGGTCAACCAGCTTGGATAACGTGTCACCTCTCGAAGGAAACGGGGCAAGATACATGGAGTCGAAGCGGTCAACGCGGAGCAAATACCGGATCGAGGCGAAGAGCGCACACCATGTCATCCCTCGATGCGAATGCGCCGAGATATATGGAGTCGACGCGGTCGACTCGGAGTGAAGGGCGGATCGAAGCGAGGCGCGCGCACCGTATCACCTTGAGAGCGCGTGCAATCATCGAGACGAAAGGATGGAGTCGAAGCAATGGAGACGAGCAGAACAGCCAGCGTTAGAATCCATCTCGTATCGACGATATCTCTCAATCCGCTGATCCAAACACCATGAAATTTTAACTGAAGGCTGCACACATAACAAGGAATGTCTCCACCAATTTTGAGCTCAATTGGAAGTAATCCTGATCGATACGAAATGATTTCGTATCGATCACAAATTGGCTTGAAACTCTCTGGAAGTGGTCGAATGGGCCCCCTCACGTGTCTGGCCAAGTCTTCCGGAGTTTGAGCGAAATCCAAGCCTCCTACGCCTATAAATAGAGCCCCAGAATCAACGGAAAAAGGATCTTTTTTTCTCTGAAGCGCCCAGACTCTGCCGGATTGAGATTTGCATCATACTTTTGCTGTCAATTTCGAATTCCAAACTGTAATCCGCTGTTCATCGCTGTAAACGCTTGTAATCATTGAAAGAGAATCAATAAAATCATCAAAACTTCATAGTGGACGTAGGCTATACGCCGAACCACTCTAAACTGCTTGTCTGTTCACTTTGCATTCATATTTGCTGGAGTTTTTGTTAGATAATATCTGTTTTACATTTATAATCTTCATTTTATCTCTTCAAACAACTCCCGAAGAGTGTTGTGCCCATTTTTGGTACAAACACAACCCATGGAAACTACGTACTTCCGTTATCGTCTTGGGTTGCGGCCAATCTCGAATCGCTTCAACTTTACTTTGGTCAACCTGTATCCCTTTCTCTGAAACAACATACCCCAGAAATAACATGCTATGCGTCATGAATACGCATTTCTTCGTTGCAGCATAGAATTGTTCTTGTCGCAATACCATTAGCACTTCTCTAAGATGGTTCAAATGTTCCTCTGGACTCCCACTGTAAATCAGAATATCATCAAAATACACCACCACAAATTTCCCAATGAACAGTCGAAAAATCTGATTCATCACTCTCATAAAAGTACTTGGTGCATTTGATAAACCAAACGGCATGACCAACCACTCGTATAGACCCTCCCTGGTTTTAAAAGCAGTCTTCCACTCATCTCCTGGTCTGATACGAATTTGATGATATCCGCTCTTCAAATCAATCTTTGAAAAGATAGTAGCTCCGCTTATTTGATCTAACAAGTCATCCAACCTCGGCATCGGAAATCTATATCTCACAGTAATCTTGTTCAATGCTCGGCTGTCAGTGCACATCCTCCACGTCCCATCCTTCTTGGGTACCAATAAAGCTGGTACAGCGCAAGGACTCAGACTCTCCTGCACACGCCCCTGCTCAAGCAATTCCTCTACCTGCCTCCGCAACTCTTCATGTTCCTTCGGACTCATTCGATAATGGGGTCTGTGTGGTAATACAGCACCTGGAACAAGATCTATCTGATGTTGTATGTCCCTCAATGGCGGTAACTCCGTTGGTAACTCCTCTGGAAATACATCGTCAAATTATTTCAAGATTGGTTTAACTTCTTCAGGAATTTCAACTTCTTCACTGCTCTCACGCCCAATCAACAAGAATACTTCCGGTTCTTCCTCAACTTCTTTAACAAACTCCTTTAAAGTCAATAAAGTTTTCAGTTCTTCAATTTCTTCTGACTTACTTTCTTCTTGTGATCTCTTCTTCGGGACTAAGATAATCTTCGTGTCTTTAAACATAAAACTGTAGCTATTGGTCCGACCATCATGTAGTACTGCTCGATCATATTGCCATGGTCTTCCCAATAATAAATGACAAACATCCATCTCTACTACATCACACCATATTTCATCTTTGTATTTCTTCCCAATAGAGAATGGTACACGAACTCGTCTATCCACTTTCACTTCTCCTCCTTTTCTCAACCATGCTAACTTGTATGGACTCGGATGTTTCTCTGTCTTCAATTTCAACTTCGTCACAGCTTCGGTTGAAATAATATTATCACAGCTTCCTGCGTCGATCACAAACTTACACACCTTCCCCAGAATAGTACATGTTGACTGAAAGATATTACTCCTCAACCAACTAGCTTCCTCCTGCTTCGGTGTTAAACACGATCTTCTCAGCATTAGGTTACAACCTTCATCTCCTGACGCAATATCCTGCTCATTTCCCTCAACTGGACTAGAACACTCCCCATCAACTTCCTCATCTTCAACCTCTACAATCATGGTTCGTTTCTTCGGCTTTGGACACTCACTGCTTTTATGACCCAATTCCTGACAATTGTAACATTTGAAACCATTGTTAACCCTTGTCTTCTCAGCCTCCTTCACAACTGGTTTTGCAATAGCTTTTGAAACATTCGAACTCCCACTAACTCCCTTCATCGGATTGTTGTAATTTGTAAACACACCTCCTCCTCGTCTCCCTTGTTTTTCCCAAGCCAACGCTTTCTGATGTGCTTCTGCCACAGATCTTGGATCGAACATATTAACCATATCCTGAATCTGCATTCTCAATCCCCCAATGAATCTAGATGTCAGCTGCTCTTCTGTTTCCATAATATCATTCCTCGCAATAAGTTGATAGAATTCATCAGCATAGTCATTAACTGTCTTTGTGCCCTGCCTCAAGTTTTGCAAACGTTGATACATCAAAGATTGATAATTGTAAGGTAAGAACGTTGCTTTCATCAATTTCTTCATCTTCTCCCAAGACTCAATTTTCGACTTTCCCATACGTTCACGTGTAAGCTTGGTTTGCTGCCACCATGCCAAAGCCCTACCCCTTAGCCTCGTAGCAACCAACTTCACTCTACGATGTTCTGGAACTTCTTTGAAGTCAAAAATCTCCTCAACATTAGCTACCCAATCTAGAAACTCTTCCGCTTGCATACCACCCTTGAATTCAGGAATTTCTGTCTTCATCCCCGATTCCCACTTGTGATCATACTCAGAATAGTTTCTTCCTTGACCTCTTCCTTGAATACTACCACCATCATACTCCTCTTCAAAATCAGATGCATAACGATGTCGATTCTGACCACCAACATCTCTACTACCATTACGCCTTCCACCATCATCCCTTCTATCAACATTCCTCCGTTCGCGATCATTCACGTTCCTCCCACGTCCTTGATCATTTTCAATACTTCGGTCTCGATTAGAATGTGGCGAGACTCTACTACCCCCATGGTTAGATTCTGGTGAAACCCTTCTCCGATTTTGATTCATCTCCGTCATAAGCTTCTCTAATCGGCCAATTCCTTCATTAAGCTTCTCACTAAAATTCTCATTGATTCTTTGCTCCATCTCATCAGCCTCTTCTCTTCGATATAAAGCATCTACGTTTTGGTGGCGATTAGCTCTTCTTGGCGGCATACTTGAAAACTTCACAAATTCTTCAACACTTCAAATTCAAACACTTTCCGGATTTTGATCCAAAATGAAACGGATCGAAACTTCCACTTTGTAGCAAATCGCGATGGACAAAGTTTCGGCCTCCAATGCAAATCCGAACTTCAATCTTCAAATCAATGCGAACAACTTCTTCCTCTCGGTCGTGTCTCAACACTTCCAACTCGGCTTCTCTTCAAAC
The DNA here is from genome assembly GCA_030737815.1 of Allium fistulosum. Lineage (NCBI taxonomy): Eukaryota > Viridiplantae > Streptophyta > Magnoliopsida > Asparagales > Amaryllidaceae > Allium > Allium fistulosum. Next base: position 241,568,962 of record CM060902.1, read on the forward strand.
TTTAAAACTCTTCAAATGATTAGGCTCCAAGTCTCGATCTAGCTATGATTGGCTAGAACAAGCTCTGATACCAAAACTGACGCAGCGGATAATTCAAAATGATGTAGATCGGTGAAAGTAGCAGTCGATGGATTAATGAATGCTGAATTGCCCGAATTCGTTGATCCGAAGATACCGAACTCTAGCTATCTCGAACTCGTTGATCGCGAACGATACCGGGTTCAAAGATCTTCAATTCTTCAATCGTTGATCAAGCGCACTTGATTCCGCGAATCGGCTTCTACAATCGTTGAATCGAGCGCACTCGATTATCCGAAAGAGGAGATAGGAGATTACACTCAACTACCAATTTGAATGAAAGCACAAAGCAATCAAAGAGAATTTTATTCCAAAATCAACAACCTTTACAAATGACCATACATGCCTATTTATAGGCTACAACTCACGCAGTGTAGAAAACTTCACAACTCCTAGGTCGGAAACGACCTATGTACAACACAGCGACTTATCACATTAAAATACAATACAACGACCTAAAAACAAACAGGCTTAAAGATAAACGACTCACTTAGGTCGGTAACGACCTAATTACATTTTTCAACGACTTAACAAATGAACGGCATCTGATAAAGCGGCATAACAATCTACGGCTACAATTTTCCGCGACTTAAGACCCAACAGCATTCAGATCAGCGAGTTAAGGAAATCCATGGTATCCAGAGCTTTGCGACCTAAGAATGAACGGCATCCCTTCGTTTGCGACCTAACAGAAGCGGCTTCAGAAATTGTTTGCGACCTAAGCCTCCACGACCTAAGACTTTGCGACCTAAGTCTTCGCGACCTAAGACTTTGCGACCTAAGTCTTCGCGACCTAAGACTTTGCGACCTAGGCCTTCGCGACCTAAGACTTTGCGACCTAGGCCTTCGCGACCTAACTTAGCTCGTAACTCGTTAGGTCGAATCACCTTTCCCTTCAGACTGTTAGGTCGTAGCATGTGATCTTTGAAACCGGTAGGTCGTTGGAGCGACCTAGAAGCCTCGTTAGGTCGTATGCGACCTAATACTTCACCAATTTGGACCCTGCCACTTTTCCCAGCATTACTTGCTCCCTCCTCTATCTCGCTAGGTCGTGAGCTGTTTTCCTGAGCATTGGTTCCGTTAGCTCGTGAGCGACCTAAAAACCCATTAGGTCGTGAGCGACCTAAGACTTCAATTTTGAACGACTTATTTTCCAGTTTTGGATTGTTAGGTCGTGCGTGATCTAAGACTTGTGAACTCTTAGCTTGCGCTGCATCACTCATGCATACTACTTTTAAGAATTTAATCTACATATATATATATATATATACTTCCATACACATCAATATGTATGTATTCTTGGAGTTCAAGGTTTTAGCTTATATTCATGTGCATTTCCTGTGCACACATGTACACACACCGATACACTATCAAGCTATATCAATTCCTCCTTCAAAATTTATTTAAAAATTATTTTAAATTTATTTATATTTTCCAGAATAAATTCCTAAAATCTTGGGTCATTACACAGTATTTAGTTAATGCAAATACTCTTAGCTGTATGTTCTGTTATATACTATATACTGGCGAGCCACTTATATAAATGTTTTTTTGTTTACCATATATGTTGTAGGTTACATTTGGGCGGTCTTGTTTATATTATATATATATATGTAAATAATAATGGTATAAGTTCATCTATAGGTTTGGTTTATATATTTTATATAATACTGTTGTTACAGTATTGTGTATTGTTGAAATAGTTTGAGATATGTTAGTATATAGTGTTTTGTATATGATAATGTATATATACAGTCTGTAAGAGTTATATTTGTTTTATATAAATAATGTTGATTTTATATAAACATCGGCATGTTCAAGTTTATATAGTTTAAAAAAAATCTGGTTATATATATATATTTAATTCTTAATACTTGAGATTTAAGAAAATGATTTTGGAATTTTATACTGTTTCGAAATTTGGCTTAATTTTAAATAATGGGGAAAATATATATATATTTCAATAATGATGTGTGTATATATATTCGGTTTATATCGAAACCGATTTGATTTGATTTCATTGATGCCTATCTATCAGTTTGCTCGTCGAATCGTGTCCGTCTAGCTTTGCCTTGGGATTCGTGCTTACATTCGTAACTCAACTTCATTATCTATCCTCTCTAGCCTCGAAAGGTGAGAAATCACTCATGATTAATGTTCTTATATTTATTAAATTTGATTTCAATTGAAACGTCAACTGAAATATGCTATTGTTAGTTATTTACATTGTTATATATGCTATTATTTGTATCTGTTCACCTGTGACATCTGACACCATTATCTGTTATTTATATTGATGATATATGCATGTTATATTATTATCATATCTGTAACGACCCAGAATTTTGAACAAATTAAATTGAGAATATTTAATTAATTTTAAATATTTGAACGACGATTTAATTTGAATTCCGAAGATAACTTTGAATTGGACGATTAAAGTATATAAATTTAATCGATTGAGAGTTGAATAAAAATTTATATCTTCAATTTAAAGTTGAAGAAAAATATTTCGAAAGCTTTTAAAATTCGTATTGATAATACCGAAGCTAATCGAACTGTCAGGATTGAATTTGAAACTGTTCTGTTCAGTTTTGAATTTAATTGTTCGAATCGATATTTAAAATAGTCAATTTTCGGACAGTCTCGGAATTCGACGAAACCAGTTCCATTGGGTCCGTAATATTGAATTATTACCGGATTTCAAATTTCGTGGCATTTGGAATTGTTGTGTGTACATATGACGTTTAAACGCGTTAAAATAAAATGAGATTCGATTTAAATTTAACTTTTAAAATTGGTCAACACATAAGCACGTTCTTCCCTAAATTTTTGCCTAAATTCACGAACGAAGTCACGCAACCCATACTTCCCTTAACCCACGCCAAGTATCACGGGTACGAACTCGTGCCAACAAATCTCGTTCAAAAGAAACTCACAACTTCCCTTCCAAATGAAATCAAACAAAATAAAAATGGCCGAAGCCCTCTCAAATTCAAAAACAAACGGCAGTTCTCCCCTATTCTAGTTTTGTTCGAAGTTGAATTTTAAAGATGTGGGGAGAGGCGATAGCAGCGCGTGGGCAGGCGCGTAGGCGAGCACGCGACCGGGGGGAGAAATCGCGATGACGCGATAGGTGGCGGCACGACAGTTCGACGTCGAGGAAAGCTCGAAGTCTCGAGTCGTTTGGATTTGGGGTTTTGGGAAGCTCGAGTTGGCATTCGGTTATGGGGATTCGCGTGATTTTGGTGGACGATGCACTGTGAGGGCTGGGAGTTCGCGAGCAGCTTCGAGGCAACGGCGAGCTAGAAGGCGAAGTCACGAACGGCAGCGCGAGGGGAGTTCGAAGCAGTGTCGCGTATTTGGGATTGATGCTCGATCGAGTCGCTGCAGCGTAGGTGGCCGCGACGAGCTGGCTAATGGTGGAGTCGCGTCAAGTTCATCTGGTTGACAATGAGGTATAATTTAGTTTCAGAGTTAAAGTTATTTTTACAGTGAAAATATAAGTGTGTAATTTTGCCAAATTTATAAATTTAAAATTTTGTAAAATAAATTATCTCCAGAGAAGAAAAAAAAAAAAAAAGGAAAAGGTTCACTGTTAATTTTAAAATTTTAAAATTGAAGTTAGATGAATTTAAATAAAGAAGAAGTTGTTAATTAAAACTATCATAACGGAAAAATTGATAGTTCGATTTAAATTCGAATGTTAATAAATTCGGTAGTTGACTAAAATTACAAATGGAATTGTTGATTTATTCAAATATTTATAGATTGTGTAAATTGTTTATACCAGGTTAAAAATCGAGAAAACAAAACTGAAATGGAAAGTGGATGGAAAATTTAAAAATCTAAGGTGAGATCTCCTCACTCAGATTTATAAATTGATTGCAGTTATTGACTGTTTGATTTCTGTTGAATGTGCTATTAGATATGATAGGATATATCTATATATATAGCAGTATATACATATTGGCATATGTATATATTGGATTGATTGATTTTCCCGCCTCGTATAGCGGATGAGACCCTATTGCGCCGTTAGTAAGCGGATTTATAAAAAACCTATATACCGCGATAATTCCGTACTGGAGCGGAATTGGTATTGTGCTAACATCTTTGGATGCAGGGAAACAGGTTGGAGGGATCCAACTGGATTCCTCAACTGTATTTATTTATTTACAGATGTTGATATATATTCTGTTATCATATGATGATATATGATACTGACTGTTGTGATGGACTAATTGATGCGTTGCATCATTGGATTCAAGTTTTGAAGTTTTTAAAATAACGATTTTTACTTTAAAAAGGGATTTTAAAAGTGATTATTTGAAAGTATACGTTTATTAAATTTTTGAAATAATTTAGAAACGTTAAAATTATTAAAGTTATAAAAGTTAAGATTTTTGGTGAAATATAACTGAAAGATGATTTTTGAAATAAATAGCTAAGTAATTTATAAAGTCGCTTAAATTTGGAATTTTGAGTTATTAAAAACAATGTATATAAAAGATGTACAAAAATGGATATTTATAAATTGAAAATATTGGGATTGTAAGACAAGTTTCTATAAGTGTTAAAATGAAGTATAAATGGAATTTCATAAGTTAATGAAATCTGGAAGTTTAAATTTTGTAAAGTTAAGAGAATGATTTCTTTTAAAAATAAATGAATGATAAGTTATTAACTTAAAGTATGGACTTGTGATATTTATATCGAGTTATAAATTGAATTTGTTAATAAAAGGAATTTACAAAATCGAAGTTGTTAGAAAAATAGAATTGAAGTTTATAAACGTTGTTTTATAAATTCGAAATAGATTGAATGTGATAAATCTAATATAGAAGATTATTTAAGAAGATATATTCACGATTTTGAATAGCGAATTTTTATTGAATAAAAACGTGTAGAAATGATTGAAATGGGGTTAAGTAAATTTTATTCACGATTTTGGACAGTGAATATATTGTTAAGTAAAATGGATTCATTTTTGAAGAAGTGATATTTTAAAAATGAAGTTAAACATTTTAAAGGTGTTTTAAAATGTGTTGTGAATCGAAAGCATAGATTTCAACATTTATTGTTGAAATAGACGTTTTCGAGGAATAAGGAAATGGTGGACTATAACACTGTTGTTATAGTAAATGATTTTCGAAAGAAAATGTTTTATGTAGTATTGGGGTTTATATATCTATTTTTAATTCCGAATCCCTATACTATTGATTTTGGAGTCGTCGTAACGATGTTTTACGCAACATTCGTTTTGACTCAAATAGAAGTTAAAATGTATGATTTCCTTAAAGAATGAATGTATACTTAATATTGATTTAAATATATCGAATATTTTCAAATGTTGAAAATAAATGATTTGTGAAATACTTATTTTTAAATAAGTATGGAAATGCTTTTCCAAAATGAATTGAAATGTTTTTGAGAATTTATCTTCTTAAAGATAAAATGAAATTGAATATTTGAAATCGATTTGAGAATCGTATATCTGTAGATATTTGAGAATATGAATTCACTATGGAATTTATAAAAGGGAAGTTGTTTTAAAAATAAACATTGATTTATTTTTAAGTGTGGAAATTTTATATCTAGTAAAAGATATTTTGGAAAAGAAATAATTTGGAAAATTATTTGGAATCTGATGATGTTGCGCATCTTTATTGATAGTTAAATAACCGACTATCAATAATTACCTTTAAATAGGTGTTTGTTGTGAATTGGATGAATTTGAATGCCACACTTATTTTTGAATTTACGCTCACTATTCGGGTTAGCCGGGAAAGGACCATGGGGTCGTATAACCCATTCCGAATATGTGATACGTCGTTATGAATCGCATTTGAAGACCGGTGTTGAAGACCGGATATTTTTGAAAACGGAAGGATTACCGTCGAGTTACTCTACATCGACTGATCTTCGATTTAGAGGTTTTATCACCCTTAGTGACGGGAAGTCCTGACGTGATTGAAAATTATCCGGATATGCAAGGGCTTCGTGAGAAGTGCCTTCGGTTCTGTTCGATCCCGGAACAGACTTATATGGATTGTGTGTCTGACGCTACAATTTGAGATATAAAGCTGATTTCTTTCAAATACATTTCTGTTGGTGGCGGAGAATTTATTCTCTTAGCTTAACACCCTTCTCTGAGACGTACGAGCTCAGAGGTTATGTAGTTGAAATTTATCAGCGATATATCCCAACTTGGTAACGTGGCATACTGAGTGTTGCTGTGAAATGATCAGTGTTTGATCATTTGTGATATGATCATTTGTTTGATCTTATATCTTTGTGATCATAGGTTGATCATTTTGTTTGACCCGAAGCAGGGCTTTTTATAGAAAGCGTAGCTTTGTGGACGAGACTTCATCGAGCCTCACACCCCGGAAATGGTCGAAACAGGACGAATGCGGCAAGGTTCTAGGGAGTAGCGCCCCTTAGTGTATGTCATTCCTTCTGGATAAAGGTGGTATCATGGTATGGAGCCCAGATACTTAACCTCTGTGGTTACTGCATTATTTTTTTTCTATGTGGTTTGTTGGAAATCGGGGATCCTCGGGAAGATCGGTGACGATCGGGGGATGGCATACGCGTGTCAGTAGTTACCTATTTTTGCAGAGGTAACCCGGCCTTGTGTTGGCAGAGATCCGGTTAGGTTCTCGGGTCGTCTATTCCAGGGACGTACCCATCGTGGAAAAGGAAGTTCCTTAGCCTGACCATTTGTTGGAAATCGAAAGAAACAATACGTGACTTGTACGGTTTTAGTTGTAGAACCTATCATTCACTTATGGTGGCGCCCCACTGTTTGGATGGTAGCTATAGTAGGCATAGTTCGAAATGTCTATGCTGGCTAAGATTTATATTATACTTTCGAAATGATTTCTACACTATGCACTAATAATAATATCAAAAAGGATTTGATTTTGCGTAGTAAGCATCTTTGACTATCATAAGAAGAAATCTCCTCCAATTCTGCGTTTGCATTGTGTGTGTGGTGGGAGGTCTTATGGTAGTTTCATTTTTCAAAAGCATTGCGAATTGACTTTAAAATTCTCTGCTGTTTATTATAAAGAATAACTGTTTTACGATCTCACACCAGTCACCATGACTGACTCGGAGTTTATTGTTTCCCTTCTAAACTCTGGGTGCCCACCAATTTCCACACGGGCAGCCTAGAGTTATATTATCAGGATATTCTGGATATTCTGGAGCTTTGGAGATAAGCTGGAGGACGAGACGTAGTATTTGTATCTGATAGTATTCATTCCGCTGTGTATTCTGTATGAGGACAGGTTATACAACCGTCCATTGTTGTATTGAGTTGTATATTGACTCTGATGATTGATGTATGTATAAAATGATATAGTTCTTTGTTTTAAAAGACTAGTAATTATCTATTATATATTGTTCCGCTGCGATGTGTAAAATTCTGATATTGTTTTCTGTTGCTGTTCTGTTGTTCTGTTGTCTTTCTTCTTCCTTCTTCTGTTTTCTTCTTCTTCTACTTTTTCTTTTTCTAAAAACCCTCACTATTGGAGTTTCCGGCACTCGATTGTTCGTCAGTCGATAAAGTGAGTATCGATGTTGAATTTTCGAAAGTCGAAAATTTCGGTATGTGACAAAGTGGTATCAGAGCATATGGTTAAGCGACAACCCTGCTCTGTTGGGTGTTACTCATTAGAGATAGAGTCAGTAGTACTCTAGAATGAGTTGAGTGTAATAATAGATATGAGCGCGTATTTGTTATTGAATATAAAATTGTTTTATATTGTGATGACTGGTTTATTGAGTGGTATATGAACCTTCCTCGGCACAGTCTTGCAAAACTGTATCGAAGGGGTTTCTAAACACTTGAATAGAACAGTTCGGCACAGTATGGTTTTAAATAGGGCGAATCAAATAATTTTGCCCAAAACTATTTTTGTATAGAAACGAATTGATTTTCTATGAATTATCATAATATATGGATGTTTGGTTGTTAGGAAGGTGATGATATTGAAATGTTATCATTACTATTGAAACTGAATAAGAAACTGAAATCGTAACTCCAAAGTTAAGGAATAAAATTCACAGACAAATGAAATTTGAGAATATAAATTATAAATGTGAATTGTAATTTAAAACGGAATTCCAGGGAAGTTTTTGGAAATGTTTTGAAAAGAATTTGAAAATTTTGGAGATTTGGAAAGTTTAAATTCCTTTTTGATTTGAAAATGAATTTCAAAGGTTTGAAAAGTATTTTAGAGAGATGAAAGCTCTAAACTCTTTTCGGTCGCTGGAAAATAACTTCGGTAATGACTGCAGCATCACTGATGTTCATTTTCGGGTTTCCAAAAGAGGAATTGCTGCTAAATTATTTTAAATGGAAAGTTGTTTAAAATTTGGGTTTTTGTTTTAGAAAATTCAAAGGAAGATTTGAATTGTTTTCAAAATGGCTTTGAAAGGTTGAAAAGACTCTGGAATACCATATTTATGAAATAAGTTGATAACTTATAAAACATTAGAAATCTGATTGGAATAAGATTCAAATTGAAAAGGAATAAATTTGTGAATGAATGAATAAATTTGCAAGTGAATCAATTAAATAAAATGAGATTGAAAAGTGATTCATTTCAAAATTGTAAGAAATAGATTGAATTGAATTTGATTTGTGAAAAATGAAGTGAAGTATTAAACTCAAATTAGTAAGTGAAGCTAATTGAATATTGATCAAATGAATTGGTAATTGGAACTAATTTAAGATAGTGCAGTTGTAAATGACAAATAATTGATAAAATTCAATATTTCAGAATTGAAGTTAAATAGAATCCAAATTGAATTGAAATTGTGAAATAGAATTCAAATGAATTTGAAATGTAAACTTGAGTGAAAAGAATATATAACTTCAATAGAGAATTAAAAATGATGTAAGAAGTATATATTGAAAACTTTGAAATTGAATGTGCAAAATGGTTTGAATGCTGTAACTAGATATAATGGCTAGTAGATATACAGGTATTGTAAAGGAATTGGAATTTTGATTTCACAGATAATTTGAATTGCTCGACAAAAGGTACGTATTTGAATTATAATATGAGTTTTTGATGATTTCTTGTCTAGCCGCTTGGCTTTTTCTTTTTCTTTTTGAAATCTGAGAGTCCGTAGGGACGTTTTGTAGTAGTGCCGTATTAGCCGCGCAAAGGAGACGCTGGCGAAATTTTTCGGAAATTTAGGGCGTTAGAAAATTTTTGAGAAATTTGAAAGTTTAAATTTGAATTTGAATTCGAATTTGAATTTAGAAGTTAAACAATGTTGTTTGGAACTTATAGTTGAAGTTGAAAATTTAGTTTGAATAATAACGAATCTTTAGTAGAAAGATTTGTTTTGGAAAATTGGTTAAACTATTAGATGTTGAAAAATAGTAGACGAGTTAAGGACCTTTTTCCCTAACTTGTAATTTCGAGGACGAAATTCTTTTAAGGAGGGAAGTTTGTAACGACCCAGAATTTTGAACAAATTAAATTGAGAATATTTAATTAATTTTAAATATTTGAACGACGATTTAATTTGAATTCCGAAGATAACTTTGAATTGGACGATTAAAGTATATAAATTTAATCGATTGAGAGTTGAATAAAAATTTATATCTTCAATTTAAAGTTGAAGAAAAATATTTCGAAAGCTTTTAAAATTCGTATTGATAATACTGAAGCTAATCGAACTGTCAGGATTGAATTTGAAACTGTTCTGTTCAGTTTTGAATTTAATTGTTCGAATCGATATTTAAAATAGTCAATTTTCGGACAGTCTCGGAATTCGACGAAACCAGTTCCATTGGGTCCGTAATATTGAATTATTACCGGATTTCAAATTTCGTGGCATTTGGAATTGTTGTGTGTACATATGACGTTTAAACGCGTTAAAATAAAATGAGATTCGATTTAAATTTAACTTTTAAAATTGGTCAACACATAAGCACGTTCTTCCCTAAATTTTTGCCTAAATTCACGAACGAAGTCACGCAACCCATACTTCCCTTAACCCACGCCAAGTATCACGGGTACGAACTCGTGCCAACAAATCTCGTTCAAAAGAAACTCACAACTTCCCTTCCAAATGAAATCAAACAAAATAAAAATGGCCGAAGCCCTCTCAAATTCAAAAACAAACGGCAGTTCTCCCCTATTCTAGTTTTGTTCGAAGTTGAATTTTAAAGATGTGGGGAGAGGCGATAGCAGCGTGTGGGCAGGCGCGTAGGCGAGCACGCGACCGGGGGGAGAAATCGCGATGACGCGATAGGTGGCGGCACGACAGTTCGACGTCGAGGAAAGCTCGAAGTCTCGAGTCGTTTGGATTTGGGGTTTTGGGAAGCTCGAGTTGGCATTCGGTTGTGGGGATTCGCGTGATTTTGGTGGACGATGCACTGTGAGGGCTGGGAGTTCGCGAGCAGTTTCGAGGCAACGGCGAGCTAGAAGGCGAAGTCACGAACGGCAGCGCGAGGGGAGTTCGAAGCAGTGTCGCGTATTTGGGATTGATGCTCGATCGAGTCGCTGCAGCGTAGGTGGCCGCGACGAGCTGGCTAATGGTGGAGTCGCGTCAAGTTCATCTGGTCGACAATGAGGTATAATTTAGTTTCAGAGTTAAAGTTATTTTTACAGTGAAAATATAAGTGTGTAATTTTGCCAAATTTATAAATTTAAAATTTTGTAAAATAAATTATCTCCAGAGAAGAAAAAAAAAAAGGAAAAGGTTCACTGTTAATTTTAAAATTTTAAAATTGAAGTTAGATGAATTTAAATAAAGAAGAAGTTGTTAATTAAAACTATCATAACGGAAAAATTGATAGTTCGATTTAAATTCGAATGTTAATAAATTCGGTAGTTGACTAAAATTACAAATGGAATTGTTGATTTATTCAAATATTTATAGATTGTGTAAATTGTTTATACCAGGTTAAAAATCGAGAAAACAAAACTGAAATGGAAAGTGGATGGAAAATTTAAAAATCTAAGGTGAGATCTCCTCACTCAGATTTATAAATTGATTGCAGTTATTGACTGTTTGATTTCTGTTGAATGTGCTATTAGATATGATAGGATATATCTATATATATAGCAGTATATACATATTGGCATATGTATATATTGGATTGATTGATTTTCCCGCCTCGTATAGCGGATGAGACCCTATTGCGCCGTTAGTAAGCGGATTTATAAAAAACCTATATACCGCGATAATTCCGTACTGGAGCGGAATTGGTATTGTGCTAACATCTTTGGATGCAGGGAAACAGGTTGGAGGGATCCAACTGGATTCCTCAACTGTATTTATTTATTTACAGATGTTGATATATATTCTGTTATCATATGATGATATATGATACTGACTGTTGTGATGGACTAATTGATGCGTTGCATCATTGGATTCAAGTTTTGAAGTTTTTAAAATAACGATTTTTACTTTAAAAAGGGATTTTAAAAGTGATTATTTGAAAGTATACGTTTATTAAATTTTTGAAATAATTTAGAAACGTTAAAATTATTAAAGTTATAAAAGTTAAGATTTTTGGTGAAATATAACTGAAAGATGATTTTTGAAATAAATAGCTAAGTAATTTATAAAGTCGCTTAAATTTGGAATTTTGAGTTATTAAAAACAATGTATATAAAAGATGTACAAAAATGGATATTTATAAATTGAAAATATTGGGATTGTAAGACAAGTTTCTATAAGTGTTAAAATGAAGTATAAATGGAATTTCATAAGTTAATGAAATCTGGAAGTTTAAATTTTGTAAAGTTAAGAGAATGATTTCTTTTAAAAATAAATGAATGATAAGTTATTAACTTAAAGTATGGACTTGTGATATTTATATCGAGTTATAAATTGAATTTGTTAATAAAAGGAATTTACAAAATCGAAGTTGTTAGAAAAATAGAATTGAAGTTTATAAACGTTGTTTTATAAATTCGAAATAGATTGAATGTGATAAATCTAATATAGAAGATTATTTAAGAAGATATATTCACGATTTTGAATAGCGAATTTTTATTGAATAAAAACGTGTAGAAATGATTGAAATGGGGTTAAGTAAATTTTATTCACGATTTTGGACAGTGAATATATTGTTAAGTAAAATGGATTCATTTTTGAAGAAGTGATATTTTAAAAATGAAGTTAAACATTTTAAAGGTGTTTTAAAATGTGTTGTGAATCGAAAGCATAGATTTCAACATTTATTGTTGAAATAGACGTTTTCGAGGAATAAGGAAATGGTGGACTATAACACTGTTGTTATAGTAAATGATTTTCGAAAGAAAATGTTTTATGTAGTATTGGGGTTTATATATCTATTTTTAATTCCGAATCCCTATACTATTGATTTTGGAGTCGTCGTAACGATGTTTTACGCAACATTCGTTTTGACTCAAATAGAAGTTAAAATGTATGATTTCCTTAAAGAATGAATGTATACTTAATATTGATTTAAGTATATCGAATATTTTCAAATGTTGAAAATAAATGATTTATGAAATACTTATTTTTAAATAAGTATGGAAATGCTTTTCCAAAATGAATTGAAATGTTTTTGAGAATTTATCTTCTTAAAGATAAAATGAAATTGAATATTTGAAATCGATTTGAGAATCGTATATCTGTAGATATTTGAGAATATGAATTCACTATGGAATTTATAAAAGGGAAGTTGTTTTAAAAATAAACATTGATTTATTTTTGAGTGTGGAAATTTTATATCTAGTAAAAGATATTTTGGAAAAGAAATAATTTGGAAAATTATTTGGAATCTGATGATGTTGCGCATCTTTATTGATAGTTAAATAACCGACTATCAATAATTACCTTTAAATAGGTGTTTGTTGTGAATTGGATGAATTTGAATGCCACACTTATTTTTGAATTTACGCTCACTATTCGGGTTAGCCGGGAAAGGACCATGGGGTCGTATAACCCATTCCGAATATGTGATACGTCGTTATGAATCGCATTTGAAGACCGGTGTTGAAGACCGGATATTTTTGAAAACGGAAGGATTACCGTCGAGTTACTCTACATCGACTGATCTTCGATTTAGAGGTTTTATCACCCTTAGTGACGGGAAGTCCTGACGTGATTGAAAATTATCCGGATATGTAAGGGCTTCGTGAGAAGTGCCTTCGGTTCTGTTCGATCCCGGAACAGACTTATATGGATTGTGTGTCTGACGCTACAATTTGAGATATAAAGCTGATTTCTTTCAAATACATTTCTGTTGGTGGCGGAGAATTTATTCTCTTAGCTTAACACCCTTCTCTGAGACGTACGAGCTCAGAGGTTATGTAGTTGAAATTTATCAGCGATATATCCCAACTTGGTAACGTGGCATACTGAGTGTTGCTGTGAAATGATCAGTGTTTGATCATTTGTGATATGATCATTTGTTTGATCTTATATCTTTGTGATCATAGGTTGATCATTTTGTTTGACCCGAAGCAGGGCTTTTTATAGAAAGCGTAGCTTTGTGGACGAGACTTCATCGAGCCTCACACCCCGGAAATGGTCGAAACAGGACGAATGCGGCAAGGTTCTAGGGAGTAGCGCCCCTTAGTGTATGGCATTCCTTCTGGATAAAGGTGGTATCATGGTATGGAGCCCAGATACTTAACCTCTGTGGTTACTGCATTATTTTTTTTCTATGTGGTTTGTTGGAAATCGGGGATCCTCGGGAAGATCGGTGACGATCGGGGGATGGCATACGCGTGTCAGTAGTTACCTATTTTTGTAGAGGTAACCCGGCCTTGTGTTGGCAGAGATCCGGTTAGGTTCTCGGGTCGTCTATTCCAGGGACGTACCCATCGTGGAAAAGGAAGTTCCTTAGCCTGACCATTTGTTGGAAATCCAAAGAAACAATACGTGACTTGTACGGTTTTAGTTGTAGAACCTATCATTCACTTATGGTGGCGCCCCACTGTTTGGATGGTAGCTATAGTAGGCATAGTTCGAAATGTCTATGCTGGCTAAGATTTATATTATACTTTCGAAATGATTTCTACACTATGCACTAAAAATAATATCAAAAAGGATTTGATTTTGCGTAGTAAGCATCTTTGACTATCATAAGAAGAAATCTCCTCCAATTCTGCGTTTGCATTGTGTGTGTGGTGGGAGGTCTTATGGTAGTTTCATTTTTCAAAAGCATTGCGAATTGACTTTAAAATTCTCTGCTGTTTATTATAAAGAATAACTGTTTTACGATCTCACACCAGTCACCATGACTGACTCGGAGTTTATTGTTTCCCTTCTAAACTCTGGGTGCCCACCAATTTCCACACGGGCAGCCTAGAGTTATATTATCAGGATATTCTGGATATTCTGGAGCTTTGGAGATAAGCTGGAGGACGAGACGTAGTATTTGTATCTGATAGTATTCATTCCGCTGTGTATTCTGTATGAGGACAGGTTATACAACCGTCCATTGTTGTATTGAGTTGTATATTGACTCTGATGATTGATGTATGTATAAAATGATATAGTTCTTTGTTTTAAAAGACTGGTAATTATCTATTATATATTGTTCCGCTGCGATGTGTAAAATTCTGATATTGTTTTCTGTTGCTGTTCTGTTGTTCTGTTGTCTTTCTTCTTCCTTCTTCTGTTTTCTTCTTCTTCTACTTTTTCTTTTTCTAAAAACCCTCACTATTGGAGTTTCCGGCACTCGATTGTTCGGCAGTCGATAAAGTGAGTATCGATGTTGAATTTTCGAAAGTCGAAAATTTCGGTATGTGACAATATCTGTTATCACTCTACAAATTCCCTATTAGTATAGAATTCCCTATGGGTTGAAATGATACATATCCGAACGATCTGCAGAATATGAGAAAATCATTATGGGTTGAAATGATAAACCCAAGCGATATTCATTTGAATTGAAATTGGGATTGTGGGTTGAAAAGATATATACCCGTATATATATATTTAAATTGCAGATTGAAATGATAAATATCCGTATCACTTGACCATAGGATAGAAAATTATATATACAGACACTGTTGGTCTATATATACATATTTTTTTTGAAATTGATTTCTATGGTTTTGAAAAGAAATATATGGTTTTAATAAATATTGATTTTAAAGATTTATTAAAGTTGATTGAATAAAGTTGATATATATATATATATGTTTATGTATTTATTTAAAGTATATATTTTAAAATATAGAGTTATAATGATTCAGGTTGGAAAGATAAATTTGAAATTGGTTTGAAATTATATTTATTCATGAATTATACTTAAATAAGTTTGATTTGAAATTTATTGAATTTGAAATTTTAATGATGTGTTTTACAACTTGAAATTGATTAAAGGTGAATTAAATGGATATTTCAAACTTATACAATTTAAATGGGATATTTTGTAAAGATAAATTTAGATGATTATTAAAATGATTAAGTAAATATTTCAAAATTAAATAATAGTAAAGTGAATTTGATATATGGATGAAATTATCGAATTTAGCTTTGAAATGTTGAATATTTAAAGCATTGAAATATATTGAAATTGAAATGGTTTATTTGTGGTTCAAATCGGTATTTGAAATCGATATAATTTGAGATGTTTAAGAATTAAATTTAAAATTGAATTTTAGAATCCGAGTTGATTTGAATCGATTTGTGGAAGTTGAGGAAGCTATTTTATTATATAAAGTAATTTTAAATTATATCTAAAACTATTTATATATTTTACTTTACAAATTATTTTCATATAAACTATTTTTAATATAAACAATTTTATTATAACTATTTTAATATAAACTATTTTAAATATAAATTATTTTAATATAACTATTTTAACTTATAACTATTTTATATAAACTATTTTATATAAACTCTTTTATTTTATAAACTATTTTATTATATATACTATTATTTATATTTAAATTGTTCAAGTGGGAAGTTATGATTTCAAAGTTATGAATTTCAAAGTATTATATTATCAAGTGTTATGATTTCCAAAGTGTTACCATTTCTAAGCTTTATAATCTCGAAAGTGTTATAACTTTGAAAGTGCTATGATTTTGGAAATGGATATATTTGAAGTGAAAATGATATCGTTTTGATATGGTTTGAAATGGAAATGATATTTTGGTTTTTGAAGTATAAACTATTTTGAAATGACCACAGTGTTATAATAACGATTGGTTGTTAAAGAGACCGGGATCAGATATGGTTATACTCTATGTCGATACCAAAAACCACTTTAACAACTGTGTACGCGGTGGAGATTCCAGAATGAAATAGGATGGTGGCGACGATCCTATATGAGGTATATACGTGGACCCAACTGCCATGAGTTTGCAAAAGGTGGCTAAAACAGGAGCAATCGACGGGCTAATGAGGTAGCTCCTCTAATCGGACACACTCCATCGTATACCATTCTATTACTTTGTGATTGATTTGGTGCGCACCTTCGGATTTTCGGGAGTGTGGCTCGAGGTGGGCGATTGCTTTGGCTCTACGTTACCACCGGCCCGGAAGTGTAATTGGTATATCTACACTGGCATTTCCTAGTTATGCCGTGTCACCTACCCTAGCGTGCTTTACTATGAGTTTGATTTGTGTCGTACCTATGGAGTATCCTCTGGTAGCTCCATTTTAAGGGGTATTATGGTACTGTATAGACTATTGACACTATAAAATGTGTTAAGTGGGATATGGGTAACGCCTTAACGCTATTTTGATAGTTTACTTTACTTTAGACATATTATAATAGCGTATATTACTACATATTATATAGTTTAGCGGATCCTTAGAGGATGGTTATCCCAAACGTCCTTTGAGTTACTTGTATTTCAGTTGATATTTCACTTGAGTTGGATTTATTGATATAAGAATGTTAATCCTGACTCGAGTGTTTCGTGTTTTGCTTTACGCTTGGGTCAGACTGAGTGATACAACATTTGAGACTCACCTTTGGAGTTGGAACTTTGCTTGGAGATCCAGCTATATATCCAGTTTTATGTTATTCAGTTGATTCCAGTGATGTATTCTGATCTTGTATTTGACTCTTGTATTGAGACATCTATGTATTCGTGACTTCTATTGTATCTTGTTTAACTCTGTTATATATATATATATAGTAGCTTCATGAACTACTATTCTTTTATTTCCGCTGCATTATTGTTATATTACTCCGTGTCTGTGATTCTGTGATTATTTATTTACTGTATATGCTGAGTTTTGCCAAATTTAAATTAACAATCTGATATTTTGATAAATTCAAGTCCAACATGTTGGATGCGAATGGTTGAAAATTTCAGGATGTTACAGTTGGTATCAGAGCTCTGGTTTTAGGCAAAACCCAACATATGTAGTAAATTTGATTACAGAATCACTTTCGTTCGAGCTTGAATTTCTTCCTTCTGACTCAAGTTCCTTTGAATTTTGGAACGTTTCCCTCGATTCCAAAATCTATCCTTGTCTTCCCTATTCGTGTTTCCTTGATTCCGGAGTAACACATAGCTCCATTGAATGATTTGTAAAAGAGTGAAACTCCTTTACAATTTGTATTGATTCACCGGAGATTTATGTATCCTCGGTTTACGATGTTGCTATCTTTGCTATACCCGAAATTCAATCTCTGGCGATCGAATGTCGATTTGCTCTAGAATTCTACCTCGATCTTATTTTTGAAGTCACGGTTGACCCGGTTAAGGTCGCCCGTGATAAATATCAATATGTCCATCCTCCTATTCTATTACTTAATCATCTTATCTTCGTTTCTAGCCTATCTGCTGGTTAGAATTCTTTTGATTAGGGTCTCTCTAAATTTGAATCTCTATTCTTGTTTTGAAATTCATTCTGGAATCATCGAGTGAGGGAGTGTATTTGTTTAATATTAAAATGTTTTATAGTTTGTTGTTTGAGTTGATGATGTTGATTTGGGTTTCCGATCGATTCATCTAATCAACGATATCGATAGGAATTCCAAAACACTTGAACAGAGCAAACTGACACAATATTATTTTCAAAATTTGGTAAATGAAATAAATTTGTATGATTATATTTTTTATATATAAGTAAATTTTTTTGGAATTTAAATAGTTATTTAAATTGGTTGTTTGAAATGATAATATTTGATTATCATTTATTGTTTTACAAATGAATTGATAAACGTGGCTTATAAATTGATTTGGAATTGAAATGAATTTAAATCAGGAATTTGAGAATTTAATTTTCGATGATTTCGAACTACGGTTTTGAAGTTTTAAAGTGTATATTATTTAAAGTATTTTCGAATAGAAATCGTTTTCAAAGAAATTTTAAAGGTTTAAATCAGTATCCTTCTCTTTTGTCGTTGGAAAATAATTTCGGTGATGGCGGCCGCATAATCGACGTTCATTTTCGAGTTACAAAGTGAAGAGACCATTCTGTAGCCTTGCTATGGTTTTGTTTTGGAAAGTAAATTGATTTGAATTCTTAAGCATGACTTGATTTATATTGAATATATGAGTATATGATTTTAAAATTTATCTGATATATAATATATATTTATCTCTAAATAGTTTGAAATGAAATCGGAAATCTAATTCTTAAATTTGGTTAAAAGATGATTTCAATTATAAATGAAACCAAAATTATGAATTAATATTTAAACTTGAATAATTGAATTGGGAAATTTTTGCTTGTATAATACTCAATTGCATTTCAATATAACTTACCTTAATTATTCAGAAGTTGAATATGTAATTGGATAGCATACAATATAAAATGATTTTATAAATAAAATTTGAGTGTTTATAATAAATGTTATACACTTAAATTTTGATTATAAAGATGTTAATAGAGATAAATAGAATAATAAGTTAATTGAATAACAGATGAGAAAAATAAAATAAATTTTGTTCTGAAAGAATTAACAAATTGAAATTGAATCAACTTAATGAAATACCTCGAATCAAAAATCAATTATTGAATATTAATTGATTTAAATTGAAATTTATATGATTAGAATTAACAGTTTGAACTAACAAATTTAAATTGAATGACTGTTTATTGATTTAACATAAATGGGTTTAACCAAATTATTGAATATTAATTAATTTAAATTGAAATTTATATGGTTTAAATTAATTATTTTATTTTGTTCCAAACTATTTTCTCTTCTGGTCGTTTTATTCTCCTACCTCCTTCCTTTTCGGGGACGAAAAGTTTTGAGTGGGGGAGAGTGCAACGACCCGTAAATTTTAGTGGTTTATTTATTGAATTTTGTGAAATTTTGAAATAAAAATTTGATATTTGGAATACGTCTAATTAAACATAGCAAATGGTAAATTTTCATCAGATAATATGGAAGTTTTTTTTGTAATTCTATTTCAATTTAGATCAGTTAAAATTTGATGACAATAAAATGTTTTCCAAATCTGAATATTTTTCAACAAAAAATTGGTAAATCATCTTCTGAGTAAGACGTCATATTTTGTTCCTCTAAATTTGGACTTCTATTGCTCTGTTCGTCTTATTTCTGACATTATAGCAGCATTTCGGTACCGATATCGATTTTGATCAGGATAATCATACCAATGATATCTGTATACCGTTTTGATCATCTCATTGTATGGATTTTTACGGTATATTCACTTTTGTGTCTTAGTGTCTGAAACGCGGTGGTACTCGCATAACTGATAACCATATCGGTAACCAGTTTGGGGCTTCTGGTCTCTGACACCCTTTCATATTCCACCGTTTACATTCCGTATTCCATCCTTTCGCAACGTTTGCCTTTTCATTTTTTTTTCTGCTTTTGGTTGCAAATTTATTTACATAAAAAAAATCAAGCAAAGCCTGTCCACTTCTTTCACTTGAAAAAAAAGAAACTTCACCTTCTAATTTTCTTTTCACATTCCTTTCATGGCCGTAACCATCAAGCCTACCTCCCAGGCCATTTTCTTCTTGCTTCGAGAATACACCACTACTTGCCTCCATTATTATTCTTGTCGCTTGAGAAAGTTTGCTTGCCCATGCTGTTCCATTTCATCGGCTACCTCCTAAGCCTAGGCCGCAGTTTCCCCTATGACGTGCTAACTCCCTCCGCCTTCCTCAAGCATATGCAGTAGCCATCTCCACCTTTTCCTCATCTGCAACTCCTCCCCTCTTCCCGCCGACAGCCGCCGTTCCCTCCACCCTCTTTCACTTCCCTTCTGAACTGCAGCCTCCTTCACTTCATTTTTCCATTCGAGGTATATATTGATTTGGAGTTTTGATTTCTTTTAGTATAAATATATACCATCTTGTATACAAATATTTTAGTGTATGCACCTGTCGTTATTTTGTGTACCAATATGATTTGCATAACTTCACAGGATGAATACAATATATGCATATAAGTTATATTTGTTAGCTGTAGCATATTTTAAAGATTTAAAATATGTTTATTTTTAAAGTATTGGTCAGTATATTATATATTGATGATATATTTATTCATGTCAGTTGTGGTTATATATATTTTTAGTTATGAGTGTTTACTGGATATACATTTTATGTTTTCATTATAAAAGTTTATATAAAAATTTATATATGATGATATACTGTTTGTTTACATACATATTTATATGTTATCTATTTATATGCTATTTTATATTTTCGGTCTCACTCCTAAGGGGACAGCTGTGAATATATATATACATACATATGTATGTTAATGTATGTAAGAATATCGATTTTTGGAATAGCTTTAAAAATAATAATGTTTTAAGTATACAATTTTACAGCTTTATATACTTATAATATAGTGACAGTTTTATGTTTATGTATAAATATATTTATATGTGTAAGCTGTATATAAGTTGTTATACGTACTAGTATATAAGATTTACTTTGCTGGTGTATGGTATAGGTATATTATATATATTATGTTACTGTTTGTGTATATGTAGTTATAGACCAGTTTTACATATATATAATATATGTGGGTTTATGTGATGCTGTTACAGTTTTATTTTATATATATTAGTTAAAAGGTTTAATTGAATATGTATAACAATTTTGTTATATTTTAACTATAGTTAGTTATAATATATAGTGTATATATATACTTTTCCAGTATTTAGTTAATGCAAATACTCTTAGCTGTATGTTCTGTTATACTATATACTGGTGAGCCACTTATATAAATGTTTTTTTTGTTTACCATATTGGTTGTATGTTACATTTGGGCAGTCTTGTTTATATTATATATATATATATGTAAATAATAATGGTATAAGTTCAGCTATAGGTTTGGTTTATATATTTTATATAATATTGTTGTTACAATATTGTGTATTGTTGAAACAGTTTGAGATATGTTAGTATATAGTGTTTTGTATATGATAATGTATATATACAGTCTGTAAGAGTTATATTTGTTTTATATAAATAATGTTGATTTTATATAAACATCGACATGTTCCAGTTTATATAGTATAAAAAAAATCTGGTTATATATATATTTAATTCTTAATACTTGAGATTTAAGAAAATGATTTTGGAATTTTATATTGTTTCAAAATTTGGCTTAATTTGATATATTAGGGAATATATATATATATATATTTCAATAATGATGTATATATATTTTCGGTTTATATCGAAACCGATTTGATTTGATTTCATTGATGCTATCAATTTGCTCGTCGAATCGTGTCCATCTAGCTTTGCCTTTGGATTCGTGCTTACAATCGTAACCCAACTTCATTGTCTATCCTCCCTAGCCTCGAAAGCTAAGCAATCACTCACAATTAATGTTCTTATATTTATTAAATTTGATTTCAATTGAAACGTCGATTCAAATATGCTGCTGTTAGTTATTTACATTGTTATATATGCTATTATCTGTATTTGTTCACCTGTGACATCTGACACCATTAGCTGTTATTTATATTGATGATATTTTCTTGGTATATTATTATCATATATGTTATCACTTTGCAAGTTCCCTGTTAGTATAGAATTCCCTATGGTTTGGAATGATACATACCCGAACGATCTGTAGAATAGGAGAAAATCGTTATGGGTTGAAATGATAAACCCAAGCGATTTTCATTTGAACTGAAATTAGGATTGCGGGTTGAAAAGATATATACCCGTATATATATTTAAATTGCGGATTGAAATGATATATATCCGTATCACTTGACCATAGGATAGAAAATTATATACAGACACCGTTGGTCTATATATACATATTTTTTTTTTGAAATTGATTTCTATGGTTTTGAAAAGAAATATATGGTTTTAATAAATATTGATTTTAAAGATTTATTAAAGTTGATTTAAAAAAGTTGATATATATATATATATATATATGTTTAAGTTTTTATTTAAAGTATATATTTTCAAATATAGAGTTATAATGATTCAGGTTGGAAAGATAAATTTGAAATTGGTTTGAAATTATATTTATTCAAGAATTATACTTAAATAAGTTTGATTTGAAATTTATTGAATTTGAAATTTTAAAGATGTGTTTTATAACTTGAAATTGATTAAAGGTGACTTAAATGGATATTTCAAACTTATATAATTTAAATGGGATATTTTGAATATTTAAATTTGTAAATTGAAGTTGCATTTAGATGATTATTGAAATGATTAAGTAAATATTTCAAAATTAAATAATAGTAAAGTGAATTTGATATATGTAAGAAATTATCGAATTTAGCTTTGAAATGTTGAATATTTAAAGCATTGAAATATATTGAAATTGAAATGGTTTATTTGTGGTTCAAATCGGAATTTGAAATCTATATAACTTGAGATGTTTAATTGAATTGAAATTAAAATTGAATTTTGGAATCCGAGTTGATTTGAATCGATTTGTGATAGTTGAGGAAGCTATTTTATTATATAAAGTAATTTTAAATTATATTTAAAACTATTTATATATTTTACTTTATAAATTATTTTCATATAAACTATTTTTAATATAAACAATTTTATTATAACTATTTTAATATAAACTATTTTTAATATAAATTATTTTAATATAACTATTTTAACTTATAACTATTTTATATAAACTCTTTTATATAAACTCTTTTATTTTATAAACTATTTTATTATATATACTATTATTTATATTTAAATTATTCAAGTGGGAAGTTATGATTTCAAAGTTATGAATTACAAAGTATTATATTATCAAGTGTTATGATTTCCAAAGTGTTACCATTTCTAAGCTTTATATTCTCGAAAGTGTTATAACTTTGAAAGTGCTATGATTTTGGAAATGGATATATTTGAAGTGAAAATGATATCGTTTTGATATGGTTTGAAATGGAAATGATATTTTGGTTTTTGAAGTATAAACTATTTTGAAATGACCACGGTGTTATAATAACGATTGTTTGTTAAAGAGACCGGGATTGGATATGGGCATACTCTCTGTCGATACCGAAAACCACTTTAACAACTGTGTACGCGGTGGAGATTCTAGAATGAAGTAGGATGGTGGCGACGATCCTATATGAGGTATATACGTGGACCCAACTCCCGTGAGTTGGCATAAGGTGGCTAAAACAGGAGCAATCGACGGGCTAATGAGGTAGCTCCTCTGATCGGACACACTCCATCGTATACCATTATATTACTTTGTGATTGATTTGGTGCGCACCTTCGGATTTTCGAAAGTGTGGCTCGAGGTGGGCGATTGCCGCGACTCTGCGTTACCACCGGCCCGGAAGTGTAATTGGTATATCTACCCTGGCATTGCCTAGTTGTGCTATGTCACCTACCCTAGCATGCTTTACTATGAAATTGATTTGTGTCGTACCTATGGAGTATCCTCTGGTAGTTCCAGTTTACGGGGTATTATGGTACTGTATAGACTATTGGCACTATAAAATGTGTTAAGGAGGATATGGGTAACGCCTTAATGCTATTTTGATAGTTTACTTTACTTTAGACATATTATAATAGCGTATATTACTACATAGTAGATAGTTTAACGGATCCTTAGAGGATGGTTATCCCAAACGTCCTTTGAGTTACTTGTATTTCAGTTGATATTTCACTTGAGTTGGATTTATTGATACAAGAATGTTAATCCTGACTCGAGTGTTTCGTGTTTTGCTTTATGCTCTGGTCAGGCTGAGTCATACAACATTTGAGACTCACCTTTGGAGTTGGAGCTTCGCTTGGAGATCCAACTATCTATCCAGTTTGCTGTTATTCAGTTGATTCCAGTGATGTATTCTGATATTGTATTTGACTATTATATTGAGACATCTATGTATTCGTGACTTCTGCTGTATCTTGTTTAACTCTGTTATATATATATAGTAGCTTCATGAACTACTATTCTTTTGTTTCCACTGCATTATTGTTATATTACTCTGTGTTTGTGATTCTATGATTATTTATTTACTATATATGATGAGTTTTGCCAAATTTAAATTAACATTCTGATATTTTGAGCAATTCAAGTCCGACTTGTTGGATGCGAATGGTTGAAAATTTCAGGATGTTACAAATATTAACAAGAAAACTTGTCAACATCCCCACAGCTATATGGTTAACAAGAAATATTGTTTACGCTTCAAAAGAAGATTTTTAGAAGGGATCACTCCCTTCGAAACCCCTTTCGATTGGGTTGACTTGGACAAATTACTTTTGGAGGGTGGTCTTATGAAAATACTAACGGTAGTTAATAGATCCAATCAACCTTATTAAAATGAAGGTTAAGGGGAAAGCACCTCTTTCAAAACCCCTTTTCTGAGTGAGTCAAAAGAGGTTATTTATATTAGACATTCATTTCTTTCGACTGTGTCGAAAGGCCATTTTGCCTTTAAGGAGAAGTGTTTGCTTTCGAGATCATTATTTATACTCTTCTGGAAAAAAACTCCTTTGAAAGGGTTGTATGTATTGTTGTGTGTGTGCACTTCGATGAAATTCATTTATATAGAATTGCTTATCATTTACACATCAGATCCCTTTCGAAACATCCCTTTCGACCAATTCAAAAGGGGTTTTGCTCTTTCAAAATATATCTGATGTACAATATGCAAGCTCTATGTCATATATGCAATGGAATATCATCTCGGGTAACATAAGTTCCATGAACTTATTAAAATCGAAACATCATCATCATCTTTGTTTATCATTAAATATCATTAAACACGATGATAATGTGATTCATATGAATATTATCCAAGTTGATCCCATGGCATCGCATAAGACAAAAGGGAATTAAGAAGATAAGCTAGCATCATGTGCAATTGATCATTGGAAAGCTAATGATCGAGATGATCTCCCCCAGGATCAAAATCTTTGTTAAATCCATGCGCTTCCTCTTTTAACATTAATCTAAATTAAGTTACAAGTAAGATTGCTTTTCCCCCAAATTGATTTAGGGTTACGAAGATTTGATTTTGCTAAGAAATTGGAGAATGAGTTTAGGATTCCAAAATCCGGTCCCTAAAATCGGACCCCTAGGGTCATATTTTGTAACATCACACCTATTTGTACGCTTAAGCAGACACACGTGCCAACTTAAACCATACAGAAGGGCGGATTGTTATGGGGTAAATAAGAAAAAGTTGAGAAATAAAAGAAACAAAATAGAATCTTGCAGCGGAACGATAAAATATAATAATCAAATAACAGTTCATGAAGCTGTTTTACAAAACATTTGATTATACTTATACAATACATATCAGAGTTACACATACCAGAGAATGATAATTAATGTAGCCGAATACAATGGTGTAGTGGAATATAATAAATAGTAGTAATTAAATCTTCGTCTTCATCCTCCAGACATAGGGTCTTCAAATCCTGAAATGCTCAGGCTGACCCGAGCGAATTAATAAGACAAAACACTCGAGTCAGAACTAAAAGATCTTATGTAAGTTAAATCAATGAAATAAATATGAGTGTAAACGGCGTCAGAGATGTTTACGGAGTTTGACATCTCCTATCCAGTGTCTAACGTGAGTGTAGTAACTTAAGAAATGTCTCTTAAGGATCCGTTAAACTATCTACTATATAGTAATATTCGCTATTATAATAATGTCTAATATAAAATAAACATACTTTTTAATAGCATCAAGGGGTTACCCATATAGCCCTTAACACGTAATAGTCCCAGTAGTCTATCCAGTATTAGCATACTCCCAAAATGGGGGCTACCCTCGATACTCCACAGGCTACGGGAGAAATCACAAATTGTAGTAAAGCTCGATATGGTAAGTGACACGGCACAACTAGGCAATGCCAGGGTAGATATACCAATTATGCATCCGGACTAGTGGTGATGCATAGCAGCCACTACCGCCCACCTCGAACAACACTCCCAAATCAAAAATCGAAGGGTGGCCACCAAATAAATCACAAGTAATAGAATGGTATCGAAGAAGTGTGTCCGATCAGAGGTGCTACCTCCTTGGTCCGTCAATCGCTCCTGTTTTAGCCACCTTATGCCAACTCACGGGAGTTGAGTCCACGTATATAACTTAGGATCGTCGCGACCATCCTACTTCATTCTGGAAACTCCACCGCGTACACAGTTGTCAAAGTGGTTTTCGGTATCGACAGAGAGTATGTCCATATCCGATCCCGGTCTCTTTAACAACCAAATGTTATTATAACACCGTGGTCATTTAAAAATATATATACTTTTAAAAACACAATCATTGCCCTTTCAAAACATATTCTTTATTTCAAAATAGTATATACTTCAAAAACCAAAATATTATTGCCATTTCAAACCATATCCTTTACTTCAAAATAGTATATACTTTAAAACCAAAATATTATTGCTATTTCAAACCCAAATTATCAATGTATTATTTCCATTTCGAAACCAAATTCAATAATATATCATTTCCATTTCCAAAACAATTCAATAATATCTTATTTAAATAAAACCCAATTTCCAATCACTAATCTTTCTTTAATTTAGATAAACTTGAAATATCCTTTTAAATCATCTTAAACTCAAACCACATTTTGAAGTCATATTCTAAATTTTCAATTTCAATAGGTTTCCAATCAATATATTCACAGATAATTCTTAAATAAATTCTATTTCAAATAAATTCATTTTTCAAACCATATTACTTTCAAAGTTATAACAATTTTGAAAACCAATACTTTGAAAACAATAATACCTTAATTTCAATAAAACATTTCAATTTTGATATATTTCAAGTCTTTAAATATTCCAAAATTCCCAACCAAATCTGATAATCTTATATATACCTTAATTCAATTTACTATTATTTAGTTTAGAAATATTTATTTAATAAATTCAATATCCCTTAAATGAAGCTCAAACTTGAAATATTCGTAAATCAAACTTAAAACATCATCAAGTTATACATAGCTTAAATTTTAGAATTTAACTATATATAAAATAGTATTTATATATAATATCAAAATTAGTATATATATAAACCCTTATTTTCCAAAACCCATAGAAATCATTCCAAATATATATATATATATATATATATATATAGACCGACGGTGTCTGTATATGATTTTCTATCCTATGGTCAAGTGATACAGATATTTATCATTTCAATCCGCAATTTAAAAATAAAAATACGGTTATATATCATTTCAAACCGCAATCCCGAATGAAATAAAAGTGCATAACAACTTGCAGTTTATAACAATATAAATACAACATCCATTCATCCAATATCAACCATCAACCATTTATCACAATCATCATCCAATTCAACAATAACATCAATACAGAACAGAAAAAAATAACAGGTATTTACTGGCAGTTTATATTCAAAAATAAATTATATAACAATTTAACTTGCAGTTTAGATGCAATAATAAATCAAATAATAATTTAACTAGAAGTTTAAATGCAATAATAAATTAAATAACAATAATCCAATAAATTCAATTTAATTGAGATGATGATTAAAAATATGCCAAATAGTCATAAATAAACTTCTAATCACATCATAGATCAATTTAACAAACATAAGAAATTTTAGAAGTTGTGAGTGGGTTAAAACACTCACCTTTGGATTTAAATCCAATTTAAACCCAAAATTTGAATAGTCTCCAGATTCATCCAAACTAGCGTCAAAGTGTCCAGAATTTCGATACGATCCCAGCAAAACAAACCGCATCCAAATCCGAGTCCGTATGCAAAAGTTATGATAATTTGAAGATTGGAAAATTCTTGTTGTGGGTCGACTACGGGTTCAACTTCGGTCCTCCGCCTCAAATCCCTGGTGCTTGCTCTGAGTTTTTGCCAAAACAACCCGGAGACCCGAGTCATTTTCTTCCTGACCCGAAGTATCTCCAGGGTTTTTGCCTCTGAAACCCAAAGTGCGACTCGTGCTGTAGGTTTGCAATTTTTTTTTCCTTTTAATTTTTATTTTTTTATTTTTTTTGAAATTAGATTTTGGAGTTTGGGAATTAGGTTTTGTCTGCCATTGGAATGAGGAGCTAAGAAGGAGATGTATGTACAGACAAATGACAATGAGGAACAATTAGGGTTTATAACGATATATTTATAGGCAAAACAAGATAGAATTGAATGGGCTCGATTGGTTTGGAAAGTTGAATGATACTGACCCGAAAAGCCCGTTTCGATTTCGGAACGGAAATGGGTCAACCCATATATCAAAATATATGTTTTCAAATATTTTAAAATCAATGGAACAGGTTTCAAGTCCAAATTCCATCGTATGAAGAAGTTATGCAAAAATCAAGTTATTTCAAATTGATTTCAATTAATTTCAATTAAATTGATTTCAAGGCGTTTCAAGCCCGTACGATCAAACGACAAGTCTGATCATTCTGAAACTTGAAATCCTACAATAATTCACCGTTACGGATCCGATGAAACTGGTTTCGATGAAATCCGAGTCAGTAGCAAAAATGGCTATTTTCCAATTAATTAAATCACTATTTAAATTCAAATTCTATAATTCATAAATTTTATCATCTTGTATTCCTTTAGAAATTTAAAATCTTTTATAACAAATTTCCATATCAATTTAAAGTTACTTAATTCAGCAGTTATAGTATTAAATTCCAATTTCCTACCATAAACCTAATTATTATAAATTGAATCCAATTAATTATAATTAATTTCAATTAAACTGATATGATTCAATCCTAATCTTTTTATTAAGTCTATATTACTCTATAAACCTTCTTAATATTTGTCTGTCTTTCATTACCCTACTATATTCAAATATCCATTTTGTATTAACTACTATTTCCATTTATTGTGTTTGTCAAATATATACATTAATTACCATTTATATTCTCAATTAATTTATTTACTTAGTTTCATACTTTTATTACATCAATTACTACCTTATGAATACATTTACGTTTCTATTCATTTATTACATACACACCTTCAGTCATTGCATTAATTCTTATAAATATAACATTATTGATATCCTATTTTATCTTTATTTCAATTGCATAATATTTAATTTCAATTGCTACAATAATTTCACTTATTATAAATTGGATTTCAATGGATTGATTTGTTTCAATTCAAATCTTTTTATTAAGTTCATTTTTACTCTATACACTTAGTTATCTTGTTTTTCCCTTCATTACCTTAATATACTCAAATTTAACAACTCCTAATCATTGTATTACATTTCACATTAATGTAACATTTATTTACATTTATCAAACTTTATTTCCAATTCAAATTTCGTCAAAACAGGTAACTTATAATAATTTGTTATCATTTAATTGCAATTGATCCAATTATTATAGTTTAAATTCCAATATATTGATAAAACTTTATTTCCATTCCTTTTGTGCAACCAATGGTCATATTATAAATTGAATTGACATTATTTCCTAAATTTACAGTAACATAACTTTTAGTTTAGATTTATTACAATTGATTACCAGTTTATATTTAATATACTGCATAAATGGTTACTTATAATAATTGTTACCATTTACGTTTAATTTCACTTATAAGTTATTATTAACAAACAAATGTTGCAATTGATTTAGAGCTAATTCAATTAAATTAAATGAATGGGTAAACAATTAATAATTATCACTATTAGCCTAATTTACTCACATTCATACTTAATTATCAACCAACAATTATTATAATTACTTATCTAGCATTGATTCTATCAAATTGCAATTTATTACGTATTATTCCATCAACTAATATAACTTTGAATTTATTTCCTAATTTACTAATTCCCATCAATTATAACCTTACAATTGTTTCAATTAATTGATATTGCACTAATTTAGTTGTTTATCAACTTGCATAAACCTTATTACATTAATTTACATTCAGTTACTATTAATCAATATATTATTTCATCGGTTAATCCAATACTTATTCTTATTTACTTATTTCTTTTTATAACCAAGTGCAACAATTTACACTAGTTCATTATTGGGATTTCACTTAAATTTTACATAATTAATTTTAATTACCAAAGCTACATTCATTTCTAACATTTGCTTCATTATAAGTTATAAAGTTTTTATTTCTTTCTAAATTTAGTTACAGAAATCTTATTAAATTGCCCAATTTAATTATCAAATTTTACGAGTCGTTACATATTTTTAGATGTAGGTCGGCCCCCTTTCGCGCCCATCCTTTCGCTTCAGTTGAATGGTCTTCCTCCAATCTTCCGCGTGCTTCCTTTCGACATAGTGGAAAAGCCTTCCTTCATCTTTCTGCGTGCATCCTTTCAACATCGTCGAAAGGCATTCCTTCATCTTTCTATGCGCATCCTTTCGACATGGTCGAAGGGCATTCCTTCATCTTTCTATGCGCCCCCTTTCGACGTGGTCGAAAGGCTTTTCTTTTGAACTTTTTCAACCATTCTTTCACCTTTGCCTTTTCATTCTAGTCCTTTCAACCTAGTCGAAAGGATCACCTTGACAACATTTCGCTTCCGTTTAAGTTTGAGTACCTCTTTTTCTTTGCTTTTTGATTGACTGCTTTCGACTTCATTGAAAGGGGAGTTTAAGCACTCTTCGCTTTGTGTTGCCATATTGTTTGTAAGTGAGAGATGAGTTGAGCTTTCTCATTGCATTGAAAGGGACGGAGAGTGACAATTGGGTCTTAGTGAAAGGACTCTTGGACTTCATGTATGATTTTTATCATGCCTTCGAAGTGTTCCAACCTTTTTGAAAGGCTTGTTGTTGCTTTCAAAAAGTGTATTGGAATCGTTTCTTCAAATAGCAAATTGACAACGTCGAAATCCCCTACCTTTCTTATATATGCGAATCCATTCGCGTCGAAAGGTCTAGATGAGGCGGAAGGGTACCTTGCCCTCTTTTATTCCTCTTTTGGAAGGCTTTTTCCTGTTTATCATTTGTAATGGAACCTGGTGCTTGCGACTCCTTCGAAATCCATCTTAATACCTTTCGAAACGCTCTTTTTTGAACTTTAGTGAAACCCATGTCTCCAATTTTTGTAGAGCCGATCACTTTTAGCCTTCTTTCATACCCTTGTTCTTAAGTGGATTTTATGGTTAACATAATATAATATACACAATACAAGATCTTAGTCACCATGCTCTCCACGTCACCGGGGTCCATTAACCTAGTGATATAGATTAAAAAGAAAGAAAAATAGTAGTGGGTTAGGCATACGTCCGAGTGACTGAAATAAGTCTATCTCACATATATTACTCAAAGACTGGTAAAACATCGTTAGTATCTCCTAACCATATACACATACCTTAACCTGCCTACTTGCAACCGATGAGTAATATCAGCACTATACCTAGGTTGACTACTCGATTAAGGTCATATTATGTCTCATAACACATTATACACAAATATATACTCAACGAATAGAGGCTACCCAATCCAGATTACTAGGAGAACACCAATTTTCCAAAATGAAAAACATGTTATTATTGAGGGAATAACTATTTCCTTATAATAACTATTTCATGAACCGCCTAACACCGGTACTGAGGGAATATCTGTTTCTCTAGAACAACCATTTCCTTTTCGAATACTAAGGGAGAAACCATTTCCTGCACTACACATGCCTTGTACACAATCACTTAATGAATCAATAGCACATTAAACATGCCCAATATCCATTATATATATATATATATATATATATATATATATATATATATCTGATCATACAAAGTCAACACGAATCGAGTCATCGATAACGAACCAAACATCCAATTTCACACACATCAGACACACATATATTTAATGATATCTATATGTTTCACCACATAATTATCATACCACATTGCCTCCTTCAAAATAGACCAAAGCATCGTAGAAGTCATGACTCTACAAACGCTTCCAATCGCACTTGGCCCATTTGGATTCTATAGCCGCCATTCTCTTTTGTTTGCTTCGTTTTCATTCTCAGATCATTTCATTTTTCCTTTATTTCAAATTTAACTACATAAACTTTGTTTTTATTAATATTACATTTTATAAATGAGTCCCTATATCATTATTTCCATATATAGTTTCATACAACTCTATTCATTGTAAGTTAATCTACTGTTGACTTCAGTAACCCCATTAATTGACAAAATCATTCATTAAACTCATTATAAAATCATAATTATATGTTAATCAAACCTCTAACAATATTAAATCATTCTAATTGCATTATACAATCGTAGAGAAGGTTCACTCACTCAAAATCTCTAGAAATGCTCCATACCACTTATGCCTTTCGTTGTTGTGTTCCTTTAGTGCATAGAAACCTCCATAATTTGCTTTAATTCTTTCACTAGATATATTACTTGTATCACGATTGTTTTTATGGGTAGATCATCCAAACTAGTTGAAAATTGAGAAAGTTATGTTAATTTAAAGTTATGAAATTTAAGATGAAGAATGGGGAAGAAAAGAGGGAGAAAAATTAAATTTTCTGGCCTAAAATGAGGTCTATATAGTGTTAAATTTGCATAAGAAAAACTGCTCCCTCTAAGGTTTAAACTAACTAATATCTCTTTAATTTAAAATTTTAAAAAAATGATCTGGTCGTTGTATGTCAACATACTCTTAGATATATGTTGACATATGTGCAATCATTAAATGTATGTCGACAAATCCCTAGATATACATCTCATAGCACAGGGATAAAATATAATAACAAACAGAGTTATAAAACTTGCAAGATAGTATACAACTGAAATAAACCACAGAATTAGAGTATAGTAGGTTCATCACATTTATACAAAACATAATAGAGTTTATAGAACTAATAAATAAACTCAAGTATCTGTCTCTAAAATAAAATGTAGCACTGATAAGCTCTATAGTGCTGCATAATGGAATAAGCAAGTGAAACTTAGATAATAGCATACATAATAACACCAGCCTCATGCTCGTCCTTTAAACAGCTCCGTGCACTAATATCAAACCTTTTATCCAGTCTAATCATTTAAGAGTTCCTGCGATAATAAGAAGAAAAATATAAAACCACGAGTCAGAAAATCGCCCGGTGTGAGCGATAAATAATCTCAAGATACTATAAAAGCCAGTATAGTATAAGGAACATTGGATATCAGAAGTCATACCAACAATATCCCTACATCCAACAAGTTAGCACATAAACTCAAATACATGATAAATTATCATCAAAATGTGTGCTAATACTAAGAGTACATAATAGTGTGTTAAAGTGTATAGCACGGTGATATTTACTTCACAAGACAACCATCATAGTCGCATATCAATCAAGGCGAACTCATCAATCAAAGAAACGAAAGCAACCATCACACTCTCGGACACTCTTAGATAACTATATGACCAACTCTAATGGTCAGTGACACTTAATATCACAGTACTTAATACTCAAGCTTATGCCTACTCAGATGGCTAGGGATATGGACCACTCAAATGTCCAACTCAAGTATCCATATCATGGGTACACTCAGACCACCCAAGGTACACTCAGACTACCCTGCCTTATATCAACACCTAACATTAGGATACGTACGATAGTAGAATCGCCTCTTATCAACTTCATAAGTGATCACTCAACACTTGTCTACTTGATAACTCCTCTCATACTATAGTTACTTCCCTTATGAAGTACTCTACCAAATTGACTCATGTCATCGATTCGTCAAAGTCTGTAACACCATGCTTAGTTCTTAGAACTATTCTCTGCTTTTCTTGGAGTAGCTCTCCCATTTTCTTGCGTGTACCCTGAAGCAAACTGGAAAAACCCCCACATACTCCTTATCAATCATCCTTGCTCCAAAACTCGACTTCCACTACATGGAATCTAAAGCGAACGATACCCTAGGCCTTAGGTGGTGCCATGACCTCACAATATCAATTGCCTAGTTGTTAGTCAACTCCTAGCCTGACTTTGGCGAATATTCGATCATAACTCCTCCCCACCATCCTACCTCGAAGTTCCACCCAGTTGACCTAAAGTCACTCAACCATAAGCCTAAAGTAGCTTCCATTTCTTCCTCATGAATTAACTCTAACACCCATGCATCAAAATTGCATAATGAGGAGGATCGGTACCGAACCATGTTTGGTCTGGGTATTTAATAATTTGAGCTAAGTTAACTTGCCCTTTTTATTGCCATAAAATCCATCATATTATCTCCAAATCACATGTGACCCATTCCGTTGCTTCTCCATACCAACTCCAATACTTCATATCGATTGTAGGTGAACTGGAATACTTTGGATTGATCGATTATGATTGATCGTCTAAAAATACTTGACTTCGTTTTAGCATTTTCGAAGTTGGTTTACCCTCTACTCTAAATGCCTTAACTCCCCATGTAATTAATTTGCACCGATTTCGCTCCAAATACTCTAAAACTAATGGAGTCTCCAAAATGCATATTAATAACCTACTTCCTATCCTAGGAAAATAAATATCCAAAAACTACCAAATAAGCACTATATCATCATCACGTGCAATGCATACATCACATCATCATAATGAAGGCAAAACATGAAATGGAGTACCCATAAGAACACAAATGGAAACACTTATATTCATATTCATTTTAAGAATTTTAGTTCATTTTCAAAACATGGTAAGTTTAGGTTTACTAAACATTACATTTTAAACTTTAGAATCATTTCAGAAACAAAGTTTAATACTATATTAGCATTCGTAATAAAACGAGAGACATAAATCTCTCATTTAGGGGTCCAAAAGCATATAATTCAAGATGAATTCACGATGAATAGTGGTTAATCAGAATTCTAATACACCCGATAGTAGTAAATGATCCCTCTACTAATCCCCTTACTAATTAACTTTTAATTACTTGATTGGCTAATAAAAGTAAGGTTTTAAGCCTTTTTGGCTATGGAGATAATTAATGGACATTAGAAGGTTTTTGGGAAGTGTGGAAATGATCAAGGGGTTGCCTTCAAGTTATATCAGCTTAAATCCTGAAATGTGTTAATGGGCCAAGTATGGGCTTAGCCTAATGATCCACTAATTTGTCCAAAAACTATCCAATTGAAATGGCCATATCTCCTAAATGGTAAACCCCAAAATCTATTATGACCAAACTCAATGGAAAGAGAAACTATCATATCTTTTATTTGGGAGTGATCTTAGACCTTAATTCAGCTTCTATCAAAAGTTATAAGCTTTACAAGTTTTCAAGGTCAAAATCGTCTAATAAAATTTCCAAGCGTTAAAAATACCACTACTCAACATTACCCAAAGTTATAGCATCATACGATCCAACTTGGATTTAAAAATAACATTTTACGATCCTCCGATACGTAAAATACAGGCCGTTACACTCTTCCCCTATATTGTCAATATTAGATAATATCGTTGATATATCGTCGATCAATCTCATATCGCTCCTAAGACGATTTATATGATTATGGATATATTGCTCGATATTTGTCGATATATCGCTCTGTGTTTACTGTAACGACCCGAAATTTTGTAGTTTGATTTTGAATATTTAATTTATTTTAAATATGGAAACAATGGGTTTTTAAAGGGTTAAAACTTGAACTCAAAGGAATGTAGGGATTATTTAAAGTTTAATAACTCGAATTCGAATATAGAGATCATTTAATATTTTAATCGAAAATTTATTATCTGAATAGCGATTTAAATATCTGGATTTTAAATCGAATATTAATTTAATGGATTAAATAACTTTATTTAACTCTTTTTATTTAATAAATAGTAACATTGAATTCGTTCTGAAAATTTATTTACAGTAATAAATGGTTCAAATAAATAATTAAAAAATAAATTATTATTTTAATGACTCGATTTTTTGTTGATGTATTTTAAATTTAATTTAATTTATTTTTCCATAATTTTTAATTTGGAAAATATTTATTTTATCATTTGAGCATTTTTTGGCAAACGACGGTGTTTTTGTGATTTTTCAAAATACGATAAGCGGTGTATATTATTATTGTTATGAGGTCGAATCGCTGTTCTGAACGCGTTCGTTTTTTTTTATCGTTCATAGTTCATACGCGAACAAAAATCAATGCAGCAAGATGCCAAAAATCGGAAATAAATATAAGTCAAATCCTTATCCAAATGACTAACACACGTTTTCCTCATCTTTCATTTTCCTCTCTCTCTCTCATTTTAATAAAACAGTAAAATAAATTTTATCCAACTCTTTTAATCAAAAAAAATTCAAATGAAATTAAAAAACTGGAAAGCTTGTGTCTTTAAGTTTGAATTGGGGAGATCTATCTTTTGAAATGAGTATTAGAGGGTGCTGCCACTTTGGTTGAGTTTGATAGTTTATACAAGTGTTAAGCAAAATTAAGGTTAAGGTTTCAGAAATATTTAGGCAATGATTGTCGAAATGGAGGTTAGTTTGGGGTTCATGGAGGAGATTAATAGCTAGGTGGTCGACGTGGAGGTGCGTTGTGGTCTTTGGGGAGGCGCGACCTACGATAGTCGTGAGCAGGCGAGGGGATGTCACTTTTTATCGGGGGTGGCGGACTTGTCATGGTGGTGTCGGATGGATGGAGAATTCGACGTGGATGTTAGTGGTGAAGTCAGATTTGGGTTTAGTGGAGCATGGAGGGAGAGGTAGGTGGATGAACGGTCGGCTATGGCGAAATGAGAAGTAGGAATTAGAAGCGGGAAAGAGTATTTGAGGAAGATGGGTTAATTTATAATAAGGGTAATTAAATTGTAATAAGTTAATTAGCGAATATTTTAATCTCAAACCGTATTAAATTCAATAAATTTCTCATACGGGGTCTAATCGAGACAAATCTTTTTGCATTGTGCTCGTAATGACGATAGCTTCACGATTGACCTAGTTTGGTTGACTTGGAGCTAATTGAAATTTGGGCTGAAATCAGACGTCGTTTGATTTTAGTTCAAACCGGAACGCTTCGGCGCCAACTGGAATTTCGGTGAGTTAAACTCACCTTTTTGGTTTATCACCCTGTTATATAGTAGATTAAGATTTACTGTTTGTGTTATTGGTTGATTTGGTTAAAGATCCGCTTTTGAAAAGCAATTGTCATTTAAATTGAAATACAAGAATTTAGTAGAGAAATCCGGATTTCTCGATACTATTATTTTGAATTTCCGTTTATATTCGTATTGATTTTATTTTAGTTGTATGCCTGCTATATAGAATGTTAAATGTTAAAATTGGTTAATTTAGCCATATTGGAAGTGACACCGACATATGTTAAAAAGTTGAAACCTTTTAAAGAAAATTAAAGTAACAACATTGGTTAAGTACTATATAACTATTGGTCTCGTTATAGTATTGTGAAAATACTATTAAGTGTTGTTTGATTTGAAAATGAATTTCGATTTTAAAGGTGATTGTAATCCGCTCTTTTGAATTTTCTGTGATATTTTATTTAAAGATAGTTTTTGGACTTCTCTATTTTATTTCAGCATTTTTATTTTGCTTTCTACCATATGTATTTATGTAAATAATTTAAAATTATATTGGAAAGTATTATCTTTATAGAAAAGTTATTAAAAGTAAAGGAATGTTTATTTTAAAGGAATTAAAAGGTTTATATTTGGAGTTTGTTTTATAAAGGAGTTTTGCAATTATATTGAGAAATTTATAAAAGGAGTTTTATAAGTGAATTTGAAGTTTTTATAAAAAAGAGTTGCAAAGAAATTTTGGAAATTATAAAATGAGTTTTATAAATGATTATTTATTAATAGAAGTTTTATAAAGGATATTATAAAACTAAAGGATGGTTATGAAGGAGTAATTAAATAAATCTGGGATTTATAAAAGGAGGTTTCTAAATTTTGATTAGATACTTTATAAAGGGGAATTTATAATTTATAGATAATATTTTATAAAAGGAGCTTACAAATATAAGGAGCCTTATAAGTATATTTGAAGATTTATAAATGGAGGTTACAATTTTATTTTGAGATTAAAAAAAGGAACTTTATAAATAGAGATGAGTTTTATGAAAGGAATTCTATAAATTAATTTAGAGCTTATACTTATAAAAAGGATTTTATAAAGGATTTCATTTATAAAAGAGATTTGATTTCCTAAAATGACCTTCTTAATTATGGTGGTATGAAACATTCTTTTTCCATACTTAACACCGAAGAAATAGTGTTTTGGGTTACTTTGTTTTCAAATGACAATGGTTTTAACTCAAATAAGTATGGTTTTGGAAATGAAATCTTTCGTAAGATTTGTTAATATATTTATATAGTTGAGATAAGTATATATCAAATATTTTAAAGTATTGAAAGGAGTAGAGGAGACTTGTGAATATATCTTTGTGAAGTATTTTGATACAATTATTTACAAAGTGGTTTTAGTTAATGAAAAGATTAATTAAAGGTGCTTAGTGGTTGCTTTGTGTGTTAACGTAAAAATCGACGCTAACACCCCGGTGTGAGTATTAGTAATGTGAAAGCACCACCCATTGGTACGGGAACTAGAAATAAGCAGAAAATAGCAGAAAAGCGGTAAAAAGACAATAGTTTTATAGTGGTTCGGCTTAAGATTTAGCCTACGTCCACTTTAATCTCCTTTATTGATGATTCAATTACAATTCTTTACAATACACTTCGATTACAACACACTTTAGACGAGTAGCTAGAACTTTGATGTAAGAGTGCTCTTTGAATCCATGTCGGATGTGTTAGATCTTCTCTTGAAGTTCGTCGAAGCGTCTTTGGTGTTTGAAGTGTCTGGTGAATTGAGAAAACAACAGAGTATAGGCGTTCCAGAAATGATTCAAAAGTCCCTTCGAAGTTGGAGTAGGTGAGGTATTTATAGGGAGAATTCGGAGTTAGGTCGTAGGTCGTGAGCGACCTATGGATAGGTCGTAGGTCGTGGGCGACCTAGTGGGCATAGTTTACAGCTTAACAGTTTACGGTTTAATAGGTCGTAGGTCGTGGGCGACCTAGTGGGCGACCTCGGCATAAGAAGTTGTAGGTCGCAAGCGATCTAAGGGTAGGTCGCTGAGTCATTGAAGCTTTAGGTCGCTAGGTCGCTAACCTCTTTCTGGAGTTAGGTCGCTAACCTCTTTCTGGAGTTAGGTCGCTAACCTCTTTCTGGAGTTAGGTCGATTTGTGACATTAGGTCGCTAGGTCGCTGGCCTCTTAGGTCGCTAGCTCGTTCCATTTTTAGGTCGCTAGCTCGTTGGAGCTTTAGGTCGCTAAGTCGCTTGTACCTTTAGGTCGCTAGGTCGTTCCATCCTTTAGGTTGCTAGGTCGCTCCATCCTTTAGGTCGCTACAAAAAAGAGGAGTTAACACTTGCCCCTCGAAGTGCAGGCCTATGTCATAGGTCGGTCGCTTCGATATGATTCTGCTAGGTCGTGAGCGACCTAAAACATGTGCTAGCTCGCGTGCCCATTCGCCTTCTTCTCTTTGCCCCATATAAACTAATAGCTCACTTCTTCCTCTTTACCTGCTCTAACTCTCGAGACCGCCATTGAAGATCCTCTAAGCTTTCAAAGTCGAGTTCGAACTATCCAGCCGTCAATTCATCTTTATCATCATATTGCGTAAGTGAATTCGATCTCCATCCCACCATAATCACTGCTGAATTATGAATCCCCATTTTCTGACCCTAGTCCAATTCCGTGCGTCGCACTACACTTTGAGTGATGTTGCGATCGACTTTCAATCATCATCAGTTACGTTGTCGTTGTGATGCACGAGAACACAACAGGGTGTTGGACGAATTACAGATCTGAGACTTGGTTTTGGGTGATCTAGTGGTACAGAAAGATAACAGATTTTACTGAGAGAGTGATGGATTTTATTGAGAGGATGATAATGGGTTATCGGGCTTGCTTGCGAGTTAGGCGATTTGCTGAGTGGATGGGAGTGAACGGGTTAAAGAGAGTTAGAACGACCTTAGGCTTATCGATTTGAACGTGAATCACACGACCTAACTTTCTTGCGACCTAACTTGCTTGCGACCTAACTTTTTGCGTCATAGGTTTTAGGTCGCGGCCGAGCTAGGACTTTGACGAATTTGCATTACCTTGACCTGAAGCCTTAAACTCTTTGACTTGCACAGTGCGACTTAAGGAAAACCTGATCTATGCTAGGTCGCTGATCGACCTAAGAGATGAACAGAATTGGAACACTTGCAGAATTTTGAAAGAACTTGCTTGAACTATTTGAACTTGAACTGTTTGAAATTTGTTGGACTTCCTTACAGATTATGCTAACTTTTAAGCTAACAACCTGTTAAACACAACATTTGCAGAAAACTAGGGCGAATATACGGCCATTGACTGCCCACATCGAATGACAGATTAGTCGATAAAGAATAATCAACTTGAATGAACTGTGTAAAGGAAATGCTGTGAATCAACAAATTCAAATGAAGTAATAAAGCAAAGCTAAAATAATCAACTAAAGCTGATTTGTTTGCATCAACACTGCACTTGGACTTAATATAACAAGCCCTGAAACTCTATAATTGACACATGTCAACTAATTTGATTCCAGTTATATTTGCTTGTCATTTTACTAGTTTTGCACAACACTTCACACTTTTAGGAAATGTGCACCTTCATATTTGAATATCCAATTCCTTGTGTAGAATGACTTCTCAACAAGAAGAAACAGGGCAAGCCGGGGAGGTTTTCCCAATTGCTAACCCGTTGAACGATCCTCCGGAAAGAACTTCGACCACCTTGAACCACAGAGCTTTCAGTCAATTGTGCATTCAGTTTGGCATTGCTGAAGCAGACGCTCAGCTTCCTGGGACAAATGATACTGCAGATAGGCCACCTCACGGCTTCATTGCAGTTAACCGACAAATGTGCTTAAGTGGAGCTATTCCTCCCTTTAATGATTTTCTTCGACAGCTTCTCCTTCGACTAACTATCTCTCCCTTCCAGCTACACCCCAATGGTTATGCTATCATGATGGGGTTGTGTGTGCTGTTCAGGAGGACGCTCGACCGTCTTCCAAGTTTTGAAGAGATTTTCTACTTGTGCACTTTTGCGAAGAACAAAGATCACCCTTCAATTATACTTGTGAGAGGCGCAAGAAACCGTAAATTGATTCTAGACTTGCCCGAGAGTGCACACGGGTTTTTAGGCCAATTCTTCTATGTTTGTTCCCCCCGGGGTTCTATGCCATCTGGAGAATTGGAAGTAAGATTGCCAATTTCTGCTTACTTCATTTTTCTGAATTTCTTGGAATTCAAATTGTCAAGTATTGAACTTCATTCTTTGCTTTTTGTAGCACTTCCTCCTCCGCTTAGAGATCCCAGCTACAAGCCAACCTTCGAAACATTAAGTGCTATGGCTACTGAAGAGAGAAGCATTAAATTTTTGTTGAAAGACGAGTTTTTGCACCAGTTCGGACTTTTACACCCCTCTCGATCTACTCAGATTCACGAGGTTTCTAGTTCCGAGACTGAAACATTAGTTGCCCCGGTTTCTGCAGAAGAAATTGCATCGAAAGAACATGCTGTAGAGGCTGCATTAGTGAAGTGTTCTACTCATACCGATGTCGCGGGGTCATCTGGCAAGCTTACACTTTCCCCGGTAATCGAAGAAGAAGTTGAAAAAGAAAGCTCCGCTGAGCATGATGGTGGAGATACTTTTGATGAGCTAAGCGACTTAATGATAACTTCACAAGAGCTTTTTAAGGATGACCCTGTTATTTCTTCAGCAATTGAGGCGACATCCGCCTTGCAGCAAACTCCATCAACCCAAGAGTTAACGCCAACTGCAAAAGTTGACATTACCCCCAAGCCGAAGAGTGGTTTGTAGCTTGATGCGCATAGTTTACACGCCACACACGCTTAGAATTTTTTGGCACTTATACGCACTTAGCTTCTTTACTTCGAAGATTTTGACGTTTCGTATCTTTTTTTATTTTCAGATTTTCCGATGGGGCGAAGCGATTCGTACTATGATGACTTCCGGCGCTATGGAGGGCGCGACACTTATGATCACAAGCGCTATCTCCCTGCCCGCAGGGAAACTGACGAAGAAAGAGCTATCTTTGACACGTTGATCGCGCACGATACCGTGAGAAGAGATCTTCAATTCTTCGAGCGTTGATCAAGCGCACTTGATTCCGCGAATCGGCTTCTGCAATCGTTGAATCGAGCACACTCGATTATCCGAGAGAGGAGATAGGAGATTACACTCAACTACCAATTTGAATGAAAGCACAAAGCTAACAAAAGAGAATTTTATTCAAAATCAACAACCACTTACAAATGACCACACATGCCTATTTATAGGCTACAACTCAACATGCCCAAAACATTACAACTCTTAAGTCGGTAACGACTTATAACCTCACGACTCAACAAAATACAACACGACTCACGACTTATTTACAAAGTACACGACTCAAAAGTAAACGACTCAAAACAGACGACTCACCATAAGTTGTTTACGACTTATCAGATTACAACACAATCACCACGACTTACGACTTAAGTACAACGACCCAACACAAACGAATTAACCAGCTGCGACATCTTCCTCTGCGACTAAAAGAATCAACGGCATGGATTAAAGCGACATAAGAATCTACAGCTCCAAGCTTCTACGATTTAACATCCAACGACTTATCCAAGCTCACGAGTTAACAGGTGCTGCGACTTACGACTCATCAACAAACGACTTAAAGAAATATAGACTACCCGATTTACGACTTAGCATTCAACGACTTAACTAAGTCATAACCCGCTTCTTCTTCTTGCTGTCTGTTAAGTCGTGGACAACTTATACTTTCAGCGTTGTTGAGTCGTGGACGACTTAAGCTTTCATCTTCGTTACGTCGTGAACTCAAAGTAACTCCTCCCCCTTGTTTCCAGTTAAGTCATGGACGACTCAAAATAATTCCTTTAAGTCATAGCCGACTTAAACCTTCAACACACACTGCTAATTTCAAAATAATTCCTTTAAGTCGTAGCCGACTTAAACCTTCAACACACACTGCTAATTTGTTATCTCGTGGCTCTTCTATAAGTCGTGGACGACTTATATCTGTTTCCTTAAGTCGTGTACGACTTATGCCTTTGAAGGTTGTGGGTTGCGCTGCATCATGTTAGGAAGGCTCAAGAAAGGCGGGATTATGAGGAGCGATACAAGAGAAGGGATGAACGATATGACTCTTCTCAAAGAGATGATGATTCCCACAAACGAAAATCTCATGATGTTAAAG
The DNA here is from genome assembly GCA_030737815.1 of Allium fistulosum. Classification (NCBI taxonomy): domain Eukaryota; kingdom Viridiplantae; phylum Streptophyta; class Magnoliopsida; order Asparagales; family Amaryllidaceae; genus Allium; species Allium fistulosum. Next base: position 241,612,629 of record CM060902.1, read on the forward strand.
GGAAGAGTCATGTCACTGAAGATCCAAACAAGCGGGCCAAGCTTAGTGACGCGTCTGCAATTTCTGAAAAGCCTGCTGCTTCTTTTTCTATAGACATCACCTCCGGTTCTCCTGCTCTCGAGAAGACCGATATTCAGACAATTATTAACAGGCCTCAGTATCAAGATAGGGATGCTCCACCTACACTACAAAGCCGATTCCCAAATTGGTGTTTGAAAGGAGTGCGCTTTGACTTGGATTTGGTTCCCATTGATAAGCAGGCCATGCTAAGGAATCACGATGCCGTTAAGCTTGACATTGAGAGAATGTCTAGATGGCAAAAGCTGGTTGACGAGCTTCAGAGAGTTAATCGTGCAAATATTGAAGCAATGCTGACTATGGAAAATGATAAATCCGAGTGGTAGAAAGTTCTTGACCAGCACGATGCAGAAATGTAGAGCATTGCTGATGACAATGAGAGACTCGAGGCTGAAGTTGAAAAACTCAAAAATGAGCTTGCTGCCTCATCCACTTCCTATACTCAAAGGGAGGAAGTGCTTCAAAAACAAGTACGGGATGCCCATGCCAGTCAACGAGACGCTGAGGCCAGATATGAGGCACAAGTGAAAATTGTCGAGAGTTACCGCACTGATGTTGCTCGGTTGCGAGAAAAAACCAGCTCCCAGGACGTGGAATTTGAAACGTTAAAAGCTCGACTTCTTAAAGTTGAAAAAGAGCGTGATGAGGCAGTTGCCGGCAAAGTTGCAGCCGAAGAATCTCATGAGGCTACTAAAGCCAATATCAGCTCTACTTTATTCGATTTTTACTTACACAACGTCCTGGGTCGTGGGAGTCTCTCATTTTTGGGCCCTAAATATGAGATTACTTTGGCTGAAGTGTGGGAGGCCGCAATTGATATGCTCGGAGGTGCTGGCTATGCTGAAGCAGACCTTGAGGCATACTATTTTGATCATGAAACTCGTGCCGCTCTAGCCAGAGGGTAGGAGCAACTCGCTAAAGTGCGAGCCGAATCGACGGAAGAGGAGCATCCAGGGAAGGAAGCATCTTTAACTGCCCCTGTCCATACTTTGATTTTGGCCGACGTTGATATCATAGGCTCCAGTTCCCATTCTCCGCCTCCTGCTAAAGTCAAAACCGAAATTTCAACTGCACAGGGCGGAGACGAAGGCGAAGAAAGAGCCGAAGCACAAGCTTATGAGATTGACAATATAAAGCCAACTTCTCCAGGTAACTTCAACGTTGAACCAGGTCAAGCGGACTACTTGTTTGCTTCAACTGAGTTTGATGAATTTCTCGATTGTTACTTAAGTCTCGATGAGCCACCATCTCCTCTCTTTACGAGGAATACTAATTTTGACTTTTCTTCTTCTATAGCGGAAATACCAAGTGGTGCACTGATTTCTCCTCCTCCAGTTGTTGTTCCTCCATCTTCTCAAGTTACTCCTCCTTCTGCTTCTCAACCGGGGTCGCAGGAAGAAAAAATAGAAGCTCTTCAAGACTGGGACGATCCGGCTGCTTCGCAAGAACAGAAGGCGGAAGAACTTGTGGAAGGAGAGAAGACCCCGGAGCAACCTTATGATGATGACACAAAGCTTTCTGCATTGATTACTCCGGGAAGTGAGTCTTCTTCAAAAAAGAAGGGGAAATGCGCGATTTCCAAGAAGAAGAAGAAAAGTGCTTCTGCTGGTGAAGAGAAAGCGGAAGAAGATCCAGCTACACCTCCCTCTCCTTCTTCCCCGACCCGTCCACGCCGGATTCTGAAATTAATCATCAAGCCAGGCAAAAGCTCTAAAGGTGGCGGGAAGAAGGAGTAATGAGCTTGACTTTACGCTTCTTGTTTTGCTTTTTTGCTTTTTGCATGTATTGACCGGAGACTATGCGGGTACCGGCCCCCGCTTGTTGAAACCTGCACATGTACAAAAATTTCATAGTATGGAATAAAACGATTCTTTTTACTTATACAATTTCTTGTCAATATATGTGTGAATGCATTTATTCCTTGTTTTTGCACAAGTTTCTTTGTATGATATTGCAGTGAGCTCGTGGTATGATGTTTGAGCGTTGTTTAATATAGCTATATGCCCCCATACCACGGCTCATTGCAATATTCTGAAAAGACTTGTACTCTTATTTTAGAGAATAATTCTTTCGTTTTGGGGAAATATTATTCTGCTTTTAGTAGAGTATGCCTTGTATTGGAGAAGTTTACTTGTTTAGTGCTTTCGAAAAAGGTTTGTGCCTCCGAAGCAGTTTTTTACTTACGAAGAGGTCTTGGTTTGCGTGCCTCCGAAGAGGGCTTGTGCCTCCGAAGCAGTTTTTTGCTTACGAAGAGGTCATTGTTTGTATGCCTCCGAAGAGGGCTTGTGCCTCCGAAGCAGTTTCTTACTTACGAAGAGGTCTTTGTTTGTGTGCCTCCGAAGAGGGCTTGTGCCTCCGAAGCAGTTTCTTACTTACGAAGAGGTCTTTGTTTGTGTGCCTCCGAAGCAGTTTCTTACTTACGAAGAGGTCTTTGTTTGAGTGCCTCCGAAGAGGGCTTGTGCCTCCGAAGCAGTTTCTTACTTACGAAGAGGTCTTTGTTTGAGTGCCTCCGAATAGGGCTTGTGCCTCCGAAGCAGTTTCTTACTTACGAAGAGGTCATTGTTTGAGTGCCTCCGAAGAGGGCTTGTGCCTCCGAAGCAGTTTTCTGCCTACGAAGAGGTCATTGTTTGTTCTGCTAGGAAATTTGTATCTCACTGTTAAGTAGGTCCACGGGGCGGACGTAAGCTACCCGACTGGATGTTCGTTTGCACAAACGATCGCAATCAAGTAACAAAGGCCTGGAACCTTCTATCTTGGAAAGGTGCCCCCTTGGATGGTCCCACTAACACTCTTGGGTGAGAGACAAAATTCCATTTACGCTTGTCCGTATCTTTGTATCAACTGTCGCTGAGCAATTCCTCATTATCATTCTCAAGTTCATGTCTTTTTCTTTGATAAGCTATTTGATTTCTTCCAGAGAAGCGTACTTCGTGGTAGAATGAATCCACGGGCATACGTAGGCCACTTAACCGGATGTTTGTTTGTTCAGACGATTACAGTCAGTTAGCAAGGGCCTGGTGCCTTCCTTTTGGGAAGGTGCCACTTTGGTGGAATCACCAACCATTTGTAGAGATTGAGTCTGGAATTTTTGTGTCTTGACATTTGTTTGTTGAGTGATTTATGGGAATCGCTCGGGTTTATGATGTGTTGGATAGGTAATTTTTGCTTTGATTGCCTGCAATATTAAATCGCTATTTTAGCAATATATTTAAAATATTTGCAGATCGAAATGATACAGGTATTTTAAAGCAGTAAAAGACACAAGATTTATAGTGGTTCGGCCAAGAATTGGGCCTACATCCACTTTATAGTTCTTATTGTTGAGTCACACTGATTTTACAATGGCTTACAATACAAGCATGGTACATTCATAATTATTTTACAAATTTAAGCATTGCTTCTAAGTAAAATATGGACGCAAGTGATTGCTGTTCCAGGCTCTCGGGATTGGATCTCCTTCAACAGTTGTGAGTTTGAATGTGCCATCTAGAAGTCTTTTGCCTATGACATACGGCCCTTCCCAGTTTGGCCCAAATTCTCCCGTTGCTGTCATGATCCTTTTCAAGACTAGATCTCCAATTTCAAAGCTGTGTTGGCGAACTTTAGAATTGAAGTGCCTGGCTATCCTTTGCTGTTGGGCTGTAACTCTGAGTTCAGCTTCTTTCCTTCTTTCATCAAGCAAATCAAGTGCTTCAAGTTGCAGCTTTTCATTTTCAGCTTGGTTGAAATGAACTCTCCTGTGTGAGGGGACTTCTATTTCCACTGGAATCATTGCTTCTGATCCATATGCCAATGAGAATGGAGTGTGCCCATTCGCGGTTTTGTGGGTAGTCCTATATGCCCATAGTGCTAGTGGCAGCTTATCAACCCAACCACCTTTTGCCTTTTCCAGTTGCTTTTTGATGGTTGATTTGATGATTTTGTTCACTGCTTCCACTTGCCCGTTCGCCTGCGGATGAGCCACTGCTGAGAAGCTTTTTCGGATTTTGAATCGTCTGCAAAATTCCTGGAATTCTTCGCTTTCAAATTGAGTACCATTGTCTGTTATTATCTTCTGAGGCACACCATACCTGCAAATGATATTTTTAGTCACAAAATTTATCATCTTTTTAGAGGTAATAGTAGCCAATGGTTCAGCTTCAGCCCATTTAGTGAAATAATCAACAACAACAATGGCATATTTGATTTCGGATCTGGCAATCGGCATAGGCCCAATAAGATCTATTCCCCAAATGGTGAATGGCCATGAACTGATCATCTGTGTTAGCACGGTGGAAGGTGCTCTTGGGATTTTTACAAATCTCTGGCATCTATCACACTTTCGGGAATAGCTAGCAGCATCTCGATTAATATCCGGCCAAAAATAACCATATCGAAGAATTTTCTTTGCAAGAGTTTGACCACCTGAATGATCTCCACACTCTCCTCCATGCACCTCAGCCAAGATTGTCTTTGCTTCTTCTTTAGTTACACATCGGAGTAACGGCATCGAGAATCCACGTCTGTACAGATGGTCGCCTTGAATTACATATCTTGGAGCTTTTCTCAAGAGCTTTTGACGTTCTTTTGAGTTTTCTGGCAAGGAGCCGTTGAGCAGATATTCCTTGATTGGAGTCATCCATGATTCCTGCTCTTGAGATACAGCCATGATCCAATCAATATCCATCTCATCAATACTCGGAACTGTCAAGACTTCTACAGGGACCAACCCCAATAATTGTGCTTCGCCAGAGCTTGAGTATTTCACGAGAGAATCTGCCTTCATGTTTTCATCCCGAGGGATATGGTTTATTGTATAGTGATCAAAATCATCGAGAAGTTCACAGGCTTTTGACAAGTAAGCAGGCAGATTTCCTCCTTTAGTCTGAAACTCTTTCTTGACTTGGCATACAATTAATTGGGAATCACTGAAGATTTGCAACACTTTGATGCTCAGTTCTTTAGCAATCCTCAGACCGGCAATAAGAGCTTCATATTCGGCTTCGTTATTTGTCGAATGAAATTCTAATATTAATGCATAACATAATGATCGTCCTTCAAGGGTTTCAAGTACAACCCCAACTCCTGAACAGTAATCATTTCTTGCACCATCAACATATAATTTCCATCGAATCGGAATGTCTTCAGTTAACTCTTCCTCACTGCCACCTTTATCTGTGCATTCTGCAATGAAATCTGCTAAAGCTTGTCCATTGATTGCTCTTCGGGGATGGTAAGTGATATCGTATTGACTGAGTTCAATATTCCACTTCAGAAGATGACCCAAAGTTTCAGGGCGAAATAGAACTTGCTTTAGAGGTTGAGTGGTGAGGAATTTAATAGGATGAGCCTGGAAGTATGGCCTCAACTTTCTGGACGCGATCAATAGACAATAGGCGAGCTTTTCTAACTTTGAATAATTCATCTCTGCCCCAGTGAATCTTTTGCTGATGTAGTAGACTCGACGTTGAACTTTTGCGTCTTCTCGTACCAACGCTGCACTGAGAGCGTGAGATGAAACTGCTAAGTATATGAATAGATCTTCACCATTGTTGGGCATAGAAAGTACTGGAGGTGTTTCCATATGATGAATCAGCTCATCAAAAGCTTTTTGACATTCAGGAGTCCATTCAAAATTCTTCTTTCCTTTCTTCAGAGCATCAAAGAAGGGAATGCATTTATCTGTGGCCTTGGAAATGAATCGACTCAGACCAGCGACTTTCCCGTTGAGGCTCTGCAATTCTTTCTTTGTTCTAGGTGGTTTGACTTCTCTTAATGCAGTGATCTGAACAGGATTAGCTTCAATGCCCCTAGCACTCACAATGAAACCTAAGAATTTTCCGAACTCAACCCCGAATGAACATTTAAGAGGATTAAGCTTCATCCCATACTTCCGGAGGATTGTGAACATTTCTGCCAGATGATCCATGTGGTCTACTGCCTTCTTTGATTTTACTAACATATCATCAACGTACACTTCATAGTTTTTCCAATTTGAGGCTTGAAAATGCATTAACAAGTCTCTGATAAGTTGCCCCTGCGTTCTTTAACCCGAAGGGCATGACTTTATAGCAGTAAAGACCAACATCGGTGATGAAGCTCGTGTCCTCCTGATCTGGCTCATGCATCATGATTTGATTGTATCCTAAGTAAGCATCCATAAAAGACAACAATTCATGCCCGGCTGTTCCATCCACCAATTGATCGATTCTGGGCAACGGGAAACAGTCTTTGGGACATGCTTTGTTCAAATCTGAGAAGTCGATGCATACTCTCCACTTTCCATTTTCTTTTTTGACCAACACTGGATTAGAAACCCAATTTGGATAAGTGGATTCTCTGATGAAGCCATTCTCCATGAGCCGATCTACTTCTTCTTTCAATGCTGTTGACCTTTCAGGACCCTGGGTTCTTCTTTTCTGCTTTATGGGTGTGAACTTCGGATCAATATTTAAAGCGTGCACTGCGACTTCTGGAGATATTCCACACATGTCAGCATGACTCCAAGCGAATACATCCAGGTTTGCTTTCAAGAATGCTATTAGTATATTCTGAACCGTCATTCCAAGTTGTGAACCCACATTCAGCACCTTGTTTGGGTCATTCGGGTCAACAGGTATTGGTACCGTCACTTCTACCGGCACCACTCTATTCTCCCCTGCACTGGTTTTTCTGGGATCAATTTCCTTTCGTGGACCACTATGCTCACCAGTGCAGGGTCCACCCCGTACTTGCTACAAGGTGGGTTCTTTGATGCGGAGCGGAGCTGCCGCACCTTTTCCCATTTCTCTCTTCTTTGCCTCTCACAACTCTGTGAGATAACATTCCCTCCCAGCATTCTAGTCCTCTTTCAAAACACCAACGCCGTTATCAGTGGGAAATTTCATAGCTAGGCACCACGGGGCGAGAATAGCTTTGAATGCAGCAAGAGTTGGTCGTCCCAAGAAGGCATTATAAGCAGAAAATTCATCAACAATAACAAAAGTTTGCTTACGGACCACTTTTCTTTCCCCTTCACCAAGTTCTACAAATAAGTCGACAGTTCCGATGGGCTGCTTTGGTTCCCCAGTGAACCACACAATTTTTTGCGAAGAAGCTTGAACATCAGCCATTAGAATTTTCATTTGATCAAAGGTCTTTTTGAAGAGGATATTACAAGAAGCACCGCAATCAACAAGCACTCTTCTCACAATAGCTGGTCCGATAACGGCGGTTATTACCAAAGGATCCTTGGTGGGAGCTTCAATTCCCACAGAATCTCTAACTCTGAATATGATGTCATCGTGACAAGTTCTTTGCTGCTTTGAAGGCACAGTATCTTCCAAAACAAAAACAGTTTCTTCTTTCGGGGCGTGTCTCAGAGCATGAGCATACCTCTCCATTTCTCCCCAACTTCTGCCGGCTGGGTGAGGCCCCCCTGTGATTACATTAATAACAGGCCTGTCAGATTCCTCTGCTGCAGCCTTTTCTCCTGAGCCAGATTGACGAGCAGGAGGTTGCTGGCCCTGAGTGGATGAGGCCAGATCACCTCTATTTCTCTTAACATACTGTTGCAATTTATTCTCTCTCAACAGTTCTTCAATCAAGTTCTTTAGATGGCAACACTCGTTGGTGTCGTGGCCGGGTTGGTTGTGGAATCGACAAAATCTTTCATTAGGCACAAAATTCTTCCCGAGCTTCATCTTAGGCGGTTCAGGGAACTCAACGGCATCTTTGGTTGCGAAGAAGATGTTTTCTGGAGTATCGGTTAGAGGAGTATAGTCTGAAGGCTTAAAGTAACGAGGTTTCTTCACGTCTTTTTGTCCTTTCCTACTGTTATTTTCCCTTTTCTGACCTCCAGATTCTGTTTTATTAGAAGCTTCAGCCACATTGTTGTTTTGAATTTCAACCACAACCACCTTTGATTGTGCAGGAAGATTCTCTAGACGCATAAATTCGTCAGCCTTCTTATAAAACTTCTCTAGTGAATTCGGTTCCTTCATTTTCAACCATTTTCCGAACTCGCTTGTTTTATCAATGGCTCGCATTAAATAAGTTAGAATCATTCGGGGCTCATCATTGTCCACTTCAGCCAAGGCTAGGTTGAAGCGATTCAAGAAGGATTTGATAGATTCGCCGGAAGCTTGTTCTAGGTTGGATAGTGACATTATATCCTTAGCCTTTGTAGCATACAATCTGAATTGATCCTTGAATTTACGAGTTAAGTTAGAGAATTGATCTACAGATCGGACCGGAAGCTTTGTAAACCAAAGTAGAGCCACACCCTCCAAATAAACGGGAAAATATCTGCATTTAATTTCATCTGTTGCCCTGGCACCTATCATATGCCAGTCTTATTTATACAAGAACTGATTTGGGTCGCTCGTCCCCCGATAGGCTAGGATAGTAGGAGGAACAAACTTCTTTGGAAATTCCGCTTTTAGAATTCTTTCGGTAAACGGAGTCTTACTTGGAGCAAATCCCCAGTCATTTTCATCTTCACTCCTTTGCATACTTTCTTTCATGATTTGGTGAACCATTCCTGATAAGTATTCCTCATCATTCAGAGGCGTTGCTGGGCAGACGTCAGCCACTTTCTCGGAAGCTTGTTTGAACAATCGTTCGCGAAGAGGTGGCTGCGGCCTTAAGCCTCCAGCTTGGGGAGGTGCCCCTTCGGCGGCGCCAGTTGCCCTTAGAGGAATACTCTTCTCTTGGGAGTCATGAGCATCTTCAGCAAAGGTTGGTTTAGCATTTTCTGGTTGTCGGTTTGCCCCGAGCAGGGCGTTTAACCTTTCCATCATAATATCATTTTGAGTTTCCATTTGTTGGTATAGTCCAGACACCACATCATCAAGTTCGGCCCTTGTGACTCCAACAGTAGGAGTCTCCTGATTCGGCGATGGAGAAGAAGCAGCCCTGTCATTAGCATTTCCGGATCTCGTAGATCTACTCTTTCTTCCAGGAGCCATGATTTCAGACAGACTTCTGGTTTTTAAGGAGATTCTTTCAACAAGTCTTTGCGAAGCAATGGTGAAAATATCCCTGAGTTGGGTTCTCAGTGAAAGCACCAAAATGTTAATGTAAAAATCGACGCTAACACCCCGGTGTGAGTATTAGTAATGTGAAAGCATCACCCGTTGGTACGGGAACTAGAAATAAGCAGAAAATAGCAGAAAAGCGGTAAAAAGATAACAGTTTTATAGTGGTTCGGCTTAAGATTTAGCCTACGTCCACTTTAATCTCCTTTATTGATGATTCAATTACAATTCTTTACAATACACTTCGATTACAACACACTTTAGACGAGTAGCAAGAACTTTGATGTAAGAGTGCTCTTTGAATCCATGTCGGATGTGTTAGATCTTCTCTTGAAGTTCGTCGAAGCGCCTTTGGTGTTTGAAGTGTCGGATGAATTGAGAAAACAGAAGAGTATAGGCGTTCCAGAAATGATTCAAAAGTCCCTTCGAAGTTGGAGTAGGTGAGGTATTTATAGGGAGAATTCGGAGTTAGGTCGTAGGTCGTGAGCGACCTATGGATAGGTCGTAGGTCGTGGGCGACCTAGTGGGCACAGTTTACGGCTTAACAGTTTACGGCTTAATAGGTCGTAGGTCGTGGGCGACCTTGGCATAAGAAGTTGTAGGTCGCAAGCGATCTAAGGGTAGGTCGCTGAGTCGTTGGAGCTTTAGGTCGCTAGGTCGCTAACCTCTTTCTGGAGTTAGGTCGCTAACCTCTTTCTGGAGTTAGGTCGCTAACCTCTTTCTGGAGTTAGGTCGCTTTGTGACATTAGGTCGCTAGGTTGCTGGCCTCTTAGGTCGCTAGCTCATTCCATTTTTAGGTCGCTAGCTCGTTGGAGCTTTAGGTCGCTAAGTCGCTTGTACCTTTAGGTCGCTAAGTCGCTTGTATCTTTAGGTCGCTAGGTCGTTCCATCCTTTAGGTCGCTAGGTCGCTCCATCCTTTAGGTCACTACAAAAAAGAGGAGTTAACATTGTGCTTAACCATGCTTGGTTAAATCTCTGGTTGAATTATTTTTTATTTGATTGTTAAATAACTAACTATTAAATCTTGGTCAGTTTTAAAAACTATCATTGTCGACTCACTCAGATCTTATTATATGTTCACCCATGATGGGGGTTCTCGCTTTGTGAACTCTGACGAAGCTTAGACTCTTACCGATACATGTCCCTTTATGGGTTGGTTTATAGGTTGAGAGTTTGTTCCGTAAAATTAGATTCGAGGTTACTACTGTGTAGTCAGCACCCTGAAAAGGGTGAACGTTACATGTGGTATTAGAGCTCAGGTTGAGCGAACACCTAGGCTTTTGTGGGGTGGACTCATTTGAGATAGGTAAAGTGATAACCTAGGATGTGTTTGAGTGTAAGAGTGTATATTTGTTAGTGCTATAAAAATGTTTTATATTGTGATGATTTATCGGTTGAGTGGTTATGAATTCTGGTCGATGCAGAAGGAACAATTGTATCGATAGGGGTTTCTAAACACCTGAACAAGACAAACCGACACAGTATTGTTTTGAAATTGGGTAAATGAAATAATTTTACCTAGATTATATTTTATCTGTAAAATGAATAATCTTCAGAAATTAATATAGTTATATATGATGTGTTTGGTTGTCAGAGAATGATAATATTCAATGATTATCATTTAGTGTTGATTAGTTGTGCTCAGCCAATTTAAGAGCAATTATTGTTTTGGTTGGATTTATAGTATAATGTTAATAAAAGTTGTTATTATAATCTTAATTAAGAAAAAAAATTTGAATTGTTTTTATATAAGAAATTGAAATTATATAAGTATAATTTATAAATATTGTTTATAAATAAAAAGGATTTAAAATTAGGAATTTGACGACTTAAATCCTAGTGTTTTGGAAATTGTTTTTCAAAAGTTTTAAGAAAATAATAGTATTATTATTTGGAAGGGTATATGAATAGAAATACTTTTAAAAAGAATTTTAAAAGAGGTAGGAAGCTCCGAACTCACTGCAGTCGTTGGAAAATAATTCTGGTGATGATTGCAACATCATCAGCGTTCATTTTCGAGTTTCTAAATCAGAGATTGCTAACATAGTATTGGTTAATGAGTTGTTTCAGTAAAGAAAATTTTGGTTTCCTAAAGGTATGATTTTATATACAAAGGAGATATGTATATTACTATTTCAAATGACTTGCAAATAAACAGGCTGTTTAGTTCTTAAATTTTCAGTTAAGTAACACTATAGATTCTTGTATCCTATTCATTAGGTAGTTTGGTTTGTGCATCTCATTATGAGATGTTTTGTAATTTTCATTTGTTGAAATGAAATAGAATTTTTGAGGGTTTTGGATAGTCGAAAACTTCCGAGTTGGTATAAATTGAAGTTAAGTGTTTTGAGAAATTATAAGAAAATAATTTTGGTAACTTATAAAATTTGAGAAATTGTTAAGTTAAACCAAAGTTTAAAAATTATTGAACATTCTGATTAAGTAAAACAAATTTGAAATTGTGTACATACTCTTAGGGTGTAGAAGAGTATTATATGAATTTAAACTTAAGTTTTAAGTGATTAATAAACATAAGTTGTGTTCAAAAAATGTTTTTAAACTTAAGCAAAGTTTTATGAAATGGCTAATAAATGATTTTAGTTTTAAATGAAATACTATTGGTGTAGTTACATGTGATTTAAAATGAATGTAAAATACAAAAAGAGTTTGGTATAATTAATAAACCAATTGGAATAAATACGTAAGTTGTATGTAGATCGTCCTATTCGCATAACTGTTTTGATCCAGATTCGAGCACATAATTTCGAGGTGATTTACAACGGTTCGATTAGGATTTTTCATTCGATTCTTGACGACGTACAATTGATACAGATTTCTGATTTTGATTTTGAAATTTTCTATTATAGTATGTCGCTATGCAAGGAGAACGGTGATTTCAAATTAAGGAACCGGATCGAAGTCCGCACTAGGGATACGAGTGAGCGACACTAGTTCGGAAATAAAAATTTGTATGATCGAGCGAGTGATCAGATTTGGTATTTCGTGCGGATGGAATATGTACATCGTGCGGGCTTTAAATAATTGTCTGCTTCTTTATTAACAAATGAAAGTTATATGATTAGATATTATGTGTAAGTAAGATGTAGGTTCGTGGAAGAAAAGTCTAGTTAGTGCTTTTGGTTTCATGAGTAGAGTTGTTTGCTTGACAAATAGGTACATGTTACATTTTGTTTGGTTTGGTGGTTTATGCACCAGATGTGGGAGGCTACTTGACTATTGTTTTTGGCCCGTGGGTGGTGATTTGTAGTTTTTCCGATCAAGCTGCGTAAAGGAGGCGCTGTTGAAATTTTTCGTCACTGTAAAAGACTTAGAGATTTAATAATCCTTTTCGACTAATTGATTTTGAAAAGTTAATGGTTTTAAGGCATTTTTCTTACCTTTAGAAATTTTGAGGATGAAAATCTTTTAAGGGTGAAGAATGTAACGACTCGAAATTCTGTAATTTGATTTTGAATATTTAATTTATTTTAAATATGGAAATAATGGGTTTTTATAGCGTTAAAACTTGAACTCAAAGGAATATAGGGATTTTTTAATGTTTAATAACCTGAATTCGAATATAGAGATTATTTAATATTTGAATAATGATTTAAATACCTGGATGTTAAATCAAATATTAATATAATGGATTAAAAAGCTTTATTTAACTCCTTTTATTTAATAAATAATAACGGTGAATTCATTTTGTAAATTTATTTATAGTAATAAATAGTTCAAATAAATAATAAGAAAATAAATTATTATTTTAACGACTCGATTATTTTGATCTATTTTTGATTTAATTTATTTGATTTTTTCATATTTTTTAATTTGGAAAATATTTAATTTATCATTTGACGATTTTTCAACAAACGATAGTGTTTTTGTGATTTTTCAAAATACGATAAGCAGTGTATATTATTATTATTTTGAAGTTGCATTGCTATTCTAAGCACGACCGTATTTTAGTTTTTTGTTCAAGTTCACATGGGAACAAAAATCTGTGCGGGAGATGTCGAGAGTTGCAAATTAGTTAAGTCAAACACTTATCCAAATGATTAACACACGTTTTCCTCATCTTTCATTTTCCTCTCTCTCTCATTTTAATAAGACAGTAAAAGAAATTTTATCCAACTCTTATTAATTCAAAAACAATTCAAATAAAATTCAAAAATATGCAAAGCTTGTGTCTTTAAGTTTTAATTTGGGAGATCTACCTTTTCACATGAGTATTAGAGGGTGCGGCCACATTGGTTGAGTTCGACAGTTTATACAAGTGTTAAGCAAAACCAAAGTTAAGGTTTTAGAAAGATTTAGGCGACGATTGTCGAAAAGGAGGTTAGTTTGCAGTTTGTTTAGGAGATTAATATCTGGGTGGTCGATGTGGAGGCAACGGTGATCTCTGGGGAGGCACGACCTGCGACAGTCATGAGCAGGCAAGGTAATGTCGTGTTTTACCAGGGGATGGAGGGCTTTTCATGGTGGTGTCGAGCGGATGGAGAATTCGAAGAGGAGGTTAGTAGTGAAGTTGGATTTGGGTTTAGCAGAGCATAGAGGGAGAGGGAGGTGGATGAGGTCGGTTATGAGGAAGTGAGAAGTGGTAATCAAAAGCGTGAAAGAGTGTTTGAGGAAGAAGGATTAATTTATAATAAAGGTAATTAAATTGTAATTAAGTGAGGTAGCGAATATTGTAATCTCAAACCGTATTTTATTCAATAACTTTCTCATATGTGGTCTGATCGAGACAAAACCTTTAGCTTGCACTCGTAATGGCGAAAGCTTCACGATGGAACATGTTTGGTTGAATTGGTGCTAACGGAAATTTGGGCTAAAATCGAACATCATTCAATTTTAGTTAAAACTAGAATGCTTCAACGCCAACTGGAATTTCGGTGAGTTAAACTCATCCTTTTGGTCTATCAGCCTGTTATATAGTAGATTAAAATTTACTATTTGTGTTTAGATGAAATTATTGGTTGATTTGGGTAAATATCTGCTTTTGGAAAGCAATTGTAATTTAAATTGAAATACAATAATTTAGTAGAGAAATTCGAATTTCTCGATATTGTTATTTTTAATTTCCAGTTATATTCCTATTGATTTTATATCAGTTATATACCTGTTATATAGAATGTTAAGTGTTAAAATTTGTTAATTTGGCCATATTGGATGTGACACTGGCATATGTTTAAAAGTTGAAACCTTTTAGAGAAAGGGATAGTAATAGCGTTGGTTAAGTGTTATAGTAACTATTGGCCCGGTTATAGTATTGTGTAAGTACTATTAAGTGTTGTTTGATTTGGAAATGGTTTTCGATTTTAAATGTGATTTTAATCCATTCTTTTGAATTTTCTGTGATATTTTATTTAAAGATTGTTTTTGAACTTCTCTATTTTAGTTCAACATTTTTATTTTTCTTTCTAATATATGTATTTATGTAAATGGTTTAAAATTATTTTGGAAAGTATTTATCTTTATAGAACAATTATTAAAAGTAAAGGAATGTTTATTTTAAAGGAATTAAAAGGGTTTATATTTGGAGTTTGTTTTATAAAGGAGTTTTGCAATTATATTGAGAAATTTATAAAAGGAGTTTTTATAAGTGAATTTGAAGTTTTTATAAAAAGAGTTGCAAAGAAATTCAAGAAATTATAAAATGAGTTTTGTAAATGATTATTTTTATAAGAAGTTTTATAAAGGGTATTATAAAAGTAAAGGATGGTTATAAAGGAGTTATTACATAAATTTGGGGATTTATAAATGGAGGCTTCTAAATTTTGATTAGTTATTTTATAAAGGGGAATTTATTATAGATATATTTTATTAAAGGAGTTTATAAATATAAGGAGCCTTATAAGTATATTTGGAGATTTATAAACGGAGGTTATAATTTTATTTTGAGATTTATAAAAGGAACATTATAAATAGAGATGAGTTTTATGAATGGAATTCTATGAAGAATTTAGAGCTTATACTTATAAAAGATATTTTATAACGGAGTTTATTTATAAAAGAGGTTTGATTTTCCAAAATGACCTTCTTAACTATGGTGGTATGGAACATTCTTTTTCCATACTTAACACCGAAGGAATAGTGCTTTGGGTTATTGTTATCTCTATATTCAAATGACATTTGTTTTAACTCATATAAGTATTGTTTTGGAAATGAAATCTTTTATAAGATTTATGAATATACTTATACAGTTGAAATAAGTATATCAAACATTTTCAAGTATTGAAAGAAGTAGAAGAGATTTTTGAATATATCTTTATAAGGTATTTTGATACATGTATTTATAATGTGGTTTTAATTAATAAAAAGATTAATTAGAGGGTCTTAGTGATTGCTTTGTGCTTAACCATGCTTGGTTGAATCTCTGGTTGAATTATTTGTTATTTGATAGTTAAATAACCGACCATCAAATCTTGGTCAGCTTTAAAAACTATCATTGTCGGTTCGGAGAGATCGGGATCAGATATATTATCTAAAACCCACTTCGGACCGGCATAAGCGTTCGAATTGGTGATATCTTAAAGAAGATCGAAGATGGAGTTCTTTGAAGTGCAAGGGCTACTTGCTACTAATCTTGAGGGTGATAAAAAAATGGATGTAGTAGAAGTAGTGCCCTCGGCTTGTTCATAACCTGAAGAACTTGTATGGATGAATGATGGCACTGCATTTCTGCTTGGAGGGTAGTGTTAGCATTCCAAGTGGGATTGCTATATAAAATTTAAAATGTAGCCTCGAGCCTAATCAACCTGGAATGACTAAAATAGGGGATATGCTTCAAGGCTATTTGGGTTGCACTCATTAGGGTATTGTTATCACTCTTTATATATATATATATATATATATATATTTGTTTATGGATTTGGTTGTGCATGAGAGCTGTTGGAAAGGTTGCAGAAACAACCGAGATGATGAAATATTCGGAACTATCTAGTAAGGTGTAGGGTCGGTCCTGATTTGCTGGGGGTCCATGTGAGGCTCTTGATACATTTTCTAGAGATGTACTATGGTAACCGGTACCCTGGTGTCTTGTCATTGATGGAATCCATTCTCCAATACGTGCCTTTATGGACTTAGTTGTATAACTATTATGCTGGAATGTAATTAATGTAACAATTTCGGCTATGGTTCAATATTTACTTTAGACCCTTGACACTATGATCATATCGGAAGATTTCCTATGAAATGTTTTGATTATCATAAGGTAAAAACCCATCCGTGTTTATATGTGCCATGGTCTTATGAGATACATTTATTTTGAAAGATTTTATAATATTAAAATCAAATTAAGGTGTGTTACTCATGCCGGTTTACCAGACTGATCCAAACGTTATTTTCTTATAATGCTTGGGGTCAGACCGAGCATATTTACCGATTTTGTTTGGATGCTTTGGAGCTTCAGGAGACGAGCTGGATGCCTCCAAGACGTATTCCCATATATTTATTTTCTGCCGCATTGGTTGTTTATATTTATTAGAAATTGTGAGGACAAGTTGTTATAACTATCCAGGCTAATGATAGGTTATTGTACTTTGATTAATGTATGTGTATTACAGTTTTCTTTTGTAAAGATATGTTGTATATTATATTTTACTCGTCGCGAGGTGAGATTCTGTTCTATCTTTCCTTTCTTTTTCCACAACAATCTGTCTTTCCGGCACTTAGATGCCGACACGTGAATACCGTAGATATATTATTGTCGAGTTCTGAGGATCAAAAGGGCGAGTCCTTACATTTACTATAAAATACCTAATATTTTTTAAGAATATCATTCATTATTGTATGTGTTTATATTTACACATATATATCTTCACATTATTAATGTTTGTTTTTTTATATATAGCGAGTGACAATATCTAGACCATATTAGAAATCCCTATGATCCATTTTTCAATTTGACCATATAGTTTAAGTCTTCTTCATTAGTCTTTTAATAAAGAAAACTCTACTTATTCCATTATTTAGTATTTTTTATTTTTTGAGAAGAATTTACCACTAAAAACAAGATCATGAAAGTGCTACTTCTCTTTTTAGTTATGTTTTGTTCATCATTTCTAATTGTAGATTAGCTTATAAAAATTCATTTTATTAGTTATTATCATGTACCGAGAACTAAAAGTTGAAAAGCGATAAAATTATATATTTGATATGTCGATAAGAAATGAGCTGAAGTAGTAGCTAGTATCAAATCAACATTGCTTATTTGACAAATTAAGGGAAAAATTAAAAGAATGAAACTATAAATATGGAAAATTTATGAAAGTAATATAGATGATTAGATAACTACATAAATAAAGAATATAGTATTAAGACGAAGAAAATAATAAAGATGTACATTATTCAAATTTCTCGGTTTTTATGAGCCTATAATATGACTTATATTTAATAAGATATCTCAATAAACGGATTGTAATATGTAAAATATACGCAGTTAGTCTTTGATAGTAATTTGGCATTATTCATCCAAATATTTGAAAACTTAACATCCATATAACATTATAACATAATACAATATCATTTATAACTTGTTCTACACATGTCTGATATTTTAGCGATATTATCTAATATTACCATGTTTTTTAAAACATATCATATCGGTACTTGACTGATATATACCCAATACCAATATTAACTACATAGCTCTTCCCCCTTTAAGAGTCCCACCCCCTCCCGAAATCCCACCCAACAAGGCAAGGCCAAACAATATAGTTACCCCGCATGTCTAATGACCATAAGCAATCATAACACTAATCAAACATGTATACACAAACAAGTATATACAACCTATGCATATTCTTACATGCAAGGTACTAGACTACTCTACATGATATCAAAAGTGAAAGTAAATGTGATAAACATAAAGTCTTACCAAGTAAAGAATTTCAAATAAGCAGTCCTCATGCTCTCCTCGGTATCCCAACTGCAATCGCTCTCACTTCCACCTTATTAAACCTTCACTAACTTCACCATCTTCCTCCTAAGTTGCTTTGTATCATATCCAAATAGGCATACAAAGTGTCGAAGCTTCCGGTTCAATCTCGATATCAACCATTTGAGCTAGTGTAATAGTCATGCCTGAGCCATGCACAAACTTTTGTAAATAAGAAATGTGGAACACATTGTGCTCACCTGCTATTTTTTAAGTTAACTCGACCCTGTAAGCTGGGTTCCTAATCCTCTCGAGTAACGAAAAAGGTCCTACAAATCTTTGTGCCAACTTCCACTTAGTACCGAATCAAACAACATTCTTTAGTGGAGAGAGCTTGACAAATACCATATCGCTGATACAGAATTCCAAATCTTATCTCCTCTTATCAACATAGCTAGCTCTTTTGTCTATCTTGAGAAGTTTTCATTCATAATCGAATGATCTCGATCTTCTCCAATGTTTCTTTTATCATATTTGGTCCAAGTATCAATTTATCGTCCGCTTCCCAACAACATGAAAGAGTGTTGCTTGATCGGCTATGTAGTGCCTCAAATGGTTCCATAGAAATGCTAGCTTGATAGCTGTTGGTGTATGCAAACTCAACAAGATGTAAATGGTTATTTCACGAGCCCTTAAATTTGAGTATGAATGCTTACAAGAGATTTGCTAAGATATGATTCACTCTCTCGATCTGCCCATTGTTTTGGGTGATAAGCTACTCAGATGCAGCTCTGTCCTCAACACTTCCTTTAAGCTCTACCAAAATCCACTCGTAAATAATGGGTCCTGATCACTTACAATGCTTTTCAACACAATATCGAATCGCACTATCGGCTTCACGTATAACTCAACTAATTTGGATGTCATTCTGTTTGACTTCACGCGTATGAATCAAGAAATTTTGTCCAATCTATCAACTATGACCGAGATGATGTCATACCCTCCTCTGGTCCTTGGAAATAAATCGATAAAGTCCATCGATATTTGTTCCCACTTCCACTTGGGGTTGTAGTAAACCACTTTGCTTCTTCTATTCAGCCTTCACTGGGTGATGGTTCATATACTTCAAGATGAATACCCTGACATCCTTCTTCATCTCTTCCTAATAAAATGTTTGCTTTACACACACACACATTTATTTCTTCTAGGATGTATAGTCATTCTTGAATGATGGCACTCACAGAGCACCTTATCCCTTAACCCACCAATATCAGATACAAATAATCTCCCACCCTTGTAGAGCTAATCATCTCGATCGACTCCATCCTGCCTCATATCTTTAGACTCTACTCCATTCTCAAAAATTGCAAGGATCTCTATTAGTCTAGCATCATGTCTTTGACCACAACCGATCCACTCAATCGGAGTAGGTCTGATAGTCAAACTGGCCAACATATTTGGCTCAAGCTCACATTATGGCCTGAAGTCATAACCGAGAATATAATCTAGTTGCTTCCAATCTAGAAACATCACTCCTAAGCTAGCATGTCTTCTACTTAGAGCAAAAGCAATTGCATTTTCCTTACTAAGCATATAGAAAATGTCAAAGTCATATGAGGCTAGAAAATCTGACTATCGCTACCAACGAAGGTTAAGATCCTTCGATGAGAAGAGGTACTTTAATGATTTATGGTCCGTGAACTGCTCAAACCTCTCTCCTAAAAGATAGTGCCTTCAAATCATCAAAACTAACACTATCACCACTAACTACAAATCATGGGTCAGGTACTTCCTCTCATGCGGTTTCAGTTGTCGACTAGCACATGCGAAAAATTTACCCTTCTGCATAAGTATTTGCCTAATTCAGTACCAAAGGCATCTGTATGTACTGTCAACTATTTATTCTCACTCGGATTGGTCAACACTAGTGTACTCATCAACCTTTCCTTTGGACTTATAAATTTATGCTTACATCGCACGTCCTCAGAAAAAGACCGATTCTTCTTCGTCAACTTGATTGATGGTGCTGCTATTTTTGGGAAGTCCTTTATGAATTACCTTTAATATCTTGCTAATCTAAGGAGTTGCCTTACATCTTTAGCACTCTTTGGTCGATCCTAATCCTAGACTACTACAACTGTTGCAGTATCCACAGCAATGCATTGCTTATAAACAATGCGACCCAAGAATTGCACTTCTCTCCTCTAGAAGTTACACTTCGAAAACTTTGCATTCAACTGGTGATTCACCTTTAGCACGATCATCAAGTTTGTCATGCATTCCTCTTTCATCCAAGTAAAGATGAGAATATCATCGATGGACACAAGAACTGACTTATTCAAGTGACCTTTGAGAAGTGCGATAGTCTACGGAATGTAGTAATCGACACACTCTCTCTCTGCACTCTCAGTTGGTGGAACCCTGTCCCAAAGTCCAATTAAGAAAACACTTTAGCAACATGGAGCTAATCAAATAGGTCATCATTACGTGGGAGTGGATAATTGTTCTTTGTCATCACTTTATTTAGCTTATGTTATTCAACACATAATCTTAGGTAGCCATCTGCCTTTATTGTGAATACTATGGGTGCTTCCCATGAAGATATACTCCACCGACTCTTTCCTCAATAGGTCATTCCCTTGCACATTGAGCTCTTGTTGCTCTTTAGGTGCCATTAGTTTCAAAGACATAACTAGTGGCCTCACATCCTTCAATAAGCGATGTGAAACCCAATTTCATGTTATAAGGGCAATCTTGTCACCTCCTCAAATACATTTGGATATTCCATCATTATGGGTACTTGTTGCTCAAATTTCTCGCAAGTGTAATTAGAAGGTCGATTAAGCATAGCCCGATCTAGACCATGTCTGCCTAGCACATCTACAGCTGGCCCACTCATTGTGGCCTACATCCAATCTGGTTCTAGACCAGCCCATCCACTTATCAACACTCGAAGACTATTAATTGTCGGCACAACTCAAGACGACTTCAACAGCCGACTCATTAGACAAGACTGGCTTAACTGTATACCATCTTTGGCCCAACTTTACCATAGCCCACCTTCAGCTGGTCCGAAGTAGCCCATTCTGTCATCTTGCAACTGGCCCGACACATCCCTTGCAACTTGGTCATAAGCAATTTTTAGGTTTCCCTCCACCGTGAAAGGATCGACCTCCGATTGGTTCCTACATAATAGTTGGGCAACATCCATCCTTAGGCCCAGCTACGTGCAGCCTTCAAAACTAGATTCTTCACGTCAAAGACCCATGTTATAATAGCTAGTGAGCTAGGTAACATCAAATAGGTTCCAACCGAGAGTCTTTAGTCAAACATCAATCGCTTTAATAAAGAATCCACATAGGTAAGGGTTGCTGACGTGAATAGTCTCTTGGGCAATCGCTTTAATAAAGCATAGCCCGATACAAGTAGGTTCAGCCGGTCAAGTATATTTGTTGGAGCATCGAGCATCCAAAACACCTAGGATGGAATCAAATTAGCCCATCATGTTCACTGTTGAAGACAAAGAACTAGTCTCTTACCCCATCATGATCTTATGGTCATTATTCAAGAAATGACCACCTTCAATGTACATTAAGCCTTCGTAGATGGGAAAGCTTAGTCAATGTCATGTTCAGACATGTTTTTAAGGCTCTCAAGCTTCTTATATCCAGCCTCACTCCTAACACTCTGCCTATTTATGAGTTTAGGGGTGTAGGCATTGTTCTAATGTACCAGCTCACTTATGAAAAATATTCGATATGAAAAATATTCGACCAAGAACCCCCTGCTGCAAAGATTCAAGAAGACTTTGCAATGGTCGCTGCACTTCTACCTATAATCTTTTATAGGATGACCACCGCTTATTGAATCGGATGCCATCATTTTCTAAAGCTAGCTCGTCATTAAATTCCCTTTCTGAGCCAGGATAGGCGAGATTCGGAATAATCAACAGAAGGCTAGGGAGTGTTATGGGACCTCCCTCAAACAAGCAAAGAATGGTGTTCTTATACTTCAGTAAGAACATGCAACCGTCATCGACGAATCATTCGAGAGAACCATCAAGCCTATCAGCACTCTGGTTTAAGCTAAAACTGCCCCAGCTCTGACACATCAATAGCTCCTCCTCTAGTAATATCTTACCCAGTCATGTCATGGCAACCAACGATGTATTGCCCATAAGCACCCGCTAGCCAGACAATGCTCAGGGTCGTGTTGGGACCATCCTTGCCCTTGAAGATACAGATGTTGACGGTGTGTCTCGCAAGAGTACCATCGAACCTAGAAAAACTTAGGGTCATGTCATGACCACTCTTAGACATGAACTGCTTTAACTTGCAAAGTGTCACCCGAGTGTACCCTCGAGCTAAGCAGCACTCAATGTCGTATCGGAATGAAGACTGGGATAATCGAAATCCTATCTACTTGGCCACTTCCAAAAGAACTAAAGAACTCATCTTAGCATGGGACAAGCAAGTCACACACTGAACGAAAGCAGGGACATCTCGCTTGGCAACTCCTAACCTCCAATGCCAGTAGACTCATCTGTAAGAGTCAATGGCAACATCAATACCTCGACTCAAGCATAGATGTCTATCTTGGTCGATGAGGTCATAGAGCGCATGATATACCTGCTAGACTAGTGTGACTTGGAAGAAAACCCAAATCTTTATGACGACCCACTCGAGCCTCACACAGGGGATTCAAGCACTAAGGGCGGACTGGCTACTCCCTTGGAATCGATGCCTATAAATTGTGCCAACGTTAGCAAATTTGTTCAAATCAGATTTGAACCCGCTCCAAAAGTTAGGGATGATCTGGACAGATTCCTACCGAAAGAAAAGACGTCTTCACATGGTGGCACGCTGATATGTCCGACATTGATCCCAGGATAATCAACATTGATCCTAAAGCAATCCACTTCTTTGAAAAGCGTCAACTACTCTGCCCAAAAAGGTACCAAGCTCTTAAAGAAGAGGTAGAGAAGATGTTAACCAATGGCTTTATTAGGAAGGCAGAGTATTTGGTCTGGGTACTAAGCCAGTTAGAAAGCCAAATAGGATTTTGAGAACTTACATTTACTTCTTCGACCTTAACAAAGCATTCCCTAAAGATAGCTTTCCCTTGCCTCGCATTGATCAACTTGAAGATGTGACTAGTGGAAACGAGCTCCCCATTTTGATGGAAGTCTATTCTACATATAATCAAATTTCCATGCATGGCCTGGACTAAAAGCTCACTACCTTCATCACAAATACTGGTCTATACTACTATCTTGCAATGCTATTTTCTCTGCAAAATGTGGGTGCCGCCTACCAACGTCTCGTTAACTTTGAATAGATCGATCGACTTATACAAGTTTATGTAGACGAAATGCTAGTGAAGTATGAAACGGTCAAGAGGCATGTATAGAAATTGGTTGAGACTTTCAACATACTATGACAATACAACATGAAGCTGAATCCAAAGAAGTTCTCCTTTTCCATCCGATTAGGTGAATTCTTCGTTTATGTTGTGAGGGCTAAGGATATTGAAGCTAACCAGACAAGATTCAAGCCATCCAAGATATGTAAGTCCCCAAAACTGTGAAACATATACAAATCTTGAATGGGATGGTTGCAACAACAAGCCGATTTTTTATCAACGACAACCGACCGATATCTTCATTTCTTCAACCTCTTTCAAGAAGTGAAATTGGTGCATATGGAACGATGAATGCACAAAGGAATTCGAGGAGCTGAAGCAACATTTGGCTATTTGTCCGATAATATCCAACCCTATCAACGGGGTGGATTTTTTATCTATATTTGGTAGTGATTGACTATGTGATCGGCGATGCCTTAATAAAAGGAGTCGAGAAGATCCAAAACTAGTCTATTATGCAAGCAAAAGGGTATCTAGTTCGGAAACGAGGTACACTAAGTTAGAGAAGCTTGCCTTCTGCCTGCTCATAGTGGTCAGCAAACTCTAGCTGTACTTTTATCCTCATCCTATCAAAATACTGACCAACCAACCTCTGAAACAAGTCCTTAGCTGACCTGACAAAATGGGTTGGCTATTGAAGTGGTTTGTCGAGCTTAGGCAGCATCACATATCATTTCAGCCTCACACTTCTATCAAGAGTCAAGCAGTTGCAGATTTCATTACCAAGTTCTCAAGCTCGGACAATGGCGAAGAATAAACCATCACTAGCCAGCAATTTTGGCGATTGTACGTGGATGGGGAATCAAACAAAAAGGGTTATGGGTCAGCATGGTCCTTACCAGTCCTGATGGAAAAGAAATATGTTTTGTAGCCTATCTTAAGATCAAGGAAACCGATAATGAAGCCGAGTATGAAGCTATCTTGGCCGGCCTTAGGATGAAAAGAGAATTGTATGTGGAGTCCATTCATGTATTCAGTGACTTGTCACTGGTCATCAATCAAATCAGCGAGCACTTTTAAGTCAAAAGCAAAACACTGGCGCTTTATGTTGCTGAGGCCAAGAAGATAGTCAGCACATTCACCGAATTCAAGTTGGAGCTGATACCAAAGGAGCAGAATGCCAAGGCCGATCAACTGGCCATGGCAATAGGCAACCCAAAAGAAATTACTCCTTGGGCCCCCTTAGAGATTAGTAGCACTCCCTACTATGAGCTGAGGGCAACTACGATGGAAATAGGTGCACCATCCATGGACTATTAAATGGCACCCCATATCAAGTACTTAACACTTGAGGAACTTCATATTAAGTGCAAGGAAGCAAGGAAAATTATCTACCAGGTTCTGCACCGCACAGTCATAAATGGAGGGCTCTACAAATGGGATTACTCATCACCACTTTAACGTTATGTGTCTAAAAACGAATTCGGCCAGATCTTGGAAGAGCTGCATGAAGGTTTTTCAAGGATCACGCCGAGGGGAAAAAGCTATAGAAAAGGCCGCCAAGCGAGGCTACCATTGGCACGCTATGATAAAAAAATAGTCGTTCGACATGTAGGGAATCGACTTTATAGGAAAGATTTTAAATGCCAAGGGATGGTACAATTATGCCATTGTCGCGATCGACTACTTCACCAAATGGGTCAAAGCCGAATCCCTTATTGTGGTCACTAGCCCCAAGATGCCTAACTTTGTTAGAAAGAACATTGCTTATAGTTTTGACTTGCCAAAGAAGATTATCACCAATAATGGCACTCAATTTGAGAGCAAGCTCTTTCAAGACATCTTTGCAAGGAATGGACTCGAAAAGTGCTTCCCTTCCACTACCTATTCTAAAGCCAATGGACAAATCAAGGTTGTCAACAAAACCATAAAGTCAACACTCAAGAAACACCTTATAAAAGCTAAGAGAACTAGACTGAGATCCACAAAAGCAACATAGACCTCGCACTAGAATCGGTAGCTTTTGCGGATAAGCTAACCAACGGCAAGCCCTTATGCATTAAGAATTGAGAGAAAGTAAGGTTGCAAGGGCAGAATAATCCCTACCTTGAAGTAGCCCAAATAAAAGGTAAAGTAACCCGAAGGAGGTTGGCCAAGATCCTCGCCAGTTATGGAATATCAAACCATCCCGATGTTGCACCCATGGTCGACCAAAATCTTTGCCAAGTTAATTTTCCCGTATTCTACTCAAAAGCTTTAAGACTGGTAGCGCTAGCAAAAGTCAATTTTCTAGTAGAGGTGGATCTTGAGGCTGCCATTTAAATACAAATAGCTTGATTAAACAATAGCTCCACGGCCAAGTCTAGCAAAAGATGGGATAGCCACCCTATGGCATGCCCTGACCGACCACCCTATGACGATCAGCTATTGACACAAACTCCTAAGCCAGGTAACTAGCCTTACGGCCCCTATCCATTACTCTATATTTTGCTTAAATCCCCTTGTAATGGAATTGGGCCTATTTCACAGCCCACTTCTAACTTATTACCAATATTATTATCGATAATGGTCGGCCAACTATGGAGTTCGCTAGCGTCAATCGACTGCCACTAACATGGTAGAAATGGTCAATCGATTCCAAAAATAGCCAGAAAAAGGTGAATTCCGACCATAACATAACAGTAAATCAATGCCATTATCACTTCTCCCACAATGGAAACATGAGCACTCTACCATATTTGAAAAAACCAGATCGTCTCAGCTAATGATAAAGCGCCACGTGGGGCATGTATTAAATGCATAGTAGAAGAATCGGTTGGCAAGATCTTTGTGACATGACAAGTCTTCCCATGTTCACTGAGACGAGCTTAGGGGGCAAATTTTGCTTAAATTTATCGCAAGTATAATCAATAGAACAATGAAGCATAGCCTGGCCTAAGTCGGCTCAGCACATCTAGGACCAACCCAGTCATGATGACCCATATCCAATTTGGCTATAGGCCAACATGTCCACTCAACAACACTCCACATCTACTGTCGACCAGCACAACTGAAGATGGCTTAACCAACCAACTCATCAGACAAGACCGGCTCGAGTGTTACCAGTCTTTGGCCTGGCTTTACCATTGCCCACCTTCGATCGATCCCAAGCGGCACATCTCGTCATCTTACTACCGGCCTAACACATCTCTTACAACTTAGTCCTTAGTAATATTTAGTTATCTTCTATTTTCATCAACAACCGATTGGCCAGCACCGCCCAGGGAAAGCCATTCATCTACTTTGCCACATAGGAAAGTAAATTAAGTGACAATCCGTATAGCTAGTTGTACAGGGTACTGTACCAAGTTGCCTAAAAGCATACCTACTCGTGTAGCACACCATCCACATTTCGTTTCACCTTTGCATCCATCATCCATCAGCCCATGCGACCAGATCGATGATCGAGCATGCTTCCCGCTGGTTTTACCGTGCGATCTTCTACTTAGAAATCCTCTCATAGCAAATCAATATCCTAAGATCTTATGATAAGCAACTTATTAGTTTAAGTGTTTTATTTCTTATTATTCTCTTGTAATTCCATGTAATTGTAAGAGAGAAACATAGTAAGAGATAATTATAGTGAACGTAGGAAAGCTAACCGAAACATTCTACATCTTTGTGTCATTTACTTTAATTTTCTCATTTACTTCCTTATTTTAATTTTTTAATCCAAGTAATTAGCAAGTAACGTTTGGTTTCACAAATGCATAGTCTAATTCCGAGGTTGGCTAATTTATTAATCAACAGTACTGTTGACAATTCTTCACAAAGAGCCTCGAGTGAATATAAGAAGCTAACCATCACTGTGTCATTGGGTATGCAGCTCAACTCCAGCCTACGTTCATCATCTATCCCAATCATCACCATTAATTCTCTGTCCACTATGGCTCCATATTTCTTTCGCCAGTCCATCCCTATTATAATTGTAAACCCGACGAAACTAAGTACAAAACAATCATAAGAAAAGTGCAACCATGACTCGATAACACTTTATCACAACAAACTACACTTATTTACTAGATTATTGGATATAAAAAATGTGATGCATTAGTATCAAATAAACCGGAAATAAATATATTATAAATAGAAGGCATACCTTGGATGATATACCTTTCCCCTTCTTCCCTGCCTATGGAGCACTGGACAAAGTTGGAATAGCGTTAAATGCATAAGCACCCACAACGTTCTTGTTCAGCAGTTTTCCTTCTTTATATGTCGAGCTTATGGCAATTGTAGCACTTCTTATCTATACTCTTACATCTGCTACTAAGATGGCCCTTCTCTCTGCAATGATAGCAAGTGGGTTTCCATTTGCTCTTTTTCTAAGAATATATAGCTTGATGTTTCTTCTTTCTCTTATTGTTATTCCACATCCTCTTGCATCCCCAACTTACTTGTGGGTTCAGCTCATCTTTGGCAACAACAAAAAGCTTAGATTTCAGATACAAACTCTCATATCGGAGAGCCTTCACAACAAGCTTCTCAAAGGATTCATTGACATGATCTACTAGCTATTTCGCAAGATAATCATCTAATCCCGTTATGAAATTCTTGTTCATTTTCGGTGGAGTACCAATAAAAGAGTCGTACTTTGATTAGTGAATTTGGCTTCGATAGTTGCTTCCCATGTTATCCAAGTTTAGAAGGAGGTTCAGGAGAGGATTGTGGCCAAATCATCATTTCGGTAGTCAACTAGGTATCGAGTTGTGCCTCACAACTTGATGTCGAGTCATGGATTCTCTAACATTTTAAGTATTTGGTTTTGCTTCTTCATTCACTTGAGTGTAATACCCCAACCCATCTCCATCAGCTTTACACTTTGCTTTATGTTTAGTTCCATCTTCAATCTCCTTAAAGTAGTTGAGCTAAGTCAATGTCATGACTCGATACAGAGTTGAGAAAGTTATCTCTATACTGACTTGACAGTTGGAGTCATGATTTTGCAATTTTGGCTTGCACCACTTGGTTCATCTGGAGATTTGTAAGGTGTCTTCAAGTGGCAAGCAAGGCTCTGCACCAATCTTTGAATTTTAGTTGAATTCTGATTCCTACATTCATGATTTAGAATTTCTAGTTCGTCTCATGAACAATCAATGATTTTGACTCATTCAAATATGTCTTGGTTAAAAATAGGATAACACCTGCCTCCAAAATATTCCTAGCATTAGCAAAGTATGCTTTTAATCGAGACAAGCCGTCGACTTCAAAATCTAATTTGGATAGATGTTTCCATTCTCTGAACTGTTTTCATAAAGCAGTTCAACTTCTCTAGATCCTTACATCACTTTGAACAGTTATTGATTCATATCCTTCGGATGGCTTAAGTGCTGAAATGTATGGTTTAAGTTTGTCATTCGGATTTTGAAAAGTCTTTGAAAGTCCTTCCTTTTAATTGATCTGTTATGATTTCAATTTCCAAATTGATCTTTCCTCTTGCATTACTTATATTCTTTCTTTTCTGTCTTTTCCTTCTTTTCTTTTCCTTCTTTTCTTTTTGTACAAGTTGGCACCGAGTTAAGAAGTATGTCCCAACACCAGTTTTTAGGGCGAATCTCATGCTTCTATAATACTTAAGTACTTTTACTTCTCACTTTCACTTCTCACTTTTACTTTGAGTAACATTTGAACCTAAGTTCTCCAGCCATTGCTGGTTCTTGACCCATGGCATAGTCAATGACACTGCCTATTCTTGGCATCATCCACTTTTAGCTAGCACCGTCGCCACCGATTTTTTGAACCAATCAACCCCAAATCCCATTGATTTGTCTGCCAAATCGATTCGGGTTTTGACCTAGATTATTACCTTTAGACTGCCATTATTCATTGCTTCTACGCCTATGTGGTGGCACCGCCTTGAGGTTGCCAGCGTCCATTGGTAAGCGACAACCAACTCGACCATAGTTGAATTTTGGACTTTCCTCATTTAACTTGGCTATGACTTTCACACAACTTGATCTTGAAGTGCCCTTTGAATTTTGAGATTGACCTAGAGTTTTCCTTATATTTCTCGAGTTCGACTTGGGTCTTGCATTTTTTACCTTATTCTTGGTTAACTTTGAGTTTGGTATGGAAATGCCATGAGTTTCCTAACTGGCCATAACTTTCAATATTTTGATTGTCATTTGAGTTAATAGAGGAATATAATCGAGTTTTGTGGATTTTAGTAGAGTATGGATCGATAATCGAGCTATGGTGTGACGGTTTTAGGCAACTGTCACATCGAATGCACTCTGGCATTCAAATGGACTTTTTCATCACTATACTAAATCCAACATTTCACTCTGATGTCCCTACAAAGAAGAGTTCCGTGTCACTCCAAACAACTGTTTTATTGTTGCAAATCGAGTGATAATGGGTAAAATCCAACACACGGTTCCATCGTGCAACCGTACTCATTTATCAGCACGAGCAAGCTATCTGCACAAAGTGTTCACATTCATCGTACCCTAGACACAAGACACATACTGCATAGACTGAATTAAATATCATTGCCCCCCTGTCAAGGTATAAGATCTAATTGGCCAATACATGTTGACATCCATTGGGTCTTATACATCGGTCACATATGGTTTTATTTTAGCAGGAAGATCAAAATTAAATTCTACCTAACCTTGTGCATTTGTAGAGTTTTTAGTAGTTATGGATCGCAGACACTCCTCGTGTATATCTACAATGGGTATGGGTCCAACATCGTTAAAGTAAGTTTCATCTGTAATAAAGTTATATTATACTACAACATCCTTTATGCCGTCTACTCATCATCCTTCCATCCTTAATCGCCTCATCATCTGATAAGATAATCTCTGGAGGTGGTTCCCTTTGTGACGATAAATGAAGCATTCACAGGGTTGCCTCCAATGTCAATCTTGGAGGTGCTATAATTCGGGACAGTCCTCCAGAATCTCTCACGTCGTAGTTGGATAAAACAAGGGTTAAAATAAATTGTGAAAGGAACGACATCCCTTTCAAAGACATTTTGGTTCAAGAGCCCTTTCACTAAGCCTATATTCCGCTCGAGGACTATACTACGTGCAATTGATATATGTGCCTTTCCGAATGCATCCCCCTTTTAATCACTTCATTTAACTTTTGCTCCAGTTTATGAAGCTTGGCTCTACCCAGCTTCATCCCAATATCCAAGCTTCATTAAACGGCATGCACATGTCTGTCTTCATCATCTAGACAGGGTAACCATACTACAGGGGATCTGTTATCTATACGCTTTCAAAAAGTGGAATCAAAGTCCTCTTACGTATTTGGAACCTTTTAAGGGTTGGTGCATCATCAATTATCTTTGGAACAAACTTGGTTATTTCAAAGATGAATACTTCTTCATTCGTCGTCCTCTTGGATTTTGCTTAGAAATAGTTGTCAAGACATAAGTTCTACTACCATACTTCTTCTCGATAAAGCTAATCCATTCGAATCGCTAATTTACTGTATTTCATAACTTTTACAGACATTTTGAGGAGGCCTAGTATTGTAGCTCTGGCACGTACTCTCCATGATTTGCAAGTTATTCCTATTAAAAAGTAAGAAATTAGATTCTTTTTGATAAATGAAAGGATGTTGGTCTTCAATCTTTTGGGCAATGATCATAGTTTTAGCCTCATGCCAAATATTTATGGAGGTGCTTAGCCCTCTCAGGAGGTTGAAGTCAAGCACTAAGATGAAGAGAATCTAGAGATCCCTTCTGTTCAAGATCCTTCGGGTAATCAAGAAGAGAATGTGGATGTTGATGGTAATAGCGACATCGCAAAATAAGGAGATGATAATGGTGATTATGATAATTATTAGGATAAGGGTGACGGTGAGGGCATGAACCTCGATCATAAATCCATTGGAGAGACAGGTGATGATAATCAAATGCTGCTTATTCCTCGTCATTCAAAGCTGAAGGTTATTTTTCCATATCCGGTTCCATAGCCATATCAAGCTCCAGTTGAGGAAGAAACGGCTGCTCCTCCAACTGGCAACTTATATTGTTCACATAGGAGCATACTGGACAAATTCCTTCTTACAGCCATGACAACATCAGCCTTGTTGATATAGGTTCTCTTATCCATCTGACTGCTGTAAGGGAGATAACCCTCGTTAGTAAACTTCAAGAGCATGGTTTAGGGAGGGAGGGGTGGGATGGTGCACTAGGACACATTAACACCTCACAACACTTCATCACACATTAACACTACATATGTTGTCTTTGGATTTTTAAGTCTTAATTTGTCTATGTTTTCTTTGTAGGTTCAATGGAATGTCTATATCTTTTCGATGATCTCCAAAGCTATTCTGTTGACTATTGTAGGCATGATTCCTCACAACGACATCATGAGTTTTCCTATGAATCTGATTCAACTAAGCATCGTAGAAAAGAGCATGAGAGGCAAGAAAGAGGTTACAAAAGCCATGGGGATCGTGATAGAGGGTCGGGTAGGAATTCTCCTACCTAACATAGAGCTTGCATTCCTCTGCCTATTAGTATGGACCGCTAATCGATAAGACCTGATCCTGTTCCTTCTTCCAAAATTCGAACTATGTCCACTTTAGTGCTGCTTACCACGATGTCAATGACCTTTACTTAGAAATCCAAGCAGCCTATTCAACTATTTAGGCCTGCAACTCCTGATCCTTTTGATGAAGGCACAACATTGATCAACTTCTCGTTCATGTTTCCATGGTTATTCCTGAATCTACTTCTGATCCATAACTTACCACGATGCAAAGAACTTCACCAAATTATGCTTTGATAGAATAAAGTTTGTTTGTAATCTGAAGGATATTCCATGTAATGTAAGCACAGAAGTCACATCCTATGTGGGCAATGTGTACGATCAATATTACACTTGGAGGAGACTCGTAGAATCTCTTTCCAAAGTTAATAGGGAAAAAATGGTAGCTCTTCAAGGGAAGGAGTTGGTGGAGTAAGATAACAAGTGCATTATTCCCACCTTAGATAAAGAAGTTGAAAAGCTTAGAAAATCTCATGCACTTACGGAGAAAAAACTGGAAGATGAAAGAAAAGCTTTCGTAGAAAAGTCTTAGTTACAACAGAATCAAATCGAAGCCGAACATCATAAGAGTCATAATCTTACTCAGCTACAATAGAATTATATTAAAGTTGCACATTATAAGAGTCATAATCTTGCTCTTAAAAATGAGACTCTTCAGAAGACGGTTAATGATTAAGCTTTGGAAATCAAAAATTTAAAAGGATACAGAGCTCTATATTGAAATTGCCAAGGACTGAATCAAGTCCCAAATATAGCCTACCATAGTCCACTTCTATGCAAACATTATCAAGTTCGAGAATTTGAGGTGGCTCAATAAGTGAAAACCCAAGAGCATAGTTATGGCCTGGGAGGAAATAATTAAGAAAGTGAACACTCGGATAGCGTTTAGGTCAATAAAGATAAATTAAAATATGACCTCTTTGATGATGAAGATTTGGATGCTCTATTGTAGACCGAGTTATGTTGGAAATCTAGGTTGCTGCTCCTATTGATGTGCCTGCTAGGGTCCTTTCCAAATCTAGCTCTAAAGATTTACGTGAAAGTTCTACTCCCGTTTATAAGGGACTCCCTGCAGAGACTCTGATTGTAATGTTGACTACTTCCAGCACCGCCACTTCTTCCACTTTAGGGGGTCTTACTACTAAGTGTATGATTCCTTCTTTTGGCATTACTACAATTCTAACTACTAAGGTGACTTTGGAAAGATCAACTTCCTTGACATCTCCATCCAATATTCAATATAATCTTGAAGAGCCTAGCTACTCAAAGCAAGAGTCCATTTGGAAATTCCTAAACTTATCTCCGATCATGGAGGGGAGTTATGCGGGAACTCCTTCAACAAGTGACCTCTGCTTCCCCTTGAAGTATATCATTAACTTCTCCTGCAAATGAAACACATCGATATCTCTAATATTTATTTTTCACTTTCTCAAGTTTCAAGTCCCCCTGCTCTAGCCCCATTACTAGAAGGAGATTTGACTTCGAGCACTTAAGCTTCAATGACAAAATCAGTTATCATGCATGTCCCCACTCTTGTCCCAGCTGCTTCGACCGTCAAAATGCCTTGTCTTGAAGCCAAAATAATTCATACAGTGACTGAATAAGCGATGGATGATCCTAACGTGATGCGAGGGATATGATATAGTCATTATAAGGGCTACTAAGCCTATGCCTAGGCCATTTATGTTGGAGGAGAAGATCCTACA
This sequence comes from Allium fistulosum, assembly GCA_030737815.1. NCBI lineage: Eukaryota > Viridiplantae > Streptophyta > Magnoliopsida > Asparagales > Amaryllidaceae > Allium > Allium fistulosum. The sequence continues at coordinate 241,646,200 of CM060902.1, forward strand.
AGCGAAAAGGATCCAAGAAACCTAGAAGGAAAAGATCAACGAAGTTTCTCCTCCTCTTTTGGTCGCTTTGCCTATGCCGCCACTTGTTCTTCTAGCTTCCACTCCTACGATGTCTAGCATTCAAGGCGATGCTCCTGAATCTCCAGGAGATATTTATGACTAGATCACAGATCCTAACGGCTACCCGTCTAGGAAAAGAGGAGGTAGACCTGGAAAAAGGCAATTCATAGTGTCTCCCAAGGGAAAGAAGGAGAAGAAGTGGAAGAAGAAGCACACTTAATCGTCGTTTCCTTATGTTGCTACTCATTTTGTTCAAGTTTATGTGTGTGTATGTAGGTCGTTATTTTGTGGGTATGGTCCTTGCTTTTATTTATAAGGTTCTTCGGTTATTAATAAATTAGTTTCTTCTTTCATACTTCCACCTTATTTTTGCCTACATAATTAGTTCAGTTATATTTATTATGATTATATGTAAACCGAGGCAATGTATTAACCATAACTCTTTATATATGCATAACTTCTCCCCGTTACCTAATTTATTTTATTATTTTGTTATGTTCATCTCTGCCAAAACACTTCTTCGTTGGCTAATAGAATTATAAACTAACGTATTAAACTTTCTGTCTTATCTTCAGTCAGGTTCCATTTGACCTAAAAAATATGAGATTGGATTCCTACATCACTTCCAATCTATGGAAAGTGATGTTTTGGACATCTATCTCTGGACACCCACACTCGATTTTGCCTGTCTTCGGATGTTGATCATTGTTGTTTGTTGGAAGTCATGTCTCGGATGTCTATCTCTATACGTCTATACTCGATCTTGTCTATCTTTGGGCATTTATCGTATTTGGAAATGGAGATTCAATCCCTTGCAGGGTCCTATCTCCAGGACCTAATTTTTAAGATGCCTAACTTTGGGCATCCCCATTTGACCTATCCTATCTTCGGCCAATGGTCAAAGGTTAGAAGTATAGGGCAAATCATCACGATCAACCATAGTGTGATTATACTCTAGTGATTCGGTCTTGGATTAAAGAAGTTAGTTGGTACCAATCTCTGGATGCTTGAAATGATTATACTCATGATATAATCATGGATCAAAGTAATCCATTGGTACCTATCTCATGTATTTGGATATCTGCATTTTCAAAATATTAAATATTCAGTTGGTTGTTGTTCACACAACATAAAGTCAGGCTATTGTGAATATGGTTCCATCGATCTCCAAAGCTAATTCCTTTACAGGCATAAGAATGGCAAACTCTGCCTTATTACATCAGAGCCTAGTCAGATATTTAAAAAGTCACATTTAAGAAAAATAACATCTCAGGTGCTTACTATTCCATGCCCTTGGAAGTGAGATTCCATTGAAAATTGCTAGCTTGAATATTCCATCTCAAATCTTATGTTCAGTTGCGTACAGACCTTCCCAATTCGGACCCAGAGCTACTGGACCAAGGAAGAATCCTTTTAGGATGAGATTGCTGATCTCGAAGGTTCAATTACTAAACTTTGCATTGAATTGTCATGCTACTTTTTTCTGGTGAGCAATAACCCTTAAATAAGCTTCTTCACGCTTATCATCGATCAAGTAAAGGGATTCAAGCAAGAATTACTCATTCATCTTAGGATCATAGCAAATATTCTGTTGAGAAGGTACTTCAGATTCAATCAAGATCATAGCCTCTAATCCATAGGCCAGAACAAATAGAGTATTGTTGGACGTGGACTTGTGAGTTGTTCGGTAAGCCCGTATGTTAGGGGTAATTTATTGACCTACTTGCCCTTGGCCTTTGTCAGTCATTTCTTTAGGATGGGTTTCATAATCTTGTTCACTACCTCCACCCATTCATTCGCTTATGGGTGTGATATAGCCGCAAAACCCTTTTTAATTTGCTACTTGTTGTGAAAATTTATGAATTCAGCGCTATTGAACTGGGTCCTGTTGTCGGTGATGATTTTCCGAGGAACTCCAAATCAACAGATAATTTTTTTCACCCCAAAGTTTATAAACTTCTTCGTACTAATCGTGGTTTGTGGTTCCGCTTCAGCCCACTCTGTGAAATAGTTAACTACAACAATGGCATACTTCGCTCTGCCCTTTCGACATCAGTAGCAGACCGATGATATCAATTCTCAAAACTGCACATGGCCATGGACTAATATTTTTGTAATCTATGTGGATGGGGCCCAAGGAATCTTCACCAACCTTTGGCAACCACTGCACTTGGTAGTGTAAACAGTCATATCCCGGTTGACTTTTGGCCAAAAGGCACCATAAAGTAGAACCTTCCTTGCCAAAGTCTATACCCCAGCACGATCGCCATATGCTCCTGTGTATACTTCCGCAAGTATCTTTTTAGCTTTGTCGTTGGTGATACATCATATTAGAGGAGTTGAGAATCCATTCTTATATAGCACTCCTTCTTGAATAATAAACTGCGATACTATGCGTAAGAGTTTCCTTCGTTCATTTGTTCCGTTTGGGAGAGTTCCCTTCAACAAATTTTCTTTGATCAAAGTCATCCCTGGATCCTTTTCCATTTTAGCCTCCAAACTATAAACGATATCCATTTGGTCGATGCTTGGATCCCCTCCATTAGAACCAACACCATAAGCTGCTCATCCACAGAGCAGGCCAGCTTGGCGAACAAAACAAACTTCATGTTCTCCTTTCTGAAAATGTGAGTTATCATGTAATATTTAATATCATTTAGCAATTCCAGTACCTTTCATCAAGTAAGAGGAAAGTCTTGCTCCCTTAGCCTAAACTCCTTCTTCATTTAGGATACCACCAATTGAGAGTCACTAAATATGTGCAATGCCTTGACTCTCAATTCCTTTATTATCATGAGTCCGATGATTAGCGCTTTGTATTCATCTTCATTATTCGTTGTTCGGAACTTAATTTTCAAGCCATAGCATATTTTCAATTCCTCCTGCCGAGAGTAACGTTCATTGGATGCTTCGTTTGTGTACAGTTTCCATTGAGCAACTCATACCACATCCTCTTTCATTTCTCCATCCTGAACAATGAACTCAGCAATGAAAACAACCAATGTTTGTCCTCGTATCGGTGTCCTAAGATGGTAGGCAATATCATGTTAGCTCAGTTAAATATTCAACTTCAATAACCTTCCGAAAGTTTGGGTCGATGCAGAACTTGTTTAAAAGGTTGATTAGTCAACACTTTGATTGGATGAGCTTGGAAGTAAGGTCGTAACTTCCTTGAGATAATCAACAAGTAGTAAAATAACTTCTCTAACTTTGGATAATTCTTCTCTACTCTAGTAAACCGCTAGTTAATGTAATATACGAGCCTTTGAATGTTGGATTCTTCATTTACTAGAGTACTCAATGTTGGAATAGATACTACCAAATAGACAAATTAGTCTTTTCCTTCCAAAGGCTTTGATACGATTAGTGGTCTCTCTATGTGATCTAGTAAGGCCTGGAAAGCTTTTTGATATTCCTTCATCTAGATGGACTTTCCTTTCTCCTTTTTTAGGGCATCAAAGAATGACTCACACTTATCCGTTGCTTTTAAGATGAATCAACTCAACATAATGACCTTTTCGTTTAAGCTTTGAATTTCCCTCCTTGTCTTTGGGGCTTCAACATCTCTTAATGCTTCAATCTGCTCCAGAATAGTTTCTATTCCCCTTGATTTTACTATGAAACCAAAACACTTGCCTGATGTAACTTCGAAGGAAAACTTTAACGGATTGAGTTTTATTTTGTAACTCAGAAGTATATCAAACATCTTCGAGAGGTCTCTCATATGATCACTGATCGCTATGATTTCACCAGTATATCGTCTACATAAACCTCCATTGTACATTCAATCTGAATAGTAAGAATTGAGTCTACCAATCTGTGGTAGGTAGCTCCAACATTCTTCAAAATAAATGACATGACATGGTAACAATACAGCCGTAGATCAGTAATAAAACTAGTGTGCTCTTAGTCTGGAACATGCATTGGTATCTTATTGTAACTGAAATAAGCATCCATAACTGATATCAAATCATCTCCGGCAATTGAGTCCACCGGCTGGTTAATCTTTGATAGTTGAAAACTGTCCTTCTGACATGCTTTATTCAAGTCTGAATAATCGATTAATGGCTGCCATTTTTCATTATCCTTCACAGGTAGCATTAGATTTGATACCAATTCAGGGTATATAGCATCGCGGTTGAAGCCTTAAGCTTCTAGCTTATCCACTTCCTATATAAATGCAGTGGATATCTCCAAAGCCAGACCGTGCCTCTTCTATATCACAGGAGGGCATTGCGGGCTCACATTCAATGTATGGCAAGCTGTCTTTGATGATATTTCATATAGATCGAAATGCATCTAGGAAACACATCCTGGTTTGCTCGGAGAAACCTTACAACTCCTTCATCTTCACACGAAATTGAGATCAGATCTTTAGGACCTGAGTAGGGACATCCTGATCGGCCGGGATGTTAAATGAAACCTCAGCAGAATCCTCCCCCACATCCTCTAGTTCTTTCCTCGGATCCATAGATTTGTAAAATTTACTATGTCGTCGAAGCCAGGGCTTATGTGGTGGTTGCTATACATCAATCGATTTGATGTAGAGAGTCTTCTCTATACCCTTTCCCTTTTCACATCGCTTCGCATCTCTCAGCTTGACAACGTAAAATTGCATCCTATTTTCCGATCTCCTTGATCGACTCCTACCCCATACTCAGTCAAGAATTTCATCATTAAGCACCACAGAGCTAAGGCCACTTTAAAACTTGCAAGGCCCAGTCGGCCAAAGAAAGCATTGTTAGTAAAGTACGTATCTATCACAATGAAGGTTTGCAGCCCACTCTCTTGTGGTCGCCTTCACCAAGCTCCACCCAAAAATCAACACATCCAACAAGCTTTGTAACCTCTCTGATAAATCTATATATATATATATATATAATTTATATGATTTTAGATCCAGCCCATCCATCCTCATCTTTCAGTATATCTTTTAAAGCAGAATATTGAATGAGCTCCCACAATCGATGAGAAATCGTTTCATAGTAGCCAATCCAATCACTTCTGTAATCACCAAGAGATCAAGCATCGACGCTTCCACCCCATCAGCATCATGATTTCTGAACATTATATCATCAATCATTAACTTTGGTTGTTCTATCAGAGCTTCGTCTTCTATGGTAAAGTAACTCTCCTGAACAACGTGTTTCAATGATTTTGTATCTCTCCATCTCATTTCAACTTTTCTTGGTCAGATGAGGTCCATAAGTAATGCTATTAATCACAAGTATTCTTTTGGGCTGCATGAGTTCCTCCCTGCTAGCACCCTCCTGCCTCCCATTGACTCTATCTTCCCCATTGTCGATTATTCACTTATCCACCACCTTATGGGTCTTTCACGTATTGTTAAAGCTTCTTCTTCCTGATCAGATACTCGATCATACCTCGCATGTAATGACACTCATTTTTATAATGCCCATGGGTTTCGTGGAAGTGACAATACTTCCCAAACATCTTTTCTCTTTCAGTTAATTCCCTTTGAGCTGGCTTTCTATAATTCTCCATACCTTCCATGGCAAGGTAAATATTCTCCATGGTTTCATTTCGCAGGGTATAATCTTCATCTTTTGGGTACTTCAGATGCATCTTAAGTTTGGTTTCCTACCTCCGGCACCTTGATTTCCTCTCTTTTGATTATTATTTTTTATTCCCAACATTAACAGTAACATTCTCGGTGATCTCATCGGTATGCTTTATAGTGAGACTACCATGCGCAACCTCGTCAAGTGGTCTTCAACTAGCTTTTCCAGCATCCATATCTATCTCTTCTAAGAACAAATATTTGGTCATCTTTCGGTAGAACTCCTCCATGGTTGGTGGTGGCATCAACTTCAACCACTTACCAAAATCAGTATTATGATGAATTCCTCTAATCAATACCATCAACACAATATCTTCCTTACCATTGCTCACCTCAGCCACAACGGTGTTAAATATACTCATAAATTTCTTAAAGCACTCTTCGTGACTCTAAAAATACATGATAAGGACATTGTGTCTTTTGGATGAGCAACATGGAGTCGAAACTTCTCTTTTAACTTCCTGGTCAGTTGATCAAATAAAGATATGGACTTTGGCATGAGCCGAGTGAACCACATCATAGCCACTTCTAGAAAAGTAGGGAAACATGTATACTTAAATGCATCAGTTTCCCTAGCACAATCCATGTACCACTTGTACTTTAAAGATGTTGTTTTGGATTAGTCGTTCCATTAGATGATGGCATTGTGGGCATTTCAAATCTCTTAGGATAATCCTTCAGCATATTGTTTTCAGTGAATGGGTTCTTGCTGTGAAGAACCCCAATCGTCATTACTCCTGTAACACATCATAATTTTAACGACAATTAATTAAAATGAAATTAATTTATAAATAGTAATGCTGAAAAATAGAACTTTTACAAACGTTAGAATTTGATTACACAATTAGCACCGTTAGGTTCGTGGCAATTTTTTAGTCTATTGTCATATATAAAGTTTTTTAATAAAGATTCAAATAAAACTTTTATTGACGTTTGAAGTTTTTGAATCAAAAATAATTATATATGTAACTAAAGGAATAAAAATAAGTTACTAATGTTAATTACAATCAGTTAGAATTATCTAATATTTAATGTTACTTAACTTGTAAGAATAATCGACATTAGTGTTAATTGGTTAAAAAACAGAGAGAATATCGTAAAAAAGGAAATTAATCAACGTAATCAAATAGCGGAAGGGAATTAACCAAAAATACATCAACCAGTTGACCCCTTAATTGGGACGGGTCGATTGCTAGTGGTCGATAAATGGCACCATAGCGGTCGACCAGTGGATGTGTCGGTTGTGATGTTTGACGTGGCCGAACGACCGGATTTAAAATAATTTAATGTAACAATTGGCATTGATTCGAACCTCTATAAATATAAGCTTAGCCCCTCACTTTTCTTCTCATATTTTCTGAAGTGAGAATGAAGCTCTACCGTTTTCTCTTCTCCACAAATTCTTAATTCTAAATAAAATTAAATTTATATACGTATATACAAGTGAAGAATAACAGATGATAATCTAGAAGAAGAGTAGGGTTGAATCAAATAGTCAAATGCATGATAAATTATAAATCCAGGTTCAAATTTAAATTAAATCCAAATCTCTTCTCAGAACTAGATTTCTAAATGGTATATGTACGCTTGTGGTATATGTATTCAAATTGGGAGAATAAGGGATGTAAACTAGAATAATAGGGATTAGATCTGGAGATTTAAAAAGCTAAAAAGGTGAGTAGGAAATTATATATTTTTATATAATATTAGATTTATATCGTTGTAAATCTATTCTGGTATGCCTAAATGTAAAATTGGATTTGTAAGCCTAATTGTGTATGTGAACTGAATTTACAAACCCTGCCTACATATTCTGTGGTTAATAACTTAGATCTAATATTACATGTACTAGAATATGCAAATATTGGGTGTTAGTAGTCCCTAAATTAAATATTTGTTAGAAGTAGTCCCTAATTTTAGTATTGGGTAGAAGTGGTCCTTGATTTTGACAAATTATTTTGTAATTCCAGATTTGTTGATTAAATGAGTTATGCAAGTAAATGTAAATTATAAGTTATTATAATAAATTATTGAGATTTAAGTGGTATTTTAATTCATTGGAATGTAGGGTGTTGCAACACAAAATTCTATAAATTATCAAGTTTAGATTCATAAATAAAAGCGTATCATTTGAAATAACAAGGAATACGGCTAAAAGAAAGAGATGTATGAAATAAGTATATTTACTATATTTTGTTCTATCTATTTCAATAACTTTGAAATGATAATTCTTTGTAATTAATTTTGTCGAGTTAAGAGAAATGAAAATTTAAGCTAAAACCGAACATCGTTCGATTTTAGATCAAATTGGAATGCTTAAGCATCAACTGGAATTTGGGTGTATTTACTCATCTTTGGATGAATACTATAATGATATATAGTAGATATAAATTATTATTTTTTGTTTGAATGACTTATTGATCTGGTTTGCTTAAATTTCCACTTTGAAAAGCGAAGGACACATCAAGTGAAATACAGGGAATTTTGTAGCGGAATCCGGATTCTTCGCTATTGTTGATTTTTAATTTCGTTTAAAAGTTATATACTTGTTATATAAATTGTTGAATGCTAAAAGTTTAGTAGTTTGCCATTTTGGATATGGCATTAATATATGTTAAAAGTTGAATCTTTTTAGTGACAAAGGTAGTAGCATCATTGGTTAAGTGTGATGGTAGCTATTGGCCTCAATATACTATTTTATAATATTATGAATTACTATTTTGATTTTTTAAAACGTTTTTGATCGAAAAATGCTTTTTAATATGATATTTTTGTATTTTTTATGATATTTTATTAAAAAATAGTTTTTGCACTTCTCTATTTACTTCAGCTTTTTTGATAGTCTTATCTGAAATATTTGGAAATGTTTAAAAAGAATTTTGGGAAATATTGGTTTTACAAAAAGGTTAATATAATAATGAAACTTCATTTTAAAGGAAAATAAAGGGAGATTTATCTTTTATAATAAAGTGATTTTATTTTTAAAAGAAGATAGGAATATTTTGGTACAAATATTTATGAAACATTTTTATATAAAATGTTTTATAAAAAGGTAGATTTATAAATGATATTTTATAAATAAATGGAGAGATTTATAAATAAAACAATATATTTTTAAATGGGGATTTATAAAAAGGAAAAATTTTATATCATTTTGATAAAATGAAAAATAAATTACATTTGTGGATTTATAGTAATATATGGAATAATTGTTTTATGGATAGTATTTATGTCTATCTTGAAATTAAAAGAGTTTTATAAATGTATTTGGAGTTTTATAAAAGGAGTTTTATAAATGAATTTGGAGTTTATAAAAGAAGTTTTATAAATAGATAAGAGATTTATAAATGAAGTTTTATAAACAGAAAGGAGATTTAGCAAAGGAGTATTGTGAATATAAAAGGTGTTATAAATGATATTTTAAAAAGAAGATTTATAAATGATATTTTACAAAAAAGATTTATATAAAGGAATTTTATAAAAGGCAATGAGATTTGATTTCTATAAATGATCATTTTTAAATTATGGTGGTATGAAAAGTATTCTTTCCATACTTAACACCAAATTTAGAGATATGAAACTCGTCTCTATCCTGAGAATTAAGAATGTGTGTCGAGGCAAGAATAGTACACTAACTTGTCCGACTTCATTGTTAATCAAGGGATAGTACAAGTTTGAAATCGGGAAGTGGTGGTAAGTGTATTTGGTTTAATTTCCATACGACCTGTTTACTTACACCAAAAGGAAAGTGTTTTGGGTCTATTATTATCAATGTTCTAAATGACATTTGTTTTTATCCAAAATGAGTATGGTTTTGAAAGGGAAATCTTTGTTAAGGTTTTGTGAATATACTTATACTATTGAGATAAATATATGGATACATTTTCTAAGTATTGGAAATGTAATGTTCTGTAAATATACTTATACTGTTGATATCAGTATATGGAAAAGTTTTCTGAGCATTGAAAGTGAAATTGTTTGTGAATATACATATATCGTTGAGATAAGTATATGAATATTTTTCAAGTATTGAAAACAGTAGAGAGGGTTTGTGAATATATCTTTTGGAAAAAGTATTTTAATACGAATATTTGAAAAAAAAAATAATGAAAGGATTAATTAAAGTGGCTTAGTGGTTTCTTATTTATAAATCACAACTCCTTGAAGTGCTTGTTCTCTAAAAGGACTTGAATTTGAGGCAGAAAAGGTGGATAGAGTTTTTGACATCATATGACTTTGATATCTCTTATATCCCGGGCAAGGGTATGTAGTGGCAGACGCTTTGAGTAGACGACATGTAGTGTTGAGTCCCTTGTTTTTTTGGATCAGAGACATTTGGAGTATATTTCTACCTTTGATTTCCGACCATCATCAGATATTACCCTGGTACTAATAGTAGCTTTAGATGTTTGGCCTACATTGATGGAGCGTATTAGATCTAGGCAGAGGGAGGATAAGGCACTAGTAGACATTGTTGAGAGGATGGGTAGAGGAGAGTCATCGTGTTACTTGAGGCGTTATGCCATTGACTCGAGAGGATGGCTAAGGTAGGATGACAGGTTTTGTGTTCCACATAGTATAGATTTGATTGATGCAGTGTTAGATGAGTCTCACCATTCTAGGATGGCCATTCATCCCGGTGGAGACAAGATGTATCAAGACATGAAGCGAGTTTTCTATTAGCCTGGTATGAAGAAGCAAGTGGTGGAGTATAAAGCTAGGTGTATGACTTGAAAAAGAGCAATGGTAGAGTAGAAGAAGCCAGAGGATTGTTACAGCTATTAGATATTTCTTAGTGGAAGTGGGATACTATTTCCATGGATTTTGTAGATGGTCTACCTAGTAGTAGGAGAGAGAATGACAGTATTTGGATCATAGTCAATTGATTAATTAAGTGCGGTACTCGGACGACAGTGTCATTAGCGACTCTTTACATGAGAGAGGTCATTAGGTTACATGGGGTTCCTATTAGTATACCTTGTGACAGAGATCTGCTTTTCACTAGTGAGTTCTAGAGGAGTCTACATGAAGCTTTGGGGATTGAATTGAGTTTGAGTACTGCATATCACCCATAGATTGATGGACAGACAGAGAGAGTGAATCAGGTTTTGGACGACATTCTACGGATGTGCATTATTGACTTTGGAGGTTCTTGGGAGGATCATTTTCCATCGGTGGAGTTTACCTACAACAAAGATTTCAAGCTAGCATTGGAATGGCACTTTTTGAGGCGTTGTTTGGTAGACCCTATAGATCACCTTCGTGTTAGTGGGATAAGATAGATAGAATTGTTCTTGGGCCGGATATGGTGAGGGAGACATCGGAGACGGTGGATCTAATCTGTAGGAGAATGAAGACCGCCCATGATAGGCAAAAATCTTATGCTGACAGGAGACGTACGGAGTTGGAGTTCACAATGGAAGACATAGTATTTGTGAAGGTTTCACCCCTTAGGCATATGATGAGATTTGGTAGTTCTGGGAAGCTAGCATCGAGATTTGTAGGACCCTTCCTGGTAGTGGCTAGAGTAAGGAATTTGGAATATAGAGCAGAGCTTTTAGAGAAGTTAGCAGGGGTACATGACGTTTCCCATCTGTCGCATTTGCGAAAGTGTTTACATGATACAACTATCGCGGTCGAGCTGAGTCACTTAGAAGAGGTTGAGATTGATCAAGAGTCACTTGTTCATCGTCCACCCACTCATATCCTTGAGCATGGTACAAAGAGATTCCGCAATAAGGAGATTATACTTGTTAAAGTCCAAAGGGGAGATGACCCAGCAGAGAGTACATGGGAGCCCGAGGAGAAGAATCAAGCTACCCACCCACAACTCTTCTCTGTTACATCTTAAATTTAAAATTCTCATAAGTAGATATCTTATGTGTAGGACTTAGGTGGTTTACCCTTTAGATAGAGTCCATTGGATGTTTAGAATGGGGTTAAACATGTCGATATGACATGTTATGGATGATGAATGCAAATGGATGTATATGGATGTATTGTTCACATTTTGCTCTTTTACACATTTGGACATTATATCCTCAAGGTGCATACATGCACACTTATGTCTAGTTGCATGTTATTTCTTAGTTATTGTTGTGCTGGTTGATGTTATGCATATGGATGTTGCATATGAGTTATACGGTTATGCATTCATATAGAACTACAAGTATATTTACTTAGGATGCTGCATACATTTGAATGCATAGCATGAGCATTTTGCATAACAGGAGGTCGACTAGATCAGTAAATCGCACACTCTTTTGCATTAGTATAGGTTCACGTGCATTTCACGTCACATATATATGTACATATTGCATTAGATAAGTTTTAAGGACAATTATTGCTCATGGATGATAATTGAGTTGATGGTTGTAGTTATTGGTTGTTGTGCGTTAGTTGCATTTTTTCGTCCTTGGAGATTTCAAGAATAAAATCATTCTAAGCGAGAAGAATATAACATTCGGTAAATTTACAAAAAATTGAATAAGAAATTAATAGAAACCTAAATGGAAATTTAACAAGTAAGTTAAATTAAAACAAAACAAGGACATAAAAGAAAATTTTCACAAACATCTGAATTTGGCTATGATACTTGCACCATTGTAATTGTAGTGATTTTTCAAACGATTTTCATATATAACACTTTGTAATACGAGTGAGCATGGACAAGTTATGGGCGTTAGAATGAATTAAGAATTTAAAACTTAAAATTTTACAATTAACAAAGCCATTGGTCGACCTTTAAGGGTTCATGATCGATCGGTGGCTGTCGACCGAGGTAGAGACGGTCGACCCGCATATGTGAAAAATTGAACATTCTTCGTTTCCTGATGATGCAATGAATGACCAAGATTAGATGCTTGGGGATGAAGAGAATGATTGACGAACCAAATTTTATAAAATATTTCCCTAAGCTAATCATATAGCCTAAAATATAACCCTACCCCTATAAATTTGTAACTAATAAATCTCTAATTCTCTATTGAAAGCTTATAGTAACTAAACTCTGCCCAATTTTTCTCTAAAACCCTAATTTCCAAAATTTAAAAAATCAAATCTATTCAACTTAAGAGACTAGAGCACGCAAATAAAGGTAGATCAAGGCGATCTATGGAGAAGGTATACACTTTGGGGGATGATTCTCGAGCACAAGCAATAGGAGGAGCTTATGCTTGAGGTGAGTGGGCATATATTTAATAAGCAGATTATTGTAATTAATTTTAATCTATTGTAATTGATCTAGCATGTTATAACCTTATTTGAATATGTTAGAACCGTAATTTTACATGTTAGGAACCTTAAATTCAAATCTATAACCCTAGAAAACAAATTGTCGACAAACTATTAACATCAAATCTATGTATAACCTCTTGCAAACCCTAAATCTACAAATCCCAATTTGAATAGCTAATTGAACATGAAATTGTCACTAATTAGGGTTAATCAAACATTATTAATGACCGAAATTAAGTGCTGAAATAATCGACAATCGAAATTGTGCAAAAACCAAAATTTAACTTCGTGATTGGTCGAACCAAAAACCCTAGCGGTTGACCGTGGAGTAACGACGGTCGACCATTTAGTATGAAAATGATGAATTTGAAAATCCTCCTAAGACCTAAGTTAAACATTGAAAATTATATAATTTCAACAAAAAAATATATAAATGGAAAACTGATTGGTTGAGCCTATTTTGGGCTAAGTACACATGCTAGTGATAGTAAGGAATTTTGTACCCTATCAAAGGACAATAGGTCATCATGGTTTGGTTAACGGTTAAAAACCCAAATAAGAGTTAAGAGTTGACAAGGGCGATGTATTTCGCAAACACTCAAGGGTGTTCCATAGTGGATGTGCTGCATTGATGGAGAGACCAAGTGAGTGAGTACGATACTAACAGAGGATTCTAAAGGACGATCACACCCGACATAGCATGATAAGAGGCTATAGGATAGAAAGGAACCTGATATTAATGGGAGTTCTTATATGCATGGTTTTGACGTGACATGGTACAAGTGGACACTAGCATAGTACGATAAGAGGCATTTTGTACTACGATGGAGAGGTGAATAGTGTGTGCATACAATGAGTCATATAGCGAGTTTTCATTTTACGGTTCTTCTTCTCTAAGAGTAGTGATGATAAGTATTATGGGAGAGCAGTTCCAACACTTGCCACATGCGGCATCATCTTGTTGGATAACTACAAGGACGTTGGCCGATCATTTGTGTGAGGTTCGATCTGTAGTTTGACCCATTGTGTTAGATAAGAATCCTTAGGTATTGGACCTTAGGAGCTCACATACACTAGTTACACTTCCTATATCACAAATGGTAGTTTTAAAGTTAGCTGCACATGATTATCATATTAAACTTGTACTCATTCACCAAACTTTAACACATTCATTTTCCTTCTTTTTCCCCACCACAGGTAGACAGGGCGGTAGGTGATTGGCCCATTCTTGATACATTGAGGGCCAAGCTTATTTGAAGTCTAGTTTTATCATATTTTTACTTTCCATGTATTTTTAATGACCCTAAAATAAAATAAAAATAAAATGAAAAATACATTTATATTAAGAAATTCTGAAATTATAAAATATATATATATAATGCATTAAAACAGAAAAGAAAAATTGGCAATAAATAAAATTGCATGGGAGCTTCTGTTTGATAAAATGCAAGGAGTTAAGGTGACTAAAAGAAAATTGGAACTAAAAATAAATATAGCTCTATGTCCAAAGAATTATATAAATACATACATTTAATATATGGGGTGTTTTCTGTTTTATTTAAAAATAGAATAAAATGAAGTTTAATAAAAAGGTTTAAATGTCTTATATTTGTGCTAGAAATAATTAGCATAATATATGTGATTTTTTTTAAGATAAAGGAGGAGTTATTGTTTTGACAAAAAGGCAGATATATATATATATACATATAGGATCAAATAAAAATTTCCATATCTTATATTTATTTCAAGCAAATAACATGGGGTGAATGATTTTACATTACATGATTAGGTATGATAGTATGCATGATTGAATGGAAATGATAGACAGGTAGAAAATACAAAGGGGATTTTCAAATTCTTTAAACTTATAAAATAATAATAAACCAAGGGTCACATGCTTATGGCATGAGTAAAATAGAGTCATGAAAATAGTATGGAGTGTTTAAAAATGCTTGATTCCCGAAATAACTAATTAAGGTAACCAACAATGTACATTTCCAATTAAGGACCACACAGAGAAATGAATTGTGCATGAGTATCTAAGGGCATCAAGGAAATTACCCAAATTTCTTAAACCCTAGAATGGTTTTATAAATAACTGCACATAACCATATCAATCATTCTCTCGGGATCAAAACAAAAATAAAATAAACTAGGAGAAACACTAGCTTGAGACTTTGGGGGATTTGCTGTTCAGGGGATTAAGACAGTAAAAGGAGAACACAGGGTGAGTATTTATCCTTTGTATGCAATGGCATTAAGTCCTCTTGTAGGCAGCCTAAAATGTTATAAGTTATTTGAAGTCTCTGAAATGATTTGTTATGGGTGAGATGAATGTTTGTGTGTGCATTCTTGTTTGGAGTTCAAATCTGTATATTTTTTAGTTAAAAATGATTTGAGTATTTTTGTTCTATTTTTATGAAGCATGGATCTAAATTATTTAGGAAATAGGCAGCAAGACAGTATTCTTGCTTATGTTTATTTCTTGGATAATGAAGCATTAAACTAAAATACTCAAGACACAAGTCAAAGGAGAATTTCTGGGTTTTTGGGGGATTTCTTTATTTATACCCTTATCCATACATTCACAATAACATGGAAGAAAGATAGTAGGATCATGATGTTTAAAATATTCTTAGGAAAAACTATAGGCAAACTGGGGGTATTTTCTGTAATAAGGAACATAAATGGGGAGCATGGGGTTGAACTAGAAAGTATTAAGGAAGATAAGCCTTTCTGAAACATTAATGAACTGTGAGTTTATTATCAAATTCATAAGTAGAAGCTTAATAAAATAAGCTGAAACTAGAAGGGGGATTTATCAAAGAAAATTAAACTGGTCATTTGGAGTTAGTCAATGATCTGCTTGCTTCAGGTGGGAGCAAGTATATGCATGGTGCAACTGCACCCTGAGGCCTTTGTGTGATGGAATAAATTAAATAACCTGGGAGTTTCCTTCACAATGCATACATGGTGTTCATTTGACAAGGAGTTAATGTAACGACCCGTCATTTTGGACCATTCGCATCCATTATAAGTGTATAGGTAGACACTTATGCCGGAGTTGAATTGCTCAAAATACCGCGTTGTTAATTTAAATTTGGCAAAACTGAACATATACAGTAAATAAATAATCACAGATCACAGACACAGAGTAATAAGTGCAGCGGAAATAAAAGAGATAGTAGTTCATGAAGCTACTATATGAATATATAAAATACATCAGAGTTTACAACAGAAGAGTAATACGATACATCAGAGTTAAACCAGATACAGCGGAAGAGTAACACGATACATCAGATACAAATCAGAATACATCACTGGAATCATCGAATATCTGAAAGCTGGATAGATAGCTGGATCTCCAAGCGAAGCTCCAACTCCAAAGGTGAGTCTCGAAAGCTGAACTACTCAGTCTGACCCGAGCGTAAAGCAAAACACAAGACACTCGAGTCTTATATTAATAAATCCAACTCAAGTGAAATAGCAATTGAAATACAAGTAACTCAAAGGATGTTTGGAATAACCATCCTTTAAGGATCCGTTAAACTATCTACTAGGTAGTAATGTACGCTAAGTAGATAATGTCTATCAGTAATATATAAAGATATCAAAATAGCGTTAAGTCATGGCCCATTCCACCCTTAACACATTTTTATTCCCACAAGCATATACAAGACCGTAGTTTCCCCAAAACCGGAAGTCACCAGAGGGCAATCCATATACTCAAGGTACAAAACAAATTCGTAGTGGTCGCGCATAAATGGAATACAAGTATGACAAGGCACATGAGGCTATACCCAAGATAGTGATACTACCGTTCGCCTGATCCGGACTGGTGAGAACGCAACGCCGCAGCGCCCGCAACACCGTGAAACAACACTCCCAAAATCAAGGGTGCACCAATCGACAACAAGTATAAGTAGTTCGAAGAAGTGTGTCCACTTGAGGTATCAATCCTCCATTGGCCCGGCACAGCTCCTGTTTTAGTCATTTCCAATTTGACACAAGTGTCAAGGCTATCCATCATCGTTCTCTTTCTTCAGTCATCACGTACATCATTCCAACCACTTCATTCTGGATCATCACTCCGCGCATAGTTATTAAAGTGGTTTTCGGTTTAGATAGAGAGTATATCCATAACCGAATTCCGGTCTCTTTAATAACCTTCGAAATTATTACACCGATTGGTCGTTTATTTATTTCAAAAACCAAATCAATTTCAATCTCAATTTCAATTCGTAAATCAACATTTCATTTGTCTTTCAAAATCAATTTCCCAAATTTACGTTTCAAAACTTCCAAATTATCAATTCAAATCTTATAATTCAATTTCAATCTTTAATTAAACCAATTCAAATATTGATTCAAATTCGTATATCAGTTTCATTCCGAAATCATTTAAATTAATTTAATTTAACATTCAAATCAATTTAACTTCATTTATCGATTCCATTCAATTTTCGTTAAGTTACTTTATCATTCAAACCATTTCTATTGAATTTCCAATTCATTAAATCCATTATTTAAATCCAACTTATAAATTGAATTAAATTAAATTCATCAAATCCAATTCTTTAAATTTCAAGTCTTACATTAATTTCAATAAATCACATTTTATTTCTTGTTAAAGAAATTCAATTTCAGTTATTTACTTTCATAAATAATTTTCCAAAACTTAATTAATAAAGAAACTCAAATTCAATTATTTACGAAGTAAAATTCACTTATTCAAAAGTTAACTCTTTCTTATTAAAGAATTTCAATTCAATTTAATCATTAAATAATTCAATCTTATTTAATTATTAAATAATTCAAACCTAATAATTTCAAAGTTTAATAATTTCAAACTTAATTATAATTTCAAACTTGATTATTAAATCATTTCAAAGTTTAACAATTTCCTTTCATTAAAATTCAGATTTCAACTTCATTTCAAAACCATAGTATTTATTCAAATAAAATCCTTATTTTATTTTTAAATCAAAATATTGACCAATTGGGTTTTATTTAATTTTCTATATCCAAGGTCAAAGTTCAATTTGGGTATTTATCATTTCAACCCGATTCCAATTCAATTCCAAAACCAAAGCATAGTAAAGGGAACTTGCAGTGTGATAAAAGGGATGGTGTCAAAGTAAATAAACAATCAATAACAACAATCAATATCAATCCAATAATCAATTCAAATAATCCCGAAATAATCGTATTAATTCGCATTGTTATTTGTACGAATTAATATAATTATTTCCAGAATCTACTCTATCATTTCAAGTAGATTAAAGATTATAACATTACGGTTTCACTTGTCGTTCAATTACAATTTCATACGTCATCAATTTAACAACGTACATTCAGTGATTCAAAATGTAATTAAACAAATCCTACGTGTCAATAAATTTAACAGATAAGGGGTCATATTATACAAATGTCAATTAATCAAATTTAACAATTAATTATCCTATATCAAGTTCAATTTCATACTATTTATCATTTTAACATTAACAATTTAACGTCCAATATAAACATCAAAAATCAATCAATTAACAACCAAACTGGATTATCATTTCATATATATAACAGATAATGGTGTCAGATGTCACAGGTGAACTGATACAGGTAATAGCATATATAACAGTATAATTAACTACAGCAGCATATTTCAATTGTCATTTCAATTGAAATCAAATTTAATAAATAAAAGAACGTTAATCGTGAGTGAGTGCTCACCTTTTGAGGCTAGAGAAGATAGATAACAAGACAAGCTACGATTTGAGTCACGATATAGTCTATCGACCGATCCAACAACAGATCTCAAAGCGATGTAAGCAGAACACGGATTCGACAGACAAACTGCTAGATAAGGAATCGATGAGAACAAATCAGAACTGGATTGATGATGATAAATAATATAAGTGAACTTATATATAACTATATATCTCTATATAAAAATCATATTCTAAATTCAATTATATATTAAATTATATATATAAAATCATTGTTTCAAATTGAATTTCATACATTAAAGTCCAACATAATATATATAAAATAAAAGTTGAATTAATACATTAAACGTAACAGTTATATATATCATAAAGTCGAAACTTTATACAACCTGAAACGTATTATATACTTTAAATTCTACAAGCTAATGCATCTACCAAGCAAATACAATATATAATTGAAATCAACCTATTTGTTTTTTTTAGCATTTGATTACTAGTTTAGCAGATTAGTTTATCCGAAATAAAACCCTTGAGAAACTGTTTCAATTTTTTTTTTTTTTGACTTTTGTTGTCGGAGTTGTTGTGGTGGTGCATACAACTATAATATCTCTTGGAAATTGGAAATAAATTCTTCATGATATTACAACATAGGGAAAACGATTCACGTTTAAATCATTTTCTGTCCATTCCAAGTAAAAGGAAAACCACAGCTAGAATGCTCATTATATGATAGGAAAGGAACACCCTAGATGATTGCAGTATCTCAATTTATTGTTTGCATACTAGCTGCCTCTTACCTTGATTCCCTTAACTAAAACTTTATAACATAACCGACATGAGCAAAGAACGCTCCAGGTACAATTTCTACTGCTACTTCTACTTTTCTAGAATCAACAGGCGGAGAGTAACTTGAGTGCATAAATTGGAAAATTTTGACTTTAAGACATATTTGCTTCTAAAATATTTGAATTAGGCATGGACCGAAAAATCAATTTGACTATGAACTTTTACTCACCCTCTCTGGCTGGAAGTGCAATCACCAAAAAAAATAGATCTGAATTTGTAAACTCAAGGGATGTGCTACAGTTGTAAACTTAAGTATATAATTTGGAAAGTAATATAACCTAACATAAGTATATAAATTAGAAAGTAATATAACCTAACTTTGTAGCAATTATTAATTTTCAACCTTTTTATCTTTAGGTTATTAAAGCATGATATTTACCAAGAAGGTTGTTTATTTAGTTTCACATTTCATAACATACATATAACAGTCGTCATAAAGTATATACTGCGAAGATAAAATACGTACAATATATATAAAATACTATCATACATATATTACATTATATCTATATATACATTAAACTGACATACTACATATTTATGTTGAAAGTGTTTAACTCTTTTATATGTAACAGTAAAATATATCACTTAACAATCTATACATATACACAAACAAGATAGGACTTACCGTGTGTGTGTGTATATATATCCGAGCTGCGCAAGCCTATGGAGTAGAAAGCGAAAGCAGAGCAAGCACGTGGAAGTGTTGGCCTGGCTATGGTGAAGTTGTTTGGTCATGGCGAGTTGATGTGGATAGGGGATGAGGTCGAAGAAGAGAAAAAGCAGAGATGGTTTGGGCTTGGCACTGGGTGCGATGAAAGCAGAGTGGGAGAGGAACTTGCATGGCCATGAGAAGGTCAGGGAGAAGCTAACTACTTCGGTGGTGAGTGAAGGGAAGGAATGTTGGCCGAGGTGCTCGAGTTTGTTTCGGCTGTGTGTGGTTGCCTCGGCCTGGGCGGAAAGCGGATGCAAGGAGGAGGGCGCGTGGAGATTGCTCAGAAAGACGTGGGGAGGGGCTTCGGGATGGTGGTGATCGCGTGCATGTACAGGTTGCTCTCTTCATACCTCTTTTTTTTTAGTTTGCCATGACTGAAACGGAGAGAGGAAGAGCAAAGAATGAGCATAGCAAAGTTAAATGGAGAAGAGAATGAAGTCCTAAAGGCAAATAATATACAGCTGTTCAGTGGAAACGAAGTTCCAGAGGAAGAAAAAAATGAACCGTTGGAAATCCAAAGTCAAGCACGAGAAATTATTAAATATTAAATGCAACAGCTGGAATAATTAAATGCAAAGGCTATTTGATTATATCGATGGGCACAAGCATCCAAAAGGCACGAAACAGATACCGATATGGTTCTGTTTTTAGTAGATTTCACTACGTGCCGATCTTCGAACACGCGAATGATTATATCGAAGAGATCAGCACGGCGAAATGATCAAAATAGTATTCAGATATTAGTGGCATGGTTGAATTTATAAAAATTCGAATTTTCTATTAGCGAAAAATGCAAGAAAAACGCTGAAAAATAAGATCGACGGAGCCAAAGATATCCGAATTTGGAAAAACGACAAACTGACATCTTGCTCAGAAGATGGTTTAGAATTTTTCTATGTAAAAATATTTAGGTTTCGGAAACATTTTATTTTCACTGCTTTTTAACTGATTAAATTGAAGTAAGTTTACGCGCGAAATAAACTTTCATATTTTCGGACGAAAATTTACCAGTTGCTATGTTTAACTAGACGTATTCCAAATATTTAATTTTTATTTCAAAATTTTATCGTTTAAAATTTCACAAAATTTCAACTAATTGCGTTATTAAAACAGTTGAAATTTACGGGTCGTTACAGTTAAAGACCATAAAATAAATGGGGAATGGGGTTAAAAAAATCTGGATTATAAATATCCAGATATGGTGTTAAATTAATCAAGATAAATATTGTGCATTGATTAATTGCTGGGTGAAATTGGGAGTATACAACCTGAGTTTACTTATCTAGAAATGGAGAAAATGAATCAAGAATTGTACATATATTTATTTTAACTGTTTGCTGTGTATTGTTTAAATAAATGAATGTGTCTTTGTATCACTTGGTATTAACCAAAACATGCTAAGTATAAAAATCTGTTAAACTAGGAAGACACTGCAAGATTACCAAAAATTATGAATATGTACACAAATTTGATAATTGCTCATACCAATGAAAACTGACCCTTTTGGTTGCCCTTGCAATCATCTGGGTGTCTCATTAAAAATTGGGGCAGCTCAGTGAATTGCTTGCAGGGAATTGAAGTTGGATTGATGGATGAAGAAGGCAATTAGCTGCTAGTATAAATGAAAAGGAACCAGTCTTAAATTTGCAGTTGCATTGTAATGAAATTACTAGTCAAATTTCATTTTTGTAATTGAAGTTACTTGTAGGAAACTTTCTAAGTATTTGGATTCAAAATATGTACTTAAGTAAACCTGTTGTGAGTGATTATTGATGATGTTTGGTTAACTACCAATTTTTATGGATGTCTAATTTGGAGAAATAAGGGGATAGACATATCATATACATATGATATGTGCATATATATATTTGATCTCTGATTTTTATTGCTTGAATTTATATTTTTGACTTTATGGAAATTAAAGAGATAAGGTGGTTGATTTTAAAAATGAACTCTCAAGATTTTAGTAGGGATATTCAAGTGAAATGAATTTGTGCATGGCAAGTAAGTGATACAGGCATGTGCATGAATTCCGAAGATTTACATGTATTTGTGTATTTAATTTCAAATAAAAATTATGAAAGAAATGAACCTGGAAGTTTTTATATTATGAATAATGGATTGAATACATAAAAGGATGCATTTCCAGGAAATTTAAACTAGGCAAAAACATGTCTGTGTTAGGAGTAGCTCTTAGTAGAAGTTTGTTAATATGAGAGATATGGGTTTGCAAGTGGTAAAAGAGGGACTATGGCCGGCCTAGATGGCCATGGGTCAAACTCTGGGAGCCTGGAACCACTTCATTTCAATTAATGAAGTGTAAGTGCTTCCGGGACAAAACAAAAGAAAACACCAAGCAACCCTCAAATAACACCAAGCATATCCAATAAAACACCAAGTATGTAAGTTTGCACCATGTTAAACTTAAAAATGCAAAAAGACCTCAACTGTTCAACCTGAAATGATAAATGGAAATTAGTTCCAATATTCATGCCTGCAAGAATAATTTTTGTAGTAAATTCATACAAGTACTTGATAACTACCTTAAGGTCAATTAAATACCATTTCAGTGTTAATAAAATTATTTAGGCAGAAAGTCTAGAAATCTTAAGAAAAATGCACTGTGCATTGCAATATAAATTTGTCAACACATATGATAATTTGGTTTCCTGTTTGATTCAAACTCTCTTTGCAAATTTGTTAGCTCTGAATGGCAAAGGGAAACAATTATATATCTTCAAATATATAATTGTCTTAATTTGTTTATGCACTGATATGATTATATTAGTAAATCCAGGGTCTTGGGAAAAATATTTGGAAATTGTATAAATATTCAAATATAAAAGAAATGGGGTTTAGTGGTGAATTCCTTTGAATATAAAAAAATCTATGTGTTTTAAAGTGAGGGTCACCACAGTATTATTCTAGCTTATTAGTACATTTCGCTTCATGTATCAAACTGTAAGGGATATTTTATTATGTACTCTATATTAGATTACATACTAATATTTTTGTGAGACTATGATTTGGATATTTTCTAGAATTTATATTTTTCTGTGATCTATACATGTTTTTATTCTTTCTGCTGTGACTTCTGAAAGTGTAGTATATCTTAGATTATATTTGCTTGCATTAGTCTCTAAAATGTTAAAGGTTAAAACCTTAACGAACAGCATTTCTCGGCACGACGCAAGGTGGAAAGCCACTCTGAGTTTTGGATTGGTGTATCCGTAGGTATGGTTTGTCATAAAACTTATAAATTTCAGTTCGTGCCCGTTTGTCACTAATGTGACCTAGTCTATAATGCCATAGATAACTACTACTAATGTCAACATTAGAAGAGTTATTAACAACATAAATTTGATTAAGGTTATATAAATTCCGTTTCCAAAACCCATCATAGATATTATTTCCACCAAACACAATATTCATAATATTATTATTACAATGAAACTATAACTTGTTTTAGACAATTTTGAAATAGATATAATACCGTAAATAAAGTTTCTACCATAATTAAAATGATTTAAAATCAAAATAAAACCATTAGGCAAAAGTAAATGGTAGTGTCTAGCTGTACTTATGTCTGCAATAGATCCATCGACAACTTGAAGTCTCATTTCACCATTTTCCACATGTCGTCTGCTCCCAGGTCCCTGTAACAAACTAAGATATAAGTCTCGTATCTAGTATCTGAAACCCAAATTATTTATTGATTGCAAAACAATTTAAAATCATATACATACCATGTAGGAGCGTAGACGTATTCTCTTTCCTCTCATTGACAAGTTTTATGTAATTCGAACAGTTCCCACTTTCAATTCCCCTTCTTATAATACTAGTGACATTCTCCTTTGTCGTTAGGAGCATTTTTATTATTCTTCTTGTTAACATGCTTTCTCTTATTAGAACCATTTGAAGATGATGCTTTTTCCTTTATAGCAAGCACCGTGCCTTGATATTTGGATGAGCACATGGCTAATCTCAACATATTAAGCAGCTCCATGAGGCTCACATTCATGTTGTCAATGTTGTAGTTTTATATGAACAGCTCAAACTGTGGAGTAAGTGAGCCTAAGATCAAGTCCACCTGCAGCTCATTGCTAATAGTGACGTCCAGTTGTGAAAGTCGATCAATATAGTCATTCATCAACAAGACTTATTCCTCTACACAAGTACCCTTCGTCATCTTCGTATTGAATAGTTTCTTTGTAATATCATATGAGGAACAAGACTGCTCCTGAAATAAAGCTTTTTGGCTACCGAAGATTTGAAGGACAATCATGTTTTTGGGCTATCTTTGCAACAGTTATTCAAACAAAGATAGCAAGTAAATTTGCTATCTACAGTGGGGTTTTAACAATCTGTTACTGTAACACCACTAATTTTATTGATATTATTCAGGAGATTTAATTAGAATAAATTAAATAGAATAATGTAGATAAGGAGATTGAGGTTGATTAATAAACTAGGTGGCCGTGCTTATTAAAACCAATGAACTTATATAAATGGTTAGGAAATTAAACATAAGGGCAATACGGTAAATAGCCGCCTACATTTCCCACCCTTATAATATCCTTCTTAGACATACACGTTCATTTTATCTCGAACAAAATTTTAAACGTAAGAAGCAAGCAGGGCCGACCATTAGGAAGAAGAGAAGAGAAAATCAACTAAAAGCTAGGATTCAAGTTAGAAGGAATCAATCTCAATCATACTTCAATTTCCTTATCCATTCTAAGGTGAATAATAATTTCTAAATCTCTATTTTGGTTTTTACATCATATGGTTTTGGATTTAAGGATAAATCTGTTTTATGATATATTGAATGACGATATGCTTGTTTATGATTTATATGTGTTTAAACAAGGTTATTTAATAAGGGATATACATGGTTTTATGCCAAAACCAAGATGAAATGATTTTTAAATGCCATGGGAAAATATTATGTTATGGAAAACATGATTTTGAAGATGGGTATCAATTTTCATAATTTTCCGAGTTTATATGGATTTTATATAAAAAAATTAGTGAAGAAAAGGATTTATTGGGTTATAAATTAATTACAGCTAAAATAAAGATTATTTGGGTTTGAAATTTTTATATGTTGGAAAACATATTAAAATAGATTTTCTGGGATTTTTCCAGATTTTTCCTAAGTGTTTGGATGAATATATAAAATTATTTAAGGTATGAGACTTAAATGTTTTATATATTTAAAAAGGAGAATGGGCATTTTATAAAATTAAATTATTATTTAAATTCTAAATTAGTGGCAACCCTTTTTGAAAAGTATTTGTTAACCAATAGGAATTTGGCAAATAAAGGCAGGTTAGTTGAAAAGTTATCTTTTTAATTAATTTTTTTTTATATACTTTTAGCATGTTTCAGCCTTTTACGATAGTAAACCTTTCGACTTAGACCTTTCGACTAAGTCGAAAGGTTATAGCTTTCGACAAGGTCAAACCAATGCATATGGTATCAAGTATCTTGGTATGTAATGAATTGGAAAAGGTCAAAGGGTTCTTAGTCGAAAGGTTGATGGCCAAAGAGTTTGGAGTATGTTTGTTTTACAAACCAAAAGCTTTCACCTACTTTGCTTTCGAATTAGAGCTTCCGACTTGGTTGCTTTCAACCATGTCAAATGTTTAAAAAGAAAGGTTTTAAATCATTCCACAAATTCGAAAGGTTACTGCCTGTTATCATTGTTTTGTTTTGAACCTTCCGACATAGTTGAAAGGTTATAGCCCCTTTTTCCAACCTTTCGAAGTCATTGCTTCCGACAAAGACGAAAGGTTTACTTGTTTTAAAAACCAGCTGCTTCTCCCATTGCTTTCGAAAGGTTTCAAAGCTTCAACTTAGATGATTTTCCTTTGTCTTATAATTGAAATGTAACCCAACATTTCGAAGGAGTTGCTTCAAAAAGGCGAAGGTCTATTTTTTTAAATGAAATGTTTTAAAGCTTTCGAAGCAGACCTTCCGACAAGGTCGAAAGGTTGCTTCCATTGTAGTCGAAAGGTTTTAAAAGCGGACCTTCCAAATGTTTTAACTTGAACCCAGCAAGTTCTCAAAAGATAAGATCCATTGCTTTCAAAAGGTTTATATTTTAAGAGTTGGATGCTTTCGAAAGGTTTGAATTGCTGAATGGTTACAATGGTTTTGAAAGGTTTGGATTCGAAATGTCGTTTTGAAGACCTTTCGACAAGGTCGAAAGGTTTGGTTTTGAAAGATTTGGAAAGCCATACTCAAATTTTTAAAGGAAAACCCACGGCTTATATAAAGGATTTTTGTAAGGGTTTTAAGTATGTAATTTTGAAGAAGTATTGCCTTGATAAAAATATAAGTTAAAGGTGTTAACAATGTTTTATGATATGTATTTCAATGACCTTAAACCCACAAGAGTGGTATTGTTAATTAATGATTTACTTCTTCAAATATGCGAATATTCACATGATAACCCATAACTGTATTTTGGGAAAAAAGGGGTAGAAGAACCAGTAGGTTAACTTAAATAGTGAATATAAATTACTTAAACTCTTGAATGAGTAGAATTGCATCCATGGAGTTAGGGTGATCAAAAATATAGAATGCCTAAACTTTGTAGTTATTGGAGGTAAACCAAAAGGTTCAGAGTAAACCCATGAAAACTATGATAAGGTAGTTATTGGTGCATACCAAAAGGTCCATAGTAAACCCATGAAAACTATGATAAGGTAGTTATTGGTGCATACCAAAAGGTTCATAGTTAACCTATGAAAACTATGCATAAGGACAGTTGGTAGGGGCTAATTGGTTTGTGTGAACCCATGAAAACTATATCCGGATTAAGAATTGATATCAGTCAATAGGTTCCTAGTAAACCCATGAAAACTAGGATAAGGATGTGGTTAATGGAAGTATTAGTAGGTTCCTAGTCAACCCATGAAAACTAGGATGTGCAGTGAGTTACTGGATAAGTCCATAGGTTCATAGTCAACCCATGAAAACTAGGATAAGGTGATTAATAATTGGAATGACTAATAGGTTTAGGAGGACCCATAAATTAATTAAGTTAACTGGCAGGAGCCTATAGGTTCTTAGTGATCCCATGAAAACTATGAATAGGACATGGTATCTATTAGTTATAACAAGGTTATTAGTAAACCCATGAAAACTAAAAAGGTTAATAGTAACCCTAGAAACTATAATAATGACAAGGTGTCAGATTAAACCGGGAATGGGAAAATCTTATTCATTTTCAAGCATGCATATCATCATAATGTTTTGAAATCTATGTTTTAACCATTGTGGATGCAGGAGCACAAAATTTGGTTTTATAAAGGTTTTAGGATACTAGTGAGGGAAAAACCCGTTCTGCTAAGCGGTGTGGTCTCACTAGATATCTAAAAGGATTGAGATGTTAGATTACTATTCATACCAGGCTTTATATCTAACTCGAAATTTTTTTTCCCCTTAAACTCTCGGGTACTAAATTGATTTTGAGTAGTTTGAGATTTGAGGTTCTCATGTTTTCTTCTCTGACGAATAAAGCTTCCAGAGGCATGCAGGAGGCAGATAGTTATTTAGAGTTTTTCTTTCCGCTGTGTATTTTGTTTGTAAAGGCAGATCTATTAGCCTTACTATATTCTCTATTCCACCAAGGGGGCATCTTCATATGTTGCTCTTGGAGTATTTGTAATAATTATATTTTGCTGAATGTGGTTAACGTAATTTAGGGATTATGTAATGTACAAGAAATATTTTGGATTGAATGTGGAAATATGTTTTTGAATTATTAAAATTTTCCATATTTATGTGATCTGTGTATCAATGTATCCCGCACCACCGCACTTGGTCGCCGAATATTAATAACTATGGATGACTGTAGCATTTGTAGTCGTTAGTTTTGGGCCTCTAAGTAGGGGGATGTTACAGTTACCCATTTATTATAAGCAATAATTAATTCGGGGGCTGAATCTATAGTGGGTTTTTGTTTTGGAGGTTCATGTATGGATTACCATAAGCATTCATAAGTGAGTGCTATTTTGATTGCTTTTAGTCAGTCAATGTAAATTGGTCTAATGAGTTTCTCATTTTCTGAAAATAACATTGGTGTGGACATTTTCTGCAAATTGAATGTACGTTTATTATGACAATTTGTACATAGCAAATTTTTTATATCATTAGTAAGGTTAAAAAACATTTATTTCATTTTACTAATAAGCTCTCTCTAGATTTTTATATTTCTCAAAATCCAAAGAGAAACATAGAAGTCTTTCGACTCCTCTAGCGAGCGTAAAACTCTCTTTCCTTAGGATTTCGACCTTGAGTTTGCTAAATAATAATAAGCCTGTAAGTGATGGATAATACATTATCAATTGTGTTATATACAACTCGTAAGCTATGGTCTTTGTCCTAGTCCCATCTCGACCTTGAGTTTTCTCAATAAATCATAAGAGATCTTCTCTCGTATTTACCTTTTCACGACGGCTTATGAATAGTGTATATACCTTGAGTTTGCTCAACAAATACATATAATTATCATACCACGTCTATCAATGTATTAATAATACCACACATAACATCTCTAGCTTGAGCTTTATCGGCAACTAGAGAGTATGCAAGTAATTTATTAATATATAAATGTTAAAGGATAACATTCATAATAAAGACTAATAATCTTTAATATATTTAATCAAGCGGTATCAACTTAGGGAATAATGTATTTCTTATGAAATACCCTCATGATTCATGTTGGTCACATCTTAAATAACTGTATATATACTATACGTACGTATTCATTCCTTAAACCTAAGTTGGGTTTCTTATAGTTTCACTCTATTTAATTAAATCATATTTGATTTAATTTTAATTTTATTAACTAAATCGTATTTAATTAATTTAATTTAAATTTCAACCATTGAATTTTATTTATTCATCCTAAACAATTTAAAGATGAATATTTACTATAACATTTGTAGTAGTTTTATACAGACATATATCATTATAAATGTGTATAACTTGTTAATTAACTTTTAATTAGTTTAACTAATTAAAATAATTTTTAAATAGAATAATATTTGTTAAAGTTTTATCAATATTTACCTTAGACGTTTTAAGATACACACATATATCATTATATATGCTTTAATCTAATTAATTAACTTTTAGTTAATTACTTATTTAGTTAATCCAATTAATTAAACGATTAAGATAAAATATCAAAATTAATTTATTAATTTTCTAAATAATTTTTTATAAATATTTGATAAAATTTATAACATTTCCTTTTATATTTTAAACTTAAATTTAAAATATAATTAAATTTTTAAATAGCTTTTGAGAAATTAGGCCGAAGGGCAAAATCAATTCAGGCCTTTATATTCTGGATAACATTTGGGTTACGTCATCCTTTGGGCTAGGCTAGTAACCGGGTAGGGTGGTGTACTTGATGCTTTAATAAAAGTTGAGTATGCCATAACCTTAATGTTGTAAATAGTTGAGTATGCTTTAAAAGTTATTATTTAATTATACAAAATAACATGGTCGAAATATATAGATTTATTCTAATAATGTTGTAAATTTTTTTAAATCAATTTTGATATATTTATTATATTAGACAACATAAGCGCATATAAATTTATTATAAAAAATATAGGATCTAATCTATGTAACACCCAGATTTTTGGTAACATTATTTACGATATTTAATTAGCTAAAGCAAATAAAATAATGTGTTGATTAGGGGATTGAGATTTGATTTTGTTTAAGGAGTAGCCGTGTCATTTAACAATGAATTAAGAAAGGAATTAAAATGAAATAGAGGAGAGGTAAAATAGGAAAGAGGCCATTCCTGTATCCCTTAAACTTGGCCGTGTGTTCCCCTATACACATTCATTTCATTTCCCCAAATTTTTAAAACCTTAAGGTCGGTCACCATTAACAAGAGAAAGAGGAAGAAGATTAAGAAAAGCTAAGGAAGTAGCTAATTCAAATCAAATCCATTCACATCTAAATCTCTTTAATCACTAAAGCAAAGGTGAATAATGTTTGCATCTCATATTTATTTCATTTTTAGTTTTAAGATGAAATCCGAGATATTTTGCATTGATTTTCCATGTTTTTGAATGATGGATTGATTATATATATACTTGTCGATGATTTATGGTTGTTCATATTGATTTTATGACATGTTTTGATATGAAAACCCTATTAAATGACATCCAAATGCCTAGCGAATTTTATATGGACCAAAAATATTATTTTGGAGATGGGTTTCAACTTTCATAATTTTTTGAATTTTTGTGGAATTTATATGAATTTTCTAGTAAAGAAAATGTTAATTTGGGTTATAAATTGTTTAAGGTTAAATATTGAAAGGTTTCGGTCTGAAATTTTTATATGTTGGAAAACATATTAAAAGAGATTTTCTGAAATTTTTGTATAATTTTCCCGAGTGTTTTAATGGATATATAAAATTATTTAAGGTATGGGAATTAAATGTTTTATATATTTATAAAAGGAGAAGGGGCATTTTACAAATAATCCAAATAGTTAATTCTGAAAATTGCAGCACTTTTTAGTGGTAAAAAAAGAGGCAACCAATCAAAATTTGACACGTAAAGCAGGTTAGGTGAAAAGAACTATTTGCTACATGTTTTTTACTGTTTCGATGCTTTCGGTACCAGGTTCCGCCTCCTTAGCTTCGGCTCCGACACAGTCGAAACCAATGCACATAGTATCAAGGAACTGGTACGTAGTGAATTGGATGTAGGCGGAAGGTATGGAGTCGAAACCAGGGGTTCCGAAGAGGTTGAGGCATCACTTGGCTTTTAAATTAAAAATGCGCCTGCTTGCTTTCGACTAAATGGCTTTCGACTTAGTTGGTTTTCGACTGGGTTTAATGGATTTAAAGAAATGGTTTCGATTGGGTTGCGCCTTTGTTTTTAAACATCTACTTTTGACTTAGTCGAAACCTTTTGCTACTGACTTTTACCTTTCGACCCAGATGGTTTTGAAAGGGTACTCTGTTTTCTAAAATTTGGCCACTTCTCCAATGCTTTCAAAGGGATGTTTCAACGCCATCACTTCTTTACTTAGGAAATGGTTTCAAAATAGATGCTTTCAACCTATATGTTTTAATGACCCTTTTTCTATGTTTTAAGTATAACTCAAATGGTTTCGAAAAAGACAGTTTTAAATGTTTTTGAAAGAGACAGTTTTAAATGGTTTCGAAATAGATACTTTTTACTTTAATGGGTTTCTAATCCTTTTGCTTTACTTAAAGGCATAATCCAAATGGTTTCGATCGAGACAATTTTCAAAGGGTTCAAAGGGGTGAATTTTTGAATGGTTTCGAAAGGTTCAACATATTTTAAATTGAACCCAAGTGCTTTAGAAAGGTTTAGGTTTAATGCTTTCGAAAGGTTTTAAAGAATGGTTTCGAATGGGGTGATTCCCCAATGGTTTTGAAGGAGTCGAAAGGTATGGTTTTTCTGGGTGTTTCGAAGGGATTGAAAGAAAAGGTTTTTTTTCTTATGTTTCGAAAGGCAATATTTAATGGTTTTAAAAGAAGGATGTTTAGGATTTTAAAACTTTCAAGGGGAAGGTTTTTTTATGCTTTCGAAAGAAAGGATTTGAATGGTTTCGAAAGGAAAGATTTGGCCTTTCGGCCTAGGTTAAGTAAAGGGTTTTACTTGGTTTCGAAGGGGTTACCTTCAAGGGTTTCGAAAGGGTTGTTTAAAGGTTTAAAAAAATGGTTTCATATGTATTTAATAGGTAATGTAGCTTAAGTATTTTTAAGTTAAAAAGGGTTTTAATTTGTTATGAAAGCATAGCTAATCCTTATTAAAATTCATCAACGTTATTTTGAGTAAAGTATATATAACATGGCACAATAGCTTATAGTAAAGCTAAGAATATGTTTTCCTTGTATAAGTATGATTTAAAAAGTTAAATCATTTTGAAAAGGTTTTCAAGGAAAAAGATGAAGGGTAGTTAACCCTAAGTAAATGATTTGGACAGATAGTCCATTTTGATTCGGACAGTTAGTCCAGTTTGTGGACGGTTAGTCCAGTTTGCAGGCAGTCAGGCCAGTTATCGGACAAATAGTCCATTTATTACTTGTGAACAGATAGTTCATTAGTTATCTGATTATAGCTTAACAGATGTAGCTATTATTATCATTATTATATCAGTTTGACCAACCAGTTTGGTTATAGGAAAGGATTTTAAAAATATGTGTTTTAAAGAGGATATTAGTGAGAGGAAACCTGTTTTGCTAAGCGGCATGGTCTCACTTAATATCAGTAATCCAAGATAAAACAGTATTATTCACACTAGACTTTATGTCTAACTCGAAGTTTTTGTTTCCCCTTAAACTCCTGGGTGCTCAAAATTTATTTGAGTAGGCTGATGGTTGAGTTTTTTAGGTTTTAGTCATTTTGGTGAATAAAGCTTCCAGAGACGAGCATGTAGCTGACGGATGGCTAATTAGGAGTTATAGATTTATCTTGTTTTGATTCCATTGTGTATATTAAGTCAGATGTGACTATATTCACTCTGATCAACCTAGGGGGCATCGTCTTATGTCGCTTTTGGCGTATTTTGTAATGATTATATTTGATCTTTACTTGGAAAACAATACGGGATTATGTAATTTGGATATGAATCTGTTTTGAAATGTAATCAGTAAAATGTTGTTTTTGGAAATCTGTGAATTTGTTCATATTCAAGTGCTTTTGATATTATGGATAACATTAGCGTTACCGTATTTTGTCACAAGAAGTTAATACTATGGATGACTGCAGCATCTGCAGCGCTTAGCTTTTGGCCTCTAGATACGGGATGTTACAATCTACCTAATCATAGTGAAGTATGAGATTAATATTGAAAATGAAAGATTACTTAAAGAATTCACTTATAATTTGCACCTTAAATGAATGAATAACTCCTATATTCGACCGAACCACCTCCACAGATTGTAAGATCCGAAGCACGGTGGAAAGACAAATTTCCTTATGCATGCTCTAAACTAACAAGGGCACTAAAGATTAAAGGTGTCAGCCTAGGTTAGTAACAATACATTTTATTATACTTTACTATCCCGCTGTGAGTTTCTATGGATAATGCTCTGATATACTTTTGTTATTTGTAGGATGCCAAACAACAACGATCCATACTTTGGTGGACTTCGGTTTTTGATTTAGCAAAAATTCGGGTCAACTAAGGTGTGGTTTGTTACAGCAGGTAGGGAAGATTACCTGATTACCCAATCTCAATCTTAGAAACTACCATTTTTGGCAACTTAACGAATAGGTATGCTTTAATAAGTTAGCCATATTATTACTAATTTAGACTGCATAGTGTAACGGCCCAAAATTTTTACAAATATTTTATTCACTTTATTTAAAGACTTTGGTGTTCGATTTCTTAAAAATTTAATTTTGGAAATTTTCTTGTAATGATTTTTAATCAATTGCCAAATTGTAATAAATATAAACAATTTCTGTAATTTTGATTTGGGTAAAAAATTTGAACTTTAATAGGAATTTTAAATTTTTAAGTTCTAACTGCCAAATCTTTTATCTTGAACTGAATAATTGTACAACATTTGTTCCACTTTTGTTTCGTTGAATTGGTGGTATACTTTTAAAATTGAGTAATCAATGGTGTGAAACAAGAAATAAATTTTGCGTTTCTTTTATACGTATATATACATCTGTTTCTTAACTTTATATTAAACAATCAAATGGGTGAAGCTAAATCAAATTTTATTAATTAGGGTATAAATAGCTATTTAATTTTTGGTTTAAAGAGATACGTTATTTCCGGAAGAAAAAAAATGTTAGCATTTTTAATTTACTAATTAAGAGAGAAACAAATAAAATCATTACATTACTTTGGGCATTACGTTTTATAAGTTTCTCTTGCCTTTTTCTTTGTCTATTTGATTCTAGGCGTTAGCATTGCAAGTCTTCAGCCGTGTACATTTTCTTTTGGGAATTCGAAATCTTGCCTTAAATCATTTTCATGTGAGAGTTATTTCTTTCCTTTGCCCCTCCGTTCGTATCTTTCAAATTAATAGAAATAAATGCCTCAATTTCCTCTACCGTTCA
Source organism: Allium fistulosum (assembly GCA_030737815.1). Lineage (NCBI taxonomy): Eukaryota > Viridiplantae > Streptophyta > Magnoliopsida > Asparagales > Amaryllidaceae > Allium > Allium fistulosum. Next base: position 241,680,460 of record CM060902.1, read on the forward strand.
AACAATTATTTCTTGCCTTCTCTCCACTAAATCAAAGTGAGCAGCTGTTATAATATATACCACGTTCACAAAATTTCCATACCACTAATTATTCTCTTTAACTTCCATCAAAAATTTGCGTGAGCATCTTCCTGAAGGTATGGACCGCATGCATTCTCTTACTTTTTTTGTTTTGATTTTTCTCTTTTCTTTGCTTTTCTTTATCCTGTTGCTTGCTCCACTACGTGCTCGGCCGTTCACCACCTTGACTGACCCCTACTCCAACTTAGAGCACCACCAGCGCAGCCTCTCCCCTCCGATTTACAGCTTGGCCGTGAATACTAGTACGGTGCACCACCACGAACCCCTTGCTTTAGCCCCCGATCCACTATATTTCCTCCACCATCAAGTGAACCCCAACCACCACCATCGCAGTCACCCCCTCCAGACCGAGCCCATGCCACCACGAACCCATGCCAGACCGAGCCCATGCCATCTCGAACACCAGGTCAGACCGAACCTCCTTGTCCTTGAACCAGAACAGTGAACCCAAAATTTCCTTTCGCCACTTTTGTATTTTGAAGTCACAGCCTAAATTCCTCCGAGCCATTCAAATCTTGAATACGGTAAACGATCGAGACTATGGGGCTATGGGTTGAGTCGTATGGTGAAGTGGTCGAGCCATATTTTTGTTTCAATATGTTTCCAGTTTGATTTATTCAAAAAGTTGATGTATTTGATGTGTGTTAGTTTATTCTTATATTTGCTTTATTCTTTTTGATTTCAAGATTTGAATCTAGTTGGCGCATCCTCTAAAAACTAATCGTGCTTTCCGTACGCTTTTTGGTGGATAGCGTATTTCCTTTTTTTGAATCAAATATCTAGCTCCGTAGAGGTGAGTAAATCTCACACGACTATTCATACTTATATGATTGTGAAACGACCACAACTGAATGTGTAAAAAAAATTATGTTAAAATTTCCTATGATTATTTATATATGATGTTAAACTGGTTAAAATTGCATGTCATATCATTTGTTATATTCTGTTTTTATTTTTCTGTTATTTTATTCTGTTAAATCACACTGCAAGTTCCCTATAGAATAGAATCACTATGGGTTGAAATGATACATACCCGAACGGACTTTAGAATAGGGAAAGATCGTTATGGGCTGAAATGATAGGCCTGAGCGATTTTTGATTAAATTTTATTTACTTGGGATTGCGGGTTTGAAATGATAAAACCCGGATTTTCTTGGTAAACTACGGATTGAAATGATATATTAACCGTATCACTTGGCTTAGGCTAGAAAATATTATACAGACCCGTGGTTATTTTCTGTATTTTTCTGGACATTTTTAAATATTTTAAAATTTGTAATAATATAATAAATTGATTTAAATTGAATTTTTAAATGATTTATTAAAGTGGAAATGATTTTTCTATGTGATAAATGTAAAATAGAAGGAAACATAGTGATTTTAAAAATATAACATAAAAATTGAATTTACTAAAAAAAAAATGGAAACTTAAGTTAATTAAGTTAAAATGAAAATTTAGTTTAAATGGTGGAAAATGGAGAATTAAATTTAAGTGTTGAAATAAATGGTTAAAAATGAAAATTTGGAAAATTTACACACTTGAATTTAATAAGTGCACTTTGTAAATTTTTGATTTTTATTTGTAAAAAAAAAATTCTCTTTATAAATCATAAGTTAAAGGATTTAAATGAACATTTTTAATGTGATAAAAATATGATTTTTATAAGTTTAAATGATTTAAATCGAAGTTTATTTATGGCTGGAATTACACTAAAAACCTGGAAATTCAATCTATAGCACTTCAGGAATGCTACCATTTCTGGAAATGAACAAATTCTGAACTAAGTAGAATCTGCAGCAGTTGGTAAGTGCTGTGGCTGCGTAAATGAACTTAAAGACTAAAATGAACTAAGGCTATGACAGCACTTGGTAAGTGCTGTTGTGGCAGGAACTAAGTTTGAATATGAAACTAATGAAGAGGCTGCTGTAGCACTTGTTAAGTGCTGCAGTAGGCTGAAATATGATTTTTTTTATATAACTGAACTTTTACAATAGTTTATAAATGCTGTCTTTGCTGAATTGAATTGTTTCCGAATTTAACTTACCGCAGCACTTTTTAAATGCTGTGAAAGCTGAAAATTTCAATGTTTAATGTTTTTAAGTGAATAAATGAACTTAGAAAAGTCAAAATTTTTGGGAATTGAACATTTGATTTAAAAGAATAATGACTTTGTTTTTAAATGGTTTAATTGGAGCATTTTGATTTGTATTATAAACTGTTTTTAACTTTATAACCACAGGTTATAATAACGATTGGTTGTTAAAGAGACCGGGATCGGATATGGACATACTCTCTGTCGATACCGAAAACCACTTTGACAACTTTTTACGCGGTGGAGTTTCCATAATGAAGTAGGATGGCGGCGACGATCCTAAGGTATATACGTGGACCCAACTCCCGTGAGTTGGCATAAGGTGGCTAAAACATGAGCGATCGACGGGCAAAGGAGGTAGCACTTCTGATTGGACACACTTCTTCGATACCATTCTATTACTTGTGATTGATTTGGTGGCCACCCTTGATTTGGGAGTGTTGTTCGAGGTGGGCGGTAGTTGCTGCTATCCGTCACCACTAGTCCGGATGCGTAATTGGTATATCTACCGTGGCATTGCCTTGTGTGCCGTGTCACCTACCATTTCGAGCTTTACTACGATTTGTGATTTCTCCCGTAGCCTGTGGAGTATCGAGGTTAGCCCCCATTTTTGGAGTATGCTGATACTGGATAGACTACTGGGACTATTACGTGTTAAGGTGGAAAATGTAAAGCCTTAACGCTATTTAAAAGTATGTTTATTTTATGATTAGACATTATTATAATAGCGAATATTACTACATAGTAGATAGTTTAACGGATCCTTAAACAATGGGCGATCCCAAGCATTCTTTAAGTTACCTGTACCTTTATTACAGTTCACTTGAGTTGGTTTACAGTATATATGTATGTATGTCCTGACTCGAGTGTTTGTTTCTTATTTACGCTCGGGTCAGCCTGAGTATCAGTTTGGACTTCATCTTCTTGGAGCTAGGACTACTGGAGACCATCTTTATCAAGCTGCTATATGTTTTTGCTATTCAGTCTTTTATTTTAGCCTATGTAATTGAGGCAAATGAATTTGGTGTTTGCACAAAAAATGGACAAACACCTCAAAGTTGTGTGATTTAGTAGATCTTATGTTATTTTTAGTAATTTGAGCGACTTATGCAAATACGTAAAAAACAGGGACTAAACTGTAAAAAGACACGCAGATTTATAGTGGTTCAGCCAGAATGTGCCTACGTCCACTTTATATGTTATTTTCCTTCTCTTTTTATGATTACAAGTACAAAGCTTTGATACGAGTAAAAGAAAGTTGTTTGAAGAGTTCCTTCCGTGCTTGAGCTCTCAAACTTGTCCCCATTGCTGTACCCCTACCCCTCTATTTATAGAGTGAGGCCGGGGGTAGGGGTCCAGGATATGTATAGCTGCTGATGGGCCTGGGCTGATGTGATCTGGCCTGTCACATCTGGTTCGGTGTCCTCTGGTTCGGTCGTTCTTGGGGAGCTTTGGTAGAGGTTGATTCGGTGGAGCTTCATTCGGTGGTGAGACTTGGGGGATCTGGTCCGGTGGTAGATAGGGAGTGGGTTGATTCGGTGGAGCTTCATTCGGTGGTGAGACTTGGTGGATCTGGTCCGGTGGTAGATAGGGAGTGGGTTGATTCGGTAGAGCTTCATTCGGTGGTGAGACTTGGTGGATCTGGTCCGGTGGTAGATAGGGAGTGGGTTGATTCGGTGGAGATTCATTCGGTGGTGAGACTTGGTGGATCTGGTCCGGTGGGGGTGATGCCGAATGTGTTGGTTCGGCGAGGTGCTGGAAGAGGCAGTTGATTCGGCAGCATGGGGAAAGAAGGTGGTTCGGTACGTACTTGGTTTGGCAGGAGCTAGAAGGAGTTGGTTTGATATTGAGATGGAGAGATTCTGGTTCGAGCGTTTGGTTGATTAAGTGTTTGAAAACTTGGCCAACATTTGCCCCCCAAAGTAGGGTATATGTTCACCATATATCGTGCTTTGTTTTTCGTCCATCCAATCTCGACGTCTGCGTGTGTTTCATGTTGCCGAACCAAGTGGTTCGGTACACTGCCTTCGCCTATAAAATGGGGGACTAGGGCTTCTATCTTTCCATCTGCCGAACCATTCCCACGAACCTCAGTGTTAGCCGAACCAAACCCTTAACCGAATCAGGTGAGATCTTTAGCCGGACCAAGTCTAATTCTTTTGGCCGAATGAGTTTACGTATTGTATCACTGAATGCCGAATGAACATGTGTTTGTACATTTGTATGCCGAATGAACTTAGTCCTCCGATACCGAATGACACATGAACGTTTAATACCGAATGAGATTTGAAGTGCTGCATCTGTTTGCCGAATGAATTGTTGTACTGAGTGAACATGTGTTTCATACTTCGAACTTTTAAGTGAAATTCCAAATTACATTGTTCGTATATTCTAACGATATACTTTCCCGTGTTTGCAGATAAATGTCTCGCAAAGTGGAAACTCGTTCGGATAAGAAGAAGTCCCATGGCGAAGGAGAGTCCTCGGCCGTGCCCCCAGCTCAATCAGGATCGGAGCATCATGGGCCCGCCCCAAGGTCATTAGTGGATGGACATGGTCCCCAGGAGCTGCTGGATTCCCCGCCTGACAGCTTTCCTAGCTCTCTCAAAGAGGAGCAGCTCGATGTTATATCTCGTTCCTTTGGGATCGATAGAGCCCTCATGCTGTTGCCGGGCCCAGGAGTCATGCCATACAATCCTCCCGAAGGGTACTTTGCTTATAGTAGGTACCATTGTATGTGTGGTGCTATCCCGCCTCTCAATGCTTGGGTAGTCAGCTTCCTCACGTATCTAAAGGTGGCCCCATTCCAGCTTCAGCCCAACTCTTATGCCATACTGGCGAGCCTTTTCGTCATCTTTCAGAGGAAGTACGGGCGCCCTCCTTCCAACCGGGAGATCCGGTACTTATATAATTTGAGAGGCTACAAGAAAGGATCCCCGTACATTAGCTTGGAGTCAGCCGTGACCTTCAAACCGGTCCTGGATCTGTATTCTAAATTCAGCATGTTCAAGAAAGAGTGGTTCTTTGTTAGGGACGACTCCGTCTCAATCCGGCGCTTTACCTCTGGATGTAAGTTGATGCTTTTACTTATAATTTCTATTCCGATTGCGATGCTTCTTCTCATACTTTCTCATTTTTGCTAGCGACAGGTGGCTTTCCGGTTGTGGAGACTGACCGCCTGGTTGAGACGGCGGCTGAGATAGAAGCCATTCTTGGGAAATATAGATCATCTGCCTTCTTGATTAGAAATGTGATTCTTCTGGAATATAACTTAATCCTTCCGCAGCAGTCTGTAGTTAAGCTGAGGGAAACGGCGGAGGAGAGGGCGGCTGCTCAGACCAAGGAAGGTGTTACGGCAGAGAGTAGCAAGAGGAAACCTTTCACCAAACCTCCAGCTGTCGGAGGTAAGAAACTCAAGAAATCGGACGGTCCCTCCCCCAGCAATTGTCCACTTACCCGGGAGGAGGAAGACATAGAGGAGGAAAGAGGCGAGGGTGGAGATGGTCGGGATGGTGACAAAGGTGGCGATGGCATCGGGGCCCTACTTCCTGGGCAAGCGGGCGAGATTCAGGAGTGGACGGATGATGCGTTCCACCAGGCTTTTGAGGGGTTGGATGAGGATCCGGCTTTGGCAGAGAAGACCGGGAAGGCGGACAAAGCCGGGACTGGTGCAAGTGAGTCTTCTCCGACCATTCCAGCCAAGGTGGCTCCGACGACTCAAGGTGAACTCTTGACTCCTGCATGCTTCGTTAATGATAGGGACTTAGGAATATTTTATGACCCGCTCCCGTCCTGGAATGAAATCCAGGACTTATTGCAGTATCCCACTCCTCCCCAGGGTTTGTACAACCACAGCTGTGTTTCTTTTCCTTTTTTAACTTGTAATTTACTGCGTTTCTCGAATCGTATAGTAATGTAAGATTGTGACACTTGTTCTTTATATCAGGAGCAGGCAAGACGTCCAAAGCTTCAGACCTTCGACACAGGCTTGAGCAATATAAACTTTCCAAAATTTCGGCTAAGCCGAAGCCCTCAACCCAACGCTCTGGGGATGTAGTCGGCTACCGTCCTCTTCTTGGGGTCATCGAAGAGGGTATTCAGCAGAGGAAGAGGAGTCATCCTTTATCCGAAACTTCGCCCGGTCCTCAGCCTCCGGCTCAGCCTATTCATGATATTACTGAGGAGGGTAGCGAGTTTGCACCTTCTCCGCACCCGTCCGGAAACCCTTCTGTTATTCATATCGACCGTCCCGACTTGGCCCGTAATCCATTTGCGGGTCATCCTGATCTGGATCCAAGTTCTCATGATATTACTTTTGACGAAGTCACTGGCGAACACCTTCTCCCCCGTAACCCCATGGTACGAGTACTTGATGAAGCCAAGTCCTTAGATCTCGATCTACTCACTACTCGTATAGTCACTATGGGAGACGAGGCCAAGGCTAATATTGATCGGGTGGCAGAGGAGACCAAGAAGCTGATGGGGCATCATGCTCGGCTGGTTAAGGCCGGAGAGGAGATTGGGAGCGCCAATATCCGACTTCGATTGGTGGTTTCGGATCAGGCCAAACAGCTTGCGGATCAGGCTATTCAGATTTCTCAGCATGAGGCTGCTACTGGGCGACTAAGGAAAACCATGGAAGAGGCCAGTCGGGCCGAATTGCGGATATTGGAAGCTACTTGCAAAGAGCGGATTGACATGGCTATTGCCACGGTGGATGAGGTTCGGAGAGCGGATCTCAAGCAGGTGGAGGAATTGTCCGAGAAACTTGAGGCTGCAGAGCTTGCTCAAGCTAAGTTGAGGGAAGAGATGGAGGTGATGCGGAGGTCCCTTCAGGCTGATTGCTCGAGATACAGATTGGAGAGAGATGCTGCCGTCGAAAGGTTGTCGGCTTCCGATGCCCGGATGAGGGAGTTTGAGGAGAATGAGGGAATGATGGATGACATGCACCAAGACATGTATTTCCGAACTTGGAAGTAGGGCAATCTCTCTTGGATGGATGATTATCCCAGGGTCATGGCTAAGATCTATCTTCGGGCTTTGGAGGAGGCTAAGGCTGATGCAGATAAAGAGGGTGGAACGGTCTTCAGTATGGATGTGGTCACTGCCCAGTTCACCAAGGAGGAGAAAGTGGCGGTAAAGGAGGGTATGCGACTGCTTGCTGCTGAGGAGGCAGGTGTGCAAGTAGAGGATGACGACCAGGATGGTCAAGAAGCAGGTGCTGGTAAGTCTTCCTTTCTAGTCTTTCCGTTAGCTTGGTTACTTATCACTAATGAATCCTTTTTATGACCGGACAGGCGGGCAACAGAGCAAGGACAAGACTTCGACGCAACCGGCTCCCTGATTAGACCTGGAAAATTCTTTTTGTAGGCTTGGCATTGTTGTATCTGTTAGTCTTAAGAGAGTAGAGTAACTTATTGTAATTCTTGCTATTTGTAATAATCAACATTATTCTTGACGTGTAATTTTTTAACTTAAGCTGATTTTGTCGTTTCTTGAATATTTGTTGCTATTTCGACATATCGTATGAGAAATGTAGCTATGTATATTCTTGTAATTAAATTGTGTTTGATGTTAGGCTCTGGTTCTACACCATAATTTTATGACTTGCAATATTAGCGTGTGGTGTGAACAAATTATAGTCATGTATTTGTACAAAAAAGAAGAAAATACCGCCTTTCATGTTTTAATCGTAGATGGCAGTCTTGAATATCTTGTAGGACCGAGCATGGAATGTAGTCGAATGTCCTGCCACTGTGAGTCCCTACACCCATTGGCGAGTATCTCCTACTCTGTATCATGCACTTTAGGGATTGTTATAGGGGATAGGAAAAAAAACTTTTTAAGTAAAATTGAAATACGTGAAATAGTAAAACTTCCAATCACGGAAGGGCTTCGATGTGCTTAAGTTCGTGGCAAACGGGTTTTGTAGTCACTTTCCCTAGCTGTGGGTCTTGGAGACATTTGTCACCCATCTTACGCCTCCGCGGGGAGTTAATTCTTTTTTACCACAGCCGCACTTAAGACACATCGGAGCCGAGATCGCGCACAGTAACTACCCGGGCCATTATGGCCCGTAATCGTGGGTATTATTCGATTTACTGTGGCCGGCTAGCGTGGGTGCCGATCGTCAACTGTGAACTGCCCCTGGCTGGCCACACCTTATGTTGGGGCTTATAGTCGGTTCACAGTTGCCGGCGAGCCTAACGCCGTAATGAGCTGCCTCGGCTATAGTCGGCCTTCTCGGTGGCTTATAATCGGCTCATTACAGTTGGCTTTAAGGGCCGTCGCGAGCAATGAGTTAACCCGCAGCAGAGGGATGCTGGAGCAAAAGTGTCTCATTGGGAGGGCATAGATTCGCATAGTACCTGTTAGGTCTTGTCCAGGTGAAGTTGTGTTGTGGAGTGCTTTGAATAGAAGTGCTGTATACTCAGGATTTTGTTCAACAGAAAAGGATAAAGTCAACAAGCAGCCAAGATACAAAGGAACAAAAAAAAAGAGACAAGGTTTTTTAAAGTGGTTCGGCAAGAAAAGGCCTACGTCCACTGATTCTCTTTGTTAATTCACTTCATATGGGCAATACAAGTTAAGAAAAGTATCGACGGAGGTGTTGGATGTTCCATGCCCTCTGGAACACCTCTCCGTCCACTTATGACAAAATATAGGCTCCGTTGTGGAGATCTTTATGAATTACATATGGTCCATCCCAGATTGGGTCTAGTGCTCCGGGGCGAGGGAAGATTCGCTTGAGGACAAGATCCCCTTCTTTCAAGGTACGATGCTTGACTTTGGAGTTGTATTGTGCTGCCACTTTTTGCTTGTGGGCTGCTGTTTTGAGGATTGCATCGTTTCTTCTCTCCTCGATTAGATCCAAAGACATGTGAAGGAGTTCTTCGTTCTCTTCTGGGTTATAGTGGATCCGACGATGGGAAGGCACAATAGTTTCAACTGGGAGCATAGCCTCCGATCCATATGCCAAAGAGAAAGGAGTGTGCCCTGTCGATGTTCTGAAAGATGTGAGATAGGCCCATAGTGCCGTAGGAAGTTCATCCACCCAAGCGCCCTTTGAATTTTCGAGCTTCTTTTTGATTAGAGTTTTCAGAATTTTGTTGACCGCTTCGACTTGTCCGTTTGCCTGGGGATATGCTACGGATGAGAAGCTTTTATGAATTCTGTGTTCTTGGCACCAGTTGGCGAATTCCTCGCTGTCAAATTGAAGTCCATTGTCTGATATGATTTTGAGTGGGACTCCGTACCTGCATAGAACATTTTTGATCAAGAAGTTAATAACTTTTGCTGAAGATACTTTATTTAGAGGTTCCGCTTCCACCCATTTGGTGAAATAATCAACTGCCACTATAGCATATTTGGCCCCGCCTCGGCCCATTGGTAGCTCGCCGATTAAGTCAATTCCCCATATCGCGAAGGGCCAAGGGCTGGTCATCTGAGTAATCTCGGTTGTTGGTAGCCGAGGGATCTTAGCAAATTTTTGGCATCTGTCACACTTCTTGACGAAATCTAAGGCGTCCTTGCTTAAGGTGGGCCAGAAATATCCGTATCGGAGTATCTTTTTCGCTAATGTTTGCCCCCCGGTGTGATCTCCACAGCTCCCCTGATGGATGTTGGATAAGATTTCCTTGGCTTCCCTTCCGGCGACACACCTTAATAATGGGTTAGAGAAACCGCGCCGATAGAGGATGTCTTCTTGTATTGTATAGCGGGACGCTTTCCTCAAGATTTTCTTGACTTCATTACGCCCGTTGGGTAGTGTGCCACCTTGTAGGTAGTCTCGGATGGGAGTCATCCAAGTTGCTTCTTCGGCTGCGGCTATCAGATTCACTTGCTCAAAACTCGGGACCGTTTGCTTTGAGATGGTTACTGCCCCGAAGATGGCGATGTCTCTCATACTCGCTTGCTTTGCCAATTCGTCGGCCTCTTGGTTCTCTTCCCGAGGGATGTGTTTGACTAAGTACTGATCCAATCGGCTGAGAAGCAACTTGGTCTTCTTTAGATATGCTATGAGTCGTTCCTCTCGAGCTTGGAATTCTCCTAGTATTTGATTAACAATAAGTTGAGAATCGCTGTGAAGACACAAAGAATTGGCTCCGATTTCTATGGCAATTTCTAGTCCAGCTATCACTGCTTCATATTCTGCATCGTTGTTGGTGGCAGCGAACTCCAACCTTATAGCATAGTGCAGTTTATTTCCCCTGGGAGTGATTATTACCACACCTGCCCCCGAGCCTTGTTCGTTAGATGCACCGTCCACAAAGAGATTCCACTTGATATCTTCCGTTATTTCCAGTTGCTCCTTATCCTCGTTGGTAGTGAATTCTGCAATGAAATCAGCCATGGCTTGTCCCTTGATGGCGGTGCGAGGGTGATAGGTGATATCATATTGACTCAGCTCAATACACCATTTAAGTAGTCGGCCTGAAGTGTCGGGACGATGGAGTACCTGCCTCAGTGGTTGATCGGTCAGAACTTTGATGGAATGGGATTGGAAGTAGTGACGTAGTTTTCGTGAAGTGATTAGTAAACAGTATGCTAACTTTTCAAGTTTAGGATATCTGACTTCTGCCCCAGTAAACCTTTTACTGACGAAGTAAACTGGTCGTTGCGTGCGGTTGTCTTCCCTTACCAAGGCAGCGCTTAGAGCGTGAGATGACACAGCAAGGTATAGGTATAATTCTTCGCCTTCGCTTGGGGTCGAGAGTACCGGTGGTTTCTGGAGGTGTTCGATTAGGTTAAGGAAAGCGGTTAAGCATTCGTCCGTCCATTCGAACTTTCCTTTATCTTTCTTTAGAGCTTCGAAAAAGGGGACGCACTTGTCCGTTGCTTTGGAGATGAATCGGCTTAGGGCGGCCACTTTTCCATTTAGGCTTTGCATTTCCTTTCGGGTGGAAGGTATCTTGATGTCCCTTAATGCTCGGACTTGTTCATGGTTTGCTTCAATCCCTCGGGCATGGACGATGAACCCTAAGAATTTTCCCGATGACACTCCGAAGGAGCACTTTAGTGGATTCAACTTCATTCCATACTGTCGAAGTACTTGGAACATTTCGCCTAGGTGGCTTACGTGATCTTTGGCTTTCCGTGATTTCACCAGCATGTCGTCTACATATACTTCCATTGTTCGTCCTATTAGCCCTGCAAACATCTTGTTGATGAGGCGCTGGTAGGTGGCTCCTGCATTTTTAAGTCCGAAGGGCATCACTTTGTAGCAGTATAAACCCCGGTCGGTGATGAAACTAGTGTGGTCTTGGTCGGGAGCATGCATAGGAATTTGGTTATATCCTGAGTATGCATCCATAAAAGATAGGAGTTCGTGCCCGGCTGTGCTGTCTACAAGTTGGTCGATTCTGGGAAGCGGGAAGCAATCCTTTGGGCAGGCGTCGTTTAGGTTGGAGAAGTCAATGCAGGTCCGCCACTTCCCATTAGCTTTCTTTACTAGTACCGGGTTGGCGATCCATTCTGGGTAAATAGCTTCTCGTATGAAGTCATTGGCGAGTAGATTCTTTACTTCTTCATCGAGGGCTGCTGATCGCTCTGCCCCCATACTTCTCCTTTTTTGTTTTACAGGCGCCTTGGTAGGATCAATGTTTAATACATGGCATGCTATGTCGGGGGAGATTCCGGTCATGTCAGCGTGTGACCAAGCGAATACATCCAAGTTGTGGCGGAGAAAATCAATGAGTTGTTCCTTCAATTCAGCTTTCAGCTGGGACCCAATTTTCAATAGCCTACTTGAGTCGTGCTTGTCTACAGATATAAACTCCATAGCCTCTGCAGGCTCGGCGGTGGCCTCCTCCTCTTTGTCCCTAGGGTCTAATTCGTTGAAAGGGTCGCTGGTGTATCGAAGAGGAGGGGCTTTCTTTAGTTGCTATGCTTCAAGGTTTTTTGTGCAGAGGGCAATCTCTACACCTTTCCCTTTATCTTTCTTGTGGTTGTTGCGAAGTTCGGTTACATAGCAGTCTCGTGCAATATCCTGGTCTCCTTCCACTTCCCCTACCCCATTGTCTGTTGGAAATTTCATTTTCAGGCACCACGGGGCTAGGACAATTTGGAAGTCAGACAAGGCTGGTCTTCCTAAGAAGGCGTTGTAGGCCGAATGATTTTCTACCAGCACAAACGTTTGTTTCCTTACAACGGAGCGGGGATGGCTTCCAATCTCAACAAAGAGGTCCAGCTGCCCGAGGGGCATCTTCGCATCTCCAGTGAAACCGTGTAGTGGTTTATCGCAGGGAGATACATCCTCCATTGATAGCTTCATTTTGTCGAATGCGTGTTTGAACAGGATATTTACAGAGCTTCCAGTGTCTACCAGGATTCGGTAAACTTCGGCGGGACCGAGTCGGGCAGAGATAACCATGGGATCCATGTGAGGGTACTGTCTTCCTTCTAGGTCGCGTTTACTGAATGTGATGTCATCACTTTCTTTCCGCTTTGGGTGGCGCTCTTCTATAACCGTATTGACACAGTCTTTATTGTCTCTAAGCGACTTCCCATATCTTTCCATCTCTCTCCAACTTCTGTCTGCGATGTGCGGACCTCCTGAGATGGTATGGACCACTATCTTCTCTTGACTAGAGCTGCTAGCGTTGCGGTTTCCTCTGTCGGTCCCTGGTGAGGGTAGCCTTGGGTTTTCATTGGCAGGAGCTGGAGTCCTGTCTTGACTTTTTACATAACGCTCCAGTTTCTTCCTTCTGATGTGTTCCTCAATCAGATCTCAGAGATGATGGCATTCGTTGGTATCATGTCCGTGAGATTCGTGGAAGCGGCAGAATTTTCCAGACTTCTGTGCGTTATCTGATTCCTTCTTGTATGGTGGGCGTTTGTATCTAACTTCGCCTTGGGTGGCAAGGAAGATATTTTCGACGGTCTCGTTCAAAGGGGTGTAAGTGTCGAATCTTGGTCCTGGCCGATATAGGCGCTTTTCTACCTTCTTGCCCCCAGCATTGTCTCTGGAATCATTTCTTCGAACGTCCCTCGCCACAGCAGGGGCGTTGCCATGGGTCGTCTTACTTTGCTGTCCTGACTGCCCCTCAATGGCAGCATCCTCAAGCCTCATGTATTTCCCGGCTTCATGGAAGAAATCGGGTAAAGTAGCTAGTTTTTCTTTTGTCAATCTTCTAGCAAATTTAGTGTCCGGATGCACCCCACTGCAGAGGGCCATTAGGATAGGCTTCTCATCGGCATCTTGAACTACGGCTGCTGCGGCGTTGAATCTGGTTAGGTATTGCTGCAGCTTTTCTCCAGGTTTCTGTTTGACGCTGGATAAGGAATAAGCGTCCTTAGGTTGCTCCACATGGATGCGGAACTGACTGATAAATTTTTCTTTCAACATTTCCCATGAGCTGATGGATCCTTGGGGTAGATGACAGAACCAGGAGGTAGCAAGATCTGCTAAGAAGAGCGGAAAGCATTTGCATAGTACTCCCTCTGTTGCTCCACTCATGAGCATATGCTGCGTGTACCTCTGTAAGTGTACAACGGGATCGGAGGTTCCTTTGTAGGGTTCCATTGTTGGCATCTTCCATTCTCGGGGGGTGATAGCAATCTCGATATTGCGGGCGAAAGGGCTGGTTACCCTAGCGCCTATCCCTCGATCTCTCTGCTCCCGTTGGACACACTCTCTGAATAAGCGTGCCATCCTTTCATCAGAACTTGGAGCAGATAGAAATGAGTTTGGTTCTGTTCTGTGGGATTGATTCCGTCCAGACAACCTGTAGGGATGGTATCGTCTATCATTCCTCATATTTTCCCGTGGCTGCCTTTGATCTTCTGGGAGCATGCTTGGGTCAGCTACAGTTGGCCCTTGCCTTGTTCTTCCCCTGTTGGGTTCTGATCTAAGCACTTCCTCGGGTCCAACTTCGGGCTGAACTCTAGCTCGGCCCCGTTCACTGGTGTTTCTGTGGTTAGGCAGCATGACAGGCTCAGCTGCAGTTGACCTTCGCCCGGTACCTTCCCCGTTGGGTTCGGTACCAAACGTTTCCTCAGGCCTAACTTCGGGCTGTGCTCGGTCTCGGCTCCTACCACGGCTACTTCTGCCGTTAGCTCCTTCGAAGAAGGAGGATCTTTGTTGTCTCTGGGATCCTCCAGACTGGGACTCGCCCCATGATTCAGTGTTGCGGTTGGATTCTTCAGCGTCCCTTAAGCGTGACATGAGATGGTCCACCAAGGCTTCCTGCTGGGACGTGAAGCGGTTAGTTACTTCAACCACAACTCTGTCCAGATCTGCTCTAGTAATTGCTGCAGGCTGTTCTGTGGCAGGAGTAGTTGGGTTAGCCTGTTCTCCATTCGTTACTGTTGCTGGAGGAGGACGATTTGCTTGATTCGTGATATCTGGATCTGGGAGACTGCTGGATGCGATGTTTTTTCCTTTGTTAACATCTTTTCTCTGTTTGGGAGGCATGTTTTCCAAGTGGCGAACGATGCTGTTAGGAAAACTTGTTAAGCGGATGAAGCTGAAGCTTCGAGCCTTAACTCTCAATGAAAGCACCAAAAATGTTTGCACAAAAAATGGACAAACACCTCAAAGTTGTGTGATTTAGTAGATCTTATGTTATTTTTAGTAATTTGAGCGACTTATGCAAATACGTAAAAAACAGGGACTAAACTGTAAAAAGACACGCAGATTTATAGTGGTTCAGCCAGAATGTGCCTACGTCCACTTTATATGTTATTTCCCTTCTCTTTTTATGATTACAAGTACAAAGCTTTGATACGAGTAAAAGAAAGTTGTTTGAAGAGTTCCTTCCATGCTTGAGCTCTCAAACTTGTCCCCATTGCTGTACCCCTACCCCTCTATTTATAGAGTGAGGCCGGGGGTAGGGGTCCAGGATATGTATAGCTGCTGATGGGCCTGGGCTGATGTGATCTGGCCTGTCACATCTGGTTCGGTCGTTCTTGGGGAGCTTTGGTAGAGGTTGATTCGGTGGAGCTTCATTCGGTGGTGAGACTTGGGGGATCTGGTCCGGTGGTAGATAGGGAGTGGGTTGATTCGGTGGAGCTTCATTCGGTGGTGAGACTTGGTGGATCTGGTCCGGTGGTAGATAGGGAGTGGGTTGATTCGGTGGAGCTTCATTCGGTGGTGAGACTTGGTGAATCTGGTCCGGTGGTAGATAGGGAGTGGGTTGATTCGGTGGAGATTCATTCGGTGGTGAGACTTGGTGGATCTGGTCCGGTGGGGGTGATGCCGAATGTGTTGGTTCGGCGAGGTGCTGGAAGAGGCAGTTGATTCGGCAGCATGGGGAAAGAAGGTGGTTCGGTACGTACTTGGTTTGGCAGGAGCTAGAAGGAGTTGGTTTGATATTGAGATGGAGAGATTCTGGTTCGAGCGTTTGGTTGATTAAGTGTTTGAAAACTTGGCCAACATTTGGGATTTTCTGTGGTTGTTCAAACTGTATTGTTTTTTAGACTATGTAATTTGTACTTGTTTTGAGACTCTGTATTTTAGTGGCTTCATGAACCACTATGGTTATTTTTAAATTCCGCTGCGAGTTATTCTGATATTTTCTGTGTCTGTGATTCTGTGAATGATTTTATTTGCTCCAAATTTTATTACAATCTGTTATTTTGTATTATTCAAGTCTGACATGTGTGGATTATTGTCGATTTGAATGGTCCAAAATAGTGGGTCGTTACATTTGGTATCAGAGCGAGGTTTTAGGCAAACCTTAGCCTATGGAGCAAAAACCCATTAGAGATAGGGTAGAAATACCCTAGAATGAGTGAAATCAAATTCAGAATCATTTCTTTGTGAGTGAACGTATCTTCAAAGTATAAAATGATTTTTTTTTTAAATGATTTTTAAATGATTTTTCAAATGATTTCCAAATATTATTTTGATATAAAATTTTCTTGTTTCAAAAGGAATTTTTTTCTAAACTTCCTTCTTTCCGTATCTAACTTGTTAGAAAATTTGATATTAGGATATTCATCCAAGTGATCTTATCGTGTCTTATCTTAGCGTATCTTTGTCTTCTCTGTACCTTTGTCCTAAATTCATTCTTGGTATTTCCAGGATGAATCGTGGAAATGCTAGAGGTAGGGGTCGTGGTACTGCCCCAGCTCCTCCACCTATTGCACCTGTGAGGTTTACTGTTCTTTGTAAGGAATTCTCTCAGCTCGGTGGTACTAAGTTCACCGGTTCAGAGAATATTATCGAAGCCCAGCAATGGTTACGGAGTTTGGAGAGGATATTTTCTGGTCTTGAGATCACTGATGCCCAGAAGCGTCAGTTAGCAGCTTGGCAGCTGCAAGAGTCGGCCTTAGATTGGTGGGAGTCTGTTACAGCTCACACTAACGAAGGTGATCTTTCATGGGAGCAGTTCATGTATCCTTTGTGTTATCTTGAATTTTTCCCCATTTTTTCTTTCTTTTGAATCTATCTTAAGTTCGGTTTGTGTATCTTCTTTTCAGAGAGGCTTTTGTGGCAAAATGGATGCACGAAGCCAGGAAATCTCAACTTTATCGTCAATTCATGGATCTCAAGCAGGGTACCATGTCTTTCTTAGAGTATGAGCGGAAGTTCAATGAACTTTCCAAATTTGGTCCTGGTCTTATCGACACTCAGCTTAAGAAAAATGAGAAGTTCATTGCTGGAGCTCGCCCATAGTTCTACGATCGTCTTATTTCACATGTTCATGGAACTTTTACTAAGCTCATGGATATGGCTATTCGTTATGAGAACCCTACTTCCAAGGGTCCTGCTGCTTCTTGTGCTCATGTATCACAGTCTTCCTCTGCAAATTCCAAGAAGAGAAAGCCCAACTTCCACCAGCAAAAGAAGAATTGGCTCAAGCATCCAGGTTTGGGATCTTCATCATCTTCTCCTTCCCAGAGACACCCTATTGATATATCCATCATTACCTGCTTCAAATGTGACCAGAAGGGACACTATGCTAATAGTTGCCCTACTTCGGTTAGTGTTGTTGTTCCTCCACCTCAGGTTACCAGGAACAATCTTTGTCATGTTTGTCTTCAGCCAGGTCATTTTAGGAATGACTGTCCTTTATATCAGAAGGGAAAGCCATCTGGTGTATTTGCTGTCACATCTGCTTCTTCACTTGCTGCAGCTACTCCTACTCCTAACGATGATCAAGGTACTCTTCAGGGCACCTTTAATTTATTTCATCATCCTGTTTGTGTTTTATTTGATACTTGAGCTTCGCATAGTTTTATTTCTGATAATTTGTGTGACAAGTTTGAACATCTCCTTTCTCCTGAGTATGCTTCTGTCCCTTTATGTGTTTCAAATCCTATTGGTGGTCCCGCAAATCTTAATAAGATTTGTAAACATGTGAAACTCTTCCATTCTGGTTATCGGTTTTTTGGAGATTTCTATGTTCTTGGTTTTGATGCTTTTGATTTATTACTCGGAGATGATTGGCTTGATAGGCATGATGCCCGTATCTCTTGCAAAGCACGTATCGTGACTCTTGTATGAGATAAGGGTGATCCTTTGGTTATTCAGCGCCGCATGCCTCAGGATTTTGCTGGAAATTTTATCTACTCTTTGGATTCTTCTCCTATCGATCTTCAGTCGACTCGGGTAGTCAAACTCTATCCCGATGTAGTTGGTAAAGTTACTGCTTTACCTCCTAAGCGGGAAATTGATTTCCGCATTGATCTTATTCCTGGAGCTCGACCTGTAATTCTTCCTCCTAGAAGAATGGCACCCTGCGAGAATGTTGAGTTAAGGAAGCAAATTGAGGATCTATCTTCCAAGGGTCTGATCAGACCTAGCTATTCTGAATGGGGAGCTGCGGTGGTTTTCATCACCAAGTCCGATGGTTCTCTCCGGATGTGTGTTGATTATAGGGAGTTGAACAAGCTCATTATGAAAAACAGATATCCAATGTCGCGCATCAATGATATGTTTGATAAGCTTTACGGTGCTACTGTTTTCTCTCAACTGGATCTGGCCACGGGTTTCCACCAACTCAGAGTTGCCGAGGAAAGTATTCCCAAGACTGCTTTCCGTACTGAGAATGGATTCTTTGAATGGTTAGTCATGCCTTTTGGTTTGACTAATGCTCCTGCCTTCTTTGTTGACTCGATGAATCGTGTTTTCCGTGATGTGCTTAATAAATTTGTTCTAGTCTTTGTTGATGATATTCTCATTTTCTCTAAGTCTGAAGAAGAACATGAGTCACATTTGAACTCTGTTCTTGAGACTCTTCGAAATCATCAGTTAAAGGCTAAATTTTCCAAATGCCATTTCTGGAAAGATGAAGTCCGATTCCTCGGGCATATTGTTTCTGGTAATGGAGTTTCTATTGATCCAGTCAAAATCGCTACGATCAATGTAAGTCTCTCTTCCTCCTCTTTCCTTGTTCATCCAATTTATTCTATCTTTCTTGTTGTCCTTAGTTACCCCATTTCTGTACAGGATTGGGAAACTCCTAAGACTCCTACTGATATCTGTAGTTTTCTGGGCCTTGCGGGTTATTACCGGAGATTCATTGAGAATTTCGCTCGGATTGCTGCACCTCTCACTGCTTTGACCCAGAAGAATGCTAAGTTTATTTGGAGTAATGAGTGTAAGGCCGCATTCAGTGAGTTAAAACACAAGCTTACTTCCGCACCTATTCTTACCGTTCCAAATGGAAATGAGGGATTAACAGTATACACTGATGCTTGTTGAGAAGGTTTGGGAGCTATTATAATGCAGGATGGTAGGGTGATTGCTTATGCTAGTCGGCAGTTAAAGACCCATGAAGCAAATTATGTTGCCCATGATTTAGAGTTGCTTGCTGTTGTTTTTGCTTTGAAGCTTTGGAGACATCATCTTTTGGGTACTAAGTTCTAGCTTTTCACTGATCATCCGTCTTTGAAGTATATTTTCTCTCAGAAGGACTTGAATCAGAGACAAGTTAGGTGGTTAGAATTCCTTGCTTCTTATGATCTCGACATCAACTATACCCTTGGGAAGGATAATGTCGTAGCAGATGCTTTGAGTAGGAAGAAGGCTTTGTTGTGTCAGTTGGTTGTTTCTTCTCCTCTTGTGGATCGTAATATGGCTAGGCAGGATGTGGATCGGATGCTTAGATTGATTAAGGAGAATGTTCATAGTAGATTTGGAGGTAGTAGTCTTGATGGCAGTGGTGCTCAGATTGATGATAAGGGTGTGTTGAGGATTAATAATAGGATTTGTGTCCCGAATGTTGATGGATTGAGACAGGAGGTACTTCGGAGAATCATCAGTCCAAACTTTCTATTCATCCGGGTGTGACGAAGATGTATCAAGATATGAAGAAGTTGTATTGGTGGAGAGGTATAAGGCAAGATGTCTCAATTTTTGTTAGTAGGTGTGCGACTTGTCAGCAAGTCAAGGCAGATCACCAGAAGACCCCTGGTTTGTTGCAACCTCTTGAGATTCCCAATAGGAAGTGGGAACAGGTTTCTATGGATTTCATTGATGGTTTACCGAGGACTAGGAAGGGTAATGAGAGTATCTAGGTTATTGTGGATAGATTGACCAAATCAGCTCATTTCATTCCGGTCAAGTCTACCCGTTAAGCTTCTAGTTTGTCTGAGATTTACATGAGGGAGATTGTTCGTCTCCATGGTGTTCCTCTCAGTATTGTTTGTGATCGTGATCCTATCTTTACTAGTAGGTTTTGGAAAGCCTTTCAGGATTCTTTGGGTACTCTTCTGAATCTGAGCACTGCTTACCATCCACAGACCGACGGTCAAACGGAAAGGGTGAATAAGATTCTCAAAGATCTTCTTCGTGCTTGTGTGCTTGATTATGGAGGATCTTGGGAAGATCATCTCCATCTTGTAGAATTCACTTATAACAATAGTTATCAGGCCAGTATTAAGACGTCTCCGTTTTCTGCTCTTTACGGACGACCTTGTAGATCTCCTTACTGTTGGATTGAATCCGATAATCGTTTGGTTCTTGGTCCTGAGATGGTTTTAGAGGCCTCTGAGAGAGTTGAGGAGATTAGGAGGAAGATGAGAATTGCACAGGATAGGCAAAAGAAGTATGATGATCGTCGAAGACGGAGTTTAGAGTTTGCTGTTGGTGATTTTGTTTTCCTTAAGGTCTCTCCCTTAAGGAATGTTATTCGGTTTGGGCGTAGAGGGAAGCTTTCTCCTAGGTTCATCGGTCCTTTCCGCATTGTGAAAAGAATTGGTCCCCTTGCTTATCGTCTGGATTTGCCCGAGAAATTTTCTGGAGTACACAATGTATTCCATGTATCTCATCTTCATCGCTATCTGCATGATCCATCTCTTATTATCCAGCCTTCTGCTCTTGATAGTTTGGATATTGAGCCAAATCTGACTGTTGAGAGGAAGCCACTTCGTATCGTCGATCGAGGTACGAAGCAGCTAAGAAGGAAATCTATCAACCTGGTCAAAGTGCAGTGGAGCACTGATGAACGGGATTGCACCTGGGAGACGAAGGAGAGCATACGCGCTTCGAATCCGGAATTGTTTATTTCAGGTACTTTTGCTCCACTATCTTATCTTCCTTTGTTTTCCCTTCTTTCGTTCCTTTTCAAGGACGAAAAGTTTTGAGTGGGGGAGAGTGTAACGGCCCAAAATTTTTACAAATATTTTATTCACTTTATTTAAAGACTTTGGTGTTCGATTTCTTAAAAATTTAATTTTGGAAATTTTCTTCTAATGATTTTTAATCAATTGCCAAATTGTAATAAATATAAACAATTTCTGTAATTTTGATTTGGGTAAAAAATTTGAACTTTAATAGGAATTTTAAATTTTTAAGTTCTAACTGCCAAATCTTTTATCTTGAACTGAATAATTGTACAACATTTGTTCCACTTTTGTTTCGTTGAATTGGTGGTATACTTTTAAAATTGAGTAATCAATGGTGTGAAACAAGAAATAAATATTGCGTTTCTTTTATACATATATATACATCAGTTTCTTAACTTTATATTAAACAATTAAATGGGTGAAGCTAAATCAAATTTTATTAGTTAGGGTATAAATAGCTATTTAATTTTTGGTTTAAAGAGATACGTTATTTCCTGGAAAAAAAACGTTAGCATTTTTAATTTACTAATTAAGAGAGAAATAAATAAAATCATTACGTTACTTTGGGCATTACGTTTTATAAGTTTCTCTTTCCTTTTTCTTTGTCTATTTGATTCTAGGCGTTAGCATTGCAAGTCTTCAGCCGTGTACATTTTCTTTTGGGAATTCGAAATCTTTCTTTAAATCATTTTCACGTGAGAGTTATTTCTTTCCTTTGCCCCTCCGTTCGTTTCTTTCAATTAATAGAAATAAATGCCTTAATTTCCTCTACCGTTCAAACCATTATTTCTTGCCTTCTCTCCACTAAATCAAAGTGAGCAGCTGTTATAATATATACCACGTTCACAAAATTTCCATACCACTAATTATTCTCTTTAGCTTCCATCAAAAATTTGCGTGAGCATCTTCCTGAAGGTATGGACCACATGCATTCTCTTTCTTTTTTTGTTTTGTTTGTTCTCCTTTCTTTGCTTTGCTTTATCCTGTTGCTTGCTCCACCATGTGCTCGGCCGTTCACCATCTTGACTGACCCCTACTCCAGCCTAGAGCACCACTAGCGCGGCCTCTCCCCTCCGATTTACAGCCTGGCCGTGAATACTAGTACGGTGCACCACCACAAACCCCTTGCTTTAGCCCCCGATCCACTCTATTTCCTCCACCATCAAGTGAACCGCAACCACCACCACCGCAGTCACCCCCTCCAGACCGAGCCCATGCCACCATGAACCCATGCCAAACCGAGCCCATGCCATCTCGAACCCCAGGTCAGACCGAGCATCCTTGTGCTTGAACCAGAACAGTGAACCCAAAATTTCCTTTCGCCACTTTTGTATTTTGAAGTCACAGCTTAAATTCCTCCGAGCCTTTCAAATCTTGAATACGGTAAACGATCGAGACTATGGGGCTATGGGTTGAGTCGTATGGTGAAGTGGTCGAGCCATATTTTTGGTTCAATATGTTTCCAGTTTGATTTATTCAAAAAGTTGATGTATCTGATGTGTGTTAGTTCATTCTTATATTTGCTTTATTCTTTTTTATTTCAAGATTTGAATCTAGTTGGCGCATCCTCTAAAAACTAACCGTGCTTTCCGTACGCTTTTCGGTGGATAGCGTATTTCCTTTTTTGAATCAAATATCTTGCTCCGTATAGGTGAGTAAATCTCACACGACTATTCATACTTATATGATTGTGAAACGACCACAACTGAATGTGTAAAAAAATGATGTTAAAATTTCCTGTGATTATTTATATATGATGTTAAACTGGTTAAAATTGCATGTCATATCATCTTTTATATTCTGTTTTTATTTTTCTGTTATTTTATTCTGTTAAATCGCAATGCAAGTTCCCTACAGAATAGAATCACTATGGGTTGAAATGATACATACCCGAACGGACTTTAGAATATGGAAAGATCGTTATGGGTTGAAATGATAGGCCTGAGCGATTTTTGATTAAATTTTATTTACTTGGGATTGCGGGTTTGAAATGATAAAACCCGGATTTTCTTGGTAAACTACAGATTGAAATGATATATTATCCGTATCACTTGGCTTAGGCTAGAAAATATTATACAGACCCGTGGTTATTTTCTGTATTTTTCTGGACATTTTTAAATATTTTAAAATTTGTAATAATATAATAAATTAATTTAAATTGAATTTTTAAATGATTTATTAAAGTGGAAATGATTTTTCTATGTGATAAATGTAAAATAAAAGGAAAAATAGTGATTTTAAAAATATAACATAAAAATTGAATTTACTAAAAAAATTTGGAAACTTAAGTTAGTTAAGTTAAAATGAAAATTTAGTTTAAATGGTGGAAAATGGAGAATTAAATTTAAGTGTTGAAATAAATGGTTAAAAATGAAAATTTGGAAAATTTACACACTTGAATTTAATAAGTGCACTTTGTAAATTTTTGATATTTATTTGTAAAAAAAAATTCTCTTTATAAATCATAAGTTAAAGGATTTAAATGAACATTTTTAATGTGATAAAAATATGAATTTTATAAGTTTAAATGATTTAAATCGAAGTTTATTTATGGCTGGAATTACACTAAAAACCTGGAAATTCAATCTATAGCACTTCGGGAATGCTACCATTTCTGGAAATGAACAAATTCTGAACTAAGTAGAATCTGCAGCACTTGGTAAGTGCTGTGGTTGCATAAATGAACTTAAGGACTAAAATGAACTAAGGCTATGACAGCACTTGGTAAGTGCTGTTGCGGCAGGAACTAAGATTGAACCTGAAACTAATGAAGAGGCTGTTGTAGCACTTATTAAGTGCTATAGTAGGCTGAAATATGATTTTTTTTATATAACTGAACTTTTACAACAGTTTATAAATGCTGTCTTTGCTGAATTGAATTGTTTCCGAATATAACTTACCGCAGCACTTTTTAAATGTTGTGAAAGCTGAAATTTCAATGTTTAATGTTTTTAAGTGAATAAATGAACTTAGAAAAGTCAAAATTTTTGGGAATTGAACATTTGATTTAAAAGAATAATGACTTTGTTTTTAAATGGTTTAATTGGAGTATTTTGATTTGTATTATAAACTGTTTTTAACTTTATAACCACGGGTTATAATAACGATTGGTTGTTAAAGAGACCGGGATCAGATATGGACATACTCTCTGTCGATACCGAAAACCACTTTGACAACTGTGTACGCGGTGGAGTTTCCAGAATGAAGTAGGATGGCGGCGACGATCCTAAGGTATATACGTGGACCCAACTCCCGTGAGTTGGCATAAGGTGGCTAAAACAGGAGCGATCGACGGGCCAAGGAGGTAGCACCTCTGATCGGACACACTTCTTCGATACCATTCTATTACTTGTGATTGATTTGGTGGCCACCCTTGATTTGGGAGTGTTGTTCGAGGTGGGCGGTAGTGGCTGCTATGCGTCACCACCAGTCCGGATGCATAATTGGTATATCTATCCTGGCATTGCCTTGTGTGCCGTGTCACCTACCATATCGAGCTTTACTACGATTTGTGATTTCTCCCGTAGCTTGTGGAGTATCGAGGGTAGCACCCATTTTGGGAGTATGCTAATACTGGATAGACTACTGGGACTATTACGTGTTAAGGTGGAAAATGTAAAGCCTTAACGCTATTTAAAAGTATGTTTATTTTATGATTAGACATTATTATAATAGCGAATATTACTACATAGTAGATAGTTTAACGGATCCTTAAAGAATGGGCGATCCTAAGCATTCTTTAAGTTACTTGTACCTTTATTACAGTTCACTTGAGTTGGTTTACAGTATATAAGTATGTATGTCCTGACTCGAGTGTTTGGGTCTTATTTACGCTCGGGTCGGCCTGAGTATCAGTTTGGACTTCATCTTCTTGGAGCTAGGACTACTGGAGACCATCTTTATCAAGCTGCTATCTGTTTTTGCTATTCAGTCTTTTATTTTAGCCTATGTAATTGAGACAAATGAATTTGGGATTTTCTGTGGTTGTTCAAACTGTATTATTTTTTAGACTATGTAATTTGTACTTGTTTTGAGACTCTGTATTTTAGTGGCTTCATGAACCACTATGGTTATTTTTAAATTCCGCTGCGAGTTATTCTGATATTTTCTGTGTCTGTGATTCTGTGAATGATTTTATTTGCTCCAAATTTTATTACAATCTGTTATTTTGTATTATTCAAGTCTGACATGTGTGGATTATTATCGATTTGAATGGTCCAAAATAGTGGGTCGTTACACATAGGCTATTGGGCTCCGATGCCATTAAAGGAGTCGGTTCAGGTTGAAGCGAGTTAAATGAGTGATTTTAATATTTTTTTCGTTTTTGGATCTTTGTTGGGCCTATGAAGTCTAATTGGTTTAGATCTAATCTAAAATTGTTTTAAATAAAATCTTATATTATTTAATTATTTTAATTTGTTTAAAAAGGAGTTTTATTTAATTTAAATTAAATATATTATTTTGAGCATATCAAATACACTCATATGTGTATAGTGCTCAAAACAACATATAAATGGTGTAAATGTTAAAGTGCACATTTCTAGATGTTGAGATTTACGCCAAAACGGTCACATTCGCCTATTTGTCCATAGTTATTATTTAAAATTGTGTGTATATAAATATATTTAAACAATAATAATCATCATCATTATATATAATTAATGTAATTTTGGCTAATCCATTGTATGTTGAAACTATAATTAATATCTTAAAAATCTAGTTTTGACTTAGAAAACTAAAAATTAGATCTATAATTTCAAACAAAAAATCTGTATTTAAATTTTGTATTAAAAATTAATATAACATATATTTTCATGTAATTTATTTTATATTTGAATTTTTTTTTCAATACATATATATACTTTTGTTCAATTTTATCAAATTAGATTTATTTCTAAATTTGATAATATTATTATTAAATATGTATATGTTAAAATAGTTTTTTCCATGGGGTTATATATATATGTAATCCATACAGATTTATTTTCTAATATGGACACATATACATGAATGTAGGCATTTATGTATTTAAAATAATTTTGAAAATATTTATTAATTATTAATTTATGGAAATGGTTATAAAAAAATTAAGCCAAAAGCATATATATATATATATACACACAATAATTTAAAACAATTTAATATATGTAATATATATATGTATATATGTGCATTTAATATATTAAAAATTATTTTAGTAAATTAAAAATAATTTTAAGATCTGAAAATTATCACTTAAATATAAAAATATTACGGTTGAAATATATACGCTTTTATAATAATATTGTAATGCTTTTTTAAAACCGATTTGTATACATTATTATATCCGACAATATAGGCACATATAAATTCATCATAAAATTATGGGATCTAATCTACGTAATCATAATAAAGTATGTGATTAATACTGAGAATGAAAGATTACCTAATGAAGTCAATTATGATTTGCATCTTGAATGAATGAATAAATCCTATATTCAAACGAACCCCTTTCGGAGATTCCAAGATCTGAAGCACCAACTTTTGTGTTTATTTTGTTCGATTTTGTCTTCAAAATTTTTGTCATAACCATATGAAACTCATGCCTAAGTGATGAAGAAGAGAAGGGAAAAAATTGATGTGTGGTGAGGGGTTTAAGTGGCATTAAGAAGTGGTAAAGGATAAGATAATATCACCTTCTTTTACTCGTTCTTTACTAACCATTTCAAAACTGTTTTTGAACTCTTTTAAACCCCCCTCTCTCTATCTCCTTAGGCTGTGATGTGCACGTAAATGTGCATGTTTTTACCACCATATTTAATCTATTTAAATTAAATAAATGATCATATTGGGTATTTTAACTTGTTTAAACCAAAATTCAATTTATTTGAAATTATCACATATTCATCTTCATATAGGGGCAAAATGGTCATTTTTATTCATTTATTAAATTGTGAAAATTTACTTGGAATTTTCTATGTTGTTTTGTAGGAAATTTGGTAAATTTTACAAGTGGTTACATGATGATATATGCATGCATAAGAGTGAAGAGAACAAATGAAGATGGAAATAATTCAAAGTGAAGATAATGGAGGACCCCACCTACCCACCTACCTTAATGTACAAATTAGAGGCTAATGTAAATGCTTATGGAATTAATGGCTTCATGTACACTTAAATGAGGATTATTTGAAGCTAATGATTACTTGGCCTCCACACTTCCTAAGAGGGTATTTTGGGCATTCCCCAAAAATATGAATTAGGGTTTAACACTTGTATAAATACCTCATATCTTCATGTAACCTCTCCTCTCCCCTCTTACTCTCCTTTAGTCTCTCCTCAGTTAGTTTTTAGCCTAGAAAATAAATCAAAGCTCTCTTTCTTTTCATGGCTACTTAGCCATTTCTTCTCTTATGTATTTCTTTTATGCAATTTAATACATGTTCTTTTTCTTTTCTTGTTTATTTCCTTTCATGTTGTAGTGTAGATTTACATTCATGCAAAGTAGATTAGTTTTAATTCTTGTTAATTAGCTTCTCTTTTTCATTAGCTTTCATTTTCCTTTCTTTTTGCTTTCATGTTGCAAGCTACATTTGTTAATCAAATGACAAATATGAGAGGCTAAACCCCTTCAATTTAGGGGTAATGAAGCTCTCTAATTATGTAGCTTCAACTATTTGTTAATTCATGCTCTCTTTTTGTGCTTAATGAAGAATGATTGAAGTGGTTTCATTGTTGTTTTTGCCTTGAATTTGATAGTCTATATTGTTGACACCAAATAGACTATACTTAAACAATCACTAACACAAATGCCTCTTCATCAAAATATGATTATGGCAAAAGAAAGTGATTTGAAATTAAAATTTGATGGTCTATATTTCTAATCAATAGTTAATAGGCCATACTTAAAATAGATTTCATTTTCATTTTCATTGTCAAGTTTCATGAAAGTTAGTAAGTGGTTTAAGGGATGTGTCAAAGTTTGATGCTTATGTTGGCTAACTAATAGCACAAATATGTCATACTTATGATAGGCACATCAATTAAAGCACTAATGACCATAAAAGAGAGATCATGATTTCATATGTGTTGAACTACATGATCTAGAGAGTGGATTTATTCTCTAAATTGTCATTTAACTCTTATATTTGCATTTCTTTTCTCTTTGTTAGTTTTCTCATTTTTCTAGCTTAACAATCTCTCGACTTTGGTATAATTTGATTGAATAGAATTTTAAAATCATCAATTCCCTGCGGATCGACCCGTATTCGCCACGTACTACAAGTGTACGCCGTGCGCTTGCGGTTATTTTATTTCTAAATTCGTTCGACGGTTTTCTAAACCGACAGACATTCCGTCGACGAACAAGTTTTTGGCGCCGTTGCCGGAGAATTGTTTTGATTTCAATTTTCTATTCTTCGAATTATTTGTGTTTGATTTTAATGTGTTGTGTGTGTGTTGTGTTTTAAAAAAAAATATTGTGTTTTTGTTTGGTTTTTGTGTGCATTTGTTTGTGTTCTTGTTTGTTTTGCATTTTCATTTGCATTTCCATATTAAAAAAACACAATTTTATTTCTAAAAAAAATTCACTTCATTTTGCATTTACAACTTTCATTTTACAAGTTCTTCTTACAATTTCATTTTATTTTTATAGTTCTACATTTACATTGTCAAACACTAGAGCATTTCTGTTTCTCTGTTTCACTCTTTCCATTTCACTGTCAATCTGTGCAATCTCCTCTCTGCCCAAACTCCACAAAACAATACAACCTTCCACTATCCTATTGCCATACAACTGCAGTCACCCAAACCAAACATCACTCATCATTTCAACTTCCTTTACTTTAAATTCTGCCATCTTCCTTGCTACCAAACATCACAATACACTTCTACGACTACTACCTCTTCACCATACTCTTCTTTCCAATTCACACTCTGCAGTTCTACTCGAACCACCTTGACTGCAATCTCATTCCAGTCAGTACCCTACTACTGTCTTTTACCATCTCTCCAAACCAGTCGGCAGTTCACATCACCACAAACAACTCAGTCATTCTTCACATCAGTCATCTTCACAACCATTCACCACAAACTCTCTGTTCTGCCTGCACTTATCAGTGCACGAACCAAACCAACTACCAACCTTCAATCTTCTCGGATACCACTTCAATACTGTCCCATCATTCGACAACAACTTCTACGTTTCATCACCAACAACCCTTCATTCGACAAACCCCACTGCCATACTCATCCACTTCTATGTAGTGCTCCATTCACCTACTTTAAACAAACTACAACTGCTACTACTCACTTCTCTAACGGTTCAATCACCTGAACAACTGTTTCATCAACATCTACCTCAAAACATCTACGTGAAAATCCCATCACTATTTCACTCCGATCCATACAGTCACACTTACATTTCATTTAGTCGCACTGTCAACACACACTGCCTCTGATTTTGAACCACTACCAAGTATCAGCACTTGTCCACTGTTACATACCCACAAAATAAACCAGTCATCTACTTATTGCATGCACCCCATACTCGACATTTCTACAAACATCAGACAATCCACTTCCACGCATACAATAGCCACTTCACCAACAAACTGCTTGCAACTTCGCCAAAATACTTCGCAAACTCTCCATACCACTGGCACTGTCAACATTCACTATACATCCTTGCAACCTCCAACGCAACTCTGTCAGCTACAACGAACATCCCTATACATCATAATTCAAATTCCTGCCATCTCCAAGCCGTCCACAAACTTCTCTGCCAATACAACTTCCCCCCACAATCCACAGAACAGACATCTGCCTGCAACCCTTATACTCCCCTGACTATCACTGCATACACACCCCATCACCATACTTCATCTCCAATTTACTTCACATCTCATGCTCAGTCCCCTGTAACATTCATTCAACAGCCACAACAACCTTCACCATTTCTCACTGCAACATTTCCTACCCCTCCATAACTTCACCACACCTCCTCTGTCAAACAAGCTACATTCAACTGTCTCTGACCACAAAACTTAACAGCCACCACTCCATCACATTCACATACCACCACCCCTACCTTATCAACTTCCTGCTCTTCCACTGTATACTAGAGCCACCCCAAACCAAAACCCACTGTTGCCATCATCCAAACCCCTGACCATCTGGCAACATATCACAGCATCTCAACAATTCAAAGCAAACCCTCGCTTTAACCACATCACATAGTACCAGACTTCCCCCACGAACTTGCAGATCGTCCTCCCTGACCACCAGAAGCAGCATCTTTTACCACTCCAACCAACATTCGAACTGCCACTGCAAATCAGTGACCAACCTTCCTAATCACCAACTAGATCGCAATTTCCACTAACACTCGACCAATTGCGAATCCAAAGAAAATTGAACAATTGCCTTCGACGCGAACAATCAATCGACAAATTTACTCACCTCCTCGAAACCCAGCTAACCACGACCAAGTTTCAAAACCCAAAATTCCTAATTTCCAATCTGCCTCTATCCCTTCAACCATCGAAAACCAACCTAATATCGATCACAGCTCGAATTGAGAACCACGCCCATCCCAATCAATTTCATTGAATTAGCTATTGGCATCGTGAATTGAGAGTTTGATTTCGAGAATTATAAAAAAGAAAAAAAAGACTAGTTCAATTGCTTGTTTCGAGTGAAAAGTTTGAGTGAAACGCGTATTTATTTTATTTTTTCTCGTCTGAATTGTATTCAATGGCAATTATTTTTTTAGTGGGCCGGGTAGAGTTTGTTTGGGGCTGGATTTTCTTTTTTTTATCCCATTTAGATTTTTTTTAAGAAAAAAAACAAAGAAAAAAAAACAAATAAGTTAAGTGTTGTTTTGTTTAGAAAACATTTGTTTTGATTTATTTCTTTTTTGACACAATTATTTTGACTTTCAATTGTTTAGTTTCTCACTCTAAAAAAAAGGTTTCAATTGTATATATTTATTTTAAGTTTAATTTGTTTTGTTTTCTCTTGTTTGATGTTGTTCTCAGTTGATTTGACTTGATTCGCTTGGTTTTAGTTTTTCTTTCACTTAATTTTTTTTTTCAAGTAAAACGTCACTTTTAAGTTTCCTTTACAAAAAAAAAAATTGTGTATATATCTTGTTTTTATTTCAGGTTGCCGAAGCAAAAGGAGACAGCCCACTTGCCAAAAAAAAGGAGAAGAAAATAAACTGCTTGCTTGCTATATTTATTGTTTTTATTTATCTTGCATTGTTGTTTGCTTGCATTTGCATAAAAAAAATTTCAAAAACCAAAATTCCATTCGTAGTTGCATCATTAGATTCACGTTTAATTTCTACTTTGCATTTCATCCTAGAATTTGTTAATAATAACGGTTAGACATCGATAGCTCTTAATTGTATATTGACAAGTTGTCTTCTTTGAACAATTTACTTTCTTGGTTTTGAGGCTACGGCAGAGTAATAACCATATATAAATATTACCGTGATTCGTAAATATTATAGTGGTTGTTCCTATGAAGGTACTTAAACCTTCGGCTGCATTGCTACGGTGATTCGTGGTGCACCGATAACTCCTGCCCGTTACCTGGCTGAGAAATATCTTGTTTATCTAAGACAATTTGTAATTATACAATTTTGGGTTAACTTAGGATAAATCATTTGTAATTAAACCTTGCATTCATTTAGTTGCATTAGTTCATGCATATTTAAAAAAACAAAAAAAAATCAAAAATCCAAAACTAAAAAAAATTGTGAATATTCATTTTCCCTTGAAATTTTTAAATCCTTTTCCTTTGAAATTTCAAAAATCCAAAATAATTTAAAAAAACCAAAATCAAAAAAAAAATTATAAAGCCTTTTGAAAAACAAAGAAAAAATTGACAAACCAAAAAAACAAAACAAAAAATAATTTCCCTTTTGAAAAATAAATTTTATTTGTAAATATTTTTCCTTTACAAAAAAAACAAAACATTCTTGAAAATGTCCGAGTTTCCCCACTTACGTGAATTTTACAATAGTTGTGAAAATCGATATAATCCATATGATTTCACTCCAAATCCGTATGGATATTTTAACAACAACTATTGTTTAAACGATTTGAGTTTTGAACCACAAAATTTTCAAAATGACGAACCACCCTCGAATCTCGAAAAGAGCATTTCGTCTTTACTTGAAATCTCTGCACAACAAAACCAAATGATAAATGATTTGTGTAATTCATATTTGGGCAATAATTCAAATCAAAGTTTTCAAAATAATCAAAATTTGAATTCACTTCAAAATTCAAACGATTTCGAGTATAACCCATGCCAATTCAATTTTGAACTCCAAAATGAATTTCAAAATCAAAACGAAAACGTGATCCACTTTTCAAATAATTTTGGCAATGGGAATAATCTCGACTATGATGCAAGTGAAAATTTTTGTTCTCAACAAATCCAAATCGAAAATCCTCAGGCTAATAACTATAAATTGGATTTTGTTGAGCAAATGAATGAAATTTACGATGATCACACAGATTCATTGTTTGAAACATATATGAAACAACGTGAAAAACAAAATCAAATTCCAACGTGTGACGAATCAAACGATAATCCACCTTTTACCAAAATTGACGATTTCCAAATAACAACTTTTGAAACTGAAAATGAAGATCTTAATGAAGTTGTTGAAAATTTGGTAATCGAATTGGATTTCAATTCTTTTGAGGGTGTGGAACCAAATTTAAAATTCGATCTTCCTTTTCTCGATTTCGAAAATTTGAATACAACAACTTTGGACTTTGAACTTGAGACACGAAATAAAGCTGTTGATAATCCAATAAAGGAAGTCGAATTCAATGAACATGATTTCTTTGGAATTTTCGAAAATGAGTTGTTAAATTCTAAAGGAGAAGATTTACATCACCATTTTGATTTTGAAATCGATAATTTTGAAGAAGTTTTCAATGATAAATTTGAATTTCAATTTGGTGAAAATAAATGTGAATTTCAATCAATTGTTTTATCAACCCCAAAAATCATTGTAAACAAAACAACTCGTTTAATTTTCAATAAAACGACATTTGTTTTTCCAATTCAACATTCAACTTTGAAATCTTTTTTGGTTTGGTTTTTCGAGCTTAAGCTGTGTCTCGTATACTTGACGAGACAAATGAATCGGTCTTTGGAAGACCGTTTCATTTACTTTTTGACGATATACTTTTTGATCTCGTGTAAATACCGTTAATTTTCATTTAAATAAAGGTCATGTTTTTATTTTTATTTTTCTCCTTCCACTTGGGTTGACTGTGGTGACACAGTCAAAATCAAGTGTGGGGGGAGACTCACCATCATTTTCAATTTTTCCAAAATTAAAAAAAAATCTCAAAAACAAAAAAAAAACAATTTTTTTAAGCATTTTAATTTATTTTTAAAGAAACACTATAAGATAAATATATGGTTTTGGTTTATTAAATTGAAATTTTTGAAAATTTATTCGTCTTAACAAAAATAAAAATGAAGTTTGATTACAAATAACAATGGTTTAACTAGTATATAGGAAGATTCATACGTGTTAATTATGAAATACATCTTAGTTGAAAATCTTTGTTTTAAAAAGTGGTTGATTTAAAGTAAAGATATAACATTTTTTTTGTCTTCTAAGTTATATAGCGCTAAGATAATTTTGCGAAACTCTGTCTTTCAAAAAAAAAACAAAACAAAACAAAAAAAATTTTCTTGTATATATGTATATTTTTTTTAATAAACACCTAGAGTCATGTGTTCACACTCGTGTGTTCACTCGCCATGCTCTGTACCCTTCACACGTAAGCCCGAAAGGCAGTGCACGATCGGTATATCTGGCCTCAGTTTATCTGAGTTAGGTGTATATATAAAAAAAATTCTTTTTAATAATGCCTACAGTCAATAGGTGTTCACACTCGTGTGTTCACTCGCCATGCTCTGTATTCCCCTTACATCAGTCCGCAAGGCAGTGCATGGGTAATATATCTGGCCTCAGTTTATCTGAGTTAGGCATATGTAAATATTGTTAATATCAACAAAATTTTCAAAGAAAAAATGGAGAGAGTAAGCAAATGAAATCCAAGCACTATTTTAACTTATTTGATTTGATTTGTTATTGAAATGAAATGAAATACCACTTTGATAATCAACTAAGGATCCATTTCATAGTTACACTATGTTATCAACCGAAACAACAAGTTAAACTATAGTATATTTGTTATGATAACTTAATTTTTGTTTGAAATTTTGACGGGTAAATGACTTAAATTTGAAGATAATGACCAAAACCTATATTTAACTTATTTGTGTCAATTTAAAAGTAAACCCTTCATTTGTATATATTTTCAAAAACTTGCATTCGTCACTTTGTAAATAAATCTTGCATTGTGTAAATATTTTCATCCTGCATTTGGATTTTGTGGGTAGTATCCGCTGAAAACCCTCACGAGACAACACTCGTCCTACTAGGGACACCCAGAGGTTTAACGGCTTGTTGCATACGCTCAATGCAATCGTGCTCCCTACGAAAATGGATTTATCTTAGTTTTTCATTTATTCGAGGACGAATAAAAAGATAAGTGTGGTGGTATTTGATGTGCACGTAAATGTGCATGTTTTTACCACCATATTTAATCTATTTAAATTAAATAAATGATCATATTGGGTATTTTAACTTGTTTAAACCAAAATTCAATTTATTTGAAATTGTCACATATTCATCTTTATATAGGGGCAAAATGGTAATTTTTATGTATTTATTAAATTGTGAAAATTTACTTGGAATTTTCTATGTTGTTTTGTAGGAAATTTGGTGAATTTTACAAGTGGTTACATGATGATATATGCATGCATAAGAGTGAAGAGAACAAATGAAGATGGAAATAATTCAAAGTGAAGATAATGGAGGACCCCACCTACCCACCTACCTTAATGTACAAATTAGAGGCTAATGCAAATGCTTATGGAATTAATGGCTTCATGTACACTTAAATGAGGATTATTTGAAGCTAATGATTACTTGGCCTCCACACTTCCTAAGAGGGTATTTTGGGCATTCCCCAAAAATATGAATTAGGGTTTAACACTTGTATAAATACCCCATATCTTCATGTAACCTCTCCTCTCCCCTCTTACTCTCCTTTAGTCTCTCCTTAGTTAGTTTTTAGCCTAGAAAATAAATCAAAGCTCTCTTTCTTTTCATGGCTACTTAGCCATTTCTTCTCTTATGTATTTCTTTTATGCAATTTAATACATGTTCTTTTTCTTTTCTTGTTTATTTCCTTTCATGTTGTAGTGTAGATTTACATTCATGCAAAGTAGATTAGTTTTAATTCTTGTTAATTAGCTTCTCTTTTCCATTAGCTTTCATTTTCATTTCTTTTTGCTTTCGTGTTGCAAGCTACATTTGTTAATCAAATGACAAATATGAGAGGCTAAACCCCTTCAATTTAGGGGTAATGAAGCTCTCTAATTATGTAGCTTCAACTATTTGTTAATTCATGCTCTCTTTTTGTGCTTAATGAAGAATGATTGAAGTGGTTTCATTGTTGTTTTTGCCTTGAATTTGATAGTCTATATTGTTGACACCAAATAGACTATACTTAAACAATCACTAACACAAATGCCTCTTCATCAAAATATGATTATGGAAAAAGAAAGTGATTTGAAATTAAAATTTGATGGTCTATATTTCTAATCAACAGTTAATAGGCCATACTTAAAATAGATTTCATTTTCATTGTCAAGTTTCATGAAAGTTAGTAAGTGGTTTAAGGGGTGTGTCAAAGTTTGATTGGTTATGTTGGCTAACTAATAGCACAAATATGCCATACTTATGATAGGCACATCAATTAAAGCACTAATGACCATAAAAGAGAGATCATGATTTCATATGTGTTGAACTACATGATCTAGAGAGTGGATTTATTCTCTAAATTGTCATTTAACTCTTATATTTGCATTTCTTTTCTCTTTGTTAGTTTTCTCATTTTTCTAGCTTAACAATCTCTCGACTTTGGTATAATTTGATTGAATAGAATTTTAAAATCATCAATTCCCTGCGGATCGACCCGTATTCGCCACGTACTACAAGTGTACGCCGTGCGCTTGCGGTTATTTTATTTCTAAATTCGTTCGACGGTTTTCTAACCCGACAGACATTCCGTCGACGAACAGGCTGGCCATGACTTGGCCTAGTAGGACCTTCAAAACTCCAAAGCCCCTTTAGTAAATAATTGTTTTAAATCAAATTTAAATTTCCATTGATATTGTATATCGATATGTACATAAATAACTTTTATATACGCATCCAATTAATTAAAAATGTCTTCTAAAATCAAATAATATTTAATATTTTACAAATATTAATTAATTTAATTAATTTATGGTAATTATAAATTAATTAAATCGTATGGTTTTTTGGCATATTAATCATTGCATTTGTGTTATTCGTAGGTGTAAATTCAGTCAGTAATTAATATCGAACAATTCAAATATTAATCTTCACATGTCACTTTTGCCAGTAATGTGATAGTTTGGCTGAAATTATTGCTTACAAATTTTTTCGGTAAAATCCAATTTTATTATTTTAAGTGGCACCTAGTAGTAACGATTATCTATAACAATTCTCTTCGTTAAAACCGTATCACCTTAGGACATATGGAATTTGGTTTGGTCAAAATTCCCATATCGTCCATATTCAACTTAGTTATTTCAATCATGAAGTTCTTGGTTTAATAATAACAACTATTACCAACAGCACTACTCTAGCTAAATACTTTGAATTTTACTTGACTATAGTTAACTGTGAAACTATTATCATATAACCGAGGAGAGGAAAAGAGTATTTCACTTTCAATGCTTCAAATCAGACCCAACTATAGTCGCTCAATAGTCGTCATGCCATGATTTAACTATAATCAAAGTAGAGTTTCCTCATTGACGTTTAACATTAAACATGAGTCGACGAAACTTTATAATATCTTCACTTCGAATTTCTCGTTTTGACCTTAGTTATATTAACTAATAGAAAACTCTCAAGTGATTCATTCTATAATTATCCAATAACCATAAGTACATAACTACTTGGTTCTCCAAGCAGCCATGAGTAATAGACGGTCCAACATTTGGAGAGCATTACAAATTCTAGTCTCAACAGATGTATCGATATCCCATCTCAAAACTTCTTCTTTAGGAATATTTTGCATAATATATTATTTTTAATGCGATAACATTTTAATGATTACTACATAACATATTATTTAAGGATTTTGTATTTAATATACTTAAACTAAGTAATCGATTAACATAACACAATATGACTGTTTGCACCAAAAGTGGGCACAAACACCCAAGAATAGAATAGCAGAGAAATAAATGAAGAATAATCAAAATTAAAAAGAGAAGATAAGTAAATAAGCAGTCATAATTAAGTAATAACAAAGGCATGAGAATTTATAGTGGTTCGACAATGTATGCCTACGTCCACATTGAATTTTTTTATTGATCCCTTATAAATCTGATTACAATGCAGTAATGATAATGACACTTGATTACAATGGAGTCCAGAGCAGCAAGCAATGTAAAGATCCTCTAAATGAATATAGAAGCTTGTATTTATAGGTGAAGACGATGAAATATCTTGCTGGAAATTAGGTGGAAGACTCTCTAGATCCATAGGGGCCCAACGATCGCAATTCCTAACTCGATCGTTGGAATGATCGGTACCGATCGTTCACTTGTGCTCCAATGCATGTGCGATCGTCCCTGTGATCTCCTTCATGCCTCCAGTCCATGCTGCCAAAGTTTAGTGTCATTCTAAGTTATTGTTGGTGAGATATCAACCAATCATCATTGAATTGGATCATTCATGCCGAAATAGTACGATCGTCCATGAACGATGTACACCAATCATTCTGACTTGCTCATTTTGACATGCGATCGTTTGTGGGGACTCCTCTCTCCAATATATTGATATTCTGAGAGCTTCAAGTGTGTTGGACTTATATATTTTGAGATATTGATCGATCATCATTGAATTGAACTATGCAACCTTACGATATGATCCATAGTATTGAATATGGATTGTGCCTGATCTATCTTCAGAGAATTGTGAACTTGCATATTTTAAGTGTTTTATTGAGCTTGCCTTTGGCTTCTGCTTTACTACTACTTCATATTATCATTTAAATCCGATCTCTAGGCTTCATGATCATTAATCCTATACATCGATCCTAACGACCATTGAGTCTGTTTCGTATGATTGGTCCAGAGATAGCCTGACCAAAAGGCCAGATAACATTTGCCCCCTAAAGTACATCTTGTTTGAACATGACGTGCTTTGAATTGTTGTAAACTTGAATCATCGAAAAGGATTCCATTCAATTTATTGAATAGTCGCCATCCTATAGAGTTGCTTTTTATTGAGAGTCGCATCTCCTTCTGTTTATCATAACCGTTGGTCAATTCCCAACAGTATAAATACTTGATTATAGCTTGTTGATGATTATCTTGTTTTGTTTCCAGTGATTGCTAGGGTCTAGCAATTTGGCTCAGACTCTTCTCCAATTGATATCTGGTGAACATTCAATTTCTTTTGATTTTAAGAAACTGAATTTTTGGAACGTATACTATTACATATACGTGTTTATACCCAAACCGAAATCATGATTGCACGTTCATAGGTTGCTGTAAAGTTTTTTCAAAAAATGGGCACACCGAATCGCTTGCTGTTGGATAGATTGATGGATAGTTTGGGATCCATCAAATATGGATCGTTCGTTTACGGTCGTTCTTTCTCTCCTTTCCTTTTGTAAGGAATGATCGCATCCGATTGTTATTAGGTGTGAGGGTTGATGAATTGTTCTGAATGAACGATCGTTATACATCGATATATAGCGATCGTTATAAAACGATCGCTAAGAAACGATCGTGTGGCTTAACTTTAAGGATTTTATAAGCTTGGTCCATTCTCATATAAATACCTTTCATTTAGCCGCTCCATCCTCCCCTTCTTCACTTTTGCATCGTTTCCAACCGAACCAAAAAAGAAACTCTGCTCTTCCCTCATCTCCATCATTCCAAATCACGATCCAAACCTTCAAATTAAAGATCGATCCTCCACCCTTAAATTTTCACTGTCTTCGTTATTATTATTCCCCTCTTCTCAATTCTCGTGAAAGATCGAATTTGAACCAGCTCCATTCTCTAAATCTTAATATTGGTAGGTCGATTTTGATTTGTATGTGAATTTGACAGCATGAATTTAGGTTCGTCGATATCGAGGCATTCGATTAAGATGATGTAGTTGGCAGATTTGAAGAAGGTTGGAAGAAATGAGGCATTTCAATATCATTTGCCTTATACCAATCATTTGGGAGAAGGTAAAGGGATGGAGTTGGGTTTATGGGTCAAAAACGATCATTCATAAATGATCGGTTATAGCCATGGACTTAGCGAATCTTCGAAGTAGATGAATCGACTTGTGAAAAGATCATATGAATCGGTCGTATGGAGTTGATGTTGAGTATAGTTGTGGACCGATCTTACTAGAACGATCATACGAGAACGATGTAGCATATGGAACGATCGTATGGTGATGGTTCGGTCCAAACGATCGGTTGAATGTTAATGCGAACGATCGGATGGAGAATCAAAGCGAACGATCGGGTGGAATGGTTGGAACGAAAGATCAGATATGGAATGATGAGAACGATTGGTTGGAGGAATGATGCGGCACATGGCTAGCCTATGGACGATTGTTATGGAATGATCGTATATGAACGATTGTTCTGGAACTATCGTCTATTTTTTCACGAACGATCGGTTGTCAGGAACAATCTTTAAAAATGATACTCGATCACATGAATTAGAAATTTGAACACTTGAATGAACATATATGACTTACATATGACTTGAACTATGGACATCCATGTCATTTGGACCATAACATAGACAAACGCCTCAGACAACTCTCTTGAAGCTCATCCACTTATTGACATAAAAACCAATCTTCAACCTACCGACAATCGATCTTAAGGTTCTGACTGAACCATTCCCTAACGATGTAAAGAACCGGTTGAGACGGTCAACAATGACGGTCACTCCTGCCAAACTACGAAGTCCCGTTGTCTTTTTCATCTCTAATTTTGTGTATCTTATCACCATATTTCATGGCGCTATACTACACAACGCTAGCACTCACTCTGCAATGGGAGGTACAAGTTATTTTTATCTAATAATGATTTTTTACTAACTTTAATAGTAATGGATTCCAAACGCTGGGAACGTCTTGCAGCTATGTCCGTCGGACCATCTTCTTAGCATAGCAATTCTGGTGCCAAGTCTACTTCTGCCACTGAATCAGATAGACCATCTGCTAGCCATCAATCCGAGCAACCGGCAAGCTCTGGTCCACCATTTGATTTATTCTCCATCGTTCCTACTCTTCCAGGAGAAATCATCACTCCTACTCCTAAAACTTTGGAGGATGCAATCTTCTTGGAAGATCGTCTGGATTCCGTGTCCTTGAAAATTAGTGAAGCTGCTCTTCATCGAATCTGTGAGAGACATGTGATTTCATTTGACGATGTACTAGTCCTGTCATGGGACAATAGAGCTTATAGGCCCCTGGAGGGGAATACAACATGCAACAAATGTGATGGGCTGGATGTGTTTTGTAGTTTAATTCATATATCCGTGAGGTTCTACATTATTTGAGGATAGCCTCGGCATAACTACATTCGAACGGCTATGCTCTGCTTAACGGTATTTAATGTTGTTTATGGAGTTCTTATATCGCTCTCCAACAAACGAGGACATTCGATTCATATTAACCTTCAAACAACAGACATGAAGTCTCTCATTTACATTTTTGGAGTCAGTTAAGAAGCGCCAAATCTTAGCAGGTACTTGAAATAAATTAAGCGATTTCAAAAGCAAATGGTTCTTCGTGCGTTGTCCGCCTGGCTTTGCCCAATGGTGGTTGGAAAGATGTTAATGTCACTCTTCACTTCAATTCATATGCTTATATCCAGGTCATGTACTAGACTAAGCATTTTCTCTAATTTTTTACAAGCATTATCCCACGGCCCGAAGGTAAACATCTTAAGGAGGTAGTTTCAACTCTTAAGGATGCGCCGCCTGAAGATAGAGATATTGAGTGCCTCCTTATTGATGAGTGTCTCATCACCTTTTGTCTAATGGAAGAAGGCCAAAGCATAGGGCTAGTGAATATTGCTTAAGTTGTAGTGGCAAGACACCTAGCCATAGTTGGTCAAAGAGGCAACCAAGTTTGTGACGCCCCACCTCTATACCCACGCTAGCCAAGAACACTACGGAATAATGCTGTCAACTAGCATGGAGAATAAGGCTGTTGAGGAGCGACCATCCGTGTAATTTCTTTGTGCGAGCACCGATATGTCAGATAGTATAGCATGCATTTCATTTAAGGAGGAAATCCGACATACCGATACAAACTCAAATCTATCACAAAGTGGCTATATATAATCTTCGAAAACAAACATAGAAATAAACATAACACAAATCAGTCACAGACATCCACATCACAAAGGCGGAAAAAGATATGAATATATATATAACACATGAAAGTGTACATCAGAGTAGTGGTCTGAAAGATCCACGATAATACAAAAGAATAGCTACAAGCTACACAAAAGAGTAAGTATACATCACGGAGTCTATATCTCAAATGTATACATCCAAAAACTACTAATCTAAGTAGTTAGCCAAAAAGTCAGAGTAATCCCAGAAGAGAAGTCAAGCAGAAGCACCTATAACATCTCGGTCTGACCCGAGTATTATTTATAAGAAAATAATAAACGGATCAGTCTAGCTATAAATATCAGATGATATGGTATAGAATAAAAGATATGGCATGAACATATAATATCCATAATGGCATACTACTATAAGTATGTAGTTGAGAATCAATAAGAGATTAATCAATATCACAAGAATCTTCTCAAAGACCCAAATCCACAAAAAGGTAATGACACATGAATTCACCAATGCACAAAAATTGATAAAACTTATCAATGAAAATCACGAAAATTAGTGAAGCACAAATTCCAGAAATCAACACACGAAATCCAGAAATCACAAAAAGGGGGAGGCCTATCACTAGAACGGGAGCATGAAAGCTCACCAACACGTGTATCATAAGACGGAAAGCTATTCCATGGTTGCTAACCATTTTCACTAGAACGGCCCGAAGACCATGTGTCAAAAGTCCACTAAAATGGCCCGAAGACCATGGGGCGCTACCCCACATATGTGAGTAGAAACATCACACAAACGGGGTCTAGTCTCCCTCGCAGACAAAGAGACATCGCTCAATCGCTAGTCTAAATCACAAAAATGATCGTCATGATCATCAAGAAGTGTCAATTACACTAAGCTAGTAAATATATGAGTTTAGCTTCATGTCCCATAACCACTAGCTTAACTTAAATATTTACGAACAAACTGTAGATCTTCACTAGGAAATTGTCACAAAAGGTTCAGTCGAACAAGTCCAAGAATTAACCGAAGAAGTAAACGCAAGCGTTTCATACCACCTGTTTCTAAGCCGTTTAATTAGATTTCTCATCCGAGTGAAGTAAAGGCTTGTATATACTAATAGATTGGAAAACGGTTTAGGAAAAAGAGCTTTGTAATAAAATAGAGTTGAAATCGTTTTGATGAAAGAGTTTTGATATTTACTACTAGTATTTAAACCTTTATATTTTTAAAGTGACAAATCACAAAACGATTGTTGAAACAAATCGAATCACAAAAATTCACATTCGAAGACGTGAGTAAAGTCCAAAGAAATCAACTCCAAAACCATCAAAATAGGAATACCCATGCGACCTAAAAAGGCTGAGCTAAAGTGCAATGGAACGACCTAAAGTAAAATAGGTCGAACGAATTAAGGATAACATGCCGAGCAACCTAGGTGAGCGACCTAAGCATGAGGCGCGACCTATAAGGACAGAACGACCTATAGCAGGTGTGAGTTATATAGGTAGAACGACTTAAGGTCTAACGACCTAAAGGCGAACGAGTTAAGGCATTAACGGCCTAACAAGGTAGATGTAAGCAGTGTACTACCTAATAAGGGGAAGCGACCTAACAAGGTTGCATATGCCGAGCGACATATCCATCTAAGGCCGAACGACCTAATTAATCTCGCGACCTTAGAAAGTGACGAGGCCAAGCGACCTAACCATTTAGGGCCGAGAGACTTTAAGGTGGAATGGGGTCAAGCGACCTAACTAGGTGAATGGTCGAGCGACCTAAAGTGGTGAGCGACCTAATATGGCAACAGGGTCGAGCGACTTAAAGGTGTAAGGCCGAGCGACCAAGTGGAGTGGGCATGAGGCCAAGGTGGTGCGACCTAAGGGGTATGCGACCTAAGGAGGTGTGGGACAAATAGGTCGAACGACCTAA
The DNA here is from genome assembly GCA_030737815.1 of Allium fistulosum. Classification (NCBI taxonomy): domain Eukaryota; kingdom Viridiplantae; phylum Streptophyta; class Magnoliopsida; order Asparagales; family Amaryllidaceae; genus Allium; species Allium fistulosum. The sequence goes on from CM060902.1 coordinate 241,723,596, forward strand.
AGCTTCGAACGACTTAGTTAACTCGCGACCTAACAAACGGCATAGGCAGAGCGACCTAACAGCTCGAGTAAGGCCGAGCGACCTAGCAGGAACGGGGTCAAGCGACCTAAATGGACGTACGACCTAAGGTACGAATGACCTATGTGTTGAAATGAGCTGCGCCGCGCGACCTAGGGGGAAACGACCTATAGCCAGCGTGACATTTCCACGCCGTGTGACCTAGCGAGGCAGAACGAGCTAACTGCAGTTTTTTGCCAAAAACACTAAAAATTGGGGTTTTTCACCAATCCAATCCAAACCAAATGCAAATGTACATACACAAGTGATATGAATTCATTCCCAACAATCCAAGATAGTTATAGACAAGAATGTGAGATAAAAATCTCACTTTTTCACGGAAATTGATGGAGATGAAGCTTGAAAGCAAAGCAAGAGCAATAACAAGCTTGAATCAATGTCTTCACTTGAATTTGGAGTAGATGTTGGATTAGCAATGAAGACTATGGCTTTGGAGTTTTAATTTCCCATTCCCTCCACCATTTTTGAAGAAGCTTTAGAGTTAGGAATTTATGAAGAAGGAAGTGATGAAGAGGAGATGGGTTGGGACTGAGTTAGTAAGTGGTTCAGCCCAAACCAAAGCCCTAAGCAAAAAGTGACAAAATTCCACTAACTCCAAACATATCGAAGTTCATACTCAAAAAGATCGCAAACGTCATTTTGAACTCAATGGGGGTGGTCTCGAGCCCTAATTTGAACGTATGCAAAAAGTATCTTTTAGGACTAAGATCCGACTTATGATTAAAATATTAAATAAGATATTCAAATACATAATCGTAAAATATGTGGGTTGTTACAGACTCCCCTCGTTAAAGAAATTGTTAAATATGCGGGTTGTTAAAGACTCCCCTCCTTAAAGAAATTGTGTCCTCGCAATATATAAGATGGAAATAAGAAGTAACAACCATAGAAGCATATTAACACAAAAGAAATTTGAAATAAGAAGTTCACCTCAAAGAGCATGAGAAAGTAAGTCTGGATGTGTTCGCTCGATGAATTCTCTAGATTCCCAAGGGCAATCCTTAGGATTTGAGGACCATTGAACCTTCACAAGCGAAACATCTTTATTTCAAAGTCGTTTGACTTCCAAAGCAATAATACGAATAGGATGCTGCTCAAAAGTTAAATTAGGCGAAACTTCAATTTCTTCCACAACGCCGGACTCAAGAATAAAATTGGAATCTTGAAAGCATTTCCGTAATTGAGAAACGTGTAATACGTCATGAATAGCAGAAAATTGAGCTGGTAATAAGAGGCGATACGCCATGGAATCAATACGTTCGGTGATAGGAAATGGCCCAATATATCGAGGCGCTAATTTTCCTGATTGACTGAAACGTACAACACCTTTCATAGGTGAAACATGAACAAAATCTGGACCTAAAACCAGCTTCTCACCGACCTCAAGCCAACAAGAAGGAGATCGGCATGGCATTCCATAGCATGCCTCGAAAGGTGCCATACCAATACAAGATTGGAAGCTATTATTATAGGAAAACTCAACGAGAGAAATATGATCTTCCCAACTTCCATCGAAATCAAGCACACAGGCACGAAGAAGATCTTCAAGAGTTTGATTCACACGCTCGGTTTGTCCATCAGACTGGGGTGATAAGCGGTGCTAAAATCTCGAAGACTTTTCCAAAATCCACTATTAAACAATGGATCGCGATCGCTAACAATAGAAGTAGGGACACCATGCAATTTAACAATTTCCTTGATAAAGAGTTTGGCCAAAAGAGGAACGGTTCGGTTAGACTAAACGGGAATAAAATGGGTAGATATAGTAAGTCTATCAACTATCACCCATAAGCTATCATGACCCGAACAAGAACGGGAAAGGCCATCACTAAAATCCATGGAAATTTGGTCCCACTTCCAAATTGGAATTTCTAAAGGTTGCAACAACCCACCATGCCTTTGTTCAGTTGGCAAGTCATGCAACGCTTAACAAAGTTAGCAATAATAGATTTCATTCACTCCCAATAATAAAGCCGCTTCACTTCTGCGTACATGTTACTACTACCAGGATGAATGGTAAATTCAGAATGATGAGAATCTTCTAAAGTATCTTTACGAAGATCACTAATATTTGGTATGATAAGTCTACCAAATTTTCGAATGCCGCCACAAGAATCAATATCGAAGTCTTTCAAACTTCCAATATTAATTTTATCCCTACAACTTTGGCTAAGAAGAGCCAATTCGGGATCTAGCCCTTTGAGCTTCAAGGATGCAGTCTAAAAGAGAAGGGTGAGCCTCTAGGCTACATAAAACAAGAGATGCACATAAATTGGATTTCGCGATCTCGAATCTCACAAGTGGATAGAGTCTCGAGATCATTCCATTTGGATATCATCACAGAAATACAGCTTGTTGCTTAAGACTAAGGGTATTGGCAACACGATTCTCCCATCCGGGAGTAAACAAAGAATATCAAGATCATAAGATGCAAGGATCTCGAGCCAACATTGTTGACACAAATTAATTTTCTTATGAGAAAATAGATATCCCAATGAGTTATAATCGAGGTGGAAAACAATTTCTCCCCCAAGATGATGATGCCAAACTTTGAAAGCAAAAACAATAGCCACGAGCACCAGATCATAAGTGACATACCTAGTCTCTATCGGCTTTTATGATTTTAGAAGTACAAGTGATTGCACGCTTCCTTTTGCAAGAGAACGACATCCATACCAATTACGATTAGCATTGGTACTAAAGATAAAGTTTTGGTTCCATTCGGGAATCAAAAGAATAAGAGTATCGAAAAGAAAGAATTTAATCTTCTTTCCCGAAAAGCTAAAACTTTCAAAATCACAATTACTTTTATAGAAAGATTTACATTTTACAAGTCAATTTATTGTGTCTGACTATCTCATCAAAGCGTTTAGGAAATCCCTATCGATAACATTGATCAAGCGCATCGATCAGAATTCTTAAAACACTTAATGGGCAATACAACACAAAATCATCTTCTATATGATGAAAATAACTCTTAAAAGTTTTGAGAATATTCTTTGCTCATTTAAAAATTAAAAATCATATTGTATTTATAAATAAATCTTATGAAAAAGGTTTGCAAAATTTTAAATTTCTATTTTCATCCAAAATTAAAAAATATAAGAATGGAATTATCGAGATATTCATAGAATACTCAATTTATAAAATGGATAAAACAAGATGGGCAAACTGAATGACATAATAAGTCATTCATAAGAATCATAACGAGTGCGGAATGTGGTAAGGGGAATACTAACTCCCGCAACTCGTAGCTAATAAAAACCGGTGGCAAGGTCAAACTGGAAAGACCTTAACACCTCTCAAAAGATTGCTTAGGGGATGATCCTAAGACAAGCTCAAAGAATTCGGAAAATTTCACAACTACATGAATGAGAGAAATAACACTTTACTCAACATGCGAGCTTAGAGAATAAAATGATGCCATTAATTTGGAATCGAAATCACAAAGGAAAAATATGAATCTGCTTAACAGATTGAAAATGTCGAAGATGAATAGTCCACATGGGACAAAGGATATGGCTTCATAATAATTAAGCCAATCCTTACAAAAGTCAATTCCGAAGCATAAGTAAAAATCGGCTCGGAAAGAAAAATCACAAAAAATAATTTTGACATCAATAAAAAGCAAATTGAGTGTTGCGGATCCACCAATCCGGATTCGCAACCCTCAAAGAAGTCATCAAGCCCAAAATATAAAAAGAAAGAGAATCAACAAGTTCTTTTGATATTAAAATGATGAGATGAACCCATATCAACAAGAACTCAAATAGGATAATCACAAACAAATGAAATCAAGGATTAACTAAGAAATACCTTGACCAAGAGAAGAGTTTCTAGGGGCTTGCAGCTTCCCTTTTTCTCTTGCTTTGAAGTTTGGGACATGTAGATAAGTAATGACCCGATCCTTTGCAATAGAGGCAATAAAGGGGTTTCAGGCACTTAATTACATAATGGTCTATGGAACCACAATTGAAGCATTGTCTACGACATGGGGTAGGTGTCTTGGCTACTGAAGTTTCTGGTTCCACCTTCTTCTTGCTTAGAAGTACGGGGCAGACAGAAATATGATGACTAGAATTTTTGCAATAACGACAAAGGAGTGGTTCAGGGCACTCCTTTGCATAGTGGTCCTTAGAATTACAATTGTAGCATCCTCTACCAATAGAGTTTGGAGTCTTTGCTAACAAAGTAGGTTGCTTCACATTCTTATCGGGATAAGGACTTTGAACTTAATATGCCTCTTCTCGGAAATCCCGATACACTATCAATTCCTTTATCAGCATCTTCATGTCGAAGAGTGATATCCACAAGCTGATTGAAGGGAACTTCAAGTTTCAGAGGTAAAACCATTTCGGGGTTCTTACACAAAGCAGAGATAAACATTTGATTCTTAGCAAGATCCAAAAGTTGTTGGGCAGACATGAATGCGCCATCCAGAGAAGAACTATTGGATTGACCAGCGCTAGGACTACCAGAACTAACCACCTCTTCTTCTTTAAGAAAGAAAGAAAGAAGAAAAAGGTTATTCTCAGAATAAATATCAAACAATCTTGATAGATAAAACAAGGAATCTTAAGAGTGAATAGGATAGAACGGTACGAAGACACGAATTAAATCCTAAGGTACGACTCTTAAGAAGGACTTAGGACGATGATCCTTGTTAAGTTATTCTACATTGTTCCGAAGTTTGGCTCTGATACTAAGCTGTGACGCCCCACCTCTATACCCACGCTAGCCAAGAACACTACGGAGTAATGCTGTCAACTAGCACAGAGAATAAGGCTGTTGAGGAGCGACCATCCGTGTAATTTCTTTGTGCGAGCACCGATATGTCAGATAGTATAACATGCATTTCATTTAAGGAGGAAATCCGACATACCGATACAAACTCAAAGCTATCACACAGGGGCTATATATAATCTTCCGAAACAAACATAGAAATAAACATAACACAAATGAGTCACAGACATCCACATCACAAAGGCGGAAAAAGATATGAATATATATATAACACATGAAAGTGTACATCAGAGTAGTGGTCTGAAAGATCCACGATAATACAAAAGAATAGCTACAAGCTACACAAAAGAGTAAGTATACATCACGGAGTCTATATCTCAAATGTATACATCCAAAAACTACTAATCTAAGTAGTTAGCCAAAAAGTTAGAGTAATCCCAGAAGAGAAGTCAAGCAGAAGCACTTGTAACATCTCGGTCTGACTCGAGTATTATTTATAAGAAAATAATAAACGGATCAGTCTAGCTATAAATATCAGATGATATGGTATAGAATAAAAGATATGGCATGAACATATAATATCCATAATGGAATACTACTATAAGTATGTAGTTGAGAATCAATAAGAGATTAGTCAATATCACAAGAATCTTCTCAAAGACCCAAATCCACAAAAAGGTAATGACACACGAATTCACCAATGCACAAAAATTGATAAAACTTATCAATGAAAATCACGAAAATTGGTGAAGCACAAATTCCAGAAATCAACACATGAAATCCAGAAATCACAAAACGAGGGAGGCCTATCACAAGAACGGGAGCATGAAAGCTCACCAACACGTGTATCACAAGACGGAAAGCTATTCCATGGTTGCTAACCATTTTCACTAGAACGGCCCGAAGACCATGAGTCAAAAGTCGACTAAAATGGCCCGAAGACCATGGGGCGCTAACCCACATATGTGAGTAGAAACATCACACAAACGGGGTCTAGTCTCCCTCGCAGACAAAGAAACATCGCTCAATCGCTAGTCTAAATCACAAAAATGATCGTCATGATCATCAAGAAGTGTCAATTACACTAAACTAGTAAATATATGAGTTTAGCTTCATGTCCCATAACCACTAGCTTAACTTAAATATTTACGAACAAACTGTAGATCTTCACTAGGAAATTGTCACAAAAGGTTCAGTCGAACAAGTCCAAGAATTAACCGACGAAGTAAACACAAGCATTTCATACCACCTGTTTGCTAAGCCGTTTAATTAGATTTCTCATCCGAGTGAAGTAAAGGCTTGTATATACTAATAGATTGGAAAACGGTTTAGGAAAAAGAGCTTTGTAATAAAATAGATTTGAAATCGTTTTGATGAAAGAGTTTTGATATTTACTACTAGTATTGAAACCTTTATATTTTTAAAGTGACAAGTCACAAAACGATTGTTGAAACTAATCGAATCAAAAAAATTCACATTCGAAGACGTGAGTAAAGTCCAAAGAAATCAAATCCAAAACCATCAAAATAGGAATACCCATGCGACCTAAAAAGGCCGAGCTAAAGTGCAATGGAACGACCTAAAGTAAAATAGGTCGAACGAATTAAGGATAACATGCCGAGCGACCTAGGTGAGCGACCTAAGCATGAGGCGCGAGGCGCGACCTATAAGGACTGAACGACCTATAGCAGGTGTGAGTTATATAGGTAGAACGACTTAAGGTCTAACGACCTAAGGGCGAACGAGTTAAGGCATTAACGGCCTAACAAGGTAGATGTAAGCAGTATACTACCTAATAAAGGGAAGCGACCTAACAAGGTTGCATATGCCGAGCGACCTAACTATCTAAGGCCGAACGACCTAATTAATCTCACGACCTAAGAAAGTGACGAGGCCATGCGACCTAACCATTTAGGGCCGAGAGACTTTAAGGTGGAATGGGGTCAAGCGACCTGACTAGGTGAATGGTCGAGCGACCTAAAGTGGTGAGCGACCTAATATGGCAACAGGGTCGAGCGACTTAAAGGTGTAAGGCCGAGCGACCAAGTGGAGTGGGCATGAGGCCAAGGTGGTGCGACCCAAGGGGTACGCGACCTAAGGAGGTGTGGGACAAATAGGTCGAACGACCTAAAGCTTCGAACGACTTAGTTAACTCGCGACCTAACAAACGGCATATGCATAGCGACCTAATAGCTCGAGTAAGGCCGAGCGACCTAGCAGGAACGTGGTCAAGCGACCTAAATGGACGTACGACCTAAGGTACGAACGACCTATGTGTTGAAAGGAGCTACGCCGCGCGACCTAGGGGGAAACGACCTATAGCCAGCGTGACATTTCCACGCCTTGCGACCTAGCGAGGCAGAACGAGCTAACTGCAGTTTTTTGCCAGAAACACTAAAAATTGGAGTTTTTCACCAATCCATACCAAACCAAATGCAAATGTACATACACAAGTGATAGGAATTGATTCCCAACAATCCAAGATAGTTATAGACAAGAATGTGAGATAAAAATCTCACTTTTTCATGGAAATTGATGGAGATGAAGCTTGAAAGCAAAGCAAGAGCAATAACAAGCTTGAATCAATGTCTTCACTTGAATTTGGAGTAGATGTTGGATTAGCAATGAAGACTAAGGCTTTGGAGTTTTAATTTCCAATTCCCTCCACCATTTTTGAAGAAGCTTTAGAGTTAGGAATTTATGAAGAAGGAAGTGATGAAGAGGAGATGGGTTGGGACTGAGTTAGTAAGTGGTTCAGCCGAAACCAAAGCCCTAAGCAAAAAGTGACAAAATTCCACTAACTCCAAACATATCGAAGTTCATACTCAAAAAGATCGCAAACGTCATTTTGAACTCAATGGGGGTGGTCTCGAGCCCTAATTTGACTGTATGCAAAAAGTAGCTTTTAGGACTAAGATCCGACTTACGATTAAAATATTTAAATAAGATATTCAAATACATAATCGTTAAATATGCGGGTTGTTATAGATTCCCCTCCTTAAAGAAATTGTTAAATATGCGGGTTGTTACAAAGTTGATCCCGTCATGCCTTAGTAGTGGGAGCTCAAGGAGTCACCTATTTAGATGTTAAAAAGCTGAAGGCGATGAGCCCGGTCATGATAACGAAGGTTCTAGTTCTGGGGTCATGGAAAAATCCTCGCATACCCCCCAGCACTCGGCTCTCGAAAAAAGAAAAGGGAAGAAACTCGTCTATTGATTTCCTAAGAGTCGTCTCTCTAATCATCCTAAGCCATTTGCTACTCCTTAACTTATTTTGAATGAGTCCACCTCTCAACTGTCTGAGCATTAGGCGAACCGTTTGACTCAATACCTAACATGCCGATTCCACCCAACGTTGAAACTTTTCACTTAGCTGATATGAGCATCGGGGGGTCGGATTCTCCTACCATAACTAGTGCAGAAATCACACCTACTACTAAAGGAGAGGTTAATCATGCAAGTAAAGCTCCAATATTTGGTCCGTCAGGGGGAACATAAGGACACTTGTACACACTTGCACTTCACGACATTGCACTGCGTTAATCTTGTGCCCTTCAATATTTAAAGTCGATTCACCCCTTTTCTCCTTTGCAGGAACCATGGTAAAGAAGAGGAATATGTTCCAGTCACTCTAGGACTTATCCTGCTAAACTTCGGGCTCACGTTCAAGCCCGTATCGTTAGGGTTGTGGTCGTGAGTATGATTCAAGCTATTACTCCAGTCGGGATTGAGATCGTCAGGATAGAGGTGACAAAGACAGGTCCGCCCATGACAAGCATTGATCATAATCTAGATCCCCTCTGTAACGCCCCACTCCGAGAGCCTCATTAACAAAGAGTATTATATGGATAATATCGTCTGCTAATGCGGACAATGGAGTATAATGGAAGCGACCATGTGTAATCTTACTTTAACTATCTACTAAACACGTCGAAAAGTGGAATATATATTATTTTCTTCATCTCATGTGGTTCGACATATTCAATAAATACTTAAAGCAAAACTACAATGGCTAAAAGATCTATCAGAACAAAGCATAATAGCAAAATGAACATCATCACAAAACAACATCAGATAATAAGCAAATAGTCTCAGCACAATACAACATCAAGTACAGATCCAAATATAAAAGTGGGTACAAAGCCACTACACACATCCGTGAGTCAAAAGAATATACAAAAGATAGTCATAATATCAGAGTATCATAAAGGATGGATAACAAGTAAAGCTATCTCTAGTATAGCGGATATATCCAAAGCGGAAGCACCGAAGCAAGCTAAGTCCAAAGCGACCTAACCTAAAACAACTCGGTCTGACCCGAGCATAAAATACTCGGGTCAGGCTAGCTAAACAAATCAGTTAGATAAACTGAACAATAATCATGATAAGATAATGAGGAAAATAATAATATCCAAAAGAGAAACATATATCATGGTAATAAAGACCAAAATCTCTCACATAGAGAAGAAACAAACATCTAAGTAGAGATGTATAACAAGCCTCATATCATCGGCATAAATTTGAGCACGAAACGCTCACGGAACTGAGCCCAAGTAAGAGTGGTCTCATTGACCTCGGCAATGAGAAGCTCATACCAATCCAAAGCGCGGTTCTGAAGCATACGGGAAGCTACAATAACTCTATCATGATCAGGAAGAGTCATGCGAGAAAAGATGCACTCGCATACGCGGATCCATGCTTGGACCTCAAGAATAGACTCGGAGCCATTGAATGGCTTGCCTCCGAGATGTGAGAAATAACTGCAAAGGCGCGCAAAGGCAGACTTGCGTGGTGCATCAGAAACTGGAGTAGGAGGCTGAGAGTTCTGAACAAGCTCCATAATCTGATCGATAGTCATAAAAACGCTTCCTGGATGTGGGTCACCGGATTGCCCAGCATCCGCAGAAGGACGGGTCCTACCTCTTCCAGACATACTGAAAGTTAAGGTAAGATACGAGTTAAGCACGATTCAAAGATAGATAATTCAAAGTGGAATACTACGGAGTATAAATGTATTCCTAAACATATTCCTAACTTATCTATCCAATGTCATGAGGAAAGGGCTTTGTAATATTTGAAGCTTACTAGGATGTATTGTACTAAGTGTTACTGTTTAGTGTTTATTATACTTAGTTCTGAACCTCGCTCTGATACCAAGCTGTAACGCCTCACTCCGAGAGCCTCATTAACAAAGAGTATTATACGGATAATACCGTCTGCTAATGCAGACAATGGAGTATAATGGAAGCGACCATGTGTAATCTTACTTTAACTATCTACTGAACACGTCGAAAAGTGGAATCTATTTTTTTTCATCTCATGTGGTTCGACATATTCAATAAATACTTAAAGCAAAACTACAATGGCTAGAAGATCTATCAGAACAAAGCATAATAGAAAAATGAACATCATCAGATAATAAGCAAATAGTCTCAGCACAATACAACATCAAGTACAGATCCAAATATAAAAGTGAGTACAAAGCCACTACTCACACATCCGTGAGTCAAAAGAATATACACAAGATAGTCATAATATCAGAGTATCATAAAGGATGGATAAAAAGTAAAGCTATCTATAGTATAGAGGATATATCCAAAGCGGAAGCACCGAAGCAAGCTAAGTCCAAAGCGACCTAACCTGAAACAACTTAGTCTGACCCGAGCATAAAATACTCGGGTCAGGCTAGCTAAACAAATCAGTTAGATAAACTGAACTATAATCATGATAAGATAACGAGGAACATAATAATCTCCAAAAGAGAAACATATATCATGGTAATAAAGACCAAAATCTCTCACATAGAGAAGAAACAAACATCTAAGTAGAGATGTATAACAAGCCTCATATCATCGGCATAACATAAACACAAGTGCCAGTGTAGGCATAAAACAAGTTCCACAAGGTAGTCGTGCTTATATCGTGTGGTTGCATAAAACCATCACCGAATGGTGCTACACGAGGGAATATAAATCACACAGGAAAACATTAGCGCGCTAGTACTGTACTCAATCACACAGGAAATATACCCCAGTGACACACCCATCACTTTAGCCAAGGGGCAACACCTAAAGGAGACAGTCCAAAGACACTATCCAGAAGGTGATGAGCCAGAAGGAGGTAGTCCGAAGACACTATGCCAAAGGCAAATAAACCCAAGGGAGACATTCCAAAGACACTATCCCAGAGGTATCAGTCAGGAAACACGCCGTAGTGGTAAATGCTCATAGGCCCAGTACTCGTTTACCACTAACGGTAGGAATGTGTTACGAACTCTTAGCAAGGAACCCGAAAAGTAGTAACGTGAGTCCCATACCCCAACGTTCACACTAAATGGTTTACTAACCAATCGTAAGCTTCCACACTCAAAGCAGTAAAAAGTTCACCTCATGTCATCGGTAAACTAGGCCATAAGGCCAAAATGATCAATCGAATAGGTCGTCGATTAATCGAAAAGATAAACGCGCGGATTCATGGTCCGTGTTTTACCTAACCATTTAATCACCTGTCCACTTCGCTCGAAGTGCATAAGAGTGTATATTTTACTTAGAAAATAGTTGGAGAAAGCAGGTTTTTAATCATTTGAAAACCTCTTTAGAAATAGCCTTTGAAATCCTCCTATTATGGAGTAATTAATTTCATATTTAAAATAATACTAAATAATAGTTTCAAAAGATAATTAGATGGAAAATCACTTTAAAATGATTTCTAAAATCCATGCACGAAACCTACAGACAAATCTCAAAGAAATCGGAAAAACTCAGAAAAATAGTCGAAATTATACCAAGTATAAATCATTGAAAACAAGTCGAACTCACTAGTTCGACGGCGGATTTGAACCTGCAAACCGAGTCCAAATGGCTTGAAAATTGGCAGGCATGTAGACCAACATCCCTGCTCCAAACTGCAAAAAAGAATCGGGCAATTCGGACTTGAAACGAAGAAACAGCGTCGTCTCAAAGTCGGACAAAAATCACAAAACTCTGCTGTGTCAAAACAGTGCAAATGTCCAACTTCGACGACATGGTCGAAGGGTCATATGGAGCCAGATCTTAATGAAAATTTGCAGGAGCATAGTACAGTACTCCTACTTTGATATGCAACAATAATCGTTCGGTTTCGACTTGAAACGAAGAAATGACAACGTCTCAAAGTTGGTCCGACGAAAACTGAAAATGATCACTGTTGTAAAATAGTTTCTGGGTGCTACTTCGACAATAAAACAAAGTATCTAACTCACCCAGATCTATACCAAACTTTGCAGGGTTGAAGATCTCGACCTGATCTTTCCAACGAGACCGAATCGATGAAATCCAACATCGGACCTGCTCGCAGCGAGGTCGCGAAGTTGGACGTTTGAACTAAAATTAATCACTGTTTTTCAAAACAGTTTCTGGGTGCTACTTTGGAAATAAAAATGAAGTATAAAATGCACCCAGATCTTAACCAAATTTTTCAGGGTTGAAGATCTCAACCTCACCTTTCCAACGAGACCAAAATCGATGAAATCTGACATCGTACCTACTCGCAGCGAGGTCGCAAAGTTGGACGTTTGAACTAAAATTAATCACTGTTTTTCAAAACAGTTTCTGGGTGCTACTTTGGCAATAAAAATGAAGTAACAAGCGCATCCAGATCTTAACCAAAATTTACATGGTTGAATATCTCGACCTCATCTTTCCAACGAGACCGAAATCGATGAAATTAATCCGACATCGGACCTGCTCGCAGCGACGTTGCGAATTTGGACGTTTGAACTAAAATTAATCACTGTTTTTCAAAACAGTTTCTGGGTGCTACTTTGGCAATAAAAATGAAGTATCAAACGCACCTAGATCTTAACCAAATTTTGCAGGGTTGAAGATCATGATATCAACTTTCCAACCATAGCAAATACCAAATGCGTTTCTAGCTAGCATTTATTACCTTTCACCAAGCAAGAGAATGATCAAACACAAAGATTAGCAGTCCCCAAGCAAGAAGATAAAGATCAATGAGCTTGAGTCAATGAAAATGCACAAAAACAATGATTACTAATTTATTTCAGAAATCAAAGAATGAATTAAAGGTGGATTTTGTGATTGCTATTACCTCTTTTAATGGTTTAGATTAACTCTCTTTGATTTGGTGTAGATTGGAGTTTTGCTTAGGAGGCCATGGCTAGGTTTAGGAGCTTTCTAATTAGGGTTTGATGATTATGAAATGAAGTGATGGCTGAAATGGGAGAGTAAAAGATAATTTATAGGCTAATAGTTAGGGTTACTGGGTCTAATACCCATTAGGACTAAGTATGAAAAGTTGTTAACAATTATTTTTAGCCATTTCATAAAATCCTATATCAACAATATTTTACATTTTAACCCCTAATTTCCCCAAAACACCGTTTATAGTTAATATTAGCCAAAAATCATCATTTTGCAAATAAATTTCAAATTAAATTCCCAAATCAAATATTGCACTATTTTACACATATAAAATTTTGCAATATTATAAATTTCAAATTTCCCTAATTAATTTCCATAAAATGCTCCATATTACACTTAAGCCCAAAAGTATTAATTTATTCAAAATAACTAAATTTTGAACAAATTAGCCACATTAAAAATTCATTAATAGCTCCAATTAAATTAAAATCACAATTTTAATTTATTATTTGGTAATTGCAATCACGGGTTGTTACAGACTCCCCCCCCCCTTTAAGAAAATTGCATCCCCACAATTCCTTAAATATGAAAGTTATCTATAACATCTAATCCTCAAAATAAATCAAACAAAGGTGAAGTAAAGATACTCACCAGAAACAGATAAAGATAGAAAACCAGGATAAGTACACTCGATAAATTCTTTGGTCTCCCAAGTGTAGTCCTTAGGATTAGACGACCATTGGATTTTAACAAGCGGGACCTCTTTGTTTCGAAGGCGTCTAACCTCCGAATCAAGCACACGAAGAGGTTGTTGGTCAATAGATAGATCAGGGGAAATCTCTAAATTTGGTATAATAAGCGGATCAATAACAGAATCAGGATCGCGAACACACTTGCGAAGCTGAGAAACATGGAACACGTCATGCATTCCGGAAAAATGAGCAGGCAGAACAACACGATATGCTACGGGGCCAATGCGTTCCGTAATAGGAAATGGTCCGACATAGCGAGGAGCCAATTTCCCAGTGGAGCTGAAACGCACAACCCCCTTCATAGGAGATACCCGAATAAATACATGATCCCCAATCGAGAATTCAAGAGGCTTCCTACGGTTGTCCGCATAGGATTTTTGACGGCTTTGCGCCTCTTTCATTCTCTGACGAATAAGAATAATCTTCTCAGAAGATTCCCGAACTGACTCGGGACCAAGCATAAGCTTCTCGCCAGATTCTAACCAACAAGATGGAGAACGACATTGCCTTCCGTATAAGGCTTCGAAAGGAGCCATGCCAATACTCGATTGAAAACTATTGTTGTAGGAGAACTCCACAAGTGGCAAGTGGTCCTCCCAACTACCTCCAAAATCAAGGATACAACAGCGAAGGAGATCTTCCAAGACACCATTCACTCTCTCAGTCTGACCATCAGTCTGAGGATGATAAGCAGTAGAAAAATTCAGCTTTGTGCCCAAAGCTGATTGAAGACACTTCCAAAAGTGACTAGTGAATAACGGGTCACGGTCACAAACAATGGAACTAGGGATACCATGAAGTCGAACGACTTCCTTCACATAAATTTTAGCAAAAATAGGAGCCGTCCGAGTGGACTTAATCGGAATAAAGTGAGCGGACTTGGTCAATCGATCAACGATGACCCAAACAGAAGTATGGCCCGACCTTGATCGAGGTAGAACATTAATAAAATCCATCGAAATCTGATCCCATTTCCACAATGGAATCTCTAATGGCTGAAGAAGACCGGAAGGGCGCTGATGCTTGGCCTTGATAAGTTGACAAGTCATGCAATTGCTCACATAACTTGCAACATCACGCTTCAGGCCTTCCCAATAATATAAGCGACACATGTTGGCATACATCTTGCTAGAACCAGGATGAATGGTATACTTAGTACGATGACAATCGTCAAGAATGTCATGCCTAAGTGCAGAATCAGAAGGCACAATAACACGGTTCTTCTTGCGAAGGCACTGATGAGAATTAATACTGTAATCCAATGACGTCTCATCACTGGATCCAGTCTCAAAAAGCTGACTATAAATCTGGATCTTGCCGCTGAGCATGGGCAATGCGATCCAATAAGCTAGGTCGAGCTTCCAGACCGAATAATAATATTGGAGAATCAGGAGGCGGAGCTCGATCACGAATATCACAAATAGATAATGTCTCAAGAATATCCCATTCGGCTATAATCATAGAAACTACAGCCGAATGCTTGTGACTAAGCGCATCTGCTACACGATTACCCTTGCCAGGGGTATACTGAATGTCAAGGTCATATGAGGCAAGGAACTCAAGCCATCGCTACTGCCTAATATTAAGATCCTTCTGAGTGAAGAGATATTACAAGGACTTATGATCGGTATAAAGAATGAAATGTTCGCCTAATTAATAATGGCGCCATATCTTCAAGGCAAAGACAATGGCATCTAACTCAAGATCGTGAGTAGGATAGCGAACCTTATTCGGACGTAGTTGCCTAGAAGCATAAGCAACCACCAGATCCTTCTGCATGAGAATGACACCGAGACCGCTACCACATGCATCAGTATAGACAACAAGATCGTGGTTTCCTTCGGGAACCAAAAGAATAGGAGCATGAGTGAGAAGTTCTTTCAATCGATGAAAAGAATCTTCACACTTGTCCGACCAGATATAACAGACGCCCTTACGAGTAAGGGTAGTCAATGGAAGCACAACACGGGAAAAGTCCTTTATGAACCGGCGGTAATAACCTGCCAGTCCCAAGAAGCTACGAATCTCATGCACATTCTCGGGTCGCTTCCAATTCCGAATGGCTTCGATCTTGGCGGGATCGACAGATATGCCTTCAGAAGATACAACATGACCTAAGAACCTAACCTCATTCTCCCAAAAGTGGCATTTGGAGAATTTGGCTCTAAGATGATGAAGATGAAGTGTATCCAAGACAATCCTCAAATGATGGGTATGCTCTATCTCGGATCTAGAATATATCAGAATGTCGTCAATGAATACAAGAACAAACTTATCGAGATATTCCCGGAATACTCGATTCATGAGATCGACAAAGAATGCAGGAGCGTTTGTCAAACCGAATGGCATGACTAACCACTCAAATGAACCATATCGAGTGCAGAGAGCTGTAAGTGGCACACTATCATCCGCAACTCAGAGCTGATGAAATCCTTGGCAAGGTCAAGCTGAGAAAAGACCTTCGCACCACTTAACTGATCAAACATATCGTCAATCCGAGGCAATGGATAACGATTCTTGATAGTCACCTCATTAAGCTTGCGGTAATCAATGCAAAGCCTAAGAGAACCATCAGACTTCTTCACGAAGACCACCGCGGCACCCCACAGCGAAGAACTGAACTGAATAAAATGCTTTGCTTCGAGTTATACTAATTGCTTCTTGAGTTCCTCATTCTCTTTTGTAGACATCCTCGTGGGAGGACGACTAATTGGATGAGAACCGGGAATGAGATCAATATGGAACTCAATAGTCCGCTTAGGCGGTAAACTCGAAGCTGGCTCAAAAATATCAGGGTAATCCCGAACAATAGGAATACGAGATATATCACAATCATCATCTCGTGAATCAAGAGCACGTAGAGAAGCTTCAGAGATATCTACATCTCGAAGAACAAGAGCTAACTGAGCGGAAGAGTCAGGGTGACTAAGAAATAGTACCCGCTCAGAACAAATGATCTTGGCATCATATCGAATGAGCCAATCCATCCCCAATATCATGTCGAAACCCAAATAAGCCATAACGTGCAGATTCGCACGGAAAGAAAAGCCACAAAGATCAATATCAACATTCTCACAAAGCAAGCTAAGGGTCGTGGATCCGCCAATGGGATTCACAATCCTTAGAGAAGACACCAAACAAGAAACATCCAAAGACATAATATCAACAAGTTCCTTTGATAAGAATGAGTGAGAAGCACCCGTATCAACGAGAACTCTAATAGACTGATCATGAAATAAAATAGAACCTTCGAGAACGGAAGGATGCGTACCTCGAGGCTAAGATGAAGATGTAGGAGCCTTGGCAGCATTAAGCTTGCCAGATCTAGAAGGTGCACTAGGACAAGCGGAAATAAGATGACCCTCCTTCTTACAATAGCGGCAGATAAGAGGTTTGGCACACTCTTTAACCATATGGTCAGTAGATCCACAGTTGAAACACTTCCGAATGGAAGGTGTTCTACTAGGCTGAGACTGAGACTGAGAACCAGAACCAAAACTGATGAACTTCTTCTTCTTCTTCTGGGAAGAGGAAGAATTAGGCTTGTGGAAAACCCTCTTCTTGTTGGGGTGCTTGGGCACCTCAACATCCTCATCACTATCCTTCTCCCTCTCGACTGCTTTAAGGTGAAGCGCCGAATCTACAAGCTCTTCGAATGAAAGCTTGAGTTGAAGCATCAGTTGCTTCTTGAGGTACTTCTTCAGACCCTCAACAAATTTGAGATTCTTCTTATGTGGTGTGCTAATGAACTCGAGGCCGTACTTGGACAGGGCCTCGAAAGAAGAAACATAATCTGAAACAGTGGATTTCCCTTGCTTAAGATCAATAAAGCGGCGGGCAAGAGAGATCTTCTCAGATTCTGGAACAAATTTGAGCACGAAACGCTCACGGAACTGAGCACAAGTAAGAGTGGTCTCATCGACCTCAGCAATGAGAAGCTCATACCAATCCAAAGCGCGGTTCTGAAGCATACTGGAAGCTACAATAACTCTGTCATGATCAGGAAGAGTCAAGCGAGAAAAGATGCGCTCGCATACGCGGATCCATTCCTGGACCTCAAGAACAGACTCGGAGCCATTGAATGGCTTGCCTCCGAGATGTGAGAAATAACTGCAAAGGCGCACAAAGGCAGACTTGCGCGGTGCATCAAAAACTGGAGTAGGAGGCTGAGAGTTCCGAACAAGCTCCATAATCTGATCGATAGTCATAAAAATGCCTCCTGGATGTGGGTCACCGGATTGCCCAGCATCCGTAGAAGGATGGGTCCTACCTCTTCCAGACATACTGAAAGTTAAGGTAAGATAAAAGTTAAGCACGATTCAAAGATAGATGATTCAAAGTGGCATACTACGGAGTATAAATGTATTCCTAAACATATTCCTAACTTATCTATCCAATGTCATGAGGAAAGGGATTTGTAATATTTGAAGCTTACTAGGATGTATTGTACTAAGTGTTATTGTTCAGTGTTTACTATACTTAGTTCTGAACCTCGCTCTAATACCAAGCTGTAACGCCCTACTCCGAGAGCCTCATTAACAAAGAGTATTATATGGATAATACCTTCTGCTAATGCAGACAATGGAGTATAATGGAAGCGACCATGTGTAATCTTACTTTAACTATCTACTGAACACGTCGAAAAGTGGAATCTAATTTTTTTTCATCTCATGTGGTTCGACATATTCAATAAATACTTAAAGCAAAACTACAATGGCTAAAAGATCTATCAGAACAAAGCATAATAGAAAAATGAACATCATCATAGAACAGCATCAGATAATAAGCAAATAGTCTCAGCACAATACAACATCAAGTACAGATCCAAATATAAAAGTGGGTAGAAAGCCACTACTCACACATCCATGAGTCAAAAGAATATACACAAGATAGTCAAAATATCATAAAGGATGGATAAAAAGTAAAGCTATCTACAGTATAGCGGATATATCCAAAGCGGAAGCACCGAAGCAAGCTAAGTCCAAAGCGACCTAACCTGAAACAACTCAGTCTGACCCGAGCATAAAATACTCGGGTCAGGCTAGCTAAACAAATCAGTTAGATAAACTAAACAATAATCATGATAAGATAATGAGGAACATAATATTCTCCAAAAGAGAAACATATATCATGGTAATAAAGACCAAAATCTCTCACATAGAGAAGAAACAAACATCTAAGTAGAGATGTATAACAAGCCTCATATCATCGGCATAACATAAACACAAGTGCCAGTGTAGGTCTAAAACAAGTTCCACAAGGTAGTCGCGCTTATATCGTGTGGTTGCATAAAACCATCACCGAATGGCGCTACACGAGGGAATATAAATCACACAGGAAAACATTAGCGCGCTAGTACTGTACTCAATCACACAGGAAATATACCCCAGTGACACACCCATCACTTTAGCTAAGGGGCAACACCTAAAGGAGACAGTCCGAAGAAACTATCCAGAAGGTGATGAGCCAGAAGGAGGTAGTCCGAAGACACTATCCCAAAGGCAAATAAACCCAAGGGAGACATTCCAAAGACACTATCCCAGAGGTATCACTCAGGAAACACGCCGTAGTGGTAAAGTCTCGTAGGCCCAGTACTCGTTTACCACTAACGGTAGGAATGTGTCACGAACTCTTAGCAAGGAACCCGTAAAGTAGTAACGTGAGTCCCATACCCCAACATTCACACTAAACAGTTTACTAACCAATCATAAGCTTCCACACTCAAAGTAGTAAAAAGTTCACCTCATGTCATCGGTAAACTAGGCCAAAAGGCCAAAACGATCAATCGAATAAATCGGGGATTATTCGGAAAGATAAACGCGCGGATTCATGGTCCGTGTTTTACCTAACCATTTAATCACCTGTCCACTTCGCTCGAAGTGCAGAAGAGTGTATATTTTGCTTAGAAAATAGTTGGAGAAAGCAGATTTTTAATTGTTTGAAAACCTCTTTAGAAATAGCCTTTGAAATCCTCCTATTATGGAGTAATTAATTTAATATTTAAAATAATACTAAATAATAGTTTCAAAAGCTAATTTGATGGAAAATCACTTTAAAATGATTTATAAAATCCATGCATGAAACTTAGAGACAAATCTCAAAGAAATCAAAAAAACTCAGAAAAATAGTTGAAATTATACCAAGCATAAATCATTGAAAACAAGTCGAAGTCACTAGTTCGACGGCGGATTTGAACCTGCAAACCGAGTCCAAATGGCATGAAAATTGGCAGGCATGTAGAACAACATCCCTACTCCAAACTACAAAAATAATCGGGCAATTTGGACTTGAAACGAAGAAACGGCGTCGTCTCAAAGTCGGACAAAAATCACAAAACTCTGCTGTGTCAAAACAGTGCAAATGTCCAACTTCGACGACATGGTCGAAGGGTCATATGAAGCCAGATCTTGATGAAAATTTGCAGGAGCATAGTATAGTACTCCTACTTTGATATGAAATAAGAATCATTCGGTTCCGACTTGAAACGAAGAAATGGCAACGTCTCAAAGTTGGTCCGACGATAACTGAAAATGATCACTGTTGTAAAACAGTTTCTGGGTGCTACTTCGGCAATAAAACGAAGTATCTAACTCACCCAGATCTATACCAAACTTTGCAGGGTTGAAGATCTCGACCTCATCTTTCCAACGAGACTGAATCGATGAAATCCGACATCGGACCTGCTCGCAGCGAGGTCGCGAAGTTGGACGTTTGAACTAAAATTAATCACTGTTTTTCAAAACAGTTTTTGAGTGCTACTTTGGAAATACAAATGAAGTATCAAATGCACCCAGATCTTAACCAAATTTTTCAGGGTTGAAGATCTCAACCTCACCTTTGCAACGAGACTGAAATCGATGAAATCCGCTGTTGGACCTGCTCGCAGCGAGGTTGCGAAGTTGGACGTTTGAACTAAAATTAATCACTGTTTTTCAAAACAGTTTCTGGGTGCTACTTTGGCAATAAAAATGAAGTAACAAACGCACCCAGATCTTAACCAAATTTTGCATGGTTGAATATCTCGACCTCATCTTTCCAACGTGACCGAAATCGATGATATCCGACATCGGACCTACTCGCAGCGACGTCGCGAAGTTGGACGTTTGAACTAAAATTAATCACTGTTTTTCAAAACAATTTCTGGGTGCTACTTTGGCAATAAAAATGAAGTATCAAACGCACCCAGATCTTAACCAAATTTTGTAGGGTTGAAGATCATGATCTCAGCTTTCCAACCATAGCAAATAGCAAATGGGTTTCTAGCTAGAATTTATTACCTTTCGCTAAGCAAGAGAATGATCAAACACAAAGATTAGCAATCCCCAAGCAAGATGATGAAGATCAATGAGCTTGATTGAGTCAATGAAAATGCACAAAAACAATGATTACTAATTTATTTCAGAAATCAAAGAATGAATTAAAGGTGGGTTTTGTGATTGCAATTACCTCTTTTAATGGTTTGGATTAACTCTCTTTGATTTGGTGTAGATTGGAGTTTTTCTTAGGAGGCCATGGCTAGGTTTAGGAGCTTTCTAATTAGGGTTTAGTGGTTATGAAATGAAGTATTGGCTGAAATGGGAGAGTAAAAGATAATTAATAGGCTAATGGTTAGGTTTATTGGGCCTAATACCCATTAGGACTTAGTATTATTCATGTGTATATAGATAGGCAATTTTCTCTAAGTACAATCTACATACAAATTACTAAATACATTTCAAACCATAGAAAATAATGAAAAGATGTTAACAATTATTTTTAGCCATTTCATAAAATACTATATCAACAATATTTTACATTTTAACCCCTAATTTCCCTAAAACATCGTTTGTTAACAGCTCTTTTCCACGACTTAGCGACCCGATGACTTACGACTTAACAACCTAAGAAACTAAGCGACTCAGTGGTCCAGAGACCAGCAACCTAACGAGTTAAATGAGAAACGACTTAATGATCTAAAGACTTCAGAGAATCAACGGGTTAACGACCTAGTAATTCGGTGAAAGGCAACGACCTACGACCTAAAGTATCAGGTGAGCTAGCACTGCAATGAAGGAACGACTCAATGACTTAAGAAGCTACGTGACCTAACGACCTAAATGTCTAGTGAGCTAACATAGATCTACAGCGAGTTAATGGCCCAGCGACCTAGCGAGTTAACAAGCCGCATATCCCTATGTCTTTTGATCATAGGTCGCATCAAGATTAGGTCGCTGCCATTCCAAATCCTAGCCTAGGTCGCTCCACTTGATGCCTCGACATGTTTAAGTCGCCTTCCATTCGTCATAGGTCTCTACGACCTACCAGCAAAAGCAATTAGCAAAGCGAAACCATTATAAGCCATAGACCGTATCCATTAGGTCGCTTACGACCTACGACCTACGACCTAACCCCTAAGTCGTCCACGACCTACGACCTACCTCCAGGTTTTCCCTATAAATAACCCGCCTACTCCGCATTTGAAAGGGGACGAATTTTTGGGGGACGAATTTTTGGAAACGCCAAGACTCTGCTGATTTCTCTACTGACTTCAACACTTCAAAGACGAATGATACTCCAAAGAATCTTTAAAAAGAACCAAGTTCATTCAACATGAATCGAAAGAGCTTTTCTGCATCAAAGTTCTGATTACTTGTCTTGATTGTGTTGTAATCGAAGAGTGATTGTAAAATCTGTAATCGAATCAGTCATAGAAGAACTTAAAGTGGACGTAGGCTTGAATTTGAGCTGGACCACTATAAAGTCGCTGTCTCTTTACTTTTACTGCAATTATCTACTTGTTTTAGTTCCCGTACCAACGGGTGGTGCTTTCAATTTACTAATACTCACACCGGGGTGTTAGCATTTGATTTTTACGTTAACATTTTTGGTGCTTTCACTGAGAAATCGAACTCAGGTGTGTTCTCACCATTGCTTCGCAAAGATTTGTTGAAAGACTCTCCTTAAAAACCAGAAGTCTATCTAAAATCATGGCTCCTGGAAGAAAGAGTAGATCTACTAGATCCGGAGATGCTTATGACAGGGCTGCCACTTCTCCAGCGCCAAATCAAGTGACTCCTACTGTTGGAGTCACAAGGGCAGAACTTGATGATGTTGTGTTTGGGTTATACCAACAAATGGAAGGTTAAAATGCTTTGATGATGGATAGGTTAAATGCTCTGCTTAGGGTAAACCGACAACCAGAAAATAATGAACCAACCTTTGCTGAAGATGCTCATGATTCCCAAGAGAAAAGTATTCCTCAAAGGGCAGCTGGCACCGCCGAAGAGGCACCTCCCCAAGCTGGAGGTTCAAGGCCGCAGCCACCTCTTCGCGAACGTTTATATAGGCAAACTTCCGAAATAGTGGCTGATGTCTGCCGGGAAAGGCCTCTAAACGATGAGGAATACCTAGCAGGAATGATTCGCCAAATTATGAAAGAAAGTATGCAAAGGGACGAATATGAGAATGACTTGGGGTTTGCTCCAAGCAAGACTCCGTTTACCGAAAGAATTCTAAAAGCTGAATTTCCAAAGAAGTTTGTTCCCCCTACTATCCCAGCCTATCGGGGGACAAGCGACCCTAATCAGTTTTTGTACAAGTATGACTGGCATATGACAGGTGCCAGGGCAACATATGAGATTAAATGCAGATATTTTCCTGTCTATTTGGAGGGGGTGGCTCTACTTTGGTTCACAAAGCTACCAGTCCGATCTGTGGATCAATTCTCTGACTTAACTCGTAAATTCAAGGATCAGTTCAGGTTGTATGCTTCAAAGGCCAAGGACATAATGTCACTGTCCAGCCTCGAACAAGCTCCCGGAGAATCTATCAAATCTTTCTTGAACCGCTTTAATATAGCCTTGGCCGAAGTGGATAATGCTGAGCCTCGAATGATTCTAACTTACTTGATGCGAGCCATCGATAAAACAAGTGAGTTCGGAAAATGGTTGAAGATGAAGGAACCAAATTCACTTGATAAGTTTTTTAAGAAGGCTGACGAATATATGCGTCTGGAGAATCTTCCTGCACCAGCAAAGGTGGTTGTGGCTGAAATTGCAAACAACAATGTAGCTGAAACTTCTAATAAAAAAGAATCTGGTGGTCAGAAGAGGGAAAATAACGGTGGGAAAAGGCAGAAAGATATGAAGAAACCTCGCCGTTTTTCAGATTTTACCCCATTTGACTGAGACTCCAGAGAACATCTTCTTCGCAACTAAGGATGCTATCGAGTACCCTAAGCCACCTGAGATAAAGCTTGGAAATCTTTTTGTGCCTAATGGAAAATTCTGTCGATTTCACAATCAGCCTGGCCATGACACTAATGATTGTCACCATTTGAAGAATTTAATTGAAGAGCTGCTAAGATAGAATAAACTACAACAGTATGTCAAGAGAAACAGAGGTGATCCGGCCTCATCTACTCAGGGGCAGCAACTCCCTGCTCGTCAATCTGGCTCAGGTGAAAAGGCTGTGGCGCAGGAATCTGAAAGGCCTGTTATTAATGTAATCATAGGGGGTCCTCACCCAGCAGGCAGAAGTTCGGGAGAGATGGAGAGGTATGCTCATGCTCTGAGACATGCCCCGAAAGAAGAAACTGTTTTTGTCTTGGAAGATGTTGTGCCTTCAAAACAGCAAAGAACTTGTCACGATGACATCATATTCAGAGTTAGAGATTCTGTGGGAATTGAGGCTCCCACCATGGATCCTTTGGTAATAACCGCCGGTATCGGACCAGCTATTGTGAGAAGAGTGCTTGTTGATTGCGGCGCTTCTTGTAATATCCTCTTCAAAAAGACATTTGATCAAATGAAAATTCCGATGGCTGATGTTCAAGCTTCTTCGTAGAAAATTGTTGGGTTCACTGGGGAACCAAAACAGCCCATCGGAACCGTCGACTTATTTGTAGAGCTTGGTGAAGGGGAAAGAAAAGTGGTCCGTAAGAAAACTTTTGTTATTGTTGATGAATTTTCTGCTTATAACGCCTTCTTGGGATGACCAACTCTTGCTGCATTCAAAGCTATTCTCACCCCGTGGTGCCTAACTATGAAATTCCCCACTGATAACGGCGTTGGTGTTTTGAAGGGGGACCAGAATGCTGGACGGGAATGTTATCTCACAGAGTTGCGGGAGGCGAAAAAGAGAGAGATGGGAAAGGGTGCGGCAGCTCCTCTCCGCATCAAAGAACCCACCTTGTAGCAATTACGGGGTGACCCCTGCACTGGTGAGCATAGTGGTGCACGAAAAGAAATTGGTCCCAGAAAGACCAGTGCAGGGGAGAATAGAGTGGTGCTGGTAGAAGTAACGGTGCCAATACCTGTTGACCCGAATGACCCAAACAAGGTGCTGAATGTGGGTTCACAACTTGGAATGACGGTTCAAAATATACTAATAGCATTCTTGAAAGCAAACCTGGATGTTTTCGCTTGGAGTCATGCCGACATGTGTGGAATATCTCCAGAAATCACAGTGCATGCTTTGAATATTGATCCAAAATTCACACCCGTAAAGCAGAAAAGAAGAACCTAGGGTCCTGAAAGGTCAATAGCATTGAAAGAAGAAGTAGATCGGCTCATGGAGAATGGATTCATCAGAGAATCCACTTATCCAAATTGGGTTTCTAATCCAGTGTTGGTTAAAAAAGCAAATGGGAAGTGGAGAGTATGTATCAACTTTTCAGACTTAAATAAAGCATGTCCCAAAGACTGTTTCCCATTGCCCAGAATTGATCAGTTGGTGGATGGAACAGTCGGGCATGAATTAATGTCTTTTATGGATGCTTTCTCAGGATATAACCAAATCATGATGCATGAGCCAGATCAGGAGGACACGAGCTTCATCACTGATGTTGGTCTTTACTGCTATAAAGTCATGCCCTTCGGACTAAAGAACGCGGAGGCAACTTAGCAGAGACTCGTTAATGCCATGTTCAAGCCTCAAATTGGAAAGACTATGGAAGTGTACGTTGATGATATGTTAGTGAAATCGAAGAAGGCAGTAGACCATATGGACCATCTGGCAGAAATGTTCGCGATCCTCCGAAAGTACGGGATGAACTTGAATCCTCTGAAATGTTCATTTGGAGTAGAGTCCGGAAAATTCTTGGGTTTCATTGTGAGTGCTAAGGGCATTGAAGCTAATCCTTCTCAGATCACTGCCTTAAGAGAAGTCAAACCCCCTAGAACAAAGAAGGAATTGCAAAGCCTCAATGGGAAAGTCGCTACTTTGAGTCGATTTATTTCCAAAGCCATAGATAAATGCATTCCCTTCTTTGATGCTTTGAAGAAAGGAAAGAAGAATTTCGAATGGACTCCTGAGTGTCAAAAAGCTTTTGATGAGCTGATTCATCATATGGAGACGCCTCCAGTACTTTCTAAGCCCAACAATGGTGAAGATCTATTCATATACTTAGCAGTTTCATCTCATGCTCTCAGTGCAGCGTTGGTACGAGAAGACGCAAAAGTTCAGCGTCCAGTTTATTACATCAGCAAAAGGTTCACTGGGGCAGAGATGAATTATTCAAAGTTAGAAAAGCTCGACTATTGTCTATTGATCGCGTCCAGAAAGTTGAGGCCATACTTCCAGGCTCATCCTATTAAAGTCCTCACTGATCAACCTCTAAAGCAAGTCCTATTCCGCCCTGAAACTTCGGGTCGTTTTCTGAAGTGGAATATTGAACTCAGTCAATACGATATCACCTACCATCCCCGAAGAGCAATCAATGGACAAGCTTTAGCAGATTTCATTGCAGAATGCACAGATAAAGGTGACAGTGAGGAAGAGGTAACTGATGACATTCCGATCCGATGGAAAGTATATGTTGATGATGCAAGAAATGACTACTGTTTCGGAGCTGGGGTTGTGCTTGAAACCCCCGAAGGGCGGTCATTGTGTTATGCATTGAGATTAGAATTTCCTTCGACAAATAATGAAGCCGAATATGAAGCTCTTATTGCCGGTCTGAGGATTGCTAAAGAACTGAGCATCAAAGTATTGCAGATCTTCAGTGATTCCCAACTTATTGTGTGCCAAGTCAAGAAAGAGTTTCAAACTAAAGGAGGAAATCTGCCTGCTTACCTATCAAAAGCCTATGAGCTTCTCGATGATTTTGATCATTATACAATAAACCATATATCCCGGGAAGAGAATATGAAGGCAGATTCTCTCATGAAATACTCAAGCTCCGGCGAAGCTCAATTATTGGGATTGGTCCCTGTAGAATTCTTGACAGCTCCAAGTATTGATGAGATGGATATTGACTGGATCATGGCTGTATCTCAAGAACAGGAGTCATGGATAACCCCTATCAAGGAATATCAACTCAATGGCTCCTTACCAGAAAACTCAAAAGAACGCCAGAAGCTGTTAAGAAAAGCCCTGAGATATGTAATTCAAGGCGACCATTTGTACAGACAAGGATTCTCGATGCCATTACTCCGATGTGTTACCAAAGAAGAGGCTAAGACAATTTTGGCTGAAGTGCATGGAGGAGAGTGTGGGGATCATTCAGGTGGCCAAACTCTTGCAAAGAAAATTCTCCGCTATGGGTAATTTTGGCCGGATATTAATCGAGATGCTGCTAGCTACTCCCGAAAGTGTGACAGATGCCAGAGATTTGCAAAAATCCCAAGAGCACCTTCCACCGTGCTAACACGGATGGTCAGTCCATGGCCATTCGCCATTTGGGGATTAGATATTATTGGGCCTATGCCGATTGCCAGATCCGGAATCAAATATGCCATTGTTGCTGTTGATTATTTCACTAAATGGGCTGAAGCTGAACCATTGGCTACTATTACCTCTAAAAAGATGATAAATTTTGTGACAAAAAATATCATTTGCAGGTATGGTGTGCCTCAAAAGATAATAATATACAATGGTACCCAATTTGAAAGCGAGGAATTCCAGGAATTTTGCAGGCGATTCAAGATCCGAAAAAGCTTTTCAGCAGTGGCTCATCCGTAGGCAAACGGGCAAGTGGAAGCGGTGAACAAAATCATCAAATCAACCATCAGAAAGCAACTGGAAAAAGCAAAATGTGGTTGGGTTGATAAGCTGCCACTAGCACTATGGGCATATAGGACTACCCATGAAACTGCGACTGGGCACACTCCATTCTCATTAGCATATGGATCGGAAGCAATGATTCCAGTGGAAATAGAGGTCCCCTCACACAGGAGAATTCATTTCAACCAAGCTGAAAATGAAAAGCTGCAACTTGAAGCACTTGACTTGCTTGATGAAAGAAGGAAAGAAGCTGAACTCAGAGTTGCAGCTCAACAGTAAAGGATAGCCAGGCAATTCAATTCTAAAGTTCGTCAACGCAGCTTTGAAATTGGGGATCTAGTCTTGAAAAGGATCATGACAGCAACAGGAGTGTTTGGGCCAAACTGGGAAGGGCCATATGTCATAGGCAAAAAACTTCTTGATGGCACTTTCAAACTCACAACTGTCGAAGGAGATCCAATCCCGAGAGCCTGGAACAGCAATCACTTGCGTCCATATTTTACTTAAAAGCTATGCTTATATTTGTAAAATAATGCTGGATGAATCATTCTTGTATTGTAAGCCATTGTAAAATCAGTGTGACTCAGCAATAAGAACTATAAAGTGGATGTAGGCCCAATTCTTGGCCGAACCACTATAAATCTTGTGTCTCCTACTGCTTTAAAATGCCTGTATCATTTCGTTGTGCAAATATCTTAAATATGTCGCTAAAATGTCGATTTAATATTGCAGGAAATCAAAGAAAAGCTTACATATTCAACACGTCACAAATCCAAGCGATTCCCATAAATCACTCAACAAACAAATATCAAGCCACAAGAATTCCAGACTCAATTCCTACACAAGAAGGGCTTCACACAAACGGTTGATGGTTCCACCGAAGGGGCACCTTCCCAAAGAGAAGGCACCAGGCCCTTGCTAACTGACTGCGATCGTTTGTGCAAACAGACATCCGGTTAAGTGGCTTGCATCTGCCCCGTGGATTCACTCAACCATGAAGTACACTTCTTTGGAAAAATCAAACAGCTTACCAAAGAAAGGAACATGTATTTCAGAATGATAACGAGGAATCGCTAAGCGGTAGTTGATGAAAAGAGATGGACAAGCAGACAAAAATAGCCGAAATGGAATCTTGTCTCTCACCCAAGAATGTTGGTGGGACCACCCAAGGAGCACCTTCCCAAGATTCCAGGCCCTTGTTACTTGATTGTGATCGTTTGTACAAACGAATATCCAGTCGGGTAGCTTGCGTCTACCCCGTGGACCCACTTAACTGTGAGATGCAACCTTCCTGGCAAACCAAACAAAGCCCTCCAACGAGGCACAAGCCCTCTTTGGAGGCACACAAACAAAGACCTCCAACGAGGCAAAAGCCCTCTTCGGAGGCACAAGCCCTCCAACGAGGCAAAATCCCTCTTCGGAGGCACAAGCCCTCTCCGGAGGCACAAAGCCCTCCAACGAGGCATGCCCAAATTGAAATGCTTCTCTCACCCAAGAATGTTGGTGGGACCACCCAAGGGGGCACCTTCCCAAGATAGAAGGTTCCAGGCCCTTGTTACTTGATTGCGATCGTTTGTGCAAACAAACATCTAGTCGGGTAGCTTGCGTCTGCTCCGTGGGACCATTCAACTGTGAGAAAGTAACTTTCAGGCAAAACAACACAAGCCCTCTTCGGAGGCACAAAGCCCTCTCCAGAAGCACAACAAAAAAGCCCTTCCCAAAGGCATATCAAACAAGCCATCTCCAGAGGCACAAATCAAGAAGCCCTCTTCGGAGGCATAAAGCCTTCTTCGGAAGCACTAAACAAGTAAAGCCCTCTAACGAGGCACATCCAAAAACTTCGTTGATGGAACCACCGAAGGGGCACCTTCTCAAAAAGAAGGTTCTAGGCCGCAGCTAAATACTCGTGAACATTTGTGCAGACAAATATCTGATAAAACAGCCGACGTCTGTCACATGGGCCCATTCAACGATGGAACATAACTTTCTGACAAACAGATTAAAGCTTTCTTTGGAAGCTCGCTTCACTGCGTAGGGGAATCCACTTTTCAAAAGATAAAAAGTGACCATCTTCGAAAGTTGAAGTGTTTTTTTAAAAAAAAGAGGAGAAAGAAGAACTTCTCCGATGCAAGGCACACTCTACTAAAAGCAGAATAATATTTCCTTAAAATGGAAGAATTATTCTCTAGAATAAGAGTACAAGTCTTTTCAGAATATTGCAATGAGCCGTGGTACGGGGGCATATAGATATATTAACAAAAACAACGCTCAAACAACATACCACGAGCCCACTTCAATATCATACAAAGAAAATAAAGAAACTTGCGCTAAAATAGGGAATAAATGCATTCACAAATACTGACAAGAGATTGTACAAGTAAAAAGAATCATATTATTTCATACTATAAAAAGTTTCTTTACATGTGTAGATTTCAAAAAGCGGGGGCCGGTACCCGCACAATCTCCGGTCGATACAAGCCTTTAGACAAAAGGTAAAATAGCAAAACAAGAAAGATAGAACCAAACCCATTTCTTCTTCCACCTGCCACCTTTGGAGCCTTCACCTGGCTTAATGGCTAACTTCGCAGGCCGGCTTGGACGAGTCGCGGAAGAAGGAGAAAGAGGTGCAACTGGGTCTTCTTCTGCTTTCTCATCATCAGCAGGAGCGTCCTTCTTTTTCTTTGAAATGCCGCGTTTTCCCCTCTTTTTCAAAGAAGATTCGCTGCCCAGAGAGATAAGATCAGAAAGCTTTGTATCATCAACAGTGAATCCTTCCGGGGTCCTCTCACCCTCCTCAAGTTCCTCGGCCTTTTGCTCTTGAGAAGCCGCCGGGTCGTCTAAGCCTTGAAGAGCTTCTATTTGTTCTTCTTGTGATCCCGATTGAGAAGCAGAAGGAGGAGTAACTTGAAGAGGTGGAGGAGCAGCAGGTGGGGGAGGCAAAGCTGGTACAGCACTTGTTATTTTCGCTACAGAAGAAGAAAAGTTAAAAACATCAGTATTTCCCACAAAGAGAGGAGATGGTGGCACATCAAGGCTTAAGTAATAGGCAAAAAGTTCATCAAGCTCATGTGAAGCAAACGAGCAGTCCACTTGAGCCAGATCAGAATTGAAGTTACCTGGAGAGCTCGGTTTGATCACTTCGATTTCATAATTTTAGGCTTCAGTGCTTTCTTGAGCCTCTTCTTCAGTGTGAGCAGTTTTAGCTTCGACTTTGGCTTTAGCAGGAGGCGAAGAATGAGAACTAGAGCCAATAATATCAACGTCGACCGAAGACGAAGGACGAGCTGGGTCGGTCAAAGGTGCCTTCCCTGGACACTCTCCTTCCACTACTTCGGCTCGTTGATTGGCAAGTAGTTCTTTCCCTCTCGCATGGGCGGCACGACCCTCGTCGTCCAAGTAATTAGCCTCAAAATCCTCTTCAGTATAGCCGGCATCTTTAAGCACTTCAACTGCTGCTTCACATACTTCAGCCAATGTAATTTCATACTTCGGCCCCAAGAAAGAAAGACTGTCTTTCCCCAAGACACTGAGAATGTAAAACTCAAATAGAGTGGAGCTGATGTTGGCTTTAGTCGCCTCGTGCGAATGTTTAGCTGCCTCTTTCCCAGAAATGGCGTCGTCACGTTCTTTTTTAGCTTTAGCAAGCTGGATCTTCAGCATTGCAATATCCGTGTCTTGAGAGCTAGTTTTTTCCCCAGCTGAGCAGCATCTTTGCGGTACTTTTCAACAATTTTCTGCTCTGCCTCAAGTCTGGCTTCAACATCACGCTGAGCAGCTTGGGCATCTCTAACTTGCTTCTGGAGAACCTCTTCCTTTTGTGTATAAGAAGTGGAAGAGGTAGCGAGCTCATCTTTAAGTTTTTGTACTTCAGCGTCAAGTCTCTCGTTATCAGCAGCGATGTTCTTCATCTCCGTATCATGCTGATCGAGAAGTTTTTTCCATTCAGATTTATCGTTCTCCATGGTCAGCATGGCTTCAAGATTTAAGCGATTTATTCTTTGAAGCTCATCAACTAGTTTTTGCCAGCTGGACATTCTTTCTATATCAAGCTTCACAGCATCAAGATTTCTCAGCATGGCTTGTTTATCAATTGGAACTAAGTTTAAATCAAAGCGCACTCCTTTCAAACACCAATTCGGAAATCGACTTTGGAGTGCAGTCGGAGGCTTCTCGACCTGATAAGGAGGCCTGTTGATGATTGACTGAATATCAGTTCTTTTGAGCGCAGGAGAGCTGGAAGGGATCTCTAAAGAGATGGAAGCAGCGGGCACTTTAGAAATTTCAGATGAAGACTTGTCGTCGAGTTTGGCCCGCTTGCTTGGATCTTCAGCCATGTGACCCTTCCCTTTATCGTCATAAGATTTTCTTTTATAGGAGTCGTCATCCCTTTGGTAAGAATCGTAGCGGTCATCCCTTCTTCCATACCGCTCCTCGTAAACCTGCCTCTCACGAGCTTTCCTAGCCGCTCGTTCCTCATCAGTTTCCCTGGGGGCAGAGAGATAGCGCCGGGGATCATAAAAGTCACGCCTTCCGTAGCGTTGAAAATCATCGTAATACGAGCCGCTTCGTCCCATTGGAGAATCTGAAAATGAAAAAGAGATAGAATTTAGAAATCTCCAGAAAAAGGAAGTTAAGTGCGAATAACTGCTAAAAATCCTAAGTGTGTGTGGCGTGCAAACTACGCGCGTCAAGCTACAAACCACTCTTCAGCTTAGGAGTGATGTCGGCTTTTACAATAGGGGTCAACTCTTGGGTTGACGGAAGTGGTCGCAAGACAGATGTTGCTTCAACCGATGGGGAGACAAGCTTAGAAGCGGTGGTATTGTCTTTAAAAAGCTCTTGAGAATTCATCATAAGATCGCTTAATCCCCCGAAGATGTCGTCACCGTCATGCCCAGCCGAGTGAGTCACACCAGCAGTTCCTTCTTCAGCATGCTCAACACTTTCTGTGGCAGCCTCCCCGGGATGTTGAGGGAGTTCCTCTTCTTCGATGAACGGAAGAAGCTTAGGCTTGCCGGAAAACTCTGCACCCTCAGCAGAACCGGAGCATTTTATCAATGAAGCTTCCGCAACAAGTTCTTTCAACGCAGGTTCTTTTGCGGGAGCTGGGGCATCAAATGTTTCTGGTTGAGAAGCAGGGGCATCACGAAGCTGAAGGGATCGGGAAGGATGTAAAAGGCCAAATTGATGTAGAAATTCATCTTTCAAAAGAAATTTGATACTCCTTTCCTCAACAGCTACAGCACTTAGCCTATCAAAAGTTGACTTGTGACTTGAGTCTTTAGAAGGGGTAGGAAGTGCTACAAGAGAAAAAATGAAGTTAATACTTGACAACCCGAATTCTGAAAGGCTCAGAAATGGAGTAAATGGAGATAGACAATCTTACTTCCTACTCTCCAGATGTCATAGAATCCTGGAGGGCAACGAACGAAGAAAAACTAATTTAAGAACCCGTGAGCGTTGTCGGGCGAATCTGTAATCAATTTGCGATTTCTAGTGCTCCTTATAAGCGTGATGGAAGGATGGTCCTTATTCCTCCCAAACGAACACAAGTAGCAAATTTCGTCGAAGCTCGGAAGGCGATTAAGTGTTCTCTCGAACAACACACACAAACCCATCAGAATGGCATAGCCATTGGGGTGCAACTGGAATGGTGAAATAGCCAACCGAAGAAGCGGCTTTCTGAGAAAGTCATTGAAAGGAGGAATAGCTCCGCTCAAGCACATCTGACGGTTGACCGCAATAAAGCCAGGAGGTGGCCTGTCGGTGGTATCATTTACTCCAGGAAGTAAAGCTTCGGTCTCAGTAATGCCAAATTGGACGCAAAGCTGGCTGAAAACCCGTTGGGTCAGAGTGGTTGAGACTGTTTCCGGAGGATTCTCAGAGGGTCAGCTATTGGGAAGACTTCTTCAAGCTGTTCTACTGTTTCTTCTTGTGCTTGATGAGAAGTTATTCTACACAAGGAACTGGATGTTCAAATATGAAGGTGCACGTTTCCTAAAAGCGTGTGAAGTGTTGTGCGAAGCTAGTAAAATAACAAGTAAATAAAAATAATAATACTGGTTGGCATACGTCAATTCAGGAAAATTCAAGACTTGTTATTAAGTTAAAACTGGGAGTAGTGTCAATGCAGATAACATTCGATAGTAAGCAGTTCTAACTGTGGGAATTTTGCGTTGAAACTTCATTCAAGTTAGTTAATTCGTAGCATTTCACACTCGATTAAATTCAAGTTATTTTACTTAAGTAGAATATTGTCTCTTGATCTAATCCATCGTTCGATGTGGGTAGTCAATGATGAGTATATTCGTCCCAGTTTTCTTCAAATGTTGTATTTAACAGGTTATTAGCAATCAAGTCAATACAATCTGTGAAAAAAAGTGCAACAAGTTCAAGCAGTTCAAATTGGCAATTCAGTCAAGTTCTGCAAAATTTTGCAAGTGTTCAAGTCCTTGAGTCGCAGGAACGACTTAAAACTAGCTCGGGATTACTTAGGACATCCAAATCATGCTCAACGACCTAACAGAAGTCGGCCTCCATTAAGTCGCTCTGCTCGAGTTATGGAGTTCATTAGTCATGTTCCTACGAGTTAAAGCTACGCTGCAAGTTAAGGCATAAGGCTAAGCCAAGACAAGGCAAATTTGTTTAAGTGTTAGCTCGTCCAAGTACGCCCGCGACCTAAAGGTTATGTCGCAAGAAGTTAAGTCGCCCACATCATAGTGCGATCCAAAGATAGGTCGTAATGAGAGTTATCTCGCCCGAAGAAGTAAGCTACACATCTTAAGTCGCAAGTTCGTAAGTCATTCAGATTCTTTTAAGTCGCAAGGCTTTTAGGTCGTTCGATGCATTAGGTCACTCTAAGAATAACTTGGAAATGCCGAGTTTTCATCCATCAAAAAACCCTAAGTCCTGCTCTCCACTCGCATGTTGCCACGTGTCCATCCACCTTACCTCACCAGAAACACTGCAACATAACCCGCTATCCACTAACCCGTTAACCTAATATCTCCTCATCTCCTCCAAACATCTAAAACCTCATCGCCTTCTCCAAATTTCCAAAAACTAACATTCGCCAAATAATCCCGTGAGATCCTGAGCCGATTCATTTTTAAAGCAATTACCAACGATTCGACGATGATCAGAAGGCGAAATGGAGTACAATTTTACAATATGGTAACAGAAATTGCATAGAACTGATGATAGGAAAATCGATGGAAGACGCAATAGATGGATGATCAGCGTTACCTAAATTCGCTGTTGGAAATGATGATCGAAATAACGAGGATTGGAATTTCGCTTTGAAGTTCCGGAGCTCAGAAATTCGTCAATGGCGGTTTCAAAGGTTAGAGCAAGTAAGGAGAAGGAAGGAGAAGCTGAGCAACTTATAGGCGGGAAAAGTGGAATTCGAATCGGCTTAAACGACCTAACAACTCAAGCGACTCATGACTTAGCGATCTGAAGTAGCACGGGTTAAGAGATATCGAAGCACACGACCTAGTCCCTAGGCGTATACTTCGAGGGGCAAGTGTTAATAACTCTTTTCCATGACTTAGCGACCCAACGACTTACGACTTAACAACCTAAGAAACTAAGCGACTCAGTGGTCCAGAGACCTAGCAACCTAATGAGTTAAATGATAAACGACTTAATGATCTAAAGACTTCAGAGAATCAACGGGTTAACGACCTAGTAATTCAGTGAAAGGCAACGACCTACGACCTAAAGTATCAGGCGAGCTAGCACTGCAATGAAGGAACGACTCAATGACTTAAGAAGCTACGCGACCTAACGACCTAATGTCTAGCGAGCTAACATAGATCTACAGCGAGTTAATGGCCCAGCGACCTAGCGAGTTAACAAGCCGGATATCCCTATGTCGTTTGATCATAGGTCGCATCAAGATTAGGTCGCTGCCATTCCTAAGCCTAGCCTAGGTCGCTCCACTTGATGCCTCGACATGTTTAAGTCGCCTTCCATTCCTCATAGGTCGCTACGACCTACCAGCTAAAGCAATTAGCAAAGCGAAACCATTATAAGCCATTGACCGTATCCATTAGGTCGCTTACGACCTACGACCTATGACCTAACCCCTAAGTCGTCCACGACCTATGACCTACCTCCAGATTTTTCCTATAAATACCCTGCTTACTCCGCATTTGAAAGGGGACGAATTTTTGGAAACGCCAAGACTCTACTGATTTCTCTACTGACTTCAACACTTCAAAGGCGAAGGATACTCCAAAGAATCTTCGAAAGAATCAAGTTCATTCAACATGAATCGAAAGAGCTTTTTTGCATCAAAGTTCTGATTACTTGTCTTGATTGTGTTGTAATCGAAGAGTGATTGTAAAATCTGTAATTGAATCAGTCATAGAAGAAATTAAAGTGGACGTAGGCTTGAATTTGAGCCAAACCATTATAAAGTCGCTGTCACTTTACTTTTACTGCAATTATCTTCTTGTTTTAGTTCCCGTACCAACGGGTGGTGCTTTCACTTTACTAATACTCACACTGGGGTGTTAGCGTTTGATTTTTACGTTAACACCGTTTATAGTTAATATTAGCCAAAAATTACCATTTTGCAAATAAATTGCAAATTAAATTCCCAAATCAAATATTGCATTATTTTACACATATAAAATTTTGCAATATTATAAATTTCAAATTTTGCTAATTAATTTCCATAAAATGCTCCATTTTACACTTAAGCCTAAAAGTATTAATTTATTCAAAATAAATAAATTTTGAACAAATTAGCCACATTAAAAATTCGTTAATAGCTCCAATTAAATTAAAATCACAATTTTAATTTATTATTGGGTAATTGCAATCACGGGTTGTTACACCTCCTCCGTAGGGTATTGAAAAGCAAACTGATCGTTGGGACCTGCCTATTGATTTTTCTCGCGGTCCTTCTTCCATTCCAATTCCTCCATAGCCTTTAGTCCCTTCTAATTCTTAGCGACTAAGTGATATGTGTCGCTATAGCGAGCATGTTTCTTCCCACAAGTCGGGCAAGGAAAGTGCTCACAATTCAGCAACTACCGAGGAGCATGAAATTGATCCAGCCACTCGCATGGCCCGGCTCAAGGAAGAGTTTTCAAACTTGCACTTTGATGGGTTTTTCTTCCCTCCTAATCTAAAATTGTCCCTCGGAAAGTTCAAAAAATGACTATGGATTGTGCTATTGATATCCACAGGCAGTATAACGAGTGGATGAAAGTTGAAGAGAAAATGTCCAAAGTATCCTTCGAACGATCGATGGAGATTGAAAAACTGAAGTGCCAAGAGGCCCAAGTTAAAAGGATCATCAAAACTTTAACAAACGAGCTGGAAACCTTAAGGAACTCTCAGGCTGAGGCTGAGAGAAAAACTGAGACCACCGTCAAGGCTTTGGAGGATTAGAAAACTAGACATATGGATGAAGTTCAAGTGCTGCATCATCGAAAACATTAACTTGCACTTGAAAGAGACACAACCGAAAAGTGGATAGCTAAACTTGAAGCTAAACTTGAACGTGAAACTAAGGAGAAAGATGAAGAGCAAAAGATTGGCTAGGATGCCTGGGAGAAGCTATTGAATGCCAGGCTCGAAAGGGATTCAACCGTTGAGAAATCTAAAGATGTTGATGCCCTCATTCAGCATGAAGTGGGTACCATTAAGGAGGCAACTAAAGAGGAAGTGATGAATGAGCTGGACGCGCTACTTGTTCTCTACAACGCCAATGTTCTTAAGCATAGAAACTTGGAATGGTTGGGAGATGACAATCCCTATCAGCTTTTGCGTGCTTGGGAATTTCTTGTTGCCGAGGAGAAGAGGGCGCCCAATGCAGAGGAGATTGATCTGATGAGGTTTGAGTGCGAGATCTTACTTGGTGATGAACTCAAAATTTTACACGATGCCCAACTTGTATTTCAACAAGAGTCAGCTACCGCCTCTCATCATGAAGTGGGTGAAAGTTATGAGCCTGCACAACCCGATGCTGCAACTAATATGCCACTGGTGTCTTAGGATATTCTTAGCACTTCCATGGATTCTTCCATGGTTCCAAGATTCAATCCGGACAACCCACAGTATGAAATTCACAACAAGCATTTTCCAATTCCAGAACGAAGTTCTGAAGGCACTCCAGCTCATCTCGAGAGTCGTAACTCATTGTCATCTCCCGTCTTTCTAAAAGTTAGGGTGTCATCGGTTGATATTTCTAATATTTTTAGCTATGTTTCCTTTGCTTTAGGTCATCCAGCTACCGTTCTTCCTCCTTAAGAATTCCAGCCGGGGCCTCAAGTGCCTGCAACGGAGTATATTCCAGTTACAACCTCGGCTATGACTCAAAACATTCTAGAAGAGGAGACTTTCATATTTGATGAGCACGTGGTGGATGCATTGTTGAGGGAAAGTAGTGATTCGCACCATGAAATCTCGATTGATGATGACGTTGTGATCATGGTTACCTCTGATCCCACAGACGAGCTTAGTCTAAAGGAGCGCATTGAGAAGGAAGAGTCGGTTAAGAAAAAGGCTAAGGCTAAGCCTGTTGATGTGAACCCCAATGATCCAAATCCTGTCCCGCTTCAAGTTAGTCCTCCGGGCGGGTCGATCCTCGTGTTCAGCGATGTCTCTTCGAATAAAGGTAGAGGTGGTGTAGGATCAAAGTGAGGGTCGGGTAATAGCTCGAGTGGATCCATCCCTAAGAAATCGAGGAAGGACAAGAAGTCCAATAAGTAGCCATCGGGTCAGCTTGATGTGTAGATAGCTTATGTTGGTACTCTTTCTCTTTTGTTGGCCGTGTTTGTGTGGGTATGGCCCCGCTTATAATTCTCACTTTTTTGGATAAACTTGTACTGCAACTTACAAGTTTAATGTGAATACAAGTTTTCTTGCTTTCATAAAACCCTTATGTGTATTTGCTTAAGTGATCGAGCTATTGCATTTTCCATTCAATGTACTTATAATTCGTTGCTCGTTTGCTCGGATATTGATTCGGCTCATCAATCTCAGGCCTCCGCGGAGGTCATGGCCCCAAGTCGTATTCAAATGTTAGGCTCGAGCCTTAATGCTACACTATTGAATTTTACGGTTAAGCAATTATGTTTCTGCCCCCTGTCTTTGATTGACAAAAGTAGTTAGTAGATGGTCGAGTTCCATATTTACTAACTTTGTTCTCATCCCGTCGAATTCAGGTCTGAGTTAGTTAAGTAGTAAGTGGTCAAATAGCACTTATTTATTCGTTTATACTCATGTCCATGCTATGTGGACAAGAGTTGTTCCATGGGTGGTTGTTCACACCTGTTAATGTTTGTAATCCAATTCGCACTCTAGGAATTTGGAGTTGTATGGAAAACCGTCGAGTTCAATTTACCTTAGTCAGTCATCTTGCCCCAAGCATGGGGTTCCATTCAATAATTGATCGGTCGAACCACGATCAATACTAAGTCATGTTGACTTTATTGTATGGTGGGATTTAGTTGGTCGTATGTCACAACTAATATGTAATTCAATGGCAGATCAGAGGTATGAAACAAATTTCAAAGCTTTATTTGCCAAATGGAAAGGAGTGACATAATTTGTCTTATTACATACCTATAAACTCAAATGCGGAAGTAAACCCTGAAATTAAACACAATTGAATGAAAAAGAAATAAACTAAATGAAAAAGCATCATAAATGCTCGCTATTCCATGCCCTTGGGAGTGTGACACCATCAACAGTTGCTAGCCTGAAAGTTCCTACTCCAAGCCTTTGTTCATTGACATATGGTCCTTTTCAAGTAGTATTCATATGCGATGGGGCAGGAAAAACCCGTTTGAGGAAAATATCTTCGATTTCAAAGGTTCTAAGTTGGAATTTAATGTTATCTTATCGGCCAACTCGGTGTCGGTGTCGGTGCGCAGCTGCCCTCCAATCAGCTTCCTCAGGCTTCTCATCTACAAAGTCTAGAAATTCTAAGAGATCTCTATTTGTTATGGGATCGTAGTAAGTCACTCGATGAGAAGGAACTTCGAATTCAACAGGAATAACAACCTCGGAGCCGTACGCAAGGGCGAATGGAGTATGGCCAGTCGTGGACTTGTGGTGTAACGACCCAGAATTTTGAACAAATTAAATTGAGAATATTTAATTAATTTTATATATTTGAACGATGATTTAATTTGTATCTCGAATATAACTTTGAAACTGACGATTAAATTATAAAAAAATTTAATCTATTGAATTGAATAAATATTTAAATCTTCAATTTAAAGTTGAAGAAAAATATTTCAAAGGCTTGTAAAAGTCGTATTGACAATACTGAAGATAACAGAAGCTTCAGAATCGAATTTGGGAGTGAATTGTTCAGTTTTGAAATTTATATCATTCAACTGATATTTAAAAATAGCCGTCCGAGGCACAGTCTCGGAATTCGACGAAACCAGTTCCATTGGGTCCGTAATATTGAATTATTACCGGATTTCAAATTTCGTATTTTTCGGAGCGGTTATGTGACCACACGGTGTGTAAACGCATTGAAATGAAATTAAATTCAGTTTAATTTTAAAATTTAAAATTTATAAATATCAGCTACTTCTCTTCCCTTAAATCACGCCGTAGCCCATGCCTGAAATCACGAAATAAATCGTGCAAAACATCCCTCCAATTTTTAAAACACCCGATCCCTCTCCTCTAAATTCTCAGCTCGTTTCAAACCAAAAGAACAAATTAATGGCCGCTTCTTTTCTTTATAATAGCGAAAATCCCTCCTCACATTTTAATTTACGGAGTCCTCCTCGTTTCCCTTTTTCCTTCTGGAGCTCGAATTCGACTATATTAAAAAAAAAATTCGAAATCAGATTCGATCTCAGATCGAATCGCGTGAGAGGGGAAAGTCTCGCGTGCCTCTGGGGGATGTCGCGATGGGATTTAGGGTTGCGTACGAAGGGGTGTGGGGTCGCGAATGTCAGGAGTTCGTCGTCGAGGGGATTCGACTGCTCGGTGAATTGGCGCACACTCGCGATGGTGGGTGAGGCGTTTGGGCGCGTGCGATGGTGTGGAGCTGGAGGTCGTGGTGGTACGACTTAGGGAGCTGGGTTTGCGCGTACACTGGCGATCGAGTTCGTGCATCTGGGGGTCCTCGATGTTGAAGATGGAGGCTGGAAAGTCGAGATGTCGCAGTGATTCTCGAGCAGGGTGTGAGCTTTGAGTTCGATTGAAAGGGGTTGCGTTCGTCAGTTTGGAGCTGCGATTGGCTCGTGGGGTTGTTCGATTGGATCGAGTTCGAGAGGAACTCGTCGTGGCCAAGGATTTCGCTGGTAAAAAAAAAATTCTGGTTCTCTGATTTTTTTTATATGTGAACACATTAGTTTTTTTTTTAGTAAATGATAAATATACATATATATATTTTATGGGAATAAGATTTTGGAACAGAAAGTTCTGTATTGTTTATAAAGAAAAAAAAATGAATAGAAACTGGAAACTTGATACTGTAAGTAATTTTGTTTAAGTTCTGAAATTGATTTGATTAATCTTATATATTAGTATATTACAGAAAATATTACAGTAAGGTAATTTTTATGATTTCAAAATAATTGTAAGCAGTTTGAAAAAAATGATGAAAATTAATATACATATTTTAAATTCGCTTGATCTTAAAATTTATTGATTAAGTTTAAATAGTTAACTAATTTAATTTATTTGGTTACTAAAAATAACTTAAAGGAAATTGTTTGGAATTAAATTAATAAGATAAAGTAAAATTTTACCAAATGGAAATTTGTTATTCGATCTATTCGAATATTAATAGATTTATAAATTATTTATACAAGGTTAAAGTCGAGAAAACAAAAGAAGGATTGGATTGGATTGCCAAATAAAAAGCTAAGGTGAGATTTTTCTCACTCAAAAATTGATGTTTGCAGTTATTGATTGCTATTGGATGTGATATTAGATATAGTAGGATATATCTATTATATATAGCAATATATACATATTGGCATATGTATATATTGGATTGATGATTTCCCGCCTCGTATAGCGGATGAGACCCTATTGCGCCGTTAGTAAGCGGATATTTTTATAAAACCCATATACCGCGATATTCCACCTCGAAGTGGAATGGTATTGTGCTAACGTCTTTGGATGCAGGGAAACAGGTTGGAGGGATCCAACTGGATTCCTCAACTGTATTTATTTATTTACAAATGTTGATATATATTATGTTATCATATGATGATATATGATGTTTGATGTTGTGATGGACTAATTGATGCGTTGCATCATTGGATTCAAATTTTGAAATTTAAAAATAACGATGTTGATTTTAAAAGTGAAATTTTAAAAGCGATCTTTGAAAATATGCGTTTATTTAAATTGTTGAATTGATTTACTTTAAATAGATAAACGTTAAAACTTTAAAGTTATAAAAGTTAAGATTTTGTGAATTTTAACAAAAAAAAAAGTAATTTCTTTTGAAATAAAGAGTTAAGAAATTTACAAAATGGTTTAAGTTGAGATTTTTGAATTATTAAACCAATGTATATAAAAGATGTATCAAATTGATATTCATCAATTAAAGTTATTGGAATTTTAAAATGAGTTTTATAAGAGATATGAAATTTATAATTATAAAATGTGAAGATATGAAATTTATAATTATAAAATGTGAAGATATGAAATTTATAATTTTAAAATGTGAAGATATGAAATGTATAGAATTATATATTGTAAAGGTATGAAATTTATAGATTTATAAAGTATGAAGTTGTAGAATGAATGATTATAAGAAATTTACTTATAAATTGGATTTTTGCTTTTAAATGGAATATTGATCGGATTGTTAATAAAGAAGATTTATAAGTTGAGGTTGTTATTTAAAATAGAAATAGAATTTATAACCGTGTTTATAAATTCGAAATCGATTGAATTTGATAAATTAAATATAGAAGATTATTTAAGAAGATATATTCGCGATTTTGGATAGCGAATTTTTATTGAAATAAAAATGTGTAGAAATGATTGAAATTGGGTTAAGTAAATTATATTCACGATTTTGGACAAAGAATATATTGTTAAGTAGAATAGATATGGTTTTGGGAAAGTGATATTTGAAATGAAGTTAAACATTTTAAAGACGTTTTAAAATGTGAGAAATATCGAAATCATAGATTTCAACATTTATTGTTGAAATAGACGTTTTCGAGAAAGAAGGAAATGGTGGACTATAACACTGTTGTTATAGTAAATGATTTCCGGAAGGAAATGTTTTATATAGTATTGGGATTTATATATCTATCTAAATTT
This sequence comes from Allium fistulosum, assembly GCA_030737815.1. NCBI lineage: Eukaryota > Viridiplantae > Streptophyta > Magnoliopsida > Asparagales > Amaryllidaceae > Allium > Allium fistulosum. The sequence continues at coordinate 241,766,572 of CM060902.1, forward strand.
CGAATCCCTATACTAGTGATTTTGAGTCGTCGTAACGATGTTTTACGTAACATTCGTTTTGACTCAAATAAATGTTGTTATAGTAAATGATTTCCTAAAAGAATGAATTTATACTTAATTTGATTTAAGTATATTGAATATTTTCAACTGTTGAAAATAAATGATTTGTGAAATACTTATTATAAAATAAGTATGGCAATGCTTTTCCAAAATGAAATGAAACGTTTTTGAGACTTATCTTTGTAAAGATAAATTGAAGTTGAATATTTGAAAACGATTGAAAATCGTATATCAGTAGATATTTTTGAAATATAAATTCACCATGGAATTTATAAAAGAAAGGGAAACTGTTTAGAAAAATAAACGTTGATTTATTTTTGAAGAGTGGAAATTTTATATCTAGTAAAGATATTTTTGAAGATAAAATAATTTGGGAAAATTATTTGGAATCTGATGATGTTGCGCATCTTTATTGATAGTTAAATAACCGACTATCAATAATTACCTTAAATAGGTATTTGTTGTGAATTGGATGAATTTGAATGCCACACTTATTTTTGAATAAGCGCTCACTATTCGGGTTAGCCGGGAAAGGACCATGGGGTCGTATAACCCATTCCGAATATGTGATACGTCTTTATGAATCGCATTCGAAGACCGGTGTTGAAGACCGGATATTTTTGAAAACGGAAGGATTACCGTCGAGTTACTCTACATCGACTGATCTTCGATTTAGAGGTTTTATCACCCTTAGTGACGGGAAGTCCGGACGTGATTATAAATTTATCCGGAAATGCAAGGGCTTCGTGAGAAGTGCCTTCGGTTCTGTTCGATCCCGGAACAGACTTGTATGGATTGTGTGTCTGACGTTACAATTTGAGATATTGAGATGATTTCTTTCAAATACATTTCTGTTGGTGGCGGAGAATTTATTCTCTTAGCTTAACACCCTTCTCTGAGACGTACGAGCTCAGAGGTTATGTAGTTGAAATTTATCAGCGATATATCCCAATTTGGTAACGTGGCATACTGAGTGTTGCTGTGAAATGATCAGTGTTTGATCATTTGTGATATGATCATTTGTTTGATCTTATATCTTTGTGATCATAGGTTGATCATTTTGTTTGACCCGAAGCAGGGCTTTGTAGAAAGCGTAGCTTTGTGGACGAGACTTCGTCGAGCCTCACACCCCGGAAATGGTCGAAACAGGAAGAATGCGGCAAGGTTCTAGGGAGTAGCGCCCCTTAGTGTATGTCATTCCTTCTGGATAAAGGTGGTATCATGGTATGGAGCCCAGATACTTAACCTCTGTGGTTGCTGCAAAATTTATTTCTTTGTGGTTGTTGCGAATCGGGGATCCTCGGGAAGATCGGTGACGATCGGGGGATGGCATACGCGTGTCAGTAGTTACCTATTTTTGCAGAGGTAACCCGGCCTTGTGTTGGCAGAGATCCGGTTAGGTTCTCGGGTCGTCTATTCCAGGGACGTACCCATCGTGGATAGGAAGTTCCTTAGCTTGACCATTTGTTGGAAATCCAAAGAAACAATACGAGCCTTTACGATTTCAATTGTATAACTTGTCTCCTCAGGAGGCAGCTATAGCAGGCATAATATAATGGTACCTATGCTGGCTAAGATTTATATTATACTTTCGAAATGTTTTCCACTATGCACTAATAATAATATCAAAAAGGTTTTGATTTTTGCGTAGTAAGCATCTTTGACTAACATAAGAAGAAATCTCCTCCAAGTCTGCGTTTGCATTGTGTGTGTGGTGGGAGGTCTTATGGTAGTTTCATTTTCCAAAAGCATTGCGAATTGACTTTAAAATTTTTCTGTTGTTTATTTTAAAGATAAATAACTGTTTTACGATCTCACACCAGTCACCATGACTGACTTGGAGTTTATTGTTCCCTTCTAAACTCTGGGTGCCCACCAATTTCCACACGGGCAGCCTAGAGTTATGTTATCAGGATATTCTGGATATTCTGGAGCTTTGGAGATAAGCTGGATGGCGAGACGTAGTATTTATATCTGATAGTATTTATTCCGCTGTGTATTCTGTATGAGGACAAGTTATATAACTGTCCATTGATGTGCTGTGTTGTATTGAGTCGTATATTGACTCTGATTGATGTATGTATAACGGATATAGTTCTTTGTTTTAAAAGACTAGTAATTATCTATTGTATATTGTTCCGCTGCGATGTGTAAGATTTTGATATTGTTTTCTGTTCTGATGTTCTGATGTTGTTCTGTTGTTCTCTCTTTTTTTCTTCTATCTTCTTCTTCTTCTACTTTTTCTTCTTTCTAAAACCCTCACTACTGGAGTTTCCGGCACTCGATTGCTCGGCAGTCGATAAATTGAGTATCGATGTCGAATTTTCGAAAGTCGAAAATTTCCGTACGTGACAGCGTGGTATCAGAGCATATGGTTAAGGACAACCCTGTTCTGTTGGGTGTTACTCGTTAGAGATAGAGTCAGTAGTACTCTAGAATGAGTTGAGTGTAATAATAGATATGAGCGCGTATTTGTTAGTGAATATAAAAATGTTTTATATTGTGTTTGCTTATCCGTTGAGATGTTTATGAATTTTGGTCGGTATGTGGGACGCCATATTATCGATAGGGATTTCCAAACACTTAAACGAGGCAAGACGACATAGTATTGTTTTAAAATAGGGTGAATGAAATAATTTTGCCCAAAACTATTTTTGTATAGAAACGAAATGATTTTCTATGAATTATCATAGTATATGGATGTTTGGTTGTTAGAAAGTGATAATATTGAAATGTTATCATTATTATATGAAATTGAATACGAAATGGAAATCGTAACTCCAAAGTTAAGAAATAAATTCATATACGAATGAAATTTAAGAATGTAAATTATAATTGTAACTTATAATTTAAAACGGAATTCCAGAGAAGTTTTTGGAAATGTTTTGAAAGGAATTTGAAAATTTTGGAGATTTGGAAAGTTTAAATCTTTTTGAATTTGAAAGTGATTTTCAAAGGTTTTGAAAAATCTTTTGAAGAGATGAAAAGATCTAAACTCTTTTCGGTCGCTGGAAAATAACTTCGATAATGACCGCGGCATCATTGGTGTTCATTTTCGGGTTTCCAAAAGAGGAATTGCTGCCAAATTGTTTTAAATGGAAAGTGTTTGGAAAATTTGGGTTTTTGTTTGGAAATTCCAGGATAATTTGAATTGTTTTCAAAATGGCTTTAAAAGGTTGAAAAGACTCTGGAATACTATATAACAATATTTATGAAATATTATGAAATTGATGACTTATAAAATAGTTGAAATTTGATTTGGAAATGAGATTCCAATTGGAAATGAAAGAATCAGTGAAGGAGTTTCAGAATGAATGAATAAATTGCAACTGTAAGTGCAATGAAAGTGAAATGACAGTAGATGAACGAATTAAATTCAATGATTATAAAAGAAAAGTAAATTGAATTCAAATTGGAAATCCAGTTTAAATGACAGTAGATTTAACCGAAGGGTAAATTGGAAAACAAATTTGAATTTGTAAGTAAATTGGAATTTGTAATGAATTGGTAATTGAAACTAATCTAAAAAGAGCAGTTATGAATGAAAGTTGTTTGGTTAATAAAATAAACCGAATGAAAATATGAAATGCGAATTAGATTGAATGGAATCAACTGTAAATGAAGTGAACTAAAGATAATTGATAAATTCAATATTCAGAATAGAAGATAAAATTGAATTCAAATGGAATTTTGAAATGAAAAGTTGGATGAAAATGAATATGTAACTTCAACAGTGAAGTAAAAATGTATAAGCAGTTTATATCGAAATTTTGTAATAGAATTTGCAAAATAGTTTGAATATTGTAACTAGATATTATGGCTAGTAGATATACAGGTACAAAGGAATTGGAATTTAATTTCGAAGATAAATTTGAATTGCTCGAAAAAGGTATGTATTTGAATTTCAAATATGAGATTTGCTGATTTCTTGTCTAGCCGCTTGGCTTTTTCTTTTCTTTTTGAAATCTGAGAGTCCGTAGGGACGTTTTGTAGTCGTACCGTATTAGCCGCGCAAAGGAGACGCTGGCGAAATTTTTTGGAAATTTCGAGTGTTAGAAAATTTTTGAGAAATTTTGAAAGTTTAAAATTTGAATTTAAACTTGAATTTGAATTGAGAAGTTAAACAATGTTGTTGAAACTTATAATTGAAGTTGGAAAAGTTAGTCGAAATGATAACAAATCTTTAGTAGAAAGATTTGTTTTGAAAATTTTGATAAAACTATTGAATTGTGAAAAATAGTAGACGAGTTAAGGACTTTTTCTTCCTGACTTGGAATTTCGGGACGAAATTCTTTTAAGGGGGGAAGTCTGTAACGACCCAGAATTTTGAACAAATTAAATTGAGAATATTTAATTAATTTTATATATTTGAACGATGATTTAATTTGTATCTCGAATATAACTTTGAAACTGACGATTAAATTATAAAAAAATTTAATCTATTGAATTGAATAAATATTTAAATCTTCAATTTAAAGTTGAAGAAAAATATTTCAAAGGCTTGTAAAAGTCGTATTGACAATACTGAAGATAACAGAAGCTTCAGAATCGAATTTGGGAGTGAATTGTTCAGTTTTGAAATTTATATCATTCAACTGATATTTAAAAATAGCCGTCCGAGGCACAGTCTCGGAATTCGACGAAACCAGTTCCATTGGGTCCGTAATATTGAATTATTACCGGATTTCAAATTTCGTATTTTTCGGAGCGGTTATGTGACCACACGGTGTGTAAACGCATTGAAATGAAATTAAATTCAGTTTAATTTTAAAATTTAAAATTTATAAATATCAGCTACTTCTCTTCCCTTAAATCACGCCGTAGCCCATGCCTGAAATCACGAAATAAATCGTGCAAAACATCCCTCCTTCAATTTTTAAAACACCCAATCCCTCTCCTCTAAATTCTCAGCTCGTTTCAAACCAAAAGAACAAATTAATGGCCGCTTCTTTTCTTTATAATAGCGAAAATCCCTCCTCACATTTTAATTTACGGAGTCCTCCTCGTTTCCCTTTTTCCTTCTAGAGCTCGAATTCGACTGTATTAAAAAAAAATTCAAAATCAGATTCGATCTCAGATCGAATCGCGTGAGAGGGGAAAGTCTCGCGTGCCTCTGGGGGATGTCGCGATGGGATTTAGGGTTGCGTACGAAGGGGTGTGGGGTCGCGAATGTCAGGAGTTCGTCGTCGAGGGTATTCGACTGCTCGGTGAATTGGCGCACACTCGCGATGGTGGGTGAGGCGTTTGGGCGCGTGCGATGGTGTGGAGCTGGAGGTCGTGGTGGTACGACTTAGGGAGCTGGGTTTGCGCGTACACTGGCGATCGAGTTCGTGCATCTGGGGGTCCTTGATGTTGAAGATGCAGGCTGGCAAGTCGAGATGTCGCAGTGATTCTCGAGCAGGGTGTGAGCTTTGAGTTCGATTGAAAGGGGTTGCGTTCGTCAGTTTGGAGCTGCGATTGGCTCGTGGGGTTGTTCGATTGGATCGAGTTCGAGAGGAACTCGTCGTGGCCAAGGATTTCGCTGGTAAAAAAAAAATTCTGGTTCTCTGATTTTTTTTATATGTGAACACATTAGTTTTTTTTTTAGTAAATGATAAATATACATATATATATTTTATGGGAATAAGATTTTGGAACAGAAAGTTCTGTATTGTTTATAAAGAAAAAAAAATGAATAGAAACTGGAAACTTGATACTGTAAGTAATTTTGTTTAAGTTTTGAAATTGATTTGATTAATCTTATATATTAGTATATTACAGAAAATATTACAGTAAGGTAATTTTTATGATTTCAAAATAATTGTAAGCAGTTTGAAAAAAATGATGAAAATTAATATACATATTTTAAATTCGCTTGATCTTAAAATTTATTGATTAAGTTTAAATAATTAACTAATTTAATTTATTTGGTTACTAAAAATAACTTAAAGGAAATTGTTTGGAATTAAATTAATAAGATAAAGTAAAATTTTACCAAATGGAAATTTGTTATTCGATCTATTCGAATATTAATAGATTTACAAAATAATTTATACAAGGTTAAAGTCGAGAAAACAAAAGAAGGATTGGATTGGATTGCCAAATAAAAAGCTAAGGTGAGATTTTTCTCACTCAAAAATTGATGTTTGCAGTTATTGATTGCTATTGGATGTGATATTAGATATAGTAGGATATATCTATTATATATAGCAATATATACATATTGGCATATGTATATATTGGATTGATGATTTCCCGCCTCGTATAGCGGATGAGACCCTATTGCGCCGTTAGTAAGCGGATATTTTTATAAAACCCATATACCGCGATATTCCACCTCGAAGTGGAATGGTATTGTGCTAACGTCTTTGGATGCAGGGAAACAGGTTGGAGGGATCCAACTGGATTCCTCAACTGTATTTATTTATTTACAAATGTTGATATATATTCTGTTATCATATGATGATATATGATGTTTTATGTTGTGATGGACTAATTGATGCGTTGCATCATTGGATTCAAATTTTGAAATTTAAAAATAACGATGTTGATTTTAAAAGTGAAATTTTAAAAGCGATCTTTGAAAATATGCGTTTATTTAAATTGTTGAATTGATTTACTTTAAATAGATAAACGTTAAAACTTTAAAGTTATAAAAGTTAAGATTTTGTGAATTTTAACAAAAAAAAAAGTAATTTCTTTTGAAATAAAGAGTTAAGAAATTTACAAAATGGTTTAAGTTGAGATTTTTGAATTATTAAACCAATGTATATAAAAGATGTATCAAATTGATATTCATCAATTAAAGTTATTGGAATTTTAAAATGAGTTTTATAAGAGATATGAAATTTATAATTATAAAATGTGAAGATATGAAATTTATAATTATAAACTGTGAAGATATGAAATTTATAATTATAAAATGTGAAGATATGAAATGTATAGAATTATAAATTGTAAAGGTATGAAATTTATAGATTTATAAAGTATGAAGTTGTAGAATGAATGATTATAAGAAATTTACTTATAAATTGGATTTTTGCTTTTAAATGGAATATTGATCGGATTGTTAATAAAGAAGATTTATAAGTCGAGGTTGTTATTTAAAATAGAAATAGAATTTATAACCGTGTTTATAAATTCGAAATCGATTGAATTTGATAAATTAAATATAGAAGATTATTTAAGAAGATATATTCGCGATTTTGGATAGCGAATTTTTATTGAAATAAAAATGTGTAGAAATGATTGAAATTGGGTTAAGTAAATTATATTCACGATTTTGGACAGTGAATATATTGTTAAGTAGAATAGATATGGTTTTGGGAAAGTGATATTTGAAATGAAGTTAAACATTTTAAAGACGTTTTAAAATGTGAGAAATATCGAAATCATAGATTTCAACATTTATTGTTGAAATAGACGTTTTCGAGAAAGAAGGAAATGGTGGACAATAACACTGTTGTTATAGTAAATGATTTCCGGAAGGAAATGTTTTATATAGTATTGGGATTTATATATCTATCTAAATTTCGAATCCCTATACTAGTGATTTTGAGTCGTCGTAACGATGTTTTACGTAACATTCGTTTTGACTCAAATAAATGTTGTTATAGTAAATGATTTCCTAAAAGAATGAATATATACTTAATTTGATTTAAGTATATTGAATATTTTCAACTGTTGAAAATAAATGATTTGTGAAATACTTATTATAAAATAAGTATGGCAATGCTTTTCCAAAATGAAATGAAACGTTTTTGAGACTTATCTTTGTAAAGATAAATTGAAGTTGAATATTTGAAAATGATTGAAAATCGTATATCAGTAGATATTTTTGAAATATAAATTCACCATGGAATTTATAAAAGAAAGGGAAACTGTTTAGAAAAATAAACGTTGATTTATTTTTGAAGAGTGGAAATTTTATATCTAGTAAAGATATTTTTGAAGATAAAATAATTTGGGAAAATTATTTGGAATCTGATGATGTTGCGCATCTTTATTTTATAGTTAAATAACCGACTATCAATAATTACCTTAAATAGGTATTTGTTGTGAATTGGATGAATTTGAATGCCACACTTATTTTTGAATAAGCGCTCACTATTCGGGTTAGCTGGGAAAGGACCATGGGGTCGTATAACCCATTCCGAATATGTGATACGTCGTTATGAATCGCATTCGAAGACCGGTGTTGAAGACCGGATATTTTTGAAAACGGAAGGATTACCGTCGAGTTACTCTACATCGACTGATCTTCGATTTAGAGGTTTTATCACCCTTAGTGACGGGAAGTCCGGACGTGATTAGAAATTTATCCGGAAATGCAAGGGCTTCGTGAGAAGTGCCTTCGGTTCTGTTCGATCCCGGAACAGACTTGTATGGATTGTGTGTCTGACGTTACAATTTGAGATATTGAGCTGATTTCTTTCAAATACATTTCTGTTGGTGGCGGAGAATTTATTCTCTTAGCTTAACACCCTTCTCTGAGACGTACGAGCTCAGAGGTTATGTAGTTGAAATTTATCAGCGATATATCCCAATTTGGTAACGTGGCATACTGAGTGTTGCTGTGAAATGATCAGTGTTTGATCATTTGTGATATGATCATTTGTTTGATCTTATATCTTTGTGATCATAGGTTGATCATTTTGTTTGACCCGAAGCAGGGCTTTGTAGAAAGCGTAGCTTTGTGGACGAGACTTCGTCGAGCCTCACACCCCGGAAATGGTCGAAACAGGAAGAATGCGGCAAGGTTCTAGGGCGTAGCGCCCCTTAGTGTATGTCATTCCTTCTGGATAAAGGTGGTATCATGGTATGGAGCCCAGATACTTAACCTCTGTGGTTGCTGCAAAATTTATTTCTTTGTGGTTGTTGCGAATCGGGGATCCTCGGGAAGATCGGTGACGATCGGGGGATGGCATACGCGTGTCAGTAGTTACCTATTTTTGCAGAGGTAACCCGGCCTTGTGTTGGCATAGATCCGGTTAGGTTCTCGGGTCGTCTATTCCAGGGACGTACCCATCGTGGATAGGAAGTTCCTTAGCCTGACCATTTGTTGGAAATCCAAAGAAACAATACGAGCCTTTACGATTTCAATTGTATAACCTGTCTCCTCAGGAGGCAGCTATAGCAGGCATAATATAATGGTACCTATGCTGGCTAAGATTTATATTATACTTTCGAAATGTTTTCCACTATGCACTAATAATAATATCAAAAAGGTTTTGATTTTTGCGTAGTAAGCATCTTTGACTAACATAAGAAGAAATCTCCTCCAAGTCTGCGTTTGCATTGTGTGTGTGGTGGGAGGTCTTATGGTAGTTTCATTTTCCAAAAGCATTGCGAATTGACTTTAAAAATTTTCTGTTGTTTATTTTAAAGATAAATAACTGTTTTACGATCTCACACCAGTCACCATGACTGACTTGGAGTTTATTGTTCCCTTCTAAACTCTGGGTGCCCACCAATTTCCACACGGGCAGCCTAGAGTTATGTTATCAGGATATTCTGGATATTCTGGAGCTTTGGAGATAAGCTGGATGGCGAGACGTAGTATTTATATCTGATAGTATTTATTCCGCTGTGTATTCTGTATGAGGACAAGTTATATAACTGTCCATTGATGTGCTGTGTTGTATTGAGTCGTATATTGACTCTGATTGATGTATGTATAACAGATATAGTTCTTTGTTTTAAAAGACTAGTAATTATCTATTGTATATTGTTCCGCTGCGATGTGTAAGATTCTGATATTGTTTTCTGTTCTGATGTTCTGATGTTGTTCTGTTGTTCTCTCTTTTTTTCTTCTATCTTCTTCTTCTTCTACTTTTTCTTCTTTCTAAAACCCTCACTATTGGAGTTTCCGGCACTCGATTGCTCGGCAGTCGATAAATTGAGTATCGATGTCGAATTTTCGAAAGTCGAAAATTTCCGTACGTGACATGTGGGTCATTGTCTAGGCCCATGGTGCTGTTGCAAGTTCATCCACCCACTTTCCTCTAGCCTTTTCCAAATGCATCATCGGAATGGACTTAATGATTTTATTTACAGCTTCAACTCGTCCATTAGCCTGAGGGTAAGCAACTACCGCAAATCTCTATTCAATATGATGCTGATGATAGAAGTTTTTGAATTCAGCACTGTCGAATTGAGTTCCATTATCGGTTACTATAGTTTGCGGAAGGCCAAAATGGCAGATGACGTTCCTGACGATGATGTTGACTACTTTCTTTGTCATGATCGTGGCTAAAGGTTCTACTTCGGCCCATTTGGTGAAGTAATCAACTGCGACGATGATGTACTTTACACCACCTTTAGAGATCGGTAAGGAACCGGTAATATCTACGCCTCATATAGCAAATGACCATGGGCTGACCATTTGTGTGATTTTCGTTGGTGGAACTCTCGAAACTTCTGCATACATCTGGCACTGTCGCATCGCTTGCATATTCAGCAGCATCTCGATTGACACTCGGCCAATAATACCCATAATTGAGTATATTCTTTGCTATGGCCTGCTCCCCAGTGTGATCGCAACATTCTCCTTCATGGACTTCCTTTAAACCTCATTTTATTTCATAATGAGCGATACACCGGAGCAGGGTGGCAGAATAACTCTTTCTATACATAATTCCTTGCTAAATAATATATCATGAAGCTTTGCGAAGGACTTGTCGTTTTTCATTCCTCCGTTCGGGCAAAACTCAATGTACCAAATAGTCTTTGATTGGAGTCATCCACGACTTCTTCTCAGGATTGGTCTTTAGTACCCAGTCGATTTCTATCAGGTTTATGCTTGGAGCGTTTAGTACATCGACAGTGACCAAGCCCAATTGTTGTCTATCCCCAGTGCTAGGAAACTTCGCCAAAGAATCGGCCACTTTGTTTTGATCTCAAGGAATTTGAGTAATATCATTGTATTCAAAGTTAGTCAATAACTCTCAGACCTGGGTAAGGTATGGGGCAAGTCGTTGTCTTTTAGCCTGGTAATCTCCTCTGACGTGGTATACTACCAACTGTGAGTCGTAAAAGATTTCAAGAGATTTTATCCCCAGTTCTCTGGCGAGTTTAAGTCCAGCAACCAAAGCTTCATACTCAGCTTCATTGTTTGTTGCAGGGAAATCAAGCTTTAAAGCATAGCAAATTGACTGATCTTTTGGAGTTACTAGCACAACTCTAGCTCCAGAACAATGATCATTGGATGCCTCATTTGTATACAACTTCCACCGTAGGGTAGGGGTTTAACCGCTCAGTAGGAAATTATCATGCGTAGTGAATTCTGCTATAAAGTCCACCAGTGCCTATCCCTGGATAGCCCTTCGAGGAAAATAAGTGATGTTGAATTAGCTCAGTTCGATATTCCACCGGAGTAACCTTCCAAACGTCTCAGGCCACTGTAGGACCTGTCGTAACGGCTGGTCAGCGTAAACATTAATAGGATGAGCCTAAAAATAAGGGTGGATCTTTCGTGAGGCAATCAACAAATAGTATGCCAATTTCTCTATCTTCGGATAGTTCCTTTCAGCTCCTGTTAATTGCTTGCTAACATAATAAACTGGTCTTTGAATCCGGTTCTCTTCACGAAGCAATGTGGCTCTTATAGTATGTACCGACATGGCCAAGTAGATATATAAGTCTTCATGGTCTACTAGTTTTGACAAGATGGGAGGTCTCTCTAAGTTGGCCACCCGAGCTTGGAATGCGTCTTTACAATCCTGTGTCCATTGAAAAAAAATATTTCCCTCTTCTAATAAAGTCAAAGAAAGGAATGCATTTATCGGTAGCTCTGGAAATAAATTGACTCAAGGTGGCAACCTTCTCATTCAGGCTCTGTACTTGTTTAATAGTCTTTAGCGCGTGGATGTTGTGAATGGCTTGGATCTTTTTGAAATTAGCTTCGATTCCACGGGCATTAACAATAAAACCCAAGAACTTTCTTAGTGCAACACCAAAAGAACACATCAGAGGTTTGATCTTCATTTTGTGATATCGGAGAATATCGGACATTTCTGCTAAGTCTTTAATGTGGTCGCAAGATCGTCGTGACTTCACGAGCATATAACCCACGTACACCTCCATCGTCTTTCCGATCTAATCTTTAAACATTCTATTAACTAGACGTTGATAGGTCGCTCCAGCATTCTTTAATCTAAATGGCATCACCACATAATGATATAATCCAACGTCAGTAGTGAAGCTGGTTTGCTCTTGATCGGGAATGTGCATCGGGATTTAGTTATATCCAGAGTACGCATTCATGAAAGATAGCAATTCGTGCCCCACGGTTGAGTCTACCAGCTGGTCGATCCTTTGAGGGGAAAACTGTCTTTCGGACTTGCCTTGTTCAAGTCCAAGTAATCAATCCATGTTCGCTATTTGCCATTCGATTTTCTTACAGGTACAAGGTTAGATACCAATTTACGGTAGAGAGCATTGCGAATAAACCCATTATCTTTGAGTCTATCCACCTCCTCTTTAAGAGCGGGAGATCTCCCCGGACCATGCCACGCCTTTTTTGTTTCACCGGGACGTGCCTCCGGTCGATATTCAATGCATGGCTCAAAATGGCAGGCAAGATCCCATACATGTCAGAGTGAGTCCAAGCGAACACGTCGAGATTCGCTTGGAGAACACCAGCAAGTTTTTTCATCAACGAGGGTTGAGCTACGATCCAATCCTTAGGATCCATGACGGGTCATCGTGGCTGACCATGATGTCAATCGTCAGCTCAGCCGTTGCAGCCTTGGTCTCTTTGGGCTCCTCCTCATCATCCCTCGAATCCATATAACTATAAAACCTATTGTGGTGCTCGAGCCAAGGATCAGGCGTCTGTGGCTTGGATGCAGAGACGCTTATCCACACCCTTACTTTTCTCCTTCCGTTGAGCATCCCTCAATTCAGCTACGTAGCAGGCACGTCCGGTCGCATAATAACCATAAACAACTCTAACGCCATTATCTGTTGGAAACTTCAAAGTCAAACACCATGAGGCAAGAGCTGCCTGGAACTCAGCTAGGGCCGATCGGCCTAGATAAGAATTGTATGGAGAGTCGACATCCAAAACGACAAATGGCAAAGTTTGCATTCTTCTACGGTCACCTTCTTCCAACTCCATAGGCAATTCAATGTAACCAACAACTTCGGTCGCAACACCCATTAAAGCCATGAATGCAGGCTTTAAACGTTTCCAAATCCTTGGCTTTCATCCTCATCTAATCGTAAGCTTTTTTGAAAATTATATTCACAGAGTTTCCACTATCAACCAAAATTCTCCTCACTAAGGCGGGGCCAATCATGGCCGAAATGGCCATTGGATCGATCATTAGTGCCTCAACCTTGCTTTCATCTCTGTTTCTAAACACTATGTCATATGTCATTCACTACAAGAAACTGGACTTTTTATAGCACTCATTCATAGCGTTTCTGCCTTTAGTCTTATTAAATAATAAGGAATAAAATACTTATACTTACTAAACGCTATACACTTCCCGTATGGGCCCAAATTAGTATTAAATTTCGCTTAAACGTTGTACATATCACTTAGACCCATACAGAACGCGGCTTCTTTTCATTTCCTTTTTTTCCATTTCCCTCCTAGAATTTCACTACCCACCTATCTTCCTCATCTTCCTCTCCCAGCTCGCAAATTTCACTCCCAAGATTTCAGATCGTAGTAAATCACAACTCATAACTTATAGTAGATAGCCCTAAATTTAAATCATCGCAACATTAAGTTCATGCCCTAGCTTCCTCATCTTCGGTTAATCGCAACTGTCTAGATCTTAGTGGGCCAAACCCTAGTTTCGTTCTCCATGATTTTAGGTATTTTCTTTAAACCTGTTGCTTTTTCTATTGGGTATTTACTTTAAACCTATTGATTCTTCTGTTGGGTATTTTCTTAATGGTTCAAAAGTTTGAAATTAATTAGTTGTATAGAATTCAAATCATATGATTTTCATAGGAATATTATAAAATATATAATGGGGTTAAGGACAATGAAACTTATAGTTTGCAGCTTCTTACTATGAAAATGAGCTACCAGAGATGCATATTCCTAGTAGAAAATGATACAGGTTGGAGATACATAGCGAGAGAAGTTTGAGATGGATTTAAGGAAATTGGTTTATTCATTATTATATAACTATTTAAAGTTAACACATACTAGCATTGTTAGTTTGATCATTTATTACAGCAACTATCATTAGTTATCTGAGAAAAAAACTTTCAGTCTATTATTGTAAGAAGGGTCATGGTTTGCTATATTTTGCAATGCTTTTATTAAGATTAGTCAAGCTATGATAAATTGGTTTCATAATTAGATATGAGATTTCATATAAATTTATTATTGGAAAGTGATAGGCATGACAGGCTGAGAAATATTCTGCAATTACATGATTACGTAATGAGGGTACACAACTTTTTTATGCTTTCATGCTTGGTTTAGTTTAGTAGCTCGAACGAATTATGTTTTATGATAAAATCAAGGTTGACACCTTCAATATAAATGCAAATATTAAATTGAATAGGAAATATTTGTTGAGGAGAAACCAACCTGAACAGAGGGTTATGTTTCCCTCATTTTTTTTGATGTTTTATATATTTCCCTTTCTTCTCTTCGTCATTTAAACAAAGGTACGTCTTTTGCAACTATTTTTGAAATCTTCCATCCTTTTTTTCGTAAGTTGTAGCATTGGTTGTGTTCGTAAGAAAAACAGTTTACATTTCAATTTTGTATTGCTTAGATTATCATGCATCTACCAAGAAAAACAATTAAGTAATACAGACAAAATTTTACCAGACATTCATTCTATTTTTATTTTTAGCAATAGTCATGAATTATTAGTTTGTTCTTTAGCTTTAGTCAATATTAATTTTTATTTAACATTACACATTGCTTAAGTATTCTTGTTATAAGTTACAATTTCATCTTTTTCTTGATTTAGAAGGTAAATGGGTCATTTGAAAACTGAAAAGAAATTTTCACAAATAATACATGTGAGGAAGCCGGAAATAGCCTCTTTGCAATGCGAGGGAAATACTGCGTACATTATCGACCTCCCCAGAGCCCGCTATTGTGCGGGAGCCTCGCGCACTGGGTTCCACCTTTAAATACATGTGAGGAAGTTTGCATACCATGTTGCCATTTAGATAAGACTGCTAGAAGTAGATACATCTGTAATTGCACATGTACCTGAAAAAAGAAATGAAATCAATAAGAGTTCATTTTTTTCATCCAAAGTGGTTTGAGTGATTTGAATAACAAACTTGCAACACTCGCTATAAGAGATAATAATTATGGCCATACCTTGATATATGTCCCTAACCTTTTGAAAAAAATGAGAAGCTGAACAATAGTGTAAGTTATGCAAAATTTGTTTCTGGCTTTTTCTTCCAGGATGGATTCACCAGCATCTGCAATAGTAAGAGCAAAATCAGTGTTGTTTAACGGTAATTAACATTTGATTTTAATTATACCATCTTAAAGATAGTTTTAATGTTTTGACATAGCCAATATAACTTATTCTTGTTGTTGCATTATTTTATTAGATCAATATTTTTTGATCCAGTCATGATAAAGCCGATGATATCAAATTTTTGTACCAAGGGGTTGTTTATGGTACAATTGATAATACTCCAAAATAATCTTGGAGTTTATTCTTTTATATGATGTTATTGCTTTGCTAATTTACAAAGTGGAAATCGAACCCATCAACTATTTAGAAGCATATTTAAAACAATTATATGTATATCTATCAAATGATAAGGTTAATTTGTTGTTTTACTTATTAAATGTAAATGTCATATTTACTTGTGTTCTATATGTTTGTATACATGAGTCAATGATTACAGGTAATTAATACACTAATTATATTTATCATGCTCTTAAAAAATTGATATTTGATTCCTATAATTACAGGAAGATGATATATTGCAAAATGAAATGCAACTCAGTTGCAAAAATGAGCTGCAATGCAACTGCAACTGATTTGTAATTTGCAATTTAGTTTCAAAACCGAGTTGCATTTCAATTTGCAAAACTGAGTTGCAATGCAACTTAGTTTGCAACTGTGTTGGAAATTGCAACTTAGTTCATAAACTAGATTTGCAAATTGCAACTTATGGTGATTAATTGATTGTCGACTCAACCTATAGTGGTCTGATTAATTTGGGACGAGGAAGTCGCGTAAGGGTATTAATAATACTAAAGCTACAAAATTGAACTATAGTTTAAATCATAATAATTTGTCCATCTTTAAGAAATTCTCATGTTTCTTACTGTTCTATGTGTTTTGAATTGCTCTTTGTTGACTGATTACTTGTATTCTATAGGTGTGCATTAGACATCTTTGGGTTGCATTTTCAATTTTAAGGGAAAATGTATCGATGCTAGCAAACAAAATTAGGATACAAAGCATACTGGTACAATACACAACCCTCATATAGAGTTTTACCTCCATGTGAGTTTTTTTTCTTTTTTTAATAAATTATCTTTTTATACATTGGTACACACACATTCTTTCTAAGTTGAAACTTTGTTTATGATTAATCTATGGTGTCAAGGTCGATGGGGCCAGTTTAATCTATGTTAACATAATAGTGAAATAACTTCAGTAAGATTTGATTTATCTTTCAACCTAAGATGCATTTATCATTTTTTGAATATCTTCGTACATGTTATATGTAAATTAAACTGAAAATTACTTGATTTTGTGTAATTGTCATTATCAGCATTTATCTGCGTTAACTGCCCTTAGGGTATTTATGATGTATTTCTATTTGAACTTCTTCGTATCTTTGAATGTTACATGCTGAGCAACCTGAAAGCTTTATCTGGTTTTTTTGACATAAAAAATAAAGTTCCAAACCATTTTTAACCTAAGGTATTGAATTAGAAATGAAGCAACATTATGAAATGCTGATGTATTTCTAACCATGTTAACACATCAGATGTCATAATGTTCCATGCTAAGCAACATTTCTAACCTAAGTTATTGGGTTATACAGGTACATTGATGCCTGGATTAAGATGGAGTTACGCAAGACTGTCAGTTTCTAGACTTGGGACTGTTAACGGATGGATGGGCCATTGTGTGATGAATCTCTGGATGTAGTAATTCATAAAACTTGAATGATTAGCTTGTGAAAATGTTTGTATCCGACAATGATGAATAGTTGATGATGCTTTGAGATTTGTCGATTGTTGATCGTGAATCTAAATTGAGAGAAGAGATGGATTTTGGTGTTTGCAAAGTCTGAAACTAGCTGAGAATCTCAAATCTGAAGTTGGCTATGTCTGAACAAGAATTAGGTAGTCCATTCGACCGATTATTAGACTGGTGGGAGTGAGAACGTAACTGCAGAGTTGGAGAAAAAGAATCTGAAAGTTTTATGAGGTGGTGCTCCTGCTAATTCAGTTAGAACATGTGAGTTATGCAACGTTGTCTGCAACAGCGACAAGACATCTGCCTTCCATCTTGCTGGAGAAAAACAATAACAAAAGGCGAATGTATGTAGCTTACTATGCTTCAACTTTACCATGCATTTCTCACAGCAGTTAATGAATGATGTAGGTATTTGGAAGACCAAATATTCCTCCACATGTGAAATATTTGCATTTCACAAACTAAGTTGTCGGTGCCAAAAAAGTAAGGGCTGCTGTTGGCATTAACTTTGTTCAATCAACATTATGTGATATATGCAAGATAAATTGAAACTATCAAGAAGCTTTCGATGCACACAAAGTTGGTAGGAAACACCTTAATTAATAATTTGCAAAAACTGTAAGAGTCCATCAATCTGAATCTGGTGAAAACTAATCAAAGCAAGAGCGAAGGGAAAGAACCGACAAAAGGTTGACCTGGAGGTAAAGAAGATGAAGGTTGAATCAAGGAGCTGCAGCAAGTGCGGTAAAAGTTTGCACATATTGTAATATAGTGTGCAACCAAGAAGTCACTTCTACTTTAGCCTATGCAAATCCAATTACAGCCATTGCTAGGCAAATTGAGAGTCTGATTCTACCGAGTGTCAAAGACGTTTCTCAGAATTGGTAACACATACTAAATTATGATTTCTTTTGCTTATTTGCGGTATGAGTGTTGAATGTTATGTACCTGTATATTTTTTCCTACTTTTAATTCTATGTTTAATATTTAGAGTGGGAGGTAGCTTTCACAGTTGTGCAATTAATATAGTGTGTTATCCATGGTTTAGTTGGTCGAGCTGGTGAAGCTTAAATACAAAATTAGGATGGCTATAATTGAAACTTAAATATTCATTTTGCAATAATTGCGTCTGATTTAAGTACTGGTACTAGAAGAAAAAGAAGGGAGGAGTATGCCAATGAAGTTCTTAAGTTATGCTGAGATCAATCTATACAATTCTGATAATGAGAAATCAGTCGTAAACAACGAGTTCAGCTGTAACAATATCCCTCTATCCTCTACAGTTACAGCAAGCACCAAGAGACATACCGTTCAGGTACACATAATTAATAATAACAATAATAATTCTTTCTTCTTATAATCAATTTGTTAGCTTTTGTGTTATCTAGAAACAAGAGAGTTCAAAAGGCACTTGCAAGAAGCCGAAGAAAGGACCATCTTCTTCTTCCATGGGGACGATCATGGTACAAATGAGAAGCTGTTGAAATCTGCTTATTTTTCCTGCTTTTAATTACTTTTTTAATCTGAAGTTTAACGATGATAATTAATAGATTCGAAAGCAGAAACTAGGTGATAGAATCGCAACGTTGCAACAGCTAGTTTCACCTTTTGGCAAGGTCTCGTTCTTCGTTTTTCCAAATTGTCAAACATTTGATAATCATATTTCTATGATAATTTAGACGGTGGATTTAATTAGAATGCATTGTGTTTGCAGTCAGATACAGCTTCAGTGTTATAGGAAACATTAGAATATATTCGGTTCTTGCAAGACCAAATTCAGGTATCAATCAATGTGTACAATGATCTACTTACTTTAACATGTTCGTTTTTATATCGTAAATATTTGACTATAACATTATGCTTTTGGATGAATTACAGTATGCGGCTAAGAGGAAAGATGGATCAGGAAACAACGATCTAAGGTTACGAGGGTTGTGTATTGTACCAGTATCATGCATCAAAGAAGTTGAAAGTGAAGATGATGTTGCTGCTTATTCATGTCGATACTGGTACAATACACAACCCTCGTTGACCAGTTACATGGGCCAGTTTGCGTCAGAAGAATACATCTACATGTCGATATTGGACAGAATCTTAACACGGATACAAAGCTTCCCACAGGTAGAAAAATAATAGTTTTTCCATCATGTGAGCAAATTGAAGGGCTTTCACCAAGTTTTGAATCGGCTAAGCTCGAAAACTTTCACATGATGATAAATTCGATTTTAAGCCACGTCAAAAATTATAAAGCTTCGGCAGAACGTAAAATCATTCTAGTGCTTCCGTAAATTCTATTAATTTCATGCTTCGTTATCAGCATCTTAAGTTCTTGTAACGTACTCGTAGTGCAAACATCAAATTCTTGGTTCACATATTCTTACTCAGTTTACAGACATCATTTGCGAACGTTTCTTATCATGAAGTTTAAAATCAAAAGACCTCAGCAGCAGTGACCAAGACCAGTATCGACGAAATATCATGTTCAAAGTGTCCCGTTTAAAAGACCGAAAATACATACTCACACATCACAGTACATAATTTAACAGATATATACACAAAGCATCCTCCGCATATATAACCGAAAATTTCCTAACCAAACTAAAACCCAATTTAAAGTTCACCTTCCTTCCTATTTGGATATAAAAGACTTACAATTGAGGTTAACTTGTTTTTTCCCTTCCCTTTTTTGTCTTTCTTTCATGATGTTCATCCTAATACGGTTTTGATCATGAATATTATCTTCTGATTATATGTTTTACTTGCACATAACCTGCACTTTTGGATCATGAAAATTTGGGGAGGAAATGCACCATCATATCTTTATAATGGCTTTCTAGAATGCTGTAATTCTCCACAAGTTCTGCATATGCTTCTGGCATTATTTGTTTCATTGTTTCAATGTCCTGTGGTGTCTTGATTCCAGCAACTACATCTTCACCCTATTTTGGGTCTGCCATAAATAGGGATTTATATTTAATGGTGCTTAACAAAGAAGTGAAGGAGAAAATACAAGAAGTAGTGAACTCGAACAAACTGAAAAGCAAAGCAGGAATATGGTAAGTTGTCTACTTGTTGTAATCATCAACATTTTTTTAAATAGGAAGTCTTGATTTATTCCCCTTTTTAGTATTGTAGGTCTTAACATTTCTTTTGCTCCTCTCTTAATAATTATCAGGAATAGAGCCCTGGACGTTTGAGCAACATCTTGGCGAAGCAGTTTTTATTCCAGCAAGATGCCCTCATCAAGTAACAAATAGAAAGGTTAGTGTTCTCTATACATTATTATTGATTGATATATAGAGGATTTTAGCAACGGTGTAATGAATTCATATTTTTGTTATTTTTTTTATCATAATTATACATCAGATTATTTTGCTTTTTATTTAAGATCGTACATTTATTGATTTTGTTAGATATTATAGGATGTTTATACTGTACTTTATATAAATAATTTGATCTATTTGTCTCAACTGATGATTTTCACCCTTGATAAATTTGAGAGACTTACTGGAGAAAAACTAGATAGTCTCAAACCAAAGAAAAATAACTAGAAACTAATTTCATTTAATCCTAGAAAAATGTCACTAAAAATATAAGTATAGTCATTATATATGTATTCAATTATACAATATTTTTCTCATTTTTCCTTTTGCGTGGTAGCGTGTGTGTGTGTGTAAAATCTCTATGTGTATGTATTCAGTTATGAGTCTAAACTTTTGTTATTGTAATTTTTCAGTCTTGCATTAGAGTAGCCATGGACTTTGTTTCTCCTGAGAGTCTCATTCAATGTGTCAGTTTAACTGAAGAGTTTCGACTGCTTCCAAAAACTCATAGGTCAAAGGAAGACAAATTAGAGGTACATATTGTTTTCAGTTAATGTATTTAGAAAAAAAAGAAAAGAAAATCATTTCTCGCTTAAGTTAGCAACTTCATCTGCATTTCTCTCTGTGATCATGTATACTTATGAACTAAAGATCTTATTATTTTTCTTGGTTTATAACTTTATGCCCGGATTAGTTAGCTTCACATGATGTAGAAACTGACCTGACAGCTGTTCCATATTTTGTATGCAGGTAAAGAAAATGTCTGTATATTCCATGCAAGAAGCTGTGAAAGAAGCTAAAAAATTGATATCCTCTATCAGGTCAGACTGGTGTATTTACAAGTTACTGAACAATGCTTCTGTCAAATAGTGAAGTATTCTTTTGCTAATTCGAAGAGTTTCACTAAAAACCATATTTTAACATAGTAATGGGAAAAATCAGAGTTTGATATATGATTTGTATAAAAAGGTGACTTCCAATACTGGTTGTCAATGCTTATGAATACATATAGATCTATTATGCTTTCTTACTATGAAAAAGAATTGCAGATTTTAATATTCATTCATTATAATTTCAAAATAAAATATGGGTTCTTTTGGAAGTTTGGCATGTAAAACTATACTGAAGCAACCTGGAGCAATGTTTAGATCCTTGCAAGAATCTTCTGTAGCAGCCATTTCCGTATCATCGTCTCCATAACTGAGTATTTGTGTCCATTTGTTAGACTATTTTGAGCTATTATCATGTGACCATGTCTTGTAGTATTTGTATTCATTTGTTAGACTATTTTGAACTATTATCATGCGACCATGTCTTGAAGTATTTGAAATATTAGCAGAATTATTTGAAACTTTTCCACTGGTTTGATTGTGTGTTTCCAAATTAGAATTCAGTGCAACGTTATCATTGTTACATATAGTTGTTGTCATCTTCTCGATTTGTTATTTTTGGGATCCACATTTTAATATATATATATATATGTGTGTGTGTAATGTGTATACATATATCTATCTATGTGCATATATATATAATATAATATAATATAATAAAAAGAAAATTGAAACAAATGTTGAAAATTAATATTATATAGAATAGCGTTTGAAAAACGCTATTGATTCATCAAATGCTCACAACTCTATATGAGATGTAAGATTTATGCATCAAAAACGCTATAATAGAATCAAAAACGCTATAGTAGAAAATAAAAATGCTATACAAGCATGACAAGAAATTCTATCGAAAAACATTGTAACGCTATAACATGGTTTGATGAAACGCT
This sequence comes from Allium fistulosum, assembly GCA_030737815.1. NCBI lineage: Eukaryota > Viridiplantae > Streptophyta > Magnoliopsida > Asparagales > Amaryllidaceae > Allium > Allium fistulosum. The sequence continues at coordinate 241,788,882 of CM060902.1, forward strand.
ATAAAATGTGCTCGAAAACGCTATAGAAGTTAAATGAAGGATTATATTCCCTATAGCGTTTGAGTTTAATAACAGAGAAAAAACGCTATGGTAGGTTGCAAACGCTATGCCCTTTTGTAAACGCTATTAGCTATTATAGCGTTTTCCTTCCTGCTATGTAATGATGCCGGCCTACCATAGCTTGTGGTTCCACGGCGTTCTCTTAAATGCTATGGTAGCCTGTTATAGCGTTTTTCAAATGCTATGAAACCCATAAACTGTTGTAGTGATTGTACGTTGTTGTTTTGCCGAAGCTCCATCTTCTGTACTCGAACAACATTCAAAATTCATACGCCTGATCTCGCTAGCGTAGCGCTCCATCTCATGCCAACTCTTATCAGATGGATGTGGTCATCTGACAGTGGTATTGATTACTAACCTTCCACCAGTCTGCGCAGGCTCCTCAACCCTGTGTGGGGTTGTCCTCGGTTGGGGTCAGATGACCCTTGCCCGCCATCTTGTGGGGCTTTAACAAACTAGTGTAAATTTCTTTCTCGAATCAATTTATCAATAATATCCTAGAAATGCCTACACTCATTTGTGTTATGACCATAACATTCATGAAACCGGTAATACTTTCCGGTTTGTTTCTACTTCTCCATTGATTCTTTCGGAGGTGGCTTTCTGTACTGCATGGTATTGCAGGTAGAAAAATATACATTCTCTAGAGATGTATTAAGTGCCATTTAGATATCATACATCAAAGTCCTAGGCTTTCCTCTTCAAAAATCCCTCTTTTGTTCTCGGCTCCTATCTCCACCTTTTTTTTGCTGATTTGGTTTATTTTGGATATTCACTTGAACTTTTCTAGAACTATCACCAGACTGTTTCACTGCAATGTTACTTTATACTTCCTCTCCCCTTGGTTCCACAACATTCTTCTTCATGGAACATCGGCCTTCTTCTTTCCTCAAATACTCAGCCGCCTTTGCATAGAAACACTTCAATGTTGCAGGTGGTTTGCCTGCCAACCGGTCGCCAATATCGGAATCGGGGTCAATTCCTCTTGTTACCGCCATCAATATTGAATGTCCATTTGATTACTAAAATCCATGATGGTTGTATGGAATTTCTCCAAATAATCTTTTAGCGATTCTCCTGGAGCCTGGATCACACTGGATAGGGACATTACATCTTTGGGGTAAGTTGCGTGCATACGAAACTGCTCCATAAACTTTGTTGCTAAATAGTAAAATCTAGAGATTGATTGTAGGGGTAATCTTGTAAACCACATCGTTGATATGCCAGAGAGAGTTATAGGAAAAGATCTGCATTTTGTGGCATCATTGGCTCATGCGGAATCCATCATCCATTCATATCTCATGATATGCTGCCTGGGGTTGATTTTTCCTGCGTAGGCATGCATCGATGGCATATTGAACCTCCTTGGATACTCAGCATTTAAGATATTATCAGTGAATGGGGAATGGCTTCTTGAGATTCCCTAATCGTCATTGGTCAAGCCTTTGCTCTCTCTCACTAACCGTCTAACCATAGCCAACAAGTCCAACGTTTGGATAGTCGGAGCCAAGCGATGGTTGTGTTTCACCTCACGTGGATGGTCTGGTCGATGTCTACGGGCCATTCCACGCCTTCTTAGTTTAACATCCTCTCGATGTATATCACATACATTCACTTCATCATCATTTCGGGGAAGTAAATGGTCAACATTTGCTTGAACTCTAACATCCAGATTGATCACAGCATCATTGGCATGCAACATAGCTATCATTGGTTGATATCGTCCATCTAGAGAAAGATAAGTATCGATCGTTCTGGATGGATTGGCACCGATCGTAGTCATTCTGTTTGGAACGATCGGTGGAAAGCGGGTTGATACTTGGTATCTGTATGTTCTGCGGTGTCTACGTCTGTGATAGTCATCCGATGAACTAGAACTCTCTAACGTAGAGTAAGGGGTAGGGTCCTTCCTTGCTTTCCCATGCTGTTTGTAACGGTTCGGAATTTCACTCCTTTGATTAGTGAATATTTAATTAATTTTAAATATTCAATATATAGGTTTTATAATAAAAATAAACTAATTTTAATTAACTAATAATGAAACTAAAATCATTTTCACAATTCGTTTAACAAATTAAATAGTTCGTAGAAAAATAGAAAATGTGACCGAAGAACGTTTTCCGAAATTTCGACCTTTCGAACACCGGAAAGTTATCGGGAATGTTGTTCGTCTTTGTACACTATATGTACATATATATAAGAGTTAATTAACTATATAATAATACACTTGGAAACAAATTATCTTATATTAATTTAGATTAGCAAGTGATGTGACAAGACATTGTTTTAAAAATATTAATTTTTTTTAAATATATATATATATATATATATATATATATATATATATTAAGTATTTTCACATCTTAGATTTTGCAATCATTAACCATAATTATCTCTTATCACATCTTAGTTAATTGATAATTAAACTTATATATATATATATATAAAAGAAAGTGATGTGACTAAACATAATAATTATATATATATAAAGAAAGTGGTGTGACTAAACATAATTATATATATAAGGGTGATGTGATTAGACATAATTATATACACATATATATATATATATAATAAAAGATTTGTGATGTGACTAGATATAATGATGACATAGGAAATTTGCCTATAAATAGCCATATGTTTCTCCATTTTTCATCCTCTTTCCGCCAACCTTTTCTTCCTCATTTCTCACTTAAATGGAGGTTTTCTTTTATTGAAACGGTGTGAAATTTTAATGGCTACAACATTCTATTTGACCTTTTTTTTCAAATTTCTATAACAGTTTTGTCAAAATTCCCAATCTTGGTAAAGAAAATTTTCACCTAGAATTTCAGGTCCGAAAATTACCCTTCTTCTTTTGATCATAACATCTTCAAAACTATAAAAAATGAGTGATTCCTTTTCGAAATGATAGAGAAAAGAAATTCCAATAACTTTCTCTTTGAGTGCTTATTGAAACTCTATGATTAGTTAGCCTAGAAATCAGTTGCAAAATGATATATTTTTGGGTTTATTATTGAGAAATCGATGCTTATCCGAAGTCATTATACATTACAAAGATATGTCTCACTTCCTTGTTCATCCATGGCCTAGCCTACCTAATACATTTAGGATTCAAGACTCCACCTTTTTTCTTAGGAATGAAAGTGCTAGGTCGTACTCAAGTCAGCGAAAGTTTGGATAGCCTTCGGTGAATAAATTCCTTTACTTTTTGGGAAAGAATTTACATGTATATATAGTATTGTTATATGGTTGTATTTGTGATGTTATTATTTAGATTATGGTATGGTTTGGATGTGTATATGTGTGCCAATTTGTGGTTTAGCATTAGAACTTTGAATTAATGATTTAAGTGGTGTTTTGGTTATAAAATTATGATCTTTGGCCTGGAATTGGAAGTGATATGGAAAGTTAGTAAGTAAATTTAGTAAAGGGAAGGGTTAGTGAGCAACAAGTTGGAAATTACGGGTATCCGTAGCGATACTCGCTATGGATGGAGTTCGTTTAAAAATTTGATTTTCGCAAAGTTTGGTTTTTATACTTCAAATTATTTTGTAAATGGTTTATAAACTAAATAATGATATTTTAAAAGGTAAATTAAGAATTTAATAATAAAATTTTAATTAATTATGTTTTGATAATTAATAATTAAATAAGGATTAAACAATGGTTATTAACTTTTATTAATTAAAGGTTGGTTGTTAATTAATTATCTTTTAAAGTTAAGATTTATTTTAATTAATTCTTAATTAAGTTAGTTAATTACGAGTTAAGTATATGATTTATTTTTAATTAACTATTATTTAATTATAGGATTAATTATTAATCAAGTGTTTAATTATTTTTAAATTATTAATTAATTAAGGTTTAATTTATAATAAATTATTTATTAAAGGTTTAATTTATTATTTAAGTTTAATTAAAGATTATTTAATTAATTAATCGAGATTAATTAATATTTAATTATTAATAAATGATTAATTAATTACTTAATAATTAATAAAGGATTAATTTAGATTTAATTAATAGTTAATTGCTGTTAACTGTTTAATTAAATTAATCTAAGGTTCAAAGTAACGACCCGCTATTTTGGACCATTCAAATCGACAATAATCCACACATGTCGGACTCGAATACTTCAAAACAGTGGGTTGTTAATTTAAATTTTTTGCAAAACTCAGCATATACAATAAATAAATCAATCACAGAATCATAGACACAGAGTAATACAATAATACGCAGCGGAATAAATAAATAGTAGTTCATGAAGCTACTATATAAACATCAGAGTTAGAAATAAAATACAACAGAATATCTCAAATGCAGTGAAGTCTTCAGTACAACAGATGACCTGTCTGAACGAATCAACTAGAAAAGCTGAAAGCTGAGTCGATAGTTGGATCTCCAAATGAAGCTCCAAACTCCAAAGGTGAGTCTCAAATGTTGTATCCCTCGGTCTGACCCGAGTGTAAAGCAAAACACAAAACACTCGAGTCAAGATTAACATTCTTATATCAATAAATCCAACTCAAGTGAAATATCAACTGAAATACAAGTAACTTAAAGGATGTTTGGGATAACCATCCTCTAAGGATTCGCGGAACTATCTACAAGGTAGAAATATACACTATAACAACGTGGTCATTTCAAATTAATTTATTCTTCAAACCCAAATATCATTTCATTTCAAATATATCTATTTTGAAATATAAATTTAATACTTAAACATATTATATGTATTAAATCCATCTTAATTAAATTAAATATCATTATTAAATCAATATATATCATTACCATTTAAAATCAACATTTATTAAAACCATATATTTCTTTCCAAAACCATAGAATTTATTTTCAAAATATTTAAAGGGACCAACGGTGCCTATATACAATTTCCTATCCTATAGTCAGTTGATATGGATATTTATCATTTCAATCCGTAATTTAAGTATATACGCGTAGATATCATTTCGACCCGTAATCCCAAGTTCAATTCCAATGGAAATCGCTTGGGTTTATCATTTCAACCCATAACGATTTTCTCCTATTCTAAAGTCCGTTCAGGTATGTATCATTTCAACCCATAGTGAATTCTATACTAACAGGGAACTTGCAGAGTGATAACATATATTATAATAACAGAACATGCATATATCATCAATAACAATATAATATAAACAACATGATATGGTGTCATATCCCGCAGGTGAACATTTACAGATAATAGCATATATAACAATTTAAATAACTACAGCAGCATATTTCAATTGTCGTTTCAATTGAAATCAAATTTAATAAATATAAGGACATTAATCGTGAGTAAATTCTCACCTTTCGAGGATAGAGGGATAAACGAGAATGAGAGAAGTTATGAATCCAGGCACGAATTCCCAAGTGAAACAAGATGGATACGAATCTGCCGATCAAAGCTGATAAATGGAGTCGATGGAAAATAAATCGAATCAGTTTTGATATAAAAGGAAAATATATACTATTATTATTATTAAATATATTTGTTTAAGATAAATATTAATTATTCCAAAATCATTATTCTTAAAACTCAAATATTTAAAAATCAAAGATATATGTGTTATACTTAAGACCCATACTTATATATTTCTTCACTAACAAATATAAACTTAACTATATATATATAACAACACTATAATAAAATATATATAGTACTCTTTGTAAGATAATATACTATGAACTGTAAACATATACATATTTGAATGGAAGAATATATGTATATAAAATATGATTCGAAATCTATACTTTAGTAACCCATATACTAATATCTAGACAAATGTATATATACATCTACTATGCGAAATACTATGGAACATATGCATATGACCTTAGATATTATTATTATTATAACATATACATATTACCAGGAAAATTAAAATAAGTACAGCTTTTATAACCTCTCTTGAACATAAGTATACACTGAATATATAGAGAACAGGCAAACATATATATATATATACGAAATAATATATACTAAGTTTGTAACGCATATTAAAACATATATGCATATCTTACACATTTAAAATCAATATCAAGTTTCTAAATACGTGTAAACAAAATCTATACGTTTCTTTCTTTACCAAAACATACTATCCACCAATATACACCTTCATGATATAATATATATAACACTCTATACTAGACTGTAAAACCATACATATGTTTTAAAACATATACTGACATATGTAATATATAAACAAATATACTCAACAACTTAAAGTTTGTATATATATCAACAATATCTATTAATTACCAGTATATATAACATACAAAATATATAACCGTCAATATTCCCATGTTATAAAATTATAGCTTATATAAAAATAGCTTTATAAAACTGTCAAAACATATACAACAGATCCTACAGCAAATAATATTTATATTCAATCAAATACTGGCATGTATTAATAACTTTTGTGTACATACATATAAAATAATATAGGTACAACCTACATACAACACCTTAAAAATTTACATGCTGACACCGTATAAACAGCAACTGATATGCCTTTATATACAATAAACATATACATTTAGTAAAGCTTGCATACATAAATATAGGTTACGTCCAACCCTGCCTAGCCTAGTATATACAACATTTCATATACAACTTATATAAGCTTTCTACAAAACAGAACTAAATTTGTATACTCACGTATAACATTGTAACTTATATATATTGATTTTCGTATTTCTATACTTACAAATATAAACTATATATAATTTACTTATATAAACCACCTTTTAAATAAATCAAAGTTTTGTCTGAATAAACATATTTAACTTTCGAATATATCTACTGTTACAAAAATATAGCTTTGATAAAACTATCAAATATGTACCGCATAACTTAATATGTACGAACTAATAAAATATAATATAGTTAATAATATATACAAACAAATAAATATAATATAGTATATATATTACTAAATCTTATGTAACATAAACAATAACTAATATAAATTTTTATACACGAACAAATAATACTATAGATCTAAGCAGATGTATAACAAATAGAGAAAAGATCAAGGAGTTTGCCTTGGTGGTCTAAAGGAGGGGCGAGAGGAGGATTCGGGTTTGGCATAGGCGGTGGATGATGAGGATTCGAGTTGAGGAGCAAGGAGGCTCAAGGCCGATGCCTTTGTGATGGTGGAAGGAAGAGAAGTTTCAAAGAGGAAGCAAAGCGATGAAGAGTTTTGCAAAAGAAAATGGGAGGAAGGAGAAGTAACAGCCAGGTAGAATTGAAGAAGAGGAAAGAACGAATGAAGAGTATGAAGTTATAAAGGTTAATAAAAGATGAACCGTTCAAAATGAATAACGTACACAAATTTACACGTTGATTTTCAAAATGGTCATGGGATGGCAACTGACACCTTGGATGGGGCTGACAAATATTAAAGCAATTGATTGATGCGCGTTTAAAATTTTGAAACGCAAAAGAAATCAAACCTTCACGGATTCGGTACCGATACGGTTACCGGTTTCGTGGTTTCCGCTGTGTACTGGACTTCAAAACACAAAAATAAATATACCACAGTGATCAGCACAACGAGACGATCAAAATGGTATACAGATATCAGTGGTACGATTATCTTATCAAAAGTCTATAATCGGTACCGAAAATGCTACTATTCCGTACAGAAAAATCTAAACAGAGCTAGAAACATCCTAATTTCGCGAAACGAATTTCGCAGTTTGATTCATAGTGTTCTAAATAAATTTTCTCATGTTGACATATTTAGGTTTCGGAATACTTTTAAATTCAACTGTTATTAACTGATTTAAATTGAAATAAAATTTCACAATAAAATAAACTTCAATATTATCAGATGAAAATTTACCAGTTGCTATGTTTAAATAGACGTATTCCAAATAATAAATTTTTATTTTCAAATTTTATTGTTTAAAATTTCACAAAATCCCAATTAATTAAATAAATAAAATCACTAAAAATTTTGGGTCGTTACACTCTCCCCCACTCAAAACTTTTCGTCCCCGAAAAGGAAGGAGGTTGGAGAATAGAACAACCAGAAATAAAAGTAGATTTGAAAGTCAAGATTAAACAATTAATTTAAAGCTATATAATTTTACTTGAAATATTCATTTGAAAACTTTATTTGCAAATCACTTATCTTTAATACTTTAATACCTTTCAAAACCCATTTGCAAATTTCTTGCTTCCTTTATAAATGTCATTTACAACTTTATAAATATATGAAAACTATTTGAAAACAATTATTTACCTCATTACTTATATTTACAAAGAAGCTCTTGAAAACATTAAATCCATAATTCATAATTTATAAATTTTATCTCAAAATATCTTTCAACATTATTAATAAATCAATAATCATTTATTTTATATATGTTTTATTTAATTAAAACTCCAAAAATATTTATAACACTAAAATTTTCTATTAAACCATGTAGTATATTGTTTGCACAAAAAATGGACAAACACCTCAAAGTTGTATGATTTAGTAGATCTTATGTTGTTCTTAGCGATTTGGGTGATTTATGCAAATATATGAAAAGCATGGGCTAAACTGTAAAAAGACACACAAATTTATAGTGGTTCAGCCAGAATGTGCCTACGTCCACTTTATATGTTATTTCTCTTCTCTTATTTTGATTACAAGTACAAAGCTTTGATACAAGTAAAAGAAAGTTGTTTGAAAGTTCTCTTCGTGCTTGAGCTCTCAAAACTTGTCCCCATTGTTGTACCCCTGCCCCTCTATTTATAGAGTGAGGTAGGGAGCAGGGGTCTTGGATGTATATAGCTGCTGGTGGGCCTGGGCTGATGCAATCTGGTTCGGCAATGCCTTGGTTCGGTAGTAGTTGGTTGGAGATGAGGTCTTGGTCCGGTAGTACTTTGGTTCGGTGGGACTTTGGTGGAGTTGTTGGTTCGGCAGTGTTTGGACCGGTAGTGGATGGAGGGTTGCTGGTTTGGTAGCATTCTGGTTCGGTGGAGGTCGATTCGGCAGGGAGGCTTTGCAGTCGGTTCGGTCAAGTCTGGTCCGGTAGGCAGTGGAGTTGGACTGGAGGCAAGTGGTCCGGTGGGAGCTTGGAGAAGCATGGTATGGCGTTGAGTTGGTCCGGCATCTAGATGGTATGGAGATGGTTTGGTCCGGCTATGCTGGTCCGGTGATGAGAATTCGCCCAACATTTGCCCCCCAAAGTGGGGCGTATGCTGGCATACGGCTTACTTTGTTTTCTTGGTCATCTTCATTCGATCTCGGAGTTCCGGTCCAGTTTGTCCGGCGTCCTTTATTTGCCTATAAGTAGAGGTGTTAGGCCTTCGTCATTCTTCACAAACCGAGCCAAATCATTTGCCGAACCAAACCCTTGTTTTCGCCTGATCAAAGTGCTAGCCGAACCAGGTGAGAATTCTTTGCTACCGAATGAATTTTTTTACCGAATGGGCTTGAAGTTTTAATACCGAATGGACCCTAGTTGAGAATGCCGAATGAGCCTTTACTGAGAAATGCCGAATGAAGTTTTAGTTGAGAAATGCCAAATGAACTTTTAGTGAAAATACTGGAAAACTTAAAAAAAAATAGATATGGAAAGTACAATCCAAACAAAAAAACAAACAAAACCTTTGTCTAACCATGGATCGCAGATACACAAAGTTTACGCCTGGATCCCCCAGGAAACATCTGTATCCGTAAGCTTTCTCAGCCCTGCGAATTACGCCATGATGACTAGTAGACCGCAGATACACAAAGGTTACGCCTGGATCCCCCAGGAAACATCCGTATCCGTAAGCTTTCTCAGCCCTGTGGATTTCGCTACTAATACGACCTACATATATCACAGGATACACAAAGGTTACGCCTGGATCCCTCAGGAAACGTCCGTACCCTTAGGCCATCCAGACAGGTGAATTAGGCTATGCAGTCGCGCTCGTAAGACCATAGGTAACGCCATGGAATTCGACGGAAACACGAGTATCATATCCGGAAAACCAAAAATCAGAGAAATATCGATAGAATGAATCCACAATGTGGCCACAAAGCGGATATCAAGCAGAAGGCACTTTCCATATCTTTACTTCGAAAATATGTATCATATAGTACCCTTTCAAATCACTTTCAAATATCATACTTATATAAAATCCATTATATATAAGATTTTATTTTCAAATCAAATACCTTTCCAAATTCAAAAGTATATCAAATCACACTTATATAGATTTCGATTATATAAGATTTCACATTCAAATTGAGTACCTTTTCAAATCAATAATTTTCGAATCAACATCATACTTATACAAACCAAATTTTATATAAGTTCGATAACTCCCAAATCAAGTATTTAGTCAAATACAAGGTTCTCAATTTCACTTTGTTTCAATATCAATACAGTTTCAAAATCATATATGGTTTCACCAATTTATTCTTCCAAATCAAATATCTTCATTTCCAAAGTTTCCAAAATAATAAATTTAGAAAATAAATCCAAATTTCCAAATCAATATAATTTAAGTCAACCAATTCATTTCCAAAATCAAATGTTTTCAAAATCATATTATATTTACATAAAGTCCATCCTATATAAGGATCAAAATTTTCAAAAATAAATTTTGCCGTACGAAGAGCTATATGGGATTCAACATCTTTGCTTACTAAAAGGTTTTGAATTTAGAATAGTTTTGTATATAAAATAGTTTGTAAAATAGTTTTGTTAATAAAATAGTTTTGTAAAATAGTTTTGTAAATAAAATAGTTTTGTAAAATAGTTTTGTAAATAAAATAGTTTGTAAAATAGTTTTGTAAATAAAATAGTTTTGTAAAATATTTTGTTTTAAGAAGAATAAAAGAAAAATAGTTTGAAAATGGGTTTAAATTGATGGTAGTTTTGCATAAAAGAAAAATTCCAATTAAATAACAAAGATATCCAACCCAACAACTTCCAGTTTCAGCCTCAAGTTTATCAATGATATTAGAATATAAGATATACATATGTCATCATTTCGCAACATTACACTCGATCGCTTGCTCGATCACACAAGTTCGCTTTCGAACTAGTATTGTCCATTCGACTTCCCTTATGCGGACTTCGATATGGTTTCTCGACTAGAAACCATCAGTCTCCTTGCATAGCCATATACCATGATAGAGAATTCTAGAATCAAGCCCAAAATCCATATCAAATATTCGCCATCAAGAATCGAATGAAAAATCCTAACACGAAATGGTGTAATTCACCTCGAACTTGTGTACTCAAACCTGGATCAAATTAATTATGCGAATAAAATAGCATACGTTCAACTTACGTATCTATTCCAACTTGTTAAATATATAATTTCATAAAGATGTTACTAATTTAAAACATTAAACTAAATTTTATTCAAAATATTTTAAAGACCAAATTTTTTCAAAACATTTCAAATCTAATTTCCATATTAGAAAAAAAATTTCGAAATAGCCTTATTCATTTACTTAACAAAACAGTTCAACTTATTTAAATCATTACTACATAATTTAAACATACATACCAAACTTATATACTTTATACTTCAAAATTTCTTAGCTTTTGAAAAGTTAACCTTGATTTGGAAGTGCTCGAACCTTCAAAATAGTCGAAGAAATCATATTTCAATCCAAGAGTTGGAAATCACCAACAAATCAGTAAATCAATTCCAAAAGATAGGTTTCAAATCCGAAACCCAAGGACTGAACACCGGCTCATTTCAAATTGTTCAAATATATAAACATATATCTTTTGAATATCACATCATACTTCGGAATTTGAAATCAAAATTGGTTTCGCAAAAATCACTCGCGTAGCAATGCTACTAAAGTGGCCTCTCCCCCACTACTCGAAAATCAATGTCGATGATGCTTGCACTCATCACCGAAATTATTTTCCAGCGACATAAGTGAGTTCTGGACTTCTATTTTCTTGAAAACTTCTTTGAAATTTCTTCAAAATCATTGGAACTCATTTGAAGTCATTTAAAACGTTTCTTATTCGGAAAATACTTTCAAATCGTATTATTATATAAAATTTCAAAATCTTAAAACCAATTTCAAAACACCGGAGTTCAATCTCTTAAATCTCAAATTCAAAACCCTTTTAGTTATAAATCATTTTTATATAAATCGATTTCTTATAAAATTTTCAAAATTTCAAATCCTTTCGAAACTTCAAATTCTTTTTTTAAAAGGTATATAATCCTTATCGAAAACATTTTCACTTTTATATATAGAATATAATCATACTTATCAAAATAATAATTTCGATATATAAACAATTTCTAAAATACAAACAAACCCGATTTTCAAAGGATGATTCAAGAATGGATTTCCAAACAAAGATAGGCTCTATCGAAGATGAGATAATCAATTTCAAAATAGGAGATGGATATACTTATTAATCGCGGCCGACCTTACCCGGGTCAACCGTGACTTCAGGAACAAGATCGATGCAGAATTCCAAGAAAATCAACATTCGATCGCAAGAGATAGCGGCATCTAAACCAAAGATATAGAAATCTCTGGTGCATCAATGCAAATTGTAAAGGAGTTTCACACCTTTACAAATCATTCAAGATTGGCGAGATCACCTATTCTTATAGAGATCATTCGAAGTGGGGTTATGGGATATTCCAGAATCAAGAAACACGAATAGGGAGAGCAGATAATGGATTTTGGAACCGCAGGGAACGTTCCAAATTCCAAAGGAAAACCAAATCAAAGAGGAAGAAATTCAAGCTCGAACGAACGTGATTCTGTAAATAAATTTACCATATATGCCAAGTTTTTCCTAGAGCCAAAGCTCTGTTACCAACAGTAACGACCCACTATTTTGGACCATTCAAATTGACAATAATCCACACATGTCAGACTCGAATACTTCAAAGTAGTGGATTGTTAATTTAAATTTTTTTCAAAACTCAGCATATACAATAAATAAATCAATCACAGAATCACAGACACAGAGTAATACAATAATACGCAACGAAATAAATAAATAGTAGTTCATGAAGCTACTATACAAACATTAGAGTTAGAAATAAAATACAACAGAATATCTCAAATGCAGTGAAGTCTTCAGTACAACAGATGACCTGTCTGAACGAATCAACTAGAAAAGCTGAAAGCTGAGTCGATAGTTGGATCTCCAAATTAAGCTCCAAACTCCAAAGGTGAGTCTCAAATGATGTATCCCTCAGTCTGACCCGAGCGTAAAGCAAAACAAAAAACACTCGAGTCAGGATTAACATTCTTATATCAATAAATCCAACTCAAGTGAAATATCAACTGAAATACAAGTAACTTAAAGGATGTTTGGGATAACCATCCTTTAAGTCTCTGCGGAACTATCTACAAGGTAGAAATATACACTATAACACCGTGGTCATTTCAAATTAATTTATTCTTCAAACCCAAATATCATTTCATTTCAAATATATCTATTTTGAAATATAAATTTAATACTTAAACATATTATATGTATTAAATCCATCTTAATTAAATTAAATATCATTATTAAATCTATAAATATCATTACCATTTAAAAATCAACATTTATTAAAACCATATATTTCTTTCCAAAACCATAGAATTTATTTTCAAAATATTTAAAGGGACCAACGGTGACTGTATATAATTTCCTATCCTATAGTCAGTTAATACCGACACTGTAATTATTATTAACAAAAGACTTTTAAAACAGTTTACTTTTAAATCTTCTTTTTAATTTATTTTCAAAATTAAAGATTTAAAATAATTAAAATTTAACTTTAACTAAGGCTTAAATCAAATTTACAAAATCTTCTTAAATTCAAATGTTAAGAACACTTAACATTTATAAAGGTAATTTATAAGATTTTTAAATTCAAACCTTTACAAAACTATACTTTTAACATTTTTCATTTTTGTTAAAACATTATAATTTTATAAACTATTTATTTCAACTAGGATACAAATTGAGTTTAAATTGAAAAGCAGTTTTCAAAACAAAGTTTTAAAATAAAATGTTAAAGTATGGTATCATTTCAATCCGTAATTTAAGTATATATGGATAGATATTATTTCGACCCGTAATCTCAAATTCTATTCCAATGGAAATCGCTTGGGTTTATCATTTAAACCCATAACGATTTTCTCCTATTCTAAAGTCCGTTCGGGTATGTAACATTTCAACTCATAGTGAATTCTATACTAACAAGGAACTTGCAGAGTGATAACAGATATTATAATAACAGAACATGCATATATCACCAATAACAATATAATATAAACAACAGGATATGGTGTCATATCCCGCAGGTGAACAGTTACAGATAATAGCACATATAACAATTTAAATAACTACAACAACATATTTCAATTGTCGTTTCAATTGAAATCAAATTTAATAAATATAAGGACATTAATCATGAGTAAATGCTCACCTTTCGAGGATAGAGGGATGAACGAGAATGAGAGAAGTTACGAATCCAAGCATGAATTCCCAAGTGAAACAAGATGGATACGAATCTACCGATCAAAGCTGATAAATGGAGTCGATGGAAAATAAATTGAATCAGTTTTAATATAAAAGGTAAATATATACTATTATTATTATTAAATACATTTGTTTAAGATGGATATTAAATATTCCAAAATCATTATTCTTAAAACTCAAATATTTAAAAATCAAAGATATATGTGTTATACTTAAGACCCATACTTATATATTTCTTCACTAACTAATATAAACTTAACTGTATATATAACAACACTATAATAAAATATATATAGTACTCTTTGTAAGATAATATACTATGAACTGTAAACATATACATATTCGAATGGAAGAATATATGTATATAAAATATGATTCGAAATCTATACTTTAGTAACCTATATACTAATATCTAGACAAATGTATATATACATCTACTATGCGAAATACTATGGAACATATGCATATTACCTTAGATATTATTATTACTATAACATATACATATTACCAGGAAAATTAAAATAAGTACAGCTTTTATAACTTCTCCTGAACATAAGTATACACTGAATATATAGAGAACAGGCAAACATATATATACGAAATAATATATACTAAGTTTGTACCGCATATTAAAACATATATGCATATCTTACACATTTAAAATAAATATCAAGTTTCTAAATACGTGTAAACAGAATCTATACATTTCTATCTTTACCAAAACATATTATCCACCAATATACACCTTCATGATATAATATATATGACACTCTATACTAGACCGTAAAATCATACATATGTTTTAAAACATATATTGACATATGTAATATATAAACAAATATACTCAAAAACTTAAAGTTTGTATATATATCAACATTATCCATTAATTACCAGTTTATATAACATACAAAATATATAACCGTCAATATTCCCATGTTATAAAATTATAGCTTATATAAAAATAGCTTTATAAAACTGTCAAAACATATACAACAAATCCTACAGCAAATAATATTTATATTCAATAAAATACTGGCATGTATTAATAACTTTTGTGTACATACATATAAAATAATATATGTACATCCTACATACAACACCTTAAAAATATACATGCTGACACTGTATAAACAGCAACTGATATGCCTTTATATACAATAAACATATACATTTAGTAAAGCTTGCATACATAAATATAGGTTACATCCAACCCTGCGTAGCCTAGTATATACAACATTTCATATACAACTTATATAAGCTTTCTACAAAACAGAACTAAAATTGTATACTCACGTATAACATTGTAACTTATATATATTGATTTTCGTAATGCTATACTTACAAATATAAACTGTAGATAATTTACTTATATAAACCACCTTTTAAATAAATCAAAGTTTAGTCTGAATTAACATGTGACGCCCCACCTTTATACCCACGCTAACCAAGAACACTACGATGTAGTGCTGTCAATTAGCGCGGAGAATAAGGCTGTGGAGGAGCGACCATCCATGTAACTTCTTTGTGCGAGCATCGATACGTCAGATAGAATAGAATGCATATCTTTTAAGGAGGAAATCCGACATACCAATACAAACACAAAGCTATCACACGGTGGCTATATATAATCTTCGGAAACAAACATAGAAATAATCATAACGACAATCAGTCACAGACATCCATATCACAAAGGCGGAAGAAGATATGAATAAATATATATAACACATAAAAGTGTACATCAGAGTAGAGGTCAGAAAGATCCACGATAATACAAAAGAATAGCATCACGTGCTATACAAAAGAATAAGTACACAACATAGAGTCTATATCTCAAAGGTGTACATCCAAAAACTACTAATCTAAGTAGTTAGCCAAAAGTCAGAGTAATCCGGAAGAGAAGTCAAGCAGAAGCACCTGTAACATCTCGGTCTGACCCGAGTATTATTTATAAGAAAATAATAAACGGATCAGTCTAACTATAAATATCAGATGACATGATATAGGATAAGGGGTATGGCATAAACATATAATAACCATGATGGCATACTACTATAAGTATGTAAATGATAATCAACAAGGGATTAATCAATGTCACAAGAATCTTCTCAAAGATCCAAACACATAAAAAGGTAATGACACACGAATTCACCAATACACAAAAACCTGATATCATATCAGTGAAAATCACAAAAGTTGGTGAAGCACTAAATCCAGAAATCAACACACGAAATCCAGAACAAATCCCAGAAATCAACACACGAAATCCAGAAATCACTAAAAGGGGGAAGTCCGACACACGGACGAGAAGTTATCTCATGGAAGCTATCCATTTAAATTTTCCGAACACACGGATGGCCCGAAGGCAAGTCCGACACACGGACGAAGAGACATCGCACATTTGCTAGTCTAAACCATAAAATGATCATCATCAATCATAAAGGAGTGTCAATCACACTAAGCTAGTAAATATATGAGTTTAGCTTCATGTCCCATAACCACTTGCTTAACTTAAATATTTACGAACAAACTGTAGATCTTCACTAGGAAATTGTCACAAAAGGGTTCAATCGAACAAGTCCAAGAGCTAACCGACGAAGTGAACGCAAGCGTTTCATATCACTCGTTTTACTAAGTCGTTTAAGTCGATTTCTCATTCGAGTGAAGTAAAGGCTTGTATATACTAGTAGATTGAAAATCGGTTTGAGAAAACGAACTTTTGATATTTAAAATAGTGTTGAAATCGCTTGATGAAAGAGTTTTGATATTTACTATTAGTATTGAAACCTTCATATATCTTTTAAAGTGACAAGTCATGAAACGATTGTAGAAACAAATCAATTCACGTTCGAAGACGTGAGTAAAGTCTAATGAAATGAATCCCAAAACCATCAAAGTAGAAATTCTGATAAATGTTTTTCAGATGAGATTGCCTACGCAGAGTAATACGGGGTTCGACCTGCCCGGTCAGGTCGCGGGGGTCCAGGGGGCAGCGCCCACGGCGGGGTGCGGGGCAGCGCCCCGTCACGGTACGACTTAGTGAAGGCAAGCTGTCTCTAGAAGCCAAACCGGTCAAACGACCAAGTACTAACTCGCGAACGACCTAGGGGAAAAACAGGTCAAACGACCAAGTACTAACTCGCGAGCGACCTAAGGTCTGCGACCTAAATGCGAGCGACCTATCGAAGTGCGCGACCTAACAGTGAGGCGCGACCTAAGGTGATTCGCGACCTAAGGGTACGCGACCCAACATGGTTCGCGACCTAAGACTCGCGACTTAAAGTTTGCCTGGGGAGTTATAGGTCGGCAACGACCTACGACTTAACTAAAGTCGAGCGACTTAAGAGGCATGGGAACCAGCGACCTAAAACTGGCGCCCTAAGGATACGCGACCTAAAGGCTTGCGACCTAAAGGCACGCGACCTAGAGGTGAACGACCTAACGAGGTCCAGGGGAAGCGACCTAAAATGCTTCGACTTAAAGGTGCACGACTTAAGGTCTTACGACCTAACAACTTGGCTAGGCACGCGACCTAACGACTTAACTGGGCATGCGACCTAACGAATTAGCAAGGCACGCGACCTAACGACTTAAGCTTTGAACGACTCAAGGAGTTAACTCGCGAACGACCTAACACTTAGCTCCTGAACGACTTATGCCTTTTTCCTGGAGATTATAGGTCGGCAACGACCTACGACTTAAGGGCGAATACGACCTACGACTTAAGGACGTGCGACCTAACTCCGAACGAGCTAAAAATGGCCAGAACGACTTATGCTCCGTGTGGCTTTTCGACACGAACGACCTACGACATAGGCTTATCTCGCGAACGACCTAGCGAAGGCAGAAACGACCTAAGTGCAGTTTTTCACCAAAAACACTAGAATTTTGGGTTTTTCACCAATCCAATCCAAACCAAATGCAAATGCTGATGCTAAAATGATAGGGAACCATTCCCAACAGTCCAAGATAGATATAGGCAAGATGTGAGATCAAAAATCTCACCTTTTCCACGAAATTGATGAAGATGAAGATTGAAAGCAAGGGGAAGCAATCCAAAGCTTGATTCCACAATCTTCTACTTGAATTTGATGTTGAATCTCGGATTTGCAATAGAATTTGAGTTGGGAGTTTTAATTTCTCTTTCCCTCCACCATTTTTGAAGAAGCTTGAAGTATTTGATGAAGTGATGAAGATAAGAGGGGGTTGGGCTGAGTTAAGAAGGTGCAGTCCAAACCAAAGTCTCAAGCGGGAAAAGTGACGAAAATTTCACTATCTCCAAACATATCGAAGTTTACACTCAAAAAAATCGCAAACGTCATTTTGAACTCAATGGGGGTGGTCTCGAGTCCTAATTTGACCGTATGCAAAAAGTAGCTTTTCGGACTAACATCCGACTAACGATAAAATATTTAAATATAAAATCGATAGATATGCGGGTTGTTACAACTAACATATATATCTTTCGAATATATCTACTGTTACAAAAATATAGCTTTGATAAAACTGTCAAATATGTACCGCATAACTTAATATGTACGAACTAATAAAATATAATATAGTTAATAATATATACAAACAAATAAATATAATATAGTATATATATTACTAAATCTTATGTAACATAAACAATAACTAATATAAATTTTTATACACGAACAAATAATACTATAGATCTAAGCAGATGTATAACAAATAGAGAAAAGATCAAGGAGTTTGCCTTGGTGGTCTAAAGGAGGGGCGAGAGGAGGATTCGGGTTTGGCATAGGCGGTGGATGATGAGGATTCGAGTTGAGGAGCAAGGAGGCTCAAGGCCGATGCCTTTGTGATGGTGGAAGGAAGAGAAGTTTCAAAGAGGAAGCAAAGCGATGAAGAGTTTTGCAAAAGAAAATGGGAGGAAGGAGAAGTAACAGCCAGGTAGAATTGAAGAAGAGGAAAGAACGAATGAAGAGTATGAAGTTATAAAGGTTAATAAAAGATGAACCGTTCAAAATGAATAACGTACACAAATTTACACGTTGATTTTCAAAATGGTCATGGGATGGCAACTGACACCTTGGATGGGGCTGACAAATATTAAAGCAATTGATTGATGCGCGTTTAAAATTTTGAAACGAAAAAAAAATCAAACGGTCACGGATCCGGTACCGATACAGTTACCGGTTTCGTGGATTTTGCTGTGTACCGAACTTCAAAACACAAAAATAAATATACCGCAGAGATCAGCACAACAAGACGATCAAAACGGTATACAGATATCAGTGGTACGATTATCTTATCAAAAGTCGATAATCGATAGCGAAAATGCTGTTATTCCGTACGGAAAAATCTAAACGGAGCTAGAAACATCCGAATTTCGCAGTCTGATTCAGAGTGTTCTAAATAAATTTTCTCATGTTGACATATTTAGGTTTCAGAATACTTTTAAATTCAACTGTTATTAATTGATTTAAATTGAAATAAAATTTCACAATAAAATAAACTTCAATATTATCAGATGAAAATTTACCAGTTGCTATGTTTAAATAGACGTATTCCAAATAATAAATTTTTATTCTCAAATTTTATTGTTTAAATTTTCACAAAATTCCAATTAATTAAATAAATAAAATCGCTAAAATTTTTGGGTCGTTACATTCAATTAAAATTAATTATGATTTAAATAAGGATTTAATTTACAATTAATTATTTTTAAAAGGGTTTAAAAGTTTTAAATCCTTTTGTTTTCAAAAGTAAAATTGTTTAAAGGCACTTCTTTTTCAACGATAATTTTAAATACAAGTGATTGAAGTGTTGATACCATTAAGAAACAATATAATTGTGAATGAGTTATAATACAGATTGTTTGGTTGTTTGGACATATGTTAGCAGAATAAATCCCCGTTCTGCTATAAATTGATTGTTTGCTTGTTTGGACATGTGTTAGAAGAATAAATCTCTGTTCTACTATAGATTGATTGTTGGTTTGTTTGTGTGGACATGTGTTTGCAGAATAAATCCCCATTCTGCTACGAATTGATTGAATTGTTTGGACATCTGTTTAGCAGAACAAATCACCATCCTACTATTATGTTATTTGGACATGTATATGATAATTAGTTCATATTGACATGTTATTCCCTGTTTTGGATATGAGTTGTATTTACATATATGTGACCCATGTAAATAATTGTTAAGTGAATTGGAATTAAAATTGAATAGTAACTTAATTAGTACCATTTGGATGGCTAAGCCTCTTTTCGAATTATTAAAGTATGTTTTTGAATTACCTTTAATTTTGAAACCAATTTGGGTTTAAAGGTTATAAATGATTTTCAAATTTTATTATTATTTTATAAAGTTATTTTTAAATAATATCTTGTTTAAAAAAGGAGTTTGTTAAATAAAAAGTTTTACCTAAAGTGATTTACAAAGGTTATCTTGAAAATGATATTTTATAAAGGAGATTCTATAAAGAAATTATGAAGGAAGATTTTTAAAAAGTTTTAAAAATAAAAAAGAGATTTTATAAATCATTTTAGATATTTTTCAAAGAAGTTTTAAATCTAGTTTGAAAACTTTTAAGTGGTTTGAAATGTGAAGAGAACTTATAAAAAGAATTTTTATAAGGAATAAGTAAATGTGTTTTATAGGAGGTGATGTTTTTGAAAGGGAATTGTTTGGCCATTTAATATGGAATTTTGAGGAAATGGAATTTCCAAAATGTTGGTAAATACTTATATTGTTTTTTTCAAGTAAAAAGGAATGTAAGAGGTTTGGAAATAGGGTTTAAAAAGATCTTTTGATCGGGTTTATAAAGTTATTTTATTAATTGAAGTTTAATTAATAAAGGCTTAGAGGATCCCATATAGAATGGAATCAATGTTTGATTGTTTGTATAAATTGGTAGTTAAATAACAGACTATCAAATCCAGACCAAAACCTAACTCTGGAAATATCTAGGAGAAATGTGAGAATTTTATGGTACAGTTACCGTCGAAGGTGTTATACTGTACGTATAAACTCGTTTCGTTCTTCTAGGATAAATGATATGGAAATCCATCCATAAACAGTTAGGAGGTGAACTCCGCTCTTATCTTTTGTCTGTTTATTTCCTAAAGAACTGGGTTGAGTTTACCGGAAATATCGAACATTGTTTTGAAGAGACCGGGATCGAATCTGTTTCCATTGGTTGGATTAATGTGATAGGGGGTTATCACTTTCTATTTGGTGGCGAGCAAGAGACTCTTATCTCTACACGTCCCGGAGAGGTAGTATAAGGCCTTGATGGGTTGGTTTGCTAGGTGCTTACAGTCGCGAGTGTAATATCCCGGAAATTTTAACAATATCAATTTAATAATCTGTTAAATAATTAAATTGATATTGATGATCTTTGATAATAAGATTTGAATTTAATTTAATAATCTGATTAAATTAGTACTAATTGGTGATTTTATCTTTTAAAAGTTAATAAGATATTTTCTATTTGAATATATATATTTATTTATATATATTGTAAATAGAAGCTTTGGGTAAATTGGGAATTTAGAATTAATTTAATATGACTTTTCAAAGTTATTTAAATTAGTAAATTTATAGTTTTAAAATACTTTAATTGCTTAAGATATTTTTACTTAAGTTTAAAATTATATAAGAGTTAACAAAAAGGCTTGTTTTGTTTCTTTTTAAAATATCACTTGATAATATAATCTCTTATATAAATAATTTAAATATCAAATATGTTAATTTCAAATAATAAGTATAATATATTATTTTTATAAATATGATTGGATTTTGAAGATTATGAAATTGTTATTTAATTGAATAAATAGTTATATATGTATATATATATATATAACTTGACTTTTTAAATTGAATCTTAGGATTTAATTTAATTGAATTTGAATTTAAGCTTTGAAATTCAAGAGAATAAATATTTAAATTTGTTTGGATATTATAATATTTGTATAACTTTTAATTATAAATATAATTGGTTTTGTTTCTTTAAAATGATTTATATATATAGATAAGTGTTTAATAAATAAGAAAAAGGCTTTTTAATTACTTTAAAATAAATAGAAATAAGATAAATACTTAAAAGACATGTGTCTTTATCTAATGACTTGTTTTAACATGTGTTAAGTAATGAATTAATCTATGTGACAAGTGTCTTTATTATTTTTAATTTTCTTTTATTTTTATAAATTTCAACTTCACTTATATAAACATATGCATTCTCCTTACTTCATTTTCTTTCTATTCTCCATTTTCAAAACAAGAAAAACTCGGTTTTTCCTCTAATAAAATCTGAAATAATTAGTAACCTCTTCTCAAAACTCTTCCTCTAATCTAAAATCAAAAACCTGATTTTCAAATTCGTCAAACCAGAGATTATCAACATCGAATCTCTGTATTTCCCAAATCTATATTAAGTTCAGCCTGCAATTCTTTTCAACCTTTAAGCCTGCCTGCATGTTTATCAAATCTGGAATCATTTCAAGGCCTGTCTGCATTCATCTCTTCAAACTGGAAATCAAGCTTGCATGTTAATTTAAAGGCAACAATTCAAGTTTTAAATCAAATTCAAGAAGCATGCAAGTCCACAGTTTCAAAAGCTAAAATCTGGAAGCTCTGTTTCATTTTTTTTCAATCAGGTGAGTAACATTTTTGTTAAAAATTTCTTAAATATAAATTAGTTGCATGACTATATCTGGAAATAATATGCTTATGTGAATGTATTTACGAATTATTTGAATATTTATAAATGTATGAATGTGATCAGGTGTGCATGTCTGATGTTTTCTTACTTTTCTCTGTTCTTGTTTTGGTTGCCAGGCTTAAATTTCTATTCGAAATTCCTTATCTCTTGATCCAGTTTTATTTAGGACTTAATTTATAAACAAGAATTGTTGATTTATCATATACTAATGTTTCAAAATTTAATTAAGTCAAAAATAAAATCTGAGTTTCTCTGTAACCAAAAATAACAAATGCATGTATATAAAAGTAAAAACTCTAATATTGAAAATTTATATTCCAGGTTTATAAATTAAATACATAAGTTGTAACATGATTTTTAGGATTTAAATCATAATTTTTAGTTTGTTAATGAAGGTGCAGTTTTGGTTTAAGCAAAATATGGATATGTGGGTAGCTCTGTTGATTTCAATAGTTTGGTATGTTGAAATCTTCAGTAGAGATGGTGGAATGATCGAGGATACCAGGAAAAATTTTAGAATATGAATTAAAGCATCGAGGAAGAAATGGTTTGGGATTTAAAATTATAACCCTAGTTTTATCTAGTCGAGATAAAATGATCACCATGGATTCTATAATGGATTGAGTGTATTAAGGTTTGGAGAGAAGGAAGTTGGGTCGTAGGCGAGGCTGTGGCCGGCGGTGGAAGCTTTCTGGTGGTCGGGATTTCGAAGGCGAGGAGATGTTGACAGGTTTTGGAGGAAATTGGTCTTTTTGTTCCAGGATTGATTTAATGCTCGATTTCGATTTCGCGAATAGATCGAAGAGGTGATGATCGTAGATTGGTTGGTGGTTGATCGCCGATGTGGTGAAGATGTCGTCGATGGTCGGAATTGATGGGGTTGATCGTGCACGTGCACGAGATTGTGAAATTCTGGTGAAGTCTGGTTATTAACAAGGGAGGCTACTCGAGATTTTCTCTAGTTTTGATCGGGTGAGACTCGGAGAATTTAGGCAGGCGATTCGAAGTGTTTTAGTATGCGCTCGGGTAAAAGTCTGGTTTCCAGATTTAAAAACTAAACTGTTTTAAAAATTTAAAACTGAGTTTAAATTGATTAAGTAAAGGTAAATCAAGTATAAAATTTAAATTTAAATCTGATTCAAGTTTAAATTTAAATCTCAGTTTAAAGATAAATAAAGTTTTTGAAATTTAAAATATTTTAGCAACCTTAAATTGTTTAGATAGTTGAATTTAAAAATAAAGTTTTAAATTGGAAGTAAGTTTAAATCTAAACTTAAAACTGGAATCAAATGTAAATCTGTATTTCAGAATTGAAATAAAAAGGAAGTTTTAAATGGAATTGTTTTAATAACTTAAATTGTTTAAATCTTGTAAAATTTCTTTTATAAGAAAAATATTATTTATTACTTAAAGGTTTTAAATTGATTTTAAAACTTGTTGAAGTTTAATTATAAGTTAATGATTTGTATGCATTTAATTATTAGAGTAATTAAATGGATAATTAATTTATCTAATAAATTAATGAAATAAATAATTACTTAAAAGTAATTAAAGGTTTAATCTTAAAGGTTTAAGATTAATTATTTTTAGAATAATTAACTTATAAATAAGATTCATTTATTAAATAGGATTTGATTTTTAATTAATGATTAAGAATTAATTAATAAAGTATATAAATATTAATTAAGTTATGGTTAATACTTAATTAATTAAGTAATTAGAAATTAATAAATTGGTTATTTAGTTTATTAATTTGGAATTAATAATAATTAATATAAGTTAATTACTTAAGATAAGTAATTAAATAATAGTCAATGAAGTCATTAACTATAGATTATTAAATAATTAATTAATAGGATTAATTTTGATAATTAATTAGTTTAATTAATTTAAGATAATCAATTATAGAATTTGTTTTAAATGAATTACTTAATGGAAGTAATTAAGAATTAATTACTTATTGTAATTAATTGAAGTTAATTTGATTAGTTAAGTTAATTAATTAAGTTTAATTAATTTATAATAATCAAGAGATGATTTGATAATAATTACTTAATGTAATTATTAACGTAAGATTATTTAGGGAAGTAACTAATAAGATAATTACTAGAAGTAATTAATTGATGGTTATGTATTAATGGAAGTAATTGGAGTTAATTACTTTGAATAATTAATCAAGGGATTAATTAATAAATTAATTAAGGAGAATTAATTTAGTAAATGAAAGTAATTAAGGGTAGTTAATTACTGATTGAAGATTAATCAAAGTGATTAATAAATGTTGTTTAATTTAAAGTTAATTACTTAATGTAATTAATTTAATTAAGTAATTAATAATTAAGTTGTAATTAAGGATCATTAATTAATATAATTAATGATGTAATTAAGATTGATTAATTAAGAAATAATTAATAAATGAAGTGATTAATTTGTAATTAATTAAGGTTTAATATAATTAATTATAGTGATTAATTTAATTAATTATAGTTAATTAATTAATGAAGTAATTAAAGGTTAATTACTATAAGTGGTTAAGGTTAATTAATTTAAGTAATTAATTAAGGATAAATTACTTGAAGG
This sequence comes from Allium fistulosum, assembly GCA_030737815.1. Lineage (NCBI taxonomy): Eukaryota > Viridiplantae > Streptophyta > Magnoliopsida > Asparagales > Amaryllidaceae > Allium > Allium fistulosum. The sequence continues at coordinate 241,814,707 of CM060902.1, forward strand.
TAATTAAAAGATAATTAATCAAAGATGATTAATTGAAAAAGGTGATTAGAGGATAATTAATTAATTTGTAATTAATTAATGGTTAAGTAAGTAGGATTTATAAAATGAAGTAATTAAATTAATTTACTTTAAATTAATTTGAGATGATATAGATCATTACTTATGGATGGATGATAATACTGAATGCTTTGCATTTGATTGATATCTCTGATGAGATATATGCTATGTGATATGGATGTTTAGTTGAATTGTGATAATATGGATTATCTGATGATATTGATAATGTTGATTATCTATTGTGAATTTTCTTTCTAAATGTATAAAAATAATTGAATTAAATTGTTTTAACCTTTAAAACAACTTGGCCTTAAAAGATACGTTTTGGATTTCGATGAGACCGGGATCGGGTTTCCGTATACCGGATTTCCAGGTCTGGAGACCCGAATACCACATCGATCCAAATTTACGTTAGGTCGTGAAATCCAAATGGAGCAAGTGAAGACTCGAGGTGTAAGAACGATTCTTTGTCAGTATAACTCTGTGGGTGATTCCGTAATGAGTTGACGGAGATAGTACTTTCAGATTCGAGATAAAGATTTAGAGTGCAAGGGTTATTGTCGTTAACTCTGAGGGTGATTCCAATACGAGTGTAACGAGATAATGCCTTCGGTTTCGTTCGAACCCGGAACGAACTTGTATGGATTGAATGCTTTCAGCACATCGTCAGGTGGACGATGAGCATTCTAAGATAGATGTGTTCTTTTAAAAGGTAATCGTGACCTCAAGCCTCACAAACCGGGAATGGCTAAAACAGGGGAGGTGCAGCAAGGTTAGTGGGTAGCACCCAAGTAGGACAAGATGACCTCTGTCTAGATGTCCCTTTCTATTTTCGACTTAGTGTGTGCGGTTGGTCATGACAACCGTGAGGTATCTTGTGCGGGAATTATCCAGTAAGGGATGTTCCGGCCTTGTGTTGCAGGGGATTGGGAGTGATCCTCGGTACGGTGATCTAGGCCACGTACTGTGACGGGCGGTACCCCGGTAGCCCTGCCATTGATGGAATCCAAACTCCAATAAGTGCCATACGTTTTAGTTGTGCCCAACTATGTTGGAACGTGAGTTGTAAGCATTCCAGCTATTTCATATTTATTTGAAAACCCTAGACCTATTATAATACAATCGAATTTCCTATCAAATGTTTTGGTTAGCGTAAGGTAAAAACTTACCCATATTTATTGGTGGGGAGTCTTACGTGATACCTTTTCTTTCAAAAGGTTTTGAAGTTAAACAAGTTTAACCTGTTACTCACACCAGACCCATGTCTGACCCAAGTTGTTTATTTCTGTTTTATAAACTCTTGGGTACTCAAATTTTTACGAGTAGCCAAGGGATTCAGGTTTAGCTTTGACGAGTAATCTGGAGGAGCAATGGAGCAAGAGGCTTCGGCGTTGTAGATATAGATAGTAGTTTTCCGCTGTGTTGATCTTTGTATTGATCTGTATTGTGTTGAGATGTAATAACTAGACAGATGTTTATAACTGTCTAGTATGTGATGTGTAATCTGTGTAACTCTGATAGATGATGTATATGATACTATGTAATATTTATGTGATATATTATATTTCGTTTCGTTTCCGCTGTGAGTATCTGTTGTTGTTTTCTTTTCTCTTCTTCTCTTTTCTATTTCTCACCCCTTTCTTTCTTACTGTCGATGCAATTTTTCGGGAGTGGAAAGCCGGGTCGTCACACGTGGTATCAGAGCTTAGGTTGAGCGAATGCCTAAGCTTTTGGGTAAGTGAATATCAGAGCAGTAGGTTGAGTGAATACCTAGCTCTGGAGTGGTATCTATCGTGAGAGAGCGTATTTGTAATTTTTATATAACTATATATATATATATATATATATATATATTCTACCTATATTGTTGGGTTACCCGTACAGGTTCTCCAATATAAGATATAAAGGTAGATAGGGTAGTAGTGTATGAAACACGACTACCAATGGTTGGAATTAAGGTTGGAAGTGTATTTATCGAGACTGTAGACCCAATACTGTCTCGAGTAAGTTTTGCTGTGATGAAGGATTTCATCGAATCTCTGAAGGAAACCTGTTAAGGTTCGGAGTTTATCTGTAAAGTTGGATGAGTAGAGTTTGGATCTATCGGTTGAACAGAAGCAAGTGATGGTATCTTGATACCTCAGGTAATAGTAGCTGTGTGATGAGATGCAGTGACGATGGATGTTCCCGAAGATGTTTTCTTTGGAACGAGTTTAAGGAAGTGTGTCTGTTTCAGTGTTATGGCTGAGTTCAGCATGGTATTTCTGTTTGGTTTGGAGTCCGAGTTTCTCGAAAAGCTTTGGAAATCTTTGGCATCGGTGGCAGCAGTGCAACTCGAAGTGTTCTGCGTTGGCAGGAAGTTTTCTGGCTGAGCAGTTTTCTAGAGTGAAATTCAGAAGCAGCAGGGTGCATCCATTTCTTCGATGGATTGGATAGTTAAGTATGGGCTGTTCTGATTTGTTAAGAGGAACAGTTTTCTTTGGAAATAGGCTGGGTTGATCGTAAAAGTGACTTGCGATAGTTTGAGGGTTCTCTTGGGTTATCAGAGTTTTTCTAAGTGTCTTCAGAGAAGTCAAGAGTTGTCCGCATCTGAAGGTTGAGTTTTCTTATCGACTGGATTCCAGGAGTAATACCGGTAGTTCAGTCTAGTTGAAAGATGTTTCCTAGAGATGGAGTTTGTGCAGCAACTCAAGTTTTGATGAAGTATCTGAGTTTTATTTATGGATCAGTGAACCTTATTTCTGGAATGAGTTGTCCAGTCTGTGCTTGTGTTCTACCTCAGATCAGAATTGAGCAGCGAAAGCAGTTTGGAGTATATCTCTGGATAGGAGAAGTAAGTTTGGAATCTACTGATAATTGTAAAGTAGAATTGTGTTTGGATCTCTTCTATGTTCTGATTTGGATAAGTATTGGGTTTTCAGGATTGAATTGCCAATTTGGATAATTGGGATTAGATGTGTTTTACGTATCTCTGAGGGAGTACGTGTTTGATCTATCTCTGGTTTTGGAATCAGCAGTTCTGGAAGGTTTAGTTGTTGAGTCAGACTCGTCTGTAGTCTGATATTCTGTTTAGTTCTGTAGATCTAGATGAGTAGGAGATCTATAGCTTAGTAGTTTAGATTGTTGTAGAGCGAGTATCCCGGTATATATATACTTGGGGAAACTCGAGGAATTCTATCTAGAATTTTGTCTGGATAGTTAGATTTGATTGATTGGATGAATTGGTTGCTATGGTTGTTAGCATATGGATGATAGCATATACTTGTGTTTTAAAATTTAAAATCTTTAATAAGATTATTAAATTACCTTTGTTTAAATTTCGGGGACGAAATTATTTTAAGGGGGAAGGAATGTAATATCCCGGAAATTTTAACAATATCAATTTAATAATCTGTTAAATAATTAAATTGATATTGATGATCTTTGATAATAAGATTTGAATTTAATTTAATAATCTGATTAAATTAGTACTAATTGGTGATTTTATCTTTTAAAAGTTAATAAGATATTTTCTATTTGAATATATATATTTATTTATATATATTGTAAATAGAAGCTTTGGGTATATTGGGAATTTAGATTTAATTTAATATGACTTTTCAAAGTTATTTAAATTAGTAAATTTATAGTTTTAAAATACTTTAATTGCTTAAGATATTTTTACTTAAGTTTAAAATTATATAAGAGTTAACAAAAAGGCTTGTTTTGTTTCTTTTTAAAATATCACTTGATAATATAATCTCTTATATAAATAATTTAAATATCAAATATGTTAATTTCAAATAATAAGTATAATATATTATTTTTATAAATATGATTGGATTTTGAAGATTATGAAATTGTTATTTAATTGAATAAATAGTTATATATGTATATATATATAACTTGACTTTTTAAATTGAATCTTAGGATTTAATTTAATTGAATTTGAATTTAAGCTTTGAAATTCAAGAGAATAAATATTTAAATTTGTTTGGATATTATAATATTTGTATAACTTTTAATTATAAATATAGTTGGTTTTGTTTCTTTAAAATGATTTATATATATAGATAAGTGTTTAATAAATAAGAAAAAGGCTTTTTAATTACTTTAAAATAAATAGAAATAAGATAAATACTTAAAAGACATGTGTCTTTATCTAATGACTTGTTTTAACATGTGTTAAGTAATGAATTAATCTATGTGACAAGTGTCTTTATTATTTTTAATTTTCTTTTATTTTTATAAATTTCAACTTCACTTATATAAACATATGCATTCTCCTTACTTCATTTTCTTTCTATTCTCCATTTTCAAAACAAGAAAAACTCAGTTTTTCCTCTAATAAAATCTGAAATAATTAGTAACCTCTTCTCAAAACTCTTCCTCTAATCTAAAATCAAAAACCTGATTTTCAAATTCCTCAAACCAGAGATTATCGACATCGAATCTCTGTATTTCCCAAATCTAAATTAAGTTCAGCCTGCAATTCTTTTCAACCTTTAAGCCTGCCTGCATGTTTATCAAATCTGGAATCATTTCAAGGCCTGTCTGCATTCATCTCTTCAAACTGGAAATCAAGCTTGCATGTTAATTTAAAGGCAACAATTCAAGTTTTAAATCAAATTCAAGAAGCATGCAAGTCCACAGTTTCAAAAGCTAAAATCTGGAAGCTCTGTTTCATTTTTTTTCAATCAGGTGAGTAACATTTTTGTTAAAAATTTCTTAAATATAAATTAGTTGCATGACTATATCTGGAAATAATATGCTTATGTGAATGTATTTACGAATTATTTGAATATTTATAAATGTATGAATGTGATCAGGTGTGCATGTCTGATGTTTTCTTACTTTTCTCTGTTCTTGTTTTGGTTGCCAGGCTTAAATTTCTATTCGAAATTCCTTATCTCTTGATCCAGTTTTATTTAGGACTTAATTTATAAACAAGAATTGTTGATTTATCATATACTAATGTTTCAAAATTTAATTAAGTCAAAAATAAAATCTGAGTTTCTCTGTAACCAAAAATAACAAATGCATGTATATAAAAGTAAAAACTCTAATATTGAAAATTTATATTCCAGGTTTATAAATTAAATACATAAGTTGTAACATGATTTTTAGGATTTAAATCATAATTTTTAGTTTGTTAATGAAGGTGCAGTTTTGGTTTAAGCAAAATATGGATATGTGGGTAGCTCTGTTGATTTCAATAGTTTGGTATGTTGAAATCTTCAGTAGAGATGGTGGAATGATCGAGGATACCAGGAAAATTTTTAGAATATGAATTAAAGCATCGAGGAAGAAATGGTTTGGGATTTAAAATTATAACCCTAGTTTTATCTAGTCGAGATAAAATGATCACCATGGATTCTATAATGGATTGAGTGTATTAAGGTTTGGAGAGAAGGAAGTTGGGTCGTAGGCGAGGCTGTGGCCGGCGGTGGAAGCTTTCTGGTGGTCGGGATTTCGAAGGCGAGGAGATGTTGACAGGTTTTGGAGGAAATTGGTCTTTTTGTTCCAGGATTGATTTAATGCTCGATTTCGATTTCGCGAATAGATCGAAGAGGTGATGATCGTAGATTGGTTGGTGGTTGATCGCCGATGTGGTGAAGATGTCGTCGATGGTCGGAATTGATGGGGTTGATCGTGCACGTGCACGAGATTGTGAAATTCTGGTGAAGTCTGGTTATTAACAGGGGAGGCTACTCGAGATTTTCTCTAGTTTTGATCGGGTGAGACTCGGAGAATTTAGGCAGGCGATTCGAAGTGTTTTAGTATGCGCTCGGGTAAAAGTCTGGTTTCCAGATTTAAAAACTAAACTGTTTTAAAAATTTAAAACTGAGTTTAAATTGATTAAGTAAAGGTAAATCAAGTATAAAATTTAAATTTAAATCTGATTCAAGTTTAAATTTAAATCTCAGTTTAAAGATAAATAAAGTTTTTGAAATTTAAAATATTTTAGCAACCTTAAATTGTTTAGATAGTTGAATTTAAAAATAAAGTTTTAAATTGGAAGTAAGTTTAAATCTAAACTTAAAACTGGAATCAAATGTAAATCTGTATTTCAGAATTGAAATAAAAAGGAAGTTTTAAATGGAATTGTTTTAATAACTTAAATTGTTTAAATCTTGTAAAATTTCTTTTATAAGAAAAATATTATTTATTACTTAAAGGTTTTAAATTGATTTTAAAACTTGTTGAAGTTTAATTATAAGTTAATGATTTGTATGCATTTAATTATTAGAGTAATTAAATGGATAATTAATTTATCTAATAAATTAATGAAATAAATAATTACTTAAAAGTAATTAAAGGTTTAATCTTAAAGGTTTAAGATTAATTATTTTTAGAATAATTAACTTATAAATAAGATTCATTTATTAAATAGGATTTGATTTTTAATTAATGATTAAGAATTAATTAATAAAGTAATTAAATATTAATTAAGTTATGGTTAATACTTAATTAATTAAGTAATTAGAAATTAATAAATTGGTTATTTAGTTTATTAATTTGGAATTAATAATAATTAATATAAGTTAATTACTTAAGATAAGTAATTAAATAATAGTCAATGAAGTCATTAACTATAGATTATTAAATAATTAATTAATAGGATTAATTTTGATAATTAATTAGTTTAATTAATTTAAGATAATCAATTATAGAATTTGTTTTAAATGAATTACTTAATGGAAGTAATTAAGAATTAATTACTTATTGTAATTAATTGAAGTTAATTTGATTAGTTAAGTTAATTAATTAAGTTTAATTAATTTATAATAATCAAGAGATGATTTGATAATAATTACTTAATGTAATTATTAAGGTAAGATTATTTAGGGAAGTAACTAATAAGATAATTACTAGAAGTAATTAATTGATGGTTATGTATTAATGGAAGTAATTGGAGTTAATTACTTTGAATAATTAATCAAGGGATTAATTAATAAATTAATTAAGGAGAATTAATTTAGTAAATGAAAGTAATTAAGGGTAGTTAATTACTGATTGAAGATTAATCAAAGTGATTAATAAATGTTGTTTAATTTAAAGTTAATTACTTAATGTAATTAATTTAATTAAGTAATTAATAATTAAGTTGTAATTAAGGATCATTAATTAATATAATTAATGATGTAATTAAGATTGATTAATTAAGAAATAATTAATAAATGAAGTGATTAATTTGTAATTAATTAAGGTTTAATATAATTAATTATAGTGATTAATTTAATTAATTATAGTTAATTAATTAATGAAGTAATTAAAGGTTAATTACTATAAGTGGTTAAGGTTAATTAATTTAAGTAATTAATTAAGATAAATTACTTGAAGGTAATTAAAAGATAATTAATCAAAGATGATTAATTGAAAAAGGTGATTAGAGGATAATTAATTAATTTGTAATTAATTAATGGTTAAGTAAGTAGGATTTATAAAATGAAGTAATTAAATTAATTTACTTTAAATTAATTTGAGATGATATAGATCATTACTTATGGATGGATGATAATACTGAATGCTTTGCATTTGATTGATATCTCTGATGAGATATATGCTATGTGATATGGATGTTTAGTTGAATTGTGATAATATGGATTATCTGATGATATTGATAATGTTGATTATCTATTGTGAATTTTCTTTCTAAATGTATAAAAATAATTGAATTAAATTGTTTTAACCTTTAAAACAACTTGGCCTTAAAAGATACGTTTTGGATTTCGATGAGACCGGGATCGGGTTTCCGTATACCGGATTTCCAGGTCTGGAGACCCGAATACCACATCGATCCAAATTTACGTTAGGTCGTGAAATCCAAATGGAGCAAGTGAAGACTCGAGGTGTAAGAACGATTCTTTGTCAGTATAACTCTGTGGGTGATTCCGTAATGAGTTGACGGAGATAGTACTTTCAGATTCGAGATAAAGATTTAGAGTGCAAGGGTTATTGTCGTTAACTCTGAGGGTGATTCCAATACGAGTGTAACGAGATAATGCCTTCGGTTTCGTTCGAACCCGGAACGAACTTGTATGGATTGAATGCTTTCAGCACATCGTCAGGTGGACGATGAGCATTCTAAGATAGATGTGTTCTTTTAAAAGGTAATCGTGACCTCAAGCCTCACAAACCGGGAATGGCTAAAACAGGGGAGGTGCAGCAAGGTTAGTGGGTAGCACCCAAGTAGGACAAGATGACCTCTGTCTAGATGTCCCTTTCTATTTTCGACTTAGTGTGTGCGGTTGGTCATGACAACCGTGAGGTATCTTGTGCGGGAATTATCCAGTAAGGGATGTTCCGGCCTTGTGTTGCAGGGGATTGGGAGTGATCCTCGGTACGGTGATCTAGGCCACGTACTGTGACGGGCGGTACCCCGGTAGCCCTGCCATTGATGGAATCCAAACTCCAATAAGTGCCATACGTTTTAGTTGTGCCCAACTATGTTGGAACGTGAGATGTAAGCATTCCAGCTATTTCATATTTATTTGAAAACCCTAGACCTATTATAATACAATCGAATTTCCTATCAAATGTTTTGGTTAGCGTAAGGTAAAAACTTACCCATATTTATTGGTGGGGAGTCTTACGTGATACCTTTTCTTTCAAAAGGTTTTGAAGTTAAACAAGTTTAACCTGTTACTCACACCAGACCCATGTCTGACCCAAGTTGTTTATTTCTGTTTTATAAACTCTTGGGTACTCAAATTTTTACGAGTAGCCAAGGGATTCAGGTTTAGCTTTGACGAGTAATCTGGAGGAGCAATGGAGCAGGAGGCTTCGGCGTTGTAGATATAGATAGTAGTTTTCCGCTGTGTTGATCTTTGTATTGATCTGTATTGTGTTGAGATGTAATAACTAGACAGATGTTTATAACTGTCTAGTATGTGATGTGTAATCTGTGTAACTCTGATAGATGATGTATATGATACTATGTAATATTTATGTGATATATTATATTTCGTTTCGTTTCCGCTGTGAGTATCTGTTGTTGTTTTCTTTTCTCTTCTTCTCTTTTCTATTTCTCACCCCTTTCTTTCTTACTGTCGATGCGATTTTCCGGGAGTGGAAAGCCGGGTCGTCACAGCGAGGCTGGCCATAAAAGCAGATTCGAGGAACCAGTGTATGCCACGGTGGGGCTGGAATGGTTGAAAAGCCTACCGGTCGCCACTGACCGGATGGTTGAAAAGGCTACAGTTCGTTACATTTGGTATCAGAGCTGAAGGATAAGCAAGAACCTTGGCTTCGGTGGGTAAACTCATTAGAGATAGGGTAAGTGACACCCTAGAAGGATCTTGAGTGTATATTATATAATAGCGCGTATTTGTTAGTGATATAAAAAAATGTTTTATATTGTGTTGTTTGATCTGTTGAGTGGCTTAAGAATTCTGGTCAATGCGTTTGGCCGACGTTATCAATAGGGATTCCCTAAGCACTTAAACAATTTTAGTCAACACAGTATTTTTTTGAAATTAGGGTAAATGAAATAATTTTACCCAAGGTATATTTTATATATAAAAGAATGATTTTTGAAAATAGTATAGGTATTTATGAGGTGATGTTGTTGGGAGATAATAATATTTTATTATTATCATATAAGGTTTGGTTAGTCACGCTCCTCCAGATTGAGCATTGACTACTGTGTAAATGTTTAGGTACTTTCCTTTGAATAAGATAAGTCTTTTAATTAAAAATAATTTAGGTTAAAAACTTGAGAACCTAAATCCCAGTGTTTTTGAAAAACTGATTTTCAAGGTTTTGAAAATAATAATAGTATTTGAAAGCAACTTTGGTTCAAGTATGAAATTTTGGGAATGAAAATTTAAGTAAAAAGTGATTTTCTTTGGATTGGTTAAAAGGAAGGAGTCTTGATTGTTTTGTGATGATTGGAATAATCTTCTAAGTGACGATCAGATGTTTGCCTAGGCGAACATTGTAGTGCACTTTGTAAATTATTCTCTTTATCATTGTACAGTCGAAACAAGCTCAACCCGAACGAACCCAATGTTAGTTGGAAATAGATTTTTTGTTGGAAAATGTAAAGTATTGTTCCAAAAATTAGATTTTGAAATAAAAGGAATATTTTTAAGTTAACTAGTTCGAGTGGCTCGAAAATAACTTAAAATTGGGGAAGGAATGTGTTCAGATGGTAAACGCTTCCTTTGAGTATTACCCTTCTTGGTAACGGAATGTAGGTTACTGTTGGGTAGTACCCAGTTCCTTAGTATCATTTTAGAGTTACTCGAGCTATAGATATATATTTCTATGGTTGAAATATAGAGTTTTGTTTGAAAAGTTTTGAATAAAAGCCGGGTATTTGGATCTTGATTTTTCTTTGAGATATAAATTTGAAATGGAATAATGGAATCGGATAGGGATATATGATCTTAGGATGTAGTGGAATAGCATCCAAGTTGAAACAATGTAGTTTATGAAATGTTTTCATAAATGATTTAGCAGAAATTGGATTGGTATTAAGGAGAACTAATTAGTAAGTGTGTAGGGTGGACATAGATCATTTCTCCTTTTCATATAGTTTTGATCCAAGATTCGTGTACATGACTTTGAGGTGTTTGCACCATTCTAAATAAGGATCTATTGCTTGACTTTTGACGGCGAGCACTTGATGAGGGTTTTTGGTGTGGGACGAAAGTTTTCTATCATAGTCACAACTATGTAAGGACAATAGAGGTTCTAAATCAAGGAGCCTGATCAGAGTCCGCACTAGAGAATTGGGTAAGCGATACTAGTTTGGAAGTGAAGTTATGTATTTGAGTTATGATCGAATCAGACTTGGTATAAGAATGATCTATGTACATCATATGGACTGATGTATAGTGTTAAGTGTTTTCTTGGATAGGTTTAGGTGTAATTTCGGGGACGAAATTCTTTTAAGGGGGGAAGAATGCAACGACCCGAAATTTCACTTCTTTGATTAGTGAATATTTAATTAATTTTAAGTATTCAATATGTATGTTTTATAATGAAAGTAAACTCATTTTAATTAACTAATAATGATGGTAATTTTTTTTCAAAATTTGTTTACCAAATTAAATAGTTCCTAAAAAAATGTGACCGAAGAACATTTTCCGAAATTTCAACATTTTGATCCCGGAAAGTTATTGGGAACGTTGTTCATCTTTGTGCACTATATGTACATATATATAAGATTTAATTAACTAAATAATTATACACTTAGAAATAAATTATCTTATATTAATTTAGATTAGTAAGTGATGTGACAAGACATAGTTTTAAAAATAATAAACATTTTTTAAATATATATGTTAAGTATGGTCACATCTTATTTTTTGCAATCATTAACCATATTATCTCTTGTCACATCTTAGTTAATTAATAATTAAACTTATATATATATATAAGAAAGTGATGTGACTAAACCTAATAATTATATATATATAAAGAAAGTGATGTGACTAAACATAACAATTATATATATATAAAAGAAAGTGATGTGACTAAACATAATTATATATATCTATATAAAAGAGTGATGTGATTAAACATAATTATACACACACACATATATATTATAAAATATTTGTGATGTGACTAGATATAATGATGACATAGGAAATTTGCCTATAAATAGCCATATGTTTCTCCATTTTTCATCCTTTTTCCACCAACCTCTTCTTCATTTCTCACTCAAATAGAGGATTGCTTTCTTTGAAACCGTGTAAAATTTTAATAGCTACAATATTCTAGTTGACCATTTTTTCAAATTTCTATCATAGCTATGTTAAAATATCCAATCTTTTTAAAGCAATTATTCACCTAGAATTTCAAGTCCGAAAATTACCCTTCTTCTTTGGATTTTAACATCTTCAAAACTAATAGAAAATAAGTGATTCTTTTATTAAAATGATAGAGAAAAGAGATTCTAATAACTTTCTCTTTGAGTGCATTTTTAAATTCTACGAGTAGATAGCCAAAAAATCAGTTGCAAAATGACCTATTTTCGGGTTTACTATTTAGAAATCGATGTTTATTCGAAGTCGCTCTACATTACCAAAACATGTCTAACTTCCTTGTTCATCCATGGCCTATCCTAAATAATACATTTAGGATTCAAGATTCCATCTTTTTGCTAAGAAATGAAAGTGCTAGGTCATACTCAACTCAGCGAAAGTCTGGATAGCCTTCGGTGAGTAAATTCCTTAACTTTTTGGGAAAGAATTTACATTTATATATAGGGTTATTATATGGTTGTATTTGTGATGTTATTATTTGGATTATGGTATGGTTTGGATGTATATGTGTGTGCTAATTTGTGGTTTAGCATTCGAACTTTGAATTGATGATTTAAGTGGTGATTTCGTTATAAAATTGTGACCTTTGGTTTGGAATTGGAAGTGATTTGGAAAGTTAGTAAGTAAAATTAATAAATGGAAGAGTTAGTGAGCACTAAGTTTGAAATTACGGGTACCCATAGCGATCGTTATGGATGGAGTTCGTTTAAAAATTCGATTTTTGCAAAGTTTGATTTTTATACTTCAAATTGATTTGTAAATGGTTTATAAACTAAATAATGATATTTTAGAAGGTAAATTAAGGATTTAATAATAAATTTCTAATTAATCATGTTTTGATAATTAATAATTAGTTAAGGATTAAACAAGGGTTATTAACTTTTCTTAATTAAAGGTTGGTTGTTAATTAATTATCTTTTAAAGTTAAGATTTACTTTAATTAATTATTAATTAAGTTAGTTAATTATGAGTTAAGTATATGATTTATTTTTAATTAAATATTATTTAATTATAGGATTAATTATTAATTAATTATTAATCAAGTGTTTAATTATTTTTAGATTATAAATTAATTAACGTTTAATTTATAATAAATTATTTGTTAAAGGTTTAATTTATCATTTAAGTTTAACTAAAGATTATTTAATTAATTAATTGAGATTAATTAATATTTAATTATTAATAAAGGTTTAATTAATTATTTAATAATTAATAAAGGATTAATTTAGATTTAATTAATAGTTAATTACTGTTAACTACTTAATTAAATTAAGCTAAGATTCAATTAAAATTAATTACGATTTAAATAAGGATTTAACTTATAATTAATTATTTTAAAAAGGGTTTAAATATTTTAAATCTTTTGGTTTTCAAAAGTAAAATTGTTTAAAGGCACTTCTTTTTCAAAGATAGTTTTGAATACAAGTGATTCAAATGTTCATACCATTAGGAAACCATACAACTGTGAATGAGTTGTAATGTGGATTGTTTGGTTGTTTGGACATGTGTTAGCAGAATAAATCCCCATTCTGCTATAAATTGATTGATTGTTTGTTTGTTGTTTGGACAAGCGTTAGAAGAATAAATCCCCGTTGTCCTATAAATTGATTGTTGGTTTGTTTGTGCAGACATGTTTTAGCAGAATAAATCCCCGTTCTGCTATAAATTGATTGAATTGTTTGGACATCTGTTTAGCAGAACAAATCACCATCCTGCTATTATGTTATTTGGACATGTATATAATAATTAGCTCATATTGACATGGTATTCCCTGTTTTGGATATGAGTTGTATTTACATATATGTGACCTATGTAAATAACTATTAAGTGAATTGAAATTAAAATTGAATGGTAACTTAAATTAGTACCATTGGAATGGCTAAGCCTCTTTTCGAATTATTAAAGTATGTTTTTGAATAAACTTTAATTGTTAAATCAATTTGGATTTAAAGGTTATAAATGATTTTCAAATTTTATTATTATTTTATAAAGTTATTTTTAAATAATATCTTGTTTTTTAAAAATGTGTTTATTAAATAAAAAGTTTTACCTAGAGTGATTTACAAAGGATATCTTGAAAATGATATTTTACAAAGGAGATTCTATAAAGAAATTATGAAGGAAGATTTTTAAAAATAGAAACAGATTTTATAAATCATTTTAGATATTTTTGAAAGAAGTTTTAAGTCTAGTTTGAAAACTTTTAAGTGGTTTGAAATGTGAAGTGATGTAATAACCCTGGTTTTTGAGATTACCTTGAATATTAAATTATAATGGTGATTATAATTTAATATTGGAATTAATTGGACTAATAAGTAGAAAATATTGTTTATTTTAATAAACAATGGATTTGGGTTAGCTTGGGCTAAATAAAATGATAAACATGAGAGAAATAAAGTTTTACTTTATTTCATGAATGTTGAATGTATTGTTTTGGGTACATTCAATTAAAAATTTATAATGTGTGCAATATTATGATTTTTGCCAATATTGCCATTTTATTAATTTAAATATATGAGAATTGGTTAATATAATAATTATTTATGGGGAATATGATTAATAATGATGCAAAATATTTTATTAGTGTTAGAACATGTATTTACATTCATTGGAATGTAATATACGTTTATATTTAATCAATTTGTATCATATTGCAATTTATTTTGCGAAAGTGTAGAAAATTGGTTAAATTTAGTAATATCGGTAAAATAAATAATAAAAGTGTAAAATTTGGGTTTTTACATTTTTATTTGGAATCTAGGTGTTGAGACGATTCCAACAAGTCCAAGTTTGCTAAATTTGGATTTAAATTGAAGAAGTTATGAAGATTTAAATAAATGACATGAACATAATTTGATAAACTAAAATTTGATTAATGTTATTGGGTTGCTATTGCTTTTGGCCCAAACCCATTGCCTAGAGAAGCTTCTGGATGAGAAACAGGAAAATGAACGTACAGTTCATTTTCTTCTTTCATCTCCTTCCTCAGAAAACTTCTTGAAGCTTTGCAAATGGCCTCCCCAACTTAGAATTCATCCAAATCTCCATTTTTATTGCTCGAATTAGATAGATTTTCAGTTCAAAAACAAGAGAAGGTAATCTCTAATCTATTTATCTCTCCAATTTGAGGAGAAATCCATTTTTCATGTACTGTAACTTTTATTTACCCCTCTTTTTGGTTTGCATGGCTTTCTTCTAGCTTCTATAGGTGGAATCGAAGCTCCAGAGCGCTGAAAGCTCAAGTCTTCTTGCCAAAAATCATCTCCTTTGCTAAGTACAGTAAGTATAAAACTTACACTAGTTGAATTTTGCCTCTGGTTGAAAAAAATTCGTAGCTTATTTCTGTCTATTTTGAAACTGGAACGATATCGTCCATAACTTTTTTGTTTTTAAGCCAAATTAGATAATTTTAGATGTTTCGGAAAGCTTAGAGATATAGCTACAACTTTTATTTGTAACGCTTTCTGAAATTCGTTGATTAAAATGTTGAAAAACCTCTTGCAAACTCGCTATCGTGTTGTTGTAGTGTACTCAGTGTTTTGTGCAAACCTGAGCTAGTATTTTGTGCATAACTTTTTCTTTTCTTATCCAATTCCTATAATTTTTAATGTTTTGGAAACTGAAGAAAGAATGTGACAACTTTCATTTGTACCACTTTCTGAAATTCTGTGATTAAAGGGTCGAAATAGCTAATGCAAGATCGCTGTCCTGAGCACTTGCATGTAGTCTTGTGTGTTGTATTTGCTTTGGTTGATGAGTTTTATGATGATTTTTTTTCACTTGATTTGCGAATAGTTTGAGCTTAGTATTTTATACCATATGCAGATGATATGAGGCAAGGTATATGACTTTTGTGAACATCTGAGTTTCTATTTTAATGTGGATTTGACTAACGGTTAGTAAACTGTTTAGTGCACACGTGTGGTATGGGACACAGGTTAACACTTTACAGATTCCTCTTCGAGAGTTAGCGACACATTCTAGAATTACTAGTGATACGACCTTCGGGTCATCTGAGAATCTGAGAAATCCGTAAAAGGTGACCTCGGTCGCTTTTGAGATCTCTGTTGGGTACCTAACTATATTACTAGCACTAGTCTAAGAACTTTAGCACGTGCAACATGCTTTAGCATGTAATTATTGGCCAATCTGAGGTTTATTTTATGAGTTAAGAGAATTTTGATTTCACCATATTTTGTTGTGTTTACTTAGCCTTATAGAGATGAATAAGGCGAAATATGAGTTCTTGAGGATTTTGGTGATTTCAATTTTATGGTTTTATACTTGGGTTTCATTTACCATTTTGAGAAGTTTATTTATTCATGAATCATATTTGGATGTTTTCTTTATATGCATGAATCCCCTAGTATTAACCCAAGTAAGTGTAGAATTATACCATCTTAGAGATAGACAATTCTTGATATCAACCTTAGTCATTCTTATCAATTATTGATCCCTTGATGTATGTTTCCCTTATACCGTATCATATTTCCTTTCTAACGATAAGATTCAGTTGCCTGACCCGTGTGTTTATCACTCGGGTCAGACCAAGTTGCAGGTTAGGTTGGATGACTATCATTTATGTTTGGATCTGTTTTGCTATCTTTTGTGGGCTCATGACTATGGACTCGGATATCTCCACTTTTGTTGGACCTTTTATTTCCACTTCATGTATATATTCTTTTATGGATGTTGTTGTATTATATTATGTGATGAACGATATTACATCGGATGTTTGGTTTTGTATCAGTATATATTATCTGTGACTGCTTTTTTTGTGACATGTTATGATGTTATTGTGCTTTGTTCTGAATAGATCCGTTAGCCGTGTAGTATCGTATTAGTTAATCACTGAGTATGTCGACTACTTGAGATTCGCGAAAAAAAAATGGTAAGCATCGACATACTTAGTCATTAGCTAGTGCATTACTATTCGGTCGCCCTTAACCAACACTATTCTCTGCATTAGTAGACGGAATTACTCGTTAATTCTCTTTACTAATGTGGGTCTCGGGGTGGGGCGTCACAAGTGAACTTATAAAAAGAATTTTTATAAGGAATAAGTAAATGTGTTTATAGGAGGTGATGTTTTGGAAAGGGAATTGTTTGGCCATTTAATATGGAATTTTGAGGAAATAGAATTTCCAAAATGTTGGTAAATACTTACATTGTTTTTTTCAAGTAAAAAGGAATGTAACAGGGTTTTGAAATAGGGTTTGAAAAGATCTTTTTATCAGGTTTTATAAAGTAATTTTATTGATTAAAGTTTAATTAATATAGGCTTAGAGGATCCCATATGGAATGGAATCAATGTTTGATTGTTTGTATAAATTGATAGTTAAATAATAGACTGTCAAATCTGGACCAAAACCAAACTTTGGAAATATATAGGAGAAACATGAGAATTATATGGTACAGTTACCGTCGAAGGTGTTATACTGTACGTACAAACTCGTTTCGTTCTTCTAGTATAAATGATAAGGAAATCTGTCCATAAATGGTTAGGAGGTGAACTACGCTCTTATCTTTTGTCTGCTTATTTTCTAAATAACTGGGGTTGAGTTTACCGGAAATATCAAACTTTGTATCGAAGAAACCAGGATCGATTATGTTATCTGAAAATCACTTCGATCTAATGAATGTGTTTCAAAGTGAAGACATCGTGAAGAGCATGGAATTGAAGATAGAGATGTGAAGTGCAAGGGCTAATCACTACTAATCCCAAGGGTCATTCCAAAACGGATGTAGTAGGAATAGTTCCTTCGGTTTCGTTCAGACCTAGAACGGACTTGTATGGATGAATGCTATCAGCACATTGTCATTGGAGGGAAATGAGCATTCTAAGTGTAAAGTTTCTAAAAGGTAAAACGTAGCCTCGAACCACATCAACCGAGAAATGACAAAAATCGGGCAAGCAGTAAGGCCAAGTGGGTCTCTTCCAAGTAGGGTATGGTCATTCCAAATTTAGATTGGTTATTATCTCTCATTTGTATGCTTCGGGGCCCATTAATGGAGGGATGATCATATTCAGTACTACTAGTCAAGTGGTAGGCCGGTCCTGTGTTGCAGGGGTACAAGATGTTCTTGTCAGACCCCGTTGCATTTAGCTAGAGATGTACCTTCGGAAGGTAGTACCTTTGCTTGTCATAGTATGGAATCCAATCTACAATATGTGCCTTACAGTTTTGATTGTAGAGCCTAGTATGCTAGAATTTAATTAATGTAACAATTTCGGCTAAGATTAATAAGTATTTGTACTAAGACACTATTATAATATCATAGTATTTTTATATAAAAGTGGTTTTGGCTGTCGTAAAGTAAAACCCATCTGTGTTTATATACGGCTTGGTCTTACGAGATACCTTTGATTTTAAAAGGGTTTTAGATGGTAATAATTCAGTTGCTTTGAGTTTACTCACACCGGACCCATGTCTGACCCGGAGTTTTATTTCTTTCCGTAAAACTCTTGGGTGCTCAAATTTTTGTAAGCAGTCCGGGTTTTCTACGGATGCACTTGGAGGAGCTTGGAGCCGGAGGTTTCATTGATAAATAGTTATTACTTATTTTCGTTGTATATTATGTACTCTATATCTGATGTATAAGGACAGGCTTTTATAACTGTCCTAGGTTAGAATTGTATTAGTTTAACTCTGATGTATCAGTTTTGAGATGACTTTGTAAAACATTATGTGATTAATATATGTTATTTCGTTGCGTTGTGAGATTCTGTGTTTTCTTTTAGTTTCTTCTATATTCTATCTCCTTTCTTTTCCCCTAACAAATCGGTATTTCCGGCACTTGAATGTTAGGCATGTGATACAGTGGGCGCACTAGTGTCAATTTTCAAGGGTCGAAATTCTGGTTCGTTACGCTGTTCCTGACTGAGTTGATTCATTAGGTTGATATTGGCTTGAATTTACTAATTCAATTGTCGATGGCTATCCACTAGCTCTCCCATCAGATTTTGGAAATCAGCATTTTTAATGGAATCAGCTGGATTCTGGACATTAATCGGATTGGTAGCACTGATATCCACTAGTTGATTGCTCGGTCCTCCTTGCTAGGTGCTAGCGTTCTCATTTCCTTCTA
The DNA here is from genome assembly GCA_030737815.1 of Allium fistulosum. NCBI lineage: Eukaryota > Viridiplantae > Streptophyta > Magnoliopsida > Asparagales > Amaryllidaceae > Allium > Allium fistulosum. The sequence continues at coordinate 241,833,612 of CM060902.1, forward strand.
CATTCTAAGAATTATATCTGATGTTCCTATCCATTGTTGATAGCCTTACATAGACTTTTGCAAATCTGAATAGAACAAGCGAGCCTATTAAAGATAATTATATATCTCCATTGGGGATTTATCCAATCCAGTAGCAACCAAGGGATCTGAATAAGCTAAGAATCAAGTGTTTCTTAGTGAAAGCACCAAAATGTTTGCATCAAAAGTGAGCATAAACACTCAAGAATATAATAGTAGAGAAAGAAATAAAGAATTATCGAAATTAAACAGAGAAGATAAGTAAATAAGCAATCAAAATTAAGCAATAACAAAGACACGAGGATTTATAGTGGTTCGGCGTTGTATGCCTACGTCCACTTTGAAGAATTTGCTTTATAGATCTCTTATAAATCTGATTACAATGCAGTAATGATAATGGCACTTGATTACAATGGAGTCCAAAGTAGTAAGCAACATAAAGATCCTCTAAATGAACATAGAAGCTCATATTTATAGGTGAAGACGATGAAATATCTCACTGGAAATTCGGAAGAAGACTCTCTAGATCCATAGGGGCCCACCAGAACAATCGCAGGTGCTAACTTGATCGTTGGAATGATCGATACTGATGGTTCACATGTGCTCCAATGCTTGTTCGATCATTTCTGTTAGCTCCCCTATGCCTACAGTCCATGCTCCCAAAGTTTGGTGTCATTCTGAGTTGTGGTTGGTGAGAAATCGACCAATTTTCATTGAATTGGATCGTTCATACCAAAATAGTACGATCGCTCGTGAATGATGTACATTGATCATTCTGACTTGCTCAGTTCGACATGCGATCATTTGTGGGGACTCCTCTTTTCAATATATTTATATATTGAGAGCTTAACATGTTGATCTATGCAATCGATACAATATGATCCATAGTATTGAATATGGAAGCCTGATCTATCTTCAGATAATTGTAAACTTCCATACTTTAAGTTTTTTATTGAGCTCGCCTTTGGCTTCTGTTTTACCACTACTTCTTATTATTTAAACTTGATCTCTAAGCTTCGTGATCATTAATCCGATACATCGATCCTGACGACATTGAGTCTGTCTCGTCCAATTGGTCCAGATATAGCCGGGCCAAAAGGCCAGATAAAAATGACAAGTATATCAAAGAAAGAAGAACAACTTTTATTTTGAACGAGATTTTATTACAGAGTTGCTAATTTATAGAATTGCCTATAGGGCATACCTTTAACTCTACCACTTTTAGTGAAGGAGAAAACTAATGGTGGTTAGAAAGTATTTGGAAAGTATGGAAATGATTAATGGGTTTTCCTATCAAGTTATGTTAGCTCAATTCCCGAAATGGATTAATGGGCTAAGTATGGGCTTGGTCTAATGACCCACTAATCTATGCAAAAACTATCTAACTTCAAATGGCCACATCGCCTAAATAATAAAGCCAATATTCTATTAAGACCACTTTAAGGAAAGAGAAATTATCTTACCTTTCATTTAGAAATAGTCTCGGACCATAGTTCATCTTCTACCAAAAGTAATACGTCTTATAAGTTTTTACTGTAAAAATCATCCAATAAAATTTTTAAGGGTCGGAAATGTCACTACTCAACATTATCCTAAGTTATAGCCTTATACGATCCAATTTGGATTTAATAATATTTTACGATCATCTAATACGTAAAATACGGGTTTCTACACAAAATTATGATTCTTCTTTGTCAAATTGGTTAACGGTGCTATTACCTTAGTGAAATCCATGTGAATCGTTTATATATCCTACTAATCCAACGAAACTCCTCACATTTGTAGCACTCTTCGGCATATCCAAGTCTTGGACCGGTGCTACTTTTATAGGATCTGCAACAATGCCCTGCTCATAAAAATGTGGAGTATATATCTTATTTGATGATAACAAATGTATATTTATATTTGATCAATTTTTATAGTGTGTGTTGTAGACAAAATATCAAAAGTGCACAACTTTATTTTCAATTTATTTATCATCAATTATCTCTCATATACCTAATCTACACGTATCACATATCAAACACATTTGCATTTTATATGTGTAAAATTTAATATATCCATATTATTATTATAATAGAAATATTATGAGATACTGTATTTAATTTTCATTTAATATTAATAAACGTATGTTATATTTAATGTACTTGCTTAGCGTTGTGTATTTATAGGATTTTGATTTAAGTAGTTCATGATGAAGTTTTCTTTTCTTGGTACAAAACAAAACCGTGTATTCCATACTTATTTAGAAATAATACTAGTGCAAAAGCTTTTATATGCAAAAGAACCTTTAAAATCACAGCAAGAGGAAAAAGTAAAAGGATTTGGACCATAAGAGAAAAAGATATTTATAGAATCAACAAGGAACAAAACTCAAAAAAGGAGTAGAAGAGGAAAAGATATTTCATTCTTATATTGATTGGTTTAAATAGTGATTCTCAAGAAAATATTCTAGCCAACTACAATTTACTTATATACATTATCTCTTGTATTCACATTTTTGTCAACGGATTACAAATAAAATAAAGGGATGAAGAAAAACAAAAATCAAATTTTCCAGCTATTTAATTGCACTTCAATTTGATATAAAATTTCATTATCATCTCTCAAACATCAGAATTCGATCAGCACAAATCAAACAACCACTACAACATAGACAAACTCCTCAATAGCAAATAGTATCTCTTAGTCCGATCAATATAGATAGTCAACTGCGGTTTCTCTACACTGCAACGAACACAGATAAATAACCTGTGTTCATCCGCATCAAAACACCTCAGCCGAGCACCTTCACTTCTTAAGACCGCAACCACTTCACCGTTTCACAAATTCATCAAGGAAGAGCACAAAACGAAAAACTCCACCAAGTAACAATTGCAACATCATGTTCATCATCGACCATAGAACAAGCATTATCAAACCGATAAGGCACAACATCATCTAACTAAAATCAAGGCAGAACCTACTAGACTCGAAACACATTAAGCCAAACTCATAACTACATCTATAACACACACGGTATCTCAAATCGAACTTGATAATGCGGACTCAAACTCAACATCAACGGAAACTTGAGCAACGTCAATAGGCATCGTGAGAAAATGCAAGTTTCAGATCCCATCTTAGGTTAAGGAAATGCAATATCCAATCTGATAATTATTCAAAGTGTGCACCTGACATAGGCGACTCAAGGTCTTAACTCATGAATTTGTAGATCTAGTGGATTCATTTTTTCAAGTGACGGAAACCTCTTCAAACCTACAAACGGTAATTTAGATTGACGACAGCAGCAAGCTTTACCCCATGACACATAAATCGACTCCTCCAAACATGTTGTAAAAGATTTAAACGAAGTGATGGTGTCCAAAATAAAGAGTGGTGCTAAAGGCACTAGCTTTTATGCTAGTGGCACCGCGGTCGGCGGAAAACCGCCGACCGTAGTGTAAAAATCTAAAAAAATTGGTACTTCTTAACATGCAAGTGTTATGCCTTTAATTGCTACCAAAATAAAAGGAAGTCGATTTGTTTTTCAGATCTGGATGAAATAAAGATAAAAGATATTGAAGGAATGGTAAAATTAAAATGGACAAGTGATAAGGGATAATTATATCATCACCCCTTAACTTTACATATGCACCACTTTAATCATTTTTTTATTTAGGGGCATTTATAACTTAGTTTTATTTTTTATGTTTATTTCTTTTGATTTTAAACTCCAGATTTATCTAGGATTGAGCTCTGTTTTTGTAGTTCAGGAATTCTCAACTTAGGGGTAAAGTCGAGGCATGCGTACTAGGCATAGGATTATTATATTTAGAATACCATGGATTGCAAGTTTACAAATGTTGTAAGCGTTGAATATTTAATTCTGGTAGTAATCTTGGGGTAGTTGTAGGCCCTAATGGATTAGTGGCCAAAAGCTAAATACATTTATGTGTTCTTTATTTTTCGCATTTACATTTCCGCATTCTATTTAATCTTTTCATCAGCGAAATTTTTAAATACCCAATTCCTCTCTTAAATATATTGCACGATCGTAACAAGTGGTAACATGGAAGGTTTTAGGAAAATCTGTTATCATGTCCCACCCCAGTAGTTGTTTTGCGAGTGTTAGTCAAATTTAATCCTCGTACTTTTAAGGAAACTGATTTTCCATATTTGAAATATAGGATGGAATTTTATTTTAAATATGTTAAATTTCAAAATTTCGGATATCATTTAAAATGGTTGGGATAAGGTAAATAAGAATAATTTTCCACTTAATGTTAATGCGCTATGAATATTCTTATATCTACACTTGGTAAATATGAATTTGACCATATCTCTCACTATTCAACTGCACAAGAAAGCTGGAACACTAACGCAGCAGCGGATAACAAAAATGGATGAATCGGTGAAAGTAACAATCGGTGGATTGAAAATACCAAACGCCCAATTCCGTTGATCTCAAAGATGCTGGAATCTAGCTATCTTCGTCACGTTGATCGTGCACGATGCCAAGAAGGAAGATCTACAATTCTTCAGACGTTGATCAAGCGCACTTGATACCGTGAATTGGCTTTAACAATCGTTGATTCGAGCGCACTCGAATGCCGAAGGTGGAGATAGGAGATTACACTCAACTACCAATTTGAGAAGAGGCACAAAGCACTCAAACAAAGTTTTATTCAAAATCAATCAATCATTACAAATGACACCACCATCCCTATTTATAGGGTTACAAAAACACACATACACGACTCAAGAAATTACAACACATAGGTCATGAACGACCTAACACCTGCGACCTAAAAACATTACAACACAAAGCCTTTACCGACCTAACATAGGTCGCCAATGACCTAACAGATCAACGACCTAACAACATACACGTTACAACAAATAAATGACCTAGTACATACACGGCCGACCTAACCAGGTACGACCTAAGACTTAACAAACATAAGAAAATTACAACACATGCGACTTAACATATTTACACATAACGACCTAAAATACAATGTAGCGACCTATCTTCCAGCGTCATAAGATCGAGCGACCTATCTTCCCGCGACCTATCTTCCCAGCGACATAAGATCGAGCGACCTATTTTCCCGCGACCTATCTTCCCAGCGACATAAGATCGAGCGACCTATCTTCCCAGCGACATAAGATCGAGCGACCTATCTTCCCGCGACCTAACTTAGGTCGTAACTCGAAACAGTCCACATTCGAAAGGTCGGAGCGACCTAATGTTGGTTCGCTTATCTCGCTTAGTTGCTTGCATGACTTAACACTGATTCCATTAACTCGTGAGCGACCTTCACTAGGTCGTGAGCGACCTAAGGTTTCACTAGGTCGTGAGCGACCTAAGGGCCTTGAACGATTCCATTCTGATGAATTGGCAGATGGCGCTGCATCATCCTCCCCCGGTTGACAAAAATTCGACCTCGAATTTGCACCTTCCTCTTCCACAACAAGCTCATTCCCATAATACGGAATCAAGTATTTGACGTTAAAAACGTCTGTAGTGTGAATATGCTCTGGCAATTTTAACTGATACGCATTATCATTAATCTTCTTCAAAATTTCTGCTGGACCGATTTTTCGAGCTTTCAACTTGTTGTAAGTTCCAACAGGAAAACGATCTTTTGTCAACATGGCATAAACCATGTCACCTTCTCTGAAATTCACACTCCTTCGCTTTTTATCTGCCAGTTGTTTATACTTCTGATTTGATGCAAGCAATCGTTCATAAACAGTTCTGTGGCACTCCTGTAACTTAGTCACAAAATCACAGGCTCGCTTAATAACTCCCTTCTGATATGGCACGGTCGTCAAATCTAACGGTCCCTTCGGAATTGCTGAATATACAACTTGAAATGGACTGAAACCAGTACTTCGATTAACAGCGTGATTATGTGCAAATTCCGCCTGACATAACTTCATATCCCAGCTCTTCAAATTATCTTTCACAAGACATCTCAACAAATTTCCCAATGATCTATTCACCACTTCCGTTTGCCCATCTGTTTGCGGATGATAGGCGCTACTAAAATTCAGCTTCGTTCCAACCATCTTCCACAAAATTAACCAAAAATGGCTTAGAAATCTAGTATCCCGATCAGAAACAATAGATTCAGGTAGCCCATGCAATCGATACACCTCTTTAAAGAATAATTGAGCAACACAGACGACGTCAGCTGTCTTCTTACAAGCTATGAAATGCGCCATCTTGGAAAATCTATCTACCACCACATATATGGAATCATTTCCCCTTTGAGTTCTAGGCAAACCCAAAACAAAATCCATGCTCACATCAACCCACGGTCTAATAGGCACAGGTAATGGCATATACAATCCTGCATTTGTAGCGGTTCCCTTTGAAACTTGACAGATATGGCATCTCTCCACAAATCTCTCAACTTCTTTTTGCATTGTCGGCCAAAAATATGATTCAGAAATCAACTGCAAAGTACGATCTCTACCCACATGATCTTCCTCATGCAACTCCTTCACAATCTTCATTCGTAAGCTGCACTCTGGTATACATAATCGATTCCCTTTAAAAAGAAAACCATCCACCAACACATACTCATCCGTCTTTCCCTTCTCGACTTCATCAACAAATTTAGCAAAGTAAGGATCAACAACAAACAATTCTGGCAACACATCAAACCCCGTCACTTCAACCTTCATTGTAGTCAACAAATGATTCCTTCGACTCAATGCATCTGCCACACGGTTTGTAATTCCCGACTTATGCTTCACCACAAATGTAAACTGTTGCAGGTATGCGATCCACGAGGCATGCCTAGCTGCAATTTTTTCCTGTCCCTGCAAATGTTTCAGTGCTTCATGATCAGTATATAGAACAAATTCTTTATGGAACAAATAGTGTCTCCAATGTTTTATAGCTTGAACAATAGCATAGAATTCCACATCATAAGTATTATATTTCATCTTGGCTCTCGATAGCTTCTCACTGAAATATGCAATAGGACGTCCTTTCTGACTCAACACCCCTCCAATCCCAACTTTAGATGCATCAGTATGTAACTCAAACAACAACTGAAAATCCGGCAATACTAGAATTGGTGCTGTTGTCAACAGTTCCTTGATTCGCTCAAAAGCAAATCCTGCTTCCTCTGACCATGAAAATTGCTTCCCCTTCATACAATCAGTAACTGGTGCCATCACGCTACTGAAGTGTGGAATAAACCTTCGGTAGAATGATGATAAACCATGAAAACTTCTAACTTCTGTTATCGTCCTGGGTTGTGGCCAATTTCTGATTGCTTTAACTTTATTCTGATCCACCTGTATACCTCCTTCTGAAATAACATATCCCAAAAATAAAACACTATGCGTCATGAACACGCATTTCTTCGTTGCAGCATAAAATTGTTCCTGTCGTAGTATCATCAACACTTCTTTCAGATGATGCAAGTGTTCTTCTGTGCTTCTATTGTATATCAGTATATCATCAAAATACACCACTACGAATTTCCCAATAAATGGTCTAAAGATCTGATTCATCACCCGCATAAATGTACTAGGTGCATTCGAAAGACCAAATGGCATAACCAGCCATTCATATAATCCTTCTCTCGTCTTGAATGCTGTCTTCCATTTATCCCCTGGTCTTATACGAATTTGATGATAACCACTCTTCAAATCAATTTTCGAAAAGATAGTAGCCCCGCTGAACTGATCTAACAAATCATCAAGCCTTGGCATCGGAAATCTGTATCTGACAGTTATTTTATTGAGTGCCCTATTATCCGTACACATCCTCCACGTTCCATCCTTCTTCGGCACTAACAAAGCTGGCACCGCACAAGGACTTAAACTTTCCTGTACATGCCCCTATTCAAGCAACTCTTCCACTTGCCTTCTCATCTCCTCATGTTCCTTTGGACTCATTCTGTAATGTGGTCTATGTGGTAACACAGCTCCTGGAACAAGATCTATTTGGTGTTGTATGTCCCTCAATGGCGGTAACTCCGTTGGTAACTCCTCAGGAAATACATCGTCAAATTCTCCCAGCACTGGCTTTACTTCTTCAGGAATTTCAACCACTTCATTACTCTCACGTCCAATCAACAAAAATACTTCAGGCTCCTCTTCTACTTCCTTAACAAACTACTTCAAAGATAGCAAAGTTTTAAGTTCTTCAATCTCCTCCAACTTGCTTTCTTCGTGTTGTCGCTTCTTAGGAATTATAGTGATTTTAGTACCTTTAAACATGAAACTATAATTGTTAGTACGACCATCATATTGCACCGCCCTATCATACTGCCATGGTCTCCCCAACAACAGATGACATACATCCATATCCACAACATCACACCATATTTCATCTTTGTATTTCTTCCCAATCGAAAAATTTACACAAGCTCTTCGTCCAACCTTCACCTCCCCGCCTTTCCTCAACCAAGCTAACTTGTAAGGTTTCGGATGCTTCTCAGTTTTCAATGTCAACTTCTTCACAGCTTCTGTAGAAATGATATTATCACAGCTTCCTGCGTCGATGAAAAATTTGCAAACCCTTCCCAAGATAGTGCACGTTGACTGGAAAATGTTACTCCTCAACCAACTTGAATCATCCTCTTGCTTTGGTGTCAAACACGACCTCTTCATCATCAATGAACACCCTTCATCTCCCGACACTTCTTCTTCCCCCTCAACATGTGGTGAATTAGAACATTCAGCTTCTACTTCCTCATCCTCTGCCTCAGCAACCATCACTCGTTTCTTTGGCTTTGGACATTCATTGCTTTTTTGACCAATCTCCTGACAATTGAAGCATTTGATACCACTATTGACCTTGGTCTTAGCAACTTCATTAACAACCGGTTTTGCAACAGCCTTCGAAACATTCGCATTGCTACTAGCCCCTTTCATTGGATTGTTAGAATTTGTAAACACACCACCACCTCTCCTTACTTGCTTCTCCCAAGCTAGAGCCTTTTGATGTGCTTCAGCAACAGATCTGGGATCAAACATGTTCAACATATCTTGAATCTGCATTCTCAAACCTCCAACAAACCTAGCGGTCAACTGTTCCTCTGTCTCCATGATGTCATTCCTTGCAATCAATTGATAAAATTCATCCGCATAATCATTCACTGACTTTGTTCCCTGTCTCAAGTTCTGCAAACGTTGATACATAAGAGATTGATAATTGTAAGGTAAGAAAGTAGCTGCCATCAATTTCTTCATCTTCTCCCATGATTCAATCTTTGACTTTCCCATCCTCTCCCGTGTAAGTTTAGTTTGCTGCCACCATGCCATAGCTCTTCCTTTCAAGCGAGTAGCAACCAACTTCACTCTACGATCCTCGGGTACTTCTTTGAAGTCAAAAATTTCTTCCACATTAGACAACCAATCCAAAAATTCCTCCGCTACCATTCCACCCTTGAATTCTGGAATTTTGGTTTTCATCCCCGATTCCCATCGACGATCATCTTCAACATCCCGATATGCATTTCGTACTTGGTCTCGAGAATGAACACTACATCTTCCACCATCTTCATCAAAAACAGATGTACTTCGATAACGATCTCGACCACCCACATCTCTATGATCACGCATATCTCTTCGACTTTGTCTTTCATCATCACGGTATGGTTCATGTTCAAACTCACGTGGAGTTCTTCTCTCTTCATCTCTATACTCATGATGTTCTCTTCTCAATGAAACTGAAGATTCTCTTCTTTCTCGATAAGATTACGGCGACACCCTCCTCGCTTCCGTAACCGATGGTGAAACTCTGTTTCCTCCATGGTTCGAGACTGGCGACCTTCTCCTTTGACTTTGATTCATATCATTCATCAGTTTCTCTAACTTCCCAATGCCTTCATCAAACTTTTCATTGATGCGTTGTTCCATTTGCTCGGCTTCTTCTCTTCTATACAATGCTTCAACATTCTGATGGCGATTAGCTCTTCTCGGAGGCATGATTACTCTTCAACAAAAGCTAACTCTCGGCTTAAACTTCAAATTGAACATCACACTTCAACTTTAAACTTTCGGCCTTGAATTACAAAATGATGCACGACTTCTTCAATAAGCTCGGATCTACACTTCAACACTTCAACTCTCGGCCTTGACTTCTTCAATAAGAATTGGCTCCAAGACTCGGCTTAGCTATGATTGGCTAAGTCTAGCTCTGATACCAAATGACGCGGCAGCGGATAACAAAAATGGATGAATCGGTGAAAGTAACAATCGGTGGATTGAAAATACCAAACGCCCAATTCAGTTGATCTCAAAGATGCTGGAATCTAGCTATCTTCGTCACGTTGATCGCGCACGATGCCGTGAAGGAAGATCTGCAATTCTTCAAACGTTGATCAAGCGCACTTGATACCGTGAATTGGCTTCAACAATCGTTGATTCGAGCGCACTCGAATGCCGAAGGTGGAGATAGGAGATTACACTCAACTACCAATTTGAGAAGAGGCACAAAGCACTCAAACAAAGTTTTATTCAAAATCAATCAATCATTACAAATGACACCACCATTCTTATTTATAGGGTTACAACAACACACATACACGACTCAACAAATTACAACACATAGGTCGTGAACGACCTAACACCTGCGACCTAAAAACATTACAACACAAAGCCTTCACCGACCTAACATAGGTCGCCAACGACCTAATAGATCAATGACCTAACAACATACACGTTACAACAAATAAACGACCTAGTACATACACGACCGACCTAACCAGGTACGACCTAAGACTTAACAAACATAAGAAAATTACAACACGTGCGACTTAACATATTTACACATAACGACCTAAAATACAAGGTAGCGACCTATCTTCCAGCGTCATAAGATCGAGCGACCTATCTTCCCGCGACTTATCTTCCCAGCGACATAAGATCGACCGACCTATTTTCCCGCGACCTATCTTCCCAGCGACATAAGATCGAGCGACCTATCTTCCCAGCGACATAAGATCGAGCGACCTATCTTCCCGCGACCTAACTTAGGTCGTAACTCGAAACAGTCCACATTCAAAAGGTCAGAGCGACCTAATGTTGGTTCACTTATCTCGCTTAGTTGCTTGCATGACTTAACACTGATTCCATTAACTCGTGAGCGACCTTCACTAGGTCGTGAGCGACCTAAGGGCCTTGAACGATTCCATTCTGATGAATTGGCAGATGGAGCTGCATCAAACACTCTCAATGCAAAATATGGTGAAAAGGTCAACGATGACGAAAAACTTCCTAAAGCCGATATAAAGGCCAAACTGTGTTTGATGGAATTCATAGAAGACATTTCAAATGATGATAGTAAAGACGGTGGTGATGTCGATTCAAAGACAGATGAGATAAGAGATTTTTCATATGAAGATCTACTTATTATGTGTCATGGATTGATTAGAACAATCGATAGCCATAGCCTTAAATTAAAAAATAACAAGTTGAAATGTGAAAAATCTAAAATGTATCAGAAAAATGATAAATTAGAAAAGGAGTTATAGACATTAAGAAAATTGAAATTTTCAAATGTGAAAAGTGTTTGAATTATGAAATTTTTTGTTCTTTTCACTGAAAATCTACAAATGCTTTAAAAGGAAAATTTGACTAAAAGTAAATAAAATGTAATGACCCGCAAATTTATCAATTTGATAAATTATATATTTTTTTAAATATTCAAATATAAGTTTTTTAAAACATATATTATGATGTTTTGAACAAAAATGATGGTAATCTTATTTTTGGATAAGTATTAACAAAAATATAACTATGGAAAAATATTAATAAAATGGTCGAAAAACGTTTTATCAATAAACGGCTCTATAATTATCAAAAGTCGCGCAAAGAGCTGGATAAATACAGTTATTTATCCGTTTAAACAAGAATATGAAATAAAATTATTTATTTTATTTTTGGGAAATAAAATGTATTTATGACATCATCAATAATGACATCATACTTAATAATTGATTTATGAATTTAAATTAAGATTTAACGATTTAATAATTATTATAATTATTATAATTATTTAAATGATTGTTTCTAAATGATAATAATTCATTTTAATTAGTTATGAAGTGCTAATAAATCATTTATAATAGTTTTATAAAGATATATACTTGATTTGAAAATATAAGAAAATTTGTATCGCTTTATCGATATAATAACACTTTTTATAAACAATTGTTTCATACTAATTTATATGGTTTTATATATCAAATGTGATCATTTTAATTAATTGAAGTTGATAAGAAATTAGTTTTCAAATTTTGTTTACATTTATATGTAAATTAATTTATATGTGAAAATGTGACTGAGAATCGGGTTCCCAATTTTCAACGGTTTAACGAACGGAAGTTGTTCAAAGTTGTTGCAATCTTATTTATATGTCTTGTTCACATATATAACACACACATACACACCCTAACATATACCTAAACACATATTTACATACAAATATACATATACACTTTTATATATATATATATATGTGTGTGTGTGTGTGTGTCTATATATATATATAATCTAAGATATTTTCACACTTAAAAAGCAAACTTCATTTCACTCTTACACACATCAACTCACACACATGGCTACACATATAGGGGGGTATTCGGCCATGCATAGTGATGGTGGAGGAGGGTGGGTGGTGATGAAATGGTAATGTATATGCACATTAATATAATGATATTTTAGTTCACATTTTTTCCTATAAATACCACCCTCCATCTTCACTTCATTTGTTCATAAATTCCTAAGCTTCTTCGTCTCTTTATACTTCTCTTTAATGGCTTCTCTACTTAGGAAAATTTATGAAGAAAAATTAGAAAAAAAAATAAACTGATATATAATTTATATAAGTATATATACATTAGCAATCCACTTCAAAACAAGCTCAAATCCACTCCTTCATCCACTCAAAACTCATGGCCATCACCACCTACCATCAAGGCCGAGCCCACGTCCACTTCCAAGCCTAGGCCGAGCCCATTCAAAGGTCAAAGGCTTGATTCCATAGGCTTTGATTCAATCGTAGAGAAGGTATAGCAAATTTTGGTAAAGTTAGAAACCAATGAAGGTGAGAAAATTTATTTATATTATGATATATTGGATGATATATATGTTTGGTTATGCATGGTTGTGACGATTATGAACCATGTTTGGATATCATAATATGTTTGTTTGGATGTGTAAACAATTCATGTTTAATACACGTCGAATATCATAAAGGAAATCGCATTCCTCTAATAAATGAAATGGTGTATATGAGATTGTTAAACCTCTTTAAAATTATTTAAAATGATTTAGAAATGTTTTATAAACATTTAAAAGAGTTTCGAAAGAGTATGAAAATTGAGTTAAAATGGACGCGTCACGTAACGGTAGTTCGTGATTTTATGTCGTAGAAAGTTAAATCCAGTTATATGATGGATTCTGAGTCGAAATTCTTTGGAATAAAATTTTCCGAACTCTCATAGTCATAGTTTTCAAATAAAAGGAAAAGATCAAGATTTCGTTTAGTAGATTTTGAAATATGAGCAAATCAAGTTTTCAAAATAGTCGCGCTTTGACAGTTCGGAAACCAAAGCGATAAATTTTGAAATATTTCTAAATCAAGTTTTCTAAATGATCGAAAGGTTGTTTTGATCAAATAAGCCTTAAAAGCGTTATTCGCAGCACTTTTTGTAGCACTTTTAATAACTTTTGAAATATGGCATAAACTTAAGTATTCTTTTCCAAATCTTTTATAAATGTCTTCAAATAAATATTTGAGTATTTTAAAGATAACGTGGAGGTTTTATAATTTATTTGAATTTACGATTTAAAGAACTAATGTTATAATCAAGTGATTAAATCTTGGCACTAACAGCCGATGAGTAGTCTGGATTTTTCTATTCGTGAAATTCGGATGTGAGGTGCTTAAATTAAGGAGATTTTCAGAAGCAAGCAGTTCCCTGGCTCACTTGGCCTCTTTCTTGGGCGAGGAATATATAAGGTCGCACAGTCGGAAATGAGGCAAGTATAAAAGATTTAATTTTTCCAAATTTAATAAAACTTGGATTGTATAGAAATAATCTTCTTATACTTGGTATTAAATTCCGAGGAGGGAACCCATATTATCCGCGTGAATTTAAAAGGTGATTCCACCATCATCGGATAGTAAAGGTTGAATACAAAAATTGATGTTGAGTAGAATTAGTATAATTTCTATCAACCTTTTTTACTCAATAAGGTTTCGCAATATGATTTATGAGAAATGATTTTGATTTGGTATTTCCAAAGTTAAAGACAGGTTTAATGATTCCGTATATACCGAAAAGAAATGCTTAAAACATATATCTCTAGAAGATAGTTTTTGATAAAGAGAAAGTAATTAGTCAAATGGTAAACATCTATTTAGCTAACATCTTTTATCGATGATTGGTTCGAAGGAACCGGGATTGGATTTGAGTGATTCCTATTCGAAAACCACTTCGAACCAATTTACGCATTCGAAGGTGAAGACATGGAACGACAATAAATGAATGAAGGACTGCATGTCACTGACCCTTACGGGAAATTTCCCATATCATACATATGTGGCAGTAGTATCTTCGTTTGATTTTCGATGCAAGGGCTACTCGCTACTAATCCCAGGGGTGATTCCCGATAGGATGTAGTAGGAGAGTTCCTTCGGTTTGTCCTATTCCTGGACAACTTGTATGGACGAATGTCTGACATTGCATTTCTAAAATGCACGTACATTGATTTTTACAAACGTGGTGTAGGAAGTAACTCTCTTATACTTGACACCCTTCTTTGAGACGAACGAGCTCAAAGGTTGTACATTTGTGGAAATCAATAGTGTGTAATGTAATTGGCAATGTGGCATTTAGGTGGAATGTGATATGAGAAAGGTAATCGTTACCGCGGGCCTCATTACTCGAAAATGGCTTAAACAGGGCATGTCGTAAGGCTATGTGGTTCGCAACCATTAGGACATAGTCTTCACCTTTCTAGATGACTCTTTATATATTGGGTCTATTGTGTACGCTATAAGAGCTCACGGGTAGGTCAGGAACGACTGGGGTGATGTAATAGTTGGCTCTATTCCCCACCAGATGGGTCCGTGGGTAGGCCCGTCTTGCAAGGTGCATAGGTTTCAAAGGTGTTGATCCTCGGTACATCCCTCTAAAGATGTACTATACAAATGGTAGTACCTTACCTGTCGTTGTATGGAAATCCATTCTTCAATAAGTGCCTTTGGACTTAATTGTAGAGCCTAGTATGCTGGAATTTAATAATGTAACAATTTCGGCTAAGAATATGTATATTTTTACTTGAAAGTTATTTTCAAAAGAATGTCATTAATGATAATATTCCCAGATTTTGCATAGCAAATGTTTTAGTTATTACAACGTAAAAACCCATTTCGTGTTTATATGCGGCGTGGCTTATGAGATACCCTTTGTTTTGAAATATCCATATTTTGAGAGTCTCACACCAGTCTCATGACTGACTCGAAATTTATTTTCTTTTCCCTTAAACTCTGGGTGCCCTATTTTTCCAAGCAACCAAGTAGTCAGGTATAATTTGGAGCATTGTGATGGAGCTTGAAGTCTAGAGGAGAAGATGTTCCAATAGATAGTTCTCCATTTCCATTTCTGTTACATTAGTTTACTGACTGTATTCAGCATTTATAAGGACAGAGATTTATAATTGTCCAGGCTGATTTATAAGATAGACTCTGATAAATGTATTTAAAATTTTCGATGTAAAGATATATATATATATATATTGAAATAATATATGTTATTCCATTCGTGTAATATTTTGTTATGTCTTTATTTTCTTTCATTCCATGATAATCTACCTCTCTGGCACCTGGATTTGCGGCATGTGAATACCGAGGATGTATTAATGTTGATTTTTGAGGGTCGAGGAGGTGGGTCGTCAAATTTGGTATCAGAGCTTAGGTTGACTGATCACCTGAGCCTGATAGGTGTAAAGTCTCATTAGAGATATGGTTGGTAATAACCTAGGATGAGTAACTCATTAGAGAAAGGGTAAGTGGCACCCTAGAATGAGTTTGAGAGTATTATATAAGAGTGTGTATTTGTTAATGATATATAAAAACGATTTGTTTTGAAAATTGGTAAATGAAATACTTTTACCAAAGGTCGTATTTTAAATATAAAGAATATATTTTAGGAAAATATAGTTAGTTATGATATTAAAGTCATGAATTGGATAATTGTTTTAAAAACAAGTTAGTTAAATAAAGAATAAACATCTTAAGATTAGAAATTCACGGTTTGATTATAAGATGGTTAATAATGGTATTGAGAGGATTAATAATAGGGGAAAACCTAAGATTTGGATAACGAGAACTTTTATCTAAAAGGATTTTTTAAAGGATTTTGAAAGTCGATGATAATGATGTTTGGAAAATATTTTTGAATATTTCAAAGGATTTTTGGAAGGAGATAAAACATTTTGATAAAGATCTCGATTTCCTTCCTAAGTATTGATCGAACCTTAATTTGAAAAGTAGTATACTTGTTAAGTTAGGATAAATATTTAGTGTTTGCTTCTAAGTATTTGTGTTTATGTTGTAGAATCCATACGGAGGGAAGTATTCAAATGGAGAGACCTAAAGAGAAAATTGAGGTGAGAAAGATGATCTAATCATTCTTCCAAGTGATGAGGAAGAACCCATAAAGGAGGAATATGATCTGTATACTCGTAGAGACAGAGATGGTTACCCGATAGCAGAAATGCTTATACCTCCCCTAACTCTAGAATTGGTCATAATATCTAGGGACGCTGAGGCGCTTGTAACAACCCTGTATGTTGTGATTTATTTTAATTGTTTATTTTGATTATTTTAATTCCTGATTTTAAAACTTTTTTTATTAATATGAATAAATTTTGTTATCTTAAATATAAATTTTGATTTTTGTGTGAATTATAATTCCAAACCTGAACAAATAGAATATTTCCAGAAAAGTCGATTTTTGGTCAATCTGGTCAAACTTTGACTTTTAAATTTAAATTTAAATATTTGAATTCTTGAATTTTATCTTTTATTATGAAAATAGATTTAATTTCAAGAATACTGCTTTTTGTTTCATTGAAATTTGATTTAAATTGTGAAAGTTATACTGTTTTCAATATTGTGTGTATATTGAGTTATTTAACAATATTATTTATTTTAATTTATATAAATGATATTTTTATTTGACATATCTTATTCTAATTTGTATATGTATGTTATATTATATTTATTTTTCCTTTTAAATATTTTTAAAGTGATTATAAAATTTACCCAAAGCTTATGGAATTTATTTCAAATTTTTAAAGCCTAGTTTGCATTTTTAAGCTATTTTCTTAATTTAATTCTATTTAATTAAAATTTAATTATTTATTTTATACATTTATTTTTATTTCTGAGTTTTATCTTTATTTATCAGTATTTTACATGTATTTAAATTTGCAAAAAGAAATAATAGAAATTTGAAAGGTTTGTGACCTTTTATTTGCTTAAGACTCTTTGTTTTCTCACCTCTTCATTTCCTAACTCTTGCATTCATTTTGGCCGATCCTTATCTCATTCTTTCAGCCGCATACCCACTTCATTTTCATGTAAAGAAAAACTTCTCAACCCTAAAAACTTCGGCCTCCATCATCTGAACAAAAGTTGGTAATGTTCTTCTCCTTTTCTTCCCATTTTCTTCTTGTTTTTCTTATTCATTTGCACTTGTCTTCTCCTATATGGTTCGGCCATTGCTCCTCCTTTACCTTGGCTGCCTCCACCACCACCTCCAGTCCAGCCCCAAGCCATGGCCGTATACTATAGTTGACTAGATCCAACAAACTTTGAGCAAACTCCACCAATACATACCTAGCCGTCTACCAAAGTGCTCCACCACCTCAAACACCACCTTGGCCGCCACTTGAACCACCATCTCCAGCCCCTACCTAACCTGAGACCCTCTGCCACATCTTCTCCAGTCCACTACAGACCTGGCCGTGCCTAGAATTGCATAGGGGCGAGCCTTATGTTGCCTTGAAATCCATTGTGTTTCCTTAGCTTGTGTTGTTCATCCATATCCACTTGTGCATCATCATTTCCATGCTATTGCCGACCTTATTGACCCAAGACCAGATCCAAACCCACACCATGGTCGTGTATTCTAACTTATGGCTGAGCCTAGGGGTGGTTGAAGGCAAGTACAAGTGATTTGGTGACTTGTTGTGCATGTATCTCTTGTGTTGTTTGATTTTGTTTAAGGGTATATTCATGTGTTGTATATTTGTTTGTTGAATGTATTCAAGGAAATTAACTTTGGCTCTCCCACTCAACTCATTGTCGTGCTCTCGTGCCTTTATGGATTCTATGTTGTGTGTTTTTGTTGTCATCTCCAACTTAAACAGGTGAGAAATTCTCACCAGACAATTTGTACTTATATAACTAGTAAACTGGCATCATTTGAATCTGTAAAACTATATCATCATGTTATAACTGCTTATGTTATGATCATATGATGCTCACCATTGTTATTACACATGTTATATTATCAGTTACTGTGATACGATGCTATTTTGTTTATTTATATCAGTTTATCACACTGCAAGTTCCCTGTAGATTAGAATCACTATGGGTTGAAATGATACATACCCGAACGGACTTTAGAATAGGGAAAAATCGTTATGAGCTAAAATGATAGGCCTGAGCGATTTTTTTATTTTTTGTTATTAACTTGGGATTGCAGGTTTGAAATGAAAAACCTGGATTTTTGTTTTGTAAATTACGGATTGAAATGATATATTATCCGTATCACTTGTCTTAGGTTAGAAAATAATATACCGACCCGTGGTTATTTTATATATTTCTCTGAATATTTTAAGTATTTCAAAAATGCAAATTATGACATTTTGATTAAATTTGAATTCAAAATGATTTATTAAAGTGTTATTGATTTTTCTATGAATATAAAATGTTAAAAAAATGGATGCTTAAAATGGAAATTTGGAATTTTAACTTGACTTGGAATTGTGAGATTTGGTTTTAAAAATGGAAGTAAGTAAAAAAAATGGAAATCAAGTTTTATTTGTGAAATGATAAATTAAATTAAAATGTTAAGCGAATGTAAGGAATAGAAAATTTGTATACTTGAATTTAATAAGTGAAGTAATGAAAATTTGATATTTATTTGTGAAATTTACTTTATAAAAATCATAAGTTTAAGGGTATTTAAATGACCATTTTAAAGTGGAAAAATATGATTTTTATATAATTAAAATGGTTTAAATTGAAGTTTATTTGTTGCTGAAATTCTATTGTAAATCTGGAAATTCTTTTAGTAATACTTCAGAAATGCTATCGTTTCTGAAAATGAACTAAAAACTGAACTTATGTTATAAAATGAAGAAAGTAAAAACCATGAGAGAGAAAGGCAGAAGATATATTATTCATTTCTGAAAATAGACATGTATTTACATTACATAGCCTCCTTTATATAAAGGCTTCAGAGCTAAGGATTTAAATTATTTCACGATGTGGGACTAAACAAAACAACATAAAAGCATATTCATTTCATGATTTACATATATTGTAACACTCCCCCTTGAATATGCGTCTTCAAACTCTTGAATGCTCTGATAACTTGAAAATTTCCCTTTCGAAATGTGTATGATGATTGCTTCCCCTCATTATTATCTTGCTTGCATTTATCCATTCAGTCGATATAGATATTGTCTGTTGCCTGGTTAAAAACCTCTGTAAGGAAAACCCAATGGGAAAAACCTTGAAAGAGGAAAAGAGTGCAACTTGTGAAATCATAGATATCATTCCAAAAATGATATTCCTTCTAAGAGTTTGATACTTCGGGATCAAAATAATGCCTCATTAAACCCTTACTAAGAAAAACCCAATGGGAAAAATCTTAGTGAAGGAAAAAAAAGAGTACAATGACATATCTTATTTTCTAATTTCTTCAAATGAAGTTTGATACTTCTGGATCAAACTAATGCCTCGTTAAAACCTTACTAAGAAAAACCCTATGGGAAAAATCTTAGTGAAGGAAAAAGAGTACAATATAGTATGACATATTTCATTAATTTATAGAATTAAATAGAGTTTGATACTTTTGGATCAATATAATACTTCATTAAAAACCTTACAAAGGAAAACCCGATGGGAAAAACCTTAATCAAGGATAAAAATACAATTTAACTTAAATAACATATTTGAGATGTTATTTCTTGAAAATACGTTGGATTCTTCTAGATCAAGATAATGCCTCGTTAAAACCTTAGTAAGAAAAACCCAATGGGAAAAATCTTAAATAAGGGAAAAAAGTACATTGTAACTTATTTTCAAATCTTACTGGGGAGTTGATACTTCTGGATCAAGATAATGCCTCATTAAAACCAAACTAATAAAAACTCAGTGGAAAAAATCTTAGTTAAGAAAAAAGAGTGCATTATAAATACTTATGGATGCTCCCCCTGATTCAGAAGTTTCCTCTGAATTCGTATTCGTCTTTCGAAAACTTAAATTGGTTATAGATACTTCTGGATCCATAAATATGTATCTCATTAATAATACAATTTATTAATAGTTTCCTTCGATACAATCAAAATTTCCAAGATTGTTTCTTCCAAATATGATTTGCATTTTATGCATTTTGTTTGCTACCTTTATGAAAAACACATCATGTGTTTTCATTTTTATGCTTCAAATCAGTTTTGCATATTGCAACTACACCTTTGATGAATATTAAAAGTTTCATTACAACAATACTTAAAAGTAGGAAGTAATCTACTCATCTTGAAGTGCATCAAGATTTTCATTGCAGCAATACTTAGAAGAAGGTTGTAATTTACATTCCATGTTCTTTGCATTCTTTATTATCATCAAAGTTATTTATATTTTTTAGGAACTTATATATTTTAATAAGTTTTGCATATCGCAACTAGCACTTCAATGGATATTAAGAGTTTCGTTACAACAATACTTAAAAATAGGAAGTAATCTACTCATCATGAATTATATCAAGATTTTCATTACAACAATACTTAAAAGTAGGTTGTAATCTACGCTCCTTGTTCTTTGCATTCTTTATAACCATGAAAGTTATTTATATTCTTCAGGAATTTGTATACTTTCATCATTTAATATGATTTAAACCATATTTATACCTTTGGGGTACATTAAGCATTTCATGTACTTTCACTACTTTGCGGACCACATGTCCATATTTCTCTATTAGTAAAGGATTCATGATGGCTAGTCATGTTTTCCCCTAATTCAAGATCCTTAATCGATTTATAAACATAAGTGCTTTATTATTTACAAATTTATCATCGATGATTATTTCTTATCAGTTCTAGACATGATTTATTGAGATCTCTTTAATTATCATGTTTTATGTACCTAAACGACTTCTAGGGTAATTTGACAATCGTGTCATTAGTCACTTCAAGAGCACCCTTAAGTGTTTCTTCAAGAACACTCACCTCTTTTATTTGGCATCTTTATTACTTACTCCAAAAGTATTTCAAACTGACTTTTGTACCATATTTCAAACGTGGTTTACACATTTTGATCCTTCAGGGATTCAAATCTATATTGGAGAAAGTCTACTAGGGATATTATTAATAATTTATTCAAGTTACTTAATATTTTGCATCATTATACATGTTAACAAATATTTGACACTAATGATTAAAATTAACTTGTATCCCTTTATCCTCCCCCTCAATGTTGACAAACATTGTCGCATTAAATAACAATCATCTTTGGATTCTCATTTTGATCCATTATCATATTGCTACTAGCAAATACACCATACATATTAATAATAGGAGGATAATTCTTTTATCAATTGATAAGATGCATTCAAGTGATATTTGTGAGCTTCTGGCTCATGTTTAAATATGGGATTCAATTATGTCAAATTTCATGAAATATAATCCAGTTGAAATTGTACCAGATTTTTCTAAAATAAGCTTCTGCTTTCAATTTTAGAAATAACACAAAGATATTCTTTGACATTTTCATTATAGTTCCAATATGGTAGCCATTCATTTATATATCCTCAAAGCTCAACAAATTTCTTGTAAATTTGCTTAAGTATAATGTATGTTGAATTAAGATATATGTACCATTTGGTAATACTATATGGACTCTTCCGGACCCTTCAATTATATTAGCAAATTTGCAGTGGTTGAAATTTTTAGTTATTTTTCAGATAGTTCAGAGAAAAACTTCTTGTTTTTCAAAATCATATGAGTAGTTGCACTATCTAGTAGGCATATATTATCACTCAAATATTGATGATCCATATCTTAAGAATTAAAGACAATATAGTTAGTCAACTATTAAAATTTGTAAGCATTAAATAAATGCTAATACTTTCCAAAAATAAATAAAATGGACTACTGATTAAAACACAACATTCATCGGTACGTTATTTCAATTAGTTCTGAAAGGAAAAACATACAAGCACCAACTTCCAACTGGTTGAAACTTCAGGTTCAACCACTCTAGTCTAGGGTTTGGAAGTATGATCATCTTCTAGTGGTCATAACGCTCCTTCATGGAGTTCCATAAGTAAAGATGATCTTTTTTAGTTAAATGTCTTATTTTAAAATTGTCGTGGATAAGACACCTTAAAAATATAAGAGCATTTGTTTTATCCTATTGGGACATATTATTATCATTTATAATGTCATTTTCTAGGCATTGAGATTGTAATCGAATGTCAGCATCCAATATGTATGACAAAAAGTTATCTCCTAATAAGTCCAAAGTTTTAAATTCAAGCTTGGCTATGTTTATCATATTACCAACTATAAGTAGAAACAAAAATGCATAAGCATCAAAATATTATTCATGGGTATATAATCAATGCATTTCATAAAATAAGAAGCCATATCTGATAGTAGTTACAATGAAAGAAAAAAAACATTACTGCAAAATAGTAAAAGACAACCAAATATAATCTATAAAAGCGACTATAATTTCTTATTTACATCCTTTTGATAGCTCTAGATCCAATCTCATTAATTTCATTCATAAATTTCCTTGAAAATGCAAAACTACCCTTGAAAATATGGAAAGGCCTTTATATGGATTGATTGGTGAAAAACGGATGAATTATAATCAAAGATTGTGCTGACTTTATTATGATTACTTTCATAGTATAGGAAGATTTAAGAATATGAATAGGTAGTATTAAATATCATTTATTAATTCATAACAACTACAATAGTGAGAAACATAAATATATACCATGTATACGTTATGATCCTTGCCATCAATAAGAGATATAAAAATAATAATAAATATATGAAGCATTCATACCCATCTTTGTTGGACCATTCTCATTAATCAATTAATTTTATTTAATGATTTATTAATTGCTACTGATTAATATATGAATTAATATATGCGGCTATTTATATATTGTAAACTAAATAGAGAGAGGAAATTTGTACATCACATAGTGTATGAATAATATCATGAAAAACAAAATAGCTTGACTTGGCAACTAAAAAGTATGTTGTATGAGTTACAGCTATTGATAACAATCAACAAGTATATTCTTGTGACATGACAGTAATAGGTAAAAGATTAAGCATATAAAATAGTAAACATTGGAATACCTCTTTGCTGAAAGAGGAAAGATGAATGAGTTTTATATATAATATAAAAGAATTGATGGATGTATAAATATTAACATCCATTTTACGAAAAATCCAAAATACTTACTTGATGAGCCAAAGGAAGGAAACTTGATCTATTATATATTTTACCTTTTGAAAGGCATGATTGGATGCATGGAAGGAGGAAAAAAATTAGGAAATAAACTTCATGTTAGAATACCTTGTTTTCTATTAAAAAGAAAGAGAGTAGGAGAGTAGATATATTTCTATGTATTTATTTGGTTTAGTAAAAGCATCAAATATATCAACAAATCTCTTCTGGAGATTTTTATTTTTTGTCATCACTTCTGGAGTGAACAAATTTCTATACATTTATTTGGTTTAGTAGTTAATGCTATTGGCAAATATTTTTAGAACTTCAGGTTCCAATTTTACTTTACAATAAAGTCTTTGTTTAGTACTTTAGATCCTAAATGGTACAACTTGATTTTTATTATCAAACTTCAGGTTTGATTGCAAACATGGTAGGAATTATGTGACGATCCGGATTTTTAACATCTGTTAATTGGATAATTAACTGGTTTAAATTATCAGAATATTAATTTTTGATGGGTCGAGCAAATGAATTTTTGATAATTGAAATATTGGATATATAAATGGCTTAAAAACTATAATAAATATTGGCTTATAAATCTCTGGATATGATGAACCATATAGAGAAAAAATTTAATTATATATGTATATATATAAAACTCCAACATTTAAATCATGATAAAATGTCCTTAAATATATGTATAAATAAATATATACAACCTTGTGATGTTGAAAATATATACATATATAAGTATATACATCTACAAGAATATAAATGTATGTATATACCTTTGTGGAATGAGGTATAGGAAAAGTTTGTATGAATGTGAATATATATATATAATAAAGCAATGTGTATATGAGGATATGTATATAAAATGATAACAAATACAAAAGCACTGGGTAAAACAAAATACACGTATGAAATCTATGTATGTATATACATGAATGAACCTTAGGAGACAAGCATTTAATGCATAGTTCAACTCAAGCGTACAATACATCATTTCAAGCTACAAAGTAAAAAAAATCTCTGACCAAACTAAGAAAAATCTTGTACCAGTAAAGTTTACTTGTTCTATACACATACCAATCTTCTTATTCTCTTTTCGTGAATCCAGACTGAGCAAAGCAGAAGTATTTTACAAACTTAAAACTAAAACCAAACAACTCTTGCATTTCAAAACTGAAGTAAAGATCAATTTGCAGATTCAAATTCAGCTAAAATTAATTTTTTTTCCAAACTCAACAAAGATCAACCTGAAGTAAGCTAGCAACTTCCAGTTTTCAAACTTCAAACCCCTGGTTCTCTGATTCCTCGGTTCAAACATTTCAGGTGAGTAAACTTTCATTTTAAAACAGTTTAAATCTGTGATTTTAACTAAATGCTTGTGAATGGATTGTTGTAGGAATATAGTTTGCATATAATGAGTGTGAATGCATGTATATATGATTGTGCCTGTGTATACATCTGTATGCATAATGAAGGAACACCTCTCTGTTTGTTTAACAGGCTAGCGAATAAGTTCAAAAACTTATACCTTTCTTCCCAGTCTTTATCTAGTTACGAACATAAAAAGGAAAATGATTAGAACAATGTAAATTCATCTTTAAAAATAGTTTCAGGTGAAATTATTTAGTTAATATTTCGAAAATATGTTTTTTTTCCAGTGGAAATCAATTTAATCAGTAAAATCAAACATTTTAATTTCCTGAATTGAATTCATAATCTGATTTATTATTGCAAATAATGAATTAAGAGATAAAAATCTTGATTTTTAGTTTCGAATTTGTTGGAATAATCTGGGTTAAACTGATTTGGTTTATCGTCGATTTTCATCGATCGATGTGGTGATAGTCGTCGAATTCGTTGTCAAAGATAGTTTGAAGGCTATCGATCACCAGAAAAATGGTTGGAAAATTTTCTGGAGACTATGGTGGCCAGGGAAGGTTGGAGTAGGGTTAGTGGTGTGTTATGGTCGAGGTTGTTTTCGAGGTGATGGCGATGGCTATGGTGGATCGGAGGTGATCGCGAGGGGGGGAACAGTGCTGGAGGTTGAGGCGAAGCTATGGTGAGGTCGGCGAGGTTCATCGAGGTCGGAGACGTCGACGATGGGTAGATTTCCGATGATGGTGGGTTCCAGTTTTAGATGTGAAGGCTCGTTTTCGATTTGATGACGATTTTGTTCATCTGGGTTATCAGGAGAAGTGGTGGGGTTGCCGACGACTTGTAGGTGGTCGAGGCTTTGATCTCTGGTGGCCGGAGCTTCTGTGCACGTGCACATGGATCTGTGGTTTCAGTCTTGGTTTGGGTTCGTGGGGCATCGAAGAAGGAAGATGATGCTCGGGTTTGGGCTCGAAGTTTTTGTTGTTTGTCTCGAAGCAGCGGGATGGAGCGAGTGTCATGGGTTGAGCTCGAGAATCATGTGTGCTAGGCCTAGGTTGTTTATCTTGTTATCGGGATTTTAAAAATGTGAAGTAAATCTAGATACCAGATTTTAAAATATGAAGCATGAATAAGACTTTAAACAAGTTCTTAACTAGTTCTTTAAAAAAAAGGTAAATTTGTATGAAATGTTTTGGAGCATTAAGTTTAAAAAGAATTTTAGTTTAAAATTTGGATTTTTAAAATTTAAACTTTTTTTTAAAAATAGTTAATGGATAATTAATCAATTAATTAAAGGTTAATTAATTGATTACAAAAGTTGTGACGACCGCCCATGACCCCTGCACCAAATCTAAAGAAAATGCGCTGTAAAGTGTGCCAGGCGACCATGGACGATTGTCACGGTAAAATAAAACAACAAGATCTATCGTATTACTCACAGCGCATGGACAAAATACAATAGAACATATATATAGTGAAGCTTCACAGAATAGAATCTCATCAATAAAACTTCATAATAGTTGAATACAAACATCTGAATAGTCAATACAACAAGCCTCACTACATCACTTAGAGAATACAAAACAGCGGAACATCCAGTACATATAGTAAGAAGATAATATGCAACCCTCCAGCTCGTCTTCGATATCAGCATCGTGAGAAGTGAACAACACCTGTCACCTGCTACCTAGTCTGCCCGTCCCAAAATGGACGAACAGCCCAAGGCAATAAGAATTAAAACATAAAGCCTTGAGTCAGACAACAGTCTTAGTGAGCAGTAAATTAACTAACAACATACCAAAAGAGCATAAAGGAAAAGGGATAGGAATACAACCCTCCCACTCCAACCTCTTTCTATAGTGATAGCCCCCAGATACACACTAAGTAGAAGCAAACATAGCTGAACATACAATTTAAAGTAAAGTAATTATCACTCGAGTCAAGGAAGATGTTTTCCAAGTACAAACCCCCAAGGCCTAAACCAAGATCAGATAAGCACCCAGAAAATACCGCTCTTGAGATCGAATGACGATACAACCAAACATCCATGACTCTGGCTATCACTGTTATCATTGCTTCGATATCGCCGTTAATTGAATGACCGGCACATTCTTTCAGTCGTCCGTCAAGGGCTAATGGAAACCCCGGTTCTAGACATAACTCCCGCACGTCATCGTGACCCGTGCCTAGGACTATCGAATCTGCCCAGAGTACTTGACTACCCAATCAGTAGCCTTCAGGGACTATCGAATCTTCCCAACGTACTCTTGCTTTGAGCATGCTAGAACCTTCAACAACGATGAGATCTCAGCCTTCTAGTCGTCCTCCTCGACAACTATTTCCATACTAGCTCAAGCGCCTCTCGAGCATCCATTATCCTCAACCCGCTTGGAATGATCCCGTCTGGATTAGACCAAGACTATCTCATATCATACTTCGCTTCATCACATCCTCGCAAAGTCTCATCTCAACATCATCATCAAACTTATGCATAAGAGCTTCATCATCCGCTACAAATGCCACAAGCAGCTCTTCCCATTCAAGAGCCTTTCCCTTAGCTTTTGAATCATCCTCGATCTAAATTAAATCATCAATCATCTAATTCATAGCAATCAACCAAATCAAACATTAATCCAAGCAATCAA
The DNA here is from genome assembly GCA_030737815.1 of Allium fistulosum. Taxonomy (NCBI): domain Eukaryota; kingdom Viridiplantae; phylum Streptophyta; class Magnoliopsida; order Asparagales; family Amaryllidaceae; genus Allium; species Allium fistulosum. The sequence goes on from CM060902.1 coordinate 241,861,395, forward strand.
GCATTCGAATATGATCTAAGTAGATAATTATCACAATAATGGCAATTTCGTAATTAAAGAGTTGAAAGTCTAATAAGCATGAAAACATGAACAATATCTCTATAATCTCGATGAATGAACTTGCATAGGTTAACATGTAGTAAAATGGTTACCAAATCATCATGAACAATGGATCTATATGGATCTACACTTAGGATGAAGAAAATGTATGGAAATCACTATTTTAACACCAAATCGAGCCAACAATCTGATATACTCCTTTGGATCCGTGTGAGAGATAATCACCACTCACCAAATCACCTAAACAACCTCAAATCAACACGCTTCAGATCTGGACAGCGAAGGATCAAGCTTGATCTATCACGAATCCGCTTCAAACGAAGAAATCTCACTTCAAAGGATGAAGATCTTCAATCCAAGCTCTTGAATCTTCAATTTGATCTTCAACTTGGATGGATAGAATCACTAGATTAGAGTGGAGAAAAGAAGTGAAGAAGTGTAGAAGTCGAGCTCTCAAAATGGCAGCACTTCGTCGCTTCGAAATCCGGATCCCAAAAATGAAGCCAACCCCCCTCTATTTATAGGCGAAATCTCCCTAAGTCGTAACTCGGAATTAGGTCGTCTCCGACCTACGACCTAAGACCCCCACCGACCTAAGTCTCTACGACTTAACACCCATGCACTTCAACGACCTATCAAAGCCCTTCTCCTTACGACCTAACGAGGTTACGACCTATGACTTAGCGACTTAACAATAGGTGCGACCTATCAGTGCCACTACCTAACTTCTTAGCATGCTGACCTACGACTTAACAAACCCCAAGTCCCTCCGACTTATACTTTCCGACCTAACAGAGCCTCCGACTTAACCGGGTAACCGACCTAACAGCTCAACAGAGTCACGCCTTAACTATTTAACCACTCTACGACTTAACTCTTAAGCCAACACGCGACCTAAGACTTAGCCAACAACTCCGACCTAACAGACTACGACTTAAAGTCCACACGACCTAATACTTAACCCCTTAGGTCGTCTAACGACCTTACTACTAAGTCGTTAGCTAGCTTATCTCCTAGGTTGGTCAACTTGCTAAATCTCTTAAGTCGCTATCCTACCTAAGTCGTTAACTCTTAGGTCGGTCAGTCCCATAGGTCGGTCACTCAACCTAGGCCATCCTAACTTAACTTCCTTAACTCAGTTAATCTCCTAAGTCGGCTACGACTTAAGACTCAAGAAAAATTCTGCCAAAATCTGAAACGACTTAACAGCAATGCAACCAAAGGTCAACTATTTTACGATGTTTCGATTCGTGAAAATACGGGTCGTTACATTCTCTCCCCCTTAGGAATTTCGCCCCCGAAATTCCAAACAAACAAGGCAATCAAAGACTATTCTGTACGCCTACTAACCATAACAATCAACAAACCATGCATCCAATTTTAGCTTAGCGTACAGAATTCTAACACTAGAACAAGTCACAATATCGTGAGATGACACGACACCTTAGGGCCATACCTTGAAGAGTTCAGGATGAGCTGCCTTCACCCTCTCTTCCACCTCCCACGTACAGTCGTTATCATCATCACTCCATTGTATCTTGAGCAACTTAACTCCCTTCCTCCTAAGCTGTTTCGTGTCGGTTTCAACAACACGAAGCGGCTTACGAGGTCTCTCATCGACTGGATCAACTTCGAAATCTTCACAGCTATCAGCAGAAACCACAGTATTCGAGTTGTGCACATACTTCCGTAGATATGATACATGAAAAACATTATGCACACTCGACATCTTCTCAGGTAACTCCAATCTATAGGCGAGCTTTCCAATTCGCTCGATGATCGGGAATGGTCCAACAAATCTCGGAGTCAACTTTCCTTTCTTCCCGAATCGAATAACATTCTTCAGTGGAGAAATCTTCACAAAAACCATATCACCTACGTCGAATTCCAAATCCTTACGACGCTTATCAGCATAACTTTTCTGACGATCTTGGGCTGCCTTCATTCGTTGCCGAATGATCTCTATACAATCTGAAGTCTGTCGAATCATCTCTGGCCCAAGCATCAGCTTTTCTCCAGTTTCTATCCAACACGTCGGTGAGTTACACGGTTTTCCATACAATGCCTCATACGGTGCCATACCAATGCTTGACTGGTAACTGTTGTTGTATGAAAATTCCACCAAATGAAGGTGATCTTCCCATGATCCTCCGAAATCCAAAACACAAGCTCTGAGGAGATCTTCCAAAACTCGGTTGACTCTCTCTGTCTGACCATCTGTTTGAGGGTGATAAGTTGTACTCAAACACAACTCGGTTCCCAAAACTTCCTGGAAGCTCTTCCAAAATCCACTAGTGAACAATGGGTCTCGATCGCTCACTATACTCTTCGGAATACCATGGAATCGAACTATCCACTTAACATACAATTCAGCCAACTTTGATGCAGTCTTAGTCGATCGAATAGGAATGAATCTAGCACTCTTAGTCAAACGATCTACGATGACCCAAATCCCTTCATTTCCCGTTCTGGTTCTAGGCAATCCATCGATAAATTCCATCGACACTTGCTTCCACTTCCATGTAGGAACTTCTAATGGCTGAAGCAATCCACTAGGCTTCTCCTGTTCGGCTTTTACCAACTGGCAGTTCATACATTTGGAAATAAAATTTCCAACATCCTTCTTCATACCTTCCCAGTAGTAGGTTCTCTTCATATCCCGATACATCTTATTTCCTCCTGGATGAATTGTCAACTTCGAGTGATGACCTTCCTTCAGAACTTCACTCCTCAATTCATCTATATCGGGAACAACTAGTCATCCTTGCTTCCGAAGCCAACCCTCTCGATCGACCTCGAATCCTTTATCCTTTTCTGGATCCAATCCAGATTCCAAATCACGGATAATCTTGACAAGCTTATCGTCTCTCTTTTGGCTCTCGCCAATCCTTTCCACAAGAGAATGTCTTATTGATAAGTTTGCCAACATCTCAGGTTCCAATTCGCATCTACGCCTGAAGTCAAATCCAGCTAAATACTCGAGATTCTTCCATTCTGAAAACATGGCTCCCAATCATGCATGTCTTCGACTTAACGCATCTGCCACTGCGTTACCTTTTCCCGGAGTATAAGCTATATCAAAATCATATGATGCCAAAAACTCTAGCCAACGTTGCTGCCGAAGATTCAAATCCTTTTGGGAGAAAAGATACTTCAACGACTTATGATCCGTAAACAGCTCGAATTGAACTCCCAATAGATAATGTCTCCATATCTTCAGAGCAAAAACAATCGCCGCTAACTCCAAATCATGAGTCGGGTAATTCCTTTCATGCGGCTTCAGTTGTCGACTGGCATACGCAACAATTTTCTCCTTCTACATCAGCACTGCTCCAAGTCCAGTACCACATGCGTCGGTGTAAACCACTATCTCATCATTCCCACTTAGAATAGTCAAAACAGGAGCACTTGTCAATCGCTCTTTCAGGATTCCAAAAGCTTTCTCACACTTATCATCCCATCGGAACACTAGGTTCTTCTTTGTCAATCCTGTTAACGGTGCAGCCACCTTAGAGAAGCCTTTGATAAACCGTCGATAATATCCTGCTAATCCAAGAAAACTTCTCACATCAGATGCATTCTTAGGTCTAACCCAATCCTGGATTGCTGCCACCTTAGCGGAATCAACCGCTATTCCACTTCCAGAAATCACATGGCCTAAGAACCTCACTTCACTCTTCCAGAAGTGACACTTCGAAAACTTAGCCTTCAGCTAATGTTTCCGTAAGATTTCCAAAACAATACGCAAGTGCGTCTTGTGCTCTTCTTCGGTTCTAGAATAAATCAGAATATCGTCCACGAACACAAGTACGAACTTGTTCAACTGATCTCTGAACACTCTATTCATAAGATCCACAAAATAAGCTTGCGCGTTAGTCAATCCAAACGGCATTACCAGCCACTCAAAGAAACCGGATGGTGTCCTGAAAGCTGTCTTCGGCACACTATCCTTAGCAACTCTCAACTGGTGAAATCCCGTTGCCAAATCCATCTGAGAAAACACCTTAGCTTCGTGAAGCTGATCAAACAAGTCATCTATTCTCGGCAATGGATACTTGTTCTTTTTAGTCACCTTATTCAGCTCACGATAATCCACACACAATCTCAACGACCCATCTGCCTTGGTTACAAACACAACTGGTGCACCCCATTCGGACACACTACGCCGAATGAATCCTTTCTGCAAAAGATCATCAACTTGCACCCTCAACTCTTGCTGTTCCCTAGGTGCCATCCGCCTAAGAGGCATTACAACAGGTCTGGCTCCTTCAACTAGATCTGTACGAAACTCGATCTCTCTATGCGGCGGCAACCCTTTGACTTCGTCAAAGACATCCTCGAATCCATTAGCGATCGGCACTGATGACAGTCCATCCCGTGGAACAACCAGCGAATACATGAAGCTCATGAAGACGCCTTCTTCATGCTTACATCGTATCACAATCTTTCGCCCCTCTACATTCTCGACTGTCACTTCCAACCTCTCGCAATCAACCTTTGCCGCATACTTCCTAAGCCAGTCCATACCCAAAATAATTCCGAACCCCGCAAAGTTCAGAACAAAGCAATCACAAACAAAAGAGCAATCATGACTCGATACAACTAGACCACGGCATAACATACACAAACAAGACGAACCCCCAACTGGATTAGTCACAACCAATGGCCTATCAACAATATCCGGTTCCAAACCTAACCGGCCTACAAGTTCGCTGCAAACAAATGAATGCGACGCTCCAGTATCAAACAGAACTCTAACTGGAACACCACATAGGAAAAGAGTACCTTGAACCACCACACTCTTTCCCTTCTCTTCAGCGGTAGGAGCCTTCGAAGACGACGGAACAGCTCCCAAAGCATAAGCTTGCACAATCTGCTTGTCTCTCCTCGGTTCTGGACAATTCTTCCTGAAATGCCCCGGCTTGTCACAGTTGTGACACTTCATCGGTGCCTTCGGATTCTTACAATCCTTCGAGAAATGGCCCTTCTGCTGACAATTGTAGCAAGTCACTTCGCCCTTCGGCTTCTTCTGGACATCCTTACCCTTCTGCTGCTGCTGCTTCCTCTTCTTGTTTCCACCCTGCTGGGGTTTAGACTCTTCCCTGGTCACAGCAACAACAGATCCTTCCTTAGGAAACAGACTCTCATGCCTGAGAGCTTTCTCCACAAGCTTCTCAAATGAATCGTCCAAATGATCCACCAACTGCCTCCCAAGATAAATGTTCAAGCCTGTCACAAACTTCTCATTCTTCTGATACGCAGATTCGATATATGACCGGGCATACTTGGACAAAGCTTCAAACTTAGAAACATACTCAAGAACTGGTCTTCCACCTTGCTTGAGCTCCACGAACTTCTTGAACAGAACAGACTTCTGAGCTGTAGAAATGAACTTAGCTTCAAATCTGACTTGGAATTGCTCCCAAGTAATCTCTTCCTCCGGAGTATTGATGGTAATAGAGTTCCACCAATCAAGAGCTCTCCCTTGAAGCTGTCTCGATGCCAACTTCCTCTTAGTCGCATCCTCAATTCCCAAATCACCAAAGATCCTTCTACAAGCATCTATCCACCTCTGGACCTCAATAGTTGATTCTGTTCCTAAGAAAACCTTCCCTCCAAGAGCAGTATAATCTTTGCACAACTTAGCAAAATCCACTGGTTTTGGAGTTTGGACTTGAACTCCAACATCAACTGCTGCCCCTGGAACTGGTATCCTTCTCATGACCGAAGTCATCATAGCTTCGAACATAGCTGCATAATCCGCAGCTCCCTCAGTAGCACGGCCTTCCCTAGCAGCTGGTCTCCCTCTTCGACTCATTCTCAATATCTATAAAAAGGAATGATCAGAACATCTTAGAGAAACAACTGCCTAAAGGACTCAAACTCTACTAAGCTACTATATTATATATAGTAATCATCCATCAAAATACAATTACGTCTCTCATACGTAGTTACGTCAGCGAGCGTTGGGTAAAATCGATTAACCAAAGCTCTGATACCAAATGTGACGACCGCCCATGACCCCTGCACCGAATCTAAAGAAAATACGCTGTAAAGTGTGCCAGGCGACCATGGACGATTGTCACGGTAAAATAAAACAACAAGATCTATCGTATTACTCACAGCGCATGGACAAAATACAATAGAACATATATATATAGTGAAGCTTCACAGAATAGAATCTCATCAATAAAACTTCATAATGATTGAATACAAACATCTGAATAGTCAATACAACAAGCCTCACTACATCACTCAGAGAATACAAAACAGCGGAACATCCAGTACATATAGTAAGAAGATAATATGCAACCCTCCAGCTCGTCTTCGATATCAGCATCGTGAGAAGAGAACAGCACCTGTCACCTGCTACCTAGTCTGCCCGTCCCAAAATGGACGAACAGCCCAAGGCAATAAGAATTAAAACATAAAGCCTTGAGTCAAACAACAGCCTTAGTGAGCAGTAAATTAACTAACAACATACCAAAAGAGCATAAAGGAAAAGGAATAGGAATACAACCCTCCCACTTCAACCTCTTTCTACAGTGATAGCCCCCAGACACACACTAAGTAGAAGCAAACATAGCTGAACATACAATTTAAAGTAAAGTAATTATCACTCAAGTCAAGGGCGATGTTTTCCAAGTACAAACCCCCAAGGCCTAAACCAAGATCAGATAAGCACCCAGAAAATACCGCTCTTGAGATCGAATGACGATACAACCAAACATCCATGACTCTGGCTATCACTGTTATCATTGCTTCGATATCACCGTTAATTGAATGACCGGCACATTCTTTCAGCCGTCCGTCAAGGGCTAATGGAAACCCCGGTTCTAGACATAACTCCCGCACGTCATCGTGACCCGTGCCTAGGACTATCGAATCTGCCCAGAGTACTTGACTACCCAATCAGTAGCCTTCAGGGACTATCGAATCTGCCCAACGTACTCTTGCTTTGAGCATGCTAGAACCTTCAACAACGATGAGATCTCAGCCTTCTAGTCGTCCTCCTCGACAACTATTTCCATACTAGCTCAAGCGCCTCTCGAGCATCCATTATCCTCAACCCGCTTGGAATGATCCCATCTGGATTAGACCAAGACTATCTCATATCATACTTCGCTTCATCACATCCTCGCAAAGTCTCATCTCAACATCATCATCAAACTTATGCATAAGAGCTTCATCATCCGCTACAAATGCCACAAGCAGCTCTTCCCATTCAAGAGCCTTTCCCTTAGCTTTTGAATCATCCTCGATCTAAATCAAATCATCAATCATCTAATTCATAGCAATCAACCAAATCAAACATTAATCCAAGCAATCAAGCATTCGAATATGATCTAAGTAGACAATTATCACAATAATGGCAATTTCGTAATTAAAGAGTTGAAAGTCTAATAAGCATGAAAACATGAACAATATCTCTATAATCTCGATGAATGAACTTGCATAGGTTAACATGTAGTAAAATGGTTACCAAATCATCATGAACAATGGATCTATATGGATCTACACTTAGGATGAAGAAAATGTATGGAAATCACTATTTTAACACCAAATCGAGCCAACAATACGATATACTCCTTTGGATCCGTGTGAGAGATAATCACCACTCACCAAATCACCTAAACAACCTCAAATCAACATGCATCAGATCTGGACAGCGAAGGATCAAGCTTGATCTATCACGAATCCGCTTCAAACGAAGAAATCTCACTTCAAAGGATGAAGATCTTCAATCCAAGCTCTTGAATCTTCAATTTGATCTTCAACTTGGATGGATAGAATCACTAGATTAGAGTGGAGAAAAGAAGTGAAGAAGTGTAGAAGTCGAGCTCTCAAAATGGCAACACTTCGTCGCTTCGAAATCCGGATCCCAAAAATGAAGCCAACCCCCATCTATTTATAGGCGAAATCTCCCTAAGTCGTAACTCGGAATTAGGTCGTCTCCGACCTACGACCTAAGACCCCCACCGACCTAAGTCTCTACGACTTAACACCCAGGCTCTTCAACGACCTATCAAAGCCCTTCGCCTTACGACCTAACGAGGTTACGACCTATGACTTAGCGACTTAACAATAGGTGCGACCTATCAGTGCCACTACCTAACTGCTTAGCATGCCGACCTACGACTTAACAAACCCCAAGTCCATCCGACTTATACTTTCCGACCTAACAGAGCCTCCGACTTAACCGGGTAACCAACCTAACAGCTCAACAGAGTCACGCCTTGTAACGACCCGCTATTTTGGATCATTCAAATCGACAATAAATCCACACATGTCGGACTTGAATAATTCAAAATACTGAATTGTTAATTTAAATTTGGCAAAACTCAGCATATACAGTAAATAAATCAATCACAAAATCTCAGACACAGAGTAATACAATAATACGCAGCGGAATAGATAAAATAGTAGTTCATGAAGCTACTATATAAACATTAGAGTTAGAAATAAAATACAACAGAATATCTCAAATGCGGTGAAAAGTCTCCAGTACAACAGATGACTTCTCTAGACAAATCAACTAGAAGAGCTGAAAGCTGAGGCGATAGTTGGATCTCCAAAGGAAGCTCCAAACTCTAAACTCCAAAGGTGATTCTCAAATGCTGTATCACTCGGTCTGACCCGAGCGTAAAGAAAAACACAAAACACTCGAGTCAGGATTAACATTCTTATGTAAATAAATCCAACTCAAGTGAAATATCAACTGAAATACGAGTAACTTAAAGGATGTTTGGGATAACCATCCTCTAAGGATCTTCAGAACTATCTACAAGGTGGAAATATACATTTTAACACCGTGGTCATTTCAATTAAATTTATACTTCAAAACCCAAATATCATTTCATTTCAAATATATCTATTTTCCAAAATAGTATATATATTAAATGATTTTAAAAAGTAAAGCATTTACAATTTCCTCAAGTCTCACAAATCGATTCAAATCAACCCAAATTCTAAATTTCAATTCAATTCAACCTAAATTTTTCCATTTTAATTCAATTCAGTTTCTAAATAACAAATTCCAATTTTATCGATTTCAAATACAAATCTGAATCACAAAATAAACCATTTAAATTTCCAATATATTTCAAAGCTTTATTATTCAACAATTTCAAAGTTAAATTCAATAGTTTCACATAACTCTTGGTTTAACTTCATTTTTATTTAATCAGGGAATATTCACTTAATAGATTCAATATCATTTACTAGCCTTAAATCACATTTTACCAAATATTTCCTTAAACTTTATTTAAACAAGAAATATTCATTAAATTACTTATAAATCAAACCCAAGTTATAAATCATATCTTACATCTCAATTTCAATAAGTTTCTAATCGGTTTAATTAAATAAAATTCTTTATTGAATACAATTTCAACTAAATTCAAATTTATCTTCCCAACCTTAACTTATTCAAATTATTACCAAAATCTATTTGAAATATAATTTTAAATACTCAACCATATTATATGTATTTAATCAATCATTCCCATTTACATATAAAAGTTTAAGGCTCAACACTTATTAAAACCATATATTTCTTTCCAAAACCATAGAATTCATTTTCAAAATATTTATATATATGGACCAACGGTGTCTGTATATATATTTACCATATGGTTAAGTGATACGGATATTTATCATTTCAATCCGAAATTTAAATATATACGGGTAGATATCATTTCGACCCATAATCCCAATTTCAATACAAATCAAAATCGCTTGGGTTTATCATTTCAACCCATAACGATTTTCTCCTATTCCAATGTCCGTTCGGGTATGTATCATTTCAACCCATAGTGAATTCTATACTAACAGGGAAGTTGCAGAGTGATAATAGATAATATAAAATATAACAACAGGCATATATCACCAATATAAATAACAGATACTGGTGTCAGATGTCATAGGTGAACAAATACAGATAATAGTAATAACAGGCATATAAATACTAGATACTGGTGTCAGATGTCACAGGTGAACATATACTAATAATAACATATATAACAATTTAAATAACTATAGCATCATACTTCAATTGTCGTTTCAATTGAAATCAAATTTAATAAATACAAGAACGTTAATCGTGAGTGATTACTCACCTTCCAAGGCTAGATAGAATAGACAATGAGATAAGTTACGAATCCAAGCACGAATTTCAAAACAAGGCAAGATTGAACTCGAATCGACGAATGAAGCTGATAATCAAGAAATGAAGAACTGAATCAGAATCAGTTTGAGATATATACATACATACAGAAATATTTGTTATTTCATTAAAATAAATATTTTGATTTAAGACAAAATTTTTAATTAAAATTAAAATATAAAATAAAAATAAATAAATAAAATACATACTTATAATAACAAAAATCACTTCAGTTCAAACCATTAAAAATTCATGTATTCTCTTTATAAAACCATACTTAAACAAATATACAAATGCACACACCACCTAATAAAATTAATGTAACATGCATAAAGCACTTAAACACGTCACATTATTATGTATTATATTTATCAAAACATATCACGTTATAAAACCAACATATACACTTTATTGTAAGAATAGAATGTTTATATAACATATAACAATATGCAGACAAGCTTATATAAGTATTAACAAATAATATACATATTATCCACAACAGTATTATATATACTAACAAATCTATATATACCAACCCATACTATATGTGCCTTAAAAAATGTAGCCGAAGCATATATATGAATAAACATCACCATAAAAATTAGTACTGCCAATCTCATATGAAAGGTAGACTTATAAAACATATGCTTATATATAGACAACTAACACCTACATAAATAATATATATAGACCACTATACAACTCAGATAACTTTTATGTGTACAATACAATACATAAAAACGTACATATGATACAAAAATCAATACTGACACAACAAAACTATTCAGTATGTTCTACCGTAGCTCACTCTATTTCTTACAGTGTACCCTATCTATATAACCAATCCTCTATACGAAACACAAAAAAAAAATTGAATAGACTAATATATATATGCAAACACCGTGTACTATTACAACTAAATGTACAATGCAGAATACAACTACATACCCAGACGCTATTTACAACAATGCATGTACATGGTTCTCTGTCACCAACAACATGTGCAATGTACGTATAACTCTCAGTATAAATATGCAGGCTGACCTAAGTAAATTGACATCCAACTAACTGAAATTTTCATATGTAACAGTCATGTTATAACTATATATTTATAAATATTATAGACTAACCTACAACATAAAAATTTGTACATATTTATAAAACTGTATATTCATCTCTGATTAAAACTTACATTATACACTTTTGTAATAGTATTTTATATTATATATATAACATGTATATCATATAACAACACTTGTACAAAAATCTGGTTTGTTTCCAACATATTTCATACTCATTCATAAAATAGGTACAACTTTATAACAGGTACAACATTATATATATGTAACTAAAATATAAACAAAGCACATAAAAAAATAATGAAACGGCCAATAGCATGAAGATAAATATATATACTCACTTGGATCCGTGAACAGAGGAGGATAGAGGGGGAAACTCGCTAGAGATTGGAGAGGAGGCGGTGCGATGGAGGTTGGACGAGTAGATGGAGGGCAGCGGTTGTGATTCGAGTCTGGTAGCTAGGGGAGAAGCGGAAGGGAAAGTGAGGGTGAATGGTTGAGGCCTGCGTGCACGATGGTCGGTGAGAGGTTGTTCGGTGCGACGTGGAGGGTTTGGGCGGAGAGAACGCGACGAGGTGGATGCATGCTGGGAAGCAGCGGTGGGAGAAGGTGATGAAGCCGTTTGGGTTGCTCGGCAACATGGTGAAGTGGAGGAAGATGGCGGGATGGTGTTGGTGGTGACAGGCCGAAGGCCATGGGGTGCGGATGAAGGCGTAGGCTGGCATGGGTTTGTTGTTGGAGGAGGGTGGTCGTTCAAGGGGGAGGCGTGGCGTGTGTTGGCCAGTGGGCTCAGGTCTGGTGAGGCTGAGAGGAGATGTAAGCGGCAAAAGGAATAGTTGCTGTGTAAAATTTTATATAACTTTATGATTAAAATGAAGAGGAGAAATGAAGTTGTGAAGAAAAACGCATGGTTCGGTTTTGAAAGGAATGGAGGGGATGGGAAGTGACAACAAATATGTGACGTTCTGTATTATAAAAGAAACAGAGTGTAAAGGCAAATAAAAGTGAACCGTTGCATACGAAACGTACACAATAAATATAAAGTGATTTGAATACCAACGGTCCTCCTAAAATTCAGCTGAAAAGATTAAAGCAAATACTTATTGTGGTCCCGCTTACGTTTCAAATTTGAAAAGGACAGGGAAATTAAAAGTCGCAATTTAGGGTACCGATACGACGAACAGTTTAATGTTTATGTCGCGTATCGGATCTCAAAATACAAAAATAAATATACCGTAGAGATCAGCACGACGAGATGATCAAAACGGTATACAGATATCAGTGGCACGATCATCTGATCAAAAGTCGATAATCGGTACCGAAAAATGCTGCTACTTTACCAGAAATAACATAAACGGAGCAGTAGAAATCCAAATTTGGAAAAACGAATTTCGCAGTCTTATTCAGAATGATCTGAATAAATTTTCTCCTGTTGACATATTTTGGTTTCGGAAAACTTTTAAATTCACTTTTATTAACCGGTTTGATTTGAAATGAAATTTCACAGGAAAACAAACTTCAATATTATCAAATGAAAATTTACCAGTTGCTATATTAAAATAGACGTATTCCAAATAATAAATTTTTAATTTCAAATTTTATTGTTTAAAATTTCACAATTTCCAGTTAAATATACTTTTAAAACCATTAAATTTTACGGGTCGTTACACTCTCCCCCACTCAAAACTTTTCGTCCCCGAAAAGGAAGGAGGTAGAAGAATAGAAACAACCAGACAGAAAAGATAGATTGAAAGTCAAGATTAAACAATTAATTTAAACTATATAAATTTTACTTAAAACTTGAAAACTTCATTTGCAATTCAATTATCTTATATACTTTAAAACCTTTCAAAAAATCCATTTGTAACTTTCTTGCTTCCTTTATAAATATCATTTATATGTTTAAATAACACCTTTATAAATATATGAAAACTATTTGAAAACAATTATGTATATCCTTGCTTATTTTACAAAGAAGCTATTTGAAAACATTAAATTCATAATTTATTAATTTATAAATCTTATCAAAATTACTTTTCAAGTATTATTAATAAATCAATAATCATTTACCTTTAAATTGTTTTTATTTAATTAATACTTCAAAAATATTTATAACATTGATAATAAAAATTTTTTTAAACCAAGTAGTATATAAATAAACAATATTTTAAAGGATATAGTCAACAGGGAAAAGAAGGAGGATTTGGAAAAGCAGAATATAGGTGAATAAATAAAGCTGAGCAGATAAGGTAGATTCAAAAGAATAGTATCGGGCATGAATAATTAATTTAGAACCATGAGAATTTCAATTTCGAATATTAGAATAGAATTTCTTTGTTGGAAATACTTTTATAATAAATTACCTTTATATCGAAAAAAAATTTCCCTTCGAAAATACTTTTATAACTCGGTGTTTCAACAAGTTTATCCTTGTTCCTGTAGACTCTGGTAGTGCGTTGTTCAGGCGCAAAACTAGAATTCTCCAGGTACTTAGTAGACTTGTTTCAACACCCAGTGAAAATACTGGAAAAACTTTTAAAAATAGATATGGAAAGTACAATCCAAACAACAAAACGAACAAAACCTTTGTCTAACCATGGTTCGCAGATACACAATGGTTACGCCTGGGTCCCCCAGGAAACAATCCATATCCGTAAGCTTTGTCAGCCCTACGAGTTACGCCATGATGACTAGTAGAATGCAGGATACACAATGGTTACGCCTGGATCCCCCAGGAAACAATCCGTACCCCTAGGCAAGACTCAGCCAAGCATTAGCGCTACTATTCGCGACCTACACAGATTGCAGGATACACAATGGTTACGCCTGGATCCCCCAAGAAACAATTCGTACCCCTAGGCAAGACTCAGCCAGGTAGTTGCGCTATGCAGTCACAAGAGAAAAATAAGACCATGGGTAACGCCATGGAATTCGAAGGACACTCGAGTATCATATCCGGAAAACCAACAATCAGAGAGAATAATATCGATAGAATGAATCCAAGATGTGGCCACAAATCGGATATCAAGCAGAAGGCACTTTCCATATCTTTACTTCGAAAATATGTATCATATAGTACCTTTTCAAATCACTTTCAAATATCATACTTATATAAAATCCATTATATATAAGATTTAATTTTCAAATCAAATACTTTCCAAAATCAATAGTATATCAAATCATACTTATATAGACTTCAATTATATAAGATTTCACTTTCAAATTGAGTACCTTTTCAAATCTATAGTTTTCGAATCAATTTCATACTCATACAAATCAATTTTATATAAGTTCGACAACTCCCAAATCAAGTGTTTAGTAACATAAGGTTCTCTAATTTCAATTTGTTTCAATATCAGTTCAACTTCAAAATCATATACAATTTCACCAAATTATTTCTTCACAAATTAATTATCTTTAGCTTCAAAGTTTCCAAAATAATAGATTTTGAAAATAAATCCAAATTTCCAAATCAATAATTTAAGTCAACCAATTCATTTCCAAAATCAAATGGTTTTCAAAATCATCTTATATTTACCTAAGGTCCATCTTATATAAGGATCAAATTTTTCAAAAATAAATTACGCTGTATTAAGAGCCATATGAGATTGAATATCTTTGCTTTTATGGGTTATATATCTTTGTAATTTAAATTGGAAATTTTATTTTTAGTAAATAAAGATATTCTAACCCGACCGCTTTCAATTTCAGCGTCAAAATGTATCAATGTTATCAGAATATAAGATGTACATACGTCGTCATTTCGCAGAATCACATTTGATCGCTCGCTCGATCACACAAGTTCGTTTTCGAACTAGTATTGTCCATTCGATTTCCCTAATGCGGATTTCGATATGGTTTCTCGACTAGAAGCTATCAGTCTCCTTGCATAGCCATATACTATGATAGAGAATTCTAGAATTTAGCCCAATATCCATATCAAATATTCGCCATCAAGAATCGAATGAAAAATCCTAACACGAAATGATGTAATTCACCTCGAACTTGTGTACTCAAACTTGGATTAAATTAATTATGCGAATAAAACAACATACGTACAACTTATATATTTATTCCAACTTGTTAAATATATAGTTTCATAAAGATGTTACTAAGTTAAAACATTTAAACTAAATTTTATTCAAAATATTTTGAAGACCAAATTCTTCTCAAGACATTTCAAATCTAAATTTCATATTAGAGAATTTAAAATTTCCTTATTCTTTTCTTAACCAAACAGTTTCAACTTATTTAAATCATATTACTACATATTTTAACATACATACCAAACTTACATGTTTTATACTTTTCAAAATTTCCTAGCTTTGAAAAGTTAACCTTGATTTGGAAGTGCTCGAACCTTCAAAATAGTCGAAGAAATCATTTTCAAATTCAAGAGTTGGAAATCAGCAACAATAAGTAAATCAACTTTAATAGATAGGGTTATATCAAATCCGAAACTCAAGGACTGAACACCGGCTTACTTCAAATCATTTCAAATATATATACATATATCTTTTGAATATCAAATCTTACTTCGGAATTTGAAATCAAAATTGGTTTCGCAAAATCACTCGCGTAGCAATGCTACTAAAGTGGCCTATCCCTCACTCTGAAACTCGAAAATCAATGTCGATGATGCGTGCACTCATCATCGAAATTATTTTCCATCGACATAAGTGAGTTCTGGACAAACTCATTAAAATCATTTGAAACATTTCTTATTCGGAAAATATTTTTATATCATATTATTATTATATATTTCAAAATCTTAAAACCAATTTCAAAACACTGGAGTCCAATTCTCGAATTTCGAATTTCAAATCCTTCAGTTATAAATCATTTTTAGATAAATCAAATTTCTTATAATTTTTTTTTTCAAAATTTCTAATCCTTTCGAAATCTCAAATTCTCATTTTTTTTTAAAGTTTATAATCTTTATCGAAAACATTTCATTTTTATATATAGAATATAATAATTTCGATATATAAAACAATTTCTAAAATATAAACAAGCCTGATTTTTCACAGGATGGTTCAAGAATGGATTTCAAAACAAAGATAGAAATTCAACTTAGGGGGACTCTAATCAAATAGGATTCTGATTCAAAGATAGGATCGAACGAAGATGAGATAATTAATTACAAAACAGTAGATGGATACACTTATAAATCGCGGGCGACCTTAACCGGGTCAACCGTGACTTTAGGAACAAGATCGATGCAGAATTCCAGGAAAAATCAACATTCGATCGCAAGAGATAGCGGCATCTAAACCAAAGATATAGAAATCTCTGGTGAATCAATGCCAATTGTGCAGGAGTTTCACCCCTTCACAAATCATTCAAAGATTGGCGGGATCGCCTATTCTTATAGAGATCATTCGAAGTGGAGTTATGGGATACTCCAGAATCAAAAGAATACCAATAGAGAGGGACAAGAATGAATTTTGAAACCGTAAGGAACGTTCCAATGTTCAACGGAAATCGAGTCAAAAGGAAGAGATTAAACTCGAACGAAAGTGATTCTGTAAATAAATTTTCTATATATGCTAAGTTAAGCCTAGAGCCAAAGCTCTGATACCAACTGTAACGACCCGCTATTTTGGATCATTCAAATCGACAATAAATCCACACATGTCGGACTTGAATAATTCAAAATGCCGAATTGTTAATTTAAATTTGGCAAAACTCAGCATATACAGTAAATAAATCAATCACAAAATCTCAGACACAGAGTAATACAATAATACGAAGCGGAATAGATAAAATAGTAGTTCATGAAGCTACTATATAAACATCAGAGTTAGAAATAAAATACAACAGAATATCTCAAATGCAGTGAAAAGTCTCCAGTACAACAGATGACTTCTCTGGAAAAATCAACTAGAAGAGCTGAAAGCTAAGGCGATAATTGGATCTCCAAAGGAAGCTCCAAACTCTAAACTCCAAAGGTGATTCTCAAATGCTGTATCACTCGGTCTGACCCGAGCGTAAAGCAAAACACAAAACACTCGAGTCAGGATTAACATTCTTATATAAATAAATCCAACACAAGTGAAATATCAACTGAAATACGAGTAACTTAAAGGATGTTTGGGATAACCATCCTCTAAGGATCTTCAGAACTATCTATAAGGTGGAAATATACATTTTAACACCGTGGTCATTTCAATTAAATTTATACTTCAAAACCCAAATATCATTTCATTTCAAATATATTTATTTTCCAAAATAGTATATATATTAAATGATTTTAAAAAGTAAAGCATTTACAATTTCCTCAAGTCTCACAAATCGATTCAAATCAACCCAAATTCTAAATTTCAATTCAATTCAACCTAAATTTTTCCATTTTAATTCAATTCAGTTTCTAAATAACAAATTCCAATTTTATCGATTTCAAATACAAATCTGAATCACAAAATAAACCATGTAAATTTCCAATATATTTCAAAGCTTTATTATTCAACAATTTCAAAGTTAAATTCAATAGTTTCACATAACTCTTGGTTTAACTTCATTTTTATTTAATCAGGGAATATTCACTTAATAGATTCAATATCATTTACTAGCCTTAAATCACATTTTACTAAATATTTCCTTAAACTTTATTTAAACAAGAAATATTCATTAAATTACTTATAAATCAAACCTAAGTTATAAATCATATCTTACATCTCAATTTCAATAAGTTTCTAATCGGTTTAATTAAATAAAATTCTTTATTGAATACAATTTCAACTAAATTCAAATTTATCTTCCCAACCTTAACTTATTCAAATTATTACCAAAATCTATTTGAAATATAATTTTAAGTACTCAACCATATTATATGTATTTAATCAATCATTCCCATTTACATATAAAAGTTTAAGGCTCAACACTTATTAAAACCATATATTTCTTTCCAAAACCATAGAATTCATTTTCAAAATATTTATATATATGGACCAACGGTGTCTGTATATATATTTACCATATGGTTAAGTGATACGGATATTTATCATTTCAATCCGAAATTTAAATATATACGGGTAGATATCATTTCGACCCGTAATCCCAATTTCAATACAAATGAAAATCGCTTGGGTTTATCATTTAAACCCATAACGATTTTCTCCTATTCTAATGTCCGTTCGGGTATGTATCATTTCAACCCATAGTGAATTCTATACTAACAGGGAACTTGCAGAGTGATAACAGATAATATAAAATATAACAACAAGCATATATCATCAATATAAATAACAGATACTGGTGTCAGATGTCATAGGTGAACATATACAGATAATAGTAATAACAGGCATATAAATACTAGATACTGGTGTCAGATGTCATAGGTGAACATATACAGATAATAGCATATATAACAATTTAAATAACTACAGCATCATACTTCAATTGTCGTTTCAACTGAAATCAAATTTAATAAATACAAGAACGTTAATCGTGAGTGATTACTCACCTTCCGAGGCTAGATAGAATAGACAATGAGATAAGTTACGAATCCAAGCACGAATTTCAAAACAAGGCAAGATTGAACTCGAATCGACGAATGAAGCTGATAATCAAGAAATGAAGAACTGAATCAGAATCAGTTTGAGATATATACATACATACATAAGTATTTGTTATTTCATTAAAATAAATATTTTGATTTAAGACAAAAATTTTAATTAAAATTAAAATATAAAATAAAAATAAATAAATAAAATACATACTTATAATAACAAAAATCACTTCAGTTCAAACCATTAAAAATTCATGTATTCTCTTTATAAAACCATACTTAAACAAATATACAAATGCACACACCACCTAATAAAATTAATGTAACATGCATAAAGCACTTAAACACGTCACAATATTATGTATTATATTTATCAAAACATATCACGTTATAAAACCAACATATACACTTTATTGTAAGAATAGAATGTTTATATAACATATAACAATATGCAGACAAGCTTATATAAGTATTAACAAATAATATACATATTATCCACAACAGTATTATATATACTAACAAATCTATATATACCAACCCATACTATATGTGCCTTAACAAATGCAGCCGAAGCATATATATGAATAAACATCACCATAAAAATTAGTACTGCCAATCTCATATGAAAGGTAGACTTATAAAACATATGCTTATATATAGACAACTGACACCTACATAAATAATATATATAGACCACTATACAACTCAGATAACTTTTATGTGTACAATACAATACATAAAAACGTACATATGATACAAAAATCAATACTGACACAACAAAACTATTCAGTATGTTCTACCGTAGCTCACTCTATTTCTTACAGTGTACCCTATCTATATAACTAATCCTCTATACGAAACACAAAAAAAAATTGAATAGACTAATATATATATGCAGACACCGTGTACTATTACAACTAAATGTACAATGCAGAATACAACTACATACCCAGACGCTATTTACAACAATGCATGTACATGGTTCTCTGTCACCAACAACATGTGCAATGTATAACTCTCAGTATAAATATGCAGGCTGACCTAAGTAAATTGACATCCAACTAACTGAAATTTTCATATGTAACAGTCATGTTATAACTATATATTTATAAATATTATAGACTAACCTACAACATAAAAATTTGTACATATTTATAAAACTGTATATTCATCTCTGATTAAAACTTACATTATACACTTTTGTAATAGTATTTTATATTATATATATAACATGTATATCATATAACAACACTTGTACAAAAATCTGGTTTGTTTCCAACATATTTCATACTCATTCATAAAATAGGTACAACTTTATAACAGGTACAACATTATATATATAACTAAAATATAAACAAAGCACATAAAAAAAATAATGAAACTGCCAATAGCATGAAGATAAATATATATACTCACTTGGATCCGTGAACAGAGGAGGATAGAGGGGGAAACTCGCTAGAGATTGGAGAGGAGGCGGCGCGATGGAGGTTGGACGAGTAGATGGAGGGCAGCGGTTGTGATTCGAGTCTGGTAGCTAGGGGAGAAGCGGAAGGGAAAGTGAGGGTGAATGGTTGAGGCCGGCGTGCACGATGGTCGGTGATAGGTTGTTCGGTGCGACGTGGAGGGTTTGGGCGGAGAGAACGCGACGAGGTGGATGCATGCTGGGAAGCAGCGGTGGGAGAAGGTGATGAAGCCGTTTGGGTTGCTCGGCAACATGGTGAAGTGGAGGAAGATGGCGGGATGGTGTTGGTGGTGACAGGCCGAAGGCCATGGGGTGCGGATGAAGGCGTAGGCTGGCATGGGTTTGTTGTTGGAGGAGGGTGGCCGTTCAAGGGGGAGGCGTGGCGTGTGTTGGCCAGTGGGCTCGGGTCTGGTGAGGCTGAAAGGAGATGTAAGCGGCAAAAGGAATAGTTGTTGTGTAAAATTTTATATAACTTTTTGATTAAAATGAAGAGGAGAAATGAAGTTGTGAAGAAAAACGCATGGTTCGGTTTTGAAAGGAATGGAGGGGATGGGAAGTGACAACAAATATGTGACGTTCTGTATTATATAAGAAACAGAGTGTAAAGGCAAATAAAAGTGAACCGTTGCATACGAAACATACACAATAAATATAAAGTGATTTGAATACCAACGGTCCTCCTAAAATTCAGCTGAAAAGATTAAAGCAAATACTTATTGTGGCCCGCTTACGTTTCAAATTTGAAAAGGACAGGGAAATTAAAAGTCGCAATTTAGGGTACCGATACGACGAACAGTTTAATGTTTATGTCGCGTATCGGATCTCAAAATACAAAAATAAATATACCATAGAGATCAGCACGACGAGATGAACAAAACGGTATACAGATATCAGTGGCACGATCATCCGATCAAAAGTCGATAATCGGTACCGAAAAATGCTGCTACTTTACCAGAAATAAGATAAACGGAGCAGTAGAAGTCCAAATTTGGAAAAACGAATTTCGCAGTCTGATTCAGAATGATCTGAATAAATTTTCTCCTGTTGACATTTTTTGGTTTCGGAAAACTTTTAAATTCAATTTTATTAACCGGTTTGATTTGAAATGAAATTTCACAGGAAAACAAACTTCAATATTATCAAATGAAAATTTACCAGTTGCTATATTAAAATAGACGTATTCCAAATAATAAATTTTTAATTTCAAATTTTATTGTTTAAAATTTCACAATTTCCAGTTAAATATACTTTTAAAACCATTAAATTTTACGGGTCGTTACACGCCTTAACTATTTAACCACTCTACGACTTAACTCTTAAGCCAACACGCGACCTAAGACTTAGCCAACAACTCCGACCTAACAGACTACGACTTAAAGTCCACACGACCTAATACTTAACCCCTTAGGTCGTCTAACGACCTAACTACTACGTCGTTAGCTAGCTTATCTCCTAGGTCGGTCAACTTGCTAAATCTCTTAAGTCGCTATCCTACCTAAGTCGTTAACTCTTAGGTCGGTCGGTCCCATAGGTCGCTCACTCTACTAGGTCGGTCACTCAACCTAGGCCATCCTAACTTAACTTCCTTAACTCGGTTAATCTCCTAAGTCGGCTACGACTTAAGACTCAAGAAAAATTCTACCAAAATCTGAAACGACTTAATAGCAATGCAACCAAAGGTCAACTATTTTACGATGTTTCGATCAATGAAAATACGGGTCGTTACAAAAGTAATTAAGAATTGATTACTTTGTATTGAAGAAGATAAATTAATAATTAAGTTTTATTAATTGATAATTAAAGGATAATTAATCTGTGATAGAGATAAAATAATTGATTGATAAGATTTTCAAGGAGTGATAAATAAATTAAAAGTTTGTAATTAATTAAGGAGTGTTTGAGCACGATTAGGAGATTAATTCTTAAGTAATTAATTAAAGGCTAATTTCTTAATGTACTTAAAGGTGATAATTAAGGATTGATTAATCAAGATTAATCAATTAAGAAATAATTAAGAAATATGTACTTTAGAGGTTATTTCTTAATGTAAAAGAAATATTATGAATAATTACTTAATGAAGTAATTAAAGGAATTAATTACTCGGTGTAATTAATTAAGTTGATGTGGTTAATTTTAGTTAATTAATTAAGTTTAATTAATTAAAGGTAATCATTTGATGTGGGTTAAGTATAATTACTTAAGGTAATTAATGAGGTGTAATTACTTAGTGAAGTAATTAGTGGATAATTACTGGATGTACTTAATTAAAAGGAAATTACTTGATGGGAAGTATTTAAAGGATAATTACTTGGTGGAAGAAATTAAGTGATAATTACTCAGTGTAATTAAAGGATTAATTAATATAATTAATCAAGGAGTTGGTTTAATTGATTGAGTAATTAAGGAAAGTTAATTTATGTATGTGATTAATCAAGGTTGATTAATGAATGTAATTAAGTTAACGGAATTATTAAATGTAATTTAAGAATAATTAACTAATGGAAGTAATTAGAGGATCATTAATTAATGTAATTAATGGAAGTGATCAATATTTGTAATGACCCGAAATTTTGGACCATTCGCATCCATTATAAGTGTATAGGTAGACACTCATGCCGGAGTTGAATTGCTCAAAATACCGCGTTGTTAATTTAAATTTTGGCAAAACTGAACATATACAGTAAATAAATAATCACAGACACAGAGTAATAAATGCAGCGGAAATAAAAGAGATAGTAGTTCATGAAGCTACTATATAAATGTATAAGTTACATCAGAGTTAGAACAGATACAACGGAAGAGTAATACGATACATCGGATACAAATCAGAATACATCACTGGAATCATCAAATACCGAAAGCAGAATAGATGGCTGGATCTTCAAGCAAGCTCCAACTCCAAAGGTGAGTCTCGAATACTGGTACACTCAGTCTGACCCGAGCGTAAAGCAAAAACACAAGACACTCGAGTCAGGATTAACATTCTTATATTAATAAATCCAACTCAAGTGAAATAGCAATTGAAATACAAGTAACTCAAAGGATGTTTGGAATAACCATCCTTTAAGGATCCGTTAAACTATCTACTAGGTAGTAATGTACGCTAAGTAGATAATGTCTATCAGTAATATAAAGATATCAAAATAGTGTTAAGTCATGGCCCATTTCACCCTTAACACATTTTTATTCCCAAAAGCATATACAAGACCGTAGTTTCCCCAAAACCGGAAGTCACCAGAGGGAAATCCATATACTAAAGGTACAAAACAATTTCGTAGTGGTCGCGAATAAAGGGATACAAGTATGACAAGGCACATGAGGCAATACCCAAGGTAGTGATACTACCATTTGCCTGATCCGGACTGGTGAGAACGCAACGCCGCAGCGCCCACAACACCGTGAAACAACACTCCCAAAATCAAGGGTGCACCAATCGACAACAAGTAATGAGTAGTTCGAAGAAGTGTGTCCACTTGAGGTAGCTAATCCTCCATTAGCCCGGCACGGCTCCTGTTTTAGTCATTTCCAATTTGACACAAGTGTCAAGGCTATCCATCATCGTTCTCTTTCTTCAGTCATCACGTACATCATTCCAACCACTTCATTCTGGATCATCACTCCGCGTATAGTTATTAAAGTGGTTTTCGATTTAGACAGAGAGTATGTCCATAACCGATTCCGGTCTCTTTAATAACTTCCGTAATTATTTCACCGATTGGTCGTTTATTTATTTCAAAACCAAATCAATTTCAATTTCAAATAGAATTCGTAAATCAACATTCATTTGTCTTTCAAAACCAATTTCCAATAATTTACGTTTCAAAACTTCCAAATTATCATTTCAAAACCTTATAATTCAATTTCAATCTTTATTTAAAACAATTCAAATATTGATTCAAGTTCGTATATAAGTTTCATTTCGAAAACATTTAAATTAATTTAATTTAACATTCAAATCAATTTAAATTCATTTATCGATTTCATTCAATATTCATTAAGTAAATTTGCCATTCAAAACAATTTCTATTAAATCTCCAATTCATTAAATCCATTATTTAAATTCAACTTCATTATATCAAAACTTACAAATTTGATTAAATTAAATTCATCAAACCAAATTCTTTAAATTTCAAGTCTTACATTAATTTCCATAAATCACATTTTATTTCTTGTTAAAGAAATTCAATTTCACTTATTTACTTACTTAAATAATTTTCCAAAACTTAATTAATAAAGAAAACTCAATTTCAATTATTTACGAAGTAAAATTCACTTATTCAAATGTTCAATTTTACTTATTAAAGAATTCAATTAAATCTTTAAATAATTCAATCTTATTTAAGTATTAAATAATTCAAAACTTAATTATTAAATAATTTCAAAGTTTAATAATTTCAACTTAATTATAATTTCAAACTTAATTATTAAATCATTTCAAACTTAATTCAATCATTTCTCAAATTAAACAACATTCTTTCATCAATTACATTGTTAATATTTTGTTTCAGATTATTAAATATTAACATTTTCCTTTCATTAAAATTCAAATTTCAACTTCATTTCAAAACCATATTATTTATTCAAATAAAATCTTCGTTTATTTTAAATCAAATTATTGACCAATCGGGTTTTATTTAATTTCCTATCCTAGGTCAAAGTTCAATTTGGGTATTTATCATTTCAACCCGATTCCAATTCAATTCAAAATCAAATCATAAAGGGAACTTGCAGTGTGATAACTGGGATGGTGTCAAAGTAAATAAACAAGCAATAGCAACAATCAATAACAACAATCCAATAATCAATTCAAATAATCCCGAAATAACCGTATTAATTCACATTGTTATTTGTGCGAATTAATATAATTATTTCTAGAATCTACACTATCATTTCATGTGGATTAAAGATTATTACATTACGGTTTTCACTTGTCATTCAATTTCAAATTTTTACACTACAACAATTAATCCAATATACGTCGATGGTTCAAAGTGTAATTATCGCTATTCTATATGTCAATTAATTTAACAATTAAAAGGGGTCATATTCAACTAATCAAATTTAACATATAAATCAGTTTTAAAATTGTTAACTATCCTATATCAATTTCAATTTTTGCATACTATTTATCAATTTACATTAACAGTTTAACGTCCAATATAAACATCAACAATCAATCAATTATCAGCCAAATAGTATTATCATTGCATAAATAATTAACAGATAATGGTGTCAGATGTCATAGGTGAACTGATACAGGTAATAGCATATATAACGGTGTAATTAACTAATAGCAGCATATTTCAATTGTCGTTTCCATTGAAATCAAATTTAATAAATAAAAGAACGTTAATCGTGAGTGAGATCTCACCTTTCGAGGCTAGAGAGAAAAACAACAGGATGAGTTACGAAATGCAAGCACGGCTTCCAAAACAAAGGTAGATCAGCACGAATTGGATAGACAAGCTAATAAATAGGGATAGACGAAATCAAATTAGAACAGAATCGATACAGATAAAATCGAAACAAGAGTATATTATATTATTATTTCATAAAACCCATATTAGATTTTATATTACATATTATATTTCAAATCATAATACATATCCAAATCACTATATATTTAGTTTGAAAACCCTTTTTATATATACTCACATATCATAAACTATAACCATATGTATAATATACATCTTAAAGATCAATATCTACTTAAAACCAATTTCACGTATTCTAGTATATACTTAAATAAAAATAAACTTCGACAACTTATAAGCATTATGTAAAACTGACATAAACCAAGATGTATAAACTTCCATCCAATTAGAAACGAAAGCTTCTAACACATTTCAGTGGCAAACAAGAGATATCAAAATATAATATGTTGTACGTATTCCTTTTATATAGCATAAATGACAACAGCCTAGGCTGAATAATAATAATAATAATAATAATAAAATAAAAAAAAGAAGAATACGTACATATTGTTCAAGACATTCCTGCAAATGCTTTAATGTATTGCTCAGCGATGCTCAAACTTGCAGCCTACAAGCATACGTGTATATTAACTATTGTTCAATACATAATCGCTTAGGTTTTTAACTGGTGCATATGCATGTGGAAAAACATGAGAAAAGAACACAAGTCTAAATTTGGATCACTGATTATTTTTGTCGCATCGATCTGATTAATTTTGTATGTAAAATTATTGTTTTAGAAAAGAGTATGTTATCGAATGACAAAGCTACATCTTTTATACATATTGATAAAAATTATAAAATTAAAAGCATCATCGTAAACTTTAAAACAAAAAAACTAAAACAAAACAAAACAAAAATTCAAATTTTTCCACTGAAGCGCAAAACAGAAAAGTTCAAAAGAATGAGTACCTCTTTTGAAGTTTTGGAGTTTTATACGTAACAAAAGATCAGAAGACTAAAATCTTTAACAGAAGATCAGCAACAAAGGAGATTTATACGTAACTTTTGAAGTTTTATTTCCCAAATCTTTAACAGAAGATCAGAAGACTTAAAATCAAAGAAATTTTGTCTTAAGGCTAGTAGTTTTGATAATTGTAACATTAGAGGTGCTATCAAAGATGTAAATTGCTAAATGAAGCTTGACATTTGAGGGTTGTATTTCACTCTTTTATTTTTCTGCCATTTTAATGGAAGATGTTGATAGTTCTTTTTTTTTGTTCAAAAATCGACAATGCTAACTAAAAAAAATATCTAACATGCTTAAAACAGCATAAAACATATATATATATCAACAATATATATATTACCTTGTATGTGATAAGCTTGGGAAGGTAATGTCCGAGACTTATTTGTGGATAGACAGTGTGAAACACAGCTGCATTGAGCAAGAAGTGAAAAGTGGAAGATGCTTTGAAAGGGAGGCACAGGCTGCCATGGGGATAGGCAGTTTCGGCCGACAACAGAGAATAGGATGGAGGAGAGAGGCGTGTGGGGCAGCCGTGTAGTGGGGTCCAGGCGGAGATGGGTGTGGCGAAGGAAAGGGCAAGGTAGTCGAGGTCAGAGGAAAAGGCCACGCGGTCGGAGCTGAGCATTGAACGGCGCAGTTTGGGTTGCAGATCTGGTTGGCGTCGGTGATGAGTGGTGTCGCAGGCTCGATTGCAAATGAGGATGGGTCGAAGCTCAGGCGGCGGGTTGGAGATGGAGTCGGTGAGGGTGACGTGGGAGTTTGGCTGAGCTCGGTTTCGGTGGACTTGGTGGAGTGGGAAGACAAGATGGAGGAGTTTACAACCTTGGAAACATTTTACTGTGAAGAGGGAAGACAAATAAAATAGAAATGCAAAAGTAAGTTTAGGGAAATGAAGAGCAGGTATGAAGGAAAGGGGTGGCAGAGAACCGTTCAATTAAATGCATGCAAAAGAAAATAATGAACGTACGAATTGGGAAAATGAAACAACAAATTTTTTTGAACCCCAAAGTATGTAAAAGTCAGAGAATAATAAATCATCAGGCTATTGAGTTATACGATGGAAAGTTGAATGGACTAGGACTTCAAAAGGTCACAAGAACAAAAGTCACAAAAACCGGAACCAATACGGTTACCGCTTTTTCCGGATTTCACTGCGACCTAGACTTCAAAACACAGATTTGAATACACCGTAGAGATCAACACGACGAGACGATCAAAACAGTATATAGATATCAGTGGAACGATTGAATTATAAAAATTCGAATTTTCTACAAGCGGAAATGCAAGAAAAACGCTGAAAAATAAGATCGACGGAGCCAACAATGTCCTAATTTGGAAAAAGAACAAACTGACATCTTGCTCAGAAGATGGTTTAGAATTTTTCTATGTAAAAATATTTAGGTTTCGGAAACATCTTATTTTCATCGCTTTTTAACTGATTGAATTGAAGTAAATTTACGCGCGAAATAAACTTTTATATTTTCGGACGAAAATTTACCAGTTGCTATGTTTAACTAGACGCATTCCAAATATAAAATTTTTATTTCAAAATTTTATCGTTTAAAATTTCACAAAATTTCAACTAATTACGTTATTAAAACAGTTGAAATTTTCGGGTCGTTACACTCTCCCCCACTCAAAACTTTTCGTCCCCGAAAAGGAACGAGGTAGGAGAATAGAAACAACCAGAAAGAAAATAGATTTGAAATACAAAATAACAGTTAATTTAAACCATATAAATTCAAATTTAAATTAATTGATATTCAATAATAGATTTAATCCATTTGGTTTCACTAAAATCAATCTCAACTATTTCTAAATTCATTATCTTATTATCCCATTTCTTCAATTTCCAATTTTTAAAACCATAAATTTGAATAGTCTTTTATTATAATCATATTTTCTTCAACAATTTTAAATTCTTGTTTATTCCAAATTACTCTTAAATTTATTCTACTTAATATATCTACTCACATATATTTAACCCATATAAATTAATTTAAAACATAAAAGTTTCGATTTAAATTAATTTACATCTATTAATTTCTTTTAAATTCAAGGTATTTCTATGTTGATCAAATTTCAATTTATTAATTCTTTCAAAACAAATTTATTTCATTATTAACTGAGTTTACTTATTATCCTATCTAACTCTATTAACATCTTTATAATCAAAAATTTAGTGTATTATAACATTTATTAAAAACACTCAAATTTTGTTTATAAATTCAATTTATCTTATATATTATCCAATTACATATTCAACTTCTGAATGATTTAGGTAAGTTG
Source organism: Allium fistulosum (assembly GCA_030737815.1). NCBI lineage: Eukaryota > Viridiplantae > Streptophyta > Magnoliopsida > Asparagales > Amaryllidaceae > Allium > Allium fistulosum. The sequence goes on from CM060902.1 coordinate 241,890,405, forward strand.
TATTAGAATGCAGTTGAACAATATACAAATAAAATTTTCCCAATTCAATTATTCAAGTTTAAATATTTATTCCAAATTTTAGTTTTATTTATAATTAAAATCATCCTTTAACAAAATTTAAGAATTAGATTTCCGATTAACTTTAAACAATTTAGAGATATATATAATATATTTATATCAAATCAGATTAAATTTTAAAATAAGATACCTATATATATATAAATCCAATTATACTGAAGAAACTCAAATCAAAATATATATTTTTTCTCAAAACAGAACCGTAGCAAAGCTACAGAATGGTTTCTCCACTTCGAAACTCGAAAATGAATGTCGATGATGCGGCCGCCATCACCGAAATTATTTTCCAGCGACAAAGAGAAGAGCATTGGTTTCAACATTTTAAAATTCTTTGAAAACAATTTATATTCGAAATATTTTAAATACTATACACTTTAAAACTTTCAAATCAAAGTTTGAAATCACCAGAAATTAAATTCTCAAATTCTTTATTAAAATTCCTTTCAAATCCCAGATCAATTTATAACCAAGTTTCATAAATTCATTTATTTATATTATGCAATAATCAATGATTTACAAAACAATAAATGAAAATCAAATATTATTTCTGACAACAAATTCATTAACAAATTAAATTTCAGAAAACTAATATTTATATATAATATAATCATACAAAAATTTTATTTTATTTACCAAATTTGAAAACGATATTGTGTCAGTTTGCTCTGCTCAAGTGTTTTGGAAATCCTATCGATAGCGTTGATTAGACGAATCGATCGAAAACCCAAATCACATCAACAATTCAAACAACAGAATATATAAAACATTTTTAATATAAATTTACAAATACACTTCCTCACTCGACCATATAAGAATAGATTTCAAAGCAAAGATAGAGATTCAAATTTGATAGACTCAAATCAAAGAGAATTTCGATTCGAAGATAGGTTTGAAACAGAAGATAAGATAATTCAATTACCACAATCGGGAGATGGATGAGTTTATTTAATTCACGGGCAAACTTAACCGGGTCGTCCGTAACTTCAAGAATAAGATCGATGCTGAATTCTGAGGTAAATCAACACTCGATCTCAAGAGATGGAATTCAGGTATAGCAGGTAATAGATAGCATCGTAAACCGAGGATACAGAAATCTCCGCAAAATCGATGCCTATTGTAAATGAGTTTACTCCTTTACGAATCATTCTAAGATTGGCGAGACCGCCGATCTATTATAGATAACATTCAGAATGGAGTTATGGGGTGCTCCATTGTGACGACCGCCCATGACCCCTGCACCGAACCTAGACAAAGTGCACTGTAAAGTGTGCCAGGTGACCATGGACGATTGCCAAGGTAAGTTAAAACAACAGAATCTATCGTATTACTCACAGTGCATGGACAAAATACAATAGAACATATGTATATAGTGAAGCTTCATAGAATAGAATCTCATCAATAAAACTTCATAATAGTTGAATACAAGCATCTGAATAGTCAAGTCATCAAAATACATCAAGCCTCACTACAACACTCAGAGAAAATACAGACAGCGGAACACCCAGTACGTATAGTAACAAGATAATATGCAACCCTCTAGCTCGTCTTCGATATCAGCACCGTGAGAAGCAAGAACAGCACCTGTCACCTGCTACCTAGTCTGCCCGTCCCAAAAATGGACAAACAGCCCAAGGCAATAAGAATTAAAACATAAAGCCTTGAGTCAGACAACAGTCTTAGTGAGCAGTAAATTAACTAACAACATACCAAAAGAGCATAAAGGAAAAGGAATAGGAATACAACCCTCCCACTCCAACCTCATTCTACAGTGATAGCCCCCAGACACACACTAAGCAGAAGCAAGCATAGCAAAGCATACAATTTAAAGTAAAGCAATTATCACTCGAGTCAAGAGCGATGTTTTCCAAGTACAAATCCCAAGGTCTTAAACCAAGGTCAGATAAGTACCCAGGAAATACCGCTCTTGAGACCGAATGACGATACAACCAAACATCCATGACTCGGCTATCACTGTTATCCTTGCTTCGATATCACCGTTAATTGAATGACCGGCACATTCTTTCAGCCGTCCGTCAAGGGCTAATGGTAACCCCGGTTCTAGACATAACTCCCGCACGTCGTCGTGACCCGTGCCTAGGATTATCGATTCTGCCCAGAGTACTCGACCATCAACGGTTAGTCTTTTGGGCGTCCCCATGTACTCTTGCTTGAAGCATGCTAGAACCTTCAACAACGATGAGACCCAAGCCTCCTAGTCATCCTCCTCGACGACTATTCTCATATCCATCCATTATCCTCAACCCGAACCATTTCATCGAGTTATCAACATGCTTGGAATGATCCCGTCTGGATTAAACCAAGTCTTCATCACATGATTGCCTCGCTTCATCACATCCTCGCAAAGCCTCATCTCAACATCACATCAAATCTATGCATAAGAGCTTCGTCATCCCGCTACATATGCCACGAGCAGCTTTCCCAATTCAAGAGCCTTTCTCCTAGCTTTTGAATCATCTTCGGTCTAAATCAAATCATCAATCATCTAATTCATAACAATCAATCAAATCAAACATTAATCCAAGCAATCAAGCATTCAAATATGATCTAAGTAGACAATTATAACAATAATGGCATTTTCGTAATTAAAGAGTTGAAAGTCCAACAAGCATGAAAACATGAACAATGTCTTTATAAACTTGATGAATGAACTTGCATAGGTTAACATGTGATAAAATGGATGTAACATCATCATGAACAATGAATCTATATGAATCTACACTTAGGATGAAGAAAATGCATGGAAATCACTATTTTAACACCAAATCGAGTCAACAATCCGATATACTCCTTTGGATCCGTGTGAGAGATAATCACCACTCACCAAATCACCTAAACAACCACAAATCTACACGCTTCAAATCTGGAGAGCGAAGGATCGAGCTTGATCTATCACGAATCCTCTTCAAACGAAGAAATCTCACTTCAAAGGATGAAGATCTTCAATCTAAGCTCTTGAATCTTCAATCTTGATCTTCGATTTGGATGAAAGGAAGCACTAGATTAGAGTGGAGAAAAGAAGTGAAGAAGTGTAGAAGTCGAGCTCTCAAAATGGCAGCACTTCGTCGCTTCGAAATCCGGATCCCAAAAAGTGAGAACAACCCCCCTCTATTTATAGCAGAAATCTTCCCTAGGTCGCTCGGAGTTAGGTCGTATACGACCTATAGAGCCACGACCTACGACCTATAAACCCCACCGACCTAAAGCCTCTTCAACCTAACAACCCAGGCCACTGCAACCTACGACTTATCACCCAGGTGCTTCAACGACCTAACAAAACCCTTCCTCCTACGACCTAACAAGGTTACGACCTATGACTTAGCGACTTAACCATAGGTGCGACCTAACAGTGCTACGACCTAACACTTAAACACATCAGCGACCTAACGCTTAAGCACTTACGCGACCTAACAATCGTAGTGCCTCAGCGACCTAACTGTGTTACGACCTATAACCTCAGCGACCTAACACACCAACGACCTAAAGCACTGCGCGACTTAACAATGCTACGACATAACCTCTCAATGACCTAACACATAAGTGTTTTCTCGCGACCTAACAACTAATAGCCTAGCGACCTAACTACACCCAAGACATACGACCTAACTACTCCTTCCTTAGGTCGCTGCCGACCTATCCTTCTTAGCTAGGATACGACCTATCTTCACTAACTCGCTAGCAATTGTGCTATCTCTTAGGTCGCTCACACACTAGATCGCACTTCCCCTTAGGTCGTCTATGACCTAAACCCAGAAGACCTAACCTCTAAGTCGCTCCAATACTTCCTTAGGTCGTCTAACCCACTTAAGTCGGTCACGACTTAACTCTTAGGTCATGTACGACCTAAAACTTAACCATATTTTGCCTAAAATCTGAAATGGCTCAACAACACTAAAATTCCAGATTTTGACAAACTTTTCGATCCGTAAAAATACGGGTCGTTACATTCTCTCCCCCTTAGGAATTTCGCCCCCGAAATTCCAAACAAACAAAGCAATCAAAGACTATTCTGTACGTCTACCATCCATAGCAATCAACAAAACATGCATCCAATTCTAACTTAGCGTACAGAATTCTAAGACTTAGAACAAGTTACAATATCGTGAGATGAGACGACACCTTAGGGCCATACCTTGAAGAGTTCAGGATGAGCTGCCTTCATCCTCTCTTCCACCTCCCACGTACAGTCGTTATCATCATCACTCCATTGTATCTTGAGTAACTTAACTACCTTCCTCCTAAGCTGTTTCGTGTCGGTTTCAACAACACGAAGCGGCTTACGAGGTCTTCTATCAACTGGATCAACTTCGAAATCTTCACAGCTATCAGTAAAAACCACCGTACTCGAGTCGTGCACATACTTCCGTAGATACGATACATGAAAAACATTGTGCACACTCGACATCTTCTCCGGTAATTCCAACCTGTAGGCGAGTTTTCCAATTCGCTCGATGATCGGGAATGGTCCAACAAATCTCGGAGTCAATTTTCCTTTCTTCCCGAATCGGATAACATTCTTCAGAGGAGAAATCTTCACAAAAACCATATTACCAACGTCGAATTCCAAATCCTTACGACGCTTATCGGCATAACTTTTCTGACGGTCTTGGGCTGCCTTCATTCGTTGCCGAATGATCTCTATACAATCTGAAGTCTGTCGAATCATCTCTGGCCCAAGTATCAACTTTTCTCCAGTCTCTATCCAACATGTCGGAGAGTTACACGGTCTCCCATATAATGCCTCATACGGTGCCATACCAATGCTCGACTGATAACTGTTGTTATACGCAAATTCCACCAAATGAAGATGATCTTCCCATGATCCTCCGAAATCCAAAACACAAGCTCTGAGGAGATCTTCCAAAACTCGGTTGACTCTCTCGGTCTGACAATCTGTCTGAGGGTAATAAGATGTACTCAAACACAACTCGGTTCCCAAAACTTCCTGGAAGCTCTTCCAAAATCCACTAGTGAACAATGGATCTCGATCGCTCACTATACTCTTCGGAATACCATGGAATCGAACTATCCACTTAACATACAACTCAGCCAACTTTGATGCAGTCCTAGTCGATCGAACAGGAATGAATCTTGCACTCTTAGTCAAACGATCTACGATGACCCAAATCCCTTCATTTCCCGTTCTGGTTCTAGGTAGCCGATAAATAAAATCCATCGATATCTGCTCCCACTTCCATGTAGGAACTTCTAATGGCTGAAGCAATCCACTTGGCTTTTTCTGTTTGGCTTTTACCAACTGGCAGTTCATGCACTTGGAAATAAAATTTCCAACATCCTTCTTCATACCTTCCCAGTAGTAGGTTCTCTTCATATCCCGATACATCTTATTTCCACCCGGATGAATTGTCAACTTTGAGTGGTGACTTTCCTTCAGAACTTCACTCCTCAATTCATCAATATCGGGAACAACTAGTCGTCCTTGCTTCCGAAGCCAACCCTCTCGGTCGACCTCAAATCCTTTATCCTTTTCTGGATCCAATCCAAATTCCAAATCACGGATAATCTTGACAAGCTTATCGTCTCGCTTTTGGCTCTCGCCAATTCTTTCCACAAGAGAAGGTCTTATCGATAAGTTTGCCAACATCTCAGGTTCCAATTCGCATCTAGGCCTGAAGTCAAATCCAGCTAAATACTCGAGATTCTTCCATTCTGAAAACATGGCCCCCAATCCTGCATGTCTTCGACTTAACGCATCTGCCACTGCGTTACCTTTTCCCGGAGTATAAGCTATACCAAAATCATATGATGCCAAAAACTCTAGCCAACGTTGCTGGTGAAGATTCAAATCCTTTTGGGAGAAAAGATACTTCAACGACTTATGATCCGTAAACAACTCAAATCGAACTCCCAATAGATAATGTCTCCACATCTTCAGAGCAAAAACAATTGCCGCTAACTCCAAATCATGAGTTGGGTAATTCCTTTCATGCGGCTTCAGTTGTCGACTGGCATACGCAACAACTTTATCTCTCTGCATCAGCACTGCTCCAAGTCCAGTACCACACGCGTCGGTGTAAACCACCATCTCATCATTCCCACTAGGAATAGTCAAAACAGGAGCACTCGTTAATCTCTCTTTCAGGATTCCGAAAGCTTGCTCACACTTAGCATCCCAACTGAACAATTGGTTCTTTTTCGTCAATCCTGTTAACGGTGCAGCTACCTTGGAGAAGCCTTTGATAAACCGTCGATAATATCTTGCTAATCCAAGAAAACTTCTCACATCAGATGCATTCTTAGGTCTAACCCAATCCTGGATTGCTGCCACCTTAGCGGGATCAACCGCTATTCCATTTCCAGAAATCACATGGCCTAAGAACCTCACTTCACTCTTCCAGAAGTGACACTTCGAAAACTTAGCCTTCAGCTGATGTTTCCGCAAGATCTCCAAAACAATACGCAAGTGCGTCTTGTGCTCCTCTTTAGTTCTGGAATAAATCAGAATATCATCCACGAACACAAGTACAAACTTGTTCAACTGATCCCTGAACACTCTATTCATAAGATCCACAAAATATGCTGGCGCGTTAGTCAACCCAAACGGCATTACCAGCCACTCAAAGAAACCCGATGGTGTCCGAAAGGCAGTCTTCGGCACACTATCTTTAGCCACTCTCAACTGGTGAAATCCCGTTGCCAAATCCATCTGAGAAAACACCTTAGCTTCGTGAAGCTGATCAAACAAGTCATCTATTCTCGGCAATGGATACTAGTTCTTTTTAGTCACCTTATTCAGCTCACGATAATCGACGCACAATCTCAACGACCCATCTGCCTTGGTTTCAAACACAACTGGTGCACCCCACTCGGACACACTACGCCGAATGAATCCTTTTTGCAAAAGATCATCAACTTGCACCCTCAACTCTTGCTGTTCCCTAGGCGCCATCCGCCTAAGAGGCATCACAACGGGTCTGGCTCCTTCAACTAGATCTATACGAAACTCGATCTCTCTATGCGGCGGCAACCCTTTGACTTCGTCAAAGACATCCTCGAATCCATTAGCGATTGGCACCGATAACAGTCCATCCCGTGGAACAACTAGCGAATACATGAAGCTCATGAAGACGCCTTCTTCATGCTTACATCGTATCACAACCTTTCGCCCCTCCACATTCTCGACTGTCACTTCCAACCTCTCGCAATCAACCTTCGCCGCATACCTCCTAAGCCAGTCCATACCCAAAATAATTCCGAACCCCGCAAAGTTCAGAACAAAACAATCACAAACAAAAGAGCAACTATGACTCGACACAATCAGACCACGGCATAACATACACAAACAAGACGAACCCCCAACTGGATTAGTCACAACCAATGGCCTATCAACAATATCCGGCTTCAAATCTAATCGGCCTACGAGTTCATTACAAAAAAACGAATGCGACGCTCCAGTATCAAACAGAACTCTAACTGGAACACCACATAGGAAAAGAGTACCTTGAACAACCACACTCTTTCCTTTCTCTTCAGCGGTAGGAGCTTTTGAAGACGACGGAACAGCTCCCAAAGCATAAGCTTGCACAATCTGCTTGTCCCTCCTCGGTTCTGGACAATTCTTCTTGAAATGCCCCGGCTTGTCACAGTTGTGACACTACATCGGCACCTTAGGATTCTTACAATCCTTCGAGAAATGGCCCTTCTTTTGACAATTGTAGCAAGTCACCTCGCCTTTCTGCTTCTTCTGGCCATCCTTACCCTTCTGCTGTTGCTGCTTCCTCTTCTTGTTTCCACCCTGCTGGGGTTTAGACTCTTCCCTGGTCATAGCAACAATAGATCCTTCCTTAGGAAACAGACTCTCATGCCTGAGAGCTTTCTCCACAAGCTTCTCAAATGAATCATCCAGATGATCCACCAACTGCCTCCCAAGATAGCTGTCCAAGCCTGTCACAAACTTCTCATTCTTCTGATATGCAGATTCAATATATGACCGAGCATACTTGGACAAAGCTTCAAACTCAGAAACATACTCAAGGACTGATCTTCCACCTTGCTTGAGCTCCACAAACTTCTTGAACAGAACAGACTTCTGAGCTGTAGAAATGAACTTAGCTTCAAATCTAGCTTGGAATTGCTCCCAAGTAATCTCTTCCTCCGCAGTATTGATTGTAATAGAGTTCCACCAATCAGAGGCTCTCCCTTGAAGCTGTCTCGATGCCAACTTCCTCTTAGTCGCATTCTCAATTCCCAAATCACCAAAGATCCTTCTACAAGCATCTATCCACCTCTGGACTTCAATAGTTGATTCTGTTCCCAAGAAAACCTTCCCTCCAAGAGCAGTGTAGTCCTTACACAACTTAGCAAAATCCACCGGTTTTGGAGTTTGAACTTGAACTCCAACATCCACCGATGGCCCTGGAGCTGGCATCCTTCTCATGATCAAAGTCATCATAGCTTCGAACATAGCAGCATAATCAGCAGCCCCTTCAGTAGCACGGCTTTCCCTAGCAGCTGGTCTCCCTCTTTGACTCATTCTCAATATCTACAAAAAGGAATGATTAGCATATCTAGAGAAACAACTGCATAAAGAACACAAACTTTACTAAGCTACTATATTATATATAGTAATTATCCATCAAAATACAATTACGTCTCTCATACGTAGTTATGTCAGCGAGCGTTGGGTAAAATCGATTAACCAATGCTCTGATACCAAATGTGACGACCGCCCATGACCCCTGCACCGAACCTAGACAAAGTGCGCTGTAAAGTGTGCTAGGTGACCATGGACGATTGCCAAGGTAAGATAAAACAACAGAATCTATCGTATTACTCACAGCGCATGGACAAAATACAATAGAACATATGTATATAGTGAAGCTTCACAGAATAGAATCTCATCAATAAAACTTCATAATAGTTGAATACAAGCATCTGAATAGTCAAGTCATCAAAATACATCAAGCCTCACTACAACACTCAGAGAAAATACAGACAACGGAACACCCAGTACGTATAGTAAGAAGATAATATGCAACCCTCTAGCTCGTCTTCGACATCAGCATCGTGAGAAGCAAGAACAGCACCTGTCACCTGCTACCTAGTCTGCCCGTCCCAAAAATGGACGAACAGCCCAAGGCAATAAGAATTAAAACATAAAGCCTTGAGTCAGACAACAGTCTTAGTGAGCAGTAAATTAACTAACAACATACCAAAAGAGCATAAAGGAAAAGGAATAGGAATACGACCCTCCCACTCCAACCTCATTCTACAGTGATAGCCCCCAGACACACACTAAGCAGAAGCAAGCATAGCAAAGCATACAATTTAAAGTAAAGCAATTATCACTCGAGGCAAGAGCGATGTTTTCCAAGTACAAATCCCAAGGTCTTAAACCAAGGTCAGATAAGTACCCAGGAAATACCGCTCTTGAGACCGAATGACGATACAACCAAACATCCATGACTCGGCTATCACTGTTATCCTTGCTTCGATATCACCGTTAATTGAATGACCGACACATTCTTTCAGCCGTCCGTCAAGGGCTAATGGTAACCCCGGTTCTAGACATAACTCCCGCACGTCGTCGTGACCCGTGCCTAGGATTATCGATTCTGCCCAGAGTACTCGACCATCAACGGTTAGTCTTTTGGGCGTCCCCATGTACTCTTGCTTGGAGCATGCTAGAACCTTCAACAACGATGAGACCCAAGCCTCCTAGTCATCCTCCTCGATGACTATTCTCATATCCATCCATTATCCTCAACCCGAACCATTTCATCGAGTTATCAACATGCTTGGAATGATCCCGTCTGGATTAAACCAAGTCTTCATCACATGATTGCCTCGCTTCATCACATCCTCGCAAAGCCTCATCTCAACATCACATCAAATCTATGCATAAGAGCTTCGTCATCCCGCTACATATGCCACGAGCAGCTTTCCCAATTCAAGAGCCTTTCTCCTAGCTTTTGAATCATGTTCGGTCTAAATCAAATCATCAATCATCTAATTCATAACAATCAATCAAATCAAACATTAATCCAAGCAATCAAGCATTCAAATATGATCTAAGTAGACAATTATAACAATAATGGCATTTTCGTAATTAAAGAGTTGAAAGTCCAACAAGCATGAAAACATGAACAATATCTTTATAAACTTGATGAATGAACTTGCATAGGTTAACATGTGATAAAATGGATGTAACATCATCATGAACAATGAATCTATATGGATCTACACTTAGGATGAAGAAAATGCATGGAAATCACTATTTTAACACCAAATCGAGTCAACAATCCGATATACTCCTTTGGATCCATGTGAGAGATAATCACCACTCACCAAATCACCTAAACAACCACAAATCTACACGCTTCAGATCTGGACAGCGAAGGATCGAGCTTGATCTATCACGAATCCGCTTCAAACGAAGAAATCTCACTTCAAAGGATGAAGATCTTCAATCTAAGCTCTTGAATCTTCAATCTTGATCTTCGATTTGGATGAAAGGAAGCACTAGATTAGAGTGGAGAAAAGAAGTGAAGAAGTGTAGAAGTTGAGCTCTCAAAATGGCAGCACTTCGTCGCTTCGAAATCCGGGTCCCAAAAAGTGAGAACAACCCACCTCTATTTATAGCAGAAATCTTCCCTAGGTCGCTCGGAGTTAGGTCGTATACGACCTATAGAGCCACGACCTACGACCTATAAACCCCACCGACCTAAAGCCTCTTCAACCTAACAACCCAGGCCACTGCAACCTACGACTTATCACCCAGGTGCTTCAACGACCTAACAAAACCCTTCCTCCTACGACCGAACAAGGTTACGACCTATGACTTAGCGACTTAACCATAGGTGCGACCTAACAGTGCTACGACCTAACACTTAAACACATCAGCGACCTAACGCTTAAGCGCTTACGCGACCTAACAATCGTAGCGCCTCAGCGACCTAACTGTGTTACGACCTATAACCTCAGCGACCTAACACACCAACGACCTAAAGCACTGCGCGACTTAACAATGCTACGACATAACCTCTCAACGACCTAACACATAAGTGTTTTCTCGCGACCTAACAACTAATAGCCTAGCGACCTAACTACACCCAAGACATACGACCTAACTACTCCTTCCTTAGGTCGCTGCCGACCTATCCTTCTTAGCTAGGATACGACCTATCTTCACTAACTCGCTAGCAACTGTGCTATCTCTTAGGTCGCTCACACACTAGATCGCACTTCCCCTTAGGTCGTCTACGACCTAAACCCAGAAGACCTAACCTCTAAGTCGCTCCAATACTTCCTTAGGTCGTCTAACCCACTTAAGTCGGTCACGACTTAACTCTTAAGTCGTGTACGACCTAAAACTTAACCATATTTTGCCTAAAATCTGAAATGGCTCAACAACACTAAAATTCCAGATTTTGACAAACTTTTCGATCCGTAAAAATATGGGTCGTTACATCCATGATTGAAAGAAGACAAATAGTGAAGGACACGAATGAATTTCGGAACCGAAGGGAACGTTCCAAAATTCAAAGGAATTGAGTCAAACGAAGAGATTGAAACTTGAATGAGAGTGATTCTGTAAATACATTTATCATATATGTTAAGTTTTGCCTAGAGCTACCAAAGCTCTGATACCAACTGTAACGACCCGAAATTTTGGACCATTCACATCCATTATAAGTGTATAGGTAGACACTCATGCCGGAGTTGAATTGCTCAAAATACCGCGTTGTTAATTTAAATTTTGGCAAAACTGAACATATACAGTAAATAAATAATCACAGACACAGAGTAATAAATGCAGTGGAAATAAAAGAGATAGTAGTTCATGAAGCTACTATATAAATGTATAAGTTACATCAGAGTTAGAACAGATACAATGGAAGAGTAAGACGATACATCAGATACAAATCAGAATACATCACTGGAATCATCGAATACCGAAAGCAGAATAGATGGCTGGATCTTCAAGCAAGCTCCAACTCCAAAGGTGAGTCTCGAATACTGGTACACTCAGTCTGACCCGAGCGTAAAGCAAAAACACAAGACACTCGAGTCAGGATTAACATTCTTATATTAATAAATCCAACTCAAGTGAAATAGCAATTGAAATATAAGTAACTCAAAGGATGTTTGGAATAACCATCCTTTAAGGATCCGTTAAACTATCTACTAGGTAGTAATGTACGCTAAGTAGATAATGTCTATCAGTAATATAAAGATATCAAAATAGTGTTAAGTCATGGCCCATTCCACCCTTAACACATTTTTATTCCCAAAAGCATATACAAGACCGTAGTTTCCCCAAAACCGGAAGTCACCAGAGGGAAATCCATATACTAAAGGTACAAAACAATTTCGTAGTGGTCGTGAATAAAGGGATACAAGTATGACAAGGCACATGAGGCAATACCCAAGGTAGTGATACTACCGTTTGCCTGATCCGGACTGGTGAGAACGCAACGCCGCAGCGCCCGCAACACCGTGAAACAACACTCCCAAAATCAAGGGTGCACCAATCGACAACAAGTAATGAGTAGTTCGAAGAAGTGTGTCCACTTGAGGTAGCTAATCCTCCATTGGCCCGGCACGGCTCCTGTTTTAGTCATTTCCAATTTGACACAAGTGTCAAGGCTATCCATCATCGTTCTCTTTCTTCAGTCATCACGTACATCATTCCAACCACTTCATTCTGGATCATCACTCCGCGTATAGATATTAAAGTGGTTTTCGGTTTAGACAGAGAGTATGTCCATAACCGATTCCGGTCTCTTTAATAACTTCCGTAATTATTTCACCGATTGGTCGTTTATTTATTTCAAAACCAAATCAATTTCAATTTCAAATAGAATTCGTAAATCAACATTCATTTGTCTTTCAAAACCAATTTCCAATAATTTACGTTTCAAAACTTCCAAATTATCATTTCAAAACCTTATAATTCAATTTCAATCTTTATTTAAAACAATTCAAATATTGATTCAAGTTCGTATATAAGTTTTATTTCGAAAACATTTAAATTAATTTAATTTAACATTCAAATCAATTTAAATTCATTTATCGATTTTGTAACGACCCTGAATTTTGAACAAATTAAATTGAGAATATTTAATTTATTTTAAATATTTGAACGATGATTTAATTTGAATCCCGAATATAACTTTGAATTTGGAGATTAATTTTTATAATTTAATCTATTGAATGCTGAATAAAAATTTATATCTTCAATTTTAAGTTGAAGAAAAATATTTCGAAAAGCTTTTAAAATTCGTATTGATAATACTGAAGATAATTGGAGCTTCAGAATCGAATTTGAAATTGAATTGTTCAGTTTGAAATTATATCGTTCGAATCGATATTTAATAATAGCCGTCCGAGGCGCAGTCTCGGAATTCGACGAAACCAATTCCATTAGGTCCGTAATATTGAATTATTATCGGATTCCAAAATTTCGTATTCTTCGGAGTTAATACGCGACCCTACGATGAGAAAATGCGTTGAGAAATTTAATTGAATTTCCATGTTAAATTTTTAAAGTTGGTCAACATTTTCTTTCTTAACTCATGCCTACAATCCTGCCTACAATCGCGCAGAAGAACACGAGAGAAATCGTGAAACCCATACCTCTCTGCAAAATCACGTAATTTGGTTCCCTCTGTTATTTCTTTCTAAATTTATACCCATCTCGTTCAAATTCGAACAAAACAAATAAATGGCAGAACAAAATCAATTAATGGCCGCCGTTCTCCCCAATTCAAAATCACGAAATCGCGAGCCCTTCGTTCAACTCAAAATCGAGTTTCACTCTTCGGCGCATGGCGATAGAGGAGTAGAGCAGACAAATCGCGACGACTTAAGGAAGTTCGTTCACGAGCGCGGCGACGAGGCGATCGAGCTAGGGCTCGTACTTGTGGCACGTATGGGTTTAGGGCTGCAGCGTTTCGAAAATTTCAAGGTCGCGATCGATAATGGCAGTGGATGGTGGTAGTTTCTCGACGTGGCGATGGCGATGGCGGATTGGAGGCCGCGACTGTGATGGTCGTGTCGAGGGGAGGTGGGCCTCGAATTCGTAAATGTCGCGACGGGTTCTGGCATCTTCGGCAAGGCAAGGTCGAGAAGGGGACTAGCTCGAGATCGGTTTCAGTTTGATGATGGAGGCAGTGAGGTTCGATGGTCTCGAGCCTCGTATCGTAGCAAGGTATATTGCTAACTCCATCTAATCTTAATTTAATTTAATGTGTATATAGATGTTAGGAAGTATAATAGCAGTAAATTATAGGTTTCAGTTTAAATTTAATCACATATATATATATATATATATATATATATATATATATGAATATGAAACCAGAGGAGGATAAAATAAAAATATGAAACAGTGAGGTATTCAAAATAACTCTGTTTTATTTAATATATAGATTTGGAAGAAAATTTATTTTATTTAATTAACTTATATAGTTATTTTGGTTACTAAAAAAATTGTTTAAAGGAAATTAATTTAAATTTCAAATATGTGAATAGGTTGTTCGGTTAGTTCAAATGAAACAATCGGTTAATTAAAGTTATTTGGATGACAATTGATTCATTCGATCTGCTCAATTAATTATAAAACAATACAATGTTTTTACAAGGTCTTAAACCGAGAAAATACAAGTCGGAATGGACTGGAATGGAAACGGATTGCTAATTAAAGCGAAGGTGAGATTTTCTCACTCGAAGGAAAATTTTAATTTTACAGTTATTGATTGATGATTGACCCTTTTGGATGTGATATTAGATATAGTAGGATATATATCTATATATATATAGCAATATATATATTGGCATATGTATATATTGGATTGATGATTTCCCGCCTCGTATAGCGGATGAGACCCTATTGCGCCGTTAGTAAGCGGATTTTGATAAAACCCATATACCGCGATAATTCCGTACTGGAGCGGAATTGGTATTGTGCTAACATCTTTGGATGCAGGGAAACAGGTTGGAGGGATCCAACTGGACCCCTCACATTGATTGAATTTATTTCTATTGTGATATGAATCTGTGAATGATTATAGTGATGCTATTAATCATATTGATATCTGGAAATTGTTGGAAGCTAAAATTTAGCTGAATGGATGTTTGACATCATTGGATTCCAAAGATAAACGAAATTGAATTTTTGAAATTCAAGTAGAAAATTTCTAAGTGAATTAAATTTAGAAATTTAATAAATTTGAAGAAAAGAATTTAAAAGAATAAAGGTTGATTTTTAAAATCTTATTGAATTAATTCCAGAATCAAGTGAAAATGTTAGGTAAATGAATTTCATATGATAGTGATTTTAAATTGAAGAATTTAATTAAAATTTGGATTTCTAAATAGTTTGAAAAAGATAAAGAGATTTATTTTCTTTAAGGGGAATTTATTTAAAAGGAAATAAGTTGGAAGTCCAATTATAAATTTAATTGGCAAATTGAAACAAGTTTGGAAAAATCAATATAAAATGATTTGGGATGGGAAATTAATTTAGAAATGAATATTGAAATTGATTTGGTATTGAAGTAAAATTAGAAATCAATTTGGGATTTGATTTTGGGGTTAAAAGTGAATATTTGGGAATGTGGATTTAAAAATGGAAATGATGTTAAAATGGGTTTATTTACAATTTGTAAAGTTTAAAAGAACGATTTCTTTTAAAATAAATAAATTATAAGTATTTAACTTATAATATGGATTTTTGATGTATACGTTGAGTTATAAAATTGAATGGGTCATTAAAGGAAATTTATAAAAAATCAAAGTTGTTATAGAATAGAAAATAGAATTTATAAACGTTGTTTTATAAATTCGAAAATAAATCAAATTTGATTGATTTTAAATATAGAAGATCATTAAGGGAATTTTATCCACGATTTTGGACAGTGGATAATTCATGAAATAAATGTGTAGAAAAGATTTAAATGTGGTTAGTGAAGTATATTCACGATTTTGGACAGTGAATATATTTTAAGTAAAATGGATATGGTTTTGGGAAAGTAATATTTAAGATGAAGTTAATTGTTTTAACGATGTTTTAAAATGATTAAATATCGAAATCATAGATTTCAACATTCATTGTTGAAATAGACGTTTTCGAGAAGTAGAAGAAAATGGTGGACTATAACACTGTTGTTATAGTAAATGATTTCCGAAAGGAGATGTTTTTATCTAGTATTGGGATTTATATATCTATCTTAATTTCCGAATCCCTATACTAGTGATTTCGAGTCGTCGTAACGATGTTTTACGTAACATTCGTTTTGACTCAAATAAATGTGTTTAAAGAGAATGATTTCCTTAAAGAATGAAATGTATACTTAAATTTGATTTATGTATATTGAATATTTTCAAATGTTGAAAATAAATGATTTGTGAAATACTTATTTTTAAATAAGTAAGGAAATACTTTTCCAATATGAAATGAACTATTTTGAGATTTTATCTTCAAAGATAAAATGAAATGTGGAAATTGATATGAAATTGTTTTCAAACGGTTACGTGTGGAAATCTTATATCTAGTAAAAGATATTTTTGAAGATAAATAATTTGGAAAATTATTTGGAATCTGATGATGTTGCGCATCTTTATTGATAGTTAAATAACCGACTATCAATAATTACCTTTAGATAGGTATTTGTTGTGAATTGGATGAATTTGAATGCCACACTTATTTTTGAATAATCGCTCACTATTCGGGTTAGCCGGGAAAGGACCATGGGGTCGTATAACCCATTCCGAATATGTGATACGTCGTTATGAATTGCATTTGAAGACCGGTGTTGAAGACCGGATATTTTTGAAAACGGAAGGATTACCGTCGAGTTACTCTACATCGGCTGATCTCCGGTTTAGAGGTTTTATCACCCTTAGTGACGGAAAGCCTGGACGTGATTAGAAAATTATCCGGAAATGCAAGGGCTTCGTGAGAAGTGCCTTCGGTTCTGTTCGATCCCGGAACAGACTTGTATGGATTGTGTGTCTGACGTTACAATTTGAGATATAAAGCTGATTTCTTTCAAATACATTTCTGTTGGTGGCGGAGAATTTATTCTCTTAGCTTAACACCCTTCTCTGAGACGTACGAGCTCAGAGGTTATGTAGTTGAAATTTATCAGCGATATATCCCAATTTGGTAACGTGGCATACTGAGTGTTGCTGTGAAATGATCTGTGTTTGATCATTTGTGATATGATCATTTGTTTGATCTTATATCTTTGTGATCATAGGTTGATCATTTTGTTTGACCCGAAGCAGGGCTTTTTGAGAAAGCGTAGCTTTGTGGACGAGACTTCATCGAGCCTCACACCCCGGAAATGGTCGGAACAGGAAGGATGCGGCAAGGTTCTAGGGAGTAGCGCCCCTTAGTGTATGTCATTCCTTATGGATAAAGGTGGTATCATGGTATGGAGCCCAGATACTTAACCTCTGTGGTTACTGCATTATTTTTCTATGTGGTTTGTTGGAAATCGGGGATCCTCGGGAAGATCGGTGACGATCGGGGGATGGCATACGCGTGTCAGTAGTTACCTATTTTTGCAGAGGTAACCCGGCCTTGTGTTGGCAGAGATCCGGTTAGGTTCTCGGGTCGTCTATTCCAGGGACGTACCCATCGTGGATAGGAAGTTCCTTAGCCTGACCATTTGTTGGAAATCCAAAGAAACAATACGAGCCTTTACGATTTCAATTGTATAACCTGTCTCCTCAGGAGGCAGCTATAGCAGGCATAATATAATGGTACCTATGCTGGCTAAGATTTATATTATACTTTCGAAATGTTTTCCACTATGCACTAATAATAATATCAAAAAGGTTTTGATTTTTGCGTAGTAAGCATCTTTGACTAACATAAGAAGAAATCTCCTCCAAGTCTGCGTTTGCATTGTGTGTGTGGTGGGAGGTCTTATGGTAGTTTCATTTTCAAAAAGCATTGCGAATTGACTTTAAAAATTATTTTGTTGTTATAAAGAATAACTGTTTTACGATCTCACACCAGTCACCATGACTGACTCGGAGTTTATTGTTTTCCTTCTAAACTCTGGGTGCCCACAAATTTTCACACGGGCAGCCTAGAGTTATATTATCAGCATATTCTGGATATTCTGGAGCTTTGGAAGCAAGCTGGATGACGAGACGTAGTATTTGTATCTGATATATTTATTCCGCTGTGTATTCTGTATGAGGACAAGTTATATAACTGTCCGTTGTTGTATATTTACTCTGGTGATTGATGTATGTATAAACTGATATAGTTCTTTATTTTAAAAGATTAATGATTATCTATTATATATTGTTCTGCTGCGATGTGTAAGATTCTGATGTTGTCCTGTTTTTGTTCTGTGTTGTTCTTCTCTATTTTCTTCTTTCTCCTTCTTTCTTCTTCTTCTGCCTTTTTCTTCTTTTTAAAACCCTCACCATTGGAGTTTCCGGCACTCGATTTCTCGGCAGTCGATAAAGTGAGTATCGATGTCGAATTTTCGAAAGTCGAAAATTCCCGTACGTGACAGCGTGGTATCAGAGCATATGGTTAAGCGACAACCCTGCTCTGTTGGGTGTTATTCATTAGAGATAGAGTAAGCAGTATTCTAGAATGAGTTGAGTGTAATAATAGATATGAGCGCGTATTTGTTATTGAATATAAAATTGTTTTATATTGTGATGATTGGTTTATTGAGTGGTATATGAACCTTCGTCGGCACAGTCTTGCAAAACTGTATCGAAGGGGTTTCTAAACACTCGAATAGAACAATTCGGCACAATATTGTTTTAAATAGGGTGAATGAAATAATTTTACCCAAAACTATTTTTGTATATAAAAGAAATGATTTTCTGTAAATTATTATGATATGGATGCATGGTTGTTAGGGAGTGATGATGTTAATTATCATCATTGATATATATATGTGAAAAATTATATATGAAATTGAAATCTAAAAAATAAAGAATTAAGAAATGAATCCATATACAAGTAGAATTTGAGAATATAAATTATAAATGTGAATTGTAATTTGAAACGGAATTCCAGAGAAGTTTTTGGAAATGTTTTGAAAAGAATTTGAAAATTTTGGAAATTTGGAAGTTTAAATCTTTTCGGATTTGAAAATGAATTTCAAAGGTTTTGAAAAGTATTTGGAGAGTTGAAAGCTCTAAACTCTTTTAGGTCGCTGGAAAATAATCCTGATGATGATGGCCACATCATTAGAATTCATTTTCGGGTTTCCAAAAGAGAAATTGCTGTCAAATTGTTTTAAATAGGAGTTGTTTGAAAATTTGGGTTTTTGTTTGGAAATTCAAATGGAATTTGAATTGTTTTCAAATGGTTTTGAAAAAGTGGAAACGACTCTGGAATCCTATTTAAAAATACTTACGAAATATTAATAAGTTAATAACTTATAGAATATTTGAATTTTGATTAGAATGAAATTCAAATTGAAAACGAATGAATTAGTGAATGAATGAATAAATTGCGATTGCAAGTGCCAGAAAATGAAATTGAATGTTCAAGTTCATTTTGAATTTGTAAGTAAATGAGACTGAATTGAATTCAAATAGAATTGAAAATGTGAATTATAAGTTCAAATGAATGTGAAATGTAAAATTGAATGAATAGGATATAACTTCAATAACGAACTTAAGAATGATATAAGCAGTTTATATTGAAATTTTGTAATAGAATTTGCAAAATAGTTTGAATATATGTAACTAGATATTATGGCTAGTAGGATATACAGGTGTATAAAGGAATGGGATTTGATTTTCAAAGATGAATTTGAATTGCTCGACAAAAGGTACGTATTTGAATTATAATATGAAATTTGATGATTTCTGGTCTAGCCGCTTGGCTTTTTCTTTTTCTTTTTGAAATCTGAGAGTCCGTAGGGACGTTTTGTAGTCGTGCTGTATTAGCCGCGCAAAGGAGACGCTGGCGAAATTTTTCGAAAATTTAGGGCGTTAGAAAATTTTTGAGAAAATTTGAAAGTTTAAATTTGAATTTGAATTTGAATTGGAATCGTTATGAAAACGATGTTGTTTAAAACTTATAATTGAAGTTAGAAATTTAGTTGAATAAATAACGAATCTTTAGTAGAAAGATTTGTTTTGAAAATTTGATAAAACTATTGAATTTGAGAAAAATAGTAGACGAGTTAAGAACCATTTTTCCTAACTTGTAATTTCGAAGGACGAAATTCTTTTAAGGGGGGAAATCTGTAACGACCCTGAATTTTGAACAAATTAAATTGAGAATATTTAATTTATTTTAAATATTTGAACGATGATTTAATTTGAATCCCGAATATAACTTTGAATTTGGAGATTAAATTTTATAATTTAATCTATTGAATGCTGAATAAAAATTTATATCTTCAATTTTAAGTTGAAGAAAAATATTTCGAAAAGCTTTTAAAATTCGTATTGATAATACTGAAGATAATTGGAGCTTCAGAATCGAATTTGAAATTGAATTGTTCAGTTTGAAATTATATCGTTCGAATCGATATTTAATAATAGCCGTCCGAGGCGCAGTCTCGGAATTCGACGAAACCAATTCCATTGGGTCCGTAATATTGAATTATTGTCGGATTCCAAAATTTCGTATTCTTCGGAGTTAATACGCGACCCTACGATGAGAAAAATGCGTTGATAAATTTAATTGAATTTCCATGTTAAATTTTTAAAGTTGGTCAACATTTTCTTTCTTAACTCACGCCTACAATCCTGCCTACAATCGCGTAGAAGAACACGAGAGAAATCGTGAAACCCATACCTCTCTGCAAAATCACGTAATTTGGTTCCCTTTGTTATTTCTTTCTAAATTTATACCCATCTCGTTCAAATTCGAACAAAACAAATAAATGGCAGAACAAAATCAATTAATGGCCGCCGTTCTCCCCAATTCAAAATCACGAAATTGCGAGCCCTTCGTTCAACTCAAAATCGAGTTTCACTCTTCGGCGCGTGGCGATAGAGGAGTAGAGCAGACAAATCGCGACGACTTAAGGAAGTTCGTTCACGAGCGCGGCGACGAGGCGATCGAGCTAGGGCTCGTACTTGTGGCACGTATTGATTTAGGGCTGCAGCGTTTCGAAAATTTCAAGGTCGCGATCGATAATGGCAGTGGATGGTGGTAGTTTCTCGACGTGGCGATGGCGGATTGGAGGCCGCGACTGTGATGGTCGTGTCGAGGGGAGGTGGGCCTCGAATTCGTAAATGTCGCGATGGGTTCTGGCATCTTCGGCAAGGCAAGGTCGAGAAGGGGACTAGCTCGAGATCGGTTTCAGTTCGATGATGGAGGCAGTGAGGTTCGATGGTCTCGAGCCTCGTATCGTAGCAAGGTATATTGCTAACTCCATCTAATCTTAATTTAATTTAATGTGTATATAGATGTTAGGAAGTATAATAGCAGTAAATTATAGGTTTCAGTTTAAATTTAATCACATATATATATATATATATATGAATATGAAACCAGAGGAGGATAAAATAAAAATATGAAACAGTGAGGTATTCAAAATAACTCTGTTTTATTTAATATATAGATTTGGAAGAAAATTTATTTTATTTAATTAACTTATATAGTTATTTTGGTTACTAAAAAAAATTGTTTAAAGGAAATTAATTTAAATTTCAATTATGTGAATAGGTTGTTCGGTTAGTTCAAATGAAACAATCGGTTAATTAAAGTTATTTGGATGACAATTGATTCATTCGATCTGCTCAATTAATTATAAAACAATACAATGTTTTTACAAGGTCTTAAACCGAGAAAATACAAGTCGGAATGGACTGGAATGGAAAACGGATTGGTAATTAAAGCGAAGGTGAGATTTTCTCACTCGAAGGAAAATTTTAATTTTACAGTTATTGATTGATGATTGACCCTTTTGGATGTGATATTAGATATAGTAGGATATATATCTATATATATATAGCAATATATACATATTGGCATATGTATATATTGGATTGATGATTTCCCGCCTCGTATAGCGGATGAGACCCTATTGCGCCGTTAGTAAGCGGATTTTGATAAAACCCATATACCGCGATAATTCCGTACTGGAGCGGAATTGGTATTGTGCTAACATCTTTGGATGCAGGGAAACAGGTTGTAGGGATCCAACTGGACCCCTCACTTGATTGAATTTATTTCTATTGTGATATGAATCTGTGAATGATTATAGTGATGCTATTAATCATATTGATATCTGGAAATTGTTGGAAGCTAAAATTTAGCTGAATGGATGTTTGACATCATTGGATTCCAAAGATAAACGAAATTGAATTTTTGAAATTCAAGTAGAAAATTTCTAAGTGAATTAAATTTAGAAATTTAATAAATTTGAAGAAAAGAATTTAAAAGAATAAAGGTTGATTTTTAAAATCTTATTGAATTAATTCCAGAATCAAGTGAAAATGTTAGGTAAATGAATTTCGTATGATAGTGATTTTAAATTGAAGAATTTAATTAAAATTTGGATTTCTAAATAGTTTGAAAAAGATAAAGAGATTTATTTTCTTTAAGGGGAATTTATTTAAAAGGAAATAAGTTGGAAGTCCAATTATAAATTTAATTGGCAAATTGAAACAAGTTTGGAAAAATCAATATAAAATGATTTGGGATGGGAAATTAATTTAGAAATGAATATTGAAATTGATTTGGTATTGAAGTAAAATTAGAAATCAATTTGGGATTTGATTTTGGGGTTAAAAGTGAATATTTGGGAATGTGGATTTAAAAATGGAAATGATGTTAAAATGGGTTTATTTACAGTTTGTAAAGTTTAAAAGAACGATTTCTTTTAAAATAAATAAATTATAAGTATTTAACTTATAATATGGATTTTTGATGTATACGTTGAGTTATAAAATTGAATGGGTCATTAAAGGAAATTTATAAAAAATCAAAGTTGTTATAGAATAGAAAATAGAATTTATAAACATTGTTTTATAAATTCGAAAATAAATCAAATTTGATTGATTTTAAATATAGAAGATCATTAAGGGAATTTTATCCACGATTTTGGACAGTGGATAATTCTTGAAATAAATGTGTAGAAAAGATTTAAATGTGGTTAGTGAAGTATATTCACGATTTTGGACAGTGAATATATTTTAAGTAAAATGGATATGGTTTTGGGAAAGTAATATTTAAGATGAAGTTAATTGTTTTAACGATGTTTTAAAATGATTAAATATCGAAATCATAGATTTCAACATTCATTGTTGAAATAGACGTTTTCGAGAAGTAGAAGGAAATGGTGGACTATAACACTGTTGTTATAGTAAATGATTTCCGAAAGGAGATGTTTTTATCTACTATTGGGATTTATATATCTATCTTAATTTCCGAATCCCTATACTAGTGATTTCGAGTCGTCGTAACGATGTTTTACGTAACATTCGTTTTGACTCAAATAAATGTGTTTAAAGAGAATGATTTCCTTAAAGAATGAAATGTATACTTAAATTTGATTTAAGTATATTGAATATTTTCAAATGTTGAAAATAAATGATTTGTGAAATACTTATTTTTAAATAAGTAAGGAAATACTTTTCCAATATGAAATGAACTGTTTTGAGATTTTATCTTCAAAGATAAAATGAAATGTGGAAATTGATATGAAATTGTTTTCAAACGGTTAAGTGTGGAAATCTTATATCTAGTAAAAGATATTTTTGAAGATAAATAATTTGGAAAATTATTTGGAATCTGATGATGTTGCGCATCTTTATTGATAGTTAAATAACCGACTATCAATAATTACCTTTAGATAGGTATTTGTTGTGAATTGGATGAATTTGAATGCCACACTTATTTTTGAATAATCGCTCACTATTCGGGTTAGCCGGGAAAGGACCATGGGGTCGTATAACCCATTCCGAATATGTGATACGTCATTATGAATTGCATTTGAAGACCGGTGTTGAAGACCGGATATTTTTGAAAACGGAAGGATTACCGTCGAGTTACTCTACATCGGCTGATCTCCGGTTTAGAGGTTTTATCACCCTTAGTGACGGAAAGTCTGGACGTGATTAGAAAATTATCCGAAAATGCAAGGGCTTCGTGAGAAGTGCCTTCGGTTCTGTTCGATCCCGGAACAGACTTGTATGGATTGTGTGTCTGACGTTACAATTTGAGATATAAAGCTGATTTCTTTCAAATACATTTCTGTTGGTGGCGGAGAATTTATTCTCTTAGCTTAACACCCTTCTCTGAGACGTACGAGCTCAGAGGTTATGTAGTTGAAATTTATCGGCGATATATCCCAATTTGGTAACGTGGCATACTGAGTGTTGCTGTGAAATGATCAGTGTTTGATCATTTGTGATATGATCATTTGTTTGATCTTATATCTTTGTGATCATAGGTTGATCATTTTGTTTGACCCGAAGCAGGGCTTTTTGAGAAAGCGTAGCTTTGTGGACGAGACTTCATCGAGCCTCACACCCCGGAAATGGTCGAAACAGGAAGGATGCGGCAAGGTTCTAGGGAGTAGCGCCCCTTAGTGTATGTCATTCCTTCTGGATAAAGGTGGTATCATGGTATGGAGCCCAGATACTTAACCTCTGTGGTTACTGCATTATTTTTCTATGTGGTTTGTTGGAAATCGGGGATCCTCGGGAAGATCGGTGACGATCGGGGGATGGCATACGCGTGTCAGTAGTTACCTATTTTTGCAGAGGTAACCCGGCCTTGTGTTGGCAGAGATCCGGTTAGGTTCTCGGGTCGTCTATTCCAGGGACGTACCCATCGTGGATAGGAAGTTCCTTAGCCTGACCATTTGTTGGAAATCCAAAGAAACAATACGAGCCTTTACGATTTCAATTGTATAACCTGTCTCCTCAAGAGGCAGCTATAGCAGGCATAATATAATGGTACCTATGCTGGCTAAGATTTATATTATACTTTCGAAATGTTTTCCACTATGCACTAATAATAATATCAAAAAGGTTTTGATTTTTGCGTAGTAAGCATCTTTGACTAACATAAGAAGAAATCTCCTCCAAGTCTGCGTTTGCATTGTGTGTGTGGTGGGAGGTCTTATGGTAGTTTCATTTTCAAAAAGCATTGCGAATTGACTTTAAAAATTATTTTGTTGTTATAAAGAATAACTGTTTTACGATCTCACACCAGTCACCATGACTGACTCGGAGTTTATTGTTTCCCTTCTAAACTCTGGGTGCCCACAAATTTTCCACACGGGCAGCCTAGAGTTATATTATCAGGATATTCTGGATATTCTGGAGCTTTGGAAGCAAGCTGGATGACGAGACGTAGTATTTGTATCTGATATATTTATTCCGCTGTGTATTCTGTATGAGGACAAGTTATATAACTATCCATTGTTGTATATTGACTCTGATGATTGATGTATGTATAAACTGATATAGTTCTTTATTTTAAAAGATTAATGATTATCTATTATATATTGTTCCGCTGCGATGTGTAAGATTCTGATGTTGTCCTGTTTCTGTTCTGTGTTGTTCTTCTCTATTTTCTTCTTTCTCCTTCTTTCTTCTTCTTCTGCCTTTTTCTTCTTTTTAAAACCCTCACTATTGGAGTTTCCGGCACTCGATTTCTCGGCAGTCGATAAAGTGAGTATCGATGTCGAATTTTCGAAAGTCGAAAATTCCCGTACGTGACAGATTTCATTCAATATTCATTAAGTAAATTTGCCATTCAAAACAATTTCTATTAAATCTCCAATTCATTAAATCCATTATTTAAATTCAACTTCATTATATCAAAACTTACAAATTTGATTAAATTAAATTCATCAAACCAAATTCTTTAAATTTCAAGTCTTACATTAATTTCCATAAATCACATTTTATTTCTTGTTAAAGAAATTCAATTTCACTTATTTACTTACTTAAATAATTTTCCAAAACTTAATTAATAAAGAAAACTCAATTTCAATTATTTATGAAGTAAAATTCACTTATTCAAATGTTCAATTTTACTTATTAAAGAATTCAATTCAATTCAATCATTAAATAATTCAATCTTATTTAAGTATTAAATAATTCAAAACTTAATTATTAAATAATTTCAAAGTTTAATAATTTCAACTTAATTATAATTTCAAACTTAATTATTAAATCATTTCAAACTTAATTCAATCATTTCTCAAATTAAACAACATTCTTTCATCAATTACATTGTTAATATTTTGTTTCAGATTATTAAATATTAACATTTTCCTTTCATTAAAATTTAAATTTCAACTTCATTTCAAAACCATATTATTTATTCAAATAAAATCTTCGTTTATTTTAAATCAAGTTATTGACCAATCGGGTTTTATTTAATTTCCTATCCTAGGTCAAAGTTCAATTTGGGTATTTATCATTTCAACCCGATTCCAATTCAATTCAAAATCAAATCATAAAGGGAACTTGCAGTGTGATAACTAGGATGGTGTCAAAGTAAATAAACAAGCAATAGCAACAATCAATAACAACAATCCAATAATCAATTCAAATAATCCCGAAATAACCGTATTAATTCACATTGTTATTTGTGCGAATTAATATAATTATTTCTAGAATCTACACTATCATTTCATGTGGATTAAAGATTATTACATTACGGTTTTCACTTGTCATTCAATTTCAAATTTTTACACTACAACAATTAATCCAATATACGTCGATGGTTCAAAGTGTAAGTATCGCTACTCTATATGTCAATTAATTTAACAATTAAAAGGGGTCATATTCTACTAATCAAATTTAACATATAAATCAGTTTTAAAATTGTTAACTATCCTATATCAATTTCAATTTTTGCATACTATTTATCAATTTACATTAACAGTTTAACGTCCAATATAAACATCAACAATCAATCAATTATCAGCCAAATAGTATTATCATTGCATAAATAATTAACAAATAATGGTGTCAGATGTCATAGGTGAACTGATACAGGTAATAGCATATATAACGGTGTAATTAACTAACAGCAGCATATTTCAATTGTCGTTTCCATTGAAATCAAATTTAATAAATAAAAGAACGTTAATCGTGAGTGAGTGCTCACCTTTCGAGGCTAGAGAGAAAAACAACAGGATGAGTTACGAAATGCAAGCACGGCTTCCAAAACAAAGGTAGATCGGCACGAATTGGATAGACAAGCTGATAAATAGGGATAGACGAAATCAAATTAGAACAGAATGGATACAGATAAAATCGAAACAAGGGTATATTATATTATTATTTCATAAAACCCATATTAGATTTTATATTACATATTATATTTCAAATCATAATACATATCCAAATCACTATATATTTAGTTTGAAAACCCTTTTTATATATACTCACATATCATAAACTATAACCATATGTATAATATACATCTTAAAGATCAATATCTACTTAAAACCAATTTCACGTATTCTAGTATATACTTAAATAAAAATAAATTTCGACAACTTATAAGCATTATGTAAAACTGACATAAACCAAGATGTATAAACTTCCATCCAATTAGAAACGAAAGCTTCTAACACATTTCAGTGGCAAACAAGAGATATCAAAATATAATATGTTGTACATATTCCTTTTATATAGCATAAATGACAACAGCCTAGGCTGAATAATAATAATAATAATAATAATAATAATAATAATAATAAAATAAAATAAAAGAAGAATACGTACATATTGTTCAAGACATTCCTGCAAATGCTTTAATGTATTGCTCAGCGATGCTCAAACTTGCAGCCTACAAGCATACGTGTATATTAACTATTGTTCAATACATAATCGCTTGGGTTTTTAACTGGTGCATATGCATGTGGAAAAACATGAGAAAAGAACACAAGTCTAAATTTGGATCACTGATTATTTTTGTCACATTGATCTGATTATTTTTGTATGTAAAATTATTGTTTTAGAAAAGAGTATGTTATCGAATGACAAAGCTGCATCTTTTATACATATTGATAAAAATTATAAAATTAAAAGCATCATCGTAAACTTTAAAACAAAAAAACTAAAACAAAACAAAACAAAAATTCAAATTTTTCCACTGAAGTGCAAAACAGAAAAGTTCAAAAGAATGAGTACCTCTTTTGATGTTTTGGAGTTTTATACGTAACAAAAGATCAGAAGACTAAAATCTTTAACAGAAGATCAGCAACAAAGGAGATTTATACGTAACTTTTGAAGTTTTATTTCCCAAATCTTTAACAGAAGATTAGAAGACTTAAAATCAAAGAAATTTTGTCTTAAGGCTAGTAGTTTTGATAATTGTAACATTAGAGGTGCTATCAAAGATGTAAATTGCTAAATGAAGCTTGACATTTGAGGGTTGTATTTCACTCTTTTATTTTTCTGCCATTTTAATGGAAGATGTTGATAGTTCTTTTTTGTTCAAAAATCGACAATGCTAACTAAAAAAATATCTAACATGCTTAAAACAGCATAAAACATATGTATATCAACAATATATATATTACCTTGTATGTGATAAGCTTGGGAAGGTAATGTCCGAGACTTGTTTGTGGATAGACAGTGTGAAACACAACTGCATTGAGCAAGACGTGAAAAGTGGAAGATGCTTTGAAAGGGAGGCACAAGCTGCCATGGGGATAGGCAGTTTCGGCCGAGCAACAGAGAATAGGATGGAGGAGAGAGGCGTGTGGGGCAGCCGTGTAGTGGGGTCCAGGCGGAGATGGGTGTGGCGAAAGAAAGGGCAAGGTAGTCGAGGTCAGAGGAAGAGGCCACGCGGTCGGAGCTGAGCATTGAACGGCGCGGTTTGGGTTGCAGATCTGGTCGGCGTCGGTGATGAGTGGTGTCGCAGGCTCGATTGCAAATGAGGATGGGTCGAAGCTCAGGCGGCGGGTTGGAGATGGAGTCAGCGAGGGTGACGTGGGAGTTTGGCTGAGCTCGGTTTCGGTGGACTTGGTGGAGTGGGAAGACAAGATGGAGGAGTTTACAGCCTTGGAAACATTTTACTGTGAAGAGGGAAGACAAATAAAATAGAAATGCAAAAGTAAGTTTAGGGAAATGAAGAGCAGGTATGAAGGAAAGAGGAGGCAGAGAACCGTTCAATTAAATGCATGCAAAAGAAAATAATGAACGTACGAATTGGGAAAATGAAACAACAAATTTTTTTGAACCCCAAAGTATGTAAAAGTCAGAGAATAATAAATCATCAGGCTATTGAGTTATACGATGGAAAGTTGAATGGACTAGGACTTCAAAAGGTCACAAGAACAAAAGTCACAAAAACCGAAACCGATACGGTTACCGCTTTTTCCGGATTTCACTGCGACCCAGACTTCAAAACACATATTTGAATACACCGTAGAGATCAACACGACGAGACGATCAAAACAGTATATAGATATCAGTGGAACGATTGAATTATAAAAATTCGAATTTTCTACAAGCGGAAATGCAAGAAAAACGCTGAAAAATAAGATCGACGGAGCCAAAGATGTCCTAATTTGGAAAAACGACAAACTGACATCTTGCTCAGAAGATGGTTTAGAATTTTTCTATGTAAAAATATTTAGGTTTCGGAAACATCTTATTTTCATCGCTTTTTAACCGATTGAATTGAAGTAAATTTACGCGCGAGATAAACTTTCATATTTTCGAACGAAAATTTACCAGTTGCTATGATTAACTAGACACATTCCAAATATAAAATTTTTATTTCAAAATTTTATCGTTTAAAATTTCACAAAATTTCAACTAATTACGTTATTAAAACAGTTGAAATTTTCGTGTCGTTACAATCTTGCTTATGAGTGACCGAATGATGATGAGTGTTTTGGATCGGTTGATATCTCTGATATGAATTGCTTTGTGATATGATATGTTGGATGGACGGTGATAATGTGATTATCTATCAATTATGAATTGCTGTGTAAAAGTGTTATACGGTAATTAAAGTTGAATTGTATTTAATTGGGTAACTTGGGTTTAGATGACCTTGGATTCGAAGAGACCGGAGTCGGGTATAAGTAAATACCTGAAACCACTTCAATTTGAAATCTACTATAAATCCTTATAGACTTGATATGTTAAATCAATAGGCTGGAATGGGATAATATGGACCATTTAAACTAAGTTGGGTACTTAGATATTTATTTGTGAAAATAAGTGTTGATTATACAAGTTGTTTACTTGTAGTAAGGTACGAGTTACCCCGGGTTTTAAGTAAGATTTATGCAATAGTATTTCTTGTTAGATGGGTTTACTCACCCTGGTTTCCAGCCTTACCCGGGTGTTACTTTGATGTAATGCTCGGGTCCGGCCGAGTATTACAGATTTTCAAGTAAGGACGTTCTGGAGCCCAGGAGGCGAGCTGGATGACAGGAACGTATGGAGTGTATTCCGCTGTGATATATTGTTATTTATCTGGGACAGGTTATGTAACGACCCGGAAATTTCGATCCCGAAAATTCCAGATAGTTAGAAAAGAAAAGAAAGAGAAAGAAGAAGAAACAGGAACAAAACATAGAAACCTCACATTCGCAGCGGATCAAAATATAATATCACATAAACAACAGTTTTACAAAAAGAACTGTATCAATACACTTATACATTATACATCAGAGTTATACATTTACAAATGACTGGACAGTTATACAACTTGTTCCAGACTACAATCTATACAGACTACACAGTCTCATATACACAGCGGAATACACTCCATACGTTCCTGCCATCCAGCTCGCCTCCTGAACTCCAGAACGTCCTTACCTGAAATCTGTAATACTCGGTCTGACCCGAGCATTACAACAAAGTAACACCCGGGTCAGGCTGGAAACCAGCGTGAGTAAACCCATACAATTTGAAATACTAAGTGCAACCCATAAAAGTAAAAACCCGGGGTAACTCGTACTTCACTACGAGTTCATTACTTGTTATGCTCAACACTTATTTCACAAATCAATCCCTAAGTACCCATACTTAGTTTCAAAGGTCCAGTTACTTAATTTATTCCATTACAGCCTATTGATTTTATAATCAAATCTATAAAGAATTATAGCAGATCACAAATCGAAGTGGTTTCAGATATTACTGATATCCGACCCCAGTCTCTTCGAATTCAAATGTTATCCTTTTTAAGCTAAGATGTTTAAGTTAAACAATTAAATTTAAATTCAGGATACCATATTCACATAGCAATTATATCATAGATAAATAACTTACATTACCACAATTCATTCGAAACATCTCATATCATAGAACATTACAATCACAGATCAGATATATCAAATAATCCAAGGCATTCAATATTACTCAATCATCCATAAGTAAGATTTATTTCACATAATTAATAATTAATTTAATTTAATTCATTAATTAATTAACTCTTAATTACTAACATTAATTAATTAACCTTTAATTACTTAATTATTCTTTAATTAATTACATTAATTAATTAACCTTTAATTAATCAATTTAATTAACTATCATTTAATTACTTACCTTAAGTAATTTTAATTACTTTTATTAATTAACTAATCTTTTAATTTATTTATATTAATTAATTAATCATTACATTAAGTAATTAAATTCTCTAATTAATTACATAAATTAATTATCCTTTAACCATTAATTAACCCTTAATTACTCTCATTAATTAATTATACCATAATTAATTACTTTAAATTAATCACATTCATTAATCATCCTTAATTTATCACATTCATTAATTATTTATTAATTAATCACCTTAATTTATGTTGTTAAGTAATTAAATATCCTCTAATTACTTAATTAAATAATGCTTAATCACAATTTAATTATTTAATTAATTAATCTCTAATCAATTAATTAATAATCTCCAATTATCTAATTAACAACCCTTGATTACAAATTAAATTAATCTTTAATTAATTAACTTAAAATTGCTACGTTAAAACACTCACAAACTCGAAACAATACCCGAGCCTAACATCATTTCCCCTGAGTACTCCTTCGAGTCACCATCGAACCCAACTCGAAATCAAACCCGAGGCCAAACTGTCTTCCCCAACTCAAACCCAGATGCACGCGATGCCACTGTGCATGTGCACGGCTACGCCAGCCACCTCCGATCGCCATTCCGACCACCTTCTAATCGCTCACGACCTCGCTGAAGGTTATGAACACCTAGTTCAATGAAATCAATTTCAGATCGAAATCAAGCCTTTGGATTTCCACTGGAACTAAACAGCGACCCAAAACCTCTTCGCCGTGCCTCCTCCGATCATCAGAACACGAACGGTCCCACCCAGCACTACGCTAAAACCTACCACGTCTATTCATTGTGGTCCGATCCTCTCCAGTTTTCCCGAGATAACGTA
Organism: Allium fistulosum; assembly: GCA_030737815.1. Lineage (NCBI taxonomy): Eukaryota > Viridiplantae > Streptophyta > Magnoliopsida > Asparagales > Amaryllidaceae > Allium > Allium fistulosum. Next base: position 241,922,819 of record CM060902.1, read on the forward strand.
ATGCTCACGGAAAAAGTCGACGACCAAAAATGCGTTCAACCCTAAATCATTGCCGACAAGACACCACGGTGGTCGATAAACCCACCTACTATTTTTCCACAACCCTCCTAGCCTCCATCTTCCTCCAGTAAAGTCCCCGACCCTTCCGAGTTCACTAATCACCATGAGATGCCCAAAATCCCATTATTGTTCAACTGGTAAGCTCTCTTGATTTATAAACTAAAAAATCGTGATTCTTCTTCTAAAAATCCTAGTTTTTGATGATGAATCAGATTATATTCACATATCATTTTATCGTTGAAATCAAATTTTGATAAACCCTGAGTTTTTACTGTAAAATTTCAAATTCCAGAAATATACAAACTTATTTAACTTAAAATAAATTCTAAACCCTGGCTTATGTTTAAACAAACATAATTTATTTGAATCCCTAAACCTATCGAGGATTGGATGTGGAGAACTGAAATTTTTATCTAAACTTCAACTGTGAAAATTTAACAGAGATGATCACATACCTACACATCCATATATTCATTCATATATACATATATTCAGACTTATAAACATGCATACATATATTTTAACATGCATCACAAATTACTGCAAACATTACCACATTCATCCAAATTAAACTGTTTTTAGTTTAAGTTTACTCACCTTATTTAGAACAGAGGCCTAGAACCTGTTAAATGCTATTGAGTTGCATCTGGAAACTCTGATTCAATCTGGATTTTGATCTGTTACTCGATTTGTTGAATTGAACTTTGATTTTAATTTGTTGCTTGATTCCTGTTGTATCTTTGTTTTACATTTGAGTTGAACTTGAATTGCTTGAATCAGGTTGCAAACTTGATCTCTTTTCTATTTTCCAGGTTTCAGATTTTTAACTTTGCTTTGATTCATTTTCTGGTTTGTATTTAATTTTCTCAGGTTTGAGAAGTTTTCAAAACTAAGAAAACTTTTGAACGAAAAAAAAAATGAGCAGCCTGGTTTAAACATTTTGATTTTTATTTGCATTATCATTTCAAGAGAAAACATCTTTGCCACTTGTTAATTTCATATTATCAAAACCTCACACTTGTTATAATGCATGACCTTATTTTACAAATGTCACAAACAAAGATTTTGTGTTTTACACCCTTACTTTATTTTAATTTATAAATTTATGTTTATCCCTTTATTTTATTTAATTTATAGAGTTTGTTCTAAATCCTATATTAATTTGTTATATTCTTGATATAGATTATTTATTTTATATTTACATATGTCCTGTATACTTTAGATTTTATACTTAGTTTTAAAAGATATACACATATCAAAGCTTTGTATTTATTTACATATATACTAACTATATCTATTTCCAAGTATATAAAAGAAAAGTATATATTTTTAAATCTTTAATTAAATCTTACCTTATATATTTACAAACCAACCTTACATATACATATATAAGTTTTAAAACATAACTTTCAATACAATATATATAAACCTATATATTATATTAGAAAATTATTCTTATTAACTTTAAAATATAGAGTTTTTAAAAATCCAATTTATTTTTAAGATATTTATCAATTTGAATTTCAAATTCAAATTCAAACTCAATTTAGAATCAGCTCATAATAACACATATTTAATTTGCTCAACTTATAAATTAGTGTTTTCAATAGTTAAAATCAGATAATTATCCAATTAACTAATGCCCAAAAATCCGGGTTATCACATTCCTCCCCCCTTAGAATCTTTTCGTCCTCGAAAAGGAACGAAGCTAAAATTTTATTATTTACTTATTATCAGATAAATTACTTGTTGAACATTTTAAACTATGAACTCTCTTTTTATTAAGAAATTTTAAAACACTTTTAAAAATCTATATAATATTACCAGGAATAGTTTTTATAAAAATACTTTTATAACTTGATGCCTCAACCAGTCCATCCTCGTTCTCATAGAAATTCGGTCATATGTTGATCAGACGTAGGACTGAAAATCTATAAGTACTTAGCATACCCGTTTTTAACATCCAGAGAAAATACTTGGAAAATAATTTTATTGAGAATAATATAAAACAGTTTTTGAAAATAGAGGAAATATCTTTGGTGAGAATGCTCTGGAAATCATCACCCCCATCCATGGTCACAGTTACATCACGGGTTACGTTGCCATCGCAGCAAAAGTCCATGTAACTGATTACACCATAGAACCCACAACAGATCGCAGTTACACCCAGGGTTACGTTGCCGTCGCAGCAAAAGTCCATGTAACTGTTGGCTCTCAGCGGCACACACGATTTCGCTGTCAAAATGAAACTTCTCCCACATAGGTCGCAGTCTACCGATATAAAATCAAACGCAGACAGTTGGCTCTCAGCGGCACAAACGACTTTCGCTATGTTACCATAGTGTCACAGTCTACCGATATAAAATCAAACGTAGACAGTTGGCTCTCAGCGGCACAAACGACTTTCGCTATGTTACCATAGTGTCACAGTCTACCGATATAAAATCAAACGTAGACAGTTGGCTCTCAGCGGCACAAATGACTTTCGCTATGGTCTGCAGTAGATCGCAGTGACATTGAGTTAAATTGTTGTCACAGCATAACTCAAATGCCTCTGTGGGCACCAGCCCCTCGACTTTCGCTACACAAATAATCCTCAGGAACTAGTTTTGTCCGGACTCCTCACAGGATCAACTTTAGAATCCCCCCTTGGGGTTCAAGGCAGTACCACCCAGTGGCACTCCTGAGAAGTTCATTTCAAGGAAGCGCCTTTTTCCCCAGAGCTATTCTCAAAACACTTTATACTATATACTTATAGTATCTTCAAATCATACCCTTTATGATTTATCAAAATCTCCTTTACACAAAATCGATTACCAAAATCGATAATTCTCAAACTAGGCTTTTCAAAATCCAAAATTGATTTTCCAAAAATCAAAAGCCTTTTCCAAAATCCATAGGTTCCCAAAACCTTTTCCAAAATCATTCTCATAAGATCCTTTATATATATATAGATATAGATATATATAACTTTGAAAATCTTTGGATCATTTCAAACTTTGTATAAAACCTCTTTTATACTTCAAATATTTCAAAACCCTTTTTATTCTGGCTAGATTCAATAAGGGAAGTTTATCATATTACAAAATATAACTTTATTTATTGCCAAATCAAATATTCAAGTTTGATTTCTTTATAAAGTTATTTACCATTTACTTACCTCCATAAAGTAAATTTCAACCAAAGAAATATCCAATTCCATTATATTTCACATAATATACCTTTCATTTCAAAAACCACTTCAAATTTCTTATCCACAAATTTTCAATGCCAATTTCATTCAAACCCGTACGATGCACACATATCATCCGTACACAATATCAATCTGATCACCCAATCGATCACACAATTTCACTTCCGAACTAGTATCGTCCACCCGACTTCCTAGTGCGGACTCAGATCTGGTTTCTTGATTAGAAACCGTCATTCTCCTTGCATAGTCACAACTATGATAGAGAATATCCAGAACCAATCAAAAAATCCATATCCAGGTTCGCCGTCGAAAATCGAGCGAAAAATCCCAACTCGGATCGATAATACTATCTCGAAATTCTATGTTCGAATCTGGATCAAATCATTATGCGAATAGAATAATATACGTATATCCTACGTATTTATCTTTATTGGTTATTAGCCAAATCAATTCTCTTTTCTATTCTCATTTCCTTTAATTCCATTCACTTATTCTCAATTGCTTCCATTTCCAATTGAGTTATTACTTCAATTACAAACAATTTGAACTCTGACCTATTTAAATTTTAAAAATAGCTTGAAGAAGTTTAAAATAGATAAGTAGTTGAAAAATAGTTATTAGTTTGTAAAATAGCTGTAAAATAGTTAAGTAGGTATAAAATAGTTAGATTATTGCAAACTAGTTTTTAAAATAGTGATTAGATATAAGTAACTGAAAAATAGTAATTAGTTTACAAGACAGTTTCAAAATAGTTAAATAGTTCCAAAATAATTGTAAAATAAGTATAAGATAGTTTAGGTTTTAAGAAGAAAGATTGTATAATAAATAGTTTGGAAAATATATTTGTATTAAAACAATTTATTTTGAAAATAATCCAGAGCCCAACTGTTTAATTTCCCAATCTCCATTTCCAATTAATTTCCCATTAATTCAATTTAAATTTGCACTTCCATTTAAATTGACTCAATACTTCAATTTCCATTGAAATTTATTTAACCCCAATTCAAGTTGAATTAACCTTAACTCCTTTCCAAATTTAAATCAATTTCCATTTGATTTTTAAACTTATTCAACTTTAATCACAATTCCAAATTATTTCAAATCAATTTGAATTAATTTCAAATTGAACTAGCTTCAATTTCAAATCATTTCAATTCTAATTTACCATTTGAATTTTTAAACTTATACATCTTCAATCACAATTCTAATTAATTCAAATCAAATCCAATTTGAACAAATTAAATTTAAATCTCAACTTAAAACCATCTCGAATTATATAAATTTGAGTTAAATATTTTAAATATTGATTTAATCACTTAAGTCAAATTAACCCTTACCTTTAAATCAAATCAACCTTTAAACCAATTAATTCTGGATCCAAAATACAAAATTACTTTTTAAATTATCATTACTTAACTTATTTTAAAGTTCAAATTAAAAGTTCAAAGAAATTTTATCTTCAAAATTCAATTTATTGCCCAATTTTATCTTCCAACTTTGAAACTGATTCTTAAACAAATTTTAAGTTACAAATTCAATTCTTAATATTCAAATCTTAAGTTTAAAAGGGATTCCATATCCTTAATTTCAAATTAAGGTTTAATTTTCATTTATCTCTATAATGGATATATTATCACAATCCATTTCTTCATTCATTTAAACTAATCAAATTCACCATTTTTAACTTTCCAAGTTAAATTTTCAATTTCATCTTGAAATTCCCAATTCAAGTTGTTCATTCTAAACTCATTTAACTTACCTTAAGTTAAATTCAATTTAATTTAGTCAACTAGACCCAATTTGAATTCCCATTCAAATTTTAAACCTTATATTAATAATATTCCCACTTATAAGTTCAAAAACTTATCACTTTGGGTTTTCATATCATATTCCAATTTAAAACTCAACACTAAGAGTTATTTCGAATCATCTTTGATATTATGTATATCCTCATATATACATTTTCTTTACATACCAAGTTATACCTTAAATTTTTAAACCACCTTTGGTTTTAATTCACAACAAATTTCTTTAAAAAAAAAATTTCAGGTTTTTTTTTTTTTTTTCTGAACTTTAGATTTACAATTTTTAAATTATCTTTAATTCCAATTTATAAGTCATACTTACCTAAATGTTTTATTTCCCTAAAACATTTTATTTTGCTTAATCATTTACAATATTTCATTATCAACCATCTATGATAATAACCAAGATTATCATATCTGAAAACCAATTCATTATTATCTTTAATTATTTCTACAAATTCAAGATTTTAATTTCAATTTGGATCCATTTCAACTTATCTTCATTCAATTTTAATTTGGTTGTATTTCTATTACCACTTAATTTAATTCCAATATTTTAACAACCAATTACCTTAATATTTATTAGAAAGAAATATCATTTTATATATATCAAAAGATATTCTTATAAAATCATTTAAAATCCTTATATAAGAAAATAACAATTACGCTCTCATATAAATATATACACTCAACTCGTTCTAGGGTACCATTGACCCTATCCTTAACGAGTAATCCCAACAGAGCCAAGGTTCTCGCTTAACCTTCAGCTCTGATACCAAATGTAACGACCCGGAAATTTCGATCCCGAAAATTCCAGATAGTTAGAAAAGAAAAGAAAGAGAAAGAAGAAGAAACAAGAACAAAACATAGAAACCTCACATTCGCAGCGGATCAAAATATAATATCACATAAACAACAGTTTTACAAAAAGAACTGTATCAATACACTTATACATTATACATCAGAGTTATACATTTACAAATGACTGGACAGTTATACAACTTGTTCCAGACTACAATCTATACAGACTACACAGTCTCATATACACAGCGGAATACACTCCATACGTTCCTGCCATCCAGCTCGCCTCCTGAACTCCAGAACGTCCTTACCTGAAATCTGTAATACTCGGTCTGACCCGAGCATTACAACAAAGTAACACCCGGGTCAGGCTGGAAACCAGCATGAGTAAACCCATACAATTTGAAATACTAAGTGCAACCCATAAAAGTAAAAACCCGGGGTAACTCGTACTTCACTACGAGTTCATTACTTGTTATGCTCAACACTTATTTCACAAATCAATCCCTAAGTACCCATACTTAGTTTCAAAGGTCCAGTTACTTAATTTATTCCATTACAGCCTATTGATTTTATAATCAAATCTATAAAGAATTATAGCAGATCACAAATCGAAGTGGTTTCGGATATTACTGATATCCGACCCCAGTCTCTTCGAATTCAAATGTTATCCTTTTTAAGCTAAGATGTTTAAGTTAAACAATTAAATTTAAATTCAGGATACCATATTCACATAGCAATTATATCATAGATAAATAACTTACATTACCACAATTCATTCGAAACATCTCATATCATAGAACATTACAATCACAGATCAGATATATCAAATAATCCAAGGCATTCAATATTACTCAATCATCCATAAGTAAGATTTATTTCACATAATTAATAATTAATTTAATTTAATTCATTAATTAATTAACTCTTAATTACTAACATTAATTAATTAACCTTTAATTACTTAATTATTCTTTAATTAATTACATTAATTAATTAACCTTTAATTAATCAATTTAATTAACTATCATTTAATTACTTACCTTAAGTAATTTTAATTACTTTTATTAATTAACTAATCTTTTAATTTATTTATATTAATTAATTAATCATTACATTAAGTAATTAAATTCTCTAATTAATTACATAAATTAATTATCCTTTAACCATTAATTAACCCTTAATTACTCTCATTAATTAATTATACCATAATTAATTACTTTAAATTAATCACATTCATTAATCATCCTTAATTTATCACATTCATTAATTATTTATTAATTAATCACCTTAATTTATGTTGTTAAGTAATTAAATATCCTCTAATTACTTAATTAAATAATGCTTAATCACAATTTAATTATTTAATTAATTAATCTCTAATCAATTAATTAATAATCTCCAATTATCTAATTAACAACCCTTGATTACAAATTAAATTAATCTTTAATTAATTAACTTAAAATTGCTACGTTAAAACACTCACAAACTCGAAACAATACCCGAGCCTAACATCATTTCCCCTGAGTACTCCTTCGAGTCACCATCGAACCCAACTCGAAATCAAACCCGAGGCCAAACTGTCTTCCCCAACTCAAACCCAGATGCACGCGATGCCACTGTGCATGTGCACGGCTACGCCAGCCACCTCCGATCGCCATTCCGACCACCTTCTAATCGCTCACGACCTCGCTGAAGGTTATGAACACCTAGTTCAATGAAATCAATTTCAGATCGAAATCAAGCCTTTGGATTTCCACTGGAACTAAACAGCGACCCAAAACCTCTTCGCCGTGCCTCCTCCGATCATCAGAACACGAACGGTCCCACCCAGCACTACGCCAAAACCTACCACGTCTATTCATTGTGGTCCGATCCTCTCCAGTTTTCCCGAGATAACGTAATGCTCACGGAAAAAGTCGACGACCAAAAATGCGTTCAACCCTAAATCATTGCCGACAAGACACCACGGTGGTCGATAAACCCACCTACTATTTTTCCACAACCCTCCTAGCCTCCATCTTCCTCCAGTAAAGTCCCCGACCCTTCCGAGTTCACTAATCACCATGAGATGCCCAAAATCCCATTATTGTTCAACTGGTAAGCTCTCTTGATTTATAAACTAAAAAATCGTGATTCTTCTTCTAAAAATCCTAGTTTTTGATGATGAATCAGATTATATTCACATATCATTTTATCGTTGAAATCAAATTTTGATAAACCCTGAGTTTTTACTGTAAAATTTCAAATTCCAGAAATATACAAACTTATTTAACTTAAAATAAATTCTAAACCCTGGCTTATGTTTAAACAAACATAATTTATTTGAATCCCTAAACCTATCGAGGATTGGATGTGGAGAACTGAAATTTTTATCTAAACTTCAACTGTGAAAATTTAACAGAGATGATCACATACCTACACATCCATATATTCATTCATATATACATATATTCAGACTTATAAACATGCATACATATATTTTAACATGCATCACAAATTACTGCAAACATTACCACATTCATCCAAATTAAACTGTTTTTAGTTTAAGTTTACTCACCTTATTTAGAACAGAGGCCTGGAACCTGTTAAATGCTATTGAGTTGCATCTGGAAACTCTGATTCAATCTGGATTTTGATCTGTTACTCGATTTGTTGAATTGAACTTTGATTTTAATTTGTTGCTTGATTCCTGTTGTATCTTTGTTTTACATTTGAGTTGAACTTGAATTGCTTGAATCAGGTTGCAAACTTGATCTCTTTTCTATTTTCCAGGTTTCAGATTTTTAACTTTGCTTTGATTCATTTTCTGGTTTGTATTTAATTTTCTCAGGTTTGAGAAGTTTTCAAAACTAAGAAAACTTTTGAACGAAAAAAAAAATGAGCAGCCTGGTTTAAACATTTTGATTTTTATTTGCATTATCATTTCAAGAGAAAACATCTTTGCCACTTGTTAATTTCATATTATCAAAACCTCACACTTGTTATAATGCATGACCTTATTTTACAAATGTCACAAACAAAGATTTTGTGTTTTACACCCTTACTTTATTTTAATTTATAAATTTATGTTTATCCCTTTATTTTATTTAATTTATAGAGTTTGTTCTAAATCCTATATTAATTTGTTATATTCTTGATATAGATTATTTATTTTATATTTACATATGTCCTGTATACTTTAGATTTTATACTTAGTTTTAAAAGATATACACATATCAAAGCTTTGTATTTATTTACATATATACTAACTATATCTATTTCCAAGTATATAAAAGAAAAGTATATATTTTTAAATCTTTAATTAAATCTTACCTTATATATTTACAAACCAACCTTACATATACATATATAAGTTTTAAAACATAACTTTCAATACAATATATATAAACCTATATATTATATTAGAAAATTATTCTTATTAACTTTAAAATATAGAGTTTTTAAAAATCCAATTTATTTTTAAGATATTTATCAATTTGAATTTCAAATTCAAATTCAAACTCAATTTAGAATCAGCTCATAATAACACATATTTAATTTGCTCAACTTATAAATTAGTGTTTTCAATAGTTAAAATCAGATAATTATCCAATTAACTAATGCCCAAAAATCCGGGTTATCACATTCCTCCCCCCTTAGAATCTTTTCGTCCTCGAAAAGGAACGAAGCTAAAATTTTATTATTTACTTATTATCAGATAAATTACTTGTTGAACATTTTAAACTATGAACTCTCTTTTTATTAAGAAATTTTAAAACACTTTTAAAAATCTATATAATATTACCAGGAATAGTTTTTATAAAAATACTTTTATAACTTGATGCCTCAACCAGTCCATCCTCGTTCTCACAGAAATTCGGTCATATGTTGATCAGACGTAGGACTGAAAATCTATAAGTACTTAGCAGACCCGTTTTTAACATCCAGAGAAAATACTTGGAAAATAATTTTATTGAGAATAATATAAAACAGTTTTTGAAAATAGAGGAAATATCTTTGGTGAGAATGCTCTGGAAATCATCACCCCCATCCATGGTCACAGTTACATCACGGGTTACGTTGCCATCGCAGCAAAAGTCCATGTAACTGATTACACCATAGAACCCACAACAGATCGCAGTTACACCCAGGGTTACGTTGCCGTCGCAGCAAAAGTCCATGTAACTGTTGGCTCTCAGCGGCACACACGATTTCGCTGTCAAAATGAAACTTCTCCCACATAGGTCGCAGTCTACCGATATAAAATCAAACGCAGACAGTTGGCTCTCAGCGGCACAAACGACTTTCGCTATGTTACCATAGTGTCACAGTCTACCGATATAAAATCAAACGTAGACAGTTGGCTCTCAGCGGCACAAACGACTTTCGCTATGTTACCATAGTGTCACAGTCTACCGATATAAAATCAAACGTAGACAGTTGGCTCTCAGCGGCACACATGACTTTCGCTATGGTCTGTAGTAGATCGCAGTGACATTGAGTTAAATTGTTGTCACAGCATAACTCAAATGCCTCTGTGGGCACCAGCCCCTCGACTTTCGCTACACAAATAATCCTCAGGAACTAGTTTTGTCCGGACTCCTCACAGGATCAACTTTAGAATCCCCCCTTGGGGTTCAAGGCAGTACCACCCAGTGGCACTCCTGAGAAGTTCATTTCAAGGAAGCGCCTTTTTCCCCAGAGCTATTCTCAAAACACTTTATACTATATACTTATAGTATCTTCAAATCATACCCTTTATGATTTATCAAAATCTCCTTTACACAAAATCGATTACCAAAATCGATAATTCTCAAACTAGGCTTTTCAAAATCCAAAATTGATTTTCCAAAAATCAAAAGCCTTTTCCAAAATCCATAGGTTCCCAAAACCTTTTCCAAAATCATTCTCATAAGATCCTTTATATATATAGATATAGATATATATAACTTTGAAAATCTTTGGATCATTTCAAACTTTGTATAAAACCTCTTTTATACTTCAAATATTTCAAAACCCTTTTTATTCTGGCTAGATTCAATAAGGGAAGTTTATCATATTACAAAATATAACTTTATTTATTGCCAAATCAAATATTCAAGTTTGATTTCTTTATAAAGTTATTTACCATTTACTTACCTCCATAAAGTAAATTTCAACCAAAGAAATATCCAATTCCATTATATTTCACATAATATACCTTTCATTTCAAAAACCACTTCAAATTTCTTATCCACAAATTTTCAATGCCAATTTCATTCAAACCCGTACGATGCACACATATCATCCGTACACAATATCAATCTGATCACCCAATCGATCACACAATTTCACTTCCGAACTAGTATCGTCCACCCGACTTCCTAGTGCGGACTCAGATCTGGTTTCTTGATTAGAAACCGTCATTCTCCTTGCATAGTCACAACTATGATAGAGAATATCCAGAACCAATCAAAAAATCCATATCCAGGTTCGCCGTCGAAAATCGAGCGAAAAATCCCAACTCGGATCGATAATACTATCTCGAAATTCTATGTTCGAATCTGGATCAAATCATTATGCGAATAGAATAATATACGTATATCCTACGTATTTATCTTTATTGGTTATTAGCCAAATCAATTCTCTTTTCTATTCTCATTTCCTTTAATTCCATTCACTTATTCTCAATTGCTTCCATTTCCAATTGAGTTATTACTTCAATTACAAACAATTTGAACTCTGACCTATTTAAATTTTAAAAATAGCTTGAAGAAGTTTAAAATAGATAAGTAGTTGAAAAATAGTTATTAGTTTGTAAAATAGCTGTAAAATAGTTAAGTAGGTATAAAATAGTTAGATTATTGCAAACTAGTTTTTAAAATAGTGATTAGATATAAGTAACTGAAAAATAGTAATTAGTTTACAAGACAGTTTCAAAATAGTTAAATAGTTCCAAAATAATTGTAAAATAAGTATAAGATAGTTTAGGTTTTAAGAAGAAAGATTGTATAATAAATAGTTTGGAAAATATATTTGTATTAAAACAATTTATTTTGAAAATAATCCAGAGCCCAACTGTTTAATTTCCCAATCTCCATTTCCAATTAATTTCCCATTAATTCAATTTAAATTTGCACTTCCATTTAAATTGACTCAATACTTCAATTTCCATTGAAATTTATTTAACCCCAATTCAAGTTGAATTAACCTTAACTCCTTTCCAAATTTAAATCAATTTCCATTTGATTTTTAAACTTATTCAACTTTAATCACAATTCCAAATTATTTCAAATCAATTTGAATTAATTTCAAATTGAACTAGCTTCAATTTCAAATCATTTCAATTCTAATTTACCATTTGAATTTTTAAACTTATACATCTTCAATCACAATTCTAATTAATTCAAATCAAATCCAATTTGAACAAATTAAATTTAAATCTCAACTTAAAACCATCTCGAATTATATAAATTTGAGTTAAATATTTTAAATATTGATTTAATCACTTAAGTCAAATTAACCCTTACCTTTAAATCAAATCAACCTTTAAACCAATTAATTCTGGATCCAAAATACAAAATTACTTTTTAAATTATCATTACTTAACTTATTTTAAAGTTCAAATTAAAAGTTCAAAGAAATTTTATCTTCAAAATTCAATTTATTGCCCAATTTTATCTTCCAACTTTGAAACTGATTCTTAAACAAATTTTAAGTTACAAATTCAATTCTTAATATTCAAATCTTAAGTTTAAAAGGGATTCCATATCCTTAATTTCAAATTAAGGTTTAATTTTCATTTATCTCTATAATGGATATATTATCACAATCCATTTCTTCATTCATTTAAACTAATCAAATTCACCATTTTTAACTTTCCAAGTTAAATTTTCAATTTCATCTTGAAATTCCCAATTCAAGTTGTTCATTCTAAACTCATTTAACTTACCTTAAGTTAAATTCAATTTAATTTAGTCAACTAGACCCAATTTGAATTCCCATTCAAATTTTAAACCTTATATTAATAATATTCCCACTTATAAGTTCAAAAACTTATCACTTTGGGTTTTCATATCATATTCCAATTTAAAACTCAACACTAAGAGTTATTTCGAATCATCTTTGATATTATGTATATCCTCATATATACATTTTCTTTACATACCAAGTTATACCTTAAATTTTTAAACCACCTTTGGTTTTAATTCACAACAAATTTCTTTAAAAAAAAAATTTCAGGTTTTTTTTTTTTTTTTCTGAACTTTAGATTTACAATTTTTAAATTATCTTTAATTCCAATTTATAAGTCATACTTACCTAAATGTTTTATTTCCCTAAAACATTTTATTTTGCTTAATCATTTACAATATTTCATTATCAACCATCTATGATAATAACCAAGATTATCATATCTGGAAACCAATTCATTATTATCTTTAATTATTTCTACAAATTCAAGATTTTAATTTCAATTTGGATCCATTTCAACTTATCTTCATTCAATTTTAATTTGGTTGTATTTCTATTACCACTTAATTTAATTCCAATATTTTAACAACCAATTACCTTAATATTTATTAGAAAGAAATATCATTTTATATATATCAAAAGATATTCTTATAAAATCATTTAAAATCCTTATATAAGAAAATAACAATTACGCTCTCATATAAATATATACACTCAACTCGTTCTAGGGTACCATTGACCCTATCCTTAACGAGTAATCCCAACAGAGCCAAGGTTCTCGCTTAACCTTCAGCTCTGATACCAAATGTAACGACCCGGAAATTTCGATTCCGAAAATTCCAGATAGTTAGAAAAGAAAAGAAAGAGAAAGAAGAAGAAACAGGAACAAAACATAGAAACCTCACATTCGCAGCGGATCAAAATATAATATCACATAAACAACAGTTTTACAAAAAGAACTGTATCAATACACTTATACATTATACATCAGAGTTATACATTTACAAATGACTGGACAGTTATACAACTTGTTCCAGACTACAATCTATACAGACTACACAGTCTCATATACACAGCGGAATACACTCCATACGTTCCTGCCATCCAGCTCGCCTCCTGAACTCCAGAACGTCCTTACCTGAAATCTGTAATACTCGGTCTGACCCGAGCATTACAACAAAGTAACACCCGGGTCAGGCTGGAAACCAGCATGAGTAAACCCATACAATTTGAAATACTAAGTGCAACCCATAAAAGTAAAAACCCGGGGTAACTCGTACTTCACTACGAGTTCATTACTTGTTATGCTCAACACTTATTTCACAAATCAATCCCTAAGTACCCATACTTAGTTTCAAAGGTCCAGTTACTTAATTTATTCCATTACAGCCTATTGATTTTATAATCAAATCTATAAAGAATTATAGCAGATCACAAATCGAAGTGGTTTCGGATATTACTGATATCCGACCCCAGTCTCTTCGAATTCAAATGTTATCCTTTTTAAGCTAAGATGTTTAAGTTAAACAATTAAATTTAAATTCAGGATACCATATTCACATAGCAATTATATCATAGATAAATAACTTACATTACCACAATTCATTCGAAACATCTCATATCATAGAACATTACAATCACAGATCAGATATATCAAATAATCCAAGGCATTCAATATTACTCAATCATCCATAAGTAAGATTTATTTCACATAATTAATAATTAATTTAATTTAATTCATTAATTAATTAACTCTTAATTACTAACATTAATTAATTAACCTTTAATTACTTAATTATTCTTTAATTAATTACATTAATTAATTAACCTTTAATTAATCAATTTAATTAACTATCATTTAATTACTTACCTTAAGTAATTTTAATTACTTTTATTAATTAACTAATCTTTTAATTTATTTATATTAATTAATTAATCATTACATTAAGTAATTAAATTCTCTAATTAATTACATAAATTAATTATCCTTTAACCATTAATTAACCCTTAATTACTCTCATTAATTAATTATACCATAATTAATTACTTTAAATTAATCACATTCATTAATCATCCTTAATTTATCACATTCATTAATTATTTATTAATTAATCACCTTAATTTATGTTGTTAAGTAATTAAATATCCTCTAATTACTTAATTAAATAATGCTTAATCACAATTTAATTATTTAATTAATTAATCTCTAATCAATTAATTAATAATCTCCAATTATCTAATTAACAACCCTTGATTACAAATTAAATTAATCTTTAATTAATTAACTTAAAATTGCTACGTTAAAACACTCACAAACTCGAAACAATACCCGAGCCTAACATCATTTCCCCTGAGTACTCCTTCGAGTCACCATCGAACCCAACTCGAAATCAAACCCGAGGCCAAACTGTCTTCCCCAACTCAAACCCAGATGCACGCGATGCCACTGTGCATGTGCACGGCTACGCCAGCCACCTCCGATCGCCATTCCGACCACCTTCTAATCGCTCACGACCTCGCTGAAGGTTATGAACACCTAGTTCAATGAAATCAATTTCAGATCGAAATCAAGCCTTTGGATTTCCACTGGAACTAAACAGCGACCCAAAACCTCTTCGCCGTGCCTCCTCCGATCATCAGAACACGAACGGTCCCACCCAGCACTACGCCAAAACCTACCACGTCTATTCATTGTGGTCCGATCCTCTCCAGTTTTCCCGAGATAACGTAATGCTCACGGAAAAAGTCGACGACCAAAAATGCGTTCAACCCTAAATCATTGCCGACAAGACACCACGGTGGTCGATAAACCCACCTACTATTTTTCCACAACCCTCCTAGCCTCCATCTTCCTCCAGTAAAGTCCCTGACCCTTCCGAGTTCACTAATCACCATGAGATGCCCAAAATCCCATTATTGTTCAACTGGTAAGCTCTCTTGATTTATAAACTAAAAAATCGTGATTCTTCTTCTAAAAATCCTAGTTTTTGATGATGAATCAGATTATATTCACATATCATTTTATCGTTGAAATCAAATTTTGATAAACCCTGAGTTTTTACTGTAAAATTTCAAATTCCAGAAATATACAAACTTATTTAACTTAAAATAAATTCTAAACCCTGGCTTATGTTTAAACAAACATAATTTATTTGAATCCCTAAACCTATCGAGGATTGGATGTGGAGAACTGAAATTTTTATCTAAACTTCAACTGTGAAAATTTAACAGAGATGATCACATACCTACACATCCATATATTCATTCATATATACATATATTCAGACTTATAAACATGCATACATATATTTTAACATGCATCACAAATTACTGCAAACATTACCACATTCATCCAAATTAAACTGTTTTTAGTTTAAGTTTACTCACCTTATTTAGAACAGAGGCCTGGAACCTGTTAAATGCTATTGAGTTGCATCTGGAAACTCTGATTCAATCTGGATTTTGATCTGTTACTCGATTTGTTGAATTGAACTTTGATTTTAATTTGTTGCTTGATTCCTGTTGTATCTTTGTTTTACATTTGAGTTGAACTTGAATTGCTTGAATCAGGTTGCAAACTTGATCTCTTTTCTATTTTCCAGGTTTCAGATTTTTAACTTTGCTTTGATTCATTTTCTGGTTTGTATTTAATTTTCTCAGGTTTGAGAAGTTTTCAAAACTAAGAAAACTTTTGAACGAAAAAAAAAATGAGCAGCCTGGTTTAAACATTTTGATTTTTATTTGCATTATCATTTCAAGAGAAAACATCTTTGCCACTTGTTAATTTCATATTATCAAAACCTCACACTTGTTATAATGCATGACCTTATTTTACAAATGTCACAAACAAAGATTTTGTGTTTTACACCCTTACTTTATTTTAATTTATAAATTTATGTTTATCCCTTTATTTTATTTAATTTATAGAGTTTGTTCTAAATCCTATATTAATTTGTTATATTCTTGATATAGATTATTTATTTTATATTTACATATGTCCTGTATACTTTAGATTTTATACTTAGTTTTAAAAGATATACACATATCAAAGCTTTGTATTTATTTACATATATACTAACTATATCTATTTCCAAGTATATAAAAGAAAAGTATATATTTTTAAATCTTTAATTAAATCTTACCTTATATATTTACAAACCAACCTTACATATACATATATAAGTTTTAAAACATAACTTTCAATACAATATATATAAACCTATATATTATATTAGAAAATTATTCTTATTAACTTTAAAATATAGAGTTTTTAAAAATCCAATTTATTTTTAAGATATTTATCAATTTGAATTTCAAATTCAAATTCAAACTCAATTTAGAATCAGCTCATAATAACACATATTTAATTTGCTCAACTTATAAATTAGTGTTTTCAATAGTTAAAATCAGATAATTATCCAATTAACTAATGCCCAAAAATCCGGGTTATCACAGGTTATTTTAACTGTCCACTAATTGTGAAATGTTATATTTCTGATGTATTTAAATGTAATTGACAGATACAGGTATTCTTTTATATAACTGTTATTATTTGATATTATATTTTGATCCGCTACGAATGTGAGATTCTGTGTTTTATTTTCTTTTCCTTCTTCTATCTCTTTCTTCTTTTCCTAACTATCTGGAATTTTCGGGATCGAAAATTCTGGGTCGTTACAGTTGGTATCAGAGCTGAAAGGTTAAGCGATAACCTTGGCTCTGGAGTGTGTACTCATAAGGATAGGGTCAATGGTACCCTAACATGAGTTGAGTGTGTATATATATATATATATATGAGAGCGTACTTTTTATTTTCATATATAAAGATTTTAAATGATTTTATATAAGAATATATTTTGATATATATAAAGCAATATTCCTTAACCAATAAATGTTAAGGTAATTGGTTGTTAAATTATTAGAATTAAATTAAAAGGTAATAGAAATACAACCTAATTGAAATTAAATAAAGGTAAGTTTGAAATGGATTCAAACTAAAATTAAATCTTGAATTTGGGAAAAAGTTTCAGAATAAGATAATAATGAATTGGTTTCCAGATATGATAATCTTGGTTATTATCATAAATGATTGTTGTATTTAATAATAAGATATGTATTAATGAGTAAGCAAAATGAAATGTTTTAGATAAGTATGACTTATAAATTGGAACTGAAGATGATATAAATTGTGAAGTTTTAAATCTGAGCCCAGAATTTGAAAATTGTTTCAAAGTGATAAAGAAATAATAAATAATATTATTTGAATGAAAGAACTTGATTCAAACAGGAGTTGTTTGAAAATTCAAAGGAATTTGTTTTGAATTAAAAAAAAACCAAAGGTGATTTAAAATTTAAGGAGAACTTAGTGTGTAAAGGAAATAATATGTATATATGAGGGATATACATAATATCAAAAATGGTTTGAATAAACTCTAAATGTTGAGTTTTAAATTTGAAATGAGATGTGATATCCAAGGTAATTAGTTTTTGAACTTATAAGATTATTAATGTGAAGTTTAAAATTTGAAATGGGAATTCAAATTTGGTAAGGTTGGCTGGATTAGGTAAATTGAATTTAACTTTGGGAAAGTTAAATAAGTTAACAAGCAACCTGAATTGGAAATTTCAAGATGAAATTGGGATTTAACTTGGGAAGTTATGTAACGACCCGATATTTTCAACCATTCGCATCCATTATAAGTGTATAGGTAGACACTCATGCCGGAGTTGAATTGCTCAAAATACCGCGTTGTAAATAAAATTTGGCAAATCTCAGAATATACAGTAAATAAATATAATCACAGATCACAGACACGGAGTAAAATAATGCAGCGGAGGTAAAAGAAATAGTAGTTCATGAAGCTACTATCTAAATATGTCAGAGTTACATAAGATACAATAGAAGAAATAGAGTACAACAAAAGTCTCAATAAAATAACCAAGTACAAGCTGAGTAGAACAACGGAACTGAAATAGATAGGACAAGACAAGCAGATAATCTCCAGCGATTCAAATCTCCAAGCAAGTGGAAATCCAAATCTGTGAATAACTCAGGCTGACCCGAGCGTAAAGCAAAACACTAAACACTCGAGTCAGGACAATATATACTTATATAATGTAAACCAACTCAAGTGAACTGTAATAAAGGTACAAGTAACTTAGAAGATGCTTGGGACCGCCCATCCTCTAAGGGTCCGTTAAACTATCTACTATGTAGTAATTTTCGATATTATAATAGTGTCTAAATAAGTAAAGTATAATCATATAGAAAATAGCGTTAAGGGGATGGAGAACCTTAACACGGTCGGATCTTAAAATCATAATCGTAGTAAAGCTCGATATGGTAGGTGACACGGCACAACTAGGCAATGTCAAGGTAGATATACCAATTACGCACACGGACTGATGGATACGCATAGCAGCCACTACCGCTACACCTTGAACAACACTCCCAAATCGGAGGATGGCCATCTAATCAATCACAAGTAAGAGTATAATATCGAAGAAATGTGTCCGAGAAGAGGTGCTACCTCACTGGTCCGAGATCGCTCCTGTTTTAGCCACCTTATGCCAACTCACGGGAGTTGGGTCCACGTAACATACCTTAAGAACGTCGCCACCATCCTACTTCATTCTGGAATCTCCACCGCGTACACGGTTGTCAAAGTGGTTTTCGGTATCGACAGAGAGTATGTTCATATCTGATCCCGGTCTCTTTGCCAACCAATCGTTATTATAACCCGTGGTTATAACTTTTAAAAACAATACTTTACTTCAAAATAAAATATCATTTCAAACCATATCTTTATCAAAATAAAGATTAAATCAATTCCAAACCATTTCCATATATTTAAATTTTCATATCATTTCAAAACTTCATTTCAAATCGTTTTAATATAATAAAATATCATATCCTTACAAAACTTCATTTCAAATCATTTTAATAAAATAAAATATCCTATCAGTTCAAATCCAAATATTCAACTTTAAATACCTTTTAAATTCAAAGATATCGTTCATTTACTATCATTTCAAATCACCTTTAAATAGTTTATATTCCAATCAAAATAATTCATTTAAACCTTTTAAAGTGTAATTATTATATTTTCAAATCAAGTATTCAATTTCCAAAGTTTCAAACCATTCTGAGTTCGTTTACTAAGTCAAAAACCCTAATTATTAAAATTTCAGCATTTCACAGCATTTAAAAACACTGCTATAAGTTATATTTGAAAACATTTTTAATTCAGCAAAGACAACACTTAAAACTGCTGTTCAAACTCAGTTTTAGTTGAATTATAGTTCAAAACAGAAAAGACAGCATTTCAGAAGTGCTGCGGTAGTTCAGATTTCAAAACAAGGGTTAAATTTGATTTCAACATAGACTACAGACCATTATAGCATTTCCAGAGAATGCTATAATAGGCCTGAGTTCAATATTAGCCTATAAGTTCAACTACAGCAAACTACAGCATTTCAGAAATACTGTAATAGCTCCTTTTTACACAATTTTAGTTCAAAACAGAATCTATAGCATTTCTGAATGCTATTAAAAGTTAATTTCAGGTGTTAGTGTATTTCCAGCAATTAAATAACTTTAATTTAAAACACATAAACATTTTTAAAAATCATATTTTAAAATTTAAAATGTTCATTTACATATCATTTAACATATATCTTTTCACAATAAATTTCTTATAATCAAATCCAATTTCAACAATTTACTTAATAAATTTAAGTGTAAAAGTGTCCAATTCTTCACTTTTCAACTAATAAACTTAACACTTCAAATTTAAATTACCATTTCACACTTTAACTGAATTTACAATTTTATTTAATTAACTTAAACCTTTAATTAAAACCAAATTTCACATTTCCTAGTCATGTTATATTTTAAAAGATCACTTTTAAACATTCATTTATTTAACCACTTAAATTCATAGAAAAATCAATAATACTTTAATAAATCACTTAAATTCAAATTTAATCAAATTATCATATTTACCCTTTCCAAATAGAATTTAATATCCATTTTATTTATATAACTTAAATATCATTTTTAACCAAAATTCAAAATTTCCAACTTATGTTATATTTCAAAAAATCCAATTAAACCATTCATTAATTACGTTTTTAACACATAGAAAAATCATAATTTCTTTAATTCAAAATATTTCAAAATCTGTTTAAATCAAATTTCATAAATTTATATTTTTAAAATACTTAAAAATATCCAAAACACTTTATAAAATAACCACGGGCCTGTATATAGTTTTTTAGCCTAGGTCAACTGATACGGATATGTATCATTTCAATCCGCAGTTTAAAAAGGAAATTCCGGGTTCTATCGTTTCAAACCCGCAATCCCAAGTTAAAATAAATTAAATAAAAAAAACCATTCAGGCCTATCATTTCAGCCCATAACGATTTTTCCCTATTCTAAAGTCCGTTCGGGTATGTATCATTTCAACCAATAGTGATTTCTAATCTACAGGGAACTTGCAGTGTGATAAACTGATATAAATAAACAGAATAACATTAAATAACAGTATCATATGATATAACAGGTGTAATAACAGGTGTGAACATCATATGATAATAATATAGGCATACATAACATGATAATATATTTCTACAGATTCACAGGGTGTCAATTTACTAGTTATATAGGTACATATTGTCTGGTGAGAATAACTCACTTGTTTAAGCTGGAGATGACGACCAAACACACAACACAGAATCTTTGAAGGCACGACAACATGAATATGATTTGAGAGTGGAGAGCCAAATATAATTGCCTTGTATACATATAAACAAAACAAGACAATGTATACATAAATATGTAACACAAAACAATATCGAAATGACTTGAAATAAAAAGCAACAAAGGGCAAAGTGATTCGACCTTTCTTTAACCATTCAAGAGCTTGAACAAGGGGATCTTTTGCTCAGCCATAGCTGGACATAATCTCAGTTTATGGCATCAAAATAGCATGGCAACAAGGAGATGATGATGGTAGGAGTTACATATAAATAAGACAAAGGGTCAAGGCAAAATAAGTGGAGTTTTTGTGCATTTTTGGCTCATCCAAAGGCAAGTGGGGCTCGGCCCTTGCATGGTACAGGTATGGACAGTGGAGGGTGATGGTGCAACAGCAGCCAAAGGTCATGTAGCAAGTGGTGGTGGTGGCTAAGGGGGTGGCCAAAGGAAGATATGGAGGGTAGGTGAGGATATGTGTGGTCTAGGCAATGTTTTGTGGAGTTTTGTGGTGATAGCTTCAAGTGGAAGGTCATGGTCTGTCTTGGTCAGAGGGAAGGGAGTGTTTGCTGTAGTAGATGGAGGAGGTGATGATGGGGATGAAGGTGGTAGAGGCTAGGCCAAGCAAACATGTGAAGAGATCAAGGCAAAATTGCATAGAAAAGTAAGAAAAAAGTAGAAAGAAAAGAGGGAGATTACCAAATTTTTTTGCAAGATGGAGGCCATGATTTTTTTAGGGTTTTGGAGCTTTGAAAATTCGTGAATAACAGGAGGAATTTGGCTGAAAAAAATAATGAGGAATAGTTAGGGCAAAATAGAATAAAAGATGTATTGATTGAAAAAGAAACGGTAGAATTCAAAAGGACTAAGCACACAAAAGGTATCAAACTCTTCATATATCTTTAATTCCTTTTTATAACTTTATATTTCTGAAAAAAATAATAATCCCAGATAAAATTTCGAAATTTTATCAAAATATAATAATTTATATAAATATTTATCAGTTATATAAAGTTAAATTAAGAAAATAGCTAAAAATAGTAAACTAGTCTAGAAAATTTGAAATTGAATAGAATAAATTTTAGAAAATTCATATGAGCTTGTAATATATTTTAAACATAAATAATAACATAAAATAAAAATATATTCACAAAATAAATATTTAAAATTAAATTTACATATAATTTTTAATGAAGAAAATAGCAGAAAATAGGAAAACAGCCTTTAAAAATGAAAAATAAATACAGTAAATGTTGGAAAAATTCTATTATCATTTTAAAAATATAAAAGACAAAAATATACATAAAATAACATATTAACACATATTAAAACAAAAATATAAGAAATAAAATATGATTTATAAAATTTAAAATAGGCAAAATTGCACAATAAAACAAATTATACTTAAAATTGAAATGTACATAACTTTTACATTTTAACTCCGTTTTCAACGAAACGAAAAGTAGTGTTCAAGTTATTACATCTATTTTTATAATAAAATATAACATTTATAATTTCAAACTTTTAAATTTTTAAGTTTAAAAGTCAAAATTTGACTATTTTAACCAAAATTCACATTTTCTAGAAATATTAAATTTAGTCATATTTGGAATTCTAATCCACATACAAAATAAAAGTTTTTATATTTACAATAACAAAATTTATTCATTTTCATAAATAAAGCTTTTGAATCTGGAAAAATCAATTTAAAAATAATTGTAAAATACAGGGTTGTTACACTCTCCCCCACTCAAAACTTTTTGTAACATCCCACCTTTTTGTATGCTTAAGCAGACACACATGCCAACTTAAACCATACAGAAGGGTGGATTTTTATGGGGTAAATAAGAAAAAGTGGAGAAATAAAAGAACAAAATAGAATCTTGCATCGTAATGATAAAATATAATAATCAAATAACAGTTCATGAAGCTGTTTTACAAAACATTTGATTATACTTATACAATACATATCAGAGTTACACATACCAGAGAATGATAATTATGCAGCAGAATACAATGATGTAGTGGAATATAATAAATAGTAGTAATAAAATCTTCGTCTTCGTCCTCCAGAAATAGAGCCTTCAAATCCTGAAATGCTCAGGCTGACCCGAGCGAATTGAAAAGACAAAACACTCGAGTCAGAACTAAAAGATCTTATGTAAGTTAAATCAATGAAATAAATATGAGTGTAAACGGCGTCAGAGATGTTTACGGGGTTTGACATCTCCTATCCAGTGTCTAACGTGAGTGTAGTAACTTAAGAAATGTTCGGGATTCACATCTCTTAAGGATCCGTTAAACTATCTACTATGCAGTAATATTCGCTATATACAGTAGTGTCTAATAAGTAAAGTATAATCATATAGAAAATAGCGTTAAGGGGATGGAGAACCTTAACGTGGTCGGATCATAAAATCATAATCGTAGTAAAGCTCGATATGGTAGGTGACACGGCACACAAGGCAATGCCAAGGTAGATATACCAATTACGCACACGGACTGATGGAGCGGATAGCAGCCACTACCATCCACCTCGAACAACACTCCCAAATCGGAGGATGGCCATCTAGTCAAATCACAAGTAAGAGTATAATATCGAAGAAATGTGTCCGAGAAGAGGTGCTACCTCACTGGTCCGAGATCGCTCCTGTTTTAGCCACCTTATGCCAACTCACGGGAGTTGGGTCCATGTAACATACCTTAAGAACGTCGCCACCATCCTACTTCATTCTGGAATCTCCACCGCGTACACGGTTGTCAAAGTGGTTTTCGGTATCGACAGAGAGTATGTCCATATCCGATCCCGGTCTCTTTAACAACCAATCGTTATTATAACACCGTGGTCATTTTAAAAAATATATATACTTTTAAAAACACAATCATTGCCCTTTCAAAACATATTCTTTATTTCAAAATAGTATATACATCAAAAACCAAAATATTATTGCCATTTCAAACCATATCCTTTACTTCAAAATAGTATATACTTTAAAACCAAATTATTATTGCTATTTCAAAATATATCATTTACTTCAAAATAGTATATACTTGAAAACTAAATTCAATAATATATCATTTAAATAAAATCCAAATTTTCAATCACTATTCTTACTTTTAATTATAAAACTTGAAATATTCTTTAAAACCATCTTAAGCCTAAATCACATAATGTAGTCATATTCTTAAACTCAAAATTTCAATCGGTTTCAAATCAATATATTTAAAGATAATTCTTAAATAAATTCTATTTCAAATAAATTCATTTTCAAACCATATTACTTTCAAAGTTATAACAATTTCGAAAACAAATACTTTGAAAAACAATAATACCTTAATTTCAATAAAACATTTCAATTTTGATATATTTCAAATCTTTAAATATTCCAAAATTCCCAACCAAATATGATAATCTTATATATACCTTAATTCAATTTACTATTATTTAGTTTAGAAATATTTATTTAATAAATTCAATATCACTTAAATAAAGCTCAAACTTGAAATATTCGTAAATCAAACTTAAAACATCATCAAGTCATACATAGCTTAAATTTTAGAATTTAACCATATATAAAATAATATTTATATAATATCAAAATTTAATATTTATTAAACCGTATATTTCTTTCCAGACCATAGAAAATCCCTTAAAATATTTTATATATAGACCACGGTGCCTGTATATAATTTTCTATCCTATGGTCAAGTGATACGGATATTTATCATTTCAATCCGCAATTTAAAATAAAATTACGGTTATATATATCATTTCAAACCGCAATCCCGAATAAAATAAAAATGCATAATAACTTGAAGTTTATACAATATAAAATATAACATCCATTCATCCAAATATCAATAAACAACCATTTATTACAATCATCATCCAATTTAAACAAAACATCAATATAAAGCATATAAAATATAACAGGCATCAACAAATAGTTTATATTCAATAAAATTTAATAACTGTTCAACTGACAGTTTATATGCAATAATAAATAAATTTAACTCGCAAATTTTATGCAATAATAAAATTAAATAACAATTAAATTTAACTAAATGTTATCTAACTGAGATGATGATTAAATATATGCCCAAACAATCATAGAAAATTTTAAATCACATCAAAATTTAATTTAACAAACATAAGAAATCTTAGAAGTTGTGAGTGGGTTAAAACACTCACCTTTTGAATTTAAATTGAATTTAAATTCAATTTAAACCCAAAAATTTGACCGTCTTAGAATTCATCCAAACTAGTGTCAAAGTGTCCGGAATTTCGATACGATCCTAACAAAAGAAACCGCGTCCAAATCCGAGTCCGTATGCAAAATTTATGAAAATTTGAAGATTGGAAAATTCTAGTGCTGAGTCGACTTCGAGTTCAACCCGGTCCGCCGCCTCAAATACCCGGTGCTTGCTTGGAGTTTTTGCGAAAACGACCCGATGACTCGAGTAGTTTTCTTCTCGACTCGAAGTAGCTCCAGGGTTTTTCCCCTTGAAACCCCAAGCGCGACCCAAAGCGCGTAAATCTCAATTTTTTTTTTGAAATTAGATTTTGGAATTTGGGAATTAGGTTTTGTCTGCCATTGGAATGAGGAGCGAAGAAGAAGATGAATTGTACGTACAGACAAATGAAGATTAGGGAGGCTAGGGTTTAGAACAGGAAATAAATATGCAGGGTTGACGTTTGAAATGGATGGATAAGATAGATTTACGTGCTAACGCCAAAGTGGTCCAAAAAGCTCGTTCTATCTCCGGAATGGAATTGGGTAAACCCATATATCAAAATAGGTGTTTTAAAATATTTTAAACGCAATGGAAAAGGTTTCAAGTCCAAATTCCATCGTATGAAGAAGTTATGCTAAAATCAAAATTTTTAAATTGATTTCAATTGATTACAATTGCATTTATTTCAAGGCATTTCGAGTCCGTACGATCAAATGACAAATTCGATTGTTACGAAACTTGAAACACTATTATAATTCACCATTACGGATCTGATGAAACTTATTTCATCGAAATCCGAGTCAGTGGCCAAAATGACTATTTTTCCATCAATTATATAAATAAATAAATAAAAAATTAATAAAATCCAACTTTTAATTTAAATCTTAAAATTTACCAATTGTAACCCTTTTATATTTCTCAGTAAATTACAATGTTTTAACCAAATTAAAAGTAAATTTAAAAATTGATAAATTTACCAATTTCAGTGTTTATCTCAAATTCATTGAATTTAGAAATTGTAAATTAAATTTTCAAAATTTCATTTAATTACCTTTCATTCTATTATTCAGTCTATTATTATCAAAAGGATGCAATTTACATTGGCTCACTATTGTTTACATTTATTTTCTTAGATTTCCTCTATACTTCCTTCAACGTTAACATTTAACTGTTATATTTCATTTATTCACAATAATTTCAAAGAAAGTAATTAAATTTTCCAATTAAATAAATAAATATAGCTTCCTATTCTATAGATTAGCCAACTGTCATAATCTAAATAGGGTTAGTATTAATTTCATCTTATAAATTTTACTAATTAATTTGTAATTCTTTAAACAAATTCCCGTCTCAGTTTAAAGTAGCTTAATTCTCTCATTAAAGAATTTATTTCGATTTCTTAAAATAAACCCTCATTATAAATTGAATCCCATTTTATCCTAATAAGTTTCAAATTAAATGGATAAGTTCCAAATTCAACCTTTTTCTTACACTTAAGTTTAGGTAAAATCAATTTATAACATATTTCCCTTTTAGTTATTACTTTACCTGCTTCTAGTATTAATTTCTCAATTAATCCACATTATTAAAGTAACGCTTTTAATAAATATGACCCTATGATTACTCAACATTTAATGAACGTTATTTCATTTCCCATTAGTGTAACCTTCATTTATTTTATTATCACTTATTACAAATTCTAATTCCATTAACAAATAAGCAGGTAATTTAAAATATATGTTACAAATTTTGAATTAGTCACTATTCATTCTTATTGACTTTAATTTAGCATCACTTACCTTGCATTAACGTTGTTACTTAACAATCCCTACCCAATTGCAATTTTATATTCAAATGAATACATTTACTCTTTCCGTTATGGCATTAATTATCAATAAGGCACATCTAATTATCATTATTGATTTTACACAATTTCCATTAACTGTACATTCAATTACTATTCAATGTATATTTATTCATTAATCAATTCGATATATACGTTTGTTTCCTTCTATTTGATTTATAACCTAGTGTACATTTACCTAAATTCTATTTCAATTACATTCATTAATAGGTGTTGCATGGAAATCTAATTTATTAGCTTATATCACATTATTACCATTAATTACAATTGGTTTACCAATTTTTATTCAATACCATAAATAAATAACATATTATTCAATACTTACTCTTGTTTCTCATATTCTATTTAAAAATCAAATCATAACATTTACATTATTTTATTGAATTGGAATTTCATTTTAAATATTTTTTTTAGTTAACTTTTAATTACAATTGCTACATCTAATTCCTAACATTCACTTTACTATAAATTTCTGAAATTATGACAAACTTAGTTAACGAAATTCACGAGTCGTTACACTCTCCCCCACTCAAAGCTTTTCGTCCCCGAAAAGGAAAAAGAAGGGAGAAGGAAGAATTAGATAAACAATACAACTTATTCAAAATATTAACTTATAAACACTAATTTACAAAATTTATTACTTTATATAAAATTTACCCATTTTAATCATTATATCTTTTTATACTTAAATGAATAAAGTTTGGAAAAACATTTCAAAATAATTTTCTAAGTCCCAAAAATTTCGAAAAATTTCGGCAGAGTCTCCTTTGTACGGAGAGGCTCGGGAGAAAATATAATATTAAATATAACAAAATATCACATATAATATCCAAAATTTTATATCCCAACACGGGAAAATATATATAAATAGCGTTATAAATCGTAATCCGAAACGTACCTATTTGTCGGGCAATTTACGTTTAATTTATGGAACCAAAAACAGTAGCAATTGCTTCCATAACCTGCATTTCACTTATTAAATCCAAAGGGTTAACAATTTATATAAAGTGAAATATTTAAGTGGTTTCAATCACTAACAACAAATCAATACAACAACCATCAATTTCACAAATAGCATACACACACAAATACAAACAACCATTCAATCAACAAACAAATAGTTGTTCGGTTTCAGAACTTTTAAATTGTACGTAATGAAGAATAAACCATCAAATGCATCATTTACTCAACAGTCTTAGATTAAACACAATGGATTTTTCATCCATCCCAACAAATTAAAGTTTCCTTACCCAACAACCACAACCACGACAAACAACAATTTCAGCAATAGTTTTAGTCTATTCTTATTCATTCCATTCATACATTTGTTGTTTGATTCTTTTTATTCATATAACGGTTTATCTTTTTATTTTCATTGTATTTCTTCCAACTTTTATTTAGAAATTACTTTAACCCTTTCAGTTTACAATTTCTCTTATTTATATTACATTCCTTTATAATTGTATGACCTCATCTATTTGTCATACTTACCTTTAATTATATTTACTTGGTAAAATTTCAATTATACTTAAGCTTATAACATTAAATTCTCATCTAATAGCAATTTCATTGAATACTTTCATTATTTCAAATTTCTACTTGTATAATATTCTATTACAATTTAAACACTTGCAATAAGACATACAACCATAAAATCAATCATTCATTCATATCAAACAAAAGAAATAGTTGTTCAGGTTCATAACTTTAAATTGTACAGAATGAAGAATAAACTACTAAGTGTACCCTTCACTCAGCAGTCTTAGG
This sequence comes from Allium fistulosum, assembly GCA_030737815.1. Lineage (NCBI taxonomy): Eukaryota > Viridiplantae > Streptophyta > Magnoliopsida > Asparagales > Amaryllidaceae > Allium > Allium fistulosum. The sequence goes on from CM060902.1 coordinate 241,952,236, forward strand.
TGAAACTAAATAGATTATTCCTACATCCAAACAATATTAAAGTATCCTTGCCCAAACAACCATAAGCCAAACAAATAACAAATTCAACAATAGATCAAGTTCATTATTATTAATTTCATTCCATATATTGTTGTTTGATTTCCTCTTTATTCATCATTTATTTTTATCCATTCAACCAATTCCTTGGTAGGTAAATTTATTACTTAAGTTTTACAGTCATTTCCCAGTTGTGACGCCCCACCTCTATACCCATGCTAACCAAGAACACTACGATGTAGTGCTGTCAATTAGCACGGAGAATAAGGCTGTGGAGGAGCGACCATCCATGTAACTTCTTTTTGCGAGCATCGATACGTCAGATAGAATAGAATGCATATCTTTTAAGGAGGAAATCCGACATACCGATACCAACACAAAGCTATCACGCGGTGGCTATATATAATCTTCGGAAACAAACATAGAAATAATCATAACGACAATCAGTCACAGACATCCATATCACAAAGGCGGAAGAAGATATGAATAAATATATATAACACATGAAAGTGTACATCAGAGTAGTGGTCAGAAAGATCCACGATAATACAAAAGAATAGCATCACGTGCTATACAAAAGAATAAGTACACAACATAGAGTCTATATCTCAAAGGTGTACATCCAAAAACTACTAATCTAAGTAGTTAGCCAAAAGTCAGAGTAATCCAGAAGAGAAGTCAAGCAGAAGCACCTGTAACATCTCGGTCTGACCCGAGTATTATTTATAAGAAAATAATAAACGGATCAGTCTAACTATAAATATCAGATGACATGATATAGGATAAAAGGTATGGCATAAACATATAATAACCATGATGGCATACTACTATAAGTATGTAAATGATAATCAACAAGGGATTAATCAATGTCACAAGAATCTTCTCAAAGATCCAAACACATAAAAAGGGTAATGGCACACAAATTCACCAATACACAAAAAACTGATATCATATCAGTGAAAACCACAAAAGTTGGTGAAGCACTAAATCCAGAAATCAACACACGAAATCCAGAACAAATCCCAGAAATCAACACACGAAATCCAGAAATCACTAAAAGGGGGAAGTCCGACACACGGACGAGAAGTTATCTCATGGAAGCTATCCATTTAAATTTTCCGAACACACGGATGGCCCGAAGGCAAGTCCGACACACGGACGAAGAGACATCGCACATTGCTAGTCTAAACCATAAAATGATCATCATGATCAGCGAGAAGTGTAAATCACACCAAGCTAGTAAATATATGAGTTTAGCTTCATGTCCCATAACCACTTGCTTAACTTAAATATTTACGAACAAGCTGTAAATCTTCACTAGGAAATTGTCACGAAAAGGATTCAATCGAACAAGTCCAAGAGCTAACCGACGAAGTGAACGCAAGCGTTTCATACCACTCGTTTTACTAAGTCGTTTAAGTCGATTTCTCATTCGAGTGAAGTAAAGGCTTGTATATACTAGTAGATTGAAAATCGGTTTGAGAAAACGAACTTTAGATATTTAAAATAGTGTTGAAATCGCTTTGATGAAAGAGTTTTGATATTTACTATTAGTATTGAAACCTTCATATATCTTTAAAGTGACAAGTCATAAAACGATTGTAGAACAAATCAATTCACGTTCGAAGACGTGAGTAAAGTCCAAAGAAGTCAATCCCAAAACCATCAAAGTAGAAATTCTGATAAATGTTTTTCAGAAGAGATTGCCTACGCAGAGTAATACGGGGTTCGACCTGCCCGGTCAGGTTGCGGGGGTCCAGGGGGCAGCGCCCACGGCGGGGTGCGGGGCAGCGCCCCGTCACGGTACGACCTAGTGAAGGCAAGCGGTCTCGAGAAGCCAAACGACCTAAGGGAAGAATGCCACGCGAGCTAGCAGAAGAACAGGTCAAACGACCAAGTACTAACTCGCGAACGACTTACGACTTAAGGGAGGAATGCCACACGACCTAGCAGATAACAGGTCATTCGACCTAAGGGTAAGGTCGGTGGCGACCTACGACTTAACAAAGTCGAGCAACCTACGACTTAACGATTTAAAGCCAACGACCTAGGACTTAAGAGTCATACGACCTAGGACTTAAAGGAGGCAAGAGACTTACGACTTAAGGGATAAGGTCATACGACCTATGTCTTGAACGACTTAACGACTTAAGCCTTTAACGACTTAACGACTTAAGCTCAAATACAAGCTACGAGCTAAAGTTGGAACGATCTAGGGAAGTTAGGTCGAGGACGACCTACGACTTAAGCCAGGGCGAGCGAGCTAACTGCAAAACGACCTACGACTTAAGGCCTTTAACTCCTGAACGACTTATGCCTTTAGCTCCTGAACGACTCAAGCCAGTAACTCGCGAACGACTCAGCCTTTAACTCGTGAACGACTTAGCACACCCAGAACGACTTAACACCTGGAACGACTTATGCTCCGTGTGGCTTTTCAACACGAACGACCTACGACTTAGGCTTAACTCGCGAACGACCTAGCGAAGGCAGAAACGACCTAAGTGCAGTTTTTCACCAAAAACACTAGAATTTTGGGTTTTTCACCAATCCAATCCAAACCAAAAGCAAATGCTGATGCTAAAATGATAGGGAACCATTCCCAACAGTCCAAGATAGATATAGGCAAGATGTGAGATCAAAAATCTCACCTTTTCCACGAAATTGATGTTGGAGAGCTTAAGAACGAAGCAAGAATCAACCCCTAGCTTGAATCTATGTTCTTCACCTTGAATTCGGAGTTTGATGTTGAATTTACTAAAGATCTTGAGCTTGGAATTTTAATTTCTCTTTCCCCTCACCATTTTTGAAGAAGCTTGAAGTGTTTGATGAAGTGATGAAGAGAAGAGGGGGGTTGGGCTGAGTTAAGAAGGTGCAGTCCCAACCAAAGTCACAAGTGGGAAAAGTGACGAAAATTTCACTATCTCCAAACATATCGAAGTTTACACTCAAAAAGATCGCAAACGTCATTTTGAACTCAATGGGGGTGGTCTCGAGTCCTAATTTGACCGTATGCAAAAAGTAGCTTTTCGGACTAACATCCGACTAACGATAAAATATTTAAATATAAAATCGATAGATATGCGGGTTGTTACACCAGTATTCATCTTTTATTCTAAGGTAACTTCAACCTATTACTTAAGTTTATTATTATTTATATATAACATTTAAGTCCATAACAACTAGAACATCAATACTTATTAATTTCATTTATTCATTTTTAAATTAATTTACTTTGCATATTTATTCATTTACTTGATTTTATTTATTCATTTATTAATAATATTCATGTTCAATTTTAGTTACTTGGCATAACAATTATACTTTAATTCTTATTAATAAAAGAAATTTACTGAATTTTTCATTACATAAGTCTACTCATACAATTTTCTATACATTTTCTTATTAAACATTTTCAACTTTTATATATTTTTGGTATGTTATATTTATGCTTTTAAAGACTGAAATTGAAAGTTGTACAAGTTTTCTCATTTCTTTTAATTATTTTAATGTTCAATAATTATTTCCTTTATTTCATAGGTTACAATTTCAACTTTCATTTAGTACCATTTATCCTAGCATTAAATCTCTTATTTCCTTTAGAGGTTTCAATTTATTAATTACCTACATTCCAATTCACTTCAGTAATTAGGACTATTTATTAATGGAAACTTAAGAATTAAATACCGGGTTTTATTCAAAAATCATTTTAAAATAATAGATAATATATACTTATAATTTATATATCCAATTATATTTAAAACAATTTAAAATAAAATAATCTTGTAGTAAAACTACTACAGTGGCCTTCCCACTTTGAAACTCGAAAATGAATGTCGATGATGCGGCCGCCATCACCGAAATTATTTTCCAGCGACAAAAAGGGGAGTACAAATTATTTCTTTGTGGAATTTCTTTTAAAACATTTCTTTCAAATTCTATTGAAATATTTATATCAGAAAATATTTCTAATAATATTATTATTATATTCCAAAATCAATTGAAAGAAATCTTCAAAAACCCCGAAACTTAAGCTCTAAATTTCCAGTTTTCATTTATTTTATTTTTTTGCTTAGTTTCAACTATTATTTATATTTTCATTACCTAACACCCAATCTATAGCAACCAAATATATATATCTATATAAAATATTTTGCTTTATATACAGAAAATATAATAGGCAAAATTATTTCATTCACCTATATTAAAACAAATATTATGTCGGTTTGTCCTATTAAGTGTTTAGAAATCCCTATTGATGTCATAGCGTCCCATGCAACAACCAGAATTTATAAATACAAAACGGAACAGATTAACACAATATTAAAACCTTTTTATAACACTAACAAATACGCTCTCTCATATACTTACACTCAGCGACTCCCATAGGGTATTACTACCCTATTAGTAAAGAGTCAAACCCCATAAGGCTAAAGTTTTTCACTAAACCAAAGCTCTGATACCAACTGTAACATCCCACCTTTTTGTATGCTTAAGCAGACACACATGCCAACTTAAACCATACAGAAGGGTGGATTGTTATGGGGTAAATAAGAAAAAGTGGAGAAATAAAAGAACAAAATAGAATCTTGCAGCGGAACGATCAAATATAATAATCAAATAACAGTTCATGAAGCTGTTTTACAAAACATTTGATTATACTTATACAATACATATCAGAGTTACACATACCAGAGAATGATAATTATGCAGCGGAATACAATGATGTAGTGGAATATAATAAATAGTAGTAATAAAATCTTCGTCTTCGTCCTCCAGAAATAGAGCCTTCAAATCCTGAAATGCTCAGGCTGACCCGAGCGAATTGAAAAGACAAAACACTCGAGTCAGAACTAAAAATTCTTATGTAAGTTAAATCAATGAAATAAATATGAGTGTAAACGGCGTCAGAGATGTTTACGGGGTTTGACATCTCCTATCCAGTGTCTAACGTGAGTGCAGTAACTTAAGAAATGTTCGGGATTCACATCTCTTAAGGATCCGTTAAACTATCTACTATGTAGTAATATTCGCTATATACAGTAGTGTCTAATAAGTAAAGTATAATCATATAGAAAATAGTGTTAAGGGGATGGAGAATGTCACATACCGAAATTTTCGACTTTCGAAAATTCGACATCGATACTCACTTTATCGACTGCCGAGCAATCGAGTGCCGGAAACTCCAATAGTGAGGGTTTTAAGAAAAAGAAAAAGTAGAAGAAGAAGAAAAAAATGGAAGAAAGAGAGAAGAAGAAAGAAGAACAACAGAACAACATCAGAACAGAAAACAATATCAGAATCTTACACATCGCAGCAGAACAATATATAATAGATAATCGAATAATCTTTAAATCAAAGAACTATATCATTTTATACATACATCAATCAGAGTCAATATACGACTCAATACAACAATGGACAATTATATAACTTGTCCTCATACAGAATACACAGCGGAATAAATACTATCAGATACAAATACTACGTCTCGTCATCCATCTTGCTTCCAAAGCTCCAGAATATCCAGAATATCCTGATAATATAACTCTAGACTGCCCGTGTGGAAATTGGTGGGCACCCAGAGTTTAGAAGGGAAACAATAAACTCCGAGTCAGTCATGGTGACTGGTGTGAGATCGTAAGACAGTTATTCTTTAAAATAAACAACAGGAAAACTTTAAAGTCAATTCGAAATGCTTTTTGGAAAATGAGACTACCATAAGACCTCCCACCACACACACAATGCAAACGCAGAATTGGAGGAGATTTCTTCTTATGATAGTCAAAGATGCTTACTACGCAAAATCAAATCATTTTTGATATTATTATTAGTGCATAGTGTAGAAAACATTTCGAAAGTATAATATAAATCTTAGCCAGCATAGGCATTCCGCACTTATGCCTACTATAGCTACCATCCAAACAGTGGTGACCACCATAAGTGAATGATAGGTTTTACAACTAAAACCGTACAAGATCGTATTGTTTCTTTGGATTTCCAACAAATGGTCAGGCTAAGGAACTTCCTATCCACGATGGGTACGTCCCTGGAATAGACGACCCGAGAACCTAACGTTACGGTTAGATCTCTGCCAACACAAGGCCGGGTTACCTCTGCAAAAATAGGTAACTACTGACACGCGTATGCCATCCCCCGATCGTCACCGATCTTCCCGAGGATCCCCGATTCGCAACAACCACAAAGAAATAAATTTTGCAGCAACCACAGAGGTTAAGTATCTGGGCTCCATACCATGATACCACCTTTATCCAGAAGGAATGACATACACTAAGGGGCGCTACTCCCTAGAACCTTGCTGCATTCGTCCTGTTTCGACCATTTCCGGGGTGTGAGGCTCGTCGAAGTCTCGTCCACAAAGCTACGCTTTCTACAAAAAGCCCTGCTTCGGGTCAAACAAAATGGTCAACCTATGATCACAAGAATATAAGATCAAACAAATGATCATATCACAAATGATCAAACACTGATCATTTCACAGCAACACTCAGTATGCCACGTTACCAAATTGGGATATATCGCTGATAAATTTCAACTACATAACCTCTGAGCTCGTACGTCTCAGAGAAGGGTGTTAAGCTAAGAGAATAAATTCTCCGCCACCAACAGAAATGTATTTGAAAGGAATCAGCTTTATATCTCAAATTGTAACGTCAGACACACAATCCATATAAGTCTGTTCCGGGATCGAACAGAACCGAAGGCACTTCTCACGAAGCCCTTGCAATTCCGGATAATTTTCAATCACGTCAGGACTTCCCGTCACTAAGGGTGATAAAACCTCTAAACCGAAGATCAGTCGGTGTAGAGTAACTCGACGGTAATCCTTTCGTTTTCAAAAATATCCGGTCTTCAACACCGGTCTTCAAATGCGATTCATAACGACGTATCACATATTCGGAATGGGTTATACGACCCCATGGTCCTTTCCCGGCTAACCCGAATAGTGAGCGTTAATTCAAAAATAAGTGTGGCATTCAATTTCATCCAATTCACAACAAATACCTACTCAAGGTAATTATTGATAGTCGGTTATTTAACTATCAATAAAGATGCGCAACATCATCAGATTCCAAATAATTTTCCAAATTATTTCATCTTCAAAAATATCTTTACGAGATATAAAATTTCCACACTTAACCATTTGAAAAACGATTTCAAATCAATTTCCACATTACAAAAGTAAATCAATATTTATTTTTAAACAACTTCGCTTTCTTTTATAAATTCCGTATTGAATTTATACTTTCGAATATCTACTGATATTCGATTTTCAAATCGTTTTCAATATTCAATTTCAATTTATCTTTAAGAAGATAAATTCTCAAAACGTTCATTTCATATTGGAAAAGTATTTCCTTACTTATTAAATAATAAGTATTTCACAAATCTATTTATTTTCACATTTGAAAATATTCGATATACTTAAATCAAATTAAGTATATATTCATTCTTTAAGGAAATCTATTTTCTATAACAACATCAATTTGAGTCAAAACGAATGTTGCGTAAAACATCGTTACGACGACTCAAAATCAATAGTATAGGGATTCAGAATTTAGATAGGTATATAAATCCCAATACTACATAAAACATTTCCTTTCGGAAATCATTTACTATAACAACAGTGTTATAGTCCACCATTTCCTTAAGTTTCTCGAAAACGTCTATTTCAACAATAAATGTTGAAATCTATGATTTCGATATTTAACACATTTTAAACATCTTTAAAAATGTTTACTTCATTTTTAATATCACTTCTTCAAAAATAAATCCATTTTATCCAATAATACATTCACTGTCCAAAATCGTGAATGTATCCCTTTTAAAAATCTTTCTATATTCAATTTATCAAATTCAATTTATTTTGAATTTATAAAACAACGTTTATAAATTCTATTTCTCTTTTTAATAACAACTTCGACTTATAAACCTTCTTTTATCAACTTCTATATTTAACTTATCAAAATAAGTGACTTTGGGTTTATAAACAACTTTTATAAATTTCAATTCTATTTATAAAAACTTCAATATCAATTCAATTTCAATATTGATTTCTGAATTTATTTTCAATCGTTTGAATAAAATTTCCATATTGATTTCTCAAAAATTCATTTCTAAATATTAAATCAATTACAGATTGATTTCAAATTTTATTTATCACTACTAAGATAAATTCCTTATTTTTCTCAAATTACTCAACATCCTGTTTTAAATGGATTCTTTAAATTGAAATCATTTCACATTGATTTCCCAAATCGTTTCAACTTACCAATTAAATTTCTAATTGGATTTCCAACTTATCTCCTTTTAAATAAATTCCTTTCAAAGAAAATATATTTCAATTGTTTCTTTCAGTCTACTTAAAAATCCAGATTTTAAATTAATTTCCTCAATTTAAAATCACTATTATACGAAATTCATTTATTTAACATTTTCACTTTATTCTGGAAATAAATTCGATAAGATTATAAAAATCAACCTTTATTCTTTTAAATTCTTTTCTTCAAATTTATTAAATTTCTAAATTCAATTCACTTAGAAATTTTCTACTTGAATTTCAAAAATTCAATTTCGTTTATCTTTGGAATCCAATGATGTCAAAACATCCATTCAGCTAAATTTTAGCTTTCAACAATTTCCAGGCATCAATATGATTAATAGCATCACTATAATCATTCACAGATTCATATCACAATAGAAATGAATTAAATAAATGTGAGGGGTCCAGTTGGATCCCTCCAACCTATTTCCCTGCATCCAAAGATGTTAGCACAATACCAATTCCGCTCCAGTACGGAATTATCGCGGTATATAGGTTTTTATAAATCCGCTTACTAACGGCGCAATAGGGTCTCATCCGCTATACGAGGCGGGAAATCATCAATCCAATATATACATATGCCAATATGTATATACTGTTATATATATAGATATATCCTATCATATCTAATACAAACAGCAATCAATCAATAACTGAAAATTCCACTTTTCAATTGAGTGAGAAAATCTCACCTTAGCTATTAATTTTGCCATCCCATTTCCAAATTGGATTGTTCTCTTGATTTATACCTTGTATAACAATTATATAAATTAATCAATATTCAAAATAATCGATCGATTAAATTTTCGTTTGGAAATTTTAATTATCCAAGATTTTATTTTAAACCAATTTTCCTTTTAAAAAATTTGTCTAACCAGATTTAAATTAGAACTAAATTTTCCTTAATAAATTATTTTCACTGGACCAATCAAATTTTTTCTAAAACTGTATATATATATATATATATAATTTTGTAGATAAACTATTCTGAAATCCACCCAAAAATCTAAAACTTACTGTAAAAATTTATTTCCGCATACATAAATATATATTCTTTTTCAGGTTTAAATCGAATTGAAAGATTTGGGGAAAAAACTAAATACCTCACTGCTCTGCGCCGAGGTACCCTAATCCTCGTAGGTCATCGCGAAACCCTGTATCAATGCCGAGTTCTTCCTTCGCGATCTCCCCTGACATCGAGTACCTCGCCTCGATTTGCTCAATCGAAATGCTCGACTCAGGCCTCGGCGTCGCGACTCTGACTCCACCACCGCATGTCGCGAGTCACCCCTACTCACCCACACGCACGCGTACCCATGCGCCTTCAGATCTGACCCAGCCTCTCGCTTGCAGCGTCGCGCTCGAGCCCCTCAAGTCGCCTCGCCTTCGTTGTCGCAGCCCCGTCCTTGTACGCACGCGCGACCCACTCGCAACGATGCGACCTCGAGTGTTCCTCGCGATTGAGTTTCGATCACGAAGATCGATTTGGCCAGAGGATGGAAATCATGATTTTCTTTCTTTCGGATTTCGTGAATTTTGAATGGGAACTGAGGAATGGTGATAAGGTACGGGGGTATGGGAGTAAGTATGGGAGAACGTGGGATGTTATTAATATAAATTTTAAATTTTAAATTTGAATTTCTTTTTATTTTTAACGCGTTTAAATTTCCGTGTGCTCACATATCAACTCAGAAAATTACGAAAATTGAAATCCGGCAATAATAAAACATTCCGGACCCAATGGAACTGGTTTCGTCGAATTCCGAGACTGTTTGAAAATTGACTATTTTTAAATATTGGTTCGAACGATTATTTTCAAAACTGAACAAAACAGTTTGAAATCAGATTCTAAAGCTTCCATCATTTTCAGAATTATCAATATATATTTTACAAGCGTTTGAAATATTTTTCTTCGGCTTAAAATTAAAGATTCAAATTTTTGTTTAACTTCAATCAATTAAATTTTATAATTTAATCGTCAAATTCAAAGTCATATCGGGGATTCAAATAAAATCATCGTTTAAATATTTAAAATTAATTAAATATTCTCAAATTTCATTTGTTCGAAATTCAGGGTCGTTACAGACTTCCCCCCTTAAAAGAATTTCGTCCTCGAAATTACAAGTTAGGAAAGAATGTCCTTAACTCGTCTACTATTTTCCACAATCTAATAGTTTTATCAATTCATCAAAACAAATCTTTCTACTAAAGATTCGTTATCATTTCAACTAAATTTCAACTTCAACTGTAAGTTCAAACAACATTGTTTAACTTCAAAATTCAAATTTAAATTCAAATTCAAATTTAAACTTTCAAAAATTTCTCAAAAATTTTCTAACACTCGGAATTTTCGAAAAATTTCGCCAGCGTCTCCTTTGCGCGGCTAATACGGTACGACTACAAAACGTCCCTACGGACTCTCAGATTTCAAAAAGAAAAAGAAAAAGCCAAGCGGCTAGTCCAGAAATCATCAAAAACTCATATTATAATTCAAATACGTGCCTTTTCGAGCAATTCAAATTATCTTTGAAATCCAAAATTCCAATTCCTTTATAACACCTGTATGTCCTACTAGCCATAATATCTAGTTACACATTCAAACTATTTTGCAAATTCGCTTACAAAATTTTCGGTATATGCTTATATATTTACGGTTGAAGTTACATTTGTTTTTAAACAAAATGAATTCATATCCATTCTAGTTTATACCCAATTCAAATTGATACAAATTCAATTTATTTTAATTCTACTTCATTTGCAATTGATTCCATTCCATTTAATTTGCATTTCATATTTTCATTCGGTTTATTCTATTAACCAAACAACTTTCATTCATAACCGCACTACTTTAAATTAGTTTCATCTACTAATTCATTCGTAATTTTATCCATTTTCAATTCGAATTCTCATTTCAATCGAATTTCAAATACTTTATAAGTCTTCGACTTATTTACAATTTGATTTATAAAGTCATTTGTACATTCATATTACTAATTTCATTCCTTTATGAATTTTATCTTCCAATATTTTTCTGGAACTTTATTTCAAACTATATATCACATTAATATTTCATATTCACAATTTCTTTTCATATATGAATTTTAATTTTTTCCAATATCTATCTGGAATTCCATTTTCATTTATAAATCACATTTACACTTCATATTTACCATTTTATTTATATATGAATTCGTTTCCTTATACTTTCAATTCACATTTATAGATTTCACTTGTTAATGAACTTTAATTCCAATCACAATTTCATATTTCACATTAACAATTTCTATTCGTATAAGTTATCAATTCAATAATATTCCGTAAATATTCTTTATAGTATTCCAGAGTCTTTTTCAACATCAAAGCTATTTTGAAAACAATTCAAATTATCCTTTGAATTTTCCTAAAACCAAACCCAAATTTTCAAAACAACCTCCATTTAAAACCATTTGGCAGCAATTCCTCTTTTGGAAACCCGAAAATGAACACCGATGATGTCGCGATCATCATCGGAATTATTTTCCAGCGACCGAAAAGAGTTTAGAGCTTTTCATTTCTTCAAACATTTTTCCAAAATCCTTTGAAATCCATTTTCAAATCAAAAAGATTTAAACTTTTCAAATCTCCAAAATTCTCAAATTCTTTTCAAAACATTTCCAAATACTTCTCTGGAATTCCGTTCTAAATTACAATTCACATTCATAATTTACATTCTTTAATTTCATTCGTATAAGAATTTATTATTTCTTAACTTTGGAGTTATATTTCAATTTCTTATTCAATTTTAGTGATGATAATTCACTATTATTACTTCCTAACATCCATGCAACCATATACTATAGTATTTCATAGAAAATCGTTTCTTTTCTATACAAAAATAGTTTTGGGCAAAATTATTTCATTCACCCTATTTAAAACAATACTATGTCGTCTTGCCTCGTTTAAGTGTTTAGAAATCTTTATCGATAATATGGCGTCCCACATACCGACCAAAATTCACAAACATCTCAACGGATAAGCCAACACAATATAAAACATTTTTTTATATTCAAATAACAAATACGCACTCATATCTATTATTACACTCAACTCATTCTAGAGTACTACTGACTCTATCTCTAATGAGTAACACCCAACAGAGCAGGGTTGTCGCTTAACCATATGCTCTGATACCACTTTGTCACATACCGAAATTTTCGACTTTCGAAAATTCGACATCGATACTCACTTTATCGACTGCCGAGCAATCGAGTGCCGGAAACTCCAATAGTGAGGGTTTTAAGAAAAAGAAAAAGTAGAAGAAGAAGAAAAAAATGGAAGAAAGAGAGAAGAAGAAAGAAGAACAACAGAACAACATCAGAACAGAAAACAATATCAGAATCTTACACATCGCAGCGGAACAATATATAATAGATAATCGAATAATCTTTAAATCAAAGAACTATATCATTTTATACATACATCAATCAGAGTCAATATACGACTCAATACAACAATGGACAATTATATAACTTGTCCTCATACAGAATACACAGCGGAATAAATACTATCAGATACAAATACTACGTCTCGTCATCCATCTTGCTTCCAAAGCTCCAGAATATCCAGAATATCCTGATAATATAACTCTAGACTGCCCGTGTGGAAATTGGTGGGCACCCAGAGTTTAGAAGGGAAACAATAAACTCCGAGTCAGTCATGGTGACTGGTGTGAGATCGTAAGACAGTTATTCTTTAAAATAAACAACAGGAAAACTTTAAAGTCAATTCGAAATGCTTTTTGGAAAATGAGACTACCATAAGACCTCCCACCACACACACAATGCAAACGCAGAATTGGAGGAGATTTCTTCTTATGATAGTCAAAGATGCTTACTACGCAAAATCAAATCATTTTTGATATTATTATTAGTGCATAGTGTAGAAAACATTTCGAAAGTATAATATAAATCTTAGCCAGCATAGGCATTCCGCACTTATGCCTACTATAGCTACCATCCAAACAGTGGTGACCACCATAAGTGAATGATAGGTTTTACAACTAAAACCGTACAAGATCGTATTGTTTCTTTGGATTTCCAACAAATGGTCAGGCTAAGGAACTTCCTATCCACGATGGGTACGTCCCTGGAATAGACGACCCGAGAACCTAACGTTACGGTTAGATCTCTGCCAACACAAGGCCGGGTTACCTCTGCAAAAATAGGTAACTACTGACACGCGTATGCCATCCCCCGATCGTCACCGATCTTCCCGAGGATCCCCGATTCGCAACAACCACAAAGAAATAAATTTTGCAGCAACCACAGAGGTTAAGTATCTGGGCTCCATACCATGATACCACCTTTATCCAGAAGGAATGACATACACTAAGGGGCGCTACTCCCTAGAACCTTGCTGCATTCGTCCTGTTTCGACCATTTCCGGGGTGTGAGGCTCGTCGAAGTCTCGTCCACAAAGCTACGCTTTCTACAAAAAGCCCTGCTTCGGGTCAAACAAAATGATCAACCTATGATCACAAGAATATAAGATCAAACAAATGATCATATCACAAATGATCAAACACTGATCATTTCACAGCAACACTCAGTATGCCACGTTACCAAATTGGGATATATCGCTGATAAATTTCAACTACATAACCTCTGAGCTCGTACGTCTCAGAGAAGGGTGTTAAGCTAAGAGAATAAATTCTCCGCCACCAACAGAAATGTATTTGAAAGGAATCAGCTTTATATCTCAAATTGTAACGTCAGACACACAATCCATATAAGTCTGTTCCGGGATCGAACAGAACCGAAGGCACTTCTCACGAAGCCCTTGCAATTCCGGATAATTTTCAATCACGTCAGGACTTCCCGTCACTAAGGGTGATAAAACCTCTAAACCGAAGATCAGTCGGTGTAGAGTAACTCGACGGTAATCCTTTCGTTTTCAAAAATATCCGGTCTTCAACACCGGTCTTCAAATGCGATTCATAACGACGTATCACATATTCGGAATGGGTTATACGACCCCATGGTCCTTTCCCGGCTAACCCGAATAGTGAGCGTTAATTCAAAAATAAGTGTGGCATTCAATTTCATCCAATTCACAACAAATACCTACTCAAGGTAATTATTGATAGTCGGTTATTTAACTATCAATAAAGATGCGCAACATCATCAGATTCCAAATAATTTTCCAAATTATTTCATCTTCAAAAATATCTTTACGAGATATAAAATTTCCACACTTAACCATTTGAAAAACGATTTCAAATCAATTTCCACATTACAAAAGTAAATCAATATTTATTTTTAAACAACTTCGCTTTCTTTTATAAATTCCGTATTGAATTTATACTTTCGAATATCTACTGATATTCGATTTTCAAATCGTTTTCAATATTCAATTTCAATTTATCTTTAAGAAGATAAATTCTCAAAACGTTCATTTCATATTGGAAAAGTATTTCCTTACTTATTAAATAATAAGTATTTCACAAATCTATTTATTTTCACATTTGAAAATATTCGATATACTTAAATCAAATTAAGTATATATTCATTCTTTAAGGAAATCTATTTTCTATAACAACATCAATTTGAGTCAAAACGAATGTTGCGTAAAACATCGTTACGACGACTCGAAATCAATAGTATAGGGATTCGGAATTTAGATAGGTATATAAATCCCAATACTACATAAAACATTTCCTTTCGGAAATCATTTACTATAACAACAGTGTTATAGTCCACCATTTCCTTAAGTTTCTCGAAAACGTCTATTTCAACAATAAATGTTGAAATCTATGATTTCGATATTTAACACATTTTAAACATCTTTAAAAATGTTTACTTCATTTTTAATATCACTTCTTCAAAAATAAATCCATTTTATCCAATAATACATTCACTGTCCAAAATCGTGAATGTATCCCTTTTAAAAATCTTTCTATATTCAATTTATCAAATTCAATTTATTTTGAATTTATAAAACAACGTTTATAAATTCTATTTCTCTTTTTAATAACAACTTCGACTTATAAACCTTCTTTTATCAACTTCTATATTTAACTTATCAAAATAAGTGACTTTGGGTTTATAAACAACTTTTATAAATTTCAATTCTATTTATAAAAACTTCAATATCAATTCAATTTCAATATTGATTTCTGAATTTATTTTCAATCGTTTGAATAAAATTTCCATATTGATTTCTCAAAAATTCATTTCTAAATATTAAATCAATTACAGATTGATTTCAAATTTTATTTATCACTACTAAGATAAATTCCTTATTTTTCTCAAATTACTCAACATCCTGTTTTAAATGGATTCTTTAAATTGAAATCATTTCACATTGATTTCCCAAATCGTTTCAACTTACCAATTAAATTTCTAATTGGATTTCCAACTTATCTCCTTTTAAATAAATTCCTTTCAAAGAAAATATATTTCAATTGTTTCTTTCAGTCTATTTAAAAATCCAGATTTTAAATTAATTTCCTCAATTTAAAATCACTATTATACGAAATTCATTTATTTAACATTTTCACTTTATTCTGGAAATAAATTCGATAAGATTATAAAAATCAACCTTTATTCTTTTAAATTCTTTTCTTCAAATTTATTAAATTTCTAAATTCAATTCACTTAGAAATTTTCTACTTGAATTTCAAAAATTCAATTTCGTTTATCTTTGGAATCCAATGATGTCAAAACATCCATTCAGCTAAATTTTAGCTTTCAACAATTTCCAGGCATCAATATGATTAATAGCATCACTATAATCATTCACAGATTCATATCACAATAGAAATGAATTAAATAAATGTGAGGGGTCCAGTTGGATCCCTCCAACCTGTTTCCCTGCATCCAAAGATGTTAGCACAATACCAATTCCGCTCCAGTACGGAATTATCGCGGTATATAGGTTTTTATAAATCCGCTTACTAACGGCGCAATAGGGTCTCATCCGCTATACGAGGCGGGAAATCATCAATCCAATATATACATATGCCATTATGTATATACTGTTATATATATAGATATATCCTATCATATCTAATACAAACAGCAATCAATCAATAACTGAAAATTCCACTTTTCAATTGAGTGAGAAAATCTCACCTTAGCTATTAATTTTGCCATCCCATTTCCAAATTGGATTGTTCTCTTGATTTATACCTTGTATAACAATTATATAAATTAATCAATATTCAAAATAATCGATCGATTAAATTTTCGTTTGGAAATTTTAATTATCCAAGATTTTATTTTAAACCAATTTTCCTTTTAAAAAATTTGTCTAACCAGATTTAAATTAGAACTAAATTTTCCTTAATAAATTATTTTCACTGGACCAATCAAATTTTTTCTAAAACTGTATATATATATATATATATATATAATTTTGTAGATAAACTATTCTGAAATCCACCCAAAAATCTAAAACTTACTGTAAAAATTTATTTCCGCATACATAAATATATATTCTTTTTCAGGTTTAAATCGAATTGAAAGATTTGGGGAAAAAACTAAATACCTCACTGCTCTGCGCCGAGGTACCCTAATCCTCGTAGGTCATCGCGAAACCCTGTATCAATGCCGAGTTCTTCCTTCGCGATCTCCCCTGACATCGAGTACCTCGCCTCGATTTGCTCAATCGAAATGCTCGACTCAGGCCTCGGCGTCGCGACTCTGACTCCACCACCGCATGTCGCGAGTCACCCCTACTCACCCACACGCACGCGTACCCATGCGCCTTCAGATCTGACCCAGCCTCTCGCTTGCAGCGTCGCGCTCGAGCCCCTCAAGTCGCCTCGCCTTCGTTGTCGCAGCCCCGTCCTTGTACGCACGCGCGACCCACTCGCAACGATGCGACCTCGAGTGTTCCTCGCGATTGAGTTTCGATCACGAAGATCGATTTGGCCAGAGGATGGAAATCATGATTTTCTTTCTTTCGGATTTCGTGAATTTTGAATGGGAACTGAGGAATGGTGATAAGGTACGGGGGTATGGGAGTAAGTATGGGAGAACGTGGGATGTTATTAATATAAATTTTTAATTTTTAATTTGAATTTCTTTTTATTTTTAACGCGTTTAAATTTCCGTGTGCTCACATATCAACTCAGAAAATTACGAAAATTGAAATCCGGCAATAATAAAACATTCCGGACCCAATGGAACTGGTTTCGTCGAATTCCGAGACTGTTTGAAAATTGACTATTTTTAAATATTGGTTCGAACGATTATTTTCAAAACTGAACAAAACAGTTTGAAATCAGATTCTGAAGCTTCCATCATTTTCAGAATTATCAATATATATTTTACAAGCGTTTGAAATATTTTTCTTCGGCTTAAAATTAAAGATTCAAATTTTTGTTTAACTTCAATCAATTAAATTTTATAATTTAATCGTCAAATTCAAAGTCATATCGGGGATTCAAATAAAATCATCGTTTAAATATTTAAAATTAATTAAATATTCTCAAATTTCATTTGTTCGAAATTCAGGGTCGTTATAGAGAACCTTAACGCGGTCGGATCTTAAAATCATAATCGTAGTAAAGCTCGATATGGTAGGTGACACGGCACACAAGGCAATGCCAGGGTAGATATACCAATTACGCACACGGACTGATGGAGCGGATAGCAGCCACTACTGTAACGACTCGGGTTTTGCCCGCTCGAAAATCAACATCCGTACTTCACATTCTACTAGAATGCCGCAGATTCGACCGTTCAAATCCGATTCGCCGGAGCTATAACAAGTTTTACCCGAGCCTTACCAACCTGCTACAGGGCAACCCATCTTCCTCCACACCAAAAAGAAACAGACGTACACTGTGACGGCCCGCCCTTCACGACCCTCGAAACTCGACACAAAATACTCAACAGTATAATATGCCGACGATCGAATGCCGGAAAGACAGATTGAAGAAGAATAAGAAAGTAGATAGAAGAAGAAGAACTAAACAAAATCAGAACCTCACAGTCGCAGCGGATAAAATATAATATATAGAACAGATCTTTACACAAAATGAAACTATATCTGTTTATATACAATACATCATCATCAGAGTATATCAATACAATCATCAATATACAGTCAATCAGTCAATACAACAATCACAGCAGCGGAATAATACAAGTACGAGAAATACGTCTCGGACTCCAGCTCCTCTCCTGAGCTCCATAGCAACCTATACTGGAATATACTCGGTCTGACCCGAGCATTATAATAAAATAACACCCGAGTCAGTCTGGAATACCAGCGCATCATAAATACATCCAAACTGATTATTAAAGTTTCAAAAATCCTTTGAAAACAAAAGCATCTCGTAAGACCACGCCACAAATAAACATGTCGGGTTTTTACCTTACGATAGCTAAACACTTTTTATAAAAGTCCTCTGATATTATAATAGTGTCTAGATACAAATACTTATTAAAATAGCTGAAATTGTTACATGATTAAATTCCAGCATACTAGGTATACAAACAAATACCGTACAAGGCACGTAGGGAAAATGGATTTCCAACGAATGACTAGGCACTGGGGTACCACCTGTCACAGTACGTGGCCTAGATCACAGTACCGAGGAGTACGCCCGCTCCCCTGCAACACAAAGCCGGAATCATCCCTTACTGGATAATTCCAAGTAAAATCACCCCACGGTTGGGATCAGCAACCGCACCACTAAGCCGAAATAAAAGGGACATCTAGACAGGGATGACCTTACTCTCAAGTGGGGGCTACCCACGAAGCCTTGCTGCATAACCCCTGATTTTCAGTCATTCCCGGTTGATGAGGCTCGAGGCTAAACGATACCTTTATAGCACATATCCCTTAGAATGCCCATCGTCCACCTGACGATGTCACGAAAGCATTCGTCCATATAAGTCCGTCCCGGGTCCGAACGGAACCGAAGGCACTACTCCTACTACATCCATTTTGGAAATATCCTCAGGATTAGTAGCGACTAGCCCTTGCACTTCACTGCTCCATCTTCGACTCTGAAATCGTTTTCGCGAAACGTACAAACCGGATCGAAGTGGTTTTCGAGTCTCCAGACCTAGAATCCCGGTATACGGAAACTCGATCCCGGTCTCTTCGAAACGATCAGCGCATTGTCCAATATTGATAGTCGGTGATTTAACTATCAATTAATGTTCACAAACATCCATACACATCCATTACACAATAAATAATCTCCATATTATTTATTTTCTTCTAATATCTTTCAAAGATATATTTTCACATTTCAAAACTCGTTTGAAAACAATTTTCCAAAACTCTTCCTTTACAAGGTAAATCCTTTACCCTTTATTCCCATCGGGAATAACCAAGTATAAAACAATTTGCATTTAAAACAGATAAAAATACTTTATACTGAAATATACTTTAAAATATGAAAATTACTTCTATTTATTTACACAAAATATAAATTTAAAATATGTGAAGAAAACTAGTTATTAACACATAAACTTTGATTTAAAGATAAGGGTTTCAGTTTAACTAAATTCAAAATAGCGTTATAAGAAGAAAAATACTAATTTTAACAGCTTAAGCTAAAACAACTTTTAAATAATCCATTTGTAAAAATAATTAATAATATACTCCCAAATATTACGGTATTAAAAATTATTAATTTATTTCTTTAAAAATAACGATTTCTTAAAAATACTTTTTAAAACGATTTAAAACTTAACCTTTAGTTAAATAAAATCTTTTTATAAACATTTACTTGGTTTTCCCAGGGAAACACTTTCCCGTTTCTAAATATTCCAAAGTACTCTTTCATATAAATCCACTGATTTATTTCAAGTCAATTTATGATTTCAACATAAATTTTCAATTCCCATATTTAACTATGACTTCCTCCGAAGTTCAAACTCAATTTCCTATTCTGGAAATCCATCTTTAACAATATAGTTTTAAAAACATTTTTAAATAAAACATTTTGGTGAATTCTTCAATGAAAGCCAGATTCCCAATTTACTTAAATAAAATCCCAATAAAGAAAACGGTATTTTAAAATATTCTATTAAACTTAAAATTGTACATTTAAATTCGGAAGCTTCATTTTAACATATTTTACCCTTCCGAATATCACTATTCATTATTAAAATAAACCACTATTATTTTACTCAATTTATAATTTCATAAAATTCATTTCCAGAAAATTTATACGTTCCATTTAACGATTGATAAATTTTTCCCAATATTTAAAATCCAAATTTTACCAATTTACATTTTCTATTCCAAAACAGAATTCAATTTTTATATTCCTTTAAATTCCTTATTTAACAAATTTCTTTGATTTCTTTTATATTCCCAATCTATTCATTTATAATTTAATTCTGGAATTATAATTTATACAACAATTTCAGAGAACAATTTAAATTTCCAAATTTATCAATCACAACATATAAACAAGTATCACTATCAATTATAAAATAATTGCTACATTGTGAGGAATCCAGTTGGATCCCTCCAACCTGTTTTTCCCTGCACCACAAATGTTAGCACATCACAATATAAATATCAATCCAGTCTGATAATCACAGATATAATCAACCATTCACACAGATATTTAAATATCAATTATTTATAATGCCTAGCATCCAGATGTGAGTGAGAAAAACTCACTTTGAATTCGGCGAGCGTTCGAAATTTAAATTAAACCGGACGGTGTCCGATTTAACCCAAATTCCTACTTGCCCGGAATGATTCCAGATCTGCGCCATCACGTAGTGCTCGCCTCTGTGATCACGGCGCCGCTCGTTTCGTTGAAATCAGATCACGAACGCACTAGATATGAATTTTACAAATTTCAGTTTCAAATTTAAACAAATCTTTCTTTTATTTAATAACAGATTATACCATCACCGTTCAATTCTCTGAAAGCAGATCAAGGCCGTAGCCTTTAATCTTCTTCCTTGCGCAAACGTCTACAGGCAATCACGAAGACACTCGAACCCAATCATCACATACTAGGGTTGAACGCCGCTGCTCCTACCGTCGACGAGAGCGAGATCAACCACCACCGCCTGGACCGCCTTCGAGAGCTCCATCCTCGGCCCAAACACGGCGAAGCTCGGTCGCCTAGGCTGTCCAAAACAGACGTGCGAACGCCTGCCCTTCCACCGCGATTTGTCGACCATCCAAGGCTCCAAACTTGATCATAGCCGGTAGATATACAGAGCTTAGCGAGCTCTTCGTTTTTGTAGAAGAAATTTTTGAGAAATAATGCATAGATTGAGAGAAAAATTAGAGGGGAGAAGATTGAATGTCAGCCATTGAACGTTATAAGCGGTGGCTGTAGGAGATAGATCTAGGGTTTCGTTATATAAACGTATATATATACATACACCCATTTATTTAATATTAAATCCAATTATAACAAGTATTTACAAACGAACTCCAAATCGCACGCGCCGACTGGCAATCCTAGGGTTTTTCTGCGTTCCGGACACAATAGAATAGGTCTCGTAAGCTAATTTGATTGTATGAGCGAGATACGGAATTAAACGATCAATTTAAAATTAAATCGGTTAAATCGATTTCTAGGCGTTTCGAGCTGCCACGGTCAAACGACAACTCCGATTGCTACGAAAATTGAAATCCGATAATAATTAACTATTACGGATCCAATGAAACTGGTTTCGTCAAATTCCGAGACTGTGCCCCGGAAGGCTATTTTAACTCGTCTATTAAATCAGACGATTTTCTGAAATTATCAGAAACACTTAAAAATTCACTTTTAAAATTTTATTAACTTAACAATAAATCATATAAAATGTATAACCACATTTAAATTCATTCCGGCTCAATCCGGACTCAAAATCTGATTATTTGCAATTTAATAATATTAAATTCATTTTTAAATTAATATAAAATCCCAAATAATAATTTATCGACTTTTAAATTTGTAACGACCCGTAAAATTTCAACTGTTTAATAACGTAATTAGTTGAAATTTTGCGAAATTTCAAACGATAAAATTTTGAAATAAAAATTTAACACTTGGAATACGTCTAGTTTAACATAGCAGCTGGTAAATTTTCGTCCGAAAATACGAAAGTTTATTTCGCGCGTAAATTCACTTCAATTTAATCAGTTAAAAAGCGTTGTAAATAAAACGTTTTCAAAACCAAAATATTTTTACATAGAAAAATTCTAAACCATCTTCTGAGCAAGATTTCAGTTTGTCGTTTTTCCAAATTCGGACATCTTTGGCTCCGTCGTTCTTATTTTCTGCAAAATAGCAGTATTCTGGTACCGATATCGATTTTTATCGGATGATCGTACCACTGATATTTGTATACCGTTTTGATCGTCTCGTCGTGCTGATCTTCGTAGAATATTCTATTGTCAAATTCTGATGTTCGGTGCATGGCGGAATCGGTAAACAATTTAAGTTGTACCGGTATCCGTTGTGTGTCTTTTGGTTTCGGGTGTCTTTCCAATGCCACGTGAATTGATGAGCTTAATAAATTCAGCCATCTGCCTTTTCTATTCCCAAGTAACTTCTAACCTTTACCCTTCTAACCTGTTCATCATTATTTGTTGCTTGTATCTTTTCATTTTATTTGCCGTAAACAAAGTAAAAGTAACATTCTGCTAGAAGACAACACGCCATTCCTTTTTCTCTCATCCCTTGCCTGCACGTTCTCTCCTCTTCCACCACCATTATTTTCTTCCATTCTCGTCATTTCTTCTCCAAAGCAACACCCATCGCCGAACCCACATCCCCACCAAATCACGCAGTGCCAAACTCCTCCCCGCGTGCAGCCTGCTTCTCGTACCCGCCAACCCGAGCAAGTGCCTCTCCCCTGGCCAACCACGACAGCCAATAACCCACGTAGCAGACATGTTCGCCTACCTGCCTCCAACCCGCCTGCCTTGAACCGACCCCTCGCCTTATCTTCGTCGTCTTTCCATGCCTGACCGCCACCCCCCATGCAAGCACGCAACCCCACGCCTCTTCCCCTTCACTCCAACAACCCCGAGCCAACCTCGCGTCCCACCAACCCAGTTGCCTCCAACACCTGCTCACGCCGTCCACCACCCAGCAGCCACCTCCGCCTCAGATCTCGGCCACCATGTTCCTTTGCTTCGTTGAGATCTTTGAAGGCATCCTATATATATAAAGGTATTGCAGTAAGTTGTGATATATATATATATTTTCTTATTTTTTTTTTTTTAACCATATTGTATGTTGATTTTATAAGTTTTGTAAACTTGTTATAGGCTAATATATATGTTATGTTGGTTTATGGTATGATGTTATATGTTGTTATTATATATATAGTTTTATACTAAACGGGTTTGTAACTTTTGTTTTGAAAGGTGATGCATATACTATAAAGTTATACGTCAGTTTACATCTTATTTTATTTAAGTTCTATAGCCTGGTTGTTGTTTATATAAGCTATAAAGTTTATGCAGTTATACACATTTTATGTTAAAGGTTTTCTTTTCAAATAGTTGCAGTATCTAAGTTAAGTTATGTTGTTTATACAGTTACAAGTTATAAAGTTATGAATTTATAAAAGTTGTTTGTTTGAAATATAATATAAGTTGTTGTTACGTATTAAGTATGAAATATAGGTTGATCTGCTGTTATAATATGTATACGTGCTGGGTATATATAAGTCGCATAAATATATATGTTTTAGTAAACTGTTACTGTAAGGTATTAAAAATTCGATTTATATATATATGTTATTTGTGCATTACCTAAGTGCTTACAATGGTTATATTTTAAATAAAGTTACATTTATACGACAGTATGTATATCACAGAAAGCAAGATTTATGTATAATGTTATGATTGGGTTTTGCAGTGAATATTATATATAATATATATTAAGTGTCTTGCATTTTCTAATAAGTGTACCTATCTGAGTGTTGATTTTGTGTAAGTATATTTGTTTATATGATATGTATGGGTTTTCTATTTGTAGATACTGTGATTTTATACTATGTATATTCCAGATTTGATGTAAAGGAAATTTAATTTTAAAGTATATGTATAGATATTTTAAATATAAAATAAAATTTACTTGGATCCCACTTTTAAAGTATCTATATATAAGTATTGGTTTTAAATAATAATGTATATATACCTTTGATTTTAGATGTTTGTTTTTTTTTAGACTAATTTTTGGAATCATATTTATATATACATTTGGTTTATGTTATAAAGTTTATTTTGTTTTACTGTTAGATTCTCTTAAAATATATACATGCTAGTTTATAATATTAGTATGGATAAGATTTCATTATATTAGCTAGTAGCTTATTGACTAGTGAAATGATTTAGATTTAAATTTTGTTAATGTATGATTCTTCCAAATCTACCATAAATGATATAGATTTTATTTTATTTTACCACTAAAGTTAAATTATTGATTTGAAGAGAAATAAGTATATTTCATTTTATATAGTTATATGTATAGTTGTATATTTGATTTCATATATATCGGTTATCTTCATCAATCCAGTCCTAATTTGATTCGACTATCTTGTTATCAGCCATGATCGTCGAATTCGCCCAATCTTGCTTTGATTTGGAATTCGTGCTTGAAATCGTAACTCCGTCTATCGTCGAATCTCTCTAGCCTCGAAAGGTGAGCACTCACTCACGATTAACGTTCTTTTATTTATTAAATTTGATTTCAATTGAAACGACAATTGAAATAGGCTGCTATTAGTTAATTACACTGTTATATATGCTATTGCCTGTATCAGTTCACCTGTGACATCTGACACCACTATCTGTTAATTATTTATGCGATGATAATACAGTTTGGCTGATAATTGATTGATTGTTGATGTTTGTATTGGACGTTAAATTGTTAATGTTAAAATGATAAATAGTATGAAACTGAACTTGATATAGGATAATTAAATGTTAAATTTGATTAACTGACATTTGTATAATATGACCCCTTTAACTGTTGAATTTATTGACACGTAGGATTTGTTTAAATTACATTTTGAACCACTGAATGTATGTTGTTAAAATTGATGATGGATGAATTGTAAATAGATGACAAGTGAAAAACCGTAATGTAATAATCTTTAATCTACATGAAATGATAGTGTAGATTCTAGAAATAAGTATATTAATTCGTACAAACAACAATGCGAATTAATACGGTTATTTCGGGATTATTTGAATTGATTATTGGATTGATATTGATTGTTGTTATTGCTTGTTTATTTACTTTGACACCATCCCAGTTATCACACTGCAAGTTCCCTTTGTTATACTTTGATTTTTGAATTGAATTGGAATCGGGTTGAAATGATAAATACCCAAATTGAACTTTGACCTAGGATAGAGAATTAAATAAAAACCCGATTGGTCAATAATTTGATTTAAAAAAATATACGAAGATTTTATTTGAATAAAGAATATGGTTTTGAAATGAAGTTGAAATTTGAATTTTTAATGAAAGGAAAATGTTAATAATCTGAAACGAAATATTAACGATGTAATTGATGAAAGTGTATTGTTTAATTTGAGAAATGATTTGATAATTAAGTTTGAAATTATAATCAAGTTTGAAATTATAATTAGGTTTGAAATTATTAAGTTTGAAATGATTTAATAATTAAGTTTGAAATTATAATTAAATTTGAAACAATTAAACTTTGAAATGATTTAATAATTAAGTTTGAAATTATAATTTAGTTTGAAATTATTAAACTTTGAAATTATTTAATAATTTAGTTTTGAATTATTTAATAATTAAATAAGATTGAATTATTTAATGATTAAATTGAATTGAATTCTTTAAAATTGAACTTTTGAATAAGTGAATTTTACTTCGTAAAGAATTGAAATTGAGTTTTCTTTATTAATTAAGTTTTGGAAAATTATTTAAGGAAGTAAATAAGTGAAATTGGATTTCTTTAACAGAAATGAAATGTGATATTTTTGGAATTAATGTAAGACTTGTAATTGGAGAATTGATTTGACGAATTTAGTTTAATTCAAAATTGTAAGTTTTGTTTTAATGAAGTTGAACTTAAGAATTGATTAAAGGAATTGGAAATTTAATAGAAATTGTTTTGAATGATAAAGTAACTTAACGAATATTGAATGAAATCGATAAATGAGTTTAAATTGATTTGAATGTTAAATAGAATTTATTTAAATGATTTCGGAATGAAACTTATATTCGAACTTGAATCAATATTCGAATTGTTTTAAAAAGAAATTGAAATTGAATTATAAGATTTTGAAACGGAAAATTGGAAGTTTTGAAACGAAAATTTGGAAATTGTTTTAGAAAGACAAATGAAATGTTGATTTACGAATTCTATTTGAAATTGAAATTGATTTGGTTTTTTTAAATATATAAACGACCAATCGGTGTAATAATTACGAAAGTTATTAAAGAGACCGGGATCGGTAATGGATATACTCTCTATCTGAACCGAAACCACTTTAATAACTATACGCGGAGTGTTGATCCAGAACGAAGTGGATGGTTTTGATGAACGCATTGACTGAAGAAAGAGAACGATATTGGATGACCCCTGACATGACTAAAACAGGAGCCGCGCCGGGCCATTGAGGATCGCCATCTCTAGCGGACACACTTCTTCGATACCATATCTATTACTTTTTGTGATTCGATTTGGGTGCACCCCTTGATTTGGGAGTGTTGTTTCGCGGTGTTGGGATAGTAGCTGCTATGCCCAACATCAGTCCGGATCACGCAACTACTAGTATCCTAGTTGGTATTGCCTCATGTACCTTGTCATACTGATTATCCTATTCGCGACCACTACGATTTTGATTTGTACCTTTAGTATATGGATTGCCCTCTGGTGACTTCCGGTTTTGGGGAAACTACGGTCTTGTATATGCTTTTGGGAATAAACAGGTTAAGAGGTGTATGGGCCCTGCTTAACCCTACTTTGATATCTTTATATTACTGATAGACATTATCTACTTAGCATACATTACTACCTAGTAGATAGTTTAACGGATCCTTAAAGGATGGTTATTCTAAACATCCTTTGAGTTACTTGTATTTCAATTGCTATTTCACTTGAGTTGGATTTATTAATATAAGAATGTTAATCCTGACTCGAGTGTCTTGTGTTTTGCTTTACGCTCGGGTCAGACTGAGCGGTTCAGTTTTCGAGACTCACCTTTGGAGTTGGAGCTTTGCTTGGAGATCCAGCTATCTATCCAGCTTTCAGATATTCGATGATTCCAGTGATGTATTCTGATTTGTATCGGTTACTCTTCCGTTGTATCTGGTTTAACTCTGATGTATCGTATTACTCTTCTGTTGTAAACTCTGATGTATTTTATATATTCATATAGTAGCTTCATGAACTACTATCTCTTTTATTTCCGCTGCACTTATTACTCTGTGTCTGTGATCTGTGATATTTTATTTACTGTATATGTTCAGTTTTGCCAAATTTAAATTAACAACGCGGTATTTTGAGCAATTCAACTCCGGCATGAGTGTCTACCTATACACTTATAATGGACGCGAATGGTCCAAAATGGCGGGTCGTTACAGTTGGTATCAGAGCTTTGGTAGCTCTAGGCAAAACTCAACATATAGGGTAAATGTATTTACGGAATCACTCTCATTCGAGTTTCAATCTCTTCCTTTTGACTCGATTCCTTTGAATTTTGGAACGTTCCTCTCGGTTCCGAAATTCATTCGTGCCCCCTCACTATTCGTCTTCTTTCAATTCTGGAGCATCCCATAACTCCATTTCGAATGATCTTTATAATGAATCGGCGGTCTCGCCAATCTTCGAATGATTGGTAAAGGGGTGAAACTCCTTTACCATAGGCATTGATTTACCGGAGATTTCTGTATCCTCGGTTTACGACGCTATCTGTCTCCTACTATACCTGAATTTTATTTCTGGAGATCGAATGTCGATTTGCCTCGGAATTCTATATCGATCTTATTCTTAGAGTCACGGTCGACCCGGTTAAGGTTGCCCGTAAATTTAATAAGCTTATCCATGTCCCGATTCTGTTAATTGAATCATCTTATCTTTTCTTTCGAACTTGAATTCGAATCAAAATTCTCTTTGATTTGAGTCCATCAGATTTGAACCTCTGTCCTTGCTTTGAAATCTATTCTTATATAGTCGAGCGAGGAAGTGTATTTGTAAATTAATATTTAAAATGTTTTAATATATACTGTGTTGTTTGAGTTGTTGATGTTGATTTGGGTTTCCGATCGATTCGTCTGATCAACGCTATCGATAGGATTTCCAAAACACTTGAACAGAGCAAACCGACACAATATTATTTTCAAATTTGGAAAATGAAATAAATTTGTTTGATTATATTATGAAAATATAAGTAAAATTTTCTGGAATTTAATAGGTTAATTAAATTATTTGTATGAATTGATAATATTTGATTTTCATTTATTGTTCTAAATAAATTTATAAATACGGTTTATAAATTGATTTGGAATTTGAAATGAATTTAATTCAAAAATTTGAGAATTTAGTTTCCGGTGATTTCAAATTTTGGTTTTAAAATTTTAAAGTATATATTATTGGAAGTATTTTTGAATAGAAATCGTTTTCAAAGAATTTTAAATGTTGAAATCAGTGCTCTTCTCTTTGTCGCTGGAAAATAATTTCGGTGATGGCGGCCGCATCATCGACATTCATTTTCGAGTTTCGAAGTGGAGAAACCATTCTGTAGCCTTGCTACGGTTTTGTTTTGATAAAAGAAAATATTTTGATTTGAATTTCTTCAGTATATTTTGATTCATAAATTTATTATATATATCTCTAAATTGTTTAAAGTTAATCGGAAATCTAATTCTTAAATTATGTTAAAGGATGATTTTAATTATAAATAAAACCAGAATTTGGAATAAATATTTAAACTTGAATAATTGAATTGGGAAAATTTTATTTGTATATTTTTCAACTGCATTCTAATACAACTTACCTAAATCATTCAGAAGTTGAATATGTGATTGGATAATATATAAGATAAATTGAATTTATAAATAAAATTGAGTGTTTATAATAAATGTTATACACTGAATTTTGATTATAAAGATGTTAATAGAACTAGATAAGATAATAAGTAAATTCAGTTAAAAATGAAATAACTTTGTTTTGAAAGAATTAATAAATTTGTTTTGAAAGAATTAATAAATTGAAATCTGATCAACTTATGAAAATACTTTGAATTTAAAAGCAATTAGTAAATATAAATTAATTTAAATCGAAACTTTTATGGTTTAAATTAATTTATATGGTTTAAAAATATGTAATAAGATATATTAAGTGAAATAAAATTTATAATAATTTGGAATTAAAGAATTAAATCTGTTGAAAATAAAATATGATTATAATAAAAGATTATTCAAATTTATGGTTTAAGGAATTGAAAATTTAGGGTAATTGGATAATAAGATAATGAATTTAGAAATAGTTGAGATTTATTTTGGTGAAATCAAATGGATTAAATCAATTATTGAATAACAATCAATTTAAATTTGAATTTATATGGTTTAAATTAATTATTATTTTGTATTTCAAATCTGTTTTCTTCTGGTTGTTTCTATTCTCCTACCTCGTTCCTTTTCGGGGACGAAAAGTTTTGAGTGGGGGAGAGTGTAACGACCCGTAAAATTTCAACTGTTTAATAACGTAATTAGTTGAAATTTTGCGAAATTTCAAACGATAAAATTTTGAAATAAAAATTTAACACTTGGAATACGTCTAGTTTAACATAGCAGCTGGTAAATTTTCGTCCGAAAATACGAAAGTTTATTTCGCGCGTAAATTCACTTCAATTTAATCAGTTAAAAAGCGTTGTAAATAAAACGTTTTCAAAACCAAAATATTTTTACATAGAAAAATTCTAAACCATCTTCTGAGCAAGATTTCAGTTTGTCGTTTTTCCAAATTCGGACATCTTTGGCTCCGTCGTTCTTATTTTCTGCAAAATAGCAGTATTCTGGTACCGATATCGATTTTTATCGGATGATCGTACCACTGATATTTGTATACCGTTTTGATCGTCTCGTCGTGCTGATCTTCGTAGAATATTCTATTGTCAAATTCTGATGTTCGGTGCATGGCGGAATCGGTAAACAATTTAAGTTGTACCGGTATCCGTTGTGTGTCTTTTGGTTTCGGGTGTCTTTCCAATGCCACGTGAATTGATGAGCTTAATAAATTCAGCCATCTGCCTTTTCTATTCCCAAGTAACTTCTAACCTTTACCCTTCTAACCTGTTCATCATTATTTGTTGCTTGTATCTTTTCATTTTATTTGCCGTAAACAAAGTAAAAGTAACATTCTGCTAGAAGACAACACGCCATTCCTTTTTCTCTCATCCCTTGCCTGCACGTTCTCTCCTCTTCCACCACCATTATTTTCTTCCATTCTCGTCATTTCTTCTCCAAAGCAACACCCATCGCCGAACCCACATCCCCACCAAATCACGCAGTGCCAAACTCCTCCCCGCGTGCAGCCTGCTTCTCGTACCCGCCAACCCGAGCAAGTGCCTCTCCCCTGGCCAACCACGACAGCCAATAACCCACGTAGCAGACATGTTCGCCTACCTGCCTCCAACCCGCCTGCCTTGAACCGACCCCTCGCCTTATCTTCGTCGTCTTTCCATGCCTGACCGCCACCCCCCATGCAAGCACGCAACCCCACGCCTCTTCCCCTTCACTCCAACAACCCCGAGCCAACCTCGCGTCCCACCAACCCAGTTGCCTCCAACACCTGCTCACGCCGTCCACCACCCAGCAGCCACCTCCGCCTCAGATCTCGGCCACCATGTTCCTTTGCTTCGTTGAGATCTTTGAAGGCATCCTATATATATAAAGGTATTGCAGTAAGTTGTGATATATATATATATTTTCTTATTTTTTTTTTTTAACCATATTGTATGTTGATTTTATAAGTTTTGTAAACTTGTTATAGGCTAATATATATGTTATGTTGGTTTATGGTATGATGTTATATGTTGTTATTATATATATAGTTTTATACTAAACGGGTTTGTAACTTTTGTTTTGAAAGGTGATGCATATACTATAAAGTTATACGTCAGTTTACATCTTATTTTATTTAAGTTCTATAGCCTGGTTGTTGTTTATATAAGCTATAAAGTTTATGCAGTTATACACATTTTATGTTAAAGGTTTTCTTTTCAAATAGTTGCAGTATCTAAGTTAAGTTATGTTGTTTATACAGTTACAAGTTATAAAGTTATGAATTTATAAAAGTTGTTTGTTTGAAATATAATATAAGTTGTTGTTACGTATTAAGTATGAAATATAGGTTGATCTGCTGTTATAATATGTATGCGTGCTGGGTATATATAAGTCGCATAAATATATATGTTTTAGTAAACTGTTACTGTAAGGTATTAAAAATTCGATTTATATATATATGTTATTTGTGCATTACCTAAGTGCTTACAATGGTTATATTTTAAATAAAGTTACATTTATACGACAGTATGTATATCACAGAAAGCAAGATTTATGTATAATGTTATGATTGGGTTTTGCAGTGAATATTATATATAATATATATTAAGTGTCTTGCATTTTCTAATAAGTGTACCTATCTGAGTGTTGATTTTGTGTAAGTATATTTGTTTATATGATATGTATGGGTTTGCTATTTGTAGATACTGTGATTTTATACTATGTATATTCCAGATTTGATGTAAAGGAAATTTAATTTTAAAGTATATGTATAGATATTTTAAATATAAAATAAAATTTACTTGGATCCCACTTTTAAAGTATCTATATATAAGTATTGGTTTTAAATAATAATGTATATATACCTTTGATTTTAGATGTTTGTTTTTTTTTAGACTAATTTTTGGAATCATATTTATATATACATTTGGTTTATGTTATAAAGTTTATTTTGTTTTACTGTTAGATTCTCTTAAAATATATACATGCTAGTTTATAATATTAGTATGGATAAGATTTCATTATATTAGCTAGTAGCTTATTGACTAGTGAAATGATTTAGATTTAAATTTTGTTAATGTATGATTCTTCCAAATCTACCATAAATGATATAGATTTTATTTTATTTTACCACTAAAGTTAAATTATTGATTTGAAGAGAAATAAGTATATTTCATTTTATATAGTTATATGTATAGTTGTATATTTGATTTCATATATATCGGTTATCTTCATCAATCCAGTCCTAATTTGATTCGACTATCTTGTTATCAGCCATGATCGTCGAATTCGCCCAATCTTGCTTTGATTTGGAATTCGTGCTTGAAATCGTAACTCCGTCTATCGTCGAATCTCTCTAGCCTCGAAAGGTGAGCACTCACTCACGATTAACGTTCTTTTATTTATTAAATTTGATTTCAATTGAAACGACAATTGAAATAGGCTGCTATTAGTTAATTACACTGTTATATATGCTATTGCCTGTATCAGTTCACCTGTGACATCTGACACCACTATCTGTTAATTATTTATGCGATGATAATACAGTTTGGCTGATAATTGATTGATTGTTGATGTTTGTATTGGACGTTAAATTGTTAATGTTAAAATGATAAATAGTATGAAACTGAACTTGATATAGGATAATTAAATGTTAAATTTGATTAACTGACATTTGTATAATATGACCCCTTTAACTGTTGAATTTATTGACACGTAGGATTTGTTTAAATTACATTTTGAACCACTGAATGTATGTTGTTAAAATTGATGATGGATGAATTGTAAATAGATGACAAGTGAAAAACCGTAATGTAATAATCTTTAATCTACATGAAATGATAGTGTAGATTCTAGAAATAAGTATATTAATTCGTACAAACAACAATGCGAATTAATACGGTTATTTCGGGATTATTTGAATTGATTATTGGATTGATATTGATTGTTGTTATTGCTTGTTTATTTACTTTGACACCATCCCAGTTATCACACTGCAAGTTCCCTTTGTTATACTTTGATTTTTGAATTGAATTGGAATCGGGTTGAAATGATAAATACCCAAATTGAACTTTGACCTAGGATAGAGAATTAAATAAAAACCCGATTGGTCAATAATTTGATTTAAAAAAATATACGAAGATTTTATTTGAATAAAGAATATGGTTTTGAAATGAAGTTGAAATTTGAATTTTTAATGAAAGGAAAATGTTAATAATCTGAAACGAAATATTAACGATGTAATTGATGAAAGTGTATTGTTTAATTTGAGAAATGATTTGATAATTAAGTTTGAAATTATAATCAAGTTTGAAATTATAATTAGGTTTGAAATTATTAAGTTTGAAATGATTTAATAATTAAGTTTGAAATTATAATTAAATTTGAAACAATTAAACTTTGAAATGATTTAATAATTAAGTTTGAAATTATAATTTAGTTTGAAATTATTAAACTTTGAAATTATTTAATAATTTAGTTTTGAATTATTTAATAATTAAATAAGATTGAATTATTTAATGATTAAATTGAATTGAATTCTTTAAAATTGAACTTTTGAATAAGTGAATTTTACTTCGTAAAGAATTGAAATTGAGTTTTCTTTATTAATTAAGTTTTGGAAAATTATTTAAGGAAGTAAATAAGTGAAATTGGATTTCTTTAACAGAAATGAAATGTGATATTTTTGGAATTAATGTAAGACTTGTAATTGGAGAATTGATTTGACGAATTTAGTTTAATTCAAAATTGTAAGTTTTGTTTTAATGAAGTTGAACTTAAGAATTGATTAAAGGAATTGGAAATTTAATAGAAATTG
This sequence comes from Allium fistulosum, assembly GCA_030737815.1. Lineage (NCBI taxonomy): Eukaryota > Viridiplantae > Streptophyta > Magnoliopsida > Asparagales > Amaryllidaceae > Allium > Allium fistulosum. The sequence goes on from CM060902.1 coordinate 241,986,400, forward strand.
TTTTGAATGATAAAGTAACTTAACGAATATTGAATGAAATCGATAAATGAGTTTAAATTGATTTGAATGTTAAATAGAATTTATTTAAATGATTTCGGAATGAAACTTATATTCGAACTTGAATCAATATTCGAATTGTTTTAAATAGAAATTGAAATTGAATTATAAGATTTTGAAACGGAAAATTGGAAGTTTTGAAACGAAAATTTGGAAATTGTTTTAGAAAGACAAATGAAATGTTGATTTACGAATTCTATTTGAAATTGAAATTGATTTGGTTTTTTTAAATATATAAACGACCAATCGGTGTAATAATTACGAAAGTTATTAAAGAGACCGGGATCGGTAATGGATATACTCTCTATCTGAACCGAAACCACTTTAATAACTATACGCGGAGTGTTGATCCAGAACGAAGTGGATGGTTTTGATGAACGCGTTGACTGAAGAAAGAGAACGATATTGGATGACCCCTGACATGACTAAAACAGGAGCCGCGCCGGGCCATTGAGGATCGCCATCTCTAGCGGACACACTTCTTCGATACCATATCTATTACTTTTTGTGATTCGATTTGGGTGCACCCCTTGATTTGGGAGTGTTGTTTCGCGGTGTTGGGATAGTAGCTGCTATGCCCAACATCAGTCCGGATCACGCAACTACTAGTATCCTAGTTGGTATTGCCTCATGTACCTTGTCATACTGATTATCCTATTCGCGACCACTACGATTTTGATTTGTACCTTTAGTATATGGATTGCCCTCTGGTGACTTCCGGTTTTGGGGAAACTACGGTCTTGTATATGCTTTTGGGAATAAACAGGTTAAGAGGTGTATGGGCCCTGCTTAACCCTACTTTGATATCTTTATATTACTGATAGACATTATCTACTTAGCATACATTACTACCTAGTAGATAGTTTAACGGATCCTTAAAGGATGGTTATTCTAAACATCCTTTGAGTTACTTGTATTTCAATTGCTATTTCACTTGAGTTGGATTTATTAATATAAGAATGTTAATCCTGACTCGAGTGTCTTGTGTTTTGCTTTACGCTCGGGTCAGACTGAGCGGTTCAGTTTTCGAGACTCACCTTTGGAGTTGGAGCTTTGCTTGGAGATCCAGCTATCTATCCAGCTTTCAGATATTCGATGATTCCCGTGATGTATTCTGATTTGTATCGGTTACTCTTCCGTTGTATCTGGTTTAACTCTGATGTATCGTATTACTCTTCTGTTGTAAACTCTGATGTATTTTATATATTCATATAGTAGCTTCATGAACTACTATCTCTTTTATTTCCGCTGCACTTATTACTCTGTGTCTGTGATCTGTGATATTTTATTTACTGTATATGTTCAGTTTTGCCAAATTTAAATTAACAACGCGGTATTTTGAGCAATTCAACTCCGGCATGAGTGTCTACCTATACACTTATAATGGACGCGAATGGTCCAAAATGGCGGGTCGTTACAAAATTCATCTAAAAATCCAACAACATCATTTATAACCAATCGAACCTAAAATACATTTAAACACCATTTTTATCACTATTTACATTCAGATTTACCCTTATCTCAATTCCGAATATTAAATTTATTACTTCCCCATTATTCAAATTCAACCAGGATTGCTATAACTAAAAATTATAGCTTATTTTATTGAATGAACCCGAATCCATTCATTCCAACATCAATTAAGAATTCACATAAAACATTTAAAATGAATTAAATGTTTAAATTCAATAGCTTAAAAATACGGGATGTTACATTCCTTCCCCCTTATAAAAATTTCGTCCCCGAAATTTGCTAAGGTAGAAAATACTTCCCAACACATTTACTTACCCAATTCTCTTAGTTAAAAGCTTATATTCACTTTCCAAAAAGTTTCAGCTCCATTTCAAAACCATTTGCTTTATTTACCCTAAAGTTCTATTTTAACACTTGCCTTCAAAATAACTTTACTAGTTATTAAAATTTTTCCCAAAACCCCAAAAAATTTCTAACTCCCAAAATTTTTGGAAAATTTTGGCGGAGTCTCCCTTGTACGGAGGAGCTTCTGCGATATCGCAGGATACACAAATATATATACATCGGCTCACATGGCCGGAAACCAAAATATATCACAATATATATATCATTTTCCCAATTATATTGGCGTAGGCGTACCTTTTAAGCAATTTTTTAAAAGCAAGCGGCTAATATAACGCATATACGCGCTCCAACTCTCTCGAACGCCTCCCGCACCTGTACTAAACTCAACAAACTCATCAAATTTCAAAGATATGAGCATTTTCATAACGTTTCCAATACAAATGCAAACCAAACATATTCATTGCATAACCAATCCAAGCAATTTCATCATTTAACAATGTTAACCATCTTTTCAACAATCCAAAGATTTCAATCACATTCAAATTACTTATTCGAGTCTAACCTCATTTTATTTCACTTGAATGCCTTAAATTCAAGTTTTCAATCACCTTTCAAGTTACTTATTCAAGTCCAACTATTTTATTTCATTTGAATGATTTACATTCAAGTTCACCATATACAATTCATATTTATCTCAACCAATTCATTTTCACTTTAATTTCAAGTTGATTCACAACTTAATCCTTATTCTCAATTTGATTTACAATCAAATTCCATTTTAAATTTGAAGCATTTGCATTATCATTTATGATCCCTTTTCATTCATATGCAAACATTACTCATTAAAAGGTCAATTAATTCTAATTGATTCGAAATCAATTCCACTTGCCATTTAAACCAATTCACTTGCATTCATTTACAAAATTCTTTGAATTGGGTTCCCATTCATATCAATTTATTCACAATTCAATTCCAATTGCTTTTAAACACTCAATTGCAAATACATGCAAATTTCCATGTCATTCAAGCAAAACAATTTCCACTTAAGCTTATAACCATTTAAAATTTATTCCAACTTAGGTTCATATAAATTTTATTCCATTACAAGGTTCACAAACCAAATATTTTCTCTTTCCAATGTAATTGTTAAATTACATTTTCCTTTACATCTTTATTTCCATTAACCAATTCAAGTTTATATTAATATCATTCATTCCTGAGTTATTTACAACTCTTATATTTTTAACTCATCACATTAATTAATTTAAAACTCGTTTCTCTTTCAATTAAATTTTAAAATTTCATTCAAATTTCTTAATAAAGCTCATCCACAATCATTTGTTTCTCTTCCAATTTGCTTAAGTTCTTTCACGAAATTTCCATCATCTTCTTATATCAATTTTATTTTATTTTCATTTGATTCTCATTCAAATCAAATTTCAATTCCTTTACAACTTAAATGCTCTTTGTTTATTTATCCAATCCATGTACAAATTTATTTTATTAACAAAGAGACCATTTAAATTATTTCACTCATTTGAATTTTATTTACAATTCAAACCATCACTATCATAAGCTAAATACATTATTCATTCTCACTTCCAACATTTGTTACCAAAATTAAGTTCCATTCCAGAACTGGGTCTTATTCTTACTTTCCAAATTCTAACAACTATCAGAATTTCATCCATGCCAATACAAACTCTATTTAATTTAGCTTACACAAGATTTATTTCCAAACAATCATTTTGGATTTTGTTGAGTAAACATTTACTTCATTCATCATCACCTCAACTAAATCAAATTTCCATTAAACTAAATTCTTATCCCATTTTAATTCAAGGTTAACTAAATTATATATGCATTTTCAATTTAATTCCTTTCCAGAATTAATTCAAGTTCCTCTAAATTTTATTTAGCCCACCTAAATTTAAACCATTTCCTTTACTACCTTAAATAAGAATTTAATTATATCCATTTTTATTCATAACACAACTGAATTTTAATATTCAGCTTAATTATATCTTAGTCGAAGTTAAACCAAATTCAAATTAAATCTTAATTCTCCATATCCAAGTTCAACTTATTTACTAACTTCAGTTCACTTACCTCTTTTATATTTTATCATTGTTTCACCTTACTTTGCATTCCATTTAAAATTAAGTTCGGATTCACCATTCCATTTATTATTTCCATTTGTGATTATAATTCCATTTTACTTGAGTTAAAATCAAATCTTCATTCTCAAGTTCTCCAACTTATTTACTTGTAAGTTAATATTGCTCATTTCAAACCAATCCACATTTATATAATCACAATGTCAATTTTTAACACTTAATAACTTAAGAATATGAATTCATTTGCACAATCATAAGCATTTACATTTCACCTTTATATCAACTTCCCTTTAATTCCAACTCATTTAGATTTAATTAAATTTCAAATTCTTAATTTTATTTAACTTATCATAAGTTAAATCCAGATATATTCCATTCACCTTCATTTATTCAAAGTAAATCTACATTCCATATATACTCAATTCTTCTTTAAATCAACTTTCCTTTATAAGTTATATAGTTGAATCATTTCAACTTTCACATTCTTATTTTAAAATAGGATTTCCAGAATTCAATTTACCCGGATTTATTTCAAAACCAATTCGAAATAAAAATCAACACATTTCTCTTTTGATATTCAAATCAAATACCAAATTCCAAAACAAACTGCTTTTACCAAACAATTTTCCTTTTGAAAATTCCAAAATCACTTGTTTCCCAAACAAGTCCAAACAATGTCATAACCAACTATTTTGGTAGCAATCCATCACTTTAGAAACTCGAAAATGAATTCTAATGATGTGGCCAGCATCATCAGGATTATTTTCCAGCGACTGAAGTGAGTTCAATGCTTTCCACTTCCAAAATCCACCTCAAAACAATTTCTATTCAAAAATATTTTCCCAAAATATACTCCATTCTTACAAATGCTTTTGAAAACATTTATAACATTTCCACAAAGTCAAACTCCCAAAACTTTGTTTAATTCCATTTGAAATCCCTTTCAAAATTTCCGGGGTCAAAATTCTAGTTTAAATCAAATTTTAATTTTTACTTTTCTTATTTAAACATATCCAGTCAATTTCATTTGGTTATAAACCATTTTAATATTTTAACTTCTTATTTTCTTATATATATCATTTCAAATTTTAGATCATGTTTTAATTTCTTATTTGGTTATAGAAGAAACAACCAAACAAACATCCAATACATATAATAATTTAGAAAATTATTTCCTTTTATATCAAAATATAATTTTGGGTAAAATTATTTCATTTACCCACTTTAAAAACAATACTATGTCGGTTTATCTTGTTTAAGAGTTTAGAAACCCCTATCGATACGGTTGTACTTCCCGCACCGACCAGAATTCATAAACACTCAACCGATAAGTCAACACAGTACAAAACAAATTTTATATTCACTAACAAGTACGCTCTCATAGCTATTAATACACTCAACTCATTATAGAGTACTTCCGACTCTATTTAAAAATGAGTAATTTTCCCACCAAAGCCTAGGTTGTCGCCAATCTAAGCTCTGATACCAAATGTGACGGCCCGCCCTTCACGACCCTCGAAACTCGACACAAAATACTCAACAGTATAATATGCCGACGATCGAATGCCGGAAAGACAGATTGAAGAAGAATAAGAAAGTAGATAGAAGAAGAAGAACTAAACAAAATCAGAACCTCACAGTCGCAGCGGATAAAATATAATATATAGAACAGATCTTTACACAAAATGAAACTATATCTGTTTATATACAATACATCATCATCAGAGTATATCAATACAATCATCAATATACAGTCAATCAGTCAATACAACAATCACAGCAGCGGAATAATACAAGTACGAGAAATACGTCTCGGACTCCAGCTCCTCTCCTGAGCTCCATAGCAACCTATACTGGAATATACTCGGTCTGACCCGAGCATTATAATAAAATAACACCCGAGTCAGTCTGGAATACCAGCGCATCATAAATACATCCAAACTGATTATTAAAGTTTCAAAAATCCTTTGAAAACAAAAGCATCTCGTAAGACCACGCCACAAATAAACATGTCGGGTTTTTACCTTACGATAGCTAAACACTTTTTATAAAAGTCCTCTGATATTATAATAGTGTCTAGATACAAATACTTATTAAAATAGCTGAAATTGTTACATGATTAAATTCCAGCATACTAGGTATACAAACAAATACCGTACAAGGCACGTAGGGAAAATGGATTTCCAACGAATGACTAGGCACTGGGGTACCACCTGTCACAGTACGTGGCCTAGATCACAGTACCGAGGAGTACGCCCGCTCCCCTGCAACACAAAGCCGGAATCATCCCTTACTGGATAATTCCAAGTAAAATCACCCCACGGTTGGGATCAGCAACCGCACCACTAAGCCGAAATAAAAGGGACATCTAGACAGGGATGACCTTACTCTCAAGTGGGGGCTACCCACGAAGCCTTGCTGCATAACCCCTGATTTTCAGTCATTCCCGGTTGATGAGGCTCGAGGCTAAACGATACCTTTATAGCACATATCCCTTAGAATGCCCATCGTCCACCTGACGATGTCACGAAAGCATTCGTCCATATAAGTCCGTCCCGGGTCCGAACGGAACCGAAGGCACTACTCCTACTACATCCATTTTGGAAATATCCTCAGGATTAGTAGCGACTAGCCCTTGCACTTCACTGCTCCATCTTCGACTCTGAAATCGTTTTCGCGAAACGTACAAACCGGATCGAAGTGGTTTTCGAGTCTCCAGACCTAGAATCCCGGTATACGGAAACTCGATCCCGGTCTCTTCGAAACGATCAGCGCATTGTCCAATATTGATAGTCGGTGATTTAACTATCAATTAATGTTCACAAACATCCATACACATCCATTACACAATAAATAATCTCCATATTATTTATTTTCTTCTAATATCTTTCAAAGATATATTTTCACATTTCAAAACTCGTTTGAAAACAATTTTCCAAAACTCTTCCTTTACAAGGTAAATCCTTTACCCTTTATTCCCATCGGGAATAACCAAGTATAAAACAATTTGCATTTAAAACAGATAAAAATACTTTATACTGAAATATACTTTAAAATATGAAAATTACTTCTATTTATTTACACAAAATATAAATTTAAAATATGTGAAGAAAACTAGTTATTAACACATAAACTTTGATTTAAAGATAAGGGTTTCAGTTTAACTAAATTCAAAATAGCGTTATAAGAAGAAAAATACTAATTTTAACAGCTTAAGCTAAAACAACTTTTAAATAATCCATTTGTAAAAATAATTAATAATATACTCCCAAATATTACGGTATTAAAAATTATTAATTTATTTCTTTAAAAATAACGATTTCTTAAAAATACTTTTTAAAACGATTTAAAACTTAACCTTTAGTTAAATAAAATCTTTTTATAAACATTTACTTGGTTTTCCCAGGGAAACACTTTCCCGTTTCTAAATATTCCAAAGTACTCTTTCATATAAATCCACTGATTTATTTCAAGTCAATTTATGATTTCAACATAAATTTTCAATTCCCATATTTAACTATGACTTCCTCCGAAGTTCAAACTCAATTTCCTATTCTGGAAATCCATCTTTAACAATATAGTTTTAAAAACATTTTTAAATAAAACATTTTGGTGAATTCTTCAATGAAAGCCAGATTCCCAATTTACTTAAATAAAATCCCAATAAAGAAAACGGTATTTTAAAATATTCTATTAAACTTAAAATTGTACATTTAAATTCGGAAGCTTCATTTTAACATATTTTACCCTTCCGAATATCACTATTCATTATTAAAATAAACCACTATTATTTTACTCAATTTATAATTTCATAAAATTCATTTCCAGAAAATTTATACGTTCCATTTAACGATTGATAAATTTTTCCCAATATTTAAAATCCAAATTTTACCAATTTACATTTTCTATTCCAAAACAGAATTCAATTTTTATATTCCTTTAAATTCCTTATTTAACAAATTTCTTTGATTTCTTTTATATTCCCAATCTATTCATTTATAATTTAATTCTGGAATTATAATTTATACAACAATTTCAGAGAACAATTTAAATTTCCAAATTTATCAATCACAACATATAAACAAGTATCACTATCAATTATAAAATAATTGCTACATTGTGAGGAATCCAGTTGGATCCCTCCAACCTGTTTTTCCCTGCACCACAAATGTTAGCACATCACAATATAAATATCAATCCAGTCTGATAATCACAGATATAATCAACCATTCACACAGATATTTAAATATCAATTATTTATAATGCCTAGCATCCAGATGTGAGTGAGAAAAACTCACTTTGAATTCGGCGAGCGTTCGAAATTTAAATTAAACCGGACGGTGTCCGATTTAACCCAAATTCCTACTTGCCCGGAATGATTCCAGATCTGCGCCATCACGTAGTGCTCGCCTCTGTGATCACGGCGCCGCTCGTTTCGTTGAAATCAGATCACGAACGCACTAGATATGAATTTTACAAATTTCAGTTTCAAATTTAAACAAATCTTTCTTTTATTTAATAACAGATTATACCATCACCGTTCAATTCTCTGAAAGCAGATCAAGGCCGTAGCCTTTAATCTTCTTCCTTGCGCAAACGTCTACAGGCAATCACGAAGACACTCGAACCCAATCATCACATACTAGGGTTGAACGCCGCTGCTCCTACCGTCGACGAGAGCGAGATCAACCACCACCGCCTGGACCGCCTTCGAGAGCTCCATCCTCGGCCCAAACACGGCGAAGCTCGGTCGCCTAGGCTGTCCAAAACAGACGTGCGAACGCCTGCCCTTCCACCGCGATTTGTCGACCATCCAAGGCTCCAAACTTGATCATAGCCGGTAGATATACAGAGCTTAGCGAGCTCTTCGTTTTTGTAGAAGAAATTTTTGAGAAATAATGCATAGATTGAGAGAAAAATTAGAGGGGAGAAGATTGAATGTCAGCCATTGAACGTTATAAGCGGCGGCTGTAGGAGATAGATCTAGGGTTTCGTTATATAAACGTATATATATACATACACCCATTTATTTAATATTAAATCCAATTATAACAAGTATTTACAAACGAACTCCAAATCGCACGCGCCGACTGGCAATCCTAGGGTTTTTCTGCGTTCCGGACACAATAGAATAGGTCTCGTAAGCTAATTTGATTGTATGAGCGAGATACGGAATTAAACGATCAATTTAAAATTAAATCGGTTAAATCGATTTCTAGGCGTTTCGAGCTGCCACGGTCAAACGACAACTCCGATTGCTACGAAAATTGAAATCCGATAATAATTAACTATTACGGATCCAATGAAACTGGTTTCGTCAAATTCCGAGACTGTGCCCCGGAAGGCTATTTTAACTCGTCTATTAAATCAGATGATTTTCTGAAATTATCAGAAACACTTAAAAATTCACTTTTAAAATTTTATTAACTTAACAATAAATCATATAAAATGTATAACCACATTTAAATTCATTCCGGCTCAATCCGGACTCAAAATCTGATTATTTGCAATTTAATAATATTAAATTCATTTTTAAATTAATATAAAATCCCAAATAATAATTTATCGACTTTTAAATTCATCTAAAAATCCAACAACATCATTTATAACCAATCGAACCTAAAATACATTTAAACACCATTTTTATCACTATTTACATTCAGATTTACCCTTATCTCAATTCCGAATATTAAATTTATTACTTCCCCATTATTCAAATTCAACCAGGATTGCTATAACTAAAAATTATAGCTTATTTTATTGAATGAACCCGAATCCATTCATTCCAACATCAATTAAGAATTCACATAAAACATTTAAAATGAATTAAATGTTTAAATTCAATAGCTTAAAAATACGGGATGTTACATACACAACAACACCGTGCACGTGCACCTTCCCTCCGTTCGACTCCAGTCCGTGTCGAGACCTCCAGCACGTCGCCACGGCCACACTCAAACGTCCCCACCAACTGGAACCCATTGATTCACTGGCCATCGAAATCGAGGCCACTCGATCAAACTAGAACGAGACCTCCAATCGGAAATCCCCTCGCACACCATCCTCCGACCACAAACGCGCCACCTCCTCCGACTACGTCTCCGTCCAACCCCACACTAGCCTTCCCCTGAGTGCTGTAACACTCGATCATCTCAGCGAGCCTCATCGATCAAAATTCTAACACCCTCCAAAACTAGGTTACCAGAATTAGATTACCTCCTGTCGCCACCCCAACACTTCGTTCAACCACCCAGTATTTTTCCCGTGACATCCTCACACTCCTTCATTCCCAGTTCAAGTTCCGGGCCCTCTGATCAACGAGACCGACCCCAGCGACTGGAAATGTCGAAAACAGATACACACAAACTGCTGCCCATCCCTATCTCTAAAAATCATGATACAACCTTTAAAAATCATGTTGTCGTATGGGAATTCAGTTTAGATGTCCGAATTCGAAAATCAAGAGGTTCGAAAATGGACAATCTTGAATTAGTTCAGGTAGTTTTGGGTTTCCAGAGACTATCTTAAATTGTTTTAATCTTACACAAATTTTAAAACCTAGTTTATGATGATACAAACATCTTTTGTTTGAATTTGAAGTTCAATCATCAATCAGAAAAGGAGTTAATGATTTTTGAATCAACAGTTTGAGTTTTAAGCTGGAAACAGGTTTGATCTCTGTAAGTATGGAACAGAACTAAGGTTTTATAACCTCCAAACATGTACATATACAAATATACACTTATACCAGCATTCTTCACATACATCAAGCATAAAAACAGATTCAGATATACTTATGGTTTAAAAAAAGAAAGTTACTCACCTGAAAACCAGTTTAAACAGAGAGCACCTTTTGTTTTGAAAATCTGTAGTTGGTCTTCCTTTAAATCCTGATTTGTTTTAATTTGAATGATCATTGTTTTTGAATGAGGATGATATCACTTTAGTTTTCTTTTTTCTCAGTTTTAATGGGGTGAACGAAAACTGGAATGAAGCTTTACTGCATGATGAATTGTTCAGGGTGACAAAATATATTTGTTTGTACAATTTTCTAGCAGAGATATTTTTCTTTGTGGAGGCTGAGGTGATTGTGTTGGGTGCTAGCATTAATTAAGGTGTACAAATTTACATATTTATATTTTCTTTTCCCTTTCATTTCGGCTGATAGACATTAGCATTAGTTGTTGTAGACAAATTTATATACTTATCTTCATTTGCAAGCTATCCTCATGTACATGAAAAAAATTTATTTGTTTTACTTGTTGGCTATGCTTTTATTTTTATTCATAGCTTAAGTATTGATTATTACTTTATAAAATAAGTAAACTTCTATTTTATTAAATTTTATTTATCTTTATGCTTATAGTTTTATTTATTTTGGCCTTGTTACTTTAAAACGAAAAATGAATATCCATAATTAATATATTGTTAGAATTGTTGTCAATGTATTTACTTTATACTTTTAAACAATTTAGATTTAGATTTAAACTCGAATTCAATATATATATATATATTAACTTCAAATTTTCTCATATATGCTCAAGTATACAATATTTTAAATTTAAATGATTTATACAGAATATATTTGAATCCGGGGAAACTCACAATCTATTTATCGTTTTATTTCACTATTTTAATTCAAAAATTCATTTAATTATTAATTTAAATCTATATAAAATCCGGGGTCGTTACAGACTTCCCCCCTTAAAAGAATTTCGTCCTCGAAATTCACAGCCACGAAAACAAAGACAGATGAAGAATGTTTCATCAACTCAAATTGAATATTCATTCTGCATTTGGCTCACCAAATCAGAATATCAATAACAGATACAAGAACGAATCTGTTTGACACTCAACAAAATACTCGGGTTATCCAGATCTACGAAATATGCAGGGGCATCGGTCAGTTCGAAAGGAATAACTAACCATTCGTAGAATATATCCGGACCCAAAGAATAGATAGATATATGGATACAGTTTCAAAACTTTTAGTTTAAAAACTAAGTATACTTATCAACCATAGCAAACAAAGCAACCAATACATCCAAACAAACAATTTTGGCCTATCTGGAGTTTATGTCCCATATTGATGTGATATCCCGGAAATTTGGCAATATCAATTTAATAATCTTTATAAATAATTAAATTGATTTGTTGATTTTATTTTATAAATTGACAAGTTTATTCATTTTAAAAAGCTAATAATAACTAATTTGGCAATATCTTTTCTAACAATTTTAAATTGAGAAGATTTATCTTTCTAAAACTAATATAAGTGTTTATATTTATAATGTATATATATAGGTATATATATTATAAATAGGGAATCTTTAATGTAATAAAAGGATAAGTTTTCAAATTATAATATATATGTATATATATATATTGTTATTTGAAGTTATGTATTAAATTCAATATAGTAATTATCAAAGCTAATGTTAAAAATATTTTCATTTAGAATATATATATTTGTATATATTGGAATGGAAAGAATATTGAATTTGAATTTAATAAAGTATTTTCAAACTTTAATATATATATAATTTGTAATTTGGAAATTTGTAATTTAACTTAATACTTTTGAAAATGATATTTATGATTTAAATAACAAGAATAATTTCTTATTTAAAAATATATATATATATGTAAGCTTAAGTTTAAATAAGATTTAAATAAGAAGTTTATTAGTTTTAATAACCTTTTCTCTTTTAAAATTCAAATATAAGTCAAAATAGGTTTGTAAAAATATATATAGAGTTAAAATAAGTTCTCAAGCATTTATAAATATGTTATATGTATTTGATTAAAGCATAAGTTATTTTTATAATTGTTTTTCACATTTGTATATTTATTAAAATCTAAAAGCTTAAATTATAAAAAGAGATAAATACATTATATACTTATAAATATTTCATAAAAACATATAAATGTCTTAAATAAATTTATTAAAAACAAGAGTAACACTTGTTGGCATATTAGAGTAGTTTAGTGACATTTGTAATTTGCAAACCTATGTGTAAGCTAATTAAAAGGACAAGTGGCTTTATCTATTTTATTTTCTTTTCTCCAAATTGTAAAAATTTATGTAAGAAGAAAAATCTGTTTTCTCTTTTCAGTTTAAGATTATCTTTTCTTCAAATTCTTTCTCCACTAAGAACAATTCGAATCTAAATATTCAAAGAAGAATGAAAAACCTGAAATCAAAATAGAAACCTGGAAACCAAATTCAAAGAAGATGTAAATCTGGAATTCTCAAATACAAATCAGTCTGGAAAATCTGGGGATTTAACTGCAAATCAAAAGAAGATCAAATCAGTTTCAAACCTATCAATTAGTAACCAAAGATCAACAGCAAGAATCAAATTGCAAGTTTTTAATTCAACAAAGCAAAAGAAATTAAGTTCAAAAATCAACATGCAGATGATAATTCAAAAGCCTGGAAAACAGCTTCTATTCTCTGTTCTTTGAGGTGAGTAAACATAAGTTTTAAAAACAGTTTAAATTGGATTTCAGTTAGATGATTTTGAATGAAAATATCCTGTTATCTGAAATGCTGGAATTAAATGTATGCATGCTTGTATATGAGAGTTTGATTTCCTGTATAGATATAATTTAGTCTCTGTTTAGTGATAATAGACATGATCTCTTAATCAAACCATTATTTCATCATTTAATCACTGTTAGCCCTTGATTTGTGAATAAAAGATGTTTAAAATCATATGATATCATTATTGAAAATAAGTTGTGAAACTTTTATAAAATATTTGACTTGAAATTTTATAAACAGCAGTAAAATATAAATTTGGTCAAAAATTGATTAATTTAATTTTAAGTTTGAATTGCATAATTGAATTCCTATTGCTAAATCATGAATTTTAAGATATGGATCATGATTTCTAGTTGGGAAATTAAAGAGAATTTTGGGATTTTCTGTTTTGGGCATTTTGGTCGATTCACGGCGAACAACGGCGAAGTTGGGGACGTGTTTGAGCTCGAAGGTGGAGGGGGCAATGGAGATCATAGGAAAAATAAATTGGGAATTTATTTAGATTCGAGTTGGCCAATAATTGATGGATTAGGGTTTAACACCCTGTGTTTTGTCGTTGATGTTCATTTGATCTTCGCGGCGATGAGGGGCTATCGGAGTCCATCGCGAGTGGTTCTGGAGGTACGGGAGGTTGCGACGTGGCCTAGGGAAGGATCGCGTGTCATCTCGAGGCAAGGATCATCGGCGGCAACAAATTTTCTGATGATATTAGGTTCAGGCAGTTGGGTTCGATGATCATTTTTCGAATACTCGATCGAACGAGTTTTCTGGGTATAGCGTTGTGTTGCGGAGGTCGTTTGCGAAGTGTCGGAGGTTGGAGCAGGATTCATCGCCGATCAACGTGGTCGTGCACGTTAACGTGCACGTTTGTGCACGAGCTCGTTCGTATGCAAGTTTGGAAGCAGGCGACTTTGGTTTCGGGGAAGAAAGGAACTACTCGAGGAGATCTCGTGATTTTTGTCAAGAGACTCGAAGCAGGAAGCTTAGTTGAGTGACTCGATAATTACTTCGAGAATTCTAAAGTTTTTCTCGGGTTTTGGTAGGAATGGGTTTTTAAGAATTATTCAGGAATGTTTTAAAAGTTTTAACAAAAGAAACTTTGTTTCTATGGTATTCCGGAGTTTTAAAAACAAGGATAAAACAAGATTTTTACTTTTAAAACTAATTTGTTTTCTAGAAAAATTGTTTAAACAAGTCTTAGTAATTTAAATAAATAAGTTAAAAAAAAATAGGAAGTGGATTTAAAAATGATCTTTGTATTTAAAATTTATTTAATAACTTTGAATGGTTTCAAGAGTTATAAGGAAGAAATTAAATGTTGTAATTGTTTAATTATAATAAAGATTTTTATCTTAAGAAATTAAGATTTGATTTATTAAAAGAAATTAATGTGTGAAATTCATAAGGATAATTCATTTATTTTAAATAATTTAAGAATAGATAATAATTTAATTAAGATAAATGATTTTCTTAATTAAGATCTTTAAGTATAAGGAGTTAAGAAATTATTTAATTCAATTTAAATAATTAGTTAAATAATTAACTAAGTAGTTAATTAATGATTAACTTAAGATAATCATTTATAAATTAATTAAGTATAATTACTTGTTGAAGTAATTAAGGAATAATTACTGAATATAATTAAGTAAAGATAAAATATTTAATAAAGTAATTAGAGGATAATTATTTTATTAAATGAAAATGATTAAGAGTTAATCACTTGTTATTAATTTAATAATTTATTAAATTAATTAAAGGATTAGATTAATCAAAGACGATTAATAATTGTGGTTTAATTAAGGTTAATTAATAATGTAATTAATTATTTATGAAAGTAATTAATTAAAGTAATTAATTAATAGAAGTAATTAAAGGAAGATAATTACTGGATTAGATTAATCAAAGATGATTAATAATTATGGATTAATTAAGAATAATTACTTAATGTAATTAATAAATAATTAAAGATGTAATTAGAGATCATTAGTTTATAATTAATGATGTAATTAAGAGTTAATTTATTTAGATTAATTAATCAAATGATAACTAATTAATTATAATTAATTAAGGATTAAAGTAATTGATTATAATTAATTGATTTATGAAGTAATTAAAGGTTAATTACTGTATTTAATTAAGAATAATTAATTTGTGAAATTAATTAAAGATAATTACTCAAATGTAATTAAAGTATAATTAATCAAGGTGATTAATTAAAATGGATAATTAGAGAAGATTAATTAATTTATTTGTAATTAATTAATGATTATATAAGAAAGATTTATAATGATAAGAAATTAATTTAATTTACTTTAAATTAATTAAGAGATGAAGTAATTAATTTAATTCACTTTAAATTAATTAAAGATAGAGATAGTTAATTTAATTCATTTTAAATTAACTATGTTGTGATTAAGTAAATCATTGCTTATATAAGAATGAATGACATTGATTGTCTTGAATGAATGTATCTCAGAAATGAGATAAGATGTTGTGTAGTATGAATGCTTGGTTGCATTATGATGGTAATATAGATTAACTATTGTGATGTTGATATGGATTACCTATTTGGTTATGAATCATCTGTTTAAATGATAATGTGATTATCAATTGTGACTTGTGAATTATCTATCTGTATAGATAAGTTAAATTGTTTAAACCTTTAAACAACTTGGCCTTAAAAGATACGTTTTGGATTTCGATGAGACCGGGATCGGGTTTCCGTATACCGGTATTCCAGGTCTGGAGACCCGAATACCACATCGATCCAAATTAACGATAGGTCGTGAATCTCAAGTGAAGATGAAGATTCAGAGTGCAAGGGTTATTGTCGTTAACTCTGAGGGTGATTCCAAAACGAGTGTAACGAGATAATGCCTTCGGTTTCGTTCCAACCCGGAACGAACTTGTATGGATTGAATGCTTTCAGCACATCGTCAGGCGGACGATGAGCATTCTAAGTGATATGTTCTGATTAAAGGTAATCGTAACCTCAAGCTTCATCAACAGGGAATGGCTAAAACAGGGGAGGTGCAGCAAGGCTTCGTGGGTAGCGCCCACTGAGAGCAAGATAGATCCCTGTCTAGAGGTCCCTTTCTATATTTCGGCTTAGTGGTAGTTGGAACTGCAGCCAACTACGGGATTGTCTTGTTCGGGATTATCCAGTAAGGGATGGTTCCTGCTTTGTGTTGCAGGGGAGCGGGCGTACTCCTCGGTACGGTGATCTAGGCCACGTACTGTGACGGGCGGTACCCCAGTAGCCCTGCCATTGATGGAAACCCATTCTTCCTACGAGACCCTACGGTTTTGATTGTATAACCCACTTTGTGGCTAGTATGCTGGAATTTAATAATGTAACAATTTCAGCTATATGAGTATTTATTTAAAAACCCTAGACCCTATTATAGTATAATTGAATTTCCTATCAAAGTTTTGGTTAGCGTAAGGTAAAAACTTACCCATGTTTATGTGTGGGAAGTCTTATGTGATACCTTTTGTTTTCAAAGATTTTTCAAATTTAAGCAACTTTTAACCGTTTACTCACACCAGACCCATGTCTGACCCAAGTGTTTATTTTCTGTTTTATTAAACCCTTGGGTACTCAAATTTGTATGAGTAGTCAAGGGATTCAGGTTAGCCTTGACGAATTCTGGAGGAGATTGGAGTAGGAGGCTTCAGCGTGTAGATATATAGAGTTTCCGCTGTGATGTTGTATTGTACTGATGTACTTGTGTTGTATAATAGACAGAAGTTTATAACTGTCTATTCTGTGATGTATAAATTGTGTACTCTGGTGTATATGATACTATGTAATATCTTATGTGATATAATATATTTTTCGTTCCGCTGTGAGATTTCTGATGTGTTGTTGTTCTTTCTTCTTTTCCTTTCTTCTTCTATCCCTTTCTTTCTTATTAATGATGCGTCTTTCTGGGCAAAGAAAGTCGGGTCGTTACATTTGGTATCAGAGCATTAGGTTGAGTGAATACCTAGGCTCTGGAGTGGTGTCTATCTTGAGAGAGCGTATTTGTAATTTTTATATAACTATATATATATTTATTCTACCTATTGTTGGATTACCTGCTCGGGTTTTCCAAAATTAAGTTATAAAGATAGATGAGGTAGGTTGTGTGTAACACAACTACCATTGATTGGAGTTTGAATGTTTGGAGTTGGAAGAATATCTATCGAGACTGTAGACCTAATACTGTCTCGAGTGAGCTTTGCTGTGGTGAAGGATTTCATTGATCTCCGAAAGAAACGATTAAGGTTCGGAGTCAATCTTTGAAGTGCAGTTGGATGAGTAGAGTTTGGATCTACCAGTTAAGCAGAAGCAAGTGATGTATCTTGGTAACTTCTGGAGGAAGTAGCTGTGTGATGAGATACAGTGATTATGGATGTTCCTGAAGATATTTTCTTTGGAACGAGTTTAAGGAGTAAGTCTGTTTCGGTGTTGTGGATAAGTTCAGCATGGCGTCTTTGTTTGAGATTCGAATTTCTCGAGAAGCTTTGGATAGGAAGTCTTTGGCATCAGTGTCAGCCGTGCAGTTCGGAGTGTTCTGTGTGTTAGCAGGAAGTTTTCTGGCTGAGCAGTTTTTCTGAAGGTGAAGTTCGGAAGCAGCAGTATGACTCATTTCTCCGACGATTTAGGAAATCTTTGTAGTCCGGGCAGATGGTGAATGTTTTCTTGAAGGGTTAACTTGTTTGGAAAAGTTTAAAGCTGTTTTAATTGGTAAAGAGAGAACAGTTTCTTTGGAATCCGAACTAGATAGGATCGCAAAAGTGACTTGCGATTAGTTTGAAAGTTCATCTTGAGTAATCTTTTGTAGGGAGTTGAGGCATCTCAAGAGGAAGTAAAAGTTATCGAAGAGGTCAACGGTTTGCTCAAATTTAAAGATTTAGTTTATACCGATTTGGTTCCTAGAGAAGGATTTGGTGAAGTATCTTAGAATTTTATAGAGTATCTGTGTTTTCTCTTCTGCTTCTAATTTCGAGTTTCCTCTAGCTAAGGATAGCTGAAGACAGTACCCTTGACCGAGGACTCGTCTATTCTTTGGGAAGTTGGTTATGTCTTTAAGATAACCAATGTTTCCGCTTGTTTGTAGATCTAGTTTGTGCTCGAGTCCATCGACATTCTCATCTATTTCAAAATCAGAGTTGTGCAGCGAAAGCAAAGGTAGTAGCTGTGCAAGAAAGGAAGTAACCTCAGATTTCTACAAGAAGTTTATGTGAATTTCTAAGTGTGTATAGAATTTTTTGGAATCTGGAAATTCAGTCTTATATTGCTTGTGGAGTAGAGTTTGTGGATTTCAGTAGATTTTGGAATATCATCTTGTTGAGTAGGATCTGGAAATTGGTTTGATGTGGGTTTAGTCTGTTTCAAGAGGCATCAGCAAGAGTTAAGCTGATCAGGAAGGATGAAGTGACTCAGGATCGTCAAAGGAGTTATGCAGTTAAGAATTGATGGAATTTGGAATTTGAAGTTGAAATTGGATATTGCTTAAGTTTTCTCCGATCAAAGGAGATATAAGATTTAGTAAGACCGGAGAGTAAGCTCCGGAAGTATTATGAGATTTTTCTGTGTTCTTTGGAGATTAGATTTTGATTCCCAGGATTGAGTTGCCAGTTCGGATAACTGGAATTCATTTTATTTCACATATCTCTGAGGAATATGTGTATGATTCATCGAGTGATGGAATCAGCAGTTCAGAAGGATAGTTGGGATGGTTTTGAGTTAGTCTGATATCTTGTTCAGATTTGTGATCTAGAAAGGAAGGACTTCTAGATTATTGTAGATAATTAGTTTAGATCCTGTAGAACGAGTCTCCCGGTATATATATATATATATACTTGGGGAAACTCGAGTAAATTTTATCCAGATTTTGACTGGATAGTTAAATTTGTTTGATTAAATTGTTTGCTATGATTGTTAGAATATGATTGATATGTATGGTTGCTGTTTGAAATTAAAATTAAAATTTTGCGGGGTTATTAAATTATCTTTGCTTTTAAATTTCGGGGACGAAATTATTTTAAGGGGGAAGGAATGTGATATCCCGGAAATTTGGCAATATCAATTTAATAATCTTTATAAATAATTAAATTGATTTGTTGATTTTATTTTATAAATTGACAAGTTTATTCATTTTAAAAAGCTAATAATAACTAATTTGGCAATATCTTTTCTAACAATTTTAAATTGAGAAGATTTATCTTTCTAAAACTAATATAAGTGTTTATATTTATAATGTATATATATAGGTATATATATATTATAAATAGGGAATCTTTAATGTAATAAAAGGATAAGTTTTCAAATTATAATATATATGTATATATATATATTGTTATTTGAAGTTATGTATTAAATTCAATATAGTAATTATCAAAGCTAATGTTAAAAATATTTTCATTTAGAATATATATATTTGTATATATTGGAATGGAAAGAATATTGAATTTGAATTTAATAAAGTATTTTCAAACTTTAATATATATATAATTTGTAATTTGGAAATTTGTAATTTAACTTAATACTTTTGAAAATGATATTTATGATTTAAATAACAAGAATAATTTCTTATTTAAAAATATATATATATATGTAAGCTTAAGTTTAAATAAGATTTAAATAAGAAGTTTATTAGTTTTAATAACCTTTTCTCTTTTAAAATTCAAATATAAGTCAAAATAGGTTTGTAAAAATATATATAGAGTTAAAATAAGTTCTCAAGCATTTATAAATATGTTATATGTATTTGATTAAAGCATAAGTTATTTTTATAATTGTTTTTCACATTTGTATATTTATTAAAATCTAAAAGCTTAAATTATAAAAAGAGATAAATACATTATATACTTATAAATATTTCATAAAAACATATAAATGTCTTAAATAAATTTATTAAAAACAAGAGTAACACTTGTTGGCATATTAGAGTAGTTTAGTGACATTTGTAATTTGCAAACCTATGTGTAAGCTAATTAAAAGGACAAGTGGCTTTATCTATTTTATTTTCTTTTCTCCAAATTGTAAAAATTTATGTAAGAAGAAAAATCTGTTTTCTCTTTTCAGTTTAAGATTATCTTTTCTTCAAATTCTTTCTCCACTAAGAACAATTCGAATCTAAATATTCAAAGAAGAATGAAAAACCTGAAATCAAAATAGAAACCTGGAAACCAAATTCAAAGAAGATGTAAATCTGGAATTCTCAAATACAAATCAGTCTGGAAAATCTGGGGATTTAACTGCAAATCAAAAGAAGATCAAATCAGTTTCAAACCTATCAATTAGTAACCAAAGATCAACAGCAAGAATCAAATTGCAAGTTTTTAATTCAACAAAGCAAAAGAAATTAAGTTCAAAAATCAACATGCAGATGATAATTCAAAAGCCTGGAAAACAGCTTCTATTCTCTGTTCTTTGAGGTGAGTAAACATAAGTTTTAAAAACAGTTTAAATTGGATTTCAGTTAGATGATTTTGAATGAAAATATCCTGTTATCTGAAATGCTGGAATTAAATGTATGCATGCTTGTATATGAGAGTTTGATTTCCTGTATAGATATAATTTAGTCTCTGTTTAGTGATAATAGACATGATCTCTTAATCAAACCATTATTTCATCATTTAATCACTGTTAGCCCTTGATTTGTGAATAAAAGATGTTTAAAATCATATGATATCATTATTGAAAATAAGTTGTGAAACTTTTATAAAATATTTGACTTGAAATTTTATAAACAGCAGTAAAATATAAATTTGGTCAAAAATTGATTAATTTAATTTTAAGTTTGAATTGCATAATTGAATTCCTAATGCTAAATCATGAATTTTAAGATATGGATCATGATTTCTAGTTGGGAAATTAAAGAGAATTTTGGGATTTTCTGTTTTGGGCATTTTGGTCGATTCACGGCGAACAACGGCGAAGTTGGGGACGTGTTTGAGCTCGAAGGTGGAGGGGGCAATGGAGATCATAGGAAAAATAAATTGGGAATTTATTTAGATTCGAGTTGGCCAATAATTGATGGATTAGGGTTTAACACCCTGTGTTTTGTCGTTGATGTTCATTTGATCTTCGCGGCGATGAGGGGCTATCGGAGTCCATCGCGAGTGGTTCTGGAGGTACGGGAGGTTGCGACGTGGCCTAGGGAAGGATCGCGTGTCATCTCGAGGCAAGGATCATCGGCGGCAACAAATTTTCTGATGATATTAGGTTCAGGCAGTTGGGTTCGATGATCATTTTTCGAATACTCGATCGAACGAGTTTTCTGGGTATAGCGTTGTGTTGCGGAGGTCGTTTGCGAAGTGTCGGAGGTTGGAGCAGGATTCATCGCCGATCAACGTGGTCGTGCACGTTAACGTGCACGTTTGTGCACGAGCTCGTTCGTATGCAAGTTTGGAAGCAGGCGACTTTGGTTTCGGGGAAGAAAGGAACTACTCGAGGAGATCTCGTGATTTTTGTCAAGAGACTCGAAGCAGGAAGCTTAGTTGAGTGACTCGATAATTACTTCGAGAATTCTAAAGTTTTTCTCGGGTTTTGGTAGGAATGGGTTTTTAAGAATTATTCAGGAATGTTTTAAAAGTTTTAACAAAAGAAACTTTGTTTCTATGGTATTCCGGAGTTTTAAAAACAAGGATAAAACAAGATTTTTACTTTTAAAACTAATTTGTTTTCTAGAAAAATTGTTTAAACAAGTCTTAGTAATTTAAATAAATAAGTTAAAAAAAAAATAGGAAGTGGATTTAAAAATGATCTTTGTATTTAAAATTTATTTAATAACTTTGAATGGTTTCAAGAGTTATAAGGAAGAAATTAAATGTTGTAATTGTTTAATTATAATAAAGATTTTTATCTTAAGAAATTAAGATTTGATTTATTAAAAGAAATTAATGTGTGAAATTCATAAGGATAATTCATTTATTTTAAATAATTTAAGAATAGATAATAATTTAATTAAGATAAATGATTTTCTTAATTAAGATCTTTAAGTATAAGGAGTTAAGAAATTATTTAATTCAATTTAAATAATTAGTTAAATAATTAACTAAGTAGTTAATTAATGATTAACTTAAGATAATCATTTATAAATTAATTAAGTATAATTACTTGTTGAAGTAATTAAGGAATAATTACTGAATATAATTAAGTAAAGATAAAATATTTAATAAAGTAATTAGAGGATAATTATTTTATTAAATGAAAATGATTAAGAGTTAATCACTTGTTATTAATTTAATAATTTATTAAATTAATTAAAGGATTAGATTAATCAAAGACGATTAATAATTGTGGTTTAATTAAGGTTAATTAATAATGTAATTAATTATTTATGAAAGTAATTAATTAAAGTAATTAATTAATAGAAGTAATTAAAGGAAGATAATTACTGGATTAGATTAATCAAAGATGATTAATAATTATGGATTAATTAAGAATAATTACTTAATGTAATTAATAAATAATTAAAGATGTAATTAGAGATCATTAGTTTATAATTAATGATGTAATTAAGAGTTAATTTATTTAGATTAATTAATCAAATGATAACTAATTAATTATAATTAATTAAGGATTAAAGTAATTGATTATAATTAATTGATTTATGAAGTAATTAAAGGTTAATTACTGTATTTAATTAAGAATAATTAATTTGTGAAATTAATTAAAGATAATTACTCAAATGTAATTAAAGTATAATTAATCAAGGTGATTAATTAAAATGGATAATTAGAGAAGATTAATTAATTTATTTGTAATTAATTAATGATTATATAAGAAAGATTTATAATGATAAGAAATTAATTTAATTTACTTTAAATTAATTAAGAGATGAAGTAATTAATTTAATTCACTTTAAATTAATTAAAGATAGAGATAGTTAATTTAAGTCATTTTAAATTAACTATGTTGTGATTAAGTAAATCATTGCTTATATAAGAATGAATGACATTGATTGTCTTGAATGAATGTATCTCAGAAATGAGATAAGATGTTGTGTAGTATGAATGCTTGGTTGCATTATGATGGTAATATAGATTAACTATTGTGATGTTGATATGGATTACCTATTTGGTTATGAATCATCTGTTTAAATGATAATGTGATTATCAATTGTGACTTGTGAATTATCTATCTGTATAGATAAGTTAAATTGTTTAAACCTTTAAACAACTTGGCCTTAAAAGATACGTTTTGGATTTCGATGAGACCTGTAACGACCCAGAATTTTGAACGAATTAAATTGAGAATATTTAATTAATTTTAAATATTTGAACGATGATTTAATTTGAATCCCCGATATAACTTTGAAAATTTGCGATTAAACTTTAAAATTTAATCGATTGAATGCTGAATTAAAATTTGAATCTACGATTTTAAGTCGAAGAAAAATATTTCGAAAGCTTTTAAAATTCGTATTGATAATACTGAAGATGATTAAAGCTTCAGAATTTAATTTCGAACTGTTTTGTTCAGTTTTGAAAATAATCACTCGAACCGATATTTATAAAATAGTCAATTTTCAAACAGTCTAGGAATTCGACGAAACCAGTTCCATTGGGTCCGGAATGTTGTATTATTGCCGGATTTCAACTTTCGTATTTTTCGGAGTTCGTATGTGAGAATACGACACGAAAACGCATTGAAGTTTTTATCGAGATTTAAATTTAAATTTTAAATTTTAAATTTATGGTCAAAATCATCACCACGTTCTCCTCCCTGGAATCGCGCCTGCAATCGCGAAAAGGATCGTGCCAACCATCTCCTTTCAGATTCAAATAACCACCTTCCCCCAAATCTCGTTCAAACGAAGAAAAAAAAAACGAAGTAAGAAATGGCAGAACGAAAATTCTCGTTCAACTCTAAATTTGCCGAGCCTTCATCTTTACACTTTTCAATTCCCTCTCCTCTTCCGTTTTCAAGCGCGAATAGAAAAAATATAGAATCATGGCCGCTCCCCAAAATTCTTCGACCTCGTGGGGGCATCGCAACGAGCTTCGCGAGCTAGGGCACGGCAGCTCGAGCCGAGCAAGCAGGGGGCGGCGCGCGAGTTCGTTCGCGATGAACTAAGGCCTCGGTGGCCAATGTCGCGTGCTCGACAGGGCGCGGTGATCTGGGTGGAGGCGCGCACTCGTGGGAAGGAGCTGCGTCGCAATGACATTCTGGTGAGAGTCGTGGACTCAGGACCTTGAGGGCGGCATGGGTTTGCGATCAGTGGCGAACACGGCAGAGATGGCGGCGGCTTCACGAGTTCGTCGATGTTCGATTTGGAAGGCAATGGCAGCGGCAAGTCAGGTCTCGGCGTCGTGGTCGATTGGGGTTGCCGCAGGGTCGTACTCAGCCAGAAGTGGAAGTAGCAGGCGTGGTGGTCGTGAATTCGTTCGCGATCGAAGGATGGCTGCAGATCGTTCGAGGTGGTTGAGGTTCGAATCTTAAGTTTTATTTCATTTTGTTAAATTTAAATTTAGATTAGATGTTGTTATAGTTTATGTTTATAAAATGTATATATATGTATACAGATTGAAGAATATAATTTTGACAGTAAGAAAAAGAATTTTTATATAATTAGATGGGTAAATTAATTTAAGGATAAGTTAATTTAATCTATTAAAAGAAGTTTGGTTTAAATTTAGTTTGTTTAGTTACATATAATTTTCAAAAGGTTTAAACAAGTTTTAGATGAAAAAAATATATATAATAAAGTAGTTTTAAAGGAAGACTTAGTTTAAATTTTTAATTATAGTTAAATAAAATTATTAAAAGAGAAAATTTGTTAATAGAATAATTTGGCTAATTTAATTTAACTAATAGGGAATTTATTTTTAGATTTGTTAAAATTAAAAGTGTTAACCAATTTAATCCATTAAAAAGAAATTGTTATTCGATTTTTTTTCGAATATTAACAAATGTGTATAAATATTTATACAAGGTCAAAACTGTGAAATCAAGTCGGAAATGGAAAATGCACTGCGAATAAAAAGCTAAGGTGAGATTTTTCTCACTCGAAGGAAAATTTAAATTTTCAGTTATTGATTTGATTGACTGTTTGATTGCTATTGAATGTGATATTAGATATTTTAGGATATATCTATTATATATAGCAGTATATACATATTGGCATATGTATATATTGGATTGATTGATTTCCCGCCTCGTATAGCGGATGAGACCCTATTGCGCCGTTAGTAAGCGGATTTATAAAAACCTATATACCGCGATAATTCCGTACTGGAGCGGAATTGGTATTGTGCTGACGTCTTTGGATGCAGGGAAACAGGTTGGAGGGATCCAACTGGACCCCTCACATTGATTGAATTTATTTCTACTGTGATGTGGTAATCTGTGAATGATTATTGTTGTTATTGAATTGATATCTGAAAATTGTTGAAAAGCTAAAATTTAGCTGAATGGATGTTTTGACATCATTGGATTCCAAAGATAAACGAAATTGAATTTTTGAAATTCAAGTAGAAATTTCTAAGTGAATCAATTTTAGAAATTGAATAAATTTCGAAGAAAGGAATTTTAAAGTATAAAAAGTAAATTTTTATAATCTTATGGAATAAATTCCAGAATAAAGTGAAATTGCTAAATAAAAGAATTTCATAAAACAGTGATTATAAATTGAAGAATTTAATTTAAATTTGGATTTTTAAATAGATTGAAAGAGACAAAGAAATTTATTCTCTTCAAAAGGAATTTATTTAAAATGAAATAAGTTGGAAGTCTAATTAGAAATTAAATATATGAATTGAAATAACTTGGGAAATCAATGAAAAAATGATTTCAAATTGAAGAATTCTTTTAAAAATAGAATATTGAATAAATTGGAAAGAATAAGGAAAATTATTTAGAAATGATAAGATTTTGGAAATCAATCTGTAATTGATGTAGTATTTGGAAATGACGTTAAAATGGGTTTATAAAAGGGTAAATTTTACAGTTGTAAAGTTTTAAAAGAATGATCTTTGTAAATAAATGAAATTATAAGTATTTAACTTATAATCTGGATTGAGGTATATAAATTGAATTGTGAATTGAATTGGTAAAAAAAAAAAAAGATTTATAAACTGAAGTTTTTTATAAATAGAAATAGAATTTATAACCGTGTTTATAAATTCGAAATCGATTGAATTTGATAAATTAAATATAGAAGATTATCAAAGAAGATATATTCGCGATTTTGGATAGCGAATTTTTATTGAAATAAAAATGTGTGGAAAAGATTGAAATTGGGTTAAGTAAATTATATTCACGATTTTGGACAGTGAATATATTGTTAAGTAAAATAGATATGGTTTTGGGAAAGTGATATTTGAAATGAAGTTAAACATTTTAAAGATGTTTTAAATGTATTATGAATCGAAAGCATAGATTTCCGCAGTTCTTGTTGAAATAGACGTTTTCGAGAAATTTAAGGAAATGGTGGACTATAACACTATTGTTATAGTAAATGATTTCCGAAAGGAAATGTTTTGATGTAGTATTGGGATTTATGTATCTATCTAAATCCGAATCCCTATACTAGTGATTTCGAGTCGTCGTAACGATGTTTTACGCAACATTCGTTTTGACTCAAATAGATGTTGAAATTTATGATTTCCTTAAAGAATGAATATATACTTAATTTGATTTAAGTATATCGAATATTTTCTAAGTGTTGAAAATAAATGATTTGTGAATTACTTATTTTTAAATAAGTATGGAATGTTTTCCAATATGAAATGAACGTTTTTAAGATTTATCTTCTTAAAGATAAATCGAAATCGAATATTGAAAACGATTTGAAAATCGTATATCAGTAGATATTTTGAAAGATATAAATTCTCTATGGAATTTATAAAGGAAAGGGAAACTGTTTAGAAAAATAAACGTTGATTTATTTTTAAAGTGTGGAAAATTTTATATCTAGTAAAAGATATTTTTGGAAGATAAAATAATTTGGAAAATTATTTGGAATCTGATGATGTTGCGCATCTTTATTGATAGTTAAATAACCGACTATCAATAATTACCTTGAGTAGGTATTTGTTGTGAATTGGATGAATTTGAATGCCACACTTATTTTTGAATAATCGCTCACTATTCGGGTTAGCCGGGAAAGGACCATGGGGTCGTATAACCCATTCCGAATATGTGATACGTCGTTATGAATCGCATTTGAAGACCGGTGTTGAAGACCGGATATTTTTGAAAACGGAAGGATTACCGTCGAGTTACTCTACATCGACTGATCTTCGATTTAGAGGTTTTATCACCCTTAGTGACGGGAAGTCCTGACGTGATTGAAAATTATCCGGAATTGCAAGGGCTTCGTAAGAAGTGCCTTCGGTTCTGTTCGATCCCGGAACAGACTTATATGGATTGTGTGTCTGACGTTACAATTTGAGATATAAAGCTGATTTCTTTCAAATACATTTCTGTTGGTGGCGGAGAATTTATTCTCTTAGCTTAACACCCTTCTCTGAGACGTACGAGCTCAGAGGTTATGTAGTTGAAATTCATCAGCGATATATCCCAATTTGGTAACGTGGCATACTGAGTGTTGCTGTGAAATGATCAGTGTTTGATCATTTGCGATATGATCATTCGTTTGATCTTATATCTTTGTGATCATAGGTTGATCATTTTTGTTTGACCCGAAGCAGGGCTTTTTTGAGAAAGCGTAGCTTTGTGGACGAGACTTCGTCGAGCCTCACACCCCGGAAATGGTCGAAACAGGACGAATGCGGCAAGGTTCTAGGGAGTAGCGCCCCTTAGTGTATGTCATTCCTTCTGGATAAAGGTGGTATCATGGTATGGAGCCCAGATACTTAACCTCTGTGGTTACTGCATTATTATTATCTATGTGGTTTGTTGCGAATCGGGGATCCTCGGGAAGATCGGTGACGATCGGGGGATGGCATACGCGTGTCAGTAGTTACCTATTTTTGCAGAGGTAACCCGGCCTTGTGTTGGCAGAGATCCGGTTAGGTTCTCGGGTCGTCTATTCCAGGGACGTACCCATCGTGGATAGGAAGTTCCTTAGCCTGACCATTTGTTGGAAATCCAAAGAAACAATACGCGACTTGTACGGTATTAGTTGTAGAACCTGCCATTTAATATGGTAGCTATAGCAAGCATACTATAATGGTACCTATGCTGGCTAAGATTTATATTATACTTTCGAAATGTTTTCTACACTATGCACTAAAAATAATATCAAAAAGAATTTGATTTTTTCGTAGTAAGCATC
Organism: Allium fistulosum; assembly: GCA_030737815.1. Lineage (NCBI taxonomy): Eukaryota > Viridiplantae > Streptophyta > Magnoliopsida > Asparagales > Amaryllidaceae > Allium > Allium fistulosum. Next base: position 242,015,178 of record CM060902.1, read on the forward strand.
TTTGACTATCATAAGAAGAAATCTCCTCCAAGTCTGCGTTTGCATTGTGTGTGTGGCAGGAGGTCTTATGGTAGTTTCATTTTCCAAAAGCATTGCGAATTGACTTTAAAAATATTCCTGTTGTTTAATTTAAAGAATAACTGTTTTACGATCTCACACCAGTCACCATGACTGACTCGGAGTTTATTGTTTCCCTTCTAAACTCTGGGTGCCCACCAATTTCCACACGGGCAGTCTAGAGTTAGATTATCAGGATATTCTGGATATTCTGGAGCTTTGGAGATAAGCTGGATGACGAGACGTAGTATTTGTATCTGATATATTTATTCCGCTGTGTATTCTGTATGAGGACAAGTTTATATAACTGTCCATTGTTGTACTGAGTTGTATATTGACTCTGATGATTGATGTATGTATAAAATGATATAGTTCTTTATTTAAAGATTATTCATTTATCTATTATATATTGTTCCGCTGCGATAGGTGAGATTCTGATATTGTTTCTGTTCTGATGTTGTTCTGTTGTTCTTCTTTTCTTTTTCTTCTCTTTTTCTTCTATCTTCTTCTTCTTCTACTTTTTCTTTTTCTTAAAACCATAACTTTTCGGGTTTCCGGCATTCGATGGCTCAGCAGTCGATAAAGTGAGTATCGATGTTGAATTTTCGAAAGTCGAAAATTTTCGGGACGTTACATTTGGTATCAGAGCATATGGTTAAGCGACAACCCTGCTATGTTGGGTGTTACTCATTAGAGATAGAGTCAGTAGTACTCTAGAATGAGTTGAGTGTAATAATAGATATGAGTGAGTATTTGTTATTTAATATAAAATTGTTTTGTATTGTGATGATTGGTTTATTGAGTGGTATATGAACCTTCGTCGGCACAGTCTGCAAAACTGTATCGAAGGGGTTTCTAAACACTTGAATAGAACAATTCGGCACAGTATTGTTTTAAATAGGGTGAATGAAATAATTTTGCCCAAAACTATTTTTTGTATAGAAAAGAAATGGTTTTCTATAAATTATCTTAGTATATGGATGCTTGGTTGTTAGGAAGAAATAACATTGAAATATTATCATTGTTATATTGAAATTGAATTAAAGTAATAACCAAAGATTGAAGATAAATCCATTTAACAAGTGAAATTTATAATTGTGAATTGAAAGATAAGAAAATAAAATTTTATATACGAATGAAATTTGTAAATTTAAAGTGTAAGTGAATTTATAATTGAAAATGGAATTCCAGGAAGTAATTGAAAATTAAAATTCATTAAAGGAATGGAATTAGTAATAAGAATATATAAATGATTATATAAACCGAAATGTAAATAAGTTGATAACTTATAAAAGATTTGAAAATTTTGGAGATCAGGATTTTTTGATTTGAAAATGAATTTCAAAGGTTTTGAAAAGTATTTTAGAGAGATGAAAAGCTCTAAACTCTTTTAGGTCGCTGGAAAATAACTTCGGTAATGACTGCAGCATTATCGATGTTCATTTTCGGGTTTCCAAAAGAGGAATTGCTGTTGAATTGTTTTAAAAGGAAGTGTTTGAAAAATTGGGTTTTGTTTTTGAAATTCAAAGGATAATTTGAATTGTTTTCAAATGGTTTTGAAAAAGTTGAAACGACTCTGGAATCCTATTTAAAATACTTACGAAATATTAATAAGTTGATAACTTATAGAATATTTGAAATTTGATTAGAATGAAATTCAAATTGAAAATCGAATGAATTAGTGAATGAATGAATAAATTACGATTGCAAGTGCCAGAAAATGAAATTGAATGTTAAAATTCATTTTGAATTTAAAAGTAAATAGAACTGGAATTGAATTTGATAAATGAAGTATTAAACTGAAGGTTAGTAAGTGAAGCTAATTGATTTATTGACCAAATGGATAAGGTTTGAACGAATTAAAATTCAATGATTATAAATAAAGATAAATTGAATTCCAATAGAATTGAAAATGTGAATTATAAGTTCAAATGAATGTGAAATGAAGAATTGAATGAAATTGAATATGTAACTTCAATAGCGAATTTAAAAAGGATATAAGAAGTATATATTGAAAATTTGTAATCGAATGTGCAAAATGATTGGATGCTGTAACTAGATATCATGGCTAGTAGATATACAGATATAAAGGAATTGGAATTTTGATTTCAAAGATAAATTTGAATTGCTCGACAAAAGGTACGTATTTGAATTATAATATGAGTTTTTGATGATTTCTCTCTAGCCGCTTGGCTTTTTCTTTTTCTTTTTTGAAATCTGAGAGTCCGTAGGGACGTTTTGTAGTAGTGCCGTATTAGCCGCGCAAAGGAGACGCTGGCGAAATTTTTCGAAAATTTAGAGTGTTAGAAAATTTTTGAGAAAATTTAAAAGTTTAAATTTGAATTTAAACTTAAATTTGAATTGTTAAGAAAAACAATGTTGTTTTGAAACTTATAATTGAAGTTGGAAAGCTAGTTGAATTGATAACGAATCTTTAGTAGAAAGATTTGTTTTGGAAAATTGATAAAACTATTTGAATATTGAAGATAGTAGACGAGTTAAGGACCACTTTTCCTAACTTGTAATTTCGAGGACGAAATTCTTTTAAGGAGGGAAGTTTGTAACGACCCAGAATTTTGAACGAATTAAATTGAGAATATTTAATTAATTTTAAATATTTGAACGATGATTTAATTTGAATCCCCGATATAACTTTGAAAATTTGCGATTAAACTTTAAAATTTAATCGATTGAATGCTGAATTAAAATTTGAATCTACGATTTTAAGTCGAAGAAAAATATTTCGAAAGCTTTTAAAATTCGTATTGATAATACTGAAGATGATTAAAGCTTCAGAATTTAATTTCGAACTGTTTTGTTCAGTTTTGAAAATAATCACTCGAACCGATATTTATAAAATAGTCAATTTTCAAACAGTCTAGGAATTCGACGAAACCAGTTCCATTGGGTCCGGAATGTTGTATTATTGCCGGATTTCAACTTTCGTATTTTTCGGAGTTCGTATGTGAGAATACGACACGAAAACGCATTGAAGTTTTTATCGAGATTTAAATTTAAATTTTAAATTTTAAATTTATGGTCAAAATCATCACCACGTTCTCCTCCCTGGAATCGCGCCTGCAATCGCGAAAAGGATCGTGCCAACCATCTCCTTTCAGATTCAAATAACCACCTTCCCCCAAATCTCGTTCAAACGAAGAAAAAAAAAACGAAGTAAGAAATGGCAGAACGAAAATTCTCGTTCAACTCTAAATTTGCCGAGCCTTCATCTTTACACTTTTCAATTCCCTCTCCTCTTCCGTTTTCAAGCGCGAATAGAAAAAATATAGAATCATGGCCGCTCCCCAAAATTCTTCGACCTCGTGGGGGCATCGCGACGAGCTTCGCGAGCTAGGGCACGGCAGCTCGAGCCGAGCAAGCAGGGGGCGGCGCGCGAGTTCGTTCGCGATGAACTAAGGCCTCGGTGGCCAATGTCGCGTGCTCGACAGGGCGCGGTGATCTGGGTGGAGGCGCGCACTCGTGGGAAGGAGCTGCGTCGCAATGACATTCTGGTGAGAGTCGTGGACTCAGGACCTTGAGGGCGGCATGGGTTTGCGATCAGTGGCGAACACGGCAGAGATGGCGGCGGCTTCACGAGTTCGTCGATGTTCGATTTGGAAGGCAATGGCAGCGGCAAGTCAGGTCTCGGCGTCGTGGTCGATTGGGGTTGCCGCAGGGTCGTACTCGGCCAGAAGTGGAAGTAGCAGGCGTGGTGGTCGTGAATTCGTTCGCGATCGAAGGATGGCTGCAGATCGTTCGAGGTGGTTGAGGTTCGAATCTTAAGTTTTATTTCATTTTGTTAAATTTAAATTTAGATTAGATGTTGTTATAGTTTATGTTTATAAAATGTATATATATGTATACAGATTGAAGAATATAATTTTGACAGTAAGAAAAAGAATTTTTATATAATTAGATGGGTAAATTAATTTAAGGATAAGTTAATTTAATCTATTAAAAGAAGTTTGGTTTAAATTTAGTTTGTTTAGTTACATATAATTTTCAAAAGGTTTAAACAAGTTTTAGATGAAAAAAAAATATATAATAAAGTAGTTTTAAAGGAAGACTTAGTTTAAATTTTTAATTATAGTTAAATAAAATTATTAAAAGAGAAAATTTGTTAATAGAATAATTTGGCTAATTTAATTTAACTAATAGGGAATTTATTTTTAGATTTGTTAAAATTAAAAGTGTTAACCAATTTAATCCATTAAAAAGAAATTGTTATTCGATTTTTTTTCGAATATTAACAAATGTGTATAAATATTTATACAAGGTCAAAACTGTGAAATCAAGTAGGAAATGGAAAATGCACTGCGAATAAAAAGCTAAGGTGAGATTTTTCTCACTCGAAGGAAAATTTAAATTTTCAGTTATTGATTTGATTGACTGTTTGATTGCTATTGAATGTGATATTAGATATTTTAGGATATATCTATTATATATAGCAGTATATACATATTGGCATATGTATATATTGGATTGATTGATTTCCCGCCTCGTATAGCGGATGAGACCCTATTGCGCCGTTAGTAAGCGGATTTATAAAAACCTATATACCGCGATAATTCCGTACTGGAGCGGAATTGGTATTGTGCTGACGTCTTTGGATGCAGGGAAACAGGTTGGAGGGATCCAACTGGACCCCTCACATTGATTGAATTTATTTCTACTGTGATGTGGTAATCTGTGAATGATTATTGTTGTTATTGAATTGATATCTGAAAATTGTTGAAAAGCTAAAATTTAGCTGAATGGATGTTTTGACATCATTGGATTCCAAAGATAAACGAAATTGAATTTTTGAAATTCAAGTAGAAATTTCTAAGTGAATCAATTTTAGAAATTGAATAAATTTCGAAGAAAGGAATTTTAAAGTATAAAAAGTAAATTTTTATAATCTTATGGAATAAATTCCAGAATAAAGTGAAATTGCTAAATAAAAGAATTTCATAAAACAGTGATTATAAATTGAAGAATTTAATTTAAATTTGGATTTTTAAATAGATTGAAAGAGACAAAGAAATTTATTCTCTTCAAAAGGAATTTATTTAAAATGAAATAAGTTGGAAGTCTAATTAGAAATTAAATATATGAATTGAAATAACTTGGGAAATCAATGAAAAAATGATTTCAAATTGAAGAATTCTTTTAAAAATAGAATATTGAATAAATTGGAAAGAATAAGGAAAATTATTTAGAAATGATAAGATTTTGGAAATCAATCTGTAATTGATGTAGTATTTGGAAATGACGTTAAAATGGGTTTATAAAAGGGTAAATTTTACAGTTGTAAAGTTTTAAAAGAATGATCTTTGTAAATAAATGAAATTATAAGTATTTAACTTATAATCTGGATTGAGGTATATAAATTGAATTGTGAATTGAATTGGTAAAAAAAAAAAGATTTATAAACTGAAGTTTTTTATAAATAGAAATAGAATTTATAACCGTGTTTATAAATTCGAAATCGATTGAATTTGATAAATTAAATATAGAAGATTATCAAAGAAGATATATTCGCGATTTTGGATAGCGAATTTTTATTGAAATAAAAATGTGTGGAAAAGATTGAAATTGGGTTAAGTAAATTATATTCACGATTTTGGACAGTGAATATATTGTTAAGTAAAATAGATATGGTTTTGGGAAAGTGATATTTGAAATGAAGTTAAACATTTTAAAGATGTTTTAAATGTATTATGAATCGAAAGCATAGATTTCCGCAGTTCTTGTTGAAATAGACGTTTTCGAGAAATTTAAGGAAATGGTGGACTATAACACTATTGTTATAGTAAATGATTTCCGAAAGGAAATGTTTTGATGTAGTATTGGGATTTATGTATCTATCTAAATCCGAATCCCTATACTAGTGATTTCGAGTCGTCGTAACGATGTTTTACGCAACATTCGTTTTGACTCAAATAGATGTTGAAATTTATGATTTCCTTAAAGAATGAATATATACTTAATTTGATTTAAGTATATCGAATATTTTCTAAGTGTTGAAAATAAATGATTTGTGAATTACTTATTTTTAAATAAGTATGGAATGTTTTCCAATATGAAATGAACGTTTTTAAGATTTATCTTCTTAAAGATAAATCGAAATCGAATATTGAAAACGATTTGAAAATCGTATATCAGTAGATATTTTGAAAGATATAAATTCTCTATGGAATTTATAAAGGAAAGGGAAACTGTTTAGAAAAATAAACGTTGATTTATTTTTAAAGTGTGGAAAATTTTATATCTAGTAAAAGATATTTTTGGAAGATAAAATAATTTGGAAAATTATTTGGAATCTGATGATGTTGCGCATCTTTATTGATAGTTAAATAACCGACTATCAATAATTACCTTGAGTAGGTATTTGTTGTGAATTGGATGAATTTGAATGCCACACTTATTTTTGAATAATCGCTCACTATTCGGGTTAGCCGGGAAAGGACCATGGGGTCGTATAACCCATTCCGAATATGTGATACGTCGTTATGAATCGCATTTGAAGACCGGTGTTGAAGACCGGATATTTTTGAAAACGGAAGGATTACCGTCGAGTTACTCTACATCGACTGATCTTCGATTTAGAGGTTTTATCACCCTTAGTGACGGGAAGTCCTGACGTGATTGAAAATTATCCGGAATTGCAAGGGCTTCGTAAGAAGTGCCTTCGGTTCTGTTCGATCCCGGAACAGACTTATATGGATTGTGTGTCTGACGTTACAATTTGAGATATAAAGCTGATTTCTTTCAAATACATTTCTGTTGGTGGCGGAGAATTTATTCTCTTAGCTTAACACCCTTCTCTGAGACGTACGAGCTCAGAGGTTATGTAGTTGAAATTCATCAGCGATATATCCCAATTTGGTAACGTGGCATACTGAGTGTTGCTGTGAAATGATCAGTGTTTGATCATTTGCGATATGATCATTCGTTTGATCTTATATCTTTGTGATCATAGGTTGATCATTTTTGTTTGACCCGAAGCAGGGCTTTTTTGAGAAAGCGTAGCTTTGTGGACGAGACTTCGTCGAGCCTCACACCCCGGAAATGGTCGAAACAGGACGAATGCGGCAAGGTTCTAGGGAGTAGCGCCCCTTAGTGTATGTCATTCCTTCTGGATAAAGGTGGTATCATGGTATGGAGCCCGGATACTTAACCTCTGTGGTTACTGCATTATTATTATCTATGTGGTTTGTTGCGAATCGGGGATCCTCGGGAAGATCGGTGACGATCGGGGGATGGCATACGCGTGTCAGTAGTTACCTATTTTTGCAGAGGTAACCCGGCCTTGTGTTGGCAGAGATCCGGTTAGGTTCTCGGGTCGTCTATTCCAGGGACGTACCCATCGTGGATAGGAAGTTCCTTAGCCTGACCATTTGTTGGAAATCCAAAGAAACAATACGCGACTTGTACGGTATTAGTTGTAGAACCTGCCATTTAATATGGTAGCTATAGCAAGCATACTATAATGGTACCTATGCTGGCTAAGATTTATATTATACTTTCGAAATGTTTTCTACACTATGCACTAAAAATAATATCAAAAAGAATTTGATTTTTTCGTAGTAAGCATCTTTGACTATCATAAGAAGAAATCTCCTCCAAGTCTGCGTTTGCATTGTGTGTGTGGCAGGAGGTCTTATGGTAGTTTCATTTTCCAAAAGCATTGCGAATTGACTTTAAAAATATTCCTGTTGTTTAATTTAAAGAATAACTGTTTTACGATCTCACACCAGTCACCATGACTGACTCGGAGTTTATTGTTTCCCTTCTAAACTCTGGGTGCCCACCAATTTCCACACGGGCAGTCTAGAGTTAGATTATCAGGATATTCTGGATATTCTGGAGCTTTGGAGATAAGCTGGATGACGAGACGTAGTATTTGTATCTGATATATTTATTCCGCTGTGTATTCTGTATGAGGACAAGTTTATATAACTGTCCATTGTTGTACTGAGTTGTATATTGACTCTGATGATTGATGTATGTATAAAATGATATAGTTCTTTATTTAAAGATTATTCATTTATCTATTATATATTGTTCCGCTGCGATAGGTGAGATTCTGATATTGTTTCTGTTCTGATGTTGTTCTGTTGTTCTTCTTTTCTTTTTCTTCTCTTTTTCTTCTATCTTCTTCTTCTTCTACTTTTTCTTTTTCTTAAAACCATAACTTTTCGGGTTTCCGGCATTCGATGGCTCAGCAGTCGATAAAGTGAGTATCGATGTTGAATTTTCGAAAGTCGAAAATTTTCGGGACGTTACAAGACCGGGATCGGGTTTCCGTATACCGGTATTCCAGGTCTGGAGACCCGAATACCACATCGATCCAAATTAACGATAGGTCGTGAATCTCAAGTGAAGATGAAGATTCAGAGTGCAAGGGTTATTGTCGTTAACTCTGAGGGTGATTCCAAAACGAGTGTAACGAGATAATGCCTTCGGTTTCGTTCGAACCCGGAACGAACTTGTATGGATTGAATGCTTTCAGCACATCGTCAGGCGGACGATGAGCATTCTAAGTGATATGTTCTGATTAAAGGTAATCGTAACCTCAAGCTTCATCAACAGGGAATGGCTAAAACAGGGGAGGTGCAGCAAGGCTTCGTGGGTAGCGCCCACTGAGAGCAAGATAGATCCCTGTCTAGAGGTCCCTTTCTATATTTCGGCTTAGTGGTAGTTGGAACTGCAGCCAACTACGGGATTGTCTTGTTCGGGATTATCCAGTAAGGGATGGTTCCGGCTTTGTGTTGCAGGGGAGCGGGCGTACTCCTCGGTACGGTGATCTAGGCCACGTACTGTGACGGGCGGTACCCCAGTAGCCCTTCCATTGATGGAAACCCATTCTTCCTACGAGACCCTACGGTTTTGATTGTATAACCCACTTTGTGGCTAGTATGCTGGAATTTAATAATGTAACAATTTCAGCTATATGAGTATTTATTTGAAAACCCTAGACCCTATTATAGTATAATTGAATTTCCTATCAAAGTATTGGTTAGCGTAAGGTAAAAACTTACCCATGTTTATGTGTGGGAAGTCTTATGTGATACCTTTTGTTTTCAAAGATTTTTCAAAGTTAAGCAACTTTTAACCGTTTACTCACACCAGACCCATGTCTGACCCAAGTGTTTATTTTCTGTTTTATTAAACTCTTGGGTACTCAAATTTGTATGAGTAGTCAAGGGATTCAGGTTAGCCTTGACGAATTCTGGAGGAGATTGGAGTAGGAGGCTTCAGCGTGTAGATATATAGAGTTTCCGCTGTGATGTTGTATTGTACTGATGTACTTGTGTTGTATAATAGACAGAAGTTTATAACTGTCTATTCTGTGATGTATAAATTGTGTACTCTGGTGTATATGATACTATGTAATATCTTATGTGATATAATATATTTTTCGTTCCGCTGTGAGATTTCTGATGTGTTGTTGTTCTTTCTTCTTTTCCTTTCTTCTTCTATCCCTTTCTTTCTTATTAATGATGCGTCTTTCTGGGCAAAGAAAGTCGGGTCGTTACAATTGATATGTCGAATTCCTTCCTGGATCTACCAGAAATTATTGAAGAATTGAGAAAAGATGACGAACAAAGAGATCGATAGAGAAAAGACTGCTTCCTTGTTGTTACAGAGTATTGACCATTCGTAGTCGTATTCCCCTGTCCCCTATCTCATCCTCTTCTTACACTCATACTTACTATCAGTGGATAGCAAGAGAATTTACTGAGGCATTCGGACGGATATCTGAGAATCACTCATTCTAGAGTTTACTTCACTCTATCTCTAATGAGCTACTTAACGTGTTATACTCCTGAGCTAAAGTTCAACCTTAGCTCTGATACCACATGTAACGACTCGGGTTTTGCCCGCTCGAAAATCAACATCCGTACTTCACATTGTACTAGAATGCCGCAGATTCGACCGTTCAAATCCGATTCGCCGGAGCTATAACAAGTTTTACCCGAGCCTTACCAACCTGCTACAGGGCAACCCATCTTCCTCCCCTTACCAACCTGCTACAGGATTGAGGATACCACATGTAACGACTCGGGTTTTGCCCGCTCGAAAATCAACATCCGTACTTCACATTGTAATAGAATGCCGCAGATTCGACCGTTCAAATCCGATTCGCCGGAGCTATAACAAGTTTTACCCGAGCCTTACCAACCTGCTACAGGGCAACCCATCTTCCTCCACACCAAAAAGAAACAGACGTACACAACAACACCGTGCACGTGCACCTTCCCTCCGTTCGACTCCAGTCCGTGTCGAGACCTCCAGCACGTCGCCACGGCCACACTCAAACGTCCCCACCAACTGGAACCCATTGATTCACTGGCCATCGAAATCGAGGCCACTCGATCAAACTATAACGAGACCTCCAATCGGAAATCCCCTCGCACACCATCCTCCGACCACAAACGCGCCACCTCCTCCGACTACGTCTCCGTCCAACCCCACACTAGCCTTCCCCTGAGTGCTGTAACACTCGATCATCTCAGCGAGCCTCATCGATCAAAATTCTAACACCCTCCAAAACTAGGTTACCAGAATTAGATTACCTCCTGTCGCCACCCCAACACTTCGTTCAACCACCCAGTATTTTTCCCGTGACATCCTCACACTCCTTCATTCCCAGTTCAAGTTCCGGGCCCTCTGATCAACGAGACCGACCCCAGCGACTGGAAATGTCGAAAACAGATACACACAAACTGCTGCCCATCCCTATCTCTAAAAATCATGATACAACCTTTAAAAATCATGTTGTCGTATGGGAATTCAGTTTAGATGTCCGAATTCGAAAATCAAGAGGTTCGAAAATGGACAATCTTGAATTAGTTCAGGTAGTTTTGGGTTTCCAGAGACTATCTTAAATTGTTTTAATCTTACACAAATTTTAAAACCTAGTTTATGATGATACAAACATCTTTTGTTTGAATTTGAAGTTCAATCATCAATCAGAAAAGGAGTTAATAATTTTTGAATCAACAGTTTGAGTTTTAAGCTGGAAACAGGTTTGATCTCTGTAAGTATGGAACAGAACTAAGGTTTTATAACCTCCAGACATGTACATATACAAATATACACTTATACCAGCATTCTTCACATACATCAAGCATAAAAACAGATTCAGATATACTTATGGTTTAAAAAAAGAAAGTTACTCACCTGAAAACCAGTTTAAACAGAGAGCACCTTTTGTTTTGAAAATCTGTAGTTGGTCTTCCTTTAAATCCTGATTTGTTTTAATTTGAATGATCATTGTTTTTGAATGAGGATGATATCACTTTAGTTTTCTTTTTTCTCAGTTTTAATGGGGTGAACGAAAACTGGAATGAAGCTTTACTGCATGATGAATTGTTCAGGGTGACAAAATATATTTGTTTGTACAATTTTCTAGCAGAGATATTTTTCTTTGTGGAGGCTGAGGTGATTGTGTTGGGTGCTAGCATTAATTAAGGTGTACAAATTTACATATTTATATTTTCTTTTCCCTTTCATTTCGGCTGATAGACATTAGCATTAGTTGTTGTAGACAAATTTATATACTTATCTTCATTTGCAAGCTATCCTCATGTACATGAAAAAAATTTATTTGTTTTACTTGTTGGCTATGGTTTTATTTTTATTCATAGCTTAAGTATTGATTATTACTTTATAAAATAAGTAAACTTCTATTTTATTAAATTTTATTTATCTTTATGCTTATAGTTTTATTTATTTTGGCCTTGTTACTTTAAAACGAAAAATGAATATCCATAATTAATATATTGTTAGAATTGTTGTCAATGTATTTACTTTATACTTTTAAACCATTTAGATTTAGATTTAAACTCGAATTCAATATATATATATATATTAACTTCAAATTTTCTCATATATGCTCAAGTATACAATATTTTAAATTTAAATGATTTATACAGAATATATTTGAATCCGGGGAAACTCACAATCTATTTATCGTTTTATTTCACTATTTTAATTCAAAAATTCATTTAATTATTAATTTAAATCTATATAAAATCCGGGGTCGTTACAACTACCGTCCACCTCGAACAACACTCCCAAATCGGAGGATGGCCATCTAGTCAAATCACAAGTAAGAGTATAATATCGAAGAAATGTGTCTGAGAAGAGGTGCTACCTCACTGGTCCAAGATCGCTCCTGTTTTAGCCACCTTATGCCAACTCACGGGAGTTGGGTCCACGTAACATACCTTAAGAACGTCGCCACCATCCTACTTCATTCTGGAATCTCCACCGCGTACACGGTTGTCAAAGTGGTTTTCGGTATCGACAGAGAGTATGTCCATATCCGATCCCGGTCTCTTTAACAACCAATCGTTATTATAACACCGTGGTCATTTTAAAATATATATATATACTTTTAAAAACACAATCATTGCCCTTTCAAAACATATTCTTTATTTCAAAATAGTATATACATCAAAAACCAAAATATTATTGCCATTTCAAACCATATCCTTTACTTCAAAATAGTATATACTTTAAAACCAAATTATTATTGCTATTTCAAAACATATCATTTACTTCAAAATAGTATATACTTAAAAACTAAATTCAATAATATATCATTTAAATAAAATCCAAATTTTCAATCACTATTCTTACTTTTAATTATAAAACTTGAAATATTCTTTAAAACCATCTTAAGCCCAAATCACATAATGTAGTCATATTCTTAAACTCAAAATTTCAATCGGTTTCAAATCAATATATTTAAAGATAATTCTTAAATAAATTCTATTTCAAATAAATTCATTTTCAAACCATATTACTTTCAAAGTTATAACAATTTCGAAAACAAATACTTTGAAAAACAATAATACCTTAATTTCAATAAAACATTTCAATTTTGATATATTTCAAATCCTTAAATATTCCAAAATTCCCAACCAAATATGATAATCTTATATATACCTTGATTCAATTTACTATTATTTAGTTTAGAAATATTTATTTAATAAATTCAATATCACTTAAATAAAGCTCAAACTTGAAATATTCGTAAATCAAACTTAAAACATCATCAAGTCATACATAGCTTAAATTTTAGAATTTAACCATATATAAAATAATATTTATATAATATCAAAATTTAATATTTATTAAACCGTATATTTCTTTCCAAACCATAGAAAATCCCTTAAAATATTTTATATATAGACCACGGTGCCTGTATATAATTTTCTATCCTATGGTCAAGTGATACGGATATTTATCATTTCAATCCGCAATTTAAAATAAAATTACGGTTATATATATCATTTCAAACCGCAATCCCGAATAAAATAAAAATGCATAATAACTTGCAGTTTATACAATATAAAATATAGCATCCATTCATCCAAATATCAATAAACAACCATTTATTACAATCATCATCCAATTTAAACAAAACATCAATATAAAGCATATAAAATATAACAGGCATCAACAAATAGTTTATATTCAATAAAATTTAATAACTATTCAACTGACAGTTTATATGCAATAATAAATAAATTTAACTCGCAAATTTTATGCAATAATAAAATTAAATAACAATTAAATTTAACTAAATGTTATCTAACTGAGATGATGATTAAATATATGCCCAAACAATCATAGAAAATTTTAAATCACATCAAAATTTAATTTAACAAACATAAGAAATCTTAGAAGTTGTGAGTGGGTTAAAACACTCACCTTTTGAATTTAAATTGAATTTAAATTCAATTTAAACCCAAAAATTTGACCATCTCAGAATTCGTCCAAACCAGTGTCAAAGTGTCCGGAATTTTGATACGATCCTAACAAAAGAAACCGCGTCCAAATCCGAGTCCGTATGCAAAAGTTATGAAAATTTGAAGATTGGAAAATTCTGGTGCTGAGTCGACTTCGAGTTCAACCCGGTCCGCTGCCTCAAATACCCGGTGCTCGCTTGGAGTTTTTGCGAAAATGACCCGATGACCCGAGTAGTTTTCTTCCCGACTCGAAGTATCTCTAGGGTTTTTCCCCTTGAAACCCCAAGCGCGACCCAAAGCGCGTAAATCTCAAAAAAAAAAATTTTTTTGAAATTAGATTTTGGAATTTGGGAATTAGGTTTTGTCTGCCATTGGAATGAGGAGCTAAGAAGAAGATGAATTATACGTACAGACAAATGAAGATTAGGGAGGCTAGGGTTTATAACAGGAAATGTAACGTCCCGAAAATTTTCGACTTTCGAAAATTCAACATCGATACTCACTTTATCGACTGCTGAGCCATCGAATGCCGGAAACCCGAAAAGTTATGGTTTTAAGAAAGAAGAAAAAGGTAGAAGAAGAAGATAGAACAAAAAGAAAGAAAAAGAACAACATCACGGAAGAACAACAGAACAGAAAACAATATCAGAATCTTACACATCGCAGCGGAATAATATACAATAAATAATTACTAGTCTTTTAAAACAAAGAACTATATCAGTTTATATATACATCAATCATCAGAGTCAATATACAACAATGGACAGTTATATAAACTTGTCCTCATACAGAATACACAGCGGAATAAATACTATCAGATACAAATACTACGTCTCGTCCTCCAGCTTATCTCCAAAGCTCCAGAATATCCAGAATATCCTGATAATATAACTCTAGGCTGCCCGTGTGGAAATTGGTGGGCACCTAGAGTTTAGAAGGGAACAATAAACTCTGAGTCAGTCATGGTGACTGGTGTGAGATCGTAAAACAGTTATTCTTTAAAATAAACAACAGGAAAACTTTAATGTCAATTCGCAATGCTTTTGGAAAATGAAACTACCATAAGACCTCCCACCACACACACAATGCAAACGCAGACTTGGAGGAGATTTCTTCTTATGATAGTCAAAGATGCTTACTACGCAAAATCAAATTCTTTTTGATATTATTATTAGTGCATAGTGTAGAAAACATTTCGAAAGTATAATATAAATCTTAGCCAACATACGACCAGTATCGTATGCCTACTATAGCTACTATGTTCAATAGCAGGTTACCGCCACATTCCATAGCAGGTACTACAACTAAAACCGTACACGTCACGTATTGTTTCTTTGGATTTCCAACAAATGGTCAGGCTAAGGAACTTCCTATCCACGATGGGTACGTCCCTGGAATAGACGACCCGAGAACCTAACCGGATCTCTGCCAACACAAGGCCGGGTTACCTCTGCAAAAATAGGTAACTACTGACACGCGTATGCCATCCCCCGATCGTCACCGATCTTCCCGAGGATCCCCGATTTCCAACAAACCACAAAGTAATAAATTTGCAGCAACCACAGAGGTTAAGTATCTGGGCTCCATACCATGATACCACCTTTATCCAGAAGGAATGACATACACTAAGGGGCGCTACTCCCTAGAACCTTGCTGCATTCGTCCTGTTTCGACCATTTCCGGGGTGTGAGGCTCGATGAAGTCTCGTCCACAAAGCTACGCTTTCTACAAAGCCCTGCTTCGGGTCAAACAAAATGATCAACCTATGATCACAAAGATATAAGATCAAACAAATGATCATATCACAAATGATCAAACACTGATCATTTCACAGCAACACTCAGTATGCCACGTTACCAAATTGGGATATATCGCTGATAAATTTCAACTACATAACCTCTGAGCTCGTACGTCTCAGAGAAGGGTGTTAAGCTAAGAGAATAAATTCTCCGCCACCAACAGATATGTATTTGAAAGAAATCAGCTCAATATCTCAAATTGTAACGTCAGACACACAATCCATATAAGTCTGTTCCGGGATCGAACAGAACCGAAGGCACTTCTCACGAAGCCCTTGCACTTCCGGATAATTTCCAATCACGTCAGGACTTCCCGTCACTAAGGGTGATAAACCTCTAAATCGGAGATCAGCCGATGTAGAGTAACTCGACGGTAATCCTTCCGTTTTCAAAAATATCCGGTCTTCAACGCCGGTCTTCGAATGCAATTCATAACGACATATCACATATTCGGAATGGGTTATACGACCCCATGGTCCTTTCCCGGTTAACCCGAATAGTGAGCGATTATTCAAAAATAAGTGTGGCGTTCAAATTCATCCAATTCACAACAAATACCTATCTAAAGGTAATTATTGATAGTCGGTTATTTAACTATCAATAAAGATGCGCGACATCATCAGATTCCAAATAATTTTCCCCAAATTATTTATCTTCAAAAAATCTTTACTAGATATAAAATTTCCACACTTAACCGTTTGAAAACAAATTTTCAAATATTCACTTTTCAATTTATCTTTAAAAGATAAAATCTCTAAACAGTTCACTTCATATTGGAAAAGCATTTCCATACTTATTTAAAAATAAGTAATTCACAAATCATTTATTTTCAACACTTAGAAAATATTCGATATACTTAAATCAATATTAAGTATATATTCATTCTTTAAGGAAATCATTCTCTTTAAACACATTTATTTGAGTCAAAACGAATGTTACGTAAAACATCGTTACGACGACTCAAAATCACTAGTATAGGGATTCGAAATTAAGATAGGTATATAAATCCCAATACTACATAAAAACATTTCCTTTAATTCTTCGAAAACGTCTATTTCAACAATAAAAGTTGAAATCTATGTATTCGATACTTATCACGTTTTAAAACACCTTTTAAAACAATTACTTCATTTCTGTAATATCGCTTTCCCAAAACAAGTTCCTTTTACTTAACAATATATTCACTGTCCAAAATCGTGAATATACTTCACTAACCACATTTCCATATTTAATTCATCGAATTCAATTGATTTTGAATTTGTAAAACAACGCTTATAAATTCCATTTCTGTTTTATAACAACTTCGGTTTATAAATCTTCTTTATTAACAATTTCGATAAATATCCCACTTAAAGGCAAAAATCCAATTTACAAGTAAATTTCTTATCAGCCTTTATTCTACAATTTCACTCATTTTATAACTTCATACTTTATAAATTTATAAACTTCAAACTTCACAATTTATAATCCTATAAATTTTCTATCTTCTCAAGTTAAAATTTTATAAGTTCCATACCTTTACAATTTAACACTTATAAAAACTCGTTTTAAAATTCCAATAATTTTAATTGATAAATATCAATTTTATACATCTTTTATATACCTCGTTTTTAATAATTCAAAAATTCAAATTTTAAACTATTTTATTTATCACTTGACTATTTATTTCAAAATCACCTTTCAGGTATATTTCACAATTTAAAATTTTCATAACTTTAAATTTATAACATTTATTTATTTAAGATAAATAAATTCCCAAAATTTAATAAATCGTATACTTTCCAAAAATCACTTCAAAATCCCTTTTAAAGTAAAAATCGTTTATTTTTAAACTTTAAAATTGAACCCGATGATGCAACGCACCAATTAGTCCACCACAACAACAACATCATATATCAACATATGATAACAGAATATACATCAATATTTGTAAATAAATAACTACTGGTGAGGAATCCAGTTGGATCCCTCCAACCTGTTTCCCTGCATCCACAGATGTTAGCACAATACCAATTCCGCTCCAGTACGGAATTATCGCGGTATATAGGTTTTATAAAAATCCGCTTACTTATAACGGCGCAATAGGGTCTCATCCGCTATACGAGGCGGGAAATCATCAATCCAATATATACATATGCCAATATGTATATATTGCTATATATATATATAGATATATCCTTCTATATCTAATATCAACAGCAATCAATCAGTCAAACAAATCAAATTAATAACTGTAAAATCCACTTTTCGATCGAGTGAGAAAAATCTCACCTTAGCTTTTATTTGCAATCCATTTCCCATCTTGACTTGTTTTCTTGATTTTTAACCTTGTATAAATAATTATACAATTCTATTAATACTCGAATTAAATCCAACAATTAAATTATCGTTTAATCTATTTACTTATATAAAATATATCCATATAGATTTCAAAAACAAATTTTAACATAAACTTTCAAACCTTATTAAAAATATATATACATATATTTACTGTGAAAATATCAATTCCCAGCAAAGAATAAAATCTGGAAATAAATTTATATATATATTTATTCTATGTTTTCTTCATTTTACAAAATCTTTACTGTTAAATTTCTAATAAATTAAATCATAAACCAGCAAATTTACTTTAAATTTCTGGATTCAAAAATCAAATCTAACCCCTAAACAAAAATTAGGTTATAAATAAAATATACCTTACAAGCTTCTCAAATTGGTCGACTCAGAACCCAAACCATCGAGTATCTCGGCCTACCCTCACGCGAACCCCTCTCCATCGTCGCCGATGCCACCGACCATCATCAATTCGCGAAACTGCTCGCGAATCCCCTACCACCCAGTCACGACGCCAAGGCGCGCGCCTCCACGCGACCATCTCCTGCGAGGTTCGCCTGACCAGAAAAACATCGCGACATTGAAAATCCCACATGTGCACGAAACCCAAATTGAATGCCGCAGTCGCCCTTGGTCGTTGCCTCACCACTGCGCCACCACGAGTTCGCGATCGACAACGGCCACATCATCACCCAAAGCATCCAAATCCTCGAACGAAATCGCAGATTTCACGAATCGCGAACCCAGCTACACGCCGCCCTTCCCTACGCGAGCCACAGAACCCAGAAACTTCGACTTCGCCTCCTACCATCGATCGTGACTCGCGATGCGCTACCACCATCCCCTCGAGTCGCCTCTGCCACGAACTCCTCCTCGCAACGCTGCCTTGGTCGAGTGCCACAACCACACGTGTTATCCCCAAATCGAACGACGAACCTGGAGTGGCGGCCTCACCTTCACGCGCGTGCGCGGCCATTGATTTAATACCTCGAACGAAAGCTTCGTTCGTTTTGATTTATGAAGAAAAGAAATCGAGACCTTTATTTTTTTTTTCTCTTCGGCTGTTCGAATTTGAAAGAGGGGAGAGTGGGAGAGGGTACGAAGGTATGGGGGGAGGTAACGTATTGACTGACTTTTCTTTTTCTTTTTATTTTATTTTTAAAAATTTCAAAATATCCCATATCGTATAACTAAAATTTTCGAACCCCAATTCCAGCGTGCTGTCAGGCGTCCCAAATGTTTACCCCCTATTCCGAATGCGTTGGAAAAGGTTTCAAATTCAAATTCGATTTTATGGAGAAGATAACATTTTAAATCAAACAAATTTCAATATAAATTTCAGTACATTTGCTTTTCGTACGATCACACGACAATTCCAAATATTACGAAATTTGAAATCCTACAAAAATTTAATATTACGGACCAAATGGAACTGGTTTCGTCGAATTCCGAGACTGTTTGAAAAATGACTATTTTTAAATATCGATTTGAACAATTAAATTCAAAACTGAATAAATCGATTTCAGATTCGATTCTGAAGTTTTAAATTATCTTCAGTATAATCAATATAAATTTTACCATCCTTTGAAATATTTTTAATCGGCCTAAATTTGAAGATATAAAATTTTATTCACTTTCAATAGATAAAATTTTATAATTTAAATCGTCAGCTTCAAATTTAAATCGGGGACTCAAATTAAATTATCGTTCAAATATTTAAAATTAATTAAATATTCTCAATTTAATTCGTTCAAAATTCTGGGTCGTTACAGGAAATATATAGGCAGGGTTGACGTTTGAAATGGATGGATAAGATAGATTTACGCGCTAACGCCAAAGTGGTCCAAAAAGCCCGTTCTATCTCCGGAATGGAATTGGGTAAACCCATATATCAAAATAGGTGTTTTAAAATATTTTAAACGCAATGGAAAAGGTTTCAAGTCCAAATTCCATCGTATGAAGAAGTTATGCTAAAATCAAAAATTTCAAATTGATTTCAATTGATTACAATTGCATTTATTTCAAGGCGTTTCGAGTCCGTACGATCAAATGACAAATCCGATTGTTACGAAACTTGAAACACTATTATAATTCACCGTTACGGATCTGATGAAACTTATTTCATCGAAATCCGAGTCAGTGGCCAAAATGACTATTTTTCCATCAATTATATAAATAAATAAAAAAAATTTAATAAAATCCAACTTTTAATTTAAATCTTAAAATTTACCAATTTTAACCCTTTTATATTTCTCAGTAAATTACAATGTTTTAACCAAATTAAAATTAAATTTAAAAATTGATAAATTTACCAATTTCAGTGTTTATCTCAAATTCATTGAATTTAGAAATTGTAAATTAAATTTTCAAAATTTCATTTAATTACCTTTCATTATATTATTCAGTCTATTATTATCAAAAAGATGCAATTTACATTGGCTCACTATTGTTTACAATTATTTTCTTAGATTTCCTCTATACTTTCTTCAACGTTAACATTTAACTGTTATATTTCATTTATTCACAATAATTTCAAAGAAAGTAATTAAATTTTCCAATTAAATAAATAAATATAGCTTCCTATTCTGTAGATTAGCCAACTATCATAATCTAAATAGGGTTAGTATTAATTTCATCTTATAAATTTTACTAATTAATTTGTAATTCTTTAAACAAATTCCCGTCTCAGTTTAAAGTAGCTTAATTCTCTCATTAAAGAATTTATTTCGATTTCTTAAAATAAACCCTCATTATAAATTGAATCCCATTTTATCCTAATAAGTTTCAAATTAAATGGATAAGTTCCAAATTCAACCTTTATCTTACACTTAAGTTTAGGTAAAATCAATTTATAACATATTTCCCTTTTAGTTATTACTTTACCTGCTTCTAGTATTAATTTCTCAATTAATCCACATTATTAAAGTAACGCTTTTAATAAATATGACCCTATGATTACTCAACATTTAATGAACGTTATTTCATTTCCCATTAGTGTAACCTTCATTTATTTTATTATCACTTATTACAAATTCTAATTCCATTAACAAATAAGCAAGTAATTTAAAATATATGTTACAAATTTTGAATTAGTCACTATTCATTCTTATTGACTTTAATTTAGCATCACTTACCTTGCATTAACGTTGTTACTTAACAATCCCTACCCAATTGCAATTTTATATTCAAATGAATACATTTACTCTTTCCGTTATGGCATTAATTATCAATAAGGCACATCTAATTATCATTATTGATTTTACACAATTTCCATTAACTGTACATTCAATTACTATTCAATGTATATTTATTCATTAATCAATTCGATATATACGTTTGTTTCCTTCTATTTGATTTATAACCTAGTGTACATTTACCTAAATTCTATTTCAATTACATTCATTAATGGGTGTTGCATGGAAATCTAATTTATTAGCTTATATCACATTATTACCATTAATTACAATTGGTTTACCAATTTTTATTCAATACCATAAATAAATAACAAATTATTCAATACTTACTCTTGTTTCTCATATTCTATTTAAAAATCAAATCATAACATTTACATTATTTTATTGAATTGGAATTTCATTTTAAATATATTTTTAGTTAACTTTTAATTACAATTGCTACATCTAATTCCTAACATTCACTTTACTATAAATTATGGAAATTATGACAAACTTAGTTAACGAAATTCACGAGTCGTTACACTTTTTGTCCCCGAAAAGGAACGAGGTACGGGAAAGCACAGAAAATGATAGAATGAAATGGAATTAAGACAAGATGATAAGAAGATTGGAATTACACCTGATAATTATTGTTATAGGTAAGTTTAACAAGATGGAGGTGATCAAATCAAGAATATAAGCACGAAAAAGATCCTCTAGAGTCTGAATCTCCCTTTTCACTTGACCGACGGTCTATGAATGGAAAAAAAAGTGTTCAGATCCAGATGAGTAACAAAGATTATCAAAGATTACAGAAAGATTTCTAAATAGACTGGTATAAGCAATAGCCTTCCCATTCTGTAACAAGATAAGAGAAATAAGGACAACCAAAAGATAGTTTGGAAAAACAAAATAAGATAATAAATTTGAAACCATAATGCTTTGAAATCATAACAATTTAGGGATGTTTATCATTTGGAAATCATACTACTAAAATCATAACACTTTGGAAATGTTATTCTTTTTAAAAAAAAGAACATAATACTTATAAAATCATAACACCTTTTAAAAATAATCTTTATTTAAACCATTTTAATTCAAGGTCAAATAATATTCATTTTAAAGTTGTAACATTTCTAAGTTCATTCAATTATAAAAATTTCCAAAACATTGTATTTTCAAAATAGCAGCACTTATAAAATGCTAAGTAGATATATTAATATTTCAAATCAGTTTAATTCCAGAAATATTTATTTGGATATCATTTAACTTATGACTTATTAAAACAAACTTTTATAAATGGAATATCCAAATTAAACTATACTTCGTTTATTAATTCAAAAGCTCACTATTTTACTTAACTCTTAATTTAACACATAACCTAACACTTTATTTAAAATACCCATTTCATAAATAGATATTCCTTTAATAAGTTACACTTAAAATTCCATTTGAAAACCAAATTCTCAATTATCAAATTTAGTGATGTTAAAATACATTTTAACTATTTAAATCCTAATTATTCATTTTTTTAAGACATATCTATTTCATAAATAAAATTATTTATCATAGCAAATATAACAATCAAATTTCTTTACACATTTATTCATTTAGACATCAATTAAACTATGATTTCAAGTTAAATAAACTTTATTACAAAATGTCCAATTCAAATGTATTTTATTTTATCTATTCAAAGATACATTATTTATTATACAACATATTCATTTCAGGAAATAACTTTTATTAAAATTCCTAGGTTAGACTTAAGGTTCCATATTAAATCAAATTTGATTATTAAGTTATTTAAATAAAATCTCTTTAGATTCCTTTTTCAATATTTACCTCTGTTAATCTTTTATAACTAAAATTTAAGTGTATAACATGTATTATAACCACTCAAATTTTATTTATAAAAATCCCATTTTATATTGTATATTATCCAATTCCATATTCAACTTTTGTGTAATTTAGGTAAGTTATATTGGAATGAAATTGTGTTATACAAATAAAATTTTCCAATTCAATTATCTCAAGTTTGAATCATTTATTCAAAAAAATTTAATTTTCTTTTTATAACTGAAATTATTCTTTAAGATAAAATGTAAGAATTAAATTTCCGATTCCCTTCAAACCATTAAGAGATAAATAAATATATGTATATAATATGTCAAATCAAATTTAAATCATATATATATATTATAAATTCAGTCATATTTTAGAAATTCAAATCAATTAAATTTCCCAAAACCAAGCTGTAGCAAGACAACAGAACGGTCTCTTCACTTCAAAACTCGAAAATGAACGTCGATGATGCTGCAGTCATCACCGAAATTATTTTCCAGCGACAAAGAGAAGAGCACTTAATTTTTAAACTTTAAAATCCTTTAGAGACAAATTTTTATTCAAAAATACTTTAAATAATATCCTTTTAAAAATTTTAAACACAAGGTTTGAAATCCATTGGAAATTAAATTCTTTAAATTTCTTGTTTTAAATTCATTTCAGTTCCCAAATAAATTTATAAACAACTATTTATAAATTCATTTGTAGAACAATAAATGATAAATCAAGTATTATCATTTCAAATTATCAATTTAAATCAATTTATTAAGTTCCATAAAATTTACTTATATCAAAATTTATTTCATTAACCAAATTTTAAAATAATATTGTGTCCGTTTGTTCTGTCAAAGTGTTTTAGAAATCCTATCGATATCGTTGATCAGACGAATCGATCGGAAGCCCAAATCAACATCAACAACTCAAACAACACAATATATAAAACAAAACATAGATTTACAAGTACAATTCAAAATGTTTGGAGATAGTTTAGAAACAAAAGACAAGATGGTTAAACAGAGTAGAGAGATGGGTAAGCTTAGATAAATCGCGGACAACCTTAACCGGGTCAACCGTGACTTAATGGATAAGATCAAATGTGTATTTTCTGGGGTAAATCTACTTTCGATCTCAAGAGATAGAGTTTGGAATAATAAAAGATATTAGCCTCTAAACCAAGGATAAATATAAATCTCTGGTGAATCGATGCTGATTATAAAGGATTTTCACCCTTTTACAAGAAAATTAGAATATTGGCGAGGCCGCCAATTCACTATAAGGATCATTGGAAGTGGAGTCATGGGATACTCTAGAATCAAAAGATGATGAATAGTGAGGGACACGAATGAATTTCGGAACCGCAGGGAACGTTCCAAAATTCAAAGGAAATCGAATCAAAAGGAAGAGATTCAAACTCGAACGAAAGTGATTCTGTAAATAAATTTACCATACATTCTAAGTTTTGCCTCAAAGCCAAAGCTCTGATACCAACTGTAACGACCCGATATTTTCAACCATTCGCATCCATTATAAGTGTATAGGTAGACACTCATGCCGGAGTTGAATTGCTCAAAATACCGCGTTGTAAATAAAATTTGGCAAATCTCAGAATATACAATAAATAAATATAATCACAGATCACAGACACAGAGTAAAATAATGCAGCGGAAGTAAAAGAAATAGTAGTTCATGAAGCTACTATCTAAATATGTCAGAGTTACATAAGATACAACAGAAGAAATAGAGTACAACAAAAGTCTCAATAAAATAACTAAGTACAAGCTGAGTAGAACAACGGAACTGAAATAGATAGGACAAGACAAGTAGATAATCTCCAGCGATTCAAATCTCCAAGCGAGTGGAAATCCAAATCTGTGAATAACTCAGGCTGACCCGATCGTAAAGCAAAACACAAAACACTAGAGTCAGGACAATATATACTTATATAATGTAAACCAACTCAAGTGAACTGTAATAAAGGTACAAGTAACTTAGAAGATGCTTGGGACCGCTCATCCTCTAAGGGTCCGTTAAACTATCTACTATGTAGTAATATTCGATATTATAATAGTGTCTAAATAAGTAAAGTATAATCATATAGAAAATAACGTTAAGGGGATGGAGAACCTTAACGCGGTCGGATCTTAAAATCATAATCGTAGTAAAGCTCGATATGGTAGGTGACACGGCACAACTAGGCAATGCCAGGGTAGATATACCAATTACGCACACGGACTGATGGATACGCATAGCAGCCACTACCGTTCCACCTCGAACAACACTCCCAAATCGGAGGATGGCCATCTAATCAATCACAAGTAAGAGTATAATATCGAAGAAATGTGTCCGAGAAGAGGTGCTACCTCACTGGTCCGAGATCGCTCCTGTTTTAGCCACCTTATGCCAACTCACGGGAGTTGGGTCCACGTAACATACCTTAAGAACGTCGCCACCATCCTACTTCATTCTGGAATCTCCACCGCGTACACGGTTGTCAAAGTGGTTTTCGGTATCGACAGAGAGTATGTCCATATCCGATCCCGGTCTCTTTGCCAACCAATCGTTATTATAACCCGTGGTTATAACATTTAAAAACAATACTTTACTTCAAAATAAAATATCATTTCAAACCATATCTTTATCAAAATAAAGATTAAATCAATTCCAAACCATTTCCATATATTTAAATTTTCATATCATTTCAAAACTTCATTTCAAATCGTTTTAATATAATAAAATATCTTATCCTTACAAAACTTCATTTCAAATCATTTTAATAAAATAAAATATCCTATCAGTTCAAATCCAAATATTCAACTTTAAATACCTTTTAAATTCAAAGATATCGTTCATTTACTATCATTTCAAATCACCTTTAAATAGTTTATATTCCAATAAAAATAATTCATTTAAACCTTTTAAAGTGTAATTATTATATTTTCAAATCAAGTATTCAATTTCCAAAGTTTCAAACCATTCTGAGTTCGTTTACTAAGTCAAAAACCCTAATTATTAAAATTTTAGCATTTCACAGCATTTAAAAACAACTGCTATAAGTTATATTTGAAAACATTTTTAATTCAGTAAAGACAGCACTTAAAACTGCTGTTAAAACTCAGTTTTAGTTGAATTATAGTTCAAAACAGAAAAGACAGCATTTCAGAAGTGCTGCGGTAGTTCAGATTTCAAAACAAGGGTTAAATTTGATTACAACATAGAGTACAGACCATTATAGCATTTCCAGAGAATGCTATAATAGGCCTGAGTTCAATATTAGTCTATAAGTTCAACTACAGCAACTACAGCATTTCAGAAATGCTATAATAGCTCCTTTTTACATAATTTTAGTTCAAAACAGAATCTATAGCATTTCTGAATGCTATTAAAAGTTAATTTTAGGTGTTAGTGTATTTCCAGCAATTAAATAACTTTAATTTAAAACACATAAACATTTTTAAAAATCATATTTTAATATTTAAAATGTTCATTTACATATCATTTAACATATATCTTTTGACAATAAATTTCTTATAATTAAATCCAATTTCAACAATTTACTTAATAAATTTAAGTGTAAAAGTGTCAAATTCTTCACTTTTCAACTAATAAACTTAACACTTAAAATTTAAATTACCATTTCACACTTTAACTGAATTTCCAATTTTATTTAATTAACTTAAACCTTTAATTAAAACCAAATTTCACATTTCCTAGTCATGTTATATTTTAAAAGATCACTTTTAAACATTCATTTATTTAACCACTTAAATTCATAGAAAAATCAATAATACTTTAATAAATCACTTAAATTCAAATTTAATCAAATTATCATATTTACCCTTTCCAAATAGAATTTAATATCCATTTTATTTATATAACTTAAATATCATTTTTAACCAAAATTCCAAATTTCCAACTTATGTTATATTTCAAAAAATCCAGTTAAACCATTCATTAATTACGTTTTTAACACATAGAAAAATCATAATTTCTTTAATTCAAAATATTTCAAAATCTGTTTAAATCAAATTTCATAAATTTATATTTTTAAAATACTTAAAAATATCCAAAACACTTTATAAAATAACCATGGGCCTGTATATAGTTTTCTAGCCTAGGTCAAGTGATACAGATATGTATCATTTCAATCCGCAGTTTAAAAAGAAAAATCCGGGTTCTATCGTTTCAAACCCGCAATCCCAAGTTAAAATAAATTAAATAAAAAAAACCATTCAGGCCTATCATTTCAGCCCATAACGATTTTTCCCTATTCTAAAGTCCGTTCGGGTATGTATCATTTCAACCCATAGTGATTTCTAATCTACAGGGAACTTGCAGTGTGATAAACTGATATTAATAAACAGAATAACATTAAATAACAGTATCATATGATATAACAGGTGTAATAACAGGTGTGAACATCATATGATAATAATATAGGCATATATAACATGATAATATATTTCTACAGATTCACAGGGTGTCAATTTACTAGTTATATAGGTACATATTGTCTGGTGAGAATAACTCACTTGTTTAAGCTGGAGATGACGACCAAACACACAACACAGAATCTTTGAAGGCACGACAACATGAATATGATTTGAGAGTGGAGAGCCAAATATAATTGCCTTGTATACATATAAACAAAACAAGACAATGTATACATAAATATGTAACACAAAACAATATCGAAATGACTTGAAATAAAAAGCAACAAAGGGCAAAGTGATTCGACCTTTCTTTAACCATTCAAGAGCTTGACCAAGGGGATCTTTTGCTCAGCCATAGCTGGACACAATCTCAGTTTATGGCATCAAAATAGCATGGCAACAAGGAGATGATGATGGTAGGAGTTACATATGAATAAGACAAAGGGTCAAGGCAAAATAAGTGGAGTTTTTGTGCATTTTTGGCTCATCCAATGGCAAGTGGGGCTCGGACCTTGCATGGTAAAGGTCTGGACAGTGGAGGGTGATGGTGAAACAGCAGCCAAAGGTCATGTAGCAAGTGGTGGTGGTGGCTAAGGGGATGGCCAAAGCAAGATATGGAGGGTAGGTGAGGATATGTGTGGTCTAGGCAATGTTTTGTGGAGTTTTGTGGTGATGGCTTCAAGTGGAAGGTCATGGTCTGTCTTGGTCAGAGGGAAGGGAGTGTTTGCTGTAGTAGATGGAGGAGGTGATGATGGGGATGAAGGTGGTAGAGGCTAGGCCAAGCAAACATGTGAAGAGATCAAGACAAAATTGCATAGAAAAGTAAGAAAAAAGTAGAAAGAAAAGAGGGAGATTACCAATTTTTTTTGCAAGATGGAGGCCATGATTTTTTTAGGGTTTTGGAGCTTTGAAAATTCGTGAATAACAGGAGGAAGTCGGCTGAAAAAAATAATGAGGAATAGTTAGGGAAAAATAGAATAAAAGATGTATTGATTGAAAAAGAAACGGTAGAATTCAAAAGGACTAAGCACACAAAAGGTATCAAACTCTTCATATATCTTTAATTCCTTTTTATAACTTTATGTAACGACCCTGAATTTTGAACAATTTAAATTGAAAATATTTAATTAATTTTAAATATTTGAACGATGATTTGACTTGAATTTCAAATTATCAGAATGAATTGGTGATTAAATTTTTGAATTTAATCTATTGAAAGTTGAATAAAATTTGAATCTTCGATTTTAAGCCGGTTAAAAATAATTTAAAGGCTTAGAAAATTCATATTGATAATACTGAAAGTAATAGAAGCTTCAGAATTTAATTTAAAAGCGATTTGTTCCGTTTTGAAATTTTATCGTTTGAATTGAATTTAAAATTAGCCTTCCGAGGCACAGTCTCGGAATTTGACGAAACGAGTTTCATTGGGTCCGTAATATTGAATTATTACTGGATTTCAATTTTCGTATTTATCAGAATTGTTTTATGAATATATGGCGGGTAAACGCGTATAAAATTTAATTGAATTCAAATTTGATTTCTGTAACAACTGGGGTTTTGCCCAAAATTATAATCATCGATAAACGATTAAAGTTGACAGATAATTTGTTGTTTATTGTTGGAAGATTTTTATAACGATAAAATCTTCGTAAATTAACGATTTAATATCGACTGTTAATTTCTGTTAATTTTATTGGAATTTGTAAATGATTGTTAAATTCAGTTAGAATTTTTGAATCGATTGGAATTCTTTTATTTAAATAAATCTATACACATAATTTAAAATTTAACTACAAAAATTATACAAAACAAATCAGTTTTTAAATGAAAACAAAAATAAAAGATAAAAAGAAAATAAAATAAAAACCCTACCCAACCCATGCCTATACCACGTTCGGCCCATACCTTTTTTTCTCCGTTAAAACCACGAACCCATCCTCCCCTTTTCATTCAAACCCTAAAACAACGAAATCGAACGAGAGAAAGAAAATAAATGGCGGCGATTCTTCGGCTTCGCTCGTCTCCGATCCAAAATCTAGGGCTTCGATCTGGAAACGATCGTCTGTGGCTGCTTCAATTTAGGCTAAGAAGATCGTCACTTCGATTTTGGAATGGCCGCTAGGGTTGCCTCCGCTTGATTCTCGAGATACCTTCGGCTACGACGTCGAATTCGTCCTCTTCGAAAAACAAAGGTGAGTGGTTTTCGCCCTCACATCTAATTCCTACTTCAAGTGTATTAGTGTTCGAATTCTACAATTTTCGTTCGTATTTGATTGTTGGATTCGACTCTTGTTGTTGGCCATTGATTTGGATAGATATTCGAGTTGTTATCATTTGGGTTTGAATCCCTGTTTCCCTAAATTCTCGTTCGTCTTTGTATGTTTGAATTTATCTTTGGCCAATCGATTTTGTTTTGATGATGCGATTTTTTTCTCTGACTTAATCAAAATGCGTATGCATTTGAAAAATCTCGGGCGACTTGGTTTTTGAAATCCTCGGTTTCGAATTTTGACTGTCTCCGTGTATTTCTCTGTTGACTTGTTCAATTTTGATAAAAAAAAAAAGAGTTGATGTTGTTACATCCTGTCTTGATATTCATTGGGAGTTTGCACCTTTGAGTTAGATTGTTCTGACCTTACACCTGTGAGTTTAACTTGCACTACCTGTTACACATCATTAGTTTGAAACTGTTACATGTGTATATTGCTGGTTGCATTTGCTCCTGGTAATGTTCACTGTTATACTTCACCGGTCTTCGTATTTGTTCATTCTGACCATCTGACTTTGGCTTTGTTAAAACTGTTACCTTGTAATTGTGCTTCCTATATAGGTGTATACGTATGTATATACATATGTATATATTTATGTGGAGATTGCATTGTTGTTTCTCTATGGTATACTCGAATTGACCTGTAGTTGTATTCATGTACACACTTGTGTTGTTGTAGCTGTTGTTGATATAGTGCTTCAGTACTTTGCAGTGTAGACTTGATTGAATTTGTAGACTTCAGCCTCGTGATGCTTATGCACTTCTCTATTGAACTGTCTGCATGCATTTGCCTTGTTGAACTTGGTGGATCATTTTGTATGTAGCAGTTGCGTGGTGGCACTGTGCACATTTCATCACTTGGTAGCAACTGTAGTTTCTGATGTTGGAGTTGCATTTGTAATATTGTTGTCAGTAGTTCATCATGTTGCTCTGTCCAGTTTTGGTTTGTGAGTTGCATATTGTTACTGTAATATGTCTTCAACCTGATAACACTTCACCTATGATATTCTATCCGGTCATTGCTATCATTTGGTTTGCCTATTAGGTCGTCTGCATTTTTGAGTTTCATCACTGTTTCATTTTTTTTACTATTGTATAGTCATGCACTCTTATATAAATACAATTTTTGCATGTATCTGCTACCTTGACTTGTTAACCCATGTGTCCTATTGCCTTGAAGAATAGTCCCTGTCTATTACTAGATTTGTGAATTTGCCTTGCCTTTGTCCATCTTTGCTAAATGTTTGTACATCTCTACCTATTACTAAGTGCATGGACATACATTTGTGAATGTAAATTCGCCTTGTTCATATTTTATTTGTCCTATTGCCTGTACATGTTTTAGTAGTTTAATTTGACTTGTACAAATATCTTTGTTTATTTTATTGTCCTTTACTTTGAAGTAGGCTGCCCTTTTCATTTCTTGCTTTGATTTTCGTTTTTATCCAATTGCCTGGGAAACAAAATTTTATTTTATAACCTTGCTATAAAACTTAAACCTCACTTTGTACATCACTTGTTGTCTCTTTTACTGCCTGTACTGTTTCATTACACTATTGCAGTCTTGCCCATAGTATTCAAGTGGTGGCCGCAGTACATGTTGCAGTTTGCCCTTGAATTCAAAGTGGGGCTGCAGTTCATTTTTTTTTTTTTTTTTAAAGAATTCTGCACTTAATGAAATGTGCAGTAATGAGTTGTTTGGAAACTTGTTCTTGAGTTTGCTTGGGTATTGAACTGTTTCTTGCCTCTTTGATACTTGCAGTTTACTGACTTGACCTCTGCAGCTTTGATTGCTGTTAGTATTCACTCGAGTTGGCGAGGCAGTGCACATGTATGTGCGTGTGCACTGCAGCCACCCAACTCGACAGTTTCGAATTGATTTTTCTTTGCTCGTGATGCATTGATTTTTTATACCATATTGGCGAGGCCGTGCACGCGTGCGTGTACGGCAGCCAATGACACTGTTATCTCGGTTGATGATTTAAATCTGCTGATTTATTGTTTAACACTGTTAAGTGTTATATATTTTCGTTATCCGATTTCTTTGTTAAAAGGTTCGGATAAACGAGAATTATTGTGACTGTCGTCTATTTAAATTATTACTGCCTATATGCACTAATAAACTGGTTTGAATTAGACTGACCTGTGTATTATTTTCTTTTGAATATAATACTCGGGTCAGACCGAGTATTTTTACAGCTTGAAGATTTTCGAGCAGCGAAGTTAGAGAGAGAGTAAAGAACCATTTTTAGTTTCAGAAGAAAATTGTATTTTAAGATATTCCGCTGTATCAGTATTAAAAATTGTATAAACTCTGATGTATATATAAAAAGATTTATAGTAATGAAATAAAGATTCATTTGTTTTAATTGATTGTTATTATCTGTGTTTCTGTGGCTGGTTCTGTTTAAACCTTATAAACTAAATAACAATTCGTCTTTTTGAACGTTTCGAGTTGGTTTAATTACCGACTGGAGGCGGTCAAAAAGGGGGAATGTTACAGGTGGTATCAGAGCTTTGGTTTACACAAAGCTTAGTTTATGATGTTTAATATGAATAGTTACTAGAAACACTTTAAAAAGGAAATGTTTTTCGAATCTAAAGGAGTAAGAAAATTGTTTTTGAAAATGAAGA
The DNA here is from genome assembly GCA_030737815.1 of Allium fistulosum. Taxonomy (NCBI): domain Eukaryota; kingdom Viridiplantae; phylum Streptophyta; class Magnoliopsida; order Asparagales; family Amaryllidaceae; genus Allium; species Allium fistulosum. The sequence goes on from CM060902.1 coordinate 242,047,470, forward strand.
TTTTTAACTTAAGAAAAGTTAAACTGAAGTGAGTTGGCATTAATAAATATATGGATTTGAAATTTAACTTAAGAAGAGTTAAATTGAATTGAATTAGTATTAATAAATACATGATTTGAAATTTAACTAAAAGGAAGTTAAATAAAAATGAATTTGATTTGATAAATTGTTGAGATGAAAAGTTAAGCTTAAAAGATAAGTGATTATATGATATGAATTGGAAAGTTTAAATGAATAAGTTGTATAACTTATAAAATGGGAAAGTTTAAGTAAAACCAGTTGTTAAATGTCTGAACAGTTTTGTTAAGTGAAACAAAATCTGAAATTTGAAATGTGATATGAATTTGACTTTAGTTAAGTTAAATAAAATAGAATTTCAAATAAATTCGAAACGAACTTAAGCATTTATAGTGAAAACAAATGCAAGTGAAGATAAATGAAACAGCTTAAGTAATATTGAATCAAATTGAATTTGATATCAAAATGAATTGATAAAGTGAAGAATGAATATGAATTTGAGTTATAGAAAGGAAAATTCAACTTTAACTGTAAAAGTGAATTGGTGAATATGGTGAGTATAAGAATTCAATCTGAATTGGAATATAAACCAATTGAAATTAAATGTGTTGAACCAAATTGAATGTAAGCAAAGTAAATAAATTTGGTTAAGTTGAATGTGCATTGGTTGCCAGTTGATCGGATGGAAATTCATTAAGTGTTAATGAAATTGTATTAATGAAATTGAATTTATGGAATTTGGAAGCTATGTAAATTGAATTCAAATTGAAAGGTAAGAAATCAAAATAGAATTTGATTTGAACTGAAAGCAAACTAACTTGAATATAAATTAGTGAATGTGAACTAATTGGATATGAATGAATGTTAGTAAAATCCAATGTGAATGAATCAAATGTGATTAAATTGGAAATCAAGTCGATGAATGATTTACTAAAGAACTAGTAGATTATTTTGGAAATGGAAAAGTGATAAATTTATATAATAGTATAAATTGAAAACTTTGAATTATTATAAACGGCTTAAATTGAAGATTTGAAAGTGTTAATAAAAATATTGGAATTGTATAAGTGTTAAAAGTGAAATATTTAATGGATTTCATAAGTGAATGGAAATTACAGAATTAAAATTGTGAAGTTATAAAATGAATCGATGTTGCGAAATAAAAGAATTTATAAGTAATTTACTTATAGATAAAATTCTGATATAAAATTGAGTTATAAAGGAATGGGTTAATAAAGCAATTTTTATAAATTGAAGTCTTTATAAATAGGAGTGAAATTTATAAACGTTGTTTATAAATTTGAAACTGACTTATTTTGATAAGTAAATTCTTATAGCTTGTTAAATGAAGTATATTCACAATTTTGGACAGTGAATATAATATTGAATAAAATGGACATGTTAGGAATGTGATATTTTAAAACGAAGTAATTGTTTTAAAAAGATGTTTTAAAAGGCATTGAATATCGAAACCATAGATTTCAACATTCATTGTTGAAATAGACGTTTTCGAATATAAGGAAATGGTGGACTATAACACTGTTGTTATAGTAAATGATTTCCGAAAGGAAATGTTTTGTATAGTATTGGGATTTATACATCTATCTAAATTTCGAATCCCTATACTAATGATTTTGAGTTGTCGTAACGATGTTTTACGTAACATTCGTTTTAACTCAAATAAATATGTGAAAGAGAATGATTTCCTTAAAGATGAAATATGTACTTAATTTCGATTTAAGTATATCGAATATTTTCAAATGTTGAAAATAAATGGAATTGTGAATTACTTATTTTTAAATAAGTATGGAAATGTTTTTTCCAAATATGAAATGTTGTGAATATATTCCGTAAGGAATAAATGATTTGAAATTCATTTTTGAAGTCGAAGTTGAAAAGTTAAATGAGAATTTGAACAATTTGTTCAATTTGAAATTTTTCAAAAAGTTTGAATCGTTAAGTTAAAATTGAGTTTAACTTCGACATCAAAGACAATATAAGTTGAGCTTTGAATTTCAGATGATGATTTGGATTGTATGTCTAACATTGTGAATTGATGACATAGCAATTGATCTCTATTAAATATATATCTGTTGGTGGCGGAGAATTTATTCTCTTAGCTTAACACCCTTCTCTGAGACGTACGAGCTCAGAGGTTATATATCGATAGACATCAATTCTGTGTTGAGAATTGACGATGTAAGCGTGAAATTCAAATCGAATGTGAAAGTCGATAATGAATGGAATTATGAATATGAATTAGGTTTGAGATAACCTTAAATTTCCAAATCGACTTAGAGGAAAATTTTGAAATCCTCTATTTTGTTATGAATATGGAATATGTAAGTTTTTAGAACTTATATATATGAATGCGGTGAATTGAAAACCGTTAGTTTAGAAAGACATTGTTATGGAAATCTTATGTATATTTACATAGATGTTATATGTACGAAATGGGAAATGAAAGTACTACATATATGATATTATGTTTTCTAAACTGAGGATGTGGAAAAGTACCTTCCATTTATTATTAAAGAAGGTATTGGAACTCTCGATGAGTATCCATTTGAAATTCGTAGCTACGTAGAATTTTAGTCAGAGTGACTATTTGAATCGGAAATCCTTCGCGATAGTTCATCGCGATGAGATTAGATTTGATTGATGATGTTAGCGTAATTTGAGGGGCGAGATGCCCACAGTTACGAGCGACTCCACTGGGATAGTGGCGTAACCGCCGAGTAAACTGCAATCTAATGCCCGGCGAAATTTGAGGGGCGTGATGCCTACAGACACGAGCGACTCTACTGGGATAGTAGCGTAACCGCCGTGTGTACTGCAATCTATGGCGACAACCATGGCGTAATTCAAGAAAGGTGTGAAACCTGCAGTTACAAGCGACTCTACTGGGATAGTAGCGTAACCGCCGGGTAAACTGTGATCCAAGGGGGAACGTGCTTTCCATATCCATTTTTAAAAGAATTTTTAAAAGTATTTTCACTGGGAATTGAAGCAAGTATATTTAGTACTTGGAGATTTTTAGACCTGCGCCTGGCCAGCGTATGCCTAATGTCTGTGAGAACGAAGATGGACTTGTTAAATTTTGAGTTAGCAAGTATTTTCAAAACTGTAAATAGCGAATCAATGATTTGAAAGTAAAATTACGAAATTCCAACTTAATGAACTAAGGAAGAGGATCTTTGTAATGTTTTGAAAGTGCACAGCTTTGGAAGAGATAATTATATAAATCTCTAATGTGAAGAATTTTAAGTTTGAATCTGAGTTGTAAATCGAAAATGTTAGTAAAAGACTTTTGGGTTTTGATTTTAGAAAATCATTGAACAAAAGAGAAGATAAACAAAACTAGTGAGATTAAACAAATGGAATGAATCCTATATTCATTTATTTGTAATGAGTTTTAAGCTTGGTAAAAAAATTGAGTAGAGTATAAATATCGATGAAATTGTAACAACCTTTCCTTTTCGTGGACGAAAAGTTTTTAAGGAGGGGAGTTTGTAACGACCCTGAATTTTGAACAATTTAAATTGAAAATATTTAATTAATTTTAAATATTTGAACGATGATTTGACTTGAATTTCAAATTATCAGAATGAATTGGTGATTAAATTTTTGAATTTAATCTATTGAAAGTTGAATAAAATTTGAATCTTCGATTTTAAGCCGGTTAAAAATAATTTAAAGGCTTAGAAAATTCATATTGATAATACTGAAAGTAATAGAAGCTTCAGAATTTAATTTAAAAGCGATTTGTTCCGTTTTGAAATTTTATCGTTTGAATTGAATTTAAAATTAGCCTTCCGAGGCACAGTCTCGGAATTTGACGAAACGAGTTTCATTGGGTCCGTAATATTGAATTATTACTGGATTTCAATTTTCGTATTTATCAGAATTGTTTTATGAATATATGGCGGGTAAACGCGTATAAAATTTAATTGAATTCAAATTTGATTTCTGTAACAACTGGGGTTTTGCCCAAAATTATAATCATCGATAAACGATTAAAGTTGACAGATAATTTGTTGTTTATTGTTGGAAGATTTTTATAACGATAAAATCTTCGTAAATTAACGATTTAATATCGACTGTTAATTTCTGTTAATTTTATTGGAATTTGTAAATGATTGTTAAATTCAGTTAGAATTTTTGAATCGATTGGAATTCTTTTATTTAAATAAATCTATACACATAATTTAAAATTTAACTACAAAAATTATACAAAACAAATCAGTTTTTAAATGAAAACAAAAATAAAAGATAAAAAGAAAATAAAATAAAAACCCTACCCAACCCATGCCTATACCACGTTCGGCCCATACCTTTTTTTCTCCGTTAAAACCACGAACCCATCCTCCCCTTTTCATTCAAACCCTAAAACAACGAAATCGAACGAGAGAAAGAAAATAAATGGCGGCGATTCTTCGGCTTCGCTCGTCTCCGATCCAAAATCTAGGGCTTCGATCTGGAAACGATCGTCTGTGGCTGCTTCAATTTAGGCTAAGAAGATCGTCACTTCGATTTTGGAATGGCCGCTAGGGTTGCCTCCGCTTGATTCTCGAGATACCTTCGGCTACGACGTCGAATTCGTCCTCTTCGAAAAACAAAGGTGAGTGGTTTTCGCCCTCACATCTAATTCCTACTTCAAGTGTATTAGTGTTCGAATTCTACAATTTTCGTTCGTATTTGATTGTTGGATTCGACTCTTGTTGTTGGCCATTGATTTGGATAGATATTCGAGTTGTTATCATTTGGGTTTGAATCCCTGTTTCCCTAAATTCTCGTTCGTCTTTGTATGTTTGAATTTATCTTTGGCCAATCGATTTTGTTTTGATGATGCGATTTTTTTCTCTGACTTAATCAAAATGCGTATGCATTTGAAAAATCTCGGGCGACTTGGTTTTTGAAATCCTCGGTTTCGAATTTTGACTGTCTCCGTGTATTTCTCTGTTGACTTGTTCAATTTTGATAAAAAAAAAAAGAGTTGATGTTGTTACATCCTGTCTTGATATTCATTGGGAGTTTGCACCTTTGAGTTAGATTGTTCTGACCTTACACCTGTGAGTTTAACTTGCACTACCTGTTACACATCATTAGTTTGAAACTGTTACATGTGTATATTGCTGGTTGCATTTGCTCCTGGTAATGTTCACTGTTATACTTCACCGGTCTTCGTATTTGTTCATTCTGACCATCTGACTTTGGCTTTGTTAAAACTGTTACCTTGTAATTGTGCTTCCTATATAGGTGTATACGTATGTATATACATATGTATATATTTATGTGGAGATTGCATTGTTGTTTCTCTATGGTATACTCGAATTGACCTGTAGTTGTATTCATGTACACACTTGTGTTGTTGTAGCTGTTGTTGATATAGTGCTTCAGTACTTTGCAGTGTAGACTTGATTGAATTTGTAGACTTCAGCCTCGTGATGCTTATGCACTTCTCTATTGAACTGTCTGCATGCATTTGCCTTGTTGAACTTGGTGGATCATTTTGTATGTAGCAGTTGCGTGGTGGCACTGTGCACATTTCATCACTTGGTAGCAACTGTAGTTTCTGATGTTGGAGTTGCATTTGTAATATTGTTGTCAGTAGTTCATCATGTTGCTCTGTCCAGTTTTGGTTTGTGAGTTGCATATTGTTACTGTAATATGTCTTCAACCTGATAACACTTCACCTATGATATTCTATCCGGTCATTGCTATCATTTGGTTTGCCTATTAGGTCGTCTGCATTTTTGAGTTTCATCACTGTTTCATTTTTTTTACTATTGTATAGTCATGCACTCTTATATAAATACAATTTTTGCATGTATCTGCTACCTTGACTTGTTAACCCATGTGTCCTATTGCCTTGAAGAATAGTCCCTGTCTATTACTAGATTTGTGAATTTGCCTTGCCTTTGTCCATCTTTGCTAAATGTTTGTACATCTCTACCTATTACTAAGTGCATGGACATACATTTGTGAATGTAAATTCGCCTTGTTCATATTTTATTTGTCCTATTGCCTGTACATGTTTTAGTAGTTTAATTTGACTTGTACAAATATCTTTGTTTATTTTATTGTCCTTTACTTTGAAGTAGGCTGCCCTTTTCATTTCTTGCTTTGATTTTCGTTTTTATCCAATTGCCTGGGAAACAAAATTTTATTTTATAACCTTGCTATAAAACTTAAACCTCACTTTGTACATCACTTGTTGTCTCTTTTACTGCCTGTACTGTTTCATTACACTATTGCAGTCTTGCCCATAGTATTCAAGTGGTGGCCGCAGTACATGTTGCAGTTTGCCCTTGAATTCAAAGTGGGGCTGCAGTTCATTTTTTTTTTTTTTTAAAGAATTCTGCACTTAATGAAATGTGCAGTAATGAGTTGTTTGGAAACTTGTTCTTGAGTTTGCTTGGGTATTGAACTGTTTCTTGCCTCTTTGATACTTGCAGTTTACTGACTTGACCTCTGCAGCTTTGATTGCTGTTAGTATTCACTCGAGTTGGCGAGGCAGTGCACATGTATGTGCGTGTGCACTGCAGCCACCCAACTCGACAGTTTCGAATTGATTTTTCTTTGCTCGTGATGCATTGATTTTTTATACCATATTGGCGAGGCCGTGCACGCGTGCGTGTACGGCAGCCAATGACACTGTTATCTCGGTTGATGATTTAAATCTGCTGATTTATTGTTTAACACTGTTAAGTGTTATATATTTTCGTTATCCGATTTCTTTGTTAAAAGGTTCGGATAAACGAGAATTATTGTGACTGTCGTCTATTTAAATTATTACTGCCTATATGCACTAATAAACTGGTTTGAATTAGACTGACCTGTGTATTATTTTCTTTTGAATATAATACTCGGGTCAGACCGAGTATTTTTACAGCTTGAAGATTTTCGAGCAGCGAAGTTAGAGAGAGAGTAAAGAACCATTTTTAGTTTCAGAAGAAAATTGTATTTTAAGATATTCCGCTGTATCAGTATTAAAAATTGTATAAACTCTGATGTATATATAAAAAGATTTATAGTAATGAAATAAAGATTCATTTGTTTTAATTGATTGTTATTATCTGTGTTTCTGTGGCTGGTTCTGTTTAAACCTTATAAACGAAATAACAATTCGTCTTTTTGAACGTTTCGAGTTGGTTTAATTACCGACTGGAGGCGGTCAAAAAGGGGGAATGTTACACTTTATATTTCTGAAAAAGAAAAAAAATCCCAGATAAAATTTCGAAATTTTATCAAAATATAATAATTTATATAAATATTTATCAGTTATATAAAGTTAAATTAAGAAAATAGCTAAAAATAGTAAACTAGTCTAGAAAATTTGAAATTGAATAGAATACATTTTAGAAAATTCATATGAGCTTGTAATATATTTTTAAACATAAATAATAACATAAAATAAAAATATATTCACAAAATAAATATTTAAAATTAAATTTACATATAATTTTTAATGAAGAAAATAGCAGAAAATAGGAAAACAGCCTTTAAAAATGAAAAATAAATAAAGTAAATGTTGGAAAAATTCTATTATCATTTTAAAAATATAAAAGACAAAAATATACATAAAATAACATATTAACACATATTAAAAACAAAAATATAAGAAAGAAAATATGATTTATAAAATTTAAAATAGGCAAAATTGCACAATAAAACAAATTATACTTAAAATTGAAATGTACATAACTTTTACATTTTAACTCCGTTTTCAACGAAACGAAAAGTAGTGTTCAAGTTATTACATCTATTTTTATAATAAAAGATAACATTTATAATTTCAAACTTTTAAATTTTTAAGTTTAAAAGTCAAAGTTTGACTATTTTAACCAAAATTCACATTTTCTACAAATATTAAATTTAGTCATATTTGGAATTCTAATCCACATACAAAAACAAAGTTTTTATATTTACAATAACAAAATTTATTCTTTTTCATAAATAAAGCTTTTGAATCTGGAAAAATCAATTTAAAAATAATTGTAAAATACAGGGTTGTTACAAGTTAAATGGTTAATTTGAATTGGGAGTTTGTGTGATCTCAAAATGGGTTTAAGATCTGAAGATTGAAAATGGATGGATGTTTAAAAATAATTTGGATGATGTCATCTCGTTGTTATTAATAATCTTTAAACTGTGAATTGGATTTGTTTAAATGAATGAGGAATGAAGTATGGTAATATATTCAATTGAGATAAATAGGGAAATTAAACTTTAATTTGAAATTAAGGATATGGAATTACTTTGAACTGAAAATTTGAATGTTAAGAATTGAATTTGTGAATTAAAATTTGTTTAAGAACCGGTTTGAAAACTGGAAGATAAAATTGGGTAATAAATTGAATTTTTTAGATAAAATTGTTTTGAAATCTTATTTGAACTTTGAAATAAGTTAAGTAAAGATAATTTAAAATGGAATTTTGAGAATTGGACTCAGAATTAAATTATTTAAAGATTTGGATTATTGATTTAAAAATAAAGGTTAATTTGATTAAAGGGGTTAAATCAACATTTGAAAATTTAACTCGAATTTATATAATTCGAGATGGTTTAAAGTTGGGATTCAGATTTCATTAGTTCAAATTGAATTTTGTTTGAATTAATTAGAATCGAAGATTGAATGAGTTCAAATTCAAATGGGAATTGGGATTAATTCATATAGAAATTTAAATGATTTGAAATTGAAGTGGATTCGATTTGAAGTTAGTCTAAATTAATTTGAATAATTTGGAATTGTAATTGAAGAAATCAACTGGAATTTGATTTGAATCTAGAAAGAAAATGAGATTAATTCGATTTGAATTGGGAATAAAAGCAAGTTCAAGGGAAATTGAAGTTATTCAAATTAGAATTGGGTCAATTTAAATGAAAAGGAATTTAAATTGAATTGATGGGGAATTGAACAGTTGGCTCTGGACTATTTTTATATAAATCATTTTGATATAAACTGTTTAAATCTATTTTCTTAACTATTTACTATACAACCTTTCTTTTAAAATTTTAAAACTATCTTATATTTATTTAACAACTACTTTTGGAACTATTTAACTATTTTACAACAATTTTATAAACTAATCACTATTTTTCCAACTACTTTATAACTAGTTACTATTTTACAACTATTTTGCAATTATTTTACTATTTTTCAATTATTTTACGATTACTCAACTATTTTATAGCTATTTTACAAACTAATAATTATTTTTCAACTATTTATCTATTTTTAAAATTTTCAAGTTTCTAAATATAAGCTGGTCAGAGTACAAACTGTTAATGATTAAATACCCAATTGAGATAAGAATTGAAGTGATAATCCAAATTGGGATTAAGGCAAATGTGAATAAGTGAATAAAATCAAAGTGAGGATGAATAGAAAGGAAATTGATTTAATTGATAATCAATAAAGATAAATACGTAGGATGTACGTATATTATTCTATTCGCATAGTGATTTGATCCAGATTCGAGCATAGAATTTCGAGACAATATTATCGATTCGAGTTGGGATTTTTCGCTCGATTTTCGACGGCGAACCTGGATATGGATTTTTGATTGGTTCTGGATATTCTCTATCATAGTTATGACTATGCAAGGAGAATGACAGTTTCTGATCAATAAACCAGATCTGAGTCCGCACTAGGAAGTCGGGTGGACAGTACTAGTTCGGAAGTGAAATTGTGGGATCGAGTGAGCGATCAGATTGATATTGCGTACCGATGGTATGGGTACAACGTACGGGTTTGAATGAAATTGGTATTGAAAATTTATGGATAAGAACTGTAAATGGTCTTTGAAATGAAAAGTATATTTGTGGGATATATGATGAGGTAAAATAGAAACTGGAAATTTCTATGATTTAAGATTCACTTTATGAAGAAAAGTAATGTGGTTAATAACTTTATAAAGAGTAATCAAATTTGAATATTTGATTTGGGATAAACAAAGTTATATTTTTTGGTTATATATGGTAGACTCCCCTTATTGAATCTATTGCCAGAAGAAAAGGGTTTTGAAAATATTTGAAGTATAAAAATGAATTTATACAAGTATGAAGTGATTAAAAAAAATATTTTCCAAGATTATTATATATATGTATATATAAAAAGGATTTGTGAAAATGATTTTGAGGAAAGGTTTTGGGAACCTATGGCATTTGGAAAGACTTTTGATTTTTTTTGGGTAAAACCAATATTGGAATTTGGAAAAGCCTAATATGAGAATTATCAATTTTGGGAATCGATTTTGTAAAGGAGCTTTATATGAAATTCATACTCGGTGTATGATTTGGAAAATACTATATGTGTATAGTATAAAGTGTTTTGAAGTGGCTCTTGGGAAAAAGGCGCTCCCTTGAAATGAACTTCTCAGGAGTACCATAGGTTGGTACTGCCTTTGTAATATCCCGGAAATTTTGACAATATCAATTTAATAATCTGTTGAATAATTAAATTGATATGGATAATCTTTGATAATAAGATTTGAATTTAATTTAATAATCTGATTAAATTAGTATTAATTGATGATTTTATCTTTTAAAAGTTAATAAGATATTTCTATTTGGATATATATATATATATATATTTATTTATATATATTGTAAATAGAAGCTTTGGTAAATTGGGAATTTATATTTAATTTAATCTGGACTTTTCAAAGATATTTAAATAAGTAATTTTATAGTTTTAAAATACTTTAGGTAAATATTTTAATTGGTTAAGATATATTTTTCTTAAGTTTAAATAAATAAGATTTACAAAAATGGTTTGTTTTATTTCTTTTTAAATATTTCTTGATAATATAATCTATGTTTAAATTATAAAATATGTTAATTTCAAATAATAAGTATAATGTATTATTTTTAATATTTATGAATTTTAATGCTAAAAGGAATTGTTATTTTTAAATTGAATAAATAGTGTATGTAAATATATATAACTTGACTTTTAAATTGAATCTTAGGATTTAATTTTATTTAAATTTGAATTTAAAGTTTTGAAATTCAAAAGAATATATATTTAAATTGTTTTGGATTTTAAAATACTTGTATAAAATTTTATTTATAAATATAATTAGCTTTTGTTTCTCTTTTAAAAGTAATATATATAGATAAGTGTTTAGATAAATAAGAAAAGGCTTTTTAAATAATTTTAAAATAAATAGAAATATGAGTAATTACTTATAAGACATGTGTTATTTATCTAAAGCTTTGTAAAACATGTGTAATTAAATAAACAAATGTATAGGACAAGTGTCCTTATTTATTTTCATTTTCTTTTATTTTTTTTAAAATCATACATATACATGTATATTAACATTTGCATTCCTTAAATTCATTCTTTTTCTAACCTTCTTTTTTTTTCAAAACCAAGAGAAATCAGATTTTCTCTCTAATTCAAATCTGAACAAATCTAATACCTCAATCCAATAACAAAAGCCTGAAAATCAATACCACTTCTCAAACTCTTCCTCTAAATCTAAATCAGTAATTATTTCTCAAGCAAAATGAATTCATATTCAAATCTGGAAATCTTCCTCAAAGAACTTCAAAATCTGTAAACAATCTTCCTCAAAACATAAGATCTGTAACCAAGTTACAGATCTGAAATCAAAAAGCTTGCATTCATTTTAAATCTGGAATCAACTCAGAGAACTGCCTGCATTTTTCATCTCTGGAAGCAACATGCATGTGTTAAAATCAATTTAAAGCTTCAACAACTAAAGTTTAAAAATCAAATTCAAACAAGCATGCAAGTTTACAGCCTTCAGAAGCTAAACTGCCTCTGTTTCATCTTTGAACAGGTGAGTAACTTTTAAACTTAAAGTAAAATAGGGTTGCATGTTGAATCTCTGTGACATATATATGTATTGATGTATGAATAAGTGCATTCTCCTGTTTGTATATATGGATGTATTGTGTGCATGTATGACAGTGTACTCTGTTATTGTTTTGTCTGCCCAGGTTAAAAAATTTATTTGAAATTTCTCAACACTTGATCTAGATTTTGTTAGGACTTGATTTACAAACCAGGAGTGTTTAAAATAATGTAGATTAAGTTTAAAAACTTAAAATTTGTTAAATCAAATCTGGTATTGCTGTAAAGCCAGGATATTAAAATATGTTGAATAATATGAAAACTTCAAATTGAGAAATAGATAGATACAGTATGAGGAATTAAAAACTAAAATCAAAACATGACTTTTAGAACAAAAATTTGGATTTTTAGTTAAGAGGGTATGGTGCAGTTCTGTGTTGAACAGAAAATGGAAATAAGGGATTTTTGGGTGATCTCGGGAATTTGAAGTGTCGAGTTTCTTCTGGTAGGTGGAGGAATAGTCAGTATTGACGAAAAAAATATTGGGTGGCGTTGCAGTTCATCGTGGTGGCTGCGGTGATGAGATTTTGCCAGTAGCCCTAGTTTAAACTAGGCCTCTTGTTTGAGTCAGAACTACCTGTAGGAATGATCGAGTGATGTGAGGTTTGGGTAGAGGGAAGTATGGCCATTGACGAGATGATGGTCGGAGTCGCTGCTATCCTGGTGGACGGAGGGCCGTGAATGTGGCGTTGACAGGTTAGAGATTGAAGAGGGGAAACTGTTCCAGGTTTGGTTTTAGGCTCGATTTCGTTTTCGTTCCAGTTTGATGATCGAGAGGGTGGATTCTGGTCTAGGAAGGATTGTCGACTTGTGGAGATACTCGAGGTTGGTCGGAGTTGGCACCGGTGACCGTGCACGTGCACGAGATCGAGGATGTATCTGGGTGAAGTCTGTTTTACTGGAGAAGGCAATGCAAGTTCTCGGGTTTTGTTCGTGGGAATCTCGGGGTTTTTGATGGGCGACTCGAAGTATTTAGAGCTGGAGTATTGAACTCAAGTGGCAGGAAAGACTCGTGATTTTCGAGTGTTTTTGCGGGGGAAACTCGGGTAAGATAGGGTTGCGACTCGAAGCAGATTAGGTTGGACTCGAGTACTTTGGTGGTTGACAGGTTTTTAAAACTGTCTGTTTTTAAAACTTTAAACTGATTTTAAATTTGTAAAGGAAATTTTAAAACAAGAATTTAAATCAAAGTTTAACTATATAAATTCAAGATTGGTTTTGAATCTTAATGGTTTGAAATAAATAAGTTTTATAAATTTAAATGTTTTAAATAAGTTTTAAATGGTAGTTAGATTTAAATGTTTGAAATTAAAAAGGAATTTGGTTTAAACTCTTTTTAAAATTCTTTTATAAGAGATAAGGAATTTTTAACAAGTAAAAGTTTTTAAATTGGTTTTAAAAACTTAGTTAAAAATAAATTGGTATTCATTTTAAATACAGAATTTAAAATGAAGGCTAAAAGTTAATTTGAAATGGATGTTTTCAAATATATTTAAGGATGATAATGTAACCTTTGATAAGAAATGTTTTATCTTAAAGTTTAAATCATTAAATCTTTAAGGTAATTAAAATGGTTAAATTAATTTGATTAATTAATGATTTGAATTAATTAATTTATAATTAAGGATTTAAAATACTTTGTAAATGATAACTTGATTATTAATAAGAATAAAGTTTTATCTTAAAGTAATTAAAGATTTGTGTTCATTAAATTAATTAGGAAATTTAATGGATAATTAAATTGTTTGATTAATTAATCATTTGGATTAATTAAATAGGTAATTAAAGGTTTATACTAATTAATTAATGATTAAGATTTATTAATTAGAATAATTAAATTGTAATTAAGGATTATAAATTAGAGTATTAATTAATGGTTAGGAATTAATTAATAAGTAATTAAATATTAATTAAGTTATGGTTAACACTTAATTAATTTAGTAATTAGAGATTAATAAATTGGTTATTAAGATTTATTAATTTAGGATTAATAATAATTAATATAAGTTAATTACTTAAGGAAAGTAATTAAATAATAGTTAATGAGGTCATTAACTATGGGTTATTAAATAATGAATTAATAGGATTAATTTTGATAATTAATTAGTTGAATTAATTTAAGAATAATCATTTATGAAATTGTTTAAATGTAATTACTTATTGGAAGTAATTAAGAATTAATTACTTATTGTAATTAATTGAAGTTAATTTGATTTAGTTAAATTAATTAATTAAGTTTAATTAATTTAGAATAATCAAGAGATGATTTGATAATAATTACTTAATGTAATTATTAAGGTAAGTTTATTTAGAGAAGTAAATAATAAGATAATTACTGGAAGTAATTAGTTGAATAAATGATTTTATTAATAGAAGTAATTTGAGTTAATTACTTTGAAAAAATTTAATCAAGGGATTAATTAAAGAATTAATTAAGGAGTAATTAATTTAGTTAATGAAAGTAATTAAGGGTAATTAATTACTGATTGAAGATTAATCAAGGTGATTAATAAATGTTGTTTAATTAAAGATTAATTACTTAATGTAATTAATTTAATTGAGTAATTAATAATTAAGTTGTAATTAAGGATCATTAATTAATATAATTAATGATGTAATTAAGAATTGATTAATTAAGTAATAATTAATAAATGAAGTAATTAATTAATGTAATTAATTAAGGATTAATATAATTAAATATAGTTGATTAACTTAATAAATTTTAGTTAATTAATTAATGAAGTAATTAAAGGTTAATTACTATAAGTGGTTAAGGATAATTAATTTAAATAATTAATTAAAGATAAATTACTTGGATGTAATTAAAAGATAATTAATCAAAGATGATTAATTGAAATGAAATATTAGAAGATAATTAATTAATTAAATTGTAATTAATTAATGGTTAAGTAAGAAGGATTTATAAAATGAAGTAATTAATTTAATTCTTTAAATTAATTAAAAGATAATATAAATCATTACTTATGAATGGGTGATAGTATTGAATACTTGGCATTGATTGATATCTCTGATGAGATATATGCTGTATGATATGGATGTTAGTTGAATTGTATGGATTATCTGATAATGTTGATTATCTGTTGTGAATTATCTTTCTTTGTGTATAAAGATAATGAATTGAATTTGTTTTAACCTTTAAAACAACTTGGCCTTAAAAGATACGTCTTTGGATTTCGATGAGACCGGGATCGGGTTTCCGTATACCGGATTTCCAGGTCTGGAGACCCGAATACCACATCGATCCAAATTAACGATAGGTCGTAAATCAAGTGAAGATGAAGATTCAGAGTGCAAGGGTTATTGTCGTTAACTCTGAGGGTGATTCCAAAACGAGTGTAACGAGATAATGCCTTCGGTTTCGTTCGAACCCGGAACGAACTTGTATGGACTGAATGCTTTCAGAACATCGTCAGGTGGACGATGAGCATTCTAAGTGATGTGTTCTTTTCTAAGGTAATCGTGACCTCAAGCCTCACAAACCCGGAATGGCTAAAACAGGGGAGGTGCAGCAAGGTTAGTGGGTAGCACCCAAGTAGGACAAGATTACCTCTGTCTAGATGTCCCTTTCTATTTTCGACTTAGTGGTGCGGTTGCTGATCCCAACCGTGAGGTATCTTGTGCGGGAATTATCCAGTAAGGGATGTTCCGGCCTTGTGTTGCAGGGGATTGGGAGTGATCCTCGGTACGGTGATCTAGGCCACGTACTGTGACGGGCGGTACCCCAGTAGCCCTGCCATTGTATGGAATCCAAACTCCAATAAGTGCTGTACGTATTAGTTGTGCCCAACTATGTTGGAATGTGAGATGTAAGCATTTCAGCTATTTCTGTATTTTACTTGAAAACCCTAGACCCTATTATAATACAACTGGATTTCCTATCAAATTTTTTGGTTAGCGTAAGGTAAAAACTTACCCATGTTTATTTGTGGGAAGTCTTACGTGATACCTTTTCTTTCAAAAGGTTTTGAAGTTAAACAAGTTTAACCTGTTACTCACACCAGACCCATGTCTGACCCAAGTTGTTTATTTCTGTTTATAAACTCTTGGGTACTCAAATTTTTACGAGTAGCCAAGGGATTCAGGTTAGCCTTGACGAATTGTGGAGGAGCAATGGAGCAGGAGGCTTCAGCGTTGTAGATATAGATAGTAGTTTCCGCTGTGTTGATCTTGTTTAGATCTTTGTTTTGTATTGAGTTGTAATAACTAGACAGATGTTTATAACTGTCTAGTATGTGATGTGTAATCTGTGTAACTCTGATAGATGATGTATATGATACTATGTAATAGTTATGTGATATATTATATTTTATTCCGTTTCCGCTGTGAGTATTTGTGTTTGTTTTCTTTCTCTTCTTTTCTTTTCTACTTCTCACCCCTTTCTTTCTTACTGTCGATGCGATTTTCCGGGAGTGGAAAGTCGGGTCGTCACACGTGGTATCAGAGCATTAGGTTGAGCGAATACCTAAGCTCTGGAGTGGTGTCTATCGTGAGAGAGCGTATTTGTAATTTTTATATAACTATATATATATATTCTACCTATCTGTTGGGTTACCCGTACAGGTTTTCCAATATAGGATATAAAGGTAGATAGGGTAGTGGTGTGTGTGACACGACTACCAATGGTTGGAATTTAAAAGTTTAGGTTGGAAGTGTATCTGTCGAGACTGTAGACCCAATACTGTCTCGAGTAAGCTTTGCTGTAATAAAGGATTTCATCGATCTCTGAAGGAAGACTGTTATGGTTCGGAGTTTATCTCTGAAGTTTGGATGAGTAGAGTTGGATCTGTCGATGAGGCAGAAGCGAGTGATGGTACCTTGATACCTCAGGTAATAGTAGCTGTATGATGAGATACAGTGACGATGGATGTTCCTGAAGATGTTTTCTTTGGAACAAGATTAAGGAAGTGTGTATGCTTTGGTATTGTGGCTAAGTTCAGC
This sequence comes from Allium fistulosum, assembly GCA_030737815.1. NCBI lineage: Eukaryota > Viridiplantae > Streptophyta > Magnoliopsida > Asparagales > Amaryllidaceae > Allium > Allium fistulosum. The sequence continues at coordinate 242,064,337 of CM060902.1, forward strand.
ATGGTGTTTCTGTTTGGTTTGGAGTTCGAGTTTCTCGAAGATCTTTGGAATAGGAAGTCCTTGGCATCAGTGTCAGCAGTGCAGCTCGGAGTATTCTGTGATGGCAGGAAGTTTTCTGGATGAGCAGTTTTTCTGGAAGTGAAGATCAGAAGCAGCAGAGTGGATCCATTTCTTCGATAAATTGGATAAATAAGTGTAAGCTGTTCTGATTGGTAAAGAGAGAACAGTCTGTTTGGAATTAAGCTGGGTTGGTCGCAAAAGTGACTTGCGATTGTCTGAGTGTTCTCTTGGGTTGTCAGAGTTTTTCTGGATGTCTTCAGAGAAGTCAGAAGTTTGTCCGCATCTGAAGGTTGAGTTTTCTTATCGACTGGATTCCATGAGTGATACCGGTGGTTCAGTCTAGTGGAAGGATGTTTCCTAGAGATAGAGTTTGGTGAAGCAGCTCAAGTTTTGCTGGAGTATCTGAGTTTTATTTATGGATCAGTGAACCTTATTTCTAGAAGTGAGTTGTCCAGTCTGTGCTTGTGTTCTACCTCAGATCAGAGTTGAGCAGCGAAAGCAGTTTGGGGGTGTATCTCTGATAGGAGGAGTAAGTTTGGAATCTACGGATAATTGTGAAGTAGAGTTGTGTTTTGGATCTCTTCTGTGTTCTGACCTGGATAAGTATTTGGACTTCTGAATTGAATTGTCAGTTTGGATAACTGGAATTCATTGAGTTTTACGTATCTCTGAGGGAATACGTATTTGATCTATCTCTGGTTTTAGAATCAGCAGTTCTGGAAGTTTGGTAGTTGAGTCAGACTCGTCTGTAGTCTGATAGTCTGTTTAGTTCTGTAGATCTAGATGTGTAGGAGATCTATAGCTTAATAGTTTAGATTGTTTGTAGAGCGAGTATCCCGGTATATATATATACTTGGGGAAACTCGAGGTATTTTATCTAGAATTTAGTCTAGATAGTTAGAATTGTTTGATTGGATGATTTGGCTGCTATGGTTGTTAGCATATGGATGATAGTATATGCTTGTTTTTTAAAATTTAAAATCTTTAATAAGATTATTAAATTACCTTTGTTTAAATTTCGGGGACGAAATTATTTTAAGGGGGGAGGAATGTAATATCCTGGAAATTTTGACAATATCAATTTAATAATCTGTTGAATAATTAAATTGATATGGATAATCTTTGATAATAAGATTTGAATTTAATTTAATAATCTGATTAAATTAGTATTAATTGATGATTTTATCTTTTAAAAGTTAATAAGATATTTCTATTTGGATATATATATATATTTATTTATATATATTGTAAATAGAAGCTTTGGTAAATTGGGAATTTATATTTAATTTAATCTGGACTTTTCAAAGATATTTAAATAAGTAATTTTATAGTTTTAAAATACTTTAGGTAAATATTTTAATTGGTTAAGATATATTTTTCTTAAGTTTAAATAAATAAGATTTACAAAAATGGTTTGTTTTATTTCTTTTTAAATATTTCTTGATAATATAATCTCTTGTTTAAATTATAAAATATGTTAATTTCAAATAATAAGTATAATGTATTATTTTTAATATGTATGAATTTTAATGCTAAAAGGAATTGTTATTTTTAAATTGAATAAATAGTGTATGTAAATATATATAACTTGACTTTTAAATTGAATCTTAGGATTTAATTTTATTTAAATTTGAATTTAAAGTTTTGAAATTCAAAAGAATATATATTTAAATTGTTTTGGATTTTAAAATACTTGTATAAACTTTTATTTATAAATATAATTAGCTTTTGTTTCTCTTTTAAAAGTAATATATATAGATAAGTGTTTAGATAAATAAGAAAAGGCTTTTTAAATAATTTTAAAATAAATAGAAATATGAGTAATTACTTATAAGACATGTGTCATTTATCTAAAGCTTTGTAAAACATGTGTAATTAAATAAACAAATGTATAGGACAAGTGTCCTTATTTATTTTCATTTTCTTTTTCTTTTTTTTAAAATCATACATATACATGTATATTAACATTTGCATTCCTTAAATTCATTCTTTTTCTAACCTTCTTTTTTTTTCAAAACCAAGAGAAATAAGATTTTCTCTCTAATTCAAATCTGAACAAATCTAATACCTCAATCCAATAACAAAAGCCTGAAAATCAATACCACTTCTCAAACTCTTCCTCTAAATCTAAATCAGTAATTATTTCTCAAGCAAAATGAATTCATATTCAAATCTGGAAATCTTCCTCAAAGAACTTCAAAATCTGTAAACAATCTTCCTCAAAACATAAGATCTGTAACCAAGTTACAGATCTGAAATCAAAAAGCTTGCATTCATTTTAAATTTGGAATCAACTCAGAGAACTGCCTGCATTTTTCATCTCTGGAAGCAACATGCATGTGTTAAAATCAATTTAAAGCTTCAACAACTAAAGTTTAAAAATCAAATTCAAACAAGCATGCAAGTTTACAGCCTTCAGAAGCTAAACTACCTCTGTTTCATCTTTGAACAGGTGAGTAACTTTTAAACTTAAAGTAAAATAGGGTTGCATGTTGAATCTCTGTGACATATATATGTATTGATGTATGAATAAGTGCATTCTCCTGTTTGTATATATGGATGTATTGTGTGCATGTATGACAGTGTACTCTGTTATTGTTTTGTCTGCCCAGGTTAAAAAATTTATTTGAAATTTCTCAACACTTGATCTAGATTTTGTTAGGACTTGATTTACAAACCAGGAGTGTTTAAAATAATGTAGATTAAGTTTAAAAACTTAAAATTTGTTAAATCAAATCTGGTATTGCTGTAAAGCTAGGATATCAAAATATGTTGAATAATATGAAAACTTCAAATTGAGAAATAGATAGATACAGTATGAGGAATTAAAAACTAAAATCAAAACATGACTTTTAGAACAAAAATTTGGATTTTTAGTTAAGAGGGTATGGTGCAGTTCTGTGTTGAACAGAAAATGGAAATAAGGGATTTTTGGGTGATCTCGGGAATTTGAAGTGTCGAGTTTCTTCTGGTAGGTGGAGGAATAGTCAGTATTGCCGAAAAAAATATTGGGTGGCGTTGCAGTTCATCGTGGTGGCTGCGGTGATGAGATTTTGCCAGTAGCCCTAGTTTAAACTAGGCCTCTTGTTTGAGTCAGAACTACCTATAGGAATGATCGAGTGATGTGAGGTTTGGGTAGAGGGAAGTATGGCCATTGACGAGATGATGGTCGGAGTCGCTGCTATCCTGGTGGACGGAGGGCCGTGAATGTGGCGTTGACAGGTTAGAGATTGAAGAGGGGAAACTGTTCCAGGTTTGGTTTTAGGCTCGATTTCGTTTTCGTTCCAGTTTGATGATCGAGAGGGTGGATTCTGGTCTAGGAAGGATTGTCGACTTGTGGAGATACTCGAGGTTGGTCGGAGTTGGCGCCGGTGACCGTGCACGTGCACGAGATCGAGGATGTATCTGGGTGAAGTCTGTTTTACTGGAGAAGGCAATGCAAGTTCTCGGGTTTTGTTCGTGGGAATCTCGGGGTTTTTGATGGGCGACTCGAAGTATTTAGAGCTGGAGTATTGAACTCAAGTGGCAGGAAAGACTCGTGATTTTTGAGTGTTTTTGTGGGGGAAACTCGGGTAAGATAGGGTTGCGACTCGAAGCAGATTAGGTTGGACTCGAGTACTTTGGTGGTTGACAGGTTTTTAAAACTGTCTGTTTTTAAAACTTTAAACTGATTTTAAATTTGTAAAGGAAATTTTAAAACAAGAATTTAAATCAAAGTTTAACTATATAAATTCAAGATTGGTTTTGAATCTTAATAGTTTGAAATAAATAAGTTTTATAAATTTAAATGTTTTAAATAAGTTTTAAATGGTAGTTAGATTTAAATGTTTGAAATTAAAAAGGAATTTGGTTTAAACTCTTTTTAAAATTCTTTTATAAGAGATAAGGAATTTTTAACAAGTAAAAGTTTTTAAACTGGTTTTAAAAACTTAGTTAAAAATAAATTGGTATTCATTTTAAATACAGAATTTAAAATGAAGGCTAAAAGTTAATTTGAAATGGATGTTTTCAAATATATTTAAGGATGATAATGTAACCTTTGATAAGAAATGTTTTATCTTAAAATTTAAATCATTAAATCTTTAAGGTAATTAAAATGGTTAAATTAATTTGATTAATTAATGATTTGAATTAATTAATTTATAATTAAGGATTTAAAATACTTTGTAAATGATAACTTGATTATTAATAAGAATAAAGTATTATCTTAAAATAATTAAAGATTTGTGTTCATTAAATTAATTAGGAAATTTAATGGATAATTAAATTGTTTGATTAATTAATCATTTGGATTAATTAAATAGGTAATTAAAGGTTTATACTAATTAATTAATGATTAAGATTTATTAATTAGAATAATTAAATTGTAATTAAGGATTATAAATTAGAGTATTAATTAATGGTTAGGAATTAATTAATAAGTAATTAAATATTAATTAAGTTATGGTTAACACTTAATTAATTTAGTAATTAGAGATTAATAAATTGGTTATTAAGATTTATTAATTTAGGATTAATAATAATTAATATAAGTTAATTACTTAAGGAAAGTAATTAAATAATAGTTAATGAGGTCATTAACTATGGGTTATTAAATAATGAATTAATAGGATTAATTTTGATAATTAATTAGTTGAATTAATTTAAGAATAATCATTTATGAAATTGTTTAAATGTAATTACTTATTGGAAGTAATTAAGAATTAATTACTTATTGTAATTAATTGAAGTTAATTTGATTTAGTTAAATTAATTAATTAAGTTTAATTAATTTAGAATAATCAAGAGATGATTTGATAATAATTACTTAATGTAATTATTAAGGTAAGTTTATTTAGAGAAGTAAATAATAAGATAATTACTGGAAGTAATTAGTTGAATAAATGATTTTATTAATAGAAGTAATTTGAGTTAATTACTTTGAAAAAATTTAATCAAGGGATTAATTAAAGAATTAATTAAGGAGTAATTAATTTAGTTAATGAAAGTAATTAAGGGTAATTAATTACTGATTGAAGATTAATCAAGGTGATTAATAAATGTTGTTTAATTAAAGATTAATTACTTAATGTAATTAATTTAATTGAGTAATTAATAATTAAGTTGTAATTAAGGATCATTAATTAATATAATTAATGATGTAATTAAGAATTGATTAATTAAGTAATAATTAATAAATGAAGTAATTAATTAATGTAATTAATTAAGGATTAATATAATTAAATATAGTTGATTAACTTAATAAATTTTAGTTAATTAATTAATGAAGTAATTAAAGGTTAATTACTATAAGTGGTTAAGGATAATTAATTTAAATAATTAATTAAAGATAAATTACTTGGATGTAATTAAAAGATAATTAATCAAAGATGATTAATTGAAATGAAATATTAGAAGATAATTAATTAATTAAATTGTAATTAATTAATGGTTAAGTAAGAAGGATTTATAAAATGAAGTAATTAATTTAATTCTTTAAATTAATTAAAAGATAATATAAATCATTACTTATGAATGGGTGATAGTATTGAATACTTGGCATTGATTGATATCTCTGATGAGATATATGCTGTATGATATGGATGTTAGTTGAATTGTATGGATTATCTGATAATGTTGATTATCTGTTGTGAATTATCTTTCTTTGTGTATAAAGATAATGAATTGAATTTGTTTTAACCTTTAAAACAACTTGGCCTTAAAAGATACGTCTTTGGATTTCGATGAGACCGGGATCGGGTTTCCGTATACCGGATTTCCAGGTCTGGAGACCCGAATACCACATCGATCCAAATTAACGATAGGTCGTAAATCAAGTGAAGATGAAGATTCAGAGTGCAAGGGTTATTGTCGTTAACTCTGAGGGTGATTCCAAAACGAGTGTAACGAGATAATGCCTTCGGTTTCGTTCGAACCCGGAACGAACTTGTATGGACTGAATGCTTTCAGAACATCGTCAGGTGGACGATGAGCATTCTAAGTGATGTGTTCTTTTCTAAGGTAATCGTGACCTCAAGCCTCACAAACCCGGAATGGCTAAAACAGGGGAGGTGCAGCAAGGTTAGTGGGTAGCACCCAAGTAGGACAAGATTACCTCTGTCTAGATGTCCCTTTCTATTTTCGACTTAGTGGTGCGGTTGCTGATCCCAACCGTGAGGTATCTTGTGCGGGAATTATCCAGTAAGGGATGTTCCGGCCTTGTGTTGCAGGGGATTGGGAGTGATCCTCGGTACGGTGATCTAGGCCACGTACTGTGACGGGCGGTACCCCAGTAGCCCTGCCATTGTATGGAATCCAAACTCCAATAAGTGCTGTACGTATTAGTTGTGCCCAACTATGTTGGAATGTGAGATGTAAGCATTTCAGCTATTTCTGTATTTTACTTGAAAACCCTAGACCCTATTATAATACAACTGGATTTCCTATCAAATTTTTTGGTTAGCGTAAGGTAAAAACTTACCCATGTTTATTTGTGGGAAGTCTTACGTGATACCTTTTCTTTCAAAAGGTTTTGAAGTTAAACAAGTTTAACCTGTTACTCACACCAGACCCATGTCTGACCCAAGTTGTTTATTTCTGTTTATAAACTCTTGGGTACTCAAATTTTTACGAGTAGCCAAGGGATTCAGGTTAGCCTTAACGAATTGTGGAGGAGCAATGGAGCAGGAGGCTTCAGCGTTGTAGATATAGATAGTAGTTTCCGCTGTGTTGATCTTGTTTAGATCTTTGTTTTGTATTGAGTTGTAATAACTAGACAGATGTTTATAACTGTCTAGTATGTGATGTGTAATCTGTGTAACTCTGATAGATGATGTATATGATACTATGTAATAGTTATGTGATATATTATATTTTATTCCGTTTCCGCTGTGAGTATTTGTGTTTGTTTTCTTTCTCTTCTTTTCTTTTCTACTTCTCACCCCTTTCTTTCTTACTGTCGATGCGATTTTCCGGGAGTGGAAAGTCGGGTCGTCACACGTGGTATCAGAGCATTAGGTTGAGCGAATACCTAAGCTCTGGAGTGGTGTCTATCGTGAGAGAGCGTATTTGTAATTTTTATATAACTATATATATATATTCTACCTATCTGTTGGGTTACCCGTACAGGTTTTCCAATATAGGATATAAAGGTAGATAGGGTAGTGGTGTGTGTGACACGACTACCAATGGTTGGAATTTAAAAGTTTAGGTTGGAAGTGTATCTGTCGAGACTGTAGACCCAATACTGTCTCGAGTAAGCTTTGCTGTAATAAAGGATTTCATCGATCTCTGAAGGAAGACTGTTATGGTTCGGAGTTTATCTCTGAAGTTTGGATGAGTAGAGTTGGATCTGTCGATGAGGCAGAAGCGAGTGATGGTACCTTGATACCTCAGGTAATAGTAGCTGTATGATGAGATACCGTGACGATGGATGTTCCTGAAGATGTTTTCTTTGGAACAAGATTAAGGAAGTGTGTATGCTTTGGTATTGTGGCTAAGTTCAGCATGGTGTTTCTGTTTGGTTTGGAGTTCGAGTTTCTCGAAGATCTTTGGAATAGGAAGTCCTTGGCATCAGTGTCAGCAGTGCAGCTCGGAGTATTCTGTGATGGCAGGAAGTTTTCTGGATGAGCAGTTTTTCTGGAAGTGAAGATCAGAAGCAGCAGAGTGGATCCATTTCTTCGATAAATTGGATAAATAAGTGTAAGCTGTTCTGATTGGTAAAGAGAGAACAGTCTGTTTGGAATTAAGCTGGGTTGATCGCAAAAGTGACTTGCGATTGTCTGAGTGTTCTCTTGGGTTGTCAGAGTTTTTCTGGATGTCTTCAGAGAAGTCAGAAGTTTGTCCGCATCTGAAGGTTGAGTTTTCTTATCGACTGGATTCCATGAGTGATACCGGTGGTTCAGTCTAGTGGAAGGATGTTTCCTAGAGATAGAGTTTGGTGAAGCAGCTCAAGTTTTGCTGGAGTATCTGAGTTTTATTTATGGATCAGTGAACCTTATTTCTAGAAGTGAGTTGTCCAGTCTGTGCTTGTGTTCTACCTCAGATCAGAGTTGAGCAGCGAAAGCAGTTTGGGGGTGTATCTCTGATAGGAGGAGTAAGTTTGGAATCTACGGATAATTGTGAAGTAGAGTTGTGTTTTGGATCTCTTCTGTGTTCTGACCTGGATAAGTATTTGGACTTCTGAATTGAATTGTCAGTTTGGATAACTGGAATTCATTGAGTTTTACGTATCTCTGAGGGAATACGTATTTGATCTATCTCTGGTTTTAGAATCAGCAGTTCTGGAAGTTTGGTAGTTGAGTCAGACTCGTCTGTAGTCTGATAGTCTGTTTAGTTCTGTAGATCTAGATGTGTAGGAGATCTATAGCTTAATAGTTTAGATTGTTTGTAGAGCGAGTATCCCGGTATATATATATACTTGGGGAAACTCGAGGTATTTTATCTAGAATTTAGTCTAGATAGTTAGAATTGTTTGATTGGATGATTTGGCTGCTATGGTTGTTAGCATATGGATGATAGTATATGCTTGTTTTTTAAAATTTAAAATCTTTAATAAGATTATTAAATTACCTTTGTTTAAATTTCGGGGACGAAATTATTTTAAGGGGGGAGGAATGTAATATCCTGGAAATTTTGACAATATCAATTTAATAATCTGTTGAATAATTAAATTGATATGGATAATCTTTGATAATAAGATTTGAATTTAATTTAATAATCTGATTAAATTAGTATTAATTGATGATTTTATCTTTTAAAAGTTAATAAGATATTTCTATTTGGATATATATATATATTTATTTATATATATTGTAAATAGAAGCTTTGGTAAATTGGGAATTTATATTTAATTTAATCTGGACTTTTCAAAGATATTTAAATAAGTAATTTTATAGTTTTAAAATACTTTAGGTAAATATTTTAATTGGTTAAGATATATTTTTCTTAAGTTTAAATAAATAAGATTTACAAAAATGGTTTGTTTTATTTCTTTTTAAATATTTCTTGATAATATAATCTCTTGTTTAAATTATAAAATATGTTAATTTCAAATAATAAGTATAATGTATTATTTTTAATATGTATGAATTTTAATGCTAAAAGGAATTGTTATTTTTAAATTGAATAAATAGTGTATGTAAATATATATAACTTGACTTTTAAATTGAATCTTAGGATTTAATTTTATTTAAATTTGAATTTAAAGTTTTGAAATTCAAAAGAATATATATTTAAATTGTTTTGGATTTTAAAATACTTGTATAAACTTTTATTTATAAATATAATTAGCTTTTGTTTCTCTTTTAAAAGTAATATATATAGATAAGTGTTTAGATAAATAAGAAAAGGCTTTTTAAATAATTTTAAAATAAATAGAAATATGAGTAATTACTTATAAGACATGTGTCATTTATCTAAAGCTTTGTAAAACATGTGTAATTAAATAAACAAATGTATAGGACAAGTGTCCTTATTTATTTTCATTTTCTTTTTCTTTTTTTTAAAATCATACATATACATGTATATTAACATTTGCATTCCTTAAATTCATTCTTTTTCTAACCTTCTTTTTTTTTCAAAACCAAGAGAAATAAGATTTTCTCTCTAATTCAAATCTGAACAAATCTAATACCTCAATCCAATAACAAAAGCCTGAAAATCAATACCACTTCTCAAACTCTTCCTCTAAATCTAAATCAGTAATTATTTCTCAAGCAAAATGAATTCATATTCAAATCTGGAAATCTTCCTCAAAGAACTTCAAAATCTGTAAACAATCTTCCTCAAAACATAAGATCTGTAACCAAGTTACAGATCTGAAATCAAAAAGCTTGCATTCATTTTAAATTTGGAATCAACTCAGAGAACTGCCTGCATTTTTCATCTCTGGAAGCAACATGCATGTGTTAAAATCAATTTAAAGCTTCAACAACTAAAGTTTAAAAATCAAATTCAAACAAGCATGCAAGTTTACAGCCTTCAGAAGCTAAACTACCTCTGTTTCATCTTTGAACAGGTGAGTAACTTTTAAACTTAAAGTAAAATAGGGTTGCATGTTGAATCTCTGTGACATATATATGTATTGATGTATGAATAAGTGCATTCTCCTGTTTGTATATATGGATGTATTGTGTGCATGTATGACAGTGTACTCTGTTATTGTTTTGTCTGCCCAGGTTAAAAAATTTATTTGAAATTTCTCAACACTTGATCTAGATTTTGTTAGGACTTGATTTACAAACCAGGAGTGTTTAAAATAATGTAGATTAAGTTTAAAAACTTAAAATTTGTTAAATCAAATCTGGTATTGCTGTAAAGCTAGGATATCAAAATATGTTGAATAATATGAAAACTTCAAATTGAGAAATAGATAGATACAGTATGAGGAATTAAAAACTAAAATCAAAACATGACTTTTAGAACAAAAATTTGGATTTTTAGTTAAGAGGGTATGGTGCAGTTCTGTGTTGAACAGAAAATGGAAATAAGGGATTTTTGGGTGATCTCGGGAATTTGAAGTGTCGAGTTTCTTCTGGTAGGTGGAGGAATAGTCAGTATTGCCGAAAAAAATATTGGGTGGCGTTGCAGTTCATCGTGGTGGCTGCGGTGATGAGATTTTGCCAGTAGCCCTAGTTTAAACTAGGCCTCTTGTTTGAGTCAGAACTACCTGTAGGAATGATCGAGTGATGTGAGGTTTGGGTAGAGGGAAGTATGGCCATTGACGAGATGATGGTCGGAGTCGCTGCTATCCTGGTGGACGGAGGGCCGTGAATGTGGCGTTGACAGGTTAGAGATTGAAGAGGGGAAACTGTTCCAGGTTTGGTTTTAGGCTCGATTTCGTTTTCGTTCCAGTTTGATGATCGAGAGGGTGGATTCTGGTCTAGGAAGGATTGTCGACTTGTGGAGATACTCGAGGTTGGTCGGAGTTGGCGCCGGTGACCGTGCACGTGCACGAGATCGAGGATGTATCTGGGTGAAGTCTGTTTTACTGGAGAAGGCAATGCAAGTTCTCGGGTTTTGTTCGTGGGAATCTCGGGGTTTTTGATGGGCGACTCGAAGTATTTAGAGCTGGAGTATTGAACTCAAGTGGCAGGAAAGACTCGTGATTTTTGAGTGTTTTTGTGGGGGAAACTCGGGTAAGATAGGGTTGCGACTCGAAGCAGATTAGGTTGGACTCGAGTACTTTGGTGGTTGACAGGTTTTTAAAACTGTCTGTTTTTAAAACTTTAAACTGATTTTAAATTTGTAAAGGAAATTTTAAAACAAGAATTTAAATCAAAGTTTAACTATATAAATTCAAGATTGGTTTTGAATCTTAATAGTTTGAAATAAATAAGTTTTATAAATTTAAATGTTTTAAATAAGTTTTAAATGGTAGTTAGATTTAAATGTTTGAAATTAAAAAGGAATTTGGTTTAAACTCTTTTTAAAATTCTTTTATAAGAGATAAGGAATTTTTAACAAGTAAAAGTTTTTAAACTGGTTTTAAAAACTTAGTTAAAAATAAATTGGTATTCATTTTAAATACAGAATTTAAAATGAAGGCTAAAAGTTAATTTGAAATGGATGTTTTCAAATATATTTAAGGATGATAATGTAACCTTTGATAAGAAATGTTTTATCTTAAAATTTAAATCATTAAATCTTTAAGGTAATTAAAATGGTTAAATTAATTTGATTAATTAATGATTTGAATTAATTAATTTATAATTAAGGATTTAAAATACTTTGTAAATGATAACTTGATTATTAATAAGAATAAAGTATTATCTTAAAATAATTAAAGATTTGTGTTCATTAAATTAATTAGGAAATTTAATGGATAATTAAATTGTTTGATTAATTAATCATTTGGATTAATTAAATAGGTAATTAAAGGTTTATACTAATTAATTAATGATTAAGATTTATTAATTAGAATAATTAAATTGTAATTAAGGATTATAAATTAGAGTATTAATTAATGGTTAGGAATTAATTAATAAGTAATTAAATATTAATTAAGTTATGGTTAACACTTAATTAATTTAGTAATTAGAGATTAATAAATTGGTTATTAAGATTTATTAATTTAGGATTAATAATAATTAATATAAGTTAATTACTTAAGGAAAGTAATTAAATAATAGTTAATGAGGTCATTAACTATGGGTTATTAAATAATGAATTAATAGGATTAATTTTGATAATTAATTAGTTGAATTAATTTAAGAATAATCATTTATGAAATTGTTTAAATGTAATTACTTATTGGAAGTAATTAAGAATTAATTACTTATTGTAATTAATTGAAGTTAATTTGATTTAGTTAAATTAATTAATTAAGTTTAATTAATTTAGAATAATCAAGAGATGATTTGATAATAATTACTTAATTATTAAGGTAAGTTTATTTAGAGAAGTAAATAATAAGATAATTACTGGAAGTAATTAGTTGAATAAATGATTTTATTAATAGAAGTAATTTGAGTTAATTATTTTGAAAAAAATTAATCAAGGGATTAATTAAAGAATTAATTAAGGAGTAATTAATTTAGTTAATGAAAGTAATTAAGGGTAATTAATTACTGATTGAAGATTAATCAAGGTGATTAATAAATGTTGTTTAATTAAAGATTAATTACTTAATGTAATTAATTTAATTGAGTAATTAATAATTAAGTTGTAATTAAGGATCATTAATTAATATAATTAATGATGTAATTAAGAATTGATTAATTAAGTAATAATTAATAAATGAAGTAATTAATTAATGTAATTAATTAAGGATTAATATAATTAAATATAGTTGATTAACTTAATAAATTTTAGTTAATTAATTAATGAAGTAATTAAAGGTTAATTACTATAAGTGGTTAAGGATAATTAATTTAAATAATTAATTAAAGATAAATTACTTGGATGTAATTAAAAGATAATTAATCAAAGATGATTAATTGAAATGAAATATTAGAAGATAATTAATTAATTAAATTGTAATTAATTAATGGTTAAGTAAGAAGGATTTATAAAATGAAGTAATTAATTTAATTCTTTAAATTAATTAAAAGATAATATAAATCATTACTTATGAATGGGTGATAGTATTGAATACTTGGCATTGATTGATATCTCTGATGAGATATATGCTGTATGATATGGATGTTAGTTGAATTGTATGGATTATCTGATAATGTTGATTATCTGTTGTGAATTATCTTTCTTTGTGTATAAAGATAATGAATTGAATTTGTTTTAACCTTTAAAACAACTTGGCCTTAAAAGATACGTCTTTGGATTTCGATGAGATCGGGATCGGGTTTCCGTATACCGGATTTCCAGGTCTGGAGACCCGAATACCACATCGATCCAAATTAACGATAGGTCGTAAATCAAGTGAAGATGAAGATTCAGAGTGCAAGGGTTATTGTCGTTAACTCTGAGGGTGATTCCAAAACGAGTGTAACGAGATAATGCCTTCGGTTTCGTTCGAACCCGGAACGAACTTGTATGGACTGAATGCTTTCAGAACATCGTCAGGTGGACGATGAGCATTCTAAGTGATGTGTTCTTTTCTAAGGTAATCGTGACCTCAAGCCTCACAAACCGGGAATGGCTAAAACAGGGGAGGTGCAGCAAGGTTAGTGGGTAGCACCCAAGTAGGACAAGATTACCTCTGTCTAGATGTCCCTTTCTATTTTCGACTTAGTGGTGCGGTTGCTGATCCCAACCGTGAGGTATCTTGTGCGGGAATTATCCAGTAAGGGATGTTCCGGCCTTGTGTTGCAGGGGATTGGGAGTGATCCTCGGTACGGTGATCTAGGCCACGTACTGTGACGGGCGGTACCCCAGTAGCCCTGCCATTGTATGGAATCCAAACTCCAATAAGTGCTGTACGTATTAGTTGTGCCCAACTATGTTGGAATGTGAGATGTAAGCATTTCAGCTATTTCTGTATTTTACTTGAAAACCCTAGACCCTATTATAATACAACTGGATTTCCTATCAAATGTTTTGGTTAGCGTAAGGTAAAAACTTACCCATGTTTATTTGTGGGAAGTCTTACGTGATACCTTTTCTTTCAAAAGGTTTTGAAGTTAAACAAGTTTAACCTGTTACTCACACCAGACCCATGTCTGACCCAAGTTGTTTATTTCTGTTTATAAACTCTTGGGTACTCAAATTTTTACGAGTAGCCAAGGGATTCAGGTTAGCCTTGACGAATTGTGGAGGAGCAATGGAGCAGGAGGCTTCAGCGTTGTAGATATAGATAGTAGTTTCCGCTGTGTTGATCTTGTTTAGATCTTTGTTTTGTATTGAGTTGTAATAACTAGACAGATGTTTATAATTGTCTAGTATGTGATGTGTAATCTGTGTAACTCTGATAGATGATGTATATGATACTATGTAATAGTTATGTGATATATTTTATTTTATTCCGTTTCCGCTGTGAGTATTTGTGTTTGTTTTCTTTCTCTTCTTTTCTTTTCTACTTCTCACCCCTTTCTTTCTTACTGTCGATGCGATTTTCCGGGAGTGGAAAGTCGGGTCGTCACAGCCTTGAGCCTCTAAGGGAGAGGTTCTAAATTTGATCCTGTGAGGAGTTCGGACAAAACTATTTCCTGAGGATTATTTGGTAGCGAAAGTCGAGGGGCTGATGCCTACAGAGGCATTTGGGTTATGCTGTGACGACAGTTTAACTCGATGTCGCTGCGATCTACTGCAGACCATAGCGAAAGTCGTGTGTGCCGCTGAGAGCCAACAGTCTACGTTTGATTTTATATTGGTAGACTGCGACACTATGGTAACATAGCGAAATTCGTGTGTGCCGCTGAGAGCCAACAGTCTATGTTTGATTTTATATCGGTAGACTGCGACACTATGGTAAAATAGCGAAAGTCATGTGTGTCGCTGAGAGCCAACAGTCTGCGTTTGATTTTACATTGGTAGACTGTGACCTATGTGGGAGTGGAGAAGTTTCATTTTGACAGCGAAAATCGAGGCCGATAATGCCTATAGTTACATGGACTTTTGCTGTGATGGCAACGTAACCCTGGAATGTAACTGCGATCTGTTGAGGGTTCCATGGCGTAATCGTGGGGCGCGGAGTGCCTACAGTTACATGGACTTTTGCTGCGATGGCAATGTAACCCAGGATGTAACTGCGACCATGGATGGGAGTGATGATTTCCAGAGCATTCTCACCAAAGATATTTCCTCTATTTTCAAAAAAGTTTTCTATATTTTCAATAAAATTATTTTCCAAAGTATTTTCACTGGGTGTTGGAAACGAGTTTACCAAGTACTTATAGATTTTCAGTCCTACGCCCGATCAACCTATGACCAAATTTCTGTGAGAACAAGGATGGACTTGTCGAAACATCGAGTTATAAAAGTATTTTTAAAATGATCAAAGAATATTTATTTGATTTTAAGCATTTTATTAATTCTGGTTTCGTTCCTTTTCGAGGACGAAAAGATTCAAAGGGGGGAGGAATGTGATGATCCGGATTTTTAACGTCTGTTAATTGGATAATTAACTGGTTTAAACTATCAGAATATTAATTTTTGATGGGTCGAGCAAATGAATTTATGATAATTGAAATATTGGATATATAAATGGCTTAAAAACTATAATAAATATTGGCTTATAAATCTCTTGATACGATGAACCGTATAGAGAAAAAATTTAATTATATATGTATATATATAAAACTCCAACATTTAAATCATGATAAAATGTCCTTAAATATATGTATAAATAAATATATACAACCTTGTGATGTTGAAAATATATACATATATAAGTATATACATCTACAAGAATATAAATGTATGTATATACCTTTGTGGAATGAAGTATAGGAAAAGTTTGTATGAATGTGAATATATATATATATATATATAATAAAGCAATGTGTATATGAGGATATGTATATAAAATGATAACAAATACAAAAGCATTGGGTAATACAAAATACACATATGAAATCTATGTATATATATACATGAATGAACCTAAGGAGACAAGCATTTAATGCATAGTTCAACTCAAGCGTACAATACATCATTTCAAGCTACAAAGTAAAAAAAATCTCTGACCAAACTAAGAAAAATCTTGTACCAGTAAAGTATACTTGTTCTATATACATACCAATCTTCTTATTCTCTTTTCGTGAATCCAGACTGAGCAAAGCAGAAGTATTTTACAAACTTAAAACTAAAACCAAACAACTCTTGCATTTCAAAACTGAAGTAAAGATCAAGTTGCAGATTCAAATTCAGCTAAAATTATTTTTTTTTTCCAAACTCAACAAAGATCAACCTGAAGTAAGCTAGCAGCTTCCAGTTTTCAAACTTCAAACCCCTTGTTCTCTTATTCCTCTGTTCAAACATTTCAGGTGAGTAAACTTTCATTTTAAAACAGTTTAAATCTATGATTTTAACTAAATGCTTGTGAATGGATTGTTGTAGGAATATAGTTTGCATATAATGAGTGTGAATGCATGTATATATGATTGTGCATGTGTATATATCTGTATGCATATTGAAGGAACACCTCTCTGTTTGTTTAACAGGCTAGGGATTAAGTTCAAAAACTTATACCTTTCTTCCCAGTCTTTATCTAGTTATGAACATAAAAAGGAAAATTATTAGAACAATGTAAATTCATTTTTAAAAATAGTTCAGGTGAAATTATTTAGTTAATATTTCGAAAATATGTTTTTTTTTCAATGGAAATCAATTTAATCAGTAAAATCAAACATTTTAATTTCCTGAATTGAATTCATAATCTGATTTATTGTTGCAAATAATGAATTTAGAGATAAAAATCTTGATTTTTAGTTTCGAATTTGTTGGAATAATCTGGGTTAATCTAATTTGGGTTTATCGTCGATTTTCGTCGATCGACGTGGTGATAGTCGTCGAATTCGTTGTCGAAGATAGTTTGAAGGCTATCGATCACCAGAAAAATGGTTGGAAAATTTTCTGGAGACTATGGTGGCCAGGGAAGGTCGGAGTAGGGTTTAGTTGTGTGTTATGGTCGAAGTTGTTTTCGAGGTGATGGCGACGGCTATGGTGAATCGGAGGTGATCGCGAGGTAGGGGAAGGTGCTGGAGGTTGAGGCGAAGCTACGGTGAGGTCAGCGAGGTTCATCAAGGTCGGAGACGTCGGCGTTGGGTAGATTTCCGATGATGGTGGGTTCCAGTTTTAGATGTGAAGGCTCGTTTTCGATTTGATGACGATTTTGTTCATTTGGGTTATCAGGAGAAGTGGTGGGGTTGCCGACGACTTGTAGGTGGTCGAGGCGTTGATCTCTGGTGGCCGGAGCTTCTGTGCACATGCACATGGATCTGTGGTTTCAGTCTTGGTTTGGGTTCGTGGGGCATCGAAGAAGGAAGATGATGCTCGGGTTTGGGCTTGAAGTTTTTGTTGTTTGTCTCGAAGCAGCGGGATGCAGCGAGTGTCATGGGTTGAGCTCGGGAATCATGTGTGTTGGGCCCAGGTTGTTTATCTTGTTATCGGGATTTTAAAAATGTAAAGTAAATCTAGATACTAGATTTTAAAATATGAAGCATGAATAAGACTTTAAACAAGTTCTTAACTAGTTCTTTAACAAAAAGGGAAATTTGTATGAAATGTTTTGGAGCATTATGTTTAAAAAGAATTTTAGTTTAAAATTTGGATTTTTAAAATTTAAACTTTTGTTTAAAAATAGTTAATGGATAATTAATCAATTAATTAAAGGTTAATTAATTGATTACAAAAGTAATTAAGAATGGATTACTTTGTATTGAAGAAGATAAATTAATAATTAAATTTTATTAATTGATAATTAAAGGATAATTAATCATGATAGAGATAAATTAATTAATTGATAAGATTTTCAAGGAGTGATAAATAAATTAAAAGTTTGTAATTAATTAAGGAGTGTTTGAGCAGGGTTAGGAGATTAATTCTTAAGTAATTAATTAAAGGCTAATTTCTTAATGTACTTAAAGGTGACAATTAAGGATTGATTAATCAAGATTAATCAATTAAGAAATAATTAAGAAATAAGTAATTAAGAGGTTATTTCTTAATGTAAAAGAATTATTATGAATAATTACTTAATGAAGTAATTAAAGGAATTAATTACTCGGTGTAATTAATTAAGTTGATGTGGTTAATTTTAGTTAATTAATTAAGTTTAATTAATTAAAGGTAATCATTTGATGTGGGTTAAGTATAATTACTTAAGGTAATTAATGAGGTGTAATTACTTAGTGAAGTAATTAGTGGATAATTACTGGATGTAATTAATTAAAAGGAAATTACTTGATGGGAAGTAATTAAAGGATAATTACTTGGTGGAAGAAATTAAGTGATAATTACTCAGTGTAATTAAAGGATTAATTAATATAATTAATCAAGGAGTTGGTTTAATTGATTGAGTAATTAAGGAAAGTTAATTTATGTATGTGATAATCAAGGTTGATTAATGAATGTAATTAAGTTAAAGGAATTATTAAATGTAATTTAAGAATAATTAACTAATGGAAGTAATTAGAGGATCATTAATTAATGTAATTAATGGAAGTGATCAATCTCGCTTATGAGTGACCGAATGATGATGAGTGCTTTGGATCAGTTGATATCTCTGATATGAATTGCTTTGTGATATGATATGTTGGATTGACGGTGATAATGTGATTATCTATCAATTATGAATTGCTGTGTAAAAGTGTTATACGGTAATTAAAGTTGAATTGTATTTAATTGGGTAACTTGGGTTTAGATGACCTTGGATTCGAAGAGACCGGAGTCGGGTATTAGTAAATACCCGAAACCACTTCGATTTGAAATCTACTATAAATCCTTATAGACTTGATATGTGAAATCAATAGGCTGGAATGGGATAATATGGACCATTTAAACTAAGTTGGGTACTTAGATATTGATTTGGGGAAATAAGTGTTGATTATACAAGTTGTTTACTTGTAGTAAGGTACGAGTTACCGTGGGTTTTGAGTAAGATTTATGCAATAGTATTTCTTGTTAGATGGGTTTACTCATGCTGGTTTCCAGCCTGACCCGGGTGTTACTTTGATGTAAAGCTCGGGTCCGACCGAGTATTACAGATTTTCAGGTAAGGACGTTCTGGAGCCCAGGAGGCGAGCTGGATGGCAGGAACGTATGGAGTGTATTCCGCTGTGATATATTGTTATTTATCTGGAACAAGTTATTTTAACTGTCCAGTGATTGTGAAATGTTATAACTCTGATGTATTTAAATGTAATTGACAGATACATGTATTCTTTTATATAACTGTTATTATTTGATATTATATTTTGATCCGCTGCGAATGTGAGATTCTGTGTTTTATTTTCTATTTCTTCTTCTTTCTCTTTCTTCTTTTCCTAACTATCTGGAATTTTCGGGATCGAAAATTCTGGGTCCTTACAAATTTACCATAATCTGAATTAGCTTTTCTAATAATTCAAAGCTTCACATCTTAAATTTATATATTTGAGTTTTGGTACATAATCCTCCCTATTTTATTTTTTTAGGAATGCAAACTTATATGCATAATTTTTATTTGAGAACTTCAGGTCTCCAATATTAAATAAACACAATGATACAAAAGGACTCTTCATAATTGTATTCGAACATGAAAATCATAATATTGTTTCTCTTTGAGGAAATAGTATTTACCACATTTGTAATGTTATTCCAACATATTATTTTTATGTTATGTCTTCTGGACATATCAACATCTTCTTCTGGAATTGCTCGTTTATTTTCTTCAAGGCTTTATTTCAACTTATGAAAACTTTAATTTTTCACCTTTGCACATATGAACTTCGGGTTTCTATTCTTTCATATAAACTTAATACGATTTTCTAGATACGTATTATCCTTACATTTGTTTCTCTAAGAAACAATGAAATATTTCATCTGGAAATATAAATCATGTGGCAAAATCATTTCTACAGTTCTCATTCAAATCGAAATCCAAACAAAAAAAAATTCAAAATGAAAACCTTTTTTTCTTCACCAAACAATGGAATGAGATCTAAAAGTTTAGATCTACGATAAAATGAGATCTAAATGATAAGATTAATAGAGCAAGATCTATGAGATAATATATATATATATATATATAATGAAATCTGAAAAATTAGATCTATGATAGATAAGATCTAAAAAGAAAACTAATAGAATAAGGTCTGAAATTACATTTTAGTCTATGAAACAATTTTAGTTTCAGGTCAAATTCAAAATTATCACAAAAAAATGGATATACATGAATAAAAATTAAATAAGAGATCCGATGATTAAAATCTACAGATCTAAAAAATATATCATTTGAACATGATAGTAAAATCTACAAGAGACCTGAAAAATTAGAATTTAAAAAAAAGATCTACAACAAAACAAGATCTGAAATACATGGACAAAAAAATAAGATGTACAAATATAATCATATCAGAATAATTAGATCAACGATACAATGAGATCTAAAAGAAATAAAATTATTAGAATGAGATCTGAAAGATTTGATCAATCAAATCAGAAAGATAGCTTACCGTTTTGAAGATTATGAGAGTTTCGTGCTGATAACATGTTATAAAATGAAGAAAGTAAAAACCATGAGAGAGAAAGGCAGAAGATATATTATTCATTTCTGAAAATAGACGTGTATTTACATTACATAGCCTCCTCTCTATAAAGGTGTCAGAGCTAAGGATTTAAATTATTCAACGATGTGGGACTAAACAAAACAACATAAAAGCATATTCATTTCATGATTTACATATATTGTAACAACTTATAGAATCTGCAGCACTTTGTAAGTGCTGTAGTTGCAGAAGTGAACTAAAGGGCTAAAATCTAACTAAGGGCTATCACAGCACTTTGCAAGTGCTGTCTTTGCTGAATTGAACTAAAATCTTTAAATTGAACTCTGAACTATTACAGCAGTTTTGTAAATGCCGTCTTTTCTGAATTGAACTATTTTTCCACTAAACTTGAACTATTACAGGAGTTTATAAATGTTGTCTTTACTGAATTGAATTGTTTTCAAATATAACTTACCGCAGCACTTTCTAAATGCTGTGAAAGCTGGAATTTTTATGTTTTAATGTATTTATGTGAATAAATGAACTCAGAAAAGGCTAAATTCTTGGAAATTGAATATTTGATTTAAAGGTATAATGACTCTACTTTTAAATGGTTTAAATGAGTGATTTTAATTTAGAATTTTAAACCATATAGAAATCTATAGCTACGGGTACACTTCTTTGTATGTTATGTTATTTCCTTGTGATTTATTTGGATGCACACTTTAATTTGAGAGTGTGGCTAGAGGTGGACGATTACTGCAGCTCTGCGCTACCCTAGTCACATTAACACTGTTATTTGCATTGGCTTACTTTAATATGGATATTTCTATGATAGTGTTTATTCATGCTCAATTTATGGTTTGACTGATCTTTAAAGGATGGGTGATCCCAAGCATCCTTTAAGTTATTGTGCATTGCTTTTACAGTTCACTTGAGTTGGTTTACATTGTATAAGTATGTATGTCCTGACTCGAGTGTTTGTGTTTTACTTTATGCTCGGGTTAGCCTGAGAATCACAGCTTTGGATTCACCTTCTGGAGCTAGAGTTTTGTTGTAGCTTATCTGTCTATCTATTCGTCTACTTCTTCCAGTTAGTTCCTATTCTGTATTTGTCTCTGTATTATTGATTTATGTATCCTGACTTCTACTGTATATATTTTACTATGAGAATTTTGTACATATTTTTGAGAGTTTGTATATAGTAGCTTCATGAACTACTATGGTATTTTATTTCCGTTGCGAGTTATTCTGATATTTCTGTGTATGTGATTCTGTGAATGATTTTATTTTCTCCAAATTTTATTACAATCTGTTATTTTGAATTATTCAAGTCTGACATGTGTGGATTATTGTCGATTTAAATGGTCCAAAATAGTGGGTCGTTACACCGCTCCAGCCTCGAAAGGAAAGGGGATTACCGACCCCGCCAGTTCAGAAGTCAAACCTGAAGAAGAACCTATGGAGGAAGGGTTTGAACCTAGGGAGGACCCGAATGATATGATGCCAAATGAATCAAACCACAGTAGTGAGGGTAAATGTCATATGGGAGATGGATGGGGATCATGTTAATTGGCATAAGGAGCCATCAAGTTCATACATTCAGTGGGATAATACGGAAGATGATGAAGTGGAAGCCGAGGAGAAATTTGAGAATCAAAGGGAGTTGGGATTATAAGTATTTACAAAAATATATACTTTGTAAAAATATCGATAAAGTTGCCAAAACTCGTTTTATCAATAAACGGCTCTGTAATTATCAGAATCGCGCTCAGAGCTAGATACATACACTTATTTATCCATTTAAACAAGAATATTGATGCAGGCCTGATTGATGAAGTCTTAGGTCGCGAATGACCTAAGAAGATGTTAAGTCGCGAGCGACCTAACAGGGGAAAGAATGATGCGAGTTATGCGAGAAAGTGCAGGTTAGCGACCTATGATAAGTCGCCAAGCGAGCTAACAAATAACGATCTAAATGAGTTATGACCTAACCAGTTAATTCTCAGGTCGCGTGAAGAGTTAAGTCGCTCAAACGAAAACCACCGACCTAACTTAGGTCGCCAACGACCTAACGAGTCATGAGACAAGGAGTTGCGACTTAACTCTTTCTACAAGCTGCGACCTAAAATGTCACGACCTAAAAGACTACGACCTATGCTAGGTCGCTCACCTATGCGAGGAATATTAGGTCGCTCAGAACGGACGAGCGAGCTACGATATATACTAGGTCGTTCACCAATACCACTTCATGATAGGTCGCTTAAGCCTAAGTCGCTCAGTTCCTTAGATCGCTCATCCTATAGGTCGCACCAGATGTTCCGGAAGCTAATTCTTCTTATGTCACTGAAGCTAATGTCGTGTGGGTTGTATACTTAAGTCGTTATGTTTGTAACTCGTATATGTTGTGTTGTAAATATGTTAAGTCGTGAGTCGCTGTTTGTTTTAGGTCGTTCCCGGCCTATGTGTTGTAAATATGTTAAGTCGTGAGTCGCTGTTTGTTTTAGGTCGTTCCCGGCCTATGTGTTGTAATGTTGTTGTGATGTGAAGTGTTGTATTGTATTTGTTTGTTTTTAGGTCATATGAGTTAAGTCGTAAGTCGCGGCTCTGTTTTAGGTCGTAGGGTGTTAGGTCGTACACGACCTATGTGTTGTCCAGATTTCAGTTGTGTGCGTTGTAAGCCTATAAATAGGCGGGTGATGTCATTTGTAAAAGTTAGTTGATTTTGAATAAAACTTTTGTTTCATAGCTTTGTGCTTTCATTAAATTAGTAGTTGAGTGTGATCTTCTATCTCCTCTTTCGGCATTCGAGTGCGCTCAGATTAACGATCGTAGAAGCCGATTCACGGAATCTAGTGCGCTAGATCAACGTCGAAGAATCGTAGATCGTTAAACACGGTATTGTGCGCGATCAACGTGTTTGGGATAGCTAGAATCCGGTATCTTTGGATCAACGGATTTGGGCCATTCAGTATCTTCTATTCCATCAATTGCTACTTTCACAGATTCATCATTTTTGTTATCCGCTGCTGCATCATTTGGTATCAGAGCTATACTTAGCTAATCATAGCTAAGCCGAGTCTTGGAGCCAATTCATTTTGAGAAGTTCAAGCCGTGCATCACTTTGAGAATCAAGGCCGAGAACTGAAGTTTGAAAATGCCACCGAGAAGAGCTAATCGCCATCAGAATGTTGAAGCGTTGTATAGAAGAGAAGAAGCCGAGCAAATGGAACAACGCATCAATGAAAAGTTTGATGAAGGCATTGGGAAGTTAGAGAAACTGATGAATGATATGAATCAAGGACAAAGGAGAAGGTCACCAATCTCGAACCATGGAGGAAACAGAGTTTCGCCATCGGTTACGGAAGCGAGGAGGGTATCGCCACAATCTTATAGAGGAAGAAGAGAATCTTCAGTTTCAATGAGAAGAGAACATCACGAGTATAGAGATGAAGAGAGAAGAACTCCACGTGAGTTTGAACATGAACCATACTGTGATGATGATAGACAAAGTAGAAGAGATATGCGAGATCATAGAAATGTGGAAGGTCGAGATCGTTATCGAAGTACCTCTGTTTTTGATGAAGATGGTGATAGATGTAGTGTTCATTCGCGAGATCGAGACCAAGGGGGGAATGCATATCGGGTTGTAGAAGATGATCGTCGATGGGAGTCGGGGATGAAAACTGAAATTCCAGAATTCAAGGGAGGAATGGAAACGGAGGAATTTTTGGATTGGGTTTCAAATGTTGAGGAAATTTTTGACTTCAAAGAAGTTCCCGCGGATCCAAGAGTGAAGTTGGTTGCTACAAGATTAAGAGGGAGAGCTATGGCATGGTGGCAACAAACAAAACTTACACGGGAGAGGATGGGGAAGTCAAAGATTGTCACATGGGATAAGATGAGAAAAATGATGAAAGCAACTTTCTTGCCGCACAATTATCAATCCCTTATGTATCAACGATTGCAGAATCTAAGGCAAGGGACGAGATCAGTGAATGAGTATGCAGATGATTTTTACCAATTGATTGTGAGGAATGATATTATGGAAACAGAAGAACAGCTAACAGCTAGGTATGTTGGAGGGTTGCGAACGCAGATCCAAGACATGGTGAATATGTTTGATCCAAGATCTGTCGCCGAAGCACCTTAGAAAGCACTTGCTTAGGAGAAACAAGGAAGGAGAGGTGGTGGAGTGTTTACGAATTCCAACAATCAGAACAAGGATGTTAGTAACAGTGCGGATGTTTCCAAAGTCGTCAATAGACCGAATGTGAATGAAGCAAACAAAGCTAAGGTCAATAGTAATTTCAAATTCTTTAATTGCCCAGAGTTTGGCCACAAAAGCAATGAATGTACAAAGCCCAAGAAGCGAGCCATGATTGCGGAGATTAAACATGAAGATGCAGAAGTAGATGGTGTCAATTCATTACCGGTTGAAGAAGAGGAATTATTGACAGGAGATGAGGGTTGTAGTTTGTTGTTGAGGAGACCTTGTTTGACCCCAAAACAAGAGGATAATTCAAGTTGGCTAAGGAGTAACATCTCTCAATCAACATGCACTATCTTGGGAAGGGTTTGCAAATTTGTCATTGATGCAGGAAGTTGTGACAACATTATTTCTTCAGAAGTTGTAAAGAAGCTGTCATTGAAAACCGAGAAACATCCAACTCCCTACAAATTAGCTTGGTTGAGGAAAGGAGGGGAGGTGAAGGTTAATCGAAGAGCTTGTGTTAATTTTGCCATTGGGAAGAAATACAAAGACGAAATTTGGCGTGATGTGGTTGACATGGATGTATTCCATCTGTTGTTGGGAAGACCATAGCAATACGACAGGGCTGTGCAACATGATGGACGCGCAAACAGTTACAGTTTTATGTTCGAAGATACACGACTCATTTTGGTTCCTAAACGACGTCAAAAGAGTGAAAACAAATTGGAGGAGATCGAGGAGCTAAAGACTTTGTTGTCGTTAAAGGAATTTGTTGATGTGGAGGATGAAGTTGATAGAGTTAGATCACCAAAGTTTGACGGAGATGATGTTGTTGATTTTCAACCAATGAAATCTGATGAACATGAGGTTGAAAATTCACAGTCAGCAAAGTTGGATGAGGGTGAAGAAAGTCAGTCAGGAGATGAAGAGGGAAATTTGTTGATGAAGGAGGTGGATTCGACTAGTCTATAATCTACAAAAGAGCTTATTAAAGAAGTGGAGGGTAGTGCAGAAGTATTCTTGTTGAATGAAATTGAAACCAGCAAAAGTGATGAAATTATCGAAGAGGTTAAGCCAATGGTGAATGAATGTGAAGATGTAGTTTCTGCAGGAATGTTCGAAGAATTACTGCCACTGAGGAACGTACCTCATGTTAATAAAATGTCAAGTGCAATTGTACCGTATATGTCACGTAAACATATGTGTCCGACAGAGCAGGAAGAGTTGAGAAGGCTGGTTGATGGGTTTCTGTTCGAAGGAAGGCAATTGTATATTCCTGATTACAATTGGCGATTAAGAATTATCAAAGACTTACATGTAAAAAGACACGAGGACTGTGATCGTAAAATGCAGTTGATTGCAACATCTTGTTTGGGGCTGTCACTAAGGAAGGGGGTTGAAAAGTTTGTTCAGAAGAGTCAGAGTTATCAAATTTTAAAGAAAACCGCGACGAAGTCAGGATTATATATGTCATTACATATACATACTAGATTATGGGTAGAGGAAAGTATGGACTCTGTTTTGGGTTTGATGGAGACGCAAAGTGGCAATGAATCTATCTACTTGATGATTGAACGATTTCTTGTTAATACTTACAACAAGCTAGATACTGGAAGGATTGGTCGTTTGGAAGTTGTGAAGGAAATTTGTGAGAATGATTGTAAGTTGAATTTGCCTGATCATCTCCCTAGTGCTAACGTTGACAATATCAAACACTTGGTGCTATTTCACAAGAATGAGAGTGTCGAAGACGAAGAAATTTTAAATTCGAGGACGAATTTTTCTCAACCGGGGGAGGATGATGCATGCCAGATTGATGAAGTCTTAGGTCGTTAACGAGCTAAGAAGACGTTAAGTCACGAGCGACCTAACAGGGGAAAGAATGATGCGAGTTATGCGAGAAAGAGCAGGTCAGCGACCTATGATAAGTCGCCAAGCGAGCTAACAAATAACGATCTAAATGAGTTACGACCTAACCAGTTAATTCTCAGGTCGCGTGAAGAGTTAGGTCGCTCAAACGAAAACCACCGACCTAACTTAGGTCGCCAACGACCTAACGAGTCACGAGACAAGGAGTTGCGACTTAACTCTTTCTACAAGCTACGACCTAAAAAGTCACGACCTAAAAGACTATGACCTATGCTAGGTCGCTCACCTATGCGAGGAATATTAGGTCGCTCAGAACGGACGAGCGAGCTACGACCTATACTAGGTCGTGCACCAATACCACTTCATGATAGGTCGCTCAAGCCTAAGTCGCTCAGTTCCTTAGATCGCTCATCCTATAGGTCGCACCAGATGTTCGAGAAGCTAATTCTTCTTATGTCACTGAAGCTAATGTCGTGTGGGTTGTATACTTAAGTCGTTATGTTTGTAACTCGTATATGTTGTGTTGTAAATATGTTAAGTCGTGAGTCGCTGTTTGTTTTAGGTCATTCCCGACCTATGTGTTGTAATGTTGTTGTGATGTGAAGTGTTGTATTGTATTTGTTTGTTTTTAGGTCATATGAGTTAAGTCGTAAGTCGCGGCTCTGTTTTAGGTCGTAGGGTGTTAGGTCGTACACGACCTATGTGTTGTCTAGATTTCAGTTGTGTGCGTTGTAAGCCTATAAATAGGCGGGTGATGTCATTTGTAAAAGTTAGTTGATTTTGAATAAAACTTTTGTTTGATAGCTTTGTGCTTTCATTAAATTGGTAGTTGAGTGTGATCTCTTATCTCCTCTTTCGGCATTCGAGTGCGCTCGGATCAACGATCGTAGAAGCCGATTCATGGAATCTAGTGCGCTAGATCAACGTAGAAGAATCGTAGATCTTTAAACACGGTATCGTGCGCGATCAACATGTTTGGGATAGCTAGAATCCGGTATCTTTGGATCAACGGATTTGGGCCATTCATTATCTTCTATTTCATCGATTGCTACTTTCACAGATTCATCATTTTTGTTATCCGCTGCTGCATCAAATATGAAATAAAATTATTTATTTTATTTTTGGAAAATAAAATGTACCTATGACATCCACAATAATGGCATCATATTTAATAATTGATTTATGAATTTAAATTGAGATATAATGATTTAATAATTATTATAATCATTCAAATAATTATTTTTAAACGAT
Source organism: Allium fistulosum (assembly GCA_030737815.1). Taxonomy (NCBI): domain Eukaryota; kingdom Viridiplantae; phylum Streptophyta; class Magnoliopsida; order Asparagales; family Amaryllidaceae; genus Allium; species Allium fistulosum. Next base: position 242,092,294 of record CM060902.1, read on the forward strand.
AATAATTCATTTTAATTAGTTATGAAGCGATAATAAATCATTTATAATAGTTTTATAAAGATATAAACTTGATTTGAAAATATAAGAAAATTCATATCGCTTTATCAATATAATAGCACTTTTCATAAACAATTGTTTAATATTAATTTATATGGTTTTATAAATCAAATTTGATCATTTTAATTAATTGAAAATGATAAGAAGTTAGTTTTCAAATTTTGTTTACATTTATATGCAAATTAATTTATAAGTAAAAATGTGACATGGAATTCGCTTCCCGATTTTCAACGATTTAATGAACGGAAGTTGTTCAAAATTGTTGCAACCTTGTTTAATATTAATATCTTATGCACATATATAATACACACATACACACCCTACGGTATACATAAATACATATATACATGCAAATATACATTATATATATATTACAAAAGATCTAAGATATTTTCACACTTAGAAAGCAAACTTCACTTCACTCTTACACACATCAACTCACACACATGGCTACACACATGGGAGCTGTTTGGCCGTGCATAGTGATGGAGGAGGAGGGTGTGGTGGTGATGAAATGGTGATGTATATGCACATAAATATCGTGATATTTTAGTTTACATTTTTGCCTATAAATACCACCCTCCATCTTTACTTCATTTGTTCATAAATTCCTAAGCTTCTTCATCTCTTTATACTCCTCTTTAATGGCTTCTCCGCTTTGGAAAATTATGAATAAAAAATAGCGAAACGAAAATAAATTTATATAAGTATATACACATTAGCAATCCACTCCAAAACAAGCTCAAATCCGCTCCTTCCTCTACTCAAAACCCACGGCCACCACCTCCTACCACCAAGACCGAGCCCATCTTCACTTCCAAGCTTATCGCGAGCCCATTCAAAGGTCTAAGGCTCGATTCTGTAGGCTTTGATTCGATCGTAGTGAAGCTATAGCAAAGTTTTGTAAAGTTAGAAACCAATAAAGGTGAGAAACTCTATTTATATTATGATATATTGGATGATGTACATTTTTGGTTATGCTTGGTCGTGATGATTATGAACCATGTTTGGTTATGATAATATATTGGTTGTGATGTGTAAACAACTCAGGTTTAATACACGTCGAATATCACAAAGGAAATCACTTTCGTATAATAATTGAAATGGTGTATATGAGATTGTTAAACCTCTTTAAAATGGTTTAAAATGATTTAGAAATGTTTTATAAACATTTGAAAGTGTTTCGAAAAAGTTAGGAAAGAGTATGAAAATTGAGTTAAAATAGGCACGTTGCGACACGGTAGTTCGCGATTTCGCGCTGTAGAAAGTTAAATCCATTTATACGATGGATTCTGAGTCTGAATTATTTGGAATAAGAATTTTATGAACTCTTATAATTATAGTTTTAAAACAAAAGAAAAGGATCGAGATTTTGATAAAGTTTTGAAAGAGTATGAAAATTGAGTTAAAACATGCACTTCGCCTAATGGTAGTTCGTGATTTCACGCCGTAGAAAGTTAAATCCATTTATACGATGGATTCGGAGTTGGAATTCATTAGAATAAGAATTTTTTGAACTCTTATAACCATAGTTTTCAAACAAAAGTAAAAGTTCGAGATTTCATTCAGTGGATTTTGAAATATGAGCAAATCAAGTTTTCAAAATAGTCGCACTTTGGTAGTTCAGAAACCAAAGCGATAAATTCTTTAAAAGTAATATTTTTAATTCTTTAAAAACATGGAATAAATTTTATAAATATTTTAAAAGAGATTTGAGTTATAAAAATGGATTTCCAAATGATCGAAAGGTTGCTTGGATCAAATAAGCCTTAAAAGCGCTACTCGCAGCACTATTCACAGCACTTTTTGTAGCACTTTCAATAACTTTTGAAATATGGCTTTAAACTTAAGTATTCTTTCCCAAATATTTTATAAATATTTTCAAATAAATATTTGACTACTTTAAAGATAACATGGAGGTTTTATATTTATTTTAAAAAGTCTAAATAAATGATTTAAAGAAAAGCTGTTATAATCAAGTGATTAAATCTTGGCTCTAAAAGCCGATGAGTAGACTGGATTTTTCTATTCGTGAGATCCGAATGTGAGATGCTTAAACTAAGGAGATGTTCAGGAGCAACCAATGCCCTAGCTCACCTGGCCACTTTCCTGGGCGAGGAATAGATAAGGTCGAAATGTCGAAAATAAGGCAAGTATAAAAGACTTAATTTTTCCAAATTTAATATAACTTTGATTGTATAAAAATAAACTTCTTATACTTGGTATTAAATTCTGAGGTGGGAACCTACGCTATCCATGTGAATTTAAAAGGTGATTCCACCATTATTCGACTCATAGTAAAGATTGAATACGAAAATTGATGTTGAGTAGAATTCGTATAATTTCTATCGACCCTTTTTACTCAATAAGGTTTTGCAATGTGATTTATGAGAAATGATTTTGATTTGGTATCTCCAAAGCTAAAGAGAGGTTTAATGATTATGTATATTGTTTCCTGGGGAATTGACCAGGCAACTTAGTACTCGGCCTCCCCATCGATCAGTTAAACAATGAGTGTTCGGCATGTTAAGACTGTTCGGCACGAGCATAGCGTTCGACATCTAAAGGGCGTTCGGTATGGGATAGCGTTCGGCATCTAGGAGCGTCCGGCATCGAGAAACGTTCGGTAGTGAATACCGTTCGGCCAAGGAAGAACGCTCGGCATAAAATCGTTCGGCATCCATGAACGTTCGGCCTACAAGGTACACTCGGCATTCCCGGACTGTTCGGCATTCCAGCCTCATTCGACCTGCATCCCTCACTCAACACCACATCTCTTCCGATACGTATCTCGTTCGGCAATCACCTGTAGCTCGTCATCCAAGGTCATTCAGTACAAATGGATGTTCGGCATTCAGAGTGTCCGGCCTCACCTCGTTCGGCATAAAGGGGGAGGCTCGGCATTCTGTCGTTCAGCCTATCTGGTTCGGCATACGACGACCACTCTATTTGGGCCAAGGTGTTCAGTTGCCAAGCCCACCTGGGAAGTCCAACCCATCTTTGTCTATAAATAGAGGGGCAGGGGCACAGTGAAATGGACCTTTTTGGGGGAACACTAGGGAGACTCTGCCATTTTCAAGACTCATCTTCTTTACTTAGCAATTGTATTTAAGCATTTGATCTATGGATTGTATCTGTAATCAATCATTAAGAAGAGCAATAAAGTTTAACCTCAAAGTGGACGTAGGCAATTACGCTGAACCACTATAAATCCGGTGTTCTTACTTTTTGCATTTAAATTAGCATATCCTTCCTTGTTTACTATAGAGGCTTCCCACCGAGATGGTGCTCCTGGATATCCTCTATCCTGAACTCCAGCATGTCTTCGGTATCAGTCAACGGAGAACTTGGCGGTCTGATCAAATCTATGAGAGGCCTTCGTCAAGGAGACCCCCTCTCCCCCCTAATTTTTGTTCTTATTGCAGATGTCTTCAACCGTATGATTAAACTGTCCATCTCCAACAATCACTTAGCCGGAATCAGCATCCCTACAGCCAAACTTTAAATTTCCAACCTACAATTTGCAGACGATACCATCCTCTTTGCCTCACCCAATCCTAATCACCTACACTGCCTCAAAGTTCTCCTCTACGTTTTCGAACTAATCTCTGGCCTTTTGCATCAACTTCCACAAAAGCTCCCTTATCATGCTTGGCAATTCCAATCACCTAGGTCCCGCAACCGCTGCCATTCTCAACTGCAAACTTTCCCAGTTTCCAATTTCCTACCTGGGCCTTCCCATTCGGCCCACTAGACTCACGCGTCCTGACTGGTTACCCCTCATCAACAAAATAGAATCCCGCCTTGCATCCTGGAAAGCCGCTTCCCTCTCGACAGCTGGTAGATTAATCCTAGTTAAATCGGTCCTCTCTGCCATCCCCTCCTACTGGATCTCCTTCCACAAACTCCCCTCTTGGGTCTCCAATAAAATTGACATAACCCGCAGGACCTTCTTATGGAATGGCTCCAAAGCAAAATGCCTTATCAACTGGCGCTCAGTCTGCCTCCCAAAATGCCATGGTGGCCTTGGTGTCCCGGATCTCTCCTTGCTCAACACTGCCCTATTAACAAAATGGCTCTGGCGTTTTCTCTCTCCCGAAAATTTCCTCTGGAAGGATTGGATCCTTCTCTCATATCACTACTCCAATCCACACCTAGCTCTACACCTCCCTCCCAGCTGCAGACCTTCTCCATTCTGGTCCAATGTCCTCCACACCATCCCCCGAGTCAAATCCCTCTTTCATGTTTTAACAGGCAATGGCAACAACTGTCTTTTTTGGCATGACACGTGGATAGCCTCTTTCCCCCTAGCCAAAACACTACCCAACCTCTTCTCCTCCACAAATCTTCAACTGGCCACCACTTCTACCCTGTGTCACCTGGGCCCCAGTAGCCTTCATCCCCCCACCATATTTTCCATCGAAACTTTCAATGAACTTCTCGTAGCCTCGAAAATCATACAATCCCTTCGCCTGTCCCACTCACCAGACCGCTTCACCTGGGCACTTAACCCATCAAAAGGCTTCTCTGTATCATCTTGCTACTCTTTTCTCATCCACCCTGGCCGCCTTTTCCCCTACAGCAGGATCTGGAACTGCCATTCCCACCCTCGATTTCTCTTCTTCCAATGGTGCCTCATCCGTAACCGTATCAACACCAAAGACAGACTTATTCGCTTAAACATCCCCACTGACCCCCTTTGCGTTTTTTGCTCCTCTCATGACGAAACAATTACCCACCTTTTCCTAGACTGTGACTTCTCTTTTGCAATTTGGGCCTCAACCAGCGCGCATCTTTTGGGTTACATTCCGGATTGCATTCCATTTTTTGAATACTGGCAGCAAGACCTTGGGAATCACAATCTCGACATCTTTATCACTATTTACTGCTGGTGCATCTGGAAAGAACGAAATGCTTTTGTCTTCAACAAACCTAGATCCTCATCCACGGCCATCTGTAGCAGAATCTCACAACTTTTCTACTACTGGACAGGTACCAGCTCGGCTCCTTTCAGATTTAGGCTGAGGTCCGCTCCTGCCGACTCGACAGAATCAATGGCCAGTACCAGTGCCTCCCCGCGGTAGCAGCTCCGGCGCGATTCTGTCTGCCCCTTTTTGTTTGCTAAATGATCGATGTCGGCGTTTTTTCCCAATCTGTACTCCATTAGCTTTTATGTACATTTCTTTGTTAGCTAACTTAGCCTATTTTTTTGGCCACCGGTTGGGCTTGTCAACCGGACTTTACTTCAAATTTTCCTAATATTAATATTAACCGGCTGTGTAGTCTATCACTACACAACCGTCTCTCTCAAAAAACTTCATCACTTACATCTCTACACAATCTTTCTCAACGAGGTTAGTGACCAATTTTGGTGCTAACACTTTGGTGCTTTCACTGAGAATTGAATTCTCAGCTTGATTGGATCTCATCATCTACTAGTGGATTTCCATATTCACGAGATAGATCCAGTTATTTACTAGAAAACTTCCTATTCTACTCAGATTTGAAAGAAATCTAAGGGAAGCTGATAGTCGTAGATTGGATTCACTGATGTACGCAAGATCTGGGGATTGGACGTTGAAGTTTGCACTCAAGTTGAATGAAGGCCGACCATCCTCTGAAGGCAATTCAGCCGATCACTCCAGAAAAGGCGTAGACCGAACGCTCTTCCAGGCCGACCATACCTCTAGGCCGAACGCTCTTCCAGGCCGAACATACCTCTAGGCCGAACGCCTCTGTAATGCCGAACGGTAGTGTATGCCGAACGACTCGGTTGTGCCGAACAAGAATGAATGTCGAGCGCCTCTGTAATGCCGAACGGTATTGTATGCCAAACGACTCGGTTGTGCCGAACAGTGTGAATGCCGAACAGTGTGAATGTCGAACACGTGTGGAATGCCGAACAGCTTTGGCCGAACCACTTCTGGACGATCCACTTTGGACAAACAGCCTTGGCCGAACAGCTTTGGCCGGACCACTCCAGGCCGATCCACTCTACCGAACAGCCTTGGCCGAACAGCTTTGGCCGAACCACTCCAGGCCGATCCACTCTACCGAACAGCCTTGGCCGAACAACTTTGGCTGAGCCACATGACAACACCGAACGCCCCAATGCCGAACGGTACTTCTGTATGCCGAACGGTACTTCTGTGCCGAACAAAGTATCCAGACCGATCCATGCACTGTACACCGATCTCTCTCTCAAAAAACAATCTGACTGGTCCCTATACAAAAAATATATGGATCGGGTACAACCCTTATTTTCAAAAAATACCTTTTTCGGGTACGACCCAAATTTCCAAAAAAAGAGGCTAACTTTTTTTTTATCCCCGAACCCTAGCCGCAGCGCAGTGCCTCCGGATAGTGAGTTCAAAACTCAACTTAATAAAGGAACATTCTATCCACTTCCCTGACATCCCATGATTGACCAGGGCATAGAGGATCTAGCGGCAGCTTATGAACGACATCAAGGGAACGGACAAGCAACCGCTATTCAAACGGTACTCCCAAAGGTTGGAGAACATAGATTATGTGACTCTAGCAAACGTCAAGATGACTCCAAGCACCATTCTTCGCTGGCCCAGCACTTCGAATTTAGTGACTCCAAGCAAACCAATGTTTGGCTCTAAGCAATTTATTCCAAATACTAACAAGGGTTTCATACTAATCACATTTGAGGAAAGTCGACCTCCAGATATATTTTGGCAGCTAGTTAGCTAAAGAGCCTCCTACGACTATGGATCGTTTCTTTTACAAAATGAATCAGAACTAAAGTGAGGAGGAGTGGAGCAGACTAAGAAAAATAACAATAAAGGCCCGTTGGCTAAGGATGTAGATCCCAGTAGCCGAAACAAGACTTTAGAATTCAGCTCATATGCTCTTTGAAAGATTCAATTGACAACCTCTACTTGAAGACTCACGACTCGGAGTGGTACTGGAAACCAACCTCGAGAGAGTACACCAAAGTCTAAAGAAAATCAGGGGAATGTTGTATATTCCCGGATGCTCGCTGATCCTAACACGGGCGATTACAAACACCTCCAAGGTGTGAACGAAAAGATGACCTGGAAAGGAAAGCTTCGATAGTATGTACAAGTCCTACAGAATGGCGGGCAGCGAATATCCGATGCCTATTAATAAAGGGCTATGATTATCAATTGGACGGTTGACGGCCAACATCCCTTTGAAAGGAGCCAGGGGCGGAGTCGAATAGCGAGCACACGATGCTGCTTCACATATCAATGAGATTTACCATAATTTTCTTTGAATTATTTCCATTTCCATCTCTATTTCAATTGTTCTATGAACTACGACTAGCTTGAACTAAACTACTTTCAAAACGATGCAGGTGTCCAGGTACTCAGATTTGGTTGCCAACCAATCTACGCAGACCATGATCGGACATGTGGAGTTACATCTGGATGAGAATAATTCTATTGCTCATCATCAACCATATGCCTTTGATTGGGGCTATGGATTAAATACAATGTACAACATCACGATGCACGGAGAGCTGAATTCCATCCTGCAAGTGGAATTTATTCAAGTAGAGAGCGGCTGCGATACGACCAGCCACTCGCTAAGTGAAACTCGAGCTCGGGGGCAAGCCATCACATCAAGGCTAAAAATGGGTTGATACACGACGATCCTTCGCACAACTCCGTAATCCCAGAGTGCGAGACGAAGTATAAACATCTACTTAACTCCGTACTCCCAGAGTGCGAGACGGAGTATAAACATTAATCAACTCCGTACTCCCAGAGTGCGAGACGGAGTATAAACATTAATCAACTCCGTATTTCCAGAGTGCGAGATGGAGTATAAACATCTACTCAACTCCGTACTCCCAGAGTGCGAGACGGAGTATAAACATACATCAACTCCATACTCATCCCCAAAACTGGGGGCAGAACCAAAGCAAAGCATGCTAGTTTAACATTTGTCCAAAAGAAGATTGCAACGAAACGATTAAAAGACGACTGTCGAGCAATCAACTGAACGAAAATATTCAGCATGAAAGACTGCGGTTTTTCAAAGCACATCATGTTTACACAAGACGTCCTTTGGGGGGCAAATGTCATCCCGCCTTTTGGCAAGGCCGTGACACCAAGAACTTGATTAGAAACCAGTGACAGTTCGTCTTGGAAATCGGTTACACAAAGGCTCACTATGGATATCGATGGATTTTGTCCGAGTCTGGATCGAGCCACGATTAACAAGACATAACAATCAAAGCCAGGGAAGCCAATGTTCCAAGTTTCAAGATGATCCGAGTTCGTATGCTCAACTTATGATCGATTCGAACAACCGACCATCCATCCATCAACCTCCACATTTGACTTGGAGACCTAAACTGCTTGGAATGAATATGGCCCGATCATCCACTCCAATCGAGTCATAGAACAAAGTTCGACAAAATACAGATACCCCCCATGAAGCTCAGTGACGCTGGGATCCGTCTAAAGTGGACGTGATTTGATCATCTACACATCAAATCCTACCCTGAACACGAAAGGTTGTTCGAAAGCCCAACTTGAAGTAGCTATGGTAGACTGCGTACTCGCTAACCATCGCTGTCAATATATGGACACGACTGCACCTTGGAACATATGCAACTTACTTTGTCTACTCAACAATCTATTATCCTTATTTTCTAGAAGGAGATACGGAGCAAATTGTAAGAGATTTGGCTATCTAACCCAACATGGATGTGATTCAACCATCTGTCATATACCTCCTTCCTTGACTTGATTGGAAGAGCTATAATCACCAAGCGGACGAGAATCGATCGTCCATTTTTCAAATCCCGTCCCTCATCCTGGGGGGCAGAATCCCATTCCGTGAGCAAACGTGGTTCGATTGTTCATTCGACGACATTAGCCTCGATACAGTAGATGAATACAAATTAAAGAGTGGAAATACGACTGCTCTCAACTTAAACCTCCAAGTCTCCAGAGTGCGGACTGGAGTACTCTAAGTCCCCAGAGCGTGGACTAGAGTATAAACGACTTAAACCTCCAAGTCCCCAGATTGCGGACTGGAGTACTCTAAGTCCCCAGAGTGCGGACTAGAGTATAAATGACTTAAACCTCCAAGTCCCCAGAGTGCGGACTGGAGTACTCTAAGTCCCTAGAGCGCGGACTAGAGTATAAATGACTTAAACCTCCAAGTCCCCAGAGTGTGGACTGGAGTACTTTAAGTCCCCAGAGCGTGGACTAGAGTATAAATGACTTAAACCTCCAAGTCCCCAGAGTGCGGACTGGAGTACTCTAAGTCCCCAGAGCACAGACTAGAGTATAAACGACTTAAACCTCCAAGTCCCCAGAGTGCGGACTGGAGTACTCTAAGTCCCTAGAGCGCGGACTAGAGTATAAATGACTTAAACCTCCAAGTCCCCAGAGTGTGGACTGGAGTACTCTAAGTCCCTAGAGCGCGGACTAGAGTATAAATGACTTAAACCTCCAAGTCCCCAGAGTGTGGACTGGAGTACTCTAAGTCCCCAGAGCGCGGACTAGAGTATAAATGACTTAAACCTCCAAGTCCCCAGAGCGCGGACTGGAGTACTCTAAGTCCCCAGAGCGCGGACTAGAGTATAAATGACTTAAACCTCCAAGTCGCCAGAGTGCGGACTGGAGTACTCTAACTCCCCAGAGTGTGGACTCGAATATAAGCGAATCAGATCTCCAAGTTCCCTGAATATGAACTATGACACAAATGACTTGAATTTGTCAAATTCTTGACATACGGGCTAGAGAGTATTCTAAGTGCACGAAGCACAGAATGGAAGTTCAACGACTCCCGAAGAGTTTCCGAGTTATATGAAGATGGACTGAGAAGTCTATGTTACTCACAACTGCTTGGATTAAAATCACAATCACAAAGAAAACTGAACAATAAGAGTCTTTTGCAAGACAGAAAAAGGAACTAAACCTTATTCAGAAATGAGTTTCTATTACAACCCCTCCATAGTTCGGGGTCGACATTCTATTTACAAGGACTAAGGAAATAGATGAAAATAATTACATGACTTAAACTAACTCTCGTTGAACGAGGATAGTAATCACTTCTTATGCTTCTTCAACTTCTTTCCAGACGGCTCCTCTCCAGAGCATTTACCCTTGGTACTCTTCTTTGATAGAGGGGTAGCAACTGAAGGAGTACGGGGGCCTTCCATGGGCTTGGACCCGCCAGGAAGGATGACCTTCAACGGCTTGTTCAAAGGATCGTCCAAGTCCACAACTCGGGGCTCTACTATGACCTTGACCGTCTCCTCCTTCTCTTTCTCGAGCCGCTCATCCATGCTCAATTCGGATGTGTGCTCAGAGGTGCCTGTAATTTCTACTTCATAACCCCCGTCGGTAGGAGAGGAGGTTTCAAACTTGTCTTCATCAAGCGCTCCGATCACCAGAAGCCTCCCCTGCGTGAGTGGCTTCACTTGTTTTCTCCCACACTTCCTTGGCGACATCGCTCCTCGGAGTGGGCTCGGGGTCAGAATGGCCTGCACAAAATCGTGGGAAACAAGCATTAGAATTCAATAGTCCTGCATAAAGAATAACGACTTTCGAAATCTTAAAGAGAACCTTAAAGAGAAGGATTATCTACCAGGTTTAGGCAAACTCTCAGCCATCCGGGGGGTCTCACCCTCTGGAACGGGAAACAAAATGCGGACTAAAGTACTCTAAGTCCCTTAGTGCGGACTAGAGTATAAATGACTCAAAAACCTCTACGTCCCCAGAGTGCGAACTACAGTACTCTCAGTCCCCAGAGCATGGACTAGATTATAGACAACTTCAGAAAAATCCCTAAATCCCAGAAGCGGACCAGATTACTCTAAGTTCCCAGAGTGCGAACTAGAGTATAAACGAGTTGACGAAAATCTCCGTGTCTCGAACTGTGGACTAAAGCATAAACCGTTCGACAAATCTCTAAGTCCCCAGAGCGTGGACCGAAGCATGAACACAAATTGGGCACGAGTCAACCGGGGGGAGAATAACACTAAGTCACCATAATGCAGAGTGGTGTATAAACATTGATAAATAGACGAGTGGATTCCGACCATTTTCTATTCCGTAAACTTCGGCCTGGAATCGACAGGAGGATTATTAAACCGCTGAGGATGGAGTTCGACCATCCAACTAGTGACCTGGCCAAATCAATGCTGGGGGCAGGGGTACAAAACACTAAAAAGCCGAATACGACAGCTTACTATAGCCCTGCATGGTGTTCTTTATAACTTGAGGCAGCGACTGCAGGGAGGCCTCAATACAGAACCAATCGAAACGGCATCCAAAGCTACGAGCAACCTACTATATCATACCTCAGACCAAGGGTCAATGGCGATCCGCACCAAGCACATACGAATGTGACTCGGATGTTTTTTGAAAAACTATGACCCCCAGAGTATGGAAAGGAGGGTAAACCACGAATACTTGGTCAAAAATTCTCCAGCACCCTCGTTCGATTCGTCAGGAGGAGTATGAAACTGGATGAGCATAACCCAACTGCATTTGTAGCCAACTTTACCCCAAGATCTGATTACAGAGAATGAACCAAAGTGGACGTGGATGACCATCCACTGTCCAAATTACACCCTGAAACTTACGTGGCATCAAAGTATTCCTCTTGGAATGAAAAACCACGATAAAATCCAAGATAGGCGAGACCTAGTCTCCCATCGACTGACATGATTCCACGATTCAACGGGAAAGAGAGTAAAGCTAAAGTGAGCGTGGCTGGCCTTCCTACTTATCGGTATATGTCCCAGACCTAGGGGCACGAGCGAGATGCAAGATGAATGTGAACCGACTATTCACCAATCACCTCTATGTCTTTGGAGTTTAGGTGAAAACATAAACATAGCTAGGACGAGACTCAACCGTCCATGCAGTACATTTATCAACCCGAGACTGGAAGAAGACGCATGATCATCCAAAAACTGGCCACGATAGCTCAGTATTAAAACTTATATATATTGCTTACAGCTACTCAAGGCAACGACCGAAAGGATGCCTAGAGATAGAATCGCTAAATCGATGCCAAAGCATGGGGGCAACTGACTGTCACTCCAACCCGAAGGGCGAGTGAAGGATCATGAATGCATTGAATAGAAAATGCGTTACTCGAATATACAAGCAAATTCAAACTCATAGCAAGATCCAGCTATGCAGTTGCACGCAACTCGAGGCTGGCCCCTACTCGACATTTCCTTCTACGTGCTTTTAAGCCTGATCTTTGGCCATTTGCAGATAATCAATCAGAGCATTCAGAGCCCTTCATTATTTGACTTAACAACTCATGGCAAGACTCTAGGATTAGACCAGAGTAACCATCAACATTGACCATCCCAACCATATTTCACATTGAATTTTATGCAAAATAGTTACATCTTTACTCAAAGAATCTGGGATGGCACCTGCTAAGCTGACGGTCAACATAGCAGCCAGCCATGGCGACCCTTTCCGGGTGCTGAATATCGGATCACAGCTCAGTGCAGTGATGATAAAAGAATTAGTTGGATTTTTTTGAATAAATTATGATATGTTCCCTTGGACCCATTCTGACATGCATATGTGATTTCATTAACTATCGTGAGCCTTGCATTGGATATCAACCCGAAGCTACAAAAGCTAGCACAATCCTATTGATTTCATCATGAAAGCTCCACTCTTACTTTTAGGCTCACCCCATCAACGTCTATGCCTACCAACCGTTGCGACAGGGCATCAATGACCTGAGACGTCTAAAAGACTACTTAAATAGAATATCGAACCAAGCTAATTCGATATCACTTATTTCCCACGAAGGGCTATCCAAGGACGGAAATTAGCAGACCTCACACCCAAATTCACTACCTCGGATGACTACTCGAAGAGTAGCAGAGAACCAACCATGAGATGGAAAATGTACGCGGATGGAGCATCCAATGATCAGTGTTATGGCATAGGAGTCATGATAATGACTCTCGAGGAACGATCAATTTGCTACGTCCTAAAACTCGATTTACCTGTAACAAACAATGACGCTTAGTATGAAGCCTTGACTGCCAGCCTCAAACTTGCTAGAGAATTTGAAGTGAAAACTTTACATATCTTTTGTGATTCTTGATTGGTAATATACAAATTTAAGGAAGTTGATCTTGCTAGGGGGCATTGTCTTGCTCCTTATCTCGGCCGAGTCCAAAAGCTACTAACCGACTTCACGTATTACATCATTACACACGTACTCAACGAACAAAATGAAAAGGTGTCATGGTCGACTCCTATCAAAGACTATCTACAATGAGGAATTCTTACTGAACGGAGGAATGGAAAACGATAGATCCTCCTCAAAGCTTCACGCCAAATCATCTAAGAATAAGTCGTGTGTCAAAAGGAGTTTATCCATCCCCATGCTTCGGCATATCGCCCATGATGATATCTTGAGAAAATTCTATGAAGAAGAATGCGGTAATAACATCAGGGGGAAAACCATGATAAAGAAGATACTCGGCTACAGGTATTACTGGCCAACTATCAACCCAGAAGCGGTTGATCATGCTAGACAATGTGACGAGTGCAAGATGTTTGCAAAGAATCCGGGAACCCCACCGATGGAAATTATTCAAATGGCTAGTTCATAGCCGTTTGCCACTTGGGGGCACTGAAATCATCTTCTTGTCGATCCTAAAGGTGATGCGAAATACACCATCATAGCAGTTGATTACGTCACCAAATGGGCAGATGAAGAACTCTTAACCACGACCAAGATGAAGAAAATAATCAACTTCTTTATCCGTAACGTCATCTGTCCTTATGACCTTCCGTGATCCATTATAACTGCAAATGGACAGGTTGAAGCTGTAAACAAAATCATAGAGTCTGTACTGAAGAGAGGTTAGGAAAACTCCTCAAGTGGCTGATTGCAACCCTTATTTCACAGAAAATACAAACAAGGAATCGCGATTGAATTGCAATTAAACTAGATGGAGTTGGCGATGAATTATGAGCATATAAAACGCATCCGAGAGCCAATGGCAAGAACATGTACCCGAACGTGCATGTGTACGTCCGAAAAAGTTCGACTTCTTGAAATCAACAGAAATTGAATTCTCACTAAGGGTTATTAAGAGAAGAATAGATCAGATAGCCGAAGCCTATTAGCTCTGCAGAATCAGACACGGATGACCACTGATATTCTCAAGAAGGCATCTCCATTAGAATTTAACCAAGGTTCGAAGCGGAGCATGGAGGATACGTAATTTCAAGCGTATCACGTTCGGTCACGTAATACACTTTGGGGGGCAAGTGTTTCCTGGGGAATTGACCAGGAAACTTAGTACTCGGCCTCCCCATCGATCAGTTAAACAATGAGTGTTCGGCATGTTAAGACCATTCGGCACGAGCATAGCATTCGGCATCTAAAGGGCGTTCGGTATGGGATAGCGTTCGGCATCTAGGAGCGTCCGGCATCGAGAAACGTTCGGTAGTGAATACCGTTCGGCCAAGGAAGAACGCTCGGCATAAAATCGTTTGGCATCCATGAACGTTCGGCCTACAAGGTACTCTCGGCATTCTCGGACTATTCGGCATTCCAGCCTCATTCGACCTGCATCCCTCACTCAACACCACATCTCTTCCGATACGTATCTCGTTCGGCAATCGCCTGCAGCTCGTCATCCAAGGTCATTCAGTGCAAATGGATGTTCGGCATTCAGAGTGTCCGGCCTCACCTCGTTCGGCATAAAGGGGGGGCTCGGCATTCTGTCGTTCAGCCTATCTGGTTTGGCATACGACGAACACTCTATTTGGGCCAAGGTGTTCAGTTGCCAAGCGCACCTGGGAAGTCCAACCCATCTTTGTCTATAAATAGAGGGGCAGGGGCACAGTGAAATGGACCTTTTTGGGGGAACACTGGGGAGACTCTGCCATTTTCAAGACTCATCTTCTTTACTTAGCAATTGTATTTAAGCATTTGATCTATGGATTGTATCTGTAATCAATCATTAAGAAGAGCAATAAAGTTTAACCTCAAAGTGGATGTAGGCAATTACGCTGAACCACTATAAATCCGGTGTTCTTACTTTCTGCATTTAAATTAGCATATCCTTCCTTGTTTAATTTAACTTCATCACTTACATCTCTACACAATCTTTCTCAACGAGGTTAGTGACCAATTTTGGTGCTAACATATATAATGGAAAGAAATGTTTAAAAGATATATATTTCTAGAAGATATTTTTTGATAAAGAGAAAGTAATTAATCAAATGATTAGCACATATTTAGTTCACATCTTTTATAGATGATTAGTTCAAAGGAACCGGGATCGGATTTGATTTATTCCTATCTGAAAACCACTTCGAACCAATTTACGCATTTGAAGGTGAAGACATGGAACGATAATAAATGAATGAAGAGCTACTTGTCACTGACCCTTGGGCGAAATTTCCCATATCATACATATGTGGCAGTAGTATCTTCATTTAATCTTCGATGCAAGGGTTGCTCGCTACTAATCCTAGGGGTGATTCCCGATAGGATGTAGTAGGAGAGTTCCTTTGGTTTGTCCTGTTCCTGGGTAACTTGTACGGACGAATGTATGACATTGCATTTCTGAAATGCACGTACATTGATTTTTACAAACGTACATCTGATTGGTGGTGTAGGAAGTAACTCTCTTACACTTAACACCCTTCTCTGAGATGTATGAGCTCAGAGGTTGTACATTTTGGGAAATCAATAGTGTGTGATGGAATTAGCAATGTGGCATTCAAAGTGGAATGTGCTATGAGAAAGGTAATCGTTACCTCAGGCCTCATCACTCGAAAATGGCTTAAACAGTGCATGCCAAAAGGCTTTGTGGTTCGCAACCATTAGGATGTCGTCATCAACTTTATACATAATCCTCTATATATTAGGTATGTTGTGTATGTTATTAGAGCTCTCAGATTGGTTAGGAACAACCAAGGTGATGTCATATTCGTTTCTATCCGCCACTGGATGGGTGTATGGGTAGGCCGGTCTTGCTAGGTACAGAGGTTTCAAAGGTGTTGATCCTCGATACATCCCTGTAGAGATGTACTGTATGGAAGGTAATTCCTTACCTGATATTGTATCGAAATCCATTCTCTAATAAGTGCCTACGGACTTGATTGTAGAGCCTAGTATGCTGGAATTTAATAATGTAATAATTTCAACTAAGATTATGTATATTTACCTGAAAGTTAATGTCATTAAAAACAATATTCACAGATTTGGCATAGCAAATGTTTTGGTTTTCATAAGGTGAAAATCCGTTCCATGTTTATGTGTGACATGGTCTTATGAGATACCCTTTGTTTTGAAATATTTGTATTTTGAGTTTCTCGCACCAGTCCCATGACCGATCCGGAGTTTATTTTCTTTTCCCTTAAACTCTGGGTGCCCTATTTTTCCGGGCAGCCAAGTAGTCAGGTTCAACTTGGAGAATTGTGATGGAGCTTGAAGTCTGGAGCTAAAGATATTCCTAAAGATAGTTCTTCATTTCCATTTTCGCCGCATTTGTTTATTGATTGTATTCAGCATTTATAAGGATAGAGATTTATAACTGTCGGGCAGATTTATAAGATAGATTTTGCTAAGTGTAATTTAAATTTCCGCTGTAAAGATATATATATATATATATATATATATATATATATATTGAAATGATATATCTTATTACATTCGTGTAAGATTCTGTTCTATCTTTATATTCTTTTACTCCTTGATAATCTACTTCTTCGGCACTTGGATTTGCGGTACATGAATACCGAGATGTATTAGTATCGATTTCTGAGGGAGGAGGAGGTAGGTCATCACATGAAACTAAGCTAATTTGCAAAAATAAAATTCTGTAGAAATTTTTGGAGAATTTTAAAACTTTGAAAATTCTAAATGTGAAAAAAGTAAATTTTTTGAAAAAGAAGATATGCTAAAATGAAGATGATTCTAAATGGGCAAGAATAGGAAATTGAAAATACTAAAAAGGCCAAAAATCTTGAATGTGATAATGTGCAAAGGAAAAGGAATTAAATGACATCAAAGAAAATTTCACAACCCTTGAAAACGAAAATGCAATTTTCAAAATTGGCAAAACTAAGATTACTTGTACAAATCACGAATTGGAAAAAGAAATTTAAAAAATCAAGGATTTAGAAAAAACTTAAGTTTGAAAAATGCCAACCTTTTTAAATTAAGATGCTTGAAATTAATACCAAAACAAAAGAGCTCAAAAATTGAAATATGGTCTTAAGGAGAAATGATTTTGAAAAGAGAGAGAATGCTATTTATCTTTGTTCAAAGCTAATAAATGAGAAAAGTATTTTAAAATACAAAGTTAATAAACTCGAGATGATCCTTCTGAAATTTTCTATTGGAGAAAAAATGTGAAGATCCTGGACTCGGCCTTCGAACATCGGCACCCGTACTTCACTTGTACTCGAATGCCGTAGATTCAAACGCCGAATCTGGCTCCCCGAAGCTTATAACACCATTAAGTATAACAACACAGCGGAAGAAAGAAAACAATGATATCATATACAACTCCAATGAATACAATATCCAGAATGATATACAACAATGATATCAATATGATACAACAATATCAGAGATAAATAAAGATGCTACAGCGGAAACAACAGAACTGATAACTCCAAATGATTTGAAAAGGAGCATGAGTCCAACCACTCCAATATCAAGCTCGAACCACCATCACGATGCACAAAGATAAGCAAGTGAAGTCACGAGTGAACTCCAAGAACTGAACTAGCTTCAGATAATCTACTAAACCTGACTATCTGAAAAAACCCAACTCTAGACTGTCCGTGTGGAAAATTGTGGGCACCCAGAGTTTAGGAAGGGAACAATAAACTCCGGGTCAGTCATGGGACTAGTGTGAGCAACAAAAATAGTTTATCTTTAAACAAACAACAACAGGATTTTAAACATTGAAATCCGCAATGCTTTTGAAAAATGAAACTACCATAAGGCCTCCCACCACACACACAATGCAAACGCAGAATTGGAGGAGATTTCTCCTTATGATAGTCAAACATGCTTACTACGCAAAAGAAAACTCTTTTGATATTATTACTAGTGCATAGTGTAGAAAGCCATTTCAAAAATATAATATAAATCTTAGCCAGCATACAACCATTATTGTATGCCTACTATAGCTACCATCTAAACAGTGGTGACCACCATAAGTAAATGGCAGGTTCTACAACTAAAACCATACTGGGTTCGTATTGTTTCTTTGGATTTCCAACAAATGGTCAGGCAAAGGAACTTCCATACACCGAAATGAAAACACCTCTGGAAAGACTCCCCGAGAACCTAACCGGATCTCTGCAAACACAAGGCCGATGCTACCTCACGTTGTACAGCTGTAACTAGGTAACTAACACATTGACGCTACCTCACACTGTACAGCTGTAACTAGGTAACTAACACACAAGTATGCCATCCCCCGGTCGTTACCAACCTTTATCCGAGGATCCTCAACCACAAAGCAACAAAGTATAATAAATTTGCAGCATCAACATAGGTAAAATATCTGGGCTCCATACCATGATATCACCTCTTATCCAGAAGGAAATGGACATACCCTAGGGGCATGACCCCTAAAAATCTTGCCGCAACATTCTTGTTTCGACCATTACCAGGTTGTGAGGCTCGACGAAGCCTCGTCCACAAAGCTACGCTTTTTCACAAAGCCATGCTTTGATCACAAATGATCAACGAATGATCATCAACACACAGCAACACTCAGCATGCCACACTACCAAATTGGGAGTATATCACTGATAACCTTCAACTACATAACCTCTGAGCTCGTACGTCTCCGAGAAGGGTGTTAAGCAAAGAGAATAAATTCTCCGCCACTAACAAAAATGTATTTGAAAAAAATCAGCTTTATATCTCAAAGTGTAGTGTCAGACATACAACCATACAAGTCTGTTCCGGGTTCGAACAAAACCGAAGGCACTTCCAAAGAAGCCCTTGCAATCCGGGTATTCACAATCCCGATCGGACTTCCCATCACTTAGGGAATCTCTATACCGTAGCTACTCAGTGCAGAGACAATCGATAGGTCATCCTATCGCGCTCGCAAATACCCGGTCTTCACCACCGGTCTTCAAATGCTATCCATATCGTCGTATCACCATTCGGAATGGGTTATATGACACAAAGGTCCTCTCCCGGCTAAATCGAATAACGAGCGCAATTAAAAATCATATGGATACTGGGGTCTCAGTTAAATCACAGCTTAAAGCCCAAAACCTTTCATTAAAATGGTTAAAACCAATTACCATCTCCAATCTTTTAAATAAAAAGATTCATTCAAATGGTTAAAACAAATTGCCATTTCCAATCTTTTAAACAAAAAGATTCATTTCAAAAACCTTCAATGGTTTAAACAATTCCCACACTTTTAATCTTTTAAACAAAAAAGATTCAATTCACAAAGTTCACCCCGTTCACAAAGATCCATTCATGGATTTCAAAACAATTTCCATTTCAATTGAATTAACTCGTTAAATCTTTAAATCAAGATTTAACTTATTGCTTTCAAAACTCGTTTCCAAAGATTCATTCATAGTCTTTCAAAACAATTCCATTTCGAATGGTTTAAACAAATCACCATTTTAAATCTGTTAAAAATAAACAGATTCAATTCATAGCTTTCTAAAAGAATTCACTCATAACTTGGAAAAACCATTTTTCAATTCAAACTTGAAATTCCTTTAACTTAAATTGGGATTTCATTTCTTATATGAAAGCTTTTATCATTTGAAAACAAACAGTTTTCATTTCGGAAATCTGATCCATTTATACGAATTAAAGTTTTCGGGTTAAATTCAAATTTCCCAAACAATATTTTAAAATGGTTCAAGCCTATATAAACACATTTATAACTTGTATAACGCTCTTAAACCATAATTTTCAACATAGAATTCAATTCCTTATTTTGAATTCAAATTCAAATTGAATTATTTAGAATTCAAGATATTCAAAATATCTTTAAAAATCCTTTCAAAAGCTTTTCATATTAAACCCCAATTTCCAATTTCAAAATTAATTGAAATTAAAATTTAAATTTCAAAAAAAAATTAAATTTAATCATCTGTGACTTAACCGATTTCCACGTGAAATCCATATTTGTGTGTGTATAGTGTAGTCCAGCGGTTTTACACAGTTGTGCAACATCATTAAATCATCACAGATCAAAATACAGAAATATAGTTGATAAGCGGTATAAACTATAACGCTTATCTTTCATTCACAGATATATAAGTCACAGATAATAATTCACATTCATTCCAGATAAATAAATTACAGATCATAACACAATCAGGTTATATCACAAAGCATCACATATCAGGGATATCAAACAACCAAATCATCCAATAGAATCCAAATATTCATAAGTAAAATTAATTTAATTATCTGATTAATTTAAATCAGATTAATTTCTATGAATAAATTTACTAGTTATGGTAAATGAATTACAACATTTAATAACTTATCCTTTAATTAATCATTAATTAACCATTAATTAATAATTAATCCTTAATTAATTATCCTTAATTGAAAATTAATTAATCCTTAATTATTAATTAAATCTTAATCACCTTCATAGATTAATTATTTCTTAATTAATTACCTTAATTATCATTTAGGTCTCATTTGAATGAAATGTAGGTAATTAATTTATTCAAAACACTTAAGACATTTTATTAATTAAATTTAAATTACCCTTATTCTAATCATTTACCCAATTTCATCCCTTCATTTTGAAAGCAAATATAGACTAATTCCTCATATTAAACCAACTAAATTTCAAACCACATAACTTTATGTTTATATTGAAATTGATAAATACTTTTATCTTGAACTTGTTTAACTTTACTTTGGAACTTAGCACATTTATTTTGAAACTTATTTCATTTGGATAAACTTTAAACCAAATCATGTTTCAAAAAGAACACGGTTATAAGATTTTAAATACCCTGAACCATATTTCTTCTCAAGTTTAAAACCTGGCAATCATATTTAAAACTACTCGAGCCCATGCTAACGCAAGTCTGAGCCAACTCCCAAAATCCCCGAGATTATCACTCGAATGCTTCGAGTCCTCCCCGAGAACCCTCGTCTTCCCCCAACAGCCAAACCATTCAACCCTCACACGTACACACGTACACGGGTACACGTGTACAACCCCTCTGGCGACCTCCAACCAACCACGACACTTCCGACCTATCGACGAACTCCTCGACAACGAGCCCAAATTGACCACAGGCCCACACCAGTCCACAAACGAAATCGAGCATAGCTCGATAAATTTCGAACCAAATCTCCGTCCAAACATTCGACTCGCAACCGCACCTCCGACCATCTGAATATTCTACGCCTCCGGGCACGAACTCGTCAACCCCCAAGATACCATTTCCCAAAGCCACGAGATACTCGGTCAACTTCAGAGAGCGAACGAATCAAACCAATAGCCTCGACAAAACTAGATTTCCAGAAATAAATCACTCGCCACCGCCGCCACGTTCACCTGCCGACCACGCCACTATTTTTCTCCGACACCCCGTAAGGTCCTCTACCATCTCAGAAGACCCCGACCTCCCTCATCGACTTGTTCGCCAGAATTTTCCAAAACAAAGAAGTTCAAACAAACCCCAACTGCTCTTGAATTCTTGGTCTAGAAACTATAATTCTTTCTTTAAAAATCAAGTTAAGGTATCAGGATTCAAACTATATATTCAAATTCACGAATTAAGAAATTTAATTTTTTTGTATATATGGAGTTTCCTCAGTTCTTTGATTTTTAGAGCTATTAACAAATTTGTTTTAACTTACATATATGTTAAATCTTTGGTTATGATAAAACAAACCTCTTTTATTCATATACTTTGTTCTATCAGTGATTAGATCAAGAGATGAGGATTTATTTGCAAATCTGGACTGGGAGAAACAAGAACAGAGATATTTTCAAGATCACTAAACATGCAGGCATCATATATACACAGAATTTCATAAATATATATACATATAAACATACTCATTTCAGACATAAGCAATATATATGAATATACTTAAGCATTTTTAAATTTAAGTTACTCACCTAGTTTTCCAGAAGAAAGAATGAACAGAGTTTGAAATGTTGAACAGGCTTGAAACTTTGCTTGCTTTGAACTGTCTTGCTTAATTTTCTATTTTCAGATATTTGTATTGATTTGAATTCTCCTGGCTTTGTGATTTAAATTTGCTTTGATCAATACTTTGATGATTTGCTTTTGCTCTGGTTTAATTTTCCAGGCTGAAGTTGCTTTGTTGGTTTGTTTGGAAAAACTTCACTTTGATTTTGTTTTGTTGTTAAAGTTTGAAGTTTGTTTTAGTTTGAGATGATATTCTTTAGTTTTCTTAGTTTGGAATGGACGAAGTGAAATGAAGAGTTGATGTATAAAAGAAAGCTTACAGGTTAAAATATTGTTTTGTACAATACTGGTTATACATTTTGTACGACATTTCAGAGATGTTTCTTTCTTTTGTTGGCCGATGAGAACAATTTGGGTGCTGAGATGATTAATGTGGTGGCTTGCATTAATTAGGCTTGTACAAATCTTCATACTTATCCCTTCTTTTCGTATGTACATATATGAATATATGTCTTCTTTTGCAAGCTATTACATACATATATTTTATTTTCTTGTTTCTTCTTTTGCCTTATGGCTTTGTGATGTAAATAAAGTTCTATATATTATTTTGTATATTTTGTTATAATTTTAACTAATTTGTTTAATGTGTTTATTTTATATCTTTATAGTTTACATAATCAAAATTTTAAGATATTTATTTTCAACTTAAATACTTATCATAATGTATTTACATTGTATTTATATTTTACTTTATAAATATAATTTGTTTGTATTCACACATATTATTTAAAAGACAATGTTTTGAAATCAAATACATATTTAATGAATTACATAGATATATTTTAAAAATTCTATCAATTTACCAGTTATTACACAATTTTTATTCAAAAATTAAATTAGTTATCAATTTAAATTTAATAAAAATCCGGGGTCGTTACAACCTTCCCCCCTTAAGAAATTTCGTCCTCGAAATTTCCTAGGGAGACACAAAGATAGATGAAAAATGTTTCATCAAATCAAACAGAATATTTATTCTGCATTTGGCTTACCAAATCAGAATATCAATAATAGATACGAGAACGAATTTTTTAATTTTTCACAAAATACTCGGGTTATCTAGATCTACGAAGTATACAATGGCATTGGTTAGTTCAAAGGGATAACTAACCATTCGTAGAACATATCCGGACCCAAAGAATAGATAGATATATGGATACAATTTTCAAAACTTTTAGTTTAGAACTAAAGTATACCTATCAACCATAGCAACCAAAGCAACCAATGCAACCCATACATCCAAACAAACAATTCTGACCTTTTTGGAGTTTATGTCCCATACTAATATATCAAATCTCTTCCTGGATCTACCAGGAACTATCAAAGAATTGAGAAAAGATGACTAACAAAAGAAATTGATAGAGAAAAGATTACTTCCTTGTTGTTACAGGGTAATGACCATTTATAGTCGTATTCCCCCGTCCCCTATCTCATCCTCTTCTTACACTCATACTTACTATCAGTGAATAGTAAGAGAATTTACTGAGGCATTCGGACGGATATCTTAGAGATTACTCATTCTAGGGTATACTTCACCCTATCTCTAATGAGCTACTTAATGTGTTATACTCCTGAGCTAAAGTTCAACCTTAGCTCTGATACCAAAAGTGAAGATCCCGGACTCGGCCTTCGAAAATAAACACCCGTACTTCACTTGTACTCGAATGCCGTAGATTCAAACGCCGAATCTGGCTCCCCGGAGCTTATAACACCATTAAGTATAACAACACAGCGGAAGAAAGAAAACAATGATATCATATACAACTCCAATGAATACAATATCCAGAATGATATACAACAATGATATCAATATGATACAACAATATCAGAGATAAATAAAGATGCTACAGCGGAAACAACAGAACTGATAACTCCAAATGATCTGAAAAGGAGCATGAGTCCAACCACTCCAATATCAAGCTCGAACCACCATCACGATGCACAAAGATAAGCAAGTGCAGTCACGAGTGAACTCCAAGAACTGAACTAGCTCCAGATAATCTACTAAACCTGACTATCTGAAAAAAAACCCAACTCTAGACTGCCCGTGTGGAAAATTGTGGGCACCCAGAGTTTAGGAAGGGAACAATAAACTCCGGGTCAGTCATGGGACTGGTGTGAGCAACAAAAATAGTTTATCTTTAAACAAACAATAACAGGATTTTAAACATTGAAATCCGCAATGCTTTTGAAAAATGAAACTACCATAAGGCCTCCCGCCACACACACAATGCAAACGCAGAATTGAAGGAGATTTCTCCTTATGATAGTCAAACATGCTTACTACGCAAAAGAAAATTCTTTTTATATTATTACTAGTGCATAGTGTAGAAAGCCATTTCGAAATTATAATATAAATCTTAGCCAGCATACAACCATTATTGTATGCCTACTATAGCTACCATCTAAACAGTGGTGACCACCATAAGTAAATGGCAGGTTCTACAACTAAAACCGTACTGGGTTCGTATTGTTTCTTTGGATTTCCAACAAATGGTCAGGAAAAGGAACTTCCTTACAGCGAAATGAAAACGCCTCTGGAAAGACGCCCCGAGAACCTAACCGGATCTCTACAAACATAAGGCTGACGCTACCTCACGCTGTACAGCTGTAACTAGGTAACTAACACATTGACGCTACCTCACGCTGTACAGTTGTAACTAGGTAACTAACACACAAGTATGCCTTCCCCCGGTCATTACCGATCTTTATCCGAGGATCCTCAACCACAAAGCAACAAAGTATAATAATTTTGCAGCATCAACATAGGTAAAATATCTGGGCTCCATACCATGATATCGCCTCTTATCCAGAAGGAAATGGACATACCCTAGGGGCACGACCCCTAAAAACCTTGCCGCAACATTCATGTTTCGACCATTACCGGGTTGTGAGGCTCGACGAAGTCTCGTCCACAAAGCTACGCTTTTTTCACAAAGCCATGCTTTGATCATAAATGATCAACGAATGATCATCAACACATAGCAACACTCAGCATGCCACACTACCAAATTGGGAGTATATCACTGATAACCTTCAACTACATAACCTCTGAGCTCGTACATCTCGGAGAAGGGTGTTAAGATAAGAGAATAAATTCTCTGCTACCAACAGAAATGTATTTGAAAAAAATCAGCTTTATATCTCAAAGTGTAGTGTCAGACATACAACCATACAAGTCTGTTCCGGGTTCGAACAAAACCGAAGGCACTTCCAAAGAAGCCCTTGCAATCCGGGTATTCACAATCCTGATCGGACTTCCCATCACTTAGGGAATCTCTATACTGTAGCTACTCAGTGCAAAGACAATCGATAGGTCATCCTATCGCTCTCGCAAATACCCGGTCTTCATGACCACCGGTCTTCAAATGCTATCCATATCGTCGTATAACTATTCAGAATGGGTTATATGACACAAAGGTCCTCTCTCGGCTAAACCGAATAATGAGCGCAATTAAAAATCATTTGGATACTGGGGTCTTAGTTAAATCACAACTTAAAGCCCAAAATGTAACAACCCTGGTATTGGAGATTACTGATGATATTAAATTATAATGATAGTTATAATTTAATATGGTGAATAGAATGTAATGGAGAAATAACTTTGGTTTAAATTGTGTATTTCAAATAAACAATATGTATGGAGTTAAATATTTGGTTTAAAATTCATTGTTTGGTGTTTTGGTTAAATAAAATGGAAAATATTGAATTTAGGTAAATTTGAGTTAATAAATTTACCAAGTGATGTATTTCAACATTTAATTGTTGAAATAAATGCAAATTGATGGAAATAAAGTTTTAAAAACTTTATTTTGAGGTATTGGAGTGAAATTAGTCATTTACTGTATTTTAATTAAGTCAATGTGATAATATTGATAGTTATTGCCAATATTAGCCTTTTATTGAATATAAAAGGAAAAATGTGAAGAAAACTTGTATTTTATTAAAATAGAAGATGAAATATTGTGTGAAAATATTAGTTTGTAGTTTTAAAAGTGGTAAAATTGTATTACAATTTATTTGACTAAGAGAATAATTTTTGAACAAGTTATATTCTAAAAATAGTGTATTTACACTAAAATTGTGTAAAGTGTTAAATATTCTTAAAAAATGATTTTTTATTATTGAAATAAATTTCTATTATTAAAATAAATTTTATTTTGTCACAATAACTATTTTATTTCAAAGCAAATTGATGTATGTATTTTACTTGGCTTGTAAATGTTGAAATATGAATATATAGTGTAAAATAGGTTAATATATACACACAACTTTGTTTTTTTTCACTAAGTATACTATTTGGGCTAAGAGTGTTTGAATGAGATCCATAGCTCATCCTCTAGAAATTTCTTGTTGAGGAAAAAAATAAATTGTACGTATTTTCATTTTCTTCTTCCTCTCAACAAAATCTTACAGTAAAAGAACAAAAGGAAATTTCATGGCTTTCTCAATCTAAAACCAAATCACCAAATCTTTTGCAAATTATAGAAGAGAGTCTTCAAACTATAGTATATACAAGGTAATCACATCCAATACTAGGAATTAATTCATCAAATCTTGAGTTTGTATTGAAGTGTTTGTAACTTTTCCTCTTTTGTTTTGCATGTCCTTATTTTGCAATCTACAGGCTCTTGAAGGCCATTTCCCTTCAAAGTCCATCATATTGTTGCTGAAACCATTGCTAAATCAAGTGGTAAGCAAGGTAAGAGTTTCTTACAGCAAGCTAAAGCTAAAAAAATCAAATTTTGCTATCAATTGTTGATGGAATTGCTCAATTTATCGGCTTCGTTTTCTGTTTTGCTGGCTGAAAAAGCCCCATATTGGAAAAATCATATCTTCTTCAATTTTAAGCGAATTAATCGCTGATTTTGATATGTTGTTGTAGTCGGGTAGCAGTATCTTTCTGGAAATTATTGGTTGAAGTCGGCCAAAAAATCGATCTTTGTGTTCTGGTCGAAAATAGGTCATATTAGAAAAATCATTTCTTTTTCAATTTTTAGCATATTGACTTCAGTTTTTGATATGTTGTTTTAGTCAGGCAACTCTGCATTTCTGGAAATTTTCATTTAATTTTGAGTTATTTTGCTGTAGGAAACTATTGGTTGAAATCGGCCAAGAATTTATCTCTGTTTGTTGGTCGAAAATGCACCATATTCAAAAATCATATCTTCTTCAGTTTTAAGCGAATTGATCTCAGTTTTTGATAATTTGTTGTAGTCGTGCAAAACTACATTTTTTGAAATTTTTGTTGAATTTTGAGTTGTTTTGATATGGTATATTAATGCTTGAAATTGGCCAAAAACTGATCTCTGATTACTGGTCGAAAATACATCAACTTAAAAAAAATTATATCTTCCACAATTTATAATCAATGAACCTCAATTTTTGATATGTTGTAATACTTGGATGGTTAATTGCTTCTGAAAATTTTCAATGAATTTGCAATTGTTTTGACCTGGAAAATTAATGCTTGAAATTGGTCAAAAACTGATCTCTATGTATTGGCCGAAAATACATCACTTTAGAAAAATTATATCTTCTTCAATTTACATTAAATGAACCTGAATTTTTGATATGTTGCAGTACTTGGATTGTTCAATGTTACTGGAAATTTTCAATGAATTTAGAATTGTTTTGATCTGGAAAATTTATGCTTGAAAATGGCCAAAAACTGATCTCCGATTACTGGCCGAAAATACATCAACTTAGAAAAATCATAACTCTTTCATTTTGCAGTGAATCGCTCTAAATTTTTGATATGTTATAGTCCTCATATCATAGTATAATACACCAAAATTTGTCTGAAATCTGGGTTGTTTTGGCATCCCAAATTACTGTCAAAAGTTAGCCAAAAACTAAGTTGTTTGGTAGATTGTTCTTTTGCTTCTATTTGCACTTTCGTTAGCTGTTTCACTGCAAATTTCGCTGATTTTAAATATTGTTGAATAAGTTTGATGATGAATGTTTAAGTATTTTTATCTGACAGTGAATCGGCTTTGAAGTACTGTCTTATGATATTTTACCTGCCAAGGACATGAGGCGGGATTGTTATGATGAATTGATGATGGTTGTGATGTTTAAGATGGACTTTTACTTGTTGATGAAATGAAACAAATTTTGATGTCACTTTAAACTCATCAAAGTATGAGACACGATGAGTTGGGTGCTTTACACTCGCCAATGAGACGAGGCGGTGTATGTTTGATTTGGATTTTTATGACAGCTTTCTATTGTGGCATCGACTAACGATTAGTAAACCAATAGGTGCGAATGTATGGTATGGGACGTACATTAACACCCATTGGGTTCCTATTCGAGATGTTGTGACACATTCAAGATGTTATTAGTACTACAAAGCGAGTATAAGATTGGAATCATTACGATGTTCTTGATGTCATTACTAGATTCCAAACATCATGATGTTTTGCTCGGATTTTATGATTTGGGTGTCATCGCGATATTCGACTATAGTCAATCAAGATGATCAAGATGCTAAGATGTTAATGACCCCAAGTCATCACGACGTATGGTACCAAATAATAGTAGTACTAGTCAAGACGAAAAGCACGTGCAATTTTCTATGAAGTTTTCTATGTTCGATTTCACCTTTTTATGATGTGTTATTTGAATATGGCCTTGAGTATAATATAGGCTACATTCATATTATTCTATATGGTGATTTCGATTATGATTTCCTTTAAATCTTAATGAGTTCTTATGATAGATTATGATGATTTGATGTTTCTTTATGAAGTTATTATATGGTTCTCATCCCTTATCCACTTTACTTAGAGATGTCCTTAAGAGAAACCATATGCATGTTACTTATTGAATTCCTTTGAAATAGATAGATAAATCCCCGATGTCCCCTATCTTATAAATGATATGATGAATAACATGTCGTTCCGTTGGCAACAACGGAGTGATTCTCACCCCTTTCGCTTATTACTGAGATTCTTACTACTAA
Source organism: Allium fistulosum (assembly GCA_030737815.1). NCBI lineage: Eukaryota > Viridiplantae > Streptophyta > Magnoliopsida > Asparagales > Amaryllidaceae > Allium > Allium fistulosum. The sequence continues at coordinate 242,121,538 of CM060902.1, forward strand.
TAAGTTCTAGCCTGCCTGACCCGTGTGTTTTTCACTCGGGTCAGACCGAGTTGTTTCAGGTATCATCTATTGGACTTAGCTTGAAGTTGATGTTGGACATTAGCTTATCTATCGCTTGAGTAGTTGATTTCTTCCGCATACTCTGATGTATTTATATTTGATTCAATGTATATGGTGTGGTCGAGTACCACATTTATTGTATTCATATTGTATTGTACTAAACATGTATCAGTGTATATGTATATATATATGATGTTGATTACTGTTCTGTGATGTGCTTTACATTTAGTTATTGTATTTTGTTCTGATAGATCCATTAGCTACATAGTTTTGGATTAAGCATTTACTGGGTATGTCGATCCATTGAGATAGAAAAGAAAAATCATATTGCATTTATCTACGTATTCAGTAGATGTTTAAGACAAAGTTATAGATGGTCGCCCTTAACCAGCCCTATTCTCTGCTTTAGTAGACGGAATTACTCGTTAATTCTCTTTACTAAGGTGGGTCTCGGGGTGGGGCGTTACAGCAAAAACCTTTCATTCGAATGGTTAAAACCAATTAACATCTCCAATCTTTTAAGTAAAAAGATTCATTCAAATGGTTAAAACAAATTACCATTTCCAATCTTTAAAAAAAAGATTCATTTCAAAAACCTTCAATGGTTTAAAAAATTCCCACACTTTTAATCTTTTAAACAAAAAAGATTCAATTCACAAAGTTCACCCCGTTCACAAAGATCCATTCATGGATTTCAAAACAATTTCCATTTCAATTGATCTTTAAATCAAGATTTAACTTATAGCTTTCAAAACTCGTTTCCAAAGATTCATTCATAGTCTTTCAAAACAATTCTATTTTGAATGGTTTAAACAAATCACCATTTTAAATCTGTTAAAAATAAACAGATTCAATTCATAGTTTTTAAAAAGAATTCACTCATAACTTGGAAAAACCATTTTTCAATTCAAACTTGAAATTCCTTTAACTTAAATTGGGATTTCATTTCTTATATGAAAGCTTTTATCATTTGAAAACAAACAGTTTTCATTTCGGAAAATTTGATTCATTTATACGAGTTAAAGTCCTTGGGTTAAATTCAAATTTCCCAAACAATATTTTAAAATGGTTCAAGCCTATATAAACACATTTATAACTTGTATAACGCTCTTAAACCATAATTTTCAACATAGAATTCAATTCCTTATTTTGAATTCAAATTCAAATTGAATTATTTAGAATTCAAGATATTCAAAATATCTTTAAAACTCCTTTCAAAAGCTTTTCATATTAAACCCCAATTTCCAATTTCAAAATCAATTGAAATTAAAATTTCAATTTCAAAAAAAAAATTTCAATCATCTGTGACTTAACCGATTTCCACGTGAAATCCATATTTGTGTGTGTATAGTGTAGTCCAGGGGTTTCACACAGTAGTGCAACATCATTAAATCATCATAGATCAAAATACAGAAATATAGTGGTTAAGCGGTATAAACTATAACGCTTATCTTTCATTCACAGATATATAAGTCACAGATAATAATTCACATTCATTCTAGATAAATAAATTACAGATCATAACACAATCAGGTTATATCACAAAGCATCACATATCAGGGATATCAAACAACCAAATCATCCAATAGAATCCAAATATTCATAAGTAAAATTAATTTAATTATCTGATTAATTTAAATCAGATTAATTTCTATGAATAAATTTACTAGTTATGGTAAATGAATTACAACATTTAATAACTTATCCTTTAATTAATCATTAATTAACCATTAATTAATAATTAATCCTTAATTAATTATCCTTAATTTAAAATTAATTAATCCTTAATTATTAATTAAATCTTAATCACCTTCATAGATTAATTATTTCTTAATTAATTACCTTAATTATCATTTAGATCTCATTTGAATGAAATGCAGGTAATTAATTTATTCAAAACACTTAAGATCTTTTATTAATTAAAGTTAAATTACCCTCATTCTAATCATTTACCCAATTTCATCCCTTCATTTTGAAAGCAAATATAGACTAATTCCTCAGATCAAACCAACTAAATTTCAAACCACATAACTTTATGTTTATATTGAAATTGATAAATACTTTTATCTTGAACTTGTTTAACTTTACTTTGGAACTTAGCACATTTAATTTGAAATTTATTTCATTTGGATAAACTTTAAACCAAATCATGTTTCAAAAAGAACACGGTTATAAGATTTTAAATACCCTGAACCATATTTCTTCTCAAGTTTAAAACCTGGCAATCATATTTAAAACTACTCGAGCCCATGCTAACGCAAGCTTGAGCCAACTCCCAAAATCCCCGAGATTATCACTCGAATGCTTCGAGTCCTCCCCGAGAACCCTCGTCTTCCCCCAACAGCCAAACCATTCAACCCTCACACGTACACACGTACACGCGTACACGTGTACAGCCCCTCCGGCGACCTCCAACCAACCACGACACTTCCGACCTATCGACGAACTCCTCGACAACGAGCCTAAATCGACCATAGGCCCACACCAGTCCACAAACGAAATCGAGCATAGCTCGATAAATTTCGAACCAAATCTTCATCCAAACATTCGACTCGCAACCGCTGTATTTATCAATATTTATTTCAAATTTTTAAAGCCTAGTTTGCATTTTTAAGCTATTTTCTTAATTTAATTCTATTTAATTAAAATTTAATTATTTATTTTATACATTTATTTTTATTTTTGAGTTTTATCATTATTTATCAGTATTTTACATCTATTTAAATTTGCAAAAAGAAATAATAGAAATTTGAAAGGTTTGTGACCTTTTATTTGCTTAAGACTCTTTGTTTTCTCATCTCTTCATTTCCTAACTCTTGCATTCATTTTGGCCGATCCTTATCTCATTCTTTCAGCCGCATACCCACTTCATTTTCATGTAAAGAAAAACTTCTCAACCCTAAAAACTTCGGCCTCCATCATCTGAACAAAAGTTGGTAATGTTCTTCTCCTTTTCTTCCCATTTTCTTCTTGTTTTTCTTATTCATTTGCACTTGTCTTCTCCTATATGGTTCGGCCATTGCTCCTCCTTTACCTTGGCTGCCTCCACCACAACCAGCCACCTCCAGTCCAGCCCGAAGCCATGGCCGTATACTATAGTTGACTAGATCCAACAAACTTTGAGCAAACTCCACCAATACATACCTAGCCGACTACCAAAGTGCTCCACCACCTCAAACACCACCTTGGCCGCCACTTGCACCACCATCTCCAACCCCTACTTGACCTAAGACCCTCTGTAAGATCTTCTCCAGTCCACTACAGACCTGGCCGTGCCTAGAATTGCATAGGGCCAAGCCTTATGTTGCCTTGAAATCCATTGTGTTTCCTTAGCTTGTGTTGTTCATCCATATCCACTTGTGCATCATCATTTCCATGCTATTGCCGACCTTATTGACCCAAGACCAGATCCAAACCCACACCATGGCCGTGTATTCTAACTTATGGCTAAGCCTAGGGGTGGTTGAAGGCAAGTACAAGTGATTTGGTGACTTGTTGTGCATGTATCTCTTGTGTTGTTTGATTTTGTTTAAGGGTATATTCATGTGTTGTATATTTGTTTATTGAATGTATTCAAGGAAATTAACTTTGTCTCTCCTACTCAAATCATTGTCGTGCTCTCGTGCCTTTGTGGATTCTGTGTTGTGTGTTTTGGTTGTCATCTCCAGCTTAAACAGGTGAGAAATTCTCACCAGACAATTTGTACTTATATAACTAGTAAACTGACATCATTTGAATCTGTAAAACTATATCATCATGTTTTAACTGCTTATGTTATGATCATATGATGCTCACCCTTGTTATTACACATGTTATATTATCAGTTACTGTGATACGATGCTATTCTGTTTATTTATATCAGTTTATCACACCGCAAGTTCCCTGTAGATTAGAATCACTATGGGTTGAAATGATACATACCCGAACGGACTTTAGAATAGGGAAAAATTGTTATGGGCTGAAATGATAGGCCTGGGCGATTTTTTTATTTTTTGTTATTAACTTGGGATTGCGGGTTTGAAATGAAAAACCTGGATTTTTGTTTTGTAAATTACGGATTGAAATGATATATTATCCGTATCAATTGTCTTAGGTTAGAAAATAATATACAGACCCGTGGTTATTTTATATATTTCTCTTGATATTTTAAGTATTTCAAAAATAAAAATTATGACATTTTGATTAAATTTGAATTCAAAATGATTTATTAAACTGTTATGGATTTTTCTATGAATATAAAATGTTAAACAAATAGATGCTTAAAATGGAAATTTGGAATTTTAACTTGACTTGGAATTGTGAGATTTGGTTTTAAAAATGGAAGTAAGTAAAAAAAAATGGAAATCAAATTTTATTTGTGAAATGATAAATTAAATTAAAATGTTAAGCGAATGTAAGGAATAGAAAATTTGTATACTTGAATTTAATAAGTGAAGTAATGAAAATTTGATATTTATTTGTGAAATTTACTTTATAAAAATCATAAGTTTAAGGGTATTTAAATGACCATTTTAAAGTGGAAAAATATGATTTTTATATAATTAAAATGGTTTAAATTGAAGTTTATTTGTTGCTGAAATTCTATTGTAAATCTGGAAATTCTTTTAGTAACACTTCAGAAATGCTATCGTTTCTGAAAATGAACTAAAAACTGAACTTATGTTATAAAATGAAGAAAGTAAAAACCATGAGAGAGAAAGGCTGTGACGACCGCCCATGACCCCTGCACCGAACCTAGAGATAGTGCGCTGTAAAGTGTGCCAGGCGACCATGGACGATTGCCAAGGTAAATTTAAAACAACAGAATCTATCGTATTACTCACAGCGCATGGACAAAATACAATGGAATATATACATAGTGAAGCTTCACAGAATAGAATCTCATCAATAAAACTTCATAATAGTTGAATACAAACATCAGATTAGTCAATACATCAAGCCTCACTACATAACACTCAAAGAATATACAAACAGCGGAACACCCAGTACATATAGTAAGAAGATAATATACAAGCCTCTAGCTCGTCTTCGACATCAGCATCGTGGAAAGCAAGAACAGCACCTGTCACCTGCTACCTAGTCTGCCCGTCCCAAAATGGACGAACAGACCAAGGCAATAAGAGTTAAAAACATAAAGCCTTGAGTCAGACAACAGTCTTAGTGAGCGGTAAATTAACTAACAACATACCAAAAGAGCATAAAGGAAAAGGAATAGGAATACAACCCTCCCACTCCACCTCTTTCTACACACTAAGCAGAAGCAAACATAGCAAAGCATACAATATAAAGTAAAGCAATTATCACTCGAGTCAAGGGCGATGTTTTCCAAGTACAAACCCCTAAGGCCTAAACCAGGATCAGATAAGCACCTAGAAAATACCGCTCTTGAGACCGGATGATGATACAACCAAACATCCATGACTCTGGCTATCAGTGTTATCATTGCTTCGATATCATCGTTAATTGAATGACTGGCTCATTCTTTCATCCGTCCGTCAAGGGCTAATGGAAACCCCGGTTCTAGACATGACTACGCACGTCATCGTGACCCGTGCCTAGGACTATCGAATCTGCCCAGAGTACTCGACTACCAATCAGTAGCCTTCAGGGACTATCGAATCTGCCCAACGTACTCTTGCTTTGAGCATGCTAGAACCTTCAACAACGATGAGATCTCAGCCTTCTAGTCATCCTACTCGACGACTATTTCTATACTAGCTCAAGCGCCTCTCGAGCAAACCATTATCCTCAAACTCGAACCATTTCACCGAGTTGTCAATCTGCTTGGAATGATCCCGTCTGGATTAGACCAAGGCTATCTCATATCATGCTTTGCCTCATCATCATCGTAGCAAAGCCTCATCTCAACATCATCATCAAATCTATCCATATGAGCTTCATCATCCGCTACATATGCCACGAGCAGCTTTTCCAATTCAAGAGCCTTTCACTTAGCTTTTGAATCATCTTCGACCATCTTGTCTAAATCAAACCATAAATCATCTAATTCATAGCAATCAATCAAGTCAAACATTAATCCAAGTAATCAAGCATTCAAATATGATCTAATGAACAATTATAACAACAATGGCAATTTCGTAAATAAAGAGTCTAAAGTCTAACAAGCATGAAAACATGAGCAATATCTCTATAATCTTGATGAATGAACTTGCATAGGTTAACATGTAGTAAAATGGATGTCAAATCATCATGAACAATGGATCTATACTTAAGTTTACAAAAATGCATGAAAATCACTACTTTAACACCAAATCAAACCAACGATCCGATATACTCCTTTGGATCCGTGTGAGAGATAATCACCACTCACCGAATCACCTAAACAACCCAAAAGCAACACACTTCAGATCTGGACAGCGAAGGATCTAACTCGATCTATCACAAATCCGCTTCAAACGATGAAATCTCTCTTCAAAGGATGTAGATCTTCAATCTAAGCTCTTGGATCTTCGATTTGATCTTCGATTTGGATGGAAGGAATCACAAGATTAGAGTGGAGAAAAGAAGTGAAGAAGTGTAGAAGTCGAGCTCTCAAAATGTCAGCACTTCGTCGCTTCAAAATCCGGATCCCAAAAATGAAGAAAAACCCTCCTATTTATAGGCTGAATTCTCCTTAGGTCGTTCGCTCGGAGTTAGGTCGTCCACGACCTAAGAACCCTTACGACCTAAAACCCCACGACCTAAAATCTTCGACCTAACATATGCGCACTCCTACGACCTAACCTGATGCGCTTCTATAACCTAACGACTTAGCGCATCAGCGCACCCAAGCGACCTAACGAATGCACATCCATGCGACCTAACAGATCCAACGACCTACGTGCATCCGCGACCTACAACCTAACAAACCTGCGACCTAACACGCACACGCGACCTAACCAACTTAGCCAGGATACGACCTAACTCCTTAGGTCGTCTTAACGACCTAACTACGCTAACTCACTCTCTTATACCGTTAGCTCTAAGGTGGCTAACCACTAGGTTACTACTCACTAGGTCGCTAACCACTAGGCCGCTAGATACTGAAGGTTACTAACCCTTAGGTCGCTAACTCCTATAGGTCGCTAACTCCTATAGGTCGCTAACTACCAGCTCTCCTAGGTCGCTGCAAACCCTTAAGTCGCTCAAACCTTAGGTCGCCAACTCTTATAGGTTGCTAACTCTCTTAGGTCGCTCCAATCTCCTAGGTCGCTCACTCGACCTAACCTACCCCACGACCTAAGCCAGCACACGACCTATCTTCTATACGACCTAACTATTACACGACCTAACTTCTTAGGTCGTTCCAATCCTTAGGTCGCTCTACTTCACTAAGTCGTCTACCCCTTAACTCGCCAACTTCCTTAGGTCGCTCCAAACTCTCATACGACCTAAGACTTAGACTCTGGACGACTTATCAAAAATGCGACCAATGTCAACTGTTTTACGATGTTTCGATCCGTAAAAATACGGGTCGTTACATTCTTCCCCCCTTAGGAATTTCGCCCCCGAAATTCCAAACAAACAGAGCAATCAAAGACTATTCTGCATGCCTACCATCCATAGCAATCAACAAACCATGCATCCAATTCTAGCTTAGCATGCAGAATTCTAACACTAGAACAAGTTACAATGTCGTTAGATGACACGACACCTTAGGGCCATACCTTGAAGAGTTCAGGATGAGCTGCCTTCATCCTCTCTTCCACCTCCCATGTACAGTCGTTATCATTATCACTCCATTGTATCTTGAGCAACTTAACTACCTTCCTCCTAAGCTGTTTCGTGTCGGTTTCCACAACACAAAACGGCTTACGAGGTCTCTTATTGACTGGATCAACTTCGAAATCTTCACAGCTATCAGCAGAAACTACTGTATTCGAGTCGTGCACATACTTCCGTAGATACGATACGTGAAAAACATTGTGCACACCCGACATCTTCTCTGGTAACTCCAATCTGTAAGCGAGCTTTCCAATTCGCTCGGTGATCGGGAATGGTCCGACAAATCTTGGAGTCAATTTTCCTTTCTTCCCGAATCGAATAACATTCTTCAGTGGAGTAATCTTCACAAAAACCATATCACCTACGTCGAACTCCAAATCCTTTCGACGCTTATCAGCATAACTTTTCTGACGGTCTTGGGCTGCCTTCATTCGTCGCCGAATGATCTCTATACAATCTGAAGTCTGTCGAATCATTTCTGGCCCAAGTATCAACTTTTCTCCTGTTTCTAACCAACATGTCGGAGAGTTACACGGTCTTCCATACAATGCCTCATACGGAGCCATACCAATGCTTGACTGGTAACTGTTGTTATACAAAAATTCCACCAAATGAAGGTGATCTTCCCATGATCCTCCGAAATCTAAAACACAAGCTCTGAGGAGATCTTCCAAAACTCGGTTGACTCTCTCGGTCTGACCATCTGTTTGAGGGTGATAAGCTGTACTCAAACACAACTCGGTTCCCAAAACTTTCTGGAAGCTCTTCCAAAATCCACTAGTGAATAATGGGTCTCGATCGCTTACTATACTCTTCGGAATACCATGGAATCGAACTATCCACTTAACATATAACTCAGCCAACTTTGATGCAGTCTTAGTCGATCGAACAGGAATGAATCTTGCACTCTTAGTCAAACGATCTACAATGACCCAAATCCCTTCATTTCCCGTTCTTGTTCTAGGTAGTCCATCAATAAAATCCATTGATATTTGTTCCCACTTCCATGTAGGAACTTCTAATGGCTGAAGCAATCCACTTGGCTTCTTCTACTCGGCTTTTACCAACTGGCAGTTCATGCACTTGGAAATAAAATTCCCAACATCCTTCTTCATACCTTCCCAGTAATAGGTTCTCTTCATATCCCGATACATCTTGTTTCCACCTGGATGAATTGTCAACTTCGAGTGATGACTTTCCTTCAGAACTTCACTTCTCAATTCATCTATATCGGGAACAACTAGTCATCCTTGCTTCCGAAGTCAACCCTCTCGATCGACCTCGAATCCTTTACCCTTTTCTGGATCCAATCCAGATTCCAAATCATGGATAATCTTGACAAGCTTATCGTCTCGTTTTTGGCTCTCGCCAATCCTTTCCACAAGAGTAGGTCTTATCGATAAGTTTGCCAATATCTTAGGTTCCAATTCACATCTAGGCCTGAAGTCAAATCCAGCTAAATACTCGAGATTCTTCCATTCTGAAAACATGGCTCCCAATCCTGCCTGTCTTCGACTTAACGCATCTGCCACTGCATTACCCTTTCCTGGAGTATAAGCTATACCAAAATCATATGATGCTAAAAACTCTAGCCAACGTTGCTGCCGAAGATTCAAATCCTTTTGGGAGAAAAGATACTTCAACGACTTATGATCTGTAAACAACTCAAATCGAACTCCCAACAGATAATGCCTCCACATCTTCAGAGCAAATACAATTGCCGCTAATTCCAAATCATGAGTCGGATAATTCCTTTCATGCGGCTTCAGTTGTCGACTTGCATACGCAACAACTTTATCCCTCTGTATCAGCACTGCTCCAAGTCCTGTACCACATGCGTCGGTGTAAACCAACATCTCATCATTCCCACTTGGAATAGTCAAAATAGGAGCACTTGTCAATCGCTCCTTCAGGATTCTGAAAGCTTGCTCACACTTATCATCCCATCTGAACACTTGGTTCTTTTTCGTCAATCCTATCAATGGTGCAGCTACCTTGGAGAAGTCTTTGATAAACCGTCGATAATATCCTACTAATCCAAGAAAACTTCTCACATTAGATGCATTCTTAGGTCTAACCCAATCCTGGATTGCTGCCACCTTAGCGGGATCAACCGCTATTCCATTTCCAGAGATAACATGGCCTAAGAACCTCACTTCACTCTTCCAGAAGTGACACTTCGAAAACTTAGCCTTCAGCTGATGTTTCCGTAAGATTTCCAAAACAATACGCAAGTGCGTCTTGTGCTCTTCTTCAGTTCTGGAATAAATCAAAATATCATCCACGAACACTAGCACAAACTTGCTCAACTGATCTCTGAACACTCTATTCATAAGATCCACAAAATATGCTGGTGCATTAGTCAATCCAAACGGCATTACCGGCCACTCAAAGAAACCGGATGGTGTCCGAAAAGCAGTCTTCGGCACACTATCCTTAGCCACTCTTAACTGGTGAAATCACGTTGCCAAATCCATCTGAGAAAACACCTTAGCTTCGTGAAGCTGATCAAACAAGTCATCTATTCTCGGCAATGGATACTTGTTCTTCTTAGTCACTTTATTCAGCTCACGATAATCTACGCACAACCTCAACGATCCATCTGCTTTGGTTGCGAACACAACTGGTGTACCCCATTCGGACACACTACGTCGAATGAATCCTTTCTCCAAAAGATCATCAACCTACACCCTTAACTCCAGCTGTTCCCTAGGTGCCATCCGCCTAAGAGGCATCACAACAGGTCTGGCTCCTTCAACTAGATCTATACGAAACTCGATCTCTCTATGCGGCGGTAACCCTTTGACCTCGTCAAAGACATCCTCAAATCCATTAGCGATTGGCAACGATGACAGTCCATCCCATGGAACAACCAGCGAATACATGAAGCTCATGAAGACGCCTTCTTCATGCTTACATCGTATCACAATCTTTCGCCCCTCCACATTCTCGACTGTCACCTCCAACCTATCACAATCAACCTTTGACGCATACTTCCTAAGCCAGTCCATACCCAAAATAATTCCGAACCCCGCAAAGTTCAGAACATAACAATCACAAACAAAAGAGCAATCATGACTCGATACAATCAGACCACGACATAACATACACAAACAAGACTAACCCCCAACTGGATTAGTCACAACCAATGGCCTATCAATAATATCCGGTTCTAAACCCAACTGGCCTACAAGTTCATTACAAACAAAAGAATGCGACGCCCCAGTATCAAATAACACTCTAACTGGAACACCACAAATGGAGAGAGTACCTTGAACCACCACACTCTTTCCTTTCTCTTCAGCGGTAGGAGCTTTCGAAGATGATGGAACAGCTCCCAAAGCATAAGCTTGCACAATCTGCTTGTCCCTCCGCGGTTCCGGACAATTCTTCCTGATATGCCCTGGCTTGTCACAGTTGTGGCACTTCACCGGCACCTTCGGATTCTTGCAATCCCTGGAGAAATGGCACTTCTGCTGACAATTGTAGCAGGTCACTTCGCCCTTCGTCTTCTTCTGGCCATCCATACCCTTTTGCTGCTGCTGCTTCCTCTTCTTGTTTCCACCCTGCTGTGGTTTAAACTCTTCCTTGGTCACAGCAACAACAGATCCCTCTTTAGGAAATAGATTCTCGTGCCTGAGAGCTTTCTCCACAAGCTTCTCAAATGGATCGTCCAAATGATCCACCAACTTCCTCCCAAGATAACTGTCCAAGCCTGTCACAAACTTCTCATTCTTCTGATATGCAGATTCAATATACGACCGAGCATACTTGGACAAAGCTTCAAACTCAGAAACATAATCAAGAACTGGTCTCCCACCTTGCTTGAGCTCCACAAACTTCTTGAACAGAACAGACTTCTGAGCTGTAGAAATGAACTTAGCTTCAAATCTGACTTGGAATTTCTCCCAAGTAATCTCTTCCTCCGGAGTATCAATGATGATAGAGTTCCACCAATCAGAAGCTCTCCCTTGAAGCTGTCTTGATGCTAACTTCCTCTTAGTTGCATCCTCAATTCCCAAATCACCAAAGATCCTTCTACAAGCATCTATCCATCTTTGGACTTCAATGGTTGATTCTGTTCCCAAGAAAATATTTCCTCCAAGAGCAGAATAATCCTTACACAACTTAGCAAAATCCACCGGCTTTGGAGTTTGAACTTGAACTCCAACATCCACCGATGGCCCCAGAGCTGGCATCCTTCTCATGATCGAAGTCATCATAGCTTCGAACATAGCTGCATAATCAGCAGTCCCCTCAGTAGCATGGCCTTCCCTAGCAGCTGGTCTCCCTCTTCGACTCATCCTTAATATCTATAAAAAGGAATGATTAGCACACCTTGAGAAACAACTGCATAAAGGACTCAAACTCTACTAGGCTACTATATTATATATAATAATCATCCATCAAAATACAATTACGTCTCTCATATGTAGTTACGTCAGCGAGCGTTGGGTAAAATCGATTAAACAAAGCTCTGATACCAAATGTGACGACCGCCCATGACCCCTGCATCGAACCTAGAGATAGTGCGCTGTAAAGTGTGCCAGGCGACCATGGACGATTTCCAGGGTAAATTTAAAACAACAGAATCTATCGTATTACTCACAGCGCATGGACAAAATACAATGGAATATATACATAGTGAAGCTTCACAGAATAGAATCTCATCAATAAAACTTCATAATAGTTGAATACAACCATCAGATTAGTCAATACATCAAGCCTCACTACATAACACTCAGAGAATATACAAACAGCGGAACACCTAGTACATATAGTAAGAAGATAATATGCAAGCCTCTAGCTCGTCTTCGACATCAGCATCGTGGAAAGCAAGAACAGCACCTGTCACCTGCTACCTAGTCTGCCTGTCCCAAAATGGACGAACAGCCCAAGGCAATAAGAGTTCAAAACATAAAGCCTTGAGTCAGACAACAGTCTTAGTGAGCGGTAAATTAACTAACAACATACCAAAAGAGCATAAAGGAAAAGGAATAGGAATACAACCCTCCCACTCCACCTCTTTCTACACACTAAGCAGAAGCAAACATAGCAAAGCATACAATATAAAGTAAAGCAATTATCACTCGAGTCAAGGGCGATGTTTTCCAAGTACAAACCCCTAAGGCCTAAACCAAGATCAGATAAGCACCCAGAAAATACCGCTCTTGAGACCGGATGATGATACAACCAAACATCCATGACTCTGGCTATCACTGTTATCATTGCTTCGATATCATCGTTAATTGAATGACCGGCTCATTCTTTCATCCGTCCGTCAAGGGCTAATGGAAACCCCGGTTCTAGACATGACTCCGCACGTCATCGTGACCCGTGCCTAGGACTATCGAATCTGCCCAGAGTACTCGACTACCAATCAGTATCCTTCACGGACTATCGAATCTGCCTAACGTACTCTTGCTTTGAGCATGCTAGAACCTTCAACAACGATGAGATCTCAGCCTTCTAGTCATCCTCCTCGACGAATATTTCTGTACTAGCTCAAGCGCCTCTCGAGCAAACCATTATCCTCAAACTCGAACCATTTCACCGAGTTATCAATCTGCTTGGAATGATCCCGTCTGGATTAGACCAAGGCTATCTCATATCATGCTTCGCCTCATCATCATCATAGCAAAGCCTCATCTCAACATCATCATCAAATCTATCCATATGAGCTTCATCATCCGCTACATATGCCACGAGCAGCTTTTCCAATTCAAGAGCCTTTCACTTAGCTTTTGAATCATCTTCGACCATCTTGTCTAAATCAAACCATAAATCATCTAATTCATAGCAATCAATCAAGTCAAACATTAATCCAAGTAATCAAGCATTCAAATATGATCTAATGAACAATTATATCAACAATGGCAATTTCGTAAATAAAGAGTCTAAAGTCTAACAAGCATGAAAACATGAGCAATATCTCTATAATCTTGATGAATGAACTTGCGTAGGTTAACATGTAGTAAAATGGATGTCAAATCATCATGAACAATGGATCTATACTTAAGTTTACAAAAATGCATGAAAATCACTACTTTAACACCAAATCAAACCAACGATCCGATATACTCCTTTGGATCCGTGTGAGAGATAATCACCACTCACCGAATCACCTAAACAACCCAAAAGCAACACACTTCAGATCTGGACAGCGAAGGATCTAACTCGATCTATCACAAATCCGCTTCAAACGATGAAATCTCTCTTCAAAGGATGTAGATCTTCAATCTAAGCTCTTGGATCTTCGATTTGATCTTCGATTTGGATGGAAGGAATCACAAGATTAGAGTGGAGAAAAGAAGTGAAGAAGTGTAGAAGTCGAGCTCTCAAAATATCAGCACTTCATCGCTTCAAAATCCGGATCCCAAAAATGAAGAAAAACCCTCCTATTTATAGGCTGAATTCTCCTTAGGTCGTTCGCTCGGAGTTAGGTCGTCCACGACCTAAGAACCCTTACGACCTAAAACCCCACGACCTAAAATCTTCGACCTAACATATGCGCACTCCTACGACCTAACCAGATGCGCTTCTACAACCTAACGACTTAGCGCATCAGCGCACCCAAGCGACCTAACAAATGCGCATCCATGCAACCTAACAGATCCAACGACCTACGCGCATCCGCAACCTACGACCTAACAAACCTGCGACCTAACACGCACACGCGACCTAACCAACTTAGCCAGGATACGACCTAACTCCTTAGGTCGTCTAATCGACCTAACTACGCTAACTCACTCTCTTATACCGTTAGCTCTAAGGTCGCTAACCACTAGGTTACTACTCACTAGGTCGCTAACCACTAGGTCGCTAGATACTGAAGGTTACTAACCCTTAGGTCGCTAACTCCTATAGGTCGCTAACTCCTATAGGTCGCTAACTACCAGCTCTCCTAGGTCGCTGCAAACCCTTAAGTCGCTCAAACCTTAGGTCACCAACTCTTATAGGTTGCTAACTCTCTTAGGTCGCTCCAATCTCCTAGGTCGCTCACTCGACCTAACCTACCCCACGACCTAAGCCAGCACACGACCTATCTTCTATACGACCTAACTATTACACGACCTAACTTCTTAGGTCGTTCCAACCCTTAGGTCGCTCTACTTCACTAAGTCGTCTACCCCTTAACTCGCCAACTTCCTTAGGTCGCTCCAAACTCTCATACGACCTAAGACTTAGACTCTGGACGACTTATCAAAAATGCGACCAAATGTCAACTGTTTTACGATGTTTCGATCCGTAAAAATACGGGTCGTTACAAAGGCAGAAGATATATTATTCATTTCTGAAAATAGACATGTATTTACATTACATAGCCTCCTTTATATAAAGGCTTCAGAGCTAAGGATTTAAATTATTCCACGATGTGGGACTAAACAAAACAACATAAAAGCATATTCATTTCATGATTTACATATATTGTAACACTCCCCCTTGAATATGCGCCTTCAAACTCTTGAATGCTCTGATAACCTGAAACTTTCCCTTTCGAAATGTGTATGATGATTGCTTCCCCTCATTATTATCTTGCTTGCATTTATCCATTCAGTCGATATAGATATTGTCCGTTGCCTGGTTAAAAACCTCTGTAAGGAAAACCCAATGGGAAAAACCTTGAAAGAGGAAAAGAGTGCAACTTGTGAAATCATAGATATCATTCCAAAAATGATATTCCTTCTAAGAGTTTGATACTTCGGGATCAAAATAATGCCTCATTAAACCCTTACTAAGAAAAACCCAATGGGAAAAATCTTAGTGAAGGAAAAAAAAGAGTACAATGACATATCTTATTTTCTAATTTCTTCAAATGAAGTTTGATACTTCTGGATCAAACTAATGCCTCGTTAAAACCTTACTAAGAAAAACCCTATGGGAAAAATCTTAGTGAAGGAAAAAGAGTACAATATAGTATGACATATTTCATTAATTTATAGAATCAAATAGAGTTTGATACTTTTGGATCAATATAATACTTCATTAAAAACCTTACAAAGGAAAACCCGATGGGAAAAACATTAATCAAGGATAAAAATATAATTTAACTTAAATAACATTTTTGAGATGTTATTTCTTGAAAATACGTTGGATTCTTCTAGATCAAGATAATGCCTCGTTAAAACCTTAGTAAGAAAAACCCGGTGGGAAAAATCTTATATAAGGGAAAAAAGTACATTGTAACTTATTTTCAAATCTTACTGGGGAGTTGATACTTCTGGATCAAGATAAGGCCTCATTAAAACCAAACTAATAAAAACTCAGTGGAAAAAATCTTAGTTAAGAAAAAAGAGTGCATTATAAAATACTTATGGATGCTCCCCCTGATTCAAAAGTTTCCTCTGAATTCGTATTCGTCTTTCGAAAACTTAAATTGGTTATAGATACTTCTGGATCCATATATATGTATCTCATTAATAATACAATTTATTAATAGTTTCCTTCGATACAATCAAAATTTCCAAGATTGTTTCTTCCAAATATGATTTGCATTTTATGCATTTTGTTTGCTACCTTTATGAAAAACACATCATGTGTTTTCATTTTTATGCTTCAAATCAGTTTTGCATATTGCAACTACACCTTTGATGAATACTAAAAGTTTCATTACAACAATACTTAAAAGTAGGAAGTAATCTACTCATCTTGAAGTGCATCAAGATTTTCATTGCATCAATACTTAGAAGAAGGTTGTAATTTACATTCCATGTTCTTTGCATTCTTTATAATCATCAAAGTTATTTATATTTTTTAGGAACTTATATATTTTAATAAGTTTTGCATATCGCAACTAACACTTCAATGGATATTAAGAGTTTCGTTACAACAATACTTAAAAATAGGAAGTAATCTACTCATCATGAAATATATCAAGATTTTCATTACAACAATACTTAAAAGTAGGTTGTAATCTACGCTCCTTGTTCTTTGCATTCTTTATAACCACGAAAGTTATTTATATTCTTCAGGAATTTGTATACTTTCATCATTTAATATGATTTAAACCATATTTATACCTTTGGGGTACATTAAGCATCTCATGTACTTTCGCTACTTTGCGGACCACATGTCCATATTTCTCTATTAGTAAAGGATTCATGATGGCCAGTCATGTTTTCCCCTAATTCAAGATCCTTAATCGATTTATAAATATAAGTGCTTTATTATTTACAAATTTATCATCGATGATTATTTCTTATCAGTTCTAGACATGATTTATTGAGATCTCTTTAATTATCATGTTTTAGGTACCTAAACAACTTCTAGGGTAATTTGACAATCGTGTCATTAGTCACTTCAAGAGCACCCTTAAGTGTTTCTTCAAGAACACTCACCTCTTTTATTTGGCATCTTTATTCCTTACTCCAAAAGTATTTCAAACTGACTTTTGTACAATATTTCAGACGTGGTTTACACATTTTGATCCTTTAGGGATTCAAATCTATATTGGAGAAAGTCTACTAGGGATATTATTAATAATTTATTCAAGTTACTTAATATTTTGCATCATTATACATGTTAACAAATATTTGACACTGATGATTAAAATTAACTCATATCCCTTTATCCTCCACCTCAATGTTGACAAACATTGTCGCATCAACATTGTCGCATTAAATAACAATCATCTTTGGATTCTCATTTTGATCCATTATCATATTGCTACTAGCAAATACACCATACATATTAATAATAGGAGGATAATTCTTTTATCAATTGATAAGATGCATTCAAGTGATATTTGTGAGCTTCTGGCTCATGTTTAAATATGGGATTCAATTATGTCAAATTTCATGAAATATAATCCAGTTGAAATTGTACCAGATTTTTCTAAAATAAGCTTCTGCTTTCAATTTTATAAATAACACAAAGATATTTTTTGACGTTTTCATTATAGTTCCAATATGGTAGCCATTCATTTATATATCCTCAAAACTCAACAAATTTCTTGTAAATTTGCTTAAGTATAATGTATTTTGAATTAAGATATATGTACCATTTGGTAATAATATATGGACTCTTCCGGACCCTTCAATTATATTAGCAGATTTGCTGTGGTTGAAATTTTTAGTTATTTTTCAAATAGTTCAGAGAAAAACTTCTTGTTTTTCGAAATCATATGATTAGTTGCACTATCTATTAGGCATATATTATCACTCAAATATTGATGATCCATATCTTAAGAATTAAAGACAATATAGTTAGTCAACTATTAAAATTTGTAAGCATTAAATAAATGCTAATACTTTCCAAAAATAAATAAAATGGACTACTGGTTAAAACACAACATTCATCGGTACGTTATTTCAATTAGTTCTGAAAGGAAAAACATACAAGCACCAACTTCCAACTGGTTGAACTTCAGGTTCAACCACTCTAGTCTAGGGTTTGGAAGTATGATCATCTTCTAGTGGTCATAACGCTCCTTCAGGGAGTTCCATAAGTAAAGATGATCTTTTTTAGTTAAATGTCTTATTTTAAAATTGTCGTGGATATGACACCTTAAAAATATAAGAGCATTTGTTTTATCCTACTGGGACATATTATTATCATTTTTAATGTCATTTTCTAAGCATTGAGATTGTAATCGAATGTCAGCATCCAATATCTATGACAAAAAGTTATCTCCTAATAAGTCCAAAGTTTTAAATTCAAGCTTGGCTATGTTTATCATATTACCAACTATAAGTAGAAACAAAAATGCATAAGCATCAAAATATTATTCATGGGTATATAATCAATGCATTTCATAAAATAAGAAGCCATATCTGATAGTAGTTACAATGAAAGAAAAAAAAACATTACTGCAAAATAGTAAAAGACAACCAAATATAATCTATAAAAGCGACTATAATTTCTTATTCACATCCTTTTGATAGCTCTAGATCCAATCTCATTGATTTCATTCATAAATTTCCTTGAAAATGCAAAACTACCCTTGAAAATATGGAAAGGCCTTTATATGGATTGATTGGTGAAGAACGGATGAATTATAATCAAAGATTGTGCTGACTTTATTATGATTACTTTCATAGTATAGGAAGATTTAAGAATATGAATAGGTAGTATTAAATATCATTTATTAATTCATAACAACTGCAGTAGTGAGAAACATAAATATATACCATGTATACGTTATGATCCTTGCCATCAATAAGAGATATAAAAAAAAGAATAAATGTATGAAGTATTCATAAGCATCTTTGTTGGACCATTCTCATTAATCAATTAATTTTATTTAATGATTTATTAATTGCTACTGATTAATATATGAATTAATATATGCGGCTATTTACATATTGTATGCTAAATAGAGAGAGGAAATTTGTACATCATATAGTGTATGAATAATATCATGAAAAAAAATAGCTTGACTTGGCAACTAAAAAGTATGTTGTATGAGTTACAGCTATTGATAACAATCAACAAGTATATTCTTGTGACATGACAGTAATAGGTAAAAGATTAAGCATATAAAATAGTAAACATCGGAATACCTCTTTGCTGAAAGAGGAAAGATGAATGAGTTTTATATATAATATAAAAGAATTGATGGATGTATAAATATTAACATCCATTTTACGAAAAATCCAAAATACTTACTTGATGAGCCAAAGGAAGGAAACTTGATCTATTATATATTTTACCTTTTGAAAGGCATGACTGGATGCATGGAAGGAGGAAAAAAATTAGGAAATAAACTTCATGTTAGAATACCTTGTTTTCTATTAAAAAGAAAGAGAGTAGGAGAGTAGATATATTTCTATGTATTTATTTGGTTTAGTAAAAGCATCAAATATATCAACAAATCACTTCTGGAGATTTTTATTTTTTATCACCACTTCGGGAGTGAACAAATTTCTATACATTTATTTGGTTTAGTAGTTAATACTATTGGCAAATATTTTTAGAACTTCAGGTTCCAATTTTACTTTAAAATAAAGTCTTTGTTTAGTACTTTAGATCCTAAATGGTACAACTTGATTTTTATTATCAAACTTCAGGTTTGATTGCAAACATGGTAGGAATTATGTGACGATCCAGATTTTTAACGTCTGTTAATTGGATAATTGTAACGACCCAGAATTTTGAACAAATTAAATTGAGAATATTTGATTAATTTTAAATATTTGAACGATGATTTAATTTGAATCCCCGATATTACTTTGAAACTGACGATTAAATTATAAAATTTAATCTATTGTAAGTTGAATAAAATTTGAATCTTCAATTGTAAGCCGAAGGAAAATATTTCAAAAGCTTTTAAAATTCGTATTGATAATACTGAGGATAATAGAAGCTTCAGAATTCAGTTTCAAACTGTCTTGTTCGGTTTTGAATTTATATCGTTTAAATGGAATTTAAAAATAGCCGTCCGAGACACAGTCTCGGAATTCGACGAAACCTGTTCCATCGGATCCGTAATGTGATATTTTTACCGAGTTTCAAATTTCGTGTTAATCGGAGTTTGTATGTGAGCACACGACAGGAAAACGCATTTAATTTTTAACGAAATTCGAATTTAAATTAATATTTAAATTTGTCAAACACAGCATGTTGTTTCCCTTAAATCGCGCCTAAGATTGGGAAAGAATCGTGCAACCCCTATCTTCTGTCTTCCCCCATTCTTTTTAAACCATCACGCAAACAGTTTTTAAAATAAAAACAATCAAACGAAGAAATTAAGCAATGGCCGAACTCTCGTTCTTCTCCCATTCCTCGCTCATATTCAAAACCGAGCCCTCTGCAGTTTTTAAATCAAAATCACAAAAAGAAAATTAATGGCCGAAGCCGTTCTCCCCAGCTCGAACAAAAATCAAAACGAGAAATGGCCGCCTCCTCCTATTTTTCAAATCAAATCGCGTGCGAGTTATCGAAGGGCGACTCGATTTTGGGCGTAGTTGCTTTGAGCTTGCGATCGATGGCGGTTTTGAGGTGGGTCAGTGGTGAGATTCAGGGTGCGAGTGACGATATCTTATGCGATGGGAATCAAATGAAGTTAGGGTTTGCGTTCAAATCATCGGCAGTCGCGAGTTGGTAATCGCGATGTCTGGAATCTCGCCGAAGCAGGGTGATGGCTCGCGAGCGCGTGCTCTTCTCGTGAGGTCGAGAAACATGGGGGATGGTGGACGAGGCGGGTTCACGCGAGTTCGATGAGGCGACGGGGTCGTGCACACGAGGGGGGCAATCAACAACTAGTGGTAGGCGCAGCGGCGACTAGGGTTGCGTCGAGTTCGATCTTCATTTCATTGAGTATAGACTTCTGTCTATTTTAAGTTTTAGGTAATATGCATATCTTAATCAAAGAAAAATATTGCTTATTGGTTAGTAGAAAATTCAATTTGCAATGAAGTTGTTAAAACAAGTTTTTTTTTTCTTCAATTTATAAATATATGTACTTACAGGAATTCAGAAAAGAAATTTTTATATAGTTTTAGAAACTTTAGTTTGTTTAAATATTTATAGTAAACAAAAAGGTGATTTACAGAAAAGAAGTTTTTAAATGTAAATATATATTAGAAAATGATGTTTCCAGTAAGAAGTCGGAATTTTATTTAATATGTATATGTAGTTTCAATAAAATTTATGTTTAAAGGAAAATTTAGTTTTAAAATTTAGATTGTAGTTAAATAAAATTTTAAGAGAAGAAATTGATTGTAAGTAAAATGTGAAAGATATATGTAAATGAGAGTTTAGTTTAAAGAAACAGGAAAGTTAGTAAAAATTGAAACGTTAGTCAAATAAATTTATTTAAAAGAAATCATTTGATAACTAAAAATTAATAAGCGAAAAATTTATTTATTTGATTAGTTCAAATATTAATAGATTGTATAAATTATTTATACAAGGTTAAAGTCGAGAAAACAAAAGAAGAATTGGATTGGATTGCAAAATTAAAAGCTAAGGTGAGATCTTCTCACTCAGATTTATGATTGAATTGCAGTTATTGATTGATTTGTTTGAATGTGCTATTAGATATGATAGGATATATCTATATATATAGCAGTATATACATATTGGCATATGTATATATTGGATTGATTGATTCCCGCCTCGTATAGCGGATGAGACCCTATTGCGCCGTTAGTAAGCGGATTTTTATAAAACCCATATACCGCGATAATTCCGTACTGGAGCGGAATTGGTATTGTGCTGACGTCTTTGGATGCAGGGAAACAGGTTGGAGGGATCCAACTGGACCCCTCACATTGATTGAATTTATTTCTATTGTGATATGAATCTGTGAATGATTATAGTGATGCTATTAATCATATTGATATCTGGAAATTGTTTGAAAGCTAAAATTTAGCTGAATGGATGTTTTGACATCATTGGATTACAAAGATAAACGAAATTGAATTTTTGAAATTCAAGAAGAAAATTTCTAAGTGAATCAATTTTTGAAATTGAAGAAATTTTGAAGAAAGGAATTTTTAAAGTATAAAAAGTAAATTTTTATAATCGTATTGAATAAATTCCAGAATAAAGTGAAAATGCTAAATAAATAGATTTCATAAAACAGTGATTATAAATTGAAGAATTTAATTTAAATTTGGATTTTTAAATAGATTGGAAGAAACGATTGAAATTTATTTCCTTAAAAAGGAATTTATTTAAAAGGAGATAAGTTGGAAATCCAATTAGAAATTTAATTGGTAAATTGAAATGATTTGGGAAATCAATGTAAAATGAGTTCAATTTAAAGAATCCATTTAAAAACAGGATATTGAATGATTTGAAGGAAAATAAGGAATTTATTTTAGTAGAGATAAATAAAATTAGAAATCAATCTGTAATTGATTTAATATTTGGAAAAGAACTTTTGAGAAATCAGTATGGAATCTTTTATTTAAAGTTGAAAATAAATTCAGAAATCAATATTGAAATTGAATTGATATTGAAGTTTTGAAATTTATAAAAGTTGTTCATAAATCCGAAATCACTTATTTTGATAAGTAAAAATATAGAAGTTGATAAAAAGAAGATTTATAAGTCGAGATTGTTATTGAAATAGAAATAGAATTTATAACCGTGTTTATAAATTCGAAATCGATTGGATTTGATAAATTAAATATAGAAGATTTTTAAAGAAGATATATTCGCGATTTTGGATAGCGAATTTTTATTGACATAAAAATGTGTAGAAATGATTGAAATTGGGATAAGTGAAGTATATTCACGATTTTGGACAGTGAATATATTATTAAATAAAAAATGGATTTATTTTTGAAGAAGTGATATTAAAAATGAAGCTAAACATTTTAAAGATGTTTTAAAATGTATTATGAATCGAAAGCATAGATTTCAACATTTTATTGTTGAAATAGACGTTTTCGAAAAATAAGGAAAATATGGACTATAACACTGTTGTTATAGTAAATGATTTTCGAAAGAAAATGTTTTATATAGTATTGGGATTTATATATACCTATCTTAATTCCGAATCCCTATACTATTGATTTCGAGTCGTCGTAACGATGTTTTACGCAACATTCGTTTTGACTCAAATAGATGTTAAAAGAATGTTTTCCTTAAAGAATGAATTTATACTTAAATTTGATTTAAGTATATCGAATATTTTCAAATGTTGAAAATAAATAGATTTGTGAAATACTTATTTTTAAATAAGTATGGAAATGTTTTTTTCAATATGAAATGAACTGTTTTGAGATTTTATCTTCAAGGATAAATTGAAATGTGAATATTTGAAATTTGTTTTCAAATGATTAGGTGTGGAAATTTTATATCTAGTAAAAGATATTTTGGAAGATGAAATAATTTGGAAAATTATTTGGAATCTGATGATGTTGCGCATCTTTATTGATAGTTAAATAACCGACTATCAATAATTACCTTGAATGGTATTTGTTGTGAATTGGATGAAATTGAATGCCACACTTATTTTTGAATAATCGCTCACTATTCGGGTTAGCCGGGAAAGGACCATGGGGTCGTATAACCCATTCTGAATATGTGATATGTCGTTATGAATTGCATTTGAAGACCGGTGTTGAAGACCGAATATTTTTGAAAACGGAAGGATTACCGTCGAGTTACTCTACATCCGCTGATCTCCGGTTTAGAGGTTTTATCACCCTTAGTGACGGGAAGTCCGGACGTGATTAGAAAATTATCCGGAAATGCAAGGGCTTCGGGAGAAGTGCCTTCGGTTCTGTTCGATCCCGGAACAGACTTGTATGGATTGTGTGTCTGACGTTACAATTTGAGATATAAAGCTGATTTCTTTCAAATACATTTCTGTTGGTGGCGGAGAATTTATTCTCTTAGCTTAACACCCTTCTCTGAGACGTACGATCTCAGAGGTTATGTAGTTGAAATTTATCAGCGATATATCCCAATTTGGTAACGTGGCATACTAAGTGTTGCTGTGAAATGATCAGTGTTTGATCATTTGTGATATGATCATTTGTTTGATCTTATATCTTTGTGATCATAGGTTGATCATTTTGTTTGACCCGAAGCAGGGCTTTTTGAGGAAGCGTAGCTTTGTGGACGAGACTTCGTCGAGCCTCACACCCCGGAAATGGTCGAAACAGGAAGGATGCGGCAAGGTTCTAGGGAGTAGCGCCTCTTAGTGTATGTCATTCCTTCTGGATAAAGGTGGTATCATGGTATGGAGCCCAGATACTTAACCTCTGTGGTTACTGCATTATTATTATCTATGTGGTTTGTTGCGAATCGGGGATCCTCGGGAAGATCGGTGACGATCAGGGGATGGCATACGCGTGTCAGTAGTTACCTATTTTTGCAGAGGTAACCCGGCCTTGTGTTGGCAGAGATCCGGTTAGGTTCTCGGGTCGTCTATTCCAGGGACGTACCCATCGTGGATAGGAAGTTCCTTAGCCTGACCATTTGTTGGAAATCCAAAGAAACAATACGAGCCTTTACGATTTCAATTGTATAACCTGTCTCCTCAGGAGGCAGCTATAGAAGGCATAATATAATGGTACCTATGCTGGCTAAGATTTATATTCTACTTTCGAAACGTTTTCCACTATGCACTAATAATAATATCCAAAATGATTTGATTTTGCGTAGTAAGCATCTTTGACTATCATAAGAAGAAATCTCCTCCAAGTCTGCGTTTGCATTGTGTGTGTGGTGGGAGGTCTTATGGTAGTTTCATTTTCCAAAAGCATTGCGAATTGACATTAAAGTTTTCCTGTTGTTTATTTTAAAGAATAACTGTTTTACGATCTCACACCAGTCTTGCTATATTACAGCATGATAGGGGATTCTCGCTTCGCGGTTAGGTGGCGAACGGGAGACTCTTACCCCTACATGTCCCTGAGAGGGATGGGTTGGTTAGGCAAAGGCCGTGACAGTCGAGAGGTTGGCCGTAAAAGCAAGTTTGGGGTATCACTGTCAGCCACGGTGGGGCTGGGATGGTTGAAAAGCCTACCAGTTGTGACCGCTTACTTCGGTACGTGACAGCGTGGTATCGGAGCATATGGTTAAGCGACAACCCTGCTCTGTTGGGTGTTACTCATTAGAGATAGAGTCAGTAGTACTCTAGAATGAGTATGAGTGTAATAATAGATACGAGCGCGTATTTGTTATTTGAATATAAAATTGTTTTGTATTGTGTTGACTTATCGGTTGATTGTTTATAGATTCTGGTCGGTGCAGTCTAGCTAACTGTAATCGATAGGGGTTTCTAAACTCTAAACAAGATAAACCGACATAGTATTGATTTTAAAGCAGGTAAATGAGATAATTTTACCTAAAACTATTTTCGTATATAAAGGAAATAATTTTCTGTAAATTATTACAGTATATGGTTGCATGGTTGCTAGAAGTAATAATATTAAATTATTCCCATTGGAATTGAATAAGAAATTGAAACCGAAGCTCCAAAGTTAAGAAATTAATTCACATACGAATGAAATCTGAGAATATAAATTATAAATGTGATTTGTAATTTAAAACGGAATTCCAAAGAAGTTTTTGGAAATGTTTTGAAAAGAGTTTGAAAATTTTTGGGATTTGGAAAGTTTAAATTCCTTTTTGAATTGAAAATGAATTTCAAAGGATTTTGGAAAAATGTTTTGAAGGAATGGAAAACTCTAAACTCTTTTCGGTCGCTGGAAAATAACTTCGGTAATGACTGCAGCATCACCGATGTTCATTTTCGGGTTTCCAAAAGAGAAATTGCTGCCAAATTGTTTTAAATGGAAGTTGTTTGAAAAATTTGGGTTTAGTTTTGCAAATTCAAAGGATAATTTGAATTGTTTTCAAAATGGCTTTGAAATGTTGGTAAACTCTGGAATGCTATATAAAAATATTTATGTAATATTATGAAGTTGATAACTTGTAAAGTTTAAAGTTTAAAGTGTAAATAAAAATCCATTTAACGAATGAAATTTATAAATGTGAATTGAAATATAAAGAGATGAATTCATATGTGAATAAAATGGTGAATATAAATTGTAAATGAATTTATAAATGAAAATAGAATTCCAAGAAGGTAATTGAAAATAAAATTCCTTAATGAAAGTGGAAAATTGAAGACAAATTTGATGATTGAACAAAAGAAGTGAACTAGAATTGAAACTGAATATTGAAAACAAAATTGAATTGTGTGAAATAAAATGAAGTTTTGAAATTAGTTTGAAGTGAACTAAAGATAATTGATAAATTCAATATTCAGAAGATAAATAGAATTCAAATTGAATTGAATGGTAAATTTAACTCAAATGAGAAATTGAAATGTGAAATTGAATTCAAATAAAATTTGAAATGTAAAATTGAAGATAATGGATATAACTTCAAGAGTGAACTAAAGATGATATAAGTAGTTTATATTGAAAATTTTGTAATAGAATTTGCAAACTGGTTTGAATGTTGTAACTAGATATTATGGCTAGTAGGATATACAGGTGTAAATGAATTGGGATTTTGATTTCAAAGATAAAGTGAATTGCTCGAAAAAGGTATGTATTTAAATTTGAATATGAGATTTGATGACTTATTTCTCTAGCCGCTTGGCTTTTTCTTTTTCTTTTTGAAATCTGAGAGTCCGTAGGGACGTTTTGTAGTCGTACCGTATTAGCCGCGCAAAGGAGATGCTGGCGAAATTTTTCGGAAATTTAGGGCGTTAGAAAATTTTTGAGAAAATTTTGGAAGTTTAAAATTTGAATTTAAACTTAAATTTGAATTGTTAAGTATACAATATTGTTTGAAACTTTAATTGGAGTTGGAAAGTTAGTAGAAATGATAACGAATCTTTAGTAGAAGATTTGTTTTGAAAATTTGATAAAACTATTGAATTGTGAAAAACAGTAGACGAGTTAAGGACCTTTTTCCCTAACTTGTAATTTCGAGGACGAAATTCTTTTAAGGGGGGAAGTCTGTAACGACCCAGAATTTTGAACAAATTAAATTGAGAATATTTGATTTATTTTAAATATTTGAACGATGATTTAATTTGAATCCCCGATATTACTTTGAAACTGACGATTAAATTATAAAATTTAATCTATTGTAAGTTGAATAAAATTTGAATCTTCAATTGTAAGCCGAAGGAAAATATTTCAAAAGCTTTTAAAATTCGTATTGATAATACTGAGGATAATAGAAGCTTCAGAATTCAGTTTCAAACTGTCTTGTTCGGTTTTGAATTTATATCGTTTAAATGGAATTTAAAAATAGCCGTCTGAGGCACAGTCTCGGAATTCGACGAAACCTGTTCCATCGGATCCGTAATGTGATATTTTTACCGAGTTTCAAATTTCGTGTTAATCGGAGTTTGCATGTGAGCACACGACAGGAAAACGCATTTAATTTTTAACGAAATTCGAATTTAAATTAATATTTAAATTTGTCAAACACAGCATGTTGTTTCCCTTAAATCGCGCCTAAGATTGGGAAAGAATCGTGCAACCCCTGTCTTCTGTCTTCCCCCATTCTTTTTAAACCATCACGCAAACAGTTTTTAAAATAAAAACAATCAAACGAAGAAATTAAGCAATGGCCGAACTCTCGTTCTTCTCCCATTCCTCGCTCATATTCAAAACCGAGCCCTCTGCAGTTTTTAAATCAAAATCACAAAAAGAAAATTAATGGCCGAAGCCGTTCTCCCCAGCTCGAACAAAAATCAAAACGAGAAATGGCCGCCTCCTCCTATTTTTCAAATCAAATTGTTTAATCAAATCGCGTGCGAGTTATCGAAGGGCGACTCGATTTGGGCGTAGTTGCTTTGAGCTTGCGATCGATGGCGGTTTTGAGGTGGGTCAGTGGTGAGATTCAGGGTGCGAGTGACGATATCTTATGCGATGGGAATCAAATGAAGTTAGGGTTTGCGTTCAAATCATCGGCAGTCGCGAGTTAGTAATCGCGATGTCTGGAATCTCGCCGAAGCAGGGTGATGGCTCGCGAGCGCGTGCTCTTCTCGTGAGGTCGAGAAACATGGGGGATCGTGGACGAGGCGGGTTCACGCGAGTTCGATGAGGCGACGGGGTCGTGCACACGAGGGGGGCAATCAACAACTAGTGGTAGGCGCAGCGGCGACTAGGGTTGCGTCGAGTTCGATCTTCATTTCAGTGAGTATAGACTTCTGTCTATTTTAAGTTTTAGGTAATATGCATATCTTAATCAAAGAAAAATATTGCTTATTGGTTAGTAGAAAATTCAATTTGCAATGAAGTTGTTAAAACAAGTTTTTTTTTCTTCGATTTATAAATATATGTACTTACAGGAATTCAGAAAAGAAATTTTTATATAGTTTTAGAAACTTTAGTTTGTTTAAATATTTATAGTAAACAAAAAGGTGATTTACAGAAAAGAAGTTTTTAAATGTAAATATATATTAGAAAATGATGTTTCCAGTAAGAAGTCGGAATTTTATTTAATATGTATATGTAGTTTCAATAAAATTTATGTTTAAAGGAAAATTTAGTTTTAAAATTTAGATTGTAGTTAAATAAAATTTTAAGAGAAGAAATTGATTGTAAGTAAAATGTGAAAGATATATGTAAATGAGAGTTTAGTTTAAAGAAACAGGAAAGTTAGTAAAAATTGAAACGTTAGTGTAACGACCCACTATTTTGGACCATTCAAATCGACAATAATCCACACATGTCTGACTTGAATAATTCAAAATAACAGATTGTAAATAAATTTGGAGCAAATGAAATCAAATACACAGAATCACAGACACAGAACATATCAGAATAACTCACAGCGGAAATAAAATACCATAGTAGTTCATGAAGCTACTATATACAAACTCTCAAAACATAATACATAATATCATTCTGAAAACATATAAAATAGAAATCCCAAATACATAGAAGTTTATAAATACCAGAACTAGAATAGAACAACTGAACTGAAAGGAACAGATAACTAGACAAGCAGAATCTCCAGCGATTCCTAGCTCCAGAATGAGATCCAAAGCTAAGCTGTAAATACTCAGGCTGACCCGAGCGTAAAGTAAAACACAAAACACTCGAGTCAGGACAATATATACTTATATAATGTAAACCAACTCAAGTGAACTGTAGTAGAAATGCACAATAACTCAAAGGATGCTTGGGATCGCCCATCCTTCAAGGATCAATTAAACTAAAAATTAAATACACCCCGTGGTTAAAATTTCAAAATGGTATTTTATACTTCGAAATCAAATATCATTTCAAAATTCAATATCCTTCAAAAATCCATTTCAAAATATCAAAATATCATATTTCAAAATAGTTTATATTTCGAAACAAATTACTTTGTTTTAAATCATAAAAATAAAGTTATTATTAATAATTAAATTATTAAATTTCCAAAATTTTAATCTTTCATTCGTTCACTTAAATTAATTAAAACAATGAAAATTCAACTTTTGTAGCATTTAGAAAATGCTACGGAAAGTCACATTTAAAACAGTTCAATTTAACAAAAGACAGCATTTAAAATGCTGTAATAGGGTTACATTAGTTTCAAATAAACTTAGTTAAATTCGACCATTATAACATTACAAAAATGCTATAATAGCCTTTAATTAAATTTAGCCATTTGGTTCATTATTATCAACTACAGCATTTACAAATGTTGTATTATCATTTACATTAGAATTAATAGCATTTCAGAGATGCAGTTAATTAACTTCAAATATTCAGTATAATTTCACAAATAATTATATTTTTATATAAATCATTTTTAACTTATAAAATCATATATAATCATTCAAATACCCTTATATTCATGATTTTATAAAGTTAAACCTCCATTCAAAAATCAAAATTTAATAATAATTCACTTATTAAATTCCAATTTTAAATTATAAATTCATTAAATCAAATTAACTTAACACTTAATTTTAAATTTTCAAATATAACTTAATTCCATTTTTATTTACTTAACTTAAAATTCACTCTTAAGCCAAATTCACAAATTTCCAATTTTAGTTATATTTCAAAATTTCAACTTAAATATTCATTCATTTCACATTTTAACTTTATTCAAAATCATTAATATAATATAAAAATCATTTAAATTCACTTTAATTCAAATTATCATGAAGTTATCACATTTCATATTTAATTTAAATTCCAATTATCACCCAATTAAAATTTCCCAAAATAACTTACATTTCAAATTTTCTAGTTTTACCAATAATTTATTTCACTTATAAATTTTCAAAAATCAATAATGCTTACATAAATCATTTTTTTATTTAGTTTAAATCAAATATTATAATATTTACATTTCAAAAATATTTTTAAGATTTTTATAAAAACATATTTTAACAACGGGTCTGTATTTCATTTCTAGTCTAGGTAAAGTGATACAGGTAATATATCATTTCAACCCGTAATTTACAAAGAAAACCCGGGTTTGATCATTTCAAACCCGCAATCCCAAGGAAATGAAAAATAATTGAAAATCATTCAGGCCTATCATTTCAGCCCATAATGATTTTCTCCTATTCTAAAGTCCGTTCGGGTATGTATCATTTCAACCCATAGTGATTCTAATCTAAAGGGAACTTGCAGTGTGATAAACTGATAAAAATAATAGAACAGCATAATATAACAGTAACATATAATATAATAGGTGTTTAAGCATGGGTGAACATCATAAAATCATAACATAGCAAGTGTAACATGATAATGCATTTTACAGATTCAAAAGGGGTCAATTCACTAGTTATATATGTACATATTGTCTGGTGAGAATAACTCACCTGTTAAGCTGGAGATTTGCCAACAAAGCTCACAACACAAAGATTATGAAGGCACGACAACTCTAATACAATTTGAGTGTGGAGAGCAAATCCAATGATATAGATCTTATGTTACAACCCAAACAAAAATCAAAGCAAACCATAAATTTCAATACACTAGAAATGACATAACTTTTAAATAAAAAGAGATACGAATGCCAAATCTTTTGCCTTGCTTTCTCTATTCTTTTGTCATGGCCTAGGGATGCTTTTGGCTCTGGTTTGAACAAGTTTGGCTCAGGTTTGGTCATGTGTATGCATGGCCTAGGTAGTAGAATATGAGGAGGAAGTTTATACAAAGGAATATGAAGAGTTTAAGGCAAAATATGTGGGTTTTGTTCACAAAAATGGCTCGGCCATGGGCTTGTGTGGTCAGGTCAGAGGGGTATGGATCAGGTCAGTGGAAGGAAAGGTGTGTGGTGGTCTGGCCAAAGGTGGTGGAGGCGGCCTAAGGTGGTGGTGGTGGTGGAAAATGGAGTGGTGAAGCAATAGTGGTAAACAATCATGTTTTTATGGCTTGTTTTGCAATTTTTTGTGGAGTTTTGGCATCATGGTGGCTCGGCCTTGGTCAAGACCAGAGGAGTAGCTAGTGGTGATGGCAGGGAAGAGATGTAGGGGGTGGTGGCCGTGGATATGGAGTGGAGGCCATTCAAAGAAGCAAAGAAAACAAGGCAAAATACATGAAAAATGAGAAGAAAAGTGTAAAAAGTAGCCATTACCCATAGATTTTTCTTGAAGCCATGAATGAATGAGAAGGTAAAATGTTTTTGGGTGAATGGAGGCTGAAAACTCACGGCTACAAACCAAAAATGCACAGCCAAGATAGTAATTGAGGAGTTATGGCAAATGAAAGGACAAAGGAGATGAAAGGACTTAAGGTAAATAAGCTTTTAAAACTCTTCATATTTCTTTTTCTTTATATTCAAATAAAACAAAAATAAAATCAGTAAATTGACTTTAAAACCGAAACAAAGTAATATAAAATAAAAATAATTAATTTATTTTAAAGAAAATGGAAAAAGAATATAAGAAATTGCTTAAAAATTGAAAACAGGGTCAGAAATTACAATAAATCACTATTGACTTTGGAAAATTAACAACTTCATTTTAAAAATATTTTAAGAAAAAAAATGTGAAGTAAAATAATTCATTTATATTTTCAAAATGAAATAAATAATTAAATTTAGAGAAATTAGAAAAAGAACTAAAGAAATTGCTTAAAAATTCAAAACAGGACTTAAAATTTACAAATAGAATATCACTAGTTTTAGAAAATTTCTATTTCACTTTAAAACAAATAAAAGGTCAAATAAATAAAATAAATGAGGAACAAAATAAAGTGGGAATGAGAATCAAATAAGATTTTAAGAAAAAAATAGAAAAATAAATAAAGAATTACTTTAATTAATTGAAACTGGAAATTAGAAATTGTAAGCAAAATACAACTGACACTGGAAAATGTCAATTATACTTTTTAAAAAATGTTTTAAAACCAAAATATATGCACAACATGTTATTTTACCCATATAAATATAAATTAGAACATTACATGACCAAATAAAATATTTTTTATACAATTTAAAATAAACAATTTGTTAAATACAGCAAATTACACACAATATTGAAAAAGGCATAACTTTCACATTATAAATCAGATTTCAACGAAACGAAAAGCATTATTCTTAAAATTTTATTTACTTTCATAATAAAAGATAAAATTCAAATTTTCAAACTTTTAAATTTCTAAATTAAAAGTCAAAGTTTGACCATATTGACCAAAATTCACTTTTCTGGAAAATATTCTTTTTAGTCATGTTTGGAATTCTAATTCACACCAAAATCAAAATTTATATTTAAAATAACAAAATTTATTCATTTTAATAAATAAAATAAAGTATTTAAATCAGGAAATTAATTAAAATAACCAAAATATACAATTAAAATAATCACAAAATACAGGGTTGTTACACTCCCCCCCACTCAAATCTTTTCGTCCTCGAAAAGGAATAAGGTACGGAAAACACAGAAAAGATAAAATGGAATAGGATTAAGACAAGATGACAAGAAGATTAAAATTATACCTGATAATTGTTGTTATGGGTAAGTTTAATAAGGTGGAGAATAGGAATAGCAAGAAGGGAAAATAGGACGAAAGACAAGGATGAGCCATTAATTTAAAATTGTTGGTTGAAGAGGTAAACAATATTTAAAACACTTTAAAATCTTTTAGAAAGGAAATAACTGATCAAAATATCCTTTATAATATTTTATCAAAATACTTTTTAACTCGATGTCTTAACAAGTTTACTTTCGTTCCTACAGACTCTGGCCATGCGTTGATCAGGCGCAAAGCTAGAATTCTCCAGGTACTTAGTAGACTTGTTTCAACACCCAGTGAAAATACTTGAAAAACCTTTAAAACAGATATGGAAAGTACAATCCAAACAAAAACAAACAAAACCTTTGTCTAACCATGGTTCGCAGATACACAATGGTTACGCCTGGATCCCCCAGGAAACAATCCATATCCGTAAGCTTTCTCAGCCCTGCGAGTTACGCCATGATGACTAGTAGAATGCAGGATACACAATGGTTACGCCTGGATCCCCCAGGAAACAATCCGTACCCCCAGGCAAGACTCAGCCAAGCATTTGCGCTACTATTCGCGACCTACACAGATTGCAGGATACACAATGATTACGCCTGGATCCCCCAGGAAACAATCCGTACCCCTAGGCAAGACTCAGCCAGGCAGTTGCGCTATGCAGTCACGAGAGAACAATAAGACCATGGGTAACGCCATGGAATTCGAAGGACACTCGAGTATCATATCCGGAAAACCAAAAATCAGAGAGAATAATATCGATAGAATGAATCCAAGATGTGGCCACAAATCGGATATCAAGCAGAAGGCACTTTCCAAATCTTTACTTCGAAAATATGTATCATATAGTACCTTTTCAAATCACTTTAAAATATCATACTTATATAAAATCCATTATATATAAGATTTAATTTTCAAATCGAATACTTTCCAAAATCAATAGTATATCAAATCATACTTATATAGACTTCAATTATATAAGATTTCACTTTCAAATTGAGTACCTTTTCAAATCTATAGTTTTCGAATCAATTTCATACTCATACAAATCAATTTTATATAAGTTCGACAACTCCCAAATCAAGTGTTTAGTAACATAAGGTTCTCAAATTTCAATTTGTTTCAATATCAGTTCAATTTCAAAATCATATACAATTTCACCAAATTATTTCTTCTCAAATTAATTATCTTTAGTTTCAAAGTTTCCAAAATAATAGATTTAGAAAATAAATCCAAATTTCCAAATCAATATAATTTAAGTCAACCAATTCATTTCCAAAATCAAATGTTTTCAAAATCATCTTATACTTACGTAAGGTCTATCTTACATAAGGATCAAATTTTCAAAATAATTTCGCTGTATGAAGAGCCATATGGGATTGAATATCTTTGCTTTTATGGGTTATATATCTTTGTAATTTAAATTGGAAATTTTCTTTTAGTAAGCAAAGATATTCTAACTCGACGGCTTTCAATTTCAGCGTCAAAATATATCAAAGATATTAGAATATAAGATGTACATATGTCATCATTTCGCAAAGTCGCATTCGATCGCTCGCTCGATCACACAAGTTCGCTTTCGAACTAGTATTGTCCATTCACTTCCCTAATGCGGATTTCGATATGGTTTCTCGACTAGAAGCCATCAGTCTCCTTGCATAGCCATATACTATGATAGAGAATTCTAGAATCGAGCCCAAAATCCATATCAAATATTCGTCATCAAGAATCGAATGAAAAATCCTAACACGAAATGGTGTAATTCACCTCGAACTTGTGTACTCAAACTTGGATCAAATTAATTATGCGAATAAAATAGCATACGTACAACTTATATATTTATTCCAACTTGTTACCTATATAGTTTCATAAATATGTTACTAAGTTAAAACACTTAAAATTTATTCAAAATATTTTGAAGAACAATTTCTTTTCAAAACATTTCAAATCTAAATTTCATATTAGAAAAAAATTTAAATTGCCTTATTCATTTACTTAACAAAACAGTTTCAACTTATTTAAATCAGATTACTTCATACTTAAACATTCAAAACAAACTTATATACTTTATCAAATTACTTTTCAAAATTTCTTAGCTTTGAAAAGTTAACCTTGATTTGGAAGTGCTCGAACCTTTAAAATAGTTGAAGAAATCATATTTCAATCCAAGAGTTGGAAATCACAATTAAATCAGTAAATCCATTCCAAAAATAGGGTTATATCAAATCAAATCCAAAACTCAAGGACTGAACACCGGCTCATTTCAAATTTTACAAATATATATACATATATCTTTCGAATATCACATCACACTTCGGAATTTGAAATCTAAATTGGTTTCACAAATCAATCGCATAGCAATGCTACCGAAGTGGCCTATCCCTCACTCAGAAACTCGAAAATCAATGTCGATGATGCGTGCACTCATCACCGAAATTATTTTCCAGCGACACAAGTGAGTTCTGGACTTCCATTTACTTTGAAAACTTCTTTGAAATTCCTTCAAAATCATTAAAACCCATTAAAATCATTGAAACATTACTTATTCGGAAAAATAATTTCAATCATATTATTTATTATTTCAAAATCTTAAAACCAGTTCCAAAATGCCGGAGTTCAATCACTTAAATTCAGATTCAAAACCTTCAGTTATAAATCATTTTATATGAAACCATTTCTTATAAAATTTTCACAATTTCAAATCCTTTCAAAACTTCAAATTCTCATTTTTTTAAAAGGTATATAATCCTTATCAAAAACATTTCATCTTTATATAAAAATATGGTCATCCTTATCAAAATAAAACTACGATGAATACACAATTTTCAAAAGACAATCAACCACAAACTTTCCAAGGGACGATTCAAGGATGGATTTCAAAGCAAAACAGAGATTCAAATTTAGAAGGACTCTAATCAAATAGAATTCTAATTCAAAGATAGGCTCAAACGAAGATAAGATAATTAAATTACCAAATAGAAGATGGATAAGCCTATATGAATCGCGGGCGACCTTAACCGGTCAACCGTGACTTCAGGAATATAATCGATGCGAAAATCTAAGGCAAATCGACCTTCGATTGCCAGAGATAGAATCTAAATATAGCAGAAGATAGAAAACATCGTAAACCGAGGATACAGAAATATCCGATGAATCAATGCCAATTATAATCATTCAAAGATTGGCGGAATCGCCACCCTATAAAGGTCATACAAAGTGGAGTGATGCAATGCTCCAAAATCAAAAGAATACAATTATGGGAGACAGGAATGGATTTCAGAACAAGTGGGAGCGTTCCAAAATTCAAAGGAATCCTATTCGATAAGAATCCAAACGAAGATTAGAGATATATAACCTATATCGATACAGAAAATTCCCATTCAAAATTTGGAATGACTCGAATTCATAACATACGAAAACAGAAGCATAAATATCTTTAGTTGGACAACTTTAGCTAAGCAAAAGATACAACAGAGTTTACTCAAAACAACCTAACAAACTACAGATTTTGCCATACTCAAAATAGATTCCTATCAACAATGGATCTAGATCAATCAAGAGAGAAGTTCAAAATTTTAGAGGATCCTAATCAAAGAAATTACTAACAAGGTGGATACAAAAGGAATGAAGTTTAAGAAATATTTACTTTCAAAGCAAGGAAATTTATATCAAAATAATCTTTGAAAATTCTTTAAAAATCATTTGAAAATCATTTTATACTTCGAAAATACGTTCTCTCACAAAGAAATGATTCTGAGATAGATTTCACTCATTCTAGGGTATTTCTACCCTATCTCTAATGAGTTTTTGCTCCGCAGGCTAAGGTTTGCCTAAAACCAAAGCTCTGATACCAACTGTAACGACCCACTATTTTGGACCATTCAAATCGACAATAATCCACACATGTCTGACTTGAATAATTCAAAATAACAGATTGTAAATAAATTTGGAGCAAATGAAATCAAATACACAGAATCACAGACACAGAACATATCAGAATAACTCACAGCGGAAATAAAATACCATAGTAGTTCATGAAGCTACTATATACAAACTCTCAAAACATAATACATAATATCATTCTGAAAACATATAAAATAGAAATCCCAAATACATAGAAGTTTATAAATACCAGAACTAGAATAGAACAACTGAACTGAAAGGAACAGATAACTAGACAAGCAGAATCTCCAGCGATTCCTAGCTCCAGAATGAGATCCAAAGCTAAGCTGTAAATACTCAGGCTGACCCGAGCGTAAAGTAAAACACAAAACACTCGAGTCAGGACAATATATACTTATATAATGTAAACCAACTCAAGTGAACTGTAGTAGAAATGCACAATAACTCAAAGGATGCTTGGGATCGCCCATCCTTCAAGGATCAGTTAAACTAAAAATTAAATACACCCCGTGGTTAAAATTTCAAAATGGTATTTTATACTTCGAAATCAAATATCATTTCAAAATTCAATATCCTTCAAAAATCCATTTCAAAATATCAAAATATCATATTTCAAAATAGTTTATATTTCGAAACAAATTACTTTGTTTTAAATCATAAAAATAAAGTTATTATTAATAATTAAATTATTAAATTTCCAAAATTTTAATCTTTCATTCGTTCACTTAAATTAATTAAAACAATGAAAATTCAACTTTTGTAGCATTTAGAAAATGCTACGGAAAGTCACATTTAAAACAGTTCAATTTAACAAAAGACAGCATTTAAAATGCTGTAATAGGGTTACATTAGTTTCAAATAAACTTAGTTAAATTCGACCATTATAACATTACAAAAATGCTATAATAGCCTTTAATTAAATTTAGCCATTTGGTTCATTATTATCAACTACAACATTTACAAATGTTGTATTATCATTTACATTAGAATTAATAGCATTTCAGAGATGCAGTTAATTAACTTCAAATATTCAGTATAATTTCACAAATAATTATATTTTTATATAAATCATTTTTAACTTATAAAATCATATATAATCATTCAAATACCCTTATATTCATGATTTTATAAAGTTAAACCTCCATTCAAAAATCAAAATTTAATAATAATTCACTTATTAAATTCCAATTTTAAATTATAAATTCATTAAATCAAATTAACTTAACACTTAATTTTAAATTTTCAAATATAACTTAATTCCATTTTTATTTACTTAACTTAAAATTCACTCTTAAGCCAAATTCACAAATTTCCAATTTTAGTTATATTTCAAAATTTCAACTTAAATATTCATTCATTTCACATTTTAACTTTATTCAAAATCATTAATATAATATAAAAATCATTTAAATTCACTTTAATTCAAATTATCATGAAGTTATCACATTTCATATTTAATTTAAATTCCAATTATCACCCAATTAAAATTTCCCAAAATAACTTACATTTCAAATTTTCTAGTTTTACCAATAATTTATTTCACTTATAAATTTTCAAAAATCAATAATGCTTACATAAATCATTTTTTTATTTAGTTTAAATCAAATATTATAATATTTACATTTCAAAAATATTTTTAAGATTTTTATAAAAACATATTTTAACAACGGGTCTGTATTTCATTTCTAGTCTAGGTAAAGTGATACGGGTAATATATCATTTCAACCCGTAATTTACAAAGAAAACCCGGGTTTGATCATTTCAAACCCGCAATCCCAAGGAAATGAAAAATAATTGAAAATCATTCAGGCCTATCATTTCAGCCCATAATGATTTTCTCCTATTCTAAAGTCCGTTCGGGTATGTATCATTTCAACCCATAGTGATTCTAATCTAAAGGGAACTTGCAGTGTGATAAACTGATAAAAATAATAGAACAGCATAATATAACAGTAACATATAATATAATAGGTGTTTAAGCATGGGTGAACATCATAAAATCATAACATAGCAAGTGTAACATGATAATGCATTTTACAGATTCAAAAGGGGTCAATTCACTAGTTATATATGTACATATTGTCTGGTGAGAATAACTCACCTGTTAAGCTGGAGATTTGCCAACAAAGCTCACAACACAAAGATTATGAAGGCACGACAACTCTAATACAATTTGAGTGTGGAGAGCAAATCCAATGATATAGATCTTATGTTACAACCCAAACAAAAATCAAAGCAAACCATAAATTTCAATACACTAGAAATGACATAACTTTTAAATAAAAAGAGATACGAATGCCAAATCTTTTGCCTTGCTTTCTCTATTCTTTTGTCATGGCCTAGGGATGCTTTTGGCTCTGGTTTGAACAAGTTTGGCTCAGGTTTGGTCATGTGTATGCATGGCCTAGGTAGTAGAATATGAGGAGGAAGTTTATACAAAGGAATATGAAGAGTTTAAGGCAAAATATGTGGGTTTTGTTCACAAAAATGGCTCGGCCATGGGCTTGTGTGGTCAGGTCAGAGGGGTATGGATCAGGTCAGTGGAAGGAAAGGTGTGTGGTGGTCTGGCCAAAGGTGGTGGAGGCGGCCTAAGGTGGTGGTGGTGGTGGAAAATGGAGTGGTGAAGCAATAGTGGTAAACAATCATGTTTTTATGGCTTGTTTTGCAATTTTTTGTGGAGTTTTGGCATCATGGTGGCTCGGCCTTGGTCAAGACCAGAGGAGTAGCTAGTGGTGATGGCAGGGAAGAGATGTAGGGGGTGGTGGCCGTGGATATGGAGTGGAGGCCATTCAAAGAAGCAAAGAAAACAAGGCAAAATACATGAAAAATGAGAAGAAAAGTGTAAAAAGTAGCCATTACCCATAGATTTTTCTTGAAGCCATGAATGAATGAGAAGGTAAAATGTTTTTGGGTGAATGGAGGCTGAAAACTCACGGCTACAAACCAAAAATGCACAGCCAAGATAGTAATTGAGGAGTTATGGCAAATGAAAGGACAAAGGAGATGAAAGGACTTAAGGTAAATAAGCTTTTAAAACTCTTCATATTTCTTTTTCTTTATATTCAAATAAAACAAAAATAAAATCAGTAAATTGACTTTAAAACCGAAACAAAGTAATATAAAATAAAAATAATTAATTTATTTTAAAGAAAATGGAAAAAGAATATAAGAAATTGCTTAAAAATTGAAAACAGGGTCAGAAATTACAATAAATCACTATTGACTTTGGAAAATTAACAACTTCATTTTAAAAATATTTTAAAACAAAAATGTGAAGTAAAATAATTCATTTATATTTTCAAAATGAAATAAATAATTAAATTTAGAGAAATTAGAAAAAGAACTAAAGAAATTGCTTAAAAATTCAAAACAGGACTTAAAATTTACAAATAGAATATCACTAGTTTTAGAAAATTTCTATTTCACTTTAAAACAAATAAAAGGTCAAATAAATAAAATAAATGAGGAACAAAATAAAGTGGGAATGAGAATCAAATAAGATTTTAAGAAAAAAATAGAAAAATAAATAAAGAATTACTTTAATTAATTGAAACTGGAAATTAGAAATTGTAAGCAAAATACAACTGACACTGGAAAATGTCAATTATACTTTTTAAAAAATGTTTTAAAACCAAAATATATGCACAACATGTTATTTTACCCATATAAATATAAATTAGAACATTACATGACCAAATAAAATATTTTTTATACAATTTAAAATAAACAATTTGTTAAATACAGCAAATTACACACAATATTGAAAAAGGCATAACTTTCACATTATAAATCAGATTTCAACGAAACGAAAAGCATTATTCTTAAAATTTTATTTACTTTCATAATAAAAGATAAAATTCAAATTTTCAAACTTTCAAATTTCTAAATTAAAAGTCAAAGTTTGACCATATTGACCAAAATTCACTTTTCTGGAAAATATTCTTTTTAGTCATGTTTGGAATTCTAATTCACACCAAAATCAAAATTTATATTTAAAATAACAAAATTTATTCATTTTAATAAATAAAATAAAGTATTTAAATCAGGAAATTAATTAAAATAACCAAAATATACAATTAAAATAATCACAAAATACAGGGTTGTTACAGTTAGTCAAATAAATTTATTTAAAAGAAATCATTTGATAACTAAAAATTAATAAGCGAAAAATTTATTTATTTGATTAGTTCAAATATTAATAGATTGTATAAATTATTTATACAAGGTTAAAGTCGAGAAAACAAAAGAAGAATTGGATTGCAAAATTAAAAGCTAAGGTGAGATCTTCTCACTCAGATTTATGATTGAATTGCAGTTATTGATTGATTTGTTTGAATGTGCTATTAGATATGATAGGATATATCTATATATATAGCAGTATATACATATTGGCATATGTATATATTGGATTGATTGATTCCCGCCTCGTATAGCGGATGAGACCCTATTGCGCCGTTAGTAAGCGGATTTTTATAAAACCCATATACCGCGATAATTCCGTACTGGAGCGGAATTGGTATTGTGCTGACGTCTTTGGATGCAGGGAAACAGGTTGGAGGGATCCAACTGGACCCCTCACATTGATTGAATTTATTTCTATTGTGATATGAATCTGTGAATGATTATAGTGATGCTATTAATCATATTGATATCTGGAAATTGTTTGAAAGCTAAAATTTAGCTGAATGGATGTTTTGACATCATTGGATTCCAAAGATAAACGAAATTGAATTTTTGAAATTCAAGAAGAAAATTTCTAAGTGAATCAATTTTTGAAATTGAAGAAATTTTGAAGAAAGGAATTTTTAAAGTATAAAAAGTAAATTTTTATAATCGTATTGAATAAATTCCAGAATAAAGTGAAAATGCTAAATAAATAGATTTCATAAAACAGTGATTATAAATTGAAGAATTTAATTTAAATTTGGATTTTTAAATAGATTGGAAGAAACGATTGAAATTTATTTCCTTAAAAAGGAATTTATTTAAAAGGAGATAAGTTGGAAATCCAATTAGAAATTTAATTGGTAAATTGAAATGATTTGGGAAATCAATGTAAAATGAGTTCAATTTAAAGAATCCATTTAAAAACAGGATATTGAATGATTTGAAGGAAAATAAGGAATTTATTTTAGTAGAGATAAATAAAATTAGAAATCAATCTGTAATTGATTTAATATTTGGAAAAGAACTTTTGAGAAATCAGTATGGAATCTTTTATTTAAAGTTGAAAATAAATTCAGAAATCAATATTGAAATTGAATTGATATTGAAGTTTTGAAATTTATAAAAGTTGTTCATAAATCCGAAATCACTTATTTTGATAAGTAAAAATATAGAAGTTGATAAAAAGAAGATTTATAAGTCGAGATTGTTATTGAAATAGAAATAGAATTTATAACCGTGTTTATAAATTCGAAATCGATTGGATTTGATAAATTAAATATAGAAGATTTTTAAAGAAGATATATTCGCGATTTTGGATAGCGAATTTTTATTGACATAAAAATGTGTAGAAATGATTGAAATTGGGATAAGTGAAGTATATTCACGATTTTGGACAGTGAATATATTATTAAATAAAAAATGGATTTATTTTTGAAGAAGTGATATTAAAAATGAAGTTAAACATTTTAAAGATGTTTTAAAATGTATTATGAATCGAAAGCATAGATTTCAACATTTTATTGTTGAAATAGACGTTTTCGAAAAATAAGGAAAATATGGACTATAACACTATTGTTATAGTAAATGATTTTCGAAAGAAAATGTTTTATATAGTATTGGGATTTATATATACCTATCTTAATTCCGAATCCCTATACTATTGATTTCGAGTCGTCGTAACGATGTTTTACGCAACATTCGTTTTGACTCAAATAGATGTTAAAAGAATGTTTTCCTTAAAGAATGAATTTATACTTAAATTTGATTTAAGTATATCGAATATTTTCAAATGTTGAAAATAAATAGATTTGTGAAATACTTATTTTTAAATAAGTATGGAAATGTTTTTTTCAATATGAAATGAACTGTTTTGAGATTTTATCTTCAAGGATAAATTGAAATGTGAATATTTGAAATTTGTTTTCAAATGATTAGGTGTGGAAATTTTATATCTAGTAAAAGATATTTTGGAAGATGAAATAATTTGGAAAATTATTTGGAATCTGATGATGTTGCGCATCTTTATTGATAGTTAAATAACCGACTATCAATAATTACCTTGAATGGTATTTGTTGTGAATTGGATGAAATTGAATGCCACACTTATTTTTGAATAATCGCTCACTATTCGGGTTAGCCGGGAAAGGACCATGGGGTCGTATAACCCATTCTGAATATGTGATACGTCGTTATGAATTGCATTTGAAGACCGGTGTTGAAGGCCGGATATTTTTGAAAACGGAAGGATTACCGTCGAGTTACTCTACATCGGTTGATCTCCGGTTTAGAGGTTTTATCACCCTTAGTGACGGGAAGTCCGGACGTGATTAGAAAATTATCCGGAAATGCAAGGGCTTCGTGAGAAGTGCCTTCGGTTCTGTTCGATCCCGGAACAGACTTGTATGGATTGTGTGTCTGACGTTACAATTTGAGATATAAAGCTGATTTCTTTCAAATACATTTCTGTTGGTGGCGGAGAATTTATTCTCTTAGCTTAACACCCTTCTCTGAGACGTACGAGCTCAGAGGTTATGTAGTTGAAATTTATCAGCGATATATCCCAATTTGGTAACGTGGCATACTAAGTGTTGCTGTGAAATGATCAGTGTTTGATCATTTGTGATATGATCATTTGTTTGATCTTATATCTTTGTGATCATAGGTTGATCATTTTGTTTGACCCGAAGCCGGGCTTTTTGAGGAAGCGTAGCTTTGTGGACGAGACTTCGTCGAGCCTCACACCCCGGAAATGGTCGAAACAGGAAGGATGCGGCAAGGTTCTAGGGAGTAGCGCCCCTTAGTGTATGTCATTCCTTCTGGATAAAGGTGGTATCATGGTATGGAGCCCAGATACTTAACCTCTGTGGTTACTGCATTATTATTATCTATGTGGTTTGTTGCGAATCGGGGATCCTCGATAAGATCAGTGACGATCGGGGGATGGCATACGCGTGTCAGTAGTTACCTATTTTTGCAGAGGTAACCCGGCCTTGTGTTGGCAGAGATCCGGTTAGGTTCTCGGGTCGTCTATTCCAGGGACGTACCCATCGTGGATAGAAAGTTCCTTAGCCTGACCATTTGTTGTAATCCAAAGAAACAATACGTGTAACATTCCCCCTTTTGACCGCCTCCAGTCGGTGATTAAACCAACTCGAAACGTTCAAAAAGACGAATTGTTATTTAGTTTATAAGG
The DNA here is from genome assembly GCA_030737815.1 of Allium fistulosum. Taxonomy (NCBI): domain Eukaryota; kingdom Viridiplantae; phylum Streptophyta; class Magnoliopsida; order Asparagales; family Amaryllidaceae; genus Allium; species Allium fistulosum. The sequence continues at coordinate 242,165,932 of CM060902.1, forward strand.
TTTAAACAGAATCAGCCACAGAAACACAGATAATAACAATCAATTAAAACAAATGAGATTTTATTTCATTACTATAAATCTTTTAGAATACATCAGAGTTTATACAATTTAATACAGATACAGCGGAATATCTTAAAATACAATTTTCTTCTGAAACTAAAAATGATTCTTTACTCTCTCTCTCTAACTTCGCTGCTCGAAAATCTTCAAGCTGTAGAAATACTCGGTCTGACCCGAGTATTATATTCAAAAGAAAATAATACACAGGTCAGTCTAATTCAAACCAGTTTATTAGTGCATAGAGGCAATAATAATTTAAATAGACGACGGTCACAATAATTCTCGTCTATCCAATTCTTTCAACAAAGAAATCGGATAACGAAAATATAACACTTAACAGTGTTAAACAATAAATCAGCAGATTTAAATCATCAACAGAGATAAACAGTATTATTGGCTGCCGTACACGCACGCGTGCACGGCCTCGCCAATACGACATAAAAGATCAATGCATCACGACGCAAAGAAATATCAATTCAAAACTGTCGAGTTTGGGTGGCTGCAGTGCACGCACGCGTGCACTGCCTCGCCAACCCGAGTGAATACTAACAGCAATCAAAGCTGCAGAGGTCAAGTCAGTAAACTGCAAGTATCAAAGAGGCAGGAAACAGTTCAATACCCAAGCAAACTCAAGAACAAGTTTCCAAACAACTCATTACTGAGCATTTCATCAAGTGCAAAATTCTTTATAAAAATGAACTGCAGCCCCACTTTGAATTCAAGGGCAAACTGCAACAATAACTGCAGCCACCGCATGGAAATTTGGGTGAAGGCAACAAAAATAAACAAGGATAAATGAAACTGGTCAAGCAAGTGCAGCAGCTACAACAAAACAAGGCTGCCTCAAAACATATGTATGCAGACCTAACGCCTCAAATGGCCAAGTACAACCGAAATCAAGAATTGCACTTAAGTTAAAAGCTATGCAGTGGAGACGTAAACAAGGGTATGTGCAGACCACTTGAAGTATGTTAACATACATGAAATACCAGTGCAAGTACACAATAATAACCAGACCACAGAGATATAAAAGGAATTCTTTTTGAAACATAAGGTTAGTTTTAAATCCAGGCTTTCAGATTTATATTTAAAATCCAAATTCTAAAACAACGCTTAATCTCCTCAACATCTTTAAGTTATTTAAAACAAATTCAGATTTAAAGCTTATTTGTTCCAAACCAAATTTCAACACTAACTTAAATTCACTTTAAAACTTTGGCTAAACTTAGTTAACATTGACCTGAGACTTACATTTGGCTTTCAGTTTCCAAAAAAAAACAATCATTCAGGTTCGAACTATATAGCATCACATAACTAGCAATAGAAAGTACAGTACAACATCAAGCTTAACGAAACAGCCATCACAAAATCAAGTTGGTCAATATGATCAAGACAGATACAACACGACTCAAAAGAATCTACAGTGAAATGCAGACAACAATCTATCTGGCAACAATGATGAATCAACGAATGCAGTACTCAAGTAATAGTCAAAAGTATCATGTACAAGTCTACAAATATCACATGTATGGTGTCAAGTGAAGCTCGGTAGAGACCAAACTATTACAAATGCAACATATTCAAGTTGATACAAATGCACAGTTACAGTTCAACAAGACAAGGGTGTCAGTAACTCAATATCACAATATCAGGGACACAGAGCAACAGAATAAACAGACTCAACAGATATCACAAGAGATACAAGTGAAGCTACTCATAAGCATCAACAAGCATAGGTGAATGTGCAGACTAGAGTGATGTATGTAGCAGTGACTTAAGTTTCGAATCAAAATAAGGCCGTAGGTTAGACAACTCAAAGTCAGAAGACTACAAGCAACTGGAAAGACAAAGCATCATCAAGTATAGTTCAACTTAACTACAAAAGAAATGTACGCAGCAGCCCAGCAAGTATATCAATGTCAATATATAAGAAAACTATAATTGTAGACTCACCGATACATGCATACACACATACAATTGTATATATGCACATATATAGAGTCATATCTAATTAGTCAATACAGTAATCGAACAAGTATCGGAATTTTAATGAAACTGCAGTTACAAACAAGAACAACTACAAGGTGACTGGGATGAACACAGGGGCCGGAGGAAAGAATCACAGAGTCGAGCAACAACACATACAGGTGAAGGTCAGAAATCTTCCCAAATTATTAAACAAATTCAAATGGCTAGTTTCAAGAATGACCGTAGTCAACTAATAGTTTTTTTTTCTTTTCAAAATCAAACTCAATTTATTTTCGCAAAATCCTGCTTTCAAACCAAGTCCCAAGGTATCAAGTTCAAACGAATCCAAAGTCATAATGGAAATCGAACAAATATCAAAACCACAATGAAACTGCATTTACACCCATGAATAACTGCAATGTAATTAAGGGATGCCGAAGTCAAAAAGGAACGATATCAACATCGTAATTTCAAGTTAGCGAAAACGAAAATCACCAATCACTAAAACTAAAATCGAATTGCAGAAGTATTAAATCACGAGTGAATTAGATGTGAGTAACTAGGGTTACTCACCTTTTTCACGAATCGAAGCAGCGTCGAGCACGAGACCTTCGATCGACCAAGCTATTGGGGTCGGCATCCATGAATCGAACGAGCCCTAATTTTTCAGAGACGAGCGAGCGAAAATCTTTGAGGCCGCCATTTTTTCTTCGTCGCTTATTTTTGTTTTAGGGTTTTGGAATGAGACTGAAAGGGGATCGGGTTGGTATTTTAAAGAGGAAGGGGGAGAACGTGGATCGTGGGTTTGGGTATGGCTGGTATGGGTTGGGTATAGGCTGAGTTATGTTTATTTTTTTTTCTTTTATTTTTTTTTTTTCATTTAAAAACTGATTTATTTTGTAAAGATATTTTCTTTAATTTGTTTTGTTTAATTATGTTGTTAAAATTTTATTAAGTGTATTTATTCATTTATTTTGTATTAAATAAAATTTAACAAGAGAATTCAAATCAATTTACAAATTCCAAATTCAAACAGAAATTAACAGTCGATATTAAATCGTTAATTTACGAAGATTTTATCGTTATAAAAATCTTCCAACAATAAACAACAAATTATCTGTCAACTTTAATCGTTTATCGATGATTATAATTCGGGCGAAAATCCAGGTTGTTACAGAATTTCAATTTGAATCCGATTAAATTTTCTACGCGTTTATACGCCATATATTCACAAAACAATTCCGATAAATACGAAAATTGAAATCCAGTAATAATTCAATATTACGGACCCAATGAAACTCGTTTCGTCAAATTCCGAGACTGTGCCTCGAAATGTTATTTTTAAATTCAATTCAAACGATATAATTTCAAAACTGAACAAATCGCTTTCAAATTCAATTCTGAAGCTTCTATTATCTTCAGTATTATCAATATGAATTTTCTAAGCCTTTAAATTATTTTTAACCGGCTTAAAATCGAAGATTCAAATTTTATTCAACTTTCAATAGATTAAATTCAAAATTAAATCACCAATTCATTCTGAAAATTTGAAATTCAAGTCAAATCATCGTCCAAATATTTAAAATTAATTAAATATTCTCAAATTAAATTGTTCAAAATTCAGGGTCGTTACAAACTCCCCTCCTTAAAAACTTTTCGTCCACGAAAAGGAAAGGTTGTTAAAATTTCTTCGATATTTATACTCTACACAATTTTTTTTACTAACTTAAAACTTATTACAAATAAATGAAGATAGGATTCATTCCATTTGTTTAATCTCACTAGTTTTATTTATCTTCTCTTTTATTCAATGATTTCTACAATCATTGATTTCTAAAATCAAAACGCAAAAGTCTTTTGTCAACATTTTTAATTTACCACACTCAGATTCAAACTTAAAATTCTTCACATTAGAGATTTATACAATATATATCTCTTCCAAAGCTGTGGACTTTCAAAACATTACAAAGATTCTCTTTCTTAGTTTATTAGGTAGGAATTTCGTAATTCTAATTTCAAATTATTGATTCACTATTTACAGTTTGAAAATACTTGCTAACTCGAAATTTAACAAGTCCATCTTCGTTCTCACAGACATTAGACATACGCTGGCCAGGCGCAGGTCTAAAAATCTCCAAGTACTAAACATACTTGCTTCAATTCCCAGTGAAAATACTTTTAAAAATTCTTTAAAAAATGGATATGGAAAGCACGTTCCCCCATGGATTACAGTTCCACCCGGCGGTTACGCTACTTTCCCAGTAGAGTCGCTTGTGGCTGTAGATTTCTCATCTCTTAAATTTCGCCATGGTTGTCGCCATAGATTGCAGTACACACGGCGGTTACGCTACTATCCCAGTAGAATCGCTCGTGTCTGTAGGCATCACGCCCCTCAAATTTCGCCTGGCATTAGATTGCAGTTTACTCGGCGGTTACGCCACTATCCCAGTGGAATCGCTCGTAACTGTGGGCATCTCGCCCCTCAAATTACGCTAACATCATCAATCAAATCTAATCTCATCGCGTTGAACTATCGCGAAGGATTTCCGATTCAAATAGTCACTCTGACTAAAATTCTACGTAGCTACGAATTTCAAATGGATACTCTTCACGAGTTCCAATACCTTCATTAATAATAAATGGAAGGTACTTTTCCACATCCTCAGTTTAGAAAACATAATATCATATATGTAGTACTTTCATTTCCCATTTCGTACATATAACATCTATGTAAACATACATAAGATTTCCATAACAATGTCTTTCTAAACTAACGGTTTCAAATTTACCGTATTCATATATATAAGTTCTAAAACTTACATATCCATATTCATAACAAAATAGAGGATTTCAAAATTTTCCTCTAAGTCGATTTGGAAATTCTAAGGTTATCTCAAACCTAATTCATATTCATAATTCCATTTATCATCGACTTTCACATTCGATTTGAATTTCACGCTACATCGTCAATTCTCAACACAGAATTGATGTCTATCGATATATAACCTCTGAGCTCGTACGTCTCAGAGAAGGGTGTTAAGCTAAGAGAATAAATTCTCCGCCACCAACAGATATATATTTAATAGAGATCAATTGCTATGTCATCAATTCACAATGTTAGACATGCAATCCAAATCATCATCTGAAATTCAAAGCTCAACTTATATTGTCTTTGATGTCGAAGTTAAACTCAATTTTAACTTAACGATTCAATCTTTTGAAAAATTTCAAATTGAACAAATTGTTCAAATTTCTCATTTAACTTTTCAACTTCGACTTCAAAAATGAATTTCAAATCATTTATTCCTTATGGAATATATTCACAACATTTCATATTTGGAAAAACATTTCCATACTTATTTAAAAATAAGTAATTCACAAATCCATTCTATTTTCAACATTTGAAAATATTCGATATACTTAAATCAAAATTAAGTACATATTTCATCTTTAAGGAAATCATTCTCTTTCACATATTCAATTGAGTTAAAACGAATGTTACGTAAAACATCGTTACGACAACTCAAAATCACTAGTATAGGAATTCGAAATTTAGATAGATGTATAAATCCCAATACTATACAAAACATTTCCTTTCGGAAATCATTTACTATAACAACAGTGTTATAGTCCACCATTTCCTTATATTCGAAAACGTCTATTTCAACAATGAATGTTGAAATCTATGGTTTCGATATTCAATGCCTTTGAAAACATCTTTTAAAACAATTACTTCGTTTTAAAATATCACTTTCCCAAAACATGTCCATTTTATTCAATAATATATTCACAGTCCAAAATTGTGAATATACTTCACTAACCCCATTTCAATATTTCCTGCACATTTTATTTCAAAGATTATCCACTGTCCAAAATTGTGGATATACTTTCTTTAACAAGCTATAAAGATTTACTTATCAAAATAAGTCAGTTTCGAATTTATAAACAACGTTTATAAATTTCACTTCTATTCATAAAGACTTCAATTTATAAAAATTGCTTTATTAACCCATTCCTTTATAACTCAGTTTTATATCAGAATTTTAATTTACAAGTAAATTACTTATAAATTCTTTTATTTCGCAACTTCGAATCATTTTATAACTTCACATTATAAAACTTTTAATTCTGAAACTTTTCATCCACTTATGAAATCCATTAAATATTTCACTTTAACACTTATACAATTCCAATATTTTATTAACACTTTCAAATCTTCAATTTAAGCCGTTTATAATAATTCAAAATTTCCAATTTAAACTATTATATAAATTTATCAGTTTTCCATTTCCAAAATAATCATTAGTTCTTTAGTAAATCCTTCGTCGAATTGATTTCCAATTTAATCACATTTGATTCATTCACATTGGATTTTTACTAACATTCATTCATATTCAATTAGTTCACATTCACTAATTTATATTCAAGTTAGTTTGCTTCAATTCGAATTTGATTCTCTTTAAATTTACCTACCTTTCAATTTGAATTTAATCACTTAGCTTTCAAATTCCATTAATACAATTTCATTAACACTTAATGAATTTTCCATACAATCAACTAGCAAAACCAAATTTATTCAATTTGCTTACATTCAATCTGGTTCAACATACTTAATTTCAATTGGTTTATATTCTAGTTCAAATTGAATTTTTTTTATACTCACCATATTCACAAATTCACTTTTACAATTAAAGTTGAATTTTCTTTATATACTCAAATTCATATTCATTCTTCACTTTATCAATTCATTTTGATATCAAATTCAATCTGATTCAATATTGCTTAAGCCATGTTTCATTTTATCTCTTCTTGCATTTATTTTCACCATAAAACTTAAGTTCGCCTCAAATTTATTTGAAATTCTATTTTATTTAACTTAACTTAGATTTCATTTCAAAAATCATTTTATTTAACTTGTACTAAAGTCAAATTCATATCACATTCAAAATTCAGATTTTGTTTTACTTAACAAAACTGTTTAACCATTTCACAACTGGTTTTACTTAAACTTCTCATCTTATAAGTTAAACAACTTATTAATTTTAAACTTCCCAATTCATATCATATAATCACTTATCTTTCAAGTTCAACTTTTCATCTCAATAATTTTATCAAATCAAGTTCAATTTATTTAACTTCCCTTAGTTAAACTTCAAATCGTATATTTATTAACACTAATTCAATTCAATTTAACTTTTCTTTTAGTTAAATTTTCAAATCCATATATTTATTAATGCCAACTCACTTCAATTTAACTTTTCTTAAGTTAAAAACCTTTATTTCATATTCAATATTCACTTTACTTATATAAGATCTATTCCAAATTCATTCATCTTATATTTTCTAAAACAATTTTATACTTCTTTGGATTTGAAAAACATTCTCTTTTTAAAGTGTTTCTAGTAACTATTCATATTAAACATCATAAACTAAGCTTTGTGTAAACCAAAGCTCTGATACCACCTGTAACATTCCCCCTTTTGACCGCCTCCAGTCGGTGATTAAACCAACTCGAAACGTTCAAAAAGACGAATTGTTATTTAGTTTATAAGGTTTAAACAGAATCAGCCACAGAAACACAGATAATAACAATCAATTAAAACAAATGAGATTTTATTTCATTACTATAAATCTTTTAGAATACATCAGAGTTTATACAATTTAATACAGATACAGCGGAATATCTTAAAATACAATTTTCTTCTGAAACTAAAAATGATTCTTTACTCTCTCTCTCTCTAACTTCGCTGCTCGAAAATCTTCAAGCTGTAGAAATACTCGGTCTGACCCGAGTATTATATTCAAAAGAAAATAATACACAGGTCAGTCTAATTCAAACCAGTTTATTAGTGCATAGAGGCAATAATAATTTAAATAGACGACGGTCACAATAATTCTCGTCTATCCAATTCTTTCAACAAAGAAATCGGATAACGAAAATATAACACTTAACAGTGTTAAACAATAAATCAGCAGATTTAAATCATCAACAGAGATAAACAGTATTATTGGCTGCCGTACACGCACGCGTGCACGGCCTCGCCAATACGACATAAAAGATCAATGCATCACGACGCAAAGAAATATCAATTCAAAACTGTCGAGTTTGGGTGGCTGCAGTGCACGCACGCGTGCACTGCCTCGCCAACCCGAGTGAATACTAACAGCAATCAAAGCTGTAGAGGTCAAGTCAGTAAACTGCAAGTATCAAAGAGGCAGGAAACAGTTCAATACCCAAGCAAACTCAAGAACAAGTTTCCAAACAACTCATTACTGAGCATTTCATCAAGTGCAAAATTCTTTATAAAAATGAACTGCAGCCCCACTTTGAATTCAAGGGCAAACTGCAACAATAACTGCAGCCACCGCATGGAAATTTGGGTGAAGGCAACAAAAATAAACAAGGATAAATGAAACTGGTCAAGCAAGTGCAGCAGCTACAACAAAACAAGGCTGCCTCAAAACATATGTATGCAGACCTAACGCCTCAAATGGCCAAGTACAACCGAAATCAAGAATTGCACTTAAGTTAAAAGCTATGCAGTGGAGACGTAAACAAGGGTATGTGCAGACCACTTGAAGTATGTTAACATACATGAAATACAAGTGCAAGTACACAATAATAACCAGACCACAGAGATATAAAAGGAATTCTTTTTGAAACATAAGGTTAGTTTTAAATCCAGGCTTTCAGATTTATATTTAAAATCCAAATTCTAAAACAACGCTTAATCTCCTCAACATCTTTAAGTTATTTAAAACAAATTCAGATTTAAAGCTTATTTGTTCCAAACCAAATTTCAACACTAACTTAAATTCACTTTAAAACTTTGGCTAAACTTAGTTAACATTGACCTGAGACTTACATTTGGCTTTCAGTTTCCAAAAAAAAAACAATCGTTCAGGTTCGAACTATATAGCATCACATAACTAGCAATAGAAAGTACAGTACAACATCAAGCTTAACGAAACAGCCATCACAAAATCAAGTTGGTCAATATGATCAAGACAGATACAACACGACTCAAAAGAATCTACAGTGAAATGCAGACAACAATCTATCTGGCAACAATGATGAATCAACGAATGCAGTACTCAAGTAATAGTCAAAAGTATCATGTACAAGTCTACAAATATCACATGTATGGTGTCAAGTGAAGCTCGGTACAGACCAAACTATTACAAATGCAACATATTCAAGTTGATACAAATGCACAGTTACAGTTCAACAAGACAAGGGTGTCAGTAACTCAATATCACAATATCAGGGACACAGAGCAACAGAATAAACAGACTCAACAGATATCACAAGAGATACAAGTGAAGCTACTCATAAGCATCAACAAGCATAGGTGAATGTGCAGACTAGAGTGATGTATGTAGCAGTGACTTAAGTTTCGAATCAAAATAAGGCCGCAGGTTAGACAACTCAAAGTCAGAAGACTACAAGCAACTGGAAAGACAAAGCATCATCAAGTATAGTTCAACTTAACTACAAAAGAAATGTACGCAGCAGCCCAGCAAGTATATCAATGTCAATATATAAGAAAACTGTAATTGTAGACTCACCGATACATGCATACACACATACAATTGTATATATGCACATATATAGAGTCATATCTAATTAGTCAATACAGTAATCGAACAAGTATCGGAATTTTAATGAAACTGCAGTTACAAACAAGAACAACTACAAGGTGACTGGGATGAACACAGGGGCCGGAGGAAAGAATCACAGAGTCGAGCAACAACACATACAGGTGAAGGTCAGAAATCTTCCCAAATTATTAAACAAATTCAAATGGCTAGTTTCAAGAATGACCGTAGTCAACTAATAGTTTTTTTTTCTTTTCAAAATCAAACTCAATTTATTTTCGCAAAATCCTGCTTTCAAACCAAGTCCCAAGGTATCAAGTTCAAACGAATCCAAAGTCATAATGGAAATCGAACAAATATCAAAACCACAATGAAACTGCATTTACACCCATGAATAACTGCAATGTAATTAAGGGATGCCGAAGTCAAAAAGGAACGATATCAACATCGTAATTTCAAGTTAGCGAAAACGAAAATCACCAATCACTAAAACTAAAATCGAATTGCAGAAGTATTAAATCACGAGTGAATTAGATGTGAGTAACTAGGGTTACTCACCTTTTTCACGAATCGAAGCAGCGTCGAGCACGAGACCTTCGATCGACCAAGCTATTGGGGTCGGCATCCATGAATCGAACGAGCCCTAATTTTTCAGAGACGAGCGAGCGAAAATCTTTGAGGCCGCCATTTTTTCTTCGTCGCTTATTTTTGTTTTAGGGTTTTGGAATGAGACTGAAAGGGGATCGGGTTGGTATTTTAAAGAGGAAGGGGGAGAACGTGGATCGTGGGTTTGGGTATGGCTGGTATGGGTTGGGTATAGGCTGAGTTATGTTTATTTTTTTTTCTTTTATTTTTTTGTTTTCATTTAAAAACTGATTTATTTTGTAAAGATATTTTCTTTAATTTGTTTTGTTTAATTATGTTGTTAAAATTTTATTAAGTGTATTTATTCATTTATTTTGTATTAAATAAAATTTAACAAGAGAATTCAAATCAATTTACAAATTCCAAATTCAAACAGAAATTAACAGTCGATATTAAATCGTTAATTTACGAAGATTTTATCGTTATAAAAATCTTCCAACAATAAACAACAAATTATCTGTCAACTTTAATCGTTTATCGATGATTATAATTCGGGCGAAAATCCAGGTTGTTACAGAATTTCAATTTGAATCCGATTAAATTTTCTACGCGTTTATACGCCATATATTCACAAAACAATTCCGATAAATACGAAAATTGAAATCCAGTAATAATTCAATATTACGGACCCAATGAAACTCGTTTCGTCAAATTCCGAGACTGTGCCTCGAAATGTTATTTTTAAATTCAATTCAAACGATATAATTTCAAAACTGAACAAATCGCTTTCAAATTCAATTCTGAAACTTCTATTATCTTCAGTATTATCAATATGAATTTTCTAAGCCTTTAAATTATTTTTAACCGGCTTAAAATCGAAGATTCAAATTTTATTCAACTTTCAATAGATTAAATTCAAAATTAAATCACCAATTCATTCTGAAAATTTGAAATTCAAGTCAAATCATCGTCCAAATATTTAAAATTAATTAAATATTCTCAAATTAAATTGTTCAAAATTCAGGGTCGTTACAATACGAGCCTTTACGATTTCAATTGTATAACCTGTCTCCTCAGGAGGCAGCTATAGCAGGCATAATATAATGGTACCTATGCTGGCTAAGATTTATATTCTACTTTCGAAACGTTTTCCACTATGCACTAATAATAATATCCAAAATGATTTGATTTTGCGTAGTAAGCATCTTTGACTATCATAAGAAGAAATCTCCTCCAAGTCTGCGTTTGCATTGTGTGTGTGGTGGGAGGTCTTATGGTAGTTTCATTTTCCAAAAGCATTGCGAATTGACATTAAAGTTTTCCTGTTGTTTATTTTAAAGAATAACTGTTTTACGATCTCACACCAGTCTTGCTATATTACAGCATGATAGGGGATTCTCGCTTCGCGGTTAGGTGGCGAACGGGAGACTCTTACCCCTACATGTCCCTGAGAGGGATGGGTTGGTTAGGCAGAGGCCGTGACAGTCGAGAGGCTGGCCGTAAAAGCAAGTTTGGGGTATCACTGTCAGCCACGGTGGGGCTGGGATGGTTGAAAAGCCTACCAGTTGTGACCGCTTACTTCGGTACGTGACAGCGTGGTATCGGAGCATATGGTTAAGCGACAACCCTGCTCTGTTGGGTGTTACTCATTAGAGATAGAGTCAGTAGTACTCTAGAATGAGTGTGAGTGTAATAATAGATATGAGCGCGTATTTGTTATTTGAATATAAAATTGTTTTGTATTGTGTTGACTTATCGGTTGATTGTTTATAGATTCTGGTCGGTGCAGTCTAGCTAACTGTAATCGATAGGGGTTTCTAAACTCTAAACAAGATAAACCGACATAGTATTGATTTTAAAGCAGGTAAATGAGATAATTTTACCTAAAACTATTTTCGTATATAAAGGAAATAATTTTCTGTAAATTATTACAGTATATGGTTGCATGGTTGCTAGAAGTAATAATATTAAATTATTCCCATTGGAATTGAATAAGAAATTGAAACCGAAACTCCAAAGTTAAGAAATTAATTCACATACGAATGAAATCTGAGAATATAAATTATAAATGTGATTTGTAATTTAAAACGGAATTCCAGAGAAGTTTTTGGAAATGTTTTGAAAAGAGTTTGAAAATTTTGGGGATTTGGAAAGTTTAAATTCCTTTTTGAATTGAAAATGAATTTCAAAGGATTTTGGAAAAATGTTTTGAAGGAATGGAAAGCTCTAAACTCTTTTCGGTCGCTGGAAAATAACTTCGGTAATGACTGCAGCATCACCGATGTTCATTTTCGGGTTTCCAAAAGAGAAATTGCTGCCAAATTGTTTTAAATGGAAGTTGTTTGAAAAATTTGTGTTTAGTTTTGGAAATTCAAAGGATAATTTGAATTGTTTTCAAAATGGCTTTGAAATGTTGGTAAACTCTGGAATGCTATATAAAAATATTTATGTAATATTATGAAGTTGATAACTTGTAAAGTTTAAAGTGTAAATAAAAATCCATTTAACGAATGAAATTTATAAATGTGAATTGAAATATAAAGAGATGAATTCATATGTGAATAAAATGGTGAATATAAATTGTAAATGAATTTATAAATGAAAATAGAATTCCAAGAAGGTAATTGAGAATAAAATTCCTTAATGAAAGTGGAAAATTGAAGACAAATTTGATGATTGAACAAAAGAAGTGAACTAGAATTGAAACTGAATATTGAAAACAAAATTGAATTGTGTGAAATAAAATGAAGTTTTGAGATTAGTTTGAAGTGAACTAAAGATAATTGATAAATTCAATATTCAGAAGATAAATAGAATTCAAATTGAATTGAATGGTAAATTTAACTCAAATGAGAAATTGAAATGTGAAATTGAATTCAAATAAAATTTGAAATGTAAAATTGAAGATAATGGATATAACTTCAAGAGTGAACTAAAGATGATGTGATAACCCGGAATTTTGGACAATATCAATTTAATAATCTGTATTTAAAATTAAATTGATTTGATGATCTTTGTAATAAATTTGAATTAATTTAATAATTTAACTAAATAAATATTTAATTAATGATTTATCTTTTAAAAAGTTAATAAAATGATTTATATTTATAATGCATATATATATAATTGTATATATATTGTAAATAGATGAGCTTTGGTTTTGAAATGGAATAAATAAATAAATCTTGTTTTCTAATATATTTTGGGTAATTTGGAAATCATGATTTAATTTAATTTTAAGCTTTTTAATAAATAACTATATGGTTTTAAAATACATAATATAAATGTTTAATTGTTAAAATAGATTTTTAGCTTAAGTTCAAATTTAAATAAAAGGTTTATTTTATTTCTTTTTAAATATTATTTGATATATATGATTTAAACATAGAAGTTTAAATACAATTTACATATGGTATTAATTCTTTGAATAATATAAGTAATTTACAATCTCTTTTATAAATTATTTAAAATAGTCAAATTTGATATTTTCGAATAATAATTATAATACTTTGATTTTATAAATATAAATAGACTTTAATAAAATAGAATGGTTATTTTAAATTTAAATGGTAGTTATATATGCATATATATAACTTGATTTTAATTTGGATTTAAAATATGAAATTGGATTTATAATAGAAATTAAAAGAATAAACATTTTAAAAATATTTGAATAAGCTTTTAATTTTATATAATTTGTTTATTTACATTTTCTTTAAAAGAGAAATGCATATATACATTTAGGTAAGTATTTATAAATAGCAAATTAATATAAAAGCTTTTATTTACATTTAAAAATAAGAAAAGACTACTTAAATTACAAGTGTACATCTATAAGGACCTAATATAACATGTGTTAAGACATGAATTAAACAATGAGACAAGTGTCATTTTATTTCCATTTTTCTTTTCTTTTATTTTACTAAATAATTTTCAGCTTATAAACAATGCCTTCTCTTTTCCATTCTTTTACTATTTCTTTCTCAAAACTTAAAGATTTCAGTTGAATAATTTGCTCTAACAAAATCTGAAATCAACTTCTCAAACAAATTTCTCAAAACAACAATCGGTAAACAACTCCTCTCAAAACCAAATCAGTAATCCTCAAATCTGAAATCATCTCTAAACCAAAACATATCTAAAAAAAATCATATTTGCAAATCCACTTTCAAATTTCCAGAAAACAAATCTGTCATCCTCAGATCAAAAACATGTGGATCAGTTCAAAATCAAAACAGAGATCCTCAAAACAATCCTCTCTGTTTTGAAAGAAAATCTGTAACCTCTTCATAATGCATTCTGAAGCAAATAAACAAGGCCTGCATCATATTTGATTTCTGCATGCACCTGGAAAGGAAGCAAATCTGCATCATTTTCTCTGCAACCTGGAAACATGCAGCATTATTAAATCAAGCAACTCAAGTTTTTAAATCAAAGAAGTATTCAAAGTTTAAAAGTTTTCATAAGCAAAAGACATTTTCCAGCACTCAAATTCAAAAGCTATTTCAAACTAGAGGCTCTATTCTTCTTCAAATCTGTGAGTAACTTCATTTATAAAACTTAAAGTATAATTATGGGTTGCATGTTATTGATGTGATCAATATGTTTTTGTAGAATATGATTTGCATATGTGTATATATATTTATGTGAATGTATGTGTGTATGAATGAAATACCTGTGAATGATTGTGAATAATGTGTATATATAAGCTCTGTTTATATTACAAGCTTAATTCCCCTTAAGAAAAATTCATTTCTCTTCATACATTTAGTTTTAGGTTTTGATTTCTAAATAGAAAATACTGATAAGGCTGTAATACTATTTTTAAAAATAAATTCAAGTGTTGATATTAAGGAATTATTTCCAAAAATAAGAAATTACAGTGAAGGTAAATTAAAGTCAGGAAATAAAAGATCTTAATTTTTAGTTTTAACTTCATAATTTGGTTTGTAGCTGGGAATGATGAATTTAGACAGTAAATTCATGATTTTTAGAAAAGTATTCAGAGAGTTATGCTTAGTTGATCAGAATTGAAAGTTTTGTTGATTTCTGACAAACGGCGACTAGTGGTTGGTCGAGCTTTGGCCTGAAGGTGGTTTGTGTGGCAAGGAGCTTGGGAAAAATGTCAGGTGGATGATCGAAGTATGGTGGCGACAGTAGGAGGTCGATGTCGTTCTTAAACCTAGTTTTAGACTAGATCGAAATATGGGTTACCACGGCATCTATGGTAAATCGAGCTGTATGGGATTTTGGGAGATGGAAGATTGGTCGTAGGCGAGGTCGTGGCCGGAGTAGCAACTTCCCTGGTGATCGGCGGTTTGAGAATTAGGCGTTGCCAGGTTTTGGGTTTATGAAGTAGATTTTGTTCCAGATTTGAGCAGTAACACTCGATTTTGATGTCGAGTTGCTAGTGTAATTCTGTTGGTCAGATGAGGGTGAGATGATGATCGTCGATTTGTAAGAATCATCGTGGATGGTCAGAGGATGGTGTTTGCCCAGTGCACGTGCACGTGCACATCTGAGTATCTGATGTGTTTTAGGGAAGAAGGAGGAGCGACTCGGGTAGGTTCTCGTGAATTTTGGTTAGAGACTCGAAGTAATTCTCAGGTTTTTGGAAGGAGAGGCTCGGGTTAATGTTTGTGTTACAGGTTTAAAAAGAAATCTGTTTGTTTAAAAATTTAAATCTGAAGTCTAGATTGTTAAGCAAAGATTTAAACAAAGTTTAAATCTAAAATTTAAAATCAGGATTTAAGTTTAGTTTGAATTCTAGTTTTTGGAATAAAAGAAGTTTTTAAATTTAAAATGTTTTAAACAATTTTAATGTTAAAGTGTATTTTAAATTGATTTGAATTTAAAATGAATTTGGTTTTAAATTTCTTTAATTAAGTAAATATTTCTTTAACATGTGCTTAAAAAAAAATTAAATGGTTTTAAAAACTTTGTTAAAGTTAAATTTGAATTCATTTTAAATCTTAAATTTAAAATGAAATTTAAAAGTAAATTTAAAAGTAAATTGTTTTAAATGTTTTATGAATGATAATTTAATCATTAATAAGAGATAGGTTTATCTTAAAGATAATTAAGATTTAATAGTTTGGGATAAAATAAATTATTAAGGTTTGATTAAATTAATTAAGGTTAATTAATTTGAAATTTAGGATCATTAATTTGATTATAAATTAATGGTTAGGAATAAATTAATCAAGTAATTAAGAATTAATTAAGTTATTATTAGGTACTTAATTAATTAAGTAATTAGAGATAAATTTATTGGTAATTAGAATTAATTAATTTGTAATTAAAATTGGATAATTAAAGTTTAATTATTTAAGAAAATAATTAAAGAATAGTTAATAGTTAATGTAGATCATTAACTTGGGATTAAATAAGTAATTAATTAATGTAATTAATTTTGATAATTAAATATATTAATTAATTAAGGTTAATCATTTGTGAAATTGTTTAATTAAATATAATTACTTAATGGAAATTAATCAAGGGATTAATTAAGAAATTAATTAAGGAATAATTAATTTATTTTAAGAAGTAATTAAGGGTAGTTAATTACTGAATGTGATTAATCAATAGTGATTAATAAATTATGGTTTAATTAAAGATTAATTACTTAATGTAATTAAGTAATGATAAAATGTAATTAAGGATCATTAATTAATATAATTAATGATGTAATTAAGAATTGATTAATTAAGGAATAATTAATAACTGAGTGATTAATTAATATAATTAATTAAGGATTAATGTAATTAATTTTAGTTAATTAATTTATAAAGTAATTAAAGGTTAATTACTATAAGAGGTTAAGAATAATTAATTTGTGAAATTAATTTAAGTATTAATTACTTGAATGTATTTTAATGTTAATTAATCAAGGATGATTGATTAAAATGAATAATTGGATGGTGAATGATTAATTAATTGATAATTAATTAATAGTGACTTAAGTAAGATTGTTAATGATGGAAGTAATTAATTTAATTCATTTTAAATTAATTATAGATGGTAATTAATAAATCATGGTTTAAGGATATTGAATGATACTGATTTACCTTGAATGGTTTCTCAGAGATGAGATAATTGATACTGTATGATTTGGATGCTTTGGTTGCATAATGATGATTATATGGATTATCTGCTTTTAATGATAATGTCGATTATCTATTGTGAATTATCTATCTGTATGTAAATAGATAATAGAATTGAATTGTTTTAACTTTAAAACAACTTGGCCTTAAAAGATACGCTTTGGATTTCGATGAGACCGGGATCGGGTTTCCGTATACCGGATTTCCAGGTCTGGAGACCCGAATACCACATCGATCCAAATTAACGATGGGTCGTGAATCAAGTGAAGATGAAGATTCAGAGTGCAAGGGTTATTGTCGTTAACTCTGAGGGTGATTCCAAAACGAGTGTAACGAGATAATGCCTTCGGTTTCGTTCGAACCCGGAACGAACTTGTATGGATTGAATGCTTTCAGCACATCGTCAGGCGGACGATGAGCATTCTAAGTGATATGTTCTGATTAAAGGTAATCGTAACCTCAAGCCTCATCAACCGGGAATGGCTAAAACAGGGGAGGTGCAGCAAGGCTTCGTGGGTAGCACCCACTGAGAGCAAGATAGATCCCTGTCTAGAGGTCCCTTTTCTTTTTATTCGGCTTAGTGTGTGGTTGGTCGCGCCAACTACGGGGTTATCTTGTTCGGAATTATCCAGTAAGGGATGGTTCCGGCTTTGTGTTGCAGAGGAGCGGGCGTAGTCCTCGGTACGGTGATCTAGGCCACGTACTGTGACGGGCGGTACCCCAGTAGCCCTGCCATTGTATGGAATCCAAACTCCAATAAGTGCCGTACGTATTAGTTGTGCCCAA
This sequence comes from Allium fistulosum, assembly GCA_030737815.1. NCBI lineage: Eukaryota > Viridiplantae > Streptophyta > Magnoliopsida > Asparagales > Amaryllidaceae > Allium > Allium fistulosum. The sequence continues at coordinate 242,184,033 of CM060902.1, forward strand.
CTATGTTGGAATGTGAGATGTAAGCATTTCAGCTATTTCTATATTTTACTTGAAAACCCTAGACCCTATTATAATAAAATCAGATTTCCTATCAAATGTTTTGGTTAGCGTAAGGTAAAAACTTACCCATGTTTATTTGTGGGGAGTCTTACGTGATACCTTTTCTTTCTAAAGGTTTTGAAGTTAAGCAAGTTTAACCTGTTACTCACACCAGACCCATGTCTGACCCAAGTTGTTTATTTCTGTTTTTATAAACTCTTGGGTACTCAAACTTTTACGAGTAGCCAAGGGATTCAGGTTTAGCTTTGACGAATTGTGGAGGAGCAATGGAGCAGGAGGCTTCAGCGTTGTAGATATATATAGTAGTTCCGCTGTGTCTGTATCTCTGTAGTGTATTGAGTTGTAATGTCTAGACAGATGTTATAACTGTCTAGTAAGTGATGTATATGCTGTGTAACTCTGTAAAGTGTTGTATACTATGTAATAGTATATGTTATTAATATAATTTATTCGTTCCGCTGTGAGATCGTTGTTGTTGTTTCTTTCTTTCTTCTCTTCTTTTCTATTTTCTACCCCTTTCTTTCTTATTAATGATACGACTTTCTATAGAGTAGATTTTGAGTTCTGGATTTCTGTAGACCTTGAGAGGGGATCCGTTTGTTGGATTGTTTTGGTCCTGTTTGTTTCGAGAAGCATCAGCAAAGATTGGACTGCTCAGGAAGGATGAAGGCAACCCAGAATCGTCAAAAGAGTTATGTGGATTAGAGATGGAGATTTTGGAATTCGAAGTTGGGAATTCGTTGTTATTTCTTCGATGAAAGGAGCAAGTGAGTTTGGGTAAGACTAGGAAGATAGCTCCGAGTATATTAAATCTTTCTGAGTTTTTGTGAGGATATGTGTTTTGGCTTCGGTATTGAATTACCAGTTTGGATCCAGTAGAGCGAGTAACCCAGTATCTATATCTGGGAAACTCGGGATAATTTTAGGTAGTTTATCCGGATCTATGTCCGGATAGCTAGAGTTGTTTGTTTGTATGGATTGTTTGTTGGATGAAATGGTTTGTTTGGATGAATGGTTGTTTGATTGATAGTGTATGGTTGATGTGTATGCTTGGATTTTTGAAAATAAATTTAAATTTTTTTTGGATTATCTTTTGTTTTAAATTTCGAGGACGAAATTCTTTTAAGGGGGAAGGAATGTGATATCCCGGGATTTCGAGGAATTTAAAATGTGATAATCTCTAAATTTAAATTATTTAAATTGATAATATTAATATAAATAACCAAATAATATAATAATAAGATGTTTTAATTATGGTATAGATTGATTTGTAATAAGAATAATTGTTTAAATTATGTTATTTTATAAATTTGATTTTTAATAGATTTATCATTTCTAAAATTAATAAGTATTGTTTAAATATATATATATTGTCTTGAGTTGTTTTTAAATGAAATAATTAAGTTCAAACTTAATAATGTGTTTATATAAAAATATAAATGTTGAGTTGATTTTCAAATTGGATTTTAAAAGTAAAACTTGAATTTGAATCTGGATTTAAGTTTGAATCTTTAAAAGATAATTATTTTAATATATTTTGATATGAAATGTATGAATAAAGTTTTTATTTAAAATAAGATTTGTTTTACAATATTTTCTTTAAAAGAAATTTATTTATATTTAGGAAGTGTTTATTTAATAGTAAATAAATACAAAAGATATGTTTACACTTAAAAATGAATTAAATATATTATATTAGAATATAAATGAGTTTTTATTTTATTTTCTTTTAAAGGTTTCATTTATGTATAATCTAGAAAAGCATTTATAATTTATAAATGTATTTATCTATTTAGGAAATAAATATAAAAGCTTTTTAAAACTCTTTTTAAAAAGAATATAAATGGATAATGACAAGTGTTAAATTTTTAAACATGGAAAATACATGTGTGAGATAATTAGCTAAGGTATGAGACAAGTGTCATTTTCTTATCATTTTTCTTTGATTTTTAATAAACCATAAATTAAGTTATATAAACCTACATCTACATTTCTTTTTCTTCTCTAAGCTCATTTTCAAAACAAACTAAAACCAAAAGAAAACTGTACAACCGAAATCATCTCCAAACTAAAATCATTTCCAGCTCAAATATCCAAACTGAAATTCATCTCAAACCTGAAACCTTCCCCTGATCAAAATCAATACCCTGTAATTTATTTCTAAAACCAATATCATTTCCACAAACCAAAACATTGATTCATTTCCAAATCAAAAATCTTCAACCTGAAATTTCTCAAACCTGGAATCATTTCAAAAGCCTAAGTTCAAAAGCCTGCAACCATTTTCATGTTTCAAACCAAGTCTGTAACCCTTCTCAAATGCCTGAAACCATGTATTCTTTCAAGCCTGTAAACATTTATTCTTCAAGACCAGTAATTAATGCATGCAAGTAAATCTGAAGTTTTCAAGAGCTTCTCAAATTTTAAAAAGGAATCAAGGGAGTCAAATTGAAAGTAGATTCAGTTCAAAGCTTCCAGTTTTCAAAAGATCAACATTCCAGTTATAACTTCTCTGTTCAACATTTTAGGTGAGTAAACCTTTAAATTAAAACCTAAAGTATCTAATATTATTGCATGTGAATTAATGTGTGGTAATTGCTTTGCATGTCTGAAATTATGTATGCTCTTGTATATTTAAGAAATGTGTATATCTGTTAATTTTAAACATCTAATTATTAGTTCAATACTCTGCCTTTAAACTGTGAACATGGAATTCCCCTTAGATTGATGCAGATAATATATGTTGGAATTAACTTGGGAATGTATGCTTGAAATTTATATATAGGCATGTTTGTTTTTAGATCTAAATACATGTTGAAACATGTGTGCATTTGTTTGAGTGAATCTCTGTTCATAACTACAAAGTTTGGTTTTGACAAAATTCCATAATCTCTTCTCTAGTTCCTTGATAGTTTAGTTTTCAAACCATTTAAGTTGTTTAAAACAGAAACTAGAAATTTTTAAAGTAATCTAAATATGTTGGTATTCATATTATCTGGAAATCAAGAATCCAGTAAAACTTCCAAATATGTTAAATTCAAATATAAGTTTTCTTTGATTCGTTTTGATAATATGAATCACTGTCTCAAATCATGATTTTTAAAACAAAAATCATAATTTTTAAAATTCTATCAAGTGGGATATCTGGTTTTGTTCAGAAAATAAATTTTGGGTCTTTTCTGACGATCGATGGAGTTTGGTTGGTCGGGATTGCTACTGGAGGTGGCTGTGAGGTCATTGGTCAAGGCAAAAATGGTAGGAGTAGTGATAGTTCGTCATGGCGGCAGCAGTTCGTCAGTATAGGGTTTAGTGAATGGTTTTGGTCAGTGTTGAAGTCGAGGCTTTTTCGTGGACGTGGTCGAGCTGGAAGCTACCGCACCTGGGGGAAATGAGGCATGGGTTAGAGATGGAGCTTTGGTCGAAGTCGTGGGAACTCTAGTGGTCGGAATTTGACTGGCGATGCTTTTTCCTGGCAATTGGTTTGGGTTCCAGTTCAACTGGATGGCTCGATTTTAAATCGTGGCGTGTGGTGATGTTTTGATGGTTGGGATGGGTTGCTGGAGCGATCGTGGTTGTGTGGGAGGTTCTGGCGATGGTCGGAGGATCACCGTTGGTGGTGTAAGGTGCACAGTGGCACAGTGTGTCAGTTGTTTGCATTTTTGGGTTCGTGGGTTTTTCTCGAAGGGGTCTCGGGGAAGAAGGGCTTTGGCTCGAGTTTATACTAGGGTCGTACGCGAGAGAGTGAGTGATAACTGTTAAAAGTTTTAACAGTTTAGCTTTTAAACCAAACAGTTTTAAATTTTAAAACTAAACTCTGTTTTAAAAAGGGAAATAAGAAGAAGGAAGACTTGGCTTTAGTTCTACATATGGGTCAAACCCAAAGTAAATATTTAAATCAGTTTTTAAAATTTAATTAAAGGTAAGATTTTAAATTTAAATAATCAAGTTAAATAAATTGTCTTGAAATTTCATTTCTTTGTAATGAATGTTTTAAATAAAATTAAGTTGTATGAATTGATTAACTTAAATATATTAAGTCAAATCTTAAGTTATTTTCAAACTTAATTTGAAATATAATAAGGTAATTAATAAGGAAATGTTTATCTTAAAAACTTAATTTAAGTTTGAAAATAATGGAATAAATAAAGAGTGATTTATTAATTAAATTAGTTAATGGTTAAGGATAAGTAAATTAACAATTAAGGCTTTCAAGATTTATTAACTTGTAACTAAGGATTGTTAATTAATAATTAGAGATAAGTAATTAATGATTATTTATTTTAACTTAATTAATGATTTTAATTAAGTAAGTTAATTATTAAGATCAAATGTTTTATCTCAAGATTTAATTAAGATTTTCAATGAGTTGAAATTAATTAATTTAATTAAGAATTTAAGTTTAAATTAATTAATTTAATTAGCAAGGATTAATTAAATGATTAAGGGTTAATTAAAATGGCAATTAAGAAGTACTTAATAAAGTTTTATTAAGTAATAATTAAGTTTTCTTAATTGATAATTAAGAGATTATTAATCTATAATTAAAGTTAATTAAGGATTAATTAACTATTATTAAGGGATTAATTAATTGTCATTAAAGATTGATTAATAGGTAATTATGGATTAATTAATTTGTAATTAAGGTTGTTAATTAATAATTAAGTTTTATTAATTAATAATTAAGAAGTAATTAATTAGTTAATTAAGTTTAATTAATTAATTATAAAAGTAATTAAGGATTGATTACTTTGTATTAAAGGATATTGATTAATAATTAAGGTTTATTAATTAATAGTTAAAGAATAATTAATCAAGGATTAATTAATTTGTTTAAAGGGTAATTAAGGTTGAGTTACTCAGTTATGATTTAAGAAATGAATGTGATTTATTTAAGTTAATTAATTTGTTAATTAATTAAGGATAGTCACTTGGTAATTGATTAAGTATAGTTACTTAATAAGATTGATTAAGTATAATTACTTAGTGTAAGTAATTAATAAATAAATTACTGTATGTAATTGGAGTAATTATTTAAGGTTGATAAATGAAAGTAATTGATTAATGATTAATTAATTAAATGGATTGTAATTAATTAATGTTGATTAAGCAAGAATAGGAATTAATTCTTAAGTAATTAATTTAATTTAAGTTGATTAAATTAATTATAATAGAGATTAATAAATGGTTGCTTATGAATAATGGTTGAGTAGAATGTCTGATTTGGTTGATATCTATTGGATGATATACTATGATATTCTGTGATATGATATTAGATATATCTGTGATAAATGTGTAATATTTATCTATGTTAAAGCTGTGTGAATTCAAGTATTGAATTGAATTGTTTAAACCTTTAAACAACTTGGCCTTAAAAGATACGTTTTGGATTTCGATGAGACCGGGATCGGGTTTCCGTATACCGGATTTCCAGGTCTGGAGACCCGAATACCACATCGATCCAAATTAACGATAGGTCGTGAATCTCAAGTGAAGATGAAGATTCAGAGTGCAAGGGTTATTGTCGTTAACTCTGAGGGTGATTCCAAAATGAGTGTAACGAGATAATGCCTTCGGTTTCGTTCGAACCCGGAACGAACTTGTATGGATTGAATGCTTTCAGCACATCGTCAGGTGGACGATGAGCATTCTAAGTGATGTGTTCTGATTAAAGGTAATCGTGACCTCAAGCCTCATCAACCGGGAATGGCTAAAACAAGGGAGGTGCAGCAAGGCTTCGTGGGTAGCGCCCACTGAGAGTAAGGTCATCCCTGTCTAGATGTCCCTTTCTATTTCGACTTAGTGGTACGGTTGCAGTACACAACCGTGGGGTGATTTTATTCGGAATTATCCAGTAAGGGATGGTTCCGGCTTTGTGTTGCAGGGGAGCGGGCGTACTCCTCAGTACGGTGATCTAGGCCACGTACTGTGACGGGCGGTACCCCAGTAGCCCTGCCATTGTATGGAAATCCAACTTCAATAAGTGATAACGGTCTTGATTGTATACTTATGTATGCTGGAATTTAATAATGTAACAATTTCGGCTATTTCATATTTATTTGAAAACCCTAGACCTATTATAATACAATCGAATTTCCTATCAAATGTTTTGGTTAGCGTAAGGTAAAAACTTACCTATGTTTATGTGTGGGAAGTCTTACGTGATACCTTTGTTTTCAAAAGGTTTTGAAGTTAAGCAAGTTTAAACCGTTTACTCACACCAGACCCATGTCTGACCCAAGTGTTTATTTCTGTTTTATATAAACTCTTGGGTACTCAAATTTTTACGAGTAGCCAAGGGAGTCAGGTTTGCTTTGACGAATATTCTGGAGGAGCAATGGAGCAGGAGGCTTCGGCGTTCGTAGATATAGAATTCCGCTGTGTAGATCTCTGTGATAGTGTTTGTATTGTATTTGAGTTGTAATGTCTAGACAGATGTTTATAACTGTCTAGTATGTGATGTATATGTTGTATAACTCTGATAAGTGTTGTATATTGTGTAATACTTTTGTTATTAATATAATTTATTCGTTCCGCTGTGTGAGATTCTGATGTTGTTTCTTTCTTTCTTCTCTTCTTTTCTATTTTCTACCCTTTTCTTTCTTCATAATGATCCGACTTTCTGTGGAGTAGAGTTTGAGTTCTGGATTTCTGTAGACCTTGAGAGGATCCGTTTGTTGGATTGTTTTGGTCCTAGAGAAGGATTTGGTGAAGTATCTTAGAATTTTATAGAGTATCTGTGTTTTCTCTTCTGCTTCTAATTTCGAGTTTCCTCTAGCTAAGGATAGCTGAAGACAGTACCCTTGACCGAGGACTCGTCTATTCTTTGAGAAGTTGGTTATGTCTTTAAGATAACCAATGTTTCCGCTTGTTTGTGGATCTAGTTTGTGCTCGAGTCCATCGACATTCTCATCTATTTCAAAATCAGAGTTGTGCAGCGAAAGCAAAGGTAGTAGCTGTGCAAGAAAGGAAGTAACCTCAGATTTCTACAAGAAGTTTATGTGAATTTCTAAGTGTGTATAGAATTTTTTGGAATCTGGAAATTCAGTCTTCTATTGCTTGTGGAGTAGAGTTTGTGGATTTCAGTAGATTTTGGAATATCATCTTGTTGATAGGATCTGGAAATCATTTTGTTCTTAGTCCAGTTGTTTCAAGAAGCATCAGCAAAGGTTAAGCTGATCGGGAATAGATGAGGTAGCTCGGGATCGTCTGGTGAGTTATGCATATATGAGTCGGAGTTTGGAATTCGGAGTTGGAAATTGGAAACTGTTTAAAATTTTCTCCGATCAAAGGAGATATAAGATTTAGTAAGATTGGAGAGTAAGCTCCAGAAGTATTATGAGATTTTTCTGTGTTCTCAAAAGGATTAGTTCTTTGATCTATAGGATTGAGTTGCCAATTCGGATAACTGGAATTCATTGTATTTCACGTATCTCTGAGGAATACGTGTATGTTCTGTTACTGGTTACGGAATCAGCAGTTTAGAAGGATTTGGTAGTTGGGATGGTTTGAGATAGTCTGATATCTTGTTCAGATTTGTGATCTAGATGGGAAGGAGTTCTAGATTTTTGTAGATAGTTAATTAAGATCATGTTGAACGAGTATCCCGGTATATATATACTTGGGGAAACTCGAAGAAATTCTATCCAGATTTTTACTGGATAGTTAAATTTGTTTGATTAAATTGTTTGCTATGGTTGTTAGAATATGATTGATGGTGTGATTTCTGTTTAAATTAAAAATTTTACTGGTTTATTAAATTATCTTTGCTTTTAAATTTCGGGGACGAAATTATTTTAAGGGGGGAGGAATGTGATATCCCGGAATTTTAGCAATATCAATTTAATAATCTTTATTAATAATTAAATTGATTTGTTGATTTATTTTATAAATTGATGAGTTTATTCATTTTAAAAGGTTAATAATATTTTAAATTGGCAAGTTTATTTCTTTTGAAAAACTAATAACATTTTAATATTGGAAATATTTATTAAATATCTTTTCTAATCATTTTAAATTGGGAAGATTTATCTTTCTAAAACTAATATAAGTGTTTATATTTATAATGTATATATATATATATATTGATATATATATATATTGAATAGGGAATCTTTTAATTTAATAAAACTGTGTTTTCAAATTATAATATATATGAATATATATATTGTTATTTGAAGTTATGTATTAAATTCAATATGATAATTATCAAGCTAATGTTAAAAGTATTTTCCATTTAGAATATATACATTTGTATATATTGAGATGGAAAGAATATTGAATTTGAATTTAATGAAGTATTTTTCAAACTTTAATATATATATATAATTTGTAATTTGGAAATTTGTAATTTAACTTAATACTTTTGAAAATGATATTTATGATTTAAATAACAAGAATAATTTCTTAAAATATATATGTAAGCTTAAGCTTAAATAAGGATTAAATTAAGAAGTTTTATTTGTTTTAATAATCTTTTCTCTTTTAAAATTCAATTGTTTTTAACATTCTTTTTTTTTTAAAATTCAAAATGGTTTGTAAAAATATATATATAGTTAAGCTCAATTTCTCAAGCATTTATAAATATGTTATATATATTTGATTAAAGCTAAGATTATTTTAAATAATAGTTTTCACATTTGTATATGTATATAAGATCTTAAAGCTTAAATTTTAAAAAGATAAATACATTTTTATACTTATAAATATTTCATAAAAGCATATAAATGACTTAAATAAATGTATTAAAAACAAGGATAACATTTGTTGGCATATTAGAGTAGTTTAGTGACATTTGTAATTTGCAAACCTATGTGTAAGCTAATTAAAAGGACAAGTGGCTTTATCTATTTTATTTTCTTTTCTCCAAGTTGTAAAAATTTATGTAAGAAGGAAAAAATCTGTTTTCATTTTTCAGTTAAGATTATCTTCATTTCTTTCTCCACTAAAATAATTCGAATCTAAAAATTCAAAGAAGAATGAAACCTGAAATCAAAATAGAAACCTGGAAACCAAATTCAAAGAAGATGTAAATCTGGAAATAAAACTGGAAATTCAAATGCAAACTGGAAATAAAAGAAACAGGAGATCAAAACTCAACATTAGTTTAAAATCTTCAAACAAATTGAAGTCCAGAATAAGGAAATCAAATTGCAAGTTTATCATTCAACAAGCAAAAACAAAAGAAGTTCAAAACTGGAAAGCCTGGAAACAAAATCTGTTTTCTGTTTTAAATTACAGGTGAGTAAATTCTATTTTTAAAAACAGATTAATCTGGTTTAACTAAATTGCATGTGATGATATTGGATTATATTGAATTCTTCTGTTAGAATTTATCTGGATTTTCATAGGTATGTAGGTGAGATGTTTGATTTTATATATACTGTTCTCTGTTCAATATTACCTGATGAGCAAAACTTTCATTTTAAGACCTGGATCTATTATATAACTTGATCTTGTGATTAATTTCTAAAGTAAGATGGTGATATGAATGAAATATTGTCTGAATATATATATGTATGTGTATGTAAAATTGCTTGCATGTCTGGTATATACTCAGTTCTCTGTTATATGTTAACAGGTTTAAAATAAAAATAGAACAAATTTAAATTCCTCTTTCCATAGTCTCTTTTAGGATCTGATGTATAAATGAAAAATGTTAGTATCAACTAGATTCAAAATTTAAAAATAATCTCAAGCATTTATATTAAACAGTTATTTTTAAATTAAGATATCATAATGTTGATTAACATTTAGGCATAAAATCGAATGATTAAATTTCGAGTTTTGATTATACAATCTGTTTCGAAATGGAAAATGAAGATTTTTGGTATGTATATCAAGATTTTTAGATTGGTAATTAAAGAGAATTTTGAAATTTATGTTTTTGGGCATTTTGGTCAATCGGCGGCGAACGAAGATGATCTGGGTGCCGTGGTTGAACTCGAAGGTGGAAGGGAAGGGGGAGATCATAGGAAAAATGCATAAGAATTTTTCTGATGAATAAATTCTTCGAATTTGATCGAAGTAGGGTTTTAGGCTGTTTTTAAATGGGTTGAACTGTTGAGGTAGTCGCGACGTCCAGGCGCAACCGGAAGTGATCGCTCTTGTTTTCGTAGATTCTGGAGGTCGAGAGGGAGCTACGGCTAAAGTGTCGGGGTTTCTCGAGGTTAGGGTCGCCGTGGAGGGTGGTCTTTGGTGATGGTGTTTTCGAGCTGATGGGTTCGATATAGTCGAAGTTGAATCTCGATCGAATGGAGAAGTTTGGGGTGGTCGATAGTGTTGCCATGACCAAAGGTGACTTGCCGGAGGACTGATTAGAGTTCATCGTCGTTCAAACGTGGCGTGCACGTGCACAAGTTTGTTCGTGTGCATCTGGAGTTTTGAATTGGGGAAGAAGGTTTCTGGCTCGGGTTTGTCTCGGGGGGTTCTGATGTTTTACTCGAAGCGAGTGGTAATGTGGTTTGGTCTCGAGGGCTACTTCGAGTTTTTAAGTGTTTTACTCGGGTGTGGTTTTGAAGCAGACTTTGGTATTTTAAAAAAAATGTTTAAAAACAAAAGAAATTGTTTTGAAATGTTTCGAAGTTCTTAATTCAAGTAAACAAGTCTTGTTTATAAAATTAATTCGTTTTAAGTTAATGTTTAAACAAAGTTCTTGTATTTTTGAAATGTAAAAGTTTTTAAAATAAAATAAGTGAATTTTAATAATAAGTTTTGTATTAAATTTTATTTGATGACTTGGAAAAAGTTTAAATATTTAAAGGTTTAATTTAAATGTGTTGATTATTGATTGATCGCTAAATCTTATATTTTAATTTAAGTAAGGTTTAATGGTTAAGATTTAGTAATCGATTAAAATAAGAATTTTCTTAAGTATTTAGAATGTTGATTTAATTAAAGATAGTTAAATTAAAAAGGAATTTAGATAATTAAATTATTTTAATTATCCAGTGTTATTAGTAAATAATTGATTTAATTAAGATAATAGTCTCTTAATTAAGAACCTCTAATATGGTAAGTTAAGAATCATTTAATTAAAATAATTAAGTTAAATTAATTTGTGATTAATTAAGAAAATCATTTATAAATTAATTAAGTAATTACTTGATGAAGTAATTAAGAAATAATTACTGGATGTAATTTAGTAAAGATAAAATATTTAATAAAGTAATTAGAGGATAATTATTTTATGAAAGTAATTAAATAAGAAGGATTAAGGCTAATTACCTAGTATTATTAATTAAATAATTTATTTAATTAAAGGATTAAGGATAATTAATAAGGTAATTAATTATTTGTTAAGGTAATTAATTAAAAGTAATTAATTAAGGAAGATAATTAATTAGAGTTAATTACTGGTTAAGTTTAATCAAAGGTGATTAATAAATTATGGTTTAATTAAAGGTTAATTATTTAATGTAATTAATAAATAATTAAAGGTATAATTAGGGATCATTAGTTTATAATTAATGATGTGAATAAGAATTGATTAATTAAGATTAATTAATCAAATGACAACTAATTAATTGTAATTAATTAAGGATTAAAGTAATTGATTTTAATTAATTAATTTATGAAGTAATTAAAGGTTAATTACTGTATTTGATTAAGGATAATTAATTTGTGAAATTAATTAAAGATAATTACTTAAAGGTAATTAAAGTATAATTAATCAAGGTGATTAATTAAAGTGGATAATTAGAGAAAGATTAATTAATTTATTTGTAATTAATTAATGATTATATAAGTAAGATTTATAATGAAATAATTAATTTAATTTACTTTAAATTAATTAAGGGATGAAGTAATTAATTTAATTCACTTTAAATTAATTAAAGATAGAGATAGTTAATTTAATTCATTTTAAATTAATTATGTTGTGATTAAGTAAATCATTGCTTATATAAGAATGGATGACATTAATTGTCCTGAATGGATGTAATCTCAGAAATAAGATAAGTAATGTTGTATGATATGAATGCTTGGTTGTATTATGATGGTATTATAGATTAACTATTATGATATTGAAATGGATTGCCTATTTGGTTATGAATCATCTGTTTAATTGATAATGTGATTATCAATTGTGAATTGTGAATTATCTATCTGTATGAATATAGATAAGTTAAATTGTTTAAACCTTTAAACAACTTGGCCTTAAAAGATACGTTTTGGATTTCGATGAGACCGGGATCGGGTTTCCGTATACCGGTATTCCAGGTCTGGAGACCCGAATACCACATCGATCCAAATTAACGATAGGTCGTGAATCTTAAGTGAAGATGAAGATTCAGAGTGCAAGGGTTATTGTCGTTAACTCTGAGGGTGATTCCAAAACGAGTGTAACGAGATAATGCCTTCGGTTTCGTTCGAACCCGGAACGAACTTGTATGGATTGAATGCTTTCAGCACATCGTCAGGCGGACGATGAGCATTCTAAGTGATATGTTCTGATTAAAGGTAATCGTAACCTCAAGCCTCATCAACCGGGAATGGCTAAAACAGGGGAGGTGCAGCAAGGTTTCGTGGGTAGCACCCACTGAGAGCAAGATAGATCCCTGTCTAGAGGTCCCTTTATTTTATTCGGCTTAGTGTGTGGTTGGTCGCGCCAACTACGGGATTGTCTTGTTCGGAATTATCCAGTAAGGGATGGTTCCGGCTTTGTGTTGCAGGGGAGCGGGCGTACTCCTCGGTACGGTGATCTAGGCCACGTACTGTGACGGGCGGTACCCCAGTAGCCCTGCCATTGTATGGAATCCAAACTCCAATAAGTGCCGTACGTATTAGTTGTGCCCAACTATGTTGGAATGTGAGATGTAAGCATTTCAGCTATTTCTGTATTTTACTTGGAAACCCTAGACCCTATTATAATATAACTGGATTTCCTATCAAATGTTTTAGTTAGCGTAAGGTAAAAACTTACCCATGTTTATGTGTGGGGAGTCTTACGTGATACTTTTGTTTTCAAAGGTTTTCAAAGTTAAGCAATTTAAACCGTTTACTCACACCAGACCCATGTCTGACCCAAGTGTTTATTTTCTGTTTTATTAAACTCTTGGGTACTCAATATTGTATTGAGTAGTTGAGGGATTCAGGTTAGTCTCGACGAATACTGGAGGAGCTGAGGAGCAGGAGGCTTCAGCGTGTAGATATATAGAGTTTCCGCTGTGTATGTTGTATTGTACTGATGTACTTGTGATGTATAATAGACAGAAGTTTATAACTGTCTATGCTATGTTGTATAAATTATATACTCTGATGTATATGATACTATGTAATATCTTATGTGATATAATATATTTCTCGTTCCGCTGTGAGATCTCTGATGTGTTGTTGTTCTTTCTTCTTTTCTTTTCTTCTTCTATCCCTTTCTTTCTTTATAACGATGCGTCTTTCTGGGCAAAGAAAGCCGGGTCGTCACATTTAAAGATTTGCTACAGTACAGCGTGATAGGGGGTTCTCGCTTTGCGTTAGGTGGCGAACGGGAGACTCTTACCCCTACATGTCCCCGGGGGTAGTATAAGGCCTTTTGGAGTTGGTTGCGACTCGAGAGGGTGGCCGTAAAAGCAAACCCGAGGTATCACTGTGAGCCACAGCGGGGCTGGGATGGTTGAAAAGCCTACCGGTCGTGAACCGTTGCTGAAGGTTGAAAAGCCTAGGACGTTACAGTGGTATCGGAGCATAGGTTGAGCGAATGCCTAAGCTTTTGGTTAAGTGAATATCAGAGCAGTAGGTAGAGTGAATACCTAGGCTCTGAAGTGGTGTCTATCTTGAGAGCGCGTAATTGTTAGTTATATAAAAATGATTTTATATTGTGTTAATTGATCGGTTGAGTGGTATATGGATTCTGGTCAATACGAGTAGCTAACGTTATTGATAGGGATCTCTAAACACTTGAACTAGGCCAACGGACACAATATTGTTTTAAAGAGGTAAATGAAATAATTTTACCCAGAAATAATTTCTATATAAAAAGTACCATTTTAAATATATATATATATTTCTACCTATTTGTTGGGTTACCTGTTCGGGTTTTCCAATATAGGATATAAAGGTAGATAGGGTAGTGGTGTGTGTAACACGACTACCAATGGTTGGAGTCTGAGTATTGAGGTTGGAAGTGTATCTGTCGAGACTGTAGACCTAATACCGTCTCGAGTAAGCTTTGCTATGGTAAAGGATTTCATCGATCTCTGAAGGAAACCTTTTAAAGGTTCGGAGTTTATCTTTGAAGTTTGGATGAGTAAGGTTGGATCTGTCGATGAGGCAGAAGTGAGTAATGGTACCTGAATACCTCAGGTAATAGTAGCTGTATGATGAGATGCAGTGACTATGGATGTTCCTGAAGATGTTTTCTTTGGAACAAGATTAAGGAAGTGTGTCTGTTTCGGTGTTGTCGCTGAGTTCAGCATGGTGTTTCTGCTTTGGTTTGGAGTTCGAGTTTCTCGAAGAGCTTTGGATAGGAGCATCAGTGTCAGCAGTGCTACTCGGAGTGTTCTGTGATGGCAAGAAGTTTTCTAGCTGAGCAGTTTTTCTGGAAGTGAAGTTCAGAAGCAGCAGAGTGGATCCATTTCTTCGATAAATTGGATAAATAAGTGTAAGCTGTTCTGATTGGTAAAGAGAGAACAGTCTGTTTGGAATTGGGATGGGTTGATCGCAAAAGCGACTTGCGATTGTCTGAGTGTTCTCTTGGGTTGTTAGAATTTTTCTGGGTGTCTTCAGAGAAGTCAGAAGTTTGTCCGCATCTGAAGGTTGAGTTTTCTTATCGACTGGATTCCAGGAGTGATACCAGTGGTTTAGCTAGTGGAGGGATATTTCCTAGAGATGGAATTGGTGAAACAGCTCAAGTTTTGCTGGAATATCTGAGTTTTATTTATGGATCAGTGAATCTTATTTCTGGAATGAGTTGTCCAGTCTGTGCTTGTGTTCTACCTCAGATCAGAGTTGAGCAGCGAAAGCAGTTTGGAGTGTATCTCTGGATAGGAGAAGTAAGTTCAGTCTTTTGATGTTTGAGGAGTAAAGTTGTGGATCTCTTCCTTGTTTTGATTTGGATAAGTATTTGGTCTTCCGGATTAAATTGTCAGTTTGGACAACTGGGATTCGTTGTGTTTTACGTATCTCTGAGGGAGTATGTATTTGATCTATCATTGGTTTTGGAACCAGCAGTTCAGGAAGTTTGGTAGTTGAGTCAGACTCGTCTGTAGTCTGATATCCTGTCTAGTTCTGTAGATCTAGATGAGTAGGAGTTTTGTAGCTTCGTAGTTTAGATTGTTTGTAGAGCAAGTGTCCCGGTATATATATATACTTGGGGAAACTCGAGGAAATTTTATCCAGAATTTTGTCTGGATAATTAGAATTGTTTGATTGAATGATTGTTTGCTATGGTTGTTAGCATATGGATGATAGTATATGCTTGTGATTTAAGTAGATTATTAAATTACCTTTGTTTTAAATTTCGGGGACGAAATTATTTTAAGGGGGAAGGAATGTGATAACCCGGAATTTTGGACAATATCAATTTAATAATCTGTATTTAAAATTAAATTGATTTGATGATCTTTGTAATAAATTTGAATTAATTTAATAATTTAACTAAATAAATATTTAATTAATGATTTATCTTTTAAAAAGTTAATAAAATGATTTATATTTATAATGCATATATATATATAATTGTATATATATTGTAAATAGATGAGCTTTGGTTTTGAAATGGAATAAATAAATAAATCTTGTTTTCTAATATATTTTGGGTAATTTGGAAATCATGATTTAATTTAATTTTAAGCTTTTTAATAAATAACTATATGGTTTTAAAATACATAATATAAATGTTTAATTGTTAAAATAGATTTTTAGCTTAAGTTCAAATTTAAATAAAAGGTTTATTTTATTTCTTTTTAAATATTATTTGATATATATGATTTAAACATAGAAGTTTAAATACAATTTACATATGGTATTAATTCTTTGAATAATATAAGTAATTTACAATCTCTTTTATAAATTATTTAAAATAGTCAAATTTGATATTTTCGAATAATAATTATAATACTTTGATTTTATAAATATAAATAGACTTTAATAAAATAGAATGGTTATTTTAAATTTAAATGGTAGTTATATATGCATATATATAACTTGATTTTAATTTGGATTTAAAATATGAAATTGGATTTATAATAGAAATTAAAAGAATAAACATTTTAAAAATATTTGAATAAGCTTTTAATTTTATATAATTTGTTTATTTACATTTTCTTTAAAAGAGAAATGCATATATACATTTAGGTAAGTATTTATAAATAGCAAATTAATATAAAAGCTTTTATTTACATTTAAAAATAAGAAAAGACTACTTAAATTACAAGTGTACATCTATAAGGACCTAATATAACATGTGTTAAGACATGAATTAAACAATGAGACAAGTGTCATTTTATTTCCATTTTTCTTTTCTTTTATTTTACTAAATAATTTTCAGCTTATAAACAATGCCTTCTCTTTTCCATTCTTTTACTATTTCTTTCTCAAAACTTAAAGATTTCAGTTGAATAATTTGCTCTAACAAAATCTGAAATCAACTTCTCAAACAAATTTCTCAAAACAACAATCGGTAAACAACTCATCTCAAAACCAAATCAGTAATCCTCAAATCTGAAATCATCTCTAAACCAAAACATATCTAAAAAAAATCATATTTGCAAATCCACTTTCAAATTTCCAGAAAACAAATCTGTCATCCTCAGATCAAAAACATGTGGATCAGTTCAAAATCAAAACAGAGATCCTCAAAACAATCCTCTCTGTTTTGAAAGCAAATCTGTAACCTCTTTATAATGCATTCTGAAGCAAATAAACAAGGCCTGCATCATATTTGATTTCTGCATGCACCTGGAAAGGAAGCGAATCTGCATCATTTTCTCTGCAACTTGGAAACATGCAGCATTATTAAATCAAGCAACTCAAGTTTTTAAATCAAAGAAGTATTCAAAGTTTAAAAGTTTTCATAAGCAAAAGACATTTTCCAGCACTCAAATTCAAAAGCTATTTCAAACTAGAGGCTCTATTCTTCTTCAAATCTGTGAGTAACTTCATTTATAAAACTTAAAGTATAATTATGGGTTGCATGTTATTGATGTGATCAATATGTTTTTGTAGAATATGATTTGCATATGTGTATATATATTTATGTGAATGTATGTGTGTATGAATGAAATACCTGTGAATGATTGTGAATAATGTGTATATATAAGCTCTGTTTATATTACAAGCTTAATTCCCCTTAAGAAAAATTCATTTCTCTTCATACATTTAGTTTTAGGTTTTGATTTCTAAATAGAAAATAATGATAAGGCTATAATACTATTTTTAAAAATAAATTCAAGTGTTGATATTAAGGAATTATTTCCAAAAATAAGAAATTACAGTGAAGGTAAATTAAAGTCAGGAAATAAAAGATCTTAATTTTTAGTTTTAACTTCATAATTTGGTTTGTAGCTGGGAATGATGAATTTAGACAGTAAATTCATGATTTTTAGAAAAGTATTCAGAGAGTTATGCTTAGTTGATCAGAATTGAAAGTTTTGTTGATTTCTGACAAACGGCGACTAGTGGTTGGTCGAGCTTTGGCCTGAAGGTGGTTTGTGTGGCAAGGAGCTTGGGAAAAATGTCAGGTGGATGATCGATGTAACGACCCTGAATTTCGAATAAATTTAATTGGGAATATTTAATTAATTTTAAATATGTGAACGACGATTTAATTTGAATTTCCGATATAATTCTGAAATCGGCGATTAAATTATAAAATTTAATCGATTGAAGTTGAATAAAAATTTGTATCTTCAATTTAAAGCTAAAGAAAAATATTTCGAACGCTTGTAAAAAATTATATTTATAAAACTGAAGATAATGGAACTCTCAGAATCGAATTTAGAAGTGATCTGTTCAGTTTTGAATTTTAAACGTTTGAATCGATATTTAAAAATAGCCGTCCGAGGCGCAGTCTCGGAATTCGACGAAACCAG
Source organism: Allium fistulosum (assembly GCA_030737815.1). Lineage (NCBI taxonomy): Eukaryota > Viridiplantae > Streptophyta > Magnoliopsida > Asparagales > Amaryllidaceae > Allium > Allium fistulosum. The sequence goes on from CM060902.1 coordinate 242,202,116, forward strand.
TTCCATTGGGTCCGTAATATTGTATTTTTGTCGGATTTCCAATTTCGTATTTTTTGGAGTAAATCTGTGAGCACACGACGTGTTAACGCATCGGGATTTATTCGAATTCAAATTTAAATTTAAATTTAAATTTAAAGACATCAGCCACGTTTTCTTCCCTTAACTCACGCCTATCATCACGGGTACGAGATTGTGGAGAGCATGCTTCGTTCAGATTAAAAGCATGGCTGCGCATTCCTTATCTTGTTCAAAATCAAACTGAAAATCTTCGTTCGTTCGAAAACAGATTAAATTCAAACATGCAAGCTATCGTTCCTTTCTGGTACTCGGCCTCTCTCCTCCCTCATTCAAAATCAAACTGGGTTTCACAAAAAGAAAATAAATGTCGTCAATACTAAATCAGGTGGCGCGCGAGTGAGAATTTCTACGGCATCGCGAGGGGACTCACGATTCGAAGTCGCGGCTCGTCGTCAGGCTAGGGTTCGGCGGTAGGGTTTCGAAGGCGGCAGCGCGACTGTTTGGGGGGTTTCTCGATTTCGCGATCGAGGCGAACTCGATTCGAAGCTGGATGGGATCGCGACTTCATCGCGTCGCTCTGCTTGAGTTCGATGGAGGCGCACGCAAGGCGATGGCCTGGGGAAGGTAGGATCGCGGCGACTCGCGATCGAAGGCGCAAATCGCGTGGGCGTAGGCGCGATTCAAGTGGGGGACTTCGCGGTGATGGCGTGTGGATTTAGGGTTCGTGCACGTAGGGGTCGCGTTCATACGACGCTGGAAGGCTGGCGGCATCTCGTGGTGGTCGAGTCTGGAAATGCTGTAAGGTATCGTTGCTGGAATTTATTTTTAGATGTATATATCTATGTACATAACCAGTAAGGGAGATAAATTCATTTAATACACTTGCCTCATTTATTTTAGTTATCAAAAACATTTTTTTTTGGGAATGTAGTTATAGATTTAATTTTTATTTAGTAAGTTAGTTAAAAGGAAATTTTAGTTGACTTAATTTATGAAAAGGAAGTTGGTTTTAAATATTTAACCTGTTTAGTTAAATAAAATTTTTAAAGGAGAAATTAATAATTAGTTTGAAATAAATCAAAGGTATAAACTGTTTTGTAACAGGAAAATTTTGGGAAAAAATTTTTACAGAAAAATTTATGTAAAACAGTTTTGTTTTTAACTTGATAAACATATTTTAATATGCATAGGAAAACAATAAGTAAGTATATATGTTACCGAAGTTAAAAAGAAAAAAAAAATAATAGGATTTGCTTTACTGGGTTGAAAAATAAGTCATTTAGGGTGTTTAACTTATTTTTATTTTTACTTAGAAATTTTTAAAGGGGAATTTAGTTTTAAAGTAAATTTCTAGTTTAGCGAATTTTATTAAATGAAACTGGTTTGAAATAAAACCATTAACTGATTAAAACTATCAAAACGAAAATTGTTGATTCGATTAAATTCGAATATTAATAGATTTTATAAATTATTTATACAAGGTTATAAATCAAGGAAATCGAGTCAAGATGGAAATTGGATTGCTAATAAAAGCAAAGGTGAGATTTTTTTCTCACTCAAGAATTGATTGCAGTTATTGATTGTTTGATATGATTGCTATGTGGATTGTGCTATTAGATATTTTAGGATATATCTATATATATAGCAGTATATACATATTGGCATATGTATATATTGGATTGATGATTTCCCGCCTCGTATAGCGGATGAGGCCCTATTGCGCCGTTAGTAAGCGGATTTATAAAAACCTATATACCGCGATAATTCCGTACTGGAGCGGAATTGGTATTGTGCTAACGTCTTTGGATGCAGGGAAACAGGTTGGAGGGATCCAACTGGACCCCTCACTTTGATTGAATTTATTTATACTGTGATATGAATCTGTGAATGATTATATTGATGTTGTTGATCATATCGATGTCTGGAAAATTGTTGAAGGCTAAAATTTAGCTGAATGGATGTTTGATATCATTGGATTCCAAAGATAAACGAAATTGAATTTTTGGAAATCAAAATAGAAATTTCTAAGTGAATTTGATTTTTAGAAATTTAATAAATTCGAAGAAAGGAATTTTAAAGTATAAAAAGTTAATTTTTATAATCTTATCGAATTTATTTCCAGAATAAAGTGAAAGTGTTAAATAAATGAATTTCGTATAATAGTGATTTTAAATTAAGGAAATTAATTTAAAATCTGGATTTCTAAATAAATTGAAAGAAACGATTGAAATTTATTTTCTTAAAAAAGGAATTTATTTAAAAGAAGATAAGTTGGAAATTCAGTTTGAAATTTAATTGGTAAATTAAAATAAGTTGTGAAATCAATGTAAAATGAATTCAATAAGGAATTTATTTTAGTAGTGCTAAATAAAATTTGAAATCAATCTGTAATTGATTTAATATTTAGAAATGAATTTTTGAGGAATCAATGTGGAAATTTTATTCGAACGTTGAAAATAAAATTAGAAATCAACATTGAAATTGATTTGGTATTGAAGCTTTTATAAATGGAATTAAAATTTATAAAAGTTGGTTATGAACCCAAAGTCACTTATTTTGATAAGTTAAGTATAGAAGTTGATAAAAGAAGGGTTATAAGTCGAAGTTGTTATTAAAAAGAGAAATAGAATTTATAAACGTGCTTATAAATTCGAAAACAGATTGAATGTGATAAAAAAAATGGGTAGAAATGATTGAAATGGGGTTAAGTAAATTTTATTCACGATTTTGGACAGTGAATATATTGTTAAGTAAAATGGATTCATTTTTGAAGAAGTAATATTTTAAAAATGAAGTTAAACATTTTAAAGGTGTTTTAAAATGTATTATGAATCGAAAGCATAGATTTCAACATTTATTGTTGAAATAGACGTTTTCGAGAAATATAAGGAAATGGTGGACTATAACACTATTGTTATAGTAAATGATTTCCGAAAGGAAATGTTTTTATCTAGTATTGGGATTTACATATCTATCTTAATTTCGAATCCCTATACTAGTGATTTTTGAGTCGTCGTAACGATGTTTTACGTAACATCCGTTTTGACTCAAATAAATGTGTTAAGAGAATGATTTCCTTAAAGAATGAATTTATACTTAATTTGATTTAAGTATATCGAATATTTTCAAATGTTGAAAATAAATGATTTGTGAAATACTTATTATTAAATAAGTATGGAATTGCTTTTCCAATATGAAATGAACTGTTTTGAGATTTCATCTTTTAAAGATAAATTGAAATGTGGAAATTGATTTGAAATTGTTTTTCAAATGGTTAAGTGTGGAAATTTTATATCTAGTAAAAGATATTTTTGAAGATGAAATAATTTTGGAAAATTATTTGGAATCTGATGATGTTGCGCATCTTTATTGATAGTTAAATAACCGACTATCAATAATTACCTTGAGTAGGTATTTGTTGTGAATTGGATGAATTTGAGTGCCACACTTATTTTTGATTAAGCGCTCACTATTCGGGTTAACCGGGAAAGGACCATGGGGTCGTATAACCCATTCCGAATATGTGATACGTCGTTATGAATTGCATTCGAAGACCGGTGTTGAAGACCGGATATTTTTGAAAACGGAAGGATTACCGTCGAGTTACTCTACATCGACTGATCTTCGATTTAGAGGTTTTATCACCCTTAGTGACGGGAAGTCCTGACGTGATTGAAAACTATCCGGAAATGCAAGGGCTTCGTGAGAAGTGCCTTCGGTTCTGTTCGATCCCGGAACAGACTTGTATGGATTGTGTGTCTGACGTTACAATTTGAGATATAAAGCTGATTTCTTTCAAATACATTTCTGTTGGTGGCGGAGAATTTATTCTCTTAGCTTAACACCCTTCTCTGAGACGTATGAGCTCAGAGGTTATGTAGTTGAAATTTATCAGCAATATATCCCAATTTGGTAACGTGGCATACTGAGTGTTGCTGTGAAATGATCAGTGTTTGATCATTTGTGATATGATCATTTGTTTGATCTTATATCTTTGTGATCATAGGTTGATCATTTTTGTTTGACCCGAAGCAGGGCTTTTTGTAGAAAGCGTAGCTTTGTGGACGAGACTTCGTCGAGCCTCACACCCCGGAAATGGTCGAAACAGGAAGGATGCAGCAAGGTTCTAGGGAGTAGCGCCCCTTAGTGTATGTCATTCCTTCTGGATAAAGGTGGTATCATGGTATGGAGCCCAGATACTTAACCTCTGTGGTTACTGCATTATTATTATCTATGTGGTTTGTTGCGAATCGGGGATCCTCGGGAAGATCGGTGACGATCGGGGGATGGCATACGCGTGTCAGTAGTTACCTATTTTTGCAGAGGTAACCCGGCCTTGTGTTGGCAGAGATCCGGTTAGGTTCTCGGGTCGTCTATTCCAGGGACGTACCCATCATGGAAAAGGAAGTTCCTTAGCCTGACCATTTGTTGGAAATCCAAAGAAACAATACGTGACTTGTACGGTTTTAGTTGTATTACCTGCTATGGAATGTGGTGGTAACCTGCTATTGAACATAGTAGCTATAGTAGGCATAAGTGCGGAATGCCTATGCTGGCTAAGATTAATATTATACTTTCGAAATATTTTCTACACTATGCACTAATAATAATATCAAAAATGATTTGATTTTGCGTAGTAAGCATCTTTGACTATCATAAGAAGAAATCTCCTCCAATTCTGCGTTTGCATTGTGTGTGTGGTGGGAGGTCTTATGGTAGTCTCATTTTCCAAAAAGCATTGCGAATTTGTTTTATTTTCTTTGTGAAAGAATAACTGTTTTACGATCTCACACCAGTCACCATGACTGACTCGGAGTTTATTGTTCCCTTCTAAACTCTGGGTGCCCACCAATTTCCACATGGGCAGCCTAGAGTTATATTATCAGGATATTCTGGATATTCTGGAGCTTTGGAGGCAAGCTGGAGGACGAGACGTAGTATTTGTATCTGATAGTATTTATTCCGCTGTGTATTCTGTATGAGGACAAGTTTATATAACTGTCCATTGTTGTTTATTGATTCTGATGATATGATGTGATGTAATGTAATAACAGATATAATTCTTTTGTTTTTAAATGATATTCATTTATCTATTATATATTGTTCCGCTGCGATATGTGAGATTCTGATATTGTTTTCTGTTTCTGCTCTTGTTCTGTTGTTGTTCTTCTTTCTTTTTCTTCTATCTTCTTCTTCTACTTTTTTTTTTCTTCTTTCTTGAAAACCATAACTTTTCGGGTTTCCGGCATTCGATGGCTCAGCAGTCGATAAAGTGAGTATCGATGTTGAATTTTCGAAAGTCGAAAATTTTCGGGATGTTACATTTGGTATCAGAGCATATGGTTAAGCGACAACCCTGCTCTGTTGGGTGTTACTCATTAGAGATAGAGTCAGTAGTACTCTAGAATGAGTTGAGTGTAATAATAGATACGAGTGCGTATTTGTTAGTGAATATAAAATTATTTTATATTGTGATGATTGGTTTGTTGAGTGGTATATGGATTCTGGTCGGTATTGTCCGTACAACTCTATCGATAGGGATCTTTAAACACTTATATAGAACAATTCGGCACAGTATTGTTTTAAATAGGGTAAATGAGATAAGTTTGCCCAAAACTATTTTTATATAGAAAAGAAATGATTTTCTGTAAATTACTATAGTATATGGTTGCATGGATGTTAGGAAGTAATAATAGTGAATTATTATCAATGAAATTGAATAAGAAATTGAAATCGTAACTCCAAAGTTAAGAAATAAATTCACATGCAAATGAAATTTGAGAATATAAATTATAAATGTGAATTACAATTTAAAACAGAATTCCAGAGGAGTTTTTGGAAAGGTTTTGAAAAGAATCTGAAAATTTTGGAGATTTGGAAAGTTTAATTTCTTTTTGATCTGAAAATGGATTTCGAAAGGTTTGAAAAGTATTTTGGAGAGGTGAAAGCTCTAAACTCTTTTCGGTCGCTGGAAAATAACTTCGATGATGATCGCGACATCACCGGTGTTCATTTTCGGGTTTCCAAAAGAGGAATTGCTGCCAAATTGTTTTAAATGGAAGTTGTTTGGAAAATTTGGATTTTTGTTTTGGAGATTCGAAGGATAATTTGAATTGTTTTCAAATGATTTTGAAAATGTTGTTAAGACTCTGGAATACTTTATAAGAATATTTATGGCATATGATTGAATTGATAACTTATACGAATAGAAATTGTTAATGTAAATTATGTAAAGGTGATTGGAATTAAAGTTCATTAACAAATGAAATCTATGAATGTGAATTGAAAGTATAAGGAAATAAATTCATATATAAATAAAAGGGATGGTTCGAATTTAAAGATGAATTCAAGTCAGAATAAATTTTCAATGAAGGGAATTCACAATTGTACGTGAATAAGATTAGAACTGAATGTTGAAAACGAATGTGAATAAATGAATTAGAATTGAAATGGATTAGTAACTGGAACTAATTTAAAATAGTGCGGTTATGAATGAGAGATAACTGATAAATTCAATATTCAGAAGTTAAATAGAATTCAAATTGAATTGTAATTGTGAATTGAATTCAAATGAAAAATTGAAATGAAAAATTGAATGAAATAGATATGTAGCTTCAATAGTGAAGTAAAGATGATATAAGTAGTTTATATCGAAAATTTTGTAATTAAATTTGCAAAATGTTTGAATGCTGTAACTAGATATTATGGCTAGTAGGATATACAGGTGTAAATGAATTGGATTTATTTCAAAGATGAATTTGAATTGCTCGACAAAAGGTAAGTATTTCAATTTCTATATGAGTTTTTGATGATTTCTTGTCTAGCCGCTTGGCTGTTTCTTTTTCTTTTTGAAATCTGAGAGTCCGTAGGGACGTTTTGTAGTCGTACCGTATCAGCCGCGCAAAGGAGACGCTGGCGAAATTTTTCAAAAATTTAGGGCGTTAGAAAAATTTTGAGAAAATTTTGAAGTTAAAATTTGAATTTAAACTCGAATTTGAATTGAGAAGTTAAACAATGTTGTTTGAAACTTAGAGTTGAAGTTGGAAAGCTAGTTGAGTTAATAACGAATCTTTAGTAGAAAGATTTGTTTTGAAGAATTGATAAAACTATTGAATGTTGAAAAATAGTAGACGAGTTAAGGACCTTTTTCCCTAACTTGTAATTTCGAGGACGAAATTCTTTTAAGGAGGGAAGTTTGTAACGACCCTGAATTTTGAATAAATTTAATTGGGAATATTTAATTAATTTTAAATATGTGAACGACGATTTAATTTGAATTTCCGATATAATTCTGAAATCGGCGATTAAATTATAAAATTTAATCGATTGAAGTTGAATAAAAATTTGTATCTTCAATTTAAAGCTAAAGAAAAATATTTCGAACGCTTGTAAAAAATTATATTTATAAAACTGAAGATAATGGAACTCTCAGAATCGAATTTAGAAGTGATCTGTTCAGTTTTGAATTTTAAACGTTTGAATCGATATTTAAAAATAGCCGTCCGAGGCGCAGTCTCGGAATTCGACGAAACCAGTTCCATTGGGTCCGTAATATTGTATTTTTGTCGGATTTCCAATTTCGTATTTTTTGGAGTAAATCTGTGAGCACACGACGTGTTAACGCATCGGGATTTATTCGAATTCAAATTTAAATTTAAATTTAAATTTAAAGACATCAGCCACGTTTTCTTCCCTTAACTCACGCCTATCATCACGGGTACGAGATTGTGGAGAGCATGCTTCGTTCAGATTAAAAGCATGGCTGCGCATTCCTTATCTTGTTCAAAATCAAACTGAAAATCTTCGTTCGTTCGAAAACAGATTAAATTCAAACATGCAAGCTATCGTTCCTTTCTGGTACTCGGCCTCTCTCCTCCCTCATTCAAAATCAAACTGGGTTTCACAAAAAGAAAATAAATGTCGTCAATACTAAATCAGGTGGCGCGCGAGTGAGAATTTCTACGGCATCGCGAGGGGACTCACGATTCGAAGTCGCGGCTCGTCGTCAGGCTAGGGTTCGGCGGTAGGGTTTCGAAGGCGGCAGCGCGACTGTTTGGGGGGTTTCTCGATTTCGCGATCGAGGCGAACTCGATTCGAAGCTGGATGGGATCGCGACTTCATCGCGTCGCTCTGCTTGAGTTCGATGGAGGCGCACGCAAGGCGATGGCCTGGGGAAGGTAGGATCGCGGCGACTCGCGATCGAAGGCGCAAATCGCGTGGGCGTAGGCGCGATTCAAGTGGGGGACTTCGCGGTGATGGCGTGTGGATTTAGGGTTCGTGCACGTAGGGGTCGCGTTCATACGACGCTGGAAGGCTGGCGGCATCTCGTGGTGGTCGAGTCTGGAAATGCTGTAAGGTATCGTTGCTGGAATTTATTTTTAGATGTATATATCTATGTACATAACCAGTAAGGGAGATAAATTCATTTAATACACTTGCCTCATTTATTTTAGTTATCAAAAACATTTTTTTTTGGGAATGTAGTTATAGATTTAATTTTTATTTAGTAAGTTAGTTAAAAGGAAATTTTAGTTGACTTAATTTATGAAAAGGAAGTTGGTTTTAAATATTTAACCTGTTTAGTTAAATAAAATTTTTAAAGGAGAAATTAATAATTAGTTTGAAATAAATCAAAGGTATAAACTGTTTTGTAACAGGAAAATTTTGGGAAAAAATTTTTACAGAAAAATTTATGTAAAACAGTTTTGTTTTTAACTTGATAAACATATTTTAATATGCATAGGAAAACAATAAGTAAGTATATATGTTACCGAAGTTAAAAAGAAAAAAAAAATAATAGGATTTGCTTTACTGGGTTGAAAAATAAGTCATTTAGGGTGTTTAACTTATTTTTATTTTTACTTAGAAATTTTTAAAGGGGAATTTAGTTTTAAAGTAAATTTCTAGTTTAGCGAATTTTATTAAATGAAACTGGTTTGAAATAAAACCATTAACTGATTAAAACTATCAAAACGAAAATTGTTGATTCGATTAAATTCGAATATTAATAGATTTTATAAATTATTTATACAAGGTTATAAATCAAGGAAATCGAGTCAAGATGGAAATTGGATTGCTAATAAAAGCAAAGGTGAGATTTTTTTCTCACTCAAGAATTGATTGCAGTTATTGATTGTTTGATATGATTGCTATGTGGATTGTGCTATTAGATATTTTAGGATATATCTATATATATAGCAGTATATACATATTGGCATATGTATATATTGGATTGATGATTTCCCGCCTCGTATAGCGGATGAGGCCCTATTGCGCCGTTAGTAAGCGGATTTATAAAAACCTATATACCGCGATAATTCCGTACTGGAGCGGAATTGGTATTGTGCTAACGTCTTTGGATGCAGGGAAACAGGTTGGAGGGATCCAACTGGACCCCTCACTTTGATTGAATTTATTTATACTGTGATATGAATCTGTGAATGATTATATTGATGTTGTTGATCATATCGATGTCTGGAAAATTGTTGAAGGCTAAAATTTAGCTGAATGGATGTTTGATATCATTGGATTCCAAAGATAAACGAAATTGAATTTTTGGAAATCAAAATAGAAATTTCTAAGTGAATTTGATTTTTAGAAATTTAATAAATTCGAAGAAAGGAATTTTAAAGTATAAAAAGTTAATTTTTATAATCTTATCGAATTTATTTCCAGAATAAAGTGAAAGTGTTAAATAAATGAATTTCGTATAATAGTGATTTTAAATTAAGGAAATTAATTTAAAATCTGGATTTCTAAATAAATTGAAAGAAACGATTGAAATTTATTTTCTTAAAAAAGGAATTTATTTAAAAGAAGATAAGTTGGAAATTCAGTTTGAAATTTAATTGGTAAATTAAAATAAGTTGTGAAATCAATGTAAAATGAATTCAATAAGGAATTTATTTTAGTAGTGCTAAATAAAATTTGAAATCAATCTGTAATTGATTTAATATTTAGAAATGAATTTTTGAGGAATCAATGTGGAAATTTTATTCGAACGTTGAAAATAAAATTAGAAATCAACATTGAAATTGATTTGGTATTGAAGCTTTTATAAATGGAATTAAAATTTATAAAAGTTGGTTATGAACCCAAAGTCACTTATTTTGATAAGTTAAGTATAGAAGTTGATAAAAGAAGGGTTATAAGTCGAAGTTGTTATTAAAAAGAGAAATAGAATTTATAAACGTGCTTATAAATTCGAAAACAGATTGAATGTGATAAAAAAAATGGGTAGAAATGATTGAAATGGGGTTAAGTAAATTTTATTCACGATTTTGGACAGTGAATATATTGTTAAGTAAAATGGATTCATTTTTGAAGAAGTAATATTTTAAAAATGAAGTTAAACATTTTAAAGGTGTTTTAAAATGTGTTATGAATCGAAAGCATAGATTTCAACATTTATTGTTGAAATAGACGTTTTCGAGAAATATAAGGAAATGGTGGACTATAACACTATTGTTATAGTAAATGATTTCCGAAAGGAAATGTTTTTATCTAGTATTGGGATTTACATATCTATCTTAATTTCGAATCCCTATACTAGTGATTTTTGAGTCGTCGTAACGATGTTTTACGTAACATCCGTTTTGACTCAAATAAATGTGTTAAGAGAATGATTTCCTTAAAGAATGAATTTATACTTAATTTGATTTAAGTATATCGAATATTTTCAAATGTTGAAAATAAATGATTTGTGAAATACTTATTATTAAATAAGTATGGAATTGCTTTTCCAATATGAAATGAACTGTTTTGAGATTTCATCTTTTGAAGATAAATTGAAATGTGGAAATTGATTTGAAATTGTTTTTCAAATGGTTAAGTGTGGAAATTTTATATCTAGTAAAAGATATTTTTGAAGATGAAATAATTTTGGAAAATTATTTGGAATCTGATGATGTTGCGCATCTTTATTGATAGTTAAATAACCGACTATCAATAATTACCTTGAGTAGGTATTTGTTGTGAATTGGATGAATTTGAGTGCCACACTTATTTTTGATTAAGCGCTCACTATTCGGGTTAACCGGGAAAGGACCATGGGGTCGTATAACCCATTCCGAATATGTGATACGTCGTTATGAATTGCATTCGAAGACCGGTGTTGAAGACCGGATATTTTTGAAAACGGAAGGATTACCGTCGAGTTACTCTACATCGACTGATCTTCGATTTAGAGGTTTTATCACCCTTAGTGACGGGAAGTCCTGACGTGATTGAAAACTATCCGGAAATGCAAGGGCTTCGTGAGAAGTGCCTTCGGTTCTGTTCGATCCCGGAACAGACTTGTATGGATTGTGTGTCTGACGTTACAATTTGAGATATAAAGCTGATTTCTTTCAAATACATTTCTGTTGGTGGCGGAGAATTTATTCTCTTAGCTTAACACCCTTCTCTGAGACGTACGAGCTCAGAGGTTATGTAGTTGAAATTTATCAGCAATATATCCCAATTTGGTAACGTGGCATACTGAGTGTTGCTGTGAAATGATCAGTGTTTGATCATTTGTGATATGATCATTTGTTTGATCTTATATCTTTGTGATCATAGGTTGATCATTTTTGTTTGACCCGAAGCAGGGCTTTTTGTAGAAAGCGTAGCTTTGTGGACGAGACTTCGTCGAGCCTCACACCCCGGAAATGGTCGAAACAGGAAGGATGCAGCAAGGTTCTAGGGAGTAGCGCCCCTTAGTGTATGTCATTCCTTCTGGATAAAGGTGGTATCATGGTATGGAGCCCAGATACTTAACCTCTGTGGTTACTGCATTATTATTATCTATGTGGTTTGTTGCGAATCGGGGATCCTCGGGAAGATCGGTGACGATCGGGGGATGGCATACGCGTGTCAGTAGTTACCTATTTTTGCAGAGGTAACCCGGCCTTGTGTTGGCAGAGATCCGGTTAGGTTCTCGGGTCGTCTATTCCAGGGACGTACCCATCATGGAAAAGGAAGTTCCTTAGCCTGACCATTTGTTGGAAATCCAAAGAAACAATACGTGACTTGTACGGTTTTAGTTGTATTACCTGCTATGGAATGTGGTGGTAACCTGCTATTGAACATAGTAGCTATAGTAGGCATAAGTGCGGAATGCCTATGCTGGCTAAGATTAATATTATACTTTCGAAATATTTTCTACACTATGCACTAATAATAATATCAAAAATGATTTGATTTTGCGTAGTAAGCATCTTTGACTATCATAAGAAGAAATCTCCTCCAATTCTGCGTTTGCATTGTGTGTGTGGTGGGAGGTCTTATGGTAGTCTCATTTTCCAAAAAGCATTGCGAATTTGTTTTATTTTCTTTGTGAAAGAATAACTGTTTTACGATCTCACACCAGTCACCATGACTGACTCGGAGTTTATTGTTCCCTTCTAAACTCTGGGTGCCCACCAATTTCCACACGGGCAGCCTAGAGTTATATTATCAGGATATTCTGGATATTCTGGAGCTTTGGAGGCAAGCTGGAGGACGAGACGTAGTATTTGTATCTGATAGTATTTATTCCGCTGTGTATTCTGTATGAGGACAAGTTTATATAACTGTCCATTGTTGTTTATTGATTCTGATGATATGATGTGATGTAATGTAATAACAGATATAATTCTTTTGTTTTTAAATGATATTCATTTATCTATTATATATTGTTCCGCTGCGATATGTGAGATTCTGATATTGTTTTCTGTTTCTGCTCTTGTTCTGTTGTTGTTCTTCTTTCTTTTTCTTCTATCTTCTTCTTCTACTTTTTTTTTTCTTCTTTCTTGAAAACCATAACTTTTCGGGTTTCCGGCATTCGATGGCTCAGCAGTCGATAAAGTGAGTATCGATGTTGAATTTTCGAAAGTCGAAAATTTTCGGGATGTTACAATCGAAGTATGGTGGCGACAGTAGGTGGTCGATGTCGTTCTTAAACCTAGTTTTAGACTAGATCGAAATATGGGTTACCACGGCATCTATGGTAAATCGAGCTGTATGGGATTTTGGGAGATGGAAGATTGGTCGTAGGCGAGGTCGTGGCCGGAGTAGCAACTTCCCTGGTGATCGGCGGTTTGAGAATTAGGCGTTGCCAGGTTTTGGGTTTATGAAGTAGATTTTGTTCCAGATTTTAGCAGTAACACTCGATTTTGATGTCGAGTTGCTAGTGTAATTCTGTTGGTCAGATGAGGGTGAGATGATGATCGTCGATTTGTAAGAATCATCGTGGATGGTCAGAGGATGGTGTTTGCCCAGTGCACGTGCACGTGCACATCTGAGTATCTGATGTGTTTTAGGGAAGAAGGAGGAGCGACTCGGGTAGGTTCTCGTGAATTTTGGTTAGAGACTCGAAGTAATTCTCAGGTTTTTGGAAGGAGAGGCTCGGGTTAATGTTTGTGTTACAGGTTTAAAAAGAAATCTGTTTGTTTAAAAATTTAAATCTGAAGTCTAGATTGTTAAGCAAAGATTTAAACAAAGTTTAAATCTAAAATTTAAAATCAGGATTTAAGTTTAGTTTGAATTCTAGTTTTTGGAATAAAAGAAGTTTTTAAATTTAAAATGTTTTAAACAATTTTAATGTTAAAGTGTATTTTAAATTGATTTGAATTTAAAATGAATTTGGTTTTAAATTTCTTTAATTAAGTAAATATTTCTTTAACATGTGCTTAAAAAAAATTTAAATGGTTTTAAAAACTTTGTTAAAGTTAAATTTGAATTCATTTTAAATCTTAAATTTAAAATGAAATTTAAAAGTAAATTTAAAAGTAAATTGTTTTAAATGTTTTATGAATGATAATTTAATCATTAATAAGAGATAGGTTTATCTTAAAGATAATTAAGATTTAATAATTTGGGATAAAATAAATTATTAAGGTTTGATTAAATTAATTAAGGTTAATTAATTTGAAATTTAGGATCATTAATTTGATTATAAATTAATGGTTAGGAATAAATTAATCAAGTAATTAAGAATTAATTACGTTATTATTAGGTACTTAATTAATTAAGTAATTAGAGATAAATTTATTGGTAATTAGAATTAATTAATTTGTAATTAAAATTGGATAATTAAAGTTTAATTATTTAAGAAAATAATTAAAGAATAGTTAATAGTTAATGTAGATCATTAACTTGGGATTAAATAAGTAATTAATTAATGTAATTAATTTTGATAATTAAATATATTAATTAATTAAGGTTAATCATTTGTGAAATTGTTTAATTAAATATAATTACTTAATGGAAATTAATCAAGGGATTAATTAAGAAATTAATTAAGGAATAATTAATTTATTTTAAGAAGTAATTAAGGGTAGTTAATTACTGAATGTGATTAATCAATAGTGATTAATAAATTATGGTTTAATTAAAGATTAATTACTTAATGTAATTAAGTAATGATAAAATGTAATTAAGGATCATTAATTAATATAATTAATGATGTAATTAAGAATTGATTAATTAAGGAATAATTAATAACTGAGTGATTAATTAATATAATTAATTAAGGATTAATGTAATTAATTTTAGTTAATTAATTTATAAAGTAATTAAAGGTTAATTACTATAAGAGGTTAAGAATAATTAATTTGTGAAATTAATTTAAGTATTAATTACTTGAATGTATTTTAATGTTAATTAATCAAGGATGATTGATTAAAATGAATAATTGGATGGTGAATGATTAATTAATTGATAATTAATTAATAGTGACTTAAGTAAGATTGTTAATGATGGAAGTAATTAATTTAATTCATTTTAAATTAATTATAGATGGTAATTAATAAATCATGGTTTAAGGATATTGAATGATACTGATTTACCTTGAATGGTTTCTCAGAGATGAGATAATTGATACTGTATGATTTGGATGCTTTGGTTGCATAATGATGATTATATGGATTATCTGCTTTTAATGATAATGTCGATTATCTATTGTGAATTATCTATCTGTATGTAAATAGATAATAGAATTGAATTGTTTTAACTTTAAAACAACTTGGCCTTAAAAGATACGCTTTGGATTTCGATGAGACCGGGATCGGGTTTCCGTATACCGGATTTCCAGGTCTGGAGACCCGAATACCACATCGATCCAAATTAACGATGGGTCGTGAATCAAGTGAAGATGAAGATTCAGAGTGCAAGGGTTATTGTCGTTAACTCTGAGGGTGATTCCAAAACGAGTGTAACGAGATAATGCCTTCGGTTTCGTTCGAACCCGGAACGAACTTGTATGGATTGAATGCTTTCAGCACATCGTCAGGCGGACGATGAGCATTCTAAGTGATATGTTCTGATTAAAGGTAATCGTAACCTCAAGCCTCATCAACCGGGAATGGCTAAAACAGGGGAGGTGCAGCAAGGCTTCGTGGGTAGCACCCACTGAGAGCAAGATAGATCCCTGTCTAGAGGTCCCTTTTCTTTTTATTCGGCTTAGTGTGTGGTTGGTCGCGCCAACTACGGGGTTATCTTGTTCGGAATTATCCAGTAAGGGATGGTTCCGGCTTTGTGTTGCAGAGGAGCGGGCGTACTCCTCGGTACGGTGATCTAGGCCACGTACTGTGACGGGCGGTACCCCAGTAGCCCTGCCATTGTATGGAATCCAAACTCCAATAAGTGCCGTACGTATTAGTTGTGCCCAACTATGTTGGAATGTGAGATGTAAGCATTTCAGCTATTTCTATATTTTACTTGAAAACCCTAGACCCTATTATAATAAAATCAGATTTCCTATCAAATGTTTTGGTTAGCGTAAGGTAAAAACTTACCCATGTTTATTTGTGGGGAGTCTTACGTGATACCTTTTCTTTCTAAAGGTTTTGAAGTTAAGCAAGTTTAACCTGTTACTCACACCAGACCCATGTCTGACCCAAGTTGTTTATTTCTGTTTTTATAAACTCTTGGGTACTCAAATTTTTACGAGTAGCCAAGGGATTCAGGTTTAGCTTTGACGAATTGTGGAGGAGCAATGGAGCAGGAGGCTTCAGCGTTGTAGATATATATAGTAGTTCCGCTGTGTCTGTATCTCTGTAGTGTATTGAGTTGTAATGTCTAGACAGATGTTATAACTGTCTAGTAAGTGATGTATATGCTGTGTAACTCTGTAAAGTGTTGTATACTATGTAATAGTATATGTTATTAATATAATTTATTCGTTCCGCTGTGAGATCGTTGTTGTTGTTTCTTTCTTTCTTCTCTTCTTTTCTATTTTCTACCCCTTTCTTTCTTATTAATGATACGACTTTCTATGGAGAGAAAGTCGTGGTCGTTACAGATGATATAAGTAGTTTATATTGAAAATTTTGTAATAGAATTTGCAAACTGGTTTGAATGTTGTAACTAGATATTATGGCTAGTAGGATATACAGGTGTAAATGAATTGGGATTTTGATTTCAAAGATAAAGTGAATTGCTCGAAAAAGGTATGTATTTAAATTTGAATATGAGATTTGATGACTTATTTCTCTAGCCGCTTGGCTTTTTCTTTTTCTTTTTGAAATCTGAGAGTCCGTAGGGACGTTTTGTAGTCGTACCGTATTAGCCGCGCAAAGGAGACGCAGGCGAAATTTTTCGGAAATTTAGGGCGTTAGAAAATTTTTGAGAAAATTTTGGAAGTTTAAAATTTGAATTTAAACTTAAATTTGAATTGTTATGTAAACAATATTGTTTGAAACTTTAATTGGAGTTGGAAAGTTAGTAGAAATGATAACGAATCTTTAGTAGAAGATTTGTTTTGAAAATTTGATAAAACTATTGAATTGTGAAAAACAGTAGACGAGTTAAGGAACTTTTTCCCTAACTTGTAATTTCGAGGACGAAATTCTTTTAAGGGGGGAAGTCTGTAACGACCCAGAATTTTGAACAAATTAAATTGAGAATATTTGATTTATTTTAAATATTTGAACGATGATTTAATTTGAATCCCCGATATTACTTTGAAACTGACGATTAAATTATAAAATTTAATCTATTGTAAGTTGAATAAAATTTGAATCTTCAATTGTAAGCCGAAGGAAAATATTTCAAAAGCTTTTAAAATTCGTATTGATAATACTGAGGATAATAGAAGCTTCAGAATTCAGTTTCAAACTGTCTTGTTCGGTTTTGAATTTATATCGTTTAAATGGAATTTAAAAATAGCCGTCCGAGGCACAGTCTCGGAATTCGACGAAACCTGTTCCATCGGATCCGTAATGTGATATTTTTACCGAGTTTCAAATTTCGTGTTAATCGGAGTTTGTATGTGAGCACACGACAGGAAAACGCATTTAATTTTTAACGAAATTCGAATTTAAATTAATATTTAAATTTGTCAAACACAGCATGTTGTTTCCCTTAAATCGCGCCTAAGATTGGGAAAGAATCGTGCAACCCCTATCTTCTGTCTTCCCCAATTCTTTTTAAACCATCACGCAAACAGTTTTTAAAATAAAAACAATCAAACGAAGAAATTAAGCAATGGCCGAACTCTCGTTCTTCTCCCATTCCTCGCTCATATTCAAAACCGAGCCCTCTGCAGTTTTTAAATCAAAATCACAAAAAGAAAATTAATGGCCGAAGCCGTTCTCCCCAGCTCGAACAAAAATCAAAACGAGAAATGGCTGCCTCCTCCTATTTTTCAAATCAAATTGTTTAATCAAATCGCGTGCGAGTTATCGAAGGGCGACTCGATTTTGGGCGTAGTTGCTTTGAGCTTGCGATCGATGGCGGTTTTGAGGTGGGTCAGTGGTGAGATTCAGGGTGCGAGTGACGATATCTTATGCGATGGGAATCAAATGAAGTTAGGGTTTGCGTTCAAATCATCGGCAGTCGCGAGTTAGTAATCGCGATGTCTGGAATCTCGCCGAAGCAGGGTGATGGCTCGCGAGCGCGTGCTCTTCTCGTGAGGTCGAGAAACATGGGGGATGGTGGACGAGGCGGGTTCACGCGAGTTCGATGAGGCGACGGGGTCGTGCACACGAGGGGGGCAATCAACAACTAGTGGTAGGCGCAGCGGCGACTAGGGTTGCGTCGAGTTCGATTTTCATTTCAGTGAGTATAGACTTCTGTCTATTTTAAGTTTTAGGTAATATGCATATCTTAATCAAAGAAAAATATTGCTTATTAGTTAGTAGAAAATTCAATTTGCAATGAAGTTGTTAAAACAAGTTTTTTTTCTTTCTTCAATTTATAAATATATGTACTTACAGGAATTCAGAAAAGAAATTTTTATATAGTTTTAGAAACTTTAGTTTGTTTAAATATTTATAGTAAACAAAAAGGTGATTTACAGAAAAGAAGTTTTTAAATGTAAATATATATTAGAAAATGATGTTTCCAGTAAGAAGTCGGAATTTTATTTAATATGTATATGTAGTTTCAATAAAATTTATGTTTAAAGGAAAATTTAGTTTTAAAATTTAGATTGTAGTTAAATAAAATTTTAAGAGAAGAAATTGATTGTAAGTAAAATGTGAAAGATATATGTAAATGAGACTTTAGTTTAAAGAAACAGGAAAGTTAGTAAAAATTGAAACGTTAGTAAAATAAATTTATTTAAAAGAAATCATTTGATAACTAAAAATTAATAAGCGAAAAATTTATTTATTTGATTAGTTCAAATATTAATAGATTGTATAAATTATTTATACAAGGTTAAAGTCGAGAAAACAAAAGAAGAATTGGATTGGATTGCAAAATTAAAAGCTAAGGTGAGATCTTCTCACTCAGATTTATGATTGAATTGCAGTTATTGATTGATTTGTTTGAATGTGCTATTAGATATGATAGGATATATCTATATATATAGCAGTATATACATATTGGCATATGTATATATTGGATTGATTGATTCCCGCCTCGTATAGCGGATGAGACCCTATTGCGCCGTTAGTAAGCGGATTTTTATAAAACCCATATACCGCGATAATTCCGTACTGGAGCGGAATTGGTATTGTGCTGACGTCTTTGGATGCAGGGAAACAGGTTGGAGGGATCCAACTGGACCCCTCACATTGATTGAATTTATTTCTATTGTGATATGAATCTGTGAATGATTATAGTGATGCTATTAATCATATTGATATCTGGAAATTGTTTGAAAGCTAAAATTTAGCTGAATGGATGTTTTGACATCATTGGATTCCAAAGATAAACGAAATTGAATTTTTGAAATTCAAGAAGAAAATTTCTAAGTGAATCAATTTTTGAAATTGAAGAAATTTTGAAGAAAGGAATTTTTAAAGTATAAAAAGTAAATTTTTATAATCGTATTGAATAAATTCCAGAATAAAGTGAAAATGCTAAATAAATAGATTTCATAAAACAGTGATTATAAATTGAAGAATTTAATTTAAATTTGGATTTTTAAATAGATTGGAAGAAACGATTGAAATTTATTTCCTTAAAAAGGAATTTATTTAAAAGGAGATAAGTTGGAAATCCAATTAGAAATTTAATTGGTAAATTGAAATGATTTGGGAAATCAATGTAAAATGAGTTCAATTTAAAGAATCCATTTAAAAACAGGATATTGAATGATTTGAAGGAAAATAAGGAATTTATTTTAGTAGAGATAAATAAAATTAGAAATCAATCTGTAATTGATTTAATATTTGGAAAAGAACTTTTGAGAAATCAGTATGGAATCTTTTATTTAAAGTTGAAAATAAATTCAGAAATCAATATTGAAATTGAATTGATATTGAAGTTTTGAAATTTATAAAAGTTGTTCATAAATCCGAAATCACTTATTTTGATAAGTAAAAATATAGAAGTTGATAAAAAGAAGATTTATAAGTCGAGATTGTTATTGAAATAGAAATAGAATTTATAACCGTGTTTATAAATTCGAAATCGATTGGATTTGATAAATTAAATATAGAAGATTTTTAAAGAAGATATATTCGCGATTTTGGATAGCGAATTTTTATTGAGATAAAAATGTGTAGAAATGATTGAAATTGGGATAAGTGAAGTATATTCACGATTTTGGACAGTGAATATATTATTAAATAAAAAATGGATTTATTTTTGAAGAAGTGATATTAAAAATGAAGTTAAACATTTTAAAGATGTTTTAAAATGTATTATGAATCGAAAGCATAGATTTCAACATTTTATTGTTGAAATAGACGTTTTCGAAAAATAAGGAAAATATGGACTATAACACTGTTGTTATAGTAAATGATTTTCGAAAGAAAATGTTTTATATAGTATTGGGATTTATATATACCTATCTTAATTCCGAATCCCTATACTATTGATTTCGAGTCGTCGTAACGATGTTTTACGCAACATTCGTTTTGACTCAAATAGATGTTAAAAGAATGTTTTCCTTAAAGAATGAATTTATACTTAAATTTGATTTAAGTATATCGAATATTTTCAAATGTTGAAAATAAATAGATTTGTGAAATACTTATTTTTAAATAAGTATGGAAATGTTTTTTTCAATATGAAATGAACTGTTTTGAGATTTTATCTTCAAGGATAAATTGAAATGTGAATATTTGAAATTTGTTTTCAAATGATTAGGTGTGGAAATTTTATATCTAGTAAAAGATATTTTGGAAGATGAAATAATTTGGAAAATTATTTGGAATCTGATGATGTTGCGCATCTTTATTGATAGTTAAATAACCGACTATCAATAATTACCTTGAATGGTATTTGTTGTGAATTGGATGAAATTGAATGCCACACTTATTTTTGAATAATCGTTCACTATTCGGGTTAGCCGGGAAAGGACCATGGGGTCGTATAACCCATTCCGAATATGTGATACGTCGTTATGAATTGCATTTGAAGACCGGTGTTGAAGACCGGATATTTTTGAAAACGGAAGGATTACCGTCGAGTTACTCTACATCGGCTGATCTCCGGTTTAGAGGTTTTATCACCCTTAGTGACGGGAAGTCCGGACGTGATTAGAAAATTATCCGGAAATGCAAGGGCTTCGTGAGAAGTGCCTTCGGTTCTGTTCGATCCCGGAACAGACTTGTATGGATTGTGTGTCTGACGTTACAATTTGAGATATAAAGCTGATTTCTTTCAAATACATTTCTGTTGGTGGCGGAGAATTTATTCTCTTAGCTTAACACCCTTCTCTGAGACGTACGAGCTCAGAGGTTATGTAGTTGAAATTTATCAGCGATATATCCCAATTTGGTAATGTGGCATACTAAGTGTTGCTGTGAAATGATCAGTATTTGATCATTTGTGATATGATCATTTGTTTGATCTTATATCTTTGTGATCATAGGTTGATCATTTTGTTTGACCCGAAGCAGGGCTTTTTGAGGAAGCGTAGCTTTGTGGACGAGACTTCGTCGAGCCTCACACCCCGGAAATGGTCGAAAAAGGAAGGATGCGGCAAGGTTCTAGGGAGTAGCGCCCCTTAGTGTATGTCATTCCTTCTGGATAAAGGTGGTATCATGGTATGGAGCCCAGATACTTAACCTCTGTGGTTACTGCATTATTATTATCTATGTGGTTTGTTGCGAATCGGGGATCCTCGGGAAGATCGGTGACGATCGGGGGATGGCATACGCGTGTCAGTAGTTACCTATTTTTGCAGAGGTAACCCGGCCTTGTGTTGGCAGAGATCCGGTTAGGTTCTCGGGTCGTCTATTCCAGGGACGTACCCATCGTGGATAGGAAGTTCCTTAGCCTGACCATTTGTTGGAAATCCAAAGAAACAATACGAGCCTTTACGATTTCAATTGTATAACCTGTCTCCTCAGGAGGCAGCTGTAGCAGGCATAATATAATGGTACCTATGCTGGCTAAGATTTATATTCTACTTTCGAAATGTTTTCCACTATGCACTAATAATAATATCCAAAATGATTTGATTTTGCGTAGTAAGCATCTTTGACTATCATAAGAAGAAATCTCCTCCAAGTCTGCGTTTGCATTGTGTGTGTGGTGGGAGGTCTTATGGTAGTTTCATTTTCCAAAAGCATTGCGAATTGACATTAAAGTTTTCCTGTTGTTTATTTTAAAGAATAACCGTTTTACGATCTCACACCAGTCACCATGACTGACTCGGAGTTTATTGTTTCCCTTCTAAACTCTGGGTGCCCACCAATTTCCACACGGGCAGCCTAGAGTTAGATTATCAGGATATTCTGGATATTCTGGAGCTTGGAGATAAGCTGGATGACGAGACGTAGTATTTGTATCTGATAGTATTTATTCCGCTGTGTATTCTGTATGAGGACAAGTTTATATAACTGTCCATTGTTGTATATTGACTCTGATGATTGATGTATGTATAAAATGATATAGTTCTTTGTTTTAAAAGACTAGTGTTTATCTATTATATATTGTTCCGCTGCGATATGTGAGATTCTGATATTGTTTTCTATTTCTTTCAAAAACCCTCACTACTGGAGTTTCCGGCACTCGATTGCTCGGCAGTCGATAAAGTGAGTATCGATGTCGAATTTTCGAAAGTCGAAAATTTCGGTACGTGACAATAATTAACTGGTTTAAATTATCAGAATATTAATTTTTGATGGGTCGAGCAAATGAATTTCTGATAATTGAAATATTGGATATATAAATGGCTTAAAAACTATAATAAATATTGGCTTATAAATCTCTGGATACGATGAACCGTATAGAGAAAAAATTTAATTATATATGTATATATATAAAACTCCAACATTTAAATCACGATAAAATGTCCTTAAATATATGTATAAATAAATATATACAACCTTGTGATGTTGAAAATATATACATATATAAGTATATACATCTATAAGAATAAATGTATGTATATACCTTTGTGGAATGAATTATAGGAAAAGTTTATATGAATGTGAATATAAATATATAATAAAGCAATGTGTATATGAGGATATGTATATAAAATGATAACAAATACAAAAGTATTGGGTAAAACAAAATACACATATGAAATCTATGTATATATATACATGAATGAACCTAAGGAGACAAGCATTTAATGCATAGTTCAACTCAAGCGTACAATACATCATTTCAAGCTACAAAGTAAAAAAAATCTCTGACCAAACTAAGAAAAATCTTGTACCAGTAAAGTATACTTTTTCTATATACATACCAATCTTCTTATTCTCTTTTCGTGAATCCGGACTGAGCAAAGCAGAAGTATTTTACAAACTTAAAACTAAAACCAAACAACTCTTGCATTTCAAAACTGAAGTAAAGATCAAGTTGTAGATTCAAATTCAGCTAAAATTAAATTTTTTTCCAAACTCAACAAAGATCAACCTGAAGTAAGCTAGCAACTTCCAGTTTTCAAACTTCAAACCCCTGGTTCTCTGATTCCTCTGTTCAAACATTTCAGGTGAGTAAACTTTCATTTTAAAACAGTTTAAATCTGTGATTTTAACTAAATGCTTGTGAATGGATTGTTGTAGGAATATAGTTTGCATATAATGAGTGTGAATGCATGTATATATGATTGTGCATGTGTATATATCTGTATGCATATTGAAGGAACACCTCTCTGTTTGTTTAACAGGCTAGGGAATAAGTTCAAAAACTTATACCTTTCTTCCCAGTCTTTATCTAGTTATAAACATAAAAAGGAAAATGATTAGAACAATGTACATTCATTTTTAAAAATAGTTTCATGTGATATTATTTAGTTAATATTTCGAAAATATGTTTTTTTTTCAGTGGAAATCAATTTAATCAGTAAAATCAAACATTTTAATTTCCTGAATTGAATTCATAATCTGATTTATTATTGCAAATAATGAATTTAGAGATAAAAATCTTGATTTTTAGTTTCGAATTTGTTGGAATAATCTGGGTTAAACTGATTTGGGTTTATCGTCGATTTTCGTCGATCGACGTGGTGATAGTCATCGAATTCGTTGTCGAAGATAGTTTGAAGGCTATCGATCACCAGAAAAATGGTTGGAAAATTTTCTGGAGACTATGGTGGCCATGGAAGGTCGGAGTAGGGTTTAGTGGTGTGTTATGGTCGAGGTTGTTTTCGAAGTGATGGCGACGGCTATGGTGGATCAGAGGTGATCGCGAGGTGGGGGAAGGTGCTCGAGGTTGAGGCGAAGCTACGGTGAGGTCAGCGAGGTTCATCGAGGTCGGAGACGTCGGCGATGGGTAGATTTCCGATGATGGCGGGTTCCAGTTTTAGATGTGAAGGCTCGTTTTCGATTTAATGACGATTTTGTTCATATGGGTTATCAGGAGAAGTGGTGGGGTTGCCGACGACTTGTAGGTGGTCGGGGCTTTGATCTCTGGTGGCCGGAGCTTCTGTGCACGTGCACATGGATCTGTGGTTTCAGTCTTGGTTTGGGTTCGTGGGGCATCGAAGAAGGAAGATGATGCTCGGGTTTGGGCTCGAAGTTTTTGTTGTTTGTCTCGAAACAGCGGGATGGAGCGAGTGTCATGGGTTGAGCTCGGGAATCATGTGTGCTGGGCCCGGGTTGTTTATCTTGTTATCGAGATTTTAAAAATGTGAAGTAAATCTAGATACCAGATTTTAAAATATGAAGCATGAATAAGACTTTAAACAAGTTCTTAACTAGTTCTTTAAAAAAAAGGGAAATTTGTATGAAATGTTTTGGAGCATTATGTTTAAAAAGATTTTAGTTTAAAATTTGGATTTTTAAAATTTAAACTTTTGTTTAAAAATAGTTAATGGATAATTAATCAATTAATTAAAGGTTAATTAACAAAAGTAATTAAGAATTGATTACTTTGTATTGAAGAAGATAAATTAATAATTAAGTTTTATTAATTGATAATTAAAGGATAATTAATCTGTGATAGAGATAAAATAATTGATTGATAAGATTTTCAAGGAGTGATAAATAAATTAAAAGTTTGTAATTAATTAAGGAGTGTTTGAGCACGATTAGGAGATTAATTCTTAAGTAATTAATTAAAGGCTAATTTCTTAATGTACTTAAAGGTGATAATTAAGGATTGAATAATCAGGATTAATCAATTAAGAAATAATTAAGAAATAAGTAATTAAGAGGTTATTTCTTAATGTAAAAGAAATATTATGAATAATTACTTAATGAAGTAATTAAAGGAATTAATTACTCGGTGTAATTAATTAAGTTGATGTGGTTAATTTTAGTTAATTAATTAAGTTTAATTAATTAAAGGTAATCATTTGATGTGGGTTAAGTATAATTACTTAAGGTAATTAATGAGGTGTAATTACTTAGTGAAGTAATTAGTGGATAATTACTGGATGTAATTAATTAAAAGGAAATTACTTGATGGGAAGTAATTAAAGGATAATTACTTGGTGGAAGAAATTAAGTGATAATTACTCAGTGTAATTAAAGGATTAATTAATATAATTAATCAAGGAGTTGGTTTAATTGATTGAGTAATTAAGGAAAGTTAATTTCTGTATGTGATTAATCAAGGTTGATTAATGAATGTAATTAAGTTAATGGAATTATTAAATGTAATTTAAGAATAATTAACTAATGGAAGTAATTAGAGGATCATTAATTAATGTAATTAATGGAAGTGATCAATCTTGCTTATGAGTGACCGAATGATGATGAGTGCTTTGGATCTGTTGATATCTCTGATATGAATTGCTTTGTGATGTGATATGTTGGATGGACGATGATAATGTGATTATCTATCAATTATGAATTGCTGTGTAAAAGTGTTATACGGTAATTAAAGTTGAATTGTATTTAATTGGGTAACTTGGGTTTAGATGACCTTGGATTCGAAGAGACTGGAGTCGGGTATTAGTAAATACCCGAAACCACTTCGATTTGAAATCTACTATAAATCCTTATAGGCTTGATATGTGAAATCAATAGGCTGGAATGGGATAATATGGACCATTTAAACTAAGTTGGGTACTTAGATATTGATTTGTGAAAATAAGTGTTGATTATACAAGTTGTTTACTTGTAGTAAGGTACGAGTTACCCCGGGTTTTAAGTAAGATTTATGCAGTAGTATTTCTTGTTAGATGGGTTTACTCGTGCTGGTTTCCAGCCTGATCCGGGTGTTACTTTGATGTAATGCTCGGGTCCGACCGAGTATTACAGATTTCAGGTAAGGACGTTCTGGAGCCCAAGAGGCGAGCTGGATGGTAGGAACGTATGGAGTGTATTCCGCTGTGATGTATTGTTATTTATCTGGGACAAGTTATTTTAACTGTCCAGTGATTGTGAAATGTTGTAACTTTGATGTATATAAATATAATTGACAGATACATGTATTCTTTTATATAACCGTTATTATTTGATATTATATTTTGATCCGCTGCGAATGTGAGATTCTGTGTTTTATTTTCTGTTTCTTCTTCTATCTCTTTCTTCTTTTCCTAACTATCTGGAATTTTCGAGATCAAAAATTCCAGGTCGTTACAGTTGGTATCAGAGCTGAAAGGTTAAGCGAGAACCTTGGCTCTGGAGTGTGTACTCATAAGCATAGGGTCAATGGTACCCTAGCATGAGTTGAGTGTGTATATATATATGAGAGCGTACTTGTTATTTTCATATATAAAGATTTTAAATGATTTTATATAAGAATATATTTTGATATATATAAAGCAATATTCCTTAACCAATAAATGTTAAGGTAATTGGTTGTTAAATTATTAGAATTAAATTAAGAGGTAATAGAAATACAACCTAATTGAAATTAAATAAAGGTAAGTTTGAAATGGATTCAAACTGAAATTAAATCTTGAATTTGGGAAAAAGTTTCAGAATAATATAATAATGAATTAGTTTCCACATATGATAATCTTGGTTATTATCATAAATGATTGTTGTATTTAATAATAAGATATGTATTAATGAGTAAGCAAAATGAAATGTTTTAGATAAGTATGACTTATAAATTGGAACTGAAGATGATATAAATTGTGAAGTTTTAAATCTGAGCCTCGAATTTGAAAATTGTTTCAAAGTGATAAAGAAATAATAAATAATATTATTTGAATGAAAGAGCTTGATTCAAACAGGAGTTGTTTGAAAATTCAAAGGAATTTGTTTTGAATTAAAAAAAACCAAAGGTGATTTAAAATTTAAGGATAACTTAGTGTGTAAAGGAAATAATATGTATATATGAGGGATATACATAATATCAAAAATGGTTTGAATAAACTCTAAATGTTGAGTTTTAAATTTGAAATGAGATGTGATATCCAAGGTAATAAGTTTTTGAACTTATAAGGTTATTAATGTGAAGTTTAAAATTTGAAATGGGAATTCAAATTTGGTAAAGTTGGCTGGATTAGGTAAATTGAATTTAACTTTGGGAAAGTTAAATAAGTTAACAAGCAACCTGAATTGGAAATTTCAAGATGAAATTGGGATTTAACTTGGGAAGTTAAATGGTTAATTTGAATTGGGAGTTTGTGTGATCTCAAAATGGGTTTGAGATCTGAAAATTGAAAATGGGTGGATGTTTTAAAATAATTTGGATGATGTCATCTCGTTGTTATTAATAATCTTAAAACTGTGAATTGGATTTGTTTAAATGAATGAGGAATGAAGTATGGTAATATATTCAATTGAGATAAATAGGGAAATTAAACTTTAATTTGAAATTAAGGATATGGAATTACTTTGAACTGAAAATTTGAATGTTAAGAATTGAATTTGTGAATTAAAATTTGTTTAAGAACCGGTTTGAAAACTGGAAGATAAAATTGGGTAATAAATTGAATTTTTAAGATAAAATTGTTTTGAAATCTTATTTGAACTTTGAAATAAGTTAAGTAAAGATAATTTAAAATGGAATTTTGAGAATTGGACTCAGAATTAAATTATTTAAAGATTTGGATTATTGATTTAAAAATAAAGGTTAATTTGATTAAAGGGGTTAAATCAACATTTGAAAATTTAATTCGAATTTATATAATTCGAGATGGTTTAAAGTTGGGATTCAGATTTCATTAGTTCAAATTGAATTTTGTTTGAATTAATTAGAATTGAAGATTGAATGAGTTCAAATTCAAATGGGAATTGGGATTAATTCATATAGAAATTTAAATGATTTGAAATTGAAGTGGATTCGATTTGAAGTTAGTCTAAATTAATTTGAATAATTTGGAATTGTAATTGAAGAAATCAACTGGAATTTGATTTGAATCTAGAAAGAAATTGAGATTAATTCGATTTGAATTGGGAATAAAAGCAAGTTCAAGGGAAATTGAAGTTATTCAAATTAGAATTGGGTCAATTTAAATGAAAAGGAATTTAAATTGAATTGATGGGCGATGCAGCCCAGACTGATGAAGACTTAGGTCGCCAACGACCTAACTCTCCTGAGCTACGACCTAGCACATTAATCCTTAAGTCGTGCCATTTTAGGTTGCAAACAAGCTATGAAGACCGACCAAGCAAATCATGCGAGTTAAGTCTTTCCTTAGGTCGCTCACGACCTAACAAGTCACGAGAAAAAGAGTTGCGAATTAACAAGCTAAAGGTCATTTCCTTAGGTCGCTCATGACCTAACGAGTCACAAGATAAGGAGTTGCGACCTAACTCTATCTGCAAACTATGACCTAAAGTGCTACGACCTAAAGAGCTACGACCTAAACAACTACGACCTAAAGAGTTACGACTTAACAAGATAGGTTGCGCTAATATGCAGATAGGTCGCTCCAATATGCTGCTTGCTTAGGTCGCTGAAGATGTTATTCCTTAGGTCGCAAGAAATTATGTCGCTCGTTCTTATGTTGTTATCTTGCTTATGTCGCGTCCGTGTTTCTTATGTCGCTCCTGCCTTGAGTCGCTCGACCATAGGCCACATCAATCTTAGGTCGCTCAAGCCTAAGTCGCTCAATTACTTATGTCGCTCGTCCTATAGGTCGCATAAGACATTCCTGAAGCTGATTCTCCTTATGTCGCTGAAGCTTATGCCGCGTGGTGTTATAGTTTTAGGTCATTATGTTGTAATTCCTTATGTCGTTTGTATGTTGTATTAGTTAACTCGTGTTGTATATATGTTGAGTCGCTTTGTTGTAAGGTCGCGTGATGGCCTTGTAATGAGTTGTGATGTAATATGTTGTATTGTGTTTGTTTGTTTTTAGGTCACCGGTGTTAGGTCGTTCACGACCTATGTGTTGAAATATTTTGAGTCGTGTAAGTGTGTTGTTGTAACCCTATAAATAGGGATGGTGGTGTCATTTGTAATAGTTAGTTGATTTTGAATAAAAACTTGTTTGTGTGCTTTGTGCCACTTCTCAAATTGGTAGTTGAGTGTGATCTCCTATCTCCACCTTCGGCATTCGAGTGCTCTCGAATCAACGATTGTTGAAGCCGGTTCACGGAATCAAGTGCGCTTGATCAACGTCGAAGAATCGTAGATCTTTAAACACGGTATCATGCGCGATCAACGTGTTTGAGATAGCTAGAATCCGGTATCTTTGGATCAACGGATTTGGGCCTTTGGTATTTTCAATTCCTCGATTGCTACTTTCACCGTTTCATACATCTTCGTTATCCGCTGCTGCATCATTTGGTATCAGAGCTAGACTTAGCCAATCATAGCTAAGCCGGGTCTTTAGAGCCAATTCTTATTGAAGAGTTAAAGCCGAGGGCTAAAAGTTGAAGTTGTGCATCACATTGTGTTGAAGAGTCAAGGCCGTGCATTATTTGTTCATTTGTTGTTCAAGGCCGAGAGTTAAAGCCGAACTAATTGAAGTTGAGCCGAGTATAGAGTTTGATCTAGGCCTAGTGTTGAAGGTTGCATTAGTTTGGTTTGTTCAAAGCTAGACCGAAGCGAAGTATTTTTGAAGTTTGTGTTAGATTATTTTTTGAAGATTTATTGAAGATCAATCATGCATCCAAGAAGAGGTAATCGTCATCAGAATATTGCCGATGTGTTGACAAGAGAAGATGCTAAGGCAATAGAGCAAAGAATTAGTGATAACCTCGAAGAGAAATTCAATAAAGGTTTTGGAAAGTTGGAGAAGTTGATGATGGATTTGAATCAAAGTCAAAGAGGAAGGTCACCAGTCTTGAACCATGGAGGAAACAGAGTTTCGCCATTGGTTACGGAAGCAAGGAGGGTGTCGCCACAAACTTATCAAGATAAAAGGGAATCATCAATTTCAATGAGACAAGATCACCATGGGGAAGAAATAAGAAGTCAACATGGGTTTGACAATGAACCTTGTCGTGATGTCAAAAGACCGAGTAGAAGAGATTTGCATGATCATAGAGACACACGTGGTCATAGAGACGAAGGGTGTCATTTGCCAAAGCATGAGAATGATTCTATTTGGCTAAGGAACAATATTTTTCAGTCTACCTGTACTATTTTGGGAAAGGTTTGTAAATTCATTATTGATGTCGGAAGTTGTGATAACCTTATCTCTGAAGAAGCCGTTATGAAGTTGGGGTTGAAGACTGAAAAACACCCTAGACCGTATAAACTGGCATGGATAAAGGAAGGGGAAGAAGTGACAGTGGGAAGACGAACATTGGTTACATTTTCTATTGGGAAAAAGTACAAAGATGATATATGGTGTGATGTGGTTGATATGGATGTATGTCATCTACTGTTGAGAAGTCCATGGCAATATGATCGAGCTGTCCAACATAATAGTCACGCCAACAGCTACAGTTTCATGTTCGAAGGAACCAAGATTACCTTAGTTCTTAAGAAGCGTGAACAAAGTGACTGCAAGCCAGAGAAGAAAGTTGAAGCAACTAATTTATTATCTTCGAAAGAATTTGTTGAAGAAGTGAAAGGTGGTGTTGAAGTGGAAGATGAAGTCGTGTAACGACCCGCCTTTTTGGACAGTTTAAATCGACAAATCAAACACACATGCCGATTCTAAACCATTCAAAAGGGCGGATGGTTAATGGGTTAAATAAGAAAAGAAAGGAAAAGAAAGAACAAAAACAAACTCAGAATCTCGCAGCGGAAGGAACAAGATATAATAATAAAATAACAGTTCATGAAGCTGTTAAATAAATAAATTTGATTATTATTATACATCATAAATCAGAGTTACATACATATCAGAGATAATACAATAATGCAGCGGAAAAATAATATGGTAGTAGAATACAAATGATGTAATACCAAACTCCGTCTTCGTCCTCCAGAATAGATCTTCAACCTTATCTGAAATGCTCAGGCTGACCCGAGCGTAATGAAAAGGCAAAACACTCGAGTCAGGACTAAAATATCTCATGTAAGTCAAATCGAATAAGAAAATATGAGTGTGACGGCGTCAGAGATGTTTACGGGTTTTGACATCTCCTATCCATTGTCAACGTGAGTGCAATAACTTAAGAGATGTTACGGGATTTTCCATCTCTCAAGGATCCGTTAAACTATCTACTATGTAGTACAATACGCTATTATAATATGTCTACATTAAAGTCAAAGTATTAAAATAGCGTTAAGCCATGGCCCATTCCACCCTTAACACAGTTTATATTCCCAAGAGCATATACAAGACCGTAGTTTCCCCAAAACCGGAAGTCACCAGAGGGCAATCCATATACTAAAGGTACAAATCAAAATCGTAGTGGTCGCGCATAAATGGAATACAAGTATGACAAGGCACATGAGGCAATACCCAAGGTAGTGATACTACCGTTCGCCTGATCCGGACTGGTGAGAACGCAACGCCGCAGCGCCCGCAACACCGTGAAACAACACTCCCAAAATCAAGGGTGCACCAATCGACAACAAGTAAAAGAATAGTTTACGAAGAAGTGTGTCCACTTGAGGTAGCTAATCCTCCATTGGCCCGGCACAGCTCCTGTTTTAGTCATTACCAATTTGACACAAGTGTCAAGGCTATCCATTATCGTTCTCTTTCTTCAGTCAACACGTACATCATTCCAACCACTTCATTCTGGATCATCACTCCGCGTATAGTTATTAAAGTGGTTTTCGGTTTAGATAGAGAGTATATCCATAACCGATTTCGGTCTCTTTAATAACTTCGAAATTATTTCACCGATTGGTCGTTTATTTATTTCAAAACCAAATCAATTACAATCTCAATTAAAATTTATAAATCAACATTTCATTTGTCTTTCTAAATCAATTTCCAAATTTACGTTTCAAAACTTCCAAATCAAAATTTCAAAATCTTATAATTCAATTTCAATTTCAATTTAAACAATTCAAATATTGATTCAAGTTCGTATATAAGTTTCATTCCGAAATCATTTAAATTAATTTAGTTCAACATTCAAATCAATTTAAATTCATTTATCGATTTCATTTAATATCCGTTAAGGTACTTTATCATTCAAAACAATTTCTATTAAATTTCAAATCCATTACACTACCTTTTTAAGTTCAACTTCATTAAATCAAAACTTACAATTTTGAATTAAATTAAATTCGTCAAATCAATTCTTCCAATTACAAGTCTTACATTAATTCCAAAAATATCACATTTTCATTTCTTGTTAAAAAAATTCAATTTCACTTAATTACTTTCTTAAATAATTTTCCAAAACTTAATTAATAAAGAAACTCAATTTCAATTATTTATGAAGTAAAAATTCACTTATTCAAAAGTTCAAAATTTTCTTATTAAAGAATTTCAATTCAATTTAATCATTAAATAATTTAACCTTATTTAATTATTAAATAATTCAATAGTTTCAATTTAGTCCAATTCACAAATTTCTTTGAATTTCAATTAAATTCCAAATTAATTAAATCTCAATTTTAAATAAATTTTCAATTCCAAACTCAAACTTGAAATATCATTTCATAAAAATTTTCTTAGAAATATTCAGAGTTCGATTAAAAGTCCAATCTTTTAAAACAAATCAACTTTCGAAAATTTACACCGTATTTCAAAAATTTTCTTAAAAATCTAAACTTCGAATAATTAAACAATTTCATTTACCAAGTTTAAATTCCAACATCTTGAGCTTCAATTCAAAATAATTCAATTTCCATAATTTCGATTTTATTCTTAAAATCAATTCATTTAAATAATTTCAAAACAACTTTTAAAATCATTTAATTTAACCAACCCGGTGTCCGTATATAATTTTCTAACCTATAGCCAAGTGGATAATTATTTCAAATTTAATTTCAAGGATGGACATATATCATTTCAATCCAAATAGATGTCATAGGTATATCATTTCAACTTATTTCTTAATTTATTCGAAATGATTCGGTTTACAGTTTATATGCAATAAACAATATACATGATGATAACATGATATATCAAAATAAATAAACAACCAATATCGACCAATAGCATCCATCACAACCAATCAACCATAAAGCCAATAACATTCACAACAACTTCATAATTATCAATATCAGGAAATTTGATCGCAATTAAAATTTAACTTTAATTTGACTGTCAATTTAATTTTCAACGGTGAATTCAAATGACAATCTATATGACAATTAAATTTTTATCAAACAACGACAAATAAATCCATATCACTTCATAATTTCAAATTTAACTACCATAAAGATATTCAGTACGTTGTGAGCGTTATAAAACACTCACCTTTTGAATTTAAATTGAATTTACATTCAATTTAAACCCAAAAATTTGACAGTCTCCAAATCCATCCAACCCTGCGTCAAAGTGTCCAGAATTTCGATACGATCCTAACAAAAGAAACCTCGCCCAAATCCGAGTCCGTATGCAAAAGTTATGAAAATTTGAAGATTGGAAAATTTTGGTGCTGAGTCGACTTCGAGTTCCCGCCTCAAATACCCGATGCCTGCTTGGAGTTTTTTGCGAAATCGACCCGATGACCCGAGTAGTTTTCTTCCCGACTCGAAGTAGCTCCAGGGTTTTTCCCCCTGAAACCCGAAGCGCGACCCGAAGCGCGTAAATCTCGATTTTTTTTTTTTTTTTTAGATTTTGGAGTTTGGGAATTAGGTTTTGTCTGCCATTGGAATGAGAAGCTAAGAAGAAGATGAATTGTACGTACAAACAAATGAAGATTAGGGAGGCTAGGGTTTATAACTAGGTATGTTAGAGATAGAGTAGATAGACCGGATAGATGAACGTGCGGAACAAACTATGGCCCGAAAAGCCCGTTCTGACTCCGGAACGGAATTGGGTAAACCCATATATCAAAATAGGTGTTTTAAAATATTTTAAACGCAATGGAAAAGGTTTCAAGTCCAAATTCCATCGTATGAAGAAGTTATGCTAAAATCAAAATTTGAAATTGATTTTAATTGATTATAATTGCATTTATTTCAAGGCGTTTCGAGTCCGTACGATCAAACGACAAGTCTGATTGCTACGAAAATTGATACCTTACAATAATTCACTGTTACGGATCCGATGAAACTAGTTTCATCGAAATCCGAGACAGTTGTAAAAATGACAATTTTTACTGTTTAATTTCAATATAAAATTCCCAATTTTAAACTATTAACTTTTAAATCAAATTTCAATTGTTCACAAATTTTATTTTTAATTTCACAATAATTAACAATCTTTTACAATGCAGTTTTCCATTATAAATCCAGTATAAAAGATTACATTAGATTCAGCGTTCAATTATATTGTAATTCAAATTCAAGTTATTTAATTCCAATTGAATTCTTTTATTTCGATTTACACTTTCATTATTGCATCAACCATTTACTTATACATTATTATCAATAGTTTATAATTCATTTACTTTCATTTTCTTCAGCTATCATCTTATTTAAATTCACAGTAATATTAAATTACATTCATTTATGTTGATTTCCATATTATAACTTCAATATTAAATGTACATTTTATTTATTTCGTTGTTTACAATCAAATTCAATTCAATTCAATTTCTTGTTACATTCAAATTTAAATCTTTACTTACGTTCAATTACCAGTTAACATCTTTATCAAATTACAGTTTCGGTTATTATTTGATTTCAATCAACTGTAATATTAAGTTACATTTATTTATATTAGTTTCAATAACATAAACTTCCACTGTTAAATTTACCGTTTTATTTATTCTTTGTTTACAATCATAACCAATTTGGTTTACAATCAAACTCAATTCATTACTTACATTCAATACAGGTTAACATCCATATTTAATTTACAAATAAGTTATTTCAGAATTCAGTTTTGCATTTTAACTTGTAATTCACATTTAACAACACAAAATTTTATTTCCTTCGGATTTTTATCCAAAATTTTTATTTTAATTCGTATTTTTAAAGTGTTAAAAATACAGGTCGTTACATTCTCCCCCACTTAAAACTTTTCGTCCTCGAAAAGGAACGGAGAAGGGGAAACCATCATTTAGATATAATTCATTCAAAATATTCGACTTATTTGCAAAATTTAGTTATAGGATTTTTTTAAAATCTCAAAATTTTCTAACTCCCGGATTTTTGAAAAATTTCGGCAGCACCTCCTTTGCGCGGCTAGGATCGAAAAATTTCACAGTGGTAATAATTGCATGATACACATCTCATTACAAGAATGAGACATCCCAAAACATGGGGAACACAATAATATACCACAACATAAACTGTAATCCGAGAACATACCTTTTATTTAGC
This sequence comes from Allium fistulosum, assembly GCA_030737815.1. Lineage (NCBI taxonomy): Eukaryota > Viridiplantae > Streptophyta > Magnoliopsida > Asparagales > Amaryllidaceae > Allium > Allium fistulosum. The sequence continues at coordinate 242,237,594 of CM060902.1, forward strand.
GTTTATTAGCATTTTAACTTACATTTTGCATTAAGCGCAGAAGCGAGCTCCACAAGCGAAGCGCAACCTCTTTGCTACCTACTAAAATGCTCAATAACCAAGTTAGAACCATGCATATAAAGATAGATCGATATACTTATCATAAACAACACACATATAATATGTTTAGCTTCAAAACTGAAATTCCAATTCCAGGACAGCAAACGAATCTCAGTTTTTGGTCACATAAACGATAAAATTTGACAATGGAATCTAAACAAAAGTTGTTGCATTCATTTCAGGCTTTCCGGAATGTCCAAAATCATTGAATTCGGACCTTCCGTTCAAAAGTTACGACCGTTTTACTAAATAGGAACGCCTCAGCCTGGCAATGAATTGCGCAGGTCAGCGACATTTGGTCACGTTTTCGACCCTCTAAATTACAGCAAAACACAAAACACTTAAAGTAAAAGTTTTAACTTAAGTTCTTAGCTTTCCAGAAAGTGAAAGATCATCAAAATCCGATACACCAGTAAAAAGTTATGGCAAAAATACTAAGAGTATATGCTACTGATTTTGCTTCCCTTTTACACAGGCCAGCAAGAAGATTCAAATTTTTAACTAAGTAAATGAAGGAATTTCTCAAGACAGTCTAAACAAAAGTCGTGCTACAGTTTCTAAGCTTTCCGAAAAGTCTATTATCGTTGAATTTCGTCCATCCATTTAAAAGTTATGCTTATTTCCGTTTCAGCATATATTGGACAATTTTGGATTTTTTTTTTCCAAAATTTTGCTTTTAATATTTCAAAGTACAAACCATCAAACTTCAAATTTCTAAAGATCAATCACAAACCCAAAGTCGTTTATTTTCTTATTTATCCATGAAATAAGTTTACATTCGATTTGTTTCCGATTTATTCAAGTTTGTTTCATTCATAATTTAAATTCAAGTCAATTTGCTTCAATTTAATTTGAATTCAATTATATTTAATTCCACTTTGCTTCAAATTTGAATTTAATTATTAAAAAAAAATTATTCCGTTTATTCAATTCCATTAACACTAATGAATTCTATTTAATCAATTATCATCCATCTAACAACCAATGCATATCAAACATTAACATCCATCCAAATCTATAATAAATCAATTATACATTTCCAAGTCAAAATTTTAATTTCATACACTTCCAAGTTTATTGACATTAATTTTATTCAAATTTAATTAGTTTCCATTTACTAATTCTATATTTAATTAATTTTAAATTTAATTCATTTTAAAACTTAAATTTCCTTTATATTTACAACTGTAACGTCCCAGATTTTCGCGTTCGAAAATCGACATCCATACTTTACATCGTACTCGAATGTCGTAGATTCGAGCGTTCAAATCCGAGTCGCCGGAGCTTATAACACAGTTAAGTAAATAACACAGCGGAAGAAATGAATAATACATTGATATACAATATCTGATACAACAGAATGATACAATGAATATCAATATACATCAGAGATATGATACAACAAATAGCAGCGGAAAAGAAAACGATAACATCAGCAGCGGATAATCTCCATCTTCAAAGCACTAATCCAGAAATAGCTTGAACTCCCAATAACGATACACCAAGATAAGCAAGTGCAGTCCGATCCAAAGACTGAACTAGCTCCAGATAACCTACTAATCTGACTATCTGAAAAATCAAACTCTAGACTGCTCGTGTAGAAAAATTTTGAGCATCCAGAGTTTAGGAAAGAAACAATAAACTCCGGATCAGTCATGTGACTGGTGTGAGCAACAAAAACAGTTTATCTTTAAAACAAATAGCAGAGAATTTTAAAGTCAATTCGCAATGCTTTTGCAAAATGAAACTACCATAAGACCTCCCACCACACACACAATGCAAATGCAGAATTGGAGGAGATTTCTTCTTATGATAGTCAAAGATGCTTACTACGCAAAATCAAATCATTTGATATTATTACTAGTGCATAGTGTAGAAAACAATTTTGAAAGTAGAATATAAATCTTAGCCAGCATAGACATTTCGTACTTATGCCTACTATAGCTACCATGTTCAATAGCAGGTTACCACCACATTCCATGGCAGGTAATACAACTAAAACCGTACAGAGCTCGTATTGTTTTGTTTGGATTTCCAACAAATGGTCAGGCTAAGGAACTTCCTATTCCACGAAAGAAACGCCTCTGGCGGGACGTTCCGAGAACCAACTGTTCTCTGCCAAACAAGGCCGGCAACCCCTTTTCCCAAGGGATAAAAGAAACCTCAGATATGCCACCCCCGGTCCTTTGGGACCTTTATCCGAGCGCTCGATAACCAACATCACACATCATAAAGAAAGTGTATCCACATGAGTAAGTATTTGGGCTCCATACCATGATACTACCCTTTTCCAGAAGGAATGGTCATACCCTAGGGGAGCTACCCCTGAAAACCTTGCCGCACAATTCCTGTTTCGACCATTACCGGGTTGTGAGGCTCGACGAAGTCTCGTCCACAAAGCTACGCTTTTTCAAAAAGCCACGCTTTGGGTCAACAGATGATCAACCTATGATCACAAAGATAAATGATCAAACAAAAGATCATATCACAAATGATCAAACATTGATCATCACACAGCAACGCTCAGCATGCCACATTACCAAATTGGGATATATCGCTGATAACTTCAACTACATAACCTCTGAGCTCGTACGTCTCAGAGAAGGGTGTTAAGCTAAGAGAATAAATTCTCCGCCACCAAACAGAAATGTATTTAAAAGAAATCGGCTTTATATCTCAAAGTGTAATGTCAGACATGTATCCATACAAGTCTGTTCCGGGTTCGAACAGAACCGAAGGCACTTCTCACGAAGCCCTTGCAATTCCGGATAACTTTCAATCACGTCCGGACTTCCCGTCACAAAAGAGTGATATAAATCTCTATACCGGCGCAACTCAGTGCAGAGACATTCGACAGGTTGTCCTTTTATTTTCGAAAAATATCCGGTCTTCAACACCGGTCTTCAAATACTATCCATATCGTCGAATCACTTATTCGGAATGGGTTATGTGACACAAAGGTCCTCTCCCGGCTAAACCGAATAGTGAGCGCAATATTTAAAAATATACGGATATTGGGATTTCAATTAAGTCACAACTTAAACCCAAACTTTCTTTACAAATGGTTTATCAAATTACCGTTTTAATCTTTTTAAACAAAAAAGATTCAATTCATAAAGTTCACTTAATTTCACAAAGATTCATTCATAGATTTTCCAAATCAATTTCCCTTTCAATTTGATTAATTCATTAAATCTTTAAATCAAAGATTTAACAAATAGCTTTCAAAACAATTTCATTTCGAATGGTTTAACAAAACATCATTTTAAATCTGTTAAAAATAAACAGATTTAATTCATAGCTTTCGAAAAGAATTCATTTATAACTTGGAAAACCATTTTTCAATTAAATCTTGAAATTCCTTTACCTAAATTGGAATTTCATTTCTTATCTAAAAGCTTTTATTCTTTGAAAACAAACAGTTTTCATTCTGGAAATCTGATTCATTTATACGAGTTAAGGTTCTTGGGTTAAATCCAAATTCCCAACTTATACTTTTTTAAAATGGTTTAAATTCATATAAACACATTTATATCATCTTTACTCCCTAGTTTCCAAATCATAGCTTAATTTCAAACTTGAATCCAAATTTAAATCTAACTATTTAAATTTCCAAAACTCGGTTAAGTTATTTAAAATAACTTTTATCTTTGAAATTCTATTTCAAAAGCTTTTCATTTTAAACCCGAATTTCTAATTTCAAAATCAATTGAAATTAAAATTTCAATTTCAAAAACATCAAATTTAAATTATCTGTGACTTAACCGATTTCCACGTGAAATCCATATTTGTGTGTGTAACAGTGTGGTCCAGGGGTTTCACACACAATAGTGCAACATCATTCAATCATCATAGATCAAAATATAGAGATAAAATTGATAAGCGATATAAACTATAACGCTCATCTTCATTCACAGATCACAGATGTATATATCACAGATAAGTAAATTACAAATCACAACATAAATCAGGATGTATCACAAAGCATCATATATCAGGGAGATCAAACAATCAAATCATCCAATAGAATCCAAACATTCATAAGCAAGATCAATCAATATCTAATTTATTCAAATTAGATTAATTACTTATGAACTACTAATCCTGGTTAATTAACATCGATAAATTACAAATCATCTTGGTTAATTATTCTTCAATCTTTTATTAATTAACCATTAATAATAAATAAATTAACTTTTAATTATAATTCATCAACCTTTAATCATTTAATAATTAACCTTTAATTATTTAATTCACCATTTAATTTATTAACTTTAATTAATTACCAAAAGTAAACCATTCTTAAGTTAATTACTATTTGCGCCAAAATTGGTCACAAACCCCGAATGTTGTGAAAGCACCAGTGTATGAATATAAATCAACAATGTTCACACACAAATCTCAAATCTAAGCAAACAGAGTATCACAATTCAGAAATAATGAACATAAACACGAGATTTATAGTGGTTCGGCGATCTTGCCTACGTCCACTCTGAAGTTGATGATTTTATTGATGTTCACTTAATGATTACAATTTCTTCTGATGTGGTACAACTGATTATATGATTACAATCTGAATCTAAGGAAGCGGTGGTGATTCTGAGTAAATCTGGCAGAGTCTGGGCGCTCTTTAGCTCTCAAAAATGTCTGACCCCTTTTCTGAATGACCAGGGGCTCTATTTATAGGTGTAGGAGGCTGATATTTCGCCTAAAATGAGGGGAGACCAGTTCTGGTATGTGAGGGGGCCCACATGGCCGAAATATGGAGATCCGGGCCCACTTTGGGATCGATTCGACCCATGGTTCGAATCGATCAAGAATGAGTCCAATCGAGCTGAAATTTGGTGTGTACATTCTTCATCACGTGCTTAAGCTTCTGTGAAAATTTCATAGCATTTGGACTTATAGATCTCAAGTTATGATCGATTCAAGTTGGTGTTTTTCGTTTCCTGGAGTCGTTCGAATCGATACGTTCGAATCGATTCGTTCGAATCGATCCCCCCGTATGCGAAGACTTCGGCGTGGTGTGCATGCCTCGGGTCAACCCCCCTTTATCTCCGAGTTTTACTGAGTCGTACCCGGGGTTTTAGCTGTGTGGATTCGAGACGTTGGATTCGAACAAGGGTTCGTTCGTATCGATCGTGACGTGTTCCATTCGATCGATACGAAGCAACTATGTCTGGATGGATTCGAAGGCTTCAACTGCATGGATTCGAAGACCTTCCCTTTGATCGATTCGAAGCTGGAAATATTCTGATGGATTCGAACCACGGGAGGCCTTGGATGGATTCGAACGTTGAGGGTGTTTTGATGGATTCGAAACAATGGTACTTCTCATGGATTCGAAGTAATGCAGGGACGATGGATTCGAGCTAAGGGTTTGTTCTGAGGGATACGAAGGGGATGGAGTCAATCTTGATGGAGTCGACCTTGATGGATACGAACCATATGGAGACGAACACAAGGTTATGTCCTTCACTTGCATCGATGATATCTTGGGCGTACGAACTCGGATTAACTCGAGATTTGGAATGCTGGCTCCTATGGCTTTCCTTGACGTGTCTTATCAATTGTAGCCTAATCCGGACTCGGACAAAATTCATCGATATCCATGGTGAACTTGTGATGTAACCGTCCTACAGGATGGACTTTCATTGATTTCTAGTCAATTTTTTGGTGTCACGGCCTTGCCAAAAGGCGGGATAACATTTGCCCCCCAAAACATGCCTTGCGATAGGGAGGTGTGTGTTGTAGTTCCATAAGTTGGATGTTCATATCCCGTTGATGACCTGTGGTACGACCTGCGAAGAGTTTGACAGTTTTTATATGACCTTAAATGACGACCGTTCGCGATCTAACCATTTGAGGTGGTATGCGACCGTTCGCGATCTAGCATTTTCTGTATAACCCTAAATGACGACCGTTCGTGATCTAGCTATTTGAGGTGGAATGCGACCGTTCGCGATCTAGCATTTCTACATGGCCCCAAATGACGACCGTTCGTGATCAAGCCATTTGAGGTGAGGGGTGCCGTTCGAGGCGAGTTATGAACGTTCATGGTCGAGTGACGTGGAAAGAGGAATGTGATCGTTCGCGATCGTGTGCCGTACGAGGCAAAAATGTGATCGTTCGCGATCGAATGTCGTATTAGGTGAATTGTGACCATTCGTGGTCGAGCGCCGTTCGAGGCTAATGGTGACCGTTCGAGGTCGGGTGCCGTTCGTGGCGAAGTGTGATCGTTCGTGATCGAATTGTGACCGTTCGCGGTCGGGTGCCGTTCGAGGCGAATTGAATGTGCCCGAGGAGGGACTTAGTATCATCAATACCAGGTTTCACGTTCGGGTGAATCCCCGGATTGTTTGTTGCAATGGTTTATCGCCATCTCAGAGCATGCCTAGGGACCGTTCGTGATCCCGTACATGTGTAAGTGGCTTAGCCGTTATGAAATCACAAGTAGCATTTTTTCATTGAAAATAAGTCTTTAGCAGAAATTGTAAACAAAATCAAGTTCAAATATTCAAATCAAGATGAAACAAAAGCAAAGCAAGGATGTCGAAGTGTAAACTCCCACAACGATAGGGTTAATAGTCATTCAGAGCATGCCTATGGACCGCTCGTGATCTCGCATATGTGTAAATAACTTACCCGTGTTGGTGAGAGGTTTACGACTTGTCCATCGTTATTTCAACTAATTGATAATCATACGATGCCCCGGCTCGGGGGCACCCCTGGCTGATGTAGACGGTGGCTGCTCTGGCTCCACTGCTGGAGCTCGCCTTCTCACATACTGAAGTAGCATACCGTTCCTGATGTGCCCTTCCACCTCATCCTTCAGATGTCTACAGTCGTTAGTGTTATGACCATTCAGTTCGTGGAATAAGCAGTATCTGTCTGATTTCCTCTCGTCAATAGTGGGATCCCTTCGTATTGGCCTACGGTAGGGAACTTGCTCTCGTGTATCTTGGTAGATTCGCTCCAAACTCTCATTCAGCTCTGAATAAGTGGTGAATCGTGGCTCTCTTCGCAGTCGCTTTGACCTGTCACCATTGTCCTCAGCCTTTCGTTTTCCTTTATCCTTGCCTGAATCATTTTCGAGAGGCTTTTTGTCTTTAAGTGCATAAACTTCTATTCCCTCTCCTTCTTCTCTTTCAGCATTAGCATCTTCCAATCGCAAAAACTTTTCTGCCTCGTGATAGAATTCCCCTATATCCATAGGCGGATCCTTAGTTAATGAATTTTTGAACTCTGTGCCGTCAGCTATTCCGGACACGGCTGCCATCATAACCATGGATGGATCTGGCCGATACACCGATGCTGCTGCCGCATTGAATCGCGTCAGGAAATTCCTCAAAGACTCTCCAGCTTTCTGTTTTAGCGTTGCCAAACTCATCACATTCTTGGGTCTTGAAATGTGAACCCTGAATTGCCTCATAAATTTCTCAATCAAATCGGTCCATGCCCCGATGGAGCCGCTCTCTAGCTGTCTGAACCATAAAGCTGCTATGTCTGTCAAATATAATGGGAAGCATCGGGCCATGACTTCCTGTGATGCCCCCAGCACTTCCATGTGCCTTATATACCTCGTTAGATGGACCGCAGGGTCTGTCCTCCCATCATACCTTTCTACTGTTGGCAGCTTGAATTCTGGTGGGTTCCTAGCCAACCTAATCGCAGGAGAAAAGGGACTCTTGTTCACGTCTTCAAGATCTTTGTTTACTAATCCACCTCTCATGGCTCGCCTGACCATCTCTGCCAATCTATCATTGTCTCCAAGCTGTAGTCCTTGTTCACTACCTTCGATCTGCCCCCCGAGTCCGTGTGAGCTTTCAGGTGTTTGCCCACCTGATTGAGCGTTCATCCCTCGATCGCTGTCAGGTTGCTCGGATGTCCTTGTCTCTCTTCCCGTGTTCGGATCAACATGTCCTAAGTGTGTGCCCCCCAGCTCCGGCGCTGCGTTGGATGGTCCTGCTTCGTTCTGGGCCCTGGTTGTTCTTTGATTTTGCGCTCCAAGTTGCCCAATCTGTTGAAGCAAATTCTGGATCATTTCCTCCTGTCTCTTCATCATTGTCTCCATCTCATCCCTAGAGATGAAGACTGACGCTTGGTTTGCTCCCGAGGAAGCCTCTTGACTTCCTTCGTGCTGACTTCTCTCAGCTCTTTGCCTTCTACTTGTTTGTCGGGTCATTGTCTTTCGAATTTCCAAGCTTTCAGATCTGAACTTCAAATTTTGTGTAGCGGGTGCTAGTCGTTCTCAGTGAAAGCACCAAAGTGTTTGCGCCAAAATTGGTCACAAACCCCGAATGTTGTGAAAGCACCAGTGTATGAATATAAATCAACAATGTTCACACACAAATCTCAAATCTAAGCAAACAGAGTATCACAATTCAGAAATAATGAACATAAACACGAGATTTATAGTGGTTCGGCGATCTTGCCTACGTCCACTCTGAAGTTGATGATTTTATTGATGTTCACTTAATGATTACAATTTCTTCTGATGTGGTACAACTGATTATATGATTACAATCTGAATCTAAGGAAGCGGTGGTGATTCTGAGTAAATCTGGCAGAGTCTGGGCGCTCTTTAGCTCTCAAAAATGTCTGACCCCTTTTCTGAATGACCAGGGGCTCTATTTATAGGTGTAGGAGGCTGATATTTCGCCTAAAATGAGGGGAGACCAGTTCAGGTATGTGAGGGGGCCCACATGGCCGAAATATGGAGATCCGGGCCCACTTTGGGATCGATTCGACCCATGGTTCGAATCGATCAAGAATGAGTCCAATCGAGCTGAAATTTGGTGTGTACATTCTTCATCACGTGCTTAAGCTTCTGTGAAAATTTCATAGCATTTGGACTTATAGATCTCAAGTTATGATCGATTCAAGTTGGTGTTTTTCGTTTCCTGGAGTCGTTCGAATCGATACGTTCGAATCGATTCGTTCGAATCGATCCCCCCGTATGCGAAGACTTCGGCGTGGTGTGCATGCCTCGGGTCAACCCCCCTTTATCTCCGAGTTTTACTGAGTCGTACCCGGGGTTTTAGCTGTGTGGACTCGAGACGTTGGATTCGAACAAGGGTTCGTTCGTATCGATCGTGACGTGTTCCATTCGATCGATACGAAGCAACTATGTCTGGATGGATTCGAAGGCTTCAACTGCATGGATTCGAAGACCTTCCCTTTGATCGATTCGAAGCTGGAAATATTCTGATGGATTCGAACCACGGGAGGCCTTGGATGGATTCGAACGTTGAGGGTGTTTTGATGGAGTCAAAGCAATGGTACTTCTCATGGATTCGAAGTAATGCAGGGAAGATGGATTCGAGCTAAGGGTTTGTTCTGAGGGATACGAAGGGGATGGAGTCAATCTTGATGGAGTCGACCTTGATGGATACGAACCATATGGAGACGAACACAAGGTTATGTCCTTCACTTGCATCGATGATATCTTGGGCGTACGAACTCGGATTGACTCGAGATTTGGAATGCTGGCTCCTATGGCTTTCCTTGACGTGTCTTATCAATTGTAGCCTAATCCGGACTCGGACAAAATTCATCGATATCCATGGTGAACTTGTGATGTAACCGTCCTACAGGATGGACTGTCATTGATTTCTAGTCAATTTTTTGGTGTCACGGCCTTGCCAAAAGGCGGGATAACAATTACATAATTAATTAACCTTTAATTACATTAAGGTATTTAACCTTCAAAACCTTTTATCCTTCTTAATTAACCACTTGATTACATTAATAAATTTCAGAACAAAGGTTATATGTATCTTAAACACTTTATTAATAAATTAACCTGTCATCATTTTACTTCAAAATAAACAATTTTAAACATTCGATTTAAAAAATTGAATCTTTGAGAAACTTGTTTAAAACCTTGTAAATACTTTACTTTTGGAAACTTAGTTTATATTTGCTTTAAACTTTGTTTTAATTTGTTTGAAAACTTAATCTTATCATAGCTTTAAAACTATAATTATCAAGTTAAAGATTCGAGCCCATTTATCAAAAACCCGAGCAAATGCTAACATTTCCCGGATCAAACCCAGGTACATTTTTTTCCAAACTGTTACTATGTTAATTTCTCACGTACGAAAACAATCCCGAGCCATTCTTTCCTCCCCGAGACACTCATCATTTGACTTCGAGTTACCACGCGGCTTCCTTCGAGCAAACCCATCGTTTTCCTCGAGTAACTCCCGATAAAACTTCGTCTCTCCCCAACATCTCCTTCTTCTTCTTCGAGTACAACATACCGATGCACAGAGAAGCTCCGTGCACGTGCACCATCATCAGAACGCTCTCCAACTGTTGCCGTAGCCCCCATCATGTCGGTAATGACAACGTTAACTCACTCGACAACACATGAAGCTCAAAAATCGATCAACACAAAATTGAACCATTCGAACGAACCCAAAAAAAAACGATCATTAGAAACTCGCTGGCATCGCCACCTCAAACCATCTGAGCTCACGTTACTCCACCAGGAACTCCGCCTGAGTCCCCAGTTCCTATTCCCCCCAGTCCGGCCTTGACCGATCAACCCTCGACGCCGTGATTTCTTCAGAAGGCCCGCATCCCAAATTGGGTATAAAACCCTAAATTGAATTCGACCTCTCAATTTACGCAATAGAAATTTTTTTCAACAATTTTCCTATGATCGTGGAACAACACACTAGCTTCCCCCAAATTTTCATCAACAACTATTTGATAGATCATCAGCAAATGGAAAGAAAACGAAATTTGTTCAACTATGAACTATTTTCGAAACACTCGATTAAAAATCACTATATTAATCTTAAAAATCATGTTTTTGCATACTTACTCAAATTTTATATAATCGAATTAATGATTTAACAAACTTGAATTTATCACCTGATTTTGCTTATACTGTAAAACAAATATACAGAGTCCAGTGTTTCATTCTTTAGCTTTAAACAAAATTTTGAAACTGTGAGTCAAGTTGAAACCCCTTATTTTGTTTAAGAATTCTCAGTTAAACATGTTTGTATGAAGGTTTATTCAATTTCTTTCATCTTGAAATGATAGTTTACTCACAGGCATTTCAATTAACATAGAAAACTGGGTTTACTCACATATTACTTGTTTAAGACAGAAGCCTGTAGGGTTTAACATAGTGATATAACTCATATATACACATACTTTTCCTTTCAAACAGACAGGCAAATTGACTATCAATACCAACATTTTTAACAACAACTTGAAGTATCTATTCCAAACATCAGCATACAAACAGATTTAAATATACTTATGGTTTCAAAAGAAAAGTTACTCACAGTCATCAAAGATAGATTTAGATGGGAAGTTTGCTCACCTGGTTTTAGAAGAAACAGAGAACAAGAAGAACAGAGAAAGATTGAGGCTTGAAAGCTGCAGTTTTGAACTTGCTTTTAAACTTGCTTTGAATTGAGTGATGTTTGCTTTGATCAGTTCTGGTTTGCTTTGAGTTGTTATTCAAGTTGAAGTTTGTTTTAAATATGAAATAATGTTTTTTTGCTTCATATTTTTTTTCTTCTCAGTTTCGAATGAGACTGATATGTATAAAGAAAGAAGATGGTGGGTATGCTATTACTTTGTACAATATGATGTTTTATATGTTTATACAGAAGTATGGCTGAAGTGATCTCTCTACATACTTACACTATTTAACATTGTACAAATTCATATTTATTTACTTGCCTTACATCACTTTACTCGGCTGAGGTAACAAGTTTGGGGGCTGCATTTATGAGCTTGTACATTTGTTTTGTTACTTTGTTGTTTGAATTATTTCTTTAGATACATAGATATCTTCTTTACTTTGATTTACTTTCTAAACTTTCCACACCAGATTCTATTTACCTGATTTGTTTAAATGTTTATTTTAAATCTACATACTATGTTTACAGCTTACACTTTCTTGTCTTCATTTTAAATTGAATTTGAGATCCTTTTCTTTTGTTTTTAAAGTGGTGGCTGCTTTTATTATGTTTTTGTTGACTATACTTTGTTTTGTTTATTTACTTTTTTTTTTGTCTAGATTGACTATGCAGATCTAATTGTTGATGAGATATGGTTTTTATATTTTATTTCATGTATTACTATATATATTTATTAAACCATCAATAATAAATTCAAAATTATTTATTATTATTATTATTTATAAAACTAAACAATTTATACCAAATCATAGGGATTCGGGGAAACTCGCTCCAATTTATCTATTTAATTCTACAATTTATATTCAAAAATTCATTAAATTATCGAATTAAATAAATTTAAATTTCCGGGTCGTTACAAACTTCCCCCCTTAAAAGAATTTCGTCCTCGAAATTCGCAGGCACGAAAAAAACAAAGAGAGAGATAGACAGATTCGATCTCCTATAATTCCTCAAACGCAAGATACGGATTCCGAATTCAAGTCGGAATATCTCAGAATATATACCAATTTGTCCCTCTTCAGACTTTGGTTTTCACAGAAATTACAATAGAATTTCAAAATTTGGTTTCAAACGAAATCGTTTTAATTGATTCAATTCAATTTACCCTCATATTTTATTAGTCAATTTAATTCAATTTAAAATTTCCAATTTCAAATTCATTAAGGTTTAAATCAAAAAGCTGATAAGAACCGATGAAGATACGAAGTAAAATTTTCCTACAACGATTCGTAGGGTCATCATTGTACCCCGAAACTTCTTCTTGTTGCTGATACGAAGAAATCAAAAGAATTTGGGAACGAATCAAAGGAGATTGATAGAAAGTTGTTTCCACTGTCGTAGGGTATTGACCATTTATAGTCGTATTTCCTTGTCCCCTATCTCGTCCTCTTCTTGCACTCATACTCACTATCAGTGGATAGCAAGAGAATTTACTGAGACATTCAGGCGGATATCTTAGGGATACACTCATTCTAGAGTTTACTTCACTCTATCTCTAATGAGCTACTTAACGTGTTATACTCCTGAGCTAAAGTTCAACCTTAGCTCTGATACCAAATGTAACGATACGAGACAGTGGGCACCGGTAGGCTTTGCAACCATCCCAGTCCCACCGTGGCTTACACTGGCACCTCGCATTTACTTTTACGGCCAGCCTCTCGACTGTCACGGCCTCCGCCTAACCAACCCATCCCTCTCAGGGACATGTAGGGGTAAGAGTCTCCCGTTCGCCACCAAACTGCGAAGCGAGAACCCCCTATCATGCTGTAATATAGCAAGACTGGTGTGAACAACAAAAACAGTTTATCTTTAAAACAAATAGCAGAGAATTTTAAAGTCAATTCGCAATGCTTTTGGAAAATGAAACTACCATAAGACCTCCCACCACACACACAATGCAAACGCAGAATTGGAGGAGATTTCTTCTTATGATAGTCAAAGATGCTTACTACGCAAAATCAATTCATTTGATATTATTACTAGTGCATAGTGTAGAAAACAATTTTGAAAGTAGAATATAAATCTTAGCCAGCATAGACATTTCGTACTTATGCCTACTATAGCTACCATGTTCAATAGCAGGTTACCACCACATTCCATGGCAGGTAATACAACTAAAACCGTACAGAGCTCGTATTGTTTTGTTTGGATTTCCAACAAATGGTCAGGCTAAGGAACTTCCTATTCCACGAAAGAAACGCCTCTGGCGGGACGTTCCGAGAACCAACTGTTCTCTGCCAAACAAGGCCGGCAACCCCTTTTCCCAAGGGATAAAAGAAACCTCAGATATGCCACCCCCGGTCCTTTGGGACCTTTATCCGAGCGCTCGATAACCAACATCACACATCATAAAGAAAGTGTATCCACATGAGTAAGTATCTGGGCTCCATACCATGATACTACCCTTTTCCAGAAGGAATGGTCATACCCTAGGGGAGCTACCCCTGAAAACCTTGCCGCACAATTCCTGTTTCGACCATTACCGGGTTGTGAGGCTCGACGAAGTCTCGTCCACAAAGCTACGCTTTTTCAAAAAGCCACGCTTTGGGTCAACAGATGATCAACCTATGATCACAAAGATAAATGATCAAACAAAAGATCATATCACAAATGATCAAACATTGATCATCACACAGCAACGCTCAGCATGCCACATTACCAAATTGGGATATATCGCTGATAACTTCAACTACATAACCTCTGAGCTCGTACGTCTCAGAGAAGGGTGTTAAGCTAAGAGAATAAATTCTCCGCCACCAAACAGAAATGTATTTGAAAGAAATCGGCTTTATATCTCAAAGTGTAATGTCAAACATGTATCCATACAAGTCTGTTCCGGGTTCGAACAGAACCGAAGGCACTTCTCACGAAGCCCTTGCAATTCCGGATAACTTTCAATCACGTCCGGACTTCCCGTCACAAAAGAGTGATATAAATCTCTATACCGGCGCGACTCAGTGCAGAGACATTCGACAGGTTGTCCTTTCATTTTCGAAAAATATCCGGTCTTCAACACCGGTCTTCAAATGCTATCCATATCGTCGAATCACTTATTCGGAATGGGTTATGTGACAAAAGGTCCTCTCCCGGCTAAACCGAATAGTGAGCGCAATATTTAAAAATATACGGATATTGGGATTTCAATTAAGTCACAACTTAAACCCAAACTTTCTTTACAAATGGTTTATCAAATTACCATTTTAATCTTTTTAAACAAAAAAGATTCAATTCATAAAGTTCACTTAATTTCACAAAGATTCATTCATAGATTTTCCAAATCAATTTCCCTTTCAATTTGATTAATTCGTTAAATCTTTAAATCAAAGATTTAACAAATAGCTTTCAAAACAATTTCATTTCGAATGGTTTAACAAAACATCATTTTAAATCTGTTAAAAATAAACAGATTTAATTCATAGCTTTCGAAAAGAATTCATTTATAACTTGGAAAACCATTTTTCAATTAAATCTTGAAATTCCTTTACCTAAATTGGAATTTCATTTCTTATCTAAAAGCTTTTATTCTTTGAAAACAAACAGTTTTCATTCTGGAAATCTGATTCATTTATACGAGTTAAGGTTCTTGGGTTAAATCCAAATTCCCAACTTATACTTTTTTAAAATGGTTTAAATTCATATAAACACATTTATATCATCTTTACTCCCTAGTTTCCAAATCATAGCTTAATTTCAAACTTGAATCCAAATTTAAATCTAACTATTTAAATTTCCAAAACTCAGTTAAGTTATTTAAAATAACTTTTATCTTTGAAATTCTATTTCAAAAGATTTTCATTTTAAACCCGAATTTCTAATTTCAAAATCAATTGAAATTAAAATTTCAATTTCAAAAACATCAAATTTAAATTATCTGTGACTTAACCGATTTCCACGTGAAATCCATATTTGTGTGTGTAACAGTGTGGTCCAGGGGTTTCACACACAATAGTGCAACATCATTCAATCATCACAGATCAAAATATAGAGATAAAATTGATAAGCGATATAAACTATAACGCTCATCTTCATTCACAGATCACAGATATATATATCACAGATAAGTAAATTACAAATCACAACATAAATCAGGATGTATCACAAAGCATCATATATCAGGGAGATCAAACAATCAAATCATCCAATAGAATCCAAACATTCATAAGCAAGATCAATCAATATCTAATTTATTCAAATTAGATTAATTACTTATGAACTACTAATCCTGGTTAATTAACATCGATAAATTACAAATCATCTTGGTTAATTATTCTTCAATCTTTTATTAATTAACCATTAATAATAAATAAATTAACTTTTAATTATAATTCATCAACCTTTAATCATTTAATAATTAACCTTTAATTATTTAATTCACCATTTAATTTATTAACTTTAATTAATTACCAAAAGTAAACCATTCTTAAGTTAATTACATAATTAATTAACCTTTAATTACATTAAGGTATTTAACCTTCAAAACCTTTTATCCTTCTTAATTAACCACTTGATTACATTAATAAATTTCAGAACAAAGGTTATATGTATCTTAAACACTTTATTAATAAATTAACCTGTCATCATTTTACTTCAAAATAAACAATTTTAAACATTCGATTTAAAAAATTAAATCTTTGAGAAACTTGTTTAAAACCTTGTAAATACTTTACTTTTGGAAACTTAGTTTATATTTGCTTTAAACTTTGTTTTAATTTGTTTGAAAACTTAATCTTATCATAGCTTTGAAACTATAATTATCAAGTTAAAGATTCGAGCCCATTTATCAAAAACCCGAGCAAATGCTAACATTTCCCGGATCAAACCCAGGTACATTTTTTTCCAAACTGTTACTATGTTAATTTCTCACGTACGAAAACAATCCCGAGCCATTCTTTCCTCCCCGAGACACTCATCATTTGACTTCGAGTTACCACGCGGCTTCCTTCGAGCAAACCCATCGTTTTCCTCGAGTAACTCCCGATAAAACTTCGTCTCTCCCCAACATCTCCTTCTTCTTCTTCGAGTACAACATACCGATGCACAGAGAAGCTCCGTGCACGTGCACCATCATCAGAACGCTCTCCAACTGTTGCCGTAGCCCCCATCATGTCGGTGATGACAACGTTAACTCACTCGACAACACAGGAAGCTCAAAAATCGATCAACACAAAATTGAACCATTCGAACGAACCCAAAAAAAACGATCATTAGAAACTCGCTGGCATCGCCACCTCAAACCATCCGAGCTCACGTTACTCCACCAGGAACTCCGCCTGAGTCCCCAGTTCCTATTCCCCCCAATCCGGCCTTGACCGATCAACCCTCGACGCCGTGATTTCTTCAGAAGGCCCGCGTCCCAAATTGGGTATAAAACCATAAATTGAATTCGACCTCTCAATTTACGCAATAGAAATTTTTTTCAACAATTTTCCTATGATCGTGGAACAACACACTAGCTTCCCCCAAATTTTCATCAACAACTATTTGATAGATCATCAGCAAATGGAAAGAAAACGAAATTTGTTCAACTATGAACTATTTTCGAAACACTCGATTAAAAATCACTATATTAATCTTAAAAATCATGTTTTTGCATACTTACTCAAATTTTATATAATCGAATTAATGATTTAACAAACTTGAATTTATCACCTGATTTTGCTTATACTGTAAAACAAATATACAGAGTCCAGTGTTTCATTCTTTAGCTTTAAACAAAATTTTGAAACTGTGAGTCAAGTTGAAACCCCTTATTTTGTTTAAGAATTCTCAGTTAAACATGTTTGTATGAAGGTTTATTCAATTTCTTTCATCTTGAAATGATAGTTTACTCACAGGCATTTCAATTAACATAGAAAACTGGGTTTACTCACATATTACTTGTTTAAGACAGAAGCCTGTAGGGTTTAACATAGTGATATAACTCATATATACACATACTTTTCCTTTCAAACAGACAGGCAAATTGACTATCAATACCAACATTTTTAACAACAACTTGAAGTATCTATTCCAAACATCAGCATACAAACAGATTTAAATATACTTATGGTTTCAAAAGAAAAGTTACTCACAGTCATCAAAGATAGATTTAGATGGGAAGTTTGCTCACCTGGTTTTAGAAGAAACAGAGAACAAGAAGAACAGAGAAAGATTGAGGCTTGAAGGCTGCAGTTTTGAACTTGCTTTTAAACTTGCTTTGAATTGAGTGATGTTTGCTTTGATCAGTTCTGGTTTGCTTTGAGTTGTTATTCAAGTTGAAATTTGTTTTAAATATGAAATAATGTTTTTTTGCTTCATATTTTTTTTTCTTCTCAGTTTCGAATGAGACTGATATGTATAAAGAAAGAAGATGGTGGGTATGCTATTACTTTGTACAATATGATGTTTTATATGTTTATACAGAAGTATGGCTGAAGTGATCTCTCTACATACTTACACTATTTAACATTGTACAAATTCATATTTATTTACTTGCCTTACATCACTTTACTCGGCTGAGGTAACAAGTTTGGGGGCTGCATTTATGAGCTTGTACATTTGTTTTGTTACTTTGTTGTTTGAATTATTTCTTTAGATACATAGATATCTTCTTTACTTTGATTTACTTTCTAAACTTTCCACACCAGATTCTATTTACCTGATTTGTTTAAATGTTTATTTTAAATCTACATACTATGTTTACAGCTTACACTTTCTTGTCTTCATTTTAAATTGAATTTGAGATCCTTTTCTTTTGTTTTTAAAGTGGTGGCTGCTTTTATTATGTTTTTGTTGACTATACTTTGTTTTGTTTATTTAATTTTTTTTTGTCTAGATTGACTATGCAGATCTAATTGTTGATGAGATATGGTTTTTATATTTTATTTCATGTATTACTATATATATTTATTAAACCATCAATAATAAATTCAAAATTATTTATTATTATTATTATTTATAAAACTAAACAATTTATACCAAATCATAGGGATTCGGGGAAACTCGCTCCAATTTATCTATTTAATTCTACAATTTATATTCAAAAATTCATTAAATTATCGAATTAAATAAATTTAAATTTCGGGGTCGTTACAACAACTATCAATAGATCTTCACATTTTATTATTCACTCTCACACTGGTATATTATTCCTCTACTTATCCTTATTAGCATTTTAAACTTTTTAAGTATTTGGTAAGTTTTTGTTATGCAAATAGAATGTAGTTAAACAACATACAACCTCTTTTCATTCAAAGTTGAATTTTCAATTAATTAATTCTTAAGTCATTACTTAAATTTCACTATAATTTAATTTCACATTTACATTCACATATAGTATTTCCATTTTATATTAACATAATGGTGAATCACCTTTAAATGTTAATTTAAATTCCAATTATTTACTAACAATTTTATTTATATTTGCAAACCATTAATTAAATGCATATTTCATTTTTCAAACCTATACTTGTATATTATCCAATTAACAATTCATATAACATTTTTGAACTTCTTAAATGATTTGGTAAGTTATATCTATGCTATAGAATGAAATTTAATACTATGCGAGTTATACTGTTTCAATTTTATTTTAAATTCATAATTTCCTAATTCTAAGGATTTCTACTCCAATTGATATTTCACTTAGCTCTTAGGTTCATTTCTTATTTCGCAATTCAGAAGTTCCGTAATGATTCAAGTATTAATTCATTTCAACCATTAAAGAAAAAATCATTAATTATTAAAGAACTCAAGAATTCCAATCCCGGTTTCATTTCAAATCAAGTTTTGAAATAATATATACATATATAATTTATATATCAAATCATACTATAGAGAATACAAAATAAAATTCAATTTTTTTAATCAAAACAGGGTTTAGAAAAACTATTAAGTGATCTCCCCACTTGGACTCTCGAAAATAAACGTCGATGATGCGTGCACTCATTACCAAAATCATTCTCTAGTGTCAAGAGGGAAGTATAACACTTACTTCATTTGAAAATCCTTTGAAAAAAATTTCTAATCGAATATACTATCATATAATACTTATATTATACATTTCGAATTTTTGTTAATAAATTTTCAAAACACCGGAATTTAAATTCTCCATCTTAATTTAAATTCATTTTTATTTTATTTTATTTACCATTTATATTCATTGTCAATCATATTTACAAGTTTCATTTCTTAAAATCGTCCAATAGTCAATAGTTAGAAATATTGACTAATCAACAATAAACGATGATAATCTAATATTATCATCTCCTAACAACCAATACAATCAAAATTTATAAATTTTCAAGATAGTTCTTTTATATAAAAATATAGTCCAAAACAATATTATGTCAATCTGTCCTATTCGAGTGTTTAGAAATTCATATCGATGCCTTGGCGTCCCAAGTACCAACCAGAATTCATAAATACTCAACGGAACAATTTAACACAATATAAAATCATTTTTATATCAAAATTACAAATACGCTCTCTCATATACACTCGAACTCATTCATAAGGTTTAACCCTATTTCAATGAGTTATTCCCCACTAGAGCCAAGGTAATCTAAACCAAAGCTCTGATACCAACTGTAACGACCCGCCTTTTTGGACAGTTTAAATCGACAAATCAAACACACATGCCGATTCTAAACCATTCAAAAGGGCGGATGGTTAATGGGTTAAATAAGAAAAGAAAGGAAAAGAAAGAACAAAAACAAACTCAGAATCTCGCAGCGGAAGGAACAAGATATAATAATAAAATAACAGTTCATGAAGCTGTTAAATAAATAAATTTGATTATTATTATACATCATAAATCAGAGTTGCATACATATCAGAGATAATACAATAATGCAGCGGAAAAATAATATGGTAGTAGAATACAAATGATGTAATACCAAACTCCGTCTTCGTCCTCCAGAATAGATCTTCAACCTTATCTGAAATGCTCAGGCTGACCCGAGCGTAATGAAAAGGCAAAACACTCGAGTCAGGGTTAAAATATCTCATGTAAGTCAAATCGAATAAGAAAATATGAGTGTGACGGCGTCAGAGATGTTTATGGGTTTTGACATCTCCTATCCAGTGTCAACGTGAGTGCAATAACTTAAGAGATGTTACGGGATTTTCCATCTCTCAAGGATCCGTTAAACTATCTACTATGTAGTACAATACGCTATTATAATATGTCTACATTAAAGTAAAAGTATTAAAATAGCGTTAAGCCATGGCCCATTCTACCCTTAACACAGTTTATATTCCCAAGAGCATATACAAGACCGTAGTGTAACGACCCGATATTTTCAACCATTCGCATCCATTATAAGTGTATAGGTAGACACTCATGCCGGAGTTGAATTACTCAAAATACCGCGTTGTAATTTAAAATTTGGCAAATCTCAGAATATACAGTAAATAAATATAATCACAGATCACAGACACGGAGTAAAATAATGCAGCGGAAGTAAAAGAAATAGTAGTTCATGAAGCTACTATATAAATATATCAGAGTACATAAGATACAATAGAAGAAATAGAGTACAACGGAAGTATAAATAAGATAACCAAGTACAAGCTGAACAGAGCAACATAACTGAAGTCGATAGAACAAGACTAGCAGATAATCTCTAGCGATTCAAATCTCCAGAAGGTGGAAATCCAAATCTGTGAATACTCAGGCTGACCCGAGCGTAAAGCAAAACACAAACACTCGAGTCAGGACAATATATACTTATATAATATAAACCAACTCAAGTGAACTGTAATAAGGTACAAGTAACTTAAAGAATGCTTGGGACCGCCCATTCTTTAAGGATCCGTTAAACTATCTACTATGTAGTAATATTCGCTATTATAATAATGTCTAATCAGTAAAGTATAATCATATAGAAAATAGCGTTAAGGGGATGGAGAACCTTAACGCGGTCGGATCTTAAAATCATAATCGTAGTAAAGCTCGATATGGTAGGTGACACGGCACAACTAGGCAATGCCAGGGTAGATATACCAATTACGCATCCGGACTAGTGGTGACGCATAGCAGCCACTACCGCCCACCTCGAACAACACTCCCAATCAAGGGTGGCCACCAAATCAATCACAAGTAATAGAATGGTATCGAAGAAGTGTGTCCGATAAGAGGTGCTACCTCCTTGGTCCGTCAATCGCTCCTGTTTTAGCCACCTTATGCCAACTCACGGGAGTTGGGTCCACGTAACATACCTTAAGAACGTCGCCACCATCCTACTTCATTCTGGAATCTCCACCGCGTACACGGTTGTCAAAGTGGTTTTCGGTATCGACAGAGAGTATGTCCATATCCGATCCCGGTCTCTTTGCCAACCAATCGTTATTATAACCCGTGGTTATAACTTTTAAAAACAATACTTTACTTCAAAATAAGATATCATTTCAAAATCATGTCTTTATCAAAATAAAGATTTATCATTTCCAAATCATTTCAATATTCTAAAATATCGTATCCTTTCAAACTTCTTTTCAAATCATTTTAATACATGAAAATATTATATCTTTTCAAACTTTATTTCAAATCATTTTTATATATCAAAATATCATACCTTTGATAGTTATACTTCGAAACCAAAATCATTTTATTTCAAAACTATGTTCATTTCAAAACAACATCATTTCCATTTCAAACATATATTCACCTATCAAATAGTCTATACTTTCAAAGTTATAACTCTTTTGAAACAAAACATTTGAAATCATTATACTTTGAAAATCACAGCATTTCAAAATCATATATTTAAAATCATCTTTTAATTCTATACATTTACAAACTTATTAAATTCAAACCATCAAATTTCAATTCAATTACAGTTTACCAACAAACCGTTTCAAATCTTATCAAATCCCAATATAGATTAAATCCACAAAATACAATATTCAATCTTTAGTATATTTCAAAACTTTAAATCTCCCACATTTCATAAATCCAATATCATTTAAATAAACTCAATTAATATATACTTCAAATATTCATTTATCAAATAAATTAAATAAGTCAGAAATCAAGTATCATTTCAAACTCATTTCACAGTATCAAAATATTATTCAAACACCATTCATTTTTATTCATTTAAATACCATTTAAATCCATTCATTTTATTAAATTTAAATACCATTTTAAACTCACAT
Organism: Allium fistulosum; assembly: GCA_030737815.1. Taxonomy (NCBI): domain Eukaryota; kingdom Viridiplantae; phylum Streptophyta; class Magnoliopsida; order Asparagales; family Amaryllidaceae; genus Allium; species Allium fistulosum. The sequence goes on from CM060902.1 coordinate 242,260,282, forward strand.
TAGAAATCAAATTCTTCCACTTAAATATCTCTTCATTATCTTTAGAAATTTAACATTTAATTTCCCAAAATTATATCATTTTCCAGAGATTATTTTTCATTAAAATTAATTTAAAACAACAAAATATAGTTTCCGTAGCACTTATAAAATGCTACGTAAAGTTATAGTTTAAAACAGTTAATTAACAAAAGACAGCGTTAAATGCTGTATAGATTTCTTTAAGTTTCAATTAACTTACATGTTAAGTTTAACCACTATAGCACTTACAAAGTGCTATAATAGCCTTTATTTCAAATTAACCTTTTAGTTCATTTAAAACACTACAACATTTACAAAATGCTGTAATATCCTTTACATTACATTTCAAAATGCTGTTAAATCATATTCAGAGTTTTATTTACAATTCCACAAATAATTAACTTTTAATATAAATCATTTTAACTTATAAAATCATATATTTCACATTTAACACAATCATTTAAATACTTTTATTTCTATGATTTTATAAAGTCAAATTTCCATACAAAAATCAAATTTAATAACAATTAAATTTTCATTTCTTTAATTAAATTAATAACTTAACAACTAAGTTTAAATTTCAAAAAATATAGCTTATTTCCATTTATTTTACTTAATTAAAATTTCACTTTTAAACAAATTTCACAAAATTCAATTTAAGTTATATTTCCAAATTCAGCTTAAATGTTCATTTATTCCATATTTTAATTTATACAAAATCATTAGCACCTTTAAAACATTATTATTACTTAATAAAAATCATTAAATTCATCTTTAAATCAAATTTGTCATATTTTCTTACTTTACAAAAATTCCATTTATAAACAAAATCATAAATTCCAAAATTAACTTATATTTCAAATTCTACTTCACCATTTACTTAATTCACTTATTTAATTTGTAGAAAATCACAAATACTTTATAGAAATCATTTTAATGAAATTTAAATCAAAATACCATAATATTTACATTAAAAAAAAGTATTTTAAAAATTTTAGAAAAATATATAAACCACGGGTCTGTATATAATTTTCTAGCCTAGGTCAAGTGATACGGATATGTATCATTTCAATCCGCAGTTTACAAAGAAAAACCGGGTTTTATCATTTCAAACCCGCAATCCCAAGTAATATAAATAAATAAATAAAAACCGTTCAGGCCTATCATTTCAGCCCATAACGATTTTTCCTTATTCTAAAGTCCGTTCGGGTATGTATCATTTCAACCCATAGTGATTCTAATCTACAGGGAACTTGCAGTGTGATAAACTGATATAAATAAACAGAATAGCATGAGATAACAGTAATAGATGATATAACATATGTAATAACAGGGGTAAACATTATATGATCATAATATAACAGTTACAACAGGATGATATAATTTTACAGATTCAAATGGTGTCAGTTTACTAGTTATATAAGTACACATTGTCTGGTGAGAATTACTCACTTGTTCAAGCTGGAGATGACAACCACAAACGCACAACAAAGATTTCCAGAGGCACGAGGGCACGATAATTATTTGAGTGTGGGAGAGCCAAAGCTAATTGCCTTGTCACATTCAAACCAAACAATTACAAACAACATAAGATTTCAACCCAAAAATTCAATAAACAATGCTAGAAATGGATGCATAAACAAAGTAAAAGTGTTTGCACTTGCTTCCTACCACCTATGCTTCAGCTCCAGATCTGAAATGGCACGGCTAAAGGCATGGTTTGGATCAGGTATGGTCTGGAAAAGGTGCTGCTACAAGGTGATGAAGGTGAGTGGAAGTTACAAGGTGTTGAAGGCAATGGAATACCAAAGGGTTTCAAGGCAAAGTGTGGCTTTTGTTGCACCATAGGGTTCGGCCCCTTGCTGATGTGGCTTGGCCATGGTATGTGGTGGTCCGGTGGTGGCTGGAGTGTGGGCCAGAGGTGGTGGAAGGTCAGGTCAGAGGTGGTGGTGGTGGAGGTAGTGGTGGCAAAAGGTGGTAGAAGGAGGAGATGACAATTCTAGGTCATAAGTGATAGTTTGTGATGGTTTTTGGTGGATTTTGTGTAGATCTTGGACTTGGATTGGTTAGGCCTGAGGAGGAGGGTTGCTAGGATGGGTGATGGTCAGAGGAAGGGGGTCGTGGTGGTCGGCCAAAGCCTGGAGGAGGAGGAACCAAACTATGAAGGTAGAGAGCATATGCAGTTTCAATAGAAAAAACATAGAAAACAAGGAAGAAAGAAGGAATTTTTTTACCCAAAATTTTGAAGCCATGGCCGTGATTTTTTTGGAGGAGAAAGAGAAGTGTTTGCGTGAAAAAAAATGAAAAGAAGTCCGCTGAAAAGAATAGGGTATGCATGGCCAAAAACATTGAAGAGAGGAGTGGAGAAAGTGAAAGGTCGGGAGGTGAAAAGCCATAGGAATTTCAATAGTTTAAAACTTTTCATATTTCCTCTAATTTCTTTTTAAGTTTTATATAACTGAAATATATATATAAACTCAGATAAAATACGAAAATTTAGTAAATAAACAAAATAAATTAATTAATTATTAATTATATAAATTTTAATTAAGTAAAACAGCAAAAATTGCAACTAGTCTTGAAAATATGAAAAATAAATGCAATGGACTTTGGAAAAAGTTTATGGACTTGTAAAACATTTATAAACAAAGATAATAACATAAAATAAAAATGAATTCACAAAATGAATAAATAAATTTTAATTAAATATAATTTAATTGAAGAAAATAGCAGAAAAATAGAAACTAGCCTTTAAAAATAGAAAATAAATTCAATACGCTTTGGAAAAATTATATAATCACTTTAAATTATTTAAAAGAAAAAATTATACATAAAATAAAATACTAACACATATTAGAACAAAATATGACAAATAAAATATAATTTAAAATAGACAATATTGCTAAATACATCAGTTTACACACAATATTGAAATATACATAACTTTCACAATTTAACTCCGTTTCCAACGAAACGAAAAGCTGTATCCATGGAATTAAATCTATTTTCATAATAAAAGATAAAATTTAAGAATTTGAAATATTTAAATTTAAAGTTCAAAAGTCAAAGTTTGACCAGTTTCAATAGAAATTCACTTTTCAGTGAAATATCCAATTTATATCAGTTTGAAACTATAACTCACATAATAATCAACATTTATTTTTAAAAATGAAATGTTTGAAATCAAACAAGTTTAAAATAATTTAAAAATAAAAGAATGTCCAATTTAAAATATAGGCCAAAATCTAGGGTTGTTACACTCTCCCCCACTCAAAACTTTTCGTCCCCGAAAAGGAATGAAGTACGGGAAAACACAGGAAAGATAAAATTGAAATGAGATTAAGACAAGATGACAAAAGATTGAAATTATACCTGATAACTATGGTTATAGGTAAGTTTAACAAGGTGGAGATGGTCTTCCCAAGATTCTCCAGAATCAGGAACACAAGTACGAAAAGATCCTCCAGAATTTGATTCACTCTTTCCGCTTGACCGACAGTCTGTGGGTGGAAAGCAGTGCTCAGATTTAAAATGAGTACCAAAGATTATAAAGATTATAGAAAGATTTCTAAGCAAAAAGATTATAGATAGATGCCTATACCAGTCTGTAGCAAGATAAGGAAAAATAAGGACAACTAACAAACAGTTTGAAAAACAAAATTAGGTAATAAGTTTGAAAAACAAAATAAGATAATAGGTTTGAAATTTCCATGGTTTCAGCTTAACTGATGATTAATTTTACACAAGTTAAATAAATCTTAACTATCTCTAATTTCATTATCTTATCATCAAATTTTCTTAAACAAACAATCTCTAAAATCATGATTTGATTAAAATTAAGTGTATAACATTCAATAAATTTAATTCTTCTTTATTCCTAATTATAATTAAATTTATCCCTCTCAAATATTTTATCACATATGTTAAATATGCTTACACTTATTATAACTGTTTTAATTTATTCCTAATTCCCTTAACATCATTTGTATTGTAAATTATTTAATTAACCTTTTAGTCTATTTACCTGTGTTAATCTTTTTATAACTAAAATTTAAGTGTATAATATTTATTATAACCACTCAAATTTTATTTATAAAAATCTTTTTATATTGTATATTATCCAATTACATTGTTAACTTCTAAAAATTAAGGTAAGTTATATTGGAATGCAATTGAGAATTATACAAATAAAACTTTCTAAAATTAATATACACTATAAACATCCTAATTCAATCATTTCAAGCTTGAATCATCTATTCAAAAATTTTGATTTTCTTTTTATACTTGAAGTTATTATTTAAGATAGAATTTAAGAATAAAATCTCCGATTCCTTTCAAACAATTTAGAGATAGATAAATGTATGTACATAATTTGTCAAATCAAATTTAAATCATATATCTATATATTTTATAAATCAATCATATTTTAGAAATTTATATCAATCAAGTTTCCCAAAACAAAGCTGTAGCAAGACTACAGAATGGTTTCTTCACTTCGAAACTCGAAAATGAACGTCGATGATGCTGCAGTCATCACCGAAATTATTTTCCAGTGACAAAGAGAAGAGCACTTAATTTTTAAACTTTAAAATCCTTTAGAGACAAAAAAAAATTATTCATAAATACTTTAAATAATATCCTTTTAAAAATTTTAAACACAAGGTTTGAAATCCATCGGAAATTAAACTCTTTAAATTTCTTGTTTTAAATTCATTTCAGTTCCCAAATAAATTTATAAACAACTATTTATAAATTCCTTTGTAGAACAATAAATGATAAATCAAATATTATCATTTTAAATAATCAATTTAAACCAATTTATTAAGTTCCATAAATTTACTTATATATTAAAATTTATTTAATTAACCAAATTTTAAAATAATATTGTATCGGTTTGTTCTGTCAAAGTGTTTTAGAAATCCTATCGATAGCGTTGATCAGACGAATCGATCGGAAACCCAAATCGACATCAACAACTCAAACAACACAATATATAATAAAATATAGATTTAAAAGTAAAATTCAAAATGTTGGAGATAGTTTAGAAACAAAGACAAGATGATTAATTAACAAAATATGAAGATGGATAAGCTTAGATAAATCGCGGGCAACCTTAACCGGGTCAACCGTGACTTAATGAATAAGAGCAAATGTGGATTTTCCTAGGGTAAATCTACATCCGATCTCAAGAGATAGAGTTTGGAATAACAAAAGATATTAGCATCTAAACCAAGGATAAATATAAATCTCTGGTGAATCGATGCAAATTTGTAAAGGAGTTTTCCCCCTTTTACAAGTCATTAGAATATCGGCGAGACCACCAATTCACTATAAAGCTCATTCGAAGCGGAGTTATGGGATACTCCAGAATCAAAAGAAGATGAATAGTGAGGGACAAGAATGAATTTTGGAACCGCAGGGAACGTTCCAAAAATTAAAAGGAAATTCGAATCAAGAGGAAAAGATTCAAACTCGAACGAAAGTGATTCTGTAAATAAATCTACTCTATATGCTGAGTTTTGCCTCAAAGCCAAAGCTCTGATACCAACTGTAACGACCCGATATTTTCAACCATTCGCATCCATTATAAGTGTATAGGTAGACACTCATGCCGGAGTTGAATTACTCAAAATACCGCGTTGTAATTTAAAATTTGGCAAATCTCAGAATATACAGTAAATAAATATAATCACAGATCACAGACACGGAGTAAAATAATGCAGCGGAAGTAAAAGAAATAGTAGTTCATGAAGCTACTATATAAATATATCAGAGTACATAAGATACAATAGAAGAAATAGAGTACAACGGAAGTATAAATAAGATAACCAAGTACAAGCTGAACAGAGCAACATAACTGAAGTCGATAGAACAAGACTAGCAGATAATCTCCAGCGATTCAAATCTCCAGAAGGTGGAAATCCAAATCTGTGAATACTCAGGCTGACCCGAGCGTAAAGCAAAACACAAACACTCGAGTCAGGACAATATATACTTATATAATATAAACCAACTCAAGTGAACTGTAATAAGGTACAAGTAACTTAAAGAATGCTTGGGACCGCCCATTCTTTAAGGATCCGTTAAACTATCTACTATGTAGTAATATTCGCTATTATAATAATGTCTAATCAGTAAAGTATAATCATATAGAAAATAGCGTTAAGGGGATGGAGAACCTTAACGCGGTCGGATCTTAAAATCATAATCGTAGTAAAGCTCGATATGGTAGGTGACACGGCACAACTAGGCAATGCCAGGGTAGATATACCAATTACGCATCCGGACTAGTGGTGACGCATAGCAGCCACTACCGCCCACCTCGAACAACACTCCCAATCAAGGGTGGCCACCAAATCAATCACAAGTAATAGAATGGTATCGAAGAAGTGTGTCCGATAAGAGGTGCTACCTCCTTGGTCCGTCAATCGCTCCTGTTTTAGCCACCTTATGCCAACTCACGGGAGTTGGGTCCACGTAACATACCTTAAGAACGTCGCCACCATCCTACTTCATTCTGGAATCTCCACCGCGTACACGGTTGTCAAAGTGGTTTTCGGTATCGACAGAGAGTATGTCCATATCCGATCCCGGTCTCTTTGCCAACCAATCGTTATTATAACCCGTGGTTATAACTTTTAAAAACAATACTTTACTTCAAAATAAGATATCATTTCAAAATCATGTCTTTATCAAAATAAAGATTTATCATTTCCAAATCATTTCAATATTCTAAAATATCGTATCCTTTCAAACTTCTTTTCAAATCATTTTAATACATGAAAATATTATATCTTTTCAAACTTTATTTCAAATCATTTTTATATATCAAAATATCATACCTTTGATAGTTATACTTCGAAACCAAAATCATTTTATTTCAAAACTATGTTCATTTCAAAACAACATCATTTCCATTTCAAACATATATTCACCTATCAAATAGTCTATACTTTCAAAGTTATAACTCTTTTGAAACAAAACATTTGAAATCATTATACTTTGAAAATCATAGCATTTCAAAATCATATATTTAAAATCATCTTTTAATTCTATACATTTACAAACTTATTAAATTCAAACCATCAAATTTCAATTCAATTACAGTTTACCAACAAACCGTTTCAAATCTTATCAAATCCCAATATAGATTAAATCCACAAAATACAATATTCAATCTTTAGTATATTTCAAAACTTTAAATCTCCCACATTTCATAAATCCAATATCATTTAAATAAACTCAATTAATATATACTTCAAATATTCATTTATCAAATAAATTAAATAAGTCAGAAATCAAGTATCATTTCAAACTCATTTCACAGTATCAAAATATTATTCAAAACACCATTCATTTTTATTCATTTAAATACCATTTAAATCCATTCATTTTATTAAATTTAAATACCATTTTAAACTCACATTAGAAATCAAATTCTTCCACTTAAATATCTCTTCATTATCTTTAGAAATTTAACATTTAATTTCCCAAAATTATATCATTTTCCAGAGATTATTTTTCATTAAAATTAATTTAAAACAACAAAATATAGTTTCCGTAGCACTTATAAAATGCTACGTAAAGTTATAGTTTAAAACAGTTAATTAACAAAAGACAGCGTTAAATGCTGTATAGATTTCTTTAAGTTTCAATTAACTTACATGTTAAGTTTAACCACTATAGCACTTACAAAGTGCTATAATAGCCTTTATTTCAAATTAACCTTTTAGTTCATTTAAAACACTACAACATTTACAAAATGCTGTAATATCCTTTACATTACATTTCAAAATGCTGTTAAATCATATTCAGAGTTTTATTTACAATTCCACAAATAATTAACTTTTAATATAAATCATTTTAACTTATAAAATCATATATTTCACATTTAACACAATCATTTAAATACTTTTATTTCTATGATTTTATAAAGTCAAATTTCCATACAAAAATCAAATTTAATAACAATTAAATTTTCATTTCTTTAATTAAATTAATAACTTAACAACTAAGTTTAAATTTCAAAAAATATAGCTTATTTCCATTTATTTTACTTAATTAAAATTTCACTTTTAAACAAATTTCACAAAATTCAATTTAAGTTATATTTCCAAATTCAGCTTAAATGTTCATTTATTCCATATTTTAATTTATACAAAATCATTAGCACCTTTAAAACATTATTATTACTTAATAAAAATCATTAAATTCATCTTTAAATCAAATTTGTCATATTTTCTTACTTTACAAAAATTCCATTTATAAACAAAATCATAAATTCCAAAATTAACTTATATTTCAAATTCTACTTCACCATTTACTTAATTCACTTATTTAATTTGTAGAAAATCACAAATACTTTATAGAAATCATTTTAATGAAATTTAAATCAAAATACCATAATATTTACATTAAAAAAAAGTATTTTAAAAATTTTAGAAAAATATATAAACCACGGGTCTGTATATAATTTTCTAGCCTAGGTCAAGTGATACGGATATGTATCATTTCAATCCGCAGTTTACAAAGAAAAACCGGGTTTTATCATTTCAAACCCGCAATCCCAAGTAATATAAATAAATAAATAAAAACCGTTCAGGCCTATCATTTCAGCCCATAACGATTTTTCCTTATTCTAAAGTCCGTTCGGGTATGTATCATTTCAACCCATAGTGATTCTAATCTACAGGGAACTTGCAGTGTGATAAACTGATATAAATAAACAGAATAGCATGAGATAACAGTAATAGATGATATAACATATGTAATAACAGGGGTAAACATTATATGATCATAATATAACAGTTACAACAGGATGATATAATTTTACAGATTCAAATGGTGTCAGTTTACTAGTTATATAAGTACACATTGTCTGGTGAGAATTACTCACTTGTTCAAGCTGGAGATGACAACCACAAACGCACAACAAAGATTTCCAGAGGCACGAGGGCACGATAATTATTTGAGTGTGGGAGAGCCAAAGCTAATTGCCTTGTCACATTCAAACCAAACAATTACAAACAACATAAGATTTCAACCCAAAAATTCAATAAACAATGCTAGAAATGGATGCATAAACAAAGTAAAAGTGTTTGCACTTGCTTCCTACCACCTATGCTTCAGCTCCAGATCTGAAATGGCACGACTAAAGGCATGGTTTGGATCAGGTATGGTCTGGAAAAGGTGCGGCTACAAGGTGATGAAGGTGAGTGGAAGTTACAAGGTGTTGAAGGCAATGGAATACCAAAGGGTTTCAAGGCAAAGTGTGGCTTTTGTTGCACCATAGGGTTCGGCCCCTTGCTGATGTGGCTTGGCCATGGTATGTGGTGGTCCGGTGGTGGCTGGAGTGTGGGCCAGAGGTGGTGGAAGGTCAGGTCAGAGGTGGTGGTGGTGGAGGTAGTGGTGGCAAAAGGTGGTAGAAGGAGGAGATGACAATTCTAGGTCATAAGTGATAGTTTGTGATGGTTTTTGGTGGATTTTGTGTAGATCTTGGACTTGGATTGGTTAGGCCTGAGGAGGAGGGTTGCTAGGATGGGTGATGGTCAGAGGAAGGGGGTCGTGGTGGTCGGCCAAAGCCTGGAGGAGGAGGAACCAAACTATGAAGGTAGAGAGCATATGCAGTTTCAATAGAAAAAACATAGAAAACAAGGAAGAAAGAAGGAATTTTTTTACCCAAAATTTTGAAGCCATGGCCGTGATTTTTTTGGAGGAGAAAGAGAAGTGTTTGCGTGAAAAAAAATGAAAAGAAGTCCGCTGAAAAGAATAGGGTATGCATGGCCAAAAACATTGAAGAGAGGAGTGGAGAAAGTGAAAGGTCGGGAGGTGAAAAGCCATAGGAATTTCAATAGTTTAAAACTTTTCATATTTCCTCTAATTTCTTTTTAAGTTTTATATAACTGAAATATATATATAAACTCAGATAAAATACGAAAATTTAGTAAATAAACAAAATAAATTAATTAATTATTAATTATATAAATTTTAATTAAGTAAAACAGCAAAAATTGCAACTAGTCTTGAAAATATGAAAAATAAATGCAATGGACTTTGGAAAAAGTTTATGGACTTGTAAAACATTTATAAACAAAGATAATAACATAAAATAAAAATGAATTCACAAAATGAATAAATAAATTTTAATTAAATATAATTTAATTGAAGAAAATAGCAGAAAAATAGAAACTAGCCTTTAAAAATAGAAAATAAATTCAATACGCTTTGGAAAAATTATATAATCACTTTAAATTATTTAAAAGAAAAAATTATACATAAAATAAAATACTAACACATATTAGAACAAAATATGACAAATAAAATATAATTTAAAATAGACAATATTGCTAAATACATCAGTTTACACACAATATTGAAATATACATAACTTTCACAATTTAACTCCGTTTCCAACGAAACGAAAAGCTGTATCCATGGAATTAAATCTATTTTCATAATAAAAGATAAAATTTAAGAATTTGAAATATTTAAATTTAAAGTTCAAAAGTCAAAGTTTGACCAGTTTCAATAGAAATTCACTTTTCAGTGAAATATCCAATTTATATCAGTTTGAAACTATAACTCACATAATAATCAACATTTATTTTTAAAAATGAAATTTTTGAAATCAAACAAGTTTAAAATAATTTAAAAATAAAAGAATGTCCAATTTAAAATATAGGCCAAAATCTAGGGTTGTTACACGTAGTTTCCCCAAAACCGGAAGTCACCAGAGGGCAATCCATATACTAAAGGTACAAATCAAAATCGTAGTGGTCGCGCATAAATGGAATACAAGTATGACAAGGCACATGAGGCAGTACCCAAGGTAGTGATACTACCGTTCGCCTGATCCGGACTGGTGAGAACGCAACGCCGCAGCGCCCGCAACACCGTGAAACAACACTCCCAAAATCAAGGGTGCACCAATCGACAACAAGTAAAAGAATAGTTTACGAAGAAGTGTGTCCACTTGAGGTAGCTAATCCTCCATTGGCCCGGCACAGCTCCTGTTTTAGTCATTTCCAATTTGACACAAGTGTCAAGGCTATCCATTATCGTTCTCTTTATTCAGTCAACACGTACATCATTCCAACCACTTCATTCTGGATCATCACTCCGCGTATAGTTATTAAAGTGGTTTTCGGTTTAGATAGAGAGTATATCCATAACCGATTCCGGTCTCTTTAATAACTTCGAAATTATTTCACCGATTGGTCGTTTATTTATTTCAAAACCAAATCAATTACAATCTCAATTAAAATTTATAAATCAACATTTCATTTGTCTTTCTAAATCAATTTCCAAATTTACGTTTCAAAACTTCCAAATCAAAATTTCAAAATCTTATAATTCAATTTCAATTTCAATTTAAACAATTCAAATATTGATTCAAGTTCGTATATAAGTTTCATTCCGAAATCATTTAAATTAATTTAATTCAACATTCAAATCAATTTAAATTCATTTATCGATTTCATTTAATATCCGTTAAGGTACTTTATCATTCAAAACAATTTCTATTAAATTTCAAATCCATTACACTACCTTTTTAAGTTCAACTTCATTAAATCAAAACTTACAATTTTGAATTAAATTAAATTCGTCAAATCAATTCTTCCAATTACAAGTCTTACATTAATTCCAAAAATATCACATTTTCATTTCTTGTTAAAAAAATTCAATTTCACTTATTTACTTTCTTAAATAATTTTCCAAAACTTAATTAATAAAGAAACTCAATTTCAATTATTTATGAAGTAAAAATTCACTTATTCAAAAGTTCAAAATTTTCTTATTAAAGAATTTCAATTCAATTTAATCATTAAATAATTTAACCTTATTTAATTATTAAATAATTCAATAGTTTCAATTTAGTCCAATTCACAAATTTCTTTGAATTTCAATTAAATTCCAAATTAATTAAATCTCAATTTTAAATAAATTTTCAATTCCAAACTCAAACTTGAAATATCATTTCATAAAAATTTTCTTAGAAATATTCAGAGTTCGATTAAAAGTCCAATCTTTTAAAACAAATCAACTTTCGAAAATTTACGCCGTATTTCAAAAATTTTCTTAAAAATCTAAACTTCGAATAATTAAACAATTTCATTTACCAAGTTTAAATTCCAACATCTTGAGCTTCAATTCAAAATAATTCAATTTCCATAATTTCGATTTTATTCTTAAAATCAATTCATTTAAATAATTTCAAAACAACTTTTAAAATCATTTAATTTAACCAACCCGGTGTCCGTATATAATTTTCTAACCTATAGCCAAGTGGATAATTATTTCAAATTTAATTTCAAGGATGGACATATATCATTTCAATCCAAATAGATGTCATAGGTATATCATTTCAACTTATTTCTTAATTTATTCGAAATGATTCGGTTTACAGTTTATATGCAATAAACAATATACATGATGATAGCATGATATATCAAAATAAATAAACAACCAATATCGACCAATAGCATCCATCACAACCAATCAACCATAAAGCCAATAACATTCACAACAACTTCATAATTATCAATATCAGGAAATTTGATCGCAATTAAAATTTAACTTTAATTTGACTGTCAATTTAATTTTCAACGGTGAATTCAAATGACAATCTATATGACAATTAAATTTTTATCAAACAACGACAAATAAATCCATATCACTTCATAATTTCAAATTTAACTACCATAAAGATATTCAGTACGTTGTGAGCGTTATAAAACACTCACCTTTTGAATTTAAATTGAATTTACATTCAATTTAAACCCAAAAATTTGACAGTCTCCAAATCCATCCAAACCAGCGTCAAAGTGTCCGGAATTTCGATACGATCCTAACAAAAGAAACCTCGCCCAAATCCGAGTCCGTATGCAAAAGTTATGAAAATTTGAAGATTGGAAAATTTTGGTGCTGAGTCGACTTCGAGTTCCCGCCTCAAATACCCGATGCCTGCTTGGAGGTTTTTGCGAAATCGACCCGATGACCCGAGTAGTTTTCTTCCCGACTCGAAGTAGCTCCAGGGTTTTTCCCCCTGAAACCCGAAGCGCGACCCGAAGCGCGTAAATCTCGAATTTTTTATTTTTTTTTAGATTTTGGAGTTTGGGAATTAGGTTTTGTCTGCCATTGGAATGAGAAGCTAAGAAGAAGATGAATTGTACGTACAAACAAATGAAGATTAGGAAGGCTAGGGTTTATAACTAGGTATGTTAGAGATAGAGTAGATAGACCGGATAGATGAACGTGCGGAACAAACTATGGCCCGAAAAGCCCGTTCTGACTCCGGAACGGAATTGGGTAAACCCATATATCAAAATAGGTGTTTTAAAATATTTTAAACGCAATGGAAAAGGTTTCAAGTCCAAATTCCATCGTATGAAGAAGTTATGCTAAAATCAAAATTTGAAATTGATTTTGATTGATTATAATTGCATTTATTTCAAGGCGTTTCGAGTCCGTACGATCAAACGACAAGTCCGATTGCTACGAAAATTGATACCTTACAATAATTCACTGTTACGGATCCGATGAAACTAGTTTCATCGAAATCCGAGACAGTTGTAAAAATGACAATTTTTACTGTTTAATTTCAATATAAAATTCCCAATTTTAAACTATTAACTTTTAAATCAAATTTCAATTGTTCACAAATTTTATTTTTAATTTCACAGTAATTAACAATCTTTTACAATGCAGTTTTCCATTATAAATCCAGTATAAAAGATTACATTAGATTCAGCGTTCAATTATATTGTAATTCAAATTCAAGTTATTTAATTCCAATTGAATTCTTTTATTTCGATTTACACTTTCATTATTGCATCAACCATTTACTTATACATTATTATCAATAGTTTATAATTCATTTACTTTCATTTTCTTCAGCTATCATCTTATTTAAATTCACAGTAATATTAAATTACATTCATTTACGTTGATTTCCATATTATAACTTCAATATTAAATGTACATTTTATTTATTTCGTTGTTTACAATCAAATTCAATTCAATTCAATTTCTTGTTACATTCAAATTTAAATCTTTACTTACGTTCAATTACCAGTTAACATCTTTATCAAATTACAGTTTCGGTTATTATTTGATTTCAATCAACTGTAATATTAAGTTACATTTATTTATATTAGTTTCAATAACATAAACTTCCACTGTTAAATCTACCGTTTTATTTATTCTTTGTTTACAATCATAACCAATTTGGTTTACAATCAAACTCAATTCATTACTTACATTCAATACAGGTTAACATCCATATTTAATTTACAAATAAGTTATTTCAGAATTCAGTTTTGCATTTTAACTTGTAATTCACATTTAACAACACAAAATTTTATTTCCTTCGGATTTTTATCCAAAATTTTTATTTTAATTCGTATTTTTAAAGTGTTAAAAATACAGGTCGTTACAAGTCGATTGTTCTCAACCGCCGAAGTTTGATGAAGATAAAGTAGATTCTTCTCAACCCGCGAAGTTTGATGACCATAAAGTTGATTACTCACAATTTGCGAAGTTAGATACAGAAGAAGTTGATGTTTTTCAACCAACAAAGTTTGACGAACATGAGGTTGAAAATTCACAACCTGCAAAGTTTGATAAAGATGAATTTGATATTTTTCAACCGACGAAGCTTGATGAACATGAAGTTGAAAATTCACAACCAATGAGGATTGATGAGGATGAAGAAAGTATGTCAAGAGATGAAGGGGGTAATTTATCAGTGAAGAAGGTCGATTCGATTAGTCTATCATCTACAGAAGAGTTGGTTAAAGAAGTGGAGGATAGAGCGGAAGTGTTTATGTTGAATGGGAATGAAACCAGTAACGATCTCGAGACTCCTGAGGAGGATGAGCCAGTGGTAAATGAATTCGAAGATGTACTCCCTGCAGAATTGTCCAAGGAGGTACCGCCACTGAGGGACATACAATATCATGTTGATCAAATGCCAGATGCTATTGTACCATATAGGCCGCGTTATCATATGTGTCCAACAGAGCAGGAAGAGTTGGGAAAACTGGTTGATGGGTTGCTAGTCGAAGGAAGTCAGTTGTTTACTACAGATTGCAGTTGGCAAAGGAAATTTATCAAAGACTTACCTATAGGAAGACACGTGAGCTGCGATCGTACTATGCAGTTAATCTCACAGTCTTATTTTGGATCGTCACTGAGGAAGGAAGTTGAAAGGTTTGTTCAGAAGAGCCATAATCGACAAGTTTCAAAGAAGATCACGACAAATGCAAGTTTATGTTTGCCATTGCATATACATGCTAAATTACGGGAGGAGGTTAGTGTGGACTTTGTTTTGGGATTTTCACGAACGTAACATGGCAATGATTCTATTTATATGGTGGTTAACCGGTGTTCAGAATTGGTTCATATCATTATCTAAAAGAAGATTGCAGAGGCCATTAATGTCGTTCAGTTCTACTTCAGAAAAATCTATCAATTTCTTGGAGTACGTGAATCTATTGTTTCGAATAGAGATACTCGTTTTTTGAACCATATCTGGATGAGTCTATGGAAAATGGCTGGAACTAAGTTGAAATCTAGTAGCGTTAATCATACACAGACAGATAGACAAGTTGAAGTTGTAAACAGATCCTTAGGTAATCTATTGCGATGCCACGTGGATGATGATTTGAAAAGTTGGAATTCGAAGTTATGTCAAGCAGAGTGTGCACACGACCATGCAGTTAATCATAACATTTGGGCATTTGCGTTTGCACACAAACACACAGTTAATCGTAGCACTGGTATCAGTCCAGTCTAGGATGTTTATTCAACAATCCCTAAAGGACCGTTAGATTTATCAACAGTGCCATCGCAGAGAGGGATGATTAAATGAGCTAATGTTTTTGTGAATAAATTGCAAGGATGCTACAAAGTTGTACATGAACGATTTCTTAAGGCAACTGAGAAATATAAGCAATCAGCAGAGATTAAACAACGAAGCATTGAATGCAAAGAAGGAGATTTTATGTATGCAGTGTTTACCAATGATCGATTTCTTTTTGGAACTTACAACAAGCTAGAAGCTAGAAGGAATGGTCATTTAGAAGTCGAGAAGGGAATTAACGAGAATGTTTATAGATTGAGTTAGCCGGATCATCTGCCTATTGCCAACATTGACAATATCAAACACTTGGTTCCATTTCACGAGGATAAGAGTATCGAAGACGAAGAATTTTTAAATTCGAGGACGAATTTTTCCCAACCAGGGGAGGATGATGCAGCCCAGACTGATGAAGACATAGGTCTCCAACGACCTAACTCTCCTGAGCTACGACCTAGCACATTAATCCTTAAGTCGCGCCATTTTAGGTCGCAAACAAGCTATGAAGACTGACCAAGCAAATCATGCGAGTTAAGTCTTTCCTTAGGTCGCTCACGACCTAACAAGTCACGAGAAAAAGAGTTGCGAATTAACGAGCTAAAGGTCATTTCCATAGGTCGCTCACGACCTAACGAGTCACGAGATAAGGAGTTGCGACCTAACTCTATCTGCAAACTATGACCTAAAGAGCTACGACCTAAAGAGCTACGACCTAAAGGGCTACGACCTAAAGAACTACGACCTAAAGAGTTACGACTTAACAAGATAGGTCGCGCTAATATGCAGATAGGTCGCTCCAATATGCCGCTTGCTTAGGTCGCTGAAGATGTTATTCCTTAGGTCGCAAGAAGTTATGTCGCTCGTTCTTATGTTGCTATCTTGCTTATGTCGCGGCCGTGTTTCTTATGTCGCTCCTGCCTTGAGTCGCTCGACCATAGGCCGCATCAAGCCTAAGTCGCTCAATTACTTATGTCGCTCGTCCTATAGGTCGCATAAGACATTCCTGAAGCTGATTCTCCTTATGTCGCTGAAGCTTATGCCGCGTGGTGTTATAGTTTTAGGTCGTTATGTTGTAATTCCTTATGTCGTTTGTATGTTGTATTAGTTAACTCGTGTTGTATATATGTTGAGTCGCTTTGTTGTAAGGTCGCGTGATGGCCTTGTAATGAGTTGTGATGTAATATGTTGTATTGTGTTTGTTTGTTTTTAGGTCGCCGGTGATAGGTCGTTCACGACCTATGTGTTGTAATATGTTGAGTCGTGTAAGTGTGTTGTTGTAACCCTATAAATAGGGATGGTGGTGTCATTTGTAATAGTTAGTTGATTTTGAATAAAAACTTGTTTGTGTGCTTTGTACCACTTCTCAAATTGGTAGTTGAGTGTGATCTCCTATCTCCACCTTCGGCATTCGAGTGCGCTCGAATCTACGATTGTTGAAGTCGGTTCACGGAATCAAGTGCGCTTGATCATCATCGAAGAATCGTAGATCTTTAAACACGGTATCGTGCGCGATCAACGTGTTTGAGATAGCTAGAATCCGGTATCTTTGGATCAACGGATTTGGGCCTTTGGTATTTTCAATTCCCCGATTGCTACTTTCACCGTTTCATACATCTTCGTTATCCCTGCTGCATCAATGGGGAATTGAACAGTTGGCTCTGGACTATTTTTAAATAAATCATTTTGATATAAACTGTTTAAATCTATTTTCTTAACTATTTAATATACAGCCTTTCTTTTAAAATTTTAAAACTATCTTATATTTATTTAACAACTACTTTTGGAACTATTTAACTATTTTACAACTATTTTATAAACTAATTACTATTTTTCCAACTACTTTATAACTAGTTACTATTTTACAACTATTTTGCAATTATTTTACTATTTTTCAATTATTTTACGATTACTCAACTATTTTATAGCTATTTTACAAACTAATAATTATTTTTCAACTATTTATCTATTTTTAAAATTTTCAAGCTGTTTTCTAAATATAAGCTGGTCAGAGTACAAACTGTTAATGATTAAATACCCAATTGAGATAAGAATTGAAGTGATAATCCAAATGGGGATTAAGGCAAATGTGAATAATTGAATAAAATCAAAGTGAGGATGAATAGAAAGGAAATTGATTTAATTGATAATCAATGAAGATAAATACGTAGGATGTACGTATATTATTCTATTCGCATAGTGATTTGATCCAGATTCGAGCACAAAATTTCGAGATAATATTATCGATTCGAGTTGGGATTTTTCGCTCGATTTTCGACGGCGAATCTGGATATGGATTTTTGATTGGTTCTGGATATTCTCTATCATAGTTGTGACTATGCAAGGAGAATGACGGTTTCTGATCAAGAAACCAGATCTGGGTCCGCACTAGGAAGTCGGGTGGACAATACTAGTTCGGAAGTGAAATTGTGGGATCGAGTGAGCGATCAGATTGATATTGCATACCGATGGTATGGGTAATCGTACGGGTTTAAATGAAATTGGTATTGAAAATTTATGGATAAGAACTGTAAATGGTCTTTGAAATGAAAAGTATATTTGTGGGATATATGATGAGGTAAAATGGAAATTGGAAATTTCTATGATTTAAGATTCACTTTATGAAGAAAAGTAATGTGGTTAATAACTTTATAAAAGAGTAATCAAATTTGAATATTTGATTTGGGATAAACAAAGTTATATATCTGGTTATATATGGTAGACTCCCCTTATTGAATCTATTGCCAGAAGAAAAGGGTTTTGAAAATATTTGAAGTATAAAAATGAATTTATACAAGTATGAAGTGATTAAAAAAATATATTTTCCAAGATTATTATATATATGTATATATAAAAAGGATTTGTGAAAATGATTTTGAGGAAAGGTTTTGGGAACCTATGGCATTTGGAAAGACTTTTAATTTTTTTTTGGGTAAAACCAATATTGGAATTTGGAAAAGCCTAATATGAGAATTATCGATTTTGGGAATCAATTTTGTAAAGGAGCTTTATATGAAATTCATACTTGGTGTATGATTTGGAAAATACTATATGTGTATAGTATAAAGTGTTTTGAAGTGGCTCTTGGGAAAAAGGCGCTCCCTTGAAATGAACTTCTCAGGAGTACCATAGGTTGGTACTGTCTTGAGCCTCTAAGGGAGAGGTTCTAAAGTTGATCCTATGAGGAGTTCGGACAAAACTAGTTCCTGAGGATTATATGGTAGCGAAAGTCGAGGGGCTGATGCCTATAGAGGCATTTGGGTTATGCTGTGACGACAGTTTAACTCGATGTCGCTGCGATCTACTACAGACCATAGCAAAAGTCGTGTGTTCCGCTGAGAGCCAACAGTCTACGTTTGATTTTATATTGGTAGACTGCGACACTATGGTAACATAGCGAAATTCGTGTGTGCCGCTAAGAGCCAACAGTCTATGTTTGATTTTATATCGGTAGACTGCGACACTATGGTAACATAGCGAAAGTCGTGTGTGCCGCTGAGAGCCAACAGTCTGCATTTGATTTTACATCGGCAGACTGCGACCTATGTGGGAGTGGAGAAGTTTCATTTTGACAGCGAAAATCGAGGCCGCTGATGCCTATAGTTACATGAACTTTTGCTGTGATGGCAACGTAACCCTGGAATATAACTACGATCTATTGTGGGTTCCATGGCGTAATCGTGGGGCACGGAGTGCCTACAGTTACATGGACTTTTGCTGCGATGGCAATGTAACCCAGGATGTAACTGCGACCATGGATGGGAGTGATGATTTCCAGAGCATTCTCACCGAAGATATTTCCTCTATTTTCAAAAACGTTTTCTATATTTTCAATAAAATTATTTTCCAAAGTATTTTCACTGGGTGTTGGAAACGAGTTTACCAAGTACTTATAGATTTTCAGTCCTACGCCCGATCAACGTATGACCGAATTTCTGTGAGAACAAGGATGGACTTGTCGAAACATCGAGTTATAAAAGTATTTTTATAAAAACTATTTTAGTAATATTATATAGATTTTTAAAGTATTTTTAAAATGATCAAAGAATATTTATCTGATTTTAAGCATTTTATTAATTCTGGTTTCGTTCCTTTTCGAGGACGAAAAGATTCAAAGGGGGGAGGAATGTGACGATCCGGATTTTTAATGTTTGTTAATTGGATAATTAACTAGTTTAAACTATCAGAATATTAATTTTTGATGGGTCGAGCAAATGAATTTCTGATAATTGAAATATTGGATATATAAATGGGTTAAAAACTATAATAAATATTGGCTTATAAATCTATGGATACGATGAACCGTATAGAGAAAATATTTAATTATATATGTATATATATAAAACTCCAACATTTAAATCACGATAAAATGTCCTTAAATATATGTATAAATAAATATATACAACCTTGTGATGTTGAAAATATATACATATATAAGTATATACATCTACAAGAATATAAATGTATGTATATACCTTTATGGAATGAAGTATAGGAAAAGTTTGTATGAATGTGAATATATATATATATATATAATAAAGCAATGTGTATATGAGGATATGTATATAAAATGATAACAAATACAAAAGCATTGGGTAATACAGAATACACATATGAAATCTATGTATATATATACATGAATGAACCTAAGGAGACAAGCATTTAATGCATAGTTCAACTCAAGCGTACAATACATCATTTCAAGCTACAAAGTAAAAAAAATCTCTGACCAAACTAAGAAAAATCTTGTACCAGTAAAGTATACTTGTTCTATATACATACCAATCTTCTTATTCTCTTTTCGTGAATCCAGACTGAGCAAAGCAGAAGTATTTTACAAACTTAAAACTAAAAACAAAAAACTCTTGCATTTCAAAACTGAAGTAAAGATCAAGTTGCAGATTCAAATTCAGCTAAAATTAAATTTTTTTCCAAACTCAACAAAGATCAACCTAAAGTAAGCTAGCAGCTTCCAGTTTTCAAATTTCAACCCCCCGGTTCTATGATTCCTCTATTCAAACATTTCAGGTGAGTAAACTTTCGTTTTAAAACAGTTTAAATCTGTGATATTAACTAAATGCTTGTGATTGGATTGTTGTAGGAATATAGTTTGCATATAATGAGTGTGAATGCATGTATATATGATTGTGCATGTGTATATATCTGTATGCATATTGAAGGAACACCTCTCTGTTTGTTTAACAGGCCAGGGAATAAGTTCAAAAACTTATACCTTTCTTCCCAGTCTTTATCTAGTTATGAACATAAAAAGGAAAATGATTAGAATAGTGTAAATTCATTTTTAAAAATAGTTCAGGTGAAATTATTTAGTTAATATTTCGAAAATATGTTTTTTTTTCAATGGAAATCAATTTAATCAGTAAAATCAAACATTTTAATTTCTTGAATTGAATTCATAATCTGATTTATTATTGCAAATAATGAATTTAGAGATAAAACTCTTGATTTATAGTTTCGAATTTGTTGGAATAATCTGGGTTAAACTGATTTGGGTTTATCGTCGATTTTCGTCGATCGATGTGGTGATAGTCGTCGAATTCGTTGTCGAAGATAGTTTGAAGGCTATCGATCACCAGAAAAATGGTTGGAAAATTTTCTGGAGACTATGGTGGCTATGGAAGGTCGGAGTAGGGTTTAGTGGTGTGTTATGGTCGAGGTTGTTTTCGAGGTGATGGCGACGGCTATGGTGGATCGGAGGTGATCGCGAGGTGGGGGAAGGTGCTCGAGGTTGAGGCGAAGCTACGGTGAGGTCGGCGAGGTTCATCGAGGTCGGAGACGTCGGCGATGGGTAGATTTCCGATGATGGTGGGTTCCAGTTTTAGATGTGAAGGCTCGTTTTCGATTTGATGACGATTTTGTTCATCTGGGTTATCAGGAGAAGTGGTGGGGTTGCCGACGACTTATAGGTGGTCGAGGCGTTGATCTCTAGTGGCCGAAGCTTTTGTGCACGTGCACATGGTCTATGGTTTTAGTCGAAGTTTGGGTTCATGGGGCATCGAAGAAGGAAGATGATGCTCGGGTTTGGGCTTGAAGTTTTTGTTGTTTGTCTCGAAGCAGCGGGATGGAGCGAGTGTCATGGGTTGAGCTCGGGAATCATGTGTGCTGGGCCCAAGTTGTTTATCTTGTTATCGGGATTTTAAAAATGTGAAGTAAATCTAGATACCAGATTTTAAAATATGAAGCATGAATAAGACTTTAAACAAGTTCTTAACTAGTTCTTTAAAAAAAAGGGATATTTGTATGAAATGTTTTGTAGCATTATGTTTAAAAAGAATTTTAGTTTAAAATTTGGATTTTTAAAATTTAAACTTTTGTTTAAAAATAGTTAATGGATAATTAATCAATTAATTAAAGGTTAATTAATTGATTACAAAAGTAATTAAGAATTGATTACTTTGTATTGAAGAAGATAAATTAATAATTAAATTTTATTAATTGATAATTAAAGGATAATTAATATGTGATAGAGATAAATTAATTGATTGATAAGATTTTCAAGGAGTGATAAATAAATTAAAAGTTTGTAATTAATTAAGGAGTGTTTGAGCAGGATTAGGAGATTAATTCTTAAGTAATTAATTAAAGGCTAATTTCTTAATGTACTTAAAGGTGATAATTAAGTATTGATTAATCAGGATTAATCAATTAAGAAATAATTAAGAAATAAGTAATTAAGAGGTTATTTCTTAATGTAAAAGAATTATTATGAATAGTTACTTAATGAAGTAATTAAAGGAATTAATTACTCGGTGTAATTAATTAAGTTGATGTGGTTAATTTTAGTTAATTAATTAAGTTTAATTAATTTAAAGGCAATCATTTGATGTGGGTTAAGTATAATTACTTAAGGTAATTAATGAGGTGTAATTACTTAGTGAAGTAATTAGTGGATAATTACTGGATGTAATTAATTAAAAGGAAATTACTTGATGGGAATTAATTAAAGGATAATTACTTGGTGGAAGAAATTAAGTGATAATTACACAGTGTAATTAAAGGATTAATTAATATAATTAATCAAGGAGTTGGTTTAATTGATTGAGTAATTAAGTAAAGTTAATTTATATATGTGATTAATCAAGGTTGATTAATGAATGTAATTAAGTTAAAGGAATTATTAAATGTAATTTAAGAATAATTAACTAATGGAAGTAATTAAAGGATCATTAATTAATGTAATTAATGGAAGTGATCAACCTTGCTTATGAGTGACCGAATGATGATGAGTGCTTTGGATCGGTTGATATCTCAGATATGAATTGCTTTGTGATAAGATATGTTGGATTGACGGTGATAATGTGATTATCTATCAATTATGAATTACTGTGTAAAAGTGTTATACGGTAATTAAAGTTGAATTGTATTTAATTGGGTAACTTGGGTTTAGATGACCTTGGATTCAAAGAGACCGGAGTCGGGTATTAGTAAATACCCGAAACCACTTCGATTTGAAATCTACTATAATATAGACTTGATATGTGAAATCAATAGGCTGGAATGGGATAATATGGACCATTTAAACTAAGTTGGGTACTTAGATATTGATTGGTGGAAATAAGTGTTGATTATACAAGTTGTTTACTTGTAGTAAGGTACGAGTTACCCCGGGTTTTGAGTAAGATTTATGCAATAGTATTTCTTGTTAGATGGGTTTACTCACGTTGGTTTCCAGCCTGACCCGGGTGTTTGTAACAACCCTGAGATTGCAATTACCGAATAATGAATTACCAAGATGTAACACCCCACTCCAAGACCCACTATAACAAAGAGTATTACGGGAGTAATATTGTCTGTTAAAGCGGAGAATAGAGTATAATGGAAGCGACCATTTGTAATCAAGCTATAACTATCTACTGAATACGTCGAAAGGGTGGTATCTTTTTTTTTCTCAAGTGGTTCGACATATTCAATAAATATTTATAACGAAATTACAATGGCTAAAGATCTATCAGAATAAGCATAGTAATAAAATGATAAAACATCACAGAACAGAATCACATGACAGATATAAAATCTCAGGACAATACAACGTCAATACAGATCCAAATATCGTAAGTGGGTACAAAGCCACTGCTCACACATGTGAGTCAAAAATATGTACATAGCAAAGTCTGAATAATAACATAAGGCGGACACTAAGATAAGCTATCTCAAAAGCATAGCAGATAAGTCCAAAGCGGAAGCACAGAGCAGCTAAGTCCAGAGACCTAACCTGAAACAACTCGGTCTGACCCGAGCGAAAACACTCGGGTCAGGCTAGCTAAACAATCAGTAATAACTTAGATATATAATAATGTGGTACATAAATAATACAGTACTTATCCAAAGATAAGTATATTATGAACCACATGAATATAATGACGATCCCTAATCATCAATAAACAATAAAAATCTCCAAAGAGAAATCAACACCAAAGTGTAGAATAAATAAAATCGCCTCATATCATCGGCGTAGCCAAAGCTATAAAAGATGCCCATAGGCAATAATCCCAAAAGTGACCAGAGTCTGTAATCAATGCCCAAGCAAAGATCGATGCTCCAAAGAGCAATGGGGATATACTAAAAAGTCAATGAAATCCAACACTGAAAAGCAGTGTCCAGAGACACTGTGAATCCACAAGGCAATCGCACTTACATCGTATGGTTCCATAGAACCAACACTGAATGGCGGTACTCGAATGGATATAAAAATCATCAAGTAATACCAATATTGCACGTGCACCGACCAGAGTCGTTGTTGCCAAGTACTGTAGAGTTGTGATCGATCACTCGCATAGATGCAAAACGCGCGAGACAGCGAGATCCTTCCCAGAAGGATAAAGGCCTAGAGGCGCACGCCGAAAAATAAACTGCTCCATAGAGCAGGTGTCCAGAGACGGTTGCCCAGAGGCGTGGTGACCCAGAGGTCCAGTACTGGCCGCCCAGAGGCTAATGTGTCACTAACTTCTTGGAGAGGAACCCGTAAAGTGTTAACAATGAGTCCCATACCCCACGTTTGCACTAAACGGTTTCCTAACTAATAGCAAGCTCATACTCCAAACAATAAAAAGTCCACCTCGTATCATCGGTAAACTAGACCCAGAGGTCAAAACGATCAATCGAATAGGTCGGGGATTAACCGGAAAGAAAATACACACGGTTCCATAAGCCGGAGATTTCCTAACCGTTTAAGCACCTTTCCACTTTGTTCGACGTGCTAAAAAGTGAGTGTGAGATTTTTATTATAGAAAATAATGGTGCGAAACGGATTTATAATTGATTTTGAAATCACTTTAAAACGGCTTTTGAAAACTCTCCTATTATGGAGTAATTAATTTAATAATTAAAAATAATATTATATATAATAATTTCGAAAGCCATTTAGGAGTGAAAAATCTTTTAAAAATGATTCATAAACCCCGTGTACGAAATCTAGAGACAAATCTAAAAGAAATCAATAAAACCAGAAAATCACTGAAAAATATTCTAAGTGTTTGTAAACATTCAAAAACAGCTGCGAACCCAAGTTCGGCAATTTATTTGGACCAGCAAACGGTGTCCAAATGTCATGAAAATTTGCAGGCATGTAGTCCAACATCCCTACTTTAAGATGCAAAAAGAATTTCTGGATTTCGAGTTGAGACGAAGTGGCAGCGACATCTCAAAGTTGGACCCAGAAAAAGATTCATACTGTTTACCAACAGCGACCAGAGTTCAACTTCGACACGAAATTTGAAGTACCAAACGAACTCCGATGTTGCCCAAATTTACCAGGGATGGAGTTCGAAACTCCACCTTTCCAACTAGACCGAAAACGTCGAATTCCGACTTCGGATGCTATCATGGTGGCATCGCGATGTGGAGGTAAAAGAATCTGGAAACATGACTTAACACTTAGTTTTTTTTTTTCGATTCAAGCCCAGCCCATCCCGCCTGGGCTGGGGACGCCCCAGCCCACGCGGGCTGGGGTTCTCCAGGCCCCAGCCCACGCGTGCTGGGGTTCTTCAGGCCCCAGCCCGCCTGGGCTGGGGAGCCCCAGCCCAAGCGGGCTTGGGTGTGCTTTGGCCCCAGCCCGCCTGGGCTGGGGAGGAGGGGGGGATTCGGTCCAGCCCGCCTGGGCTGGGCTGGGGGGTTCTGCCCCAGCCCGTCTGGGCTGGGGAGCAGCTGCCTGGGTGCAGCTCAGGCCTGTCCTGGTGCATCCAGATCTCTGTTTCAGCCTGTTTTCAGGCTGAACATTTCTAGCCAACTAATTTTGATGATTTTGGGGTGTTTTTTTCAGTTTTTGGCATCAATTTTTCACCAATATTATAACTAGCAATAATTACTAATAAATAGTAATTACCTCAATGAAGCAAAGGATCAAATAGTTTGTGTGCAACAACCAAAGCAAGCCAAAATTCTCAACCCCAAAGCAAAAGATCAAGCAACTTCAAGGACCCAAAAACAAAAAAAAAACAAAACAAAGATTACAACAAGATGGTAGAGATAAAATAGGGATTAAGATGGATTAGAGAATAGGGGAGATTGCATTACCTTTCAAAGATTAAACTAGTCTAATTATGAAGAGAAGGAGATGGGTCTTCTAAAGGGAGGCCATTAATTATGTTTAGATCTAGGTTTAGGAATTATGAAGAGGAGGGTTAGGGTTTATGGAAGGGGTTTGAGATATTATATAGGAGTGGGTTAGTTAATGGGCTATGTTAGGAGGTTTTTAAACCCTTTAGGACTTAGTTTAATTTCTAAGGTTATCATGTGAACAAAATCCTAAGTGGCATCCTAGTTTTAATTAAAACCATATAATTGTCTCATTAGCCAATTAAACCCATTATCACATTTAAAAATTCCCCTTTTAAATATTAAATTCCAAAAATATTAATTTCCCCATTTTAAACCCAAAATACTTTAATTTGCAAACTAATTGCAAATTTAAATTCCCAAAATTTTGTTTAGCTCCCTTTTCAACTTAAAATCATAATTTTAATTCATTATTCGGTAATTGCAATCTCAGGGTTGTTACAGTGTTACTTTGATGTAAAGCTCGGGTCCGACCGAGTATTACTGATTTTCAGGTAAGGACGTTCTGGTGCCCAGGAGGCGAGCTGGATGGTAGGAACATATGGAGTGTATTCCGCTGTGATATATTGTTATTTATCCGGGACAAGTTATTTTAACTGTCCAGTGATTGTGAAATGTTATAACTCTGATGTATTTAAATGTAATTGATAGATACAGGTATTCTTTTATATAACTGTTATTATTTGATATTATATTTTGATCCGCTGCGAATGTGAGATTCTGTGTTTTATTTTCTGTTTCTTCTTCTATCTCTTTCTTCTTTTCCTAACTATTTGGAATTTTCAGGATCGAAAATTCCGGGTCCTTGCAAATTTACCATAATCTGAATTAGCTTTTCTAATAATTCAAAGCTTCACACCTTAAATTTATATATTTGAGTTTTGATACATAATCCTCCCTATTTTATTTTTTTTAGGAATGCAAACTTATATGCATAATTTTTATTTGAGAACTTCAGGTCTCCAATATTAAATAAACACAATGACACAAGAGGACTCTTCATAATTGTATTCGAACATGAAAATCATAATATTGTTTCTCTTTGAGGAAATAGTATTTACCACATTTGTAATGTTATTCCAACATATTGTTTTTATGTTATGTCTTCTGGACATATCAACATCTTCTTCTAGAATTGCTCGTTTATTTTCTTCAAGGCTTTATTTCAACTTATGAAAACTTTAATCTTTCACCTTTGCACATATGAACTTCGGGTTTCTATTCTTTCATATAAACTTAATACGATTTTCTAGATACGTATTATCCTTACATTTGTTTCTCTAAGAAACAATGAAATATTTCATCTGGAAATATAAATCATGTGGCAAAATCATTTCTACAGTTCTCATTCAAATCGAAATCCAAACAAAAAAATTCAAAATGAAAACCTTTTTTTCTTCACCAAACAATGGAATGAGATCTAAAAGTTTAGATCTACGATAAAATGAGATCTAAATGATAAGATTAATAGAGCAAGATCTATGAGATAATATATATAGATATATATAATGAAATCTGAAAAATTAGATCTATGATAGATAAGATCTAAAAAGAAAACTAACAGAATAAGGTCTGAAATTACATTTTACTATGGGAATTTTGTATATATTTTTGAGAGTTTGTATATAGTAGCTTCATGAACTACTATGGTATTTTATTTCCGCTGCGAGTTATTCTGATATTTCTATGTATGTGATTCTGTGAATGATTTTATTTGCTCCAAATTTTATTACAATCTGTTATTTTGAATTATTCAAGTCAGACATGTGTGGATTATTGTAGATTTGAATGGTCCAAAATAGTGGGTCGTTACATTTGGTATCGAAGCTTTGGTTTTAGGCAAACCTTAGCCTACGGAGCAAAAATTCATTAGAGATAGGGTAGAAATACCCTAGAATGAGTGAAATCAATCTTAGAATCATTTCTTTGTGAGAGAATGAATTTTCGAAGTATAAAATGATTTTCAAATGATTTTTAAAGGATTTTTTAAGATTATTTTGATATAAAATCTTCTTGTTTTAAGAGAAAATTTTCTGGACTTTATCCTTTTCGTATCCACCTTGTTAGTAATTTCTTTGATTAGGATTTCCTTCAAATTCTGAACTTCTATCTTAGTTGGGATTTCTTCGATTAGGATTCCTTTGAATTTTGGAATGCTCCCACTTGTTTTGAAATCCATTCATGTCTCCCCTAATTGTATTCATTTGATTTTTGGAGCATTCCATAACTCCACTTTGAATGACCTCTATAAAGACCGGCGATTCCGCCAAACTTTGAATGATTTGTAAAAGGGTGAAACTCCTTTACAATTGGCTTTGATTCACCGGAGATTTCCATATCCTCGGTTTATGTTGTTTTCTATCTTCTGCTATACATGGATTCTATCTCTGGCGATCAAAGGTCGATTGCCTTAGATTTTCGCATCGATTATTCTTGAAGTCACATATGACCGGTTAAGGTCGCTCGCACTTTATATAAGCTTATCCATCTTCTATTGGTAATTTAATTATCTCATCTTTGTTCGAGCTTATCTTTGAATCGGAATTCTATTGATTAGAGTTCCTTTAAAAATTTGAATCTCTATTTTGCTTTGAAATCCATCCTTGAATCGTCCCTTGGAAAATTTGTGGTTGATTATCTTTTGAAAATTGTGTATTAATCAAAGT
The DNA here is from genome assembly GCA_030737815.1 of Allium fistulosum. Taxonomy (NCBI): domain Eukaryota; kingdom Viridiplantae; phylum Streptophyta; class Magnoliopsida; order Asparagales; family Amaryllidaceae; genus Allium; species Allium fistulosum. Next base: position 242,289,397 of record CM060902.1, read on the forward strand.
TATTATTTTGATAAGGATGACCATATTTTATATATAAAGGTGAAATGTTTTCTATAAGGATCTATATACCGTTTAAATGAGAATTTGAAGTTTTGAAAGGATTAGAAAATTTTGAAAATTTATAAGGAATGGTTTCATATAAAATGATTTATAACTGAAGGTTTTGAATCTGAATTTGAGTGATTGAACTCCGACATTTTGGAACTTGTTTTAAGATTTTGAAATAATAAATAATATGATTTGAAAGTATTTTCTGAATATGAAATGTTTGAAATGATTTTAATGAGTTTCAAATGATTTCGAAGAAATTTCAAAAGAAATTTGAGAAAATAGAAGTCCAGAACCCACTTATGTCGCTAGAAAATAATTTCGGTGATGAATGCATGCATCATCGACATTGATTTTCGAGTTTCAGAGTGGAGGAGAGGCCACTTCGGTAACTTTGCTATGCGATTTATTTGTGAAACCAGTTTTTAATTTCAAATTCCGAAGTGTGATGTGATATTCGAAAGATATATGTATATATATTTGAACAATTTGAAATGAGCCGGTGTTCAGTCCTTGAGTTTTGGATTTGATTTGATATAACCCTATCTTTTGGAATTGATTTACTGATTTGTTGGTGATTTCCAACTCTTGGATTGAAATATGATTTCTTCGACTATTTTGAAGGTTCGAGTACTTCCAAATCAAGGTTAACTTTTCAAAGCTAAGTAATTTTGAAAAGTATAAAGTATATAAGTTTGGTATTTACGTTTAAAATATGTAGTAATATGATTTAAATAAGTTGAAACTGTTTTGTTAAGTAAATGAATAAGGCTATTTTGAATTTTTCTAATATGAAATTTAGATTTGAAATGTTTTGAAAAGAATTTGGTCTTCAAAATATTTTGAATAAAATTTAGTTTAAATATTTAACTAGTAACATCTTTATGAAACTATATATTTAAAAAGTTGGAATAGATACATAAGTTGTACGTATGCTGTTTTATTCGCATAATTAAATTGATCCAAGTTTGAGTACACAAGTTCGAGGTGAATTACACCATTTTGTGTTAGGATTTTTCATTTGATTCTCGATGGCGAATATTTGATATGGATTTTGGGCTTGATTCTAGAATTCTCTATCATAGTATATGGCTATGCAAGGAGACTGATGGTTTCTAGTCGAGAAACCATATCAAAATCCGCATTAGGGAAGTCGAATGGACAATACTAGCTCGAAAGCGAACTTGTGTGATCGAGCGAGTGATCGAATGTGATTTTGCGAAATGATGACATATGTACATCTTATATTCTAATATCATTGATATACTTGACGCTAAAATTGGAAGTTGTTAGGTTGGATATCTTTGTAATTTAATTGGAAATTTTCTTTTATGCAAAACTACTATCAATTTAAAACCATTTTTCAAAACTAATTTTCCTTTTATTCTTCTTAAACAAACTATTTTATTCTATTTTACATACAAAACTATTTTATTTAAAACCATTTTCCAAAAAATTATTTTATATACAAAACTATTTTATATGCACACTATTTTACAAACTATTTTATATACAAAACTATTCTAAATTAAAAATCTTTTATAAAGCAAAGATGTTCAATCCCATATTACTCTTCATGCAGCGAAATTGATTTTTGAAAATTTTTTGATCCTTATATAAGATGGACTTTATGTAAATATATGATGATGTTGAAAACCATTGATGTTGAAAATAAATTGTTTGAATTAAATTATATTGATTTGGAAATTTGGATTCATTTTCTAAATTTATTATTTTGGAAACTTTGGAACTGAAGATATTTAATTTGAGAAGAAATAATTTGGTGGAATTGTATATGATTTTGAAACTGAACTGATATTGAAGCAAATTGAAATTTGAGAACCTTGTGTTACTAAATACTTGATTTTGGAGTTATCGAAATTATATAAAAAAATTGGTTTGTATAAGTATGATGTTGATTCGAAAACTATGGATTTGAAAAGGAACTCAATTTGAAAAGTGAAATCTTATATAATTAAAGTCTATATAAGTGTGATTTGATATACTTATGATTTTGGAAAGGTATTTGATTTGAAATTAAAATCTTATATATAATGGACTTTATATAAGTATGATATTTGAAAGTGATTTGAAAAGGTACTATATGATACATATTTTCGAAGTAAAGATATGGAAAGTGCCTTCTGCTTGATATCCGCATTGTGGCCACATTGTGGATTCATTCTATCGATATTTCTCTGATTTTTGGTTTTCCGGATATGATACTCGAGTGTCCATCGAATTCCATGGCGTTACCCATGGTCTTACGAGCGCGACTACATAGCGTAATTCACCTGGTTGGATGGCCCAGGGGTACGGATGTTTCATGGGGGATTCATGCGTAACCATTGTGTATCCTGTGATCTATGTAGGTCGTATTAGTAGCGAAATCCGCAGGGCTGAGAAAGCTTACGAATACGGATGTTTCCTGGGGGATTCAGGCGTAACCATTGTGTATCTGCGGTCTACTAGTCATCATGGCGCAATTCGCAAGGCTGAGAAAGCTTACAGATACGGATGTTTCCTGGGGGACCCAGGCGTAACCTTTGTGTATCTACGATCCATGGTTAGACAAAGGTATTGTTTGTTTTTTTTTGGATTATACTTTCCATATCTGTTTTTTTTAAGTTTTCCAGTATTTTCACTAGGTGTTGAAACAAGTCTACTAAGTACCTGGAGAATTCTAGCTTTGCGCCTGATCAACACACTGCCAGAGTCTACATGAACGAGGATAAACTTGTTAAGACATCGAGTTATAAAAGTATTTGAAAAAATATTATAAAGGATATTTTGATCAGTTATTTCCTTTCTAAAAGAGTTTAAAGTGTTTTAAATATTGTTTACCTCTTTAACCAAAAATTTTAATTAATGGCTCATCCTTGTCTTTCGACCTATTTTCCCTTCTAGCTATTCCTATTCTCCTGTCTTCTTCCTTTTCCGGGACGAAAAGTTTTGAGTGGGGGAGAGTGTAACAACCCTGTATGTTGTGATTTATTTTAATTGTTTATTTTGATTATTTTAATTCCTGATTTTAAAACTTTTTTTTATTAATATGAATAAATTTTGTTATCTTAAATATAAATTTTGATTTTTGTGTGAATTATAATTCCAAACCTGAACAAATAGATATTTCCAGAAAAGTGGATTTTTGGTCAATCTGGTCAAACTTTGACTTTTAAATTTAAATTTAAATATTTGAATTCTTGAATTTTATCTTTTGTTATGAAAATATATTTAATTTCAAGAATACTGCTTTTCGTTTCGTTGAAATTTGATTTAAATTGTGAAAGTTATACTGTTTTCAATATTGTGTGTATATTGAGTTATTTAACAATATTATTTATTTTAATTTATATAAATGATATTTTTATTTGACGTATCTTATTATAATTTGTATATGTATGTTATATTATATTTATTTTTCCTTTTAAATATTTTAAAAAAAAAATTCCCAAAGCTTATGGAATTTATTTCAAATTTTTAAAGCCTAGTTTGCATTTTTAAGCTATTTTCTTAATTTAATTCTATTTAATTAAAATTTAATTATTTATTTTATATATTTATTTTTATTTTTGAATTTTATCTTTATTTATCAGTATTTTACATGTATTTAAATTTGCAAAAAGAATAATAGAAATTTGAAAGGTTTGTGACCTTTTATTTGCTTAAGACTCTTTGTTTTCTCACCTCTTCATTTCCTAACTCTTGCATTCATTTTGCCATTCCTTATCTCATTCTTTCAGCCGCATACCCACTTCATTTTCATGTAAAGAAAAACTTCTCAACCCTAAAAACTTCGGCCTCCATCATCTGAACAAAAGTTGGTAATGTTCTTCTCCTTTTCTTCCCATTTTCTTCTTGTTTTTCTTATTCATTTGCACCTGTCTTCTCCTATATGGTTCGGCCATTGCTCCTCCTTCACCTTGGCTGCCTCCACCACCACCACAACCAGCCACCACCACCTCCAGTCCAGCCCCAAGCCATGGCCGTGTACTATAGTTGACTAGATCCAACAAACTTTGAGCAAACTCCACCTATACATACCTAGCCGACCACCAAAGTGCTCCACCACCTCAAACACCACCTTGGCCGCCACTTGCACCACCATTTCCAGCCCCTACCTGACCTGAGACCCTCTGCCACATCTTCTCCAATCCACTACAGACCTGGTCGTGCCTAGAAATTCATAGGGCCGAGCCTTATGTTGCCTTGAAATCCATTGTGTTGCCTTAGCTTGTGTTGTTCATCCATATCCACTTGTGCATCATCATTTCCATGCTATAGCCGACCTTATTGACCCAAGACCAGATCCAAACCCACACCATGGTCGTGTTCTAGCTTATGGCTGAGCCTAGGGGTGGTTGAAGGCAAGTACACGTGATTTGGTGACTTGTTGTGCATGTATCTCTTGTGTTGTTTGATTTTGTTTAAGTGTATATTCATGTGTTGTATATTTGTTTGTTGAATGTATTCAAGGAAATTAACTTTGGCTCTCCCACTCAAATCATTGTCGTGCTCTCGTGCCTTTGTGGATTCTGTGTTGTTTGTTTTGGTTTTCATCTCCAGCTTAAACAGGTGAGAAATTCTCACCAGACAATTTGTACTTATATAACTAGTAAACTGACACCATTTGAATCTGTAAAACTATATCATCATGTTATAACTGCTTATGTTATGATCATATGATGCTCACCCCTGTTATTACACATGTTATATTATCACTTACTATGATACGATGTTATTCTGTTTATTTATATCAGTTTATCACACTGCAAGTTCCCTGTAGATTAGAATCACTATGGGTTGAAATGATACATACCCGAACGGACTTTAGAATTTGGAAAAATCGTTATGGGCTGAAATGATAGGCCTGACCGATTTTTTTTTGTTATTAACTTGGGATTGCGGGTTTGAAATGAAAAACCCGGATTTTTGTTTTGTAAATTACGAATTGAAATGATATATTATCCGTATCACTTGTCTTAGGTTAGAAAATAATATACAGACCCGTGGTTTTTTTTATATATTTCTCTGGATATTTTAAGTATTTCAGAAATGTAAATTATGACATTTTGATTAAATTTGAATTCAAAATGATTTATTAAAATATTATTGATTTTTCTATGAATATAAAATGTTAAACAAATGGATGCTTAAAATGGAAATTTGGAATTTTAACTTGACTTGGAATTGTGAGATTTGGTTTTTAAAATGGAAGTAAGTAAAAGAAAATAAAATGGAAATCAAGTTTTATTTGTGAAATGATAAATTAAATTAAAATGTTAAGTGAATGTAAGGAATAGAAAATTTGTATACTTGAATTTAATAAGTGAAGTAATGAAAATTTGATATTTATTTGTGAATTTTACTTTATAAAAATCATAAGTTAAAGGGTATTTAAATGACCATTTTAAAGTGGAAAAATATGATTTTTATATAATTAAAATGGTTTAAATTGAAGTTTATTTGTTGCTGAAATTCTATTGTAAATCTGGAAATTCTTTTAGTAACACTTCAGAAATGCGATCGTTTCTGAAAATGAACTAAAAACTGAACTTATAGAATCTACAGCACTTTGTAAGTGCTGTAGTTGCAGAAGTGAACTAAAGGGCTAAAATCTAACTAAGTACTATCACAGCACTTTGCAAGTACTGTCTTTGCTGAATTGAACTAAAATATTTAAATTGAACTCTGAACTATTACAACAGTTTTGTAAATGCCGTCTTTTCTGAATTGAACTATTTTTTCACTAAACCTGAACTATTACAGCAGTTTATAAATGTTGTCTTTACTGAATTGAATTGTTTTCAAATATAACTTACCGCAGCACTTTCTAAATGCTGTGAAAGCTGGAATTTTTATGTTTAATGTATTTATGTGAATAAATGAACTCAAAAAAGGCTAAATTCTTGGAAATTGAATATTTGATTTAAAGGTATAATGACTCTACTTTTAAATGGTTTAAATGAGTGATTTTAATTTAGAATTTTAAACCATATAGAAATCTATAACAACGGGTACACTTCTCTGTATGTTATGTTATTTCCTTGTGATTTATTTGGATGCACACTTTAATTTGAGAGTGTGGCTAGAGGTGGACGATTACTGCAGCTCTGTGCTACCCTAGTCACATTAACATTGTTATTTGCATTGACTTACTTTAATATGGATATTTCTATGATAGTGTTTATTCATGCTCAGTTTTTGGTTTGACTGATCCTTAAAGAATGGGCGATCCCAAGCATCCTTTAAGTTATTGTGCATTGCTTTTACAGTTCACTTGAGTTGGTTTACATTGTATAAGTATGTATGTCCTGACTCGATTGTTTGTGTTTTACTTTACGCTCGAGTCAGCCTGAGAATCACAGCTTTGGATTCACCTTCTGGAGCTAGAGTTTTGTTGGAGCTTATCTGTCTATCTATTCGTCTACTTCTTCCAGCTAGTTCCTATTCTGTATTTGTCTCTGTATTATTGATTTATGTATCCTGACTTCTACTGTATCTATTTTACTATGAGAATTTTGTATACATTTTTGAGAGTTTGTATATAGTAGTTTCATGAACTACTATGGTATTTTATTTCCGTTGCGAGTTATTCTGATATTTCTATGTATGTGATTCTGTGAATGATTTTATTTTCTCCAAATTTTATTACAATCTATTATTTTGAATTATTCAAGTCTGACATGTGTGGATTATTGTCGATTTGAATGGTCCAAAATAGTGGGTCGTTACACCGCTCCAGCCTCGGAAGGAAAGGGGATTTCCGACCCCGCTAGTTCAGAAGTCAAACCTGAAGAAGAACCTATGGAGGAAGGGTTTGAACCAAGGGAGGACCCGAATGATATGATGCCAAATGAATCAAACCACAGTAGTGAGGGTAAATGTCATATGGGAGATGGATGGGGATCATGTTAATTGGCACAAGGAACCATCAAGTTCATACATTCAGTGGGATAATACGGAAGATGATGAAGTGGAAGCTGAGGAGGAATTTGAGAATCAAAGGGAGTTGGGATTATAAGTATTTACAAAATTCATACTTTGTAAAAATATTGATAAAGTTGCCGAAACCCGTTTTATCAATAAACAGCTCTGTAATTATCAGAATCGCGCTCAGAGCTAGATACATACACTTATTTATCCATTTAAACAAGAATATGAAATAAAATTATTTATTTTATTTTTGGAAAATAAAATGTACCTATGACATCCACAATAATGGCATCATATTTAATAATTGATTTATGAATTTAAATTGAGATATAATGATTTAATAATTATTATAATCATTCAAATAATAATTTTTAAATGATAATAATTCATTTTAATTAGTTATGAAGCGATAATAAATCATTTATAATAGTTTTATAAAGATATAAACTTGATTTGAAAATATAAGAAAATTCATATCGCTTTATCGATATAATAGCACTTTTCGTAAACAATTATTTGATATTAATTTATATGGTTTTATAAATCAAATTTGATCATTTTAATTAATTGAAAATGATAAGAAATTAGTTTTCAAATTTTGTTTACATTTATATGCAAATTAATTTATAAGTAAAAATGTTAACTAGAATTCGCTTCCCGATTTTCATCGGTTTAATGAACGGAAGTTGTTCAAAATTGTTGCAACCTTGTTTAATATTAATATCTTAGGCATATATATAATACACACATACACACCCTACGGTATACATAAATACATATATACACGCAAATATACATTATATATATATTACAAAAGATCTAAGACATTTCATAGTTAGAAAGCAAACTTCACTTCACTTTTACACACATCAACTCACACACATGGCTACACACATGGGAGCTGTTTGGCCGTGCATAGTGATGGAGGAGGAGGGTGTGGTGGTGATGAAATGGTGATGTATATGCACGTAAATATCGTGATATTTTAGTTTACATTTTTGCCTATAAATACCACCCTCCATCTTTACTTCATTTGTTCATAAATTCCTAAGCTTCTTCATCTCTTTATACTCCTCTTTAATGGCTTCTCCGCTTTGGAAAATTATGAATAAAAAATAGCGAAAAGAAAATAAATTTATATAAGTATATACACATTAGCAATCCACTCCAAAACAAGCTCAAATCCGCTCCTTCCTCTACTCAAAACCCATGGCCACCACCTCCTACCACCAAGGCCGAGCCCATCTTCAGTTCCAAGCTTATCGCGAGCCCATTCAAAGGTCTAAGGCTCGATTCTGTAGGCTTTGATTCGATCGTAGTGAAGCTATAGCAAAGTTTTGTAAAGTTAGAAACCAATAAAGGTGAGAAACTCTATTTATATTATGATATATTGGATGATGTACATTTTTGGTTATGCTTGGTCGTGATGATTATGAACCATGTTTGGATATGATAATATATTTGTTGTGATGTGTAAACAACTCACGTAATACACATCGAATATCACAAAGGAAATCACTTTCGTATAATAACTGAAATGGTGTATATGAGATTGTTAAACCTCTTTAAAATGGTTTAAAATGATTTAGAAATGTTTTATAAACATTTGAAAGTGTTTCGAAAAAGTTAGGAAAGAGTATGAAAATTGAGTTAAAATAGGCACGTTGCGAAACGGTAGTTCGCGATTTCGCGCTGTAGAAAGTTAAATCCATTTATACGATGGATTCTGAGTCTGAATTATTTGGAACAAGAATTTTATGAACTCTTATAATCATAGTTTTAAAACAAAAGAAAAGGATCGAGATTTTGATAAAGTTTTGAAAGAGTATGAAAATTGAGTTAAAACAGGCACTTCGCCTAATGGTAGTTCGTGATTTCACGCCGTAGAAAGTTAAATCCATTTATACGATGGATTCGGAGTTGGAATTATTTAGAATAAGAATTTTTCGAACTCTTATAACCATAGTTTTCAAACAAAAGTAAAAGTTCAAGATTTCATTTAGTGGATTTTGAAATATGAGCAAATCAAGTTTTCAAAATAGTCGCACTTTGGTAGTTCAGAAACCAAAGCGATAAATTCTTTAAAATAATATTTTTAATTCTTTAAAAATATGGAATAAATTTTATAAATATTTTAAAAGAGATTTGAGTTATAAAAATGGATTTCCAAATGATCGAAAGGTTGCTTGGATCAAATAAGCCTTAAAAGCGCTACTCGCAGCACTATTCACAGCGCTTTTTGTAGCACTTTCAATAACTTTTGAAATATGGCTTTAAACTTAAGTATTCTTTCCCAAATATTTTATAAATATTTTCAAATAAATATTTGACTATTTTAAAGATAACGTGGAGGTTTTTTAATTTATTTTAAAAAGTCTAAATAAATGATTTAAAGAAAAGCTGTTATAATCAAGTGATTAAATCTTGGCTCTAAAAGCCGATGAGTAGACTGGATTTTTCTATTCGTGAGATCTGAATGTGAGATGCTTAAACTAAGGAGATGTTTAGGAGCAACCAATGGCCTAGCTCACCTGGCCACTTTCCTGGGCGAGGAATAGATAAGGTCGAAATGTCGAAAACAAGGCAAGTATAAAAGACTTAATTTTTCCAAATTTAATATAACTTTGATTGTATAAAAATAAACTTCTTATACTTGGTATTAAATTCTGAGGAGGGAACCCACGCTATCCATGTGAATTTAAAAGGTGATTCCACCATTATTCGACTCATAGTAAAGATTGAATACGAAAATTAATGTTGAGTAGAATTCGTATAATTTCTATCGACCCTTTTTACTCAATAAGGTTTTGCAATGTGATTTATGAGAAATGATTTTGATTTGGTATCTCCATAGCTAAAGAGAGGTTTAATGATTATGTATATAATGGAAAGAAATGTTTAAAAGATATATATTTCTAGAAGATATTTTTTGATAAAGAGAAAGTAATTAATCAAATGATAAGCACCTATTTAGTTCACATCTTTTACAGATGATTAGTTCAAAGGAACCGGGATCGGATTTGAGTGATTCCTATCTGAAAACCACTTCGAACCAATTTACGCATTTGAAGGTGAAGACATGGGACGATAATAAATGAATGAAGAGCTACTTGTCACTGACCCTTGGGCGAACTTTCCCATATCATACATATGTGGCAGTAGTATCTTCATTTAATCTTCGATGCAAGGGTTGCTCGCTACTAATCCTAGGGGTGATTCCCGATAGGATGTAGTAAGAGAGTTCCTTTGGTTTGTCCTGTTCCTGGGTAACTTGTACGGACGAATGTCTGACATTGCATTTCTGAAATGCACGTACATTGATTTTTACAAATGTACATCTGATTGGTGGTGTATGAAGTAACTCTCTTACACTTAACACCCTTCTCTGAGATGTATGAGCTCAGAGGTTGTACATTTTGGGAAATCAATAGTGTGTGATGGAATTAGCAATGTGGCTTTCAAAGTGGAATGTGCTATGAGAAAGGTAATCGTTACCTCAGGCCTCATCACCTGAAAATGGCTTAAATAGTGCATGCCAAAAGGCTTTGTGGTTCGCAACCATTAGGATGTCGTCATCACCTTTATACATTATCCTCTATATATTAGGTATGTTGTGTATGCTATTAGAGCTCTCGGATTGGTTAGGAACAACCAGGGTGATGTCATATTCGGTTCTATCCGCCACTGGATGGGTCTATGGGTAGGCCGGTCTTGCTAGGTACAGAGGTTTCAAAGGTGTTGATCCTCGGTACATCCCTGTAGAGATGTACTGTATGGAAGGTATTTCCTTACCTGCTATTGTATCGAAATCCATTCTCCAATAAGTGCCTATGGACTTGATTGTAGAGCCTGGTATGCTGGAATTTAATAATGTAATAATTTCAACTAAGATTATGTATATTTACCTGAAAGTTAATGTCATTAAAAACAATATTCACAGATTTTGCATAGCAAATGTTTTGGTTTTCATAAGGTGAAAATCCGTTCCATGTTTATGTGTGACATGGTCTTATGAGATACCCTTTGTTTTGAAATATTTGTATTTTGAGTTTCTCGCACCAGTCCCATGACCTATCCGGAGTTTATTTTCTTTTCCCTTAAACTCTGGGTGCCCTATTTTTCCGGGCAGCCAAGTAATCAGGTTTAACTTGGAGCATTGTGATGGAGCTTGAAGTCTGGAGCTAAAGATATTCCTGAAGATAGTTCTACATTTCCATTTTCGCCGCATTTGTTTATTGATTGTATTCAGCATTTATAAGGATAGAGATTTATAACTGTCGGGTTGTTTATAAGATAGACTCTAATAAGTGTAATTTAAATTTCTACTGTAAAGATATATATATATATATATATATTAAAATGATATATCTTATTACATTAGTGTAATATTCTGTTCTATCTTTATATTCATTTACTCCTTGATAATCTACTTCTTCGGCACTTGGATTTGCGGTACATGAATACCGAGATTGATGCAGTGCAGAAAGTTAAAGGATTAGGTCGCTCACGACCTAAGGCGAGTGTAGGTCGTTCACGACCTAAGGAGTTAGAGGAGGGAACAAGTGATGCCGAAGAAGGTGGTTGCACAGGCCAATTTGGTGAAGTATTAAGTCGCATACGACCTAACAAGTTGATAAGTCGAAACCGACCTAAAAAGAATACCACCGAGTTAAAGTTGGGTGAGCAATGTTGGGAGAATGAAGTTCTAGGTCGGAACCGACCTATGGAAGGATGTTCGCGACCTAATGAAGTCTTAGAGTCGTATCAACGACCTAGTGTGACTCGGCAACGACTCAAGGAAAATTTCTGCGAGTTAACAAGTCCTTTGAGTCGTCTGAACGACCTAACGAGTCATGCTTTAAGTCGCGAAACACTGGATGCTGTTGATTCAACTGCCGAGTTAATTTCTACCGTTGATCTTAGGTCGCTGATATGGGATGCGCATGTTTTAGGTCGCGAAGCACGGGATGCCGTTGATGTGTCTGCCGAGTTAACCTCTGCCCTTGATTCTCTTTAAACGTTGATTTGGAATACCGCTAAGGTTTTAAGTCGTAGAAACTTGTAACCGAAGATCTTGATGCCGCGTCCATCTGAACCGTTGATTCTTAAAGCTGTGAAGAAACTGTTGTTAGGTCGCTGCCGACCTATGCTAAGTCGCGTACATTCTTAGGTCGAATCATTATAGGTCGTAGGTCGCTCTCGACCTAAGTACTTGTATTTTCTGTTGTATTTTGTCTAAGTTGTTAAGTCGCTGAAGGTTGTAACGAGTTGTAACTATTGTTGTTAGGTCGCTGCCGACCTATGCTAAGTCGCGCCTGTTCTAGGTCGTGCCAAGTTAGGTCGTAGGTCGTTTCCGAGCTAAGTACTTGTATTTTTTTGAACTTTTGCGTGTTGAGTTGTAAAGCTATAAATAGCAAGTGTGAGTCATTTGTAAAGGTTGTTGAATATTGAATAAAATTCTCTTTTGATTGCTTTGTGCTTTCATTTCAAATTGGTAGTTGAGTGTAATCTCCTATCTCCTCTTTCGGATAATCGAGTGCGCTCGATTCAACGATTGTAGAAGCCGATTCGCGGAATCAAGTGCGCTTGATCAACGCTTGAAGAATTGAAGATCTTTGAACCCGGTATCGTGCGCGATCAACGAGTTCGAGATAGCTAGAGTTCGGTATCTTCGGATCAACGAATTCGGGCAATTCAGCATTCATCAATCCATCGACTGCTACTTTCACCGATCTACATTGTTTTGAATTATCCGCTGCGTCAGAGATGTACTAGTATTGATTTCTGAGGGTGGAGGAGGTAGGTCATCACATGAAACTAAGCTAATTTGCAAAAATAAAATTCTGTAGAAATTTTTGGCGAATTTTAAAACTTTGAAAATTCTAAATGTGAAAAAAGTAAATTTTTTGAAAAAGAAGATATGCTAAAATGAAGATGATTCTAAATGGGCAAGAATAGGAAATTGAAAATACTATAAAGGCCAAAAATCATGAATGTGATAATGTGCAAATGAAAAGGAATTAAATGACATCAAAGAAAATTTCACAAACCTTGAAAACGAAAATGCAATTTTCAAAATTGGCAAAACTAAGATTACTCGTACAAATCACGAATTGGAAAAAGAAATTAAAAAAATCAAGGATTTAGAAAAAACTTGAGTTTGAAAAATGCCAACCTTTTTAAATTAAGATGCTTGAAATTAATACCAAAACAAAAGAGCTCGAAAATTGAAATATGGTCTTAAGGAGAAATGATTTTGAAAAGAGAGAGAATGCTATTAATCTTTGTTCAAAGCTAATAAATGAGAAAAGTATTTTAAAATCCAAAGTTAATAAACTCGAGATGATCCTTCGGAAATTTTCTATTGGAGAAAAAATGTGAAGATCCCGGACTCGGCCTTTGAAAATCGGCACCCGTACTTTACTTGTACTCGAATGCCGTAGATTCAAACGCCGAATCTGGCTCCCCGAAGCTTATAACACCATTAAGTATAACAACACATCGGAAGAAAGAAAACAATGATATCATATACAACTCCAATGAATACAATATCCAGAATGATATACAACAATGATATCAATATGATACAACAATATCAGAGATAAATAAAGATGCTACAGCGGAAACAACAGAACTGATAACTCCAAATGATTTGAAAAGGAGCATGAGTCCAACCACTCCAATATCAAGCTCGAACCACCATCACGATGCACAAAGATAAGCAAGTGCAGTCACGAGTGAACTCCAAGAACTGAACTAGCTTCAGATAATCTACTAAACCTGACTATCTGAAAAAACCCAACTCTAGACTGTCCGTGTGGAAAATTGTGGGCACCCAGAGTTTAGGAAGGGAACAATAAACTCTGGGTCAGTCATGGGACTGGTGTGAGCAACAAAAATAGTTTGTCTTTAATCAAACAACAACAGGATTTTAAACATTGAAATCCGCAATGCTTTTGAAAAATGAAACTACCATAAGGCCTCCCGCCACACACACAATGCAAACGCAGAATTGGAGGAGATTTCTCCTTATGATAGTCAAACATGCTTACTACGCAAAAGAAAACTCTTTTGATATTATTACTAGTGCATAGTGTAGAAAGCCATTTCGAAAATATAATATAAATCATAGCCAGCATACAACCATTATTGTATGCCTACTATAGCTACCATATAAACAGTGGTGACCACCATAAGTAAATGGCAGGTTCTACAAGTAAAACCGTACTGGGTTCGTATTGTTTCTTTGGATTTCCAACAAATGGTCAGGCAAAGGAACTTCCTTACACCGAAATGAAAACGCCTCTGGAAAGACGCCCCGAGAACCTAACCGGATCTCTGCAAACACAAGGCCGACGCTACCTCATGCTGTACAGCTGTAACTAGGTAACTAACACATTGATGCTACCTCACGCTGTACAGCTGTAACTAGGTAACTAACACACAAGTATGCCATCCCCCAGTCGTTACCAACCTTTATCCGAGGATCCTCAACCACAAAGCAACAAAGTATAATAAATTTGCAGCATCAACATAGGTAAAATATCTGGGCTCCATACCATGGTATCACCTCTTATCCAGAAGGAAATGGACATACCATAGGGGCGCAACCCCTAAAAACCTTGCCGCAACATTCCTGTTTCGACCATTACCGGGTTGTGAGGCTCGACGAAGTCTCGTCCACAAAGCTACGCTTTTTCACAAAGCCATGCTTTGATCACAAATGATCAACGAATGATCATCAACACACAGCAACACTCGGCATGCCACACTACCAAATTGGGAGTATATCACTGATAACCTTCAACTACATAACCTCTGAGCTCGTACATCTCAGAGAAGGGTGTTAATCTAAGAGAATAAATTCTCCGCCACCAACAAAAATGTATTTGAAAGAAATCAGCTTTATATCTCAAAGTGTAGTGTCAGACATACAACCATACAAGTCTGTTCCGGGTTCGAACAAAACCGAAGGCACTTCCAAAGAAGCCCTTGCAATCCGGGTATTCACAATCCCGATCGGACTTCCCATCACTTAGGGAATCTCTATACCGTAGCTACTCAGTGCAGAGACAATCGATAGGTCATCCTATCGCTCTCGCAAATACCCGGTCTTCACCACCGGTCTTCAAATGCTATCTATATCGTCGTATCACTATTCGGAATGGGTTATATGACACAAAGGTCCTCTCCCGGCTAAACCGAATAACAAGCGCAATTAAAAATCATATGGACACTGGGGTCTCAGTTAAATCACAACTTAAAGCCCAAAATGTAACAACCCTGGTATTGGAGATTACTGATGATATTAAATTATAATGATAGTTATAATTTAATATGGTGAATAAAATGTAATGGAGAAATAACTTTGGTTTAAATTGTGTATTTCAAATAAACAATATGTATGGAGTTAAATATTGGGTTTAAAATTCATTGTTTGGTGTTTTGGTTAAATAAAATGGAAAATATTGAATTTAGGTAAATTTGAGTTAATAAATTTACCAAGTGATGTATTTCAACATTTAATTGTTTAAATAAATGCAAATTGATGGAAATAAAGTTTTAAAAACTTTATTTTGAGGTATTGGAGTGAAATTAGTCATTTACTGTATTTTAATTAAGTCAATGTGATAATATTGATAGTTATTGCCAATATTAGCCTTTTATTGAATATAAAAGGAAAATGTGAAGAAAACTTGTATTTTATTAAAATAAAAGATGAAATATTGTGTGAAAATATTAGTTTGTTGTTTTAAAAGTGGTAAAATGGTATTACAATTTATTTGACTAAGAGAATAATTTTTGAACAAGTTATATTCTAAAAATAGTGTATTTACACTAAAATTGTGTAAAGTGTTAAATATTCTTAAAAAATGGTTTTTTATTATTGAAATAACTTTCTATTATTAAAATAAATTTTATTTTGTCACAATAACTATTTTATTTCAAAGAAAATTGATGTATGTATTTTACTTGGCTTGTAAATGTTGAAATATGAATATATAGTGTAAAATAGGTTAATATATACACACAACTTTGTTTTTTTCACTAAGTATACTATTTGGGCTAAGAGTGTTTGAATGAGATCCATAGCCCATCCTCTAGAAATTTCTTGTTAAGGAAAAAAATAAACTGTACGTACTTTCATTTTCTTCTTCCTCTCAACAAAATCTTATAGTAAAAGAATAAATGGAAATTTCATGGCTTTCTCAATCTAAAACCAAATCACCAAATCTTTTGCAAATTATAGAAGAGAGTCTTCAAACTATAGTATATACAAGGTAATCACATCCAATACTAGGATTTGTGATTGCTATTACCTCTTTTAATGGTTTGGATTAACTCTCTTTGATTTGGTGTAGATTGGAGTTTTGCTTAGGAGGCCATGGCTAGGTTTAGGAGCTTTCTAATTAGGGTTTAGTGGTTATGAAATGAAGTATTGGCTGAAATGGGAGAGTAAAAGATAATTTATAGGCTAATGGTTAGGGTTATTGGGTCTAATACCCATTAGGACTTAGTATTATTCATGTGTATATAGATAGGCAATTTTCTCTAAGTACAATCTACATACAAATTACTAAATACATTTCAAACCATAGAAAATTTTGAAAAGATGTTAACAATTATTTTTAGCCATTTCATAAAATACTATATCAACAATATTTTACATTTTAACTCCTAATTTCCCCAAAACACTGTTTGTTAACAGCTCTTTTCCACGACTTAGCGACCCCATGACTTACGACTTAACAACCTAAGAAACTAAGCGACTTAGTGGTCCAGAGACCCGGCAACCTAACGAGTTAAATGAGAAACGACTTAATGATCTAAAGACTTCAGAGAATCAACGGGTTAACGACCTAGTAATTCGGTGAAAGGCAACGACCTACGACCAAAAGTATCAGGTGAGCTAGCACTGCAATGAAGGAACGACTCAATGACTTAAGAAGCTACGCGACCTAACGACCTAAATGTCTAGCGAGCTAACTTAGATCTACAACGAGTTAATGGCCTAGCGACCTAGCGAGTTAACAAGCCGCATATCCCTATGTCTTTTGATCATAGGTCGCATCAAGATTAGGTCGCTGCCATTCCTAAGCCTAGCCTAGGTCGCTCCACTTGATGCCTCGACATGTTTAAGTTGCCTTCCATTCCTCATAGGTCGCTACGACCTACCAGCAAAAGCAATTAGCAAAGCGAAACCATTATAAGCCATAGACCATATCCATTAGGTCGCTTACGACCTACGACCTAACCCCTAAGTCATCCACGACCTACGACCTACCTCCAGATTTTCCCTATAAATACCCCGCCTACTCCGCATTTGAAAGGGGACGAATTTTTGGCGGACGAATTTTTGGAAACGCCAAGACTCTGCTGATTTCTCTACTGACTTCAACACTTCAAAGACGAATGATACTCCAAAGAATCTTTGAAAAGAATCAAGTTCATTCAACATGAATCGAAAGATCTTTTCTGCATCAAAGTTCTGATTACTTGTGTTGATTGTGTTGTAATCGAAGAGTGATTGTAAAATCTGTAAACGAATCAGTAATAGAAGAACTTAAAGTGGACGTAGGCTTGAATTTGAGCCGAACCACTATAAAGTCGCTGTCTCTTTACTTTTACTGCAATTATCTGCTTGTTTTAGTTCCCGTACCAACGGGTGGTGCTTTCAATTTACTAATACTCACACCGGGGTGTTAGCGTTTGATTTTTACGTTAACATTTTTGGCGTTTTCACTGAGAAATCGAACTCAGGTGTGTTCTCACCATTGCTTCGCAAAAATTTGTTGAAAGACTCTCCTTAAAAACTAGAAGTCTATCTGAAATCATGGCTCCTGGAAGAAAGAGTAGATCTACTAGATCCTGAGATGCTTATGACAGGGCTGCCACTTCTCCAGCGCCAAATCAAGCGACTCCTACTGTTGGAGTCACAAGGGCTGAACTTGATGATGTTGTGTCTGGGTTATACCAACAAATGGAAGGTTAAAATGCTTTGATGATGGATAGGTTAAACGCTCTGCTTGGGGTTAACCGACAACCAGAAAATAATGAACCAACCTTTGCTGAAGATGCTCATGATTCCCAAGAGAAAAGTATTCCTCAAAGGGAAGCTGACACCGCCAAAGAGGCACCTCCCCAAGCAGGAGGTTCAAGGCCGCAGCCACCTCTTCGCGAACGTTTATACAGGCAAACTTCCGAAAGAGTGGCTGACGTCTTCCCGGCAAGGCCTCTAAACGATGAGGAATACCTATCAGGAATGATTCACCAAATTATGAAAGAAAGTATGCAAAGGGACGAAGATGAGAATGACTGGGGTTTGCTCCAAGCAAGACTCCGTTTACCGAAAGAATTCTAAAAGCTGAATTTCCAAAGAAGTTTGTTCCCCCTACTATCCTAGCCTATCGGGGGACAAGCGACCCTAATCAGTTTTTGTACAAGTATGACTGGCATATGACAGGTGCCAGGGCAACAGATGAGATTAAATGTAGATATTTTCCTGTCTATTTGGAGGGGGTGGCTCTACTTTGGTTCACAAAGCTACCAGTCCGATCTGTGGATCAATTCTCTGACTTAACTCGTAAATTCAAGGATCAGTTCAGGTTGTATGCTTCAAAGGCCAAGGACATAATGTCACTGTCCAGCCTCGAACAAGCTCCCGGAGAATCTATCAAATCTTTCTTGAACCGCTTCAATATAGCCTTGGCCGAAGTGGATAATGCTAAGCCTCGAATGATTCTAACTTACTTGATGCGAGCCATCGATAAAACAAGTGAGTTCGGAAAATAGTTGAAGATGAAGGAACCAAATTCACTTGAGAAGTTTTTTAAGAAGGCTGACGAATATATGCGTCTGGAGAATCTTCCTGCACCAGCAAAGGTGGTTGTGGTTGAAATTGCAAACAACAATGTGGCTGAAACTTCTAATAAGAAAGAATCTGGTGGTCAGAAGAAGGAAAATAACGGTGGGAAAAGGCAGAAAGATATGAAGAAACCTCACCGTTTTTTAGATTTTACCCCATTTGACTAAGACTCCATAGAACATCTTCTTCGCAACTAAGGATGCTATCGAGTACCCTAAGCCACCTAAGATAAAGGTTGGAAAAAATTTTGTGCCTAATGGAAAATTATGTCGATTTCACAATCAGCCTGGCCATGACACTAATGAGTGTCGCCATTTGAAGAATTTAATTGAAGAGCTACTACGACAGAATAAACTGCAATAGTATGTCAAGAGAAACAGAGGTGATCCAGCCTCATCTACTCATGGGCAGCAACTCCCTGCTCGTCAATCTGGCTCAGGTGAAAAGGCTGTGGCGCAGGAATCTGAAAGGCCTGTTATTAATGTAGTCACAGGGGTCCTCACCCAACAGGCAGAAGTTGGGGAGAGATGGAGAGGTATGCTCATGCTCTGAGACATGCCTCGAAAGAAGAAACTGTTTTTGTCTTGGAAGATGTTGTGCCTTCAAAACAGCAAAGAACTTGTCACGATGACATCATATTCAGAGTTAGAGATTCTGTGGGAATTGAGGCTCCCACCATGGATCCTTTGGTAATAACCGCTTGTAACAACCCTGAATTTTACAATTATTTTTAAATTGATTTCCAGATTTAAAACCTTTATTTATGAAAATAATAAATTTTATTATTGTAAATATAAAAATTTTGATTTTGTATGTGGATTAGAATTCCAAATATGACTAAATTTAATATTTTCAGAAAATGTTAATTTTGGTTAAAATAGTCAAACTTTGACTTTTAAACTTAAAAATTTAAAAGTTTGAAATTATAAATTTTATCTTTTATTATAAAAATAGATGTAATAACTTGAACACTACTTTTCGTTTCGTTGAAAACGGAGTTAAAATGTAAAAGTTATGTACATTTCAATTTTTAGTATAATTTGTTTTATTGTGCAATTTTGCCTATTTTAAATTTTATAAATCATATTTTCTTTCTTATATTTTATTTTAATATGTGTCAATATGTTTATTTATGTATATTTCCATCTCTAAATATTTTAGAAATGATAATAGAATTTTTCCAAAATTTACGATGATGATTTCCTATTTTTAAAAGGCTATTTTCCTATTTTCTGCTACTTTCTTCATTAGAAATTATATGTAAATTAAATTTTAAATATTTATTTTGTGAATATATTTTTATTTCATGTTATTATTTATGTTTAAAAATATATTACAAGCTCATATGAATTTTCTAAAAATTTATTCTATTCAGTTCCAAATTTTCTAGACTAGTTTACTATTTTAGCTATTTTCTTAATTTAACTTTATATAATTGATAAATATTTATATAAATTATTATATTTTGATAAAATTTCGAAATTTTATCTGGGATTATTATCATTTCCAGAAATATAAAGTTATAAAAAGGAATTAAAGATATATGAAGAGTTTGATACCTTTTGTGTGCTTGGTCCTTTTGAATTCTACCGTTTCTTTTTCAATCAATACATCTTTTATTTTATTTTTGCTGTTCTATTCCCCCAATCTTTTTCAGCCGACTTCCTCATGTTATTTACGAATTTTCAAAGCTCCTAAACCCTAAAAAAAATCATGGCCACCATCTTGCAAAAAATTTGGTAAATCCCTCTCTTCTTTCTACTTTTTCTTACTTTTTCTATGCTATTTTGCCTTGTTTCTCTCTTCTATTTGCATGGCCTCTTCTCCATAGCCACGGCCACCACCTCCAACACCTTTTCCACATCATCTGCACCAGCTCCTCCTCCAATCCCCTCTGACCAGATCAAGCCATGGCCATCTAGATGAGCCTACACCCCAAAATAATGTCAAAAAAACTCCAAAACAATACACTAGTCACCACTATTACTTCACCACCTTCATCCACCACCTTGGCCACCACTATAGGCCACCACCACCACCTTTTCCGGACATCCCCACACCCCTCCATCTACTGTTTAGACCTGAACCATGCAAGGGCCGAGCCCCACTTGCCTTTGGATGAGCCAAAAATGCACCAAAACTCCACTTATTTTGCCTTGACCCTTTGTCTTATTCATATGTAACTCCTACCATCATCATCTCCTTGTTGCCATGCTATTTTGATTCCATAACCTGAGATTATGTCCAGCTACGGCTGAGCAAAAGATCCCCTTGGTCAAGCTCTTGAATGGTTAAAGAAAGGTCGAATCACTTTGCCCTCTGTTGCTTTTTATTTCAAGTCATTTCGATATTGTTTTGTGTTACATATTTATGTATACATTGTCTTGTTTTGTTTATATGTATACAAGGCAATTATATTTGGCTCTTCACTCTCAAATCATATTCATGTTGTCGTGCCTTCAAAGATTCTGTGTTGTGTGTTTGGTCGTCATCTCTAGCTTAAAAAAGTGAGTTATTCTCACCAGACAATATGTACCTATATAACTGATAAACCGACACCATTTGAATCTGTAATGTATATTATCATGTTATATATGCTTATATTATTATCATATGATGTTCCCACCTGTTATATCATATGTTGCTGTTGTTTTATGTTATTCTGTTTATTTATATCAGTTTATCACACTGCAAGTTCCCTGTAGACTAGAATCACTATGGGTTGAAATGATACATACCCGAACGGACTTTAGAATATGAAAAAATCGTTATGGGCTGAAATGATAGGCCTGAACGATTTTTATTTATTTATTTTAACTTGGGATTGTGGGTTTGAAACGATAGAACCCGGATTTTTCTTTTTTTAACTGCGAATTGAAATGATACATATCTGTATCACTTGACCTAGGTTAGAAAATTATATACAGGCCCGTGGTTATTTTATAAAGTGTTTAGGATATTTTTAAGTATTTTAAAAAAATTATAAATTTATGAAATTTGTTTTAAATAGATTTTGAAATGTTTTAAAATAAAGAAATTATGATTTTTTTTCCATGTGTTAAAAATGTAATTAATGAATGGTTTAACTGGATTTTTGAAATATAACATAAGTTGGAAATTTGGAATTTTGGTTAAAAATGATATTTAAGTTATATAAATAAAATGGATATTAAATTTTATTTGGAAATGGTAAATATGATAATTTGATTAAATTTGAATTTAAGTGATTTATTAAAGTATTATTGATTTTTCTATGAATTTAAGTGGTTAAATAAATGAATGTTTAAAAGTGATCTTTTAAAATATAACTTGACTAGGAAATGTGAAATTTGGTTTTAATTAAAGGTTTAAGTTACTTAAATAAAATTGGAAATTTTGTTAAATTGTGAAATGGTAATTTAAATTTGAAGTGTTAAGTCTATTTGTTGAAATGTGAAGAATTGGAACTTTTACACTTAAACTTATTAAGTAAATTGTTGAAAATTGGATTTAATTATAAGAAATGTATTGTGAAAAAGATATATGTTAAACGATATGTAAATGAACATTTTAAATGTTAAAATATGATTTTTAAAATGTTTATGTGTTTTAAATTAAAGTTATTTAATTGTTGGAAATACGCTAACACCTGAAATCTACTTTTAATAGCATTCAGAAATGCTATAGATTCTGTTTTGAACTAAAATTGTGTAAAAAGAGCTATTACAGCATTTCTGAAATGCTGTAGTTGCTGTAGTTGAACTTATAGGCTAATATTGAACTCAGGCCTATTATAGCATTCTCTGGAAATGCTATAATGGTCTGCAGTCTTTGCTGAAACCAAATTTAACCCTTGTTTTGAAATCTGAACTACCGCATCACTTCTGAAATGCTGTCTTTTCTGTTTTGAACTATAATTCAACTAAAACTGAGTTTTAACAGCAGTTTTAAGTGCTGTCTTTGCTGAATTAAAAATGTTTTCAAATATAACTTATAGCGGTTGTTTTTAAATGCTGTGAAATGCTGAAATTTTAATAATTAGGGTTTTTGACTTAGTAAACGAACTCAGAATGGTTTGAAACTTTGGAAATTGAATACTTGATTTGAAAATATAATAATTACACTTTTAAAAGGTTTAAATGAATTATTTTGATTGGAATATAAACTATTTAAAGGTGATTTGAAATGATAGTAAATGAACGATATCTTTGAATTTAAAAGGTATTTAAAGTTGAATATTTGGATTTGAACTGATAGGATATTTTATTTTATTAAAATGATTTGAAATGAAGTTTTGTAAGGATATGATATTTTATTATATTAAAATGATTTGAAATGAAGTTTTGAAATGATATGAAAATTTAAATATATGGAAATGGTTTGGAATTGATTTAATCTTTATTTTGATAAAGATATGGTTTGAAATGATATTTTATTTTGAACTAAAGTATTGTTTTTAAAAGTTATAACCATGGGTTATAATAACGATTGGTTGGCAAAGAGATCGAGATCGGATATGGACATACTCTCTGTCGATACCGAAAACCACTTTGACAACCGTGTACGCGGTGGAGATTCCAAAATGAAGTAGGATGGTGGCGACGTTCTTAAGGTATGTTACGTGGACCCAACTCCCGTGAGTTGGCATAAGGTGGCTAAAACAGGAGCGATCTCGGACCAGTGAGGTAGCACCTCTTCTCGAACACATTTCTTCAATATTATACTCTTACTTGTGATTGATTAGATGGCCATCCTCCGATTTGGGAGTGTTGTTTGAGGTGGAACGGTAGTGGCTGCTATGCGTATCCATCAGTCCGTGTGCGTAAAGGGTATATCTACCCTGGCATTGCCTAGTTGTGTCGTGTCACCTACCATATCGAGCTTTACTACGATTATGATTTTAAGATCCGACCGCGTTAAGGTTCTCCATCCCCTTAACGCTATTTTCTATATGATTATACTTTACTTATTTAGACACTATTATAATATCGAATATTACTACATAGTAGATAGTTTAACGGATCCTTAGAGGATGGGCGGTCCCAAGCATCTTCTAAGTTACTTGTACCTTTATTACAGTTCACTTGAGTTGGTTTACATTATATAAGTATATATTGTCCTGACTCGAGTGTTTTGTGTTTTGCTTTACGCTCGGGTCAGCCTGAGTTATTTGCAGATTTGGATTTACACTCTCTTGGAGATTTGAATCGCTGGAGATTATCTGCTTGTCATGTCCTATCTATTTCAATTCCATTGTTCTACTCAGCTTGTACTTGGTTATTTTATTGAGACTTTTGTTGTACTCTATTTCTTCTGTTGTATCTTATGTAACTCTGACATATTTAGATAGTAGCTTCATGAACTACTATTTCTTTTACTTCCGCTGCATTATTTTACTCTGTGTCTGTGATCTGTGATTATATTTATTTACTGTATATTCTGAGATTTGCAAAATTTTAATTACAACGCGGTATTTTGAGCAATTCAACTCTGGCATGAGTGTCTACTTATACACTTATAATGGATGCGAATGGTTGAAAATATCGGGTCGTTACAGTTGGTATCAGAGCTTTGGCTTTGAGGCAAAACTTAGAATGTATGGTAAATTTATTTACAGAATCACTTTCGTTCGAGTTTGAATCTCTTCCTTTTGATTCGATTTCCTTTGAATTTTGGAACGTTTCCTGCAGTTCCAAAATTCATTCGTGTCCCTCACTATTCATCATCTTTTGATTCTAGAGTATCCCATGACTCCACTTCGAATGATCTTTATAGTGAATTGGCGGTCTCGCCAATATTCTAATTTTCTTATAAAGGGGTGAAACTCCTTTACAATAGCATCAATTCACCAAAGATTTTATATCCTTGGTTTAGATGCTAATATCTTTTATTATTCCAAACTCTATCTCTTGAGATAGAACGCAGATTTATCCCAGAAAAATCCACATCGATCTTATTCTTTAAGTCACGGTTGACCCGGTTAAGGTTGTCCGCGATTTACCTAAGCTTACCCATCTCTCTACTCTATTTAACCATCTTGTCTTTTGTTTCTAAACTATCTCCAAACATTTTGAATTGTACTTGTAAATCTATGTTTTGTTTTATATATGGTGTTGTTTGAGTTGTTGATGTTGATTTGGATTTCCGATCGATTCGTTTGATCAACGCTATCGATAAGATTTCTAAAACACTTTGACATAACAAACTGACACAATATTATTTTAAATTTGGTTAATGAAATAAATTTTGAGATATAAGAAAATTTATGGAACTTATCATTTATAGTTCTATAAATGAATTTATAAATAGTTGTTTATAAATTTATTTGGGAACTGAAATGAATTTAAAACAAGAAAGTTAAGAATTTAATTTCCGATGGATTTCAAACCTTGTGTTTAAAGTTGTAAAAGGATATATTATTTAAAGTATTTCTAAGTAGAAATATGTTTCTAAAGGATTTTAAGGTTTAAAAATTTAGTGCTCTTCTCTTTGTCGCTGGAAAATAATTTCGGTGATGACTGCAGCATCATCGACATTCATTTTCGAGTTTTGAAGTGAAGAGACCGTTCTGTTGTCTTGCTACATCTTTGTTTTGGGAAATTTAATTGATTTGAATCTCTAAAATATGACTGAATTTATAATATATAGATATATGATTTAAAATTTGATTTGACATATTATGTATGTATAATTACTTATCGTTAAATGGTTTGAAAGGAATCGGAAGTTTAATTCTTAAATTTTATTTTAAAGTATAATTTCAGTTAAAAGAAAAAAATTCAAAAATTTGGATAAATGATTCAAACTTGAGATAATTAAATTGGAAAGTTTTATTTATATAACACACAATTTCATTCCAATATAACTTACCTAAATTACACAGAAGTTGAATATGAAATTGGATAATATACAATATAGAAAGGATTTTATAAATAAAATTTGAGTGGTTATAATAAATGTTATACACTTAAATTTTAGCTATAAAAGATTAACAGAGGTAAATAGTGAAAAAGGAATTTAAAGAGATTTTATTTAAATAACTTAATAATCAAATTTGATTTAATATGGAACCTTAAGTCTAACCTAGGAATTTAATAAAAGTTATTTCTTGAAATGAATATGTTGTATAATAAATAATGTATCTTTGAATAGATAAAATAAAATACATTTGAATTGGACTTTTGGTAATAAAGTTATTTAACTTGAATTCATAGTTTAATTGATGTCTAAATGAATAAATGTGTAAAGAAATTTGATTGTTATATTTGCTATGATAAATATTTTATTTATGAAATTGATATGTCTTGAAAAATGAATAATTATGATTTAAATAGTTAAAATGTATTTTAACATCACTAAAACTTGATAATTGAGAATTTGGTTTTCAAATGGGAATTTTAAGTGTAACTCATTAAAGGAATATCTATTTATGAAATGGGTATTTTAAATAAAGTGTTAGGTTATGTGTTAAATTAAGAGCTAACTAAAATAGGGAGCTTTTGACTTAATAAATGAAGTATAGTTTGATTTGAATATTCCATTCATAAAAGTTTGTTTTAATAAGTCATAAGTTAAATGATATCCAAATGAATATTTCTGAAATTGAACTGATTTGAAATACTAATATACCTATTGTAGCATTTTATAAGTGCTACTATTTTGAAAATACAATGTTTTGGAAGTTTTATAATTGAATGAACTTAGAAATGTTACAACTTTAAAATGAATATTTTTTGACCTTGAATTAAAATGGTTTAAATGAAGATTATTTTTAAAGGGTGTTATGATTTTCTAAGTATTATGTTCTTTTTTAAGAATAACATTTCCAAAGTGTTATGATTTTTAGAGGTATGATTTCCAAATGATAAACATCCCTAAATTGTTATGATTTCAAAGCGTTATTATTTCAAATTTATTATCTTTTTTTCCAAACTATCTTTTGGTTGTCCTTATTTCTCTTATCTTGTTACAGAATGGGAAGGCTATTGCTTATACCAGTCTATTTAGAAATCTTTCTGTAATCTTTGATAATCTTTGTTACTCATCTGGATCTGAACACTATTTTTCCATTCATAGACCGTCGGTCAAGTGAAAAGGGAGATTCAGACTCTAGAGGATCTTTTTCGTGCTATATTCTTGATTTGATCACCTCCATCTTGTTAAACTTACCTATAACAATAGTTATCAGGTGTAATTCCAATTTTCTTATCATCTTGTCTTAATTCAATTCATTCTATCTTTTTCTGTGCTTTCCCGTACCTCGTTCCTTTTCGGGGACGAAAAGTTTTGAGTGGGGGAGAGTGTAACAACCTTGTATTTTACAATTATTTTTAAATTGATTTCCAGATTTAAAAGCTTTATTTATGAAAAGAATAAATTTTGTTATTGTAAATATAAAAACTTTGATTTTGTATGTGGATTAGAATTCCAAATATGAGTAAATTTAATATTTCCAGAAAATGTGAATTTTGGTTAAAATAGTCAAACTTTGACTTTTAAACTTAAAAATTTAAAAGTTTGAAATTATAAATTTTATCTTTTATTATAAAAATAGATGTAATAACTTGAACACTACTTTTCGTTTCGTTGAAAACGGAGTTAAAATGTAAAAGTTATGTACATTTCAATTTTTAGTATAATTTGTTTTATTGTGCAATTTTGCCTATTTTAAATTTTATAAATCATATTTTCTTTCTTATATTTTATTTTAATATGTGTCAATATGTTTATTTATGTATATTTCCATCTATAAATATTTTAAAAATGATAATAGAATTTTTCCAAAATTTACTATGATGATTTCCTATTTTTAAAAGGCTGTTTTCCTATTTTCTGCTATTTTCTTCATTAGAAATTATATGTAAATTAAATTTTAAATGTTTATTTTGTGAATATATTTTTATTTCATGTTATTATTTATGTTTAAAAATATATTACAAGCTCATATGAATTTTCTAAAAATTTATTCTATTCAATTCCAAATTTTCTAGACTAGTTTACTATTTTAGCTATTTTCTTAATTTAACTTTATATAATTGATAAATATTTATATAAATTATTATATTTTGATAAAATTTCGAAATTTTATCTGGGATTATTATCATTTCCAGAAATATAAAGTTATAAAAAGGAATTAAAGATATATGAAGAGTTTGATACCTTTTGTGTGCTTAGTCCTTTTGAATTCTCCCGTTTCTTTTTCAATCAATACATCTTTTATTTTATTTTTGCTGTTCTATTCCCCCAATCTTTTTCAGCCGACTTCCTCATGTTATTCACGAATTTTCAAAGCTCCTAAACCCTAAAAAAAATCACGGCCTCCATCTTGCAAAAAAATTTGGTAAATCCCTATCTTCTTTCTACTTTTTCTTACTTTTTCTATGCTATTTTGCCTTGTTTCTCTCTTCTATTTGCATGGCCTCTTCTCCATAGCCACGGCCACCACCTCCAACACCTTTTCCACCATCATCTGCACTAGCTCCTCCTCCAATCCCCTCTGACCAGATCAGGCCATGGCCATCTAGATGAGCCTACACCCCAAAACAATGTCAAAAAAACTCCAAAACAATGCACTAGTCACCACTATTACTTCACCACCTTCATCCACCACATTGGCCACCACTATAGGCCGCCACCACCACCTTTTCCGGACCTCCCCACACCCCTCCATCTACTGTCCAGACCTGAACCATGCAAGGGCCAAGCCCCACTTGCCTTTGGATGAGCCAAAAATGCACCAAAACTCCACTTATTTTGCGTTGACCCTTTGTCTTATTCATATGTAACTCCTACCGTCATCATCTCCTTGTTGCCATGCTATTTTGATGCCATAACCTGAGATTATGTCCAGCTATGGCTGAGCATAAGATCCCCTTGGTCAAGCTCTTGAATGGTTAAAGAAAGGTTGAATCACTTTGCCCTCTGTTGCTTTTTATTTCAAGTCATTTCGATATTGTTTTGTGTTACATATTTATGTATACATTGTCTTGTTTTGTTTATATGTATACAAGGCAATTATATTTGGCTCTCCACTCTCAAATCATATTCATGTTGTCGTGCCTTCGAAGATTCTGTGTTGTGTGTTTGGTCGTCATCTCCAGCTTAAACAAGTGAGTTATTCTCACCAGACAATATGTACCTATATAACTGATAAACCGACACCATTTGAATCTGTAATGTATATTATCATGTTATATATGCTTATATTATTATCATATGATGTTCACACCTGTTATATCATATGTTGCTGTTGTTTTATGTTATTCTGTTTATTTATATCAGTTTATCACACTGCAAGTTCCCTGTAGACTAGAATCACTATGGGTTGAAATGATACATACCCGAACGGACTTTAGAATATGAAAAAATCGTTATGGGCTGAAATGATAGGCCTGAACGATTTTTATTTATTTATTTTAACTTGGGATTGCGGGTTTGAAATGATTGAACCCGGATTTTTCTTTTTTTTAACTGCGGATTGAAATGATACATATCTGTATCACTTGACCTAGGTTAGAAAATTATATACAGGCCCGTGGTTATTTTATAAAGTGTTTAGGATATTTTTAAGTATTTTAAAAAAATTATAAATTTATGAAATTTGTTTTAAATAGATTTTGAAATGTTTTAAAATAAAGAAATTATGATTTTTTTCCATGTGTTAAAAATGTAATTAATGAATGGTTTAACTGGATTTTTGAAATATAACTTAAGTTGGAAATTTGGAATTTTGGTTAAAAATGATATTTAAGTTATATAAATAAAATGGATATTAAATTTTATTTGGAAATGGTAAACATGATAATTTGATTAAATTTGAATTTAAGTGATTTATTAAAGTATTATTGATTTTTCTATGAATTTAAGTGTTTAAATAAATGAATGTTTAAAAGTGATCTTTTAAAATATAACTTGACTAGGAAATGTGAAATTTGGTTTTAATTAAAGGTTTAAGTTACTTAAATAAAATTGGAAATTTTGTTAAATTGTGAAATGGTAATTTAAATTTGAAGTGTTAAGTCTATTTGTTGAAATGTGAAGAATTGGAACTTTTACACTTAAACTTATTAAGTAAATTGTTGAAAATTGGATTTAATTATAAGAAATTTATTGTGAAAAAGATATATGTTAAACGATATGTAAATGAACATTTTAAATGTTAAAATATGATTTTTAAAATGTTTATGTGTTTTAAATTAAAGTTATTTAATTGCTGGAAATACGCTAACACCTGAAATCTACTTTTAATAGCATTCAGAAATGCTATAGATTCTGTTTTGAACTAAAATTGTGTAAAAAGAGCTATTACAGCATTTCTGAAATGCGGTAGTTGCTGTAGTTGAACTTATAGGCTAATATTGAACTCAGGCCTATTATAGCATTCTCTGGAAATGCTATAATGGTCTGCAGTCTTTGCTGAAACCAAATTTAACCCTTGTTTTGAAATCTGAACTACCGCAGCACTTCTGAAATGCTGTCTTTTCTGTTTTGAACTATAATTCAACTAAAACCGAGTTTGAACAGCAGTTTTAAGTGCTGTCTTTGCTGAATTAAAAATGTTTTCAAATATAACTTATAGCAGTTGTTTTTAAATGCTTTGAAATGCTGAAATTTTAATAATTAGGGTTTTTGACTTAGTAAATGAACTCAGAATGGTTTGAAACTTTGGAAATTGAATACTTGATTTGAAAAATATAATAATTACACTTTTAAAAGGTTTTATTGAATTATTTTGATTGGAATATAAACTATTTAAAGGTGATTTGAAATGATAGTAAATGAACGATATCTTTGAATTTAAAAGGTATTTAAAGTTGAATATTTGGATTTGAACTGATAGGATATTTTATTTTATTAAAATGATTTGAAATGAAGTTTTGTAATGATATGATATTTTATTATATTAAAATGATTTGAAATGAAGTTTTGAAATGATATGAAAATTTAAATATATGGAAATGGTTTGGAATTGATTTAATCTTTATTTTGATAAAGATATGGTTTGAAATGATATTTTATTTTGAAATAAAGTATTGTTTTTAAAAGTTATAACCACGGGTTATAATAACGATTGGTCGGCAAAGAGACCGGGATCGGATATGGACATACTCTCTGTCGATACCGAAAACCACTTTGACAACCGTGTACGTGGTGGAGATTCCAGAATGAAGTAGGATGGTGGCGACGTTCTTAAGGTATGTTACGTGGATCCAACTCCCGTGAGTTGGCATAAGGTGGCTAAAACAGGAGCGATCTCGGACCAGTGAGGTAGCACCTCTTCTTGGACACATTTCTTCGATATTATACTCTTACTTGTGATTGATTAGATGGCCATCCTCCGATTTGGGAGTGTTGTTCGAGGTGGAACGGTAGTGGCTGCTATGCGTATCCATCAGTCCGTGTGCTTAATTGGTATATCTACCCTGGCATTGCCTAGTTGTGCCGTGTCACCTACCATATCGAGCTTTACTACGATTATGATTTTAAGATCCGACCGCGTTAAGGTTCTCCATACCCTTAACGCTGTTTTCTATATGATTATACTTTACTTATTTAGACACTATTATAATATCGAATATTACTACATAGTAGATAGTTTAACGGATCCTTAGAGGATGGGCGGTCCCAAGCATCTTCTAAGTTACTTGTACCTTTATTACAGTTCACTTGAGTTGGTTTACATTATATAAGTATATATTGTCCTGACTCGAGTGTTTTGTGTTTTGCTTTACGCTTGGGTCAGCCTGAGTTATTCCCAGATTTGGATTTCCACTCTCTTGGAGATTTGAATCGTTGGAGATTATCTGCTTGTCATGTCCTATCTATTTCAATTCCGTTTTTCTACTCAGCTTGTACTTGGTTATTTTATTTAGACTTTTGTTGTACTCTATTTCTTCTGTTGTATCTTATGTAACTCTGACATATTTAGATAGTAGCTTCATGAACTACTATTTCTTTTACCTCCGCTGCATTATTTTACTCTGTGTCTGTGATCTGTGATTATATTTATTTACTGTATATTCTGAGATTTGCAAAATTTTAATTACAACACGGTATTTTGAGAAATTCAAATCCGGCATGAGTGTCTACTTATACACTTATAATGGATGCGAATGGTTGAAAATATCGGGTCGTTACACCGCCGGTATCGGACCAGCTATTGTGAGAAGAGTGCTTGTTGATTGCGGCGCTTCTTGTAATATCCTCTTTAAAAAGACATTTGATCAAATGAAAATTCCGATGGTTGATGTTCAAGCTTCTTCGCAGAAAATTGTTGGGTTCACTGGGGAACCAAAACAGCCCATCGGAACCGTCGACTTATTTGTAGAGCTTGGTGAAGGGAAAAGAAAAGTGGTCCGTAAGCAAACTTTTGTTATTGTTGATAAATTTTCTGCTTATAACGCCTTCTTGGGACGACCAACTCTTGCTGCATTCAAAGCTATTCTCACGCCGTGGTGCCTAACTATGAAATTCCCCACTGATAACGGCGTTGGTGTTTTGAAGGGGGACCAGAATGCTGGGCGGGAATGTTATCTCATAGAGTTGCGGGAGGCGAAAAAGAGAGAGATGGGAAAGGGTGCAGCAGCTCCGCTCCGCATCAAAGAACCCACCTTGTAGCAATTATGGGGTGGCCCCTGCACTGGTGTGCATAGTGATGCGCGAAAAGAAATTGATCCCAGAAAGACCAGTGCAGGGGAGAGTAGAGTGGTGCCGGTAGAAGTAACGGTGCCAATACCTGTTGACCCGAATGACCCAAACAAGGTGCTGAATGTGGGTTCACAACTTGGAATGACGGTTCAAAATATACTAATAGCATTCTTGAAAGCAAACCTGGATGTTTTCGCTTGGAGTCATGCCGACATGTGTGGAATATCTCCAGAAATCACAGTGTATGCTTTGAATATTGATCCAAAATTCACACCCGTAAAGCAGAAAAGAAGAACCCAGGGTCCTGAAAGGTCAACAGCATTGAAAGAAGAAGTAGATCGGCTCATGGAGAATGGCTTCATCAGAGAATCCACTTATCCAAATTGGGTTTCTAATCCAGTGTTGGTTAAAAAAGCAAATGGGAAATGGAGAGTATGTATCGACTTTTCAGACTTGAATAAAGCATGTCCCAAAGACTGTTTCCCGTTGCCCAGAATTGATCAGTTGGTGGATGGAACAGCCGGGCATGAATTAATGTCTTTTATGGATGCTTTCTCAAGATATAACCAAATCATGATGCATGAGCCAGATCAGGAGGACACGAGCTTCATCACTGATGTTGGTCTTTACTGCTATAAAGTCATGCCCTTCGGACTAAAGAACGCGGGGGCAACTTATCAGAGACTCGTTAATGCCATGTTCAAGCCTCAAATTTGCAAGACTGTGGAAGTGTACGTTGATGATATGTTAGTGAAATCGAAGAAGGCAGTAGACCACATGGACCATCTGGCAGAAATGTTCGCGATCCTCCGAAAGTACGGGATGAAGTTGAATCCTCTGAAATGTTCATTTGGAGTAGAGTCCGGAAAATTCTTGGGTTTCATTGTGAGTGCTAGGGGCATTGAAGCTAATCCTGCTCAGATCACTGCCTTAAGAGAAGTCAAACCCCCTAGAACAAAGAAGGAATTGCAAAGCCTCAATGGGAAAGTCGCTGCTTTGAGTCGATTTATTTCCAAAGCCACAGATAAATGCATTCCCTTCTTTGATGCTCTGAAGAAAGGAAAGAAGAATTTCGAATGGACTCCTGAGTGTCAAAATGGTTTTGATGAGCTGATTCATCATATGGAGACGCCTCCAGTACTTTCTAAGCCCAACAATGGTGAAGATCTATTCATATACTTAGCAGTTTCATCTCATGCTCTCAGTGCAGCGTTGGTACGAGAAGACGCAAAAGTTCAGCGTCCAGTTTATTACATCAGCAAAAGGTTCACTGGGGCAGAGATGAATTATTCAAAGTTAGAAAAGCTCTCCTATTGTCTATTGATCGCGTCCAGAAAGTTGAGGCCATACTTCCAGGCTCATCCTATTAAAGTCCTCACTGATCAACCTCTAAAGCAAGTCCTATTCCTCCCTGAAAATTCGGGTCGTTTTCTGAAGTGGAATATTGAACTCAGTCAATACGATATCACCTACCATCCCCAAAGAGCAATCAGTGGACAAGCTTTAGCAGATTTCATTGCAGAATGCACAGATAAAGGTGACAGTGAGGAAGAGGTAACTGATGACATTCCGATCCGATGGAAATTATATGTTGATGGTGCAAGAAATGACTACTGTTCCGGAGCTGGGGTTGTGCTTGAAACCCCCGAAGGGCGGTAATTGTGTTATGCATTGAGATTAGAATTTCCTTCGACAAATAATGAAGCTGAATACGAAGCTCTTATTGCCGGTCTGAGGATTGCTAAAGAACTGAGCATCAAAGTATTGCAGATCTTCAGTGATTCCCAGCTTATTGTGTGCCAAGTCAAGAAAGAGTTTCAAACTAAAGGAGGAAATCTGCCTGCTTACCTATCAAAAGCCTATGAGCTTCTCGATGATTTTGATCATTATACAATAAAACATATACCCCGGGAAGAGAATATAAAGGCAGATTCTCTCGCGAAATACTCAAGCTCTGGCGAAGCTCAATTATTGGGATTGGTCCCTGTAGAATTCTTGACAGCTCCGAGTATTGATGAGATGGATATTGACTGGATCATGGCTGTATCTCAAGAACAGGAGTCATGGATAACCCCTATCAAGGAATATCTACTCAACGGCTCCTTACCAGAAAACTCAAAAGAACGCCAGAAGCTGTTAAGAAAAGCCCCGAGATATGTAATTCAAGGCGACCATTTGTACAGACAAGGATTATCGATGCCATTACTCCGATGTGTTACCAAAGAAGAGGCTAAGACAATTTTGGCTGAGGTGCACGGAGGAGAGTGTGGGGATCATTCAGGTGGCCAAACTCTTGCAAAGAAAATTCTCCGCTATGGGTATTTTTGGCCGGATATTAATCGAGATGCTGCTAGCTACTCCCGAAAGTGTGACAGATGCCAGAGATTGGCAAAAATCCAAAGAGCACCTTCCACCGTGCTAACACGGATGGTCAGTACATGGCAATTCGCCATTTGGGGAATAGATCTTATTGGGCCTATGCCGATTGCCAGTTCCGGAATCAAATATGCCATTGTTGCTGTTGATTATTTCACTAAATGGGCTGAAGCTGAACCATTGGCTACTATTACCTCTAAAAAGATGATAAATTTTGTGACTAAAAATATCATTTGCAGGTATGGTGTGCCTCAGAAGATAATAATAGACAATGGTACCCAATTCGAAAGCGAGGAATTCCAGGAATTTTGCAGGCGATTCAAGATCTGAAAAAGCTTTTCAGCAGTGGCTCATCCGCAGGCAAACGGGCAAGTGGAAGTAGTGAACAAAATCATCAAATCAACCATCAAAAAGCAACTGGAAAAAGCAAAAGGTGGCATATAGGACTACCCATGAAACTGCAACTGGGCACACTCCATTCTCATTAGCATATGGATCGGAAGCAATGATTTCAGTGGAAATAGAGGTCCCCTCACATAGGAGAATTCATTTCAACCAAGCTGAAAATGAAAAGCTGCAACTTGAAGCACTTGACTTGCTTGATGAAAGAAGGAAAGAAGCTGAACTCAGAGTTGCAGCTCAACAGTAAAGGATAGCCAGGCACTTCAATTCTAAAGTTCGTCAACGCAGCTTTGAAATTGGGGATCTAGTCTTGAAAAGGATCATGACAGCAACAGGAGTGTTTGGGCCAAACTGGGAAGGGCCATATGTCATAGGCAAAAAACTTCTTGATGGCACTTTCAAACTCACAACTGTCGAAGGAGATCCAATCCCAAGAGCCTGGAACAGCAATCACTTGCGTTCATATTTTACTTAAAAGCTATGCTTAGATTTGTCAAATAATGCTGGATGAATCATTCTTGTATTGTAAGCCATTGTAAAATCAGTGTGACTCAGCAATAAGAACTATAAAGTGGATGTAGGCCCAATTCTTGGCCTAACCACTATAAATCTTGTGTCTCCTACTGCTTTAAAATGCCTGTATCATTTCGATGTGCAAATATCTTAAATATGTCGCTAAAATGTCGATTTAATATTGTAGGAAATCAAAGCAAAGCTTACCTATTCAACACGTCACAAATCTAAGCGATTCCCATAAATCACTCAACAAACAAATATCAAGCCACAAGAATTCCAGACTCAATTCCTACACAAGAAGGGCTTCACACAAATGGTTGATGGTTCCACCGAAGGGGCACCTTCCCAAAGAGAAGGCACCAGGCCCTTGCTAACTGACTGCGATCGTTTGTGCAAACAGACATCCGGTTAAGTGGCTTGCGTCTTCCCCGTGAATTCACTCAACCATGAAGTACACTTCTCTGGAAAAATCAAACAGCTTACCAAAGAAAGGAACATGTATTTGAGAATGATAACGAGGAATCGCTAAGCGGCAGTTGATGAAAAGACATGGACAAGCAGACAAAAACAGCCGAAATGGAATCTTGTCTCTCACCCAAGAATGTTGGTGGGACCACCCAAGGCGGCACCTTCCCAAGATAGAAGGTTCCATGCCCTTGTTACTTGATTGTGATCGTTCGTACAAACGAATATCCAGTCGGGTAGCTTGCATCTGCCCCGTGGACCCACTTAACTGTGAGATGCAACCTTCCTGGCAAACCAAACAAAGCCCTCCAACGAGGCACAAGCCCTCTTCGGAGGCACACTAACAAAGACCTCCAACGAGGCAAAAGCCCTCTTCGGAGGCACAAGCCCTCCAACGAGGCACACAAACAAAGACCTCCAACGAGGCAAAAGCCCTCTTCGGAGGCACAAGCCCTCTAACGAGGCACACAAACAAAGACCTCCAACGAGGCAATAGCCCTCTTCGGAGGCACAAGCCCTCTTCGGAGGCACAAGCCCTCTCCGGAGGCACAAAGCCCTCCAACGAGGCATGCCCAAATTGAAATGCTTCTCTCACCCAAGAATGTTGGTGGGACCACCCAAGGGGGCACCTTCCCAAGATAGAAGGTTCCAGGCCCTTGTTACTTGATTGCGATCGTTTGTGCAAACAAACATCTAGTCGGGTAGCTTGTGTCTGCTCCGTGGGACCATTCAACTGTGAGAAAGTAACTTTCAGGCAAAACAACACAAGCCCTCTTTAGAGGCACAAAGCCCTCTCCAGAAGCACAACAAAAAAGCCCTTCCCAAAGGCATATCAAAAAAGCCCTTCCCAAAGGCATATCAAACAAGCCCTCTTCAAAGGCACAAATCAAGAAGCCCTCTTCGGAGGCACAAAGCCTTCTTCGGAAGCACTAAACAAGTAAAGCCCTCTAACGAGGCACATCCAAAAACTTCGTTGATGGAACCATCGAAGGGGCACCTTCTCAAAAAGAAGGTTCAAGGCCGCAGCTAAATAATCGTGATCATTTGTGCAGACAAATATCCGATAAAACAGCTGACGTCTGTCCCGTGGGCCCACTCAACGATGGAACATAACTTTCTGACAAACAGATTAAAGCTTTCTTTGGAAGCTCGCTTCACTGCGTAGGGGAATCCACTTTTCAAAAGATAAAAAGTGACCATCTCCGAAAGTTGAAGTGTTTTTTTTTAAAAAAAGAGGAGAAAGAAAAACTTCTCCGATGCAAGGCACACTCTACTAAAAGCAGAATAATATTTCCTCAAAACGAAAGAATTATTCTCTAGAATAAGAGTACAAGTCTTTTCAGAATATTGCAATGAGCCGTGGTACGGGGGCATATAGCTATATTAACAAAAACAATGCTCAAACAACATACCACGAGCCCACTACAATATCATACAAAGAAAATAAAGAAACTTGCGCTAAAATAGGGAATAAATGCATTCACAAATACTGACAAGAGATTGTACAAGTAAAAAGAATCATTTTATTTCATACTATAAAAAGTTTCTTTATATGTGCAGATTTCAAAAACCGGGGGCCGGTACCCGCACAATCTCCGGTCGATACAAGCCTTTAGACAAAAGGCAAAATAGCAAAACAAGAAAGATAGAACCAAACTCATTTCTTCTTACTCCCGCCGCCTTTGGAGCCTTTACCTAGCTTAATGGCTAACTTCGCAGGCCGGCTTGGACAAGTCATGGAAAAAGGAGAAAGAGGTGCAACTGGATCTTCTTCTGCTTTCTCATCATCAGTAGGAGCGTCCTTCTTTTTCTTTGAAATGCCACGTTTTCCCCTCTTTTTCGAAGAAGATTCGCTGCCCAGAGAGATAAGATCAGAAAGCTTTGTATCATCGGCAGTGAATCCTTCCGGGGTCCTCTCACCCTCCTCAAGTTCCTCGGCCTTTTGCTCTTGAGAAGCCGCCGGGTCGTCTAAGCCTTGAAGAGCTTCTATTTGTTCTTCTTGTGATCCCGGTTGAGAAGCAGAAGGAGGAGTAACTTGAAGAGGTTGAGGAGCAGCAGCTGGGGGAGGCGAAGCTGGTACAACACTTGTTATTTTCGCTACAGAAGAAGAAAAGTTAAAAACATCAGTATTTCCCGCAAAGAGAGGAGATGGTGGCACATCAAGGCTTAAGTAATAGGAAAAAAGTTCATCAAGCTCATGTGAAGCAAACGAGCAGTCCACTTGAGCCAGATCGGAATTGAAGTTACCTAGAGAGCTCGGTTTGATCACTTTGATTTCATAATCTTGGGCTTCAGTGCTTTCTTGAGCCTCTTCTTCGATGTGAGCAGTTTTAGCTTCGACTTCGGCTTTAGCAGGAGGCGAAGAATGAGAACTAGAGCCAATAATATCAATGTCGACCGAAGACGAAGGACGAGCTGGGTAGGTCAAAGGTGCCTTCCCTGGACACTCTCCTTCCACTACTTTGGCTCGTTGATTGGCAAGTAGTTCTTTCCTTCTCACAAGGGCGGCACGACCCTCGTCGTCCAAGTAATTAGCCTCAAAATCCTCTTCAGTATAGCCGGCATCTTTAAGCACTTCAACTGCTACTTCACATACTTCAGCCAATGTAATTTCATACTTCGGGCCCAAGAAAGAAAGAGTGCCTTTCCCCAAGACACTGAGAATGTAAAACTCAAATAGAGTGGAGCTGATGTTGACTTTAGTCTCCTCATGCGAATGTTCAGCTGCCTCTTTCCCAGAAATGGCATTGTCACGTTCTTTTTCAGCTTTAGCAAGCTGGATCTTCAGCATCGCAATCTCCACATCTTGAGAGCTAGTTTTTTCCCGCAGCTGAGCAGCATCTTTGTGGTACTTTTCAACAATTTTCTGCTCTGCCTCAAGTTTGGCTTCAACATCACGCTGAGCAGCGTGGGCATCTCTAACTTGCTTCTGGAGAACCTCTTCCTTTTGTGTATAAGAAGTGGAAGAGGTGGCGAGCTCATCTTTAAGTTTTTGTACTTCAGCCTCAAGTCTCTCGTTATCAGCAGCGATGTTCTTCATCTCCGTATCATGCTGATCGAGAACTTTTTGCCATTCAAATTTATCGTTCTCTATGGTCAGCATGGCTTCAAGATTTAAGCTATTTATTCTTTGAAGCTCATCAACTAGTTTTTGTCAACTGGACATTCTTTCTATATCAAGCTTCACAGCATCAAGATTTCTCAGCATGGCTTGTTTATCAATTGGAACTAAGTCCAAATCAAAGCGCACTCCTTTCAAACACCAATTCAGAAATCGGCTTTGGAGTACAGTCAGAGGCTTCTCGACCTGATAAGGAGGCATGTTGATGATTGACTGAATATCGGTTCTTTTGAGCGCAGGAGAGCTGGAAGGGATGTCTAAATAGATGGAAGCAGCGGGCACTTTAGAAATTTCAGATGAAGACTTGTCGTCGAGTTTGGCCCGCTTGCTTGGATCTTCAGCCATATGATCCTTCCCTTTATCGTCATAAGATTTTCTTTTATGGGAGTCGTCATCCCTTTGGTAAGAATCATAGCGGTCATCCCTTCTTCCATACCGCTGCTCATAAACCTGCCTCTCACGAGCTTTCCTAGCCGCCCGTTCCTCATCAGTTTCCTTGGGGGCAGAGAGATAGCGCCGGGGATCATAAAAGTCACGCCTTCTGTAGCGTTGAAAATCATCGTGATACGAGCTGCTTCGTCCCATTGGAGAATCTGAAAATGAAAAAGAGATAGAATTTAGAAATCTCCAGAAAAAGGAAGTTAAGTGGGAATAACTTCTAAAAATCCTAAGTGTGTGTGGCGTGCAAACTACGCACGTCAAGCTACAAATCACTCTTCAGCTTAGGAGTGATGTCGGCTTTTACAATAGGGGTCAACTCTTGGGTTGACGGAAGTGGTCGCAAGACAGATGTTGCTTCAACCGATGGGGAGACAAGCTTAGAAGCAGTGGTATTGTCTTTAAAAAGCTCTTGAGAAGTCACCATAAGATCGCTTAATCCCCCGAAGATGTCGTCACCGTCATGCCCAGCCGAGTGAGTCACACCAGCAGTTCCTTCTTCAGCATGCTCAACACTTTCTGTGGCAGCCTCCCCGGGATGTTGAGGGAGTTCCTCTTCTTTGATGAACGGAAGAAGCTTAGGTTTGCCGGAAAACTCTGCACCCTCAGCAGAACCGGAGCATTTTATCAATGAAGCTTCCGCAACAAGTTCTTTCAACGCAAGTTCTTTTGCAGGAGCTGGGGCATCAGATGTTTCCGGTTGAGAAGCAGGGGCATCGCGAAGCTGAAGTGATCGGGAAGGATGTAAAAGGCCAAAATTGATGTAGAAATTCATCTTTCAAAAGAAATTTGATACTCCTTTCCTCGATAGCTACAGCACTTAGCCTATCAAAAGATGACTTGTGACTGGAGTCTTTAGAAGGGGTAGGAAGTGCTACAAGAGAAAAAATGAAGTTAATACTTGACAACCCGAATTCTGAAAGGCTCAGAAATGGAGTAAATGGAGATAGACAATCTTACTTCCTACTCTCCAGATGCCATAGAATCCTGGAAGGCAATGAACGAAGAAAAACTAATTTAAGAACCTGTGAGCGTTGTTGGGCGAATCTGTAATCAATTTGCGATTTCTAGTGCTCCTTATAAGCGTGATGGAAGGATGGTCCTTATTCCTCCCAAACGAACACAAGTAGCAAATTTCGTCGAAGCTCGGAAGGCGATTAAGTGTTCTCTCGAACAACACACACAAACCCATCAGAATGGCATAGCCATTGGGGTGCAACTGGAATGGTGAAATAGCCAACCGAAGAAGCAGCTTTCTGAGAAAGTCATTGAAAGGAGGAATAGCACCACTCATGAACATCTGACGGTTGATCGCAATAAAGCCAGGAGGTGGCCTGTCGGCGGTATCATTTACTCCAGGAAGTAAAGCTTCGGTCTCAGCAATGCCAAATTGGACGCAAAGCTGGCTGAAAACCCATTGGGTCAGAGTGGTTGAGACTGTTTCCAGAGGATTCTCCAAAGGGTCAGCTATTGGGAAGACTTCTTCAATCTGTTCTACTATTTCTTCTTATGCTTGATGAGAAGTCATTCTACACAAGGAACTGGATGTTCAAATATGAAGGTGCACGTTTCCTAAAAGCGTGTGAAGTGTTGTGCGAAGCTAGTAAAATAACAAGTAAATAAAAATAATAATACTGGTTGGCATACGTCAATTCAGGAAAATTCAAGACTTGTTATTAAGTTAAAACTGGGAGTAGTGTCAATGCAGATAACATTCGATAGTAAGCAGTTCTAACCGTGGGAATTTTGCGTTGAAACTTCATTCAAGTTAGTTAATTCGCAGCATTTCACACTCGATTAAATTCAAGTTATTTTACTTAAGTAGAATATTGTCTCTTGATCTAATTCATCGTTCGATGTGGGCAGTCAATGATGAGTATATTCGTCCCAGTTTTCTTCAAATGTTGTATTTAATAGGTTATTAGCAATCAAGTCAATACAATCTGTGAAAAAAAGTGCAACAAGTTCAAGCAGTTCAAATTGGCAATTCAGTCAAGTTCTGCAAAATTTTGCAAGTGTTCAGGTCCTTAAGTCGCAGGAACGACTTAAAACTAGCTCAGGATTACTTAGGTCGTCCAAATCATGCTCAACGACCTAACATAAGTCGGCCTCCATTAAGTCGCTCTGCTCGAGTTATGGAGTTCATTAGTCATGTTCCTACGAGTTAAAGCTACGCTGTAAGTTAAGGCATAAGGCTAAGCCAAGACAAGGCAAATTTGTTTAAGTGTTAGCTCGTCCAAGTACGCCCGCGACCTAAAGGTTATGTCGCAAGAAGTTAAGTCGCCCACATCATAGTGCGATCCAAAGATAGGTCGTAAGGAGAGTTATCTCGCCCGAAGAAGTAAGCTACACATCTTAAGTCGCAAGTTCGTAAGTCGTTCAGATTCTTTTAAGTCGCAAGGCTTTTAGGTCGTTCGATGCATTAGGTCACTCTAAGAATAACTCGGAAATGCCGAGTTTTCTTCCATCAAAAAACCCTAAGTCCTGCTCTCCACTCGCATGTTGCCATGTGTCCACCCCCCTTACCTCACCAGAAACACTACAACATAACCCGCTATCCACTAACCCGTTAACCTAATATCTCCTCATCTCCTCCAAACACCTAAAACCTCATCGCCTTCTCCAAATTTCCAAAAACTAACATTCGCCAAATAATCCCGTGAGATCCTGAGCCGATTCATTTTTTAAAGCAATTACCAACGATTCGACGATGATCAGAGGGCGAAATGGAGTACAATTTTACAATATGGTAATAGAAATTGCATAGAACTGATGATAGGAAAATCGATGGAAGACGCAATAGATGGATGATCAGCGTTACCTAAATTCGCTGTTGGAAATGATGATCGAAATAACGAGGAATGGAATTTCGCTTTGAAGTTCCGGAGCTCAGAAATTCGTCAATGGCGGTTTCAAAGGTTAGAGCAAGTAAGGAGAAGCAAGGAGAAGCCGAGCAACTTATAGGCGGGAAAAGTGGAATTCGAATCGGCTTAAACGACCTAACAACTCAAGCGACTCACGACTTAGCGATCTGAAGTAGCACGGGTTAAGAGATATCGAAGCACACTACCTAGTCCCTCGGTGTATACTTCGAGGGGCAAGTGTTAACAGCTCTTTTCCACGACTTAGCGACCCAATGACTTACGACTTAACAACCTTAGAAACTAAGCGACTCAGTGGTCCAGAGACCCAGCAACCTAACGAGTTAAAGATCTAAAGACTTCAGAGAATCAACGGGTTAACGACCTAGTAATTCAGTGAAAGGCAACGACCTACGACCTAAAGTATCAGGCGAGCTAGCACTACAATGAAGGAACGACTTAATGACTTAAGAAGCTACGCGCCCTAACGATCTAAATGTCTAGCGAGCTAACATAGATCTACAGCGAGTTAATGGCCCAACGACCTAGCGAGTTAACAACCCGCATATCCCTATGTCGTTTGATCATAGGTCGCATCAAGATTAGGTCGCTGCCATTCCTAAGCCTAGTCTAGGTCGCTCCACTTGATGCCTTGACATGTTTAAGTCGCCTTCCATTCCTCATAGGTCGCTACGACCTACCAGCTAAAGCAATTAGCATAGCGAAACCATTATAAGCCATAGACCGTATCCATTAGGTCGCTTACGACCTACGACCTGACCCCTAAGTCGTCCACGACCTACGACCTACCTCCAGATTTTCCCTATAAATACCCTGCCTACTCCGCATTTGAAAGGGGATGAATTTTTGGGGGACGAATTTTTGGAAACGCCAAGACTCTGCTGATTTATCTACTGACTTCAACACTTCAAAGACGAAGGATACTACAAAGAATCTTTGAAAAGAATCAAGTTCATTCAACATGAATCAAAAGAGCTTTTTGCATCAAAGTTCTAATTACTTGTCTTGATTGTGTTGTAATCGAAGAGTGGTTGTAAAATCTGTAATCGAAT
Organism: Allium fistulosum; assembly: GCA_030737815.1. NCBI lineage: Eukaryota > Viridiplantae > Streptophyta > Magnoliopsida > Asparagales > Amaryllidaceae > Allium > Allium fistulosum. The sequence continues at coordinate 242,333,125 of CM060902.1, forward strand.
CAGTCATAGAAGAAATTAAAGTGGACGTAGGCTTGAATTTGAGCCGAACCACTATAAAGTCGTTGTGACTTTACTTTTACTGCAATTATCTGCTTGTTTTAGTTCCCGTACCAACGGGTGGTGCTTTCACTTTACTAATACTCACACCGGGGTGTTAGCGTTTGATTTTTACGTTAACACCGTTTATAGTTAATATTAGCCAAAAATTACCATTTTGCAAATAAATTGCAAATTAAATTCCCAAATCAAATATTGCACTATTTTACACATATAAAATTTTGCAATATTATAAATTTCAAATTTCCCTAATTAATTTCCATAAAACGCTCCATTTTACACTTAAGCCCAAAAGTATTAATTTATTCAAAATAAATAAATTTTGAACAAATTAGCCACAATAAAAATTCATTAATAGCTCCAATTAAATTAAAATCACAATTTTAATTTATTATTGGGTAATTGCAATCACGGGTTGTTACACCTCCTCCGTAGGGTATTGAAAAGCAAACTGATTGCTGGGACCTGCCTATTGATTTTTCTCGCGGTCCTTCTTCCATTCCAATTCCTTCATAGCCTTTAGTCCCTTCTCATTCTTAGCGACTAAGTGATCTATGTCGCTATAGCGAGCATGTTTCTTCCCACAAGTCGGGCAAGGAAAGTGCTGACAATGCAGCAACTACCGAGGAGCATGAAATTGATCCAGCCACTCGCATGGCCCGGCTCAGGGAAGAGTTTTCGAACTTGCACTTTGATGGGTTTTTCTTCCCTCCTAATCTAAAATTGTCCCTCGGAAAGTTCAAAAAATGACTATGGATTGTGCTATTGATATCCACAGGCAGTATAACGAGTGGATGAAAGTTGAAGAGAAAATGTCCAAAGTATCCTTCGAACGATCGATGGAGATTGAATAACTGAAGTGCCAAGAGGCCCAAGTTAAGAGGATCATCAAAACTTTAACAAACGAGCTGGAAACCTTAAGGAACTCTCTGGCTGAGGCCGAGAGAAAAACTGAGACCGCCGTCAAGGCTTTGGAGGATTAGAAAACTAGACATAGGGATGAATTTCAAGTGCTGCATCATCGAAAACATTAACTTGCACTTGAAAGAGACACAACCGAAAAGTGGATAGCTAAACTTGAAGCTAAACTTGAACGTGAAACTAAGGAGAAAGATGAAGAGCAAAAGATTGGCTAGGATGCTTGGGAGAAGCTATTGAATGCCAGGCTTGAAAGGGATTCAGCCGTTGAGAAATCTAAAGATGTTGATGCCCTCGTTCAGCATGAAGTGGGTACCATTAAGGAGGCAACTAAAGAGGAAGTAATGAATGAGCTGGACGCGCTACTTGTTCTCTACAACGCCAATGTTCTTAAGCATAGAAACTTAGAATGGTTGGGAGATGATAATCCCTATCAGCTTTTGCGTGCTTGGGAATTTCTTGTTGCCGAGAAGAAGAGGGCGCCCAATGCAGAGGAGATTGATCTGATGAGGTTTGAGTGCGAGATCTTACTGGGCGATGAACTCAAAATTTTACACGATGCCGAACTTGTATTTCAACAAGAGTCAGCTACCGCCTCTCATCATGAAGTGGGTGAAAGTTATGAGCCTGCGCAACCCGATGCTGTAACTAATATGCCACTGGTGTCTTAGGGTATTCTTAGCACTTCCATGGATTCTTCCATGGTTCCAAGATTCAATCCGGACAAACCACAATATGAAATTCACAACAAGCATTTTCCAATTCCAGAACAAAGTTCTTAAGGCACTCCAGCTCATCTCGAGAGTCGTAACTCATTGTCATCTCCCGTCTTTCTAAAAGTTAGGCTGTCATCGGTTGATATTTCTAATATTTTTAGCTATGTTTCCTTTGCTTTAGGTCATCCAGCTACCGTTCTTCCTCCTTAAGAATTCCAGCCAGGGACTCAAGTGCCCGCAACGGAGTCTATTCCAGTTACAACCTTGGCTATGACTCAAAGCATTCTAGAAGAGGAGACTTTCATATTTGATGTGCACGTGGTGGATGCATTGTTGAGGGAAAGTAGTGATTCACACCATGAAATCTTGATTGATGATGACGTTGTGATCATGGTTACCTCTGATCCCACATACGAGCTTAGTCTAAAAGAGCGCATTGAGAAGGAAGAGTCGGTTAAGAAAAAGGCTAAGGCTGAGCCTGTTGATGTGAACCCCAATGATCCAAATCATGTCCCGCTTCAAGTTAGTCCTCCGGGCGGGTCGATCCCCGTGTTTAGCGATGTCTCTTCGATTAAAGGTAGAGGTGGTGTAGGATCAAACAAAGGGCCGGGTGATAGCTCGAGTGGATCCATCCCTAAGAAATCGAGGAAGGACAAGAAGTTCAATAAGTAGCCATCGGGTCAGCTTGATGTGTAGATAGCTTATGTTGGTACTCTTTCTCTTTTGTTGGCCGTGTTTGTGTGGGTATGGCCCCGCTTATAATTCTCACTTTTTTGGATAAACTTGTACTGCAACTTACAAGTTTAATGTGAATACAAGTTTTCTTGCTTTCATAAAACCCTTATGTGTATTTGCTTAAGTGATCGAGCTATTGCATTTTCCATTCAATGTACTTATAATTCGTTGCTCGTTTGCTCGGATATTGATTCGGCTCATCAATCTCAGGCCTCCGCGGAGGTCATGGCCCCAAGTCGTATTCAAATGTTAGGCTCGAGCCTTAATGCTACACTATTGAATTTTGCGGTTAAGCAATTATGTTTCTGCCCCCTGTCTTTGGTTGACAAAAGTAGTTAGTAGATGGTCGAGTTCCATATTTACTAACTTTGTTCTCATCCCGTCGAATTCAGGTCTGAGTTAGTTAAGTAGTAAGTGGTCGAATAGCACTTATTTATTCGTTTATACTCATCTCCATGCTCTGTGGACAAGAGTTGTTCCATGGGTGGTTGTTCACACCTGTTAATGTTTGTAATCCAATTCGCACTCTAGGAATTTGGAGTTGTATGGAAAACCGCCGAGTTCAATTTACCTTAGTCAGTCATCTTGCCCCAAGCATGGGGTTCCATTCAACAATTGATCGGTCGAACCACGATCAATACTAAGTCATGTTGACTTTATTGTATGGTGGGATTTAGTTGGTCGTATGTCACAACTAATATGTAATTCAATGGCAGATCAGAGATATGAAACAAATTTCAAAGCTTTATTTGCCAAATGGAAAGGAGTGACATAATTTGTCTTATTACATACCTATAAACCCAAATGCGAAAGTAAACCCTGAAATTAAACACAATTGAATGAAAAAGAAATAAACTAAATGAAAAAGCATCATAAATGCTCGCTATTCCATGCCCTTGGGAGTGTGACGCCATCAACAGTTGCTAGCCTGAAAGTTCCTACTCCAAGCCTTTGTTCATTGACATATGGTCCTTTTGAAGTAGTATTCATATGCGATGGGGCAGGAAAAACCCGTTTGAGGACAAGATCGTCGATTTCAAAGGTTCTAAGTTGGACTTTAATGTTATCTTATCGGCCAACTCGGTGTCGGTGCGTAGCTGCCCTCCAATCAGCTTCTTCAGGCTTCTCATCTACAAAGTCTAGAGATTCTAAGAGGAGATCTCTATTCGTTCTAGGATCGTAGTAAGTCACTCGATGAGAAGGAACTTCGAGTTCAACGGGAATAACAGCCTCGGAGCCATACGCAAGGGCGAATGGAGTATGGCCAGTCGTGGACTTGTGGGTGATTGTCTAGGCCCATGGTGCTGTTGCAAGTTCATCCACCCACTTTCCTCTAGCCTTTTCCAAATGCATCATTGGAATGGACTTTATGATTTTGTTTACAGCTTCAACTCGTCCATTAGCCTGAGGGTGAGCAACTACCGCAAATCTCTATTCAATATGATGATGATGATAGAAGTTTTTGAATTCAGCACTGTCGAATTGAGTTCCATTATCGGTTACTATAGTTTGCGGAAGGCCAAAATGGCAGATGACGTTCCTGACGATGATGTTGACTACTTTCTTTGTCATGATCGTGGCTAAAGGTTCTACTTCGGCCCATTTGGTAAAGTAATCAACTGCGACGATGATGTACTTTACACCACCTTTAGAGATCGGTAAGGAACCGATAATATCTATGCCTCATATAGCAAATGACCATGGGCTGACCATTTGTGTGATTTTCGTTGGTGGAACTCTCGAAACTTCTGCATACATCTGGCACTGTCACATCGCTTGCATATTCAGCAGCATCTCGATTGACACTCGGCCAATAATACCCATAATTGAGTATATTCTATGCTAGGGCCTGCTCCCTAGTGTGATCGCAACATTCTCCTTCATGGACTTCCTTTAAACCTCATTTTATTTCATAATGAGCGATACACCGGAGCAGGGTGGCAGAATAACTCTTTCTATACATAATTCCTTACTAAATAATATATCATGAAGCTTTGCGAAGGACTTGTCGTTTTTCATTCCTCCGTTTGGGAAAAACTCAATGTACCAAATAATCTTTGATTGGAGTCATCCACGACTTCTTCTCAGTATTGGTCTTTAGTACCCAGTCAATTTCTATCAGGTTTATGCTTGGAGCATTTAGTACATCGACAGTGACCAAGCCCAATTGTTGTCTATCCCCAGTGCTAGGAAACTTCGCTAAAGAATCGGCCACTTTGTTTTGATCTCGAGGAATTTGAGTAATATCATTGTATTCAAAGTTAGTCAATAGCTCTCATACCTGGGTAAGGTATGGGGCAAGTCGTTGTCTTTTAGCCTGGTAATCTCCTCTGACGTGGTATACTACCAACTGTGAGTCGCAAAAGATTTCAAGAGATTTTATCCCCAGTTCTCTGGCGAGTTTAAGTCCAACAACCAAAGCTTCATACTCAGCTTCATTGTTTGTTGCAGGGAAATCAAGCTTTAAAGCATAGAAAATTGACTGATCTTTTGGAGTTACTAGCAAAACTCTAGCTCCAGAACAATGATCATTGGATGCCTCATTCGTATACAACTTCCACCGTAGGGTAGGGGTTTAACCGCTCAGTAGGAAATTATCATGCATAGTGAATTCTGCTATAAAGTCCACCAGTGCCTATCCCTGGATAGCCCTTCGAGGAAAATAAGTGATGTTGAATTAGCTCAGTTCGATATTCCACCGGAGTAACCTTCCAAACGTCTCAGGCCACTGTAGGACCTGTCGTAACGGCTGGTCAGCATAAACATTAATAGGATGAGCCTAAAAATAAGGGTGGAGCTTTCATGAGGCAATCAACAAATAGTATGCCAATTTCTCTATTTTCGAATAGTTCCTTTCAGCTCCTGTTAATTGCTTGCTAACATAATAAACTGGTCTTTGAATCCGGTTTTCTTCACGAAGCAATGTGGCTCTTATAGTATGTACCGACATAGCCAAGTAGATATATAAGTCTTCATGGTCTACTAGTTTTGACAAGATGGGAGGTCTCTCTAAGTTGGCCACCCGAGCTTGGAATGCGTCTTTACAATCCTGTGTCCATTCAAAAAAAATATTTCCCTCTTCTAATAAAGTCAAAGAAAGGAATGCATTTATCGGTAGCTCTGGAAATAAATTGACTCAAGGTGGCAACCTTCTCATTCAAGCTCTGTACTTGTTTAATAGTCTTTAGCACATGGATGTTGTGAATGGCTTGGATTTTTTCGAAATTAGCTTCGATTCCATGGGCATTAACAATAAAACCCAAGAACTTTCTTAGTGAAACACAAAAGAACACATCAGAGGGGTTATCTTCATTTTGTGATATCGGAGAATATCGAACATTTCTGCTAAGTCTTTAATGTGGTCGCAAGATCGTCGTGACTTCACTAGCATATAACCCACATACACCTCCATCGTCTTTCCGATCTAATCTTTAAACATTCTATTAACTAGACGTTGATAGGTCGCTCCAGCATTCTTTAATCTAAATGGCATCACCACATAATGATATAATCCAACGTCAGTAGTGAAGCTGGTTTGCTCTTGATCGGGAATGTGCATCGGGATTTAGTTATATCCAGTGTACGCATTCATGAAAGATAGCAATTTGTGACCCTCGGTTCAGTCTACTAGCTAGTCGATCCTTTGAGGGGAAAACTGTCTTTCGGACTTGCCTTGTTCAAGTCCAAGTAATCAATGCATGTTCGCCATTTGCCATTCGATTTTCTTACAGGTATAAGGTTAGATACCAATTTACGGTAGAGAGCATTGCGAATAAACTCATTATCTTTGAGTCTATCCACCTCCTCTTTAAGAGCGGGAGATCTCCCCGGACCATGCCACGCCTTTTTTGTTTCATCGGGACGTGCCTCCGGTCGATATTCAATGCATGGCTCGAAATGGCAGGCAAGATCCCACACATGTCAGAGTGAGTCCAAGCGAACACGTCGAGATTTGCTTGGAGAACACCAGCAAGTTCTTTCATCAACGAGGGTTGAGCTGCGATCCGATCCTTAGGATCCATGACGGGTCATCCTGGCTGACCATGATGTCAATCGTCAGCTCAGCCGTTGCAGCCTTGGTCTCTTTGGGCTCCTCCTCATCAACCCTCGAATCCATATAACTATAAAACCTACTGTGGTGCTTGAGCCAAGGATCAGGCGTCTGTGGCTTGGATGCAGAGAAGCTTATCCACACCCTTACTTTTCTCCTTCTGTTGAGCATCCCTTAATTCAGCTACGTAGCAGGCACATCCAGTCGCCTAATAACCATAAACAAATCCAACGCCATTATCTGTCGGAAACTTCAAAGTCAAACACCATGAGGCAAGAGCTGCCTAGAACTTAACTAGGGCCGATCGGCCTAGATAAGAATTGTATGGAGAGTCGACATCCAAAATGACAAATGGCAAAGTTTGCATTCTTCTACGGTCACCTTCTTCCAACTCCATAGGCAATTCAATGTAACCAACAACTTCAGTCGCAACACCCATTAAAGCCATGAATGCAGGCTTTAGACGTTTCCAAATCCTTGGCTTTCATCCTCATCTAATCGTAAGATTTTTTGAAAATTATATTCACGGAGTTTCCACTATCAACCAAAATTCTCCTCACTAAGGCGGGGCCAATCATGGCCGAAATGGCCATTAGATCGATCGTTAGTGCCTCAACCTTGCTTTCATCTCTGTTTCTAAACACTATGTCATATGTAATTGTACGTTGTTGTTTTGCCGAAGCTCCATCTTCTGTACTCGAACAACATTCAAAATTCATACGCCTGATCTCGCTAGCGTAGCGCTCCATCTCATGCCAACTCTTATCAGATGGATGTGGTCCTCTGACAATTGTATTGATTACTAACCTTCCACCAGTCTGCGCTGGCTCCTCAGCCCTGTGTGGTGTTGTCCTCGGTTGGGGTCAGATGACCCTTGCCCGCCATCTTGTGGGGCTTTAACAAACTGGTGTAAATTTCTTTCTCGAATCAATTTCTCAATAATATCCTAGAAATGCCTACACTCATTTGTGTTATGACCATAACATTCATGAAACCGGTAATAATTTCCGGTTTGTTTCTACTTCTCCATTGATTCTTTCGGAGGTGGCTTCCTGTACTGCATGGTATTGCAGGTAGACAAATATACATTCTCTAGAGATGTATTAAGTGCCGTTTAGGTATCATACATCAAAGTCCTAGGCTTTCCTCTTCAAAAATCCCTCTTTTGTTCTCGGCTCCTATCTCCACCTTTTTTTTGCTGATTTGGTTTATTTTGGATATTCACTTGAACTTTTCCAGAACTATCACCAGGCTGTTTCGCTGCAATGTTACTTTATACTTCCTCTCCCCTTGGTTCCACAACATTCTTCTTCATGGAACATCGGGCTTCTTCTTTCCTCAAATACTGAGCCGCCTTTGCATAGAAACACTTCAATGTTGCAGGTGGTTTGCCTGCCAACCGGTCGCCAATATCGGAATCTGGGTCAATTCCTCTTGTTACCGCCATCAATATTGAATGTCCATTTGATTACTAAAATCCATGATGGTTGTATGGAATTTCTCCAAATAATCTTTTAGCGATTCTCCCGGAGCCTGGATCACGCTGGATAGGGACATTACATCTTTGGGGTAAGTTGCATGCATACGAAACTGCTCCATAAACTTCGTTGCTAAATAGTAAAATCTAGAGATTGATTGTGGGGGTAATCTTGTAAACCACATCGTTGATATGGCAGAGAGAGTTATAGGAAAAGATCTGCATTTTATGGCATCATCGGCTCATGCGGAATCCATCATCCATTCATATCTCATGATATGCTGCCTGGGGTTGATTTTTCCTGCGTAGGCACGCATCGATGGCATATTGAACCTCCTTGGATACTCAGCATGTAAGATATTATCAGTGAATGGGGAATGGCTTCTTGAGATTCCCCAATCGTCATTGGTCAAGCCTTTGCTCTCTCTCACTAACCGTCTAACCATAGCCAACAAGTCCAACGTTTGGATAGTCGGAGCCAAGCGGTGGTTGTGTTTCACCTCACGTGGATGGTCCGGTCGATGTCTACGGGCCGTTCGACGCCTTCTTAGTTTAACATCCTCTTGATGTATATCACATACATTCACTTCATCATCATTTCGGGGAAGTAAATGGTCAACATTTTCTTGAACTCTAACATCCAAATTGATCGCAGCATCATTAGCATGCAACCTAGCTATCATTGGTTGATATTGTCCATCTAGAGAAAGATCAGTATCGATCGTTCTGGATGGATTGGCACCGATCGTAGTCATTCTGTCTGGAACGATCGGTGGAAAGCGGGTTGATGCTTGGTATCTGTATGTTCCGCGATGTCTACGTCTGTGATAGTCATCCGATGAACTAGAACTCTCTGACGTAGAGTAAGGGGTAGGGTCCTTCCTTGCTTTCCCATGCTGTTTGTAACGATCCGGAATTTCACTCCTTTGATTAGTGAATATTTAATTAATTTTAAATATTCAATATATAGGTTTTATAATAAAAATAAACTAATTTTAATTAACTAATAATGAAAGTAAAATCATTTTCACAATTCATTTAACAAATTAAATAGTTCGTAGAAAAATAGAAAATGTGACCGAAGAATGTTTTCCGAAATTTCGACCTTTCGAACACCGGAAAGTTATCGGGAATGTTGTTCGTCTTTGTACACTATATGTACATATATATAAGAGTTAATTAACTATATAATAATACACTTGGAAACAAATTATCTTATATTAATTTTGATTAGTAAGTGATGTGACAAGACATTGTTTTAAAAATAATAATTTTTTTAAATATATATATATATTAAGTATTTTCACATCTTAGATTTTGCAATCATTAACCATAATTATCTCTTATCACATCTTAGTTAATTGATAATTAAACTTATATATATATATAAAAGAAAGTGATGTGACTAAACATAATAATTATATATATATATATAACGAAAGTGGTGTGACTAAACATAATTATATATATATAAGGTTGATGTGATTAGACATAATTATATACATATATATATATATATAATAAAAGATTTGTGATGTGACTAGATATAATGATGACATAGGAAATTTGCCTATAAATAGCCATATGTTTCTCCATTTTTCATCCTCTTTCCGCCAACCCTTTCTTCCTCATTTCTCACTTAAATGGAGGTTTTCTTTTATTGAAACGTTGTGAAATTTTAATGGCTACAACATTCTATTTTACCATTTTTCAAATTTCTATCACAGTTTTGTCAAAATTCCCAATCTTGGTAAAGAAAATTTTCACCTAGAATTTCAGGTCCGAAAATTACCCTTCTTCTTTTGATCATAACATCTTCAAAACTATCAAAAATGAGTGATTCCTTTTTGAAATGACAGAGAAAAGAAATTCCAATAACTTTCTCTTTGAGTGCTTATTGAAACTCTATGATTAGTTAGCCTAGAAATCAGTTGCAAAATGATATATTTTCGGGTTTATTATTGAGAAATCGATGCTTATCCGAAGTCATTATACATTACAAAAACATGTCTCACTTCCTTGTTCATCCATGGCCTAGCCTACCTAATACATTTAGGATTCAAGACTCCACCTTTTTTCTTAGGAATGAAAGTGCTAGGTCGTACTCAAGTCAGCGAAAGTTTGGATAGCCTTCGGTGAATAAATTCCTTTACTTTTTGGGAAAGAATTTACATGTATATATAGTATTGTTATATGGTTGTATTTGTGATGTTATTATTTAGATTATGGTATGGTTTGGATGTGTATATGTGTGCCAATTTGTGGTTTAGCATTAGAACTTTGAATTAATGATTTAAGTGGTGTTTTGGTTATAAAATTATGATCTTTGGCCTGGAATTGGAAGTGATATGGAAAGTTAGTAAGTAAATTTAGTAAAGGGAAGGGTTAGTGAGCAACAAGTTGGAAATTACGGGTATCCGTAGCGATACTCGCTATGGATGGAGTTCGTTTAAAAATTCGATTTTCGCAAAGTTTGGTTTTTATACTTCAAATTATTTTGTAAATGGTTTATAAACTAAATAATTATATTTTAAAAGGTAAATTAAGAATTTAATAATAAAATTTTAATTAATTATGTTTTGATAATTAATAATTAAATAAGGATTAAACAATGGTTATTAACTTTTATTAATTAAAGGTTGGTTGTTAATTAATTATCTTTTAAAGTTAAGATTTATTTTAATTAATTATTAATTAAGTTAGTTAATTACGAGTTAAGTATACGATTTATTTTTAATTAACTATTATTTAATTATAGGATTAATTATTAATCAAGTGTTTAATTATTTTTAAATTATTAATTAATTAAGGTTTAATTTATAATAAATTATTTATTAAAGGTTTAATTTATTATTTAAGTTTAATTAAAGATTATTTAATTAATTAATTGAGATTAATTAATATTTAATTATTAATAAATGATTAATTAATTACTTAATAATTAATAAAGGATTAATTTAGATTTAATTAATAGTTAATTGCTGTTAACTATTTAATTAAATTAATCTAAGGTTCAAAGTAACGACCCGCTATTTTGGACCATTCAAATCGACAATAATCCACACATGTCGGACTCGAATACTTCAAAATAGTGGGTTGTTAATTTAAATTTTTTGCAAAACTCAGCATATACAATAAATAAATCAATCACAGAATCATAGACACAGAGTAATACAATAATACGCAGCGGAATAAATAAATAGTAGTTCATGAAGCTACTATATAAACATCAGAGTTAGAATAAAATACAACAGAATATCTCAAATGCAGTGAAGTCTTCAATACAACAGATGACCTGTCTGAACGAATCAACTAGAAAAGCTGAAAGCTGAGTCGATAGTTGGATCTCCAAATGAAGCTCCAAACTCCAAAGGTGAGTCTCAAATGTTGTATCCCTCGGTCTGACCCGAGTGTAAAGCAAAACACAAAACACTCGAGTCAAGATTAACATTCTTATATCAATAAATCCAACTCAAGTGAAATATCAACTGAAATACAAGTAACTTAAAGGATGTTTGGGATAACCATCCTCTAAGGATCCGCGGAACTATCTACAAGGTAGAAATATACACTATAACACTGTGGTCATTTCAAATTAATTTATTCTTCAAACCCAAATATCATTTCATTTCAAATATATCTATTTTGAAATATAAATTTAATACTTAAACATATTATATGTATTAAATCCATCTTAATTAAATTAAATATCATTATTAAATCTATATATATCATTACCATTTAAAATCAACATTTATTAAAACCATATATTTCTTTCCAAAACCAAAGAATTTATTTTCAAAATATTTAAAGGGACCAACGATGCCTGTATATAATTTCCTATCCTATAGTCAGTTGATACAAATATTTATCATTTCAATCCGTAATTTAAGTATATACGGGTAGATATCATTTCGACCCGTAATCCCAAATTCAATTGCAATGGAAATCGCTTGGGTTTATCATTTCAACCCATAATGATTTTCTAGTATTCTAAAGTCCGTTCAGGTATGTATCATTTCAACCCATAGTGAATTCTATACTAACAGGGAACTTGCAGAGTAATAACAGATATTATAATAATAGAACAGGCATATATCATCAATAACAATATAATATAAACAACAGGATATGGTGTCATATCCCGTAGGTGAACAGTTATAGATAATAGCATATATAACAATTTAAATAACTATAGCAGCATATTTCAATTGTCGTTTCAATTGAAATCAAATTTAATAAATATAAGGACATTAATCGTGAGTAAATGCTCACCTTTCGAGGATAGAGGGATAAAGAGAATGAGAGAAGTTACGAATCCAGGCACGAATTCCCAAGTGAAACAAGATGGATACGAATCTGCCGATCAAAGCTGATAAATGGAGTCGATGGAAAATAAATCAAATCAGTTTTGATATAAAAGGAAAATATATACTATTATTATTATTAAATATATTTGTTTAAGAAAAATATTAATTATTCCAAAATCATTATTCTTAAAACTCAAATATTTAAAAATCAAAGATATATATGTTATACTTAAGACCCATACTTATATATTTCTTCACTAACAAATATAAACTTAACTGTATATATAACAACACTATAATAAAATATATATAGTACTCTTTGTAAGATAATATACTATGAACTGTAAAACATATACATATTCGAATGGAAGAATATATGTATATAAAATATGATTCAAAATCTATACTTTAGTAACCTATATACTAATATCTAGACAAATGTATATATACATCTACTATGAGAAATACTATGGAACATATGCATATGACCTTAGATATTATTATTATTATAACATATACACATTACCAGGAAAATTAAAATAAGTACAGCTTTTATAACCTCTCCTGAACATAAGTATACACTGAATATATAGAGAATAGGCAAACATATATATATACGAAATAATATATACTAAGTTTGTAACGCATATTAAAACATATATGCATATCTTACACATTTAAAATCAATATCAAGTTTCTAAATACGTGTAAACAAAATCTATACGTTTCTTTCTTTACCAAAACATACTATCCACCAATATACACCTTCATGATATAATATATATAACACTCTATACTAGACTGTAACAACATACATATGTTTTAAAACATATACTGACATATGTAATATATAAACAAATATACTCAACAACTTAAAGTTTGTATATATATCAACAATATCTATTAATTACTAGTATATATAAAATACAAAATATATAACCGTCAATATTCCCATGTTATAAAATTATAGCTTATATAAAAATAGCTTTATAAAACTGTCAAAACATATACAACAGATCCTACAGCAAATAATATTTATATTCAATAAAATACTGGCATGTATTAATAACTTTTGTGTACATACATATAAAATAATATAGGTACAACCTACATACAACACCTTAAAATTTTACATGCTGACACTGTATAAACAGCAACTGATATGCCTTTATATACAATAAACATATACATTTAGTAAAGCTTGCATACATAAATATAGGTTACGTCCAACCCTGCCTAGCCTAGTATATACAACATTTCATATACAACTTATATAAGCTTTCTACAAAACAGAACTAAATTTGTATACTCACGTATAACATTGTTACTTATATATATTGATTTTCGTATTGCTATACTTACAAATATAAACTGTAGATAATTTACTTATATAAACCACCTTTTAAATAAATCAAAGTTTTGTCTGAATAAACATATTTAACTTTCGAATATATCTACTGTTACAAAAATATAGCTTTGATAAAACTGTCAAATATGTACCGTATAACTTAATATGTACGAACTAATAAAATATAATATAGTTAATAATATATACAAACAAATAAATATAATATAGTATATATATTACTAAATCTTATGTAACATAAACAATAACTAATATAAATTTTTATACACGAACAAATAATACTATAGATCTAAGCAGATGTATAACAAACAGAGAAAAGATCAAGGAGTTTGCCTTGGTGGTCCAAAGGAGGGGCGAGAGGAGGATTCGGGTTTGGCATAGGCGGTGGATGATGAGGATTCGAGTTGAGGAGCAAGGAGGCTCAAGGCCGATGCATTTGTGATGGTGGAAGGAAGAGAAGTTTCAGAGAGGAAGCAAAGCGATGAAGAGTTTTGCAAAAGAAAATGGGAGGAAGGAGAAGTGACAGCCAGGTAGAATTGAAGAAGAGGAAAGAACGAATGAAGAGTATGAAGTTATAAAGGTTAATAAAAGATGAACCGTTCAAAATGAATAACGTACACAAATTTACACGTTGATTTTCAAAATGGTCATGGGATGGCAACTGACACCTTGGATGGGGCTGACAAATATTAAAGCAATTGATTGATGCGCGTTTAAAATTTTGAAACGCAAAAGAAATCAAACCGTCACGGATCCGGTACCGATACGGTTACCGGTTTCGTGGTTTCCGCTGTGTACTGGACTTCAAAACACAAAAATAAATATACCGCAGAGATCAGCACAACGAGACGATCAAAACGGTATACAGATATCGGTGGTACGATTATCTTATCAAAAGTCGATAATCGGTACCGAAAATGCTGCTATTCCGTACGGAAAAATCTAAACGGAGCTAGAAACATCCGAATTTCGCGAAACGAATTTCGTAGTTTGATTTAGAGTGTTCTAAATAAATTTTCTCATGTTGACATATTTAGGTTTCGGAATACTTTTAAATTCAACTGTTATTAACTGATTTAAATTGAAATAAAATTTCACAATAAAATAAACTTCAATATTATCAGATGAAAATTTACCAGTTGCTATGTTTAAATAGACGTATTCCAAATAATAAATTTTTATTTTCAAATTTTATTGTTTAAAATTTCACAAAATCCCAATCAATTAAATAAATAAAATCACTAAAAATTTTGGGTCGTTACACTCTCCCCCACTCAAAACTTTTCGTCCCCGAAAAGGAAGGAGGTAGGAGAATAGAACAACCAGAAATAAAAGTAGATTTGAAAGTCAAGATTAAACAATTAATTTAAAGCTATATAATTTTACTTGAAATATTCATTTGAAAACTTTATTTGCAAATCACTTATCTTTAATACCTTTCAAAACCCATTTGCAAATGCTTGCTTCCTTTATAAATGCCATTTACAACTTTATAAATATATGAAAACTATTTGAAAACAATTATTTACCTCATTACTTATATTTACAAAGAAGCTCTTGAAAACATTAAATCCATAATTCATAATTTATAAATTTTATCTCAAAATATCTTTCAACATTATTAATAAATCAATAATCATTTATTTTATATATGTTTTATTTAATTAAAACTCCTAAAATATTTATAACACTAAAATTTTCTATTAAACCATGTAGTATATAAATAAACAATATTTAAAAAGGATATAGTCAACAAGGAAAAGAAGAAGGATTTGGAAAACAGAATATATGTGAATAAATAAAGCTGAGCAGATAAGGTAGATTCAAACAAAATAGTATCGGGCATGAATAGTATCGGGCAAACCATAAGAATTTCAATTTTAAATATTAATACAAAATTTCTTTGTTGGAAATACTTTTATAATAAAATACCTTTATAATAAAATACTTTTTATAACTCGATGTTTCAACAAGTTTATCCTCGTTCCTGCAAACTCTAGCAGTGCGTTGATCAGGCGCAAAGCTAGAATTCTTCAGGTACTTATCAGACCTGTTTCAACACCCAGTGAAAATAATGGAAAACTTAAAAAAAATAGATTAGGAAAGTACAATCCAAATAAAAAAACAAACAAAACCTTTGTCTAACCTTGGATCGCAGATACACAAAGGTTACTCCTGGATCCCCCAGGAAACATCTGTATCCGTAAGCTTTCTCAGCCCTGCGAATTACGCCATGATGACTAGTAGACCGCAGATACACAAAGGTTACGCCTGGATCCCCCAGGAAACATCTGTATCCGTAAGCTTTCTCAGCCCTGCGGATTTCGCTACTAATACGACCTACATAGATCACAGGATACACAAAGGTTACGCCTGGATCCCCCAGGAAACGTCCGTACCCCTAGGCCATCCAGACAGGTGAATTAGGCTATGCAGTCGCACTCGTAAGAGCATGGGTAACGCCATGGAATTTGATGGAAACACGAGTATCATATCCGGAAAACCAAAAATCAGAGAAATATCGATAGAATGAATCCACAATGTGGCCACAAAGCGGATATCAAGCAGAAGGCACTTTCCATATCTTTACTTCGAAAATATGTATCATATAGTACCCTTTCAAATCACTTTCAAATATCATACTTATATAAAATCCATTATATATAAGATTTTATTTTCAAATCAAATACCTTTCCAAATTCAAAAGTATATCAAATCACACTTATATAGATTTCGATTATATAAGATTTCACATTCAAATTGAGTACCTTTTCAAATCAATAATTTTCGAATCAACATCATACTTATACAAACCAAATTTTATATAAGTTCGATAACTCCCAAATCAAGTATTTAGTCAAATACAAGGTTCTCAATTTCACTTTGTTTCAATATCAATACAGTTTCAAAATCATATATGGTTTCACCAATTTATTCTTCCAAATCAAATATCTTCAGTTCCAAAGTTTCCAAAATAATAAATTTAGAAAATAAATCCAAATTTCCAAATCAATATAATTTAAGTCAACCAATTCATATCCAAAATCAAATGTTTTCAAAATCATCATATATTTACATAAAGTCCATCCTATATAAGGATCAAAATTTTCAAAAATAAATTTTGTCGTATGAAGAGCTATATGGGATTCAACATCTTTGCTTACTAAAAGGTTTTGAATTTAGAATAGTTTTGTATATAAAATAGTTTGTAAAATAGTTTTTAAATAAAATAGTTTTGTAAAATAGTTTTGTAAATAAAATAGTTTGTAAAATAGTTTTGTAAATAAAATAGTTTTGTAAATAAAATAGTTTTGTAAAATAGTTTTGTTTTAAGAAGAATAAAAGGAAAATAGTTTGAAAATGGGTTTAAATTGATGGTAGTTTTGCATAAAAGAAAAATTCCAATTAAATTACAAAGATATCCAACCTAACAACTTCCAATTTCAGCCTTAAGTTTATCAATGATATTAGAATATAAGATATACATATGTCATCATTTCGCAACATTACACTCGATCGCTCGCTCGATCACACAAGTTCGCTTTCGAACTAGTATTGTCCATTCGACTTCCCTTATGCGGACTTCGATATGGTTTCTCGACTAGAAACCATCAGTCTCCTTGCATAGCCATATACCATGATAGAGAATTCTAGAATCAAGCCCAAAATCCATATCAAATATTCGCCATCAAGAATCGAATGAAAAAGCCTAACACGAAATGGTGTAATTCACCTCGAACTTGTGTACTCAAACCTAGATCAAATTAATTATGCGAATAAAATAGCATACGTACAACTTACGTATCTATTCCAACTTGTTAAATATATAATTTCATAAAGATGTTACTAAGTTAAAACATTTAAACTAAATTTTATTCAAAATATTTTGAAGACCAATTTTTTTCAAAACATTTCAAATCTAATTTCCATATTAGAAAAAAAGAAGTCAAAATAGCCTTATTCATTTACTTAACAAAACAGTTCAACTTATTTAAATCATTACTGCATAATTTAAACATACATACCAAACTTATATACTTTATACTTCAAAATTTCTTAGCTTTTGAAAAGTTAACCTTGATTTGGAAGTGCTCGAACCTTCAAAATAGTCGAAGAAATCATATTTCAATCCAAGAGTTGGAAATCACCAACAAATCAGTAAATCAATTCCAAAAGATAGGTTTCAAATCCGAAACTCAAGGACTGAACAACGGCTCATTTCAAATTGTTTAAATATATAAACATATATCTTTCGAATATCACATCATACTTCGGACTTTGAAATCAAAATTGGTTTCGCAAAAATCACTTGCATAGCAATGCTACTAAAGTGGCCTCTCCCCCACTCTGAAACTCGAAAATCAATGTCGATGATGCTTGCACTCATCACCGAAATTATTTTCCAGCGACATAAGTGAGTTCTGGACTTCTATTTTCTTGAAAACTTCTTTGAAATTTCTTCGAAATCATTGGAACTCATTTGAGTCATTTTGTAAGGACCCGATTCTTCGACTTTCGAAAATCGACATCGATACGTCCACTGTATCAACTGCCGAGCAAACGAGTGCCGGAAAACCGAATACTTAGGGTTTTAAAGAAGAGGTAGAAGAAGAGATAGAAGAAGAAAGAAGAAGAAGAACAACAGAACAACATCAGAATCTCACATATCGCAGCGGAACAACATATAATAGATAAATGAATAATCTTTAAACAAAGAACTATATCATTTTATACATACATCAATCATCAGAGTCAATATACAACTCAATACAACAATGGACAGTTATATAACTTGTCCTCTTACAGAATACACAGCGGAATAAATAAATAAGTACGGATGATACGATATGCCATCCAGCTTGCTTCCAAAGCTCCAGAATATCCAGAATATCCTGATAACGTAACTCTAGGCTGCCCGTGTGGAAATTGGTGGGCACCCAGAGTTTAGAAGGGAACAATAAACTCCGAGTCAGTCATGGTGACTGGTGTGAGATCGTAAAACAGTTTATCTTTAAAAGACAACAAAGGAATATTTTAAAATAGATTCACAATGCTTTTGGAAAATGAAACTACCATAAGACCTCCCGCCACACACACAATGCAAACGCAGAATTGGAGGAGATTTCTTCTTATGATAGTCAAAGATGCTTACTACGCGAAAATCAAATCCTTTTTGATATTATTATTAGTGCATAGTGTAGAAAACAGTTCGAAAGTATAATATTAATCTTAGCCAACATACGACCAGTATCGTATGCCTACTATAGCTACTGTGTTCAATAGCAGGTTACCGCCACATTCCATAGCAGGTAATACAACTAAAACCGTACACGTCACGTATTGTTTCTTTGGATTTACAACAAATGGTCAGGCTAAGGAACTTCCTATGCCACGAAGGAACGTCCCTGGAATGACGTCCCGAGAACCTAACCGGATCTCTGCTAACACAAGGCCGGGTTACCTCTGCAAAAATAGGTAACTACTGACACGCGTATGTCATCCCCCGATCGTAACCGATCTTCCCGAGGATCCCCGATTCGCAACAAACCACATAATAAGCAGTATCAACATAGGTTAAGTATCTGGGCTCCATACCATGATACCACCTCTATCCAGAAGGAATGACATACACTAAGGGGCGCTACTCCCTAGAACCTTGCCGCATCCTTCCTGTTTTGACCATTTCCGGGGTGTGAGGCTCGATGAAGTCTCGCCCACAAAGCTACGCTTTTCAAAAGCCATGCTTCAGGTCAAACAAATGATCAACCTATGATCACAAAGATATAAGATCAAACAAATGATTATATCGCAAATGATCAAACACTGATCATTTCACAGCAACACTCAGTATGTCACGTTACCAAATTGGGAGTATATCGCTGATAAATGTAATGATACAGATTTTCGCGCTCGAAAATCGACATCCATACTTTACATCGTACTCGAATGCCGTAGATTCGACCGTTCAAATCCGAGTCGCCGGAGCTTATAACAACATTAAGTAAATAACACAGCAGAAGAAAAAGGATAATAGATTGATATACAATATCTGATACAACAGAGTGATACAATGAATATCAATATACATCAGAGATATGATACAACAAATAACAGCGGAAAAGAAAACGATAGATAACATCAGCAGCGGATAATCTCCATCTTCAAAGCACCAATCCAGAAATAGCTCGAACTCCCAATAATGATGCACAAAGATAAGCAAGTGCAGTCCGATCCAAAGACTGAACTAGCTCCAGATAATCTACTAAATCTGAATATCTGAAAAACCCAACTCTAGACTGCTCGTGTAGGAAATTATGAGCACCCAGAGTTTAGGAAAGGAACAATAAACTCCGGATCAGTCATGGGACTGGTGTGAGCAACAAAAACAGTTTATCTTTAAAAAGGAACAAGAAAAGAATTTTAAAGTCAATTCGCAATGCTTTTTGGAAAATGAGACTACCATAAGACCTCCCGCCACACACACAATGCAAACGCAGAATTGGAGGAGATTTCTTCTTATGATAGTCAAAGATGCTTACTACGCAAAAATCAAATCATTTGATATTATTACTAGTGCATAGTGCAGAAAACAATTTCGAAAGTAGAATATAAATCTTAGCCAGCATAGACATTTCACACTTATGCCTACTATAGCTACCATGTTCAATAGCAGGTTACCACCACATTCCATGGCAGGTAATACAACTAAAACCGTACAAAGTTCGTATTTGGAAGATGGATTTCCAACAAATGGTCAGGCTAAGGAACTTCCTATTCCACGAAAGAAACGCCTCTGGCGGGACGCTCCGAGAACCACACCGTTCTTTGCCAAACAAGGCCGGCAACCCCTTTTCCCAAGGGATAAAAGAAACCTCAGATATGCCACCCCCGGTCCTTTGGGACCTTTAACCGAGGCGCCTCGAATCCAACATCACACGTCATAAATAAAGTGTGTCCACATGAGTAAGTATTTGGGCTCCATACCATGATACTACCCTTTTCCAGAAGGAATGGTCATACCCTAGGGGAGCTACCCCTGAAAACCTTGCCGCACAATTCCTGTTTCGACCATTACCGGGTTGTGAGGCTCGACGAAGTCTCGTCCACAAAATCAAAGATCTAATAAAGGATCAAAAAATCCTCTATTTTCCTTCAGATGAAGAATTACTTACACTACAAACTGACGCTTCTGACCATTTTTGGGCAGGAGTATTAATTGCTAAACAAAAGGAAGTTGTAGCATACTCTTCCGGTAAATTCAGCAAACCCCAAATTAAATATGCTACCTACGATAAAGAATTGTTAGCTATTAAATTAGCAATAAAAAGTTTACGAATTTACCTTTTACATAGACAATTCATAATAGAAACAGATAACAAATCTGTTGCTCAATTCTTAAAGAAAAAGACTGTAAACAATCCGGAAGAAAATCTTCGAAGAATTAGATTAGCTATGTATTTGGAAATCTTTAACTATGATGTCAAATATATTACAGGATACACTAATTTTGCTGCTGATCTTCTTACCAGGTTATGAAAAATGGATGACGAAGATATAAAAAGAATCAAGGAATTATTAGAAACTATGAAAAGGCAGGAAGATTTCCAACAAGCAAAATCATCCAAAAAAGCAAAGCAAACCTCCAAAGAGGCCTCTTCTTCCTCGCAAGTATCCGAGGACAACAGTACTCCCACAGGAGTAAAGGAAGAAAAGGTCCAACAGACCAAAACTATTCAAACAACCAAAGGAAAGGCAACACCTTCCAGTGCAACTCAGAAATTTGTTCCAATGAACAAAGGAAAGGCAATTGCTCCCACAGGAGTACAAAGACCATACGTATCGGCCGTGGTCAAAGACTGGTACAATCTGGAGATGAAAGCCTCAAATCCAAACTTATATGATAACTTCAATGGATGCTTTAAAGCCATCCAATCTTCAGACCACAGGGCTGCAAATTTCTGGTTAACACAACTAGAAAAAACTTATTTGGGACTAAAACATACAATATCCCAAAAGGAGAAAAAATTACAAGACACTCAAAAACTAGTGTCTAAATTATCTCAACATTCTTTTACATCTAGGTCTGAAGTCCTAGATTTAAAGGAAGCAGAATTGTTCACTGACAATTCAGCTGAACACAGCCAATTGAAAACAATATTTGCACAAATGCAAACATCTGATCTCGTAAATCTAAGAATTCAAGACTTTCTAGAATTACTTAGACTTTATGAGATAAACAACACGAAAACCAAAGAGATGGAAGCGGAAATGACGGTACAAGACATGATCTCTCTGTATCAGCAACATCTCATAGATGAAAGCAACCTTCTTCTATTTTTCAAAAAATTAGAAGACACAGAGTTCACAAAACTCTTAGAAAATGAAGAATTAATTCTCAATAACAACAGAAGACCACGCTTAATAGCTTGTTTTTCTGAAATACAAAAATATCAAAAACATATCAAGAAAGGCTTGGTGCACGAAATCTATGTCAACACAAGCCATCCTGAAGAATATACAGGTTATATTCCAGATATATGTACAGCAAAACTTGTCGAGCATTCAAGCAGGTTTTTTACCATGTTCATGTTCAAAGTATGGAGCATTTGGGAAGAAAGACAATATATACGTCTTTATCCTTCTATTCAGTTATGGGAATTACACAGAGTAACTGAAAACCCCACACATGAATTTGTTAAATTCAATCGAAAAGAATTTAATGAAGAAACTGAACGACTCCTAGCAGCACAAGAGTTCTTTTCTGAAGCCATTAATAAAGGCGAAGTCGGATCACACTCCGCAACTGAAAGCAAAACCATATTACTATTAGACTACCTATCAGCCTTTGAACCATCTACAGACAGAATAATGAAAGTTCAACGATTTTTAGATAGTCTCAAAATTGGGCCAGTAGGAACAATGGCTCAAGAAGAATACTTTGAAGAGCAAGTGGAAAAAGAACGATCAAGACAAGACTCTATAATGCGAGACACTATGGGGACCGACCCTTTTGACGACGAATCTCTAGCTAATCTAGAGATTCACAATTGAATCAGAAGCATGGTGGACCACATTCCAGAATAAAAGGACAGAGAATCTAGCCTCTATACTAGAGTAACCTTTACAGCTTACCTCCTGCAAAAATAAACTAAGGGACACATCCTCAACCTATAAGGGACACATCCTCCACCTATATGGGACACATCTTCTACCTATAAGGGACACATATTAGCCCTATTATGGACACATCATGCCTCAGAAATAATAAATAAAGAAGAAATGAAGCTATAAAAGGAGGACTCAATTCAGAAGAAGGATCATCGGAATAACCATCTTCTTCAGTTTCTTTCTTCTCTTAATATTGTATCTGCAAACCTTGTAATATTATCTAGTATTGTAATAAAATTTCAGTTTCTGCAAATAGTATCTGTTGCTGTTTATTTTTTCTGCTTTCAAAGTAAGGTGCTTCAAATTGGTATCAGAGCCTGGCTTAGACTAGGTAAGTCATTCTGTTTTATATTTTCTATTTTTGATCATCTTGTATATGTTCTGATAAAGCAGTAAAAAAAAAAAAAAAAAAAAAGAGTACAAATTTTTTAAAATTTTAAAAATGAAAGCTTAAGCCATTCTTTTGAGCATGATTCATTATGAGTCTGCAAACCTTCTAGCCATCTGAAATTTTTTCGAATTTTAAGTCAATTCCACCATCTATTGTTATTGATTATTACGCAGTGGAGTAGGAAACGAACCATTGCTGTGCTCTACTTAAGTGAAGCGACGGTATAAGCTTGTGGTTGATAATTCGAGGCCTAACCCTACTATAAAGCCACGGTATGCTAGAAAAGCATTAAGGGGTATCGTGTCTAGCCGCTTAATCTAGGGTCAAAACTAATCTGATAACAATAGGACTGTGAATCTAAATTTATTATTCGAATTAAATATCTAATTGCAAAGGTTTTGTAAAACTCATAATTGAATTATGTTCAAAAGACTCTCTTTCTATGGAAAACAATAAACTTGTTGTTCTAGACACGCATAAGTGTCAATTTAATCTTAATACTGAACAATATGAGCATGTTGTTCATATTCCTACACAAGAAAACCCAAAAAATGGGATTCATAATTTTATGATTGATCTACTTCAGGAAATTAAATTAGATGTAAAAAACATAAGTAATAAATTACAAAAACAAACTACAACCTCAGGATTTGGTAAGAATACACCAACGATCCATTCGCTTAACAGCATCAGAATGGTCAAATATACCTCTGAAGAAAATAACAAAATAAACGTAGAAGAAATTGATCCCACTTACTATCAAAAATATCTAATTCTTCAGGAAAAAGAACTTACAGGAGAAATTGATAGCACAGAACTTTATTCTTATTATGAAAAACATTCAATAGCAATAAACTATTTTAAATATAAAGCAAATGAAGAAGTATCTTCATTTGAAGATTCTGAACAAGAATCTGAAGATTCCACAGAATCAGGTTATAGCTCTGATACATCAGATAAACTTATTTTCAACATAAACGCCAATGAAGCCGAATCTAGTAGAAGTGCACTATTCTTACCTCCACCAGATAGTGCTTCCATGATAAATGATCTTAACTCTGATATAGTTATGGAAGATCAAGAACAAGAACAAAACAATCCACATACTGATCCTTACCCTGAAATGCTTAGACATGGTACGAGATCAGATTGGATTAGATTTCACTCATCTAGAAAACAACTAAAAGATTTTTATAATGAACAACCATCTTCATCTTATTCCTTAACTTTCAATATAGATAGACTTCCACATAGAAAAATAAGAAAATATATTATAACATGGCTTCAACATATAAGCGGAACAATTTATTTATTACCTCCAAATATGAGTGTAATGGAATATATACATTACGCTACCAGTTACTGGACAGGTGATGCTTTAGCCTGGTTACTAAATCTTGAAAGAATAAATCCAAATCAATTACAACGGATTAGAAATATCCAATCCAAACAAGAAGCTCTTGGGGAATTATTAAAATTATTACTAGCGGATTTTACAGGAGAAACATTCCTTGAAGATACTGACTATGAAAAACAATTATTAAAAATACAATTATGCGATATTTGTATGTTAGAAGAATTTACTGCCAAATACATAGGGCTACTTTTTCATTTAAAAAATAATGACCAAAAGGTTTTCTGGGTAAAAGGATTTTTTACAAAAATACCTTATCCATGGAATAACATTATACAAGAAAGGTACGACATTTTAAGACAAAGCACTACAGACGAAAACCATAACACGGGCTTGTTAAAAAAGGCATGTATGGATACTATGGAAAGAGTTTGTGAGCAAGCAAGTGCGCACAAACAAATGAAAAATAAAATTAAAAACTCAAAACTTGGATTTTCCTGTTGTACAAAATATACTGAAGATATTAATACTCAATTTGGATGTCCGCCTAAATTCGAAAGAAAAAGAAATTTTAAAAGAAGAACAAAACCAAAATATAGAATTACTAGAAAAAAGTGGAAGCCAGAATATAAGAAGAAATTTAGAAAAGAAAACAGGTTTTCTAAGAAAAAATTTATTAAAAAGAAAAATTTCCGAAAAGGCTGCAAATGTTTTAAATGTAATAAAGAAGGACATTATGCTAATGAATGTCCAACAAATATACAAAATATTGTAATATCTAATATTGAAGAATACGGTATTAATGTTGGCACTATTGAAGATATATCTAGTGATGCTAACTCATCAGTTTATGAAATTGAATCTGTTTATTCTGACACTACTGAAAATGAAGATGAAATTAATGATTCGTTTGATAATTTTAAAATAAACATGATTACAATTAATCAAACACATAATCAAATAAAAATTATTCCACTAACTATATATGCTATACTCCCTAAAAAGGAAAAAATAAATTCTCCGGGTTATACATTATATGCAGCCAAATGCTCTAGATTAAGACGATACTTCACAACCGAGGTATTTTTAGATTTACTAATAAAAATCCCACTAGGATATTATGGGCAGATTTATAATATACCAAAACATACAAAAGAAAATATTTTTATAACACATGGATTAATCGAACCACTTTCTAAAAATAATGCTTCTATACTATTTAAAAGTACTAGTATGGAAGATAAAGATTATATTATAGAACAAGGAGATCCAATAGGATTACTTGTTTTACATAAATACGAAGATCTACCGATTATAAAAGAAGAAATATACGATCACGATACATTCACCCCATTAAGTGGTTCCACATCTAGATCATCAAGAAATAAAGAGTCAGAATCATATCAAGAATATAGGATATATATGAACACATTTACTTCTGAAGAAACATCAAACCCACAAATACAAAATAGTACAGGAGAACAATTTGAGGTCACTGATGAAGATTTAGAAAAATTAAAAGAAGCAATTCCTCACTCAGACAGAAAGGATATTTATAAACCATTAACTTTTAGATCTAGATTTCTAAATCAACATACATATATATTCGAACGAATGCAAGGAAATATAGAATTAAAAGGAGAAGAAGATTTTACTTCTATAAGCCTTTTAAATAAAAGTAAAATTGAAAAACTAAAAGCTAAATATCCAAAAATGAAATATCTCCATATAGGTCTAATACAACTAAAAATAACAGGATTATTTAGAACAGGAATAGATACTCCAATAATGATAGTCTGTATGGATGAAAGAATTATCAATAACCCTTTAAATAGTATTATTGGGGGAGCTAAGTCAAATTTAGCAAATAGATTATTTGGAGTAAATATACATCCTGATTTTTGTATAAGTCTTGACGATCAAAATATAGAAAAAGCCTGTACATTATCAGTAAACTTACAAAATATTGAACTTCTATTAGGATCTAAAGTTCTTGGCATACAATGGGAACATTGTATGGCCTTAAATGATACTGCTACATTTAAATCAATAACACCCAAACAATTTGTTAAATTATTTGAAGTCGGGTTGGGAAAAACAATCCAACCTAGATTAGTAGACATAAGACATTTGAAATTCGATAATGAAATTCAAGTTTTTGTAAAATCTCTCAAACCAAAGATACAATTGCCTACAGAATATTTTATTGCATCCGGAAATACAATTTCCACTATAACCAAACATAAAGAAGAAAGTACAAGCTCACCGAACACCTTAAATAGATCTTTGTCATACAACAAAATGTCTGAAGTTGAACTAACCCCTGATATACTAAAAAGTATCAGTCATCGTATGAGCTTTAAACAAGACAATCCGATCGAAGGAAGGACACTGAGAATACTTGACAAACAAAAAGAACAGGAATCAAACCGAATGGTTATAAAGGTTCCTACAGACAATATAAAACATCATGATTAGATCCATCGATCTAAAAAGAAAAGCTCAACTACATATATATCTTCCAATAACGATATGTATCCCTGAATATCAAGAATTCACGGTGCATGCGTTACTGGATTCTGGTGCAGAAGCCAGTTTACTACAAGAAGTATTTATACCCCAGCAACTCTGGGTACCCTTAGACAAGAAAGGAATACTAAACGACTTTATGGGAAGACAAGTTCCTGTTATTCATAAAGCAAAACATCTACAGGTACAAATACCTGACATACATGGAAATAATAAAACATACAGCTTTGATTTTGCATTACTACCAAAAGAATTTGATATTGATTGCATTCTTGGGATGGACAATCTTAGACATCTCCCTCCATTCAACAAATATTATTTCGAACTCGACGGAGTTCTCGTCCCCCGAGTAACGCTACCTGCTACAATTGCACCACATTATACTCCCGCAGCACAGCGTGGTGACAAACCTGTTACATTAATTGACAATGTCAGAACACCGAAAATAGTACAACCAAAAATTTGTACCTACAATATACCAACAACAAATGAATTTGAAATATTAATACATAATATGTTAGAACCTCTCTATTCAGATAATCCATTAAAATGGTTTGATAAAGCACCAAGATATTGCCAAATCGAACTAATGGAACAATACAAAGATGCCAAAGTTCGGGTCAACAGTATCATGGTTTCACCAACTAACAAAGAGGAGTTTTCAAAACAAATAAAAGACTTGTTAGATTTAAAATTAATACAAAAAAGTTTCAGCACTCACTCATCTCCAGCTTTCTTAGTAAGAAAACATGCCGAAATTAAAAGAGGAAAAGCAAGAATGGTAATAAACTACAGAAAGCTTAATAGCTATACTAAATTTGATGGATATTTTATTCCTTCTGCTGAACATCTAACTAAACAAATCCAAGGAGCAAAATATTATAGTAAATTCGACGCGAAATCAGGATTTTGGCAATTAAAACTTGCTGATAAACAGTCTATAGAACTAACTGCATTCAGTTGCCCACAAGGACATTTTGAATGGTTAGTTATGCCTTTTGGATTGAAAAATGCACCACAAGTATTCCAAAAATGGATGAACTCTATGTTCGGACACTTACCCTTTGTAACTGTATATATAGACGACATCCTTGTATTCTCTAACTCTGCCGAAGAACACAAGCAACATCTTCTTGCAGTCGTACAAATATTACTTCAAAATGGTGTTATTTTAAGTCCTAAAAAAATTGAATTATTTAAAAAAGAAATAGATTTTCTTGGAAAAAGAATTAAAAATGGACAAATAGAATTACAACAACACATTTATACTAAAATTAAAGATTTTCCCAATACATTCAAAACATTAAAGGAACTCCAAAGTTTTTTAGGATTACTAAATTATGGCAGAAAATTTATTCCTAATTTATCAGCCAAAACCAAAAATTTACAAAAAAAGCTAACAGAAGAGCAAGCAAAATATAAACAACATAACGGAGAACAACCAAGAAGATGGAATACAGACAAAATTCCTATTACCTTACAAAAACAAGCTTAAGAAGAAATACAAAAAATGAAAGCTTTCGAAAAAATTTAGATTCACCATCTATTGTTATTGATTATTACGCAGTGGAGTAGGAAACGAACCATTGCTGTGCTCTACTTAAGTGAAGCGACGGTATAAGCTTGTGGTTGATAATTCGAGGCCTAACCCTACTATAAAGCCACGGTATGCTAGAAAAGCATTAAGGGGTATCGTGTCTAGCCGCTTAATCTAGGGTCAAAACTAATCTGATAACAATAGGACTGTGAATCTAAATTTATTATTCGAATTAAATATCTAATTGCAAAGGTTTTGTAAAACTCATAATTGAATTATGTTCAAAAGACTCTCTTTCTATGGAAAACAATAAACTTGTTGTTCTAGACACGCATAAGTGTCAATTTAATCTTAATACTGAACAATATGAGCATGTTGTTCATATTCCTACACAAGAAAACCCAAAAAATGGGATTCATAATTTTATGATTGATCTACTTCAGGAAATTAAATTAGATGTAAAAAACATAAGTAATAAATTACAAAAACAAACTACAACCTCAGGATTTGGTAAGAATACACCAACGATCCATTCGCTTAACAGCATCAGAATGGTCAAATATACCTCTGAAGAAAATAACAAAATAAACGTAGAAGAAATTGATCCCACTTACTATCAAAAATATCTAATTCTTCAGGAAAAAGAACTTACAGGAGAAATTGATAGCACAGAACTTTATTCTTATTATGAAAAACATTCAATAGCAATAAACTATTTTAAATATAAAGCAAATGAAGAAGTATCTTCATTTGAAGATTCTGAACAAGAATCTGAAGATTCCACAGAATCAGGTTATAGCTCTGATACATCAGATAAACTTATTTTCAACATAAACGCCAATGAAGCCGAATCTAGTAGAAGTGCACTATTCTTACCTCCACCAGATAGTGCTTCCATGATAAATGATCTTAACTCTGATATAGTTATGGAAGATCAAGAACAAGAACAAAACAATCCACATACTGATCCTTACCCTGAAATGCTTAGACATGGTACGAGATCAGATTGGATTAGATTTCACTCATCTAGAAAACAACTAAAAGATTTTTATAATGAACAACCATCTTCATCTTATTCCTTAACTTTCAATATAGATAGACTTCCACATAGAAAAATAAGAAAATATATTATAACATGGCTTCAACATATAAGCGGAACAATTTATTTATTACCTCCAAATATGAGTGTAATGGAATATATACATTACGCTACCAGTTACTGGACAGGTGATGCTTTAGCCTGGTTACTAAATCTTGAAAGAATAAATCCAAATCAATTACAACGGATTAGAAATATCCAATCCAAACAAGAAGCTCTTGGGGAATTATTAAAATTATTACTAGCGGATTTTACAGGAGAAACATTCCTTGAAGATACTGACTATGAAAAACAATTATTAAAAATACAATTATGCGATATTTGTATGTTAGAAGAATTTACTGCCAAATACATAGGGCTACTTTTTCATTTAAAAAATAATGACCAAAAGGTTTTCTGGGTAAAAGGATTTTTTACAAAAATACCTTATCCATGGAATAACATTATACAAGAAAGGTACGACATTTTAAGACAAAGCACTACAGACGAAAACCATAACACGGGCTTGTTAAAAAAGGCATGTATGGATACTATGGAAAGAGTTTGTGAGCAAGCAAGTGCGCACAAACAAATGAAAAATAAAATTAAAAACTCAAAACTTGGATTTTCCTGTTGTACAAAATATACTGAAGATATTAATACTCAATTTGGATGTCCGCCTAAATTCGAAAGAAAAAGAAATTTTAAAAGAAGAACAAAACCAAAATATAGAATTACTAGAAAAAAGTGGAAGCCAGAATATAAGAAGAAATTTAGAAAAGAAAACAGGTTTTCTAAGAAAAAATTTATTAAAAAGAAAAATTTCCGAAAAGGCTGCAAATGTTTTAAATGTAATAAAGAAGGACATTATGCTAATGAATGTCCAACAAATATACAAAATATTGTAATATCTAATATTGAAGAATACGGTATTGATGTTGGCACTATTGAAGATATATCTAGTGATGCTAACTCATCAGTTTATGAAATTGAATCTGTTTATTCTGACACTACTGAAAATGAAGATGAAATTAATGATTCGTTTGATAATTTTAAAATAAACATGATTACAATTAATCAAACACATAATCAAATAAAAATTATTCCACTAACTATATATGCTATACTCCCTAAAAAGGAAAAAATAAATTCTCCGGGTTATACATTATATGCAGCCAAATGCTCTAGATTAAGACGATACTTCACAACCGAGGTATTTTTAGATTTACTAATAAAAATCCCACTAGGATATTATGGGCAGATTTATAATATACCAAAACATACAAAAGAAAATATTTTTATAACACATGGATTAATCGAACCACTTTCTAAAAATAATGCTTCTATACTATTTAAAAGTACTAGTATGGAAGATAAAGATTATATTATAGAACAAGGAGATCCAATAGGATTACTTGTTTTACATAAATACGAAGATCTACCGATTATAAAAGAAGAAATATACGATCACGATACATTCACCCCATTAAGTGGTTCCACATCTAGATCATCAAGAAATAAAGAGTCAGAATCATATCAAGAATATAGGATATATATGAACACATTTACTTCTGAAGAAACATCAAACCCACAAATACAAAATAGTACAGGAGAACAATTTGAGGTCACTGATGAAGATTTAGAAAAATTAAAAGAAGCAATTCCTCACTCAGACAGAAAGGATATTTATAAACCATTAACTTTTAGATCTAGATTTCTAAATCAACATACATATATATTCGAACGAATGCAAGGAAATATAGAATTAAAAGGAGAAGAAGATTTTACTTCTATAAGCCTTTTAAATAAAAGTAAAATTGAAAAACTAAAAGCTAAATATCCAAAAATGAAATATCTCCATATAGGTCTAATACAACTAAAAATAACAGGATTATTTAGAACAGGAATAGATACTCCAATAATGATAGTCTGTATGGATGAAAGAATTATCAATAACCCTTTAAATAGTATTATTGGGGGAGCTAAGTCAAATTTAGCAAATAGATTATTTGGAGTAAATATACATCCTGATTTTTGTATAAGTCTTGACGATCAAAATATAGAAAAAGCCTGTACATTATCAGTAAACTTACAAAATATTGAACTTCTATCAGGATCTAAAGTTCTTGGCATACAATGGGAACATTGTATGGCCTTAAATGATACTGCTACATTTAAATCAATAACACCCAAACAATTTGTTAAATTATTTGAAGTCGGGTTAGGAAAAACAATCCAACCTAGATTAGTAGACATAAGACATTTGAAATTCGATAATGAAATTCAAGTTTTTGTAAAATCTCTCAAACCAAAGATACAATTGCCTACAGAATATTTTATTGCATCCGGAAATACAATTTCCACTATAACCAAACATAAAGAAGAAAGTACAAGCTCACCGAACACCTTAAATAGATCTTTGTCATACAACAAAATGTCTGAAGTTGAACTAACCCCTGATATACTAAAAAGTATCAGTCATCGTATGAGCTTTAAACAAGACAATCCGATCGAAGGAAGGACACTGAGAATACTTGACAAACAAAAAGAACAGGAATCAAACCGAATGGTTATAAAGGTTCCTACAGACAATATAAAACATCATGATTAGATCCATCGATCTAAAAAGAAAAGCTCAACTACATATATATCTTCCAATAACGATATGTATCCCTGAATATCAAGAATTCACGGTGCATGCGTTACTGGATTCTGGTGCAGAAGCCAGTTTACTACAAGAAGTATTTATACCCCAGCAACTCTGGGTACCCTTAGACAAGAAAGGAATACTAAACGACTTTATGGGAAGAAAAGTTCCTGTTATTCATAAAGAAAAACATCTACAGGTACAAATACCTGACATACATGGAAATAATAAAACATACAGCTTTGATTTTGCATTACTACCAAAAGAATTTGATATTGATTGCATTCTTGGGATGGACAATCTTAGACATCTCCCTCCATTCAACAAATATTATTTCGAACTCGACGGAGTTCTCGTCCCCCGAGTAACGCTACCTGCTACAATTGCACCACATTATACTCCCGCAGCACAGCGTGGTGACAAACCTGTTACATTAATTGACAATGTCAGAACACCGAAAATAGTACAACCAAAAATTTGTACCTACAATATACCAACAACAAATGAATTTGAAATATTAATACATAATATGTTAGAACCTCTCTATTCAGATAATCCATTAAAATGGTTTGATAAAGCACCAAGATATTGCCAAATCGAACTAATGGAACAATACAAAGATGCCAAAGTTCGGGTCAACAGTATCATGGTTTCACCAACTGACAAAGAGGAGTTTTCAAAACAAATAAAAGACTTGTTAGATTTAAAATTAATACAAAAAAGTTTCAGCACTCACTCATCTCCAGCTTTCTTAGTAAGAAAACATGCCGAAATTAAAAGAGGAAAAGCAAGAATGGTAATAAACTACAGAAAGCTTAATAGCTATACTAAATTTGATGGATATTTTATTCCTTCTGCTGAACATCTAACTAAACAAATCCAAGGAGCAAAATATTATAGTAAATTCGACGCGAAATCAGGATTTTGGCAATTAAAACTTGCTGATAAACAGTCTATAGAACTAACTGCATTCAGTTTCCCACAAGGACATTTTGAATGGTTAGTTATGCCTTTTGGATTGAAAAATGCACCACAAGTATTCCAAAAATGGATGAACTCTATGTTCGGACACTTACCCTTTGTAACTGTATATATAGACGACATCCTTGTATTCTCTAACTCTGCCGAAGAACACAAGCAACATCTTCTTGCAGTCGTACAAATATTACTTCAAAATGGTGTTATTTTAAGTCCTAAAAAAATTGAATTATTTAAAAAAGAAATAGATTTTCTTGGAAAAAGAATTAAAAATGGACAAATAGAATTACAACAACACATTTATACTAAAATTAAAGATTTTCCCAATACATTCAAAACATTAAAGGAACTCCAAAGTTTTTTAGGATTACTAAATTATGGCAGAAAATTTATTCCTAATTTATCAGCCAAAACCAAAAATTTACAAAAAAAGCTAACAGAAGAGCAAGCAAAATATAAACAACATAACGGAGAACAACCAAGAAGATAGAATACAGACAAAATTCCCATTACCTTACAAAAACAAGAAGAAGAAGAAATACAAAAAATCAAAGATCTAATAAAGGATCAAAAAATCCTCTATTTTCCTTCAGATGAAGAATTACTTACACTACAAACTGACGCTTCTGACCATTTTTGGGCAGGAGTATTAATTGCTAAACAAAAGGAAGTTGTAGCATACTCTTCCGGTAAATTCAGCAAACCCCAAATTAAATATGCTACCTACGATAAAGAATTGTTAGCTATTAAATTAGCAATAAAAAGTTTACGAATTTACCTTTTACATAGACAATTCATAATAGAAACAGATAACAAATCTGTTGCTCAATTCTTAAAGAAAAAGACTGTAAACAATCCGGAAGAAAATCTTCGAAGAATTAGATTAGCTATGTATTTGGAAATCTTTAACTATGATGTCAAATATATTCCAGGATACACTAATTTTGCTGCTGATCTTCTTACCAGGTTATGAAAAATGGATGACGAAGATATAAAAAGAATCAAGGAATTATTAGAAACTATGAAAAGGCAGGAAGATTTCCAACAAGCAAAATCATCCAAAAAAGCAAAGCAAACCTCCAAAGAGGCCTCTTCTTCCTCGCAAGTATCCGAGGACAACAGTACTCCCACAGGAGTAAAGGAAGAAAAGGTCCAACAGACCAAAACTATTCAAACAACCAAAGGAAAGGCAACACCTTCCAGTGCAACTCAGAAATTTGTTCCAATGAACAAAGGAAAGGCAATTGCTCCCACAGGAGTACAAAGACCATACGTATCGGCCGTGGTCAAAGACTGGTACAATCTGGAGATGAAAGCCTCAAATCCAAACTTATATGATAACTTCAATGGATGCTTTAAAGCCATCCAATCTTCAGACCACAGGGCTGCAAATTTCTGGTTAACACAACTAGAAAAAACTTATTTGGGACTAAAACATACAATATCCCAAAAGGAGAAAAAATTACAAGACACTCAAAAACTAGTGTCTAAATTATCTCAACATTCTTTTACATCTAGGTCTGAAGTCCTAGATTTAAAGGAAGCAGAATTGTTCACTGACAATTCAGCTGAACACAGCCAATTGAAAACAATATTTGCACAAATGCAAACATCTGATCTCGTAAATCTAAGAATTCAAGACTTTCTAGAATTACTTAGACTTTATGAGATAAACAACACGAAAACCAAAGAGATGGAAGCGGAAATGACGGTACAAGACATGATCTCTCTGTATCAGCAACATCTCATAGATGAAAGCAACCTTCTTCTATTTTTCAAAAAATTAGAAGACACAGAGTTCACAAAACTCTTAGAAAATGAAGAATTAATTCTCAATAACAACAGAAGACCACGCTTAATAGCTTGTTTTTCTGAAATACAAAAATATCAAAAACATATCAAGAAAGGCTTGGTGCACGAAATCTATGTCAACACAAGCCATCCTGAAGAATATACAGGTTATATTCCAGATATATGTACAGCAAAACTTGTCGAGCATTCAAGCAGGTTTTTTACCATGTTCATGTTCAAAGTATGGAGCATTTGGGAAGAAAGACAATATATACGTCTTTATCCTTCTATTCAGTTATGGGAATTACACAGAGTAACTGAAAACCCCACACATGAATTTGTTAAATTCAATCGAAAAGAATTTAATGAAGAAACTGAACGACTCCTAGCAGCACAAGAGTTCTTTTCTGAAGCCATTAATAAAGGCGAAGTCGGATCACACTCCGCAACTGAAAGCAAAACCATATTACTATTAGACTACCTATCAGCCTTTGAACCATCTACAGACAGAATAATGAAAGTTCAACGATTTTTAGATAGTCTCAAAATTGGGCCAGTAGGAACAATGGCTCAAGAAGAATACTTTGAAGAGCAAGTGGAAAAAGAACGATCAAGACAAGACTCTATAATGCGAGACACTATGGGGACCGACCCTTTTGACGACGAATCTCTAGCTAATCTAGAGATTCACAATTGAATCAGAAGCATGGTGGACCACATTCCAGAATAAAAGGACAGAGAATCTAGCCTCTATACTAGAGTAACCTTTACAGCTTACCTCCTGCAAAAATAAACTAAGGGACACATCCTCAACCTATAAGGGACACATCCTCCACCTATATGGGACACATCTTCTACCTATAAGGGACACATATTAGCCCTATTATGGACACATCATGCCTCAGAAATAATAAATAAAGAAGAAATGAAGCTATAAAAGGAGGACTCAATTCAGAAGAAGGATCATCGGAATAACCATCTTCTTCAGTTTCTTTCTTCTCTTAATATTGTATCTGCAAACCTTGTAATATTATCTAGTATTGTAATAAAATTTCAGTTTCTGCAAATAGTATCTGTTGCTGTTTATTTTTTCTGCTTTCAAAGTAAGGTGCTTCAAATTGGTATCAGAGCCTGGCTTAGACTAGGTAAGTCATTCTGTTTTATATTTTCTATTTTTGATCATCTTGTATATGTTCTGATAAAGCAGTAAAAAGAAAAAAAAAAAAAAAAAAGAGTACAAATTTTTTAAAATTTTAAAAATGAAAGCTTAAGCCATTCTTTTGAGCATGATTCATTATGAGTCTGCAAACCTTCTAGCCATCTGAAATTTTTTCGAATTTTAAGTCAATTCCATCTTATTCCTTAACTTTCAATATAGATAGACTTCCACATAGAAAAATAAGAAAATATATTATAACATGGCTTCAACATATAAGCGGAACAATTTATTTATTACCTCCAAATATGAGTGTAATGGAATATATACATTACGCTACCAGTTACTGGACAGGTGATGCTTTAGCCTGGTTACTAAATCTTGAAAGAATAAATCCAAATCAATTACAACGGATTAGAAATATCCAATCCAAACAAGAAGCTCTTGGGGAATTATTAAAATTATTACTAGCGGATTTTACAGGAGAAACATTCCTTGAAGATACTGACTATGAAAAACAATTATTAAAAATACAATTATGCGATATTTGTATGTTAGAAGAATTTACTGCCAAATACATAGGGCTACTTTTTCATTTAAAAAATAATGACCAAAAGGTTTTCTGGGTAAAAGGATTTTTTACAAAAATACCTTATCCATGGAATAACATTATACAAGAAAGGTACGACATTTTAAGACAAAGCACTACAGACGAAAACCATAACACGAGCTTGTTAAAAAAGGCATGTATGGATACTATGGAAAGAGTTTGTGAGCAAGCAAGTGCGCACAAACAAATGAAAAATAAAATTAAAAACTCAAAACTTGGATTTTCCTGTTGTAAAAAATATACTGAAGATATTAATACTCAATTTGGATGTCCGCCTAAATTCGAAAGAAAAAGAAATTTTAAAAGAAGAACAAAACCAAAATATAGAATTACTAGAAAAAAGTGGAAGCCAGAATATAAGAAGAAATTTAGAAAAGAAAACAGGTTTTCTAAGAAAAAATTTATTAAAAAGAAAAATTTCCGAAAAGGCTGCAAATGTTTTAAATGTAATAAAGAAGGACATTATGCTAATGAATGTCCAACAAATATACAAAATATTGTAATATCTATTATTGAAGAATACGGTATTAATGTTGGCACTATTGAAGATATATCTAGTGATGCTAACTCATCAGTTTATGAAATTGAATCTGTTTATTCTGACACTACTGAAAATGAAGATGAAATTAATGATTCGTTTGATAATTTTAAAATAAACATGATTACAATTAATCAAACACATAATCAAATAAAAATTATTCCACTAACTATATATGCTATACTCCCTAAAAAGGAAAAAATAAATTCTCCGGGTTATACATTATATGCAGCCAAATGCTCTAGATTAAGACGATACTTCACAACCGAGGTATTTTTAGATTTACTAATAAAAATCCCACTAGGATATTATGGGCGGATTTATAATATACCAAAACATACAAAAGAAAATATTTTTATAACACATGGATTAATCGAACCACTTTCTAAAAATAATGCTTCTATACTATTTAAAAGTACTAGTATGGAAGATAAAGATTATATTATAGAACAAGGAGATCCAATAGGATTACTTGTTTTACATAAATACGAAGATCTACCGATTATAAAAGAAGAAATATACGATCACGATACATTCACCCCATTAAGTGGTTCCACATCTAGATCATCAAGAAATAAAGAGTCAGAATCATATCAAGAATATAGGATATATATGAACACATTTACTTCTGAAGAAACATCAAACCCACAAATACAAAATAGTACAGGAGAACAATTTGAGGTCACTGATGAAGATTTAGAAAAATTAAAAGAAGCAATTCCTCACTCAGACAGAAAGGATATTTATAAACCATTAACTTTTAGATCTAGATTTCTAAATCAACATACATATATATTCGAACGAATGCAAGGAAATATAGAATTAAAAGGAGAAGAAGATTTTACTTCTATAAGCCTTTTAAATAAAAGTAAAATTGAAAAACTAAAAGCTAAATATCCAAAAATGAAATATCTCCATATAGGTCTAATACAACTAAAAATAACAGGATTATTTAGAACAGGAATAGATACTCCAATAATGATAGTCTGTATGGATGAAAGAATTATCAATAACCCTTTAAATAGTATTATTGGGGGAGCTAAGTCAAATTTAGCAAATAGATTATTTGGAGTAAATATACATCCTGATTTTTGTATAAGTCTTGACGATCAAAATATAGAAAAAGCCTGTACATTATCAGTAAACTTACAAAATATTGAACTTCTATCAGGATCTAAAGTTCTTGGCATACAATGGGAACATTGTATGGCCTTAAATGATACTGCTACATTTAAATCAATAACACCCAAACAATTTGTTAAATTATTTGAAGTCGGGTTGGGAAAAACAATCCAACCTAGATTAGTAGACATAAGACATTTGAAATTCGATAATGAAATTCAAGTTTTTGTAAAATCTCTCAAACCAAAGATACAATTGCCTACAGAATATTTTATTGCATCCGGAAATACAATTTCCACTATAACCAAACATAAAGAAGAAAGTACAAGCTCACCGAACACCTTAAATAGATCTTTGTCATACAACAAAATGTCTGAAGTTGAACTAACCCCTGATATACTAAAAAGTATCAGTCATCGTATGAGCTTTAAACAAGACAATCCGATCGAAGGAAGGACACTGAGAATACTTGACAAACAAAAAGAACAGGAATCAAACCGAATGGTTATAAAGGTTCCTACAGACAATATAAAACATCATGATTAGATCCATCGATCTAAAAAGAAAAGCTCAACTACATATATATCTTCCAATAACGATATGTATCCCTGAATATCAAGAATTCACGGTGCATGCGTTACTGGATTCTGGTGCAGAAGCCAGTTTACTACAAGAAGTATTTATACCCCAGCAACTCTGGGTACCCTTAGACAAGAAAGGAATACTAAACGACTTTATGGGAAGACAAGTTCCTGTTATTCATAAAGCAAAACATCTACAGGTACAAATACCTGACATACATGGAAATAATAAAACATACAGCTTTGATTTTGCATTACTACCAAAAGAATTTGATATTGATTGCATTCTTGGGATGGACAATCTTAGACATCTCCCTCCATTCAACAAATATTATTTCGAACTCGACGGAGTTCTCGTCCCCCGAGTAACGCTACCTGCTACAATTGCACCACATTATACTCCCGCAGCACAGCGTGGTGACAAACCTGTTACATTAATTGACAATGTCAGAACACCGAAAATAGTACAACCAAAAATTTGTACCTACAATATACCAACAACAAATGAATTTGAAATATTAATACATAATATGTTAGAACCTCTCTATTCAGATAATCCATTAAAATGGTTTGATAAAGCACCAAGATATTGCCAAATCGAACTAATGGAACAATACAAAGATGCCAAAGTTCGGGTCAACAGTATCATGGTTTCACCAACTGACAAAGAGGAGTTTTCAAAACAAATAAAAGACTTGTTAGATTTAAAATTAATACAAAAAAGTTTCAGCACTCACTCATCTCCAGCTTTCTTAGTAAGAAAACATGCCGAAATTAAAAGAGGAAAAGCAAGAATGGTAATAAACTACAGAAAGCTTAATAGCTATACTAAATTTGATGGATATTTTATTCCTTCTGCTGAACATCTAACTAAACAAATCCAAGGAGCAAAATATTATAGTAAATTCGACGCGAAATCAGGATTTTGGCAATTAAAACTTGCTGATAAACAGTCTATAGAACTAACTGCATTCAGTTGCCCACAAGGACATTTTGAATGGTTAGTTATGCCTTTTGGATTGAAAAATGCACCACAAGTATTCCAAAAATGGATGAACTCTATGTTCGGACACTTACCCTTTGTAACTGTATATATAGACGACATCCTTGTATTCTCTAACTCTGCCGAAGAACACAAGCAACATCTTCTTGCAGTCGTACAAATATTACTTCAAAATGGTGTTATTTTAAGTCCTAAAAAAATTGAATTATTTAAAAAAGAAATAGATTTTCTTGGAAAAAGAATTAAAAATGGACAAATAGAATTACAACAACACATTTATACTAAAATTAAAGATTTTCCCAATACATTCAAAACATTAAAGGAACTCCAAAGTTTTTTAGGATTACTAAATTATGGCAGAAAATTTATTCCTAATTTATCAGCCAAAACCAAAAATTTACAAAAAAAGCTAACAGAAGAGCAAGCAAAATATAAACAACATAACGGAGAACAACCAAGAAGATGGAATACAGACAAAATTCCTATTACCTTACAAAAACAAGAAGAAGAAGAAATACAAAAAATCAAAGATCTAATAAAGGATCAAAAAATCCTCTATTTTCCTTCAGATGAAGAATTACTTACACTACAAACTGACGCTTCTGACCATTTTTGGGCAGGAGTATTAATTGCTAAACAAAAGGAAGTTGTAGCATACTCTTCCGGTAAATTCAGCAAACCCCAAATTAAATATGCTACCTACGATAAAGAATTGTTAGCTATTAAATTAGCAATAAAAAGTTTACGAATTTACCTTTTACATAGACAATTCATAATAGAAACAGATAACAAATCTGTTGCTCAATTCTTAAAGAAAAAGACTGTAAACAATCCGGAAGAAAATCTTCGAAGAATTAGATTAGCTATGTATTTGGAAATCTTTAACTATGATGTCAAATATATTCCAGGATACACTAATTTTGCTGCTGATCTTCTTACCAGGTTATGAAAAATGGATGACGAAGATATAAAAAGAATCAAGGAATTATTAGAAACTATGAAAAGGCAGGAAGATTTCCAACAAGCAAAATCATCCAAAAAAGCAAAGCAAACCTCCAAAGAGGCCTCTTCTTCCTCGCAAGTATCCGAGGACAACAGTACTCCCACAGGAGTAAAGGAAGAAAAGGTCCAACAGACCAAAACTATTCAAACAACCAAAGGAAAGGCAACACCTTCCAGTGCAACTCAGAAATTTGTTCCAATGAACAAAGGAAAGGCAATTGCTCCCACAGGAGTACAAAGACCATACGTATCGGCCGTGGTCAAAGACTGGTACAATCTGGAGATGAAAGCCTCAAATCCAAACTTATATGATAACTTCAATGGATGCTTTAAAGCCATCCAATCTTCAGACCACAGGGCTGCAAATT
The DNA here is from genome assembly GCA_030737815.1 of Allium fistulosum. Taxonomy (NCBI): domain Eukaryota; kingdom Viridiplantae; phylum Streptophyta; class Magnoliopsida; order Asparagales; family Amaryllidaceae; genus Allium; species Allium fistulosum. Next base: position 242,374,608 of record CM060902.1, read on the forward strand.
TCTGGTTAACACAACTAGAAAAAACTTATTTGGGACTAAAACATACAATATCCCAAAAGGAGAAAAAATTACAAGACACTCAAAAACTAGTGTCTAAATTATCTCAACATTCTTTTACATCTAGGTCTGAAGTCCTAGATTTAAAGGAAGCAGAATTGTTCACTGACAATTCAGCTGAACACAGCCAATTGAAAACAATATTTGCACAAATGCAAACATCTGATCTCGTAAATCTAAGAATTCAAGACTTTCTAGAATTACTTAGACTTTATGAGATAAACAACACGAAAACCAAAGAGATGGAAGCGGAAATGACGGTACAAGACATGATCTCTCTGTATCAGCAACATCTCATAGATGAAAGCAACCTTCTTCTATTTTTCAAAAAATTAGAAGACACAGAGTTCACAAAACTCTTAGAAAATGAAGAATTAATTCTCAATAACAACAGAAGACCACGCTTAATAGCTTGTTTTTCTGAAATACAAAAATATCAAAAACATATCAAGAAAGGCTTGGTGCACGAAATCTATGTCAACACAAGCCATCCTGAAGAATATACAGGTTATATTCCAGATATATGTACAGCAAAACTTGTCGAGCATTCAAGCAGGTTTTTTACCATGTTCATGTTCAAAGTATGGAGCATTTGGGAAGAAAGACAATATATACGTCTTTATCCTTCTATTCAGTTATGGGAATTACACAGAGTAACTGAAAACCCCACACATGAATTTGTTAAATTCAATCGAAAAGAATTTAATGAAGAAACTGAACGACTCCTAGCAGCACAAGAGTTCTTTTCTGAAGCCATTAATAAAGGCGAAGTCGGATCACACTCCGCAACTGAAAGCAAAACCATATTACTATTAGACTACCTATCAGCCTTTGAACCATCTACAGACAGAATAATGAAAGTTCAACGATTTTTAGATAGTCTCAAAATTGGGCCAGTAGGAACAATGGCTCAAGAAGAATACTTTGAAGAGCAAGTGGAAAAAGAACGATCAAGACAAGACTCTATAATGCGAGACACTATGGGGACCGACCCTTTTGACGACGAATCTCTAGCTAATCTAGAGATTCACAATTGAATCAGAAGCATGGTGGACCACATTCCAGAATAAAAGGACAGAGAATCTAGCCTCTATACTAGAGTAACCTTTACAGCTTACCTCCTGCAAAAATAAACTAAGGGACACATCCTCAACCTATAAGGGACACATCCTCCACCTATATGGGACACATCTTCTACCTATAAGGGACACATATTAGCCCTATTATGGACACATCATGCCTCAGAAATAATAAATAAAGAAGAAATGAAGCTATAAAAGGAGGACTCAATTCAGAAGAAGGATCATCGGAATAACCATCTTCTTCAGTTTCTTTCTTCTCTTAATATTGTATCTGCAAACCTTGTAATATTATCTAGTATTGTAATAAAATTTCAGTTTCTGCAAATAGTATCTGTTGCTGTTTATTTTTTCTGCTTTCAAAGTAAGGTGCTTCAAATTGGTATCAGAGCTATAACCTGATTCTGTGGAATCTTCAGATTCTTGTTCAGAATCTTCAAATGAAGATACTTCTTCATTTGCTTTATATTTAAAATAGTTTATTGCTATTGAATGTTTTTCATAATAAGAATAAAGTTCTGTGCTATCAATTTCTCCTGTAAGTTCTTTTTCCTGAAGAATTAGATATTTTTGATAGTAAGTGGGATCAATTTCTTCTACGTTTATTTTGTTATTTTCTTCAGAGGTATATTTGACCATTCTGATGCTGTTAAGCGAATGGATCGTTGGTGTATTCTTACCAAATCCTGAGGTTGTAGTTTGTTTTTGTAATTTATTACTTATGTTTTTTACATCTAATTTAATTTCCTGAAGTAGATCAATCATAAAATTATGAATCCCATTTTTTGGGTTTTCTTGTGTAGGAATATGAACAACATGCTCATATTGTTCAGTATTAAGATTAAATTGACACTTATGCGTGTCTAGAACAACAAGTTTATTGTTTTCCATAGAAAGAGAGTCTTTTGAACATAATTCAATTATGAGTTTTACAAAACCTTTGCAATTAGATATTTAATTCGAATAATAAATTTAGATTCACAGTCCTATTGTTATCAGATTAGTTTTGACCCTAGATTAAGCGGCTAGACACGATACCCCTTAATGCTTTTCTAGCATACCGTGGCTTTATAGTAGGGTTAGGCCTCGAATTATCAACCACAAGCTTATACCGTCGCTTCACTTAAGTAGAGCACAGCAATGGTTCGTTTCCTACTCCACTGCGTAATAATCAATAACAATAGATGGTGGAATTGACTTAAAATTCGAAAAAATTTCAGATGGCTAGAAGGTTTGCAGACTCATAATGAATCATGCTCAAAAGAATGGCTTAAGCTTTCATTTTTTTTAAAACTATCAGTCTACCTATCAGCGGAAAGCGGAAATAACAACTCTTGTGCTGCTAGGAGTCGTTCAGTTTCTTCATTAAATTCTTTTCGATTGAATTTAACAAATTCATGTGTGGGGTTTTCAGTTACTCTGTGTAATTCCCATAACTGAATAGAAGGATAAAGACGTATATATTGTCTTTCTTCCCAAATGCTCCATACTTTGAACATGAACATGGTAAAAAACCTGCTTGAATGCTCGACAAGTTTTGTTGTACATATATCTGGAATATAACCTGTATATTCTTCAGGATGGCTTGTGTTGACATAGATTTCGTGCACCAAGCCTTTCTTGATATGTTTTTGATATTTTTGTATTTCAGAAAAACAAGCTATTAAGCGTGGTCTTCTGTTGTTTTTGAGAATTAATTCTTCATTTTCTAAGAGTTTTGTGAACTCTGTGTCTTCTAATTTTTTGAAAAATAGAAGAAGGTTGCTTTCATCTATGAGATGTTGCTGATACAGAGAGATCATGTCTTGTACCGTCATTTCCGCTTCCATCTCTTTGGTTTTCGTGTTGTTTATCTCATAAAGTCTAAGTAATTCTAGAAAGTCTTGAATTCTTAGATTTACGAGATCAGATGTTTGCATTTGTGCAAATATTGTTTTCAATTGGCTGTGTTCAGCTGAATTGTCAGTGAACAATTCTGCTTCCTTTAAATCTAGGACTTCAGACCTAGATGTAAAAGAATGTTGAGATAATTTAGACACTAGTTTTTGAGTGTCTTGTAATTTTTTCTCCTTTTGGGATATTGTATGTTTTAGTCCCAAATAAGTTTTTTCTAGTTGTGTTAACCAGAAATTTGCAGCCCTGTGGTCTGAAGATTCATGTTGTACCGTCATTTCCGCTTCCATCTCTTTGGTTTTCGTGTTGTTTATCTCATAAAGTCTAAGTAATTCTAGAAAGTCTTGAATTCTTAGATTTACGAGATCAGATGTTTGCATTTGTGCAAATATTGTTTTCAATTGGCTGTGTTCAGCTGAATTGTCAGTGAACAATTCTGCTTCCTTTAAATCTAGGACTTCAGACCTAGATGTAAAAGAATGTTGAGATAATTTAGACACTAGTTTTTGAGTGTCTTGTAATTTTTTCTCCTTTTGGGATATTGTATGTTTTAGTCCCAAATAAGTTTTTTCTAGTTGTGTTAACCAGAAATTTGCAGCCCTGTGGTCTGAAGATTGGATGGCTTTAAAGCATCCATTGAAGTTATCATATAAGTTTGGATTTGAGGCTTTCATCTCCAGATTGTACCAGTCTTTGACCACGGCCGATACGTATGGTCTTTGTACTCCTGTGGGAGCAATTGCCTTTCCTTTGTTCATTGGAACAAATTTCTGAGTTGCACTGGAAGGTGTTGCCTTTCCTTTGGTTGTTTGAATAGTTTTGGTCTGTTGGACCTTTTCTTCCTTTACTCCTGTGGGAGTACTGTTGTCCTCGGATACTTGCGAGGAAGAAGAGGCCTCTTTGGAGGTTTGCTTTGCTTTTTTGGATGATTTTGCTTGTTGGAAATCTTCCTGCCTTTTCATAGTTTCTAATAATTCCTTGATTCTTTTTATATCTTCGTCATCCATTTTTCATAACCTGGTAAGAAGATCAGCAGCAAAATTAGTGTATCCTGGAATATATTTGACATCATAGTTAAAGATTTCCAAATACATAGCTAATCTAATTCTTCGAAGATTTTCTTCCGGATTGTTTACAGTCTTTTTCTTTAAGAATTGAGCAACAGATTTGTTATCTGTTTCTATTATGAATTGTCTATGTAAAAGGTAAATTCGTAAACTTTTTATTGCTAATTTAATAGCTAACAATTCTTTATCGTAGGTAGCATATTTAATTTGGGGTTTGCTGAATTTACCGGAAGAGTATGCTACAACTTCCTTTTGTTTAGCAATTAATACTCCTGCCCAAAAATGGTCAGAAGCGTCAGTTTGTAGTGTAAGTAATTCTTCATCTGAAGGAAAATAGAGGATTTTTTGATCCTTTATTAGATCTTTGATTTTTTGTATTTCTTCTTCTTCTTGTTTTTGTAAGGTAATAGGAATTTTGTCTGTATTCCATCTTCTTGGTTGTTCTCCGTTATGTTGTTTATATTTTGCTTGCTCTTCTGTTAGCTTTTTTTGTAAATTTTTGGTTTTGGCTGATAAATTAGGAATAAATTTTCTGCCATAATTTAGTAATCCTAAAAAACTTTGGAGTTCCTTTAATGTTTTGAATGTATTGGGAAAATCTTTAATTTTAGTATAAATGTGTTGTTGTAATTCTATTTGTCCATTTTTAATTCTTTTTCCAAGAAAATCTATTTCTTTTTTAAATAATTCAATTTTTTTAGGACTTAAAATAACACCATTTTGAAGTAATATTTGTACGACTGCAAGAAGATGTTGCTTGTGTTCTTCGGCAGAGTTAGAGAATACAAGGATGTCGTCTATATATACAGTTACAAAGGGTAAGTGTCCGAACATAGAGTTCATCCATTTTTGGAATACTTGTGGTGCATTTTTCAATCCAAAAGGCATAACTAACCATTCAAAATGTCCTTGTGGGCAACTGAATGCAGTTAGTTCTATAGACTGTTTATCAGCAAGTTTTAATTGCCAAAATCCTGATTTCGCGTCGAATTTACTATAATATTTTGCTCCTTGGATTTGTTTAGTTAGATGTTCAGCAGAAGGAATAAAATATCCATCAAATTTAGTATAGCTATTAAGCTTTCTGTAGTTTATTACCATTCTTGCTTTTCCTCTTTTAATTTCGGCATGTTTTCTTACTAAGAAAGCTGGAGATGAGTGAGTGCTGAAACTTTTTTGTATTAATTTTAAATCTAACAAGTCTTTTATTTGTTTTGAAAACTCCTCTTTGTCAGTTGGTGAAACCATGATACTGTTGACCCGAACTTTGGCATCTTTGTATTGTTCCATTAGTTCGATTTGGCAATATCTTGGTGCTTTATCAAACCATTTTAATGGATTATCTGAATAGAGAGGTTCTAACATATTATGTATTAATATTTCAAATTCATTTGTTGTTGGTATATTGTAGGTACAAATTTTTGGTTGTACTATTTTCGGTGTTCTGACATTGTCAATTAATGTAACAGGTTTGTCACCACGCTGTGCTGCGGGAGTATAATGTGGTGCAATTGTAGCAGGTAGCGTTACTCGGGGGACGAGAACTCCGTCGAGTTCGAAATAATATTTGTTGAATGGAGGGAGATGTCTAAGATTGTCCATCCCAAGAATGCAATCAATATCAAATTCTTTTGGTAGTAATGCAAAATCAAAGCTGTATGTTTTATTATTTCCATGTATGTCAGGTATTTGTACCTGTAGATGTTTTGCTTTATGAATAACAGGAACTTGTCTTCCCATAAAGTCGTTTAGTATTCCTTTCTTGTCTAAGGGTACCCAGAGTTGCTGGGGTATAAATACTTCTTGTAGTAAACTGGCTTCTGCACCAGAATCCAGTAACGCATGCACCGTGAATTCTTGATATTCAGGGATACATATCGTTATTGGAAGATATATATGTAGTTGAGCTTTTCTTTTTAGATCGATGGATCTAATCATGATGTTTTATATTGTCTGTAGGAACCTTTATAACCATTCGGTTTGATTCCTGTTCTTTTTGTTTGTCAAGTATTCTCAGTGTCCTTCCTTCGATCGGATTGTCTTGTTTAAAGCTCATACGATGACTGATACTTTTTAGTATATCAGGGGTTAGTTCAACTTCAGACATTTTGTTGTATGACAAAGATCTATTTAAGGTGTTCGGTGAGCTTGTACTTTCTTCTTTATGTTTGGTTATAGTGGAAATTGTATTTCCGGATGCAATAAAATATTCTGTAGGCAATTGTATCTTTGGTTTGAGAGATTTTACAAAAACTTGAATTTCATTATCGAATTTCAAATGTCTTATGTCTACTAATCTAGGTTGGATTGTTTTTCCCAACCCGACTTCAAATAATTTAACAAATTGTTTGGGTGTTATTGATTTAAATGTAGCAGTATCATTTAAGGCCATACAATGTTCCCATTGTATGCCAAGAACTTTAGATCCTGATAGAAGTTCAATATTTTGTAAGTTTACTGATAATGTACAGGCTTTTTCTATATTTTGATCGTCAAGACTTATACAAAAATCAGGATGTATATTTACTCCAAATAATCTATTTGCTAAATTTGACTTAGCTCCCCCAATAATACTATTTAAAGGGTTATTGATAATTCTTTCATCCATACAGACTATCATTATTGGAGTATCTATTCCTGTTCTAAATAATCCTGTTATTTTTAGTTGTATTAGACCTATATGGAGATATTTCATTTTTGGATATTTAGCTTTTAGTTTTTCAATTTTACTTTTATTTAAAAGGCTTATAGAAGTAAAATCTTCTTCTCCTTTTAATTCTATATTTCCTTGCATTCGTTCGAATATATATGTATGTTGATTTAGAAATCTAGATCTAAAAGTTAATGGTTTATAAATATCCTTTCTGTCTGAGTGAGGAATTGCTTCTTTTAATTTTTCTAAATCTTCATCAGTGACCTCAAATTGTTCTCCTGTACTATTTTGTATTTGTGGGTTTGATGTTTCTTCAGAAGTAAATGTGTTCATATATATCCTATATTCTTGATATGATTCTGACTCTTTATTTCTTGATGATCTAGATGTGGAACCACTTAATGGGGTGAATGTATCGTGATCGTATATTTCTTCTTTTATAATCGGTAGATCTTCGTATTTATGTAAAACAAGTAATCCTATTGGATCTCCTTGTTCTATAATATAATCTTTATCTTCCATACTAGTACTTTTAAATAGTATAGAAGCATTATTTTTAGAAAGTGGTTCGATTAATCCATGTGTTATAAAAATATTTTCTTTTGTATGTTTTGGTATATTATAAATCTGCCCATAATATCCTAGTGGGATTTTTATTAGTAAATCTAAAAATACCTCGGTTGTGAAGTATCGTCTTAATCTAGAGCATTTGGCTGCATATAATGTATAACCCGGAGAATTTATTTTTTCCTTTTTAGGGAGTATAGCATATATAGTTAGTGGAATAATTTTTATTTGATTATGTGTTTGATTAATTGTAATCATGTTTATTTTAAAATTATCAAACGAATCATTAATTTCATCTTCATTTTCAGTAGTGTCAGAATAAACAGATTCAATTTCATAAACTGATGAGTTAGCATCACTAGATATATCTTCAATAGTGCCAACATTAATACCGTATTCTTCAATATTAGATATTACAATATTTTGTATATTTGTTGGACATTCATTAGCATAATGTCCTTCTTTATTACATTTAAAACATTTGCAGCCTTTTCGGAAATTTTTCTTTTTAATAAATTTTTTCTTAGAAAACCTGTTTTCTTTTCTAAATTTCTTCTTATATTCTGGCTTCCACTTTTTCCTAGTAATTCTATATTTTGGTTTTGTTCTTCTTTTAAAATTTCTTTTTCTTTCGAATTTAGGCGGACATCCAAATTGAGTATTAATATCTTCAGTATATTTTGTACAACAGGAAAATCCAAGTTTTGAGTTTTTAATTTTATTTTTCATTTGTTTGTGCGCACTTGCTTGCTCACAAACTCTTTCCATAGTATCCATACATGCCTTTTTTAACAAGCCCGTGTTATGGTTTTCGTCTGTAGTGCTTTGTCTTAAAATGTCGTACCTTTCTTGTATAATGTTATTCCATGGATAAGGTATTTTTGTAAAAAATCCTTTTACCCAGAAAACCTTTTGGTCATTATTTTTTAAATGAAAAAGTAGCCCTATGTATTTGGCAGTAAATTCTTCTAACATACAAATATCGCATAATTGTATTTTTAATAATTGTTTTTCATAGTCAGTATCTTCAAGGAATGTTTCTCCTGTAAAATCCGCTAGTAATAATTTTAATAATTCCCCAAGAGCTTCTTGTTTGGATTGGATATTTCTAATCCGTTGTAATTGATTTGGATTTATTCTTTCAAGATTTAGTAACCAGGCTAAAGCATCACCTGTCCAGTAACTGGTAGCGTAATGTATATATTCCATTACACTCATATTTGGAGGTAATAAATAAATTGTTCCGCTTATATGTTGAAGCCATGTTATAATATATTTTCTTATTTTTCTATGTGGAAGTCTATCTATATTGAAAGTTAAGGAATAAGATGAAGATGGTTGTTCATTATAAAAATCTTTTAGTTGTTTTCTAGATGAGTGAAATCTAATCCAATCTGATCTCGTACCATGTCTAAGCATTTCAGGGTAAGGATCAGTATGTGGATTGTTTTGTTCTTGTTCTTGATCTTCCATAACTATATCAGAGTTAAGATCATTTATCATGGAAGCACTATCTGGTGGAGGTAAGAATAGTGCACTTCTACTAGATTCGGCTTCATTGGCGTTTATGTTGAAAATAAGTTTATCTGATGTATCAGAGCTATAACCTGATTCTGTGGAATCTTCAGATTCTTGTTCAGAATCTTCAAATGAAGATACTTCTTCATTTGCTTTATATTTAAAATAGTTTATTGCTATTGAATGTTTTTCATAATAAGAATAAAGTTCTGTGCTATCAATTTCTCCTGTAAGTTCTTTTTCCTGAAGAATTAGATATTTTTGATAGTAAGTGGGATCAATTTCTTCTACGTTTATTTTGTTATTTTCTTCAGAGGTATATTTGACCATTCTGATGCTGTTAAGCGAATGGATCGTTGGTGTATTCTTACCAAATCCTGAGGTTGTAGTTTGTTTTTGTAATTTATTACTTATGTTTTTTACATCTAATTTAATTTCCTGAAGTAGATCAATCATAAAATTATGAATCCCATTTTTTGGGTTTTCTTGTGTAGGAATATGAACAACATGCTCATATTGTTCAGTATTAAGATTAAATTGACACTTATGCGTGTCTAGAACAACAAGTTTATTGTTTTCCATAGAAAGAGAGTCTTTTGAACATAATTCAATTATGAGTTTTACAAAACCTTTGCAATTAGATATTTAATTCGAATAATAAATTTAGATTCACAGTCCTATTGTTATCAGATTAGTTTTGACCCTAGATTAAGCGGCTAGACACGATACCCCTTAATGCTTTTCTAGCATACCGTGGCTTTATAGTAGGGTTAGGCCTCGAATTATCAACCACAAGCTTATACCGTCGCTTCACTTAAGTAGAGCACAGCAATGGTTCGTTTCCTACTCCACTGCGTAATAATCAATAACAATAGATGGTGGAATTGACTTAAAATTCGAAAAAATTTCAGATGGCTAGAAGGTTTGCAGACTCATAATGAATCATGCTCAAAAGAATGGCTTAAGCTTTCATTTTTAAAATTTTAAAAAATTTGTACTCTTTTTTTTTTTTTTTTTTTTTTACTGCTTTATCAGAACATATACAAGATGATCAAAAATAGAAAATATAAAACAGAATGACTTACCTAGTCTAAGCCAGGCTCTGATACCAATTTGAAGCACCTTACTTTGAAAGCAGAAAAAATAAACAGCAACAGATACTATTTGCAGAAACTGAAATTTTATTACAATACTAGATAATATTACAAGGTTTGCAGATACAATATTAAGAGAAGAAAGAAACTGAAGAAGATGGTTATTCCGATGATCCTTCTTCTGAATTGAGTCCTCCTTTTATAGCTTCATTTCTTCTTTATTTATTATTTCTGAGGCATGAAGATGGTTATTTGTCAAGAACATAAGGTTCTTGACAAGCCCCAAATTTAATGTTATTAAAGTAGGATGGTTACGAAGTCGGAAATGACGATACCAATTTTGATTTCATACAATACCAATTTTCTGATACAGAGAGACCACATAAAATTATGAATCCCATTTTTTGGGTTTTCTTGTGTAGGAATATGAACAACATGCTCATATTGTTCAGTATTAAGATTAAATTGACACTTATGCGTGTCTAGAACAACAAGTTTATTGTTTTCCATAGAAAGAGAGTCTTTTGAACATAATTCAATTATGAGTTTTACAAAACCTTTGCAATTAGATATTTAATTCGAATAATAAATTTAGATTCACAGTCCTATTGTTATCAGATTAGTTTTGACCCTAGATTAAGCGGCTAGACACGATACCCCTTAATGCTTTTCTAGCATACCGTGGCTTTATAGTAGGGTTAGGCCTCGAATTATCAACCACAAGCTTATACCGTCGCTTCACTTAAGTAGAGCACATCAATGGTTCGTTTCCTACTCCACTGCGTAATAATCAATAACAATAGATGGTGGAATTGACTTAAAATTCGAAAAAATTTCAGATGGCTAGAAGGTTTGCAGACTCATAATGAATCATGCTCAAAAGAATGGCTTAAGCTTTCATTTTTAAAATTTTAAAAAATTTGTACTCTTTTTTTTTTTTTTTTTTTACTGCTTTATCAGAACATATACAAGATGATCAAAAATAGAAAATATAAAACAGAATGACTTACCTAGCCTATAAATTGCTCTGATACCAATTTGAAGCACCTTACTTTGAAAGCAGAAAAAATAAACAGCAACAGATACTATTTGCAGAAACTGAAATTTTATTACAATACTAGATAATATTACAAGGTTTGCAGATACAATATTAAGAGAAGAAAGAAACTGAAGAAGATGGTTATTCCGATGATCCTTCTTCTGAATTGAGTCCTCCTTTTATAGCTTCATTTCTTCTTTATTTATTATTTCTGAGGCATGATGTGTCCATAATAGGGCTAATATGTGTCCCTTATAGGTAGAAGATGTGTCCCATATAGGTGGAGGATGTGTCCCTTATAGGTTGAGGATGTGTCCCTTAGTTTATTTTTGCAGGAGGTAAGCTGTAAAGGTTACTCTAGTATAGAGGCTAGATTCTCTGTCCTTTTATTCTGGAATGTGGTCCACCATGCTTCTGATTCAATTGTGAATCTCTAGATTAGCTAGAGATTCGTCGTCAAAAGGGTCGGTCCCCATAGTGTCTCGCATTATAGAGTCTTGTCTTGATCGTTCTTTTTCCACTTGCTCTTCAAAGTATTCTTCTTGAGCCATTGTTCCTACTGGCCCAATTTTGAGACTATCTAAAAATCGTTGAACTTTCATTATTCTGTCTGTAGATGGTTCAAAGGCTGATAGGTAGTCTAATAGTAATATGGTTTTGCTTTCAGTTGCGGAGTGTGATCCGACTTCGCCTTTATTAATGGCTTCAGAAAAGAACTCTTGTGCTGCTAGGAGTCGTTCAGTTTCTTCATTAAATTCTTTTCGATTGAATTTAACAAATTCATGTGTGGGGTTTTCAGTTACTCTGTGTAATTCCCATAACTGAATAGAAGGATAAAGACGTATATATTGTCTTTCTTCCCAAATGCTCCATACTTTGAACATGAACATGGTAAAAAACCTGCTTGAATGCTCGACAAGTTTTGCTGTACATATATCTGGAATATAACCTGTATATTCTTCAGGATGGCTTGTGTTGACATAGATTTCGTGCACCAAGCCTTTCTTGATATGTTTTTGATATTTTTGTATTTCAGAAAAACAAGCTATTAAGCGTGGTCTTCTGTTGTTATTGAGAATTAATTCTTCATTTTCTAAGAGTTTTGTGAACTCTGTGTCTTCTAATTTTTTGAAAAATAGAAGAAGGTTGCTTTCATCTAAGAGATGTTGCTGATACAGAGAGATCATGTCTTGTACCGTCATTTCCGCTTCCATCTCTTTGGTTTTCGTGTTGTTTATCTCATAAAGTCTAAGTAATTCTAGAAAGTCTTGAATTCTTAGATTTACGAGATCAGATGTTTGCATTTGTGCAAATATTGTTTTCAATTGGCTGTGTTCAGCTGAATTGTCAGTGAACAATTCTGCTTCCTTTAAATCTAGGACTTCAGACCTAGATGTAAAAGAATGTTGAGATAATTTAGACACTAGTTTTTGAGTGTCTTGTAATTTTTTCTCCTTTTGGGATATTGTATGTTTTAGTCCCAAATAAGTTTTTTCTAGTTGTGTTAACCAGAAATTTGCAGCCCTGTGGTCTGAAGATTGGATGGCTTTAAAGCATCCATTGAAGTTATCATATAAGTTTGGATTTGAGGCTTTCATCTCCAGATTGTACCAGTCTTTGACCACGGCCGATACGTATGGTCTTTGTACTCCTGTGGGAGCAATTGCCTTTCCTTTGTTCATTGGAACAAATTTCTGAGTTGCACTGGAAGGTGTTGCCTTTCCTTTGGTTGTTTGAATAGTTTTGGTCTGTTGGACCTTTTCTTCCTTTACTCCTGTGGGAGTACTGTTGTCCTCGGATACTTGCGAGGAAGAAGAGGCCTCTTTGGAGGTTTGCTTTGCTTTTTTGGATGATTTTGCTTGTTGGAAATCTTCCTGCCTTTTCATAGTTTCTAATAATTCCTTGATTCTTTTTATATCTTCGTCATCCATTTTTCATAACCTGGTAAGAAGATCAGCAGCAAAATTAGTGTATCCTGGAATATATTTGACATCATAGTTAAAGATTTCCAAATACATAGCTAATCTAATTCTTCGAAGATTTTCTTCCGGATTGTTTACAGTCTTTTTCTTTAAGAATTGAGCAACAGATTTGTTATCTGTTTCTATTATGAATTGTCTATGTAAAAGGTAAATTCGTAAACTTTTTATTGCTAATTTAATAGCTAACAATTCTTTATCGTAGGTAGCATATTTAATTTGGGGTTTGCTGAATTTACCGGAAGAGTATGCTACAACTTCCTTTTGTTTAGCAATTAATAATCCTGCCCAAAAATGGTCAGAAGCGTCAGTTTGTAGTGTAAGTAATTCTTCATCTGAAGGAAAATAGAGGATTTTTTGATCCTTTATTAGATCTTTGATTTTTTGTATTTCTTCTTCTTCTTGTTTTTGTAAGGTAATAGGAATTTTGTCTGTATTCCATCTTCTTGGTTGTTCTCCGTTATGTTGTTTATATTTTGCTTGCTCTTCTGTTAGCTTTTTTTGTAAATTTTTGGTTTTGGCTGATAAATTAGGAATAAATTTTCTACCATAATTTAGTAATCCTAAAAAACTTTGGAGTTCCTTTAATGTTTTGAATGTATTGGGAAAATCTTTAATTTTAGTATAAATGTGTTGTTGTAATTCTATTTGTCCATTTTTAATTCTTTTTCCAAGAAAATCTATTTCTTTTTTAAATAATTCAATTTTTTTAGGACTTAAAATAACACCATTTTGAAGTAATATTTGTACGACTGCAAGAAGATGTTGCTTGTGTTCTTCGGCAGAGTTAGAGAATACAAGGATGTCGTCTATATATACAGTTACAAAGGGTAAGTGTCCGAACATAGAGTTCATCCATTTTTGGAATACTTGTGGTGCATTTTTCAATCCAAAAGGCATAACTAACCATTCAAAATGTCCTTGTGGGCAACTGAATGCAGTTAGTTCTATAGACTGTTTATCAGCAAGTTTTAATTGCCAAAATCCTGATTTCGCGTCGAATTTACTATAATATTTTGCTCCTTGGATTTGTTTAGTTAGATGTTCAGCAGAAGGAATAAAATATCCATCAAATTTAGTATAGCTATTAAGCTTTCTGTAGTTTATTACCATTCTTGCTTTTCCTCTTTTAATTTCGGCATGTTTTCTTACTAAGAAAGCTGGAGATGAGTGAGTGCTGAAACTTTTTTGTATTAATTTTAAATCTAACAAGTCTTTTATTTGTTTTGAAAACTCCTCTTTGTCAGTTGGTGAAACCATGATACTGTTGACCCGAACTTTGGCATCTTTGTATTGTTCCATTAGTTCGATTTGGCAATATCTTGGTGCTTTATCAAACCATTTTAATGGATTATCTGAATAGAGAGGTTCTAACATATTATGTATTAATATTTCAAATTCATTTGTTGTTGGTATATTGTAGGTACAAATTTTTGGTTGTACTATTTTCGGTGTTCTGACATTGTCAATTAATGTAACAGGTTTGTCACCACGCTGTGCTGCGGGAGTATAATGTGGTGCAATTGTAGCAGGTAGCGTTACTCGGGGGACGAGAACTCCGTCGAGTTCGAAATAATATTTGTTGAATGGAGGGAGATGTCTAAGATTGTCCATCCCAAGAATGCAATCAATATCAAATTCTTTTGGTAGTAATGCAAAATCAAAGCTGTATGTTTTATTATTTCCATGTATGTTAGGTATTTGTACCTGTAGATGTTTTGCTTTATGAATAACAGGAACTTGTCTTCCCATAAAGTCGTTTAGTATTCCTTTCTTGTCTAAGGGTACCCAGAGTTGCTGGGGTATAAATACTTCTTGTAGTAAACTGGCTTCTGCACCAGAATCCAGTAACGCATGCACCGTGAATTCTTGATATTCAGGGATACATATCGTTATTGGAAGATATATATGTAGTTGAGCTTTTCTTTTTAGATCGATGGATCTAATCATGATGTTTTATATTGTCTGTAGGAACCTTTATAACCATTCGGTTTGATTCCTGTTCTTTTTGTTTGTCAAGTATTCTCAGTGTCCTTCCTTCGATCGGATTGTCTTGTTTAAAGCTCATACGATGACTGATACTTTTTAGTATATCAGGGGTTAGTTCAACTTCAGACATTTTGTTGTATGACAAAGATCTATTTAAGGTGTTCGGTGAGCTTGTACTTTCTTCTTTATGTTTGGTTATAGTGGAAATTGTATTTCCGGATGCAATAAAATATTCTGTAGGCAATTGTATCTTTGGTTTGAGAGATTTTACAAAAACTTGAATTTCATTATCGAATTTCAAATGTCTTATGTCTACTAATCTAGGTTGGATTGTTTTTCCCAACCCGACTTCAAATAATTTAACAAATTGTTTGGGTGTTATTGATTTAAATGTAGCAGTATCATTTAAGGCCATACAATGTTCCCATTGTATGCCAAGAACTTTAGATCCTGATAGAAGTTCAATATTTTGTAAGTTTACTGATAATGTACAGGCTTTTTCTATATTTTGATCGTCAAGACTTATACAAAAATCAGGATGTATATTTACTCCAAATAATCTATTTGCTAAATTTGACTTAGCTCCCCCAATAATACTATTTAAAGGGTTATTGATAATTCTTTCATCCATACAGACTATCATTATTGGAGTATCTATTCCTGTTCTAAATAATCCTGTTATTTTTAGTTGTATTAGACCTATATGGAGATATTTCATTTTTGGATATTTAGCTTTTAGTTTTTCAATTTTACTTTTATTTAAAAGGCTTATAGAAGTAAAATCTTCTTCTCCTTTTAATTCTATATTTCCTTGCATTCGTTCGAATATATATGTATGTTGATTTAGAAATCTAGATCTAAAAGTTAATGGTTTATAAATATCCTTTCTGTCTGAGTGAGGAATTGCTTCTTTTAATTTTTCTAAATCTTCATCAGTGACCTCAAATTGTTCTCCTGTACTATTTTGTATTTGTGGGTTTGATGTTTCTTCAGAAGTAAATGTGTTCATATATATCCTATATTCTTGATATGATTCTGACTCTTTATTTCTTGATGATCTAGATGTGGAACCACTTAATGGGGTGAATGTATCGTGATCGTATATTTCTTCTTTTATAATCGGTAGATCTTCGTATTTATGTAAAACAAGTAATCCTATTGGATCTCCTTGTTCTATAATATAATCTTTATCTTCCATACTAGTACTTTTAAATAGTATAGAAGCATTATTTTTAGAAAGTGGTTCGATTAATCCATGTGTTATAAAAATATTTTCTTTTGTATGTTTTGGTATATTATAAATCTGCCCATAATATCCTAGTGGGATTTTTATTAGTAAATCTAAAAATACCTCGGTTGTGAAGTATCGTCTTAATCTAGAGCATTTGGCTGCATATAATGTATAACCCGGAGAATTTATTTTTTCCTTTTTAGGGAGTATAGCATATATAGTTAGTGGAATAATTTTTATTTGATTATGTGTTTGATTAATTGTAATCATGTTTATTTTAAAATTATCAAACGAATCATTAATTTCATCTTCATTTTCAGTAGTGTCAGAATAAACAGATTCAATTTCATAAACTGATGAGTTAGCATCACTAGATATATCTTCAATAGTGCCAACATTAATACCGTATTCTTCAATATTAGATATTACAATATTTTGTATATTTGTTGGACATTCATTAGCATAATGTCCTTCTTTATTACATTTAAAACATTTGCAGCCTTTTCGGAAATTTTTCTTTTTAATAAATTTTTTCTTAGAAAACCTGTTTTCTTTTCTAAATTTCTTCTTATATTCTGGCTTCCACTTTTTTCTAGTAATTCTATATTTTGGTTTTGTTCTTCTTTTAAAATTTCTTTTTCTTTCGAATTTAGGCGGACATCCAAATTGAGTATTAATATCTTCAGTATATTTTGTACAACAGGAAAATCCAAGTTTTGAGTTTTTAATTTTATTTTTCATTTGTTTGTGCGCACTTGCTTGCTCACAAACTCTTTCCATAGTATCCATACATGCCTTTTTTAACAAGCCCGTGTTATGGTTTTCGTCTGTAGTGCTTTGTCTTAAAATGTCGTACCTTTCTTGTATAATGTTATTCCATGGATAAGGTATTTTTGTAAAAAATCCTTTTACCCAGAAAACCTTTTGGTCATTATTTTTTAAATGAAAAAGTAGCCCTATGTATTTGGCAGTAAATTCTTCTAACATACAAATATCGCATAATTGTATTTTTAATAATTGTTTTTCATAGTCAGTATCTTCAAGGAATGTTTCTCCTGTAAAATCCGCTAGTAATAATTTTAATAATTCCCCAAGAGCTTCTTGTTTGGATTGGATATTTCTAATCCGTTGTAATTGATTTGGATTTATTCTTTCAAGATTTAGTAACCAGGCTAAAGCATCACCTGTCCAGTAACTGGTAGCGTAATGTATATATTCCATTACACTCATATTTGGAGGTAATAAATAAATTGTTCCGCTTATATGTTGAAGCCATGTTATAATATATTTTCTTATTTTTCTATGTGGAAGTCTATCTATATTGAAAGTTAAGGAATAAGATGAAGATGGTTGTTCATTATAAAAATCTTTTAGTTGTTTTCTAGATGAGTGAAATCTAATCCAATCTGATCTCGTACCATGTCTAAGCATTTCAGGGTAAGGATCAGTATGTGGATTGTTTTGTTCTTGTTCTTGATCTTCCATAACTATATCAGAGTTAAGATCATTTATCATGGAAGCACTATCTGGTGGAGGTAAGAATAGTGCACTTCTACTAGATTCGGCTTCATTGGCGTTTATGTTGAAAATAAGTTTATCTGATGTATCAGAGCTATAACCTGATTCTGTGGAATCTTCAGATTCTTGTTCAGAATCTTCAAATGAAGATACTTCTTTATTTGCTTTATATTTAAAATAGTTTATTGCTATTGAATGTTTTTCATAATAAGAATAAAGTTCTGTGCTATCAATTTCTCCTGTAAGTTCTTTTTCCTGAAGAATTAGATATTTTTGATAGTAAGTGGGATCAATTTCTTCTACGTTTATTTTGTTATTTTCTTCAGAGGTATATTTGACCATTCTGATGCTGTTAAGCGAATGGATCGTTGGTGTATTCTTACCAAATCCTGAGGTTGTAGTTTGTTTTTGTAATTTATTACTTATGTTTTTTACATCTAATTTAATTTCCTGAAGTAGATCAATCATAAAATTATGAATCCCATTTTTTGGGTTTTCTTGTGTAGGAATATGAACAACATGCTCATATTGTTCGGTATTAAGATTAAATTGACACTTATGCGTGTCTAGAACAACAAGTTTATTGTTTTCCATAGAAAGAGAGTCTTTTGAACATAATTCAATTATGAGTCTGCAAACCTTCAGTTTTGGTTAGACTGAAAGCAAAAAAAAGAGTGAAGCTTAAGCCATTAAAAAAAAAAAAAAAAAAAAAAAAAGAGTACAAATTTTTTAAAATTTTAAAAATGAAAGCTTAAGCCATCTTCATCTTATTCCTTAACTTTCAATATAGATAGACTTCCACATAGAAAAATAAGAAAATATATTATAACATGGCTTCAACATATAAGCGGAACAATTTATTTATTACCTCCAAATATGAGTGTAATGGAATATATACATTACGCTACCAGTTACTGGACAGGTGATGCTTTAGCCTGGTTACTAAATCTTGAAAGAATAAATCCAAATCAATTACAACGGATTAGAAATATCCAATCCAAACAAGAAGCTCTTGGGGAATTATTAAAATTATTACTAGCGGATTTTACAGGAGAAACATTCCTTGAAGATACTGACTATGAAAAACAATTATTAAAAATACAATTATGCGATATTTGTATGTTAGAAGAATTTACTGCCAAATACATAGGGCTACTTTTTCATTTAAAAAATAATGACCAAAAGGTTTTCTGGGTAAAAGGATTTTTTACAAAAATACCTTATCCATGGAATAACATTATACAAGAAAGGTACGACATTTTAAGACAAAGCACTACAGACGAAAACCATAACACGGGCTTGTTAAAAAAGGCATGTATGGATACTATGGAAAGAGTTTGTGAGCAAGCAAGTGCGCACAAACAAATGAAAAATAAAATTAAAAACTCAAAACTTGGATTTTCCTGTTGTACAAAATATACTGAAGATATTAATACTCAATTTGGATGTCCGCCTAAATTCGAAAGAAAAAGAAATTTTAAAAGAAGAACAAAACCAAAATATAGAATTACTAGAAAAAAGTGGAAGCCAGAATATAAGAAGAAATTTAGAAAAGAAAACAGGTTTTCTAAGAAAAAATTTATTAAAAAGAAAAATTTCCGAAAAGGCTGCAAATGTTTTAAATGTAATAAAGAAGGACATTATGCTAATGAATGTCCAACAAATATACAAAATATTGTAATATCTAATATTGAAGAATACGGTATTAATGTTGGCACTATTGAAGATATATCTAGTGATGCTAACTCATCAGTTTATGAAATTGAATCTGTTTATTCTGACACTACTGAAAATGAAGATGAAATTAATGATTCGTTTGATAATTTTAAAATAAACATGATTACAATTAATCAAACACATAATCAAATAAAAATTATTCCACTAACTATATATGCTATACTCCCTAAAAAGGAAAAAATAAATTCTCCGGGTTATACATTATATGCAGCCAAATGCTCTAGATTAAGACGATACTTCACAACCGAGGTATTTTTAGATTTACTAATAAAAATCCCACTAGGATATTATGGGCAGATTTATAATATACCAAAACATACAAAAGAAAATATTTTTATAACACATGGATTAATCGAACCACTTTCTAAAAATAATGCTTCTATACTATTTAAAAGTACTAGTATGGAAGATAAAGATTATATTATAGAACAAGGAGATCCAATAGGATTACTTGTTTTACATAAATACGAAGATCTACCGATTATAAAAGAAGAAATATACGATCACGATACATTCACCCCATTAAGTGGTTCCACATCTAGATCATCAAGAAATAAAGAGTCAGAATCATATCAAGAATATAGGATATATATGAACACATTTACTTCTGAAGAAACATCAAACCCACAAATACAAAATAGTACAGGAGAACAATTTGAGGTCACTGATGAAGATTTAGAAAAATTAAAAGAAGCAATTCCTCACTCAGACAGAAAGGATATTTATAAACCATTAACTTTTAGATCTAGATTTCTAAATCAACATACATATATATTCGAACGAATGCAAGGAAATATAGAATTAAAAGGAGAAGAAGATTTTACTTCTATAAGCCTTTTAAATAAAAGTAAAATTGAAAAACTAAAAGCTAAATATCCAAAAATGAAATATCTCCATATAGGTCTAATACAACTAAAAATAACAGGATTATTTAGAACAGGAATAGATACTCCAATAATGATAGTCTGTATGGATGAAAGAATTATCAATAACCCTTTAAATAGTATTATTGGGGGAGCTAAGTCAAATTTAGCAAATAGATTATTTGGAGTAAATATACATCCTGATTTTTGTATAAGTCTTGACGATCAAAATATAGAAAAAGCCTGTACATTATCAGTAAACTTACAAAATATTGAACTTCTATCAGGATCTAAAGTTCTTGGCATACAATGGGAACATTGTATGGCCTTAAATGATACTGCTACATTTAAATCAATAACACCCAAACAATTTGTTAAATTATTTGAAGTCGGGTTGGGAAAAACAATCCAACCTAGATTAGTAGACATAAGACATTTGAAATTCGATAATGAAATTCAAGTTTTTGTAAAATCTCTCAAACCAAAGATACAATTGCCTACAGAATATTTTATTGCATCCGGAAATACAATTTCCACTATAACCAAACATAAAGAAGAAAGTACAAGCTCACCGAACACCTTAAATAGATCTTTGTCATACAACAAAATGTCTGAAGTTGAACTAACCCCTGATATACTAAAAAGTATCAGTCATCGTATGAGCTTTAAACAAGACAATCCGATCGAAGGAAGGACACTGAGAATACTTGACAAACAAAAAGAACAGGAATCAAACCGAATGGTTATAAAGGTTCCTACAGACAATATAAAACATCATGATTAGATCCATCGATCTAAAAAGAAAAGCTCAACTACATATATATCTTCCAATAACGATATGTATCCCTGAATATCAAGAATTCACGGTGCATGCGTTACTGGATTCTGTTGCAGAAGCCAGTTTACTACAAGAAGTATTTATACCCCAGCAACTCTGGGTACCCTTAGACAAGAAAGGAATACTAAACGACTTTATGGGAAGACAAGTTCCTGTTATTCATAAAGCAAAACATCTACAGGTACAAATACCTGACATACATGGAAATAATAAAACATACAGCTTTGATTTTGCATTACTACCAAAAGAATTTGATATTGATTGCATTCTTGGGATGGACAATCTTAGACATCTCCCTCCATTCAACAAATATTATTTCGAACTCGACGGAGTTCTCGTCCCCCGAGTAACGCTACCTGCTACAATTGCACCACATTATACTCCCGCAGCACAGCGTGGTGACAAACCTGTTACATTAATTGACAATGTCAGAACACCGAAAATAGTATAACCAAAAATTTGTACCTACAATATACCAACAACAAATGAATTTGAAATATTAATACATAATATGTTAGAACCTCTCTATTCAGATAATCCATTAAAATGGTTTGATAAAGCACCAAGATATTGCCAAATCGAACTAATGGAACAATACAAAGATGCCAAAGTTCGGGTCAACAGTATCATGGTTTCACCAACTGACAAAGAGGAGTTTTCAAAACAAATAAAAGACTTGTTAGATTTAAAATTAATACAAAAAAGTTTCAGCACTCACTCATCTCCAGCTTTCTTAGTAAGAAAACATGCCGAAATTAAAAGAGGAAAAGCAAGAATGGTAATAAACTACAGAAAGCTTAATAGCTATACTAAATTTGATGGATATTTTATTCCTTCTGCTGAACATCTAACTAAACAAATCCAAGGAGCAAAATATTATAGTAAATTCGACGCGAAATCAGGATTTTGGCAATTAAAACTTGCTGATAAACAGTCTATAGAACTAACTGCATTCAGTTGCCCACAAGGACATTTTGAATGGTTAGTTATGCCTTTTGGATTGAAAAATGCACCACAAGTATTCCAAAAATGGATGAACTCTATGTTCGGACACTTACCCTTTGTAACTGTATATATAGACGACATCCTTGTATTCTCTAACTCTGCCGAAGAACACAAGCAACATCTTCTTGCAGTCGTACAAATATTACTTCAAAATGGTGTTATTTTAAGTCCTAAAAAAATTGAATTATTTAAAAAAGAAATAGATTTTCTTGGAAAAAGAATTAAAAATGGACAAATAGAATTACAACAACACATTTATACTAAAATTAAAGATTTTCCCAATACATTCAAAACATTAAAGGAACTCCAAAGTTTTTTAGGATTACTAAATTATGGCAGAAAATTTATTCCTAATTTATCAGCCAAAACCAAAAATTTACAAAAAAAGCTAACAGAAGAGCAAGCAAAATATAAACAACATAACGGAGAACAACCAAGAAGATGGAATACAGACAAAATTCCCATTACCTTACAAAAACAAGAAGAAGAAGAAATACAAAAAATCAAAGATCTAATAAAGGATCAAAAAATCCTCTATTTTCCTTCAGATGAAGAATTACTTACACTACAAACTGACGCTTCTGACCATTTTTGGGCAGGAGTATTAATTGCTAAACAAAAGGAAGTTGTAGCATACTCTTCCGGTAAATTCAGCAAACCCCAAATTAAATATGCTACCTACGATAAAGAATTGTTAGCTATTAAATTAGCAATAAAAAGTTTACGAATTTACCTTTTACATAGACAATTCATAATAGAAACAGATAACAAATCTGTTGCTCAATTCTTAAAGAAAAAGACTGTAAACAATCCGGAAGAAAATCTTCGAAGAATTAGATTAGCTATGTATTTGGAAATCTTTAACTATGATGTCAAATATATTCCAGGATACACTAATTTTGCTGCTGATCTTCTTACCAGGTTATGAAAAATGGATGACGAAGATATAAAAAGAATCAAGGAATTATTAGAAACTATGAAAAGGCAGGAAGATTTCCAACAAGCAAAATCATCCAAAAAAGCAAAGCAAACCTCCAAAGAGGCCTCTTCTTCCTCGCAAGTATCCGAGGACAACAGTACTCCCACAGGAGTAAAGGAAGAAAAGGTCCAACAGACCAAAACTATTCAAACAACCAAAGGAAAGGCAACACCTTCCAGTGCAACTCAGAAATTTGTTCCAATGAACAAAGGAAAGGCAATTGCTCCCACAGGAGTACAAAGACCATACGTATCGGCCGTGGTCAAAGACTGGTACAATCTGGAGATGAAAGCCTCAAATCCAAACTTATATGATAACTTCAATGGATGCTTTAAAGCCATCCAATCTTCAGACCACAGGGCTGCAAATTTCTGGTTAACACAACTAGAAAAAACTTATTTGGGACTAAAACATACAATATCCCAAAAGGAGAAAAAATTACAAGACACTCAAAAACTAGTGTCTAAATTATCTCAACATTCTTTTACATCTAGGTCTGAAGTCCTAGATTTAAAGGAAGCAGAATTGTTCACTGACAATTCAGCTGAACACAGCCAATTGAAAACAATATTTGCACAAATGCAAACATCTGATCTCGTAAATCTAAGAATTCAAGACTTTCTAGAATTACTTAGACTTTATGAGATAAACAACACGAAAACCAAAGAGATGGAAGCGGAAATGACGGTACAAGACATGATCTCTCTGTATCAGCAACATCTCATAGATGAAAGCAACCTTCTTCTATTTTTCAAAAAATTAGAAGACACAGAGTTCACAAAACTCTTAGAAAATGAAGAATTAATTCTCAATAACAACAGAAGACCACGCTTAATAGCTTGTTTTTCTGAAATACAAAAATATCAAAAACATATCAAGAAAGGCTTGGTGCACGAAATCTATGTCAACACAAGCCATCCTGAAGAATATACAGGTTATATTCCAGATATATGTACAGCAAAACTTGTCGAGCATTCAAGCAGGTTTTTTACCATGTTCATGTTCAAAGTATGGAGCATTTGGGAAGAAAGACAATATATACGTCTTTATCCTTCTATTCAGTTATGGGAATTACACAGAGTAACTGAAAACCCCACACATGAATTTGTTAAATTCAATCGAAAAGAATTTAATGAAGAAACTGAACGACTCCTAGCAGCACAAGAGTTCTTTTCTGAAGCCATTAATAAAGGCGAAGTCGGATCACACTCCGCAACTGAAAGCAAAACCATATTACTATTAGACTACCTATCAGCCTTTGAACCATCTACAGACAGAATAATGAAAGTTCAACGATTTTTAGATAGTCTCAAAATTGGGCCAGTAGGAACAATGGCTCAAGAAGAATACTTTGAAGAGCAAGTGGAAAAAGAACGATCAAGACAAGACTCTATAATGCGAGACACTATGGGGACCGACCCTTTTGACGACGAATCTCTAGCTAATCTAGAGATTCACAATTGAATCAGAAGCATGGTGGACCACATTCCAGAATAAAAGGACAGAGAATCTAGCCTCTATACTAGAGTAACCTTTACAGCTTACCTCCTGCAAAAATAAACTAAGGGACACATCCTCAACCTATAAGGGACACATCCTCCACCTATATGGGACACATCTTCTACCTATAAGGGACACATATTAGCCCTATTATGGACACATCATGCCTCAGAAATAATAAATAAAGAAGAAATGAAGCTATAAAAGGAGGACTCAATTCAGAAGAAGGATCATCGGAATAACCATCTTCTTCAGTTTCTTTCTTCTCTTAATATTGTATCTGCAAACCTTGTAATATTATCTAGTATTGTAATAAAATTTCAGTTTCTGCAAATAGTATCTGTTGCTGTTTATTTTTTCTGCTTTCAAAGTAAGGTGCTTCAAATTGGTATCAGAGCCTGGCTTAGACTAGGTAAGTCATTCTGTTTTATATTTTCTATTTTTGATCATCTTGTATATGTTCTGATAAAGCAGTAAAAAAAAAAAAAAAAAAAAGAGTACAAATTTTTTAAAATTTTAAAAATGAAAGCTTAAGCCATTCTTTTGAGCATGATTCATTATGAGTCTGCAAACCTTCTAGCCATCTGAAATTTTTTCGAATTTTAAGTCAATTCCACCATCTATTGTTATTGATTATTACGCAGTGGAGTAGGAAACGAACCATTGCTGTGCTCTACTTAAGTGAAGCGACGGTATAAGCTTGTGGTTGATAATTCGAGGCCTAACCCTACTATAAAGCCACGGTATGCTAGAAAAGCATTAAGGGGTATCGTGTCTAGCCGCTTAATCTAGGGTCAAAACTAATCTGATAACAATAGGACTGTGAATCTAAATTTATTATTCGAATTAAATATCTAATTGCAAAGGTTTTGTAAAACTCATAATTGAATTATGTTCAAAAGACTCTCTTTCTATGGAAAACAATAAACTTGTTGTTCTAGACACGCATAAGTGTCAATTTAATCTTAATACTGAACAATATGAGCATGTTGTTCATATTCCTACACAAGAAAACCCAAAAAATGGGATTCATAATTTTATGATTGATCTACTTCAGGAAATTAAATTAGATGTAAAAAACATAAGTAATAAATTACAAAAACAAACTACAACCTCAGGATTTGGTAAGAATACACCAACGATCCATTCGCTTAACAGCATCAGAATGGTCAAATATACCTCTGAAGAAAATAACAAAATAAACGTAGAAGAAATTGATCCCACTTACTATCAAAAATATCTAATTCTTCAGGAAAAAGAACTTACAGGAGAAATTGATAGCACAGAACTTTATTCTTATTATGAAAAACATTCAATAGCAATAAACTATTTTAAATATAAAGCAAATGAAGAAGTATCTTCATTTGAAGATTCTGAACAAGAATCTGAAGATTCCACAGAATCAGGTTATAGCTCTGATACATCAGATAAACTTATTTTCAACATAAACGCCAATGAAGCCGAATCTAGTAGAAGTGCACTATTCTTACCTCCACCAGATAGTGCTTCCATGATAAATGATCTTAACTCTGATATAGTTATGGAAGATCAAGAACAAGAACAAAACAATCCACATACTGATCCTTACCCTGAAATGCTTAGACATGGTACGAGATCAGATTGGATTAGATTTCACTCATCTAGAAAACAACTAAAAGATTTTTATAATGAACAACCATCTTCATCTTATTCCTTAACTTTCAATATAGATAGACTTCCACATAGAAAAATAAGAAAATATATTATAACATGGCTTCAACATATAAGCGGAACAATTTATTTATTACCTCCAAATATGAGTGTAATGGAATATATACATTACGCTACCAGTTACTGGACAGGTGATGCTTTAGCCTGGTTACTAAATCTTGAAAGAATAAATCCAAATCAATTACAACGGATTAGAAATATCCAATCCAAACAAGAAGCTCTTGGGGAATTATTAAAATTATTACTAGCGGATTTTACAGGAGAAACATTCCTTGAAGATACTGACTATGAAAAACAATTATTAAAAATACAATTATGCGATATTTGTATGTTAGAAGAATTTACTGCCAAATACATAGGGCTACTTTTTCATTTAAAAAATAATGACCAAAAGGTTTTCTGGGTAAAAGGATTTTTTACAAAAATACCTTATCCATGGAATAACATTATACAAGAAAGGTACGACATTTTAAGACAAAGCACTACAGACGAAAACCATAACACGGGCTTGTTAAAAAAGGCATGTATGGATACTATGGAAAGAGTTTGTGAGCAAGCAAGTGCGCACAAACAAATGAAAAATAAAATTAAAAACTCAAAACTTGGATTTTCCTATTGTACAAAATATACTGAAGATATTAATACTCAATTTGGATGTCCGCCTAAATTCGAAAGAAAAAGAAATTTTAAAAGAAGAACAAAACCAAAATATAGAATTACTAGAAAAAAGTGGAAGCCAGAATATAAGAAGAAATTTAGAAAAGAAAACAGGTTTTCTAAGAAAAAATTTATTAAAAAGAAAAATTTCCGAAAAGGCTGCAAATGTTTTAAATGTAATAAAGAAGGACATTACGCTAATGAATGTCCAACAAATATACAAAATATTGTAATATCTAATATTGAAGAATACGGTATTAATGTTGGCACTATTGAAGATATATCTAGTGATGCTAACTCATCAGTTTATGAAATTGAATCTGTTTATTCTGACACTACTGAAAATGAAGATGAAATTAATGATTCGTTTGATAATTTTAAAATAAACATGATTACAATTAATCAAACACATAATCAAATAAAAATTATTCCACTAACTATATATGCTATACTCCCTAAAAAGGAAAAAATAAATTCTCCGGGTTATACATTATATGCAGCCAAATGCTCTAGATTAAGACGATACTTCACAACCGAGGTATTTTTAGATTTACTAATAAAAATCCCACTAGGATATTATGGGCAGATTTATAATATACCAAAACATACAAAAGAAAATATTTTTATAACACATGGATTAATCGAACCACTTTCTAAAAATAATGCTTCTATACTATTTAAAAGTACTAGTATGGAAGATAAAGATTATATTATAGAACAAGGAGATCCAATAGGATTACTTGTTTTACATAAATACGAAGATCTACCGATTATAAAAGAAGAAATATACGATCACGATACATTCACCCCATTAAGTGGTTCCACATCTAGATCATCAAGAAATAAAGAGTCAGAATCATATCAAGAATATAGGATATATATGAACACATTTACTTCTGAAGAAACATCAAACCCACAAATACAAAATAGTACAGGAGAACAATTTGAGGTCACTGATGAAGATTTAGAAAAATTAAAAGAAGCAATTCCTCACTCAGATAGAAAGGATATTTATAAACCATTAACTTTTAGATCTAGATTTCTAAATCAACATACATATATATTCGAACGAATGCAAGGAAATATAGAATTAAAAGGAGAAGAAGATTTTACTTCTATAAGCCTTTTAAATAAAAGTAAAATTGAAAAACTAAAAGCTAAATATCCAAAAATGAAATATCTCCATATAGGTCTAATACAACTAAAAATAACAGGATTATTTAGAACAGGAATAGATACTCCAATAATGATAGTCTGTATGGATGAAAGAATTATCAATAACCCTTTAAATAGTATTATTGGGGGAGCTAAGTCAAATTTAGCAAATAGATTATTTGGAGTAAATATACATCCTGATTTTTGTATAAGTCTTGACGATCAAAATATAGAAAAAGCCTGTACATTATCAGTAAACTTACAAAATATTGAACTTCTATCAGGATCTAAAGTTCTTGGCATACAATGGGAACATTGTATGGCCTTAAATGATACTGCTACATTTAAATCAATAACACCCAAACAATTTGTTAAATTATTTGAAGTCGGGTTGGGAAAAACAATCCAACCTAGATTAGTAGACATAAGACATTTGAAATTCGATAATGAAATTCAAGTTTTTGTAAAATCTCTCAAACCAAAGATACAATTGCCTACAGAATATTTTATTGCATCCGGAAATACAATTTCCACTATAACCAAACATAAAGAAGAAAGTACAAGCTCACCGAACACCTTAAATAGATCTTTGTCATACAACAAAATGTCTGAAGTTGAACTAACCCCTGATATACTAAAAAGTATCAGTCATCGTATGAGCTTTAAACAAGACAATCCAATCGAAGGAAGGACACTGAGAATACTTGACAAACAAAAAGAACAGGAATCAAACCGAATGGTTATAAAGGTTCCTACAGACAATATAAAACATCATGATTAGATCCATCGATCTAAAAAGAAAAGCTCAACTACATATATATCTTCCAATAACGATATGTATCCCTGAATATCAAGAATTCACGGTGCATGCGTTACTGGATTCTGGTGCAGAAGCCAGTTTACTACAAGAAGTATTTATACCCCAGCAACTCTAGGTACCCTTAGACAAGAAAGGAATACTAAACGACTTTATGGGAAGACAAGTTCCTGTTATTCATAAAGCAAAACATCTACAGGTACAAATACCTGACATACATGGAAATAATAAAACATACAGCTTTGATTTTGCATTACTACCAAAAGAATTTGATATTGATTGCATTCTTGGGATGGACAATCTTAGACATCTCCCTCCATTCAACAAATATTATTTCGAACTCGACGGAGTTCTCATCCCCCGAGTAACGCTACCTGCTACAATTGCACCACATTATACTCCCGCAGCACAGCGTGGTGACAAACCTGTTACATTAATTGACAATGTCAGAACACCGAAAATAGTACAACCAAAAATTTGTACCTACAATATACCAACAACAAATGAATTTGAAATATTAATACATAATATGTTAGAACCTCTCTATTCAGATAATCCATTAAAATGGTTTGATAAAGCACCAAGATATTGCCAAATCGAACTAATGGAACAATACAAAGATGCCAAAGTTCGGGTCAACAGTATCATGGTTTCACCAACTGACAAAGAGGAGTTTTCAAAACAAATAAAAGACTTGTTAGATTTAAAATTAATACAAAAAAGTTTCAGCACTCACTCATCTCCAGCTTTCTTAGTAAGAAAACATGCCGAAATTAAAAGAGGAAAAGCAAGAATGGTAATAAACTACAGAAAGCTTAATAGCTATACTAAATTTGATGGATATTTTATTCCTTCTGCTGAACATCTAACTAAACAAATCCAAGGAGCAAAATATTATAGTAAATTCGACGCGAAATCAGGATTTTGGCAATTAAAACTTGCTGATAAACAGTCTATAGAACTAACTGCATTCAGTTGCCCACAAGGACATTTTGAATGGTTAGTTATGCCTTTTGGATTGAAAAATGCACCACAAGTATTCCAAAAATGGATGAACTCTATGTTCGGACACTTACCCTTTGTAACTGTATATATAGACGACATCCTTGTATTCTCTAACTCTGCCGAAGAACACAAGCAACATCTTCTTGCAGTCGTACAAATATTACTTCAAAATGGTGTTATTTTAAGTCCTAAAAAAATTGAATTATTTAAAAAAGAAATAGATTTTCTTGGAAAAAGAATTAAAAATGGACAAATAGAATTACAACAACACATTTATACTAAAATTAAAGATTTTCCCAATACATTCAAAACATTAAAGGAACTCCAAAGTTTTTTAGGATTACTAAATTATGGCAGAAAATTTATTCCTAATTTATCAGCCAAAACCAAAAATTTACAAAAAAAGCTAACAGAAGAGCAAGCAAAATATAAACAACATAACGGAGAACAACCAAGAAGATGGAATACAGACAAAATTCCCATTACCTTACAAAAACAAGAAGAAGAAGAAATACAAAAAATCAAAGATCTAATAAAGGATCAAAAAATCCTCTATTTTCCTTCAGATGAAGAATTACTTACACTACAAACTGACGCTTCTAACCATTTTTGGGCAGGAGTATTAATTGCTAAACAAAAGGAAGTTGTAGCATACTCTTCCGGTAAATTCAGCAAACCCCAAATTAAATATGCTACCTACGATAAAGAATTGTTAGCTATTAAATTAGCAATAAAAAGTTTACGAATTTACCTTTTACATAGACAATTCATAATAGAAACAGATAACAAATCTGTTGCTCAATTCTTAAAGAAAAAGACTGTAAACAATCCGGAAGAAAATCTTCGAAGAATTAGATTAGCTATGTATTTGGAAATCTTTAACTATGATGTCAAATATATTCCAGGATACACTAATTTTGCTGCTGATCTTCTTACCAGGTTATGAAAAATGGATGACGAAGATATAAAAAGAATCAAGGAATTATTAGAAACTATGAAAAGGCAGGAAGATTTCCAACAAGCAAAATCATCCAAAAAAGCAAAGCAAACCTCCAAAGAGGCCTCTTCTTCCTCGCAAGTATCCGAGGACAACAGTACTCCCACAGGAGTAAAGGAAGAAAAGGTCCAACAGACCAAAACTATTCAAACAACCAAAGGAAAGGCAACACCTTCCAGTGCAACTCAGAAATTTGTTCCAATGAACAAAGGAAAGGCAATTGCTCCCACAGGAGTACAAAGACCATACGTATCGGCCGTGGTCAAAGACTGGTACAATCTGGAGATGAAAGCCTCAAATCCAAACTTATATGATAACTTCAATGGATGCTTTAAAGCCATCCAATCTTCAGACCACAGGGCTGCAAATTTCTGGTTAACACAACTAGAAAAAACTTATTTGGGACTAAAACATACAATATCCCAAAAGGAGAAAAAATTACAAGACACTCAAAAACTAGTGTCTAAATTATCTCAACATTCTTTTACATCTAGGTCTGAAGTCCTAGATTTAAAGGAAGCAGAATTGTTCACTGACAATTCAGCTGAACACAGCCAATTGAAAACAATATTTGCACAAATGCAAACATCTGATCTCGTAAATCTAAGAATTCAAGACTTTCTAGAATTACTTAGACTTTATGAGATAAACAACACGAAAACCAAAGAGATGGAAGCGGAAATGACGGTACAAGACATGATCTCTCTGTATCAGCAACATCTCATAGATGAAAGCAACCTTCTTCTATTTTTCAAAAAATTAGAAGACACAGAGTTCACAAAACTCTTAGAAAATGAAGAATTAATTCTCAATAACAACAGAAGACCACGCTTAATAGCTTGTTTTTCTGAAATACAAAAATATCAAAAACATATCAAGAAAGGCTTGGTGCACGAAATCTATGTCAACACAAGCCATCCTGAAGAATATACAGGTTATATTCCAGATATATGTACAGCAAAACTTGTCGAGCATTCAAGCAGGTTTTTTACCATGTTCATGTTCAAAGTATGGAGCATTTGGGAAGAAAGACAATATATACGTCTTTATCCTTCTATTCAGTTATGGGAATTACACAGAGTAACTGAAAACCCCACACATGAATTTGTTAAATTCAATCGAAAAGAATTTAATGAAGAAACTGAACGACTCCTAGCAGCACAAGAGTTCTT
Source organism: Allium fistulosum (assembly GCA_030737815.1). Taxonomy (NCBI): domain Eukaryota; kingdom Viridiplantae; phylum Streptophyta; class Magnoliopsida; order Asparagales; family Amaryllidaceae; genus Allium; species Allium fistulosum. The sequence goes on from CM060902.1 coordinate 242,406,727, forward strand.
TTCTGAAGCCATTAATAAAGGCGAAGTCGGATCACACTCCGCAACTGAAAGCAAAACCATATTACTATTAGACTACCTATCAGCCTTTGAACCATCTACAGACAGAATAATGAAAGTTCAACGATTTTTAGATAGTCTCAAAATTGGGCCAGTAGGAACAATGGCTCAAGAAGAATACTTTGAAGAGCAAGTGGAAAAAGAACGATCAAGACAAGACTCTATAATGCGAGACACTATGGGGACCGACCCTTTTGACGACGAATCTCTAGCTAATCTAGAGATTCACAATTGAATCAGAAGCATGGTGGACCACATTCCAGAATAAAAGGACAGAGAATCTAGCCTCTATACTAGAGTAACCTTTACAGCTTACCTCCTGCAAAAATAAACTAAGGGACACATCCTCAACCTATAAGGGACACATCCTCCACCTATATGGGACACATCTTCTACCTATAAGGGACACATATTAGCCCTATTATGGACACATCATGCCTCAGAAATAATAAATAAAGAAGAAATGAAGCTATAAAAGGAGGACTCAATTCAGAAGAAGGATCATCGGAATAACCATCTTCTTCAGTTTCTTTCTTCTCTTAATATTGTATCTGCAAACCTTGTAATATTATCTAGTATTGTAATAAAATTTCAGTTTCTGCAAATAGTATCTGTTGCTGTTTATTTTTTCTGCTTTCAAAGTAAGGTGCTTCAAATTGGTATCAGAGCCTGGCTTAGACTAGGTAAGTCATTCTGTTTTATATTTTCTATTTTTGATCATCTTGTATATGTTCTGATAAAGCAGTAAAAAAAAAAAAAAAAACAGCAACAGATACTATTTGCAGAAACTGATACCAAAGCTGTATGTTTTATTATTTCCATCTCCCTCCATATCAATAACAATAGAAGGTTTTGTAAAATAGAGGATACGTATGGTCTTTGTACTCCTGTGGGAGCAATTGCCTTTCCTTTGTTCATTGGAACAAATTTCTGAGTTGCACTGGAAGGTGTTGCCTTTCCTTTGGTTGTTTGAATAGTTTTGGTCTGTTGGACCTTTTCTTCCTTTACTCCTGTGGGAGTACTGTTGTCCTCGGATACTTGCGAGGAAGAAGAGGCCTCTTTGGAGGTTTGCTTTGCTTTTTTGGATGATTTTGCTTGTTGGAAATCTTCCTGCCTTTTCATAGTTTCTAATAATTCCTTGATTCTTTTTATATCTTCGTCATCCATTTTTCATAACCTGGTAAGAAGATCAGCAGCAAAATTAGTGTATCCTGGAATATATTTGACATCATAGTTAAAGATTTCCAAATACATAGCTAATCTAATTCTTCGAAGATTTTCTTCCGGATTGTTTACAGTCTTTTTCTTTAAGAATTGAGCAACAGATTTGTTATCTGTTTCTATTATGAATTGTCTATGTAAAAGGTAAATTCGTAAACTTTTTATTGCTAATTTAATAGCTAACAATTCTTTATCGTAGGTAGCATATTTAATTTGGGGTTTGCTGAATTTACCGGAAGAGTATGCTACAACTTCCTTTTGTTTAGCAATTAATACTCCTGCCCAAAAATGGTCAGAAGCGTCAGTTTGTAGTGTAAGTAATTCTTCATCTGAAGGAAAATAGAGGATTTTTTGATCCTTTATTAGATCTTTGATTTTTTGTATTTCTTCTTCTTCTTGTTTTTGTAAGGTAATAGGAATTTTGTATTAATTTGTACTTATGGTCTTTGTATCCTCTGTTTAAGCCTCTATACTAGAGTAACCTTTACAGCTTACCTCCTGCAAAAATAAACTAAGGGACACATCCTCAACCTATAAGGGACACATCCTCCACCTATATGGGACACATCTTCTACCTATAAGGGACACATATTAGCCCTATTATGGACACATCATGCCTCAGAAATAATAAATAAAGAAGAAATGAAGCTATAAAAGGAGGACTCAATTCAGAAGAAGGATCATCGGAATAACCATCTTCTTCAGTTTCTTTCTTCTCTTAATATTGTATCTGCAAACCTTGTAATATTATCTAGTATTGTAATAAAATTTCAGTTTCTGCAAATAGTATCTGTTGCTGTTTATTTTTTCTGCTTTCAAAGTAAGGTGCTTCAAATTGGTATCAGAGCCTGGCTTAGACTAGGTAAGTCATTCTGCTTTCAAAGTAAGGTGCTTCAAATTCTATTCCTAAATGTTTTAAATGTTTTAAATGGGAACATTGTAAGACATTCTTTGGAGGTTTCAATTGGCTGTGTTCAGCTGAACTCTTTTTTTTTTTTTTTTTTTTTTTAATGCTTTATCAGAACATATACAAGATGATCAAAAATAGAAAATATAAAACAGAATGACTTACCTAGTCTAAGCCAGGCTCTGATACCAATTTGAAGCACCTTACTTTGAAAGCAGAAAAAATAAACAGCAACAGATACTATTTGCAGAAACTGAAATTTTATTACAATACTAGATAATATTACAAGGTTTGCAGATACAATATTAAGAGAAGAAAGAAACTGAAGAAGATGGTTATTCCGATGATCCTTCTTCTGAATTGAGTCCTCCTTTTATAGCTTCATTTCTTCTTTATTTATTATTTCTGAGGCATGATGTGTCCATAATAGGGCTAATATGTGTCCCTTATAGGTAGAAGATGTGTCCCATATAGGTGGAGGATGTGTCCCTTATAGGTTGAGGATGTGTCCCTTAGTTTATTTTTGCAGGAGGTAAGCTGTAAAGGTTACTCTAGTATAGAGGCTAGATTCTCTGTCCTTTTATTCTGGAATGTGGTCCACCATGCTTCTGATTCAATTGTGAATCTCTAGATTAGCTAGAGATTCGTCGTCAAAAGGGTCGGTCCCCATAGTGTCTCGCATTATAGAGTCTTGTCTTGATCGTTCTTTTTCCACTTGCTCTTCAAAGTATTCTTCTTGAGCCATTGTTCCTACTGGCCCAATTTTGAGACTATCTAAAAATCGTTGAACTTTCATTATTCTGTCTGTAGATGGTTCAAAGGCTGATAGGTAGTCTAATAGTAATATGGTTTTGCTTTCAGTTGCGGAGTGTGATCCGACTTCGCCTTTATTAATGGCTTCAGAAAAGAACTCTTGTGCTGCTAGGAGTCGTTCAGTTTCTTCATTAAATTCTTTTCGATTGAATTTAACAAATTCATGTGTGGGGTTTTCAGTTACTCTGTGTAATTCCCATAACTGAATAGAAGGATAAAGACGTATATATTGTCTTTCTTCCCAAATGCTCCATACTTTGAACATGAACATGGTAAAAAACCTGCTTGAATGCTCGACAAGTTTTGCTGTACATATATCTGGAATATAACCTGTATATTCTTCAGGATGGCTTGTGTTGACATAGATTTCGTGCACCAAGCCTTTCTTGATATGTTTTTGATATTTTTGTATTTCAGAAAAACAAGCTATTAAGCGTGGTCTTCTGTTGTTATTGAGAATTAATTCTTCATTTTCTAAGAGTTTTGTGAACTCTGTGTCTTCTAATTTTTTGAAAAATAGAAGAAGGTTGCTTTCATCTATGAGATGTTGCTGATACAGAGAGATCATGTCTTGTACCGTCATTTCCGCTTCCATCTCTTTGGTTTTCGTGTTGTTTATCTCATAAAGTCTAAGTAATTCTAGAAAGTCTTGAATTCTTAGATTTACGAGATCAGATGTTTGCATTTGTGCAAATATTGTTTTCAATTGGCTGTGTTCAGCTGAATTGTCAGTGAACAATTCTGCTTCCTTTAAATCTAGGACTTCAGACCTAGATGTAAAAGAATGTTGAGATAATTTAGACACTAGTTTTTGAGTGTCTTGTAATTTTTTCTCCTTTTGGGATATTGTATGTTTTAGTCCCAAATAAGTTTTTTCTAGTTGTGTTAACCAGAAATTTGCAGCCCTGTGGTCTGAAGATTGGATGGCTTTAAAGCATCCATTGAAGTTATCATATAAGTTTGGATTTGAGGCTTTCATCTCCAGATTGTACCAGTCTTTGACCACGGCCGATACGTATGGTCTTTGTACTCCTGTGGGAGCAATTGCCTTTCCTTTGTTCATTGGAACAAATTTCTGAGTTGCACTGGAAGGTGTTGCCTTTCCTTTGGTTGTTTGAATAGTTTTGGTCTGTTGGACCTTTTCTTCCTTTACTCCTGTGGGAGTACTGTTGTCCTCGGATACTTGCGAGGAAGAAGAGGCCTCTTTGGAGGTTTGCTTTGCTTTTTTGGATGATTTTGCTTGTTGGAAATCTTCCTGCCTTTTCATAGTTTCTAATAATTCCTTGATTCTTTTTATATCTTCGTCATCCATTTTTCATAACCTGGTAAGAAGATCAGCAGCAAAATTAGTGTATCCTGGAATATATTTGACATCATAGTTAAAGATTTCCAAATACATAGCTAATCTAATTCTTCGAAGATTTTCTTCCGGATTGTTTACAGTCTTTTTCTTTAAGAATTGAGCAACAGATTTGTTATCTGTTTCTATTATGAATTGTCTATGTAAAAGGTAAATTCGTAAACTTTTTATTGCTAATTTAATAGCTAACAATTCTTTATCGTAGGTAGCATATTTAATTTGGGGTTTGCTGAATTTACCGGAAGAGTATGCTACAACTTCCTTTTGTTTAGCAATTAATACTCCTGCCCAAAAATGGTCAGAAGCGTCAGTTTGTAGTGTAAGTAATTCTTCATCTGAAGGAAAATAGAGGATTTTTTGATCCTTTATTAGATCTTTGATTTTTTGTATTTCTTCTTCTTCTTGTTTTTGTAAGGTAATAGGAATTTTGTCTGTATTCCATCTTCTTGGTTGTTCTCCGTTATGTTGTTTATATTTTGCTTGCTCTTCTGTTAGCTTTTTTTGTAAATTTTTGGTTTTGGCTGATAAATTAGGAATAAATTTTCTGCCATAATTTAGTAATCCTAAAAAACTTTGGAGTTCCTTTAATGTTTTGAATGTATTGGGAAAATCTTTAATTTTAGTATAAATGTGTTGTTGTAATTCTATTTGTCCATTTTTAATTCTTTTTCCAAGAAAATCTATTTCTTTTTTAAATAATTCAATTTTTTTAGGACTTAAAATAACACCATTTTGAAGTAATATTTGTACGACTGCAAGAAGATGTTGCTTGTGTTCTTCGGCAGAGTTAGAGAATACAAGGATGTCGTCTATATATACAGTTACAAAGGGTAAGTGTCCGAACATAGAGTTCATCCATTTTTGGAATACTTGTGGTGCATTTTTCAATCCAAAAGGCATAACTAACCATTCAAAATGTCCTTGTGGGCAACTGAATGCAGTTAGTTCTATAGACTGTTTATCAGCAAGTTTTAATTGCCAAAATCCTGATTTCGCGTCGAATTTACTATAATATTTTGCTCCTTGGATTTGTTTAGTTAGATGTTCAGCAGAAGGAATAAAATATCCATCAAATTTAGTATAGCTATTAAGCTTTCTGTAGTTTATTACCATTCTTGCTTTTCCTCTTTTAATTTCGGCATGTTTTCTTACTAAGAAAGCTGGAGATGAGTGAGTGCTGAAACTTTTTTGTATTAATTTTAAATCTAACAAGTCTTTTATTTGTTTTGAAAACTCCTCTTTGTCAGTTGGTGAAACCATGATACTGTTGACCCGAACTTTGGCATCTTTGTATTGTTCCATTAGTTCGATTTGGCAATATCTTGGTGCTTTATCAAACCATTTTAATGGATTATCTGAATAGAGAGGTTCTAACATATTATGTATTAATATTTCAAATTCATTTGTTGTTGGTATATTGTAGGTACAAATTTTTGGTTGTACTATTTTCGGTGTTCTGACATTGTCAATTAATGTAACAGGTTTGTCACCACGCTGTGCCGCGGGAGTATAATGTGGTGCAATTGTAGCAGGTAGCGTTACTCGGGGGACGAGAACTCCGTCGAGTTCGAAATAATATTTGTTGAATGGAGGGAGATGTCTAAGATTGTCCATCCCAAGAATGCAATCAATATCAAATTCTTTTGGTAGTAATGCAAAATCAAAGCTGTATGTTTTATTATTTCCATGTATGTCAGGTATTTGTACCTGTAGATGTTTTGCTTTATGAATAACAGGAACTTGTCTTCCCATAAAGTCGTTTAGTATTCCTTTCTTGTCTAAGGGTACCCAGAGTTGCTGGGGTATAAATACTTCTTGTAGTAAACTGGCTTCTGCACCAGAATCCAGTAACGCATGCACCGTGAATTCTTGATATTCAGGGATACATATCGTTATTGGAAGATATATATGTAGTTGAGCTTTTCTTTTTAGATCGATGGATCTAATCATGATGTTTTATATTGTCTGTAGGAACCTTTATAACCATTCGGTTTGATTCCTGTTCTTTTTGTTTGTCAAGTATTCTCAGTGTCCTTCCTTCGATCGGATTGTCTTGTTTAAAGCTCATACGATGACTGATACTTTTTAGTATATCAGGGGTTAGTTCAACTTCAGACATTTTGTTGTATGACAAAGATCTATTTAAGGTGTTCGGTGAGCTTGTACTTTCTTCTTTATGTTTGGTTATAGTGGAAATTGTATTTCCGGATGCAATAAAATATTCTGTAGGCAATTGTATCTTTGGTTTGAGAGATTTTACAAAAACTTGAATTTCATTATCGAATTTCAAATGTCTTATGTCTACTAATCTAGGTTGGATTGTTTTTCCCAACCCGACTTCAAATAATTTAACAAATTGTTTGGGTGTTATTGATTTAAATGTAGCAGTATCATTTAAGGCCATACAATGTTCCCATTGTATGCCAAGAACTTTAGATCCTGATAGAAGTTCAATATTTTGTAAGTTTACTGATAATGTACAGGCTTTTTCTATATTTTGATCGTCAAGACTTATACAAAAATCAGGATGTATATTTACTCCAAATAATCTATTTGCTAAATTTGACTTAGCTCCCCCAATAATACTATTTAAAGGGTTATTGATAATTCTTTCATCCATACAGACTATCATTATTGGAGTATCTATTCCTGTTCTAAATAATCCTGTTATTTTTAGTTGTATTAGACCTATATGGAGATATTTCATTTTTGGATATTTAGCTTTTAGTTTTTCAATTTTACTTTTATTTAAAAGGCTTATAGAAGTAAAATCTTCTTCTCCTTTTAATTCTATATTTCCTTGCATTCGTTCGAATATATATGTATGTTGATTTAGAAATCTAGATCTAAAAGTTAATGGTTTATAAATATCCTTTCTGTCTGAGTGAGGAATTGCTTCTTTTAATTTTTCTAAATCTTCATCAGTGACCTCAAATTGTTCTCCTGTACTATTTTGTATTTGTGGGTTTGATGTTTCTTCAGAAGTAAATGTGTTCATATATATCCTATATTCTTGATATGATTCTGACTCTTTATTTCTTGATGATCTAGATGTGGAACCACTTAATGGGGTGAATGTATCGTGATCGTATATTTCTTCTTTTATAATCGGTAGATCTTCGTATTTATGTAAAACAAGTAATCCTATTGGATCTCCTTGTTCTATAATATAATCTTTATCTTCCATACTAGTACTTTTAAATAGTATAGAAGCATTATTTTTAGAAAGTGGTTCGATTAATCCATGTGTTATAAAAATATTTTCTTTTGTATGTTTTGGTATATTATAAATCTGCCCATAATATCCTAGTGGGATTTTTATTAGTAAATCTAAAAATACCTCGGTTGTGAAGTATCGTCTTAATCTAGAGCATTTGGCTGCATATAATGTATAACCCGGAGAATTTATTTTTTCCTTTTTAGGGAGTATAGCATATATAGTTAGTGGAATAATTTTTATTTGATTATGTGTTTGATTAATTGTAATCATGTTTATTTTAAAATTATCAAACGAATCATTAATTTCATCTTCATTTTCAGTAGTGTCAGAATAAACAGATTCAATTTCATAAACTGATGAGTTAGCATCACTAGATATATCTTCAATAGTGCCAACATTAATACCGTATTCTTCAATATTAGATATTACAATATTTTGTATATTTGTTGGACATTCATTAGCATAATGTCCTTCTTTATTACATTTAAAACATTTGCAGCCTTTTCGGAAATTTTTCTTTTTAATAAATTTTTTCTTAGAAAACCTGTTTTCTTTTCTAAATTTCTTCTTATATTCTGGCTTCCACTTTTTTCTAGTAATTCTATATTTTGGTTTTGTTCTTCTTTTAAAATTTCTTTTTCTTTCGAATTTAGGCGGACATCCAAATTGAGTATTAATATCTTCAGTATATTTTGTACAACAGGAAAATCCAAGTTTTGAGTTTTTAATTTTATTTTTCATTTGTTTGTGCGCACTTTCTTGCTCACAAACTCTTTCCATAGTATCCATACATGCCTTTTTTAACAAGCCCGTGTTATGGTTTTCGTCTGTAGTGCTTTGTCTTAAAATGTCGTACCTTTCTTGTATAATGTTATTCCATGGATAAGGTATTTTTGTAAAAAATCCTTTTACCCAGAAAACCTTTTGGTCATTATTTTTTAAATGAAAAAGTAGCCCTATGTATTTGGCAGTAAATTCTTCTAACATACAAATATCGCATAATTGTATTTTTAATAATTGTTTTTCATAGTCAGTATCTTCAAGGAATGTTTCTCCTGTAAAATCCGCTAGTAATAATTTTAATAATTCCCCAAGAGCTTCTTGTTTGGATTGGATATTTCTAATCCGTTGTAATTGATTTGGATTTATTCTTTCAAGATTTAGTAACCAGGCTAAAGCATCACCTGTCCAGTAACTGGTAGCGTAATGTATATATTCCATTACACTCATATTTGGAGGTAATAAATAAATTGTTCCGCTTATATGTTGAAGCCATGTTATAATATATTTTCTTATTTTTCTATGTGGAAGTCTATCTATATTGAAAGTTAAGGAATAAGATGAAGATGGTTGTTCATTATAAAAATCTTTTAGTTGTTTTCTAGATGAGTGAAATCTAATCCAATCTGATCTCGTACCATGTCTAAGCATTTCAGGGTAAGGATCAGTATGTGGATTGTTTTGTTCTTGTTCTTGATCTTCCATAACTATATCAGAGTTAAGATCATTTATCATGGAAGCACTATCTGGTGGAGGTAAGAATAGTGCACTTCTACTAGATTCGGCTTCATTGGCGTTTATGTTGAAAATAAGTTTATCTGATGTATCAGAGCTATAAACTGATTCTGTGGAATCTTCAGATTCTTGTTCAGAATCTTCAAATGAAGATACTTCTTCATTTGCTTTATATTTAAAATAGTTTATTGCTATTGAATGTTTTTCATAATAAGAATAAAGTTCTGTGCTATCAATTTCTCCTGTAAGTTCTTTTTCCTGAAGAATTAGATATTTTTGATAGTAAGTGGGATCAATTTCTTCTACGTTTATTTTGTTATTTTCTTCAGAGGTATATTTGACCATTCTGATGCTGTTAAGCGAATGGATCGTTGGTGTATTCTTACCAAATCCTGAGGTTGTAGTTTGTTTTTGTAATTTATTACTTATGTTTTTTACATCTAATTTAATTTCCTGAAGTAGATCAATCATAAAATTATGAATCCCATTTTTTGGGTTTTCTTGTGTAGGAATATGAACAACATGCTCATATTGTTCAGTATTAAGATTAAATTGACACTTATGCGTGTCTAGAACAACAAGTTTATTGTTTTCCATAGAAAGAGAGTCTTTTGAACATAATTCAATTATGAGTTTTACAAAACCTTTGCAATTAGATATTTAATTCGAATAATAAATTTAGATTCACAGTCCTATTGTTATCAGATTAGTTTTGACCCTAGATTAAGCGGCTAGACACGATACCCCTTAATGCTTTTCTAGCATACCGTGGCTTTATAGTAGGGTTAGGCCTCGAATTATCAACCACAAGCTTATACCGTCGCTTCACTTAAGTAGAGCACAGCAATGGTTCGTTTCCTACTCCACTGCGTAATAATCAATAACAATAGATGGTGGAATTGACTTAAAATTCGAAAAAATTTCAGATGGCTAGAAGGTTTGCAGACTCATAATGAATCATGCTCAAAAGAATGGCTTAAGCTTTCATTTTTAAAATTTTAAAAAATTTGTACTCTTTTTTTTTTTTTCTTTTTTTTTTTTTTTTTTTTGGAGGTTACTCTAGTATAATATATTATACTAGAGTAATTGAATTATGTTCATAATAGGGCTAATATGTGTCCCTTTATAGTTCGGTTCCCATTACCAAAAGCCAAAAGAAGATGGTTATTTGTCAAGAACATAAGGTTTTTGACAAGCCCCAAATTTAATGTTATTAAAGTAGGATGGTTACGAAGAAAGAAACAAAAAAAAAAAAAAAAAAAAAGAGTACAAATTTTTTAAAATTTTAAAAATGAAAGCTTAAGCCATTCTTTTGAGCATGATTCATTATGAGTCTGCAAACCTTCTAGCCATCTGAAATTTTTTCGAATTTTAAGTCAATTCCACCATCTATTGTTATTGATTATTACGCAGTGGAGTAGGAAACGAACCATTGCTGTGCTCTACTTAAGTGAAGCGACGGTATAAGCTTGTGGTTGATAATTCGAGGCCTAACCCTACTATAAAGCCACGGTATGCTAGAAAAGCATTAAGGGGTATCGTGTCTAGCCGCTTAATCTAGGGTCAAAACTAATCTGATAACAATAGGACTGTGAATCTAAATTTATTATTCGAATTAAATATCTAATTGCAAAGGTTTTGTAAAACTCATAATTGAATTATGTTCAAAAGACTCTCTTTCTATGGAAAACAATAAACTTGTTGTTCTAGACACGCATAAGTGTCAATTTAATCTTAATACTGAACAATATGAGCATGTTGTTCATATTCCTACACAAGAAAACCCAAAAAATGGGATTCATAATTTTATGATTGATCTACTTCAGGAAATTAAATTAGATGTAAAAAACATAAGTAATAAATTACAAAAACAAACTACAACCTCAGGATTTGGTAAGAATACACCAACGATCCATTCGCTTAACAGCATCAGAATGGTCAAATATACCTCTGAAGAAAATAACAAAATAAACGTAGAAGAAATTGATCCCACTTACTATCAAAAATATCTAATTCTTCAGGAAAAAGAACTTACAGGAGAAATTGATAGCACAGAACTTTATTCTTATTATGAAAAACATTCAATAGCAATAAACTATTTTAAATATAAAGCAAATGAAGAAGTATCTTCATTTGAAGATTCTGAACAAGAATCTGAAGATTCCACAGAATCAGGTTATAGCTCTGATACATCAGATAAACTTATTTTCAACATAAACGCCAATGAAGCCGAATCTAGTAGAAGTGCACTATTCTTACCTCCACCAGATAGTGCTTCCATGATAAATGATCTTAACTCTGATATAGTTATGGAAGATCAAGAACAAGAACAAAACAATCCACATACTGATCCTTACCCTGAAATGCTTAGACATGGTACGAGATTAGATTGGATTAGATTTCACTCATCTAGAAAACAACTAAAAGATTTTTATAATGAACAACCATCTTCATCTTATTCCTTAACTTTCAATATAGATAGACTTCCACATAGAAAAATAAGAAAATATATTATAACATGGCTTCAACATATAAGCGGAACAATTTATTTATTACCTCCAAATATGAGTGTAATGGAATATATACATTACGCTACCAGTTACTGGACAGGTGATGCTTTAGCCTGGTTACTAAATCTTGAAAGAATAAATCCAAATCAATTACAACGGATTAGAAATATCCAATCCAAACAAGAAGCTCTTGGGGAATTATTAAAATTATTACTAGCGGATTTTACAGGAGAAACATTCCTTGAAGATACTGACTATGAAAAACAATTATTAAAAATACAATTATGCGATATTTGTATGTTAGAAGAATTTACTGCCAAATACATAGGGCTACTTTTTCATTTAAAAAATAATGACCAAAAGGTTTTCTGGGTAAAAGGATTTTTTACAAAAATACCTTATCCATGGAATAACATTATACAAGAAAGGTACGACATTTTAAGACAAAGCACTACAGACGAAAACCATAACACGGGCTTGTTAAAAAAGGCATGTATGGATACTATGGAAAGAGTTTGTGAGCAAGCAAGTGCGCACAAACAAATGAAAAATAAAATTAAAAACTCAAAACTTGGATTTTCCTGTTGTACAAAATATACTGAAGATATTAATACTCAATTTGGATGTCCGCCTAAATTCGAAAGAAAAAGAAATTTTAAAAGAAGAACAAAACCAAAATATAGAATTACTAGAAAAAAGTGGAAGCCAGAATATAAGAAGAAATTTAGAAAAGAAAACAGGTTTTCTAAGAAAAAATTTATTAAAAAGAAAAATTTCCGAAAAGGCTGCAAATGTTTTAAATGTAATAAAGAAGGACATTATGCTAATGAATGTCCAACAAATATACAAAATATTGTAATATCTAATATTGAAGAATACGGTATTAATGTTGGCACTATTGAAGATATATCTAGTGATGCTAACTCATCAGTTTATGAAATTGAATCTGTTTATTCTGACACTACTGAAAATGAAGATGAAATTAATGATTCGTTTGATAATTTTAAAATAAACATGATTACAATTAATCAAACACATAATCAAATAAAAATTATTCCACTAACTATATATGCTATACTCCCTAAAAAGGAAAAAATAAATTCTCCGGGTTATACATTATATGCAGCCAAATGCTCTAGATTAAGACGATACTTCACAACCGAGGTATTTTTAGATTTACTAATAAAAATCCCACTAGGATATTATGGGCAGATTTATAATATACCAAAACATACAAAAGAAAATATTTTTATAACACATGGATTAATCGAACCACTTTCTAAAAATAATGCTTCTATACTATTTAAAAGTACTAGTATGGAAGATAAAGATTATATTATAGAACAAGGAGATCCAATAGGATTACTTGTTTTACATAAATACGAAGATCTACCGATTATAAAAGAAGAAATATACGATCACGATACATTCACCCCATTAAGTGGTTCCACATCTAGATCATCAAGAAATAAAGAGTCAGAATCATATCAAGAATATAGGATATATATGAACACATTTACTTCTGAAGAAACATCAAACCCACAAATACAAAATAGTACAGGAGAACAATTTGAGGTCACTGATGAAGATTTAGAAAAATTAAAAGAAGCAATTCCTCACTCAGACAGAAAGGATATTTATAAACCATTAACTTTTAGATCTAGATTTCTAAATCAACATACATATATATTCGAACGAATGCAAGGAAATATAGAATTAAAAGGAGAAGAAGATTTTACTTCTATAAGCCTTTTAAATAAAAGTAAAATTGAAAAACTAAAAGCTAAATATCCAAAAATGAAATATCTCCATATAGGTCTAATACAACTAAAAATAACAGGATTATTTAGAACAGGAATAGATACTCCAATAATGATAGTCTGTATGGATGAAAGAATTATCAATAACCCTTTAAATAGTATTATTGGGGGAGCTAAGTCAAATTTAGCAAATAGATTATTTGGAGTAAATATACATCCTGATTTTTGTATAAGTCTTGACGATCAAAATATAGAAAAAGCCTGTACATTATCAGTAAACTTACAAAATATTGAACTTCTATCAGGATCTAAAGTTCTTGGCATACAATGGGAACATTGTATGGCCTTAAATGATACTGCTACATTTAAATCAATAACACCCAAACAATTTGTTAAATTATTTGAAGTCGGGTTGGGAAAAACAATCCAACCTAGATTAGTAGACATAAGACATTTGAAATTCGATAATGAAATTCAAGTTTTTGTAAAATCTCTCAAACCAAAGATACAATTGCCTACAGAATATTTTATTGCATCCGGAAATACAATTTCCACTATAACCAAACATAAAGAAGAAAGTACAAGCTCACCGAACACCTTAAATAGATCTTTGTCATACAACAAAATGTCTGAAGTTGAACTAACCCCTGATATACTAAAAAGTATCAGTCATCGTATGAGCTTTAAACAAGACAATCCGATCGAAGGAAGGACACTGAGAATACTTGACAAACAAAAAGAACAGGAATCAAACCGAATGGTTATAAAGGTTCCTACAGACAATATAAAACATCATGATTAGATCCATCGATCTAAAAAGAAAAGCTCAACTACATATATATCTTCCAATAACGATATGTATCCCTGAATATCAAGAATTCACGGTGCATGCGTTACTGGATTCTGGTGCAGAAGCCAGTTTACTACAAGAAGTATTTATACCCCAGCAACTCTGGGTACCCTTAGACAAGAAAGGAATACTAAACGACTTTATGGGAAGACAAGTTCCTGTTATTCATAAAGCAAAACATCTACAGGTACAAATACCTGACATACATGGAAATAATAAAACATACAGCTTTGATTTTGCATTACTACCAAAAGAATTTGATATTGATTGCATTCTTGGGATGGACAATCTTAGACATCTCCCTCCATTCAACAAATATTATTTCGAACTCGACGGAGTTCTCGTCCCCCGAGTAACGCTACCTGCTACAATTGCACCACATTATACTCCCGCAGCACAGCGTGGTGACAAACCTGTTACATTAATTGACAATGTCAGAACACCGAAAATAGTACAACCAAAAATTTGTACCTACAATATACCAACAACAAATGAATTTGAAATATTAATACATAATATGTTAGAACCTCTCTATTCAGATAATCCATTAAAATGGTTTGATAAAGCACCAAGATATTGCCAAATCGAACTAATGGAACAATACAAAGATGCCAAAGTTCGGGTCAACAGTATCATGGTTTCACCAACTGACAAAGAGGAGTTTTCAAAACAAATAAAAGACTTGTTAGATTTAAAATTAATACAAAAAAGTTTCAGCACTCACTCATCTCCAGCTTTCTTAGTAAGAAAACATGCCGAAATTAAAAGAGGAAAAGCAAGAATGGTAATAAACTACAGAAAGCTTAATAGCTATACTAAATTTGATGGATATTTTATTCCTTCTGCTGAACATCTAACTAAACAAATCCAAGGAGCAAAATATTATAGTAAATTCGACGCGAAATCAGGATTTTGGCAATTAAAACTTGCTGATAAACAGTCTATAGAACTAACTGCATTCAGTTGCCCACAAGGACATTTTGAATGGTTAGTTATGCCTTTTGGATTGAAAAATGCACCACAAGTATTCCAAAAATGGATGAACTCTATGTTCGGACACTTACCCTTTGTAACTGTATATATAGACGACATCCTTGTATTCTCTAACTCTGCCGAAGAACACAAGCAACATCTTCTTGCAGTCGTACAAATATTACTTCAAAATGGTGTTATTTTAAGTCCTAAAAAAATTGAATTATTTAAAAAAGAAATAGATTTTCTTGGAAAAAGAATTAAAAATGGACAAATAGAATTACAACAACACATTTATACTAAAATTAAAGATTTTCCCAATACATTCAAAACATTAAAGGAACTCCAAAGTTTTTTAGGATTACTAAATTATGGCAGAAAATTTATTCCTAATTTATCAGCCAAAACCAAAAATTTACAAAAAAAGCTAACAGAAGAGCAAGCAAAATATAAACAACATAACGGAGAACAACCAAGAAGATGGAATACAGACAAAATTCCTATTACCTTACAAAAACAAGAAGAAGAAGAAATACAAAAAATCAAAGATCTAATAAAGGATCAAAAAATCCTCTATTTTCCTTCAGATGAAGAATTACTTACACTACAAACTGACGCTTCTGACCATTTTTGGGCAGGAGTATTAATTGCTAAACAAAAGGAAGTTGTAGCATACTCTTCCGGTAAATTCAGCAAACCCCAAATTAAATATGCTACCTACGATAAAGAATTGTTAGCTATTAAATTAGCAATAAAAAGTTTACGAATTTACCTTTTACATAGACAATTCATAATAGAAACAGATAACAAATCTGTTGCTCAATTCTTAAAGAAAAAGACTGTAAACAATCCGGAAGAAAATCTTCGAAGAATTAGATTAGCTATGTATTTGGAAATCTTTAACTATGATGTCAAATATATTCCAGGATACACTAATTTTGCTGCTGATCTTCTTACCAGGTTATGAAAAATGGATGACGAAGATATAAAAAGAATCAAGGAATTATTAGAAACTATGAAAAGGCAGGAAGATTTCCAACAAGCAAAATCATCCAAAAAAGCAAAGCAAACCTCCAAAGAGGCCTCTTCTTCCTCGCAAGTATCCGAGGACAACAGTACTCCCACAGGAGTAAAGGAAGAAAAGGTCCAACAGACCAAAACTATTCAAACAACCAAAGGAAAGGCAACACCTTCCAGTGCAACTCAGAAATTTGTTCCAATGAACAAAGGAAAGGCAATTGCTCCCACAGGAGTACAAAGACCATACGTATCGGCCGTGGTCAAAGACTGGTACAATCTGGAGATGAAAGCCTCAAATCCAAACTTATATGATAACTTCAATGGATGCTTTAAAGCCATCCAATCTTCAGACCACAGGGCTGCAAATTTCTGGTTAACACAACTAGAAAAAACTTATTTGGGACTAAAACATACAATATCCCAAAAGGAGAAAAAATTACAAGACACTCAAAAACTAGTGTCTAAATTATCTCAACATTCTTTTACATCTAGGTCTGAAGTCCTAGATTTAAAGGAAGCAGAATTGTTCACTGACAATTCAGCTGAACACAGCCAATTGAAAACAATATTTGCACAAATGCAAACATCTGATCTCGTAAATCTAAGAATTCAAGACTTTCTAGAATTACTTAGACTTTATGAGATAAACAACACGAAAACCAAAGAGATGGAAGCGGAAATGACGGTACAAGACATGATCTCTCTGTATCAGCAACATCTCATAGATGAAAGCAACCTTCTTCTATTTTTCAAAAAATTAGAAGACACAGAGTTCACAAAACTCTTAGAAAATGAAGAATTAATTCTCAATAACAACAGAAGACCACGCTTAATAGCTTGTTTTTCTGAAATACAAAAATATCAAAAACATATCAAGAAAGGCTTGGTGCACGAAATCTATGTCAACACAAGCCATCCTGAAGAATATACAGGTTATATTCCAGATATATGTACAGCAAAACTTGTCGAGCATTCAAGCAGGTTTTTTACCATGTTCATGTTCAAAGTATGGAGCATTTGGGAAGAAAGACAATATATACGTCTTTATCCTTCTATTCAGTTATGGGAATTACACAGAGTAACTGAAAACCCCACACATGAATTTGTTAAATTCAATCGAAAAGAATTTAATGAAGAAACTGAACGACTCCTAGCAGCACAAGAGTTCTTTTCTGAAGCCATTAATAAAGGCGAAGTCGGATCACACTCCGCAACTGAAAGCAAAACCATATTACTATTAGACTACCTATCAGCCTTTGAACCATCTACAGACAGAATAATGAAAGTTCAACGATTTTTAGATAGTCTCAAAATTGGGCCAGTAGGAACAATGGCTCAAGAAGAATACTTTGAAGAGCAAGTGGAAAAAGAACGATCAAGACAAGACTCTATAATGCGAGACACTATGGGGACCGACCCTTTTGACGACGAATCTCTAGCTAATCTAGAGATTCACAATTGAATCAGAAGCATGGTGGACCACATTCCAGAATAAAAGGACAGAGAATCTAGCCTCTATACTAGAGTAACCTTTACAGCTTACCTCCTGCAAAAATAAACTAAGGGACACATCCTCAACCTATAAGGGACACATCCTCCACCTATATGGGACACATCTTCTACCTATAAGGGACACATATTAGCCCTATTATGGACACATCATGCCTCAGAAATAATAAATAAAGAAGAAATGAAGCTATAAAAGGAGGACTCAATTCAGAAGAAGGATCATCGGAATAACCATCTTCTTCAGTTTCTTTCTTCTCTTAATATTGTATCTGCAAACCTTGTAATATTATCTAGTATTGTAATAAAATTTCAGTTTCTGCAAATAGTATCTGTTGCTGTTTATTTTTTCTGCTTTCAAAGTAAGGTGCTTCAAATTGGTATCAGAGCCTGGCTTAGACTAGGTAAGTCATTCTGTTTTATATTTTCTATTTTTGATCATCTTGTATATGTTCTGATAAAGCATACACAGCAATAAGAAAATTAAAAGAAACAGGGGTTTACTCACTCAATATTAACTACAGAGAAGTATTCAACAGATCTTTTGTTAAGATTTTAAACCAAAAGTTACTCACAGATTCTCAACATTGGATTCAAAGAATGGTTTAAAAAATTAAAGTTGCTCACCTGGGTTTTTAAATGGACAGAGCACCATTGAAAATGAAAAAGCTTGTAAACTTTAAAACTTGGAATTGCCTTCATTTGTCTTTGATTTTAAAACTTGCATTTCTTATCAACTGGAATGCTTGAACACAGAGCCTGCCTTGATTCCAGGTTAAAGCTTAAATTTTCAAACTGAAAATGTTTCTTGTTTCTAGTTCTTTGATTTGTTTTCTGTTTTGATGTTGGTTTTGGTTTGAAGTTTGTTTGTGTTTTAGAGGAGATGATGTTTTCTTCATATATTCTCAGTTCGAACTGAAATGAGGAGGGATAGATAAATGAGATTGAGTTGTACAGGGTATTGTTACCTTTGCTTTGTACTAAAGTTATGGCATTCATTAATTGCTAGAGCATGTTGCATTAAATGCTTTGCTCGTTTGATGCATTTCGAGTTGACCTTGGTTTGTTGTTAGAGATGTTTGCATGAATACTTTATTTATCTGGTCACATACTTTTTCTGATCTTCTGTTGGCTAAAAATTTGTTTAGACAATATCAAGTACAAGTATTTTATTTGCTATGCTTTTGTTTACAGCCTAGATGCTTGTCTTCATTTGTTTATTTACTTACTCTACAGGCTACCTATTCTATTTGTCTACTTTCTTTAGCTCGGCTGATTCGTTCACCTTGGTGGCTGAGAGGGTGATGGCATTAATTACCAAGTACTATGTGTTTCTTTTGCAAGCTTTTGCTTATACTTGTTTATTTGTACAAAGATATTCTATTATCTTTGCTTTCGGCTGGTATGATGTTAGTTGGTACATAGGTACTTAACATTTATTTTGTTTTTTTTTCAAGTGTTCATGCTTATGAATGTATGTTGCTGTCTTGTTTCATATTACAAGTGTGCATACTTATCTTTATATAATTTGTTTTGCTCACATTTATCTTATACTTGTTTAGTACTTGAATATATTTGCTTTGCCTTTGTTCATACTACTTTATAATATAATTACATTTCTAGTTGTTGTTAAATTTCTCTAATGTATTCACTTTATATTTTTACAAAGTTTATTAACGTGTTATTTGGATTTATCTATGTATTCATTTTATTTTATTTATCGTCTTATATTTTTAATTTATAAATTCAAATTATTATTAACCATTAATTTATAATTTAAAGACAAATAAAATATATGTTATATTATTCAAATTTAGTCGGATATGTTCATATACAGATATATATTCTCATATACACATATGTATACAATATTTTAATTTTAAATGATTTTATATATTTTCTATTTGAACCGGGGAAACTCGCTTCCAATTTTCCTAATTAATTTACAAGTTTTTATCAAAAATTTATTTAATTACTCAATTTAATTCAAAAATGCATTTAATTATTAATTTAAATAAATTTAAATTCCAGGGTCGTTACAAATTCCCCCCCTTAAAAGAATTTCGTCCTCGAAATTCGCAGGCACGAAACAACACGGAGATAGACAGATTCAATCTCCTATAATTACTCGAACACAAGATACGGATTTCGAATTCAAGTCGGAATATCACAGAATACGTACCAATTTGTCCCTCTTCGGACTTTGGTATTTACAGAAATTTCAATAGAATTTCAAATTTGGTTTCAAACGAAATCGTTTTATCGATTCAATTCAATTTAGCCTTCATATTCTATTAATCAATTTATCTCAGTTTAAAATTTTCAATTTCAAACTCATTAAGGTTTAAATCAAAAAGCTGATAAGAAACCGATTAAGATACGAAGTAAGAATTTTCTACAACGATTCGTAGAGCCATCATCACACCGAAACTTCTTCTTGTAGCTAATACGAAGGAATCAAAAGAATTTGGAAACGAATCAAAGAAAATTGATAGAGAAAGATTGTTTCCACTGTCGCAGGGTATTGACCATCTATAGTCGTTTTTCCCTGTCTCCTATCTCGTCTTCTTCTTGCACTCATACTCACTATCAGTGGATAGTAAGAGAATTTACTGAGACGTTTAGACGGATATCTGAGAATTACTCATTCTAGAGTTTACTTCACTCTATCTCTAATGAGCTACTTAACGTGTTATACTCCTGAGCTAAAGTTCAACCTTAGCTCTGATACCAAATGTAACGATACAGATTTTCGCGCTCGAAAATCGACATCCATACTTTACATCGTACTCGAATGCCGTAGATTCGACCGTTCAAATCCGAGTCGCCGGAGCTTATAACAACATTAAGTAAATAACACAGCGGAAGAAAAAGGATAATAGATTGATATACAATATCTGATACAACAGAGTGATACAATGAATATCAATATACATCAGAGATATGATACAACAAATAACAGCGGAAAAGAAAACGATAGATAACATCAGCAGCGGATAATCTCCATCTTCAAAGCACCAATCCAGAAATAGCTCAAACTCCCAATAATGATGCACAAAGATAAGCAAGTGCAGTCCGATCCAAAGACTGAACTAGCTCCAGATAATCTACTAAACCTGAATATCTGAAAAACCCAACTCTAGACTGCTCGTGTAGGAAATTATGAGCACCCAGAGTTTAGGAAAGGAACAATAAACTCCGGATCAGTCATGGGACTGGTGTGAGCAACAAAAGCAGTTTATCTTTAAAAACGAACAACAAAAGAATTTTAAAGTCAATTCGCAATGCTTTTTGGAAAATGAGACTACCATAAGACCTCCCGCCACACACACAATGCAAACGCAGAATTGGAGGAGATTTCTTCTTATGATAGTCAAAGATGCTTACTACGCAAAAATCAAATCATTTGATATTATTACTAGTGCATAGTGCAGAAAACAATTTCGAAAGTAGAATATAAATCTTAGCCAGCATAGACATTTCGCACTTATGCCTACTATAGCTACCATGTTCAATAGCAGGTTACCACCACATTCCATGGCAGGTAATACAACTAAAACCGTACAAAGTTCGTATTTGGAAGATGGATTTCCAACAAATGGTCAGGCTAAGGAACTTCCTATTCCACGAAAGAAACGCCTCTGGCGGGACGCTCCGAGAACCACACCGTTCTCTGCCAAACAAGGCCGGCAACCCCTTTTCCCAAGGGATAAAAGAAACCTCAGATATGCCACCCCCGGTCCTTTGGGACCTTTAACCGAGGCGCCTCGAATCCAACATCACACGTCATAAATAAAGTGTGTCCACATGAGTAAGTATTTGGGCTCCATACCATGATACTACCCTTTTCCAGAAGGAATGGTCATACCCTAGGGGAGCTACCCCTGAAAACCTTGCCGCACAATTCCTGTTTCGACCATTACCGGGTTGTGAGGCTCGACGAAGTCTCGTCCACAAAGCTACGCTTTTTCAAAAAGCCACGCTTTGGGTCAAACAAATGATCAACCTATGATCACAAAGATATAAGATCAAACAAATGATCATATCGCAAATGATCAAACACTGATCATTTCACAGCAGCACTCAGCATGCCACATTACCAAATTGGGATATATCGCTGATAAATTTCAACTACATAACCTCTGAGCTCGTACGTCTCAGACAAGGGTGTTAAGCTAAGAGAATAAATTCTCCGCCACCAACAGAAATGTATTTGAAAGAAATCGGCTTTATATCTCAAAATGTAATGTCAGACATGTAACCATACAAGTCTGTTCCGGGTTCGAACAGAACCGAAGGCACTTCTCACGAAGCCCTTGCAAATCCGGATAATTTCCAATCACGTCCGGACTTCCCGTCACAAAAAGAGTGATATAAATCTCTATACCGGAGCAACTCAGTGCAGAGACATTCGACAGGTTGTCCTTTCATTTTCGAAAATATTCGGTCTTCATCACCGGTCTTTAAATGCCATCCATATACAACGTATCACTATTCGGAATGGGTTATACGACCCAAAGGTCCTTTCCCGGCTAACCCGAATAGTGAGCGCAATTAAAAAGCATATGGATATGGGATTTCAATTAAGTCACAACTTATTACCCAAACTTCTCTTTTCAAATGGTTCAACAAATTACCATTTTAACTCTTTTTAAACAAAAAGATTCAATTCACAAAGTTCACTAAATTTCACAAAGATTCATTCACAGATTTTCCAAAACAATTTCCATATCGATTAGATTAACTCGTTAAATCTTTAAATCAGAGATTTAACTTATAGCTTTCAAAACAATTCCATTTCAAATGGTTTAAACAAACATCATTTTTAAATCTGTTAAGATAACAGATTTAATTCATAGCTTTCAAAAAGAATTCATTCATAACTTGGAAAAACAATTTTCAATTCAAACTTGAAATTCCTTTAATTAAACTGGAATTTCATCTCCTATCTGAAAGCTTTTATCATTTGAAAACAAACAGTTTTATTTCAGAAAATCTGATTTATCCATACGAGTGGAAATCCTTGGTTTAAATTCAAATTCCCAACTTATACTTTTAAAATGGTTTAATTCATACAAACACATTTATATCATCTTTAATCCCTAGTTTCGAATCATAGAATTTAATTTCAAACTTGAATTCAAATTTAAATCAAATTATTTAAATCTTCAAAACTCGTTTAAGTTATTCAAGATAACTTTTATCTTTGAAATCCTATTTCAAAAAGCTTTTCACTTTTAAACCCAAATTTCCAATTTCAAAATCAATTGAAATTAAAATTTCAATTTCAAAATCATCAAATTTAAATTATCTGTGACTTAACCGATTTCCACGTGAAATCCATATTTGTGTGTGTAAAGGTGTAGTCCAGGGGTTTAACACAATAGTGCAACATCAATCATCACAGATACATCGATAAGCGGTATAATCGATAACGCTTATCTTCATTCACAGATTCATAGATAAAATAAATTTATCGGTCACAAAGATTAACTATTATAATTCGATGTGAGTTTCGGATAACCAACTAGAATCCGACTCCCTGTCGCATCGAAGTTTAAATGCCGTTTTACGGGCAAACAGGGTTTTCACATCAGTACAGAATAAATACAAATATCACAGCTCAACAAAAAACATTGTTACATAGCATCACTTCTCATAACAGGAATATCAATCGAATGCACACTATTCAAGAATGATTAAAAACATCTTTAATTCAGATATAAATAAATCATATGGTTTAAGTTTATCACATAATTACTTTCATTCGTGATCTTAAATCAATGATAAATCAGATAAATTATCCATTTTCATTTATCTTAATAATTTAATGAATACAAATTATTAAATTATACTTAACTTTGAGATTAAACTTTACTCTTTATACTTTATTTAAATTTAAGATTTAAATTGAATACCCCTTTTTACTTAACAAAGTTTTAAAAATACAAATTTAGAAATCTTTTAAAATCATATGTTAAGAAACACTTATCTAAATAAAGAAATTTTAATAGTTTAAACTAAATTCATTTTTAAAATATATTATAAACATTTAACTTGTTTAAACATTTAAATCTTATAAAACTATTAGCCAACATACTCGAGTAAACAGTGTTCTTCACTCGAGCCAACTCGAGTTCTTCTCGTTCTCTCCCCTGGCCCATTTATTTTCCTCCCCATGCCTGTTTCTTAAACTCGAGAACCTCCCCATGCCTGTTCCAAATCCCCTACATTCCACTGACACGCTCGCACCCCGTGCACGTGCACGGAACAGCGACGCCGCTCTGGCGAACTACGCCACCACCCTCAGGTCGCAAATCGACCCCTCACTCGAGACACAACTCAAATCATCGCGAAATACTCGAGATCGAGAAAAAGCTGAAAACTTGAACCCAAAAACTCAACCACCACGAGAAAAATTCTTCGCCCCATCAACTCGGACCACCTGACGTAATGAAACTCCGCCCATACGTCGACCATACCCACCTCTATCTTCACCTGAAATCGCGTGATACTTGATCAAACTACGGCGACGCGATCATCCATTTACCGAGCATAGAAAATTTTGAGCTTAAACCCTAATTTACTCTCGAACTCCAAATCCATACACTCGAAAAATCCTTAAGCATTTTTCCTGTATTCGTAAATCGTCGAGCTAGCTCCACCATGAATTTCAACATCTAATATTTGTTCGATGATTGGAAATCGATCCAAATGCATGTCTCGTTCAACATTGGACTACACGTGATCTAGGCAATTAAAAATCCCCATATTTGTCTTAAAAATCATCACTTTAAATATGGATTCACTTAAAGTTATGGAAGTTACAATTCGTGAAATTCGATTTTCCTTGAGATTTTGAATTTATCACTGTGTTTTCAACTTTCCAGGAAGAAGGTGATACTTAGTTTTGGTTTTCCTGAAGCAAAACAGAGAATGAAATCTGTATGATCAACATACTCAACCCAGCATACACAGCAATAAGAAAATTAAAAGAAACAGGGGTTTACTCACTCAATATTAACTACAGAGAAGTATTCAACAGATCTTTTGTTAAGATTTTAAACCAAAAGTTACTCACAGATTCTCAACATTGGATTCAAAGAATGGTTTAAAAAATTAAAGTTGCTCACCTGGGTTTTTAAATGGACAGAGCACCATTGAAAATGAAAAAGCTTGTAAACTTTAAAACTTGGAATTGCCTTCATTTGTCTTTGATTTTAAAACTTGCATTTCTTATCAACTGGAATGCTTGAAAACAGAGCCTGCCTTGATTCCAGGTTAAAGCTTAAATTTTCAAACTGAAATGTTTCTTGTTTCTAGTTCATTGATTTGTTTTCTGTTTTGATGTTGGTTTTGGTTTGAAGTTTGTTTGTGTTTTAGAGGAGATGATGTTTTCTTCATATATTCTCAGTTCGAACTGAAATGAGGAGGGATAGATAAATGAGATTGAGTTGTACAGGGTATTGTTACCTTTGCTTTGTACTAAAGTTATGGCATTCATTAATTGCTAGAGCATGTTGCATTAAATGCTTTGCTCGTTTGATGCATTTCGAGTTGACCTTGGTTTGTTGTTAGAGATGTTTGCATGAATACTTTATTTATCTGGTCACATACTTTTTCTTATCTTCTGTTGGCTAAAAATTTGTTTAGACAATATCAAGTACAAGTATTTTATTTGCTATGCTTTTGTTTACAGCCTAGATGCTTGTCTTCATTTGTTTATTTACTTACTCTACAGGCTACCTATTCTATTTGTCTACTTTCTTTAGCTCGGCTGATTCGTTCACCTTGGTGGCTGAGAGGGTGATGGCATTAATTGCCAAGTACTATGTGTTTCTTTTGCAATCTTTTGCTTATACTTGTTTATTTGTACAAAGATATTCTATTATCTTTGCTTTCGGCTGGTATGATGTTAGTTGGTACATAGGTACTTAACATTTTTTTTGTTTTTTTTTTCAAGTGTTCATGCTTATGAATGTATGTTGCTGTCTTGTTTCATATTACAAGTGTGCATACTTATCTTTATATAATTTGTTTTGGTCACATTTATCTTTTACTTGTTTAGTACTTGAATATATTTGCTTTGCCTTTGTTCATACTACTTTATAATATAATTACATTTCTAGTTGTTGTTAAATTTCTCTAATGTATTCACTTTATATTTTTACAAAGTTTATTAACGTGTTATTTGGATTTATCTATGTATTCATTTTATTTTATTTATCGTCTTATATTTTTAATTTATAAATTCAAATTATTATTAACCATTAATTTATAATTTAAAGACAAATCAAATATATGTTATATTATTTCAAATTTAGTCGGATATGTTCAAATACAGATATATATTCTCATATACACATATGTATACAATATTTTAATTTTAAATGATTTTATATATTTTCTATTTGAATCGGGGAAACTCGCTTCCAATTTTCCTAATTAATTTACAAGTTTTTATCAAAAATTTATTTAATTACTCAATTTAATTCAAAAATGCATTTAATTATTAATTTAAATAAATTTAAATTCCAGGGTCGTTACAATAAATTTCAACTACATAACCTCTGAGCTCGTACGTCTCAGAGAAGGGTGTTAAGCTAAGAGAATAAATTCTCCGCCACCAACAGAAATGTATTTGAAAGAAATCAGCTTTATATCTCAATTTGTAACGTCAGACACACAATCCATACAAGTCTGTTCCGGGATCGAACAGAACCGAAGGCACTTCTCACGAAGCCCTTGCATATCCGGATAATTTTCTAATCACGTCCGGACTTCCCGTCACTAAGGGTGATAAAACCTCTAAATCGGAGATCAGCCGATGTAGAGTAACTCGACGGTAATCCTT
Source organism: Allium fistulosum (assembly GCA_030737815.1). Taxonomy (NCBI): domain Eukaryota; kingdom Viridiplantae; phylum Streptophyta; class Magnoliopsida; order Asparagales; family Amaryllidaceae; genus Allium; species Allium fistulosum. Next base: position 242,433,292 of record CM060902.1, read on the forward strand.
CCGTTTTCAAAAATATCTGGTCTTCAACACCGGTCATCAAATGCAATTCATAACGACGTATCACATATTCGAAATGGGTTATACGACCCCATGGTCCTTTCCCGGCTAACCCGAATAGTGAGCGCTAATTCAAAAATAAGTGTGGCATTCAAATTCATCCAATTCACAACAAATACCCATTCAAGGTAATTATTGATAGTCGGTTATTTAACTATCAATAAAGATGCGCAACATCATCAGATTCCAAATAATTTTCCAAATTATTGTATCTTTCAAAATATCTTTACTAGATATAAAATTTCCACACTTCAAAAATAAATCAATATTTATTTTTAAACAGATTCCCTTTTCTTTTATAAATTCCATAGTGAATTTATATTTTCAAAATATCTACTGATATACGATTTTCAATCGATTTCAAATATTCATTTTCAATTTATCTTTACAAAGATAAATTCTCGAAAACGTTCATTTCATATTGGAAAAGCATTTCCATACTTATATTTAATAATAAGTAATCCACCAATCTATTTATTTTCAACTTTTGAAAATATTCAATATACTTAAATCAATATTAAGTATATAATCATTCTTTAAGGAAATCATTTACTATAACGCTATTACTTGAGTCAAAACGAATGTTACGTAAAACATCGTTACGACGACTCAAAATCACTAGTATAGGGATTTGGAATTTAGATAGATATATAAATCCCAATACTATATAAAAACATTTCCTTTCGGAAATCATTTACTATAACAACAGTGTTATAGTCCACCATTTCCTTCTTTCTCGAAAACGTCTATTTCAACAATGAATGTTGAAATCTATGGTTTCGATATTTAACATATTTTAAAAACATCGTTAAATCAACTAACTTCATTTTTAATGTCACTTTCCCAAAACAATATCCATTTTACTTAATAATATATTCACTGTCCAAAATCGTGAATATACTTCACTAACCAATCTCAATATTTCCTACACAATTTATTTAAAGAATTATCCACTATCCAAAATCGTGGATAAAATTCCCTTAATAACCTTCTATATTGAATTCATCAAATTTGATTGATTTTCGAATTTATAAAACAACGTTTATAAATTCACCTTTTTATATTTCATAACAACTTTGATTTATAGATTTTCTTTTATTAACTTCTATAATTCACTTATCAAAATAAGTGGTTTCGGATTTATAAACAATGTTTATAAATCACTTTTATACTTTATAACAATTTCAACTTATGAAATCATTTCATTTAGCAATTTCTATTTATATCCCATCTAAGTGCAAAAATCTAATTTATAAGTAAATTACTTATAAATCTTTTATTCTACAATTTCATTCATTTTTAACTTCACAATTTATAAATCTATAAATCTCGTTCACTTACGAATTCCATTGATATTTCATTTTTAACACATAAAAACTCGTTTTATAATTCCAATACTTTTAATTTCATAGATATCAACTTTATAAATCTTTTATATAGACCATTTACAATATTCAAAAATCCCAACTTAAACCATTTTATAAATAAATCAACTTTTATTTCAAAAATCACACTTGGGTTATATTTCACCAAAAATCTTAACTTTTATAACTTTAAAATTTTAGACGTTTATTTATTTGAAATAAGTCAATTCAAAAATTAAATAAAACGTCTACTTTCAAAAATCACTTTAAAATCCTTTTAAAGTAAAAGTCGTTATTTTTAAACTTCAAAACTGAACCCGATGATGCAACAGCACCAATTAGTCAATCACAGCAACAAACATCACATATCAATATGATAACAGAATATACATCAATATCTGTAAATAAATAAATACTAGTGAGGAATCCAGTTGGATCCCTCCAACCCGTCTCCCTACATCCACAGATGTTAGCACAATACCAATTCCACTTCGAGGTGGAATATCGCGGTATATGGGTTTTATAAAAATCATCCGCTTACTAACGGCGCAATAGGGTCTCATCCGCTATACGAGGCGGGAAATCAATCAATCCAATATATACATATGCCAATATGTATATATTGCTATATATATATAGATATATCCTACTATATCTAATATCACATCCAATAGCAATCAAATCATCAATCAATAACTGTAAAATCAATTTTTATTTGAGTGAGAAAAATCTCACTTTTAATTTGCCATCCATTTCCATTTTGACCATTTCTTCTTGTTTTTTAACCTTGTATAAACAAGTTTATACGATTAATTAATATTTGAATTAATTCAAACAACCCATTTCCATTTAAAAATTTAAATTAACTAGTAATTTATTTTAAACTAATGATTTTTCTTTTAGAAAAAGTATTTTAGTAACTAAAATAATTCAAATTAGTTACTTTACCAATTTAATCACCAGATCCATTGTTTAAAGTAAACAAGTAAATTAAAAATGTATACAAGTATATTTATTTTCTTTTGAAACTACCTATGTATATCCCTACTTAAAAATCTATAGATTTACAAATCTAATTTATATAACTTCCAACATTTAAATCTTTCTGTTATATATATAAATATATATTTTCTTTTGAAACCATATATATACTTATAAAAATAAACTATATTAAAAATCTAATCTTCTATAAATCCTTATATTAATTTTCTGTTTACTGTAAACATATAACTTTGTTTTTCTGCTTCTGAAAATAATAGCAGTAATTTATCCTACTGTATATTTATGCATCCTTTAAACTAAAACTTATTTACTGCAAATTTTATAAAACTGAAAATTTCTAAAATATATATACTTGATAAATTTAAAACAATTGTAAATAAATTCCCTTTTATCTTTTTCTGCTTAAAATTTAAATCTCTACAATAGTTTATGCAATTAATTTGCTATTATCATTTTTTTTTTGTAAAATGTATGTATATAAATTCAACGAATAAATAAAATAAAAATATATATACCTATACTGAGAATCTGCGAACCCAGTTCGCAACCTCCACATCGCCGCCGCCACCTATGCTCGAACGCGAGCCTACCAGGATCGCGAAACACCTCAAACGAATGCCAACTCGAGCTTCCCAAAACCCCAAACCCAATAGACTCGAGACTTCAAGCTTTCCTCCGCTTCACGCGCCACCGAACGCGAGCCCTAGCCTCGCCGCTATCGCCTTCCGTGAATTGAATGAGTCGCCATCGCGATTTCCTCCCTCGGCTGCGTGCTCGCTCCAGACTCGAACGAAGAACGCGTCGCCATTTATTTGGATTTCGAAATCGTGTAATATGAGGGGGATGGAGATAAGGTATGAGATTATCGAGGACGAAAGCTCTGTGTGGATTACTATTTTATTTTTATGATATTGAACGAGATCGGTCTTCATTAGGAAGGAGATGATATTCCATCTCATAATTAAATGAGCAGAACGATAAGAAGAGGGGAAAGGAAATGAAGGGGTATGAAGGAGACACAATGGAGGCGGTTGTACTTATTGTCGGATAAAGAAAGCATTTATATTTTAGTTAAATTCAATTTGCCTTAGAATAAATTTCTATACGTTTATATATCGTACGCTCATACCACAACTCCAAATGTTACAAAAATTGAAATCCGATAATAATACAATATTACGGACCCAATGGAACTGGTTTCGTCGAATTCCGAGACTGTGCCCCGGAACACTATTTTTAAATATCGATTCGAACAATATAATTTCCAAACTGAACAAACACTTTCAAATTCGATTCTGAAACTTCAATTACCTTTAGTATTATCAATACGAATTTTTCAAGCTTTTGAAATATTTTAAATCGGCTTAAAATTTGAAGATTCAAATTTTTGTTCAACATTAAATAGATTAAATTTTATAATTTAATCGCAAATTTCAAAGTTATATCAGGGATTCAAATTAAATCATCGTTCAAATATATAAAATTAATTAAATATTTTCACTTTAATTTGTTCAAAATTCTGGGTCGTTACAATCTTCCCCCCTTAAAAGAATTTCGTCCCGAAATTACAAGTTAGGAAAAAAAGGTCCTAAACTCGTCTACTATTTTTCAACATCCTAATAGTTTTATCAAATTTATCAAAACAAAATTTTCTATTAAAGATTCGTTATTAATTCAACAAATTTTTCAACTTTAATTATAAGTTTCAAACAACTTTATTTTCCTTAACTATTCAAATTCAAATTTCAAACTTTCAAAATTTTCCCAAAAATTTTCTAACACTCGAAATTTTCAAAAAATTTCGCCAGCGTCTCCTTTGCGCGGCTAATACGTTACGACTACAAAATGTCCCTACGGACTCTCAGATTTCAAAAAGAAAAGAAAAAGCCAAGCGGCTAGACAAGAAATCAGCAAATCTCATATTAAAATTCAAATACATACCTTTTTGTCAAGCAATTCAAATTTATCTTCAAATTTAAAATCCCAATTCCATTATAACACCTGTATATCTTACTAGCCATAATATCTAGTTACATATTCAAACCAATTTGCAAATTCTGTTACAAAATTTTCAACACTTCTTATATCATTTCTAATTCACTATTGAATTTATATATTCTTTTCATTCAAGTTTACATTTCGAATTCATTTGATTTCATTTTCAATCTAATTTGGATTCAATTCAACTTCTGAATATTGAATTTCATCGATTAACTTTCATTTACAACTGCTTATTTTAGATTAGTTTCAATTACTAATTCATTTCAAATTCTAATCCACTTACAAATTCAAATTTGTTTTCAACATTCAGTTTTAATTCCAGTTTCATTCTTTATTCAGTCCTCAACTTAGAATAATTTCAATATCAAATTTTACTTAAGAAACTCTTCATTCCTTAGGTTCAATATAAATATTCCATATACACATTATATTTATTTTCAATTTACCACTTCGGTTAAATCTACTGACATTTAAACTGGATTTCAAATTCCATATGAATTTTAATTTCTCTTTCGATTCACATTTATAATTATTCAATTCAATTCGATTGCTTACAACTTCAAAATGAATCTCAACTTTCAATTTCACTTTCATTTAATTGATTCACCTATACTTACATTTATTTAACTCCATCTTTTAAGTTAGATTTATTCTATCAAAATTCAATTTGTATAGGTTATCAACTTAATAATATTTCATAAATATTTTTATATAGTATTCCAGAGTCTTACCAACATTTCAAAATCATTTTGAAAACAATTCAAATTATCCTTTGAATTTCCAAAACAAAACCCAAATTTTCCAAACAACTTCCATTTAAAACAATTTAGCAGCAATTCCTCTTTTGGAAACCCGAAAATGAACACCGGTGATGTCGCGATCATCGTCGGAATTATTTTCCAGCGACCAAAAAGAGTTTAGAGCTTTTCATTTCTTCAAAACATTTTTCCAAAATCCTTTGAAAATTATTTTCAAACCAAAAAGGAATTTAAACTTTCCAAATCTCCAAAATTTTCAAATTCTTTTCAAAACATTTCCAAATACTTTTCTGGAATTTCGTTTCAAATTACAAATCACATTTATAATTTATATTCTTAAATTTCATTCGTATGTGAATTTATTTCTTTATGCTTCAATTCGCATTTATAAATTTCATTTGTTAATTGAATTTATCTCCAAATCCTTGGTTATTATTTTAATTTCTCACTCCATTTCATATAACAATGATAATAATTCAATGTTATTGTTTTATAACAACCAAACATCCATATATCATAATAATTCACAAAAACATTATTTCCTTTATATACAAAAATAGTTTTAGGTAAAATTATCTCATTTACCCGTTTTAAAATCAATACTGTGTTGGTTTATCTTGTTTAGAGTTTAGAAACTCCTATCAACACAGTTAGTTAGACTGCACCGACCAGAATCCATAAACAATAAACCGATAAGTCAACACAATACAAAACAATTTCATATCCACTAACAAATACGCACTCGTATCTATTATTACACTCAAACTCATTCTAGAGTACTACTGACTCTATCTCTAATGAGTAACACCCAACAGAGCAGGGTTGTCGCTTAACCATATGCTCTGATACCACGTTGTAAGGACCCGATTCTTCGACTTTCGAAAATCGACATCGATACGTCCACTGTATCAACTGCCGAGCAAACGAGTGCCGGAAAACCGAATACTTAGGGTTTTAAAGAAGAGGTAGAAGAAGAGATAGAAGAAGAAAGAAGAAGAAGAACAACAGAGAAACATCAGAATCTCACATATCGCAGCGGAACAACATATAATAGATAAATGAATAATCTTTAAACAAAGAACTATATCATTTTATACATACATCAATCATTAGAGTCAATATACAACTCAATACAACAATGGACTGTTATATAAATTGTCCTCATACAGAATACACAGTGGAATAAATAAATAAGTACGGATGATACGTTATGCCATCCAGCTTGCTTCCAAAGCACCAGAATATCCGAAATATCCTGATAACATAACTCTAGGCTGCCCGTGTGGAAATTGGTGGGCACCCAGAGTTTAGAAGGGAACAATAAACTCCGAGTCAGTCATGGTGACTGGTGTGAGATCGTAAAACAGTTTATCTTTAAAAGACAACAAAGGAATATTTTAAAATAGATTCGCAATGCTTTTGGAAAATGAAACTACCATAAGACCTCCCGCCACACACACAATGCAAACGCAGAATTTGAGGAGATTTCTTCTTATGATAGTCAAAGATGCTTACTACGCGAAAATCAAATCCTTTTTTATATTATTATTAGTGCATAGTGTAGAAAACAGTTCGAAAGTATAATATTAATCTTAGCCAACATACGACCAGTATCGTATGCCTACTGTTGGGTGAATTCTTACCCAGAAGACCTCGAGACCAAGAAACTTGCTTCATTCGGCAGACCCATTCGGCAGGCACCATTCGGCAGACCTCGCACAACCCCATTCGGCAGGCACCATTCGGCAGACCTCACCCGAACCACCTCCTGCCGTACCAACCGAACCAACCTTCCCAACTCCCACCAAACCACCTCCTGCCGAACCATCTCCCACCGGACCAATCCTTCTACCGGACCAAGCCTTCCACCGGACCAAGCCTTCCACCGGACCAAGTCTTCCACCGGACCAAGCTTCCTACCGGACCAAGCCTTCCACCGGACCAAGCTTCCTACCGGACCATACTTACCACCGGACCGAGACGATACAGAACCAGATTTGCCAGGCCAGATTGTATCAGCCCGGGCCCATCAGCAGCTATATACATCCAAGACCCCTGCCCCCAACCTCACTCTATAAATAGAGGGGCAGGGGTACAACAATGGCAGACAAGTTTGAGAGCTCAAGCACGGAGAGAACTTTCAAACAACTTTCTTTTACTTGTATCAAAGCTTTGTACTTGTAATCAAAAGAAGAGAAGAGAAATAACATATAAAGTGGACGTAGGAACATTCTGGCTGAACCACTATAAATCTGCGTGTCTTTTTACAGTTTAGCCCCTGCTTTTCATATATTTGCATAAATCACCCAAATCACTAAGAACAACATAAGATCTACTAAATCATACAACTTTGAGGTGTTTGTCCATTTTTTGTGCAAACATTTTTGGTGCTTTCATTGAGAGCTAGAAGCTCGAAGCTTCAGCTTCATCTACTTAACGAGTTTTCCTAACAGCATCGTCCGCCACTTGGAAAACATGCCTCCCAAACAGAGAAAAGATGTTAACAAAGGAAAAAACATCGCATCCAGCAGTCTTCCTGATCCAGCTATCGTGAATCAAGTAAATCGTCCTCCTCCAGCAACGGTAACAAATGAAGGACATGCTAACCCAACCACCCTGCCACAGAACAGCCTGCAGCAATTACTAGGGCAGATTTGGACAGAGTTGTTGTTGAAGTAACTAACCGCTTCACGTCCCAGCAGGAAGCCTTGGTGGACCATCTCATGTCACGCTTGAGGGACGCTGAAGAATCCAACCGCAACACTGAATCATGGGGCGAGTCCCAGTCTGGAGGATCTCAGAGACAGCAAAGATCTTCCCTCTTCGAAGGAGCTAACGGCAGAAGTAGCCGTGGTAGGAGCCGAGACCGAGCACAGCCCGAAGTTAGGCCTGAGGAAACGTTTGGTACCGAACCCAACAGGGAAGGTACCGGGCGAAGGTCAACTGTAGCTGAGCCTGTCATGCTGCCTAACCACAGAAACACCAGTGAACGGGGCCGAGCTAGAGTTCAGCCCGAAGTTGGACCCGAGGAAGTGCTTAGATCAGAACCCGACAGGGGGAGATCAAGGCAAGGGCCAACTGTAGCTGACCCAAGCGCGCTCCCAGAAGATCAAAGGCAGCCCCTGGAAAATATAAGGAATGATAGACGATACCATCCCTACAGGTCGTCTGGACGGAATCAATCCCACAGAACAGAACCAAACTCATTTCTATCTACTCCAAGTTCTGATGAAAGGATGGCACGCTTATTCAGAGAGTGTGTCCAACGGGAGCAAAGAGATCGAGGGATAGGCGCTAGGGTAACCAGTCCTTTCGCCTGCAATATCGAAATTGCTATCACCCCCCGAGCATGGAAAATGCCAACAATGGAACCTTACAAAGGAACCTCCGATCCCGTTGTACACTTACAGAGGTACACACAGCATATGCTCATGAGTGGAGCAACAGAGGGAGTACTGTGCAAATGCTTTCCGCTCTTCTTAGCAGATCTTGCTACCTCCTGGTTGTGTCATCTACCCCAAGGATCCATCAGCTCATGGGAAATGTTGAAAGAAAAATTTATCAGTCAGTTCCGCATTCATGTGGAGCAACCTAAGGACGCTTATTCCTTATCCAGCGTCAAACAGAAACCTGGAGAAAAGCTGCAGCAATACCTAACCAGATTCAACGCCGCAGCAGCCGCAGTTCAAGATGCCGATGAAAAGCTTATCCTAATGGCCCTCTGCAGTGGGGTACATCCGGACACTAAATTTGCTAGAAGATTGACAAAAGAAAAACCAGCTACTTTACCCGATTTCTTCCATGAGCCGGGAAATACATGAGGCTTGAGGATGCTGCCATTGAGGGGCAGTCAGGACAGCAAAGTAAGACGACCCATGGCAACGCCCCTGCTGTGGCAAGGGACGTTCGAAGAAATGATTCCAGAGACAATGCTGGGGGCAAGAAGGTAGAAAAGCGCCTATATCGGCCAGGACCAAGATTCGACACTTACACCCCTTTGAACGAGACCGTCGAAAATATCTTCCTTGCCACCCAAGGCGAAGTTAGATACAAACGCCCCCCATACAAGAAAGAATCAGATAACGCGCAGAAATCTGGAAAATTCTGCCGCTTCCACGAATCTCACGGACATGATACCAACGAATGCCATCATCTCCGAGATCTGATTGAGGAACACATCAGAAGGAAGAAACTGGAACGTTATGTAAAAAGTCAAGACAGGACTCCAGCTCCTGCCAATGAAAACCCAAGGCTACCCTCACCAGGGACCGACAGAGGAAACCGCAACGCTAGCAGCTCTAGTCAAGAGAAGATAGTGGTCCATACCATCTCAGGAGGTCCGCACATCGCAGACAGAAGTTGGAGAGAGATGGAAAGATATGGGAAGTCGCTTAGAGACAATAGAGACTGTGTCAATACGGTTATAGAAGAGCGCCACCCAAAGCGGAAAGAAAGTGATGACATCACATTCAGTAAACGCGACCTAGAAGGAAGACAGTACCCTCACATGGATCCCATGGTTATCTCTGCTCGACTCGGTCCCGCCGAAGTTTACCGAATCCTGGTAGACACTGGAAGCTCTGTAAATATCCTGTTCAAACACGCATTCGACAAAATGAAGCTATCAATGAAGGATGTATCTCCCTGCGATAAACCACTACACGGTTTCACTGGAGATGCGAAGATGCCCATCGGGCAGCTGGACCTCTTTGTTGAGATTGGGAGCCATCCCCGCTCCGTTGTAAGGAAACAGACGTTTGTGCTGATAGAAAACCATTTGGCCTACAACGCCTTCCTAGGAAGACCAGCCTTATCTGACTTCCAGATTGTCCTAGCCCCGTGGTGCCTGAAAATGAAATTCCCAACAGACAATGGGGTAGGGGAAGTGGAAGGAGACCAGGATATTGCACGAGACTGCTATGTAACCGAACTTCGCAACAACCACAGGAAAGATAAAGGGAAAGGTGTAGAGATTGCCCACTGCACAAAAAGCCTTGAAGCATAGCAACTAAAGAAAGCCCCTCCTCTTCGATACACCAGCGACCCTTTCAATGAATTAGACCCTAGGGACAAAGAGGAGGAGGCCACCGCCGAGCCTGCAGAGGCTATGGAGTTTATATCTGTAGACAAGCATGACTCAAGTAGGCTACTGAAAGTTGGGTCCCAGTTGAAAGCTGAATTGAAGGAACAACTCATTGATTTCCTCCGCCATAACCTGGATGTATTCGCTTGGTCACACGCTGACATGACCGGAATCTCCCCCGACCTAGCATGCCACGTATTAAACATTGATCCTACCAAGGCACCTGTAAAGCAAAAAAAGAGAAGTATGGAGGCAGAGCGATCAGCAGCCCTCGATGAAGAAGTAAAGAATCTACTCGCCAATGACTTCATACGAGAAGCTGTTTACCCAGAATGGATCGCCAACCCGGTACTAGTAAAGAAGGCTAATGGGAAGTGGCGGACCTGCATTGACTTCTCCAACCTAAACGACGCCTGCCCAAAGGATTGCTTCCCGCTTCCCAGAATCGACCAACTTGTAGACAGCACAGCCGGGCACGAACTCCTATCTTTTATGGATGCATACTCAGGATATAACCAAATTCCTATGCATGCTCCCGACCAAGACCACACTAGTTTCATCACCGACCGGGGTTTATACTGCTACAAAGTGATGCCCTTCGGACTTAAAAATGCAGGAGCCACCTACCAGCGCCTCGTCAACAAGATGTTTGTAGGGCTAATAGGACAAACTATGGAAGTATATGTGGACGACATGCTGGTGAAATCACGAAAAGCCGAAGATCATGTAAGCCACCTAGGCGGAATGTTCCAGATACTTCGACAGTATGGAATGAAGTTGAATCCACTAAAGTGCTCCTTCGGAGTGTCATCGGGAAAATTCTTAGGGTTCATCGTCCATGCCCGAGGGATTGAAGCAAACCCTGAACAAGTCCGAGCATTAAGGGACATCAAGATACCTTCCACCCGAAAGGAGATGCAAAGCGTAAATGGAAAAGTGGCCGCCCTAAGCCGATTCATCTCCAAAGCAACGGACAAGTGCGTCCCCTTTTTCGAAGCTCTAAAGAAAGATAAAGGAAAGTTCGAATGGACGAACGAATGCTTAACCGCTTTCCTTAACCTAATCGAACACCTCCAGAAACCACCGGTACTCTCGACCCCAAGCGAAGGCGAAGAATTATACCTATACCTTGCTGTGTCATCTCACGCTTTAAGCGCTGCCTTGGTAAGGGAAGACAACCGCACGCAACGACCAGTTTACTTCGTCAGTAAAAGGTTTACTGGGGCAGAAGTCAGATATCCTAAACTTGAAAAGTTAGCATACTGTTTACTAATCACTTCACGAAAACTACGTCACTACTTCCAATCCCATTCCATCAAAGTTCTGACCGATCAACCACTGAGGCAGGTACTCCATCGTCCCGACACTTCCGGGCGACTACTTAAATGGTGTATTGAGCTGAGTCAATATGATATCACCTATCACCCTCGCACCGCCATCAAGGGACAAGCCATGGCTGATTTCATTGCAGAATTCACTACCAACGAGGATAAGGAGCAACTGGAAATAACGGAAGATATCAAGTGGAATCTCTTTGTGGACGGTGCATCTAATGAACAAGGCTCGGGGGCAGGTGTGGTAATAATCACTCCCAGGGGAAATAAACTGCACTATGCTATAAGGTTGGAGTTCGCTGCCACCAACAACGATGCAGAATATGAAGCAGTGATAGCTGGACTAGAAATTGCCATAGAAATCGGAGCCAATTCTTTGTGTCTTCACAGCGATTCTCAACTTATTGTTAATCAAATACTAGGAGAATTCCAAGCTCGAGAGGAACGACTCATAGCATATTTAAAGAAGACCAAGTTACTTCTCAGCCGATTGGATCAGTACTTAGTCAAACACATCCCTCGGGAAGAGAACCAAGAGGCCGACGAATTGGCAAAGCAAGCGAGTATGAGAGACATCGCCATCTTCGGGGCAGTAACCATCTCAAAGCAAACGGTCCCAAGTTTTGAGCAAGTGAATCTGATAGCCGCAGCCGAAGAAGCAACTTGGATGACTCCCATCCGAGACTACCTACAAAGTGGCACACTACCCAACGGGCATAATGAAGTCAAGAAAATCTTGAGGAAAGCGTCCCGCTATACAATACAAGAAGACATCCTCTATCGACGCGGTTTCTCTAACCCATTATTAAGGTGTGTCGCCGGAAGGGAAGCCAAGGAAATCTTATCCAACATCCATCAGGGGAGCTGTGGAGATCACACCGGGGGGCAAACATTAGCAAAAAAGATACTCCGATACGGATATTTCTGGCCCACCTTAAGCAAGGACGCCTTAGATTTCGTCAAGAAGTGTGACAGATGCCAAAAATTTGCTAAGATCCCTCGGCTACCAACAACCGAGATTACTCAGATGACCAGCCCTTGGCCCTTCGCGATATGGGGAATTGACTTAATCGGCGAGCTACCAATGGGCCGAGGCGGGGCCAAATATGCTATAGTGGCAGTTGATTATTTCACCAAATGGGTGGAAGCGGAACCTCTAAATAAAGTATCTTCAGCAAAAGTTATTAACTTCTTGATCAAAAATGTTCTATGCAGGTACGGAGTCCCACTCAAAATCATATCAGACAATGGACTTCAATTCGACAGCGAGGAATTCGCCAACTGGTGCCAAGAACACAAAATTCATAAAAGCTTCTCATCCGTAGCATATCCCCAGGCAAACGGACAAGTCGAAGCAGTCAACAAAATTCTGAAAACTCTAATAAAAAAGAAGCTCGAAAAGTCAAAGGGCGCTTGGGTGGATGAACTTCCTACGGCACTATAGGCCTATCGCACATCTTTCAGAACATCGACAGGGCACACTCCTTTCTCTTTGGCATACGGATCGAAGGCTATGCTCCCAGTTGAAACTATTGTGCCTTCCCATCGTCGGATCCACTATAACCCAGAAGAGAACGAAGAACTCCTTCACATGTCTTTGGATCTAATCGAGGAGAGAAGAAACGATGCAATCCTCAAAACAGCAGCCCACAAGCAAAAAGTGGCAGCACAATACAACTCCAAAGTCAAGCATCATACCTTGCAGGAAGGGGATCTTGTCCTCAAGCGAATCTTCCCTCGCCCCGGAGCACTAGACCCAATCTGGGATGGACCATATGTAATTCATAAAGATCTCCACAACGGAGCCTATATTTTGTCAACAGTGGACGGAGAGGTGTTCCAGAGGGCATGGAACATCCAACACCTCCGTCGATACTTTTCTTAACTTGTATTGCCCATATGAGGTGAATTAACAAAGAGAATCAGTGGACGTAGGCATTTTCGTGCCGAACCACTTTAAAAAAACCTTGTCTCTTTTTTAACTTGTTCCTTTGTATCTTGGCTGCTTGTTAACTTTATCCTTTTCTGTTGAACAAAATCCTGAGTATATAGCATTTCTATTCAAAGCACTCCACAATGCAACTTCACGTGGACAAGACCCAACAAGTACTATGCGAATCTATGCCCTCGCCAATGAGACACTTTCGCTCCAGCATCCCTCTGCTGCGGGTTAACTCATTGCTCGCGACGGCCCTTAAAGCCAACTGTAATGAGCCGATTATAAGCCACCGAGAAGGCCGACTATAGCCGAGGCAGCTCATTACGGCGTTAGGCTCGCCGGCAATTGTGAACCGACTATAAGCCCCAACATAAGGTGTGGCCAGCCAGGGGCAGTTCACAGTTGACGATCGGCACCCACGCTAGCCGGCCACAGTAAATCGAATAATACCCACGATTACGGGCCATAATGGCCCGGGTAGTTACTGTGCGCGATCTCGGCTCCGATGTGTCCTAAGTGCGGCTGTGGTAAAAAAGAATTAACTCCCCGCGGAGGCGTAAGATGGGTGACAAATGTCTCCAAGACCCACAGCTAGGGAAAGTGACTACAAAACCCGTTTGCCACGAACTTAAGCACATCGAAGGCCTTCCGTGATTGGAAGTTTTACTATTTCACGTATTTCAATTTTACTTAAAAAGCTTTTTTTTCCTATCCCCTATAACAATCCCTCAAGTACATGACACAGAGTAGGAGATACTCGCCAATGGGTGTAGGGACTCACAGTGGCAGGACATTCGACTGCATTCCATGCTCGGTCCTACAAGATATTCAAGACTGCCATCTACGATTAAAACATGAAAGGCGGTATTTTCTTCTTTTATGTACAAATACATGACTATAATTTGTTCACACCACACGCTAATATTGCAAGTCATAAAATTATGGTGTAGAACCAGAGTCTAACATCAAACACAATTTAATTACAAGAATATACATAGCTACATTTCTCATACGATATGTCGAAATAGCAACAAATATTCAAGAAACGACAAAATCAGCTTAAGTTAAAAAATTACACGTCAAGAATAATGTTGATTATTACAAGTAGCAAGAATTACAACTTAGAAGTTACTCTACTGTCTTAAGACTAACAGATACAACCATGCCAAGCCTACAAAAAGAATTTTCCAGGTCTAATCAGGGAGCCGGTTGCGTCGAAGTCTTGTCCTTGCTCTGTTGCCCGCCTGTCCGATCATAAAAAGGATTCATTAGTAATAAGCAACCAAGTTAATCGGGAAGCTGAAAAGGAAAACTTACCAGCATAAGCTTACTGGCCACTCTGGTCGTCATCATCCACTTGCACCCCTGCCTCCTCAACAGCGAGCAACCGCATACCCTCCTTCACTGCCGCCTTCTCCCCCTTGGCAAACTGGGCAGTGACCGCATCCATGCTGAAGGCCACGCCACCATCTTTATCCGCGTCGGCCTTGGCCTCTTCCAAAGCCCGAAGATAGATCTTAGCCATGACCCTGGGATAATCATCCATCCAAGAGAGATTGCCCTGCTTCCAAGTTCGGAAATACATGTCCTGGAGCATGTCATCCATCATTCCCTCATTCTCCTCAAACTCCCTCATCCGGGCCTCGGAAGCCGACAACCTTTCGACGGCAGCATCTCTCTCCAATCTGTATCTCGAGCAATCAGCCTGAAGGGACCTCCGCATCACCTCCATCTCTTCCCTCAACTTAGCTTGAGCAAGCTCTGCAGCCTCAAGTTTCTCGGACAATTCCTCCACCTGCTCGAGATCCGCTTTCCGAACCTCATCCACCGTGGCAATAGCCATGTCAATCCGCTCTTTGCAAGTAGCTTCCATTTTCCGCAATTCGGCCCGACTGGCCTCTTCCATGGTTTTCCTTAGTCGCCCAGTAGCAGCCTCATGCTGAGAAATCTGAATAGCCTGATCCGCAAGCTGTTTGGCCTGATCCGAAACCACCAATCGAAGTCGGATATTGGCGCTCCCAATCTCCTCTCCGGCCTTAACCAGCCGAGCATGATGCCCCATCAGCCTCTTGGTCTCCTCTGCCACCCGATCAATATTAGCCTTGGCCTCATCTCCCATAGTGACTATACGAGTAGTGAGTAAATCGAGATCTAAGGACTTGGCTTCATCAAGTACTCGTACCATGGGGTTACGGGGGAGAAGGTGTTCACCAGTGACTTCGTCAAAAGTAATATCATGAGAGCTTGGATCCAGATCAGGATGACCCGCAAATGGATTACGAGCCAAGGCGGGACGGTCGATATGAATAACAGAAGGGTTTTCGGACGGGTGCGGAGAAGGTGCAAACTCGCTACCCTCCTCAGTAATATCATGAAGAGGCTGAGCCGGAGGCTGAGGACCGGGCGAAGTTTCGGATAAAGGATGACTCCTCTTCCTCTGCTGAATACCCTCTTCGATGACCCTAAGAAGAGGACGGTAGCCGACTACATCCCCGGAGCGTTGGGTTGAGGGCTTCGGCTTAGCAGAAGTTTTGGAAAGTTTATATTGCTCAAGCCTGTGTCGAAGGTCTGAAGCTTTGGACATCTTGCCTGCTCCTGATATAAAGAACAAGTGTCACAAACTTACATTACTATACGATTCGAGAAACGCGGTAAATTACAAGTTAAAAAAGGGAAAAGAAACACAGCTGTGGTTGTACAAACCCTGGGGAGGAGTGGGATACTGCAATAAGTCCTGGATTTCGTTCCAGGACGGGAGCGGGTCATAAAATATTCCTAAGTCCCTATCATTAATGAAGCATGCAGGAGTCAAGAGTTCACCTTGAGTCGTCAGAGCCACCTTGGCTGGAATGGTCGGAGAAGACTCACTTGCACCAGTCCCGGCTTTGTCCGCCTTCCCGGTCTTCTCTACCAAAGCCAGATCCTCATCCAACCCCTCAAAAGCCTGGTGGAACGCATCATCCGTCCACTCCTGAATCTCGCCCGCTTGCCCAGGAAGTAGGGCCCCGATGCCATCGCCACCTTTGTCACCATCCCAACCATCTCCACCCTCGCCTCTTTCCTCCTCTATGTCTTCCTCCTCCCGGGTAAGTGGACAATTGCTGGGGGAGGGACCGTCCGATTTCTTGAGTTTCTTACCTCCGACAGCTGGAGGTTTTGTGAAAGGTTTCCTCTTGCTACTCTCTGCCGTAACACCTTCCTTGGTCTGAGCAGCCGCCCTCTCCTCCGCCGTTTCCCTCAGCTTAACTACAGACTGCTGCGGAAGGATTAAGTTATATTCCAAAAGAATTGCATTTCTAATCAAGAAGGCAGATGATCTATATTTCCCAAGAATGGCTTCTATCTCAGCCGCCGTCTGAACCAGGCGGTCAGTCTCCACAATCGGAAAGCCACCTGTCGCTAGCAAAAATGAGAAAGTATGAGAAGAAGCATCGCAATCGGAATAGAAATTATAAGTAAAAGCATCAACTTACATCCAGAGGTAAAGCGCCGGATTGAAACGGAGTCGTCCCTAACAAAGAACCACTCTTTCTTGAACATGCTGAATTTAGAGTACAGGTCCAAGACCGGCTTGAAGGTCACAGCTGACTCCAAGCTAATGTATGGGGATCCTTTCTTGTAGCCTCTCAAATTATATAAGTACCGGATCTCCCGGTTGGAAGGAGGGCGCCCGTACTTCCTCTGAAAGATGACGAAAAGGCTCGCCAGTATGGCATAAGAGTTGGGCTGAAGCTGGAATGGGGCCACCTTTAGATACGTGAGGAAGCTGACTACCCAAGCATTGAGAGGCGGGATAGCACCACACATACAATGGTACCTACTATAAGCAAAGTACCCTTCGGGAGGATTGTATGGCATGACTCCTGGGCCCGGCAACAGCATGAGGGCTCTATCGATCCCAAAGGAACGAGATATAACATCGAGCTGCTCCTCTTTGAGAGAGCTAGGAAAGCAGTCAGGCGGGGAATCCAGCAGCTCCTGGGGACCATGTCCATCCACTAATGACCTTGGGGCGGGCCCATGACGCTCCGATCCTGATTGAGCTGGGGGCACGGCCGAGGACTCTCCTTCGCCCCCGGACTTCCTTTTGTCTGATCGGGTTTCCGCTTTACGGGACATTATCTACAACACCGGAAAAGCATAGTGTTAGAACAAAGGATGTAAACAAGTAAGCATATAATATGGAATTTCACTTAAAAGTTCGAAGTATGAAACACATGTTCACTCGGTACAATAGTTCATTCGGCGAACAGATGCAGCACTTCAATGGTTCATTCGGTAGTATAATATTAGTTTTCATTCGGTGCCCAAAGAACCAAGTTCATTCGGTAAATAAGGACCAAAACTCGTTCGGCACTAAGCCCTATTCTCATTCGGTAGTGCGATACAGGAAGCATTCGGCTTTAGAAACCTATCATGTTCATTCGGCGAAAGGACGTATACCTGGTTCGGTACGAGCTTGATTCGGCAAAGAGTTGATTCGGCTAAACTCGTCTCTCTGGTTCGGTTGTTCGGTAAGGAAAAGCAAAGGGGGTATAGCCCCTATATATAGACAAGCGAAAGGCAACCGGATCAACCGGTTCGGCATTCCTCGCCGAACGAACCTATCTCAACTACAGGAAACGCCCAAGCTAAAACAAAGCGCGACACATGCAAACACGTGCCCCGCTTTGGGGGGCAAATGTTGGGTGAATTCTTACCCAGAAGACCTCGAGACCAAGAAACTTGCTTCATTCGGCAGATCCATTCGGCAGGCACCATTCAGCAGACCTCGCACAACCCCATTCGGCAGGCACCATTCGGCAGACCTCACCCGAACCACCTCCTGCCGTACCAACCGAACCAACCTTCCCAACTCCCACCGAACCACCTCCTGCCAAACCATCTCCCACCGGACCAAGCCTTCTACCGGACCAAGCCTTCCACCGGACCAAGCCTTCCACCGGACCAAGTCTTCCACCGGACCAAGCTTCCTACCGGACCAAGCCTTCCACCGGACCAAGCTTCCTACCGGACCATACTTACCACCGGACCGAGACGATACAGAACCAGATTTGCCAGGCCAGATTGTATCAGCCCGGGCCCATCAGCAGCTATATACATCCAAGACCCCTGCCCCCAACCTCACTCTATAAATAGAGGGGCAGGGGTACAACAATGGCAGACAAGTTTGAGAGCTCAAGCACGGAGAGAACTTTCAAACAACTTTCTTTTACTTGTATCAAAGCTTTGTACTTGTAATCAAAAGAAGAGAAGAGAAATAACATATAAAGTGGACGTAGGCACATTCTGGCTGAACCACTATAAATCAGCGTGTCTTTTTACAGTTTAGCCCCTGCTTTTCATATATTTGCATAAATCACCCAAATCACTAAGAACAACATAAGATCTACTAAATCATACAACTGTGAGGTGTTTGTCCATTTTTTGTGCAAACACCTACTATAGCTACTATGTTCAATAGCAGGTTACCGCCACATTCCATAGCAGGTAATACAACTAAAACCGTACACGTCACGTATTGTTTCTTTGTATTTCCAACAAATGGTCAGGCTAAGGAACTTCCTATGCCACGAAGAAACGCCCCTGGAATGACGTCCCGAGAACCTAACCGGATCTCTGCCAACACAAGGCCGGGTTACCTCTGCAAAAATAGGTAACTACTGACATGCGTATGTCATCCCCCGATCGTAACCGATCTTCCCGAGGATCCCTGATTCGCAACAAACCACATAATAAGCAGTATCAACATAGGTTAAGTATCTGGGCTCCATACCATGATACCACCTCTATCCAGAAGGGATGACATACACTAAGGGGCACTACTCCCTAGAACCTTGCCGCATCCTTCCTGTTTTGACCATTTCCGGGGTGTGAGGCTCGACGAAGTCTCGTCCACAAAGCTACGCTTTTCAAAAGCCATGCTTCGGGTCAAACAAATGATCAACCTATGATCACAAAGATATAAGATCAAACAAATGATCATATCGCAAATGATCAAACACTGATCATTTCAAAGCAACACTCAGTATGTCACGTTACCAAATTGGGAGTATATCGCTGATAAATTTCAACTACATAACCTCTGAGCTCGTATGTCTCAGAGAAGGGTGTTAAGCTAAGATAATAAATTCTCCGCCACCAACAGAAATGTATTTGAAAGAAATCAGCTTTATATCTCAATTTGTAACGTCAGACACACAATCCATACAAGTCTGTTCCGGGATCGAACAGAACCGAATGCACTTCTCACGAAGCCCTTGCACATTCGGATAATTTTCTAATCACGTCCGTACTTCCCGTCACTAAGGGTGATAAAACCTCTAAATCGGAGATCAGCCGATGTAGAGTAACTCGACGGTAATCCTTCCGTTTTCAAAAATATCTGGTCTTCAACACCGGTCATCAAATGCAATTCATAACGACGTATCACATATTCGGAATGGGTTATACGACCCCATGGTCCTTTCCCGGCTAACCCGAATAGTGAGCGCTAATTCAAAAATAAGTGTGGCATTCAAATTCATCCAATTCACAACAAATACCCATTCAAGGTAATTATTGATAGTCGGTTATTTAACTATCAATAAAGATGCGCAACATCATCAGATTCCAAATAATTTTCCAAATTATTGTATCTTTCAAAATATCTTTACTAGATCTAAAATTTCCACACTTCAAAAATAAATCAATATTTATTTTTAAACAGATTCCCTTTTCTTTTATAAATTCCATAGTGAATTTATATTTTCAAAATATCTACTGATATACGATTTTCAATCGATTTCAAATATTCATTTTCAATTTATCTTTACAAAGATAAATTCTCGAAAACGTTCATTTCATATTGGAAAAGCATTTCCATACTTATTTAATAATAAGTAATCCACCAATCTATTTATTTTCAACTTTTGAATATATTCAATATACTTAAATCAATATTAAGTATATAATCATTCTTTAAGTAAATCATTTACTATAACGCTATTACTTGAGTCAAAACGAATGTTACGTAAAACATCGTTACGACGACTCAAAATCACTAGTATAGGGATTCGGAATTTAGATAGATATATAAATCCCAATACTATATAAAAACATTTCCTTTCGGAAATCATTTACTATAACAACAGTGTTATAGTCCACCATTTCCTTCTTTCTCGAAAACGTCTATTTCAACAATGAATGTTGAAATCTATTGTTTCGATATTTAACATAATTTAAAAACATCGTTAAATCAACTAACTTCATTTTTAATGTCACTTTCCCAAAACAATATCCATTTTACTTAATAATATATTCACTGTCCAAAATCGTGAATATACTTCACTAACCAATCTCAATATTTCCTACACAATTTATTTAAAGAATTATCCACTATCCAAAATCGTGGATAAAATTCCCTTAATAACCTTCTATATTGAATTCATCAAATTTGATTGATTTTCGAATTTATAAAACAACGTTTATAAATTCACCTTTTTATATTTCATAACAACTTTGATTTATAGATTTTCTTTTATTAACTTCTATAATTCACTTATCAAAATAAGTGGTTTCGGATTTATAAACAATGTTTATAAATCACTTTTATACTTTATAACAATTTCAACTTATGAAATCATTTCATTTAGCAATTTCTATTTATATCCCATCTAAGTGCAAAAATCTAATTTATAAGTAAATTACTTATAAAACTTTTATTCTACAATTTCATTCATTTTTAACTTCACAATTTATAAATCTATAAATCTCGTTCACTTACGAATTCCATTGATATTTCATTTTTAACACATAAAAACTCGTTTTATAATTCCAATACTTTTAATTTCATAGATATCAACTTTATAAATCTTTATATAGACCGTTTACAATTTTCAAAAATCCCAACTTAAACCATTTTATAAATAAATCAACTTTTATTTCAAAAATCACACTTGTGTTATATTTCACCAAAAATCTTAACTTTTATAACTTTAAAATTTTAGACGTTTATTTATTTGAAATAAGTCAATTCAAAAATTAAATAAAACGTCTACTTTCAAAAATCACTTTAAAATCCTTTTAAAGTAAAAGTCGTTATTTTTAAACTTCAAAACTGAATCCGATGATGCAACAGCACCAATTAGTCAATCACAACAACAAACATCACATATCAATATGATAATAGAATATACATCAATATCTGTAAATAAATAAATACTTGTGAGGAATCCAGTTGGATCCCTCCAACCTGTCTCCCTGCATCCACAGATGTTAGCACAATACCAATTCCACTTCGGGGTGGAATATCGCGGTATATGGGTTTTATAAAAATCATCTGCTTACTAACGGCGCAATAGGGTCTCATCCGCTATACGAGGCGGGAAATCAATCAATCCAATATATACATATGCCAATATGTATATATTGCTATATATATATAGATATCCTACTATATCTAATATCACATCCAATAGCAATCAAATCATCAATCAATAACTGTAAAATCAATTTTCATTTGAGTGAGAAAAATCTCACCTTTGCTTTTAATTTGCCATCCATTTCCATTTTGACCATTTCTTCTTGATTTTTAACCTTGTATAAACAAGTTTATACGATTAATTAATATTTGAATTAATTCAAACAACCCATTTCCATTTAAAAATTTAAATTAACTAGTAATTTATTTTAAACTAATGATTTTTCTTTTAGAAAAAGTATTTTAGTAACTAAAATAATTCAAATTAGTTACTTTACCAATTTAATCACCAGATCCATTGTTTAAAGTAAACAAGTAAATTAAAAATGTATACAAGTATATTTATTTTCTTTTGAAACTACCTATGTATATCCCTACTTAAAAATCTATAGATTTACAAATCTAATTTATATAACTTCCAACATTAAAATCTTTCTGTTATATATATAAATATATATTTTCTTTTGAAACCATATATATACTTATAAAAATAAACTATATTAAAAATCTAATCTTCTATAAATCCTTATATTAATTTTCTGTTTACTGTAAACATATAACTTTGTTTTTCTGCTTCTGAAAATAATAGCAGTAATTTATCCTACTGTATATTTATGCATCCTTTAAACTAAAACTTATTTACTGCAAATTTTATAAAACTAAAAATTTCTAAAATATATATACTTGATAAATTTAAAACAATTGTAAATAAATTTCCCTTTTATCTTTTTCTGCTTAAAATTTAAATCTCTACAATAGTTTATGCAATTAATTTGCTATTATCATTTTTTTTTGTAAAATGTATATATATAAATTCAACGAATAAATAATATAAAAATATATATACCCATACTGAGAATCTGCGAACCCAGTTCGCAACCTCCTCATCGCCGCCGCCACCTATGCTCGAACGCGAGCCTACCAGGATCGCGAAACACCTCAAACGAATGCCAACTCGAGCTTCCCAAAACCCCAAACCCAATCGACTCGAGACTTCGAGCTTTCCTCCGCTTCACGCGCCACCGAACACGAGCCCTAGCCTCGCCGCTATCGCCTTCCGTGAATTGAACGAGTCGCCATCGCGATTTCCTCCCTCGGCTGCGTGCTCGCTCCAGACTCGAACGAAGAACGCGTCGCCATTTATTTGGATTTCGAAATCGTGTAATACGAGGGGGACGGAGATAAGGTATGAGATTATCCAGGACGAAAGCTCTGTGTGGATTACTATTTTATTTTTATGATATTGAATGTAACGACCCGGGCTTTTCTACACGAAAAACCGGACCATTTGGGTAAAAAGAAGAGGTAGAAGAAGAAGAAAAATAGAAAACAACAACAGAATCTCACATACGCAGCGGAATAAACTATAATAGGTAATAACAGATCTTTACACAAAAAGAAATCTATATCTGTTTATATATACATCATCCAAATACATCATCAGAGTACATCACATCAATATCATACAACTGGACAGTAATCATAACTTGTCCTCACAATCAAAATACACAGCGGAAATTATAACTCAAATACGGAAGTACGTATCGCCATCCAGCTCCACAGCATCATTTCCTGTATAATACTCGGTCTGACCCGAGCATCATATAAAACAATACCCGAGTCAGTCTGGAAAACCAGCGTGAGAAAATCACACTCAATTGATTATTAAAGTTTCAAAAATCCTTTGAAGACAAAAGCATCTCGTAAGACCACGCCACAATTAAACATGTCGGGTTTTTACCTTACGATAGCTAAAACACTTTATATCAAAATCCTCTGATATTATAATAGTGTCTACATAAAGTAAAATATAATCTAGCTGAAATGCTTGCATCTCACATTTCAACAATAGTTGGGCACAATCAAAACCGTACAAGCACGTAGGGAGAATGGATTTCCAACGAATGACTAGGCACTGGGGTACCACCTGTCACAGTACGTGGCCTAGATCACAGTACCGAGGAGTACGCCCGCTCCCCTGCAACACAAGGCCGGAACCATCCCTTACTGGATGATCCCGAATAAAATCACCCCACGGTTGGGATCAGCAACCGCACCACTAAGCCGAAATAAAAAGGGACATCTAGACAGGGATGACCTTACCCTCCAGTGGGAGCTACCCACGAAGCCTTGCTGCATAACCCCTGATTTTCAGTCATTCCCGGTTGATGAGGTTCGAGGCTAAACGATACCTTTATAGCACATATCCCTTAGAATGCCCATCGTCCGCTGACGATGTTTCGCAAGCATTCGTCCATACAAGTCCGTCCTGGGTTCGAACGGAACCGAAGGCACTATTCCTACTACATCCATTTTGGAAATATCCTCAGGATTAGTAGCGACTAGCCCTTGCACTTCACAGCTCCATCTTCGACTCCGAAATCGTTACACGAAACGTACAAACCGGATCGAAGTGGTATTCGAGTCTCCAGACCTAGAATCCCGGTATACGGAAACCCGATCCCGGTCTCTTCGAAACGATCAGCGCATTTGGCCAATATTGATAGTCGGTTATTTAACTATCAATTAACATCCACAAGCAACCATCACACAATTAAATAATTTCCCACATTATTTATTTGCCCAAATATCTTTCCAAGATATAATTCCGAATTTTCAAAACTCATTTGAAAACAATTTCAAAACAGTTTCCGCTTACGGAATACATTTCCAAATATTTATTTCCTCTGAAACACCAAGTACAAAACACTTAGATTTTAAAATAATCTTAAAACACTTTACTATAAATATACTTAATAATATTGAAATTTAAAAAAACTACTTTAATACCTTAACAAAATATATACTTAAGAAATATTTAAAATGAAACCACTTTACAAATATAAACTAAATTTCTCTTTTTAAAATATAATACCAAATCACTTTTATATAATTACTACAATAATAAATCTTTGAAAAATACTTACTTTAAAGTTTAAATATTTAAAAAGAATAGGTTTCCTAAAACATACTTACTTAGGAAATTAACATTTAGAAATAATAAATTTTCTAAAATATGCTTTTAAAAATACAATTAGAACTTTTAACTTATATTAAAATTGCTTTGAAAACGTACTTGGCTATACAGAGAAATATCCTTCTCACTCCCATCTTTTAAAAATAAAATAACATTTATTTTTAAACCAAACCATATCCTTTTATAAATTCCCACTTTGAAATTATATTTTCAAATATCCTCTGATATTTTATTTTACTTTACAAACCCAGTTTATCTCTCCCAAATCTCATTTCTCTTTAAAATTCAAATTCCAAAGTATTTAAATCAATTTATAATTGATTTCCCAATTTATTTTACTTTGAAATAAATTTTCTTACTTAATCCATATATTTCCAAATTCATTAACTTCCAGATTTTATTTCTCATTATGATTTAAAATCTTTAAACCGAAACACAAGTTTCAGATTTCCCAAATTCCTTCTCTTTTTAATTACATTTAAACATTGAATTAAAATAAATTTTTATCCCTTTAAATAACATCACATAAGTCTTCTTTAAATTCAACATTTCTCTATTTATTCAAAATTCCTCTTTTCCATATTTAATTTATTCGAATTCACTAGAATTACTTAACTTAATTTTTACTCTTTTATATTTTCCAAAAATCCAATTCAATTGCTTTTGATAACTCATTATACTGGGAAATTCAATCCAACCAGATTATCCAATATAAATTATCACAGGATAACAACAATCACATCACAGAATATTTAAACAAAAATTAAATATTTTGAGGAATCCAGTTGGATCCCTCCAACCTGTTTCCCTGCATCCACAGACGTTAGCACAATACCAATTCCACTTCGAGGTGGAATATCGCGGTACATGGGTTTTATATAAAATCATCCGCTATTATGCGGCGCATAGGGTCTCATCCGCTATATCAATGCGGGAATATCAACAACTCCAATATATACATATGCCAATATGTATATATTGCTATATATATGCTACTATATATACCATATCAATCAAATCAATCAATTCAATCATCCATCAATATTTAAATTTAACCAATTAAATTTAAATTATAATTTAACTGAGTGAGATTAACTCACCTTTGCTTTGTTTTGCCATCCGTTACTATTTAATTTCATCCCAGCTTGTTTCCTTTCAGATTTCGACCTTGAATAACAATTTATATGATTTCATTAATATTCGAAATATTCGAATAAATCGAATAATTAAATTTTGAACTAACAAATTTGATTTATCCAGATAATTTCTCCCTTGAAAACTTTTGATAGCTAAAATAAATTTTAAACAAGTTGGTTAAACAATTTAATTCCAAAATACAATATTTCCAATAAATAACCAAAATTTTTTTTTTTTTTTCAAGTTATAAGTCACTTTTACCATTCACCAACTGTAACGACCCGACTTTTTCTCCACAGAAAGTCGTATCATTAATAAGAAAGAAAGGGGTAGAAAATAGAAAAGAAGAGAAGAAAGAAAGAAACAACAACAACGATCTCACAGCGGAACGAATAAATTATATTAATAACATATACATTTACATAGTATACAACACTTTACAGAGTTACACAGCATATACATCACTTACTAGACAGTTATAACATCTGTCTAGACATTACAACTCAATACACTACAGAGATACAGACACAGCGGAACTACTATATATATCTACAACGCTGAAGCCTCCTGCTCCATTGCTCCTCCACAATTCGTCAAAGCTAAACCTGAATCCCTTGGCTACTCGTAAAAATTTGAGTACCCAAGAGTTTATAAAACAGAAATAAACAACTTGGGTCAGACATGGGTCTGGTGTGAGTAACAGGTTAAACTTGCTTAACTTCAAAACCTTTAGAAAGAAAAGGTATCACGTAAGACTCCCCACAAATAAACATGGGTAAGTTTTTACCTTACGCTAACCAAAACATTTGATAGGAAATCCAGTTATATTATAATAGGGTCTAGGGTTTTCAAGTAAAATACAGAAATAGCTGAAATGCTTACATCTCACATTCCAACATAGTTGGGCACAACTAATACGTACGGCACTTATTGGAGTTTGGATTCCATACAATGGCCGGGCTACTGGGGTACCGCCCGTCACAGTACGTGGCCTAGATCACCGTACCGAGGAGTACGCCCGCTCCCCTGCAACACAAAGCTGGAACCATCCCTTACTGGATAATTCCGAACAAGATAACCCCGTAGTTGGCGCGACCAACCACACACTAAGCCGAATAAAAAGAAAAGGGACCTCTAGACAGGGATCTATCTTGCTCTCAATGGGTGCTACCCACGAAACCTTGCTGCACCTCCCCTGTTTTAGCCATTCCTGGTTGATGAGGCTTGAGGTTACGATTACCTTTAATCAGAACATATCACTTAGAATGCTCATCGTCCGCCTGACGATGTGCTGAAAGCATTCAATCCATACAAGTTCGTTCCGGGTTCGAACGAAACCGAAGGCATTATCTCGTTACACTCGTTATGGAATCACCCTCAGAGTTAACGACAATAACCCTTGCACTCTGAATCTTCATCTTCACTTGAGATTCACGACCTATCGTTAATTTGGATCGATGTGGTATTCGGGTCTCCAGACCTGGAATCCCGGTATACGGAAACCCGATCCCGGTCTCATCGAAATCCAAAACGTAGTTTTTAAGGGCCAAGTTGTTTTAAGGTTAAAACAATTCAATTCTTATCTATATACACAAAGATAGATAATTTACAATAGATAATCTACATTATCATTTCAATTCAACCAAACATCCATATCATAGATCAGCATATATCTCATCAGAGATATCAATCAATGCAAAGCATCATTCATCCATTCATAAGTAATGATTTATACCATTTTTAATTAATTTAAAATGAATTTAAATTAATTACTTCATTTTATAAATCCTGCTTACCTAACCATTAATTAATTATAATCAATTAATTATTCTCTAATTACCCTTTAATTTCATTCATGTAATTTATCCTTTAATTAATTACTCAAATTAATTATCCTCAACCATTATAGTAATTAACCTTTAATTACTTCATTTAATTAATTAACTATAATTAATTAAATTAATCAACTATAATTAATTACATTAATCCTTAATTAATTACATTAATTAATCACTTCATTTATTAATTATTCCTTAATTAATCAATTCTTAATTACCTCATTAATTATATTAATTAATGATCCTTAATTACATTTTATCATTAATTAATTACATTAAGTAATTAATCTTTAATTAAACCATAATTTATTAATCACTATTGATTAATCACATTCAGTAATTAACTACCCTTAATTACTTCTTAAAATAAATTAATTATTCCTTAATTTATTTCTTAATTAATCCCTTGATTAATTTCCATTAAGTAATTAACTACCCTTAATTACTTTATTAATTACATTAGTAATTATCCATTAATTACTTCCTAAGTAATTATACCTCATTAAATTACATTTAGTAATTACTTCACAAATCATTAAATGATTATCTTAAATTAATTAAACTTAATTAATTAACTTAACTAATCAATTTAAATTCAATTAATTACAATGAGTAATTAATTTCTTAATTACTTTCATTAAGAAATTTTATTTAAAACAATTTCCACAAATGTTTATCTTTTAAATTAATTAATCTAATTAATTATCTAAATTAATCACATTAATTAATTATCCTTAGTTAATGATCTACATTAACTATTAACTATTTTAATTATCTTTCTAAAATAATTAAACATTAATTAACCATTATTAATTACAACTTAATTAATTCTAATTATTAATAAATTAATCTCTAATTAATTAATTAAGTTCTTAATCAATAACTTAATTAAACCTTAATTACCTTAATAATTTTATTTCTAACCATTAACTTATAAAATTAATGATCCTTAATTCAAATTAATTAACCTTTAATTTTAATTTAATTAATCCTTCATTAATCAATTTTAAACCCTTAATTACTAATTTATTAACCCAAGTCATAAATTAATTAAATGGATTAATTAACTTTTAATTACCTTAATAATTTATTTTATCCTAAATTATTAAATCTCAATTATCTTTAAGATAACACTTTATTTCTATTAATGATTAAAATATCATTAATAAAGCATTTAAAACAATGTACCTTTAAATTTACTTTTAAATTTCATTTTAAATTTAAGATTTAAAATGAAGACAAGTTTAACTTTAACAAAGTTTTTAAAAACATCCTTTTAATCACATGTTAAAGAAACACTTAATTAAAGAAATTTAAAACCAAATTCATTTTAAATTCAAATCAATTTAAAATACATTTTAAACATTCAAATTGTTTAAAACATTTTAGATTTTAAAACTTCTTTTTATTTCAAAATTTGAAATACATATTCCAGGTAAATCTTTTAGATTTATAACCTATCTACAATTTAAAAACTTTATTTTAAAAAATTCTAACTACTTATCCCTTTTAAAATATTTAAATCAATTCAAAATTTAAATACCTTATCTTATGTAAAAACTGAGATTTTAACTTAAACTCCAGATTTTAAACTAGATTTAAACTTATTTAAACTTTACTTTTATATTTAACTTCAGTTTTCAAATTCTATTTTAAAATTTAAAAACTGGAAACAACTTTCTCTGTTTAAAAATCTGGAATACAACATTACCCGAGACACATCCAGAATGCTTCGAGTCAAAAACCACACTACTTCGAGTCAACAACCAAAATTACTCGAGCTTTCCCCACTGCCTATACCAGTTTAAACACTTAGAACCAAAAGTGCACAGTGCACATGTACCGTACCTCCGATCAACTCCAGTCATCACCAAGTTGACGAACATGCCGACGCTTGCCCACAGATCCAATTACGATCATCCAAAACTCATCTTCTACTCGAAATCAAATTCGAGTTCCCAAACCCAAACCTGGCAACAGTATTGCAACCATACCCCTAAACCTGTCAACGGCTCGTACTCCTGCCTCCGTTCATCGAAGTCGCTGAAACTCCAGCCATATCTTCTATGACACTCCAGCTTCCAATCTCCAAAGCCCTGTTCATCTCGATCATCTGGAGAGGTCGTATCGATCAAAACTTTGACATAGTCAAAAACCAGGTTTACAAACTTCATCATCCTCCCATCGCCTCCACCAAGCCCTGTTCATCTTCCTGGCATTTTTGCCACACCCTAGGATCACTACACTACCTCCACCAAGAACCCCAAACCTTCAGATCAACTCAGTCACCATAGATTGACTAAAACCCCTTTCTAATTCAAATAAATACTACAGTCTCAATTTCTAACTAAACACTATGATTTTAGTTTTAAAAATCATCTTTTTGTTTATGTTTTCAGTTTATAATACTGAGTTTATAATTTATTTTGTTGGAGTTTTTACCTTTATTTATCATACTCTAATGTTTTAGTTACAGAGACAACTCCAAATTTATTTTTACTAAATAAGTTTAAACTAAAACTATGGTATAATAACATGTATGTTTTCAGGACTTAAGACTTAACAAAGAAAAAAAAATATTGGACAAGAGCCAGAGGATTTTCATTTTTCTTAAGAACTGGTAACAAAGAATGTTATAGACAATCACATTCATGCATATCCAAAATGCCAGTAATTTCATCAATAAACATTCACAAAACATACTTATTTCAGAAAAGAAACATGCACAGATCATACTTAATCTTTTAATTTACTGAAGTTACTCACAGCAAATTCACCAATACATACACATGCAATGCATTCTTATTCCAGTAATCATCATGCAAACAGGTATTCAAACTTATATTTTAAAAATGATTGTTACTCACCGATTTAAATTAGAGACAGTGCCTTTAGTTTGAAATGGCTTTTTGAATTTGAGTGCTGGAAAATGTCTTTTGAAAACTGGAGTTGTTATTGAATCTTGTTTTTGATTTTGCTTTGCCTTTTAAAACTGCATGCTTCATCTTGCTTCAGATTTTTCTTGCTTTAAATTTTGAAAAGATGCTGGAAAATTTCTTTTGCTCTGATTTTTAAAAACTGAGTTGCTAATCCCTACAGAACTGGAATACTTGAAATAGAGTACTTGATTCCAGGCTTGAAGAAGATGCAAGTTAATGATTTGAGTTGTTTGATTTGAAAAGAATTATAGGTTATTGAATTTATTTTCTGGTTTGAGGAGGTATAGATCATCTGATTTGGTTTTGAGAGGAGTGTTTTGATTATAAATTGTTTTTGAGAAGTTTGTTTTAAGGAGGGTTTGATTTGTACAAGCTGAACACCATTTTCTCAAGATTTGAAAAGAGAAAATGGGAAAAGAATGAAGATGAAGTAACATATGTATAAATGCTGAAATAATTTAAATAAAAATAAAAGAAAAATTAAATTAAAGGTGACACTTGTCATATACATTAGCTATTTAATTTACACATGTTTTATCAAGCCTTAATATGGTGACATTTGTCTTTTAAGTATTTAATACATATTTTTATTTATTTTTAAATGTAAATAATAGTTTTTATACTTTATTTAAATGTATATATTTGAATTTCTTTTAAAGAAAATGTTATAACAAAATATATATAAATGAAAACTTATCCAAATATTTTAAAATTGTTTATTCTTTTGAATTTCAACATTTAATTCAAATTCAAATTAAATTTAAAAATCCAATTTTAAAATCAAGTTATATATATGCATATATAACTACCATTTAAAATAACAATTCTATTTTATCAAAGTCTATTTATATTTAAAAAAACAAAGTATTATAATTATTATTTGAAAATATCAAATTTGACAATTTTAAATAATTTATAAAAGAGATTATAAATTACTTCTATTATTCAATGAATTAATACCATATGTAAATTGTATTTAAACTTCTATTTTTAATACATACAAATCTAGTAATATTTAAAAAGAAATAAACAAACCTTTTATTTAAATTTGAACTTAAGCTAAATTCTATTTTTAAACAATTAAACATTTATATTATGTATTTTAAAACTATATAGTTATTTATTAAATATCTTTGGAAAGCTTAATATTAATTTAAATCATAATTTCCAAATTACCAAATATATATATTAGAAATTTGAAAACATAATTTCATTTGTTAAATTCAAACCAACTCATCTATTTACAATATATACAATTATACATATATATTATAAATAGAAAATATTTTATTAAACTTTTAAAAGATAAATCACTAATTAAATATTTTATTTAATTAGATTATTAAATTAATTCAAATTTTATTAACAAATTATCAAATCAATTTAATTTCCAATGCAGATTATTAAATTGATACTGTCCAAATTCCCGGGATATCACATTCCTCCCCCCTTAAAATAATTTCGTCCCCGAAATTTAAACAAAGGTAATTTAATAATCTATTCAATATTTAACAAGCATATATTATCAACCATATGCTAACAACCATAGCAAACAATCATCCAATCAAACAATTCTAATTATCCAGACAAAATTCTGGATAAAATTTCCTCGAGTTTCCCCAAGTATATATATATACCGGGACACTCGTTCTACAAACAATCTAAATTACGAAGCTATAGAGCTTCTACTCATCTAGATCTATAGAACTAAACAAGATATCAGACTACAGACGAGTCTGACTCAACTACCAAATCCTCCAGAACTGCTGGTTTCAAAACCAAGAACACCAACTCTACTCCTCAAACATCAGAAGACTGAACTAACTTCTCCTATCCAGAGATGCATTCCCAAACTGCTTCTGCTGCACAACTCTGATCTGAAGTAGATAAGAATACTGATGAAGAACACAACCCAGACTGGATAACCCATCCCAGAAATAAGGTCCAACAGATCCATAAAGAAAACTCAGATACTCCATCAAAACCTGAGCTGCTTCACCAAACTCTATCTCTAGGAATCATCCTTCAACTTGGCTGATCCACCGGTATCACTTCTGGAATTCTAGTCGATAAGAAAACTCAATCTCCAGATGCGGACCAACTTCTGACTCCTCTGAAGACATCCAGAAAAACTCTGACAACACAAGAGAACACTCAGACAATCGCAAGTCACTTTTGCGATCAATTCATCCTAATTCCAAACAGACTGTTCTCTCTTTACCAATCAGAACAGCTTACACTTATTTATCCAATTTATCGAAGAAATGGATCCACTCTGCTGCTTCTGATCTTCATCTTCAGAAAAAAACTGCTCAGCCAGAAAAACTTCCTACCAATGCACAGAACACTCCGAGCTGCACTGCTGACACTGATGCCAAGGACTTCCTATTCCAAAGATCTTCGAGAAATTCGAACTCCAAACCAAACAGAAACACCATGCTGAACTCAGACACAATACCAAAGCATACACACTTCCTTAATCTTGTTCCAAAGAAAACATCTTCAGGAACATCCATCGTCACTGTATCTCATCATATGGCTACTATTACCTGAGGTATCAAGATACCATCACTCACTTCTGCCTCATCGACAGATCCAACTCTACTCATCCACACTTCAAAGATAAACTCCGAACCTTTAAAAGGTTTCCTTCAGAGATCGATGAAATCCTTTACCATAGCAAAGCTTACTCGAGACGGTATTGGGTCTACAGTCTCGACAGATACACTTCCAATCTCAACACTCAGACTCCTAATCCTAGATGATAAATTATTATCATCTCAACCAATCATTACAAATACCATATACATTTAAAATGATACTTTTTATATAGAAATTATTTCTGGGTAAAATTATTTCATTTACCTCTTTAAAACAATATTGTGTCCGTTGGCCTGGTTCAAGTGTTTAGAGATCCCTATCAATAACGTTAGCTACTCGTATTGACCAGAATCCATATACCACTAAACCGATCAATTAACACAATATAAAACCATTTTATATAACTAACAAATACGCGCTCTCGAAAATATATATATACACACTCAGACTCAAACAGGTTGCTGCAGATCCTGTCTCTAATGAACAATCCTTTCGAACCTAGGTATTCACTCAACCTAGTGTTCTGATATTCACTTAACCAAAAGCTAAGGCATTCGCTCAACCTATGCTCTGATACCAAAAAAAAAAATTTTAAAAAAAAAATTTAAAAAAAAAAAAAAAATTTTGGTTATTTATTGGAAATATTGTATTTTGGAATTAAATTGTTTAACCAACTTGTTTAAAATTTATTTTAGCTATCAAAAGTTTTCAAGGGAGAAATTATCTGGATAAATCAAATTTGTTAGTTCAAAATTTAATTATTCGATTTATTCGAATATTTCGAATATTAATGAAATCATATAAATTGTTATTCAAGGTCGAAATCTGAAAGGAAACAAGCTGGGATGAAATTAAATAGTAACGGATGGCAAAACAAAGCAAAGGTGAGTTAATCTCACTCAGTTAAATTATAATTTAAATTTAATTGGTTAAATTTAAATATTGATGGATGATTGAATTGATTGATTTGATTGATATGGTATATATAGTAGCATATATATAGCAATATATACATATTGGCATATGTATATATTGGAGTTGTTGATATTCCCGCATTGATATAGCGGATGAGACCCTATGCGCCGCATAATAGCGGATGATTTTATATAAAACCCATGTACCGCGATATTCCACCTCGAAGTGGAATTGGTATTGTGCTAACATCTGTGGATGCAGGGAAACAGGTTGGAGGGATCCAACTGGATTCCTCAAAATATTTAATTTTTGTTTAAATATTCTGTGATATGATTGTTGTTATCCTGTGATAATTTAAAAAAAAAAAAAATATTTTTTGGTTATTTATTGGAAATATTGTATTTTGGAATTAAATTGTTTAACCAACTTGTTTAAAATTTATTTTAGCCATCAAAAGTTTTTAAGGGAGAAATTATCTGGATAAATCAAATTTGTTAGTTCAAAATTTAATTATTCGATTTATTCGAATATTTCGAATATTAATGAAATCATATAAATTGTTATTCAAGGTCGAAATCTGAAAGGAAACAAGCTGGGATGAAATTAAATAGTAACGGATGGCAAAACAAAGCAAAGGTGAGTTAATCTCACTCAGTTAAATTATAATTTAAATTTAATTGGTTAAATTTAAATATTGATGGATGATTGAATTGATTGATTTGATTGATATGGTATATATAGTAGCATATATATAGCAATATATACATATTGGCATATGTATATATTGGAGTTGTTGATATTCCCGCATTGATATAGCGGATGAGACCCTATGCGCCGCATAATAGCGGATGATTTTATATAAAACCCATGTACCGTGATATTCCACCTCGAAGTGGAATTGGTATTGTGCTAACGTCTGTGGATGCAGGGAAACAGGTTGGAGGGATCCAACTGGATTCCTCAAAATATTTAATTTTTGTTCAAATATTCTGTGATATGATTGTTGTTATCCTGTGATAATTTATATTGGATAATCTGGTTGGATTGAATTTCCCAGTATAATGAGTTATCAAAAGCAATTGAATTGGATTTTTGGAAAATATAAAAGAGTAAAAATTAAGTTAAGTAATTCTAGTGAATTCGAATAAATTAAATATGGAAAAGAGGAATTTTGAATAAATAGAGAAATGTTGAATTTAAAGAAGACTTATGTGATGTTATTTAAAGGGATAAAAATTTATTTTAATTCAATGTTTAAATGTAATTAAAAAGAGAAGGAATTTGGGAAATCTGAAACTTGTGTTTCGGTTTAAAGATTTTAAATCATAATGAGAAATAAAATCTGGAAGTTAATGAATTTGGAAATATATGGATTAAGTAAGAAAATTTATTTCAAAGTAAAATAAAATGGGAAATCAATTATAAATTGATTTAAATACTTTGGAATTTGAATTTTAAAGAGAAATGAGATTTGGGAGAGATAAACTGGGTTTGTAAAGTAAAATAAAATATCAGAGGATATTTGAAAATATAATTTCAAAGTGGGAATTTATAAAAGGATATGGTTTGGTTTAAAAATAAATGTTATTTTATTTTTAAAAGATGGGAGTGAGAAGGATATTTCTCTGTATAGCCAAGTACGTTTTCAAAGCAATTTTAATATAAGTTAAAAGTTCTAATTGTATTTTTAAAAGCATATTTTAGAAAATTTATTATTTCTAAATGTTAATTTCCTAAGTAAGTATGTTTTAGGAAACCTATTCTTTTTAAATATTTAAACTTTAAAGTAAGTATTTTTCAAAGATTTATTATTGTAGTAATTATATAAAAGTGATTTGGTATTATATTTTAAAAAGAGAAATTTAGTTTATATTTGTAAAGTGGTTTCATTTTAAATATTTCTTAAGTATATATTTTATTAAGGTATTAAAGTAGTTTTTTTAAATTTCAATATTATTAAGTATATTTATAGTAAAGTGTTTTAAGATTATTTTAAAATCTAAGTGTTTTGTACTTGGTGTTTCAGAGGAAATAAATATTTGGAAATGTATTCCGTAAGCGGAAACTGTTTTGAAATTGTTTTCAAATGAGTTTTGAAAATTCGGAATTATATCTTGGAAAGATATTTGGGCAAATAAATAATGTGGGAAATTATTTAATTGTGTGATGGTTGCTTGTGGATGTTAATTGATAGTTAAATAACCGACTATCAATATTGGCCAAATGCGCTGATCGTTTCGAAGAGACCGGGATCGGGTTTCCGTATACCGGGATTCTAGGTCTGGAGACTCGAATACCACTTCGATCCGGTTTGTACGTTTCGTGTAACGATTTCGGAGTCGAAGATGGAGCTGTGAAGTGCAAGGGCTAGTCGCTACTAATCTTGAGGATATTTCCAAAATGGATGTAGTAGGAATAGTGCCTTCGGTTCCGTTCGAACCCAGGACGGACTTGTATGGACGAATGCTTGCGAAACATCGTCAGCGGACGATGGGCATTCTAAGGGATATGTGCTATAAAGGTATCGTTTAGCCTCGAACCTCATCAACCGGGAATGACTGAAAATCAGGGGTTATGCAGCAAGGCTTCGTGGGTAGCTCCCACTGGAGGGTAAGGTAATCCCTGTCTAGATGTCCCTTTTTATTTCGGCTTAGTGGTGCGGTTGCTGATCCCAACCGTGGGGTGATTTTATTCGGGATCATCCAGTAAGGGATGGTTCCGGCCTTGTGTTGCAGGGGAGCGGGCGTACTCCTCGGTACTGTGATCTAGGCCACGTACTGTGACAGGTGGTACCCCAGTGCCTAGTCATTCGTTGGAAATCCA
Source organism: Allium fistulosum (assembly GCA_030737815.1). Taxonomy (NCBI): domain Eukaryota; kingdom Viridiplantae; phylum Streptophyta; class Magnoliopsida; order Asparagales; family Amaryllidaceae; genus Allium; species Allium fistulosum. Next base: position 242,470,521 of record CM060902.1, read on the forward strand.
TTCTCCCTACGTGCTTGTACGGTTTTGATTGTGCCCAACTATTGTTGAAATGTGAGATGCAAGCATTTCAGCTAGATTATATTTTACTTTCTGTAGACACTATTATAATATCAGAGGATTTTGATATAAAGTGTTTTAGCTATCGTAAGGTAAAAACCCGACATGTTTAATTGTGGCGTGGTCTTACGAGATGCTTTTGTCTTCAAAGGATTTTTGAAACTTTAATAATCAATTGAGTGTGATTTTCTCACGCTGGTTTTCCAGACTGACTCGGGTATTGTTTTATATGATGCTCGGGTCAGACCGAGTATTATACAGGAAATGATGCTGTGGAGCTGGATGGCGATACGTACTTCCGTATTTGAGTTATAATTTCCGCTGTGTATTCTGATTGTGAGGACGAGTTATGATTACTGTCTAGTTGTATGATATTGATGTGATGTACTCTGATGATGTATTTGGATGATGTATATATAAACAGATATAGATTTCTTTTTGTGTAAAGATCTGTTATTACCTATTAAAGTTTATTCCGCTGCGTATGTGAGATTCTGTTGTTGTTTTCTATTTTTCTTCTTCTTCTACCTCTTCTTTTTACCCAAATGGTCCGGTTTTTCGTGTAGAAAAGCTCGGGTCGTTACACTGAACGAGATCGGTCTTCATTAGGAAGGAGATGATATTCCATCTCATAATTAAACGAGCAGAACGATAAGAAGAGGGGAAAAGAAACGAAGGGGTATGAAGGAGACACAATGGAGGCGGTTGTACTTATTGTCGGATAAAGAAAGCATTTATATTTTAGTTAAATTCAATTTGCCTTAGAATAAATTTCTATACGTCTATATATCGTACGCTCATACCACAACTCCAAATGTTACAAAAATTGAAATCCGATAATAATACAATATTACGGACCCAATGGAACTGGTTTCGTCGAATTTCGAGACTGTGCCCCGGAACACTATTTTTAAATATCGATTCGAATAATATAATTTCAAAACTGAACAAACACTTTCAAATTCGATTCTGAAACTTCAATTACCTTCAGTATTATCAATACGAATTTTTCAAGCTTTTGAAATATTTTAAATCGGCTTAAAATTTGAAGATTCAAATTTTTGTTCAATATTAAATAGATTAAATTTTAATAATTTAATCGCAAATTTCAAAGTTATATCAGGGATTCAAATTAAATCATCGTTCAAATATTTAAAATTAATTAAATATTTTCACTTTAATTTGTTCAAAATTCTGGGTCGTTACACATTTGAAACGTTTCTTATTCGGAAAATACTTTCAAATCGTATTATTATATAAAATTTCAAAATCTTAAACCAATTTCAAAATACCGGAGTTCAATCTCTTAAATCTCAAATTCGAAACCCTTTTAGTTATAAATCATTTTTATATAAATTGATTTCTTATAAAATTTTCAAAATTTCAAATCCTTTCGAAACTTCAAATTCTTGTTTTAAAAGGTATATAATCCTTATCGAAAACATTTTCACTTTTATATATAGAATATAATCATACTTATCAAAATAATAATTTTGATATATAAACAATTTCTAAAATACAAACAAACCCTATTTTCAAAGGATGATTCAAGAATGGATTTCCAAACAAAGATAGGCTCTATCGAAGATGAGATAATCAATTTCAAAATAGGAGATGGATATACTTATGAATCGCGGCCGACCTTACCCAAGTCAACCGTGACTTCAGGAAAAAGATCGATGTAGAATTCCAAGAAAATCAACATTCGATCGCAAGAGATAGCGACATCTAAACCAAAGATATAGAAATCCCTGGTGCATCAATGCAAATTTTAAAGGAGTTTCACACCTTTACAAATCATTCAAGATTGGCGGGATCGCCTATTCTTATAGAGGTCATTCCAGAATCAAGAAACACGAATAGGGAGAGAAGATAACGGATTTTGGAACCGTAGGGAACGTTCCAAATTCCAAAGGAAAACCAAATCAAAGAGGAAGAAATTCAAGCTCGAACGAACGTGATTCTGTAAATAAATTTACCATATATGCCAAGTTTTTCCTAGAGCCAAAGCTCTGATACCAACAGTAACGACCTGCTATTTTGGACCATTCAAATTGACAATAATCCACACATGTCAGACTCGAATACTTCAAACTAGTGGGTTGTTAATTTAAAATTTTTGCAAAACTCAGCATATACAATAAATAAATCAATCACAGAATCACAAACACAGAGTAATACAATAATACGCAACGGAATAAATAAATAGTAGTTCATGAAGCTACTATATAAACATTAGAGTTAGAAATAAAATACAACATAATATCTCAAATGCAGTGAAATCTTCAGTACAACAGATGACCTGTCTGAACGAATCAACTAGAAAAGCTGAAAGCTGAGTCGATAGTTGGATCTCCAAATTAAGCTCTAAACTCCAAAGGTGAGTCTCAAATGATGTATCTCTCGGTCTGACCCGAGGGTAAAGCAAAACAAAAAACACTCGAGTTAGGATTAACATTCTTATATCAATAAATCCAACTCAAGTGAAATATTAACTGAAATACAAGTAACTTAAAGGATGTTTGGGATAACCATCCTTTAAGGGTCTGCGGAACTATCTACAAGGTAGAAATATACACTATAACATCATGGTCATTTCAAATTAATTTATTCTTCAAACCCAAATATCATTTCATTTCAAATATATCTATTTTGAAATATAAATTTAATACTTAAACATACTATATGTATTAAATCCATCTTAATTAAATTAAATATCATTATTAAATCTATAAATATCATTACCATTTAAAAATCAACATTTATTAAAACCATATATTTCTTTCCAAAACCATAGAATTTATTTTTAAAATATTTAAAGGGACCAACGGTGACTGTATATAATTTCCTATCCTATAGTCAGTTGATACCGATATTTATCATTTCAATCCGTAATTTAAGTATATATGGATAGATATTATTTCGACCCGTAATCACAAATTCTATTCCAATGGAAATCGCTTGGGTTTATCATTTAAACCCATAATGATTTTCTCCTATTCTAAAGTCCGTTCGGGTATGTATCATTTCAACTCATAGTGAATTCTATACTAACAGTGAACTTGCAGAGTGATAACAGATATTATAATAACAGAACATGCATATATCATTAATAACAATATAATATAAACAACAGGATATGGTGTCATATCCCGCAGGTGAACAGTTACAGATAATAGCATATATAACAATTTAAATAACTACAACAACATATTTCAATTGTCGTTTCAATTGAAATCAAATTTAATAAATATAAGGACATTAATCGTGAGTAAATGCTCACCTTTCGAGGATAGAGGGATGAACGAGAATGAGAGAAGTTACGAATCCAGGCACGAATTCCCAAGTGAAACAAGATGGATACGAATCTACCGATTAAAGCTGATAAATGGAGTCGATGGAAAATAAATCGAATCAGTTTTGATATAAAAGGAAAATATATACTATTATTATTATTAAATACATTTGTTAAATATTAAATATTCCAAAATCATTATTCTTAAAACTCAAATATTTAAAAATCAAAGATATATGTGTTATACTTAAGACCCATACTTATATATTTCTTCACTAACAAATATAAACTTAACTGTATATATAACAACACTATAATAAAATATATATAGTACTCTTTGTAAGATAATATACTATGAACTATAAACATATACATATTCGAATGGAAGAATATATGTATATAAAATATGATTCGAAATCTATACTTTAGTAACCTATATACTAATATCTAGACAAATGTATATATACATCTACTATGCGAAATACTATGGAACATATGCATATGACCTTAGATATTATTATTATTATAACATATACATATTACCAGGAAAATTAAAATAAGTACAGCTTTTATAACCTCTCCTGAACATAAGTATACACTGAATATATAGAGAACATGCAAACATATATATACGAAATAATATATACTAAGTTTGTAACGCATGTTAAAACATATATGCATATCTTACACATTAAAAATAAATATCAAGTTTCTAAATACGTTTAAACAAAATCTATACATTTCTATCTTTACCAAAACATACTATCCACCAATATACACCTTCATGATATAATATATATAACACTCTATACTAGACCGTAAAATCATACATATGTTTTAAAACATATACTGACATATGTAATATATAAACAAATATACTCAAAAACTTAAAGTTTGTATATATATCAACAATATCTATTAATTACCAGTATATATAACATACAAAATATATAACCGCCAATATTCCCATGTTATAAAATTATAGCTTATATAAAAATAGCTTTATAAAATTGTCAAAACATATACAACAGATCCTAAAGCAAATAATATTTATATTCAATAAAATACTGGCATGTATTAATAACTTTTGTGTACATACATATAAAATAATATAGGTACAACCTACATACAACACCTTAAAAATATACATGCTGACATTGTATAAACAACAACTGATATGCCTTTATATACAATAAACATATACATTTAGTAAAGCTTGCATACATAAATATAGGTTACATCCAACCCTGCCTAGCCTAGTATATACAACATTTCATATACAACTTATATAAGCTTTCTACGAAACAGAACTAAAATTGTATACTCACGTATAACATTGTAACTTATATATATTGATTTTCGTATTGCTATACTTACAAATATAAACTGTAGATAATTTACTTATATAAACCACCTTTTAAATAAATCAAAGTTTAGTCTGAATAAACATATATATCTTTCGAATATATCTACTGTTACAAAAATATAGCTTTGATAAAACTGTCAAATATGTACCGCATAACTTAATATGTACGAACTAATAAAATATAATATAGTTAATAATATATACAAACAAATAAATATAATATAGTATATATATTACTAAATCTTATGTAACATAAACAATAACTAATATAAATTTTTATACATGAACAAATAATACTATATATCTAAGCAGATGTATAACAAAAAGAGAAAAGATCAAGGAGTTTGCCTTGGTGGTCCAAAGGAGGGGCGAGAGGAGGATTCGGGTTTGGCATAGGCGGTGGCTGATGAGGATTCGAGTTGAGGAGCGAGGAGGCTCAAGGCCGATGCCTTTGTGATGGTGGAAGGAAGAGAAGTTTCAGAGAGGAAGCAAAGTGATTAAGAGTTTTGCAAAAGAAAATGGGAGGAAGGAGAAGTGACAACCAGGTAGAATTGAAGAAGAGGAAAGAACAAATGAAGAATATGAAGTTATAAAGGTTAATAAAAGATGAACTGTTCAAAATGAATAACGTATACAAATTTACACGTTGGTTTTCAAAATGGTCATGGGATGGCAACTGACACCTTGGATGGGGCTGACAAATATTAAAGAAATTGATTGATGTGCGTTTAAAATTTTGAAACGCAAAAAAAATCAAACGGTCACGGATCCGGTACCGATACGGTTACCGGTTTCGTGGATTCCGCTGTGTACCGAACTTCAAAACACAAAAATAAATATACCGCAGAGATCAGCACAACGAGACGATCAAAACGGTATACAGATATCAGTGGTACGATTATCTTATCAAAAGTCGATAATCGGTAGCGAAAATGCTGCTATTCCGTACGGAAAAATCTAAACGGAGCTAGAAACATTCGAATTTCGCAGTCTGATTAAGAGTGTTCTAAATAAATTTTCTCATGTTGACATATGTAGGTTTCGGAATACTTTTGAATTCAACTGTTATTAACTGATTTAAATTGAAATAAAATTTCACAATAAAATAAGCTTCAATATTATCAGATGAAAATTTACCGGTTGCTATGTTTAAATAGACGTATTCCAAATAATAAATTTTTATTTTCAAATTTTATTGTTTAAAATTTCACAAAATTCCAATTAATTAAATAAATAAAATCGCTAAAATTTTTGGGTCGTTACATTCAATTAAAATTAATTATGATTCAAATAATGATTTAATTTACAATTAATTATTTTTAAAAGGGTTTAAAAGTTTTAAATCCTTTGGTTTTCAAAAGTAAAATTATTTAAAGGCACTTCTTTTTCAACGATAATTTTAAATACAAGTGATTCAAGTGTTGATTCCATTAAGAAACAATATAATTGTGAATGAGTTATAATACAGATTGTTTGGTTGTTTGGACATATGTTAGCAGAATAAATACCCATTCTGCTATAAATTGATTGTTTGCTTGTTTGGTTGTTTGGACATGTGTTAGAAGAATAAATCTCTATTCTACTATAGATTGATTGTTGGTTTGTTTGTGTGGACATGTCTTTGCAGAATAAATCCCCATTCTGCTACGAATTGATTGAATTGTTTGGACATCTGTTTAGCAGAACAAATCACCATCCTGCTATTATGTTATTTGGACATGTATATGATAATTAGTTCATATTGACATGTTATTCCCTGTTTTGGATATGAGTTGTATTTACATATATGTGACATATGTAAATAATTGTTAAGTGAATTGGAATTAAAATTGAATAGTAACTTAATTAGTACCATTTGGATGGCTAAGCCTCTTTTCGAATTATTAAAGTATGTTTTTGAATTACCTTTAATTTTGAAACCAATTTGGGTTTAAAGGTTATAAATGATTTTCAAATTTTATTATTATTTTATAAAGTTATTTTTAAATAATATCTTGTTTTTAAAAAGGAGTTTGTTAAATAAAAAGTTTTACCTAGAGTGATTTACAAAGGTTATCTTGAAAATGATATTTTATAAAGGAGATTCTATAAAGAAATTATGAAGGAAGATTTTTAAAAAGTTTTAAAAATAAAAAAGAGATTTTATAAATCATTTTAGATATTTTTCAAAGTAGTTTTAAATCTAGTTTGAAAACTTTTAAGTGGTTTGAAATGTGAAGAGAACTTATAAAAAGAATTTTTATAAGGAATAAGTAAATGTGTTTTATAGGAGGTGATGTTTTTGAAAGGGAATTGTTTGGCCATTTAATATGGAATTTTGAGGAAATGGAATTTCCAAAATGTTGGTAAATACATATTGTTTTTTTCAAGTAAAAAGGAATGTAAGAGGTTTGGAAATAGGGTTTAAAAAGATCTTTTGATTAGGTTTATAAAGTGATTTTATTAATTGAAGTTTAATTAATAAAGGCTTAGAGGATCCCATATAGAATGGAATCAATGTTTGATTGTTTGTATAAATTGGTAGTTAAATAACAGACTATCAAATCCAGACGAAAACCCAACTCTGGAAATATCTAGGAGAAACATGAGAATTTTATGGTACAGTTACTGTCAAAGGTGTTATACTGTACGTATAAACTCGTTTCGTTCTTCTAGGATAAATGATATGGAAATTCATCCATAAACAGTTAGGAGGTGAACTCCACTCTTATCTTTTGTCTGTTTATTTCCTAAAGAACTGGGTTGAGTTTACCGGAAATATCGAACGTTGTTTTGAAGAGACCGGGATCAAATCTATTTCCATTGGTTGGATTAATGTGATTGGGGGTTATCACTTTCTATTTGGTGGTGAGCAAGAGACTCTTATCTCTACACGTCAAGGCCTTGATGGGTTGGTTTGCTAGGTGCTTACAGTCGCGAGGCTGGCCGTAAAAGCAGATTCGAGGAACCAGTGTATTCCACGGTGGGGCTGGAATGGTTGAAAAGCCTACCGGTCGCCATTGACCGGATGGTTGAAAAGCCTATGGTTCGTTACATTTGGTATCAGAGCTGAAGGATAAGCAAGAACCTTGGCTTCGGTGGGGTAAACTCATTAGAGATAGGGTAAGTGACACCCTAGAATGATCTTGAGTGTATATTATATAAGAGCGCGTATTTGTTAGTGATATAAAAAAATATTTTATATTGTGTTGTTTGATCTGTTGAGTGGCTTAAGAATTCTGGTCGATGCATTTGGCCGACGTTATCAATAGGGATTCCCTAAACACTTAAACAATTTTAGTCAACACAGTATTTTTTTGAAATTAGGGTAAATGAAATAATTTTACCCAGGGTATATTTTATATATAAAAGAATGATTTTTGAAAATAGTATAGGTATTTATGAGGTGATGTTTTTGGGAGATAATAATATTTTATTATTATCATATAAGGTTTGGTTAGTCACGCTCCTCCAGATTGAGCATTGACTACTGTGTAAATGTTTAGGTACTTTCCTTTGAATAAGATAAGTCTTTTAATTAAAAATAATTTCGGTTAATAACTTGAGAACCTAAATCCCAGTGTTTTTGAAAAAATGATTTTCAAGGTTTTGAAAATAATAACAGTATTTGAAAGCAACTTTGGTTCAAGTATGAAATTTTGGGAATGAAAATTTAAGTAAAAAGTGATTTTCTTTGGATTGGTTAAAAGGAAGGAGCCTTGATTATTTTGTGATGATTGGAATAATCTTCTAAGTGACGATCAGATGTTTGCCTAGGCGAACATTGTAGTGCACTTTGTAAATTATTCTCTTTATCATTGTACAGTCGAAACAAGCTCAACCTGAACGTACCCAATGTTAGTTGGAAATAGATTTTTTGTTGGAAAATGTAAAGTATTTTTCCAAAAATTAGATTTTGAAATAAAAGGAATATTTTTAAGTTAACTAGATCGAGTGGCTCGAAAATAACTTAAAATTGGGGAAGGAATGTGTTCAGATGGTAAACGCTTCCTTTGAGTATTACCCTTCTTGGTAACGAAATGTAGGATACTGTTGGGTAGTACCCAGTTCCTTAGTATCATTTTAGAGTTACTCGAGCTATAGATATATATTTCTATGGTTGAAATATAGAGTTTTGTTTGAAAAGTTTTGAATAAAAGCCGGGTATTTGGATCTTGACTTTTCTTTGAGATATAAATTTGAAATGGAATAATGGAATCGGATAGGGATATATGATCTTAGGATGTAGTGGAATAGCATCCAAGTTGAACCAGTGTAGTTTATGAAATGTTTTCATAAATGATTTAGCAGAAATTGGATTGGTATTAAGGAGAACTAATTAGTAAGTGTGTAGGGTGGACATAGATCATTTCTCCTTTTCATATAGTTTTGATCCAAGATTCGAGTACATGACTTTGAGGTGTTTGCAGCATTCTGAATAAGGATCTATTGCTTGACTTTTGACGGCGAGCACTTGATGAGGGTTTTTGGTGTGGGACGAAAGTTTTCTATCATAGTCACAACTATGTAAGGACAATAGAGGTTCTAAATCAAGGAGCCTGATCAGAGTCTGCACTAGAGAATTGGGTAAGCGATACTAGTTCGGAAGTGAAGTTATGATCGAATCAGACTTGGTATAAGAATGATCTATGTACATCATATGGACTGATGTATAGTGTTAAGTGTTTTCTTGGATAGGTTGAGGTTTAATTTCGGGGACGAAATTCTTTTAAGGGGGGAAGAATGCAACGACCCGAAATTTCACTTCTTTGATTAGTGAATATTTAATTAATTTTAAATATTCAATATGTAGGTTTTATAATGAAAGTAAACTCATTTTAATTAACTAATAATGATGGTAAAATTGTTTTCGAAATTTTTTTACCAAATTAAATAGTTCCTAAAAAAATAAAAAATGTGACCGAAGAACGTTTTCTGAAATTTCAACATTTTGACACCGGAAAGTTATTGGGAATGTTGTTCATCTTTGTGCACTATATGTACATATATATAAGATTTAATTAACTAAATAATTATACACTTAGAAATAAATTATCTTATATTAATTTAGATTAGTAAGTGATGTGACAAGACATAGTTTTAAAAATAATAAACATTTTTTAAATATATATGTTAAGTATGGTCACATCTTATTTTTTGCAATCATTAACCATATTATCTCTTGTCACATCTTAGTTAATTAATAATTAAACTTATATATATATATAAGAAAGTGATGTGACTAAACCTAATAATTATATATATATAAAGAAAGTGATGCGACTAAACATAAAATTATATATAAAAAAGAAAGTGATGTGACTAAACATAATTATATATATCTATATAAAAGAGTGATGTGATTAAACATAATTATATACACACACACACATATATATTATAAAATATTTGTGATGTGACTAGATATAATGATGACATAGGAAATTTGCCTATAAATAGCTATATGTTTCTCCATTTTTCATCCTTTTTCCACCAACCTCTTCTTCTTCTTCATTTCTAACTCAAATAGAGGATTGCTTTCTTTGAAACCGTGTGAAATTTTAATAGCTACAATATTCTAGTTGACCATTTTTCAAATTTCTATCATAGCTATGTTAAAATATCCAATCTTTTTAAAGCAATTATTCACCTAGAATTTCAAGTCCGAAAATTACCCTTCTTCTTTGGATTTTAACATCTTCAAAACTGATAGAAAATAAGTGATTCTTTTATTAAAATGATAGAGAAAAGAGATTCTAATAACTTTCTCTTTGAGTGCATTTTTAAATTCTATGAGTAGATAGCCAAAAAATCAGTTGCAAAATGACCTATTTTCGGGTTTATTATTTAGAAATCGATGTTTATTCGAAGTCGCTCTACATTACCAAAACATGTCTCACTTCCTTGTTCATCCATGGCCTAGCCTAAATAATACATTTAGGATTCAAGATTCCATCTTTTTGCTAAGAAATGAAAGTGCTAGGTCATACTCAACTCAGCGAAAGTGTGGATAGCCTTCGGTGAGTAAATTCTTTAACTTTTTGGGAAAGAATTTACATTTATATATAGGGTTATTATATGGTTGTATTTGTGATGTTATTATTTGGATTATGGTATGGTTTGGATGTATATGTGTGTGCTAATTTGTGGTTTAGCATTAGAACTTTGAATTGATGATTTAAGTGGTGATTTTGTTATAAAATTGTGACCTTTGGTTTGGAATTGGAAGTGATTTGGAAAGTTAGTAAGTAAAATTAATAAATGGAAGAGTTAGTGAGCACCAAGTTTGAAATTACGGGTACCCATAGCGATCGCTATGGATGGAGTTCGTTTAAAAATTCGATTTTTGCAAATTTTGATTTTTATACTTCAAATTGATTTGTAAATGGTTTATAATAATGATATTTTAGAAGGTAAATTAAGGATTTAATAATAAATTTCTAATTAATCATGTTTTGATAATTAATAATTAGTTAAGGATTAAACAAGGGTTATTAACTTTTCTTAATTAAAGGTTGGTTGTTAATTAATTATCTTTTAAAGTTAAGATTTATTTTAATTAATAATTAATTAAGTTAGTTAATTATGAGTTAAGTATATGATTTATTTTTAATTAAATATTATTTAATTATAGGATTAATTATTAATTAATTATTAATCAAGTGTTTAATTATTTTTAGATTATAAATTAATTAACGTTTAATTTATAATAAATTATTTGTTAAAGGTTTAATTTATCATTTAAGTTTAACTAAAGATTATTTAATTAATTAATTGAGATTAATTAATATTTAATTATTAATAAAGGTTTAATTAATAATTTAATAATTAATAAAGGATTAATTTAGATTTAATTAATAGTTAATTACTGTTAACTATTTAATTAAATTAAGATAAGATTCAATTAAAATTAATTACGATTTAAATAAGGATTTAACTTATAATTAATTATTTTAAAAAGGGTTTAAATATTTTAAATCTTTTGGTTTTCAAAAGTAAAATTGTTTAAAGGCACTTCTTTTTCAAAGATAGTTTTGAATACAAGTGATTCAAATGTTCATACCATTAGGAAACCATACAACTGTGAATGAGTTGTAATGTGGATTGTTTGGTTGTTTGGACATGTGTTAGCAGAATAAATCACCGTTCTGCTATAAATTGGTTGATTGTTTGTTTGTTGTTTGGACAAGCGTTAGCAGAATAAATCCCCATTGTCCTATAAATTGATTGTTGGTTTGTTTGTGCGGACATGTGTTAGCAGAATAAATCCCCGTTCTGCTATGAATTGATTGAATTGTTTGGACATATGTTTAGCAGAACAAATCACCATCCTGCTATTATGTTATTTGGACATGTATATAATAATTAGCTCATATTGACATGGTATTCCCTGTTTTGGATATGAGTTGTATTTACATATTTGTGACCTATGTAAATAACTATTTAGTGAATTGAAATTAAAATTGAATGGTAACACAAATTAGTACCATTGGAATGGCTAAGCCTCTTTTCGAATTATTAAAGTATGTTTTTGAATAAACTTTAATTGTTAAATCAATTTGGATTTAAAGGTTATAAATGATTTTCAAATTTTATTATTATTTTATAAAGTTATTTTTAAATAATATCTTGTTTTTTAAAAATGGGTTTATTAAATAAAAAGTTTTACCTAGAGTGATTTACAAAGGATATCTTGAAAATGATATTTTATAAAGGAGATTCTATAAAGAAATTATAAAGGAAGATTTTTAAAAATAGAAAGAGATTTTATAAATCATTTTAGATATTTTTGAAAGAAGTTTTAAGTCTAGTTTGAAAACTTTTAAGTGGTTTGAAATGTGAAGTGATGTAATAACCCTGGTTTTTGAGATTACCTTGAATATTAAATTATAATGGTGATTATAATTTAATATTGGAATTAATTGGACTAATAAGTAGAAAATATTGTTTATTTTAATAAACAATGGATTTAGGTTAGCTTGGGCTAAATAAAATGATAAACATGAGAGAAATAAAGTTTTACTTTATTTCATGAATGTTGAATGTATTGTTTTGGGTACATTCAATTAAAAATTTATAATGTGTGCAATATTATGATTTTTGCCAATATTTCCATTTCTTAATTTAAATATATGAGAATTGGTTAATATAATAATTATTTATGGGGAATATGATTAATAATGATGTAAAATATTTTATTAGTGTTAGAACATGTATTTACATTCATTGGAATGTAATATACGTTTATATTTAATCAATTTGTATCATATTGCAATTTATTTTGCAAAAGTGTAGAAATTGGTTAAATTTAGTAATATCAGTAAAATAAATAATAAAAGTGTAAAATTTGGGTTTTTACATTTTTATTTGGAATCTAGGTGTTGAGACGATTCCAACAAGTCCAAGTTTGCTAAATTTGGATTTAAATTTAGAAGTTATGAAGATTTAAATAAATGACATGAACATAATTTGATAAACTAAAATTTGATTAAGTGTTATTGGGTTGCTATTGCTTTTGGCCCAAACCCATTGCCTAGAGAAGCTTCTGGATGAGAAAGAGGAAAATGAACGTACAGTTCATTTTCTTCTTTCATCTCCTTCCTCAGAAAACTTCCTGAAGCTTTGCAAATGGCCTCCTCAACTTAGAATTCATCCAAATCTCCATTTTTATTGCTCGAATTAGATAGATTTTCAGTCCAAAAACAAGAGAAGGTAATCTCTAATCTATTTATCTCTCCAATTTGAGGAGAAATCCATTTTTCATGTACTGTAACTTTTATTTACCCCTCTTTTTGGTTTGCATGGCTTTCTTCTAGCTTCTATATGTGGAATCGAAGCTCCAGAGCGCTGAAAGCTCAAGTCTTCTTGCCAAAAATCGTCTCCTTTTCTAAGTACAGTAAGTATAAAACTTACAGTAGCTGAATTTTGCCTCTGGTTGAAAAAAATTCGTAGCTCATTTCTGTCTATTTTGAAATGGAACGAGATCGTCCATAACTTTTTCCTTTCTAAGCCAAATTAGATAATTTTAGATGTTTCGGAAAGCTTAGAGATTTAGCTACAACTTTTATTTGTATCACTTTCTAAAATTCGTTGATTAAAATGTTGAAAAACCTCTTGCAAACTCGTTATCCTGTTGTTGTAGTGTACTCAGTGTTTTGTGCAAACCTGAGCTAGTATTTTGTGCTTAACTTTTGATTTTCTTATTCAAATCCTATAATTTTTAAAGTTATGAAAACTGCAGAAAGAATGTGACAACTTTCATTTGTATCACTTTCTGAAATTCTGTGATTAAAGGGTCGATATAGCTGATGCAAGATCGCTGTCCTAAGCACTTGCATGTAGTCTTGTGTGTTGTATTTTCTTTGGTTGATGAGTTTTATGATGATTTTTTTTCACTTGATTTGCGAATAGTTTGAGCTTAGTTTTTTATACCATATGCAGATGATATGAGGCAAGGTATATGACTTTAGTGAACATCTGAGTTTCTATTTTAATGTGGATTTGACTAACGGTTAGTAAACTGTTTAGTGCACACGTGTGGTATGGGACACAGGTTAACACTTTACAGATTTCTCTCCGAGAGTTAGCGACACATTCTAGAATTACTAGTGCTATGACCTTCGGGTCATCTGAGAATCTGAGAAATCCGGAAAAGGTGACCTCGGTCGCTTCTGAGATCTCTGTTGGGTACCTAACTATATTACTAGCACTAGTCTGAGAACTTTAGCACATGCAACATGCTTTAGCATGTAATTATTGGCCAATCTGAGGTTTATTTTATGAGTTAAGAGAATTTTGATTTCACCATATTTTGATGTGTTTACTTAGCCTTATAGAGATGAATAAGGCGAAATATGAGTTCTTGAGGATTTTGGTGATTTCAATTTTATAGTTTTATACTTGGGTTTCATTTACCATTTTGAGAAGTTTATTTATTCATGAATCATATTTGGATGTTTTCTTTATATGCATGAATCCCCTAGTATTAACCCAAGTAAGTGTAGAATTGTACCATCTTAGAGATAGACAATTCTTGATATCAACCTTAGTCATTCTTATCAATTATTGATCCCTTGATGTATGTTTCCCTTATACCTTATTGTATTTCCTTTCTAACGATAAGATTCAGTTGCTTGACCCGTGTGTTTATCACTCGGGTCAGACCGAGTTGCAGATTAGGTTGGATGACTATCATTTATGTTTGGATCCGTTTTGCTATCTTTTATGGGCTCATGACTATGGACTCGGATATCTCCACTTTTGTTGGACCTTTTATTTCCGCTTCATGTATATATTCTTTTATGGATGTTGTTGTATTATATTATGTGATGAACGATATTACATCGGATGTTTGGTTTTGTATCAGTATATATTATCTGTGACTGCTGTTTCTGTAACATGTTATGATGTTATTGTGCTTTGTTCTGAATAGATCCGTTAGCCGTGTAGTATCGTATTAGTTAATCACTAAGTATGTCGACTACTTAAGATTCGCGAAAAAAATGGTAAGCATCGACATACTTAGTCATTAGCTAGTGCATTACTATTCGGACGCCCTTAACCAGCCCTATTCTCTGCATTAGTAGACGGAATTACTCGTTAATTCTCTTTACTAATGTGGGTCTCGGGGTGGGGCGTCACAAGTGAACTTATAAAAAGAATTGTTATAAGGAATAAGTAAATGTGTTTTATAGGAGGTGATGTTTGGAAAGGGAATTGTTTGGCCATTTAATATGGAATTTTGAGGAAATAGAATTTCCAAAATGTTGGTAAATACTTACATTGTTTTTTTCAAGTAAAAAGGAATGTAACGGGGTTTTGAAATAGGGTTTGAAAAGATCTTTTTATCAGGTTTTATAAAGTGATTTTATTGATTAAAGTTTAATTAATAAAGGCTTAGAGGATCCCATATGGAATGGAATCAATGTTTGATTGTTTGTATAAATTGATAGTTAAATAATAGACTGTCAAATCTGGACCAAAACCAAACTTTGTAAATATATAAGAGAAACATGAGAATTATATGGTACAGTTATCATCGAAGGTGTTATACTGTACGTACAAACTCGTTTCGTTCTTCTAGTATAAATGATAAGGAAATCCGTCCATAAATGGTTAGAAGGTGAACTACGCTCTTATTTTTTGTCTGCTTATTTTCTAAAGAACTAGGGTTGAGTTTACCAGAAATATCGAACTTTGTATCGAAGAAACCAGGATCGGTTATGTTATCCGAAAATCACTTCGATCTAATGAATGCGTTTCGAAGTGAAGACATCGTGAAGAGCATGGAATTGAAGATAGAGATGTGAAGTGCAAGGGCTAATCACTACTAATCCCGAGGGTCATTCCAAAACGGATGTAGTAGGAATAGTTCCTTCGGTTTCATTCAGACCTAGAATGGACTTGTATGGATGAATGCTATCAGCACATTGTCATTGGAGGGAAATGAGCATTCTAAGTGTAAAGGTTCTAAAGGGTAAAACGTAGCCTCGAACCACATCAACCGGGAAATGAAAAAAATCGGGCAAGCAGTAAGGCCAAGTGGGTCTCTTTCAAGTAGGGTATGGTCATTCCAAATCTAGATTGGTTATTATCTCTCATTTGTATGCTTCGGGGCCCATTAATGGAGGGATGATCATATTCGGTACTACTAGTCAAGTGGTAGGCCGGTCCTGTGTTGCAGGGGTACAAGATGTTCTTGTCAGACCCCGTTGCATTTAGCTAGAGATGTACCTTCAGAAGGTAGTACCTTTGCTTGTCATAGTATGGAATCCAATCTACAATATGTGCCTTACAGTTTTGATTGTAGAGCCTAGTATGCTAGAATTTAATTAATGTAACAATTTCGGCTAAGATTAATAAGTATTTGTACTTAGACACTATTATAATATCATAGGATTTTTATATAAAAGTGGTTTTGGCTGTCGTAAAGTAAAACCCATCCGTGTTTATATACGGTTTGGTCTTACGAGATACCTTTGATTTTAAAAGTGTTTTAGAAGGTAATAATTCAGTTGCTTTGAGTTTACTCACACCGGACCCATGTCTGACCCGAAGTTTTATTTCTTTCCGTAAAACTCTTGGGTGCTCAAATTTTTGTGAGCAGTCCAGGTTTTCTACGGATGCACTTGGAGGAGCTTGGAGCCGGAGGTTTCATTGATAAATAGTTATTACTTATTTTCGTTGTATATTATGTACTCTATATCTGATGTATAAGGACAGGCTTTTATAACTATCCTAGGTTAGAATTGTATTAGTGTAGCTCTGATGTATCAGTTTTGAGATGACTTTGTAAAACATTATGTGATTAATATATGTTATTCCGTTGCGTTGTGAGATTCTGTGTTTTCTTTTAGTTTCTTCTATCTTCTATCTCCTTTCTTTTCTCCTAACAAATCGGTATTTCCGGCACTTGAATGTTAGGCATGTGATACAGTGGACGCACTAGTGTCAATTTTCAAGGGTCGAAATTCTGGTTCGTTACGCTGTTGCTGACTGAGTTGGTTCATTAGGTCGATATTAGCTTGAATTTACTGATTCAATTGTCGATGGCTATCCACTAGCTCTCCCATTAGATTTTGGAAATCAGCATTTTTAATGGAATCAGCTGGATTCTGGGCATTAATCGGATTGGTAGCACTGACATCCACTAGTTGATTGCTCGGTCCTCCTTGTTGGGTGCTAGTGTTCTCATTTCCTTCTACATTTTAAGAATTAGATCTGGTGTTCCTATCCATTGTTGATAGCCTTACATAGACTTTTGCAATCTGAATAGAACAAGCGAGCCTATTAGAGATAATTATAGATCTCCTTTGGGGATTTATCCAATCCAGTAGCAACCAAGGGATCTGAATAAGCTAAGAATCAAGTGTTTCTTAGTGAAAGCACCAAAATGTTTGCATCAAAAGTGAGCATAAACACTCAAGAATATAATAGTAGAGAAAGAAATAAAGAATTATCAAAATTAAACAGAGAAGATAAGTAAATAAGCAATCAAAATTAAGCAATAACAAAGACACGAGGATTTATAGTGGTTCGGCGTTGTATGCCTACGTCTACTTTGAAGAATTTGCTTTATAGATCCCTTATAAATCTGATTACAATGCAATAATGATAATGGCACTTGATTACAATGGAGTCCAAAGCAGCAAGAAACATAAAGATCCTCTAAATGAACATAGAAGCTCATATTTATAGGTGAAGACGATGAAATATCTCATTGGAAATTCGGAAGAAGACTCTCTAGATCCATAGGGGCCCACCAGAACAATCGCAGGTGCTAACTTGATCGTTGGAAAGATCGATACTGATGGTTCGCATGTGCTCCAAT
Organism: Allium fistulosum; assembly: GCA_030737815.1. Taxonomy (NCBI): domain Eukaryota; kingdom Viridiplantae; phylum Streptophyta; class Magnoliopsida; order Asparagales; family Amaryllidaceae; genus Allium; species Allium fistulosum. The sequence continues at coordinate 242,488,548 of CM060902.1, forward strand.
GCTTGTTCGATCATTTCTGTTAGCTCCCCTATGCCTACAGTCCATGCTCCCAAAGTTTGGTGTCATTCTGAGTTGTGGTTGGTGAGAAATCGACCAATTTTCATTGAATTGGATCGTTCATACCAAAATAGTACGATCGCTCGTGAATGATGTACATCGATCATTCTGACTTGCTCAGTTCGACATGCGATCATTTGTGGGGACTCCACTTTTCAATATATTTATATACTGAGAGCTTAACATGTTGATCTATGCAATTGATACAATATGATCCATAGTATTGAATATGGAAGCCTAATCTATCTTCAGATAATTGTAAACTTCCATACTTTAAGTGTTTTATTGAGCTCGCCTTTGGCTTCTGTTTTACCACTACTTCTTATTATTTAAACTTGATCTCTAGGCTTCGTGATCATTAATCCGATACAACGATCCTGACGACATTGAGTCTATCTCGTCCAATTGGTCCAGATATAGCCGGGCCAAAAGGCCAGATAAAAATGACAAGTATATCAAAGAAAGAAGAACAACTTTTATTTTGAACGAGATTTTATTACAGAGTTGCTAATTTACAGAATTGCCTATAGGGCATACCTTTAACTCTACCACTTTTAGTGAAGGAGAAAACTAATGGTGGTTAGATAGTTTTTGGAAAGTATGGGAATGATTAAGGGGTTTTCCTATCAAGTTATGTTAGCTCAATTCCCGAAATGGATTAATGGGCTAAGTATGGGCTTGGTCTAATGACCCACTAATCTATGCAAAAACTATCTAACTTCAAATAGCCACATCGCCTAAATAATAAAGCCAATATTCTATTAAGACCACTTTAAGGAAAGAGAAATTATCTTACCTTTCATTTAGAAATAGTCTCGGACCATAGTTCATCTTCTACCAAAAGTAATACATCTTATAAGTTTTTAGTGTAAAAATCATCCAATAAAATTTTTAAGGGTCGGAAATGTCACTACTCAACATTATCCTAAGTTATAGCCTTATATGATCCAATTTGGATTTAATAATATTTTACGATCATCTAATACGTAAAATACGGGTTTCTACACAAAATCATGATTCTTCTTTGTCAAATTGGTTAACGGTGCTATTACCTTAGTGAAATCCTTGGTGTATCGTTTATATATCCTACTAATCCAACGAAACTCCTCACATTTGTAGCACTCTTCGGCATATCCAAGTCTTGGACCGGTGCTACTTTTATAGGATTTGCAACAATGCCCTGCTCATAAAAATGTGGAGTATATATCTTATTTGATGATAACAAATGTATATTTATATTTGATCAATTTTTATAGTGTGTGTTGTAGACAAAATATCAAAAGTGCACAACTTTATTTTCAATTTATTTATCATCAATTATCTCTCATATACCTAATCTACACGTATCACATATCAAACACATTTGCATTTTATATGTAAAATCTAATATATCCATATTATTCTTATAATAGAAATATTATGAGATATTGTATTTAATTTTCATTTAATATTAATAAACGTATGTTATATTTAATGTACTTGCTTAGCGTTGTGTATTTATAGGATTTTGATTTAAGTAGTTCATGATGAAGTTTTCTTTTCTTGGTACAAAACAAAACCGTGTATTCCATACTTATTTAGAAATAATACTAGTGCAAAAGCTTTTATATGCAAAAGAACCTTTAAAATCACAGCAAGAGGAAAAAGTAAAAGGATTTGGACCATAAGAGAAAAGGATATTTATAGAATCAACAAGGAACAAAACTCAAAAAAGGAGTAGAAGAGGAAAAGATATTTCATTCTTATATTGATTGGTTTAAATAGTGATTCTCAAGAAAATATTCTAGCCAACTACAATTTACTTATATACATTATCTCTTGTATTCACATTTTTGTCAACGGATTACAAATAAAAAAAGGGATGAAGAAAAACAAAAATCAAATTTTCCAGCTATTTAATTGCACTTCAATTTGATATAAAATTTCATTATCATCTCTCAAACATCAGAATCCGATCAGTGCAAATCAAACAACCACTACAACATAGACAAACTCCTCAATAGCAAATAGTATCTCTTAGTCCGATCAATATAGATAGTCAATCGTGGTTTCTCTACACTGCAACGAACACAGATAAATAACCTGTGTTCATCCGCGTCAAAACACCTCAGCCGAGCACCTTCACTTCTTAAGACCGCAACCACTTCACCGTTTCACAAATTCATCAAGGAAGAGCACAAAACGAAAAACTCCACCAAGTAACAATTGCAACATCATGTTCATCATCGACCATAGAACAAGCATTATCAAACCGATAAGGCACAACATCATCTATATAAAATCAAGGCAGAACCTACTAGACTCGAAACACATTAAGCCAAACTCATAACTACATCTACAACACACACGGTATCTCAAATCGAACTTGATAATGCGGACTCAAACTCAACATCAACGGCAACTTGAGCAACGTCAATAGGGATCGTGAGAAAATGCAAGTTTCAGATCCCATCTTAGGTTGAGGCAATGCAATATCCAATCTGATAATTATTCAAAGTGTGCACCCGACATAGGCGACTCAAGGTCTTAACTCATGAATTTGTAGATCTAGTGGATTCATTTTTTCAAGTGACGGAAACCTCTTCAAACCTACAAATGGTAGTTTAGATTGACGACAGCAGCATGCTTTACCCCATGACACATAAATCGACTCCTCCAAACATGTTGTAAAAGATTTAAACGAAGCGATGGTGTCCAAAATAAAGAGTGGTGCTAAAGGCACTAGCTTTTATGCTAGTGGCACCGCGGTCGGCGGAAAACCGCCGACCGTAGTGTAAAAATCTAAAAAAAAATTGGTACTTCTTAACATGCAAGTGTTATGCCTTTAATTGCTACCAAAATAAAAGGAAGTTGATTTGTTTTTCAGATTTGGATGAAATAAAGATAAAAGATATTGAAGGAATGGTAAAATTAAAATGGACAAGTGATAAGGGATAATTATATCATCACCCCTTAACTTTACATATGCACCACTTTAATCATTTTTTTATTTAGGGGCATTTATAACTTAGTTTTATTTTTTATGTTTATTTCTTTTGATTTTAAACTCCAGATTTATCTAGGATTGAGCTCTGTTTTTGTAGTTCAGGAATTCTGAACTTAGGGGTAAAGTCGAGGCATGCGTACTAGGAATAGGATTATTATATTTAGAATACCATGGATTGCAAGTTTACAAATGTTGTAAGCGTTGAATATTTAATTCTGGTAGTAATCTTGGGGTAGTTGTAGGCCCTAATGGATTAGTGGCCAAAAGCTGAATACATTTATGTGTTCTTTATTTTTCGCATTTACATTTCCGCATTCTATTTAATCTTTTCATCAGCGAACTTTTTAAATACCCAATTCCTCTCTTAAATATATTGCACGATCGTAACAAGTGCTAACATGGAAGGTTTTAGGAAAATCTGTTATCATGTCCCACCCCAGTAGTTGTTTTGCGAGTGTTAGTGTAACGACCCGTATTTTTAACACTTTAAAAATACGAATTAAAATGAAATTTTGGATAAAAATCCGAAGGAAATAAAATTTTGTGTTGTTAAATGTGAATTACAAGTTAAAATACAAAACTGAATTCTGAAATAACTTATTTGTAAATTAAATATGGATGTTAACTTGTAGTGAATGTAAATAATGAATTGAATTTGATTGTAAACCAAATTGGTTATGATTGTAAACAAAGAATAAATAAAATGGTAGATTTAATAATGGAAGTTTATGTTATTGAAACTAATATAAATAAATGTAACTTAATATTACAGTTGATTGAAAGCAGATAATAACTGAAACTGTAATTCGATAAAGATGTTAACTTGTAATTGAACGTAAGTAAAGATTTAAATTTGAATGTAACAAGTAATTGAATTGAATTGAATTTGATTGTAAACAACGAAATAAATAAAATGTTACATTTAATATTGAAGTTATAATATGGAAATCAACGTAAATGAATGTAATTTAATATTACTGTGAATTTAGATAAGATGATAGCTGAAGAAAATGAAAGTAAATGAATTATAAACTATTGATAATAATGTATAAGTAAATGGTTGATTCAATAATGAAAGTGTAAATCAAAATAAAAGAATTCATTTGGAATTAAATAACTTGAATTTGAATTACAATATAATTGAACGCTGAATCTAATATAATCTTTTATATTGGATTTATAATGGAAAACTGCATTGTAAAAGATTGTTAATTACTGTGAAATTAAAAATGGGATTTGTGAACAATTGAAATTTGATTTAAAAGTTAATAATTTAAAATTGGGAATTTTATATTGAAATTAAACAGTCGAATAATTTATTTTTCGAATATTGGATTTAATTAGACAATTAAATCGATAATTTAATAAGTTAAATTTCAGAAATAATTGAAAATCGAGTTGAATATGATTGAAAATGATTTGTAAAATTTTATCTTATCATATGGGAGTTATAGTAATGTTATAGAACTTTTAAAATTGAATTTAAAGTTAATTTGTGAAAATTGAATATTTTTAATATTTAATTATCGACTGAAAAATAGCCATTTTTCGAACAGTCTCAGAATTGAACGAAACTTGTTCCATTGAATCCGTAATAGTTTATTATTGTCGGATTTCAATTTTCGTAGCAATCGGAGTTATCGTTTGATCGTGGCAGCTCGAAACGCATCGAATTGTTTTTAATATTAATTCGGCGAGAGAAAATAGTCATTTTCAAAAAGTCTCGGATTTTGACAAAACCAGTTTCATCGGATCCGTAATGTCATATTATTGTAAGGTTTCAAATTTTGTGTCAATCAGATTTACCGTTTGTCCGGGGCGAGCCCAAACGCACAGAAATTTGATTAATCGATTTAATTTTAAATCGACCGTTTATTGCCGTAACTCGCATAGATGATCGAATTAGCTTCCGAAACCTATGCCATTGTGTTCGGAACGCGGGGTAAAACTTAGAAACGTCAACCGGCACGCTTCGTTTGGAGTTTGGAAAATCCGGGATGAATAGTGTCGCGTATTTTTCTATAAAAGCCCCTCACTTTCTCTATTTTCCAAACCCTAGGGTTTCAGCCCTTAGCCGCCACTTTTAATTCAATGGCCAGAAAATTTCGAAACTACTTCCTCATTTTCCTCTCAATCCATCAACAATTAGCAAAAGTCGTCAACTACAAAGTTGTAGAGGACGACGAGAGCTTCAAATCCATACAGAGATGATCGAAAACGGAGCAACGAATCAACGAGAATTTGCATTCAAAGTTATGCATTTTTCCTCAATTTGCGTGCCGCAGAGATGGCCGAGCTCCACCTTACTCTGGCCGATGGTAGCTTCCTTGAAGGCCTTCGACGTGGTATTCCCTGATCGTTCTAGAAGTCGTCGTGGAGGTCGTGAAAATTGATGGAAGAAACGACGACTAATGGGTTTGCATATGTGAATTTCACGTTGGGGAAGAAGCTATGAGGTGCGGCTCAGATCTGAAGGGATGGAGATGAACGCCCAGATTCTGATCTAGGTTAAAAAAAAATATTTTTTAATAAAATGTAAATTGTTTATATTATTAATGTGTACAAACTTCTAAAATGCATAACTTTTTCATACGAGGTCCGATTGGAACGAAACCTTTTGCATTGCGATCGTAATGATGAGTGCTTCGAAATGAAACTGGTTTGGATGGATTTAGAGACGATGGAAATTTGGGCTAAAGTTGGGCGTCGTCCAGTTTTAGTTCCAAACCGGAACGTCTCGGCGACAACAGAAAATCAAAGTGAGTGTTTTATAACGCTCACAACGTACTGAATATCTTTATGGTAGTTAAATTTGACATTATGAAGTGATATGGATTTATTTTTCGTTGTTTGATAAAAAATTAATTGTCATATAGATTGTCATTTGAATTCACCGCTGAAAATTAAATTGACAGTTAAATTGAAGTTAAAATTTAATTGCGATCAAATTACCTGATATTGATAATTATGAAGTTGTTGTGAATGTTATTGGCTTTATGGTTGATTGGTTGTGATGGATGCTATTGGTCGATATTGGTTGTTTATATATTTTGACATATCATGCTATCATCATGTATATTGTTTATTGCATATAAGCTGTAAACTGAATCATTTCGAATAAATTAAGAAATAGGTTGAAATGATATACCTATGACATCTATTTGGATTGAAATGATATATCCATCCTTGAAATTAAAATTAAAATAATTAATCACTTGGCCATAGGTTAGAGAATTATATATGGACACCGGGTTGGTTAAATTAAATGATTTTAAAAGTTTTTTTGAAATTATTTAAATGAATTGATTTAAGAATAAAAATCCAATTTATGGAAATTGAATTATTTTGAATTGAAGTTCGAGATGTTGGAATTTAAACTTGGTAAATGAAATGGTTTAATTATTCGAAGTTTAGATTTTTAAGAAAAAATGAAATATGGCGTAAAGTTTCGAAAGTCAATTTGTTTTAAAAGATTGGACTTTTAATCGAACTCTGAATATTTCTAAGAAAATTTATATGAAATGATATTTCAAGTTTGAGTTTGGAAGTGAAAATTAATTTGAAATTGAGATTTAATTAATTTGGAATTAAATTGAAATTTAAATAAATTTGTGAATTGAACTAAATTGAAACTATTGAATTAAATTTGAAGATAAAATTGATTTGAATAGGATTTGAACTGAAATTGATTTGGAATGTAATACTTAAATGAATTCTTGAAATCCGAATATTAATCTAAGTTTATTAAATGGGAATTGTTCCAGAAATTAAGTAAACTACTTAATACGGATGTTTAATTTGAAGTATATTCTAATTTGAATACGAAATGGTTTTAAAGCGAATCTTATATTTTTATATAAATATATGAGCTGTTTTGAAATGTGAAATATTTAAAGTTTCGAAATATATTGGAAGTGAAATTGTTTATTTTGTGGTTCAAATATGTATTTGAAATTGATAATTTGAAATGGTTTATTGAGAAGCTGAATCGAGTTGAAATTGATGATTTCAAATTGGATTAAATTTTAAATTTTCGAATTCGAGTTTATGTTAATCGTTTTGTGAAAAGTAAGACGAAAATGATTTTTGAAATGAAATCGTATATTTTGAGTAGATGGGACGATTTTGAAATTGAAATGAGATATTGAGGCGAAAATGATTTTGAAATGAAATCGTATACTTTGAGTAGATATGATGATTTTGAAAAGGCTTTTATTTTTGAAGCGAATATGATATTTTTGATAATCAATTATGAATTGATTTTGAAAATGTAAAAGAGCCATCGGTGTAATAATACGTAGTTATTAAAGAGACCGGGATCGGATATGGACATACTCTCTGTCGATACCGAAAACCACTTTAATAACTAGTATACGCGGAGTGTTGATCCAGAACGAAGTGGATGGTTTGATGAACGCGTTGATTGAAGAAAGAGAATGATATTGGATGACCTCTGACATGACTAAAACAGGAGCCGCGCCGGGCCATTGAGGTTCGCCACCTCTAGCGGACACACTTCTTCGTTACCATGTCTATTACTTTTGTGATTCGATTTGGGTGCACCCCTCGATTTTGGGAGTGTTGTTTCGTGGTGTTGGGGTAGTAGCTGCTATGCCCAACATCAGTCCGGATCACGCAACTACTAGTATCCTAGTTGGTATTGCCTCATGTACCTTGTCATACTGATTATCCTATTCGCGACCACTACGATTTTGGTTTGTACCTTTAGTATATGGATTGCCCTCTGGTGACTTCCGGTTTTGGGGAAACTACGGTCTTGTATATGCTCTTGGGAATATAAACTGTGTTAAGGGTGGAATGGGCCATGGCTTAACGCTATTTTAATACTTTTACTTTAATGTAGACATATTATAATAGCGTATTGTACTACATAGTAGATAGTTTAACGGATCCTTGAGAGATGGAAAATCCCGTAACATCTCTTAAGTTATTACACTCACGTTGACACTGGACAGGATATGTCAAACCCCGTAAACATCTCTGACGCCGTCACACTCATATTTTCTTATTCGATTTGACTTACATGAGATATTTTAGTCCTGACTCGAGTGTTTTGTCTTCTCATTACGCTCGGGTCAGCCTGAGCATTTCAGATAAGGTTGAAGATCTATTTTGGAGGACGAAGACGGAGTTTGGTATTACATCATTTGTATTCTACTACCATATTATTTTTCCGCTGTATTATTGTATTATCTCTGATATGTATGTAACTCTGATTTATGATGTATAATAATAATCAAATTTATTTATTTAACAGCTTCATGAACTGTTATTTTATTATTATATCCTGTTCCTTCCGCTGCAAGATTCTGAGTTTGCTTCTGTTCTTTCTTTCCTTTTCTTATTTAACCCCAATAACCATCTGCCTTTTTGAACAGTTTGAGTTGGACATGTGTGGATTATTGTCGACTTGAACGGTCAAAAATGCGGGTCGTTATAGTTAGTCAAATTTAATCCTCGTACTTTTAACGAAACTGATTTTCCATATTTGAAATATAGGATGGAATTTTATTTTAAATATGTTAAATTTCAAAATTTCGGATATCATTGAAAATGGTTGAGATAAGGTAGATAAGAATAATTTTCCACTTAATGTTAATGCGCTATGAATATTCTTATATCTACACTTGGTAAATATGAATTTGACCATATCTCTCACTATTCAACTGCACAAGAAAGCTGGAACACTGACGCAGCAGTGGATAACAAAAATGGATGAATCGGTGAAAGTAACAATCGGTGGATTGAAAATACCAAACGCCCAATTCCGTTGATCTCAAAGATGCCGGAATCTAGTTATCTTCGTCACGTTGATCGCGCACGATGCCGTGAAGGAAGATCTGCAATTCTTCAGACGTTGATCAAGCGCACTTGATACCGTGAATTGGCTTCAACAATCGTTGATTCAAGCGCACTCGAATGCCGAAGGTGGAGATAGGAGATTACACTCAACTACCAATTTGAGAAGAGGCACAAAGCACTCAAACAATGTTTTATTCAAAATCAATCAATCATTACAAATGACACCACCATCCCTATTTATAGGGTTACAACAACACACATACACGACTCAACAAATTACAACACATAGGTCGTGAACGACCTAACACCTACGACCTAAAAACATTACAACACAAACCCTTCACCGACCTAACATAGGTTGCCAACGACCTAACAGATCAACGACCTAACAACATACACGTTACAACAAATAAACGACCTAGTACGTACACGGCCGACCTAACCAGGTACGACCTAAGACTTAACAAACATAAGAAAATTACAACACATGCGACTTAACATATTTACACATAACGACCTAAAATACAAGGTAGCGACCTATCTTCCAGCGTCATAAGATCGAGCGACCTATCTTCCCGCGACCTATCTTCCCAGTGACATAAGATCGAGCGACCTATTTTCCCACAACCTATCTTCCCAGCTACATAAGATCGAGCGACCTATCTTCCCACGACCTAACTTAGGTCGTAACTCGAAACAGTCCACATTTGAAAGGCCGGAGCGACCTAATGTTGGTTCGCTTATCTCGCTTAGTTGCTTGCATGACTTAACACTGATTCCATTAACTCGTGAGCGACCTTCACTAGGTAGTGAGCGACCTAAGGTTTCACTAGGTCGTGAGCGACCTAAAGGCCTTGAACGATTCCATTTTGATGAATTGGCAGATGGCGCTGCATCATCCTCCCCCGGTTGACAAAAATTTGACCTCGAATTTGCACCTTCCTCTTCCACAACAAGCTCATTCCCATGATACAGAATCAAGTATTTGACGTTAAAAACGTCTGCAGTGTGAATATGCTCTGGCAATTTTAACTGATACGCATTATCATTAATCTTCTTCAAAATTTCTACTGGACCGATTTTTCGAGCTTTCAACTTGTTGTAAGTTCCAACAGGAAAACGATCTTTTGTCAACACGGCATAAACCAAGTCACCTTCTCTGAAATTCACACTCCTTCGCTTTTTATCTGCTAGTTGTTTATACTTCTCATTTGATGCAAGCAATCGTTCATAAACAGTTCTGTGGCACTCCTGTAACTCAGTCACAAAATCACAAGCTCGCTTAACTACTCCCTTCCGATATGGCACGGTCGTCAAATCTAACGGTCCCTTCGGAATTGCTGAATATACAACTTGAAATGGACTGAAACCAGTACTTCGATTAACAGCGTGATTATGTGCAAATTCCGCCTGACATAACTTCATATCCCAGCTCTTCAAATTATCTTTCACAAGACATCTTAACAAATTTCCCAATGATCTGTTCACCACTTCCGTTTGCCCATCTGTCTGCGGATGATAGGTGCTACTAAAATTCAGCTTCGTTCCAACCTTCTTCCACAAACTTAACCAAAAATGGCTTAGAAATATAGTATCCCAATCATAAACAATAGACTCAGGTAGCCCATGCAATCGATACACCTCTTTAAAGAATAATTGAGCAACACGGACGGCGTTAGCTGTCTTCTTACAAGCTATGAAATGCGCCATCTTGGAAAATCTATCTACCACCACATATATGGAATCATTTCCCCTTTGAGTTCTAGGCAAACCCAAAACAAAATCCATGCTCACACCAACCCACGGTCTAATAGGCACAGGTAATGGCATATACAATCCTGCATTTGTAGCGGTTCCCTTTGAAACTTGATAGATATGGCATCTCTCCACAAATCTCTCAACTTCTTTTCGCATTGTTGGCCAAAAATATGATTCAGAAATCAACTGCAAAGTACGATCTCTACCCACATGACCTTCCTCATGCAACTCCTTCACAATCTTCATTCGTAAGCTGCACTCTGGTATACATAATCGATTCCCTTTAAAAAGAAAACCATCCACCAACACATACTCATCCGTCTTTCCCTTCTCGACTTCATCAACAAATTTAGAAAAGTAAGGATCATCAACAAACAATTATGGCAACACATCAAACCCCGTCACTTCAACCTTCATTGTAGTCAACAAATGATTCCTTCGACTCAATGCATCTGCCACACGGTTTGTAATTCCCGACTTATGCTTCACCACAAATGTAAACTGTTGCAGGTATGCGATCCACGAAGCATGCCTAGCTGCAATTTTGTCCTATCCCTGCAAATGTTTCAGTGCTTCATGATCAGTATATAGAACAAATTCTTTATGGAACAAATAGTGTCTCCAATGTTTTATAGCTTGAACAATAGCATAGAATTCCACATCATAAGTATTATATCTCATCTTGGCTCCCGATAGCTTCTCACTGAAATATGCAATAGGACGTCCTTTCTGACTCAACACCCCTCCAATCCCAACTTTAGATGCATCAGTATGTAACTCAAACAACAACTGAAAATCCGGCAATACTAGAATTGGTGTTGTCGTCAACAGTTCCTTGATTCGCTCAAAAGCAAATCCTGCTTCCTCTGACCATGAAAATTGCTTCCCCTTCATACAATCAGTAACTGGTGCCATCACGCTACTGAAGTGTGGAATAAACCTTCGGTAGAATGATGCTAAACCATGAAAACTTCTAACTTCTGTTATCATCCTGGGTTGTGGCCAATTTCTGGTTGTTTCAACTTTATTCTGATCCACCTGTATACCTCCTTCTGAAATAACATATCCCAAAAATAAAACACTATGCGTCATGAACACGCATTTCTTCGTTGCAGCATAAAATTGTTCCTGTCGTAGTATCATCAACACTTCTTTCAGATGATGCAAATGTTCTTCTGTGCTTCTACTATATATCAGTATATCATCAAAATACACCACCACGAATTTCCCAATAAATGGTCTAAAGATCTGATTCATCACCTGCATAAATGTACTAGGTGCATTCGAAAGACCAAACGACAAAACTAGCCATTCATATAATCCTTCTCTCATCTTGAATGATGTCTTCCATTCATCTCTTGGTCTTATACGAATTTGATGATAACCACTCTTCAAATCAATTTTCGAAAAGATAGTAGCCCCACTCAACTGATCTAACAAATCATCAAGCCTCGGCATCGGAAATCTGTATCTGACAGTTATTTTATTGAGTGCCCTGCTATCCGTACACATCCTCCACGTTCCATCCTTCTTCGGCACTAACAAAGCTGGCACCGCACAAGGACTTAAACTTTCCTGTACACGCCCCTGTTCAAGCAACTCTTCCACTTGCCTTCTCAACTCCTCATGTTCCTTTGGACTCATTCTGTAATGTGGTCTATGTGGTAACACAGCTCCTGGAACAAGATCTATTTGGTGTTGTATGTCCCTCAATGGCGGTAACTCCGTTGGTAACTCCTTAGGAAATACATCGTCAAATTCTCCCAGCACTGGCTTTACTTCTTCAGGAATTTCAACCACTTCATTACTCTCACGTCCAATCAACAAAAATACTTCAGGCTCCTCTTCTACTTCCTTAACAAACTCCTTCAAAGATAGCAAAGTTTTAAGTTCTTCAATCTCCTCCAACTTGCTTTCTTCGTGTTGTCGCTTCTTAGGAAAAAGTGATTTTAGTACCTTTAAACATGAAACTATAACTGTTAGTACGACCATCATGTTGCACCGCCCTATTATACTGCCATGGTCTCTCCAACAACAGATGACATACATCCATATCCACAACATCACACCAAATTTCATCTTTGTATTTCTTCCCAATCGAAAAATTTACACAAGCTCTTCATCCAACCTTCACCTCCCCGCCTTTCCTTAACCAAGCTAACTTGTAAGGTTTCGGATGCTTCTCAGTTTTCAATGCCAACTTCTTCACAGCTTCTGTAGAAATGATATTATCACAGCTTCCCGCATCGATGACAAATTTGCAAACCCTTCCCAAGATAGTGCACGTTGACTGGAAAATGTTACTCCTCAACCAACTTGAATCATCCTCTTGCTTTGGTGTCAAACACGACCTCTTCATCATCAATGAATACCCTTCATCTCCCAACACTTCTTCTTCCCCCTCAACATGTGGTGAATTAGAACATTTAGCTTCTACTTCCTCATCATCTGCCTCAGCAACCATCACTCGTTTCTTTGGCTTTGGACATTCATTGCTTTTGTGACCAATCTCATGACAATTGAAGCATTTGATACCACTATTGACCTTGGTCTTAGCAACTTCATTAACAACTGGTTTTGCAACAGCCTTCGAAACATTCGCATTGCCACTAGCCCCTTTCATTGGATTGTTGGAATTTGTAAACATACCACCACCTCTCCTTCCTTGCTTCTCCCAAGCTAGAGCCTTTTGATGTGCTTCAGCAACAGATCTGGGATCAAACATGTTCAACATATCTTGAATCTTCATTCTCAAACCTCCAACAAACCTAGCGGTCAACTGTTCCTCTGTCTCCATGATGTCATTCCTTGCAATCAATTGATAAAATTCATCCGCATAATCATTCACTGACATTGTTCCCTGTCTCAAGTTCTGCAAACGTTGATACATAAGAGATTGATAATTGTAAGGTAAGAAAGTAGCTTTCATCAATTTCTTCCTCTTCTCCCATGATTCAATCTTTGACTTTCCCATCCTCTCCCGTGTAAGTTTAGTTTGCTGCCACCATGCCATAGCTCTTCCTTTCAAGCGAGTAGCAACCAACTTCACTCTACGATGCTCGGGTACTTCTTTGAAGTCAAAATTTTTTTCCACATTAGACAACCAATCCAAAAATTCCTCCGCTACCATTCCACCCTTGAATTCTGGAATTTTAGTTTTCTTCCCCGATTCCCATCGACAATCATCTTCAACATCCCGATATGCATTTCGTACTTGGTCTCGATCTCGAGAATGAACACTACATCTACCACCATCTTCATCAAAAACAGATGTACTTCGATAACGATCTCGACCACCCACATCTCTATGATCACGCATATCTCTTCGACTTTGTCTTTCATCATCACGGTATGGTTCATGTTCAAACTCACGTGGAGTTCTTCTCTCTTCATCTCTATACTCATGATGTTCTCTTCTCAATGAAACTGAAGATTCTCTTCTTTCTCGATAAGATTGCGGCGACACCCTCCTCGCTTCCGTAACCGATGGTGAAAATCTGTTTCCTCCATGGTTCAAGATTGGCGACCTTCTTCTTTGACTTTGATTCATATCATTAATCAGTTTCTCTAACTTCCCAATGCCTTCATCAAACTTTTCATTGATGCATTGTTCCATTTGCTCGGCTTCTTCTCTTCTATACAACGCTTCAACATTCTGATGGCGATTAGCTCTTCTCGGAGGCATGATTACTCTTCAACAAAAGCTAACTCTCGGCTTAAACTTCAAATTGAACTTCAAACTTCAACTTTAAACTTTCGGCCTTGAATTACAAAATGATGCACGACTTCTTCACTAAGCTCGGATCTACACTTCAACACTTCAACTCTTGGCCTTGACTTCTTCAATAAGAATTGGCTCCAAGACTCGGCTTAGCTATGATTGGCTAAGTCTAGCTCTGATACCAAATGACGCAGCAGCGGATAACAAAAATGGATGAATCGGTGAAAGTAACAATCGGTGGATTGAAAATACCAAACGCCCAATTCCGTTGATCTCAAAGATGCCAGAATCTAGCTATCTTCGTCACGTTTATCGCGCACGATGCCATTAAGGAAGATTTGCAATTCTTTAGACGTTGATCAAGCGCACTTGATACCGTGAATTGGCTTCAACAATCGTTGATTCGAGCGCACTCGAATGCCGAAAGTGGAGACAGGAGATTACACTCAACTACCAATTTGAGAAGAGGCACAAAGCACTCAAACAAAGTTTCAATAAAAATCAATCAATCATTATAAATGACACCACCATCCCTATTTATAGGGTTACAACAACACACATACACGACTCAACAAATTACAACACATAGGTCGTGAACGACCTAACACCTGCGACCTAAAAACATTACAACACAAAGCCTTCACCGACCTAACATAGGTTGCCAACGACCTAATAGATCAACGACCTAACAACATACATGTTACAACAAATAAACGACCTAGTACATACACGGCCGACCTAACCAGGTACGACCTAAGACTTAACAAACATAAGAAAATTACAACACATGCGACTTAACATATTTACACATAACGACCTAAAATACAAGGTAGCGACCTATCTTCCAGCGTCATAAGATCGAGCGACCTATCTTCCCGCGACCTATCTTCCCAGCGACATAAGATCGAGCGACCTATTTTCCCGCGACCTATCTTCCCACGACCTAACTTAGGTCGTAACTCGAAATAGTCCACATTCGAAAGGTCGAAGCGACCTAATGTTGGTTCGCTTATCTCGCTTAGTTGCTTGCATAACTTAACACTGATTCCATTAACTCGTGAGCGACCTTCACTAGGTCGTGAGCGACCTAAGGGCCTTGAATGACTCCATTCTGATGAATTGGCAGATGGCGCTGCATCAAACACTCTCAATGCAAAATATGGTGAAAAGGTGAACGATGACGAAAAACTTCCTAAAGCCGATATAAAGGCCAAACTGTGTTTGATGGAATTCGTAGAAGACATTTCAAATGATGATAGTAAAGACGGTGGTGATGTTGATTCAAAGACAGATGAGATAAGATATTTTTCATATGAAGATCTACTTATTATGTGTCATGGATTGAATAAAACAATCGATAGCCATAGCCTTAAATTAAAAAATAACAAGTTGAAATGTGAAAAATCTAAAATGTATCAGAAAAATGATAAATTAGAAAAGGAGTTATAGACATTAAGAAAATTGAATTTTTCAAATGTGAAAAGTGTTTGAATTATGAATTTTTTGTTCTTTTCACTGAAAATCTATAAATGCTTTAAAAGGAAAATTTGACTAAAAGTAAATAAAATGTAATGACCCGTAAATTTATCAATTTGATAAATTATATATTTTTTTAAATATTCAAATATAAGTTTTTTAAAACATAGATTATGATGTTTTGAACAAAAATGATGGTAATCTTATTTTTGAATAAGTATTAACAAAAATATAACTATGGAAAAATATTAATAAAATGGTCGAAAAACGTTTTATCAATAAACGGCTCTATAATTATCAAAAGTCGCGCAAAGAGCTGGATAAATACAGTTATTTATCCGTTTAAACAAGAATATGAAATAAAATTAATTATTTTATTTTTGGGAAATAAAATGTATTTATGACATCATCAATAATGACATCATATTTAATAATTGATTTATGAATTTAAATTAAGATTTAACGATTTAATAATTATTATAATTATTATAATTATTTAAATGATTGTTTCTAAATGATAATAATTCATTTTAATTAGTTATGAAGTGCTAATAAATCATTTATAATAGTTTTATAAAGATATATACTTGATTTGAAAATATAAGAAAATTTGTATCGCTTTATCGATATAATAGCACTTTTTATAAACAATTGTTTAATATTAATTTATATGGTTTTATATATCAAATGTGATTATTTTAATTAATTGAAGTTGATAAGAAATTATTTTTCAAATTTTGTTTACATTTATATGTAAATTAATTTATATGTGAAAATGTGACTGAGAATCGGCTTCCCAATTTTCAACGGTTTAACGAACGGAAGTTGTTCAAAGTTGTTGCAATCTTATTTATATGTCTTGTGCACATATATAACACACACATACACACCCTAACATATACCTAAACACATATTTACATACAAATATACATATACACTTTTATATATATATATATATATATATATGTGTGTGTGTGTGTGTGTCTATATATATATAATCTAAGATATTTTCACGCTTAAAAAGCAAACTTCATTTCACTCTTACACACATCAGCTCACACACATGGCTACACATATGGGGGGGTGGGGTATTCGGCCATGCATAGTGATGGTGGAGGAGGGTGGGTGGTGATGAAATGGTAATGTATATGCACATTAATATAATGATATTTTAGTTCACATTTTTGCCTATAAATACCACCCTCCATCTTCACTTCATTTGTTCATAAATTCCTAAGCTTCTTCGTCTCTTTATACTCCTCATTAATGGCTTCTCTACTTAGGAAAATTTATGAAGAAAAATTAGAAAAAAAATAAACTGATATATAAGTATATATACATTAGCAATCCACTTCAAAACAAGCTCAAATCCACTCCTTCATCCACTCAAAACTCATGCCCATCACCACCTACCATCAAGGACGAGCCCACATCCACTTACAAGCCTAGGCCGAGCCCATTCAAAGGTCAAAGGCTTGATTCCATAGGCTTTGATTCAATCGTAGAGAAGGTATAGCAAATTTTGGTAAAGTTAGAAACCAATGAAGGTGAGAAAATTTAGTTATATTATGATATATTGGATGATATATATGTTTGGTTATGCATGGTTGTGACGATTATGAACCATGTTTGGATATCATAATATGTTTGTTTGGATGTGTAAACAATTCCTGTTTAATACACGTTGAATATCATAAAGGAAATCGCATTCCTCTAATAAATGAAATGGTGTATATGAGATTGTTAAACCTCTTTAAAATGATTTAAAATGATTTAGAAATGTTTTATAATCATTTAAAAGAGTTTCGAAAGAGTATGAAAATTGAGTTAAAATGGACGCGTCACGTAACGGTAGTTCGTGATTTTATGTCGTAGAAAGTGAAATCTAGTTATATGATGGATTCTGAGTCGAAATTCTTTGGAATAAAATTTTCCAAACTCTTATAATCATAGTTTTCAAATAAAAGGAAAAGATCGAGATTTCGTAGTAGATTTTGAAATATGAGCAAATCAAGTTTTCAAAATAGTCGTGCTTTGACAGTTCGGAAACCAAAGCGATAAATTTTGAAATATTTCTAAATCAAGTTTTCTAAATGATCGAAAGGTTGTTTTGATCAAATAAGCCTTAAAAGCGTTATTCACAGCACTTTTTGTAGCACTTTTAATAACTTTTGAAATATGGCATAAACTTAAGTATTCTTTTCCAAATCTTTTATAAATGTCTTCAAATAAATATTTGAGTATTTTAAAGATAACGTCGAGGTTTTATAATTTATTTGAATTTTTTTGAATAAACGATTTAAAGAACAACTGTTATAATCAAGTGATTAAATCTTGGCACTAAAAGCCGATGAGTAGTCTGGATTTTTCTATTCGTGAAATTCGGATGTGAGGTGCTTAAATTAAGGAGATTTTCAGAAGCAAGCAGTTCCCTGGCTCACTTGGCCTCTTTCTTGGGCGAGGAATATATAAGGTCGCACTGTCGGAAATTGATGCAACTCAAGATAGAAGTGAAGGTCTAAGTCGCACACGACTTAAGGATTTAAGTCGCATACAACTTAACGAAGAAGTTATAGGTTGTCCACGACCTAAGGAGCTGCGACTTAACTGGAAACCAGGGGAAGAAGTTATCTCGAGTTTGCAACTTTAGGAAGAAGTGATAAGTCGTCCACGACCTAACGGAATCTTAAGTCGTGTGGATATGATTAGTCGTAGACGACCTAACCTATTATTGAGTCGCTCACGACCTAACAAAAGCGGCACGCGAGTTACTGGGTTCAGGATGATGGAAGGCAGACGAGTTAAAGGGTTACGACCTACTTTAGGTCGCAGAGATATGTTACGACCTATACTATGTCGCGCAAACGAGTTACGACCTAAGATAGGTCGCTGGGTGATCTGGAGAGATAAGTCGCGAGGTCTTTAGTCGCGAGCACTTAGGTCTCAAGACTTAGGTCACGCAGTTTTATGAAGCCGCTCTTTTAAGTCGCTGAAGCTTGATGCCGTTGATTCTTATGCCGCTTTAATCCAGACCATTGATTCGGCAAGCCGCTTGAGATAGATCGCTACTGGAGTATAAGTCGTTTGTTTTAGGTCGCATACGACCTAAGTTGAGTCGTGAGAAGTTGATAGGTCGGCAACGACCTAAGTGATGTATTTTCTGTTTGTATTTTCTGTTTGTTAAGTCGTAGGTCGCATTGGTTTTAAGTCGTCTGTTTGAGTCGCTACTGTTTAAGTCAAGAGTCGTTGAATGTAAAGTGTTAAGTCGTCACCGACTTATGTTAAGTCGTATCTTTAGGTCGCGTGCTTTGTTGAGTCGTGGTCTTTGTTAAGTCGGAGACGACCTAAGAGTTGTATAGATTTTTGTTTGATTAGTAACTTCTATAAATAGGCCGGTGGTGCCATTTGTAATAGTTAGTTGATTTGAAATAAAAACTTTGTTTTGTTAGCTTTGTGCTTTCACCAAATTGGTAGTCGAGTGTAATCTCCTATCTCCACTCTCAAATAATCGAGTGCGCTCGATTCAACGACAGCTGAAGCTGATTCACGGAATCTAGTGCGCTAGATCAACGTGTGAAGAATCACAGATCTTTGAACCCAGTATCGTGCGCGATCAACGAGTTCGGGATAGCTAGAATTCGGTATCTTCGGAACAACGAATTCGGGCATTTCAGTATTCATCAATCCATCTATTGCTACTTTCATCGATCTACATTGTTTTGATTAATCCGCTGCGTCAGAAATGAGGCAAGTATAAAAGATTTAATTTTTCCAAATTTAATAAAACTTGGATTGTATAGAAATAATCTTCTTATACTTGGTATTAAATTCCGAGGAGGGAACCCATACTATCCGCGTGAATTTAAAAGGTGATTCCACCATCATCGGATAGTAAAGGTTGAATACGAAAATTGATGTTGAGTAGAATTAGTATAATTTCTATCAACCCTTTTTACTCAATAAGGTTTTGCAATGTGATTTATGAGAAATGATTTTGATTTGGTATTTCCAAAGTTAAAGACAGGTTTAATGATTCCGTATATACCGAAAAGAAATGCTTAAAACATATATCTCTAGAAGATAGTTTTTGATAAAGAGAAAGTAATTAGTCAAATGGTAAGCATCTATTTACCTAACATCTTTTATCGATGATTGGTTCGAAGGAACCGGGATCGGATTTGAGTGTTTCCTATTCGAAAACCACTTCGAACCAATTTACGCATTCGAAGGTGAAGACATGGAACGACAATAAATAAATGAAGGACTGCATGTCACTGACCCTTACGGAAAATTTCCCATATCATACATATGTGGCAGTAGTATCTTCGTTTGATTTTCGATGCAAGGGCTACTCGCTACTAATCCCAGGGGTGATTCCCGATAGGATGTAGTAGGAGAGTTCCTTCGGTTTGTCCTATTCCTGGACAACTTGTATGGACGAATGTCTGACATTGCATTTCTAAAATGCACGTACATTGATTTTTACAAACGTGGTGTAGGAAGTAACTCTCTTACACTTGACACCCTTCTTTGAGACGAACGAGCTCAAAGGTTGTACATTTGTGGAAATCAATAGTGTGTAATGTAATTGGCAATGTGGCATTTAAGTGGAATGTGATATGAGAAAGGTAATCGTTACCGCGGGCCTCATTACTCGAAAATGGCTTAAACAGGGCATGCCGTAAGGCTATGTGGTTCGCAACCATTAGGATATTGTCTTCACCTTTCTAGATGACTCTTTATATATTAAGTCTATTGTGTACGCTATAAGAGCTCACGGGTAGGACAGGAACGACTGGGGTGATGTAATAGTTGGCTCTATTCCCTACCAGATGGGTCCGTGGGTAGGCCTGTCTTGCAAGGTGCATAGGTTTCAAAGGTGTTGATCCTCGGTACATCCCTCTAAAGATGTACTATACAAATGGTAGTACCTTACCTGTTGTTGTATGGAAATCCATTCTTCAATAAGTGCCTTTGGACTTAATTGTAGAGCCTAGTATGCTGGAATTTAATAATGTAACAATTTCGGCTAAGAATATGTATATTTTTACCTGAAAGTTGTTTTCAAAAGAATGTCATTAAAGATAATATTCCCAGATTTTGCATAGCAAATGTTTTTGTTATTACAACGTAAAAACCCATTCCGTGTTTATATGCGGCTTGGTCTTATGAGATTCCCTTTGTTTTGAAATATCCATATTTTGAGAGTCTCACACCAGTCTCATGACTGACCCGAAATTTATTTTCTTTTCCCTTAAACTCTGGGTGCCCTATTTTTCCAAGCAACCAAGTAGTCAGGTATAACTTGGAGCATTGTGATGGAGCTTGAAGTCTAGAGGAGAAGATGTTCCAATAGATAGTTCTCCATTTCCATTTCTGTTACATTAGTTTACTGACTGTATTCAACATTTATAAGGACAGAGATTTATAATTGTCCAGGCTGATTTATAAGATAGACTCTGATAAATGTATTTAAAATTTTCGATGTAAAGATATATATATATATATATAAATAATATATGTTATTCCATTCGTGTAATATTTTGTTGTCTTTATTTTCTTTCATTCCATGATAATCTACCTCTCTGGCACCTGGATTTGCGGCATGTGAATACCGGGGATGTATTAATGTCGATTTTTGAGGGTCGAGGAGGTGGGTCGTCAAATTTGGTATCAGAGCTTAGGTTGACTGAACACCTGAGCATGATTTGTTTAAAGTCTCATTAGAGATATGGTTGGTAATAACCTAGGATGAGTAACTCATTAGAGAAAGGGTAAGTGGCACCCTAGAATGAGTTTGAGAGTATTATATAAGAGTGTGTATTTGTTAATGATATATAAAAACGATTTGTTTTGAAAATTGGTAAATGAAATACTTTTACCAGAGGTCATATTTTAAATATAAAGAATATATTTTGGGAAAATATAGTTAGTTATGATATTAAAGTCTTGAATTGGATAATTGTTTTAAAAATAAGTTAGTTAAATCAAGAATAAACATCTTGAGATTAGAAATTCACGGTTTGATTATAAGATGCTTAATAATGGTATTGAGAGGATTAATAATAGGGGAAAACCTAAGATTTGGATAACGAGAACTTTTATCTAAAAGGATTTTTTTAAAGGATTTTGAAAGTCGATGATAATGATGTTTTGAAAATATTTTTGAATATTTCAAAGGATTTTTGGAAGGAGATAAAACATTTTGATAAAGATCTCGATTTCCTTCCTAAGTATTGATCGAACCTTAATTTGAAAAGTAGTATACTTGTTAAGTAAGGATAAATATTTAGTGTTTGCTTCTAAGTATTTGTGTTTATGTTGTAGAATCCATACAGAGGGAAGTATTCAAATGGAGAGACCTAAAGAGAAAATTGAGGTGAGAAAGATGATCTAATCATTCTTCCAAGTGATGAGGAAGAACCCATAGAGGAGGAATATGATCTGTATACTCGTAGAGACAGAGATGGTTACCCGATAGCAGAAATGCTTATACCTCCCCTAACTCTAGAATTGGTCATAATAGCTAGGGACGCTGAGGCCGCTTGTAACAACCCTGTATGTTGTGATTTATTTTAATTGTTTATTTTGATTATTTTAATTCCTGATTTTAATTTTTTTTATTAATATGAATAAATTTTGTTATCTTAAATATAAATTTTGATTTTTGTGTGAATTATAATTTCAAACCTGAACAAATAGAATATTTCTAGAAAAGTGGATTTTTGATCAATCTGGTCAAACTTTGACTTTTAAATTTAAATTTAAATATTTGAATTCTTGAATTTTATCTTTTATTATGAAAATAGATTTAATTTCAAGAATACTGCTTTTTGTTTCATTGAAATTTGATTTAAATTGTGAAAGTTATATGGTTCAATATTGTGTGTATATTGAGTTATTTAGCAATATTATTTATTTTAATTTATATAAATGATATTTTTATTTGACATATCTTATTCTAATTTGTATATGTATGTTATATTATATTTATTTTTCCTTTTAAATATTTTTAAAGTGATTATAAAATTTTCCCAAAGCTTATGGAATTTATTTCAAATTTTTAAAGCCTAGTTTGCATTTTTAAGCTATTTTCTTAATTTAATTCTATTTAACTAAAATTTAATTATTTATTTTATACATTTATTTTTATTTCTGAGTTTTATCATTATTTATCAGTATTTTACATGTATTTAAATTTGCAAAAAGAAATAATAGAAATTTGAAAGGTTTGTGACCTTTTATTTGCTTAAGACTCTTTGTTTTCTCACCTCTTCATTTCCTAACTCTTACATTCATTTTGGCTGATCCTTATCTCATTCTTTCAGCCACATACCCACTTCATTTTCATGTAAAGAAAAACTTCTCAACCCTAAAAACGTCGGCCTCCATCATCTGAACAAAAGTTGGTAATGTTCTTCTCCTTTTCTTCCCATTTTCTTCTTGTTTTTCTTATTCATTTGCACTTGTCTTCTCCTATATGGTTCGGCCATTGCTCCTCCTTTACCTTGGCTACCTCCACCACCACCACAACCAACCACCACCACCTCCAGTCCAGCCCCAAGCCATGGCCGTGTACTATAGTTGACTAGATCCAACAAACTTTGAGCAAACTCCACCTATACATACCTAGCCGACCACCAAAGTGCTCCACCACCTCAAACACCACCTTCGCCGCCACTTGCACCACCATCTCCAGCCCCTACCTGACCTGAGACCCTCTGCCACATCTTCTCCAGTCCACTACAGACCTGGCCGTGCCTAGAATTGCATAGGGCCGAGCCTTATGTTGCCTTGAAATCCATTGTGTTTCCTTAGCTTGTGTTGTTCATCCATATCCACTTGTGCATCATCATTTTCATGCTATTGCCGACCTTATTGACCCAAGACCAGATCCAAACCCACACCATGGCTGTGTATTCTAACTTATGGCTGAGCCTAGGGGTGGTTGAAGGCAAGTACAAGTGATTTGGTGACTTGTTGTGCATGTATCTCTTGTGTTGTTTGGTTTTGTTTAAGGGTATATTCATGTGTTGTATATTTGTTTGTTGAATGTATTCAAGGAAATTAACTTTGGCTCTCCCACTCAACTCATTGTCGTGCTCTCGTGCCTTTGTGGATTCTGTGTTGTGTGTTTTGGTTGTCATCTCCAGCTTAAACAGGTGAGAAATTCTCACCAGACAATTTGTACTTATATAACTAGTAAACTGACATCATTTGAATATGTAAAACTATATCATCATGTTATAACTGCTTATGTTATGATCATATGATGCTCACCCTTGTTATTACACATGTTATATTATCAGTTACTGTGATACGATGTTATTCTGTTTATTTATATCAGTTTATCACACTGCAAGTTCCCTGTAGATTAGAATCACTATGGGTTGAATTGATACATACCCGAACGGACTTTAGAATAGGGAAAAATCGTTATGGGCTGAAATGATAGGCCTGAGCGATTTTTTTATTTTTTGTTTTTAACTTGGGATTGCGAGTTTGAAATGAAAAACCTGGATTTTTGTTTTGTAAATTACGGATTGAAATGATATATTATCCGTATCACTTGTCTTAGGTTAGAAAATAATATACAGACCCGTGGTTATTTTATAAATTTCTCTGGATATTTTAAGTATTTCAAAAATGCAAATTATGACATTTTGATTAAATTTGAATTCAGAATGATTTATTAAAGTGTTATTGATTTTTCTATGAATAGAAAATGTTAAACAAATGGATGCTTAAAATGGAAATTTGGAATTTTAACTTGACTTGGAATTGTGAGATTTGGTTTTAAAAATGGAAGTAAGTAAAAAAAATGGAAATCAAGTTTTATTTGTGAAATGATAAATTAAATTAAAATGTTAAGCGAATGTAAGGAATAGAAAATTTGTATACTTGAATTTAATAAGTGAAGTAATGAAAATTTGATATTTATTTGTGAAATTTACTTTATAAAAATCATAAGTTTAAGGGTATTTAAATGACCATTTTAAAGTGGGAAAATATGATTTTTATATAATTAAAATGGTTTAAATTGAAGTTTATTTGTTGCTGAAATTCTATTGTAAATCTGGAAATTCTTTTAGACACTTCAGAAATGCTATCGTTTCTGAAAATGAACTAAAAACTGAACTTATGTTATAAAATGAAGAAAGTAAAAACCATGAGAGAGAAAGGCAGAAGATATATTATTCATTTCTGAAAATAGACATGTATTTACATTACATAGCCTCCTTTATATAAAGGCTTCAGAGCTAAGGATTTAAATTATTTCACGATGTGGGACTAAACAAAACAACATAAAAGCATATTCATTTCATGATTTACATATATTGTAACACTCCCCCTTGAATATGCGTCTTCAAACTCTTGAATGCTCTGATAACTTGAAAATTTCCCTTTCGAAATGTGTATGATGATTGCTTCCCCTCATTATTATCTTGCTTGCATTTATCCATTCAGTCGATATAGATATTGTCTGTTGCCTGGTTAAAAACCTCTATAAGGAAAACCCAATGGAAAAAACCTTGAAAGAGGAAAAGAGTGCAACTTGTGAAATCATAGATATCATTCCAAAAATGATATTGCTTCTAAGAGTTTGATACTTCGGGATCAAAATAATGCCTCATTAAACCCTTACTAAGAAAAACCCAATGGGAAAAATCTTAGTGAAGGAAAAAAAGAGTACAATGACATATCTTATTTTCTAATTTCTTCAAATGAAGTTTGATACTTCTGGATCAAACTAATGCCTCGTTAAAACCATACTAAGAAAAACCCTATGGGAAAAATCTTAGTGAAGGAAAAAGAGTACAATATAGTATGACATATTTCATTAATTTATAGAATCAAATAGAGTTTGATACTTTTGGATCAATATAATACTTCATTAAAAACCTTACAAAGGAAAACCCGATGGAAAAACCTTAATCAAGGATAAAAATACGATTTAACTTAAATAACATATTTGAGATGTTATTTCTTGAAAATACGTTGGATTCTTCTAGATCAAGATAATGCCTCGATAAAACCTTAGTAAGAAAAACCCGGTGGGAAAAATCTTAAATAAGGGAAAAAAGTACATTGTAACTTATTTTCAAATCTTACTGGGGAGTTGATACTTCTGGATCAAGATAATGCCTCATTAAAACCAAACTAATAAAAACTCAGTGGAAAAAATCTTAGTTAAGAAAAAAGAGTGCATTATAAAATACTTATGGATGCTCTCCCTGATTCAAAAGTTTCCTCTGAATTCGTATTCGTCTTTCGAAAACTTAAATTGGTTATAGATACTTCTGGATCCATAAATATGTATCTCATTAATAATACAATTTATTAATAGTTTCCTTCGATACAATCAAAATTTCCAAGATTGTTTCTTCCAAATATGATTTGCATTTTATGCATTTTGTTTGCTACCTTTATGAAAAACACATCATGTGTTTTCATTTTTATGCTTCAAATCAGTTTTGCATATTGCAACTACACCTTTGATGAATATTAAAAGTTTCATTACAACAATACTTAAAAGTAGGAAGTAATCTACTCATCTTTAAGTGCATCAAGATTTTCATTGCAGCAATACTTAGAAGAAGGTTGTAATTTACATTCCATGTTCTTTGCATTCTTTATAATCATCAAAGTTATTTATATTTTTAGGAACTTATATATTTTAATAAGTTTTGCATATCGCAACTAACACTTCAATGGATATTAAGAGTTTCGTTACAACAATACTTAAAAATAGGAAGTAATCTACTCATCATGAATTATATCAAGATTTTCATTACAACAATACTTAAAAGTAGGTTGTAATCTACGATCCTTGTTCTTTGCATTCTTTATAACCACGAAAGTTATTTATATCCTTTGGGAATTTGTATACTTTAATCATTTAATATGACTTAAACCATATTTATACCTTCGGGGTACATTAAGCATTTCATGTACTTTCGCTACTTTGCGGACCACATGTCCATATTTCTCTATTAGTAAAGGATTCATGATGCCAGTCATGTTTTCCCCTAATTCAAGATCCTTAATCGATTTATAAACATAAGTGCTTTATTATTTACAAATTTATCATCGATGATTATTTCTTATCAGTTTTAGACATGATTTATTGAGATCTCTTTAATTATCATGTTTTAGGTACCTAAACGACTTCTAGGGTAACTTGACAATTGTGTCATTAGTCACTTCAAGAGCACCCTTAAGTGTTTCTTCAAGAACACTCACCTCTTTTATTTGGCATCTTTATTACTTACTCCAAAAGTATTTCAAACTGACTTTTGTACCATATTTCAGACGTGGTTTACACATTTTGATCCTTCAGGGATTCAAATCTATATTGGAGAAAGTCTACTAAGGACATTATTAATAATTTATTCAAGTTACTTAATATTTTGCATCATTATACATGTTAACAAATATTTGACACTGATGATTAAAATTAACTTGTATCCCTTTATCCTCCCCCTCAATGTTGTCGCATTAAATAACAATCATCTTTGGATTCTCATTTTGATCCATTATCATATTGCTACTAGCAAATACACTATACATATTAATAATAGGAGGATAATTCTTTTATCAATTGATAAGATGTATTCAAGTGATATTTGTGAGCTTCTGGCTCATGTTTAAATATGGGATTCAATTATGTCAAATTTCATGAAATATAATCCAGTTGAAATTGTACCAGAATTTTCTAAAATAAGCTTCTGCTTTCAATTTTAGAAATAACACAAAGATATTCTTTGATGTTTTCATTATAGTTCCAATATGGTAGCCATTCATTTATATATCCTCAACTCAACAAATTTCTTGTAAATTTGCTTAAGTATAATGTATTTTGAATTAAGATATATGTACCATTTGGTAATACTATATTGACTCTTCCGGACCCTTCAATTATATTAGCAGATTTGCTGTGGTTGAAACTTTTAGTTATTTTTCAAATAGTTCAAAGAAAAACTTCTTGTTTTTCGAAATCATATGAGTAGTTGCACTATCTAGTAGGCATATATTATCACTCAAATATTGATGATCCATATCTTAAGAATTAAAGACAATATAGTTAGTCAACTATTAAATTTGTAAGCATTAAATAAATGCTAATACTTTCCAAAAATAAATAAAATGTACTACTGATTAAAACACAACATTCATCGGTACGTTATTTCAATTAGTTCTGAAAGGAAAAACATACAAGAACCAACTTCCAACTGGTTGAAACTTCAGGTTCAACCACTCTAGTCTAGGGTTTGGAAGTATGATCATCTTCTAGTGGTCATAACGCTCCCTCAGGGAGTTCCATAAGTAAAGATGATCTTTTTTAGTTAAATGTCTTATTTTAAAATTGTCGTGGATATGACACCTTAAAAATATAAGAGCATTTGTTTTATCCTACTGGGACATATTATTATCATTTATAATGTCATTTTCTAAGCATTGAGATTGTAATCGAATGTCAGCATCCAATATCTACGACAAAAAGTTATCTCCTAATAAGTCAAAAGTTTTAAATTCAAGCTTGGCTATGTTTATCATATTACCAACTATAAGTAGAAACAAAAATGCATAAGCATCAAAATATTATTCATGGGTATATAATCAATGCATTTCATAAAATAAGAAGCCATATCTGATAGTAGTTACAATGAAAGAAAGAAAAACATTACTGCAAAATAGTAAAAGACAACCAAATATAATCTATAAAAGCAACTATAATTTCTTATTTACATCCTTTTGATAGCTCTAGATCCAATCTCATTAATTTCATTCATAAATTTCCTTGGAGATGCAAAACTACCCTTGAAAATATGGAAAGGCCTTTATATGGATTGATTGGTGAAGAACGGATGAATTATAATCAAAGATTGTGCTGACTTTATTATGATTACTTTCATAGTATAGGAAGATTTAAGAATATGAATAGGTAGTATTAAATATCATTTATTAATTCATAACAACTGCAATAGTGAGAAACATAAATATATACCATGTATACGTTATGATCCTTGCCATCAATAAGAGATATAAAAAAAAGAATAAATGTATGAAGTATTCATACGCATCTTTGTTGGACCATTCTCATTAATCAATTAATTTTATTTAATGATTTATTAATTGCTACTGATTAATATAGGAATTAATATATGCAGCTATTTACATATTGTAAGCTAAATAGAGAGAGGAAATTTGTACATCACATAGTGTATGAATAATATCATGAAAAAAATTAGCTTGACTTGGCAACTAAAAAGTATGTTGTATGAGTTACAGCTATTGATAATAATCAACAAGTATATTCTTGTGACATGACAGTAATAGGTAAAAGTTTAGCATATAAAATAGTAAACATTGGAATACCTCTTTGCTGAAAGAGGAAAGATGAATGAGTTTTATATATAATATAAAAGAATTGATGGATGTATAAATATTAACATCCATTTTACGAAAAATCCAAACTACTTACTTAATGAGCCAAAGGAAGGAAACTTGATCTATTATATATTTTACCTTTTGAAAGGCATGATTGGATGCATGGAAGCAGGAAAAAAATTAGGAAATAAACTTCATGTTAGAATACCTTGTTTTCTATTAAAAAGAAAGAGAGTAGGAGAGTAGATATATTTCTATGTATTTATTTAGTTTAGTAAAAGCATCAAATATATCAACAAATCTCTTCTGGAGATTTTTATTTTTTATCACCACTTATGGAGTGAACAAATTTCTATACATTTATTTGGTTTAGTAGTTAATACTATTGGCAAATATTTTTAGAACTTCAGGTTCCACCTTTACTTTAAAATAAAGTCTTTGTTTAGTACTTTAGATCCTAAATGGTACAACTTGATTTTTATTATCAAACTTCAGGTTTGATTGCAAACATGGTAGGAATTATGTGACGGTCCGGATTTTTAACGTCTGTTAATTGGATAATTAACTGGTTTAAATTATCAGAATATTAATTTTTGATGGGTCGAGCAAATGAATTTTTGATAATTGAAATATTGGATATATAAATGACTTAAAAACTATAATAAATATTGGCTTATAAATCTCTGGATACAATGAACCGTATAGAGAAAAAAATTAAATATATATGTATATATATAAAACTCCAACATTTAAATCACGATAAAATGTCCTTAAATATATGTATAAATAAATATATACAACCTTGTGATGTTGAAAATATATACATATATAAGTATATACATCTACAAGAATATAAATGTATGTATATACCTTTGTGGAATGAAGTATAGGAAAAGTTTGTATGAATGTGAATATATATATATATATAATAAAGCAATGTGTATATGAGGATATGTATATAAAATGATAACAAATACAAAAGCATTGAGTAAAACAAAATACACATATGAAATCTATGTATATATATACATGAATGAACCTAAGGAGACAAGCATTTAATGCATAGTTCAACTCAAGCGTACAATACATCATTTCAAGCTACAAAGTAAAAAAAATCTATGACCAAACTAAGAAAAATCTTGTACCAGTAAAGTATACTTGTTCTATATACATACCAATCTTCTTATTCTCTTTTCGTGAATCCAGACTGAGCAAAGCAGAAGTATTTTACAAACTTAAAACTAAAACCAAACAACTCTTGCATTTCAAAACTGAAGTAAAGATCAAGTTGCGGATTAAAATTCAGCTAAAATTAATTTTTTTTTTCCAAACTCAACAAAGATCAACCTGAATTAAGCTAGCAACTTCCAGTTTTCAAACTTCAAACCCCTGGTTCTCTGATTCCTCTGTTCAAACATTTCAGGTGAGTAAACTTTCATTTAAAAACAGTTTAAATCTGTGATTTTAACTAAATGCTTGTGAATGGATTGTTGTAGGAATATAGTTTGCATATAATGAGTGTGAATGCATGTATATATGATTGTGCCTGTGTATATATCTGTATGCATATTGAAGGAACACCTCTCTGTTTGTTTAACAGGCTAGGGAATAAGTTCAAAAACTTATACCTTTCTTCCCAGTCTTTATCTAGTTATGAACATAAAAAGGAAAATGATTAGAACAATGTAAATTCATCTTTAAAAATAGTTTCAGGTGAAATTATTTAGTTAATATTTCGAAAATATGTTTTTTTCAGTGGAAATCAATTTAATCAGTAAAATCAAACATTTTAATTTCCTGAATTGAATTCATAATCTGATTAATTATTGCAAATAATGAGTTTAGAGATAAAAATCTTGATTTTTAGTTTCGAATTTGTTAGAATAATCCGGGTTAAACTGATTTGGGTTTATCGCCGATTTTCATCGATGGACGTGGTGATAGTCGTCGAATTCGTTGTCAAAGATAGTTTGAAGGCTATCGATCGCCAGAAAAATGGTTGGAAAATTTTCTAGAGACTATGGTGGCCAGGGAAGGTCGGAGTAGGGTTTAGTGGTGTGTTATGGTCGAAGTTGTTTTCGAGGTGATGGCGACGGCTATGGTGGATCGGAGGTGATCGCGAGGGGGGGAATGGTGCTGGAGGTTGAGGCGAAGCTACGGTGAGGTCGGCGAGGTTCATCGAGGTCGGAGACGTCGGCGATGGGTAGATTTCCGATGATGGTGGGTTCCACTTTTAGATGTGAAGGCTTGTTTTCGATTTGATGACTATTTTGTTCATCTGGGTTATCAGGAGAAGTGGTGGGGTTGCCGATGACTTGTAGGTGGTCGAGGCTTTGATCTCTGGTGGCCGGAGCTTCTGTGCACGTGCACATGAATCTGTGGTTTCAGTCTTGGTTTGGGTTCGTGGGGCATTGAAGAAGGAAGATGATGATCGGGTTTGGGCTCGAAGTTTTTGTTGTTTGTCTCGAAGCAGCGGGATGGAGCGAGTGTCATGGGTTGAGCTCGGGAATCATGTGTGCTGGGCCCGGGTTGTTTATCTTGTTATCAGGATTTTAAAAATGTGAAGTAAATCTAGATACCAGATTTTGAAATATGAAGCATGAATAAGACTTTAAACAAGTTCTTAACTAGTTCTTTAAAAAAAAGGTAAATTTGTATGAAATGTTTTGGAGCATTATGTTTAAAAAGAATTTTAGTTTAAAATTTGGATTTTTAAAATTTAAACTTTTGTTTAAAAATAGTTAATGGATAATTAATCAATTAATTAAAGGTTAATTAATTGATTACAAAATTAATTAAGAATTGATTACTTTGTATTGAAGAAGATAAATTAATAATTATGTTTTATTAATTGATAATTAAAGGATAATTAATCTATGATAGAGATAAAATAATTGATTGATAAGATTTTCAAGGAGTGATAAATAAATTAAAAGTTTGTAATTAATTAAGGAGTGTTTGAGCACGATTAGGAGATTAATTCTTAAGTAATTAATTAAAGGCTAATTTCTTAATGTACTTAAAGGTGATAATTAAGGATTGATTAATCAATTAAGAAATAATTAAGAAATAAGTAATTAAGGGGTTATTTCTTAATGTAAAAGAAATATTATGAATAATTACTTAATGAAGTAATTAAAGGAATTAATTACTCGGTGTAATTAATTAAGTTGATGTGGTTAATTTTAGTTAATTAATTAAGTTTAATTAATTAAAGGTAATCATTTGATGTGGGTTAAGTATAATTACTTAAGGTAATTAATGAGGTGTAATTACTTAGTGAAGTAATTAGTGGATAATTACTGGATGTAATTAATTAAAAGGAAATTACGTGATAGGAAGTAATTAAAGGATAATTACTTGGTGGAAGAAATTAAGTGATAATTACTCAGTGTAATTAAAGGATTAATTAATATAATTAATCAAGGAGTTGGTTTAATTGATTGAGTAATTAAGAAAAGTTAATTTCTGTATGTGATTAATCAAGGTTGATTAATGAATGTAATTAAGTTAACGGAATTATTAAATGTAATTTAAGAATAATTACCTAATGGAAGTAATGAGAGGATCATTAATTAATGTAATTAATGGAAGTGATCAATCTTGCTTATGAGTGACCGAATGATGATGAGTGCTTTGGATCGGTTGATATCTCTGATATGAATTGCTTTGTGATATGATATGTTGGATGGACGGTGATAATGTGATTATCTATCAATTATGAATTGCTGTGTAAAAGTGTTATACTATAATTAAAGTTGAATTGTATTTAATTGGGTAACTTGGGTTTAGATGACCTTAGATTCGAAGAGACCGGAGTCGGGTATTAGTAAATACCCAAAACCACTTCGATTTGAAATCTACTATAAATCCTTATAGACTTGATATGTGAAATCAATAGGCTGGAATGGGATAATATGGACCATTTAAACTAAGTTGGGTACTTAGATATTGATTTGTGAAAATAAGTGTTGATTATACATGTTGTTTACTTGTAGTAAGGTACGAGTTACCCTTGGTTTTAAGTAAGATTTATGCAATAGTATTTCTTGTTAGATGGGTTTACTCACGCTGGTTTCCAGCCTGACTCGGGTGTTACTTTGATGTAATGCTCGGGTCCGACCGAGTATTACAAATTTTTAGGTAAGGACGTTCTGGAGCCTAGGAGGCGAGTTGGATGGTAGGAACGTATGGAGTGTATTCCGCTGTGATATATTGTTATTTATCTGGGACAAGTTATTTTAACTGTCCACTGATTGTGAAATGTTGTAACTCTGATGTATTTAAATGTAATTGACAGATATAGGTATTCTTTTATATAACTGTTATTATTTGATATTATATTTTGATCCGCTGCGAATGTGAGATTCTGTGTTTTATTTTCTTTTCCTTCTTCTATCTCTTTCTTCTTTTCCTAACTATCTGGAATTTTCGGGATCGAAAATTCCGGGTCGTTACAGTTGGTATCAGAGCTGAAAGGTTAAGCGATAACCTTGGCTCTGGAGTGTGTACTCATAAGGATAGGGTCAATGGTACCCTAGCATGAGTTGAGTGTGTATATATATATGAGAGCGTACTTGTTATTTTCATATATAAAGATTTTAAATGATTTTATATAAGAATATATTTTGATATATATAAAGCAATATTCCTTAACCAATAAATGTTAAGGTAATTGGTTGTAAAATTATTAGAATTAAATTAAGAGGTAATAGAAATACAACCTAATTGAAATTAAATAAAGGTAAGTTTGAAATGGATTCAAACTGAAATTAAATCTTGAATTTGGGAAAAAGTTTCAGAATAAGATAATAATGAATTGGTTTCCAGATATGATAATCTTGGTTATTATCATAAATGATTGTTGTATTTAATAATAAGATATGTATTAATGAGTTAGAAAAATGAAATGTTTTAGATAAGTATGACTTATAAATTGGAACTGAAGATGATATAAATTGTGAAGTTTTAAGTCTGAGCCCAGAATTTGAAAATTGTTTCAAAGTGATAAAGAAATAATAAATAATATTATTTGAATGAAAGAGCTTGATTCAAACAGGAGTTGTTTGAAAATTCAAAGGAATTTGTTTTGAATTAAAAAAAAACCAACGGTGATTTAAAATTTAAGGATAACTTAGTGTGGAAAGGAAATAATATGTATATATGAGGGATATACATAATATCAGAAATGGTTTGAATAAACTCTAAATGTTGAGTTTTAAATTTAAAATGAGATGTGATATCCAAGGTAATAAGTTTTTGAACTTATAAGATTATTAATGTGAAGTTTACAATTTGAAATGGGAATTCAATTTTGGTAAGGTTGGCTGGATTAGGTAAATTGAATTTAACTTTGAGAAAGTTAAATAAGTTAACAAGCAACCTGAATTGGAAATTTCAAGATGAAATTGGGATTTAACTTGGGAAGTTAAATGGTTAATTTGAATTGGGAGTTTGTGTGATCTCAAAATGGGTTTGAGATCTGAAAATTGAAAATGGATGGATGTTTTAAATTAATTTGGATGATGTCATCTCGTTGTTATTAATAATCTTTAAACTGTGAATTGGATTTGTTTAAATGAATGAGGAATGAAGTATGGTAATATATTCAATTGAGATAAATAGGGAAATTAAACTTTAATTTGAAATTAAGGATATGGAATTACTTTGAACTGAAAATTTCAATGTTAAGAATTGAATTTGTGAATTAAAATTTGTTTAAGAACCGGTTTGAAAACTGGAAGATAAAATTGGGTAATAAATTGAATTTTTAAGATAAAATTGTTTTGAAATCTTATTTGAACTTTGAAATAAGTTAAGTAAAGATAATTTAAAATGGAATTTTGAGAATTGGACTCAGAATTAAATTATTTAAAGATTTGGATTATTGATTTAAAAATAAAGGTTAATTTTATTAAAGGGGTTAAATCAACATTTGAAAATTTAACTCGAATTTATATAATTCGAGATGGTTTAAAGTTGGGATTCAGATTTCATTAGTTCAAATTGAATTTTGTTTGAATTAATTAGAATTGAAGATTGAATGAGTTCAAATTCAAATGGGATGTTTCCTGGAGATTTGTCCAGGCAACTAGTACTCGGCATCCAGTTCAACTCGGCATCAGAGAGTGACCGGCATCAGAGAGTGTCCGGCATCAGAGAGTGTCCGGCATCAGAGAGTGACCGGCATCAGAGAGTGTCCGGCATCGGAGAGTGTCCGGCATCAGAGAGTGACCGGCATCAGAGAGTGTCCGGCATCAGAGAGTGTCCGGCATCCAGGAGTGTTCGGCGAAGCGTTTGACATCCAGGAGCACTCGGCATCCCAATGGAACTCGGTGTCAACTGGCACTCGGCGACAACCAATGCTCGGCGCTAGCGTTCGGCATACAATGGTGCTCGGCATCGAGACTACTCAGCATGCAAGGGTGCTCGGCATCAAGGCTGCTCGGCATACAATGGTGCTCGGCATCGAGACTACTTAGCATGCAAGGGTGCTCGGCGTCAAGACTGCTCGGCATAGCAAGCTACTTGGCGTCAAGGAGAGCACTCGGCAACAACCTATGCTCGGCGTCAACTA
This sequence comes from Allium fistulosum, assembly GCA_030737815.1. Lineage (NCBI taxonomy): Eukaryota > Viridiplantae > Streptophyta > Magnoliopsida > Asparagales > Amaryllidaceae > Allium > Allium fistulosum. The sequence continues at coordinate 242,524,338 of CM060902.1, forward strand.
GTGTCCGGCATCCCACGGTACTCGGCGTCAGTGGAGCTCGGCGGTAGGATAACTCGGCAACGAGAACGTTCGAACTACATACATTGGTTGGTCAAAAGCTTCAAAGGGAGATACGCTCGGCTTCACTGCAATCACCCCACACTTCCCATACACCAGGAACACCGTTCGGCATGGGAAGGACCGTTCGGCATGGGAAGGACTGTTCGGCATGGGAAGGACCGTTCGGCACAGAAGCGTTCGGCGTACCTGGTTCGGCACACAGCACCTGGGCTCGAACGTTCGGCTAACAAGCCCGCTTGGGAAGTCCAGCCCATATTTGCCTATAAATAGAGGGGCAGGGTCACAGTGAAAGGGATCCTTTTTTGGAGAGAAAATACGGGGAGACTCTGCCATTTTCAAGACTCATCTTCTCTACTTAAACAACTTCATTCAAGCATTTGATTCACGAATTGTATTTGTAATCAACCATAAAGGAAATCAATAAAGTTGAGCAAAGTGGACGTAGGCAATTACGCCGAACCACTATAAATTTGGTGTTCTTACTTTCTGCATTTAAATTAGCATTGCCTTCTCTGTTTAATTTGCTTTCATCACTTATATCTCTACACAATCTTTCTGAACGAGGTTAGTGACCAATTTTGGTGCTAACACTTTGGTGCTTTCACTGAGAGTCGAATTCTCAGACCTCAAGGATCTGCTTTGAAGCTACTGGGTTGAGCAAATCCCCCAAAGAAGATCCGACTTACTGATAGAACATCCGCTGATTCTACTCAGAGTTCATACCAATAACTCTACAATTGCAAGACCACGTACCAGGTCAGCTTCTCTTAATGCGGATGCCCGAGAGACTGCTAGCGTGCAACAAGCAGGACCTAGCAATCAACCAGCGATCCCGAGTGCAGGGATTGCCGCTCAAGAACAGACTCCAGTTGTCACCAGAGTGGAGTTCAACGACTTGATGAGAGAACTTAGGGAAAGCAGGAGACAACTGGGAGAACAGATGCAAACTAATGCCAACCTGATGGCACAACTCACTCAACAGCAGCAACAGAATGCTGGGGGCAATCCAGCTGCTTATTCCTCTTCTGACAGCTCAACTTCTTCTGATGAGCCACCCAGGCGCAGACGCCGTAAGACTGAAGCTGCAAGGGCAGATGCTGCTGCTCGAACAGCGGGAGACCGCGACCAAGCCAGAACTGGAAACTTCCAAACCGGAGTACAGATGGAGGAGGGAGCTCCAGATCATCAAGATGTTAACAATGTTGAACCTCATGACGCACGATTGGCAGATCGCCAGGAAAGGAGGCATCAGCATGGACAGGCACGTAGAACTGACTCCAACCTCCCAGCTTCCATACAGACGCCCGATCTGACAGCCATGATCAGGCAACTGATGAAAGAAAATCAGGGCTTATCAAATGACGATTGGGGAGTGTCAAGAAGTCATACTCCGTTCACGGATGTTGTGCTGCAAGCGGCCTACCCCAAGAAGTTTAGCATGCCCACCATTCCCGCATTCGAAGGAAAGACTGACCCCAGACAACATGTAATGAGGTATGAATGGATGATGGATTCAGCCAGAGCAAATGATGCCACCAAGTGTAGGTGCTTTCCGATTACTCTATCTGGGATCGCTACTATGTGGTTCACCCGACTTCCTCCGCGATCCGTATCAAATTTCGAGGAGTTGGCAAAGAAGTTTATTGAGCAATTCAGGATACACACTACACGTCCGAAGGACGTGATGTCTCTGTCAAGTGTAATCCAAAATCCCGGAGAGTCGCTGAAGGAGTACTTACAAAGATTCCACGTTGCGGCAACTGAAGTCAGTAATCCCAACGACCATGCAATTCTAATGGCTGTAATGAGAGGTGTAGATCCGGATTCTGAATTCGGAGATTGGCTGGCAGGAAAACCTCCGACTACGCTAGAGCGTTTCTACTCCAAGGCACACCAGTTCATAAGAAGAGAGGAAGCTAGGTGGGTACGACGAGACAAGGCACCGGGACCTGCCCAAGAGTCAATTAAGAGCAACATTGCTGTGAAGCAATCTGGAGACAATTCAGGAAAGGTCCAAGTCAACGTCCAGAGTAAGCCTGTGCAGCCCAAAGAGTCCGGAGGAAGAAGTCAAGGAAAGAGGAAAGAAGCGGGAAAGTGGAAGTCGAGAATTCCAAGCTACAGCGAGTACACTCCGCTAAACGCCCCGCTTGAGAACATTTACCTATCCACATGCAATACTTTTCAATACAGAAAACCACGTCCGAAAGAATCAACTGAAGAACAGAAACGGACTGGGAAATATTGCCGCTTCCATGAAACCTATGGACACAACACGGAAGAATGCAGACACCTGCATGACGCTATCGAGAAATTGATCAGACAAAAGAAGTTGCAAGAATTTGTAAAGGATCCACAGGAAGGAGGACATGGAACGTCCGACCCAGGTCGTGCACCGGCCCCACGTCATCCAGAGGAACCTGCCCGGACTGTTGGAAGACTGGTTATAAATACAATTATCAGCGGACCTCATCCCGCAGATAAGAACTGGCAAGAGATGGAACGATATGCGAGCTCCTTGAAGCATGCAGATTTTGAGTGCTGTTCGAACGTAGAGGACGGGGCCCCTGCTAAGCAGCAGCGCGTGATGACAGATGATATTGTGTTCAGAAACAGAGACGCTGATCAGGTAGAGGCTCCGACCATCGATCCCATGGTCATATCTACGACAATTGGACCAGCATATGTAAAAAGAATTTTGATTGATTATGGAAGTTCAGTCAACATCATCTTCAAGAAGGCCTATGATCAGATGAAACTAGAGACAAAAGACTTGAAACCATCCAAAGCTCGTATCCACGGCTTTAACGGCGCTGCGACTGATGCAGTAGGATATGTCGAGTTACCAGTTGAACTGGGACAAGGCGAACGTCGGAGGGTACGAATTCTACCCTTTGTAGTTTTGGATGTGGACTCTCCGTATAATGTTTTCTTGGGCCGGCCGGCCCTGGCTGAATTTAGGGCGGCACTAGCCCCGTGGTGCTTGACTTTGAAGTTTCCGACTGACAAAGGAGTAGGCATTGTTCACGGTGACCAAGCAGCTGGTCGTTCTTGTTATGTGGCCGAGCTCCGAGAAGCCCACCGGAGGGAGAAAGGAAAGGTTGCGGACAATCCCGTCCGCATCCTCAATACGAATAATTGACAAGTAGTGCCCGAGCCCTGGCTCGGGCATAGTTCTCGGATCTACGGAGATATAGATCCGAGAGACGACGATGAGAAACCCAGGGAAGAGAAGGCGGCACCGGCTGAATTAACAATTGACATTTCAGTTAGCCGTGACGACCCTTCGCGAATACTGAAGATCGGATCACAGTTAGGCCCCGCAATGATAGAAGACCTTAGCGACTTCCTCCGGGCAAACCTTGATGTTTTTGCCTGGACACATTCTGATATGTGTGGGATTTCTCCCGCTATCACAAGTCATATGTTGAACGTAGACCCGAAATACGTCCCAGTCAAGCAAAAAAGGAGAGGAATGGATCCAGAGAGATCCGCCGCTCTTGGAGATGAGGTGGACAAACTCAAAGCAAATGGGTTCGTCCGCGACGCCCTCTACCCGGAGTGGGTCTCCAACCCCGTGCTAGTAAAGAAGGCAAATGGGAAATGGAGGACTTGCATAGATTATTCCGACTTGAACAAAGCATGCCCTAAGGACAGTTTCCCGTTGCCTAGGATCGATCATTTGGTCGATTCCACAGTAGGACACGAATTGTTGTCATTCATGGATGCGTACTCGGGATACAACCAAATCCCAATGCATATTCCGGACCAAGAACACACCAGCTTCGTTACAAATGTCGGGCTGTATTGCTATGTAGTGATGCCCTTTGGATTAAAGAATGCTGGAGCAACTTACCAACGTCTGGTGAATCGAATGTTCAAGGACCAGCTGGGCAAGACCATGGAAGTCTATGTGGATGACATGCTCGTGAAGTCACGGCAGTCAGACGACCACATTCAAGACTTAGCTGAAATGTTTAACATACTCAGGTCCTATGGAATGAAGATCAACCCGCTGAAGTGTTCTTTCGGCGTTGCATCAGGGAAGTTTTTAGGATTCATCGTCAACGCTAGGGGAATCGAAGCCAACCCAGAAAAGATCCAAGCCATTCGAGATGTACAAGCGCCCAGGACTATAAAGCAGGTACAGAGCTTGAACGGAAAAGTGGCTGCGCTGAGTCGATTTATATCCAAGGCAACTGACAAGTGCATCCCGTTCTTCGACATAATAAAGAAAGGAAAGAGGAATTTTGAATGGACGTCTAGCTGCGAGGAAGCTTTCCAGAACCTGGTAAGGCATCTGGAGAGCCTACCAATGCTATCTAAACCAGTTGACCATGAGATGTTGTACGTTTACTTGGCTATATCCCCTCATGCGATAAGCGCAGCTTTGGTCCGTGAGGAGGATCGAGTCCAGAAGCCGGTATATTATGTTAGCAAGCGTTTAACGGGGGCAGAGAAGAATTATCCTAAAATTGAGAAATTGGCTTATTGCTTGGTGATTGCATCACGCAAGCTACGCCCGTACTTTCAAGCGCATTCAATCGGCGTTTATACCGATCAACCCCTGAGGCAGGTACTTCAACGACCGGAAACTTCTGGAAGATTGCTAAAATGGAACATCGAGTTGAGCCAATTCGATATCGCGTACTTACCACGGAGAGCTATCCGAGGGCAAGCGTTAGCAGACTTCATCGCTGAATTTACCATACCCATCAAACCGGACGATCACGACATCATTCCCCCCATTCGATGGAAATTATACACTGACGGTGCATCAAACGACCGTTGCTCCGGCGCGGGCGTAGTTCTTATAACTCCGGAAAACCGATCAATCTGTTATGCCCTGAAGCTCGATTTTCCGGCTACGAACAACGAAGCTGAATATGAAGCATTGATCGCTGGCTTGAAGCTTATCAAAGAACTCGGAATCAAATCAGTCGAAATCTTTTGTGACTCGCAGTTAGTGGTTTACCAAGTACGAGGAGACTACCAAGCAAAAGGACGAAAGCTTGCTCCGTACCTCGTTCAGGTCCAGGAACTACTATCAAATCTTGAGCGTTATGACATTTCACATATTCCGCGAGAACAAAACAAAGAAGCCGACTTGTTGGCTAAGTTCGCAAGTACCAACGATGTTCAACAAATGGGATTGTATCCCGTGGAAGTCTTGCATGCCCCGAGTGCGGACGAGATGAAAATCGATCTTGTGTTGGAAACAGAGATCGAGAAGGACTCGTGGATAACCCCATTCAAACTGTACCTGACAACCGGGGCTTTACCAGAAAGGAGAAGCGAAAGACGACAGGTCCTTCGAAAGGCTGCGCGGTACGTAATGCAGGATGGATCCGTGTACCGGAAAGGATTCTCAGTCCCATTGTTACGGTGCATCGCTCATGATGAAACAAAGCGAGTCTTGAGGGAAGTCCACGAAGGGGAATGCGGCGACCATACTGGGGGGCAAACGCTGGCAAAGAAGATCCTCCGCTATGGGTATTACTGGCCCACCGTAAACCGGGATGCCGCGGACTACGCAAGAAAATGCGACAAGTGTCAAAGATATGCAAAAATCCCGAGGGCTCCGTCAACGGAACTCACACAAATGATCAGCCCTTGGCCATTCGCGATCTGGGGAATCGACATAATCGGCTCTTTGCCTCTATCCAAAGGTGGTGCGAAATACGCGATAGTGGCAGTCGACTATTTCACGAAATGGGCTGAGGCAGAACCTTTGGCCACTATCACCTCTAAGAAAGTCATTAACTTCGTTGTACGAAACATTATATGCCGCTTTGGCCTTCCACGCACCATCATTACAGACAACGGAACGCAATTCGAAAGTAGAGAGTTCAAAGAGTTCTGTTTAAAGTACGGCATCGAGAAAAAGTTCGCTGCCGTTGCACACCCAAAAGCTAACGGACAAGTCGAGGCCGTTAACAAAATAATCAAGTCCATACTAAAGAAGCGTCTGGAGAAGGTTGGAGGCAAGTGGGTAGATGAACTCCCGACCGCATTATGGGCATATAGAACTACCCACAAGTCCGCGACCGGCCACACTCCGTTCGCCTTGGCATACGGCTCTGAAGCCATAATACCCGTGGAACTTGAAGTTCCATCGCACCGAGTGACATACTATGACCCCAAGACGAACCAAAACCTCTTGCTGGAATCACTGGACTGCATCGACGAAAAGCGTGAAGAAGCTGAGTTAAGGGCGGCGGCGCACAGACACCGAGTCAAGCGCTACTACGATGGCAGAGTCCGCCCAAGAATCTTTGATGTGGGTGATCTCGTTCTGAAATGAGTCTTCCCAGTACCATCACGCATGAATCCCAGCTGGGAAGGTCCATACGCCATTGAACGGAAGCTTGGAGAAGGAACATTCAAGCTAGCGACCGTTGATGGCGCGACACTCCCCCGAGCATGGAACAGTGAACATTTGCGGCACTATTACATTTAGCATGTTTCCCTTTCTTGTTATAGGCACTATTGTTTTCTGCATGTTTCCATTCAATAATGACTTAGTTTCCTTTTGAAGTTGTAATCGAGCAATTTAGTTGATTTTCATTAATAAAGGCTTGAAGCCACATTTTCTATGAAGTTTCTGTATCTCTTAATTGGATGATAAATTACATTATTCTGTGCGGCGTACAGACTCATACGAACGATTACAATCTCCGAATCCCCAGAGTGCGGAGCGGAGTACTCTAAGTCCCCAGAGCGCGGACTAGAGTATAAACGATTTCCAATCTCCGAATCCCCAGAGTGCGGAGCGGAGTACTCTAAGTCCCCAGAGCGCGGACTAGACTATAAACGATTTCCAATCTCCGAATCCCCAGAGTGCGGAGCGGAGTACTCTAAGTCCCCAGAGCGCGGACTAGAGTATAAACGATTTCCAAACTCCGAATCCCCAGAGTGCGGAGCGGAGTACTCTAAGTCCCCAGAGCGCGGACTAGAGTATAAACGATTTCCAAACTCCGAATCCCTAGAGTGCGGAGCGGAGTACTCTAAGTCCCCAGAGCGCGGACTAGAGTATAAACGATTTCCAATCTCCGAATCCCCAGAGTGCGGAGCGGAGTACTCTAAGTCCCCAGAGCACGGACTAGAGTATAAACGATTTCCAATCTCCGAATACCCAGAGTGCGGAGCGGAGTACTCTAAGTCCCCAGAGCGCGGACTAGAGTATAAACGATTTCCAAACTCCGAATCCCCAGAGTGCGGAGCGGAGTACTCTAAGTCCCCAGAGCGCGGACTAGAGTATAAACGATTTCCAAACTCCGAATCCCCAGAGTGCGGAGCGGAGTACTCTAAGTCCCCAGAGCGTGGACTAGAGTATAAACGATTTCCAATCTCCGAATCCCCAGAGTGCGGAGCGGAGTACTCTAAGTCCCCAGAGCACGGACTAGAGTATAAACGATTTCCAATCTCCAAATCCCCAGAGTACAGAGCGGAGTACTCTAAGTCCCCAGAGCGCGGACTAGAGTATGAACGACTTCCAATCTCCGAATCCCCAGAGTGCGGAGCGAAGTACTCTAAGTCCCCAGAGCGCGGACTAGAGTATAAACAATTTCCAATCTCCGAACCCCCAGAGTGCGGAGCGGAGTACTCTAAGTCCCCAGAGCGCGGACTAGAGCATGGACAGTCTCAAGTCCCCAAGTCCTCGGAGCATAGTGTCAGCAAACCAAATAAAGACAAAAGAATCATTCGAACAAGAAGAAACTAAAATTTTATTCGATAAGTCCAAAATGGGGATACAAGATCACTCCTACAAAATTCGGGCCTATACAAACTACAAGTTATGGAAGATAGAAACTGTTACAAACTTAAGCAAAAACTTGTTGAACAAGTGCATCGATCATTTCTTCGACTTCTTCTTCTTGTCTGCCTTTGGTGTTTCCGACGACTCCTCTCCCTCACGTTTCTTCTTGGACTTTTTGCTTGCTAGAGAGACGGAGTCAGGAATAGGAGACGGAACATCTAATGGTTTGGACCTGCCCGGGAGAATGATTTTCAAAGGTCTATTCCGCGGGTCAGTGAGTTCCAGGACTTCAGATTCAACTTTGACTTTGACCTTTCTCTTCTCCTCGTCGGCAAGACGATCCTTCATGCTCATCTCTGAAGTATGTTCAGAGGCGCCAGTGATTTTAACTTCGTCGCTTCCTTCGGCAGGAGACGAGGTATCAAGTTTGTCATCGTCAAGCGCCCCGATCACTTGAGCGTCTGGGCCGGGAGTTACCCCTGCATGAGCAACGTCGCTTGTTTTCCCCGCTTCCTCCTTGGCGTCATCGCTCCTCGGAGTTAGCTCAGTGTCAGAACAACCTGTGAGAAAATACAAGAAGTGGGCATTAGAACGAATAACCACTGCTAAAAAATGACGGGATCACTTCGACTTCTAGAGAAAGAAGAATCTCCTACCAGGATCAGGTTGACTGTCGGTGGCGCGCGGGGTTTCACCCTCCAGGATAGGTGACATCACATGAACGCCAAGCCCGGGATCTTTGGGATCATAACTGGCATGTTGCTCGAATGGATCAAGCGTCGACCGACCAGCCGATTGAGCAGCATAAGGAGCGGCAATGTGAGGAGTAGTAGTGTCGGCCTCTGACGGGCCAGCCTCGTTATTTTTCTCTTTCGAAGGGGAAGAGCCTTTGCCATAGAGAGCCAATGCTACGGATAAATCCGATGGCTCATTCCCCCTCAGGAACTCCTTCACCAGTGCATCCTCGTCGATTTCTTCGGAGCCTGATTCGACTTTCTTGATCTTTATCAGAGTCTCCCATGCCTCAGCCAGGGATTCATGGTAGCCGTCGCCCAAGAATGTTAGGTCGCGATGCATAAGGACGCGGGCTCCGTACTCGGCGATCAACGGGTCAAACATACTTTTGACTTCTTCCCTGCCAGTCTCTGCGGCCGCCTCAAGGCGAGAATCAAGCTCCTCCTCAGCCATTCTTTTGCCCTCCTCACGGGCCTCATCCTTCATTTTCTCGACCCCGGCAAGTTCACCGTCGAGCTTTGCCTTCAGGAGCCGGGTAGCAACAATCTCATCGCAATACCGCTGTGATTCTTCCTGAGCGGCTATTTTGTCTTCTTTCTCCTTGGAGAGTTGTTCTTTCAGCTCTTTGACTTGAGTAGCGAGCGCGTCCCTTTCTTTTTGGACAGAGTCTTTTTCTAGGGCAAGGGCGCCGCTGTGCTGAACTGCTTCGTCAAGCTCCTTTTTGTGAGCCACCTCTAAGCAAGTAACTGCCTCGGCAGTATCTTTTGCGCCTTGTTCAGCGGCTTCTAGCTTTAACTTATAAGAGGCGAGTTCTTCGTCTTGGAGTTTGATGATTTTCTTATCGCTGTCAGCCTCCAGATTCAGACGGTCAATCTCGTGTTGATGCTCAACAGATACTTCTGAGATCTTCTCCACCAAGTGCACGAATGCGTCATGTTGAACATAGACGTCATTGTTGCAGGCAATGGCACTTTGCTTCACGTGCCCAGGAATGTGATGGATGGCCGGGAGGAATTTCAAACCGTTAAAACAAATTTTCGGAAACTTGGCCTTAAGGTCGACCATCTTTTTCGCAACAGTTGGGTCCACGGCAGGAGCAGGAGGAGGAGGCTTAGAGAATTCCGTTCTTTTACGCGGCTCTCGAACTTGCCTCGTACTCGATGAACTGGAATGTTGTTCTCGAGCAGCATCAGACTGATACCCCTTCTGCAGAGACTTCTCTTTATCCGGCTCAGTTGTAGGAGGAAGATCACGGGACTGAGAAGATTGATAGTGCGCTTTCTTGCGGTGAGACGACTCGTGCGGACGATTGTCCCTATCTTCATAATCACCTCGGTCCCGGCGCCTGCCTGAACCGGAATCCCGTCCGGAGTGATGAAATATTGAAGACCCCTGAAGGCGATCAAGTCCGTGGGAGCGGCCCATATCACCTGCAAAGAAGGAAGATAACAACGAATTAAGGAGAATTCACGAATTAAAAAGACTTGAAGTATGTTATGGAATGCGCATGTGCGTGTGTGTCCTAAGTGTTCCCCCCAACGGACCCGTTCGTTTATCTTTGCTAATCGGAGTATTGTCTCTGTGAGCCGGGAGTTGAACTCCTACATTGCCTCTAGCGGGCGAGGAGAATTTGAGAGCTTCAGGATCATCGAACCCGTAATTAAGTATGTCTTCGGAAATAGAGAGGTTCGAGAGACCCCTCAGAGAACTCTCCAGATGCTGCGAAGAAGCCTCTTTCTCGGGAGGGATAGGCGTAGATTTTGAGGTGTCACCAACTTTCTCTTTCTGAATCGTATATTTCAGCTTTTTCTTTCCCTTCGAAGGGGAGGATGATGTCTCAATATCCTGAACTTCGATTGCCGGATTCCAAGCAGGACCCACGTTCTCGCCCTGAGTGTCGGGTGCATCATCCTCTCTACGCTCGCCTTCTTCGTGCGCGTCGGGAGCGCGACGCGACGACGGGCCGGCAAGTTTTTTCCCTTTACCAGATGGAGGTTTGGGAATTGTAACACCTTCTGGAAGGCTGACCCGACGGTCAGGAGCTAGCAAGCCGAACCCCGACAGCGATTCATTTGAAATGATAGCTCGAATATCTCGATCCTCGGCCGGAAGAGCTCTAATCGCGTCGACAGCGTCAGAATATCCTCGGCCTTCCGGACGCAGGTTAATACCTGAAAAGATGAAATGAAGAGTTAGGAAAAACATGACTCCCATTAGGTACGAATAACGGTTCAGCAGAGAGACTTACTGCCTTCAACCCATCTCCTAGCAAAACCAGACGGGCATCGCACATAGAACCATTCCTGTTTGTACAGGGCGAACTTGCTACAGGCCCCTGTCAAGATCTGGCACTTGTGATATGGCTCGAGGAAAATGAAGGAAGGGCTATCTTTCCATCTCTTGAACATATAAATGTATCGAATATCACCGGGGGTTGGAGGTCTGGAGAAGACAGCCATGAAGAGTAAATAAGTCCCATATAGGAACGCATGACCATTCGGGTGCAGCTGCGACGGAGCGATGTCTATATACTGCAGCACATCCCGGAGAAATAGGTTAAACGGAGGCACGCTGCCCATCCAGCACATGAACTTGTTGCAGGCCGTGTACCCGACTGGGGGAAAATGAGGACGGTCGTGTCTCGAAGGAACTAACACGTCAGCAAAGGGAATTCCGTGAATGGAACATATCCGTCGCAGAGCGGCCTCATTGATCCTCGAGGCTTGAGAATCGACCGGATTGTCCAGTAAGATGGTTGACTCCAGAGCATCGGGTGCCAAATTATGAGCGGGAGAGATTGACGGGTTGGAAGCATCTGCGGCTCCTTGCTTTGCTGACGGCCCAGGCCTGTCAGATATGGTGGCAGAACTAGATTTTCCTGACATCCCGAATAAATAATGAACCTGGCTAAATGCTTGAGAAAGCTATACTTGAAAAACGTTGAGCGTTAGAATTAGCAACACGAGTTTTCCCCCCACGTGGTGTGTGAACTAGTGCAAGCAATTGTGTACAGACAATAAGAAGGTTTTAAAGATATAATAATTAGCTTCGAATCATCGCCTTCGAAGACCGTCATCGCTGACCGTCTCAAAAAGCTTGCCTTGAGGTGATTACAGTTCAAGATTCAGAAAACATGTAATTTATGAAGTATCCGGCTTAAGTCTAAATTGACATTTATATCGTTCGGCATTTAAATGTCGTTCGGCAGTTACATTGTTCGTCCTGAGAAGAGTTCGGCGTGTATCTTGGTTCGGTTAAGTCGTTGTCAAGTGTTCGGCATTGAAATTGTTCGGCATATATATATTGTTCGGCCTAGGTATTTATATTGTTCGGCATTTTTGATGTTCGGCGAATATAATGTTCGGCAGTTATATTGTTCGGCAGGTATGTAACTGTTCGGCATTTTTGATGTTCGGCGAATATAATGTTCGGAAGTTATATTGCTCGGCAGGTATGTAACTGTTCGGCATGACAGTTGTTCGGTAATTATGTCGTTCGGTCTAAATGCTATTCGGCATATATGTCTATTCGGCATAAGGGTAGTGTTCGGCCTTAGTTCGTTTGGCTAAGGCAGTGCTCCGCCCTCGATCATAACTCCGCCCTGCTCGCTCTCCATTTACGACGAACGACAGAGACAAGATCGCCCGGCGAAGGTTACGCCGTTCGACACCCCATCTCCCTTTTTCTTCCAATCTTGATCAGCACAAAGGAGCTAGGTCTAACTACCATGCACCGTTCGGCGACTCCGAACGTGCGAACCACTTCTACTAGCCACACATTGTACAACCGTAGAAGTACCCCGTTCCCATGTGATGAACCTAAAGTTGAAGTAATGTAATCGTGGAGGGAATGATACCTAGTTCGACGATCGAGGTTGAGGAAGGATCAACTAGACTTTATATCTGATAGAGTGGCAAGAATTGCAAATCTCTGGGAATAACGGAAGAGAAAGCGTAAAGGGAAAATGGAGGAAGGGCGCCTGGTTATATAGAGGGAGGTAGAAGTCGAAAAGGCTATGACCGGTAAAACCGGTCAAGGTCATAGCGTTCGGCGCATAACGGTTCGGCACTGAAGCATCACTCGTCAAGGAAGCACCGTTCGAACGCGCATGTCTCGTTCGGCATTTGGAACACGTCCGGCACACATCGATCCCACAAAAGGGGCGTCTCCGTTCGAGGTTAGCCAAGGGTTTAAGACGTGACGAAAAGGTTGCACGGTTCAAAGCGTACCACGTTCGGCCACGCGATACACTTTGGGGGGCAAGTGTTTCCTGGAGATTTGTCCAGGCAACTAGTACTCGGCATCCAGTTCAACTCGGCATCAGAGAGTGACCGGCATCAGAGAGTGTCCGGCATCAGAGAGTGTCCGGCATCAGAGAGTGACCGGCATCAGAGAGTGTCCGGCATCAGAGAGTGTCTGGCATCAGAGAGTGACCGGCATCAGAGAGTGTCCGGCATCAGAGAGTGTCCGGCATCAGAGAGTGACCGGCATCAGAGAGTGTCCGGCATCAGACAGTGACCGGCATCAGAGAGTGTCCGGCATCAGAGAGTGTCCGGCATCCAGGAGTGTTCGGCGAAGCGTTTGACATCCAGGAGCACTCGGCATCCCAATGGAACTCGGCGTCAACTGGCACTCGGCGACAACCAATGCTCGGCGCTAGCGTTCGGCATACAATGGTGCTCGGCATCGAGACTACTCAGCATGCAAGGGTGCTCGGCATCAAGGCTGCTCGGCATACAATGGTGCTCGGCATCGAGACTACTCAGCATGCAAGGGTGCTCGGCGTCAAGACTGCTCGGCATAGCAAGCTACTTGGCATCAAGGAGAGCACTCGGCAACAACCTATGCTCGGCGTCAACTAGTGTCCGGCATCCCACGGTACTCGGCGTCAGTGGAGCTCGGCGGTAGGATAACTCGGCAACGAGAACGTTCGAACTACATACATTGGTTGGTCAAAAGCTTCAAAGGGAGATACGCTCGGCTTCACTGCAATCACCCCACACTTCCCATACACCAGGAACACCGTTCGGCATGGGAAGGACCGTTCGGCATGGGAAGGACTGTTCGGCATGGGAAGGACCGTTCGGCACAGAAGCGTTCGGCGTACCTAGTTCGGCACACAGCACCTGGGCTCGAACGTTCGGCTAACAAGCCCGCTTGGGAAGTCCAGCCCATATTTGCCTATAAATAAAGGGGCAGGGTCACAGTGAAAGGGATCCTTTTTTGGAGAGAAAATACGGGGAGACTCTGCCATTTTCAAGACTCATCTTCTCTACTTAAACAACTTCATTCAAGCATTTGATTCACGAATTGTATTTGTAATCAACCATAAAGGAAATCAATAAAGTTGAGCAAAGTGGACGTAGGCAATTACGCCGAACCACTATAAATTTGGTGTTCTTACTTTCTGCATTTAAATTAGCATTGCCTTCTCTGTTTAATTTGCTTTCATCACTTATATCTCTACACAATCTTTCTGAACGAGGTTAGTGACCAATTTTGGTGCTAACATGGGAATTGGGATTAATTCATATAGAAATTTAAATGATTTGAAATTGAAGTGGATTCGATTTGAAGTTAGTCTAAATTAATTTGAATAATTTGGAATTGTAATTGAAGAAATCAACTGGAATTTGATTTGAATCTAGAAAGAAATTGAGATTAATTCGATTTGAATTGGGAATAAAAGCAAGTTAAAGGGAAATTGAAGTTATTCAAATTAGAATTGGGTCAATTTAAATGAAAAGGAATTTAAATTGAATTGATGGGGTATTGAACAGTTGGCTCTGGACTATTTTTAAATAAATCATTTTGATATAAACTGTTTAAATCTATTTTCTTAACTATTTACTATACAACTATTTTTGGAACTATTTAACTATTTTACAACTATTTTATAACTAATCACCATTTTTCCAACTACTTTATAACTAGTTACTATTTTACAACTATTTTGCAATTATTTTACTATTTTTCAATTATTTTACGATTACTCAACTATTTTATAGCTATTTTACAAACTAATAATTATTTTTCAACTATTTATCTATTTTTAAAATTTTCAAGCTGTTTTCTAAATATAAGCTGGTCAGAGTACAAACTGTTAATGATTAAATACCCAATTGAGATAAGAATTGAAGTGATAATCCAAATGGGGATTAAGGAAAATGTGAATAAGTGAATAAAATCAAAGTGAGGATGAATAGAAAGGAAATTAATTTAATTGATAATCAATGAAGATAAATACGTAGGATGTACGTATATTATTCTATTCGCATAGTGATTTGATCCAGATTCGAGCATAGAATTTTGAGATAGTATTATCGATTCGAGTTGGGATTTTTCGCTCGATTTTCGACGGCGAACCCTGATATGGATTTTTGATTGGTTCTGGATATTCTCTATCATAGTTGTGACTATGCAAGGAGAATGACGGTTTCTGATCAAGAAACCAGATCTGAGTCCGCACTAGGAAGTCGGGTGGATAATACTAGTTCGGAAGTGAAATTGTGGGATCGAGTGAGCGATCAGATTGATATTGCGTACCGATGGTATGGGTACATCGTACGGGTTTGAATTAAATTGGTATTGAAAATTTATGGATAAGAACTGTAAATGGTCTTTGAAATGAAAAGTACATTTGTGGGATATATGATGAGGTAAAATGGAAATTGGAAATTTCTATGATTTAAGATTCACTTTATGAAGAAAAGTAATGTGGTTAATAACTTTATAAAAGAGTAATCAAATTTGAATATTTGATTTGGGATAAACAAAGTTATATATTTGGTTATATATGGTAGACTCCCCTTATTGAATCTATTGCCAGAAGAAAAGGGTTTTGAAAATATTTGAAGTATAAAAATGAATTTAAACAAGTATGAAGTGATTAAAAAAAAAATATTTTCCAAGTTTATTATATATATGTATATGTAAAAAGATTTGTGAAAATGATTTTGAGGAAAGGTTTTGGGAACCTATGGCATTTGGAAAGACTTTTGATTTTTTTTTGGGTAAAACCAATATTGGAATTTGGAAAAACCTAATATGAGAATTATCGATTTTGGGAATCGATTTTGTAAAGGAGCTTTATATGAAATTCATACTCGGTGTATGATTTGGAAAATACTATATGTGTATAGTATAAAGTGTTTTGAAGTGGCTCTTGGGAAAAAGGCGCTCCCTTGAAATGAACTTATCAGGAGTACCATAGGTTGGTACTGCCTTGAGCCTCTAAGGGAGAGGTTCTAAAGTTGATCCTGTGAGGAGTTCGGACAAAACTAGTTCCTGAGGATTATTTGGTAGCGAAAGACGAGGGGCTGATGCCTACAGAGGCATTTGGGTTATGCTGTGACGACAGTTTAACTCGATGTCGCTGCAATTTACTACAGACCATAGCGAAAGTCGTGTGTGCCGCTGAGAGCCAACAGTCTACATTTGATTTTATATTGGTAGACTGCGACACTATGGTAACATAGCGAAATTCGTGTGTGCCACTGAGAGCCAACAGTCTATGTTTGATTTTATATCGGTAGACTGCGACACTATTGTAACATAGCGAAAGTCGTGTGTGCCACTGAGAGCCAACAGTCTGCGTTTGATTTTACATCGGTAGACTGTGACCTATGTGGGAGTGGAGAAGTTTCATTTTGACAGCGAAAATCGAGGCCGATGATGCCTATAGTGACATGGACTTTTGCTGTGATGGCAACGTAACCCTGGAATGTAACTGCGATCTGTTGTGGGTTCCATGGCGTAATCGTGGGGCGCGGAGTGCCTACAGTTACATGGACTTTTGCTGCGATGGCAATGTAACCCAGGATGTAACTGCGACCATGGATGGGAGTGATGATTTCCAGAGCATTCTCACTAAAGATATTTCCTCTATTTTCAAAAAAGTTTTCTATATTTTCAATAAAATTAGTTTCCAAAGTATTTTCACTGGGTGTTGGAAACGAGTTTACCAAGTACTTATAGATTTTTTATTTACGCCCGATCAACGTATGACCGAATTTCTGTGAGAACAAGGATGGACTTGTCGAAACATCGAGTTATAAAAGTATTTTTATAAAAACTATTTTAGTAATATTATATAGATTTTTAAAGTATTTTTAAAATGATCAAAGAATATTTATCTGATTTTAAGCATTTTATTAATTATGGTTTCGTTCCTTTTCGAGGATGAAAAGATTCAAATGGGCGAGGAATGTGACGATCCAGATTTTTAACTTCAGTTAATTGGATAATTAACTGGTTTAAACTATCAGAATATTAATTTTTGATGGGCCGAGCAAATGAATTTCTGATAATTGAAATATTGGATATATAAATGGCTTAAAAGCTATAATAAATATTGGCTTATAAATCTCTGGATAAGATGAACCATATAGAGAAATTTTTTAATTATATAGGTATATATATAAAACTCCAACATTTAAATCACGATAAAATGTCCTTAAATATATGTATAAATAAATATATACAACCTTGTGATGTTGAAAATATATACATATATAAGTATATACATCTACAAGAATATAAATGTATGTATAAACCTTTGTGGAATGAAGTATAGGAAAAGTTTGTATGAATGTGAATATATATATATATAATAAAGCAATGTGTATATGAGGATATGTATATAAAATGATAACAAATACAAAAGCATTAGGTAATACAAAATACACATATGAAATCTATGTATATATATACATGAATGAACCTAAGGAGACAAGCATTTAATGCATAGTTCAACTCAAGCGTACAATACATCATTTCAAGCTACAAAGTAAAAAAAATCTCTGACCAAACTAAGAAAAATCTTGTACCAGTAAAGTATACTTGTTCTATATACATACCAATCTTCTTATTCTCTTTTCGTGAATCCAGACTGAGCAAAGCAGAAGTATTTTACAAACTTAAAACTAAAACCAAACAACTCTTGCATTTCAAAACTGAAGTAAAGATCAAGTTGCAGATTCAAATTCAGCTAAAATTAAAAAATTTTCCAAACTCAACAAATATCAACCTGAAGTAAGCTAGCAGCTTCCAGATTTCAAACTTCAAACCCCGGGTTCTCTGATTCCTCTGTTCAAACATTTCAGGTGAGTAAACTTTCATTTTAAAACAGTTTAAATCTGTGATATTAACTAAATGCTTGTGAATGAATTGTTGTAGGAATATAGTTTGCATATAATGAGTGTGAATGCATGTATATATGATTGTGCATGTGTATATATCTGTACTCATATTGAAGGAACACCTCTCTGTTTGTTTAACAGACTAGGGAATAAGTTCAAAAACTTATACCTTTCTTCCTAGTCTTTATCTAGTTATGAACGTAAAAAGGAAAATTATTAGAACAATGTAAATTCATTTTTAAAAATAGTTCAGGTGAAATTATTTAGTTAATATTTCAAAAATATGTTTTTTTCAATGGAAATCAATTTAATCAGTAAAATCAAACATTTTAATTTCCTGAATTGAATTCATAATCTGATTTATTATTGCAAATAATGAATTTAGAGATAAAAATCTTGATTTTTAGTTTCGAATTTGTTGGAATAATCTAGGTTAAACTGATTTGGGTTTATCGTCGATTTTCATCGATCGACGTGGTGATAGTCGTCGAATTCGTTGTCGAAGATAGTTTGAAGGCTATCGATCACCAAAAAATGGTTGGAAAATTTTCTGGAGACTATGGTGGCCAGGGAAGGTCGGAGTAGGGTTTAGTGGTGTGTTATGGTCGAAGTTGTTTTCGAGGTGATGGCGACGGCTATGGTGGATCGGAGGTGATCGCGAGGTGGGGGAAGGTGCTGGAGGTTGAGGCGAAGCTACGGTGAGGTCGGCGAGGTTCATCGAGGTCGCAGACGTCGGCGATGGGTAGATTTCCAATGATGGTGGGTTCTAGTTTTAGATGTGAAGGCTCGTTTTCGATTTGATGACGATTTTGTTCATCTGGGTTATCAGGAGAAGTGGTGGGGTTGCCGACGACTTATAGGTGGTCGAGGCGTTGATCTCTGGTGGCCGAAGCTTTTGTGCATGTGCACATGGATCTGTGGTTTCAGTCTTGGTTTGGGTTCGTGGGGCATCGATGAAGGAAGATGATGCTCGGGTTTGGGCTTGAAGTTTTTGTTGTTTGTCTTGAAGCAGCGGGATGGAGCGAGTGTCATGGGTTGAGCTTGGGAATCATGTGTGCTGGGCCCAGGTTGTTTATCTTGTTATCGGGATTTTAAAAATGTGAAGTAAATCTAGATACCAGATTTTAAAATATGAAGCATGAATAAGACTTTAAACAAGTTCTTAACTAGTTCTTTAAAAAAAAGGGATATTTGTATGAAATGTTTTGTAGCATTATTTTTAAAAAGAATTTTAGTTTAAAATTTGGATTTTTAAAATTTAAACTTTTGTTTAAAAATAGTTAATGGATAATTAATCAATTAATTAAAGGTTAATTAATTGATTACAGAAGTAATTAAGAATTGATTACTTTGTATTGAAGAAGATAAATTAATAATTACATTTTATTAATTGATAATTAAAGGATAATTAATCTGTGATAAAGATAAATTAATTGATTGATAAGATTTTCAAGGAGTGATAAATAAATTAAAAGTTTGTAATTAATTAAGGAGTGTTTTAGCAGGATTAGGAGATTAATTCTTAAGTAATTAATTAAAGGCTAATTTCTTAATGTACTTAATGGTGATAATTAAGGATTGATTAATCAAGATTAATCAATTAAGAAATAATTAAGAAATAAGTAATTAAGAGGTTATTTCTTAATGTAAAAGAATTATTATGATTAATTACTTAATGAAGTAATTAAAGGAATTAATTACTCGGTGTAATTAATTAAGTTGATGTGGTTAATTTTAGTTAATTAATTAAGTTTAATTAATTAAAGGTAATCATTTGATGTGGGTTAAGTATAATTAATTAAGGTAATTAATGAGGTGTAATTACTTAGTGAAGTAATTAGTGGATAATTACTGGATGTAATTAATTAAAAGGAAATTACTTGATGGGAAGTAATTAAAGGATAATTACTTGGTGGAAGAAATTAAGTGATAATTACTCAGTGTAATTAAAGGATTAATTAATATAATTAATCAAGGAGTTGGTTTAATTGATTGAGTAATTAAGGAAAGTTAATTTATGTATGTGATTAATCAAGGTTGATTAATGAATGTAATTAAGTTAAAGGAATTATTAAATGTAATTTAAGAATAATATACTAATGAAGTAATTAGAGGATCATTAATTAATGTAATTAATGGAAGTGATCAATCTTGCTTATGAGTGACCGAATGATGATGAGTGCTTTGGATCGGTTGATATCTCTGATATGAATTGCTTTGTGATATGATATGTTGGATTGACGGTGATAATGTGATTATCTATCAATTATGAATTGCTGTGTAAAAGTGTTATATGGTAATTAAAGTTGAATTGTATTTAATTGGGTAACTTGGGTTTAGATGACCTTGGATTCGAAGAGACCGGAGTCGGGTATTAGTAAATATCCGAAACCACTTCGATTTGAAATCTACTATAAATCCATCTAGACTTGATATGTGAAATCAATAGTTTGGAATGGGATAATATGGACCATTTAAACTAAGTTGGGTACTTAGATATTGATTGGTGGAAATAAGTGTTGATTATACAAGTTGTTTACTTGTAGTAAGGTACGAGTTACCCCGGGTTTTGAGTAAGATTTATGCAATAGTATTTCTTGTTAGATGGGTTTACTCATGCTGGTTGCCAGCCTGACCCGGGTGTTACTTTGGTGTTAAGCTCGGTTCCGACCGAGTATTATAGATTTTCAGGTAGGGACGTTCTGGAGCCCAGGAGGCGAGCTGGATGGTAGGAACGTATGGAGTGTATTCCGCTGTGATATATTGTTATTTATCCGGGACAAGTTATTTTAATTGTCCTGTGATTGTGAAATGTTATAACTCTGATGTATTTAAATGTAATTGACAGATACAGGTATTCTTTTATATAACTGTTATTATTTGATATTATTTTTTGATCCGCTGCGAATGTGAGATTCTGTGTTTTATTTTCTGTTTCTTCTATCTCTTTCTTCTTTTCCTAACTATCTGGAATTTTCGAGATCGAAAATTCTGGGTCCTTACAAATTTACCATAATCTGAATTAGCTTTTCTAATAATTCAAAGCTTCACATCTTAAATTTATATATTTGAGTTTTGATACATAATCCTCCCTATTTTATTTTTTTAGGAATGCAAACTTATATGCATAATTTTTATTTGAGAACTTCAGGTCTCCAATATTAAATAAACACAATGACACAAGAGGACTCTTCATAATTGTATTCGAACATGAAAATCATAATATTGTTTCTCTTTGAGGAAATAGTATCTACCACATTTGTAATGTTATTCCAACATATTGTTTTTATGTTATGTCTTCTGGACATATCAACATCTTCTTCTGGAATTGCTCGTTTATTTTCTTCAAGGCTTTATTTCAACTTATGAAAACTTTAATCTTTCACCTTTGCACATATGAACTTCGGGTTTCTATTCTTTCATATAAACTTAATATGATTTTCTAGATACGTATTATCCTTACATTTGTTTCTCTAAGAAACAATGAAATATTTCATCTGGAAATATAAATCATGTGGCAAAATCATTTCTACAGTTCTCATTCAAATCGAAATCCAAACAAAAAAAATTCAAAATGAAAACCTTTTTTTCTTCACCAAACAATGGAATGAGATCTAAAAGTTTAGATCTACGATAAAATGAGATCTAAATGATAAGATTAATAGAGCAAGATCTATGAGATAATATATATATTTATATATATATAATGAAATCTGAAAAATTAGATCTATGATAGATAAGATCTAAAAATAAAACTAACAGAATAAGGTCTGAAATTACATTTTAGTCTATGAAACAATTTTAGTTTCAGGTCAAATTCAAAATTATCACAAAAAAAATGGATATACATGAATAAAAATTAAATAAGAGATCCGATGATTAAAATCTACAGATCTAAAAAATATATCATTTGAACATGATAGTAAAATCTACAAGAGACCTGAAAAATTAGAGTTTAAAAAAAAATCAGATCTACAACAAAACAAGATCTGAAATACATGGACAAAAAAATAAGATGTACAAATATAATCATATCTGAATAATTAGATCAACAATACAATGAGATCTAAAAGAAATAAAATTATTAGAATGAGATCTGAAAGATTTGATCAATCAGATCAGAAAGATAGCTTACCGTTTTGAAGATTATGAGAGTTTCGTGCTGATAACATGTTATAAAATGAAGAAAGTAAAAACCATGAGAGAGAAAGGCAGAAGATATATTATTCATTTCTGAAAATAGACGTGTATTTAGATTACATAGCCTCCTTTCTATAAAGGCGTCAGAGCTAAGGATTTAAATTATTCAACGATGTGGGACTAAACAAAACAACATAAAAGCATATTCATTTCATGATTTACATATATTGTAACAACTTATAGAATCTACAGCACTTTGTATGTGTTGTAGTTGCAAAAGTGAACTAAAGGGCTAAAATCTAACTAAGGGCTATCACAGCACTTTGCAAGTGCTGTCTTTGCTGAATTGAACTAAAATTTTTAGATTGAACTCTGAACTACTACAGCAGTTTTGTAAATGCTATCTTTTCTGAATTAAACTATTTTTCCACTAAAACTGAACTATTACAGCAGTTTATAAATGCTGACTTTGCTGAATTGAATTGTTTTCAAATATAACTTACCGCAGCACTTTCTTAATGCTGTGAAAGCTGGAATTTTTATGTTTTAATGTATTTAAGTGAATAAATGAACTCAGAAAAGGCTAAATTCTTGGAAATTGAATTTGATTTAAAGGTATAATGTCTCTACTTTTAAATGGTTTAAATGAGTGGTTTTAATTTAAATTTTAAACCATATAGAAATCTATAACCACGGGTACACTTCTCTGTATGTTATGTTATTTCCTTGTGATTTATTTGGATGCACACTTTAATTTGAGAGTGTGGCTGGAGGTGGATGATTACTGCAGCTTTGCACTACCCTAGTCACATTAACACTGTTATTTGCATTGACTTACTTTAATATGGATATTTCTATGATAGTGTTTATTCATGCTCAGTTTATGGTTTGACTGATCCTTAAAGGATGGGCGATCCCAAGCATCCTTTAAGTTATTTTACAGTGCTTTTATAGTTCACTTGAGTTGGTTTACATTGTATAAGTATGTATGTCCTGACTCGAGTGTTTGTGTTTTACTTTATGCTCGGGTCAGCCTGAGAATCACAGCTTTGGATTCACCTTCTGGAGCTAGAGTTATGTTGGAGCTTATCTGTCTATCTATACGTCTACTTTTTCTTACAGTTAGTTCCTATTCTGTATTTGTCTCTGTATTATTGATTTATGTATCCTGACTTCTACTGTATCTATTTTACTATGGGAATTTTGTATATATTTTTGAGAGTTTGTATATAGTAGCTTCATGAACTACTATGGTATTTTATTTCCGCTGCGAGTTATTCTGATATTTCTGTGTATGTGATTCTGTGAATGATTTTATTTGCTCCAAATTTTATTACAATCTGTTATTTTGAATTATTCAAGTCAGACATGTGTGGATTATTGTCGATTTGAATGGTCCAAAATAGTGGGTCATTACATTTGGTATCGGAGCTTTGGTTCTAGGCAAACCTTAGCCTACGGAGCAAAAATTCATTAGAGATAGGGTAGAAATACCCTAGAATGAGTGAAATCAATCTCAGAATCATTTCTTTGTGAGAGAATGAATTTTCGAAGTATAAAATGATTTTCAAATGATTTTTAAAGGATTTTTAAAGATTATTTTGATATAAAATCTACTTGTTTTGAGAGAAAATTTTCTGGACTTTATCCTTTTCGTATCCACCTTGTTAGTAATTTCTTTGATTAGGATTTCCTTAAAATTCTGAACTTCTATCTTAGTTGGGATTTCTTCGATTAGGATTCCTTTGAATTTTGGAACGCTCCCACTTGTTCTGAAATCCATTCCTGTCTCCCCTAATTGTATTCATTTGATTTTTGGAGCATTCCATAACTCCACTTTGAATGACCTCTATAAAGACCGGCGATTCCGCCAAACTTTGAATGATTTGTAAAAGGGTGAAACTCCTTTACAATTGGCATTGATTCACCGGAGATTTCCGTATCCTCGGTTTATGTTGTTTTCTATCTTCTGCTATACCTGGATTCTATCTCTGGCGATCAAAGGTCGATTGCCTTAGATTTTCGCATCGATTATTCCTGAAGTCACGGTTGACCGGTTAAGGTCGCTCGCGATTTATATGAGCTTATCCATCTTCTATTGGTAATTTTAATTATCTCATCTTTGTTCGCGCTTATCTTTGAATCAGAATTCTATTGATTAGAGTTCCTTTAAAAATTTGAATCTCTGTTTTGCTTTGAAATCCATCCTTGAATCGTCCCTTAGGAAATTTGTGGTTGATTATCTTTTGAAAATTGTGTATTAATCAAAGTTATTATTTTGATAAGGATGACCATATTTTATATATAAAGGTGAAATGTTTTCTATAAGGATCTATATACCGTTTAAATGGGAATTTGAAGTTTTGAAAGGATTAGAAAATTTTGAAAATTTATAAGGAATGGTTTCATATAAAATGATTTATAACTGAAGGTTTTGAATCTGAATTTGAGTGATTGAACTCCGGCATTTTGGAACTGGTTTTAAGATTTTGAAATAATAAATAATATGATTTGAAAGTATTTTTTGAATATGAAATGTTTGAAATGATTTTAATGAGTTTCAAATGATTTCGAAGAAATTTCAAAAGAAATTTGAGAAAATAGAAGTCCAGAACCCACTTATGTCGCTGGAAAATAATTTCGGTGATGAATGCATGCATTATCGACATTGATTTTCGAGTTTCAGAGTGGGGGAGAGGCCACTTCGGTAACTTTGCTATGCGATTTATTTGTGAAACCAGTTTTTGATTTCAAATTACGAAGTGTGATGTGATATTCGAAAGATATATGTATATATATTTGAACAATTTGAAATGAGTCGGTGTTCAGTCCTTGAGTTTTGGATTTGATTTGATATAACCCTATCTTTTGGAATTGATTTACTGATTTGTTGGTGATTTCCAACTCTTGGATTGAAATATGATTTCTTCGACTATTTTGAAGGTTCGAGTACTTCCAAATCAAGGTTAACTTTTCAAAGCTAAGTAATTTTGAAAAGTATAAAGTATATAAGTTTGGTATTTACGTTTAAAATATGTAGTAATATGATTTAAATAAGTTGAAACTGTTTTGTTAAGTAAATGAATAAGGCTATTTTGAATTTTTCTAATATGAAATTTAGATTTGAAATGTTTTGAAAAGAATTTGGTCTTCAAAATATTTTGAATAAAATTTAGTTTAAATGTTTAACTAGTAACATCTTTATGATACTATATATTTAAAAAGTTGGAATAGATACATAAGTTGTACGTATGCTGTTTTATTCGCATAATTAAATTGATCCAAGTTTGAGTACACAAGTTCGAGGTGAATTACACCATTTCGTGTTAGGATTTTTCATTTGATTCTCGATGGCGAATATTCGATATGGATTTTAGGCTTGATTCTAGATTTCTCTATCATAGTATATGGCTATGCAAGGAGACTGATGGTTTCTAGTCGAGAAACCATATCAAAATCCGCATTAGGGAAGTCGAATGGACAATACTAGTTCGAAAGCGAACTTGTGTGATCGAGCAAGTGATCGAATGTGATTTTGCGAAATGATGACATATGTACATCTTATATTCTAATATCATTGATATACTTGACGCTGAAATTGGAAGTTGTTGGGTTGGATATCTTTGTAATTTAATTGGAAATTTTCTTTTATGCAAAACTACTATCAATTTAAAACCATTTTTCAAAACTAATTTTCCTTTTATTCTTCTTAAACAAACTATTTTATTCTATTTTACATACAAAACTATTTTATTTAAAACCATTTTCCAAAAAATTATTTTATATACAAAACTATTTTATATGCACACTATTTTACAAACTATTTTATATACAAAACTATTCTAAATTAAAAATCTTTTATAAAGCAAAGATGTTCAATCCCATATGACTCTTCATGTAGCTAAATTGATTTTTGAAATTTTTTTGATCCTTATATAAGATGGACTTTATGTAAATATATGATGATGTTGAAAACCATTGATGTTGGAAATAAATTGTTTGACTTAAATTATATTGATTTGGAAATTTGGATTCATTTTCTAAATTTATTATTTTGGAAACTTTGGAACTGAAGATATTTAATTTGAGAAGAAATAATTTGGTGGAATTGTATATGATTTTGAAACTGAACTGATATTGAAGCAAATTGAAATTTGAGAACCTTGTGTTACTAAATACTTGATTTGGGAGTTATCGAAATTATATAAAAAAATTGGTTTGTATAAGTATGATGTTGATTCGAAAACTATGGATTTGAAAAGGTACTCAATTTGAAAAGTGAAATCTTATATAATTAAAGTCTATATAAGTGTGATTTGATATACTTATGATTTTGGAAAGGTATTTGATTTGAAATTAAAATCTTATATATAATGGACTTTATATAAGTATGATATTTGAAAGTGATTTGAAAAGGTACTATATGATACATATTTTCGAAGTAAAGATATGGAAAGTGCCTTCTGCTTGATATCCGCTTTGTGGCCACATTGTGGATTCATTCTATCGATATTTCTCTGATTTTTAGTTTTTCGGATATGATACTCGAGTGTCCATCGAATTCCATGGCGTTACCCATGGTCTTACGAGCGCGACTACATAGCGTAATTCACCTGGCTGGATGGCCCAGGGGTACGGATGTTTCATGGGTGATTTAGGCGTAACCATTGTGTATCCTGTGATCTATGTAGGTCATATTAGTAGCAAAATCCGCAGGGCTGAGAAAGCTTACGAATACGGATGTTTCCTGGGGATTCAGGCGTAACCATTATGTATCTGCGGTCTACTAGTTATCATGGCGCAATTCGCAGGGCTGAGAAAGCTTATAGATACGGATGTTTCCTGGGGGACCCAGGCATAACCTTTGTGTATCTGCGATCCATGGTTAGACAAAGGTTTTGTTTGTTTTTTTGTTTGGATTGTACTTTCTATATCTATTTTTTTTTAAGTTTTCCAGTATTTTCACTAGGTGTTGAAACAAGTCTACTAAGTACCTGGAGAATTCTAGCTTTGCACCTAATCATCGCACTTCCAGAGTCTACATGAACGAGGATAAACTTGTTAAGACATCGAGTTATAAAAGTATTTTGATAAAATATTATAAAGGATATTTTGATCAGTTATTTCCTTTCTAAAAGAGTTTAAAGTGTTTTAAATATTGTTTACCTCTTTAACCAAAATTTTTAATTAATGACTCATCCTTGTCTTTCAACCTATTTTCCCTTCTATCTATTGCTATCCTCCTATTTTCCCTTCTAGTTATTCCTATTCTCCTGTCTTCTTCCTTTTCCGGGATGAAAAGTTTTGAGTGGGGGAGAGTGTAACAACCCTGTATGTTGTGATTTATTTTAATTGTTTATTTTGATTATTTTAATTCCTGATTTTAAAACTTTTTTTATTAATATGAATAAATTTTGTTATCTTAAATATAAATTTTGATTTTTGTGTGAATTATAATTCCAAACCTGAACAAATAGAATATTTCCAGAAAAGTGGATTTTTGGTCAATCTGGTCAAACTTTGACTTTTAAATTTAAATTTAAATATTTTAATTCTTGAATTTTATCTTTTGTTATGAAAATATATTTAATTTCAAGAATACTGCTTTTCGTTTCGTTAAAATTTGATTTAAATTGTGAAAGTTATACTGTTTTCAATATTGTGTGTATATTGAGTTATTTAACAATATTATTTATTTTAATTTATATAAATGATATTTTTATTTGACATATCTTATTCTAATTTGTATATGTATGTTATATTATATTTATTTTGCCTTTTAAATATTTTTTAAAAAAAATTTCCCAAAGCTTATGGAATTTATTTCAAATTTTTAAAGCCTAGTTTGCATTTTTAAGCTATTTTCTTAATTTAATTCTATTTAATTAAAATTTGATTATTTATTTTATACATTTATTTTTATTTCTGTGTTTTATCTTTATTTATCAGTATTTTACATGTATTTAAATTTGCAAAAAGAATAATAGAAATTTGAAAGGTTTGTGACCTTTTATTTGCTTAAGACTCTTGGTTTTCTCACCTCTTCATTTCCTAAATCTTGCATTCATTTTGCCGATCCTTATCTCATTCTTTCAGCCGCATACCCACTTCATTTTCATGTAAAGAAAAACTTCTCAACCATAAAAACTTCGGCCTCCATCATCTGAACAAAAGTTGGTAATGTTCTTCTCCTTTTCTTCCCATTTTCTTCTTGTTTTTCTTATTCATTTGCACTTGTCTTCTCCTATATGGTTCGGCCATTGCTCCTCCTTCACCTTGGCTGCCTCCACCACCACCACAACCAGCCACTACCACCTCCAGTCCAGCCCCAAGCCATGGCCGTGTACTATAGTTGACTAGATCCAACAAACTTTGAGCAAACTCCACCTATACATACCTAGCCGACCACAAAGTGCTCCACCACCTCAAACACCACCTTGGCCGCCACTTGCACCACCATTGCCATCCCCTACCTGACCTAAGACCCTCTGTCACATCTTCTCCAGTCCACTACAGACCTGGTCGTGCCTAGAAATTCATAGGGCCGAGCCTTATGTTGCCTTGAAATCCATTATGTTGCCTTAGCTTGTGTTGTTCATCCATATCCACTTGTGCATCACCATTTCCATGCTATAGCTGACCTTATTGACCCAAGACCAGATCCAAGCCCACACCATGGTCGTGTATTCTAACTTATGGCTGAGCCTAGGGGTGGTTGAAGGCAAGTACACGTGATTTGGTGACTTGTTGTGCATGTATCTCTTGTGTTGTTTGATTTTGTTTAAGTGTATATTCATGTGTTGTATATTTGTTTGTTGAATGTATTCAAGGAAATTAACTTTGGCTCTCCCACTCAAATCATTTTCGTGCTCTCGTGCCTTTGTGGATTCTGTGTTGTGTGTTTTGGTTTTCATCTCCAGCTTAAACAGGTGAGAAATTCTCACCAGACAATTTGTACTTATATAACTAGTAAACTGACACCATTTGAATCTGTAAAACTATATCATCATGTTATAACTGCTTATGTTATGATCGTATGATGCTCACCCCTGTTATTACACATGTTATATTATCAGTTACTATGATACGATGCTATTCTGTTTATTTATATCAGTTTATCACACTGCAAGTTCCCTGTAGATTAGAATCACTATGGGTTGAAATGATACATACCCGAACAGACTTTAGAATTGGGAAAAATCGTTATGGGCTGAAATGATAGGCCTGAGTGATTTTTTTATTTTTTGTTATTAATTTGGGATTGCGGGTTTGAAATGAAAAACCCGGATTTTTGTTTTGTAAATTACGAATTGAAATGATATATTATCCGTATCACTTGTCTTAGGTTAGAAAATAATATACAGACTCGTGGTTTTTTTATATATTTCTCTGGATATTTTAAGTATTTCAAAAATGCAAATTATGACATTTTGATTAAATTTGAATTCAGAATGATTTATTAAAGTGTTATTGATTTTTCTATGAATATAAAATGTTAAAAAAATGGATGCTTAAAATGGAAATTTGGAATTTTAACTTGACTTGGAATTGTGAGATTTGGTTTTAAAAATGGAAGTAAGTAAAAGAAAATAAAATGGAAATCAAGTTTTATTTGTGAAATGATAAATTAAATTAAAATGTTAAGTGAATGTAAGGAATAGAAAATTTGTATACTTGAATTTAATAAGTGAAGTAATGAAAATTTGATATTTATTTATGAAATTTACTTTATAAAAATCATAAGTTAAAGGGTATTTAAATGACCATTTTAAAGTGGAAAAATATGATTTTTATATAATTAAAATGGTTTAAATTGAAGTTTATTTGTTGGTGAAATTCTATTGTAAATCTGGAAATTCATTTAGTAACACTTCAGAAATGCGATCGTTTCTCAAAATGAACTAAAAACTGAACTTATAGAATCTGCAGCACTTTGTAAGTGTTGTAGTTGCAGAAGTGAACTAAAGGGCTAAAATCTAACTAAATGCTATCACAACACTTTGCAAGTGCTGTCTTTGCTGAATTGAACTAAAATCTTTAAATTGAACTCTGAACTATTACAGCAGTTTTGTAAATGCCGTCTTTTCTGAATTGAACTATTTTTCCACTAAACCTGAACTATTACAGCAGTTTATAAATGTTGTCTTTACTGAATTGAATTGTTTTCAAATATAACTTACCGCAGCACTTTCTAAATGCTGTGAAAGCTGGAATTTTTATGTTTTAATGTATTTATGTGAATAAATGAACTCAGAAAAGGCTAAATTCTTGGAAATTGAATATTTGATTTAATGGTATAATGACTCTACTTTTAAATGGTTTAAATGATTGATTTTAATTTAGAATTTTAAACCATATAGAAATCTATAACTACGGGTACACTTCTCTGTATGTTATGTTATTTCCTTGTGATTTATTTGGATGCACACTTTAATTTGAGAGTGTGGTTAGAGGTGGACGATTACTGCAGGTCTGCGCTACCCTAGTCACATTAACACTGTTATTTGCATTGACTTACTTTAATATGGATATTTCTATGATAGTGTTTATTCATGCTCAGTTTATTGTTTGACTGATCCTTAAAGAATGGGCGATCCCAAGCATCCTTTAAGTTATTGTGCATTGCTTTTACAGTTCACTTGAGTTGGTTTACATTGTATAAGTATGTATGTCCTGACTCGATTGTTTGTGTTTTACTTTACGCTCGGGTCAGCCTGAGAATCACAGCTTTGGATTCACCTTCTGGAGCTAGAGTTTTGTTGGAGCTTATCTGTCTATCTATTCGTCTACTTCTTCCAGTTAGTTCTTATTCTGTATTTTTCTCTATATTATTGATTTATGTATCCTGACTTCTACTGTATCTATTTTACTATGAGAATTTTGTATATATTTTTGAGAGTTTGTATATAGTAGCTTCATGAACTACTATGGTATTTTATTTCCGTTGCAAGTTATTCTGATATTTCTGTGTATGTGATTCTGTGAATGATTTTATTTTCTCCAAATTTTGTTACAATATGTTATTTTGAATTATTCAAGTCTGACATGTGTGGATTATTATCGATTTGAATGGTCCAAAATAGTGGGTCGTTACACCGCTCCAACCTCGGAAGGAAAGGGGATTACCGACCCCGCCAGTTTAAAAGTCAAACCTGAAGAAGAACCTATGGAGGAAGGGTTTGAACCAAGGGAGGACCCAAATGATATGATGCCAAATGAATCAAACCACAGTAGTGAGGGTAAATGTCATATGGGAGATGGATGGGGATCATGTTAATTGGCACAAGGAGCCATCAAGTTCATACATTCAGTGGGATAATACGGAAGATGATGAAGTGGAAGCTGAGGAGGAATTTGAGAATCAAAGGGAGTTGGGATTATAAGTATTTACAAAAATATATACTTTGTAAAAATATCGATAAAGTTGCCGAAACCCGTTTTATCAATAAACGGCTCTGTAATTATCAGAATCGCGCTTAGAGCTAGATACATACACTTATTTATCCATTTAAACAAGAATATGAAATAAAATTATTTATTTATTTTTGGAAAATAAAATGTACATATGACATCCACAATAATGGCATTATATTTAATAATTGATTTATGAATTTAAATTGAGATATAATGATTTAATAATTATTATAATCATTCAAATAATTATTTTTAAATGATAATAATTCATTTTAATTAGTTATGAAGCGATAATAAATCATTTATAATAGTTTTATAAAGATATAAACTTGATTTGAAAATATAAGAAAATTCATATCGCTTTATCGATATAATAGCACTTTTCATAAACAATTGTTTAATATTAATTTATATGGTTTTATAAATCAAATTTGATCATTTTAATTAATTGAAAATGATAAGAAATTAGTTTTCAAATTTTGTTTACATTTATATGCAAATTAATTTATAAGTAAAAATGTGACCTGGAATTCGCTTCCTGATTTTCAATGGTTTAATGAACGGAAATTGTTCAAAATTGTTGCAACCTTGTTTAATATTAATATCTTATGCATATATATAATACACACATACACACCCTACGGTATACATAAATACATATATACATGCAAATATACATTATATATATATTACAAAAGATCTAAGATATTTTCACACTTAGAAAGCAAACTTCATTTCACTCTTACACACATCAACTCACACACATGGCTACACACATGGGAGCTGTTTGGCCGTGCATAGTGATGGAGGAGGAGGGTGTGGTGGTGATGAAATGGTGATGTATATGCACATAAATATCGTGATATTTTAGTTTACATTTTTGCCTATAAATACCACCCTCCATCTTTACTTCATTTGTTCATAAATTCCTAAGCTTCTTCATCTCTTTATACTCCTCTTTAATGGCTTCTCCGCTTTGGAAAATTATGAATAAAAAATAGCGAAAAGAAATTAAATTTATATCAGTATATACACATTAGCAATCCACTCCAAAACAAGCTCAAATCCGCTCCTTCCTCTACTCAAAACCCACGGCCACCACCTCCTACCACCAAGGCCGAGCACATCTTCAGTTCCAAGCTTATCGCGAGCCCATTCAAAGGTCTAAGGCTCGATTCTGTAGGCTTTGATTCGATCGTAGTGAAGCTATAGCAAAGTTTTGTAAAGTTAGAAACCAATAAAGGTGAGAAACTCTATTTATATTATGATATATTGGATGATGTACATTTTTGGTTATGCTTGGTCATGATGATTATGAACCATGTTTGGATATGATAATATATTTGTTGTGATGTGTAAACAACTCACGTTTAATACACGTCGAATATCACAAAGGAAATCACTTTCGTATAATAACTGAAATGGTGTATATGAGATTGTTAAACCTATTTAAAATGGTTTAAAATGATTTAGAAATGTTTTATAAACATTTGAAAGTGTTTCGAAAAAGTTAGGAAAGAGTATGTAAATTGAGTTAAAATAGGCATGTTGCGAAACGGTAGTTCGCGATTTCGCGCTGTAGAAAGTTAAATCCATTTATATGATGGATTCTGAGTCTGAATTATTTGGAACAAGAAATTTATGAACTCTTATAATCATAGTTTCAAAACAAAAGAAAAGGATCGAGATTTTGATAAAGTTTTGAAAGAGTATGAAAATTGAGTTAAAACAGGCACTTCGCCTAATGGTAGTTCGTGATTTCACGCCGTAGAAAGTTAAATCCATTTATACGATGGATTCGGAGTTGGAATTATTTAGAATAAGAATTTTTCAAACTCTTATAACCATAGTTTTCAAACAAAAGTAAAAGTTCGAGATTTCATTCAGTGGATTTTGAAATATGAGCAAATCAAGTTTTCAAAATAGTCGCACTTTAGTAGTTCAGAAACCAAAGCGATAAATTCTTTAAAAGTAATATTTTTAATTCTTTACAAATATGGAATAAATTTTATAAATATTTTAAAAGAGATTTGAGTTATAAAAATGGATTTCCAAATGATCGAAAGGTTGCTTGGATCAAATAAGCCTTAAAAGCGCTACTCGCAACACTATTCACAGCACTTTTTGTAGCACTTTCAATAACTTTTGAAATATGGCTTTAAACTTAAGTATTTTTTCCCAAATATTTTATAAATATTTTCAAATAAATATTTGACTATTTTAAAGATAACGTGGAGGTTTTATAATTTAATTTAAAAAGTCTAAATAAATGATTTAAAGAAAAGCTGTTATAATCAAGTGATTAAATCTTGGATCTAAAAGCCGATGAGTAGACTGGATTTTTCTATTTGTGAGATCCGAATGTGAGATGCTTAAACTAAGGAGATGTTCAGGAGCAACCAATGCCCTAGCTCACCTGGCCACTTTCCTGGGCGAGGAATAGATAAGGTCGAAATGTCGAAAACAAGGCAAGTATAAAAGACTTAATTTTTCCAAATTTAATATAACTTTGATTGTATAAAAATAAACTTCTTATACTTGGTATTAAATTCTAAGGAGGGAACCCATGCTATCCATGTGAATTTAAAAGGTGATTCCACCATTATTCGACTCATAGTAAAGATTGAATACGAAAATTGATGTTGAGTAGAATTCGTATAATTTCTATCGACCCTTTTTACTCAATAAGGTTTTGCAATGTGATTTATGAGAAATGATTTTGATTTGGTATCTCCAAAGCTAAAGAGAGGTTTAATGATTATGTATATAATGGAAAGAAATGTTTAAAAGATATATATTTCTAGAAGATATTTTTTGATAAAGAGGAAGTAATTAATCAAATGATAAGCACCTATTTAGTTCACATCTTTTATAGATGATTAGTTCAAAGGAACCGGGATCGGATTTGAGTGATTCCTATCTGAAAACCACTTCGAACCAATTTACGCATTTGAAGGTGAAGACATGGAACGATAATAAATGAATGAAGAGCTACTTGTCACTGACCCTTGGGCGAAATTTCCCATATCATACATATGTGGCAGTAGTATCTTCATTTAATCTTCGATGCAACGGTTGCTCGCTACTAATCCTAGGGGTGATTCCCGATAGGATGTAGTAGGAGAGTTCCTTTGGTTTGTCCTGTTCCTGGGTAACTTGTACGGACGAATGTCTGACATTGCATTTCTGAAATGCACGTACATTGATTTTTACAAACGTACGTCTGATTGGTGGTGTAGAAAGTAACTCTCTTACACTTAACACCCTTCTCTGAGATGTATGAGCTCAAAGGTTGTACATTTTGGGAAATCAATAGTGTGTGATGGAATTAGCAATGTGGCATTCAAAGTGGAATGTGCTATGAGAAAGGTAATCGTTACCTCAGGCCTCATCACCTGAAAATGGCTTAAACAGTGCATGCCAAAAGGCTTTGTGGTTCGCAACCATTAGGATGTCGTCATCACCTTTATACATTATCCTCTATATATTAGGTATGTTGTGTATGCTATTAGAGCTCTCGGATTGGTTAGGAACAACCAGGGTGATGTCATATTCGGTTCTATCTGCCACTGGATGGGTGTATGGGTAGGCCGGTCTTGCTAGGTACAGAGGTTTCAAAGGTGTTGATCCTCGGTACATCCCTGTAGAGATGTACTGTACGGAAGGTAATTCCTTACCTGCTATTGTATCGAAATCCATTCTCCAATAAGTGCCTACGGACTTGATTGTAGAGCCTAGTATGCTGGAATTTAATAATGTAATAATTTCAACTAAGATTATGTATATTTACCTCAAAGTTAATGTCATTAAAAACAATATTCACAGATTTTGCATAGCAAATGTTTTGGTTTTCATAAGGTGAAAATCCGTTCCATGTTTATGTGTGACATGGTCTTATGAGATACCCTTTGTTTTGAAATATTTGTATTTTGAGTTTCTCGCACCAGTCCCATGACCGATCCGGAGTTTATTTTCTTTTCCCTTAAACTCTGGGTGCCCTATTTTTCTGGGCAGCCAAGTAGTCAGGTTTAACTTGGAGCATTGTGATGGAGCTTGAAGTCTGGAGCTAAAGATATTCCTGAAGATAGTTCTTCATTTCCATTTTCGCCGCATTTGTTTATCGATTGTATTCAGCATTTACAAGGATAGAGATTTATAACTGTCGGGCTGATTTATAAGATAGACTTTGATAAGTGTAATTTAAATTTCCGCTGTAAAGATATATATATATATATTGAAATGATATATCTTATTACATTAGTGTAAGATTCTGTTCTATCTTTATATTCTTTTACTCCTTGATAATCTACTTCTTCGACACTTGGATTTGCGGTACATGAATACCGAGATGTACTAGTATTGATTTCTGAGGGTGGAGGAGGTAGGTCATCACATGAAACTAAGCTAATTTGCAAAAATAAAATTCTATAGAAATTTTTGGAGAATTTTAAAACTTTGAAAATTCTAAATGTGAAAAAAGTAAATTTTTTGAAAAAGAAGATATGCTAAAATGAAGATGATTCTAAATGGGCAAGAATAAGAAATTGAAAATACTAAAAAGGCCAAAAATCTTGAATGTGATAATGTGCAAATGAAAAGGAATTAAATGACATCAAAGAAAATTTCACAACCCTAGAAAACGAAAATGCAATTTTCAAAATTGGCAAAACTAAGATTACTCGTACAAATCACGAATTGGAAAAAGAAATTAAAAAAATCAAGGATTTAGAAAAAACTTGAGTTTGAAAAATGCCAGCCTTTTTAAATTAAGATGCTTGAAATTAATACCAAAACAAAAGAGCTCGAAAATTGAAATATGGTCTTAAGGAGAAATGATTTTGAAAAGAGAGAGAATGATATTAATCTTTGTTCAAAGCTAATAAATGAGAAAATTATTTTAAAATCCAAAGTTAATAAACTCGAGATGATCCTTCGGAAATTTTCTATTGGAGAAAAAATGTGAAGATCCCGGACTCGGCCTTCGAAAATCGGCACCCGTACTTTACTTGTACTCGAATGCCGTAGATTCAAACGCCGAATCTGGCTCCCCGAAGCTTATATCACCATTAAGTATAACAACACAGCGGAAGAAAGAAAACAATGATATCATATACAAATCCAATGAATACAATATCCAGAATGATATACAACAATGATATCAATATGATACAACAATAACAGAGATAAATAAAGATGCTACAGTGGAAACAACAGAACTGATAACTCCAAATGATCTGAAAAGGAGCATGAGTCCAACCACTCCAATATCAAGCTCGAACCACCATCACGATGCACAAAGATAAGCAAGTCCAGTCACGAGTGAACTCCAAGAACTGAACTAGCTTCAGATAATCTACTAAACCTGACTATCTGAAAAAAAAACCAACTCTAGACTGCCCGTGTGGAAAATTGTGGGCACCCAGAGTTTAGGAAGGGAACAATAAACTCCGGGTCAGTCATGGGACTGGTGTGAGCAACAAAAATAGTTTATCTTTAATCAAACAACAACAGCATTTTAAACATTGAAATCCGCAATGCTTTTGAAAAATGAAACTACCATAAGGCCTCCCGCCACACACACAATGCAAATGCAGAATTGGAGGAGATTTCTCCTTATGATAGTCAAACATGCTTACTACGCAAAAGAAAACTCTTTTGATATTATTACTAGTGCATAGTGTAGAAAGCCATTTCGAAAATATAATATAAATCTTAGCCAGCATACAACCATTATTATATGCCTACTATAGCTACCATCTAAACAGTGGTGACCACCATAAGTAAATGGCAGGTTCTACAACTAAAACCGTACTGGGTTCGTATTGTTTTTTTGGATTTCCAACAAATTGTCAGGCAAAGAAACTTCCTTACACCGAAATGAAAACGCCTGTAGAAAAACGCCTCAAGAACCTAACCGGATCTCTGCAAACACAAGGCCGACACTACCTCACGTTGTACAGCTGTAACTAGGTAACTAACACATTGACGCTAACTCACGCTGTACAGCTGTAACTAGGTAACTAACACACAAGTATGCCATCCCCCGGTCGTTACCAACCTTTATCTGAGGATCCTCAACCACAAAGCAACAAAGTATAATAAATTTGCAGCATAACCATAGGTAAAATATCTAGGCTCCATACCATGATATCACCTCTTATCCAGAAGGAAATGGACATACCCTCGGGGCGCGACCCCTAAAAACCTTGCCGCAACATTCCTGTTTCGACCATTACCGGGTTGTGAGGCTCGACGAAGTCTCGTCCACAAAGCTACGCTTTTTCACAAAGCCATGCTTTGATCACAAATGATCAACGAATGATCATCAACACACAGCAACACTCAGCATGCCACACTACCAAATTGGGAGTATATCACTGATAACCTTCAACTACATAACCTCTGAGCTCGTACATCTCAGAGAAGGGTGTTAAGCTAAGAGAATAAATTCTCCACCACCAACAGAAATGTATTTGAAAGAAATCAGCTTTATATCTCAAAGTGTAGCGTCAGACATACAACCATACAAGTCTGTTCCGGGTTCGAACAAAACCGAAGGCACTTCCAAAGAAGCCCTTGCAATCCGGGTATTCACAATCCCGAACGGACTTACCATCACTTAGAGAATCTCTATACCGTAGCTACTCAGTGCAGAGACAATCGATAGGTCATCCTATCGCTCTCGTAAATACCCGGTCTTCACCACCGGTCTTCAAATGCTATCCATATCGTCGTATCACTATTCGGAATGGGTTATATGGCACAAAGGTCCTCTCCCAGCTAAACCGAATAACGAGCGCAATTATAAATCATATGGATACTGGGGTCTCAGTTAAATCACAACTTAAAGCCTAAAATGTAACAACCCTAGTATTGGAGATTACTGATGATATTAAATTATAATGATAGTTATAATTTAATATGGTGAATAAAATGTAATGGAGAAATAACTTTGGTTTAAATTGTGTATTTCAAATAAACAATATGTATGGAGTTAAATATTGGGTTTAAAATTCATTGTTTGGTGTTTTGGTTAAATAAAATGGAAAATATTGAATTTAGGTAAATTTGAGTTAATAAATTTACCAAGTGATGTATTTCAACATTTAATTGTTGAAATAAATGCAAATTGATGGAAATAAAGTTTTAAAAACTTTATTTTGAGGTATTGGAGTGAAATTAGTCATTTACTGTATTTTAATTAAGTCAATGTGATAATATTGATAGTTATTGCCAATATTAGCCTTTTATTGAATATAAAACGAAAAATGTGAAGAAAACTTGTATTTTATTAAAATAAAAGATGAAATATTGTGTGAAAATATTAGTTTGTTGTTTTAAAAGTGGTAAAATGGTATTACAATTTATTTGACTAAGAGAATAATTTTTGAACAAGTTATATTCTAAAAATAGTGTATTTACACTAAAATTGTGTAAAGTGTTAAATATTCTCAAAAAATGGTTTTTTATTATTGAAATAACTTTCTATTATTAAAATAAATTTTATTTTGTCACAATAACTATTTTATTTCAAAGCAAATTGATGTATGTATTTTACTTGGCTTGTAAATGTTGAAATATGAATATATAGTGTAAAATAGGTTAATATATACACACAACTTTGTTTTTTATCACTAGGTATACTATTTGGGCTAAGAGTGTTTGAATGAGATCCATAGCCCATCCTCTAGAAATTTCTTGTTGAGGAAAAAAATAAACTGTACGTATTTTCATTTTCTTCTTCCTCTCAACAAAATCTTATAGTAAAAGAACAAAAGGAAATTTCATGGCTTTCTCAATCTAAAACCAAATCACCAAATCTTTTGCAAATTATAGAAGAGAGTCTTCAAACTAGAGTATATACAAGGTAATCACATCCAATACTAGGAATTAATTCATCAAATCTTGAGTTTGTATTGAAGTGTTTGTAACTTTTCCTCTTTTGTTTTGCATGTCCTTATTTTGCAATCTACAGGCTCTTGAAGGCCATTTCCCTTCAAAGTCCATCATATTATTGCTGAAACCATTGCTAAATCAAGTGGTAAGCAAGGTAAGAGTTTCTTACAGCAAGCTAAAGCTAAAAAAATCAAATTTTGCTATCAATTGTTGATGGAATTGCTTAATTTATCGGCTTCGTTTTCTGTTTTGCTGGCTGAAAAGGCTCCATATTGGAAAAATCATATCTTCTTCAATTTTAAGCGAATTGATTTCAGATTTTGATATGTTGTTGTAGTCGGGTAGCAGTATCTTTCTGGAAATTTTCATTGAATTTTGAGTTACTTTGCTATAGGAAATTATTGGTTGAAGTCGGCCAAAATATTGATCTTTGTGTTCTGGCCGAAAATAGGTCATATTAGAAAAATCATTTCTTTTTCAATTTTAAGCATATTGATCTCAGTTTTTGATATGTTGTTTTAGTCAGGCAACTCTGCATTTCTGGAAATTTTCATTTAATTTTGAGTTATTTTGCTGTAGGAAACTATTGGTTGAAATCGGCCAAGAATTTATCTCTGTTTGTTGGTCGAAAATGCACCATATTCAAAAATCGTATCTTCTTCAGTTTTAAGCGAATTGATCTCAGTTTTTGATAATTTGTTGTAGTCGTGAAAAAACTACATTTTTAGAAATTTTTGTTGAATTTTGAGTTGTTTTGATATGGTATATTAATTATATTGTTTATGCTGTGTGATGAAAACCATTTTGTGTTTATTATTTGATTTGATCGTAATGTGTTCAACAATTCAATTTTATATTACTTGGATAAATGCTGCGTATGACTATCAAAAGTGAAATTCTCTAGTGATACTTACAGACATTTCCATGAATTAATGTTTATAGATATTAATACTTACAGACATCACCACTGTTGCATTTGAAAGTGCATTTAGCGTTAGCGGAAGAGTTTTGGACGATTATCGTAGTTCTCTTAAAGATGATATTGTGGAGGCGTTACTTTGCACGCGTGATTGGTTATATGGGGATGCAATTGCTATGGAAGTGGAACAAGAAGATGAAGATATTTCCAAATTTCATGTTGATGCGGAACAGCTTACTCAATTTCCTACACCATCCTTAGACGATCATTGATTGCATAATACAAGGTACAATTTTCATTTTTATTTCTGTTTTTATATACTTACTTTTTGTTGTCAAAATTAGCCATCAAAATTCATGCTGTCATATAATACTCCAGTAGATGGATAAAATAGAGTTTTTTGATGTTAGAGAAGTTTTATAGATTCTCTATTTAGACACCTAATGCAAAATAGAGAGCCTCAAGATCTGTGACTTCTTTTAGCTCAAAAATGAACCATTATAATCCAAATTTGGAGGATTGTCTAATGGATAGGTCCAGTTTTGTAGATTCTTGAAGTATACACACTTGTAAATGTTTCATTCAATATTAGTTGGGTAAGCATCATTTTTGATGATTCATGCGTTCAGATGCTTACTATATAAATCTATGCATTGTAATTGATGTTGTTTTGTAGGTCATGACACCTGATAGTTTGAAATTATGTTTTTTTTGTGTACCCTTCGTTTTCTTTTGGTCAATGATTCAATAATATGTTCAGGTCATTGACCAAAAGAAAACGAAGGGTACACAAAAAAACATAATTTCAAACTATCAGGTGTCATGACCTGCAAAACAACATCAATTCCAATGCATAGATTTATATAGTAAGCATCTAAACGCATGAATCATCAAAAATGATGCTTACCCAACTAATATTGAATGAAACATTTACAAGTGTGTATACTTCAAGAATCTACAAAACTGGACCTATCCATTAGACAATCCTCCAAATTTGGATTATAATGGTTCATTTTTGAGCTAAAAGAAGTCACAGATCTTGAGGCTCTCTATTTTGCATTAGGTGTCTAAATAGAGAATATATAAAACTTCTCTAACATCAAAAAACTCTATTTTATCCAACTACTGGAGTATTATATGACAGCATGAATTTTGATGGCTAATTTTGACAACAAAAAGTAAGTATATCAAAACAGAAATAAAAATGAAAATTGTACCTTGTATTATGCAATCAATGATCGTCTAAGGATGGTGTAGGAAATTGAGTAAGCTGCTCCGCATCAACATGAAATTTGGAAATATCTTCATCTTCTTGTTCCACTTCCATAGCAATTGCATTCCCATATAACCAATCACGCGTGCAAAGTAACGCCTCCACAATATCATCTTTAAGAGAACTACGATAATCGTCCAAAACTCTTCCGCTAACGCTAAATGCACTTTCAGATGCAACGGTGGTGATGTCTGTAAGTATTAATATCTATAAACATTAATTCATGGAAATGTCTGTATGTATCACTAGAGAATTTCACTTTTGATAGTCATACGCAGCATTTATCCAAGTAATATAAAATTGAATTGTTGAACACATTACAATCAAATCAAATAATAAACACAAAATGGTTTTCATCACACAACAGAAATACATCACTTTGGAAAAATTATATCTTCTTCAGTTTAAATTCAATGAACCTGAATTTTTGATATGTTGCAGTACTTGGATTGTTCAATGTTACTTGAAATTTTCAATGAATTTGGAGTTGTTTTGATCTGGAAAATGTATGCTTGAAAATGGCAAAAAACTGATCTCTAATTACTGGCCGAAAATACATCAACTTAGAAAAATCATAACTCTTTCATTTTGTAGTGAATTGCTCTAAATTTTTGATATGTTAGAGTCCTCATATCATAGTATAATACAGCAAAATTTGGCTGAAATCTGGGTTGTTTCGGTACCCCAAATTACTGTCCAAAGTTAGCCAAAAACT
Organism: Allium fistulosum; assembly: GCA_030737815.1. NCBI lineage: Eukaryota > Viridiplantae > Streptophyta > Magnoliopsida > Asparagales > Amaryllidaceae > Allium > Allium fistulosum. Next base: position 242,566,386 of record CM060902.1, read on the forward strand.
AAGTTGTTTGGTAGATTGTTCTTTTGCTTCTATTTGCGCTATCGTTAGCTGTTTCACTGCAAATTTCGCTGATTTTAAATATTGTTGAATAAGTGATGATGAATGTTTAAGTATTTTTATCTGACAGTGAATCGGCTTTGAAGAACTGTCTTATGATATTTTACCTGCCAAGGACATGAGGCGGGATTGTTATGATGAATTGATGATGGTTGTGATGTTTAAGATGGACTTTTACTTGTCGATGAAATGAGACAAGTTTTGATGTCACTTTAAACTCATCAAAGTATGAGACACGATGAGTTGGGTGCTTTACACTCGCCAATGAGACGAGGCGGTGTATGTTTGATTTGGATTTTTATGACAGCTTTCTAATGTGGCATCGACTAACGATAAGTAAACCAATAGGTCCGAATGTATGGTATGGGATGTACATTAACACCCATTGGGTTCCTATTCGAGATGTTATGACACATTCTGTGATATCCCGGGATTTCAGGGAATTTAAAATGTGATAATCTTGTAAATTAATTATTTAAAATTGGTAAAATTGTTATTTTCAAACAAATTAATAATGAGTTGTTTTTAAATATAGTTATAAATAGATTCTTAAATGGAATAATTAGTTAAAGGTTTAAATTGTGTTATTTAGAAATAGATTTTAAATAGACTTATTATTTTCAAATTTAATAAGTGTTGTTAAAAATATATGTATATATATGTGTATTTAAATTGATTTAAATAGGATAATTATTTACAATTAATAATGTGCTTGTTTAGAATTAATATCTATATTTATTTGAATTGATTTTAAATTGGACTTTAAATTGACTTTAAGAATTGAATTTAAAGAAATATATATCTTAAAATAAAAATAATAATATAGTTTGGACTTAAATCATATGGATAAGGTTTTATTTAAAAATAGATTTGTTTTATATTATTCTCTTAAAGAAATTTATTTAAGAAATTTGGGAAGTATTTATTAAATAATAAATACAAAAGTTTTATATTATCATTTAAAAATGGACTAAATATACTATATATGATTTTATTTAAGATATGATTGGTTTTTATTTTATTTTCTTTTAAAAGTTTTATTTTTATAAATTAAGAAAAGCATTTATAAATTTAGAAATATATTTATTAATTAGGAAAATTTAATATAAAAGCTTTTAAATCCTTTTAAAAATAATGTAAAATTTAATAATGACAAGTGTTAACATATTAAACTATCTAAGCACATGTGTTAACATAATAAACAAGGGTAGAGACAAGTGTCATTTCTTTTATTTTTATTTTCTCTAATTTTAATAAATCTTAATTTACATGTATATAAACAAACATCTAACTCCTTCATTCCTTTTTCTATCTTCATTACTAAAACAAAGAAACAACCTGTAAAAAACCATTTTCAAACAAATCTCAGATCAAAACAAATACAACCAGAGAAAATTCAAAACCCTGTAAACATTCCTCAAAACAAATTCTCAAACTCAAATGCAAGCATGTCATCTTCTCTTAAGTCTGTAGTCTAAAATCTCTGTAACCATTATGTTCAAAGCCTGAAATTCACTTCTCAAACCAAATTGCAAACCTGTAATTCATCTCCTCATCTCAAATCAAAATCAAAAGGCCTGTTTCTGTTTCAAACCTACAAACTCATTTTCAAAAGCAAGCAACCTGGAATCAAGTCTCGAACATCTCAGTTTCAAAGTTAAGTCATCTCTACAACATGCTTCCAGTTTCAAAGCATTTCAGAGATCAAAAGCAAATTCTTTCCAGTTCAAATCAAAGCATTCAAGTTTTCAAATTGTCAAGAGATTCAGTTTTCAAGTCTCTGCACTTCATTAAAAGGTGAGTAAACCTTTATTTTTAAAACAGTTTTTAAATCTGAGAATAAACTTAAATGTGTGATGAATTTTTATAGTAATATGGTTTGCATATGATATTATCTGTGAATGCATGCTTATATAAAAGGCCTGTACTAAAATCAGTATGTATAAATATATGCTTCTCTGTTCTTAATATGAGTAAACTAAGCATAAAATAGTTTTAGATTATATACATATGATAAGTGCTCGAAGTGAAATTTGTTGCATGTTTGAAAATGTGTATGCATGTTTGTTTAGATCTAAATGCATGTTTATATGAATGGATATACTGTGAGTCTGTCTGAATATATAAGTGATCATCTCTGTTTTAAGTTTCAGAGTTTAAAACTTAGATCAAAAAAATTTCAATCCTTCTCTCTTTCTAATCTCTGTTAGGCTTAGATTCCTAAATGAAAAATGGTTGAGACAATCTAGATTTATTTTTAAAAATAGTTTCAAGTAAGAATATATGGTAAATATTCTGAAAAATAAAGAATGACAGTAAAAAAAATCATATTTAAGTCAAAGATCAATGTTAACGAATTCATATTTGGATTACATAGATTGATTCGTGGTTGAAAATTATGAATTATGATGGGAATATCATGATTTTTAGATAGGATATTGATGAGATATCCTGAGTTGTTCAGTTTTGGTATTGTCGGCAACTGCCGATGATCTATGTCGAGATGAAGCTTGGATTTGATATCAAGGGAGGCTTTAGGGCTGTTGATCGTAGGAAAAATAGTGGAAGAGGCTATCATTCATCGTTGCGTTGGATTTTGGATAGTGTAGGGTTTAACACTAAGAATGGGTCGAGTCTGGAAACGGGATCTTGGTGGCGTCTCTGGTTGTTCGAGTTGCACCGGACCAAGGGGGATGGCTTCGGGAATGGTCGGGGAACATGTGACAGTGGTTGCGCATCGTCTGGTGGTCGGAGACGTGATTTCGAGGCGTTTTTCTGGTGATGGTTTTCGTTCCAGTATCGATAGGATTCCTCGATTTCGATCGTGGGTTCGTGCCAGTGTTTGGGTGGTCAGGATCTGATGTAGAGGCGAGCGTCGATGAGTCGAAGGTGTCGTGGATGGTCGGAAGGGACTGGGTTGCTGGTGCACGTGCACCTGTACACGTTTGCGTGTATTTGGATGTTGGTCTGGGCATGTTGTTTGGGAAGAAGAGTTGTACCGGGTTTGGTCTCGAGAATAATGGAGTGCGACTCGAAGTAGAAGTTGACTCGAAGGGAAACTCGAGGAAATTGGGGTTGTGCTCGGGTTTGTCTTCGGGATTGTAAGAGTGAACTGTTTCAGATTTTACTTTAACTAAATCCAAGTTTTTAAATATAAATAAAAGTAAGTTTTAAAGTAAAATTTTAAAACAAATTCTTAAATCTATTATTTATAAAATAAATGTTTTTAAGTAATTGATTTAAGAAAGTTATTATAATTTGTTAAGTTAAATGTTTATTTTATTTCAAAACTTAAATAAATGATTTAATTAAGGAAGTTAATTTTTTTTAAGATAAAAAATGTTTTAATGATAATTAAGTCATTAATTAAGATAATGGTTTACCTTAAAAAGGATAATTAAGGTTTTAATAATTTGAGGTTAATAAAGTAATTTAAGTATAATTAATTAATTAAATTAATTAATGATTTAAGGATTTATTTATTTATTAATTAAAGGTTATAATTAGTTAATTAAAGATTAATTAAGGATTAATCAAATGGTAATTAAGGACTAATTAATTGATAATTAAGGATTAACTAAGTTGTTATTAAGTTTTATTAATTGATAATTAAGGTTTATTAATTAATAATTAAAAGAATAATTAATCTGTAATTAAAGATTAATTAATTGGTTTAAAGAATACTTAAAAGATGAATTACTCATCTATGATTTATGAGATGAATGTGATTAAGTTAAGTTAATTAATTTGTTAATTAATTAAAGATAGTCACTTGGTAATTAATTAAGTATAATTACTTAATGAGATTTGATAAGTGTAATTGCTTAATGTAAGTAATTAATGTGTAATTCCTGAATGTAATTAAATAAAAAAAATAATTTCTTAATGAAAGTAATTAAGGAATTTATTACTTAGTGTAATTAATTAAAGAGTGATTAATTTCTAAATGTAATTAATTAAAGTTAATTAATGAATGTGATTAATTAATGATTACTTGTTGATTGTAATTAATTAAAAGGGTAATTAATTAATGAAAGTAATTAGGGATTAATTAATGAAGTAATTAAAGGTTAATTACTATAAGTGGTTAAGAATAATTAATTTAAGTAATTAATTGAGGATAAATTACTTGGATGTAATTAAAAGATAATTAATCAAAGATGATTAATTGAAATGAATTATTAGAGGATAATTAATTAATTGATTGTAATTAATTAATGGTTAAGTAAGATGGATTTATAAAATGAAAATTAATTTAATTCAATTTAAATTAATTTAAGATGATATAAATCATTACTTATGAATGGGTGTTAGTATTGGATACTTGACATTGATTGATATCTCTGATGAGATATATGCTGTATGATATGGATGTTAGTTGAATTGTATGGATTATCTGATAATGTTGCTTATCTGTTGTAAATTATCTTCCTTTGTGAATAAAGATAATGAATTGAATTGTTTTAACCTTTAAAACAACTTGGCCTTAAAAGATACGCTTTGGATTTCGATGAGACCGGGATCGGGTTTCCGTATACCGGATTTCCAGGTCTGGAGACCCGAATACCACATCGATCCAAATTAACGATAGGTCATGAATCTGAAGTGAAGATGAAGATTTAGAGTGCAAGGGTTATTGTCGTTAACTCTGAGGGTGATTCCAAAATGAGTGTAACGAGATAATGCCTTCGGTTTCGTTCGAACCCGGAACGAACTTGTATGGATTGAATGCTTTCAGCACATCGTCAGGTGGACGATGAGCATTCTAAGTGATGTGTTCTTTTTAAAGGTAATCGTGACCTCAAGCCTCACAAACCGGGAATGGCTAAAACAGGGGAGGTGCAGCAAGGTTAGTGGGTAGCACCCAAGTAGGACAAGATTACCTCTGTCTAGAAGTCCCTTCTTATTTCGGCTTAGTGTGTGCGGTTGCTGATCCCAACCGTGAGGTATCTTGTGTGGGAATTATCCAGTAAGGGATGTTCCGGCCTTGTGTTGCAGGGGATTGGGAGTGATCCTCGGTACGGTGATCTAGGCCACGTACTGTGACGGGCGGTACCCCAGTAGCCCTGCCATTGTATGAAATCCAAACTCCAATAAGTGTCGTACGTATTAGTTGTGCCCAAATATGTTGGAATGTGAGATGTAAGCATTTCAGCTATTTCTATATTTTACTTGAAAACCCTAGACCCTATTATAATAAAATCAGATTTCCTATCAAATGTTTTGGTTAGCGTAAGGTAAAAACTTACCCATGTTTATTTGTGGGGAGTCTTACGTGATACCTTTTCTTTCTAAAGGTTTTGAAGTTAAGCAAGTTTAACCCGTTTACTCACACCAGACCCATGTCTGACCCAAGTGTTTATTTCTGTTTTATAAACTCTTGGGTACTCAAATTTTTACGAGTAGCCAAGGGATTCAGGTTTAGCTTTGACGAATATTCTGGAGGAGCAATGGAGCAGGAGGCTTCGGCGTTCGTAGATATAGTATTCCGCTGTGTTGATATCTGTGATAGTGTCTTGTCTTGTATTTGAGTTGTAATGTCTAGACAGATGTTTATAACTGTCTAGTAAGTGATGTATATGCTGTGTAACTCTGTAAAATGTTGTATACTATGTAATAGTTTATGTTATTAATATAATTTATTCGTTCCGCTGTGAGATCGTTGTTGTTGTTTCTTTCTTTCTTCTCTTCTTTTCTACTTCTCACCCCTTTCTTTCTTATTAGCGATACGACTTTCTAAGGAGAGAAAGTCGTGGTCGTTACAGTGGTATTAGAGCAGTAGGTTGAGTGAATACCTAGGCTCTGAAGTGGTGTCTATCTTGAGAGCGCGTAATTGTTAGTTATATAAAAATGATTTTATATTGTGTTAATTGATCGGTTGAGTGGTATATGGATTCTGGTCAATACGAGTAGCTAACGTTATTGATAGGGATCTCTAAACACTTGAACCAGGCCAACGGACACAATATTGTTTTAAAGAAGTAAATGAAATAATTTTACCCAGAAATAATTTCTATATAAAAAGTACCATTTTAAATAATATATATATATTTCTACCTATTTGTTGGGTTACCTGTTCGGGTTTTCCAATATAGGATATAAAGGTAGATAGGGTAGTGGTGTGTGTAACACGACTACCAATGGTTGGAGTCTGAGTATTGAGATTGGAAGTGTATCTGTCGAGACTGTAGACCTAATACCGTCTCGAGTAAGCTTTGATGTGGTAAAGGATTTCATCGATCTCCGAAGGAAACTGAAATGGTTCGAAGTTTATCTTTGAAGTGTGGATGAGTAGAGTTGGATCTGTCGATGAGGCAGAAGCAAGTGATGGTACCTTGATACCTCAGGTAATAGTAGCAGTATGATGAGATACAGTGACGATGGATGTTCCTGAAGATGTTTTCTTTGGAACAAGATTAAGGAAGTGTGAATGCTTCGGTGTTGTGGCTGAGTTCAGCATGAAGTTTCTGCTTTGGTTTGGAGTCCGAGTTTCTCGAAGAGCTTTGGATAAGAGCATCAGTGTCAGCAGTGCAGCTCGGAGTATTCTGTGATGGCATGAAGTTTTCTGGATGAGCAGTTTTTCTGGAAGTGAAGATCAGAAGCAGCAGAGTGGATCCATTTCTTCGATAAATTGGATAAATAAGTGTAAGTTGTTCTGATTGGTAAAGAGAGAACAGTCTGTTTGGAATTAGGATGGGTTGATCACAAAAGTGACTTGCGATTGTTGAGTGTTCTCTTGTGTTATCAGAGACTTTCTGGATGTTTTCAGGGAAGTCAGAAGTTTGTCTGCATTTGAGATTGAGTTCTATATCGACTTGATTTCAGGATTGATACCGGAAGTTCTGCTAGGTAGAAGAATGTCTCCTAGAGAAAGAATTTGGTGAAGCAGCTCAGTATTTCATGGAACTGCTGAGTTGAACCATATTTTCAGAATGTGTTGTCTAGTCTGTGCTCGAGTTCATCGACGGCATTTTTATCTTCTCCAGATCAGAGTTGTATAGCAGAAGCAAGATGGCAGCTATTCTAGAATGGAAGCAACTAGAAGTTGCAGTGTTTTGGGATAAGAGAGTTTCTTCAGGAAATATTTCTGGATTTGAGTTCAGCTTGGCAATGCGTCTGTTTTGTCTTTTCTGGATAGGAGAAGTAAGTTGTAGTCTACTGATAATGCTGGAGTAGAGTTGGTGTTCTAGATTTTGGGTAGATCTTGAAAGGGTCATTTTGTTGGATTGTTTTTGATCCAGTTTGTCTCTAGAAGCATCAGCAAAGGTTGAGCTGATCGAAACGGATGTTGACGGCCCAGGATCATTAGAAGAGTTCTGTGGATAAGAAACAGAGGAATTTGGAATTCGAAGTTGGAGACTTCATTGTTGTTGAAGTTTTCTCTGGTAAAAGGGAGCAATAAGATTGGGTAAGACAGGAAGTTAGCTCCGTTGTATATTAGATTCTTCTTGAGTTTTGTAAGGATCAGTGTTTGACTTCCAGTTTGGATAACTGGAATTCGATGTGTTTCACGTATAGCTGAGGGAGTACGTGTTTGATCTATCTCTGGTTTTGGAACCAGTAGTTCGGGAAGTTTTGGTAGTTGAGTTGATCTTGTCTGTGGTCTGATATCTTGTTCAGATTGTAGATATAGATGAGTAGGAGCTCTGTAGCTTAGTAGTGTAGCTAGTTTGGATGCAGTAGAGCGAGTATCCTGGTATCTGTACCTAGGAAACTCGAGGATTTTAGGAAGCTTATCCGGGATCTGTGTCCGGATAGCTAAAATTGTTTGTTTGATTGAATTGTTTGTTTGGATGAAATTGGTTGTTTGTTTGTGTTGGCTGATATGTATGCTAAAATTGTTTGAAAATTTTTGAAATAAAATAAAAACTTTGGATTATCTTTTGTTTTAAATTTCGAGGACGAAATTCTTTTAAGGGGGGAGGAATGTGATATCCCGGGATTTCAGGGAATTTAAAATGTGATAATCTTGTAAATTAATTATTTAAAATTGGTAAAATTGTTATTTTCAAACAAATTAATAATGAGTTGTTTTTAAATATAGTTATAAATAGATTCTTAAATGGAATAATTAGTTAAAGGTTTAAATTGTGTTATTTAGAAATAGATTTTAAATAGACTTATTATTTTCAAATTTAATAAGTGTTGTTAAAAATATATGTATATATATGTGTATTTTGAGTTTGAATCTGAGTTGTAAATTAAAAAATAAGTCCACAGCTTTGTAAGAGATATGTTATATAAATCTCTAATGTGAAGAATTTTGAGTTTGAATCTGAGTTGTAAATTAAAAAATTTGATAAAAGACTTTTACGTTTTGATTTTAGTAATCAATGATTGTAGAAATCATTGAATAAAAGAGAAGATAAACAGAACTAGTGAGATTAAACAAATGGAATGAATCTTATATTCATTTATTTGTAATAAGTTTTAAGTTTAGGAAAAAAATTGACTAGAGCATAAATATCGATGAAATTTTAACAACCTTTCCTTTTCGAGGACGAAAAGTTTTTAAGGAGGGGAGTTTGTAACGACCCTGAATTTTGAACAATTTAATTTAAGAATATTTAATTAATTTTAAATATTTGAATGATGATTTGACTTGAATTTCAAATTATCAGAATGAATTAGCGATTAAATCTTTGAATTTAATCTATTGAAAGTTGAATAAAATTTGAATCTTCGATTTTAAGCCGGTTAAAAATAATTTAAAGGCTTAGAAAATTCATATTGATAATACTGAAGATAATAGAAGCTTCAGAATTGATTTTAAAAGCGATTTGTTCAGTTTTGAAATTTTATCGTTTAAATTGAATTTAAAAATAGTATTCCGAGGCACAGTCTCGGAATTTGACGAAACCAATTTCAGTGGGTCCGTAATATTGAATTATTACTGGATTTCAATTTTCGTATTTATCAGAATTGTTTTGTGAATATACGACGTATAAACGCGTATACTATTAAATCGGATTCAAATTGAATTTCTATAACAACCTGGATTTTCGCCCGAATTATAATCATCGATAAACGATCTACGTTGACAGTTAAATTTCTGTTGTTGTTGGAAATTTTATAACAATAAAATTTTCGTAAATTAGTGATATAAATTGGTTGTTAATTTTTATTGGAAATTGTAAATCAATTGAAATTCTTTTGTAAAATTTAATTAATACAAAATAAATGAATAAATACACATAGTTTAAAATTTTAGCAACAAGATTTAAACAAAACAAATTAAAGAAAATAATTACCAAAAACAAAATTTGATTTTAAAGAGAGAAAAAAATAAATAAAATAAAAGAAAAAATTAATACCATACCCTTAACCCATGCCTATACCACGTTCGGCCCATACCCTTATCTCTGCACAAATACGAACCCGATCCCCATTTCTTCCCATTCATTTACAAACCCTAAAAAGAAAAATGAACGAAGATAAAAAATGGCGGCCACGAGGTTCTTCTTCGTCCCCAAAAGAATTAGCCTTGGCGTCGTCTCGATTCTATGGCGGCTTCGTTCTTCAATCTAGAAACGTAGGGCTTCAGAAAAAGGTGGGGCTTTCGTTCGTTCTCCTCCACAAAGAAAATTAGGGCTTCGAGTATAAGATCGCCGCTTTGCCAAATCGAACGCGATGGCGCTTCAATTTCCCTCAGAAATCGTGGCTCCTTCGACCTGCTCCAATTCGTTCTAAGGTGAGTAGTTTCCCCCTACTCACATCTATTTCATGCCTACTATGATGATCGGCAAATTTGATTTGATTTTGTGATGATTCTTTGGGGTTGAATTTATATGAACTTCGAGACTTTCCTATTTCTCGATCTCCTGATATTGTGACAACTTGATTCCCACGGTTTTGGATATGTTTTTATTCGCATGCCCTGTACCTTCGAATCTGGATCTCGAATTGCTGTTACATTTGGAGTTTTAGTTATTGATTTCTTTGGTACTTGAACACATTTGTTGTCCAGTCTGCATTCATGTATAAGTATGTTTTGAGTCATGTAGTTCATTTTGATATTTAAATTTGTTGCCTCCCCACTAGAATTTGTTTCACTGATGCATCTGTGTCATGCTTGCATCTGATTGTGATTTATAGTCTTTGTTGTTCTTCTTTGTGGGTCTGCATCCAGGGTGATATCTGAAACTTGTGTAGTCTTGTGCAGTTTGATTGTGTGAGTAACATCACTTAAAAATAATTTAAAAGTATGATTCTGATGCATATATGTATGTGAATATGTGTTTTTTTTACATGAATGCTCTGTGAATGACAACATTTAAGTGCAGGCTCATAAGCATATACATCTTTTGTTTGAGTTCCTCAATACAAATGTTTGATTTCAAATCAATTTCTCTGGATATAATTAATTGTTTTGAGCTTAGTGTTAAGCCAATATAGGTTGTTATTTTCTGAACCAAAGATAAAACATATATTTGAGTTAAAACACCTAGTTTATATCTCTGAAAAAAAAAGAATCAAAGAAACTAATTGAAATTGTTTAAACCCAGGTTGACCTGAGTTTTCCAAAGCAAGTCCAAAATATAACTCCAAGTTCCCATTATATTGAAGTCACTATTTACTGATTAAGCAAGTCCAAATACAACAGACATGAGGGCCGATCAGTTGGTTGTAAAGTTGTCACTGATTTTGTGTCCACCCTGTTTTGTTTCATTGTCTTGTACCATTGATTCCACTTGCTGTCACACTAACCAGTGCATTTCCTTCATATGTTGTCTGTGCACCCTTTAATGTAGCACTCGAGTCTTGTTCAAGCCTTCATGTATTGTCCACTGATCATTTAGTATATATGACGTTCAATGTGTCTGGATTGAGACTGTCTGCACCCAGTTGCATTCTAGTCTTCAAACATATGTATGCAGTGATGTATGTATATACATTAAATTGATATGTATATATGTATGTTCGAACTGCATTTTATTTTCTCTTGGGATGATTGACTGTATTTTGGGATTGAATTACGACTTGGTGGAGTTGCTGTCATTACTATTGGCACTGACTTCATCTTGTTGCACTTTGATGGTCTAGTTGCCTTGTGCACTGGGTCAAATTCGAGTTGAGTTGCTTTGCAGTTGTGTTGAGGCAGTTCGTATATGAATAGGTTGTCTTGACCATTGGGTTATACTTGCATTTTTGTTGTCTGGCTATTTGTGTTCTGACCATATTCATTTGCATTGTGTAGTTGACCATGTTGCACTGTACATTTCTGCACTTGACAGTGTAGTCTTCATATAGGTGCATGCTGTTGTGTTGCCATACTGATGTGCTTTGTTGACATTTGAACTTGTAGTCGAGTCTGCACATGTGTATTTTGTAGCTTGGGTCTGGATGATGTATTCTCGGCCATGTTTTCATCTGTGTAACCTGAAGTTGTACCCCAGGTCTGCATATGTATGATTGTCTTCACTTTGCAATTTCATTTCACTGTGATCTTGTTCATTTCAGTTGTTGTAGTTTTGGTCTTTTGTTTCTTGATGACACCGTGCATTCATGTTGAAACTGGACCATTTATTTGAGTTGTTCTTTCTAGTTGATGCTGTTGCACTAGTTATCTGGTTCATTACTGGTCCATGTATATTTATGCTTGTTCACCTGCATGCTTCACATTGCACAGTGTTCTTGACTGTACATTGCTATACTTGATTCCTGTAATTGCTTCTGATTGTTCTCACTTCTTGAATTCGAATTGTTGTCCAGTTTGTACCTGTCTTGTTGCAGTTACACTTTGAATTTTGATCGAGTCAATTTGCACTTGTGTTGAATCTGTTTTAGATTTGACCTTGTGCACTCGAGTTGGCGGGGCAGTGCACACGTGTACGAATGCACACGTGTGTACGGCAGCCAATAACACTGTTTATCTCTGTTGATGATTTAAATCTGCTGATTTATTGTTGAACACTGTTTAGTGTTAAAATTTTCGTTATCCGGTTTCTTTGTTTAAAGAGTCGGATAGACGAGAATTATTGTGACTGTCGTCTATTTAAATTATTATTGCCTATATGCACTAATAAACTGGTTTGAATTAGACTGACCTGTGTATTATTTTCTTTCGAATATAATACTCGGGTCAGACCGAGTATTTCTACAGCTTGAAGATTTTCGAGCAGCGAAGTTAGAGAGAGAGTAAAGAATCACTTTTGTTTTCAGAAGAAAATTGTATTTTAAATATTCCGCTGTATCAGTATTAAAATTGTATAAACTCTGATGTATATAAAAAAGATTTATAGTAATGAAATAAAGATTCATTTGTTTTAATTCAGTGTTATTATCTGTGTTTCTGTGGCTGATTCTGTTTAAACCTTATAAACTAAATAACAATTCGTCTTTTTGAACGTTTCTAGTTGGTTTAATTACCGACTGGAGGCGGTCAAAAGGGGGAATGTTACAGAGTGGTATCAGAGCTTTGGTTTACACAAAGCTTAGTTTATGATGTTTAATATGAATAGTTACTAGAAACACTTTAAAAAGAAGATGTTTTTCAAATCCAAAGAAGTATAAAATTGTTTTTGAAAATGAAGATTTTTAACTTAAGAAAAGTTAAATTGAAGTGAGTTGGCATTAATAAATATATGGATTTGAAATTTAACTAAAAGAAAAGTTAAATTAAATTGAATTAGCAGTAATAAATGTATGATTTGAAGTTTAACAAAGGAAAGTTAAATAAATTGAATTTGATTTGATAAATTATTGAGATGAAAAGTTAAACTTGTAAGAGATAAGTGATTATATGATATGAATTGGAAAGTTTAAATGAATAAGTTGTTTAACTTATAAAAATGAGAAAGTTTAAGTAAAAACCAATTGTTTAAATGGTTAAACAGTTTTGTTAAGTGAAACAAAATCTGAATTTTGAATGTGATATGAATTTGACTTTTGTAAAAGTTAAATAAAATGACTTTAAAAATGAAACATGGCTTAAGTAATGTTGAAAGAGGTTGAATTTGATATCAAAATGAATTGATAAAGTGAAGAATGAATATGAATTTGAATTATAGAAAGGAAAATTCAACTTTAATTGTAAAAGTGAATTTGTGAATATGGTGAGTATAAGAATTCAATCTGAATTAGAATATAAACCAATTGAAATTAAGTGTGTTGAACCAAATTGAATGTAAGCAAAGTGAATAAATTTGGTTAAGTTGAATGTGCATTGGTTGCTAGTTGATTGTATGGAAATTCATTAAGTGGTAATGAAATTGTATTAATGGAAATTGAAAGCTATGTAGTTGAATTCAAATTGAAAGATAAGTAAATTTAAAGAGAATCAAATTTGATTGAATCGAAAGTAAACTGACTTGAATATGAATTAGTGAATGTGAACTAATTGAATATGAATGAATGTTAGTAAAATCCAATGTGAATGAATCGAATGTGATTAAATTGGAAATCAAGTCGATGAATGGTTTACTAAAGAACTAGTTGATTATTTTGGAAATGGAAAACTGATAAATTTATATAATAGTTTAAATTGGAAATTTTGAATTATTATAAACGGCTTATATTGAAGATTTGAAAAGATTGATATTATATTGGAATTTTAAAATGATTTGTATAAGTGTTAAAATGAAATATTTAATGGATTTCATAAGTGAATGGAAATTACAGAATTGAAATTGTGAAGTTATAAAATGAATCGAAGTTGCAAAATAAAAGAATTTATAAGTAATTTACTTATAAATTAAAATTCTGATATAAAACTGAGTTATAGAAGGAATGGTTAATAAAGCAATTTTTATAAATTGAGATCTTTATAAATAGGAATGAGATTTATAAACGTTGTTTATAAATTCGAAACTGACTTATTTTGATAAGTAAAATTCTGTATAGTTTGTTAAATGAAGTATATTCACAATTTTGGACCGTGAATATATTATCGAATAAAATGGACATGTTTTGGGAAAGTGATATTTTAAAACGAAGTTAATTGTTTTAAAAAGATGTTTTCAAGGCATTGAATATCGAAACCATAGATTTCAACATTTATTGTTGAAATAGATGTTTCGAATATAAGGAAATGGTGGACTATAACACTGTTGTTATAGTAAATGATTTCCGAAAGGAAATGTTTTGTATAGTATTGGGATTTATACATCTATCTAAATTTCGAATCCCTATACTACTGATTTTGAGTTGTCGTAACGATGTTTTACGTAACATTCGTTTTGACTCAAATGAATATGTGAAAGAAAATAATTTCCTTAAAGATGAAATATATACTTGATTTTGATTTAAGTATATCGAATATTTTCAAATGTTGAAAATAAAATGGATTTGTGAATTACTTATTTTTAAATAAGTATGGAAATGTTTTTCCAAATATGAAATGTTGTGAATATATTCCGTAAGGAATAAATGATTTGAAATTCATTTTTGAAGTCGAAGTTGAAAAGTTAAATGAGAATTTGAACAATTTGTTCAATTTGAAATTTTTCAAAAAGATTGAATCGTTAAGTTAAAATTGAGTTTAACTTCGACATCAAAGACAATATAAGTTGAGCTTTGAATTTCAGATGATGATTTGGATTGCATGTCTAACATTGTGAATTGATGACATAGCAATTGATCTCTATTAAATATATATCTGTTGGTGGCGGAGAATTTATTCTCTTAGCTTAACACCCTTCTCTGAGACGTACGAGCTCAGAGGTTATATATCGATAGACATCAATTCTGTGTTGAGAATTGACGATGTAAGCGTGTAATCCAAATCGAATGTGAAAGTCGATAATGAATGGAATTTTGAATATGAATTAGGTTTGAGATAACCTTAAATTTCCAAATCGACTTAGAGGAAAATTTTGAAATCCTCTATTTTGTTATGAATATGGATATGTAAGTTTTTAGAACTTATATATATGAATGCGGTGAATTGAAACCGTTAGTTTAGAAAGACATTGTTATGGAAATCTTATGTATGCTTACATGGATATGATATGTACGAAATGGGAAATGAAAGTACTACATATATGATATTATGTTTTCTAAACTGAGGATGTGGAAAAGTACCTTCCATTTATTATTAAAGAAGGTATTGGAACTCGTGAAGAGTGTCCATTTGAAATTCGTAGCTACGTAGAATTTTAGTCAGAGTGACTATTTGAACCGGAAATCCTTCGCGATAGTTCATCGCGATGAGATTAGATTTGATTGATGATGTTAGCGTAATTTGAGGGGCGAGATGCCCACAGTTACGAGCGATTCCACTGGGATAGTGGCGTAACCGCCGAGTAAACTGCAATCTAATGCCAGGCGAAATTTGAGGGGCGTGATGCCTACAGACACGAGCGATTCTACTGGGATAGTAGCGTAACCGCCGTGTGTACTGCAATCTATGGCGACAACCATGGCGAAATTTAAGAGATGAGAAATCTACAGCCACAAGCGACTCTACTGGGATAGTAGCGTAACCGCCGGGTGGAACTGTAATCCATGGGGGAACGTGCTTTCCATATCCATTTTTAAAAGAATTTTTAAAAGTATTTTCACTGGGAATTGAAGCAAGTATGTTTAGTACTTGGAGATTTTTAGACCTGCGCCTGGCCAGCGTATGCCTAATGTCTGTGAGAACGAAGATGGACTTGTTAAATTTCGAGTTAGCAAGTATTTTCAAACTGTAAATAGCAAATCAATAGTTTGAAATTAAAATTACGGAATTCCAACTTAATGAATTAAGAAAGAGGATTTTTGTAATGTTTTGAAAGTCCACAGCTTTGTAAGAGATATGTTATATAAATCTCTAATGTGAAGAATTTTGAGTTTGAATCTGAGTTGTAAATTAAAAAATTTGATAAAAGACTTTTACGTTTTGATTTTAGTAATCAATGATTGTAGAAATCATTGAATAAAAGAGAAGATAAACAGAACTAGTGAGATTAAACAAATGGAATGAATCTTATATTCATTTATTTGTAATAAGTTTTAAGTTTAGGAAAAAAATTGACTAGAGCATAAATATCGATGAAATTTTAACAACCTTTCCTTTTCGAGGACGAAAAGTTTTTAAGGAGGGGAGTTTGTAACGACCCTGAATTTTGAACAATTTAATTTAAGAATATTTAATTAATTTTAAATATTTGAATGATGATTTGACTTGAATTTCAAATTATCAGAATGAATTAGCGATTAAATCTTTGAATTTAATCTATTGAAAGTTGAATAAAATTTGAATCTTCGATTTTAAGCCGGTTAAAAATAATTTAAAGGCTTAGAAAATTCATATTGATAATACTGAAGATAATAGAAGCTTCAGAATTGATTTTAAAAGCGATTTGTTCAGTTTTGAAATTTTATCGTTTAAATTGAATTTAAAAATAGTATTCCGAGGCACAGTCTCGGAATTTGACGAAACCAATTTCAGTGGGTCCGTAATATTTAATTATTACTGGATTTCAATTTTCGTATTTATCAGAATTGTTTTGTGAATATACGACGTATAAACGCGTATACTATTAAATCGGATTCAAATTGAATTTCTATAACAACCTGGATTTTCGCCCGAATTATAATCATCGATAAACGATCTACGTTGACAGTTAAATTTCTGTTGTTGTTGGAAATTTTATAACAATAAAATTTTCGTAAATTAGTGATATAAATTGGTTGTTAATTTTTATTGGAAATTGTAAATCAATTGAAATTCTTTTGTAAAATTTAATTAATACAAAATAAATGAATAAATACACATAGTTTAAAATTTTAGCAACAAGATTTAAACAAAACAAATTAAAGAAAATAATTACCAAAAACAAAATTTGATTTTAAAGAGAGAAAAAAATAAATAAAATAAAAGAAAAAATTAATACCATACCCTTAACCCATGCCTATACCACGTTCGGCCCATACCCTTATCTCTGCACAAATACGAACCCGATCCCCATTTCTTCCCATTCATTTACAAACCCTAAAAAGAAAAATGAACGAAGATAAAAAATGGCGGCCACGAGGTTCTTCTTCGTCCCCAAAAGAATTAGCCTTGGCGTCGTCTCGATTCTATGGCGGCTTCGTTCTTCAATCTAGAAACGTAGGGCTTCAGAAAAAGGTGGGGCTTTCGTTCGTTCTCCTCCACAAAGAAAATTAGGGCTTCGAGTATAAGATCGCCGCTTTGCCAAATCGAACGCGATGGCGCTTCAATTTCCCTCAGAAATCGTGGCTCCTTCGACCTGCTCCAATTCGTTCTAAGGTGAGTAGTTTCCCCCTACTCACATCTATTTCATGCCTACTATGATGATCGGCAAATTTGATTTGATTTTGTGATGATTCTTTGGGGTTGAATTTATATGAACTTCGAGACTTTCCTATTTCTCGATCTCCTGATATTGTGACAACTTGATTCCCACGGTTTTGAATATGTTTTTATTCGCATGCCCTGTACCTTCGAATCTGGATCTCGAATTGCTGTTACATTTGGAGTTTTAGTTATTGATTTCTTTGGTACTTGAACACATTTGTTGTCCAGTCTGCATTCATGTATAAGTATGGTTTGAGTCATGTAGTTCATTTTGATATTTAAATTTGTTGCCTCCCCACTAGAATTTGTTTCACTGATGCATCTGTGTCATGCTTGCATCTGATTGTGATTTATAGTCTTTGTTGTTCTTCTTTGTGGGTCTGCATCCAGGGTGATATCTGAAACTTGTGTAGTCTTGTGCAGTTTGATTGTGTGAGTAACATCACTTAAAAATAATTTAAAAGTATGATTCTGATGCATATATGTATGTGAATATGTGTTTTTTTTACATGAATGCTCTGTGAATGACAACATTTAAGTGCAGGCTCATAAGCATATACATCTTTTGTTTGAGTTCCTCAATACAAATGTTTGATTTCAAATCAATTTCTCTGGATATAATTAATTGTTTTGAGCTTAGTGTTAAGCCAATATAGGTTGTTATTTTCTGAACCAAAGATAAAACATATATTTGAGTTAAAACACCTAGTTTATATCTCTGAAAAAAAAAGAATCAAAGAAACTAATTGAAATTGTTTAAACCCAGGTTGACCTGAGTTTTCCAAAGCAAGTCCAAAATATAACTCCAAGTTCCCATTATATTGAAGTCACTATTTACTGATTAAGCAAGTCCAAATACAACAGACATGAGGGCCGATCAGTTGGTTGTAAAGTTGTCACTGATTTTGTGTCCACCCTGTTTTGTTTCATTGTCTTGTACCATTGATTCCACTTGCTGTCACACTAACCAGTGCATTTCCTTCATATGTTGTCTGTGCACCCTTTAATGTAGCACTCGAGTCTTGTTCAAGCCTTCATGTATTGTCCACTGATCATTTAGTATATATGACGTTCAATGTGTCTGGATTGAGACTGTCTGCACCCAGTTGCATTCTAGTCTTCAAACATATGTATGCAGTGATGTATGTATATACATTAAATTGATATGTATATATGTATGTTCGAACTGCATTTTATTTTCTCTTGGGATGATTGACTGTATTTTGGGATTGAATTACGACTTGGTGGAGTTGCTGTCATTACTATTGGCACTGACTTCATCTTGTTGCACTTTGATGGTCTAGTTGCCTTGTGCACTGGGTCAAATTCGAGTTGAGTTGCTTTGCAGTTGTGTTGAGGCAGTTCGTATATGAATAGGTTGTCTTGACCATTGGGTTATACTTGCATTTGTGTTGTCTGGCTATTTGTGTTCTGACCATATTCATTTGCATTGTTTAGTTGACCATGTTGCACTGTACATTTCTGCACTTGACAGTGTAGTCTTCATATAGGTGCATGCTGTTGTGTTGCCATACTGATGTGCTTTGTTGACATTTGAACTTGTAGTCGAGTCTGCACATGTGTATTTTGTAGCTTGGGTCTGGATGATGTATTCTCGGCCATGTTTTCATCTGTGTAACCTGAAGTTGTACCCCAGGTCTGCATATGTATGATTGTCTTCACTTTGCAATTTCATTTCACTGTGATCTTGTTCATTTCAGTTGTTGTAGTTTTGGTCTTTTGTTTCTTGATGACACCGTGCATTCATGTTGAAACTGGACCATTTATTTGAGTTGTTCTTTCTAGTTGATGCTGTTGCACTAGTTATCTGGTTCATTACTGGTCCATGTATATTTATGCTTGTTCACCTGCATGCTTCACATTGCACAGTGTTCTTGACTGTACATTGCTATACTTGATTCCTGTAATTGCTTCTGATTGTTCTCACTTCTTGAATTCGAATTGTTGTCCAGTTTGTACCTGTCTTGTTGCAGTTACACTTTGAATTTTGATCGAGTCAATTTGCACTTGTGTTGAATCTGTTTTAGATTTGACCTTGTGCACTCGAGTTGGCGGGGCAGTGCACACGTGTACGAATGCACACGTGTGTACGGCAGCCAATAACACTGTTTATCTCTGTTGATGATTTAAATCTGCTGATTTATTGTTGAACACTGTTTAGTGTTAAAATTTTCGTTATCCGGTTTCTTTGTTTAAAGAGTCGGATAGACGAGAATTATTGTGACTGTCGTCTATTTAAATTATTATTGCCTATATGCACTAATAAACTGGTTTGAATTAGACTGACCTGTGTATTATTTTCTTTCGAATATAATACTCGGGTCAGACCGAGTATTTCTACAGCTTGAAGATTTTCGAGCAGCGAAGTTAGAGAGAGAGTAAAGAATCACTTTTGTTTTCAGAAGAAAATTGTATTTTAAATATTCCGCTGTATCAGTATTAAAATTGTATAAACTCTGATGTATATAAAAAAGATTTATAGTAATGAAATAAAGATTCATTTGTTTTAATTCAGTGTTATTATCTGTGTTTCTGTGGCTGATTCTGTTTAAACCTTATAAACTAAATAACAATTCGTCTTTTTGAACGTTTCTAGTTGGTTTAATTACCGACTGGAGGCGGTCAAAAGGGGGAATGTTACAGATTTTAAATAGACTTATTATTTTCAAATTTAATAAGTGTTGTTAAAAATATATGTATATATATGTGTATTTAAATTGATTTAAATAGGATAATTATTTACAATTAATAATGTGCTTGTTTAGAATTAATATCTATATTTATTTGAATTGATTTTAAATTGGACTTTAAATTGACTTTAAGAATTGAATTTAAAGAAATATATATCTTAAAATAAAAATAATAATATAGTTTGGACTTAAATCATATGGATAAGGTTTTATTTAAAAATAGATTTGTTTTATATTATTCTCTTAAAGAAATTTATTTAAGAAATTTGGGAAGTATTTATTAAATAATAAATACAAAAGTTTTATATTATCATTTAAAAATGGACTAAATATACTATATATGATTTTATTTAAGATATGATTGGTTTTTATTTTATTTTCTTTTAAAAGTTTTATTTTTATAAATTAAGAAAAGCATTTATAAATTTAGAAATATATTTATTAATTAGGAAAATTTAATATAAAAGCTTTTAAATCCTTTTAAAAATAATGTAAAATTTAATAATGACAAGTGTTAACATATTAAACTATCTAAGCACATGTGTTAACATAATAAACAAGGGTAGAGACAAGTGTCATTTCTTTTATTTTTATTTTCTCTAATTTTAATAAATCTTAATTTACATGTATATAAACAAACATCTAACTCCTTCATTCCTTTTTCTATCTTCATTACTAAAACAAAGAAACAACCTGTAAAAAACCATTTTCAAACAAATCTCAGATCAAAACAAATACAACCAGAGAAAATTCAAAACCCTGTAAACATTCCTCAAAACAAATTCTCAAACTCAAATGCAAGCATGTCATCTTCTCTTAAGTCTGTAGTCTAAAATCTCTGTAACCATTATGTTCAAAGCCTGAAATTCACTTCTCAAACCAAATTGCAAACCTGTAATTCATCTCCTCATCTCAAATCAAAATCAAAAGGCCTGTTTCTGTTTCAAACCTACAAACTCATTTTCAAAAGAAAGCAACCTGGAATCAAGTCTCGAACATCTCAGTTTCAAAGTTAAGTCATCTCTACAACATGCTTCCAGTTTCAAAGCATTTCAGAGATCAAAAGCAAATTCTTTCCAGTTCAAATCAAAGCATTCAAGTTTTCAAATTGTCAAGAGATTCAGTTTTCAAGTCTCTGCACTTCATTAAAAGGTGAGTAAACCTTTATTTTTAAAACAGTTTTTAAATCTGAGAATAAACTTAAATGTGTGATGAATTTTTATAGTAATATGGTTTGCATATGATATTATCTGTGAATGCATGCTTATATAAAAGGCCTGTACTAAAATCAGTATGTATAAATATATGCTTCTCTGTTCTTAATATGAGTAAACTAAGCATAAAATAGTTTTAGATTATATACATATGATAAGTGCTCGAAGTGAAATTTGTTGCATGTTTGAAAATGTGTATGCATGTTTGTTTAGATCTAAATGCA
Source organism: Allium fistulosum (assembly GCA_030737815.1). Classification (NCBI taxonomy): domain Eukaryota; kingdom Viridiplantae; phylum Streptophyta; class Magnoliopsida; order Asparagales; family Amaryllidaceae; genus Allium; species Allium fistulosum. Next base: position 242,587,834 of record CM060902.1, read on the forward strand.
TGTTTATATGAATGGATATACTGTGAGTCTGTCTGAATATATAAGTGATCATCTCTGTTTTAAGTTTCAGAGTTTAAAACTTAGATCAAAAAAATTTCAATCCTTCTCTCTTTCTAATCTCTGTTAGGCTTAGATTCCTAAATGAAAAATGGTTGAGACAATCTAGATTTATTTTTAAAAATAGTTTCAAGTAAGAATATATGGTAAATATTCTGAAAAATAAAGAATGACAGTAAAAAAAATCATATTTAAGTCAAAGATCAATGTTAACGAATTCATATTTGGATTACATAGATTGATTCGTGGTTGAAAATTATGAATTATGATGGGAATATCATGATTTTTAGATAGGATATTGATGAGATATCCTGAGTTGTTCAGTTTTGGTATTGTCGGCAACTGCCGATGATCTATGTCGAGATGAAGCTTGGATTTGATATCAAGGGAGGCTTTAGGGCTGTTGATCGTAGGAAAAATAGTGGAAGAGGCTATCATTCATCGTTGCGTTGGATTTTGGATAGTGTAGGGTTTAACACTAAGAATGGGTCGAGTCTGGAAACGGGATCTTGGTGGCGTCTCTGGTTGTTCGAGTTGCACCGGACCAAGGGGGATGGCTTCGGGAATGGTCGGGGAACATGTGACAGTGGTTGCGCATCGTCTGGTGGTCGGAGACGTGATTTCGAGGCGTTTTTCTGGTGATGGTTTTCGTTCCAGTATCGATAGGATTCCTCGATTTCGATCGTGGGTTCGTGCCAGTGTTTGGGTGGTCAGGATCTGATGTAGAGGCGAGCGTCGATGAGTCGAAGGTGTCGTGGATGGTCGGAAGGGACTGGGTTGCTGGTGCACGTGCACCTGTACACGTTTGCGTGTATTTGGATGTTGGTCTGGGCATGTTGTTTGGGAAGAAGAGTTGTACCGGGTTTGGTCTCGAGAATAATGGAGTGCGACTCGAAGTAGAAGTTGACTCGAAGGGAAACTCGAGGAAATTGGGGTTGTGCTCGGGTTTGTCTTCGGGATTGTAAGAGTGAACTGTTTCAGATTTTACTTTAACTAAATCCAAGTTTTTAAATATAAATAAAAGTAAGTTTTAAAGTAAAATTTTAAAACAAATTCTTAAATCTATTATTTATAAAATAAATGTTTTTAAGTAATTGATTTAAGAAAGTTATTATAATTTGTTAAGTTAAATGTTTATTTTATTTCAAAACTTAATTAAATGATTTAATTAAGGAAGTTAATTTTTTTTAAGATAAAAAATGTTTTAATGATAATTAAGTCATTAATTAAGATAATGGTTTACCTTAAAAAGGATAATTAAGGTTTTAATAATTTGAGGTTAATAAAGTAATTTAAGTATAATTAATTAATTAAATTAATTAATGATTTAAGGATTTATTTATTTATTAATTAAAGGTTATAATTAGTTAATTAAAGATTAATTAAGGATTAATCAAATGGTAATTAAGGACTAATTAATTGATAATTAAGGATTAACTAAGTTGTTATTAAGTTTTATTAATTGATAATTAAGGTTTATTAATTAATAATTAAAAGAATAATTAATCTGTAATTAAAGATTAATTAATTGGTTTAAAGAATACTTAAAAGATGAATTACTCATCTATGATTTATGAGATGAATGTGATTAAGTTAAGTTAATTAATTTGTTAATTAATTAAAGATAGTCACTTGGTAATTAATTAAGTATAATTACTTAATGAGATTTGATAAGTGTAATTGCTTAATGTAAGTAATTAATGTGTAATTCCTGAATGTAATTAAATAAAAATAATAATTTCTTAATGAAAGTAATTAAGGAATTTATTACTTAGTGTAATTAATTAAAGAGTGATTAATTTCTAAATGTAATTAATTAAAGTTAATTAATGAATGTGATTAATTAATGATTACTTGTTGATTGTAATTAATTAAAAGGGTAATTAATTAATGAAAGTAATTAGGGATTAATTAATGAAGTAATTAAAGGTTAATTACTATAAGTGGTTAAGAATAATTAATTTAAGTAATTAATTGAGGATAAATTACTTGGATGTAATTAAAAGATAATTAATCAAAGATGATTAATTGAAATGAATTATTAGAGGATAATTAATTAATTGATTGTAATTAATTAATGGTTAAGTAAGATGGATTTATAAAATGAAAATTAATTTAATTCAATTTAAATTAATTTAAGATGATATAAATCATTACTTATGAATGGGTGTTAGTATTGGATACTTGACATTGATTGATATCTCTGATGAGATATATGCTGTATGATATGGATGTTAGTTGAATTGTATGGATTATCTGATAATGTTGATTATCTGTTGTAAATTATCTTCCTTTGTGAATAAAGATAATGAATTGAATTGTTTTAACCTTTAAAACAACTTGGCCTTAAAAGATATGCTTTGGATTTCGATGAGACCGGGATCGGGTTTCCGTATACCGGATTTCCAGGTCTGGAGACCCGAATACCACATCGATCCAAATTAACGATAGGTCATGAATCTGAAGTGAAGATGAAGATTTAGAGTGCAAGGGTTATTGTCGTTAACTCTGAGGGTGATTCCAAAATGAGTGTAACGAGATAATGCCTTCGGTTTCGTTCGAACCCGGAACGAACTTGTATGGATTGAATGCTTTCAGCACATCGTCAGGTGGACGATGAGCATTCTAAGTGATGTGTTCTTTTTAAAGGTAATCGTGACCTCAAGCCTCACAAACCGGGAATGGCTAAAACAGGGGAGGTGCAGCAAGGTTAGTGGGTAGCACCCAAGTAGGACAAGATTACCTCTGTCTAGAAGTCCCTTCTTATTTCGGCTTAGTGTGTGCGGTTGCTGATCCCAACCGTGAGGTATCTTGTGCGGGAATTATCCAGTAAGGGATGTTCCGGCCTTGTGTTGCAGGGGATTGGGAGTGATCCTCGGTACGGTGATCTAGGCCACGTACTGTGACGGGCGGTACCCCAGTAGCCCTGCCATTGTATGAAATCCAAACTCCAATAAGTGCCGTACGTATTAGTTGTGCCCAAATATGTTGGAATGTGAGATGTAAGCATTTCAGCTATTTCTATATTTTACTTGAAAACCCTAGACCCTATTATAATAAAATCAGATTTCCTATCAAATGTTTTGGTTAGCGTAAGGTAAAAACTTACCCATGTTTATTTGTGGGGAGTCTTACGTGATACCTTTTCTTTCTAAAGGTTTTGAAGTTAAGCAAGTTTAACCCGTTTACTCACACCAGACCCATGTCTGACCCAAGTGTTTATTTCTGTTTTATAAACTCTTGGGTACTCAAATTTTTACGAGTAGCCAAGGGATTCAGGTTTAGCTTTGACGAATATTCTGGAGGAGCAATGGAGCAGGAGGCTTCGGCATTCGTAGATATAGTATTCCGCTGTGTTGATATCTGTGATAGTGTCTTGTCTTGTATTTGAGTTGTAATGTCTAGACAGATGTTTATAACTGTCTAGTAAGTGATGTATATGCTGTGTAACTCTGTAAAATGTTGTATACTATGTAATAGTTTATGTTATTAATATAATTTATTCGTTCCGCTGTGAGATCGTTGTTGTTGTTTCTTTCTTTCTTCTCTTCTTTTCTACTTCTCACCCCTTTCTTTCTTATTAGCGATACGACTTTCTAAGGAGAGAAAGTCGTGGTCGTTACACATTCAAGATGTTATTAGTACTACAAACTGAGTATAAGATTGGAATCATTACGATGTTCTTGATGTCATTACTAGATTCCAATCATCATGATGTTTTGCTCGGATTTTATGATTTGGGTGTCATCGCGATATTCGACTATAGTCAATCAAGATGATCAAGATGCTAAGATGTTAATGACCCTAAGTCATCACGACGTATGGTACCAAATAATAGTAGTACTAGTCAAGACGAAAAGCACGTGCAATTTTCTATGAAGTTTTCTTTGTTCGATTTCACCTTTTTATGATGTGTTATTTGAATATGGCCTTGAGTATGATATAGGCTACATTCATATTATTCTATATGGTGATTTCGATTATGATTTCCTTTAACTCTTAATGATTTCTTATGATAGATTATGATGATTTGATGTTTCTTTATGAAGTTATTATATGGTTCTCATCCCTTATCCACTTTACTTAGAGATGTCCTTAAGAGAAACCATATGCATGTTACTTATTGAATTCCTTTGAAATAGATAGATAAATCCCCGATGTCCCCTATCTTATAAATGATATGATGAATAACATGTCGTTCCGTTGGCAACAACGGAGTGATTCTCACCCCTTTCGCTTATTACTGAGATTCTTACTACTAATAAGTTCTAGCCTGCCTGACCCGTGTGTTTTTCACTCGGGTCAGACCGAGTTATTTCAGGTATCATTTATTGGACTTAGCTTGAAGTTGATGTTGGACATTAGCTTATCTATCACTTGAGTAGTTGATTTCTTCTGCATACTCTGATGTATTTATATTTGATTCAATGTATATGGTGTGGTCGAGTACCACATTTATTGTATTCATATTGTATTGTACTAAACATGTATCAGTGTATATGTATATATATATGATGTTGATTACTGTTTTGTGATGTGCTTTACATTTAGTTATTGTATTTTGTTCTGATAGATCCGTTAGCCACCTATAGTTTTGGATTAAGCATTTATTGGGTATGTCGATCCATTGAGAGAGAAAAGAAAAATCATATTGCATTTATCGACGTATTCAGTAGATGTTTAAGACAAAGTTATAGATGGTCGCCCTTAACCAGCCCTATTCTCCGCTTTAGTAGACGGAATTACTCGTTAATTCTCTTTACTAAGGTGGGTCTCGGGGTGGGGCGTTACAGCAAAAACCTTTCATTCGAATGGTTAAAACCAATTAACATCTCCAATCTTTTAAATAAAAAGATTCATTCAAATGGTTAAAACAAATTACCATTTCCAATCTTTTAAACAAAAAGATTCATTTCAAAAACCTTCAATGGTTTAAAAAATTCCCACACTTTTAATCTTTTAAACAAAAAAGATTCAATTCACAAAGTTCACCCCGTTCACAAAGATCCATTCATGGATTTCAAAACAATTTCCATTTCAATTGATTTAACTCGTTAAATCTTTAAATCAAGATTTAACTTATAGCTTTCAAAACTCATTTCCAAAGATTCATTCATAGTCTTTCAAAACAATTCCATTTCGAATGGTTTAAACAAATCACCATTTTAAATTTGTTAAAAATAAACAGATTCAATTCATAGTTTTCAAAAAGAATTCACTCATAACTTGGAAAAACCATTTTTCAATTCAAACTTGAAATTCCTTTAACTTAAATTGGGATTTCATTTCTTATATGAAAGCTTTTATCATTTGAAAACAAACAGTTTTCATTTCGGAAAATCTGATTCAGTTATACGAGTTAAAGTCCTTGGGTTAAATTCAAATTTCCCAAACAATATTTTAAAATGGTTCAAGCCTATATAAACACATTTATAACTTGTATAACGCTCTTAAACCATAATTTTCAACATAGAATTCAATTCCTTATTTTGAATTCAAATTCAAATTGAATTATTTAGAATTCAAGATATTCAAAATATCTTTAAAACTCCTTTCAAAAGCTTTTCATATTAAACCCCAATTTCCAATTTCAAAATCAATTGAAATTAAAATTTCAATTTCAAAAAAAATAATATTTCAATCATCTGTGACTTAACTGATTTCCACGTGAAAATCCATATTTGTGTGTGTATAGTGTAGTCCAGGGGTTTCACACAGTAGTGCAACATCATTAAATCATCATAGATCAAAATACAGAAATATAGTTGATAAGCGGTATAAACTATAATGCTCATCTTTCATTCACAAATATATAAGTCACAGATAATAATTCACATTCATTCCAGATAAATAAATTACAGATCATAACACAATTAGGTTATATCACAAATCATCACATATAAGGGATATCAAACAACCAAATCATCCAATAGAATCCAAATATTCATAAGTAAAATTAATTTAATTATCCGATTAATTTAAATCAGATTAATTTCTATGAATAAATTTACTTGTTATGGTAACTGAATTACAACATTTAATAACTTATCCTTTAATTAATCATTAATTAACCATTAATTAATAATTAATCCTTAATTAATTATCCTTAATTTAAAATTAATTAATCCTTAATTATTAATTAAATCTTAATCACCTTCATAGATTAATTATTTCTTAATTAATTACCTTAATTATCATTTAGATCTCATTTGAATGAAATGTAGGTAATTAATTTATTCAAAACACTTAAGATCTTTTATTAATTAAAGTTAAATTACCCTCATTCTAATCATTTACCCAATTTCATCCCTTCATTTTGAAAGCAAATATAGACTAATTCCTCAAATCAAACCAACTAAATTTCAAACCACATATCTTTATGTTTATATTGAAATTGATAAATACTTTTATCTTGAACTTGTTTAACTTTACTTTGGAACTTAGCACATTTATTTTGAAATTTATTTCATTTGGATAAACTTCAAACCAAATCATGTTTCAAAAAGAACACGGTTATAGGATTTTAAATACCCTGAACCATATTTCTTCTCAAGTTTAAAACCTGACAATCATATTTAAAACTACTCGAGCCCATGCTAACGCAAGCCTGAGCCAACTCCCAAAATCCCCGAGATTATCACTCGAATGCTTCGAGTCCTCCCCGAGAACCCTCGTCTTCCCCCAACAGCCAAATCATTCAACCCACACATGTACACACGTACACGCGTACACGTGTACAGCCCCTCCGGCGACCTCCAACCAACCACGACACTTCCGACCTGTCAACGAACTCCTCGACAACGAGCCCAAATCGACCACAGGCCCACACCAGTCCACAAACGAAATCGAGCATAGCTCGATAAATTTCGAACCAAATCTCCATCCAAACATTCGACTCGCAACCGCGCCTCCGACCATCTGAAAATTCTACGCCTCCGGCCACGAAATCGTCAATCGCCAAGCTACCATTTCCCAAAGCCATGAGATACTCGATCAACTACAGAGAGCAAACGAATCAAACCAATAGCCTCGACAAAACTAGGTTTCCAGAAATAAATCACTCGCCGCCGCCGCCATGTTCACCTGCCGACCACCCCACTATTTTTCTCCGACACCTTGGTAAGGTCCTCTACCATATCAGAAGACCCCGACCTCCCTTATCGACTTGTTCGCCAGAATTTTCCAAAACAAAGAAGTTCAAGCAAACCCCAACTGCTCTTGAATTCTTGGTCTAGAAACTATAATTCTTTCTTTAAAAATCAAGTTAAGGTATCAGGATTCAAACTATATATTCGAATTCGCGAATGAAGAAATTTGAATTTTTTGAATATATGGAGTTTCCTCAGTTCTTTGATTTTTAGAGCTATTAACAAATTTTTTTAACTTACATATATGTTAAATCTTTAGTTATGATAAAACAAACCTCTTTTATTCATATACTTTGTTCTATCAGTGATTAGATCAAGAGATGGGGATTTATTTGCAAATCTGGACTGGGAGAAACAAGAACAGAGATATTTTCCAGATCAATAAACATGCAGGCATCATATATACATAGAATTTCATAAATATATATACATATAAACATACTCATTTCGGACATAAGCAATATATATGAATATACTCAAGCATTTTTAAATTTAAGTTACTCACCTAGTTTTCCAGAAGAAAGAATGAACAGAGTTTGAAATGTTGAACAGGCTTGAAACTTGGCTTGCTTTGAACTGTCTTGCTTAATTTTCTATTTTCAGATATTTGTATTGATTTGAATTCTCCTGTCTTTGAGATTTAAATTTGCTTTGATCAATACTTTAATGATTTTCTTTTGCTCTAGTTTAATTTTCCAGGCTGAAGTTGCTTTGTTGGTTTGTTTGGAAAAACTTCACTTTGATTTTGTTTTGTTGTTAAAGTTTGAAGTTTGTTTTAGTTTGAAATGATATTCTTTAGTTTTCTCAGTTTGGAATGGACGAAGTGAAATGAAGAGTTGATGTATAAAAGAAAGCTTACAGGTTAAAATATTGTTTTGTACAATACTGGTTATAAATTTTGTACGACATTTAAGAGATATTTCTTTCTTTTGTTGGCCGATGAGAACAATTTGGGTGCTGAGATGATTAATGTGGTGACTTGCATTAATTAGGCTTGTACAAATCTTCATACTTATCCCTTCTTTTCGTATGTACATATATGAATATATGTCTTCTTTTGCAAGCTATTACATACATATATTTTATTTTCTTGTTTCTTCTTTTGCCTTATGGCTTTGTGATGTAAATAAAGTTCTATATATTATTTTGTATATTTTGTTATAATTTTAACTAATTTGTTTAATGTGTTTATTTTATATCTTTATAGTTTACATAATCAAAATTTTAAGATATTTATTTTCAACTTAAATACTTATTGTAATGTATTTACATTGTATTTATATTTTACTCTATAAATATAATTTGTTTGTATTCACACATATTATTTAAAAGACAATGTTTTGAAATCAAATACATATTTAATGAATTACATAGATATATTTTATAAATTCTATCAATTTACCAGTTATTACACAATTTTTATTCAAAAATTAAATTAATTATCAATTTAAATTTAATAAAAATCCGGGGTCGTTATAAAAATCATTTAGTATTTTATTAGAAAATCAACTCATTGCGAATAACAAAAGAGGACATGGATTTGAAAAAGTGTTGGTTTATTAACAAACGACTATTAACACTATTAGGGGAGAAGTGTGTTTCCCAAATATGGGAAGTTTTGAAATATTAGACTTAGTTATAATAATTGTCAAAATAGAAACTTAAATAAACGAGACAAAAACAATTGGGTTTCTAAGAGTTGTTAATAGTAATGATTTGCTATACAAATAAATTTAGATATCAAATATTTCAAAATGTAAACAACTGTGGTCCTACATCATTTTCTAGACCATTTACTTCTTCTAACGTGTAGGTACAAAGATGGGCTAAGGAGAAACTATGATGGAAGTAAATTTCGAGTTGTTTAACATATTTGCTGAGCGATAATTGCAATGTTCGTAGCCTAATAAAATGAAGTGGAGATCCATGCACTTTGGATAACAATTGTGAACACGAATTCAACTTCAAAGTTAAGCAAAAGTACATTTTCAAAACTTTACTTCGCAATTTTCCCTCCATTTTTGAGTTTTGATTTTCTGACATTGCTGTAGTAAAATTGTCATAACATAAGTTTTGGAAATCGGATTTGCAAAATTCAATATGTTTAGGGAATTAGGCAGAAAATAGGACAAGTTTTATGTTTTGAATTTCACCATATTTTGAACTTAAACGACTGAAAAACTGCAAATAATTTAGTATAATATTCAACTCTAAGTCATTAAAAATCCTTTCGAAGGTGTCCAACCTATCCTGCACTTCATACCTGATTCCATCCCTTGGAACAGTTTGCCACTAAGGCTAAAGTTGTCCCTTTTCAGTTTGGCAAAGTCAACTCGGGGCACCATCACCTGAGCACCATCACCAATATATAACAACATTTATAGCATCTAATTGGGCATTTTGCAGCTTTTTTCCCATCATGGTGTTGAATATTGACTGCAAGTTAGGTTTAGCTGCCCTAAGCCTACTCCTTCTACTCTGGAGATGGAATTCCTAGCAACAATTCTCATTCGTTGGCTCATTCTTTACCTATAATAAGATGATTAGTTTCTTATAAAGAATGGCTACCTCAATGGTACTCATGTATGTAATGGGACTTATTCTATATATACTACTATATAGTTTTGAAAATCAAAATATATAGCAAGTATGCTCTCTCATATCTCTCGACCCATTCTAGAGTAATAACTTCTTCTCTATCTTTAATGGATTCAAGTATCACTTTGGTTACCTACGTAACCTAAGCTTTGATAAAATTGTCAGGACCGTGCTACACCCCTGTACTGAATGTAACCTATATTGTGTACTGCGATGGTACTCACTTGATGTAGGACGATTATCAAGGGTGGAAAAGTAGTAATAATCCAAAATAAACCCATTGTATATCTCACAGTGTAAAGAAAAAAATATAATAATCAACAAAGAAATAAATAGGCAGTATAGTAATAACTAAAATGAACAACATAATCATAATGCCACAATTCACAATAGTTATATACATAGATCGTAGAGTTTATTCATCACATAGTATACCCAAATGTACTGCCTCTAAATAAAATAAAGCACTAATAAAGCTTCATAGTGCTAGATAGTGAAACATAAGCAATTGTAAACTCAAAAGTAGATATATGAAAGCATAGCCTCCTATCATCCTCTACACAACTTCATGCACTAACCCATATTTGCTATCTATTCTAACATTTAAGAGTATTCGAGATAATAAGAAACAAAGCATAAAATCTCGAGTCAGACAATGGTTTGGTATGAGCAATCTACAATATCAAAATACTATTAAAGTCGATGTAGCAAAGTATAAGACATTGGGTATGTAGAATCATACATGACCTGAGAGTTAGCATACAACGTCAATATATACCAATCTACTATCATCGTCATATGGGTGTACTAAAAGTCAATGTTTCAGGTGTGTAGGCATCTGTGCCAATAATTTTTTGATCAGGTGACATCGCTAGTGTGCTAAAGTAAAGATAGAAAACATCGCATCCATCAAACAATCCTCACATCACTTAGGTACTTTGGGTATATGATTGCTCGTACGGCCCCATCAATGGCCAAAGACTACTCATCATCTCCATTTCTCAATACTGGTCCCAACACCACTTCGTAAGGCTAGGAACTAATCCACAAATCAACAAGGTCTAAGGTATATGGATTCATACCAACAAATACAGGTGAGCATCCTCACGTACCCACTATTAATGAGCATACGTCAAAACCTCTGAGTTATCAAAGATTCCTTTACACACGTCTCCATAGTAGAATATATCATCATTCTATTTCATTCATCTCCATAGTTAAACACATTTGTTCCACCCACAAGTTCCCATCATTAAACTGGTCCTTATGGATCATCGTTACTACTCCCATTATCGAGTTGCCATCATTCGGAATATTTCTAAACACCCATCATAAGTTGTAGAGTCATCATAATCAAGTCTTGAAATGAAGTTAAAGCATTACATCATTGCTTCACTAGCAATACCACTAGTCATAGAGCCATAACTTCCAAATCAAATGTCAAAAGAATGCGCGGACCACCATAGCATGCTCCCTAAACCATGCCTTGATTCCTCAAAAATCATTGTGATCGGCAGCGATCACATATGGTGTCTTAGACCACTTTTGGTCTTTACCGACCATTTCAGTTAGCCACATAGCCATAATGGGAACCTATTGACACCTTCAATTTTCCCGAAAGCTCGTGCCTTGTCAAACCCGAAGTCAAATCATCTAAGTCCTGAAGCTTTAATGCCTCCACCTCAAACCAATTGGTGTTGGGAAAAAATGCTTAGGCGTAACATTGTCTCATGTTTCCTAATTTCAAGCATGGAGCCATCCCTTAACTTCCCTGAAATCTAAAAATCATGAGCCCGAAGCACATCATCCCCAACCACTATCTAAATCATCTAAAACTCCATCATTTCAAACCCAAACATCGTGCAATAGAATGTGTAGGTTTCTTAGGCCTTCATGAATATCCAAAAATGACTGCATATGATTTCGAGCAATTTAACTCACCAATTCATTAAACATATATCTGATGACTATATACAAGCATCATACTGTTAATACCTTAGTTGTTTATTTTGATGATAACAACCTTGATAACAACAATATACATTCATATAAAATATAGATACTAATGTTTGGTCAAGTTATATAGTATATGTTTGATGTGTGTTTAGTGTTTGATTATAACAAAATATATATATCGAATTATAGATGTGTTTGCAGATTTTACTATACACATATAAATATTCATTTTGAGTAATTATACTATTGCACAGAATTTAACAAATTCAATCAGCATTTTATTCAATATAATATTTTATTCAGTACAATGTTTTCAGTTCATACACTGATCTCATACAGTACACTGATTTCCTATTTACAGTTCACTCTCATTCATACAATTTATTGTTACATTTCTGTCCTCACTACATCACTCATACACTCAGTCTTCTGCATCTGCATTGTCCAGCTCCAGTATTTGTCTTGTCTCCTGTGTACCTGTATAATTAAAAATCTACAGCAGTAATCTGAACAGAAACGAATTTAATTTGCAAAAATATAAAATTTGTTTTTAAAGCTGTCTCAGATATATGGCTTAAACGTCATCATCTTTGATTGTGTAATATCTGTGCATATCAGTATTCATATCAGGGACAGGTAATTACGAGTGGCTGCAGTACACACGTATGCACGTGTGCACTGCCTCGCCAACTCGAGTGCACAAAGTCAAATCAAAATCAGATTCAACACAAGTGCAAATGGCCTTGACCAACATATCAATGATCACTGCAACAATGAAATATGCATGTACACGGTGCAGTCAACAAAAGTCAAAGAAGTACATAATGGCCAAGCAAGTATACAGCAATGTACTCGATCAAAACAAAGCTGTACATGTACTCGAGACAACATAAAGACAGAAACAACATGCACAACTTCAAATATATAAGCAACTGAAATGTCAAGACTCAACCAAGATCACAAGCAATACAATCAGAGTTAACTGCAAGCTACAACATGAATAGCACATATATACATACAACGGCAACTGACTCAACAAGGAAAAGGTCAGAATGAATAAACTCAAGTCCAGATGTTCAAATGAAACTACAAAGTGAAGTCTCAACAATAATCCAGTCCACTTACACAATGCAAATGAGAAAGAACTCAAAAGCATACAACATCTCAATGCATCACAATGAACAAGTAAAACAGTGATGGAACTGGAAAATTCAAATGAATCAGTAATGTATGCAGTGCAATAGAGAGTTTACAAAACCATCAAAATGGATCAAGTAAACTGATGCAGCAGTCTCAATCAAGACACAATGGCAACTACAAATGACAGAAATGAACAATCAAAGTCAGGAATCATGACATAGCAGTACATAGCAACATGGTCAAGTGCACCAGTTCAATGTACACAGGGATCAAAGCCTACAGAAGTACAACATGCAACATGTACAATCAGTTGAAACAGAGGGAACTGGTTAGTACAACAGTGAAAACATCAATGCACATGAGCACAGCAACTAACCCCAAATGTACAACTGCAACTACACTGTCAAAGCAAACAAGTGAAGTTCAAGCAGAGATCAATATGGCAACACAGATGTACACATGATACTGAATATACAAAAGACCGTGTCAACAGTCTCGACCAAATCTAACAATGTCAGTGAAGATCAAAGTCAGGTGAGGTCAAGATAAAACAAAATAAGTCAGCGGTATTATCAAGCAAGTGCAACCAAACAATTATGAACAAGTTAAAATGGTGAAGAACAGAAAGGCAGAAAACCAGATAATGTCATAAAAACAAGTATGCAGAGAAGTCACAGTGAAGTCGACAAGAAAAGAATATCACAGAACAAAGTATGATCAGAAAACAAAATTGTCAAAGCCGTATGTTTGAAAAAGTCAAGTTTTATAAATTAGGAAAGTATCAGAAATCAAAAGGGTTCGACTGTTTAAAATAAAAAGATCGAACGTTCAGAAATCGAAGCCGTGGATCAAAAGATATTTCCAAAAATACGAAAGTGTAAAAACAGAAAGAATCAACAACGTGGTGATCAAGGAATACAAATCAGATGCCTATATAAAGAGACCCAAAATCATCATCGACTGCGTGGTGAAGAGCAGAGAAAATAAAACCCAATCATCACCGACATAAGACTCAAGCATTCAAGTATAATCAGAGAAGAATCACATACCAATTCCAGATTGAAGAAGCTGTTGCTCCAAACTAGAATCGCTAGAGACGACAAGCCGAAGTCCTAATTCAGAGCAATTCATCGAGTCGAATTCGATCTACAATCGAGAAGCAGCCAAAGCAAAGCTACATGAAGCATCCATCGACAGAGCGAAACGCAAATTCCTATCGATCGATCAAATAGGCACATCTTCGAAAGCCCTAATTTTGGAACAAAGAAAAGAACGAGCAAGCCGCCATTTTCACAAAAAGGAACCGGCCGGAGAAAAAAAGAGAAAGGGGATAATCATTTGTCACTAATAGTTTTGGGCTGGTTCAATTTTCTTTTGGGCTTGGAGTATTTATCAATTAGGGTTTTAAGTTTTAGTTTCAATTCTTATTGGGCCGGGTTTAAATAATTTAGTTTAGGCCTAGTTTATTTGAGGGCAAAATTGTTTTAAAATTGTCAATCTATATTTTGCCCTGGGTTTAAATCTGTATTTTGTTTTTCAGTTTGTATTTTCAAAGTCCAGTCAGGGTAAATCACCACCTAGGGTTTAGGTAGTGTCAGATTGTCTAGTTAGGGTTAGTTCGGTGAGCAGGGTGTGCGAGTTTACAAAGCTCTATAGGCGGAGCAGGGTGTGCGAGTCTGTAGGAGTGTTTGTAAGCGAGATACTGTCTAATCCTAATAGAAATCTGGGAATGCAGCAGTAGGCAAGGGTTGCCGAAGCTGGGTAAATTTTGTGTGTGATTTACTTTTCTGCATATTTACTTCTCTGCAGTTTGATTACATGTTTAATTCGTTAAAATTTTCTATAACCCTATTCACCCCCCCCCCTCTAGGTTTAATCTAGATCCTACAAGTGGTATCAGAGCGAGGTAAATTTTTTTTAACTCTAGAGTCATGAATCTATCAAATAATGCTTTTTCTGAGGGGAAATCTATTGCTAGGCCACCAATGTTTAATGGTAATGATTATGCTTACTGGAAAGTTAGGATGAGTATCTATCTTAGTTTTGTTGACTACGATGTTTGGGATATTATTGAATCTGGCTATAAAACTCCCACTATAACTGTCGGTGATACTGAGATCCCTAAACCAAAGGATAGGTGGGATGCTAATGATAAGAAATTAAAAACTACTAATGCTAAAGCCATGAATGCTCTGATCTGTGCTCTTGATAAAACTGAATTTAATAGAATTTCTCATTGTAAAACAGCATAGGAAATTTGGCATACTTTGGAGGTGACACACAAAGGAACTTCTCAAGTCAAAGAGTCTTGTCTAGCCCTGTTCAGCAATGAATAAGAGAACTTTGTGATGGACAAAGGCGAGAGCATAAAGGATATGTTTGGACGCTTCTCAACCTTGGTGTACAATGCTAGAGCGCTTGGAAAGGTATTCTCTGAGGCAGAGCTAGTGAGGAAGATTCTACGAGTCTTACCGATGAACTTTAAGGCAAAAGTCACGGCAATACAAGAATCAAAAGATTTAAGTAAACTGAGCATGGAGGATTTGATCGGAAATCTGATGACGTATGAGCTTGAGTTAAAAGCAAAGGAGGAACGCATCAATTCCGAACCAAAGAAGAAGACAATTGCCTTAAAGAGCAGAGAAGAGAGAGATGAAGAAGAAGAAGAAGATCCAATTGAAGTGCTTGCAATGGCTGTCAATAATCTTAGAAGAAGATTCAAGCCATGCAAGAAGAAAACCAGTGGTAATAGGTCAAAAGATTCTGACAACTCTGAAAATGAATTAACCTGCTATAACTGCAACAAGCCTGGTCACTTGAAACAAAATTGTCCACTTCTCAAAAACAACAAGGGAAAGAAAAAGAAGAAAAAGGCCTTCGCTGCGACTTGGGATGATGAGGAAGGAGAGGAAGTTTCAACTGATAGCTCAGAGGAGGCTAACTTGTGTCTTACGGTGAGATCAGATTCAGAAGCAAACTCAGAGGATTCAAGATCAGATTCAGAAGCAAGCTCAAAGGAATCTAGTGAGGTAAAGAACTATACTTATAAAGAACTTGTTTATTTGTGCCTTGATCTTACCAAAACAGTTGATGCTCTTGATTCTAAAATTGATAAACTGAAATTTGATAGGAGAGAACTTGCCCGTGAAAATTTTAGGTTAGAAACTGAACTTGAAAAGAATCAGAACCTAGATTGTAAAAACTGTAAAACTTTAGATTCAGAATTATCAAAACTGAAGAATAGCTTTGAGAATCTTGAAAAAGAAAACTTGAATCTTAAGGAAATCATTGAAACTAGGAAAAAGGATTTTATAAACAGATGCACCTCACTTGTGACTGAAAACACAACACTGAAAACCAAAGTCCAAAATCTTGAGAAATCACTGAGTAACTTTTCAAGAGGAGAAAAATCATTCAATATGTTATTAGGAAATCAATTGTTTGCTAACAATAGAAAAGGACTAGGTTTTGGAAAATCACAAGTTGATGATAGTGCAAAAGGAAAGGGTATCTTTACTGAATGTGAAATAATTGGACATCATATTGAAAATTGTAGTCATAGGAACAAGAACACAAAATTTATAAAAGTTTGGGTTCCTAAAAATTCAACAAACAAATTTCATGTCTATTGGAACAAGAATGAAAAGACAAAACAAGTTTGGGTTCCAAAAGGATTGTATGTTCAAAATTATTCTGCCACTAACAACCATGGACCTATAAAAACAAATAGGTCACAAAAATCTTTAACCATGTAGGTGTGGTGGCAGGCTAAGGAACAACATTAGTGTTATTTGGATTCTGGCTGTTCCAGATACACAACGGGCGAATCAACGTTCCTTAGCCTAGTTTAAAGGTGACAGATTCACTATGGGCAAACAACGAAAGATTATCGTACAGGTAAAACAGGTAGTTGTATTTATTTTCAAACGATAGATAACCGGTAAGAATCTGCATTATAATCCGAATCAAATCAGCCAGTTATGATTGATGATGTTAATTCTGTTTTTTTAACCAATCATCTTACTCGAGATAATTATGATGGTTGACAGATTCTAACTTACTATGATCTTACATGATTTATTCTTATCTATGACTTTGACTTCTGCTTAAAAAATTGATCAACCATTTTTCTTGAATTTAATCTGTTTAGTCAAATTATGATGTTGATTGATTATTGAGTACTCATGCTATAAAAGTATTTTTAGAAACTTTTGAAACTATTGAAACTTCACTGGTAAAAACTTCAAATTATTCTTGAGATAATAATGATGCTTTAACTATGATCCTATGAAAGGAATAAGCACTCGCTCTTCATTTGATAAAAATCTGTGTGCGTTGTGTTGTCACATTAGCTTTACTTCTGATTCTGTTAAAATGAAAGTTGGATTTGAGAGACTTAAAATTGAACTTAATTAATTTGAAAGAAGAAATATCGAGGGATAATCAGTTCACTTCTCTATCTTACTACTTCTAGACCCGATATTATGTTTTCTGTGTGTTTGTGTGCACGTTTTCAATCTAATCCTAAAGAATCTCATTTGAAAGCCACTAAACGAATTTTAAGATATCTTTCACACATACACAAATTTGGACTATGGTATCCTTCTTGTGAAAATTTTGATTTAGATGGTTTTCTCTGATGCTAATTATGCGGGTTCATTAGTTGACAGGAAAAGTACTAGTGGGACATGTTTCATGCTAGGACATTCATTAGTTTCATGGTCTAGTCGAAAATAAAATTGTGTTGCATTATCCACCACTGAAGCAGAATATATTGCATTAGGAAGTTGTTGTGCTCAAATTTTATGGATGATGCAAACTCTTTCTGATTTTGGCTTATTTTTTAAACTAGTTCCATTAAAATGTGATAGTAAAAGTGTAATAGACTTGTCTAATAATCCTGTTCATCATTCACGCACGAAACACATTGATGTGAGACACCACTTTCTTAGAAATCACATTGCTAGGAAAACATTTGCATTGAATTCATTTCAACCGAGAATCAACTTGCTGATATTTTCACAAA
This sequence comes from Allium fistulosum, assembly GCA_030737815.1. Taxonomy (NCBI): domain Eukaryota; kingdom Viridiplantae; phylum Streptophyta; class Magnoliopsida; order Asparagales; family Amaryllidaceae; genus Allium; species Allium fistulosum. The sequence goes on from CM060902.1 coordinate 242,605,759, forward strand.
ACCCCTCCCCGAAGACAGATTTTCAAGATTACGTTTGGATTTGGGGATTATGGAAATTGACTAATCATTTTTCAATTTTTGGTTGAAATATTCTTGAATATTTATTTTCAACTTCATTTTTATAGAATTCAAACCTGTTTTGGATATCATTCAAAGATTGATTCGAATATGGTATTCAGTAGTGGAAATTCGTTTGGTTTATGAAATTTCATAATATGATTAATTTGGTAACTTATTCCACGACCATTTCTATTTCTACCATCTTTCTATCATTCATAATGGTTTTGAAAAATGAGAAGAGTGAATTGCTTTTTAAATTAAAAAGGAAAATAAAGAAAAATTTAAAAAAATATATTTCTCATGCATCCATTCTCATTTAAAAGTCCTTATGGTTATGCATGGATGGATCATGTGAAGTTATCATCACTCCATTCTCATTTAAAAGTCCTTATGGTTATGCATGGATGGAGCTTAATGACTAATGAGTAACTGCTAATCCCATTTAAAAGTCCTTATGGTTATGCGTGGTTAGTAAGTGCTTATTTCTTTTGTGCTTAAATGTCAAATCTTTTTAAAATTATAATAAATAGAATAAAACATCTCTCTTCTCATTATAAAAACCAAATCATCGATCCATTCTCTATGATGTGGAAATTGTTATCTTGTTATGATATATTATGGTTTTTCCCTGTTTTTTCCATTTGTTTTCCCCTACTGTTTTATTATTTTTTGTCAGTCTTTTGATGATAACAAAAGGGGGAGAAGGAAGAGATTTTGATAAGAAAATAAGTATTTTTGAAATACTACACCAAATTTGTTGAATGTTGTTAGTTATTTTCTATAGTTCTTTTATTCGTGTAATTTCCTAAATCTTCTAAAAAGGAGTGGACTCAGTTGTAGGGGGAGTATTCATGTAGGGGGAGCATACATATAGGGGGAGCTAAATATGTCATGATTAAACACATCTACTGGAATTTCAAAATCTTTAATATATGTTTGTCATCATCAAAAGGGGAGATTGTTTGATGTGTGTTTAGTGTTTGATGATAACAAAATATATATATCGAATTATAGATGTGTTTGCAGATTTTACTATACACATATAAATATTCATTTTGAGTAATAATACTATTGCACATAATTTAACAAATTCAATCAGTATTTTATTCAATATAATATTTTATTCAGTACAATGTTTTCAGTTCATACACTGATCTCATACAGTACACTGATTTCCTATTTACAGTTCACTCTCATTCATACAATTTATTGTTACATTTCTGTCCTCACTACATCACTCATACACTCAGTCTTCTGCATCTGCATTGTCCAGCTCCAGTATTTGTCTTGTCTCCTGTGTACCTGTATAATTAAAAATCTACAGCAGTAATCTGAATAGAAACGAATTTAATTTGCAAAAATATAAAATTTGTTTTTAAAGCTGTCTCAGATATATGGCTTAAACGTCATCATCTTTGATTGTGTAATATCTATGCATATCAGTATTCATATCAGGGACAGGTAATTACGAGTGGCTGCAGTACACACGTATGCACGTGTGCACTGCCTCGCCAACTCGAGTGCACAAAGTCAAATCAAAATCAGATTCAACACAAGTGCAAATGGCCTTGACCAACATATCAATGATCACTGCAACAATGAAATATGCATGTACACGGTGCAGGCAACAAAAGTCAAAGAAGTACATAATGGCCAAGCAAGTATACAGCAATGTACTCGATCAAAACAAAGCTGTACATGTACTCGAGACAACATGAAGACAGAAACAACATGCACAACTTCAAATATATACAAGCAACTGAAATGTCAAGACTCAACCAAGATCACAAGCAATACAACCAGAGTTAACTGCAAGCTACAACATGAATAGCACATATATACATACAATGGCAACTGACTCAACAAGGCAAAGGTCAGAATGAATAAACTCAAGTCCAGATGTTCAAATGAAACTACAAAGTGAAGTCTCAACAATAATCCAGTCCACTTACACAATGCAAATGAGAAAGAACTCAAAAGCATACAACATCTCAATGCATCACAATGAACAAGTAAAACAGTGATGGAACTGGAAAATTCAAATGAATCAGTAATGTATGCAGTGCAATAGAGAGTTTACATAACCATCAAAATGGATCAAGTAAACTGATGCAGCAGTCTCAATCAAGACACAATGGCAACTACAAATGACAGAAATGAACAATCAAAGTCAAGAATCATGACATAGCAGTACATAGCAACATGGTCAAGTGCACCAGTTCAATGTACACAGGGATCAAAGCCTACAGAAGTACAACATGCAACATGTACAATCTGTTGAAACAGAGGGAACTGGTTAGTACAACAGTGAAAACATCAATGCACATGAGCACAGCAACTAACCCCAAATGTACAACTGCAACTACAATGTCAAAGCAAACAAGTGAAGTTCAGGCAGAGATCAATATGGCAACACAGATGTACACATGATACTGAATATACAAAAGACCGTGTCAACAGTCTCGACCAAATCTAACAATGTCAGTGAAGATCAAAGTCAGGTGAGGTCATGATAAAACAAAATAAGTCAGCGGTATTATCAAGCAAGTGCAAGCAAACAATTATGAACAAGTTAAAACGGTGAAGAACAGAAAGGAAGAAAACCAGATAATTTCATAAAAACAAGTATGCAGAGAAGTCACAGTGAAGTCGACAAGAAAAGAATATCACAGAACAAAGTATAGATGATCAGAAAACAAAATTGTCAAAGCCGTATGTTTGAAAAAGTCAAGTTTTATAAATTAGGAAAGTATCAGAAATCAAAAGGGTTCGACTGTTTAAAATAAAAAGATCGAACGTTCATAAATTGAAGCCGTGGATCAAAAGATATTTCCAAAAATACGAAAGTGTAAAAACAGAAAGAATCAACAACGTGGTGATCAAGGAATACAAATCAGATGCCTATATAAAGAGACCCAAAATCATCATCGACTGTGTGGTGAAGAGCAGAGAAAATAAAACCCAATCATCATCGACATAAGACTCAAGCATTCAAGTATAAATCAGAGAAGAATCACATACCAATTCCAGATTGAAGAAGCCGTAGCTCCAAACTAGAATCGCCAGAGACGACAAGCCGAAGTCCTATTTCAGAGCAATTCATCGAGTCGAATTTGATCTACAATCGAGAAGAAGCCAAAGCAAAGCTACACGAAGCATCCATCGACAGAGCGAAACGCAAATTCCTATCGATCGATCAAATAGGCACAGCTTCGAAAGCCCTAATTTTGGAACAAAGAAAAGAACGAGCAAGCCGCCATTTTCACAAAAAGGAACCGGCCGGAGATAAAAAGAGAAAGGGGATAATCATTTGTCACTAATAGTTTTGGGCCGGTTCAATTTTCTTTTGGGCTTGGAGTATTTATCAATTAGGGTTTTAAGTTTTAGTTTCAATTCTTATTGGGCCGGGTTTAAATAATTTAGTTTAGGCCTAGTTTATTTGAGGGAAAAATTGTTTTAAAATTGTCAATCTATATTTTGCCCTGGGTTTAAATCTGTATTTTCAAAGTCCAGTCAGTGTAAATCACCACCTAGGGTTTAGGTAGTGTCAGATTGTCTAGTTAGGGTTAGTTCAGTGAGCAGGGTGTGCGAGTTACAAAGCTCTATAGGCAGAGTAGGGTGTGCGAGTCTGTAGGAGTGTTTGTAAGCGGGATACTGTTTAATCCTAATAGAAATCTAGGAATGCAGCAGTAGGCAGGGGTTGCCGAAGCTAGGTAAATTTTGTGTGTGATTTACTTTTCTGCATATTTACTTCTCTGCAGTTTGGTTACGTGTTTAATTCGTTAAAATTTGCTATAACCCTATTCACCCCCCCTCTTGGGTTAATCTAGATCCTACAGTATATAGTGCAAAATATTATACAGTTGTTGAATCGAAGACTGTGTAATATAAAGACTAAAGAAATGGACATGAAGACTCATGAGTACAAAGGCCAAGATGTGAAGATCTCAAGACTATATTATAGTGTATAGAGTCATAGAATATTGTTAAATTCCCTAGTAGCAATCTTTGATCTCCATCTCCTATTTTCTATCTTTTATTTTTTATTAAAAAACAAAATAAATTTTCAAAATATATTTCATAATATTTAATAAGTTTTTCAAAGTTCAAAATGTTTATAAACTATGTTCAAACAATTTTAAAAAGTATCAAATTATTTTACAAATCATAGGATTTTCAAAACATTTTAAAATAAATAAGATTTCAAAATACACATGCATAAGTCAACATATCGGTAGTGTTGGATATGTTTCTACCATCATCGAGCCAACACGAGGAAGCAAGGGACGAGCCACCAGAATAACCGAGCCAGCTATACAGCATCCCCTAACCAAACTCACCCACCGGTCCACTGTGTCCTTCCACCGAACCAAGCACACCGATCCACTGTGTCCTTCCACCGAACCAAGCACACCGGTCCACTGTGTCCTTCCACCGAACCAAGCACACCGGTCCACTGTGTCCTTCCACCGAACCAAGCACACCGGTCCACTCGTGTCCTTCCACCGAACCAAGCACACCGGTCCACTGTACTCCCACCACCGAACCAAAGGAAACTGGACCAGCTCCACCAGGCCAGATTACGTCAGCCCAGGCCTGCCAGCTGCTATCTACCTCCAAGACCCCTACCCCTAGTCTCACTCTATAAATAGAGGGGCAGAGGTACAGCAATGGGGGACAAGTTTGAGAGCTCAAGCACGGAGAGAACTTTCAAACAACTTTCTTTTACTTGTATCAAAGCTTTGTACTTGTAATCGAAACAAGAGAAGAGAAATAACATATAAAGTGGACGTAGGCACATTCTGGCTGAACCACTATAAATCTGCGTGTCTTTTTACAGTTTAGCCCCTACTTTTCATATATTTGCATAAATCACCCAAATCACTAAGAGCAACATAAGATCTACTAAATCATACAACTTTGAGGTGTTTGTCCATTTTTTGTGCAAACATTTTTGGTGCTTTCACTGAGAACTTGAAGACTCGAAGCTTCAGCTTCATCCACTTAACATTTTTCCTAACAACATCATCCACCGTTCGGAAAACATGCCTCCCAAGCAGAAAAAAGATGTTAACAAAGGAAAAAACATCGCTTCCAGCAGTGTTCCAGATCTAGCGGTCACGGATCAAGTAAATCGTCCTCCTCTAGCGGCAGTACCGAATGAAGGACAGGCTAATCCGACCACTCCTACCGTAGAACAGCCCGCAGCAATTACTAGGGCAGATCTAGACAGGGTTGTGGTTGAAGTAACTAATCGCTTCACGTCCCAGCAGGAAGCCTTGGTGGACCATCTCATGTCACGCTTAAGGGATGCTGAAGAGTCCAACCGCAACACTGAATCATGAGGCGAGTCCCAGTCTGGAGGGTCTCAGAGACAACAAAGATCTTCCTTCTTCGAAGGAGCTAATGGCAGAAGCAGCCATGGTAGGAGTCGAGATCGAGCACAGCCCGAAGTTAGGCCTGAAGAAACGCTTGGAACCGAACCCCACGGGGGAGGTACAGGGCGGAGGTCAACTGTAGCTGAGCCTGTCATACTGCCTAACCACGGAAACGCCAGTGACCGGGGCCGAGCTAGAGTCCAGCCCGAAGTTGGACCCGAGGAAGTGCTTAGATCAGAACCCAGCAGGGGAAGATCAAGGCAAGGGCCAACTATGGCTGGCCCTAACATGCTCCCAGAAGACCAAAGGCAGCCACCGGAAAATATGAGGAATGATAGACGATACCATCCCTACAGATCATCTGGACGGGATCAATCCCACAGAACAGAGCCAAATTCGTTTCTATCTGCTCCAAATTCTGATGAAAGGATGGCACGCTTATTCAGAGAGTGCGTCCAACGGGAGCAAAGAGATCGAGGGATAGGCGCTAGGGTAACCAGCCCCTTCGCCCACAACATCGAAATTGCTATCACCCCCCGAGAATGGAAGATGACAACAATGGAACCTTACAAAGGAACCTCTGACCCCGTTGTACACTTACAGAGGTACACACAACATATGCTCATGAGTGGAGCGACAGAGGGAGTACTGTGCAAATGCTTTCCGCTCTTCTTAGCAGATCTCGCTACCTCCTGGTTCTGTCATCTACCCCAGGGATCCATCAGCTCGTGGGAAATGTTGAAAGAAAAGTTTATCAGTCAGTTCCGCATCCATGTGGAACAACCTAAGGACGCTTATTCCTTATCCAGCGTCAAACAGAAACCTGGAGAGAAACTACAGCAATACCTAACCCGGTTCAATGCCGCAGCAGCTGCAGTCCAAGATGCCGATGAGAAGCTTATCCTAATGGCCCTCTATAGTGGTGTGCATCCGGACACTAAATTTGCTAGAAGGTTGACAAAAGAAAAACCAGCTACTTTATCCGATTTCTTCCATGAGGCTGGAAAATACATGAGGCTTGAGGATGCTGCCGTTAAGGGGCAGTCAGGACAGCAAAATAAGGCAACTCCCAGCAACGCCCCTGTTGTGGCAAGGGACGTTCGAAGAAATGATTCCAGAGACAATGCTGGGGGCAAGAAGGGTGAAAAGCGCCTATATCGGCCTGGACCGAGATTCGACACTTACACTCCTTTGAACGAGACTGTCGAAAATATCTTCCTTGCCACCCAAGGCAAAGTTAGATACAAACGCCCACCATACAAGAAGGAATCTGATAACGCGCAGAAGTCTGGAAAATTCTACCGCTTCCACGAATCTCATGGGCATGATACCAATGAATGCCATCATCTCCGGGATCTGATTGAGGAACACATCAGGAGGAAGAAGCTGGAACGCTATGTAAAAAGTCAGGACAGGACTCCAGCTCCTGCCAATGAAAACCCAAGGCTGCCCTCACCGGAGACCGGCAGAGGAAACCGCAACGCTAGCGGCTCTAGTCAAGAGAAGATAGTGGTCCATACCATCTCAGGAGGACCGCACATCGCAGACAAGAGCTGGAAAGAGATGGAAAGATATGGAAAGTCGCTTAGAGACAGTAAAGACTGTGGCAATTCGGTTATAGAAGAACGCCACCCGAAACGGAAAGAAAGTGATGACATCACATTCGGTAAGCGTGACCTGGAGGGAAGGCAGTACCCTCACATGGATCCCATGGTTATCTCTGCCCGGCTCAGTCCCGCCGAAGTTTACCGAATCTTAGTAGACACTGGAAGCTCAGTGAACATCCTATTCAAACATGCATTCGACAAGATGAAATTATCAATGAAGGATGTATCTCCCTGCGATAAACCACTACACGGTTTCACTGGAGATGCGAAGATGCCCCTCGGGCAACTAGACCTCTTTGTTGAGATTGGAAGCCATCCCCGCTCCGTTGTACGAAAACAGACGTTTGTGCTAATAGAAAACCATTCGGCCTATAACGCCTTCTTAGGAAGGCCAGCCTTGTCTGACTTCCAAATTGTCCTAGCCCCATGGTGCCTAAAAATGAAATTTCCAACGGACGATGGAGTAGGGGAAGTAGAAGGAGACCAGGACGTTGCCCGAGACTGCTATGTGACTGAACTTCGCAACAACCACAGGAAGGATAAAGGGAAGGGTGTAGAGATTGCCCTCTGCACAAAAAGTCTAGAAGCATAGCAACTAAAGAAAGCCCCTCCTCTTCGATATACCAGCGACCCTTTCAATGAATTAGACCCTAGGGACAAAGAGGAGGAGGCCACCGCCGAGCCTGCAGAAGCTATGGAGTTTGTGTCTGTGGACAAGCACGACTCAAGTAGACTATTGAAAATTGGGTCCCAACTAAAAGCAGAGTTGAAGGAGCAACTCATCGACCTTCTCCGCCACAACTTGGATGTATTCGCATGGTCACACGCTGACATGACCGGAATCTCCCCCGACATAGCATGCCACGTATTAAACATTGATCCTACCAAGGCGCCCGTAAAACAAAGAAAGAGAAGTATGGGGGCAGAGCGATCAGCAGCCCTCGATGAAGAAGTAAAGAATCTACTCGCCAACGACTTCATAAGAGAAGCCATCTACCCGGAATGGATCGCTAACCCGGTGCTGGTAAAGAAGGCTAATGGGAAGTGGCGAACATGCATTGACTTTTCCAACCTAAACGACGCCTGCCCAAAGGATTGCTTCCCAATTCCCCGAATCGACCAACTTGTAGACAGCACAGCCGGGCATGAGCTCTTATCTTTTATGGACGCATACTCAGGATATAACCAAATTCCCATGCATGCTCCCGACCAAGACCACACTAGTTTCATCACCGACCGGGGTTTATACTGCTATAAGGTAATGCCTTTCGGACTTAAAAATGCAGGAGCCACCTACCAGCGCCTCGTCAACAAGATGTTTGCAGGGCTAATAGGGCAAACTATGGAAGTATACGTGGATGACATGCTGGTAAAGTCAAGGAAAGCCGACGATCATGTAAGCCACCTAGGCGAGATGTTTCAAGTACTTCGCCAGTATGGAATGAAGTTGAATCCTCTAAAATGCTCCTTCGGAGTATCATCAGGAAAGTTCTTAGGATTCATCGTCCATGCCAGGGGAATTGAAGCAAACCCTGAACAAGTCCGAGCGCTAAGGTATATCAAGATACCTTCCACTCGAAAGGAAATGCAAAGCCTGAATTAAAAAGTGGCCGCCCTAAGCCGATTCATCTCCAGGGCAACGGACAAGTGCGTCCCCTTTTCGAAGCTCTAAAGAAAGACAAAGGAAAGTTTGAATGGACTGACGAATGCTTAACCTCTTTCCTTTACTTAATCGAACACCTCCAGAAACCACCGGTACTCTCGACTCCAAGCGAAGGCGAAGAATTATACCTATACCTTGTTGTGTCATCTCACGCCCTAAGCGCTGCCTTGGTAAGGGAAGACAACCGCACGCAGTGGCCAGTTTACTTCGTCAGCAAGAGGTTTACGGGGGCAGAAGTCAGATATCCTAAACTTGAGAAGCTAGCGTACTGTTTACTAATCACATCACGGAAACTGCATCACTACTTCCAGTCCCATTCCATCAAAGTTCTGACCGATCAACCACTGAGGCAGGTACTCCATCGTCCCGACACTTCTGGGCGACTACTTAAATGGTGCATTGAACTAAGTCAGTATGATATCACCTATCACCCTCGCACCGCCATCAAAGGACAAGCTATGGCTGATTTCATTGCAGAATTCACAACCAACGAAGATAAGGAGCAATTGGAAATAGCAGAAGATATCAAGTGGAATCTCTTTGTGGATGGTGCATCGAACGAACAAGGCTTGGGGGCAGGTGTGGTAATAATCACTCCCAGGGGAAACAAACTGCACTATGCTATAAGGTTGGAGTTCGCTGCCACCAACAACGATGCAGAATATGAAGCAGTAATAGCCGGACTATAACTTGCCATAGAAATCGGAGCCAATTCTTTATGTCTTCACAGCGATTCTCAACTTATTGTTAATCAAATACTAGGAGAATTCCAAGCTCGAGAAGAATGACTCATAGCATATTTAAAGAAGACCAAGTTACTTCTCAGCCGATTGGACCACTACTTAGTCAAACACATCCCTCGGGAAGAGAACCAAGAGGCCGACGAATTGGCGAAGCAAGCAAGTGTAAGAGACGTCGCCATCCTCGGGGCAGTAACCATCTCAAAGCAACTAACCCCAAGTTTTGAGGAAGTGAATCTGATAGCTGCAACCGAAGAAGCAACTTGGATGACTCCCATCCGAGACTACCTACAAAGTGGCACACTACCTAACGGGCGTAACGAAGTCAAGAAAATCTTGAGGAAAGCTTCCCGCTACACAATACAAGAAGACATCCTCTATCGGCGTGGATTCTCTAACCCGTTATTAAGGTGTGTCGCTAGGAGGGAAGCCAAGGAAATCTTATCCAACATTCATCAAGGAAGCTGCGGAGATCACACCGGAGGGCAAACTTTAGCAATGAAGATACTCCGATATGGATATTTATGGCCGACCTTAAGCAAGGACGCTTTAGATTTCGTCAAAAACTGTGACAGATGCCAGAAGTTTGCTAAGATTCCACGGCTACCAACAACTGAGATTACTCAAATGACTAGCCCTTGGCCCTTCGCAATATGGGGAATTGACTTAATCGGCGAGCTACCAATGGGCCGAGGCGGGGCCAAATATACTATAGTGGCAGTCGACTATTTCACCAAATGGGTGGAAGCGAAACCTCTGAATAAAGTATCTTCAGCAAAAGTTATTAACTTCTTGATCAAAAATGTTCTGTGCAGGTACGGAGTCCCACTCAGAATCATATCAGACAATGGACTTCAATTTGACAGCGAGGAATTCGCCAACTGGTGCCGAGAACACGGAATTCACAAAAGCTTCTCATCCGTAGCGTACCCCCAGGCAAACGGACAAGTCGAAGCCGTCAACAAAATTCTGAAAACTCTAATCAAAAAGAAACTCGAAAAGTCAAAGGGCGCTTGGGTGGATGAACTTCCTACGGCACTATGGGCCTATCGCACATCTTTCAGAACATCAACGGGGCATACTCCTTTCTCTTTGGCATACGGATCGGAGGCTATGCTCCCAGTTGAAACCTTTGTGCCTTCCCACCGTAGGATCCACTATAACCCAGAAGAGAACGAAGAACTCCTTCACATGTCTTTGGATCTAGTTGAGGACAGGAGAAATGATGCAGTCCTTAAAGCATTGGCCCACAAGCAAAAAGTGGCAGCACAACACAACTCCAAAGTCAAGCATCGTACCTTACAAGAAGGGGATTTTGTCCTCAAGCGAATCTTCCCTCGCCCCGGAGCACTAGACCCAATCTGGGATGGACCGTATGTAATTCATAAAGATCTCCACAATGGAGCTTATATTTTGTCAACAGTGGACGGAGAGGTGTTCCAGAGGGCATGGAACATCCAACACCTCCGTCGATACTTTTCTTAACTTGTACTGCCCATATGAAGTGAATTAACAAAGAGAATCAGTGGACGTAGGCCTTTTCGTGCCGAACCACTTTAAAAAACCTTGTCTCTTTTTTAACTTGTTCCTTTATATCTTGGCTGCTTGTTAACTTTATCCTTTTCTGTTGAACAAAATCCTACGCGTATAGCAATTCCACTCAGACCACTCCACGGCACAACTTCACCTGGACAAGACCTAACAGGTACTATGCGAATCTATGCCCTCGCCAATGAGACACTTTTGCTCCGGCATCCCTCTGCTGCGGGTTAACTCATTGCTCGCGACGGCCCTTAAAGCCAATTGTAATGAGTCGATTATAAGCCACCGAGAAGGCCGACTATAGCCGAGGCAGCTCATTACGGTATTCGGCTCACCGGCAACTGTGAACCGACTATAAGCCCCAACATAAGGTGTGGCCAGCCAGGGGCAGTTCACAGTTGACGATCGGCACCCACGCTAGCCGGCCACAGTAAATCGAATAATACCCACGATTACGGGCCAAAATGGCCCGGGTAGTTACTGTGCGCGATCTCGGCTCCGATGTGTCTTAAGTGCGGCTGTGGTAAAAAAGAATTAACTCCCCGCGGAGGCGTAAGATGGGTGACAAATGTCTCCAAGACCCACAGCTAGGGAAAGTGACTATAAAGCCCGTTTGCCACGAACTTAAGCACATCGAAGGCCTTCCGTGATTGGAAGTTTTACTATTTCACATATTTCAATTTTACTTAAGAAACTTTTCTCCTATCCTCTGTAACAATCCCTGGAGTGCAGGACACGAAACAGGAGACACTCACTAATAGAAGAGGATACTCACAGCAAGATACTGGACCGCATCCCTTACTCGGTCACACAGGATATTCAAAGCTGCCATCTACAAGCAAAATATAAAGGGCGGTATTTCCTTCTTTTATATATGCCTATAATTTGTTCACACCTCACGCTAACACTGCAAGTCATGAAATTATGTTTTAAACAAGAACCTGACATCAAACACAATTTAATTACAAGAATATGCATAGCTATATGCAACATGTCAAAATAGCAAAAACATTCAAAAGACGACAAAATCAGCTTAAGTTAAAGAATTACACATCAAAAATAGAGCTATTTATTACAAGTAGCAAGAATTACAACCTTAAAGTTACTCTACTGTTTTAAGACTAACATATACAGCCATGTCAAGTCCACAAAAAGAATTTTCCAGGTCTAATCAGGGAGCCGGCTGCGTTGGAGTCTTGTCCTTGTCCTGTTGCCCACCTGTCCGGTCAGAAAAAGAAATCATTAGTGATAAGCAACAGAGTTAACAAAAGGAGACACTAATGAAGAAGAGGTTACCAGCAACTTCCCCTTGATCATCTTGGTCGTCATCCCCTACTTCCACGCCTGCCTCCACAGCTACAAACAACCGCATCCCCTCCTTCAACGCTATCTTCTCCTTCTTGGTAAACTGAGTGGTTACCGCATCCATCCTAAAGGCCGTTCCACCCTCCTTATCCGCCTCAGCCTTGGCCTCCTCTAAAGCCCTAAGGTAAATCCTAGCCATAACCCGGGGGTAGTCGTCCATCCAAGATAAGCTGCCCTGCTTCCAAATGTGAAAGTACATATCCTGCAGCATATCATCCATCATCCCCTCATTTTCCTCAAACTCCCTCATACGAGCCTCAGAAACCGATAGCCTTGCAATGGCAGCATCCCTCTCCAGTCGGTATCGCGAGCAGTCAGCCTGAAGGGACCTCCTCATCGCCTCCATCTCCTCCTTTAGCCTGACCTGAGCAAGCTCTACAGCTTCAAGCTTCCCCGACAGCTCCTCTACCTGCTCAAGATCCACCCTCCGAACCTCTTCCACTGTCGAGATGGCCATATTTATCTGCTCCTTGCAGGCAGCCTCCATCTTCCGCAATTCCGCCTTACTAGCCTCCTCCATAGTCTTCCTCAACCGCCCAGAGGCAGCCTCATGCTGAGAAATCTGAATGGCCTGATCAGCAAGTTGTTTGGCCTGGTCCGAAACCATCAATCGTAGTCGGATGTTGGCACTCCTAATCTCCTCTCCAGCCTTAACCAGCCGGGCATGATGCCCCATCAGCTTCCTAGTCTCCTCCGCCACCCGATCAATATTAGCCTTGGCCTCGTCTCCCATGGTAACTATCCAAGTAGTAAGTAAATCGAGATCTAAAGACTTGGCCTCATCAAGCACCCGTACCATAGGATTGTGGGGAAGAAGGTGCTCACTGGTAACCTCGTCAAAGGTAATATCATGGGAACTTGGATCCAGATCAGGATGACCCGCAAATGGATTACGAGCCAAGCCAGGACGATCAATCTGAGTAACGGTAGGATTTTCAGACGGGTGCGGAGAGAGTGCAAACTCAGTATCCTCCTCCGTGATATCATGAAGAAGCTGAACTGGGGGCTAAGGACAAAGTGAAGGTTCGGATAAGGGATGACTCCTCTTTCTCTTTTGAATACCCTCTTCAATAACCCCGAGAAGAGGACGGTAGCCAACTACATCCCCAGAACGGTGGGTCGAAAGCTTCGGCTTGGCGGAAGCTTTGGAGAGATTGTATTGTTCAAGCCTGTGCCGAAGATCTGAGGCCTTGGCCGTTTTACCTGCTCCTGATATGAAGAACAAGTGTCACAAGCTTACATTGATACATAATTCAAGAAACACGGTAAATTAAAAGTTAAAAGAAGAAAGGAAACACATTAGTTATACAAACCCTGGGGAGGAGTAGGATACTGCAATGAGTCCTGGATTTCATTCCAGGATGGGAGCGGATCATAAAATATTCCTAGGTCCCTATCATAAATGGAGCCTGCAGGAGTCAAAAGTTCACCTTGAGTCGTCGGAGCCACCTTGGCTGGAATAGTCTGAGAAGACTCGCTTGCACCGGTCCCGGCCTTGTCAGCTTTCCCGGATTTCTCTACCAAAGCCGGTTCTCCGTCCAGCCCCTCAAAAGCTTGGTGGAATGCATCATCCGTCCACTCCTGAATCTCGCATGCTTGCCCAGGAAGCAAGGCCCCGATGCCATCGCCACCATCACCACCTTCCTAGTCATCTCCACCCTCACCTCTCTCCTCCTCCACATCTTCCTTCCCCAGAGTAAGTGGACAAGTGTTGGGGGAAGGGCCATCCGACTTCTTAAGCTTCTTACCTCCGACCACTGGAGATTTTGAGAAAGGTTTCCTCTTGCCACTCTCTATTGTGACGCCTCCCTTAGCTTGAGCAGCCGCCCTCTCCTCCGCCGTTTCCCTCTACTTGACTACTGACTGCTGTGGAAGGATCAAATCATACTCCAGAAGGGTCGCATTTCTGATCAGGTAAGCAGCCGATCTATCTCTCCCGGGGATAGCTTCTATCTCAACCGCCATCCGAACCAGGCGATCAGTCTCCACAACCGCAAAGCCACCTGTCGCTAGCAAAAAATTGAAGACGTATGAGAAGAAGCATCGCAACCAGAATGGACATTATAAATAAAGCATCGACTTACATCCAGAGGTGAAACGCCGAATAGAAACAGAGTCATCCCTGACGAAGAACCACTCCTTCTTGAACATGCTGTACTTAGAATACAGATCCAAGACCGGCTTGAAGGTTACAGCTGACTCCAAGCTGATGTATGTGGACCCCTTCTTATAGCCCCTCAAATTATATAAATACTGGATCTCCCAGTTGGAAGGAGCACGCCCATGCTTCCTCTGAAAGATGACGAAGAGGCTCACCAGTATAGTATAAGAGTTGGGTTGAAGCTGGAATGGGGCCCCCTTTAGATATGTAAGAAAGCTGAGTACCCAAGCATTAAGAGGCGGGATGGCACCACACATACAGTGGTATCTGCTGTAGGCAAAGTACCCTTCGGGAGGGTCATATGGCATAACTTCTCTCCCTGGCAACAGCATGCGCGCCCTATCAATTCCGAAAGAACGGGAGATGACATCGAGCTGTTCTTCCTTGAGGGAGCTGGGAAAGAAATCGGGCGGGGAGTTCAGAAGTTCCTGAGGGCCGTACCCGTCCACCAGTGATCTCGGGGCAGATCCGTGACGTTCCCGTCCTGGTTGAGCAGGGGGCACTGCGGAAGATTCTCCTTCGCCCTGGGACTTCTTTTTATCTGATCGAGTTTCTGCTTTGCGAGACATTTATCTGCAACACAAAAGCACGTTGTTAAAACAAAGGATGTAGAGACATAAACAGAAAGCCCATTCGGCATTCTCGTTCTCGAAGACCCCATTCGGCATTCTCGTTCTCGAAGACCCCATTCGGCATTCTCGTTCTCGAAAACCCCATTCAGCATTCTCATTTTTAGAAAGCCAATTCGGCATTCTCGTTCTCGAAGACCCCATTCGGCATTCTCGTTCTCGAAAACCCCATTCGGCATTCTCATCACGAAAAGCCCATTCGGCATTCTCATCACGAAAAGCTCATTCGGCAGAAATAAACTAACCTGGTCCGGTAGCTGAGTGTGGCTCGGCACGTATTGATCCGGTAGTTCAAAAGTTGGTTCGGCTATCTCGTTCAGTAAGGAAGAACAAGGGCCTGCGTCTCCTACTTATAGGGGAAGGCCGGATAACCAGACCAGCCGGTTGGGTTCTCAGACCGGATATGGCTGTTAAGACCAAAACAAAGCACGACATATGTTGGACATATGCCCTACTTTGAGGGGAAAATGTTGGATATGTTTCTACCATCATCGAGCCAACACGAGGAAGCAAGGGACGAGCCACCAAAATAACCGAGCCAGCTATACAGCATCCCCAAACCAAACTCACCCACCGGTCCATTGTGTCCTTCCACCGAACCAAGCACACCGGTCCACTGTGTCCTTCCACCGAACCAAGCACACCGGTCCACTGTGTCCTTCCACCGAACCAAGCACACCGGTCCACTGTGTCCTTCCACCGAACCAAGCACACCGGTCCACTGTACTCCCACCACCGAACCAAAGGAAACCGGACCAGCTCCACCAGGCCAGATTACGTCAGCCCAGGCCCGCCAGCTGCTATCTACCTCCAAGACCCCTACCCCCAGTTTCACTCTATAAATAGAGGGGCAGGGGTACAGCAATGGGGGACAAGTTTGAGAGCTCAAGCACGGAGAGAACTTTCAAACAACTTTCTTTTACTTGTATCAAAGCTTTGTACTTGTAATCGAAACAAGAGAAGAGAAATAACATATAAAGTGGACGTAGGCACATTCTGGCTGAACCACTATAAATCTGTGTGTCTTTTTACAGTTTAGCCCCTGCTTTTCATATATTTGCATAAATCACCCAAATCACTAAGAGCAACATAAGATCTACTAAATCATACAACTTTGAGGTGTTTGTCCATTTTTTGTGCAAACAGGTAGATTTTTCGTCGACATATATGCTGCAAAACAGTTTTTCAAGTTTTGAAATGAAGTGTCTATTCGTTGCAACTCTTCGCGAACGCATCTATTTATACACTATATACAAGGGGTTTCAAATGAATTTTTTAGCAGTTATTATCTTATTTTCTTCCCTCCTCTTACACTCTTGAAAACTCCGTTGAAATTATACACTTTCCTCTCCAAAATCAAATAGAATTAATTCAAACTTCTTTATATTGATTCAATATTACTTTCTTACTATTTTGAAACCATCTCTCTCTTAAATCAAAGATCAAAGTGCTATCCAAGAGGCTATAGGACCCATTGTATCCACAGTTTAAGAAATTGTCTATGCAAAAATCATCACACTCTATTTGTACTTACTTGGGTGTGATTGTAGCCCATTTAAATCATTTGGATGTGCTTGGTAGCCCAGAAATTTGAGTGGGTGTGCTTGTAGCCCATCCAAATAAAGTGGGTGTACCCTAAGCTCGTAAATCAAGAGGGTGTGTCTTGTAGTCATGGAATCGAAATAGTACTTGGGTTTGCCTTCTGCCCGTTTAAATTTGGCATTTGAAAAGAAATCTGTACAAGCAATTGTATGGGACTAGATGTAGGGGAAATCTAAACTAGTATAAAATCCTTGGTGTCATCTCCCTAACTCTCTATTTTACTTTATTACCTATAATTATATCTGTGATTAATTGTTGATATATTTCTATGTTGAAAATCTGTGATTTAATATTAGATTTGAAATAAATTTAAAAAGATATAAAAAAAATTTTAAAACACTATTCACCCCCTCTAGTATTTAATTAGTCTTAAGATCCATAATTCTGCAACTCACATTTGGTATCAGAGCATTAGGTTTTCAAAAACTCATAATTTGATTTTTGAAAAGTTTAAATGGCTAGCAATATTTTTAACACTTTTGCAAAAAAATAATTTGTGAAACCAAAATGTTATTAAAAACTAATTGTTTAGAAATGTTACTTGATTTCTTGAAAAGGTATGATTTTGAATTGCTAGAACAAGCTTATTATATGGCTAATGATGAGAAGACACTTGAAAATCAAACATCACAAATCAAGGACATTGGATATTGGATGCTCAAGGCATATGACTTGAAATACGGAAATCTTAAAGGATATTGTCTACAACGATGGTGGATCCGTTAACTTCGAAGGCAAATCAAAAGGATATATGATTGCATTGACAATGTCAGTAACTCTGAAACTCCTACTATTTCTAATGTTTTGCTAGTTAGAAATCTAGAATATAACTTGCTTAGTATTAGTCAATTGTGTGATAAGGGTTTTAAAATTATGTTTGAAAAAGATAATTGTCATACCAAAGATAATGAGTCAAACATTAACTTTGAAGGTATCAAGAAACGTAACATTTATATTTTAAGTATGAAAGTGTCCAATGATAATTTATGTCTTTTGGCTGAATCTAATAACCATTGGATTTAGCATAAAAGATTTGATCATTTGAATTTTGAACACCTTTCTAGTTTACAAGATATGGACTTGTTAGGGATCTTCCTAAAATGAGTTTTAATGTCAATAATTTATGTGACGTCTGTTGTAACAACCCTACATTTTGGCCTATATTTTAAAATGTGACTTTATTTTATTTTGAAACTATTTTAAACTTGTTTGATTTCAAACATTTCATTTTTAAAATAAATGTTAATTATTATGTGAACTATAATTTCAAACTAGTATAAATTGGTTATTTTACTGAAAAGTGAATTTCTGTTCAAACTGTTAAATCTTTGGCTTTTAAACTTCAAATTTTAATTATTTAAAATATTAAATTTTATATTTTATTATGAAAATAGATATAGTAACATGAATACTGCTTTTTGATTCGTTGGAAACGGAATTAAATTGTGAAAGTTATGTATATTTCAATTTTGAGTGCAATTTGTTTTATTCTGCAATTTTGTTATTTTAAATTGTATAAATTATATTTTCTTTGTCATATTTTATTTTAATATGTGTTAATATGTTATTTTATGAATAGTTTTATCTTTTAATAATTTTAAAGTGATAGTATAATTTTTCTAAAGTTTACTTGAATTTATTTCAATTTATGAAACCTAGTTTCCATTTTCTTTGCTATTTTCTTAATTTAATTATATATAATTAAAAATTATTTATTTATTTTATACATGCACTTTTATTTGCTGTGTTTTACTTTATTTATATTCATTTTACATGTATTTAAATCAAAATAGATTTTTTTCCAAAGTTTATAGAAGTTACTTCTAATTTTTAAAGCCTAGTTTTCATTTTGTGCTATTTTCTTATTTTAGTCATATCTAATTAATATTTAATTTTTAATTGTTTTTTTATCTGTTATATTTTTTGAAATTTTAACTGAAATTATAAGTATTTTCAGTTATTTAAATGTATATAAATATATATGAGAAATTTGAAAGGGTTTATGACTTTTAGTTTTCCTATGGCCTTTTATCTTCTAACATTTTCATATTTGTAACCTAATTTTTCATTCAATTGGCCACATCTCCTCATTTCTTCAGTCGCCTTTTTTTTTCTCATTCATATAAAACATTTTTCTTCCTATCTGAAAAAAATTTCGGTCTCCATCATCTCCAAGTGTTTGGTAAATTTTATTTCCTTTTCCATTGTTTTTCTCTTGTTTTTCTACTTGTTTATGTTGATTTTACTTGCCTTCTCTTCTACTTCAGGTTCGGCTCCACCACTCCAGCCACCATGGCCGCCTCCTCCACCACCTGAACCATCCACCACCTCCTCTTCAGCCCCAAACCATTGGTTGTGCCCAATAGTTGATCAAACTCCACCTAAATCTACACAAACTTCACCTATATGCACCATAGCCAACACCTATGCCTTCATCACCTTCAACCTTCCTGTGGCCGCCACCAACTCCACCTCCACCACCCATGGATGACCTGAAACCCACTGCCACACCATCCTACATCTCACTACAGAGATGATCGTGCCTGGTCTTGCTTGGGCCGAGCCAATGTTGCCTTGAATTCATGATATTTTGCCTTGTAGCTATAATCCTTGCACATATCTCATGCATCATCACTTTTGCTCCATCCCATACATGGTTGGCCGATCTCTTATGAACCCAAACCAGATCCTTCTCCTTGCTTTCGCTGTGCCTTTCTGACCTATATCTAAAGCATCAGTGGTAGAAGGCAAGAGCAAAGACTTTGGAGATGATTTTGCATTTATCTCTAACATAGTCTTATCGTATTTTGCATTTGAAAACTTATGTTATTATTATTGTTTTGTGTGACTTGTATTCAAGGGATTTAGCTTTGGCTCTCCACTCTCTTATCGTATCCGTGTTGGCGTGCCTTCGTAGTGTCAGTGTGTGTGCTTTGGTAGCGATCTCCAGCTTTGAACAAGTGAGTAATTCTCACCAGACGATGTGTACTTATATAACTAGTAAACTGACACCATTTGAATCTGTAAATGCATTTCATCCTGTTATAACTGCTATATTATAATCATATGATGTCCACACCTGTATTTACACCTGTTATACCATATGTTACTGTTATCTCATGCTATTCTATTTATTTATATCAGTTTATCACACTGCAAGTTCCCTATAGATTAGAATCACTATGGGTTGAAATGATACATACCCGAACAGACTTTAGAATAGGGAAAGATCGTTATGGGCTGAAATGATAAGCCTGAGCGACTTTTTATTTATTTTATTTAACTTGGGATTGCGGGTTTGAAATGATAGAACTCGGTTTTCTTTGTAAACTGCGGATTGAAATGATACATATCCGTATCACTTGACCTAGGCTAGAAAATTTTATACAGACCCGTGGTTTATATATTTTTCTGAAAATTTTAAAATATTTTAAAAATGTAAATATTATGATATTTTGATTTAAATTTTATTAAAATGATTTCTATAAAATATTAGTGATTTTCTACAAATTAAATAAGTAAATTAAGTAAATGGTGAAGTAGAATTTGAAATATAAGTTAATTTTGGAATTTATGATTTTGTTTATAAATGGAATTTATGTAAAGTAAGAAAATATGACAAAATTGATTTAAAAGATGAATTTAATGATATTTATTAAGTAATAATAATTTTTAAAAGTTGGTTAATGATTTTGTATAAATTAAAATATGAAATAAATGAATATTTAAGCTGAATTTGGAAATATAACTTAAATTGAATTTTGTGAAATTTGTTTAAAAGTGAAATTTTAATTAAGTAAAATAAATGGAAATAAGTTATATTTTTGAAATTTAAACTTAGTTGTTAAGTTAAGGATTTAATTAAAGAAATGAAAATTTAATTGTTATTTAACTTCATTTTTTTGTATGGAAATTTGACTTTATAAAAGCATAGAAATAAAGGTATTTAAATGATTGTTTTTAAATGTGAAAATATATGATTTTATAAGTTAAAATTATTTATGTTAAAAGTTAATTATGTGTGAAATTGTAAATAAAACTCTGAATTTGATTTGACAGCATTTTTGAAATATAATGTAAAGATATTACAGCATTGGTAAATGCTGTAGTTGTTTTAAATGAACCATATAGCAAATTTGAACTAAAGGTTATTATAGCACTTTGTTAGTGCTATAGTTGTTAAATTTAACTAAAATTTCAATTGAAACTAAATTAAGATATTACAACATTTTTAATGCTATCTTTTGTTAATGAACTGTTTCAAAACATAACTTTCGTAGCATTTCCTAAGTGCTGCGAAAGTTGAATTTTCATTGTTTTAATAAACTTAAATGGATAAATGATCTTTGAAAAAGATTAAATTTTATAAATTAAATATTTAATTATTAAATATAATGAATTGACTTTAAATGATTTAAATGGAATAGTTGATTGGGAAATACAACTATTTTGAAATGTGATTAAATGGTATTTAAATTTAAATTAAATAAATGATGTTTTGAAATGATATTTTAAAATGAATCTGAAATGATATTAAATCTTGGAATGAATAATTGAAGTTTATATTAGTATGGAAAATATTTGGTTTACTTGTAATTTGAATCTATTTAAAAGATATTGGACTTATGAAATATAGGATATTAAAGCTTTGGAATTTATTTTATAATTTGAATAGTTATTTTGTGGATTAAATCTATATTTGAAATTTATAAGATTTGAAATGGTCTATGGAAATTTAATTGAAATAAATGATTGAATTGAATTGAAACTTTGGAAATTGAGTACTTGATTTGAGATATAATACTTACACTTTTAAATGAATTTAAATGAATTAATTTGTCGGAATATAAATTATTTAAAGGTGACTTGAAATGATAATAAATGAATGATATCTTTGAATTTAAAAAGTATTTAAAGTTGAATATTTAGATTTGAACTCAAGTGATATTTTGGTATATTAAAATGATTTGAAATGAAGTTTGAAATGATATGATATTTTAAATATATTGGAATGGTTTGGAATTGATTTAATCTTTATTTTTGATAAAGATTTGGATTTGAAATGATATTCTATTTTGAAGTATAAAATATTATTTTAAATTTATAACCACGGGTTATAATAACGATTGGTTGTTAAAGAGACCGGGATCGGATATGGACAGACTCTCTATCGATACCGAAAACCACTTTAACAACTGTGTACGCGGTGGAGTTTCCAGAATGAAGTAGGATGGTGGCGACGATCCTAAGGTATATACGTGGACCCAACTCCCGTGAGTTGGCATAAGGTGGCTAAAACAGGAGGGATTGACGGACCAGTGAGGTAGCACCTCTGATCGGACACACTTCTTCGATACCATTCTATTACTTGTGATTGATTTGGTGCGCACCCTTGATTTGGGAGTGTTGTTCAAGGTGGGCGGTAGTGGCTGTTATGCGTCACCACCAGTCCGGATGCGTAATTGGTATATCTACCCTGGCATTGCCTAGTTGTGCCGTGTCACCTACCATATCGAGCTTTACTACGAGTTTCTATTTGTGTCGTACCTATGGAGTATCTTCTCATAGCCTTGCGAGGTATGTAGGTACTGTATAGACTATTGGCATTTTACGTGTTAAGGTGGAAAATGTAAAGCCTTAACGCTATTTAAAAGTATGGTTATTTTATGATTAGACATTATTATAATAGCGAATATTACTACATAGTAGATAGTTTAACGGATCCTTAAAGAATGGGCGATCCCAAGCATTCTTTAAGTTACTTGTACTTTTATTACAGTTCACTTGAGTTAGTTTACATTATATAAGTATATATTGTCCTGACTCGAGTGTTTTGTGTTTTGCTTTACGCTCGGGTCAGCCTGAGTTATTCACAGATTTGGATTTCCACTCTCTTAGAGATTTGAATCGTTGAAGATTATTTGCTTATCATGTCCTATCTATTTCAGTTCCGTTGTTCTACTCAGCTTGTACTTGGTTATTTTATTGAGACTTCTGTTGTACTCTATTTCTTCTGTTATATCTTATGTAACTCTGATATATTTATATAGTAGCTTCATGAACTACTATTTCTTTTACTTCCGCTGCATTATTTTACTCTGTGTCTGTGATCTGTGATTATTTATTTACTGTATATTCTGAGATTTGCCAAATTTTATTTACAACGCGGTATTTTGAGCAATTCAAGTTCGACATGTGCGGATGCGAATGGTTGAAAAGATTTGATCATTTTAACACCTCTCTAGTTTGCAAGATATGGACTTGTTAGGGATCTTCCTAAAATGAATTTTAATGTCAATAATTTATGTGACGTCTGTCAATTAGGAAAACTTCGTAAAAGCTATTTTAAATCTAAAGATATGACTTATACTTCTCATCCTTTTGAACTTCTTCATCTGGATCTTTTCGAACCTTCGCAAATACAATTAATAAATCATAATAGATATGTCTTTGTAATTGTAGATGATTTCTCTAGTTTTACATGGACAATTTTCTTAAAACTTAAAAGTGAAGCTTTTGAAAGGTTTAAAAATTTTAAGAAAATAATTCAAAAATCAAATGTCGACTAAATTTAAAACGATTAGATGTGATCATGGAGGAGAATTCGTAAATAATAATTTTGAAATATTTTGTAATAAGAAAGGAATCACACATAACTTTTCATTTCCAAGAACACCACAACAAAACGGAGTAGTAAAACGTAAAAATTGAACTATACAAGTGTGATATCCCGAAATTTTGGCAATATCAATTTAATAATCTTTATTAATAATTAAATTGATTTGTTGATTTTATTTTATAAAATTGACAAGTTTATTCATTTTAAAGGTTAATAATATTTTAAATTGGCAAGTTTATTTCTTTTGAAAAACTAATAACATTTTAATTTGGGAATATCTTTTCTAACAATTTTAAATTGGGAAGATTTATCTTTTTAAAACTTATATAAATGTTTATATTTATAATGTATATATATATATATATATATTGGTATATATATTATGAATAGGGAATCTTTTAATTTAATAAAACTATGTTTTCAAATTATAATATATATGTATATATATATTGTTATTTGAAGTTATGTATTAAAAATTCAATATGATGATTATCAAAACTAATGTAAAAATATTTTCCATTTAGAATATATATATTTGTATATATTGAAATGGAAAGAATAGTGGATTTGAATTTAATAAAATATTTTCAAACTTTAATATTTATAAAATTTGTAATTTGGAAATTTGTGATTTGACTTAATACTTTTGAAAATGATATTTATAATTTAAGTAACAAGAATAATTTCTTATTTAAAAATATATATGTAAGCTTAAGTTTAAATAAGGTTTAAATTAAGAAGTTTATTTTTTTAATAATCTTTTCTCTTTTAATATTCAAATATAAGTCAAAATGGGTTTGTAAAAATATATAGAGAGTTAAACTCAATTTCTCAAGCATATATAAGTATGTTATATTTAATTGATATAAGCATAAGTTATTTTAAATAATTGTTTTTCACATTTGTATATTTATTAAAATCTAAAAGCTTAATTTATAAAAAGAGATAAATACATTATATACTTATAAATATTTCATAAAAACATATAAATGTCTTAAATAAATTTATTAAAAACAAGAATAACACTTGTTGGCATATTAGAGTAGTTTAGTGACATTTGTAATTTGCAAACCTATGTGTAAGTTAACTAAAAGGGACAAGTGGCTTAATTTATCTTTTTGGAAATTAAAGTCATAAATAAATAATATAGGAAAGAAGAAAATCTGTTTTCACTTTCAGTTAAGACTATCTTCTTCTTTCTCCACTAATACAATTCGAATCAAAATGCTAAGAAAAATGAAAGACCTGAAAATCAAAAGAAAACCTGGAAACTAAAATTCAAAGCAAAAGGAGTTAATCTGGAAATGAATCAGAGGCAAGCAACTTCATCAATTCAAATGCAAGATGTAAACTTCAACATGCAATTCAGATTTCAATAGCAACTAAATTTAAAGATCAACATCAAGTTTAAATTAAACAAAGCAAAAAGAAATCAAATTTGAAAATCTGGAAAAGCCTGGAAAACAGCTTCTATTCTCTGTTCTCTGACATATCTGGTGAGTAAACATTTTCACTTAAAAACAGTTTTAAAAATCTGTTGTGATGGATGCATGTGATGGATGTTTTATGTGTTACTTAGTAATATGATATGAATGCATGTTTATGTATCTGAAATGTTTGTATGCCTATATATATACAAAAATATGTCTCTCTGTTTATAAGTTCTGGTGAGAAAATTTTATCTTAAAAACAGATTTAAGTTTTTAATATGGGATGTTTTATTATCTGAAATGTTGAATGAAATTGTATGCATGTTGTATATGAGTGTTGAATGCCTGTATATAAATAAAATGATTACTGTGTTTATAAAAACAGTTTCAGATTTTATAATAAATTCAATAACTTGATTTTAAATTCGAATTAGCTTATGAATTGTAAATAGAAGTTGTCTGTAATCAAGTAAGCTATTATCTGAAAATGATTTCAGGTTTTTAAATTGAATAATTTGATATAAATATTTGAAATTACAGTGAATCCTAATTTGGGTCAAAATTT
Organism: Allium fistulosum; assembly: GCA_030737815.1. Lineage (NCBI taxonomy): Eukaryota > Viridiplantae > Streptophyta > Magnoliopsida > Asparagales > Amaryllidaceae > Allium > Allium fistulosum. Next base: position 242,631,120 of record CM060902.1, read on the forward strand.
TATGATTTCAATTTTTAATTTTGATTTCATCATTGAATTGCAAATAGTAAACCATGATTTATGAAACTTGTATCATGATTTTTAGATCGGAAATTAAAGAGAATTTTTGAATTTTCTGTTTTGGGTTTAATTACTTGATTCTTTCTATTTTCTTTCCTTTCAAAAACAAGATAAACTCAGATTTATCTCTAATTCAAATCTGAATCAAGTCAGTAATCTATTGCCTCAAACCAAAAATTCATACCCTTCTCAAACCAATTCTCTAATCTAAAATCTATAATCAGTAATTAAACACCTCAAACCAAATCAAAGATCTGTAATCATTCCTCAAACCAGAGATTATCAAAATCAAATCTCTGTAAACCATTTTCCAAAACCTGGAATCAAGTTTAAAATCCTACTGCAATTCTTTTCATCTCTGGAATCATGTTCAAAGCAAAATGGAGATGCTCTGCATCATCTTCAAAAATCTGTCTGCATTCATTCTTCAAACTGGAAGCAACATGCATGTGTTTAAAGCAATTTAAAGCTTCAACAACTAAAGTTTAAAAATCAAATTCAAACAAGCACGCAAGTTTACAGCCTTCAGAAGCTAAACTGCCTCTGTTTCATCTTTGAACAATGTGAGTAACAATTTTTATTTAAAACTAACTTAAGTAAGTTGCTTGATTTCTTCATGTGATAATCATGTTTGCAGTAATTAAATGTGATGTAATTCTCTGTGTTATGTTTGGATCTCGTCTGTGTTCTGATTTGGATAAGTATTTGGACTTCTGAATTGAATTGTCAGTTTGGATAACTGGAATTCGATGAGTTTTACGTATCTCTGAGGGAATACGTGTTGATCTATCTTTGGTTTTGGAATCTGCAGTTCTGGAGGTTTGATTGTTGAGTCAGACTCGTTTGTAGTCTGATATTATGTTTAGTTCTGTAGATCTAGATGAGTAGGAGATCTATAGCTTAGTAGTATTGATTGTTTAGATTGTTTGTAGAGCGAGTATCCCGGTATATATATATATACTTGGGGAAACTCGAGGAATTCTATCCAGACTTTTGTCTGAATAGTTAGAATTGATTGTTTGGATGAATTGGTTGCTATGGTTGTTAGCATATGGATGATAGTATATGCTTGTGTTTATTTAATTTATTAGGAGATTTAATAGATAATTAATTTAATTTGATCATTTGGATTAATTAAATAGGTAATTAAAGGTTTAAACTAATTTATTTATGATTAAGATAAATTAATTAGGGATGATTAATTTGTAGTTAGGGATTATAAATTAGAGTATTAAATAATGGTTAGGAATTAATTAATAAGTAATTAAATATTAATTAAGTTATGGTTAACACTTAATTAATTTAGTAATTAGAGATTAATAAATTGGTTATTAAGATTTATTAATTTAGAATTAATAATATTAATATAAGTTAATTACTTAAGGAAAGTAATTAAATAATAGTTAATGAAGTCATTAACTATGGATTATTAAATGATTAATTAATAGGATTAATTTTAATAGTTAATTAGATTAATTAATTTAAAGATAATCAATTATAGAATTTGTTTAAATGTAATTACTTATTGGAAGTAATTAAGAATTAATTATTTATGGTAATTAATTGAAGTTAATTTGATTTGTTAAGCTAATTAATTAAGTTTAATTAATTTAGAATAATCAAGAGATGATTTGATAATAATTACTTAATGTAATTATTAAAGTAAGATTATTTAGGGAAGTAAATAATAAGATAATTACTGGAAGTAATTAGTTGAATAAATGATTTTATTAATAGAAGTAATTTGAGTTAATTACTTTGAAAAAATTAATCAAGGAATTAATTAAAGAAATTAATTAAGGAAGTAATTAATTTAGTTAGTGAAAGTAATTAAGGGTAGTTAATTACTGATTGAAGATTAATCAAAAGTGATTAATAATGTTGTTTAATTAAAGGTTAATTACTTAATGTAATTAATTTAATTAAGTAATTAATAATTAAGTTGTAATTAAATGATAGTAATTAATATTACTGTATATGGTTAAGGATAATTACTTGAATGTAATTAAAGTATAATTAATCAAAGGAGATTAATTAAGGAAGATCATTTAGATGTTTAATTAATTAATTTGTAATTAATTAATGATAATAAGCAGGATTAAGATAATCCAAGTAATTAAAGGATAGTAATTAATTTAATTAAAGGTTAATTAAATTGATTAGAGTTAATCAATTCTGTTTAGATAATTGATTAATACTGGATGTTTGATATTGGGTGATTGGTTGATATTGGATGATTTGAATATCTCTGATATATATATGATATATGCTGCTTTGTGAGATGAATGTTGATATGAATTATCAATTGTGATAATATGATTTATCTATCTGTTATATCATCCTGAATATAAGTTTAAATGTTTAAACCTTTAAACAACTTGGCCTTAAAAGATACGTTTTGGATTTCGATGAGACCGGGATCGGGTTTCCGTATACCGGAATTCCAGGTCTGGAGACCCAAAACAGAAAATTTTGTTGTGATTTAAGTAAATCATTGCTTATGGATGATTGTTTGTGTAGAATATCTGAATTGGATATCTATTGGATGATATGTTATGATATTCTGTGATATGATATTGGATATATCCGTGATAAATGTGTGATATTTATCTATGGTTAATGCTATGTGAATTCAAGTATTAAATTGAATTGAATTGTTTAAACCTTTAAACAACTTGGCCTTAAAAGATACGTTTTGGATTTCGATGAGACCGGGATCGGGTTTCCGTATACCGGTATTCCAGGTCTGGAGACCCGAATACCACATCGATCCAAATTTACGATAGGTCGTGAATCTCAAGTGAAGATGAAGATTCAGAGTGCAAGGGTTATTGTCGTTAACTCTGAGGGTGATTCCAAAACGAGTGTAACGAGATAATGCCTTCGGTTTCGTTCGAACCCGGAACGAACTTGTATGGATTGAATGCTTTCAGCACATCGTCAGGCGGACGATGAGCATTCTAAGTGATATGTTCTGATTAAAGGTAATCGTAACCTCAAGCCTCATCAACCGGGAATGGCTAAAACAGGGGAGGTGCAGCAAGGTTTCGTGGGTAGCACCCACTGAGAGCAAGATAGATCCCTGTCTAGAGGTCCCTTTTCTTTTATTCGGCTTAGTGTGTGGTTGGTCGCGCCAACTACGGGATTATCTTGTTCGGGATTATCCAGTAAGGGATGGTTCCGGCTTTGTGTTGCAGGGGAGCGGGCGTACTCCTCAGTACGGTGATCTAGGCCACGTACTGTGACGGGCGGTACCCCAGTAGCCCTGCCATTGTATGGAATCCAAACTCCAATAAGTGCCGTACGTAACACTTAATTAATATTTAATTACTTATTAATTAATTCCTAACCATTAATTAATGCTCTAATTTATAATTCCTAACTACAAATTAATCATCCCTAATTAATTTATCTTAATCATAAATAAATTAGTTTAATCCTTTAATTACCTATTTAATTAATCCAAATGATTAATTAATCAAATTAAATTAATTATCTATTAAATCTCCTAATAAATTAAATAAACACAAGTCTTTAATTATTTTAAGATAAACTTTATTCTTATTGATAAACAAGTTATCATTTACCATTCATATTTGAAACATCCATTTCAAATCTATTTTTAAATTTCATTTTAAATGTTGTATTTAAAATGAATACCAATTTATTTTTAACTAAGTTTTTAACCAATTTAAAAACTTTTACTTATTAAAAATCTTATATTTTCTAAGAAGTTTTTAAAAGAACTTAAATCAAATTTCTTCTTAGATTTAACATTTAAACATATCTACACTTAACCTATTTAAACATTTAAACATATCCCCGCCGGGACTGCGGTGCCCCGGACCCCCGCCGGCGCTGCGCCCGGACCCGCTTCTCGGCTCGCCTTCGGCTCGGCACTCAGCTCGTCATATATTTGTCAGTGTCGGTGTCTGTATAAATTGAAACTGCATATGTAATGAGTGAACTGAGTGATGTAGTGAGGAATATCTGTATATGTGAATATCAGTGTTATTTATCATTGAATTGTAAAATAGTGGAGTCGGGAATTTGTACTATTTTAAATGTTGAAATAAAATATTTATTTAAATAAATTACTGTTTGAATATCAAATTCTATGCAATAGCATTTTATTAAATAAATATTTATTTCTATTAAAAAATCAAATATGCTCTACATTGTGGGCCCCACAAATTCAGAAAATTAATATCTATAGCAACATTTTTGAATGTTGCTACATGCACCTATGGATGTTGCTATAGACCCAAATAGGATTCTATTGCAACAATATTTCTTATGTTGCCTTAGATAGTCAAAATGTTGCCTTTGAGGTCTGCGGCAACGCGGCAAAATGCAACACCGAGAAAGTGTTGCCTTTGCCCTTTTTTAGCCTTCAGCAACATTTTTTGGCACATCCTGCATCACTTCTTTGGTGTTGCAGTATGCAATCTATGGCGTAGTGGGTTAAAATGTTAAAACTAATTAAGCTAAAGTATTTTATTATGTGACCATTATTTAAATAAGTTTAAATAATGTAATCAAATAGTTAAAGAAGGTGAAATGATTTTTATTATTAAGAAACTTAAAGAGTCTTAAGTAAATTCTTATGTTAATGATAATTAATGATTTAATTAAGGAAGTTAGTTATAAAGATAAAAATGTTTTCTTATGATAATTAAGGATTAATTAACTGATAATTAAGGATTAATTAATTTGTTATTAAGTTTTATTAATTGATAATTAAGGTTTATTAATTAATAATTAAAGGAATAATTAATCTGTAATTAAAGATTAATTAATTGGTTTAAAGAGTAATTAAGGAATGAATTACTCGATTGTAAATAGTAAATGGATGTGATTAATTTAAGTTAATTAATTTGTAAATTAATTAAAGATAATCTTGATGCTCATTAAGTATAAATACTTAATGAAATTAATAAGTGTAATTACTGTAAGTAATTAATGTATAATTACAAGATGTAATTAATTAAAGGATAATTACTTAGGAGAAGTAATTAAGGATTAATTATTTGGTGTAATTAATTAAAGGATTAATATAATTAATTAAGAAGTTAATTAATTAAGGTAAGTAATTACAGGATGATAATTACTGTTTATAATTTATTAAGGTTAATTAATGGAGGTAATTAATTAAAGTTTAATTAATTAAGGATTAATGTAATTAATTAATAAGAGTAATTAAAGTTTAATTACTGTTAATGGTTAAGAATAATTAATTTGTGAAATTGATTAAAGGATAATTACTTTATGTAATTAATAAATAATTAATCAAGGGTGATTAATATTTAATAAGTAATTAATTAATTAAAGGTTTGTAATTAATTAATGGTTGATTAAGCAAGATTAGATAATTAATTCTTAAGTAATTAATTTAATTTAAGTTAATTAAATTAATTATAACATAGGGTTAATAAATTGTTGCTTATGGATGATTGGTTGTGTAGAATATCTGAATTGGATATCTATTGGATGATATGTTATGATATTCTGTGGTATGATATTGGATATATCCGTGATAAATGTGTGATATTTATCTATGGTTAATGCTATGTGAATTCAAGTATTAAATTGAATTGAATTGTTTAAACCTTTAAACAACTTGGCCTTAAAAGATACGTTTTGGATTTCGATGAGACCGGGATCGGGTTTCCGTATACCGGATTTCCAGGTCTGGAGACCCGAATACCACATCGATCCAAATTAACGATAGGTCGTGAATCTCAAGTGAAGATGAAGATTCAGAGTGCAAGGGTTATTGTCGTTAACTCTGAGGGTGATTCCAAAACGAGTGTAACGAGATAATGCCTTCGGTTTCGTTCGAACCCGGAACGAACTTGTATGGATTGAATGCTTTCAGCACATCGTCAGGTGGACGATGAGCATTCTAAGTGATGTGTTCTGATTAAAGGTAATCGTGACCTCAAGCCTCATCAACCGGGAATGGCTAAAACAGGGGAAGTGCAGCAAGGTTAGTGGGTAGCGCCCAAGTAGTATAAGATTCCTCTGTCTAGAGTCCCTTTTTATTTCGGCTGTGTGGGTGGTTGTTTGGCCGCAACCACGGGGTTTCTTATGCGGGAATTATCCAGTAAGGGATGTTCCGGCCTTGTGTTGCAGGGGATTGGGCGTGATCCTCGGTACGTTGATCTAGGCCACGTACTGTGACGAGCGGTACCCCGGTAGCTCTGCCATTGTATGGAATCCAAAATCCAATAAGTGTCGTACGATTTAGTTGTGCCCAACTATGTTGGAACGTGAGATGTAAGCATTCCAGCTATTTCTGTATTTTACTTGAAAACCCTAGACCCTATTATAATATAACTGGATTTCCTATCAAATGTTTTGGTTAGCGTAAGGTAAAAACTTACCCATGTTTATTTGTGGGGAGTCTTACGTGATACCTTTGTTTTCAAAAGGTTTTGAAGTTAAGCAATTTAAACCGTTTACTCACACCAGACCCATGTCTGACCCAAGTGTTTATTTTCTGTTTTATTAAACTCTTGGGTACTCAAATTTTTACGAGTAGCCAAGGGATTCAGGTTAGCTTTGACGAATCTTTGGAGGAGCAATGGAGCAGGAGGCTTCAGCGTTCGTAGATATAGTGTTCCGCTGTGTTAGTCTGTATGAGTCATTTGTTGAGTGTATTTGAGTTGTAATGACTAGACAGATGTTTATAACTGTCTAGTATGTGTTGTATAAGCTGTGTATCTCTGATGTATATGATACAATGTAATATCTTATTTGATTAATATAATTTATTCGTTCCGCTGTTTAGATTCTGATGTGTTTCTTTCTTTCTTCTCTATCTTTTCTCTTTTCTATCTCTTTCTTTCTTCAAGATGATACGACTTTTTGAGGAGAAAAAGCCGGGTCGTCACATTTGGTATCAGAGCGCTAGGTTGAGTGAATACCTAGTCTTTGGAGTGAATTCTTTCTTGAGAGAGCGTATTTGTAAATTTTTAACTATATATATATTTTTATTCTACCTATTTGTTGGGTTACCTGTTCGGGTTTTCCAATATAAGATATAAAGGTAGATAGGGTGGTGGTGTGTGAAACACGACTACCAATGGTTGGAGTTTGAATGTTGAGGTTAGAAATGTATCTATCGAGACTGTAGACCTAATACCGTCTCGAGTAAGCTTTGATATTGTGTGAGGATTTCTCTGATCTCTGAAGGAAACCTATGAAGGTTCAGAGTCCATCTTTGAGTAGAATTTGAATCTGTCGAATGAGCAGAAGCGAGTGATGGTATCTTGACAATCTCAGGAAGAAGTAGTTGCGTGATGAGACGCAGTGACTGGATGTTTCTGAAGATGTTTTCTTTTGGAGCAAGTTTGAAGAAATGTGTCTTCTTCGGTGTTGTGGCTGAGTTCAGCAGAGTCTTTTCTGTTTGGTTTGGAGTCCGAGTTTCTCGAAGCTTTGGATAGGGAGTCTTGGCATCTGGGTCAGCAGTGCAGCTCGGAGTGTTTCGTGTGCCGGCAGGAAGTTTTCTGGCTAAGCAGTTTTCTAGAGGTGGAGTTCAGAAGCTGCGGAGTGGATCCATTTCTTCGATGGATTGTCTAAGTCAAGCATAAGCTGTTCTGAGTGGTTAAGAGAGAACAGTTTATTTGGAATTAAGCTGAGTGAATCGCAAAAGTGACTTGCGATAGTGAATATTCTCTTGAGTTATCTGAGACTTTCTGGATATCTTTAGCGAAGTCAGAAGTTTGTCTGCATTTGAGATTGAGTTCTGTATCGACTTGATTTCAGGAGTGGTACCGGTGGTTCAACTTAGTAGAAGGATGTCTCCTAGAGAAAGGATTTGGTGAAACAGCTCAGTATTTGATGGAACTTCTGAGTTTTATTTTTATGGATCTGTTGAACCATATTACCAGGATGTGATGTCTAGTTTGTGCTCGAGTTCATCGACGACATTCTCATCTTCTCCAGATCAGAGTTGTGCAGCGGAAGCAAGGTGGCAGCTGTTCTAGAGTGAAAGCAACTGGAAGTTGCAGTGTTTGGATTAAAAGTTTCTACAGAAAATTTTTATGGATCTAAAGGTCAGATTGGCAGTACATCTGTATATCTTTTCCGAATAGGAGAAGTAAATTATAGCCTACTAATGGTAATAGAGTTTGTGTTCTGGATTTTGGGTAGATCTTGAGAGGATCATTTTGTTGAGTTATTTTTGATCCAGTTTGTTTTTAGAAGCATCAGCGAAGGTTAAGCTGATCGGAATGGGTGTAGGCAGCCCAGGATTGTCAGAATAGTTCTATGGATAAGAAACGGAGGAATTTGGAATTCGGAGTTGGAGACTTTGTTGTTATTTTCTCCGGTCAAAGGAGAAATAAGATTGGGTAAGACTGTGAGGTTAACTCCAAGGAGTATTGGATTCTTCTGAGTTTTTGTAAGGATAAGAGTTTGGTCTACTTGGTTGAATTGTCAGTTTGGATAACTGGGATTCGGAGTATATCGCGTATCTTTGAGGAAGTACGTGTTTGATCTATCTCTGGTTTTGGAACCAGCAGTTCTGAAAGGAATTGGTAGTTGAGTTAGACTTATATGTGGTCTGATATTCTGTTTAGTTTTATAGATCTAGTTGTGTAGGAGCTCTGTAGCTCAGTAGAATTGGTTGTTTGAATTCTGTTGAGCGAGTATCCCGGTATATATATATACTTGGGGAAACTCAAGGAAATTTTAGGAAGCTTATCCGGATCTGTGTCCGGGTAGCTAGTATAGTTGTTTGGATAAAATTGTTTGTTTGGATGAATAGTTGTTTGTTGATAGTGTATGGTTGATAAGTAGGCTTGAATTGTTTTAAAATTGGTTAAAATAAAATAAAAACTTTAGATTATCTTTTGTTTTAAATTTCGAGGACGAAATTCTTTTAAGGGGGAAGGAATGTGATATCCCGGGATTTCGGGGAATTTAAAATGTGATAATCTTTTAAATTAATTAATGAATATTGGTAAAGTAGTTATTTTCAAACAATAATAATAATGAGTTGTTTTTAAATATAGTTATAAATAGATTTTAATTAAACATATTATTTCAAAGTAATAGTGTGTTTGTTTAAATGTATATATATGTATATTTAAATTGATTTTAAATAGGATAATTATTGACAATTAATAATGTGATTATTTAAATCTAATATACATATATATATATATATATTTATTTATTTGAATTGATTTTTAATTTGGATTTTTAATTGACTTTGAATTGAATTTAAAAATTGAATTTAAAGATGTATATATATCTTAAAATGAAATAATATAGTTTGGATTTAAAAATATATGAATAAAGTTTTTATTTAAAAATAAGATTTCTTTTATATCATTTTCCTTAAAGGAATTTATTTATATGAATTTATAAAGTATTTAGTTGATAGTAGATAAATATAAAAAGTTTTATATTAGCATTTAAAATGGATTAAATATACTATATATGATTTAGTTAAAATCTAATTGGTTTTTATTTTATTTTCTTTTAAAAGTTTTATTTTTTTTAAATTAAGAAAAAGCATTTATAAATTAGGATATGTTTATTAATTAGAAAAATTAAATATAAAAGCTTTAAAAATAATGTAAACTTTAAAAATGACATGTGTTAGCATATAAATGTACTTGATAACATGTGTTAAGTTATTAAATGTGTTTAGTGACAAGTGTCAAAATTTTATTTTTATTTCTTTAATTTTAATAAATCAAAAAAAACTAAATCTATATAACATTACTTCTTACTCTCCTTTCATTTTTCCATCACATTTCTTTAAAATCAAAACTGCAGCCACGTTCTAAAACAAAGAAAATTTTACCAAACCTGTTAAAACCTTTTCTCAAACCAGAAGTTCAAAACCCTATAACAAATGCTCAGTTCAAAACCTGAATTCACTCCTAAAAAACAAATACAAAACCAGAAATAAATCCAAATCAAAACCCTGTAAACATTCCTCAAAACAAACTCTCAAACTCAAATGCAAAAGCCTGTAGTCTGAAACCCAAAGCCAAAACCTGTAAACCAAGATCAAAAGCCTGTAGCAAAGATTTCATCTTCAAATTACAACCTGGAATCAAGTCTCGAATCATCTCAGTCAATTAAGCTTTTCAAGTTTCAAGTTCTCAGGATTTCAAATCTCAGTTTTAAAAGCTCTCTGCATTTTGGTTAAAAGGTGAGTAAACACTTTAATTAAAAGTTAAGTAGATAATTATCTGATTGCATGTGAAATCTGTTATGATAAGTGTTCTATATGTACGTATATAATTAAGCCTCTGTATATATATGATGTATGCTTATCTGTTGATTTAAATGTCTCTATTCTAGTTTTCCAGTGAGTAAACTCACTTGAATCTACCTATATATTTTGATGTTGTGGTTGACACTTGATGTATGTTATAAAAAAAAATTGCTTGATTAGTTGTTAAATATGCCTGCATGCTTGTATATATATGTAAATATGTGTGTGCATGCCTGTATAGAGAAAATCACTCCTCTGTTCTAAAGTTTACAGGCTAAAACAAAATTCAAAAAAATTCAAATTCTCCTTCTTCAATCTATTTTAGGATATGATCCCTAAATGAAAAATGATAGAATTAACCAGATTTAATTTTTAGAAATAGTTTCAAGTGAATATACTGAGTATTTATTTCAAAAACAAAATATAACAGTAATGATCATTTATAAGTAAGAAAATCGAATGTCTAAATTTCTCGCTTTGATTATGTAAACTGATTCATACTTGAAAATGGTGATTTTTGATAATAGATTCAAGATTTTTAAGTTCATGGTTGTCGAGATATCGTGAGTTGAACGGAAATCGCTTTTTCGTCGATTTTTGGCAATCGTGGAATAGATGATCATCGTGATCATTGCTGGAGGAGGCTGGCATGATGGGGATCCTAGAAAAAATGTTCGGTGGATTTATTGACCATCGTGGCGGCGGCACGGTGTCGATTTAGGGTTTAAACCCAAGTTTTGGTCGATGGCAGATTTTGGGTTACTGCGCCATCGTCAATGCATCGGAGTTGACCGGTGGTGGGGGAATAGGAGCGTGGTTGGTCGGTGAAGCTATGGTTGGGATCGCGAAGGCTCTGGTGGTCGTGGGTGTCGGGTCGAGGTGGTTCTTGGACGATCGATTTTGTTCCAGTGGGTTAGTGTGTGCTCGATTTCGAGTTCGAGAGTCATACGGTGTTCTGGGTGGTCGTAATCCTAGGCAAGGTGATCGGTGACTTGGTTGAGGTGGTGGCGATGAATGAAGATACGGCGCTCGTCTGTGCACGTGCACAGGTGTCAGGGGATTTGGGTATTGATGTGTTAGGAAGGAAGAAGAGGAGTGTCTCGAAGTCATACTCGGGGAGATAGCTGGTTTGCCTCGCGAGTGTTTTGAGCTGTATAACAGTTTTAAAATTTTTTTTTTTTTAAAAAAAAGTTTATAAAGAAAAAGGGAAGTGGCTCGGGTATGAACTCGGAAATTTGGCATGTTGGCTCGAGTAATTGTTCGGGGAGTTTTGCTATGGGCTCGGGTTTCTTTTGTTTTAATCAAGTTTTATAAAATAAAGCAAAAGAAATAAATATGTTTCAAAGAAAATATTGACCAAGTTTCAAAGCAAGATATTGATCACATTTCCTAGCACGTTTCAAAGGTTAAAATGTTAAAACTAATTAAGCTAAAGTATTTTATTATGTGACCATTATTTAAATAAGTTTAAATAATGTAATCAAATAGTTAAAGAAGGTGAAATGATTTTTATTATTAAGAAACTTAAAGAGTCTTAAGTAAATTCTTATGTTAATGATAATTAATGATTTAATTAAGGAAGTTAGTTATAAAGATAAAAATGTTTTCTTATGATAATTAAGGATTAATTAACTGATAATTAAGGATTAATTAATTTGTTATTAAGTTTTATTAATTGATAATTAAGGTTTATTAATTAATAATTAAAGGAATAATTAATCTGTAATTAAAGATTAATTAATTGGTTTAAAGAGTAATTAAGGAATGAATTACTTAATTGTAAATAGTAAATGGATGTGATTAATTTAAGTTAATTAATTTGTAAATTAATTAAAGATAATCTTGATGCTCATTAAGTATAAATACTTAATGAAATTAATAAGTGTAATTACTGTAAGTAATTAATGTATAATTACAAGATGTAATTAATTAAAGGATAATTACTTAGGAGAAGTAATTAAGGATTAATTATTTGGTGTAATTAATTAAAGGATTAATATAATTAATTAAGAAGTTAATTAATTAAGGTAAGTAATTACAGGATGATAATTACTGTTTATAATTTATTAAGGTTAATTAATGGAGGTAATTAATTAAAGTTTAATTAATTAAGGATTAATGTAATTAATTAATAAGAGTAATTAAAGTTTAATTACTGTTAATGGTTAAGAATAATTAATTTGTGAAATTGATTAAAGGATAATTACTTTATGTAATTAATAAATAATTAATCAAGGGTGATTAATATTTAATAAGTAATTAATTAATTAAAGGTTTGTAATTAATTAATGGTTGATTAAGCAAGATTAGATAATTAATTCTTAAGTAATTAATTTAATTTAAGTTAATTAAATTAATTATAACATAGGGTTAATAAATTGTTGCTTATGGATGATTGGTTGTGTAGAATATCTGAATTGGATATCTATTGGATGATATGTTATGATATTCTGTGGTATGATATTGGATATATCCGTGATAAATGTGTGATATTTATCTATGGTTAATGCTATGTGAATTCAAGTATTAAATTGAATTGAATTGTTTAAACCTTTAAACAACTTGGCCTTAAAAGATACGTTTTGGATTTCGATGAGACCGGGATCGGGTTTCCGTATACCGGATTTCCAGGTCTGGAGACCCGAATACCACATCGATCCAAATTAACGATAGGTCGTGAATCTCAAGTGAAGATGAAGATTCAGAGTGCAAGGGTTATTGTCGTTAACTCTGAGGGTGATTCCAAAACGAGTGTAACGAGATAATGCCTTCGGTTTCGTTCGAACCCGGAACGAACTTGTATGGATTGAATGCTTTCAGCACATCGTCAGGTGGACGATGAGCATTCTAAGTGATGTGTTCTGATTAAAGGTAATCGTGACCTCAAGCCTCATCAACCGGGAATGGCTAAAACAGGGGAAGTGCAGCAAGGTTAGTGGGTAGCGCCCAAGTAGTATAAGATTCCTCTGTCTAGAGTCCCTTTTTATTTCGGCTATGTGGGTGGTTGTTTGGCCGCAACCACGGGGTTTCTTATGCGGGAATTATCCAGTAAGGGATGTTCCGGCCTTGTGTTGCAGGGGATTGGGCGTGATCCTCGGTACGTTGATCTAGGCCACGTACTGTGACGAGCGGTACCCCGGTAGCTCTGCCATTGTATGGAATCCAAAATCCAATAAGTGTCGTACGATTTAGTTGTGCCCAACTATGTTGGAACGTGAGATGTAAGCATTCCAGCTATTTCTGTATTTTACTTGAAAACTCTAGACCCTATTATAATATAACTGGATTTCCTATCAAATGTTTTGGTTAGCGTAAGGTAAAAACTTACCCATGTTTATTTGTGGGGAGTCTTACGTGATACCTTTGTTTTCAAAAGGTTTTGAAGTTAAGCAATTTAAACCGTTTACTCACACCAGACCCATGTCTGACCCAAGTGTTTATTTTCTGTTTTATTAAACTCTTGGGTACTCAAATTTTTACGAGTAGCCAAGGGATTCAGGTTAGCTTTGACGAATCTTTGGAGGAGCAATGGAGCAGGAGGCTTCAGCGTTCGTAGATATAGTGTTCCGCTGTGTTAGTCTGTATGAGTCATTTGTTGAGTGTATTTGAGTTGTAATGACTAGACAGATGTTTATAACTGTCTAGTATGTGTTGTATAAGCTGTGTATCTCTGATGTATATGATACAATGTAATATCTTATTTGATTAATATAATTTATTCGTTCTGCTGTTTAGATTCTGATGTGTTTCTTTCTTTCTTCTCTATCTTTTCTCTTTTCTATCTCTTTCTTTCTTCAAGATGATACGACTTTTTGAGGAGAAAAAGCCGGGTCGTCACACAACTACTTTAATTATTATTTACAAAAGGCTTTGAAATCTTTTACTTTTAAATCTTTCTTATATTTAATTATTATTTACACTCAAATGAGATAAGTAATATTGTGTCCGTTGGCCTGGTTCAAGTGTTTAGAGATCCCTATCAATAACGTTAGCTACTCGTATTGACCAGAATCCATATACCACTCAACCGATCAATTAACACAATATAAAACCATTTTTATATAACTAACAATTACGCGCTCTCAAGATAGACACCACTTCAGAGCTTAGGTATTCACTCAACCTACCGCTCTGATACCAACTGTGACGACCCGCCTTCCTATGCCCAGGAAAACGCATCGTTATGAAGAAAGAAAGGGATAGAAGAAGAAAAGAAAAGAAGAAAGAACAACAACACATCAGAAATCTCACAGTGGAACGAGAAATATATTATATCACATAAGATATTACATAGTATCATATACATCAGAGTACACAATTTATACATCACAGAATAGACAGTTATAAACTTCTGTCTATTATACAACACAAGTACATCTATCATACACAGCGGAAACTCTATATATCTATTCGCTGAAGCCTCCTGCTCCACAGCTCCTCCAGAATTCGTCAAGACTAACCTGAATTCCCTTGACTACTCATACAAATTTGAGTACCCAAGAGTTTAATAAAACAGAAAATAAACACTTGGGTCAGACATGGGTCTGGTGTGAGTAAACGGTTAAATTGCTTAACTTTGAAAACCTTTGAAAACAAAAGTATCACGTAAGACTCCCCACAATAAACATGGGTAAGTTTTTACCTTACGCTAACTAAAACATTTGATAGGAAATCCAGTTATATTATAATAGGGTCTAGGGTTTTCAAGTAAAATACAGAAATAGCTGAAATGCTTACATCTCACATTCCAATATAGTTGGGCACAACTAATACGTACGGCACTTATTGGAGTTTGGATTCCATACAATGGCAGGGCTACTGGGGTACCGCCCGTCACAGTACGTGGCCTAGACCTATTTGATTATGAATCATCTGTTTAAATGATAATGTGATTATCAATTGTGATGTGTGAATTATCTATCTGTATGAATATAGATAAGTTAAATTGTTTAAACCTTTAAACAACTTGGCCTTAAAAGATACGTTTTGGATTTC
Source organism: Allium fistulosum (assembly GCA_030737815.1). Classification (NCBI taxonomy): domain Eukaryota; kingdom Viridiplantae; phylum Streptophyta; class Magnoliopsida; order Asparagales; family Amaryllidaceae; genus Allium; species Allium fistulosum. The sequence continues at coordinate 242,646,415 of CM060902.1, forward strand.
GATGAGACCGGGATCGGGTTTCCGTATACCGGAATTCCAGGTCTGGAGACCCGAATACCACATCGATCCAAATTAACGATAGGTCGTGAATCTCAAGTGAAGATGAAGATTTAGAGTGCAAGGGTTATTGTCGTTAACTCTGAGGGTGATTCCAAAACGAGTGTAACGAGATAATGCCTTCGGTTTCGTTCGAACCCGAAACGAACTTGTATGGATTGAATGCTTTCAGCACATCGTCAGGCGGACGATGAGCATTCTAAGTGATATGTTCTGATTAAAGGTAATCGTAACCTCAAGCCTCATCAACCGGGAATGGCTAAAACAGGGGAGGTGCAGCAAGGCTTCGTGGGTAGCACCCACTGAGAGCAAGATAGATCCCTGTCTAGAGGTCCCTTTTCTTTTTATTCGGCTTAGTGTGTGGTTGGTCGCGCCAACTACGGGATTGTCTTGTTCGGGATTATCCAGTAAGGGATGGTTCCGGCTTTGTGTTGCAGGGGAGCGGGCGTACTCCTCGGTACTGTGATCTAGGCCACGTACTGTGACAGGTGGTACCCCAGTGCCTAGTCATTCGTTGGAAATCCATTCTCCCTACGTGCCTGTACGGTTTTAAGGCCATTCCCGGTTGCATTATAATGGTAATATAGATTAACTATTGTGATGTTGATATGGATTACCTATTTGATTATGAATCATCTGTTTAAATGATAATGTGATTATCAATTGTGATGTGTGAATTATCTATCTGTATGAATATAGATAAGTTAAATTGTTTAAACCTTTAAACAACTTGGCCTTAAAAGATACGTTTTGGATTTCGATGAGACCGGGATCGGGTTTCCGTATACCGGAATTCCAGGTCTGGAGACCCGAATACCACATCGATCCAAATTAACGATAGGTCGTGAATCTCAAGTGAAGATGAAGATTTAGAGTGCAAGGGTTATTGTCGTTAACTCTGAGGGTGATTCCAAAACGAGTGTAACGAGATAATGCCTTCGGTTTCGTTCGAACCCGAAACGAACTTGTATGGATTGAATGCTTTCAGCACATCGTCAGGCGGACGATGAGCATTCTAAGTGATATGTTCTGATTAAAGGTAATCGTAACCTCAAGCCTCATCAACCGGGAATGGCTAAAACAGGGGAGGTGCAGCAAGGCTTCGTGGGTAGCACCCACTGAGAGCAAGATAGATCCCTGTCTAGAGGTCCCTTTTCTTTTTATTCGGCTTAGTGTGTGGTTGGTCGCGCCAACTATGGGATTGTCTTGTTCGGGATTATCCAGTAAGGGATGATTCCGGCTTTGTGTTGCAGGGGAGCGGGCGTACTCCTCGGTACTGTGATCTAGGCCACGTACTGTGACAGGTGGTACCCCAGTGCCTAGTCATTCGTTGGAAATCCATTCTCCCTACGTGCCTGTACGGTTTTGATTGTGCCCAACTATTGTTGAAATGTGAGATGCAAGCATTTCAGCTAGATTCTATTTTACTTTCTGTAGACACTATTATAATATCAGAGGATTTTGATATAAAGTGTTTTAGCTATCGTAAGGTAAAAACCCGACATGTTTATTTGTGGCGTGGTCTTACAAGATGCTTTTATTTTCAAAGGATTTTGAAACTTTAATAATCAATTTGAGTGTGATTTTCTCACGCTGGTTTTCCAGACTGACTCGGGTATTGTTTTATATGATGCTCGGGTCAGACCGAGATAAACAGGTTTAGGATATGATGCTGTGGAGCTCAGGAGACGAGCTGGATGATGATACGTACTCACGTACTTGTTATTATTTTTCCGCTGTGTATTCAGTTGTATGTTATGGATGTTGATGTATTCTGATGATGTATTATATAAACAGATATAGTTTTTGATTTGTGTAAAGATCTGTTGATATATATTATATTTTATTCCGCTGCGATGGTTAGATTCTGATGTTGTTTTTTTTTATTTTTCTTCTTCTACCTATTCTTCTTAACTAAATGGTTCGATTTTCCGGGTCTGGAAACTCGGGTCGTTACAGGTCACGACCCGGCTTTCTACCACCAGAAAGACGTATCATGAATTAAGAAAGAAAGGGATAGAAGAAGAAAAGATAGAAAAGAAGAAAGAACAACACATCAGAATCTCACAGCGGAACGAATAAAATATAATATATCACATAAAATATTACATAGTATCATATTACATCAGAGTTACACAACTTATACATCACAGAATAGAAAGTTATAAACTTCTGTCTATTATACAACACAAGTACATTAGTACAATACAGACTAATACAAACACATCGGAAACTCTATATATCTACTCGCTGAAGCCTCATGCTTCACAGCTCCTCCAGAATTCGTCAAGACTATCCTGAATCCCTTGACTACTCAATACAATATTGAGTACCCAAGAGTTTAATAAAATAGAAAATAAACACTTGGGTCAGACATGGGTCTGGTGTGAGTAAACGGTTAGATTGCTTAACTTTGAAAACCTTTGAAAACAAAAGTATCACGTAAGACTCCCTACAAATAAACATGGGTAAGTTTTTACCTTACGCTAACTAAAACATTTGATAGGAAATCCGATTGTATTATAATAGGGTCTAGGGTTTTCAAGTAAAATACAGAAATAGCTGAAATGCTTACATCTCACATTCCAACATAGTTGGGCACAACTAATACGTACGGCACTTATTGGAGTTTGGATTCCATACAATGGCAGGGCTACTGGGGTACCGCCCGTCACAGTACGTGGCCTAGATCACCGTACCGAGGAGTACGCCCGCTCCCCTGCAACACAAAGCCGGAACCATCCCTTACTGGATAATTCCGAACAAGATAACCCCGTAGTTGGCGCGACCAACCACACACTAAGCCGAATAAAAAGAAAAGGGACCTCTAGACAGGGATCTATCTTGCTCTCAGTGGGTGCTACCCACGAAACCTTGCTGCACCTCCCCTGTTTTAGCCATTCCCGGTTGATGAGGCTTGAGGTTACGATTACCTTTAATCAGAACATATCACTTAGAATGCTCATCGTCCGCCTGACGATGTGCTGAAAGCATTCAATCCATACAAGTTCGTTCCGGGTTCGAACGAAACCGAAGGCATTATCTCGTTACACTCGTTTTGGAATCACCCTCAGAGTTAACGACAATAACCCTTGCACTCTGAATCTTCATCTTCACTTGAGATTCACGACCTATCGTAAATTTGGATCGATGTGGTATTCGGGTCTCCAGACCTGGAATTCCGGTATACGGAAACCCGATCCCGGTCTCATCGAAATCCAAAACGTATCTTTTAAGGCCAAGTTGTTTAAAGGTTTAAACAATTTAACTTATCTATATTCATACAGATAGATAATTCATAATTCACAATTGATAATCACATTACCCAATATACAGATGATTCATAACCAATATGTAATCCATATCAACATCACAATAGTTAATCTATAATAACATCATAATACAACCATGCATTCATACCATACAACATTACTTATCTCATTTCTGAGATTACATCCATTCAGGACAATCAATGTCATCCATTTATATAAGCAATGATTTACTTAATCACAATATAATTAATTTAAAATGAATTAAATTAACTATCTCTATCTTTAATTAATTTAAAGTGAATTAAATTAATTACTTCATCTCTTAATTAATTTAAAATAAATTAAATTAATTACTTCATTATAAACCTTACTTATATAATCATTAATTAATTACAAATAAATTAATTAATTTTTCTCTAATTATCCACTTAATTAATCACCTTGATTAATTATACTTTAATTACATTCAAGTAATTATCCTTAACCATATACAGTAATTAACCTTTAATTACTATCATTTAATTACAATAATTAATGATCCTTTATTAATTAATTAACTATAATTAATTATATTAATCTTCAATTAATTACAATTAATTAATCATACTTAAATTAATTACTTTTATTAATCAAACTTGATTAATTCATTAATTAAATAATCCTTATTAATTTATTAACCTTTTAATTAGATTAAATAATTAACTTGTAATTAATTATCTCATTAATCATAAATAGTAATTAACAATTTGTAATTACTTATCTAAATTAATTAACTTCTTAATTAATTATTCTTTAATCACTTATTATTGATTAATTAATCTTAATTAATCAACCCTTAATTACATCATTTATTTAATTAATGATCCTTAATTAATTACTCTCTTTTAATTAATTACCTTAACTAGTAATTAATCACATTATTAATTAACCTTAATCCTTTAATTAATTAATTACTCTTTAATTAATTAACTTCAAATCAATTATATTAATTAATCTTTTAATTAATAACATCAAGTGATTTACCTTAATCAATTACATTTAATTACTTCTATAAGTAATTCTTCTTAATTTAATTACATTCAGTAACTACCCATTTATTACTTCACTAAGTAATTATACTAAATTAATCACAAGTGATTATCTTTAATTAATTAGACTAATTAATTAACCTAAAATTAATTACATTAATTAATTACTTAATTAATCATCACTTAATCTTAAATTAATTTATTTCTTAATTACATTCATTTTCACTAATTACTTCATTAAGTAATTATTCTTAATTACAAATAGTAATTAAGCTTTAATTCAATTTATTTATTAATTATCCTTAATAAAATTCACTCTTTAAAGATAAACTTTTCATTTAAATTACATATTAATTTATCTTTAATTTATCAAACTCTTAATTACTTAAAATAAATCCTTATTATAATTGATTTTCCAAATCTTAATCTTTAAATTTTATTTAAAATAAAAATACTTTAGAATTCAATTATAATTTAAAATAATTTAGATATTCAAATTTGACTTTTAAATCTTTAAAACTTTTCTAAGTTATTTGAATTAAATACTAAAATCATTTTGAAAATCCACTTCCCTATTCTTTTTTTTTTAAAACTTATTTATTTAAATTATTCCAAACTTGTTAAAACAATTTTCTAGAAACAATTTAGTTTAATAGGTAAAAATCTTGTTTACCTTTATTTTAAAACTCAAAAATACTACAATATAAATTTCTTTTGTTTTTAAAACTTCAAAACAATTCCTGTTCAATTCTTAATACCAGCTAAATCCCAAACCCGAGTAAAACTCGTGGAGACTCGAAGTAACACTCGCGTTAACCCACTATTTCCCTGCTTCGAGTAAAACTCACAAATTCTCGAACGAAACCCGAGCCAAAGCTTTCTTCCCTAATCCCACATTCCAGATGCACGCAACTAGCTTGTGCACATGCACGACATAATCGATCGACGGCGAACTCCGTTCAGTACTCCGGCAAGTCACCTTTCATCACGTCACCACGTTCGACTACCCAGATATTCTCGATTCGTACGAGATTCGAATTCGACCAACAGAACCCATTAGCCTAAAAACGAACATCACCAGAACCACTCGCCTTCGATGATCCTTGACCGAAACACCATGCCATCTTCACCATAGCTCCATCACGACTTCCAGCATCTTCAGATCACCATGCGATCGACTCCGGTCACTTTTCCTTGTCGCGAAATTCCTCTGAATATTGACGACAAACTCAGGGTGTTAAACCCTACTTCGACAATCTCTGGCCATCACGGCCATTGAAAAATCACCACGACAATTTTCCTGCACTCGTAGACCACTCAACCATCTCCGGCTCGAATATCATCCCCTCCTTCGCCGCCGATCAACCATAGTTGACCAATACATCACAAACGTTCAATTCGAAAAAACCCACTAATTTCCAAACTAAAAATCATGATGTACATATTAAAAATCATGATTTTCTATCACTAATTCAACCATGAAATCAAATCTCAAAATTGAATTTATAAAATTTTGACCCAAATTTAATTTTACTGTAAATTTGAAAATTTCGAGCTAATTATTCCATTTAAATTCCTGTAATTATTTTTAGGAGTGATGTTACATGATTTCAAACATCTTTCGTTTACAAATCATAAACCAATTATGATTCAATGATGAGATATTGGATTTCCTAAGAAATCAAAACAACAGAGCCTATATTTGTATACATACAGGCATTACACAGGCATCAAACATTCATATTCATACATGCATTCATTTTAATCCAAGCATTTCAGGTAACAGCATGATTTTCATTCACAACATCAAAATGAAATCCAGGATTAAACTGTTTTTAAAATAGGTTTACTCACCTGTCAAATAAACAGAGAAGCAGATAACAGAAGACAGGGTTGTTTCCAGGCTTTTCAACCTTCAGCAACGGTTCACGACCGGTAGGCTTTTCAACCATCCCAGCCCCGCTGTGGCTCACAGTGATACCTCGGGTTTGCTTTTATGGCCACCCTCTTGAGTCGCAACCAACCCCAAAAGGCCTTATACTACCCCCGGGGACATGTAAGGGTAAGAGTCTCCCGTTCGCCACCTAACGCAAAGCGAGAACCCCCTATCACGCTGTAATGTAGCAAACCCGATCCCGATGTCTCTCGATCACCAGAAAATGGTGAAAACCCATAATTTTTTTTTTACTTAAAAAAAATCTTGAATATCCATTCAAACATGCTTAAATAAATTAAATAAAACAATAATTTAACTTTGGAAATTCCAAATTTCATATCTTTAAATTTATTTATTTAAATAAAATTCAAATCTAATTTAACATTCCTTAACTCCTTATACTTAAAGACTTTAATTAAGAAAATCATTATCTTAATTAAATAAATAAATTAATTACACTCGTTCAAACGAAAATTGTTTGTTATAGTTTATACTAAATATTGAAATTTTATTTAGGCTATAACAACAAATTAATATCTCTGGAACTTAAGTTCAAACATCAAAGAGATTGGGAGGAATGATTATTTGAAAACAAGACATATTAAAATTTCAAACAGGAAATAATGGTGACAGCCTGCACTACAACATCACACAAGTATATACAAAGGATTTCAACACACACACATATTTTAATTTTAAAATAATAATATTGTCTTTTAAAATCTATCTATATTTATACATTTATTACTATTATTTTAAAATAACTCATTTACTAATTTTAAATCATTATAAAAGAAATTATAAATTACTTATCTTATTTATCTTAATTAAATGCATTAATGTTAAATTTTTAAATGATATGTAATTAAGAAAAGAGAAATTACTTATGTAAGTAATTAAATGGAAGTGATAAAAAGAGTAAATCACTTGATGTTATTAATTAAAGGGTAATTAATATAATTGATTTGAAATTAATTAATTAAAGAGTAATTAATTAATTAAAGGATTAAAGTTAAGTAATAATGTGGTTAATTACTAGTTAAGTGTAATTAATTAAAAGTAATTAATTAAGGATTATTTGTTAAATTAAAATTGATTAATAATACTTAATGAAGTAATTAAAGATTAACTAATTAGATTTATTAATCAAGGTTAATATAATTAATTAAGAAGTAATTAATTAAGATAAGTAATTACAAATTGTTAATTACTGTTTATGATTAATTAAGTCTAATTAATTAATGAAGTGGTTGATTAAAATTAATTATTTAATTAATAAAAAAAAGGTTAATTAATTAATAAGGATTATTGTAATTAATGATAGTAATTAAAGGTTAATTACTGTATATGGTTAAGGATAATTACTTGATGTAATTAAAGTATAATTAATCAAAGGAGATTAATTAAGGAAGATCATTTAGATGTTTAATTAATTAATTTGTAATTAATTAATGATAATAAGAAGGATTAAGATAATCCAAGTAATTAAAGGATAGTGATTAATTTAATTAAAGGTTAATTAAATTGATTAGAGTAAATCAATTCAATTTAGATAATTGATTAATACTGGATGTTTGATATTGGGTGATTGGTTGATATTGGATGATTTGTATGTCTCTGATATATATATATGATATATGCTGCTTTGTGAGATGAATGTTGATATGAATTATCTATTGTGATAATGTTATTTATCTATCTGTTTATATCATTCAGAATATAAGTTTAAATGTTTAAACCTTTAAACAACTTGGCCTAAAAAGATACGTTTTGGATCGATGTGGTATTCGGGTCTCCAGACCTGGAATTCCGGTATACGGAAACCCGATCCAGGTCTCATCGAAATCCAAAACACTTTAAATTTTCTAATTTTTAACCCATTTATTTCAAATAGAATTTTAAAATTTTGTTTTACTTAAGAACAAAACAATTTAAAACTTGAACTTGTTTTCTCTTTAAAAAAAAATATGGTTGCTTATCAAAAACAAACTCTCACAAATCTCGAACAAGAACCCGAGACAAACGCTAATTTCCTCAACCTATGTATTCACTCAACCTATGACCTGATACCAACTGTAATGTCCTAGGCTTTTCAACCTTCAGCAACGGTTCACGACCGGTAGGCTTTTCAACCATCCCAGCCCCGCTGTGGCTCACAGTGATACCTCGGGTTTGCTTTTACGGCCACCCTCTCGAGTCGCAACCAACCCCAAAAGGCCTTATACTACCCCCGGGGACATGTAGGGGTAAGAGTCTCCCGTTCGCCACCTAACGCAAAGCGAGAACCCCCTATCACGCTGTAATGTAGCAAACCCAATCCCGGTCTCTTCGAATCAAAAGTCATCCTTTAAACCAAGATTTTCAGTTAAACAATTTAATTTAAAGGATGACTTTTGATTCGAAGAGACCGGGATCGGGTTTGCTACATTACAGCGTGATAGGGGGTTCTCGCTTTGCGTTAGGTGGCGAACGGGAGACTCTTACCCCTACATGTCCCCGGGGGTAGTATAAGGCCTTTTGGGGTTGGTTGCGACTCGAGAGGGTGGCCGTAAAAGCAAACCCGAGGTATCACTGTGAGCCACAGCGGGGCTGGGATGGTTGAAAAGCCTACCGGTCGTGAACCGTTGCTGAAGGTTGAAAAGCCTAGGACATTACAGTTGGTATCAGAGCATAGGTTGAGTGAATACCTAGGTCATTACAGTATTATCGATCGAACCCGGAACTCTGAGGGTGATTCCAAAACGAGTGTAACGAAATAATGCCTTCGGTTTCGTTCGAACCCGGAACGAACTTGTATGGATTGAATGCTTTCAGAATATCGTCAGGTGGACGATGAGCATTCTAAGTGATATGTTCTGATTAAAGGTAATCGTAACCTCAAGCCTCATCAACCGGGAATGGCTAAAACAGGGGAGGTGCAGCAAGGCTTCGTGGGTAGCACCCACTGAGAGCAAGATAGATCCCTGTCTAGAGGTCCCTTTTCTTTTCATTCGGCTTAGTGTGTGGTTGGTCGCGCCAACTACGGGGTTGTCTTGTTCGGGATTATCCAGTAAGGGATGGTTCCGGCTTTGTGTTGCAGGGGAGCGGGCGTACTCCTCGGTACGGTGATCTAGGCCACGTACTGTGACGGGCGGTACCCCAGTAGCCCTGCCATTGTATGGAATCCAAACTCCAATAAGTGCCGTACGTATTAGTTGTGCCCAACTATGTTGGAATGTGAGATGTAAGCATTTCAGCTATTTCTATATTTTACTTGAAAACCCTAGACCCTATTATAATAAAATCAGATTTCCTATCAAATGTTTTGGTTAGCGTAAGGTAAAAACTTACCCATGTTTATTTATGGGGAGTCTTACGTGATACTTTTTCTTTCTAAAGGTTTTGAAGTTAAGCAAGTTTAACCTGTTACTCACACCAGACCCATGTCTGACCCAAGTGTTTATTTCTGTTTTATAAACTCTTGGGTACTCAAATTTTTACGAGTAGTCAAGGGATTCAGGTTTAGCTTTGACGAATATTCTGGAGGAGCAATGGAGAGGAGGCTTCGGCGTTCGTAGATATAGTATTCCGCTGTGTTGATATCTGTGATAGTGTCTTGTCTTGTATTTGAGTTGTAATGTCTAGACAGATGTTTATAACTGTCTAGTAAGTGATGTATATGCTGTGTAACTCTGTAAATTGTTGTATACTATGTAATAGTTTATGTTATTAATATAATTTATTCGTTCCGCTGTGAGATCGTTGTTGTTGTTTCTTTCTTTCTTCTCTTCTTTTCTATTTTCTACCCCTTTCTTTCTTCATAATGATGCGACTTTCTGGGCATAGGAAGTGGTTTGCTACATTACAGCGTGATAGGGGGTTCTCGCTTTGCGTTAGGTGGCGAACGGGAGACTCTTACCCCTACATGTCCCCGGGGGTAGTATAAGGCCTTTTGGGGTTGGTTGCGACTCGAGAGGGTGGCCGTAAAAGCAAACCCGAGGTATCACTGTGAGCCACAGCGGGGCTGGGATGGTTGAAAAGCCTACCGGTCGTGAACCGTTGCTGAAGGTTGAAAAGCCTAGGACGTCACATTTGGTATCAGAGCATAGGTTGAGCGAATGCCTAAGCTTTTGGTTAAGTGAATATCAGAACACTAGGTTGAGTGAATACCTAGGTTCGGAAGGATTGTTCATTAGAGATAGGATTTGTAGCAACCTGTTTGAGTCTGAGTATATATATACGAGAGCGCGTATTTGTTAGTTATATAAAATGGTTTTATATTGTGTTAATTGATCGGTTGAGTGGTATATGGATTCTGGTCAATACGAGTAGCTAACGTTATTGATAGGGATCTATAAACACTTGACCAGGCCAACGGACACAATATTGTTTTAAAAAGGTAGATGAAATAATTTTACCCAGATATAATTTCTATATAAAAAAGTATCATTTTAAATGTATATGGTATTTGTAATGATTGGTTGAGATGATAATAATTTATCATCTAGGATTAGGAGTCTGAGTGTTGAGGTTGGAAGTGTATCTGTCGAGACTGTAGACCCAATACCATCTCGAGTAAAGCTTTGCTATGGTGAAGGATTTCACAATCTCTGAAGGAAACCTATTAAGGTTCGGAGTTTATCTTTGAAGTTGGATGAGTAGAGTTGGATCTGTCAGTTAGGCAGAAGTGAGTAATGGTATCTTGATACCTCAGGTAACAGTAGCTGTGTGATGAGATGCAGTGACTATGGATGTTCCCAAAGATGTTTTCTTTGGGACAAGTTTAAGGAGTATGTATACTTCGGTGTTGTGGCTGAGTTCAGCATGGTGTTTCTGTTGTTTGAGGTTTGAGTTTCTCGAAGAGTTTTGGTTAGGAAGTCTTTGGCATCAGTGTCAACAGTGCAGCTCGGAGGTGTTCTCTGTGCCGACAAGGAAGTTTTCTGGCTGAGCAGTTTTCTAGAGGTGAAGTTCAGAAGCAGCAGAGTGAATCCATTTCTTCGATGGATTGGATAGATAAGTGTAAGCTGTTCTGATTGGTAAAGAGAGAATAGTATCTTTGGATACTGGACTGGGTTGATCGCAAAAGTGACTTGCGATAGATTGAGTGATCTTTGAGTTATTGAATATTTTTCTGAACGTCTTCAGTGAAGTCAGAAGTTTGTCCGCATTTAGAGGTTATTGTCGTTTTGGCTCTGATACCAACTGTAACGACCCGACTTTTTCTCCACAGAAAAAGTCGTATCATCATGAAGAAAGAAAGGGATAGAAGAAGAAAGGATAGAAAAGAAAAGAAGAAACAACAACACAAAAGAATCTCACAGCGGAAACAAATGAAATATAATATATCACATAGAATATTACATAGTATCATATACATCGGAGTACACAACTTATACATCACAGAATAGACAGTTATAAACTTCTGTCTATTATACAACACAAGTACATCAGTACAATACAGACTAATACAAACACAGCGGAAACTCTATATATCTACTCGCTGAAGCCTCCTGCTTCACAGCTCCTCCAGAATTCGTCAAGACTATCCTGAATCCCTTGACTACTCAATACAATATTGAGTACCCAAGAGTTTAATAAAACAGAAAATAAACACTTGGGTCAGACATGGGTCTGGTGTGAGTAAACGGTTAGATTGCTTAACTTTGAAAACCTTTGAAAACAAAAGTATCACGTAAGACTCCCCACAAATAAACATGGGTAAGTTTTTACCTTACGCTAACTAAAACATTTGATAGGAAATCCGATTGTATTATAATAGGGTCTAGGGTTTTCAAGTAAAATACAGAAATAGCTGAAATGCTTACATCTCACATTCCAACATAGTTGGGCACAACTAATACGTACGGCACTTATTGGAGTTTGGATTCCATACAATGGCAGGGCTACTGGGGTACCGCCCGTCACAGTACGTGGCCTAGATCACCGTACCGAGGAGTACGCCCGCTCCCCTGCAACACAAAGCCGGAACCATCCCTTACTGGATAATCCCGAACAAGACAATCCCGTAGTTGGCGCGACCAACCACACACTAAGCCGAATAAAAGAAAAGGGACCTCTAGACAGGGATCTATCTTGCTCTCAGTGGGTGCTACCCATGAAGCCTTGCTGCACCTCCCCTATTTTAGCCATTCCCGGTTGATGAGGCTTGAGGTTACGATTACCTTTAATCAGAATATATCACTTAGAATGCTCATCGTCCGCCTGACGATGTGCTGAAAGCATTCAATCCATACAAGTTCGTTCCGGGTTCGAACGAAACCGAAGGCATTATCTCGTTACACTCGTTTTGGAATCACCCTCAGAGTTAACGACAATAACCCTTGCACTCTGAATCTTCATCTTCACTTGAGATTCACGACCTATCGTTAATTTGGATTGATGTGGTATTCGGGTCTCCAGACCTGGAATTCCGGTATACGGAAACCCGATCCCGGTCTCATCGAAATCCAAAACGTATCTTTTAAGGCCAAGTTGTTTAAAGGTTTAAACAATTTTACTTATCTATATTCATACAGATAGATAATTCACAATCCACAATTTATAATCACATTATCAATTAAACAGATGATTCATAACCAGTAGGTAATCCATATCAACATCACAATAGTTAATCTACATTACCATCATAATGCAACCAAACATTCATACTACACAACATCTTATCTCATTTCTGAGATACATTCATTCAAGACAAATCAATGTCATCCATTCTTATATAAGTAATGATTTACTTAATCACAACATAATTAATTTAAAATGAATTAAATTAATTACTTCATTTCTTAATTAATTTAAAGTAAATTAAATTAATTACTTATCATAAATCTTACTTATATAATCATTAATTAATTACAAATAAATTAATTAATCTTTCTCTAATTATCCACTTAATTAATCACCTTGATTAATCATTCCTTAATTACATTTAAGTAATTATCTTTAATTAATTTCACAAATTAATTATCCTTAATCCAATATAGTAATTAACCTTTAATTACTTCATTACTTCATTAATTAAAATCAATTACTTTAATCCTTAATTAATTACAATTAATTAGTTATTCTATAATCATTTATCATTTGATTAATTAATCTTAATTAATCAACCCTTAATCATTAATCAATTATAAACTAATGATTCCTAATTACACCTTTAATTATTTATTAATTATATTAAGTAATTAACCTTGAATTAAACCATAATTTATTAATCACCTTTGATTTAACTTAACCAGTAATTAACTCTAATTAATTATCTTCCTTAATTAATTACTTTTAATTAATTACCTTAACAAATAATTAATTACCTTATAATTAATCTTACTCCTTTAATTAACTTAATTTAATAATTTATTTAAATAACACTAAGTAATTAACTCTTAATTACTTTCATAAAATAATTATCCTCTAATTACTTTATTAAATAATCTACCTTTTCTTAATTACATTCAGTAATTATTCCTTAATTACTACCTCAAGTAATTATACTAAATTAATTTATAAATGATTATCTCAATTAATCACAAATTAATTTAACTTAATTATTTTAATTAAATGATTCTTAACTTACCATATTAAAGGTTCTTAATTAAGAGATTATTATCTTAATTAAATCAATTATTTACCAATAACACTTGATAATTAAAATAATTTATCTAAATTCTCTTTTCAAATTTATCAACATTCTTAATACTTAAGAAAATTCTTATTTTATCTTATTACTAAATTTTAATCATTAAACCTTAATTAATCTAAAATATAAGATTTTAGAAATCAATTAATAATCAACACATTTTAAATTAAACTTTAAATCTTTAAACCTTTCCAAAGTTATCAAATAAAATTTAATACAAAATTTATTATTAAAAATTCACTTATTTTATTTTAAAAACTTTTACATTTCAAAATAAAAGAACTTTGTTTAAAACATTAACTTAAAACAAATTTAATTTTTATAAATAACTTGTTTAACTTTTGTTTTAAAACCTTATAAACATTACCAATTAATTTCTATATCATCTGCATAATTTTTTCACTGATTTTGTAAAATTTTAGTTATTAAAATTATAAAACCGGGTTAAACTCGAGTAACCCAGCAAATACCCCGAGCAACACCTACAAAAATCCCGAGTAAAACTCTAATTTTCCCAAAGTAACTCTCGAGCCAAACCCACGTTCTTTCTGCTTCGAGTCAAACTTGAAAATCCCCGAAGAAATCCTGAGACCTGCTTTCTTCCCCAAACAAAAATTCTCAGATGCACGCTAACGTAGCCGTGCACGTGCACACCCACGATGATCAACGGCGATCACTATTTCGACCTCTGGCAAGTCAGACTCCATCACGCTATCACGTTCGATCACTCCATTCCCTTGATTCGTACGAGAATCAAAATCGAGCCATTAGAACCCATCACCTGGAACGAACATCACCAGGAAATCAACCACCGCCGGTGATTCCTCCCTCGAGACTCCACGCCACCTTCACCGTAGCTCCATTACGGCTTCCAACATCTTCAGATCACCTTGCGATCGACTCCGGTCACTTCTCCTTTTCGCGAAACCCATTAGAACATCCTCGTCAAAACCAGGGTATTAAACCCTATCTCCTCAAATTCTAACAACCACGATAAATGCTAAATTACTAAACTATTTTTCCCAAGTGCCTCGACACCTCAACTACCTCCATCCCAAAAATCACGTCTTCTCTCGCCTCTGATCGACGACAATCGATCAACTTGCCCAAAACGAACAACTCGAGAAAGCTCCTTAAATTCCAAACTAAAAATCGAGTTATACTTATTAAAATTCATGATTTTCTATATTGAATCCAATCGTACAATCAGAACTTAAAATTGAATCAATCAATTTTTATCAAGTTTATATTTTTACTGCAGTTTATAAAATTTTAAGACAAATACTTTAGAGAAAATTCCATAACTTATTTCCAGTAGCGATATTATATGATTTTAAACATATTTCATTCACAACTGAATGACTAACAGTGATTAGATGATGAGATCTAGATTTAAAAAGAAAATCAAACTCTGTAACATATTCAGAGTCCATATACTAATTATTCACAGGCAGTAAATACTTATATACATGCATGCATCCATTTCAATTCAAATATTAAGGCTATCACATGAATTTTATTCACATAACAAAGTGGAAACAAGATTTTAAAACTGTTTTTAAAATAAATATTTACTCACCTTAAAACAGAGGACAGTTTTGATACTTCCAGGCTTTTGAAATTCGAATTCTGGCAAAAAGCTTTTAATTTCTCTTTGTTGTTGAAACTGCCTTTACTTGATTATTTAGTTGAACTGTTGTAGGTTGATTTTGAGTGCCTTTGCATGCTTACAGATTTTAATGATTTCCAATTGCTGTTGAATTGCTCAGGTTTGAAAGTTGCAGATTGATTCAGTGCTTGATTTAGTTGCTTGAACCTAGATTGAAGATGAGATAATTGTTTGATTTACTTTCTTTTGATTATGGGGTTTCAGGTTTTAGTTTATAAGAAGAAAAGAATTGAGATAGTAAAAGTGTTTTGAACTGAGAATGAAAAACCAGATTTCTCTTAACTATATTATTTATAAAATAAGATTTTAAATAAAGAAAATGTTGCCACTTGTTAACTTGAAATGCTCTTATGCTTACAATTGTTATTATCATGTGTTAAGATACTAACACATGTCCTAAGTAATTTTAAATAAATTTTTATTTAATTTAAATGTTAATATAAAACTTACTTTTTTAGTTACTTAATTAATAAATATTAGTTTACCTTTAAAAGAAAATATGTTAAAACTAATTATAAATATAAATAAATTCCTTATTCATGTATTTTAAAGTCTAGAACATTATATAACCATTTAAAATTTAACACTTTAAAGAAAACTAAAATAAAACTTTGATTAAACCCCTTTTTAAACTATCACATTTAAAATAAACAATTGTCTTATATTTTGAAAACAATTGAATTAAATCTAAATTAACCTTTTGAAAAATGTTAAATTTTAAAACAAAGCTTTTAAAATCACAATTTATACATATATATTTATCAATAGATTTAATTAAATTTCAAACAATCCAAATTATAACATATATATACATATATATTACAAATTTGAAAATTCATCTTTAATTTAAAACAAAAGATATCCTATTCACAATATATAACAATATATATATTATAAATAGATTAAAACTTTATTAGCTTTGAAAATAAATCTTATCTATATTACCAGATTAAATATTTATTAACTTTTAAAAGATTAAATTATCAATACAGATTATTAAATTTATATTGCTTAAAAAAAAACCCGGGATATCACATTCCTTCCCCCTTAAAATAATTTCGTCCTCGAAATTAAAAGCAAAGTTAATTTAATAACCCAGCAAAGATTTTTAATTTTAAACACAAACCTATCATCCAATTCCTATCAATCAAAGCAACCAATCAAATAATCTAATCTAACTAACTATTCTGACATAAATCAGAATAGACTTCATAATACTATCTCGAGTTTTCCCGAGTAAAAATCACCGGGAGACTCGCTCTACAGAAGCTAAATAAACTACACACCATAATCCAGAGCTCCTCTCTTCTTTAGATTCACCAATCTGAACAAAATATCAGATCATACCCAAGTCCAACTCAACTTCCAAATCCATCTGAACTGCAGATTCTACAATCAATAATAGATCATACACGTACTCCCTCAGAGATACATGAAATAGAATGGATTCTGGCCATTCAACCCTGTAGACAAAGAATTACTCCTCTCAAGAACACAAGAAAATTCCAAAATACCCAAAATACTTCTGAGTTAACTTTCCCGACTTATCAAATCTTATAGCTCTTATAATTGGAGAAAAATTTAAACAGTTTCCAATTTCCATCTCCGAATTCCAAACTCTGACTCATATCTGCATAGCTCACCAGACGATCCCGAGCTATCTCATCTCTTCCTGATCAACTTAATCTTTGCTCATGCTTTTTGAAACAATTAGACCAAGAACAAAATGATTTCCAGATCCTATCAACAAGATGATATTCCAAAATCTACTGAAATCCACAAACTCTACTCCACGAGCAATAGAAGACTGAACTTCCTTCTTCCAGATTCCAGAAAATTCTATACACACTTAGAAATTCACATAAACTTCTTGTAGAAATCTGAGGTTACTTCCTTTCTTGTACAGCTACTACCTTTGCTTTCGCTGCACAACTCTGATTTTGAAATAGATGAGAATGTCGATGAACTCGAGCACAAACTAGATCCACAAACAAGCGGGAACATTGGTTATCTTAAAGACATAGCCAACTACTCAAAGAATGGACGAGTCCTCGGTCAATGGTACTGTCTTCAGCTATCCTTAGCTAGAGGAAACTCAAAATAATCGCAATTCACTTTTGCGATCCTACCTAGTTCGGATTCCAAAGAAACTGTTCTCTCTTT
This sequence comes from Allium fistulosum, assembly GCA_030737815.1. Taxonomy (NCBI): domain Eukaryota; kingdom Viridiplantae; phylum Streptophyta; class Magnoliopsida; order Asparagales; family Amaryllidaceae; genus Allium; species Allium fistulosum. The sequence continues at coordinate 242,664,173 of CM060902.1, forward strand.
ACTAATTAAAACAGCCTTAAACTTTTCCGAACAAGGTTAACCCTTCAAGAAAACATTCATCATCTTCCCGGACTGCTGATAGAAGAACCACAAAGATTCCGGAACCATCGAAGAAACGAACCACACTGCTGCTTCCAAACTCTATCTCGACAGCACACCGAACACTCCGAGCTGCACTGCTATCACAGCTAACCAAGAACTTCTAATCCAAAGGCTTCTCAAAACTAAAACCATCAACAAACCTCTCAACGAATCTCCGAGATGGCAGACATCCAAAAGAAACTCGGGCTCCAAACCAATCGCCAATAACTTACTCTTCTTAAGGGAACAATGAGACCATGTCCGAAGAACAACTAATCGACCTTAGTCCCATACTTCAAAATAGACAAAACTCTCTTACTTGATATCAGAGAATTCCTATACAGTCGAGTCTTTCCTGCGGTAGACATCAACTGTTCCTCCAATACCTTCTTAATCTTGTTCCAAAAAGAAAATCTCCTTCGGGAACATCCGTAGATACTGCGTCTTATCACACAACTGCTCCTTCCTGAAGTCGCCAAGCTACCATCACTTACTTCTGCACAACTGATAGATTCAACTCTAGAAAATCTGCTCACCCGAGCTCAACCAATCTTACATTCCAATAATGGACTCCGAATCTTGAAAAGGATTTTCTTCAGAGATCCGAGACATCCTTACTCCATACTGCCAACTTACTCGAGACGATATTGGGTTTACAGTCTCGATATATACTTCCAACCTCAAACATTCAAACTCCAACTATTGGTAATTGTGTTACACACACTACCACCTTATCTACCTTTATAACTTATATTGGAAAACCCGAACAGGTAACCCAATAAATAGGTAGAAATACATAAATATATATATTTAAAATGATATTTTTTTTATATAGAAATTATTTCTGGGTAAAATTATTTCATCTACCTCTTTAAAACAATATTGTGTCCGTTGGCCTGGTTCAAGTGTTTAGAGATCCCTATCAATAACGTTAGCTACTCGTATTGACCAGAATCCATATACCACTCAACTGATCAATTAACACAATATAAAACCATTTTTATATAACTAACAATTACGTGCTCTCAAGATAGACACCACTTCAGAGCCTAGGTATTCACTCTGAATTAATTAATTAATCAAGAGATCATTAATTAAGGATTATTAATTAATTAATATGATTAAATTTGATAATCAATTAGATTAATTAGTTAATATGAAAATGGGTTAAGTATAATTACTTAATGGAAGTAATTAAAGTAATTAATTACTTAAGGTAATTAATTAGATAAATTTGATAAAGTTAAATAAATTAATTAAATTAATTTAAGATAATCACTTGGTGATTGTTAAGTAAAATTACTTAAATGTAATTGGTGAAGTGTAATTACTTAGGAAGTAATTTAAGATAATTACTGAATGTAATTAAATGGAGATAATGAAAGTAATTTGAGTTTAATTACTTTGTATAATTGATCAAAGGATTAATTAAAAGATAATTAATTAATGAGTAATTAATTTGTGAAGGATGTAATTAAGGGTAGTTAATTACTAAAAGTGATTAATCAAAAGTGATTAATAAATATGGGTTAATTAAAGATAAATTATTAAATATAATAAATTTTAATGGAGTAATTAATTAAAGAAGTAATTAGGAATCATTAATTAATATAATTAATGATGAAATTAAGAATTGATTAAATTAATTAATCAATAATAAAGGATTAAAGTAATTAATTAATTGTAATTAATTAAAGATTAATGTAATTAAGTATAGTTAATTAATTAGTGAAGTAATTAAAGATTAATTATTGAATGGTTTAAGATAATTAATTTGTGAAATTAATTAAGAGTTAATTACTTAAAGTAATTAAAGTATAGTTAATCAGGAATGATTAATTAAGATGATACTTAAAGTATGATTAATTAATTGGTTTAACTAATAATTAAGTAAGCAGGATTTATAAAATGAAGTAATTAATTTAATTCACTTTAAATTAGTTAGAGATGATATAAATCATTACTTATGATGGATGAGTAGTATTAAATGCTTTGCATTGTTTGATATCTCTGATGAGATATATACTGATCTATGATATGGATGTTGGTTGAATTGGAATGATAATATGAGTTATCTGTTTGGGATGATAATGTAGATTATCTATTGAATTATCTATCTTTGTGTATATAGATAAGAATTGAATTGTTTTAACCTTAAAACAACTTGGCCCTTAAAAGATACGTTTTGGATTTCGATGAGACCGGGATTGGGTTTCCGTATACCGGAATTCCAGGTCTGGAGACCCGAATACCACATCGATCCAAATTTACGATAGGTCGTGAATCTCAAGTGAAGATGAAGATTCAGAGTGCAAGGGTTATTGTCGTAATTATTAATTAATTAAGGATTATGAAATAATTTTACCCAGATATATTTTCTATATATAAAAAAGTATCATTTTAAATGTCTGATATTTGTGTGCATGCTGTTTATAAGTGCTGTTTTAAAAAAAAATGGAAGCTCTGTCTTCATTCTAAAATTTGGTGAGTAACTTTACTGTTAAACTTATAGTATATTTTTGGTTGCATGTTATTGCTGGGATTAATTTATTGGTAATTAGAATTAATTAAAGTGGTAATTAATAAATAGTTTATTAAAGATTAATTATTTAAAGAAAGTAATTAAAGAATTATTAATAATTAATGAGAGATCATTAATTAAGGATTATTAATTAATTAATATGATTAAATTTGATAATCAATTAGATTAATTAGTTAATATGAAAATGGGTTAAGTATAATTATTTAATGGAAGTAATTAAAGTAATTAATTACTTAAGGTAATTAATTAGATAAATTTGATAAAGTTAAATAAATTAATTAAATTAATTTAAGATAATCACTTGGTGATTGTTAAGTAAAATTACTTAAATGTAATTGGTGAAGTGTAATTACTTAGGAAGTAATTTAAGATAATTACTGAATGTAATTAAATGGAGATAATGAAAGTAATTTGAGTTTAATTACTTTGTATAATTGATCAAAGGATTAATTAAAAGATAATTAATTAATGAGTAATTAATTTGTGAAGGATGTAATTAAGGGTAGTTAATTACTAAAAGTGATTAATCAAAAGTGATTAATAAATATGGGTTAATTAAAGATAAATTATTAAATATAATAAATTTTAATGGAGTAATTAATTAAAGAAGTAATTAGGAATCATTAATTAATATAATTAATGATGAAATTAAGAATTGATTAAATTAATTAATCAATAATAAAGGATTAAAGTAATTAATTAATTGTAATTAATTAAAGATTAATGTAATTAAGTATAGTTAATTAATTAGTGAAGTAATTAAAGATTAATTATTGAATGGTTTAAGATAATTAATTTGTGAAATTAATTAAGAGTTAATTACTTAAAGTAATTAAAGTATAGTTAATCAGGAATGATTAATTAAGATGATACTTAAAGTATGATTAATTAATTGGTTTAATTAATAATTAAGTAAGCAGGATTTATAAAATGAAGTAATTAATTTAATTCACTTTAAATTAATTAGAGATGATATAAATCATTACTTATGATGGATGAGTAGTATTAAATGCTTTGCATTGTTTGATATCTCTGATGAGATATATACTGATCTATGATATGGATGTTGGTTGAATTGGAATGATAATATGAGTTATCTGTTTGGGATGATAATGTAGATTATCTATTGAATTATCTATCTTTGTGTATATAGATAAGAATTGAATTGTTTTAACCTTAAAACAACTTGGCCCTTAAAAGATACGTTTTGGATTTCGATGAGACCGGGATCGGGTTTCCGTATACCGGAATTCCAGGTCTGGAGACCCGAATACCACATCGATCCAAATTTACGATAGGTCGTGAATCTCAAGTGAAGATGAAGATTCAGAGTGCAAGGGTTATTGTAAGTTCGTTCCGGGTTCGAACGAAACCGAAGGCATTATCTCGTTACACTCGTTTTGGAATCACCCTCAGAGTTAACGACAATAACCCTTGCACTCTGAATCTTCATCTTCACTTGAGATTCACGACCTATCGTTATTTTGGATCGATGTGGTATTCGGGTCTCCAGACCTGGAATTCCGGTATACGGAAACACGATCTCGGTCTCATCGAAATCCAAAACGTATCTTTTAAGGCCAAGTTGTTTAAAGGTTTAACATTTAACTTATCTATATTCATTCAGATAGATAATTCACAAATCACAATTGATAATCACATTATCATTTAAACAGATGATTCATAACCAAATAGGTAATCCATATCAACATCGAAATAGTTAATCTATATTACCATCATAATGCAACCAAGCATTCATACCACACAACATTACTTATCTCATTTCTGAGATTACATCCATTCAAGACAAATCAATGTCATCCATTCTTATATAAGCAATGATTTACTTAATCATAACATAATTAATTTAAAATTGATTTAAATTAACTATGTTATGATTAAGTAAATCATTGCTTATATAAGAATGGATGACATTGATTTGTCTTGAATGGATGTAATCTCAGAAATGAGATAAGTAATGTTGTGTGGTATGAATGCTTGGTTGCATTATGATGGTAATATAGATTAACTATTTCGATGTTGATATGGATTACCTATTTGGTTATGAATCATCTGTTTAAATGATAATGTGATTATCAATTGTGACTTGTGAATTATCTATCTGAATGAATATAGATAAGTTAAATGTTAAACCTTTAAACAACTTGGCCTTAAAAGATACGTTTTGGATTTCGATGAGACCGGGATCGGGTTTCCGTATACCGGAATTCCAGGTCTGGAGACCCGAATACCACATCGATCCAAAATAACGATAGGTCGTGAATCTCAAGTGAAGATGAAGATTCAGAGTGCAAGGGTTATTGTCGTTAACTCTGAGGGTGATTCCAAAATGAGTGTAACGAGATAATGCCTTCGGTTTCGTTCGAACCCGGAACGAACTTGTATGGATTGAATGCTTTCAGCACATCGTCAGGCGGACGATGAGCATTCTAAGTGATATGTTCTGATGAAAGGTAATCGTAACCTCAAGCCTCATCAACCGGGAATGGCTAAAACAGGGGAGGTGCAGCAAGGCTTCGTGGGTAGCGCCAACTAGAGGTCCCTACCCAGCAAGGCTTCGTGCAGTTAATTAATTTAGTTTAATTAATTTAAATTAATCATCGGATAATTTGATAAGTATAATTACTTAAATGTAATGAATGAAATGTAATTACTTAATAAAGTAATTAATGGTAATTACTATATGTAATTAATCGAAGATGATTTAATAATAGAAATAATTTGGATTAAATTACTTTGTATAATTAATCAAGGGATTAATTGAGATAATTAATTAAGGAATAATTAATTTATTAAATGAAGTAATTAAGGGTAGTTAATTACTTAATGGGATTAATCAAGATTGATTAATAATACTGTTTAAGTAAAGATTAATTACTTAATGTAATTAATCTAAATAATGTAATTAATTTAAATATAATTAAGGATCATTAATTAGTATAATTAATGATGTAATTAAGGATTTCACAATCTCTGAAGAAAACCCAGTTTTTAAAGTAGGTAAATAATTTGTTTCCAAAGGGAAATTATTTAAACAAATTAAAGTTGTATTTAAAGTAGTCTAGTTTTTAAAAATTAATGTTTAAATTGTTTTGCTTTGAAGAGAATTATATATTTTCAATTTAAATATTGACTTGCAAACATGTTTTCAAATGAAAGTAAAATGATATGATTAAGTATATAATAAAGATGAATAAATTATCTTTTAATTATTTAAGTTGAAATCAATTAAGGGTAATTGATTAGTAAAATTTATTAAGAGTTAATCACTTAATAAACATTAATTGGTGTAATTAATTAATGTTAAGAATTTAAGGGTAATTACTGAAGGAGCTGGGTACGAGAGAGTTAATGAATGTCTCGAGTGGTGGTCGAGTTGCCTAAGGGTTAGACTCGGGTAAGTAAGTGTGTTGTCTGAGTTTTTAAAAGGTGCAGCAAGGCTTCGTGGGTAGCACCCACTGAGAGCAAGATAGATCCCTGTCTAGAGGTCCCTTTTCTTTTATTCGGCTTAGTGTGTGGTTGGTCGCGCCAACTACGGGATTATCTTGTTCGGGATTATCCAGTAAGGGATGGTTCCGGCTTTGTGTTGCAGGGGAGCGGGCGTACTCCTCGGTACGGTGATCTAGGCCACGTACTGTGACGGGCAGTACCCCAGTAGCCCTGCCATTGTATGGAATCCAAACTCCAATAAGTACCGTACGTATTAGATGTGCCCAACTATGTTGGAATGTGAGATGTAAGCATTTCAGCTATTTCTATATTTTACTTGAAAACCCTAGACCCTATTATAATAAAATCAGATTTCCTATCAAATGTTTTGGTTAGCGTAAGGTAAAAACTTACCCATGTTTATTTGTGGGTAGTCTTACGTGATACTTTTTCTTTCTAAAGGTTTTGAAGTTAAGCAATTTTAACCTGTTACTCACACCAAACCCATGTCTGACCCAAATAAAGAAAAAAAAAACAATATTGTGTCCGTTGGCCTGGTTCAAGTGTTTAGAGATCCCTATCAATAACGTTAGCTACTCGTATTGACCAGAATCCATATACATTTAAAATTTTTGATTTAAACTTTGCTTTAAATCCTACTCTATATTAATAGTGAATTACTAAAGTTTAACCAGGTCATGGGTAAGTATTACGGCTACGTTGGCGTGCATCTGGGTTATGGGTTTGGAGAAGAAGGTTGGAGGCTCGGGTTTTTATCCAAGGGAATTCGAGTTCGACTCGAAGCTGGGAAGAATGGGAGTTGTCTCGCGTTTGCTTCATGAATTCTAGGGTTTGCTCGAGTGTTACTTCGAGTTTTCTAAACTTTTACACGGGTTTTTGGTGAAAGCAGATTTTAAGAAAATCTAGGAAATGTTTTTAAGTTTGAAACAAAAGAAATTTTGTTTCGTAATATTTTCTGAGTTTAAACAAAAGTTTAAACAAGTTTATATATTTTATAATATTAAGTTTCAAAATAAAATAAGTAGATTTTGAAATAAATTTGTATTTAATTATATTTAATAACTTGGGAAAAGTTTTAAAGATTTAAAGGTTTAATCTAAAATGTGTTTAATGATTAATTGATTTCTAAAATCTTATATTTTAATTTAATTAAGGTTTAATGGTTAAGATTTAGTAATCAATTAAAATAAGAATTTTCTTAAGTATTTAGAATGTTGATTTAATTTAAGATAATTAAATTTGAAAAGGAAATTTAGATAATTAAATTATTTTAATTATCAAGTGTTATTGGTAAATAATTGATTTAATTAAGATAATAGTTTCTTAATTAAGAATCTTTAATATAGTAAGTTAAGAATCATTTAATTAAATTTAAATGATTAAGTTTAATTAATTAATTTGTGATTAATTAGAGATAATCATTTATAAATTAATTTAGTATAATTACTTGTTGAAGTAATTAAGGAATAATTACTGGATGTAATTTAGTAAAGATAAATATTTAATAAAGTAATTAGAGGATAATTATTTTATGAAAGTAATTAAATAAGAAGTGATTAAGGTTAATTACTTAGTGTTATTAAATTAAGTTAATTAAAGGATTAAGATTAATTATAAAGTAATTAATTATTTGTTAAGGTAATTAATTAAAAGGTAATTAATTAATAGAAGTAATTAAAGGAAGTTAATTACTGGGTTAGATTAATCAAAGGTGATTAATAATTATGGATTAATTAAGAATAATTACTTAATGTAATTAATAAATAATTAAAGGTGTAATTAGGGATCATTAGTTTATAATTAATGATGTAATTAAGAGTTGATTAATTAAGATTAATTAATCAAATGATAAGTGATTAATTGTAATTAGTTAAGGATTAAAGTAATTGATTATAATTGATTAAAGTGAATTTAAATGATTTTATAATATATTAATGATTTTTGAATAAAGTTAAAATGTGAAATGAATGAATATTTAAGTAGAAATTTTGAAATATAACTAAAATTGGAAATTTATGAATTTGGCTTAAAAGTGAATTTTAAGTTAAGTAAATAAAAATGAAATTAAGTTATATTTGAAAATTTAAACTTAAGTGTTAAGTTAAATTTAATTTAATGAATTTAAAATTTAATGTTGGAATTTAATAAGTGAATTATTATTAAATTTTGATTTTTGAATGGAAATTTAACTTTATAAAATCATGAATATAAGGGTATTTAAATGATGACTATAAAAGTGAGATTATATGATTTTATAAGTTAAAAAAAATGATTTAAATAAAAATATAATTGTTTGTGAAATTATACTGAATATTTGAAGTTAATTAACTGCATTTCTGAAATGCTATTAATTCTAATGTAAATGATAATACAGCATTTGTAAATGTTGTAGTTGATAATAATGAACAAAATGGCTAAATTTAGTTAAAGGCTATTATAGCAATTTGGTAAATGTTATAATTGATGAATTTAACTAAGTTTATTTGAACTAATGTAACCCTATTACAGCATTTTTAAATGCTGTCTTTTGTTAAATTGAACTGTTTTGAATGTGACTTTCCATAGCATTTTCTAAATGCTACGAAAGGTGAATTTTCACTGTTTTGATAAAATTAAGTGAATGAATGAACTTTGAAAAGTTAAATTTTGGAAATTTAATAATTTCATTATTAAATATAATAACTTCATTTTATGATTTAAAATGAAGTAATTTGTTTTGAAATATAAACTATTTTGAAATGTGTGTTGAAGTGGTATTTTAAATAAATGAACGTGGTTTGGAAGATACGATATTTTGATATTTTGAAATGGATTTTTGAATGATATTGAATTTTGAAATGATATTTGATTTCAAAGTATAAAATACCATTTTGAAATTTTAACCACGGGATGTATTTAATTTATAATTTAACTGATCCTTAAAGGATGGGCGGTCCCAAGCATCCTTAGAGTTATTGTGCATTTCTACTACAGTTCACTTGAGTTTGTTTACATTATATAAGTATATATTGTCCCGACTCGAGTGTTTTGTGTTTTACTTTACGCTCGGGTCAGCCTGAGTATTTACAGCTTAGCTTTGGATTTCTTTTTTGGAGCTAGGAATCGCTGGAGATTCTGCTTGTCTAGTTATCTGTTCCTTTCAGTTCAGTTGTTCTATTTCAGTTCTGGTATTCATAAACTTCTATTTATTTGAGATTTCTATTGTATATGTTTTCAAATGATATTATGTATTATGTTTTGAGAGTTTGTTATAGTAGCTTCATGAACTACAATGGTTTTTATATTCCGCTGCGAGTTATTCTGATATGTTCTGTGTTTGTGATTCTATGTTTTTGATTTCATTTGCTCCAAATTTATTTACAATCTGTTATTTTGAATTATTCAACTCAGACACGTGTGGATTATTGTCGATTTGAATGGTCCAAAATAGTGGGTAGTTACATTTGGTATCAGAGCTTTGGTTTTAGGCAAACCTTAGCCTACGGAGCAAAAACTCATTAGAGATTGGGTAGAAATACCCTAGAATGAGTGAAATCAATCTCAAAATCATTTCTTTATGAGAGAACGTATTTTCTAAGTATAAAATGATTTTCAAATGATTTTTAAAGGATTTTCAAAGATTATTTGATATAAATTTTCTTGCTTTGAAAGTAAAATATTTCTTAAGCTTCATTCTTTCGTATCCACCTTGTTAGTAATTTCTTTGATTAGGATCCTCTAAAATTTTGAACTTCTCTCTTGATTGATCTAGATCCATTGTTGATAGGAATATATTTTGGGTATGGCAAAATCAGTAGTTTGTTAGGTTGCTTTGAGTAAACTCTGTTGTATCTTTTGCTTAGCTGAAGTTGTCTAACTAAAGATATTTATGCTTCTGTTTTCGTATGTTATGAATTCGAGGCTTTCCAAATTTTGAATGGGAATTCTTTTGTATCGATATAGGTTATATATCTCTAATCTTGGTTTGGATTCTTATTGAATAAGATTCCTTTGAATTTTTGGAACGCTCCTACTAGTTCTGAAATCCATTCCTGCCTCCCCTAATTGTACTCTTTTGATTTTTGGAGCATTCCGTAATACCACTTTGAATTACCTTTATAAGGTGGCGAATCCGCCAATCTTTGAATGATTTATAAAAGGGTGAAACTCCCTTATAATTGGCAATTATTCACCGGAGATTTCTGTATCCTCAGTTTACGATGTTTTCTATCTTTTGTTATACCTGGATTCTATCTCTGGCGATCGAAGGTCGATTTGCCTTAGATTTTCGCATCGATTTTTCCTGAAGTCACGGTTGACCGGTTAAGGTCTCCCACGATTTATATGAGCTTATCCATCTTCTATTTGGTAATTTAATTATCTTATCTTTGTTTGAGCTTATCTTTGAATCAGAATTCTATTTGATTAGAGTTCCTCTAAATTTGAATCTCTGTTTTGTTTTGAAATCCATCCTTGAATATTCCATTGGAAAATTTGTGGTTGATTGTCTTTTGAAATTTTTGTATTCATCGTAGTTGTTATTTTGATAAGGATGACCATATTTTATATATTAAGTGAAATGTTTTCGATAAGGATTATATACCATATTAAAATTGAGAATTTAAAGTTTTGAATGGATTTGAAATTTTGAAATTTATGTAAGAAATGGTTTCATATAGAATGATTTATAACTGAAGGTTTTGAATCTGAGTTTGAGTGATTGAACTCCGGCATTTTGGAACTGGTTATAAGACTTTGAAAATATGATTTGAAAGTATTTTCCGAATATGAAATGTTTCAAATGATTTTAATGAGATTCAAATGATTTCGAATAAATTTCAAAAGAAGTTGAGAAAATAGAAGTCCAGAACCCACTTATGTCGCTGGAAAATAATTTCGGTGATGAATGCATGCATCATCGACATGGATTTTCGAGTTTCAGAGTGGGGGAGAGGCCACTTCGGTAGCTTTGTTATGTGGGTGACTTGTGAAACTAATTTTGATTTCAAATTCCGAAGTGTGATGTGATATTCGAAAAATATATGTATATATATTTGAACAATTTGAAATGAGCCGGTGTTCAGTCCTTGAGTTTTGGATTTGATTTGATATAACCCTATTTTTGGAATTGATTTACTGATTTGTTGTTGATTTTCAACTCATGAATTTGAAAATGACTTCTTCAACTATTTTGAAGGTTTGAGCACTTCCAAATCAAGGTTAACCTTTTAAAGCTAAGTAATATTGAAAAGTGTAAAGTATATAAGTTTGGTTTGTATGTTTAAAATATGTAGTAATATGATTTAAATAAGTTGAAACTGTTTTGTTAAGTAAATGAATAAGGCTATTTTGAATTTTTCTAATATGAAATTTAGATTTGAAATGTTTTGAAAAGAATTTGGTCTTCAAAATATTTTGAATAAAATTTATTTTAAATGTTTAACTTAGTAACATCTTTATGAAACTATATATTTTAAAAGTGGGAATAGATACATAAGTTGTACGTATGTTGTTTTATTCGCATAATTAATTTGATTCAAGTTTGAGTACACAAGTTCGAGGTGAATTACACCATTTCATGTTAGGATTTTTCATTCGATTCTTGATGGCGAATATTTGATATGGATTTTGGGCTTGACTCTAGAATTCTCTATCGTAGTATAAGGCTATGCAAGGAGACTGATGGTTTCTAGTCAAGAAACCATATCGAAATCCGCATTAGGGAAGTCGAATGGACAATACTAGTTTGAAAGCGAATTTGTGTGATCGAGCGAGCGATCGAATGTGACTTTGCGAAATGATGACATATGTACATCTTATATTCTAATATCATTGTTATACTTGCCGCTGAAATTGGAAGTTGTTGGGTTGGATATCTTTGTAATTTAATTTAAATTCTTTCTTTTATGAAAAACTACTACCAATTTAAAACCATTTTTCAAAACTATTTTTCTTTTATTCTTCTCAAACAAACTGTTTTATTCTATTTTACATACAAACTATTTTACAAATTATTTTATATATAAAACTATTCTAAAAAAAATATCTTTTAGTAAGCAAAGATGTTCAAAATTTTAATTTGGTGGTAATTGGAATTTAAATTAAATATGAAATATGATAAATTCATGATAATTTGGATTAAAGTGAATTTAAATGATTTTATAATATATTAATGATTTTTGAATAACGTTAAAATGTGAAATGAATGAATATTTAAGTAGAAATTTTGAAATATAACTAAAATTGGAAATTTATGAATTTGGCTTAAAAGTGAATTTTAAGTTAAGTAAATAAAAATGAAATTAAGTTATATTTGAAAATTTAAACTTAAGTGTTAAGTCAAATTTAATTTAATGAATTTAAAATTTAATGTTGGAATTTAATAAGTGAATTATTATTAAATTTTGATTTTTGAATGGAAATTTAACTTTATAAAATCATGAATATAAGGGTATTTAAATGATGATTATAAAAGTGAGATTATATGATTTTATAAGTTAAAAAAAATGATTTAAATAAAAATATAATTGTTTGTGAAATTATACTGAATATTTGAAGTTAATTAACTGCATTTCTGAAATGCTATTAATTCTAATGTAAATGATAATACAGCATTTGTAAATGTTGTAGTTGATAATAATGAACCAAATGGCTAAATTTAGTTAAAGGCTATTATAGCATTTTTGTAAATGTTATAATTGATGAATTTAACTAAGTTTATTTGAACTAATGTAACCCTATTACAGCATTTTTAAATGCTGTCTTTTGTTAAATTGAACTGTTTTGAATGTGACTTTCCATAGCATTTTCTAAATGCTACGAAAGGTGAATTTTCACTGTTTTGATAAAATTAAGTGAATGAATGAACTTTGAAAAGTTAAATTTTGGAAATTTAATAATTTAATAATTAAATATAATAACTTCATTTTATGATTTAAAATGAAGTAATTTGTTTTGAAATATAAACTATTTTGAAATGTGTGTTGAAGTGGTATTTTAAATAAATGAACGTGGTTTGGAAGATACGATATTTTGATATTTTGAAATGGATTTTTGAATGATATTGAATTTTGAAATGATATTTGATTTCAAAGTATAAAATACCATTTTGAAATTTTAACCACGGGATGTATTTAATTTATAATTTAACTGATCCTTAAAGGATGGGCGGTCCCAAGCATCCTTAGAGTTATTGTGCATTTCTACTACAGTTCACTTGAGTTTGTTTACATTATATAAGTATATATTGTCCCGACTCGAGTGTTTTGTGTTTTACTTTACGCTCGGGTCAGCCTGAGTATTTACAGCTTAGCTTTGGATTTCTTTTTTGGAGCTAGGAATCGCTGGAGATTCTGCTTGTCTAGTTATCTGTTCCTTTCAGTTCAGTTGTTCTATTTCAGTTCTGGTATTCATAAACTTCTATTTATTTGAGATTTCTATTGTATATGTTTTCAAATGATATTATGTATTATGTTTTGAGAGTTTGTTATAGTAGCTTCATGAACTACAATGGTTTTTATATTCCGCTGCGAGTTATTCTGATATGTTCTGTGTTTGTGATTCTATGTTTTTGATTTCATTTGCTCCAAATTTATTTACAATCTGTTATTTTGAATTATTCAACTCAGACACGTGTGGATTATTGTCGATTTGAATGGTCCAAAATAGTGGGTAGTTACATTTGGTATCAGAGCTTTGGTTTTAGGCAAACCTTAGCCTACGGAGCAAAAACTCATTAGAGATTGGGTAGAAATACCCTAGAATGAGTGAAATCAATCTCAAAATCATTTCTTTATGAGAGAACGTATTTTCTAAGTATAAAATGATTTTCAAATGATTTTTAAAGGATTTTCAAAGATTATTTGATATAAATTTTCTTGCTTTGAAAGTAAAATATTTCTTAAGCTTCATTCTTTCGTATCCACCTTGTTAGTAATTTCTTTGATTAGGATCCTCTAAAATTTTGAACTTCTCTCTTGATTGATCTAGATCCATTGTTGATAGGAATCTATTTTGGGTATGGCAAAATCAGTAGTTTGTTAGGTTGCTTTGAGTAAACTCTGTTGTATCTTTTGCTTAGCTGAAGTTGTCTAACTAAAGATATTTATGCTTCTGTTTTCGTATGTTATGAATTCGAGGCTTTCCAAATTTTGAATGGGAATTCTTTTGTATCGATATAGGTTATATATCTCTAATCTTGGTTTGGATTCTTATTGAATAAGATTCCTTTGAATTTTGGAACGCTCCTACTAGTTCTGAAATCCATTCCTGCCTCCCCTAATTGTACTCTTTTGATTTTTGGAGCATTCCGTAATACCACTTTGAATTACCTTTATAAGGTGGCGATTCCGCCAATCTTTGAATGATTTATAAAAGGGTGAAACTCCCTTATAATTGGCAATTATTCACCGGAGATTTCTGTATCCTCAGTTTACGATGTTTTCTATCTTTTGTTATACCTGGATTCTATCTCTGGCGATCGAAGGTCGATTTGCCTTAGATTTTCGCATCGATTTTTCCTGAAGTCACGGTTGACCGGTTAAGGTCTCCCGCGATTTATATGAGCTTATCCATCTTCTATTTGGTAATTTAATTATCTTATCTTTGTTTGAGCTTATCTTTGAATCAGAATTCTATTTGATTAGAGTTCCTCTAAATTTGAATCTCTGTTTTGTTTTGAAATCCATCCTTGAATATTCCATTGGAAAATTTGTGGTTGATTGTCTTTTGAAATTTTTGTATTCATCGTAGTTGTTATTTTGATAAGGATGACCATATTTTATATATTAAGTGAAATGTTTTCGATAAGGATTATATACCATATTAAAATTGAGAATTTAAAGTTTTGAATGGATTTGAAATTTTGAAATTTATGTAAGAAATGGTTTCATATAGAATGATTTATAACTGAAGGTTTTGAATCTGAGTTTGAGTGATTGAACTCCGGCATTTTGGAACTGGTTATAAGACTTTGAAAATATAATTTGAAAGTATTTTCCGAATATGAAATGTTTCAAATGATTTTAATGAGATTCAAATGATTTCGAATAAATTTCAAAAGAAGTTGAGAAAATAGAAGTCCAGAACCCACTTATGTCGCTGGAAAATAATTTCGGTGATGAATGCATGCATCATCGACATGGATTTTCGAGTTTCAGAGTGGGGGAGAGGCCACTTCGGTAGCTTTGTTATGTGGGTGACTTGTGAAACTAATTTTGATTTCAAATTCCGAAGTGTGATGTGATATTCGAAAAATATATGTATATATATTTGAACAATTTGAAATGAGCCGGTGTTCAGTCCTTGAGTTTTGGATTTGATTTGATATAACCCTATTTTTGGAATTGATTTACTGATTTGTTGTTGATTTTCAACTCATGAATTTGAAAATGACTTCTTCAACTATTTTGAAGGTTTGAGCACTTCCAAATCAAGGTTAACCTTTCAAAGCTAAGTAATATTGAAAAGTGTAAAGTATATAAGTTTGGTTTGTATGTTTAAAATATGTAGTAATATGATTTAAATAAGTTGAAACTGTTTTGTTAAGTAAATGAATAAGGCTATTTTGAATTTTTCTAATATGAAATTTAGATTTGAAATGTTTTGAAAAGAATTTGGTCTTCAAAATATTTTGAATAAAATTTATTTTAAATGTTTAACTTAGTAACATCTTTATGAAACTATATATTTTAAAAGTGGGAATAGATACATAAGTTGTACGTATGCTGTTTTATTCGCATAATTAATTTGATTCAAGTTTGAGTACACAAGTTCGAGGTGAATTACACCATTTCATGTTAGGATTTTTCATTCGATTCTTGATGGCGAATATTTGATATGGATTTTGGGCTTGACTCTAGAATTCTCTATCGTAGTATATGGCTATGCAAGGAGACTGATGGTTTCTAGTCAAGAAACCATATCGAAATCCGCATTAGGGAAGTCGAATGGACAATACTAGTTTGAAAGCGAATTTGTGTGATCGAGCGAGCGATCGAATGTGACTTTGCGAAATGATGACATATGTACATCTTATATTCTAATATCATTGTTATACTTGCCGCTGAAATTGGAAGTTGTTGGGTTGGATATCTTTGTAATTTAATTTAAATTCTTTCTTTTATGAAAAACTACTATCAATTTAAAACCATTTTTCAAAACTATTTTTCTTTTATTCTTCTCAAACAAACTGTTTTATTCTATTTTACATACAAACTATTTTACAAATTATTTTATATATAAAACTATTCTAAAAAAATATCTTTTAGTAAGCAAAGATGTTCAAAATATTCTTCACGCAGCGAAATTTATTTTTTTAAAAATTTTGATCCTTATATAAGATGGACTTTATGTAAATATAAGATGATGTTGAAAACCATTGATGTTGGAAATAAATTGTTTTACTTAAATTATATTGATTTGGAAATTTGGATTTATTTTCTAAATTTATTATTTTGGAAACTTTGGAACTGAAGATATTTAATTTGAGAAGAAATAATTTGGTGGAATTGTATATGATTTTGAAAACTGAACTGATATTGAAACAAATTGAAATTTGAGAACCTTATGTTACTAAATACTTGATTTGGGAGTTATCGAACTTATATAAAATTTTGGTTTGTATAAGTATGATGTTGATTCGAAAACTATGGATTTGAAAAGGTACTCAATTTGAAAAGTGAAATCTTATATAATTGAAGTCTATATAAGTGTGATTTGATATACTATTGATTTCGGAAAGTATTTGATTTGAAAATGAAATCTTATATATAATGGACTTTATATAAGTACGATATTTGAAAGTGATTTGAAAAGGTACTATATGATACATATTTTCGAAGTAAAGATATGGAAAGTGCCTTCTGCTTGATATCCGCTTTATGGCCACATTGTGGATTCATTCTATCGATATTTCTCTGATTTTTGGTTTTCCGGATATGATACTCGAGTTTCCATCGAATTCCATGGCGTTACCCATGGTCTTACGAGCGCGACTACATAGCGTAATTCACCTGGCTGGATGGCCCAGGGGTACGGATGTTTCCTGGGGGATTCAGGCGTAACCATTGTGTATCCCGTGATCTATGTAGGTCGTATTAGTAGCGAAATCCGCAGGGCTGAGAAAGCTTACGGATACGGATGTTTCCTGGGGGATTTAGGCATAACCATTGTGTATCTGCGGTCTACTAGTCATCATGTCGTAATTCGCAGGGCTGAGAAAGCTTACGGATACGGATGTTTCCTGGGGGATCCAGGCGTAACCTTTGTGTATTTGTGATCCATGGTTAGACAAAGGTTTTGTTTGTTTTTTTGTTTGGATTGTACTTTCCATATCTGTTTTTAAAGGTTTTCGAGTATTTTCACTCGGTGTTGAAACAAGTCTACTAAGTACCTGGAGAATTCTAGCTTTGCGCCTGATCAACGCACTGCCAGAGTCTACAGGAACGAGGATAAACTTGTTAAGACATCGAGTTATAAAAGTATTTTGATAAAATATTATATAAAGGATATTTGATCAGTTATTTCTTTTTCAAAAGATTTTAAAGTGTTTTAAATATTGTTTACCTCTTTAACTAACAATTTGAATTAAATGAATTTTACGGATATGATAAAATGGATTTAACCAAATTATTAAGTATTAAAGAATTCCAATTGAAATTTATATGATTTTAAATCAATGGCTCATCCTTGTCTTTCGTTCTATTTTCCCTTCTAGCTATTCCTATTCTCCACATTGTTAAACTTACATATAACAACAGTTATCAGGTATAATTTTAATCTTCTTGTCATCTTGTCTTAATCCTATTCCATTCTATCTTTTCTATGTTTTTCGTACCTCATTCCTTTTCGGAGACGAAAAGTTTTGAGTGGGGGAGAGTGTAACAACCCTGTATTTTGTGATTTATTTTGATTATTTTATTTGAATTTTGATTTAAAAAACTTTATTATATTTATTAAAATGAATAATTTTTGTTATTTTAAAGTATATTTTGATTTTTGTGTGAATTATAATTCCAAACCTGAATAAATATGATATTTCCAGAAAAAGTGGATTTTTGGTCAATCTGGTCAAACTTTGACTTTTACATTTAAAATTTAAATATTTGAATTCATGAATTTTATCTTTTATTATGAAAATAGATTAAATTTTAAGAATACTACTTTTTGTTTCGTTGAAATCCGATTTATATTGTGAAAGTTATGCTTTTTACAATATTGGGTGTATATTGATTTATTTAATAAAATTATCTATTTTAATTTCTATAAATAATATTTTATTTGTCAAATAATGTTCTAATATGTGTTATATGACATTTTAGGTATATATTTTATTTTAAAATATTTTTAAAGTGATAATAGAATTTTTCCAAAATATATGCATATTTTTCCTATTTTTAAATGCTAGTTTCCATTTTCTGCTATTTTCTTCATTTAAATTATATTTAATTAAAATTTATTTATTTATTTTTGTGAATGCATTTTTATTTTTTGTTCTTATCTTTATTTATAAATACTTTTCAAGTACATAAAAATTTTCCAAGGTTTATTCCATTTATTTTCAAATTTTCTAGACTAGTTTACAATTTTTCCAATTTTCCTAATTTAATTATATATAATTAATGTTTATTTATTTATTTTTGTTTATTTACTAAATTTTCGTGTTTTATCTGAATTTATATGTATTTTTCAGTTATTTAATAATTCCAAAAGAAATATGGTAAATTGAAGAGTTTGCGACCTTTGATTTGCTTAAGGCTTTTTGTCTTCTTGTCTTTTCATTATCAACCAACACTTTAATTCATTTTGCTGCCTTAACTCCTAGCTTTCAGCCGACCATTTCATTTCCATTTCACGTGAATTTCTTTTCTTCTCATCTCACAAAAAAATTTGGCCTCCTTCCTTGTAAAAAAGTTTGGTAAAATTCTCTTTTCTTTTCATTGTTTTTATACTTGATTTCATGAATTTGCACTTTCTTCTTCTATCTCTAAGCTCGGCTCTTACCACCACCAGCACCTTGGCCGCCTCCACCATCACTTCAACCAATCTCCACCACCTCCAGTCCAACCCCAAGCCCTGTCGTGGTCCCTATGTTGAAGATCCACATGAAAATGCACCAAACTCCACTTGAATGTACATAGCCATGCACCATGATGTTCCACCACCTCAAACACCCCCTTGGCCGCCACCTACACCACCACCTCCAACCTGACCTGCACCCTATGCCACGTCATCCTTCGACCCCACCAGACCTGGTCGTGCCATGATTGCTTTGGCCGAGCCTTTGTTTGCTTTGAACCATGTTGTGTTGCCTTATTTTGTGTAGTTTCATGCCATACCTTTTGATGCAGCGCAGCCAAAGGAATCGCGACATACCTCAGGTCGCGAGATCGAAGCCGCTTCAGAATTAGCGAAACCCTAGGTCGTTCCATACTTTGAATCGCGAACGAGCAACTTCCATAAGTCGCGAACAAATTCCTTAAGTCGTGGGTCGCGAAACTCCAGCTTTCTTCCGGTAGGTCGCGCACCCCAGTTAGGTCACTGCCGTGCTTCTTCCTTAGGTCGCGTAAAAGCTTCCTTAGGTCGCTTGAATCCTTAAGTCGCGAACGAGCTTGTTAGGTCGCTCAGATTTCTTATGTCGCTGCTGAATCGCGAACGACCCACCAGTTAAGTCGTTGAAGCTTAGGTCGCTGAAGCTTAGGTCGCTGCGAGTTTCGTAGGTCGTGAAGAAGCTTAAGTTGCTGCCGATTTCTTAAGTCGTTGCTTTTAAGTCGTTTGTTTTGTAAGTCGTGGTTACTGTTGTGATGTATTTTTTGTTAAGTCGTGTAATGCTGTTAAGTCATATAATGTTGTTAGGTCGTATAATGTTGTAACTTGTTAAGTCGTGTGTGTGTTGTAATTCCTATAAATAGAGGTGTGATATCATTTGTAAAGGAGTTGATTTTGAATAAAATTTTGGTTTGTGCTTTGTGCCACCATTAAAATTGGAAGTTGAGTGTTATCTCCTTTCTCTGTCTTCGGATATTCGAGTGCGCTCGAATCAACGAACTTGAAGCCGATTCACGGAATCTCGTGCGCGAGATCAACGTCGAAGAATCGTAGATCTTCTAATGCGGTATCGTGCACGATCAACGTGTTGAAGATAGCTAGAATCCGGTATCTTGAGGGATCAACGGATTTGGGCACTTGGGTATCTACAATTCATCGATTCATCTTATTTCATCGATTTATTTTTCCGCGAATTCATCAATTCGTGAAGTGTTGATCGTGTAGGCTGCGTCATTTGGTATCAGAGCTAGGAAACGAACTTTCCAAGTTCGTTGGATTTCAAGTTTGCATGATTTGAAGTTTGGGGAATTCGAATGTGAGTTTGCTTGTCCTTTTGTGTTCGTGAAGATTCAAACAAGTTGGAAGTTTTAATTCTGAAAGTTTTGGATCGAAGTGGGAAAGTTGTACAAAGCTTGAAGAGCTTGTTGGGAGCTAAAAGTTTACATCTTTTTGTATTAGAGCTAAAAGCGAGCTTGTTCAAGTTTGTGCGAGATTTGTTCAAGTCGTGAGCTAGGAGTTTGTGCGTAGATTCTGCATCATTGAAAGTCGCGCTAGTTGAAGTGTTCATTTTGAAGATTCCAACAAGTTGGTGAAGTTTGATTCGATATTTTTTTTAATCGAAGCGAAGTGTGAAGTTTCGAGATTTGAAGTTTTTGGAGTTCGAATTGAGTGTTTGTTCATTTGGGTGTTCGTGAGACTTCAAACAAGTTGAGGAGTTTTGATTCTAGAATTTTTGGATCAAAGTGAAGTTTGTGTTTAGATCTGTTGAAGATTTGATCATGCCTCTGAGACGTGTTAACCGTCATTATAATTTGCAGATATGTATGGCAGTGAAGATCCTGAACAGATGGAACAACGTATCGATGAATAGTTGAATAAGGGTTTCGAGAGAGTGGAGAGAATGATGTCTGACATGAATCGAAATCAAAGGAGTGTGTCGCCACATTATGATAGGGAAAGAAGAGAACCATCTTTGTCGATAAATCGAGATCGTGGATTGCGAGACAATCATGATTATCGGAATGAAGAAAGAAGAGCTTATCGTGGTTACGAGCATGAGCCATATTGTGATTATGAAAGATTTGGAGTAGAGGAAAGAAGAAGTAGAGAGGACGTGCATGGACATAGAAGAGTCAATGTTCGAAATCAACATCGAAGCTCATCTAATTTTGAAGAAGATAGTTATGGTAATAGTGTTCACTTTCGGTATCCAGGCCAAGGCCAAAATCAATATAGGAATGTTGAAGAGAATGGTCATACACGGGAGTCAAAGATGGACACATAAATTCCAAAATCCTGAGGTGGTCTACAAGCAGAGGAATTCTTTGATTGGTTATCAAAGGTTGAAAAGATTTTTAAACTCAACAACGTGTCTGAAGATCGTCAAGTTAAGTTAGTTGCTACAAGACTGAGAGGAATCTATGGATTGGTGGCAATAAACTAAATCAACCAGAGAGAGAATGGGAAAATCAAAAGTTGTCACGTGGGATAAGATGAAAAGGATGATGAAGGCAAATTTCTTACCCTACAGTTATCAAGCTCGTATGAACCAACAGTTGCAGAAGTTGAGTCAAGGGAGTCAAGGAAAGGCTGTGGTTACAAGCCCCAACAATCAGAATAAAGGTGTTAATTGCAGTATAAATGTTTCTAAGAGAGTCAACGAACCAGTTGTACATGGAATCACTAAGACAAATGTTGATGACCGAATTAAGCGCTATCATTATCAAGAGTCTGGCCATAGAAGTATTGAATGTACGGAGCCCAAGATGAAAGCCTTAGTTGGAGAAGAATGTGAAAACGAGGATGTGGATGATTCTACTGAAAGCAAGCTAGAAAAGGAAGAGGAATCGACTAGTCCATTATCTTTCAGCGAAAGTGTTGAGGAAACGGAAGGTAGTGCTGAATCGTTGGTTAGGTATGAGGCAAGTGAAGAGCTTAAAACTCGTGAGAAGGTTAAACCAATGTTAGAAGAGTTTGAAGAGGTCGGTCCTACGGAATCGTTCGAAGACTTACCACCAAAGTTTGACAACAAAGATGAAGAGGTCGAGTTAGAGAACGATGAATGTAATTTGATGGGATTTTATTCAACGTCAAAGTATGTGGATGTAGAAGTTGATTACTCTTCACCGCCAAAGATTAACGTCGATAATATGGAAGAAGAAATTGTGTTCGGAGTTGAGGGAAATAACTTGATGATGGAGGATTCTTGCTTAACACCTGAGCTTATGGATGAGAGCCAGCCAAGTGTAAAGTCCTTAGTTTCCGAGAAGTCCGAACAAAGTGAAAGTGAAACAGAAGAGAAGGCAGAATCAGATAGTTTATTATCTTTGAAAGAGTTTGTCAATAAAATGAAAGATAGTGATGAATTATCAATGTTGATTGAATCTGGAGAAAGTTCTGATTTGGAGAATCTTGAAGAGGTTGAAGTATTTGAAGAGTTGGAAGATGAGATTTCCAAGGAACTGCCTGAAGAAACTAGTCTTGTATTTTTGGAAGAGTCTGTTGTAAAGGTGAAAAATAGTAATGAATTGTTTGTATTGACCGGGCAAGGAACGAGTAAAGATCTTGAGGTTTTTGAGGAAGTTGGATCAGAATTCGATGAGTCTGAAGTCGAATATCCTAAGGAATTACCCGAAGAATTACCACCACTACAGGACATTCAACATCAAACTGAACTAGTACCAGATGCTATTTTACTACGAAGATCGTATGATTTTGTGAATCTGAAAGAACAGGAAGAGTTGAAAAGACAGGAGGAAGAGAATGATTGTCAGTTAGAGTTGCCTGATCATGTCCGCACTGCTGACGTTGTCAACGTCAACTGCTTGGAACCGTTTCATGAAAATAAACATGTCAAAGAAGAAGCGAGTGGGAGTTCATTTCAATTAGGGGAAATTGATGCAACACGTCAAGGGAAGATTCTAAATGATGATACACCTGAACGAGATAAGGAAAGACTAGAATCTGGGCATGAGTCATCACACTTCTTCAGTCGTGACTGCCTAAGTTGCTCTGCGATTTTAAACTTCCTTATATCGTCTCGCATTTTCGTCACGTTTTGGTTCTATATCACACCTTCCTATTGGCACGAGCATCATGATGTCATCTCCCTCAGATCACTTCCTTATGCCGCCTGCCTAATGCCACGTCTGCTTATTGCTATGCGTTCCTTATGTCGAACCGCATCATCAAAGGGTCAAGATAAGATCAATCTCAAGAGTGGTTATCACCAGAGCCGCATCAGACCAGATAATGAATGGAAGACAGCGTCTCGAAGAAGGAAAACGTGTGAATTCGGGGTCAAATTCTTTTCAACCAGGGGAGGATGATGCGGCGCAGCCAAAGGAATCGCGACATACCTCAGGTCGCGAGATCGAAGCCGCTTCAGAATTAGCGAAACCCTAGGTCGTTCCAGACATTGAATCGCGAACGAGCAACTTCCATAAGTCGCGAACAAATTCCTTAAGTCGTGGGTCGCGAAACTCCAGCTTTCTTCCGGTGGGTCACGCACCCCAGTTAGGTCGCTGCCGTGCTTCTTCCTTAGGTCGCGTACAAGCTTCCTTAGGTCGCTGGAATCCTTAAGTCGCGAACGAGCTTGTTAGGTCGCTCAGATTTCTTATTTCGCTGCTGAATCGCGAACGACCCACCAGTTAAGTCGCTGAAGCTTAGGTCGCTGCGAGTTTCGTAGGTCGCGAAGAAGCTTAAGTCGTTGCCGATTTCTTAAGTCGTTGCTTTTAAGTCGTTTGTTTTGTAAGTCGTGGTTACTGTTGTGAAGTATTTTTTTTGTTAAGTCGTGTAATGCTGTTAAGTCGTATAATGTTGTTAGGTTGTATAATGTTGTAACTTGTTAAGTCATGTGTGTGGTGTAATTCCTATAAATAGGGGTGTGATATCATTTGTAAAGTAGTTGATT
Organism: Allium fistulosum; assembly: GCA_030737815.1. NCBI lineage: Eukaryota > Viridiplantae > Streptophyta > Magnoliopsida > Asparagales > Amaryllidaceae > Allium > Allium fistulosum. The sequence continues at coordinate 242,688,205 of CM060902.1, forward strand.
TTGAACAAAATTTTGGTTTGTGCTTTGTGCCACCATTAAAATTGGAAGTTGAGTGTTATCTCCTTTCTCCATCTTCAGATATTCGAGTGCGCTCGAATCAACGAACTTGAAGCCGATTCACGGAATTTCGTGTGTGAGATCAACGTCGAAGAATCATAGATCTTCTAACGCGGTATCGTGCGCGATAAACGTGTTGAAGATAGCTAGAATCCGGTATCTCGAGAGATCAACGGATTTGGGCACTTGGGTATCTATAATTCATCGATTCATCTTATTTCATCAATTCATTTTTCCGCAAATTCATCAATTCGTGAAGTGTTGATCCTGTAGGCTGCGTCACCTTTGCACCATCATTAAATCTATGCTAGGCCGACCCATTGAACCCAAAGATCAGATCCTAACCCATGCTTAGCCATGTGTTTCTGACCCTAGACTGAAGCACAAGTGTTTGAAGCAAGTGCAAATACTTTGGTGATGTTTTGTACATTCATTTCTAACATTGTTTTATTATATTCGGGTTGAAAACTTATGTAGATTGTTTTGTTTGTTTGAATGTATTCAAGGTGATTAATCTTTGGCTCTCCCACTCTCAAATCTTATTCGTGCTTTTGTGCCTTCTAAGATCTTAGTTTGTGTGTTTCAGTTGTCGTCTCTAGCTTATACCAGTGAGTTATTCTCACCAGACAGTGTATACCTATATAACTAGTAAATTGACCACTTTTGAATCTGTAAAATGCATCACCATATTATATCTGCTATGTTATGATTATATGATGTTCACCCATGCTTAAACACCTGTTATATCATATGTTACTGTTATATTATGTTGTTCTGCTATTTTTATCAGTTTATCACACTGCAAGTTCCCTTTAGATTAGAATCACTATGGGTTGAAATGATACATACCCGAACGGACTTTAGAATAGGAGAAAATCGTTATGGGCCGAAATGATAGGCCTGAATGATTTTCAATTATTTTCATTTACTTGGGATTGCGGGTTTGAAATGATCAAACCCGGGTTTTCTTTGTAAATTACGGGTTGAAATGATATATTACCCGTATCACTTTACCTAGGCTAAAAAAATGAAATACAGACCCGTAGTTAAAATATGTTTTTCTAAAAAATTTAAAATATTTTAAAAATGCAAATATTATAATATTTTGATTTAAATTTGATTAAAAATGATTTTTGTAAAGCATTATTGATTTTCTGAAAATTTATATGTGAAATAAATTAATGGTAAAGTTAGAAAATCTGAAATGTAAGTTATTTTGGGAAATTTTAATTTGGTGGTAATTGGAATTTAAATTAAATATGAAATATGATAAATTCATGATAATTAGGATTAAAGTGAATTTAAATGATTTTATAATATATTAATGATTTTTGAATAAAGTTAAAATGTGAAATGAATGAATATTTAAGTTGAAATTTTGAAATATAACTAAAATTGGAAATTTATGAATTTGGCTTAAAAGTGAATTTTAAGTTAAGTAAATAAAAATGAAATTAAGTTATATTTGAAAATTTAAACTTAAGTGTTAAGTTAAATTTAATTTAATGAATTTAAAATTTAATGTTGGAATTTAATAAGTGAATTATTATTAAATTTTGATTTTTGAATGGAAATTTAACTTTATAAAATCATGAATATAAGGGTATTTAAATGATGACTATAAAAGTGAGATTATATGATTTTATAAGTTAAAAAAATGATTTAAATAAAAATATAATTGTTTGTGAAATTATACTGAATATTTGAAGTTAATTAACTGCATTTCTGAAATGCTATTAATTCTAATGTAAATGATAATACAGCATTTGTAAATGTTGTAGTTGATAATAATGAACCAAATGGCTAAATTTATTTAAAGGCTATTATAGTATTTTTGTAAATGTTATAATTTATGAATTTAACTAAGTTTATTTGAACTAATGTAACCCTATTACAGCATTTTTAAATGCTGTCTTTTGTTAAATTGAACTGTTTTGAATGTGACTTTCCGTAGCATTTTCTAAATGCTACGAAAGGTGAATTTTCACTGTTTTGATAAAATTAAGTGAATGAATGAACTTTGAAAAGTTAAATTTTGTAAATTTAATAATATAATTATTAAATATAATAACTTAATTTTATGATTTAAAATGAAGTAATTTGTTTTGAAATATAAACTATTTTGAAATGTTTGTTGAAGTGGTATTTTAAATAAATGAATGTGGTTTGGAAGATGCGATATTTTGATATTTTGAAATGGATTTTTGAATGATATTGAATTTTGAAATGATATTTGATTTCGAATTATAAAATACCATTTTGAAATTTTAACCACGGGATGTATTTAATTTATAGTTTAACTGATCCTTAAAGGATGGGCGGTCCCAAGCATCCTTTGAGTTATTGTGCATTTCTACTACAGTTCACTTGAGTTGGTTTACATTATATAAGTATATATTGTCCTGACTCGAGTGTTTTGTGTTTTACTTTACGCTCGGGTCAGCCTGAGTATTTACAGCTTAGCTTTGGATTTCTTTTCTGGAGCTAGGAATCGCTGGAGATTCTGCCTGTCTAGTTATCTGTTCCTTTCAGTTCAGTTGTTCTATTTCAGTTCTGGTATTCATAAACTTCTATTTATTTGAGATTTCTATTGTATATGTTTTCAAACAGATATTATGTATTATGTTTTGAGAGCTTGTTATAGTAGCTTCATGAACTACTATGGTTTTTATATTCCGCTGCGAGTTATTCTGATATGTTCTATGTCTGTGATTCTGTGTATTTTATTTCATTTGCTCCAAATTTATTTACAATCTGTTATTTTGAATTATTCAAATCAGACATGTATGGATTATTATCGATTTGAATGGTCCAAAATAGTGGGTCGTTACAAGCAATCAAAAACATATAGCAAGAATCAAAAATTCCAATTTCTTTCTAAATTCCTATTTCAGCAAACATGAGTTTTATGTATCCATTGTTTTATCTTTCAAGCCGATTTATCATGTTTAATTCCAATTTTAAATTCTTTGGTTATGAATTTGTATTTATCTTCTAATTTTTGAAGCTGATTCGAGTTTTTCGTTAATATCAAATTATCCTTAGGTTCATTGATATGCTTATTTTGTTCGATTTTATGGTGTCGATTTTGGGTTGGAATTTAAATTCATCAGATTTGGGATCTATCTGCCATTGTTATGTACGAACCCTAAGCTCCAACTCTACTACACTCAATTCAAACTCGTTTTTTTAATGCTTCGAGCTTGAATTTAGGCTATTTGTTATTGTTGAATGTAAATTCATGCTCAAACCAATTTAATTGCTATCCTTTAGAAGTATTGGTTAAAAATTTAATTAGGGAGAAAACTCTTTTTAAGTGGCTTCAAAGAGAAGGTTAAACCGTACAAATTAAATCCCACTATTGTAATTTAACTTTTCAACCCTTTCGAAGGGGTTAAGGCGGTTAATTTCGCTCTACCTTTACAGTCTCTTTCGAAGGGATTGAAAGGAAGTTAAACTTCTACCATTAAGTGAACCCTTTCGAAGGGGTTGATGTGGTCGACAAGAGATGGACTTCTTCGAAAGCAGAAATATGTTTTGATATATTTTGACACCTTTCGAAGAAGTCATCTTAAAGGGTTTAATTTAATGGCTACACAACATATATTTTCGAAAGCCGAACTCTTTTTTATTTTAAAGGATTCAAAACTTAATGTATGTCAAAGTGGATTTAATTTGTCATTAGATTCATGCTCAATCTTGATTTACTTTAGAAGGTGTTAAAAGTTATAAATTTATATTTCCTATCATCAATTGGATTGGGAACAGTCCATTTTGTTAAAGTTGAAACCTTATCAGGCCTTTCGACTAATCAAAACCACCAAAATTGATACAAGTTTAATTGTTTATATGCTTTCAAAACCATGTCCCCCTTTCGACTTACTCGAAACCCATTGTAGTTAATAGGAATATAACTATCATTTTTTATATATATACACTATCGAAACATTCCAAAGCTCTTTCATCCGTATTAGAATCACTTGGATCCAAGTCCTTTGACTTAATGAGAATATAGTGTTTCAGCAATATTCATATTCTTTAAATAAAATAAAATTTGTGGATTTTGACCCCGTCGAAAGGCTTATTTGGTTTGATCATGGAATGTATATATTCAAATTAGTACTGTAGGGTTAGTTATTCCTATTAATAGTTAAACTTTTTCGAGCTTTCGACGTTGTCCAAGGGTGTGTTTAGGTGTTTCTACTCCATCTATCACTTTGATATCATCGAAAGCTAAATGAATTTCAAGACTCAAATTATCTTTAACATTCTTTCAAAGATATGGAATATATACTTTGGTGGATATTCAAATTACTGCAATAGGTTTTCGATATCTTTGAAAGGTGTTAATAATGAAAAAAATTATAACTTTCAATGAAATGGTTTCACCTAATAAGATCATGGGTTTGAAAAAGATTTCCAAGAAACGTGATAAAGATATAGCTCCAAAAGTAGAATCTTCACCAAAAAAAGGTTGAATCCATCTCCAAACATTCTATGATACCTTCTCAGGATGAAGTTGATATCATTCTTAACGACTTCGGAATCATAGGAGTTGAAGCCATTCCCCCTGGTGATAAGGATATTATTCAGAATCCCCCCGAAGGATACTTTGCTTATACCGCCATTCACATTTAGCACGCTGACTTTCTTCCATTCTCGGATTTATTATCTAAATTCATGAATCATCTTGGCAATGCACCTATCCAATTATCACCAAATGTCTACACATATCTTATCTCTTTGGAACTTAAGGCTTTGGAATTAGGCATTCCTTCTCTAAAAGTCGAAGTTCTCCATTATTTAGTATGCCTGGTCAAACTTAGCAATCTGAATAGCCAGATTTTCAGAGCTAATCCCCCTAAGAAACTAATCTCAAAGGGATTAAATAGTTCAGAGACTGGGAGTCGCTGTTCTTTTTCGTTAAATGTTTTCCAAACATCAGTGGAGTCTTCTCTTCCCCTCGTAAGCTGATCATAATATTTATCTATATTCAATTACTTTATTTTGCTGAATTACATTTTCTCATTAGGCCCTGCTCCTAAAGAACTTAACGATGAAGGAAAAAGAATCATGAAGAAGTTGACCGTTGTTTCGGGCAGTATCGGGAATAAGCTTACTCTATTAACGCCAAGCAATCTCCAAAAACATTCCCTCCTACCCATAGGTCAGAGAAATCTTGGACAACCACCTCTTGTCCAACATACTTTTAGGAGCAAACGTTTCTTGTCTTTGGGTGATCCCAAGAATTTTTCTCTTATGTCTCCAATTCCTCCAGATCATCCTGGTAAGCTTAAGCGTAGTATTTGCAATTTATTGTTGTGTTACTCCCTAGATTGCTTTACTAATTTACACTGGTTGAATTTTTAGTAACTACTCCCTCGGTTGAATAAATCGCAAGAGATTCAGTCCCCCCAACTTCTAAATCTAGCACATCGGCTTCGACCTAGGCCATCGCCTAATCAAGGATGATTGCCAAAAGAAAGTTGAGCGAGAGGACTGCAACAGGTCCCTCTCTCAAGAAAGCTAAAACTTTTGATGCCCGGTCTTTTCTTCCCTCTAAAGAGAGTGGTCCTACTGATGTAAGCAAGGGCCCATAAGGTTCTGTTATTGATATTGCTACTGATCCACCCAGAACAGTTCCTTTCAAGGATAATTTCATGTCCCGTATCATTGTGTCCGATTTCCTAGCATTATTGAACAAATGCAAAATGATTTAAGCACTTCAACTCCTCCCCGGGAGTTTAATCCTTCTAAATCCACATCGCCGGTGCCCCAGTGATTTCGAAGAAATGGTACGGTCCATCATGAATTCTTCATCCTTTACTTCCATTTAACCACCTTCCTCAGTACTAGACCCAACAAGACATTGTCGATCTTTAATAGAGCAACAACTTCTAGTACGTTTTGCATTATTTTCCCCTTTTCATTACTATTTCTTATTGAATGTTGATCCATGTTGTACTTTTCCTTCAGATTTCTAAAAGCTGGTACTCTCTCCAAAAAAGCGCTTCGAAATATTCTGTTGAGATGTCCAAGCTTGAAGAGGAAATATTAACTTTGAATAGCCAGATTACCTCCCTTTGTACTGCCAAAAAAAATGCAATGAAGGAACAAGAAAGGTTGAGGGCCTCTCTTGCTCAAGCAGAATCTATTATCTCTGAGGAGAGGAAACCAAGACAAATCTTAGCCGATGAAAATTTAGCTTTAAAAATGGCTTTAAAAGAGTCCAAGGAAGAGAAGGCTCGGATGGTTACTAAACAATCTTCTCTCAATAAGAAGCTGAGGAAGAAGAAAAATTCTTTGACAATGGCCATTAATATTATTTTTGAAGCCAAGCAAATGGTGTCACAATTTTTGAGCACCTCCCTCAATGACATCATAATAAATTCTTACAAGGATGGTCTCTTGCTTTCTTATACCGACAACATCGAAAAATGTCCAGACTTAAGCTTTCCTTCACTCGATCCTACTATAATCAAAAGATTTATGGACAAAATCAAAAAAATGGGGCAAGGAATTGAAGTCCCCGAGAAAGAATAAATTGATGCCGCCAAACTCTTAGCTTTTGATGCTCCTCTTATGGAAGATGATTCTGACTCTAACAAGGAGGAAGATGATGAGGATGATGAAATTGTTGCCGAGGAAGGTGGAAATAATGATGATAATGACGATGACAATCCTAATAATGAGGATAGAGGTCAGGGTTCTGGCGGTAGAGGAGGTGATCCTGGGGGAAATGGCGAGGATGGGCATGAGGCTTCAGAGTAAACCATCCCTGATGACAATGCTCATGAAACAAGTCCAACCAAACTACCCGAGCCTTCTGGTTTTCATGGGAAAGATGCCAATATGGAAGGACAAAAAGGGAAAAAGAAGGTCCCACAAACTCCAGTTCCTATTTCTTAGGTATGGGGTTCTTTGTCCAGATGGCTTTCACTTCAAGATAACAATAGTTGACGCCTTTTTTATTTTAGATAAAGAAGAAATCTATCCAGCTTTATAAAACAAAGCTTGAAAGAAAACAAGCAAAAATAAATAGTTGTAAAGAGTGTTAAATAAGCAATTAAAAGAACACAATGCACTCTCTAACAAGTATCATAAGCTTAATAAAACTGTCGTAGTGTTAGCGTCCTTTAAAGACCAAGAAGCTGCCCCCAACTAAAGAGGGCACGCCTTCGATATGACAAACTTTTGGAAGAAAATCAGGAATTAATAACAATCTTTTCGATGTTGGTTGAAGAAAGGGACATCCTAGTAGACTTCTTATACAAAGCCTATTGCAGACACCCAACTTTTGATTTTTCATATTTGGGTGATTTTAGTGGGGGTCTACTTAGGCATCTACATAAGAGATATTTAGATGAATTTGGATCCGATCCACATCCGAGGGCTTGCTGGAATTTACCGCGAGACAAATCAATCCATCACGAGTTGGCTCTAGAAAAACTCATTTATTATAAGGATAAATTTATTTCTGATTTATTCAAAAAGTCAATTTTTTATGAACCGGATGAATATTTGTAATTATGTAATATCATTGATTTGTAAATTTTCTGTGCTAGTTTCCTTTTATACTTAGTCATGTAATATTCCGTTTTCATAGAATAAATGTCTCTTAGGCAGCCTTGTTCCTAGAGATTATTTAAGCAAATATGTCTAATTAAGAAGAGATTATTTAGAAAAGGCTTCGCTCTTGAAATCCTCAAAATTGGCTAGATACTGCTTTCTTAGTTACCTGCAGAGACTTTATATGGAACATCCCCGCCTTCATTTCAATTTTCTTGGTAAAGAAAAAGAAAACCTTCTCAAGGAAATTTGAACATATCATACCAAATTAATATGCGGTCATGCTAGTCCTCCTGTCGGAGAATGGGACTATATCAAATATCTTCCAGTTATTACCCCAGAAGGATTTAATGCCCCCTTTGATTTGACAGTTACTCTTTCAGCTAATTCTTTAAACAAAGTCAAAAATGATGTTTCTCAACTTTAAGTGTGTTATCCCGCTTTTTGGTCAAAGCCGGAATATCAAACAAATCGACAAGAAAGGATGGATATCAGGATTGGAGTTCACTTGGAAACAAGGCCGCAATGGATATCGTCAAAATTTGGCCGAGCTCCGATCAAGGCAGAATTTATTGGGAATGACAACCAAGGTTAAGAGAGGCTATGTTTCAATTTTCAGGACGATCGGACTTCGTACGCACAAGATATGAATGAATTAAGATGCACAGAGCACGGTTCGAATCGATGTACTACGCATCGATGGATGTTGGTTCGAATCGATGAAGGTTCGAATCAATTGAAGGTTACTTCACTTCATATCGACGTGGTTCGTATCGATGAAGACGAAGTCAGTCATTTGCTCTAGGACAACATGTTCGAATCCATCCTTGAGGCCTCGCTTTGAATCCATCAGCACCAAGCTCCAGTTCGAATCCATCGAAGGAAGGATCCTTCGAATCCATGCAGGCAGAGGAGCTCCGACTCCATTCCAAAGCACCAACGTCATCGATTCGAAGGAGGCCAACCTTCGACTCCAGTACCTTCGAATCCATTCAGTTGTAGAGACTTTGACTCCACTTCATAACTGTCTTCGAATCCAGCACCTTCGAAACCCCCCAAGTCCACACAACTAAAACCAAGGGTATGACCCAGAAAACTCGGAGAAAAAGGAGGAATGACCCGAAGCACGTGCACCACGTCATCGCCTTAACGTACAGAAGCCTGGATTCGACCCTATGGATTCGAACCATATCGATTCGAACGAATCCATAGGACGAAGAACACGAAAATCCTCAACTTGAATCGATCATAACTCGAGTTCTACAAGTCCAAATGTCATGAAATTTTCACAGAAGCTTAAGCACATGTTGAAGGATGTTCACACCAAATTTCAGCTCGATTGGACAATTTCTTGATCGATTCGAACGTAGCTTCGAATCGATCCCAAAGTGGGCCCGGATTTCTAGAAAGCGGGCATGTGGGCCCCGTCACATGCCAGAACTGGTCTTCCCTCATTTTAGGCGAAATATCAGCCTCCTACACCTATAAATAGACCCCCAGGTCATTCAGAAAAGGGGTCGGACAATTTTGAGAGCTAAGGAGCGCCCAGACTCTGCCAGATTTACTCCAGATCACCATTGCTGCCTTAGATTCGGAGTATAATCATAAAATCCGTTGTACTACGCGATAGGAAATTGTAATCTTCAAGCATCGATCAATAAAAGATAAAACTTTGGAGTGGACGTAGGCCGGAGATAGCCGAACCACTATAAATCTCGTGTTTTTGTTCATTATTTCTGGATTGCTGTTTGTTGTTTGTTTAGATATGAGATTTGTGTTTGAATATTGCTGATTTGTATTCATACACTGGTGCTTTCACAACATTCGGGGTTTGTGACCATTTTTGGCGCAAACAAAGTGTAATAAAACAAGTATTTGATTATAACAATGAAATTGTACTTTTCAATTTATTTCTTCTTGAGTTGTAATTTCTATTGTTGTAATAAAAGAGATTGGTTATTTGAGTCTTGACTTTATTTTGTTTAAATAGGACTCATAGCTAGCTATTGCACCACTCTCATTGGATTCCTTATCTCGCTTCACTAGCATCAGAGATAGATTGATTGTAGATGGTTAAAAGAGTCGTCTACTTAAGGATCCTTTATCTGCTCGTTTTCAAGGCAATTGTAACGACCTAAAATTTTAGTCATTTGAAATTGGAATATTTAATTAATTTTAAATATTGAAAATTTAATTTTATAGATTAAATAACTGAAATTTCAAATATAGCGATTCATTAGATAATTTAATTGTTGAATTAAATAATTTGGATTGCTTAAATAGTTAAATCTTGATTTTATGAGAATGAAAATGATTTTCAAAATTTATTTAAAATTCTATCTAAATAAGAATGAAGATAGTAAACTTTTAATTTAGATTAAAAAGTGAATAATTTGATTTTTAATAATGATTCGTTTTAATTAACGTATAAAAATAGCCTTCCGGGGAACTGTCTTAGATTTCGAGGAAACCAGTTTCATTGGATCCATAATAGTAATCTATAGTGTGCCGACGATTTTCATGGAAATAGGACGTATCGTTTGGCGGTAAGAGTTTGAAACGCTTATAGATTAATTTTAGAAATTTATATTATAACTAGGTTTGAAAAGCTATCTTCTACATACGATCGAATTAGGTCTCGGAACTAGTTCTATTGTGTTTAGAATAGGAATATAACATATAGAACGCTAGGCGGCACGCCTCGTTTGGAGTTCGAGATTTTCGGACGTTTTATAGCTTGATAATTCAAATATATATATAATATCAGCCCTTATCTTTCAAACCAGCCCATACCCATGTCTATTCGCACATACTTCCATCATGTTCTACCATACCCCTTTCCTCTTATTTAACCAAATGTGTATCAGAGAAAAACATTCAAAATTTTGAAATCGAATAATAGCCTAATCAATGGGCTATGAATCATCGAAGCCAATCGACGCTGTTTCAAGCGAACTCCCCAACTGTGAACTTGGTTGCCAAGAGGAGGGGGAGTCATTAGATGGTTGGATGGGTCTAAAGATCATCGTGGTGGCCAGAATTTCGAGTTGAACGCAAATTTAACTTTGTGCTTGTTTGGAGGTTGCGGTGAGGTTAGGCAGCGACACTTGGGGCGTCGGTCGGCGGTGAGGAGTGCTTGCGAATGGAGGAGGTGCAGTGGTCAAAATCTTACCGTAGCGGTAGTGGTTTATAGATGAACAGATCTCGTTTTTTGTGCCTTGAGACAGAGTTTGGCGGAGCTACAGGATACTGGACCTGGGCCATTGGTACCGGGGAGTCTCGCGCCAACTCATGTGTGGTTGCGACGGAAGGTGAAGGTGTACGGCGGCGTTTGGAGGCGGTTAGAGGTGGAGGAAGGCGGTAAAAATAAGGGACCTGGGTTTTTAAGCTTATACAAGATTAGGCAGTTATTTATTTCTGTATGGAAATTAATTATGTTAAGCGTGTAATTAATTATGTTATAAAATCGAATTCTTATATAATGCATAACTCGTTCATACTAGGTCGGATTTAAACGCGGATTTTGCGTTAGGATCGTATTGAGGTGAATTACGATATAGAACTGGTTTGGACGAATTTGGAGACAATTGAAATTTGGCATAAATACGAATGTCGTTCGACTTTAGTTCCAAACCGGGAAGCTTCGGTGATAACAGAAAACTTCGATGAGTTAAATTCACCTTTTTGGTTAACTAGTACGATATATAGTTGATAAAAATTATTGAATGATTGTCTGGATGAATTACTATATTTATTAGTTGGTTTAGATATAATTCCCACCCCAAGAGAGGATGAGACTCTATTACTTTCCCGTGTAAGAGGGGATGACCCTTTGTATACGAATCTCGCCTCGAAGTAGTTGATTTATATTATTTGATTATATGTTGTTTGTGATGCTGGGGGAAACAGGTTGGAGGGATCCAATGGGATTCCTCGCTATTGTTGAATTGTTCAATAATATTCCTTTTATATGGATTGTTGAATAATGAACCTTATTGTGGACACTATGGTTATAACATTGTTCTATGTTTGAAAATAGAAACCTAGTGATTATAGAAAATCAATATCAATATTGGTTGAGTGTTGGCGGTTATCGGCCTGAAATTAGTATTTTGGAATACTATAAATTGCCAATTGAATTGGAATTGGGTTTAAGACGAGAAATGATTTTAAATCCGAAATTGGGTTTCAGAAATATATTGTTTTTTTTAAAAGTTATTTATTTATATTAATATTGTTTTAAAGTTATTTATTTATATTAATGTTGTTATAAAGTTATTTATTTATATTAATATTGTTTTAAAGTTATTAAATTATATTAGAGTTTTTTTAAAGTCATTTTCTTATAGTTAATATTGTCTTTAAGTATTTATCAAATTATTAATCTATTTTAGAATTAATTATGGTTTGAAATTAATAATAAGGATTATTAATAAGGTGTTGAAAAATAATCTATTATTATAATGGTAAAGATTAATTACATTTGTTTATTTCATTGTGATTTGGAATCATAAATTATTATTTTTAAGATGTGTTTAAAATGAATAATTTTTCATTTATTTATAATATTATTGTTAATAGTTATTATTATATAATGGTTTCTTGAAATTAATGATTTTTAACTATTTATGAATGTCTCCGAGATGCATAAATAGAGTTTTATAAATGGACTTGGATTTTATAAGGGAAGTTTATAAAATTGTTTAGGACGTAAGGGAAGAGTATTTATAAGGTGAAAGAGTTTATAAATGGTTTGATGTTTATAAACGAGTTTTAAGAATGGTTTATAGATTTATAAAAGGAGTTTTATAAATGGTTTTATAGATTTATAAAGGATTTATAAATGATTTTAGAAATGTACAAGAGAATTTATAAGTGATTGAAACGTATAAAGAGTTTTATAAATCGTCCTAGAAGATCTATAAAATGGTTTATAAATGGTTTTAGAGAATTATAAGGAATTTATAAATGATTTGAGAATCGAATAAAAAGAAAATATTTCTCAGTTTTGTAAATATACTTATACCATTGAGATAAGTATAAGAGTATATTTTCTATGTTGTGAGGTGTAATATGTGTGAATATACTTATACTATTGAGATAAGTGTATGGGTATTTTCTAAGTAGTGAAAATATAGGGATTGGTGGGATACCTTTGTAAAAGTATTTTTATACAATAAATTTACAAAGTGATTTAATTAATGAAAGATTAATTAGGGAGGCTAGTGGTCTCTTACCTGTTTAACCAAAGTTGGTTTCCCTATGGAATTTAAATCCCTGATTTGAATGTTTGTTTATTTGATAGTTAAATAACCGAGTATCAAATTTGGACCCAAAAGTAACTTTGGAAATATCTAGGAGAAACACGTGAGTTATATGGCACAGTCATCTCCGATGATGTTGTACAGTGCGTGTAAATCTCATTTCGTTCTTCTAGGACAATGAAAAGGAAATCCATCCACTAAAGGTTAGGAGGTGATCTCCGTTCTTCTTTGACTGTTTATTTCCTAGAGAACCGAGGTTGAGTTTATCGGGAATTATCGAATGTTGTTTTGAAGAGACCGGGATCAGATATGTTATCCGAAAACCACTTCGATCCAACTTAAGCGTTTCGAAGTGAAGACATCTTGAAGATGATGGAATTGAAGATGGAGTTCTCAATTGTTTCGTTCAATCCCAGAATGAACTTGTATGAATGAATGCTGGTATTGCATTGTTGCTTGGAGGGCAATGTTAGCATTCCAAATGGGAAGTACTATAAAAAGGTAAAACGTAGCCTTAAGCCTCATCAACCGGGAAATGATAAAAATCAGGCATGTAGCAGGGCCAAGTGGGTCGCTCCCAAGTAGGATATGGTCATTCCAAATCTAGATCAGTTATTATCTATTCTTTTATGCTTTGGGGCCCAAGCAGAGTGATTGCACTACTAGTCAAGTGGTAGGCAAGTCTTGTGTGGCGGGGGTACAAGATGTTCTTGTCAGACCCTGGTGCATTTTATCTAGAGATGCACCATCGGAAGGTAGTTCCTTACCTTGTCATAGTATGGAATCCAATCTCTAGTACATGCCCTTACAGTTTTAGTTGTATAGCTATTATGTTGGAATTTAATTAATGTAACAATTTCGTCTATGATTAATAAGTATTTGTATCTAGACACTATTATAATATCATGGAATTTCATATGAAATGTTTTGGTTGTCATACGGTAAAAACCCGTCCTTGTTTATGTGCGGCATGGTCTTACAAGATACTTTGATTTTCAAAGGTTTTTATAACTTTAAAATCAAGTTGGGTGTGTTTTCTGACGCTGGTATTCCAAACTGACTTGGGTGTTATTTTATTATAATGCTCGGGTCAGACCGAGCACATTTACAGATTTCTTTGGATGCATTGGAGCTTAGGAGACGAGTTGGAGGTCTTCAACTCATATTCATGTATATGTTTACTTTCCGCTGCTTTGTTGTTGAAATCGTTAGCAAATTGCGAGGGCAGATTGCTATAACTGCCCAAGCTAGTGATTATGATTGTTTTGTACTCTATTGGTTCATGTATATAATAGTTTCTTTTTTATAAAGATTATTGATTTTATATTATATGCTGTTCCACTGCGATTATGAGATTCTGTGATTGTATTAGTTCTTTCTCTTCTTCTTCACTTGTCTTCTTCTTTCTCCTTTCTTTCCCATAACCATCCGTCTTTCCGTTCAATTTTGGTTGGACATGTGTGGTTTATTGTCAACTTGAACTGTACGGATTGGCGGGTCATTACAGCAATGTTGAAGCATTGGAATGACTCAAGAGATATTTACTTCAAAAGATAATTGTTAGAAACCTCAATGATCAGATTGCCAATCTTGAAGTGGACTTCAAGAATAAGAATGAAACAATTTCCATACTGAAGCGCCAAATTAAATCGAATCCTTCGATTGATTTTGATCATAAGAAGTCTAAGCTTCTTCAACAGATAATCGATTTGGAGATTAAGTTAAAAGACAATCAAGCTCAATGCAAATCATTGGAATTCATCATGGGGGACAACATTCCAAATATCAATTTACCGACTTCTCCAATCACCTCAACTATTGTAAAATCAATAAGTTCTTCATCTATTGCAATTCAACAAATTCCCTACTACAACTAGCCCTCCTCCTGGTTTAGATGAAAAGGTAGTTGGTGTAGGAAGGTCAAATTCGAAATGATGAGATATTTTGATGACTAGCAGAGGGCGAGATATTCACAACGCATCAATGAATATGCAGCCAAGATTCGAAGACTTAAACGTGAAAAGTATCTTCCTCAAAAGCGCATCGCTGATTTTGAGAGACAAAACAAAACCCTTAAGGGCGCTAACAAAGCTTTCAACCGTGCTTTGAAGGCTCATTATTAAATCCATTGATGATGTAGATGATATAAAGAAAAGGGAAAAGAAGCTTAAAGAGATTCTTTGTATAGTAATTCGGCATATCGTTGATCCTTTAATTGCTGAAAATCTAGATAAGGCTGTTCAGGATTTGTGAAACATACACTTGTGTTGTATACTTGCAAATAATTTTATAAAATATCTTTACTGCTAATAAAGAGAATTAATTAAATAGATTTACTCGGTGTCTTTTTGAAATTCCAAATATACCCTTTTACATCTCACAGAGAAATAGTATTCAATATGGGGATATAACTTGTTATATTCTAAGTACAACTGTTAGTCACCATGGAGAACTACAATGTGCGTTCACAAGATGAAGTATCCAAATGTACCATATTATCCGTAATTTAGGTGGGAGTTCATCGGTCGAAGCTTTGCCTGATTCCGAGTTAGTATGAAGAAGTTATTACAGTCTGAACAAAAAAAATATTGTCTTCTGCTGTGACATCCCGGAATTTTGAGCAATATCAATTTAATAATCTATATTTAATATTAAATTGATTTGATTTATAATTGTTAATAAAATATAAATTGACTTAATAATTTTCTTTTAAATGAATATTTAACTGATAAATTATCTTTTAAAGGCTAATAAATTGTTTTCTATATATATATATATATATTTGTATATATTGTAAATAGTCAATGTTTGTTTTAAATTTGATTTAAATTCTATATTAAATAAATAATCATATGGCTTTAAAATATACTCAAGATTTAAGTTAAAATTGTCTAAATGATTTTAGCTTAGATTTAAATTAAATAAAAGGTTTGTTGTTCTTTTTAAAGTATAGCTTGATAAAATTAGTAATTAAGTGATGAATTCTTTTATAAATTATTTTAATTTGATAATGAGCTTTATTTATAATATAATGTCTATATAAGTAGATTTTTATTATAAATGAAAATTGTTATATATATTTTGAAAAGGAATTATGGTTTTAAAATTTATGTAAATCTCTAAAATAAATATAATAATTATAGATTATAGATGATAAAATATACATTGTAAATATTTAAAGTAATTATAAAATAGAATAATAATAGGTAATTATATATTTAATAGTTTATCTTTTAAAATATAAATACACTTATATTAGAGATAAATAATAAGCTAACATGATACAATAACCATAACCATAACAATCACAAAGTAAATATTATACTCTATAGTAAAATATACTTGCAGGCATGAAATCACCTAAGTACAAGATAAAATAAGACAAGTAAAAACTTAAGTAAAATTCTAGAGTGTATAATCTTTAGCAAATACATGTGCAGGCAGAAATCATCTCTGTATATACGAATAGGAATGGGGAAGTTTGCTAAGCTAAGTTAAACAAATATAAACATATGTTTGTAGGTTGTACATACAAGAATAATAAAAGTATGGCTGTTGTAGGCTTGAATAGGAGCAAGGCATTGAATGCCATCACCAAGTACACGAAACATTTCCTTTCAGCTTTCTTTTAGAAATAAATATCTCTGAAATTTTGTACTTAAACAATATGGTATACTTGTTATTTGTTCAACCTACTTCATTTTTATTTCGTATACGAGAGTGTTGCAATTCCAGTTTTAAAAGCTTAAACAAAATACAAACCTGAAATCAAATAGAAAGCATAAGCATGTCAGTTTGAATCAAAGATGAGAACATCTCCACTATAACAAGATGTCAGATTAATTCACATTCAAGTTTTAATGCCAGTGCAAGTTTAAAGATCAAAACAACAAAAATGTATGCAAGTTTTCAAGCCTCCCTGTTTCAAAAGAACAAGCTTCTGATTTAAATTCTGGTGAGTAAACTTTTAAAACTAAAACTTAAATACTCTGATAATTTCTGTGATTATGTTTGGCTATATGTAGGTGTATATGCAATGCTTTGTGAACTTATGTATGTGTGTGCATATCTGATGCTACTAAAAACATCTCTGATCTTAGATAAGCCTCTGACTTTAAAACTGTTAATATGAGATATCTTTTTGTTTGATATATATATGACTTATTTTTGAAGTAAACATGTGATGTATGCTTGTATATATGCTTGGATGATGGGTTTTAAGCCTCTGAAAACTGTGAGTATGTTAGCTAAGGCTTGTGACCACCTCTGTTTAGTGTTCCAGGAATTTAAAACTGAGTTCATCCTAAAATTCTTCTTTCCTAAATCTTCTTTAGGTTTAAGTTGTTAAACCAAAGTTGTTGTTTTAAACTTAACTAGGCTTTAAAAATATTTGAAATGATTTTAAATAGGAAACATTGTCTGGTAGAAGAGAACACAAAGCAATCTTGAAATATATCAAAAATCAAATCTTGTAATTTGTTGATATAATTATATATCTGGAATTGTAAATGGAAGATAGGATTTTTAATAACAAATTCACAATTTTTAATGAAGTAGTGAATGTGATATTTAGTGATGTCTGAAAAATGGGTTTCCGAGATTTTCTGATGATCTAGAGTGTTTGGACGATCGGGATTCTTTCTGGTGGAAGAAGGATGATCGGCGATGGTGAGAAAAATGCCAGGTGGGTAATCAAAGCATTGGGGTGAGGATGGTGATCGAATCAAAATTTTAACCCTAGTGTTTACGAGGGTACTTGCTTGGGTTCATTCGCTCCCTATGATGGATCGAGTGCGACCGCACTTTGGAGAATGGTAGCGAGGTGGTAGGTGAAGCCGTGGCCAGAATTTCGTGACCTCCGGTGGTCGAGGCGGTGAGATTGGATCGTTGACAGGTTTGAGGAGGTGTTGAGTGGCGTTCCAGGTTTCGTTCTTCTTCTCGATTTCGAATTCGAGAATTATGGTGATGCTCGAGTGGGTCGGGGATGGATTGGGATGATCGACGTTTTGTTCGACGATGAAGTGATGGCTGGAAAAGGCTCGCCGGCACCGTGCACGTGCACGAGCTCGGTTTTGCCTGAATATGGTTATGCCTGGGAGTTTGTTTCCCTGGTTTCTCTCTCGCGAGTTTCTCGAGTAAAGTGGGAAAGTTGCCGAAGTTTTCTGATGTTCGACTCGAAGCTAAAGGAGGAAAACTCGAGTAGTTTATGGGTTGTTGCCAGGTTTTGTAAAGCCTGTTAGTTTTAAGATTTAAAAATTTAAACAGGGTTTTAACTAAGTTTAAAACCCGATTTTAAGATAGGATTCAAATTATTGTGTCTCCTAGTTTTTAATAAATATAAGTTTTATAAAAATAAAATGTTTTAAGAAACTTTATAATGTTTAAAGTATATTTAAAATGTTTTAATTTAGCTAAGTTAAGTTGTAATTATCTTGAATCTAAAACTTAAAATGAAATGGAAAAGTAGATTCAAAAGTAAAGTATTTCAAGGCATTTATAAATGTGAATTTGACCATTAATAAGAAAATGCTTTATCTTTTAAATAAATGAAGATTTAAAGATTGTAATTATTAAGTAGAATAAATAATTAACTAATTTGATTAATTAAGGATTGGATTAATTAATTTAGTAATTAAAAGTTAAATTAGTTAATTAAGGGTTAAGATAATTAATTTAGAATTAATAAATGAAGTAAGCAAGAATTAATTAAGTTATATTGAATACTTAGTTAATTAAATAATTAAGGATTTATTTATGAGTTAGTAAAGATAAAATTTAATCGTAAGTAATAATAAATCTTAATTAATTACTTTAGAAAAGTAATTTAAGAAGTGTAAATAACTAATGAAGGTTATTAACTAGAATTAGTAAATAATGGATTAATATGATTAATCTTGGAAATTAATTAAGTTTATTAATTTAAGATAAACGATTGTGAATTAGTTAAATATAATTACTTATGAAAGTAATTAAGGAATTTATTTCTCATTTATAATTAATTAAGTTAATATGAGATTGTTTAAGTTAATTAATTTAGTTTAATTAATTTAAATAACCATTTATGAGATAATGAGTATAATTACTTAAGGAAGTAATTAATTATGGAAGATTTAATAATGAAAGTAATTTGAGTATAATTACTTTGTATAAATTAATCAAGGGATTAATTAGAGAATAATTAATTATGGAGTAATTAAATTATTTGATGAAGTAATTAAGGGTAGTTAATTACTATATGGAGTTAATCAAGGTGATTAACAAATTTGGTTTAATTTAAGATAAATTACTAAATGAAATAAATGTAATTAGAGATCATTAATTATTGTAATTAATGATGTAAGTTAAAATGGATTTATTTGGAAATAATTAATAAATGAAGGAATTCACTTATGAAATTAATTAAAGAAGTAATGGAATTAATTTTAATAATTTAAAAGGTTACTTTCTATAATTGGTATGAAGTAATTAATTTGTAAAATAATTAGAGGATAATTACTTAAATATAATTTGAGATAATTAATCTAGAATGGTTAATTAGGATGGAAAGTAGGAAATGATTAATTAATTAACTTGTAATTAATTAATGGTTATGTAAGCAAGATTAATATTGATGAGGTAATTAATTTAATTTACTTTAAATTAATTTGAGATTTGTAATTAATTTAATTCATTTTAAATTAATTATAAATGAGGTGATTATTAATCTTTGTTTATATATGATGGATGATATTGATTTCCATGATTGATTGTGATCTCAGATATATACCTATTGTGTTATGGATGTTTGGTTCAGTATGATGATATTGATTATCTGTTTGAGTAGATAATATGGATTAGCTGTTTATGATGATGATGTTATTATCCATTGTGATATTGTTATTTATCTATCTGTGTGTATATAGATAATTGAATTAAATTGTTTTAACTTTAAAACAACTTGGCCTTAAAAGACACGGTTTGGATTTCGATGAGACCGGGATCGGGTTTCCGTATACCGGGATTCTAGGTCTGGAGACCCGAATACCACATCGATCCAAAATAACGTTAGGTCGTGATATTCAAATGGAGCAAGTGAAGACTCGAGGTATAAGAACTATACGTCAGTATAACTCTGTGGGTGATTCCGTAATGAGTTGACGAAGATGGTACTTATAGATTCGAGATGGTGATTCAGAATGCAAGGGTTATTGTCGTTAACTCTGAGGGTGATTCCAATACGAGTGTAACGAGATAATGCCTTCGGTTTCGTTCGAACCCGGAACGAACTTGTATGGATTGAATGCTTTCAGAACATCGTCAGGTGAACGATGAGCATTCTAAGAGATGTGTTCTCTAAAGGTAATCGTGACCTCAAGCCTCATCAACCGGGAATGGCTAAAACAGGGGAGGTGCAGCAAGGTTAGTGGGTAGCACCCAAGTAGGACGAGATTACCCCTGTCTAGATGTCCCTTATTTTTCAGCTTTGTGTGCGGTTGATCATGACAACCGTGGGGTATCTTATCCGGGAATTATCCAGTAAGGGATGTTCCGGCCTTGTGATGCAGGGGAGCGGGCGTACTCCTCGGTACGGTGATCTAGGCCACGTACTGTGACGGGCGGTACCCCAGTAGCCCAGCCATTGTATGGAATCCAATCTCCAATAAGCGCCGTACGATTTAGTTGTGCCCAACTATGTTGAAATGTGAGATGTAAGCATTTCAGCTATTTCTGTATTTTACTTGAAAACCCTAGACACTATTATAATATAACTGGATTTCCTATAAAAAGTTTTGGTTAGCGTAAGGTAAAAACATTTCCATGTTTATGTGTGGGATGTCTTACGTGATACCTTTTGTTTTCAAAGATTTTTAAAAATTAACCAACTTTAACCGTTTACTCATACCAGACCCATGTCTGACCCGAAGTTTATTTCTGTTTTCCATAAACTCTCGGGTACCCAAATTTTTACGGGTAGCCAAGGGATTCAGGTTAGCTTTGACGAACTGTGGAGGAGCAATGGAGCAGGAGGCTTCAGCGTATAGATATATATATTGGTTCCGCTGTGTTAGTGTTTATCTGTATTTCCGCTGTGTTATAGTTCTGTGTTGTTTGAGATGTATCGAGTTGTATTAACTAGACAGGTGTTTATAACTGTCTAGTATGTGTTGTATTATCTGTGTAACTCTGATGTATATGATATTATGTAATCTATTATGTGATATATTATAATTTATTCGTTCCGCTGTTGAGATTCTGATGTTGTTTTGTTCTTTCTTCTCTATCTTTTCTATTTCTCACCCCTTTCTTTCTTATCGATGATGCGATTTTCCGAGCACGGAATTTCGGGTCGTCACAGGTGGTATCAGAGCGTTAGGTTGAGTGAATACCTAGGCTCTGGAGTGGTGTCTATCCTGAGAGAGCGTACTTGTAATTTTTATCTATATATATATATGTATCTATTTCTACCTATCTGTTGGGTTACCTGTTCGGGTTTCCCAATATAAGTTATAAAGGTAGATAGGGTAGTGGTGTGTCACACGACTACCGATGGTTGGAGTTTGTTGAGATTGGAAGTGTATCTACCGAGACGGTATTGGGTCTACAGTCTTTCTCGAGTGAGCTTTGTTGATGTAAGGATTTCATCGATCTCTGAAAGTAACCTGTTAAGGTTTGGAGTTCATCTTCGAAGTGTAAGATGATCGCGCTCGTGTGAGCGGATTCTCGAGAATTTGGATGAGTAAAGTCAGGATCTGTCGGTTGGACAGAAGCTAGTGATGGTATCTTGATATCTCAGGGATTAGTAGCTGTGTGATGAGACGCAGTGACTATGGATGTTTCCGAAGATGTTTCTTTGGAACAAGTTTTAAGAAGTGTATCTGCTTCGGTGTAGTGGCTGTGTTCAGCAGAGTGTTTCTGTTTAGTTTGAGGTTCGAGTTTCTCGAAGAGCTTTTGGATTTGTAGTCGTTGGGCATTGGTGTCAGCAGTGTAGCTCGGAATGTTCTGTGTGTTGGCAAGGAAGATTTCTAGCTTAGCAGTGAAGTTCAGAAGCAGCAGAGTGGTTTCGTTTCTTTGTTGGATTGGCTAGTTAAGCGTAAGCTGTTCTGATTGGTAAAGAGAGAACAGTTTTTCTTTGGATATTAGATTGGGTTGATCGCAAAAGTGACTTGCGATAGTCTGAGTGTTCTCTTGGGATGTTAGGAATTTTTCTGGATGTCTTCAGGAAGTCAGAATTTTGTTAGCATCAGGGAGTTTGAGTTTGGTATCGACTGGATTTCCAGGAGTGATACCGATGGTTCAGCTTAGTAGTAGGATGGTTTTTGGAGAGAGTTTAGTGAAGCAGCTCGGGTTTTGAAGGAACTTTTGAGTTTTCTCTTTATGGATCTATTGAACCATATTTTCGGAATGGTTGAGAAGCTTACCAGTTGTGGCTACTGACCGACGGTTGCAAAGCCTAGGTCCGTTACAGTTGGTATCAGTGGAAGTTTGTGCTTGTGTTCGCATCAGCATTTTCATCTGCTCGGATCAGAGTTGTGCAGCGGAAGCATATTGGAGTGCATCTGTTTTATCTCTTTTGGATAAGAGAAGTGAGATCCGTCTTTTGATTCTGGAATAGAGTGGAGTTCTGAGTTGTGGTTGATCTTGGAAAGATCATTTTGTTGATTATTTTGGTTCAGGATGTTTCGGGAGGGCATCAGCGAAGGATAAGCTGATCAGTAAGGATGTAGGAGTCCCAGGATCGTCCGAAGGAATTTGGATTTCCAGAATCGGAGGTTTGATTTTGGATAAGTGTTTGATCTTCAGGAGTGAATTGTCAGTTTGGATAACTGAAATTCGTTGGTTTCACGTGTCTCTGAGGGAGTACGTGTATGAGTTATCTCTGGTTGTAGAACCAGCTGTTCAGGGAGTTTTGGATGTTGAGTCAGACTTGTTTATAGTCTGATATCCTATCTTGTTCGTAGATCTAGATGTGTGTAGCTTTGTAGTATTGATTGTTTGGATTCTATAGAGCGAGTAACCCGGTATTTATACTCGGGGAAACTCGAGGAAATTCTATCCAGTATTTTGTCTGGATAGTTAGATTTGTTTGATTGGATGATTGATTGCTATGGTTGTTAGTATATATTGATAATATATGCTTGTGTTTTTTTTAAAATTAAATCATTAATGAGATTATTAAATTACCTTTGTTTTAAATTTCGGGGACGAAATTCTTTTAAGAGGGGAGGAATGTGACATCCCGGAATTTTGAGCAATATCAATTTAATAATCTATATTTAATATTAAATTGATTTGATATATAATTGTTAATAAAATATAAATTGACTTAATAATTTTCTTTTAAATGAATATTTAACTGATAAATTATCTTTTTAAAGGCTAATAAATTGTTTTATATATATATATATATATTTGTATATATTGTAAATAGTCAATGTTTGTTTTAAATTTGATTTAAATTCTATATTAAATAAATAATCATATGGCTTTAAAATATACTCAAGATTTAAGTTAAAATTGTCTAAATGATTTTAGCTTAGATTTAAATTAAATAAAAGGTTTGTTGTTCTTTTTAAAGTATAGCTTGATAAAATTAGTAATTAAGTGATGAATTCTTTTATAAATTATTTTAATTTGATAATGAGCTTTATTTATAATATAATGTCTATATAAGTAGATTTTTATTATAAATGAAAATTGTTATATATATTTTGAAAAGGAATTATGGTTTTAAAATTTATGTAAATCTCTAAAATAAATATAATAATTATAGATTATAGATGATAAAATATACATTGTAAATATTTAAAGTAATTATAAAATAGAATAATAATAGGTAATTATATATTTAATAGTTTATCTTTTAAAATATAAATACACTTATATTAGAGATAAATAATAAGCTAACATGATACAATAACCATAACCATAACAATCACAAAGTAAATATTATACTCTATAGTAAAATATACTTGCAGGCATGAAATCACCTAAGTACAAGATAAAATAAGACAAGTAAAAACTTAAGTAAAATTCTAGAGTGTATAATCTTTAGCAAATACATGTGCAGGCAGAAATCATCTCTGTATATACGAATAGGAATGGGGAAGTTTGCTAAGCTAAGTTAAACAAATATAAACATATGTTTATAGGTTGTACATACAAGAATAATAAAAGTATGGCTGTTGTAGGCTTGAATAGGAGCAAGGCATTGAATGCCATCACCAAGTACACGAAACATTTCCTTTCAGCTTTCTTTTAGAAATAAATATCTCTGAAATTTTGTACTTAAACAATATGGTATACTTGTTATTTGTTCAACCTACTTCATTTTTATTTCGTATACGAGAGTGTTGCAATTCCAGTTTTAAAAGCTTAAACAAAATACAAACCTGAAATCAAATAGAAAGCATAAGCATGTCAGTTTGAATCAAAGATGAGAACATCTCCACTATAACAAGATGTCAGATTAATTCACATTCAAGTTTTAATGCCAGTGCAAGTTTAAAGATCAAAACAACAAAAATGTATGCAAGTTTTCAAGCCTCCCTGTTTCAAAAGAACAAGCTTCTGATTTAAATTATGGTGAGTAAACTTTTAAAACTAAAACTTAAATACTCTGATAATTTCTGTGATTATGTTTGGCTATATGTAGGTGTATATGCAATGCTTTGTGAACTTATGTATGTGTGTGCATATCTGATGCTACTAAAAACATCTCTGATCTTAGATAAGCCTCTGACTTTAAAACTGTTAATATGAGATATCTTTTTGTTTGATATATATATGACTTATTTTTGAAGTAAACATGTGATGTATGCTTGTATATATGCTTGGATGATGGGTTTTAAGCCTCTGAAAACTGTGAGTATGTTAGCTAAGGCTTGTGACCACCTCTGTTTAGTGTTCCAGGAATTTAAAACTGAGTTCATCCTAAAATTCTTCTTTCCTAAATCTTCTTTAGGTTTAAGTTGTTAAACCAAAGTTGTTGTTTTAAACTTAACTAGGCTTTAAAAATATTTGAAATGATTTTAAATAGGAAACATTGTCTGGTAGAAGAGAACACAGAGCAATATTGAAATATATCAAAAATCAAATCTTGTAATTTGTTGATATAATTATATATCTGGAATTGTAAATGGAAGATAGGATTTTTAATAACAAATTCACAATTTTTAATGAAGTAGTGAATGTGATATTTAGTGATGTCTGAAAAATGGGTTTCCGAGATTTTCTGATGATCTAGAGTGTTTGGACGATCGGGATTCTTTCTGGTGGAAGAAGGATGATCGGCGATGGTGAGAAAAATGCCAGGTGGGTAATCAAAGCATTGGGGTGAGGATGGTGATCGAATCAAATTTTTAACCCTAGTGTTTACGAGGGTACTTGCTTGGGTTCATTCGCTCCCTATGATGGATCGAGTGCGACCGCACTCTGGAGAATGGTAGCGAGGTGGTAGGTGAAGCCGTGGCTAGAATTTCGTGACCTCCGGTGGTCGAGGCGGTGAGATTGGATCGTTGACAGGTTTGAGGAGGTGTTGAGTGGCGTTCCAGGTTTCGTTCTTCTTCTCGATTTCGAATTCGAGAATTATGGTGATGCTCGAGTGGGTCGGGGATGGATTGGGATGATCGACGTTTTGTTCGACGATGAAGTGATGGCTGGAAAAGGCTCGCCGGCACCGTGCACGTGCACGAGCTCGGTTTTGCCTGAATATGGTTATGCCTGGGAGTTTGTTTCCCTGGTTTCTCTCTCGCGAGTTTCTCGAGTAAAGTGGGAAAGTTGCCGAAGTTTTCTGATGTTCGACTCGAAGCTAAAGGAGGAAAACTCGAGTAGTTTATGGGTTGTTGCCAGGTTTTGTAAAGCCTGTTAGTTTTAAGATTTAAAAATTTAAACAGGGTTTTAACTAAGTTTAAAACCCGATTTTAAGATAGGATTCAAATTATTGTGTCTCCTAGTTTTTAATAAATATAAGTTTTATAAAAATAAAATGTTTTAAGAAACTTTATAATGTTTAAAGTATATTTAAAATGTTTTAATTTAGCTAAGTTAAGTTGTAATTATCTTGAATCTAAAACTTAAAATGAAATGGAAAAGTAGATTCAAAAGTAAAGTATTTCAAGGCATTTATAAATGTGAATTTGACCATTAATAAGAAAATGCTTTATCTTTTAAATAAATGAAGATTTAAAGATTGTAATTATTAAGTAGAATAAATAATTAACTAATTTGATTAATTAAGGATTGGATTAATTAATTTAGTAATTAAAAGTTAAATTAGTTAATTAAGGGTTAAGATAATTAATTTAGAATTAATAAATGAAGTAAGCAAGA
Source organism: Allium fistulosum (assembly GCA_030737815.1). Classification (NCBI taxonomy): domain Eukaryota; kingdom Viridiplantae; phylum Streptophyta; class Magnoliopsida; order Asparagales; family Amaryllidaceae; genus Allium; species Allium fistulosum. The sequence continues at coordinate 242,714,403 of CM060902.1, forward strand.
ATTAATTAAGTTATATTGAATACTTAGTTAATTAAATAATTAAGGATTTATTTATGAGTTAGTAAAGATAAAATTTAATCGTAAGTAATAATAAATCTTAATTAATTACTTTAGAAAAGTAATTTAAGAAGTGTAAATAACTAATGAAGGTTATTAACTAGAATTAGTAAATAATGGATTAATATGATTAATCTTGGAAATTAATTAAGTTTATTAATTTAAGATAAACGATTGTGAATTAGTTAAATATAATTACTTATGAAAGTAATTAAGGAATTTATTTCTCATTTGTAATTAATTAAGTTAATATGAGATTGTTTAAGTTAATTAATTTAGTTTAATTAATTTAAATAACCATTTATGAGATAATGAGTATAATTACTTAAGGAAGTAATTAATTATGGAAGATTTAATAATGAAAGTAATTTGAGTATAATTACTTTGTATAAATTAATCAAGGGATTAATTAGAGAATAATTAATTATGGAGTAATTAAATTATTTGATGAAGTAATTAAGGGTAGTTAATTACTATATGGAGTTAATCAAGGTGATTAACAAATTTGGTTTAATTTAAGATAAATTACTAAATGAAATAAATGTAATTAAAGATCATTAATTATTGTAATTAATGATGTAAGTTAAAATGGATTTATTTGGAAATAATTAATAAATGAAGGAATTCACTTATGAAATTAATTAAAGAAGTAATGGAATTAATTTTAATAATTTAAAAGGTTACTTTCTATAATTGGTATGAAGTAATTAATTTGTAAAATAATTAGAGGATAATTACTTAAATATAATTTGAGATAATTAATCTAGAATGGTTAATTAGGATGGAAAGTAGGAAATGATTAATTAATTAACTTGTAATTAATTAATGGTTATGTAAGCAAGATTAATATTGATGGGGTAATTAATTTAATTTACTTTAAATTAATTTGAGATTTGTAATTAATTTAATTCATTTTAAATTAATTATAAATGAGGTGATTATTAATCTTTGTTTATATATGATGGATGATATTGATTTCCATGATTGATTGTGATCTCAGATATATACCTATTGTGTTATGGATGTTTGGTTCAGTATGATGATATTGATTATCTGTTTGAGTAGATAATATGGATTAGCTGTTTATGATGATGATGTTATTATCCATTGTGATATTGTTATTTATCTATCTGTGTGTATATAGATAATTGAATTAAATTGTTTTAACTTTAAAACAACTTGGCCTTAAAAGACACGGTTTGGATTTCGATGAGACCGGGATCGGGTTTCCGTATACCGAGATTCTAGGTCTGGAGACCCGAATACCACATCGATCCAAAATAACATTAGGTCGTGATATTCAAATGGAGCAAGTGAAGACTCGAGGTATAAGAACTATACGTCAGTATAACTCTGTGGGTGATTCCGTAATGAGTTGACGAAGATAGTACATATAGATTCGAGATGGTGATTCAGAATGCAAGGGTTATTGTCGTTAACTCTGAGGGTGATTCCAATACGAGTGTAACGAGATAATGCCTTCGGTTTCGTTCGAACCCGGAACGAACTTGTATGGATTGAATGCTTTCAGAACATCGTCAGGTGAACGATGAGCATTCTAAGAGATGTGTTCTCTAAAGGTAATCGTGACCTCAAGCCTCATCAACCGGGAATGGCTAAAACAGGGGAGGTGCAGCAAGGTTAGTGGGTAGCACCCAAGTAGGACGAGATTACCCCTGTCTAGATGTCCCTTATTTTTCAGCTTTGTGTGCGGTTGATCATGACAACCGTGGGGTATCTTATCCGGGAATTATCCAGTAAGGGATGTTCCGGCCTTGTGATGCAGGGGAGCGGGCGTACTCCTCGGTACGGTGATCTAGGCCACGTACTGTGACGGGCGGTACCCCAGTAGCCCAGCCATTGTATGGAATCCAATCTCCAATAAGCGCCGTACGATTTAGTTGTGCCCAACTATGTTGAAATGTGAGATGTAAGCATTTCAGCTATTTCTGTATTTTACTTGAAAACCCTAGACACTATTATAATATAACTGGATTTCCTATAAAAAGTTTTGGTTAGCGTAAGGTAAAAACATTTCCATGTTTATGTGTGGGATGTCTTACGTGATACCTTTTGTTTTCAAAGATTTTTAAAAATTAACCAACTTTAACCGTTTACTCATACCAGACCCATGTCTGACCCGAAGTTTATTTCTGTTTTCCATAAACTCTCGGGTACCCAAATTTTTACGCGTAGCCAAGGGATTCAGGTTAGCTTTGACGAACTGTGGAGGAGCAATGGAGCAGGAGGCTTCAGCGTATAGATATATATATTGGTTCCGCTGTGTTAGTGTTTATCTGTATTTCCGCTGTGTTATAGTTCTGTGTTGTTTGAGATGTATCGAGTTGTATTAACTAGACAGGTGTTTATAACTGTCTAGTATGTGTTGTATTATCTGTGTAACTCTGATGTATATGATATTATGTAATCTATTATGTGATATATTATATTTTATTCGTTCCGCTGTTGAGATTCTGATGTTGTTTTGTTCTTTCTTCTCTATCTTTTCTATTTCTCACCCCTTTCTTTCTTATCGATGATGCGATTTTCCGAGCACGGAATTTCGGGTCGTCACATCTGCACTAGGCGGAGTTCAAATATAGGGATGTGTTAGCCTGTTATTTTCTAAATACAACTATCAGTCCCTATGGAGAACTACAGTGTGCATTCACAAGATGAAGTATCCGAGTGTTCCATAGTGTCCGTAATTAAGGTGGGAGTTAATCGGTCGAAGTCTCGCTGAATTCCGAATTAGTATGAAGAAGTTATTGTAGTTTGAATAAAAAATAGCGGCTTCTACACTAGGCGAAGTTTAAATATAGGGATGTGGTAGCATGTTATTTTCTAAGTAAACTATCAGTCCCCATGGAGAACTATAGTATGCGTTTACAAGATGAAGTATCCGAGTGTACCATATTGTATGTAATTTAGGTGGGAGTTCATCGGTCAAAGTTTTGCCTGATTCCGAGTTAGTATGAAGAAGTTATTCCAGTCTAAACAATAAAATTAGTGGCTTCTGCCTACGTAGAGCTCAAATATGAGGATGTAGCCTGTTATTTTTTAAGTACAACTATTAGTCACCATGGAGAACTACAGTGAACGTTGAAGTGGGGAGATAGCCTGTTATTTTCTAAGTACAACTGTTAGTCACCATGGAGAACTACAGTGTGCATTTACAAGATGAAGAATCCAAGTGTACCATATTGTCCATAATTTAAGTGGTAGTTCATCGGTCGAAGTATTGCCTAATTTCGAGTTAGTATGAAGAAGTTATTGCAGTTTGAACAAAAAATATAGCGGCTTCTACACTAGGCGGAGTTCAAACATGGGGATGTGGTAGCCTGTAACGCCCCACCTCTATACTCACAATAACAAAGAGTATTAAAAGAAATACTGTCTGTTATTATGAAGAATAAGGCTGGATAGGAGCGGCCATCCGTAGTTGGCCTTACACTAGTATTGGTTACCTCGATAGGAGTGGTATATATTTTAAAATTTTCATCTCTTATTTATTCACTCCCATCGGCATACCCAATTCCAGTATAAAACGAACTACGATGGTTCATAATGGTTTAGGACAATATATATAATACTAACACAGATACAAAAAGATGCGGAACGTAGATACAAAAGTCTCATATATATATATAACTTATGTCAGTTACAATACATTTGACACAATACATATGATACAACTACAACTGTCGACTCTGGAGGTTATATATACACGTACATTATCAACTAATATACATGAATACATATCACCCTATACTATGACACGTCTACTCCAAAAGATGTGAAAAGTCTTCATAGCTCAAACAGCAACTCAAAGCAGGAAATCTACAACCTGAAATAACTCGGGTCTGACCCGAGTATTACATTCAAAAGAAAATAATGCACGGGTCAGTCTAATTCAAACTCAGTTTTTAGTGCATAGAAGCAATAATAATCAAATAGACGACAGTCACAATAATTCTCGTCTATCCGACTCTTTTAATAAAGAAATCGGATAACGGTAAAATATAACACTTAACAGTGTTAAACAACAAATCAGCAGAATTAAATCATCAACAAAGATAAATGAAAAGATCATCACAACAGTGAATACTAACAGCAATCAAAACTTCAGAGGTCGAAGTGAAACCCAAGCCAACAAAACAGCGTAAGCAACAAAAATCTAATTATCGATACGATAATTAGAAAACATATAATCTAACTATCTAAAAGATAATTAGATATCAACAAAATCATCAGCTTAAACCAAATCAGATACAACTCAAAATATTGAATTGAACCAACGAAACAATACAACAATCGAAATATCAATTAAATCTGTCAATTCTGCTAGGGCTGCAGTACACGCACGCGTGTACTGCCTCGCCACTATAATAATGCAAGTGAAACACAACCCAAATCAGTACCAAACAAGATCAGAGGCAACAAGTGAAACAGGTTCAACATGTCACAAAGCAAAGCACATGGTAATAACAAGCTGAAGGTGAGAGCACCAAGAATATGGCACCACAACACACAACAGAAAAAGACGCAGAACAGCCTCACTTGAAAATAATGTCACCGGTGAAGCACAGTGACCAAATGCAAATGAATACAAAGCATCAATGCAATGTATCAGATTCGAGAACAAAGGCAGTGCAGCAGTTCAAAATGGCAATCTACAGAGACAAGTGCATCTCTCCTAAATATGCATGAATACTTGCAACAAAAGGGTGCAATACAACATAGCAATGTGCAGACTTCGAGATGGCATCACGTGAATACCAGGCAAGAATGCAACAAAATTGCAGTCACAAGAAGATCAATCTGCAAGCAACCAGGCTGCACACTCTAGTGCCAGACGAAGTGAAAGGCCACTAAGACAAGCGGTGGATAGGAGAGACAATACATGGATGCGACAGTGAACTAGACAGTGCAACCTTCAATTTCGAGAACAAAGGCAGTAGTATAACACAATTGAACTACAAAAGCACAGCGACAACATGTATTCAGGTACATGAAAATGGCAACACAAATGCACACGTGAACTACATGATGAACAAGTATGCAAGTGAATGCAACGTGAACCAAATAGTGTACTAGTAAGTTTACCAAGGCTCGGCATGAACAAGAAACTGACAGTACTGGGAGGGTAATAAGATGACCAAGCTCAATAAATTTCAAGTGCAGGCAATATAAATTCGAACCTACATATATACAAGACTCAAGTCATTGCACATAACCTAATTGAACCAGATCCTATATTGAACAAGTGGTAATGGCCACAGCATCAATGAACAGAGAAAATGTCAGCAAGTAGTACAAGACTGAACCAGACAAATGCAACTGAATTCAAGTGTATGGCACAACATAAACTCTATACAGTGCAACTACATGATGGCCAGATCAGATTAGCGTGACAACATGTACTAGCTCCACCAAATCAAGTGGATAACCAAAGTGGCAATGCATACTACAGGTCAGGGTAACATGAATGTATAATCACATATGTATAAAATTAACTTACAGGGATATAAAACCAACTGTGTACATAGTGGCCAGTATATCTACCCCAGACTTCGTTGCATTTACATGAAGGCAGTGCTGAAGTCAGGTAATGGTAAAGTCAAAGCCCAAAGTGAACAATGCAAGTGCGGACAAATGAACACAGTGAAACATACATATGCAGTGCCCATATAAACATGTGTAACTACAAACCAAATGGTGATACATGAACGAGCAGTGAAGCAATTCAACACTAACATCAAAAATGCGCCTGTATACCCAAGTACGAACTGCACATGAGACGGCAGACAACATGAAAAACAGACCACATAATGCAATCAAATTGATATACAACATGAACATCAATGTTACATAAATATAGAGTCAAATTAACAAGGTCGAAAGTGCTACCAAAGGCAGTGAATAGTATGGCAAAAGTCGAACAGGATCGACATCACAAAATCACGTTTGTAGTCGAAGACCACTGTAGGTCAAATTCAATGCCGAAGTCACTGAGAATCAATACTGTGATAGCCAAGAATATTAACCAGCTCAAAATCAAAACCGAGAGCATCAAGTATCAAATTTTTTTCTTCAAATTTTGTTAAAATAAGAGAAAACATCATTCTTGAATTAAAATCGAGTATCGAAGTATAGTTAAACGAAATCTCAAGCCAAAGTCGAAGCCAGCAAACTCATGAAGCCAGAGAGTGAAGTGAAAATCATCAAACACAAAATCAAATTGAATACTCATCAAAATTATAATTTCCCAAAATCATGTTTGCAGATTTTAAACAAAATAAGTGTCGTGGTATACAGAAATCGAACCAAGACAGCAAGAAAAGCATTAACATCTTAACGAAGTCGAGCGACCTAAGATTGAAAGAGAAGTGAGTGATAATTCACTCACCTTTTCCACGAAGAAGGAGAAACCGAGCTGAGCTCAAGACGAACGATCGACAAACTCTGAAAGCGGCGACTCTGGATTGCAAAGCCTAAATTTCGAAAAGAGGAACGAACAAAAGGAGGCCGCCATTTTCGTTCGTTAGTTTAGGTTTAGGTTTAGGGTTTGCGAATCAAAGTGAAATGGGGGATGGCTCTTGGATTATTACGGCATCAAAACAAAGAAACACCATAGGCCGAGATTAAATTTAAAGCCCACAAACTCTTAACCAAATTTTTGAAAAGAATTTCAACTCGAATTAAAACTCCAAATAGCAATTAACAACAATTTTTATCGTCATTGGACGAAAATAAATCGTTATAAAACTCTGGGTTGTCACAGACTCCCCTCCTTATAGAAATTGCGTCCCCGCAATTTTCATAATTAAGGTTGTCAATAACAATTATTTTTCTAACATAAACTGGTTAAGCTAGAAAAATAAAGATCGAGAACACCAACACCGAAGAAAACTTTTAATTCCATAAAAGAAGTTCACAAATTCTCACAAAATCTAATCATCTAATAGATAATCAGAAAACAACAAAACTGAATAAATGCAATTATCAGCAATATTCAATTATCAATTAGATAATTAGAATACAGAAATCACAGAACAGCAATATCTAATTATCAACAAAGATAAGTAGAAAACAAAATTCGCAAATCGCAAAACTGCAAATATCTAGTTATCCAACAGATAAATAGAAAACATGAACTTCATAATCAGCAAACTATAACTATCAACAGAGATAGATAGAAAACAACAGTTTAATATAATCAACATAATCTAGAATCAATTAGAGACTAGAAAATCTTACAATCAGCAAAATTAGCAATTGCCTAATTATCAAAACGATAATCTTCAATTATCAAAACGATAATCAGAAATCCCAAATCAACAATTATTCAATTATCAAAAACGATAATCAAATCTCAAATCAACAAATATTCAATTATCAAAAACGATAATCGAATCTCAAATCAACAAATATTCAATTATCAAAAACGATAATCGAATCTCAAATCAACAAATATTCAATTTTCAAAAACGATAATCAAATCTCAAATCAACAAATATTCAATTATCAAAAACGATAATCAAATCTCAAATCAACAATTATTCAATTATCAAAAACAATAATCAAATCAAAAATCAACAAATATTCAATTATCAAAAACGATAATCGAATCTCAAATCAACAATTACTCAATTATCAAAAACGATAATCAAATCTCAAATCAACAAATATTCAATTATCAAAAACGATAATCAAATCTCAAATCAACAAATATTCAATTATCAAAAACGATAATCGAATCAAATCAACAAATATTCAATTATCAAAAACGATAATCGAATCTCAAATCAACAAATATTCAATTATCAAAAACGATAATCGAATCTCAAATCAACAATTATTCAATACAGTATACATGTACACATACTCTTATGGAATTAACTCATTTTAATTCCATAGTTCAGCTCTAAATCTCGATTTATCAATTTAATTTGGTCATATCTCTTTGCTATTGAACACCATGTGTGCATTGCAAGGGACTCAATTCTGTTAACCCCTGCACAAAGGCCTATAGGACTTAAACAAGTCATGCACATACCCATTATACTCCTTATGATGAATAGATCAAGGCTTCTCTCCTAGATTAGTTTTATAATCTAGTGACCAGTCTCATTTCTTATTTCAGAAAATTTCAACTGTCCATACTTTCATTCATGAAAATAATGCTTTATTTCATTTTTCCAGTTGTCTCATTCAAAATTTGTTTTATCACTTGCATATCTCCTATATTCAAGAATGTCATGATCTCTTAAACAAATCCAGTAGAATTCTATAAAAATTCTTATACTCAATTCTATTGTGAACATAGGGTAAGGTTTTAGAGAAAAACCCATAAAACATTTTAGCTTTAGATCTGAACAAATCAGCACATAAATAATTTATTGCATTGTTCATCTCCAATTTAAAACAATCTAGACATAAGCATGAACCTCCTTTGTTCACACTGCCTAGCTTATTTTCCAGTTCCATCTTACATTTTTATGGTCTAAACTCTTGCCTTTGAACACAAAGTGTGCATTTAAAAGGACTCAATTATGTTAACCTTTGCACAGAGGCCTTCAGGACTTGAACAAGTCATGCACATACCCATCATCCACCTGATGATGAGTAGATCAAGGCACCTCTCCTAAATTACTTGTTAATTTAGAGACCATACTTATTTATTCATTTAAGGAATTTTTCTTTTTAACTCCAGAAATACTCTTGTAATCCTTTCTTCATTCCATAAGTAGGGAATTTAATTTCGTTAAAAATCATATCTAAACATACCAACATTCATACCAAATTTCACAACCCATTTCAAAGTCATTTCTGCTTGATCACACATTTTTTTTTCAATATTGCTTTGTTCATATCAATTTTTAAATGAACTAGACATGAGCATAAACCTCTTTATTCATACTGCCTAATCCATTATTATTATTTAATACCCTATTTCTCAGTAAATTAATCAAATTATTTTCTTATAAAAACTGAGTTATAAACTCATTTCTGTAATCAGGTTATATGATTGGTTAAACAATTTTCAAAACAAAATTAGCTAATGCCAAAAACAAATCAAAACAGCAACCAAAAGTTCAACCATAACGCCATTCATGATCATCATATATTTATTCAGAGAAATAAGGATTAACAGAAATCATAATATGACTTTCATATAAAATAATTGGCTGCCCTTACTTGGGTCTTAATGCCATAAATCTCATAAGTGATTATCACTCACCTTCCTCTTCTTTTGAAAGTGCAAACTGTTAAAAAAAATTTATAAAACAATTTTCATTTTAAAACGATTTTCCAATTACGTGATTAAAGCAGCAATATTAGTAACAATTTCGAAAAGGAAATTGTACTTCCCAAAACACCGTAAAATTGTATCTCAAAATCATCATTGCGGAATTACTGCTTGAAAATCCACTTTTAAAAATTCGACGGTTATTGAAGCCAAAGCAACATAAATTTTTAAACGTCAAAATTTGCATCAAAATGTTATATCAATGAATTTTCATTCATCAAAATGCCACAAAACACCGTGCTTCAAAATTTAGCACCGATGTAATAATCCTGTTATAAAATAACGGCAACAAAATACGTTTAAACCAAACACCGGTTCAACGTTAAATTAATGCAATAACGTGCAACTCAAATTTGCACGTACTACAAAATGAACAAAGAAATCATTCGAATATATCTTCAATGAAGATAATTCAAAACAACAAAATTCTAATCAACATGTGATTAGCATAAAAGAAAATCAGCAAAAATCTCAACAAGAATCACATAACTGCAATCGTTTCGAATCCTCAATTCGGATTCGAAATTCTCAAAGAAACAAAATAAACACAGCTATGTAAACAGCAAATGAAATTTATTTCAATTTCATATTTTGATTTTTAAATCAAAAAGATTATCAATTGTACCCAACGAAGACAGTTTCACTGTTTCCGCTGCGCACTCTGATAAACAGAACACAATTTAATCAAATCAACAAAACACAGTTTCACTTTTATTTTTAAATAAAGATATTTAAAAATTTCATCATAATTTCAAAACTTTAGTTTTGACTCAAATCACAAATAAAACATCGACCAATAGTTGTAACACATGTTCCATCTAAGTTATGTTTTATATTATGTCCATAAACCCCAAGCTCTGATACCAACTGTAAGCCCCACCTCTATACTCACAATAACAAAGAGTATTAAAAGAAATACTGTCTGTTATTTTGAAGAATAAGGCTGGATAGGAGCGGCCATCTGTAGTTGGCCTTACACTAGTATTGGTTACCTCGATAGGAGTGGTATATATTTTAAATTGTTCATCTCTTATTTATTCACTCCCATCGACGTACCCAATTCCAGTATAAAACGAACTACGATGGTTCATAATGGTTTAGGACAATATATATAATACTAACACAGATACAAAAAGATGCGGAACATAGATAACAAAAGTCTCATATATATATATATATATAACTGATGTCAGTTACAATACATTTGACACAATACATATGATACAACTACAACTGTCGACTCTGGAGGTTATATATACACGTACATTATCAACTAATATACATGAATACATATCACCCTATACTATGACACGACTACTCCAAAAGATGTGAAAAGTCTTCATAGCTCAAACATCAACTCAAAGTAGGAAATCTACAACCTGAAATAACTCGGGTCTGACCCGAGTATTACATTCAAAAGAAAATAATACACGGGTCAGTCTAATTCAAACTCAGATTTTATTGCATAGAAGCAATAATAATCAAATAATTAAATAGACGACGGTCATAATAATTCTCGTCTATCCGACTCTTTTAATAAAGAAATCGGATAACGGTAAAATATAACACTTAACAGTGTTAAACAACAAATCAGCAGAATTAAATCATCAACAAAGATAAATGAAAAGATCATCACAACAGTGAATACTAACAGCAATCAAAACTGCAGAGGTCGAAGTGAAACCCAAGCCAACAAAACAGCGTAAGCAACAAAAATCTAATTATCGATACGATAATTAAAAAACATATAATCTAACTATCTAAAAGATAATTAGATATCAACAAAATCATCAGCTTAAACCAAATCAGATACAACTCAAAATATTGAAATGAACCAACGAAACAATACAACAATCAAAATATCAATTAAATCTGTCAATTCTGCTAAGGCTGCAGTACACGCACGCGTGTACTGCCTCGCCACTATAATAATGCAAGTGAAACACAACCCAAATCAGTACCAAACAAGATCAGAGGCAACAAGTGAAACAGGTTCAACATGTCACAAAGCAAAGCACAGGGTAATAACAAGCTGAAGGTGAGAGCACCAAGAATATGGCACCACAACACACAACAGAAAAAGACATAGAACAGCCTCACTTGAAAATAATGTCACCGGTGAAGCACAGTGACCAAATGCAAATAAATACAAAGCATCAATGCAATGTCTCAGATTCGAGAACAAAGGCAGTGCAGCAGTTCAAAATGGCAATCTACAGAGACAAGTGCATCTCTCCTAAATATGCGTGAATACTTGCAACAAAAGGGTGCAATACAACATAGCTATGTGCAGACTTCGAGATGGCATCATGTGAATACCAGGCAAGAATGCAACAAAATTGCAGTCACAAGAAGATCAATCCGCAAGCAACCAGGCTGCACACTCTAGTGCCAGCCAAAGTGAAAGGCCACTAAGACAAGCGGTGGATAGGAGAGACAATACATGGATGCGACAGTGAACTAGACAGTGCAAGCTTCAATTTCGAGAACAAAGGCAGTAGTATAACACAATTGAACTACAAAAGCACAGCGACAACATGTATTCAGGTACATGAAGACGACAACACAAATGCACACGTGAACTACATGATGAACAAGTATGCAAGTGAATGCAACGTGAACCAAATAGTGTACTAGTAAGTTTACCAAGGCTCGGCATATACATGAAACCGACAGTACCGGGAGGGTAATAAGATGACTAAGCTCAATAAATTTTAAGTGCAGGCAATATAAATTCGAACCTACATATATACAAGACTCAAGTCATTGCACATAACCTAATTGAACCAGATCCTATATTGAACAAGTGGAAATGGCCACAGCATCAATGAACAGAGAAAATGTCAGCAAGTAGTACAAGACTGAACCAGACAAATGCAACTGAATTCAAGTGTATGGCACAACATAAACTCTATACAGTGCAACTACATGATGGCCAGATCAGATTAGCGTGACAACATGTACTAGCTCCACCAAATCAAGTGGATAACCAGAGTGGCAATGCATACTACAGGTCAGGGTAACATGAATGTATAATCACATATGTATAAAATTAACTTACAGGGATATAAAACCAACTGTGTACATAGTGGCCAGTATATCTACCCCAGACTTCGTTGCATTTACATGAAGGCAGTGCTGAAGTCAGGTAATGGTAAAGTCAAAGCCCAAAGTGAACAATGCAAGCGCTGACAAATGAACACAGTGAAACATACATATGTAGTGCCCATATAAACCTGTGTAACTACAAACCAAATGGTGATACAGGAACGAGCAGTGAAGCAATTCAACACTAACATCAAAAATGCGCCTGTATACCCAAGTACAAACTGCACATGAGACGACAAACAACATGAAAAACAGACCACATAATGCAATCAAATTGATATACAACATGAACATCAAATGTTACATAAATATAGAGTCAAATTAACAAGGTCGAAAGTGCTACCAAAGGCAGTGAATAGTATGGCAAAAGTCGAACAGGATCGACATCACAAAATCACGTTTGTAGTCGTAGACCACTGTAGGTCAAATTCAATGCCGAAGTCACTGAGAATCAATACTGTGATAGCCAAGGATATTAACTAGCTCAAAATCAAAACCGAGAGCATCAAGTATCAAATTTTTTTCTTCAAATTTTGTTAAAATAAGAGAAAACATCATTCTCGAATTAAAATCGAGTACCGAAGTACAGTTAAACGAAATCTCAAGCCAAAGTCGAAGCCAGCAAACTCATGAAGCCAGAGAGTGAAGTGAAAATCATCGAACACAAAATCAAATTGAATACTCATCAAAATTATAATTTCCCAAAATCATGTTTGCAGATTTCAAACAAAATAAGTGTCGTGGTATACAGAAATCGAACCAAGACAGCAAGAAAAGCATTAACATCTTAACGAAGTTGAGCGACCTAAGATTGAAAGAGATGTGAGTGATAATTCACTCACCTTTTCCACGAAGAAGGAGAAACCGAGCTGAGCTCAAGACGAACGATCGACAAACTCTGAAAGCAGCGACTCCAGATTGCAAAGCCTAAATTTCGAAAAGAGGGACGAACGAAAGGAGGCCGCCATTTTCGTTCGTTAGTTTAGGTTTAGGTTTAGGGTTTGCAAATCAAAGTGAAATGGGGGATGGGTCTTGGATTATTACGGCATCAAAACAAAGAAACACCATGGGCCGAGATTAAATTTAAAGCCCACAAACTCTTAACCAAATTTTTGAAAAGAATTTCAACTCGAATTAAAACTCCAAATAGTAATTAACAACAATTTTTATCGTCATTGGACGTAAAAAAATCGTTATAAAACTCCGGGTTGTCACATAGCCTGTTATTCTCGAAGTACAACTGTCAATCCCCATGGAGAACTACAGTGTGCATTCACAAGATGAAGTATTCGAGTGTTCCATATTGTCCGTAATTTAGGTGGGAGTTAATCAGTCGAAGTCTCGCCAGATTCCTAATTAGTATAAAGAAGTTATAGCAGTCTGAACAAAAAAAATAAATACTTTTGCACTAGGCAAAGTTCAAATATGGGGATGTGGTAGCATGTTATTTTCTAAGTAAACTGTTAGCCCCCAAGGAGAACTACAGTGTATGTTCACCAGATGAAGTATCCGAGTGTACCGTATTGTCCGTAATTTAAGTGGGATTTCATCGGTCAAAGTTTTGCCTGATTCCGAGTTAGTATAAAGAAGTTATTATCATCCGAAGAAAACAAATAGCGGCTTCTGCCTAGGCGGATTTCAAATATGAGGATGTAGCCTATTATTTTCAAAGTACAACTATTAGTCACCATGGAGATCTATAGTGAGCGTTGAAGTGGGGATATAGCTTGTTTTTTCTAAGTACAACTATGGAGAACTACAGTAGCGTTCACAAGATGAAGTATCCGAGTGTACTATATTGTCTGTAATTTAGGTGGAAGTTCATCGATCGAAGTTTCGTCCGATTCCGAGTTAGTACGAAGAAGTTATTGCGGTATGAACAAAAAAAATAGCGGCTTCTGCCTAGGCAGAGTTCAAATACGGGGATGTAGCCTGTTATTTTCTAAGTACAACTATTAGTCACCATGGAGAACTACATTGTGCGTTCACAAGATGAAGTATCCGGGTGTACCATATTGTCCGTAATTTAGGTGGGAATTAATCGATCGAAGTTTTCCTGATTTCGAGTTAGTATGAAGAAGTTATTGCAGTCTAAAGAAAAAATAGCGGCTTCTTTCTAGACGGAGTTCAAATATGAGGATGTAGCTTGTTATTTTCTAAGTACAACTATTAGTTACCATGGAGAACTACAGTGGGCATTGAAGTGGGGATATAGCTTGTTAATTTCTAAGTACAACTATTAGTCACTATTGAGAATTACAGTAGCGTTCACAAGATGAAGTATCCGAGTGTACCATATTGTCCGTAATTTAGGTGGAAGTTCATCGATCGAAGTTTCGTCCGATTTCGAGTTAGTATGAAGAAGTTATTGCAGTATGAACAAAAAAAATAGCGGCTTCTGCCTAGGCAGAGTTCAAATATGGGGATGTAGCTTGTTATTTTCTAAGTACAACTGTTAGTCACCATGGAGAACTATGGTATACGTTGACTAGATGAAGTATTTGAGTGTTCCTTATTATTTTTAATTTAGATGGGAGTTTATCGGTCGAAGTCTCGCTTTATCCCGATTTAGTATGAAGAAGTTATTGCAGTCTGAACAAAAAAATAGCGTCTTTTGACTAGGCGGAGTTTAAATATGGGGATGCTACTAAATAATCTACTTCTACAGGTACAACTAAAAATGCATGCATGTTGTGATTAAATGCAGGCCCACCTGGGTGTGTATATGTACTCATGTAAATTATGTAAATATCACCTGGCATGTTGCCTCTTCTTTTCGAATTTGTTTTCTGATCACTTTGACTATAGTTTTTGTATTTGTTGATCCATTCGATCTCCTTTATTTATCTTATTTTCCTCCAAAGTACAAGGTAAACAATAATTCTTATTGTTAACTTGAAATCTATATAAGAATATGTTCAGTAATTTGTCCATATTATTAGAGATAGTATTAGGAATTCAACAGATCCCAGTAATGGAAGTTAACAGATCATTATGTGAAAATAATGATAATAAGTGAGAAGTAATTCCATAATTGGATGCGGTTGAATGCCTTGAAACCCATCTATGGTAATGACGAGAGAGAGCCAGGAATCCGACTCCAACCATATTGATAGAATACCAAAAATTTAATCATAGAGAACCAGAGATCCAATTCTAGTTTCAATTATAGAAGTTTAGAAATTCCTCTTCTGGAAATAGAAAGCCAATAATAATCATTTAATAAAAGTCAAGAAATCATCATCTAGAAATAAATCATAGAAGATTAGGAATCTTTATAATAGAAGATCCAAAACCTAGATTTTGGTGTTAACGAGTGAAATTCAAAAGTTAAAAGACTTGAAACCCAGATTCGGGTATTAGTGAATGATAGCC
This sequence comes from Allium fistulosum, assembly GCA_030737815.1. Lineage (NCBI taxonomy): Eukaryota > Viridiplantae > Streptophyta > Magnoliopsida > Asparagales > Amaryllidaceae > Allium > Allium fistulosum. Next base: position 242,730,256 of record CM060902.1, read on the forward strand.
AAAAATCCATGATAAAGGTCTCCATAATAGAAGTCCAGAGCCCAGATTTGGGCATTAATGAATGAAGTCCAAAAAATAATAGTAAGAGCCTTGAAACCAAGATTCAGGTATCATGAAGACTACAGATTAATGGTAAAAGACCAGAAGCCTAGATTCAGGTATAAATAAGTGAAGTTCTGAAATTCTCTTTTGAGAACCTATCGAAGGTCGTAGATTCTTATTTAAGCCTTCTATTCTGAACCGCTCTTTGGGTTTTGATTCATGACATGTGCCACCCTTTAGGCCTTGTATGTTGTCGTTGTTTGATGCGCCGCTTCTCGGGCTCGGACGTCTTAGTCCGTTGTTGTCTGGTGTGCTTGGTTAGGATATCCACAAGCAGGACCTAAGGACTTACCCAACCTCCCACTAGGAGACGCTCTAGCGAGGCCTTATAGGCGGGACTGAAGTCTTGTTCGGTACCTTGGCCAGGCCATAGTTTGGTGGGACCAATGGCTTACTCCGTCCTCCCTCCAGGAGGTGCCTTGACCTAGCCATAGCGTGGCGCGATCAAGGGCATGTTGATGCTTTAACCTAGCCATAGCATGGCGTAGATAAAGGCTTACTCTAACCTCCCTCCAGGAGGCATTTTGATCTGGCCATAGCATGGTGGGATCAAGGGCTTGTCAATGCTTTATCCTAGCCATAGCGTGGCGCGGTTAAAGGCTTACTCTAACCTCCCTCTAGGAGGCGCTTTGACCTGGCCAACTCGGCGCAGACAAAGGCTTTGGTCGTTTAAGGTAATTTCGAAGTGTAAGGAGAATTCTACTCCCAACCATGTAGATTTTTTATAGAAAAGTGGTGCTTTATTGAATTCGACTAGGATCTCTTTTCAAATCTATTGATTTTGCCTTGTCTGAAAAAGTTGATCACCATTCCTTCGGGTGCTCTACATTGATTTTTTTCATGCCCATTCATCATATGATAGTGGCAGTAGGATCCTTCCCAATTCCTTTCATATGTTGGCTTTTTCTTCTGGGATGGCCAATAGTTGAGTTCCTCTTTGGTTAGCAAATAGACATTCTCAATCATTGTTGTCTGATTGCATTCTTTAGGGAGTCTGAACTTGAGGCTTGTCTTTTGAGGATGGTTTCTATATTTTTTATTGCTTGATTATGAAGCTTCACCCTCAACGACCACTTTCCTTTTCATGACCTTTTGAAGCTCACATGTAGGCAATGTCCCACTTGTTTTTTGATTCCATATTTGTGCAAAGGCGTTGTAATCAGCCATCATTCCCTCTTGAAAGATAGTGCCTTTGGTATAGAGTTTAATTGTCTTCTTTGTTTAGTCAAACAAGTTATCACTCTTATCTTTTGTTCCTCCTAAGGCAAAGATAGGTGTGGGGCCAATGTGAAAAGGGTTTAAACTCCATTAGTCTGGGTCATAAGATTCAGCTCTCTTTTTCTTTACGATCCTTAAAGCATCCAATCTCAATATTTTCCCTTCATGCAATTTAGAATCATTAATTGTTCTAGGGGATAATCCAATTAAATGTGTCTCTAAGGATGCTTGTTCAAACTTTTTTATTTTTGCTAAACATGGCGATGTAAAGTTTAAAGTAGGTAAGCTTGGAATAGAATAGGGTTAGAGGAAAATAAAGTTGGTAACTCAACAAGGTCGGAGATTCGAGCCCTCCTTCCAACGCCAAAATGTTAACAAGAAAACTTGTCAACACCCCAAAGCAAAGTTTAAAGTGTAGGTGACCCCTTTGATACCGCCTTTTGAACAGATAGAGATAATTAAAACCTTTTGATTTCCTTAAGCCCGCCTTTCAAATAAGTTGTGGCAGTTTAAACTACTTTTTGTATAACCTTTCGACACGTTCGAAACACCTGAATACCTTTATATAATTCCCTTTCCTACTAGTTGAATTGGTCGAAGCAACTGAATGAGTTAAATTAAAAGGTTTCGACTTCCTTGAAAGTTAGCCTTTCGATCATGTTGATACAAACAAATCATAATCAGAATCTTATAGAAGCATTAGATTAGCCGACATATCCAAAAATGATATAAATTTGATTTAATTATCTTTTCCTTTATTATTAGTAGCTTAAGTAATACAAAGTAGTCAAATCCCCAATCTAATTTTAGAATTAGGGTTTACAAATTCAAGAAAGTACAAGTATAGTGTGAATGAAATCGGATCCCCTCAACCAGACCCCTAGGGTCTTATTTATAGGTGCAGGTTGGCACCTTTCGAACCGGTTTTCTCGAATTGGTCAAAAGGCGGCCTTGGAGACCTTTCATTGTTGTTAACATCAAGGAATCCTTCTACTTCGCTTTTAAACGGAACTTGAGTGCTTTCAAGCTGGTCGAAAGGTGTAGATGCACTCTCCACTTTGTTGTTGATGCATTGTTGCAAGTAGGAATGGATATGGGCTTTCGACTCCGTCGATAGGTGAATCTTTGAGGCTTCGAAGTAGTTGAGACATAGAAGGTTTTAATACAAAAGGTAGCTTTCGAAGGTATATTTGTTTATTGATGCGGAACCCCGTGCTCTGGTGTATGAGAATATCATATTGAACTTAAGTATGTTTTCCTTTATAATTGAGAATGGTCCCAAATGGTTAGAAAGGCTAATTTATGCTTTCGAAGGGGTAGCTCTAGCCAAGTGTTTTTCTATGTAATGTGAATGAAGGCGAAACCTATTGTTTCGAAACGTTTTGCGTGCATGTGAAAGCTTGTAATCCGTTGCCTTCGAAAGGTGTTTCTCAACTCATTTGAAACGTCTTCATGCATGCGGAAGCCACTGTTTCGAAAGGGGTTCATTGAAGCGAAAGGGTGGCTCTGTCACCTTTCGACCCCTTTGAAAGCCCTCGTCTTTTCTAACTTTTTGTTGAACCATCCCTTCGACTCTTTCAAAAGGATTTTAATGTTATCATTCCTTTTGAATTCCTCTTGTATATACTTCGTGGTTTCGACAAGGTTGAAGTGAAGACTGATGGTAACAAAGTCTGTAATAGGAACTAAATGGGTTTATAGAAATAAAATAAATGAATAAGGAGAAGTCATTAGAAATAAAGCACGATTAGTTGCACAAGGTTATAGTTAGGAAGAAGGTATAAATTTTTATGAAACCTTTGCTCCTGTAGCCAGATTAGAAGCTATTAGAATTCTACTCACTTTCACAAATCATAATAATTTTAAATTATTTCAAATTTATGTCAAAAGTGCCTTTTAAATGATTTTATTAAAGAAGATGTTTATGTTGAACTACCCCTACTTCTAGAAGGTAAAAAACTTTATAATCACGTTTATAAATTTAAGAAAGCTTTATATGGTCTAAAACAAGCTTCTAGACATGGTATGATAGATTTAAATCCTATTTATTACAATCTAATTTTGAAATAGGAAAAATAATAAGTACTCTGTTTGTTAAAAGAAATAATAATGATATTCAACTTATAAAAATATATGTAGATGATATTATTTTTCGATCAACAAATGAACAATTAAATAAAGAATTTTCAGATATAATGAATAAGGAATTTGAAATGAGTCGTATGGGAGAACTAACATTCCTTTTAGGATTACAAATAAGACAGTTAAAAGGTGGAATTTTTATAAGTCAAGAAAAATATGCTAAAGATTTAGTTAAGAAATTTTCTCTGTCAAATACTAGTTGAAAGCCAATTGCCATGGCGATAGATGAGAAATTAAATAAAGAAGAAAACTCAAAAGATATAGATAAAATATTATATAGAGGTAATGTAGGATCATTACTATATATAACTGCCAGTATACCAGATATAATACATAGTTTCTATCTATGTGCAAGATATCAATCACAACCTATAAAAACTCACCTAAAATCAGTAAAAAGAATACTAAGATATGTAAACAACACAATGGACTGTGGACTCTTTTATCCAAAGGAAGATTCTTTCAATTTAATTTCATATAGTGATGTTGACTTTGCTGGATGCAAATTGGACTGAAAATGTACAGATGGAACTTGTCACTTTTTAGGACATTCTTTTGTTTTCTAGTTTAGCAAAAAAATCAAAATTCTATGTCTCTGTCTACAACAGAATCAGAATATATTTCAACCACATTAGCATATTCACATATTATCGATATGCAACAAACTTTAAAAGATTTTGGTTTAAATTTTACTAAATCACCAATATACTATGATAACATCAGTGCAATAAATCTATCTGAAAATCCAACACATCATGCTAGAACCAAACATATAGATATAAGACATCATTTTCTGAGAGAGAACATAAATAATGAAGTAATTTCACTCGAATTTATAAATACTGAAAATCAAATAGCTGATATTTTAACAAAACCATTAACTTAAGCATCTTTTATTAAACTTAGAAGAGAGTTAGGAATATGTTCCTTATCTGAAATATAAAATATAACAACATAAAATGAATATTGAAAAAGAAAAAAAATTACATGTGTATGTCGACGTACATCTTTTGTATATGTCGACATATACTAGTAAAATCTGAAAACAGATTTCCCTCTAAAATTCAAAATTCGAAATGAGGCTATATAACCATACAATTTCAATTTATTTTTCATTCTCCTGTCTTCTACTTAATATAGTTTTGAAATAGAATTAATTAAATTAGTAGCTTCCTCAACTTCCAAACGTCCGAGAGAAGAGACCACACTGTTTTACTTCAGAATCTCAACTCTTGGCCCCTTCCAAACCACCACCATGGCCAAAGTTATCAAGATTGAAGATGATCCGAAGCATGTACTCAATATGATTTCAAAAATAGCGGTCGTTCAACTATGCCTCTTAAAAGAACAATAAAAGCAAGGGTGCATTCTTTGTAATCTCCAGAAGCACCTATTGGATAACGAAGCAAATCCTATTGTAATTAAATAGGAAACTCCTAACATTGTCATTTACAATCTTGTAGGTAATGAGGAAGAGGAAGCGGAGGAGGAGGAGGAAGAAGAAGAACAAGATGAGACGAAAGATGACGATGACGTTAAATGTTTTGGCGAAGTATGCTTCGACCGGGCTGGAAATTTCATAGAACAAAGAGAAAACTTTTGTCTTCACTATCCCTTTTGCCCTCTCTATAAGTCTTCCATAATCAAAAGAAAAACATAGATTTAAGTTTAGTACATATTATTGTGGTTTGTTAGGATTTAGTTTGGATTGATGTGTATATTTGGATTGGATTTTTTTTATCTTAGTTTGGACTTAGGATTGACGTTTAGATTTATGTGATTGGTTTAAATGTTGATTTTAAATTAATTAACATAGTTTCTGTTATCTTATTTATCATATACATGTCATAAAAATCATGTATATCATGTTTTATATACTTAATCATTTTTGTACTTAGTTATTGATTTTGACTCTATAGGTTTTAAGCATTTGATTTAGAGGGAGTTTTTATTCTTTTCACCCATTTTTGTTGATGACAAAGGAGGAGAAAAATATAAATATGCATTGTAATGACCCGCTATTTCGAACCGTTCGCATCCGCACATGTCAGACTTGAATTGCTCAAAACAACAGATTGTTAATTTATATTTGGCAAAATTTAGCATATACAGTAAATTAATCAATCACAGAATCATAGGCACAGAGTAATTTGACATTAAGCAGCATAAATAGATAAATAGTAGTTCATGAAGCTACTATATAAACATCGGAGTTTAAAATAAAATACTATAGATATCTGATACATAGAAGTTACTAATACAAATGTAAATGACAAGTCAAAACAAAACGACTGGAATAAACTGAAGTAACTGGAAAGTTGAATAGACAGAGACAGATCTTCAAGCAATGCTCCAAACTCCAAAGGTGAGTTTCAAATGCTGTGACACTCAGTCTGACCCGAGCATAAAGCAAAACATAAAACACTCGAGTCAGGATTAACATTCTTATACCAGTAAGTTCAACTCAAGTGAAATGTCAATTGAAATACAAGTAACTTAAAGGATAGTTGGGATTTCCATCCTCTAAGGATCCGCAGAACTATCTACTATGTAGTAATATACGCTATTATAATATGTCTATCAGTAAAGTAAAGTATTAAAATAGCATTAAGGCGTTACCCATATCCCCCTTAACACATTTTTTTATACATTCCCATAATCTATACAGTACCGTAATTCCTCCGTAAACTGGAGGGCTATCAGAGGGCACTCCATAGTTGTGGTACAAACCAAACTCATAGAAGGCGCGATAAGGCATGCGACAAGGCACGCGAGCCAATGCCTAGGGTAGATATACCGTTTGCGGATCCGAACTGGTGGTAGTGCATAGTAGCTACTACCACCCACCTCGAGACACACTCCCAAATCAAAGGTACACCCAAATCAAATCACAAAGTAATAGAATGGTATCGAAGAAATGTGCCCAATAGAAGGAATGATCTCACTTGGCCCGACATCGCTCCTGTTTTAGCCATATCAAGCTGACTCGTGGGAGTCCGGGCTACGTTAATACCTCATATAGAATCGTCGCCAAACCATCCTACTTCGTTCTGGAATCTCCACCACGTACACAGTTGTTAAAGTGGTTTTCGGTATTGACAAAGAGTATGACAATATCTGATCTCGGTCTCTTTAACAACCAAACGCTTATTTCACACCGTGGTCATTTCATTTCAAATAGTTCATACTTCATATCGAAATATCATATTCTTTCCAGAATCGTAACACTTTAAAAATTATAACACTTTCGAAATCATAACACTTTCGAGATCATAACACTTTCGAGATCATAACACTTTTGAAATCATAACACTTTCGTAATCATAACAGTTCAACCTTAAACAGTTTAGATGCTGAAAATAGTATATAAATTAAAATAGTTATAAATTAAAATAGTTTATAAATTAAAATAGTTATAAATTAAAATAGTGTACATGTTAAAATAGTTTGTATGTTAAAATAGTTATAAACTAAAATAGTTCGTAGACTAAAATTATATATATATATATATTAAAAATACTTTATATAATAAAATTAGCTTCCTCCAATTTTATAAATCGATTCAAATCAACTTAAATTCCAAAATTCAATTTAATCAATCCCAGTTCAACAAATTTTAAGAAAAAGGTTAAAGATTCAATTCAAATTCTCAATAAACCATTTCAATTTATATCGATTTCAAGTCCAGGTTTGAACTATCACTTCAATTCCAATAAGATTCAAAGTTTAAATATTCGAACATTTACAATATAAGTTTCATTTATATTTCAACATTCAATTTTAATTTTATTCAAATTGGAAAATATTCACTTAATCGTTTTAATAACAATTAAATAAAATATCAATTTATAAATTTAAATCAATATTAAATATTCAGTCTCAATTGTATTTAAAGTTGAGAATATTGATTTAATCACTTTTCATCAAATCAAGTTATAAATCATACCTTTCAAATCTCAAAATCAATAAGATCAAACAAATTCTTATTTAAATTCAGTTATTAACTAATTTAAATTTCAAGTCAATTTTACTTTATTTTTTTTTCAACCTCTATTTATTTAAAGTTATTACAAAAAATTATTTAGAAATATTAATGTAAATTTTTTTTATAAATATTTAAACATATTATATATATTCTAATTAAATTAAATTTTATTTAAATAAATTATATTAAATTAAATCTTATTAATAAATCTATTTTAAACTTTATTTTATATATTTTAAAAATAATAAAATTATAAGTAACATCTTAAAATTTATATTTCAAAACTAACTTATAAATTTAAAATTTCCAAACATATAATTTAAAAATCTAATTTTACAAAATAAAAATAGCTTTATATTATATTTAAAAATCAATATTTAATAAAATCCATATGTTTCCTTACAAAACTATAAAAATCATTTTTCAAAATAGGCCAACGTTGTCCGTATATATTTTTTCTATCCTATGGTCAAATGATATGGATATTTATCATTTCAATCTGAAATTTAAATTTTATATTTTACGGGTATATATCATTTCAACCAGCAATCCCGAAATTTCAAAATAAGTGAAAATCGCTTGAGTTTATCATTTCAACCCATAACAATTTTTCCTAATCTATAATATCATTCGGGTATGTATCATTTCAACCCATAGGGATTTCTATACTAACAGGGAACTTGCAGAGTGAGAACAAATATGATAATTATATAAATATCAACAACATGCATATATCATCGGTGATAAATTTAAATATAATATATACAACAGGTTATGGTGTCATATGTCAATTAACACAGGTTAACAATTTTAAATGATAATATATCATATTCAACAATTAAATAACTAACAATTCTAATCTAACAACATATTTCAATCGCCATTTCAAATGAATTAAATATACTAAATATAAGAATGTTAATCATGAGTGATCGTTCACCTTTCGATGCTAGAGAAGACAATGATGGAAAAGATGGTGATACGGACACGCACACGGATACTGACTCGGACATGAAGGAAAGAAAATGCCGGTGCGACTTATTTTGGACAGCGGCAAGACAAAAGCAAAGCATGATAAACTGGATTTGATGAAGATCAATGGTATAAGCGAACTTATATATATGAACTATATATATATAAATAAAATTATATTCTAAATTTAAACACATAATAGATTAAATTTATATATGTATTTCTAAAAATCATTGTTTATATTAAAAAGACATATTAAAATTTAACATAAAATGGTTTCATTATACATGAAAACCAAAACTCATGTATACACTAATATATATAAACTTGCAGATCATACATATCTTATATAAACCAATATATATACATTATATTTTAAAATTCTATATATATATATTAAAAGAATCAAAATATTAATATATATATATATATAAACAAAACATATCGATGTTTACATCTTAAAGTCGAATAAATTCTGTATACAATACATATACCCATAATATCTATATCTCATATATATTAAAATCCAACATCTTTCGTATACATATACTTTTTATAAATGCTGTACCGATTATATATAAACTTATATTACATATATTAACTTAAACATTATGTGTCTAAACAAGTTAACATTTATAGTGCACAAATATATGCCAAAATAGTACACAAACAATACTACATATGCTTCACATAATCAAAATATATATAAGTATACCTATATATATAAATACGTTCTTTCCTTAAAACAAGAAGAGGGTTGGGTTAGGTGGCAAAGTGGTGCTCGTCCATGGATAAAGGCTATGAATGGCATGGGTTCAAAGGAAAAGGCCTTAAGGGGATTATGGCTGTAAAGATGTGTTGTCTCGGCGAGTAGGGGCTGGCGGACTCGGGCAGCACTGCAGGGGTCTCGGTAGGGTTTGTTTGCGGATCTCAATGGTGGGGGTCCAGATGGCGGCTGCTGAGGCTATCACTGGCGGTGCTGGGTCGCATCGGTGCGAATGGTATGGGTTGTGGACGGAACGATGGAAGGTGTTGGAATTTTAGGTGTGTGCATGGGTTTCGGCTGTCACTGTGTGGGGTCTGAGATGGAGGGGAATACGAGGCTATGGTGTGGTCTCGGGTCTGGAAATTGGGGCTGTAGCGGCTGACGTTGGGAAGTGGTTGACGAGGCGGAGCATAGAGGACGGTGGTGGCGGATGATAGGTGGGTTGGTGTAAGTCGAGTGGAGCAGTTTGTACGGTGGTGGCTGCACGTGTGAAGCGCGGAGCTAATGGCATTCAGGGCGGTCAGTGGAGGTGGAACATCGGTTGGCGAGGTAGAAATGATACATACCCGAACGATATTCGAGAATATGGAAAAATCATTATGGGTTAAAATGATAAACCCAAGCGATTTTCATAAATTTTGAATTTTGGGATTGTGGGTTGAAATGATATATACCCGTAGATATTTAAAAATTGCGAATTGAAATGATAAATATCTGTATCACTTGACCAAAGGATAGAAAATTATATACGGATACCGTTGGTCTATATTTTGAAAATGATTTCCAATGTTTTGAAAGTAAATATTTGGGTTTTAATAAATATCGATTTTTAAAATATAATATGTATAAATGTTATTTTTATATATGTCTAAATTTTGATTTTTAAAATTATATGTTTTGGAAATTTTAAATTTATAAGTTAGTTTTGAAAATATAATTTTTAAGATTTTACTTATAATTTTATTATTTTAAAATTTATAAAATAAGATTTAATACAAAATACATTTAATAATAAGATTTAATTAAATTAGTTTATATTATGTTTAAGTATTTATTTAATTTATAGTAATATTTAAAAATATAGATTTTTAATAACTTTAATAATAGAGGTTGGGAAGATAAATTAATGTTGACATGGAATTTAAATTGGTTAATAATTGAATTTAAATAAGAATTGATTTGAACTTATCGATTTTGATATTTTAAAACATATGATTTATAACTTGATTTGATAAAAAGTGATTAAATGAATATTCTCAATTTTAAATAAAAATTGAGACTGAATATTTAATATTGATTTAAATTTATAAATTGAGATTTTATCTTATCATTATTAAAATGATTAAGTGAACATTTTCCAATTTGAATAAAATTAGAGTTAAATGTTGAAATACAAAAGAAATTTATATTGTAAATGTTTGAAGATTTAAACTTTGAATCTTATTGGAATTGAAGGGATAGTTCAAACCTAGATTCGAAATCGATATAAATTGAAATGGTTTATTAAGAATTTGAATTGAATCTTTAACCTTTTAATTGAAGTGTTGAACAGGGATTGATTTAAATTGAATTTTGGGAATCTAAGCTGATTTGAATCGATTTGTGAAATTAGAGGAAACTATTTTATTATATAAAGTATTTTAATATATGAAAAATATTTTAATATATAAATTATTTTAATATATAAACAATTCTAATTTATAACTATTTTAATATATATACTACTGTCAATATCTAGACTGTTTAAGTTGGAATTGTTTTAATTACAAAGTTTTATGATTTAAAAAGCGTTATGATTTCAAAAGCGTTGTGATTTCAAAAGTGTTATGATTTCGAAAGTGCTATAAATTTTAAAGTGTTACGATTCTGGAAATGAATATTATTTTAAAGTGAATAATGATATTGAATTGATATGGTTTTGAAATGAATATGATATTTTGACATGAAGTATGAACTTTTGAAATGAAATGACCACGGTGTGAAATGAGTGTTTGGTTGCTAAAGAGACCGGGATCGGATATTTTCATACTCTCTGCCAATACCGAAAACCACTTTAAAAACTGTGTACGTGGTGAAGAGTCCAGAACGAAGTAGGATGGTTTGGTAACGATTCTATGTGAGGTATTGACATAGCCCTGACTCCCGTGAGTCAGCTTGATGTGGCTAAAACAGGAGCCATGTCGGGCCAAGTGAGGTCATTCCTTCTATCGGACACATTTCTTCGATACCATTCTATTACTTTGTGATTTGATTGGGTGTACCTGTATGGTTTTAGTTGTATAACCTGCCATTTACTTATGGTGGTCACCACTGTTTAGATGGTAGCTATAGTAGGCAAAGTTTGAAATGTCTATGCTGGCTAAGATTAATATTATACTTTCAAAATGGTTTTCTACACTATGCACTAATAGTAATAATATCGAATGATTTTGCGTAGTAAGCATTTTTGACTATCATAAGGAGAAATCTCCTCTAATTCTGCGTTTGCATTATGTGTGTGGCGGGAGGCTTATGGTAGTTTCATTTTCCAAAAAGCATTGCGGATTCCAATGTTTAAAATTCTTTTCTTGTTTTGTAACAGCCCGATATTTTAAAGCGAAATTTTATTTAAAAACAAAAACATTTCGGAATGTTAATTTAAATATAAATTGTAGAAATTCGTATTAAACGAAAATTTAAAAACGTTACATTTCGTCACGTTTCGTCCGTTCTTAATTTTCACATTTGAATCAAATTTTATTAACGTTGATTTTAGCTATTTTAAATTTTGATTTAAAAATACGTTATATTTTAAGAAACCATTAACATTTTTAAATTTATTAAATAAAAGGAACAAGTAACAGTTGTACGTTACTTTGGGCGTTACACGGTACGTGCATTTGTTCCATTTTTCATTTATTTCTGCCGTATATCCCAGTTTGAATTTGTCAAAGTTGCACTGAGAATTATTCCACTTCTTCCATACTTTTCGTTCCACTTTGATTGCAATTATTATCCTCTGCCGTTTCAAACTTTCATTCATTGCCTCCTCTCCTTAAATCAAGTAAAAGGCTGTTTATCTTTCCACGTTCAAAAATATTTCTACTGCAAAATTTACTTTCGCCTCCATCACAATCTCGTGAGCATTCCTTGGAAGGTACAAGAAACATCCCTTTTTCCACTTTCTTTGTTCACTTTATATTTTAGTTTGCCTGTTCCCTGTTTTGGTCACTTTATGAATTGCCTACTCCATGCTATCACCGCCTCCCATCCCACGTTATTCCACCCTCCCATTTGCCTACCACCACGAGGCCAGAACCACCCCTTCCATTAGCCTACAACCGTGAGCCAGACCGACCCCAGTCCAACGCCACCCTGGCCAACCACCTGCCACCGTCGCGCCTAGACACCAACCCCATGACCAGGCACCACCACGTCTTACCCATTCGCCTCCACGACGAGACCAGACAACCCCATGACCAGACCCCAGCCTACCCGAACTCCTACCCTAACGCCACCAGCCTCGTACGCCAGAGCCACCACAGCCCAGCCGAGATCTCCACGTCACCAACCCCTTCGTCAGCCCTCCACATTCCACCACCCACGTTCCACTGACCCAAGCCAGTTCGTTTCCCCAGGCCACCATGCCGAGCCCACCACTGGAACCCACCATCACCCCGCGGAACCCCAGACAAACCGTGTTCATTGGCACCATGCCGAGCCTGGTATTCAGAAAAAAAAAAAAAGTGTAGACCACTGTTCCTCTTATCAGTGTACTTTCGGTTGAAAAAAAAAAAGTGGAAAAAACCTTACTGTACAAGTTGTTGCTTCCTGACTTTGCCTTAGTTTATTATTTTGTGTCTTTGTCCTTGTTTGAACAAGAGAAGTGAAATGATATTGTTAGATTTAAAAGTTTGGTCACGGTTGGTATCTTAGGCTTTACTGACCATGGTTTTGAAAAATTTTTGTTTTGTCACTTTGAAATTTTTTTTTTAGTTATAATCGATTTTCAAAAGTAGGCGTGTTATTGTTTTTGAATTTTTAACCTGTTACTTTTTCGTTGTTCGCTTCGTTGAAAATTCGTTATTCGTGGAATTTTAGAGTTGGTTATTTACTGTGCTTTTGGTTTGAATCCAGTTGGCGCATCCGCTAACGACTGATCGTGCTATCCGCGTGCTTTCGATTGACTTCGTATTTCTTTCATTCCGAATCTCCAGCTCCGTAGAGGTAAGTAAATCTCACTCGAATATCCATACTTATATAATTGTGAAACGACCGCAACTGAATGTGTAGAAATAAATAAATAAATAAATGATGTTATAATTACCTGTGATTTATTTATAGTTGATGTTAATTGTTAAAAACTGCATATCGTATCATATGTTATATCTGTTCTTATTTTACTGTTATTCTATTCTGTTAAATCACACTGCAAGTTCCCTGTAGAATAGAATCACTATGGGTTGAAATGATACATACCCGAACGGACTTTAGAATAAGGGAAGGTCGTTATGGGCTGAAATGATAGGCCTGAGCGATTTTCAATTAAATTAAATTAAATTTTATTTACTTGGGATTGCGGGTTTGAAATGATAAAACCCGGATTTTTCTTTGTAAATTACGGATTGAAATGATATAGTATCCGTATCACTTGAATTAGGCTAGAAAATATTATACAGACCCGTGGTTATTTGTATGCATTTCCTGAATATTTTTAGATAATCTAAAAATTGTAATAATATTTAATTTGATTTAAACCGAATTTTTAAGCGATTTATTTAAAATAGAAATGATTTTTCTATGTGATAAAAAAATAAATAAATGGAGGAATATTGATTTTTAAACAAAACTTAAATTTTGAAATTTTGGAAAAAGGGAAAAAGAAAGATGGAAACTTAAGTTAATTGAAATTGAAATTTAGTTTTAAATTTGAGGAAAAGTGAAGTTTAAGCTTAAGTGTTGAAATGAATGTAATAAGCAAATTGGTAAGTTGGTTTTAACTTGTAAAAATTTCTTTGAAATAAAATTTGTTAAAGGATTGAAATGAACATTTTTAATGTATGATTTTATAAGTTTTAACTAGGTAGAATCTGTAGCACTTTTTAAGTGTCGTGGTTTTTATAAATGAACTAAAAGACTAAAATGGACTAAAGCTATGATAGTACTTGGTAAGTGCTGTTGTAGCAGAAACTAAAATTGAACTTGAACTAATGAAAAGCTACTGTAGCACTTGTTAAGGACTGCAGTAGACTGAAATATGATTTTTGTGTAAAACTGAACTGATAAAATTTTAAATATTGTTTTGTTGAAATAAAATGGTTTCCGAATATAACTTACCGCCACACTTTTAAATGCCGTGGAAGCTGAAAATTTTAATGTATTGTTTAAGTGAATAAGTGAATTCCGAAGGGTTAGATTTTGGAAATATAATATTGATTTAAAGGAATAATGACTTTGTTTTTTACGGTTTAATTCGAAGTATATTTTGATAAATTGTTTTAAATCTATAACCACGGGTTATAATAACGATTGGTTGGCAAAGAGACCGGGATCGGATATGGACATACTCTCTGTCGATACCGAAAACCACTTTGACAACCGTGTACGCGGTGGAGATTCCAGAATGAAGTAGGATGGTGGCGACGTCCTTAAGGTATTACGTGGACCCAACTCCCGTGAGTTGGCATAAGGTGGCTAAAACAGGAGCGATCTCGGACCAGTGAGGTAGCACCTCTTCTCGGACACATTCCTTCGACATTTTATTCTTACTGTTTTGACTAGATGGCCATCCTCCGATTTGGGAATGTTGTTCGAGGTGGAACGGTAGTGGCTGCTATGCGTATCCATCAGTCCGTGTGCGTAATTGGTATATCTACCCTGGCATTGCCTAGTTGTGCCGTGTCACCTACCATATCGAGCTTTAGTACGATTATGATTTTAAGATCCGACCGCGTTAAGGTTCTCCATCCCCTTAACGCTATTTTCCGATATGATTATACTTTACTTATGTAGACACTATTATAATAGCGAATATTACTACATAGTAGATAGTTTAACGGATCCTTAGAGGATGGGCGGTCCCAAGCATCTTCTAAGTTACTTGTACCTTTACTGCAGTTCATTTGAGTTGGTTTACATTGTATAAGTATGTATATCCTGACTCGAGTGTTATGTTTTATTTTACGCTCGGGTCAGCCTGAGTATTCACAGCTTTGGATTCACCTTTCTGGAGTTCGGAATCACTGGAGATTCTGCCTATCTAGTTATCTTCCTATTTCAGTTTCAGTTGTCTTATTTCAGCTTTTGTTTTAGAGACTTGTGTATTTGGGATTTCTACTGTACTTGTTTCAGAACTATATTGTGTTTCAGACTATGTATTTTGTATTTGATTTTAGACTATGTATTTAGTGGCTTCATGAACCACTATGGTATTTTTTAAATTCCGCTGCGAATTATTCTGATATTTCTGTGTCTGTGATTCTGTGAAAGATTTTATTTGCTCCAAATTTTATTACAATCTGTTGTTTTGTATTATTCAAGTCTGACATGTGTGGATTATTGTCGATTTGAATGGTCCAAAATAGTGGGTCGTTACATTTGGTATCAGAGCTTTGGTTTTAGGCAAACCTTAGCCTATGGAGCAAAAACTCATTAGAGATAGGGTACAAATACCCTAGAATGAGTGAAATCAAACTTAGAATCATTTCCTTGTGAGTGAACGTATTTTCAAAATATAAAATGATTTTAAAATGGTTTTTTTTTTCAAATAATTTTTCAAAGATTATTTTGATATAAAGTTTTCTCGTTTTAAGAAGAAATTTTCTAAACTTCCTTCTTTCCGTATCTACCTTGTCAGGAATTTTAGGATATTCATTTAAGTGTTCTTATCGTGTTTTATCTTAACTTATCTTAGTCTTCTTTGTACCTTGTCCTAAATTAATTCTTGATATTTCCAGGATGAATCGTGGAAATGCTAGAGGTAGGGGTCGTGGTATTGCCCCAGTTCCTCCACCTGTTGCACCCGTTAAGTTTACAGTCCTTTGCAAGGAATTCTCTCAGCTCGGTGGCACTAAGTTCACCGGTTCAGAAAGTATCATCGAAGCCCAGCAATGGCTAAGAAGTTTGGAAAGAATCTTTACTGGTTTAGAGATCACTGATGCCCAGAAGCGTCAGTTAGCAGCATGGCAGCTGCAAGAGTCAGCCCTTGATTGGTGGGAGTCTGTTACGACTCACACTAATGAAGGTGATCTTTCATGGGAGCAGTTCAGGTATCCTTCAAGTTAACTTGAATTTTTCCCCATTTCCTTTCCTTTTGAATTTATCTTAAGTACCGTTTCTGTATCTTCTTTTCAGGGAGGCTTTTGTGGCAAAATGGATGCCCGAAGCCGGAAAATCTCAGCTTTACCGTGAATTCATGGACCTCAAGCAGGGTACCATGTCCTTCTCAGAGTATGAACGGAAGTTCAATGAACTCTCAAAATTCGGTCTTGGTCTTATCGACACTCAGCTAAAGAAGAACGAGAAGTTCATTTCTGGAGCTCGCCCAGAGTTCTACGATCGCCTTATTTCACATGTTCATGGCACTTTTACTGAGCTCATGGATATGGCTATCCGCTATGAGAACCCTACTTCCAAGGGTCCTGCTACTTCTGGTACTCATGTCTCACAATCTTCCTCTGCAAATTCCAAGAAGAGAAAGCCCAACTTCCACCAGCAGAAGAAGAATTGGATCAAACATGCGGGCTTGGGATCTTCAGCATCTGCTCCTTCTCAGAGGCAGCCTATTGATCTTTCCGCCATTACTTGCTTCAAATGTGACCAAAAGGGACACTATGCCAATAGTTGCCCAAATCCGTCCAGTGCTGCTGTTCCTCCACCCCAGGTTACCAGGAACGATCTTTGTCATGTCTGTCTTCAACCGGGTCATTTTAGGAAGGACTGTCCTTTATATCAGAAGGGAAAGCCATCTGGCGTATTTGCTGTCACATCGGCTTCATCACCTGCTCCCGCACCTACTCCTGCTCCTAGCGATAGTCAAGGTACTCTTCAAGGCACCTTTACTTTATTTCATCATCCAGTTCGTGTTTTATTTGATACTGGTGCTTCGCATAGTTTTATTTCTGATGACCTGTGTAATAAGTTTGAACATCTCCTTTCACCTGAGTATGCTTCTGTTCCTTTATGTGTTTCTAATCCTATTGGTGGTCCCGCAAACCTTAATAAGATTTGTAAGCATGTGAAACTCCTCCATTCCGATCATAGTTTTAGTGGCGATTTCTATATCCTTGGTTTCGATGCTTTTGATTTGTTGCTTGGAAGTGATTGGCTTGATAGACACGATGCCCGTATTTCGTGTAAATCCCGAATTGTTTCTCTTAAGGATGATCGAGGAAATTCTTTACTTATTCAGGGCCGTATGCCTCATGATTATGCTGGTAGCTTTATCTTTTCCCTAGATGCTTCTATTGATGATCTTCAGTCGACCCGTGTAGTTAATCACTACCCGGATGTATTTGGTGAAGTTACTGCTTTACCTCCCAAGCGGGAAATTGATTTCCGCATTGACCTCATTCCTGGAGCTCGACCTATAGTTCTTCCTCCTAGAAGAATGGCACCCCGCGAGAAGGTTGAGTTAAGGAAACAAATTGAAGACTTAACTTCCAAGGGTCTGATCAGACCTAGTTTTTCTGAATGGGGAGCCGCGGTGGTTTTCGTCACCAAATCTGATGGTTCTCTTCGGATGTGTGTTGATTATAGGGAGTTGAACAAACTCACTATGAAAAATAGATATCCAATGCCTCGCATAAATGACATGTTTGATCAGCTTTATGGTGCTACTGTTTTCTCTCAGCTTGATCTAGCCACAGGTTTTCACCAACTCAGAGTTGCTGAGGAAAGTATCCCTAAGACTGCTTTCCGTACTGAGAATGGATTCTTTGAATGGTTAGTCATGCCTTTTGGTTTGACTAATGCTCCCGCTTTCTTTGTTGACTTGATGAATCGTGTATTCCGTGATGTGCTTAATAAATTTGTTCTAGTCTTCGTGGATGATATCCTCATATTCTCTAAGTCTGAAGAAGAACATGAGTCACATTTGAAATCTGTTCTTGAGACTCTTCGAAAGCATCAATTAAAAGCTAAATTTTCCAAATGCCATTTCTGGAAGGATGAAGTCCGATTTCTCGGACATATTGTTTCTAGTAATGGAGTTTCAGTTGATCCAGTCAAGATCGCTGCGATCAATGTAAGTTCTCCTTTCTTTCTCTTTCATTGTTTCATTTCAATTTACTCTATCTTTTCTATTATCCTTCTTTTCCCTATTCTGTACAGGATTGGGAAACTCCTAAGACTCCTACTGATATCCGTAGTTTTCTGGGCCTCGCCGGTTATTACCGGAGATTCATTGAGAATTTCGCTCGGATTGCTGCACCCCTCACTGCTTTAACTCGGAAGAATGCTAAGTTTATTTGGAGTAGTAAGTGTGAAGCCGCATTCAATGAGTTAAAAGACAAGCTTACTTCTGCACCTGTTCTTACCGTTCCAAATGGAGATGAGGGATTAACGGTATACACTGATGCTTGTAGAGAAGGTTTGGGGGCTGTTCTGATGCAGGATGGTAGAGTGATTGCTTATGCTAGTAGACAGTTGAAGACTCATGAAGTAAATTACGCTGCTCATGATCTAGAGTTACTTGCAGTTGTTTTCGCTTTGAAGCTTTGGAGACATCATCTGTTGGGTACTAAGTTCGAGCTTTTCACAGATCATCAGTCTTTGAGGTATATTTTCTCTCAGAAGGATTTGAATCAGAGACAAGTTAGGTGGTTGGAGTTCCTTGCTTCTTATGACCTCGACATCAATTATACACCAGGAAAGGCTAACGTAGTGGCGGATGCTTTGAGTAGGAAGAAAGCTTTGTTGTGTCAGATTGTTGTTTCTTCGCCTCTTGTGGATCGTATTATGGCTAGACAGGATGAAGATCAGATGCTTAAGTTGATTAAGGAGAATGTTCGAATTAGAGTTGGAGGTAGTAGTCTTGATGGTAATGGAGCTCAGATTGACGATAAGGGTGTATTGAGGATTAATAATAGGATTTGCGTCCCGAATGTTGATGGATTGAGACAGGAGTTACTTCGGGAGCATCATCAGTCCAGACTTTCTATTCATCCAGGCGTAACCAAGATGTATCAGGATATGAAGAAGTTATATTGGTGGAAAGGTATGAAGCGAGATATTTCCATTTTCGTCAATAGGTGTGCGACTTGTCAGCAAGTCAAGGCAGATCATCAGAAGACCCCTGGTTTATTGCAGCCTCTTGAGATTCCCAATTGGAAGTGGGAACAAGTTTCTATGGATTTCATTGATGGTTTACCGAGGAGTAGGAAGGGTAACGAGAGTATCTGGGTTATTGTGGATAGATTGACCAAATCAGCTCATTTCATTCCGGTCAAGTCTACCCGTTCAGCTTCTAGTTTATCTGAGATTTACATGAGGGAGATTGTTCGTCTCCATGGTGTTCCTCTCAGTATCGTTTGTGATCGTGATCCTATCTTTACTAGTAGGTTTTGGAAGGCTTTTCAGGATTCGTTGGGTACCCATCTAAATCTGAGCACTGCTTACC
Source organism: Allium fistulosum (assembly GCA_030737815.1). NCBI lineage: Eukaryota > Viridiplantae > Streptophyta > Magnoliopsida > Asparagales > Amaryllidaceae > Allium > Allium fistulosum. Next base: position 242,750,038 of record CM060902.1, read on the forward strand.
ATCCACAGACCGACGGTCAAACGGAAAGGGTAAATCAGATTTTAGAAGATCTTCTTCGTGCTTGTGTGCTTGATTATGGAGGATCTTGGGAAGATCATCTCCATCTCGTCGAATTCACTTATAACAATAGTTATCAGGCCAGTATTGAGACTTCTCCATTTTCTGCTCTTTACGGACGACCTTGTAGATCTCCTTCTTGTTGGATTGAATCTGGTAATCGTTTGGTTCTTGGTCCTGAGATGGTTTTGGAAGCTTCAGAGAGAGTTGAAGAGATTAAGAGGAAGATGAGGATTGCTCAGGATAGACAGAAGAAGTACGCCGATCGTCGAAGACGGAATTTAGAGTTTGCAGTTGGTGATTTGGTTTTCCTTAAGGTCTCTCCCTTAAGAAATGTTATTCGTTTTGGTCGTAGAGGAAAGCTATCTCCTAGATTCGTTGGTCCTTTCCGCATTTTGGAAAGAATTGGTTCTCTTGCTTATCGTTTGGATTTACCCGAGAAATTTTCTGGAATTCACAACGTCTTTCATGTATCTCATCTTCGTCGCTATCTGCATGATCCATCTCTTATTATTCAGCCTTCTGCTCTTGATAGTTTGGATATTGAGCCAAATCTGACTGTTGAGAGAAAGCCACTTCGTATCGTCGATCGAGGTACGAAGCAGCTAAGAAGAAAATCTGTCAACCTAGTCAAAGTGCAGTGGAGCACTGATGAACGGGATTGCACCTGGGAGACGGAGGAGAGCATTCGTGCTTCGAATCCGGAATTGTTTATTTCAGGTACTTTTGCTATTCTATCTTATCTTTCTTGTTTTCCTTCTTCGTTCCTTTTCGGGGACGAAAAGCTTTGAGTGGGGGAGAGTGTAACAGCCCGATATTTTAAAGCGAAATTTTATTTAAAAACAAAAACATTTCGGAATGTTAATTTAAATATAAATTGTAGAAATTCGTATTAAACGAAAATTTAAAAACGTTACATTTCGTCACGTTTCGTCCGTTCTTAATTTTCACATTTGAATCAAATTTTATTAACGTTGATTTTAGCTATTTTAAATTTTGATTTAAAAATACGTTATATTTTAAGAAACCATTAACATTTTTAAATTTATTAAATAAAAGGAACAAGTAACAGTTGTACGTTACTTTGGGCGTTACACGGTACGTGCATTTGTTCCATTTTTCATTTATTTCTGCCGTATATCCCAGTTTGAATTTGTCAAAGTTGCACTGAGAATTATTCCACTTCTTCCATACTTTTCGTTCCACTTTGATTGCAATTATTATCCTCTGCCGTTTCAAACTTTCATTCATTGCCTCCTCTCCTTAAATCAAGTAAAAGGCTGTTTATCTTTCCACGTTCAAAAATATTTCTACTGCAAAATTTACTTTCGCCTCCATCACAATCTCGTGAGCATTCCTTGGAAGGTACAGGAAACATCCCTTTTTCCACTTTCTTTGTTCACTTTATATTTTAGTTTGCCTGTTCCCTGTTTTGGTCACTTTATGAATTGCCTACTCCATGCTATCACCGCCTCCCATCCCACGTTATTCCACCCTCCCATTTGCCTACCACCACGAGGCCAGAACCACCCCTTCCATTAGCCTACAACCGTGAGCCAGACCGACCCCAGTCCAACGCCACCCTGGCCAACCACCTGCCACCGTCGCGCCTAGACACCAACCCCATGACCAGGCACCACCACGTCTTACCCATTCGCCTCCACGACGAGACCAGACAACCCCATGACCAGACCCCAGCCTACCCGAACTCCTACCCCAACGCCACCAGCCTCGTACGCCAGAGCCACCACAGCCCAGCCGAGATCTCCACGTCACCAACCCCTTCGTCAGCCCTCCACATTCCACCACCCACGTTCCACTGACCCAAGCCAGTTCGTTTCCCCAGGCCACCATGCCGAGCCCACCACTGGAACCCACCATCACCCCGCGGAACCCCAGACAAACCGTGTTCATTGGCACCATGCCGAGCCTGGTATTAAAAAAAAAAAAAAGTGTAGACCACTGTTCCTCTTATCAGTGTACTTTCGGTTGAAAAAAAAAAGTGGAAAAAACCTTACTGTACAAGTTGTTGCTTCCTGACTTTGCCTTAGTTTATTATTTTGTGTCTTTGTCCTTGTTTGAACAAGAGAAGTGAAATGATATTGTTAGATTTAAAAGTTTGGTCACGGTTGGTATCTTAGGCTTTACTGACCATGGTTTTGAAAAATTTTTGTTTTGTCACTTTGAAATTTTTTTTTTAGTTATAATCGATTTTCAAAAGTAGGCGTGTTATTGTTTTTGAATTTTTAACCTGTTACTTTTTCGTTGTTCGCTTCGTTGAAAATTCGTTATTCGTGGAATTTTAGAGTTGGTTATTTACTGTGCTTTTGGTTTGAATCCAGTTGGCGCATCCGCTAACGACTGATCGTGCTATCCGCGTGCTTTCGATTGACTTCGTATTTCTTTCATTCCGAATCTCCAGCTCCGTAGAGGTGAGTAAATCTCACTCGAATATCCATACTTATATAATTGTGAAACGACCGCAACTGAATGTGTAGAAATAAATAAATAAATAAATGATGTTATAATTACCTGTGATTTATTTATAGTTGATGTTAATTGTTAAAAACTGCATATCGTATCATCTGTTATATCTGTTCTTATTTTACTGTTATTCTATTCTGTTAAATCACACTGCAAGTTCCCTGTAGAATAGAATCACTATGGGTTGAAATGATACATACCCGAACGGACTTTAGAATAAGGGAAGGTCGTTATGGGCTGAAATGATAGGCCTGAGCGATTTTCAATTAAATTAAATTAAATTTTATTTACTTGGGATTGCGGGTTTGAAATGATAAAACCCGGATTTTTCTTTGTAAATTACGGATTGAAATGATATAGTATCCGTATCACTTGAATTAGGCTAGAAAATATTATACAGACCCGTGGTTATTTGTATGCATTTCCTGAATATTTTTAGATAATCTAAAAATTGTAATAATATTTAATTTGATTTAAACCGAATTTTTAAGCGATTTATTTAAAATAGAAATGATTTTTCTATGTGATAAAAAAATAAATAAATGGAGGAATATTGATTTTTAAACAAAACTTAAATTTTGAAATTTTGGAAAAAGGGAAAAAGAAAGATGGAAACTTAAGTTAATTGAAATTGAAATTTAGTTTTAAATTTGAGGAAAAGTGAAGTTTAAGCTTAAGTGTTGAAATGAATGTAATAAGCAAATTGGTAAGTTGGTTTTAACTTGTAAAAATTTCTTTGAAATAAAATTTGTTAAAGGATTGAAATGAACATTTTTAATGTATGATTTTATAAGTTTTAACTAGGTAGAATCTGTAGCACTTTTTAAGTGTCGTGGTTTTTATAAATGAACTAAAAGACTAAAATGGACTAAAGCTATGATAGTACTTGGTAAGTGCTGTTGTAGCAGAAACTAAAATTGAACTTGAACTAATGAAAAGCTACTGTAGCACTTGTTAAGGACTGCAGTAGACTGAAATATGATTTTTGTGTAAAACTGAACTGATAAAATTTTAAATATTGTTTTGTTGAAATAAAATGGTTTTCGAATATAACTTACCGCCACACTTTTAAATGCCGTGGAAGCTGAAAATTTTAATGTATTGTTTAAGTGAATAAGTGAATTCCGAAGGGTTAGATTTTGGAAATATAATATTGATTTAAAGGAATAATGACTTTGTTTTTTACGGTTTAATTCGAAGTATATTTTGATAAATTGTTTTAAATCTATAACCACGGGTTATAATAACGATTGGTTGGCAAAGAGACCGGGATCGGATATAGACATACTCTCTGTCGATACCGAAAACCACTTTGACAACCGTGTACGCGGTGGAGATTCCAGAATGAAGTAGGATGGTGGCGACGTCCTTAAGGTATTACGTGGACCCAACTCCCGTGAGTTGGCATAAGGTGGCTAAAACAGGAGCGATCTCGGACCAGTGAGGTAGCACCTCTTCTCGGACACATTCCTTCGACATTTTATTCTTACTGTTTTGACTAGATGGCCATCCTCCGATTTGGGAATGTTGTTCGAGGTGGAACGGTAGTGGCTGCTATGCGTATCCATCAGTCCGTGTGCGTAATTGGTATATCTACCCTGGCATTGCCTAGTTGTGCCGTGTCACCTACCATATCGAGCTTTAGTACGATTATGATTTTAAGATCCGACCGCGTTAAGGTTCTCCATCCCCTTAACGCTATTTTCCGATATGATTATACTTTACTTATGTAGACACTATTATAATAGCGAATATTACTACATAGTAGATAGTTTAACGGATCCTTAGAGGATGGGCGGTCCCAAGCATCTTCTAAGTTACTTGTACCTTTACTGCAGTTCATTTGAGTTGGTTTACATTGTATAAGTATGTATATCCTGACTCGAGTGTTATGTTTTATTTTACGCTCGGGTCAGCCTGAGTATTCACAGCTTTGGATTCACCTTTCTGGAGTTCGGAATCACTGGAGATTCTGCCTATCTAGTTATCTTCCTATTTCAGTTTCAGTTGTCTTATTTCAGCTTTTGTTTTAGAGACTTGTGTATTTGGGATTTCTACTGTACTTGTTTCAGAACTATATTGTGTTTCAGACTATGTATTTTGTATTTGATTTTAGACTATGTATTTAGTGGCTTCATGAACCACTATGGTATTTTTTAAATTCCGCTGCGAATTATTCTGATATTTCTGTGTCTGTGATTCTGTGAAAGATTTTATTTGCTCCAAATTTTATTACAATCTGTTGTTTTGTATTATTCAAGTCTGACATGTGTGGATTATTGTCGATTTGAATGGTCCAAAATAGTGGGTCGTTACATGTTTAAAGATAAACTGTTTTTGTTACTCACACCAGTCCCATGACTGACCCGGAGTTTATTGTTCCTTTCCTAAACTCTGGGTGCCCATAATTTTCCACACGGGCAGTCTAGAGTTGGGTTTTTCAGATAGTCGGGTTTAGTAGATTATCTGGAGCTAGTTCACTTCATCGGATTTGATGACTGCACTTGCTTCTCTTTGTGCAACGTGATGGTGGTTCGAGCTGATGTTGGAGTTGTTGGAGGCATTCTCTTTTGTAGATCATTTGGAGTTATCACATTTGTTTTCCGCTGTATCATTATTTATCTCTGATATTCTTGTATCATATTGATATCATTGTTGTATATCATTCTGGATATGGTATTCATTGGAGTTGTATATGATATCATCTATTTCTTTCTTCCGCTGTGTTGTTATACTTAATGGTGTTATAAGCTCCGGGGAGCCAGATTCGGCGTTTGAATCTACGGCATTTGAGTACAAGTGAAGTACGGGTGCCGATTTTCGAAGGCCGATATTGAATGATATTGAATTTTGAAATGATATTTGATTTTGAAATGATATTTGATTTCGAAGTATAAAATACCATTTTGAAATTTTAACCCTGGGATGTATTTAATTTATAGTTTAAATGATCCTTAAGGGATGGGCGATCCCAAGCAACCTTTGAGTTATTGTGCATTTCTACTACAGTTCACTTGAGTTGGTTTACATTATATAAGTATATATTGTCCTGACTTGAGTGTTTTGTATCTTACTTTACGCTCGGGTCAGCCTGAGTATTTACAGCTTAGCTTTGGATCTCTTTCTAGAGCTAGGAATCACTGGAGATTCTGCTAGTCTAGTTATCTGTTCCTTTCAGTTCAGTTGTTCTATTTCAGTTCTGGTATTCATAAACTTCTATTTATTTGAGATTTCTATTGTATATGTTTTCAAACAGATATTATGTATTATGTTTTGAGAGTTTGTTATAGTAGCTTCATGAACTACTATGGTTTTTATATTCCGCTGCGAGTTATTCTAATATGTTCTGTGTCTGTGATTCAGTGTATTTGATTTCATTTGCTCCAAATTTATTTACAATCTGTTATTTTGAATTATTGAAGTCAGACATGTGTGGATTATTGTCGATTTGAATGGTCCAAAATAGTCGGTCGTTACATTATTGTTCCTTTCCTAAACTCTGGGTGCCCATAATTTTCCACACGGGCAGTCTAGAGTTGGGTTTTTCAGATAGTCAGGTTTAGTAGATTATCTGGAGCTAGTTCACTTCATCGGAGTTGGTGACTGCACTTGCTTCTCTTTGTGCAACGTGATGGTGGTTCGAGCTGATGTTGGAGTTGTTGGAGGCATTCTCTTTTGTAGATCATTTGGAGTTATCACTTTTGTTTTCCACTATATCATTATTTATCTATGATATTCTTGTATCATATTGATATCATTTTTTATATCATTCTGGATATTGTATTCATTGGAGTTGTATATGATATCATCTATCTTTCTTCCGCTGTGTTGTTATAATTAATGGTTTTATATGCTCCGGGGAGGCAGATTCGGCGTTTGAATCTATGGCATTTGAGTACAAGTGAAGTATGGGTGCCGATTTTCGAAGGCCGAGTCCGGGATCTTTATAGTGGTATCAGAGCTAAGGTTAAACTTTAGCTCAGGAGTATAACACATTAAGTAGCTCAATAGAGATAGGGTGAAGTATACCCTAGAATGAGTATCTCTAAGATATCCGTCTGTATGTCTCAGTAAATTCTCTTACTATTCACCGATAGTGAGTATGAGTGCAAGAAGAGGATGAGATAGGGGGCAGGGGAATACGACTATAAATGGTCAATACCCTGTAACAACAAGGAAACAATCTTTTCTCTACCAATCTCTTTTGTTCGTAATTTTTTCTCAATTCTTTGATAGTTCCTGGTAGATCCAGGAAGAAAATTCGATATATTAAAATGGGACATAAACTCCAAATAGGTCAGAATTGTTTGTTTGGATGAATTGGTTGCTTTGTTTGCTATGGTTGATAGGTATACTTTAGTTTCTAAACTAAAAGTTTTGAAATTGTATCCATATATCTATCTATTTTTTGGGTCCTAATATATTCTATGAATGGTTAGTTATCCCTTCGAACTAACCAATGCAGCTGCACATTTCGTAGATCTGGATGACCCGAGTATAGTGTGAAAAACTTAATAGATTCTTTCTTGTATCTATTATTGATATTCTGATTTGGTAAGCCAAATGCAGAATAGATATTCAGTTGATTTGATGAAATATTCTTCATCTATCTTCGTGTCTCCATGGCAAATTTCGAGGACGAAATTTTTTAAGGGGGGAAGGTTGTAACGACCCCGGATTTTTATATAAATTTAAATTGATAATTAATTAATTTTTGAATAAAATTTGTGAAATAAATCGATAGATTGATTGCGAGTTTCCCCTATCCAAATAAATTCTGTATAAATCATTTAAAATTTAAAATATTGTATATATATACGTATATACGTGAATATATAAGTATTTGAGCATATATGAGTAAATTTGAAATAACATATATATATATATTTGATTTGAATTTAAATTGTAAATAAATGGTTTAAAAATGAAAATATATAAGATATAAAGTATAAAGTAAATACATTGGATAAAAATCTAATAACAGATTAAAAATCTAGAAGTTCACCTATATTACAAAATGAATATAAAAATAATTAGTATTAAATTTAGAAATAAATATAAAAATACATAAGGTAGGTTATAGAAAATTATATATAGTAAATAAATTAGTTAAATTATAATAATATATTGAATATAAAAATGCATTCAAAAATAATAAAAGAAAATTTAAAATAAAATACATTCAAGCACAAACAAAACATTTTTATTCATGAACCAATTGCAAATGAAAAAAAAATCAAATAAGAAAACAAAAACACATGTATAAAAAGTTTGTAAAGGAAGATATCAAGTTATCTCATATATTTGTTGCAGTCGAAAGAAGAAAATTTTATAAATAATAAAAAGATGGTACAATGCTAATTAATGTAGCACCCAAAATGTTCTCATCAGCCACCAACGCAAGAAATATCCCTGCTCAATTTTTGTACAAAATATAAACATTTGTACAACAAATTATATCACTTGTACACTTCATTTCAGCTGAGAAAACAACATCATTTATCATCCTTACAATATCACTTCTCGTTCCAGTATTCATCCACCACTATAAACTAAGAAAAACTGAAGTAAAAATTATTTTTAAACAAACAAACTTCAGATTAAAACATCAAAACAAAATTTACACAAGTCTGAGAACAAGGAAGGCTTCCAGCTAACAACTTCAACCCAGTTTTCAACTTTCCAAAGTTTAAAAAGATTTCAATTTCAACTTAGAAGTCTACAACTTCAACACTTCTGGAAATCAAGATGTTTAAGGTGAGTAATATATATATTTATTTAAACCTGAATGTATGTTGCCATTGCTCTGTTTGCATATACATGTACCAGTGTTCTTCCTGTCTGTTATTTCACAAAGCCCCAGGCAACATCAAAAAAATTCAAGTTCTTCTTTTCTCATCAATATTGGGCCTTGCTTTTAAAAACAAATATGTATGTTTAAGTTTGAGTTGCCATCTAAACATAGTTGTATGACATAAAAATGCATGTAGAATGGAAACTCAAGTTTTTTACAGTGAAAACTTTGTTTCTGGAAATTTCAAATATCACGAAACATTGATTCAAGAACATGAATCGAATCCTTGGACCAAACTATGATTTTTAAAACTAAAATGATGATTTTTAGTTGCATGATTTAAGAGCAGTTGATTTTTGGTTGAAAATTGAGTTTTGATTGATTTCCGGCAATCAATAGATAGGTGGATGTTGGGGTTGGTTGTGGAGATGGAGGAGGCTACATGGATGCCTGGAAAAATGGTCGGAGGTGGCGAAAATGATGGTGGCAACAGCGGCATGGGATTTTTATTTCTAAATCTAGTTTTAGGTGAGTTTACAAATTCGATTCGTTCGGTGTCCACGATGGATCGAGTGTCGCAGGGTTTTGGGGAGTGGTAGCCTGGTCGTTGACGAAGGCGAGGCCGTAAGTTGGGGTTGTCTGGTGGTTGGAGCGCCGAGGACGTGGCGTTGACAGGTTTTGGGTGTGATAGGTTCGAGTGTTCTAGGTTTCGAGTTTCAACTCGAATTTCGACCTCGAGGCGGTGACGTAGTTAGGGTGGTCGGAGCTCGATCTGGAGATGATCGGCAATGCACTCGACGTCGTAGCAATGCTGGAAGCCGGTCAACGGCGATTTACACCTGCACGAGCACTTTGTGCCTGAGGATCTGAGTGTTTTGTTTGCTCGGGAAGAACGAGTGATTCCACGCGTCGTACTCGAGTAGATTGAGTTGTTTACTCAAAGCAAAATGGCCAGAGTTCGGGTCAAAATTTTGTACAGGCTTTCAAACCTGAAACTGTTTTGTTTGGGAATTTTAAAACAAAATTTAAATTATGAAGCAAGGTTTGAACTGAGATTTCAGAAGTAAAGTTAAATATAACTTCAAATTCAGTTTGAAATTTAGTCTGGGGAATTTAAGTTTTAAAATTTTAAATTATTTAAAAACTTAAAGGTGTTTAAAGCAATTAAGTGAAAATAAAGATTTGAATTTAACTTGTATTTTGAATTGAAAAAGAGAATTTAAACAAAGTTTTAAAAACCTGAACTTAATTATATTTTGAATTGAATTCCAGATATTGAAATGAAATTAAGTTTTATAAAATTTAAATCTTTAAATAAGTTTAAATGTAAAGGTCTTCTTTTCATATGTGAAATTTAAAGTAAATTGATCTTTAACTTTATTAAAGTTAAATAAGAATTCATTGTAAATCTTGAAATAGAAGTGAAGTTTTAAATGGAAATTTGAAATGAATTGTTTCAACCATTTTTTATAAGTGATAATTAAATCATGAATATAAATGAGTTGGCTTTAAATAATGAAGATAATTCATTGAGAATGAATTCTTAATAGCTAATCAATTTATCATCAATAATGATTTAATGTAAGTAGATTTTTTTTAGAAAAGTAATTAAAGGAATTTAATAGTTGATAAAGGTTATTAACTAAGATTATTTAAATAAATAATCAATGTGATTAATTTTAACAATTAATCTAGAATATTCACTTGATAATTTAGGAAAATATAATTACTTAGAGAAGTAATAAATAGATAATTACTAAATGTAATTAATTGAATAATGATTTGAAATTTGAGTAAATTATTTGTTAATAAATTAAAGGATTAATTAATGATGGTGATTAATTAAAATTAATTTAATAAGTAAAGATTAATTGATTCATTAATTAAGAATGATTAGTTAATAATTAAGGGTTAACTAATAAATTTGAAAGGAAGATTTATTCAAATAATTTGCAATTAACTTTTGATAATTAACCCGGATTAATAATTGATACATCTGATTTAAATGAATCAGTTGGTTAATAAATTTACTTGTGAATGTTTGGACTTGACTAAATGATTAAATTGTTTGATATTCTGATCTGTGATGCTGTGTGATATATATTCTGATTTGTGTATGATCTATACTGTAGTTATTTATCTGGGATAAATGTAAATTATTATCTGTGACTTATATATCTGTGATCTATGATCTATAAATGAAAGATAAGCGTTATAGTTATACCGCTTATCAACTATATTTCTGTATTTTGATCTGTGATGATTTATTGATGTTGCACTACTGTGTGAAACCCCTGGACTACACCATACACACACAAATATGAATTTCACATGGAAATCAGTTAATTCGCAGATTTTTGACAAATTTCAAAGATTGAATTCTTGAATCCATATTGTTTTGGAATTTGAATTGAGAGCTTTGCAAATGAGTTTCAAATGTAAAAGTTATTTTAAATAACTTAATAATGCTTGATATTTAATAAATTGATTTAAATTTGAATTCAATATTTGAAATTTAATTCAAATGATTTGGGAAACTAATTGTTTTCAACTGATAAAAGCTCTCATATAAGAAATGGATTTCCAATTTGAATTAAAGGAATTTCAAATTTGAATTGAAAATGGTTTTCCAAGTTACGAATAAATCTTTGGAATTGTTTTGAAGGATATAAGTTAAATCTTTGTTTAAAAGATTTAATGAGTTAATCCAATTTAAATGGAAATTGATTTGGAAAATCAGTGAATGAATCTTTGTAAAACTAGGTGAACTTTGTGAATTGAATCTTTTTGTACAAGATTAAAATGGTAACTTGTTTAAACCATTCGAAAGGAAAGTTTTGGGAAATAAGTTGTGACTTAATTGAAATCCCAATATCCATATGTTTTTAAATATTACGCTCATTATTCGGTTTAGCCGGGAGATGACTTTGTGTCATATAACCCATTCCGAATAATGATATGTCTTATATGGATAGCATTTGAAGACTGGTGGTGAAGACCGGGTATTCGCGAGAACGATAGGATAACCTATCGATTGTCTCTGCACTGAGTCGCGTCGGTATAGAGATTTCCTAAGTGATGGGAAGTCCGATCGGGATTGTGAATACTCGGATTGCAAGGGCTTCTTCGGAAGTGCCTTCGGTTCTGTTCGAACCCGAAACAGACTTGTATGGTTGTATGTCTGACACTACACTTTGAGATATAAAACTGATTTCTTTCAAATACATTTCTGTTTGGTGGCGGAGAATTTATTCTCTTAGCTTAACACCCTTCTTTGAGACGTACGAGCTCAGAGGTTATGTAGTTGAAGGTTATCAGTGATATACTCCCAATTTGGTAGTGTGGGATGCTAAGTGTTGCTGTGTGTTGATGATCATTTGTTGATCAAAGCATGGCTTTGTGAAAAAGCATAGCTTTGTGGATGAGATCTCATCGAACCTCACAGACCGGAAATGGTCGAAACAGGAAATATGCGGTAAGGTTTCAGGGGTAGCTCCCTTAGGGTATGACCATTCCTTCTGGAAAAAGGTGATATCATGGTATGGGGCCTAGATATTTACCCGTTTGGTTGCTCCAAGGTCATTTTCTGTGTGGTTGTTGCTGTGTGATCGAGGGCCCTCGGATAAAGGTCCCAAAGGACCGGGGGTGGCATATCTCAGGTTTACTACCCGGGAAGGGGGTAACCGGCCTTGTGTTGGTAGAGAGCCAGGTGGTTCTCGGGGCGTCCCTCCAGAGGCGTTCCTACATGGCATAGGAAGTTCTTTAGCCTGACCATTTGTTGGAAATCCAATCCCCAATACCAAACATGTACGGTTTTAGTTGTAGAACCTGCCATTTACTTATGGTGGTCACCACTGTTTAGATGGTAGCTATAGTAGGCATAGTTCGAAATGTCTATGCTGGCTAAAATTAATATTATACTTTCGAAATGGTTTTCTACACTATGCACTAATAGTAATAATATCGAATGATTTTGCGTAGTAAGCATTTTTGACTATCATAAGGAGAAATCTCCTCCAATTCTGCGTTTGCATTATGTGTGTGGCGGGAGGACTTATGGTAGTTTCATTTTCCAAAAAGCATTGTGGATTCCAATATTTAAAATTCTTTTGTTGTTTAAAGATAAACTGTTTTTGTTACTCACACCAGTCCCATGACTGACCCGGAGTTTATTTGTAACAACCCTGAATTTTATGATTTATTTTAATTGTTTATTTGATTATTTTATTTGAATTTTGATTTAAAAACTCTATTTTATTTATTAAAATGAATAAATTATGTTATTTTAAATATAAATGTTGATTTTTATGAGAATTATAATTTCAAACCTGAATAAATTGAATATTTCCAGAAAAAGTGGATTTTTGGTCAATTTGGTCAAACTTTAACTTTTAAATTTTAAATTTAAATATTTGAATTCTTGAATTTTATCTTTTATTATGAAAATAGACTTAATATCATGAATACTGCTTTTCGTTTTGTTGAAATTGGATTTAAATTGTGAAAGTTATACTGTTTTCAATATTGTGTGTATATTGAGTTATTTAACAATTTTCTTTATTTTTAAATTTATATAAATGACATTTTTATTTGATATATCTTACTTAAATTTGTATATTTAGGTTATACTATATATATTTTGACCTTTAAATATTTTAAAGTGATAATAAGATTTTTCCAAAGTGTATTGAATTTATTTCTAATTTTTAAAGCCTAGTTTCTATTTTTTGTGCTATTTCTTAATTTAATTATATTTAATTAAAATTTATTTATTTATTTTATGAATTTATTTTTATTTCTGAGTTTTTATCTTTATTTACCAGCATTTTATATGTATTTAAAATTTCAAAAGAAATATTGGTAATATGAAAAGTTTGAGACCTTTTGTATACCTAGCCTTTTGGTATTCTTGACTTTTCATTTCAACCTCCACTTGTAATCAATTTTGGCCGACTTCCTCTCATTGCTTCAGCCGTTTCTCTTCTCATTTCTCACGGAAAAAACAAAAACTTCTCATCCTCAAAAATTCACGGCCATTCTTGAGCAAAAAGTTTGGTAATTCTCTTATTCTTTTCATGTTTTCCTTTTGTTTTCTTGTTTGATTTTTGCACTTGCTCTCTCTTCTATGCTCAGCTCCTCCTTCCTCCTCCTCCCTGGCTGCCTCCACCACCACCACCACCTCTAGTCGACACCTCCTCCAGCCCATCCCCATGCCATAGCCGTGCCCTTGATGATGTAGATCCACTAATAAAAGTGAACAAACCCACCTATGCATTCAAGCCAAGCCTACCTAGCTTCCACCAACCAAACCTCCACTTTGGCCGACCCAACCATCACCACCACCAGCAAATTCTTAACCTGACACCACTGCCACATCATCCTCCAGCCCACTATAGCTTGGTCGTGCCTGGTCATGACTGGGCCTCATGACTGGGCCGAGCCTATATGTGACGACCGCCCATGACTCCTTCACTAAACATAGAAATAGTGCGCTGAAAAGTGTGCCAGGCAGCCATGGATGATCGTCAGAGGTAAGTTAAAACAGCAGAATCTATCGTATTACTCACAGTGCATGGATAAAATACAATAGAGAATATATATAGTGAAGCTTCACAAAATAGAATCTCATCAATTAAGCTTCATAATAGTTGAATACAAACATCTGAATAGTCAATACATCAAGCCTCACTACATATCACTCAAAGAATTATATAGGCAGCGGAACATCCAGTACAAATAGTAAGAATATAATATGCAAGCCTCCAGCTCGTCTTCATCATCAGCATCGTCGGTAACTAAGAACAGCACCTGTCACCTGCTACCTAGTCTGCCCATCCCAAAATGGATGAACAACCCAAGGTAATAAAAGTTGAACATAAAACCTTGAGTCAGACAACAGTCTTAGTGAGCGGTACATTAACTAACAACATACAAAAAGAGCATAAAGGTAAAAAGAATAGGAATCCAACCCTCCCACTCCACCTCTTTCTACAGTGATAGCCCCAGACACACTAAGCAGAAGTAAACATAGTAAAGCACACATTTAAAGTAAAGCAATTCTCACTCGAGTCAAGGGCGATGTTTTCCAAGTACAAACCCCCAAGGCCTAAACCAAGATCAGATAAGCACCCAGAAAATATTGCTCTTGAGACCGAATGACGATACAACCAAACATCCATGACTCTGGCCATCACTGTTATCATTGCTTCGATACCACCGTTAATTGAATGACCGGCACATTCTTTCATCCGTCCGTTAAGGGCCAATGGTAACCCCGGTTCTAGACAGAACTCCGGACGTCGTCGCAGCCCGTGCCTAGAACTATCGAATCTGCCCAGAGTACTCGACTGCCAACTGTAGTCTTTTAGGACTATCGAATTTGCCCAGCGTACTCTTGCTTTGAGTCTGCTAGAACCTTCAACAACGATGAAATCTCGGCCTTCTAGTCATCCTCCTCGACGACTATTCCCATACTAGCTCAAGTGCCTCTCGAGCCAACCATTATCCGCAAACTCGAACCATTTCACCGAGTCATCAACATGCTTGGAATGATCCCGTCTGGACTTATCCAAGGCTATCTCACATCATGCCTCGCTTCATCTCATCATAGCAAAGCCTCATCTCAACATCATCATCAAATCTATCCATATGAGCTTTATCATCCGCATCATATGCCACGAGCAGCTTTTCTTATTCAAGAGCCTTTCCCTTAGCTTTTGAATCATCTTCGACCAACTTGTCCAAATCAAATCATCAATCAACTAATTTATAACCATCAATCAAGTCAATCATTAATCCAAGTAATCAAGCATTCAAACATGATCTAATAAACAATTATAACAATAATGGCAATCTTGTAAATAAAGAGTCCAAATCTAACAAGCATGAATCATGAGCAAAATCTCTACAACTTGATGAATGAACTTGTATAGGTTAACATGTAGTAAAATGGATGTCAAATCATCATGAACAATGGATCTATACTTAAGTTTAAGAAAATGCATAGAAATCACTATTTTAACACCAAATCAAACCATCAATCCGATATACTCCTTTGGATCCATGTGAGAGATAACCACCACTCACCGAATCACCTAAACACTTCAAAAGCAACACACTTCAGATCTGGACAACGAAGAATTTAGCTTGATCCGCCAAATTTCCGCTTCAAACGATGAAATCTCTCTTCGATGGTTGAAGATCTTCAATCTAAGCTCTTGGATCTTCGATTTGATCTTCGATTTGGATGGAAGGAATCACAAGATTAGAGTGGAGAAAAGAAGTGAAGAAGTGCAGCACTCGAGCTCTCAAAATGGAAGGACTTCATCGCTTCAAAAATCCGGATCCCAAAAAGTGAAGAAACCCAGCGTATTTATAGGCAGATCCTTAGGTCGTCCGCCCCCTTAAGTCGTCCACGACTTAACTCTTCCGACCTACGACCTAACAAATTCCCCGACCTAACACTTGCGCGACTTAACACATACGCGTGACCTAAGACTCAATGGGATACAACTTAGCGACTTATCACACTGCCGCATTTCTACCTAAGTCATTTGGACGACTTAATGACTTACGACTCAACGACTTAACAGAAGTCACGACCTAACACACACGCGACCTAACAACAATGCCGACCTAACACTCACGATCCAACGACTTAAGTCCTTACGCGACCTAACGGCTTAATGGGATACGACTTAACACCTTTAGGTCATCTAACGACTTAACTACACGCAGCATACTAACATAGGTCGTCTACAACCTAACTAACATGGCATAGCGACTCAACGACTTAACTTAACTCGTCCACGACCTAAATTTCTTAGGTCGTTAACTCACACAGTCTACTAGGTCGCTACTCCTATGCCGCTAACCCCTAGGTCGGTAACCTTCTTAGGTCGGTCAACTTCTTAGGTCGGTCCATTTCTTAAGTCGCTAACTTCCTATAGGTCGCTCCAATCTCTTAAGTCGTCCCAAACTACTGTACGACCTAAGCTACTAGACGACCTAACTTCTACACGACTTACCTGCACGATCTAACTCTGAACGATCTAACAACACTATCAACCTAATGACAACTGCTTTACAATCTTTCGATCCGTAAAAATACGGGTCGTTACATTCTCTCCCCCTTAGGAATTTCGCCCCCGAAATTCCAAACAAACAAGAGGAATCAAAAACTATTCCGCATGCCTACCATCCATAGCAATCAACAAACCATGCGTCCAATTCTAGCCTAGCATGCAAAATTCTAAAACTAGAACAAGTTACAATGTCGTGAGATGACACGACACCTTATGGCCATACCTTGAAGAGTTCAGGATGAGCTGCCTTCATCCCCTCTTCCACCTCCCATGTACAGTCGTTAACATCATCACTCCATTGTACCTTGAGAAACCTAACTACCTTCCTCCTAAGTTGTTTCGTGTCAGTTTCCACAACACGAAGCGGCTTACGAGGTCTCTTAACAACTGGATCAACCTCAAAATCTTCACAGCTATCTGCAGAAACCACAGTATTCGAGTCGTGCACATACTTCCGTAGATACGATACATGAAAAACATTGTGCACACCCGACATCCTTTCTGGTAACTCCAATTTATAGGCGAGCTTTCCAATTCGCTTGATGATTGGAAATGGTCCAACAAATCTCGGAGTCAATTTTCCTTTCTTCCCGAATCGAATAACATTCTTCAGTGGAGAAATCTTCACAAAAACCATATCACCTACGTCGAATTCCAAATCCTTACGACGCTTATCGGCATAACTTTTCTGCCGGTCTTGGGCTGCCTTCATTCGTTGCCGAATGATCTCTATGCAATCCGAAGTCTGTCGAATCATTTCTGGCCCAAGTATCACCTTTTTTCCTATTTCTAACCAACATGTCGGAGAGTTACACGGTCTTCCATACAATGCTTCATACGGTGCCATACCAATGCTTGACTGGTAACTGTTATTATATGAAAACTCTACCAAATGAAGGTGATCTTCCCATGATCCTCTGAAATCTAAAACACAAGCTCTAAGGAGATCTTCCAAAACTCGATTGACTCTCTCGGTCTAACCATTTGTTTGGGGGTGATAAGCTGTACTCAAACACAACTCGGTTCCCAGAACTTCCTGAAAGCTCTTCCAAAATCCACTAGTGAACAATGGGTCTCGATCGCTCACTATACTCTTCGGAATACCATGGAATCGAACTATCCACTTAACATACAGCTCAGCCAACTTTGATGCAGTCCTGGTTGATCGAATAGGAATGAATCTTGCACTCTTAGTCAAACGATCTACGATGACCCAAATCCCATCATTTCCCGCTCTGGTTCTAGGTAACCCATCGATAAAATCCATCGATACTTGCTCCCACTTCCATGTAGGGACTTCTAATGGCTGTAGCAATCCACTGGGCTTCTTCTGCTCGGCTTTTACAAACTGGCAGTTCATGCACTTGGAAATAAAATTTCCAACATCCTTCTTCATACCTTCCCAGTAATAGGTTCTCTTCATATCCCGATACATCTTATTTCCACCTGGATGAATTGTCAACTTCGAGTGATGACTTTCCTTCATAACTTCATTTCTCAATTCATCTATATCGGGAACAACTAGTCGTCCTTGCTTCCGAAGCCAACCCTCTCGATCGACCCCGAATCCTTTATCCTTTTTTGGGTCCAACCCAGATTCCAAATCACGGATAATCTTGACAAGCTTATCGTCTCGCTTTTGGCTCTCGCCAATTCTTTCCACAAGAGTCGGTCTTATTGATAAGTTTTCCAACATCTCAGGTTCCAATTCACATCTGGGCCTAAAGTCAAATCCAGCTAAATACTCAAGACTCTTCCATTCTGAAAACATGGCTCCCAATCCTGCATGTCTTCGACTTAATGCATCTGCCACTGCGTTACCCTTTCCCGGAGTATAGGCTATACCAAAATCATATGATGCTAAAAACTCTAGCCATCGTTGCTGCCGAAGATTCAAATCCTTTTGGGAGAAAAGATACTTCAACGACTTATGATCTGTAAACAACTCGAATCGAACTCCCAATAGGTAATGTCTCCACATCTTCAAAGCAAATACAATCGCCGCCAACTCTAATTCATGAGTCGGATAATTCCTTTCATGCGGCTTCAGTTATCGACTTGCATACGCAACAACTTTACCTTTCTGCATCAGCACTGCTCCAAGTCCAGTACCACATGAATCGGTATAAACCATCATCTCATCATTTTCACTTGGAATAGTCAAAACAGGAGCACTTGTCAATCGCTCTTTCAGGATTCTGAAAGCTTGCTCACACTTAGCATCCCATCTGAATACTTGGTTCTTTTTCATCAATCCTGTTAATGGTGCAGCCATCATGGAAAAGTCTTTGATAAATCGACGATAGTATCCTGCTAATCCAAGAAAACTTCTCACATCAGATGCATTCTTAGGTCTACCCCAGTCCTGGATTGCTGCTATCTTGGCGGGATCAACCGCTATTCCGCTTCCAGAGATAATATGGCCTAAGAACCTCACTTCGCTCTTCCAGAAGTGACACTTCAAAAACTTAGCCTTCAGCTGATGTTTCCGTAAGATTTCCAAAACAATACGCAAGTGCGTCTTGTGCTCTTCTTCAGTTCTGGAATAAATCAAAATATCATCCACAAACACTAGTACGAACTTGTTCAACTGATCTCTGAACACTCTATTCATAAGATCCACAAAATATGCTGGTGCATTGGTCAATCCAAACGGCATTACCAGCCACTCAAAGAAACCGGATGGTGTCCTGAAAGCAGTCTTTGGCACACTATCCTTAGCCACTCTTAACTGGTGAAATCCCGTTGCCAAATCCATCTGAGAAAACACCTTAGCTTCGTGAAGCTGATCAAACAAGTCTTCTATTCTTTGCAATGGATACTTGTTCTTCTTAGTCACTTTATTCAGCTCATGATAATCCACACACAATCTCAACGATCCATCCGCTTTGGTTACAAACACAACTGGTGCACCCCATTCGGACACACTACGCCGAATGAATCCTTTCTTTAAAAGATCATCAACTTGCACCCTCAACTCTTGCTGTTCCCTAGGCACCATCCGCCTAAGAGGCATCACAACAGGTCTGGCTCCTTCAACTAGATCGATACGAAACTCGATCTCTCTATGCGGCGGTAAGCCTTTGACCTCATCAAAGATATCCTCAAATCCATTAGCGATTGGCACCGATGACAGTCCATCCCGTGGAACAACCAGTGAATACATGAAGCTCATGAAGACGCCTTCCTCATGCTTACATCGTATCACAACCTTTCGCCCTTCCACATTCTCGACTGTCACCTCCAACCTTTCACAATCAACCTTTGCCGCATACTTCCTAAGCCAGTCCATACCCAAAATAATTCTGAACCCCGCAAAGTTCAGAACAAAACAATCACAAACAAAAGAGCAATCATGACTCCATACAACCAAACCACGACAAAGCATGCACAGACAGGACGAACCCCCAACGGGATTAGTCATAACCAATGGTCTATCAACGATATCTGGTTCTAAACCTAACCGGCCTACAAGTTCATTACAAACAAAAGAATGCGACGCCCCAGTATTGAATAACACTCTAACAGGAACACCACATATGGAAAGAGTACCTTGAACCACCACACTCTTTCCTTTCTCTTCAGCGGTAGAAGCTTTTGAAGATGATGGAACAACCCCTAAAGCATAAGCTTGCACAATCTGCTTGTCCTTCCACGGTTCTGGACAATTCTTCTTAATATGCCCCGGCTTGTCACAGTTGTGGCACTTCACCAGCACCTTTGGATTCTTGCAATCTTTTGAGAAATGGCCCTTCTGCTGACAATTGTAGCAGGTCACTTCGCCCTTCGGCTTCTTCTGGCCATCCTTACCCTTTTGCTGCTGCTGCTTCCTCTTCTCGTTTCCTCCTTGCTATGGTTTAGACTCTTCCTTGGCCACATCAACAACAGATCCTTCTTTAGGAAACAGACTTTCGTGCCTGAGAGCTTTCTCCACAAGCTTCTCCAATGGATCGTCCAGATGATCCACCAGCTGCCTCCCAAGATAAATGTCCAAGCCTGTCACAAACTTCTCGTTCTTCTGATAAGAAGATTCAATATACGACCGGGCATACTTGGACAAAGCTTCAAACTCAGAAACATACTCAAGAACTAGTCTTCCACCTTGCTTGAGCTCCACAAACTTCTTAAACAGAACAGATTTCTGAGCTGTAGAAATGATCTTAGCTTCAAATCTAGCTTGGAATTGCTCCCAAGTAATTTCATCCTCCGGAGTATCAATGGTGATAGAGTTCCACCAGTCAGAAGCTCTCCCTTGAAGCTGTCTTGATGCGAGCTTCCTTCTAGTTGCATCCTCGATTCCCAAATCACCAAAGATTCTTCTACAAGCATCTATCCATCTCTGGACTTCAATGGTTGACTCTGTTCCCAAGAAAACCTTTCCTCCGAGAGCAGTATAGTCTTTACACAGCTTAGCAAAATCCATCGGTCTTGGAGCTTGAACTTGAATTCCAACATCAACTGCTGGCCCCGAAGCTGGCATCCTCCTCATGATCGAAGTCATCATAGCCTCGAACATAGCAGCATAATCAGCAGCCCCCTCAGTAGCACGGCCTTCCCTAGCAGCTGGTCTCCCTCTTCGACTCATTATTGATATCTATAAAAGAAATTATCAGCACACCTTGAGAAACAACTGCATAAAGGACTCAAATCCTTCTAAGCTACTATATTATATATAGTAATCATCCATCAAAATAAAATTACGTCTCTCATACGTAGTTACGTCAACGAGCGTTGCGTAAAATCGATTAACCAAGGCTCTGATACCAAATGTGACGACCTCCCATGACTCCTGCACTAAACATAGAAATAGTGCACTGAAAAGTGTGCCAGATAGCCATGGATGATCGTCAGAGGTAAGTTAAAACAGCAGAATCTATCGTATTACTCACAGCGCATGGATAAA
This sequence comes from Allium fistulosum, assembly GCA_030737815.1. Taxonomy (NCBI): domain Eukaryota; kingdom Viridiplantae; phylum Streptophyta; class Magnoliopsida; order Asparagales; family Amaryllidaceae; genus Allium; species Allium fistulosum. Next base: position 242,771,360 of record CM060902.1, read on the forward strand.
ATACAATAGAGAATATATATAGTGAAGCTTCACAAAATAGAATCTCATCAATTAAGCTTCATAATAGTGGAATACAAACATCTGAATAGTCAATACATCAAGCCTCACTACATATCACTCAGAGAATTATACAAGCAGCGGAACATCCAGTACAAATAGTAAGAATATAATATGCAAGCCTCCAGCTCGTCTTCGTCATCAGCATCGTCGGTAACTAAGAATAGCACATGTCTCCTGCTACCTAGTCTGCCCATCCCAAAATGGATGAACAGCCCAATGTAATAAGAGTTGAACATAAAACCTTGAGTCAGACAACAGTCTTAGTGAGCGGTACATTAACTAACAACATACCAAAAGAGCATAAAGGTAAAAGGAATAGGAATCCAACCCTCCCACTCCACCTCTTTCTACAGTGATAGCCCCCAGACACACTAAGCAGAAGTAAACATAGTAAAGCACACATTTAAAGTAAAGCAATTATCACTCGAGTCAAGGGCGATGTTTTCCAAGTACAAACCCCCAAGGCCTAAACCAAGATCAGATAAGCACCCAGAAAATATTGCTCTTGAGACCGAATGACGATACAACCAAACATCCATGACTCTGACCATCACTGTTATCATTGCTTCGATACCACCGTTAATTGAATGACCGGCACATTCTTTCAGCCGTCCGTCAAGGGCCAATGGTAACCCCGGTTCTAGACAGAACTCCGCACGTCGTCGTAGCCCGTGCCTAGGACTATCGAATCTGCCCAGAGTACTCGACTACCAACTGTAGTCTTTTGGGACTATCGAATCTGCCCTGCGTACTCTTTCTTTGAGTCTGCTAGAACCTTCAACAACGATGAAATCTCGGCCTTCTAGTCATCCTCCTCGACGACTATTCCCATACTAGCTCAAGCGCCTCTCGAGCCAACCATTATCCTCAAACTCGAACCATTTCATCGAGTCATCAACATGCTTGGAATGATCCCGTCTGGACTTATCCAAGGCTATCTCACATCATGCCTCGCTTCATCTCATCATAGCAAAGCCTCATCTCAACATCATCATCAAATCTATCCATATGAGCTTTATCATCCGCGTCATATGCCACGAGCAGCTTTTCTTATTCAAGAGCCTTTCCCTTAGCTTTTGAATCATCTTCGACCAACTTGCCCAAATCAAATCATCAATCAACTAATTTATAACCATCAATCAAGTCAATCATTAATCCAAGTAATCAAGCATTCAAACATGATCTAATAAACAATTATAACAATAATGGCAATCTTGTAAATAAAGAGTCCAAATCTAACAAGCATGAATCATGAGAAAAATCTCTACAACTTGATGAATGAACTTGTATAGGTTAACATGTAGTAAAATGGATGTCAAATCATCATGAACAATAGATCTATACTTAAGTTTAAGAAAATGCATAGAAATCACTATTTTAACACCAAATCAAGCCATCAATCCGATATACTCCTTTGGATCCGCGTGGGAGATAACCACCACTCACCGAATCACCTAAACACTTCAAAAGCAACACACTTCAGATCTGGACAGCGAAGAATTTAGCTTGATCCGCCAAATTTCCGCTTCAAACGATGAACTCTCTCTTCGATGGTTGAAGATCTTCAATCTAAGCTCTTGGATCTTCGATTTGATCTTCGATTTGGATGGAAGGAATCACAATATTAGAGTGGAGAAAAGAAGTGAAGAAGTGCAGCACTCGAGCTCTTAAAATGGCAGGACTTCGTTGCTTCAAAAATCCGGATCCCAAAAAGTGAAGAAACCCCGCGTATTTATAGGTAGATCCTTAGGTCGTCCGCCCCCTTAAGTCGTCCATGACTTAACTCTTCCAACCTACGACCTAACAAATTCCCCGACCTAACACTTGCCCGACTTAACACATACGCGCGACCTAAGACTCAACGGGATACAACTTAGCGACTTATCACACTGCCACATTTCTACCTAAGTCATTTGGACGACTTAATGACTTACGACTCAACGACTTAACAGAAGTCACGACCTAACACACACGCGACCTAACAACAATGCCGACCTAACACTCACGATCCAACGACTTAAGTCCTTACGCGACCTAACGGCTTAACTGGGATACGACTTATCACCTTTAGGTCGTTTAACGACCTAACTACACGCAGCATACTAACATAGGTCGTCTACAACCTAACTAACATGGCATAGCGACTCAACGACTTAACTTAACTCGTCCACGGCCTAACTTTCTTAGGTCGTTAACTCACACAGTCTACTAAGTCGCTACTCCTATGCCGCTAACCCCTAGGTCTGTAACCTTCTTAGGTCGGTCAACTTCTTAGGTCGGTCCATTTCTTAAGTCGCTAACTTCCTATAGGTCGCTCCAATCTCTTAAGTCGTCCCAAACTACTGTACGACCTAAGCTACTAGACGACCTAACTTCTACACGACTTACCCTGGACGATCTAACTCTGAAAGATCTAACAACACTATCAACCTAATGACAACTGCTTTACAATCTTTCGATCCGTAAAAATATGGTTCGTTACACTATATGTTGCATAGAATCCATGATAGTTTGCCTTGACTTGTTGTACATGTATATACTAGTGTCACCAAATTGTTGCACCACTTTTTCCATACATGGTCGACCCTTACCAACCCAAAACCAGATCCAAACCATGCTTTAGCCATGCCATTTCAGATTTATAGCTGAAGCATAGGTGGTAGAAAGCGAGTGCAAAGACTTTGGTTTTGTATTGCACATCCATTTATAGCATTGTTTTATTATATTCGGGTTGAAAACTTATGTAGATTGTTTTGTTTGTTTGAATGTATTCAAGGTGATTAATCTTTGGCTCTCCCAATCTCAAATCTTATTCATGCTTTTGTGCCTTCGAAGATCTTAGTTTGTGTGTTTCAGTTGTCGTCTCCAGCTTATACCAGTGAGTTATTCTCACCAGATAGTGTACCTATATAACTAGTAAATTGACCCTTTTGAATCAGTAAAATGCATCACCATATTATATCTGCTATGTTATGATTATATGATGTTCACCCATGCTTAAACACCTGTTATATCATATGTTACTGTTATATTATGTTGTTCTGTTATTTTTATCAGTTTATCACACTGCAAGTTCTCTTTAGATTAGAATCACTATGGGTTGAAATGATACATATACCCGAACGGACTTTAGAATAGGAGAAAATCGTTATGGGCTGAAATGATAGGCCTGAATGATTTTCAATTATTTTCATTTACTTGGGATTGCGGGTTTGAAATGATCAAACCCGGGTTTTCTTTCTAAATTACGGGTTGAAATGATATATTATCCGTATCACTTTACCTAGGCTAAAAATGAAATACAGACCCGTAGTTAAAATATGTTTTTCTAAAAATTTTAAAATATTTTAGAAATGTAAATATTATAATATTTTGATTTAAATTGATTAAAAATGATTTTTGTAAAGCATTATTGATTTTATGAAAATTTATAAGTGAAATAAATTAATGGTAAAGTTAGAAAATCTGAAATGTAAGTTATTTTGGGAAATTTTAATTTGGTGATAATTGGAATTTAAATTAAATATGAAATATGATAAATTCATGATAATTTGGATTAAAGTGAATTTAAATGATTTTTATATTATATTAATGATTTTTGAATAAAGTTAAAATGTGAAATGAATGAATATTTAAGTTGAAATTTTGAAATATTACTAAAATTGGAAATTTATGAATTTGGCTTAAAAGTGAATTTTAAGTTAAGTAAATAAAAAATGAAATTAGGTTATATTTGAAAATTTAAACTTAAGTGTTAAGTTAAATTTAATTTAACGAATTTAAAATTTAATGTTGGAATTTAATAAGTGAATTATTATTAAATTTTGATTTTTGAATTTAAATTTAACTTTATAAAATCATGAATATAAGGGTATTTAAATGATGACTATAAAAGTGAAATTATATGATTCTATATGTAAAAAAATGATTTAAATAAAAATATAATTGTTTGTGAAATTATACTGAATATTTGAAGTTAATTAACTGCATTTCTGAAATGCTATTAATTCTAATGTAAATGATAATACAACATCTGTCACATACCGGATTTTTCGACTTTCGAAAATTCGACATCGATACTCACTTTATCGACTGCCGAGCAATCGAGTGCCGGAAACTCCAATAGTGAGGGTTTTAAGAAAAAGTAGAAGAAAAGATAGAAGAGAAAGAAAGAAGAACAAGAGAACAACATCAGAACAGAAAACAATATCAGAATCTCACATATCGCAGCGGAACAATATATAATAAATAAACACTAGTCTTTTAAAACAAAGAGCTATATCAGTTTATACATACATCAATCATCAGAGTCAATATACAACAATGGACAGTTATATAAACTTGTCCTCATACAGAATACACAGCGGAATAAATATATCAGATACAAATACTACGTCTCGTCATCCAGCTTATCTCCAAAGCTCCAGAATATCCAGAATATCCTGATAATATAACTCTAGGCTGCCCGTGTGGAAATTGGTGGGCACCCAGAGTTTAGAAGGGAACAATAAACTCCGAGTCAGTCATGGTGACTGGTGTGAGATCGTAAAACAGTTTATCTTTAAAATAAACAACAGGAAAACTTTAATGTCAATTCGCAATGCTTTTGGAAAATGAAACTACCATAAGACCTCCCACCACACACACAATGCAAACGCAGACTTGGAGGAGATTTCTTCTTATGTTAGTCAAAGATGCTTACTACGCAAAAATCAAAACCTTTTTGATATTATTATTAGTGCATAGTGGAAAACATTTCGAAAGTATAATATAAATCTTAGCCAGCATAGGTACCATTATATTATGCCTGCTATAGCTGCCTCCTGAGGAGACAGGTTATACAATTGAAATCGTAAAGGCTCGTATTGTTTCTTTGGATTTCCAACAAATGGTCAGGCTAAGGAACTTCCTATCCACGATGGGTACGTCCCTCGAATAGACGACCCGAGAACCTAACCGGATCTCTGCCAACACAAGGCCGGGTTACCTCTGCAAAAATAGGTAACAACTGACACGCGTATGCCATCCCCCGATCGTCACCGATCTTCCCGAGGATCCCCGATTTCCAACAAACCACAAAGTAATAAATTTGCAGCAACCACAGAGGTTAAGTATCTGGGCTCCATACCATGATACCACCTTTATCCAGAAGGAATGACATACACTAAGGGGCGCTACTCCCTAGAACCTTGCCGCATCCTTCCTGTTTCGACCATTTCCGGGGTGTGAGGCTCGACGAAGTCTCGTCCACAAAGCTACGCTTTCTACAAAGCCCTGCTTCGGGTCAAACAAAATGATCAACCTATGATCACAAAGATATAAGATCAAACAAATGATCATATCGCAAATGATCAAACACTGATCATTTCACAGCAACACTCAGTATGCCACGTTACCAAATTGGGATATATCGCTGATAAATTTCAACTACATAACCTCTGAGCTCGTACGTCTCAGAGAAGGGTGTTAAGCTAAGAGAATAAATTCTCCGCCACCAACAGAAATGTATTTGAAAGAAATCAGCTTTATATCTCAAATTGTAACGTCAGACACACAATCCATACAAGTCTGTTCCGGGATCGAACAGAACCGAAGGCACTCCTCACGAAGCCCTTGCATTTCCGGATAAATTTCTAATCACGTCCGGACTTCCCGTCACTAAGGGTGATAAAACCTCTAAATCGAAGATCAGTCGATGTAGAGTAACTCGACGGTAATCCTTCCGTTTTCAAAAATATCCGGTCTTCAACACCGGTCTTCGAATGCAATTCATAACGACGTATCACATATTCGGAATGGGTTATACGACCCCATGGTCCTTTCCCGGCTAACACGAATAGTGAGCGATTATTCAAAAATAAGTGTGGCATTCAAATTCATCCAATTCACAACAAATACCATTCAAGGTAATTATCGATAGTCGGTTATTTAACTATCAATAAAGATGCGCAACATCATCAGATTCCAAATAATTTTCCAAATTTATCTTCAAAAATATCTTTACTAGATATAAAATTTCCACACTTCAAAAATAAATCAATATTTATTTTTAAACGAATTCCCATTTCTTTTTATAAATTCCATAGTGAATTTACATTTCAAAAATATCTACTGATATACGATTTTCAATCGTTTTCAAATATTCAATTTCAATTTATCTTTAAGAAGATAAATTCTCAAAAAAACATCTCATTTCGTTTTGGAAAACATTTCCATACTTATTTAATAATAAGTGGTTCACAAATCCATTTATTTTCAACATTTGAAAATATTCAATATACTTAAATCAAATTAAGTATATATTTCATTCTTTAAGGAAATCATTCTCTTAAGCACATTTATTTGAGTCAAAACGAATGTTACGTAAAACATCGTTACGACGACTCAAAATCACTAGTATAGGGATTCGGATTTTAATATAGATATATAAATCCCAATACTATACAAAAATATTTCCTTTCGGAAACCATTTACTATAACAACAGTGTTACAGTCCATCATTTCCTTATTTTCTCGAGACGTCTATTTCAACAATAAATGTTGAAATCTATGTTTCGATACTTAACACGTTTTAAAACATCTTTAAAATGTTTAACATCATTTTTACTATCACTTCTTCAAAAACATATCCATTTTACTTAAAATTATATTCACCGTCCAAAATCGTGAATATAATTCACTTAACCCAATTTCAATCTTTTCTACACATTTTTATTTCAATAAAAATTCGCTATCCAAAATCGCAAATATATCTTCTTTGATAATCTTCTATATTTAATTTATCCAATTCAATCGATTTCGAATTTATAAACACGGTTATAAATTCTATTTCTATTTTATAACAACTTCGACTTATAATTTCTTTTTATTAACTTCTATACTTTACTTATCACGATAAGTGATTTCGGATTTATAACCAACTTTTATAAATTCCAATTCCATTTATAAAAACTTCAATACCAAATCAATTTCAATATTGATTTCTAAATTTATTTTCAACTTTAAATAAAATTTCCATACTGATTTCTCAAAAAATTCATTTCCAAATATTAAATCAATTACAGATTGATTTCTAACTTTATTTATCACTACTAAATAAATTCCTTATTTTTCTCAAATTATTCAACATCCTGTTTTTAAATGGATTCTTCAAATTGAAATCATTTTACATTGATTTCCCAAATTATTTCAATTTACCAAATTAAATTTCTATTTGGACTTCCAACTGATCTCCTTTTAAATAAATTCCTTTCCACGAAAATAAATTTCAATTGTTTCTTTCAATCTATTTAAAAATCCAAATTTTAAATTAAATTCTTCAATTTATAATCACTATTTTACGAAATCCATTTATTTAACATTTTCACTTGATTCTGGAATTAATTCGATAAGATTATAAAAATTTACTTTTTATACTTTAAAAATTCCTTTCTTCAAAATTTCTTCAATTTCAAAAATTGATTCACTTAGAAATTTTCTACTTGAATTTCAAAAATTCAATTTCGTTTATCTTTGGAATCCAATGATGTCAAAACATCCATTCAGCTAAATTTTAGCTTTCAAACAATTTCCAGATATCAATATGATTAATAGCATCACTATAATCATTCACAGATTCATATCACAATAGAAATGAATTCAATCAATGTGAGGGGTCCAGTTGGATCCCTCCAACCTGTTTCCCTGCATCCAAAGACGTAGCACAATACCAATTCCGCTCCAGTACGGAATTATCGCGGTATATGGGTTTTATAAAAATCCGCTTACTAACGGCGCAATAGGGTCTCATCCGCTATACGAGGCGGGAAATCATCAATCCAATATATACATATGCCAATATGTATATATTGCTATATATATAATAGATATATCCTACTATATCTAATATCACATTTAATAGCAATCATCAATAACTGCAAAAATTCCACATTCAATTTGAGTGAGAAAAATCTCACCTTAGCTTTTAAATTTGCTTTCCAATTTAAACTGGCTCATTTCTTCACGATGTTAGACCTTGCATAAAACAATTTATACCATCTATTAATATTCGAATTAAATCGAACAAAAATTTTCATTTGATAATTTCAACTCATCGGTGATTTCGTTTTAAACGGTTGATTTTAAATTTTATCTGATTTCCTTTTGAAATAAACTTATTTAACTAAGATTTTATTTTGACCTAATATTCTTTAACTATTTCTAAAACAAGTAAACTAAACAAATTTTCTTTTTATAGATTTATTCTAACTAAATTTAAATTTAAAACTAAATTCTCTTTTATTTTCCAAAGTCTTATCTAAAATTATATGTATGGTTTACTTTGTTTATATATGTACATATGAAAAGAACAGAGCTACCTCCATCATTTTTTTCCCAAAATCAACATTTTTATCTCATAAAATTTACTGTAAAATCAAATAATGTTATATATTTTCTTTCTACAGGTATACATATATGATTTCAAATTCAAACTAAATTAAGATTAACATAAAAAATTTAGAAACTGCTTAAACTTAATTTTACTGTTTTAAATTTCAGATTTCTATACTTTCCCAAAACTCTATTTATACATAATAATCTTCTTCTTTTTTTTTCTTCTGTAAAACATATAATCTTTTTCTCTGTACGTATATATATATAAATAAATAAAAATAAATAAAAGCAGTATATCAATACCTCACCGAAGTTCGCGATGCCCCAATTTCGAGCCTCTGAGTTCGCCAGAGTCGATGATAACATCCAACAAAGCTCGCCCCATCGCCTCGCCAGCAACCACGTCGCCGCCATTGATTGCACGCGAAACCCTAATCCCCTCGCGCCGCCTACGCCAATCGACATCGCCGAGCTTCAGAGTTTCGATCGCCTGAACCCAACCTCGCCGCGAGTTGCCGACCATGATTCGAACGACTTCGCCTGAGTGCCTCCATCGCGCACGTCACTACATTCGAACCCCCCAGACTCGAGCTCGACCAAGCCTCCATCGCCCATGCGACCCAGATTTGCATTCGTCGCGAGCTCCCTACGCGAGACGCCTCGACCTCGATTCATCTGGCTCGCGAATACGGGATTTGCGATCCCCCGGTCGCCACACGTGAGCGTGAGAATGTCCCCTTTTCGCTCGAACGAAAGAATGGGGCGAGTTGTTTTTGAATTTGAAATAAAAGGAACGAGGAGCACGGCCATTATTTATTTTCTTTGATTTTCGTTCGAATAAATTTGAGAGAGGGAGAGCCGAGATACTTACAGTTGACGAGGTATGGTTTGCACGATGAATTTCGTGATTGCAGGCGTGAATTTAGGCGTGATTTAAGGGGATACGAAGTGATGTTAAATAATATAAATTTTAAATTTTTAAATTGAATTTGATTTGATTCTGACGCGTTTGCATATCGTACGGTCACGTATTAACTCAAAAAAATACGAAAATTGAAATCTGACAATAACTCAATATTACGGACCCAATGGAACTGGTTTCGTCGAATTCCGAGACTGCGCCTCGGACGGCTATTTTTAAATTCAATTTAAATGATTTAATTTCAAAACTGAACGAAACACTTTGAAATACAATTCTGAAGCTTCTATTATCTTCAGTGTTATCAATATAAATTTTAAAAGCTTTTCGAAATATTTTTCTTCAACTGAAAATTGAAGATTCACAATTTTATTCAACATTCAATAGATTAAATTTTATAATTTAATCGTCAATTTACCCTGATAATTTGAAATTCAAATCAAACTATCATTTAAATATTTAAAATAAATTAAATATTTTTAAATTTGAATTGTTCGAAATTCAGGGTCGTTACAACATCTGTAAATGCTGTAGTTGATAATAATGAACCAAATGGCTAAATTTAATTAAAGGCTATTATAGCATTTTTGTAAATGTTATAATGGTTGAATTTAACTAAGTTTATTTGAAACTATGTAACCCTATTACAGCATTTTAAATGTTGTCTTTTGTTAAATTGAACTGTTTTAAATGTGACTTTCCGTAGCATTTTCTAAATGCTGCGAAAGTTGAATTTTCATTGTTTTAATTAATTTAAGTGAACGAATGAACTTTGAAAAGTTAAATTTTTAGAAATTTAATAATTTAATTATTAAATATAATAACTTCATTTTATGATTTAAAATCAAGTAATTTGTTTCGAAATATAAACTATTTTGAAATATGATATTTTGATATTTTGAAATGGATTTTTGAATGATATTTAATTTTGAAATGATATTTGATTTCGAAGTATAAAATACCATTTTGAAATTTGAACCACGGGATGTATTTAATTTATAGTTTAACTGATCCTTAAGGGATGGGCGATCCCAAGAATTCTTTGAGTTATTGTGCATTTCTACTACAGTTCACTTGAGTTGGTTTACATTATATAAGTATATATTGTCCTGACTCGAGTGTTTTGTGTCTTACTTTACGCTCGGGTCAGCCTGAGTATTTACAGCTTAGCTTTGGATCTCTTTCTGGAGCTAGGAATCAGTGGAGATTCTGCTTGTCTAGTTATCTGTTCCTTTCAGTTCAGTTGTTCTATTTCAGTTCTGGTATTCATAAACTTCTATTTATTTGAGATTTCTATTGTATATGTTTTCAAATAGATATTATGTATTATGTTTTGAGAGTTTTTATAGTAGCTTCATGAACTACTATGGTTTTTATATTCCGCTGCGAGTTATTCTGATATGTTCTGTGTCTGTGATTCTGTGTATTTGATTTCATTTGCTCCAAATTTATTTACAATCTGTTATTTTGAATTATTCAAGTCAGACATGTGTGGATTATTGTCGATTTGAATGGTCCAAAATAGTGTGTCGTTACAGTTGGTATCAGAGCTTTGGTTTTAGGCAAACCTTAGCCTATGGAGCAAAAACTCATTAGAGATAGGGTAGAAATACCCTAGAATGAGTGAGATCAATCTCAGAATCATTTCTTTGTGAGAGAACGTATTATCGAAGTATAAAATGATTTTCAAATGATTTTCAAATTATTTTCAAAGATTATATGATATAAATTTTCTGGCTTTGAAAGTAAAATATTTCTTAAGCTTCATTCCTTTCGTATCCACCTTGTTAGTAATTTCTTTGATTAGGACCCTCTAAAATTTTGAACTTCTCTCTTGATTAATCTAGATCCATTGTTGATAGGAATCTATTTTTGGTATGGCAAAATCAGTAGTTTGTTAGGTTGCTTTGAGTAAACTCTGTTGTATGTTTTGCTTAGCTGAAGTTGTCCAACTAAAGATATTTATGCTTCTGTTTTCGTATGTTATGAATTCGAGTCTTTCCAAATTTTGAACGGGAATTCTTTTTTTATCGATAAAGGTTATATATCTCTAATCTTGGTTTGGATTCTTATCGAATAAGATTCCTTTGAATTTTGGAACGCTCCCACTTGTTCTGAAATCCATTCCTGTCTCCCCTAATTGTATTCTTTTGATTTTTGGAGCAGTCCATAACTCCACTTTGAATGACCTCTATAAAGACCGGCAAACTTTAAATGATTTGTAAAAGGGTGAAACTCCCTTATAATTGGCATTGATTCACCGGAGATTTCTGTATCCTCGGTTTATGATGTTTTCCTATCTTCTGCTATATTTAGATTCTATCTCTGGCGATCGGAGGTCAATTTGCCTTAGATTTTCGCATCGATTATATTCCTGAAGTCACGGTTGACCGGTTAAGGTTGCCCGCGATTCATTTAGGCTTGTTCATCTTCTATTTGGTAATTTAATTGTCTCATCTTCGTTTGAGCTTATCTTTGAATCAGAATTCTATTTGATTAGGGTACCTTTAAAAATTTGAATCTCTGTTTTGTTTTGAAATCCACCCTTGAACATCCCTTGGAAAGTTTATGGTTGATTGTCTTTTAAAAATTTTGCATTCATTGTAGTTGTTATTTTGATAAGGATGACCATATTTTATATATAAGTGAAATGTTTTCGATAAGGATTATATACCCTTTTAAAAATGAGAATTTGAAGTTTCAGATGGATTTGAAATTTTGAAATTTATATAAGAAATGGTTTTATATAAAATAATTTATAACTGAAGGTTTTGAATCTAAATTTGAGTGATTGGACTCCGGCATTTTTGAAACTGGTTTTAAGATTTGAAATAAAAATAATACGATTTGAAAGTATTTTCCGAATAAGAAATGTTACAAATGATTTTAATGAGTTTAAAATGATTTCGAAGAAATTTCAAAAGAAGTTTTCAAGAAAATGGAAGTCCAGAACCCATTTATGTCGCTGGAAAATAATTTTGGTGATGAATGCATGCATCATCGACATTGATTTTCGAGTTTTTGAGTGGGGGAGAGGCCACTTCGGTAGCTTTGCTATGCGATTGATTTGTGAAACAAATTTTGATTTCAAATTCTGAAGTGTGATGTGATATTCGAAAAATATATGTATATATATTTGAACAATTTGAATTAAGCTGGTGTTCAGTCCTTGAGTTTTGGATTTGATTTGATATAACCCTATCTTTTGGAATTGATTTACTGATTTGTTGGTGATTTCCAACGCTTGGATTGAAATATGATTTCTTCGACTATTTTGAAGGTTCAAGTACTTCCAAATCTAGGTTATCTTTCCAAAGCTAAGTAATTTTGAAAAGTCTAAAGTATATAAGTTTGGTATTTATGTTTAAAATATGTAGTAATATGATTTAAATAAGTTGAAACCGTTTTGTTAAGTAAATGAATAAGGCTATTTTGAATTTTTCTAATATGAAATTTAGATTTGAAATGTTTTGAAAAGAATTTGGTCTTCAAAATATTTTGAATAAAATTTAGTTTAAATGTTGTAACTGAGTAACATCTTTATAAAACTATATATTGAACAAGTTGGAATAGATACATAAGCTGTACGTATGCTGTTTTATTCGCATAATTAAATTGATCCAAGTTTGAGTACACAAGTTCGAGGTGAATTACACCATTTCGTGTTAGGATTTTTCATTTGATTCTTGATGGCGAATATTTGATGTGGATTTTGGTTTTGATTCTAGAAATCTCTATCATAGTATATGGCTATGCAAGGAGACTGATGGTTTCTAGTCGAGAACCCATATCGAAATCCGCATTAGGGAAGTAGAATGGACAATACTAGTTCGAAAGAGAACTTGTGTGATCGAGCGAGCGATCGAATGTGATTTTGCGAAATGATGACATATGTACATATTATATTCTAATATCACTGATATACTTGACGCTGAAATTGGAAGTTGTTGGGTTGGATATCTTTGTAATTTAATTGGAATTTTTTTTTATGAAAACTACTATCAAATTTAAAACCATTTTTCAAAACTATTTTTCTTTTATTCTTCTTAAACTAACTATTTTATTCTATTTTTCATACAAACTATTTTATATACAGAACTATTATTAATTAAAAATCTTTTAGTAAGCATAGATGTTCAATCCCATATGGCTTTTCATGCAACAAAATTTATTTTTAAAAATTTTGATCCTTATATAAGATAAACTTTATGTAAGTATAAGATGATTTTGAAAACCATTGATTTTGATAAATGAATAATTGAAGCTTATATTAGTATGGAAGGATATTTGGTTTACCTGTAATTTGAGTTTATTTAAAAATAATGGATTTATGAAATAAATATTTCAACACTAAGTAATAATGAAGTAAAATTTGAGATATATGAAATTATAAAATTTAGTTTTGAAATTTGGTATATTTAAGCCTTGAAACATATTTAAACTTAATAGTTTATTTTGTAAATCAAATCTATATTTGAAATTTGATAATATTTAAAATTGTTTTGTTGGAAAACTAAATTTAATTGAAACTGATGGTTTGAATTGAATTAAAATTGGAAATTTTAGATTTTGGTTTAATTGAATAAATTTGTGAAATGTAAAAAATTAAGGGAATGTTTTATGATTTCAAATGTATGATTTCAAAATGTTATGATTTTCAAAGTGAAATGATTTCAAGTATTTGGTTTCGAAAGATTTATAACTTTGAAAGTATTATGATTTTTGAAGTGAATATATGTTTGAAATGGAAATGAATTTGTTTGATCTAAATTTTGTTGATTTGGAAATTTGGATTATTTTCCAAATCTATTGTTTAAGAAACTTTGAAACTAAATTTATGTAATTTGGAAGAAATGATTCGGTGAAATCATATATGATTTTGAAGTTGAATTGATATTGAAATGGTTTGAAATTACGAACTTTGTTTATTTAAATACTTTGATTTGGGAGTTATCGAACTTATATAAAAATTGGTTTGTATAAGTATGATGTTGATTCAAAAACTATGGATTTGAAAAGTGAAATCTTATATAATTGAAGTCTATATAAGTGTGATTTGATATACTATTGATTTTGGAAAGTATTTGATTTGAAAATAAAATCTTATATATAATGGACTTTATATAAGTACGATAGTTGAAAGTGATTTGAAAAGGTACTATATGATACATATTTTCGAAGTAAAGATATGGAAAGTGCCTTCTGCTTGATATCCGCTTTGTGGCCACATTGTGGATTCATTCTATCGATATTTCTCTGATTTTTGGTTTTTCCGGATATGATATTCGAGTGTCCATCGAATTCCATGGCGTTACCCATGGTCTTACGAGCGCGACTGCATAGCGCAACTGCTTGGCTGAGATGGCCTAGGGGTACAGATTGTTTCCTGGGGGATCCAGGCGTAACCATTGTGTATCATGCATCTATGTAGGTCGCATTAGTAGCAAAACCGCCTGGCTGAGATGTCCTTGGGGTACGGATTGTTTCCTGGGGGATCCAGGCGTAACCATTGTGTATCCTGCATTCTACTAGTCATCATGGCGTAACTCGCAGGGCTGAGAAAGCTTATGGATATGGATTGTTTCCTGGGGGATCCAGGCGTAACCATTGTGTATCTGCGAACCATGGTTAGACAAAGGTTTTGTTTGTTTTTGTTTGGATTGTACTTTCCATATCTGTTTTAAAAAAGTTTTCCAGTATTTTCACTGGGTGTTGAAACAAGTCTACTAAGTACCTGGAGAATTCTAGCTTTGCACCTGATCAACGCACTGCTAGAGTCTGCAGGAACGAGGATAAACTTGTTAAGACATCGAGTTATAAAAGTATTTTGATAAATTATTATATAAATGATACTTTGATCAGTTATTTCCTTTTTAAAGTGTTTTAAATATTTTACCTCTTTAACCAACAATTTTAAATAATGGTTCATCCTTCTCTTTCAACCTGCTTTCCCTCCTAGCTACTTTTCTTCCCTACCTTCTTTCGGGATGTCTTCCAACCTATTGTTCTTTCTAGTTGTTTCTCCACTTCCTTCCTTTTCGAGGACGAAAAGATTTGAGTGGGGGAGAGTGTAACAACCCTGAATTTTGTGATTTATTTTAATTGTTTATTTGATTATTTTATTTGAATTTTGATTTAAAAACTCTATTTTATTTATTAAAATGAATAAATTATGTTATTTTAAATATAAATGTTGATTTTTATGAGAATTATAATTTCAAACCTGAATAAATTGAATATTTCCTGAAAAAGTGGATTTTTGGTCAATTTGGTCAAACTTTGACTTTTAAATTTTAAATTTAAATATTTGAATTCTTGAATTTTATCTTTTATTATGAAAATAGACTTAATATCATGAATACTGCTTTTCGTTTCGTTGAAATTGGATTTAAATTGTGAAAGTTATACTGTTTTCAATATTGTGTGTATATTGAGTTATTTAACAATTTTCTTTATTTTTAAATTTATATAAATGACATTTTTATTTGATATATCTTACTTAAATTTGTATATTTAGGTTATACTATATATGTTTTGACCTTTAAATATTTTTAAGTGATAATAAGATTTCTCCAAAGTGTATTGAATTTATTTCTAATTTTTAAAGCCTAGTTTCTATTTTTTGTGTTATTTCTTAATTTAATTATATTTAATTAAAATTTATTTATTTATTTTATGAATTTATTTTTATTTCTGAGTTTTTATCTTTTTTACCAGCATTTTATATGTATTTGAAATTTAAAAATAAATATTGGTAATATGAAAAGTTTGAGACCTTTTGTATACCTAGCCTTTTGGTATTCTTGACCTTTCATTTCAACCTCCACTTGTAATCAATTTTGGCCAACTTCCTCTCATTGCTTCAGCCGTTTCTCTTCTCATTTCTCACGCACAAAACAAAAACTTCTCATCCTCAAAAATTCACGACCATTCTTGAGCAAAAAGTTTGGTAATTCTCTTATTCTTTTAATGTTTTTCTTTTGTTTTCTTGTTTGATTTTTGCACTAGCTCTCTCTTCTACGCTCAGCTCCTCCTTCCTCCTCCTCCCTGGCTGCCTCAGCCACCACCACCACCTCTGGTTAACACCTCCTCCAGCCCATCCCCATGCCATAGCCGTGCCCTTGATGATGTAGATCCACTAATAAAAGTGAACAAACCCACCTATGCATTAAAGCCAAGCCTACCTAGCTTCCACCAACCAAACCTCCACTTTGGCCGACCCAATCATCGCCACCACCAGAAAATTCTTAACCTGACACCACTGCCACATCATCCTCCAGCCCACTACAGCTTTGCCGTGCCTGGTCATGACTGGGCCGAGCCTATATGTTGCATAGAATCCATGATAGTTTGCCTTGACTTGTTGTACATGTATATACTAGTGTCACCAAATTGTTGCACCACTTTTTCCATACATGGCCGACCCTTACCAAACCAAAACCAGATCCAAACCATGCTTTAGCCATGCCAATTCAGATCAATAGCTGAAGCATAGGTGGTAGAAAGCGAGTGCAAAGACTTTGGCTTTGTATTGTACATCCATTTATAGCATTGTTTTATTATATTCGGGTTGAAAACTTATGTAGATTGTTTTGTTTGTTTGAATGTATTCAAGGTGATTAATCTTTGGCTCTCTATAATGACCCGGAATTTTATATTACAAAACATTTCATATCACATAACATCACAATCACATACCATGGATAACAAATAATCCAAGGCATTCAATATTATTCAATCTTCCATAAGCAAGGTTAATTAGTCACACCATTTCTAATTAATTTAAATAGATTTAATTGATTACCTCCATCACTACACATCCTGCTTACTTAACCATTAATTAATTTCAATACAATTAATTAATTATTCCTTAACTACCCACCTTAATCAACCTTCTTTAATTAATTATTTTTAATTAATCATCCTTGGTTAATTATTCCTTAATTACATTTAAGTAATTAACTCTTAATTAATTACACAAATTAATTAACCTTTACCCATCCATATTAATTACATTGATTCTTAATTAATTACTCGAATTAATTATTCTATAATCACTTATATTGATTAATTATCCTTTAAATTAATCACACTCATTAATTAACTAACCCTTAATTAATTTCCTTAATTAATCAATCCTTTAATTAATTACACTAGGTAATTAATCCTTAATTGCTACCATTAAGTAATTTCCCTTTAATTTCTTACATCAAGTAATTATCCTTTAATAAATCACATTTAGAAATTGTCCATTAATTACCACCTTAATTAATGACATTAAGTAATTATTCTATAATTACTTCATTAAATAATTATCATCATTTAATTTCATTAAGTGATTAACTCTAAATAAATTATTCCTTTAAATTGATTTCATAAACTAATTACATTAATAATTTAATTAATTAATAATTTCTTAACTGATTCCATTAATCAATTAACCATCCTTAATACATTAAATAAATTATACTTTATTTAATAACATCATTTAAATCACCTTAAAAAACAAAAAGGAATTAACCTACTATAAAATTTACTTTAAACAAACAATTTTAATCATTTTAACTTTAGAAAAAAACTTGCTTTAAAACTTATCAATACTTTGATTCGAACTTCGTTTATACTTCTTTTGGAAACTTATTCCCTTTGTTAATCTCTTTTTTTTTCAAATTTAATTTATTTATCATCTAAGCAAAAACTTGTTACATACCCGAGCCCCAAACTTCAATTACCCGAGGCCAACTCGGCTTCTTCCCGAGCCAACCAAATTCAAACCCCACTCGATCGAATCTCGAATTCAACCTCGAGTAAAACATCATTCTTCCGAAGAAATCAACACAGCGATAACAACAGACATGGGTTGATCCATGTGCCTGTGCACATCACCTTGTCGCTGCTTCGATCGCCGCTGCGATCTCAGATAAGGCGTCGACGATGATCTCAACACAACTGATCGCCCAGAAATCAAAATCTTCCCACGAATCAAAAATCGAATAATTGAACCCATCGGCAAAAGAAACCGATTAACTAAATGCCCTCCGCTCCACCACCACAGATCACCAGACACCCCGACGACCTATCCCAATCTTTGCCATCAACTAACGCTCCCATTCCAACCATCTGGACTAAGTCCGATGCGCCGACGACCTCTGCAAAGCCTCGCAAATGATCTTGCTCAAACCCAGGCCTGAAACCCTAAATTAAGTCACGCCGTCATCCACGATGCCCAGAAAAATGGAATACCATTTTTCACTTGACCCCCAGCCTATAAACTTTCTCTGGCCACAATCCCTATGCCTCTGACCAACGTGATTGCCAGAATTCGATGAAATACCAATTTCCGGTCTTCTCACAATTTCTCAACAACCATGCATGTAAAAATCATAAGATTTTTATCAAAAATCATCATATTCGAATATGATTCAATTAATATGGTCAAAACTTGAAATCTTAAAAATCTAATTCTTGCTTTGAATTTTATTTCCACTGTCATTCTTAACTACTAGATAGTTTTCAAACCAATCATGCTTAAATATATTTTTAAAACCTTGTTTATATAAAAAACAAACAAATTTTATTTGATCTCCGCATCCTATAAGAGATTACAAGAGTAGACTTTGAATTTTCTTTTTCTTTTTTTTTCCTTTTTTTAATATAGCCCTGTAAATATAAACAGAGAGTTCTCCATGTATACAGACATGTATACATAACACTTTATATTTTTAAACCGACAACATAATTTCATTCATGCAAAACAATTAACACATCATCTTTCCAAACATCATTCACATGAAATCAGATTAACAGTTTTAAACTTGGATGAACTCACCGTTTAAAGAAGAACAGAGGAGCTCCTTCCTGGAAGTTGATTTTCTTTCGAAACTGGAAAGTTGAACTGCTATTATGACCTGGATCCTAACTTGGATCTGATGTTGTTGAATTTAGTTGTCTTATACTTATTTTGGTTTGGCCTTGTCAGATTTTGTTTCAGGTTTGTGATGCTTTGATTTTTCTTTTGCTAGGTTTTAGTTTTGAATTCACTAAGAAAATGAGAAGAGGAGAAGTAAGGATATATATATGGTATGGTTTCTTTATTTTCTTTTGTTTATCTTGGCTTGTTCGAATGGAATAAATGAAGGCAGGTTAATAGAAGAATGAAGCTTACAGGGTAAGCTAAGGCTTAGATTTTTGTGTGCTTGATGAGATGGCATTTATTGCTTTGGTCCCTTTTCAAGTTTACATACTATTTCTTTTTTATTTGTATGTACATCTTGTATACATTATATTTTTTTGTCTTATTTCATTATATAACTACATGTATTCCAAATATGTACATATATCTCTAGAATTATCTTATGTGTTTATTTTATTATATTTTTTTTTACATCACCATATAATTATCTTTATATATGTATTCTATATTATTATTATTTTTTAAAACTTACTACTAAACACTTCATTTACTTATTTATTATTTATTTTATACTTAAGTTAATGTCATAGTTTCTTATGTTTATATTTATGTTTATATAGAAAATTTTAAATACATTGGAACACTTTATCTTAAATTTCCAACCCATAGTTTCTTCCAAAATACACACATATATAAATGAAGAAATTGTAAATGTCCACAAGTCTTAATTGTTTTTTAGTGATAAACTTGTATTTTAATTAATTAGATTAAATACTTATTAAAATAATATTGCCAAAAATGGCCAAGTTGTTTTAGATCGTGTTTAAATTGAATGTTCATATGCTTACCATTATATAATATACATTTAAACATTTTATCTTTAATCTAATTTATGGGATTCATGTATATATTATTAAAACCAATTTATAAATGTATCTAGATATTTTTCATTTGAATTTTTATTTGTTTGACTTATTAAAACTAATATTCCAATAATTACATCAGTCAACCATTCAATATTCGATGGCCAAAAATCCGGGTCGTCACATTCCTCCCCCCTTTAGAACTTTTCGTCCTCGAAAAGGAGCGAAACCAGAATTTATTTTTTTACTGCGTATTGTAGTCAAATTAATCTTTAAACATTTTTAACTCTTTTACTCTCTTATTTCAAAATTTCAAAATTTTAAACACTTACAAATAACATAATATAACCAAAATACCTTTCATATAAAAATACTTTTTATAACTCGATGTTTCGACAAGTCCATCCTTGTTCTCATAGAATTTCGGTCATACGTTGATCAGGCGTAGGACTGAAAATCTATAAGTACTTGGTAAACTTGTTTCTAACACCCAGTGAAAATACTTTGTAAAATTTTTTTATTGAAAATATAGAAAACAGTTTCGAAAATAGAGAAAATATCTTTGGTGAGAATGCTCTGGAAATCATCACCCCCATCCATGGTCGCAGTTACATCCTGGGTTATGTTGCCATCGCAGCAAAAGTCCATGTAACTGTAGGCACTCCGCGGCGTCTCGATTACGCCATGGAACCTACAACAGATCGCAGTTACATTCCAGGGTTACGTTGCCGTCGCAGCAAAAGTCCATGTAACTGTTGGCTCTCAGCGGCACACACGAATTTCGTTGTCAAAATGAAACTTCTCCACTCTCACATAGGTCGCAGTCTACCGATATAAAATCAAACGTAGACTGTTGGCTCTCAGCGGCACACACGACTTTCGCTATGTTACCATAGTGTCGCAGTCTACCGATATAAAATCAAACGTAGACTGTTGGCTCTCAGCGGCACACACGACTTTCGCTATGGTCTGCAGTAGATCGCAGTGACATCGAGTTAAACTATCATCACAGCATAACCCAAATGCCCCTGTAGGCACCAGCCCCTCGACTTTCGCTACACAATAATCCTCAGGAACTAGTTTTGTCCGGACTCCTCACAGGATCAACTTTAGAACCTCCCCCTAGAGGTTCAAGGCAGTACCACCCTGTGGCACTCCTGAGAAGTTCATTTCACGGGAGTGCCTTTTTCCCCAAAGCCACTTCAAAACACTTTATACTATACACATATAGTATTTCCCAAATCATACATCTAGTATGAATCTCATATAAATCTCCTTTACAAAATCGATTCCCAAAATCGATAATTCTCATATAGGGCTTTTCCCAAATTCCAATATTGATTTTACCCAAAAATCAAAAGTCTTTCCAAATGCCATAGGTTCTCAAAACCTTTCCTCAAAATCAT
The DNA here is from genome assembly GCA_030737815.1 of Allium fistulosum. Taxonomy (NCBI): domain Eukaryota; kingdom Viridiplantae; phylum Streptophyta; class Magnoliopsida; order Asparagales; family Amaryllidaceae; genus Allium; species Allium fistulosum. The sequence goes on from CM060902.1 coordinate 242,792,894, forward strand.
TTTCCACAAATCCTTTTTATATGTACATATATATAATAATCTTGGAAAATCTTTGGTTCAATTCATACTTGTATAAATTTCCTTTTTATACTTTAAATAATTTCAAAAATCCTTTTCTTCTAGCAAAAGATTCAACAAGGGGAGATTTATTTTATATAACAAGATATATAATTTTGTTTATTCCAAATCAAATATTTGAATTTTGATTACTCTTTTGTAAAGTCATTTACCATATTGTTTACTTCCATAAAGTAAATTTTAATCATAGAAATATCCAATTTCCACTTTACTTCATCATATATTTCACAAAATATACTTTCCATTTCAAAAATCATTTCCCGTTCTTATCCATAAATTCCCAATATCCATTTTATTCAAACCCGTACGATGTACACATATCATTCGTACGCCACATAAATCTGATCGCTCTTCGATCACACAATTTCTCTTCCGAACTAGTATCGTCCACCCGACTTCCTAGTGCGGACTCAGATCTGGTTTCTTGATCAGAAACCGTCATTCTCCTTGCATAGACACAACTATGATAGAGAATATCCAGAACCAATCAAAAATCCATATCCAGGTTCGCCGTCGAAAATCGAGCGAAAAATCCCAACTCGGATCGATAATACTATCTCGAAATTCTATGCTCGAATCTGGATCAAATCACTATGCGAATAGAATAATATACGCACATCCTACGTGTTTATCTTTATTGATTATTAGCCAAATCAATTTCCTTTCTATTCACATTCACCTTAATTTTCATTCACTTATTCACAATTGCTCCCAATTTCCATTTGGGTTCATACTTCAATTCTTATCTCAATTGGTATTCAATTATAGACAGTTTGAATTCTATCTAGCTTAAATTTAGAAAATAGCTTGAAAAATAAAAAATAGATAAGTAGTTGAAAAATAATTATTAGTTTGTAAAATAGCCATAAAATAGTTAAGTAATTGTAAAATAGTTGGAAAATAGTTAAATAGTTATAGAATATTTAAGTAATTGTAAAATAGTTGTAAAATAAGAATTAATTATAAAATAGTTGAAAAATAGTAATTTGTTCCAAAGATAATTGTAAAATAAGTATAAAATAGTTTGGCTTTAAAAAGAAAGATTGCATAGTAAGTAGCTTTGAAAAATAGGTTTATAATAAACCAAATTATTTTGAAAATAGTCTAGAGCCAAACTGTCCAACTTTCCAATCCCCATTTCCAATCAATTTCCAAATTCCACTTCCATTTAAATTGATTCAATTTCAATTCAATTTAAATTAACCTCAAATTTCTATCCCACCTTCAAATCATCTCCCATTTGAATTTTAAACTTATTCAACTTCAATTTCACTTCAAATTATTTCAATTCAAATTTTCCATTTAAACTTATGCTTATCCATTTTCAACCACAATTTTAATTAATTCAAATCAAATTCAATTTGAACTAATTCTATTCAAATCTCAACTTAAAACCATCTCAAATTATATAAATTCGAGTTAAAAATTTTAAATGTTGATTTAATCCCTTAAGTCAAATTAACCCTTGCTTTTAAATCAAATCAACCTTTATTTTTTTATTTAACAACTTAAATCTTTAAACCATTTAATTCTGAATCCAAATTCCAAAATTCCATTTTAAAATTATCTTTACTTAATTTATTACAAAGTTCAAATAAGAATTCAAAAACAATTTAATCTTTAGATTCTAATTTATTATCCATTTCTAACTTCAAAACCAATTCCCAGTTTCATAGATTATTTATAACAATAGAATGATATCAGGATAAATAAACATCCAAATTTATCCAAACACCAATTAACAGCATCCATTTTCAATTTCCAAATCTCAAACCCATTTTGAGATCACTCATAACTCCCATTTAAAATCAACCATTTAACTTCCCAAGTTAAATTTCAATTTCATCTTAAAATTTCCAATTCAAGTTGTTCATTCTAAACTCATTTAACTTTCCTTAAGTTAAATTCAATTTAATCCAGTCAACTTGACCCAATTTGAATTCCCATTTCAAATTTTAAACCTTATATTAATAATCTTCCCACTTATAAGTTCAAAAACTTATCACTTTGGGTTTTCATATCACATTCCAAGGAAAAATTTAAAACTCAACACTAAGAGTTTATTTCATATCATCTTTGATATTATGTATATCCTCATTTATACATATTTATTTCCTTTACACACCAAGTTATACCTTAAATTTTTAAACCACCTTTGGTTTTAATTCAAAACGGATTTCTTTAAAACAATTTCAAGTTTTCTAGATTTAGATTTAAAATTTCACAATTTTAAATTATCTTCAATTTCCAATTTATAAGTCATACTCACCTACAAGTTTACTTCCTTAACACATTTCATTTTTCTTAATCATTAACAACATTTCATTATTAAACACAACAACCATTTCTGATAATAACCAAGATTATCGTATCTGGAAACCAATTCATTATTATCTTTATTCTGATAACACTTCTACAAATTCAAGATTTTAATTTCAGTTTGGATCCATATCAAGCCTATCTTCAATCAATTTCAGTTTGGTTGTATTTCTATTACCACTTAATTCTCATTATTCTATTTGATTCCAATGATTTAACAACCAATTACCTTAATATTTATTAAAAAGAAATATTAATTTATATATCAAATATAATCTTATATAAAAATCATTCGAAATCTTTATATATGAAAATAACAAGTACGCTCTCATATATATATATATACACTCAACTCATTCTAGGGTACTATTGACCCTATCCTTATGAGTACACCCACCAGAGCCAAGGTTTTCGCTTAACCTTCGCTCTGATACCAACTGTAACGACCTGGAATTTTATATTACAAAACATTTCATATCACATAACATCACAATCACATACCATGGATAACAAATAATCCAAGGCATTCAATATTATTCATTCATCCATAAGCATGGTTAATTAGTCACACCATTTCTAATTAATTTAAATAGATTTAATTGATTACCTCCATCACTACACATCCTGCTTACTTAACCATTAATTAAATTCAATCCAATTAATTAATTATTCCTTAACTATCCACCTTAATCAACCTTCTTTAATTAATTATTTTTAATTAATCATCCTTGGTTAATTATTCCTTAATTACATTTAAGTAATTAACTCTTAATTAATTACACAAATTAATTAACCTTTACCCATCCATATTAATTACATTGATTCTTAATTAATTACTCGAATTAATTATTCTATAATCACTTATATTGATTAATTATCCTTTAAATTAATCACACTCATTAATTAACTAACCCTTAATTAATTTCCTTAATTAATCAATCCTTTAATTAATTACACTAAGTAATTAATCCTTAATTGCTACCATTAAGTAATTTCCCTTTAATTTCTTACATCAAGTAATTATCCTTTAATAAATCACATTTAGAAATTGTCCATTAATTACCACCTTAATTAATGACATTAAGTAATTATTCTATAATTACTTCATTAAATAATTATCAATATTTAATTTCATTAAGTGATTAACTCTAAATAAATTATTCCTTTAAATTGATTTCATAAACTAATTACATTAATAATTTAATTAATTAATAATTTCTTAACTGATTCCATTAATCAATTAACCATCCTTAATACATTAAATAAATTATACTTTATTTAATAACATCATTTAAATCACCTTAAAAAATAAAAAGGAATTAACCTACTATAAAATTTACTTTAAACAAACAATTTTAATCATTTTAACTTTAGAAAAAAACTTGCTTTAAAACTTATCAATACTTTTATTCGAAGTTGGTTTATACTTCTTTTGGAAACTATCCCTTTGTTAATCTCTCTTTTTTTTCAAATTTAATTTATTTATCATCTAAGCAAAAACTTGTTACAGACCCGAGCCCCAAACTTCAATTACCCGAGTCCAACCCGGCTTCTTCCCGAGCCAACCAAATTCAAACCCCACTCGATCGAATCTCGAATTCAACCCCGAGTAAAACATCATTTGTAACGACCCAGAATTTTGAACGAATTAAATTGAAAATATTTAATTTATTTTAAATATTTGAACGATAATTTAATTTGAATCCCCGTTATAACTTTGAAATTTGCGATTAAAATATAAAATTTAATCGGTTGAAGTTAAATAAAAATTTGAATCTACAATTTTAAGCTGAAGAAAAATATTTCGAAAGCTTTTAAAATTCGTATTGATAATACTGAAGATGATAGAAGCTTCAGAATTTAATTTCGAACTGTTTTGTTCAGTTTTGAAAATAATCACTCGAACCGATATTTATAAAATAGTCCATTTTCAAACAGTCTCGGAATTCGACGAAACCAGTTCCATTGGGTCCGTAATATTGAATTATTACCGGGTTTCAATTTTCGTATTTTTCAGAGTTGATATATAACCGTACGGTGAGTAAACGTGTTGGATTTTAATTCGAACTTAATTTAAAATTTAAATTTTAAATGTTAGACAACACACACACGTTCTTCCTTTAATCACGCAGATAATCACGCCCTTTGTTTCAGCCCAAAATCAAGCCGCGAATCACGAAATCCTGTCTTCCCCCTCTCTTTTTAAATATTCACGACATCGTCCCTTTTTCATTTACAAAATCGAACGAAATCTTGTTCCCTTCCTTCACAAACGAAATCAAAAAAAAACGAATGAAGTTTCCCTCCTTTCAGAATCGAGACGTGAACGTCTTCCCTTTTCCTCCTTTCTATTCGAATAAAATTTTCTTGCCGTTTAATAGCTCTCAAGATCGTCACCATGGCCTCGCGTTTCTCGTGCTCGGCATCGCGAATTCAACAAAGGCGAATAGGCACTGTTTCGTTCCAATTAGGGCTAGAGTTTCTGGGTGTTCGCAAGGCCGGGGTCGTGGCAGTAGTCGCCGCGATTGGAGATAGCTGTAGGCTTGAAGACGAGTTCGTCGCGACGAACAAGGGAGTAAGATCGAAGGTGGCTTCGATTTTGTAGGGGTGGCAGTCGCGTTCGATCTGAAGAACGGCGGCGAGGTGAGTGGGCTCGCGACTATTCGTGGGGGAAGGCGACGAGGCGAGTTGGGACTGCGAACTCGAGATTTCGCGTGCAGGCAGGTCACGAAGACCACGATGTTGGGGCGGTGGTGGTGGTGCTCACGTAGGGGTGGGCTGTTCGTAAAATTTCTGGTAGCAATAAGGTATAACGTATTTATTTAATTTAGTAAAGATATATATGCAGATTGAAATGGATTTACATATATGTGTAAGTGAATAAATTTACAGTAGTGGGAATGTTTATAAAAAAAAAAGGGAGAAAACAATTGTTAAAGAAATTTAGTTAAACCAATTTATTCAAGAAGAAGTTGACTTAAAGATATTTATTTAAAAGAAGTTAGTTTTAAATTTAAATTGTTTAGTTAAATAAATTATTAAGGGAAATTTAGCTCTAGATTTGTTTTTGTTAAGTAAATTTAGTAAGTAAGGAATTAGTTTAAACTGGGAATTTGATATAGCTTTAAATTGTTTAAATTGGATTGTTAGTAAAAATTTAAACTTGTCAAATGGTTAGACAATTTGATTATTTAAGGAAAAAAACAGTTCAAATTTTAATTTTTAAAGTTTAAATAAAAAAAAAAATTGGTAATTAAATTTATAAATAAAAATTTAATGGTTCGATTTATTTCGAATATTAATAAATCGTATAAATGTCTATACAGTTGAAATCGTAAAGGGAACAAGACGAAATGGAAATGGATTGCGAATAAAAGCTAAGGTGAGATTTTTCTCACTCGAAGGAAATTTGAATTTACAGTTATTATTGATTGATGATTGTTATTGGATGTGCTATTAGATATAATAGGATATATATATATATAGCAATATATACATATTGGCATATGTATATATTGGATTGATTGATTCCCGCCTCGTATAGCGGATGAGACCCTATTGCGCCGTTAGTAAGCGGATTTATAAAAACCTATATACCGCGATAATTCCGTACTGGAGCGGAATTGGTATTGTGCTGACGTATTTGGATGCAGGGAAACAGGTTGGAGGGATCCAACTGGACCCCTCACATTGATTGATTTTATTTATACTGTGGTATAAATCAGTGAATGATTATATTGATGTTATTGATCATATCGATGTCTGGAAAATTGATTGAAAGTTAAAATTTAGCTGAATGGATGTTTGATATCATTGGATTCCAAAAATAAACGAAATTGAATTTTTGGAAATCAAAATAGAAATTTCTAAGTGAATTTAATTTTAGAAATTGAATAAATTCGAAGAAAGGAATTTTAAAGTATAAAAAGTTAATTTTTATAATCTTATCGAATTTATTTCCAGAATAAAGTGAAAATGTTAAATAAATGAATTTCGTATAATAGTGATTTTAAATTGAGGAAATTAATTTAAAATCTGGATTTCTAAATAGATTGAAAGAAGACAATAGAAATTTATTTTCTTTAAAAAGGAATTTATTTAGAAGAAGATAAGTTGGAAATCCAATTAGGAATTTAATTTGTAAATTGAAATAATTTGGGAAATCAATGTAAAATGATCTCAATTTGAAGAATCCCTTTTAAAACAGGATATTGAATAATTTGAAAAGAATAAGAATTTATTTTAGTAGTGAAAATAAATTTAGAAATCAAATTGTACTTGATTTGGAGTTAAAGTAGAATTAGAAATTAATTTGAAATCCGATTTTAGATTCAAAAGTGAATATTTGGAAAAAAATGAATCCAATTGAAATAAGGGAATGTGAATTTAAAATGGAAATGTTGTTAAAATGATTTATAAAGGGATGAACTTTACAATTGCAAAGTTTTAAAAGAACGATTTCTGAAAATAAATGAATTATAAGTATTAACTTATAAGATGGACCGTTAGTATAAAAATTGAGTTATGAATTGAACTAGTTAATAAAGAAGATTTATAAATTGTAGTTTTTATAAATGGAAATAGAATTTATAAACGTGTTTATAAATTCGAAATAGATTGAATTTGATAAATTAAATATGGGAGATTATTAAAGAAGATATATTCACGATTTTGGACAGTGAATATATTATTGAATAAAATGGATTCATTTTTGAAGAAGTGATATTTTAAAAATGAAGTTAAATAGTTTTTAACAATGTTTTAAAAATGTGTTAAATATCGAAAACATAGATTTCAACAGTTCTTGTTGAAATAGACGTTTTCGAGAAATAAAAGGAAATGGTGGACTATAACACTGTTGTTATAGTAAATGATTTCCGAAAGGAAATGTTTTTATCTAGTATTGGGATTTACATATCTATTTTAATCTCGAATCCCTATACTAGTGATTTTTGAGTCGTCGTAACGATGTTTTACGTAACATTCGTTTTGACTCAAATTGATGTTGTTATAGAAAATAGATTTCCTTAAAGAATGAAATATATACTTAATTTTGATTTTAAGTATATCGAATATTTTCTAAGGGTTGAAAATAAATGATTTGTGAATTACTTATTTTTAAACAAGTATGGAAATGCTTTTCCAATGTGAAATGAACTGTTTGAGTTTTTATCTTTTAAAGATAAATTGAAAAGTGAATATTTGAAATTGTTTTCAAATGATTAAGTGTGGAAATTTTATATCTAGAAAAGATATTTTTGGAAAATAAATAATTTGGAAAATTATTTGGAATCTGATGATGTTGCGCATCTTTATTGATAGTTAAATAACCGACTATCAATAATTACCTTTAGATAGGTATTTGTTGTGAATTGGATGAATTTGAATGCCACACTTATTTTTAAATAAGCGCTCACTATTCGGGTTAGCCGGGAAAGGACCATGGGGTCGTATAACCCATTCCGAATATGTGATATGTCGTTATGAATCGCATTTGAAGACCGGTGTTGAAGACCGGATATTTTCGAAAACGGAAGGATTACCGTCGAGTTACTCTACACCGACTGATCTTCGGTTTAGAGGTTTTATCACCCTTAGTGACGAAAAGTCCTGACGTGATTGAAAATTATCCGGATGTGCAAGGGCTTCGTGAGAAGTGCCTTCGGTTCTGTTCGATCCCGGAACAGACTTGTATGGATTGTGTGTCTGACGTTACAATTTGAGATATAAAGCTGATTTCTTTCAAATACATTTCTGTTGGTGGCGGAGAATTTATTCTCTTAGCTTAACACCCTTCTCTGAGACGTACGAGCTTAGAGGTTATGTAGTTGAAATTTATCAGCGATATATCCCAATTTGGTAACGTGGCATACTGAGTGTTGCTGTGAAATGATCAGTGTTTGATCATTTGTGATATGATCATTTGTTTGATCTTATATCTTTGTGATCATAGGTTGATCATTTTGTTTGACCCGAAGCAGAGCTTTTTAAGAAAGCGTAGCTTTGTGGACGAGACTTCATCGAGCCTCACACCCCGGAAATGGTCGAAACAGGACGAATGCAGCAAGGTTCTAGGGAGTAGCGCCCCTTAGTGTATGTCATTCCTTCTGGATAAAGGTGGTATCATGGTATGGAGCCCAGATACTTAACCTCTGTGGTTACTGCATTATTTTTTTTCTATGTGGTTTGTTGCGAATCGGGGATCCTCGGGAAGATCGGTGACGATCGGGGGATGGCATACGCGTGTCAGTAGTTACCTATTTTTGCAGAGGTAACCCGGCCTTGTGTTGGCAGAGATCCGGTTAGGTTATCGGGTCGTCTATTCCAGGGACGTACCCATCGTGGATAGGAAGTTCCTTTGCCTGACCATTTGTTGGAAATCCAAAGAAACAATACGTGACTTGTACGGTTTTAGTTGTAGAACCTGCCATCTAATATGGCAGCTATAGCAAGCATACTATAATGGTACCTATGCTGGCTAAGATTTATATTCTACTTTCGAAATGTTTTCTACACTATGCACTAATAATAATATCAAAAAGAATTTGATTTTTTGCGTAGTAAGCATCTTTGACTATCATAAGAAGAAATCTCCTCCAAGTCTGCGTTTGCATTGTGTGTGTGGCGGGAGGTCTTATGGTAGTTTCATTTTCCAAAAGCATTGCGAATTGACTTTAAAATTCTCTGCTATTTATTTTAAAGATAAATAACTGTTTTACGATCTCACGCCAGTCACCATGACTAACTCGGAGTTTATTGTTTCCCTTCTAAACTCTGGGTGCCCACAAATTTCCACACGGGCAGCCTAGAGTTATATTATCAGGATATTCTGGATATTCTGGAGCTTGGAGATAAGCTGGAGTTCGAGACGTAGTATTTGTATCTGATATTATTTTATTCCGCTGTGTATTCTGTATGAGGACGAGTTTATATAACTGTCCATTGTTGTATATTGACTCTGATGATTGATGTATGTATAAACTGATATAGTTCTTTGTTTTAAAAGACTAGTGTTTATCTATTATATATTGTAACGTCCCAGATTTTCACGTTCGAAAATCGACATCCTTACTTTACATCATACTCGAATGTCGTAGATTCGAGCGTTCAAATCCGAGTCGCCGGAGCTTATAACACAGTTAAGTAAATATCACAGCGGAATAAAGAGAATATAGATATACAACATCTGATAAAATATCCAGATACAATGATGATACAATGAATATCTATATACATCAGAGATATGATACAATAAATTTCAGCGGAAAGAAAAATAGATAACATCAGCAGCGGATAATCTTCATCTCCAAAGCACGATCCAGAAATAGCTCGAACTATCAATAACGAGGCACAAGGATAAGCAAGTGCAGTCTGATCCAAAGACTGAACCAACTCCAGAAAATCTACTAAACCTGAATATCTGAAAACCCCAACTCTAGACTGCTCGTGTAGGAAATTATGAGCACCCAGAGTTTAGGAAAGGAACAATAAACTCCGGATCAGTCATGGGACTGGTGTGAGCAACAAAAACAGTTTATCTTTAAAAACAAATAGCAAAAGAATTTAAAGTCAATTCGCAATGCTTTTGGAAAATGAAACTACCATAAGGCCTCCCGCCACACATACAATGCAAACGCAGAATTGGAGGAGATTTCTCCTTATGATAGTCAAAGATGCTTACTACGCAAAATCAAATCATTTGATATTATTACTAGTGCATAGTGCAGAAAACAATTTCGAAAGTAGAATATAAATCTTAGCCAGCATAGACATTTCGCACTTATGCCTACTATAGCTACCATGTTCAATAGCAGGTTACCACCACATTCCATGGCAGGTAATACAACTAATACCGTACAAGGTTCGTATTTGGAAGATGGATTTCCAACAAATGGTCAGGCTAAGGAACTTCCTATTCCACGAAAGAAACGCCTCTGGCGGGACGTTCCGAGAACCAACTGTTCTCTGCCAAACAAGGCCGGCAACCCCTTTTCCCAAGGGATAAAAGAAACCTCAGATATGCCACCCCCGGTCCTTTGGGACCTTTAACCGAGGCGCCTCGAATCCAACATCACACGTCATAAATAAAGTGTGTCCACATGAGTAAGTATCTGGGCTCCATACCATGATACTACCCTTTTCCAGAAGGAATGGTCATACCCTAGGGGAGCTACCCCTGAAAACCTTGCCGCACGATTCCTGTTTCGACCATTACCGGGTTGTGAGGCTCGACGAAGTCTCGTCCACAAAGCTACGCTTTTTCAAAAAAAGCCACGCTTTGGGTCAACAGATGATCAACCTATGATCACAAAGATATAAGATCAAACAAATGATCATATCACAAATGATCAAACACTGATCATCACACAGCAACACTCAGTATGCCACATTACCAAATTGGGATATATCGCTGATAAATTTCAACTACATAACCTCTGAGCTCGTACGTCTCAGAGAAGGGTGTTAAGCTAAGAGAATAAATTCTCCGCCACCAAACAGAAATGTATTTGAAAGAAATCGGCTTTATATCTCAAAGTGTAATGTCAGACATGTATCCATACAAGTCTGTTCCGGGTTCGAACAGAACCGAAGGCACTTCTCACGAAGCCCTTGCAAATCCGGATAATTTCCAATCACGTCCGGACTTCCCGTCACAAAAAGAGTGATATAAATCTCTATACCGGAGCAACTCAGTGCAGAGACATTCGACAGGTTGTCCTTTCATTTTCGAAAATATCCGGTCTTCAACACCGGTCTTCAAATGCTATCCATATACGACGTATCACTATTCGGAATGAGTTATACGACCCAAAGGTCCTTTCCCGGCTAACCCGAATAGTGAGCGCAATTAAAAAAACATATGGATATTGGGATTTCAATTAAGTCACAACTTAAACCCAAACTTCTTTTTTCAAATGGTTTAACAAATTACCATTTTAATCTTTTTAAACAAAAAGATTCAATTCACAAAGTTCAACTGAATTTCACAGATTCATTTACAGATTTTCCAAATCGATTTCCATTTCAGTTTAATTAATTCGTTAAATCTTTAAATCAAAGATTTAACTAATAGCTTTCAAAATAATTTCATTTCGAATGGGTTAAACAAATCATCATTTTAAATCTGTTAAAAATAGACAGATTTAATTCATAGCTTTCAAAAAGAATTCATTCATAGTTTGGAAAATCTATTTTTCAATTCAATCTTGAAATTCCTTTAATTAAACTGAAATTTCATTTCTTATCTGAAAGCTTTTAATTCTTTTAAAACAACAGTTTTCAATTTGGAAACCTGATTCATTCATACGAGTTGAAATCCTTGGGTTAAATTCAAATTCCCAACTTATACTTTAAAAATGGTTAAATTCATACAAACACATTTTTATATCATCTTTAGTCCCTAGTTTCAAAATCATAGATTTAATTTCAAACTTGAATTCAAATTTAAATCAAATTATTTAAATTTTCAAAACTCGATTAAGTTATTCAAAATAACTTTTATCTTTGAAATTCTATTTCAAAAGCTTTTCACTTTAAACTCAAATTTCCAATTTCAAAATCAATTGAAATTAAAATTTCAATTTCAAAAATATCAATTTCAAATTATCTGTGACTTAACCGATTTCCACGTGAAATCCATAATTGTGTGTGTAAAGTGTAGTCTAGGGGTTTAACACAATAGTGCAACACAATGAATCATCACAGATCAAAATACAGGATATAGTTGATAAGAGATATAAACTATAACGCTTATCGTTCATGCACAGATCACAGATATATATCACAGATAAGTAAATTACAGATCACAGCATAAATCAGGATGTATCACAAAGCATCATATATCAGGGATATCAAACAGTTCACACTCAATAGAATCCAAATATCAAAAGGTAAGGTCAATAAATTATCTAATTAATTTAGATCGAATTAATTTCTTACGAATTTCTAATCCGGGTTGATTAACATTAATACTTTACAAATTATCTTGATTTATTATTCTTAAATCATTTATTAATTATCCATTAATAATAAATCAATTTACCTTTAGTTAAAATTCATCAACCTTTAATTATTAAATAATTAATCTTTAATTATTTAATTTACTATTAAATCAATTATCTTTAATTAATTACTTTGATTAATTATCCTCAGTTAATCTCTTTAATTTATTATTCCTTGATTAATTATCATTCTTTAATCAACTTCCTTAATTTATTCAACCTTTTATTAATTTATCTCACATTACTTATCTTAATAAATTAATCACATTAATTAATCATTCTTTGAATAAATTAACTTTTAAATATTTATTAATCAATCTTAATTACAAAATGTATATCATTCTTAATTACTTTAAAATCATTTATTAGTACAAATTACTTACTTTCATTATCATTGGAAAATCTACTTTACACTTTAAAAATTAATTTATTGATACATTGAAATTTTAATGTAAATTGATTTAATTCTGGTTTTAAATTTAATCGTTTAATTTATTGTTAACAACTTTTAACTTATAGTAAGTTTTTAACTTAACTTAAATCAATCTTGTTTACATTGCAAATTTAAATTACTTAACATTGTAAATTCCTATTTTTATTTGGGCCCGAGCAAACTCCCAGGAAACTCGAGTCTTTCTTTCTTCTTCCCCTTCGAAATCAACCAGAGCTTCTAACTCGAGTTTCCCTCCCCAAATACTCGAGTTCATCTTCGATTCGACCATAAAACGTTCCCGAGACCAACCCTTCTTCCCCAAAACCATAAACACCACCTGACACGCAACCGTTCCCGTGCACGTGCACATCAACGTGCCGCCGTTCTGGCGAACGTCGCTCCCTCCGGCAAGTCACGAATCATCCCTAAGCTCGATTGCAATATTCAACTTGAAGTCAAAAATTTCAGATCTAGATTTCGTCACTCGATCGAACGACCTGGATAAAACTCCGACCAGAAACCCCCTCGCGATCACGTCACCGACCACCAGAAAAATCCATGCCTCCGGCCATAGCACGTCGACACTTCGTACTGTCATTTCCCACGAGCATGTGCAGATCGATCGCATATTGGAGGCGAACACACCAAATTACAGACACGTTCAAAACTCGAGACTAAACCCTAAATCAATCTCGTCTTAACAATCCAAAGATTTATAAATTCATCTTGTATTTTTCTAGTGATCTCTAACATTCAATCTAGCTTCACAACAAATTTCAACATTAATTTTTTTGTTGATCATCAGATATTCATAAAAAGGCATTTTTGGTTCCTTTACGAACTGCACCTAGAATTCTTAACAAAAAAAATGTGATTTTACTTTTAAAAATCCTAATTTCAGATAATAATTCAAGATATAAACCTGGATTAATAATTTAGGATGATTGGAATTTCACTCATATTAATCATCAACTGTACTTAAGAGTTTTTACAGAGCAGTTCTACTTTGTTTAAGTTAAATACAAAATTTAAAAATTTACTTTATGATCACACAAATATATCTTGTTTAGGTCCTAAGTCCTAACAACCCATAGATCAGGCAGTAATGATTTTTTTTAAAGTAGAGCATAAACTTGAAATCTAAACAGAGGAATATTCCAATATAACAACATACAGGCATCAGATCTTACCAAGTTTCACAGAACAATGCATATAGAAATGTTCATACAAACATATCTTTTTTAGATATCCACAGGCAACTATATTAAAACATAATCTATTCAAAAGTGTTACTCACTGGCATCAAAACATTAAAACGTGTTATAGGTTTAAAAGAAAAGTTGCTCACCTTAGAATCCAGAAAAGAAACAGAGCTTTCCTTTTTAAACCAGGCTTTGAAACATTTGCAAGCTGAAGCTCCCTTTGATTTCTTCTTGTTTGTCTTATTTATTGTTGTTTAAAGTTGAAGTAACTGAGTGATATTTACTTTCCTTTTTCCTCAGTTTGGAATGGAACGAAGAGAAAATGAGGATTGATGTTTGAAAATGAAGCATACAGGGGACAATATTATTTTGTACAGGTTGATTATCATTTTGTACAAAAGGCATGGGATAGAGATGCCTGCTTGTACTTGTTCGAGATCTTTATGGTGGCTGATAGATGTTATTTTATTTTTGTCTTTGTTTTCTTTATGCTTTTGTACTTGGTTATGCATGTTAATGTATTTATTAACTTCAGCCTTACTTCGGCTGTGATGATGTTAGAGGTATGTTTTCTAGAGATAGAAACATGAAATGCATAAGTACTTCTGTCCTATTTCTTATTTTCTTGTTTACAGCATAGCCTAGTTATGTTATTTTATACTTGAATAGTCTTCTGCCTTGTTCTTGCCTTACATACTTATACTTGAATATTTGCTTATCCCCCTTTTGTTTCATATTGGCATTTATTTTACAGGCAAAGATGTTTATATTTTTAAATTGATTTATTTATTTATTATGATTATTCTACTTTTGTATTGTATAAATTCAAACCATTAATAACTACCCTAATTAAAAATTATTATTATCGTTTATTATTAAACCATTTATTTTTGATTTAAAACTCAAATTCAATAGATATAAAATTTCAAATCTTCTCATATATACTCAAATATACACTATTTACAATATTTTAATCTCAAATGGTTTATACGGAATATACTTGGATATCGGGGAAACTCGCAATAAATAAATCGATTAATTTCACTTTAAACCATTCGTTTTACTATTTTTATTCAGAATGAAATAAATTAACAATTTTAAATTCAAAAACTCAATTAATTATTAATTTAAATATTTATAAAATTTGGGGTCGTTACAAATTTCCCCCCTTAAAAGAATTTCGTCCTCGAAATTCGCAGGCACGAAAATAACACAGAGATAGATAGATTCGATCTTCTCTAATTTCTCGAACACAAGATACGGATTCCGAATACAAGTCGGAATACCTCAGAATACATACCAATTTGTCCCTCTTCGGACTTTGGTATTCACACAAAAAAATTTATAATAGAATTTCAAATTTGGTTTCAAACGATATCCTTTATTGATTTAATTCAAATTTATGCTCATATCCTATTAATCAATTTACCTCAAATTAAAATTTCCAATTTCAAATTCATTAAGGTTTAAATCAAAAAGCTGATAAGAAACCGATGAAAATACTAAGTAAGAATTTTCTACAACGATTCGTAGAGCCATCATCATACCGAAACTTCTTCTTGTAGCTGATACGAAGAAATCAAAAGAATTTGGAAACGAATCAAAGAATATTTATAGAGAAAGATTGTTTCCACTGTCGCAGGGTATTAACCATTTATAGTCGTATTTCCCTTGTCCCCTATCTCGTCTTCTTCTTGTACTCATACTCACTATCAGTGGATAGCAAGAGAATTTACTGAGACGTTCAGACGGATATCTGAGAATACACTCATTCTAGAGTTTACTTCACTCTATCTCTAATGAGCTACTTAACGTGTTACACTCCTGAGCTAAAGTTCAACCTTAGCTCTGATACCAAATGTAACGATCCGAGACAGTGGGCACCGGTAGGCTTTGCAACCATCCCAGCCCCACCGTGGCTTACACTGGCACCTCGCATTTACTTTTACGGCCAGCCTCTCGACTGTCACGGCCTCCGCCTAACCAACCCATCCCTCTCAGGGACATGTAGGGGTAAGAGTCTCCCGTTCGCCACCAAACCGCGAAGCGAGAACCCCCTATCATGCTGTAATATAGCAAATGCGATCCATATACGACGTATCACTATTCGGAATGAGTTATACGACCCAAAGGTCCTTTCCCGGCTAACCCGAATAGTGAGCGCAATTAAAAAACATATGGATATTGGGATTTCAATTAAGTCACAACTTAAACCCAAACTTCTTTTTTCAAATGGTTTAACAAATTACCATTTTAATCTTTTTAAACAAAAAGATTCAATTCACAAAGTTCAACTGAATTTCACAGATTCATTTACAGATTTTCCAAATCGATTTCCATTTCAGTTTAATTAATTCGTTAAATCTTTAAATCAAAGATTTAACTAATAGCTTTCAAAATAATTTCATTTCGAATGGGTTAAACAAATCATCATTTTAAATCTGTTAAAAATAGACAGATTTAATTCATAGCTTTCAAAAAGAATTCATTCATAGTTTGGAAAATCTATTTTTCAATTCAATCTTGAAATTCCTTTAATTAAACTGAAATTTCATTTCTTATCTGATAGCTTTTAATTCTTTTAAAACAACAGTTTTCAATTTGGAAACCTGATTCATTCATACGAGTTGAAATCCTTGGGTTAAATTCAAATTCCCAACTTATACTTTAAAAATGGTTAAATTCATACAAACACATTTTTATATCATCTTTAGTCCCTAGTTTCAAAATCATAGATTTAATTTCAAACTTGAATTCAAATTTAAATCAAATTATTTAAATTTTCAAAACTCGATTAAGTTATTCAAAATAACTTTTATCTTTGAAATTCTATTTCAAAAGCTTTTCACTTTAAACTCAAATTTCCAATTTCAAAATCAATTGAAATTAAAATTTCAATTTCAAAAATATCAATTTCAAATTATCTGTGACTTAACCGATTTCCACGTGAAATCCATAATTGTGTGTGTAAAGTGTAGTCTAGGGGTTTAACACAATAGTGCAACACAATGAATCATCACAGATCAAAATACAGGATATAGTTGATAAGCGATATAAACTATAACGCTTATCGTTCATGCACAGATCACAGATATATATCACAGATAAGTAAATTACAGATCACAGCATAAATCAGGATGTATCACAAAGCATCATATATCAGGGATATCAAACAGTTCACACTCAATAGAATCCAAATATCAAAAGGTAAGGTCAATAAATTATCTAATTAATTTAGATCGAATTAATTTCTTACGAATTTCTAATCCGGGTTGATTAACATTAATACTTTACAAATTATCTTGATTTATCATTCTTAAATCATTTATTAATTATCCATAAATAATAAATCAATTTACCTTTAGTTAAAATTCATCAACCTTTAATTATTAAATAATTAATCTTTAATTATTTAATTTACTATTAAATCAATTATCTTTAATTAATTACTTTGATTAATTATCCTCAATTAATCTCTTTAATTTATTATTCCTTGATTAATTATCATTCTTTAATCAACTTCCTTAATTTATTCAACCTTTTATTAATTTATCTCACATTACTTATCTTAATAAATTAATCACATTAATTAATCATTCTTTGAATAAATTAACTTTTAAATATTTATTAATCAATCTTAATTACAAAATGTATATCATTCTTAATTACTTTAAAATCATTTATTAGTACAAATTACTTACTTTCATTATCATTGGAAAATCTACTTTACACTTTAAAAATTAATTTATTGATACATTGAAATTTTAATGTAAATTGATTTAATTCTGGTTTTAAATTTAATCGTTTAATTTATTGTTAACAACTTTTAACTTATAGTAAGTTTTTAACTTAACTTAAATCAATCTTGTTTACATTGCAAATTTAAATTACTTAACATTGTAAATTCCTATTTTTATTTGGGCCCGAGCAAACTCCCAGGAAACTCGAGTCTTTCTTTCTTCTTCCCCTTCGAAATCAACCAGAGCTTCTAACTCGAGTTTCCCTCCCCAAATACTCGAGTTCATCTTCGATTCGACCATAAAACGTTCCCGAGACCAACCCTTCTTCCCCAAAACCATAAACACCACCTGACACGCAACCGTTCCCGTGCACGTGCACATCAACGTGCCGCCGTTCTGGCGAACGTCGCTCCCTCCGGCAAGTCACGAATCATCCCTAAGCTCGATTGCAATATTCAACTTGAAGTAAAAAATTTCAGATCTAGATTTCGTCACTCGATCGAATGACCTGGATAAAACTCCGACCAGAAACCCCCTCGCGATCACGTCACCGACCACCAGAAAAATCCATGCCTCCGGCCATAGCACGTCGACACTTCGTACTGTCATTTCCCACGAGCATGTGCAGATCGATCGCATATTGGAGGCGAACACACCAAATTACAGACACGTTCAAAACTCGAGACTAAACCCTAAATCAATCTCGTCTTAACAATCCAAAGATTTATAAATTCATCTTGTATTTTTCTAGTGATCTCTAACATTCAATCTAGCTTCACAACAAATTTCAACATTAATTTTTTTGTTGATCATCAGATATTCATAAAAAGGCATTTTTGGTTCCTTTACGAACTGCACCTAGAATTCTTAACAAAAAAAATGTGATTTTACTTTTAAAAATCCTAATTTCAGATAATAATTCAAGATATAAACCTGGATTAATAATTTAGGATGATTGGAATTTCACTCATATTAATCATCAACTGTACTTAAGAGTTTTTACAGAGCAGTTCTACTTTGTTTAAGTTAAATACAAAATTTAAAAATTTACTTTATGATCACACAAATATATCTTGTTTAGGTCCTAAGTCCTAACAACCCATAGATCAGGCAGTAATGATTTTTTTTAAAGTAGAGCATAAACTTGAAATCTAAACAGAGGAATATTCCAATATAACAACATACAGGCATCAGATCTTACCAAGTTTCACAGAACAATGCATATAGAAATGTTCATACAAACATATCTTTTTTAGATATCCACAGGCAACTATATTAAAACATAATCTATTCAAAAGTGTTACTCACTGGCATCAAAACATTAAAACGTGTTATAGGTTTAAAAGAAAAGTTGCTCACCTTAGAATCCAGAAAAGAAACAGAGCTTTCCTTTTTAAACCAGGCTTTGAAACATTTGCAAGCTGAAGCTCCCTTTGATTTCTTCTTGTTTGTCTTGTTTATTGTTGTTTAAAGTTGAAGTAACTGAGTGATATTTACTTTCCTTTTTCCTCAGTTTGGAATGGAACGAAGAGAAAATGAGGATTGATGTTTGAAAATGAAGCATACAGGGGACAATATTATTTTGTACAGGTTGATTATCATTTTGTACAAAAGGCATGGGATAGAGATGCCTGCTTGTACTTGTTCGAGATCTTTATGGTGGCTGATAGATGTTATTTTATTTTTGTCTTTGTTTTCTTTATGCTTTTGTACTTGGTTATGCATGTTAATGTATTTATTAACTTCAGCCTTACTTCGGCTGTGATGATGTTAGAGGTATGTTTTCTAGAGATAGAAACATGAAATGCATAAGTACTTCTGTCCTATTTCTTATTTTCTTGTTTACAGCATAGCCTAGTTATGTTATTTTATACTTGAATAGTCTTCTGCCTTGTTCTTGCCTTACATACTT
Organism: Allium fistulosum; assembly: GCA_030737815.1. Classification (NCBI taxonomy): domain Eukaryota; kingdom Viridiplantae; phylum Streptophyta; class Magnoliopsida; order Asparagales; family Amaryllidaceae; genus Allium; species Allium fistulosum. Next base: position 242,812,579 of record CM060902.1, read on the forward strand.
ATACTTGAATATTTGCTTATCCCCCTTTTGTTTCATATTGGCATTTATTTTACAGGCAAAGATGTTTATATTTTTAAATTGATTTATTTATTTATTATGATTATTCTACTTTTGTATTGTATAAATTCAAACCATTAATAACTACCCTAATTAAAAATTATTATTATCGTTTATTATTAAACCATTTATTTTTGATTTAAAACTCAAATTCAATAGATATAAAATTTCAAATCTTCTCATATATACTCAAATATACACTATTTACAATATTTTAATCTCAAATGGTTTATACGGAATATACTTGGATATCGGGGAAACTCGCAATAAATAAATCGATTAATTTCACTTTAAACCATTCGTTTTACTATTTTTATTCAGAATGAAATAAATTAACAATTTTAAATTCAAAAACTCAATTAATTATTAATTTAAATATTTATAAAATTTGGGGTCGTTACAAATTTCCCCCCTTAAAAGAATTTCGTCCTCGAAATTCGCAGGCACGAAAATAACACAGAGATAGATAGATTCGATCTTCTCTAATTTCTCGAACACAAGATACGGATTCCGAATACAAGTCGGAATACCTCAGAATACATACCAATTTGTTCCTCTTCGGACTTTGGTATTCACACAAAAAAATTTATAATAGAATTTCAAATTTGGTTTCAAACGATATCCTTTATTGATTTAATTCAAATTTATGCTCATATCCTATTAATCAATTTACCTCAAATTAAAATTTCCAATTTCAAATTCATTAAGGTTTAAATCAAAAAGCTGATAAGAAACCGATGAAAATACTAAGTAAGAATTTTCTACAACGATTCGTAGAGCCATCATCATACCGAAACTTCTTCTTGTAGCTGATACGAAGAAATCAAAAGAATTTGGAAACGAATCAAAGAATATTGATAGAGAAAGATTGTTTCCACTGTCGCAGGGTATTAACCATTTATAGTCGTATTTCCCTTGTCCCCTATCTCGTCTTCTTCTTGTACTCATACTCACTATCAGTGGATAGCAAGAGAATTTACTGAGACGTTCAGACGGATATCTGAGAATACACTCATTCTAGAGTTTACTTCACTCTATCTCTAATGAGCTACTTAACGTGTTACACTCCTGAGCTAAAGTTCAACCTTAGCTCTGATACCAAATGTAACGATCCGAGACAGTGGGCACCGGTAGGCTTTGCAACCATCCCAGCCCCACCGTGGCTTACACTGGCACCTCGCATTTACTTTTACGGCCAGCCTCTCGACTGTCACGGCCTCCGCCTAACCAACCCATCCCTCTCAGGGACATGTAGGGGTAAGAGTCTCCCGTTCGCCACCAAACCGCGAAGCGAGAACCCCCTATCATGCTGTAATATAGCAAATGCGATCCATATACGACGTATCACTATTCGGAATGAGTTATACGACCCAAAGGTCCTTTCCCGGCTAACCCGAATAGTGAGCGCAATTAAAAAACATATGGATATTGGGATTTCAATTAAGTCACAACTTAAACCCAAACTTCTTTTTTCAAATGGTTTAACAAATTACCATTTTAATCTTTTTAAACAAAAAGATTCAATTCACAAAGTTCAACTGAATTTCACAGATTCATTTACAGATTTTCCAAATCGATTTCCATTTCAGTTTAATTAATTCGTTAAATCTTTAAATCAAAGATTTAACTAATAGCTTTCAAAATAATTTCATTTCGAATGGGTTAAACAAATCATCATTTTAAATCTGTTAAAAATAGACAGATTTAATTCATAGCTTTCAAAAAGAATTCATTCATAGTTTGGAAAATCTATTTTTCAATTCAATCTTGAAATTCCTTTAATTAAACTGAAATTTCATTTCTTATCTGATAGCTTTTAATTCTTTTAAAACAACAGTTTTCAATTTGGAAACCTGATTCATTCATACGAGTTGAAATCCTTGGGTTAAATTCAAATTCCCAACTTATACTTTAAAAATGGTTAAATTCATACAAACACATTTTTATATCATCTTTAGTCCCTAGTTTCAAAATCATAGATTTAATTTCAAACTTGAATTCAAATTTAAATCAAATTATTTAAATTTTCAAAACTCGATTAAGTTATTCAAAATAACTTTTATCTTTGAAATTCTATTTCAAAAGCTTTTCACTTTAAACTCAAATTTCCAATTTCAAAATCAATTGAAATTAAAATTTCAATTTCAAAAATATCAATTTCAAATTATCTGTGACTTAACCGATTTCCACGTGAAATCCATAATTGTGTGTGTAAAGTGTAGTCTAGGGGTTTAACACAATAGTGCAACACAATGAATCATCACAGATCAAAATACAGGATATAGTTGATAAGCGATATAAACTATAACGCTTATCGTTCATGCACAGATCACAGATATATATCACAGATAAGTAAATTACAGATCACAGCATAAATCAGGATGTATCACAAAGCATCATATATCAGGGATATCAAACAGTTCACACTCAATAGAATCCAAATATCAAAAGGTAAGGTCAATAAATTATCTAATTAATTTAGATCGAATTAATTTCTTACGAATTTCTAATCCGGGTTGATTAACATTAATACTTTACAAATTATCTTGATTTATCATTCTTAAATCATTTATTAATTATCCATTAATAATAAATCAATTTACCTTTAGTTAAAATTCATCAACCTTTAATTATTAAATAATTAATCTTTAATTATTTAATTTACTATTAAATCAATTATCTTTAATTAATTACTTTGATTAATTATCCTCAATTAATCTCTTTAATTTATTATTCCTTGATTAATTATCATTCTTTAATCAACTTCCTTAATTTATTCAACCTTTTATTAATTTATCTCACATTACTTATCTTAATAAATTAATCACATTAATTAATCATTCTTTGAATAAATTAACTTTTAAATATTTATTAATCAATCTTAATTACAAAATGTATATCATTCTTAATTACTTTAAAATCATTTATTAGTACAAATTACTTACTTTCATTATCATTGGAAAATCTACTTTACACTTTAAAAATTAATTTATTGATACATTGAAATTTTAATGTAAATTGATTTAATTCTGGTTTTAAATTTAATCGTTTAATTTATTGTTAACAACTTTTAACTTATAGTAAGTTTTTAACTTAACTTAAATCAATCTTGTTTACATTGCAAATTTAAATTACTTAACATTGTAAATTCCTATTTTTATTTGGGCCCGAGCAAACTCCCAGGAAACTCGAGTCTTTCTTTCTTCTTCCCCTTCGAAATCAACCAGAGCTTCTAACTCGAGTTTCCCTCCCCAAATACTCGAGTTCATCTTCGATTCGACCATAAAACGTTCCTGAGACCAACCCTTCTTCCCGAAAACCATAAACACCACCTGACACGCAACCGTTCCCGTGCACGTGCACATCAACGTGCCACCGTTCTGGCGAACGTCGCTCCCTCCGGCAAGTCACGAATCATCCCTAAGCTCGATTGCAATATTCAACTTGAAGTAAAAAATTTCAGATCTAGATTTCGTCACTCGATCGAATGACCTGGATAAAACTCCGACCAGAAACCCCCTCGCGATCACGTCACCGACCACCAGAAAAATCCATGCCTCCGGCCATAGCACGTCGACACTTCGTACTGTCATTTCCCACGAGCATGTGCAGATCGATCGCATATTGGAGGCGAACACACCAAATTACAGACACGTTCAAAACTCGAGACTAAACCCTAAATCAATCTCGTCTTAACAATCCAAAGATTTATAAATTCATCTTGTATTTTTCTAGTGATCTCTAACATTCAATCTAGCTTCACAACAAATTTCAACATTAATTTTTTTGTTGATCATCAGATATTCATAAAAAGGCATTTTTGGTTCCTTTACGAACTGCACCTAGAATTCTTAACAAAAAAAATGTGATTTTACTTTTAAAAATCCTAATTTCAGATAATAATTCAAGATATAAACCTGGATTAATAATTTAGGATGATTGGAATTTCACTCATATTAATCATCAACTGTACTTAAGAGTTTTTACAGAGCAGTTCTACTTTGTTTAAGTTAAATACAAAATTTAAAAATTTACTTTATGATCACACAAATATATCTTGTTTAGGTCCTAAGTCCTAACAACCCATAGATCAGGCAGTAATGATTTTTTTTAAAGTAGAGCATAAACTTGAAATCTAAACAGAGGAATATTCCAATATAACAACATACAGGCATCAGATCTTACCAAGTTTCACAGAACAATGCATATAGAAATGTTCATACAAACATATCTTTTTTAGATATCCACAGGCAACTATATTAAAACATAATCTATTCAAAAGTGTTACTCACTGGCATCAAAACATTAAAACGTGTTATAGGTTTAAAAGAAAAGTTGCTCACCTTAGAATCCAGAAAAGAAACAGAGCTTTCCTTTTTAAACCAGGCTTTGAAACATTTGCAAGCTGAAGCTCCCTTTGATTTCTTCTTGTTTGTCTTGTTTATTGTTGTTTAAAGTTGAAGTAACTGAGTGATATTTACTTTCCTTTTTCCTCAGTTTGGAATGGAACGAAGAGAAAATGAGGATTGATGTTTGAAAATGAAGCATACAGGGGACAATATTATTTTGTACAGGTTGATTATCATTTTGTACAAAAGGCATGGGATAGAGATGCCTGCTTGTACTTGTTCGAGATCTTTATGGTGGCTGATAGATGTTATTTTATTTTTGTCTTTGTTTTCTTTATGCTTTTGTACTTGGTTATGCATGTTAATGTATTTATTAACTTCAGCCTTACTTCGGCTGTGATGATGTTAGAGGTATGTTTTCTAGAGATAGAAACATGAAATGCATAAGTACTTCTGTCCTATTTCTTATTTTCTTGTTTACAGCATAGCCTAGTTATGTTATTTTATACTTGAATAGTCTTCTGCCTTGTTCTTGCCTTACATACTTATACTTGAATATTTGCTTATCCCCCTTTTGTTTCATATTGGCATTTATTTTACAGGCAAAGATGTTTATATTTTTAAATTGATTTATTTATTTATTATGATTATTCTACTTTTGTATTGTATAAATTCAAACCATTAATAACTACCCTAATTAAAAATTATTATTATCGTTTATTATTAAACCATTTATTTTTGATTTAAAACTCAAATTCAATAGATATAAAATTTCAAATCTTCTCATATATACTCAAATATACACTATTTACAATATTTTAATCTCAAATGGTTTATACAGAATATACTTGGATATCGGGGAAACTCGCAATAAATAAATCGATTAATTTCACTTTAAACCATTCGTTTTACTATTTTTATTCAGAATGAAATAAATTAACAATTTTAAATTCAAAAACTCAATTAATTATTAATTTAAATATTTATAAAATTTGGGGTCGTTACATATATTGTTCCGCTGCGATGTGTAAGATTCTGATATTGTTTTCTGTCTGATGTTGTTCAGTTGTTCTTTCTTTCTCTTCTTCTTCTCTTTTTCTTCTATTTCTTCTTTCTAAAACCCTCACTATTGGAGTTTCCGGCACTCGATTGCTCGACAGTCGATAAAGTGAGTATCGATGTTGAATTTTCGAAAGTCGAAAATTTCGGTATGTGACAAAGTGGTATCAGAGCATATGGTTAAGCGACAACCCTGCTCTGTTGGGTGTTACTCATTAGAGATAGAGTCAGTAGTACTCTAGAATGAGTTGAGTGTAATAATAGATATGAGCGCGTATTTGTTATTGAATATAAAAATTGTCTTATATTGTGATGATTGATTTGTTGAGTGGTATATGGATTCTGGTCAATACGAGTAATTAACGATCATTGATAGGGATCTCTAAACACTCGAATAGAACAATTCGGCACAGTATTGTTTTAAAATAGGGTAAATGAGATAATTTTACCCAAAACTATTTTTTTGTATGGAAAAGAAATGATTTTCTATGAATTATCATAGTATATGGTTGCATGGTTGTTAGGAAGTGATAATATTGAAATGTTATCAGTATTATCATTGAAATTGAATATGAAGTTGAAATTATAACTCCAAAATTAAGAAATGAATCCATATACAAGTAGAATTTGAGAATATAAGTTATAAATGTGATTTATAATTTGAAACGGAATTCTAGAGAAGTTTTTGGAAATGTTTTGAAAGGAATTTGAAATTTTTGAGATTTGGAAAGTTTAAATTCTTTTTGGAGTTGAAAATGAATTTCAAAGGATTTTGAAAAAGTATTTTGGAGAGATAAAGCTCTAAACTCTTTTCGGTCGCTGGAAAATAACTTCGGTAATGACTGCAGCATCACTGATGTTCATTTTCGGGTTTCCAAAAGAGGAATTGCTGCCAAATGTTTTAAATGGAAAGTGTTTGGAAAATTTGGGTTTTTGTTTTGGAAATTCAAAGGGAATTTGAATTGTTTTCAAAATGGTTTTGAAAGGTTGAAAAGACTCTGGAATACTGTATAAGAATATTTATGGAATATGATTGAATTTATAACTTATACAAATAGAAATTGTTAATGTAAATTATGTAATTGTGATTGGAATTAAAGTTCATTAACAAATGAAATCTATAAATGTGAATAGAAGGTATAAGGAAATAAATTCATATATGAACAAAAATTGTGAATAAAAATTGTAAATGGAATTTATACATGGAAATAAAATTCCAAGAAGATAATTGAAATTAAAAGTCGTTAATGAAATGAGACTTGAATCAAGTGGAATAAAATCCAAACCTGAGAAAACTGAAATGGATTGAATCCGAATAAACTACTGGGATAATTAATAAATTCATGGAATGGAAGTTGGATTAGATAAATTGAGACTTGAATTGTGAACTAAATAAAAGAGATGGTTCGAATTTAAAGATAAATTCAAGTAAGTAGAAACAGATTTAAATAAGAGGATTCGAATTTGAAATGAATTAGTAATTGAAACTAATCTAAGAATAATCAGTTATGAATGAAAGTTAATTGATAAACTCATTATTCAGAAGAATCCAAATTAGATTGAAATTGAATTCGAATGAGATTTGAAATGAAAAAATTGAATATGTAACTTCAACAGTGAAGTAAAAAAATGATATAAGCAGTCTATATTGAAAATTTTGTAATCGAATTTGCAAAATGGTTTGTATGTATGTAACTAGATATTATGGCTAGTAGATATACAGGTATCGTAAAGGAATTGGAATTGAATTGCAAAGATAAATTTGAATTGCTCGAAAAAGGTATGTATTTGAGTTTTAATATGAGTTTTTGATGATTTCTCTCTAGCCGCTTGGCTTTTTCTTTTTCTTTTTGAAATCTGAGAGTCCGTAGGGACGTTTTGTAGTAGTGCCGTATTAGCCGCGCAAAGGAGACGCTGGCGAAATTTTTCGGAAATTTAGGGCGTTAGAAAATTTTTGAGAAAATTTGGAAGTTTAAATTTGAATTTAAACTTAAAAATTGAATTGTGAGGAAAACAATGATGTTTGAAAACTATAGAAGGTTTAGAAAGTTAGTTGAATTAATAACGAATCTTTAGTAGAAAGATTTGTTTTGAAAATTTGATAAAACTATTAGAGGTTGAAAGATAGTAGACGAGTTAAGGGCCTTTTTCCCTAACTTGTAATTTCGAGGACGAAATTCTTTTAAGGAGGGAAGTTTGTAACGACCCAGAATTTTGAACGAATTAAATTGAAAATATTTAATTTATTTTAAATATTTGAACGATAATTTAATTTGAATCCCCGTTATAACTTTGAAATTTGCGATTAAACTATAAAATTTAATCGGTTGAAGTTAAATAAAAATTTGAATCTACAATTTTAAGCTGAAGAAAAATATTTCGAAAGCTTTTAAAATTCGTATTGATAATACTGAAGATGATAGAAGCTTCAGAATTTAATTTCGAACTGTTTTGTTCAGTTTTGAAAATAATCACTCGAACCGATATTTATAAAATAGTCCATTTTCAAACAGTCTCGGAATTCGACGAAACCAGTTCCATTGGGTCCGTAATATTGAATTATTACCGGGTTTCAATTTTCGTATTTTTCAGAGTTGATATATAACCGTACGGTGAGTAAATGTGTTGGATTTTAATTCGAACTTAATTTAAAATTTAAATTTTAAATGTTAGACAACACACACACGTTCTTCCTTTAATCACGCAGATAATCACGCCCTTTGTTTCAGCCCAAAATCAAGCCGCGAATCACGAAATCCTGTCTTCCCCCTCTCTTTTTAAATATTCACGACATCGTCCCTTTTTCATTTACAAAATCGAACGAAATCTTGTTCCCTTCCTTCACAAACGAAATCAAAAAAAAACGAATGAAGTTTCCCTCCTTTCAGAATCGAGACGTGAACGTCTTCCCTTTTCCTCCTTTCTATTCGAATAAAATTTTCTTGCCGTTTAATAGCTCTCAAGATCGTCACCATGGCCTCGCGTTTCTCGTGCTCGGCATCGCGAATTCAACAAAGGCGAATAGGCACTGTTTCGTTCCAATTAGGGCTAGAGTTTCTGGGTGTTCGCAAGGCCGGGGTCGTGGCAGTAGTCGCCGCGATTGGAGATAGCTGTAGGCTTGAAGACGAGTTCGTCGCGACGAACAAGGGAGTAAGATCGAAGGTGGCTTCGATTTTGTAGGGGTGGCAGTCGCGTTCGATCTGAAGAACGGCGGCGAGGTGAGTGGGCTCGCGACTATTCGTGGGGGAAGGCGACGAGGCGAGTTGGGACTGCGAACTCGAGATTTCGCGTGCAGGCAGGTCACGAAGACCACGATGTTGGGGAGGTGGTGGTGGTGCTCACGTAGGGGTGGGCTGTTCGTAAAATTTCTGGTAGCAATAAGGTATAACGTATTTATTTAATTTAGTAAAGATATATATGCAGATTGAAATGGATTTACATATATGTGTAAGTGAATAAATTTACAGTAGTGGGAATGTTTATAAAAAAAAAAAGGGAGAAAACAATTGTTAAAGAAATTTAGTTAAACCAATTTATTCAAGAAGAAGTTGACTTAAAGATATTTATTTAAAAGAAGTTAGTTTTAAATTTAAATTGTTTAGTTAAATAAATTATTAAGGGAAATTTAGCTCTAGATTTGTTTTTGTTAAGTAAATTTAGTAAGTAAGAAATTAGTTTAAACTGGGAATTTGATATAGCTTTAAATTGTTTAAATTGGATTGTTAGTAAAAATTTAAACTTGTCAAATGGTTAGACAATTTGATTATTTAAGGAAAAAAACAGTTCAAATTTTAATTTTTAAAGTTTAAATAAAAAAAAATTTGGTAATTAAATTTATAAATAAAAATTTAATGGTTCGATTTATTTCGAATATTAATAAATCGTATAAATGTCTATACAGTTGAAATCGTAAAGGGAACAAGACGAAATGGAAATGGATTGCGAATAAAAGCTAAGGTGAGATTTTTCTCACTCGAAGGAAATTTGAATTTACAGTTATTATTGATTGATGATTGTTATTGGATGTGCTATTAGATATAATAGGATATATATATATATAGCAATATATACATATTGGCATATGTATATATTGGATTGATTGATTCCCGCCTCGTATAGCGGATGAGACCCTATTGCGCCGTTAGTAAGCGGATTTATAAAAACCTATATACCGCGATAATTCCGTACTGGAGCGGAATTGGTATTGTGCTGACGTATTTGGATGCAGGGAAACAGGTTGGAGGGATCCAACTGGACCCCTCACATTGATTGATTTTATTTATACTGTGGTATAAATCTGTGAATGATTATATTGATGTTATTGATCATATCGATGTCTGGAAAATTGATTGAAAGCTAAAAATTTAGCTGAATGGATGTTTGATATCATTGGATTCCAAAAATAAACGAAATTGAATTTTTGGAAATCAAAATAGAAATTTCTAAGTGAATTTAATTTTAGAAATTGAATAAATTCGAAGAAAGGAATTTTAAAGTATAAAAAGTTAATTTTTATAATCTTATCGAATTTATTTCCAGAATAAAGTGAAAATGTTAAATAAATGAATTTCGTATAATAGTGATTTTAAATTGAGGAAATTAATTTAAAATCTGGATTTCTAAATAGATTGAAAGAAGACAATAGAAATTTATTTTCTTTAAAAAGGAATTTATTTAGAAGAAGATAAGTTGGAAATCCAATTAGGAATTTAATTTGTAAATTGAAATAATTTGGGAAATCAATGTAAAATGATCTCAATTTGATGAATCCCTTTTAAAACAGGATATTGAATAATTTGAAAAGAATAAGAATTTATTTTAGTAGTGAAAATAAATTTAGAAATCAAATTGTACTTGATTTGGAGTTAAAGTAGAATTAGAAATTAATTTGAAATCCGATTTTAGATTCAAAAGTGAATATTTGGAAAAAAATGAATCCAATTGAAATAAGGGAATGTGAATTTAAAATGGAAATGTTGTTAAAATGATTTATAAAGGGATGAACTTTACAATTGTAAAGTTTTAAAAGAACGATTTCTGAAAATAAATGAATTATAAGTATTAACTTATAAGATGGACCGTTAGTATAAAAATTGAGTTATGAATTGAACTAGTTAATAAAGAAGATTTATAAATTGTAGTTTTTATAAATGGAAATAGAATTTATAAACGTGTTTATAAATTCGAAATAGATTGAATTTGATAAATTAAATATGGGAGATTATTAAAGAAGATATATTCACGATTTTGGACAGTGAATATATTATTGAATAAAATGGATTCATTTTTGAAGAAGTGATATTTTAAAAATGAAGTTAAATAGTTTTTAACGATGTTTTAAAAATGTGTTAAATATCGAAAACATAGATTTCAACAGTTCTTGTTGAAATAGACGTTTTCGAGAAATAAAAGGAAATGGTGGACTATAACACTGTTGTTATAGTAAATGATTTCCGAAAGGAAATGTTTTTATCTAGTATTGGGATTTACATATCTATTTTAATCTCGAATCCCTATACTAGTGATTTTTGAGTCGTCGTAACGATGTTTTACGTAACATTCGTTTTGACTCAAATTGATGTTGTTATAGAAAATAGATTTCCTTAAAGAATGAAATATATACTTAATTTTGATTTTAAGTATATCGAATATTTTCTAAGGGTTGAAAATAAATGATTTGTGAATTACTTATTTTTAAACAAGTATGGAAATGCTTTTCCAATGTGAAATGAACTGTTTGAGTTTTTATCTTTTAAAGATAAATTGAAAAGTGAATATTTGAAATTGTTTTCAAATGATTAAGAGTGGAAATTTTATATCTAGAAAAGATATTTTTGGAAAATAAATAATTTGGAAAATTATTTGGAATCTGATGATGTTGCGCATCTTTATTGATAGTTAAATAACCGACTATCAATAATTACCTTTAGATAGGTATTTGTTGTGAATTGGATGAATTTGAATGCCACACTTATTTTTAAATAAGCGCTCACTATTCGGGTTAGCCGGGAAAGGACCATGGGGTCGTATAACCCATTCCGAATATGTGATACGTCGTTATGAATCGCATTTGAAGACCGGCGTTGAAGACCGGATATTTTCGAAAACGGAAGGATTACCGTCGAGTTACTCTACACCGACTGATCTTCGGTTTAGAGGTTTTATCACCCTTAGTGACAGAAAGTCCTGACGTGATTGAAAATTATCCGGATGTGCAAGGGCTTCGTGAGAAGTGCCTTCGGTTCTGTTCGATCCCGGAACAGACTTGTATGGATTGTGTGTCTGACGTTACAATTTGAGATATAAAGCTGATTTCTTTCAAATACATTTCTGTTGGTGGCGGAGAATTTATTCTCTTAGCTTAACACCCTTCTCTGAGACGTACGAGCTCAGAGGTTATGTAGTTGAAATTTATCAGCGATATATCCCAATTTGGTAACGTGGCATACTGAGTGTTACTGTGAAATGATCAGTGTTTGATCATTTGTGATATGATCATTTGTTTGATCTTATATCTTTGTGATCATAGGTTGATCATTTTGTTTGACCCGAAGCAGAGCTTTTTAAGAAAGCGTAGCTTTGTGGACGAGACTTCATCGAGCCTCACACCCCGGAAATGGTCGAAACAGGACGAATGCAGCAAGGTTGTAGGGAGTAGCGCCCTTTAGTGTATGTCATTCCTTCTGGATAAAGGTGGTATCATGGTATGGAGCCCAGATACTTAACCTCTGTGGTTACTGCATTATTTTTTTTCTATGTGGTTTGTTGCGAATCGGGGATCCTCGGGAAGATCGGTGACGATCGGGGGATGGCATACGCGTGTCAGTAGTTACCTATTTTTGCAGAGGTAACCCGGCCTTGTGTTGACAGAGATCCGGTTAGGTTCTCGGGTCGTCTATTCCAGGGACGTACCCATCGTGGATAGGAAGTTCCTTTGCCTGACCATTTGTTGGAAATCCAAAGAAACAATACGTGACTTGTACGGTTTTAGTTGTAGAACCTGCCATCTAATATGGCAGGTATAGCAAGCATACTATAATGGTACCTATGCTGGCTAAGATTTATATTCTACTTTCGAAATGTTTTCTACACTATGCACTAATAATAATATCAAAAAGAATTTGATTTTTTGCGTAGTAAGCATCTTTGACTATCATAAGAAGAAATCTCCTCCAAGTCTGCGTTTGCATTGTGTGTGTGGCGGGAGGTCTTATGGTAGTTTCATTTTCCAAAAGCATTGCGAATTGACTTTAAAATTCTCTGCTATTTATTTTAAAGATAAATAACTGTTTTACGATCTCACACCAGTCACCATGACTGACTCGGAGTTTATTGTTTCCCTTCTAAACTCTGGGTGCCCACAAATTTCCACACGGGCAGCCTAGAGTTATATTATCAGGATATTCTGGATATTCTGGAGCTTGGAGATAAGCTGGAGTTCGAGACGTAGTATTTGTATCTGATATTATTTTATTCCGCTGTGTATTCTGTATGAGGACGAGTTTATATAACTGTCCATTGTTGTATATTGACTCTGATGATTGATGTATGTATAAACTGATATAGTTCTTTGTTTTAAAAGACTAGTGTTTATCTATTATATATTGTTCCGCTGCGATGTGTAAGATTCTGATATTGTTTTCTGTCTGATGTTGTTCAGTTGTTCTTTCTTTCTCTTCTTCTTCTCTTTTTCTTCTATTTCTTCTTTCTAAAACCCTCACTATTGGAGTTTCCGTCACTCGATTGCTCGACAGTCGATAAAGTGAGTATCGATGTTGAATTTTCGAAAGTCGAAAATTTCGGTATGTGACATCATTCTTCCCGAAGAAATCAACACAGCGATAACAATAGACATGGGTTGATCCATGTGCCCGTGCACATCACCTTGTCGCTGCTTTGATCGCCGTTGCGATCTCAGACAAGGCGTCGACGATGATCTCAACACAACTGATCACCCAGAAATCAAAATCTTCCCATGAATCAAAAATCAAATAATTGAACCCATCGGCAAAAGAAATCGATCAACTAAATTCCCTCCGCTCCACCACCACAGATCACCAGACACCCCGATGCCCTATCCCAATCTTTGCCATCAACCAACGCTCCCATTCCAACCATCTGGACCAAGTTCGATGCGCCGACAACCCCTGCAACGCCTCGCAAATGATCTTGCTTAAAACCAGGCCTGAAACCCTGAATTAAGTCACGCCGTCATCCACGATGCCCAGAAAAATGGAATACCATTTTTCACTTGACCCCCGGCCTATAAACTTTCTCTGGCCACAATCCCTATGTCTCTGACCAACGTGATTGCCAGAATTCGACGAAATACCAATTTCCGGTCTCAACAACCATGCATGTAAAAATCATAAGATTTTTATCAAAAATCATCATATTCGAATATGATTCAATTATATGATCAAAACTTGAAATCTTAAAAATATAATTCTTGCTTTGAATTTTATTTCCACTGTCATTCTTAACTACCAAATAGTTTTCAAACCAATCATGCTTAAAAACCTTGTTTATATAAAAAAACAAACAAATCTTATTTGATTCCGCATCCTATAAGAGATTACAAGAGTAGACTTTGAATTTTCTTTTTCTTTTTTTTTCCTTTTTTTTAATATAGCCCTGTAAATATAAACAGAGAGTTCTCCATGTATACAGACATGTATACCTAAAACTTCATATTTTTAAACCGACAACATAATTTCATTCATGCAAAACAATTAACACGTCATCTTTCCAAACATCATTCACATGAAATCCGATTAACAGTTTTAAACTTGGATGAACTCACCGTTTAAAGAAGAACAGAGGAGCTCCTTCCTGGAAGTTGATTTTCTTTCGAAACTGGAAAGCTGAACTGCTATTATGACCTGGATCCTAACTTGGATCTGATGTTGTTGAATTTAGTTGTCTTATACTTATTCTGGTTTGGCCTTGTCAGATTTTGTTTCAGGTTTGTGATGCTTTGATTTTTGTTTTGCTAGGTTTTAGTTTTGAATTCACTAAGAAAATGAGAAGAGGAGAAGTAAGGATATATATATATGTTCTGGTTTCTTTATTTTCTTTTGTTTATCTTGGCTTGTTCGAATGGAATAAATGAAGGCAGGTGAATAGAGGAATGAAGCTTACAAGGTAAGCTAAGGCTGAGATTTTTCTGTGCTTGATGAGATGGCATTTATTGCTTTGGTCCCTTTTCAAGTTTACATACTATTTCTTTTTTATTTGTAAGTACATCTTGTATACATTATACTTTTTTGTCTTATTTCATTATATAACTACATGTATTCCAAATATGTACATATGTCTCTAGAATTATCTTATGTGTTTATTTTTTAATTTTTTTTACATCACCATATAATTATCTTTATATATGTATTCTATATTATTTTAAAAAAAAAACTTACTACCAAACACTTCATTTACTTATTTATTATTTATTTTATACTTAAGTTAATGTCATAGTTTCTTATGTTTATATTTATGTTTATATAGAAAATTTTAAATACATTGGAACACTTTATCTTAAATTTCCAACCCATAGTTTCTTCCAAAATACACACATATATAAATGAAGAAATTGTAAATGTCCACAAGTCTTAATTGTTTTTTTAAGTGATAAACCTGTATTTTAATTAATTAGATTAAATACTTATTAAAATCATATTGCCAAAAATGGCCAAGTTGTTTTAGATCGTGTTTAAATTGAATGTACATATGTTTACCATTATATAATATACATTTAAACATTTTATCTTTAATCTAATTTATGCGATTCATGTATATATTATTAAAACCAATTTATAAATGTATCTAGATATTTTTCATCTGAATTTTTATTTGTTTGACTTATTAAAACTAATATTCCAATAATTACATCAGTCAACCATTCAATATTCGATGGCCAAAAATCCAGGTCGTCACACTCTCCCAATCTCAAATCTTATTCGTGCTTTTGTGCCTTCGAAGATCTTAGTTTGTGTGTTTCAGTTTTCGTCTCCTGCTTATACCAGTGAGTTATTCTCACCAGACAGTGTATACCTATATAACTAGTAAATTGACCACTTTTGAATCTGTAAAATGCATCACCATATTATATCTGCTATGTTATGATTATATGATGTTCACCCATGCGTAAACACCTGTTATATCATATGTTACTGTTATATTATGTTGTTCTGTTATTTTTATCAGTTTATCACACTGCAAGTTCCCTTTAGATTAGAATCACTATGGGTTGAAATGATACATATACCCGAACGGACTTTAGAATAGGAGAAAATCGTTATGGGCTGAAATGATAGGCCTGAATGATTTTCAATTATTTTCATTTACTTGGGATTGCGGGTTTGAAATGATCAAACCCGGGTTTTCTTTATAAATTACGGGTTGAAATGATATATTATCCGTATCACTTTACCTAGGCTAAAAATGAAATACAGACCCGTAGTTAAAATATGTTTTTCTAAAAATTTTAAAATATTTTAGAAATGTAAATATTATAATATTTTGATTTAAATTGATTAAAAATGATTTTTGTAAAGCATTATTGATTTTATGAAAATTTATAAGTGAAATAAATTAATGGTAAAGTTAGAAAATCTGAAATGTAAGTTATTTTGGGAAATTTTAATTTGGTGATAATTGGAATTTAAATTAAATATGAAATATGATAAATTCATGATAATTTGGATTAAAGTGAATTTAAATGATTTTTATATTATATTAATGATTTTTGAATAAAGTTAAAATGTGAAATGAATGAATATTTAAGTTGAAATTTTGAAATATAACTAAAATTGGAAATTTATGAATTTGGCTTAAAAGTGAATTTTAAGTTAAGTAAATAAAAAATGAAATTAAGTTATATTTGAAAATTTAAACTTAAGTGTTAAGTTAATTTAATTTAACGAATTTAAAATTTAACGTTGGAATTTAATAAGTGAATTATTATTAAATTTTGATTTTTGAATGGAAATTTAACTTTATAAAATCATGAATATAAGGGTATTTAAATGATGTTGGGTGTGTTTCCATCACTACCAAACCAGAAGCCACTCCACCTGCTACCGAACCAGAAGCCACTCCATCACTACCGAACCAGAAGCCACTCCACCTGCTACCGAACCAGAAGCCACTCCATCACTACCGAACCAGAAGCCACTCCATCACTACCAAACCAAAAGCCACTCCACCTGCTACCGAACCAGAAGCCACTCCACCTGCCACCGGACCAAAGTCCCACCGAACCTACCGGACCAAAGTCCCACCGAACCTACCGGACCAAGGTCTCAGCTCCAACCATCTACCACCAGACCAAAGCACTATCGAACCAAGGCGTTGCCGAACCAACGTTGCCAGGCCAGATTGCATCAGCCCAGGCCCACCAGCAGCTATATACATCCAGAACCCCTGCTCCTAGCCTCACTCTATAAATAGAGGGGTAGGGGTACAACAATGGCGGACAAGTTTGAGAGCTCAAGCACAGATAGAACTTTCAAACAACTTTCATATACTTGTATCAAAGCTTTGTACTTGTAATCTGAACAGTAAAAGAGAATAACATATAAAGTGGACGTAGGCACATTCTGGCCGAACCACTATAAATCTGTGTGTCTTTTACAGTTTAGTCCCTGCTTTTTATATATTTGCCTAAACCACCCAGATCACTAAAAACAACATAAAATCAACTAAATCATACGACTTGGAGGTGTTTGCCCATTTTTTGTGCAAGCATTTTTGGTGCTTTCACTGATAACTGAACCCCGGACTTCAGCTTCTCCCACTTAACTTTCTTCCTAACAGCATCACTCATTGCTTGGAAGACATGCCTCCCAAGCAGAAGAAAGATGTTAACAAAGGAAAAAACATCGCAACCAGCAGTATCCCAGATCCAGTGGTCACAGATCAAGTAAATCGTCCCATTCCAATAGGAGTACCAAATGAAGATCAGGCAAATCCGACAACTCCTGCCACGGAACAGCCGGCAGTAATTACTAGGGCAGATCTAGACAGGGTTGTGGCTGAAGTGACTAACCGCTTCACATCCCAGCAGGAAGCTTTGGTAGACCAACACATGTCACGCTTAAGGGATGCTGAAGAGTCCAACCGCAACACTGAATCATGGGGTGAGTCCCAGTCTGGAGGATCCCAGAGGCAACAAAGATCTTCTTTCTTCGAAGAAGCTAACAATAGAAGCGGTCGTGGCAGGAGCTGAGACCGAACTCAGTCCGAACGCCGACCCGAGGAAACACTTGGAGCTGAACCCAACGGAGGAGGTAGCAGGCGGAGGTTAACTATAGCCGAGCCTGTCATGCTGCCTAACCACGGAAACGCCAATGAACGGGGCCGAGCTAGAGTCCAGCCCGAAGTTGGACCCGAGGAAGTGCTTAGATCAGAACCGAGCAGGGGAAGATCAAGGCAAGGGCCAACTGTAGCTGACCCTAGCATGCTCCCAGAAGACCGAAGACAGCCACTGGAAAAATATTAGGAATAATAGACGACACCACCCCTACAGGTCGTCTGGACGGAATCAATCCCACAGAGAAGAACCGAACTCATTTTTATCTGCTCCAAATTCTGATGAAAGAATGGCACGCTTGTTCAGAGAGTGCGTCCAACGGGTTCAAAGAGATAGAGGGATGGGCGCTAGGGTAACCAGCCCTTTCGCCCGCAATATCGAAATTGCCATCACCCCTCGAGAATTGAAAATGCCAACGATGGAACCATACAAGGGAACCTCTGACCCAGTTGTACACTTACAGAGATACACACAGCATATGCTCATGAGCGGGGCAACAGAGGGAGTACTGTGCAATTGCTTTCCACTATTCTTAGAAGATCTAGCTACCTCCTGGTTCTGCCACCTACCCCAAGGATCCATCAGCTCATGGGAAATGTTGAAAGAAAAGTTTATCAGCCAGTTCCGCATTCATGTGGAACAACCCAAGGACGTTTATTCCTTATCCAGTATCAAACAGAAACCTGGAGAGAAAGTGCAGCAGTATCTAACCCGAACCAATGCCGCAGCGGCCGTAGTCCAAGATGCCGATGAGAAGCTTATCTTAGTGGCCCTCTGTAGTGGTGTGCATCCGAATACTAAATTTGCTAGAAGATTGACAAAAGCAAAACCACCTACTTTACCCGATTTCTTCCATAAAGCCAGGAAATATATGTGACTTGAAGAAGCTGCTACTGAGGGGCAGTCAGGGCAACAAAATAAGGCAGCTCACGGCAACACGCCCGCTATAGCAAAAGACGTTCGAAGAAATGACTCTAGAGATAATGCTGGTTGCAAGAAGGGAGAAAAGCGTCTATATCGGCCAGGACCGAGATTTGACGCTTACACCCCTTTGAATGAAAAAATCGAAAACATCTTCCTGGCCACTCAAGACGAAGTTAAATACAAACGCCCCCCACACAAGAAGGAATCAGATAACACAATTAAGTTTGGAAAATTCTACCGCTTCCACGAATCCCATGGGCATGATAACAACGAATGCCATCATCTCCGGGACTTGATTGAAGAACACATCAGAAGAAGGAGACTAGAACGCTATGTAAAAGGTCAGAACAGGACTCCAGTTCCTGCCAGTGAGAACCCAAGGCTACCCTCCCCAGAAATAGGCAGAGGAAATCGCAACACCAGCGGCTCCAATCAAGAGAAGATAGTGGTCCATACCATCTCGGGAGGGCCACACATCGCCGACGGAACCTGGGCAGAGATGGAAAGGTACGGAAAGTCACTTAGAAAAAATGAAGAATGCGTTAACTCTATTATAGAAGAACGCCACCCGAAGCGGATAGAGAATGATGACATCACATTCAGTAGGTGTGACCTAGAGGGAAGGCAGTACCCTCACGCGGATCCCATGGTTATCTCTGCCCGACTCGGTCCAGCCGAAGTTTTCCGAATTCTAGTAGACACTAGAAGCTCAGTGAATATCCTATTCAAGCATGCATTCGACAAAATGAAGCTGTCATTAAAGGAAGTTTTCCCCTGCAACAAACCACTACACGGTTTCACTGGAAATGCGAAGATGCCCCTCGGGCGACTGGACCTCTTTGTTGAAATTGGAAGTCATCCCCGCTCCGTTGTGCGGAAACAAACATTTGTGTTGATATAAAACCACTCGGCCTACAATGCCTTCTTAGGAAGACCAGCCTTGTCTGACTTCCAAATTGTCCTGGCCCCATGGTGCCTGAAGATGAAATTTCCAACAAACAATGGAATAGGGGAAGTAGAGGGAGACCAGGACATCGCTCGAGATTGCTATGTAACTGAACTCCGCAATAACCGTAGGAAGGATATAGGGAAGAGTGCAGAGACTGCCCTCTGCACGAAAAGTTTGGAAGCATAGCAACTAAAGAAAGCCCCTCCTCTTCGATATACCAGTGACCCTTTCAATGAATTAGACCCCAAGGACAAAGAGGAGGAGGCCACCGCCGAGCCTACAGAGGCTATGGAATTTGTATATGTGGACAAACATGACTCAAGTAGACTATTGAAAGTCGGGTCCCAACTAAAAGCAGAATTGAAGGAACAACTCATTGATTTTCTCCGCCACAACTTGGATGTATTTGCATGGTCACACGCTGACATGACTGGAATCTCCCCTGACATAGCATGTCACGTACTAAACATCGATCCTACCAAGGCACCAGTAAAGCAGAAAAAGAGAAGTATGGGGGCAGAACGATCAGCAGTCCTCGATGAAGAAGTAAAGAACCTACTTGCCAATGACTTCATACGAGAAGCCATCTACCCAGAATGGATCGCTAATCCGGTACTAGTAAAGAAGGCTAATGGGAAGTGGCGAACATGCGTTGACTTTTCCAACTTGAATGACGCCTGCCCAAAGGATTGTTTCCCACTTCCCCGAATTGATCAGCTTGTGGACAGCACAGCCGGGCACGAACTCTTATCTTTTATGAACGCATACTCAGGATATAACCAAATTCCTATGCATGCTCCCGATCAAGACCACATTAGTTTCATCACTGACCGGGGATTGTATTGCTACAAAGTAATGCCTTTTGGGCTTAAAAACGCAGGAGCCACCTATCAACGCCTCGTCAACAAGATGTTTGCAGGACTAATAGGACAAACTATGGAAGTTTATGTGGATGACATGCTGGTAAAGTCAAGGAAGCCGACGATCACGTAAGCCACCTAGGCGAGATGTTTCAAGTACTTCGCCAATATGGAATGAAGCTGAATCCTCTAAAGTGCTCCTTCGGAGTATCGTCAAGAAAGTTCCTGGGATTCATCGTCCATGCCAGAGGAATTGAAGCAAACCCTGAACAAGTCCAAGCTCTGAAAGATATCAGGATACCTTCTACCCGAAAAGAAATGCAAAGCCTAAATGGGAAGGTGGCCACCCTGAGCAGATTCATCTCTAAAGCAACTGACAAATGCATCCCCTTCTTCGAAGCTCTAAAGAAAGACAAAGGAAAATTCGAATGGACTGACGAATGCTTAACAGCTTTCTTTAACTTAATCGAACACCTTCAGAGACCACCAGTACTCTCAACTCCGAACAAAGGCGAAGAGCTATACCTATACCTTGCTGTGTCATCTCATGCTCTAAGCGCCGCTTGGTGAGAGAAGACAAACGCACGCAGTGGCCATTATACTTTGTGAGCAAGAGGTTTACAGGGGCGGAAGCCAGATATCCTAAACTTGAGAAACTAGCATACTATTTACTAATCACGTCACGAAAACTGCGTCACTATTTCCAATCTCATTCCATCAGAGTTCTGACCGATCAACCACTAAGGCAGGTACTCCATCGTCCCGACAGTTCTGGGCGACTACTTAAATGGTGCATTGAACTAAGTCAATATGATATCACCTATCATACTCGCACCGCCATCAAGAGACAAGCCATGGCCGATTTCATTGCCGAATTCACCACCAACGAAGGTAAGGAGCAATCAGAAATAGCAGAAGACATCAAGTGGAATCTCTTTATGGATAGTGCGTCAAACAAACAAGGCTCAGGGGCAGGTGTGGTAATAATCACTCCCAGGGCAAATAAGCTACACTATGCTCTAAGGTTGGAATTCGCTGCCACCAACAACGATGCAGAGTATGAAGCAGTGATAGCTGGATTAGAACTTGCCTTAGAAATCGGAGCCAATTCTTTGTGTCTTCATAGTGATTCTCAACTTATTGTAAATCAAATACTAGGAGAATTTCAAGCTCGAGAAGAACGACTCATAGCATATCTAAAGAAGACCAAGTTGCTTCTCGATCAATTGGATCGCTATTTAATCAAACACATCCCTCGGGAAGAGAACCAAGAGGCCGACGAATTGGCGAAGCAAGCTAGCATGAGAGACGGCACTATTTCCGGAGCAGTGGCCATCTCAAAGCAACTGACCCCAAGTTTTGAGCAGGTGAATCTGATAGCTACAATCAAAGAGGAAACTTGGATGACTCCCATCCAAAAATACTTACAAGACGCACACTGCCCGACAAGCGTAACGAAGTTAAGAAAATCTTGAGGAGAGCTTCCCGCTACACAATACAAGAAGGCACCCTTTATCGGTGCGGCTTCTCTAACCCCTTATTAAGGTGTGTCGCTGAAAGGGAAGCAAAGGAAATCTTATCTAGCATCCATCAAGGAAGCTGCGGAGATCACAATGGAGGGCAGGCTCTGGCAAAGAAAATACTCCGATATGGATACTTCTGGCCCACCTTAAACAAACACGCCTTAGATTTCGTCAAAAAATGTGATAGATGTCAGAAATTTGCGAAGATTCCGCGGCTACCCACAACTGAGATTACACAAATGACCAGCCCTTGGCCCTTTGCAGTATGGGGAATTGACCTGATTGGCGAGCTGCCAATGGGCCGAGGCGGAGCCAAATATGCTATAGTCGCAGTCGACTATTTCACCAAATGGGTGGAAGTAGAACCCCTAAATAAATTATCTTCAGCAAAAGTTATTAACTTCTTGATCAAAAATGTTCTATGCAGGTACGGGGTCCCACTTAAAATCATATTGGACAACGGACTTCAGTTTGATAGCGAGGATTTCGCCAATTGGTGCCAAGAGCACGGGATTCACAAAAGCTTCTCATCTGTAGCTTATCCTCAGGCAAACGGACAAGTCGAAGCTGTCAACAAAATTCTCAAAACTCTAATCAAAAAGAAACTTGAAAAGTCAAAAGGCGCTTGGGTGGATGAACTTCCGACGGCACTTTGGGCCTATCGCACATCTTTCAGAACATCAACTGGGCATACTCCTTTCTCTTTGGCATACGGATCGGAGGCTATGCTCCCAGTTGAAACTATAGTGCCTTCCCATCGTAGAATCCACTATAACCCAGAAGAGAACGAGGAACTCCTTCACATGTCTTTGGATCTAACTGAGGAAAGAAGAAATGATGCGGCCCTCAAAGCAGCAGCTCACAAGCAAAAAGTGGCAGCGCAATACAACTCCAAAGTCAAGCATCGTAGCTTACAAGAGGGGGATCTTGTCCTCAAGCGAATCTTCCCGCGCCCCGGAGCACTAGATCCAATCTGGGACGGACCATATGTAATTCATAAAGATCTCCACAACGGAGCTTATATTTTGTCAATAGTGGACGGAGAGGTGTTCCAGAGGGCATGGAACATCCAACACCATCGTCGATACTTTTCTTAACTTGTACTGCCCATATGAAGTGAATTAACAAAGAGAATCAGTAGACGTAGGCATTTTTGTGCCGAACCACTTTAAAACTTGTCTCTTTTTTAACTTGTTCCTTTGTGTCTTGGCTACTTGTTAACTTTATCCTTTTCTGTTGAACAAAATCCTGTGCATATAGCATTTCCATTCAAGGCACTCCACAGCGCAACTTCACCTGGACAAGTTCTAACAGGTACTATGCGAATCTATGCCCTCGCCAATGAGACACTTTTGCTCCGGCATCCCTCTGCTGCGGGTTAACTCATTGCTCACGACGGCCCTTAAAGCCAACTGTAATGAGCCGATTATAAGCCACCGAGAAGGCCGACTATAGCCGAGGCAGCTTATTACGGCGTTCGGCTCGCCGGCAGCCGTGAACCTACTTTAAGCCCCAGCATAAGGTGTGGCCAGCCAGGGGTAGTTCACGGTTGATGATCGGCACCCACGCTAGCCGGCTACAGTAAATCGAATAATACCCACGATTATGGGCCATAATGGCCCGGGTAGTTACTGTGCACGATCTCGGCTCCGATGTGTCTTAAGTACGGCTGTGGTAAAAAAAGATGAACTCCCCACGGAGGCGTAAGATAGGTGACAAATGTCTCCAAGACCCACAGCTAGGGAAAGTGACTACAAAACCCGTTTGCCACGAACTTAAGCACATCGAAGGCCTTCCGTGATTGGAAGTTTTACTGTTTCTTATATTTCTACTTTATTTAAAAACTTTCCTCCTATCCTCCATAACAATCCCTAAAGTACAAGACACAAGATAGGAGACGCTCACTAAGAACTCACAATTGGATGACGAGTCAATCAACTGCATTCCATACTCACTCATATAAGACATTCAAAGCAACCGTCTACAACTAAAACATGAAGGGCGGTACTTTCTTCTTTTGTGTATAAATACGTAGCTATAATTTATTCGCATATCACATTAAACGTTGCAAGGTATGAAATTACATGTTAAGCCAGAACTTGGCATCAAACACGATCGAATCACAGGCATATGCACAGCTATACTTCTTATGCAACACATCAAAATAACGAAAGCATTCAAATACAATAGAATCAGCCTAAGTTAAAAATTACACGCCACGAATAAAGTCGTTTGTTACAAGTAACATAATTACAGCCTAAAAGTCACGTTGCTGATTTGAGACTAACATAGACAGCAATGTCAAGTAAACAAAAAATATCCAGGTCAAGTCATGGAGTCGGCTGCATCGGAGCTGCACACTTGTCCTGCTGGCTCTCTGGGATCTCTTTAACTGTGGAGTGGGAACTCTCAGCATGTTGACCAGAAGAAGTTGGTGCTCCGGAGGTCCCGCCTGTCCGATCAAGGAAAGAATTCATTAATAATAAGCAACCAAGTTACAGAAAGCTAAAAGGGAAGACTTACCAGCATCTGCTCCTTGATCATCATCCTCTAACTGCACACCTACCTCCTCAGCAGTAAGCAGCCGCATACCCTCCTTCACCGCCGCTTTCTCCTCCTTGGAGAATTGAGCCGTAACCACGTCCATTCTAAAGGCCACGCCACCCTCCTTATCTACAACGGCCTTAGCCTCCTCCAAGGCCCTGAGATAAATCCTGGCCATGACTCGGGGGTAATCATCCATCCAAGATAAGTTGCCCTGTTTCCAAGTGCGAAAGTATATATCCTGAAGCATCTCATCCATTATCCCCTTATTCTCCTCGAACTCCCTTATTCGGTCCTCAGAAGCCAACAGCTTTGCAATTGAAGCATCCCTCTCCGATTGGTATCGCGAGTAGTCGGTCTGAAAGGATTTCCTCATCGTCTCCATCTCCTCCTTCAGCTTGGTTTGAGCAAGCTCCACGGCCTCAAGTTTCTCGGATAACTCATGTACCCGCTCGAGATCCGCTTGCCGAACCTCATCCACCGTTGCAATAGCCGTATCAATCCATTCCTTACAGACGGCCTCCATTTTCCGTAACTCTGCCCTGCTGGCCTCTTCCATGGTCTTCTTTAATTGCCTAGAGGCGGCCTCATGTTGAGAGATCTGGATGGCCTGATCAGCGAGTTGTTTGGCCTGGTCGGAAACAATTAACCGCAGTTGAATGTTAGCACTGCCGATTTCTTCTCCGGCCTTGACCAATCGAGCATGATGCCTCATCAGCTTCCTGGTTTCCTCAGCAACCCGGTCAATGTTTGCCTTAGCTTCATCCCCCAAAGTTACAACCCGAGTGCAAGCAAATCAAGGTCCAAGGACTTAGCTTCATCTAGTACTCTTACCATAGGGTTGCGAGGGAGAAGGTGCTCACCGGTAGCCTCATCAAAGGTAATATCATGAGAACCAGGAACCAGATCCGGATGACCCGCAAACGGGTTACGAGCCAAGCCGGGATGATCTATCGGGGTAACGGTAGGATTTTCAGATGGGTGCGGAGAAGGTATAAACTCCGTATTCTCCTCCATGGTATCCTGAAGAGGCTGGGTTGGGGGCTGAGGACTAGGTGAAGATTCAAACAAGGAGAGACTCCTCTTCTTCCTTTGGATATCCTCTTCGATAACTCCAAGAAGAGGACAGTAGCCGACTACATCTCCAGGACGGTTAGCCGGAGGCTTTGGTTTAGTAGAAGCCTTGAGGAGTTTGTACTGTTCAAGACAGTGCCGAACATATGACATCTTGGCCACCTTACCCGCTCCTGTAATAAAAGCCAAGTGTTATAAGCATACATTGAGCTATGATTCAAGAAATACATCAAGTTAAGAAGAGTAAAAAGACGCATTTGTTATACAAACCCTGGGGAGGAGTAGGATATTGCAATAAGTCCTGAATCTCATTCCAGGACGGGAGCGGGCCGTAAAATATTTCTAAATCCTTATCATAAATGAAGTCAGCGGGGGTCAAAAAGTCACCATGATTCATAGGAGTCGCCATAGCTGAAGCGCTCTTAGAAGATGAATTAGCACCGATCTCGGCCTTGTCAGCCTTCTTAGACTTCTCCACCAAAGCCGATCCTTCCTCCGACCCTTCAAAAGCAAGGCGGAAAGCATCATCTGTCCACTCCTGGATCACACCTGCCTGCTCAGAAGACAAAGCCCCAGTTCCACCACCGCTCTGTCCGTCACCACCATCATCGCTATGACCATCACCATCACCTTCTCCACCGCTTCCAGTCTCCGCCTTACCTCCTTCACCCTCGCCTCTCTCCTCCTCCACATCTTCTTCCTCCGGAACATCGGGACATGTGCTAGGGGAAGGTCCATCGGACTTCTTAAGTTTCTTCCCCCCGACAATTGGATGCTTCGAGAAGGGTTTCCTTTTACTGCTCTTCGCCGTAGCCCCTCCTTTAGCTTTGGCGGCCCTCTCCTCAGCTGTGTCTCTCTGCTTGACCACAGACTGGCGTGGAAGAATCAGGTTGAGCCCCAGAAGAGTAGCGTTCCTGATCAAATAAGAAGCCGCCCTCTCCCTTTCCGGGATGGCTTCTATTTTCGCATCCATCTGAACCAGACGATCGTTCTCTACAACCGCAAAACCACCTGTCACTAGCAAGAAAAAAAGCACGTAAGAAGAAGCATCACAGTCGGAATGGAAATGATAAATGAGATTCAACTTACAGCCAGAGGTGAAATGGCGGAAAGAAACGGAGTCGTCTTTGACAAAGAACCATTCCTTCTTGAACATGCTGAATTTTGAATATAAATCCAGGACTGACTTGAAAGACACGGCCGACTCTAAGCTAATGTACGGAGACCCCTTCTTGTAGCCTCTCAAGTTGTATAGATACCGGATTTCCTGGTTGGAAGGAGGACGCCCGTATCTCCTCTGGAAGATAATGAACAGACTCACCAAGATCGCATAGGAGTTGGGCTGAAGCTGGAAAGGAGCCACCTTCAAGTATGTAATGAAGCTGATTATCCAAGCATTGATAGGTGGGATGGCACCACACATGAAGTGATACCTACTATAAGCAAAATATCCTTCAGGGGGGTTATACGGCATCACTCCTTCCCCCGGCAACAACATATGCGCTCTGTCGATCCCAAAAGAGCGAGAAATAACATCAAGCTGCTCATCTTTGAGGGAGCTAGGAAAGCAATCAGGCGGTGAGTTCAGGAGCTCCTGAGGACCATACCCGTCTACTAGCGATCTCGGGGTTGGTCCCTGTCGTTCTGGTGCTGCCTGAACTGGGGGCACTATGGAGGACTCTCCTCGGTCCTTGGAATTCTTTTTGTCAGAACGAGTTTCTACTTTATGAGACATTATCTGCAACACGAGAAAACACATTGTTAGAACAAGAGATGTAGAGATATAAACAAGCAAGTGTATGCAGTCTGGAATTTCACTCGTAATTCAAAACATAAATGCTTCGTTCGGTAGTTCAAGTCTTCGAGTTCATTCGGTACTCATACTTCCTAAGTGTCGTTCGGTAATTCGAGTCTTCGAGTTCATTCGGCACTCATACTTCCTAAGTGTCGTTCGTTAATTCGAGTCTTCGAGTTCATTCGGCACTCGTACTCCCTAAGTGTCGTTCGGTAATTAGAGTTTTCGAGTTCATTCGGCACTCATACTCCACGGATTCATTCGGTAGTTCAAAACATAAAAGTCATTCGGAAATTACCTGGACCGGTGGTCAAACGTGATTCGGCAGTATGATTGATTCGGCATGAAAGAATATGGTTCGGCTATTTCAGTTAGTAAGGAATAATGAAAGAGTATGGCCCATACTTATAGGCAAATAGAAACAACCGGACCAACTGGTTTGGCGCTCGGGACCGAATGAGAGTGTCCATGTCGAAAGGCCTAAAACAAAGCACGACATATGCTGGCATATGCCCCACTTTGGGGGGGCAAATGTTGGGTGTGTTTCCATCACTACCGAACCAGAAGCCACTCCACCTGCTACCGAACCAGAAGCCACTCCATCACTACCGAACCAGAAGCCACTCCACCTGCTACCGAACCAGAAGCCACTCCATCACTACCGAACCAGAAGCCACTCCATCACTACCAAACCAGAAGCCACTCCACCTGCTACCGAACCAGAAGCCACTCCACCTGCCACCGGACCAAAGTCCCACCGAACCTACCGGACCAAAGTCCCACCGAACCTACCGGACCAAAGTCCCACCGAACCTACCGGACTAAAGTGCTACCAGACCAAGGTCTCAGCTCCAACCATCTACCACCGGACCAAAGCACTACCGAACCAAGGCGTTGCCGAACCAACGTTGCCAAGCCAGATTGCATCAGCCCAGGCCCACCAGCAACTATATACATCCAGAACCCCTACTCCCAGCCTCACTCTATAAATAGAGGGGTAGGGGTACAACAATGGCGGACAAGTTTGAGAGCTCAAGCACGGATAGAACTTTCAAACAACTTTCATATACTTGTATCAAAGCTTTGTACTTGTAATCTGAACAGTAAAAGAGAATAACATATAAAGTGGACGTAGGCACATTCTGGCCGAACCACTATAAATCTGTGTGTCTTTTACAGTTTAGTCCCTGCTTTTTATATATTTGCCTAAACCACCCAGATCACTAAAAACAACATAAAATCAACTAAATCATACGACTTGAAGGTGTTTGCCCATTTTTTGTGCAAACAAATGATGACTATAAAAGTGAAATTATATGATTCTACAAGTAAAAAAAATGATTTAAATAAAAATATAATTGTTTGTGAAATTATACTAAATATTTGAAGTTAATTAACTACATTTCTGAAATGCTATTAATTCTAATGTAAATGATAATACAACATTTGTAAATGATGTAGTTGATAATAATGAACCAAATGGCTAAATTTAATTAAAGGCTATTATAGCATTTTTGTAAATGTTATAATGGTTGAATTTAACTAAGTTTATTTGAAACTAATGTAACCCTATTACAGCATTTTAAATGTTGTCTTTTGTTAAATTGAACTGTTTTAAATGTGACTTTCCGTAGCATTTTCTAAATGCTGCGAAAGTTGAATTTTCATTGTTTTAATTAATTTAAGTGAACGAATGAACTTTGAAAAGTTAAATTTTTGGAAATTTAATAATTTAATTATTAAATATAATAACTTCATTTTATGATTTAAAATGAAGTAATTTGTTTCGAAATATAAACTATTTTGAAATATGATATTTTGATATTTTGAAATGGATTTTTGAATGATATTGAATTTTGAAATGATATTTGATTTCGAAGTATAAAATACCATTTTGAAATTTTAACCCTGGGATGTATTTAATTTATAGTTTAAATGATCCTTAAGGGATGGGCGATCCCAAGCAACCTTTGAGTTATTGTGCATTTCTACTACAGTTCACTTGAGTTGGTTTACATTATATAAGTATATATTGTCCTGACTCGAGTGTTTTGTATCTTACTTTAGGCTCGGGTCAGCCTGAGTATTTACAGCTTAGCTTTGGATCTCTTTCTAGAGCTAGGAATCACTGGAGATTCTGCTAGTCTAGTTATCTGTTCCTTTCAGTTCAGTTGTTCTATTTCAGTTCTGGTATTCATAAACTTCTATTTATTTGAGATTTCTATTGTATATGTTTTCAAACAGATATTATGTATTATGTTTTGAGAGTTTGTTATAGTAGCTTCATGAACTACTATGGTTTTTATATTCCGCTGTGAGTTATTCTAATATGTTCAGTGTCTGTGATTCAGTGTATTTGATTTCATTTGCTCCAAATTTATTTACAATCTGTTATTTTGAATTATTGAAGTCAGACATGTGTGGATTATTGTCGATTTGAATGGTCCAAAATAGTCGGTCGTTACATTATTGTTCCTTTCCTAAACTCTGGGTGCCCATAATTTTCCACACGGGCAGTCTAGAGTTGGGTTTTTCAGATAGTCAGGTTTAGTAGATTATCTGGAGCTAGTTCACTTCATCGGAGTTGATGACTGCACTTGCTTCTCTTTGTGCAACGTGATGGTGGTTCGAGCTGATGTTGGAGTTGTTGGAGGCATTCTCTTTTGTAGATCATTTGGAGTTATCACTTTTGTTTTCCACTATATCATTATTTATCTATGATATTCTTGTATCATATTGATATCATTTTTTATATCATTCTGGATATTGTATTCCTTGGAGTTGTATATGATATCATCTATCTTTCTTCCGCTGTGTTGTTATAATTAATGGTTTTATATGCTCCGGGGAGGCAGATTCGGCGTTTGAATCTATGGCATTTGAGTACAAGTGAAGTATGGGTGCCGATTTTCGAAGGCCGAGTCCGGGATCTTTATAGTGGTATCAGAGCTAAGGTTAAACTTTAGCTCAGGAGTATAACACATTAAGTAGCTCAATAGAGATAGGGTGAAGTATACCCTAGAATGAGTATCTCTAAGATATCCGTCTGTATGTCTCAGTAAATTCTCTTACTATTCACCGATAGTGAGTATGAGTGCAAGAAGAGGATGAGATAGGGGGCAGGGGAATACGACTATAAATGGTCAATACCCTGTAACAACAAGGAAACAATCTTTTCTCTACCAATCTCTTTTGTTCGTCATTTTTTCTCAATTCTTTTATAGTTCCTGGTAGATCCAGGAAGTAAATTCGATATATTAAAATGGGACATAAACTCCAAATAGGTCAGAATTGTTTGTTTGGATGAATTGGTTGCTTTGTTTGCTATGGTTGATAGGTATACTTTAGTTTCTAAACTAAAAGTTTTGAAATTGTATCCATATATCTATCTATTTTTTGGGTCCTAATATATTCTACGAATGGTTAGTTATCCCTTCGAACTAACCAATGCAACTGCACATTTCGTAGATTTGGATGACCCGAGAATAGTGTGAAAAACTTAATAGATTCTTTCTTGTATCTATTATTGATATTCTAATTTGCTAAGCCAAATGCAGAATAGATATTCAGTTGATTTGATGAAATATTTTTCATCTATCTTCGTGTCTCCTTGGCAAATTTCGAGGATGAAATTTTTTAAGAGGGGAAGGTTGTAACGACCCCGGATTTTTATATAAATTTAAATTGATAATTAATTAATTTTTGAATAAAATTTGTGAAATAAATCGATAGATTGATTACGAGTTTCCCCTATCCAAATAAATTCTGTATAAATCATTTAAAATTTAAAATATTGTATATATATTGTATATACATGAATATATATGTATTTGAGCATATATGAGTAAATTTGAAATGACATATATATATATTTGATTTGAATTTAAATTGTAAATAAATGGTTTAAAAATGAAAATATATAAGATATAAAGTATAAAGTAAATACATTGGATAAAAATCAAATAACAGATTAAAAATCTAGAAGTTCACCTATATAACAAAATGAATATAAAAATAATTAGTATTAAATTTAGAAATAAATGATTGAGATAGAAATAAATATAAAAATACATAAGGTAAGTTATAGAAAATTATATATAGTAAATAAATTAGTTAAATTATAATAATATATCGAATATAAAAATGCATTCAAAAATAATAAAAGAAAATTTAAAATAAAATAGATTCAAGCACAAACAAATAATTATATATTCATGAACCAATTGCAAATGAAAAAAAAAATCAAATAAGAAAACAAAAATACATGTATAAAAAGTTTGTAAAGGAAGATATCAAGTTATCTCATATATTTGTTGCAGCCGAAAGAAGAAAATTTTATAAATAATAAAAAGATGGTACAATGCTAATTAATGTAGCACCCAAAATGTTCTCATCAGCCACCAACGCAAGAAATATCCCTGCTCAATTTTTGTACAAAATATAAACATTTGTACAACACATTACATCACCTGTACACTTCAATTCAGTTGAGAAAACAACAACATTTATCATCCTTATAATATCACTTCTCGTTCCAATATTCATCCACCACTATAAACTGAGAAAAACTGAAGTAAAAATCATTTTTAAACAAACAAACTTCAGATTAAAACATTAAAACAAAATTTACACAAGTTTGAGAACAAGGAAGGCTTCCAGCTAACAACTTCAACCTAGTTTTCAACTTTCCAAAGTTTAAAAAGATTTCAATTTCAACTTAGATGTCTATAACTTCAACACTTCTGGAAATCAAGATGTTTAAGGTGAGTAATATATATATTTATTTAAACCTGAATTTATGTTGCCATTGCTCTGTTTGCATATACATGTACCAGTGTTCTTCCTCTTTGTTATTTCACAAAGCACCAGGCAACATCAAAAAAATTCAAGTTCTTCTTTTCTCATCAATATTAGGCCTTGCTTTTAAAAACAAATATGTATGTTTAAGTTTGAGTTGCCATCTAAAAATAGTTGTATGACATAAAAATGCATGTAGAATGGAAACTCAAGTTTTTTACAGTGAAAAAATTTGTTTCTGGAAATTTCAAATATCAAGAAACACTAATTCAAGAACATGAATCGAATCCCTGGACCAAACTATGATTTTTAAAACTAAAATGATGATTTTTAGTTGCGTGATTTAAGAGTAGTTGATTTTTGGTTGAAAATTGAGTTTTGATCGATTTCCAGCGATCAATAGATAAGTGGATGTTGGGGTTGATTGTGGAGATGGAGGAGGATACATGGTTGCTTCGAAAAATGGTTGGAGGTGGCGAAAATGACGGTGGCGATAGTGGCATGGAATTTTTATTTCTAAACCTAGTTTTAGGTGAGTTTACGAATTCGATTCGTTCGATGTCGACGATGGATTGAGTGTCGCGGGGTTTTGGGGAGTGGTAGCCTGGTCGTTGACCAAGGCGAGGCCGGAAGTTGGGGTTGTCTGGTGGTCGGAGCGCCGAGGACGTGGCGTTGATAGGTTTGGGGTGTGATGGGTTCGAGTGTTCCAGGTTTCGAGTTTCAACTCGAATTTCGACCTCGAGGCGGTGACGTAGTTAGGGTGGTCGGAGCTCGATCTGGAGATGATCGGCGATGCACTCGACGTTGTAGTGATGCCGGAAGCCGGTCAACGGCGATGTACACGTGCACGAGCACTTTGTGCCTGAGGATCTGAGTGTTTTGTTTGCCCGGGAAGAACGAGTGATTCCTCGCGTCGTACTCGAGTAGATTGTGTTGTTTACTCGAAGCAAAATGGCCAGAGCTCGGGTCAAAATTTTGTACAGGCTTTCAAACCTGAAACTATTTTGTTTGGGAATTTTAAAACAAAAATTAAATTATGAAGCAAGGTTTGAACTGAGATTTCAGAAGTAAAGTTAAATATAACTTCAAATTCAATTTGAAATTTAGTTTGTGGAATTTAAGTTTTAAAAATTTAAATTGTTTAAAAACTTAAAGGTGTTTGAAGCAATTAAGTGAAAATAAAGATTTGAATTTAACTTGTATTTTGAATTGAAAAAGAGAATTTAAACAAAGTTCTAAAAACCTGAACTTAATTATATTTTGAATTGAATTCCAAATATTGAAATGAAATTAAGTTTTATAAAATTTAAATCTTTAAATAAGTTTAAATGTTAAGGTCTTCTTTTCATATGTGAAATTTAAAGTAAATTGATCTTTAACTTTATTAAAGTTAAATAAGAATTCATTGTAAATCTTGAAATAGAAGTGAAGTTTTAAATGGAAATTTGAAATGAATGGTTTCAACCATTTTTTATAAGTGATAATTAAATCATGAATATAAATGAGTTGGCTTTAAATAATGAAGATAATTCATTGAGAATGAATTCTTAATAGCTAATCAATTTATCATCAATAATGATTTAATGTAAGTAAATTTCTTTAGAAAAGTAATTAAAGGAATTTAATAGTTGATAAAGGTTATTAACTAAGATTATTTAAATAAATAATCAATGTGATTAATTTTAACAATTAATCTAGAATAATCACTTGATAATTTGGGAAAATATAATTACTTAAAGAGTAATAAATAGATAATTACTGAATGTAATTAATTGAATAATGATTTGAAATTTGAGTAAATTATTTGTTAATAAATTAAAGGATTAATTAATGATGGTGATTAATTAAGATTAATTTAATAATTAAAGATTAATTGATTCATTAATTAAGAATGATTAGTTAATAATTAAGGGTTAACTAATAAATTTGAAAGGAAGATTTATTTCAAATAATTTGCAATTAACTTATGATAATTAACCTGGATTAATAATTGATACATCTGATTTAAATGCATCAGTTGGTTAATAAATTTACTTGTGAATGTTTGGACTTGACTAAATGATTGAATTGTTTGATATTCTGATCTGTGATGCTGTATGATATAAATTCTGATTTGTGTGTGATATGTACTGTAGTTATTTATCTGGGATGAATGTAAATTATTATCTGTGACTTATATATCTGTGATATGTGATTTGTAAATGAAAGATAAGCGTTATAGTTATACCGCTTATCAACTATATTTCTGTATTTTGATCTGTGATGATTTATTGATGTTGCACTACTATGCGAAACCCCTGGACAACACCATACACACACAAATATGGATTTCACGTGGAAATCAATTAAGTCGTAGATTTTTGACAAATTTCAAAGATTGAATTCTTGAATCCAAATAGTTTTGGAATTTGAATTGAGAGCTTTGCAAATGAGTTTCAAATGTAAAAGTTATTTTAAATAACTTAATAAAGCTTGATATTTAATAAATTGATTTAAATTTTAATTCAATATTTGAAATTTAATTAAAATGATTTGGGAAACTAATTATTTTCAACTGATAAAAGCTCTCATATAAGAAATGGATTTCCAATTTGAATTAAAGGAATTTCAAATTTGAATTGAAAATGGTTTTCCAAGTTACGAATAAATCTTTGGAATTGTTCTGAAAGCTATAAGTTAAATCTTTGTTTAAAATATTTAATGAGTTAATCCAATGGAAATGGAAATTGATTTGGAAAATCTGTGAATGAATCTTTGTGAAACTAGGTGAACTTTATGAATTGAATCTTTTTGTAAAAGATTAAAATGGTAATTTGTTTAAACCATTTGAAAGGAAAGTTTTGGGAAATAAGTTGTGACTTAATTGAAATCCCAATATCCATATGTTTTTAAATATTACGCTCATTATTCGGTTTAGCCGGGAGAGGACTTTGTGTCATATAACCCATTCCGAATAATGATATGTCGTATATGGATAGCATTTGAAGACCGGTGGTGAAGACCGGGTATTTGTGAGAACGATAGGATAACCTATCGATTGTCTCCGCACTGAGTCGCGCCGGTATAGAGATTTCCTAAGTGATGGGAAGTCCGATCGGGATTGTGAATACTCGGATTGCAAGGGCTTCTTCGAAAGTGCCTTCGGTTCTGTTCGAACCCGGAACAGACTTGTATGGTTGTATGTCTGACACTACACTTTGAGATATAAAACTGATTTCTTTCAAATACATTTATGTTTGGTGGCGGAGAATTTATTCTCTTAGCTTAACACCCTTCTCTGAGACGTACGAGCTCAGAGGTTATGTAGTTGAAGGTTATCAGTGATATACTCCCAATTTGGTAGTGTGGCATGCTAAGTGTTGCTGTGTGTTGATGATCATTTGTTGATCAAAGCATGGCTTTTTGAAAAAGCGTAGCTTTGTGAAAGAGACCTCATCGAACCTCACAGACCGGAAATGATTGAAACAGGAAAAATGCGGCAAGGTTTCAGGGGTAGCTCCCCTAGGGTATGACCATTCCTTCTGGAAAAAGGTGATGTCATGGTATGGAGCCCAGATATTTACCTGTGTGGTTGCTCCAATCTCATTTTCTGTGTGGTTGTTGTTGTGTGATTGAGGGCCCTCGGATAAAGGTCCCAATGGACCGGGGGTGGCATATCTCAGGTTTACTACTCGGGAAGTGGGTAACCGGCCTTGTGTTGGCACAGAGCCAGGTGTTTCTCGGGGCGTCCCTCCAGAGGCGTTTCTACGTGGCATAGGAAGTTCCTTAGCCTGACCATTTGTTGGAAATCCAATCCCCAATACGAAACATGTACAGTTTTAGTTGTAGAACCTGCCATTTACTTATGGTGGTCACCACTGTTTAGATGGTAGCTATAGTAGGCATAGTTCGAAATGTATATGCTGACTAAGATTAATATTATACTTTCGAAATGGTTTTATACACTATGCGCTAATAGTAATAATATCGGATGATTTTGCTTAGTAATCATTTTTGACTATCATAAGGAGAAATCTCCTCCAATTCTGCGTTGGCATTGTGTGTATGGCGGGAGGCCTTATGGTAGTTTCATTTTCCAAAAAGCATTGCGGATTCCAATGTTTAAAATTCTTTTGTTGTTTAAAGATAAACCGTTTTTGTTACTCACACCAGTCCCATGACTGACCCGGAGTTTATTGTTCCTTTCCTAAACTCCGGGTGCCCATAATTTTCCACACGGGCAGTCTAGAGTTGGGTTTTTCAGATAGTCAGGTTTAGTAGATTATCTAGAGCTAGTTCACTTCATCGGAGTTGATGACTGCACTTGCTTCTCTTTGTGCAACGTGATGGTGGTTCGACCTGATGTTGGAGTTGTTGGAGGCATTCTCTTTTATAGATCATTTCGAGTTATCACTTTTGTTTTCAGCTGTATCATTATTTATCTCTGATATTCTTGTGTCATATTGATATCATTGTTGTATATCATTCTGGATATTTTATTCATTGGAGTTGTATATGATATCATCTATTTCTTTCTTCCGCTGTGTTGTTATACTTAATGGTGTTATCAGCTCCGGGGAGCCAGATTCGGCGTTTGAATTTACGGCATTTGAGTACAAGTGAAGTACGGGTGCCGATTTTCGAAGGCCGAGTCCGGGATCTTTACATTTCGTATACATATACTTTTTCTAAATGTCGTACCGATTATATATAAACTTATATTACATATATAAACTTAAACATTTCATGTCTAAACAAGTTGACATTTACAGTGCATAAATATATGCCAAAACAATATATAAACAATACTACCTATGCTTCACATAATCAACAAAATATAGGTATACCTGTATATATAAATACGTTCTTTCCCTAAAACAAGAAGAGGGCTGTGGTTAGGTGGTAGAGTGGTGCTCGTCCATGGCTAAAGGCGAGGAATGGCATGGGTTTAGAGGAAAAGGCCTAGAGGGGATTATGGCTGTAAAATGGGTTGTCTCAGCGAGCAGGAGCTAGTGGACTCGGGCAGCACTGCAGGGTCTCGGCAGGGTTTGTTTGCGGATCTCAGTGGTGGTGGTCCATATGGCGGCTGTTGAGGCTATCGATGGCGGTGCTGGGTCTCATAGGTGCGAATGGGATGGGTTGTGGATGGAACGATGGAAGGTGCTGGTGTTTTAGGTGTGGGCATGGGTTTCGGCTGTCAATGTGTGTGGTCTGAGATGGAGGGGATGACAAGGCTATGGTGTGGTCTTGGGTCTGGAAACTCGGGGCTGTAGTGGTTGACATTGGGAAGTGGTTGTCAAGGCGGAGCATGGAGGAGGGTGGCGGCGAAAGATAGGTGGGTCGGTGGAAGTCGAGTGGAGTAGTCTGTACGGTAGTGGCTGCATATGTGAAGCGCGGAGTTGATGGCTTTCAGGGCGATCAGTGGAGGTGGAACATCGGTCGGGGAGGTAGATAAAGTAGGTGGTATGGATTTGTTCGGTGAAAAGTTGATGGCCTAGGAGGTGGATGAAGTGGGAGAAGAGCGGATCTGTTGCTTGAAGTCTGGGTTCAAAGCAAATAAGGGAGAGCAGTGGGAAGGCAAACAAAATCAGCAGGAAAATTTATATAACTTTATTTATTATAATATATATATATATATATATATATTTATATTTATATTTATATTTATAAAGAAAGATGGGAACAAAAAACGGAATGCCAGAGAACGAAATAAATATAAAATAGGGGAATACCCAAAAGCCAGGGAATAACAAAAGTAAAAAAGCTAAATTTCAAGAATATTAATGGCAAATAGCTGTTGATATTATACGGTTGGCAAATGAAAAGACAAAGGAAACAAAAGGGTTCAATACGGAACCGATACGTCAACTCGTTTTGTCGATTTCATCGCGTACCGGACACCGAAATGCACAAATAAATATACTATAGAGATCAGCACGACGAGACAAACAAATTGGTACACAGATACCATCGGTATGACTATCTTATCAAAAGTCGATATTCGCGGTCAAACTACTGTAAATTTGCCGAAAATGAGTTAAACGGTGCTAGAGAAGTCCAAATTTGACGAAATGAATTATGACGTTTCACTCAGAAAATAGTTTACATTTTTATTATATAAAAATATTCATATTTTGAAAATATTTTAATTTCATCATATTAACTGATTTTAAATTAAAATTGTAAATTACACAACAAAACTAACTTCCAAAAAAAATTTTAGCTAAATTTTATTGTTTCATTTCAAGCAAAATTTTAGTTAATTACGTTATAAAAACCATTAAAATTTACGGGTCGTTATATGCATATATTCAAGAGGAGTTATCAAACTCAATGGGAGTTATATCATATTTTGTAGACATGAATAATTAATGGTTGTCATCATCAAAAAGGGGGTGATTGGTAATACCTCAATTATTGATTTTAATGATAACAACCTTGATAGCAACAATATACAT
Source organism: Allium fistulosum (assembly GCA_030737815.1). Taxonomy (NCBI): domain Eukaryota; kingdom Viridiplantae; phylum Streptophyta; class Magnoliopsida; order Asparagales; family Amaryllidaceae; genus Allium; species Allium fistulosum. The sequence continues at coordinate 242,851,257 of CM060902.1, forward strand.
TCATAAAATATAGATACTAATGTATTTTCAAGTTATGTAGTATATAGCACATGATATTATAAAAGTATTGAATCGAAGACTATGCAGTATAAAGACTCAAGAAATGGACACGAAGAATCTTGAGTACAAAAACCAAGATATGAAGATCTCATGACTATATTACTGTGCATAGAGTCATAGAATAATATTAAAGTCCCTGGTAGCAATCTTTGATCTTTATCTCTTATTTTCTATCTTTTATATTTTTTTAAAAACAAATTAAAATTCCAAAATATATTTCAAAATATTTTATACATTTTTCAAAGTTCAAAATGTTTATAAACTATGTTCAAAATATTTTACAAAGTATCAAATTATTTTACAAAGTATAGGATTTTTAAAACATTTAAAAATAAACAAGATTTCAAAATATACATGCACATGTCGACATATAGGCAGGTTATCTGTCGACATACATGCCACAAAACACTTTTTCAAATTTTGAAATGAGGTGTCTATTCATCGCAACTCTTCACAAATGGACACAACTGTTTATACACTATATATAGGGGGTTTCAAATGAATTTTTTAGCAGTTATTATCTTATTTTCTTCCCTTCTCTTACTCCCTTGAAAACTCCATTCAAATTATACTCTTTTTTGTTCAAAATCAAATAAAATCAATTCAAACTTCTTTGTATTGTTTCAATAGTACTTTCGTACTGTTTTGAAATAATCTCTCTCTCAAATCAAAGATCAAAGTGTTGTCCAAGAGGCTACATGATTCACTATATCCAAAGTTTAAGATATTGTCTTTGGAAAAACCATTAAACTTTATTTGTATTTGCTTGGGTGTGATGTTGCCTATTCAAGACAATTACGTGTGCTTGGTAGCTTGGAAATCCGAGTGGGTGTGCTTGTAGCTCGTCCAAATCAAGTGGGTGTACCCTGAGCTCGGAAAATCAAGAGGGTGTGTATCGTTGCTTCTGAATCAAGATTGTATTTAGGTTTGCCTTCTGGACGTTTATAGATTGGCGTTTGAAATGGAATATGTACAAGTAATTGTAAGGAAATGGATGTAGGAGAAATTCGAACTGGTATGAAATCACTGGCGTCATCTCTCTAACTCTCTACTTTACTGTATTGCTTTTAATTTTATCTGTGATTGCATCTGTGATTGATTGTTGATATATTTCAGTGTTGAAAATCTATGATTTAATATTAAATTTGAAAGAAATTCAAAAAGAAATACAAAAGTTAGGAAACACTATTCACCCACTCCTCCAGTGTTTAATTAGCCTTAAGATCTGTAACTCCACAACCCACACATACAACATCCAAACATCATTTTAAGCATACAAACAAGATTCAAAGATTTATAACTTCCCAAGTTAAACAAAATGAAAAATGGTGTGGTCTAATGGTCAAAAATGAATCAAATCAACATTTATCTTTTTAAATTAATTTTAAAATTGGTGTTAAGTTTAGACCTATGATATAAATTTTTCTAACAGTAACGACCCCGAATTTTAGTCATTCGAATTTAGAATATTTAATTGATTTTAAATATTGAAAAGCTAATGTTATAAGTTGAATAACTTATATTTCAAATATAGAGAATAATATGGTAATGAAATTGTTAAATTTAATATTTGGTATTGTTTAAATAATTGAATCTTGAATTTAACATGAATGAAAATGATTTGGAAAGTTGATTTAAATTTTGTTTGAATAAGAAAGAAGATAGTAAACTTTTAAATTGGAACAAAAAGTGATTAAACTGATTTTCGAAATTATTCGTTTTAATTAATGTGGAGAAATAGATTTTTGGGGCACTATTTGGGATTTCGACGAAACCAGTTTCATTTGATCTGTAGTAGTGAATTATTATATGCCGTTGAATTTCGTGGCGATTGGATATATCGTTTGGTCGTGCGAGTTCGAAATGCATAGAAATTAATTAAACGAATTTAAATTAATATAATTTGATTTTGAAAAGCTAACTTCTGTATATGATGGAACTGGCTTCCGATATATATTCCATTGTGTTCGGAATAGGGGTATAACATATAGAACGCAATGCGGCACGCTTCGGTTGGAGTTAGAAATTTTAAAGTGTGAATAGTGCCGCGAAATTTTTCTATAATAGGTGACGCAGCGGATATTACAAAAACAATGTAGATCGTTGAATGTAGCAATCGGTGGATTGGAAGATGCTGAAATGCCCAAATTCGTTGATCCGAAGATACCGAATTCTAGCTATCCCGAACTCGTTGATCGCGCACGATACCGGGTTCAAAGATCTTCAATTCTTCGAGCATTGATCTAGCGCACTAGATTCCGCGAATCGGCTTCTACAATCGTTGAATCGAGCGCACTCGATTATCCGAAAGAGGAGATAGGAGATTACACTCAACTACCAATTTAGATGAAAGCACACAGCAATCAAAAGAGAATTTTATTCAAAAATCAACAACCTTTTACAAATGATATAACTCGCCTATTTATAGGCTACAACACGCCAAAACAGAAAATTATTCAAGTCTTATGTCGGTGACGACTTATCCCCTACGACCTACGACTCATCATGAGTCGTTTACAACTTATCAGATTACAACATAACAACACGACTCATCATACTCCGACTTATGACGCAGCCAAAGTATACGACTTATTACAAACAGACGACTTAAAACAGTTAACATACGACTTACAAAACATACGACTCAAGACATATGTATAGAACGACTTACGACTTATAACAGGTGCGACTTAACAAAGCAACATCACAGCAGCTTTCTACGACTTAAGAATCCACGGTGTAGATTAACTCGTATAAGCATCTACGGCATCCAGAGCTTCTGCGACTTAAAACATTAGCGGCATTCCAAATCAACGTTTTAAAGGAAATCAAAGGCAGAGGTTAACTCGGCAGACACATCAACGGCATCCAGTGCTTCGCGCCTTAAAACCCAACGACTTAAGACTTAAGTCGTAGACGACTTATCAAACAGATAAAATTGTTAGCGACTTAACACAACAGTCTCCTCACGCGACTTAGGCCTGGAATAACTTCAACGACTTAACATAAGTCGTAACTTGTGGCATCTTGAAGGAATGGTATCTTCCCACGACTTAACTAGGTCGTAACCCGCTTCCGACTTAAAGCCTTTAATCGCTGGAACTTCTTTCTGCTTTTTTTTGATAAGTCGTGGACGACTTATAACTGCGCCGCTAGATCGTATACGACTCATCAACCCCGAACGACTTAAGCCCCCATTAAGTCGTAACTCCCCTTCATCTGAACTGATAGGTCGTAGATGACTCAAAGCCGCTTCATTAACTCGCTGTTTTTTCTCACATGACCCCTTGGGTCGTGGACGACCTATAACTGTTGTCATAAGTCGTGAACGACTTATGCAGTCTTCCTTAAGTCGTGTGCGACTTACTCCTGGCGCTGCATCAATAGGCCATCCATTCCTTCAATCGCTAAAACCCTAACCCTAAAACTAACTCAACCGCCATTGAAACATAAACCAATTCAATGGCCCTTATCATCTCCGACCACTAGAGGCAATATCGACCTTCGACCCCAACTAGAAAAGCGTAGAGCTCGACTAGATGAAGCCAATCAACGGTTGGATCGTTGTTTGGCAAGGTGTGGAGGCTGAAATCGAGCTGCTTTTGAGAGCGGCTCACATTCAAATTTTGGGTTCGCGTGCAGGCGAAGGCGCGTGTGCGCGGTGGTGGCGTGAGGCGAACGTCAGGTGATGGCGCACATGGTGGTGGCGCGATGGCAGAGCGGTGGCGTTATGTTTGCACGATGATCGATTGAAATAAAAAAATAAAAGCACTCGGCCTGGTATACGCGCACGTGAGGAAGGAGAAGGTTTAATTTTAAAATTTTTATTAATTAAGTTAATTATAAATTTAATTTATCTCGTACGTTAATTAATTCATAACTTGTTCATACGAGGTCGGTTTTGAGCACAACAAGTTGCGTTGTGATCGTATCAGTAAGTAGTATGCTATAGAGTTGGATTGGATGGATTAGGAGCTAGAAATAATTTTGGGTTAAGTTGAACGACCGTCAATCTTAATTCAAGCCGAAGCGCTTTGGCGATTTCTGGAATTTCTGTGAGTAAACTCACCTCTCTGGCCTGCTTATATTTTTATATAAGTGGGAATAATTTTATTTATGCCGTTTGTTACTATTTGGATGTTTTACTATATTTACTAGTTGGTTTGGATATATTCCCGCCTAATGAAGCGGATGAGACCCTATTATGTTCCCGTGTAAGAGCGGATAACCATTTTTATACGAATCTCGCCTCAAAGCGGTTGATTTATACTTTTATGATTATATACTGTATGTGATGCAGGGGGATAGGTTGGAGGGATCCAACATGATTCTGCACCACTATTGATTTTACTTTTCATATATATGCAGATATATGATGTGTTGGATGTCATATTATTGATTGTGACATGATTTGAGTTATTTAGTGCTATAGTAGCACTAAGCCTTATTTTTGGTATTTTGAAATACTAAAATGATGATATGGTTTAAAAAGGATTTCAAAGAAATTTTGAAGTATAAATATGTTTTAATAGTTTATGAATTTTAAAAGAAGAAATTTATTTGAAAATAAAACAAAAGCTTGATTTTTGGAATATTAAATTAACTATTTTGCGAAATATGTTAAATGGAGATTCTAGAATAATTTATATAAAGGATTTATAAAAGAATATTTTATAAATAAGGTAATGATTTTAAATGGTGTTTTATGAAATATTAAATGGAATTGAAATCAATATTTTGCAAATGGATTTTCTAAATAAATTAGATTATCAAAGGAAAGGAATGTATAAATGGATTTTATAAAGTAAATGAGATTCAGAAAAGATTAGATTTATAAAATGAATTTTATAAATAAAGAGAAGTTATAAAAATAGAAGTTTTATAAAAGTAGAAGGGAAATTTATAAACGTAGTTTATAAATATAGAAATGATTTATGTTGAAATTTAGATATGGAGTTAATTGTTTTAAAAAAGGACTATCTTATAAAAGAATGTTTGAAAGTAATATTTTGAGCGAGTTAATAGTTTTAAATGTAATTTATCTTTTGAAAGTAATGTTTTGGGAAATAATAATTCCAAATGGAATTTAATGGTTTGAAAATGATTTAAAAATGTGATAAGTACCAAAAACATATATTTCAACATTTATTGTTGTAATAGAAGTTTTCGGTGAAGTTAGGAAGACATGGACTATAACATTATTGTTATAGTAAATGATTTTCCAAAAGGAAATGGTTTATATAGTATATGAGATTTTTATATATATATATAATTAATCAAATCCCTATACTGGTGTTTTGGGTAGTCGTAACGTTGTTTTACGCAACATTCGTTTTGACCCAAATGTAGTGCATTTTGAAGAATATTTTCCTTAAGTTTTGTATATATACTTATTTCTGTTTTAAGTATATGAAGATATTTTCTAAGTGTTGAGAACGAAATGATTTGTGAATATACTTATACTGTTGATATAAGTATATGGAAATGTTTTCCATTATCGAATAATTTGAAATGATTTTGTGAATGTATCTTTTTAAACATAATTTGAAGTGAATATTTGGAAATTGATTTAATTAATAAAAGATTAATTAAATAGGCCTAGTGACTACTTATGTGCTAGATTTTATTATTGCTTTGATAGTTAAATAACCGACTATCAAATTCGGCCTCTTTATCTTTGTTGATCCGGAGAGATTGGGATCTTATCCGAAAACCACTTCGGACCAACGTATATGGGTTCAAATGTACATGTGTTGGAAGACATTGATATTTGGGATTTTTATAATGAAAGACTGCTTGTTGATCATTTGGGGATAAACTCCCAATATACTTATAGTAGTAGTGGTCTCTTCGTTATGAAATATTCAATGCAAGGACTAATCGCTACTGCTCCTAGGGGTGATTCCCAAAATAGGATGTGGTAGGAGAAGTGCCTTCGGTTTGTCCTATTCCTGGACAACTTGTATGGACGAATGTCTGACATTGCATTTTAAAATCACATTGATTGATCTCCATAAACGTATCATCTGCTTGGTGGCGAAGAAGGCAACTTCTCTTAGCTTAGCACCCTTTCCTGAGACGTGCGAGCTCAGGAGTTATACATTTGTAGAAATCAGTTGTGTGATTATGGAATGGCAATGTGGCACTCAAAGAGGAAAGATGATGTGCTATGTGAAAGGTAATCGTTACCTCAGCCTCACACCCGGAGATGACCGAAATAGGGTAGATGCGGCAAGGCTATGTGGTTCACAACCATTAGGATATGATCATCTTCTTCTAGATATATTTATTACCGCTATGAAATTCCGGTTTTAAATTATTTTGGTGTATGCGAAGAGGGCCTTCGGATAGGTTAGTAACAACTGGGGTGATGACATATTCGGTACTATCTAGGAAGACGTAGGCCGGTCTTGTGTTGGTAGAGGTGCAGATGTTCTATAGCCTAGGTACATTCCTCTATAGATGTAGTGCCGGGAGGTAGTCCCTTTACCTGGTCATTTGTACGGAAATCCATTCTCCACTACGTGCCTGCCATTTTGTTTGTAGAGCCTAGTAAGCTGGAATTTAATAATGGTAACAATTTCGACTATTTTAATATAATTTGTATACTAGACATATAACAGAGTTTGATATAAAATGTTTTAGTTATCGTAAGGTAAAAATCCGTCCGTGTTTATATGCGGCATGGTCTTATGAGATACCTTTGTTTTGAAAGGTTTTTATAACTTTAAAATTCAGTTGAGATGTGTTTTCTAACGTTGATTTACCAGACCGATCCAGTCGTTCTTCCCTTTCAATGCTCGGGTCAGACCGAGCATATTTATAGATTTAGATTTGGATGCTTTGGAGCTTCAGCAGACGAGCTGGAGGTCTTCAGGACGTATTCCTGTATTTGTGTATTTTCTGCTGCATTATTGTTTAAATTTTCAGCATTTGTAAGAAATGGTTATTATAAATGTTCAAGCTGATGATTGTGATTTGTTGTACTCTGATGGATGTATGTATATTACAGTTCTCTTTTGTAGAGTTCATTGATATTATATTATATGTTGTTCCGCTGCGTTTTTAAGATTCTGTTATTGTTTTGGTTTCGTTTTCTCTTCTTCTTTTTTTTTCTTCTTTCATCCTTCTTTCATATGACTATCCATTTTTCCGTTCAATTTGGGTTGGACATGTATGGTTTATTGTCATCTCGAAATGGACTCGGGAGCGGGTCATCACATTAACACTCTAAATTAGTTTAAAAATGTAATTTTTAACTATATAAACTAACATAGTATTGTGAGAAGTTCAAATCACTCACCTGGATCCAAAAATGCATAATTATCAGGAGAAATATGAGATAATTAATTTCTTCACAGATTCCAATGCACCCTAAACAATAAATATTTTGATCATCTTGCTGATCTCTTTTTAGTGACTTTATTTGGCTAGTTAAAGTATGGAATTGAGTTGCTTCTAGCTAAGAAATTAATGGAGGTTTTAGAATATTTTTAGTAAATGGAATAATGAGTGGAGGCTATCCCATTAGCTCCACTAGGCACAAATCTCGAAATTGGCTATTGGGCTTAACTCGGACGTTACAAATTACCTACTAATCTGTCCAAAAATTGTTTAATTTTAAGCGGTCATATCTCCTACACGGCAAGTCCAAAAGGCTATTATAACCACTTTATGAAAGGAAAAACCATAACATCTTTCATTTGGAAGTAGTTTCAGACCCTAATTTGGCTCTCATCAAAAGCTATAGACCTTACAAGTTTTCAAGGTCAAAACCATCCACTATAATTTATAAGGGTAAAAAATATTAATGCTCAATATTCTCTAAATTTATAGAGTCATACGACCTAATTTAGATTTAAAAATAATATTTTACGATCCTACGATACGTAAAATATGAATCATTACATTGGCTTTCATGTGTGAACTCGATCCTTGGGTAATGATTAAAGAATATAAATATTGGAGCATATACGGACTTTGTTGAAGTATGGTATCGGACAGAAGTTCAACGTTTATAAATCATTTATGCGAAATAGAATATCTAATCTATAATGAGCTCACGTAGTTACAATATTTTGTACATTTATTCTTTTCGTCATTACTATATCACTCAGATTTTTAGAATTTGGTCTAAAAGTTAAAAACTATGTTAGTGTCCTTGTTTAATTGCATAGACCACTTAGAAGTTCTTAGTGCATTCCGACAACATTTATTGATTAATAGTTTTACTCCGGTCAAAGATTTTGACTTTTAAGTTAAATACCAGTAATGTGATATTAAACTTCTAAAACGAGGGAGAAGAATCCATTCTGCGGGTAATGTCTTACTTAAAGTATTTCAATATATACTCAACTATGTTCATAACAAGGTCTCAATGCTAAGTGTTTAACCCTAATAAAAGTATATCCTAGCTACTTTAGATCGACAATACCCTCAAATTAGAAGACTGCTATAAGTCGTTACAGTGAGATCTTCTATTTTCACCTAGTTGTATTAATCTATAGAAGACTCTCGTCAAGTCGTTTTATGATCGTTTCAAATAAATACAAGTACGCAATCCATTTGTATACCCAACGGTCATAAGTAAACTACTGTCCATCATATAGAGCACGTTGTGTACATTACTTTAATAGATACGGACATGATGTTTTGATGGCTGCACTAACCCTAGAATCAGCACAATTTCTTATATTTCTCAATCATTTGGAATGAGAATCCGGTCGAAATTCTATGTCCATCGAAAATTAAGACCATTAAAAGTTTACAATTTGTTTAAAAGTCCAAAAATATCAAAATATTAATAAGAATTAACATTAGTTTCTTACTCTTGTATATACACATATATGACACTGTTTTTTCCACGTGAAATTAACGGTAATGTATGATCTATCCAATATCTCATTAGTTCCCGCCATAGTTTTAAAAACCGGACCGGGCCGGCGGTTCAACCTACAAAACCGTGAACCGTTGGCCAACCCAGTCCGGAAGAGAATTTGGCCTTTATCTGCAATGAACCGCGTTTTAATAAGGTCGGATCTGGTCTGATTTGAAAAATAAATCAAACCAATTTAAGAAAAACAATTATTTGATCGAGGTTCCAAATTTCAAAACCTTGATGAGCCGCATTTGAAATAAGACAAAGGCATTCAAGGCAAAAATGAACGTCACGGTAATGCTTTCATGGGTGTAAGTTGAGCTTTGTTTTCATTATTTGGTGATGTGGTACATGTTCTCACTAATGTTTCTGGGTTAATACAAAGTCTTCATTTGTTTTTATTTATTACATGACCTTGTCTTCATTTTAAATAAACAAATTATTAAAAAGTAAAAATGCACGATTTCAACGGTCCAACCGTATAAGACATAACTATGGGTTCGCGAACTATTAATAGATTAATAAGAAATAACTTGTGGGATACATCCATGGTCTTGTCACTACAGAACGCATTGCATGATCAGTTGTTATGCATCATCTAGCTAACATACAGTTACTGAATCACAAAGCCAAACACAATCACTCATCACACTACCAACTTAAATCGCACTACCAACTTAACTAATAGAACGAGATGCTCGCCTGGAAAATAAAATATGCATTACTAAAGAAATATATATCGCTCTTATTATTATGCGGTTGGGTATGAAGCTTGCATAGCAATACCACATAACCCTTCTTTGTCATCAACATCTCTCTGTATCTTTACATAACCATTTTCACCCCATGATGATCCCCATGAATTTTTGACCAGCCAGTACTTTGTTCCATCTTCCTCGGTCCCATATCCCACGATTGTTCCACTGTGGCTTAGATCAGTACCGCAGGAGCCTGAACAGACCAGAGTTATGTTTGAACTTTGGAAAACTTGTAGAATTTTTACCAAATATATATAACATATGCCTTACCTGTGAACACTCCACTGGAGTATAACTGAAAAGCATAGCTTCTAGAGTCGATGGCCACTGAAACTGGTTGATGAGCCACGGCCTTTAGCAAGGCTGCTTCATCATTAGAAGGCACATGTTCAAATCCACTTATCGTGCTTGGATGAAGAAACAAGTTCCTAGATTTGCATGTTTTCGAAGTTGCTCCTTCGTACTTATAGTTCACTTCTGGAGTTAAGCCCTTATTTTTAACAATGAAGTCAAAAGCTTTAGACATGTGGCCTCCACTACAACCTTTGTTATCGCCCTCAGTGTCGCAGTCTATGAGCTCTTGTTCTGAAAGAGAGACTAGTTCTCCAGTTCTGATCTTGTTAATGCCTTCTACTGCTGCAACTGCAGAAAATGCCCAGCAAGATCCTATTTTTGAAGCATGCATGCATGAATAAGTTAACTACAAATATTGTACCTTAAAAGCATATAACATTATTATCATTCTTACCGCAATGTCCTTGATATTTGACAGGAGTGACGGCACCCTTTGTTCTCCAATCGATGCTTGAAGGCACGTTACTTACATTTTCATACATGAACCCTTTTGTTTCCACTGTAGTCATCAAATGCGGATGAAACCCACTACAAATCTCATTATATTCATCATTGGTGAGATCTGCAAACTGGTTAGCACCTAGCTTGAATTTCTGATTTTTATCTGCATTAAATGATTCTATGGACTCCATGTTTTTTTTGAATATGGTAAGACGATGCTCCTTCTCTGCGTTATTAGTATAAACTCGTCCATGCTGAGACATCCATGCCTCGTGCTTCTCAAATATTGAGTTTGAATTGCTAATTTTTCTAGATGCTTTGGCTTGGAATGCCAAAACTACGAAGACCAGAAGCAAAGTTAAACATGTGCTTCTGTTTGTGTTAAAAGCCATTGTTATGTCTGCATAATCAGTAAGCTGGTGTTCGTTTATATAGAGTTTGATGATGCCTGTACAAAAGATATTTTATGTTTAAGCTGATCTGTCTTTCAGTTTATTGGATATTATGTGTTTGGAGTCCTAAAAGTTAAACTGCGCGTGTAAATGTTAAAAATACATGTAAATGGGATTAAAAAATCAACAGTTATGGTTGATCTACTATTGCTTTTCTTTTTTTTTCCTAAAATCTCCACAATCTTTTTTACCCTGAAAATTATACTTCACGGTAATGAGACAGTAGAATCAACTTAACGTGGCTGATCTTGAGGAACATTTCTCATCCATTGGCAAACACGTGATTTGCATTGTATTTTAAAACTGATAGTAGATGAGCTAAATTGTAAATAAATAATATGGGGACAAACCCTGATTAGGATACTACAATCATCGCATCAAATATTTGTTTATTTATTTATTTGAAAGAGACATACATTAAATTTATGTTACATTTTGAACTTGAGAAAGTTTATATCCTTAAAACCATAGTTATCTTGACCAAACCATCACGATTTAAGGTTTAAGGTCGATGAATCAACCCGTCAAAATGTATGACGACGAGTCGTAGTGGGTCTTCAATGTTTGCAACGGAAGTTGAGCACTGTTGTATATATTTGCACAACTGCACCAACATAACTGTTGTTGTGCACATAACAGCAGCGCAGAACGGCATAAGCTTAGTGACAGTGAATTTGACGAAACTCACAGTGGTCGTGGAGGAGTTTGCAGTGGCAAAGAACGAAGCGGTAGAGCTTGAAGTTTAGGTTTAAGGTTAAAAGACTTTTGAAATGTATGTTTGTTCTTTATCTTTTTTAAACACAAGAATGAGAAGAACTGATAATGAAAATGAAAATGAAATGAAAATCATGCTTAAACCGAGTAAAATAGACGGTTGGACCACTAGTTTAAGGATCCTACATACAGTTCGTGCACAGCTGAGGTCTGATCGAGTTATTCTCGGTCTGATCGCGGTTTCATTCAGTTACGATAACACTACTTAGAGCACTCCAATTATTTTTGGTCCAAAATTACATTTTATGGGGTTATAAAATGTACCTCTATTGATTTCTCAATCTTCAAATACTCGTTGAACAAACGCTTGAATTTTGCAAATTATAAATTATAAATTAGCTATAAGATTTTCGACGCTTGTTAAACAAGCGCTTGAACACTGGACCCTTGTTAAACAAGTGCCTGATAATTGGATGTTTGTTCAACAAGCGTCCAAACATAACTGTTTATAATTTATGCACTCTGTTGGATAGTCATTTAGGGTTACATATTACTAAATCTAATTTTGAATACTCTGTTGGAGATGCTCTCAAATGCAAAACAAATGCAATTTTTGTAAAGACATAAAATCTGATTTCTTTACGCACTCCCACATAATTAATTTCCCTATTTTTGTTCACCACACATAGAAATTTTCTTTTTTAAGAAAAAACAAAATTATCAGTTCTGCATGAACATGACACAACATAAAGTAAATGAACTATATTTCTTTTTCGCATGCATTCTGAGTTTAGGGTGTTTTTATTTGTGATACAATAGGAGAAAACAAAAAGGACAAGGGAAATGGACACGAAAGACGAACGGTTCGCGAAAGGAGAACGCATTAATGTGTTACGAAAGAGACATTCTGAAAGCAGCGTTTTAATTATTATGTTATTACTAATTTTGTTTTAGAGTAATAAGTATTTGTGTTTGGAGTTTGAGATGAATTGAAATATTAAATAAATACAAAAAAAATAGATGGTAATTATGGTTAATTAACGTTAGCGTCCTACGCGTCCGAAGCCTCCAACAAATCATTTTGATACATTCGTTTAAATTAAGCAAAAATGGTAAGCCCCATGTTTGACGCGTCGGACGCAACACTAACCGATGCAGCGCGACAAAGAACGAAAGAGAAGGGAGCAACGAGACATACCTCAAATCGCGAACAACCTCCACGACCTAACGCCAGCCTAACACGCAAACGAGTTTCCCATCCCCACGACCTACGACCTAACCTCCACGACCTATCCGTAAGTCGCGAACAACCACCACGACCTAACGCCAGCCTAGGTCGCGAACGATTTTCGTTCCACCTCCTCTTTAACTCGCTAAGCCCTAAATCGCGAAAGCTAGAATCGAGGAACATAGGTCACCAGACTTCTGATACCAGTAGGTCGCGAATTCCACATTGCAATGCCGCATCTTCTTTAAGTCGCGCCAGCGACCTAGCGACGATAACGAGCTCCAGCGACCTAGTGATGGAAGCGAGCTACGACCTAGTAAACAATTCCAGCTTAAGTCGCGATTCTTCTTTAGGTCGCAGAAAGCGAGATTCACGAAGCAGAGCAGGAGTAGGTCGCGAGCGATGTTAAGTCGCGAACTTTGCTTAAGTCGCTGATGATAAGTCGCGAGCAAAAGTTAGGTCGCGAACAGTTTCTTAAGTCGCTGAAGTTTACATCGCTGAAGCAGATTTAAGGTCGCGTGAAGATTTCCAGAAGCCATTTTTAGGTCGCTGACTTTAAGTCGCTTGTCTTTATTCCGTTTCTTTTTATGTCGCATATGTGTTTGTAGGTCGTGCAATTGTTAAGTCGTGTATTTTTTTTAAGTCGTTGTATGTTACTGTTGAAGGTCATGTAACGACCTAAGTGTTTGTATTTTCTTGTTAACTCGTTAAGTCGTGTACGACTTATGGGAAGCGTGTGTTGTAAAAATTCTATAAATAGCGGGTGAGTTGTATCATTTGGGGGTTGTTGATTTTGAATAAAATTTCCTTTATTAGCTTTGTGCTTTCATCCAATTGGTAGTCGAGTGTGATCTCCTATCTCCACCTTCGGGCATTCGAGTGCGCTCGAATCAACGATTGTTGAAGCCAATTCACGGAATCAAGTGCGCTTGATCAACGTCGAAGAATTGTAGATCTTCTCTCACGGCATCGTGCGCGATCAACGTGTCGAAGATAGCTAAAGTCTGGTATCTTCGTGATCAACGGATTTGGGCGTTGGATATCATTAATTCATCGATTCATATTGCTTCATCTAATCGTTTCATCGATTAGTTTGACACGAAATCTTCATTTCGTCGTCAAGTGTAATTTCCGTTGCGTCATTTGGTATCAGAGCTAGACTTAGCCAATCATAGCTAAGCCGAGTCTCGGAGCAAAGGATAAGAGTTTGTATTGAAGTGTTGAAGTGTAGATCCGAGCTAATTGAATGCCGTGCATCACTTTTGTAAGATCAATCATGCATCCGAGAAGAGGTAATCGTCATCAGAATATTACTGATGTGTATAGAAGAGAAGATGCTAAGGCAATAGAGCAACGAATTAGTGATAACCTCGAAGAGAAGTTCAATAAAGGTTTTGGAAAGTTGGAGAAGTTGATGATGGATTTGAATCAAAGTCAAAGAGGAAGGTCACCAGTCTTGAACCATGGAGGAAACAGAGTTTCGCCATCGGTTACGGAAGCAAGGAGGGTGTCGCCACAAACTTATCAAGGTAAAAGGGAATCATCAATTTCAATGAAACGAGATCACCATGGGGAAGAGAGAAGAAGTCGACATGGGTTTGACAATGAACCATGTCGCGATGACAAAAGATCGAGTAGAAGAGAGTTGCATGATCATAGAAACATACGTGGTCATAGAGACGAAGGGTGTAATTTGCCAAAACATGAGAATGAATCTATTTGGCTAAGGAACAATATTTTTCATTCAACCTGTACTATCTTGGGAAAGGTTTGTAAATTCAATATTGATGCGGGAAGTTGCGATAACCTTATTTCTGAAGAAGCCATTATGAAGTTGGGGCTAAAGACTGAAAACGCCCTAGACCGTATAAACTGGCATGGATAAAGGAAGGGGAAGAAGTGACGGTGGGAAGACGAACATTGGTTACATTTTCCATTGGGAAAAAGTACAAAGATGATATATGGTGTGATATTGTCGATATGGATGTATGTCATCTACTATTGGGAAGTCCATGGCAGTCTGATCGAGCTGTACAACATAATAGTCACACCAACAGCTACAGTTTTATGTTCGAAGGAACCAAGATTACCTTAGTTCTTAAGAAGCGTGAACAAAGTGACTGCAAACCAGAGAAGAAGGTGGAAACAACTAATTTAATATCTTCGAAAGAATTTGTTGAAGAAGTGAAAGGTGGTGTTGAAGTGGAAGATAAAGTAGACTCTTCTCAACCCGTGAAGATTGATGACCATAAAGTTGATTACTCATAATCCACGAAGTTAGGTATAGATGAAGTTGATGTTTTTCAACCAACAAAGCATGATGAACGTAAAGTTGAGAATGTACAACCAGCAAAGTTCGATGAGGATGAAGGAAATGTGTCAAGAGATGAAGGGGATAATTTATCAGTGAAGAAGGTGGATTCGATTAGTCTATTATCTACAGAATAGTTTGTTAAAGAATTGGAGGATAGAACGGGAGTGTTTATGTTGAATGGGAATGAAACCAGTAAAGATCTCGAGACTCTTGAGGAGGATGAGCCAGTGGTAAATGAATTCGAAAATGTCCTCACTGTAGAGTTGACCAAGGAGGTACCGCCACTGAGGGCTAAACAATATCATGTTGATCAAATACCAGACGTTATTGTTCCACCTAGACCACGCTATCATATGTGTCCGACGGAGCAGGAAGAGTTGAGAAAACTGGTTGATGGGTTGCTAGTTGAAGGAAGTCAGTTGTCTACTACAGATTGCAGTTGGCAAAGAAATTTTATCAAAGACTTACATGTAGGCAGACACTTGAGCTGTGATCGTACTGTGCAGCTAATCTCAAAATCTTATTTCGAATCGTCACTGAGGCAGGAAGTTGAAAGGTCAGTTCAGCAAAGTCATAATCGACAAATTTCAAAGAAGACCACGACAAATGCGAGTTTATGTATGCCGTTGCATGTACAGGCTAAATTACAGGAGGATGTTAGTGTGGACTTTGTTTTGGGATTACCGCAAACACAATATGGCAATTATTCTATTCATATGTTGGTTAACCGGTTTTCAAAATTGGTACATTCCATTGCCTATAAGAAGACTGCAGAGGCCGTTAATGTCGTTCAGTTATATTCCAGAAAGGTCTATCGATTTCATGGATTACATGGATCTATTGTTTAGAATAGAGATACTCGTTTTCTGAACCAAATTTGGATGAGTCTATGGAAAATGGCTGGGACTGAGTTGAAATCTAGTAACGCTGAGCATACACAGACAGATAGACAAGCTGAAGTTGTGAACAGATCCCTAGGTAATCTATTGTGATGCCTCGTGGATGATAATTTGAAAAGTTGGGGTTCGAAGTTATGTCAAGCAGAGTGTGCACACAACCGCACAGTTAATCGTAACACTGGGTTCAGTCCAGTCCAGGCTGTTTATTCAACAATCTCTAAAAGCCCGTTAGATTTATCAACAGTGCCACCGCAGAGAGGGGTGATTAAACGGATTAATGTTTTTGTGAATGAGTTGCAAGGATGCTACAAAGTTGTACGGGAACGATTTCTTAAGGCAGCTGAGAAATATAAGCAATCAGCAGAGATTAAGCGACGAAGCATTGAATGCAAGGTAGGAGATTTTATGTATGCAGTGTTTACCAATGATCGATTTCTTTTTGGAACCTACAACAAGTTGGAAGCTACAAGGAATGGTCGTTTAAAAGTCGTGAAGGGAATTAACGAGAATGTTTATAAATTGAGTTTACCGAATCATCTTCCTATTGCCAACGTTGACAATATCAAACACTTGGTTCCATTTCACGAGGATAAGAGTGTCAAAGAAGAAGAAGCTTTAAATTTGAGGACGAATTTTTTTCAACAGGGGGAGGATGATGCAGCGCGACAAAGAACGAAAGAGAAGGGGGCAACGAGACATACCTCAAATCGCGAACAACCTCCACGACCTAACGCCAGCCTAACTCGCGAACGAGTTTCCCATCCCCACGACCTACGACCTAACCTCCACGACCTATCCGTAAGTCGCGAACAACCACCACGACCTAACGCCAGCCTAGTTCGCGAACGATTTTCGCTCCACCTCCTCTTTAACTTGCGAAGCCCTAAATCGCGAAAGCTAGAATCGAGGAACATAGGTCACCAGACTTCTGATACCAGTAGGTCGCGAATTCCACATTGCAATGCCGCATCTTCTTTAAGTCGCGCCAGCGACCTAGTGACGATAACGAGCTCCAGCGACCTAGTGATGGAAGCGAGCTACGACCTAGTAAACAATTCCAGCTTAAGTCGCAATTCTTCTTTAGGTCGCAGAAAGCGAGATTCACGAAGCAGAGCAGGAGTAGGTCGCGAGCGATGTTAAGTCGCGAACTTTGCTTAAGTCGTTGATGATAAGTCGCGAGCAAAAGTTAGGTCGCGAACAGTTTCTTAAGTCGCTGAAGTTTACATCGCTGAAGCAGATTTAAGGTCGCGTGAAGATTTCCAGAAGCCATTTTTAGGTCGCTGACTTTAAGTCGCTTGTCTTTATTCCGTTTCTTTTTATGTCGCATATGTGTTTGTAGGTCGTGCAATTGTTAAGTCGTGTATTTTTTTTAAGTCGTTGTATGTTACTGTTGAAGGTCATGTAACGACCTAAGTGTTTGTATTTTCTTGTTAACTCGTTAAGTCGTGTACGACTTATGGGAAGCGTGTGTTGTAAAAATTCTATAAATAGCGGGTGAGTTGTATCATATGGGGGTTGTTGATTTTGAATAAAATTTCCTTTGTTAGCTTTGTGCTTTCATCCAATTGGTAGTCGAGTGTGATCTCCTATCTCCACCTTCGGGCATTCGAGTGCGCTCGAATCAACGATTGTTGAAGCCAATTCACGGAATCAAGTGCACTTGATCAACGTCGAAGAATTGTAGATCTTCTCTCACGGCATCGTGCGCGATCAACGTGTCGAAGATAGCTAAAGTCCGGTATCTTCGTGATCAACGGATTTGGGCGTTGGGTATCATTAATTCATCGTTTCAAATTGCTTCATCTAATCGTTTCATCGATTAGTTTGACACGAAATCTTCATTTCGTCGTCAAGTGTAATTTCCGTTGCGTCATTTGGTATCAGAGCTAGACTTAGCCAATCATAGCTAAGCCGAGTCTTGGAGCCAAGGAGAAGAGTTTGTATTGAAGTGTTGAAGTGTAGATCCGAGCTAGTTGAAGGCCGTGCATCACTTTTGTAAGATCAATCATGCATTCGAGAAGAGGTAATCGTCATCAGAATATTACCGATGTGTATAAAAGAGAAGATGCTAAGGCCAAGGTTTTAAATCTCCCCGAGATCAACCGAGATGAAAATCCGAGATATTAGCCAAAATCCGAGATTTGGCAGCTTGGTTAGTTATAAGTCTTTTAAATATCGCCCGAGACAGCCGAGATATTTGCCCGAGATATTGGCCAAAATCCGAGATTTGAAACCTTGGCTAAGGCAATAGAGCAACGAATTAGTGATAACCTCGAAGAGAAGTTCAATAAAGGTTTTGGAAAGTTGGAGAAGTTGATGATGGATTTGAATCAAAGTCAAAGAGGAAGGTCACCAGTCTGGAACCATGGAGGAAACAGAGTTTCGCCATCGGTTACGGAAGCAAGGAGGGTGTCGCCACAAACTTATCAAGGTAAAAGGGAATCATCAATTTCAATGAAACGAGATCACCATGGGGAAGAGAGAAGAAGTCGACATGGGTTTGACAATGAACCATGTCGCGATGACAAAAGATCGAGTAGAAGAGAGTTGCATGATCATAGAAACATAAGTGGTCATAGAGACGAAGGGTGTAATTTGCCAAAACATGAGAATGAATCTATTTGGCTAAGGAACAATATTTTTCAGTCAACCTGTACTATCTTAGGAAAGGTTTGTAAATTCAATATTGATGCGGGAAGTTGCAATAACCTTATTTCTGAAGAAGCCGTTATGAAGTTGGGGCTAAAGACTGAAAACGCCCTAGACCGTATAAACTGGCATGGATAAAGGAAGGGGAAGAAGTGACGGTGGGAAGACGAACATTGGTTACATTTTCCATTGGGAAAAAGTACAAAGATGATATATGGTGTGATATTGTCGATATGGATGTATGTCATCTACTATTGGGAAGTCCATGGCAGTCTGATCGAGCTGTACAACATAATAGTCACACCAACAGCTACAGTTTCATGTTCGAAGGAACCAAGATTACCTTAGTTCTTAAGAAGCGTGAACAAAGTGACTGCAAACCAGAGAAGAAGGTGGAAACAACTAATTTAATATCTTCGAAAGAATTTGTTGAAGAAGTGAAAGGTGGTGTTGAAGTGGAAGATAAAGTAGACTCTTCTCAACCCGTGAAGATTGATGACCATAAAGTTGATTACTCACAATCCGCGAAGTTAGGTATAGATGAAGTTGATGTTTTTCAACCAACAAAGCATGATGAACGTAAAGTTGAGAATGTACAACCAGCAAAGTTCGATGAGGATGAAGGAAATGTGTCAAGAGATGAAGGGGATAATTTATCAGTGAAGAAGGTGGATTCGATTAGTCTATTATCTACAGAAGAGTTTGTTAAAGAATTGGAGGATAGAACGGGAGTGTTTATGTTGAATGGGAATGAAACCAGTAAAGATCTCGAGACTCTTGAGGAGGATGAGCCAGTGGTAAATGAATTCGAAAATGTCCTCACTGCAGAGTTGACCAAGGAGGTACCGCCACTGAGGGACAAACAATATCATGTTGATCAAATACCAGATGTTATTGTTCCACCTAGACCAAACTATCATATGTGTCCGACGGAGCAGGAAGAGTTGAGAAAACTGGTTGATGGGTTGCTAGTTGAAGGAAGTCAGTTGTCTACTACAGATTGCAGTTGGCAAAGAAATTTTATCAAAGACTTACATGTAGGCAGACACTTGAGCTGTGATCGTACTGTGCAGCTAATCTCAAAATCTTATTTCGAATCGTCACTGAGGCAGGAAGTTGAAAGGTCAGTTCATCAAAGTCATAATCGACAAATTTCAAAGAAGACCATGACAAATGCGAGTTTATGTATGCCGTTGCATGTACAGGCTAAATTACAGGAGGATGTTAGTGTGGACTTTGTTTTAGGATTACCGCAAACACAATATGGCAATGATTCTATTCATATGTTGGTTAACCGGTTTTCAAAATTGGTACATTCCATTACCTATAAGAAGACTGCAGAGGCCGTTAATATCGTTCAGTTATATTCCAGAAAGGTCTATCGATTTCATGGATTACATGGATCTATTGTTTCGAATAGAGATACTCGTTTTCTGAACCAAATCTGGATGAGTCTATGGAAAATGGCTGGGACTGAGTTGAAATCTAGTAACGTTGAGCATACACAGACAGATAGACAAGCTGAAGTTGTGAACAGATCCCTAGGTAATCTATTGCGATGCCTCGTGGATGATAATTTGAAAAGTTGGGATTCGAAGTTATGTCAAGCAGAGTGTGCACACAATCGCTCAATTAATCGTAACACTGGGTTCAGTCCAGTCCAGGCTGTTTATTCAACAATCTCTAAAAGACCGTTAGATTTATCAACAGTGCCACCGCAGAGAGGGGTGATTAAACGGATTAATGTTTTTCTGAATGAGTTGCAAGGATGCTACAAAGTTGTACGGGAACGATTTCTTAAGGCAACTGAGAAATATAAGCAATCAGCAAAGATTAAGCGACGAAGCATTGAATGCAAGGTAGGAGATTTTATGTATGCAGTGTTTACCAATGATCGATTTCTTTTTGGAACCTACAACAAGTTGGAAGCTACAAGGAATGGTCGTTTAAAAGTCGTGAAGGGAATTAACGAGAATGTTTATAAATTGAGTTTACCGAATCATCTTCCTATTGCAAACGTTGACAATATCAAACACTTGGTTCCATTTCACGAGGATAAGAGTGTCAAAGAAGAAGAAGCTTTAAATTTGAGGACGAATTTTTTTCAACAGGGGGAGGATGATGCAGCGCGACAAAGAACGAAAGAGAAGGGGGCAACGAGACATACCTCAAATCGCGAACAACCTCCACGACCTAACGCCAGCCTAACTCGCGAACGAGTTTCCCATCCCCACGACCTACGACCTAACCTCCATGACCTATCCGTAAGTCGCGAACAACCACCACGACCTAACGCCAGCCTAGTTCACGAACGATTTTCGCTCCACCTCCTCTTTAACTCGCGAAGCCCTAAATCGCGAAAGCTAGAATCGAGGAACATAGGTCACCAGACTTCTGATACCAGTAGGTCGCGAATTCCACATTGCAATGCCGCATCTTCTTTAAGTCGCGCCAGCGACCTAGTGACGATAACGAGCTCCAGCGACCTAGTGATGGAAGCGAGCTACGACCTAGTAAACAATTCCAGCTTAAGTCGCGATTCTTCTTTAGGTCGCAGAAAGCGAGATTCACGAAGCAGAGCAGGAGTAGGTCGCGAGCGATGTTAAGTCGCGAACTTTGCTTAAGTTGCTGATGATAAGTCGCGAGCAAAAGTTAGGTCGCGAACAGTTTCTTAAGTCGCTGAAGTTTACATCGCTGAAGCAGATTTAAGGTCGCATGAAGATTTCCAGAAGCCATTTTTAGGTCGCTGACTTTAAGTCGCTTGTCTTTATTCCGTTTCTTTTTATGTCGCATATGTGTTTGTAGGTCGTGCAATTGTTAAGTCGTGTATTTTTTTTAAGTCGTTGTATGTTACTGTTGAAGGTCATGTAACGACCTAAGTGTTTGTATTTTCTTGTTAACTCGTTAAGTCGTGTACGACTTATGGGAAGCGTGTGTTGTAAAAATTCCATAAATAGCGGGTGAGTTGTATCATATGGGGGTTGTTGATTTTGAATAAAATTTCCTTTGTTAGCTTTGTGCTTTCATCCAATTGGTAGTCGAGTGTGATCTCCTATCTCCACCTTCGGGCATTCGAGTGCGCTCGAATCAACGATTGTTGAAGCCAATTCACGGAATCAAGTGCGCTTGATCAACGTCGAAGAATTGTAGATCTTCTCTCACGGCATCGTGCGCGATCAACGTGTCGAAGATAGCTAAAGTCCGGTATCTTCGTGATCAACGGATTTGGGCGTTGGGTATCATTAATTCATCGATTCAAATTGCTTCATCTAATCGTTTCATCGATTAGTTTGACACGAAATCTTCATTTCGTCGTCAAGTGTAATTTCCGTTGCGTCATTTGGTATCAGAGCTAGACTTAGCCAATCATAGCTAAGCCGAGTCTTGGAGCCAAGGAGAAGAGTTTGTATTGAAGTGTTGAAGTGTAGATCCGAGCTAGTTGAAGGCCGTGCATCACTTTTGTAAGATCAATCATGCATTCGAGAAGAGGTAATCGTCTTCAGAATATTACCGATGTGTATAAAAGAGAAGATGCTAAGGCAATAGAGCAACGAATTAGTGATAACCTCGAAGAGAAGTTCAATAAAGGTTTTGGAAAGTTGGAGAAGTTCATGATGGATTTGAATCAAAGTCAAAGAGGAAGGTCACCAGTCTGGAACCATGGAGGAAACAGAGTTTCGCCATCGGTTACGGAAGCAAGGAGGGTGTCGCCACAAACTTATCAAGGTAAAAGGGAATCATCAATTTCAATGAAACGAGATCACCATGGGGAAGAGAGAAGAAGTCGACATGGGTTTGACAATGAACCATGTCGCGATGACAAAAGATCGAGTAGAAGAGAGTTGCATGATCATAGAAACATACGTGGTCATAGAGACGAAGGGTGTAATTTGCCAAAACATGAGAATGAATCTATTTGGCTAAGGAACAATATTTTTCAGTCAACCTGTACTATCTTAGGAAAGGTTTGTAAATTCAATATTGATGCGGGAAGTTGCAATAACCTTATTTCTGAAGAAGCCGTTATGAAGTTGGGGCTAAAGACTGAAAATGCCCTAGACCGTATAAACTGGCATGGATAAAGGAAGGGGAAGAAGTGACGGTGGGAAGACGAACATTGGTTACATTTTCCATTGGGAAAAAGTACAAAGATGATATATGGTGTGATATTGTCGATATGGATGTATGTCATCTACTATTGGGAAATCCATGGCAGTCTGATCGAGCTGTACAACATAATAGTCACACCAACAGCTACAGTTTCATGTTCGAAGGAACCAAGATTACCTTAGTTCTTAAGAAGCGTGAACAAAGTGACTGCAAACCAGAGAAGAAGGTGGAAACAACTAATTTAATATCTTCGAAAGAATTTGTTGAAGAAGTGAAAGGTGGTGTTGAAGTGGAAGATAAAGTAGACTCTTCTCAACCCGTGAAGATTGATGACCATAAAGTTGATTATTCACAATCCGCGAAGTTAGGTATAGATGAAGTTGATGTTTTTCAACCAACAAAGCATGATGAACGTAAAGTTGAGAATGTACAACCAGCAAAGTTCGATGAGGACGAAGGAAATGTGTCAAGAGATGAAGGGGATAATTTATCAGTGAAGAAGGTGGATTCGATTAGTCTATTATCTACAGAAGAGTTTGTTAAAGAATTGGAGGATAGAACGGGAGTGTTTATGTTGAATGGGAATGAAACCAGTAAAGATCTCGAGACTCTTGAGGAGGATGAGCCAGTGGTAAATGAATTCGAAAATGTCCTCACTGCAGAGTTGACCAAGGAGGTACCGCCACTGAGGGACAAACAATATCATGTTGATCAAATACCAGATGTTATTGTTCCACCTAGACCACGCTATCATATGTGTCCGACGGAGCAGGAAGAGTTGAGAAAACTGGTTGATGGGTTGCTAGTTGAAGGAAGTCAGTTGTCTACTACAGATTGCAGTTGGCAAAGAAATTTTATCAAAGACTTACATGTAGGCAGACACTTGAGCTGTGATCGTACTGTGCAGCTAATCTCAAAATCTTATTTCGAATCGTCATTGAGGCAGGAAGTTGAAAGGTCAGTTCAGCAAAGTCATAATCGACAAATTTCAAAGAAGACCATGACAAATGCGAGTTTATGTATGTCGTTGCATGTACAGGCTAAATTACAGGAGGATGTTAGTGTGGACTTTGTTTTGGGATTACCGCAAACACAATATGGCAATGATTCTATTCATATGTTGGTTAACCGGTTTTCAAAATTGGTACATTCCATTGCCTATAAGAAGACTGCAGAGGCCGTTAATGTCGTTCAGTTATATTCCAGAAAGGTCTATCGATTTCATGGATTACATGGATCTATTGTTTCGAATAGAGATACTCGTTTTCTGAACCAAATCTGGATGAGTCTATGGAAAATGGCTGGGACTGAGTTGAAATCTAGTAACGCTGAGCATACACAGACAGATAGACAAGCTGAAGTTGTGAACAGATCCCTAGGTAATCTATTGCGATGCCACATGGATGATAATTTGAAAAGATGGGATTCGAAGTTATGTCAAGCAGAGTGTGCACACAATCGCACAGTTAATCGTAACACTGGGTTCAGTCCAGTCCAGGCTGTTTATTCAACAATCTCTAAAAGACCGTTAGATTTATCAACAGTGCCACCGCAGAGAGGGGTGATTAAACGGATTAATGTTTTTGTGAATGAGTTGCAAGGATGCTACAAAGTTGTACGGGAACGATTTCTTAAGGCAACTGAGAAATATAAGCAATCAGCAGAGATTAAGCGACGAAGCATTGAATGCAAGGTAGGAGATTTTATGTATGCAGTGTTTACCAATGATCGATTTCTTTTTGGAACCTACAACAAGTTGGAAGCTACAAGGAATGGTCATTTAAAAGTCGTGAAGGGAATTAACGAGAATCTTTATAAATTGAGTTTACCGAATCATCTTCCTATTGCCAACGTTGACAATATCAAACACTTGGTTCCATTTCACGAGGATAAGAGTGTCAAAGAAGAAGAAGCTTTAAATTCGAGGACGAATTTTTTTCAACAAGGGGAGGATGATGCAGCGCGACAAAGAACGAAAGAGAAGGGGGCAACGAGACATACCTCAAATCGCGAACAACCTCCACGACCTAACGCCAGCCTAACTCGCGAACGAGTTTCCCATCCCCACGACCTACGACCTAACCTCCACGACCTATTCGTAAGTCGCGAACAACCACCACGACCTAACGCCAGCCTAGGTCACGAACGATTTTCGCTCCACCTCCTCTTTAACTCGCGAAGCCCTAAATCGCGAAAGCTAGAATCGAGGAACATAGGTCACCAGAATTCTGATACCAGTAGGTCGCGAATTCCACATTGCAATGCCCCATCTTCTTTAAGTCGCGCCAGCGACCTAGTGACGATAACGAGCTCCAGCGACCTAGTGATGGAAGCGAGCTACGACCTAGTAAACAATTCCAGCTTAAGTCTCGATTCTTCTTTAGGTCGCAGAAAGCGAGATTCACGAAGCAGAGCAGGAGTAGGTCGCGAGCGATGTTAAGTCACGAACTTTGCTTAAGTCGCTGATGATAAGTCGCGAGCAAAAGTTAGGTCGCGAACAGTTTCTTAAGTCGCTGAAGTTTACATCGCAGAAGCAGATTTAAGGTCGCGTGAAGAATTGTAGAAGCCATTTTTAGGTCGCTGACTTTAAGTCGCTTGTCTTTATTCCGTTTCTTTTTATGTCGCATATGTGTTTGTAGGTCGTGCAATTGTTAAGTCGTGTATTTTTTTTAAGTCGTTGTATGTTACTGTTGAAGGTCATGTAACGACCTAAGTGTTTGTATTTTCTTGTTAACTCGTTAAGTCGTGTACGACTTATGGGAAGCGTGTGTTGTAAAAATTCTATAAATAGCGGGTGAGTTGTATCATTTGGGGGTTGTTGATTTTGAATAAAATTTCCTTTGTTAGCTTTGTGCTTTCATCCAATTGGTAGTCGAGTGTGATCTCCTATCTCCACCTTCGGGCATTCGAGTGCGCTCGAATCAACGATTGTTGAAGCCAATTCAAGGAATCAAGTGCGCTTGATCAACGTCGAAGAATTGTAGATCTTCTCTCACGGCATCGTGCGCGATCAACGTGTTGAAGATAGCTAAAGTCCGGTATCTTCGTGATCAACGGATTTGGGCGTTGGGTATCATTAATTCATCGATTCATATTGCTTCATCTAATCGTTTCATCGATTAGTTTGATACGAAATCTTCATTTCGTCGTCAAGTGTAATTTCCGCTGCGTCACTAACTTTACCTAGCTAGTTTATGCTCGTGAACACTACCTTAGTATGAATAATGATAAAAGGCCTAAGAAGGAATAGTGTTATTTCAAGCACACGAATCACGTTATATTACGAAATTGAGACGAAATACATTAAATCAAGTAAAACGACGGTTCTCAAAGCTGTTGCAACGCTAGAAGGTCGATTCAAGGTGGATCTAGTAGAATGCATTAATCAAAGCGTGTTCTTTCTCTCTTCTGCCACACGGACCAAATATTTAAATAGAAACTTGTGGCTGATATTAGAAGGGCTACAAAATGATGTTAAATAGGGGAGCTATATATTCTAGCTCATACACTCAGAAAAACACACACACATAGATATATAATATTTGGAGACAACAAATACATATATAAATGGCGAATGTTTACATAATAGATGCAAATTCCAAAATTTATATACATATACATTAACTATATACATAATTGCTATGTTTCATGTGCACGATAAACACATGAGTATATAACGATATACTCATTGCCTATATAAATATTTATTGGCTAAATTTACTAATTAAATAAATCAGAAAGGTAAACAAAGTTGAATTTTATATAAATTGATTAGATTGCATCAAATGCAGTAGATTAGACTTCATAGGCCCAATATAATCCAAAATAATTTATTTTTTTAAAACCTACCTATTTTACTCACTTTCGACAAGCCCGTTTCCAACAATGGTATCAGAGCCCTGATGGTATATGTTGTCTAAATTAGCAACTTTAGGACCAACTGTAACACCCTATATTTTTAGTAATATTATTTAGGATATTTAATTAGCTAAATAAAATAAAATAATGTGATGATTAGGCGATTGAGATTTGTGATTAACATAAGAGGTAGCCGTGCCATGTAAACAATGAGCTAAAGATGAGTTAAATTGAAATAGAGAAGGGGTTAAATAGGAAAGAGACATAACCATATATCCTAAACCCTCATGTATCTCATAGCATACGTTCATTTCATAATCGAAAAACCTAAAATTGAGGCCGACCATCATTTTAAAGAATAAGAGGAAGAAAGCTAAAGGAAGAAGCTAAATCAAATCAAATTCACTCAAATCTCAAACTCCATTATCTCTAAGCTAAGGTGAATAACAACTACATCTCATTTTTCTAATTATTTTCAGTTTTAAGATGAATCTGAAGTATTTTGTATGATTATGCCATGTTTTTGAATGATAAATGTTTATATATGCTTGTTGATGATATATGTTTATTCATATAGGTTTTATGGTATGTTTTAATGCAAAAACGCTATTTAATGACATTCAATTGCCTTGCGAATTTGGATTTGGATCAGAAATGATAATTTAGAAATGGGTTTCAATTTTCATAATTTTCTGAATTAATGTGGATTTTTATGAATTTTCTAGTGAAAAAAATATTTTTTGGGTTTAAAATTAATTACGGCCAAATTATATTGGCTAAAGGTCTGAAATTTATATATGTTGGAAAGCATATTAAAAATAATTTACAGGAATTTTTGTAGAATTTTCCTAAGTGTTTTAATGGATATATAAAATTATTTAAGGTATGAGACTTAAATATTTTATATATTTATTATAAAAGGGAGAAGGGGTATTTTGTAAATAATTCAAATTGTATTTCTTGAAATCGATAGTACTTTTAGAAAAGAAAATTTGCAACCAATCGTAATTTGACAAACAAGGTAGGTCAAGTACAAAGGATTAATTTAAAAAGTCAAATCAACATGCTTTTTCCTATTTCAATGCTTTCGGCACTAGGCTTCTGACTCCTTACCTCCGCCCCCGACTCCTTCAAAACCAATGCACATAGTATCAGATACCTGGTACATAGTGAATTGGATATAGGTGGAAGGTACTGGTTCGAAACCAAAGGTTCTGAGGGGATCGAAGCATGCTTTGCTTTCAAATGAAAATGCGCCTGCTTTGCTTTCAAAAGAAATGCTTTCGACTTATTTGGCTTTCGACCAGGCAAATGGTTTTAAAAGGAATGGATGGGTTGTGCCTTTGGTTTTAAGTAAATTCTTTCGAAGGGGTCGAAACCTTTTAGCTGCCGCTTTTCTTACCTTTCGAAGTCAATGGTTTCGGAAGGTATACCTTGTTTTAAAACTTAACCACTTCTCCAATGATTTCGGAAGGTTGGTTTCGACACCATCACTTCTTTACTTAGGAACTGCTTTCAAAAGAGTGCTTTCGACTTAAATGGTTTTAATAACCTTTTTGTTCTATTGAAGGTAGAACCTAAATGGTTTCGAAAGAGATAATTTTTAAAGGTTTCGAAGGAGTTAATCTTGAATGGTTTCGAAAGGTATTTCCATATGTTTTAAATTGAACCCAAATGCTTTCGAAAGGTTTGTTGTTTACAAAGGTTTTGATGCTTTCAAAAGATTTTAAATGAAGGTTTCGAAGGGGTGGTTTCGAAAGGTTTGAAGGAAGATTTCAAATGGTTTCGAAACTTTCAAAAGGAAGAGTTTTCCAATGTTTTTGAAAGGCAGTGTCACTACAAGAAAAGTGGAATTATATAACACTAATAGATAATGCTTTGTTTAGTAGTGTTACTGTATTTTTTAATTTGTTTGATTTGGCTGATAAATCGGTAATGTAACGCTTAGTAAGCGGCCTTTTATTTTTGTGCCCACCAATTCCCCAAATTACTTTCCTGATTTACGCCCTAGCTTCAATAATGTCCACCCTCTCTACCTCCTTACTACACTCATCCAACTGTCAATGGTTCAGAATTAAATTCCCTACGAACAGAAGATAAGGAATGATGTATCCATGCGAATTCCGTGGCGATCCCAGGTGAAGTACGCGATCAATCCAAGCGAAGTCCGAGGTCCACGTTGATTGGAGACAGGATTCCCGTCATCCCAAGTGAAGTCAATTGTTGATCAGAGAGGAGTTTCAGCTTGGTTCGTCAAGCTCGATTCCCCATTCCTTAGCACGTCGCAGTTGAAAGCTTTATTCTCTATCTTGCTCCTTAAAGCGTTTCTTGACAGGTAATGTTGAGTAAGGTCTTTCTACTGAGTTTAATCTTATCACATTATTATTATTGAATAATCTTCTATTGATTACAGACCATAAATGGTATATCGTAGTTACCAAACCACAGTAAGCAATGTCTCTAAGTTTATTTCAGGATTTAAAATTGTCATAAATGTCCTTCGTTTCCTCTAATAATTTCAGTGGGCTATGTGGTATCCTCGAAGTTGCGTCTAATATTGGCATGGCATGCCAACTAGTAGAATATAAGATGAAAGAGACAAAACTTTTTGTTGCTTGCTTCATTTACTTTTTTCAAATTTGAAATTCGGATAATTTCAATTCTCTAATATTATAGCTTCTTAATTTTTGGGAAGTGCATAGGTGGTAATTGGAGCCCATGACCAGCTACTACTTGAATGCAAAATACATGTATTATTGTTTTGTACTTACCTTCATATAGAAAGGTGTGTGAGCAGGTTTGAATTTTACTTCTTTCGATAGTCATTTGCTGTTAACTATAGATTTTAGTTCATAAAGGTACTGATTTGCGTATTCTGTTTGAGGTTAAAGGTAGGATGTGCTAAATTTCCTTCTGCTTTCCATAAGGTGTGCAGACATTGTAGTAATATGACATTATCAGATCTGTATATTAATAATTGGACCAAAGTAAAACAAAAATATATGTATTTGTGTATGTCTTTATATGCATTAAAACGGTCTTTGCATCTTATGTACAAAAACTAATTGATGAGCTTAGTAGTACGTATATTATATATGTTTCGGTAATTTATTCATAGAAATGGAAATATAAGTTATTAAATGTATTTGATTATGAGAAGCTGAATTTATTATTTATGAATGAGATTGCTTTTGTAGAGTAAATCCATTAAGTTATAATTTTTTACTGTAATAAGTAATTAAACTTGCCAAAAATGATGCATGCATGTTTATACAAAAGACAAATAATGGGACTCCATTTCCAAGTAAAATAGATAAATGTACATTTGCATTAATTATTTCCCTCCCTTGATTTTTTTTCCTTTTCTATTCCGTTTTAACTTTGAACCCCTACATACCAAATTAAATTTAGTAAATTCTAGACTTAAGTCCTTAAAATCAAACTTAATACACAAAAAATCCTCCCCAAAAAAAGATTGTAAATTAGGTTTCTAGAATTAACTTGCTGAATAATTGCATACATTTATGCAATTATTCAGTGAATAATTGCAAACATTTATCCAATTACATAAATGTCTGCAATTATTTAGTAAATAATTGCGAAAATTTCCACAATTTTTTGGGGAATAATTGAGCAAATTTCCACGACACGATTTTTTTAAAAAATTGCGAAAATTTCCGCAATTTTTTAGTGAATAATTGCGGAAATGTCTGTAATTTTTGGATATAATTGCATAAATGTCTGCAATTATTCACTGAATAATTGCATGAATGTATGCAAATTATTCAATAACTTAATTCTATGGATCTAATTTACATACTTTTTTTGGCAAGAATGCTTGGTGTATTTTGAGACTTAATAGGGACTTTAGCCAAACTGTCCCTTAAATTTATCTATTAATGTTCTTTCGGATACTTCAATATACTCCATTAATAGAGTATGCAGGTTATAGAGCATTTATAAGTGCATGTTTAAGCCATACTATTACTATCTGCAGTTGTTCTTTTTATTAACCAATATTATACATTTAACATATAAGGTGCACCAAACTGCTCACCTTTATTTTCTCTATAGGAAACATCAAGTTAATTAGGATATCAACTATTTCATTATGTGTATGTGTATTACTAATACTTTTTCACTTTTACAACAAATAAAATTCACCTATAAGCGAAACACCACTTATCGTTACTAATTCTATTAAAATTTCATTCTAGATTTTATTTGGTCATATTCAAAAAAATTTGCTTCCTTGATTACGATGCGATGCTTCCAAACTATTGGGTTTGGATCTTCATATTTAAAGAAGGTTGTTATTGCATTTCCTTACTTAAAATGTAAATGCAAAAATGTGATTAAGATTATTCTTTCTATAGTAAAAGATTATGTGAGTATGATTTATTGTAAACATAAGCGTGAGTTGTCTATAAATCAATTTATGTTTTTTAATGTTTTAACCATTTTGTTAACGACAGATGCAAAATTATGGAATGTTCACACTTCATTAATTCCAATACTTATTTTAGTTGTGTACCTCATTTCTCCATTAGGAATGAATAAAAAATTTAGATCCATAAAAATAATCAGTATGCTTACAGGATCAAAAGGTAAATTGTTAGTTTACATGTAGATAAAATAAACAGTATCTAGGATATACCATCACTATTCACATTACCATAGATTTAGTATGCAAATGAATTGCCATTTTTGCATGTTATTTTAATATCAAATTGCAGTTTCTTAAGTTTTAAGAATTTTTTTCCTTAACTATGCCTTGGAAAATGATAAATATATATCTACGTTATATTTCTATGATTATGCTTCATAAATTACAACTGAAAAATACCTTTGTCATTGATATACCAAACCTAGACACGTCAAATTAGAAGATGTGTTATAATTAATTATTTCTAAATATTCATTCTCTAGCTTTATATTGTTGGATACAATCTAGGTTGCTACTACAGTTGCATTCTTAATTGGTATACTAAATATCATATCATTTAATTTATACATACGCATTTTACTGACTACGTGATCTCGCCAAATTCAATTTTGATCCATTTCTGACTATATTGTTATTTACTACGGTGCAATTCTATGGCTTTATCGGCAAAAATCTGGCAATGGTATGTCCATAGTTTTCCTGTGCTACTATCTCTATCACCTGCGTCATGAGCACATGCTAACTTGAATATCTTGATATCACTAAATGCTTATATGCATCAATGCATAGCTTTATACACAACTTAAGCCGATTGTTTATCCTTCTACAATAAATTCATTTTGTACTATTATCGGTAAATAGAATGACTTGAAAAGAAAGCCTTGATATCTCCCTAGATGATTGTTACAGATATAAACTTGGAGGTCCACATGCTTTCCTTATGAATCGTGGATAGCCAAACATTTACAGAAGTGTTGAGAGTAGAACTCAACTTTAAGTTTGTTAGAATTAACTTTCTTCAAAACCAATTTCTTTATCTAAATGATAAAAGGCCAAGCTTAATTTTAATTAACTACATACATAGAGGGGTGGGATTTATGGGTAATGGTCTATACGTAATTTCTCATTTTCATTTGGTAAATAATTGCAGAGGATGCTCAGCTTTCCCCAGTATTATGACTTGGAGCTGGAGCAAGTGCCAGAGTTATTGCTATGTCTGCAACTTATCTTATGGACATGGTTTGGGGAAGAATTACTATCAAGGTAAACTTAACTTATATGTACAGTAAACCAAAACTTGCATATTCATTTTCTATATTTATTTGATAATAATTGATAATTTTCTTTTATTGACAATACAGACTGCAAATTCTCCATATCAGTATACAGGAATGTTCAGTGCATTAGGCACGGTATATGCAAACATCACAACGTTTAGATTTTAGCATCATGAATGACTTTCTTTTTATTTTTTTCTTTTAAAAATAATACACTTATATTTAAGAGCTATCCAAACAAGCCCTTATAGGTTTGCAATGACGTAGTAATGCTTGATATTTGTTTAGTTTATGTAATACATCATTATATCACATCCTTAGCAAAACATAAAGCTCATACATCATTTTTCATGTTGTAGGTACCATATGTTGGCCTTAATTTTGTCATCTATGAATCATCGAAGGACTGGCTAATAGAATCAAGGCCATTTGGGCTAGTTGAAGACTCAGAATTTGGTGTTGTGACTAGGCTTGCTTGTGGTGCAACAGCCAGAACAGGTGGTCAAACAGTTGCATACTCTCTTGATGACATTTGCAGAAGAATGCAAATGGTTGGATGGAAGGATGCTTCTACTATAGTTGGTGGGAAAAGGAAATCTCTTGAATATTAAGGACGATCGATGCTTTTAGGAAAACCTTCCATAATGAAGGTTTTGGAGCCTTGTACAAAGGCCTTGTTCCAAATTTTGTTATGGTATGCTTTTTTATTCGTGCTATATTTTCTTTTTAATATCTTAACATACCCAGTTTGTTCGATAGGGTGTTAGGCAAAACATAGTTTCATTTCCTTTATTCATAGTGTAAATGGAAGTTTTAATACAGGCACAACATTGGAAAATAGATCGTTAGGAGTGGTAGTCTGAGATGCTTTTTGAACCCACATCAGTTTCCATACACGATGAATTTAGGCACCTAAGTGGACATTATCATATAATATTAACCTAATTAACTAGATTTTATAAAAAATAACTAATTTTATATAATAATAATGATAATGTTAATGATAAACTAAGTTTATAAAAATTAACTTCGTTAATTATGTTCTTATAAAAGTTAAATAGGATTAAAAAAATTAACTACGTTTATAATAATAAACCGACCAAGTTTATAATAAATAATAATAATAATAGTTGACGATTGGGCTAATTGGAACATGTGGATGAGCAATCGTGGAGGATTCAGAGTGTTTACAAAGAAAAGTTGGGAGTCATGGTAGGATAAAGAACAAGACCATCTTAAATATTCTGGAATTAGAGGAAATGTTGATGAGATTGTGTTAGCATATAGATTCTTCATCTATCAGCATGGGCTTGTCTATCACTTGAAGCTGACATGAAAAACTAAAAGCATTATGGTGCTTTTATTCTTGAATTACTGTGTTTTTTTGGCTTTATTTCGTGAAATGGGTAAATATCTCATAGTTTATGTTAATGGGTTCAGGTTTATGGTATCTCCTGGCTTGTGATTTTTGTTGTACTGCTTGTCATGAAGGTAATGCTCACATACAATTTCAATCCTTGCTCTTTACACATATTTGTTGCAACGATTGTTTGGGTATTTTCATGATTTATTAAATTCATGCATCAAAAGTGGCTGGCAGTAAACTTGCTCCAAAATATAACTAGGGTATCTAGCTTGCACCAAACATGTTGTCATGTTTCCCTCCTTTATTCTCCTTCCCTCTTTATATTTTATTATATTACCTCGCACAGTCACCTAAATATAAAAATGAATGATACTATTTTTTGTTGAAGCTAATTGACCAATGCACATGCAATCAATCCATTTAAGAATTATGTAGTTTTCAAAAAGTATATGTTTATGTTGTGGTTATTTTTTATTTTGATATACTAACTCTTATTACAACATAGTTGGGTATTCTTTATCAAAGGGTACACATGTACACACATTTATGCACTTATGAGTTGACGTTAATTTGTTTCTATTATAGTAGTAGTGGCTAAGTAGGTAACAAATGTTTAAAGAGAATGCCTGAGCTCTTACTTGAACTAGAATCTTTCCTAGCTTGGCTCTCAAATTAAATAAATTACCATGGTTGCATAAGACTTTATAGTAGACTTCAATTTGGTTCATGATTCTAGTAGTGGTCAAGTAGGTAACAAAACTTGAATAAATGGCTTAAGTACTTAGAATGCCTTCACCCAGTCATGCTCCCAAATTGAATGTAACATTTACTCACTATTTTAACTTCAACATTTCATGCATTAATTTGATGAATAAAACTACTTACATCCTAATATCTTTGACCAATGTACTTCCAAATGAAACAGAAATATGTGTACTCAAGATGGAAGGAATTAAATTATTCATAGGGAAAGATTAGCATATTTTGTGCATCATTTTGGTAATGAGTTAGAGAATGCACAAATGCATATTAGACATAACATATGGGGGAACAGAATGATGATCGGCATAGACTGATCATCAGCAGTGCAGAAGTGAGTCGTGGATAGGTTTCAGTAGCTGCCTCAAATTGGCATGGGCAATTCAAGCAGCATGAACAATAGAAGCATGGGGAAATTAACATATAGAGGCTATTTGGACATGAGTTAATGAACAATAAGATTCACTGGATTTAGTTTATGGACAAATTGATGGAAAATGTAAAAAAGAGGTAATTTGATATATATATATATATATATATATCATTTTATCTCTCTGTTTTTTTACCTATATTTGCATTCATCCACCTTTTGACATGACAGAATAATGAAGCGACATTGTCTCCTTTATAATAATAATCAAAATAAATTAACTATGATTATAAAAATTAACTTCATTAATTAAGTATTATAAAAGTTAAATAAGTTTATAATAATAATAATAATTTAACTAAATTTATGAAAATTAACTTAGTTTATAACAATAATAATAATAATAATTAAACTAAATTTATAAAAATTAACTAAATTTATATATACTTATAATAATAATAACAACAACAATAATAATAACAATAATAAATTATAAAATATTAAGAAAGTTAACAAAGAATAATAAAAATTAACTAAATATATATATAATAATTATTAAAAAATAAAATATTAATCTAATTAACCAAATTTTATAACAATTAACTATATTTTTTTTGAAATATATATATATATATATATAGAACAACAATAGTAAATTAGCTAATTTTATAAAACTTAACTTCATTTATATAAATTAATAAAGTATAAACTAAGTTAACTAAGTTTTAAAATTTAACTAAGTTTGATAAAAATTAACTAAATTTTAAAAAAAAAATTATAAAATAGTAACCAAGTTAACTAAGTTTTATAAAAATTAATTAAATTTGTATAACAACAACAATAATAAATTAACAAAAATTATAAAAATTAACTTCGTTTGTTTAGTTATATATAAAAATTAAATAAGCTTATAAAAATTAAATAAATTGATAATAACAATAATAATAATTCAACTAATTAATAATAATAATAATAATAATAATATTAACAACAACAGTAATAATAGCAACAATACCAGTAAATTAACTTAGTTTTATAAAAATTAACAATATTTTAAATATATTTTAAATAATAATAATAATATTATTATTAATACTCATAATAAATTATAAAATATTAACTAAATAACAAAGTTTTATAAAAAAATAATTAAATTTATTTATTTATATAATAATAAAAGTAATAAATTAACTTATTTTTAAAATTAGTTAAGTTTTATAGTTATATAACACTAATAACAACAATGATGACGACGATAGTCAAAATAGTAATAATAACAATAAACAAACCATGTTTATAAAAATTAACCAAGTTTCATAAGGATTAACAAAGTTTAGAATAATAATAAAGTATAAATAGAGTTAACTAAGTTTTATAAAAATTAACTAAGTTTATAATAATAATAATAATAAATTAACTATAAGTTTTATAAAAATTAACTAAGTTCCAAGTTAACTAAATTATATATATATATAACAACAACAATAATAAATTAACTAAATCTATAAATTTTTATAAATCAATAAAGTATTAACCAGTTTCACTAAATTTTAAAATTGTATTCAATGTAGTGGTCATTTTCTCCATGTTACTATAGTTATTTAATTGATACAAAGGATGAATTTTTGAGAAGAAGATGCATAAAAGATTGCACAGTTGCTCATTTCTTTCCTTTAGATGCAATTGTTCATAAAGTTTTGGTTCAGGCTCGCAATATTGATGTTGCACGTTTGTCTCTTTTGGATACTAAAAGAATTTATAGCTCGGGTGGCTAATTCAAGTTTGTTGTCACTAATCATGTTTTTTTCCTTTTGTGATAGGCAAATTTTGTAAATGAAAGATGTTCTATATGCGTGTGCACTAAATTGTCAATGTAAATCTTTTTGGGCTGTACTTAAACATTTGCTACTACTTTTTACTATGTGTTGAAAACATATGTAATGGATATTTTGTGTATGTTTGAGCATGTTTAATACAATGTCGCCGGATATTTGGTATATTTCATATAATGCGTTACGTTTTCTGATTATTATATTCATCGATTCTTATATTGATCATATTATTATGTGTTTAAAGAAGATTCATTTTTGATATGCTATTACTAAACCATAATATATAGTAGAATGTATCAAACACAGAAAAATAAATCATAACGCATAAAAGCGTTGTGGTTATATAATATAAGCGCTATAAAAAGGTACTATAATGCAGGAGCTCACCGTTGACGGATAGCGGAATAAAAGCGCTATTGTATTTACACATTTTATAGCAACATATACATGCTGTAGTAATATGAAAATAGTATACATATAGCGCTATAGAAAAAGAATATTATAGCGGCCTATATGCGCTATGAAAGCTTACTATTTTATAGCGGCATTTTTTTGTGTTATAAATACGCCACTGATTTTTTATAACATGTCGATATATAGTGTTTATTGAACCGCCATGGTTTTCTTTTATAGCGGTTATATGCCGCTATGGATGAATTTTTTTCTTGTAGTACGTAAAGTGTTTTAAAGATAGGATGTCTAAGGTTTTAAAGCTTTCGAACGGTATGTTTTTTAATGCTTTCGAAAGGATAAATATGAATGGTTTTGAAAGGTCTGATGTCGAAAGGTATGATTTCGAAAGGTATGTTTTGGCTTTCGACCTAGGTTATAAGAAGGGTTTTACTTGGTTTCGAAGGAGGTACTTTAGAAGGTTTCGAAAGGGATACTTTCAATGGGTTCGAAAGCGGTACTTTCAAAATTTTAAATGTTTTCATCAGCAAAGATTTGTGTAAAGTATATATATGACAGGGCAAGGTGATTTTGAGTAAAGCAAAGAATGTATTTTCCTAGTATAAGTATGATTTAAAGGTTTAAATAATTTTGAAAAGGTTTTCAAGGAAAATTTTAAAGCGTAGTTAACCCTAAGAAAAATAACTCAGATATAGAAGACCAGATGAGACTGGTATAGGGTCGCGCCGTATACATTAGCTTTAGCCCCAAGCTAATTTTAGTCCAAATTCCAGTGTGTAGGGCTTAGTCATAGGTAGACTTAAATGATGGTTACACACAGAAAGGAATATATGTAGAAATAAGTAAGTTAGGGACAGACCGTCCAAAAGACTTATCTAACAGTTGTTAGATTATATTTATTATTTTGTCTGGTAGGCCCAAGTCAACCAAGTTTTATTAGTTAGCCAAACAAAACTACAGTGTTTGGACAAATAGTCCATTCGATAACAGATATGTATATATACATCATATTGCTTTAAAGATTTAACTAGTTTTGGTTGAAGGATTATAATTTGCAAAAGATATGTTTTAAAGAGATATTAGTGATGGGAAACCCGTTCCGCTAAGCGGCGTGGTCTCACTTACGCATACCAGATATGTCGCGAATTTCTCCTTAGGTCGCGGCGAAACCCTAGGTCGCTCCAACCTAGGTCGCGAAGCTACGGAAGGTCGCGAAGCGCCCTAAGTCGCGAAGCTACGGAAGGTCGCGAAGCAGCCCTAAGTCGCGAAGCTACAGTAGGTCGCGAAGATTCTTATGTCGCGAATCCCTTAGGTCGCTCCAGCCTAGGTCGCGAACGAGCAGTTCCTTAGGTCGCTGCCAAATCTTAAGTCGCGAAGCTCCTTATGTCGCTCCAGTTAGGTCGCGAGCATTTCTTCCAGATTTTCTTATGTCGCTCTTCCATTATACCGCATTGTCCTTATGTCGCTTCCAAATTCTTATGTCGCGAACGAGCTTCCAGTAGGTCGCTGTTTCCTATGTCGTGAATGTGATGTATATTGTAACTCGTATGTTGTAACTCGTGTTTTGTTATGTCGCATGTTATAAGTCATATGTTTTTGTAAGTCGTCTGTACTATTTGTGATGTATTTTTCTTAAGTCGTGTGAAGTATTGTAACGTGTGTTGAATTGCAAGCTCCTATAAATAGCGGGTGAGTTGTATCATTTTAGGAAGTTGAATATTGAATAAAATTTAGTTTGTGCTTTGTGCCACAATTAAAATTGGAAGTTGAGTGTTATCTCCTTTCTCCATCTTTGGATATTCGAGTGCGCTCGAATCAACGAACTTGAAGCCGATTCATGGAATCTCGTGCGCGAGATCAACGTCGAAGAATCGTAGATCTTCTAACGCGGTATCGTGCGCGATCAACGAATTGAAGATACCCAAGTGCCCAAATCCGTTGATCTCTCGAGATACCGGATTCTATCTATCTTCAACACGTTGATCGCGCACGATACCGCGTTAGAAGATCTACGATTCTTCGACGTTGATCTCGCGCACGAGATTCCGTGAATCGGCTTCAAGTTCGTTGATTCGAGCGCACTCGAATATCCAAAGATGGAGAAAGGAGATAACACTCAACTTCCAATTTTAATGGTGGAACAAAGCACAAACTAAATTTTATTCAATATTCAACTTCCTAAAATGATACAACTCACCCGCTATTTATAGGAGCTTACAATTCGACACACGTTACAATACTTCACACGACTTAAGAAAAATACATCACAAATAGTACAGACGACTTACAAAAACATATGACTTATAACATGCGACATAACAAAACACGAGTTACAACATACGAGTTACAATATACATCACATTCACGACATAGGAAACAGCGACCTACTGGAAGCTCGTTCGCGACATAAGAATTTGGAAGCGACATAAGGACAATGCGGTATAATGGAAGAGCGACATAAGAAAATCTGGAAGAACTGCTCGCGACCTAACTGGAGCGACATAAGGAGCTTCGCGACTTAAGATTTGGCAGCGACCTAAGGAACTGCTCGTTCGCGACCTAGGCTGGAGCGACCTAAGGGATTCGCGACATAAGAATCTTCGCGACCTACTGTAGCTTCGCGACTTAGGGCTGCTTCACGACCTTCCGTAGCTTCGTGACTTAGGGCTGCTTCGCGACCTTCCATAGCTTCGCGACCTAGGTTGGAGCGACCAACGGTTTCGCCGTGACTTAAGGAGAAATTCACGACATATCTGGTATGCGCTGCATCATCCTCCCCTGGTTGAAAAGAATTCGACCCCGAATTCACACTTTCCTCTTCTTCGACACGCTTATTCTCATGGTATGGAATCAAGTGTTTGACGTTGAAAACGTCGGCAGTATGGATATGATCCGACAATCTTAACCGATAAGTATTCTCGTTAATCTTCTTTACGATTTCCAAAGGGCCAATCTTTCTAGCAGCCAGTTTGTTGTAAGTACTAATAGGAAATCGATCCTTAGTCAATACTGCATATACAAAATCTCCTTCTTTGAACTCAACATTTCGTCACTTAATATCCGCAGATTGCTTATATTTCTCATTTGACTTAAGCAATCGTTCATGAACAATCCTGTGACACTCCTGCAACTCATTCACGAAATCACAAGCTCGTTTAACAACCAATTTCTGAAGTGGAACTATCGACAAATCCAACGATCCCTTCGAAATTGCTGAATATACCACTTGAAATGGACTGAATCTAGTACTTCGATTAACGGCATGATTATATGCGAATTCTGCCTGACACAATTTCACATCTCAGCTCTTCAAATTATCCTTCACAAGACATCTCAACAAGTTTCCCAAAGATCTGTTCACCACTTCCATTTGCCCATCTGTTTATGGATGATAGGCGCTACTAGAATTCAGCTTAGTCC
Source organism: Allium fistulosum (assembly GCA_030737815.1). NCBI lineage: Eukaryota > Viridiplantae > Streptophyta > Magnoliopsida > Asparagales > Amaryllidaceae > Allium > Allium fistulosum. Next base: position 242,891,854 of record CM060902.1, read on the forward strand.
CAACCATCTTCCATAGACTTAACCAAAAATGACTTAGAAATCGAGTATCCCGGTCAGAAACAATAGACTCAGGTAGCCCATGTAGTCGATAAACCTCTTTAAAGAACAATTGAGCAACACGGACTGCATCAACGGTCTTCTTACAAGCTATGAAATATGCCATCTTCGAAAATCTATCCACCACAACATATATAGAATCATTCCCTCGTTGAGTTCTTGGCAAACCCAAAACGAAATCCATTCTAACATCAACCTATGGTCTAGTAGGCACAGGCAATGGCATATACAATCCTGCATTCAAAGCTGTCCCTTTGGAAACTTGACATATGTGACATCTCTGCACAAATCTTTCAACTTCTTTCCTCATGGAAGGCCAAAAATATGATTGAGAAATCAACTGCAAGGTACGATCTTTTCCCACATGACCTTCTTCATGCAATTCCTTCACAATCTTCATTCGCAAACTGCACTCTGGTATACACAACCGATTTCCCTTAAATAGAAAACCTTCTACCAACACATACTCATCCGTCCTCCCTTTCTCGACTTCATCTACAATCTTGGCAAAGTAAGGATCCTCAACAAACAAATCTGGAAATACATCAAACCCCGTCACTTCAAATCTCATCGTAGTCAACAAATGATTTCTTCTACTCAATGCGTCTGCCACACGATTTGTAACTCCCGACTTATGCGTTACAACAAAGGTAAACTGTTGCAAGTATGCGATCCATGAAGCATGCCTGGCTGCAATCTTATCCTGTCCCTGCAAATGTTTCAATGCTTCATGGTCAGTATACAACACAAACTCTTTATGAAACAAATAGTGTCTCCAATGCTTTATGGCTTGGACAATAGCATAGAACTCCAAGTCATAGGTACTGTATCTTGTCTTGGTTCCAGAAAGTTTCTCGCTAAAATAAGCAATTGGACGACCCTTTTGACTTAACACTCCACCAATTCCAACCTTAGACGCATCAGTATCTAGCTCAAAGAGCAACTGAAAGTCCGGGTATCTAAGAATCGGTGTTGTAGTCAAGAGTGTCTTGATCTGTTGGAAAGTAGAATCAGCCTCTTCAGTCCACACAAACTACTTTCCTTTCATACAATCTGTCACTGGTGCCATCACGCTACTGAAATGTGGAACAAACCTTCGGTAGAATGATGCTAAACCATGGAAACTTCTCACTTCAGTTATAGTCCTGGGTTGTGGCCAATCCTTGATTGCTTCAACTTTACTTTGATCCACCTGGATACCTTCCTTGGACAATACATACCCCAAGAACAAAACACTGTGCGTCATGAACATGCACTTCTTTGTTGCCGCGTAAAATTGCTCCTGACGAAGTATCATCAACACTTCTCGCAAGTGTTGTAGATGCTCTTCTGTGCTTCCACTGTATATCAATATATCATCAAAGTATACCACCACGAACTTTCCAATTAACGATCGAAAGATCTGATTCATCACTCTAATAAAAGTACTAGGTGCATTCGAAATACCAAATGGCATGACCAGCCATTCATACAACCACTCCCGTGTCTTGAAGGCTGTCTTCCATTCATCTCCTGGTCGAATTCGAATCTGATGATACCCACTCTTCAGATCAATCTTTGAAAAGATAACACCTCCACTCAACTGATCTAACAAGTCGTCCAATCTTGGCATCGGGAATCTGTACCTCACTGTAATCTTGTTTAGTGCTCGACTATCTGTACACATTCTCCAAGTTCCATCCTTCTTTGGCACTAACAAGGCTGGTACTGCACAAGGACTTAAACTTTCTTGTACGCGCCCTTGTTCAAGTAACTCTTCCACCTGCCTTATCAACTCTTCGTGCTCCTTTGGACTCATTCTATAATGTGGTCTATGTGGTAACACAGCTCCCAGAACAAGATCAATCTGGTGTTGTATGTCTCTCAACGGTGGTAACTCTTTTGGTAATTCTTCAGGAAACACATCTTCAAATTCCTTCAACATTGGCTTAACTTCCTCAGGAATTTCAACCGCTTCACTACTTTCACGTCCAATCAACAGAAATACTTCAGGGCTATCATCTACTTCTTTGACAAATTCCTTCAAAGATAACAGAGTCTTTAGTTCCTCGATTTCCTCCAACTTGCTTTCACTTTATTGTCGCCTTTTAGGAACTAAAGTGATTCTAGTGCCATCGAACATGAAACTATAGCAGTTAGTCCTACCATCGTGTTGCACGGCTCTATCACACTGCCACGGTCTTCCCAACAACAAATGACATACATCCATATCCACCACGTCACACCAAATTTCATCCTTATACTTCTTTCCGATGGATAAAGTTACACAAGATCTTCGACCAACTTCACTTCCCTACCTTTCCTCAGCCAAGCCAATTTGTAGGGTTTGGGATGCTTCTCTGTCTTTAACGCCAACTTCTTTACGGCTTCTGTAGAGATGATGTTATCACAACTCCCTGCGTCGATAACAAACATACAAACTTTTCCCAAAATAGTGCATGTCGACTGAAAAATATTACTCCTCAACCAACTAGTCTCCTCTTCCTGCTTTGGCGTCAAGCAAGATCTCCTCATCATTAAAGAATATCCCTCGTCTCCCATCAATAATTCTTCTTCCTCCTCAACCTGTGGTGAATTGGTACATTCTACTTCTGCATCCTCATCCTCAACCTCAGCAACCATCGCTCGCTTCTTAGGCTTCGGGCATTCATTGCTCTTATGACCAAACTCCTGACAGTTATAACACTTGAAATTGTTGTTGACCTTGGTCTTAGCAGCTTCATTGACAACCGGTTTACTAACAGCCTTGGAAACATTAGTATTGCTACTAGCCCCCTTCACCTGATTGCTCGAAATTGTAAACGCACCACCTCCTCTTCTACCTTGCTTCTCCCAAGCTAGAGCCTTCTGGTGTGCTTCAGCAACAGATCTCGGATCAAACATATTTACCATATCCTGAATTTGCATTTTCAATCCTCCAACAAATCTGGATGTCAACTGTTCCTCCATTTTCATGATATTGTTTCTAGCAATCAGTTGATAAAACTCGTCTGCATAATCATTTACCGACTTTGTCCCTTGTCTCAAATTCTGTAAGCGCTGATACATAAGAGACTAATAATTATAAGGCAAGAAGGTAGCCTTCATCAACTTCTTCATCTTTTCCCATGAAACAATCTTCGACTTTCCCATTCTTTCCCGTGTAAGTTTAGTTTGTTGCCACCATGCCATAGCTCTTCCCCTCAATCGTGTAGCAACCAACTTAACTCTACGATGCTCGGGTACTTCCTTGAAGTCAAAAATTTCTTCAACATTTGATAACCAATCCAGAAACTCTTCCGCTAGCATTCCCCCTTTGAATTCTGGAATCACTGTTTTCATCCCCGACTCCCATCGACGATCATCTTTGGAATCTATATTTCGATTTCGCCCTTGGCCACAGTTTCGACAAAAGCTACTACCATCATCACTGGATTCCTCCAAATCTGATGTATGTCAATGTCGATTCTGACCATCAACATTTCTGCTACCACGCACGTCTCTTTCTCCCGAAACTGACGGTTTTCTTCTTTCCCGATCTGATGGTGGTGACAATCTTCTCCTTTCGGAATTTGACAGCGAAATTCTATGTCCACCTTGATTTGAACTTGGTGATGCTCTTTGTCGAGTTTAATTCATATCCATCACGAGCCTTTCCAATCTACCAATTCCTCATCAAACTTCTCATTGAATTTATCACTAATTCGTTGCTCCATTTGTTCAGCATCTTCTCTTTGATACAAATCTGCAACATTCTGATGACGATTAACTCTTCTTGGAGGCATTGTCAAATCTTCGACAAATCCAAACACAAACTTCAAATCACGCAAACTTGAAATCCAACGAACTTGGAAAAGTTCGTTTCCTAGCTTTGATACCAAATGACGCAGCCTATAGGATCACACAACTCACAAATTGGTGAATTCACGGAAAATGAATCGATGGAATAAAATGAATCGATGAATTGAAGATACCCAAGTGCCCAAATCCGTTGATCTCTCGAGATACCGGATTCTAGCTATCTTCAACACGTTGATCGCGCACGATACCGCGTTAGAAGATCTACGATTCTTCGATGTTGATCTCGCACACGAGATTCCGTGAATCGGCTTCAAGTTCGTTGATTCGAGCGCACTCGAATATCCGAAGATGGAGAAAGGAGATAACACTCAACTTCCAATTTTAATGGTGGCACAAAGCACAAAACAAATTTTATTCAATATTCAACTTCCTAAAATGATACAACTCACCCGCTATTTATAGGAGCTTACAATTCAACACACGTTACAATACGTCACACGACTTAAGAAAAATACATCACAAACAGTACAAACGACTTACAAAAACATACGACTTACAACATGCGACATAACAAAACACGAGTTACAACATACGAGTTACATTATACATCACATTCGCGACATAGGAAACAGCGACCTATTCGAAGCTCGTTCGCGACATAAGAATTTGGAAGCGACATAAGGACAATGCGGTATAATGGAAGAGCGACATAAGAAAATCTGGAAGAATTGCTCGCGACCTAACTGGAGCGACATAAGGAGCTTCGCGACTTAAGGTTTGGCAGCGACCTAAGGAATTGCTCGTTCGCGACCTAGGCTGGAGCGACCTAAGGGATTCGCAATATAAGAATCTTCGTGACCTACTGTTGCTTCGCGACTTAGGGCTGCTTCGCGACCTTCTGTAGCTTTGCGACTTAGGTCTGCTTCGCGACCTTCCGTAGCTTCGCGACCTAGGTTGGAGCGACCTAGGGTTTCGCCGCGACCTAAGGAGAAATTCGCGACATATCTGGTATGCGCTGCATCAATTATTCACACCAGGCTTTATGTCTTACTCAAAGTTTATGTTTTCCCCTTAAACTCTCGGGTGCTCAAAATTGATTTGCGTAGGCTAAGGGTTGAAGGTTTTCAAGTTTTAGTACGTGGATGAATAAAGCTTCCGAAGACGTGTAGGAGGTAGATTTCTAGTTACATAAAGAGATTTTGTTTTAAAATTCCACTGTGTGTATTAAGACAGTTAGTCTAGTATTCTCCAGTCAACCATGGGGGCATCTTCATATGTCGCTCTTGGCGTATTTATGTAATAATTATAATTGATCTGTACCTTGGAAACGATTATGGGATTATGTAACTTGAATGTGAAATGTGTGTTTTGAAATGTAATTAGGAAAATGTTGTTTTTTGAAATCTGTGATTTTATTTCATATTCAAGTGCTTCTGATATTATGGATACCATTAACATAGCCGTATTTAGTCGCCGGAAGTTAATACTATTGATGACTACAACATCGGTAGCGCTTAGCTTTAGGCCTCTAGATAGAGGAAGGCACAACTTGGTATTAGAGCATAGGCTTATGAAAAACTTTAAACTAAAATGATTTTTGAAAACATAATCTTAAGGAATTAGATTAAGATCGGGGCAAGAGATAATGCTGTAGTAACGTACTTGTATTTGTTATATATAAGTATGCGCTTTATCTCTAGTCTCCTACCTGTAACGACCGTTAATTTTCCGATAATTAAATTATTGAATTTAATAAAATTTTGTAATTTAATGATGGAAGAAAATAAAATTTATGATGTAGGAATGAGGAAACTAACTAGAATGAAGTTTATTAATGTAAATTTAATGTAATAGATGACTAATTGAATGTAATCTCATGTAATTGTAATAATTGTAAGTTATAATTGGTTATAAATTTAAAATAAGAAAATAAATTAAATGTTATATCAATTGGTGAAATAATATGTAATCAATTGTAATTGGATAACATCAGTGTTTTGTAAATGGTTATAACATTTGTTTGTAGATAATAAACTTATAAATGTGATTAAATTAAGTAAAAGGTAACAATTGTTATTTATCACCTATTTATTTGATTTGTTGAAATTAAATTGGAAAGCAATTGCAATTAATCTACTTAAATATTTCAGTTAGTGTGGATTAAAATGATAATTGAAGAATATTGATGTAATAAACGTAAACCAATGTTAATTATATCCATTAGATAATGATTGATTGAATAAAAAGAGTGAAATCAAATTTAATCAATTTATTTGAATTTAAATTATAATTAATGGATTTATTGCAATTGAAATTAAACAATGTAATTAGTGCAATAATTAATATTGAATTTGACATTGGAAATTGGTTTAAAAAGATTGTTAATTTCTATGAAATTAAAAATGATAAAAATTGTTAGTTATTAAATTTAAATTTTAATGGCGATTAATTAATTTAATAATAATTTATTTATTTAACGTGAAAATAGCCATTTTGGCCACTGTCTCGTATTTTGGCAAACCAGTTTCATCGGATCCGTAACGGTGAATTATTGTAGGATTTCAAGTTTCGTAGCGATTAGACTTCTCATTTGATTGTACGGGCTTGAAACGCGTAGAAATCAATTTAATTGAATTTAATTGAAATAAGCTGATTTTAAAAGCTAACTTCTTTATACGATGGAATTAGGACTTGAGACTTGTTCCATTATCTTTAAAAATATCGAAAACATCGATTTTTATATATTGGATGACCTATTTTCGTTTCGGGGTTAGAACGGGCTTTTTTGGGTCGCATAGTCATTTCGATCAATCCAATCTGGTACATTCATCTCTAATTCAGATCTGCCTATATATAGGCTGTTATAAACCCTATTTGTTTCTCATTTTTTATTTATGTATGTACTATTACTTCTACCAGTCCTCCTTCTCAAACGATAGAGTATGAAACCCTAAATCCCAATCCAATTTCAAATTTCAAATCAATTTCAAAATTCAAACTCCACCAAACCCTATCATATTATATACCGATTCGAAGCTCTCGATGAGCGCAATTCAAATCTGCAGTTTGTTTTTCGATTTGGGTCTCCGTTTGTCCAGAATTTGGCAATTAAATATCGGCGTTTCAAATAGGGGGATGATCATCGTCGATCGATCGTCGAATCGAGGGTACCGGGTTGTGGAGATTCACGTGAGGAGCTCATCCATGCATTTTGGTCGACGATTGGATGGTTAGATCACCTGCAAAAATTCGCCTAGGGTTTTGGTTTAGGGAGTGGCGGCTGCGTTCTCTGATGGTCACAAAGTGATCGGGCGAACCCCAGAGGTCGAGAATCCTAAGAGGCGCGCGACGTTTCGTGGAGGTGGTGGCGATCAAGTCTGGTGGTGGCAGCAACGTACAGTCAAAGACGAGGGGGCTCTTGCGTGCGTACTGGGAGGCTAGGGTTCGTACTCAGAAGATGCTGACGTGTGAGTTCTACTTGTTGATTTATTTATTTTATTTATTTGTTTCATTTTAAAACGTATAATGTTCTAACTTGTATATCCTTTCCATACGAACTCAGATTTGGGCGGGGTTTGTTTCATTGGGTTCATGTCGAAATTTCGGACATTTTGGCACTAGTTTGGACGAATTTTGAGACTATTGAATTTTGGGCCTTATTTTGGATTTCAAATCGATTTGAAATCAAAAGTGAGTGTTTTAACCCACACACAACTAATAATTATCTTATGTTAGTTAAATTGAATTTATGATGTGATTAGAGTTTGATTGGTTGATGTTTGGTATATTTAAATTGTCATTCCAGTTAATTTGACTTTTATTGAATTTGATCGCCATTTAATTTAATATTACATTTTAATTGTCAATTGAATACCTGTTGATGATAATCAATTAATTGATGTTATTTATTGGTTGATTTGAGTGATGATTGTGATGGATGTTTAATTGTTGAGATTGGATGACTGAATGCTATGTTTATTTTATATATTGATTCACACTGCAAGTTCCCTTAGTTATTGCTAGGAAAATGACTATGGGTTGAAATGATGCATACCCGAACAATCTATAGATTAGGGAAAAATCGTTATAGGTTGAAATGATAGACTCGAGCAATTTTATGGATTTTGAATTTTAATTCGGGATTGCGGGTTGAAATGATATATACCCGTAAATTTTAAATTCTTGCGGGTTGAAATGATATATATCCGTATCACTTGACCATAGGGTAGAAAATTATATACGGACACCAGATTGGTTAAATTAATTGATTTTTAAATCTTAAATTTTGAATTCAGTTAAATAATATTTTGAAATAAAATTTGATTTATATAAACTAAATTATTTTCGAAAATCCAAGCTTTAAATGTTGAGATTGGAATTGGTTTAAATGAATTGATTAAAGAATCTAAAGTGAAATTTTAAGGTTGAATTTGAAGTATAAATGAAATTTATCGAAATTGAGTTATTGTAAACGTTTAAATATTTAACTTTGAAATCTATTGAATTTGGAGTAGCTTAAAGTTATAGTTCAAACATGGATTTGAAATCGATATAGATTTAAATGGTTTTATTGAGAATATGAATTGAAAGATAAAAATTGAGTTTGTCAATTTGAAAGCTGGATATGGTCCAGATTTGTTGAAATGGAAGAAATAGTTTAATTGATATTACTTGCAAATTAATTTTTTAAATATAAACTATTTAAAAATATATTGTTTTAAATTCAGATTTACTTAGATTTTCAAACCATTTTACATTAAACTATTAAACTATATTTAACCCATTTTAATCTATTTTAAGCTATTTAATTTATTTAAACTATTTTAACTATTTTAAGCTATTATAATATATTTTAAACTATTTTAACTATTTTAACTGCTTTAAACTATTTTTAAACTATTTTAATCTATTTTAAACTATTAAACTATTTAAACTATTTTAATCTATTTTAAACTATTTTATTTTATTTTAAACTATTTTAATCTAATTTAAATATATTATAAATCATTTAAACTATTTTAAAGTATTTTAAAACTATTTTTAAATTATTTTAAAACTATTTATGACTATCTAAATTATTTCGAAAAAAAATTCAAACTGTATAAGGCTAAATTATTTATATTTAAATCCTGGATTTAAAAGCGAATATGGTTAAATGATGTTATAACCTGAGTTGGGATTTGAAATGATATTTTCTAGCGAAATGACATATTTTGAGTAAATATGATTATTTTGAAATGAGGGTTTAATCTCTTTTGAAAATATGATTTCGAAAATGATATGGTTTGAATTGAATATGATATTTTGATATCAATTATGAATCGGTTTTGGAAATGTAAAAGAACCGTCCGGTTTGAAATAAGTGTTTGGTTGTTGAAGAGACCGGGATCAAATATTGTCATACTCTCTGCCAATACCGAAAACAACTTTAACAACTATATACGTGGTGGAGATTCCAGAATGAAGTAGGATGGTTTGGCGAACGATTCTGTATGAGGTATTTACGTAGTCCTGACTCCCGTGAGTTAGCTTGATGTGGCTAAAACAAGAGCCACGCCGGGCCAAGTGAGGTCGCACCTCCTATCGGGAACATTTCTTCGATACCATATTATGACTTTGTGATTGATTTGGTGGCCACCCCACGATTTTGATTTGGGTGTGTGTTCCAAGGTGGGCGGTAGTAGCTGCTAGCCGTTACCACTAGTCTGGATCCGCAAAACGGTAGTATCCTACCCTGGGAATTGTCTTGCGTGCCTTGTCGCATGCCTTATCGCGCCCACTACGAGTTTGTTTTGTACCGTACCTATGGAGTGCCCTCTGGGTAAACCACCAGTTTGGTGGAGCTTACGGTATTGTATAGACTACGGGAATATATAAAATGTGTTAAAGGGGATATGGGTAATGCCTTAACGCTATTTTTAATACTTTACTTTACTGTAGACACTATTATAATAGCGTATTGTACTATGTATGTAGATAGTTTAACGGGTCCTTAGGAGATGGAATCCCAAACATCTATTAAGTTATTGCACTCATGTTAGAGATTGGATAGGAGATGTCAAATCCCGTAAACATCTCCGATGCCGTTACACTCATATTTATTTACTATTGATTTAACTTATATAAGATCTTTTGTTCTGACTCGAGTGTTTTGTCTTTTCAATCTGCTCGGGTCAGTTTGAGCTTTTCAGTGTATCGAAGATTGCTTTTTGAGGACGAAGATGGAGATTTAGTACTACTATTATTTATTATATAATTTCCACTACATCATGTTGTTCCGCTGCATTGCTATTTATTTTTGTTGTATGTAAATCTGATATGTATTATACAAGTGGAATCAAATGTTATTTGGAAAACAGCTTCATGAACTGTTTATTTGATTATTATATTTTGTCATTCCGCTATGAGATTCTGTGTTTGTTTTTCTTTCTTTCTCTGTTTTCTTAGTTACCCCATAACAATCCTCCCTTTTGAATGGTTTGAGTCCGACGTGCATGGTTTATCATCGATTTAAACCGTCCAAAAAGGTGGGTCTTTACACTACCTCTATTAGGTTATTTTTCTGTATCTCACGTAGATTCGAATGCAGATATGTATTCTCGAAGAGTTAATATTGGAGGAGGAAGCACCACTATGGATGAAAATGCCCAGCCAAATACTAGAAGGAAACAAGGTCAGGAACAAGTAGGAAATGTTGGTGCTGGAGTCCCACAAATGGATATGGGAGCCATGTATCAGTTTTTCGTGACTATGATACAAGCGGGGGTTGCTGCTGGAGTAGTTGGAGGAGGAGTCCAGGAAGCTCCAGTAGTCAACAATTATGCTTCTTTGAGTAGGGACTATGCTAGGTTGGGAGGAAAACCATTCATTGGGACTGAAGTCGTCATAGAAGTGTAGAACTGGTTGCTGCATTGTGAGAGGATTTTTGTAGATTTGGGGCTCAATGATGAGCAGAAAAGAAGCTCGCTTCAAGATAGCTTCAAGGAGCAACTTTATACTGGTGGAATAGTAAGACGGTTGGAGTGGATGAAGAAACGATGAGATGGGCCGTGTTTAAGAGGTGGTTCGAGGAGAGATCCATGTCTATAATGGCGAAGTTTACCTTGCTCGGAAAGTTTACCGAGTTAGAGCACAGAGAGGACCGTGTTAGAGTATGCTACAAGGTTTGAGGAGTTGGCAAGATATGGTTATGCCACTGTGGATACCGTGATTAAGAGAAACGAGAAGTTCATTATGGGGTTGACACCTGAATTGGCAAGGGCTACATTACCTCACATCAGGGATCCTTGTGATGTTGTAGTAGAGATGGCTCTAAGACACGAGGAAATGATTGCTTCTTGATGTGCACGTAAATGTGCATATTTTACTTCCATATTTTATCGAATTTAATTAAATAAATTAGCATATATGGTATTTTAACATGTTTAAACCAATATTTCAATTATTTTCAAATCATCATTTATTTATCTTCATATAAGGGCAAAATGGTCATTTTTGTGCATATATTAATTTTAGAAAATTTACTTGTATATTTTAATGTTGTTTTGTAGGAATTTTAGTGAATATTGGAGAGGCTTCGTGGAAAATATGCATGCACAAGAGGAAACAAAGGAATGAAGATGGAAATAATTCAAACTCATGTATCATGGAGGACCCCACCTACCCATTTATCATGATGTACATGTAGGAGCTAATACACATGCTAATGAAGATTAAAGTTACATGCACATGTAATGGTTGATTATGATCTGCTAATGACAACTTGGAGGCCACACTTCCTAAGGGGTAGTTTGGATAGGTCTCAAAAATATGATTAGGGTTTCAAAACTTATACAAATACCCCATATGTTCATGTAATTAATCTATTAGCCTTTGAGCCTCCTCTTTGGTTAGTTTAGTTTTAGGCTAAAAAATAAATATAAGCTCTCTTTCTTTTTCATGGCTACTTAGCCATTTTCTTCTTTCATGTAATTTTCTTTTTTATGCAATTTTAATTCATTCTCTTTTCTATTTACATGCTCTTTTTCCTTTCATGTTAGTAGTTAGTTTTAATTTATGCAAGTAGATTAATTCTCTTTTTATTTTAATCAGCTCTCTTTTTGCTTAACTTGCATTTTCCCCTTGTTGTTATTTCATGTTGAATGCTACATTTATTGAAATGATAACAAATATGAGAGGCTAAACCCCTTCAATTTAGGGGTAATGAAGCTCTCTTAATCATGTAGATTCAACATTTTGCTAATTTTTGATCTGTTTTTGTGCTTAATGATAATATTTGAATGTGTAAATTTTTTGTTGTTTTAGCTTTGAATTTGATAGCCTATGTTGTTGACACCAAATAGGCTATGCTTAAACAAACGCAAACACAAACTACCTCTTCATCTACATATGATTATAGTAATGAAGTGAATATTAAAATCAAAATTTGATGGTCTATATTTCTAATCAATAGTTAATAAATCATGCTTAGAATATATTTTATTTTCAAGTTCATTTTCATGAGAGTTAAAAATTGGTTTAGTGGGTATGTTAAAGTTTGATTGTTTATGTTGGGCTAATTAACAACACAAATAGGCCATACTTATGATAAACATATCAACTAAATTCACTAATGATCAAAAGAGAGATCATAATTTCATATATGTTGATTTATGTGATCTTGAGAAGGACATTGCCTCTAAATTGCCTACTACTCTCATATTTTTATCCACTTTCTTTTCCTAGCTTGTTTACATTTTTTTAGCTTAAAAATGTGTCAAACTCTTGGTTAATTGGATTGAGTAGAATTTTAAAATCAGTACAATTCCCTACGGATCGACCCATACTCGCCATGTACTAGAATTGTACGCCGTGCGCTTGCGGTTATTTTTAATTTTAATTTATCTGCAATTTTCTAACTCATAGAAAAACAGTCGTTAAACAAGTTTTTGGCGCCGTTGCCGGGGAATTAATTTGATTTGAATATCTATTCTTCGAATTATTTTCATTTGATTTTTATTGTGTGTTTGTTTTGTGTGCTTATTAGCATTTAAAAAAACAAAAACTAAAAAACAATTTGTGTGTTTGTGTGATCTTTGTTTTCATTTTGCTGTGTGCTTGTTGTTTTTCCTTTGCATTTGCACTTTAAATATATATGTATATATATAAAGAGCATACAAAATTTCAAAAAAAACATTTTATTTCATTTTTCTCATTTACATTTCACTTTTTTGATTTACATTGCTTTCAAAACAAAAAAGGGCACTGCCATTTCAACTACATCGCATTGTGCACACTAACCTTGCCACCGCCATTCTCAAAACCTCCCAGCCTCATCAATACAAACAACTGATCTGTGCAACTATGCACATATTTGTACACTTCATTCCACAACTCAACATCTCTGTCAACCACCTGTAGACATACTACCATGCACTGACAGCGACAACTCACCATCCATAACAAGAACAACCCATCTCAGTCGTCATAGAACATTGCCCCTCCTTCTCACTACTTCAACAATCCCACACATATCATAGCGTTTCAACACCACAAATATTTCATACACATAACTACCATACACTGCATACATTGTTAACCCTAACCTAAACAATCACCATTCATTCAACTTCAACTTGCATCTACCTACAAGCAACACCTTCAACACAACAACTACCTTCACCTCTGAATAGCCACTGCTTACTGCTTATAGCCATTAACATTCATCTACATACACACTACACACTGTACATATCTGAACTACCACTTGGCAACATCATTTCTTAACTATCTTCTCCAGCACTTCTTGCATTCCTCTACAACCACACTTATTGCATCCCCTTGCAACCAATATTGAATTTATCTCTGCACATATACCCGAACCACACCACTTGCAATCATACCATTCATAACATACTAGCACACCCTCCTTACATCTACATATCCACACCCCACTTCTTCTTCCTAGACCTTTGTGAACCACTGTGCACTGACCATACCACATATAACATCCCGCCATTTTGGACCATTCAAATCGACAATAAAACCACACATGTTAGACTTGAATAATTCAAAACAACAAATTGTTAATAAAATTTGGGGCAAATAAATTTAATCACAGAATCACAGAAACAGAATATCAGAATAACTCGCAGCGGAATAAAATAAACATAGGATTTCATGAAGCCCCTAGATACATAATCTCAAACTAATACATAATACCCAAGTCTGAACACAAATACAACGGAAAGTTTAGATACATACGTTCTCTACTACAAAAGCAAAAGCTAAGTGGAAATAACTGGAATGGAAATATCCGGTAGACAGCTAAATCTCCGGCGGATCTCTAGCTCCAAAAAGATGAATCCAAAGCTGTGAAACTCAGGCTGGCCCGAGCATAAAGCAAAAACACAAAACACTCGATTCAAGACATACATACTTATAAAATGTAAATCAACTCAAGTGAACTGTAAAAGAAATGCATCAGTAACTTAAAGGATGCTTGGGATCGCCCATCTTCTAAGGATCCGTTAATCTATCTACTATGTAGTAATATACACTATTATAATAATGTCTAAAGTAAAGTAAACTATTAAAATAGCGTTAAGGCGTTCTCCATTTCCCTCTTAACACATTTTATAATGCCAATAGTCTATACAGTACCGTAACTCCCCGTAAAATGGGGCCGCCAGAGGATACCCCATAGGTACGACATAAAACAAACTCGTAGAAGGCGCGCTAGGGTAGGTGACACAACACAACTAGGCAATGCCAGGGTAGATATACCAATTACACTTCCGGACTGTTGGTAACGCATAGCCGCAACTACCTCCCAACTCGATCCACACTCCCGAATCAAAGGTGCGCACTAAATCAATCACAAAGTAATAGAATGGCTAACGATGAAGTGTGTCCGATCGGAGGAGCTACCTCACTTGGCCCATCAATTGCTCCTGTTTTAGCCACCTTATGCTAACTCACGGGAGTTAGGTCCACGTATGTATACCTTTAGGATCTTCACCACCATCCTACATCATTCTGGAATCTACACCACGTACATAGTTGTTAAAGTGGTTTTCGGTATTGATAGAGAGTATGCCCATATCTGATCCCGGTCTCTTTAACAACCGAACGTTATTATAACCCGTGGTTATTCAATTTCAATTGGTTTATTTTTTTCATATCAAACATATTCCTTTCAAAACCATATAAATTCCATATCATTATTCTTTAAAATATTATTCATTTTTCC
Source organism: Allium fistulosum (assembly GCA_030737815.1). Classification (NCBI taxonomy): domain Eukaryota; kingdom Viridiplantae; phylum Streptophyta; class Magnoliopsida; order Asparagales; family Amaryllidaceae; genus Allium; species Allium fistulosum. Next base: position 242,906,921 of record CM060902.1, read on the forward strand.
AAAGTCGTACACTTCCAAATTCATTTAATTATAACCCTTTGAAACGTAAAAATTTAGAGATCATAGCACTTTAAAATGTAACCTTTAGAACTATAACATTCGGAACTATAACCCTTTAGAGAATTTTGTAGCATTCTGGAAATGTCACTTTTAAGAAAACGCAGCAGTACAGAAATGCTACGGTAAGAATTCGCTGCGGTGCAGAATTGTTACTGTAAGAATCCGCAGCAGTGCAGAATTGTTACAGTAAGAAATCGCAGCAGTTTTGAATTGTTACTATAATACTTCCTACTACAATAGTTATATAATCAAATAGTACATATATATTTACAGTTTTTATCATAGTCATTATATCATTCCTATTATATTACTCTAATTTTAGCTATTTGGTCCTTAAAGAAACCACAACTTTAGTTAAATAACTTTGTTACTATAATGTCAAATTTTAAAGCTGAAATCCTTATGCTAGGTTAAAAGTACATTATTAACTTACACTTTATTTTCTTTTCAGTGAATAACATTTATCATTTTTATTACCCAAGTTATATCCTTTACATTAGTTAAAACTTACATGTCAAATGTACGTTTTAACTTACGTTTTTTTTCTCAAAAAAAAACCATTTATCATTTTAATCACTATTACATGAATTAAAACTTACAATTTATAGGTTAGAATAAAATACCATTATTAAGTCAAATTGGATTATTAAATTTCAATTAACCTTCATTCTGTAAATTAGATTCCAAAATTTACATTTCCAACTAAAGTTTTTCTCATAAAATTTTTGACTCATGTAAACAAATTCACAGAAATTATTACATTAAATTTTAGTTGAGATTCATATATAGAAATCCAAAATACTTAATAATTTTTTTAGAAAATCATTTTAAATCAACCACGTAGTCTTTATAAAATTCTCTACCCTAGGGTCAAGTAAATATGGACATATATCATTTTAATCCGTAATTTATTAATTTTCTAGGTTTTATATCATTTCAAACTCGCAATCCCAAGTCAAATAAAATTGCTCAGGACTATCATTTCAGCCCATAACAATTTTCCTTAATCTAAAGATCATTCGGGTATGTATCATTTCAACCCATAGCGAAGGAACTTGCAGTGTGAGAACAAAATATTAAATAAACATAAAAATATTCAATATATCATGGCATATGATCATAACATGTAAAATATGATATGAAATAACATAATATAAACATAGGTGAAATTCTCAACTTGCATATACAAATCCATACAATTCCATTGTCATCAATTCACAAAAATATAAGTACGTTGTCAAGAGTGATTACTCACCTTTCTTTGGTTAGAGAAGTGATTCAAAACGCAACACAACGACTACGACAAGCACAACAAATTACGGACAAGCTTGTGTGAGAGGAGAATCCAAATCCGACGCTTTGAAAAATAAAATAAATTCCATACGTAAACAAATAATTCATATAGAAAATAAAAGTAAAAAATTGTATATTTGCAAAATTACATGAGAGGGCTTGTCTAAGGGGTGCATAGGCTCGGTCTAGGGATTGTTTGGGTTCGGCCATAGGGTTAGGGTTTGGGTTTGGGTTCGGCCCTAGGCTAGGGTTTGGGTTTGGTCTAGGCTAGAGTTAGGGTTTGGGTTCGGTCTAAGCTAGGGTTAGGTGGTGGTGATGGTGGTCACGGCCAAGGCAAAGCAAGGGGAAGGGTTTGAGGAAGTTCGGCTATGGGGTTTGTGGTGGGAAGAAGAGGAGTGGAGGCCGAAATATGTGAAGAGGAAGGGAAAAAGCAAAGAGGAGAAGTGGTTTTTGGCTAGGGTTTATGGTTAGAGGTAGAGGAGATAGGTGTGGGCGAAATTTTTGAGGGGAGGAGGAGGAAAATTTGTAGAGGAAAAGAGGAAGAAAGTCTAGGGTTTTGAGGAGGAAGCTGAAGAAGAAAACTTACATTGATTTCTTTCTACGGAGGCACAAATGAAAGTGAGAGTCTAGAAAAAACCATAGGATATTATATAGGCTACTCAATCACGTGGCTTCTCATCTACTAAAGGAATTCCTAGCCCATTAGTACAAGCCCAAAGTCACAATGTAAATAAGATGAATGTTAAGGGAAAATAACTGCATGTAATACGCCAAAAGTTGTAAGTTTTGAGAAGTAGAAATCAAAATTTAACAAAAGGAAAAACAAATAAAATGTTAGAATTAAATTCATCTTCATAATTAAATAAAAAAGTAAAAGTTAAAAATTCAAATTTTAAAATTTTCACACAAAGTCAAACTTTGACCAAAGTTGACAAAATTTTGAAATTTAAGAAAAGTCTTTATTTTATTAAATTTGGAAGAACATTTCACATCAAAACTCAAAATTATACATTAAAATTTCCAAATTTATAAATTTTAAAATAATTATATAAAATTTCAAATGAATCTTCATTTAAAATATTTCAGCAATTTTGCAGGTTGTTACACTCTCCCCTACTGAAAACTTTTCTTCCTCGAAAAGGAACGAGACACAGAAAAAGAAGAAGGATAAGGTAGGATAACGAATAATACCTGGAACAAACAATTTCGGATTCGAAGCACGAATGCTCTCTTCCGTTTCCCAAGTACAATCCCGATCATCAGTTCTCCATTGCACTTTGACTAGTTTGACAGATTTTCTTCGAAGCTGCTTCGTACCTCTATCGATAATACAAAGTGGCTTCCTCTCGATGGTAAGATTTGGCTCAACATCCAAACTCTCGAGAGCAGAAGGCTGAACTATCAAAGATGGATCATGAAGATACCGATGAAGATGCGAAACATGGAACACATTATGCACTCCAGAAAGTTTCTCAGGCAATTCCAAACGATAAGCTAAGGAACCAACTCTCTCTAAGATGCAAAAAGGACCAATAAACCTATGAGCGAGCTTCCCTCTCCGACCAAAATGAATCACATTCCTTAATGGAGAGACCTTAATGAAAACCTGATCACTAACAGAAAACTTCAAACTCCACCTACGCCAGTCAGCATACTTCTTCTGTCTATCCTGAGCAATCCTCATCTTTCTCTTAATCTCCTCAACCTTCTCATATGCTTCTTGAATCATATCTGGACCAAGAACCAAATGATTACCGGATTCAATCCAGCAAGACGGATATTTGCAAGGGCATCCATAAAGAGCAGCAAATGGAGCCATTGCGATACTAGCCTGAATTCAAAAAAGGGGTAAGATAGATAAATGTTTAAGACAACCTTAAACAGATATTTGGGATTATACCTGATGACTATTGTTATAGGTGAATTCAACGAGATGGAGATGATCTTCCCAAGATCCTCCACAATCAAGGACACATGCACAAAGAAGATCTTCCAGAATCTGATTCACTCTTTCCGTTTGACCGTCGGTCTGCAGATGGTAAGCAGTGCTCAGATTCAGATGAGTACCTAAAGATTCCAGAAAACTTTCCAAAACTGACTGGTAAAGATGGGATATCTATCACAAACAATACTGACCAGAATACCATAAAGACGAACAATCTCTCTCATATAAATCTCAGCTAAACTCAAAGCAGAACGGTTGGACCTAACCGGAATGAAATGAGCTGACTCGGTCAATCTATCCACAATTACCCAAATACTCTCATTACCTCTCCTAGTCCTCGGTAATCCCTCAATAAAATCCATAGAAACTTGTTTCCATTTCTAATTGGGGACCTCAAGGGGTTGCAATAACCCAGCGGTCTTCTGATGATCAGCCTTAACCTGCTGACAAGCTGCACATCTACTAACAAAAATGGAGATATCACACTTCATACCACTCCACCAATACAGCTTCTTCATATCATGGTACATCTTCATCATACCTGGATGAATAGAAAGTCTAGACCGATGATTTTCCCAAAGTAACTCTTGCCTCGGTCTATCGAAATTGGGGAAGCAAATTCGATTATTAATCCTTAAAATCCTTTTATCATCAATTTGAGCTCCACTACCATCTTAGCTACTACCACCAACCCTGCTATGAACATTTTCCTTAATAAGCCTAATCATCTCATCCTCATCTTGCTTAGCAATAATACGATCCATAAGAGGAGAAGAAATAAAAAGCTGACATAACATCGCCTTCTTTCGACTCAAAGCATCGGCTACAACATTAGCTTTCCCGAGGGTATAGTTGATGTCGAGGTCATAAGAAGCTAGAAACTCAAGCCACCTGACCTGCCTCAAATTCAAGTCCTTCTGGGTGAAAATATATTACAAAGACTTATGATCTGTAAAGAGCTCAAAATTAGTTCCCAATAGATGATGTCTCCAAAGCTTCAAAGCAAAATCTACGGCAAGCAATTCCAAATCATGGGCTGCATAATTGGTTTCATGAGTCTTCAACTGACAATTGGCATAAGCGATAACCTTCCCATCATACATCAGAACGGCTCCAAAACCTTCACGACTTGCATCAGTGTATACCGTTAATCCCTCATTTCCATTTGGAACGGTAAGAACTGGCGTGGAAGTAAGCTTGCGCTTCAACTCATTGAATGCAGCTTCACACTTATCATTCCATCTAAACTTAGCATTCTTACGAGTTAGAGCGGTGAGAGGTGCATCAATCCAAGCAAAATTCTCAATGAATCTCCGATAATAACCGGCAAGGCCCAGAAAACTACAGATATCAGATGTTGTCCTAGGAGTTTCCCAATTCTAAAATAGAATAGGGAGAATAAGAACCGAGAAAAAGATAGAATAATAAATGTACAAAGGAAGAAGAGAAGATAGACTTACATTGATCGCAGCGATCTTAACTGGATCAATAGAAACTCCGTCACCAGAAACAATATGTCCAAGAAATCGGACTTCATCTTTCCAGAAATGGCATTTCGAGAATTTGGCTTTCAACTGATGACTCCTAAGGGTCTTCAGAACAAAATTCAAATGCATTTCATGTTCCGCCTTAGACTTAGAGAAAACAAGAATATCATCGACAAATACTAGAACAAACTTATTAAGAACATCATGGAAAACCCGATTCATAAGGTCGACAAAGAAAGCTGGGGCATTAGTCAAACCAAAAGGCATAACTAACCATTCAAAGAAACCGTCCTCAGAACGAAAAGCAGTTTTGGGAATACTTTCCTCAGCAATTCTGAGCTGGTGGAAACCAGTGGCAAGATCAAGCTGAGAGAATACAGTAGCTCTATAAAGCTGATCGAACATATCATTAATACGAGGCATTGGATATCTGTTTTTCATAGTGAGCTTGTTCAGCTCCCTATAATCAACACACATCCTCAAAGAACCATCAGACTTAGTGACAAAAACCACCGCTGCTCCCCATTCCGAATGACTAGGTCTGATCAAACCTTAACAAGTCTTCAATTTGCTTCCTCAACTCAACCTTCTCACGGGGTGCCATTCTTCTGGGAGGAAGAACTATAGGTTAAGCTCCAGGAATGAGATCAATACGAAATTCGATTTCCCGTTTAGGAGGTAAAGAAGTGACTTCACCAAACACATCGGGATAGAGTTTGACCATAAGAGTTGAATCAAGATCACCAAGAGAAGAATCAAGAGAATAAATAAAAATGCCAGCAAAATCCTAAGGCATACGGCACTGAATCACCAAAGGATTACCCTGATCATCAACAAGAGAAACGGTTTGGTTTTTCAAAGATATAATGGCTTCATGTTTCCTCAGCCAATCACCTCCAAGCAACATATCAAAAGCATCGAAACCCTGAACATAGAAATCACCAGAAAAGCGATGGTTAGAATGGAAGAGTTTCACATTGTTACAAATCCTACTAAGGTTTGTAGGACCACCAATAGGATTAGTAACACACAAAGGTTCGGTTGCAAACTTAGGTGAAAGGATATGCTCAAACTTATCACAAAGGTCCACAGAAATGAAATTATGTGAAGCTCTAGTGTCAAATAAAACACGAACAGGAAGATTAAACAAGGTAAAGGTGCTCTGGAGAGTACCTTGCATATCACTAGGAGCAGGTGGAGTAGGTGGAGCACGAGTGGAAGAAGTCATGGCAAAGACTCCAGATGTCTTGCCCTTCTGATACAAGGGACAATCATTCTTGAAATGGCCAGGTTGCAAACAGACATGGCAGAGGTTGTTCTTGGTATTCTGAGGTGGAGGAATGGCGGCACTGGCAGGTGTTGGACAACTGTTGGCATAGTGACCCTTCTGATCGCACTTGAAACAAGTGATTGAAGAAAGATCAATAGGCTGCCTCCGGGAAGAAGAAGATCCTAAACCTGGATTCTTAAGCCAATTCTGCTTCCTTCAATGGAAATTAGACTTCCTCTTTTTAGAGTTGCCAGAAGAAGGCTGAGATGAAGGTGCACGAGCAACAGATGATTCCTTAGAAGTGGAGTTCTCATATCTAATGGCGATATCCATCAATCCAGTAAAAGGGATGTGCACATGAGAAATCAGACGATCATAAAACTCTGGGCAAGCTCCAGCTATAAACTTCTCTTTCTTCTTAAGAGGCGTATCAATCAAGCTAGGACCAAACTTGGAAAGTTCGTTGAACTTCCGTTCATACTCAGAAAATGACATATCCCCTTGCTTATGATCCATAAACTCCCTGTATAGCTGAGACTTCCCAGCTTCTGGCATCCACTTCGCCACAAAAGCCTCCCGAAACTGTTCCCAAGAAATATCTGCCTCAATAGTGTTGGCTGTAACTGACTCCCACCAATCCAGGGCTGCCTCCTGCAACTGCCATGTTGCTAGTTGACGCTTCTAAGCGTTGGTGATCTCTAAACCAGCGAAAATCCTTTCCAAACTCCTCAGCCATTGATGAGCCTCAATGATGGTCTCTGATCCCGAAACTTAGTACCACCTAGCTGAGTGAACTCCTTACAGAGAATGGTAAACCTAATGGGTGCAACTGGTGCTGGAATTGGGGCAACACCACGACCCTAACCTCTGGCATTCCTACAATTCATCCTGGAAATTCAAGAATGAATTTTTTTAGGACCAAGATAGAGGAGAAAGGCAAAAGACAAGATTCAACTAGAATGGAAATCCTAATCAAAGAATTCTATTAAACAAGGTGGATTCGAATAGAAGGGAAATTCTAAGAAAAGGAATTTGATTTTGAAATAAGAAAATTTTATATCCAAAATAATCCTTGAAAAATCATTTGAAAATCATTAGAAAACCATTTTATACTTGAAAATACGTTCTCTCGCAAAGAATGATTCTAAGATTGATTTTACTCATTCTAGGGTATTTCTACCCTATCCCTAATGAGTTTTTGCCCCATAGGCTAAGGTTTGCCTAAAACCAAAGCTCTGATATCAATTGTAACATCCCACCATTTTGGACCATTCAAATCGACAATAAAACCACACATGTCAGACTTGAATAATTCAAAACAACAGATTGTTAATAAAATTTGGGGCTAATAAAATCAATCACAGACACAAAATATCAGAATAACTCGTAGCGGAATAAAATAAACATAGGAGTTCATGAAGCTCCTAGATACATAGTCTCAAACTAATACATAATACCCAAGTCTGAAAACAAATAAAGCAGAATGTTTAGATACACACGTTCTCTACTACAAAAGCAAAAGCTGAGTGGAAATAACTGGAATGGAAATATCCGGTAGACAGCTAAATCTCCGACGGATCTCTAGCTCCAAAAAGATGAATCCAAAGCTGTGAAACTCAGGCTGACCCGAGCGTAAAGCAAAAATACAAAACACTCGATTCGGGACATACATACTTATAAAATGTAAATCAACTCAAGTGAACTGTAAAAGAAATGCATCAGTAACTTAAAGGATGCTTGGGATCGCCCATCCTCTAAGGATCCGTTAATCTATCTACTATGTAGTAATATACGCTATTATAATAATGTCTAAAGTAAAGTAAACTATTAAAAATAGCGTTAAGGCATTACCCATTTTCTCCTTAACACATTTTATAATGCCAATAGTCTATACAGTACCGTAACTGCCCGTAAAATGGGGCCGCCAGAGGATACCGCATAGGTATGACATAAAACAAACTCGTAGAAGGCGCGCTAGGGTAGGTGACACGACACAACTAGGCAATGCCAGGGTAGATATACCAATTACACTTCCGGACTGTTGGTAACGCATAGCCGCAACTACCGCCCAACTCGATCCACACTCCCGAATCAAAGGTGCGCACCAAATCATTCACAAAGTAATAGAATGGCTAACGATGAAGTGTGTCCGATCGGAGGAGCCACCTCACTTAGCCAGTCACTTGCTCCTATTTTAGCCACTTTATGCTAACTCGTGGGAGTTAGGTCCACGTAAATATACCTTTAGGATCGTCGCCACCATCCTACTTCATTCTGGAATCTCCGCCGCGTACACAATTGTCAAAGTGGTTTTCGGTATCGACAGAGAGTATGCCCATATCCGATCCCGGTCTCTTTAACAACCAAACGTTATTATAACCCGTGGTTATTCAATTTCAAATGGTTTATTTTTCATATCAAACATATTCTTTTCAAAACCATGTAAATTCCATATCATTATTCTTTTAAAATATTATTCATTTTTTCCAAAGTCGTACACTTCCAAATTCATTTATTATAAACCCTTTGACGTAAAAATTTAGAGATCATAGCACTTAAAAATGTAACCTTTAGAACCATAACATTCAGAACTATAACCCTTTAGAAAATTTTGTAGCATTCTGGAAATGTCACTTTTAAGAAAACGCAGCAGTGCAGAAATGTTACTGTAAGCATTCGCAGCAGTGCAGAAATGTTACTGTAAGCATTCGTAGTAGTGCAGAATTATTACTGTAAGAATTCGCAGCAGTGCAGAATTATTATTGTAAGAATCCGCAGTAGCGCAGAATTATTACAGTAAGAAATCACAGCAGTTTTGAATATTTACTGTAATACTTCCTACTACAATAGTTTATATAATCAAATATTACATATATATTTACATTTTTTATCATAGTCATTATATCATTCCTATTATATTACTATAATTTTAGCTATTTGGTCCTTAAAGAAACCACACCTTTAGTTAAATAACTTTGTTACTATAATGTCAAATTTTAAAGCTGAAATCCTTATGCTAAGTTAAAAGTACGTTATTAACTTACACTTTATTTTCTTTTCAGTGAATAACATTTATCATTTTTATTACCCAAGTTATATACTTTACATTAGTTAAAACTTACATGTCAAATGTACATTTTAACTTACGTTTTTTTCTCAAAAAAAACCATTTATCATTTTAATCACTATTACATGAATTAAAACTTACAATTTATAGGTTAGAATAAAATACCATTATTAAGTCAAACTGGATTATTGAATTTCAATTAACCTTCATTCTGTAAATTAGATTCCAAAATTTACATTTCCAACTAAATTTTTTCTTATAAATTTTTTAACTCATGTAAAAAAATTCACAGAAATTATTACATTAAATTTTAGTTGAGATTCATATATAGAAATCCAAAATACTTAATAATTTTTTTAGAAAATCATTTTAAATAAACCACGGAGTCTGTATAAAATTCTCTACCCTAGGGTCAAGTAAATACAGACATATATCATTTCAATCCGCAATTTATTAATTTTCCAGGTTTTATATCATTTCAAACCCGCAATCCCAAGTCAAATAAAATTGCTCAGGCCTATCATTTCAGCCCATAACAATTTTCCTTAATCTAAAGATCATTCAGGCATGTATCATTTAACCCATAGTGAAGGAACTTGCAGTGTGAGAACAAAATATTAAATAAACATAACAATATTCAATATATCATGGCATATGATCATAGCCGGTAAAATATGATATGAAATAACATAATATAAACGTAGGTTAAATTCTCAACTTCCATATACAAATCCATACAATTCCATTGTCATCAACTCATAAAAATATAAGTACGTTGTCAAGAGTGATTACTCACCTTTCTTTGGTTGGAGAAGTGATTCAAAATGCAACACAACAACTACGACAAGCACAACAAATTATGGACAAGCTTGAGTGAGAGGAGAATCCAAATCCGACGCTTTGAAAAATAAAATAAATTCCATACGTAAACAAATAATTCACATAGAAAATAAAAGTAGAAAATTGTATATTTGCAAAATACATGAGAGGGCTTGTCTAAGGGGTGCATAGGCTCGGTCTAGGGGTTGTTTGGGTTCGGCCATAGGATTAGGGTTTGGGTTTGGGTTCAGCCATAGGCTAGGGTTAGGGTTTGGGTTCGGTCTAGGCTAAGGTTAGGGTTTGGGTTCGGTCTAGGCTATGGTTAGGTGGCTTTCTACAGAGGCACAAATGAAAGTGAGAGTCTAGCAAAAAACTTAGGATATTATATAGGCTATTCAATCATGTGGCTTCTCATCTACTAAAGGAATTCCTAGCCCATTAGTACAAGCCCAAAGTCATAATGTAAATAAGATGAATGTTAAGGGAAAATAACTGCGTGTAATACGCCATAAGTTGTAAGTTTTGAGAAGTAGAAATCAAATTTTAACAAAACAAAAAACAAAGAAAATGTTAGAATTAAATTCATGTTCATAAATAAAAAGAAGTAAAAGTTAAAAATTCAAAATTTAAAATTTTCGCAGAAAGTCAAACTTTGACCAAAGTTGCAAAATTTTGAAATTTAAGAAAAGTCTTTATTTTATTAAATTTGGAAGAACATTTCACATCAAAACTCAAAATTATACATTAAAATTTCCAAATTTTTTAAAATAATTATATTCAAAATTTCAAATGAATCTTCATTTAAAATATTTCAGCAATTTTGCGGATTGTTACATAACCACTCCAGCTGCTCTAAGTTTTTTTGCACTTTTTAATCAAACTTGTACTTGTAATCAAAAAAGTATAATAAGATGAACAGTGTATGTAGGCACATTCTGGTCGAACCACTATAAAATTCTGTGTCATTTACTTCCTTTAGCTGCTTTCCAACTCTAAACCTGTGAACTGTTCTGTGACTGCAAAAACTATCTGTTAAAATATAGGAACATTAAAAACTTCATATCAGATAACTTAAATGCGACAAAGTCAAATTCGAACTTAGAGGCGTTTGTCCAATTTTTGTGCAAACATTTTTGGTGCTTTCATTGAGATCTGGGGCGTAGAGAGCCGAACTCTTAGGTCCACTCTCCTTCCAAGCCTTAACACATCATTAGAACATGGCTCCCTCTAGGTGGAACACCGATAAGGATAAGAATGCAGCCACTGCTAGTACACTCAATCCTGTCCAAGAGGATCAAGAAAACCCAGCTCCTACTCTAAACTTTCAGGCTCAGTTGTCACAGACTTAGATAGGGTTGTGAATGAGATGACTGACCGCTTCGCTGCCCAGCAAAAAGCTTTAGTGGACTAACTCATGACGCACTTGAGAGGCATGGAGGAATCCGCTCACAACATAGAATCTCGAGGTGAATCCCAATCTGGAGAGTCTCGTAGACGGAATAGATACCTTGCAAATGAAGAATTCAATCATGAAGATACAAGAACTCGAAATCGAGCCAGGACTCAGCCCAAAGCCGGTCTTGAAAGGTCACCAGGGGCTGGGCTCAGTCAAGGTGGCACCAGGCAAGGACCGCATGTGACTGACGCTATCATACTTCGAGCCAACCATCGCTACTCCAATCTCAACCAAGGTTCCAAACGCCAGCGGCATCAAAGGGAAGCCCCCACTTCTCCCAAGACTACTCCAAAATCCGAGGAAAGGATGACACGCCTCTTCAGGGAATATATCAGGCGTGAACAACTCGAAAGAGGGGTAGGAGCAAGGGTGTCCAGCCCATTCACCAAGGACATAGAAGCGACGACCACTCCTCGGGAATGGAAGATGCCCACCATGGATCCCTACAAAGGCACATCTGATCCAATCATCCATTTACAGCGCTACACCCGACACATGCTCATGAATGGAGCAGCAGAGGGTGTGTTGTGTAAATGTTTCTCGCTTTTCCTATCGAACTTAGCAACCACATGGTTTTGTCGCCTGCCTCATGGCCCTATTAGATCTTGGGAAATGTTGAAGGAAAGATTCATAAGTCAATTCTGAATCCACGTGGAACAGCCCAAAGATGCCTATTCCCTATCAGATGTAAAACAAAAAGCAGGAGAACCGCTGCAACAATATCTTACCTGCTTTAACGCCGCAGCAACAACAATGTAAGACGTCGATGAAAGGCTTACACCGATGGCGCTGTGCGGAGGCATCCACCCGGATTCAAAGCTTGCGAGAAGATTTACAAAGTAAAAGCCACTAACTCTTCAATATTTCTTTCATGAAGCTGGAAAATACATGAGATTGGAGGAAGTGACGGCGCACCGACATAGCGAGCAACCCACAAAGGCTTCTAGCGTCCAAGGAAACATGGGTGTCCATGCCGAGGAGAGGGGAATAAAAAAAACAGCGAAGGAAAAAGTGGCCACCAAGGCAACCCTGGAAATGAAAAAGGGAATAAGCGACGATACCGACCCGGACCAAGATTCGACTCATACACACCTCTGAACGACACTATGGAGAACATTTACATGGCTACTCAACACGAATTGAAATACAAACACCCTTCATACAAGAAAGTGTCAGAAGCCGCAATTAGGATGGAGAAATATTGTCGCTTCCACGAGTCTCATGGAAATAACACCGAAGAATGCCAGCACTTGCGGGATCTCATTGAGGAATATATCCGAAGAATGCCAGCACTTGCAGGATCTCATTGAGGAATATATCCAAAAAAAGAAACTAGAGCGATATGTGCAGAAAGGACACAACTCTCCCGCTCCGACCCACGAAGGCTCTGGGCAACCCTCGCAAGGGAATAATAAGGAAGGAACAGGTGCGAGCCACTCCAGCCAAGAAAAAATAACCGTCCACACCATATTTGGAGGCCCCCATATAGCTGATAGAAGTTGGGCAGAAATGGAGAGGTATGGAAAATCCTTGAAGGATGGGGAAGGATATGTTCATTTCATAACTGAAGGACGCATCGCAAAACGGAGAGAAAGAGTCGACATAATCTTCAACGACGAAGATTTATTTAGAAAATAGTATCCGCACACTGACCCCCTTGTTCTCTCCACCTAGATCGGCCCGAGAGAGGTTTTTCGCATTTTGGTCGATACAGGAAGCTCGGTGAATATTTTATTCAAACATGCATTTGATAAAATGAAATTGTCGATGAAAGATGTATCTCCATGCCATAAGCCTTTACACGGGTTCACTGGGAAGCCACAATGCCACTTAGGCAGCTAGACTTGTTTGTTGAGCTAGGAAGTCACCCTCGATCAGTTGTCCGGAAGCAAACATTCGTGCTGGTGGACGGGCACTCTGCCTACAATGCGTTCTTAGGGTGGCCTGCATTGTCAGACTTTCAGATAGTATTAACACCATGCTACTTGAAGATGAAATTACCAACCGATAACAGAATAGGAGAAGTTGAAGGGGACCAAGACGCAACCCGCGATTGCTATGTGACTGAACTTCGCCAAAATAAGAAAAAGGAAAAAGGGAAAGGCGTGGGGGTCGTCCTTTGCACCAAAAATGCAGAAGCATAGCAATCAAAGAAGGCCCCTCCTCTCGAATGTACTAGTGACCCATTCAACGAATTGGAACCCAAAGATAGAGAGGAGGAAGTCAATGCCGAGCCCGTGGAGGCTATGGAGCATGTGATGGTAGACGAGAACGATAAAACAAGGTTTCTAAAGATAGGTTCTTAATTAAACCTGAACCTCAAAGTCCAACTAATAGGATTTCTACGAAAGAACTTGGACATATTTGCTTGGACCCACGAGGACATGGTGGGGATATCCCCAGAGTTAGCTTGCCATTCCCTCAATATTGACCCGACCAAGATCCCGATCAAACAAATGAAAAGAAGCATAGGGGTAGAACGATCAACCTCTCTCAATGAAGAAGGGAAGAACCTACTCGCTAATGGTTTTATCCGCGAAGCCATTTACCCAGAATATATCTCCAACCCGATCATGGTGAAGAAGCATAATGGAAAGTGGCGGACCTGCATTGACTTCTCCAACCTCAATGATGCTTGACCCAAAGACTGCTTTCCTTTACCCCGAATCGACCGGCTGGTGAACGGAATCGTAGGGCATGAGTTGTTGTCATTCATGGACGCATCTTCAGGATACAACCAGATTCCCATGCATGTGCCAGATCAATAACACACTATCATCACAGATCTAGGCCTGTATTGCTACCAGGTCATGCCCTTCGAACTTAAGAACGTCGGTGCTACCTATCAACGTCTAGTTAATAAGATGTTTGAACAACAAATTGGTCACTCCATGGAAATCTATGTTGATGACATGCTTGTCAAATCAAGAAGAGTAGCGGATCACCTGAGCCACTTGTACGGGATGTTCCAAGTGTTACACAGATACTAAATGAAGTTAAACCCACTGAAATGCTCTTTTGGAGTATCTTCGGGTAAATTCTTAGGTTTCATTGTACATGCCAGAGGGATAGAGGCGAATCCTGAAAAGGTACAAGCTTTGAAAGACGTCAAAATCCCGGCAACATGAAGGGAAATGCAGAGCCTAAATGGAAAGGTAGCCGCTGAGCAGGTTTATATCCAAGGCAATGGACAAGTGCGTCACGTTCTTCGAAGCACTCAAAAAAGACAAAGGGAAGTTTGAATGGACCGACGAGTGCTACTCAGCTTTCCAGAGTTTGCTCGAACATCTGTAGAAGCTAGTACTCTCCACTCCGATGGATGGAGAGAGCCTTTACTTATACCTAGCTATACCCTCCCACACACTAAGTGCCGTACTAGTATGAGAAGATGATCGTGTCCAAAAACCGTTATACTTCATTAGCAAAAGATTCATGGGCACAGAAGCTAGATACCCTAAGATCGAAAAATTGACTTATTGTTTGCTCATAGCATCCAAGAAATTTCGACATTACTTTTAATCACACTCCATTAGGGTTCTAATGGATCAACCCTTGAGACGAGTCCTACATAAACCAGACACATCAGGGCACCTATTAAAATGGTGCATTGAGCTGAGCCAGCACGACAGTACTTACCATCCGCGCACCGCAATTAAAGGACAAGCCTTGGATGATATCATAGTTGATTTTACGATGCAAGATGAGGAGGCAGTAGTAAAAATTGAGGAAACTGTCAAATGGAATATGTTCGTTGATGGAGCGTCGAACGAGCTCGGCTCGGGTGAAGGAGTCATAATAGTCACACCCTAAGGAAGAAAGTTAAGCTATGCACTAAGACTAGAGTTCGCTGCAACCAATAACGAAGCTGAATACGAAGCAGTGATAGCTGGCCTAGAAATCATTAAGGAAATAGGGGTTAAATCAATATGTATTCACAGTGACTCACAACTGATTGTAAACCAGATCCTTGGAGAATTCTAGAATCACGGTCAAAACCATGATCTTACCTCAAAAGAGCCAAAACCCTCCTCAATGAGCTGGACTACTATGATATAAAACACATTCCGCGAGGAGAAAATCAAGAGGCAGATGCCCTCGCCAAAGACGTGAGCGTAAGAACCGAACCGATGCCGGGGGCAACCCCCGTCATGAGTAAGCTCACACCAAGTTTCGAGTGTCTTCAAATCACAGTGACCACAAACAGGGAAGAGACATGGATGACTCCCATCATCAGATACTTATAGGATGGAACCTTACCAACAGAACGGAATGAAATTAGGAGAATCCTAAGGAAGGCATCCCGCTACACCATCCAGAACGGCATATTGTACCATCACGGTTTTTCCAACCTGCTACTAAGGTGTGTCATTAGGAACGAAGAAAAAGATATCCTTAACAATATCCACTAAGGGAGTTGCGGCGATCACACCGGAGGGCAAACTCTAGCCAAGAAGATTTTACGCTATGGAAACTTTTGGCCCACGCTAAAAAAAGACGCAACCGAGATCGCTAAGAAATGCGACAAATCTCAAAGATTTTCAAAAATCTCGAGACTGCTACCTACCGGTTTTGTCCAAATGGTCAGCCCTTGGCTCTTTGCAATTTGGGGGATTGATCTGACCGGGAACTCCCCATGGGTCAAGAAGGAGCAAAATACGCCATAGTGGCAGTGGATTATTTCACCAAATGGGTGGAAACGGAACCTTTGAACAAAATTTCGTCTACCAAGGTAATAAACTTCCTAATACGTAACATCTTGTGCAGGTATGGGCTGCTGCAGAAGATCGTATCGGATAACGAACTCTAATTCGATAGCGAAGAATTCTCCAAGTGGTGCCAAGAACATAAGATTGCTCGAAGCTTCTCGATTGTAGCTTATCCCCAGGAAAATGGGCAGGTCGAAGCGGTAAACAAGATTTTGAAACGCTGATAAAAAAGAAACTAGAGAAGTCCAAGGGGGCATGGGTCGACGAACTTCCTACCGCACTATGGGCCTACCGAACTTCCTACAAGACAGCGATAGGGCACACGCCATTCGCATTAGCATACAGGGCTGAAGCCGTGCTCCCAGTCGAAACGGTCGTCCCCTCACACCGAATGTTGAATTACAATCTAGAAGAAAACGAGGAGCTCTTGAGCATGTCACTCGACCTGATCGAGGAGAAAAGAAACAACGCTGCCCTCAAAGCCCCTGCGCATAGACAGAAGGTGACAAGGCAATACAACTCTGAGGTAAAGCCTTGAGTGCTGCAAGAAGGAGACTTGGTACTCAAGCGAGTCTTCCCACGCCAGGAGCACTAGACCCAATTTGGGAGGGGTCGTTTGTTGTTCATAAGGATCTTCATAATGGAGCTTACATCTTATCAATAGTAGACGGGGATGTGTTTTGGAAAGCATGGAATCTCCAACACCTCCACCGTTATTTCTCTTGAATTGTAAGGAAGCATGTATTAACTGAAGCAATAAAAGAAAGACAGTGGACGTAGGCATATTTCGGCCGAACCACTATAAAAATTTGGCGTCTCACATTACTTGTCTTATTTAAATTTTCCTTCATTTAATTGTTTATCTGATGACTATTCCTAATGCGAGAAATCGCAGGAGCTCGCCGGCAGTGATGAAAATAAGATAGCTACGACAAGAGGCACGAAACAGGCCTCGACAATTCACTACTGACGATCAGCATCCTCAAGCCGGCAATGATGAACCGACTATTAGCCATAGATTAGGCACGATTTATAGCCTAGGCAGTTCATCATTGGCGTTCGGCATGCCGGCAACTGCGAAACGATTATAAACCCCACGATTAAGGCATGGCTGCAACCAGGGGTAGTTCGCAGTTGACGATCGGCATTATGCATGCTGGAAACGATAAATCGGATAATACTCACGACTCAGGCAATAGCCCGAGTAATTATCATTCGTGATCGGCTCTGAACATAACAACGCATTTATGGTTTTCTACGTATCGGAACACAATAACGATTAAGTAAGTCGTAAGAAGTTCACAAGTAGACAAGGCAGACTATAAAAATCATGCGTCACAAAATTCATTCCAGATAAACATGCAAAAGACAAAAGTCAAACATTACAACATTAAAATCTATATGTACAAAGATTTTCGTTTATATATATACATATGCAGAAAAACCATGCATCCTCCAAAAATACATGCAAAAAGAGAAGGGGAAATTTCCTCGGCTAAGCGGGGGGGGGGGGGGGGGACGTCCTTGTCACTCGGCTCGCTCCCTCCGACCATGTCCTTCGGAAGCTCAGGTCGCTCAGAGGACTCGCCCCCTTTTTGCGACGCCCTATCAACACCCTTTGGTAGCCCAACTTGTCCTAAAGACATCCCTGTGTGATGCAAGTAAGAAATATCATAAGTTTTGCAGTTTGAGATAAGTAATAACGAAGCAGAAGTAAAAAGACGAGATACCTGCGGTAATATTGTGTGGGTCACATAGCCCCTCGAGGTCCGAACCCTCTTTATCATCCTCATCCTTCACCAACAGCTCGTATCCCTTAGCGATGGCCTTGGTCTCTTCCACTGTGAATTTCATGTTCACCATCGCAACATCATACATGGCTCCTTCCTCCTGCACAACCGCAGCCTTAGTCTCTTCAATAACCCAAGCATGGATTCCTGCCATCACTTAGGGATACTCATCCATCCACTGAAGGTTCCTCTATTTCCAGAATATGTAGTAAGTGTTCTTCAGCATTTGGTTAACCGTCTCACAAAAGTCGCTGGACTTTTCGACTTCGGTTTGGAGGGACACCATCTTATCATATACTGTTCCTTATCCTTCCTCAGCCGGATCTACTCCGCCTTCAGCATATCGATCTTAGCCTTGTACGAATCCTTTTCCTTCCGCCACTCACCCTGAAACTTCTTCAGCTCGGCCAAGACTTCTTGCGATTTTTTATTTTATCCTTGAGAGAGTGGATCCACTCCAAATTCTTCTGCCTAGCTTCATCCACTGAACTTATAGCCCCATCGATTGGTGCCTTGCATAAGTCAGTAGCCTCTCTCATCGCTTCTTCCTTGGCTTTCTTTATCTCGGCTGCACGAGATACTTCAACCATCTCCAACTTCACATCCTTCTCCCTGAGCGCTCTACGAAGATCCTCCACCTCCAAGCATAACCCTACATTTGCGCTCCCCACTTCCTCACTGGCCTTGGCTATGCGGGATTGATAATCGACAATATTTCTAGTCTCATTAGTAATCTAGACTATTCTCGTTATCAAATTGGCGAAATCGAGAGTTTTTGCCTCATCCAAGATTCGGACCAAAGATTTTGAGGTCGAAGGAACTCGGCATCAGATTCTGCTGTATGGTGACCCGCATAGCTAGGGTTAATATCGGCGTTTCAAATAGGGGGATGATCATCGTCGATCGATCGTCGAATCGAGGGTACCGGGTTGTGGAGATTCACGTGAGGAGCTCATCCATGTATTTTGGTCGACGATTGGATGGTTAGATCACCTGCAAAAATTCGCCTAGGGTTTTGGTTTAGGGAGTGGCGGCTGCGTTCTCTGATGGTCACAAAGTGATCGGGCGAACCCCAGAGGTCGAGAATCCTAAGAGGCGCGCGACGTTTCGTGGAGGTGGTGGCGATCAAGTCTGGTGGTGGCAGCAACGTACAGTCAAAGACGAGGGGGCTCTTGCGTGCGTACTGGGAGGCTAGGGTTCGTACTCAGAAGATGCTGACGTGTGAGTTCTACTTGTTGATTTATTTATTTTATTTATTTGTTTCATTTTAAAACGTATAATGTTCTAACTTGTATATCCTTTCCATACGAACTCAGATTTGGGCGGGGTTTGTTTCATTGGGTTCATGTCGAAATTTCGGACATTTTGGCACTGGTTTGGACGAATTTTGAGACTATTGAATTTTGGGCCTTATTTTGGATTTCAAATCGATTTGAAATCAAAAGTGAGTGTTTTAACCCACACACAACTACTAAATTATCTTATGTTAGTTAAATTGAATTTATGATGTGATTAGAGTTTGATTGGTTGATGTTTGGTATATTTAAATTGTCATTCCAGTTAATTTGACTTTTATTGAATTTGATCGCCATTTAATTTAATATTACATTTTAATTGTCAATTGAATACCTGTTGATGATAATCAATTAATTGATGTTATTTATTGGTTGATTTGAGTGATGATTGTGATGGATGTTTAATTGTTGAGATTGGATGACTGAATGCTATGTTTATTTTATATATTGATTCACACTGCAAGTTCCCTTAGTTATTGCTAGGAAAATGACTATGGGTTGAAATGATGCATACCCGAACAATCTATAGATTAGGGAAAAATCGTTATGGGTTGAAATGATAGACTCGAGCAATTTTATGGATTTTGAATTTTAATTCGGGATTGCGGGTTGAAATGATATATACCCGTAAATTTTAAATTCTTGCGGGTTGAAATGATATATATCCGTATCACTTGACCATAGGGTAGAAACTTATATACGGACACCAGATTGGTTAAATTAATTGATTTTTAAATCTTAAATTTTGAATTCAGTTAAATAATATTTTGAAATAAAATTTGATTTATATAAACTAAATTATTTTCGAAAATCCAAGCTTTAAATGTTGAGATTGGAATTGGTTTAAATGAATTGATTAAAGAATCTAAAGTGAAATTTTAAGGTTGAATTTGAAGTATAAATGAAATTTATCGAAATTGAGTTATTGTAAACGTTTAAATATTTAACTTTGAAATCTATTGAATTTGGAGTAGCTTAAAGTTATAGTTCAAACATGGATTTGAAATCGATATAGATTTAAATGGTTTTATTGAGAATATGAATTGAAAGATAAAAATTGAGTTTGTCAATTTGAAAGCTGGATATGGTCCAGATTTGTTGAAATGGAAGAAATAGTTTAATTGATATTACTTGCAAATTAATTTTTTAAATATAAACTATTTAAAAATATATTGTTTTAAATTCAGATTTACTTAGATTTTCAAACCATTTTACATTAAACTATTAAACTATATTTAACCCATTTTAATCTATTTTAAGCTATTTAATCTATTTAAACTATTTTAACTATTTTAAGCTATTATAATATATTTTAAACTATTTTAACTATTTTAACTGCTTTAAACTATTTTTAAACTATTTTAATCTATTTTAAACTATTAAACTATTTAAACTATTTTAATCTATTTTAAACTATTTTATTCTATTTTAAACTATTTTAATCTAATTTAAATATATTATAAATCATTTAAACTATTTTAAAGTATTTTAAAACTATTTTTAAATTATTTTAAAACTATTTATGACTATCTAAACTATTTCGAAAAAAAATTCAAACTGTATAAGGCTAAATTGTTTATATTTAAATCCTGGATTTAAAAGCGAATATGGTTAAATGATGTTATAACCTGAGTTGGGATTTGAAATGATATTTTCTAGTGAAATGACATATTTTGAGTAAATATGATTATTTTGAAATGAGGGTTTAATCTCTTTTGAAAATATGATTTCGAAAATGATATGGTTTTAATTGAATATGATATTTTGATATCAATTATGAATCGGTTTTGGAAATGTAAAAGAACCGTCCGGTTTGAAATAAGTGTTTGGTCGTTGAAGAGACCGGGATCAAATATTGTCATACTCTCTGCCAATACCGAAAACAACTTTAACAACTATATACGTGGTGGAGATTCCAGAATGAAGTAGGATGGTTTGGCGAACGATTCTGTATGAGGTATTTACGTAGTCCTGACTCCCGTGAGTTAGCTTGATGTGGCTAAAACAAGAGCCACGCCGGGCCAAGTGAGGTCGCACCTCCTATCAGGAACATTTCTTCGATACCATATTATGACTTTGTGATTGATTTGGTGGCCACCCCACGATTTTGATTTGGGTGTGTGTTCCAAGGTGGGCGGTAGTAGCTGCTAGCCGTTACCACTAGTCCGGATCCGCAAAACGGTAGTATCCTACCCTGGGAATTGTCTTGCGTGCCTTGTCGCATGCCTTATCGCGCCCACTACGAGTTTGTTTTGTACCGTACCTATGGAGTGCCCTCTGGGTAAACCACCAGTTTGGTGGAGCTTACGGTATTGTATAGACTACGGGAATATATAAAATGTGTTAAAGGGGATATGGGTAATGCCTTAACGCTATTTTTAATACTTTACTTTACTGTAGACACTATTATAATAGCGTATTGTACTATGTATGTAGATAGTTTAACGGGTCCTTAGGAGATGGAATCCCAAACATCTATTAAGTTATTGCACTCATGTTAGAGATTGGATAGGAGATGTCAAATCCCGTAAACATCTCCGATGCCGTTACACTCATATTTATTTACTATTGATTTAACTTATATAAGATCTTTTGTTCTGACTCGAGTGTTTTGTCTTTTCAATCTGCTCGGGTCAGTTTGAGCTTTTCAGTGTATCGAAGATTGCTTTTTGAGGACGAAGATGGAGATTTAGTACTACTATTATTTATTATATAATTTCCACTACATCATGTTGTTCCGCTGCATTGCTATTTATTTTTGTTGTATGTAAATCTGATATGTATTATACAAGTGGAATCAAATGTTATTTGGAAAACAGCTTCATGAACTGTTTATTTGATTATTATATTTTGTCATTCCGCTATGAGATTCTGTGTTTGTTTTTCTTTCTTTCTCTGTTTTCTTAGTTACCCCATAACAATCCTCCCTTTTGAATGGTTTGAGTCCGACGTGCGTGGTTTATCATCGATTTAAACCGTCCAAAAAGGTGGGTCTTTACACTACCTCTATTAGGTTATTTTTCTGTCTCACGTAGATTCGAATGCAGATATGTATTCTCGAAGAGTTAATATTGGAGGAGGAAGCACCACTATGGATGAAAATGCCCAGCCAAATACTAGAAGGAAACAAGGTCAGGAACAAGTAGGAAATGTTGGTGCTGGAGTCCCACAAATGGATATGGGAGCCATGTATCAGTTTTTCGTGACTATCATACAAGCGGGGGTTGCTGCTGGAGTAGTTGGAGGAGGAGTCCAGGAAGCTCCAGTAGTCAACAATTATGCTTCTTTGAGTAGGGACTATGCTAGGTTGGGAGGAAAACCATTCATTGGGACTGAAGTCGTCATAGAAGTGTAGAACTGGTTGCTGCATTGTGAGAGGATTTTTGTAGATTTGGGGCTCAATGATGAGCAGAAAAGAAGCTCGCTTCAAGATAGCTTCAAGGAGCAACTTTATACTGGTGGAATAGTAAGACGGTTGGAGTGGATGAAGAAACGATGAGATGGGCCGTGTTTAAGAGGTGGTTCGAGGAGAGATCCATGTCTATAATGGCGAAGTTTACCTTGCTCGGAAAGTTTACCGAGTTAGAGCACAGAGAGGACCGTGTTAGAGTATGCTACAAGGTTTGAGGAGTTGGCAAGATATGGTTATGCCACTGTGGATACCGTGATTAAGAGAAACGAGAAGTTCATTATGGGGTTGACACCTGAATTGGCAAGGGCTACATTACCTCACATCAGGGATCCTTGTGATGTTGTAGTAGAGATGGCTCTAAGACACGAGGAAATGATTGCTTCTTGATGTGCACGTAAATGTGCATATTTTACTTCCATATTTTATCAAATTTAATTAAATAAATTAGCATATATGGTATTTTAACATGTTTAAACCAATATTTCAATTATTTTCAAATCATCATTTATTTATCTTCATATAAGGGCAAAATGGTCATTTTTGTGCATATATTAATTTTAGAAAATTTACTTGTATATTTTAATGTTGTTTTGTAGGAATTTTAGTGAATATTGGAGAGGCTTCATGGAAAATATGCATGCACAAGAGGAAACAAAGGAATGAAGATGGAAATAATTCAAACTCATGTATCATGGAGGACCCCACCTACCCATTTATCATGATGTACATGTAGGAGCTAATACACATGCTAATGAAGATTAAAGTTACATGCACATGTAATGGTTGATTATGATCTGCTAATGACAACTTGGAGGCCACACTTCCTAAGGGGTAGTTTGGATAGGTCTCAAAAATATGATTAGGGTTTCAAAACTTATACAAATACCCCATATGTTCATGTAATTAATCTATTAGCCTTTGAGCCTCCTCTTTGGTTAGTTTAGTTTTAGGCTAAAAAATAAATATAAGCTCTCTTTCTTTTTCATGGCTACTTAGCCATTTTCTTCTTTCATGTAATTTTCTTTTTTATGCAATTTTAATTCATTCTCTTTTCTATTTACATGCTCTTTTTCCTTTCATGTTAGTAGTTAGTTTTAATTTATGCAAGTAGATTAATTCTCTTTTTATTTTAATCAGCTCTCTTTTTGCTTAACTTGCATTTTCCCCTTGTTGTTATTTCATGTTGAATGCTACATTTATTGAAATGATAACAAATATGAGAGGCTAAACCCCTTCAATTTAGGGGTAATGAAGCTCTCTTAATCATGTAGATTCAACATTTTGCTAATTTTTGATCTGTTTTTGTGCTTAATGATAATATTTGAATGTGTAAATTTTTTGTTGTTTTAGCTTTGAATTTGATAGCCTATGTTGTTGACACCAAATAGGCTATGCTTAAACAAACGCAAACACAAACTACCTCTTCATCTACATATGATTATAGTAATGAAGTGAATATTAAAATCAAAATTTGATGGTCTATATTTCTAATCAATAGTTAATAAATCATGCTTAGAATATATTTTATTTTCAAGTTCATTTTCATGAGAGTTAAAAATTGGTTTAGTGGGTATGTTAAAGTTTGATTGTTTATGTTGGGCTAATTAACAACACAAATAGGCCATACTTATGATAAACATATCAACTAAATTCACTAATGATCAAAAGAGAGATCATAATTTCATATATGTTGATTTATGTGATCTTGAGAAGGACATTGCCTCTAAATTGCCTACTACTCTCATATTTTTATCCACTTTCTTTTCCTAGCTTGTTTACATTTTTTTAGCTTAAAAATGTGTCAAACTCTTGGTTAATTGGATTGAGTAGAATTTTAAAATCAGTACAATTCCCTACGGATCGACCCATACTCGCCATGTACTAGAATTGTACGCCGTGCGCTTGCGGTTATTTTTAATTTTAATTTATCTGCAATTTTCTAACTCATAGAAAAACAGTCGTTAAACAAGTTTTTGGCGCCGTTGCCGGGGAATTAATTTGATTTGAATATCTATTCTTCGAATTATTTTCATTTGATTTTTATTGTGTGTTTGTTTTGTGTGCTTATTAGCATTTAAAAAAACAAAAACTAAAAAACAATTTGTGTGTTTGTGTGATCTTTGTTTTCATTTTGCTGTGTGCTTGTTGTTTTTCCTTTGCATTTGCACTTTAAATATATATGTATATATATAAAGAGCATACAAAATTTCAAAAAAAAACATTTTATTTCATTTTTCTCATTTACATTTCACTTTTTTGATTTACATTGCTTTCAAAACAAAAAAAGGGCACTGCCATTTCAACTACATCGCACTATGCACACTAACCTTGCCACCGCCATTCTCAAAACCTCCCAGCCTCATCAATACAAACAACTGATCTGTGCAACTATGCACATATTTGTACACTTCATTCCACAACTCAACATCTCTGTCAACCACCTGTAGACATACTACCATGCACTGACAGCGACAACTCACCATCCATAACAAGAACAACCCATCTCAATCGTCATAGAACATTGCCCCTCCTTCTCACTGCTTCAACAATCCCACACATATCATAGCGTTTCAACACCACAAATATTTCATACACATAACTACCATACACTGCATACATTGTTAACCCTAACCTAAACAATCACCATTCATTCAACTTCAACTTGCATCTACCTACAAGCAACACCTTCAACACAACAACTACCTTCACCTCTGAATAGCCACTGCTTACTGCTTATAGCCATTAACATTCATCTACATACACACTACACACTGTACATATCTGAACTACCACTTGGCAACATCATTTCTTAACTATCTTCTCCAGCACTTCTTGCATTCCTCTACAACCACACTTATTGCATCCCCTTGCAACCAATATTGAATTTATCTCTGCACATATACCCGAACCACACCACTTGCAATCATACCATTCATAACATACTAGCGCACCCTCCTTACATCTACATATCCACACCCCACTTCTTCTTCCTAGACCTTTGTGAACCACTGTGCACTGACCATACCACATATAACATCCCGCCATTTTGGACCATTCAAATCGACAATAAAACCACACATGTTAGACTTGAATAATTCAAAACAACAAATTGTTAATAAAATTTGGGGCAAATAAATTTAATCACAGAATCACAGAAACAGAATATCAGAATAACTCGCAGCGGAATAAAATAAACATAGGATTTCATGAAGCCCCTAGATACATAATCTCAAACTAATACATAATACCCAAGTCTGAACACAAATACAACGGAAAGTTTAGATACATACGTTCTCTACTACAAAAGCAAAAGCTAAGTGGAAATAACTGGAATGGAAATATCCGGTAGACAGCTAAATCTCCGGCGGATCTCTAGCTCCAAAAAGATGAATCCAAAGCTGTGAAACTCAGGCTGGCCCGAGCATAAAGCAAAAACACAAAACACTCGATTCAAGACATACATACTTATAAAATGTAAATCAACTCAAGTGAACTGTAAAAGAAATGCATCAGTAACTTAAAGGATGCTTGGGATCGCCCATCTTCTAAGGATCCGTTAATCTATCTACTATGTAGTAATATACACTATTATAATAATGTCTAAAGTAAAGTAAACTATTAAAATAGCGTTAAGGCGTTCTCCATTTCCCTCTTAACACATTTTATAATGCCAATAGTCTATACAGTACCGTAACTCCTCGTAAAATGGGGCCGCTAGAGGATACCCCATAGGTACGACATAAAACAAACTCGTAGAAGGCGCGCTAGGGTAGGTGACACAACACAACTAGGCAATGCCAGGGTAGATATACCAATTACACTTCCGGACTGTTGGTAACGCATAGCCGCAACTACCTCCCAACTCGATCCACACTCCCGAATCAAAGGTGCGCACTAAATCAATCACAAAGTAATAGAATGGCTAACGATGAAGTGTGTCCGATCGGAGGAGCTACCTCACTTGGCCCATCAATTGCTCCTGTTTTAGCCACCTTATGCTAACTCACGGGAGTTAGGTCCACGTATGTATACCTTTAGGATCTTCACCACCATCCTACTTCATTCTGGAATCTACACCACGTACATAGTTGTTAAAGTGGTTTTCGGTATCGATAGAGAGTATGCCCATATCTGATCCCGGTCTCTTTAACAACCGAACGTTATTATAACCCGTGGTTATTCAATTTCAATTGGTTTATTTTTTTCATATCAAACATATTCCTTTCAAAACCATATAAATTCCATATCATTATTCTTTAAAATATTATTCATTTTTCCAAAGTCGTACACTTCCAAATTCATTTAATTATAACCCTTTGAAACGTAAAAATTTAGAGATCATAGCACTTTAAAATGTAACCTTTAGAACTATAACATTCGGAACTATAACCCTTTAGAGAATTTTGTAGCATTCTGGAAATGTCACTTTTAAGAAAACGCAGCAGTACAGAAATGCTACGGTAAGAATTCGCTGCGGTGCAGAATTGTTACTGTAAGAATCCGCAGCAGTGCAGAATTGTTACAGTAAGAAATCGCAGCAGTTTTGAATTGTTACTGTAATACTTCCTACTACAATAGTTATATAATCAAATAGTACATATATATTTATAGTTTTTATCATAGTCATTATATCATTCCTATTATATTACTCTAATTTTAGCTATTTGGTCCTTAAAGAAACCACAACTTTAGTTAAATAACTTTGTTACTATAATGTCAAATTTTAAAGCTGAAATCCTTATGCTAGGTTAAAAGTACATTATTAACTTACACTTTATTTTCTTTTCAGTGAATAACATTTATCATTTTTATTACCCAAGTTATATCCTTTACATTAGTTAAAACTTACATGTCAAATGTACGTTTTAACTTACGTTTTTTTTCTCAAAAAAAAACCATTTATCATTTTAATCACTATTACATGAATTAAAACTTACAATTTATAGGTTAGAATAAAATACCATTATTAAGTCAAATTGGATTATTAAATTTCAATTAACCTTCATTCTGTAAATTAGATTCCAAAATTTACATTTCCAACTAAATTTTTTCTCATAAAATTTTTGACTCATGTAAACAAATTCACAGAAATTATTACATTAAATTTTAGTTGAGATTCATATATAGAAATCCAAAATACTTAATAATTTTTTTAGAAAATCATTTTAAATCAACCACGTAGTCTTTATAAAATTCTCTACCCTAGGGTCAAGTAAATATGGACATATATCATTTTAATCCGTAATTTATTAATTTTCTAGGTTTTATATCATTTCAAACTCGCAATCCCAAGTCAAATAAAATTGCTCAGGACTATCATTTCAGCCCATAACAATTTTCCTTAATCTAAAGATCATTCGAGTATGTATCATTTCAACCCATAGCGAAGGAACTTGCAGTGTGAGAACAAAATATTAAATAAACATAAAAATATTCAATATATCATGGCATATGATCATAACATGTAAAATATGATATGAAATAACATAATATAAACATAGGTGAAATTCTCAACTTGCATATACAAATCCATACAATTCCATTGTCATCAATTCACAAAAATATAAGTACGTTGTCAAGAGTGATTACTCACCTTTCTTTGGTTAGAGAAGTGATTCAAAACGCAACACAACGACTACGACAAGCACAACAAATTACGGACAAGCTTGTGTGAGAGGAGAATCCAAATCCGACGCTTTGAAAAATAAAATAAATTCCATACGTAAACAAATAATTCATATAGAAAATAAAAGTAAAAAATTGTATATTTGCAAAATTACATGAGAGGGCTTGTCTAAGGGGTGCATAGGCTCGGTCTAGGGATTGTTTGGGTTCGGCCATAGGGTTAGGGTTTGGGTTTGGGTTCGGCCCTAGGCTAGGGTTTGGGTTTGGTCTAGGCTAGAGTTAGGGTTTGGGTTCAGTCTAAGCTAGGGTTAGGTGGTGGTGATGGTGGTCACGGCCAAGGCAAAGCAAGGGGAAGGGTTTGAGGAAGTTCGGCTATGGGGTTTGTGGTGGGAAGAAGAGGAGTGGAGGCCGAAATATGTGAAGAGGGAAGGGAAAAAGCAAAGAGGAGAAGTGGTTTTTGGCTAGGGTTTATGGTTAGAGGTAGAGGAGATAGGTGTGGGCGAAATTTTTGAGGGGAGGAGGAGGAAAATTTGTAGAGGAAAAGAGGAAGAAAGTCTAGGGTTTTGAGGAGGAAGCTGAAGAAGAAAACTTACATTGATTTCTTTCTACGGAGGCACAAATGAAAGTGAGAGTCTAGAAAAAACCATAGGATATTATATAGGCTACTCAATCACGTGGCTTCTCATCTACTAAAGGAATTCCTAGCCCATTAGTACAAGCCCAAAGTCACAATGTAAATAAGATGAATGTTAAGGGAAAATAACTGCATGTAATACGCCAAAAGTTGTAAGTTTTGAGAAGTAGAAATCAAAATTTAACAAAAGGAAAAACAAATAAAATGTTAGAATTAAATTCATCTTCATAATTAAATAAAAAAGTAAAAGTTAAAAATTCAAAATTTAAAATTTTCACACAAAGTCAAACTTTGACCAAAGTTGACAAAATTTTGAAATTTAAGAAAAGTCTTTATTTTATTAAATTTGGAAGAACATTTCACATCAAAACTCAAAATTATACATTAAAATTTCCAAATTTATAAATTTTAAAATAATTATATAAAATTTCAAATGAATCTTCATTTAAAATATTTCAGCAATTTTGCAGGTTGTTACACTCTCCCCTACTGAAAACTTTTCTTCCTCGAAAAGGAACGAGACACAGAAAAAGAAGAAGGATAAGGTAGGATAACGAATAATACCTGGAACAAACAATTTCGGATTCGAAGCACGAATGCTCTCTTCCGTTTCCCAAGTACAATCCCGATCATCAGTTCTCCATTGCACTTTGACTAGTTTGACAGATTTTCTTCGAAGCTGCTTCGTACCTCTATCGATAATACAAAGTGGCTTCCTCTCGATGGTAAGATTTGGCTCAACATCCAAACTCTCGAGAGCAGAAGGCTGAACTATCAAAGATGGATCATGAAGATACCGATGAAGATGCGAAACATGGAACACATTATGCACTCCAGAAAGTTTCTCAGGCAATTCCAAACGATAAGCTAAGGAACCAACTCTCTCTAAGATGCAAAAAGGACCAATAAACCTATGAGCGAGCTTCCCTCTCCGACCAAAATGAATCACATTCCTTAATGGAGAGACCTTAATGAAAACCTGATCACTAACAGAAAACTTCAAACTCCACCTACGCCAGTCAGCATACTTCTTCTGTCTATCCTGAGCAATCCTCATCTTTCTCTTAATCTCCTCAACCTTCTCATATGCTTCTTGAATCATATCTGGACCAAGAACCAAATGATTACCGGATTCAATCCAGCAAGACGGATATTTGCAAGGGCATCCATAAAGAGCAGCAAATGGAGCCATTGCGATACTAGCCTGAATTCAAAAAAGGGGTAAGATAGATAAATGTTTAAGACAACCTTAAACATATATTTGGGATTATACCTGATGACTATTGTTATAGGTGAATTCAACGAGATGGAGATGATCTTCCCAAGATCCTCCACAATCAAGGACACATGCACAAAGAAGATCTTCCAGAATCTGATTCACTCTTTCCGTTTGACCGTCGGTCTGCAGATGGTAAGCAGTGCTCAGATTCAGATGAGTACCTAAAGATTCCAGAAAACTTTACAAAACTGACTGGTAAAGATGGGATATCTATCACAAACAATACTGACCAGAATACCATAAAGACGAACAATCTCTCTCATATAAATCTCAGCTAAACTCAAAGCAGAACGGTTGGACCTAACCGGAATGAAATGAGCTGACTCGGTCAATCTATCCACAATTACCCAAATACTCTCATTACCTCTCCTAGTCCTCGGTAATCCCTCAATAAAATCCATAGAAACTTGTTTCCATTTCTAATTGGGGACCTCAAGGGGTTGCAATAACCCAGCGGTCTTCTGATGATCAGCCTTAACCTGCTGACAAGCTGCACATCTACTAACAAAAATGGAGATATCACACTTCATACCACTCCACCAATACAGCTTCTTCATATCATGGTACATCTTCATCATACCTGGATGAATAGAAAGTCTAGACCGATGATTTTCCCAAAGTAACTCTTGCCTCAGTCTATCGAAATTGGGGAAGCAAATTCGATTATTAATCCTTAAAATCCTTTTATCATCAATTTGAGCTCCACTACCATCTTAGCTACTACCACCAACCCTGCTACGAACATTTTCCTTAATAAGCCTAATCATCTCATCCTCATCTTGCTTAGCAATAATACGATCCATAAGAGGAGAAGAAATAAAAAGCTGACATAACATCGCCTTCTTTCGACTCAAAGCATCGGCTACAACATTAGCTTTCCCGAGGGTATAGTTGATGTCGAGGTCATAAGAAGCTAGAAACTCAAGCCACCTGACCTGCCTCAAATTCAAGTCCTTCTGGGTGAAAATATATTACAAAGACTTATGATCTGTAAAGAGCTCAAAATTAGTTCCCAATAGATGATGTCTCCAAAGCTTCAAAGCAAAATCTACGGCAAGCAATTCCAAATCATGGGCTGCATAATTGGTTTCATGAGTCTTCAACTGACAATTGGCATGAGCGATAACCTTCCCATCATACATCAGAACGGCTCCAAAACCTTCACGACTTGCATCAGTGTATACCGTTAATCCCTCATTTCCATTTGGAACGGTAAGAACTGGCGTGGAAGTAAGCTTGCGCTTCAACTCATTGAATGCAGCTTCACACTTATCATTCCATCTAAACTTAGCATTCTTACGAGTTAGAGCGGTGAGAGGTGCATCAATCCAAGCAAAATTCTCAATGAATCTCCGATAATAACCGGCAAGGCCCAGAAAACTACAGATATCAGATGGTGTCACAGGAGTTTCCCAATTCTAAAATAGAATAGGGAGAATAAGAACCGAGAAAAAGATAGAATAATAAATGTACAAAGGAAGAAGAGAAGATAGACTTACATTGATCGCAGCGATCTTAACTGGATCAATAGAAACTCCGTCACCAGAAACAATATGTCCAAGAAATCGGACTTCATCTTTCCAGAAATGGCATTTCGAGAATTTGGCTTTCAACTGATGACTCCTAAGGGTCTTCAGAACAAAATTCAAATGGATTTCATGTTCCGCCTTAGACTTAGAGAAAACAAGAATATCATCGACAAATACTAGAACAAACTTATTAAGAACATCATGGAAAACCCGATTCATAAGGTCGACAAAGAAAGCTGGGGCATTAGTCAAACCAAAAGGCATAACTAACCATTCAAAGAAACCGTCCTCAGAACGAAAAGCAGTTTTGGGAATACTTTCCTCAGCAATTCTGAGCTGGTGGAAACCAGTGGCAAGATCAAGCTGAGAGAATACAGTAGCTCTATAAAGCTGATCGAACATATCATTAATACGAGGCATTGGATATCTGTTTTTCATAGTGAGCTTGTTCAGCTCCCTATAATCAACACACATCCTCAAAGAACCATCAGACTTAGTGACAAAAACCACCGCTGCTCCCCATTCCGAATGACTAGGTCTGATCAAACCTTAACAAGTCTTCAATTTGCTTCCTCAACTCAACCTTCTCACGGGGTGCCATTCTTCTGGGTGGAAGAACTATAGGTTAAGCTCCAGGAATGAGATCAATACGAAATTCGATTTCCCGTTTAGGAGGTAAAGAAGTGACTTCACCAAACACATCGGGATAGAGTTTGACCATAAGAGTTGAATCAAGATCACCAAGAGAAGAATCAAGAGAATAAATAAAAATGCCAGCAAAATCCTAAGGCATACGGCACTGAATCACCAAAGGATTACCCTGATCATCAACAAGAGAAACGGTTTGGTTTTTCAAAGATATAATGGCTTCATGTTTCCTCAGCCAATCACCTCCAAGCAACATATCAAAAGCATCGAAACCCTGAACATAGAAATCACCAGAAAAGCGATGGTTAGAATGGAAGAGTTTAACATTGTTACAAATCCTACTAAGGTTTGCAGGACCACCAATAGGATTAGTAACACACAAAGGTTCGGTTGCAAACTTAGGTGAAAGGATATGCTCAAACATATCACAAAGGTCCACAGAAATGAAATTATGTGAAGCTCTAGTGTCAAATAAAACACGAACAGGAAGATTAAACAAGGTAAAGGTGCTCTGGAGAGTACCTTGCATATCACTAGGAGCAGGTGGAGTAGGTGGAGCACGAGTGGAAGAAGTCATGGCAAAGACTCCAGATGTCTTGCCCTTCTGATACAAGGGACAATCATTCTTGAAATGGCCAGGTTGCAAACAGACATGGCAGAGGTTGTTCTTGGTATTCTGAGGTGGAGGAATGGCGGCACTGGCAGGTGTTGGACAACTGTTGGCATAGTGACCCTTCTGATCGCACTTGAAGCAAGTGATTGAAGAAAGATCAATAGGCTGCCTCCGGGAAGAAGAAGATCCTAAACCTGGATTCTTAAGCCAATTCTGCTTCCTTCAATGGAAATTAGACTTCCTCTTTTTAGAGTTGCCAGAAGAAGGCTGAGATGAAGGTGCACGAGCAACAGATGATTCCTTAGAAGTGGAGTTCTCATATCTAATGGCGATATCCATCAATCCAGTAAAAGGGATGTGCACATGAGAAATCAGACAATCATAAAACTCTGGGCGAGCTCCAGCTATAAACTTCTCTTTCTTCTTAAGAGGCGTATCAATCAAGCTAGGACCAAACTTGGAAAGTTCGTTGAACTTCCGTTCATACTCAGAAAATGACATATCCCCTTGCTTATGATCCATAAACTCCCTGTATAGCTGAGACTTCCCAGCTTCTGGCATCCACTTCGCCACAAAAGCCTCCCGAAACTGTTCCCAAGAAATATCTGCCTCAATAGTGTTGGCTGTAACTGACTCCCACCAATCCAGGGCTGCCTCCTGCAACTGCCATGCTGCTAGTTGACGCTTCTAAGCGTTGGTGATCTCTAAACCAGCGAAAATCCTTTCCAAACTCCTCAGCCATTGATGAGCCTCAATGATGGTCTCTGATCCCGAAACTTAGTACCACCTAGCTGAGTGAACTCCTTACAGAGAATGGTAAACCTAATGGGTGCAACTGGTGCTGGAATTGGGGCAACACCACGACCCTAACCTCTGGCATTCCTACAATTCATCCTGGAAATTCAAGAATGAATTTTTTTAGGACCAAGATAGAGGAGAAAGGCAAAAGACAAGATTCAACTAGAATGGAAATCCTAATCAAAGAATTCTATTAAACAAGGTGGATTCGAATAGAAGGGAAATTCTAAGAAAAGGAATTTGATTTTGAAATAAGAAAATTTTATATCCAAAATAATCCTTGAAAAATCATTTGAAAATCATTAGAAAACCATTTTATACTTGAAAATACGTTCTCTCGCAAAGAATGATTCTAAGATTGATTTTACTCATTCTAGGGTATTTCTACCCTATCCCTAATGAGTTTTTGCCCCATAGGCTAAGGTTTGCCTAAAACCAAAGCTCTGATATCAATTGTAACATCCCACCGTTTTGGACCATTCAAATCGACAATAAAACCACACATGTCAGACTTGAATAATTCAAAACAACAGATTGTTAATAAAATTTGGGGCTAATAAAATCAATCACAGACACAAAATATCAGAATAACTCGTAGCGGAATAAAATAAACATAGGAGTTCATGAAGCTCCTAAATACATAGTCTCAAACTAATACATAATACCCAAGTCTGAAAACAAATAAAGCGGAATGTTTAGATACACACGTTCTCTACTACAAAAGCAAAAGCTGAGTGGAAATAACTGGAATGGAAATATCCGGTAGACAGCTAAATCTCCGGCGGATCTCTAGCTCCAAAAAGATGAATCCAAAGCTGTGAAACTCAGGCTGACCCGAGCGTAAAGCAAAAATACAAAACACTCGATTCGGGACATACATACTTATAAAATGTAAATCAACTCAAGTGAACTGTAAAAGAAATGCATCAGTAACTTAAAGGATGCTTGGGATCGCCCATCCTCTAAGGATCCGTTAATCTATCTACTATGTAGTAATATACGCTATTATAATAATGTCTAAAGTAAAGTAAACTATTAAAAATAGCGTTAAGGCATTACCCATTTTCTCCTTAACACATTTTATAATGCCAATAGTCTATACAGTACCGTAACTGCCCGTAAAATGGGGCCGCCAGAGAGTATGCCCATATCCGATCCCGGTCTCTTTAACAACCAAACGTTATTATAACCCGTGGTTATTCAATTTCAAATGGTTTATTTTTCATATCAAACATATTCTTTTCAAAACCATGTAAATTCCATATCATTATTCTTTTAAAATATTATTCATTTTTTCCAAAGTCGTACACTTCCAAATTCATTTATTATAAACCCTTTGACGTAAAAATTTAGAGATCATAGCACTTAAAAATGTAACCTTTAGAACCATAACATTCAGAACTATAACCCTTTAGAAAATTTTGTAGCATTCTGGAAATGTCACTTTTAAGAAAACGCAGCAGTGCAGAAATGTTACTGTAAGCATTCGCAGCAGTGCAGAAATGTTACTGTAAGCATTCGTAGTAGTGCAGAATTATTACTGTAAGAATTCGCAGCAGAGTAGAATTATTATTGTAAGAATCCGCAGTAGCGCAGAATTATTACAGTAAGAAATCACAGCAGTTTTGAATTTTTACTGTAATACTTCCTACTATAATAGTTTATATAATCAAATATTACATATATATTTACATTTTTTATCATAGTCATTATATCATTCCTATTATATTACTATAATTTTAGCTATTTGGTCCTTAAAGAAACCACACCTTTAGTTAAATAACTTTGTTACTATAATGTCAAATTTTAAAGCTGAAATCCTTATGCTAAGTTAAAAGTACGTTATTAACTTACACTTTATTTTCTTTTCAGTGAATAACATTTATCATTTTTATTACCCAAGGTATATACTTTACATTAGTTAAAACTTACATGTCAAATGTACATTTTAACTTACGTTTTTTTCTCAAAAAAAACCATTTATCATTTTAATCACTATTACATGAATTAAAACTTACAATTTATAGGTTAGAATAAAATACCATTATTAAGTCAAACTGGATTATTGAATTTCAATTAACCTTCATTCTGTAAATTAGATTCCAAAATTTACATTTCCAACTAAATTTTTTCTTATAAATTTTTTAACTCATGTAAAAAAATTCACAGAAATTATTACATTAAATTTTAGTTGAGATTCATATATAGAAATCCAAAATACTTAATAATTTTTTTAGAAAATCATTTTAAATAAACCACGGAGTCTGTATAAAATTCTCTACCCTAGGGTCAAGTAAATACAGACATATATCATTTCAATCCGCAATTTATTAATTTTCCAGGTTTTATATCATTTCAAACCCGCAATCCCAAGTCAAATAAAATTGCTCAGGCCTATCATTTCAGCCCATAACAATTTTCCTTAATCTAAAGATCATTCAGGCATGTATCATTTAACCCATAGTGAAGGAACTTGCAGTGTGAGAACAAAATATTAAATAAACATAACAATATTCAATATATCATGGCATATGATCATAGCCGGTAAAATATGATATGAAATAACATAATATAAACGTAGGTTAAATTCTCAACTTCCATATACAAATCCATACAATTCCATTGTCATCAACTCATAAAAATATAAGTACGTTGTCAAGAGTGATTACTCACCTTTCTTTGGTTGGAGAAGTGATTCAAAATGCAACACAACAACTACGACAAGCACAACAAATTATGGACAAGCTTGAGTGAGAGGAGAATCCAAATCCGACGCTTTGAAAAATAAAATAAATTCCATACGTAAACAAATAATTCACATAGAAAATAAAAGTAGAAAATTGTATATTTGCAAAATACATGAGAGGGCTTGTCTAAGGGGTGCATAGGCTCGGTCTAGGGGTTGTTTGGGTTCGGCCATAGGATTAGGGTTTGGGTTTGGGTTCAGCCATAGGCTAGGGTTAGGGTTTGGGTTCGGTCTAGGCTAAGGTTAGGGTTTGGGTTCGGTCTAGGCTATGGTTAGGTGGCTTTCTACAGAGGCACAAATGAAAGTGAGAGTCTAGCAAAAAACCTAGGATATTATATAGGCTATTCAATCATGTGGCTTCTCATCTACTAAAGGAATTCCTAGCCCATTAGTACAAGCCCAAAGTCACAATGTAAATAAGATGAATGTTAAGGGAAAATAACTGCGTGTAATACGCCATAAGTTGTAAGTTTTGAGAAGTAGAAATCAAAATTTAACAAAACAAAAAACAAAGAAAATGTTAGAATTAAATTCATGTTCATAAATAAAAAGAAGTAAAAGTTAAAAATTCAAAATTTAAAATTTTCGCAGAAAGTCAAACTTTGACCAAAGTTGCAAAATTTTGAAATTTAAGAAAAGTCTTTATTTTATTAAATTTGGAAGAACATTTCACATCAAAACTCAAAATTATACATTAAAATTTCCAAATTTATAAATTTTTTAAAATAATTATATTCAAAATTTCAAATGAATCTTCATTTAAAATATTTCAGCAATTTTGCGGATTGTTACATAACCACTCCAGCTGCTCTAAGTTTTTTTGCACTTTTTAATCAAACTTGTACTTGTAATCAAAAAAGTATAATAAGATGAACAGTGTATGTAGGCACATTCTGGTCGAACCACTATAAAATTCTGTGTCATTTACTTCCTTTAGCTGCTTTCCAACTCTAAACCTGTGAACTGTTCTGTGACTGCAAAAACTATCTGTTAAAATATAGGAACATTAAAAACTTCATATCAGATAACTTAAATGCGACAAAGTCAAATTCGAACTTAGAGGCGTTTGTCCAATTTTTGTGCAAACATTTTTGGTGCTTTCATTGAGATCTGGGGCGTAGAGAGTCGAACTCTTAGGTCCACTCTCCTTCCAAGCCTTAACACATCATTAGAACATGGCTCCCTCTAGGTGGAACACCGATAAGGATAAGAATGCAGCCACTGCTAGTACACTCAATCCTGTCCAAGAGGATCAAGAAAACCCAGCTCCTACTCTAAACTTTCAGGCTCAGTTGTCACAGACTTAGATAGGGTTGTGAATGAGATGACTGACCGCTTCGCTGCCCAGCAAAAAGATTTAGTGGACTAACTCATGACGCACTTGAGAGGCATGGAGGAATCCGCTCACAACATAGAATCTCGAGGTGAATCCCAATCTGGAGAGTCTCGTAGACGGAATAGATACCTTGCAAATAAAGAATTCAATCATGAAGATACAAGAACTCGAAATCGAGCCAGGACTCAGCCCAAAGCCGGTCTTGAAAGGTCACCAGGGGCTGGGCTCAGTCAAGGTGGCACCAGGCAAGGACCGCATGTGACTGACGCTATCATACTTCGAGCCAACCATCGCTACTCCAATCTCAACCAAGGTTCCAAACGCCAGCGGCATCAAAGGGAAGCCCCCACTTCTCCCAAGACTACTCCAGAATCCGAGGAAAGGATGACACGCCTCTTCAGGGAATATATCAGGCGTGAACAACTCGAAAGAGGGGTAGGAGCAAGGGTGTCCAGCCCATTCACCAAGGACATAGAAGCGACGACCACTCCTCGGGAATGGAAGATGCCCACCATGGATCCCTACAAAGGCACATCTGATCCAATCATCCATTTACAGCGCTACACCCGACACATGCTCATGAATGGAGCAGCAGAGGGTGTGTTGTGTAAATGTTTCTCGCTTTTCCTATCGGACTTAGCAACCACATGGTTTTGTCGCCTGCCTCATGGCCCTATTAGATCTTGGGAAATGTTGAAGGAAAGATTCATAAGTCAATTCTGAATCCACGTGGAACAGCCCAAAGATGCCTATTCCCTATCAGATGTAAAACAAAAAGCAGGAGAACCGCTGCAGCAATATCTTACCTGCTTTAACGCCGCAGCAGCAACAATGTAAGACGCCGATGAAAGGCTTACACCGATGGCGCTGTGCGGAGGCATCCACCCGGATTCAAAGCTTGCGAGAAGATTTACAAAGTAAAAGCCACTAACTCTTCAATATTTCTTTCATGAAGCTGGAAAATACATGAGATTGGAGGAAGTGACGGCGCACCGACATAGCGAGCAACCCGCAAAGGCTTCTAACGTCCAAGGAAACATGGGTGTCCATGCCGAGGAGAGGGGAATAAAAAAAACAGCGAAGGAAAAAGTGGCCACCAAGGCAACCCTGGAAATGAAAAAGGGAATAAGCGACGATACCGACCCGGACCAAGATTCGACTCATACACACCTCTGAACGACACTATGGAGAACATTTACATGGCTACTCAACACGAATTGAAATACAAACACCCTTCATACAAGAAAGTGTCAGAAGCCGCAATTAGGATGGAGAAATATTGTCGCTTCCACGAGTCTCATGGAAATAACACCGAAGAATGCCAGCACTTGCGGGATCTCATTGAAGAATATATCCGAAGAATGCCAGCACTTGCAGGATCTCATTGAGGAATATATCCAAAAAAAGAAACTAGAGCGATATGTGCAGAAAGGACACAACTCTCCCGCTCCGACCCACGAAGGCTCTGGGCAACCCTCGCAAGGGAATAATAAGGAAGGAACAGGTGCGAGCCACTCCAGCCAAGAAAAAATAACCGTCCACACCATATTTGGAGGCCCCCATATAGCTGATAGAAGTTGGGCAGAAATGGAGAGGTATGGAAAATCCTTGAAGGATGGGGAAGGATATGTTCATTTCATAACAGAAGGACGCATCGCAAAACGGAGAGAAAGAGTCGACATAATCTTCAACGACGAAGATTTGGTTAGAAAATAGTATCCGCACACTGACCCCCTTGTTCTCTCCACCTAGATCGGCCCGAGAGAGGTTTTTCGCATTTTAGTCGATACAGGAAGCTCGGTGAATATTTTATTCAAACATGCATTTGATAAAATGAAATTGTCGATGAAAGATGTATCTCCATGCCATAAGCCTTTACACGGGTTCACTGGGAAGCCACAATGCCACTTAGGCAGCTAGACTTGTTTGTTGAGCTAGGAAGTCACCCTCGATCAGTTGTCCGGAAGCAAACATTCGTGCTGGTGGACGGGCACTCTGCCTACAATGCGTTCTTAGGGTGGCCTGCATTGTCAGACTTTCAGATAGTATTAACACCATGCTACTTGAAGATGAAATTACCAACCGATAACAGAATAGGAGAAGTTGAAGGGGACCAAGACGCAACCCGCGATTGCTATGTGACTGAACTTCGCCAAAATAAGAAAAAGGAAAAAGGGAAAGGCGTGGGGGTCGTCCTTTGCACCAAAAATGCAGAAGCATAGCAATCAAAGAAGGCCCCTCCTCTCGAATGTACTAGTGACCCATTCAACGAATTGGAACCCAAAGATAGAGAGGAGGAAGTCAATGCCGAGCCCGTGGAGGCTATGGAGCATGTGATGGTAGACGAGAACGATAAAACAAGGTTTCTAAAGATAGGTTCTTAATTAAACCTGAACCTCAAAGTCCAACTAATAGGATTTCTACGAAAGAACTTGGACATATTTGCTTGGACCCACGAGGACATGGTGGGGATATCCCCAGAGTTAGCTTGCCATTCCCTCAATATTGACCCGACCAAGATCCCGATCAAACAAATGAAAAGAAGCATAGGGGTAGAACGATCAACCTCTCTCAATGAAGAAGGGAAGAACCTACTCGCTAATGGTTTTATCCGCGAAGCCATTTACCCAGAATATATCTCCAACCCGATCATGGTGAAGAAGCATAATGGAAAGTGGCGGACCTGCATTGACTTCTCCAACCTCAATGATGCTTGACCCAAAGACTGCTTTCCTTTACCCCGAATCGACCGGCTGGTGAACGGAATCGTAGGGCATGAGTTGTTGTCATTCATGGAACCTTACCAACAGACGGAATGAAATTAGGAGAATCCTAAGGAAGGCATCCCGCTACACCATCCAGAACGGCATATTGTACCATCACGGTTTTTCCAACCTGCTACTAAGGTGTGTCATTAGGAACGAAGAAAAAGATATCCTTAACAATATCCACTAAGGGAGTTGCGGCGATCACACCGGAGGGCAAACTCTAGCCAAGAAGATTTTACGCTATGGAAACTTTTGGCCCACGCTAAAAAAAGACGCAACCGAGATCGCTAAGAAATGCGACAAATCTCAAAGATTTTCAAAAATCTCGAGACTGCTACCTACCGGTTTTGTCCAAATGGTCAGCCCTTGGCTCTTTGCAATTTGGGGGATTGATCTGACCGGGAACTCCCCATGGGTCAAGAAGGAGCAAAATACGCCATAGTGGCAGTGGATTATTTCACCAAATGGGTGGAAACGGAACCTTTAAACAAAATTTCGTCTACCAAGGTAATAAACTTCCTAATACGTAACATCTTGTGCAGGTATGGGCTGCTGCAGAAGATCGTATCGGATAACGGACTCTAATTCGATAGCGAAGAATTCTCCAAGTGGTGCCAAGAACATAAGATTGCTCGAAGCTTCTCGATTGTAGCTTATCCCCAGGAAAATGGGCAGGTCGAAGCGGTAAACAAGATTTTGAAACGCTGATAAAAAAGAAACTAGAGAAGTCCAAGGGGGCATGGGTCGACGAACTTCCTACCGCACTATGGGCCTACCGAACTTCCTACAAGACAGCGATAGGGCACACGCCATTCGCATTAGCATACAGGGCTGAAGCCGTGCTCCCAGTCGAAACGGTCGTCCCCTCACACCGAATGTTGAATTACAATCTAGAAGAAAACGAGGAGCTCTTGAGCATGTCACTCGACCTGATCGAGGAGAAAAGAAACAACGCTGCCCTCAAAGCCCCTGCGCATAGACAGAAGGTGGCAAGGCAATACAACTCTGAGGTAAAGCCTTGAGTGCTGCAAGAAGGAGACTTGGTACTCAAGCGAGTCTTCCCACGCCAGGAGCACTAGACCCAATTTGGGAGGGGTCGTTTGTTGTTCATAAGGATCTTCATAATGGAGCTTACATCTTATCAATAGTAGACGGGGATGTGTTTTGGAAAGCATGGAATCTCCAACACCTCCACCGTTATTTCTCTTGAATTGTAAGGAAGCATGTATTAACTGAAGCAATAAAAGAAAGACAGTGGACGTAGGCATATTTCGGCCGAACCACAATAAAAATTTGGCGTCTCACATTACTTGTCTTATTTAAATTTTCCTTCATTTAATTGTTTATCTGATGACTATTCCTAATGCGAGAAATCGCAGGAGCTCGCCGGCAGTGATGAAAATAAGATAGCTACGACAAGAGGCACGAAACAGGCCTCGACAATTCACTACTGACGATCAGCATCCTCAAGCCGGCAATAATGAACCGACTATTAGCCATAGATTAGGCACGATTTATAGCCTAGGCAGTTCATCATTGGCGTTCGGCATGCCGGCAACTGCAAAACGATTATAAACCCCACGATTAAGGCATGGCTGCAACCAGGGGTAGTTCGCAGTTGACGATCGGCATTATGCATGCTGGAAACGATAAATCGGATAATACTCACGACTCAGGCAATAGCCCGAGTAATTATCATTCGTGATCGGCTCTGAACATAACAACGCATTTATGGTTTTCTACGTATCGGAACACAATAACGATTAAGTAAGTCGTAAGAAGTTCACAAGTAGACAAGGCAGACTATAAAAATCATGCGTCACAAAATTCATTCCAGATAAACATGCAAAAGACAAAAGTCGAACATTACAACATTAAAATCTATATGTACAAAGATTTTCGTTTATATATATACATATGCAGAAAAACCATGCATCCTCCAAAAATACATGCAAAAAGAGAAGGGGAAATTTCCTCGGCTAAGCGGGGGGGGACGTCCTTGTCACTCGGCTCGCTCCCTCCGACCATGTCCTTCGGAAGCTCAGGTCGCTCAGAGGACTCGCCCCCTTTTTGCGACGCCCTATCAACACCCTTTGGTAGCCCAACTTGTCCTAAAGACATCCCTGTGTGATGCAAGTAAGAAATATCATAAGTTTTGCAGTTTGAGATAAGTAATAACGAAGCAGAAGTAAAAAGACGAGATACCTGCGGTAATATTGTGTGGGTCACATAGCCCCTCGAGGTCCGAACCCTCTTTATCATCCTCATCC
Organism: Allium fistulosum; assembly: GCA_030737815.1. Classification (NCBI taxonomy): domain Eukaryota; kingdom Viridiplantae; phylum Streptophyta; class Magnoliopsida; order Asparagales; family Amaryllidaceae; genus Allium; species Allium fistulosum. The sequence goes on from CM060902.1 coordinate 242,949,767, forward strand.
TTCACCAACAGCTCGTATCCCTTAGCGATGGCCTTGGTCTCTTCCACTGTGAATTTCATGTTCACCATCGCAACATCATACATGGCTCCTTCCTCCTGCACAACCGCAGCCTTAGTCTCTTCAATAACCCAAGCATGGATTCCTGCCATCACTTAGGGATACTCATCCATCCACTGAAGGTTCCTCTATTTCCAGAATATGTAGTAAGTGTTCTTCAGCATTTGGTTAACCGTCTCACAAAAGTCGCTGGACTTTTCGACTTCGGTTTGGAGGGACACCATCTTATCATATACTGTTCCTTATCCTTCCTCAGCCGGATCTACTCCGCCTTCAGCATATCGATCTTAGCCTTGTACGAATCCTTTTCCTTCCGCCACTCACCCTGAAACTTCTTCAGCTCGGCCAAGACTTCTTGCGATTTTTTATTTTATCCTTGAGAGAGTGGATCCACTCCAAATTCTTCTGCCTAGCTTCATCCACTGAACTTATAGCCTCATCGATTGGTGCCTTGCATAAGTCAGTAGCCTCTCTCATCGCTTCTTCCTTGGCTTTCTTTATCTCGGCTGCACGAGATACTTCAACCATCTCCAACTTCACATCCTTCTCCCTGAGCGCTCTACGAAGATCCTCCACCTCCAAGCATAACCCTACATTTGCGCTCCCCACTTCCTCACTGGCCTTGGCTATGCGGGATTGATAATCGACAATATTTCTAGTCTCATTAGTAATCTAGACTATTCTCGTTATCAAATTGGCGAAATCGAGAGTTTTTGCCTCATCCAAGATTCGGACCAAAGGATTTTGAGGTCGAAGGAACTCGGCATCAGATTCTGCTGTATGGTGACCCGCATAGCTAGGGTTAATATCAAGGTGACTCTCGAAGGGATTCCTCATCGGCGGTTGAAAATCTAAAAAATAAGCACCCACATTTTCGTCCCCTAAGTTGCCAGGCACCTCATGCACTTCAGGACCAGATGGATTTTGGTGATGGCGATGGGAATAAGTTTGGGAACCAGTGGAGGTAGCATCCTTATCTAGAGACCTTGCACGTTTCTGGGACGTCTCGTGGCTCTCTCCTCTACCTAAGCATGACGGAGTCTCCTCGACATTCTCTTGCGTGGTCTTTTCCTTTTGAGAGGCTATCTTAGAAGGAACGGAGGCCTATTTCATCTGTTTGAACTGTTCAAGTCATTGAGACATTTCATTCCTCTTCGGATTTCTTCTTTTCCCTGCAAAGAGAACTGCAACTTTAGAGCAGAGAAACGAAGAAAGAATAAATACAAAACATGCTAGACACTTGGACACCGCAAGCTACCACATACCCTTAAGGGAGACTGGATCAAGTGGCTGTGATAGGGTCTCAATCAAGTGGGGAATACACTGGGACGGGACTCCACTCAGAGGAAGGACACTCGGTGACTGGACTTCATTGGACTGAGGAGCAAGTGGTGACCGAGACTCGTCTAAAAACAAAAAATTCTCAAGAAGTACCCCAAAATCCATGCAGAAATCGAAAGTACCTGGAGATAGCCCGAACGCCTCGCTAATTGCCGCTCCGCTTTGCACTGGAAGAACCGACATTCCACTCAAGTCACCTGTGGCCACATTCTCTTGAGTGGGGTCAGCGATGAAAGTTGGCCCAGGTACCGGCTCGGGAAGATCTAACTGCTCGGGCCACTCCCGCACAGCCTCGGCATTCTTCAACGGAGTCGCACCCAAACCTTCGCTGCCAATAATCTCCACATCCTGAGAAGCATGAGCCTCCTATTTTGTCGCCTTGGAATCTCCCTCCGACCCTTCCTCGTCCTCACTATCACCCTCCAAACGAGAACCCTCCTCGTCATCAGGAGAAGTCGCGTCCCATATGCACAAAGATTTCCCTGAACGGGGAGGACGAACTGCACTCTTCTTACGACTCAACTTCTTCGGGGCTCCGGCCCCTTCACCCTCTTCCTCCGCTTCCTTGCCTTTGCCAGCATCTCCCCCTTCTCCTTCGACTCCCATTGCTCTCTCAACCGAGCTTGGCATGATCTTGAACACAGATTGACCGGGGTCGATTAGGTTGTAAAAACGAAGGGTTGTGTCACGAAGCAGGAACGAGGCTTCCCTCTCAGCATCAGGGATAGCTAAGATTTCCTTTTCCATCTTCTTCAAACCTTCATCCTCTGCCGCCTTCACACAACCTGAAAATATGGAGCATCAGGGAACCAAGTCGACAGAAAACTTAAAAGAGGATATAAAGGAAACTTACACCTAGAAGTGAAAACATGTTGAGGGATGGCATCAACACGCACAAAGAAGTACTCCTTCTTAAACATAATAAACTTTGAGTATAAGTCAAGAATGGGCTTGAATTTGCAAGCTGACTCTAGGCTGATGAAGGTGCTCCCCTTTCGGTAACTTCTCACATTATACAAGTACCTGACCACTCTATGGGTAGGGGGTCTCTAATAACGCTTCACAAATATCAAATACAAGCACATCAAGATAGCATAGGAGTTCGGTTGAAGCTGCAGCAGAGCAACTTTTAAATAGACCATGAAGCTGGAAACCCAGCGGGTGAGCGGAAGAATTGCACCAGTTATACAGTGATATTTACTATTTTCCATGTATCCCTTTGGGGGAGAACATGCCCTATCATTTGGTCCAGGTAGTAGTATGTCCCAACGAATAATCCCGAATGTTTTGGCTATGGAATTAAGCTTCTCTATTATCAGCACGCTAGGATAAGACAAAAGGCTTCACTAGCGTCTGGTTGGGAGTGTAGCCGTCCACTAGTGAGTAAGAGAAGCTAGGCTGTTTTGTAGGATTAGCAGGAGCATCAGAAGAAGAAGCGCCAGCACCGACAGGCTGTGATTACGCATGCTTGGATCGAAGCTTGCGACCAGATGACATTTTCCTGCATAAGGAAATAAAAAGCAGACATTAGTCCAACACCCTAATATATATGAAATCGTAAATGGAAATTTAAACGCTTGTCTAAAGCCTCATATCGCCTGGTCCGGTCAAAACCATACTCCAAATCTAACCCTACAAAATTCAGACTATCGTTCCTAGGATCTCCCTCTCGGCCTCAACATACTTATGATCGATGTGCTCGAATTAAACTGGTCTGGCATCACCCTATCCCACAAACCAAACAGCACCACGATGTCGAACCAAACCCACTAAGTGATAACTATTTTGGCCCGAAGCTCACCCTCCTACAGCCAAGCCACGCTCACAACCCCACCGCATAGAAACACGCCTCATGCCCTAGCCTAGCCGAGCGACTACACGTGAAATGGAGGGAATTACTAACCTAACGAAAAACCCTTTCGCCACCCATAGTCACAACCACCCCACCATCGCAAAACATGAATTTCTCCATCGCCGAATTACTCTAGAATCACATCGCTCACTTCCTTCCTTCAATTCGAAGCAAAGGCCAACCATGCTCACTACACGTACCAAACTCCCCTAAAACCTAAACCTTAAAACCTTGGGACAGAAATCGAATTTGGAAGGCCTAACCTCGAGTAATGGAGAAGTAGAAATATCAAGAGTTTAGGCAATAAAAGCTTCGATCGACTTGGAGTAAATTGAAGAATTTTAGTTAGGAAAATAAAAGAAGGAGAATAAGAAGAAGGAAGCGGTATTTAAAAGGAAAAAGGAAGGGAAGTCGAGCAATCATAAATTTTCGAACCGGTTGTAGAAACTTAGTGCCGAACCAAACAAAGCACGTTGTGTGACTACACAACATACTTTGGGGGGCAAGTGTTGGCTCAGTTTTTCAGCAGGCAGAGAGAGAGGGAGGTATGGAAGCAGAGTTGGGTTATGACATAGAATGCAGAACTGTCGGACCAAATATTTGATCTGGCATTCACTAAAATGCCAGACTAGATATTTGGTCCAGCACTCTCTGAAATGCCGGACCAAATATTTAATCCGGCTTGACATATCAAACACCGGACCAAACATTTCATTCGGTACACATACATGTCAGACCAAATGTTTGGTTCGGCAAATAAGAAGCTCCAAGGAAAAACACTGAACCAGACATGGAAGAGCAATCAAGCAAAGCATGCTCCTTGACCAAACACCGAACCGGACATGAAGAGCAATTAAGCAAAGCATGCTCCTTGACCAAACGCCGAACCGGACCTTCCTGCCCAAAATGCCGAACCAGATTCAGAGAGTTATAATCTCAACCTCCACACTCATAACTCCACTCTATAAATACCAGAGCTCCTCAACAACAATAGGGACCGGAATTTCTGAAAAAAGAAGAAAAAATTTGCTAAGACTTAACCACTCCAGCTACTCTGAGTTTTTTTGCTCTTTCTAATCAAACTTGTACTTGTAATCAAATCAAAGAAGTATAATAAGATGTGCATATTTCGTTTCTTCAAATTTTGAATGTTATTGCTCCGTTTTTCTTAGTTTTGGTAGAATAGCAGCATTTTCGGTACCGATAACGACTTTTGGTCGGATAGTCGTACCACTGATGTATGCATGCCGTTTTGATCGTCTCGTCGTGCTAGTCTCAGCAGTATATTCGTTGATGAGTTTCAAAGTCCAGTCAATGGTGAAACCCATGGAACGGCTACCCGTATCGGTATTCAAGAATTTATCTTTTGTCCCTTTTGACCGTTTAACTATCCACTATGTAATCAACGCCTTCAACAATTATTATTTTTCACTTTTCAACCTTTTGTTATTCCTGTATTGAATAGTTATGACTTTTGCAATTCTCATAGTTCATTTGAGAATAACATGATATAAAAATATATATTTGTTAACCAGTTGTTTCCTTCTTCTGTTGCCTCTACTGTTTTATTTTCTGGAATACGAAAGCACCCAACAGAAACTCATCTCCTTCCCCGAAGTAATCACTTCCAAACCCATCCGTTCCCTATTATTTTCGAACCATCCATATCTCTCCTTTCTTTAATTCTTGAAAACACAAATTAGATTATATATTGCATAGATTTTACCTGAAGCGTTTTTATAGAAAGCCCGTTCTTCTCCTTACCTGCAAATCCTTTGCTCATGTCCTCTTTGATCACTACAAAAATATATTTATTTTAAGACTGGCATTTTAAGACGGATGATTATCTGTCTTTAATTTGAAACAGAAAAAAAACTAAAATAATCGGTCTTTATTTGCAAATATGAAAGACTGAAATCCAGTTGCTTTTCAGTCTTTATAATTTGACAATACTTGGAGACCGATCCTCAGTCTTTAGTTTGGTCTTTGCTTCACTCCTTAACCGCTGCACATCAAAGGGTTTGTATTTATTATCTTTAGTTAATCCGACGGTTCAGTTTAGTGATCCACACACATACTACCTTTGGGAATTTCCAAAACCCATGTCACGTGAGAGAATAAAACTCTTCTTCCAAAAATTGCTTATCCTCCACTAAACGCACTAGAAAGAAGAGATAGTTATTCATTTCGTTTCTTCTGCAAATAGGGAAAACCATCTTATTAAACAATTTGAACATTTTTGAAGCCCCGTGGATTCTCTTTTGCTCGATCTATCCTACCTCCTAGCTATTGCCTATGTTTTCTTTTGAGGTACGTATGGTTAAAACAATTGCATTTGTATATTTATAATATATTTTATATTGCAGAAAAATGTTTCGCTGCTGAATGAAGTGGATCAGCTATGTAAAATGTTGACCACTCACAATAAATTGGAATGTGGATTTGATTTCATGTTGAACATTTTCATAAAGAGTAGAATTAAAGTTTGAATCGTTTAAATATCTTCTAAGGTGTGTAAAACCTAACTGAATATGAGGATGGATGTCTTACGTCTAAGAAGAGTTTAAGAAATTTTTGTGGAGGTTTAGTAGTTTTTATACTTTCTTGCTCATAATTCTTCTACTTAATTTTACTTTTGTTTATTTTATGTATGATTTTCTATAGAGTGAATGTATTAAGCATTAATTATATATTAACAAAACTAATATTATTGCAGGTTCAATTGACGATGAGGGCACATAAAGCTAGTTCATACGTTAGGGAGTGGTCAATGTTGAAATGATTTGTAGCTTTAATGTTTTAGCTTTTATTTGTTTAGCTATGAAATTAGTGCATTCATATGTGGCTTAAGTTGTAACACTGGATATTATTTGATGTTAACTGAGAGCAACATTCTATATTAGTTTGCATTGTCTGCAAATTGCAGATCGATATGGTTTATTTGTCTCTATATATGCACTGGGTGAATTTTTATTATTAAATGTGCGGATTTTTGTAGTTTTTAGTAATTTAAGGAAGAAATTTAGTTCTACACGAGATTAAATTTGGTGTTTTTGTTTTGAATTTAAGACCGATTAAAGACTTTATTTTGGTTTTAAAAATTCAGTTTCAAACTTACTTGAGACCGAAATATCCGTCTTTATATTTTGAGACTGCAATTTCAGTCTCAACTTTATTTTGGGACTAGAGATTCAAAGACCGAGACATTCAGTTTTTAATCAGTCTTTAAACATTATTTAAAGACTGAACCGTCTTAATAGAGACTGAAATTTTCTGTCTCTAAATCAATATTTTTTTGTAGTGGATTTTGTTCGTGACCTTCCCTGACTTCACCGTGCTTCCACCTCTCTCTCTCTTCCAATCTGCCTACTTCACCCACGTATTCACTGCCGCATGATTCTCCCTCTCCCTGACTTTTTCCAGCACCTTCCGCCTTCTCTTTGCATTGCTAACCCATCACCGAGCATCGCCGACCTCTTCGCTCGCCACCACCTAACGCCAGCCTCCACTACCCTCTATCTTGCTGAACTACCCCTCTGATATATACATATGAGGTATATATATTTGGTATCTATAGTTATATATATAGGTCTGTAGCTATATAACATAATAGGATGTTTATATAAATTTTATATATAATTTGTTAGTTTATATGTATACTACAGTAGTATTATACGTTGATGTATTATATATATCTATTAGTGTATATATTAGTTATATTATATAAATCTGTTGTTATAAACATATTTGTTAATACGAACAATTATAATAGTTATATATAAGTATATATTTGTTAAAACAGTATAAAGTCCATATGGTTTTATATTATTAACTTTGAGTATTACAGTCTTTATATAGTATAAGTATATAGTCCATATGGTTTTATATATTCTCTGTTGTGTTTCGTGTGTGTGTGTATATATATATATATATATATATATATATATATATATGAAGTAGTGTTATGCATATACAACATCACACGTTTTGCAAAGGTGTATATATATTTGTTGATACGTATAAAGTTATATTTGTGCTTTGATTTTTTAAAGAGGTATGTATATAAAATAATATATATATATATATGTGTGTGTGTATAAATTTTAACTTCTGCTATATATAGTAAAGTTTATATAAGTAATGGTTCTGCCAGGTTATATATATATAAGTTATATAGATTTTAATAAGTTAGTGTATGCTTGAGTTGGTTTTGAAAGTATGTATATATATATATATACAGTGTTGTATAGTATTTTGTTATATGCTAGCTAGTTGGAAGTTGTATTACATCAATTTTGATATATCTTTTAAAGCTCTAACATCTTATATTATATATATATATATATAGTTTCAAATACACATATATATATGTTTGGATTTTGCTTATTGGCAGCCATATGCGTGTGTTAAATAACTTACGCATATATACATTTACTTGTATATAATTATATTATGTTATATTTATTTGTATTTGTACTTTGAAAAGCATCGTATGATCATAAGTATGTATATATATATTTGTAGTAAGTTGTTGTTTACAGTTCTATATACTTCAAAAGCTTAGTTTGTATATGTATGTTTAAAGTATTAACATTTTGTAGTTATAAGTTATATTTTATTAGACATTAAAAGTATATACATATATAATATGCTCTGTTATATATTGGTCTGCATATGCCTATTTGTTCACATTTTCTTGTGTCTACACATAAGTAGCCTGAAAATGAATACATTGATTTTGTACAAGTAAGTTGCATATCAACTTATATATATGTATATATATATTATATTTATACTATTGATTTCAAAGTATACATGTATATTGGTTTAAAGAAATATTTATTGTTCAGTGTGCATGTTTATGTGTGTGTATAGGTATGCACGAGTTGGTTTTCAAATTTTATTTATATATATTATTATTTTAATGTATGTTTTAAATTAATTTAGATATATATATATATATATATATAGACATATCTTGTTCATCGATCTCTTGTTCACTTGACTGACATTCTCAATATCAAATTTATCGCAGCAAACTTCTTACTTGTCACCGTCCTTCTCGCTTGATCTATATGCTTGTCTTTGTCTATTCGCTTTCAGTTTTGTTTATATCTCTAACCTTGAAAGGTGAGCAATCACTCACGATTAATGTTCTTATATTTATTAAATTTGATTTCAATTGAAACGACAATTGAAATATGCTACTATTAGTTATTTACATTGCTATATATGCCATTATCTATATATGTTCGCCTGTGACATCTAACACCAGTTTCTGTTATTTATACTGATGATATATGCTTGTTATGTTATTATCATATCCGTTATCACTGTGCAAGTTCCCTGTTAGTATAGAATTCACTATGGGTTGAAATGATACATACCCGAACGGACTTTAGAATAGGAGAAAATTGTTATGGGTTGAAATGATAAACCCAAGCGATTTTCATTTAAATTGAATTTGGGATTGCGGGTTGAAATGATATATACCCGTATATATTTAAATTATGGATTGAAATGATAAATATCCGTATCAGTTGACTATAGGATAGAAAATTATATACAGACACCGTTTGTCTATATATAAATATTTTTGAAAATGATTTCTATGGTTTTTAAAAGAATTATATGGTTTTAATAAATATTGATCTTTAAGATTTATTAAAGTTGATTTAACAAAGTTGATATATATAATACGTTTAAGTATTTATTTAAAAATATGTTTTTCAAATATAGAGTTTATAATGATTCAGGTTGGGAGATAAATTTGAAATTGATTTGAAATTATATTTATTTAAGAATTTTTCTTAAATAAATTGACTTGAAATTATTAAATTGAGATTTGGAAGATAGGTTTTATAACTTGAATTCGATTAAAAGTGATCTAAATGAATATTTCAAACTTATATAAACTTAAATGGGATATTTTGTTTATATAAAATTTGTAAATTGAAGTAGTATTAAATGTTATTGGAATGATTAAGTAAATACCTCAAAACTAAATGATTTTAAAGTGAATTTGATATATATATATATACATATATATATATATATATATATATATATATACACATATCAAATTATCGAATTTAGTTTAAAATTTGAATATTTGAAGCTTTGAAATATATTGAAATTGAAATGGTTTATTTGTGGTTCAAATCGGTATTTGAAATAGATATAACTTGAAAATGTTTAATTGAATTGGAATTGAAATTGATGATTTAGATTTGATTAAATTTGAATTTGGAATTCGAATTGATTTGAATCGATTTGTGAAAGTCGAGTAAACTATTTTAATATAAATCATTTTTAATATAAATTATTTTATTATAAACTATTTTAACTTATAACTATTTATATAAACTATTTTATTTATAAACTATTTATTTATAAACTATATTATACATACTAATTTTAATATCTAAACTGTTTAAGAGGAAGGGTTATGATTTCCAAAATGCTATAATTTCAAAGTGTTATGATTTCCAAAATGCTATGATTTCAAAGCTATGTGTTTTGATTTTAAAAGACTATGATTTCGAAAGCGTTATAACTTTGGAAAGTGATATGATTTTTGGAAATGGATATATTTGAAATGAAAATGATATTTTGGTTTTGAAGTATAAACTATTTGAAATGATCGCGGTGTTATTAAAACGTTTGGTTGTTAAAGAGACCGGGATCGGATATGGGCATACTCTCTGTCGATATCGAAAACCACTTTAACAACTATGTACGTGGGGGAGATTCCAGAATGAAGTAGGATGGTGGTGACGATTCTATTGAGGTATATGCGTGGACCCGACTCCCGTGAGTTGGCATAAGGTGGCTAAAATAGGAGCGATCTCGGGCCAATGAGGTAGCACCTCTGATCGGACACATTTCTTCGATACCATTCTATTACTTTGTGATTTATTTGGTGGCCACCCTTCGATTTTTGATTTGGGAGTGTGTTCTGAGGTGGGCGGTAGTGGCTGCTATGCGTTTCCACCAGCCCGTGTGCGTAATTAGTATATCTACCCTGGCATTGCCTCGTTGTGCCGTGTCACCTACCATATCGAGCTTTACTACGAATTTGGTTTTGTACCATAGCCTGTGGAGTATTGAGGGTAGCTCCCGATCTGGGGGTATGCTAATACTAGATAGACTACTGGGATGATTACTTGTTAAGGGCTATATGGGTAATCCCTTAACACTATTAAAAAGTAAGTTTATTTTACTATTAGACATTATTATAATAGCGTATATTACTACATAGTAGATAGTTTAAGGGATCCTTAGAGGATGCTTATCCCAAACATCTTTTGAGTTACTTGTATTTTAGTTGATATTTCACTTGAGTTGGATTTATTGATATAAGAATGTTAATCCTAACTCGAGTGTTTTGTGTTTTGCTTCATGCTCGGGTCAGACTGAGTGGCTTAGTGTTCGAGACTCACCTTTGGAGTTGGAGCTTCGCTTGGAGATTCAGCTATCTATCCAGCTTTCAGTTATTCAGTTGATTCCAGTGATGTATTCTGATCTTGTATTTGACTATTGTATTGAGACATCTTTGTATTCGAGACTTCTGTTGTATCTTGTTTAACTCTGTTATATATATATTTAGTAGCTTCATGAACTACTATTCTTTTGTTTCAGCTGCATTATTGCCATATTGCTCTGTTTCTGTGATTCTGTGATTATTTATTTAATGTATATGCTGAGTTTTGCCAAATTTAAATTAACAATCTGATATTTTGAGCAATTCAAATCCGACATGTATGGATGCGAATGGTCCAAAATAGTGGGTCGTTACAGTTGGTATCAGAGCTCTGGTTTTAGGCAAAACTCAGCATATAAAGTAAAATTCAATTACAAAATAACTTTCGTTCGAACTTGAATTCCTCCTTCTTTGACTCGGTTTCTTTGAATTTTGGAACGTTCCCTTCGGTTCCAAAGTCCATTTGTGTCTCCCATATTTGTGTCTTTGATTCTGTAGTATCCCACAACTCCCCTTCGAATGATCTTTATAATAAATCGGCGGTCTTGCCAAACTCTGAATGATTTGTAAAGGGGTGAAACTCCTTTACAATAAGCATTGATTCACTAGAGATTTTGTATCGTTGGTTTACGATGCTGTTATCTTTTGTTATACCCGAATTCTATCTCTGGCGATCAGATGTTGATTTGCCTCAGAATTCTACCTCAATCTTATTTGAAGTCACGGTTGACCCGGTTAAGGTTGCCCGAGATTTATAAGTCTGTCCATCCTATCTATTTTGTTATTTAATTATCTTATCTTCGTTTCGAGCCTATCTTCGAATTTGAATCTCTTGGATTAGGATACCTCAAAATTTGAATCTCTATCCTTGTTTTGAAATCTATTTTGTATCATCGAGTGAGGGAGTGTATTTTGCATTAGTAATTAATATTAAGTTATTTTATATATTGTGTTGTTTGAGTTGTTGATGTTGATTTGGGTTTTTGATCGATTCGTCTGATCAGCGATATCAATAGTATTTCCAAAACACTTGAACATAGCAAACTGACACAATATTATTTTCAAAGTTGGTAAATGAAATAAATTTGTATAATTATATTATATATAAGTATAATTTTCTTGAATTTAATAAGTTAATTAAATTGGTTGTTTGAAATGATAATATTTGATTATCATTTATTGTTCTATAAATGAATTTATAAACATGATTTATAAATTTAATTGGAATTGAAAGGAATTTAAAAATCAGGAATTTGAGAATTTAATTTTCGGTGATTTCAAACTTTGGTTTTAAAGTTTTAAAATGCATATTATTTAAAGTCTTTTCAAGTAGAAATTGTTTCAAAGAATTTTAAAGTTTTAAATCAGTGCTCTCCTATTTTGTCGCTGGAAAATAATTTCGGTGATGGCGGCCGCATCATCGACATTCATTTTCGAGTTTCGAAGTGGAGAGACCATTCAGTAGCTTTGCTACACTCTTGTTTTGGAAATTTAAAAGTTGATATGAATCTTTGAAGTATGATTTGAATTATATATATATATATATATAAGTATATGATTTAAGATTTGATTTGATATGCATATTATATATATATATATATATTTATCTCTAAAGGTTGAAGTGAATCGGAAATTTAATTCCTAAATTTATGTTAAAGGATGATTTCAATTATAAAATGGAACCATAATTTTGAATAAATATTTAAACTTGAAATAATTGAATTAGAAAATTTTACTTGTATAATACTTAATTGCATTCCAATATAACTTTCCAAATTATTTAGAAGTTAACTATGTAATTGAATAATCTACAATGTAAAACAAAGTTAAAAGGAATTTATAAACGAAATTTGAGTGGTTATAATAAATGTTATACACTTAAATTTTATTTATAAAAATGTTAATAGAGATAAATAGAATAATTAGTTGATTGAATAGTAAATGAGACAAATTAAATAAAATTTTGTTTTGAAGGAAACCTTTTTGTATCAAATATTAATAAATTGAAATTTAATCAACATAATGAAATGCCTTGAATTTAAATCAATTAATATCCAATATTTGAATTATTATTGAATATAAATTAATTTAAATTGAAATTTATATGGTTTTAAATTAATTATTTTATTTTGTTTTCAATCTATTTTCTTCTGGTTGTTGCTATTCTCCTACCTCATTCCTTTTCGGGGACGAAAAGTTTTAAGTGGGGGAGAGTGTAACGACCCGTAAATTTTAGTGGTTTTATTTATTTAATTAATTGAATTTTTGTTAAATTTTAAATAATAAAAATTTGAAATAAAAATTTGATATTTGAAATACGTCTATTTTAACATAGCAACTGGTAAATTTCCATTTGATAATATGGAATTTTATTTTCTGGTGTAATCTTATTTCAATTCAAATCAGTTAAATTTGATGATAATAAAATGTTTTCCAAACCTGAATATTTTTATGCAGAAAACTTGTAAATCATCTTCTGAGTGAGACGGCATATTTCGTTTCTTCAAATTTTGAATGCTATTGCTCCGTTTTTCTTAGTTTTGGCAGAATAGCAGCATTTTCGGTATCGATATCGACTTTTGGTTGGATGGTTGTACCACTGATGTCTGCATGCCGTTTTGATCGTCTCGTCATGCTGGTTTCGGCAGTATATTCATTGATGAGTTTCGAAGTCCAATCAATGGTGAAACCCACAGAATGACTACCCGTATCGGTATTCAAGAATTTGTCTTTTATCCCTTTTGACCGTTTAACTATCCACCGTGTAATCAAAAGCCTTCAATAATTATTATTTTTCACCTTTCAACCTTTTGTTATTCCTGTATTGAATAGTTATGACTTTTGCAATTCTCATAGTTCATTTGAGAATAACATGATATAAAAATATATATTCGTTAACCAGTTGTTTCCTTCTTCTGTTGCCTCTACTATTTTATTTTCTGGAATACGAAAGCACCCAACAGAAACTCATCTCCTTCCCCGAAGTAATCACTTCCAAACCTGTCTGTTCCCTATTATTTTCGAACCATCCATATCCCCTCCTTTCTCTGATTCTTGAAAACACAAATTAGATTATATATTGCATAGATTTTACCTAAAGCCTTTTTATGGAAAACCTATTCTTCTCCTTACCTGCAAATCCCTTTCTCACGTCCTCTTTGATTTTGTTCGTGACCTTCCCTGACTTCACCATGCTTCCACCTCTCTCTCTCTTCCAATCTTCCTACTTCGCCCGCGTATTCACTACCGCATGATTCTCCCTTTCCCTGACTTTTTCCAGCACCTTCCGCCTTGTCTTTGCATTGCTAACCCATCACCAAGCATCATCGACATCTTCGCTCGCCACCACCTAACGCCAGCCTCCACTACCCTCTATCTTGCTGCACTACCCCTCTGATATATACATATGAGGTATATATATTTGGTATCTATAGTTATATATATAGGTCTGTGGCTATATAATATAATAGGTTGTTTATATAAATTTTATATATAATTTGTTAGTTTATATGTATACTACAGTAGTATTATACGTTGCTGTATTATATACATATGTTAGTGTATATATTAGTTATATTATATAAATCTGTTGTTATAAACATATTTGCTAACACGAACAATTATAATAGTTATATATAAGTATATATTTGTTAAAACAATATAAAGTCCATATGGTTTTATATTATTAACTTTGAGTATAACAGTCTTTATATAGTATAAGTATATAGTCCATATGGTCTTATATATTCTCTGTTGTGTTTCGTGTATATATATATATATATGAAGTAGTGTTATGCATATACAACAGCACACGTTTTGCAAAGGTGTATATATATATTTGTTGATACATATAAAGTTATATTTGTGCTTTGATTTTTTTTAAGAGGTATGTATATAAAATAATATATATATGTGTGTGTGTGTATAAATTTTAACTTCTGCTATATATAGTAAAGTTTATATAAGTAATGGTTCTGCCAGGTTATATATATATATATATATATATATATAAAAGTTATATAGATTTTAATAAGTTAGTGTATGCTTGAGTTGGTTTTGAAAGTATGTGTATATATACAGTGTTGTATAGTATTTTGTTATATGCTAGCTAGTTGGAAGTTGTAGTACATCCATTTTGATATATCTTTTACAGCTCTGACATCTTATATTATATATATATATATAGTTTCAAATACATGTATATATATGTATGGATTTTGCTTACTGGTAGCCATATGCGTGTGTTAAATAAATTACGCAGATATATTTACTTGTATATAATTATATTATGTTATATTTATTTGTATTTGTATTTTGAAAAGCATCGTATGATAGTAAGTATGTATATTTATATATTTGTAGTAAGTTGATGTTCATAGTTCTATATACTTCAAAAGCTTAGTTTGTATACATATGTTTAAAGTATTAACATTATGTAGTTATAAGTTATATTTTGTTATACATTAAAAGTATATACATATATAATATGCTCTGTTATATATTGGTCTGCATATGCCTATTTGTTCACATTTTCTTGTGTCTGCACATAAGTAGCCTGAAAATGTATACATTGATTTTGTACAAGTAAGTTACATATCAACTTATATATATGTATATATATATATATATTATATTTATACTATTGATTTCAAAGTATACATGTATATTGGTTTATAGAAATATTTATTTTTTAGTGTGCATATGTGTGTGTGCGCGCGCGCGTGTGTGTGTATAGGTATGCACGAGTTGGTTTTCAAATTTTATTTATATATATTATTATTTTAATGTATGTTTTAAATTGATTTAGAAATTTATATATATATATAGACATATCTTGTTCATCGATCTCTTGTTCACTTGATTGACATTCTCAGTATCAAATTTATCGCAGCAAACTTCTAACTTGTCACCGTCCCTCTCGCTTGATCTATATGCTTGTCTTTGTCTATTCGCTTTCAGTTTTGTTCATATCTCTAGCCTCGAAAGGTGAGCAATCACTCACGGTTAACGTTCTTATATTTATTAAATTTGATTTTAGTTCTAACGACAATTGAAATATGCTACTATTCGTTATTTACATTGCTATATATGCCATTATCTGTATATGTTCGCCTATGACATCTGACACCAGTTTCTGTAATTTATACCGATGATATATGCCTGTTATGTTATTATCATATCTGTTATCACTCTGCAAGTTCCCTGTTAGTATAGAATTCACTATGTGTTGAAATGATACATACCCGAACGGACTTTAGAATAGGAGAAAATCGTTATGGGTTGAAATGATAAACCCAAGCGATTTTCATTTGAATTGAATTAGGGATTGCGGGTTGAAATGATATATACCCGTATATATTTAAATTGCGGATTGAAATGATAAATATTCGTATCACTTGACCATAGGATAGAAAATTATATACAGACACCGTTAGTCTATATATAAATATTTTTGAAAATGATTTCTATGGTTTTTAAAAGAAATATATGGTTTTAATAAATATTTATATTTAAGATTTATTAAAGTTGATTTAACAAAGTTGATATATATAATATGTTTAAGTATTTATTTAAAATATGTTTTTCAAATATAGAGTTTATATTGATTTAAGTTGGGAGATAAATTTGAAATTGATTTGAAATTATATTTATTTAAGAATTTTTCTTAAATAAATTTGACTTGAAATTATTAAATTGAGATTCGGAAGATTGGTTTTATAACTTGAATTCGATTAAAAGTGATCTAAATGAATATTTCAAACTTATACAAACTTAAATGGGATATTTTTTTTATATAAAATTTGTAAATTAAAGTTGTATTAAATGTTATTGGAATGATTAAGTAAATAGCTCAAAACTAAATGATTTTAAAGTGAATTTGATATATATATATATATATATATATATGAAATTATCGAATTTAGTTTTAAAATATTGAATATTTGAAGCTTTGAAATATATTGAAATTGAAATGGTTTATTTGTGGTTCAAATCAGTATTTGAAATCGATATAACTTGAAAATGTTTAATTGAATTGGAATTGAAATTGATGATTTAGATTTGAATAAATTTGAATATGGAATTCGAATTGATTTGAATCGATTTTGTGAAAGTCAAGGAAACTATTTAAATATAAATCATTTTTAATATAAATTATTTTATTATAAACTATTTTAACTTGTATCTATTTATATATACTATTTTATTTATAAACTATTTATTTATAAACTATTTTATTATATATACTAATTTTAATATCTAAACTATTTAAAAGGAAGGGTTATGATTTCCAAAATGTTATAATTTCAAAGTGTTATGATTTCCAAAATGCTATGATTTCAAAGCTGTGTGTTTTGATTTTAAAAGACAATGATTTCGAAAGCGTTATAACTTTGGAAAGTGATATGATTTTTGGAAATGGATATATTTGAAATGAAAATGATATTTTGGTTTTGAATTATAAACTAATTGAAATGACCGCGGTGTTATAATAACGTTTGGTTGTTAAAGAGACTGGGATCGGATATGGGCATACTCTCTATCGATATCGAAAACCACTTTAACAACTGTGTACGAGGTGGAGATTCCAGAATGAAGTAGAATGGTGGCGACGATCCTATTGAGGTATGTACGTGGACCCGACTCCCGTGAGTTGGCATAAGATGGCTAAAACAGGAGCGATCTCGGGCCAATGAGGTAGCACCTCTGATCGGACACATTTCTTCGATACCATTCTATTACTTTGTGATTTGTTTGGTGGCCACCCTTCGATTTTTTATTTGAGAGTGTGTTTCGAGGTGGGCGGTAGTGGCTGCTATGCGTTTCCACCAGCCCGTGTGCGTAATTGGTATATCTACCCTGGCATTGCCTCGTTGTGCCGTGTCACCTACCATATCGAGCTTTACTACGAGTTTTGTTTTGTGCCGTAGCCTGTGGAGTATTAAGGGTAGCTCCCGATCTGGGGGTATGCTAAAACTAGATAGACTACTGGGACTATTACATGTAAAGGGCTATATGGGTAACCCCTTAATGCTATTAAAAAGTAAGTTTATTTTACTATTAGACATTATTATAATAGCGTAGATTACTAAATAGTAGATATTTAACGGATCCTTAGAGGATGGTTATCCCAAACATCTTCTAAGTTACTTGTATTTCAGTTGATATTTCACTTGAGTTGGATTTATTGATATAAGAATGTTAATCCTGACTCGAGTGTTTTGTGTTTTGCTTCATGCTCGAGTCAGACTAAGTGGCTCAGTGTTTGAGACTCACCTTTGGAGTTAGAGCTTCGCTTGGAGATTCAGCTCTCTATCCAGCTTTCAGTTATTCAGTTGATTCCAGTGATGTATTCTGATCTTGTATTTGACTATTGTATTGAGACATCTTTGTATTCGAAACTTCTGTTGTATCTTGTTTAACTCTGTTATATATATATATATATTTAGTAGGTTCATGAACTACTATTCTTTTGTTTCCACTGCATTATTGTAATATTACTCTGTGTTTGTGATTCTGTGATTATTTATTTACTGTATATGCTGAGTTTTGCCAAATTTAAATTAACAATCTGATATTTTGAGCAATACAAATCCGACATGTATGGATGCGAATGGTCCAAAATAGTGGGTCGTTACAGTGGATGTAGGCACGTTCTGGCCGAACCACTATAAAATTCTGTGTGATTTACTTTCTTTAGCTACTTTCCAACTCTGAACCTATGAACTGTTCTGTTACTGCAAAAACTATCTATTAACGTATTGGAACATTAAAAATTCATACCAGACAACTTAAACGCGACTTAGTCAAATTCGAACTTAGAGGTGTTTGTCCAATTTTTGTGCAAACAAAAGGCAAGAATCTTATTAGACTGAGTAGTTCACCTGTAACATCCCGCCTTTTTTTATGCTTTAAGAAGACACACATGCCGACTCAAACCATATAGAAGGGCGAATTGTTATTTGGGGTGAAAGAGAAAAGGAGAAAGAAATAAAAAAACAAACAGAATCTCGCATCGGAATGACAAAATATAATAATCAAATAACAGTTCATGAAGTTGTTTACAAAACATTTGATTATACTTATACAATACAGAATCAGAGTTACACATATCAGAGATAAATACAAAACATTGCAGTGGAACAGTATGATGTAGTGGAATAATATAGTAAATAATAATAATACAATCTTCGTCTTCATCCTCCGGAAATAAGATCTTCAAATCCTGAAATGCTCAAGCTGACCCGAGCAAATTGAAAAGACAAAACACTCGAGTCAGAACTAAAAGATCTTATATGAGTTAAATCACGGTAAATAAATATGAGTGCAAATAGCGTCAGAGATGTTTACGGGGTTTGACATCTCCTATCCAGTGTCTAACGTGAGTGGAGTAACTCAAGAGATGTTCGGGATTCACATCTCTTAAGGATCTGTTAAACTATCTACTATGTAGTACACTATGCTATTATAATATGTCTACAGTAAAGTAAAGGTATTAAAATAGCGTTAAGGCGTTACCTATATCCCCCTCAACACATTTTATATATTCCCATAGTCTATACAGTACCGTAACTCCCCCCGTAAACTGGAAGCCTATCAGAGGGCACTCCATAGCTATGGTACAAAACAAACTCGTAGAAGGCGCGCTAGGGCATGTGAACATGGCACACAAGGAGATGCCAGGGAAGATATACCAATTGCACTCCCGGACTGGTGGTAACGCATAGAAGCTACAACCGCCCACCCCGGACACACTCCCATAATCAAAATCGAGAGGTGGCCACCAAAACAATCACAAAAGCAATAGAATGGTATCGAAGAAATGTGCCCGCTCGGAGGAATGACCTCACTTGGCCCGGTATAGCTCATGATTTTAGTCACATCTAAGCTGACTCACGGGAGTCAGGGTCACGTCATACCATATAGAATCGTCGCCAAACCATCCTACTTCATTTCTGGAATCTCCACCACGTACACAGTTGTTAAAGTGGTTTTCGGTATTGGCAGAGATTATGACAATATCTGATCCCGGTCTCATTAACAACCAATTGCTTATTACACACCGGATGGTTCTTTTACATTTCCAAAAATCTTTTCATAATTGATATCAAAGTATCATGTTCAGTTCAAATCATATCATTTTCGAAATCATTTCTTACTTTCGAAATTATATCACATTAAAATCATAGTTCGAAATTTTATTTCCTTCAAAAGTCATGTTTCCAAAATAGGTTAAACTCTCATTTCAAATTTTCATATTAAACCAAATATGCTATTTAATTCCCAACTTAGGTTATAATGTCGCTTGACCACATTCACTTTAAAAATCAAGGATTTGAATATAAACCCATTCATTTTACTTAGTTTGGAATTTAGAAGAAAATAGTTTTAAATAGTAATAAATAGTTATAAATAGTTAATATAGATTTAAAATAATTAAATATAATTGAAATAGATTAAATAGCTTTAAAATAGATTAATTAGATTTAAAATAAGTTAAAACAGGTTAATTAGTTTAAAAATTGAAAATCTTAATGATTAAAGTCTTTAAAATAATATATTTTTAAAACAGTTTATATAAAACATGAATTTGAAATTGTATCAATTTAAACTATTTAATCCATTCCAGTACATTTGGACCATTTTAATATCCCAAAACCCAATTTCAAATTTTACAATTCCAATTTTCAGTAAAAATATTTAATCCAATATCACCTCCAATCCATGTCCGAAATATCAATTTAAATTACTCCAAATCCTACTTTGATGGTTTTGGGAATTGATTTGTTTGGATTTTTCTCACGTCTTCGAATGTGAATTTATGTGATTCGATTTGTTTCAACAATCGTTTTGTGACTTGTCACTTTAAAGATATGAAGGTTTCAATACTAGTAGTAAATATCAAAGCTCTTTCATCAAAACGATTTCAACTCTATTTTATTACAAAGCTCTTTTTCTCAAACTGTTTTCCAATCTACTAGTATATACAAGCCTTTACCTCACTCGAATGAGAAATCGAATTAAATGACTTAGTAAAACGAGTGGTATGAAACGCTTGCGTTCACTTCGTCGGTTAGCTCTTGGACTTGTTCGATTGAACCCTTTTTGTGACAATTTTCTAGTGAAGATCTACAGTTTGTTCGTAAATATTTAAGTTAAGCAAGTGGTTATGGGACATGAAGCTAAACTCATATATTTACTAGCTTGGTGTGATTGACACTCCCTGATGATCATGATGATCATTTTTGTGATTTAGACTAGCGATTGAGCGATGTCTCTTTGTCTGCGAGGGAGACTATACCCCGTTTGTGTGATGTTTCGCCATCACATATGTAGGGTAGCACCCTACGGTCTTCGGGCCATTCCTGTGTGAAAATTTAATGGATAGCTTCCATGAGATAGCTTCTCGTCATGTGTTTTACGCGTAGGTGAGTTTTCATGCTCCCATTCATGTGTTAGGCCTCCCCCCTTTTTTATGTGTTTTTCTGGATTTCTGGTGATGATTTCTGGAACTTTGTGCTTCACCAATTTTCATGATTTTCATTGATATGATATCAGCTTTTGTGCATTGGTGAATTTATGTGCTATTGACTTGTTATGAATACAAGTTTAGGGTATGATACCATATTTTATCTTTGAGAAGATTCTTGTGATATTGATTGATCTTTTGTTGATTATCATTTACATACTTATAGTACTATGCCGATTATGGTTGTTACATGTTCATGCCATATTATTTATCCTATACCTTATCATCTGATATTTATAGCTAGACTGATCCGTTTATTATTTTCTTATAAATAATACTCGGGTCAGACCGAGATGTTACAGGTGCTTCTGCTTGACTTCCCTTCAGGATTATTCTGACTTTTGGCTAACTACTTATATTAGTAGCTTTTGGATGTACACATTTGAGATATAGACTCTATGTAGTGTACTTATTCTTTTGTATAGCACGTGATGCTATTCTTTTGTATTATCGTAGATCTTTCTGACCACCACTCTGATGTACACTTTCATGTGTTATATATATTTATTCATATCTTCTTCCGCCTTTGTGATATGGATGTCGGTGACTGATTTATGTTATGATTACTTCTATGTTTGTTTCCGAAGATTATATATAGCCACCGTGTGATAGCTTTGTGTTTGTATCGGTATGTCGGATTTCCTCCTTAAAAGATATGCATTCTATTCTATCTGACATATCGGTGCTCGCACAAAGAAGTTACATTTATGGTCGCTCCTCCACAGCCTTATTCTCCGTGCTAATTGACAGCACTACATCGTAGTGTTCTTGGTTAGCGTGGGTATAGAGGTGGGGCGTCACAAAATAAATTTACAAAATTAAATAATTTAGATAAAATATATCAATTTATAATAATTAAATCCTTTTATATTCAAGTAACAAAATTTTGGAAAATATTTCATAACATTTTCTAAGTCCAAAATTTTCAGAAAATTTCGGCAGAGTCTCCTTTGTACGCAGAGGCTCGGGAGAAATAATAATATCAAGATAATCAATATATCATTTATTTTCAAAATAATATATCCCAACAGTGGGAGAAATAATATAATATCGCTAGAAAACCGTAATCCGAGAATGTACCTATTTGTCGGCCAATTAACGCATAATTATGAAACCAAAAGCAGTAGCAATTGCTTCCATAACCTGTATTTCACTTGTATAATCCAAAAGAGTTAATAATTATATAAAATGAAATATTTAACGTTGTTTCAATCAATAGCAAACAAATCAATATGACATAGCAACCATTTCTTGCAAACAAACATACAATCATCACAAGGAATCAAAGCAATTAATCATTTACATAGAAAACAAACAAATGGTCTATTTGGGTTTAGATACTTTTAAATTGTATAGAATGACAAATAACTATTAAGTATACCATTTACTCAACAGCCTTAGATAACTCAACAGATTATTCATACATCCAAACAATTAGAAGTATCATTTTCCAAACAATTCATAAACCAAACAAACAATAATTTACAATGCACTTGAGTTATTCTTATTAAATTTCTTTCACAACATTTACAGTTTTAAATTTTCTTTCATTCATACAAGGATTATTTCTTCAATCTACATCTATTCCTTACAAAATTTTAATTTCCATTCATTTATTCAGTGTTTAGTTTCATTTATTTCCACTTATTACTTACAAAATTCATTTCATTTATTCATTTAATGGAAATTTCTTTCCATTACTTTACATTCATTTTATTATTTACCTTAATTATAAATAGTTTCAATATTAACTTAAGTTCAAAATCCTTTACTTATAGTACTCATTTTCTATTTCATCTAATTAGTAGTATTACAATTTTAACTCAAGTTTATAACTATTTCATATCAAATTTCTTATTTATAAAAGTAAATTTCGATGAACTCTTCCATTACATAAGTTTTACTTGTAAAATTTCCATTACATATTCTTTTAACATTTTCAACTTTTAATATTTGGTAAGTTATTTATATATTCTTTTAAGAATGCAATTGAAAGTTATACAAGTTTGACTTACTTATTTTAATTAACTTAAGTTCAATAATTATCATTTCTTATTTTCATATTCTTTTCGTTTACAAGTTACAAATTTCAAATTCCTTGTATATTTCAGTTATAACTTAGCATATAATTTCTTATTTTCATTTAGAAGTTTCAATTATTAAATAGTTAAATTTTCTATTCCATTTTAATAATTGAAATCTCTAATTCATAGAAATTTAAGAACTAAATGCCGGGTTCCATTTCAAATCATTTAAAATAATATATACATAATCATATCTTTATATATATCAAATCATACTTAAAAATAAAGTTTAATATTCATTTATCAAAAAAAATATGTATTAATCTACTACAGTAGCCTTCCCACTTTGAAACTCGAAAATGAACGTCGATGATGCATTCACTCATCACCGAAATTATTTTCCAATGACATAGAGGGGGTACAGAACTTATTTCTTTCCAAAATTTCATTAAAACAATTCTTTCAAATTATATTGAAATATTTATATCAGAAAATACTTCTAAATAATATTATTATTATATCCCAAAATCATTTGAAAGAAATTTTCAAAAATCTCGGAATTTAGGTTCTAAATTTCCAAATTTCATTTATTTTATTTTCAAATCTTATTTCCAACCAATATTTATAAATTTCACTACCTAACAACCAACATATTACAACTAAATATATAATTTATAAATCATTATTTTATATACAGAAAATATAATAGGAAAAATTATTTCATTTACCCATATTTCAAAACAAATATTGTGTCGGTTTGTCCTATTAAATGTCTAGAAATCCCTATCGATGTCATAGCGTCCTATGCACCGACCAGAATTTATAAATACAAAACAGAACAAATTAACACAATATAAAAACTTGTTTATAACACTAACAAATACGCTCTCTCATATATATACTCTCAATGACTCATTCTTGGGTATTACTACCCTATTTAAAAAGAGTCAAACCCCTTAAAGCCATGGCTTATCGCTAAACCAAAGCTATGATACCAACTGTAACATCCCGCCTTTTTGTACGCTTTAAGCAGACACACATGCCGACTCAAACCATACAGAAGGGCGAATTGTTATTTGGGGTGAAAGAGAAAAAGAGAAAGAAATAAGAAAACAAAACAGAATCTCATAGCGGAATGACAAAATATAGTAATCAAATAACAGTTCATGAAGCTGTTTACAAAACATTTGATTATAGTTATACAATACAGAATCAGAGTTACACATATCAAAGATAAATACATAACATTTCAGTGGAATAATATAGTAAATAATAATAATACAATCTTCGTCTTCGTCCTTCGGAAATAAGGTCTTTAAATCCTGAAATGCTCAGGCTGACCCGAGCGAATTGAAAAGACAAAACACTCGAGTCAGAACTAAAAGATCTTATGTAAGTTAAATCACGGTAAATAAATATGAGTGCAAACGGCGTCGAAGATGTTTACGGGGTTTGACATCCCCTATCCAGTGTCTAGGTGAGTGTAGTAACTCAAGAGATGTTCGAAATTCACATCTCTTAAGGATCCGTTAAACTATCTACTATGTAGTATAATACGCTATTATAATATGTCTACAGTAAAGTAAAGGTATTAAAATAGCGTTAAGGCATTACCTATATCCCCCATAAAACATTTTATATATACCCATAGTCTATACATTACCGTAACTCCCCCCATAAACTGGAAGGCTATCAGAGGGCACTCCATAGGTATGGTATAAAACAAACTCGTAGAAGGCACGCTAGGGCATGTGAACACGACACACGAGGAGATGCCAGGGTAGATATTCCAATTGCACTCCCGGATTGGTGGTAACGCATAGTAGCTACTACCGCCCACCTTAGACACACTCCCATAATCAAAATCGAGGGGTGGCCACCAAAACAATCATAAAAGCAATAGAATGGTATCGAAGAAATGTGCCCGCTCGGAGAAATGACCTCACTTGGGCCGGTATCGCTCCTGATTTTAGTCACATCTATGCTGACTCATGGGAGTCAGGGTCACGTCATACCATATACAATCGTCGCCAAACCATCCTACTTCATTTCTGGAATCTCCACCACGTACACAACTGTTAAAGTGGTTTTCGATATTGGCAGAGAGTATGACAATATCCGATCCCGGTCTCTTTAACAACCAATTGCTTATTACACACAGTATGGTTCTTTTACATTTCCAAAAATCATTTCATAATTGATATCAAAATATCATGTTCAGTTCAAATCATATCATTTTCGAAATCATTTTGTACTTCCAAAATTATATCACATTGAAATCATAGTTCGAAATTTTATTTCCTTTAAAAGTCATGTTTCCAAAAAAGGTTAAACTCTCATTTCAAATTTTCATATTAAACCAAATATGTTATTTAATTCCCAACTTAGGTTATTATGTCGCTTAACCACATTCACTTTAAAAATCAAGGATTTGAATATAAACCCATTCATTTTACTTAGTTTGGAATTTAGAAGAAAATAGCTTTAAATAGTTATAAATAGTTAATATAGATTAAAATAATTAAATATAATTGAAATAAATTAAATAGCTTTAAAATTGATTAATTAGATTTAAAATAAGTTAAAACAGGGTAATTAGTTTAAAAGTTGAAAATCTTAATAATTAAAGTCTTTAAAATAATATATTTTTAAAATAGTTTATACAAAACATGAATTTGAAATTTTATCAATTTAAACTATTTATTCCATTCTAGTACATTTGGACCATTTCAATATCCCAAAACCCAATTTCAAATTTTCCAATTCCAATTTTCAATAAAATATTTAATTCAATATCGCCTCCAATCCATGTCCGAAATATCAATTTAAATTACTCCAAATCCAATATATTTCAAAGTTATATTTCAAACAACTTAAAATAATTCAATTTTGACAAATTTAACTTTTAATTCCAAATTCAACTTTGAAATTTCAATTTAATTTCTTTAAACAATTCCTTTAAACCAATTCAAATTTCAACATAAACTTGATTTAAATAATAATTCAATTATATATAAATCAAATTTTATTTCAAAAATATCATTTAATTCAATTCAAAATTTAAGGATTCAAACATCATTAAATTTAACCAATCCGGTGTCCGTATATAATTCTCTACCCTAGGGTCAAGTGATACAGATATTTATCATTTCAATCCGTAATTTAAACATTTTACGGTTGTATATCATTTCAAACTGCAATCCCGAAATAAATAAAAATCCATAACGAACTTGCAGTTTATAATGGTATAAAATAAAACATCCATTCATTCAATATCAACATTCAACATCCATTACAAACATCATCCAAATCAATTAATAAATCAATATAGAACTGATAATCAATAACAGACATTTAACTGGAAATTTATATTCAATAATAAATTAAATAACCATTTAATTCAAATAAATTCAAATTAACTGAGATGATGATTTAAATAGATCAAACAACCATAGATAAATTTCTAATTCACATCAAAAATTAATTTAACTAACATAAGAAATTTTAGAAGTTGTGAGTGGGTTAAAACACTCACCTTTGATTTTAGCCCATAAAAATCCAAACAGAAGCGCAAAACTCAACAATCTCCAAATTCAACTAAATCTATTTCATGTTGTCCAGAATTTAAATATGAATCCAACAGAAGAAATCGCGCGTGAATAAAAGTTTAAATGCAAAAGATATTCATGTTGAAAGAAATATTATTAAAATAAAAATTAGTACGCGTTAAAAAAAACAAATTTTAATACTTACGTTTTTCTCAAGATGAGGCTTCAGGAAAAGATTGAAGAACAACTAAGATGAGGACAGGAAGTGTACGAAAAATTAAAAAAAATCATGTTTTATAAAAGAAAGCTTTTGGATTTGCATGAATAAGAGCTTTTGAATATGAGGTGTCAGGAGAAACAAAATGTAAAAGAAGAAATAAGCTGTAGGTTATTTATAATTAAGAAATGAAGGTGGAGGGACAAAAATAAATGTCATATTTTATTTTCAAAGCTTCAGGCATTAATAATGCATAAGGAAATATACGTAGGAATGGAAAAGTTTGCAAACGAAAGTAAATATTTTGTATACGTGAAAATGAGGTGGCAAGAATTAAATACAACCTAAAAGTCTTGGCTCAAGTATTAAACCGAAGGAGAAATAAACGGATCAAGTATTAATAATAAGGTAACTATTTTAAAAAGTTCATGCAACAATTAATAATAAAAGAAATGAAGGGACCATGTATGTCGCACAACCTTTTGAAATTCAATTTTTTTTAAAACGTAACCAAATTAACTTCATTAACTCAAATAATATTCAAATTTGCACGCATTTAGGTTTTTATCTACGCATAATAAAATTTTTATACTTACCTAAGAATAAAAATGTTCAATTTGGTTTTCTCAAAATGATCTATTATTTCCATTAAAACACCCTTTTTGTTTAATACAAAACGTGCATTTCTTTTATTAAATCTATTAATTGCAATCAACGTTTTCTTTCCTTTTAATTGAAACATTTGAATTACATTAATTGCAATTACTTACAAAGTTAAATTTTAAAACAGACAACTAAAATGGATGAGAAAAAATAGAACAATTGTTTATTTAAACACGTTTATAAATTTTTTGTTTATACACAAGAGTAATAAATAACTTACTGAAATAGATTATTTTCCTATTCTTGAAATCAATCTGTAAGCTAAAACACAGTCCAAATAAACATATATTTCTTTCCTTAAAATCAATCATTCTATTCTTTATTTTAATGAAATTAAATCTATATTCACAAATGAAACATTCATTTTATTTGATGTAAATGTTCTTTTCATTAAATCAAACTTTCCTTATATTTTCACAAAACATAAGCCGCTTTTAATTGCACCTATTAATTTACAATTAGTATTCTCTCTCCTATTAATTAAAATTTTCAATCACATTAATTTCACTTGATTAAGTTTCAAAATGGACTAAATGAATGTAATGAGAAGTAGAACAAATATATTTTTATCTAATAGTAATTTAAACATATTTATACACTATTGGATACAAATAGTAATTATACATTTCTTACTAAATAATAGTTTCTCGTCTCTACAGTCAAACTTTTTATTTCATAAATAATTGCCTTGTAAATAAAGTTTACATTTCTATACCTTTTATTACGTTCATACGACAGTTATTGTCTTATTCCACATTAATGTAACATTTATTTACGTTCAATTGCAATATATCCATTTATTATAATATAAACTCCAATAAATTGATCAAACATGATTTCCATTCTTTTTATTCAAATCAATAGTCATATTATGATTAAAATTTTCATTAGTTACATCCCATTGAATTAATATTCTACAATGATCAATTTTATTTACATTAACTGCACTAATTAAGGGAATTAATTACAATTGGTTTCCAATATAATTTTAACAGGTTAAATAAATAGGTAACATACAACGGTTTGTCACCAATTAACCTTAAATCATATTTATGTTTATTACTTAAAAACCCATGTTGTAATTACTTACCACAAATGCTACCATTAGTTTCATAACACTAATTTATTCCATTTCCATTCATCACACACTATTTTATAAGTAAGTCAACATTTTAAATTGTCAATTACCTTTTATATCCCATTATAAATTAATGCACACATTAATTAAGATTTTAATCCAACTAATCATTTTATCTTGGTTCCATTCTTTTATTACATCAATATTACTTTATGAATAAAATTAGCATTTCTTATTCATTTTGTTAAGTCACAGTCTCCGTTATTGTCTTAATCTTATTAATGTAACATTTAAGTTCATATAATTCTAATTGATTTTGCATTTTAATTTAATGGACCAAATAAGCAGGTAACTTTTAACAATCGTTATCTGTAACGACCCGCTATTTTGGACCATTCGCATCCGCACATGTCAGACTTGAATAATTCAAAATACCGCGTTGTTAATTTAAATTTGGCAAAACTGAACATATACAGTAAATAAATAATCACAGATCACAGACACAGAGTAATAAATGTAGCGAAAACAAAAGATAGTAGTTCATGAAGCTACTATATACCTATCAGAGTTAAATAAGTTACAGCCGAAGTCTCGAATACAATAGTCACATACAAGAATCAGAATACAATCACTGGAATCAACTGGATATCTGAAAGCTGGATAGATAGCTGGATCTCCAAGCAAAGCTCCAACTCCAAAGGTGAGCCTTGAATACTGGTACACTCAGTCTAACCCAAGCGTAAAGCAAAACACAAAACACTCGAGTCAGGATTAACATTCTTATATCAATAAATCCAACTCAAGTGAAATAGCAATTGAAATACAAGTAACTCAAAGGATGTTTGGAATAACCATCCTTTAAGGATCCGTTAAACTATCTACTATGTAGTAGTGTACGATAAGTAGATAATGCCTATCAGTAATATAAAGTACCAACATAGTGTTAAGGCGTTACCATTATCCCCCTTAACACATTTTATATAAGCGTTATAGTCTATACAACACTGTAAACTCCACCGTAAACTAGTGGGATATCAGGGAGTACTCCATAGGTATAACACAAAACAAATCGTAGTGGTCGCGTATATAGGGATACAAGTATGACAAGGCACATGAGGAAATACCCAAGGTAGTGAAACTACCGTTTGCCTGATCCGGACTGGTGAGAATGCATCACCGCAGCGACCGCAACACCGCGAAACAACACTTCCAAATCAAGGGTGCACCAATCGACAACAAGTAATGAGTAGTTTTCGAAGAAGTGTGTTCGCTCGAGGTAGCTAACCCCCATTTGGCCCGGCACGGCTCCTGTTTTAGTCATTTCCAATTTGACACAAGTGTCAAGGCTATCCATTAACGTTCTCTTTCTTCAGTCATCACGTATATCATTCCAACCACTTCATTCTGGATCACACTCCACGTGTAGTTATTAAAGTGGTTTTCGGTTTACACTACAACAAAATATACCATTGATAGCCTAGCATGACAGCTTTGTAACCAAACTTGCTGTATTTTAGTTCGCTAGGTATTGAAAAATTGAGACGCGCGCTATAATTTGACCGCACCCCAAAATAACCAAGACAAAGGCGGCAATTTTTCCCTTCTTATTTCGCTAACCCCCTTTGAATACACCTCCCCTTCGTCATCGCAGAAAAAAAACCCAAATTTGTTTGTATTCTTCCAATCTTACTCCTAAATCCCTCATCGCCTGCACTCTAAATCAGTTTTACCACGTTCGATTTTTGCAGATCTATCTCGCCTCTAAATAGTCGAATGTGATTGCAAGCACGATTTCCATTATCGGCAAAAAACGCAACATAATTGCACCCGTATACTCATGATAATTACGTGGATTCAACCATCACTTTGCAGCTGCTTCACTAGACACTTTTTTCATTGCAGAAAATTGAAAACGATTCTAAAGGTCGGTATTTTCCCTAATTTTGAGTGACTTAATTATTTTACATTTTGATTTGATTTTGTAAGTATATGGCACACAACTAACATCTTAGTTTGAGTAAATTGAATGTATATTTTATTTTAAATGGTTGTATGCATGTAGTTGCTAAACAAACAAGGCTACTTTATAAATCTTAGTTCTACTACATATTTTTAAGTTTTGTAATTTTAAAACCTATTACTATTGAATTGATTATGACTGACTTTATTTTGAGTATGTATGAATTAATTTATTTTTGATTAGAAGCCAATTGAAGAAATTAATAACATTTTCTGTAGAAGCCAACTGAAGAAATTAAAAACTTTTTCTACTGAAGCCAACCGAATGTATTTTTGAGTATGTATGAATGAAGGATCTTGAATATTTCTTTGAATATTGCACAGTTTTATAGGACGCTCATAATGACAATACATAGGAACCAGTACAGCCCCTATAGGTACATGGTTGTAGTGTACCATTTTGTACCTTAAGGCACAATATCATTGTTGAAATAATAATAATAACCATATAATTCCTCCAAGCTTCCATGTTTCTGTAACAACCCAGGAATTTGTAAAAATTAATTATCGTCATTAAACAATTAATGATGATAACTAATGACTAATTGCTGTTGGGCGTTATTAAATCAAGTTGGAATTCTTTTGAAATTTCTTTAAGTGTATACAGGCTTTAAATAAATATTTCCCTTCTAATTTTATTCAACTCGTTTCTTTAGTTTGTTGAGATAATGGCTTTGACCGATCCCTCCTCTACCCATTTTTACATTTCGCAACCCTAAAAGTAAATGGAACGAAGAAAATCGAAAATGGCGGCTTCATTTGTTCGTCCCCCTTTCAAATTAGGGCTCGTAAAATAATCGAAGATAACGACGTTGAGACGATCGATTGAGTGAGGATGCCGTCGCTTGCTCTGTCGAAAGGCTGATAAGGTTTCGCGAATTGGCGATTTCCATGGCTTCGGCTGTTGGATTTGGGGGCTTAATCCAAGGTGAGTGAACTATCACTCACATCTACTTCACTCTTAGATCGTTCGAGTTTAATTCAATGTTGGTGTTTTTTATTTATCTGTCTGGGTTCGATTTTTGTGACTTCGGTCACTTGATTTTTGTGGGCTTTTGTTTGATAGACGATACTATGCTTCGGCTTGGTTTCGTAGACACATATGGCTTAATTTCATTTTTGAATACGGTTATACCTTGCTTTGATTTCGTTATAAGGCTTGGAAATGTTTTAAAACTGTTACCTTTAAATTCATTTGACGATGTTGATTTCCTTACTGTTGCTTGGTTCTGGCACTTATGTCTTGGTCGATACTTGTATTTGACTTTGGTCACTTGATAGTTTCTGGTCATTTGTGAATTTGGCGTTGTCTTGATTTTTGTCTCTGCGACATATATAGTTGACCATTGTTCGAGTTATGGGTTGTTTTCTTTGAGCTTGGACTCGAAGAAAAAGGGGATTTCATAAAAATAGTTTGGGCTCGGCATTGTTTTGATTCGAAACTGCATTTCCCTGATTTTGTATGATTTTGTTTTGACTGTGACTTTGGCATTGCTTTTAATTGCAGTTTGAAATCTCTTTTGGATTGTTGGAACTCGATACATTCTGGAGTTTAATGTTTGTAATGCTTGCAATTCTTGGAGCCTTTGTGCACTTATCACTGTTTCAAGTCTGATATTTTTAGGTTTTCATCTGATTGGATACACTACTTTATATGTTGATGCCGTTCTTGTTCCTCTGACTTCGGTCAGTAGCCCACGGCTTGATTTAAATTTGCAAATTTGCTTCTTCTTTATGTTGTATTTGCATACCTGTGCACCTGTGTTGTTTGGATTTGGTCAGTGGTTCAAGTGCTTGAATGTGCACTTGTTTATTTGGTTTCTTGTTGGTTTAAGTTTAATAATTTTAGACCTTCACTTCGGCTTGCACTTGAATGTGCAATCTTTAGTTATGTGTATTGATTTGGAATTTGCAGTCATGACTGCCTCTATATCTTGAACTAGCCTGGTTGCTTTCATATCACGGCTGGTTCGAGTTTTGCTTGTATACTTCATGCGTACTTTGGAATTTTAGTTGGGATTCGTGAATACACTCGGTTTTGTTATTTGATTCATGTATAGTCTGCGACATTTTATTCCACAGGTGCATGTATCTTGTACTCATGATGCAGTGCATTTGATTGGAGTTTGAGTTCATTGTGTATTCTGGTTTATCACCTGCTGTTGCATGGTGAACTTATTTCTTGAGTTCATTTGTCTAGTCTTCGAATGGTTACTGCCTTGACCTGTTGCACTATAACTATCGAGGCAGTGGCATTGAAAACTGAATCGAATCTAGTTCTTTTAGTTGCCTGTGAGCTGCATCCCTTGAGTACTTGTCTGGTTCATGCCTTAATCACTTTGTAGTTTGGAACATGAACTGTTTTATTCACGAGTGGCTGCAGTTCCATTTTTGTTTGCAGTTGTGTTGAGTCCGGATAGCCGTGACTTGACCTCTGTAGTATTGATTTCCTATCAATAGTTGGAGTATGATGACATCTTGTACTGGGTGGCGAGGCAGTACACGCGTGCGTGTACTGCAGCCACACATTTTAATGTGACGAGGCAGTGCACGCGTGCGTGAACTGCAGCCACACAGTATTGATATTTTAATTGATATTTCGATTATTTGAATTGTTTTGTGTTTAACTCAATATTTTGAATCAGATTTCGATTTGGTTTAATCTGATGATTTTGTTGTTAAATTGCCGTTTAGGCAATTCTGATGTTTTCTAAATTATCTTCATTGGTGATCTTTTTATTTATCTTTGTTGATGATTGGAATTTGCTGATTTGTTGTTTAACATTATTTTGTGTCATATTTATCGTTACCCAATCTCTTATTAAAGAGATGGATATACGAGATTTCTGTGACTGTCGTCTATTTGATATTGATTATTATTGCTTCTGTGCATTAATAACTGAGTTTGAATTAGACTGACTCGTGTATTATTTTCTTTTGAATGTAATACTCGGGTCAGACCCGAGTTATTTCAGGTTGTAGATTTCCTGCTTTGAGTTGCTGTTGAGCTATGAAGACTTTTCATATCATTTGAAGTGGTCTGCGTCTTTTTGTAGTAGTCAGTGTGTCTGTTTTAAGATGATATGTATTCATGTATATTAGTTGATAATGTACTTGTATATATAACTTCTTGAGTCGACAGTTGTAGTTGTATCATATGTATTGTGTCAACTGTATTGTAACTGGCATCAGTTATATATATGAGACTTTTTGTTTAATCTGTGTTCCGCATTATAGTATCTGTGTTATTATTATATTCAATGTCCTAAACTATTATGAACCATCGTAGTTTGTTTTATACTGATAATTGGGTATGTCGATGGGAGTAAATAAATAAGATGAAAAATGAAAAGTATATACCACTCCTATCGAGGTAACCAATATTAGCATAAGGCCAACTACGGATGGCCGCTCCTATCCAGCCTTATTCTTCGTAATAATAGACAGTATTTCTTTTAATACTCTTTGTTATTATGAGCATAGAGGTGGGGCGTCATAGTTTCGTTTCAGTTTTTGATAATATTCCAATCGACTAACCCCAGCTAGGTGTATATCAAAACTAAGCTAATGTTACATTAGTATAGGGCGATTAATGACTATTGTCTAAATCTGTATGCCACCATTACTTAATTTGTCTTATGCAAATGGTACTCAACGGTAGTTTGACATTTTCTGTTATTTCAATAGCTGTCACTGCCCAGGCTTGGGGGTGGGATCTCCTTTTCTTCGGGTTGTGTTATTAAGCAGTATCAGTCCGTCACAACCATGTTTATAAAAAATAAACTCGGTGGTTTAGGCAATGTGTTGCATTTTAAAGTAGCAAATTGACTTTGACTTCCTACAACATTTATGCCACATAACTGTATTTTCGATAACGCTTATTTTAGTCTTCAATTGAGTCTACACTTATTTTTACCTTGTATTTATGTGGTGTAAAATGTCAGTACTTTTCTTCTCTTTTCTTTTCCATCCTTCGTCATCGTCATCGTTATTTTAAAGAAGTCCTTGCATATCGCAGATTCATACTGGTCATTGTTATTTTAAAGAAGTCCTTGCATATCACAGATTCGTACTGAAACTCACCTTAACTAGTAAATTGTCTGTTTTGGTAGCTACTAGCATATTGCACTCACTTGACTTAAACCATTTCTTAATGAGTGTCAAGGCTTGCTGAAGTTATGACAATATATGGTGTTGAAACTAGTTGGCATGAGGTGGAGGTGATTAATTAACCATGCTATGCGATAGAGAGGCTATATTTCTTATGTATTTTGTTGATACTTGAGTTAATACAATGCTTGTGGAAATGGAAACAAGAGAATTTTTTTGTTGCTCTTTTACCACAGCTTCTCCAAAGTCCATTTAAAGCGTATATAAAGTATGATAACACACTCTTATGTTATAGTGAGTTAGGATGAAGCCAAAGAATCAATTAAGAAAAGAATTCTCTATTGATACATTTTTGCTAGCTGAAAATTTTGATTAGTACGGAAAAACTTGTTACCAACCGCATGTAGTTACAGGCTCAATGGTAACCAACTGAAGTACACTACACCTTTTGATCAAAAAATTAAAAGTTTCATCATGTACAAATTGCACCAGTGATTGTTATTATCTAGTTATTATTAGTTTTAAGCAAGGAACTATCTTACATCTAATTTCCTAATATGGTTAAATGACTTTAAATGCACATTATACAACATAGGTTCAACTATATAACTTCAATATGATCTACTCTCCATTGCAGATAGGTCAATCTGTGTTTTCCTATTTTGATTGATTCTCAAGTGTCACTTCAATTCTTTAGTTACTTCAAGCTAATTTGTGTGATCAAGGTGAACAATATTATATCACTCTTAGTTGATAGTTACTGTTGTGGGTCGCTAAAAATGGTTAGCTATTTTTAGAATTAGTTTTCTCTCTCTGACCAAGCTTAGTTGGTAACTATGCATTTAAATCCCACTTGGCCGCTACGCCTTTTAACTTAGCATTCTTAAATAATGGATTCATTTAAAGACCCGTTATTTAATGCTAAACCTGTAAAACCAGGGATTTTAGCAGCCGTTTTAGCATTTTTGGTAATAATAATAACAAAAACAATATAGTTTGTCCAGTTCTCATTTTAACTTAATTAACTAAGTTAGGGTAAATAGCTAAGTTCAAGGTTTAAGCACCAAATATAAGTTAAATCACTATTCTAATCTCAAATTTGAACTATATGTATCAAGACATTCTTAAGTTTTGTAACTTTTGTTATATTGGTCGAAACAAGGTTTTTTTCTTTTTTTACATCAATGATATGGGACAAATCTTAATCTTAATCTTAATCTTAATTTTTTCATTGAGAAGTCTCGTTACATTTTATTCCTCTTATGAAGTCTTATTGTAGTGACCATATTACACTACAACTGGATATATAGTATTTCAAAGATGGCATACTGAGTATTATTCCTATATACTCATAATTTCACATTCTTAACCGAAACTATAAACTAATTGCCAATATATATGCTGAGTTGGTAAAAAAAATGGAGAAATACTAGAACTTGAAATATGTTGTATACCTGCTACAACTTTATGGTTGTGTATAATAACAACATTTTTTGTTCAGTTTTTAAAGAAATAGTTCTACTCGCCTTCCTGTTGTTTCTAGGCATATACCTGACTTCAAAATTATCCTTAGATTATGTTTTAGATAAGTGTAACTAGTTGTACTTGTTATTTAATTAGTTGTAGTTACATCGTGGACATCTGTTTTAGATATTCTAAAGAAATGTAAGAATGCCTTAAAGAATAAAATTCTAGAACATGGACCAAGTAAATTTAGTTGTGAAAAGAGTATGTTTATAACACTTGTGGTGTTTACAATCTTCGCCGTAGAAAATTTATTTGTTGTCTTAATATTAACCTCAAACTTATAATTTCAGCTTGTTTTACATTGATGTTGAAGTAAACAAAAGCCACATATAAAAATTAAGGAATACATATTTGTAGATTATTATATCAAATGCCATTGCTATATAATTTTCTATCAAAATTTGGTATTAATGCTAAAAGTGCGGTTGTTCTGGCTGCTGAGCTAACATAAAATCTTTTATAACTCCTCAAAGAAGCACCGATAAATTATGCTTGTTGTAAACTTATAAAGAGAAACTGTAAATTAAGCATCAAAAACCCTTTTTTCTTTCACTTTTTGAGCTTTGAAGTTTAATATTCCTTTTGTAAGTTGATAACTTTTTTTCACGATTAATTGCATATCACAATTACGTTGCAAAATGCATATTTACTTGCTAAAGTATTCAAAAATGATACTTAAACTTTTATATAAAATGAGGCCAGTGCAAAATATTTACACTACAAATATAACTCGTTCTTCGTTTAAAGTCACAAATATTGAATAAAATAACAAAAGGGAACATTTTTAGTTTTAAAATAATTAATGATTGAACGGTGGATGACTACTCATACTTCCAAAGAGAATAATAGTAGTGCAGTAGTCGTATTAAAAAAGAAAA
Organism: Allium fistulosum; assembly: GCA_030737815.1. Classification (NCBI taxonomy): domain Eukaryota; kingdom Viridiplantae; phylum Streptophyta; class Magnoliopsida; order Asparagales; family Amaryllidaceae; genus Allium; species Allium fistulosum. The sequence continues at coordinate 242,987,092 of CM060902.1, forward strand.
GGAAAACGAATATAGTTTTGGAAAATAGAAGCAAAACGACAGGATCTAAAAAATGGCTTTCCTAAAAATAAGTTGGACTAAATGACCACTTGGAAAATTTACATAATTTTATCGATGAAAGATTGAATATCAGAGTCAGGTTATATTTTGATCTTAGTAATTGTTTGGTAGATTCTACAAACAAGAGAGAAACTCACATGTGAGATCCATATGGCTTGTTGACAAAGTATATTATCAATAAAATCAAAGTAAAGGCCCAGTCTTTGCATTTAGGAATGAAGCCGAAGAAGCTCGAGTGTGGTTGCCAAATAGCGATTCATCTAAGCTGGCTATGTGCTCTTTTAATTTTGACTTTTTGTTATGCTTTAATATTTCAATTTGACTATCTCCATAATCTCCCACTATATAAATCAGTCTCCTCTTTCCACCAAATTACAAAATTTGTGTGTGTAAAGTTTTGCGGTGCTGTGTGTGATGATAATAAATAAAAATGGTGGTTATTAATTTGTTTTAAGTTTCTTATTTTATTTGTTCAAGAATATTCGACCGTGAGCCCTATCTATTGCTGGTTGATTGATTTTAAATGCTGCTGTATGGTTGTATCAACCCGTAACTGTTGTTTTGCTTAGCATAAATAATTAATAACATCCTTCATTGTTTACAATATGCATTCATTGCCATTTTTTGGGATTGGACTCATGAATTTTTTGTGTGGACAGATTAGTATTTTGGACATTTTTGCGATCTTGTGAGAAATTTTCATGTTTGGTATTGAGAAATCATGGATGTGCAGATATACATGATTATAGCAACAATTTTTTAAGGATAGCTTCTTATTCTATGCCTGAATTTATTAGTGTACTCACTCAATGTCTTAAAACAGTAACATCATCAATTCCATGCCGTGATGAATTTTTCTCTGATTAAAATACAGTTTCTTACCAGGAAGTGTTTTCATTCTGGTAATGATAACTAACTTCTTTTATTTGCAGGTTACTATGTTGCTTCTCATTTTTATATTTGCTCTAGCACATAGTGGTTTAGCAAGTCTTCAAGATAGCGGTGAGGAAGTCATCGATGAGAGGGCTTTTCATGTGCTATTTGCAGGAATTTCGCTTCTTTTGGCACAGTACAATTTATGCTCTGCAGGTATCTTTACATTGGTTAATTTGGTTTGAAATGAACAATGCTCACCCTGGTTTGAACCATTAAATCTTTAGAGCGGTGAACACTTCCCATTTTTCCACTAGAGGAGAAGAGCTTGTCTAGTTATATACAACTACATAGCACTATAAAGTTTAATTCATCTTTTATATTCAGTTTAATTCAAGGCAACTATCTATAATTATCTCTGTATAAAAGTTGCAGAGAAGCGATAGGATAAAAAGAAATTTAAAAGTAAAAGTTTTGTACAGGAACCAAAATCTATGAACAAATATTAACGGAGCTCTAAATGACAGTGGATATCAAAGAGGAATTAATGGTTGTATGGTGTTGATTCTTCTTGTTTGAAACCTTTAATCTCATTTTGGTGGAGGAAAATTTTCTGAAAAGTTTTAAACCACATCATAGATATAACAGAATATAATTTGCATCTTATTAAATAAATTAAACAGTTGTAATGTCAGTTTAATGATACCTTAAGAGGGTTAAGTTCGAGTTTGGCATATGGCATTTCCGACAGTGAGAGGAAGTGGGTGATTGGGTTTTGCTGTTTAAATCATATTTATAACTGAAAATGCAGTTTTTGTTCTTCTGCATTGTATAATGCCTGGTAATAATCCGCTTCTTGTTGCTGTATTTTCTAAATCACACGTTATTTTTGTTTTATTTCACATCAATGTATGTTTAGTTAAACTGATGTACTGGCAGTCTATTTAGTTAAAATGATGTACTAACAGTCTTTATCTTTTTTGTTATGAAAAATTATATAACTTGCAGATGATGTTTGGATTTGAAAAATAACTTATGTGCTTCGTTTTGACAGGTGCTGTATGATGATACCGGGGTTACTACAAGTTGGAAGGAAGGAAAAATTATTTTGCTGCATTCATTCTCTTTCAAATCGGTCATGCTTGGATTAACGTATTTTGTATTGACGTTCATATATCTTTGCTTTTAGTATGTATCGTTTTGGTCAGCTATGGTTGTATGTATTGTTTTTTTTAAGATCAGAAATATTTGAAACTTTGTGTACGAAATATTATGGATATATATTTAAATATATATTGTGGTTTGGCTTATATCTTCATTTGATTACATACATCATTATGTGATAATTATGTTTTTTGAAATTTTATAATATATTAGTAGAATTGTAAGCTTGGATGTACCTAGTAAAAAAACCGCAGGGATAAAAATTTATAGCGTTTTAACTGTGCTATGGAAAGGTTATTTTTTCCAGTTTTATATACTACAACATTATGATAGTGCTATAAAAAAATTTCATAACAAAAAAACAATGCAATAAAAGACAGCAAACCGCTATAGAAAGTAGATGTACTTATACATACAATGTACTATTGCAGCAGATAACGCTGTAAAATATTGTGTTCTATAGCGGTTATAGACGCTGTTGTATATTTCATATGTGTGCCAGCCTGTTTTTACATAGCAGTCATGAAAACGCTATAGTTTCACTTCATAGCGACTTTCCAAGGCTATTAAAAGTCATGTTTACAGCACTCATAAAACGCTATGAAATAGCCTTATCCATAGCGTCTCTTATAGCGTTTTGTATGTTGCTGTTATAGGTCACTGACCTATTACAACATGTTAATATACAACGTAAGAAAAAACGCTATAATAACTTCTAATAGCGTTTTTTAAACGCTATTAAAGGGTGTTTTTGTTGTAGTGTTAGACAGTGAGTATGTCCCTAACTGATTCCGGTCTCTTTAATAACTTCCGTGATTATTACTCCGATTGGTCGTTTATTTCTTTCAAAACCAAATTAATTTCAATCTCAATTAGAATTTGTAAACCAACATTTCATTTGTTTTTCAAAACCAATTTCCAAAAATTTACGTTTCAAAACATCCAAATTACCATTTCAAAATCTTATAATACAATTTCAATTTTTATTTAAAACCATTCTAATATTCATTTAAATTCGTATATAAGTTTCATTTCCGAAATCATTTAAAATGATTTAATCTACATTCAAATCAATTTAAGTTCAACTTCATTGTATCAAAACTTACAAATTTGAATTAAATTAAATTCATCAAATCAATTCTTTAAATTACAAGTCTTACATTGATTCAATAAATCCCATTTTATTTCTTGTTAAAGAAATTCAATTCCACTTATTCATTTACTTAGTTACAAATTTCAAAACCCAATTAATAAAGAAAATTAATTTCACTTATTCAAGAAGTTCAATTTCACTTATTAAAGCATTCAATTTTATTTAATTATTAAATAATTCAATCTTATTTAATTATTAAATAATTTCATAACTTAATTATGAACTAATTTCAAAACTTAATTATTAATAATTTCAAATTTAATTATTAAATAATTAATTTTAAAACAACGTTCATTCATCATCTACTATGTTAACATTTTGATACAGATTATTAAATATTAACATTTCCTTTCATTAAAATTCAAATTCCAAATTCATTTCAAAACCTCATTATTTATTCAAATAAAATCTTTATTTTATTTTTAAATCAAATCATTGACCAATCAGATTTTATTTAATTCTCTATCCTAAGTCAAAGTTTATTTGGGTATTTATCATTTCAACCCGATACCATTTCAATTCAAAAATCAAAGCATAGCAAAGGAAACTTGCAGTGTGATAACTGGGATGGTGTCAAAGTAAATGAACAAGCAATAACATTCAACATAGCAACAATTACAAAACATGCCCTGCGTCAAAGTTTAACAATATAATTCTATGTGCTACCGAGATCGAAATGGTCTGAAATTTGGTATGAATAAAGATCAAAACTTGTATTTCAAACTGCAAAAGAATCACTTGATTTGGACAAGAGACGAGAAAAGTTACGATGTCACGAACCTAGACTCAGGCCATGTTGCGACTGTCCAATGTTCAGGTCTGAAACCCTCTCTGGGTCTGACTTTCAAGTAAGAAACAGAGGACTAAACCACCTCGTATGGAGCTAAAATTTTTTATACAGAAAGTAGAAAGGGAATCACTGTATCCCGACGTAAGACGGAAGAGGTACGATGCGTCAAACATGAACTCAGGTCGTGTTTGCAACAGTGTAAAAATAATTTCAAGTACGAAAGAACAACTGCCTGGGTCTAACTTCCAGATCCTCGACCACTAATCAAACGTTGTCGGATTTTTCTAAAATTTGACATGCATAAACTAGGAAATCTCATCTTTCAATCAAAAAAAGAATCGTTGAATTTCGATAGTAAATGAAAGAGATACGCTGCGTCAAACATGGACATTGGTCGTGTTTGTAACAGCGCGAATAATTCTAAGTACAGCTGAAAACATTCAACAGTCCAACTTACGGACACAAAACGGTGTAACAAATTACATTCAAATGAAATGAAATTTTTCAGGCATATACTAGAGAATCTCAACTTTCAAACAAAAAAAGAATCATTGAATTTCGACAAGAAATACAGGAGATACGCTACGTCAAACAATCAATCATTTATCAGCAACTGGATTATCATTGTATAAATAACAGATAATGGTGTCAGATGTCACAGGTGAACTGATACAGGTAATAACATATATAACAGTGTAAATAAATAACAGCAGCATATCTCAATTGTTGTTTCAGTTGAAATCAAATTTAATAAATAAAAGAACATTAATCGTGAGTGATTGCTCACCTTTTGAGGCTAGAGAGAACAGGCGATGACACAGATACGCACACTGATACGGACACTGAAATTGAATTAAGAATCCAAGCACGAATTCCAAACAAAGCTAGATTGGCACGAATTTGACGATCAAAGCTGATAGATTGGAAATCGATGATAACAAGATATTTTCACATATATTTAAATTTTCAAAAAAAAAACTTTGTTTGTTATAAAAATCAATATAAGCAAATTATTATAATATATAAAAACATAGCTTCTTTGAACACATTAGTCTTTCAGTACAATATTATAACTTATGCATGCTATAAATAACAATTTAAAAATCAATATTTAGTAAACCAATATATTACCAAATCAAAGTAAATATAGTTTTCACAAAATATGCAAATAACTTCTCAATCGGAAGCGGCCTCAATATGTATATATATACTGCCATATAATCAATACTTTAACAGTAAATGAAAACTTAAAAATATAAGTATAATATAATTTATACTAATAGGTAACAGATAATACTAATAAAAGCTAACATGCATAACACTATCATAGAAAGGTATATAATGTAGACCGACACATATAAGTGTAACTAATGTATGCCAACTAATCTAAATATATATATAAGCTACTCAAATCATATGCAGCAGCTTGTATGTTTCCAATATAACTTATACTTATATAATAAAATAGTACTAATAAAACAATACTCTTACAAAACCAGTCAATTGAACGTACAGTTATATATCTCTTTATAAAACCCAATATACTATACGAACAATAGCTTATTCATATACAATAGCCTATCTATCTATCATATATACAATACTTCAAATATATAAATTAACGTATAACTTTAAAATATACACGCACGCCACAGATTTATTATATAAACAAATACATATAACAGGTTTTATAAACTTTATATAATCATCAAAAGTATAGTTTGTAGCATTATACATATATACAACAACCTATATCAGCAGATTTTATATATACCCACTATATCATGCGACTTATATTGTAACCATACACATTTTTGTTTCAAAATCTTTTCAAATGTAAAATGTAATATATATATACAAAATATGGACAGAGGAAGAACCGAAATATATATGCTAAAGAAGAAACAGAGGCAAGCTTACCTCAACAAGGTCAAAATATTTCAGAGCTTTGCGTGTCAAGGTCGGTGGAGCACGCTCGGCGAATGGGATCAGGGCTGGGCTAGCTTCGGCTGCCACTAGATGTGGCTTTGGCTCGAATTGGGCGGAGGGGACAAGGTCGGGTCAGGCGGAGGACATAGGTGCGGTCGGCGATGACGTGGAGGCTGAGGAGCGGTGGATTGTTCATTGAAAAAGAAGAGGAGGAATGAATGGAAGAAGCAAAATGAATGGGCATGTAACGACCCGTATTTTTACGGATCGACAAGTTCGTCAAAATCTGGAATTTTCAGCATTTTAAGTCGTTTCAGATTTTTAGGCAGAATTTGCTAAGTCCTAAGTCATGAATGACTTAGTGTAAGTCGTAAGTCGTATACGACTTAGGGGATAGGGGTGTCTCTGGGATTTGGCGAGTTAAGGGTTTGAAGATAGGTCGTTTGAGCGACCTAAGGGTTTTGGTGAGTTAAGTGTTAGGTCGGCAGGGCGGGTTAGTGACCTATAGAACCTGACCGAGTTAAGGGTTAGATCGTGGACAGTTTGGAGCGACCTAGTGGTTCCGAGTTAGCATTGTTAGGTCGGCAACGACCTAAGGAGTTTGGAGATAGCTGTGTAGCGACCTAGTGTCTTGGTATGACCTATAGGTTAGCGACTTAGGGAGTATACGACCTATGGGAGTTAAGTCGCACGAGTTAAGTCGTAAGTCGTAACATGTTTTAGGTCGCATGAAGACTTAAGGTGTTAGGTCGCTGGGTTTCTGCCTGAGTGATAGGTCGTGAGCGACTTAGTAGTTGTTAAGTCGCGAGCGACTTAAGAGTTGATCTGTTTTAAGTCGTAGATGACTTAGTAGTTGAGTCGTAGCCCCAGTTATTTGTTAAGTCGTAGCCTACTTGTTAAGTCGCGTGTAAGTTAAGTCGCACGCTTGAGATTTCCTTAAGTCGTAGGTTGGCATAGCAGTTAAGTCGTAGGTCGTTTGGGGTGCTAAGTCGTAGGTGGGTATTTCTATTAAGTCGTAAGTCGCTATGGCTTAGGTTGTTAAGTCTTTAGGTCGGAGGGGTCTTAGGTCGTAAGTCGGAGACGACTTAGGAGATAGCCGAGTTACGACTTAGTGGATTTTCAGCTATAAATAGGAAGGGTTTTTCTCACTTTTTGGGATCCGGATTTCGAAGCGACGAAGTGCTGCCATTTTGAGAGCTCGACTTCTACACTTCTTCACTTCTTTTCTCCACTCTAATCTAGTGCTTCCTTTCATCCAAATCGAAGATCAAGATTGAAGATCCAAGCTAAAGTTGAAGATCTTCATCCTTTGAAGTGAGATTTCTTCGTTTGAAGCGGATTCGTGATAGATCAAGCTTGATCCTTCGCTGTCCAGATCTGAAGTGTGTTGGTTTGGGGTTGTTTAGGTGATTTTGTGAGTGGTGATTATCTCTCACACGGATCCAAGGGAGTAGATCGGATTGTTGGCTTGATTTGGTGTTAAAATAGTGATTTCTATGCATTTTTGTAAACCTAAGTGTAGATCCATGTAGATCCATTGTTCATGATGATTTGACAACCATTTTTGTACATGATTAACCTATGCAAGTTCATTCATCAAGTTATAGAGATATTATTCATGTTTTCATGCTTGTTAGACTTTCAACTCTTTAATTACGAAATTGCCATTATTGTTATAATTGTCCATTTTGCTTATATTTGAATGCTTGATTACTTGGATTGATGTTTGACTTGATTGATTGCTATGAACTAGATCATTTGATGGTTTGTTTTAGACAAGATGGTCGAAGATGATTCAAAAGCTAAGGGAAAGGCTCTTGAAATGGGAAAGCTGCTCGTGGCATATGTAGCGGGATAATGAAGCTCTTATGCATAGATTTGATGATGAAATGTTGAGATGAGGCTTTGCGAGGATGTGATGAAGCGAGGCATCATGTGATGAAGACTTGGTTTAATCCAGACGGGATCATCCCAAGCATGTTGATAACTCGGTGAAATGATTCGAGTTGAGGATAATGGTTTGCTCGAGAGGCGCTTGAGCTAGTATGGAAATAGTCGTCGAGGAGGATGACTAGGAGGCTGAGATCTCATCGTTGTTGAAGGTTCTAGCATGCTCCAAGCAAGAGTACATGGGGACGCCCAAAAGACTAACCGTTGATGGTCGAGTACTCTGGGCAGATTCGATAATCCTAGGCACGGGTCACGATGACGTGCGGGAGTTATGTCTAGAACCGGGGTTTCCATTAGCCCTTGACGGACGGCTGAAAGAAGGTGCCGGTCATTCAATTAACGGTGGTATCGAAGCAAGGATAACAGTGATAGCCAGAGTCATGGATGTTTGGTTGTATCGTCATTCGGTCTTAAGAGCGGTATTTCCTGGGTTCTTATCTGACCTTGGTATAGACCTTGGGATTTGTACTTGGAAAACATCGCCCTTGACTCGAGTGATAATTGCTTTACTTTACATTGTATGTTCTGTTATGTTTGCTTCTGCTTAGTGTGTGTCTGGGGGCTATCACTGTAGAAAGAGGTTGGAGTGGGAGGGTTGTATTCCTATTCCTTTTTCCTTTATGCTCTTTTGGTATGTTGTTAGTTAATTTACTACTCACTAAGACTGTTGTCTGACTCAAGGCTTTATGTTTTTAATTCTTATTGCCTTGGGCTGTTCGTCCATTTTTGGGACGGGCAGACTAGGTAGCAGGTGACAGGTGCTGTTCTTGCTTCTCACGATGTTGATATCGAAGACGAGCTAGAGGGTTGCATATTATCTTCTTACTATATGTACTGGGTGTCCCGCTGTTTGTAAAATCTCTGAGTGTTATGTAGTGAGGCTTGATGTGTTGACTATTTGGATGCTTGTATTCAACTATTATGGAGTTTTATATGATGACATTTTGTTCTGTAAAGCTTCACTATACATATATTCTATTGTATTTTGTCCATGCGCTGTGAGTAACACGATAGATTCTGTTGTTTTATTTTACCCTGACAATCGTCCATGGTCGCCTGGCACACATTACAACGCACTTTCTCTAGATTCGGTGCAGGGGTCACGGGCGGTCGTCACATTTGGTATCATAGCATTGGTTAATCGATCTTACCCAACGCTCGCTGACGTAACTACGTATGAGAGACGTAATTGTATTTTGATGGATGAATACTGTATATAATATAGTAGTTTAGTTGAGTTTAAGTCCTTTATGAAGTTGTTTCTCTAGATGTTCTGATCATTCCTTTTTATAGATATTGAGAATGAGTCCAAGAGGGAGACCAGCTGCTAGGGAGGGCCGGGCTACTGAGGGGACTGCTGATTATGCAGCCTTGTTCGAAGCTATGATGACTTCGATCATGAGAAGGATACCAGTTCCGGGGGCAGCAGTAGATGTTGGAGTTCAAGTCCAAACTCCAAAACCAGTGGATTTTGCTAAGTTGTGCAAGGATTATACTGCTATTGGAGGGAAGGTTTTCTTGGGAACAGAATCAACTATTGAGGTCCAGAGGTGGATAGATGCTTGTAGAAGGATCTTTGGTGATTTGGGAATTGAGTATGCAACTAAGAGGAAGTTGGCATCGAGACAGCTTCAAGGGAGAGCTTCTGATTGGTGGAACTCTATTACCATCAATACTCCGGAGGAAGAGATTACTTGGGAGCAATTCCAAGTCAGATTTGAAGCTAAGTTCATTTCTACAGCTCAGAAGTCTGTTCTGTTCAAGAAGTTTGTGGAGCTCAAGCAAGGTGGAAGACCAGTTCTTGAGTATGTTTCTGGGTTCGAAGCTTTGTCCAAGTATGCCCGGTCGTATATCGAATCTGCCTATCAGAAGAATGAGAAGTTCGTGACAGGCTTGGATAGTTATCTTGGGAGACAATTAGTGGATCATTTGGACGATTCGTTTGAGAAGCTTGTGGAGAAAGCTCTCAGGCATGAGAGTCTGTTTCCTAAGGAAGGATCTGTTGTTGCTGTGACTAGGGAAGAGTCTAAACCCCATCAGGGTGGAAACAAGAAGAGGAAGCAACAGCAGCAGAAGGGTAAGGATGGCCAGAAGAAGCCGAAAGGCGAGATGACTTGCTACAATTGTCAGCAGAAGGGCCATTTCTCCAAGGATTGTAAGAATCTGAAGGTACCGATGAAGTGTCACAACTGTGACAAACCGGGGCATATCAGGAAGAATTGTCCAGAACCACGGAGGGACAAGCAGATTGTGCAAGCTTATGCTTTGGGAGCTGTTCCATCGTCTTCGAAAGCTCCTACCGTTGAAGAGAAAGGAAATAGTGTGGTGGTTCAAGGTACTCTTTTCCTATGTGGTGTTCCAGTTAGAGTTCTGTTTGATACTGGAGCGTCGCATTCGTTTGTTTGTAGTGAACTCGTAGGCCGGTTGGGTTTGGAACCAGATATTGTTGATAGGCCATTGGTCGTGACTAATCCAGTTGGGGGTTCGTCTTGTTTGTGTATGTTATGCCGTGGTCTGATTGTGTCGAGTCATGGTTGCTCTTTTGTTTGTGATTGTTTTGTTCTGAACTTTGTGGGGTTCGTAATTATTTTGGGTATGGACTGGCTTAGGGGGTATGCGGCGAAGGTTGATTGAGAGAGGTTGGAAGTGACAGTCGAGAATGTGGAGGGGCGAAAGGTTGTGATACGATGTAAGCATGAAGAAGGCGTCTTCATGAGCTTCATGTATCGCTAGTTGTTCCACGGGATGGACTGTCATCGGTGCCAATCGCTAATGGATTCGAGGATGTCTTTGACGAAGTCAAAGGGTTGCCGCCGCATAGAGAGATCGAGTTTCGTATAGATCTAGTTGAAGGAGCCAGACCCGTTGTGATGCCTCTTAGGCGGATGGCGCCTTGGGAACAACAGGAGTTGAGGGTGCAAGTTGATGATCTTTTGCAGAAAGGATTCATTCGGCGTAGTGTGTCCGAGTGGGGTGCACCAGTTGTGTTTGCAACCAAGGCAGATGGGTCGTTGAGATTGTGTGTGGATTATCGTGAGCTAAATAAAGTGACTAAGAAGAACAAGTATCCATTGCCGAGAATAGATGACTTGTTTGATCAGCTTCACGAAGCTAAGGTGTTTTCTCAGATGGATTTGGCAACGGGATTTCACCAGTTGAGAGTTGCTAGGGATAGTGTGCCGAGGACTGCTTTCAGGACACCATCTGGTTTCTTTGAGTGGCTGGTGATGCCGTTTGGATTGACTAACGCGCCAGCATATTTTGTGGATCTTATGAATAGAGTGTTAAGAGATCAGTTGAACAAGTTCGTGCTTGTGTTCGTGGATGATATTCTGATTTATTCCAAAACTGAAGAAGAGCACAAGACACACTTGCGTATTGTTTTGGAAATCTTGCGGAAACATCAGCTGAAGGCTAAGTTTTCGAAGTGTCACTTCTGGAAGAGCGAAGTGAGATTCTTAGGCCATGTGATTTCTGGAAATGGAATAGCGGTTGATCCCGCTAAGGTGGCAGCAATCCAGGATTGGGTTAGACCTAAGAATGCATCTGATGTGAGAAGTTTTCTTGGATTAGCAGGATATTATCGACGGTTTATTAAAGACTTCTCCAAGGTAGCTGCACCGTTAACAGGATTGACGAAGAAGAACCAAGTGTTCAGTTGGGATGCTAAGTGTGAGCAAGCTTTCGTAATCCTGAAAGAGAGATTGACGAGTGCTCTTGTTCTGACTATTCCTAGTGGGAATGATGAGATGGTGGTTTACACCGACGCATGTGGTATTGGACTTGGAGCAGTGCTAATGCAGAGAGATAAAGTTGTTGCGTATGCCAGTCGACAACTGAAGCCGCATGAAAGGAATTACCCGACTCATGATTTGGAGTTAGCGGCAATTGTTTTTGCTCTGAAGATGTGGAGACATTATCTATTGGGAGTTCGATTTGAGTTGTTTACGGATCATAAGTCGTTGAAGTATCTTTTCTCCCAAAAGGATTTGAATCTTCGGCAGCAATGTTGGCTAGAGTTTTTGGCATCATATGATTTTGGTATAGCTTATACTCCGGGAAAAGGTAACGCAGTGGCAGATGCGTTAAGTCGAAGACATGTAGGATTGAGAGCCATGTTTTCAGAATGGAAGAGTCTCGAGTATTTAGCTGGATTCGACTTCAGGCCCAGATGTGAATTGGAACCTGAGATGTTGGCAAACTTATCGATAAGACCTTCTCTTGTGGAAAGGATTGGCGAGAGCCAAAAGCGAGACGATAAGCTTGTCAGGATTATCCGTGATTTGGAATCTGGATTGGATCCAGAAAAGGATAAAGGGTTTGAGGTCGATCGAGAGGGTTGGCTTCGAAAGCAAGGACGACTAGTTGTTCCCGATATAGATGGATTGAGGAGTGAAGTTCTGAAGGAAAGTCATCACTCGAAGTTGACGATTCATCCAGGTGGAAATAAGATGTATCGGGATATGAAGAGAACCTACTACTGGGAAGGCATGAAGAAGGATGTTGGAAATTTTATTTCCAAGTGTATGAACTGCCAGTTGGTAAAGGCTGAACAGAAGAAGCCAAGTGGATTACTTCAGCCATTAGAAGTTCCTACATGGAAGTGGGAGCAGATATCGATGGATTTTATTGATGGATTACCTAGAACAAGAACGGGAAATGAAGGGATTTGGGTCATCATAGATCGTTTGACTAAGAGTGCACGATCCATTCCTGTTCGATCGACTAGGACTGCATCAAAGTTGGCTGAGTTGTATGTTAAGTGGATAGTTCGATTCCATGGTATTCCGAAGAGTATAGTGAGCGATCGAGATCCATTATTCACTAGTGGATTTTGGAAGAGCTTCCAGGAAGTTTTGGGAACCGCGTTGTGTTTGAGTACAGCTTATCATCCTCAAACAGATGGTCAGACCGAGAGAGTCAACCGAGTTTTGGAAGATCTTCTTAGAGCTTGTGTTTTGGATTTCGGAGGATCATGGGATGATCACCTTCATTTAGTGGAGTTTTTGTATAACAACAGTTATCAGTCAAGCATTGGTATGGCACCGTATGAGGCATTGTATGGGAGACCGTGTAACTCTCCGACATGTTGGATAGAGACTGGAGAAAAGTTGATACTTGGGCCAGAGATGATTCGACAGACTTCAGATTGTATAGAGATCATTCGGCAACGAATGAAGGCAGCCCAAGACCGTCAGAAGATTTATGCCGATAAGCGTCGAAAGGATTTGGAATTCGACGTTGGTGATATGGTTTTTGTGAAGATTTCTCCACTGAAGAATGTTATCTGATTCGGGAAGAAAGGAAAATTGACTCCGAGATTTGTTGGACCATTCCCGATCATCGAGCGAATTGGAAAGCTCGCCTACAGATTGGAGTTACCAGAGAAGATGTCGAGTGTGCACAATGTTTTTCATGTATCATATCTATGGAAGTATGTGCACGACTCGAGTACGGTGGTTTCTGGTGATAGCTGTGAAGATTTCGAAGTTGATCCAGTCGATAGAAGACCTCGTAAGCCGCTTCGTGTTGTTGAAACTGACACGAAACAGCTTAGGAGGAAGGTAGTTAAGTTGCTCAAGATACAATGGAGTGATGATGATAACGACTGTACGTGGGAGGTGGAAGAGAGGATGAAGGCAGATCATCCTGAACTCTTCAAGGTATGGCCCTAAGGTGTCGTGTCATCTCGCGATATTGTAACTTGTTCTAGTTTTAGAATTCTGTACGCTAAGCTAGAATTGGATGCATGGTTTGTTGATTGCTATGGATGGTAGGCGTACAGAATAGTCTTTGATTGCTATGATTGCTTGGAATTTCGGGGGCGAAATTCCTAAGAGGGAGAGAATGTAACGACCCGTATTTTTACGGATCGACAAGTTCGTCAAAATCTGGAATTTTCAGCATTTTAAGTCATTTCAGATTTTTAGGCAGAATTTGCTAAGTCCTAAGTCGTGAACGACTTAGTGTAAGTCGTAAGTCGTATACGACTTAGGGGATAGGGGTGTCTTTGGGATTTGGCGAGTTAAGGGTTTGAAGATAGGTCGTTTGAGCGACCTAAGGGTTTTGGTGAGTTAAGTGTTAGGTCGGCAGGGCGGGTTAGCGACCTATAGAACCTGACCGAGTTAAGGGTTAGATCGTGGACAGTTTGGAGCGACCTAGTGGTTCCGAGTTAGCATTGTTAGGTCGGCAACGACCTAAGGAGTTTGGAGATAGCTGTGTAGAGACCTAGTGTCTTGGTATGACCTATAGGTTAGCGACTTAGGGAGTATACGACCTATGGGAGTTAAGTCGCACGAGTTAAGTCGTAAGTCGTAACATGTTTTAGGTCGCGTGAAGACTTAAGGTGTTAGGTTGCTGGGTTTCTGCCTGAGTGATAGGTCGTGAGCGACTTAGTAGTTGTTAAGTCGCGAGCGACTTAAGAGTTGATCTGTTTTAAGTCGTAGACGACTTAGTAGTTGAGTCGTAGCCCCAGTTATTTGTTAAGTCGTAGCCTACTTGTTCAGTCGCGTGTAAGTTAAGTCGCACGCTTGAGATTTCCTTAAGTCGTAGGTTGGCATAGCAGTTAAGTCGTAGGTCGTATGGGGTGCTAAGTCGTAGGTGGGTATTTCTGTTAAGTCGTAAGTCGCTATGGCTTAGGTTGTTAAGTCTTTAGGTTGGAGGGGTCTTAGGTCGTAAGTCGGAGACGACTTAGGAGATAGCCGAGTTACGACTTAGTGGATTTTCAGCTATAAATAGGAAGGGTTTTTCTCACTTTTTGGGATCCGGATTTCGAAGCGACGAAGTGCTGCCATTTTGAGAGCTCGACTTCTACACTTCTTCACTTCTTTTCTCCACTCTAATCTAGTGCTTCCTTTCATCCAAATCGAAGATCAAGATTGAAGATCCAAGCTAAAGTTGAAGATCTTCATCCTTTGAAGTGAGATTTCTTCGTTTGAAGCGGATTCGTGATAGATCAAGCTTGATCCTTCGCTGTCCAGATCTGAAGTGTGTTGGTTTGGGGTTGTTTAGGTGATTTGGTGAGTGGTGATTATCTCTCACACGGATCCAAGGGAGTAGATCGGATTGTTGGCTTGATTTGGTGTTAAAATAGTGATTTCTATGCATTTTTGTAAACCTAAGTGTAGATCCATGTAGATCCATTGTTCATGATGATTTGACAACCATTTTTGTACATGATTAACCTATGCAAGTTCATTCATCAAGTTATAGAGATATTATTCATGTTTTCATGCTTGTTAGACTTTCAACTCTTTAATTACGAAATTGCCATTATTGTTATAATTGTCCATTTTGCTTATATTTGAATGCTTGATTACTTGGATTGATGTTTGACTTGATTGATTGCTATGAACTAGATCATTTGATGGTTTGTTTTAGACAAGATGGTCGAAGATGATTCAAAAGCTATGGGAAAGGCTCTTGAAATGGGAAAGCTGCTCGTGGCATATGTAGCGGGATGATGAAGCTCTTATGCATAGATTTGATGATGAAATGTTGAGATGAGGCTTTGCGAGGATGTGATGAAGCGAGGCATCATGTGATGAAGACTTGGTTTAATCCAGACGGGATCATCCCAAGCATGTTGATAACTCGGTGAAATGATTCGAGTTAAGGATAATGGTTTGCTCGAGAGGCGCTTGAGCTAGTATGGAAATAGTCGTCGAGGAGGATGACTAGGAGGCTGAGATCTCATCGTTGTTGAAGGTTCTAGCATGCTCCAAGCAAGAGTACATGGGGACGCCCAAAAGACTAACCGTTGATGGTCGAGTACTCTGGGCAGATTCGATAATCCTAGGCACGGGTCACGATGACGTGCGGGAGTTATGTCTAGAACCGGGGTTTCCATTAGCCCTTGACGGACGGCTGAAAGAAGGTGTCGGTCATTCAATTAACGGTGGTATCGAAGCAAGGATAACAGTGATAGCCAGAGTCATGGATGTTTGGTTGTATCGTCATTCGGTCTTAAGAGCGGTATTTCCTGGATGCTTATCTGACCTTGGTATAGTCCTTGGGATTTGTACTTGGAAAACATCGCCCTTGACTCGAGTGATAATTGCTTTACTTTACATTGTATGTTCTGTTATGTTTGCTTCTGCTTAGTGTGTGTCTGGGGGCTATCACTGTAGAAAGAGGTTGGAGTGGGAGGGTTGTATTCCTATTCCTTTTTCCTTTATGCTCTTTTGGTATGTTGTTAGTTAATTTACTGCTCACTAAGACTGTTGTCTGACTCAAGGCTTTATGTTTTTAATTCTTATTGCCTTGGGATGTTCGTCCATTTTTGGGACGGGCAGACTAGGTAGCAGGTGACAGGTGTTGTTCTTGCTTCTCACGATGTTGATATCGAAGACGAGCTAGAGGGTTGCATATTATCTTCTTACTATATGTACTCGGTGTTCCGCTGTTTGTAAAATCTCTGAGTGTTATGTAGTGAGGCTTGATGTGTTGACTATTTGGATGCTTGTATTCAACTATTATGGAGTTTTATATGATGACATTTTGTTCTGTAAAGCTTCACTATACATATATTCTATTGTATTTTGTCCATGCGCTGTGAGTAACACGATAGATTCTGTTGTTTTATTTTACCCTGACAATCGTCCATGGTCGCCTGGCACACATTACAGCGCACTTTCTCTAGATTCGGTGCAGGGGTCACGGGCGGTCGTCACAGGGCACGAGCATGTTAATATTTTGGATCTGGAAGTAAGCAAAATGAGAAGAGAAAGGTAGGGGACCAGACCATATTGATTGCAGAAAGAATTAATAAAAGAGAAATGAAGAACCAGAACGTTGGAACCAGTGGAAACAAAGTTCGAAACTGACTGAAAATAAATGCTAGTGGCACATTGAAATTTGAATAGCCACTGAATATTAAAAGCTCAAATGGGTACCGATATGGTTAGCCTGTATTCACGGGTTCCGCTGCGAACCAGACTTTAAAACACAAAATAAATATACCGCAGAGATCGACACAACGAGACGTTCAAAACTGAATACAAATATCAGTGGTATGATTGAATTATAAAAATTCGAATTTTCTACTAGCGGAAAATGCAGCAAAAACGCAGAAAAATAAGATCGACGGAGCTAAAGAAGTCCGAATTTGGAAAAACGAAAAATGACGTTTTAGTCAGAAGATGAATTAGAATTTTTCTATGTAAAATATTCAGGTTTGGAAAACATTTTATTATCATCAATTTTAACTGATATAAATTGGAATAAAATTACATTAGAAAATAAACTTCCAAATTATCTGATGAAAATTTACCATTTGCTATGATTAATTAGACGTATTCCACATATCAAATTTTTATTTCAAAATTTATCGTTTAAAATTTCACAAAATTTCAACTAATTACGTTATTAAAACAGTTAAAATTTATGGGTCGTTACATTATCAAAACTTTTAATTGCACTTATAAATTCATTATTCACAAACAAATGTTATAATTCTTATAAAATACTGATTTTATTCAATTACCATTAACTATCTATCTTATACAATAATTAAATATTTACATTTGTTTCTTATATTTAATTTTATAACCAAGTATAACATTTATATTATTCCATTTATTTGGAATTACATCCAAATTGTTAATAATTAGCTTTAATTATCATTGTTACCATTCATTTTAGTTATTACTTCATTATTAAATTACCAATTTCTATTTCTTTCAATATTAATTTCCAAAATCTCATTAAATTAACACATTTAAATTATCAAAAATTACGGGTCATTACACTACCTTAGGGAGCAGCCATAGTGTTTGCTAAGAAGGCAGATGGATCGTTAAGATTATTTATCAATTATCGTAAGTTGAATGAGAAGATGATAAAGAATCGATATCCGTTGCCTAGGATTATCGATTTGTTTGATCAGTTTTGTGGAGCTAATATATTTTTGTAGTTGGATTTAGCAACAGGTTTCCATCAGATTAGAGTGGCAGAGGATAGTATTCCTTTGACAGCATTTAGAACCAGATATGGATCGTACGAATGGTTAGTAATGCTGTTCGGACTGACTAATGCGCCAGCTTTCTTTTTAACTTTGATGAACCAGATTTTCAGAGAGCACCTGGATAGGTTCGTATTGGTTTTCATAAAGGATATTTTGGTTTACTCTAAGGATGAAAGAGAGCATGAAGTTCATCTTAGAGTAGTGCTTGAGAAGCTGAGGCAGCATAAGCTGAAGGAGAAGTTCTCGAAGTGTCATTTCTAGAAGAAGGAAGTGAAGTTTCTTGGCCATGTAGTTTCAAAGAAAAGGTTATCAGTGGATCCAGCTAAGATCGAGGTCGTGAATAGTTGGAAGAGACCAAAAAGGGTAGCCGAGATAAGAAGTTTTCTGGGATTGGCTGGTTACTATCGAAGGTTTATTAAGGATTTTTCGTGGATAGCGGCTGTGACATCCCGGAATTTCGAGGAATTTAAAATACGATAATCTCTTAATTAAAGTATTTTAAATTGATTTAAATTGTTAATTTCAAATATAAATAACCAGTTAATTGATAATGTGCTGTTTTAAAATATGGTTATAAATTGATTTTAAATAAAAATAATTAGTTAATTATTTAATTGGTGTTATTTTATAAATGAATTTAAATAGTCTCATTATTTCTAATTTAATAAATATTATATAAATGTGTATATTTATGAGTAGTTAGAAGAAAATTTATGATTTGAAAATTTAATATAAAAAAATGTTTCAATTTAATTACAATTAAATCTATCTTAAATTTAAATAAAGCTTTACCTATTCACTTTTGATCTAATAAATAATTTGATGTAATATTAGTAATAATGTTTAAATTAAAATAAATCTTGTCAATATTAAATATTAAATATAAAACAAATATATGGTCATTATTGTAAGTATTAATCTATAAACTTATAAACATATCTAACATAAGTAATAAATAAATATAATAGGATGTTTGGTAGTTAAGTTTAAAATAGAAAATATGTATTAATTAAATACATCAAGTATAAATAGAAATACAAATTAATAGTCATGTAAAATAAGCATTAATTCACAAGCTAACATAATAAAATAAATGTAACAACTTTATTGAAGTAGGTAAGTCTAAGACAAAGTTAATATATGTACTAAGTATCTACATTAGCAGGCAAGAAAATAAAGTAATATGATAAACTATCACCATACATTTGCAAGTAACAGGTCATAGCGAAGCTAAATAAATATGCTATCACCTTATATCTCTAAGTAACAAGTCAAAACAAAGTTAAGTAAAAATAAGTCAAGGTATTAAGTTTAAACTAAATAAAAGATGTACAAAGTAAAAATAAGTCAAGGTAAATATATATACAAGTTGTACCTGCAAAGTGAAATAGATATGTGCACTCGAATTGAAATAAGATGTATACAAGATAAACAAAAACTAAATAAATATCTGTACTTTGGCCTTGAGACTTGCAGGCAAAGAAAAGAGGCAAGGAAAAATATAAACTAACATATAGTACATACGAATTAAATGAAGAAGATATATATGACATGCTTAATAAATGACTTGTACAAAATGTCTACATTTCAGCCTTCAAAAATAAAATATCTCTGATCTATAGCCTCTGCATTGTTTTCTATATACCAAAGTTTCTTATTCATTTTTCGATCACAATGCTAAGCAAAGCATTTCCATTTTTAAAGAAAACCAAAGCATTTCAAAGAAAAACAATAAGCTCTGTTATCTTTTTCTCAAAAGCCTGAAATCAAGTTCCAGTTTTTAAAAAGCTTCCAGTTTTAAAGTTTCAAGTTTTAAGCTTTTTAAAGCTTTCAGTTTTATTTTTAAAGCCTCCAGTTTTTTTTTTAGAAAGCTTTCAGTGTTGAGTTGCAAGCAAGACATTTGTTTTCTGAAATCCAAACAGCAAAAGCATTTCAGTTTTTTTTAGAACATGAAGCATCTTTCAAAAGAAGTCTTTGAGTCCATCTCAGTTTCAAAGTTTTAAGTTTTAAGCTTTTAAAGGCTTTCAGTTTTTAAGTCAATACAAGATTTTTGTTCTCTGGAAGACAAGAACAACAAAGATGCAAGTATTCAAGTTTTCAAATTTCCAGTTTGCAAGCCTTTCCAGTTTTAAAAAGGCCTTTGCCTTTTTCTAGTCAGGTGAGTAAACATTTAAATCTAAAATCTAATAAGTAAATGATGGTTGCTTGTGAAATCTTTGTGATGATATCTTGCATATATCTATATAAGTATATGATTCTGTTTATATATAGATATGAATGTGCTACATGTTTGCTATGATTTAAACTGTGCATGTCTGGAACAAAAGTCTACTCTGTTCCTTGTTCTCAGGTTCTAAATTTTAAAAGAAAAGCAACTGCTCTTCCTCTGATCTGTTATGTGTTATAGTGTCTAACCAAAGTTTGTTTAAAACATCAAGATTTAGACTTTAAAAATATTTAAAGTAAGAGTTGATGATGATATCCAACAGTATATGAATCTTTACAGTAAAACTTAGAAAATGCTAAAAATTTATTTCAAAAATTAAATGATTCATATATATATCTGGAATCACCTTTGAAAGATAGGATTTTTAAGACAAAAATCATGGTTTTTAGTTTGATGTACTGTGAGAAATCCTAGGTTCACCAGAAAATGGTTTTTGGGTGATTACTGGTGATCGGCATAGTGCTAGGGGTCGAGATTAGTGGTGAAGGTGGCTGGAACGTTGGGGTTTCCAGGAAAAATAAGGAAAGAATTTTCTGATGATGGTGGTGGCCACGCGAGGCCAATTTAGGGTTTTGGGAGCTCGTTTAGTCGACGTTGATTTTTGAGTTCGTGCGACGCCATGGGAAGGCCGGAGTGAATCGCATGAGGGGGAGTCGTTGCGTCATGTCGTGGAGCAGCTCTGGGAGGATGGGCGAGTTTTCTGGTGGTCGAGTTCGTCGTTGGCGAGTAGTTTAGTGGATTGGGTTCGGTTCCAGTTTTGGCTCATTCGAGTTCGAATTCGTTTTCGTGATCGATTTGAAGATCTGGGTGGACAAGGTAGATGTCGAAGTCGATGTTGACTTGTTGAAGATCAGCAAGATGATCGTAGGGCACTGGAGTTGCCGTGCACGTGCACGTGTGCATCGGGGTATCTGGTAGTTTGGGGAAGACGAACTGCTCGTGTGTTTTGCTCGAGTATCTGGAGAGTTTACTCGAGAATGGGCTCGGGGTTTTGGGATTTCAACTCGAGTTTTGCTCGAGTGTTTTGGGAAAGGATAGCTTCAGCTTTTAAAACTGTAAATTTAACTAAGTAAAAAAAAAGGAAGATGGGAGAAGACTCGGGTATATAACCGAGTATCCTTCGGGTAGGACCCGAAGTGAGAAGAGAACCCAGTTTTTGTAAAAGTTTTAAAAATAAGGTTTTTGGAATTTAAAAACAAATCTTGTTAAAACTTTCTTGATAACATTACTTTTTAAATATCAAATGGTTTCTTAACATTGTTAAAGAGTTTTAGAATTTATTTAATCTAAAATTTGTTTAAGTTAATTTTAAAGATAAAGAGTTTTAAAGTGTAAATGGTAAGTAATATATTATAAGATGATGTTATCTTAAGTTAAATGAGTTTTAGTATCTTAGAAATTACTTTAGTTAATTAGGAAATTAAGTATAATTGGTAAGTTAATTAATTAAAGATAAAGGTTAATTAAATGGTTAATGTAAGGATAATTAAGTAATTTAATTAATTAATGGTTATAATTGATTAACTAATAATTAGAGATTAATAAATTGGAAATTTATTAATTAAGAAAATTAAAGGTTGATTAATTGTAATTAAGAAGTACTTAGTTTGAAATTGAGTTTTAATTGATTAATAATTTTGGTTTTATTAATTAATTAATGAATAAGGAATAATTGATCTATAGGGATTAATTAAGGATTAATTAATCTATTATTAAGTCTTATTAATTGATAATTAAGGTTTATTAATTAATAATTAAAGAGTATTTAATCTGTAATGAAGATTAATAAATTATTTTAAGTCAATTTAGAAATGAATTACAATTGTAATAAATCAAATGAATATGTTGATTTAAGATAATTAATTAATAATTAATTAAAGATAATCATTTGATGATAAATTAAGTATAAATACCTAATGAAGTTGAATAGGGTAATTACTTGGCAAAGTAATTAATGAATAATTACAGGATGTAATTAATTAAAGGGATTACTTAATGGAAGTAATAAAAGTGTGATTACTTAGGAGAAGTAATTAAAGATTTATACTTAATATAATAAATCAAGAGAGTTATTTAATTAATTAATTAATTGAGATAAGTAATTTCAAGAGGGAAATTCCTGTATATGACTTAGGATGATAAATGGAAGTGAATATTTGTAGTTAACTAATTAATGTGATTTATTAAGGTTTAATGTAATTAAATTTAGTTAAGTAATTAATGAAAATAAATTATTAAGGATCATTAATTAATGTAATTAATGAAGTAATTAAATGGTAAAATACTGTGAATGGTTAAAGATAATTAATTTATGAAGTTAATTAAAGTTGTAATTACTAGAATGTAATTAAAGGCTAGTTAATCCAAGATGTTAATTAAGATGAAAATTGGAGAATGATTGATTAATTGATTTGTAATTAATTAATGATGTTGTAAGCAGGATTTATAAGATGAAGTAATTAATTTAATTCATTTTAAATTAATTAGAGTTGAGGTAATTAATTTAATTCATTTTAAATTAATTATATATATATGGTGTGATTATTTATCCTTGCTTATGTTTGAATGGATGATATTGTTGCCTTGAATGGTTTGAAATCTCGGATACGAGATAAGTAATGCTGTGTGATATAGACTTTCTATTTCTGATGATATTATAGATTATCTATTTATGATGATATTGTAGGTTATCTATCTGTGATGTTGTGAATTATCTATCTGTGTATATATCGATAATGAATTGAATTGTTTTAACTTTAAAACAACTTGGCCTTAAAAGATACGGTTTGGATTCGATGAGACCGGGATCGGGTTTCCGTATACCAGGATTCTAGGTCTGGAGATCCGAATACCACATCGATCCAAAATAACGTTAGGTCGTGAAATTCAAATGGAGCAAGTGAAGACTCGAGGTATAAGAACTATACGTCAGTATAACTCTGTGGGTGATTCCGTAATGAGTTTGACGAAGATAGTACTTATAGATTCGAGATGGTGATTCAGAATGCAAGGGTTATTGTCGTTAACTCTGAGGGTGATTCCAATACGAGTGTAACGAGATAATGCCTTCGGTTTCGTTCGAACCCGGAATGAACTTGTATGGATTGAATGCTTTCAGAACATCGTCAGGTGGACGATGAGCATTCTAAGAGAAGTGTTCTCTAAAGGTAATCGTAGCCTCAAGCCTCATCAACCGGGAATGGCTAAAACAGGGGAGGTGCAGCAAGGCTTCGTGGGTAGCACCCACTTGAGAGTAGGATATACCCCTGTCTAGATGTCCCTTTATTTTTCGGCTTAGTGGGCAGTTGTTGGCCACAACTGCGGGGTTATCTTATTTGGAACTGTTCAGTAAGGAATGGTTCCGGCCTTGTGTTGTAGGGGATTGGGAGTAATCCTCGGTACGGTGATCTAGGCCACGTACTGTGACGGGCGGTACCCCAGTAGCCCTGCCATTTGTTGGAAACCTATTTTCCCTACGAGACCCTACGGTTTTGATTGTAAACCTAGTATGCTGGAATTTAATCATGTAACAATTTCAGCTATTTCTTATTTACTTGAAAACCCTAGACCTATTATAATATCACTGAATTTCCTATCAAATGTTTGGTTAGCGTAAGGTAAAAACATTTCCATGTTTATGTGTGGGATGTCTTACGTGATACCTTTATTTCCAAAGGATTTTCAAAGTTAAGCAACTTTAACCGTTTACTCATACCAGACCCATGTCTGACCCGGAGTTTATTTCTGTTTTTCCTAAACTCTCGGGTACCCAAATTTTTACGGGTAGCCAAGGGATTCAGGTTTAGCTTGGACGAATTCTGGAGGAGCAATGGAGCAGGAGGCTTTAGCGTATAGATATATATTGGTTCCGCTGTGTTAGTGTTTATCTGTATTTCTGTTGTGTTGAATCTCTGTGATGTATCGAGTTGTTTCGAGTTGTATTAACTAGACAGGTGTTTATAACTGTCTAGTATGTGTTGTATTATCTGTGTAACTCTGATGTATATGATACTATGTATTGTCTTAAGTGATATATTATATTTTATTCGTTTCGCTGTTGAGATTCTGATGTTGTTTTTTTCTTCTTCTCTATCTTTTCTATTTTCTCACCCCTTTCTTTCTTAATAATGATGCGATTTTCCGGTAGTGGAAGGTCGGGTCGTTACAGCGGCACCGATGACTAAGCTAACTCGAAAGGATGTGAAGTTCGTTTGGACCGATAAGTGTGAGGAAGTATTCCAGAGCTTGAAACACTTATTGACTAATGCACCTATGTTGGTTGTTCCAAAGGGGAATTAGGGTTTTGGAATTAGCTGCGGTGATTTTTGTGATGAAGGTGTGGAGACATTATCTTTTGGGGGAAAGATTTGAGTTGTATACGGATTATAAGTCGTTGAAGTATTTGTTCTCTCAGAAGGAGCTGCATGAGACAGCAGAGATGGTTGGAGTTTTTAGCCGCTTATGATTTTTGGATTGAGTACACACCAGGAAAAGGTAATAAGGTTTCAAATACGCTTAGTAGAAAGCATCAGAATGCAGTGTTGACTCGATAGCTGAGTGGAAGGATTTGGAAGCATTGTCGACTTGTAAAGTGCATTGGAGATCTGAGGCTGGATCTAGTGGAGGATCTGTTGTGTTGTCTTGTTTATAAGTTCGACCAGTATTGATCAAGAAGATTGCTTCTAAATAGTAGGAGGATCTAGTGTTGGCTGAATGGATTAGAAAGCTGAGAGATGGAACAGAGAGCGATGACTTGAAGGATTTTAGTCTTGACTAGAATGGATGGTTGAGAAAGAAAGGAAGGTTGTGTGTTCCGAATGTAGGAGACATTAAGAAGGAAGTGTTGGAGGAATGCCATCGTTCGAAGTTCACTATTCATCCGGGAGGAACTAAGATGTATTAGGATATGAAGAGAAGTTTTTCTGGAAAGGTATGAAGAGGGATGTTGGCGTATGGGTGAAGTAGTGTTTGAACTGCCAACTGGTAAAAGCCGAACATCAGAAGCCAAGTGGGTTGCTTTAGCCATTGGATATTCCGGTAAGACAATGGGATTCTATTTCAGTGGATTTTATAGACGGGTTGCCAAGATCTAATAGAGAAAATGAAAGTATATAGGTCATAGTGGACAAATTGACCAAGAGTGCCCATTTCATTCCAGTTAAGTCAACTAGGACGGAACCTGCTTTGGCTAAGTTATTTATGAAGAATGTGGTTAGACTGCACGAAATTCCTAGTAGTATAGTGAGTGATAGAGATTCCTTGTTCACTAGCGAGTTCTGGAAGAGTCTACAGGATACCTTAGGTACCAAGCTCGAAATGAGTACCGCTTACCATCCACAGACTGATGGGCAAACAGAGAGAGTTAACAAAGTCTTGGAGGATTTATTACGAGCTTGTATGCTAGATTTTAGAGGATCATGGGAAGACCACATACAACTAGTCGAGTTTTTGTATAAAATCAGTTACCAAGCTAGTATAGGTATGGCACCATTTGAAGCTTAATATGGAAGGCTATGCAAATCTCCAGTTTGTTGGTTAGCGACCGGGGATATGTTGGTTCTTGGTCCTGATTTGGTTAGAGAAGCTGCAGAAAGATTGAGTTGGTTCGAGCTAGAATGAAGGAAGCTCAGTTTAGGCAGAAGAGTTATGCAGATAGAAAAAGGAAAGACTTAGAGTTCTCTGTTGGAGATCATGTTTTTATTAAGGTGTCACCGATGAAGGGTGTGATTCGATTTGGAAAATCAGGGAAGTTGGCACTGAGATTCATTGGATCATTTCCAATTATAGAGAGGATTGGGAAACTTGCATGTAGAGTAGAGTTACCAAGCAGTTGGGCAGGAGTCCATGATGTTTTCCATGTTTCTCATCTAAGGAAGTGTGTTAGAGACCCGAAGACTACTATAGCACCGACCGTGTTAGATGATTTAGCAGTAGAATGTAACACCCCTAATTTTTAATAACATTATTCATGAGATGCATTTAGAATAAATTAAATTGAATAATGTAAAGTGATAAGGGGATATAGATTGGTAATTAAATATGGTGGCCATGCTTATTTAAAATGGTTAAGTGTTAGCTAATTAAACATAAGGGCATTAGAGTAAAATTGCCGCCCATGTTTCCCACCCTTATACTATTTTCCCTTAGCCATACACGTTCATTTTAACATAAGAAAAATTATAAACGTAAGAAAGCAAAAAAAGGAGCCGACCATTAAGGAGAAAGAAGAAAAGAGAAATCAAATCTAAAGCTTAGGATCAAGCTAGAAGAAATCGATCTTAATCAATCTCTAATTTCCTTATCCAAACCAAGGTGAATAATAATTACATCTCTATTTTATGATCAATGATTTTCGAATTTAAGGGTAAATTCATTTTTTATGATATATTGGATGATGATATGCTTGATATATGATTTGTTTTGTTTAAACAAGATTGATTAAAAAGGGATATTCACGGTTTTAGGGTAAAACCGAGATTTAATGATATTTAAATGCTGTGGAAAAATTATATGTTATGAGAAACATAATTTTGGAGTTGGGTTTCAATTTTTATAATTTTCCAAGCCGTAGAGAATTAGTTATGAATTTTCAAAGGAAAATATGGTTATTTGGGTTTATAAATTTATTTGGGAAATTATATTAAGAATTTGGGTTTGAAATTTTGATATACTAGGCAACATGAGTAAAGTAAATTTCTGAAATTTTTGTGGATTTTTACTCACTGGTTTATTATGGACATTATTTATTTTGAAAGGATGACCTAAATTATTTAATTGCTTTATTACTTGGAATGGCTTATGTGTTAATTGTTAATTGGTTTTAGATCTGAGAAAATGGGACAAATATTAGCCAAATTGTTTGAAAGCTTATGATAGCCAATCAAGTGTTTAAAAGTGGGCAAGTTTGTTACAAAAAGTTTACTTTATTTAGTAGAAACAACCTTTAGCTCAGAAAAGTGAGTTCCGCCTCCTTTGGAAAGAGCTTTCGACCCAGAGCTTCCGCCTCCGACCTAGTCGAAACCCTCTACCATGAAGTCATTACACATGGTATCACATAGTTGGTACGCAATGGATTGGAGGAAAGCATAAAGTAAGGTGTCGAAGGGTATCATTCGAAGGTGTCGATACCTTCGTTTTGTTTTTAAAAGAAAAGCGCTTGTCTGTTTATTAAAGGGTTGCGAAGTAGTCGAAACCAATGGTTGCGAAAGAGTATTTCAAAATAAGCTTTTGAAGGAGAATTGCCGCCTTTGTTTTTAAAGTAAGTAGCTTCTGAAGAAGTTACTAAGTTTTTAAAGGGATACTTTCGGAAGGGGTAGTTTCGACCAAGTCGAAACCCTTCTGTGATTAGATGCCTTCCGATGGTATTGAAGACATCAATGCTATCGAAAGGTACTGTCTATTTTTATAAATATAAGCCACTTCCTACTTCTTTCGAAAGGGGTTACGGGTTTCAAAGGAAATGGTTTCGGAAGGGTTTCGAAGTCAATCTTCAATTGTTTTACCCGGATGTTTTAGTGCTTTCGAAAGGATGGTTTTGACACCATCAAGCTTCCCCAATACTTTTTGAAATAAAGAATGGTTTCGAAAGAGATGCTTTTGCTTATGTTCACTTTGACCCAAAAATGTTATTTTAAATATAAACCCAATGGCTTTGAAAGGTATTGGTTTCGAAGGATAACTTTCAATGGTTTTGAAAGGGGTACTTTCAAATGGTTTCGAAGCTATGCTTCTATACTTATATGATAACACTTTAACTCAGTCGAAAGGTTTCAAAGGAAAGGTTTTAAAGTATTCGAAAGGTAGGAGCTTTTCAAAAACCTTTGGGGAACCACCCCTTCGAAACCATTCATTTAAAGCCTTTCGAAAATATACGGGAACCACCCCTTCGAAACCTTTCTTTAAAACCATAACCTTTCGAAAGCATTTGGGTTCAATTTAAAACATGTGGAAACACCTTTCGAAACCATTCAAAACCTTATCTTTTGAAATCTTTGGGTTAATCTTTAAAAATATCTAAGGGTCACAAATAACAAGATCGAAAGCAACTCTTTTGAAAGCCAAAAACAAAGCAAAGAAGTGATGGTGTCGAAACCATCCTTCCGAAAGCATTGGAGAAGCAGTAGGGTTTTTATAAAACAAAATTAACCCTTTCGAAGGCATTGCTTCGAATGGTAGGAAGCGGCCGCTAAGGCTTCGACCTAGTCGAAAGCGGTTATTTAAAAACAAAGGCGCAACCTCTTAAAACAATTTCTAAACCTTTTGACCGAGTCGGAAGCCAACCAAGTCAAAACAAATATAGTCGAAAGCAAAGCAGGCGCATTTTCAATTTAAAGCAAAATAACGCTTCGACCTCCTTCGAAACCCCTAGTTTCGACCCAGTTCCTTCCGCTTTTGTCCAATTCACTATGTACTAGGTTAATGATACTATGTGCATTAGTTTCAATGGCATAGAGGTGGAACCACTAAGTTGAAAGCTACCCAATCGGAAGCACGGTGTCGAAAGTGGCGAAACGTGCATTTGGCATGAAAAACTAGTTTTTAACCTTTCTATGTACTCTTTTTAACCAACCTGCCTTGTTTGTCAAAATCTTATTGGTTGTTAATTTTTCTTTTCTAAATGCACTGCCATAATTTCAAAAATAACAATTTAATTTATTTACAAAACACCCCTTCTCCTTTTATAAATATATAAAACATTTAAGTCACGTACCTTAAATAATTTTATATATTCATTGTTAACCCGTCTTTTGGCAAGGTAGTATACATGCGGATTTAACCCAATAAACTGCACGGTTATCGAGGCTGGAATATTTGGTTCAAATGGATGGATGGATAATCAATTACGGAAAATAATATGAAGCCAAGATTAAGCATAGTCGATGGATAAACGATGCAGGACTTGAAGAAAGGCGTAGCTCGGGTCGGCATTGGTGTTGCATTGGGTCGGCAGTAGTGTGGCTTCGGGTCGACAAGGGAACAACTTCGGATCGGCATAAGATCAACTTCGGGTCCTCAAGGGTTGAGTTACTTCGGGTCGGCATTGGTGTTGCTTCGGTCGGCATGGGAACAACTTCGGGTCGGCATAAGGTCTACTTCGGGTCGGCAAGGGTTAAGTTACCTCGGGTCGGCATGGAAGCTACTTCGGGTCGGCATGGGAGTTTCTTCGGGTGGGCACAGAGACTACTTCGGGTCAGCAACGGTTGAGTTACTTCAGGTCGGCATATGATTTACTTCGGGCCAGCATAGGGTTTACTTCGGGTCGGCGTAGGGTTTGCTTCGGGTCGGCGTACGATCTACTTCAAGTCGGCATAGATGGACGAATTAGCCTCGACGATTGTTATGGTAGGCCCATATAGGTGAGAAGGCCCGGTAGCCAGAGTTTCACCTATAAATACAGCAGGCATGGCTTCGAAAAAAGGATCTTTCTGATTCTATTTCTCTTCATCTTCTACCCAAAGGCTACTCTACCATTTTTATTCTGAAATTCTAGATTGTAACTATAATCAAATTTCTAATAATAAAAAGGATTGTTCTGGAGTGGACGTATGCCAGAGTTAGCCGAACCACTATAAATCTTGTCTCTCTTTTACTTGCTTTCATTTTAATTTTGGTTATTCTTCATATTATATACTCTACATATATTCTATCTGTGATATCTGACTGGATATTGGTGCTTTCACTTATAATTGGGTGTTGGTGGTCAATTTGGATGCCAACATTTTGGTGCTTTCACTGAGAAAGCTCGAATTGAAGAATTTGAAAGCTTTGGAACTTGGATTTGGGAAGCAATGGCTAGGCAATCAACAAGTAGACAAAGGACAAAGAGGAGCCATCATGAAGGAAGTCAGGAGGCTTTCTCAGGAGCTAATCAGATCTCAATCTTCATCACCGGAGATGAGATATAAACGATGATGGATGATATGCATGAAAGAATGCTGAAGAGGCAGGAGGAAATGATGCAGAACCTACTCCGACAGATTGGACAAGCTGGAGAGCAAAACCAAGGGAATGGAGTAGTAGGATATACTGGAAATGTGGATCACAGAGTTGGATCATCAGGAATAGAGGAGGTCCATAATTAGAACCAAGGAAATGAAGCAAACATGATGCGGGATAGGGCGAAGCCGCCGAGAGCTGCCCCTGACCGACCAGGAATGATCGGCCATGCCATAGCCAATCATTATGGAACGATCGGCACCTATCGTCCCACACTCAGGGGCCTGCCTTTGGGTCATGTTGGTTCCACTCCAGGAAGGATACCAGGTGGTGCTGTACAATTTGGCGTTGATAGGGAAATGAATGCTCATCCAGAAGAACATATTTCAGGACTCCCTCGCGGATTCAGGGGGCACGTTGGAGACAACGGGAAAAGACTACCACTTCTTGATAATGATAGGTTGGCGAAAATGGTCAGATAGGCTTTGAGAGGAGGATTGGTAAATAAGGATTTGGAGGATGTGAATAGGAGCCCCTTTGCTCCTACGATTAGGCAAGCTAGGAATCCACCGGAGTTCAAACTACCAAAGTTAGAGACAAACGATGGAAGGATGGATCTCGCTGTTCATCTGACAAGGTATATGAGGCACATGGAAGTACTAGGGGTATCGGAGGAGGTCATGGCACGATTCTTCCCTTTGTATTTGACGGATATAGCAACACTATGGTTTGGACAATTAGAAAGCGGCTCTATTGGTACGTGGATAGAATTGATCGAAAGGTTTATGATGCAGTTTAGAGTTCACATCTCGAGACCTAAAAATATAATGAGTCCAGCAACACTGAAGCAGAGGACCGGAGAGTCTCTGAGGAGTTTACTAACACAGTTTAATGCTACGACGGCATCGGTGGATCGTCTGTATCCATCCATGGTTTTAATGGCAGCTGTATCCGGCATTTGCTGATGGCATGGAGTTCAAGGATTCACTAGCACGGGATCCACCTATGGATTTGAGTGAGTTTTACCATGAAGAAGAATGGTTCCTACGATAGGAAGACGCACGAGCAACCAAACTGGAGTGAATGCCATGTAGGGTGGAGGATCATTGGGAGATGTAAACAAGAACAATAAGGGCAAACCGAAAATTAATGACGGCAGTACTATGTCGAAAAGGCAATGGAGAGAACCGAAATTCTCTTCTTACATGGATTTGACTAAAACTTTGGAAAGGATTTATTTAGATACTCGAGGGCGCCTCCAGTATCGAAGGCCGACAAAAAGGGAACCCTCCGAATACGAGTGGGCATCAGGAAAGCATTGCCTATTCCATGAGCTGAATGGCCACAACACGAACGACTATAGGCATTTGAAGGATATCGTTGAGGAACATGTGAGGAATGGTCATTTACAACAATATATAAGGAATCAAGCTGTGGCAGTGGAACAGAAGCAGCCACCGCCCACCTCAAACGAAGATGGCACTGGATCAAGGCATCGTCGTCAGCTTATTATTAGCTGACTGGACTTATGGCATGGAATAAGTAATAAACCCCGAAGTAATGCGGCTAAGTCATATACACATGTACGGGATTGAGGATGATCCCTAGGCATGCTCTGAGATGACGATGAACCATGGTGCTCGGGTTCATGAAATCTTGTTTTTTCTATTTATTGCAAACTCTGGTTTTTTTGGTACTATGGCTATTTAGTTTTCTTGTTTGTACGGGCTTTTATTTAATATTTTACCAACTGAACTCTGAAATGATGGGATTTGGATTAATGTAATAAATAACACAGGCTACGGTTACAGCCCCGACCGAAGAGACAGGGCAATAACCGCGAGTTACGAGTCCCTTCGCCGGAGAGCGACTGGATGGACTCGAACATAGATTAAGTTCTCGACTGGGATCAAGGCCGAAGTAGGATACCCCACGGATTAAGTCCTTGACCGAATAGTGCATGCCAGAGAAGAATAACCATGGATAAGCCCTCGACTGGAGTGTGAGGCCGGAGTAGGATTAAATCACTCGAAGAGGTCTATGAATTTGGATTTGGACCCAGAGAGGTCCCGGATTTGGATATGTACCCGGAGAGGTCCCGGATTTGAATATGGACCAGGAGAGGTCTCGGATTTGCATTAAACGACCCGGAGAGGTCTATGGAGTTGGAGATGGACCTAGAGGGATCCCTGGCTTGGATAAAACAATCCAGAGAGATTGTGGATTCTGGTAATGGATTTGGGATGGATTTGGAATTGGATATCGACTCGGAACAATCATGGATTTCGCTAATGATCGGGAGATATCAAGGAATTGGATTGGCAATGGATTAGAATCTAGGTTGGATATGGCATTCAATGGATTATGGACTTCGGATTTTGGACTTATGGCAATTCAAAACACGCCTTCCAATAGCAAGGCATGTTTTGGGGGGCAAAGTGTTAACCCGCCTTTTGGCAAGGCAGTAAACAGGCGGATTTAACCCAATAGACTGCACGGATATCGAGGCTGGAATATTTTGGATTTGGTTCAAATGGATGGATGGATAATCAATTACAGATAATAATATGAAGCCCGGATTAAGCATAGTCGATGGATAAACGATGCAGGACTTGAAGAAAGTCGTAGCTCGGGTCAGCCTTGGTGTTGCTTTAGGTCGGCATTGGTGTTGCTTTGGGTCGGCATGGGAACAACTTCAGGTCGGCATGGGAACAACTTCAGGTCGGCATAGGATCAACTTCGGGTCGGCAAGGGTTGAGTTATTTCGGGTCGGCATTGGTGTTGCTTCGGGTTGGCATTGGTGCTGCTCTGGGTCGGCATGAGAACAACTTCGGGTCAGCATAGGGTCTACTTTGGGTCAGCGAGGGTTGAGCTACCTCGGGTCGGCCTAGAAGTTACTTTGGGTCGGCATGGGAGTTACTTCGGGTCGACATAGAGACTATATCGGGTCGGTTGAGTTACTTCGGGTTGGCATATGATTTACTTCAGGCCAGCATAGAGTTTACTTCGGGTCGGCGTAGGGTTTGCTTCGGGTCGGTTTATGATCTACTTCGGGTTGGCATAGGATGGACGAATTGGCCTCGACGATCATTATGGTGGGGCCATGTAGGTGAGAAGGCCCTGTAGCCGGAGTTTCACCTATAAATACAACAGGCTTGGCTTCGAAAAAAGGATCTTCTTGATTCTGTTTCTCTCCATCTTCTACCTAGAGGCTACTCTACCATTTTTATTCTAGAATTATGGATTGTAACTGTAATCACATTTCTGATAATAAAAAGGATTGTTCTAGAGTGGACGTAGGCCGGAGTTAGCCGAACCACTATAAATCTTGTCTCCCTTTTACTTGCTTTCATTTTAATTTTGGTTATTCTTCATATTATACTCTCTACATATATTCTATCTGTGAAATGTGACTGGATATTGGTGCTTTCACTTATAATTGAGTATTGGTGGTCAATTATTACACCAACATTCATCAAAACATTTTGGAAAATTCTACAAAAATTCCAGAAAATCCTTCTTAATATGTTTTCCAATATATAAAAATTGCAGACCCAAATTACTTATAATTTAATCGTAAATTATTTATAACCCAATAAATCATTTTCTTCACTACAAAATTAATATAAAATCCACATAATTTAGAAAATTATAAAAATTGAAACCCATCTCTAAAATATCATTTCCGATGTATATCTAAATCATTAAATAGGGTTTTCACATCAAAACATATCATAAAATCTATATGAATAAGCATACATCATCAACAAGTATATATAAACATTTTGTCCTTCAAAATTATGGCTAAACTATGCAAGATAAATCAGATTTAACCTTAAAACTGAAAACATTTAGAAAACAAGAAACGTAGTCATTATTCACCTTAGCTTTTGAGATTAAAGAGTTTGAGATTTGAATGAATTTGATTTGATTAAGCTTCCTCTTGAATTGCTTTATCTTCCTCTTGTTCTTATTAATGGTGGTCGGCCTCAATATTTAATTTTGCTAATGAAATGAATGTGAGAATACACGGCTAAGGGTTTAAGGTATTAAAATTCTCATTTTCCTATTTTGCCCTTACCTATTTCCCTAACACATTTCATTCTTTACTCTTCTTTTGTTCATTGGTTACATTGCACGGCTACCTTTTATTAAAATCAAATCTCAATACCCTAATCATCATATTATTTTATTTAATTTATCTAATTAAATATCCTAATAATGTTACTAAAAATATGGGGCGTTACAATCTTCCCTCCTTAAAGAATTTCGCCCTTGAAATTACGATAAGGAATACAACAATCAAACATAAAGGTAAAACATACTAGCAAACAAGTTAGGATAAGCGTCTCTAATCCTGCTCTCAGTCTCCCAAGTACAGTTTCTCTCATCGTCGCTCCACTGGACTTTCACTAATCCGACTATCTTGGTCCTCAACTTCTTCTCATCTCTCATGACTATCCGGACAGGCTTCCTAACTATAGTTAAGTCTGGTTCCAATACTAAATCCTCTAACACAGTCGGTGCTATAATAATGTCTGAATCCCTAACACACTTTCTCAGATGAGATATATGGAAAACATCGTGGACTCCTACCAAACTACTAGGTAACTCTATTCTATACGCATGTTTCCCGATCCTCTCTAATATAGGAAACAGTCTTACGAATCTCGGTGCTAACTTCCTTGTCTTCCCGAATCCGATAACACCTTTCATTAGTGACACTTTGACGAAAACCTGATCTCCAACAGAGAACAAAAAATCTTTCCATCTTCTATCTACATAGCTCTTCTACCTAGATTGAGCTTCCATCATTCTAGCTCGAATCAACTCAATCTTTTCTGCAACTTCCCTTACCAAATCTGGACTAAGAACTAATCTATCTCCGATCTCTAACCAACATGTGGGAGATTTGCATGGTCTTCCATACAAAGCTTCAAACGGTGCTATTCCTATACTAGTTTGATAACTATTATTATATGAAAACTCGACTAGGTGTAGATGGCGTTCCCATGATCCCCCGAAGTCTAATACACAAGCTCTTAGCAAGTATTCCAAGATCTTGCTAACTCTTTCCATTTTCCCATCTGTCTGTGAATGGTAAGCGGTACTCATCTTCAGCTTGGTTCCTAAACTCTCCTTTAGACTCTTCCAGAACTTGCTAGTGAATAAGGAATCTCTATCACTAACAATACTATTAGGAATTCCATCCAGTCTAACCACATTCTTCATAAATAACTTCCCCAAAATATGTGTCGTCCTAGTTGACTTAACAGGAATGAAATGTGCACTCTTGGTCAATCTGTCCACTATGACCCATATACTTTCATTTCCTCTATTAGATCTCGGCAACCCGTCTATGAAATCCATAGAAACAGAATCCCACTTCCGTACTGGAATATCCAATGGCTGAAGTAACCCACTTGGCTTCTGATGCTCGGCTTTCACCTGC
This sequence comes from Allium fistulosum, assembly GCA_030737815.1. Classification (NCBI taxonomy): domain Eukaryota; kingdom Viridiplantae; phylum Streptophyta; class Magnoliopsida; order Asparagales; family Amaryllidaceae; genus Allium; species Allium fistulosum. Next base: position 243,022,590 of record CM060902.1, read on the forward strand.
TGACAGTTCAAACACTATTTCACCCATAAGCCTACATCCCTCTTTATTCCTTCCAAGAAGAAACTTCTCTTCATATCTTGATACATCTTCGTTCTTCCTAGATGAATAGTGAACTTCGAATGATGGAATTCCTCCAAAACATCCTACCTTATATCTCCCACATCCGGGACACAAAATCTACCCTTCTTTCTCAACCACCCACTTTGGTCAAGATTGAAATCCTTCAAGTCATCGCTCTCTGTTCCATCCCTTAAGTTCCTAATCCTTTCAACTAACACTGGATCCTCTTCCTGTTTAGAAGCAATCTTCTCAATCAATACCGGTCGGACTTCTAAACAAGACAACATAGCAGATTCTCCACTAAACCTAGCCTCGGATCTCCACTGCACTCTGCAAGTCGACAACGCTTCCAAATCTTTCCACTCCGCTATCATAGCCAACACTACATTCTGATGCTTTCTGCCGATCGCATCTGCAACCTTGTTGCCTTTCCCCGGTGAGTACTTAATTCCAAAATCATAAGCAGAAATTAATTCTAACCATCTCTACTGTCTCATATTCAGCTCCTTCTGAGAGAACAAGTATTTAAATGACTTATGATCCGTATAAAGCTCAAAACTCTCTCCCAAAAGATATTGTCTCCACACCTTCAAAGCAAAAATAACTGCAGTTTACTCCAAGTCATGAGTCGAGTATCTAACCTCATGTGGTCTAAGCTATCTAGAAGAATAGGCAATCACTTTACCTCTCTGCATTAACACTACTCCTAACCCAGTTCCACAAGCATCTGTATAAACTACCTAATCCTGATTTCCCTCCGGAACAAATAATACGGGTGCATGGGTCAATATGTGTTTCGAGCTCTAGAATGCTTACTTACACTTATCGGTCCAAACAAACTTCACATCTTTTCGCGTTAGCTTGGTCATCGGCGATGCTAGCCATGAAAAATCCTTTATAAACCTCCGATAATATCCAGCAAATCCAAGAAAACTTCTTATCTCAATCACTATTTCTGGTCTTTTCCAACTATTCACTGCTTTGATCTTAGTTGGATCTACTGCCAATCCACTTTCTAAAACTACATGACCAAGAAACTTCACCTCCTTCTTCCAGAAATGACACTTCGAAAACTTCGCCTTCAGCTGATGTTCTCTTAAAGTCACAACAACCACTCTAAGATGAACTTCATGTTCTTTCTCATCCTTAGAGTATATCAAAATATCATCTATGAACACCAACACGAATCTATCCAAGTGCTCTCTGAAAATTCGGTTCATCAAGTCTACAAAGAATGCTGGCACATTAGTTAGTCCGAATGGCATAACTAACCATTCGTACGATCCATATCTAGTCCTAAACACCGACAAAGGTATATTATCTTCTGCTACTCTAAGCTGATGGAAACCTGTAGCCAAATCCAACTGAGAAAATATCTTGGCTCTACTCAACCGATCGAACAAATTGTCAATTATATGTAATGGATATCAATTCTTTATCGTCTTCTCATTCAGCTTACGATAATCGATACATAACCTTAACGATCTGTCCGGCTTCTTAACAAACACTACGGCTGCTCCCCAAGGTGAACTACTAGGTCTGATAAAATTCTTCCCTTCCAAATCCACCAACTGCACCTTTAGCTCTCTCATCTCTGTAGGTGTCATCCTACTTGGCAGCCTACTAACTAGTTCTGCTCTAGGCCCCAAATCTATCCAAAACTCAATGGCTCATTTCGGTGGCAATCCTACTATAGGCTCAAAGACATCCGCGAATTCTCTAACCATGAAACTCGATTCAACTCATCTTCTAACACCATAACACCCAACAAAGCATTTACCTCACGGCTAGGTCTTTCTATGGTATATACAATCCGATGACTACAATCAGGGTGTCTAAGTGATATTTTCCTATTGTGGCAAAATATCCTAGCATCGTACTTACTTAACCAATCCATGCCCCATATAATTCTGAACCCTACAAAGTCAAATATATGCAAACTACAAGCAAAGGTGTAACGTAGCAAGTCAAACTATAAATGGTCACACTTCATCCAAAGTGTCGCAGACCCTCTTATCGGATTTGCAACTCTTAAGGAAGTAACTAAATATGTGGGTTATAGGTTAAGCTTATCTACCAAACATCGAGATATAAAGAAATGCAATGCAGCCGTATCAAACAAACCGCTAACATGCATACCATGGATCTAAAGTGTAGCTCCTAATACAAATTTCCCTTTCTCTTGTGTCATTGGCCTCAAGGCAGCTGGTTCCAATGCAAATACTTGGCCTTTCTCTCCCTTAGCTAGCTCTTTGCACTGGTTCTTGTAGTGCCTAACTTGATCGCAGTCGAAACATCTAACTTCGTTCTTCTCAGCAGCCTTCTTTCCCTTGCCTGTTCGGCACTCATGAGCATAGTGTCCTTTTTTATCACACTTATAACAGACCACCTCAGACTTTCCTTTCTTGACTGCTCCACCTTTTTGAGAACCCTTCTTATGAAAGAACTTCCTCTTATGGCCTTGCCCAACCTGGACCTCCTTTGCCTTACTCTTCTCTAGAGAAGCAAGCATCTCCTCTTGTCTTAAAGCCATCTCTACAACCACATCACAAGGGTCTCTGATATGAGGTAATGTAGCCCTTGCCAACTCAGGCTTCAACACCCTTATGAACTTCTTATTTCTCTTCAACACAGTATCAACAGTGGCATATCCATATCTAGCCAACTCCTCGAATCTCCAAGCATACTCCAACACAGCCATATCTCCTTGTTCCAGCTCAGCAAACTTTCTAATCAGGGTGGACTTCGCCATAATTGACATGAATCTCACTTCGAACCTCCTTCTAAACTCAGCCAATGTCATCGTCTCTTCATTCACTACAATAATCACACTATTCCTCCAAAATAAAGCTGCTCCCTGAAGCTGTCTTAATGCCAATCTCCTCTTCTCCTCATCATTGAGCCCTAAGTCTGCAAAGATCCCCTCACAATGAGTAACCAGTTCTCCGCCTCAATAGCATCTTCAGTTCCAATAAATGGCTTTCCTCCAAGCCTAACATAGTCTCTACTCAGAACATCATAGTTGTTGACCACTGGAGCTTCCTAAACTCCTCCTCCAACTACTCCAGCTGCAACACCCACTTGCATCATATTCACGAAAAACTGATACATAGCTCCCATATCCATTTGCGGGACTCCAGCACTCATACTACCAGCTTATGCCTGACCTTGGTTCCTTCTCGTATTTGGTCTGGCATTACCATTTGTTGTGGTGCTTCCTCCAAGATTTACTCTTCTCAAATCCATATCTGTGTTCAAACCTCATGAGATACAGAAGAATAGTCTAATAAAGATAGGAGAGTAGAGATATAGCGTATACTTATATATAGCAAATACAAGTACGTTACTATAGAGTTATCCCATACCCCATATTTTCTCTAATTCCTAAGGATTATGTTTTTCAAAAATCATTTTTAGTTAAAGTTTTTCATAAATTGTGCTCTGATACCCAGTTGTAACATCCCATATCTGGAGGCCTGAAGCTAATCGCTACAGATGCTGCAGTCATCCATAGTATTAACTTCTTGTGACCAAATACGGCAATGTTAATGGTATTCATAATATCATCATCACATGAATATGAAACAAAATCACTAATTTCAAAAGCAACAGCCTTTCACATTACATTTTCAAAACATGTTCCATATCTAAATTACATAATCCCATCGCTTTCCTAGGTTCGGATAAAATATTATTATGACATAAATACGCCAAGAGCAACATATGATGATGCCCCCTTGGTTGACCAGATTACTAAATAGTCATATCTGACTTAATACAAACACATCGAAAATGCATCAAAATAAAACTACAACTCCTAATTAGCTATCCGTCAGCCACCTGCTCGTCTCCAAAAGCTTTATTCACCAACCTACTAAAAACCTATAAATCCTCAACCCTCGGCCTACTCAAATCAATTTTTTAGCACCCGAGAGTTTAAAGGGAAAAACATAAACTTTGAGTCAGACATAAAGCCTAGTGTGAATAATATTATACATCTCGGATATACGATATTAAGTGAGACCATGCCACTTAGCGGAACGGGTTTCCCCTCAATAATATCCTTTTAAAACATATCTTTTGCAAATCATAATCCTACAACCAAAACTGGTTAAAATTGTAAAGAATTTTATGTAAACATATATATTAGGTAACAAATGGACTATCTGTCCGAACACTATAGTTTTGTTTGGCTTACTACTAACCTTCGGCTGACTCGGGCCTACCAGACAATACAATAAAAATGGCCTAACATCTGTTAGACAAGTCTTCTGGATGGTCTGTCCCTAACTTACTCTCTCCCAAGGTCCATTGATCCTAATGGTTTTGCGCGCTCACCAATAACATACACTATGCAAATATATTCCTTTCTGTATGTACCATAATTTTAGTCTTACTTGTGACAAAGTCCTACACGCTGGAATTTTGGACTAAATTAGCAAGTGGCTAATAGCTAATGTATAGGGCGCGACTCTATACTAGTTCGATTTGGTATTCTAATATCTAAGTCATTTTACCTAAATTTTCCTTGAAAACCTTTTCTTTTCAAATTGATTTAAAACCTTTAAATCAAACATAAACAAGGAAACTATATACTCTATGCTTTACTCAAAATCACCTTGCCATGCTATATATACTTTACCCAAATCTTTGTTGATGAAAACATTTAAACCTTTGAAAGTATCCCTTTCGATCCCATTGAAAGTATTTCTTTCATAACCAAATAAACCCTTTCTTTCATCTAGGCCGAAAGGCCAAAACCGACCTTTCGAAACTATTAACATAAACCTTTAAAAACCATTGAAATACCTTTTCCTTCAAAAGCTAAAAACCATAGACATCCTATCTTTAAAACCTTTAAACACTACCTTTCGAAACCATTGGAAAAACATTTCCTTTAAAACTTTCGAAACTTTTAGGGAACCACCCCTTCGAAACCATTCATTCAAAGCCTTTCGAAATATAAGGGAACTACCCCTTTGAAACCTTTCTTTAAAACCTTTCAAAAGCATCAAAACCTTAAACCTTTCAAAAGCATTTGGGTTCATTTTATAACATGTGGAAACACCTTTCAAAACCATTCAAACCATATCTTTCGAAACTTTTGGGTTAATCTTTAAATATCTTTAAGGGTCACAAATAATAGGGTCAAAAGCAACTCTTTTAAAAGCTAAAAAGAAAGCAAAGAAGTGATGGTGTCAAAACCATCCTTCCAAAAGCAGTGGAGAAGTGGTAGGGTTTTATAAAAAAAAATTAACCCTTTCGAAGGCATTGCTTCGAAAGGTTGGAAGCGGCAGCTAAGGCGTCGACCTAGTCGAAAGTGGTTATTTAAAAAGGAAGGCGCAACCTCTTAAACCATTTCTTTAAACCATTTGACCCAGTCGGAAGGCAACCAAGTTGAAAGCAATATAGTCGAAAGCAAAGCAGGCACATTTTCAATTTAAAGAAAAGTAACGCTTCGGCCTCCTTCGGAACCCCTAGTTTCGACCTAGTTCTTTCCGTTTTTTTCCAATTCACTATGTACTAGGTTAATGATATTATGTGCATTGGTTTAGATGGCATAGAGGCGGAACTACTAATTTGAAAGCTACCCAATCGGAAGTAGGTTGCCAAAAGTGGGGAAACATGCATTTGGCATGAAAAACTAGTTTATAGCCTTTCTAAGTAATCCTTTTAACTAACCGCCTTGTTTCTCAAAATCTTATTGGTTGCTAATTTTTCTTTTCTAAAAGCATGCCATAATTTTAGAAATAACAATTTAATTTATTTACAAAACATCCCTTCTCCTTGTATAAATATATAAAACATTTAAGTCTCATGCCTTAAATAATTTTATATATTCATTAAAACACTTTGGAAAATTCTATAGAAATTCCAGAAAATCCTTCTTAATATGTTTTCTAACATATATAAATTTCAGAGCCAAATTATTTATAATTAACCAAAAATTAATTATAACCCAATAAATAATTTTCTTCACTAGAAAATTAATATAAAATCCATATTAATTCAAAAAATTATGAAAATTGAAACCCATCTCTAAAATATCAATTTTGATTTGTATTTAAAATCACAATGCATTTGGATGTCATTAAATAGGATTTTCACATCAAAACATATCATCAAATCTATATGAATAAGCATAAATCATCAGCAAGTATATATGAACATTTTGTCCTTTAAAATCATGGCTAAACTATGCAAGATAAATCGAATTTAACCTTAAAACTGAAAACATTTACAAAATAAGAGATGTAGTCATTATTCACCTTAGCTTTTGAGATTAAAGAGTTTGAGATTTGAATGAATTTGATTTGATTAAGCTTCCCCTTGAATTCCTGTATCTTCCTCTTGTTCTTGTTAATGGTGGCCGGCCTCAATATTTAATTTTTCTAAAGAAATGAATGTGAGAATACACGGCTAAGGGTTTAGGGTATTAAAATGCTCGTTTTCCTATTTTGTCCTTACCTATTTCCCTAGCACATTTCATTCTTTACTCTTCTTTAGTTCATTGGTTACATGACACGACTACCCTTTATTAAAATCAAATCTCAATCTCCTAATCATCACATTATTTATTTAATTTAGCTAATTAAATATCATAATAATGTTACTAAAAGTATGTGGTGTTAAAGGTTTTCTTTGAGATTAAGGTATTGAATAACCTTTGGGTCTATCTCTTCCCAATATAAGAGGTCTTAAATAACCTACGACGGTGCCTATTAGGAAATGGAGTCTCCTTGATTTCCAAACCAAGAAACTACGTAACTAAAATGAGCATTTTACTTGACTTGTATTAGGCAAGTCTAAATGAGATTTCGGCTATGGGAGGTTGATGGGCCATGTCAGTGTTGTTGATAGACCGGTATTTAGAAGTGGGGTTGACATATAGGCTTTGACTCCAGTGGCCCCAAAAAGCCGTTAGCAAATACTTGGGTTATGTCCTAACGGATTTCCCTTACTATTGGTGTAGAATCCGTATGGGATACGCGAAGACCTCAAAGTTTAATTAGTTATTTATTTGATAGAGGTGTGCTAGTTAATCCTTAGATAAGTCTTTGAGATGTAGTAGTAGTACAGCTATAAATTATAAAGCCATATTTAGTGTCATTGGCCTTCGTGACTAGGGTCGATTGACAAGCTGTTACATTATGGAGGGCCTGCTTCAGGGTTGAGGTATTAAATGGCCATGAGGTCTCCCTTCTACCTATCTAAGAAGTATTAAGTGCCTGGGTTTTCTTTTGGGTAGTTCAACGCTTACACACACACATTGTTATAAATCAGTGAAAGATTGGATATATCATACACCCAAATGCGATTAAATGGATAATCCTATGAATAGTAGACATAACACTTAAATAGAAATTATTCGGTATAAACCAGTGTTATGGATAAAGTATGTAATTTTCTCGTCATCGGAATGTTGCATAGATCCCCTTTCTTACTACAACCCACATGATAGATTTAAAGGCAAAAGCTGATGGTGTAAGGCAGGAATGGTAGGTGGAGAAGTCTTTGCTAAGCATTGACAAGGCAATTAGATATCCAAGGAGTGATATTGATTCCAAGGTAGTAGCCTTAGCGTGTATATATGTTTTATTATATTTTACTATTTCGTTGTGAGTTTTCCTTTTGATATATTTATACTTATTATAGGTTATCAATATTAACGATCTGTGTCCTAATGGACTTGGGTCCCTATTTGGTTGAAATTCGGGCCCATTAAGGTGCGATTGATACATACATAATGATGTGTCAATAAGGAGTAATTATATTTTGTTGACAAAGTAGATGAGTGAAGTTGAGTTCACTTCTTTTTGTAAGGTCATGCACTAAAGAGTAAGTATATTATTTTCAAATGAAGGTGAATGAAATAATTTTGCCTACTATATATTTTGTATATATAAAATAATAGATTTTATAAAAGATATATGAATGTAATTGGTTGGTTGTTAAGTGGCGAAACTTATAAAGACTGGTTGGAAATAAAATTTGTGAATAAAATAAATGAAATTTGGAAATTTAGAACTTAAGTTCCCGGATTTTTGAAAATTACTTTCAAAAGATTTTGGAATATTGTAGTAGTATTATTAGGAAGTATTTGCTGGTATAAGTATTTAAATATAATTTGAAAGAAATGTTTTAAATGAATTTTGGATAGAAATAAGTTCTATACTCCCCTCTGTGTTGCTGGAAAATAATTTCGGTGATGAGTGCACGCATCATCGACGTTCATTTTCGAGTTTCAAAGTGGGAAGACCATGTAGAAATTTTACTACACGATTGTTTTGATAAATTAATTTAAAATTTTGATTCCAAGTATGATTTCATATATATAAAGATATGATTGTGTGTGTATATATATATATATATATTTAATGATTTGAAATGGAACCCGGCATTTAGTTCTTAAATTTCTATAAATTAGAGATTTCAATTATTGAAATGAAATAAAAAAAATTAACTATTTAATAATTGAAACTTCTAAATGAAATTATAAAATTATATGCTAAGTTATAACTGAAATGTACAAGGAATTTGAAATTTGTAACTTGTAAACGAAAAGAATATGAAAAAAAAAGAAATGATAACTATTGAACCTTAAGTTAATTAAAATAAGTAAGTCAAACTTGTGTAACTTTCAATTGCATTCTTAAAGATATATATATATATATATATATATTTATATATATATATATAACTTACCAATTATAAAAAGTTGAAATGTTAAAAGAATATGTAATGGAAATTTGTACAAGTAAAACTTATGTAATGGAAGTGTTCAATGAAATTTACTTTTATAAATAAGAAATTTGATATGAAATAGTTATAAACTTGAGTTAAAATTGTAATACTACTAATTAGATGAAATAGAAAATGAGTACTATAAGTAAAGGATTTTGAACTTAAGTTAATATTGAAACTATTTATAATTAAAGTAAACAATAAAATGAATGTAATGAAATAAAAGAAATTGACATGATATGAATAAATGAAAATGAATTTTTGTAAGTAATAAAGAAAACAAAATAAATGAAATAAACACTGAGTGAATAATGAGAATAAAATTTTGTAATGTAAGTTAAAGAAATCATCCTTGTATGAATGAAAAGAAAAAAACCAAAAACTGTAAATGTTGTGAAAGAAAATTTAATAAGAATAACTCAAATAACATTGTAAATTATTGTTTGTTTGGTTTGTGGTTGTTTGGGATAGGATACTTCTAATTGTTTAAGATGTATAAATAATCTATTGAGTTTATCTAAGACTGTTGAGTAAATGGTATACTTAGTAGTTATTTGTCATTCTATGTGATTAAAAGTGTCTTAACCCGAACAAACTATTTGTTTTGGTTAATATGGATGGATAATTGATTTATATTGATTTCATATGATGATTGTATTCTGTGATTGCAAGTGTTGTTGTATTATATTGATTTGTTTGTTATTGGTTGAAACAACTTTAAATATTTCATTTTATATAATTATTAACTCTTTTGGATTATATAAGTGAAATACATGTTACGGAAGCAATTGCCACTGCTTTTGGTTTCGAAATTAAGCGTCGTTTGCCCGACAAATAGGTACGTTCTCGGATTACGGATTTCTAGCAATATTATATTATTTTTCCCGCTGTTGGGGTATATTAGTTTGAAAAATTAGGATATATATTGATATTATTGATATTATTATCTCTCTCTCGCCTCTCCGTACAAAGGAGACTCTGTCAAAATTTTCTAAAAATTTTGGACTTAGAAAATTTTATGAAATGTTTTTCCAAAAAATCGTTCACTTGAGTATAAAAGGATTTAACTGTAATAAATTGACATTTTCTTTAAATTAATTAATTTTTTAAATTTATTTGTTTATAAATTTAATATTTTGAATAAGATATATTGATTTCTTGGTTTCTTCTTTTCCCTTCTTTTTCCTTTTCGAGGACGAAAAGTTTTGAGTGGGGGAGAGTGTAATGACCAGTAATTTTCAATAATCAAATTTATTAATATAATGAGATTTTGGTAATATAATATTAAAAGAAATAAAAATCTGTAATTTAATAATGGAATGAATACTGAATGAAATGTAACAAATGATAATTAAAGCTTATTGTTAACAATCTTAATGAAATTCCAATTCATGGTAATTTAAGATGCTAGGCTTGGTTATAAATTGAATATAATAAAATAAAAGTAAATTTTGAATTAACCAATGAAATAATATATTAATTAATAGAAATTGAATGTGATAAGTGTTAGGAAAGCTAATGGTAACATTTGTTGTAAGTAATAGACTTAAGTGTAATAAAAGGTAAAGGTGACAAATGGTTACCTGTTACCAATTTAATAAGTCAATTGTAAATAAATGTTACATTAATGTGAGATGTAATACAATGTTTAGAAGTTGTTAAATGGGAGTATATTAAGGTAATGAAAGGTAAACCAAAGGTTAACTAGGTTTATAGAGTAATAATGGACTTAATAAAAAGATTGGAATTGAATTAAATCAATTTATTGGAATTCAATTTATAATAAATGGATTTATTGTAGGCAAATGAAATTAAATACTAGATAATTGAAATTAAGATGAAATTGGAAATTATTAATGCACTAAGATATAAACTATTGGTAATTATATCCGTAAGATGATAATTGATTTAATAATAGTATTGAAAATCAAATAAATAAAATTTTGGAATTCTTAATTTAATTACTGAATTTTTTGAAATATAGATTAAACAAGGTAAATTGTGAAATATTGCACAGTAAATTGATATAGAAATTTTTTTAAAGGACTATAAATCATTAAGTAATTCAGAGTGATAAAAATTGTAAATTATTAAATATTGAATCGGAAAGTGATTAATTAATTTAATATCAATTTATTTAATTAACTGAAATATAGCCATTTTGGCCACTGACTCGGATTTCGATGAAACTAGTTTCATCGGATCCGTAACGGTGAATTATTGTAGGATTTCAAGTTTCGTAGCGATCGGACTTGTCGTTTGATCGTACGAGCTCGAAACGCCTAGAAATTAATTTAATTGAAATAAATTGAAATCAATTTGAAATAAGCTGATTTTAATATAACTTCTTCATACGATGGAATTTGGACTTGAAACCTATTCCATTGGATTTAAAAATAATGAAAACATCTATTTTGATATATGGGATGACCCATCTTCGTTCCGGAGGCAGAACGGGCTTTTCGGATCGTTTATAGTTAAACTTTCAAACCGATTCGATCCATTTGTCCCTATTACCAATCTGTCTATATATATCCGATTATAAACCCTAGCAGCCTTTCTATTTCTCATTTCTGTACGTATAGAAACTTCTATTGCTCCTCTTTCTCAATGGCTGAAAACCCTAAATTTCCCAATTCAATTTCAATACAAAATTCAACTTCAAAATATAAACTCCACAAACTATATCGAATTATATATCGATTTGAAGCTCTCGACGAGCGCATCTCAGATCTGTAATTCGTTTTCCAAATTGAACCTTTGTTTGTCCATAAATTTAAGAACAATTCTCGGCAGTCCGTTGTGTCATGATCGACTTCGCTTGATCGACAAATCGATGATATGGTTGTATAGAGGCCATCGGGGGAAATGCATCTGTGTCGTTTGCACGGTGAATCGATGGATGGATTTGCGGCAAAAATTTACTAGGGTTAGCTATTATCGGTGGCGGCTACAAAAAAATTTCGTGGCCAGAGTGGGATGCGACTCAGTCGCGTGAGCTAGGGGCGAAGCGGAGGTCGATGGCGACGGTTCTTGGTGGCCGCGATGGCCGGCGTCGACGAGGAGGCGAGGCAATTCATGGCAGAGTGTTCGAATTCTTCGCGTGCATGAGGCACGTGCTTACGCGATTACAGGCTAGGGTTTAGAGGAGTTGACGTGGTGACGTGGCCGTTGATGGTTGGTAATCTTCTTTTTATTTTATTTTATTTAAATTTAAAATTTAACGTTATAACTTCAATAACTTTCACATACGAGGTCCAATTCACGCGCGTTTTCTCCACTAGGATCGTATTGAAATTCCAGACATTTTGACCCTGGTTTGGATGAATTTGGAGACCGTTCAAATTTTGGAATTAAATTGAATTTAAATTCGATTTAAATTCAAAGGTGAGTGTTTTAACCCACTCACAACTTCTAAATTTCTTGTGTTTGTTAAATTAAATTTATGGTGTGATTAGAAATTTATTTATGGCTATTTGTTATATTTTAATCATCATCTAAGTTAATTTGAATTTATTTGAATTAAATCGCTATTTAATTTATTATTGAATATAAATTGCCAGTTAAATACCTGTTATTGATTATCAGTTCTATATTGATATTTGTTGATTGATTTGGATGATGATTGTGATGGATGTTGATTGTTGATATTGGATGAATGGATGTTGTATTTTATATCGTTATAAACTGCAAGTTTACTATGGGTTGAAATGATACATACCCGAATGATCAATAGATTAAGGAAAAATCATTATGGGTTGAAATGATAGACTCGAGCGATTTTATGGATTTGATATTTTCGGGGTTATGGATTGAAATGATATATATCCATAAATATAAAACTTTAAAATCGAGGATTGAATGTTAAATATCGGAATCACTTGACCCTAGGGTAGAGAATTATATACGGACACTGGATTGGTTAAATTTAAATGATTTTGAATCCTCAAATTTTGCATTGAGTTAAATGATATTTTTGAAATAAAATTTGGGTTATATAAATCGAATTTTTTTTATCGAATTTCGAGTTTATATTAAAATCGAATTGTTTTGAAAGATTTGTTAAAGGAATAAAATTGAAATTTTATAGTGAATTTGAAATATAAGTGAAGTTAATCGAAATTGAGTTATTAAAATCGTTGAAGTATAACTTTGAAATATATTGAAATTGGAGTAATTATATCGATGTTTTAACATGGATTTAAGCGATATTGAATTTAATATTTATTTAGAATTCTGAATCGGGAAATTTGAAATTTGTTTTTAGGACATTGTAATGGTCAAAATGTGTTGGAATGAAATAAATAGTTTAAATTGATATAAATTTCAAATTCATATTTTTCATATAAACTATTTTAAATATATTATTTTAAAAATACTTTAATTATTAAGATTTTCAAAATTTTAAACTAATTAAACCATTTGACTTATTTTAAATCTAATTAATCTATTTTAAAGCTATTTAATCTATTTAATTATATTTAATCTATTTAATTATATTTAATCTATTGTAAATCTATATTAACTATTTATAACTATTTAAACTATTTTCTTCTAAATTCCAAACTAAGTAAAATGGATGGGTTTATATTAAAATTCTCAATTTTTAAATGAATATGGTTAATGATGTTATAACCTACGTTGGGATTTAAATAACATATTTTGAAATGAGAGTTTAACCTATTTTGGAAATATGACTTTTGAAAGGAAATATAATTTCGAACTTTGATTTCAATGTGATATAATTTCATAAGTAAGTAATGATTTCGAAAATGATATGATTTGAACTGAATATGATATTATGATATCAATTATGAAATGAATTTGGAAATGTAAAAGAATCATTCGGTGTGTAATACACGATTGGTTGTTAAAGAGACCGGGATCGGATATTGTAATTCGGTGTGGAGATTCCAGAATGAAGTAGGATGGTGGCGACGATCTTATAAGGTATATACGTGGACCTGACTCCCATGATTAGCTTAAGGTGGCTAAAGCAGAAGCAATTGACAGGCTAAGTGGGGTCATTCCTCCGATCGAGCACATTTCCTTCGATACTATATTATGATTTGCGATTTTTGGTGGCCACCCCTCGATTTTTGATTTGGGAGTGTGTCTGAGGTGGACGGTAGTAGCTGCTATGTGTTACCACCGGTCCGGAAGTGTAATTGGTATATCTACCCTGGCATTGCCTAGTTGTGCCATGTCACCTACCCTAGTGCGCCTTCTACGAGTTTGGTTTGTACCATACCTATGGAGTGCCCTCTGACGTCACCCAGTACGGGTGGGATTACGGTACTGTATAGACTATGGGAATATATAAAATGTGTTATGGGGGATATGGGTAACGCCTTAACGCTATTTTAATAGTTTATCTTACTGTAGACATATTATAATAGCGTATTGTGCTACATAGTAGATAGTTTAACGTATCCTTAGGAGATGTGAATCCCGAACATCTCTTAAGTTACTGCACTCACGTTAGACACTGGATAGGAGATGTCAAACCTCGTAAACATCTCCGACGCCATTTACACTCATATTTATTTACCATTGATTTAACTCACATAAGATCTTTTAGTTCTGACTCGAGTGTTTTGTCTTTTCAATTCGCTTGGGTCAGCCTGAGCATTTCAGGATTTGAAGACCTTATTTCCGGAGGACGAAGACGAAGATTTGTACTACTATTATTTACTTTATTTATTCCACTATGTAATAACCCTGTATTTTGTGATTATTTTAATTATTTTAAATTAAATTTCCTGATTTGAAAAACTTTATTTTATTTATTAAAATGGATAAATTTTGTTATTTTAAATATAAATTTTGATTTATATGTGAATTATAATTTCAAACATGATTAAATAAGATATTTTCGAGAAATGTGAATTTTGGTCAATATGGTCAAACTTTGACTTTTCATTTAAAAATTTAAATTTTGAAATTTTTAAATCAATCTTTATTTTATGAAAGTAAATAAAATTTTAAGAATACTGCTTTTCGTTTCGTTGAAATCTGATTTATAATGTGAAAGTTATGCTTTTTTCAATATTGAGTGTAATTTGCTGTATTTAACAAATTGTTTATTTTAAATTGTATAAATAATATTTTATTTGGTCACGTAATGTTCTAATTTATATTTATATGGGTAAAATAACATGTTATGTATATATTTTGGTTTTAAAAAAAACATTTTTAAAAGAGTAATTGATAGTTTCCAGTGTCAGTTGTAATTTTGTATACCAATTTTAATTCCTAGTTCAATTAATTAAAGAAATTCTTTATTTATTTTTCTATTTCCTTAAGATCGTATTTTTTTCTCATTCTCACTTTGTTTTGTTCCTCATTTATCTTATTTATGTGACTTTTATTTGATTTAGAGTGAAGTAGAAATTTTTCTAAGGCTAGTGATAATTTATTTGTAGTTTTTGAACCCTGTTTCCAATTTTTAAGCAATTTCTTTAATTCTTTTTCTATTTTCTTTAAAATTAATTATTTAATTATATTTTATATTACTTTGTTTCAGTTTTAAAAGTAAATTACTGATTTTATTTTGTTTTAAACTGAATTAAAGAATAGGAAATATGAAAGGTTTTAAAACCTTGGAAACTTAAGTCTTTTCACCTCCTAAAGTCCTTTCACTTGCCATAACCTCTCCATTACTCCTTTAGCCATGACTTTCTTTATGAAATTCACGTGAAAACATCACTTTCTCATTCCTCATTCACGTATGTTTTTAGATCTGAAGAAAAAGAATGGTAATGTCTTCCTCCTTTCTATTCTTTTTCCCCTTCTTTTATTGATTTTCCTTTGTAAATTGCCTTGAAATCTTCATGCTTTGCTTGGCCATACTCCACCACCTCCTCCGACCAATGCCACCACTGTCCATGGCCACTCCACCATCCTTTCCCTCAGACTTGACCAGGCCGTGAGCCCCTTTGAAGCTATCATCACCAAATGTTGCAAAATCACCTTAAAACAACCATAGCCGAGCACCCCCTTGATCACCACTCCATTTTCCACCACCACCACCACCTTTGGCCACCACCACCATCTTGTCCAGACCCTACCTCACCACTGCAGCCTTTGACCTGAGTTGTACACCCTCTTGCCGAGCCTAATCACCCATGCCCGAGCCTAAAGTTTGACCAAATCTCCACTAGTTTGCCTAAAAAAACCTTCACCTTCTCTAGTTATAACTTCCACCACTTGTTCTACCTTGTAGCCTTACCTTTTCCAAACCCGTACCTGATCCAAACCAAGTACAAACCTGACCTAATTTATTCCCTAGGCCATGCAAAAAAGTAGAGAAAGCAAGGCAAAAAGTTTCATATTCAAATCGTTTTTTGTTTCAATGTTATTCAAATTCAATCGTATTGATTTTTAACTATTATTTTGGTTTTGTTTTTGGGTTGTAACACAAGATCTATAACGTGGATCTTGCTCTCCACTCAAGTTTGTAACTTTTTCATTGTGTTCTGGTTTTTGTTGTGCCATTTGAACTTACGTCTCCAGCAAAAGAGGTGAGTAAATCTCATTAGACATTTATACTTATGCAATTGTGAAACGACAACAATTGAATATGTAGAATTTTATATGATGTTATAACTGTCTATGATGATTTATTTATATGATGTTAAACCATTTTAATTACCTGTCATATCATCTGTTACTGTTATATATTGTATATTGTTCATTTTATATCTGTTTATCACACTGCAAGTTCCCTGTATAATAGAATCACTATGGGTTGAAATGATACATTACCCGAACAGACTTTAGAATAGGGAAAAATCGTTATGGGCTGAAATGATAGGCCTGAACGGTTTTTATTTATTTTATTTTAACTTGGGATTGCGGGTTTGAAATGATAGAACCCGGATTTTTGCTTTTTAAACTGCGGATTGAAATGATACATATCTGTATCACTTGACCTAGGTTAGAAAACTATATACATGCCCGTGGTTATTTTTATAAAGTATTTTGAATATTTTAAATATGTTTAAGAGTGTAAAGTTATGAAAATTTGACTTAGATTGAATTTTTATAAGTTTAAATAGTGAAATTAGGAATTTTCTATAAGTTAAAAATGTTGAAAATGAATAGAAATGGAATTTTTGAAAATATAACTTAAGTTAGAAAATTTTGGAATTTCGGTTAAAATGAGAAAATAAGTTATATAAATAAAAATGAAAATAAAAATGGAAATTTGAAATTTATTGGAGAATGGAAATAAAATTTAAGTGTTAAGTTTATTTATTAAAATTGTGAAGAAAAGAAATTTACACTTGAATTTGTTAAATAATTCATTGAAATTTGATTTAACTATAACGGATTTATTTAATAAAAATCATGTGTTAAATGATATATTATATAAACATTTTTAAATGTTAAAACATGATTTTTAGAATATTAAAAAGGTTTATATAAATTTTATTATTGGCTGGAAATACACTAAAATCTGAAAAATACTTTTAATAGCATTCAGAAATGCTATGATTTCAGAATTGAACTAAAAATTAGTAAAAAGAGGCTATTACAGCATTTCTGAAATGTTGTAGTTGCTGTAGTAAATGTAAAGGCTAAAGAACTTAATAAAGGGCTATTACAACAGTTCTGTAAACTGCTGTAGCTGCTTGCTGTCATTGCTGAAATTAAGAAAAACCCTTGTTTTTGAACCTGAGCTATTACAACATTTATGGAAATGCTGTCTTTGCTGTTTTAAACTAAATTTCAACTAAAATGAGATATAACAACAGTTTTAAAGTGCTGTCTTTGCTGAAATAAAATGTTTGCAAAAATAACTTATAACAGCTTGTTCTAAATGCTGTGAAAGGCTGAAATTTTCAATGTTTATGGATTTTGACCTAGTAAATGAACTCAGAATGATTTGAAACTTTGGAAATTGAATACTTGACTTGAAAGAATAATAATTTCACTTTTAAATGGTTTAAATGTAAAACTATTTAAAGGGTGATTTGATAAGATAATAAATGAATGATATTTTGGAATTTTAAAGGGTATTAAATTTGATAATTGAATTTGAATTCAAATAATGATTTGAAAGGAAGTTTTGAAAGGAAGTTTTGAAAGGATATGATATTGTAATATATTGAAATGGGTTGTAAATGATTTAATCTTTATTTTGATAAAGATTTAGATTTGAAATGATATTAAAATTTTGAAATATAAAATATTATTTTGAAATACTATAACCACGGGTATACTTCTCTATATGTCATTTGATTTCCTGATGATGGCTGTGATACACATTAACACTATTAGTTGCATGGTTTAATTCGACATGGACATTTCTGTGATATTGATATTACTGTTTAATTGATGGTTTTATGGATCCTTAAAGGATGGGCGATCCCAAGCATCCTCTAAGTTATTATACATTGCTATTACAGTTCACTTGAGTTGGTTTACATTGTATAAGTATATATGTCCTGACTTGAGTGTTTTGTGTTTTACTTTACGCTCGGGTCAGCCTGAGAATCACAACTTTGGAATTTATCTTCTGGAGCTAGAGATTTGCTGGAGCTTATCTGTCCATCTGTTATTTCTTATCTTCTAATCCAGTTATTTACTATTTGGTATCGTATCTGTATTATTGATTTATGTATCCTAACTTCTATTGTATCTATTTTGACTATGAGATTTTGTATATAGTAGCTTCATGAACTACTATGGTATTTTATTTCCGCTGCGAGTTATTCTGATATTCTGTGTCTGTGATTCTGTATCTGATTTTATTTGCTCCAAATTTTATTATAATCTGTTATTTTGAATTATTCAAGTCCGACATGTGTGGATTATTGTCGATTTGAAAGGTCCAAAATAGTGGGTCGTTACAGTTGGTATCAGAGCTTTGGTTTTAGGCAAACCCTAGCCTGCGGAGCAAAAACTCATTAGAGATAGGGTAGAAATACCCTAGAATGAGTGAAATCAATCTCAGAATCATTCCTTTGTGAGAGAACGTAGTATAAAATGATTTTCAAATGATTTTAAAGGATTTTTTCAAACATTATTTTGATATAAAATTTTATTTTTTTGAAATTTTTTTTTGACTTTATCCCTTTCGTATCCACCTTGTTAGTAATTTCTTTGATTAGGATTTCCTTAAAATTTTGAACTTCTATCTTAGTTGGGATTTCTTCGATTAGGATTCCTTTGAATTTGGAATGCTCCCACTTGTTCTGAAATCCATTACTGTCTCCCCTAATTGTATTCTTTTGATTTTTGTAGCATTCCATAACTCCACTTTGAATGACCTCTATAAAGATCAGTGATTCCGCCAATCTCTAAATGATTTGTAAAAGGGTGAAACTCCCTTATAATTGGCATTGATTCATCGGAGATTTCTGTATCCTCGGTTTACGATGTTTTCTATCTTCTGCTATATTTAGATTCTATCTCTGGCGATCGAAGGTCGATTTGCCTTAGATTTTCGCATCGATTATATTCCTGAAGTCACGATTGACCGGTTAAGGTTGCCCGCGATTCATATAGGCTTATCCATCTTCTATTTGGTAATTTAATTATCTTATCTTCGTTTGAGCCTATCTTTGAATCAGAATTCTATTTGATTAGAGTCCCTCTATATTTGAATCTCTGTTTTGCTTTGAAATCCATCCTTGAATCATCCCTTTAAAAATTTGAGGTTGATTGTATTTCGGAATTTGTGTATACATCGAAATTGTTATTTTGATAAGGGTGGCCATATTTTATATATATAAGTGAAATGTTTTCGATAAGGATTTTATACCCTTTTAAAAATGAGAATTTGAAGTTTCAAATGGATTTGAAATTTTGAAATTTATATAAGAAATGGTTTTATATAAAATAATTTATAACTGAAGGTTTTGAATCTGAATTTAACTGATTGAACTCCGACATTTTGTAACTGGTCTTAAGATTTTGAAATAATAAATAATATGATTTGAAAGTATTTTCCGAATATGAAATGTTTCAAATGATTTTAATGAGTTTCAAATGATTTTGAAGAAATTTCAAAAGAAGTTTGAGAAAATAGAAGTCTAGAACCCACTTATGTCGCTGGAAAATAATTTCGGTGATGAATGCATGCATCATCGACATTGATTTTCGAGTTTCTGAGTGGGGGAGAGGCCACTTCGGTAGCTTTGCTATGCGATTGATTTGTGAAACTAATTTTGATTTCAAATTCCGAAGTGTGATGTGATATTCGAAAGATATATGTATATATATTTGAACAATTTGAAATGAGCCGGTGTTCAGTCCTTGAGTTTTGGATTTGATTTGATATAACCCTATTTTTGGAATTGATTTACTGATTTAATTGTGATTTCCAACTCTTGGATTGAAATATGATTTCTTCGAATATTTTGAAGGTTCGAACACTTCCAAATCAAGGTTAACTTTTCAATAGCTAGGAAATTTTGAAGTATAAAGTATATAAGTTTGGAATGTATGTTTAAAGTATGTAGTAATCTGATTTAAATAAGTTGAAACTGTTTTGTTTAGTAAACGAATAAGGCTATTTTGAATTTTCTAATATGAAATTTAGATTTGAAATGTTTGAAAAAAAATTGGTCTTTAAATATTTTGAGAAAAATATATAATTTAGTTTAAATGTTTAACTTAGTAACATCTTTATGAAACTATATATTTAACAAGTTGGAAAAGATACATAAGTTGTACGTATGTTGTTTTATTCGCATGATTAAATTGATCCAAGTTTGAGTGCACAAGTTCGAGGTGAATTACACCACTTCGTGTTAGGATTTTTCATTTGATTCTTAGTGGCAAATATTTGATGTGGATTTTAGGCTTGATTCTAGAATTCTCTATCATAGTATATGGCTATGCAAGGAGACTGATGGTTTCTAGTCGAGAAACCATATCGAAATCCGCATTAGGGAAGTCGAATGGACAATACTAGTTCGAAAGCGAACTTGTGTGATCGAGCGATCGAGCGAATGTGATTTTGCAAAATGATGACATATGTACATCTTATATTCTAATATCATTGATATACTTGACGTTGAAATTGGAAGTTGTTGGGTTGGATATCCTTGTAATTTAATTGGAATTTTTCCTTTATGAAAGACTACTATCAATTTAAGACAATTTTTCAAAACTACTTTTCTTTTATTCTTCTTAAACAAACTCTTTTATTCTATTTTACATACAAACTATTTTATATACAAAACTATTCTAAAAAAAAAATCTTTTAGTAAGCAAAGATGTTCAATCCCATATGGCTCTTCATGTAGCGAAATTTATTTTTAAATTTTTGATTTCTGATATAAGATGGACCTTATGTAAATATAAGATGATTTTGAAAACTATTGATTTTGGAAATGAATTGGTTGACTTAAAATTTTGTTGATTTAGAAATTTGGATTATTTTCTAAACTTATGATTTTGGAAACTGTATTGATATTGAAACAAATTGAATTGAGAACCTTGTGTTACTAAATACTTGATTTGGAAGTTATCGAACTTATATAAAATTTGGTTTGTATAAGTATGATGTTGATTCGAAAACTATGGATTTGAAATGGTACTCAATTTGAAAAGTGAAAGCTTATATAATTGAAGTCTATATAAGTGTGATTTAATATACTATTGATTTTGGAAAGTATTTGATTTGAAAATGAAATATTATATATAATGGACTTTATATAAGTATGATATTTGAAAGTGATTTGAAAAGGTACTATATGATACATATTTTCGAAGTAAAGATATGGAAAGTGCCTTCTGCTTGATATCCGCTTTGTGGCAACATTGTGGATTCATTCTATCGATATTTCTCTGATTTTTGGTTTTCCAGATATGATACTCGAGTTTCCGTTGAATTCCATGGCAATCTCCATGGTCTTACGAGCGCAACTTCATAGCATAATCGCAGGGTTGGGGGCGGCCTACGGGTATTGATGTTTCCTAGGAGATCCAGGCGTAACCATTGTGTATCTGCGATCTATTGGGTTGCTTGGTAGCGTAATCAGCAGGGGCTGCGAGAGCTTAGGGTACGGATGTTTCCTGGGAGATCCAGGCATAACCATTGTGTATCTGCAGTACTACCAGTCTTCATGGCGTAATCGCAAGGTTGGGGGCGGCCTACGGGTACGGATGTTTCCTGTGGGATCCAGGCGTAACCATTGTGTATCCGCGATCCATGATCGACATTTTTTTTGGATTGTACTTTCCATATCTATTTTTAAAAGTTTTCTAGTATTTTCACCGGGTGTTGAAACAAGTCTACTAAGTACCTGGAGAATTCTAGCTTTGCGCCTGATCAACGCACTGCTAGAGTCTGCAGGAACGAGGATAAACTTGTTAAGACATCGAGTTATAAAATTATTTTAATAAAGTATTATATAAAGGATATTTTGATCATTTATTTTTACCTCTCTAAATATTATAAAATGTTTAAATTGTTTAAAATAAAGAAAAAAAATTTCAAATTGAAATCTATATAGTTTTAAAATAATGGTTCATCCTTGTCTTTCAACCTATTTTCCTTTCTAGCTATTCCAATTCTCCACCTTGTTAAACTTACCTATAACAACAGTTATCAGCTATAATTTTAATCTTCGTGCCATCTTGTCTTAATCCTATTTCATTCTATCTTTTCTGTGTTTCCATACCTCATTCCTTTTCGAGGACGAAAAGATTTGAGTGGGGGAGAGTGTAACAACCCTGTATTTTGTGATTCTTTTAATTATTTTAAATTAAATTTCCTAATTTGAAAACTTTATTTTATTTATTAAAATGGATAAATTTTGTAATTTTAAATATAAATTTTGATTTCTATGTGAATTATAATTTCAAACATGATTAAATAAGATATTTTCCAGAAATGTGATTCTTGGTCAATATGGTCAAACTTTGACTTTTAATTTAAAATTAAAAATTTTGAAATTTTGAAATCTATCTTTATTTTATGAAAGTAAATAAAATTTTAAGAATACTGCTTTTCGTTTCGTTGAAATCTTATTTATAATGTGAAAGTTATGCTTTTTCAATATTGTGTGTAATTTGTTGTATTTAACAAATTGTTTATTTTAAATTGTATAAATAATATTTTATTTGGTCATGTAATGTTCAAATTTATATTTATGTGGGTAAAATAACATGTTATGTATATATTTTTGTTTTAAAAAAACATTTTTAAAAGAGTAATTGACATTTTCCAGTGTCAGTTGTAATTTTGTTTACCAATTTTAATTCCTAGTTCAATTAATTAAAGAAATTCTTTATTTATTTTTCTATTTCCTTAAGATATTTGTAAAGATCCCGGACTCGGCCTTCGAAAATCGGCACTTGTACTTCACCTGTACTCAAAATGACGTAGATTCAAACGCCGAATCTGGTTCTCCGGAGCTTATAACAACATTAAGTATAACAACACAGCGGAAGAAAAAGAATATATCAATATATATATAACATTGATACAATGACAGATACAAAATCTGAGAAAATATGATACAACAGAATGGTACAACAAATATCAGTGTACATCAGAGATGTGATACTAGAAATAGCAGCGGAAAGAAAATAGATAACACCAGCAGCAGATAGAATATCTCCAATAGAATGCTCCAATCCATAGCTAGCGGAAAGCAAGGTCAGTCGTCCAAGGACTGACTAGCTCCAAATAATCTACTCAACCTGAATATATGAGAAACCCAACTCTAGACTGCCCGTGTGGAAAATGGTGGGCACTCAGAGTTTAGGAAGGGAACAATAAACTCCGGATCGGTCATGGGACTAGTGTGAGCAAGAAAAACAGTTTATCTTTAAAACAACAACAACAAAGCAAGTAGAAAAATATCCACAATGCTTTTGGAAAATGAAACTACCATAAGACCTCCCACCACACACACAATGCAAACGCAGAATTGGAGGAGATTTCTTCTTATGATAGTCAAAGATGCTTACTACGCAAATCATTGGATATTATTACTAGTGCATAGTGCAGAAAACATTTCGAAAGTATAATATTAATCTTAGCCAACATACGACCAGTATCGTATGCCTACTATAGCTACCATCTAAACAGTGGTGACCACCATAAGTAAATGGCAGGTTCTACAACTAAAACCGTACAGGGCTCGTATTGAAAAATGGATTTGCCAACAAATGGTCAGGCTAAGGAACTTCCTATGCCACGTAGGAAACGCCTCTGGCTGGACGCTCCGAGAGACAAACTGCTCTCTGCAAACAAAGCCGGGTTACCCTTGTAACTAGGTAACTCACGAATATGCCATCCCCTGGTCCTTTGGGACCTTTATCCGAGCGCTCGGTAACCAACATCACACATAATAAATAAAGTGTGTCCACATGTGTAACGACCCGGGTTTTTCATACAAGAAAAACCGGACCATTTTAGTTAAGAAGAAGAGGTAGAAGAAGAAAATAGAAAACAACAGCAGAATCTCACATACGCAGCGGAATAAAATATAATATATATATCAACAGATCTTTACACAAATCAAACTGTATCTGTATATATATATATACATCCAAATATATCATCAGAGTACATCTCATCAATATCATACAACTGAATACACAGCGGAAAAATAATAGCAAGTACGAGAGTACGTATCGTCATCCAGCTCGTCTCCTGAGCTCCACATCATCATATCCTGTAATTTATAATACTCGGTCTGACCCGAGCATCATATAAAACAATACCCGAGTCAGTCTGGAAAACCAGCGTGAGAAAATCACACTCAATTGATTATTAAAGTTTCAAAACCCTTTGAAAACAAAAGCATCTCGTAAGACCACGCCACAAATAAACATGTCGGGTTTTTACCTTACGATAGCTAAACACTTTATATCAAAATCCTCTGATATTATAATAGTGTCTACAGAAAGTAAAATATAATCTAGCTGAAATGCTTGCATCTCACATTTCAACAATAGTTGGGCACAATCAAAACCGTACAAGCACGTAGGGAAAATGGATTTCCAACGAATGACTAGGCACTGGGGTACCACCTATCACAGTACGTGGCCTAGATCACCGTACCGAGGAGTACGCCCGCTCCCCTGCAACACAAGGCCGGAACCATCCCTTACTGGATGATCCCGAATAAAATCACCCCACGGTTGGGATCAGCAACCGCACCACTAAGCCGAAATAAAAAGGGACATCTAGACAGGGATGACCTTACCCTCCAGTGGGAGCTACCCACGAAGCCTTGCTGCATAACCCCTGATTTTCAGTCATTCCCGGTTGATGAGGTTCGAGGCTAAACGATACCTTTTAGAGAACATATCCCTTAGAATGCCCATCGTCCGCTGACGATGTTTCGCAAGCATTCGTCCATACCAGTCCGTCCCGGGTTCGAACGGAACCGAAGGCACTATTCCTACTACATCCATTTTGGAAATATCCTTAGGATTAGTAGCGACTAGCCCTTGCACTTCACTGCTCCATCTTCGACTTCAAACACGTTACCCGAAACGTACAAACCGAATCGAAGTGGTATTCGAGTCTCCAGACCTAGAATCCCGGTATACGGAAACTCGATCCCGGTCTCTTCGAAACGATCAGCGCATTGGCTAATATTGATAGTCGGTTATTTAACTATCAATTAACATCCACAAGCAATCATCACACAATAAATAGTTTCCCACATTTATTTATTTGCCCAAATATCTTTCCAAGATATATTTCCAAATTTTCAAACTCCTTTTGAAATCAATTTCAAAACAGTTTCCGCTTACGGAATACATTTCCAAATATTTATTTCTCTGAAACACCAAGTACAAAACACTTAGATTTTAAAATAATTTAAAAACACTTTATTTTAAATATATCTTATAACATTGAAATTAAACTACTTTAGTACTTTATTAAAAATATATACTTTAAAATAAACCACTTTATAAATATAAACTAAATTTCTCCTTTTAAAACATAATAGCAAATCACTTTTATATAATTACTACAATAATATATTTTTGAAAATACTTACTTTAAAAAGTTAACATTTAAAAATAATAAATTTTCTAAAACATGCTTTTTAAAACATATTAAAACTTTTAACTTATATTAAAAACTACCTTGAAAACGTACTTGGCTATCCAGAGAAATACACTTCTCATTTCCATCCTTTAAAAATAAATCAACATTTATTTTAAACCAATTCATATCTCTTTATAAATTTCCACCTTGAATTTATATTCAAATATCCACTGATATTTTATTTTACTTTATAAACCCAGTTTTATATCTCCAAAATCTCACTTCTTTTAAAATTACAATTTTAAATAACTAAATCAATTTCCAATTGATTTTCCAATTTACTTTACTTTACTTTGAAATAAATTTCCTTTACTACTTCATTTATTTCAAAATACATTAACTTTTAGATTTATTCCTTTATTTGAGTTAAAACCCTTTTTAACTGAAAATACCAATTTTAAACTTCCAAAATTCCTTCTTTAGCCTTTAATTAAATTTAATCCTTACATTCAAAATAAATCCTTTATTCTTTAAATTTAATATCACTTTAGTTTAAAGTTAATATTTCCCTTGTTATTTCGAAATTTCCTTATTCCAATTCACTTGAATTATTTACTTAAAATTTACTCTTTTATTTCTTTCAAAATCCAATTCAATATATTTTGATAACTCCTTTTATTGAAATATTCAATCCAACCATATCATCCAATATTTCAATCATCAATAAAATCATCACAGGATATCAATATTCATAGAACAGAATATCTAATAATCTAAATAATTCTGAGGAATCCAGTTGGATCCCTCCAACCTGTTTCCCTGCATCCACAAACGTTAGCACAATACCAATTCCACTTCAAAGTGGAATATCGCGGTATATGGGATTTGTATAAATCATCCGCTATTATGCGGCGCATAGGGTCTCATCCGCTATATAAATGCGGGAATATCAACAACTCAAATATATACATATGCCAATATGTATATATTGCTATATACTACTATATATAGTATAGCACATCAATCAATGCAATCATCCAATCAATTATTTAAATTTAGCCATTTAAATTTAAATCTAACTGAGTGAGATTAACTCACCTTTATTTCTTTATTAGCATCCATTTGCAATCCAGCTTGCTTCTTTTCAGATGTGGACCTTGAAAAATAATTTATGTGATTTATTAATATTCGAACTAATCGTGAAATCAATTACCGTTTAATAAAGTTAACTTTGCACAAGAATTAAATTTTGACTAATGATTTAATTTTAAACTAATCTTCCTGTAATAACCCATATCTTAATTACTAAGTACTTTAATAAGCTAACAAATTAGTCTTTTAAATATATTATTTAAAAGTGTGACTGTATTTCTTTTTCTTTCCTCTCTTTTTTTTTTTTGAACTATCTATATATTATAAAATCCTAATCTATCTAAAATGCATTAAAAATTCTTATTATCATATAAATTTTCAAAACTCTTGATTTGTTTTACTGTTTACATCTGTTAAAAATTTAAAATAAGGCAAACATGAATTTCATTTCCTTCTTAAATTAAACAAGGGATGAAATGTTAAAATCTATGAACTAAACAGATCTGCCCAAAATTACAAATCCTATACCTTACTGGACGATGCGAACCAGGCCTCGAGCCTTCCTCGCCAAACTGCCCAGTCTCCAATTGCGCCCGCGAGACCCCTACTTCCACTGCCGAGGGCTACCACATCACCATCCATATTGATTGACTTCGCTGCCTTATCGAAAACCCCAACCCTCGACTGTCGTACGAAGCTATGCCCTAGCTCTCGCGAAACCCCACACAGCCCGATCCTTCCACTAGATCGTCGAACTGCCCTCCACGCGAGCCAGTCGCTCCACGAAATCGAGTCACCGAAGACACACGCGCCTCCTATGTTGAATCGTGAGCTTCCAATTCACCAACAACCCATCACAACCACGGTCGCTTCTCCCTAACGAGATGAACTCGATATTGAACGCTAATCATTTTTCAAAACCCTAGCTGAACCCAGACAGTTTGGACGATTCGAAGCTTCAACTCGTACTAGAGACGACGAGCTCGGCCTCGAGAATGAATTGAGAGGAAATGGGAAGGATTCGATTAAAGAAATTTTAGGGAAATCATTTTTTTTTATTAGATGTTTCGGCTGAGGTTTATATTTCATTCTTTTGGCTTTCGAAGTAAGCCTCTGAGGAAAGAAAAGAAGGGTACACGATGAAGTAGAAAGTAGGTCGGTTGTGATGTTATTAAAAGAGGGAACATGATTTGGAAGGAAGGCTGCGTGCCATCATTAGGCTGCAACAGTGATTCTGGAAAGAACGAAAAAGCTCTCCGATGTGAACGAAAAGGAAAACAGCTTGACTAATCAATATATATATTTTATTGATTTCGATATAAATCCAACGCGTTTATATATCGTACACTTACATAACAACTCCAATCACTACGAAAATTGAAATCCGGTAATAATACAATATTACGGACCCAATAGAACTGGTTTCGTCGAATTCCGAGACTGTGCCTCGGACGGCTATTGTTAAATTCAATTTCAACGATATATTTTTAAAACTGAACAAAACTCTTTAAAATTCCATTTTAAAAGTTTCATCACCTTCAATATTAACAATATAAATTTTCTGAACCTTTAAACTATTTTCAATAGGCTCAAAACTCAGGATTCTCTATTTTACCCTATCCCGATAATTAAATTTAATAATTAATTATCCAAATAAATACTGTATTTTTGAAATTAAAGTTAAAATTTAACCTTCGAATATTTAAAATAAATTAAATATTCACATTTCAAATATACAAAAATTCCGGGTCGTCACATTCCTCCCCCCTTAAAAGAATTTCGTCCCCGAAATT
This sequence comes from Allium fistulosum, assembly GCA_030737815.1. NCBI lineage: Eukaryota > Viridiplantae > Streptophyta > Magnoliopsida > Asparagales > Amaryllidaceae > Allium > Allium fistulosum. The sequence continues at coordinate 243,051,255 of CM060902.1, forward strand.
ACCAGTTAGGAAGAATGTCCCATATCCCGTTAGCTATTTCCCAAATTCAAACAGTTTTAACAGTACCCAACCAATCTTTTATTAATGATACACTAATCATCTTTTAACTTCCCAAACTTATTCATAAGTTCAACCCATATCACCTACTTATCAATTCAAATTTTAAATTCGAATTCAAATTTTAACTTATCAAAATTTCTCAAAATTTTTCTAACTCCCTAAATTTCCGAAAAATTTCGCCAGCGTCTCCTTTGCGCGGCTAGCTCGGTACTATTACAAAATGGCTCTACGGCCTCCCAATCTCAAAAAGAAAACAAAAAGCCAAGTGGCTGGATCAAAAACCCAATCAAATTTCATATAGAAATTCAAATACATACCTTTTTGTCGGGCCATTAAATTTTTATCTTCTAAATCAAAAATCCCAATTATCCATTGCTTTTATATACCTGTATATCCTACTAAGCAATAATATTCAATCACAAATCCAAAGTCATTTTATACTTTCCTTTACAAATTTTCAATATTTGTTTTACTTAAGCCCGTACGATGCACATATATCATCCGTACGCAATATCACATTTGATCGCTCAATCGATCACACAATTCCATTTCCGAACTAGTATCGTTCACCCGACTTCCTAGTGCGGACTCAGATCTGGTTCCTTGATCAGAAACCGTCATTCTCCTTGCATAGCCACCAACTATGATAGAGAATATCCAGAATCAATCAACAATCCATATCCAGGTTCGCCATCGAAAATCGAGTGAAAAATCCTGATTTGGATCGAAAAAAACTATCTCGAAATTCTGTGTTCGAATCCGGATCAAATAGCTATGCGAATAAATAATATACGTACACCTTACGTATTAATTTCAATTGATTATCAGTTATATCAATTCTCTTTTATTCACATTCCTTTTTGATTGTTATCCCCTTATTCACAACTATCCCATTTCACAACTTCAGTTTTAGTCTTCATTCAACTATTCACTTAGTATATATATATATTTCTATTCCAAAAATTACTAAGTATATCTCCAATACAAATTTTCTTAAGAATTTCATTCTTCAATTCTTAAGTTCATATAAATTTTCTTATATTTATTTACTACTTCACCACTGAAGTGTATATTCAAATTGAACTCCCATTTCATATGAATTTCAACTTACTTCAATTTACTACTTCATTTCCAATTTAAATACTTATTCCACATTTCATTCAGATTTTCATTTCTAATAATTTTCTTAAATTCAATTCATCTCCAACTTCCAAAAATTGAATTTTATTTAGCTCGAAAACAATCCAAGTTAATTCATTCAATAACTATTTCCCAACTTATTTAAACCACTCCTCTGTTGAGTTCAGTTTCCATTCAACATTTACTTAAGTCAATAACTTAAGTTTATTTTCCATTTAACCAACCCTTTTAAGTTTTATTTCCATCTTTCATTTGATTCTTATTTAATCAAATTCCATCCATTTATTTATTTTCACTTATTCGGATTCCATTCGAAATCCAAACCATTACTATTTTAATCCAATTTCATTAATTCCCAATTCAATTTCATTAACTAATTTATTATCTCATTAGTTCCTCCACTGGTTAAGATTAAATACTTTCTTTTTAATTCCTAATATCACTTCACTTAATTATCTTAAGTTCAATTTATTTTATAATTCAAGTTTGGATTTATTAAGATTGCTCATCTTAGTCGTTTCCATTTGATAATTACAATTTCATTTCTATTAATAAGTTTTAACTTACTTACTTAAGATCTAGGACTATTCATTTAAGTCCATTTCCATCTTCATATCAAATTTCAAATTATTACACTTAAGAACTTAAGAATATGAATTTCTTTACACAATTATAAGCATTTTACATTACCTTTATATCGAATTCAATTCGACTTCAACTTACTTACATTTAATTCAATTCCAATTCTCAATTTTATTTAACTTATCTTAAGTTAAATTCAAATATATTTTATTCACCTTCATATACCCGAATTAAATTTTAATTCCAGGATACCATTTTATACAAGTTTTACAATTCATTCACCTTCAAGTTCTCTAACTCTTTTATCTACCAGCTTATATTACTCATTGAGTTAATTTCATCTCATAATTATAATCCCAGAATTTAACTTTCATTCCTTTCCTATTTCAATCAACTTCATTCTATACTTTATTTTGTTGATTCATTTAAATTTCTACATTTATATTTAAAATAGAATTCCCAGAATTCAATTGCTCGGTTTTTATTTCAAAAACCATTTTGAATCCATAAATAACTCATACACACCTGGTATATCACATCAAATCCCAATTTCCAAAATAATCTGCTTTTACCAAACAATTTTCCCTTTGAATTTTAAAACCAACTCAATTCACAATCATTTTCAATTTAAAACAGTTTGGTAGCAATTTCTCTTAGGAAACTCGAAAATAGATATCGATGATGCTGCAGTCATCACCGAAATTATTTTCCAGCGACCGAAAGAGAATTTAATGCTTTTATCTCTTTAAAACCTTTCAAATATTTTAAATCCCAAATCTCTCTAGATCTCAAATTCGATTCAAAAATATTTCTCAAATAATTCCACTATTATTTCTCCAACACCTTTGAAAACCATTTTAAATCCAAAGGAATTTTAAATCCTTCCAAATTCTCAACTCATCCCATTCATGTTTAAACATTACCTTGAAATTCTATTTCAAATTACAAATTTCATTTGTTTATGAACTTATCTCATTGATTATAAATCACATTTGTAATTCACATTTGTATATAAAGTTTATCTCAATTTATAAATTGCATTTAGTCTATATTTCAAATTCCATTTGTTATATAAATTTATTCTTCAACTTAGGTTATAAGTTTCAATTTCTACTCAATAATGAGACTAACTTATTATTGTCATTTTCTAACAACCAAGCATCCAAATATATAACTATAATAATTTCAAATAATAATTTCTTTTATATACAAAATAATTTGGGCAAAATTATTTCATTCACCCTATTTAAAACAATATTGTGTCGAACCGTTCTATTCAAGTGTTTAGAAACCCCTTCGATACAGTTGTCCAGACTGTGCCGACGAAGGTTCATATGCCACTCAATAAACCAACCAACACAATATAAAATCATTTTATATTCACTAACAAATACGCGCTCATATCTATTAATACTCTCAAAATTCCCAACAGAGCCAAGGTTGTCGCCAGCCTAAGCTCTGATACCAAGTGTAACGACCCGGGTTTTTCATACAAGAAAAACCGGACCATTTTAGTTAAGAAGAAGAGGTAGAAGAAGAAAATAGAAAACAACAGCAGAATCTCACATACGCAGCGGAATAAAATATAATATATATATCAACAGATCTTTACACAAATCAAACTGTATCTGTATATATATATATACATCCAAATATATCATCAGAGTACATCTCATCAATATCATACAACTGAATACACAGCGGAAAAATAATAGCAAGTACGAGAGTACGTATCGTCATCCAGCTCGTCTCCTGAGCTCCACATCATCATATCCTGTAATTTATAATACTCGGTCTGACCCGAGCATCATATAAAACAATACCCGAGTCAGTCTGGAAAACCAGCGTGAGAAAATCACACTCAATTGATTATTAAAGTTTCAAAACCCTTTGAAAACAAAAGCATCTCGTAAGACCACGCCACAAATAAACATGTCGGGTTTTTACCTTACGATAGCTAAACACTTTATATCAAAATCCTCTGATATTATAATAGTGTCTACAGAAAGTAAAATATAATCTAGCTGAAATGCTTGCATCTCACATTTCAACAATAGTTGGGCACAATCAAAACCGTACAAGCACGTAGGGAAAATGGATTTCCAACGAATGACTAGGCACTGGGGTACCACCTATCACAGTACGTGGCCTAGATCACCGTACCGAGGAGTACGCCCGCTCCCCTGCAACACAAGGCCGGAACCATCCCTTACTGGATGATCCCGAATAAAATCACCCCACGGTTGGGATCAGCAACCGCACCACTAAGCCGAAATAAAAAGGGACATCTAGACAGGGATGACCTTACCCTCCAGTGGGAGCTACCCACGAAGCCTTGCTGCATAACCCCTGATTTTCAGTCATTCCCGGTTGATGAGGTTCGAGGCTAAACGATACCTTTTAGAGAACATATCCCTTAGAATGCCCATCGTCCGCTGACGATGTTTCGCAAGCATTCGTCCATACCAGTCCGTCCCGGGTTCGAACGGAACCGAAGGCACTATTCCTACTACATCCATTTTGGAAATATCCTTAGGATTAGTAGCGACTAGCCCTTGCACTTCACTGCTCCATCTTCGACTTCAAACACGTTACCCGAAACGTACAAACCGAATCGAAGTGGTATTCGAGTCTCCAGACCTAGAATCCCGGTATACGGAAACTCGATCCCGGTCTCTTCGAAACGATCAGCGCATTGGCTAATATTGATAGTCGGTTATTTAACTATCAATTAACATCCACAAGCAATCATCACACAATAAATAGTTTCCCACATTTATTTATTTGCCCAAATATCTTTCCAAGATATATTTCCAAATTTTCAAACTCCTTTTGAAATCAATTTCAAAACAGTTTCCGCTTACGGAATACATTTCCAAATATTTATTTCTCTGAAACACCAAGTACAAAACACTTAGATTTTAAAATAATTTAAAAACACTTTATTTTAAATATATCTTATAACATTGAAATTAAACTACTTTAGTACTTTATTAAAAATATATACTTTAAAATAAACCACTTTATAAATATAAACTAAATTTCTCCTTTTAAAACATAATAGCAAATCACTTTTATATAATTACTACAATAATATATTTTTGAAAATACTTACTTTAAAAAGTTAACATTTAAAAATAATAAATTTTCTAAAACATGCTTTTTAAAACATATTAAAACTTTTAACTTATATTAAAAACTACCTTGAAAACGTACTTGGCTATCCAGAGAAATACACTTCTCATTTCCATCCTTTAAAAATAAATCAACATTTATTTTAAACCAATTCATATCTCTTTATAAATTTCCACCTTGAATTTATATTCAAATATCCACTGATATTTTATTTTACTTTATAAACCCAGTTTTATATCTCCAAAATCTCACTTCTTTTAAAATTACAATTTTAAATAACTAAATCAATTTCCAATTGATTTTCCAATTTACTTTACTTTACTTTGAAATAAATTTCCTTTACTACTTCATTTATTTCAAAATACATTAACTTTTAGATTTATTCCTTTATTTGAGTTAAAACCCTTTTTAACTGAAAATACCAATTTTAAACTTCCAAAATTCCTTCTTTAGCCTTTAATTAAATTTAATCCTTACATTCAAAATAAATCCTTTATTCTTTAAATTTAATATCACTTTAGTTTAAAGTTAATATTTCCCTTGTTATTTCGAAATTTCCTTATTCCAATTCACTTGAATTATTTACTTAAAATTTACTCTTTTATTTCTTTCAAAATCCAATTCAATATATTTTGATAACTCCTTTTATTGAAATATTCAATCCAACCATATCATCCAATATTTCAATCATCAATAAAATCATCACAGGATATCAATATTCATAGAACAGAATATCTAATAATCTAAATAATTCTGAGGAATCCAGTTGGATCCCTCCAACCTGTTTCCCTGCATCCACAAACGTTAGCACAATACCAATTCCACTTCAAAGTGGAATATCGCGGTATATGGGATTTGTATAAATCATCCGCTATTATGCGGCGCATAGGGTCTCATCCGCTATATAAATGCGGGAATATCAACAACTCAAATATATACATATGCCAATATGTATATATTGCTATATACTACTATATATAGTATAGCACATCAATCAATGCAATCATCCAATCAATTATTTAAATTTAGCCATTTAAATTTAAATCTAACTGAGTGAGATTAACTCACCTTTATTTCTTTATTAGCATCCATTTGCAATCCAGCTTGCTTCTTTTCAGATGTGGACCTTGAAAAATAATTTATGTGATTTATTAATATTCGAACTAATCGTGAAATCAATTACCGTTTAATAAAGTTAACTTTGCACAAGAATTAAATTTTGACTAATGATTTAATTTTAAACTAATCTTCCTGTAATAACCCATATCTTAATTACTAAGTACTTTAATAAGCTAACAAATTAGTCTTTTAAATATATTATTTAAAAGTGTGACTGTATTTCTTTTTCTTTCCTCTCTTTTTTTTTTTTTTTTTGAACTATCTATATATTATAAAATCCTAATCTATCTAAAATGCATTAAAAATTCTTATTATCATATAAATTTTCAAAACTCTTGATTTGTTTTACTGTTTACATCTGTTAAAAATTTAAAATAAGGCAAACATGAATTTCATTTCCTTCTTAAATTAAACAAGGGATGAAATGTTAAAATCTATGAACTAAACAGATCTGCCCAAAATTACAAATCCTATACCTTACTGGACGATGCGAACCAGGCCTCGAGCCTTCCTCGCCAAACTGCCCAGTCTCCAATTGCGCCCGCGAGACCCCTACTTCCACTGCCGAGGGCTACCACATCACCATCCATATTGATTGACTTCGCTGCCTTATCGAAAACCCCAACCCTCGACTGTCGTACGAAGCTATGCCCTAGCTCTCGCGAAACCCCACACAGCCCGATCCTTCCACTAGATCGTCGAACTGCCCTCCACGCGAGCCAGTCGCTCCACGAAATCGAGTCACCGAAGACACACGCGCCTCCTATGTTGAATCGTGAGCTTCCAATTCACCAACAACCCATCACAACCACGGTCGCTTCTCCCTAACGAGATGAACTCGATATTGAACGCTAATCATTTTTCGAAACCCTAGCTGAACCCAGACAGTTTGGACGATTCGAAGCTTCAACTCGTACTAGAGACGACGAGCTCGGCCTCGAGAATGAATTGAGAGGAAATGGGAAGGATTCGATTAAAGAAATTTTAGGGAAATCATTTTTTTTTATTAGATGTTTCGGCTGAGGTTTATATTTCATTCTTTTGGCTTTCGAAGTAAGCCTCTGAGGAAAGAAAAGAAGGGTACACGATGAAGTAGAAAGTAGGTCGGTTGTGATGTTATTAAAAGAGGGAACATGATTTGGAAGGAAGGCTGCGTGCCATCATTAGGCTGCAACAGTGATTCTGGAAAGAACGAAAAAGCTCTCCGATGTGAACGAAAAGGAAAACAGCTTGACTAATCAATATATATATTTTATTGATTTCGATATAAATCCAACGCGTTTATATATCGTACACTTACATAACAACTCCAATCACTACGAAAATTGAAATCCGGTAATAATACAATATTACGGACCCAATAGAACTGGTTTCGTCGAATTCCGAGACTGTGCCTCGGACGGCTATTGTTAAATTCAATTTCAACGATATATTTTTAAAACTGAACAAAACTCTTTAAAATTCCATTTTAAAAGTTTCATCACCTTCAATATTAACAATATAAATTTTCTGAACCTTTAAACTATTTTCAATAGGCTCAAAACTCAGGATTCTCTATTTTACCCTATCCCGATAATTAAATTTAATAATTAATTATCCAAATAAATACTGTATTTTTGAAATTAAAGTTAAAATTTAACCTTCGAATATTTAAAATAAATTAAATATTCACATTTCAAATATACAAAAATTCCGGGTCGTCACAACATGAGTAAGTATCTGGGCTCCATACCATGATACCACTCCTTTCCAGAAGGAAATGACATACCCTAAAGAGCGCGACCCTCATAACCTTACCGCAACATTCCTGTTTCGACCATTTCCGGGTTGTGAGGCTCTGACGAAGTCTCGTCCACAAAGCTACACTTTGGCACAAAGCCATGCTTTGGGTCAACAGATGATCAAAGTAATGATCACAAAGATAAATGATCAAACAAATGATCATATCACAAATGATCAAACAATGATCATCACACAGCAACACTCAGCATGTCACGTTACCAAATTGGGAGTATATCGCTGATAACCTTCAACTACATAACCTCTGAGCTCATACGTCTCAGAGAAGGGTGTTAAGCTAAGAGAATAAATTCTCCGCCACCAACAGAAATGTATTTGAAAGAAATTTGCTTTATATCTCAAAGTGTAATGTCAGACATGTAACCATACAAGTCTGTTCCGGGTTCGAACAGAACCGAAGGCACTTCCGAAGAAGCCCTTGCAAATCCGGATAATTTTCTAATCAAGTCCGGACTTCCCATCACAAAGGATGCTAGAATCTCTATACCGGAGACCAGTCGATGCAGAGACATTCGACGAGTTGTCCTTTCGTTTTCGAAAATATCCGGTCTTCACCACCGATCTTCAAATGCTACCCATATACGACGTATCATTATTCGGAATGGGTTATGTGACACAAAGGTCCTCTCCCGGCTAAACCGAATAACGAGCGCAATATTTGAAAACATATGGATATTGGGATTTCAATTAAGTCACAACTTAAACCCAAACTTTCTTTTTCAAATGGTTAAACAAATTACCATCTACAAATCTTTAAACAAAAGATTCATTTTAACAACCTTCAATGGTTTAAACAATTTCCATACTTTAATCTTTTAAACAAAAGATTCATTCACAGATTTTCCAAATTAATTTCCATTTCAACTGGATTAACTCATTAAATCTTTAAAACAAAGATTTAACTTATAGCTTTCAAAACAATTCCATTTCAAATGGTTTAAATAAACCACTATTTTAAATCTGTTAAAAATAAACAGATTCATTTCATAGCTTTCAAAAACAATTCACTTATAACTTGGAAAACCATTTTTCAATTCAAACTTGAAATTCCTTTAATTAAACTGGAATTTCATTTCTTATCTGAAAGCTTTTTATCACTTGAAAACAAACAGTTTTCATTTTGGAAACTCTGATTCATTCATACGAGTTGAAATCCTTGGGTTAAATTCAACTTCTCAAACAATACTTTAAAAATGGTTTATATAAACACATTTTTAACATTTTTAACCATAATTTATAATCATGGAATTCAATTCCAAATTTGAATTCAAATTCAAATTAAATTATTTAAATTTCAAAACTTAATCAAGTTATTCAAAATAACGTTTATCTTAGAAACCCCATTTCAAAAGCTTTAACATTTAACCCAAATCCATTTCCAAAATCAATTAAAATTAAAATTTCAATTTCAAAAATATTAAATTTAAATTATCTGTGACTTAACCAATTTCCACGTGAAATCCATATTTGTGTGTGTATGATGTAGTCCAGGGGTTTCACACAGTAGTGCAACATCATTCAATCATCACATATCAAAATACAGAAATATAGTTGATAAGGGGTATAAATATAACACTTATCTTTCATTCACAGATCACAGATATATAAAGGTCACAGATAATAAATTACAGGTCACAACACAAATCAGGATATATCACAAAGCATCACAAATCAGGGACATCAAACAATTCAACCATTCAACAAAATCCAAACATCCATAAGTAAGGTCAATTTATTTATCTGATTAAATTAAATCAGATTAATTACTATGAATAAATTTGCTAGACATGGTAAATTAATAATCAATTAATTACAAAACATTTGATAAATCATTCTTTAATTAATCATTTATTAACCCATAATTAATAATGAATTCTTAATTTATTATTCCAAATAAATTACGATAACTAATTAATTACTTCTTAATTAATTATTATTCTTAACCCTTTTCATAAATTTATTAACCTTTAATGAATAGTTTATCCTTAATTAATTGTTCTTAATTTATTTTAATGAGCAACTAATTTCTTAATTACTTCCACAAAGTAATTACACTTAAACAATTTCACAAATGATTATTATTAATTAATTAATCTAATTGATAGTTACAATTAATCACACTAATCAATACTTAATAATCCTTAGTTAATTTTCTTCATTAACTAATAAAATTTCCTTAATCACTTCTAATTAATCTCTAATTATAGATTAATCTAAATCATTACTTATCCATTTTTATTAATTTAATAATTACAAATCATTAAATCTTTATTTATTTAAAGATAGAAACATTTCTCTTATAAATGATCGACTTATCATTAACAAGGTATTTTAAAACAATTTACTTTCATATTTCAAAACCCAGGTTTTACAATTTTAAAACTTACAGGTTTTAAACCCTATAACAACTTACCCGAGCCATCTCAACGAAATCCCAAACATCACTTCGAGTAACTCACGTTTCCACCTTCCTTCGAGAAAAACTCTCGTTTCCCCGAGTACGACTTCGAGTTTCCTGCCTCCTTTCCCAAACCTTTAAAATCAATGACTGATACGAACGTGCACCGTGCACATGCGCAACATCACCGAGCACCTCCGGTTGACGTCTCATCGTCGAACGAGTCGACGTTCATCCAAGCATCCTCTTCCGACTTCAAGAATTTCCATCAACCCCTCGAATCAAAATCGAGTACAACCCGATACCTGGAACAACTGAACCTCCTCAACCGAATTCCTATCAACGTCTCGCTCCTTCAACTCCGACCACCTGAGCGCCAGCGACTTCGGCCATGTACTCGTAAGCTACCCAACTATCATTCCCCAAAAGCTTACTACACTCGATCAACTACACAAGTCGTAGTGATCGATTCATCATTTCAAGTCAAAACTAGGGTTCTAGATGAAAATTCACTACCGCAACTTCCACTGTGAATTTCAACACCTTCCAGAATTTTTCCCATCAACTCCTAACTCTCCTTCATCATCTGGAAGAACCCCGAGCCCTCAAGATACATAGATCACCAGAAAATGCTAAAAGTTCATTTTTAGTTCAAACAGGAATTGTGTATTCATCCCTAAATTATAAACAATGATTCTTGATTTAAAAATCATGATTTAGTTGATGTTTTAGATTTATAATACTGAATTAATAAATTACACAGTTTGAATTTTTTATTTATATCAATATACACTGATGTTTAAATATTTCCAGAGGCAACATGCCTTATTTTGTCTAATTTAAAATTTTAAACATAAATCTAGGTTAAACCAAACAACATTTGTTTGATAATCAGACCCTATCAAACACTAGATCATGTGATAAGGATTTCTTTTAAGTAAAAATTGAGCCTGTAAACATGACAAAGCACCATATATATATATATATACAGTATGCACAAAATCAAATATTCATGTCAGATTTTACCTATATACCCATGTGATACTTATTAATATTCAATCCAAACTGACGTGCAACCTCATTATGTTTTAAAATTTAAAAAAAATTACTCACCCAATACAACATTAAAATTTATGGTTTTCTTTTTAAAAATCATGTTTTCCTAAGACAATTCAAGATATATACTTGAATCAGCCAATTACATCATTTGGTTATATCATGTTATTAAAAATTGCTACTGTGTTTCTTGTTCCAGAGGAATTTCAAAACTTTGAATACTTAAACATGTTTTTAAAACCTAAATTATAATTTCACAAACTCGTCTTTTTTAAAACTCAAAGTCTAATAGTAATTAGATAAGGAGTTTTGTGATTTTGGTTTGTTTTTAAACTCCGTAAATAGAAACAGAGCTAATATATGTTATTAACAGACATGCATACAATATTATTATACATATATATATGCCTTCATTCCTAAACCAACAGGCAAACAAATTACTCATCATATTTTCAAGGATTATTTCATGCATTCACACATACAGGTAGATCAAACTTAAAGATAAAGGTTACTCACATTGAAAATGGCAGAGAAGAACAGAGATCTGAAACTTGAATTATTTGAAGTCATTTGATCTTCTGCTTGAACGTGATGCTTACATTCTTCAGTTTTAAGTTTGAACTTTTATGCTTGATCAGGTTGCAGGTTTTGAAACTGTTATTGGAAACTTTTGATCTCTGGTTTTGTATTGATAGTAGATTGTTGTTTTTATTGAATTTTGTTGAAGTTTTTAGTTGATATTCACTTCAGTTTTTCTTAGCTTTGAAGGAACGAAACTGAATGAAAATATTGATATATAGAAATGTGTTTTACTGGGTGATGTGTATATATTTCTTTATACAGGTTGATTATGGGTTGTACAAAACAGGACAGGGGTATTTTCCTTTCTACTTGTTTCATTCTTTGACAAGTGTTCATATATATGTTTATATCTTCTTTTCTTTATTGTCCTGTTTCATACTTGAAGATATTTTGTATTTCTTTTTGAATGTATATGTTTGTTCATACTTATCCACTTTAGTTTGTACATATAGGAAGATAATTTTTCTTGTGTTGGTGGCTGAAGTGATATATTTTTTTCTTTATACAATTCGAATTGACTAATGTTGCTAGCATTAAATATATGAGTACTTTATGTCTCTTGTTTTGCTTTGTCTTAGTTCTTACTTCTTGCCTTGCTTTTCGGCTGATATGATTATGTTTTTGGTGGCTGCAGATCTCATAATTTTGATGGCTGAAGATTTAAACTTTTATTGCCTTTGTCTTCTTCCTTGCAAGTGTATATATATGCATACTTGTTGCCTTACTTGTTCATTTTTAAGTATACAGGTGATAATGTTGTTAGATTTTAGCAAATTGTTTACTTTATGTTTTTATTTCTAATTTAAATTATTATTGTTAATTTCTTTACTTCTATATTAATTGTCTAATATTTATTTTATAAATTTAAACAATTATTAATCATTAATTCTAATATTTATTATTATCATTTATTATTAAACCATTTATTTAAGATTTAAATTCATATAAATATATATCTATATATATTCAATTTTTACTCATATATGCTCGTATACATATATATATTCATATATATTCACACATATTCACACATATTAATATATATTTATAATATTTAAAGTTTAAATGATATATACCAAATTTATTTGAGTTCAGGGAAACTCACATCACTTTACCATTTTTAACTTTACAATTTTACAATTTTATCCAAAATCAAATTAATTATCGATTTAAATTAAATTAAAATCCAGGGTCGTTACAATCTTATTTTGTTCTCATTCTCACTTTGTTTTGTTCCTCATTTATCTTATTTATGTGAATTTTATTTGTTTTAGAGTGAAGTAGAAATTTTTCTAAGGCTAGTGATAATTTATTTGTAGTTTTTGAACCCTGTTTCCAATTTTTGAGCAATTTCTTTAATTCTTTTTCTATTTTTTTAAAATTAATTATTTAATTCTATTTTATATTAATTTGTTTCAGTTTTAAAAGTAAATTACTGATTTTATTTTGTTTTAAATTGAATTAAAGAAAAGGAAATATGAAAGGTTTTAAAAGCTTGGAAACTTAAGTCTTTTCACCTCCTAAAGTCCTTTCACTTGCTATAACCTTTCCATTACTCCTTTAGCCATGACTTTCTTTATGCAATTCACGTGAAAACATCACTTTCTCATTCCTCATTCACGTATGTTTTCAGATCTGAAGAAAAAGAATGGTAATGTCTTCCTCTTTTCTATTCTTTTTCACCTTCTTTTATTGCTTTTCCTTTGTAAATTGCCTTGAAATCTTCATGATTTGCTTGGCCATACTCCTCCACCACCTCCTCCGACCAATGCCACCACTGTCCATGGCCACTCCACTATCCTTTCCCTCTGAGTTGACCAGGCGGTGAGCCCCCTTGAAGCTATCATCACCAAATGTTGCAAAATCACCTTAAAACAACCATAGCCGAGCACCCCCTTGATCACCACTCCATTTTCCACCACCACCACCACCTTTGGCCACCACCACCATCTTGTCCAGACCCTACCTCACCACTCCTGCCTCTGACCTGAGTTGTACACCCTCTGGCCGATCCTAACCACCCATGCCCGAGCCTAAAGTTTGACCAAATCTCCACTAGTTTGCCTAGAAACCCCTTCACCTTCTCTAGTTGTAACTTCCACCACTTGTTCTACCTTGTAGCCTTACCTTTTCCAAACCCGTACCTGATCCAAACCAAGTACAAACCTGACCTAATTGATCCCCTAGGCCATGCAAACAAGTAGAGAAAGCAAGGCAAAATGTTTCATATTCAAATCGTTTTTTGTTTCAAAGTTATTCAAATTCAATCGTATTAATTTTTAACTATTATTTTGGTTTTATTTTTGGGTTGTAACACAAGATCTATAACGTGGATCTCGCTCTCCACTCAAGTTCGTAGCATTGTCATTGTGTTTTGGTTTTTGTTGTGTCATTTTAACTTACTTCTCCAACAAAAGAGGTGAGTAAATCTCACTAGACATTTATACTTATGCAATTGTGAAACGACAACAATTGAATGTGTAGAATTTTATATGATGTTATAACTGTCTGTGATGATTTATTTATATGATGTTAAACCTGTTTAATTACCTGTCATATCATCTGTTACTGTTATATATTGTATACTGTTTATTTTATATCTGTTTATCACACTGCAAGTTCCCTGTAGAATAGAATCACTATGGGTTGAAATGATACATTACCCGAACGGACTTTAGAATAGGGAAAAATCGTTATGGGCTGAAATGATAGGCCTGAACAGTTTTTATTTATTTTATTTTAACTTGGGATTGCGGGTTTGAAATGATAGAACCCGGATTTTTTCTTTTTAAACTGCGGATTGAAATGATACATATCTGTATCACTTGACCTATGTTAGAAAACTATATACAGGCCCGTGGTTATTTTTATAAAGTATTTTGAATATTTTAAATATGTTTAAGAGTGTAAAGTTATGAAAATTTGACTTAAATTGAATTTTTATAAGTTTAAATAGTGAAATTAGGAATTTTCTATAAGTTAAAAATGTTGAAAACGAATAGAAATGGAATTTTTGAAAATATAACTTAAGCTAGAAAATTTTGGAATTTTGGTTAAAATGAGAAAATAATAAATAAAAATGAAAATAAATATGAAAATTTATTGGAGAATGGAAATAAAATTTAAGTGTTATGTTTATTTATTAAAAATGTGAAGAAAAGAAATTTACACTTGAATTTGTTAAATAATTCATTGAAATTTGATTTAACTATAATGGATTTATTTAATAAAAATCATGTGTTAAATGATATATTATATAAACATTTTTAAATGTTAAAACATGATTTTTAGAATACTAAAAGGGTTTAAATAAATTTTATTATTGGCTGGAAACACACTAAAATCTGAAAAATACTTTTAATAGCATTCAGAAATGCTATGATTTCAGAATTGAACTAAAACTTAGTAAAAAGAGGCTATTACAGCATTTCTGAAATGCTGTAGTTGCTGTAGTAAATGTAAAGGCTAAGAACTTAATAAAGGGCTATTACAGCAGTTCTATAAACTGCTGTAGCTGCCTGCTGTCTTTGCTGAAATTAAGAAAAACCGTTGTTTTTGAACCTGAGCTATTACAACATTTCTGGAAATGTTGTCTTTGCTGTTTTAAACTAAATTTCAACTAAAATGAGATAAAACAACAGTTTTAAAGTGCTGTCTTTGCTGAAATAAAATGTTTACAAATATAACTTATAACAGCTTTTTCTAAATGCTGTGAAAGGCTGAAATTTTCAATGTTTATGGATTTTGACCTAGTAAATGAACTCAGAATGATTTGAAACTTTGGAAATTGAATACTTGGCTTGAAAGAATAATAATTTCACTTTTAAACGGTTAGAATGGAAAACTATTTAAAGGTTGATTTGATAAGATAATAAATGAATGATATTTTGGAATTTTAAAGGGTATTAAATTTGATAATTGAATTTGAATTCAAATAATGATTTGAAAGGAAGTTTTGAAAGGATATGATATTGTAGTATATTGAAATGGGTTGTAAATGATTTAATCTTTATTTTGATAAAGATTTAGATTTCGAATGATATTAAATTTTTGAAATATAAAATATTATTTTGAAATATTATAACCACGGGTATACTTCTCTGTATGTCATTTGATTTCCTGATGATGGCTGTTGTCACGTTCTGAATTTCAGCGTTCGAAAATCAACACCCGTACTTCACTTGTACTCGAATGCCGCAGATCCAATCGTTGAAATTCAACTCGTGCCGGAGCTTATAACACAATAAGTATAACAACACATCAGAAGAAAGAAATGAATGATATCATATACAACTCCGATGAATACAATATCCAGAATGATATACAACAATGATGTCAGTATGATACAACAATATCAGAGATAAATAAAGATGATACAGTGGAAGTAAAAGAAGTGATAACTCCAAATGATCTGAAAAAGAGAATGAGACCAATAACTCCAATATCTAGCTCGAACCACCATCACATTTTCCAAAGCTAAGCAAGGTCAGTCATCATCTCCAAAAACTGAACTGGCTCCAACTGGTCTACTAAACCTGACTATCTGAAAAACCCAACTCTAGACTGCTCATGTGGAAAAATTGTGGGCACCCAGAGTTTAGGAAGGGAACAATAAACTCTAGGTCAGTCGTGGGACTGGTATGAGAAAACAAAAACAATTGCTTTAAATAAAAACAGATTTTAAAAGGAAATCGTTCATGCTCTTGGAAAATGAAACTACCATAAGGCCTCCCGCCACACACACAATGCAAACGCAGAATTGGAGGAGATTTCTCCTTATGATAGTCAAATATGCTTACTACGCAAAGAAAAACTCTTTTGATATTATTACTAGTTCATAGTGTAGGAAACATTTAAAAAATATAATATTAATCTTAGCCAGCATACAACCATTATTGTATGCCTACTATAGCTACTATGTTCAATAGCAGGTTACCGCCACATTCCATAGAAGGTTATACAACTAAAACCGTACAAGGCTCGTATTGTTTCTTTGGATTTTCCAACAAATGGTCAGGCTAAGGAACTTCCTACTGCCACATGGAAATGCCTCTGGAGGGACGTCCCGAGAACCACCTGGCCCTCTGCCAACACAAGGCCGGTTACCCACTTCCCGGGTAGTAAACCTGAGATATGCCACCCCTGGTCGTTTGCGACATTTATCCGAGGCGCCTCGATCACACAGCAACAATCACACAATAAATGAGATTGGAGCAACCACACAGGTAAATATCTGGGCTCCATACCATGATACCACCTTTTTCCAGAAGGAATGGACATACCCTAGGGGAGCTACCCCTGAAACCTTGCCTTATCTTTCCTGTTTCGACCATTACCGGTTTGTGAGGCTCGGTGAGGTCTCGTCCACAAAGCTATGCTTCTTCACAAAGACATGCTTTGATCAACAAATGATCACCAACACACAGCAGCACTTAGCATGCCACACTACCAAATTGGGAGTATATCACTGATAACCTTCAACTACATAACCTCTGAGCTCGTACGTCTCAGAGAAGAGTGTTAAGCTAAGAGAATAAATCTCCACCACCAAACAGAAATGTATTTGAAAGAAATCAGCTTTATATTCCAAAGTGTAATGTTAGATATACAACCATACAAGTCTGTTCCGGGTTCGAACAGAACCGAAGGCACTTCCGAAGAATCCCTTGCAATCCGGGTATTCACAATCCGATCGGATTTCCCATCACTTAGGAAATCTCTATACCGGAGCCACTCAGTGCAGAGACAATCGATAGGTTATCCTATCGTTCTCGCAAATACCCAGTCTTCAACACCGGTCTTCAAATGCTATCCATTTACATCGTATCACTATTCAGAATGGGTTATATGACACAAAGTCCTCTCCCGGCTAAACCGAATAGTAAGCGCAATATTTTAAAACATATGGATATTGGGATTTCAGTTAAGTCACAACTTATTACCCAAAAATTCTCTTCGAATGGTTTAAACACATTACCATTTTAATCTTTTTACATAAAAAGATTCCATTCACAAATTTCACCCAGTTTCACAAAGATCTACGCATAGATTTTCCAAATCGATTTCCATTTCAATTGGATTTAACTCGTCCCATCTTTAAAACAAAGATTTAATTCATAACTTCCAAAACAATTCCATTTCGACCCTTTATACAAAAGGTACACCTTTCCAATTTCAAACAAAGTTCAACAATCTTTCAAAAAGGTTTATTCATAATTTGGAAAACTATTTTCATTTCAAACTTGAAATTCTTTGACACAAATTGTAAATTAATTCCTTATATGAAAGCTTCTATATTTTTGAAAGCAAATAGTTTTCATTTCGGAAAATCTGATTCATTTATACGAGTTAAAGTCCTTGGGTTAAATTCAAATTCTTAAAGCCATACTTTTAAAATGGTTTAAATTCATATAAACACATTTATAACATCTTTAACCATAATTTCCAAACATGGAATCCAATTCTAAATTTTGAATTCAAATTCAAATTAAATTATTTAAGTTGAAAAACTTTACCAAGTTTTTCAAAATAACTTTTATCTTAAAAACTCCTTTTCAAAAGCTTTAACATTTAACCCAAATCCATTTCCAAAATCAATTGAAATAAAGATTTCAATTTCAAAAACATTAAATTTAAATCATTAATGACTTAACCAATTTCCTCGTGGAATCCATATTTGTGTGTGTAAAAGTGTAGTCCAGGGGTCTCACACAATAGTGCAACATCAATCAATCATCACAGATTCAAATATAGCAATATATTTGATAAGCGGTATAAACTATAACGCTTATCTTTTATACAGATCACAGATATATAAATTACAGATAATATATTACATTCATCCCGGATAAATAAATTACATTACAGATCACAACACAAATCAGGATATATCACAAAGCATCACAAATCAGGGATATCAAACAATTCAACATCCAATATAATACAACATCCGTAAGTAGGATCAATTTAATTATCTGATTGATTTAACTCAGATTAATTTCTATGAATAAATTTGCTAGTCATTAATGATCAATTAATTACAAAACATTTAATAATTTCCCTTTGATCAATCATTAATTAACCCTTAATTAATTACTTAAATGATTATCTCTAATCACAAATTGATTACATTGAGCAATTATCTTTTAATCATTTAATTAATCAATTTTAATCATTTAATTACTTTTAATTAAGTAATTATCTTCAAGTAATTAATTACCTATAATTACTTATATTAATTAATCTTAATTAATTAATCATTCTTTAATATAATTACACAAAGTAATTATCCCTTAATTACATTAAGTAATAATCTTTTATTAATTACATTAAGTAGTCAATTTCATTAAGTAATTAACCTTTCAATAAATTACATTGAATAATTATTCTTTTAATTACTTCCATTAATTAACTAATACATATGATTATTCATTATTTAAAACAATTTATTTTTAAAACATTAAACTTTTAAAATTTAACTTTGAAACTCGATTGAAATCTTTTTTTTTTTTGGCAAAGCCAGCGGGGTTAAATGGACCCCTACCATACTTATTATTAACAAAAGGATAATAACAAGATATTACAACAAGGAAATCACCAAAAACAAAGGGTCAATACAAAGGATCAGAAAAGGTTATAAAGAACTAATAATAGAGAGGACCAATACATGTTTAGAGGAAGCTTGCCCTTTAAACACCCTAGTGTTCCTCTCCATCCATATGAAGTATAAAGCCTTCTTAAAGATTCTTAGTAATAAGCAACCTCTTTCAGTCTTCCATCTTGTAGCCTTGAAAATATTGTACCATTCCATGGTGGAAATACATACAGGCCTTTGAAATCCAAAATGAAGTAGCAGGTTACTCCAAATATGAAAACAGAAATCACATTCAAAAAACAAATGTGACACAGTCTCAACTCCAGTACCACAGAATAAGCATATATCACTTTGAATAATACCATAGGATTTAAGTTTATGTAAAGTAAGGATACCATTCTTCAGCACTTTCCACATGAAAATGTTTTCCTTTGGCACAGAAAGAGAGTCCCAAGTTCTGGAAGACCATAAAAAGGAAGGATGCTCATCAGTGGAGGTAAGAGCAGCATACACAGAATGTAAATTATGAGCCTTGTCATTCCAGGAAACATGATGATTGCAAACATTATATTGCTGAGTCTGAATAATATTCCAAGCATTCCTAATCACAGAAGAACTGCAGTAGGGTAAGGAGACAATCCCATCAGCCCAGTATCTTTCAACAGATGCATTATCATTAATGCCAGAGAGGAGTTTAGATTCATACTCAATTTCAGTAGCCAGAATGATACCTCTAGTAGACCATGGGTCATACCAAAAGGATATGTTAGCAATGTCTTTCATTTTCCTCTGGACCATGGGAAGGAAAAACTCTCTGCTTCTCAAGATATTCCTCCAAGCCCAACTACAGTCAGATGGAGTAGGTATAGTCCAGAAATTATTATCACGAATGAGATAGTTCCTACACCAAGCAGCCCACAAATTATTATCACACCTCTGGATTTTGTCAATTCTAGAAGATAGGGTAGCAAAGTTCCATTTCTTGATATTTATAATTCCAAGACCACCTTTATCAAAAGAACAGCATATATGTCGAAAGGCAATTGGAATCAATTTCTTAGCAAAAGGGTTAGCATGCCAAAGAAACTGATTCAAGGCAGAGTTAATCATGCTAATAAGTTTGGCTGGAAGGATGAATATTCTGGCATAATAAACACACATGGATATTGCAACAGACTTAACAATAACAAGCCTACCTGCCATAGAGAACTTAGAACTTTTCCAACTAGATAACTTAGTAGTAACTTTTTCAAACAGTTGAAGGCATTGATAAGTTCTTATTCTAGAAGTACACAGGGGAATACCAAGATATGATTCATTGTCACCAAAAGGGGACAGACCTGTCATTGCATACAATATTACTTTTTCTTCAGCAGACAAGCCAGCAATGAACAATCTAGATTTACTTCTATTAATGGTAAGACCAGTCAGAACCTGGAAGGAAGCTAGAACATTTAATACCCCACTAATAGAGTTATAAGTTGGCTTGGTGAAAAGGAGAAGGTCATCAGCAAACAACAGAGTGGAAATACCATTTTTCTTGCACAAAGGATGATAATCAAAAAGCTTATTACACACAGCAGAAGTACACAGAGAAGTGAGCAATTCCATGACACATATAAATAGGTAGGGAGAGATTGGATCACCTTGTCTAATTCCTTGAGTAGCTCCAAAGTATCCAAAAGTGAAGCCATTAATACTAAGGGAGTAGTTTACTGTAGAGATGCAAGTATATATCCAAGACAGGAAGGGGACTGGGAAGTGCATCTTATGAAGAATGTAAATAATAGATTTCCACTGAACAGAATCATAGGCCTTTTGAATGTCTAATTTAAGAACACATCTAGGGGATATGTGATTCCTGCTGTAGCCCCTCAGAAGCTCAGAGGCAAGAAGGATATTGTCAGTGATGTCACGACCAGGAAGAAAAGCACTTTGATTAGCAGAGATTAAAACATCCATAGTGATTTTCATTCTAGCAGTCAATATACGAGATATGCATTTGTAGATCACATTACAACAAGCAATAGGTCTAAATTGGTTAACTGATGTAGGATGGCCAGTTTTAGGAATCAGGGCTAACTTGGTAGCATTAATGCCGGATAATAATTTACTATGCTTGAAAAAATTCCTTATTGCTTTAGAAACATCATTACCAATAATATCCCAAGTAACTTTAAAAAAATGAGCATTGAAACCATCCGGACCCGGAGAACTATTAGAATTCATACCAAAAATAGACTGCTTAATTTCATCCTCAGTGATTTCCTTGATTAAGTCAGATCCCATGGCATCAGAGATGGAAGGAAAGTGATGGGAAGAAAATTGATCCAGAGAAATGGAAGGAGTTATAGGATTACCAAGATTAAACTGAAGGTAATCCAAAAAGGCTCCATGAACAGATTCATGAGTATCACAAGGTAAGCCATGCATATCTAGGATGGAAGAGATGTTTTCAGAAGACTGCTGAATTTTTAAAGATTTGTGAAATGAGGATGTGTTTTTATCACCATTCAGAAGCCAATCATGTTTAGATTTTTGCTTTGCCATGATATTTTCTTCAACAAGAGCTTTAGAGAGGTCTTTCAGTAATGAAGTCTCAAGAGCAGTCAGATGAGGCTGATCATTATTTCTTTGGATAAGAAGTTGAGTTTGGAATAACTTTTCACGAATTGCAGCTGACATACTATTACCATTGCCAAAAGTCTGCTGAGCCCATGTCTTTAAAATAAACTTTAGATGCTTGAGCCTAGCCTGCAAAATAAACATAGGGTTTCCAAAAAAATGAGACTTCCAGTTATCTTTAACAATACTTAAAAAATCAGGGTGTTTAGACCAGTTATTAAAAAATGAAAAAGAGGAGCGCCTTCTCACAGGATCCTTGCCCCATTCAATAATAAGAGGAGAATGATCAGATAAGGATGGAGGGGGAATATTGGTGGAAAGATTAGGCCATTCAAGTATAGCAGAGTAGTTCATATAAACTCTATCAAGTTTACAGAAGGTTCTTTTTCCAGTTCTACTCGAGTTATTCCAAGTGAAAAAAGCTCCTCTTGTAGGGGAGGGAATAAGGTTAGCATCATAGATGGCTTTGTTGAGGGGACGAGTTTGATTATAGGATAAAGGAGTACCACCAGTTTTCTCAGAAGAGAATTGCATACAGTTCCAGTCACCAAGACAGAGCCAAGGTAGATTAGACTGTTGAAGAGAAGGAAGGATATCAAGAAAAGATTGTCTCAGAGAAGCATTGTTATCAGCATAAACAGTAGTAAGAAGAAAGGAAGTGGAGGAAGGGATGTGAAAAATCTCAGAATGGATGAATTGCCTATGAACGGTGATTGGAGAAAGATTGAATATTGATGGATTCCATATGATTAATAGCCTACCAAAAGGAGCTTGAGAAAGATTATGGATTAAGCTCCAGCCATGTCTAATAATGGAGGCAGCATTGATAGTAGAATTATGATTGAGTTTTGTTTCAGCAATAGCCATAAGATTGATTTTGTGAGAAGAAATAAGATTAGATATTTCCAGTTGCTTGACAATGGAGTTAGCACCCCTAATGTTCCAAAAGCCTATATTTCCAGTCATTATGATATTAGTGTTGAAGATGCTCTGGTTTTAACCCCAGAAGAAGGTATTGCCATGGAATGTGGAGATAACATATTCAAACCAATTTGGTCAATGGAAAACTCCATCCCATTATCTAAGTCAGTCGAGGAAGTAATATTGGATTTCTTTGGTCTACCTTTCTTTCTTTTAGATGAGGAGACCGGAATTGAGGAATGGAGAATATTTGGATTAGCTGAGGAAACTGAATTAAGTAAGTCTTTGAAAATTGGACTAGGAAGAGAAAGGGAGGAGTATGGAGATGCTTGTGATATAGAAGAAGTAAGAGGCTGAGTAGAACGAGCAATAGGAGAAGTGCAGGTAATATCTGGAAATAAGGTGTGCTTGTCAGGGCTTGGTGTATCATTGTGCATGTCAGAAGAGTGAACATTGAGATGCACATCTTCACCATCTTCAGAAATTTCCTGAAGCACTGAGAAGGCATTATGGGTAGGCACCAATTCAAATTCAGACTGCATATCACCAATATTACCATGCAGAACCTCATTTTTATCAGAGCAAATTGTTTCCATTTGAATAACTCCAGAATTATTTAAAATATTACACTTATCAGCTAACAGGGAAGGAGCAGGTTGATTTATACCATCATTTTGAATAATCATCTGTTGACTTGTGGAAGCATTTTCATTATCATTATTTCCAGTTATGTTACCTTCCAACAAAGTCACAGCCATTATTTCATTTTGTTCAATATCAATTTGACCAGCAACTTCGTCATTCGTTAAATTTGCACGAGCCTCATCAGAAAGGTTATCATCAACAATTTTTTCCATCTGAATATTATTACTCATCTCCCTGTCTACTTTTCTCCAGACCTTTAGCCCTGTTTTAACTCTCTTTTTGCCTCTCACATAAAACACCCTTTTATCTTTATCATCTTGTATCTCCTCTTTATCCTTGATTATCTCACCAGAAAATTCATTTCTTTTATCAGAATTCACATGTGTTCCTCCATCAGGCAGATCCTTGTTCTTCTCACACTGTTCTGTTGCATGACCAAAAACTTTACATGTAACACAGATTAGAGGTTTCCATGAATATTCAAACAAAATATTAGGGCAAGATTCATCACCAACTGCTATAAATTCAGGAAGTTCTTTGTCAGGCGATACTTCAATTAAACATTTTGCATATTCAAATCTTTTCATTCTTTCAGTATTCTCATCATAGCAAACAAGTCTTCCAAGATGACAGGCAATCCAGTTGATGCCTAGCAGGGACCATAACATTATTGGAATTCTATAGAGGTGAACCCAGATTGGCACAGATTTAACTGCAGCCTGAGCTGAGGAGAGGGACGGATTCCATTTAGAAATAATGAACATTTGACCTCTAATAAACATGGGATCTCTACGAAGAACCATGATTTTATCTTCCTCCGAGGCAAATTTAAAAAAGTAATTTTGTTTATCAAAGAAGATTTCATAGGAGCCTTTGAGCTTCCAAACCTTTTGAAGATGAGATTTAACAGCCATATAATTCACATTACCAGCTAAGAAGGAACCAACCAGACATTCCGACCAAGCTTTAATTCCTTCAGACAGCACTTCTTGAGGTGGAGTAATGGGAGTTCCAGTGTAAGCAATATCAAAGTGAGTAGGGACATACAAACCAGCATTTCTTGGCTTCGAATTGAAAAGAGAGGACCATGACACAGATGGAGAAGCAGAAGAATTTGAGCCAAGGGAGGGAAAGTGATCAAGTGGAGGAGATGATGGAGGAGGAGGAATAGGCAGAACAGGGATTAGAGGAAAAGGAAGAGGAGGAGGAGGGTCATCAGGCAATGGAGGAGGAGGAGGGACCGGAGGAGAAGGAACTGACAATTGGACAGGTGATGGACAAGAGGGAATGGCAGGGGCAGAAGGAATGGTTGAGGCAGAAAAAGGTACAGGGGGGGATGGGGGAAGGACACCATGAGAAGACATTTACCATGAAAACTTTGGGGCCCAAAACTATTTTTGTGAAAACTTTGGGGCCATGGATACTTTGTATTCCATAGCCTTCGGTTAGCCGGTTTTATAAGTGGCCGTGCACTATGTCTCATTATTGTGGCCGCTGGGTATCGAACCGGTGCCACTACAACACAATGTAGCAACTCCACTATGTCTTAACCACTGGACCACTAGAACTTGACAACTCGATTGAAATCTTGTTTGATAAAGGTTCTGGAACTTATTCATTTTATTTGCTTCGAAAACTGGATACAAATTTCTTTTATTTAAAAACCTTTATTTTATTTCAAAATCTTGAATTCAGATTTGAATTTAAAACTAGATTTTAAAACTTTAATTTAATCTTTGTTTGAATTTTTTATTTACAATTCCAAATTCTATTTTTTAATTCAAATTCTTGAAAATATACTTTTATTGCTTAAACAATTTGATTAAACAATTTAAATTTAAAATATTATTTCCCAAACTAAGTTTCAAATCTGAACTTGAATTTATATTTGAACTTAAATTTAAACTCAGTTTAAATCTTGCTTCATAATTTAAATTTCAGTTTTGAAAAAAAAGAAAAACAGATCAGGATTTTTTTGTCTGAAACCTAGAAAACAAGTTATACCCGAGCCTCTCCCCTCTTTACTTCGAATCGAACATCATCTGACTTCGAGTTAAACACTCGAGTTACTAGAGAAACCCAGAGCACAACATCAACCTCCCATCAACTTCATCAGAGATGCACCGTGCATATGCAGGTGTACAGCACCTCCGACCAACTCCAAACGAAACCATGACGTCGAGCACGTCGACAAGTACCCACAAACTCACTCCTGATCATCAAATCTTCACCGTTCACTTGAAATCGAATTCGAGTCTATAATTCCAAACCTGGAACATCGACAAAGACTTCTCGTCGAACCTGGGAAACGCGACGAACTCTCAACCCCGATCACCTGAAAGCCTCAAACTCCGGCCGTGAACTCGTCAACACTTCCTCTTCCACCTCCCAAAACTCTGCATCACTCGATCGTCTATCGGCGATGAACGAGACCAAATCCCAATCCACGACAAAACTAGGTTTCCAAACTTCTTGAGCTTACCGCCGCCACCACGGTCATCTACCGACCAACTCACCATTTTTCCCATGATTATTGGTCACCAACCTTGCTTCAAACGAAACCCCGAGGCCTCACCACTCTCCAGTCACCAGAAAAACCCAAAAACCCAATTTCTGGTCATATCCAAATTGTACACTCGATACCATGTTAAAAATTGTGATTTTTGTTTTAAAAATCCTAACTTTCAAAGTAGATTCGAGTTAAAATACTGAAACAACGAATTACAATGAACGATTTTTAACATGATTTAAAAATTCCATTGTCTTTCCATTTTTCCAGTTAAATATCCAAATATTTTACTTAACTTTTTTT
The DNA here is from genome assembly GCA_030737815.1 of Allium fistulosum. Classification (NCBI taxonomy): domain Eukaryota; kingdom Viridiplantae; phylum Streptophyta; class Magnoliopsida; order Asparagales; family Amaryllidaceae; genus Allium; species Allium fistulosum. Next base: position 243,077,724 of record CM060902.1, read on the forward strand.
TTAAGTTTTAATCTATGACAAAAAAACATTTCTTGTTTGAAAACTAAGTCATAATAGAGATCAGAGGAAGAGAGAATGGATTTCGAATTAAGTTTAAACTCTGTAATAAGAAAACAAAGTAGAGCATGAATACAACCAGACATGCACACATGAACACATTCATATATATAGATTTTATACTCATATATATATATAAGCAAGCATCAATCATTTCAAAAATCTAACAAACAATAGACAGTTATTACTTAGGATTTGAAATAGATGTTTACTCACACTGTTTTTGTGAAGATGAACAGAGTTCCATATATGATGAGACAGGCTCGAGTATCTTTGCTTGCTGAAGTTTGTTTGATCTCTGTTTGTATTGAATTTGTTTTGATGTTTTAAATTGAATTTTGTTTAAGATTTAAATGATAATTACTTCAAGTTTTCTTAGCTTCAAGGAACGAAACTGGAATGAGAAAAGTTGATATATGGAAATGAAGTATACAGGGTATGTTATTTTGTACAGGGTGATGATATGGTTTTGGTACAAAACTATTAGAGATTTTTTTCTTTGGTTTGGAGGCTGAAGTGATTTATGGTGGCTGAAGATAATGTTTGCGGTGGCTAACATTAATTAGCTTTGTACAAATATACTTATCTTTTTTTTTCTTTATTTCGTTTGTACATGTATCAAGATATTTTGAGTGTCTTCCTTTGCAAGCTTTTCTATATATTTTTTGTTTCTTCATTTTGCAAGTGTACATTTTTAAACTTAATTTGCTTGTACATGAATATATATTTGCTGTCGTCTTATACTTTGTAATTTAAACAAATTTCTTTAGTTACATGTTGTTAAAATTTTAGCTAATGTATTATTTTATATTTTTATAATTTATCTTACATGTATTTTATCGTCTTGTATGTGTTCATATATATATATATATATTTTATAAGTACCTTTGTTTTTATTAATACATATTTACTTTATATATTTACTTCTATTTTAACTTAAATATCTATTTCTAGAAGTTTAGACGTTCATTTCATACTTTATATAATTATTATAAATTTTACTATAATACTTATCGTTTTATTTTTATTTCTATTTCTAATATAGATCATCAATCCCAAATTTTATCATTATAATTTATTATTAAACCATTTACTTGAAATTTAAATCCAAATCACATATATATACAATATTTAAATTCATATGATTTAACATATATTCTATTTGAATTGGGGAAACTCGCTTCAATTTACAATAAATTTTACAATTTTAATACAAAAATTAAATTAATTATCAATTTAAACTTATATAAAATCCAGGGTCGTTACAGATGTGATGCACATTAACACTGTTAGTTGCATGGTTTATTTCGACATGGACATTTCTGTGATATTGATATTATTGTTTAATTGATGGTTTTATGGATCCTTAAAGGATGGGCGATCCCAAGCATCCTCTAAATTATTATACATTGCTATTACAGTTCACTTGAGTTGGTTTACATAGTATAAGTATATATGTCCCGACTCGAGTGTTTTGTGTTTTACTTTACGCTCGGGTCAGCCTGAGAATCACAGCTTTGGAATTTATCTTTTGGAGCTAGAGATTTGCTGGAGCTTATTTGTCCATTTGTTATTTCTTATCTTCTAATCCAGTTATTTACTATTTGGTATCGTCTCTGTATTATTGATTTATGTATCCTAACTTCTATTGTATCTATTTTGACTATGAGATTTTGTATATATTTTGAGAGTTTGTATATAGTAGCTTCATGAACTACTATGGTATTTTATTTCCGCTCCAAGTTATTCTGATATTCTGTGTCTGTGATTCTATATCTAATTTTATTTGCTCCAAATTTTATTACAATATGTTATTTTGAATTATTCAAGTCAGACATGTGTGGATTATTGTCGATTTCAATGGTCCAAAATAGTGGGTCGTTACACACTACATTCATACTGTTCCGCTGCATTATCATTTGTTCATCTCTGATATGTGTAACTCTGATTTTGTATTATATAAGTATAATCAAATGTTTTGTATACAGCTTCATGAACTATTATTTGATTATTATATTTTGTCATTCCGCTGCGAGATTCTGTTTTTTTTTCTTTCTCTGTTTTTCTTATTCACCCCAATAACAAACCGCCCTTCTATATTGTTTGAGTCGGCATGTGTGTCTGCTTATAGCATACAAAAAGGCGGGATGTTACACTAACCTACCGGGCTTCCCTCTTGAACGAGGAATTGTTAAGTGGAAAATGTTTGAAATGGGTTAACAAGGTTGTTTGTTATTTGTCTATGGGAATCATTAATATTACACTTAAAACTAAAAGCCGACGAAATAGGATTCTCTATTTCTTGGAGTAAAGATTGATGTCGAGTAGGGACAAAGCAATAGAGCTTTTACCTACCAGGCTTCCCACTTGACTAAGGAATGGTTAAGTCGGGAATGTCAGAAACGAGTTAAGTATACGAACATTGATTTGTATAAGCAATGGTTTTGGAGTAGATAACCAATTAGTCGATAATCGATCTTAATCGAATACGAACTTAAATCTTTAAAACAAAGATTTGTAAAGATAGTAACAAGTAGGAAAATGATTTGTGTTTGTTTTGAAAATGTGTTAATCGCATTCATCTTTAACCATTTTTTATTATACTTAGGGATGTAAATAGATCTTTAAAAGAATGTTTTAAAGATAAGCATAAGCAAAATGGTTTCGTGTTTGGGTTGATAATGCTTAAATAACATTAGTCTTAAACTTTTTAAACGGATTTGTGATAATACTTATATCCTTAAAATTGATATTGTGAAGAAAACTATAAGTAAGGAATCCTTTTAAAGAAGATAGAAAAAGCAAAGGTTTAAAGTAAGAAATCTTGTTAATGATTTGTGAATATACCTATACCATTTGAGATAAGTATATGAATACTTTTTGAAGTATAGAAAAAGTAAAGGTTTATAAGGAAGAAATCTTGTTAATGAATTGTGAATATACTTATACCATTTGAGATAAGTATATGAATACTTTTTGAAGTTTTGAGAGAGTACAAATAAATAGTAGAAATTAATAAATGATGAATTATTAAGTAAAAGAAGTTTTACTAATAAAAGATGTTTTAATTAACAAAAGATTAATTAAACCATAAAAGGGACTAGAAGTCGCTTATATGACTTAATAATGCTTGTTAGACTTGATCGTGCTTTGTATGTTTACTCGTTTATGGAAAACATTTAGTCGTATACTTAGCACTAAAAGCCGTTGAAGTAGATTTTTCTATACGTTAGAATTAAGATTAATGTTTATGTAGGGATATGAGCAATAGAGCTTTAACTTACCGGCTTCACTCTTGATCGAGTGATAGTGTAAGATGAAAATATCAGAAACGTGATAAATATTTGTTTCCATATCCGACTGTTCACATTATTATTGAATGACCAAATTCATCGATTCATTCTTTCAGAAACTGGGATTGGTAAGTGTTTTACTTACCGAAAACCATTCAAGGCTGAGATACATGTTCTATCTATTGGAAGTGGATCTTTTCGAGATATAAGGATCGATGTGGAGAGTCAAGATCTGTTTTAGATGCTCGAACACATGTAGTTGTTCGTGATCTATTCAGATGTGGGAATCCGTGTGTGATTCTGAGATCTGTTGAGATATAGGAATCCATGTGTGGTTTTGAGATTTGTTTGAGATGTAAGGATCCAATTTAGGATTCATGTTCTGTTCGAGTGATGAAGACTTGTGTGAAGGATGCCTAACGTAACTTCAACATCGGAAATGGCTAAAAACAGAGTAGGATGCATAACCTGGGGTTTAGCGAACCACGTCAGGATGTTATCAACTCCAATTCTATAGATACTTATCGATATGTTGCGCATGGGAGTCGATGATATTTGATTCACGTTGTTCATGTTTATGTTCGGACAATAGCCTCTTGTGTTTACCTTAATGGTATATTTTATCTAGAGATATACGGCGCTTGGAAGGTACTTTTTGACCCTTATGCTAGAGATTGGATTCGGCTTCTCCGAAAAGATCTCCATGGAAAATCCATTATGTGAACATTCCGTATCAGATTTGATTGTACTTCTAATATGATGTTGAATGTAACCAATGTCACCATTTCAGCTATAGTATAATATATATATTCTACACCCTAGACATTATCTATTATATCACCTTATGTACCTACTAGATGGTGATTCTTTCGAGGGGATAATCATTATTTCATTCCATGCGGTCTCAAAAGTACTGTTATATGTTGATCATATATTTCCTGAGTTTCTCATACCGGACTTATGTCTAATGCTTGGTTTTTTCTTTCCCTAAATTCTTCGCATGCTCTTTTGAATAGTCTGAGAAGGGCAGGTTTTCGTTAATGTTCTTTGGAGCTTGAGAAGACGAGCTGGATGTTTCACCTACCATAGTATTCCTATTTCCGTTGCATTACTATTTGATGTATCAGCATTTGTGAGAACAGATTTTTAGAACTGTCCAGGCTAATGATAATACTTAGGTTTTAGTAACTTCGAAAATTCTGTATCAGAGTGACCCTTTGTGTTGTTCTATTGATATTATATATGATCGTTCCGTTGTGAAATTCTGATATTCTATTCTCTTCTTTCTTGTTCTTTTTCTTTTACTTTTTATTTTACTCTAACAATTCATCCTTCCGGCACTTGGGTGGTCAACACTACCATGGATGTATTAGCGTCGACATTCGAGGGTCGAATGGGCGGGTCATTACAGTGTGTGCGTGCTAAGATCAATAGCTCCCCTTATTTTGCACTATTTGTAGCCACCTGATATCACCCACAAGTATATGTTTAAATATTTGGTCCATGTGACAGGAGAGAGAAAGAACAAATATTTAAATAAAAACTTATTACTAATATTATAGGGCAACAAAATGGTGCTAAATAAGGAGGGTTATTGATCCTAGCTATATATATATATGTGTATATATATGAATTTATATCCAAAAGGATAAGCTGCGACCTAAGAGTGCTGCGACCTAAAAGTGCTGCGACCTAAGGATGCTGCGACCTAAGGAAGTGCTGCGACCTAAAAGTGCTGCGACCTAAGGATGCTGCGACCTAAGGATAAGCTGCGACCTAAGAGTGCTGCGACCTAAAAGTGCTGCGACCTAAGGATGCTGCGACCTAAGGATAAGCTGCGACCTAAGGATGCTGCGACCTAAAGATGAGCTGCGACCTAACTTCTTTGCGACCTAAGGTCCAGAAGACCTCGCGACCTAAGGGTGCAGGAAAGCTTCGCGACCTAAGGAGGCAGAAAGGATTGCGACCTATGGAACTCAACGACCTAAGGTAGCTAGCGACCTAAAGGGCTTAACAACCTAAGGTAGTTAGCGACCTAAGGAACTTGACGACTTAAATAGGTTAGCGACCTAACCATTAAAGGGAGTTCAGCACCCTACGACCTAGGGCCCCCACAACTATTCTGCAACTCGCGTACGACCTATTACTTGATCAAATGAAGACAAGCACAGTAACTCGTGGAACCGCAAGATGACAACGACCTAGCTTAGGTCGTTCGCGACCTACGACCTAACTAAGGTCGCGCGCGACCTAACACTTAGGCGAATTTTCTACCCAGGAATCAGCTTCTATAAATAGGAGATCACTTCCAACTGGAGGGGGACTTTTGGCAATTCATTTCTAAAGCGCCGTTACTCTGTCGAACTCTCCAATCATTCAGCAAACAAGGATCCTCCAAGCATTCAAGACACTACAACAACCTTCGAGAGAAATTCCTAACATCCGACATGGATTCATCGAATTTCATCGCCGAAGATTGAGCTAGTAGTCAAGATTGCTTCTTGTGATCGAGTTGTATTGTTTTCATAGAAGATTTGTATCAATTTGTAATCGGATTCAATAATAAAGAGATTCAAAGTGGACGTAGGCTAAACCTTAGGCCGAACCACTATAAATTGCTGTCTTTTACTACATTTCTGCTATTTCCCTGCTTGATTTCTGTTCCCGTTACACGGGTGGTGCTTTCACAATCTCACTACACACACCGGGTGTTGGCGTTCACATTTTCACGTTAACATTTTGGTGCTTTCACTGAGAATTGAACTCAGGCTGTCACTCACCATTGCTTCTCAGAAGTTTGCCGAAAGAATTTCCCACAAAATCAAAAGTTTATCAGACATAATGGCTCCCGGAAGGAAACGAAAGTCTGTCAGAACTGATGATGACCGTGACAATACTGCCACTTCTCTCTCTCCAAATCAAGCAGCTCCGAGCATCGGTGTTACGCGACAGGAATTAGATGCTGCTGTATCCGGACTGTACCAGCAGATTGAAACTCAGAATAACCTGATGATGGAAAGGCTGAATGCTCTATTTGGTACGAGTCAAAAACCAGTGAATAATGAGGGAAACTTTGCTAATGCTGCTCCCAATTCCGAGGGAAGAAATGTTCCTCACGGGGGGTCAGGTGCTGCCGAAGGGGCACCCCTCCAGGCCGAAGGATCTAGACCGTCACCAGTTCTTCATGAGCCTTTACCTGGACAGACTCCGGAAAAGATGGCCGAGGCCTACTCTGCGAAATCTCTGAACAATGAGGAATATCTCTCTGGTATGATCAAGCAAATAATGAAAGAGAGCATGCAAAGAGATGAAGATGAAAGCGAATGGGGATTCGCACCAAGTAGAACTCCGTTTACGGAAAAGATTCTGAAAGCTGAATTTCCTAGAAAGTTTGTTCCCCCCACTATTCCTGCTTATCGGGGAATAAGTGATCCAAATCAGTTCTTGTATAAATACGATTGGCATATGACTGGCGCAAGGGCAACCGACGAGATAAAGTGCCGATATTTCCCAGTCTATTTAGAAGGGGTGGCACTTCTCTGGTTTACCAAGCTTCCAGCCCGATCTGTAGATCAGTTTTCCGATCTCACCCGAAAATTCAAAGAGCAATTCAGGCTATATGCTTCAAGGGCAAAAGATATAATGTCACTGTCCAGTCTTGAGCAGAACCCGGGAGAGCCCATTAAGTCATTCTTGAACCGCTTTAACTTAGCTCTGGCAGAAGTCGATAATGCCGAGCCACGAATGATCTTGACCTATTTGATGCGTGCCGTTGACAAATCGAGCGAATTTGGGAAATGGCTGAAGATGAAAGAGCCCAATTCGCTCGAGAAATTCTACAAAAAGGCTGATGAATTTATACGCCTAGAAAATCTTTCCGCACCAGCTAAAGTTGTGACAGCGGTAGCGGAAAATAATGCTTCTACTCAAAGCAAGAAAGAACCGGCAGATCAGAAAAGGGAAAGTAATGGTGGGAAAAGGCAGAAAGACTTCAAAAAGCCCCGTTTTCTTAAACCATCAGACTTCACTCCTCTGACCGATACCCCGGAAAATATCTTCATTGCCACTAAAGATGCTGTTGAATTTCCAAAACCACCGGCCGTGAAAGTTGGGAAGAATGCTGTTCAGAGCGGAAGATTTTGCAAGTTTCACAACCAACCAGGGCATGATACCAATGAGTGCCGCCATTTGAAAAGTCTGATTGAAGAATTGCTAAGAGAGAATAAATTGCAGCAATACGTCAAGAGGAATAGAAAGGATCCATCTTCATCCAGCCAAGGGCAGTTACCTCCAACTAATTCATCTGATTCAGGAGAAAAGCCAGTTGGAAAGGAAAGACCTGTTATTAATGTGATCACAGGGGGGCCTCACCCGGCTGGCAGGAGTTGGGGTGAAATGGAAAGGTATGCAAAAGCTTTGAAGTATGCACCAACCGAAGAAAGTGTCCTAGTCCTGGAGGATGTTTCACCTCTAAAGCAGCAAAAAACTCTCCATGATGATATTATGTTCAGAGCCAGAGATTCTGTTAATGTGGAAGCTCCTACTGAGGACCCTATGGTTGTCTCTGTCGGTATTGGGCCGGCCATCGTCAGAAGAGTGTTGGTTGATAGTGGTGCCTCATGCAACATCCTCTTTAAAAGAACATTTGACCAAATGAAAATCCCGATGACTGATGTACATGCTTCTTCACACAAGATCGCCGGATTTACAGGAGAGCTGAAACAGCCGATCGGAACAGTAGACTTGTTTGTTGAAATGGGCGAAGGACCCAGAAAATTGGTTCGGAAGCAAACTTTTGTAATTGTGGACGGATTTTCTGCCTATAACGCTTTCTTGGGCCGGCCTACTCTTGCAGCTTTCAGGGCCGTCCTCGCTCCTTGGTGTTTAACAATGAAATTTCCTACTGATAATGGGATTGCTGTTATCAAAGGAGACCAAAACGCAGGACGAGAATGTTATCTTGTAGAACTCCGAGAGGCCAGGAGAAAAGAAATGGGGAAAGATGCGGCAGCTCCGCTCCGCATCAAGGAACCAACCCTGTAGCAACTACGGAGCGGCCCCTGTACTGGCGAACACAGCAATGCAAGAAAAGAAATGGATCCCAGAAAAACCAGTACAGGGGAAAATAGAGTGGTACCCGTGGAGGTAACGGTACCAGTACCTGTAGACCCGAAAAACCCAAATAAAGTGCTCAATGTGGGTTCACAGCTAAGTATAACAGTTCAGAATACACTGATATCATTCTTAAAAGCCAATCTAGATGTGTTTGCTTGGTGTCATGCTGATATGTGCGGAATTTCTCCTACAATTGCTGTTCATACCCTGAATGTCGATCCGAAATTTACGCCAGTAAAACAGAAGAGAAGAACTCAAGGTCCAGAAAGGTCAGCAGCTTTAAAGGAAGAAGTAGATCGCCTCTTAGAGAATAATTTCATCAAAGAATCCACTTATCCAAACTGGGTTTCGAATCCAGTACTGGTTAAGAAGGCAAATGGAAAGTGGAGAGTATGCATTGATTTCTCAGATCTGAACAAAGCTTGCCCCAAAGACTGCTTCCCGTTGCCTAGAATCGATCAACTAGTAGATGGGACGGCTGGACATGAGTTGTTATCTTTTATGGATGCTTATTCTGGATACAATCAAATTATGATGAATGAACCAGATCAGGAGGACACAAGCTTTATTACAGATGTGGGACTCTACTGTTACAAAGTCATGCCATTCGGTTTAAAGAATGCTGGGGCAACATATCAAAGACTTGTCAACGCTATGTTCAAGCCTCAGATTGGCAAAACGATGGAAGTCTATGTTGATGATATGTTAGTAAAGTCAAAGAAAGCAGTAGACCACATAGATCACCTAGCAGAAATGTTCTCAATTCTTCGAAAGTACGGAATGAAGCTAAACCCTTTGAAATGTTCATTCGGAGTAGAGTCTGGGAAATTCCTGGGTTTCATAGTGAGCGCTAGGGGTATCGAGGCCAACCCTGCTCAGATCACAGCTTTAAGAGAGGTTAAAGCCCCTAGAACAAAGAAAGAATTGCAAAGTCTCAATGGAAAGGTTGCCGCTCTTAGTCGCTTCATTTCCAAGGCCACAGACAAATGCATTTCCTTCTTTGATGCTCTAAAGAAAGGAAAGAAAAATTTCGAATGGACTCCTGAATGCCAGAATGCTTTCGATCAACTGATTCACCATATGGAAACTCCTCCGGTCCTTTCCAAGCCTAATGATGGCAAAGACCTCTTCATCTACCTGGCAATTTCATCCCATGCTTTAAGTGCAGCACTCGTACAAGAAGATATGAAAATACAACGTCCGGTTTACTACATCAGCAAACGGTTCGCTGGGGCTGAAATGAATTATTCAAAGATAGAAAAACTTGCTTATTGTCTGCTAATCGCTTCCAGAAAGTTGAGGCCTTATTTTCAATCTCATCCTATCAAAGTCCTGACTGATCAGCCTTTGAAGCAAGTCCTGTATCGTCCTGAAACCTCGGGTCGTCTCTTGAAGTGGAACATAGAACTCAGCCAATATGACATCACTTACCATCCCCGAAGAGCAATTAACGGACAAGCTTTAGCAGATTTCATCGCAGAATCCACTGACAAAGGTGACAGTAAGGAAGAAACCACTGACTGCCTTCCGATACAGTGGAAGTTGTATGTAGATGGCTCAAGAAACGATTATTGTTCCGGGGCAGGAATTGTGCTCGAAACTCCCGAAGGACGATCACTATGTTATGCATTGAGGCTGGAGTTTCCTTCGACAAACAATGAAGCAGAATATGAAGCCCTTATTGCCGGATTGAGGATCGCCAAGGAATTGAATATCAAGGAGATACAGATTTTCAGTGATTCTCAGCTTATTGTCTGCCAGGTGAAGAAGGAATTTCAGGCCAAGGGAGGGAATTTGCCTGCATATTTGACAAAAACTTCCGAACTTCTCAATGATTTAGATCACTACTCAATAAGCCACATACCCCGAGAGGAAAATATGAAGGCGGATTCTTTAGCAAAGTATTCAAGTTCCGGAGAAGCTCAATTACTAGGGTTAGTTCCTGTAGAAGTTCTGTCAGCTCCAAGTATTGATGAAATGGATGTTGATTGGCTTATGGCTACGTCTCAAGAGCATGAATCATGGATGACTCCAATCAAAGAATACTTACTCAGTGGTTCCCTGCCAGAGAATTCTAAGGAACGTCGAAAGTTATTAAGAAAAGCATCGAGGTATATAATTCAAGATGACCGATTATACAGGCGGGGATTTTCAACCCCACTACTCCGATGTGTAACTAAAGAAGAAGCCAAGACAATCTTAACAGAGGTGCATGGAGGAGAATGTGGAGACCATTCAGGTGGTCAAACACTTGCAAAGAAGATTCTTCGATATGGATACTTTTGGCCAGATATCAATCGAGATGCTGCAACTTTCTCCAGAAAATGTGACAGATGCCAACGATTTGCAAAAATCCCAAGAGCACCCTCCACTGAACTCACACAAATGGTCAGTCCATGGCCATTCGCCATTTGGGGAATAGACCTAATTGGACCGTTACCGATCGCTAAATCAGGAATTAAATATGCTATTGTTGCCGTTGATTATTTCACCAAGTGGGCTGAAGCTGAACCTTTGGCCACCATCACTTCTAAAAAGATGATAAATTTCGTAACAAAGAATATCATTTGCAGATATGGTGTGCCACAGAAGATAATCACCGACAATGGCACTCAATTTGAAAGTGAAGAATTCCAAGATTTTTGCAAACGATTCAGAATTCGAAAAAGCTTCTCAGCAGTGGCTCATCCGCAGGCAAATGGGCAAGTGGAAGCAGTTAACAAAATCATCAAGTCAACTATTAAAAAGCAACTTGAAAAAGCAAAAGGTGGTTGGGTTGATAAGCTTCCATTAGCACTATGGGCGTACAGAACGACTCACAAAACTGCGACTGGGCACACTCCATTTTCACTGGCATACGGATCTGAGGCAATGATTCCAGTAGAAGTAGAGGTTCCTTCACATAGAAGAGTTCATTTCAATGAAATCGAAAATGAAAAACAGCAACTTGAAGCGCTTGATTTTCTTGATGAAAAAAGAGAAGAAGCTAGGCTCAGAGTTTCAGCTCATCAGCAGAGGATAGCTAGGTATTTCAATTCCAAAGTTCGCCAACGCAGCTTTGAAGTCGGAGACTTGGTTTTGAAAAGGATCATGACAGCAACTGGTGTGTTTGGGCCAAACTGGGAAGGACCATATGTCGTAGGCACTAAACTTCTCGATGGCACTTTCAAACTCATAACCGTTGAAGGAGATCCGATTCCAAGGGCCTGGAATAGCAACCATTTGCGTCCTTACTTTACCTGAAAAGAGCTCAGCTCAAATTGTAAAATGACGATGAATGTATCAGTTGTATGGTGAAATATTGTAAATCAGTATAAATGAATGAAAGCTATAAAGTGGACGTAGGCCCGATTTTTGGCCGAACCACTATAAATCTTGTGTTCTTTACTATTTCATGATGCCTGTGTTATTTTGATATGTAAATACTTTAAATGTATCGCTAAAATATCAATTCAAAATTGCAGGACATTATAACAAGGCTTGCTCATCACAAAGCTAAGCAACTTCCATAAATCAGCTATTACACGAAAACCAAGCCACAAAATTTGTCCAAATTCAAATCCCAAGCAAGGAAAACTTCACATAAAAAGTTGGTGACTCCACTGTGACAAACCTTTGTTCACTAGTTGAGATTGTCATTATGAATAGACATCCAACTAGATAACTTGCGTTTGTCTCGTGAAGTCATTCAACAGTGAAGTCCACTTCTTCGGATAAAGCAATTTACTTATAAGAGGAAAAGAGGAAGATGTGCTTGGAAACGATAATAAAAGAGCGCTAACAGGCAGATGATGAGGGAAAGTTGCCAAGCAAACAAAGGAGCAGACAATGGGAGGTATGCATCTCAACAGGAAGGCCAGAAGATCCACTAAAGGGACGCCTTCCCAAGCGGAAGTAACAAGACCCTCGCTAACTGGTCGTGATGCATCCGATCAGATAGCTTACGTCCGTCCCGTGGATCCACTCGTCCCTGAGACGCAACCTACCCGGCACACCAACCAACCAAAGCCCTCTAACGAGGCACCCCAATAAATGGGAGTGCTTTCCTCAACCAAAAAGATCGGTGGGACCACCGAAGGAGCATCTTGTTAATTGATTGCGGTCGTTTGTACAAACAAACATCCAATCAAGCAACTCATGCCTGCCCCGCGAACCCATCCGACCATGAGAAAGTAACTCCCAGGCACTCAAAAGCCCTCTTCGGAGGCACAAGCCCTCTTCGGAGGCACATGACCTCTTCGGAGGCAAAAGCCCTTTCCCAAGGCACCACAAGCCCTCTTCGGAGGCACATGACCTCTTCGGAGGCAAAAGCCCTTTCCCAAGGCACCACAAGCCCTCTTCGGAGGCACATGACCTCTTCGGGGGCAAAAGCCCTTTCCCAAGGCACCGCAAGCCCTCTTCGGAGGCACAAGCCCTCCTCGGAGGCACAAGCCCTTTCCAAAGGCACAAGACCTCTTCGGAGGCACAACTCTTTAAGAGGAGCCCTCTCCGGAGGCATGTCCCAAAATAGAATGCTTGAACAAAAAGCATCGTCCAGAAGCACAGTTCAACTCTCAAAGGAAGGACTAACTTGTTCATCTAGGAAAGTTCCTCCTAAAAAAGTTGAAAAATGCTACAGAATTCTTTCAGAAAAGCTTACTTCACTTCATAGGGAAATTCACTTCGTAATAATTAAAAGTGATTATCCCCGAAAGTTGAAGCGTTCTTCAGAAAGAGAAAATAAAAATTCTTCTAAAGATTGGATATACTCTATTAAGAGCAGAATAATTCTCCCCTTAAAAGCGGGATAATTGTCTTCTGAAGTAAGAGTATTGGTCTTAAAAAAAAAAAAAAAGAAGAAAAAAGGAATGTTGCAATGCACTTATGGCATGGGGGCAATACTGTACAATTCAATATATTGTACAATTCAATTATATTAATAAAAGCAACATGCCACAAGTTCGTTGCAATATCACGGAAGACAGATGTGGAATAAATGCGTTCTCAAACGCAGACAAAAAGTTTGCACAAGTAAGAAGAATCATTTGTTCTACACTTAAAATAAAAGATAGATCATTCTCACATACACAAGAGTTTGTACAAGTAAAATAATTATTTTATTTAGTACTACGAAAATTCTTTACATGTGCAGATATCTCAAAAAGCAAAAGCGAGGACCGGTACCCGCACAATCCCCGGTCAATACATGCAAAAAGCAAAAGTAATAAGTGGAAAATCCAGCTTGATTACTCCTTCTTCTCACCACCCTTGGAACTCTTTCCCGGTCTGATGATTAGCTTTTGAAGTCGTCGAGAACGGGCAGGGGCAGAAGGAGAAAGTGGTATAGCCGGATCAACTACTGCTTCCTCTTCAGTGGAAGTCTTCTTCTTTTTCCTTACAGCACGTTTCCCCTTCCTTTTTGAAGAAGACTCGCTCCCCGGAGTAGTCAGCAATGTCGAAAGCTTCGTATCGTCGTCAAGAGACCGCTCCGGGGTCTTCTCGATGTCTTCAAAATCCTCCGCCTTCTGTTCCTGAGAAGCAGCCGGATCATCCAAGCCTTGAAGAGCTTCGATTCTCTCTGCTTGTGATCCAGGTTGGGAAGCAGAGGGAGGGGTAATTTGGGAAGGCAAAGGAACGGCAATCGAAGGAGTGGAAGCTTGTGTTGTGCTTGGTGCCTCCGCTGTAGAAGAAAAGAAGTTAAAATCAGCATCCCCCGAAAATAAAGAAGGCATCGATTCATCAAAGTTTAAGTAACATGTAAGAAGATCGTCGAATTCGGCTAAGTCAAATGACTGGTTCATTAGACCCGAGATGACGCCAAAAGTACCTGGAGGAGTTGGCTTTACAAGATCCACCTCGAACTTCCCGGCTTCAACATCATCCAGCGCCTCATCTTCAGTAGGAGTAGTTGCAGTCTCCTGGGCAACTTCGGCTAAATGTAGAGAATGAGGACTGGAATCTATAATATTAACATCAGCTGAAGTGGAAGTCTGGACGGGGGCAGTCAAAGGAGCTCCTTCTTTTGGAGGCTCTTCTCCCACTGTTTCAGCTCGTGCTTTGGCAAGTAGCTCTTTCCCCTTAACAAGAGCGGCGCGATCCTCATCATTGAGATAGCGCTTCTCAAGATCCAGTTCATTATAGCCAGCCCCGCCAAGCATATCCATCGCGACTTCCCACACTTCAGCCAACGTAATTTCATAATCGGGACCAAGAAAAGAGAGGCTCCCACGACCCAGAACGCTGTGTAAATAAAAGTCAAATAAGGTAGAGCTGACGTCTGCTTTCGTCGCCTCATGTGATTGCTCAGCCGCTTCCTTTTCAGCAACGGCAGCGATCCGGCCGGCGGTAGCCTCATCACGCTCTGTCTCAACTTTAGCAAGTCGAGACTTTAATAACTCAATCTCCATGTTCTGGGAGGTGACCTTTTCCCGCAGTTCGGCATTTTCTGTGCGGTACTTCTCTTTAACGTGCTGTTCGGCGGCAAGCTTCATTTCTACATCTCTTTGTGTAGCATGTGCGTCCCGCACTTGCTTCTGGAAGACTTCTTCTTTTTGAGCAAATGATGCAGAAGAGGAAGCGAGATTTTCCTTAAGCTGCTTAACTTCAGACGCAAGCTTTGCATTGTCATCTGCAATACTCGTCATTTCCGCGTCATGCTGCTTGCGCCATTTGTCCCATTCTGCCTTATCATTCTCCATCGTCATCATCGCCTCAAGGTTAAGATGGTTGACCCTTTGGAGTTCATCGACCAGCTTCTGCCACTGCGACATCCTCTCGATGTTAAGTCTGACCGCATCAAGACTGCTAAGCATGTCTGATTTATCAATCGGAACAATGTCCAAGTCAAAGCGTACCCCTCTTAGGCACCAATTCGGAAATCGGCTCTGAAGCGTTGGAGGGCCATCTTTAACTAGATATTGTGGCCTGTTAATGATGGTTTGAATGTCAGTTTCCTTTAGAGGAGGAGAACCTGCCGGAATGCCAGAAGAAATGGGAGCGTTGATCTTTTCAGAAATAGCAGACGCGTCACTCGGCTTAGACCGTTTGCTCGATTCATCGGTAATTTGAGTCTTCCCTTTGTCATCATAAGATTTTCGCTTATGGGAATCGTAAGTTTTGTAAGAAGAATCGTATCGATCAGCGTCTCTTCTTCTCTGCCGCTGCTCATAATCCCATTTTTCTTGAGCCTTCCTTTGGGCCCGTTCCTCATCTGTCTCTCTATGGTCACCAAGATATTTCCTGAAGTCATAGGTTCCACGGCCTCCATGGCGCTGAAATGAGTCATAATACGAGCTGGAGCGTCCCATTGGAGAACCTGAAAGCAGAAGAAGTGTAGAATTTAGAAATTTCCAGAAAAAAGAGAATAAATGCTTATAAGTGCTGAAAAGCCCTAAGTGTGTGTGGCGTGCAAACTACATGCGTCAAATTACAGACCACGCTTTGGTGTGGAAACAGAGACGATTGGCGTAGTAGGCATTTGGGTTTGCTTAAGGGTAGAAGTTGCCTCGACAACGGGAGAAGTTGCTTTTGGATTGTTATCCCCAAAAAGCTCTTGGGAAGTTATCATGATATCACTCAAGCCGTCAAAGGCGTCATCTAGGAGTTCAGCAGACTTCTCTTTCTCAACCTCTGTATCAATGGATTTCTCAGGAACTTGAGGATTCTCTTCCTCTTCGGTAATTGGGGTAAGCACCGACCTGTTGACTAGCCCAGCAACATCGATGGATGTGGAACATTTTACCAAGGCAGCCTCCATGACGGGTGCTTCTGGTGCAGTTTCTTCTACAGAAGCTGGGGCATTCGAGGCCTCTGCTTGGGAATCTGAAGCAATTAACGTTTCCGCCTCTGAGCTAGAAACTTCATGAATCTGAGTCGATCTAGAAGAATGTAAAAGGCCAAACTGGTGCAGAAATTCATCTTTCAACAAGAATTTGGCACTCCTCTCTTCAGCGTCAACAGCATTCAAAGTATCTAAAATCGACTTACGGCTGGTATCTCGAAGAAGAGAAGGAAGTGCTGCGCGAAGAAAGAATGGAATTAAGCATTTGATGGTTCGAATTATGAGAAATTTAGGAAAAAATGAATTGGTAAGAGGTAATCTTACTTCCGACTCTCCAAATAGCATAAAATCCCGGAGGACATCGAACATAGAAGAATTGAGTCAAAAATCCGTGGGCACTTTCAGGCAAGTCCAGAATCAGTTTGCGATTCCTAGCACTCCTCACAAGTATAATAGAAGGATGGTCCTTGTTCTTTGCAAATGTGCACAAGAAGCGAATTTCATCAAAAGAGGGAAAACGGTTCAACGTTCTCCTGAAAAGCACACACAATCCCAGCAGGATGGAGTATCCGTTAGGGTGTAGTTGAAAGGGAGAAATAGTTAGCCGAAGGAGGAGTTCCCGAAGACAATCATTAAATGGAGGGATGGCTCCACTTGAACACATTTGCCGGTTCACAGCAACGAAGCCAAGAGGCGGCCTGTCAGCAGTATCGCTTGGCCCAAGAAGTAAAGCATCTGCTTCGGCAATGCCGAATTGGATGCACAGTTGTCGGAAGACTTTATGACTTAAAGTAGTAGAAGTCCTTTCCGGAGGATCGATTAGTGGAGTAGCAATTGGAAAAGATTCTCCGGCTATTTCCAAGTCTTCTTGTTGAGATTCCATTCTACACAAGGAACTAGACGATCAAATATTAAGGTGCACGTTTCCTAAAAAGAGTGAAGTGTTGTGCAAAACTAATACAATAATGAACAAATGTAAATGAAATTAAACTAATTGATACTTGTCAATTAAAAAGTTTCAGGGCTTAATATTTTAAGTCCAGGAATAGTGTTGCGTTAATGCAAATAAATCAGCTTTAGTTGATCACTTCAATTTTGCCTTGATACTTCACTTAGATTTGTTAGTTCACAACATTTCATTCACGAAGTTCATTTAAGTTTGGTTTTCTTTTACAACTAATCTGCTGTTTGATGTGGGCAATCAATAGCAGTATATTCGTCCCATTTTTTCTGTGAATGTTGCTTATAAACAGGTTATTAGCATTAAAGTCGAGGCAATCCGAGAAAAAGTGCAAGACCCAAAACGATTCAAGTCCAGAAAATCAGTCAAAAGCTGTTCAAAGTTCTAAGTGTTAGGTCGCTCACAACCTAACACAGGTTGCAATGTTCTTATGCCATGTTGTTCAGGTTGAAAGTTCAAGACTGTGAAAAATTGCTAAGTCTTAGGTCGGTCAGCGACCTATCATAAGTCAGGATTTCTGTAGGTCGCATGTTGCAGCTGAATGGATTAAGGCGAGGCAATTCTCTTAAGTCCTAGGTCGAGCACAATTGTTTTTAGGTTGGAGGTACTCTAGGTCGTAAATATCATCAGGCCGCAAAGGCTAAGGTCGTTAAACATTCCCACGCGACCTAACTCTTAGGGCGTTCGAATCTGATAGGTTGATGACTTCTTCTCCAAGCAACATCATATTGGGTCCAATAACCCAATACCACCAGTTCAAAAAAGGAATCGTCATCCCCTTCATCCCACCTCAACCTATCACCGATTGACTAGAGAATCAATGGCAAATCCTACAGATCCATAGCAAAACCTTCCGTATGATCGAAAATCATCCCAACACGTCAAACGACGAACGAAAGTCGATTAAGACTACCGTACAAAAAGGCGTGATGCACGGAATTGGGCTTAGGTCGAGCGACAACGATTCATGTTCAAAACAGTGACTATGGGCAAGTATAAGCTGATCCACTTACGAATTATAATCGGTAAGGAAGAATCGTTGGCTGATTAAGTCAAATTTGACTCTGGAAGATCGAAGGAACTGTTAATGGCGATGGAGGCTCAAGACAGTAGGGTAAGAAGGAAGATGCGACCTAACCAATTTATATGGGACTGAAGAAGGGAGGTGAACAGGCGTGCAAGTTTTAAGTCGATTCGCGACCTAGCCAAGTTGAGTCGAAGCACACGACCTAGAGTATAGTCATATACTTCGAGGGGCAAATGTTAACTCTTTCAGTTCAGCGACCTAAAACTATGCGGCCTAAGGAAGTGCTGCGACCTAAGGATGCTGCGACCTAAGGATAAGCTGCGACCTAAGAGTGCTGCGACCTAAAAGTGCTGCGACCTAAGGATGCTGCGACCTAAGGAAGTGCTGCGACCTAAAAGTGCTGCGACCTAAGGATGCTGCGACCTAAGGATAAGCTGCGACCTAAGAGTGCTGCGACCTAAAAGTGCTGCGACCTAAGGATGCTGCGACCTAAGGATAAGCTGCGACCTAAGGATGCTGCGACCTAAAGATGAGCTGCGACCTAACTTCTTTGCGACCTAAGGTCCAGAAGACCTCGCGACCTAAGGGTGCAGGAAAGCTTCGCGACCTAAGGAGGCAGAAAGGATTGCGACCTATGGAACTCAACGACCTAAGGTAGCTAGCGACCTAAAGGGCTTAACAACCTAAGGTAGTTAGCGACCTAAGGAACTTGACGACTTAAATAGGTTAGCGACCTAACCATTAAAGGGAGTTCAGCACCCTACGACCTAGGGCCCCCACAACTATTCTGCAACTCGCGTACGACCTATTACTTGATCAAATGAAGACAAGCACAGTAACTCGTGGAACCGCAAGATGACAACGACCTAGCTTAGGTCGTTCGCGACCTACGACCTAACTAAGGTCGCGCGCGACCTAACACTTAGGCGAATTTTCTACCCAGGAATCAGCTTCTATAAATAGGAGATCACTTCCAACTGGAGGGGGACTTTTGGCAATTCATTTCTAAAGCGCCGTTACTCTGTCGAACTCTCCAATCATTCAGCAAACAAGGATCCTCCAAGCATTCAAGACACTACAACAACCTTCGAGAGAAATTCCTAACATCCGACATGGATTCATCGAATTTCATCGCCGAAGATTGAGCTAGTAGTCAAGATTGCTTCTTGTGATCGAGTTGTATTGTTTTCATAGAAGATTTGTATCAATTTGTAATCAGATTCAATAATAAAGAGATTCAAAGTGGACGTAGGCTAAACCTTAGGCCGAACCACTATAAATTGCTGTCTTTTACTACATTTCTGCTATTTCCCTGCTTGATTTCTGTTCCCGTTACACGGGTGGTGCTTTCACAATCTCACTACACACACCGGGTGTTGGCGTTCACATTTTCACGTTAACATTTTGCACTATTTGTAGCCACCTGATATCACCCACAAGTATATGTTTAAATATTTGGTCCATGTGACAGGAGAGAGAAAGAACAAATATTTAAATAAAAACTTATTACTAATATTATAGGGCAACAAAATGGTGCTAAATAAGGAGGGTTATTGATCCTAGCTATATATATATATGTGTATATATATGAATTTATATCCAAAAGGTTTAAAACATAAACTTGCATTTTAAAATTAATATTAGAATATTTAAATATATATTATATATTTTCGGTTGTATATATCACTATTTTACATTTTTAAATATCAATATTTAATTAGTCAAAGATATTTTAATTAATCAATCTATATCTATATTTGAATTTGAAAATGTTTTACCAAGTCTTAGATAAATATTTTGAATACATATGTTAAAAATAACATTTATTAACTTAGTAAAATTAAATTTGATAATTTAAGTTGTATTTTACACAATTGATTTCGAATTTATATGTATATATTTAAATATTCATATCAAAATTTAATTAAGGATATTTTATATTAACGTCTACATTTGAATTTGAATATGTTTTATAAAGTTTAGATTAGATATTTTAATTTCATATTTTGAATTTAAAACTTACTGACTTAGTCAAAATTAAATTAGATAATTTAATTTTTGTTCTACATGATTAAGTTCAAATATATGTGTGTGTGCGCGCGCACGCGCGCGTGTGTGTTGTTGAAACTTGTCCATTCCAAAGTAGAGTAATCGAGTAAATTTCAAAAAATTACCTTTTGGATTTTTATTAGACCTTTGTAGTCTAAATTTATTTAGAATATTTCTAAATTATCTTTTAAATAAAATCAATATTTATTAATTCAAAAATAATGTTTTATTTTGTATAATTTGTATTATATAGTATATATGTGTATCGTATACACATATATGTGTACATGCACATGCAACAAAATAAATTTTTCATGGTTTGACATGCCCGTATACAAATGCTGGAATTTAAATAGCAACGGACATGTTAGTCCCTTTTATATACAAATGTGTTGTCTAAATGTATATGAATGTGCATCAAAATATTTACAAATAAATATACGTATATAAATATAATTATATATATTATGAAATACTAATTGTAAAAAAAACTTGTATAAAATAAGTATAAAACATACATACATACATACATATATATAAGTGTATATATTTATTAAATTAAATTATAAAATTATTTTAAATATTAGTTTATAAATTTTTTTGAATAAATACATAAATTATTATATGTAATCCATGTAGAATTGCTTTTTAAAAATAAACTCAAAGATAATTTATGTAATACGTTGACATATAAATACACACACACATACACACATGTATGTGTGTATGTGTGTGTGTGTGTGTGTGTGTGTGTGTATATGCAACATTAATATCGGTGTAGGTTTTTTTAGTTATTTATATATTTTTAATAAAAAAAGTTGTTATCTTAATTCTAAAACTTTACGGAAATGTTTAAAAAAAATTTCGAAAACAGAATGAATAATATTTTGTATTAAAAATTTGTACTAAAATTTTATATTATTTTTGTGTGTGTATTTTTGTATGTGTGTATTTTATTCATATAATAGTTTTTTAATTAAATAATTGATTCCGTCTTAAAGATATATAAATACAAAAATTATTGCCAAAAGCATTGTGCATATAAATGAATATTTATATAATTTAAAACACATATTATATTATGTTATTCTTTTAAATTTAGATTTGTGATGTTTTAGTGTTTGAATGTTGGGGCAAGATGTGGTTTTGGCTAGTCTTGGTATGCTGCAATAAGAAAGGGAAAACGATTAAGAGAAAAGTAAACGTTGGAGAGAATAAATAAAGGAGAGATAAGAGAGTGAAATAAGGAACAAGATCCTTGTTTTTCTCTTACTACTTCTTTCCTTTTATTAATTCAAATTCTCTCCTACCAACCATCTCATGGTCGGTCTCAACATGCTCTACCATAGCCCGACTAAACCAAGCACCAATTGCACCTCAAAACCATTTTGAACTCGAACAATATTTGTTGTATTTAAATTCAATTTAAATGTATATCGATATCATATATGGATTAATATATTTGTAACCATTATAAATAGACTATTTAATATTGCTCAACACACATTGTTAGCGACTTAATTGGTCACTACCACCCAAATCCAGATGAAAGCACCAACCAACAATCACAGATCACAAAGAGAATGTACGTAGTGAGTAATAATGTGAAGAATAGTTAAAATGAAAAAGAAAGCAGTAAAAACATAGGATTTATAGTGGTTCGACTGACTCCGACCTACGTCCACTCCAGAAATTTCCTTTTTATTGATCGTCTATCCATCTAGTTGACTCAAACCCACCATATTCCAGCCTCGACAAACGAGTAGTCAATTTAGTTAAATCTGCTTGTCCATGGCCTTGCCAAAAGGCGGGTTAACATTTGTCCCCCAAAACATGCCTTGCTATTGGAAGGTGTGTTTTGCATAGTCTCAAATCCGATGTCCGAAGTCCGTATGTTATCCATAGCCATACCTTCCAATTCATAATCCAATCCATTTTATCCAAGTGCCATTGTTGTATCCTTATCTGAACCTACGACTGCTCTGAGTCGATATCCAATTCCTACCCAGTAATCAAATCCTCATCTAATTACACATCCATCTAAAATCAATTAACCGAATCCACGATCTCTCCAGATCATTTTATCCGAGTCCGGGACCTCTCCGGGTCCTGTAGTCCAAATTGGGGACCTTTCTGGGTCAAAATCCAAATCCTTAGTTGTTCATAGCCAATATCCAAATCCGTAACCTCTCCGGGTTCTTGCCAAGCATAATTCACACTCGGCGACCTGTACCAAGCGATGCCTTGATGTTCCTGGTTCAGTGTCCCTAAACGCTGAGTAATACCGTGGCTTGAATCCTAAGCCGAATCCTGGTCTCTCCGGACCCTTGCCGAGCATAGTCCATGCTCGACGACCTGAAATAACGAGTGATTGACCGGAAGAGGCCTAAGTCCTAGGCTGAATCATGGTCACTCCAGACCCTTGCCGAGCATAATCCATACCCGACGACCTTTTAGCCAAAAACCAGACAAAAAGTCAACCAAAATCCATTCTGAAATCCAGATTCAAACCAAAAAACTAGAAATCCATATCAAAGATCAAATATCCAAACCAAAATCCAAACCAAAAAACCAACAAAATCAGGAGTTCAAACCGAACTACAAAACCAAAGGAGAAAAAATCAAGTGTCCAAGACAAAAAGAAAAAAAACAGATTTCACAAACTAGGGCGTCACGGTTCATCATCGTCTCAAAGCATGCCTAGGGGTTATCTCCATCCCCGTACATGAGTAAGCGACTTAGTCGTTAGCTGAAAGTTTGTTACTTATTCCAAACCATCACGGTTAGTTGATGACCAACCGACCTCCATTCCTGGGCCTCGCGGCATCGTCGTTCATGGTAGGCGGTGGCTGCTCCTGTTCCACCGGCGCATTCCGAGTTTCGACATATTATGGCAACTGACCATTCCTTACATGCTCCTCGATTATATGCTTTAGATGTCGGCAGCTGTTAGTATCATGCCCGTCCAGGTCATGAAAGAGACAGTGCCTTCCTGATGACTTTTCGCATTCGAAGGGTTCCCTCCTGGCCGGCCTTCGATATGGAAGGCGATCTTGAGTGTCCAAGAATATCCGTTCCAATGTTGCATTCAATCCTGTGTAAGTGGAGAATTTTGGTTCTCCCCGGCGCTTCCTTATCCCTTTATCCTTGTCTTTGCTCAAGCTTTCATCGGGCGGTCCTCCATCTTAACCATGTTTGCTTCCTTTGATTTCAGATCCAAACACGCATCCTCTTGTCGAAGAAATCTCTCAGCTTCGTGAAAGAAGTCCCCGAGATGCATTGGTGGGTTCCGTATCAATGATACTTTGAAATCCGAATTATCCCTGACTCCTGATACCGCCGCCATCAAAACCATCGATGGATCCGGTCGATCCACCGAAGTAACTGCTGCATTAAAACGAGTTAAGAAAGTCCTAAGCGATTCATCCACCCTCTGTTTAACTAATGTCAATGTCATCACATTCTTCGGTCTTTTTATGTGAACTCGAAACTGACTTAAGAACTTATCCACCAGTTCTATCCATGTTCCGATAGATCCATCCTCCAACTGTCTGAACCACATAGCAGCTATATCTGTAACAACCCGCATATTTATCGATTTTATATTTAAATATTTTATTTAAATATAGCGTCGTTAGTCGGATTGAAGTCCGAAAAGCTACTTTTTGCAAACAGTCGAATTGGGACTGGAGACCACTTCCATTGAGTCCAAAATGGTGTTTGCGACCTTTTTGAGTATAAACATTGATATGTTTGGAGTTAGTAGGATTTTGCTACTTTTTCACTTTGGACTTTGGGTTTGGTTCAGCCCATTTGCCCAATTCTGGTTTCATTAACTCAAGCTCCACCCCCTCTCCTCTTCATTACTTCACTTTCATTTCCTAACACTTAAGCTTCATCGAAAATGGAGAGTGGAATGGGAAATTAAAACTCCAAACCCTAGTTCATTTGCAAATCCTTCTTCTAGCTCCAAATTCAAAGAGAAACTATTGGTAAGCATCCTCTTCATCTTCTCCAACTCATTCTCCTTTCAATTTCAGAAATTCCCTAAACCTAATTTAGGAAATGTTTCTCTTTTAAGCTTAGATTCAAGCTTGTTGGGTTGGAATTGAAGAGTGATTGTTCTTGCCATTGCTTTATAGCTTCTTCTTCATCGATTTTGTGAATAGGTGAGATTTTTATCTCACATCTAAGCCTATGATTATCTTTGATTGTTAGGTATGAATTCCTAACACTTATTCATGTGCATTTGATTTTGGTTTGGATTGATTTGGAGCATAATTCAATTTTTGGTGTTTTGAAGCCAAATCCTTAAAAATCATAACTTTGATGTTTGATCGTGTTTTTAGTGATGCATCGAAGAGCCTATAAGGCCAGGTTATCGATTGGCGTAAATCCTTAGCGCCCGTGGTTCGTTCGATTGCATTTTGGAGGAGATTTCACCACCATTTCATAGGCTGGGAAGTGCTGGAAACATGGTCCAGTCGACTGAAGAACTGGCCCGGTCGACCGACCTGCTACCAAAACACTTCCTAGGCTCTGGTCCGGTCGACCAACCTACTGGTCCGGTCGACCGGCCAGTATCCCATGGATTTCCCTGGTCTGTATCGGTCGATCGACTCCCTGGTCCAGTCGACCGACCTGCTCCTATTTTGCCTATTATGTCTATTTTGCTTGATATCCAAATTTTATCTATTCATGTTGATCCCCATTTGTTGTTATCATCTATTATTGACGTTGATGACTTCTTTTTCGGGATTTTGGAGAATATCTATTTTGATGGATTTGGTATCGATTTCTTTGGATTTGATTCACGTCTCCGTATGTGAGTTTTTATCATTGATTGTTTCTACAATCGTTTTTGTGATTTGTCACTTTAAAAATATAAAGGTTTTCTATACTAGTAGTAAATATTCAAACTCTTTCACAAAGATGATTTCAACTCTAATTTCAATATAAAGCTCTTGTATAAAACCATTTTCTAATCTATTAGTATATACAAACCTTTACCTCATTCGTATGAGAAAATCTAATTAAACGGCTTAGCAAAACAAGTGGTATGAAACGCTTGCGTTTACTTCGTCGGTTAATTTTTGGACTTGTTCGATTGAAACTCTTGTGACAATTTTCGAGTGGAAATCTACAATTTGTTCGTAAATATTTAAGTTAAGCTAGTGGTTATGGGACATGAAGCTAAACTCATATATTTACTAGCTTAGTGTAATTCACACTTTTTATTGATCGATGATGATCATTTTGTGATTTAGACTAGCAAGGTGCGATGTCTCTTTGTCCATATGGAGGATTGTACCTCATTTTATTGAGCTTCGTCTCATTTCTTTATGGGCTAGCGACCCATGTACTTTTAATGTGTTTCGATCCATTGGATGTTTTGTTTATACTACATCGATGTCTCGGCTTTTCGATTCATTGGACGTACCGTTTGTACTGCGTCGATGTTCCGAATTGTTTTGTGTTTCGATTCATTGGATGTACCGTTTGTACTACATCGATGTCTCGGCTTTTCGATTCATTGGACGTACCGTTTGTACTGCGTCAATGTTCCGAATTGTTTTGTGTTTCGATTCATTGGATGTACCGTTTGTACTACATCGATGTCTCGGCTTTTCGATTCATTGGACGTACCGTTTGTACTGCGTCGATGTTCCAAATTGTTTGTGATACACGTGTTGGTGAGTTTTCATGCTCTCGCTTGGGATTGGCCATCCTTTTCTTGTGATTTCTGGATTTCTAATTATTGATTTTCTGGGATTTATGTTTCACCACCTTTTTCAGTTGGCATTGATATGTATGTCATTTATTGTGGCTTGGTGAATTAAATTAAGAATATGACATTCTTTTAATCTTTGAGAAGATTCTTGTGATATTGATTAATCTTAGTATTGATTTTCAATTAGATACTTATCATAGTATGGCTTTATGTTTATCATACGTTTTTGTCATATCTCTTATTCTATACCACTTTATCTGATATTTATAGCTAGACTGATCCGTTTATTATTTTCTTCTTAAATAATACTCGGGTCAGACTGAGATTTTACAGGTGCTTCCTCATGACTTCTTATTTGGGACTATCATCTGACTTTTGGCTAACTACTTTAGCATTGTAGTTTTTGGTTGTATACATTCGATATATTGACTCATTGATGTATACATATTCTGTTGTCTAGCACTTGTATCTTTTCTTTTGTGATATTGTGGATCTTATTTGACCACTACTCTAACGTACACTTTCATGTGTTATATTCATATCTATTTCCGCCTTTGTGATATGAATTGTCTGTGACTGATTTGTGTTATGTTTATTTCTATATTTGTTTCCGAAGATATATGTATATATAGCCACTGTGTGGTAGCTTTGAGTTTGTATCGGTATGTCGGATTTTCTTTTGAGATGAGATGTAAGATATATTTTCTGACATATCGGTGCTCGCACAAAGCAATTACACAGATGGTCACTCCTCAACAGCCTTATTCTCCGCGCTAGTCGACGGCATTACCCCATAGTTTCCTTGGATAGCGTGGGTATTGAGGTGGGGCGTCACAGCTTGGTATCAGAGCCAAACTTCAGAACAATGTAGAATAATCTAGCAAGGATCATTGTCCTAAGTCTTTCTTAGGAATCGTGCCATAGGATTTGATTCGAGTCTTCGTACCATTCTATCCTATTTTCTTTTCTGATGCCTTGTTTTATCAATCAAGGTTGTTTGATATTCATTTTGACAATAACCTTTTCCTCTTCTTTCTTTCTTTCTTAGAGAAGAGAAATGGTTAGACCCGGCCGTTCCAGCGCCGGTCAATCTAGTGCTACTCCCCAGGATGGAGTATTTATGTCAGCTCAACCACTTTTAGATCTTGTGAATAATGCCCAAGCTGCCGGACCCGCTCCGGCGCCTAGTCACCCTAAATCCGGGTTTGCACGCTTGTGCAGAGATTACACCGCTTTGGGTGGAAGGCCATTCAAGGGTTCCGAAACCGTTATAGAAATTCAAGCTTGGCTTAGATCATGCGATCGCATCTTTTCCCGCATGGATCTTATTGATTCTCTTCGAGTCCAAGTGGCTTCTAGCATGCTCCAAGAAAGAGCATTGGATTGGTATGAGATTCTTATTTCTGAAATCGTTGAAGCGGATCTCACTTGGGAGCAATTCCGGGTAAGGTTTGAATTGAAGTTTGTGCCGGAGGCGGAAAAGGTAACTTTGGCCTGGCGTTTTATCAACCTTGTTCAAGGTGAATCTTCTGTGATGGACTACGTCGCATCTTTCAAATCTCTTTCTAAATACGGGGTTGAATACATTAATACCCCATTGAAGAAAAATCAGAGATTTGTTTATGGCTTGAACAAGAATCTCAAGAAGCCATTACTTCTGAAATTGGAAGTTTCTTTCGGTCAGCTTATTGATATCGCTCTTCGACTTGAAGAGGCCGAAAGGGAAATTGATGTTGAAGTTGTGCATGCCAGACAGAACTTCAACAATAACATGAAGAGGCCTATTAAGTTCAAAGGCTCCAATCCCGACAAGAAAGGGAAGCAAGAAACTTCTGTAGCAAAGACTCATACCACTAGTCGTGGACGATGCTACAATTGTGATTCTATGGACTACTATGCAAAGGAGTGTCCGCAACCCCTCTATTGTCGCTATTGCAAAAGTTTGAGTCATCATATATCTGCGTGTCCCATACTTCAAGCAAGAAGGATGGAAAGCTAAAGGTTGTGCAAGCCTCTACTAGCACTTCTCTTGGTCAAGGTATTTTCTATCCTTGACGATATTTGTTTTGAGATTATCTTATTTGAGTTCTATTTGATTTGGGTTCATCTCATTATTTTATATCAAAAGAACTTGATGATTCTTTCTCTTTTTAATTTTTATGGGCTTGAGGATTTCATTAAGAATTGGGGATTCGATTGGTGGGTCCGCAACACTCAATTTGCTTTTTATTGATGTCGAAATTATTTTATGTGATTTTTCTTTCCGAGCCGATTTTTACTTATGCTTCGGAATTGACTTTTGTAAGGATTGGCTTAATTATTGTGAAGTCATATCCTTTATCCCGTGTGGACTATTCATTTTCGACATTTTCAATCTGTTAAGCAGATTTCTGTTTTTCCTTTGTGATTTTGATTCCAATTTGATGGCATCATTTTATTCTTTAAGCTCACATGATGAGGAAAGTGTTATTTCTCTCATTCATGTAGTTTGAGAATTTTCCGGTATTTTTGAGTTTGTCTTAGGATTATCACCTAAGCAATCTTTTGATTGGTGTTAAGGTCTTTTTAGCTCGACCTTGCCACCGATTTTTATTTGCTACGAGTTGCGGGAGTTAGCATTCCATTTACCGCATTCCGCACTCGTTATGAAACTTATGAATGACTTATTATGTCATTCAGTTTGTCCAGCTTATTTCATCCATTTTATGAATCAAGTATTCTACGATTTCGATGACTCCATTCTTGTATATATTGATTTTGGATGAAAACAGCAATTTAAAATTTTGCAAATCTTTTTCATAAGATTTATTTATAAGTACAATTTGATTTTGCTCTTAAGCGAGCAAAGAATATTCTTAAAGGTTTTTAATAACATGTTTATCATATAGAAGATGATTTTGTGATTGTATTGCCCATTGAGTGCTTTAAGAATTCTGGTCGATGCGCTTGATCAACGTTATCGATAAGAATCTCCTAAACGCTTTGATGAGACAGTCAGACACAATATATTGACTTGTAAAAATGTAAATTTTTCTAGAAAGATTATTACTTAAAGATAAATGTAATTTTGAAAGTTTTAGCTTTTCAGGAAAGAAGATTATTTAAAAGAAATTCTTTCTTTTCGATACTCTTATACTTGTGATTCCCAAAGGGAACCAAGACTTTATCTTTGGTACCAATGCTAATCGTATTGGTTTGGATGCCGTTCTCTTGCAAAAGAGAACGTGCTATCACTTATGCTTCTAAATCATTAAAGTCGATCGAGACTAGGTATGCCACTCATGATCTAGTGCTCGCGGCTAGTGTTTTCACTTTTAGAGTTTGGCATCATTATTTTGGGAAAGAAATTTGTTCTCCGCTCCGATCATAAATCTTTGAAATGTTTATTTTCTCAAAAGGAACATAATTTGCGTCAACAGTGTTGGCTCGAGTTCCTTGCATCTTATGATCTTGATATTCTTTATACTCCGGGAAAGGGTGATCGTGTTGCCGAGGCACTTAGCCGAAAGCAAAAAGTAGTTGTTTCTATGATGATATCCGGATGGAATGACCTCGAGACTTTATCCACTTGTGAGATTCGAGACCGTGAATCCAATTTATGTTCATCTCTTGTTTTGTGTAGCCTGGAGGCTTATCCTTCTTTTGGAATATACCTTTTTTTAGCTAAACTCTATGTCAAGTTAAATTTCATGGAGTTCTTACTTTTATTGTTAGCAATCGTGATCCATTATTTTACTAGTGGATTTTTGGTAAGGTCTTCAAAAGCTTTAGGAACAAAGCTTAAAATTTTAGCATCGCTTATCATCTTTGTCCGATGGAAAAACCGAGCGTGTGAATCAACTCTTGAAGATCTCTTTCATTCATGTGTTCTCGATTTTTGTGGAAGTTGGGAAGATCATATTTCTCTTGTTGAGTTTCCTTCCTATAATAGCTTCCATTCTTGTATTGGTATAGTACCTTTCGAGCCACTTTATGGAAGGCCATGCCAATTCTCTTTGTGTTGGCTTAAAGCCAGTGAGAAGCTGGTTTCAGGTCTAGATCTTATTGGTGTTCATTCACGTTTCACCTATGATGGGTGTTGTGCGTTTCTATTGATCGGGAAAGTTAGCACCACGATATTTTGGTCCATTTCCCATCACCGAACGTATGTGTTCCGTGGCTTATCGCCTCTTTATTACCGGCTCAATCTTTTGCTATTTATGACGTTCTCCACGTTTCTCTACTACGGAAATACATTAGGGATTCCAATTTTTTTTTCTTGAGCCCGGTGTGGTTGAAGAAATTGAAGTTTCTGGTGACTTTTGAGCAACATTCTATTCGCATCATTTCTTTGGGGGTTGAGTGCCTTCGAAATAAAGATGTTCTTTTTGTGAAAGTCCGATGGTTCTTAAATCCTAAGGATTTCTCTTGGGAATCCAGAAATTCATCGAGCGAACATGTTCGGACTAACTCTTTCGTGCTCTTTATGGTGAACTTCTTATTTCAAACTTTCTTTTGTGATGATATGCTTTTGTAGTTGTTACTTTTTAGTTATTTCTTAAGATTTCGAGGACGCAATTTCTTTAAGGAGGGGAGTATGTAACAACCCGCATATTTATCGATTTTATATTTAAATATTTTATTTAAATATAGCGTCGTTAGTCGGATTGAAGTCCGAAAAGCTACTTTTTGCAAACAGTCGAATTGGGACTCGAGAACACTTCCACTAAGTCCAAAATGGTGTTTGTGACCTTTTTGAGTATAAACATTGATATGTTTGGAGTTAGTAGGATTTTGCTACTTTTTCACTTTGGACTTTGGGTTTGGTTCAGCCCATTTGCCCAATTCTGGTTTCATTAACTCAAGCTCCACCCCCTCTCCTCTTCATTACTTCACTTTCATTTCCTAACACTTAAGCTTCATCAAAAATGAAGAGTAGAATGGGAAATTAAAACTCCAAGCCCTAGTTCATTTGCAAATCCTTCTTCTAGCTCCAAATTCAAAGAGAAACTATTGGTAAGCATCCTCTTCATCTTCTCCAACTCATTCTCCTTTCAATTTCAGAAATTCCCTAAACCTAATTTAGGAAATGTTTCTCTTTTAAGCTTAGATTCAAGCTTGTTGGGTTGGAATTGAAGAGTGATTGTTCTTGCCATTGCTCTATAACTTCTTCTTCATTATTTTGTGAAAAGGTGAGATTTTTATCTCACATCTAAGCCTATGATTATCTTTGATTGTTAGGTATGAATTCCTAACACTTATTCATGTGCATTTGATTTTGGTTTGGATTGATTTGGAGCATAATTCAATTTTTGGTGTTTTGAAGCCAAATCCTTAAAAATCATAACTTTGATGTTTGATCATATTTTTAGTGATGCATCGAAGAGCCTATAAGGCCGGGTTGTCGATTGGCGTAAATCCTTAGCGCCTGTGGTTCGTCCGATTGCATTTTGGAGGAGATTGCACCTCCATTTCATAGGCTGGGAAGTGCTGGAAACAGGGTCCGGTCGACCGAAACACTGGCCCGGTCGACCGACCTGCTACCAAAACACTTCCCAGGCTCTAGTCCGGTCGACCGACCTACTGGTCCGGTCGACCGACCTACTGGTCCGGTCGACCGACCAATATCCCACGGATTTCCCTGGTATGTATCGGTCGACCGACCCCCTAGTCCAGTCAACCGACCTGCTCCTATTTTGCCTATTATGTCTATTTTGCTTGATATCCAAATTTTATCTATTCATGTTGATCCCCATTTGTTGTTATCATCTATTATTGACGTTGATGACTTCTTTTTCGGGATTTTGGAGAATATCTATTTTGATGGATTTGGTATCGATTTCTTTGGATTTGATTCACGTCTCCGTATGTGATTTTTTATCATTGATTGTTTCTACAATCGTTTTTGTGATTTGTCACTTTAAAAATATAAAGGTTTTCTATACTAGTAGTAAATATTCAAACTCTTTCACAAAGACGATTTCAACTCTAATTTCAATATAAAGCTCTTATATAAAACCGTTTTCTAATCTATTAGTATATACAAACCTTTACCTCATTCGTATGAGAAAATCTAATTAAACGGCTTAGCAAAACAAGTGGTATGAAACGCTTTCGTTTACTTCGTCGGTTAATTTTTGGACTTGTTCGATTGAAACTCTTGTGACAATTTTCGAGTGGAAATCTACAATTTGTTCGTAAATATTTAAGTTAAGCTAGTGGTTATGGGACATGAAGCTAAACTCATATATTTACTAGCTTAGTGTAATTCACACTTTTTATTGATCGATGATGATCATTTTGTGATTTAGACTAGCAAGGTGTGATGTCTCTTTGTCCATGTGGAGGATTGTACCTCATTTTATTGAGCTCCGTCTCATTTCTTTGTGGGCTAGCGACCCATGTACTTTTAATGTGTTTCGATTCATTGGATGTACCGTTTGTACTACATCGATGTCTCGGCTTTTCGATTCATTGGACGTATCGTTTGTACTGCGTCGATGTTCAGAATTGTTTTGTGTTTTGATTCATTGGATGTACCGTTTGTACTACATCGATGTCTCGGCTTTTCGATTCATTGGACGTACCATTTGTACTGCGTCGATGTTCCGAATTGTTTTGTGTTTCGATTCATTGGATGTACCGTTTGTACTACATCGATGTCTTGGCTTTTCTATTCATTGGACGTACCGTTTGTACTACGTCGATGTTCCGAATTGTTTGTGATACACGTGTTGGTGAGTTTTCATGCTCCCGCTTGGGATTGGCCATCCTTTTCTTGTGATTTCTGGATTTCTAATTATTGATTTTCTGGGATTTATGTTTCACCACCTTTTTCAGTTGGCATTGATATGTATGTCATTTATTGTGGCTTGGTGAATTAAATTAAGAATATGACATTCTTTTAATCTTTGAGAAGATTCTTGTGATATTGATTAATCTCAGGATTGATTTTCGATTAGATACTTATCCCAGTATGGCTTTATGGTTATCATACGTTTTTGTCATATCTCTTATTCTATATCACTTTATCTGATATTTATTGCTAGACTGATCCGTTTATTATTTTCTTCTTAAATAATACTCGGGTCAGACTGAGATTTTACAAGTGCTTCCTCATGACTTCTTATCTGGGACTATCATCTGACTTTTGGCTAACTACTTTAGCATTTTAGTTTTTGGTTGTATACATTCGATATATTGACTCATTGATGTATACATATTCTGTTGTCTAGCACTTGTATCTTTTCTTTTGTGATATTGTGGATCTTATTTGACCACTACTCTGACGTACACTTTCATGTGTTATATTCATATCTATTTCCGCTTTTGTGATATGAATTGTCTGTGACTTATTTGTGTTATGTTTATTTCTATATTTGTTTTCGAAGATATATATATATATATATATATATATATATATATATATATAGCCACTGTGTGGTAGCTTTGAGTTTGTATCGTTATGTCGGATTTTCTTTTGAGATGAGATGTAAGATATATTTTCTGACATATCGGTGCTCGCACAAAGCAATAACATAGATGGTTGCTCCTCAACAGCCTTTTTCTCCGTGCTAGTCGACGGCATTACCCCGTAGTGTCCTTGGCTAGCGTGGGTATTGAGGTGGGGCGCCACAATATCGGTCAAGTACAGGGAGAAACATCGAGCCATAGCCTCCTTTGATGCCCCCAGCACTTCCAAATGCCTTGTGTACCTCATCAAGTGGTCAGTGGGATCCATCTTACCATTGTATACTTCCAGAGTAGGTAGCTTGAAATCGGGTGGATTCCTAGCTATCCTTATGTTCTGGGTAAACGGACTTTTGTTGACTCCCTCGAAATATCTGTTTGTCAGACCTCCACGAATAGTTCGCCGAATAATGTCAACTAATCCAGTGTTACCTACCAAGGGTTGCCCCCTATCCATGTTTCCTAACTGCCCCCAAGACCTCAGGGGAATTCTGGTACATACTCCTCGTCGCGTACTCCTGTATTTCTGTTGGCGTCGGGCTGCGCATCGTCATCTGATATCCCTCCAGGGATCGGTTCAGCATTTCCTGGAGGTGTGCCCCCGAGTCTATGTCCATCCAGATTGATAGCTGTTTGCTGATTGGGGACTGGCCCCTGCTGAACCACTCCATCCGCTTTCCTGTTGAGTCCTTCTTATCCAGCTCCATGGGTCTGAGCTCCTGCAGTACCTGCTTGTCCAAATTGTCTGAAAAGTGTCTACACCATTTCCTTTTGCCTTTTCATCAACTGCTCCTACATAGAATCCATCATAATCTGTATCTCATCCCTAGTGATGTAGATTGAGGCTTGATTAGCTACAGAGGAAGCCTCCTAACTTCCCTCTTACTGACTCTTTTCCGTCCTTTGCCTCCTGGTTGATTGTTTTTCCATAGTCTCTTGAATCCAAGTTCCTAAGCCTTTAAATTCAAACTCCAAGCTTCTGAATCACTGAGTGCTAGCTTTCTCAGTGAAAGCACCAAAATGTTAGCAACTTAATTGGTCACTGACACCCAAATATAGATGAAAGAACCAACCAACAATCACAAATCACAAATAGAATGTATGTAGTGAGTAATAATGTGAAGAACAGTTAAAATGAAAAAGAAAGCAGTAAAAACAGAGGATTTATAGTGGTTTGGCTGACTCTGGCCTACGTCCACTCCAAAAATTTCCTTTTTATTGATCGTTTATCCATCCAGTTGACTCAAACCCACTGTATTCCAACCTCGACAAACGAGTAGTCGATTTAGTTAAATGCACCTGTCCACGGCCTTGCCAAAAGGCGGTTAACACACATCGAATAAAATTTTATAATTAATATTTCATAAATATTAATTAATTAATAACAATTATAATTTAATTAAATCAGGTGTTAATATGAGTATTCAACATTTTGTTTGTGTGACTTTTAGGTGTACATTTGGTCAGCAATTAATATTAAACAATTCGAATATTAACATTCACACATCACTTAGCAAGTGGTGTGACATTATGGCCAAATTTATCTTTTACTTGGTATCGGTAAAATCCAATTTTACTTTATTAACCGTTACCAAATAGTAACAATTATTTACACAAATTCTCTTCGTCAAAACTATATCACTACGGACTTGTGGAATTTAGTAGTAGTCAAAACTCCAATATAATCTATGTTCTACTCTATAGTCCAAACATAAATTCCTTGGTTCAATAATAACAATGATTATTAACCGATTTACTTTGGCCAGAGATTTTGACTTTTAGTTAACTTCAGTTGACCGTGATACTAACCTCATAAATTGAGGAGAAGAATCCTCTCTTAAATAGTGTTTCACTTCAAATACTTCCACTCGACCCAACCGTATTTATTCGATGGACATCGTGACATGATTAAACTATAAGCAAAGCGGAGCTTTCATATTGAAGAGCAACATTATTTTCTACTCAAGAGAATTGTATAAATTAGTCACATCGATATTTTTGTTTGACCTTAGTTATATTAACCAACGGAAAACTATAACAAGGAAATTTTTAAGTAATAATTAATTAGAGTTAACAATTGCAATTTAGTGATTAAATTTGAATTTATAGATTTGATTAACAAATTGGTTTAGAAATTATTTAATTTGGGTTTAGAGTGTGAATATTTTGTATTTGAATTTAAAAAAGCTAAAATGTGGAAATAACATTTTATAAAAGAGATGTAATTGTAATAAAATATTGGTTTGAGA
Organism: Allium fistulosum; assembly: GCA_030737815.1. NCBI lineage: Eukaryota > Viridiplantae > Streptophyta > Magnoliopsida > Asparagales > Amaryllidaceae > Allium > Allium fistulosum. Next base: position 243,113,414 of record CM060902.1, read on the forward strand.
AAGAATGATTTTTAAATGGGAATTGGTATTTTTTAACTTAAAGAGAATTTAGTTTAAAACTTAAAAGAAAGTGAGAATATATATACATTCACTTATCATATTCTAAACCCCAACCCAAATAATCTAGCATAAAATCTATTTCCAGAATTCTCTACCTTCCACTAAAACATTCACATATAGCACTTGGTGATAATTATCTTCTTCCTAAAGCATTTCTTTCATCACCCTTCTCATCATCTAAATTAAAAAAAATCGTATAAATTGCTATGAATTACCGAATTCAAGTATATTTATCTCAACACCAATACACACTTACAACAACAACGTGGCGATTGTATTAATCATGAATTTAGGAATTGGATGCGTATGCAGGGAGCAAATTTTGCGCAAGAAGTTTGAGGTGAGTTTAACCTCACAAATTATGTTTAAACACTTAAATTTATGTATATATTTGTCAATGGACTGTTTTTATGGTTATGAATGATTATTACAACTAATTGTAAACAATTATGCATTAAAATCGATAGAGGAATACACAACCTGGAGCGTATTTGCTCCAGGTCAACTCCGAACTATAACAGACGAGATTTTCGACCCTTGAAAATCAATACTAATACATCCACTATATTGCATGCCAATCCATCAAGTGTCGGAAACACCGTTCGTTAGGGAAAAAGAAAGAAGATTGGAAGATAGAAGAAACTAAAAGCAAACACAGAATCTCATAGCGAACGAAATAAAATACATTAATCAACATAATTCTTTACAAAGTCATTTCAAAAATGATACATCAGAGTTACACTAATACAATTTCTATCCTAGGACAGTTATAACAACTTATCCTTATACATCAGATATAAAGTATATAATATATAGCGGAAGCAACTAATAACTATCTACCGATGAAGCATCCTGCTCCAAGCTCCTCCAAATGCATCCATACAAAACTTGGACTACTTAGCTGCTCATAAAAATTTGAGCACCTAAGAGTTATACAGAAAGAAAATTAAACTTAGGGTCAGATATGGGTCTGGTGTGAGTAAACTCAAACAATTTGATTATTACATTTCAAAACCTTTTAAAAATCAATTGTATCTCATAAGACCATGCCGCACATAAACACGGACAGGTTTTTTAACTTACGATAACCAAAATACTTTTATAGAAAATCCAGTGATATTATATGTAACATCCCGCATATTTTTACGATAATATATTTAAATGATTTATTTAAATTTAGCATCGTTAAGTGAATTTAAAAGTCCAAAACATGACCTTTTGTAAACGGTCGAATCCGGACTCGAGACCATTTCCATTGAGTCCAAAATGGCGTTTGCGACCTTTTTGAGTATAAACATTGATATGTTTGGAGTTGGGTAGAATTTTGCTATTTTTCTATTGGGCTTTGGGTTTAGGTTTCAGCTCACCAACTCATCTAATACCCAACTCCTCCTCCAACTCCCCTTCATTTATTCTATTATTTCCTAACACTCAAGCTAAAGGAAAATGGGGAAAAGAAAGGGAAATTAAAATTCCTAAACCCTAGATTACTAGGAAATTCTAGATTCAAGCTCCAAAATCAAAGAGAAGCTTATGTAAGCATCCTCTTCATCTTCTCCATCTAAATCTCTCTTCAATTTTCAGAATTCCTATAACCGAACTTAGGAAAAACTTCGCCTTTGATAATAGATTGATGATTCTAGAGGTGTATTGAAGAGGAATTGATCTTGCCTTATTTTAGAGCTTCTCATTCGTTGTTTTTGAGTTTTAAAGGTGAGTTCTTCAACTCACATTTATGTCTATAGCTTTCATTGTTGTTAGGTATGAATTCCTAACATCTATTTCATGTTTAATTGCTTTTGATTTGAATTGATTTGGTGAATTTTCCAATTTTGGTATTTTGAAGTCAAAATCTTTAAAGATCCTATCTTGGATGTTTTGACATGTTTTGGTGGTGTATCGAAGAGCCTATAGGGCTGGGTTGTCGATTGGCATAAATCCCAAGCATCCAACGCTCGTTCGATCGCTTCCGGTTTGGATTTTTTCCCTTTTTGGGCTAGGCTGAATTTTGCATAGCAGGAAAATCCAGACGTCTGGAAGAAAATCCAAACATGTGGAAGGAAATCCAGAGGTCTGGTTGAAAAATCCAGACGTCTTGAAGAGGTCCCTGGAAAAAGAAAAAATGGCAGAGACAAAATCCAGATGTCTGGATTTTTCAACCAGACGTCTGGTTCAGTGTCGTTTTGTCTATTTTGTCTGTTTTTGAGCGGATTTCCAATTTTTATCGATTTTTGTTGATCCAGTTATTTGTTGTCAATTATTATCGACTTTGATGACTTCTTTTATGGATTTTTGGGAATATCCATTTGATTGATTTGTTATCGATTTTTATGATTTTAATTCACGTCGTCGAATGTGGATTTTGGTGATAGATTATTTTTACAATCATTTCTGTGTTTTGTCACTTTAAAATACAAAGGTTTTTATACTAGTAGTAAATACTCAAACTCTTTCACAAAAATGATTTCGACATTACTTTTAATACAAAGCTCGTTTTTAAAACCGTTTTCCAATCTATTAGTATATACAAACCTTTACCTCATTGGTATGAGGAATCTAATTAAATGACTTAGCAAAACTAGTAGTATGAATCGCTTGCGTTTACTTCATCGGTTAATTTTTGGACTTGTTCGATTGAAATATCATGACAATCTTCGAGTGGAAATCTACAATCTGTTCGTAAATATTTAAGTTAAGCCAGTGGTTATGGGACATGAAGCTAAACTCATTTATTTACTAGCTTAGTGTAATTTACACTTCTTATTTATCAATGGTGATCATTTTGAGTTTTAGACTAGCGATGTGCGATGTCTCATAGTTCCACAAAGGGGGACTATACCCTGTTTGGAGGAGTTTCTACTCATAGTCCATAAAGGGGGACTATACCCTGTTAGGAGGAGTTTCGGCTCATGGTCCACAAAGGGGGACAATACCCTGTTAGGAGGAGCTTCAGCTCATTTTATGGGATAGTGTCCCATTTGTGATAAACGTGTTGGTGAGTTTTCACGCTCCCATTTGTGATAGGCCTTCCCCCCTTTATGTTTTCTGGATTTCTAATTATTGATTTCTAGAATTTGTGTTTCACCAATTTTTGCGATTTGCATTGATATGTTTTGTCAATATTTGAGGTATGGTGAATATGCAAAATAATATGACATTCTTTTTGGTGTTTTTGAGAAAACTTGAGATATTATATGATTTTCATTGTTATCATACACATTTGTCATATCTCTTATCCTACATCATCTTGTATGATATTTATAGCTAGACTGATCCGTTTGTTATTTTTCTTCTTAAATAATACTCGGGTCAGACCGAGGTGTTACAGGTGCTTCCACTTGACTTCTTATCAGGGACTAGCTTTTGACTTTTGGCTAACTACTTTAGCTTAGTAGTTTTTTTTACATTGGAGATGGAGACTCCTTGATGTATATATATTATGTTGTCTAGCACTTGTAACTATTCTTTTGTGATGTAGTGGATCTTGTATGACCACTACTTTGATGTACACTTCTATGTGTTATATTCATATATAATTCCGCCTTAGTGATATGAATATATGTGACTAATTTGTGTTATGCTTATTTTATATTTTTTTCCGAAGGCCACATAGCCACTGAGTAGTAGCTTTGAGTTTGTATTTGATATGTCATATGTCCTCTTGAAATGAAATGCATGTCATACTATCTGACATATCGCTACTCACGCAAAGCAATTACACAGATGGTCGCTCCTCGACAGCCTTATTCTTCGTGCTAGTCGACGGCATTACCCCGTAGTGTCCTTGGCTAGTGTGAGTATAGAGGTAGGGCGTCACAGGTTGGTATCGAAGCCAAATTTTGGAATAATGTAGAATAATCTAGTAAGGATCATTATCCTAAGTCTCTCTTAGGAATCGTGCTTTAGGATTTAATTCGAGTCTTAAGACCCGTTCTATCCTATTTTTTTTTATGATGCCTTGTTTTATCAATCAAGTTTGTTTGATATTCATACTTAGAATAACCTTTTTCCTCTTCTTTCTTCTTTTCTTAAAGAAGAGAAATGGTTAGACCTGGCCGTCCCAGCGCCGGTCAATCCAGTGCAAGCTCCTAGTAACACTTCTCTGGGTCAAGGCATTTCTCATTCTGTCCTTGATGGCATTATTATATTTCGTGATCATCCTATTCGAGTTCTTTTTGATACGGGTGCATCTCACTCTTTTATATCAAAGGAACTTGTAGATACCTTGTCTTTAAATGTTATGGGCTTAATGACTTTACTGAGAATTGCGAATTTGATTGATGGATCCGCAACACTCAGTTTACTTTATGGAGATGTCGAGATTATTTTATGTGATTATGCTTACCGTGTCGATCTGCACGTTATGCGTTACTTAGGTTTCAGAATGATTTTGGGAATGGATTGGCTTAATCGTTATGAAGCACTCATCCTATGTCCCAAGAGGACTATCCATCTTCGACATCCACAATCTGTTAAGCAGATTTCTATTATTCTTAATGATTTCGATTCCAATTCGGTGGCATCATTTTATTCTTTAAACCCACATGATGAGGAAAATGTTATTTTTCTCATTCGAGTAGTTTGTGAATTTTCAGGTATTTTTGAGCTTGTCTTTAGGATTACCACCTTAGCGATCTATTGAGTGGTGCTAAGGTCTTTTCAGCTCGACCTTGCCACCGGTTTTCATCAACTACGAGTTGCGGAGGGTAGCATTCCACTTACCGCATTCCGCACTCGTTATGATTCTTATAAGTGACTCGTGATGTCATTCAGTTTGTCCAGCTTATTTCATCCATCTTATGAATAGAGTATTCTACGAATATCTTGGTGAAACCATCCTTGTATTCATTGATTATGGATGAAAACAACAATTTAAAATTTGCAAATCTTTTTAATAAGATATCTATAAGTATAATTGGATTTTGTTCTTAAAACGAGCAAAGAATATTCGTAAAATTTTAAGAGACACGTTTATCAAACAGAAGATGATTTTGTGTTGTATTGCCCATTGAGTGCTTTAAGAATTCTTGTCGATGTGTCTGATCAACGTTATTGATAGGAATCTCCTAAACGCTATGATGAGACAGTCAGACACAGTAAATTGACTTGTAATAAGTAAATTTTTCTAAAAAGATGATTATATAAAGTTAATTATAATTTTGAATGTCATAGCTTTTCGGTAAAGAGGATCATGAAATAAATAATTTAGCATAGAAGGTGCTTTTCAAAAATTAAAAGAACTCTTTTCCGATGCTTCTATTCTTGAGATTCCCGAAGGGAACCAAGACTTGAATTGTTTATACCGATGCTAGTCGTATTAGTTTGGGTGCCATTCTCATGCAAAGGAAATGTGTTATCGCATAAGCTTCTAGACAATTAATGCCTGTCGAGACTAGATATGCCACTCATGATCTAGAGCTCGTGGCCATTGTTTTCGCTCTTCAAATTTGGTGTCACTATCTTTTGGGAGAGAAACTTGTTCTCTACACCGATCATAAATCTTTGAAGTATTTATTTTCTCAAAAGGAACTTAATTTGCGTCAACAACGTTAGCTCAAATTCCTTACATCTTATGATCTTGATATTCTCTATACTCATGGAAAGGGAAATCGTGTTGCCGATGCCCTTAGTCTTTAGCAACAAGCAGTTGTTTCCATGATGATATCCGAATGAAATGATCTCGAGCCTTTGTCCACTGGTGAGATTCGAGATCGTGAATCCGATTATTGTTCATCTCTTGTTTTATGTAGCCTTGAGGCTCATCCTTCTCATTTAGACCGCATCCTTGAAGCTCAAAAGCAAGATCCCGAATTGGCTCTTCTTAGCCAAAGTTGTAGGGATCAAAATAAGGTTGATGGTTTGAAAGACTTTGATATTGATGCTCGCGGAGGCATTAAAAAATTTGGTAGACTTATTGTGCCAAATATTAGTGATCTCCGTAACGACATTTTAGAAGATTCTCATCGTTCTAAATTTACCGTTCATCCTGATAGTAGTAGCGACTTTATTATTGGGATGGAATGAAATATGATATTGCTAACTTTATTAAGCGTTGCATGACTTGCCAACTCATAAAGGCCGAGCATCAAAGGCCCGGTGGGTTATTGCAACCTTTAGACATTCCTGTTTCGAAGTGGGGTCAAATTTCCATGGACTTTATTAACGGTCTTCCCCGTTCTCGTTCGGGTCATGACAGTTTATGGGTGATTGTAGATAGACTTACAAAATCCGCCCATTTTATTCCCATTCGATCCAATCGGACCGTACCTCTTTTGGCCAAACTTTATGTTAAAGAAATTGTTAAATTGCATGGAGTTCCTACTTCTATTGTTAGCGATCGTGATCCATTATTTACTAGTGGATTTTGGAAAGGTCTTCAAAAAGCTTTGGGAACGAAGCTTAATTTTAGCACTGCTTATCATCCTCAGTCTGATGGACAAACGGAACGTGTGAATCAAACTCTTGAAGTTCTCCTTCGTGCATGTGTTCTTGATTTTGGTGGAAGTTGGGAAGATCATATTTCTCTTGTTGAGTTTTTCTATAATAATAGCTTCCAATCTAGTATTGGTATGGCACCTTTCAAGGCACTCTACGGAAGGCCTTGCCGATCTCCTTCATGTTGGCTTGAAGCCGGTGAGAAATTGGTTTTGGGTCCAGATTTTATTCGTGATGCCACAAAAAAATTGACCTTATTCGTCATAGGATGAAAGAAGCTCAAAGTAGATAAAAATCCTATGCCAATAATCGAAGAAGGAAATTAGAATTTTCTGTGGGAGATTTTGTATTTATTTGTGTTTCACCTATGAAGGGGGTTGTGCGTTTCAGTCGATCGGGCAAATTAGCACCTCGATATATTGGTCCATTTCCCATCACCGAACGCATTGGTTCCGTGGCTTATCACCATTTATTACTGGCTCACTTTTCTGCTATTCATGACGTATTCCACGTTTCTCAACTACGGAAATGCCTTAGAGATTCCGATTCTATTCTTGAGCCTGTTGTTATTGAAGAAATTGAAGTTTCGCCTAATTTGACTTATGAGCATCATCCTATTCATATCATTGCCACGGAGGTTAAACGCCTTCGAAATAAAGATGTTCCGCTTGTGAAAGTTCAATGGTCTGCAAATCCTAAGTATTGCTCTTAGGAATCCATAGAATTCTTCGAGCGAACACATCCGGACTTACTCTCTCGTGCTCCTTAAGGTGAACTTCTCATTTCAAAATTTCTTTTTTGTGTTGTTATGCCTTAGTATGGTTGTTACTTTTTATTTTCTCCTTAAGTATTGCGAGGACGCAATTTCTTTAAGGAGGGGAGTCTATAACAACCCGCATATTTTTACGATGATATAATTAAATGATTTATTTAAATATAGCATTGTTAGTTGAATTTAAAAGTCCAAAACGTGACATTTTGTAAATGGTCGAATCCGAACTCGAGACCATTTCCATTGAGTCCAAAATGGCGTTTACGACCTTTTTGAGTATAAACATCGATATGTTTGGAGTTGAGTAGAATTTTGCTATTTTTCTATTGGGCTTTGGGTTTGGGTTTCAGCCCACCAACTATTCTAATACCCTAACTCCTCCTCCAACTCATGTTCTTTCATTCTATTATTTCCTAACACTCAAGTTAAAGGAAAATGGGGAAAAGAAAGGGAAATTAAAATTCCTAAACCCTAGATTACTAGGAAATTCTAGATTCAAGCTCCAAAATCAATGAGAAGCTTAGGTAAGCATCCTCTTCATCTTCTCCATCTCAATCTCTCTTCAATTTTCAGAATTCATATAACCTAACTTAGGAAAAACTTCACATTTGATAATAGATTGATGATTCTAGAGGTGTATTGAAGAGGAATTGATCTTGCCTTGTTTTAGAGCTTCTCATTCGTTGTTTTTTAGTTTTAAAGGTGAGTTCTTGAACTTGCATCTATGTCTATAGCTTTCATTGTTGTTAGGTATGAATTCCTAATATCTATTTCATGTTCAATTGCTTTTGATTTGAATTGATTTGGTGAATTTTCCAATTTTGGTATTTTGAAGTCAAAATCTTTAAAGATCCTATCTCGGATGTTTTGACATGTTTTGGTGGTGTATTGAAGAGCCTATAGGGCTGGGTTGTCAGTTGATATAAATCCCTAGCATCCATCGCTCGTTCGATCGCTTCCGGTTTGGTTTTTTGCCCTTTTTGGGCTAGGCAGATTTTTGCCTAGTATGAAAATCTAGACGTCTGGAAGAAAATCCAGATGTCTGGCAGAAAATCCAAACGTCTGGTTGAAAAATCCAGACGTTTGGAAGGGTTCCCTGGAAAAAGAAAAAATGGCAGAGACAAAATCCAAACGTCTGGATTTTTCAACCAGACGTATGGTTCTGTGCAGTTTTGCCTATTTTGGTTGTTTTTGAGTGGATTTCCAATTTTTGTTGATCCGGTTAGTTGTTGTCAATTATTATCGACTATGATGACTTCTTTTATGGATTTTTGGGAATATCCATTTGATTGATTTGATATCGATTTTATGATTTTAATTCACGTCGTCAAATGTGGATTTTGGTGATAGATTGTTTTTACAATCATTTCTATGTTTTGTCACTTTCAAAATACAAAGGTTTTTATACTAGTAGTAAATACTCAAACTCTTTTACAAAAATGATTTCAACATTACTTTTAATACAAAGCTCGTTTTTAAAACCGTTTTCCAATCTATTAGTATATACAAACCTTTACCACTTTCGTATGAGCAATCTAATTAAACGACTTAGCAAAACAAGTGGTATGAAAAGCTTGCGTTTACTTTGTCGGTTAATTTTTGGACTTGTTCGATTGAAATCTCATGACAATCTTCGAGTGGAAATCTACAATCTATTCGTAAATATTTAACTTAAGCCAGTGGTTATGGGATATGAAGCTAAACTTATTTATTTACTAGCTTAGTGTAATTTACACTTCTTATTGATCAATGGTGATCATTTTGAGTTTTAGACTAGCGATGTGCGATGTCTCATAGTTCCACAAAGGGGGACTATACCCTGTTAGGAGTAGTTTCGGCTCATAGTCCACAAAGGGGGACTATACCCTGTTAGGAGGAGTTTCGGCTAATAGTCCACAAAGGGGGACTATACCCTGTTAGGAGGAGCTTCGGCTCATTTTATGGGATAGCGTCCCATTTGTTATACACGTGTTGGTGAGTTTTCATGCTCCCATTTGTGATAGGCCTTCCCCGGTTTATGTTTTCTGGATTTCTAATTATTGATTTCTAGAATTTGTGTTTCACCAATATTTTCGATTTGCATTGATATGTTTTGTAAATATTTGAGGTATGGTGAATAAGCAAAAGAATATGACATTCTTTTTGGTGTTTTTTAGAAAATTTGAGATATTATATGATTTTCGTTGTTATCATACACATCTGTCATATCTCTTATCCTACCTCATCTTGTATGATATTTATAGCTAGACTGATCCATTTGTTAATTTTCTTCTTAAATAATACTCGGGTCAGACCGAGGTGTTACAGGTGCTTCCACTTGACTTCTTAGTAGGGACTAGCTTCTGACTTTTGGCTAACTACTTTAGCTTAGTAGTTTTTTTTTCTTACATTGGAGATGGAGACTCCTTGATGTATACATATTCTGTTGTCTAGCACTTGTACCTATTCTTTTGTGATGTAGTGGATCTTGTATGACCACTACTTTGATGTACACCTCTATGTGTTATATTCATATATGTTTCCGCCTTAGTGATATGAATATCTATGACTCATTTGTGTTATGCTTATTTTATATTTGTTTCCGAAGGCCACATAGCCACTGTGTAGTAGCTTTGAGTTTGTAATTGATATGTCAGATTTCCTCTTGAAATGAAGTGCAAGTCATTCTATCTGACATATCGGTACTCGCACAAAGCAATTACACAGATGGTCACTCCTCAACAGCCTTATTCTTCGTTCTAGTCGACGACATTACCTCGTAGTGTCCTTAGCTAGTGTGAGTATAGAGTGTAGGATCTAGATTAACCCTAGAGGGGGGGTGAATAGGGTTATAGCAAATTTTCTCAAATTAAACACAAAATCAAACTGTAGATAAATATGCAGAAAAGTAAATCACACACAGAATTTACCCAGCTTCGGCAACCCCTACCTACTCCTGCATTCCCAGATTTCTATTAGAATTAAATAGTATCCCGCTTACAAACACTCTAACAGACTCGCAAACCCTTGCTCCCGCTTACAAACACTCCTACAGACTCGCACACCCTGCTCCGCCTATAGAGTTTTGCAAACTCGCACACCCTGCTCACTGAACTAATTCTAACTAGACAATCTGACAACACCTAAACCCTAGGTGGTGATTAACTCTGACTGGACTTTGAAAATACAAACTAAAAAACAAAATACAGTTTAAACCCGGAGCAAAATTGAAATTTAAACTTGATAACTGATTTTGCTCTAGAAAATAATCCCGGCCCAAAGATAAAATAACTAAAATTTAAAACTTTAAAACCCTATTTAAAAACTAGGCCGACCCTCTTCAATTATCTTCGATCCCTTTTATCTCTAGCTCGATTTAATTCACTAGCCCGATCCCTAATTACTTCGGCCCGATTCTTTGAGAAAAATGGCGGCCTTCTTCTTCGTTCATTCCTCCGATCTGAAAATTAGGGCTTGTGGAAAAAATGGGGCTTTCGTTCGATTGCGCTCTTTGTTCCTGTAACATCCCAGATTTTGGCTGCTAGATTTTTGGACATTTAATTCGTTTTAAATGTTTAATGTGGATTCTTAATTGATTTTAAAATGAATAGATTCAGATTCAATCAATGAAATAAGCTGTAATTTTTAATTATAGTAATTTCGGGTTGAATTTGATTAATGGAAAAATAATAATTAAATATTCGGAATTGAGATAAGGGTAAATCTGAATGGAAATAGTGGTAAAAATGATATTTAAATGTATTTTTAAGTTCAATTGGTTATAAATAATATTATTGGATTTTTAGATAAATTTAAAAGTCGATAAGTTATTATTTGGGATTTTATATTAATTTAAAAATGAATTTAATATCATTAAAATGCAATTTAATCAGATTTTGGTCTGGAATGAGCCAGAATGATTTTTAATGTGTTTATAAATTTTATATGATTTATTATTGAGTTATTAAAATTTTAAAAGTGAAATTTTACGCGTTTTCGTCAATTTTGAAAATCGTCTGATTTAATAGACGAGTTAAAATAGCCTTCCGGGGCACAGTCTCAGAATTCGATGAAACCAGTTCCATTGGATCCGTAATAGTTAATTATTATCGGATTTCAATTTTCGTAGCAATCGGAGTTGTCGTTTGACCGTGGCAGCTCGAAACGCATCGAAATCGATTTAACCGATTTAATTTTAAATTGATCGCTTAATTCTGTATCTCGCGCATACTATCAAATTAGCTTACGAAACCTGTTCCATTGTGTTCGGAACGCAGAAAAACCCCAGGGTAGCCTGTCGGAACGTGTAGTTTGAAGTTCGTTTGCGTAAACTGTCGAATTGAGATATTTTATCAATTAAATAATATTAAAACAATATTTATATAATCATCTATTTCACTAAACCCTAGCAAGAAAACGCAGGCCGCCACTCTTATGAATCAATGGCCGAAACCCTTCTTACTTCTTCCTCAAAATTCGATCAATCCATAAGTTTTCGTTAGAAATCTTCAACTAGGAAATGGTTGAGCTCGATAAGCTCTATAGATCTAACGGTGGCGATGCATTTTCGCGAAGTGGTTTGATGGCTATGGGGGTTCGAACGGAGCGCGTTCGTGCACGGAATTAGAGGAGAAGGTGACGTCGAGCTCGACCGGGTCTAGGCCAGAGATGCGTGGCGCGATGGGCTTCGTCGTGGTGGGTGTTGATCGTGTTCTGGTGGACGTTGGAGGAGGTGTTTGGACGGTCAAAGCAAATTGATGGTGGGTTTGGTTTGCTGGTAACGAACGCGTGAGGGAAGAAGGGTTAAGCGGCTTTGATTTGGTTATCATATTTTCGGCCACGATTTGGTAATAAAAAAATAATAATAAAAAGATTGTTTAAATTGTATATCCTAACTTTAAAATTTAATATCTCGCTCGTACGTTATCAGATTTTAACGAGATTTGCGACGCCGGGATCGCAGAGACGAATGCTACGAAATGGAGCAGACCCGGATTCATTCCGGGCAAGTAGAAAATTTGGGTTAAATCGGACGTCGTCCGGTTTAATTTAAATTTCGAACGCTCGCCGAACTCAAGGTGAGTTTTTCTCACTCACATCTGGATGCTAGGCATTTTAATAGTTAATATTTAAATATCTGTGTGGATGGCTGAATATAATTGTTATTATCAGTATGGATTGATATTTATATTGTGATGTGCTAATATTTGTGGATGCAGGGAAAAACAGGTTGGAGGGATCCAACTGGATTCCTCACGATGTAGCAATTATTTTATAATTGATAGTGATACCTGTTTATATGTTGTGATTGATAAATCTGGAATTTTTAAATTGTTCTGTGAAATTGTGGTATAAATTATAATTCCAGAATTAAATTATAAATGAAGAAATTGGGATTTAAAAGAAATTAAAGAAATTGTTAAATAAGGAATTTAAAGGAATATAAAAATTGGATTCTGTTTTGAAATGGAAAATGTAAATTGGTAAAATTAGGATTTTAAATATTTGTGGGAAATTTATCAATCGTTGAATGTGAAATATAAGTTTTCTGGAAATGAATTCTATGAAATTATAAATCGAGTAAAATAACAGTGGTTTATTTAATGATGAATAGTGATATCCGGAAAAATAAAAATATGTTAAAATGAAGCTTCCGAATATAAATGTACAATTTTAAGTGTTAATAGAATATTTTTAAAATTCCATTTTCTCCCTTGGAATTTTATTTAAGTAAATTGAAAATATGGTTTCCATTGAAAATTCACCAAAGTGTTTATTTAAAAATGTTTAAACTATATTTAAAAAAAATGAATTTCCGGAAATGGAAAATTGTGATTTAACTTCGGAGGAAGTTATAGTTAAGTATGGAATTGGAAATTTATGTTGAAATCATAAATTGACTTGAAATAAATCAGTGGATTTATATGAAAGAATACTTTGGAATGTTTAGAAACGGGAAAGTGTTCCCTGGGGAAAACCAAGTAAATGTTTATAAAAAGATTTTATTTAACTAAAGGTTAAGTTTTAAATCGTTTTAAAAGTATTTTTAAGAAATCGTTATTTTTAAAGAAATAAACTAATAATTTTTAATACCGTAATAATTTGGGAGTATATTAGCAATTATTTTTACAAATGGATTTATTTAAAAGTTGGTTTAGCTTAAGCTGTTAAAATTAGTATTTTTCTTCTTATAACGCTATTTTGAATTTAGTTAAACTAAAACCCTTATCTTTAAATCAAAGTTTATGTGTTAATAACTAGTTTTCTTCACATATTTTAAATTTATATTTTGAGTAAATAAATAGAAGTAATTTTCATATTTTAAAGTATATTTCAGTATAAAGTATTTTAACTGTTTTAAATGCAAATTGTTTTATACTTGGTTATTCCCGATGGGAATAAAGGGTAAAGGATTTACCTTGTAAAGGAAGAGTTTTGGAAAATTGTTTTCAAACGAGTTTTGAAAATGTGAAAATATATCTTTGAAAGATATTAGAAGAAAATAAATAATTTGGAGATTATTTATTGTGTGATGGATGTGTATGGATGTTTGTGAACATTAATTGATAGTTAAATCACCGACTATCAATATTGGCAAAATGCGCGATCGTTTCGAAGAGACCGGGATCGAGTTTCCGTATACCGGGATTCTAGGTCTGGAGACTCGAAAACCACTTCGATCCGGTTTGTACGTTTCGCGAAAACGATTTCGGAGTCGAAGATGGAGCAGTGAAGAGCAAGGGCTAGTCGCTACTAATCCTGAGGATATTTCCAAAATGGATGTAGTAGGAGTAGTGCCTTCGGTTCCGTTCGGACCCGGGACGGACTTATATGGACGAATGCTTTCGTGACATCGTCAGGTGGACGATGGGCATTCTAAGGGATATGTGCTAAAGGTATCGTTTAGCCTCAGGCCTCATCAACCGGGAATGACTGAAAATCAGGGGTTGTGCAGCAAGGCTTCGTGGGTAGCCCCCACTTGAGAGTAAGGTCATCCCTGTCTAGATGTCCCTTTTATTTCGGCTTAGTGGTGCGGTTGCTGATCCCAACCATGGGGTGATTTTACTTGGAATTATCCAGTAAGGGATGATTCCGGCTTTGTGTTGCAGGGGAGCGGGCGTACTCCTCGGTACTGTGATCTAGGCCACGTACTGTGACAGGTGGTACCCCAGTGCCTAGTCATTCGTTGGAAATCCATTCTCCCTACGTGCCTGTACGGTTTTGATTGTGCCCAACTATTGTTGAAATGTGAGATGCAAGCATTTCAGCTAGATTCTATTTTACTTTCTATAGACACTATTATAATATCAGAGAATTTTAAATATAAAAGTGTTTTAGCTATCGTAAGGTAAAAACCCGACATGTTTATTTGTGGCGTGGTCTTACGAGATGCTTTTGTTTTCAAAGGATTTTTGAACTTTAATAATCAGTTTGGATGTATTTATGATGCGCTGGTATTCCAGACTGACTCGGGTGTTATTTTATTATAATGCTCGGGTCAGACCGAGTATATTACAGGATAGGTTGCTATGGAGCTCAGGAGAGGAGCTGGAGTCTGAGACGTATTTCTCGTACTTGTATTATTCCGCTGCTGTAATTGTTGAGATTGTTTGACTGGTTATGATTGGTTGTATTGATATACTCTGATGATGATGTATTGTATATAAACAGATATAGTTTTGATTTGTGTAAAGTTCTGTTCTATATATTATATTTTATACCGCTGCGACTGTGAGGTTTTGATGTTGTTTAGTTCATTCTTCTTCTTCTTCTACCTTCTTTCTTTTCCTACAATCTGTCTTTTCCGGCGTTCGATCGTCGGCATATTATACTGTTGAGTATTTTGTGTCGATTTTCGAGGGTCGAGAAGGGCGGGTCGTCACACGTGGTATCAGAGCTTAGGTTGGCGACAACCTAGGCTTTGGTGGGAAAATTACTCATTTTTAAATAGAGTCGGAAGTACTCTATAATGAGTTGAGTGTAATAATAGCTATGAGAGCGTACTTGTTAGTGGATACAAAATTGTTTTTGTACTGTGTTGACTTATCGGTTGAGTGTTTATGAATTCTGGTCGGTGCGGGAAGTACAACCGTATCGATAGGGGTTTCTAAACTCTTAAACAAGATAAACCGACATAGTATTGTTTTTAAAGTGGGTAAATGAAATAATTTTACCCAAAACTATATTTTGATATAAAGAAATAATTTTTCTAAATTATTATATGTATTGGATGCTTGTTTGGTTGTTTCTTCTATAATCAAATAAGAAATTTAAAACATGATCTAAAATTTGAAATGATATATATAAGAAAATAAGAAGTTAAAATATTAAAATGGTTTGTAACTAAACAGAATTAACTCAATATGGTTTAAGTAAGAAGAAGCATAATTAAAATTTGATTTAAACCAGAATTTTTATTCCGGAAATTTTGGGAAGGGTTTTTAATTGAATTTGATTGAAATTTTGGGAATGTTGAAATGTTTTCCAAAGGTTTTGAAGTTAATGATGGAACATATCTTGGAAAATATTTTCGAATGGAAATTGATTTGAGGTGAATTTTGGAAGTGGAAAGCACTGAACTCACTGCAGTCGCTGGAAAATAATCCTGATGATGCTGGCCACATCATTAGAATTCATTTTCGAGTTTCTAAAGTGATGGATTGCTACCAAAATAGTTGGTTATGACATTGTTTGGACTTGTTTGAGAAACAAGTAATTTTAGAAATTTTCAAGAAGGAAAATTTTTAGTAAAAGCAGATCGTTTTGGAATTTGGTATTTGATTTGAATATCAAAAGAGAAATGTGTTGATTTTTATTTTGAATTGGTTTTGAAATAAATCCGGGTAAATTGAATTCTGGGAATTCTATTTTGTAATAAAAATGTGAAAGTTGAAATGAATCAACTATAAACTTATAAGATAAAGTTGATGTAATTAAGAATTTGGGTTAAAAATTGAAATACATCAACTAGAATCGTGCAAGTGAAGTTGATTTAAGTAAGAAGGGAATGGGATTTTATCCTGAAATTAAAATTTAATTTGAGTATATATGGAAGTAAATGGAACTATTAAAATGAATGGGAAGTTGAATTTAACTTGGGATAAGTTAAATATAATTGGGAATTGGAATTAAATTGAGTTGGGTTCAATTGAAAAGTGAAATGACTTTGTAAATATGGGTCATTGTGTAATAAATTGTATCCATAAGCTGGTAAGTGTTATACTTATAATCTGGAATTGTATATCTAAAATTTGCAAAGAAATGAAGGTGAAGGGAATATATTTGGGTTTAACTTAAGATAAGTTAAGTTAAATTGAAACCTGAAATCGAAGTACACCTGAGTAAATTGAAATTCACTTGAAATAAGTATAAAGGTGAAATGTAAATGCTTTTAATTGTGTAAGTGAATTCATATTCTTAAGTTAGAAGGTGTTATAATTGGAAGTTGTAATTAAATGGAAATGGACTTAAATGAGCAATCTAAACTTTTAAATAGAAGTGAAATTGAAGTTCATTAATGGAAATAGCTGGATGGTGAGGCAAATTCAAACTTAATCCTAAATGGAATGTAGAGAAAGATAAAATAAAGTGAGATATAAAGGATGTGAATGAACTTAAATAGTAAATAAGTTTTGAATTTATTTATGGAGGAATAAATTGAAGTGAAATTCAAAATTCAGTTGCATTATAAATAATATTGAATGTAATTTAATTCTTATTTAAAGTAGTAAAGGAAATGGTTTAAATTCAGGTGGGCTAAATAAAATTTAGATGAACTTGAATAAATTCTGGAAAGGAACTAAATTGAAAATGCATATATAATCTAGTTAACCTTGAATTAAATTTGGATAAGAATTTAATTAAATGGAAATTTAATTTAGTTGAAGTGATGTTGAATGAAGTAAATGCTTACTCAATTAAATCCAAAATGATTGTTTGGAAATAAATCTTGTGTAAACTAAATTAAATGGAATGTGTATGGTAATGAATAGAAGTTGATTTTGGCCAAAATTTGAAGGTAAACAAAAATCCAGTTGTGGAATGGGATTTAATTTTGGTAATAAATATTGGAAAGTGTGGATGAATAATGAAATTAGATTATAGTAAATGATGGTTTGAATTGTAAGTAAATTCAAATGAGAGAAATAATTTAAATGGTCTCTTTGTTAATAAAATAAATCTAAAATGGATTGGATAAATAAACAAAGAGCATTAAAGTCGTAAATAAATTGAAATTTGATTGAGTAAGGATCAATTGGAAATCAAATAAAATTGATATAAGAAGATGATGGAAATTTTGTGAAAGAACTTAAGCAACTTGGAGAAAACAAAATGGTTGTGGATGATCTTTATTAAGTAAATCTGAATGAAATTTTTAGATAATAAAACTGAAAAACAAGTGAAATGAGTTTTAATTAATTATTGAGATGAAATAAGGATGTATGGGTTGTAAACAATCCAGAATGAACCAAATTAATATAAACTTGAATTTGGTTAATGGAAATAAAGATGTAAGGAAAATGTAATTTAACAATTGCATCGGGAAGAGAAAATATTTGGTTTGTGAACCTTGTAATGGAATAAAATTGATATGAATCCAAATTGGAAATAATTTTAAATGGTTATAAGCTTAAGTGGAAATTGTTTTACTTGGATGACATAAAAATTGGCTTGTATTCGGAATGGAGTTGTTTAACAAGCTATTGAAACTGATTTTGAATAAATAGAAATGGAAGGGAATCTAATTCAAAGAGTTTGTGTATAAGTGTAAGTGAATTAGACTAAAATAGCTAATGGAATTGATTTTGAATCAATAGGAATGAATTGACCCCTTAATGAGTAATGTTTGCATATGAATGGAAATGGATCATAACTGAAATGCAAATGATTCAAGTTTAAAATAAAATTTGATTGCAAATCAAATTGGGAATGTAAGTTAAAATAAAGAAAATGTAAGTATATCAAATTTAAGAATAAGAATTTGATTGTGAATCAATTTGTAATTGAATTGAAGTAAATTGATGCAAGTGATACGCATGTAATCAGACTGATGTAAATATGAATTGAGAATATTAAACTTGAATGCAAGTCATTTAAGAGAAAGAGAATGAAGTTTGGACTTGAATAAGAAATTGGAAAGGTGATTTAAATCTTTGAATTGTTGGTAAATATGGTTAATATTGTTAAACTATGAAGTTTGGGTTTGTAAAGAGGCTTTAAAATGATGTCGGAATTGTGAAATTGATAATTAAGGTGGTTAACATTGTTAAATTATGAAGTTGCTTGGTTTGGTTATGAAATGGATATGTTTGGCTTGCATTTATATTGGAAATATTATGAAAAGGCTCATATCTTTGAAAACTGATGAGTTTGTTGAGTAAGTACAGGTACGGGAGGCGTTCGAGAGAGTTGGAGCGCGTATATGCGTTATATTAGCCGCTCGCTATTAAAATTTGCTAAAAGGTACGCCTACGCCAAGATAATTGGGAATTTGATATATATATATTGTGATATATTTTGGTTTCCGGCCATGTGAGCCGATGTATATATATTTGTGTATCCTGCGATATCGCAGAAGCTCCTCCGTGCAAAGGAGACTCTGCCAAAAATTTTCAGAAATTTTGGGAGTTAGAAAATTTTTGGGGTTTTGGAAAATTTTTTATTAACTAGTAAAGTTCTTTTGGAAAAGTTAAAAGATAAAGGCTTTAAGGTAAATAAAGAAAAGGGTTTTGAAATGGAGCTGAAACTTTTTGGGAAAGTGAATATAAGCTTTTAACTAAGCAAATTGGGAAGTAAATAGGTTGGAGAGTATTTTCTACCTTAGCAAATTTCGGGGACGAAATTTTTATAAGGGGGGAGGAATGTAACATCCCAGATTTTGGCTGCTAGATTTTTGGACATTTAATTCGTTTTAAATGTTTAATGTGGATTCTTAATTGATTTTAAAATGAATAGATTCAGATTCAATCAATGAAATAAGCTGTAATTTTTAATTATAGTAATTTCGGGTTGAATTTGATTAATGGAAAAATAATAATTAAATATTCGGAATTGAGATAAGGGTAAATCTGAATGGAAATAGTGGTAAAAATGATATTTAAATGTATTTTTAAGTTCAATTGGTTATAAATAATATTATTGGATTTTTAGATAAATTTAAAAGTCGATAAGTTATTATTTGGGATTTTATATTAATTTAAAAATGAATTTAATATCATTAAAATGCAATTTAATCAGATTTTGGTCTGGAATGAGCCAGAATGATTTTTAATGTGTTTATAAATTTTATATGATTTATTATTGAGTTATTAAAATTTTAAAAGTGAAATTTTACGCGCTTTCGTCAATTTTGAAAATCGTCTGATTTAATAGACGAGTTAAAATAGCCTTCCGGGGCACAGTCTCAGAATTCGACGAAACCAGTTCCATTGGATCCGTAATAGTTAATTATTATCGGATTTCAATTTTCGTAGCAATCGGAGTTGTCGTTTGACCGTGGCAGCTCGAAACGCATCGAAATCGATTTAACCGATTTAATTTTAAATTGATCGCTTAATTCTGTATCTCGCGCATACTATCAAATTAGCTTACGAAACCTGTTCCATTGTGTTCGGAACGCAGAAAAACCCCAGGGTAGCCTGTCGGAACGTGTAGTTTGAAGTTCGTTTGCGTAAACTGTCGAATTGAGATATTTTATCAATTAAATAATATTAAAACAATATTTATATAATCATCTATTTCACTAAACCCTAGCAAGAAAACGCAGGCCGCCACTCTTATGAATCAATGGCCGAAACCCTTCTTACTTCTTCCTCAAAATTCGATCAATCCATAAGTTTTCGTTAGAAATCTTCAACTAGGAAATGGTTGAGCTCGATAAGCTCTATAGATCTAACGGTGGCGATGCATTTTTGCGAAGTGGTTTGATGGCTATGGGGGTTCGAACGGAGCGCGTTCGTGCACGGAATTAGAGGAGAAGGTGACGTCGAGCTCGACCGGGTCTAGGCCAGAGATGCGTGGCGCGATGGGCTTCGTCGTGGTGGGTGTTGATCGTGTTCTGGTGGACGTTGGAGGAGGTGTTTGGACGGTCAAAGCAAATTGATGGTGGGTTTGGTTTGCTGGTAACGAACGCGTGAGGGAAGAAGGGTTAAGCGGCTTTGATTTGGTTATCATATTTTCGGCCACGATTTGGTAATAAAAAAATAATAATAAAAAGATTGTTTAAATTGTATATCCTAACTTTAAAATTTAATATCTCGCTCGTACGTTATCAGATTTTAACGAGATTTGCGACGCCGGGATCGCAGAGACGAATGCTACGAAATGGAGCAGACCCGGATTCATTCCGGGCAAGTAGAAAATTTGGGTTAAATCGGACGTCGTCCGGTTTAATTTAAATTTCGAACGCTCGCCGAACTCAAGGTGAGTTTTTCTCACTCACATCTGGATGCTAGGCATTTTAATAGTTAATATTTAAATATCTGTGTGGATGGCTGAATATAATTGTTATTATCAGTCTGGATTGATATTTATATTGTGATGTGCTAATATTTGTGGATGCAGGGAAAAACAGGTTGGAGGGATCCAACTGGATTCCTCACGATGTAGCAATTATTTTATAATTGATAGTGATACCTGTTTATATGTTGTGATTGATAAATCTGGAATTTTTAAATTGTTCTGTGAAATTGTGGTATAAATTATAATTCCAGAATTAAATTATAAATGAAGAAATTGGGATTTAAAAGAAATTAAAGAAATTGTTAAATAAGGAATTTAAAGGAATATAAAAATTGGATTCTGTTTTGAAATGGAAAATGTAAATTGGTAAAATTAGGATTTTAAATATTTGTGGGAAATTTATCAATCGTTGAATGTGAAATATAAGTTTTCTGGAAATGAATTCTATGAAATTATAAATCGAGTAAAATAACAGTGGTTTATTTAATGATGAATAGTGATATCCGGAAAAATAAAAATATGTTAAAATGAAGCTTCCGAATATAAATGTACAATTTTAAGTGTTAATAGAATATTTTTAAAATTCCATTTTCTCCCTTGGAATTTTATTTAAGTAAATTGAAAATATGGTTTCCATTGAAAATTCACCAAAGTGTTTATTTAAAAATGTTTAAACTATATTTAAAAAAAATGAATTTCCGGAAATGGAAAATTGTGATTTAACTTCGGAGGAAGTTATAGTTAAGTATGGAATTGGAAATTTATGTTGAAATCATAAATTGACTTGAAATAAATCAGTGGATTTATATGAAAGAATACTTTGGAATGTTTAGAAACGGGAAAGTGTTCCCTGGGGAAAACCAAGTAAATGTTTATAAAAAGATTTTATTTAACTAAAGGTTAAGTTTTAAATCGTTTTAAAAGTATTTTTAAGAAATCGTTATTTTTAAAGAAATAAACTAATAATTTTTAATACCGTAATAATTTGGGAGTATATTAGCAATTATTTTTACAAATGGATTTATTTAAAAGTTGGTTTAGCTTAAGCTGTTAAAATTAGTATTTTTCTTCTTATAACGCTATTTTGAATTTAGTTAAACTAAAACCCTTATCTTTAAATCAAAGTTTATGTGTTAATAACTAGTTTTCTTCACATATTTTAAATTTATATTTTGAGTAAATAAATAGAAGTAATTTTCATATTTTAAAGTATATTTCAGTATAAAGTATTTTAACTGTTTTAAATGCAAATTGTTTTATACTTGGTTATTCCCGATGGGAATAAAGGGTAAAGGATTTACCTTGTAAAGGAAGAGTTTTGGAAAATTGTTTTCAAACGAGTTTTGAAAATGTGAAAATATATCTTTGAAAGATATTAGAAGAAAATAAATAATTTGGAGATTATTTATTGTGTGATGGATGTGTATGGATGTTTGTGAACATTAATTGATAGTTAAATCACCGACTATCAATATTGGCAAAATGCGCGATCGTTTCGAAGAGACCGGGATCGAGTTTCCGTATACCGGGATTCTAGGTCTGGAGACTCGAAAACCACTTCGATCCGGTTTGTACGTTTCGCGAAAACGATTTCGGAGTCGAAGATGGAGCAGTGAAGAGCAAGGGCTAGTCGCTACTAATCCTGAGGATATTTCCAAAATGGATGTAGTAGGAGTAGTGCCTTCGGTTCCGTTCGGACCCGGGACGGACTTATATGGACGAATACTTTCGTGACATCGTCAGGTGGACGATGGGCATTCTAAGGGATATGTGCTAAAGGTATCGTTTAGCCTCAAGCCTCATCAACCGGGAATGACTGAAAATCAGGGGTTGTGCAGCAAGGCTTCGTGGGTAGCCCCCACTTGAGAGTAAGGTCATCCCTGTCTAGATGTCCCTTTTATTTCGGCTTAGTGGTGCGGTTGCTGATCCCAACCGTGGGGTGATTTTACTTGGAATTATCCAGTAAGGGATGATTCCGGCTTTGTGTTGCAGGGGAGCGGGCGTACTCCTCGGTACTGTGATCTAGGCCACGTACTGTGACAGGTGGTACCCCAGTGCCTAGTCATTCGTTGGAAATCCATTCTCCCTACGTGCCTGTACGGTTTTGATTGTGCCCAACTATTGTTGAAATGTGAGATGCAAGCATTTCAGCTAGATTCTATTTTACTTTCTATAGACACTATTATAATATCAGAGAATTTTAAATATAAAAGTGTTTTAGCTATCGTAAGGTAAAAACCCGACATGTTTATTTGTGGCGTGGTCTTACGAGATGCTTTTGTTTTCAAAGGATTTTTGAACTTTAATAATCAGTTTGGATGTATTTATGATGCGCTGGTATTCCAGACTGACTCGGGTGTTATTTTATTATAATGCTCGGGTCAGACCGAGTATATTACAGGATAGGTTGCTATGGAGCTCAGGAGAGGAGCTGGAGTCTGAGACGTATTTCTCGTACTTGTATTATTCCGCTGCTGTAATTGTTGAGATTGTTTGACTGGTTATGATTGGTTGTATTGATATACTCTGATGATGATGTATTGTATATAAACAGATATAGTTTTGATTTGTGTAAAGTTCTGTTCTATATATTATATTTTATTCCGCTGCGACTGTGAGGTTTTGATGTTGTTTAGTTCATTCTTCTTCTTCTTCTACCTTCTTTCTTTTCCTACAATCTGTCTTTTCCGGCGTTCGATCGTCGACATATTATACTGTTGAGTATTTTGTGTCGATTTTCGAGGGTCGAGAAGGGCGGGTCGTCACAGTTCCAAAATAGGGCTTTTGCGAAGCTTCGATACTAGTTCGAACGTTGTTTGGTTATTCGCAATTTTGCCTGGTTCGATCGATTTTGTGTTGCTTCAATGAGTTCGACAGTTGCTTCGGGTAAGATTTTTAGCTCTGTTGCTCTTCGATTTTCGTATTCGAACTGTTATGATGATTCGAGTTGAATGATTATGCTCTGTTAAGCTCGAACTCAAATGGTTTTGAATTGCCGATGATGATTGTTTATATAGGGTTTGTAACCCTTGATTTTCGTTCGTATTGACATGTTTGAATTTTTCTTTGGCCGTTGATATAATGTTGGATGGTGCGATTTATTCCTGACTGATTCAAATGCGTATATTCTTGAAATGCTCGGTTGACTCGATTTAAAATACTTGGCTTTGAATTCTCTATGCTCTGCCATTTCCGTGAATTTCTCTATGACCCGATTGCAGTAGTTTTGAATTTTGAGATGTTTGTTTATCACCGGCTTTGACTTGGTTTTAAAACATTTCGATGTTGATAATTCGTTTTGATGACCATGGTTTTAAAACTTTCCTATTTCTTTAATTTTTCAACTTGCTTTTCTGCTACTTTATATATTCATCGATGTTGGCATCTGCATTGCATTTCTCAGTGAACTCCATTTCACTTTGTAGTTGCTTACAGTCACTGTCCATATTTGTTTGACCACTACTTGGATTTTGAACTGATTTGCATTGAGTTTGTTCGTGATGTTGGCACTGTGATATAACTCGAACTGTTGCACTCGATCATATGATTTTGCTGTCACATTGAACTTGTAGTTGTATTTCATTATGTTTGCATCTGCAGCATTGTGACTACTGTGGTCTTTGGTCTTTGTTTGCTCTATTGAAATTTGTTTTGCCTCTGGCTTGTTGCGCTGATGTTTATTGGCCTTGAGTTGAACCTATTTTTGGAACTTGGGTTTGACCTTTTTATTTGATGTGTTAGCTGTGCTTATTTGTGTTGGGTATTGTTGCACTTTGTTTTGTACTAGTTCTCTTGCTTTTGTACACTGCCATGATCATTGGTTATGTTGAGGTCTGATCTTTGTGTTTCAGTGATGCATTGTGTTGAGTCATGACTGCAGTGACTTGATCTTTCGAATTTCACCTGAGTTGAATTCGCTTGTATATTTGGGTTTGACCTTGTGCTCACTTGTCCCTGTAAATCGATCAAGTGTACATTTCGGTGTGCACGGTCTTGTGGCATGTACAGTGATACACTGTGCATGTCACAAGCTGTTCATGTGCGTGATGAATTCAAATATAAATGATGACGAACAACCCAAATAACTGAGGCAAACATTATTTTCAAAATTCATATTTTGTTTTATACTGCAAAAACATTTCCTTTTCAATTTTACTGCGTCAATGTATATTTCTGCAGATTGCTCAGATGCTGGATTCACATTGGAATGAAGTTGAAGATAAATACGAGTGTGAGTGATATGTAGTGAGGAACTGATGTAACTATGAAATTATGATGTAATCGTAATGTGACTGAAATTGTATAGTTATAGTGAGAGCTTGAAATTGTACTATCAAAATTGTAATAAATATTTGTTTGAATAAAATATTCGTTTGAATTCCAATTCTGTGTTATTTATTTTATTCATCAAATATTTATTTTATCTGTAAAAAACAAAATAGTACAATATCAAATACATTTAAATGAATGTATATATGTTTATTATCATCAAACAAAAAGCATATACATGCATATTCCACAATTTCCCCCTTTTGATGATAATAAACATATATTTAAGATTTTGACTATTGTAAATGTATTTGATTATTCAATTTTCTCCCCCTATTTAAATGCTCTCTTTCTACACAATACTCCCCCTACATATATGCATGAGAATAAAATATGCAATATGAATCTATATGCAAATAGAAAATATGTGAATTTTATTTTCCAAAATCTTAACCTTTCTCTCCCCCTTTTGTTATCAGCAAAAGAATAATAGTAATAGAAAAATAGAGATATACTGATAAACATTAATACAATATTAAAGCTCAATCGAGTGTAATTATTAATTTCAATAAGAAAATCAAACAAAAATCATAAATACTTTAATTGACGCATATTCCACTTTAGAATGATAAGATGATATCATCAAATAAAACCATATAGTTGTGTCTATTTGTGGTATATCTATTTCAGGAAATTTGAATATCTACTAACCATGCATAACCGTTAGGACTTTTAAATGAGATTAGTAGTATTCCCAATTTTTATTTTTATTTTAAAAATGAATTCAAGTATCTTCTAACCACGCATAACCGTGAGGTCTTTTAAATGGGATTAGAATCAACTTGTCTATTTAATCAATCAATTTTGATATGCGTTCCATACATGCATAACCGTGAGGACTTCTAAATGAGCATGGAAGCACATAATCAAAAATCCAAGTAGTTCACCCATGCATTACCGTGAGGACTTTTAAATGAGAGTGAATATTTTGGATATTATTATTTATTGTTAGAAATATAATAAAAAAATGAAGAACAAATGATTTCCCGTTTAAACTACCACATATTGACATCTATATTGATTTTTGATGAGTGATGGTCGATAGAAAAGTGATAGAAATAGAAATGATCATGGAATATTTATCAACAAAAAGTTTTTATAACTCTTGTTTAAATTTCTAAAGAAATTTTCTAATTATACTTTCTCAAGTTATAATATATAATTAATGTCAACACTTATCTTATTTTCAATTACTACAAATCTTTTTAGATAATTATTAGGGGATCGGATTAGTTTAAAATCAATTTCAAAAATAATCAAATAACTAATCTGAAAAGAGTGGTTAACAGAAATTATTTTCTAGAAGGGGTTTAAGAAAAAATTCTGCTGAATTGAAAAATTATTTCAAGTGAAAAATGTGTAGATATTTTCTTTGAAAAATGATGCAGCTAATGAAAGTCAATAAATAATCACATTTCACCAGTAATTTTTCTAACAACTACATTGCCAGTGAAATCTGCATCTGATTTTTACTTTCACTCAGTAATCACTCGAATGAAGTCATGGACTAGATTATGAAATTTCAACAAACTCTTTCAGAATAATGTTCAACAATTTTTAAATGAAATTCTCTTGAAATTGAATTGAAGTCGTGTTAACCATTAAACAAATATCATAGTGTCAAATTTAGGAATTGTAGGATCAACAGTCATAAAACCATCATCATTATTTCAAAAACAATTTCTTGAAGTATCACCAATTTCACAAAGTTTCAACAATTTCTCAAAAACCTTTTTATAGCATGAGTAATCAGAAATCAATCAACATCATAATTTGACCAAACAGATTAAATTCAATAATGAAAATGGTTGGTCAACTTTTAAGCACAAATCAAAGTCATGGATAAGAGCAAGTCATGTAAGATCATATCAAGTAAATTAGAATCTATCAACCATCATAATTACTTCAAGTAAATCCATTAAAAGATGAAATCAGAATTAATCATCATCAATCATTTCACATAACTGGCTGTTTTAATTAAGATTATGGTGCAGATTTTCACATTTTATCTATCGTTTGGAAATAAATACAATTACCTGTTTTACCTGTACGATAATCTTTCGTTGTTTGCCCATTGTGAATCTGTCACCTTTATACTAGGCTAAGGAACGTTGATTTGTCGCCCGTTGTGTATCTTGGAACAGCCAGAATCCAGATAACACTAATGTTGTTCCTTAGCCTGCCACCATACCTACATGGTTAAAGTTTTATGTGACCTATTTGTTTTTATAGGTCCATGGTTATTAGTGGCAGAATAATTGTGAATAAAAAATCCCTTTGGAACCCAAATTTGTTTTGTCCTTTCATTCTTGTTCCAATAGACATGAAATTTATTTGTAGAATTTTTAGGAACCCAAACTTGTATAAATTTTGTGTTCTTGTTTCTATGACTATGATGTCCATTTATTTCACATCCAGTAAAGACACTTTCTCCTTTAGCACTATCAACTTGTGTTTTTCCAAAATCTAGTCATTTTCTATTGTTAGCAAACAATTGATTTCCAAATAACATATTGAATGATTTTTCTCCTCTTGAAAAGTTACTCAGTGATTTCTCAAGATCTTGGACTTTGGGTTTTAGTGTTGTGTTTTCAGTCACAAGTGAGGTGCATCTATTTATAAAATCCTTTCTCCTAGTGTCAATGATTTCCTTAAGACTCAAGTTTTCTTTTTCAAGATTCTCAAAGTTAATTTTAAGCTTTGATAATTCTGAATCTAAAATTTTTCATTTTTTACAGTCTAGGTTTTGAATATTTTCAAGTTCAGTTTCTAACCTAGTATTTTCACGGGCAAGTTCTCTCCTATCAGATTTCAGTTTTTCAATTTTAGAATCTAGAGTATCAACTGTTTTAGTAAGATCAATGCACATAAAGACAAGTTCTTTATAAGAATAGTTCTTTACCTCAATAGACTCCTCTGAACTTGCTTCTGAATCTGATCTTGATTCCTCTGAGTTTGGTTCTGAATTTGATCTTGCCGTAAGACACAAGTTTGCCTACTCTGAGTTATCGGTTGAAACTTCCTCTCCTTCCTCATCATCCCAAGTTGCTGCGAAGGCCTTCTTCTTTTTCTTTCCTTTGTTGATTTTGAGAAGTGGGCAATTTTGTTTGAAGTGACCAGGCTTGTAGCAGTTATAGCAGATTAATTCATTTTCAGAGTTGTCAGAATCTTTTGACCTATTACCACTGGTTTTCTTCTTGCGTGGCTTGAATCTTGACCTTCGTCTAAGATTATTGATAGCCATTGCAAGCACTTCAATTAGATCTTCTGTTTCATCATCGCTCTCTTCTCTGCTCTTTAAGGCAATCGTCTTCTTCTTTGATTCGGGATTGTTGCGTTCTTCCTTTGCTTTTAGCTCAAGCTCATACGTCATCAAGTTTCCGATCAAATCCTCCATGCCGAGTTTACTTAGATCTATTGATTCTTGTATTGTCGTGACTTTTGCCTCAAAGTTCATCGGTAAGACTCGTAGTATCTTCCTCACTAGCTCTACCTCGGAGAATACCTTTCCAAGCGCTCTAGCATTGTATACCAAGGTTGAGAATCGTCCAAACATGTCCTTTATGCTCTCGCCTTCGTCCATCACAAAGTTCTCATATTCATTGCTGAACAGGGCTAGACGAGACTCCTTGACTTGAGAAGTTCCTTCGTGTGTCACCTCTAAAGTATGCCAAATTTCCTGTGCCATTTTACAATGAGAAATTCTATTAAATTCAGTTTTATCAAGAGCACAGATCAGAGCATTAATGGCTTTAGCATTAGTAGTTTTTAACTTCTTATCGTTAGCATCCCACCTATCCCTAGGTTTAGGAATCTCAGTATCACCAACAGTTATAGTGGGAGGTGTATAGCCAGTTTCAATAATGTCCCAAACATCATAATCAACAGAACTAAGATAAATACCCATTCTAACTTTCCAGTAAGCATAATCACTCCCATTAAACATAGGTGGCCTAACAATCGATTGTCCCTCAGAAAAAGTATTATTTGAAAAATTCATGACTCTAGAGTTAAAATAAACCATGCTCCGATACCACTTGTAGGATCTAGATTAACCCTAGAGGGGGGTGAATAGGGTTATAGCAAATTTTCTCAGATTAAACACAAAATCAAACTGTAGATAAATATGCAGAAAAGTAAATCACACACAGAATTTACCCAGCTTCAGCAACCCCTGCCTACTGCTGCATTCCCAGATTTCTATTAGGATTAAACAGTATCCCGCTTACAAACACTCTAACAGACTCGCAAACCCTTGCTCCCACTTACAAACACTCCTACAGACTCACACACCCTGCACTGCCAATAGAGTTTCGTTAACTCGCAAACTCTGCTCCCGCCTATAGAGTTTTGCAAACTCGCACACCCTGCTCACTGAACTAATTCTAACTAGACAATTTGACAACACCTAAACCCTAGGTGGTGATTAACTCTGACTGGACTTTGAAAATACAAACTGAAAAACAAAATACAGTTTAAACCCGGAGCAAAATTGAAATTTAAACTTGATAACTGATTTTGCTCTAGAAAATAATCCCGGCCCAAAGATAAAATAACTAAAATTTAAAACTTTAAAACCCTATTTAAAAACTAGGCCGGCCCTCTTCAATTATCTTCGATCCCTTTTATCTCATGCTCGATTTAATTCACTAGCCCGATCCCTAATTACTTCGGCCCGATTCTTTGAGAAAAATGGCGGCCTTCTTCTTCGTTCATTCCTCCGATCTGAAAATTAGGGCTTGTGGAAAAAATGGGGCTTTCGTTCGATTGCGCTCTTTGTTCCAAAATAGGGCTTTTGCGAAGCTCCGATACTAGTTCGAACGTTGTTTGGTTATTCGCAATTTTGCCTGGTTCGATCGATTTTGTGTTGCTTCAATGAGTTCGACAGTTGCTTCGGGTAAGATTTTTAGCTCTGTTGCTCTTCGATTTTCGTATTCGAACTGTTTTGATGATTCGAGTTGAATGATTATGCTCTGTTAAGCTCGAACTCGAATGGTTTTGAATTGCCAATGATGATTGTTTATATAGGGTTTGTAATCCTTGATTTTCGTTCGTATTGACATGTTTGAATTTTTCTTTGGCCGTTCGATATAATGTTGGATGGTGCGATTTATTCTTGACTGATTCAAATGCGTATATTCTTGAAATGCTCGGTTGACTCGATTTAAAATACTTGGCTTTGAATTCTCTGTGCTCTGCCATTTCCGTGAATTTCTCTATGACCCGATTGCAGTAGTTTTGAATTTTGAGATGTTTGTTTATCACCGGCTTTGACTTGGTTTTAAAACATTTCGATGTTGATAATTCGTTTTGATGACCATGGTTTTAAAACTTTCCTATTTCTTGAATTTTTCAACTTGCTTTTCTGCTACTTTATATATTCATCGATGTTGGCATCTGCATTGCATTTCTCAGTGAACTCCATTTCACTTTGTAGTTACTTACAGTCACTGTCCATATTTGTTTGACCACTACTTGGATTTTGAACTGATTTGCATTGAATTTGTTCGTGATGTTGGCACTGTGATATAACTCGAACTGTTGCACTCAATCATATGATTTTGCTGTCACATTGAACTTGTAGTTGTATTTCATTCAGTTTGCATCTGCAGCATTGTGACTACTGTGGTCTTTGGTCTCTGTTTGCTCTATTGAAATTTGTTTTGCCTCTGGCTTGTTGCACTGATGTTTATTGGCCTTGAGTTGAACCTATTTTTGAAACTTGGGTTTGACCTTGTTTTGATGTGTTAGCTGTGCTTATTTGTGTTGGGTATTGTTGCACTTTGTTTTGTACTAGTTCTCTTGCTTTTGTACACTACCATGATCATTGGTTATATTGAGGTCTGATCTTTGTGGTTTGGTGATGCATTGTGTTGAGTCATGACTGAAGTGACTTGACCTTTCGAATTTCACCTGAGTTGAATTCGCTTGTATATTTGGGTTTGACCTTGTGCTCACCTGTCCCTGTAAATCGATCAAGTGTACATTTCGGTGTGCACGGTCTTGTGGCATGTACAGTGATACACTGTGCATATCACAAGTTGTTCATGTGCGTGATGAATTCAAATATAAATGATGACGAACAACCCAAATAACTGAGGCAAACATTATTTTCAAAATTCATATTTTGTTTTATACTGCAAAAACATTTCCTTTTCAATTTTACTGCATCATTGTATATTTCTGTAGATTGCTCAGATGCTGGATTCACATTGGAATGAAGTTGAAGATAAATACGAGTGTGAGTGATATGTAGTGAGGAACTGATGTAACTATGAAATTGTGATGTAATCGTATTGTGACTGTTAGCGCCAAAATTGGTCACTAACCCCAAAATCTAGATGAAAGCACCAAATACCAATCACAGCTCAGAGATAGAATGTATGTAAAGAGTAATAATGTGAAGAACAGTTAAAACTGAAATGAAAGCAGTAAAGAACAACAGATTTTATAGTGGTTCGGCTAACTCCGGCCTACGTCCACTCCAGAAGTTTGCTTTTTATTGCTGTAATAATCGATTACAGTTACAAAATGGCAGAGTTTCCTTAGCCTTAGAAAAGAGAAAGTAAGAGAGCAGAAAGAAGATCCCCTTTTACTGTGCCCCTGCCTCTCTATTTATAGACAAAGATGGGTTGGACTTCCCTGGTGGGCCTGGCAGCCGAGTACCTCAGCCCAAGTGGAGTGGTCTCCATATACCGAACCATAGATGCCGAACGCTGAATGCCGAACAAGGTGTGAATGCCGAACGATCTCCTCATGCCGAACGTTGGGAGGTGCGAGGTACAGAGGTATCGAGGTGCGAGGTACCGAGGTATGGAGGTGCGAGGTACCAAAGTATGGAGGTGCGAGGTACCAAGATATGGAGGTGCGTGGTACCAAGATATGGAGGTGCGAGGTACCGAGGTATGGAGGTGCGAGGTACCAAGATATGGAGGTGCGAGGTACCGAAGTATGGAGGTGCGAGGTACCAAGATATGGAGGTGCGTGGTACCAAGATATGGAGGTGCGAGGTACCGAGGTATGGAGGTGCGAGGTACCAAGATATGGAGGTGCGAGGTGCAATGCCGAGCGAGGTGAGGTATGCCGAACGACCCATCCAATGCCGAACGTCTCCAGATGCCGAACGAGATTTATACCGAGCGCTCCATCCAATGCCGAACAACGATCTCTCTATGCCGAACGCTCGTCCAGTGCCGAACATTCCTCTATGTCGAACGATCCTTCTAATGCCGAGCACTCGTTCAGTGCCGAACGATCCCTCTAATGCCGAGCGCTTCCAAATGCTGAGCGCTCCTGGATGCCGAGCGCTACTGAATGCCGAGTGCTCCTGGAATGTCGAACGATCCCTCTATGTCGAACGACGATCTCTCTATGCCGAACAACCTCCAACGCCGAACCATCCCAATGCCGAGCGACATCTGCCAAACTGCCTAGGCCGAGCCATGTAATTTCTCCATTCCTTTTCCCAACGACACATTCAAGTGAACTTCATCATTTTAAACCGAACCCATCATACTTTAGTCTCGATAGTTGTGAAGTTGTTTAAGTTAAATCCGTCTGTCCGTGGCCTTGCCAAAAGGCGGGTTAACACTTGCCCCCAAAACATGCCTTGCTGTGAAAGGTGTGTTTTGAATAGCCTCAAGTCCAATATCCCAAGTATGTATGTTATCCACATCCATACTTTCCGATTCATAATCCAATCCATTACCAAGCCATCTTATCCGAGTGCCACGGTCATATCCTGATCCATTTCCGCGACTGTTCCGAGTCGATGTCTGATTCTTATCCTGTGACCAAGTCCTTATCCAATTCCACATCCATCGGAACCCGACTACCGAGTTCCAATCCATCCATATCCAATAACCTATAACCATATCCGTAACCTCTCCGGGTCGATATCCAAATCCGGGACCGCTCTGGGTCCTTGTCTGAATCCTTAGCTATTCATAGCCAATATCCAAATCCGTAACCTCTCCGGGTTCTTGCCAAGCGCAATCCACACTTGACGACCTACGTTAAGTAATTCCATGGTGTTCATGGTTCAGTGTCCCTGAACGTCGAATAATGCCGTGGCTTAAGTCCTAAGCTGAATCCTGGTCACTCCGGACCCTTGCCGAGCATAGTCCATACTCGACGACTTAAAATAGTAGCCGATAGTATATGGCCTAAGTCCTAGGCCGAATCCTGGTCTCTCCGGACCCTTGTCAAGCATAGTCCATACTCGACGACCTAAAATAGTAACCGATAGTATATGGCCTAAGTCCTAGGCCGAATCCTGGTCTCTCCGGACCCTTGTCAAGCATAGTCCATACTCGACGACCTTTTAGCCAAAAATCTAGAGAAAATCCAATCAAAATCCAATCCGAAATCCAAATCCGAATAGAAAACCAGAAACCCATATCAAAAATCCATACCAAAAAACAAACATCCAAACCAGAATCCAAACCAGAATCCAAACCAGAAAACGAGCAAAATAGGGAGTTCAAACCAAACTCCAAAACCAAACCAGAAAAAGAAAATGTCCAAGTCAAAGGAAAAAACAGATTTCGCAAACACGGACGTTTCGGTAAGCCATCATCTCAGAGCATGCCTGAGGGTTATCTCCGACCCCGTAC
Source organism: Allium fistulosum (assembly GCA_030737815.1). Lineage (NCBI taxonomy): Eukaryota > Viridiplantae > Streptophyta > Magnoliopsida > Asparagales > Amaryllidaceae > Allium > Allium fistulosum. Next base: position 243,147,065 of record CM060902.1, read on the forward strand.
ACGAGTAAGTGATTTAACCGTTTGCCTAGAGTTTGTTACTTATTCCAAACCATTAAAATTAGTTGATGACCAATCGGCCACCATCCCTGGGCCTCATGCCCTCGTCGTTCAAGGTAGGCGGTGACTGCTCCTGTTCCACCGCCGCATTCTGAGTTCTGACATACTGTCGCAACTGACCATTCCTTATATGCTCCTCGATTATATCCTTTAGATGTCGGCAGCTGTTAGTGTCATGCCCGTCCAGGTCATGAAAGAGACAGTGCCTTCCTGATGCCCTTTCACGTTCTGTGGGTTCCCTCCTCGATGGCCTTCAATAGGGAAGGCGATCTCGAGTATCTAAGAAAATCCGCTCCAACGTTGCGTTCAATCCTGTGTAAGTGGAGAACTTTGGTTCTCCCCAGCGCTTCCTTTTCCCTTTATCATTGCCCCCACCTGAGCTTTCGCCGAGTAGTCCTCCATCCTTAGTCATGTTTACTTCCTTTGACCTCACATCCAAACATGCATCCTCTTGTCGAAGAAATCTTTCAGCTTCATGAAAGAATTCCCCAAGATCCAACGGTGGGTCCCGTACTAGTGATACTTTGAAATCCGAGTTATCTCTGACTCCTGATACCGCAGCCATCAGAACCATTGATGGATCAGGCCGATCCACCGAAGCGACTGCTGCATTAAATCGAGTTAAGAATGTCCTGAGCGATTCATCTGCCCCCTGTTTGACTGACGTTAGCGTCATCACGTTCTTTGGCCTTTTTATGTGAACTCGAAACTGACTTAAGAACTTGTCCACCAGTTCTGTCCATGTTCCAATGGATCCATCCTCCAGCTGTCTAAACCACATAGCAGCAATTTCAGTCAAATACAGGGGGAAACATCGGGCCATAACCTCCTCCGTTGCCCCCAGCACTTCCATATGCCTAGTGTATCTCATCAAGGGGTCGGTGGGATCCGTCTTCCCGTTGTATACTTCCAGAGTGGGTAGTTTGAAATCGGACGGATTCCTAGCTGTCCTGATGTTCCGGGTAAACGGACTTTTGTTAACTCCCTCTGAATCCCTATTTGTCAGACCTCCGCGAATAGTCCGCCTAATAATGTCAGCCAATCTAGTGTTTCCAACTAATCCAGACTTCCCCCCAAGTCCCCAAGGAAATTCTGGCACATATTCTTCATCACGTACTCCTGGTGGCGTGCCCCCAAGTCTAGGTCCATCTAGATTGTTAACTATTTGTTGATTGGGAGCTGCCCCCTGTTGATTCACTCCATCTGTCCGTTGGTTGAGTTCCTCTGGTCCAGCTCCATGATCTTGAGCACCTGCAGTTCCTGGTTGTCCAAATTACCTAAGAAGAGCCTGCATCATCTCCTCTTGCCGTTTCATCATCTGCTCTTGCATAGAATTCATCATCACTTGCATCTTGTCCCGAGTTATGTAGATGGATGCATGACCCTCTCCAGCTCCAGAAGATACCGCTTGACTTCCTTCCTGATTGCTCCTTTCCACTGCTTGCCTCTTCGTTGGTGGTCTTTCCATTGCTTTCTAAGATCCAAGTTCCTAACTCCAAAATTACTGAGTGTTTCAATTTCTCAGTGAAAGCACCAAAGTGTTAGCGCCAAAATTGGTCACTAACCCCAAAATCCAGATGAAAGCACCAAATACCAATCACAGCTCAGAGATAGAATGTATGTAGAGAGTAATAATGTGAAGAACAGTTAAAACTGAAATGAAAGCAGTAAAGAGCAACAGATTTTATAGTGGTTCGGCTAACTCCGGCCTACGTCCACTCCAGAAGTTTGCTTTTTATTGCTGTAATAATCGATTACAGTTACAAAATGGCAGAGTTGCCTTAGCCTTAGAAAAGAGAAAGTAAGAGAGCAGAAAGAAGATCCCCTTTTACTGTGCCCCTGCCTCTCTATTTATAGACAAAGATGGGTTGGACTTCCCTGGTGGGCCTGGCAGCCGAGTACCTCAGCCCAAGTGGAGTGGTCTCCATATGCCGAACCATAGATGCCGAACGCTGAATGCCGAACAAGGTGTAAATGCCGAACGATCTCCTCATGCCGAACGTTGGGAGGTGCGAGGTACAGAGGTATCGAGGTGCGAGGTACCGAGGTATGGAGGTGCGAGGTACCGAAGTATGGAGGTGCGAGGTACCAAGATATGGAGGTGCGTAGGTGCGAGGTACCGAGGTATGGAGGTGCGAGGTACCAAGATATGGAGGTGCGAGGTATGGAGGTGCGAGGTGCAATGCCGAGCGAGGTGAGGTATGCCGAACGACCCATCCAATGCCGAACGTCTCCAGATGCCGAACGAGATTTATACCGAGCGCTCCATCCAATGCCGAACAACGATCTCTCTATACCGAACGCTCGTCCAGTGCCGAACATTCCTCTATGCCGAACGATCCTTCTAATGCCGAGCACTCGTTCAGTGCTGAACGATCCCTCTAATGCCGAGCGCTTCCAAATGCCGAGCGCTCCTGGATGTCGAGCGCTACTGAATGCCGAGTGCTCCTGGAATGCCGAACGATCCCTCTATGTCGAACGACGATCTCTCTATGCCGAACAACCTCCAACGCCGAACCATCCCAATGCCGAGCGACATCTGCCAAACTTCCTAGGCCGAGCCATGTAATTTCTCCATTCCTTTTCCCAACGACACATTCAAGTGAACTTCATCATTTTAAACCGAACCCATCATACTTTAGTCTCGATAGTTGTGAAGTTGTTTAAGTTAAATCCGTCTGTCCGCGGCCTTTCCAAAAGGCGGGTTAACAGTGACTGAAATTGTATAGTTATAGTGAGAGCTTGAAATTGTACTATCAAAATTGTAATAAATATTTGTTTGAATAAAATATTCGTTTGAATTCCAATTCTGTGTTATTTATTTTATTCAGCAAATATTTATTTTATCTGTGAAAAACAAAATAGTACAATATCAAATAAATTTAAATGAATGTATATATGTTTATTATCATCAAACAAAAAGCATATACATGCATATTCCACAATGAGGTGGGGCATCACATTATAATAATGCCTAAAGTACAAATACTTATTAATCTTAGCCGAAATTGTTACATTAATTTAATTCCAGCATACTAGGCTTTACAATCAAAACCGTAAAGGCACGTATTGGAGAATGAATTTTGTACTATGACCAGGTAAGGAACTACCTTCGATGGGTACATCTCTAGAATAATGCACCCGGGTCTATCAAGAACATCTTGTACCCTGCCACACAGAACCGGCCTACCACTTGACTAGTAGTACCAAATCCTACCTTAATCGATCTCTCAGGCACAACCAAATCCATAAAAATCGGGTAATCTAGAAAGATGATGACATACCCTAATGGGAGCGACCTACTTAGCCTTGCTGCATGCCATGTTTTAGTCATTTCTCGATTAATGAGGCTTGAGGCTACGTTTTACCATTTTAAATAGAAATCCCACTTGGAATGCTAACACTGCCCTCCAGTCATCAATGCAATGCTAGCATTCATCCATACAAGGTGTCCAGGATAAGAACAAACCGAAGGCACTACTTCTACTACATCCATTTTGGAATCACCTTCAGGATTAGTAGCAAGCAGCCCTAGCACTTCAATGCTCCATCTTCGATTCCATATTGATGTCTTCAGTTTGAAACGCTTGAGTTGGATCAAAATGGTTTTTGGATAACAAATCTGATCCCGATTTCTTCGAAACAACTTTCGATAATTTTCGGTAAACTCAACCCTGGTTCTTTGGAAAATAAGGAGATAAAAGATAAGTGCGGAATTCACCTCCTAACCATTAGTGGAAGGATTTCCTTATCATTTATCCTATAAGAACGAAATGAATTTATACACACAATATAGCACCACCGATGGTAATTGTATCATAAAATTTCCATGTTTCTCCTAGATATTTCCAAAGTTATGTTTTGTTCCAGATTTGATAGTTGGTTATTTAACTATCAAATAAACAAACAATCAAACATTGATTCAATTCCATATGGAACCCTCTAAGCCTTTATTAATTAATCTTTAATTAATAAAATCACTTTATAAAACTTTATCGAAGGATCTTTTCTAAAACACTTTTCCCAAACCACTTACATCCCTTTTACTTGGAAAACACTATAAACATTTACCAAAACATTTGGAAAAGTCTCTCTTTTCACATTCCATATTAAATGGCCAAACCATTTCCTTTCAAAACATCACTTACTATAAAACTCGTTCACTTTATAAAACCCATTAACTTATTCCTTATAAAAATTCTTTTATAAGTTCACTTCATATTTCAAACCTCTTTACAATTTTTCAAACTTGATTTAAAACGTCTTTCAAAAATATCAAAAATGATTTATAAAATCTTTTTCTACTTTTACAACTATTTAAAAATCTTCCTTCATAATTCTTTTATAGATCTCCTTTATAAAATATCATTTTCAAGATATCATTTGTAAATCACTTTAGATAAAACCTTTTACTTAATAAACCCCTTTTTAAAAACAAGATATTATTTTAAAATAACTTTATAAATAATAATAAAATTTAAAAATCATTTATAACCTTTAAAACCAAATTGATTAAATAATTAAAGCTAATTCAAAAACAAACTTTAGTAATTCAAAAAGAGGCTTAGCAATCCCAATAGCGCTATTTTAAGTTACCATTCAGTTTCCATTTCAATTCGTTTAACAGTTATTTACATAGATCAACATATATGTAAATACACTCATATCCAAATCAAGGAATAACATGTCAATATGAACTAACTAGCATACATATCCAAATAACATAATAGCAGTGTGGTGATTTGTCCTGCTAAAGAGATGTCCAAACAATTCCACTAATTCATAGCAAAATGGTGATTTATTCTGCTAACACATGTCCACATGAACAAACAAAGAAACAAATAATTTATAGCAGAATGGGTATTTATTCTGCTAACACATGTCTAAATAACTCAACAATCTACATTATAACTCACTCATAGTTATATGGTTTCTTGATGGTATCAACACTTGAATCACTTGTATTCAACACCATCTTTGAAAAAGAAGTACCTTTGAACCATTTTACTTATGAAAACCAAAGGATTTAAAAAATTTCAACCCTTTAAAAAATAATTAATTAAAAGTTAAATCCTTATTTAAATCATAATTAATTTTAATTGAATCTTAACTTAATTTAATTAAATAGTTAAACAATAATTAACTATTAATTAAACCCAAATTAATCCTTTATTAATTATTTAATAATTAATTAAACCTTCATTAAATGTTAATTAATCTCAATTAATTAATTAAATAATATTTAATTGAACTTAAACAATAAAGTAAACCTTTAATAAATAATTTATTATAAATTAAATCTTTAATCAAATAATTAAACCCTTGATTAATAATTAATTCTATATTTAATTAATGATAAATTAAATATATATAATTTACTTAACCCATACTTAATTAACTTAATTAATAATTAATTAAAATAAATCTTAACTTTAAAAGATAATTAATTAAGAACTAATCTTTATTTAATTAAAGTTAATAAACTTTGTTAACATTTAATTAATTATCAATTACCAAAACCTAATTAATCAACAATTAATTATTAAATCCTTAATTAACTTTTAAAAACATTATTATTTAGTTTATAAAATATTCACAAAACAATTTGAAGTACAAAAACAAAAATTTGCAAAAATCGAAATTTTAAGCGAACTACATCTATAGCGACTATCGCTATGGATACCCATAAGCTTTAACTTGTTTCTATCCTTGTTTTGAAAACTTTACATTAAAGCTCACTAACTTTCTAAAAACAAAAATAAGTATTTAAGACTAAAACAAGTTTAAATCTAACCAAATATTCAATTTTTAAAAACTAAAACCATAACTTTCTTACACAAGATTCCAAATTCTCCAATACCCTACAAAGGTACCAACTTCTTCTTAACTTATACATTACATACCCAAGTCCATACACAACCATTACATCCAGGATAACATCATGCCATAAATATAAGCAAGACCTAATCTTAACCATTTAGACTTCACATTCAAGTCTAATGTCCTTACATATCCAAGCAACAAGTGTATATATATAGATATATATAAAACCATCACATGATAAATTAACCAATACTAACCATCACATCACACAATATATTAACTAACATAATAGTAAAACCTTTCCCAAAGATTCATAGTTTACTCACCGGAAACTCTTTGAAAACTTGACACACTTTGAAATTCGGGAAGCTTGGAAAACCACAAACTCTACTCAAAAATAAGTCAACTTCTAGTCTACTTTTGGTAAAGTGGTAAAAAGAAAAGTTTTAGATAATTCTTCCTCTATCATTTCAAAAAAATTATCACTCAATTCGAATAATTTTTGAGGTAGTTATGGCCGAAACAACAAGAGGTATTTTTGGACTTGAATTTCTGAGTCTGAAAACACTCTGCAAAAAAATGGAATTTTAGCCTATCTATCCTCAAAATTTTAAGAAGTGATCTAAAAGATAATTTTAGCTACTGGAATTTAATATGCTTTAAATAAAAGAAAATCTTAATTTGGTGAAGCATGGAGCAAGTTATGGCCGAATGAAAGGGGGTAAAAATGGAGAAATTTTGAAATTGAAAAGAGGAGTTTTAAACAAGTTTCTACTAAGATTTAAATGGAAAAGAAAGATTTTTATAACTTAGAACATGTAAGAGAAGCCATTAAAATTACCTTAGAGCTTGTGAAATTAGAAAATGGAAGAGAGAAAATGAGAAAAAGGAAAAATAATTTGGAAAAAAAATAGTTTTTATAATGTAAACAAGTGAGATTACCAAAATACCCTTGTGCATCAAGGTTAAAACTTGCTCTTGCCTCAACCATTTCAGCAAACCAAAATGCTTTTCTGCCTGGCAGGGATATAATTGATAATATCTTGCTATCTACTGAGTTATCAAGTGGCTATTCCAGGCAATATATCTCCCCTGGATGTGTTATGAAACTTGACAGACAAAAAGCTTATGACATTATAGAATGGAAATAAATCATATACATCCTCCACTGCATGAATTTCCCTTATACTTTATTAGCTTGGGTGTACACATGCATTTCCTCTGTGACCTATTCTATTAGTCTTAATGGAGCTATTTTTGGCTATTTTAGGGGTTCTAGAGGCTTGAGACAAGGGGACCCCATTTCTCCTTATTTATTTAAATGTGTCATGGAATTTTTATCTTCTCTTTTTATCTCAGCTCAGAATAATAAGTTATTGGATTATCATCCTTTATGTAGAAACCCTCAAATATCTTCTCTTATGTTTGTGGATGATATACTACTATTCAACAAGCCAAATGATAAATCCATCTCTTTTGCATTGGGTATTCTTCAGATTTTCTCATCTTTAACACTTCTAAATCCAAAATTTTAATAGCTGGTGTGTCTGATGAAGTTAAAGCTTATATGACTGATCTGTCCACTCTTTCTCCCTTTGATCATGATGAGTTTTATCTTGGAGCTCCACTTGTATTTTCTTCTATTAAAAAATCTCATTGCCTTCCTTTATTTGAAAGAATAACTGATAAGTTAGCTTCCTGGCTTATTTCAAAATTATCTTTAGTTGGCAGACTTGTGATTGTCAAGTCTATAGCTACGGCCATGTGTCTTTATTATGCTCAAATTTTCATTCTTCCTACAAAATTAATTTCCATGATCAATTCTGCCTTGAACCACTTTCTGTGGCATGGTAATCCCTACTCCAAAAAACTAATTCCTATTTCCTTCAAATCAATATGCTCTCCTAAAACTATGGGTGGTCTTGGTGTTATGGATATTAAACAGTGGAATTTTGCTGCTTTCTCATCTCATTTTGAAAAATTATTACGGCTTGACCAGAATTTATGGGGAGTATGGTGTAGGAATTACCTTCTTAAGAAGCAACACTTTTGGACAATATAGATACCTAATCACTGCAGTTGTACTTGGAGGAAAATGTTAGGGTTAAGGTCTTGTTTTCTTCCTTCCTTTCAATTCACTGTGAAGAACAGTTCTACACTGTCTTTTTGGAATGATCCCTGGTCTTCTAAAGGTCTAATTCTTGCAAATATTATTCCATACAACCTGAGAAGTATCACTGGTATTCCTACTGAAGCTAAGTTAAACCCATATTTATGTGATGATAAAATTAATTTACCTTACTCCAGTTTCTATTATGTCAGGAATGTTTGAAAATAGACAGTTCTGCAATTTTTAATCATCTTGTTTTTGGGGTGATGGTCCTCATTCAATCAATAGAGTTTATAAGTTGATTACTTCTTCCACTGTTACCTGTCTTTTCCCCTAGCACTCGAGAATTTGGTCTTCAAACTTTGTTCCTAGACATGACTTGCTTCTATGGAGAGTTATCGGGGGGGTCTTCATACTCATGATAGACTATTTGCTTTGGGTTTGATTCAACATTCTAACTTTGTTTTGTGTGGCCACACAGTTGAAACTACTGACCATTTGTTCTTCACTTGTCAGTTCTCTTTTTACATATGGAGGAGAATTTTAAATCGATGTCACTTGCATAACCCTTCAACTGATTCCAGGTTTGAATGGTTTACTATCTTTAAGGTCAATAGATGGAAATCATCAAGATCTCTGATGCTGCTTAAAGTTTAAGAAGATCTGTTCAACTGATTTGGGCTGAAAGAAACTCTAGAGTGTTTTTCGAAATATTCTCCTATAAACATAGTATCTTTCTTGCCTTAGTCGGGGCTTTGTAACTTTGGTGCTCTCTTTGTGCCCTGTTCACCTTGCTTGTTGTTGTGCTTGACCTATGCACCTACCCATGCTTGATGTTTTTTTGGTGCTGCTTGGTGTTTTAATTGTTCTGCTTCGAGTCCTCTCCTGGTTTCCAGTTTTCTTTTGGTATCCATGCTTGCCTATGTGATTGCTTGGATTCTTGTTCTGTGCTGCTTCGACTTTTATGGCACTCTACTTCCGGCAGTTTTTCATTTGTGTTTTTTGTCTTTCTTCCCTCTAGCTTCTCATGTATCTCCTTATCAATAATTGTGATACTTTTTACATGTTATAAATAAAAAGGGTAGGGGCCCTTCTAACCCCGCTGGCTTTGCCAAAAATACCCTTGTGCTTTACCCTCCTCTCATTACATGCCTCCTCACCCATGCATGCATCCATGTCTCCTCCTAACACTACATGCATTTATGAAAATAAGTACCTGAGGTTGCCATTATGTCATTTCATGTCTCTAATGACATGGCTTTTAATATTTTAGTTGCCAATGTGTCACATCGATGATTATCTTAACTTAATTAAGTTTGTTAACCTTAATATATATTATTAATACCGCATTATATACTTAGTATATGTGTGCATATATATACAAAAGTGTACACAACATTACAACAACTTTATACGATGAAACGTCGAAAATTCGGAAAACAGTTTCCGGTCACATTTTCTTTTTTTCATCGAACTATATATTTTTGTAAACAAATTTCTAAAACTATTTCACCATTATTATTTATTATTAAAATGTGTTTTTATTTTCATTATAAAACCATTTATTTGAATATTTAAAATTAATTAAATATTCGCAAATCAAAGCAGTGAAATTCCAGGTCGTTCCATTCTTCCCCCCTTAAAATAATTTCGTCCCCGAAATTACACCTCATAACCTATTCAGAAACACTTAATACTCTACATCATTCCACATGATGTACATAGATCATTCTTATGCAAAATCTGAATTGATTACAACTCAAATACATAAATTTATTTCCGAACTAGTATCGCTTACACGATTCTCTAGTGCGGACTCCGATCAGGCTCCTTGATTTGGAACCTCTGTTCTCCTTACATAGTTGTAACTATGATAGAAACTTTGGTACCAAACCAAAAATCCTCATCAAACGCTCTTCGTTAAAATCGAGTAATAAATCCTTATTCGGAACGGTGCAAATACCTTAAAGTCAAATACCCTACACACTTACCATATTGGTTCTCCTTAATAACAATTCTATTTCACTAAATCACTTATGAAAACATTTCATAAATACACTCGGGTTCAACTTGTGTAATACTACTCCACTACATTCTGAGAGTATATACCCCTATTAAATTCAACTATTCAATTTTGCATTTATTTTCCTTAGGAAAACTCAAGATCTAGTTACCCGGATTTTATTTCAAAAACTTTTTGATATGAAACTCTATATTTTAAATCATACAATATATAGATATAACCCGAGTAACTCCAAAAGGATACTAAGGAACTGGGTACTACCAAATAATATCATGCATTCCCTTACCAAGAAGGGTAATACTCAAGAGAAATGTTTACCATCTAAACACATCTCTTCCCAATTTTTAGTTATTTTCGAGCCACTCAACTAGTTAACTTAAATTTTTTTCCTTTTTATTTCAAAATCTCATTTCTGAAACAACACTTCACATTTTTCCCACAAAACCTTTATCATCAACTTACTTTGGGTTCGTTCGGGTTTGAACTTGTTTCAATTGTATAAAGACAATAATTTACAAAGTGCACTACAATGTTTACCTTGGCAAACATCTGATCGTCACTTAGAAGATTATTCCGTTTATCAAAAACAATCAAGACTTATTTTCCGAAAGTAATCCAAAGAAAACACTTCTTACTTAACCTTTTCATTCTCAAACTTTTGTACTTAAACCAAAATACTTTCAAATAATACTATTATTATTTCCGAAACCTTAAAAATCATTTTTTTCAAAAGCACCAGGATTTAAGTTCTCAAGTTTTCCGATCCTAAATCCTTTTTAAATTAAAGACACGTTCTTATTAATCCATTTCCAAATATTTACTTCCAAATATTCTAACCTCTTTTTTTATAAACACCATTTAGTCCAATTTTACCCCACATTAACATCGAACCCCTTTTAGTCAAATTATGAAACCTAATTCACAAGATGTTCGTTTCAATGTTTACCTATTTCTATTTACCCTAGGGTTGTCAATGGATACCCGAAAAACCCAAAATCTGTCCGCATCCGCATCCGAAAAGTGGATAAATATCTTATATCTGGAAAAAACAGATGTGGATGCGGATACGAAGGCATCCGTATCTGATGCAGCAGCGGAATAAAAAAATGAATATTCTGTGAAAGTAGCAATCGATGGAATGAAGAATACTGAATGGCCCAAATTCGTTGATCCGAAGATACCGAACTCTAGCTATCTTCGTCACGTTGATCGCGCACGATACCGTGAAAGAAGATCTGCAATTCTTCAGACGTTGATCAAGCGCACTTGATACTGTGAATTGGCTTCTACAATCGTTGATTCGAGCGCACTCGAATGCCGAAAGAGGAGATAGGAGATTACACTCAACTACCAATTTTAATGAAAGCACAAAGCTAACAAACAAAAGTTTTTATTCCAATCAACTTAAACTTTACAAATGACCAACACGTCGCTATTTATAGAAGTTACAACTCAACACGACTCAATTCTGGACAACACTTAGGTCGGCAACGACCTACGACCTAAAAAACAATGCGACCTAAAAGCAAACAAGTTTACAACTCACGCTTACATCACAAAATATCCAACCTAAAAAAACACACGCGACCTACGATTTACATAATACAATACTTCAGCTTCCATCAGCGACCTAGTATAGGTCGTTAACGACCTAACACTTCATGCGACTCCAGAATTCCAGGCGGCATAAGCTTCAGCGACTTATCATAGGTCGTGTCTCGTCAAAGCTGGTATTCGAAAGTTCGGAACGACCTAAAGTGAGCGACCTATCTTCCCATATCTTCCCGCGACCTAACTTAGGTCGTAACTCGTTAGGTCGTTTGAATAACCCGGAGCGGTCGAGTAACTTGTTAGGTCGTTCGAGCACCTTATTCTTTGACTCGTTAGCTCGTAAGACGCTAGGTCGTTCGCGACCTAAAGCAAGCGACTTATCACAGAGTGTTGCAGCCTCCTCCTCTTGCCTCTGGTTAGGTCATAGCTCGAAAGAGTCGGAGCGATCCAACGTGTCACTAGGTCATGAAGTTCCACTAGGTCGTGAGCGACCTAAAATCTCACTAGGTCGCGAGCGACCTAAAATTTTGGAATGATCAGATTGCGCTGCATCATCCTTCCCCGGTTGACAAAAATTCGACCTCGAATTTGCACCTTCCTCTTCCACAAAAAGCTCATCGCCATGATAAAGAATCAAATATTTGACATTGAAAACATCAGAAGTATGAACATCATCTGGCAGCTTCAACTTATAAGCATTTTCATTGATCCGTTTTATAATTTCTACTGGACCAATCTTTCGGGCTTTCAACTTGTTATAAGCACCCACTAGAAAACGATCCTTTGTTAACACAGCATACACCCAATCACCCTTGTTGAACTCCACACTTCTTCTCTTTTTATCTGCAGCTCGTTTATACTTTTCGTTTGAAGCAAGCAATCGTTCATGAACAGTTCTGTGGCACTCCTACAACTCGGTGACAAAATCACAAGCCCGCTTAACAACTCCCTTCTAATATGGCACTGTCGTCAAATCCAATGGACCCTTCGGACTTGCTGAGTATACAACTTGAAACGGACTGAAACCCGTACTATGGTTTATAGCATGATTGTGAGCAAATTCTTCTTGACACAACTTCACATCCCAACTCTTCAAATTATCCTGTACAAGACATCGCAGCAAATTTCCCAATGATCGATTTACCACTTCCGTTTGCCCATCTGTTTGCGGATGATAAGCGCTACTAAAATTCAGCTTCGTTCCAACCATCTTCCACAAACTTAACCAAAAATGGCTTAGAAATCTAGCATCCCGATCTGAAACGATAGATTCAGGCAGCCCATGTAATCGATACACTTCTTTAAAGAATAACTGAGCAACACGGACGGCATCGGCTGTCTTTTTACAAGCGATAAAATGAGCCATCTTGGAAAATCTATCTACCACAACAAATATAGAATCATTTCCTCGCCGAGTTCTAGGCAAACCCAAAACAAAATCCATGCTGATATCAACCCACGGTTTAATAGGCACAGGTAATGGCATATATAATCCCGCATTCGTCGCTGTCCCTTTGGAAACTTGACAAATATGACATCTCTCCACAAATCGTTCAACTTCCTTTCTTATAGTAGGCCAAAAATATGATTGCGAAATCAACTGTAAGGTACGGTCTCTCCCCACATGACCTTCCTCATGCAACTCCTTCACAATCGTCATTCGTAAACTGCCTTCTGGTATACATAATCGGTTACCCTTGAATAGAAAACCATCCACTAACACATACTCATCCGTCTTTCCTTCATTCACTTCATCCATGATCTTAGCAAAGTAAGGATCATTAACAAACAAATCTGGCAACACGTTAAACCCTGTCACCTCTACCTTCATTGTAGTCAACACATGATTCCTTCGACTTAATGCATCTGCCACTCGATTCGTAATTCCCGACTTATGCTTCACCACAAATGTAAATTGTTGTAAGTATGCAATCCACGAAGCATGCCTAGCTGCAATCTTGTCCTGTCCCTACATATGCTTCAACGCCTCATGATCAGTATATAAAACAAATTCTTTATGAAACAAATAATGTCTCCAATGTTTCACAGCTTGCACAATAGCATAAAATTCCACATCGTAAGTATTATATCTCATCTTTGCTCTCGATAACTTCTCACTGAAATATGCAATAGGATGTCCTTTCTGGCTCAACACCCCTCCAATTCCAACCTTCGATGCATCAGTATGTAATTCAAACAACAACTGAAAATCCGGCAACACTAGAATCGGTGCTGTCGTCAAAAGCTCCTTGATCTGCTCAAAAGTAACCCCTGCTTCCTCCGACCATAAAAATTGTTTTCCCTTCATACAGTCAGTCACTAGTGCCATCACGCTACTGAAGTGTGGAATAAACCTTTGGTAGAATGATGCCAAACCATGAAAGCTTCTAACTTCTGTAATCGTCTTGGGTTGTGGCCAATTTCTGATTGCTTCAACTTTATTCTGATCCACCTGTATACCTCCTCCCGATATGACATATCCCAAAAATAAAACACTATGCGTCATGAACACGCATTTCTTCGTTGCAGCATAAAATTGTTCCTGTCGTAGTACCATCAACACTTCTCTCAGATGTTGTAAGTGTTCTTCTGGACTTCCACTATATATCGGTATATCATCAAAATACACCACTACAAACTTCCCAATAAAAGGTCTAAAGATTTGATTCATCACCCGCATGAATGTACTAGGTGCATTCGAAAGACCAAACAGCATGACCAACCATTCATATAATCCTTCTCTCGTCTTGAATACTGTCTTCCACTCATCTCCTGGTCTGATTCGAATCTGATGATAACCGCTCTTTAAATCAATCTTCGAAAAGATAGTAGCCCCACTCAACTGATCCAACAAATCATCAAGCCTCGGCATCGGAAATCTGTATCTGACAGTTATCTTATTGAGTGCTCTGCTATCCGTACACATCCTCCATGTCCCATCCTTTTTCGGCACTAACAAAGCTGGCACCGCACAAGGACTTAGACTTTCCTATACACGCCCTTGTTCAAGCAACTCTTCCACTTGTCTTCTCAACTCTTCATGTTCCTTTGGACTCATTCTGTAGTGTGGTCTATGAGGTAACACGGCTCCTGGAACAAGATCGATTTGATGTTGAATGTCTCTCAACGGCGGTAACTCCGTTGGTAGCTCCTCAGGAAATACATCGTCAAATTCTCCCAGTACTGGCTTTACTTCTTCAGGAATCTCAACCACTTCATTACTCTCTCGTCCAATCAACAAGAATACTTCAGGCTCCTCTTCTACCTCCTTAACAAACTCCTTCAAAGATAGCAACGTTTTAAGTTCTTTAATTTCCTCCAACTTGCTTTCTTCGTGTTGTTGCTTCTTAGGAATTAAAGTGATTTTAGTTCCTTCAAATATGAAACTGTAACTGTTAGCACGTCCATCATGTTGCACCGCCCTATCATATTGCCACGGTCTCCCCAGCAACAGATGACATACATCCATATCCATAACGTCACACCAGATTTCATCTTTGTACTTCTTTCCAATTGAAAAATTAACACAAGCCCTTCTTCCAACTTTCACCTCCCCACCTTTCCTCAACCAAGCTAACTTGTAAGGTTTCGGATGCTTCTCTGTCTTCAATGATAACTTCTTCACAGCTTCTGTAGAGATAATATTATCACAGCTTCCCGCATCAATAACAAATTTGCAAACCCTTCCCAAGATAGTACATGTTGATTGAAAGATGTTACTCCTCAACCAGCTAGTTTCCTCCTCCTGTTTTGGTGTTAAACACGACCTCTTCATCATCAATGAATAACCTTCATCTCCTGACACATTTTCTTCCTCCTCATCATGTGGTGAATTGGAACATTCAGCTTCTACATCCTCTTCTTCCTCTGCCTCAGCAATCATAGTTCTCTTTTTCAGTTTCGGACATTCGCTGCTCTTGTGACCCACTTCCTGACAATTATAGCATTTGAAATTGGGGTTGACCTTTGGTTTAGCCACTTCATGAACAATCGGCTTACTCGATGCTTTAGGAATATTAGAACTACTACCCGCTCCTTTGTTTGGCCTCGTAAAATTTGGAAACACACCTCCCCTACGTCTACCTTGTTTCTCCCAAGCCAACGCCTTTTGATGTGCTTCTGCCACAGATCTAGGGTCGAACATGTTCACCATATCCTGGATCTGTGCTCTAAGTCCACCAACAAACCTAGCGGTCAATTGTTCTTCTGTCTCCATAATGTCATTTCGAGCAATCAACTGGTAGAACTCATCTGCATAATCAGTAACAGCTTTCGTCCCTTGCGTCAGGTTTTGTAATCTCTGATACATTAGTGATTGGTAATTGTAAGGTAAGAAAGTAGCCTTCATCAATTTCTTCATCTTTTCCCAAACTACAATCCTTGACTTCCCCATCTGCTCTCTAGTAAGTTTGGTTTGCTGCCACCATGCCATAGCTCTCCCCCTCAACCTAGTAGCAACCAACTTCACTTTACGATCCTCCGGAACCTTCTTGTAGTCAAATATTTCCTCAACATAAGCTAACCAATCAAGAAATTCCTCGGCCTGCATACTTCCCTTGAATTCAGGTATTTCAGTCTTCATCCCAGACTCCCACTTGTGATCATACTCCGAATGATTTATTCCTTGTCCTCATCCTCGTCCATGAACACTACCACCATCAAACTCCTCTTCAAAATCTGATGTATATCGATGTCGATCCTGACCACCAACATCTCTATTACCCTCGTGTCTTCCACCAACATCCCTTCTATCTACATTCCTCCGATCACGATCATTCATATTCCTATCACATCTTCGATCATCATCATTTCTATAACAATCTCGACTCACACTTCTATGATCATTATCAACACTTCTTTCCCGATTGGAATGTGGTGAGACTCTACTTCCTCCATGGTTGGATTCAGGTGAAACCCTTCTTCGATTTTGATTCATCTCTAACATCATCTTCTCTAATCGGCCAATCCCTTCATTAAGCTTTTCACTAAAGTTTTCGTTTATTCTTTGCTCCATCTCATCAGCTTCTTCTCTTCTATACAAAGCTTCAATATTCTGATGGCGATTAGCTCTTCTTGGCGGCATTGTCAATTGAACAAACTTCAACTCTCGACTTGTACAAATCAAAATGATACCAAATGATGCACGACCTTCAACTTCAAACTCTCGGCTCTAACACTTCTCTTAGCTCGGCTTTGCTTGATGTAGCTCGGCTTCACTAACTCCTCAAACTTCAAATTTATGAGCGCAACTCCCACGGCCAAATTCAAACACCTCGCAATCTTTGATCCGAAAGGAATTGGATCGAATTCTTCAAACTTGTTGCAATTTATGATGAACACGATGAACACTATTCTTCTCAAAAATGTAATCCAATCTTCAACACTTCAAATAAAATTGGCTCCAAGACTCGGCTTAGCTATGATTGGCTAAGTCTAGATCTGATACCAAAATGATGCAGCAGCGGAATAACAAAATGAATATTCTGTGAAAGTAGTAATCGATGGAATGAAGAATACTGAATGGCCCAAATTCGTTGATCCGAAGATACCGAAATCTATCTATCTTCGTCACGTTGATCGCGCACGATACCGTGAAAGAAGATTTGCAATTCTTCAGACGTTGATCAAGCGCACTTGATACCGTGAATTGGCTTCTACGATCGTTGATTCGAGCGCACTCGAATGCCGAAAGAGGAGATAGGAGATTACACTCAACTACCAATTTTAATGAAAGCACAAAGCTAACAAACAAAAATTTTATTCCAATCAGCTTAAACTTTACAAATGACCAACACGTCGCTATTTATAGAAGTTACAACTCAACACGACTCAATTCTGGACAACACTTAGGTCAGCAATGACCTAACAAAAACAACGACCTACGACCTAAAAAACAATGCGACCTAAAAGCAAACAAGTTTACAACTCACGCATACATCACTAAATATCCGACCTAAAAACAACACACGCGACCTACGACTTACATAATACAATACTTCAGCTTCCATCAGCGACCTAGTATAGGTCGTTAACGACCTAACACTTCATGCGACTCCAGAATTCGAGGTGGCATAAGCTTCAGTGACTTATCATAGGTCGTGTCTCATCAAAGCTGGTATTCGAAAGTTCGGAACGACCTAAAGTGAGCGACCTATCTTCCCATATCTTCCCGCGACCTAACTTAGGTCGTAACTCGTTAGGTCGTTTGAATAACCCGGAGCGGTCGAGTAACTTGTTAGGTCGTTCGAGCGCCTTATTCTTTGACTCGTTAGCTCGTAAGACGCTAGGTCGTTCGCGACCTAAAGCAAGCGACTTATCATAGCGTGTTGCAGCCTCCTCCTCTTGCCTCTGGTTAGGTCGTAGCTCGAAAGAGTCGGAGCGATCCAAAGTGTCACTAGGTCATGAAGTTCCACTAGGTCGTGAGCGACCTAAAATCTCACTAGGTCGTGAGCGACCTAAAATCTCACTAGGTCGTGAGCGACCTAAAATTCTGGAATGATCAGATTGAGCTGCATCAGTATCCGAAAATTATCCGTCCAGTTTTTGTCAAAATTACAGTTCAAATTATGTGTATTTTAGTACAGCAAAAGATATTAGTTTATTATTTTATTAAGTTAGTAATTTATATTATATGCATTTAATGGTTGTTAACTGCTCGAAACTATTTATTATCATCATATTTGATAATTTGTAACACTTTTATAATCAACGAGATTGAAAAATATTTATGTTAAACTAAAATTTTCTTTTTATAATTCTTGATTTATCGGTCGTTAGCGGATATGATAATTATTCGATATCCGTCTGTATCCGCGGATGCGGCTATCTGATATCCGAAAATGATTTAGGATGCGGATGCGGATATGGCACTATCCGCATCTAAAAGCATCCATTGACATGCTTAATTTACCCAACCCAAATCTTAAAAGCGAAAGCTAACTATACACACTAACAATAGTCAATGCTCAAACTGGACGAGCATGACTAAACACACCCTACATAATAGTAATAAAATATTATTATCTCTTAGCAAAAACACCTCAAAAATACCATACTATTTTTTTGAAAATCATTCTTTTATATACAAAATATTTTTTGGGTAAAATTATTTCACTTACTCGACTTCCAAAACAATACTATGTCAATTTGCCTAGTTCAAGTGTTTAGAAACCCCTATGGATACGGGTGTACCTTCCGTATCGACCAGAATTCATAAGCCACTTAAATGATAAATCAACATAATACGAAAATTTTCATATCACTAACAAATATGTGCTCTTATGTAATACACTCAAACTCATAATAAGGCATTCCATTACCTTATCTCTTAATGAGTTGCCCCACCAAAGCCAAGGTTCTCGCTTAACCTTGCGCTCTGATATCAACTGTAACAGACGAGATTTTCAACCCTTGAAAATCGAAACTAATACATCCACTGTATTGCGTGCCGACCCATCAAGTGTTGGAAACACCGTTCAGTGGAAAAGAAAGAAGATAAAAGATATAAGAAACTAAAAGCAAACATAGAATCTCACACCGCAACGGAATAAAATAAATTAATCAACATAATTCTTTACAAAGTCATTTCAAAAATGATACATCAGAGTTACAATAATACAATTCTAACCTAGGACAGTTATAACAACCTGTCCTTATACATCAGATATAAATTATATAATATACAGCGAAAGCAAGTAATAACTATCTACCGATGAAGCTTCCTGCTCCAAGCTCCTCCAAATGCATCCGTAGAAAACCCGAACTACTTGGATGCTCATAAAAATTTGAGCACCCAAGAGTTTTAAGAGTTTGAGGGAAAGAAAATAAAACTCTGGGTCAGACATGGGTCTACTGTGAGTAAACTTAAACAACTTGATTATTACATTTCAAAACCTTTTAAAAATCAAAGGTATCTCATAAGACCACGCCGCATATAAACACGGACTTGTTTTTACCGTACGATAACCAAAATATTTTTATAGAAAATCCAGTGATATTATAATAATGTCTAAAGTACAAATACTTATTAATCTTAGCCGAAATTGTTACATTAATTAAATCCCAGCATACTAGGCTTTACAATAAAAACCATTAAGGCACATATTGGATAATGGATTACATACTATGACCAGGTAAGGAACTACCTCCGATGGGTACATCTCTATAACAATGCACCCGGGTCTGACAAGAACATCTTGTACCCTGCCACACAGAACCGGCCTATTACTTGACTAGTAGTACCGAATATGTCATCTTCTCAGTCTTCCAACCTTGATCGAGATCTCTCATGCACAACCAAATCCATAAAAATAGGGTAATCTAGAAAGATTATGACATACCCTAATGGGAGCAACCCACTTAGCCCTACTTCATGCCCTGTTTTAGTCATTTCCCGGTTGATGAGGCTTGAGGCTACGTTTTACCTTTTTGAATAGCAATCTCACTTGGAATGCTAACACTACCCTCCAGGCATCAATGCAATGCTCGCATTCATCCATATAAGTTGTCCAGGATAAGGACAAACCGAAGGCACTACTTCTACTACATTCATTTTGGAATCACCCTCAGGATTAGTAGCAAGCAGCCCTTGCACTTCAATGCTTCATCTTCGATTCCATATTCTTCAAGATGTCTTCAGTTCAAAACACTTGAGTTGGATCAAAGTGGTATTCAGATAACAGATCCGATCCCAGTCTCTTCGAAACAACTTTCGATAAATTCCAGTAAACTCAACCTTGGTTCTTTAGGAAATAAGCAGGTAAAAGATAAGAGCGGAGTTCACCTCCTAACCGTTAGTGACAGATTTCCTTATCATTAATCCTAGAAGAACGAAATGAATTTATACGTACAGTGTAACACCACCGACGATAATTGTACCATATAATTTCCGTGTTTCTCCTAGATATTTCCAAAGTTACGCTTTGGTCCAGATATGGTAGTTGGTTATTTAACTATCAAATAAACAAACAATCAAACATTGATTCAATTTCATATGGGATCCTCTAAGCCTTTATTAATTAATCTTTACTTAATAAAATCACTTTATAAAACTTTACCAAATGATCTTTTCTAAATCACTTTTCCCAAACCCCTTACATCCCTTTTACTTGGAAAACAATATAAACATTTACCAAAAACACTTGGAAATTTCTCTTTTCTCACATTCCATATTAAATGGCCAAACCATTCCCTTTTAAAACATCACTTACTATAAAACTCATTTACTTTATTAAACCCATTCACTTATTCCTTATGAAAATTCTTTTATAAGTTCACTTCACATTTCAAACCTCTTTATAATTTTTCAAACTTGATTTAAAACGTCTTTCAAAAATATATAAAATGATTTATAAAATTTCTTTCTATTTTTACAACTATTTAAAAATCACCCTTCATAGTTCTTTTATAGAATCTCCTTTATAAAATATCATTTTCAAGATATCATTTGTAAATAACTTTAGGTAAAACCTTTTATTTAATAAACCCCTTTTTAAAAACAAGATATTATTAAAAAATAACTTTATAAAATAATAATAAACCCAAATTGATTAAAGAATTAAAGCTAATTCAAAAACATACTTTATTAATTCGAAAAGAGGCTTCGCAATCCCAATAGCGCTATTTTAACTTACTATTCAGTTTCCATATCAATTCGCTTAACAGTTATTTACATAGATCAACATATATGTAAATACACTCATATCCAAATCAAGGAATAACATGTCAATATGAACTAACTAGCATATACATATCCAAATAACATAATAGCAGGGTGGTGATTTGTCCTACTAAACAAATGTCCAAACAATTCAACCAATTCATAGCAGAACGGTGATTTATTCTACTAACACATGTCCACACAAACAAAAAAACAATTTATAGCAGAATGGAGGTTTATTTTGCTAACACATGTCCAAACAACCTAACAATCTACATTATAACTCATTCACACTTATATGGTTTCTTAATGGTATCAATACTTGAATCACTTGTATTCAAAACCATCTTTGAAAAAGAAGTACCTTTGAACCATTTTACTTTTGAAAACCAAAGGATTTAAAAATTTTAAACCCTTTTAAAAATAACTAATTAAAAGTTAAATCCTTATTTAAATCATAATTAATTTTAATTGAATCTTAACTTAATTAATTAAATAGTTAAACAATAATTAACTAATAATTAAACCCAAATTAATCCTTTATTAATTATTTAATAATTAATTAAACCTTCATTAAATGTTAATTAATCTCAATTAATTAATTAAATAATATTTAATTAAACTTAAACAATAAAGTAAACCTTTAATAAATAATTTATTATAAATTAAATCTTTAATCAAATAATTAAACTCTTGATTAATAATTAATTCTATATTTAATTAATGATAAATTAAATATAAATAATTTACTTAACCCATACTTAATTAACTCAAATAATCATTAATTGAAATAAATCTTAACTTTAAAAGATAATTAATTAAGAACTAATATTTATTTAATTAAAGTTAATAAACCTTGTTAACATTTAATTAATTACCAATACTAAAACCTAATTAATTAAAAATTAATTAGTAAATCCTTAATTAACTTTTAAAAACATTATTATTTCGTTTATAAAATATTCGCAAAACAATTTGAAGTATAAACAAAACTTCGCAAAAATCGAAATTTTAAGCGAACTTCATCCATAGCGACTATCGCTATGAATACCCGTAAGCTTTAACTTATTTCTATCCTTCTTTTGAAACTTTACCTTAAAGCTTGCTAACTTTCTAAAAACAAAAATAAGTATTTAAAAATAAAACAAGTTTAAATCTAACCAAATATTCGATTTTTAAAAACTAAAACCATAACTTTCTTACACAAGATTCCAAATTCTCCAATACCCTACAAAGGTACCAACTTCTTCTTAACTTATACATTATATATCCAAATCCATACGCAACCATAACATCTAGGAAAACATCATGCCACAAACATATGAAAGATCTAATCTTTAACTATTTAGACTTCACATTCAAGTTTATTGTCCTTATATATCCAAGCAACAAGTGTGTGTGTAACCATCACATGATAAATTAACCAATACTAACCATCACATCACCCAATATATTAACTAACATAAAAGTGAAAACTTTCCCAAAAATTCATCGTTTACTCACCGGAAATCCTTTGAAAACTTGACACACCTTGAAATTCGAGAAGCTTGGAAAACCACAAACTCTACTCAAAAATAGGTCAAATTCTAGTCTACTTTTGGACCCATATCTCTCGGATTTTGGTAAAGTAGTAAGAAGGAAAGTTTCATATAATTTTTTCCTCTATTATTTCAAAAAAAGTGTCACTCAATTTGAATAATTTTTGAGGAAGTGATGGCTGAAACAACAAGAGGTATTTTCGGACTTGAATTTCTGAGTCCGAAAACACACTGCAAACAAATGGAATTTTGGCCTATCTATGCTCAAATTTTGAAGAAGTGAACTAAAAGATAATTTTATCTACTGGAATTTAATATGCTTTATAAAAAATAAAATCTTAATTTGGTGAAGCATGGAGCAAGTTATGGCCGAATGAAATGGGGTAAAAATGGAGAAATTTTGAAATTGAAAAGAGGAGCTTTGAACAAGTTTCCACTAAGATTTTAAATGGAAAAGAAAGATTTTTATAACTTAGAACATGTAAGAGAAGCCATTAAAATTACCTTAGAGCTTATGAAATTAGAAAATGGAAGGGAGAAAATGAGAAAATGGAAAAAGAATTTGGAAAAAAAAAATAGTTTTTGTAATATGTAAACAAGTGAGATTACCAAAATACCCTTGTACTTTACCCTCCTCTCATTACACGCCACCTCACCCATGCATGCATCCATGTTTCCTCCTAATACTACATGTATTTATGAAAATAAGTATCTGAGTTTGCCATTATGTCATTTCATGTCTCTAATGACATGACTTTTAGTATTTTAGTTGCCAATGTGTCACATCGATGATTATCTTAACTTAATTAAGTTTGTTAACCTTAAAATATATTATTAATCCCACATTATATACTTAGTATATGTGTGCATATATATACAAAAGTGTACACAACATTACAAACAACTTTATACGATGAAACGTCGAAAATTCAGAAAACGGTTTCCGGTCGCATTTTCTGTTTTTCATCGAACTATATATTTTTGTAAACAAATTTTAAAAAATATGTCCCCGTTATTATTTATTATTAAAAAGAGTTTTTTTCATTATAAAACCATTTATTTGAATATTAAAATTAATTAAATATTCGCAAATCAAAGTAGTTAAATTCCAGGTCGTTACACGACCAGTGGACCGGTCACGAATGACCGGTGCACTGGTGGAGTTCTCATCTTTAGCGGCTGAATGTAGGGGATAGCTTGTGCATGTATGTGTTAGTATCGTTGGTGTGAGTGTGTCATTGCGTGTATATTTATATATGTGTAGTGTTGTGTTTGAGTGGGTGATGAGTGTGTGTATTATTGTGTGCGTAGAATTGTAAGTGTGCAGAAGTATGTGAGTGTTCAGGGTGTGCGTGCGTGTGAGAGTATGAGTATGCATGCATTTTTATGGATGTGCGGTGCTTATTAGTGTGTTACAGTAGAGATTATGGGTTATTGTGTAATGTGTGTGAGTTATGTGTATGTGCCAGTGTTTATATGTTTTGGTGTGCGACTGTTGCTTGTGTGTGTGTGGCAGCTGTGTCTTGGGTGAGTTCAAGCTAGTGTATATGTGTATGTCTATGTTTGAATGTGTGTGTGCTGACTTGCATGTATGGTTTTGTATGTGGAACGTTGGATTACTTTACGGAGTGTCCTGTTTTTATTATGTTTCTACTTTCTTCCTTTCAAATAAATCTATGTATTTGCCAATCATGCAATTAAAGTCTACGCATCTTCTAGTCTATAAATAATATGCAAGTTGAACGCATAAAACTGATGGGCTTTTGAAATATATTAATTTCATGAAAACATGAAGATTAAATTCTATATAAATTTCCATTTATTGCAGTTTTTATATATGTTGAATCAAGTTGCAAAATATTATATATTTTTTCATTAAATTATCTTATAGCAAAGTAACAAATAAAGGACATACAATGTAGAATAACTGCAGTCATAACCCACTTTTATCATCAATTTGCAGTAATTTCGTGCCCCTAATAATAAAGAGAAAAAGAATAAACTACAAGAATGTTAGGTTAAGCTCTCTTCTATTTTGTTGGTTTTATTATTATTATTATTATTATTATTATTATTTGAGTTCCTAGATGTGTTTGTGCGCATTTTAATAACCAATGGCATCTATAATTTCATTTAAATAAACTAAAATAAATAAACATAAACTCTTACATAAATATTATTAAGATATAATACTTGAATATAAAACAGATCTATAATAATTTTTTAAGATTATAGAAAAATATATAATGTTCTTTATTTGATATTTTACAAGTCCAAAATATATATTTTATAAGATATTGAATGTAAATAAAGTTTTAGAAATATATTTTGTAGATTTTAAATATAATAAATTGGTTTTGATAGTTTGAAATTATTTAACGATAGTTTTTAGTCATAAGGAATTATGCAATAATTTTTATAAACAATATTTAAATTTATAAACTATTTTTAAATTTTAAATTGATAAGTTTTCTAAGGTTATTAGCGAATATTTAACTAATTATTAATTTTATTGAAGATTGAGAAATTGGATATTCAATGTGAATAATAAGATTATACTTGATTTTATTTCTCACTACTCCATGAATATTTCTTTATTGTTTGTTTCTATGTAATTATCATTCATCTCTTAAAATTTATTTTGTTATAGCAAAATTATATGTTTTGAATGTTTCATTATTAAATACTGATTCATTTATTTATATTTATTTGAATAATCTATTTTTATATTTGTTTTTTATTTTTGATTTCTTATCTTCTTTATATTGATTCTAGTGATATGGATTCACCATTGATATTGATTTAGTTGATGATTTCATATGATACGGTGATGACATCCTTTTGTGATTTTATGTTGTTTTACTCTATGTGACGAGAAACTAGAGTAAACGGTTTAGTGATACCATCTACTGTGGGACTTTTGGTGACAGTTTTTCGGTTATTCTTTGGACTTATTACATAGAATATTGAAGGAGCATGTGTGATGTGTGCGCACTAAATAAATGGACTAGTAATACGCAGTGGTTTGTGACACCATTATGTTATTTATTTAGTTATTCTTTGCTCATGGATGACATTCATAGGAAGGTATGTGGTGTGACTCGCTGCGTTGAGTATATGTGTAGACTAGAGATAACCTTAGATTATATATATATATATATATATACACACACACACTATGGGTTTGTCTATTTTTTGTCTAGCTCCCTTTATGTTTCGGGAGTTGGCCAGTATCCACCCTGGTAGCCTGATCGTGGGGTCATGCTCCACATCTGCGACACCGTTGTTGAATATGGTATTCGATGCGCATTACAAGATTAATAGTTGGTTGCCACTTGTATCGCATAGGCCAACTGTAACGGCCGGCCTTTTCGACCATCGAAAGTCGGCACCAAATACATCCATGGTATTCTATGCCAAATATCCAATCATCGGAAAGGCAGATTGTTAGGGTAAAAGAAAAAGAAATAGAGCAGAAGAAACAGAATCTCACAACGGAATGATCACATATAATATAACAAAGACAGTAAAATTTATCACTCTAAATTACATAGTATATAAGAGTTAAAAACAAACCTCATCAGCCGGAACAATTATAACTTTTTGACATTATAATTATTGATGGGTATACATTAAAATACTACGGCATGTGAACATCCAACTGTACTCCATGAGCTCCATGTCCCACCAACAACAACCTGGAAAAACTCGATCTGGCCATAGCATTATAATAAAATAACACCCGGATCAGTTTGGAAATACCAGCTTGAGAAACTCAAGTAATATGATGAACATATAATAATTATGTGAGACCATGCTACTAATCACGGAACCGGTTTAACTCTCAAGAACAACTTCCATACATGAATGAATGGAAACACATTAAAACAAAACCCAAACTTGAACGAATGGGCATAAACAAGACAAAAATTGAAGCTTAAGGAATGGACACAAATAATTAAAAATCGAGAAGAACTCTGATCACTTCTCGATGCAATTAAGAAAACAATTCAAAATTTGAATCAACAACAAGGAAAGGAATTTTCCAACAATGATTAGGAGGGTGCACCACCCTTATCGAAAGTATACCTCTAGAAATATACTTGAGAACTATGATGGCTCTCAGACACGTCCAAATCCAACTCCGCCAATCTTTACCGAGAATCCGACTATTTCACATCTCTGTGCATATATAATCGAATCCAATCTAGAGTAGATGTGAAGATACCATAATGGATGCAACCCCACATAACTTGGCTTTCACTCGCTCTTCGGTTTTAGTCATTTCCAAAAAAGGATATCAACGCTCAAATAAGTACCAAATCATCATAAATTGACGATACACAAAGGAGAAAGCTAAATCGATAGTCAATAAATCAACTATCGAAAATAATCAAAATGATCGTATATGGAAATTAAATCTCATGCCCTTACCACTACTCATCGATTTCAAATTTGTACTATCTCTCGGTTGAAAATGAAGCGGACAAGTTAATGTAGTGTTACATCTAAGCATTGCACTGACAACAATTTTAATCTTCGTATAGAAATGAGTTTCTGTATCTCAACGTTTAGGGCTAAGAGTATGACTAAATCATTTCACAAGCCCCCATGCAATTTTTTCATGTTAGACCCCTACCCTATGTTTCTAAGTTTAGAGGATGAAGAGAGGGAAAATGTCTTTATATAGGAATTTTCTTCAACACTATAGCCCTCAAAATTACGAACTCCAATCGAGGCACACATGTTGGCGTTCCTAGCTAAATACGCCTATTCCAAACCCAATGGAACTACTTTCGGAACCTAATTCCACCGTATACAAAAGTTAGCTTTTATAATAAAATTATATTATTATTATTTTAAATCTCTAAAATTAACAACTACATGTTTCAAGATCGCACGATTATACAGTATGTCTGATCGTCACGAAATGGCACATATCGCCATTTATTCTGGACCAAATGACATTAGTTTCATCAAAATCCAAGACAGCACCCCGGAATGATAGGTTCATGCGGTTTGATATCCTTTTATATTTTTCGCTCACATTTTCGATATTTATTCGAACTATTCATTATTGTAAATAAATTTACAAAATGATTCCACCATTGTAATTTATTAATAAAAATGAGTTAAATAAGGTTATTAAATCCATTTAACCAATATTTAATTAAAATTCAGATATTTAAATAATCACTATCTTTTGAATAATAAGCTATTAAACTTTAAAAATCAATTATTAAATATTTAAAATTAATTAAATATTCAAAAATTAAAACGATAAAATTCCAAGATGTTACAATTCTCCCCCCTTAAAAGAATTACATCCTCGAAATTCCCAGAGGAAGAAAATGTCTCCAAACCCTTAATTTTAAAACTATTAATTAAAATGAGTTCTTAAACTTCTAAAGTCCACTATGTTACGGAAAATTTCAGCATCACCTCCTTTGTACAGCTGCTTCGGAAAAAATACAACTTACCACAATTGGCCAAAATCAACCAAAAGAAAACAAAAGCCAAGTGGCCTCCTATATCTAGGGCATAAAATTATCAATAAAACGAAATGCCAATTTTTAAATCTACTAAGTATCTCATTTGCATAATATTTTTAATTTTGCAAGCAACTTATTATCTCGTTTCAAATGTAGGTGCACAAGAAACCAAATAGTAATCTCTTGCTTCCCTGTACTTATATACTTCAAAAGAGAATCATGCTGATAAAAGAAAAATACACTAGCAACATAAACAATATTAACATATCCTACAAGTCAATATGATGCAACTTTTAATAATGAGGTAATTCTAGTATGATATGAAGCCACATGCAATCAAAAGCAACAAAAGTCCAAAGAATGCTCTGTAATATAGTATTAAGCATCCAATCTTTTCAAATGATAAATTTAGAACTAAATGCTTAAGTTTTTATGTTCAAATGTATTTTCAAATCCTCCAAAGAGAGATAGATTAAAAGCAACATCAATTATGACAAGGAAAGGGCTCCTCCTACCGATGCATGGTATAACTCTAGAATCAACACAACATGGATCATACAGTGGTATCCCAGTTTCTCCTAAAACAACTACAGTAAACAAATATACCTAGCGAGTCTTCCAAATCAGAAGACTCCTACTCGCTCAACATTAGTCATAACCAGTAATATTCTAAAAATGACTTCATAAAACTTTTTCAAACATCCTAAAATAATAATATTTCACTAGGGTTTTCAAAATAATACTATTATTATTTCTTTCACAAACTCTTTCGAAATCACCTTTTTTCCAAAAGCACCGCGATTTCAGTCCTAATAAACAACTTCTTTATAAACTGTAGTCCATAAAATCTCACTATCCATCAAATCAAATTCCATAAGGGAATAAAACAATACTTAACATTATTTAAAATGTTAAATGACTAACAAAAAAGATTTAGAATTTTGCTTAGGTTTACAACTTTCTAAAGTCACACAACAGGTATACAAATATACTTAAGTCGTATGATGTACATAAATCAACCGCACATAATATCTGATCAACCTACATGCTCGAATATATAAACTTTACTTCCGAACTAGTATCGCTCAATCGACCTCCCTAGTGTGGACTTCGATCAGGTTCCTCGATTAGAAATCTCCGTTTTTCTTGCATAACATATACTATGATAGAAAACTTCAGTATCATATCAAGATTCTAAATCAAGTGTTTGTTGACAAGAATCAAGTGAGAGATCCTTTTTTGGACTAGTGTGAATTACCTAAAGTTATGTACTCAAATCCCGGATTGAGAGCCGTGCGAGTAAAATGATCTACGCACAACTTACGTACTTAGTTTTTTATTGGTTTCATAACTACACCAATTTCTTTCTAAATCACTTTCATTTTCATTTATAGTATCTCATCAGATACTAAAATTATTTATGAATTACTTCATAAATATTCACCTAAGTTAATAAACATTTTTATAAAGACATTTCTTTATAAACATCAAATAAAATCTTACTCCACTTTATTTACTTATATAATACTCTTCTATATCCTAAGAGTACATACAAAACATCAATTTTATTTTACTTTTCAGGATTTAGATGAGGCTAGAACAAAATATGGGTCTTTAAAATTAAGTCGACCTTTCGACCACTTTACCTTAGAGTGTTCTAACAAAAAATATTTACAGGTTGCCCCAATATCACCAAATAGTTTATTAGACTTAAGCGGTTAAATTAAAACTATGGTTTTAATAAAACAATGCTTTTTAAAACCTTCTTATCCAATTTAACCCATTTAAAACTTGAGTTAAGTTATCACTTTTATATCCAAGAGTTTTAAAATCTTCATTTATCAAATTATTCTTTTATCAAAATACTTTTTCTTTTAATTAATTTCCTCTAAGGAAACTTGAGAACCAAATACCCGGTTTTATTTCAAAATCCTTTTTGAAATCATACTACGTATATTTCTATATATATAATAACTTTAATAATTTGTTCACTAAAACTCGGTTTAGGTTCGTTTGAGATTGAACTCATTTCAATTGCACAATGATAAAGAGAATAATTTACTAAGTGCACTACAATGTTCGTCTGGGTATATAGTCGATCCACATCTAGAAGATTGTTTAGATTACCGAAAAACTAATCGAGACATTTTCCCCGAATTACCCAAAGAAAATGCATCCCACTTAAATTTTTCTTCTAAGATATTTATACTCATGAATACTTCTAAGTAATACCACTATTACTTTTCCTGAAATCTTTTTTGAAATCAATTCAAGCAATGTGGGGATTTAAAAT
This sequence comes from Allium fistulosum, assembly GCA_030737815.1. Lineage (NCBI taxonomy): Eukaryota > Viridiplantae > Streptophyta > Magnoliopsida > Asparagales > Amaryllidaceae > Allium > Allium fistulosum. The sequence goes on from CM060902.1 coordinate 243,177,610, forward strand.
TCTCAAAAACCATTTTTACTTATTAAACACCCTTTATAAATGATTTTATATATACTATAATTGTGATGACCCGCAAATCCATGCAGTTCAAGCTGGCAAGACCGGTCTATCCGTTTTTGGCACCCAAACATGGCTTGAATGGAAATTGAATGTGTCATCACCCCGGTCGTAACCGACCAATCCGAGAGCTCTCTTAGCATACACAATATACTCGACAAATATAGAGTAATCTAGAAGGATGATAATCATACTATGATGGTTACGAACCACATAACATTACGATGTACCCTATTTAAGCGATTACCGGGTGGTGAGGCTTAAGGTAACGTTTACCTTTCACATAGCATATTCCACTTTGAATGTCACATTGCCAATTCATAATCACACAACTAATTTCTACAAATGTATAACTCATGAGCTCGTAGGTCTCCGAAAAGGGTGTTAAGTTAAGAGAAGTTGCCATCTCCGTCACCAAACAGATGATACGTTTATAGAGATCAATCAATGTGATTAGAAATGCAACATCAGGCATTCATCCATACAAGTTGTCCAAAAACATGACAAACCGAAAGAACTCTCCTACCACATCCTGTCGGGGATTACCTCTTGGATCAGTAGCCAAAAGTCCTTGCATATCGAAGATTTTCATAATGAAGCACTACTGCCACTATATATATAATATGCATCGCAGGTCTAGTGGCAAGTAGCGACACATTATGAAGATCTCTATCTTAAAAAATCATCATCATAAGCCTGCACTTTCGAATGCATACATTTGTCTGAAGTTGTTTTCGAATAAATCCGATCCCGTACTTTCCGGAGCAACAACAATAAAGAGGCCCTCAACCTCATACAAAAACCAAGACTCGTAGACTTATCATTTTTCCAACTCTCAACTTGCTACCCTTTGGCCAAGAAGGAAGCCCGGTAGATTGGAGTACCATAGTCACTTCGCACTACTTGAATCAACATTCTTAACACCAAACGATAATAAAACCTACACAGTTGGCTTCGTGCTAAGTGCACGACTAATCAGTTCCCACATCATGTCAAAGAACCAAAAATGGCCAAATTTGATAGTTGGTTAATTAACTATCAAAGCAACACATAAAATCTAGTACATAAGTAGTCACTAGGCCCATTTAATTAATCTTTTATTAATTAAATCAATTTCCAAATATTTACTTCAAATTATCTTCAAAAAAGATATATTCTCAAAACCAATTCAACTATTCAATATTTGGAAAACATTTGTATATACTTATATCAATGATATTTTATATAAGTATATTTAATAATACTACCATTTTGGAAACACACTAAATAGATTTCTATAACCGTACAACTCCCGAGTTCATACGCCTAAGAACGGGTGTTCAGTATAAGAAGCAATGCTTCCTATACCACCAAGCCTTTAGTACGATCAAAAGAGCCAATTCGTGTATTTCACAACGGATGGTCAAAACACTATTTATTCGGTCAAAATGAATATTGCGTAAAACATCGTTACGACAACCCAAAAACACTATATAAAACATTTCCTTTCAGAAATCATTTACTATAACAACATTGTTATAGTCTTTGTCTTCCTCACTTTCCCAAAAACGGCTATTACAACAATAAATGTTGAAGTCTATGTTTTCGTCACTTAACACAGTTTAAATCAATTTGAAAACCATTTAAACTCCATTTGGAAATATCAATTTCAAAACATTCCTTTAAAAGATAAACCGATTTTAAAACGATTAACTCCATATTTAAATCTCAACCTAAATCGTTTCTATATTTATAAACTATGTTTATAAATTTCATTTCTATTTTATAAAACTTCCATTTACAAAATCTCTTTATTTATAAAATTTCGTTTATAAATCAATTACTTTATAAATCTCTCTTATTTATAAAATCCATTTATATATCTATTCACAAAGTATTTATAAAAACTCCATTTATAAATATATTCCTTTATTTGTAAAATATCACTTTTATAAACCCTTTATATAAACCATTCAAAAATCTCCATTTAAAGTATTTCTTAAAACTATAAATTTTAAATCATCAAAAATCATACATTTTTATTTATTTAAAATAAATCCATTCCTTTTTATAATTTTAAAATTATTAAAACATATATACTTTCAAAACCACTTTAAAATCCTATTTAAATCAAAATCATTATTTTATAGTATTTTAAAATACCTAAAAATAAGGCCTAGTACTACTAAAGCACTAAATAAGGGAAATCATATCAATGTCATCAAATATGGCATCCAAAACATCATATATCAAAATATATGAAAAGTAAAATCAACAGTGTTAGGAATCCTGTAAGATCCCTCCAACCTATCCCCCTACATCACATAAGTACATAATCAAATAATATAAATCAACCGCTTCGAGGCGAGATCGTATACAAAGGGTCATCCGCTCATACACGTGAATGTAATAGGGTCTCATCCGCTTCAGGGGCGGAAATATATCCAAACCAACTAATAAAATAGTAAATCATCCAAACAGTCAACAAACAATCAACAACGAAATTATCATACCTGTATAAAAATATAAGTGGGCCAGAGAGGTGAGTTAACTCACAAAAATTCCAGAAATCGCCAAAGCGCTGCGGGTTGAATAAAATGCGTTCAATTTTAACCCAAATTCTTGCTAGCTCCAAATCCTTCCAACTAACTCCATAATATAGCATTTGCTAATACGATCACGACATAACTTGTTGCGTTCGATTTGGACCTCGTATGAATTAGATATCAATTAATGAATGTTGAGGTTATTTAAATTTTAGTTAACATAAATTAATTAAGTTCAAAACTTTACATTGCCTTTCCCTCTCTCTCATGCTCGTAACCAAGGATCGTAAGAGCCCATCTCAACCATTATTTTCTTCGATTGTCGCGGCCCGCCTCCATGTCACCTTTCGCCACCGCACTTCTCCAAACGACAGTCCCGCCTCCACTCTACCACATGCCAAAGGTCTGAACCCACAACGCCTCGCCAATCGCCTCAATTTCGCTAAAAAAATTCCTAGACATTGAGCTACCCTAGCCACTGCCACCGACCTTCGATCGATGATCCACGACCATGGATAAGTTTGTGGCGACGAGCTCTACAGGTTTCTGGTTGAATATTTTGTCTATTTTGATTCTAGCTCTTGATCGATTTATGGCCGTTGGATGGAATTAGCGTTTAATGGCAGCCGAAGTTATTTCATTTAGTGTTTGCAAATGGAGAAAGTTATTGTCCTTATATAGAAAATTTTAAAGCACTATTCACGCGTTGAAATTTTGAACTCTAATCGATGCATGTCGCCTGGCATTCCATATGTAATACCTATATTCTGAACATAATTGAACTAGTATCGAAAGCCAATTCCATCATATACAGAAGTTAACTTTCAAAATCAATTTATATAAATTTAAATTCCTTTAATTAATTTCTACACGTTTCGAACTCGCACGACTATTAATACGTCCAATCGTCACAAAATTCGATGGCATATAACAATTCACTATTACGGATCCAATGACACTGGTTTCGTCAAAATCAAAGACAGCCATCCGGAAGGCTATTTTCACACGTTAATTAAATCGATTATTATTAAAAACAAATTTAATCACTTTTAGTTCAAATTTAAAAGTTTACTATATTCGTTATTATTCAAATATAATTTAAATAAGCTTTCGAAATCATTTTCATTCATATTAAATTCAAGATTCAATTATTTAAACAATTCCAAATATTCAAATAACCATTATATTTGAAATTCAAGTTATTTAACTTATAAAATTTACTTTTAAATATTTAAAATCAATTGAATATTCCAAATTCGAATGACTGAAATTCTAGGTCGTTGCATTCTCCCCTCTTAAAAGAATTCGTCCTCGAAATGAGCAAGGAAGAAAAATGCCTCAAACCCATTAACTTTTCAAAACCAATTAGTTGAAATAGATTACCAAATTCGTTTAAACCTTTAACTTTTCCAAAATCAATTTGTTGAAATTTAGTTATCACAAATCTTTAATTATATTCATAGGTTTCTAACTAATACTATTCCAAGTTATAACTAAAAATCAAATTTTATTTATCAAAATTTTTAAAAATTCTAAAAAACTTTCTAACGCCTTAAATTAACAGAAAATTTCACCGGCGTCGCCTTTTCACGTTTCGATCGGAAAAATTTACAATATATATAATCATAAATATACATCTCATCTTCATGGATGAGGCATCCCGTACGGAAAAAAAATATAAAAGTACGATATGTAATCCGGGATGTGTACATTTTATTATATTAGCAAGCATATATAATCAATGCGAAAGCAAGCTCCAAATGAGAAGTATATGTAACGACCCACCTTTTTGGACGGTTTAAATCGACAATAAACCACACATGTCAACTCAAACCATTCAAAATGAAGGATTGTTAATGGGGTAAATAAGAAAATAATAGAAAAGAAGGAAATACAAAACACAGAATCTCGCAACAGAATGACAAAATATAATAATCAAATAAACAGTTCATGAAGCTGTTTTACAAATGACATTTGATTACACTTTTACAATACAAATCAGAGTTATACATACAGAAAAAATAAATAAATAATGTAGCAGAATACATGATGTAGTGGAATAATTAATAATAATAGTAGACTCGTCTCTGTCTTCATCCTCCTAAATAAAATGGTCTTCAATACACTGAAAAGCTCAGACTAACCCAAGCGTAATGAAAAGACAAAACACTCGAGTCAGGACTAAAAGATCTTATGTAAGTCAAATCAAAATAAGTAGAATAGAAATATTACTGTAATGGCTTTAGAGATGTTATGGGATTCTCATCTCCTATCAAGTGTACAACGTGGATATAATTATTTAAAAGATTCCAAATAATTCTAAATACAATCTTAATCATTTTAATTAAAATAAATTCGAAGTTTAAATTTAAAAGTTAAACCTTTAAAATAATTCAATTCCAATAAATAATCCAAATTCAAGAAATTATATGGGTATATGTCATTTCAACCAGTACCCAAAATAAAAATTTCCAAATCATTGGAAACCGCTCGGGTTATCATTTCAATCCATAGTGATAACAGAGATATATACATAAATAAACATCCAATTGTGCAAAATGTCAACCAATAACATCCATCACAATCCAATATCCAAATCAGCCAATAAACCCAACAATCAATTGATTATCATTATCCGGTGTTTAACTAGCAATTTATATTCAATATTAATTAAATGGAAATTCAATTCAATATAAATTCAAATTTAACTTAAATGACAATCTAAGAAAATACCAAACAGCAATCAATAAATTTCTAATCACGTCATAAATTTAATTTAACTAACATAAGATAATTTAGTATTCGTGAGTGGGTCAAAACACTCACCTTTGATATTTAGAACGCAAAAATCCAAACAAAGATGCCTTTCCCAACAGTCTCCAAACTCAGCCAAACCTATTTCATGTCGTCAGGAATTCCAATACGAGTCCAATGGAAGAAACTACGCATGTATCGGAACTCGTATGTGGAAGATATTCAAGTTATAAGGATATATTAAAAAAATACGTATGCATTTAATTATTAAAATAAGAAACTTTAATAACTCAAGTTTTCAAAATTGATATACCCAAAACAAAGGCAAGAAGTAGAAAGCCAAAACCATGAAAGCTAATTCTCATTGTCCAATTTTTTTTGAAGGCTTCTTGCAAAAGAAGGTGATGCAGCAGCGGATAACAAAAATGATGAATCGATGAAAGTAGCGATCGATGGAATAGAAGATACCGAATGGCCCAAATCCGTTGATCCAGAGATACCGGATTCTAGCTATCTCAAACACGTTGATCGCGCATGATACCATGTTTAAAGATCTACGATTCTTCGTACGTTGATCTAGCGCACTAGATACCGTGAATTGGCTTCAGCGATCGTTGATTCAAGCGCACTTGAATGCCGAAAGTGGAGATAGGAGATCACACTCAACTACCAATTTAATGAAAGCACAAAGCTAACAAACAAAAGTTTCATTCAAAATCAACTTTTACAAATGACACCACCATCCCTATTTATAGGGTTACAACTCACGCCTTTATCACAAACATTACAACACATAGGTCGGCAGCGACCTAACTCTTGCGACCTAAAACAACACATTACATCACAGAGTACATCACGCGACCTACGACCTTACATAGGTCGTTAACGACCTAAACAGAAAAACATCACACGACTTACAACAAAGCGACTCAACATATTTACAACACGAGCTAACAAACACAACATACAAACGATATAAAGAGATACAACATGACGACCTAAGATCACAACTCCATGCGGCATGAGCTTCAGCGACATGAGGAGAATCAACTTCAGGAAGGTCTTATGCGACCTATAGGACGAGCGACTTAAGAAGTTGAGCGACCTTGATTTGAGCGACCTAAGATTAATGCGGCCTAGGGTCGAGCGACTTAAAACAAGAGCGACATAAGTAACATGGCTGCGACCTAAGGAAGATAGCATCATAAGAAGGAGCGACATAACTTCTTGCGACCTAAGGAATATCATCTTCAGCGACCTAACATGGAAAGGTATATGTGAGCGACCTAGTATAGGTCGTAGCACGCTCGTACATCCTGAGCGACTTAAAGTTTCTCGCGACCTAAGGACGGAAGGTCGTTCGTGACCTAAGTCTTGCGGAATATTGGAGCGACTTATCTGCATAGTGGCGCGACCTATCTTGTTAAGTCGTAACTCTCTAGGTCGTAGTTCTTTAGGTTGAAGCACTTTAGGTCGAAGCACTTTAGGTCGAAGCACTTTAGGTCGAAGCACTTTAGGTCGAAGCGCTTTAGGTTGAAGCACTTTAGGTCGGAGTTCTTTAGGTCGTGGCATTTTAGGTCATAACTGGAAGATAGAGTTAGGTCGCAACTCCCTTTCACGTGACTCGTTAGGTCGTTGGCGACCTAAGAAGTTGACCTTTAGCTTGTTAGTTCGGAACTCCTTTTCTCGTAACTCGTTAGGTCGTTGCTCAGAGGGGTTAGGTCGTTGGTGACCTAAGTCCTCATAAATCTGGGCTGCATCATCCTCCCCTGGTTGGGAAAAATTCGTCCTCGAATTTAAAAGATTTTCGTCTTTGAAATTCTTATCCTTGTGAAGTGGAACCAGGTGTTTGATATTGTCAAGATTGGCAATAGGACGATGATCCAGCAAACTCAATTTATAAACATTCTCGTTAATTCCCTTTACGACTTTTAAATGATCATTCCTTCTAGCTTCTAGCTTGTTGTAAGTTTCAAAAAGAAAACGATCAATGGTAAACACCGCATTCATAAAATATCCTTCCTTGCATTCAACGCTTCGTCGTTTAATCTCTACTGACTGTTTATATTTCTCAGTTGCCTTAAGAAATAGTTCTTGTACAACTTGGTAGCATCCTTGCAACTCTTTCACAAAAACATTAGCCCGTTTAATCACCCCTCCCTGCGTTGGTACTGTTGATAATTTTAACGGTCCTTTAGGAATTGTTGAATGAACAGTCCGGACTGGTCTGAACTCAGTGCTACGATGAACTGTATGGGTGAGTGCAAACTGTGCTTGACATAAGGAACGCATTGCGTAAAACAGACGTGGCATTAGACAGGCGGCATAAGGAAGTGATCTGAGGGAGATGACATATGAAAAAGTATGGAATGAACTAAGCACTAGGTGCCATATCTGATTCATGTAGCACAGAACTTCATGAGAATAGTGTCATATACCATATTGTTTGTGCCGATAGGAAGATGTGATATAGAACCAAAACGTGTCGAAAATGTGAGACGTTATAAGGAAGTTTAAAATCATGGAACGACTTAGGAAATCATGACCGAAAAAGTGTGAGGACTCATGCTCATATTCTCGTCTTTCCTTATCTCTTTCAGGTGTATCCTCATTTAGAATCTTCCCTTGATGTGTTGCATCAATTTTCCCTGCCTGAAATGAATTCCCACTCGCTTCTCCTTCAACATGTTTATTTTCATGAAACGATTCCAAGAAATTGACGTTGATCACGTCAGCAATGCGGACATGATCAGGCAATTCCAACTGACAATCATTTTCTTCATCCTGTCTTTTCAACTCTTCCTGTTCTTTCATGTTCTGAAGATCATACGATCCCTGTAGTAGAATAGCATTTGATACTAGTTCAGTGTGATGTTGAATGTCCTGTAGTGGTGGTAACTCTTCGGGTAGTTCCTTAGGATATTCGTCTTCAGATTCATCGAATTCTGATCCAACTTCCTAAAAAACATCAAGTTTTTCACTCGTTCCTTGCCCGGTCAATATAAACAATCCATTACTATTTTCCACCCTTTCGACATGCTCTTCCAAAAATACAAGACTAGTTTCTTCAGACAGTTCCTCAAAAAACTCATCCTCAAACTCTTCACATACTTCAACCTCTGCAGGTGTCTCAAAATCAGAACTTTCCCCAATCAACAATGATAATTCATCACTTTCTTTCATTGTATTGACGAACTCTTTTAAAGATAATAAACTATCTGATTCTTCTTTCTCTTCTATTTCACTTTCATTTTACTCGGGCTTCTCGGAGATTATGGAATTAACATTTAGTGGCCTCTCGTCCATAAGCTCAGGTGTTAAACAAGTATCCTCCATCATCAAGTAATGTCCCTCAACTCCGAACACAATTTCTTCTTCCATACTATCGACATCAAACTTTGGCGGTGAAGAATATTCAACTTCTACATCCACATACTTTGACTCAATTTCTTCATCATCATCAAATTTCGGCGGTTGATAAAAGTCAAATTCAGCAGTCCTCCACAACGAGTTACATCCTTCATCTTCCAACAAAACTCCTTCATCGTTGTCAAATTGCGGTGGTAATTCTTCGAACGACTCTGTAGGACCGACCTCTTCAAATTCTTCTAACATTGGTTTAACCTCCTCGAGAGTTTTAAGCTCTTCACTTGCCTCATACCTAACCAACGATTCAGCACTACCTTCCGTTTCTTCAACACTCTCACTGAAAGATAACGGACTAGTCGGTTCCTCTTCCTTTTCCAGTTCGCTTTCGGTAGAATCATCCACATCCTCGTTTTCACATTCTTCGACAACTAATACTTTCATCTTGCACTCCGAATATTCAATACTTCTATGGCCAGACTCCTGATAATGATAGCGCTTAATTTGGTCTTCAACATTTGTCTTAGTGATTCCATGTACAACTGGTTCGTTGACCCTCTTAGAAACATTTCTACTGTAATGAACACCATGATTCTGATTGCTGGAGTTTGTAACCACACCCTTTCCTCGATTCCCTTGATTCAACTTCTGTATTTGTTGGTTCACACGGGTTTGATAATTGTAGGGTAAGAAATTTGCATTCATCATCCTTTTCATCTTATCCCACGTGACAACTTTGGATTTCCCCATTCTCTTTCTGGTTGATTTAGTTTGTTGCCACCAATCCATAGCTCTTCCTCTCAGACTTGTAGCAACTAATTTAACTTGACGATCTTCAGACACGTTGTTGAATTTAAAAATCTTTTCAACCTTTGATAACCAATCAAAGAATTCCTCTGCTTGTAGACCACCTCGGAATTTTGGAATTTCTGTGTCCATTTTTGACTCCCGTGTATGACCATTCTCTTCAACATTCCTATATCGATTTTGCCCTTGACCTGGATATCGAAAGTGAACACTATCACCAAAACTTTCTTCTTCAGAAGTAGATGAGCTTCGATGTTGATTCTGAACATTGACTCTTCTGTGACCCTGCATGGCCTCACTACTTCTCCTCTCCTCTACTCGATATCTTTCGAAATCACAATATGGCTCATGCTCGTAACCACGATAAGCTCTTCTTTCTTTATTCTGATAATCACGATTGTCTCGAAATCCACGATCTCGAGTTATCTACAAAGATGATTCTCTTCTTTCTCTATCATAACGTGGCGACACTCTCCGTTGATTTCGATTCATATCAAACTTCATTCTCTCCAATCTTTCGAAATCCTTATTGAATCTTTCATCGATACGTTGTTTCATCTGTTCAGGATTTTCACTCTCATACAAATCTGCAATTCTATGATGACGGTTAACATATCTTGGAGGCATGATCAAATCTTCAACAGATCTAAACACAAACTTCACTTTGATCCAAAAAAAATTCGAATCAAACTTTCCCACTTGTTTGAAATCTCACGAACACCTCAAATAAACAAACAACTAAATTTGAACTCCAAAACTTCAAATCTCAAAATTGACGCCCAATGAACTTGAACAAATCTCTCACAAACTTGAACAAGTTCGCTTCTAGCTCACGACTTGAATCTACTCTTCTCCTTGGCTCGGCTGAAATTGAACAAGCACTTCTTCTCGATCCAACAGGCTCGTCTTAGCTATGATTGGCTAAGTCTCGCTCTGATACCAAATGATGCAGCAGCGGATAACAAAAATGATGAATCGGTGAAAGTAGCGATCGAAGGAATAGAAGATACCGAATGGCCCAAATCCGTTGATCCAGAGATACCGGATTCTAGCTATCTCAAACACGTTGATCGCGCACGATACCGTGTTTAAAGATCTACGATTCTTCGTACGTTGATCTAGCGCACTAAATACCGTGAATCGGCTTCAGCGATCGTTGATTCAAGCGCACTTGACTACCGAAAGTGGAGATAGGAGATCAAACTCAACTACCAATTTAATGAAAGCACAAAGCTAACAAACAAAAGTTTTATTCAAAATCAACTTTTACAAATGACACCACCATCACTATTTATAGGGTTACAACTCACGCCTTTATCACAAACATTACAACACATAGGTTGATAGCGACCTAACTCTTGCGACCTAAAACAACACATTACATCACAGAGTACATCACGCGACCTACGAACTTACATAGGTCGTTAACGACCTAACCAGAAAAACATCACACGACTTACAACAAAGCGACTCAAAATATTTACAACACGAGCTAACAAACACAACATACAAACGATATAAAGAAATACAACATGACAACCTAAGACCACAACTCCACGCGGCATGAGCTTCAGCGACATGAGGAGAATCAGCTTCAGGAAGGTCTTATGCGACCTATAGGATGAACGACTTAAGAAGTTGAGCGACCTTGATTTGAGTGACCTAAGATTGATGCGGCCTATGGTCGAGCGACTTAAAACAGGAGCGACATAAGTAACACGGCTGCGACCTAAGGAAGATAGCATCATAAGAAGGAGCGACATAACTTCTTACGACCTAAGGAATATCATCTTCAGCGACCTAACATGGAAAGGTATATGTGAGCGACCTAGTATAGGTCGTAGCACGCTCGTACATCCTGAGCGACTTAAAGTTTCTCGCGACCTAAGGACGGAAGGTCGTTCGCGACCTAAGTCATGCGGAATATTGGAGCGACTTATCTGCATAGTGGCGCGACCTATCTTGTTAAGTCATAACTCTCTAGGTCGTAGTTCTTTAGGTTGAAGCACTTTAGGTCGAAGCACTTTAGGTCGAAGAACTTTAGGTTGAAGCACTTTAGGTCGAAGCACTTTAGGTCGAAGCACTTTAGGTTGAAGCACTTTAGGTCGGAGTTCTTTAGGTCGTGGCATTTTAGGTGGTAACTGGCAGATAGAGTTAGGTCGCAACTCCCTTTCACGTGACTCGTTAGGTCGTTGGCGACCTAAGAAGTTGACCTTTAGCTTGTTAGTTCGGAACTCCTTTTCTCGTAACTCGTTAGGTCGTTGCTCAGAGGGGTTAGGTCGTTGGCGACCTAAGTCTTCATAAATCTGGGCTGCATCAGAAGGTAAGGTGATGAGGAAAGGTGCGGATGTGGTTAAGGAAGAAATAGATGCTCACACTTTTTTTTTGAACATAGCTTCAGTAAAAATGAATTGGCAGTAACTAAGTGGAGGTATAAAGCTATGTTGACACTGAGACTTTGAGGGCAAAAAATAGAGGCCCTGATGTTTGAAAAATAATGAAGTTTTAGGGGAAAGAATGAGATATGATATGAAACAAAAGAAGAAAGGGAAGTAACAAATGAAATAGGTATGGAAGGGACAAATAAAATGAAGCTATATGATCTAAGTAAATGCTTTGGGTAATAAAATAAACAAAACAGAAGTATGAGAAAGGATGTGAATTTACGTTCCAACTACATCAAAGAATTGTAATAAAACCAAATGTGGAAATAGTGGCAGGTGTATTGAATAATAAGGAAATGAAGGGACCACTTAGGATCTAATTAATTGCATGTTCCACTCAATTAAATATATTAACACCAAATATACTTTTTTTACACCCGTTTAAAAATAATGAACATACAATAAATAAATTTGAATACAACAACCAACGTAACGTTACATAAAATAAAAGATGATCCCGAACTCAAATTCAAGTTTTTTTTCAAAATAAAGTTTTTCTCATAGCGCAATCACGAAACCTAAAAAGTTAATTTAATTTAAATTTCAAGATTAGTGTTAAAATTACTTATATACAACCTCAAATTGATATTTAATGACTATAAAATATTGTTTTAAAATACATTTTTTCCTTCTTTTTATAAAATTATTTTTACCTTTAAAATGAAAATGTTCATTTTATTTTCATTAAAACATTCTTTTTATTTTTAACAATAATGTATGTTTCTTTCGCTAAATGCATTAATTAAAATTAACGTTTCTTTTTTTTACTTTTTTAAATTGAAATATTCCAAATCGACATAATTGTAATTAATTTCAAAATTACACCTAAAACGAACATTTTTTCATTAAACGCCATTAATTTCAAATAAATTCTCTTTCCCTTTTATTGAAAGATTCCAAGTCAAATTAACGGCAATAAATTCATTAATTAATTTAAATTCCAATATATATTTATTTTGATTTTATCATCTTATAGATATACTTAACATTGGTTTACCATTTCGTTACCTCAATCTTCTACAGTTATCACTTTAATTCATATTAACTGCAATAAGTAATTAGATTAATTGCAATTGATTTTCAATTTAATTTCAATGGATTAAATAAATAGGTGATAAATGAAAAATGTTACCTTTTACTTACTTAATCACATTTATAAGTTTATTATCAACAAAAATGTTATGACTACTTACACAATTCTGATTATACTTAATTTTCCATTAATTTCATATAATTTTCCACTTTTTATATAACATTTAATTCATTTCCTTATTTTAACTTATCACCAAATAACTTTACAATTACTTCAATCACTGACATATAATTCCAACATTAAACCCAACATTCAATTGCCTTAATTCCATTAGTTACCCATTTAATATTCAAACGGATAAATTAATGAGAAAATAGTTAATAGAATCGTTTATAACAATAATTCATACCCATTATCTTATTCTTTACAACCAAGGGTTATAATTTGCTTACCTAAAAAGGTTTTGTATTCAATATTAACCTATTTCAAATAATTACATACAAGTTCACCATTAACTACATCATTTAATTTATTTTATTATTTACCATTATAACCAAGTCAACCTACAATTTATTTCAATTAATTTGAAATTACATTAAATAGTTGTCAATAGCATTCAAACAACATCACTGATTCCGTATTCAATATCAACCAATTCTAATTTATTACATATAATTTCAACATTCAATGTATTTCCTTATTTATAGTTATAACCAATTATAACTTTATAGTCACTTCAATTAATTGGAATTACATTAAAATAGTTAGCAATTACCTTATATTAACATTACTAACGTTACATTCTAGTTATTACTCTCATTATAACATCACAAATTTTAATTTTCTTTCAATATAAAATTCTAAAATCTTATTTAATTAATATTTTAATTATCGAAAAATACGGGTCATTACACTCTCCCCCACTCAAAACTTTTCGTCCTCGAAAAGGGAAAAGGAGGAAATAAGGAATCAATATATTTTATTCAAAGTATTCAATTTATAAAAATCTAATTTTCATAATTAAGTAATTTAAATACAATATACAATTAGTAACAAGTAAATATTCATATTCAAGTCTACCAAAGTTTGAAAATATTTCACTTTTCACAAAATTTCTAAGTTTAAAATTCACGGAAAATTTTGGCAGAGTCTCCTTTGTACGGAGAGTACAGGAGAATAATAATATCAATAATTACCATATATGTATATATATATATTATATTTCAAAAATAAACATCCTAAACCACGGGAAAACAATATAATATCGCTAGAAACCCGTAATCCTAAACGTACCTATTTGTCGGGCAAACAACGCTTAATTTATGAAACCATAGTAGTAGCTATTGCTTCCATAAACCTGTACTTCACTTATAAAATCCAAAAAAGTTAATAATTACGTGAAAAGAGATATATTTAAGTTGTTTCAATTAATAACAAACAAATCAACACAATATAATAATATTCACATGCAAATAAACAACACGACCATCATATGTAACAAAGGAATCAATCATACTTCCATAACAACCAAACTAATGATTTGTTCAGGTTCAGAAACTTTTAATTATACAAGATTATAAATAAATTATTAAGTGTACCCTATGGCCAATAGCCTTAGATAATTACTTGATAGATTATCTATACATCCTTATACAGTTAGAAATATTCTTTACCCAAACTTAACATCAACCAAGCAACAATGAATTGTAAATATTATTTAAGTGTATTCGATCGGTTTCCTTTTTTCTCTTTTATTTATTTTTATTCATTCCTACAATGTAAAATTTGCATTAATTAAAATTCATTTACTACATATATTATTTTCCATTCAATTATTTAAAATAATCAATGAATTTATTATTTAAATATTGCATACATTTTGTTTCAGTTTATTCACATTTATTTTTTACTTATAATCCTTGATATCCATTTTAATATTAATATTCATCAGTGAATCTTTTCAGTCATTTCCTTGAGTTTATACTCATTTATTTTAAATAGTATTCACCTTTACTATTCAATTTAATTATTTGCATTTCACAATAGTAACTTATGTTTATAGCATTTCTTATACATCAAAATTCTTATTATAGAAATAATTCCATTTGAACACTTTCATTATTTAAGTTTTACTTGTATTATATTCTGTTACGTATTCATATTTAACATTACCACTTATTAAACATTTCCGGTAAGTTATATATGTGTTTTAAGAATGTAATTGAATATTACACAAGTTTATCTTATTCAATTTAGTTAAAATAATATTCAATAATTACATATTCTAAATTTTTATATCATTTGATTTACAAGTTACAAATTTCCAATTTCTTATATATTTTATTTGTAAAAATTTCATTCTCCTTTATTTAATTAATTAATTCATTTATTATTATTTATACAAAGACCAATCACTTACATAATTTGTTTTTCCAATAAAGATTTAAGCCATTAATGAATCATTTCATAAAATATTACTTAAGCTTCTACCGCCTTACTTAAGTTTATAACTTAATTTGGTTATAGAATAAAATTTAAATTTTTTGGTATTCGCCCTTGAAGAGAAAAGAAATACTTCAATCTATATAAAAATTCAATTAAAACATTTAACCTCATTCACTTAGTAAGAATATAAGATATATTTAAAACATCTTCATAGCATTATGGAAGGATTTTCCAAAAGTTTAAACAATCTTAGAAATTTATATCAAAACATTATGATAAGCTTTTAAAAATAAAGTTCCTTAAATCCAATAATTTATTAGACTCATTATTTTAAAATAAGTATAAACTCTAGATTATTAAATTGAAACTAATAGTATACTCAAATCTTACATTAAATATTCAAATCAAAGTATAAAATTTCATATCTTCATGATTAATTTTACACACTTGGTTTAAAATGAATATTCAAATCATGGGAAAAACATTTATATGGTTTAATACAAAATTCAAATAGTAACTAAATCTATAAATTTACTATTAGTACTTTGAAATTAAGTAAATATTTAAAACCATACTTAGGGATTCAAATTTATTGGTAAGTATTCTATAAATAAAACTTCGCAAATCATTTTTTTCCCATTTATATAATATCTTTAAATTATACATTCAAAGAAACTTATATAAATTTTACTTGAAATATTCATTTGAAAACATCATTTGTAAATCATCATCTTTAATACTTTAGTACTTTACGGAAAAAGAAATTCAACTGTAAAATTTGTTGCTTCATTTATAAATACCACATAAATTTTTTTAAATAACATCTTTATAAATATGTGTAAACTATTTGAAAACAATTATTTACATCACTACTTATATTTAAAAAGAAGTTATTGAAAACCTTAAATCCGTTATTTATAAATTTTATTTGTTTTAAATCTCAAAATACTTTTAAACATCATTAATAAATCAATAATATTTAACTTTAAATATGTTTTTTTTAATTAGTAACTTCTCACAATATTTACAACACTAATGATTTACTATTAAACCATGTTGTACACAAATAACAATATTTTAAACATTTTTAAAGTCTTTAGAAATGAAAAAAATGACCAAAATATTCTATATATAATACTTTATCAAAATACTTTTATAACTCGATGTTTTAACAAGTTTATCCTCGTTCTTGTAGACTCTGGTCGTACGTTGATCAGTCGTAAGACTAAAAATCTCCAAGTACTTAGTAGACATGTTTCAACACCTAGTGAAAAATACTAAAAACAGGTATGAGAAGTACCACTCAAAATCTGATGTCAAATGATGTTGTTATGATAGTAGTGGCCTGCTGCTGATCCAGTGTTTACGCAATGGACACAAAACTTTCTAGAATATCCTTCCACCTTCCGGATTCCAGAAAAATATTGTAGCCATTTCGAAAACAAGGGACCATCGGCCCCTGCTGTAGTGGTAACTGCTGATTCAATGATTTACGCAATGGATGCACTTCCTTCCCAGAAGATCCATAAACAACAGATCCCAGGATCGAAAGTGCCTCTATTGGGTAAACTAAAGAAGCATCTACCCTGAAAAAAAATCGAGGAACTCATGAGTTTAAGTCTGGACAACCATATCAGTTCGAATCCATTTCTGAATTCACCTAAGTATATTAGGGTTTATCGGTCGAATCCATTCCTGGATAGAGGAAGCCACTTCGTATTGTCGATAGAGGTATGAAGCAGCTGAGAAGGAAATCTGTCAACTGGTCAAAGTGTAGTGGAGTACTGATGATCGGGATTGTACCTGGGAGATGGAGGAGAGCATGCATGCTTCGAATCTGGAATTGTTTGTTTCAAGTACTATTCATTATTCTATCTTATCCTATCTTTCTTTGTTTTTGTGTCTCGTTCCTTTTCGAGGATGAAAAGCTTTGAGTAGGGGAGAGTGTAACAACCCGTAATTTTAACAAATATTTTAAATTAAATTTATTTGAGAACTTTGATTTTTAATCATTTAAAAATTGAAAATTTGGAATTTTATAATGTATTTTTGGATTTTATTGAAAATTATTCTTCCAAATATAATAAAATAAAGATTTTCTGAAAATTTAAATTTTTGGTCAACTTTGGTCAAAGTTTGACTTTCAGTTGAAATTTTGAAATTTGAATTTTAAATTTTTATTCTTTTTCATTGAAGTTGAATTTGATTCTAATATTCTCTATGCCTTTCGTTTCGTCAAATTCTGATTTATACTTTTTAAATCTGTTAAATTTCAGCGTTTTACACACAATTATTTTCCCGTATTTTATTTTCAATTTTCTATTTGGTTTGGGCTTGATTTTGTTTGGGTTTTAGCTTGTTTTGATATTGGGCTTTGCTATTGGGCTTAGGAAATTCCTAAGAGACATGTGTTTGCGTTTTCAAATTGAATAGATGTCTTTCTATTTGCCATTCACGTACAAAACATCCTCCCCTTCTCTCTTTCTCATTTTCACTTCTCTGAACAAAATTTACAGTAAGTCTCCTAGCTTCTTCTTCTTTTTATTCTTTTTCTTTTTTTGTTTCTCTTCCTTGCATAGTTCGGCCATAACTCTCTCCATAGCCGACCCCTTCTCCTCATCTCCACCCTCGTCATCACCATCCTATGCTCGGCCACCACCACATCCTCATCACCATAGCCATGGTCGTGACTTCCTAGGCCAAAATCATCACCATCCCATGCTTGAAACCCTAGTTGAACCACTACATCATCCTCCCCTCTTCTATTTGCCTCGGCCACCATCATTTCCTCCCCTTTTCCATGCTTGGCCGTGACCACTTCCATCCTTATTCGTGAATTGATATGCCTTGACCCATTGCATCACTTGATCCAAGCATTAGCACATAGGGCCGAACCCATTAGCCATAGGGCCGAACCCAAAGTACACATGCCCCTTGACCTTTTGCCTTCCAAATGACCTTTGACTTGCCACCACTTCACCTACCCATAGCCGTTCCTATTTGCATACCATAGCTGAGCCTAGCATGCCTAAAACCCATCATGGCTGAACCATGTTTCAAGGTGGTCAAACCTATTGCCAAAGTGGCCGAGCCCACTAGGTCATATTTGCCCATTTTTGCTTTGTTTCAATTTATATTTTTATGTGTTGAATATATATTTATGTATCTTGTATTTTATTGTGTACAAGACTTGTATCTTGGCTCTACATCCACTCGAGTTTGATTCGTGCTTTGTCATGCTTTTCGGAGTTTGATCTTGTGTCTTGAATTGTTATCTCTAGCCAAAGAAGGTGAGTTTATCACTCTCGACTTTGTACTTATAATCTAGTGAATTGATGACTTGTGAATTGTAATAGTGATATGCCATGACGATAGTAGTTTCATATATGTCTGTGATATGATATTATATGATGTTATAACCTGATGTTATACCTGTTTCATCACCTGACATGATATGCTATGCTATACCTGTTTTATCACCTGACATGTTATGCTATGTTGTTCTGTTTATTTTATATTATGTTTCTCACACTGCAAGTTCCCTCACTATGGGTTGAAATGATACATACCCGAACGGATTTTAGAATAGAGAAATATAGTTATGAGCTGAAATGATAGGCTTGAGCGATTTTTTTGACTTGGGATTGCGGGTTTGAAATAATCAAACTTGGAATTTTTATATTTCGGATTGAAATGATATATATCTGTATCACTTGACCTAGGTTAGAAAATATTATACAGGCATGTGGTTAAATTTTAACTATATATATTTTCTAAAAAATTTAAGTATTTTGAATTTTTAATTATGAAATTTTAACTTTAAATTTGATTTAAATGATATTAAAAATATATATATACTGATTTTCTATAAGTTAAAATTTTATAAGTTAATAAATGGTATAAAAATGTATTTTAACCTAATATGAGAAAATACAGTTTTAATTGGATATTTTAGTAATAAATTTTATTCAACTAAAATCATAATTTAATTAATATCCAAATAAATAAGTTTGTAAAGTAAAATAGATCTTATATAATAACTATGATAAAAATATAAGATATGATGTTTTAAATATGTTATAGTAGAAAATATAATAGAAATTGCAGCATTTCCAAAATGTTATGGTTTTAAGGTTATGTTTTTAAAATGCTACTATTTTTAAAAATGTAACATTTTCGAAATGCTACTATATAAATATTACATTTTTAAAAGTGTTATGGTTTCTAAATATTACATTTTAAAAGTGCTATGGTTTCCAAATACATTTTTAAAGTGTTATAACTAAATGTATAGATTTAGAAGTGCTACAACTTGAAGAAAAAAATTTGAAAGAATAATGACATCGGATTTTAATGGTTTTAAAATAAATATGTTATGATTTGAAATGTTAACCATTTGAAATAAATAACCACGGGTTATAATAACGGTTGGTTGTTAAAGAGACCGGGATGGATATGGGCATACTCTCTGTCAATATCGAAAACCACTTTAACAACTGTGTAAGCGGTGGCGATTCCAGAATGAAGTAGTATGGTGGCGACAATTCTATATGAGGTATATACGTGGACCTAACTCCTGTGAGTTAGCATAAGGTGGCTAAAACAGGAGCAATCGATGGGCCAATGAGGTAGCTCCTCTTATCGGACACACTCCATCGTATACCATTCTATTACTTTGTGATTGATTGGGTGCACCCCTTGATTCGGGAGTGTGGCTTGAGGTGGGCGATTGCTGCGGCTCTGTGTTACCACCAGCCCGGAAGTGTAATTGGTATATCTACCCTGGCATTGCCTAGTTGTGCCGTGTCACCTACCCTAGCGTGCCTTTTACGAGTTTGTTTTGTACCATACCTATGGAGTGCCCTCTGATGACACCCATCACGGGGGAGATTACGGTACTGTATAGACTATGGGAATATATAAAATGTGTTAAGGTCTAAAATGTAAAGCCTTAACGCTATTTTGATAGTTTACTCTACTTTAGACATTATTATAATAGCGTATATTACTACATAGTAGATAGTTTAATGGATTCTTAAAGGATGGGTGATCTCAAGCATCCTTTAAGTTATTGATGCATTTCTATTATGGTACACTTGAGTTGATTTACAGTTTATAAGTATGTATGTCCTGACTCGAGTGTTTTGTATTTTACTTTACGCTCGGGTCAGCTTGAGTATCACAGCTTTGGATTTATCTATGGAGCTAGAGATTTGCTAGAGATTAATCTATCTATCTAGTTGTCTATTTATTTCTATTTCAGCTATTTCCATTCAGCCTCACTTATGTATTAGTGAACTTATGTATTTGGATTTCCAGTTGTATTTGCTATCAGACTCTGGTATTATGTATTTGTTTTGAGACTATGTATTGTAGTAGCTTCATGAACTACTATGTTATTTTATTCCGCTGCGAGTTATTCTGATATTCTGTGTCTGTGATTCTATGATTGATTTTATTTGGTCCAAACTTATTTACAATCTATTGTTCTGAATTATTCAAGTTCGACATGTGTGGTTTTATTGTCGATTTGAATGGTCCAAAATAGTGGGTCGTTATAAAATCGAATACTTTCCAAAATCAATAATCTCGAGTATATCAAATCATACTTATATAAATTATGTTGTATATAAGATTTATCTCTTCAGATCGAATACCTTCTAAAATCAATAATCTTCAAAATCACCATATACTTAAATAAAGTCCATCTTATATCAGAATCAAATTTTCCAAAAATCAATTTCGCTGTATGAAGAGCCATATAGGCTTTATAAAAGGTTTTGAATTTAGAATAGTTTTGTATATAGAATAGTTTGTAAAATAGTTTTTATATAAAATAATTTTTATATAAAATAGTTTGTAAATAAAATAGTTCATAAAATAGTTTGTAAAATAGTTTGTAACATAGTTTGTAAAATAGTTTTGTATATAAAATAGAATAAACTAGTTTGTATAAGAAAAATAAAAGAAATAGTTTTGTAAAATGGTTTTAAATTAATAGTAGTTTTGCATAAAAGAAAATTTCCAATTTAAATTACAAAGAATATCCAACCCAACAACTTTCAATTTCAACGTCAAAGCATATCAATAGTATTAGAACTTAAGATGTACATATGTCTTCATTTCGCAAAATCACATTTGATCGCTCGCTCGATCACAAAAGTTCGCTTTCGAACTAGTATTGTTCATTCGAATTCCCTAATGCAGACTTCAATAAGGTTTCCTGACTAGCAACCATCATTCTCCTTGCATAGCTATACACTATGATAGAGAATTTTAGAATCAAATCAAAAATCCATATCAAATATTCGACATCAAGAATCGAATGAAAAATCCTAATACGAAATGGTGTAATTCACCTCGAACTTGTGTACTCAAATCCGGATCAAATTAATTATGTGTATAAAATGATATACGTACAACTTACGTACTTATTCCAATTTGTTTTATCGCCATTACATTTTGATTTAAATTCATTATTAATCTCATTGATTAACACAAATATCACTTCATACTTTAATATTTGTTTCACAGAATTTCCTCATTTAAAATAAAACATTAATATATTCATTCCCATAACATTGCTTGTATTTCTCTTCAGGTTTAAATTAAATTCCATTTCACATGTAAAATTTCTCATTTAATACTACATTTATTGCAACATCCATTTATTTCGTAAACAATTTACAAGTCGTGACTTTATTTAAAATCATTTCATTTTTAGTTCATATTCGTTTATCCAATTAGTTTTCACTTACTTTTCAAATTTATTTATGCCACATTTCATAAATTTAATTAAGTTCATAACGCTTTTTTTTAAATCTCATTTACAGCTTTTCCTTAAACACAATTTCGATTTAAACATGCCAAGGCTTAAAGTTCACACTTTGTATATTATTACATTACATGCCAATAATGTATACAACAATTATATTCATTTACTAACATAGATATAACAAATTTAACCTTGTTTCACTTGCTTTTAATTTAAGGTTACCAAATTCAACTGCATAATTCAACAAAATTTCTACATTTCAACTCATATATTAATTCAGAAGTTTTGACTATCCAAAATATCTAGATATTCCATTTTATTTCAATAGTTGAAACTACCAATCATAAACAACAATAGTCACGACCAAATATTTCAATTTCATAACCAAATAACCTAATTATTCATTTTATTCTCTTTAATACACCATTACTAAACTAGTGTTTAGTCCATAAATTAAATCAACAATAATTAGCCAATTCTTAAAAACTGACTAAATACAACAAATCAATAATAAATGATAATAATTTAATATTACCATTTCACAAATCAAACACATTACAAATAACTATAACAGTTATAGAAAAATTATTTATATATAACATATAATATTAGGAAAAATTATTTCATTTCAAAACTTATATAAAACATTTCATAACACTAACAAATACGCGCTCTCATATACACACACACACTCATACTCATTTTAGGGTATTGCTAACCCTATCTCTAATGAGTTTACCCCAACAGGCTAAGGTATCACTAAACCAAAGCTCCGATACCAACTATAACGACCCACCTTTTTGGACGGTTTAAATCGACAATAAACCACACATGTCAACTCAAACCATTCAAAAGGGAGGATTGTTAATGGGGTAAATTAGAAAATAATAGAAAAGAAGGAAATACAAAACACAGAATCTCAGAGCGGAATGATAAAATATAATAATCAAATAAACAATTCGTGAAGCTATTTTACAAATGACATTTGATTACACTTTTACAATACAAATCAGAGGAATACATACAACAAAAATAAATAAATAATGCAGTGGAATACATGATGTAGTGGAATAATTAATAATAAATAGTAGACTCATCTTTGTCTTCATCCTCCTAAATAAAATGGTCTTCAATACACTGAAAAGCTCAGACTGGCCCGAGCGTAATAAAAAGACAAAACACTCGAGTCAGGACTAAAAGATCTTATGTAAGTCAAATCAAAATAAGTAGAATAGAAATATTATTATAATGGCTTCAGAGATGTTATGTGATTCTCATCTCTTACCAAGTGTACAACGTGGATATAATTATTTAAAAGATTCCAAATAATTCTAAATACAATCTTAATTATTTTAATTAAAATAAATCCGAAGTTTAAATTTAAAACTTAAACCTTTCAAATAATTCAATTCCAATAAATAATCCAAATTCAAGAAATTATATGGGTATATGTCATTTCAACCAGTATCCAAAATAAAAATTTCCAAATCAATGGAAACCGCTCGGGTTATCATTTCAATCCATCATGATAACAGAGATATATACATAAATAAACATCCAATCATGCAAAATGTCAACCAATAACATCCATCACAATCCAACATCCAAATCAGCCAATAAATCACAACAATCAATTGATTATCATTATCGGGTGTTTAACTAGCAATTTATATTCAATATTATTTAATGGCAATTCAATTCAATATAAATTCAAATTTAACTTAAATGACAATCTAAAAAAATACCAAACAGTAATCAATAAATTTCTAATCAAGTCATAAATTTAATTTGACTAACATAAGATAATTTAGTATTCGTGAGTGGGTCAAAACACTCACCTTTGATATTTAGAACGCAAAAATCCAAACAATGATGCCTTTCCCAACAGTCTCTAAACTCAGCCAAACCTATTTCATCTCAGCAGGAATTCTAATACGAGTCCAATGGAAGAAATTACGCATGTATCGGAACACGTATGTGGAAGATATTCAAGTTATAAGGATATATTAAAAAAATTACGTACGCATTTAATTATTAAAATAAGAAACTTCAATAACTCACGTTTTCAAATTTGATGTACCCAAAACAAAGGCAAGAAGTAGAAAGCCAAAACTATGAAAGCTAATTCTCATTGTCCAATTTTTTTTTGAAGGCTTCTTGCAAAAGAAGGTAAGGTGATGAGGAAAGGTGCGGATGTGGTTGAGGAAGAAATAGATGCTCGCACTTTGTTTTTTGAACATAGCTTCAATAAAAATGAATTGGCAGTAACTAAGTAGAGGTATAAAGCTATGTTGACACTGAGACTTTGAAGGAAAAAAAATAGAGGCCCTGATGTTTGAAAAATAATGAAGTTTTAGAGGAAAGAATGAGATATGATATGAAACAAAAGAAGAAAGGGAAGTAATAAACGAAATAGGTATGGAAGGGACAAATAAAAAGAAGCTATATGATCTAAGTAAATGCTTTGGGTAATAGAATAAACAAAACAGAAGTATGAGAAAGGATGTGAATTCACGTTCCAACTACATCAAAGAATTGCAATAAAACCAAATGTGGAAATAGTGGCAGGTGTATTGAATAATAAGGAAATGAAGGGACCGCTTAGGATATAATTAATTGCATGTTCCACCCAATTAAATATATTAACACCAAATATACTTTTTTTACATCAGTTTAAAAATAATTAACATACAATAAATAAATTTGAATACAGCAACCAACGTAACGTTACACAAAATAAAAGATTATCTGGAACTCAAATTCAAGTTTTTTTTCAAAATAAAGTTTTTCTTAGAGCGCAATCATGAAACCTAAAAAGTTAATTTAATTTAAATTTCAAGATTAGTGTTAAAATTACTTATATACGGCCTCAAATTGATATTTAATGACTATGACTATAAAATATTGTTTTAAAATTCATTTTTTCCTTCTTTTTATAAAATTATTTTTACCTTTAAAATGAAAATGTTCGTTTTATTTTCATTAAAACTTACTTTTTATTTTTAACAATAATGTATGTTTCTTTTGCTAAATCCATTAATTAAAATAACTGTTTCTTTTTTTTACTCTTTTAAATTAAAAGATTCCAAATCGACATAATTGTAATTAATTTTAAAATTACACCTTAAAACGGATCCTAACAAACATACATTTTTTTAATTAAACGCCATTAGTTTCAAATAAATTCTCTTTCCCTTTTATTGAAAGATTCCAAGTCAAATTAACGACAATAAATTCATTAATTAATTTAAATTCTAGTTTATATTTATTTTGATTTTCATCTTAGTATTCAATCAATTATCATCTTGTAGATATACTTAACGTTGGTTTACCATTTCATTACCTCAATCTTCTATAGTTATCACTTTAATTCATATTAACTGCAATAAGTAATTAGATTAATTGCAATTGATTTTCAATTTAATTTCAATGGATTAAATAAATAGGTGATAAATGACAAATGTTACCTTTTACTTACTTAATCACATTTATAAGTTTATTATCAACAACAAATGTTATAACTACTTACACAATTCTGATTATACTTAATTTTCCATTAATTTCATATAATTTTCCACTTTTTATATAACATTTAATTCATTTCCTTATTCAACTTACCACCAAATAACTTTACAATTACTTCAATTACTGACATATAATTCAAACATTAAACCCAACATTCAATTGCCTTAATTCCATTAGTTACTCATTCAATATTCAAACGGATAAATTAATGAGAAAATAGTTAATAGAATCGTTTATAACAATAATTCATACCCATTATCTTATTCTTTACAACCAAGGGTTATAATTTGCTTACATAAAAAGATTTTGTATTCAATATTAACCTATTTAAATTAATTACATATGTTTCTTGGAGATTTGACCAGGCAACTAGTACTCGGCATCAGGTAGCACTCGGCATCAGATAGTACTCGGCATCAGGTAGTACTCGGCACCCAGTAGAACTCGGCGACAGGAGTACTCGGCATCAGGTAGTACTCGGCATCAAGTAGTACTCGGCATCAGTTAGTACTCGGCATCTCATAGTACTCGGCGTAGTACTCGGCATCTATGGTACTCGGCATCAAGGAGTACTCGGCATCTCATAGTACTCGGCGTAGTACTCGACATCTAGGAGTACTCGGCGTAGTACTCAGCCTCCTGTGGAACTCGGCAACAGGAGTACTCGGCGTAGTACTCGGCATCCAGTGGTGTTTGGCATTAGAAGGCATTCGGCATATATGACTGCTCGACATGGCAGTATCGTTCGGCCAGAGGGACCGTTCGGCCAGGGAGCATTGTTCGGTCAAGCACATCAGACATACCGTTCGGCATAGAAAGGGTAGTTCGGCATCATTGTGTTCGGCCTGCCTGGTTCGGCATACAGCGACCACTATACTTGGGCTAGAGTGTTCGGCCACCTAGCCCACCTGGGAAATCCAGCCCATCTTTGTCTATAAATAGAGGGGCAGGGTCACAGAGAAAAGGGGATCTTTTTGAGAGAACACTGGGGAGACTCTGCCATTTTTCAGACTCATCTTCTCTACTTAACAACTTCATTCAAGCATTTGATCTACGAATTGTATTTGTAATCAATCATTAAGAAGATCAATAAAGTTTAATCTCAAAGTGGACGTAGGCAATTACGCTGAACCACTATAAATTTGGTGTATTTATTTTCTGCGTTTAAATTAGCGTTGTCTTCTCTGTTTATTTTACCTTCATCACTTATTTCTCTACATAATCTTTCTCTACGAGGTTAGTGACCAATTTTGGTGCTAACACTTTGGTGCTTTCATTGAGAGTTGAATTCTTAGACCTCAAGGATCTGCTTTGAAGCTACTGGATTGAACAAATCCCCCAAGGAAGATCCGACTCACTGATAGGACATCCGTTGATTCTACTCAGAGTTCATACCGATAACTCTACAATGGCAAGACCACGTACCAGGTCAGCTTCTCATAATGCGGATGCCCATGAGACTGCTAGCGTGCAACAAGCAGGACCTAGCAATCAACCAGCGATTCCGGGTATAGGAATTGCCACCCAGGACCAAACTCCAGTTGTCACCAGAATAGAGTTCAACGACTTGATGAGAGAACTCAGGGAAAGCTGGAGACAACTAGGAAAGCAGATGCAAGCTAACGCCAACCTGATGGCACAACTCACTCAACAGCAGCAACAGAATGCTGGGGGCAATCCCGCCCCTTATTCCTCATCTGACAGCTCTACTTTCTCTGATGAGCCTCCTAGGCGCAGACGCCGTAAGACTGAATCTGCGCGAGCAGATGCTGCTGTTTAAACAGCTGGAGACCGTGACCAGGCAGGAGCTGGAAACTTCGGAACCGGAGTGTGGATGGAGGCTAGTGGCCCAAACCATCAAAATGCTGACGATGTCAAACCTCAAGACGCACGATTGGCAGATCGCCAGGAGAGGAGGCATCAGCATGGACAGTCGCGTAGAACAGACTCTAACCTTCTGCCTTCCATACAGACACCAGATCTGACAGCCATGGTCAGGAAATTGATGAAAGAAAATCAAGGTTTATCGAACGATGATTGGGGAGTATCAAGAAGTCATACTCCATTTAGAGATGTTGTGCTGCAGGCGGCGTACCCCAAGAAGTTTAGTATGCCTACTATCCCTGCATATGAGGGAAAGACTGACCCCAGACAACATGTCATGAGGTACGAATGGATGATGGATTCAGCTAGAGAAAATGATGCCACCAAGTGTAGATGCTTTCCAATTACTCTATCTGGGATTGCTACTATGTGGTTCACCCGACTTCCTCCGCTGTCTGTATCCAATTTCGAGGAGTTGGCAAAGAAGTTTATTGAGCAGTTCAGGATACACACTACTCGTCCGAAGGACATGATGTCTCTGTCAAGTGTAATCCAAAGTCCTTGGGACTTCTCTCTTTTTTCTTTCTTTTCTGACCTTTGATTTCTTTAAACTGAAGCTTTTGTTTATGTTCAAGATGATATTATTTTCTTGAGGTATCCAGTTTAAATGAACGAACTGGTGAAGAGGAGTTGGTATATAGGACAGAAGTTGATAGGGTAATATTAAAATGCTCTGTACAGGTGATAGTTTTCTTCTTGGTGGCTGAAGTAAACATTTTGGGGGCTAGCATTAATTAACTTGTACAAACTTATTTTATTTGATTGTACATAGATATTTTTTCTTACTTTATTTCGACTGGAGTGATGTTGTTATGTACAACATCAAAGACATTTTGTTGCAGCCTACTACTTGTCTTCATTTGTTTATACATAGATGCTTTCTTTACTTTTTGTTTTCGGCTGAAAATCTTCTTTTTGTATGCTAGAGGATATGGCATTTATGGAGTTGTACAAATTTTGTTTATATTTACTTTTCCTTGTTTCATTTCGGCTGTAGAGATAATTGTGTTGATGGCTAAAGATATTTATCTTCATATTATATTTTACACTGTGTTTTGCCTTACTACTCACTTGTCTCGGCTGATAGGATCAATATTTTAGTGGCTGCTGAGATAAAATGTTGTGTACTTAGGATATTTGCATTTATTTGCCTAGTACTTTATGTTTTACTTTACTTTGTTTATTATCTCACCTTTGCCTGCCTACATACCATACAGCCTACAAACATATCTTACTTATTTTGCTTTTGCTTGTTCTACATAACTCCCTACAGGCCTTACTCTTTTATTTATTTATTTATTTTTATTTTATAAAACTATATATATATATACATATATTCAAATTATTTATTAACTATCAAATCCTAAATCTAAATTATCTATTTATTTTCTTATGTCAATGTATATACTATATATATTTTATTAATCCAAATATTTATTAAACCATCAATACTAAATTCAAAATTATTTATTATTATTATTTATTATTTTAAAACATCTATCTAAGATTCAAATCACCTATATATACAATATTTTTAAATCTAAAGATTTAACAAATTTTAATTTGGATCCGGGGAAACTCGCTCCAATTTTCTAATTAAATTTACAAATTTTTATCCAAAAATTTATTTAATTACTCAATTTAATTCAAAAACTCAATAAATTATTAATTTAAATATATAGAAAATTTGGGGTCGTTACAGACTTCCCCCCTTAAAAGAATTTCATCCTCGAAATTTCCAAGGAGACACAAAGATAGATGAGGAATATTTCATCAAATCAAACTGAATATTTATTCTGCATTTGGCTTACCAAATCAGAATATCAATAACACACACAAGAACGAATCTGTTTAACACTTCACAAAATACTCGGGTTATCCAGATCTACGAAATATACAGTGGCATCGGTTAGTCCGAAGGGATAACTAACCATTCGTAGAATATATCCGGACCCAAAGAATAGATAGATATATGGATACAATTTCAAAACTTTTTGTTTAAAAACTAGAGTATACCTATCATCCATAGCAAACAAAGCAACCAATTCATCCAAACAAATAATTCTGACATATTTGGAGTTTATGTCCCATTTTAATATATTGAATCTCCTTCCTGGATCTACCAGGAACTATCGAAGAATTGAGAAAAGATGACGAATCAAAGAGATTGATAGAGAAAAGATTGTTTCCTTGTTGTTACAGAGTATCGACCATTTATAGTCGTATTCCCCTGTCCCCTATCTCATCCTCTTCTAACACTCATACTCACTATCAGTGGATAGTAAGAGAATTTACTGAGGCGTACAGACAGATATCTGAGGAATACTCATTCTAGAGTTTACTTCACTCTATCTCTAATGAGCTACTTAATGTGTTATACTCTTGAGCTAAAGTTCAACCTTAGCTTTGATACCAAATGTAACGATACGGATTTTCACGTTCGAAAATCGACATCCATACTTTACATCGTACTCGAATGCCGTAGATTCGACCGTTCAAATCCGAGTCGTCGGAGCTTATAACAACATTAAGTAAACAACACAGCGGAAAAGAAAAAGAATATAGATATACAACATCTGATACAATATCCAGATACAACAATGATACAATGAATATCTATATACATCAGAGATATGATACAAGAAATAGCAGCGGAAAAGAAAAGATAACATCAGCAGCGGAACGATATCAATAGAAGTGATAACTCTAAAATGATCTTCAGACAAGAATGAATCCACAACTCCAAGATAAGCAACTCCGATGAATGAACTAGCTCCAGATAATCTACTAAACATGAATATATGAAAAATCCAACTCTAGACTGCCCGTGTGGAAAATGGTGGGCACCCAGAGTTTGGGAAGGGAACAATAAACTCCGGACCAGTCATGGGACTGGTGTGAGCAACAAAAACAGTTTATCTTTAAAACAAGCAAAAAAGGCTTTTAAATATTGAAACCCACAATGCTTTTGGAAAATGAAACTACCATAAGACCTCCCGCCACACACACAATGCAAACGCAGAATTGGAGGAGATTTCTTCTTATGATAGTCAAACATGCTTACTACACAAAATCATTCGATATTATTATCATTAGTGCATAGTGTCGAAAACCATTTCAAAAGTATAATATCAATCTTAGCCAGCATACAACATTTCATCGTATGCCTACTATAGCTACTACGTTCAATAGCAGGTTACCGCCACATTCCATAGCAGGTAATACAACTAAAACCGTACAGGGTTCGTATTGTTTCTTTGGATTTCCAACAAATGATCAGGCTAAGGAACTTCCTTTTCGAAATGGAAACGCCTCTGGAAAGACGCCCCGGATCCTAACCGGATCTCTGCAAACAAAAGGCCGACGCTACCTCACGCTATACAGCTGTGACTAGGTAACTAACACACTGACGCTACCTCACGCTGTACAGCTGTAACTAGGTGACTAACACACGAGCTATGTCATCCCCCGGTCGTCACCAACCTTTATCCGAGGTACCTCGATCATAAAGCAACAACCACAAAGTATAATAAATTTGCAGCATCCACATAGGTAAAATATCTGGGCTCCATACCATGATATCACCTTTTATCCAGAAGGAAATGACATACCCTAGGGGCGCAACCCCTAAAAACCTTTGTCGTAACATTCCTGTTTCGACCATTACCGGGTTGTGAGGCTCGACGAAGTCTCGTCCATAAAGCCACGCTTTTTCACAAAGCCACGCTTTTTCACAAAGCAACGCTTTGATCAATCAAATGATCAGCAGCACTTCGTATGCCACATTACCAAATTAGGAATGTATCACTAGTAACCATCAACTACATAACCTCTGAGCTCGTACGTCTCAGAGAAGGGTGTTAAGCTAAGAGAATAAATTCTCCGCCACCAACAGAAATGTATTTGATAGAAACCAGCTTTACATCTCAAAGTGTAATCTCAGACACACATCCATACAAGTCTGTTCCGGGTTCGAACGGAACCGAAGGCACTTCCAAAGAAGCCCTTGCAATCCGGGTATTCCCAATCCTGATCGGACTTCCCATCACTTAGGAAATCTCTATACCGTAGCTACTCAGTGCAGAGACAATCGATAGGTCATCCTATCGCTCTCGCAAATACCCGGTCTTCACCACCGGTCTTCAAATGCTATCCATTTACGTCGTATCACTATTCGGAATGGGTTATATGACACAAAGGTCCTTTCCCGGCTGAACCGAATAACGAGCGCAATTAAAAAATCATATGGATACTGGGGTCTCAGTTAAATCACAGCTTAAAGCCCAAAACTTTTCATTCGAATGGTAAAACAAATTACCATTTCCAATCTTTTAAACAAAAAGATTCATTTCAAAAACCTTTAATGGTTTAAACTATTTTCCACACTTTTAATCTTTTAAACAAAAGATTTAATTCACAAAGTTAACCCCATTCACAAAGATCCATTCATGGATTTCCAAATCAATTTCCATTTAAATTGAATTAACTCGTTAAATCTTTAAATCAAGATTTAACTTATAGCTTTCAAAACAATTCTATTTCAAGTTGGATTAACTCATCCGGTCTTTGAAATCAAAGACTCATTTCATAGTTTTCAAAACATTTCAATTCCATTTCAAACTTGAAATTCTTTCAACACAAATTGGAAACTCATTACTTTTGTGAAAGCTTTTACTATTTGAAAACAAGTAGTTTTCGTTTTCAGAAAAATCCAGTTATATTTACACGAGTTAAAACCCTTGAATTAAATTCAAATTCCCAAATCAATACTTTAAAATGGTTTAACCCATATATAACTTATACAACATCTTTAATCCCTAGTTTCAAATCATAGAATTCAATTTCAAACTTGAATTCAAATTTAAATCAAATTATTTAAATTTTCAAAACTCGATTAAGTTATTCGAAATAACTTTTATCTTTGAAATTCCATTTCAAAAGCTTTTCACATTAAACCCGAATTCCCAATTTCAAAATCAATTGAAATTAAAATTTCAATTTTAGAAACATCAAATTTAAATTATCTGTGACTTAACCGATTTCCACGTGAAATCCATATTTGTGTGTGTAAAGGTGTAGTCCAGGGGTTTACACACAATAGTGCACAACATTAATCATCACAAATATATCGATAAGCGGTATAACCCATAACGCTTATCTTCATTCACAGATTCATAGATAAAATAAATTTATCAGTCACAACGATTCATCATTACAATTCGATGTGGGTTTCGGATAACCAACTGGAATCCGACTCCCTGTCGCATCGAAATTCAAGTGCCGTTTTACGGGCCAAGGGTTTCATATTCACATAGTAATATATCACAGAAATAGAAATTTCAGATCACGACATAAATCAGGATGTATCACAAAGCATCACAATCAGGGATATCAACAATCAAGTCATTCAGTCAGGTCCAATCATCCATAAGTAAGGACAAGCATTCAATAGTCATTTATAAGTAGGATTAATTAATTGTTTAATCCTAATTAATTCAAATCATTTTATTACCTTAATTATCTCCAAGATAATTAATTTCTTTATTAATGATTTCATTTATATTTAAGTGTACTTTAAACATTACCCTTTAAATTTAAATCCAAATTCTATTTTAAATTTCGAATTCTCCATTACCTTTAATTTCTTTTTATTTTAAATAAACCAATTGAATTTAAACTTTATTTAATAAACCTTGGAATTAATTATCATTAAAAAATGAATTAATTTAAACTTTAATTAGACAATCATTATTTAGAAAGAATTTGTTAAGAAATAGTTTTAAACTTGACTTAGTTTAAATTTTAAAACTTGTTATAATAAAAACCCAAGCCAATCGTCAGGAATACTCGAGCAACATCCCGGGCCAACCCATAAAATCCCCGATCCACGCTTCGAGTCGATTCCCCCAAATCTCGAACCATCCCACGAGAAAGTCCTTCTTCCCCAAAGCGCCAACCCCAGGTACAATATTTCACGCGTGCACATGCACCATTGATCCAACGCCCTCCGACCATCGCCAAGTTCACCCATACGTCGACGACTACCATCTCGTCACGAACGATCACCCAGGCACCCTAATCGACGACGAAAATGAAAAACAACCCATTCGTTCGAATTCTAGAATCCAGAACCACTAACAAAATCGCCTCGCTCCGATGTTACAGATCACCGGCGACTATGTGATCTTGAATCAAGCTTCACCGTGGACCCACGAAGCTTTTCCCCCCATACCGATCACCCCAAAAATCTCGTCGGCGCTGAAATCGACACTCAAACTTCCACGTCCCGAAGTGGTCATGAAACCCTACTTTATCGATGATCGGCCACCATAGTGCTTTAAAAAATCACCTAGTATTTTTCCTAGGTTCGCCGACTCATCTACTTCCTCCAGCCGTAATTCCGACCTACCTGAGTCTACCCATCACCAGAAAACGATCAAAAGCACTTTTCAGTTCAACTCGAAATTTCACAAAAGCCATGAACTTAAAAATCTTAATTTTGTTATCAAAATTCATAAGTTTCCAACACGAATCATGCCATACAACTGAAACTTGAAATCTCGATATTTGAATTCCTGATATGAAGATGTTTATCACTGTAAAACTCAGATTTTAAAATATTTATTCCATAAATATATCTGCAACTATTTTTAAAATTGGTATTATACCACTATGATCAACTTTCATTTAGAAATCATCACCTAAATCTAATTAAAATCTAAGATACAAATTTCTTAAGTCTAGTTATCCTGTTACTAAACAGAAACCTGTCAACACTTAAACAGGCATGTATATCTATTTTATGCATATACACGCATACAATGCATTTTCATCTACACAAACATATTCCCAAATCATCATCACCACATGAATAAAATCAAGAAGATATTGTTAAAAACATAGGGTTTGCTCACCTTGGTAAAAAGAAACAAAGAAGTCAGATTTCAAAAGAAGATTTGCTCACTTGGATTTGAAAGACAGAGTTTGATATATCACTGGCTTGTGAAAATTTGCAATTGCTTCTCTTTTTTTTCTTTCTTTTCTGACCTTTGATTTCTTTAAACTGAAGCTTTTGTTTATGTTCAAGATGATATTATTTTCTTGAGGTATCCAGTTTAAATGAACGAACTGGTGAAGAGGAGTTGGTATATAGGAGAGAAGTTGACAGGGTAATATTAAAATGCTCTGTACAGGTGATAGTTTTCTTCTTGGTGGCTGAAGTAAACATTTTGGGGGCTAGCATTAATTAACTTGTACAAACTTATTTTATTTGATTGTACATAGATATTTCTTCTTACTTTATTTCGGCTGGAGTGATGTTGTTATGTACAATATCAAAGACATTTTGTTGCAGCCTACTACTTGTCTTCATTTGTTTATACATAGATGCTTTCTTTACTTTTTGTTTTCGGTTGAAAATCTTCTTTTTGTATGCTAGAGGATATGGCATTTATGGAGTTGTACAAATTTTGTTTATATTTACTTTTCCTTGTTTCATTTCGGCTGTAGAGATAATTGTGTTGATGGCTAAAGATATTTGTTTTCATATTATATTTTACACTGTGTTTTGCCTTACTACTCACTTGTCTCGGCTGATAGGATCAATATTTTAGTGGCTGCTGAGATAAATGTTGTGTACTTAGGATATTTGCATTTATTTGCCTAGTACTTTATGTTTTACTTTACTTTGTTTATTATCTCACCTTTACCTGCCTGCATACCATACAGCCTACAAACATATCTTACTTATTTTGCTTTTGCTTGTTCTACATAACTGCCTACAGGCCTTACTCTTTTATTTATTTATTTATTTTTATTTTATAAAACTATATATATATATACATATATATTCAAATTATTTATTAACTATCAAATCCTAAATCTAAATTATCTATTTATTTTCTTATGTCAATGTATATACTATATATATTTTATTAATCCAAATATTTATTAAACCATCAATACTAAATTCAAATTTATTTATTATTATTATTTATTATTTTAAAACATCTATCTAAGATTCAAATCACCTATATATACAATATTTTTAAATCTAAAGATTTAACAAATTTTAATTTGGATCCGGGGAAACTCGCTCCAATTTTCTAATCAAATTTACAAATTTTTACCCAAAAATTTATTTAGTTACTCAATTTAATTCAAAAACTCAATAAATTATTAATTAAAATATATAGAAAATTTGGGGTCGTTACAATTTTATTTGTTTATTTATAGATTTAATTGATTTTGTGAAACTTTAAACAATAAAATTTTGAAATTTAAATTTGATATTTGAAATATGTCTATTGTAACATAGCAACTGGTTATTTTCATCAAATAATATGAAAGTTTATTTTATTGTATAATTCTATTTTAATTCCAATCAGTTAAAAATCGATGGTAATAAAATGTTTTCCAAAACTAATTATTTTTACATAGAAAATTTGTAAATCATCTTCTGAGTGAGACGTCATATTTCGTTTCTCCAAATTTGGACTTCTATTGCTCCGTTTATCTTATATTCAGCAAATTAGCAGCATTTCGGTACCGATTATCGACTTTTAATCGGATGATCGTACCACTAATATCTGTATACCGTTTTGATCGTCTTGTCATGCTGATCTCTACGGTATATTCATCTCTGTGTTTCGAAGTTCCGGTATGTAACGACCCGTAAATTTCAACTGTTTTAATAACGTAATTAGTTGAAATTTTGCGAAATTTTAAATGATAAAATTTTGAAATAAAAATTTAATATTTGAAATACGTCTAGTTAAACATAGCAACTGGTAAATTTTCGTCCGAAAATATGAAAGTTTATTTCGCGCGAAAATTCACTTCAATTTAATCAGTTAAAAAGCGGTGAAAATAAAATATTTCCGAAACTTAAATATTTTTATATAGAAAAATTCTAAACCATCTTCTGAGCAAAATGTCAGTTTGTCGTTTTTCCAAATTCGGACATCTTTGGCTCCGTCGATCTTATTTTTCAGTGTTTTTCTTGCATTTTCCGTAGTAGAAAAATTCGAATTTTTATAATTCAATCGTACCACTGTTTTCTATATACCGTTTCGATCGTCTCGTCGTGCTGATCTCTACGGTATATTAGATTGTCAAATTCGGAGTTCCGTTGTACGTTGCATTTTGCGTAACGCCTACCGTATCGGTAGCCGGTTACAAATCCGCTCTGAGACTTTTCGTTATCCTGCGTGAAATCCAATAGCCACTAGCATTTATATCTTCTTGAATTCAACAGCTCAGCCTTTGCTATTCATTAGTTTTAATTTATTACTTTTGGTTGAGTTCTCTGTCTATTCGTTATCTGTTCATTTGTGAGGCTATGATAACAAGAATATGATTTGTATATTATAGTCTGCATTGAACTGTCTTTTCCCTTTCCCAAATCTCGTGACCTGCTCCTTCCTTCCTCATGTACATACATTACAAACCTCTTCCTCTCCCCCTTTCATTTTAGTTCGTTCTCTGCCTAAGATAACAAAATGTTGCTTATATTATTAGTGTGGAACTTGAAACGTGGCAGCCAAACACCTCATCATTTCCTACCTGACTCGCGCCCTCCCCTCAGCCACTTACCACCACCTTCCTCCGACAACCATCAGCCACACCTTCACCATAGCATGACACGCAACCCCATAGAAACCCACGACAGCCCATGCTTCCACATCACCTCAACCTACGTGGCCACCCAGCGACTACCCTCAGATCCGCACCTCCGGCCTTCGACTACACAGACCCTCTCCGGCCACGACTCTACTTCACCGCTGGCCGAGCTTCAACCACTTCATTCCCTCAGCATTCCGCCTGACATCTCCTCCTTATGCCGAAAGTGAGCGACACTCAGTCCAACATGCCACCAAGACAGCCTCTTCCCTTGCCGTTTCCCCACCTTCCCGAGCACATCAACCCGCCTCTTTGCTTTCCGCCCATCACCTTCGGCCTCTATGCCATCTAAACCCATCACCTTTCTTCCTTCCCTCGGCTCCGCCCCACCAAGCATCAATCATAGGCGAAACCTTGGTTGCCGTTCCACCCTTTCATTCGCAGTCTTCTGTTGACATGTAAGCTCATATAAAATCGTATATATAGCATAAATTTTCATAAGCCTAATATTATTGGTTCAGACGTTTCATGTTTTCTATATATAGATTTATATATACATGTTTATACATATATATGTTTGCTATATTATAATATGGTCTGAAAGTATATTAGGATATGCTCTGTCACATATTGGTTTATAAATGAAAAATTAGACTGGAAGGTTATATCGTTACTACAAAAATTTGTTAGTATATCTAGTTATAATCGGCTACAACAATTATATTATATTTAAGTATGTGGTGGGTTTTAAAGTTGTTATAATATGTTCTTCTATATACAAACGTATGTGGATATTTGAAATTTAATATGTTCAGCCTAGATTTTAAAACGTATGTATACATAAGTATATTAAGCTGTTACAAAGTATATGTTAGTTGTTCTATTGGGTTTAACTGATAGTTATGTTTATAATAGTTTTATATGTGAGAGTTAGATTTACTATAAACTTGTTATATATTAAAATATATAAATATATTTTGGTTTGCTGTATATGGGTGTCTATATGGATATTTTATAATAGAAGTTATATACACATTATAATCATATGTTTGCACAAGTTTTAAAGCTCACATATCCGTTTTATATAGCAAACTATATATACTCAGTTAGAATATATAGATAGAGGTTTTATAAAATATATTTATTTGAATAAAAGTTGCATATGACTGTTACTGCATGGTTTCGTATATACCTGTTTTAAATGTACTTTGGCATATATTGTGTTCAGGTCTGACTTGTATATATATTTGTATATAAATGGAGTTCGCACGCATAAGTGTTGTTTATAATCCATATGTATATCTGTTTTTAGTCGTTCGTATATGTTGTCTTTAGGAGGAACAGTATACATTTAGGCTATATTATTTTATATTTGTATAAGAGTATATATAGATAGTGTTATGAGTAATGTTTAAAATACGTATATATTATAAAATATTGTTTTTTAGTAACACATTTGTATGTGTTTTAAACTTTATATTGATTTGAGAAAGTGTATATCAATATAATTTACATTTCGTTTTAACTTATATCGAACTGATTCTAATGGTTCATCGATTCTCATTATCAGCTTTGTCGTCGTATTCATGCCAATTTTGCTTTACTCTGAAATTCGTGCCTGGATTTCGTAACTCGTCCATCTCTAGCCTCGAAAGGTGAGCACTCACTCACGATTAACGTTCTTTTATTTATTAAATTTGATTTCAATTGAAACGACAATTGAAATATGCTGCTGTTAGTTAATTACACTGTTATATATGTTATTGCCTGTATCAGTTCACCTGTGACATCTGACACCATTATCTGTTAATTATTTATGCAATAATAATACAGTTTGGCTGAAAGTGATTGATTGTTGATGTTTATATTGGACGTTAAATTGTTAATGTTAAAATGATAAATAGTATGAAATTGAACTTGATATAGGATAAATTAAATGTTAAATTTGATTAACTGATAGTTGTATAATATGACCCTTTTAACTATTGAATTTATTGACACGTAGGATTTGTTTAATTACACTTTGAACCACTGAATGTATATTGTTAAATTGATGATGTATGAAATTGTAAATTGGATGACAAGTGAAAAACCGTAATGTAATAATCTTTAATCTACATGAAATGATAGTGTAGATTCTAGAAATAGTTATATTAATTCGTACAAATAACAATGCGAATTAATACGGTTATTTCGGGATTATTTGATTTGATTTTTGGATTGATATTGGTTGTTGTTATTGCTTGTTTATTTACTTTGACACCATCCCAGTTATCACACTGCAAGTTCCCTTTGCTATGTTTTGATTTTTGAATTGAATTGGAATCGGGTTGAAATGATAAATACCCAAATTGAACTTTGACTTAGGATAGATAATTAAATAAAACCCGATTGGTCAATAAATTGATTTAAAAATAAAATGAAGATTTTATTTGAATAAATATTATGGTTTTGAAATGAAGTTGAAATTGGAATTTTTGATGAAAGGAAAATGTTAATATTTAATAATCTGAAACAAAATATTAACAATGTAATTGATGAAAGAACGATTTTAAATTTAAAAAATGATTGAATTAAAATTTGAAATGATTTGATAATTAAGTTTGAAATTGAACTAAGTTTGAAATTATTAAACTTTGAAATGATTTGATAATTAAGTTTGAAATTATAATTAAGTTTGAAATTATAATTAAGTTTGAAATTATTAAACTTTGAAATTATTTAATAATTAAGTTTTGAATTATTTAATAATTAAATAAGATTGAACTATTTAATGATTAAATTGAATTGAATTCTTTAATAAGAGAAATTGAACTTTTGAATAAGTGAATTTTACTTCGTAAATAATTGAAATTGAGTTCCTTATTAATTAAGTTTTGGAAAATTATTTACGTAAATAAATAAGTGAGATTGAATTTCTTTAACAAGAAATAAAATGTGATTTATTGAAATTAATGTAAGACTTGAAAATTAAAGGATTTGATTTGACGAATTTAATTTAATTCAAAATTGTAAGTTTTGTTTTAATGAAGTTGAACTTAAGAATTGATTTAATGAATTGGAAATTTAATAGAAATTGTTTTGAATGATAAAGTAACTTAACGAATATTGAATGAAATCGATAAATGAGTTTAAATTGATTTGAATGTTCAATAAAATTTATTTAAATGATTTCGGAATGAAACTTATATACGAATTTAAATTGATATTTGAATTGTTTTAAATAAAGATTGAAATTGAATTATAATATTTGAA
This sequence comes from Allium fistulosum, assembly GCA_030737815.1. Lineage (NCBI taxonomy): Eukaryota > Viridiplantae > Streptophyta > Magnoliopsida > Asparagales > Amaryllidaceae > Allium > Allium fistulosum. Next base: position 243,218,101 of record CM060902.1, read on the forward strand.
ATTATGAATTTGGAAGTTTTGAAACGTAAATTTTGGAAATTGGTTTTGAAAGACAAATGAGATGTTGATTTACGAATTCTATTTGAAATTGAATTTGATTTGGTTTTGAAATAAATAAACGACCAATCGGTGTAATAATTACGAACGTTATTAAAGAGAACGGAATTCGGTTATGGATATACTCTCTATCTAAACCGAAAACCACTTTAATAACTATACGCGGAGTGATGATCCAGAATGAAGTGGTTGGAATGGTGATCGTGTTGACTGAAGAAAGAGAACGATAATGGATTGTCAAATTGGAAATGACTAAAACAGGAGCTGTGCCGGGCCAATGGAGGATTAGCTACCTCAAGTGGACACACTTCTTCGAACTACTTATACTTGTTGTCGATTGGTGCACCCTTGATTTTGGGAGTGTTGTTTCACGGTGTTGTGGGCGCTGCGGCGTTGCGTTCTCACCAGTCCGGATCAGGCGAACGGTAGTATCACTACCTTGGGTATTGCCTCATGTGCCTTGTCATACTTGTATTCCATTTATGCGCGACCACTACGATTTTGATTTGTACCTTTAGTATATGGATTGCCCTCTGGTGACTTCGGGTTTTGGGGAAACTACGGTCTTGTATATGCTTTTGGGAATAAAAATGTGTTAAGGGTGGAATGGGCCATGACTTAACGCTATTTTGATATCTTATTATTACTGATAGACATTATCTACTTAGCGTATATTACTACATAGTAGATAGTTTAACGGATCCTTAAAGGATGGTTATTCCAAACATCCTTTGAGTTATTTGTATTTCAATTGCTATTTCACTTGAGTTGGATTTATTAATATAAGAATGTTGATCCTGACTCGAGTGTCTTGTGTTTTTGCTTTACGCTCGGGTCAGACTGAGTGTACCAGTATTCGAGACTCACCTTTGGAGTTGGAGCTTTGCTTGAAGATCCAGCCATCTATTCTGCTTTCAGTATTCGAAGATTTCAGTGATGTATTCTGATTTGTATCTGATGTATCATATTACTCTTCCGTTGTATCTGGTTTAACTCTGATGTAACTTATACATTTATATAGTAGCTTCATGAACTACTATCTCTTTTATTTCCGCTGCACTTATTACTCTGTGTTTGTGATCTGTGATTATATTTATTTACTGTATATGTTCAGTTTTGCCAAATTTAAATTAACAACGCGGTATTTTGAGCAATTCAACTCCGGCATGAGTGTCTACCTATACACTTATAATGGATGCGAATGGTCCAAAATGGCGGGTCGTTACACGGTACGTGGCGGAAACTACAAAACGATTTCGTATCGGTTCCGCATCGACCTTTTAACATCCCTTACCTTTCATATTCCACCGTTTGAAACCAATAGCTTGTTGCCTTTTGATATTTCCAGAAATTTGTTGTTTGGACATTTTATCTTCACTTTTATTTCGGTTCATTTTATTTTGTTCAGTTGCTCGTCCCTTCACTTTCTTTCTGTATCCATTTTTCTTCTTGCTTGCTATCATCTTCCACCAAAAAAAAGATGAAACAACAGCAAACAAGATAGCCTGCTCCTTTTCCCTTTCCACCCTTCGTCCAATCTCACGTCCCCACATCATCGCCTCCCACTTCATCACCGCCAAACTCCACCATCGCAGCCAGCCGATCCGTCTCCTCACCATGCTTTTCTCCTCTCCTCAACCTCCGCCCGGGCCGCACCACCTGGCTACCGAAGCTTCCTTGACTGGCCGAGACCATCTCCCTCTGTCGAACCTTCTCTTTCCCTCCTCCTTTAGTGGTTTGCATATATATGTATGTATTATATATATTTTAGTTTAAGTCTTGGTTGTTATATGATAATGTGTTAACTATATATATATGAGCAGTATTATTTATATATAGTGTAAGTTTGTTTATATTTGCATATATTTCGCATAGTAAATTTTATAATGTGACTGTATATATGAATTATATATATATATATATATATATATATATATTAATTTGTATGTATGCTACAGTTTACGAGTTTAAAGTATAAAAAGTGTATATAGTTTACACCTATCAGGCTATTATATATTATGAAGTATGAAAAGTTGTCTATGTTTATATATATACCAGCCTCTATATTTTTTGATATGATTCCAAAGTATATAATAGTTTGTTACAATTTAAAGTGTATATATATATATATATATGTATGTATGTTAGTATGTATAAGTGTATGTGTATATAAATCTTTATTTACTGTTAGTTATATATATGTTAGTCTATATAGCATATACTAGTTTATATATATACTATTTGGGTTTAAGGTTCAAGTTTTGTTTACATATATATTAGTACAGCAGTTATATATATATATATATATATATATATATATATATATATGTAGTCAGTTAGCCCATATATATGAGTATTTTATGAAATTTTTATTCTTAATTTTGTAAGCATATTTGTTTTCTGGATATGTAGTCGGAAAATTTTAAACATGATTAACTACAATATGTATATTGCCAATATACTACATATTTGATATTTGTTGGGTGACGTAAAGTTTATTTTTGTTTGTAATATAATTGCACATATAGATTTTATGTTGTAGAAGTTTGGAATATATATAATGTCTGCATTTGTATATTGATAATATATGGATTTGATGTTATATGTTTGGATATTGATTTTTGATTTTATGTATATAGATTTTAACGTGTAAAGTCATAATAGTCCACTATATTATATAAGCTGTTTGCCTATTCCTACATGTTTTATCATATATTATGTGTATATAGATTTTGACTCTAAATACTATTATAGATTGATAATGGGTATTTAAGTGTATATAAGTTATAGTATTGATTTTTAAATCTGTACGTTTAAAGTTGTATATGATTTGGTTTCGGAAAAAAAAATATCTGTGCAGTGAGATATTAGTATGTTATAGTATTTACTTAAGCTATTATTTATACTAGACAGTCTATATGATTTGTTATATATATTTTTAGGATTATTCTTTTGTATACATATATGTTAGTGTATATGTATAGTGAGTTATAGAAGTAAGCTAGTATAAGAATTTTTAGATGTATGTATTCTGTCATAATAGTTTATATAAGATTTGTAGAAACTGTTTGTTTATGTATATAGGTTTTACAAATTTATAAGGATAGACTACTGTTTATATATATAGTAAGGAGTATACGCACGTTAGTATATAGATGTTTATATAGTTGTAGTTTACACTTTTGTTATATAAGTTTGTACAGTATGCTTGTTATATTCATAATATTATAATAACTTGTTGTATTGATTTTTATAAATAAAATTGATAATTGGATTTTTCTTTAGAAATATATATATTAGTTTAAATATGAGTCTAGAATTTTATGTTAATTTTAGAGAATAGATATATGGATATAGTATCCATTTTGTTTAGTTATATCAGGTTGATTCTAATTCATTTCCATCAATTTCTATTTATCAGCCTAGTTTGTCGATTCGAGTTCTATCTTGCCTTGTTTTGAGCTTTCATGCTTGGATTCGTAACTTATCTCATTTTTTCGTTCATCTCCTCTAGCCTCGAAAGGTGAGCAATCACTCTGATTAACGTTCTTATATTTATTAAATTTGATTTCAATTGAAACGTCAATTGAAATATGCTGCTGTTAGTTATTTACATTGTTATATATATGCCATTATCTGTATCTGTTCACCTGTGACATCTGACACCATTATCTGTTATTTATATTGATGATATATGCATGTTACTGTTGTTATTTTATTATCATATCTGTTATCACTCTGCAAGTTCCCTGTTAGTATAGAATCACTATGGGTTGAAATGATACATACCCGAACGATCTTGTAGAATAGGAGAAAATCGATATGGGTTGAAATGATAAACCCAAGCGATTTTCATTAAATTGAATTTGGGATTGCGGGTTGAAATGATATATACCCGTATATATATTTAAATTGCGGATTGAAATGATAAATATCCGTATCACTTGACCATAGGGTAGAAAATTTTATACAAACACTATTGGTATATATATAAATACTTTGAAAATAATTTCTATTTTTTAAAAAGAAATATATGGTTTTAATAAATATTGATTTTAAAGATTTATTAAAGTTGATTTAATAAAGTTGATGAAAATACATTTAGTTATTTATTTAATACCTATATTTTCAAATATAGAGTTTATAATGATTTGAAATTGATTTGAAATTTATATTTATTTAAGAATTTTACTTAAATAAGTTTGATTTGAAATTTATTTAATTTGAAATTTTAAGGCTATGATTTTATAACTTGAATTTGATTAAAAGTAACTTAAATGAATATTTCAAATTTATATAAATTTAAATGGGATATTTTTTTATTTAAATTTGTAAATTTAAGCTATATTTAGATATTATTGAAATTATTAAGTAAATATTTCAAAACTAATAATAGTAAAGTGAATTTGATATATATATAAAATTATCGAATTTAGTTTTGAAATGTTGAATATATTGACTTTGATATATATTGAAATTTGAATGGCTTATTTTATGGTTCAATATGTATTTGAAAATCGATAATTTGAAATGGTTTATTGAGAAGCTGAATCGAGTTGAAATTGATGATTTGAGATTTGATTAAATTAAAATTTTGGAATTCGGGTTGATTTGAATCGATTTGTGAAATTTGAGGAAAATATTTTTTTTATAAAGTAATTTTAAATTTTATTTAAACTATTGATATTTTACTTTATAAGTTATTTTAATATAAACTATTTTAATATAAATCATTTTTAATATAAATTATTTTATTTTAAACCATTTTAACTTATAACTATTTATATAAACTATTTTATTTATAAACTATTTTATTATATATACAAATTTTAATATCTAAACTGTTTAAAAGGAAAGTGTTATGATTTCCAAAATGCTACAATTTCAAAGTGTTATGATTTCCAAAATGCTATGATTTCAAAGCTGTGATTTCCAAAGTGTTTTGATTTTTAAAAGACTATGATTTCGAAAGCGTTATTACTTTGGGAAGTGATATGATTTTGAAAATGGATATATTTGAAGTGAAAATGATATCGTATTAATTTGGGTTTTTAAATGAAAATGATATTTCGTTTTTTGAAGGTATAAACTATTTTGAAATGACCACGGTGTTATAATAACGATTGGTTGTTAAAGAGACCGGGATCGGATATGGACATACTCTCTGTCGATACCGAAAACCACTTTGACAACTGTATACGCGGTGGAGTTTCCAGAATGAAGTAGGATGGTGGCGACGATCCTAAGGTATATACGTGGACCCAACTCCCGTGAGTTGGCATAAGGTGGCTAAAACAGGAGCGATCTCGGACCAATGAGGTAGCACCTCTTATCGGACGCACCTCTTATCGGACGCACTTCTTCGATACCATTCTATTACTTTGTGATTGTTTGGGTGCACCCCTTGATTTGGGAGTGTTGTTCGAGGTGGAGCGGTAGTGGCGACTATGCGTTTTCATCAGTCCGTGTGCGTAATTGGTATATCTACCCTGGCATTGCCTTGTGTGCCGTGTCACCTACCATATCGAGCTTTACTACGAGTTGTGATTTCTCCCGTGGCCTGTGGAGTATCGAGGGTAGCCCCCATTTTGGGAGTATGCTAATGCTGGATAGACTACTGGGACTATTACGTGTTAAGGGCTATATGGGTAACCCCTTGACGCTATTAAAAAGTATGTTTATTTTATATTAGACATTATTATAATAGTGAATATTACTACATAGTAGATAGTTTTACGGATCCTTAGAGGATGGGTATCCCAAACATCCTTTGAGTTACTTGTATTTCAGTTGATATTTCACTTGAGTTGGATTTATTGATATAAGAATGTTAATCCTGACTCGAGTGTTTTGTGTTTTGCTTTACGCTCGGGTCAGACTGAGTGATACAGCATTTGAGACTCACCTTTGGAGTTGGAGCTTCGCTTGGAGATCCAGCTATCTATCGATTCTGCTACCAGTTATTCAGTTGATTTCAGTGATGTATTTAGATCTTGTATTTGATTATTTTATTGAGACACCTATGTATTCGAGACTTCTGTTGTATCCTGTTTAACCCTGTTATATATATAGTAGCTTCATGAACTACTATTCTTTTATTTCCGCTGCATTACTGTTATATTACTCTATGATCTGTGATTATTTTATTTACCGTATATGCTGAGTTTTGCCAAATTTTATTTACAATCCATTGTTTTGAATTATTCAAGTCCGGCATGTGTGGATTTATTGTCTATTTGAACGGTCCAAAATACTGGGTGGTTACAATTTGCTAATTAAATTAAAAATAAGTAGCCAACATAATAAGAAAGCAAACTAAATGAAAATTAAAAGATCAGACTTAGGGTCTAATAAAAGAATCAAAATGAATTTGGAGCAGCCCAAAGGATGAAGCGCCTAACGAAGCAGTTCATCACAGATTTCAACAATGGAGAAGCACGTCCAACCTAGTATTTTTGGGTTTTAAAGAAATATGATGTGACGCCCCACCTCTATGCTCACAATCACAAAGAGTATTAAAAGAAATACTGTCTGTTATTATGAAGAATAAGGCTGGATAGGAGCGGCCATCCGTAGTTAGGCCTTGCACTAGTATTGGTTACCTCGATAGGAGTGGTATATTTATTTTCATCTATGGCTATTACTCCCATCGACATACCCAATTCCAGTATAAAACGAACTACGATGGTTCATAATAGTTTAGGACAGTATATATAAAATAATGACACAGATAAGCTAAATGCGGAACACAGCTAATATCAAATCTCATATATATATAACTGAAGGCAGTTACAATACATTTGATACAATACATATGATATAACTACAACTGTCGACTCTGGAAGTTATATATACAAGTACATTATCGAATAATATACATGAATATATATCAACCTAGTTCAGATACACTGACTACTACAAAAATTACGACGACTACTCCAAAAGATATGAAGAGACTTCATAGCTCAAACAACAACATAAAGCAAGATATCTATAACCTGCAATAACTCGGTCTGACCCGAGTATTAAATTCAAAAGAAAATAATACACGGGTCAGTCTAATTCAAACTCGGTTATTAATGCACATAAGCAATAATAATTAAATAATCAATAGACGACAGTCACAATAATTCTCGTATATCCAATTCTTCATTAAGAGAATCAGATAACGGTAGATATAACACGAAACAGTGTTAAACAACAAATTAGCAAATTCAAATCATCAACAAAGATAAGTAAAAAGGTTATCAATGAAGATAATATGAAAACCCCAAAATTGCCTAAACAGCAATTATCAACAAAATCTAATTATTAAATAAATAATTAGAAACTCATAATCTAATTATCAATAAATAATTAGACAACAACAAAATGATCAAATCAAACCAAATCAAAGTACAATTCAAAATATATTGAATTGAACACAAAACAATTCAAAATATATTGAATTGAACACAAAACAATTCAAGAAATTGAAATATCAATTAAAACGCCAATCCTGTTTTGGCTGTAGTACGCGCTCGCGTGTACTGCCTCGCCACTACAGTGATGAAATAGGAATCAGCACAAGGTCAAATCCGAGCGATTAAGCTGGATTCAACTCAAGTGTAATGCACAGTCCAACTATAAAGTCAACATGCTCACGAAAGACTACACAAATTCAAGAAGGCACCAAACCACAAACAAAATGCAAAAGGTCAAGTCACTGACTCAACTCAACTGCAGCACCAAAGCGCAAAGGCTCGAATGACCAAGTGCACCAGAAATATGGCAACACAATCAATATACAGTGAATCAAAGCATGGTTCAAACCAGGGCAATGCATCAAAGACACAATTGACATGCAAACATCTCAAGATCACAATGTGCACAGAACAACTCACATGCATGCAACCATGACTCAAAGCATATACAAGACTGTTCATTCAGGTCTGGACAACATGGATGAACAATCAAACATGAATGGCTACAGGTTTGAAACCACAAAGGGACATACAGTGACAACATGCAAAAATGACCCAACATATCAACTGCACCAAAGATACAACAATGATACAACTTACATTCAACTACAAGCCCAAGTGACAACATGATGAATCAGACCACTCAGTAATATCCACAACAAATAAGCTCGGTGCAGCACCAAATCATATACAAGCCTCATTGAATCGAAGGAACATCAGAAACATTGAAATAATGATATCCAGTCAATGCTACAAAGATGAACCAGACAAGAAATGACAACAATAGACCAGCAAAGCAACAACTTAAGTGTAACAAGTTCAATCTAGCAGTGAGCAGTGCACATGTCATGGAAGCAGTCAGTTCTGAAGCCATAGCATAAAATTCGAACCAAAAATAAGGTCGCAGGGATTACAAACAAGAACCAAATAATGTCAACAGCACTTTCAAAAGCCGTGGTTGTCAAGAAACCAAATCTAGTGATCGAAGTCAAATGGAAATCAAATAGAGTCACGAGATAAAACACTGTCATGATGAACAAGCTATCATCAAACATACAAAATTGACAAAATCCAAGAAATCGCCAACATCGAACAAAATCGAACTGCCGAGATAAATTAAATCACAAATTCAAACGAACAAAATATAGGAATTCAAACCCTATATAAACATGAGATTGAAGTAAATGTGAGTGAAAAGAATCACTCACCTTTTTCGACGAGCCTAGAACAATCGAGCGGAACTCAAGAAATCGAGCGATCGACATAGCCAAACTCGCAATACCCAACAATCGATCAACAGAGGCGTGACTTCGATATTAATCACAAGCCCTAATTTCGCAAAGAGGAACGAACGAGAACGAGCAGCCACCATTATCTTTCGTTCGATTTATCTTTTAGGGTTGCGAAGAAGTATGAAATGGGAGGAGCGGGTATACACTGGATAAGTATCACGGCATCAAACAAACGAAAACATGGACCAGATTGCATCTTAAAGCCCACACAATATTCAATGAATTATCAAAAGAATTTTAACCCAATAAAAAAACTCCAAATTGCCATTAGCTATCAACATTAATCGTTTAACAACGATAATTAATTGTTATAAAACTCCGGATTGTTACAGACTCCCCTCCTTATAAAAATTGCGTCCCCGCAATTTTCATAATTAAAGTCGTCTATAACAATTATTTTTCTAACATAAACTGGTTAAGCTAGAAAAATAAAGATCGAGAACACAAACACCAAAGAAATCTTTTAATTTCATAAAAGAAATTCACAAATTCTCAACAAAAATCTAATTATCAATAGATAATCAGAAAACAACAAAATTGAATAAATACAATTATCAGCAATATCTAATTTTCAATTAGATGATTAGAATACAGAAATCACAAAACAGCAATATCTAATTATAGACACAATAATTAGAAAACAGAAAAATCTAATTATCGACACAATATTTAGAAAACAGTAAAATCTAATTATCAGCAAAGATAATTGGAAAACACAAATCACAAATCGCAAAACTGCAAATATCTAGTTATCCAACAAATAACTAGAAAACACGAACTTCATAATCAGCAAACTCTAACTGTCAACAGAGATAGATAGGAAACAGCAATTCAATATAATCAACATAACCTAGAATCAATTAGAGACTAGAAAATCTCATAATCAGCAAAACTAGCAAATATCCAATTATCAACAACGATAACCAGAAAACACAAATATCTAATTATCAAAAACGATAATAAAAAAACATCAGATAATCAGAAATCTCAAATCAACAAATATCTAATTATCAAAAACGATAATCAGAAATCAACAAATATCTAATTATCAAAAACGATAATTAGAAATCTCAAATATCTAATTATCAAAAAACGATAATCAGAAATCTCAAATATCTAATTATCAAAAACGATAATCAGAAATCAACAAATATCTAATTATCAAAAACGATAATCAGAAATCAACAAATATCTAATTATCAAAAACGATAATCAGAAATCAACAAATATTTAATTATCAAAAACGATAATCAGAAATCTCAAATATCTAATTATCAAAAAAACGATAATCAGAAAACACAAATATCTAATTATCAAAAACGATAATAAAAAAACATCAGATAATTAGAAATCTCAAATCAAAAAATATCTAATTATCAAAAACGATAATCAGAAATCAAAAAATATCTAATTATCAAAAACGATAATCAGAAAACATCAGATAATCAAAAATCACAAATCAACAAATATCTAATTATCAAAAACGATAATCAGAAATCAACAAATATCTAATTATCAAAAACGATAATTAGAAATCTCAAATATCTAATTATCAAAAAAATGCTAATCAGAAATCAACAAATATCTAATTATCAAAAACGATAATCAGAAATCTCAAATATCTAATTATCAAAAAAACGATAATCAGAAATCAACAAATATCTAATTATCAAAAACGATAATCAGAAATCTCAAAACAACAAATATCTAATTATCAAAAAACGATAATCAGAAATCAACAAATATCTAATTATCAAAAACGATAATCAGAAATCAACAAATATCTAATTATCAAAAACGATAATCAGAAATCTCAAAACAACAAATATCTAATTATCAAAAACGATAATCAGAAATCAACAAATATATAATTATCAAAAACGATAATCAGAAATCTCAAATATCTAATTATCAAAAAAACGATAATCAGAAATCAACAAATATCTAATTATCAAAAACGATAATCAGAAATCTCAAATATCTAATTATCAAAAAATCGATAATCAGAAATCAACAAATATCTAATTATCAAAAACGATAATCAGAAATCTCAAATCAGCAAATATCTAATTATCAACAAAGATAATTAGAACTCAAATCACAAATATCTAATTACCTGCAGATAATTAAAAACAACAAATATCTAGAAATCAATTAAGATACTCTAGAAAATCAACATAAAAGGTTGGATCGATCCCATCAGATGGCGAGTTTTAGCTACGCCGCACGTGCATCAACAAATGGCTAAAGCCTACCAAGTACTATGATTTTTTGGCACCCAACAAATGACCCGAAGGTCCAACAAATGACCCGAAGGTCTAGTACTGGTAATTGATCCGAAGGTCCAACAAATGACTCGAAGGTCCAACAAAGTGGCTCGAAAGCCCAACAAAATCATCTAAATCATCAAACAACAGATGTTTCAATTAACGAGTCCGGAATTAACCGAAATAGCAAACGCACATGTCCCATACCACGTGTTTTACTAAATCGTTAGATTCTCTTCATCGTTTCCTTGAAAGTGCAAAATTGTGTATTTTAAATAAATACATTTTGCGTTCTCAAATGGACAAGTCCGGAATTAAGCGAATTAGTAAAAGTTAGGGTTCATAGTCCACAATTTTGCTGAAGCGTTTAAATCGCTTCCTCATTCTTTCGAAAGCGCAAACTGTAAAAAAAATTTGAAAACAATTTTATTTTAAAAACAATTTTCAAACACGTGATTAAAATAGCAATATCAGTAGCAATTTCGAAAAGGAAATTGTACTTCCCAAAACACCGTAAAATCGGATCACAAAATTAGTGCGGAATAACCGCTTGAAAATCCACTTTAAAATTGACGGTTACTGAAGTCAAAGCGACAGTAATTTTTAAACGTCAAAATCTCATCAACATAATTCGCATCAAAATATAATACCAGTGAATTTTCATTCATTACAAATGTCAACAAAACACCGTGCTTCAAAAATTTAGCACAAGTGTAAAAATCCCATTATAAAAATAACGGCAACTAAATAAGTTCAAACCAAACACCGGTTCAACGTAAAATTAATGTAGTAACGTGCAACTCAAATCTGCACGTACACTACAAAATGAACAAAGAAATCACTAGATTATATCTTCAATGAAGATATATTTGAAACAGCAAAATCTAATCAATATGATTAGCATAAAAGAAAACCAGCAAAAATCTCAACAAAATCAAGACCACCGGTTAAACAAAACAATGAAACTAATTTCATTTTAATATTTTGATTTTTAAATCAAAAGATTATCAGCTGTACTCAGCGAAGACAGTCTCACTGTTTGCGCTGCGCACTCTGATAAACAGAACACAAATCGATCAAATCATCAGAACACAATTTCACTTTTATTTTTAAATAAGGATATTTAAAAATTTCATCATAATTTTAAAACTTTAGTTTTGACTCAAAACACAACTAAAAACATCGACAAATAGTTGTAACACATGTTCCATCTAAGTTATGTTTTATATTATGTCCATAAACCCCAAGCTCTGATACCAACTGTGACGCCCCACCTCTATGATCACAATAACAAAGAGTAAAAGAAATACTGTCTGTTATTACGAAGAATAAGGCTGGATAGGAGCGGCCATCTATAGTTAGGCCTTACACTAGTATTGGTTACCTCGATAGGAGTGGTATATTTATTTTCATCTCTGGTTATTACTCCCATCGACATACCCAATTCCAGTATAAAACGAACTACGATGGTTCTTAATAGTTCAGGACAGTATATATAAAATAATGACACAGATAAGCTAAATGCGGAACACAGCTAATATCAAATCTCATATATATATATATATATATATATATAACTGAAGGCAGTTACAATACATTTGATACAATACATATCATACAACTACAACTATCGACTCTGGAAGTTATATATACACGTACATTATCAAATAATATACATGAATACATATCAACCTAGATCAGATACACTGACTACTACAAAAATGACGACGACTACTCCAAAAGATATGAAGAGACTTCATAGCTCAAACAGCAACCCAAAGCAAGATATCTACAACCTGTAATAACTCGGTCTGACCCGAGTATTAAATTCAAAAGAAAATAATACACGGGTCAGTCTAATTCAAACTCAGTTATTAATGCACAGAAGCAATAATAATTAAATAATCAATAGATGACAGTCACAATAATTCTCGTATATCCAATTCTTCATTAAGAGAATCGGATAACTGTAGTTATAACACGAAACAGTGTTAAACAACAAATCAGCAAATTCAAATCATCAACAAAGATAAGTAAAAAGGTTATCAATGAAGATAATATGAAAACCCCAAAATTGCCTAAACAGCAATTATCAACAAAATCTAATTATTAAATAAATAATTAGAAACTCATAATCTAATTATCAATAGATAATTAGACAACAACAAAATGATCAAATCAAACCAAATCAAAGTACAATTCAAAATATATTGAATTGAACACAAAACAATTCAAAATATATTGAATTGAACACAAAAAAATTCAAGAAATTGAAATATCAATTAAAACGCCAATCCTGTTTTGGCTGCAGTACACGCTCGCGTGTACTGCCTCGCCACTACAGTGATGAAATAGGAATCAGCATAAGGTCAAATCCGAGCGATTAAGCTGGATTCAACTCAAGTGTAATGCACAGTCCAACTATAAAGTCAACATGCTCACGAAAGACTGCACAAATTCAAGAAGGCACCAATCCACAAACAAAATGCAAAAGGTCAAGTCACTGACTCAACTCAACTGCAGCACCAAAGCGCAAAGGCTCAAATGACCAAGTGCACCAGAAATATGGCAACACAATCAATATACAGTGAATCAAAGCATGGTTCAAACCAGGGAAATGCATCAAAGACACAATTGACATGCAAACATCTCAAGATCACAATGTGCACAGAACAACTCACATGCATGCAACCATGACTCAAAGCATATACAAGACTGTTCATTCAGGTCTGGACAACATGGATGAACAATCAAACATGAATGGCTACAGGTTTGAAACCACAAAGGGACATACAGTGACAACATGCAAAAATGACCCAACATATCAACTGCACCAAAGATACAACAATGATACAACTTACATTCAACTACAAGCCCAAGTGACAACATGATGAATCAGACCACTCAGTAATATCCACAACAAACAACTCAGTGTAGCACCAAATCATATACAAGCCTCACTGAATCGAAGGAACATCAGAAACATTGAAATAATGATATCAAGTCAATGCTACAAAGATGAACCAGACAAGAAATGACAACAATAGACCAGCAAAGCAATAACTTAAGTGTAACAAGTTCGATCTAGTAGTGAGCAGTGCACATGTCATGGAAGCAGTCAGTTCCGAAGCCATAGCATAAAATTCGAACCAAAAATAAGGTCGCAGGGATTACAAACAAGAACCAAATAATGTCAACAGCAGTTTCAAAAGCCGTGGTTGTCAAGAAACCAAATCTAGTGATCGAAGTCAAATGGAAATCAAACAGAGTCACGAGATAAAACAGTGTCATGATGAACAAGCTATCATCAAACATACAAAATTGACAAAATCCAAGAAATCGCCAACATCGAACAAAATCGAACTACCGAGATAAATTAAATCACAAATTCAAACGAACAAAATATATGAATTCAAACCCTATATAAACATGAGATTGAAGTAAATGTGAGTGAAAATAATCACTCACCTTTTTCGACGAGCCTAGAACAGTCGAGCGGAACTCAAGAAATTGAGCGATCGACATAGCCAAACTCGCAATACCCAATGATCGATCAACAGAGGCATGCCTTCGATATTAATCACAAGCCCTAATTTCGCAAAGAGGAACGAACGAGAACGAGCAGCCACCATTATCTTTCGTTCGATTTATCTTTTAGGGTTGCGAAGAATTATGAAAAGGGAGGAGCGGGTACACTGGATAAGTATCACGGCATCAAACAAACGAAAACATAGACCAGATTGCATCTTAAAGCCCACACAATATTCAATGAATTATTAAAAGAATTTTAACCCAATAAAAATAACTCCAAATAGCCATTAGCTATCAACATTAATCGTTTAACAACGATAATTAATTGTTATAAAACTCCGGGTTGTTACATATGAGACTTCAACGGAATGTGAGGATACTCTATGATGGCCCTCTGGGTAGGCATAACAAAGCTGCATCCCCGGAGGCAGGTCTGTAGGTGTTCCATCAAAAGAGTATGCCTTGACTGCATTTGTATTATAGGCCTAACGAAGCGGACCTTTGTAGGCAGTCAGAAGAGCTTGGTGTTTGTAGTAGGGTATTCGTATGTCTAGTACTTGCAAGTAAGGTTAAGGATAGTCGCATGTAGATATTGGCCAGCATCAAGATTAAGAGCGCTTTCGGGAAAGACTAGAGTTAAACCAACATGCCAATGATTCTTTCACTATCGAGACATTGGATGGGAGGCACCGCCAATTGGATGTTAGATTGTTTGCAGTAGGGCACGGCCACTTAAATCTTTAGAAGTCTTTTGATTAGCTGAGAGGTGGCTGCGTGGGACCATAGCCACGATGAGAAAGGGACAGACCAACTAGAATATCAGTATTGTAGGCCTGACGAAGCGATCCTTTACAGATATAGAAAATCCCCGACTGAGTTCCGTACAAGGTAGACCTTGTTCGCGGGTTTGAGATAGTGGACAGAACGATTACGTAGTCCTCAATGTACGCACTGGGTGGTACATTGTGGATGTCTGAGCACTGGTATAGACTAGTGCGGACGCGATTTATGTTTTCATAGTAAGTAGTGGAGCATTTGTACTGTAGGTCTTACAAAGCGGTCCCTTACAGATGTAGTTTCGGAACGCTCTCAAAGCTAGACGATGGAGTCCTTTTCGAGGAGGATACGGAAGGTACCATGGATGGTACCGAGGACCAATATGGTCATTGGGAATGTAGCAACATATATGTATATATTAGTTATTAGGTTTTTATCTGCTATGGAGTAAATGGGCACGGTTCACGAATAGAGGTGAGAATATTGTAACCTAATGAACCTAATATAAGAGTAAATGGAAATAAAATGATATATGTAGAATTAAGTCTAGAAGTATATAACTTATCCATTCACCAGAACTTTTGTTCTAACCCCCTCCACATAACATCCTACAGGTTAGGTATATGGTAGAGACTTCTCGTCTATGTGTCAGTTGCTAGGGAAGTGTCATTATTTGGTTGAGTATTTACTTACTATTATATTTTAATCAATTCCGCTGTGAGATAGATAATTGAGCTCTGATGTATTTATCTTTGCCTATTTGCAGGATACCAGATTCCCAACTCAGGTTTCAGTGGGCTTGGGTTCTAGCATTTTTGCGAAAAATCTGGACCCACTAGAGTTCGGGTTGTTACAAAAGATTTATAACGTATACAAATATTGATTATTATTGTTTTTATAATTAAATGATTTTGAAAGCCAAGTAAATGTTTAATTAGCAATCTTTTGGAAGTATATATATATATATAAGTATGGTATTAAATGAGGATTTGAAAATAAATTATTAGAGTTTTATTGAAACTAGTATATTTGATAATATGTGGAAGTAAAATTTATATAAATTTTTGTGATAAAATTGTGTTAACTTGGTCGTTGAGTGTGTTAAGGATTTTGATCGATGTAGGTGCACATGTATTCGATAAAGATTATTAAACGCTTGAATGAGAAAGTTGAACTTTAAAATTTAATCTTTTTAAATATTTGAGTAAAACTTAAATATTATAAGAAACATGGTATATTTAAAATAACTATTTATAAAGAATTAGTATTTTGGTAAGAGCAATATTTGAAATTTATATTTGTAAAGAAAATTGTATATATGTACTTCTAACACTTCGCTATCGGGCACTGGCCTTGCCAGAGTTTGATACTGAAGTGCAATGGGCGGTGGCTTTGCAGGAGTTCATTTTAGGGGTTATCCTAAGTGGTTGTTTCTTTTGAGGAGTATTCATCATTTTTTTGTGGAGATTTTTATTTTTATTTTTTGTTACCTTCCAGGCATGTTGGCAGCTCCAATTTTTTCGGTGCTCTATATATGTATATGGGTGCTCTCCTCTATTAGAAGATCACACATTTCTCTCAAAAAAAAGAAAATTGTATATGCTTGTATGTATTTTAGTGATTGTGGCGGTCATTGGATATTAGTGCACAACTGCGATCACTAGCGTGACATTATTGATTATATCAATGTTGCATCTAATTCGTATTAGTAATCACTATAATAAATGGCGAGGCAACATCACTCTATGTTATAGTTCTGAAAATTTGTGAATATAAGTGTGTGTGTGTGTGTCTGTGTGTCTATGTGTCTCTGTGTGTGTGTGTTTGTGTGTGTGTATTTGACGATATTTTTATTTAACTAGAAATATGTAATGTTATAGAGTTTTGGAATTTTAAGATATGAATATATATTTATAATTTGAAGATTTACTTTGAAATAAAGTGTTTTATTTTGAAATGTGATAGAATATGGGTTTAGTTATTTTATTTTTGGATGGATGGAAAATTTTCTGATAATAAAATACTTTGAAGTTTACTTGAAAAGAAATTTGAATTTGAATTGAGTTTGAACTAGAATAAAATGAATTTTTTTGGAAAATAATAATTATAATATATATATATAAGATATATATATATATATATGATATTTGAAAAGGAAATTATTTAAATGAAGAGTTTTGTGAATTTGTAAAGTAATTTTTCATTTTGGGTACATGGTTAGTATTTAAAAATGAAGTTGAAATAATATGACTAAGTTAGCATGATTGGTTTGTTTTATATTCTTCCTTATGGGAAATTGTGAGGATGCAATTTTGTAAAGGGAGAAGTCTGTAACAACTCGATTTTTAAGTAATGTTTAATTAGATTTAATAATTGTATACTTAAATTGGAATTTGGAGATTTGACTAATAAATTGGTTTACAAATTACTTAATTTTGGGTTTAAAGTGTGAATATTGTGTATTTGAATTTAAACAAGCTAAAAATGTGGCAATAATATTTTATAAAAGAGATGTAATTGTAATAAATTATTGGTTTGTGAAAGAAGTGATTTTTAAATGGGAATTCGTATTTATTTAACTTAAAGAGAATTTAGTTTAAAACTTAAAAGAAAGTGAGAATATATATTCACTTATCATATTCTAAAGCCCAACCCAAGAAATCTAGCCCAAAATCTATTCCATAATTCTCTTCCTCCCTCTAAAACATTCATGTACACTACTTGGTGATAATTATCTTCTTTCTGAAGCATTTCTTTTATCACCCTTCTCATCTTCTAAATTAAAAACAAATCGTATAAATTGTTATAAATCACCAAATTCAAGTATATTTATCTCAACGCCAATAGACACTTTCGACACCAACAGGGCGAGTTTATCGTTCATGAATTTGGGAACAAGATGCATATACTGGGAGAAAACATTACATAGGAAGTTTGAGGTAAGTTTAACCTCACAAACCTATGTCTAAACACTTAAATTTGTGTATATATTAGTCAATGAACTGATTTTATGGTTATGAATGATTATCACATTAAATTGCAAGCAATTATGCATTGAAACTAATAGAGGAATAAAGAACCTGGAGCGTATTTGCTCCAGATCACCTTCGACCGGTGGACTGATCATGAATGACCATCGCATCGGCGGGGTTTCCTCTTTAGCAGCTGCATGTAGGGGATAGATTATGTTTGTGTCTGTATATGTTAGTGTTGTTAGTGTGAGTGTGTTAATGTGTTGCCTGTATATTTATATATGTGTAGTGTTGTGTTTGAGTAGGTGTTGAGTGTATGTGTATTGTTGTGTGCGTAGAAGTGTATGTGTGCAAAAGTGTGTGTGTTTCAGGGTGTGTGTTAGTGCATGATTATGCATGTGTTTGTGTGGGTGTGCAATGTTTACGTGTGTGTTACAGCAAAGTTTGAGTGTTTTTGTGTAGTGTGCATGTGCACGAGTTGTGTGTATGTGCCTGTGTTTGTATGTTTTGGTGTGTGAATGTTTTTTTTTGAAATAAGGTTAATGGGCTGAGCCCAGTACAAACCGGCATCTCTTAAGACAATACAAATGAAATCAAAACCCTAGCCGACAAACACAACTCTCTGCCTCAAGCCCTAAAACAAATAATGGCGACGAGGAAACTCGAACGCGAGAGCTTAGATCTCTTCAGTCTTCTCCTTACCACTACTCTCACCTCTCTCCCAATAAGAAAGCCCATGATTGAGCTTGCTTCTCATACTACTGTCAGCTTTGCAAGAGTTTGCGTAGTTATTCAAACCAGCGACTTGATTTCTTAAGCTAAAATTTACAGATCTGGTGTCATTGCGACCCAGATCTGTAGATTTGTAGCTATATTCTCCAGCTCTACGATGTCTGATGATTTGGAGCCCATTGTCGCTCTGGGTAGACTGCGGATGAGAGCTTAAGTCGTTTTGATGAGCCTTCGGATTGAGGAGATAACGTTCTGTATGCTTGCAACCAGCATCTTTGCTCCATAGATCCGCTAGGAAGTCAAAATTGGTTTGGTCTTTAACTTTTTTCTTTGATTTCTGAAGAATGATTCTGCTATCATTATCAATAATCAGCCATCTTTGCTCTTTGGACATCTTAAGCTTGTTATGAGTACGATTATTTCTCTCTTTCCAAATATGATATACAGCTGTGGTTATCAGAACATGAGCAAGATCTTTTTCGAGAGATTTTCCTTTGAAATGTTTGGAGATGTCCATGATAATCTGCTCTAAATCCATGCTGCTAACATTGTTTATGTTCATCTTAGCTTTTATCTGGCTCCATATGTAATAACTGAAATTGCATTCAAAAAATAAGTGAGAAACAGTTTCATTTTCTAAGTTGCATAGGGAACAAAGTGAAGGATTATTTCTTCCCCATTTATTGATTAAATCCTGAGTTGGCAATCTGTTTTTAATAGCAAAATAAGTACAGATAGCCATCTTAGGATTGTTTACTTTGTTCCAAATGCACTTATACCACTCAACAGTAGGCTGCTTGATTCTAATATGCTCCCTAGTTTTCTTAAAGGAGAACTTACCATTGATGCTAGCTAACCAATCCCAATGATCACTATCTGCATTAGGGTCTAAAGGTATATTAGCAATAAAGTTTTTATGAGGATTAGTAATTGGGTGCAGGTGAGGCTGCCATTGATTGTTATTGATTATGACATTAACATTAGCTTTAGCTTCACCACAAATAACAAGATTATCCCAACCCACTCTATTAATATGTGTGCATGCTGACTTGCATGTATGATTTTTGTATGTGGAACGTTGGATTGCTTTATGGAGTGTCATGTTTCTATTTTCTTCTTTCTAATAAATTTATGTATCTGCCAATCATGAAATTAAAGTCTACGCATCCGCCAGTCTACAAATAATATGCAAGTTGAATGCATAATGATTTAGAAACTGATGGCTTGTAAAAGAAATTAATTTTCATAAAAATATAAAGACTAAATTCTATAAATATTTCCATTTATTGCGGTTTATGTATATGTTGAATCATGTTGAAAAATGTTATATTTTTCTTCATTGATGTGTCTTATCACAAAGTATAACAAATAGAAGGCATACAACCCAGAATAACTACTGTCGTGACCAGCTTTTATCATCTAGTCGCAATAATTTCGTGCACCTAGTAATAAAGAGAAAAGGAATAAACTACAATGATGTTAGGTTAAGCTCTCTTCTGTTATGTACGGTTTTATTATTATCATTATTGTTGTTGTTATTATTATTCTTGTTTGAGTTGCTAGATGTGTATGCACATTTTAATAATCAATGACGTCTATAATTTCATTTAAATAAACTAAAATCAATATACATAAACTCTTACATAAATTTTATTAAGATATTATACTTGAATATAAAATAGATCTATAATCGTCTTTTAAGATTATAGAAAAATATATAATGTTCTCTATTTGATATTTTACAAGTTCCAAAAATATATTTTATAAAATTTTGGACATAAATAAAGTTTTAGAAATATATTTTATAGATTTCAAGAATAATAAATTGATTTGGATAATTTGAATTTATTTAACAGTAGTTTTTAATCATAAGGAATTATGGAATAATTTCCATAAAAAATATTTAACTTTATAAACTATTTTGGAAGTTTAAATTGATAACTTTTCTAAGGTTATTAGCAAATATTTAACTAATTATTAATTACATTGAAGATTGAGAAATAGGATATTCAATGTGAATAGCATGACTATACTTGAGTTTATTTCTCACTGCTCTATGAATATTTCTTTATTGTTCGTTTCTAAGTAATTATCATTCATCTCTTAATATTTATTTTGTTATAGTAAAATTATATATTTTGAATATTTCGTTATTAAGTATTGATTGATTCATTTATTTATATTTATTTGAATAACCTATTTTTATGTTAGTTTCTGATTTTGATTTCTTATCTTCTTTATATATAATTCGGTGATATGAGTGATTCACCATTGATATTGATTTAGTTGATGATCTGATATAATACGGTGACGACATCCTTCTATGATTTTGTGCTATTTTATTCTATGTGACGAGAAACTAGAATAAACAGTATAGTGATACCGTCTGGTATGGGACTTTTGGTAATACTTTTTTAGTTATTCTTTGGACTCATTACAAAGGATATTGAAGGAGCAAGTGTGATGTGTGAGCATTGAATAAATGGACTAGTAACATGCAACCGTATGGGATGCTATTGTGTTATATGTTCGATCATTCTTTGCTTGTAGATGACACTCATACGGGGGTATTTGGTGTGACTCTCTATGGTGAGTATATTTGTAGGCTAGACGTAGCCTTAGATTATATATATTGTATGTATCTGTATATTTTTTGTACAACTCCCTTTATGTTTCGGGAGTAAACAAGATTGGTCATTATCCACCCTGGCGGCCTGATCGTGGGATCGCACCCCAGATCTATGATACCATTGTTGTTTATAGTATTCGATGTGCATCACAAGATTAGTAGTTGATTTCCCATTATGTCACATAGGCCAGAAGTCTGTTACCACAGCGGCACATGTTCGTAGTCGTGGCTGAAGAGTCTACGCATTGTCAAGCCTATAATTTATCATTATCATGATACCAAGAGGGTAGAGGTAATGGTAACAGATGACTATAGGAGTCGTGTCATATAGACCACGTGTAGCTCTTGGAGCAAGCATACGTGTTGTTAGTCTCCTATTTGGTTCTGATGTATGTGTATGTATGTAGGTTGTATATAAGCATATACTATATGTGAGATAAGATTGTACCTAAGACTGTGTCCAGAGTATGGTCAACCCCGTATCCTTCCTAGGCAGACGGCCTACCCTTTATAGGTAGACGACTTACTTATTATTAATTATATTTGGATATTGTCATAAGCTGGCTCAAATCTTTCTTATTAAATTAAGGGATTCAACATGTTACTTTATTATATGAGATTTAGAAAGATAGTGGGCACTGCTTCGTTATTGCCTGACCTCACTTGAGGACATCTCATTATTGATTATTTCTGGATTTAGATGATGATTTCTTGATATGTATGATTCACTCATTTGTATTGATTCTGTGATTTCTAATTTGATGTGTTTTCTATATGGATGATGACATCTTTTGATATCGCAACTGGTTGATTTCATATGGTTTTGGGTTATTCATGTGATCTGAAGTCTGATGACTATTTATGGTATTATACATATATTCTAGGCATAAATTTCAATATTTAATTACATAATATGTCTCCTGATGATTTGAGTATTTCTGATAGTGTTATTATACTCCCATTCCTTGTTTACATAATATTTATTTTACTATAGATTCTTGATTAGATATAGTCTTACCTGTGTATTATTTATAATACTTGGGTCAATCCAAGACATTTCAGGTACATGGACGACATAACCATCATTTATTTTATTGGGCGTAGAGGAGACATATATTAGGATTATGATATAATATTGTATGACATTGATTAATTATATATATATATATATGATATTAAGTTATATACTGATTTTTTATCATAGTATATTGAGATGTTTTGTATTTTTATAGACCTACATGTTATGTATTATTTTCTATCACTGTGATTGACTTTGCGTTCCCTGTTATTCACAATATATATCATATTTGTTCTTGGAGGCACACATGTCTATTGCTTTGTACTGATACTGTGTACATATAGGTGAGTTATTTATTCGATTTTTGAATATGTACCAATGTTAGTCAAAGTGAATATTCATGTATGTACCTCATATATCCTCATTCTTTGTATTATCTGATAGTATTACTCTGTAATACTCTTGGATAGTATGGGTATAGAGGTGGGGTGTCACAAAATCTATCGTGAGTCATTTCATAGTTATCCAATATTGATTAGTACGTAACCCCTTGGTGCCTCCACCAGCCATGAGTAATACACCGTCCATCGTTTGGAGAGCATTACGTACTCTAATCTTAATGGATGCATTGATGTTCGGTCTCGATACGTATTGACTAAGAATATTTAAAATGATGTGTTTATTATATTGTGATATAATACTCATGATTACAACTTTTTGTAAAAACTATCACAAACACACTATTTACGGATTTTTTATTAAATATACTTTAATTAAACAGTTAATTATTTATAACATATTATAACAAGTATATAACAGAAAGAAAACACTTTTTAATATGAATGAGTGTTGATTAAAGTGTTAATAATTTAAAATAAATTACAGAACTGTCCCTAGGGCATACTCCTAACTCTATCATGTATATGTACATTCATATTTGTATTAGTATTTTGAGACAACCATTAACTATGTACATAATTGCTATATTTCACATGCACGATATGCACACATGAGTATATAATGAAATATGCATTAACTATTTAAATATTCATTGGTTAAATTTATTAATGAAATAAGTCATAAAATAAAATAAAACATGATTTTATTTAAACTAATTAGATTGGATCTATGACAACCCTTTAGACTTCACGGGCCCAATATGATCCAGAATAGGGCTTTTTTTTTGAAATCCACCTATCTAACCCTGTAACACCTCGCATTTTTATAATTAAATAATCAAATAATGATAAATAGTGAAAATAAACATTTTTTTAATTGTCGGAATATGGCCTCGAAACTGATACCGTTATGTTCGTGGCAATTTTCTGATCAATTTCCATATATAACTTGTCGAAATCTGATTTAATACGAAGAAATTACAAAAGAAACAAAAATCAGAGAAAACAAAAAGAAAAAAATATAATATATGGGTCGACCCATGGATCGACCCACAATCCCCAAGGTTGACCGCTAGGTCGACCCTAAGAGAGCACAGGTCGACCCTAGGGTCGACCCGAATAGTATCCTGGACGACAATTCGTCCGGGTGCATGACGAACTCCTCAAAATCGATTTTCGCGCTATTTGAGCCATACGTTGATAGATCTGATGGCTCCAAACAACCCTATGACGTGGTGGCTTCGGATTCAATCTAAGAATCCAATGGTTTGAGATCCCCAAACTCCAATATAAATAGGACCCTAGGCCTAGATATTTTCTCAGGATCAGATTTTCTCCCAAATGGGTTCGTTGCTTGAGGCTGGACCCTAAAAAGAAAATATTTATAGGGAGAAGATCTTCTCAATAAAAATATTTGACATCTAAGATGGGGATCCAGGAAGACCATGGAGCCAAGCTAAGCACAAGAAAAGCTAAGGACGACAAGTGAGTGGATTCAATTATATATCTTTTACGTTTATGATATATTATCGTTAGATTCCCATTAAATAATTTTATTCAATATTTATTTCAGAAATGAATTCTGTTAATTAGTTATGCTGAGACTATAAATTGTATAAGAGATCTTATATGTAATTATTTATATGGAAAATAGTAATCAAATTAAATATGAATAATACAAGGCTTGACAGTTAGAGAAAGGCATAAGCCTAAAAATAAGAAATTTACAATTATTTACATCTATTTTAAAAGTTGAAACTTAGCCTGTAAATGTTAGCCTCTTTTTATTACTTTTTACGCGAATAAAATAGTAAAGAGAAGAATTCGCAAATACGGACTAAAATAGAAGAACGCTAGACTTACATAAATTATATGTAAATAAGAAAAGTTGAAATAAAAAGAGAAAAATAGAAATTTGCGGTAAATTATGCTAAAACGGTGAAAAATAAATTAAAAGGGAAAATTTAATAACTTGATAGGGAAGTAAGTGATAGATTAGTTGGTTGGCATAGAAGAGAGAATAAATATCCATCGTTTAATATTTAAAAGATAACGACAAACGTAATTACAAGAGTAAAGGAAAGAAAAAGGGAATTAGTGTAAAATAGAGACACTACTGTGTTTTGCACTACCCAAAAAGTAAAGAAATAATAAAGGAATAGCTTGCAATTATGGATTATTGTTTATAGCTTCATTTAGTATTAAAATTGGAAATGGATTTTTAGCACAGTTTTCGTAACCAACCAAATAGAATAGAACTACTTCCTAGAATATAAGAAAAAAAGTGAAGAATTAAAGGAAGTAAAGAAGAAATCAAGTTAATAATTAAGACAAGACTAGAAGTAATTAACAGAAATGTATCTAGGTCTACATTTACTGCGCAGATAATAGAATAAAAGCAAAGTAGTTATTATGATATATAAATTTGTGACAGTCGGACGTAGTCCCAAGCCAAGATTGTCATATAATATAAGAGAATTAAAGAGAATTAGATATCATAATAAAAGAAGACAGACTAGAATAGAAAGAGACGCTTGTGATTATATTTATAATATATTGATTATAAAAAATATATTAGTGACAATTGCAAGTAAAATTATAACATATGTTATAATTAAGTAGAAAGAACAGAAAAGGCTTATTTTAAGACTTAAATTAAGTTAATAAGAAAATAGAGCAGAAATAACAGAAGAGGCTTATTTTAATAAACTTAGATCTTGGATTAAGTTAATAAGCAAGATAATAGAAGTGGTGCATACCAACAGCATTCTCTTTCAGTCTGGAACTGATGGTCTCATAATAGTTAGGTGAGGCTGGGACAAGATTATGCTAATTAGGGTAAATAAGTAGCCAACAAAATAACAAAAGTAACTAAACACAAAATAAAAGATTAGACTTAGGGTCTAATAAAAGAGTAAGATGCGTTTGAAGCAGCCCAAAGGATGAAGAGCCTAACGAAGCAGTTAATCACAGATTTCAGCACAGAAGAAGCACGTCCTACTTAGTTATTTTGGGCTAGAAGTGACGCAGCGGATTAACAAAAACAAAGTAGATCGATGAAAGTAGCAATCGATGGATTGATGGATACTGAAATGCCCAAATTCGTTGATCCGAAGATACCGAATTCTAGCTATCTCTGACACGTTGATCGCGCATGATACCGTGAAAAGAGATCTTCAATTCTTCGAGCGTTGATCAAGCGCACTTGATTCCGCGAATCGGCTTCAACAATCGAAGATTCGAGCGCACTCGAATGTCGAAGGTGGAGATAGGAGATTACACTCAACTACCGATTTTAATTGAAAGCACAAAGCTAATAAACAATAATTTTATTCAAAAATCAACAACCTCAAAATGTACAACGCACTCCCTATTTATAGCAGTTTCACGCCCAATCCTTAAGTCGTAGACGACTTACGACTCATCCAAGGTCGGCAGCGATTTAACAGATACACGGTTCACATTACAACACATTATCGACTTAACAAAATACAAACACGACTCAATCTTAGGTCGTTACGCGACCTACGACTTAGATTAGATCGTTAACGACCTAATTACAACATACATCGACTTAATGAATTACATTCAAACGACTTACGACTTACGACTTAAAGAAATACAGACTCATTACAGCACTTAGGTCGTAGACGACCTAACGACTCACGACTCAAGAACGAAAGACTAACGACTTAAAGCGAATGCAACTTCCCGACTTATGACTTAGCATTCAACGACTCAACTAAGTCGTAACCCACTTCTCCTTCCTGCTTCTTGTTAAGTCGTGGATGACTTACAGCCGTGCCGTTAGATCGTGTGCGACTTATCAAACCCGAACGACTTAAGCTCTCGTTATGCCGTAACTTCTTTTCATCTGATCTGTTAGGTCGTAGTTTTTTTTCCCGAGCTTTGTTAAGTCGCAACCTGCTGGAATTAAGTCGTAGCTCCCCCTCACGTGGTTCCTTAGGTCGTGGACGACCTATAGCTTCTTCCTTAAGTCGTGTGCGACTTAGACCTTCATCTCTGGCCTGAGCTGCATCATCCTCCCCAGGTTGAGAAAAATTCGTCCTCGAATTTGTAAATTCTTCCACATCGGCTCATTCATCCCCATAATATGGTACGAGATGCTTAACATTGAACACGTCAGAAGTGTACACATCCTCCGGCAGCTTTAACTTATAAGCATTTTCATTAATCCGTTTCATGACTTCTACAGGACCAATTTTTCTGGCTTTCAACTTGTTATAAGCGCCCAGTGGAAAACGGTCCTTTGTTAACATAGCATATACCAAATCTCCTTCATTAAACTCAACACTTCTTCGCTTCAGATCTGCAGAGCGTTTATACTTCTCATTCGCCTTCTCCAATCGTTCCTGGATGATTTTATGACATTCAGTCAACCCATCAACAAAATCAACAGCTCGTTTAACCGTCCCCTTTGGTTGTGGTACTACCGTTAAGTCCAACGGTCCCTTTGGAATACTAGAATATACAATATGAAATGGACTAAATCCCGTACTACGATTCACTTCATGATTATGAGCAAACTCTACCAGACATAACTTCATGTCCCAACTCTTCAGATTATCTTTCACCAGACATCGCAATAAATTCCCCAGCGATCTGTTAACCACCTCTGTTTGCCCATCAGTTTGTGGATGGTAAGCGCTACTAAAATTCAGCTTCGTTCTGATCATCTTCCACAAACTTAGCCAAAAATGACTCAGGAAACGAGTATCCCTATCCGACACAATAGATTCTGGCAATCCATGAAGTCGATAGATTTCTTTGAAAAATAATTGAGCGACATGAACAGCATCCGCCGTCTTCTTACAAGCAATAAAATGTGCCATTTTCGAAAATCGGTCAACCACCACATAAATGGAATCGTTACCACGCTGTGTTCTCGGCAACCCCAACACAAAGTCCATACTCACATCAACCCAAGGCTTAGTTGGTACAGGTAACGGCATATATAATCCAGCGTTGGTCGCAGTTCCTTTCGAAACCTGACAGATATGACATCGCTCCATAAATCTTTCCACTTCTTTCCTCATTGATGGCCAAAAGTAAGACTGAGAGACCAAATATAATGTATGATCACGTCCTACATGTCCTTCCTCGTGCAACTCCTTGATAATCTTCATTCTCAAGCTGCTATTTGGTATACATAATCGATTTCCTTTAAACAAGAAACCATCCACCAACATAAATTCATCCGCACTCCCCTCCTTAACTTTCTCAACAAATTTCATAAAGTAAGGATCTTCTTCAATCAGCTCTGGCAATAATTCAAAACCTTTCACCTCAACTTTCATTGTTGTCAATAAATGACTCCTCCTACTCAAAGCATCAGCCACACGATTCGTCACTCCTGACTTGTGTTTGACAACAAAAGTAAATTGTTGTAGGTACGCAATCCACGATGCATGTCTCGCTGAAATCTTGTCTTGCCCTTGTAAATGTTTCAACGCCTCATGATCAGTGTAAAGAACAAACTCTTTTTGAAATAGATAGTGTCTCCAATGTTTAATAGCTTGCACAACAGCATAAAATTCCACATCATATGTACTATATCTCATCTTCGCTCCCGATAGCTTCTCACTAAAATATGCAATAGGACGTCCCCTCTAACTCAACACTCCTCCAATCCCAACCTTGGATGCAGCAGTATGTAGTTCAAATACTAATTGAAAATCTGGTAATACTAGAATTGGTGCTGAAGTCAAGAGTTCTTTAATTCGCTCAAAAGCAATTCATGCTTCCTCTGTCCAAGCAAACTGTTTACCCTTCATACAATCAGTCACAGGTGCCATCACACTACTAAAGTGTGGAATAAACCTTCGATAAAATGAAGCCAACCCGTGAAAACTTCGAACCTCCGTTATCGTCTTGGGTTGCGGCCAATCTCTGATAGCTTCAATTTTACTTTGGTCCACTTGTATTCCTTCTCCCGATACAACATACCCCAGAAATAAAACACTATGCGTCATGAACACGCATTTCTTCGTTGCAGCATAAAACTGTTCCTGTCGCAGTACCATCAACACTTCTCTCAGATGTTGCAAGTGTTCCTCTGTGTTTCCACTGTATATCAGAATATCATCAAAATACACCACTACAAACATCCCAATGAATGGTCTAAAAATCTGATTCATCACCCGCATAAATGTACTTGGCGCATTTGATAAGCCAAATGGCATTACCAACCATTCGTATAGACCCTCCCTGGTTTTAAAAGCAGTCTTCCACTCATCACCTGGCCTGATACAAATTTGATGATATCCGCTCTTCAAATCAATCTTCGAAAAGATAGTAGCTCCGCTCAATTGATCTAGCAAGTCATCCAACCTCGGCATTGGAAATCTATATCTCACAGTAATCTTATTCAATGCTCGACTGTCAATGCACATTCTCCACGTCCCGTCCTTCTTCGGTACTAACAAAGCTGGCACTGCACAAGGACTCAAACTCTCCTGAACACGCCCTTGTTCCAGTAATCCCTCCACCTGTCTTCTCAACTCCTAGTGTTCTTTTGGACTCATCTGATAGTGCGGTCTATGAGGCAATGCAGCACCTGGCACTAAATCAATCTGATGTTGTATGTCTCTAAGCGGTGGTAACTCCTCTAGAAATACATCCTCAAATTCTTTCAATACTGGTTTCACTTCTTCTGGAATTTCAACCTCTTCACTGCTCTCACGCCCAATTAACAAGAATACTTCCGGCTCTTCCTCAACCTCCTTAACAAATTCCTTCAAAGATAATAAAGTTTTCAGCTCTTCAATCTCCTCCAGTTTGTTTTCTTCTTGTTGTCGCTTCTTAGGAACCAAAGTGATTTTAGTACTTTCAAACATGAAACTATAACTGTTGTTTCGCTCATCATGTTGCACCGCCCTATCATATTGCCACGGTCTCCCCAGCAACAAATGACAGACATCCATATCTACAACATCGCACCAAATTTCATATTTGTATTTCTTCCCAATCGAAAATTTAACACAAGCCCTTCGTCCAACTTTCACCTCACCACCTTTCCTCAACCAAGCCAACTTGTACGGTTTCGGAAGTTTCTCAGTATTCAATGCCAGCTTCCTCACAGCCTCTGAAGAAATTATATTATCACAGCTTCCAGCATCGATAACAAATTTGCAAACTTTCCCCAGAATAGTACATATCGACTGAAAAATATTGCTCCTCAACCAACTACAATCCTCATCTTGCTTGGGTGTCAAACAAGACCTCCTCATCATTAGATTACAACCTTCGTCTCCCAACACTTCTTCTTCCTCCTCATCAGGTGGTGAATTGGAACATTCAGCTTCTTCATCCTCATCCTCAACCTCCGCTATCATGGCTCGTTTCTTTGGTTTTGGACATTCATTACTTTTGTGGCCCACTTCTTGACAATTATAACACTTGAAACAATTATTGACTTTCATCTTCCCAACCTCATTCACAACTGGTTTTGCAACAGCTTTTGAAACATTAGAACTTCCACTAACACCCTTCACTGGATTGTTGGAATTTGTAAACACACCACCTCCTCGTCTTCCCTGCTTCTCCTAAGCCAACGCTTTCTGGTGTGCTTCCGCTACAGATCTTGGATCAAACATGTTAACCATATCTTGAATCTGCATTCGCAACCCCCCAACAAATCTAGCTGTCAATTGTTCCTCTGTCTCCATAATATCATTCCTTGCAATCAGTTGATAAAATTCGTCAGCATAGTCATTCACAGATTTCGTCCCCTGTCTCAAGTTTTGCAACCTCTGATACATAAGCGACTGATAGTTATAAGGTAAGAATGTGGCTTTCATCATTTTCCTCATCTTTTCCCATGATTCAACCTTTGACTTCCCCATCCGTTCACGTGTAAGTTTGGTTTGTTGCCACCATGCCAAAGCTCTACCCCTCAACCTTGTAGCAACCAACTTTACTCTACGATGTTCTGGAACTTCTTTGAAGTTAAAAATATCCTCCACATTAGACAACCAATCCAGAAATTCCTCAGCTTGCATACCTCCTTTGAATTCTGGAATTTCAGTTTTCATTCCTGACTCCCAACGTCGATCATCTTCAACATCCCGATACTGACGTCGTCCCTGATCTCGATCTCGGAATTGAACACTTCCCCCTGTCACCGTCAAACTCCTCGTCAAAATCTGAAGTATATCGTTGTCTATCCCGTCCACCCACATCTCTTCCACTTCCACTTCTACCACTAACATCCTTCCGATCTACATTCCTTCTATCACGATCATCATCATTCCTACTACGGTTATCAGCACTTCTATGATCATGATTTTCTCTCCTCTCCCGGTCTGAATGTGGTGAAACTCTACTTCCTCCATGGATTGATTCGGGTGAATTTCTTCTTCTACTTTGATTCAATTCAAGCATCATTCTCTCCAATCTACCAATACCTTCATCAAATTTTTCATGCATTCGTTGCTCCATTTGATCGGCCTCTTCTCTTTGATATAATGCTTCAATATTTTGATGTCGATTAGCTCTCCTTGGTGGCATGATTGATCTTCACAAATATTTCAACAAATTCAAACTTCGAGAATTTCGATTTAACGTGGCCAATACTTAGCTCGCTCGACTCGAACGACCTAACTTGGCTCGGACAAACTTGCTCAACAATTCAAATGCTCGTTTGGCGCGCAAAGCTCCCCGCCAAAATTCAAACACTTCTCAACTTTTGATCCAAAAAGAAATGGATCGAAAACTCCCACTTTGTTGCAATTTGCGATGAACACGATGAACAACAACTTCTCCGAATGATACAAATCCGATCTCCAACACGTCAAACAAAGATGAACACTTCAACTTGATCACGGCCTAGCTCAAGATCGTACAAAACAACACTTCAAACTTCAAATTCTCGGCTCCAAGACTCGCTTTAGCTATGATTGGCTAAAACAAGCTTTGATACCAAACTGACGCAGCGGATTAACAAAAACAAAGTAGATCGATGAAAGTAGCAATCGGTGGATTGATGGATACTGAAATGCCAAATTCGTTGATCCGAAGATACCGAATTCTAGCTATCTCTGACACGTTGATCGCGCACGATACCGTGAAAAGAGATCTTCAATTCTTCGAGCATTGATCAAGCGCACTTGATTCCGCGAATCGGCTTCAACAATCGAAGATTCGAGCGCACTCGAATGTCGAAGGTTGAGATTGGAGATTACACTCAACTACCGATTTTAATTGAAAGCATAAAGCTAATAAACAAGAATTTTATTCAAAAATCAACAACCTCAAAATGTACAACGCACTCCCTATTTATAGCAGTTTCACGCCCAATCCTTAAGTCGTAGACGACTTACGACTCATCCAAGGTTGGCAGCGATTTAACAGATACACGGTTCACATTACAACACATTATCGACTTAACAAAATACAAACACGACTCAATCTTAGGTCGTTACGCGACCTACGACTTAGATTCGATCGTTAACGACCTAATTACAACATACATCGACTTAATGAATTACATTCAAACAACTTACGACTTACGACTTAAAGAAATACAGACTCATTACAACACTTAGGTCGTAGATGACCTAACGACTCACGACTCAAGAACGAAAGACTAACGACTTAAAGCGAATGCAACTTCCCGACTTACGACTTAGCATTCAACGACTCAACTAAGTCGTAACCCACTTCTCCTTCCTGCTTCTTGTTAAGTCGTGGACGACTTACAACCGTGTCGTTAGATCGTGTGCGACTTATCAAACCCGAACGACTTAAGCTCTCGTTACGCCATAACTTCTTTTCATCTGATCTGTTAGGTCGTAGTTTTTTTTTCCCGAGCTTTGTTAAGTCGCAACCTGCTGGAATTAAGTCGCAGCTCCCCCTCACGTGGCTCCTTAGGTCGTGGACGACCTATAGCTTCTTCCTTAAGTCGTGTGCGACTTAGACCTTCATCTCTGGCCTGAGCTGCATCAAGAAGGAAGTACGAGACTTCAACGGGACGTGAGGGTACTCTAGGGTGGCCCTCTGGGGTAGGCATAGCAAAGCAGTCCCCCGGAAGCAGGTCTGTAGGTGTTCCATCAAGAGAGTATGCCTTGACTGCTTTTTGCATGGCAAGACCATTATATGCAGTCAAAAGGGGTTGATTTTTGGAGTGGATATTTGTATAACACCGTACTTGACTTGCGAGTAGGTTTTAGTGGGCAAGACCCAAAAGGATAGTCGCATGCGGATATCGGGCCTGCATCAAACCAAGAAGCGAGATCGAGAAAGATAAGAGTGAAACCAAAAGGCCAATGATTCTTTCACTATCGAGACATTGGATGAGGGGCACAGCCAATTGGATGTTTAGATTGTTTGCAATAGGGCACAACCAATAAGCTCTTTAGAGGTCTTTCGATTAGTTGATGGGTGGCTGCGCAGGGCCATAGCCACGATAAGAAAAGAGACAGACTAATTAGAACATCTGTATTGTAGGCCTAACAAGGCAGTCCTTTACAGACTTAGAAAATCCCCGACTGAGTTCCGTACAAGGTAGACCTTGTTAAGCGAGATTCAGGGAGTAAACAGAACGATTACGTATAGTCCTCAAGCTACGCACTGGGTGGTACACTGTGAATGTCCGAGTATTAGTATATGCTAGTGCGGACATAGTTTTACATTTTCATAGTAGACGACGGAACATCTGTATTGTAGGCCTTATGAGGCAGTCCTTTACAGATGTAGTCATAGAACGCTATAGGAGCAAGACGATGGAGTCCTTTGCGAGGAGGATACGGAAGGTACTATGGGTGGTACCTAGGACCATGCCGTCATTGGGAATATAGCTACATATATATTAGTTATTAGGTTTTAACCTACTAGGGAGTAGAAGGGTACGATTCACGCACATAGGCGAGAGCATTATGAACCCGATAAACCTAATATAACAGTAAATGGAAATAAAATGGTATATGTAGAATTAAGCTTAGAAGTGTATAATTTGTCCATTCACTAGAACTTTAGTCCTGACCCCCTCCTCATAACATCCTACAGGTTTGGTAGATGGCAGAGACTTTCCAGCTTTGAGACACTTGTTTAGAAAGTGTTATTATATGGGTGAGTATTTACTTACTATTATATTTTAGTCAGTTCCGCTGCTAGATGTTTATCTGAGCTCTGATATATTTGTCTTTGCCTATTTGCAGGATACTAGAAACCCAACTTGGGCTTCAATGGGCTTGGATTCTAGCATTTTTGTGAAAAATTCGGACCCACTAGAATTTGGGTTGTTACATTTGGTATCAGAGCCTAGGTTTAGGATTCGTAGGTAGATAGTGAGTGAACGTATTTGTATTTTTGAACAAAATATAAATATATTATGTATTAAAATACAAATAGTCCCCAATTATAGATTTTAACATATGGAAAGTTTTTAAGAAGTATATTTGTGCATAGTTTGCTAGTTGGGTTTGGGATGACCTAAGTATGTTGTGCCCTATCTTATTACCGATTCGTAGCGTACAAATAAGTCGTGTTTTGAGATAAGATTGGTATCCATATGTTATAGGAAGTAGGGAAGTTCCCTGAGGATAGTAGGGAGAGTGTTTTTATTTTGGAAGGAATAAGAGGTTTTAGTAAGAAGAAAATCCACTTTATGTCTAGCCCAATAAAATGACACTTTTGTAATTGAAAAGTTGGAAAATATAATTGTTAATATATTTGAGGAAGTAAATATTGGGTTTTTGAAAAGAATAAGTGGTATGAAATTTAAATTGGTTTTTATATGATGTAAACTTTGTAAAAAGTGAAACTCTTTTTGAAGAATTATAGAGTGCATATAGCTCCCTAGTTTCTTTTTAGGTAAACAAAGATTTTAAATATAAAAACCTAGAGTGTGTTAAGTATCGAAAATGTAGGTTACAACATTTATTGTTGTAATAGATGTTTTCAGTAAAAATAAAGGAAGCATAGACTATGGCGCTATTGTTATAGTAGGTGACTCCCATAGGAAATGTTTTTGCATAGCATATGGGATTTATTAATATTTATTTTAATTAAATCCATAAACTAGTATTTTTGGGTTGTAGTAATGGTGTTTTACACCACATCTGTTTTTACCAAAATGAGTTTTGG
Organism: Allium fistulosum; assembly: GCA_030737815.1. NCBI lineage: Eukaryota > Viridiplantae > Streptophyta > Magnoliopsida > Asparagales > Amaryllidaceae > Allium > Allium fistulosum. Next base: position 243,253,342 of record CM060902.1, read on the forward strand.
AGATAATTTCTAAAGTGGTTTGTATGTACACTTATTATTTAAATAAGTATATGAGAATATTAAAGCAGTTTTGAAAATTAGTTCTTTTGAAAAATACTGCACGTTAAATTAATGAATTTAGTAGGAAATATCTTATGTAAGTGAATATAGAGTAAACATACTTTACTCTATTGGAATGAAATGAATAATGATATAATTTTCTATGAATCACAAATAAAGATGTTTTGTGCAAGTTATAAGGAATACGTGAAAGAGATGTACAAGGTATGGAAAGCACCATATTTTGTATAGCCTATTTCGATAAGATATAAAATAAATTCCTTATAATTTCACATAAACATGATATCCTCCTTTAAAGGATTCATGGAAGGTATTAGAGTTAATGGTTTCTCATAAGAGAAAATAATTCCAATACATTAAGGTATAAAACCATTAAGTGTAGTAAGTTAGAAACTCCTCCAAGGATAAGTAATTGGAAGAGTAGAAAAGTTAAGGGATTTTTGATAACATAATTGTTTTTATCTACTCCAATTTTAGTAAATTTGAAAATCTATGAAAAGAAGGTATTTTGAAAACATGTGAGGACATTTTTAAAGTCAAAAAAAATGTTTTAAGAACAAGCAAGACATGCTTTAAAGAAAAATGGTTAGGTGGAAAAGTAAAAAAGTTTTTGAAAAGATAAAATTTTAAGTAACCAAGTACCTTTGAATTTAACAGAAAATTCAAAATAACATTTTCAAAGGAAAGAATTTTGGGATTTGATATTTCAAAAATTTAGAAGCTTTAATTTTTGAAGTAAAATGATAAATACCAAACCAAACCAGACTTTTAAATATGGAGTATATAGGAACAATTTCCTAGGTGTAACGGAAAAAGTGTAAGGCTATAGCAGCAATTACTCCTGGTAGTAATAATAAAAGTTCCCGTAATGTGTATAGGACACTAGTGAAAACCTAGAAATGTTGCTTCATGTGTGTAGACTATAGAAGAATAGTGAAGTGATATTAGTAACATAGTAAGACACACGTAGTTGGGATAAGTAGACCTTAGTTGGGAAAAAATGAAAGGTAAAGAGAAAATTTCCCCAAGCTTAGCTGCCTTTTTAAATAGAGACTACATAGATTGAAACCCTTATCCATTGCAGTAAATGAGACTTAGTTATTCCTTTTTGAGCATGGTATAGAAGAGATGAATAGATCTTATTCGTCATGAGTAACACAACGTAAGTTGGTAACAAGTAATAGACGGTAGGAGGAGCATATGAGTTACTTGGATTCGTAGAATAGGACCTTTTTATGTCAGAGTGGACATGGTCCTAGACCTCCTAGCCCTAGATGATAGCCTGTGTTTAGTTGCTATATTAAAAGAACAGTAAAAGAAAATAAAAGGTATCTAAAGGAAAAACAGTAAGATCTAAAGGAAGCAACATAAACGTCAATAGAAATAAATGAGAATAGGAAAAGAAAATTACATCTTTCCCATAAATTAAGCTTGGGAAAAAGTTTTAAAAGAAAAATCTTTCTTATGTAAACCATTCTTGGGAAAGAAAATAGAGATTTTATAGGATAGCGGCACAAGTTCCAAGTATGGAGAGAAAGGTATGCAAAAGTAAAACGGAGAAATGTGGAGTTTTTTCGTTTTCTACCTCCTTCCTGACATAAGAAATCGAGTTCGAAAAATTAGTTTTTTATGAAATTCGAATATTAAAAGTTGTGTGGTAGGATTTGGATAAAAAATTCGTTGAACTACACCATATTCAGTAAGAGTGTGGGAAAAATTGGTGTAAAACGTTTTGAGCTTTAAAAAGATTGCATTCGTATAGAAATTTCATGTATATTTAGGATGTGTGCATCATGTTTTAAAAACAAAATTTTAAAGAAGAAAAGCATTCATATAGGAGGTACCGCTTAGAAATTCATGTACATGCATATATTTTGTATTGGATAACACTTTTGCACAAAAACATGGATGATCGCAAAATCGGATGTACACAAAATGGTTGTGATTGATTCGAGAAATCATATAATTTTACCCTTGTCGAATTTCGGGGATGAAATTTCCTAAAAGGTGGGAGAATGTAACACCTCGCATTTTTATAATTAAATAATCAAATAACGATGAATAGTGAAAATAAACATTTTTGTACTTGTTGGAATATGGCCCCGAAACTTATACCATTGTGTTCGTGGTGAGTTTTTGAACAATTTCCATATATAACTTGTTGAAATCCGAGTTAATATGGAGAAATTATGAAAGAAACAAAAATCAAAGAAAAAAGGAAAAAAATATATGGGTCGACCCTAAGAGAGCATAGATCGACCCTAGGGTCGACCCACATAGTATCCTAGACGACAATTCATCCGGGTGCGTGCCGAACTCCTCAAAATCGATTTTTGCGCGATCTGAGCCATACGTTGATAGATCTGATGGCTCCAAACGACCCTGTGACGTGGTGGCTTCAGATTCAATCCAAGAATCCAATGGTCTGAGATCCCGAAACTCCACTATAAATAGGACTAGGCCTAGCCATGTTTTCATAATCAGATTTTCTCCTAAATGGGTTCATTGCCTGACGCTGGACCCTAAAAGAAAATATTTCTAGGGAGAAGATCTTCTCAATAAAAATATAGGACACCTAAGAAGGGGATCCAGGAAAACCATGGAGCCAAGCTAAGCACAAGCAAAGCTAAGGACGACAGGTGAGTGGATTTAATTATATATCTTTTACGTTTATGATATATTATCGTTAGATTCCCGTTAAATAATTATATTCAGTATTTATTTCACTAATTAATTATGTTAATTATTTATGCTGAGACTGTATATTGTATAAGAGATCTAATAGGTAATTATTATTTATATGGAAAATAGTAATCAAATTAAATATGAATAATACTAGGCTTGACAGTTAGAGAAAGGCATAAGCCTAAAAATAAGAAATTTACAGTTATTAACATCTATTTAAAAAAGTTGAAATTTAGCATGTAAATGTTAGCTTCTTTTATTCCTTTTTACGCGAATAAAATAGAAAAGAGAAGAATTTGCAAATACGGACTAAAATAGAAGAATACTAGACTAACAAAAATTAGATGTAAATAAGAAAAGCTGAAATAAAAAGAGAAAAATAGAAATTTGCAGTAAATTATGCTAAAACAGGGAAAAATAAATTAAAAGGGAAAATTTAATAACTTGATGGGGAAGTAAGTGATAGATTAGTTGGTTGGCTTAGAAAAGAGAATACATATCCATAATTTAATATTTAAATGATAACGATAAACGTAATTCCAAGAATAAAGTAAAGAAAAAGGGAATTAGTGTAAAATAGAGACACTACTGTATTTTGCACTACCCAAAAAGTAAAGAAATAATAAAAGGAATATCTTGCAATTACGGATTATTGTTTATAGCTTCATTTAGTATTAAAATATGGAAATGGCTTTTTAGCACAGTTTTCATAACCAACCAAATAGAATAGAACTACTTCCTAGAATATGAGAAAATAAAGTGAAGAATTAAAGGAAGTAAAGAAGAAATCAAGTTAATAATTAAGACAAGACTAGAAGCAATTAACAGAAATGTATCTAGGTCTGCATTTACTGCGCAGATAATAGAGTAAAAGCAAAGCAGTTATTATGATAAGTAAATTTGTGACAGTCGAACGCAGTCCCAAGCCAAGATTGTCATTTAATATAAGAGAATTAAAGAGAATTCGATATCATAATAAAAGAAGACGGACTAGAAAAGAAAAGAGACGCTTGTGATTATATTTATAATATATTAATTATAAAAGAATATAGCAGTAACAATTGCAAGTAAAGTTATAACATAGGTTATAATTAAGTAGAAAGAACAGAAAAGGTTTATTTTAAGACTTAAATTAAGTTAATAAGCAAATAGAGCAGAAATAACATAAGAGGCTTATTTTAATAAACTTAGATCTTGGATTAAGTTAATAAGAAAGATAATAGAAGTGGCCCATACCAACAGCATTTCTTTTCAGTCAGGAACTGATGGCCTCAAAATAGTTAGGTGAGGCTGGGGCAAGATTATGCTAACTAGGGTAAATAAGTTGCCAACAGAATAAGAAAAGTAACTAAACGCAAAATAAAAGATTAGACATATGGTCTAATAAAAGAGTAAGATGCGTTTGGAGCAGCCCAAAGGATGAAGGGCCAAATGAAGCAGTTCATCATAGATTTCAGCACAGAAGTAGCACGTCCAACTTAGTTATTTTGGGCTAGAAGGAAGTACGAGACTTCAACGGGACGTGAGGTAATCTAGGGTGTGCCTTATGGGGAAGGCAGAGCGAAGCAGTCCCCCGAAGGCAGGTTTGTAGGTGTTCCATCAAGAGAGTATGCCTTGACTGCTTTTTGCATGGTAAGACCATTGTAGGAAGTCAAAAGAGGTTGATGTTTGGAGTAGGATATTCATATGACATCGTACTTGACTTAAGAGTTGGTTTTAGTGGGTAGGACCCAAAAGGATAGTTGCATGCGGATATCGGACCAACATCAAACCAAGAAGCGAGATCGGGAAAGATTAGAGTTAAACCAAAAGGCCAATGATTCTTTCACTATCGAGACATTGGATGAGGGGCGCAGCCAATTGGATGTTTAGATTGTTTGCAGTAGGGCACAACCACTTAGCTCTTTAGAGGTCTTTCGATTAGTTGGGGGTGGCTGCGTGGGGCCATGCCACGATAAGAATAGAGAAACCAAGTAGAACATATGTATTGTAGGCCTAACCTGTGCAGTTAAAGCGCCTTGCCGCTCCATAGCATTTGAGGTGCGAAAAGTTGTAGCGGAGATATATCGGGGATATAGCAGGATATAGCGGATGACTTTAAAAGGTGGAATGATGAACATTCTATATTAAAAAGAGGAATAAGTATTACTATTATTTCCCACTAAGCAAAACAAGTTATAATAAAGTAAAGATTAACAAAGTTGACGCTTAAAATGTTAGAACTAGTTATAATAACCAACAGGGTATATCATTGTTACATCAATTTCGAAGTTACCATAAAACTTTAAAGCAAGACATCAAGAAAAATGCTTATTTATAGGAAATGGGGATATAGCGGGGCAACAAAATCGGGGATATATCGGATTATTGCCTCAATACCGGGGATAATAGCGGATCCGCTATATTGGGCCACTTTATAGGAATATCGTTGCCCCAAAAGTCCGCTACGGGATATATCGGGGATATATCGGGGCAATATCGGGGAATCGACTGCACAGGGCCTAACAAGGAAGTCCTTTATAGACTTAGAAAATCCCAGACTGAGTTCCGTACAAGGTAGACCATGTTAAGCGGGATTCAAGGAGTAGACAGAACGATTATGTATAGTCCTCAAGGTACGCACTGGGTGGTACATTGTGGATGTCCGAGCATTAGTATAGGCTTGCGCGGATGTAACGACTTGAAATTTTCAACCATTCGCATCCATACATGTTGGATTTGAATTGCTCAAAATATCAGATTGTTAATTTAAATTTGGCAAAACTCAGCATATACAGTAAATAAATAATCACAGAATCACAGACATAGAGTAATATAACAATAATGCAGCGGAAACAAAAGGATAGTATTTCATGAAGCTACTATATATATATATATATAACAAAGTTAAACAATATACAACAGAAGTCTCGAATACATAGATGTCTCAATACAATAGTCAAATACAAGATCTAAATACATCACTAGAATCAACTGAATAACTGATAGCAGAATAGATATAGCTGGATCTCCAAGCGAAGCTCCAACTCCAAAGGCGAGTCTCGAACACTGGTACACTCAGTCTAACCCGAGCGTAAAGAAAAACACAAAACACTCGAGTCAGGATTAACATTCTTATATCAATAAATCCAACTCAAGTGAAATATCAACGGAAATACAAGTAACTCAAAGGATGTTTGGGATAACCATCCTCTAAGGATCCGATAAACTATCAACTATGTAGTAATATACGCTATTATAATAATGTCTAATATAAAATAAACTTACTTTTAAATAGCGTTAAGGCTTTACATTTTACACCTTAAAACATAATAGTCCCAGTAGTCTATCCAGTACCAGCATACCCCCAGATCAGGAGCTACCCTCAATACTCCACAGGATACGGCACAAATCCAAACTCGTAGTAAAGCTTGATATGGTAGGTGACATGGCACAACTAGGCAATGCCATGGTAGATATACCAATTACGCATCCGGGCTGGTGGAAACGCATAGCAGCCACTACCGCCCACCTCGGAACACACTCCCAATCAAAATCGAAGGGTGGCCACCAAATCAATCACAAAATAATAGAATGGTATCGAAGAAAAGCGTCCGATCAGAGGTACTACCTCATTGGCCCGTCAATCGCTCCTATTTTAGCCACATTATGCCAACTCACGGGAGTTGGGTCCACGTATATACCTCAATAGGAATCGTCACCACCATCCTACTTTATTCTGGAATCTCCACCGCGTACACAGTTGCTAAAGTGGTTTTCGGTATCGACAGAGAGTATGCCCATATCTGATCCCGGTCTCTTTAACAACCAAACATTGTTATAACACCGTGGTCATTTCAAAATAGTTTATACTTCAAAACCAAAATATCATTTCCATTTCAAAACCAAATCAATACGATATCGTTTTCACTTCAAATATATCCATTTCCAAAATCATAGTACTTCCAAAGATACAATACTTTCGAAACCAAAACAATTTGAAATAATAATACTTTCGAAATCATAATACTTTGAAATTCATAACTTTGGAAATCATAACACTTTGAAATTATAACACTTTGAAATTATAGCATTTCCCTTAAAATATTTAGATATCAATAATGGTATATATAATAAAATAGTTTATAAAATAAAATAATTAATATAAAATAGTTATAAGTTAAAACAATATATATTAAAATAATTAGTATAATTAAAATAGTTTATATTAAAATAGTTTATAATAAAAATAGTTATATTAAAATGGTTTATAAAATAAAATAAAAATAGTTTTAAACATAATTTAAAAATACTTTATATAATAAAGATAGTTTCCACAATTCACAAATCGATGCAAATCAACTCGAATTCCAAAATTCAAATTTTATCAAACCTCAAATCACCAATTTCAACTCGATTCAGCTTCTCAATAAACCATTTCAAATTATCGATTTTCAAATACATATTTGAACCATAAAATAAACCATTAAATTTCAATATTTTTCAAAGCTTTAAATATTCAACATTTCAAAACTAAATTCGATAATTTCATATATATATCAAATTCACTTTACTATTATTTTAAATTTGAAATATTCTCTTAATAAATCCAATATCATTTAAACAAACCCCAAATTACAATAAACTAAATATTTCCTTCAATTTATTTAAACTTGAAATATTCATTTAAATCACTTTAAATCAAAAAATCAAGTTATAAAATCATATCTTTAGAATTTCAAATTTAATAAATTTCAAATCAAACTTATTTAAGTATAATTCTTAAATAAATATAATTTCAAATCAATTTCAAATTTATCTTTTCAACCTGAATCACTATAAACTCTATATTTGAAATATATACATTAAATAAATCCTTAAACATATTATATATCAACTTTAATAAACATTAAAAATCAATATTTATCAAAACCATATATTTCTTTTCAAAACCATAGAAATCATTTCAAAATATTTATACATATACCAACGGTGTCTGTATATAATTCTCTACCTTATGGTCAAGTGATACAGATATTTATCATTTCAATCCTCAATTTAAATATATATACGGGTATATATCATTTCAATCCGCAATCTCAAATTCAATTCAATAAAAATCGTTTGGGTTTATCATTTCAACCCATAACGATTTTCACATATTCTACAGTTCGTTCGGGTATGTATCATTTCAACCCATAGTGAATTCTATACTAACAGAGAACTTGCAGAGTGATAACAGATATGATAATAATATAACAGTCATATAACAACAATGTGAATGATAGATAATGGTGTCATATGTCATAGGTGAACAGATAGAGATCATAGCATATATATAGCAATGTAAATAACTAGTAGCGAAATATTTCAATTGATGTTCCAATTGAAATCAAATTTAATAAATATAAGAACGTTAATCAGAGTGACTTCTCACCTTTCGAGGCTAGAGATGAACGAGAGTGAGATAGGTTACGAACCCAGGCACGAATTCCAAAGAAAAATCAAGATTGAACTCGAATCGGCGAACGAAGCTGATAAATAGAATCGATGAGAACAAATCAGCATAAGCTATAGATTGATGGAAACAAAGCTGTTAACTGGTATTGACGAAAACAAATCAAATTTTGATATAAGTGGAAATGAAAGTATACAAATAAAATAAATATATTTATTTTCAAATCAGAATTTTTGAACCACGTATTTCCTTTCACAAAGTTGTCCAAGGATTATTTACACATAACTACCTTAATAAGTTAACATAAATTTAAACTATATACTTTAAAACATACTACCTCTTGTTTCCTTTTCAAATATATTAAGGATCTTCCCAACATCTCTTCTTAGATATATACAAGCGTACGCTTATATATATGTAAGCCTTGAATACCCCAAACGTGAAACGTCAAGAAAGAAAAATACGAGCATGAGCAAAATGAACGTGCAGCTGCAGACTTATGTGTACTTACTTTATATAATATATAAAAAAAACTTACCTTATACCATATTTTGTTTATTTTAACAGATCCTGAATAACTACAAATAAGTTCTAAGTAAATAAACCTATGATATATATACTAAATAACCACTATATAATATTATATATACAAGTATGGTGGCACGTCCGTTGGACGTGTGCAAAGAAGGAAGTGACGTATTTTGTCTTTGTTACAATTATGATAATGTGAGAGATTATGATATTTAATAATCACTTTGTTTAGCACCATTGTCTCATTTGTTAAGCGCTTTGAGTATGATCCTGAGGTCATAGGTTTGTATCCTGCATAGTGCGAGGTTCGTATAGTTGGACATATCTCGAATTATAGTATAGTATATGATTTGCTGTACAACTATGTAGTACCATCTAAGCACCAAATTAAAAAAAAAACTAAAGATTCAAATATGATTTCAAAATATGCCTGATTTATTGATGTTAGATCTGATGTATTATCTACGTCATCTTATTCCATTACAATTTCAATTTCCAAGTGTTGTATTCCCAGCATTATATATTACACCATTGACGTAAGCAATACGGCCGATGTAATTTTTTTTTCAATGAACATAATTTTTGCTTACTCTTAATTTCACGATGGAAAGATGGTACATGAATGTGTTCTTAAAGAGAATCAAAAGGTGTATAACATTGTCACTTTTTTCATGATAAGCAAAAAAGAGGTAATGTTTTTGTTAGAAAATAAAAGTTATGCCAACTATATTATCACGTGCAAGTCATAATAATCTAAATGAATGTCCAATAAAATTAAATAATAAACTAACAAAAGTGTAAATATTATGAGTAAGCAAGTAACTAATAAAAAAGGGTTAGAAATATTATAGTTCAAAATATTAAGCCTCCAAACAAATGCATCAACATTCACATATTAGAGATAAAATCATAGATTACAAATGAAATAACATTATCAAAAAAATAATAAAACCGATGCTAATAGGCACAAAACATAGAAGGAATATATTTATTGACCATCTAACTTTATCCCATGGTATAAATAAATATTATTCATTGACCTTTCAACTTGGCATTAATATCCACAAATGACATGCACATCCTGAATTAGGAAATATACCAATTAATATGAAGGTGATGTTTGTTTCATTGAAGACTCGGCTTATATCCTATTGGCCTATATCGCTCTTAGGAATTCCAGTATAGTCAAGCGGTCCTTCATTCTTGCATTTGTAGTTAATTCCTTTGTTGGAGATAATTTAGAAACATCAGTTATATGTTGAACTAAAATTATATAAACAGAAATGTTATACCAAATATAATGCTAGAAGAATACATGAGATTGTAGTTTAACTTCTAAAAATTGTAAATATTACGTAGATTGATCAAAAAACATGAAATCTTTAACATGACCGATATCAATCCTAAATTTCCAGAATTTATTATAAGATAAAAGATGTATAGTTAATTAAAGGATGAAATCTTTAACATGACCGATATCATATTATAAATAGCTTACGAAAGATTTCTTGCTTCCCATTTTCTTAAGCTTGCAACAGGAAGAGCTAACAGTTCACCTCTAAGAATAAAACCAAATCCAATAGCCTATATAGTACCATTGAGTGTAAGAAACCCAGAAACAAAAGAAAATCACCTATCTCAAAATCACATTGAAATGAACATACTACCATAAAGAAAATGATCTATAAAAGTTATCATATTCAGATATATGAACACAAAATGTGAATGTATTTTGACTGATGGCATTTTGTAATATAAATTATTGTTACAAAATCAACTCAAGTCCAACCGATCCATCAAAAGAGGAGCATGAATTCGATAAATTAAGAAAGATTAAAATAAATATATGTGTGCAAACAATTGGAAAGTGAGCTCAGGTATTTCAAAGAATTGGTAGTGCTGATTCTTCAAAGATTACTAAAAAGTTTGGCTCAACAAAAATGTACAATGGCATTGCATTAAACTGAAATAATGTTGAAGTCGATTTTTTATGGATATAAATTAATTAAAATATACTGTTAATGAGTATAGGTTTAGTGTTACTATGTCCAATTGTTTGTTTATCTGAACTCAATCAGAAATTCCATATTTGTACCTTGCCAAATGAGGAAGAAGATTAAACGTGTGTATACGAAAGTAATGAGTACATGTAGAGGTTTAGAAACATTGATGATGAGTAAATTGCAGTTGCCATATAAGATATATAAGCCCAATGGTGATGATTTATAATAATAAAAAAGATATACAATCTTGCCTTTGAGAATTCTAGGAGACTGGGCAATTCTGACATGTTAACCTTCGTTCTTTAAAAAAAGACATTGACCAAGACTTTTTCCATCAGGCTTTAAGCTCTGTAAATCAAGAGATATATCTCTGTGACATAATGCTACTGTTAGTTTTCAAATTTTTTATGTATTAACTAATATAATGCAACAAAAATATTTATACTATGTTTCTTGCTATAATAATATTTTATGTCAATTTTCATTTTTTGCAGTATGTAAAAGCACTTATTCACATTTACTAAAGTTTTCAATTTGCAATTACCATCGAGAATTTGAGCATGTGTATTTTTTGGAAACCAAGGATGATGTTCAGACCTAAAAAACCAATATTTTAGTAGCTTTGTAAGATTTGCACAATCGATATAGTTGAGAAAATGTTACTCACCTTTCTTCTATTCTAGTGAATCTTCCAGCAATGGACTGATAACAGAGACCATAATATATCCCACAACTGCAAATGCAAATAGTGTTCTAAATCACCAAATGTTATGTGGAACAACAACCTCCTATAAAGAAGGATCACTATATTACAAAATCTAATGCTTTTACAATCCAAAAACACAATTGGACCTGATAATTACCAAAAATATCAGATATAAAGGGGTATCCTTGATAAGCTCACCTTAGGATGCATTTCTCAAAAATTAGTCTCCTTAATTTTTTAAATGAAGGAACTTGTATCAAGTCTTATAAATCAAACATATGGTTAGTATCAAATAAGTCAACTTAAAGTTTGAAAAAAATAGTATTTAAAGCAGTATTTGAACCAAATGAAGTACGAAAGAACATGCATCTAAGGATGTCCACCATGTAACACACCATATTGAAATGCAAGGCGTAGGGGCTGCTAAAATTTTAAACTTGAATAAGGTTAATTATGTTTGAAGAACCTGAGACATGTTGATATCGTGTATACTTTGTCAAGTGTACCATTTATTCAAAAGCAAGTGCTTGTGTCATAGTGGAAAAAGAAAGGTCTTTTTAAAGCAATAAGTTATGTTGTTGACTTATTTGATTTAAACCATTATTGCCACCAAAAATTAATTTAGATCAATAGCTAAATGTGTGAACTAAGAGTAAAAGAAATGGATTTACTAATTGAATTGCTTCTAGCTTATCCAAAATCAGAAAGAAAAAAATGAAAATATTAAACTAAATTGTTATACACAACCTTTGCATTTGGAAAACTACATCTCCCTCCAGCATTTTATATTAAACGCCAAAAATATTTTCACTTTGGTTGTGACACGGGAATGTAAAAAGCAAGACCAATATGGTTTATAATAAATCTACAAACCTTTCACTTTAACCTCTCTATATGCTCCTTATAAAGTTGTTTCGTAACAAATCAAAAGTTATCAAAAGAAAATAAGGAAATATTACCCATGAAGATGTGATGCACTTTCTCTAAGTTTATCCAAAAGCAATAATGGTCCCATGGTCAAGTCGTGAATACAAAGCATCAACTGACAGTAAATATTAACAATGAAAACACAGTAATCGGTTGAAATTCCAAAATTTGAGCTTGAGAAAATCAAAATACCCATAAAAAATCGATGAAACATTATTTCACATATTCAGTTCTGTGCAAGTAAACAACCACTTTAGCTCAGACAATTTATTCGGAAAGTAAATACAGTTCATTCAGGTAATACATTCAATGGCTTAATCAGTTATACAGCTTAACTACGTTCTGCACACACTTACTCGATGTAGTACATCCAGACATCACTTTAGTTCGCTCACGTCATTTAGCTCACCCATTCAGATAGTACATTCATTCAGTTCAATCACTCAATCACCCATTCCGACAATACACTTGGTTTAGAAAGAAATGATAGTGGTGGTGACGTTGTAAACAAATTCAATTGTCAAATAAAATTTGTTTTGTACTTTTGCAGAAAACTATCAAAAGCCGATCAAAAGTTTGTCAAAGCGCATATCCATAATTTTGTTGGCTATTTTTTATGATAGTATCGCAAATTTGATATTTAACAACTCATAACATATATCTACATGATTCTATCTCCATTATACAAAATACATAAATTCAAAGCTAGTTGGCAGACTGACAGATGTCAAATATGATTCCAAACTGTAATTGATGTACTAAGAGGAAACTACATAAATTTTTTAGCACAATCGTTCAATATATTCTAGGGTTTTAGCACAACTCATAGTATATAACTACATAAAATTTCTAGTAGTGTTAATAAAGGCATAGTGTTAAAACTTACCTATGTGTGGTCGAAGTTTGAGAAAATTGACTGTGCATAATTATCAGCATAATGACTAAACTATTTACTGTGCTTAATTTGTTGGGAGGTGCATGCATCCTACAGTCCCAATGTTTATCTTTACAAAGGAAATGAATTTTTTTTAAGTTTGTACACCTACACCATTATTTTTCTTTTCAGCCTAGCTTTAGTTTTAATTCAATTTTCTTTGAGTTCTACATCAGGGAAAGACATATTCACTACATCAGCTAATAAATTTTAGATCACAGTCCTCAAATCAGGAGATGACAGTGCTAGTTGATCGGGAGAGTTCTCATAAAAATGACAGAATAGATTATACAAATTAACTTCCTACATGTATCCCTTTCCAAAAAAGGAAAAAAGAACAGCTAAAAGCTTGTCGGCATGAAAAAGAACTTGGAAAATAAGGTTAGTAAACTGTAAATGTGCTGAATGAAGATTTCTCAAACAAATAAGGTTAGCAACAAAGCCTGTGATTTCATAAAAGAGGGAATGTCACATACAATGTATCTTAAACATAAGATTTCTCAAACAAATACGAAGTAATAACGCACTCACTTGCATTTAGGGTATTCATCACAGCCAATGAGATAGCCGGAGTCAAGCTTACTGATTTTGAATCTTAATGTACCAGCTGAACAGTTTAGGCTAATTGAACCAAAAAACAAATACCTTATAACCAAGTTCTCTAACCATACAACCTCAAATAAGGTCTTTGAAATTATAGGGCCTAAAATAGGAAATCCATTTAGGTTCTGCACAGAAGAAATAATAGAAATGGATAAATTTACATACAAAGTTAAATAGCAGATCTAACATATAAGAAAGAAAATAAGATATCAAACTCGAGGCTGAGATCATCCATAGCAGATCTATTTACATTGATCGTCCTTCACTTCAATTCATGCTTTATCTGAAAAATAACATCGATATAAATAACAATTTGAAGAGTAATTAAGAGTAAAAAAGCATATTTCAGAAGAAATGACTTTTGGTAATGGGTACCATCCAGATCTGTTCACCGCTCAGGATGTGAAATCAAGACAATCTTTGGCAGAGCCTTCGTGTTGGATAATATGGAGGTGAAAGAGTGGAAAATAGAAACTGTTGATTCCAATGAGCAGAGAAATGAGATTTTATTGAGTGCGACAGTAGTAACAGCATTGAGGGAGATTCATTTTCTTACAGATAGAAAACGGCATGTGAGGGAAGAAAGATGTGAAGACGGGAGTCACGGGGTTGATGGAGGAATAAGACGTGGGTCGTGGGTGGGTTGAATGGTCCGATTTACAGCAATACCCATGTTAGCTATTTTCTGTTACAAAAAACATAAGAACATTTTAGGTATGGTGAAAAAGGCTTCACTTTGACCGTTTGACCAAAGGTTTTTTATTATAGTATAGATATTTTTGAAATTTCATATACACATATATATGTGTATATAGCTAAATAAACTATTATTTACTATATATATAAACAACTTCATATAAGCCGATAATTTAAATCTATATACCATTCAAAAATAAAACAAAGTGGATGAACAGGTTCAATAAAAATGTATTCAGACCTTATAGAAATTATAAATAGATATATCATTACTTCATACCATAATATAAATAATATAGTATACAAAACACCAATATATAACTTGTATATATAACTGTACAAATCTGGATTCCAAACCCATACTGTAAACATATTGTTTAACTAAGGTATACATACATTAACATACGTTAATAGACACACATATGACCCAAACTAGATTATACTTATATATATAAACCATTATATATATACAAATATATATACGCATTCATATAATAATAGAATATATATATATATGACTAGATATATATCATGAAATATATATATATATAAGCCGCGAGTTAAAAACTGGGCCAACTTATGATATAATATATATATAACACTTAAAACCTTAACAAAACTGTATATAAAACATATATATACATATCTTTATATATTTTTGAAAAACAATATCAGAATATATAGAAAATACAACTATGGACTTATGTAAACAGATGACTAACCTATAAAATCAATAACACAAAGCAGGCTAAAGGCAATGGAGAGAGGGAGGTCTCGACCAGGCGGACAAGCTTTGGTCAGTCGAACCTAGGAGGAAGAGGAAGGAGTCGATGCGGCTATTAAGTAGGTGTGTTGTTGCCGATGGTTGTGCTCAGGCGGGTCGAGGTGGAAAAGACCGCTAAGGTGCGGATGGGTTCGTTGGGCTGCTGTTGTGTAGATCTAGGCAGGGATGGTGAGGTTCAGCATGGAGGAGGATGAGCACGCGATGTTGAAGGGACGAGCAGCTCAACGCCGAGATATATGAAAACTTTCATATATATATATATATATATATATATATTCATGAGTTTGCCAACATAAAGGAAGGACGAGCAAAATTTTGATGGGTAGCAAACTAGATCTGGGTTATTGCAAAGAAGGAGGCTTTCAACAGTGGTTCTCCAGATATAAACAATATATTCTATTTTTATTCTTAGGTACAGAAACGAAAAATGGGAAAAGTAAAGGTCACGAATTCTGAATTCAGTGAATGATAAAGTAAGTGGCTATTGTAAAGTAATTGGCTATTGACTGTTGGTTTACCAGTGGATAACAAATCAACAAAGAATTCAAAAGGTTCAAAAAAATATGGAACCGGTACAGAAACCGTTCCGTAGATTTCGTTGTCTTCCCGACTTCGAAATTTATAATTGAATATACCACAGAGATCAGCACGACGAGATGATCGAAATGGTATACAAATATCAGTGGTACGACTATCCTATCAAAAGTCGATAATCGGTACTGGAAAATGCTGCAAAACACCAGAATTAAGATAGATGGGGCAATAGCAGTCAAAATTTGGAGAAACAAAATATGACGTCTCACTCAGAAGATGGTTAATGAATTTTCTATAGAAAAATATTCAAGTTTGGAAAACATTTTATTATAATCAAATATTAACCGATGTAGATTGAAATAGAAGTACACAAGAAAATAAACTTCCATATTATCAGATGAAAATTTACAATTTGCTATGTTTAATTAGACGTATTCCAAATATCAAATTTATATTTCAAAATTTTATTGTTTAAAGTTTCACAAAATTTCAATTAAATATATAAATAAACAAATAAAATTATCTAAAATTTACGGGTCTTTACAGCGGACATAGTTTTATGTTTTCATAGTAGACGACGAAACATCTGTATTGTAGGCCTTACGAGGCAGTCCTTTACAGATGTAGTCACAGAATGCTATAGGAGCATGACGATGGAGTCCTTTGCGAGGAGGATATGGAAGGTACTATGGGTGGTACCTAGGACCGATGCGGTCATTGGGCATATAGCTACATATATATTAGTTATTAGGTTTTAATCTATTAGGGAGTAGAAGGGTACGATTCACGCACAGAGGCGAGAGGATTATGAACCCGATAAACCTAATATAACAGTAAATGGAAATAAAACGGTATATGTAGAATTAAGCTTAGAAGTGTATAATTTGTCCATTCACCAGAACTTTAGTTCTGACCCCCTCCTCATAACATCCTACAGGTTAGGTAGATGGCAAAGACTTTCCAGCTTTGAGACACTTGTTTAGAAAGTGTTATTATATGGGTGGGTATTTACTTACTATTATATTTTAGTCAGTTCCGTTATGACATGTTTATCTGAGCTCTGATATATTTGTATTTGCCTATTTGCAGGATACCAGAAATCCAACTCGGGCTTCAATGGACTTGGATTCTAGCATTTTTGCGAAAAATCCGGACCCACTGGAATTCGGGTTATTACAAACCCACTTTTGACCTGTCTGGTTACAACAAATACAAGTCATGCACAAAAATATTGAAAGAAAAATGTTAGGTTGGCGAGTCACAGAGGGTTTTCAATGTCTATAACGGAAGTTGTATACTACTGCAGTTGCATAACTGCACCAAATGTTGTTGTACACACAGCAATAATGCACAACGACATAAACTTAGTGTCTACCAATTTGATGATGCTTGGAGGAGTTTGTGGTGCTGGCTTGATGATTAATTTAAAGGTTCAACCTATGGTTCTTGCAATGATTATTATGAATATTGAATGTACACAGCCGAAATATCATAAATTATAATAGATCCGGTGTAACTTGGCTTCGGGTATTATACCCGCCTAGACTCATCATTCTATTATCTCTCTTATAAATACAATGTAAAGAATATTGTACTGATATTATCATTTTTTGAAATAAAATCATTAATTCTCAACAATACAAACTGCTCTTCTTATCTCATTTCAATATTCAAATCAATATAATAGAATTCTAATACGGTATCAATGCAACTTTCTTAACAACATTTTATCTTGTTTGAGATCCTTTTGAAAACAAACTCATCGGATATAGTATCATTGTCTAAGTGTACTCATCGGGAATTTTTTAATCTCTTCATTTGAGATTTTTTGAATTTGCTTACAAATTCAATAAAAAAGTTCAAGTGCCCTGCTAGAATTAATAATTCGGCAGCATCAACACTTTCTTTATCAAGTCAGCGAAGAAACAATCAAAAAATCAGAAAACATATCAAGAGGGCAAGAAGCACATCACAAGATTAAGAAAGTAAGTGCCGTAGAAAAAAAAACCTATCAGAACAAGATCATCATCTTAGTTTTTTTCGCTGGTTGCATTAAACCTATTTTTTGAGTCCACTTCTTGCCAACTGAACCTTTGATTAATCAATATTTCTTCATCTGTTCCTGCTTCTTTTATTTCTAAACCATCTGAAATATCATGGCCGTAAGAGATAACAACTCAGCCACCTTTGATAACATAGATAATTTAAGTCAGCAGAATGCATCAGCAACTGAAGGATTGATCAAAACTATTGTCAATCCTCAAACGTAACTAGTCGCAACCCATCTTGATGAAGACAACTATCTTCTTTGGAAGTTTCAAGTTGAAACAACAGTTAGGGGATATGGTCTTGAAGTGTTTGTGCTAGGAACATTGTCTGTGCCTCCAAGATTTATACCTGACCAAGAAAACAAAGTTGTCAAAAACACAGAATTTGTCAAGTATCGAAGACAAGATAGTCTTATAAGTTCTTGGTTACTATGCTCAATCAGTACCAACTTATTGCCCCAGATAATAGGATGCAAGTCATCCAATGAGATTTGGACAACTATAGGGCAGATTTTCAACTCACAATCCGTTGCCAAAATTATGCATTCCAAGAGGCAACTGCAAAATATTAGAAAAGATAGTTTATCCATGGGAGAATATTTGTCAAAAATAAAAGCAACATGTGATTTACTTGAAACAGTAGAACATAAAGTATCAAATATTGAATAAGCCTTGACCATCTTAAGTGCCTAGGTGATGAGCATAAAGCAGTAGTTGTAGTAATAGCATCTAAAGAAGTATTGCCATTTATACAATATGTGCATTCAACACTTCTTGCACATCAGGGAAAACTTGACCAAAAGAGAGCGCTGGATACTAAGTTATCCATCAATTATGCTGCAAACTCAAAGAACAAAAGATCAGAATAAAACAAAACAAATCAAAACTATTAAAGAGGATTTTAGTCAAAAAGAGCAAGAGGAAGATGGGGCAATAACAATTACAATAGAACCAAGTGTCAAATTTGTGAAAAAATTGGTCACACCAAAGTGTTATTTTAGATTCAAGGCATCTTATGTGCCAGGTTAGAATCAGAATAATCGAAGAAATGAAAATCTGTGTTAATGTTGCTCAAGTTCAACATGTATCAAGTAATCAGTGGGACAATCCAAGAAACTATCAACTGAATACAACTATAAAGCCAGATGATGTGCATGATGAAAGCTGGTATCCTGACTCAAGGGGTACAAATCATATTACAAGCAGCTTAGACAACTTAAGCCTTGGTCAAAAGGAATATAGAGGTAAATAGTCCATACACATGGGCAATGGTGAGAGTATTAGAATCGCAGACTGGACTTGCTTGCATCAAAGGTGAAACACAACTATATCTCAATAATTTATTAAGAGTGTCACGGATAAAGAAAATCTCATGGGTGTGTCACAATTTGCAAGTGACAACAATGTTTATTTTGAATTTTATCCTAAATATTTCTTAGCTAAAGATATATTAACTAATTAAGGAAATTCTTTAGCAAGGTAATGCAGATTGAGGATTATACGAGTTTAATCTTGTTAATTCAAGAAAATCAGAAGAAGAAAAAAAAAGGAGTTGTAATCTTTCTGAAATGGCAGAAAGGAAAAATAATATGTTTAATTCTTGGCATTACAAATTAGGGCATCCAAATGTCAATGTTGTAAGACAGATTTTAGTAGAAAATAAAATTTCTTATGAAAATATTACTCTACCACATGTGTGCACATATTGTCAAATGGGCAAAACCAATAAACTTTCATTCGCTGATTCACCAAAAAAATATGAAAAACCTATTGCTGGTGACCTATAGGGTCCAGTACCAGTCAATTCAGATGATGGTTTTAATTATTATATATCATTTGCTGATGCACATACTAGATATACTTTGATATATTTTCTTAGAACAAAGTCAGAGAGTTATAGAGTAGTTATACACTTTGTCACACAAGTTGAAAAACAAATAAATGATCAACTTAAGATTTTGCAAACAAACGGTGGTACAGAATTTAAGCCACTTAATCATTTCTTTCAAAATAAAGGAATTATTCATAGGGTTACATGCCCATATACATCTGAGCAAAATGGTTTAGTTGGGAGAAAACATAGACACATTGTAGAATCTGGTCTTACATTGTTTGCTCAAGGATCACTTCCTTTAAAATTTTAGCCAGATGCATTTAGTACAGATGTTTATTTAATTAATAGATTAAGAACTAAAGTTTTGAAAAATAAGCGTCTAATGGAAATTCTATTCAATGTTATTGAGTTGGCTTCCATTTCTTCCGAGTCAGATGTTTAAAATTCGCACTTCCATCTCTTTCGAGTCAACAGCATGAAGTTCCCTTCTCAGATTGAGCTGGCTTCCAGTATCATTGGCTATGTGATGTTCCATAGTTTTTTAGGTACTTCTAACACCTTAATATCGAGCGGTGGCAATGCCGGAGCTCGGTATTGGGGTGTAATGGACGGTGGCCTTGCTGGAGCTCATTTTAGGGGAACTTGAGTTTTTTCTTTGATACTTGTACTTAGTTTAGCTACCTGCCAGGTATGTTGGCAGCACCTTGTCTTTGTGATATATACATATTTACATGTGTGCTCTCCTCTATTTTAGAGGATCACACATTTTTCTCAAAAAAGTGTCTAATGGAAATTCTATTCAATGTAAGACCAGATTATCATAGCCGTAGAGCATTTGGATGTTTGTGCTTCCCATACTTAAAAACCTTATAGTACACATAAATTAAACTTCTAATCAACTGCTTGTACATTCTTTGGCTATGCAACAAATAAAAAAGGATACAAATGTTTGGATAACAATGGAAGAATATTTGTTAGTAGACATGTTGTTTTCAATGAATTTGTATTTCCATTTTCTAGTACAGGCATGCAGACAACTCAAAAGGTATATGATCCAAAAGCATCAATACCAAATATATCTTTGTATCCAAATGAGCAAAGCAATGAATGGATTAACGAAAGTTCAGATGACCCTGATTCACAACTCACAATGCTTAGTGAACCAAGTCATGAACAGGCAAATCAATCTGACCATTTCAATCACACCCCTATAAATGGTCAAAAACAATGTATTAGTAAGTAAAATGAGCAGCAACAATCAAATGCACAACAAGAAAGTACAACTGAACAGTCACTTGGCATACAACTTGTTCAAAGTAGGCATTATATGACTACCATATCAAAGAGTAGAATATTCAAACCTAAAGTTTATACTGCAACAATTACCTCTGAAGAGCCAAACAACTTTGATCAGGCGCTTAAAAACATCATTTGGAAAAAGGCTATGGATGAGGAATACAATATGCAATCATGAAGAATAAAATATGGGACTTAGTCTATCCACCTGAAAACAAAAATATAGTAGGGTGAGTGCAGGTGAACTTTCAGATTAAAGAAAAATCCTGATTGAACCATTGCAAGATATAAAGAAAGACTTGTAGCAAAATGATATACTCAACAACATGGATTTGATTTTGATGAAACCTTTTCTCCAACTGTTAAACCAGCAACAATCAGAATTGTACTTACCATAGCATTGCATATAAATTGGAATATCAAGCAACTGGATATGAACAATGCCTTTCTAACTGGGGATTTAAAAGAAGAAGTTTACATGGAGCAACCATAGGGCTACAAACATGACAGAAAATTTGTTTGTAAACCGAATAAGGCCATCTATTGACTTAAACAAGCTTCTAGAGTCTGGTTTGATAAACTGAAAATACATTGGCGGGTTTGAAATTTCAATTTACCAAATCAGACAACTCATTGTTTATTAGAATTAATAATCTTTCAACTATATACATTCTAATATATGTTGATGACTTGATTGTTACAGGTGATAATGAAAAAAAAATCAACAATCTTATTCAATTCCTATACAAGCAATTTTCAATCAAGGATCTTGGAGCGCTAAATTACTTTTTGGGAATTGAAGTTACAACAATATCAAAATCAGGAATCTTCTTATGTCAGAGGAAATACATAACAGAAATTCTAATCAAAGCAAAAAATGGATGTAGCTAATTCTCTACCTACAGCAATGATAACAAGTCATCATTTATCAAAACACAGGGGAGGACCTATACTTAATGACAAAAATACAAAAATATTATAGGTGCATTATAATATGCAACCATTACATGACTAGAAATATCTTTCAGTGTTAACAAAGTGGGTCAATTTATGTAGGATCCAAAGGATGAGCACTGAAAAGCTGTTAAAAGAATATTGAGGTACTTAAAAGGCACAACAGATCATGGTATGAAACTTAAAGCATGCAAACAACTCAATATAACAGGGTACACAGATGCTGATTGAGCTACAGATCCTGATGATAAAAGATCTATCACAGAATATTGCATATATATTGGAAATAATCCAGTTTCTTGACATTCTAAAAAGAAAGCAACAATTTATAGATCAAGTAATGAAGCAAAATATAGAAGCATAGCAAGTGCAACAACTGAAATCATGCAGATTCAGTCTTTGTTAAGTGAATTAAAAGCAAACACAGACATAAAGCCAATCTTATGGAATGATAATTTAAGTGCAATCTCATTATCAGCTAATCCAGTACTTCATTCCAGAACTAATCAAATGGAAATATATTTATATTTTGTTCAGGAACGGTAATGAAAGAAAAATTGCAAGTTAATCATGTACCTACTACTTACTAGATAGCAGATGTACTTATCAAACCGCTGTCAACCAAGTACTTCAGTAGATTGAAGAGTGAGCTCAAGGTTGGGGAAAGGTCTGATCCTATCAAATAAAAGAAGAATTGGATCTCCTCAATTTAATTGAATATTATTTCTCTGGAACTAAAGAAATAGATCAGTCCGTTTCAAATCTAGCATAACCAGATCCATGAGCAAAGTAAGACAAGATCTACCAGCAAAGCAAGACCAAATCTACGAGCAAAGCCAAACCAGATCTACAAGTTTGGCCAAATTTAGTTTTTTAATCTCCAGATCTTCTTTGAATGGTATCAAATCAGGGATAGAAGTGATGATCTGCGAAGAAGCAAACCGATTCATATCAAATCAGTTCAATTTCTCCAAACAGTGAAAGTCGAGCTTCCTCAAGTCTCGAATTTCAACAAATTTTCTCACTAACTTGAAGTAGTGAACTAAAGATGGAAAGCATCTATTTTTGCTCAGAGTTTAATGATTTGAAGATTAAGAAGAATCGCAGCCATTTGGGAGATTGCAGCTAGGCCTGTAAACGGATGCAATCGGATACGGATAGTGCTGTATCCGTATCCGAAAATGAAAATCCGTATCTGAATTCGTATCCGATATCCACGAATATCCGTTGAATATTATATGTATCCGTATCCGCTAATATTTTCGGATATCCGAAAATATCCGTATCCGGCTTAGCGAATACGGATATTTTTTGATATTCGAAAATATCCGTATCCGAACCTCAAAATATATCCGAAAATATCCGAAAATTAATCAATATAATGCATATTTCATTTTTTTGACTGAAAAAAAGATGAAAAAACATTGTAATACATAAATTACATCAAATTAACAATAGGTAATCCAATCACACAAAATCTGTACAATAATATTGCATATATAAATATAATCCATACGCAAAACCCATAGGCTAATTCAATCATACCAAATCATAAAAGCAAACATGTATCACACATCTTAATTGTAACAAATACCAAAAAATAAAAACCATCTTCATTACATATAGCCTAAAATATTGCATTCTTTTTCCATGAAGTGGTTAATGCTCCAAAACCAAAAGATTACCTTGCAAAATACAAAGTTGTGTATTAATAAATAAGAAAAATTCCCTGCGCATAAATGCAAATTCATAATGTTTGCAAAATAAGACTGAATAAAGTGCAACTGCTTCATTATCTGGAAGCATAACATACAAGAAATTGCATAATAATTTGTTGAATAAGCAAGATGCATAGCTAGTAACAAACATGAATTTTCATGGAATTCTTGCCTCCGCCAAAATCAAATTCACGATTCTGTATAATTCAGTATGCTCTCTATTTAGTATAAAAAAGCGATTAAAAACCCTAGGTTTCGAGAAAACCAAGATTAATCAAAAGAAATGATTTAAGTATCCAACTAATGTTGATTAAAACAAAAAGCAACCTTGAAAAGATACGATTTAAAGGAGATCTAACGTTTGTATAGCCAAATTGTCGATCTACTATCATTATGCAAAGAATATTTTAAATAAAGAATCGGAAAATTATTAAATCTTTTATTTTTTAAACGATGTTAATTTGAAATGAAAAATAAAAAGAACGAAGCAAAGAAGATAACAAAGTTTACCAGAGCGACGATCAACCCGCTCGATAATATTAGGTCTGTGGACCAAGGCATACTGAAACTGAGATGCGGCGGTCTATTGGAGTGAGGTGGAAGATGCGGCGGTCAAACGGATCTAGGGTTTTTTTTTCCTATTTTGAAGTTTGAACTTAGATCTAGGGTTTGAACTTGAAGTTCGAACGGCTGTGGAATGGAATTATGGGGAAGTCGATGTTGTCTGTACTGTGTGGTATCACTAGTGTGCGTGAGAATAAATGAATAATTATTGAACATTTGAGCTTATATTTTTGTAAACTAGCCAAGTAATAATAGGGTTGTATTTTGGTAAAATGATTTTGTTTCTAATATTAGTGTATTTGTATTAAATTTATGGATATAAAATAATATATTAATATATAAATATTTAATTTCAAACCGGACGGATATTTATCGGATACGGATACAGCCATATCAGTATCCGTATCCGAAATATGTTTCAGATATCGGATATCCGCATCCGCTTTTCGAATATCGGATATTTTTCATGTTTTCGGATACGGATGCGGACGGATTTCGGGTATTTCAGGTATTCATTGATAGACCTAATTGGCTGAATTGCAGCCAATTGGGGAAAAATCTAGCTGTTTTTTAGGGAGAGTATTATGAGTGTCGAACGTACACAGTCGACATATCACAAATTATAATAGATGCGGTGTAAGTGGCTTCGGGTATTATACCCGCATAGACCCATCATCCTATTATCCCTCTTATGATTACAATGTAAATGATACTGTGTTGGTATTATCATTTTCTGAAATAACATAATAAAATCTCATCAATACAAACTGCTTTTCTTATCTCATTTCAATATTCGAATCAATATCATAGAATTGTTATAAAGCTGGAACGATTGAGTTTCAAATGCAATATCTGTAAAGATAAGATCAGATTTCTTTATACCGGCAGATAATTAATTTTCCGATTTTTGTTCAATTCCCAAACAAACTTTTTTTTTTTAAGAAAATAAAATAATTTAGTTCTGCATGAAGATGACACGGCATACAGTAGATGATCTGTATTTATTTGTCAGTACGCAAGATGAGATTCTGATTTTCGTATGAATTATCACAAAAGGCTCAAGAAGAAATAATATTGTATCAACCATTCGAATCACGTTATATTTCAAAATTGATTATGGGTGCAGAACGTGGAAATCATCGTAAAATTAATAATAACTAAAAGACAAAGCTTGGTAGGAACCCAGTTAATAATTAACTACTACTGCGCCATTTGGCGTTTGCTGAAATTTGAATCTATTTCCCGTGCATAGTATGATCAAGGATTATAAAGCCAGTTAATTCAATATATCAAACTGATAGGGACAGAAACCACAAGGGATAGGGGTAGATATGCGTTTACATTATCATTGCCATGAACTAATTACCTTCAAAGGATGCAGGGAAAAAAGAGGAAAAAAAATTTGAACCGCAACGAAACTACAACGCTTCAAGCTGTTATCTTAGTTATTAGACAGTGAATATTTGTGTTGTCAATACTACTCAGGGACTTTTGTTCTAGCCTGGAAGTAAATGGAAATAGTGAAATTTACAGGCAATCATCGAGGCATTAGTGAAGTTTGGCATGTGCAAATTAAGCTGTAACGAGTATAGTACGTAGGTCCTATAAGTGAATATGTCCCTACCATTTCAACCTCCACTATGTACATATTTGAATGGTAAAATGTCTTTTAGGGTTGATGCAGCAGCGGATAATAAAAATGATGATTCTATTAAAATAGCAATCAATGGAATGGAAAATACCGAATGGCCCAAATTCGTTGATCCGAAGATACCGAATTCTAGTTATCTTCGTCACGTTGATCGCGCAAGATGCCGTGAAAGAAGATCTGCAATTCTTCAGACGTTGATCAAGCGCACTTGATACCGTGAATTGCCTTCTATGATCGTTGATCCGAGCGCACTCGAACGCCGAAAAAGGAAAGATAGGAGATTACACTCAACTACCAATTTAATGAAAGCACAAAGCTAACAAACAAAAGTTTTTATTCAAAATCAACTTTTTTTTACAAATGACACCACCATGCCTATTTATAAGCGTACAACTCAACACATCACTAGGTCGTTCACGACCTTACAACACACACAACACAACACTTAGGTCGGCAACGCCCTAACACAGAAAACGACCTACGACCTAAAATACAACGCACACGACCTACGACTTACAATATTTACATCTCAACAAATTACAAATCATCACGACTTACGACCTAACATATGAGCGACCTAAAAATGTAAGGCAGCGACTTAAATTCTCAGCGCATAAGGTAGAGCGACCTAAGGTGGATGGGGCTTAACCTTCAGCGACTTAAGAAATCAGCTTCTGGGATTCTTCACACGACCTAGCATCTGGAGCGACCTAAAAGTTAGCTTCTGCACAAACTTCCTGCGACCTATCACTTGAGCGACCTATCGATACGGCAGAGTTAGGTCGTTCGCGACCTAAAGGAGCGGCATGTAAGTTAGGTCGTTCGCGGCCTAAAGAAGCGGCATGTAAGTTAGGTCGTTCGCGACCTAGGACTTTGTTAGCTCGCATTTCATCTTCGAAGTTAGGTCGCAGCTCTTTATCTCGCGACCCGTTAGGTCGTTCTCAACTCAAGAATTGGTTAGGTCGCTCGCGACCTATCACTTCACCATTCTGGGCTGCATCATCCTCCCCTGGTTCAAAAAAATTCGTCCTCGAATTTGCGCCTTCCTCTTCCACAACAAGCTCATCCCCATGATACGGTATAAGATGTTTAACATTAAACACGTCAGAAGTGTACACATCCTCCGGCAGCTTCAACTTATAAGCGTTTTCATTGATCCGTTTCACAATCGTTACAGGACCAATTTTTCGAGCTTTAAGCTTATTGTATGTTCCCACTGGAAAACGATCTTTCGTTAGTACAGCATATACTAAATCTCCTTCATTAAATTCAACACTTCTTCGCTTCGAATCCGCAGTTCGTTTATACTTTACATTCGCTTTCTCCAATCGTTCCTGAACGATTTTATGACACTCTACCAATCCATCAACAAAATCAACAGCCTGTTTAACTGTCCCCTTTGGTTGTGGTACTATTGTCAAATCCAACGGCCCCTTTGGTAAACTTGAATATACAATCTGAAATGGACTGAAACCCGTACTATGGTTTATAGCATGATTGTGAGCAAACTCTGCTTGACATAACTTCATATCCCAACTCTTCAGATTATCTTTCACCAGGCACCGCAACAAATTTCCCAAAGATCTGTTAACAACTTCAGTCTGACCATCGGACTGTGGATGGTAAGCACTGCTGAAACTTAGCTTCGTTCCCACCATCTTCCACAAACTCAGCCAAAATGACTTAGAAATCTGGTATCCCGATCAGAAACAATGGAATCTGGTAAACCATGTAAACGATACACCTCTTTAAAGAATAACTCAGCAACACGGACGGCATCAGCTGTCTTCTTACAAGCGATGAAATGTGCCATCTTCGAAAACCTGTCCACTACAACATATATCGAATCATTTCCCCTCTGAGTTCTCGGTAATCCCAAAACAAAATCCATACTAATATCAACCCATGGTCTATCCGGCACGGGTAATGGCATATACAATCCCGCATTCGTCGCTGTCCCTTTGGAAATTTGGCAAAGATGACATCTTTCCACAAACCTCCCAACTTCCCGTTTCAACGAAGGCCAATAATAAGATTGAGAGATCAATTGCAAAGTACGATCTCGGCCCACATGACCTTCCTCATGCAACTCCTTTACAATTTTCATACGTAAGCTGCACTCTGGTATGCACAATCGATTTCCCTTAAAAAGAAAACCATCCACCATTACAAACTCATCCGTCTTCCCCTCCTTGACTTCATCTACATACTTCGCAAAGTAAGGATCATCAACAAACATTTCTGGCAACACATCAAACCCCGTTACTTCAACCTTCATTGTAGTCAACAAATGATTCCTTCGACTCAATGCATTTGCCACTCTATTCGTAATTCCCGATTTATGCTTTACCACAAATGTAAATTGTTGTAAGTACGCAATCCACGAAGCATGCCTTGCCGCAATCTTGTCATGTCCCTGCATATGCTTCAACGCCTCATGATCAGTATATAACACAAATTCTTTATGAAACAAATAATGTCTCCAATGTTTGATAGCTTGTACGATAGCATAAAATTCCACATCATATGTATTATATCTCATCTTTTCTCCTGATAACTTCTCACTGAAATATGCAATAGGACGTCCTTTCTGACTCAACACCCCTCCAATTCCAACCTTCGATGCATCAGTATGCAATTCAAACAACAACTGAAAATCTGGCAACACTAGAATTGGTGTTGTCGTCAAACGCTCCTTGATCCGCTCAAAAGCAACCCCTGCTTCCTTCGACCATGAAAATTGCTTCCCTTTCATACAATCAGTAACTGGAGCCATCACGCTACTGAAGTGTGGAATAAACCTTCGGTAGAATGATGCCAAACCATGAAAGCTTCTAACCTCTGTTATCGTCCTGGGTTGTGGCCAATTTCTGATTGCTTCAACTTTATTCTGATCCACCTGTATACCTCCATCCGAAATAACATATCCCAAAAATAAAACACTATGCGTCATGAACACGCATTTCTTCGTTGCAACATAAAGTTGTTCCTGTCGCAATATCATCAGCACTTCCCTCAGATGTTGTAAATGCTCTTCTGCGCTTCTACTATATATCAGTATATCATCAAAATACACCACTACAAACTTCCCGATAAATGGTCTAAAGATCTGGTTCATCACCCGCATAAATGTACTAGGTGCATTCGAAAGACCAAACGGCACGACCAGCCATTCATATAATCCTTCTCTCGTCTTGAATGCTGTCTTCCACTCATCCCCTGGTCTTATACGAATTTGATGATAACCACTTTTCAAATCAATCTTCGAAAAGATAGTAGCCCCGCTCAACTGATCCAACAAATCATCAAGTCTCGGCATATGGAATCTATATCTCACTGTAATCTTATTCATTGCTCGACTATCAGCGCACATCCTCCACGTTCCATCCTTCTTTGGTACTAACAAAGCTGGCACCGCACAAGGACTAAAACTTTCCTGCACACGCCCCTGTTCAAGCAATTCTTCCACTTGCCTTCTCAACTCCTCATGTTCTTTTGGACTCATTCTGTAGTGTGGTCTATGAGGTAACACAGCTCCTGGAACAAGATCAATTTGATGTTGAATGTCTCTCAACGGCGGTAACTCCGTTGGTAGCACCTCAGGAAATACATCGTCAAACTCTCCCAGCACTGGCTTTACTTCTTCAGGAATCTCAACCACTTCGTTACTCTCACGTCCAATCAACAAAAATACTTCAGGCTCCTCTTCTACCTCCTTCACAAACTCCTTCAAAGATAGCAAAGTTTTAAGCTCTTCAATCTCCTCCAACTTTCTTTCTTCTTGTTGTCGCTTCTTAGGAATTAAAGTGATTTTTGTACCTTCAAACATGAAACTATAACTGTTAGTCCGACCATCATGTTGCACAGCCCTATCATATTGCTACGGTCTTCCCAACAACAGATGGCATACATCCATGTCAACCACATCACACCAAATTTCGTCTTTGTATTTCTTCCCAATTGAAAAATTAACACAAGCCCTTCGTCCAACTTTCACCTCCCCACCTTTCCTCAACCAAGCTAACTTGTAAGGTTTCGGATGCTTCTCTGTCTTCAATGATAACTTCTTCACAGCTTCTGTAGAGATAATATTATCACAGCTTCCCGCATCGATGACAAACTTGCAAACCCTTCCCAAGATAGTGCATGTTGATTGAAAGATGTTACTCCTCAACCAGCTAGTTTCCTCCTCCTATTTTGGTGTTAAACACGACCTCTTCATCATCAGTGAGTACCCTTCATCTCCTGACACATTCTCTTCCTCCTCATCATGTAATGAATTAGAACAGTCAGCTTCTACCTCATCTTCTTCTGCCTCAGCAATCATAGTTCTCTTCTTCGGCTTTGGACATACATTGCTTTTGTGACCCACTTCCTGGCAATTGAAACATTTGATACCACTATTGATTCTGGTTTTAGCAACTTCATTATCAACCGATTTTGCAACAGCCTTTGAAACATTCGCATTGCAACTAGCTCCTTTCATTGGATTGTTGGAATTTGTAAACACACCAACGCCTCTCCTTCCTTGTTTCTCCCAAGCGATAGCTTTTTGATGTGCTTCCGCAACAGATCTGGGATCAAACATATTCACCATGTCTTGTATCTGCATTCTCAACCCTCCAAAAAATCTAGCTGTTAACTGCTCCTCCGTCTCCATGATATCATTCCTCGCAATTAATTGATAAAATTCATCCGCATAATCATTCATAGATTTCGTTCCCTGCCTAAGGTTTTGTAATCTCTGATACATTAATGATTGGTAATTGTAGGGTAAGAAAGTAGCCTTCATCAATTTCTTCATCTTTTCCCAAGCAACAATCCTTGACTTCCCCATCTGTTCTCTAGTAAGTTTGGTTTGCTGCCACCATGACATAGCTCTCCCCCTCAACCTAGTAGCAACCAACTTCACCTTACGATCCTCCGGAACCTCCTTGAAGTCAAATATTTCCTCCACATAAGCTAACCAATCAAGAAATTCCTTGGCTTGCATACCTCCCTTGAATTCCGGTATTTCAGTTTTCATCCCAGACTCCCACTTGTGATCATACTCCGATTGATTTCTTCCTTGACCTCGTCCTCGTCCATGAACACTACCACCATCGAACTCCTCTTCAAAATCAGATGTATATTGATGTCGATCCTGACCACCAACATCTCTACTACCATCATTCCTTCCAACAACATCCCTTCTACCTACATTCCTCCGATCACGATCATTCATATTCCTATCACGGTTTCGATCATCAACATTTCTACCATAGTCTCGACTCAAACTTCTATGATCACTATCAATACTTCTTTCTCGATTTGAACGTGGTGAAACTCTACTTCCTCCATGGTTAGATTCAGGTGAAACCCTTCTTTGATTTTGATTCATCTCCAACATCATCTTCTCTAATCGACCAATCCCTGCGTTAAGCTTCTCACTAAAGTTTTCGTTTATTCTTTGCTCCATCTCATCAGCTTTATCTCTTCTATACAAAGCTTCAATATTTTGATGACGATTGGCTCTCCTTGGTGGAATTGTCGAAACTTTACAAATTCAACACACAAACTTCAAAAAATTCAATTCTGGCTCGGTTTGGCCTAGAAACGACCTAACTCAAGCTCGGCACAACCCTTCAATAGCTCGCACCCACAATTCAAAATACCCTTTGACGCGCAAACAACTTCCCGCGCAAAATTCAAACACCTTGCCTCCTTAGATCCAAAATGAGATGGATCGAAATCTTCAAACTTGTTGTAATTTATGATGAACACGATGAACGCTATTCTTTTCAAAAAATGCAAATCCAATCTTCAATGCTTCAAATAAAATTGGCTCCAAGACTCGGTTTAGCTATGATTGGCTAAGTCTGGCTCCGATACCAAATGATGCAGCAACGGATAACAAAAATGATGATTCTGTGAAAGTAGCAATCGATGGAATGGAAAATACTGAATGGCCCAAATTCGTTGATCCGAAGATACCGAATTCTAGCTATCTTCGTCACGTTGATCGCGCACGATGCCGTGAAAGAAGATCTGCAATTCTTCAGACGTTGATCAAGCGCACTTGATACCGTGAATTGGCTTCTACAATCGTTGATCCGAGCGCACTCGAATGCCGAAAGAGGAGATAGGAGATTACGCTCAACTACCTATTTAATGAAAGCACAAAGCTAACAAACAAAAGTTTTTATTCAAAATCAACTTTTTTTACAAATGACACCACCATGCCTATTTATAGGCGTACAACTCAACACATCACTAGGTCGTTCACGACCTTACAACACACACTTACAACACAACACTTAGGTTGGCAACGACCTAACACAGAAAACGACCTACGACCTAAAATACAACGCACACGACCTACGACTTACAAGATTTACATCTCAACACATTACAAACCATCACGACTTACGACCTAACATATGAGCGACCTAAAAATGTAAGGCAGCGACTTAACTTCTCAGCGCATAAGGTCGAGTGACCTAAGGTGGATGCGGCTTAACCTTCAGCGACTTAAGAAATCAGCTTTTGGGATTCTTCACGCGACCTAGCATCTGGAGCGACCTAAAAGTTAGCTTCTGCACAAACTTCCTGCGACCTATCACTTGAGTGACCTATCGATAAGGCAGAGTTAGGTCGTTCGCGACCTAAAGGAGCGGCATGTAAGTTAGGTCATTCGCGACCTAAAGAAGCGGCATGTAATTTAGGTCGTTCTTGCCCTAAAGAAGCGGCATGTAAGTTAGGTCGTTCACGCCCTAAAGAAGCGGCATGTAAGTTAGGTCGTTCGCGACCTAGGACTTTGTTAGCTCGCATTTCATCTTCGAAGTTAGGTCGCAGCTCCTTATCTCGCGACCCGTTAGGTCGTTCTCGACTCAAGAATTGGTTAGGTCGCTCGTGACCTAACACTTCACCATTCTGGGCTGCATCAAGGGTGTGATCAAGAACAAACAAATCACTCAAGGAAAAGTAGCTAGTGGTTGACACGTACGTTCGACTTATCGATTACGCTACCGATTGAATGGAAAACGTTTACACTTTCAAAATTGCAATGTTGGATAGGGCATAACCTAGATACCTCGGACGTAATTTCAAATATAAGACAAGTCAAGAGCTGCTTCTGAAAATTATATCAAAAGATTAATTCATTAACTCTTTCTTCTATAACCAAACAATCAAAAACCAAATAGTCAAAAATGACTTCATCATCTGCCTCGTCCACCAAAAAACCTATTCAAGAATGGTCAGATTCATGAATGTTTTCTTTTCATTACACGCGTTTTTTCGACTTGGAAAGAAGGCCAAATTCATATCCGGCTTCTGCATATACTAGCTGAACAACTATGACACGATGTACACTTTTCTTGTTTTTATTCGCAAATAGGATAACCATGTCAGAATTTGCGGTTTGCGGTCTCTTCAAAGATTGATGAAAGTGGAGGGAGCTGGCTGGAATGCTGAAAGGAAAATCATCGCAAGTGATGATTATTACTAGGCCCAAGCAAAAGAACATAACGCACTGTTTCATAAGGTTTTCAAATGTCGTTCTCCATATGGCTGGAAAATGATGAATTTTGTATTGGATGGGCATCTGGATAAAGGAACATATCCATTCCGTGATTAGATCGATTTCACCGTCCCTCTATTTCTATCCTACAAAGAAGTTGTGCGTTTGTTCAGGTCCATGGAGAGTGATGAGAGTACGGAATAGATAATGATGAGAATGGATAATAGTGATTTTAATCAGCTTGACAATATATCTTTCACTCTAAATGATTCGTTACCCCCCCCATTGTATTGTACACCACCATTCTAGTCGAAAAGCCAAGCATTGTGATGCTGTCGGACCTTCCACTGCTTTTGCTCCTGTTTGTGAAACCTTTAGCCGATGGAAGATAGGAAACAACCTCATGATATAGAGCAGTTATCTAAACAAGACATGGCTACGGTCAGTGTCTTGTTGTCGAAGCTAGAGAAATTAGACTTGGCTATGTCGATGTTGGAAATCGACGGTCCTGAGACATTTCTTGAGACTATCCACTTCTTTATCATAGAATATCATCGTCGGTTTACTTTTTTTTTTGAATTTTTTCGTCTAAGTTTGTAGTAGGTGTTTAAATTTGTATTTAGATTTGAATTTGAATTTAAATTTATATTATTGCTTATTTCTTATGAAATATGAAATATTTATTAATTAAACTTATTAATTAATGATTGATAATTTTTAATTAATAATTATGGTGAATAAAAAGTAAACATTGCACATTACATAATACTTCATATCCATCCCCTAATAAAATTTTTGTCCATGCACCCCACAATATCTAACCTACAATATCTAACCTCTAACCTTTAGTCTCTAATCCAATGTCCGCAAACACACCTTTATTAGTTCATTACAGCGTACCATTTCGACTCTTAACCAGGCTCAAGTATGGTTAAGAATATGGGAATTAAGAGTAACTAAAGGATGTTAAGAATAATGGAAATTAATAAAAATTTAAATTTAATATAATGAAAAATAAAAAGTTTTTTTTTTGTATTTGGTTTTATCATTTGTATTTATTGTAATTTCCAATGTATTCTGTTTATTGTGTTTTCCTCCCACATGTTTACTTAACTTGCAAGTAAACATGCACATAAGTAGGACGCAATATAGTAAAGAATAATCAATCTATTGAAAACTATTATTCTACAATTTAATAAAATTAGTTCTTTTTTTCTCTCTGCCTCTTTTATGTTATTATGGATAAATATTTTAATATGGTATCAAAGCATGTCTTCTTCATGGATTCAACTTCGCACTGACTTGGTTAGGGATTTAATGTTTTGAATTAGGTTTCTGTGCTTGTGGTTGAATTTTGTGTATTTATCACTTTTGTTTGTAGTTTACTGTAAGTAGTTCGATACCTTGATCTAGTGTTGAATAATATTTTGATTATGGGTGTTGAATGAGATGGTTAACTTCAATCAATTACTATGAAACCGAATTGGAAGGACTATTCATATTGAAATTATGTTGTAAAAATACTCTAAAAGGTATTAAAAATGCGAAGATACGTTAGTGGAATCGATATTCAACATAATATAAAAGATGTTGAAACGCTCCTTCCTGTTTGATGCTTATAAACGGATCTCCTACATTACTAAGCATTCATGGATGGTTCATTTAAAGATGAAATAAGAAGTCAAATAACATATCATATATCATACAACAGATAAATAAAATATAAAAGAATATATAGATATAAAATATATAAGACAATTGTTGATCAAATGAAAGTGCCGATGCCATGAGTAAACAATCTCAAAGTACATCAATTCTAAGACCCTGCATCAAAATGAAACGAGTTATAATCTCTCGAGTACATTATTGACTTCATAAATAAAACTATCTCTAGATAACTTAAATAATAAGTACTAACTAAAATATTGTTGGCGTCAAAATTGGTCACCAACACCCAGTTATATGAAAGCACCAATATCCAATCCAGTCACAGAATATGAAGAGAAATAAATGAAGAACAAAATTAAAACAATTAGAAAGAAAGTAAATAGGGACACAGATTTATAGTGGTTCAGCTAACTCTGGCCTACGTCCACTCCAAAATTTTTCCTTTTATTAGTTTATACTGCTGATTACAGTTAAAATCCGTGAAATCCAAGAATAAAAATGGCAGAGTATAGCTTAGGTAGAAGATGAAAAGAAGCAAAAAAGAAGATCCTCATTTTTGAAGCCATGTCTGTTGTATTTATAGGGGAAGACATGCACCAGTCTCTCTGAAACTTCGGCTATAGGACCTTCTTATCCACATGGGCCTACCATAGGGGTTGCTAGGCCCAAATCCCAATGAAGATGGATCGGTACTGATCCATCCATTGGTCGATTCTGGAGCAGCGATCCTTATGGTGGCTTCTTCATGTTTAGATATGTTGGTACTTCAAATTTAATGTCATTTGGATCAAAGGAACTCAAGTTATTGAATGTTGAATGCAAGAATAAACTCGGTTTTTGACATATGTCGATCCCTCCTTGGTGAACTCACATATGTCGATCCATCCATCTATATGTTATGCCGATCCTTTCCTTCATGTGCTACATCGACCCATCTTTCAAAGGCTATGCCAACCCCTTGTCCATCCATCTATACCGATCCCTTATTTGAGAACTAAACTGTGCCGATCCCTTCTAGCATACAGTGCCGATCTCTCCTTTTTCCACCGAAGTATACCGATCTGTGTCATTTAACTAAAGCCTACCGATCCCTTCTTGACATAGCCTGCTGATCCATCTTTTGCCGACCCCTCCTTCATAGGCCGAAGTATGTCAATCCCTCATCCAACTAACCATGTAGATACATACACCTTCACTCGTGCTGACCCCTTGAGCCTTACTATGCCATCCCGATCCGTGGTGTTCCACCATATCATGCCGGTCCAAGCTATGCCGATCCCTACGCTTCCATTTGCTAAGCTATTGAAGTGTACTGATCCCTCCATAGGAGCCAAATCATGCCGATCCATCCTCTTCTGCAAAACGTATCGACCCATGCCATTCAATTATGCAGACCCATCCTCTATGGGATGAAATATGTTGAACCCTCTCATCTGTTGAACCATATTCCATACTTTGAACATTCTGCCTTGCATATCCATTAATTCCGTTCAATCCCGACTCCATGTAGCCATCTGTACCTGATTTCCGAGCCTCACAATCATCACTCTGGAATCATCGGCCTTGATAACCTTGAAGTCTGTTGGGTTAAATCTGCATGTATACTATCTTGGCAAAAGGCAGGTTAACACTTTGCCACCCAAAACATGCCTTGCAATAGGAAGGCGTGTTTTGAATTGTCATAAATCCAAAATCCGAAGTCCATAATCTATTGATTGCCATATTATCAAATCCAGGATCGAATTCGTTGCCAATCCAATTCCTTGATCACTTCAGATCATTAGCGAAATCCATGACTATTCTGAGTCGATATCCAATTCAGAATCCATTCCAAATTCATTAACCAATTCCGCGATCTCCATGGATCGTTTTATCCAAATCCGGGACTGCTCTAGGTCCATATCGATATCCATAGACCACTCCTGGTTGTTTTACCAAATCCGAGACCGCTCCGGTTCGTTAGCCTAATCAAAATCCTTGATCTTATCGGATCCTTGCCGAGCACAATCCATACTCGATGACTTGAGTAGGCTGAACCTGTTGCTCTCCGGTGAAGCGACCTACCCCTTGCCAAGCATAGTCCATACCTAACGACCTTGATCTCTCCAGATCCTTGCCGAGCATGATGCATACTTGACGACCTGTTGGGTTTTATTCTCCAACCTTGACTCTCCGGTCAAGGCCTTAATCCGTGGGGTATCCTTCTCTGGCCTCGGTTCCCAATCGAGGACTTAATCCGTGCACAAATCCATCCTATCGCTCTCCGGCGAAGCGACTCGTGACTCACGGTTATTGCCCTATCTCTCCGGTCGAGGCCAT
This sequence comes from Allium fistulosum, assembly GCA_030737815.1. Lineage (NCBI taxonomy): Eukaryota > Viridiplantae > Streptophyta > Magnoliopsida > Asparagales > Amaryllidaceae > Allium > Allium fistulosum. Next base: position 243,290,795 of record CM060902.1, read on the forward strand.
AAACCTATGTTATTTATTATATTAATCCATATTTAAGCATCCCTTAGTCCATAAAATAGGATACAACCAATAAGCCAAAGTTCGAAGCAAATAAGAAGAAATAAAACGAATTTCACAAACCCGAGCACAACGGTTTATCGTCATCCCAGAGCATGTCTAGGGACCGTCCTCGATCTCGTGCATGTGTAAGTGACTTAGCCGTATTATTGCGGAATTTATTACTTATTACGTGCCATCCTGATCAATTGATGACAAGTTGACGATGATGCCTTGATCCTATGCATTTTCGTTCAAGGTGGACCGTGGCTGCTCCTGTTCCACCGCCGCAGCCCGAGTCCTTATGTATTGTTGTAATTGACCATTCCTTACGTGTTCCTCAATGATATCCTCTAAATTCCTGCAGCCATTCGTATTGTGTCCATCCATCTCATGGAATAGGAAATGCTTTCCTGATGCCGCTCGTGCTCGGAGGGTTCCCTCTTTGCCGGCCTTCGATACTAAAGACGTCATGGGGTATCCAAATAAATCCTTTCTAGAGATTTGGTCAAATCTGTATAAGAAGAGAATTTTGGTTCTCTCCATTGCCTCTTTGACACATTAATGCCATTGTTAGTTTTCTGTTTGCCTTTATCATTCATGTTTACATCTCCTGATGATCCTTTACTTTTCATAGCATTCACCGCCAGTTTGTTTGCTCGTGCGTCTTTCTATCGCAGGAACCTTTTTGCTTCATGATAAAACTCCCCGAGATCCATAGGTGGATCTTGCGCCAGTGAATCCTTGAACTCCGTGCCACCAGCAATTCCAAATACAGCTGCCATCAAAACCATGGATGGATCTGGACGATCCACCAATAACGCGGCGGCATTAAACCATGTTAGGAAAATCCTCTGGGACTCTCTGGTCCCCTGTTTCAGTGTTGCCAAACTCATCACATTTTGGGTCTTGAGATGTGAACCCTAAACTGCCTCATAAACCTTTTGATCAATTCCATCCATGTGCTAATAGTGCCTCTTTCCAATTGTCTGAACCATAGTGCTGCTATATCTGTTAAATAAAAGGTGAAGCACCGTGCCATGACTTCCTGCAATGCCCCAATACTTCCATGTGTCTCATGTTCTCGTCAGATGAACAGCGGGATCCGTTTTTCCATCATATGTCTCAAGCGTTGGTTGTTTGAACTCCGGTGGATTCTTAGCCTGCCTGATATTTGGAGCGAATGGACTTCTATTTACATCCTCCAGATCCCTATTCACCAATCCTCCATGCATAGCTCGCCTTATCATCTCTGCAAACATGTTGTTGTCTTCCAATGGTAGTCTCCTATTATCATGCCCAAGCTGCCTCCCGAGCCTACGAGGGAATTTTGGAATGTATTCCTCCGGTTGAGCGTCCTAATTCCAATTCGCATCTGTTGGTTCATGAGTTTTGATTCATGACACAAGCTTCAGAGATCATACGACGAGAATGCTATATGAAAGCGACAAAAAGAGAATAAGTGCATACCGTGCACTACAAAGAAGATAATCTTACAATTCAGAAGATTAGTATGGATATTTTATTTTATTTGAGTCTTAGAACAATGTTAAAATCATTCCTCAAATAATCACACACGCACACAAAACATTTTATATCAAAAAATATGTTCACTGTGCATATAACACCAGGTCGGCCGACCGACCAGGATCCTCGGTCGACCGACCCTGTATCATATGCACAGTGACTTTCTGTTTTGTATACGTTTTTCAACTCAGCTGACCGGCCAGTTTTTCCGGTCGACCGACCAGAGAAAAACGGCTAGTTTTCTGAAGAGACGCGATCTTTTCATGAAGAGTAATGTCCTCTATTTCAAGAGGTATGGACACTACTGTTGACTAAAACTATTCATGAAAGATTACAACTCTTCTACAACTATATAAACATATTCAATTCACTTCTACAATCACCGATTCTTGTTTATATTTCTGAAATCTAATCTCTTGTCATTTCTGCAAATAAAAGCATTCACTCTTATTCAATATCACTAGAATCCTTGAATTTATTCATATATTTCGATTCTACGTGATTATCTTCCTTCTAAATCTTCACACACATACATATTCTTGAGGATTTGATTATAGGAAAGTTGTACTATAAAAAGACAATCAGTGTTATTTAGAACACATTCGTCAACAAACATTTTGTATTAAGTTGAAGTCCTCTTCGGTTGTTGAGGCGGAAAAATTCCTGTTCGGCTGCTCATGTGTCGTATACCTATTCCTCCGGGTTAAGTGAGGGGTTTAGTTTAAATCCAGAGGGTATTCTGGGACTGGACGTAGAACGGGAAGTTCGAACCAGTATAAAAATTCCTGGTGTGCTTACTTTAATTTTTACTTTACTGTTATTACCAGTTTCCGCATTAATATACCATATTACACGATCCTTAGTACTGCACGTACACTTTCATTTGGTATCAGAGCAAGGTTATCTTATAACCATCACAAAGTTATTTGATATTTACTTATTTTTAGTAATATGGCAACCACACAAATTAACGATGTTAACACTCACACTAATTCTAGTTTCACAGAAGGTCAATCAACTTCACGACCTCCACTTTTCAATGGGATAAATTATAATTATTGGTCAACTAGAATGAGAATCTATATGCAATCAAGTGGGTTTGATATCTGGAATATTATACAAAGGGAATACACAATTCCTACTGGAGAATACTCGACTTGGAGTAACACACAAAAACTAGATGCTACATCAAATGCTAAGGCTATGAATATTTTATTTTGTGCATTAGATAGAAATGAATTCAATAGAGTTAGTATGTGTACTTCCGGCTATGAAATTTGGAGAACTCTTAAAGTTTCACATGAAGGAACGAACAAAGTTAAATTGAGCAAAATTTCTATGCTGAAACATCAATTTGAAAACTTTAAAATGAGGCCAAATGAATCTATAAATGACATGTACTCTAGATTTCAGGATATTTATCATGCTCTATTGTCTCTAGAACAAAAGTTTACTGATTTTGATGTTGTTACAAAAATCTTGAATTCTTTAACGGACGAATGGGAACGAAAAGTCCTAGCTATTGAAGAAGCAACTGATTTGTCAACATTAAAACCAGAAGAATTGATAGGTAATTTAATGTCCTACGAAGTAAATTTGCAGGCAAAACGAAATGGAGCACAAGAAAAGAAAAATGTAGCATTCCAAGTAGAAAAAGATGATTCCGACTCAGATAATAAAGATATGGCAATGATCGCTAAAAATTTCAAAAAGTTTTTGAAATTCAACAGAAACAAATTCAAGGGAAACAAAAATAATTCCAACAACAATTCTAATAGCAGCAAACCATCATCTTCAACAATGGAATGTTATGAATGTCACAAGAAAGGACACATGAAGAAAGATTGTCCAGATCGTAAAAAGAATAATTTCAAGAAGGACAAAAACAAACGAAAAGCTTTTTCAGTCACTTGGGACGACACTGACTCATCATCCTCATCAGAGAGTGAAAGTGATAATGAACAAGCAAATGTATGCTTCATGGCTTCGTCAGACGATGTAAGTGATTTTACTTTTGAAGATTTAATTGAAATAAATTCTGAATTAGTAAATATAACAAAACAACTTAAAAAGAAAAATAAGGAGTTGCAAAGAAAGTTAGATAGAACAGTTTTAGAAGTAGATATGTTAAAAGATGAGAAGGTAATATTGGAAGAAGAACTTGAAATCTCTCAACAATCGAATTCTAACTTATCTTCTCAAATTACGTCAATATCTGAGGAACTAGAAATTCAGAAAAATAAAAATGATGTTTTACTTTTTGAAAATAACGATTTAATATCTAAAATTAAGGATTTAGAGTTAGAAAAATCTAGTCTTAAAATAAAATTTGATGATATTTCTAAAAATGTTTCTAATTTCAATAAAGAAAGAGAAAATCTTTCTAGTATACTAGAAAACTCTCAAACTTCCAACAATAAATCTGGACTAGGATTTAAGAAACAAAATAATTATGCTAAAAGTAAAATTAATAATAAAATTAAGAAAGATATTAGGAAAACAGTTTATTCAAATACTAAAACTATTAAGATATGGATTCCAAAAACCAATAATACATTGATAAGGAATAAACATATCAAAAGTTTTATGGAAACTGTTCATAATAACAAGAATTATGTTTATAAAGGGAATTCTGAACCCGTATGGGTTTGGCTTCCTAAGATCTAACTCTTAGGACCCTAAAAAGATTGGGTACCAACTTTTTATAATTTTTTGCAGGTACCACATAAAAAGAGAGGAAAATGGATTTTAGATAACGGTTGCTCAAAACACATGACTGGAAACAAAGAAATGTTATCAAACATTATATACTCAAATGGAGGAGCAGTCACCTTTGGAGATAACTCAAAAGGGTATATCATCGGCAAATGCAATGTCAATAGCAACGGTACATCTAATTTACCTCTCATTACTGATGTTTTATTAGTTAAAAATTTAAAACATAATTTATTAAGTATTAGTCAACTATGCGACAAAGGTTTTAATATAACTTTTTCAGAAAATAAATGTAACATTTTTGATAAAAATCACAACATTATTTTCGAAGGAAATAGAGATAAAAATATTTATATCCTAAATATGAATGTTAATAATGATTCAAATTTGTGTCTAGTAGCTAAAGAGAATGATTCTTGCCTTTGGCACAAAAGATTTTGTCACATAAATTTTAATACCATCAACAAACTTGCTAAAAATAAATTAGTTAAAGGGTTACCCGATATAAAATTCAAAACTAACATATTTTGTGATGCATGTAAATTAGGAAAATTAACAAAATCTTCTTTTAAATCAAAGAAAGTAATATCTACAGAACAACCACTTGAACTTTTACACATGGATCTTTTTGGTCCAACTCAAGTGCAATCTATTAATCATAATAGATATGTTTTTGTTATTGTAGATGATTTCTCTAGATATACTTGGATTTTCTTTTTGAAAAATAAAAGTGATACTTTTGATAATTTTAGAGTTTTTGTTAAAAGAATTCAAAATATTAAAACTTTGAAAATTAAAAATATAAGAAGTGATCATGGAGGCGAATTTGAAAATGAAGTTTTTGAACAATTTTGTAACAAAAAAGGTATTAACCATAATTTCTCTTTTCCTAGAACACCACAACAAAATGGAGTTGTAGAAAGGAAAAATAGAACGTTACAAGAATGTGCAAGAACTTTACTAAATGGAACAACTTTATCGAAACAATTTTGGGCAGAAGCTGTAGCTACTGCTTGTTACGTACTGAATCGCGTTTTATTCGACCATTAACTAAAAATACACCATATGAACTTCTAAATGGAAGAAAACCAAATATTTCATATCTAAAAGTTTTTGGTTCCAAATGTTTTATTTTAAATACTAAAGATCAACTAGGCAAATTCGATCCAAAATCTGATGAAGGTATATTTGTTGGATATTCGGAACGAAGCAAGGCCTATCGAATTTATAATAAACGAACTCAAATTATTGAAGAAAGTTTACATGTTTCTTTCAACGAAAATTTTAAAAATATAAATCCGAGTGTTACTATTGATTCTGATGATGAATCTACTCAGAATGAGAATATTAGTACAAATGAAAATCTTGATATTCATGAAACCAATACAAATGTAACTTCTAATTTAATAAAATCTCCACCTAGAATTTTAAAAGATCATCCTGTGCAAAATATAATTGGAGAAGTTAATACGAATGTTAAAACCAGACATCAATTAAATCAAGCTGGTCATGTTGCTTTTCTTTCTAACATAGAACCTAAGAATATAAAAGAAGCTTCAACTGATGACTACTGGATACTTGCCATGCAAGAAGAATTAAATCAATTCGAACGAAACGAAGTTTGGGAACTCGTTCCTAGACCTAGTGATCAATCAGTCATCGGTACTAAATGGGTTTTCAAAAATAAAGCAGATGAACTAGGAAATATAACAAGGAATAAAGCTAGATTAGTTGCACAAGGATATAATCAAGAAGAAGGTATTGATTACGAAGAGACGTTTGCTCCAGTCGCCCGACTTGAAGCAATACGAATATTATTAGCTTATGCATGTTTTCATAATTTTAAACTATATCAAATGGATGTTAAAAGTGCATTTTTAAATGGATTCATAAAAGAAAATGTTTTTGTTGAACAACCACCTTTGTTTAATCATGAAAAATTTTCGGATCATGTATATAAACTTAAAAAGGCGTTATACGGTTTAAAACAAGCACCACGTGCTTGGTATGATCGTCTTAAAAGTTATTTATTAGAATCTGGTTTTGAAATCGGTAAAGTAGATCAAACACTTTTTATTCAAAAAACTAATAAAGATATTTTAATAATTCAAATATATGTTGACGATATTATTTTCGGCTCGACAAATGAAAAATTATGTCAAGAATTTTCAACCATAATGACAAATGAATTTGAAATGTCTCATATGGGAGAATTGTCATATTTTCTTGGATTACAAATTAAACAAATTGAAAATGGAATTTTTATTAATCAAGAAAAATATTGTTATAATTTAATCAAACGTTTTGGTCTTGAAAATCCTGCTGCCAAACCAACTCCTATGAGTACAACGGTTCATCTCGATAGAGATGAAGATGGAAAAAGTGTTGATCAAAAGTTATATCGTAGTATGATAGGTTCTTTACTTTATTTAACAGCGAGTCGCCCCGATATTATGATGAGTGTCTGTTTATGTGCTCGATTTCAAGCAAATCCCAAAGAATCACATATGAGAGCAGTTAAACGCATTATTCGTTATCTAACTAAAACCAAAGATTTCGGACTATTTTATCCGAAAGAATGTCCTTTTGAATTAGTTTCCTACAGTGATGCTGATTTTGGAGGAAGTCGGACGGATCGAAAAAGTACGAGCGGAACGTGTCACTTCATTGGACGTTCCTTAGTCTCTTGGTTTAGTAAGAAACAAAATTGTGTTTCTTTATCAACATGTGAAGCAGAATATATATCTGCTGCTTTGGCATGTGCACAAGTCGTATATATGCAACAGACATTACAAGATTTTAATTGTCATCTTGAAAAATCAATAATTTATTGTGATAATACCAGTGCAATAAACCTTTCAAAAAATCCGGTCAATCATTCCCGAACAAAACACATAGATATTCGTCATCATTTTCTTCGTGATTGTTTGGAAAAAGGATTAATAAATCTAGAATTTATCAATACTGAAAATCAAATAGCTGACATTTTTACTAAACCACTAAATGAAATTTCTTTTATAAAACTAAGACGAGATTTAGGTATAATGTCGTTTAAAGACTTATGAATAAAAAAATAATAATAAATAAAAAAAATAATAATAAATATATATATATATATAAAATGATGAAAAATATAAAATTATTTTTCTGACCAAAGCGGTACTCGAACTCATGACTTCTGACTTGTATGTTAGATGTTGTAGTATAGCCACTTGGGCTATGGGTGTTTCTTGTTCCACCTCTGTTTCTAATTTACATCATTGAAACTTAATTTTAGAATATACTATTTTTTAACTCTAAAGCATTGTATGTCATTCATTTATAAACAGTTTTTTGTTTAAAGAATTCTGTGATTAAAACTAAAATTTGATTTTAGACCACTATTTTTTTTTGAAAATATGGTTATATATATACATACATATGTTTATTGAATAGAACATCAAATACAAAACAAAAACTTAAAACAAAAAATGTCTTCTAACAATGATGTCTACAATTCTGAAAATTCTCATCTCTCTTATACTTCCCCGGACGACGACTATTCTGATCGTATCCCCGAAGGTGGTCCTTATCCTACATTTCCAATGCCAAATCGTGTTTTAGAATTTCCCTCTCCAGATAATGATCCCCGACACAGGTGGAAACCATGGGAAGACTCCCATACAGGTTATACACCTGATAAAAAGAAAGGGAAAAAGGAAATGGTAGTAACTCCATCAACCAAACAAAAGATTGATGAAATTCATCACTACCAACAACAACAGATGAATATGCAAAGGGAACTTTATTACGAACAGAAAGTCACGGCAAGACGTTTAAGCTTCCTTGAAAAGATTGCCATGAAATTTTGTTCATCTAAGAAGGATGATGTTGCTGAACCTTCTTACAGAACTCCATCTCCCTCTAACCATGTTCAATCTCCAATAGCTCCAATATGGTCACCGGTAGAAAACGTTCCATCTCCAAATTCATGGGAACGTCGATGCTAATTCATCATGGCTATATTTTAATATATATATGTTATTTTTTTTTAAATAAGCTGTATAGATAAATATGATGTAATAATATGATTATATTTCTATAATTATTATTTGAAAAAAACAGCATGAAAATGTCTATTGACATGCTTTCGGTCGACCGAAATGCCTGAACCGGTCAACTGAAGCTGTCCCGAGAAGTTTTTTAAAAACAGATTTCTTCCAAGTCGGTCGACCGAAATACCTGACTCGGTCAGCCGAACGTATTTCCCGAATAACAGTAGAATATTTTTTAAACTCGGTCAACCGAATTCCCTGCACCAGTCGACCGAAGCTTTTCCCGAAAGTTTCAGCACTGTTCTGAACCTAAACTCGGTCGACCGACCCAGGTCCTTCAGTCGACCGAACGTGTTATTCTGCTAAAATTGCCTTCATATCTTAACCCAACCATTCACCTTTTTATCTCACCTCTTCACTTTACTCTTCCACAACAGATTTGAACCCTAGCCCCCATTACAACCTTTCTAAACTTCTTCAAATTCTTCAAGAAAAAATGGCTCCCAAAAAGAAATCTAAGACTACCGCTGGCCAATCTTCCTCAACTCCTGTAGATTCTCAAATTGCTTCTTGGTTAGTAAGTGAAAAAGCTTTAGAAAGATGGATAAAGCTTCAAGATGCAAAAATCTTTGAGGAGTCTTTTGTAAGTTATCCTGATTTTACCGCCTACGGTGTTGAAAACGCCGCTCTTGAAAGTGGTCTTGATGCTTTTCTTGACCATAGGAAAAACAACTTGAAGATTAATCATATAATGGTCAAGTTATTCTTAGCAAATCTCAATCTTGTCAATCCACCTAGAAACACTGAAAATTGTGTTTGGACTTCGGTATGTGGCACATCGATGTTTCTCTCCATTGATCGAATGAATCATATTTTAAATGCTCGACCGGGTGGAATCTCATTACATGATGTAGATTGTAATCCATCAACTCGTGACCGCCTAAGTCACTTATTCTTTGAAGATGATGCTACCGACTTAAGGCAAACTTCATCTCTTCGACCTAAAGCACGACTTTTTCATCGATTCATGATGAAGTCTATTGTTCCAAGAGGAGGGTCGTACCACTTAGTATATCCCGAAAACTTCAAGGCGTTATATGCTATGTGTGGAAACATTCGGGTAAATTGGACACAACTTCTTATGGATGAATTCCTTACATTCAATCAAGGAAAAATGCTCCATATTTACTATGGAGAATACATAATACGGTTGATTAACAACTTTGTCACTCATGCACCGGAATCCGAAACATCCAAAGTTCGTACCTTTGACTCACGAACAATAAAATTGATGAAGTTACCCGATGCACCATCCCAAATCACAACCTTTCAGCAATGGCGTACCATTCCACGAGAACAACTACATCGTAGCTACTCTACTCCTCAACCCTCCACTCATTCCACAGAACGTTTAACTCGTCAAACCTCTATCCAAGGACCACCTCCCGGTACTAGCACAGCGGCTGCCATAGATATTTTAGCCCAAAATCAACTAGCTTTGGATTCTCGCCTTCGAAAAATTGATGGGCGTTTCAAAAAGATCAAAGGCTTCTTCGTAAATTTATGGGATGCCTTATCATGCTCTTCTGAAGCCGGTGCTTCATTTGTTGCTCCTGGAAAAAGACCCGCACCAAATTTCTCTTGGTCTACATCCGAGAACACAAGTTCCAGCACATCGGCAACTCCCGCACCTACCACTCACAGACGGGGTAAGGAACCGGCTCCTCTCGATGAAAATCTTCATCCAGAACAGTGGGATACCGATGATGATGAGGAGTAATTGTAGTATTTTTTAAATTTATTTTAACTTTCAAGAATCTCTTGTACTTTATTTTGTTTCTTAATTAATTGTTATGTTATGTTCTAAGCAAACATCTTTAAATTATTTCTAATTAGGCTCAAAGAATGTACCATGTAAATTTAAATGTTTTTTGCATTACTTCAATCTGTTATAAGTATTCCTTTTTGTCGATGACAAAGGGGGAGAAATGTATGCAAATTAACGAATTTTTGCAGAAAAGTCGCCATATATTCAGGGGGAGAACTATAATATATATGTCAATATTACTTCGTCACATAAGTATTGTCATCAATCAAAAAGGGGGAGAATGTTAATTCATGAGTTTTGATTCATGACACAAGCTTCAGAGATCATACGACGAGAATGCTATATGAAAGCGACAAAAAGAGAATAAGTGCATACCGTGCACTACAAAGAAGATAATCTTACAATTCAGAAGATTAGTATGGATATTTTATTTTATTTGAGTCTTAGAACAATGTTAAAATCATTCCTCAAATAATCACACACGCACACAAAACATTTTATATCAAAAAATATGTTCATTGTGCATATAACACCAGGTCGGCCGACCGACCAGGATCCTCGGTCGATCGACCCTGTATCATATGCACAGTGACTTTCTGTTTTGTATATGTTTTTCAACTCAGCTGACCGGCCAGTTTTTCCGGTCGACCGACCAGAGAAAAACGGCTAGTTTTCTGAAGAGACGCGATCTTTTCATGAAGAGTAATGTCCTCTATTTCAAGAGGTATGGACACTACTGTTGACTAAAACTATTCATGAAAGATTACAACTCTTCTACAACTATATAAACATATTCAATTCACTTCTACAATCACCGATTCTTGTTTATATTTCTGAAATCTAATCTCTTGTCATTTCTGCAAATAAAAGCATTCACTCTTATTCAATATCACTAGAATCCTTGAATTTATTCATATATTTCGATTCTACGTGATTATCTTCCTTCTAAATCTTCACACACATACATATTCTTGAGGATTTGATTATAGGAAAGTTGTACTATAAAAAGACAATCAGTTTTATTTAGAACACATTCGTCAACAAACATTTTGTATTAAGTTGAAGTCCTCTTAGTTGTTGAGGCGGAAAAATTCCTGTTCGGCTGCTCAGCTGCCGTATACCTATTCCTCCGGGTTAAGTGAGGGGTTTAGTTTAAATCCAGAGGGTATTCTGGGACTGGACGTAGAACGGGAAGTTCGAACCAGTATAAAAATTCCTGGTGTGCTTACTTTAATTTTTACTTTACTGTTATTACCAGTTTCCGCATTAATATACCATATTACACGATCCTTAGTACTGCACGTACACTTTCAGCATCAAGCTCCACAAGATTGATCGCAGGTTCTCAAGCAACGTGACCAACCAAACCCGGGGGCATCCCCCCGGCCTTTGGGGATCGGTACCAATCCCTCTAGAGGGATCGGTGCTGATCCCTCTAGGATGGCAGGGGATAGCCCCCGGTTGCTCTATTCCATTCCTTTGTCTATTGGCCCAATTTCCATGCTCCCGGTTCTGATTTACAGCAATTCTTACTGCTTCAACTCCTTGATTCTATGCTCCAGCTTGTTCAATCTGTTGGAGCAAATTCTACATCATCTCCTCCTGTCTTTTCAACACCCTCTCCTGCATAGCATCCATCATCGTTTCCATTTCATCCCCGGTGATGTAGATAGATGCTTGATTAGCTCCATCTCCTGAGGAAGCCTCCTGACTCCCTCCATGGTAGCTCCTTTTTGGTAGCCCTCTCCTTATTGATTGCTTAACCATTTCTTTCTAGATCCAAGTATCTAAGCCTCCAAATCTAAGATCCTAGCTTCCAAATCCGCAGGTGTAAGCCTTCTCAGTGAAAGCACCAATACGTCGGCGTAAAAAATTGTCACCAACACCCAGTTATATCAAAGCACCAATATCCAATCCAGTCATAGAAATATGAAAATAAATAAATGAAGAACAAAATTAAAACAATTAGAAAGAAAGTAAATAGAGACACTGGTTTGGCTAACTCCGACCTACGTCCACTCTAAAGATTTTCCATTTATTAGTTTATACTGCTAATTATAGTTACAAATCCATGAAATTCAAGAATAAAAATGGCAGAGTATAACCTAGGTAGAAGATGAAGAGAAGTATAAAGAAGATCCCCCTTTCTGAAGACATGTCTGCTATATTTATAGGGGAAGACAAGCACCAGTCTCTTTGAAACTTCGGCTATAGGACCTTCTTATCCATATGGGCCCACCATAGGGGTCGCTAGGCCCAAATCCCAATGAAGATGGATCGGTACCGATCCATCCATTGGTCGATTCTGGAGCAGCGATCCTTGTGGTGGCTTCTTTATGTTTAGGCATGTTGGTACTTCAAATTTCATGTCATTTGTATCAAAGGAACTCAAATTATTGAATGTTGAATGCAAGAATAAACTATGTTTCTAACATATGATGATCCCTCCTTGGTGGACTCGCGTATGCCGATCCACCCATCTATATGCTATGCCGATCCTTTCCTTCATATGCTACACCGACCCATCTTTCATAGGCTATGCCAACCCCTTGTCCATCCATCTATACCAATCCCTTATTTGAGAACTGAAGTGTGCCGATCCCTTCTAGCCTACAGTGTCGATCCCTCCCTTTTCCACTGAAGTATACTGATCCATGTCATTTAACTAAAGCCTACCGATCCCTTCATGACATAGCCTGCCGATCCATCTTATGCCGACCCTTCCTTCATAGGCCGAAGTATGTCAATCCCTCATCCAACTAACCATGCCGATCCATACACCTTCACTCGTGCCGACCCCTTTAGTCTTACCATGCCATGCCGATCTGTGGTGTTCCACCATATCATGCCGATCCAAGCTATGCCGATCCCTGGGCTTCTATTTGCTAAGCTATTGAAGTGTACCGATCTCTCTATAGGAGCCAACTCATGCTGATCCATCCTCTTCAGCAAAACATGCCAATCAATGCCATTCAATTATGCCGACCCATCCTCTATGGGATGAAATATGCCGAACCCTCTCATTTATTGAACCGTATTCCATATTTTGAACATTCTGCCTTGCATATCTATCACTGCCATTCAATCCCGACTCCATGTAGCCATCTATACCTAATTTTTGGGCCCCACAATCATTACTATGGAATCATCGGCCTTGATAACTTTAAAGTCTGTTGGGTTAAATCCGCCTTTATACTGCCTTAGCGAAAATCTGTTGGCTTAAATCCTCTTATATACCGCTTGTATACAGAATGGAATAATAGTAGTACCTCCAAATAGTGATAATAAGTGCATAAACCTCCTGCTCATCATTCGCACGCTAGATGTGTATACTTATCCATAGTTGACTTTACTCATGAAAGCACCTGTAACATCTCTCATTTCGAAATGCAAAGAATAAACTCCAATGTTCTGCAGTTACCTTGGAATTATCTTTCGACGGTAAATACGAGATTAGATATATTAAACAGTCTTGTCAAAAAAGCAGATATCAACTAAAATCAAGAAACACATGATTACAATTCAAGTTTAGTAATTTTTTTGCAAATTTATGCCCATGGGTCAAAAATACAATATAAGTTAGATAATGGTGTTACGGCAACATATGAATATGCTGACATAAACATCTAGTACAACAAAAGAAAAATAACAAATGATGCACCGAAGCCTCCTTCTTTATCTTTGACTCCTTTATTTATTCACATGTCTAAACCCATAAACTCAACATACTCGAACGAATATCGATGAGTTTATGGGAAAAATAATTAAAAAAACATAGGTCAGAGATAAAGTCCAGTATGAGCAATATACTGCCCTAAACAAAGAAAGATAGTAAAGCATAGTCACTAAAGCACTGAATGGGTTTTCCTCACACTATAGCAAAACATTCATTTTAACATTTATAAATATCAACCTACCCATACTTTAATCTTAAATGCCTAACTCCTACTGTAAGACCATAACCAAATTCAAATCATTCAATATGATATACAGTAATCATTCACTTTTCTAACCAAAACCATAAATATTCTATCTTAGGCTATGTCAAGGGCCTCACTCCTTCTACAATAGATGACAGGTTTAAGTCTTATTGTTCGGCTGCCATCAAGCTCGTATGCCTTCACTTTATCATATTAAATACAGTACTAGTTTTGGATTCCCCTTCAGGCCTTATACCTACTTTGCTTACATGTTTCGGTTGTCACACACGACCTTACACCTACGCTTTCGTTTGTGGTTACAATACTAGGCCTTAAACTTGTGCTTTTTTTCCAATTGTTACACTAGGCCTTACACTTAACTCGCTTTGGTAATTACTACCACATCAAGCCTTATGTTTTCTACCAAATATGTGGTTGCTACAAAATGAATTACACTAATTGTTTTATTTCAGATGCCACCTTAGGCCTCACTCCACACTTTCGGTTACAGTTGTCACTTTAGGCCTTACACCAATGCTTTTGGTTGTAGTTGTCATACTAGGCCTTAAATCTACATTCGTGATTTTGATTGCAATCAAGGCCTTACACCTACATTTTCGACTATGGGTTCTTGACTACGACCTCTGACCTAACACCATTTACCGAACATCACTTACCTAGCTAACCAGTCATACATTAGGCTTTTCACCTAGCCATTCTTTAGCTACATTACTACATTATCACCAAAAAAATTATGTATTAGTCTTGGCCAACTTAAGCCTTAGCATAGATTCTCTTCCGAAGGTTAATTAGTTCCTATTTCAATATCTTGCAAAGAGCTACACTACTCTAGGTACTACTCTCGGTCTTGTTTGGGAAGACTATCTTAGTTTAGCTTTGGTGATTTATAGTATTTAAATCTTTAAATTTCCAAAATCACATCTTTTACTCCAAATTCAACCTTTGGTTTAAGAAATCACCTCCTATAACTAAAGTTCATATGTAACCCCCATCCTTGTAATAACCTATAGTTTAACGATTGGATACTTAAATAACTAATTTAAATATCAAATTGTTAATTAATTTAAGATCCAAAGTCTGACTTTTCACATACGTGAGAGTTAGGACTTGAGACCACTTCTATTGAGTCCAGATCAACGTTGCAAATCAAAATGATTATACATATTGCTATATTTAGAGTCATTGTATTTTTATGGTTTACTATTGTTATGCATATTTTTTTTAAAATACGTGCATAGTCGGGTCCAATGGATCTCGATTCAAGGCCTGTGTTTCTAGGATAAAGACTTCTTAAAGAGATGTAAATTGAAGAATTTTTGGAATAAGGCAATCCGAAGGCCAAAACGACACCAAAATGCGTGAAGTTATCATCCTAATGCATTATCTCAGATAGCGGTGAAATTTATACGACCGAGACTAGAAAAAAAATGTGATATGCGCCGACGAGAGTTTCATAGCGATCTGATGTGTCATGTGATCATACGAGCTGAAAACGTGTAGCGAATTATTAGAGAAATTGTGTATATATATATATTTATATATGTATGCATGTATGTATGCATGTATGTATGTATGTATGTATGTATGAATATATATATGTATATATAACCCTCTCACACTTAGATATTTACCAGGCTCACTTTTCTTCCTTCTCTTTTTATTTTCTTTAACGGGTCATTATTAGTTATCAGGTTTGCCTTGATTTACAAAGCTACGAGCAACAATAGAGGTCGAGGTTGGAACCATTGGACTCGGGGAGACGAGGGCTTCAAATCTATGGCATCATTGTTGTGTGTAGTGATACTTGTAGGGAGT
Organism: Allium fistulosum; assembly: GCA_030737815.1. Lineage (NCBI taxonomy): Eukaryota > Viridiplantae > Streptophyta > Magnoliopsida > Asparagales > Amaryllidaceae > Allium > Allium fistulosum. The sequence continues at coordinate 243,306,691 of CM060902.1, forward strand.
CAAATTCATGCCACATGATTAGGGTTAGAGGTTGTTGATGGTAGGTGATGAGTTAGGTGAAACGGGGAGCGAGATTGTGTTTCTTTCGACGACGTTCTTCTTCCCACGCCAACAGAGGAAGCTTCAATCAACTAGAATATGGATCAACAATTACCACTGTAGCTTGAAGAAAGCAGGTTGGGATTGCCATTGTGAAGCTGAGCTTTAATATTTTGAGTTAGTAGTGGAGTGCACACGATGTGGGCCAAGTACAAACTGACCGTTCGTCTAATCGTTTGGTGTAGGAGGAGAAATTAGAGGGAATGATGCGGTGATTTAGGTTCGTGTGCGTGTACATGTGCACTGACATTTTGGGGAAGAAGAGTTATTGGTAATTAAGCTTGATTAGTAATTAATTAAGATAGTTAATTAATGTTTATAATTCGAATTCTTATAAAATTAGTATCTCTTGCATATGAAGTTTAATTAAGATGCGGCTTTCACTATTGCACTCATAGGCAAATTACCACATCATGGTGTAGCTTTGGTTGGGACTTGGACAATTAAGAAATTACAATTTATGTAACAACCCTGGTCGAGAATACCTAGAGTCTAAACTTAAAATATGATTTAATTAATTGAACAAATTGGGGAATTTGTAAATTACTATATTTCCAAATTAAGATGGATTTGGAGTTTAATAAATTGAAAATTTAATGATTTTTCTTTTTTTGGCTATTTAACTCTTCTATTTAATTGTATAAGAATAGTTTTGGAGAAAATGAATAAATAAATTATGTGGAAATAATTTCATTGTTTGAAATGTGATTTCTTAATTAATGGTTCAATTTAAAAGTTGTAATTAATTTCAATAAATTATTTTAATATTGATAAAAGTGAGACCTTGACAAGTAATTTATGTCATGGAAATTTTGGAAATAAATGTTAGTAAAATTAGAATGTTTTAATTAAATTAGTATGTATAAAGTGTTAACATTAAACACAACAAATTAGTAACACTTTGGTTTTGAAAGAATTAGCAACACTTGGCTAATGGATCCACGTTCTTTACCCACTTAGCACAAAACAAAAGAAATAGAAATGAGAAAACATACGTACATCATTTCTCACTTCTCAATTTTATCTCAAAACGAGAAACTCAAATTCCTCTAAGTACAATAACCCTAAATCCCTAAATTTGCAAATTAAAGAGTGAAATCAAAGGACTTTCAATCTATTTTAGTGTTTTCGATAAAAGTTAATCTCCTCTATCTATCTATGCATCAATTTTATGAATATTTCAGTTTTGATTTCTGATTTTGATTAATTGCTATCCGATTTTTATTTATAGCCTAGGTTGAGATTAAACTAGAAAGTCATAGGAGATTCTAAGCTCTAAACTTCTATCCAAGGTTTGTTTAGGTGAGTTTAGCTCACTAATTCTAGCCTTTGATAAATGTTTGCTGCTGCTAGAAAATTATGCTTGAATTCAACGTGTACATGATCTCTAAATATTGATCAATTCATTATCTAATCGCATTGTGTTTGCTGTTTACTAATACCCACCATATGAAACCATTAAATTCATCCAATTATATATGTTTACATGCATGCATGACTGCCTATTCAGTAACTTAAATCGTTAGAGAAGCATCAAAGGAAGAATGAGAGAAAACATATATATGGAAGGTGCCAGAGTCGCTTGGACATTTGCCCAAGCAAACCAGCCGATGGACCAGTTGGTCAAACCGGTGCATCGGTTGCAGCCTGAACCTAATATTCAGGCTACGTTCCGGTATATCCCTATCGCCCCATTTGTCACTTGTGTACCCTGTTGAATTCCAGAAGTTGATTGCAAAACTTTAATACTGCATTTAACAGCAATTACATTGATATTTTTGGTATTCATGATTTATGAATAGTTGAATTCATTGCGATGTTTTATTCTATGGAGATTGTTCTATGGATTTTGGGAGAATTGCACAATTTTGATGCACGTTTTCAACCCAGATTTACAAATGATTGATTTCTAAATCCAATCGTTTTATGCAAGACTATTTATGTATAAATATAATATATATATATATTTGAAAATGGATTCCTTTTATTGCTTTAACTTAACATAATTACAAAATACAATACACCGTAGTAGCCCAAGCAATAATAAGGCTACAAATCTACGTAAGCCCTAACTAAACACAACCCGCATTACAAATTCCACCCAAACAAGCCCTAATAACATATACAAGTTTACATTCTGCCAACTGCATCAAACATGAAAGAGCATTAAGAGCAAACACATTTTCAGTATCTGCCCAAAACTCTATAGCCAAGCCATTAAGACAAGTGATAAAATCATTATGTCCGTTGTTCTGTATCAAATTCCCAATCCAGATATGCACCATGTGCTACCATATGATGCAATTTCTGATCTTCACGGTTACAAGCATCATGTACCTCATTAACTCATTCAAAATTGAAATAAAATCTGAAAGGACCCTTAATCTCCATTATGATGATTAGAACATCATATTGACTCGATGGTAAAAGATTTACACAGCCCCGAATACGGTTCAGTTGGCCTTGGATCTCGCCAGATCTAAAGAGCCATGAATCTGTGGCCTAAATCTAATACACACACACACACACATATATATGTATTCATACAAAGAATTTTTGTAATATATATTATCTATTTTTATATGCGATGGCTTTAGAAATGTTTTGGAATGATAGTTTGTAAAGCTACTTATGTGTGTATGTATATATGAACATTTCCATTATAAAAAATATTTTAAAACGTTGTTTTAAAAGATAAATATTTTCATAAAATTGCACGTTATCGATCAAATGAGAAATTGATTTAAACTGTTAAATAAAATAAGTGGTATCGAACGCTCGCGTTTGTTTTACCGATTAACTCCTGGACTTTTTCGACCAAACCATTGTTACACAAGAGTGGAGTTTACTATTGTATAGTAAACATTTAGGTAAACCCGTGTGGTATGGGATACATGGTTGTTATATATTCGATTACTATATAAAAGTATTTAAAACTTTTCAACGAGTTTATGACTTGCCTTTGATGTTTATAAGACTTGTTTCTATTTGATGTTTATAGGTTTTGTACCTATCTTGATGTTTATAGGACTAGTTCCTATTCGATGTGTAAACGTTTCGTACCTATCTTGGAGTTCATGGGTTTTATACCTATTTCGATGTTTATAGGTCTCGTACCTATCTTGATGTTTATAGACTTATATGTTTATCTTGGAGTTACATGCATGTAGGTGAATTTATTTCACCAATCTTGGAGTTTGGCGCCCCCCTTATTTATGAGATTTCTGGATTTCTATTTATGAAATTTATAGATTTACCATTGTTGTATTATCACCAAATCATTTCAGAGGTTTTTGCTTTTAAGAAGCTATTATGAGTTTTTGAATTTTGTGGTTTGAAGTTATCAATGCATTTTTGATATCTTTCGATATATGCTTATAATTGAGATCTAAATTACTTTATAAATCATTCAGTTTTGTTAACACATTTATCTTAGTCTAGACGGACCCAATTATTATTTTATAATACACGGGTGGGACTGAGATGTTTTAGGTCTTTTTGCTTGATGTTTTCGAGTGGAAGTCTTACCTGATAGCTAGTAGTTCTCTTTTGTCATCTTATGTGTATATATTTTACATTATATTGTATCTTGTGATGAGATTAGACTCCTTTTGTGTATATATTCATTTTGAGAAGTAGCACTTTGTATATGTATAGTCTACACCATGTATCTATTATGTGTCGATTCAGACTTGCATCTATTATAATCTACTGTGATTGATATGATAATCTATGATCAATATATTATTATATATTGTTCTGAATTTTAATTATAGTTGTTGTAGTGTTTTTTAAGCTTGAATTTTATAGGTCGATCCCACTTGAAAAAGAAATGTATAGTATACGAATCGACGTATCAATGCTCGCTTAAAGTAAAATTCACAGATGGTCGCTTCTAACCAGCTTTTTCCTCTACACTAGCCAACAATATTACTTTGTAATATTCTATGTTAGCGTGGGTCTCAGGGTAGGGTGTCACAGCTTGGTATCAGAGCTGAGTTCAGAATAAAGTATCATATTACAGATACGAATTGTGGATTAGGCAAGTCATAGGAATCGTCCCCTAGGTTTCATGAAGTATATTCCTTTGTGTCCAACTTTGGAATTCCTAATATAGAATCGTATGACTCTTGAATAATATTTTATCTTATCTTATTTCTTTCAAAATCTTAGATGGCTAGCGGTAGAACACCTGCTCGTTCTGTTAGTGGGCAGTCCAGTAGCCCTCCTCCAAACTGAGTGTTTATGTCCGCCGAGCAGATTATAGAACTCGTTCAGAATACTCAGCCTACCGGACCTCCTTTGGATTCTTCGTCTCCCAAGTCGGATTGTATGTGCATTGACTTTGTGCATCCTAGTGGAAAGCCCTTTAGAGGTTTTGAGAGTGTGATTGAGGTGCAAGCTTGGCTCAGGACATGCTAGTGGATCTTTTCTCATATGGGTCTTGAGGATCAACAGAGGGTTCAAGTAGCTTCTAGTCAGCTCCAAGAGCGGGCTCTTGATTGGTATAAGCTTTTTATAGCAGAGGTGGATGATTCTACTCTTTCATAGGAGCAGTTTAAGGGATTGAGTTGAAATTCATTCTTGAATCGAAGAATGCCTCGTTAGCTAAGAGGTTTATTGAGTTGAAGTAACGAAAATCTTCTGTAGCAGAGTATGTGTTGACCTTCAAAGCTCTTTCCAAATATGGTGTCGAGCACTTTACGTACTCCACTAAAGAAGAATCAAAGATTCATTGATGGTTTGAAGAAGCCTCTTAAGAATTCGTTGATGTCGCAATTGAAGGTGTCATTTGAGGAGTTAGTTGATTCGGCCCTTAAGCTTGAAGCAACCGAAATGGACAGCAGTAAAGAAGAGGTAGCGGAGAGGAAGAGATTTCATCCAAAGAAGAAGCAACCATTCAACAAGTCGAAGCCCTTTTATCCTAATAAGAAGATCAAGTAGCAAGGTTCTAGTTCCATACAACCAATTAAATGAGAGTGCTTCAATTGTGGTTCTAAGGAACATTTCATTGAGGATTATCCTAAAGCTCCTATTTGTCATTATTGCAAGAAGGAAGGTCATCTTGTAGCATCTTGTCCCCATGCAGTTAAAGGCCTCACTTCTGGGAAGCTTAGTGTTATGCAGGCTTCTGGTGGATCTTCTCAGCATCGAGGTATATCTCCTTCTGTTCTTGAAGGTGTTATTGTTTTTTGGGATCTTCTTATTTGGGTTTTCTTCGATACGGGTGCAACTCACTCATTCGTATCGAAGGAACTTTTTGATGCTTTACCTTTGGACGTTGTATGCCTAGTGATTTTGCTGAGAATTGTGAACTCGGTCGGTGGGTCCACAACCCTCAATATGCTTTGTAGATATGTCGAGATTATCCTATGTGGTCATTCTTTTCTTGTCGATCTTCATGTTATGCATTATCTTTGGTTTGGAATGATTTTGGGAATGGATTGGCTTAATCGTTATGAAGCCTATATCCTATGCCCCGAAAGAACTATTTATCTTAGACATCCAGAATCCGTTAAGCGGATTTCTATCGTTCTTCATTATGTTGATTCGGATTCAAAAGCAAACTTATTTTCTCTTGAGGCTTGGGAAGATGATGGCGTTTCCCGAATTCCTATTGTTTGTGATTATCTTGATATTTTTGAATCTGTTTCAGGGTTGCCTCCCAAGCGGGAGATTGAGTTCCGAATTGATCTTATTCATGTTCTCATCTAGTTAGTTGTCCTCCCTATTGGATGTCTACTAAAGAGAATAAGGAGTTGAGGAAATAGTTTTCGAAGTTGGAAGCAAAGCGGTAATCCAGTCTAGTTCTTATCCTTGGGGACTTCTGTTGTGTTTGTGAAGAAGGCGGATGATACTCTTAGGCTTTGCGTCGATTATCGCAAGCTTAATGAGCTTACCATTAAGAACAAGTATCCCTTGTCTAGGATCAACGATTTTTTTATCATCGTTGCGGTGCTAAAGGCATTTCCCAGTTAGACTTAGCGATCGAATTTCATCAGCTTTGCATAGCTAAGGATAGCATTCCTCTTACTTCATTCCATACTTGTTATGGTTCTTATGAGTGGCTCATTATGCCCTACGGATTAATGAATGCTCCAACTTATTTTGTCAATCTTATGAATCGTATTTTCCTTGAATTTCTCGATCAATACGTTCTTATATGCATTAATGATATTCTTGTTTATTTTAAATCCAATGAAGAGCATGTAGAACATCTTAGGATTATTTTGGAGACACTTAAAAGAATCTTTTGAAAGCCAAATTTTCTAAGTGCCACTTTTGGCAAAGGCAAGTGATGTTCTTAGGGCATGTAGTTTCCAAAGAAAGTATTTTTGTTGATCCATCGAAAATTGAAGCTATTAAGAATTGGAAGAGGCCTGAGAATGTATCAGAGATTTTTAGTTTTCTTGGATTGGCAACTTATTACCGTCAATTCAAAAAGAACTTTTCCAAGATCGTCTTACCTCTCACTTCTTTGACTAGAAAAGGAGTTAAGTATATTTGGTCGGATAAGTGTGAAGCTTCTTTTCAGTAGTTAAAGGAACTCCTTTCCAATGCTTCTATTCTTCTAGTTCCGGATGTGAATCAATGTGGTCTACACAGAAGCTAGTAGGTCTGGTTGGGTGCTATTCTTATGCAGCAAGTCCATGCTGTTGCTTTTGCTTCAAGGTAGTTGAAGCCGAATAAGTTGAGATATGCCACTCATGATTTGGAGCTCGGAGCTATTATCTTTGCTTTGAAGATTTGGCGTCATTATTTGTTAGGTAATAGATTTATGCTTTACACCGATCATAAGTCGTTGAAATACTTATTCACTCAGAAGGAGCTTAATACGCGATAACAGAGATGTCTCGAATTCCTCGCTTCCTACGATATTGATATTCAGTACACTCCGGGAAAGGGGGATCGAGTAGCAGATGCTCTTAGTTATAAGCAATAGGCTGTTGTTTCTTTTATTTTAGCTGAGTGGAAGGATCTTAATATTTTATCTTCTTGTGAGATTAGGAATCATATTTTGAATTCTAGTTCTTCCATCTTGTTGTTTAGCTTAGAGGGTCGTCGTTGTCTTTTGTATCGAATCTCGAAAGCCTAGAAGCGTGACCCCAATCTATCTCATCTTTTTTAGCAATGTATTGGTGTTTCCCGAAGTGATGAGTTAAAGGATTTTGTTATTGATGCTCATGGTTGTATTTGTAGAAGTGGTTAGGCTTTTTGTTCCTGATGATGGTGCTTTTAGAAGAGATATTCTTAAAGCGTGCCATCGCTCCAAGTATACTATTCATCCCGGTAGTGGTAAGATGTATGCCAATATGATGCGTCTTTATTATTGGGAAGGTATGATGTGGGATGTAGTGGAGTTTGTGAAGCGGTGCTTGACTTGTCAGCTTGTTAAAGCCGAGCATTAGCATCCCAGTGGTCTTTTGGAACCATTAGAGGTCCCGATATGGAAACAGGACCAGGTATTCTGAGCTTACCTTCATAAGTTCATAGTTGAATCCTCTTTTGTGTTGATCTTGTATTAACTGTAATCTTATTCTTCCTTTTTCCTTTTCAAGTTTCCATGGACTTCATCGATGGTCTTCCTCATTCGAAGGCTGGCCATGATAGCTTATGGATGATTATTGATCATTTGACCAAGTCAGCTTATTTTATTCCTGTAAAATCCAATTGGACTTCTTCTCAGCTTGCTAAGATCCGTGTTAAGGATATCTTAAGACTTCGTGGCATCCCTCGTTCCATTGTTTGTCACAGGGATCCCTTATTTACAAGCGGAATCTAAAAAGGTCTTCAAAGAGCTTTGGGTTCGAAGCTTAATTCCAGCACTGCCTATCATCCCTAGACAGATGGGCAGACTAAGAGAGTGAATAAGATATTGCACTTCATGCTTGTATCTACCTTGCTGAGTTTGCTTACAACAATAGTTTCCAGTCTAGTATCATCATGGCTCCTTTCGTGGCCCTTTACGAAAGGCCGTGTTGATAACCTTCATATTGGCTTGAGTCCAAGGAGAAGCTTATTTTAGGCCTCGACTCTATTGGTGAAGATTTTGAAAATATCGATCTCATTTGACAGAGAATGAAAGAGGCACGGAATAGATAGAAATCTTATGCAGATAATAGGAGAAAGGCCTTGGAATTCTCTATAGGAGATCGAGTCTTTATTCGTGTATCCCCATAAAAGGGTGTGAAGTGAAGCGATTCAGTCATTCCAAAAAGTTGTCTCCGAGATATAATGGACCATACACTATCATTGAGCGTATCAGCCCTGTTGCTTATTGGGTATCTCTTCCTACCCAATTCTCCGGTATTCATGATGTATTCCATGTTTCTCAGCTTTGGAAGTGTCTTCGTGATTCAGATTCTATTCTTGAGCCAAGAATTCTTGAGGAGCTTGAGATTTCACCTGACCTTACTTATGAGAAGAGATGTTTTCATATTGTTGCATCGGAGGTGAAGCGCCTTCGAAATAAAGACATTTCGCTCGTTAAAGTCCAATTGGCTAGCAATCCAAAGGACTGTTCGTGAGAGACTACAGAGTTCATCGAGCGAACGCATCCGAAAATCCTTTCTCGTGCTCATTAGTGGTAAGACTCTTGTTTTAAATTATTTCTGCTTATGATTTTATCCTCTGTAGATGCATCGTTGAATTGTTATTGACTTTTACTTAAGAAATTGCGGGGACATAAATTTTATAAGAGGGAGTTTGTAACAACCCCGGTTGAGATTACCTAGAATCAAAATTTAAAATATGATTAAATTAATTTTAATTAATTAATTGAATAAATTTGGGGAATTTGTAAATTATTGTATTTCCAAATTAAAATGGATTTGGAGTTTAATAAATTGTTAATTTAATGAATTTTCTATTTTATGCTATTTAACTATTATATTCAATTATATAAGAATAATTTTAGAGAAAATGAGTAAATAAATTAAATGGAAATAATTTCATTGTTTGAAATGTGATTTCTTAATTCACGGTTCATTTTAAAAGTTTTGATTAATTTTAAAAAAATATTTCAATATTGATAAAAGTGAGATTTTTACATGTTATTTATATCATGGAAATTTTAGAAATAAACGTTAGTTAAATTAGAATGTTGTTTTAATGAAATTAGTATGTATAAAGTGTTAAAATGAAACACAACAAATTAGTAACACTTTGGTTTTGAAGGAACTAGCAATACTTGGCTAATGGATCCACATTCTTTACCCACTTAGCCTAAAACAAAAGAAATAGAAATGAGAAAAAGCAGTGCTTCGTTTCTCACTTCTCATTTTCATCTCAAAACTAGAAATTCAAATTCCCCTAAGTACAAAATCCCTAAAACCCCAAATTAGCAAATTAAAGAGTGAAATAAAAGGGCTTTCAATCTATTTTAGTGTGGTTTGATGAAAGGTAATCTCCTTTGTCTATCTATGCATCAATTTATGAATTATTTTAGTTCCGATTTCTGATATTGATCAATTCTTATCTAAGTTTTATTCATAGCCTAGCATGAGATTTAATTAGAAAGACGTAGGAGATTCTAAGCTCTAATCTTCCATCCTGGATTTGTTTAGGTGTTATCTCACTACTTCTAGCCTTAAGGGTTACTGTAGTTAAATGATTATGCTTGAATTCAAAGTGTATATGATCTCAAAATATTGGTCGATTCATTGTCTAATTGCATTGTGTTTTCTACTTACTGAAACTCACCATATGAAATCATTAAATTCATCATATTATACATGTTTACATGCATGCATGATTGCCTATTTAGTACCTTAAATCGTTAGAGAACCATCACAGGAAGAATGAGCGAAAATGGATCGATGGAAGGTCAACGAAGTCGCTTGGAAGTCAGCCCAGGCGAACAAATCAGTGCATCGGTTGGTCAAACCAATGCACCGGTTGTAGCCTGAACCTGACATCCAGACTACGTTTCGGTATATCCCGATCGACCTTTTTGTCACTTGTTTTCCTTGTTGAATTCCAAAAGTTGATTGCTTAATTTTGATACTGCATTTAATACCAATTTCATTGATATTTTCCGGATTCATGATTTATGAATTATTGCATTCATTTTGATGTTTTATTCCATGGAGATTGTTCTATGTATTTTGGGAAAATTACACACTTTCGATGCACGTTTTGAACTTGGATTTACAAATGGTTGATTTATAAATCCAATCGTTTTATACGAGACTATTTACGTACAAATCTAATATATATACACACACACACACATAAAGAATTTTAGTAATATACATATACTATCTATTTTCATATGCAATGGCTTTAGAAATGTTTTAAAACGATACTTGAAAAGCTACTTGTATAAATATATATATGTGTATATATATACTACCATTATAAACAAATATTTTAAAAAGTGGTTTTAAAAGAGAAATATTTTCATGCATGTTATCGATTATAGAGAAATTGGTTTAAACGGTTAAATAAAATGAGTGGTATGGAACGATCGCATTTGTTTTACCGATTGACTCCTGAACTTGTTCGACCGAACCATTGTTACATACGAGTGGATTTACTATTGTATAGTAAACGTTTGGGTAAACCCATGTGGTATTGGACACATGGTCGTTATCTATTCGTTTCCTATATAAAAGTATTTAACACTTTTCAACGAGTTTATGACTCGTCATTGATGTTTATAGGACCTGTTCCTATTTGATGTTTATAGGTTTTGTACCAATCTTGTTGTTTATAGGACTTGTTCCTATTCAATGTTTATAGGTTTCACACCTATCTTAGAGTTAATTGGACTTGTTCCTATTCGATGTTTATAGGTTTCACACCTATCTTAGAGTTCATTGGTTTTGTATCTATTCCGATGTTTATAGGTCTCGTACATATCTTGATGTTTATAGACTTATATGTCTTTCTTGGAGTTACATGCATGTAGTGAATTTATTTCACCAATCTTGGAGTTTGGTGGCCCCCTTATTTATGACATTTCTGGATTTTTATTTGTGAGTTTTCTAGATTTAACATTAATTTATTATCACTAAAATGTTTCGAAGTTTATTGCTTTTAAAGCTATTATGAGTTTTTGTATTTGGTTATTTGAAGTTTTCAATGCATGTTTGATATCTATTGATATATGCTTATAATTAAGATCAAAATTACTTTATCTATTTTGTTAACATATTTATCTCAGTCTAGACTAACCCATTTATTATTTTATAATACTTGGGTTAGACCGAGATGTTTCAGGTCCTTCAGCTTGAAGTTTTCGAGTGAAAGCTTACCTGATAGCTATTAGTTCTCTTTTGTCATCCTATGTGTATATATTTGACATTATGTAGTATCTTGTGTTGAGATTAGATTCCTTTTGTGTATATATATATATATTTATTTATTTTGAGATGTAGCCCTCTGTATATGTATAGTTTACATCATGTATCTATTATGTGTTGGTTCAGACTTGTATCTATTATATTCTGTTGTAACTGATCTAATATTCTGTGATTTGTATATTATTATATGTTATTCTAAATTTTTATTATAGCCACCGTAGTTTGTTTTAAACCTGAATTGTATACGTTGATTCCACTTGAAAAAGAAATGTATAGTATATTAATCGACGTGTCAATGCTCATTTGAAGTAACATTCGTAGATCGACGCTCGTAACCAGCCTTACTCTCTACACTAGCCGTCAATATTACTTTGTAATATTCTTTCTTAGTGTGGGTCTCGGGGTGGGGGCGTCACAGCTTAGATGAGCATAATTGTAACTTTGAATTTATATTTCAGTATAATTATCTATATTTATATATTGAAAAATATTACCTAAAGAGGTGAAATTATACACACACACAAACATACATATATAGTTAATTATTCCCCTGTTTGATTGGATTGGTTGGAGTAGATATACAAGATAATTAATTACGATTCTGTATATATAAATATTGTGTTTTATTCATATTGAATAGAGTTAGATGTAGATGATATTAATTCTTAACATAATTATAAATTAATTAAATCCTAATTTTTAGTTATATAAGTGCTTGAAATATTATTATATATTTTATTACTGATCAAAAGTTAAAAGTATAACCTTTAAAATAAGATGTATGGATAAAATAATTGTTTAGGCAAGTTAAACTTATATTAAGATGGCTTTTTAGTTTATCTGACCATGGTGTTGGTTTACTATGCCATAATTCAATAATTAACTACTTAGAGAATTTGTATAAAGTTATTTGAAAAGTTAGAAAATTACAAAAGAAGTATTGTATTATTTAATATGTTTTGATTAAGGTTATAAAATCTCGAATATTGTTATAACATGATTTATTAACTTTAGACCCTAAGAAATAGTATGTGATATATGTGTATACATACATACACACACAGGCATACACACACGCGCGCGCGGACACTTACACATATATATGTTATACATGAGCTATATAATATTTTGAGGCCTTATTAATAGCTGAACTTAATTTTAACAGAAGAATTAAGTGATATTGAGCTATAAAAGGATTGATAGGAGAGAGTATTATTTTATAAAATATATTTAAGACTTCTATATAATAATACTAAGAGGTTGTAATTGTTAGGTTAGTTACTTAAGTAAGATGAATTTTTGTTGAGTTGTTTATATGATTGTATATGTGAATTGTTATTGATAATGAGATGATATATTTGTTACTTTTGTCATGTATAGCCCTTGTGCATGTAAATGTGAACAATATGTTTTTATTAGTTCCATATAGTTGGACTGGTTATACACACACTCTTGCATATGATTTATGTGATTTATAGATGTCTATGAGTATAAGTATATTTATGGTATGCCCGACTTGGGGTTACTGGGAGATGCATATGTGTGTGTGTGTGTGTAACTGTGTATATATTGATATGGGGTTTAAAGCGTATATTTATAGTTTTGGTATCTTTGGCTTGAGGCTACCGATTGGTGTATGGAATAGATTGTACAATTGATAGGCACAACCTGTAGACATGTTCTGGAGCAGTGGTGGGGAGAGATTGGGATGCTAGTCTAGAATAGCTCAAATACTATTCCATAGTACAATTGGGTTCTACAATAGGACCTATAGGTCCACTTTTTTAGGGTATTGGTTTTCAGGGGATTCCACAAGTTAGTTGTGGCTCTTGATAGGTCTCTTTGGTAGCTAATAGCAATTCGACATGATTTTCCGATATGTAATTTAAGCGTATGTATAATTCAATATGCCCCACTTGGAGTTACTGAATAGTGGACGAATTATATTATACATATGTATCAATATGTGCTTCAAGTGATATATATATATATATATATATATAATTATAGATGCATGGTTTGGGTGATTTATAAATATTGGTTTGGTAGCCTAACTTGGGGTAACCCGGTAGTGCAAGGCATTACAATAATGAATCACGATCCATACAGGGACAACAATACTTCTTGTTGTATACATGCATGGGAATGGTGTACATAGGGTTTAGTGTTTACATGTGGTTCCGGTATGTCGGTGTTGACAATCAAAATGAAATGACGCTAGTGAGAGAATCCATTTAACTATTGAGACGCACAACGCAAATGTGGTCCTAGAGCAGGGTTGTAGAGAGATTGGAACCCAGTCTAGAGTAGGTCATATACTATTCCGTAGTATGATTTGATATTGCGATAGGACCTACAGGCCAACTTCTTTTGAGTTGGTGGTTTTCAAGGAAGTCCATAGGTTATTTGTGTCTCTCGATAGGTCTCTTTGGTAGCTAATGGCAATTCGACATGAGTATTGGTTATAGATATTCGTATTTCAGTTTTTGGTATGGAGATGATATTTTAGTAGCACTGTTTTGTTTTGCATTTCAGATGCTTCGATAGAGATTGAGGATCTATGGCACCATTGCTTATAAAGGGTAGTATTACCCCTACACTCGTTTTTCATATTCAGTAACATGACTTATTATAGTATGTACTATTTTAATAAGAAAACCACTATTATGTATCATCCTAACTTATTGATTTATGGATAAAGTAAGGCGAAGTATGATTATTATAATTCAATTATCATTGCTCACGTTTATTAAATGTATATAAGTTGCATGCATATACAATAATTAGATATAGTTCCCCTCTCCTCAGGTTTTATGTCTAACTCATGTTTTGTGTTTGTATGTTTATGTCATGGCAACTCTCAGGTACTCAATTGAGTTGTTTGGTAGTCAGGTGCTTTTAGGGGAAGGTTTATAGGACAGCTAAAGCATTCTGGAGGCATGAAGTTGATATATTAGATATGTATACCTGTTTATCATGTAGTACATGCTAGACAGACTATTTTGTATATGAGACTTATGATATTGGATACTATATTCAGGACTTCATATTAATGGAGTTAATGTATTCTGACTTTCTATATTGATACTTATTTATCAGTTGCTTCCGTTAGTGTAGTTTCTTGTATATTGTTTATCATATCATGTTTATATATTCAGTATATCATATGTTATCTTCCCATTGTGAGATTGTATCGATGTGCCTTAGTGTGGTGTTTTTAGGTTAACCATTACAAACTGTCTTTTGTGGTATTAAGGAGTCAGATATTATCATTCTACATTGATTCAGGGATTACGAAGGATAGGTCATCATAGTTAGTATCAGAGCCAGGTTCAACACTTATGACCAAGTAGATCAGTTTGAGTTAAGAAACCTACTAGTCGAAGAGACGTTGAGAGAGCGTACTTTTATTTTTCTACCATATAATATAGCATACACCACTTGTCTCATCAACTTTGGTTTATTTAATCGTTAGTGGCTATGGTATCTTCATTTAAAGTGATCTATATGGGATAACAGGGTGCATGAGTGACTGCAAATTAGGCAATTTGAGATGCATGATTGGTTCACAGACTATTGGAATACCACAAGGGATGTTTCACAATCCGTGGACATTTCGATAGCCGCGGAAGGTGTTGGAGGTAGTGTAGTCTTTTGGGCATAGTAATAGGGATTGACGAGCAAGCCATGACTTGGATTGATTTTGATGTCTCTTTAAGTCTAGGTTTATTTCTGAGATCGAAAGCGACGCAACTTGAGCGTTTCATCCATTTGTAGCAAGGTAGCTTATCAGGGAAGGGGTATGTTAGCCAATTTAACCTTTTTTCTAAATAAGAAGTGGATATGTTTATTACTCTTTTGAAGTAGGCAAGGAAGCTTGCCTATGTTCTTAATGCATGCATTTGGGATTTATTGCTTGGACATGTCCCATTCTTGACCCCGTATTGTAGGTAATTCTTTTGTAATGATTATCCTTGGATGGGTAACCTTGGCTATTATGCTAAGATGTAGCGATCGGAAGAACCGCCATTCGAACTCAATGCATGAGGTTTTGAATAGAATGGGGCCGTTGGTGAAGTGTCACTTGGATTCAATATCCAAGTAGGATCCAGTGGTTGCTTGAAAATGAGCAAGGACCTGGCAGATGACTTCTAAGTTTTGTGTTGAGTAATTCGTGTTAGAAGTGTTTAACTTTTTTTAGCACACCTGAAGTGGTGAGATTAATCCCATGAACTTCATTGGTGTTTTAAAAAGATCAGTCCATTCATGTACAAGTTCTTAATCCCTAGTTTGAGCGCGGGGTTTCCAAATGATTTGCACCAGTTAAGCAATGGTTTTTCACTAGATTCTTAAAGGAGAGCACTTGAGTTGGATTCTTAGGGTGACTTAGAGATTTTTGAAGCGCAATTATAGTCGTGTGAGGAAATTACAGTTGTTGAACTTGAAATCGAATTGGAATTTGCATAAGTGGAATTAGGTGGCCAACCCTAGTTTAATAAGGAAATCTTGCAAGCGAACAAAGGATTAGATCGGACATCGTATATTATTCTGCATGATTTTATTCATTGTAAAATTATTTATAGTATAATATATTTGAGATAGGTTGAGGTAGTTTGGGGAAGGACTTCTCGACCAGTTTTGTGATGATTGGGATAACCTTCTAAGTGGAGATATGATACTTGTCTGGGTAAGTGTCGTAATACACTTAGCGTTCTGTATTATTATTGTGGGATTAAGGTTAATTTGAACCCAAGCAAGCCCAAGCATTTGTAGATTTCCATTTAATAATGATTTAATTAGTAAAGTTTGTCTCCTTTAGAGAATGAGCTCAGTTCGGAAGGGAAAGGAAAGTTGAGACATGAATTGCTGGGTTTGTTAAAGAGTTTTGAGGATCGGTGACCAGCATATCATAAGTTTTCCTTTTAAGAGTGAGGGATGTGATAGTCTTTCAAGTATTTTATTCATGAAAGGGAATTGCACCATTTAAGCATTTGGGTCATCTTGGATGTCAAATGGACTCATGGGAGTTTACAACTTGGCAACCACGCTTTGACTATTATTGCTTACTATGCGTGTTGTTATAAACTACTTTTGAATAATTGATTGTTTGTACGTCAATAGTTATTGATTTTTGTTGCTTATTGATTGTTGTTTCTTGGTTGTTGATTGATTATTTATATTTGTTTATTATTTTTGTTGCTTATTGATTGTTGTTTCTTGATTATTGATTGATTGTTTATATTAGTTTATTGATTTTTGTTGCTTATTGATTGCTTGCTGTTGCTTGATTATTAATTGACTATTTGTTCTTTATGATTGATTTCTGTTGCTTATTGATTGCTCGTTGCTGATTGTTATTGCCAGCACATTGTGTTAACTTTCCTTTTCTATAAAAGGATGTAACACCCCTAATTTTAATTAACATTATTTAGGATATTTAATTAGACAAATTGAATGAAATAACGTAAAAGGTTAAGGAGTTTTAGATTTGTTTATAATAATGGGTCTTACCTAATGGATGAATTAGTGAGAAGGATCAAACTTTAAATAAGAAGAATAAAATAGGCTAAGGGCAAAATGGGAAAAGGTTGTTCCTAAACATATACCCTTACATTTTTTTTCCTTCATTTCACTTACACTTTCACAAATTAAAGGAGTAAAACAAGGCCGACCATTAACAAGTGATCTAGGAAGAAGATAAAGATAGGAATCAAGTAGAAGCTTAGGATTCAAATCAACAACACAAATCTCAACCTTCTTAATACATTCAAGGTGAATAATATATATACATCTCATGATTTGATTAATGTTTTCAGTTTTAAGGGAAAATCCAAACCTTATAATGCCATTATGCCATGTTTTGATTAGAATGATTATATGCTTGAATGATGAATAATATGATTTATTATGGAATTATCTAAGTGGTTTTAAGAGCGAAAACCTAACTTCTCTGACCCAAATGATCTAAAATTTTGATATAAGGTTTGTAATATTATTTTAGATGTAGGTTTCAAATTTCTTAATTTTCCTAACAAGTATGATATTATTTTGAATTTTCTAAGCCTAGAAAATGGTTTAATTCGGGTTTAATTATTTAAAATCATTATATTATGATTTTAGCCCTGAAATTTTTATATATTAAAGAAAATAATTAGTTTGATTTATTTTGATTTTTGGGGATTTTTTCAAGTATTTAGGAATTCTTAATAATTTATTTAAGTTTGAAGGGCTTAAATGTTTTATTATGATATTAAAAGAAAGGGTCTCTTTACAAAATGGTTTAGCGATGAATATAATTATATGCGGTAGTTTTCTGATAAGAGGATCGATAAAGTTTTATTAATCAATAAGATTTTGACAAACAATAGGGGTTGGTAGAAAAGAAATTGCTTTTATAATTAATTTTGCAGTGTTCATATAAATTGCAATTTTTCCACGTTGACAATGATGACGTCGCCCTTCTATCTCTTCACCTCCCAACTTTTTAGATGTTAACCAGAACAATCCTTAGGATATTAATGTGAATTGGTATGGAAAAGGTTTGTCTTGGTCGAAGTTGAAGACGAAGTATTAAAGACGAGGAGATGGTCTTCTCGGTATGGTCTAAGTGCCGCGCTTTATATACAGGAGGCATGTCGTTGCTTATTTTGAATAGAATCGCCGAAATGACTACTTCAGCACTAATGAGGTCACTTTTCTTATTGGCTCTATGATGCCACATTTTAATGACTTCGACCCTATATGCATAACGCCACTATTATTGACTTCAGTAGTATATGATGCCACGCTCTTATTTCCTCAGCCTTAATTTTGAACTGTTTCTGAGAGGTCAGTGTTGTTGGTCCTTATGACTTTGGCTCTAATGAAGCCACAATTTTCTTTAAGGTAGTGATGTCGAAACTAATGACTTCGACCTTATTATTTTAAAGGCTTTAAATTATATAAACCAAGTTTACTCTTTTCGACTTCAATGCGATAAGAAGTGTATATCTTCGGTCTTGTGTTTTAAAAGTTAAAAGCTATAACTTAGTTTTATGTTGAAGAGGGAGAAGAGGTCGCGGAGCTTTATTATTATGCAAGGTTTTTGGTTTTGGCCTTATGGCCTATGTTTTAAGGGACGAAGATCCCATGGACTTCGAACTCCATTAATATGGATTTGTTAAAGCATATATATCATGGCATAATTATTTTAAGACAAAATGATGGGTATAATTTTCTTTGTTTTAAATATGATTTCAAGGGTTAAATCATTTATGAAGAAGTGTTTTCAAGGAAATAATAAGGGTATTTACCTATGCATTTTATTAAAGAGATTACTGTTCTTATCACCTTTGGGTAAATTATGATCGGATGAATTGACTCAGAGATTAGAAAACTAGATAGGACTGGTGTAGGGTAGCGTCCTATACTTTAGCTAGTAACCCCTAGCTAATATAAGTCCAAAGTTCTAGTGCGTAGGGCTTTGTCATGGGTAAGACTAAAAGTATGTTCATGCACAGAAAGGAATATAAAAGATGAGTTAGGTTATTAGTGAGCCCACAAAACCATTAGGATTAGTTGACCCTACGAATAATATGTTTCAGATAGACTACCTAGTTTTCTTCTAACAGGTTGTTAGATAATTTGATAGATCTGGTAGGCTCGAGTCAGCCATAGGTTTATACTCAGCCTGAGAAAACTATGATGTTGGGATGGGAGCCCTTTGATTTAAACAGATTGTTTATGATTACCCATGTTGCAAGCGTGCATGTTATTGTTTATATTATTTATTTTAACCAGTTTGCTTGCAGGATTTTGATTTGCAAAAGATATATTTTAAAAGGGTACTAGTGAGGGGAAAACTTGTTCTGCTCAATGAGGTGGTCTCACAAGATATCAATTAATTGAAATGGCATATTATTATTCACACTAGGCTTATTATCTGACTCGAAGTTTATGTTTTCCCCTTAAACGCTCGGCTGCTCAAAATTTATTTTGAGTAGGCTGAGAGTAAGGATTTAAAGGTTTAGTAGTTTTATCGAATAAAGCTTCCAAAAACGTGTAGGAGGCAAGGGCTAGCTATTTAGGAGACTACCTATTAATTATTTCCGTTGTGTTATGACAGTTTTTGTATGTATGTTTTGGCTGAAGTGTATCTGTATATTTAGTAACTCTGATTAACCAAGGGGTATCTTAATATGTCACTCTTGGAGTACGTTTTAATAATTATATTTTATCTGAACCTGGATAATGTTTGGGATTATGTACTAAAAATAAAATTATGACTATGAAATGAAATGTTAAATTTTGCTTTTATTTCATATTCTTGTGCTTCTGATATTAGGGATACCATTAACATGACTGCAATTTGTCACCGGAAATTAATACTATAGATGACTGCAACATTTGTAGCACTTAGTTTTGGGTCTTATGATGGGGGATGTTATAAAGGAGTACACGATGTATTTTGCGAATTGATTTGTAAAAGTGTGTAACCCTAGTGACGTCGTCATGATAAATCAACTAGAGAAAGTGGAAGTGAGCCAGATTTGGATATAGACCTCGAGGGCTTATTCATTTTTGAGATTAGGGCTAGGTTAAGCTTTTCCATGTTCGCTAGATCTTTGTATTCATATGCCTCCAATTACTGTAGGAAATTTTTTTCCCATTTATTTTGTGAAAATGTAAGAAACCATAGTGTAGAGCTTGCATTGTTGTTGCTTATATTTTGCAAGTGTGCTTATTGTTTTCGATGGTAATATGTTTGTCAAAGATGCCTATTACATTAAAGATGTTTGTTGCATAAGGGATGCCTATTGCATAGTTTATTATAGCATGTTTATTTGAGGTGTTTGTTACATTGGAGATGCTTGTTGCATTAGATGTATTTGTTTCGCAGTTAGTTGTAATAGTTTATTTGAGATGCTTGTTGCATGGCTTGATATAGCATATTCATTTGAGATGATGCTATATATGATTTAGCATGCTTAAATTCATATTTTAATGTTGCAGTTTTGTTTAATCCTCTTTGTTGAGTACATGACTAGGTACATGGAAGAATTTATGCGCTATTAGGATGCTATTCACTTAGATTCACATCTAAATGGCATGCTCTTGCTATGAAAGAGGCACGTATGATAGATATTGTAGATGGTACAGATATATGTGCTTGTATGTCCTTAGAAATGAGATACCACAGATATTGGATGCCTCAAATATGATGTATATAAGTATTGTTTTGGGATTTTGTTTTGAGCTAGCCATGTAATGGTAGAGCTAGCCATGTAAAGGCGATGCTGCTGGATATTTCCAAGATGAGATGGTTTTATAATCCTAAGGGTTTGGAGTTATATTCTATGCTTTGGGAGTTCCCATAACACTAACCACATAAAGGAAAATTAACTGAAATTTATAAAAGTAGATGTTTTGAAATTTTAGCCAGTCGGATTGCATTATCATCTAATATGGATTTTGGGGATGAAATTTTTTTAAGGAGTGGAGAATGCAACAACTAATAGTTTAAGGACTAGATATTTAATAAGTAATTGAAATATTAAATTGCTAATTAATATAAGGTCCAAAATCAGATTTTTCACATACGGGCGAGTTAGGACTCGTGACCACTCCATTGAGTCCGGATTGACGTTGCAAATCAAAATGAGTATAAATATCGATATATCTGGAGTCACGATTTTTTATGGTTTATGCATTGTTATATATATTTTCATAAATATATCTATGTTGCCTAGTCTAGTGGAATCTCGATTGACGGCGTGTGTTTCTAGGAGGGAGACTTCATTAAGAGAAATAAAATTTAAGCATTTTTGGAATCGGACGATCCGATTGCCAAAATGACTTCGAAATGCATGAAATTATTGTCCCTAAGAACTATCTCAGATAACAATGAAATTTATATTATCGAGACCAGAAAATGAGGTGATATGGGCTGATAAGTTTCATAGCGATCCGATGTGCCGTGTGATCATATGAGCTTAAAATATGTGGCGATTTATCATATATATCGTTGACCCAAAAAATGGACCAACACCTTGGTGACAGTTTGAAAGCACCAACCCTGTTGTAACAACCCTGGTTTCGAGATTACTTGTATATATTAAATTATAACGGAAGTTATAATTTAATATTATAAATTAAAATATAATTGGAAATTTTAAACTGTTTATTTGGAATAATCAATGAATTTTGTATAAAGTGGGAAAAATAAAGTTTGGAACTTTATTTTGTTTATTTGGGAATAAATATGGGTATAAATATTGATTGGATACGTATTTGGTTTAATTAAATTGAAATATTGGGTATTTATTAGTTTAGAGCTAATATATTGATTAGGTCATGTATTTCAACGTTAAATTGTTGAAATAAATCTAAAGTAATGGAAATAAAGTTTTAAAAACTTTATTTTGAGAATTTGGAGTGAAAATAATCAATTTGAAATTTTATTTAGGTAAATGCAATAATATTCGAAATTAATGCCAATATTAACCATTTAATGATTTTAAAAAGGGGAAAATGAAGTAAATTTGTATTTTATAAATATAAAAGTGTGAAATATTATTTAAAATAATATTTTGATGTTTAAATAAAGTTAGAATGGTTTATTGTAATTTATTTTTCAAGGAAACAATTTTTGAACAAATTGTTGGATTAAAAATAGTGTTTTTGTGATAAAATAATGTAAATTGTGTGATATTGTCAAAAATAAGGTTTTATTGTTAAAAATGACTTTTTATTGTTAAAATAAATTTTATCTTGTTAAAATAACAATTTTATTTGGCCTTAAAATGAAGAGAAGTGTGTATATGTTGATTAGATAGGTTAGAATTGTGCATAACTCAATTTTCTCTAAGTATTATAAGGTTTGGGCTTTGTGGGTTTGGTATTTGGATCCATCTAATAATCCCCGATACTTCTGGTGAGAAAGGAAACTAATAGTACGTTAGTTTTCTCATCTTCCTTCTCAAAAACAATATACAGTAAGTGAAAATAAGAAAATCAATGGCTTCTTCAAATTAAAACGAAATTTCACCAAATTTGCTGCAAATAAAAGAAAAGAATCACTAGAATAAGAAAATAAAAGGTAATCTCTACCCATACAAAAGTTATTTCATCAAAAATCTTAGAATATAGGTATGATTGTCTGTAACAGTTTTGTTTTGCTGTGCATGCTTCCTTTTCAGCTTTTACGGCTTATCAGAGCTCCATTCTCCTCAAAAGCTTGCAACTTGCTACCAATTTCTTTGCCAAATCACTGAGATGAGTAAGAACTCATATTTGCTAACTGGAATATGTGTTGTTTGTAAAGAAACTGCTCTGTATAAACTTCTGTTTACGTATATCTTTCTGTTAGTTGTTTTATTGAGTTTCTTTTTTCTAGTTGCCATTTTGAATGGCCATAACTCTTTGATTTTCACTCGAATTGCTGAAGGATCTTTTCTAGATTGTAGTTTAGATGTTAAACTATATTCATGTCAATTTTCATTGCAATATTCCATCGTTTGTATGTCATAGTGCTACTGGAAAATCAGTACGCACCAGAAAAAGTCTCAGGAACAAACTCCATAGACTCGGTCGACTTGGACGTCGACCCAGCACCTCACCAGGTCGACCGGCCTGTCAACATGGTCCCCCAGGGGGTCAACCTAGCGGTCGACCTAATGGGGGCAAGGGGTCAATCCCTTGGTCGACCCATTCTTGTGTGTTGCTTGGGTTTGTTTCTTTAGTTATTCGCAGCACTTGACCCTCTTTTGCTATGGTTTTGTGGCCGATTCTTTAGAAATTTTCAAGATGTTTTTGATGACGGTTATGGGCTATGATATCCATAAATTAATTAGCCAAGTTTTGAAGGAATTTGAAATTCAAAATTTTGAATTAAATTCGATTTGAATTTGAATATCGATTTAGTGTATTTCCTTCGTATTTCTTCGATTTCAAGCACTATTTCTTCCAAATAAATTTTTTAGAAAATTTCTAAATAGTTTGGTTTTTGAAATCTTTATTGTAAAATATTTTCAAATTATTTTTAAATAATTATTAAATTATTTCAAAGTATTTTAAATATATTCAAGTAGAATTTTCAATAAAATGTCTTCAAAATGATTTCAAAAAATTATTTTAAAATTCTGTTTTCTCAAGTAAATTATTTTATAAATAATATACATTATTTTAACACTTTTTGGATGTATGAGAAAGAGGAATAAATAGTTTAGCAAAACACATGGTATGGGACACGTGAGTTTACTTTATCGGTTAATTCCGTACTTGTACGGTTGAAACTATTCTTGGTTATTAATTTCTGAGTTATTTAGCCAATTTATGGCAAGTTTTTGAGATTATAATTCCTATCTTTAGGAATTATCTAGGAAGGCCAATATTTGGTGAGTTGTGGTTCGAGATCTCCTATTCTAGGAGTATGATCCATGAGAACCCGTTATAGTGTTTTACTTGCCGATGAGATGAGGCGAGTCTGAGTTTTCCGAGCTTTTGAGATTATATGATTATTTCCATTTTCTAATGTGGCATTGACTAGCGGTTAGTAAACCGTTAAGTGCGAACGTGTGGTATGGGACGCACGTTAACACTTTTTGGGTTTCTATTTGTGAGTTTGTGACACATTCTGGGATTACTAGTACTATAGACCTTCGGGTCATCTGGGATTTTCGACTTCGGTCGTTTGGGATTTACGTCTTTGGTCGTCTGGGATTTACGACTTTGGTCGTCTGGGATAGGTACCTAAATCATATATATAGTACTGGTCTGAGTTTGGCACGTGCAGCATCGCTTCGGCATGCATCTGGGATTTGGCCAATCCGCGGATTTTTGTGAGTTTTTGATTTTGATTTCACCAATTTGCGATGATGATTTTATTTATAGCCTTGAGTAGAGAAAGGCTTATATATATGTTTATGGTGATTTCTATATTTGGATTATGAGCTCTTATTGAGTTTCATGAGATTTGATTTTGGAGATTTCGATAATTTCACTTATGGCTTGTGTGATTGCTTATGTTCACTCATATTATCGAACCCTTGAGTGTGAAACATCTATGCTATGTTAAACCCTTCCTAAGTTAATTATGGACCTTTTAGACACTTCCACCCTTGGAAATATAAGTTAAACTTTACTCATATCATTCCTTTATATTCAAAGGAATGCTTCACCTATATGCTTATATTTCTTCATCTCTTGCTAATATCAAGTTCTAGTTATCCTGACCGGTGTATTCATTACTCGGATCAGACCGAGTTGCATGTTAGCTTTTGTACCTATGCTTGCTTTACCTTTTGGGCTTCTTCATCGTCTTTGGTTATGGCATAGTTTTTGTGTAGTAGTCTTTTGTTTGGGAACCTTTTGATGTATCTATTCTTTTGTGGGGATGTATGTATATATTGTGGTTGAATACCACTTGTGGCATGTTGTATTACATTTGATGTATATGTATATGTATATTATCTATGTTGCTGCTCTGTGACTTGAGATTATTATTGTTATTATATTTTGTTTCTGAATTGATTCTTTAGCCACCATAGTAGTGTATTAGATAGGAATTAAGTATGTCGAACTCTTGAGATAAAATGAAAAAAATGAATACCAAATCGACATACTTAGCTCTTATCTAATGCAAGACTATGATGGTCGCCCTTAACCAGCCCTATTCTCCGCATTAGCAGACAGAATTACCTAGTAATTCTCTTTGTTAATGTGGGTCTCGGTGTGGGGCGTCACAGCTTGGCATCAGAGCTGGATTTAGAACAAAATGTAATAAATGCAGAACAACATACACAATTACTATACATCAAGTATAATACAAGTGTAAACATCATCCCCAAATCGTAGTTGAACCCAACCTTGTCCTTAACCTTTTGAGTTCTTTAGGGGTAGATAGAAAGGAATATGTCTAGGAATGTCAATTTTAAATTCCATAGTATTCCTTATTCAATGAATTACAATTGCTAATATCTACCCCTGTGAATAATCCTAGCTTATCTTAACTTTTAGCAAATGGATGGAAGAGGTAGAGGTCGCATTTTGGAGGCGGGACCGTTCTTAGGAGCATTCAGCCTCCTGCTCCTACTCATCCCTCTCCTCCGTGCAAATCCGCATTTGCGCGTATGTGTAGCGACTTCACCCATCTCGGAGGCAAGCCATTCAGTGGCTCCAAGACAATTTTAGAGGTTTAGGCTTAGCTTCGAACATGCGAGCGCATCTTCACTCGCATGGAGATTTCCGTTCATCACCGTGTTCTTGTGGCATCGAGTATGCTGCAAGAAAGAGCACTAGACTGGTACGAGCTTCTTATAACTGAGATAGATGAGTCTACTCTTACATGGCAGCATTTCCAAGATCGTTTTGAGCTTAAGTTCATGCCAAAATCCGAGAAGGCTTTCCTTGCCCATCGCTTCCTAAAGTTGAAGAAGGCCAAATACTCTATGTCAGATTATGTATCATCCTTCGAGTCTCTATCCAAGTATGGGTTCGAGTTCATTAGTACTCCATATAAGAAGAATCTTAAGTTCGTATCTGGACGTAAGATGTAACGACCCGTAAAATTTCAACTGTTTTAATAACGTAATTAGTTGAAATTTTGTGAAAATTTTAAACGATAAAATTTTGAAATAAAAGTTATATATTTGAAATACGTTTAGTTAAACATAGCCACTGGTAAATTTTCGTCCGAAAATATGAAAGTTTATTTCGCGCGTAAATTTACTTCAATATAATCAGTTAAAAAGCGATGAAAATAAAATGTTTTCGAAACCTAAATATTTTTACATAGAAAAATTCTAAACCATCTTCTGAGCAAGATGCCAGTTTGTCATTTTTCCAAATTCGGACATCTTTGGCCCCGTCGATCTTATTTTTCAGCGTTTTTCTTGCATTTTCCGTAGTATAAAAATTCGAATTTTTATAATCCAATCGTACCACTGATATCTGTATGCCTTTTTGATCGTTCCGTCGTGCTGATCTCTACGGTACATTCGATTGTCAATTTCAGAGTCCGATGTGCGGTACAATCTGTAAAACGATTTTCCATATCAGTACCCGTTTTAAAGTTTTTTTTTTTTCTTCTGTCCTTTCATTTCTGCCATGTAAACCTAAGAGCCGTTTGCATTTATAACTTTTGAAATTCAGTTCCACCTTTTCAAAACCTTTGTTTGGCCATGCATTCAAAAGCAAACATTGATATAAATTTTAACTTATCGCCTGTTCAACTTTTGCTCTGTTGCTTATTCTATTGAAGGCTTTCGCTATTCCTTCCCTTGCTCACCTCTTATTCATTCGGTTATGGCTATATATATATATATAATAGTATAAACATGTACATAGTATATTGGCTTGCTGGAGGAAAACAAGCTCATCACCATGTTGGATCATCACCATAGCTACAGTATAAACAAGGCGTGTGCAACCCATCACCTTTCATATTTTCATTTTTGAAAGCCTGTTGGTCTTTCTCGGGTTGGAATCCTCAACCTTCGTGCCCCACTCCACATCACGGACATCCACCACCGCCTCCTTCAAGCACTCAACCGGACCCGACCCCTTTGCTTCATCCTTCCTTGCTTCCGCACGCACAGGCCCCTCCCCCTCGTCGAATCTCCGTTGTCGAGCCCAAAGACAACCTAGGCCTTGCCGTCCATCCCCGAGATCCGCGTTCCTCCACCTCATCACCATCGGCCGTGAACCACTGCCTTCGGCCTCCCTCTCTAGCGAGCTCGACCCAGCAAGCCATCGCACACCATTACCCGAACTCCGTCGTCCCTTCGCCAATCACCGCCGCGACCGGGTCTCCGACACAGCCTACGCGACTTTCAACTTCCTCTGGTCGAAGCTTGCTTCTGCACCTCACCGCCTCATCTCCTTCATCGCCAATCTACCTTGCTTGTTCTTGCATATATAGTCGGTAGGCAAAAATATATTGATTCGTTTGTTTATTTTGAATTTTTTTTTTCTTTTCTTGTTTGAGTTTAGGGATAATATGCATGCCCATATGTTATTCATAAACTATATACATTATATTATAAAGTGTTTATAAATTATGTTACAGCCATGGTTACAGGTAAAAAAAAAAAAAAAAATTTGTAAAGCATAACATGTTAGTTTTAATAATATAAAGTATGTAGATATTTTGTTGATGGTTCCATATAGAAGTTGCGTGTTCCAGTATTTAGAATTTGCATCTTTTTATATATCTGTAAGTTACAAATTTTAGTATCTCCTTATATGAGTATTTATATCTAGTAATATATAGGTTGTTGGTTGTGAATAGAGTATATATATAATATGGGTAGGCTCATATATACATTTCTAGTATAAATATATGTCCTGCTTTGCTGTGAAACAGTATAATATGTTTCAAAGGTTTGCATATATATGATATGTATATATTGATTATGTATGTATGTTAATCTGGTCTCAACTGAATGAATGTTAAGTATATATATTTTATAGCAGTTCCTATATATTTTGTATAACATATCAATGTAGAATTTCAGTCTTATATACAATAGATTATGGCTATGTATGTACGTGGGTATTTTCATATGTTCTTAAAAAAAATCTGGTGATATTTTTATCTGGTATTGATTTTGGAGCATATATATATAAGCATGTATACAAGCTTTACTATTGACAGTTGTTATACGTATATGTTACGTTTGTTTAGTAACTGCAGATATTTCGAAATTTAAGTATATTTAGTTTATGCATAAGTTAGTATATTTACAAATCTTTGTGTATGAGGTGTACATTTTATAAAGGTTCAGTTTGGATACTTGTTCTTATAAAAGTTTATTTTATTTTTACTTATATTTGGTCCGTTTACAGGTTTGGTTTTATATAAGGTTATATTATATATTAATTTATTAAGTTGAAACAGTTTTTGGTATATATATTATTACACGATGTTTTGAATACAATATTTTGTATATATTGTAAGTATTGATTTTAAACATAAAATATGTATCTTTGACTTTAACATTTATTTTTAATATAATAATTTGTATAGTATACATCTCGCTTTGTTATATCAAGCTGGTTCTAATTCGCTTTAGCAATTTCTATTTATCAGCCATGATCGTCGATTCGTGCCAATCTTGTTGCTTTAGAATTCGTGTTTGGACCCGCCATTCGCTTCCATTCTCGTTCATTGTCTCTAGCCTCGAAAGGTGAGCACTCACTCATGATTAACGTTCTTTTATTTATTAAATTTGATTTCAATTGAAACGACAATTGAAATATGCTGCTGTTAGTTAATTACACTGTTATATATGCTATTGCCTGTATCAGTTCACCTGTGACATCTGACACCACTATCTGTTAATTATTTATGCGATGATAATACAGTTTGGCTGATAATTGATTGATTGTTGATGTTTATAGTGGACGTTAAATTGTTAATGTGAAAATGATAAATAGTATGAAATTAAGTTTGATATAGGATAATTAAATGTTAAATTTGATTAACTGACATTTGTATAATATGACCCCTTTAACTGTTGAAATTATCGACACGTAGGATTTGTTTAGTTTCATTTTGAACCAGTGAATGTATGTTGTTAAATTGATAATGTAGGAAATTGTAAATAGATGACAAGTGAAAACCGTAATGTAGCAATCTTTAATCTACATGAAATGATAGTGTAGATTCTAGAAATAATTATATTAATTCGTACAAATAACAATGCGAATTAATACGGTTATTTCGGGATTATTTGAATTGATTATTGGATTGATATTGATTGTTGTTATTGCTTGTTTATTTACTTTAACACCATCCCAGTTATCACACTGCAAGTTCCCTTTGTTATGCTTTGATTTGGAATTGAATTGGAATCGGGTTGAAATGATAAATACCCAAATTGAACTTTGACCTAGGATAGAAAATTAAATAAAACTCGATTGGTCAATAAATTGATTTAAAAATATAATTGAGATTTTATTGAATAAATAATATGGTTTTGAAATGAAGTTGAAATTTGAATTTTAATGAAAGGAAAATGTTAATATTTAATAATCTGAAACAAAATATTAACAATGTAATTGATGAAAGAATGTTATTTAATTTGAGAAATGATTTAATAATTAAGTTTGAAATTATAATTAAGTTTGAAATTATTAAACTTTGAAATTATTTAATAATTAAGTTTTGAATTATTTAATAATTAAATAAGACTGAATTATTCAATGATTAAATTGAATTGAATTCTTTAATAAGTAAAATTGAACTTTTGAATAAGTAAATTTTACTTCTTAAATAATTGAAATTGTGTTTCTTTATTAATTAAGTTTTGGAAAATTATTTAAGTAAGTAAATAAGTGAAATTGAATTTCTTTGACGAGAAATAAAATATTATTTATTGAAATTAATGTAAGACTTGAAATTTAAAGAATTTGGTTTGACGAATTTAATTTAATTCAAATTTGTAAGTTTTGTTTTAATGAAGTTGAACTTAAGAAATTGATTTAATGATTTGGAAATTTAATAGAAGTTGGTTTGAACGATAAATTTACTTTATGAATATTGAAAGAAATCGATAAATGAATTTAAATTGATTTGAATGTTAAATTAAATTGATTTAAATAATTTTCGAAATGAAACTTATATACGAACTTGAATCAATATTTGAATGGTTTTAAATAGATATTGAAATTGAATTATAGGATTTTGAAATGAATTTGGTAGTTGAAACGTAAATATTGGAAATTGATTTCGAAAGACAAATGAAATGTTGAATTACGAATTATATTTGGAATTGAAATTGATTTGATTTTGAAATATATTAAATGACCAATCGGTGTAATAATCACGAAAGTTATTAAAGAGACCGGAATTCGATTATGGATATACTCTCTATCTAAACCGAAAACCACTTTAATAACTATACGCGGAGTGATGATCCAGAATGAAGTGGTTGGAATGGTGTTCGTGATGACTGAAGAAAGTGAACGATAATGGATAGCCTTGACACTTGTGTCAAATTGGAAATGACTAAAACAGGAGCTGTGCCGGGCCAATGGAGGATTGATACCTCAAGTGGACACACTTCTTCGAACTACTTATACTTATTGTCGATTGGTGCACCCTTGATTTTGGGAGTGTTGTCTCACGGTGTTGCGGGCGCTGCGGCGTTGCGTTCTCACCAGCCCGGATCAGGCGAACGGTAGTATCACTACCTTGGGTATAGCCTCATGTGCCTTGTCATACTTGTATTCCATTTATGCGCGACCACTACGATTTTGATTTGTACCTTGAGTATATGGATTGCCCTCTGGTGACTTCCGGTTTTGGGGAAACTACGGTCTTGTATATGCTTGTGGGAATAAAAATGTGTTAAGGGTGGAATGGGCCATGACTTAACGCTATTTTGATATCTTATTATTACTGATAGACATTATCTACTTATCGTACATTACTACATAGTAGATAGTTTAACGGATCCTTAAAGGATGGTTATTCCAACATCCTTTGAGTTACTTGTATTTCAATTGCTATTTCACTTGAGTTGGATTTATTAATATAAGAATGTTAATCCTGACTCGAGTGTTTTGTATTTTGCTTTACGCTCGGGTCAGACTGAGTGGTTCAGCTTTCGAGACTCACCTTTGGAGTTGGAGCTTCGCTTGGAGATCCAGCTATCTATCCAGCTTTCAGATATTCGAAGATTCCAGTGATGTTTTCTGATTTGTATCTGTTACTCTTCCGTTGTATCTGGTTTAACTCTGATGTATCGTATTACTCTTCTGTTGTAAACTCTGATGTATTTTATATATTCATATAGTAGCTTCATGAACTACTATCTCTTTAAATTCCGCTGCACTTATTACTCTGTGTCTGTGATCTGTGATTATTTTATTTACTGTATATGTTCAGTTTTGCCAATTTAAAATAACAACGCGGTATTTTGAGCAATTCAATTCCGGCATGAGTGTCTACCTATACACTTATAATGGATGCGAATGGTCCAAAAATGGCGGGTTGTTACAGTTGGTATCAGAGCTTTGGTAGCTCTAGGCAAAACTTAGCATATAGGGTAAATGTATTTACAGAATCACTCTCATTCGAGCTTCAATCTCTTCCTTTGACTCAATTCCTTTGAATTTTGGAACGTTCCCTGCGGTTCCGAAATTCATTCGTGTCCCTCATTATTCGTCTTCTTTAATTCTGGAGTATCCCATAACTCCACTTAGAATGATCTTTATAATGAGTTGGCAGTCTTGCCAATCTCAAATTGATTTATAAAAGGGTGAAACTCCTTTACAATAGACATCGATTTTCTGGAGATTTCTGTATCCTCAGTTTACGGTGCTATCTATCTCCTGCTATACCTGAATTTTATTTCTTGAGATCGAATGTAGATTTGCCTCGGGATTCTGCATCGATCTTATTCTCGAAGTCACGGTCAAATCGGTAAAGGTTGCCCGCGATTTAATAAACTTATTCATCTTCCTATTTGATTATTTAATCATCTTGGCTTTGTTTCAATCTATCTTCGAATTTAAAATTCTCTTTGATCTGAGTCCATCAAATTTGAATCCCTATCCTTATTTTGAAAATCCATTCCTGTATCGTCGAGCAAAGAAATGTATTTCTAAATTTATATTAAAAATGTTGTTTTCAAATTTGATAAACAAAATAGTTTTGAATGATTATATTATATATAAATATAAGTTTTCTGAAATTAAATTGTTAATGAATTTGTTGTCTGAAATAATGATATTTGATTTTCATTTATTGTTTTGTAAACCATTGACTATTGCATAATATAAATAAATGAATTTATAAACTGGGTTATAAATTGATTGGAATTTGAAATGAATTTAATTCAGAAATTTGAGAATTTAGTTTCCAGTGATTTCGAACTTTGGTTTTAAAATTTTAAAGTATATATTATTGAAAGTATTTTCGAATAGAAATCGTTTTCAAAGAATTTAAATGTTGAAATCAGTGCTCTTCTCTTAGTCGCTGGAAAATAATTTCGGTGATGGCGGCCGCATCATCGACGTTCATTTTCGAGTTTCGAAGTGGAGATACTATTCTGTAGCCTTGCTACAGTTTTGTTTTGAAAAATATTTTGATTTGAATTCCTTCAGTATAATTTGATTTATATATATAGGTATCTTATTTATACCTCTAAATTGTTTAAAGTTAATCGAAAATCTAATTCTTAAATTTTGTTAAAGGATGATTTTAATTATATAAAACCAAAATTTGGAATAAAAATTTAAACTTGAATAATAGAATTGGGAAAATTTTATTTGTATATTGTTCAACTGCATTCTAATACAACTTACCTAAATCATTCAGAAGTTGAATATGTAATTGGATAATATATAATATAAATTGAATTTATAAATAAAATTTGAGTGGTTATAATAAATGTTGTACACTTAAATTTTAATTATAAAATGTTAATAGAGATAAATAGAATAATAAGATAATTGAAAGTAAATTTTGTTAGGGTTAATTAATAAATTGAAATTAGATCAACTTATGAAATACCTTGAATTTAAAAGAAATTAGTAAATATAAATTAATTTAAATCGAAACTTTTATGGTTTAAATTAATTTATATGGATTAAATATATGTAATAAGATATATTAAGTGAAATAAACTTAACAATAATTTTGGAATAAAGAAGAATGTAAATTGTTGAAAAATATGATTATAATAAAAGACTATTCAAATTTATGGTTTAAAAATTGTAAATTGAAGAAAATGGGATAATAAGATAATGAGTTTAAAAATAGTTGAGATTGATTTTAGTAAAATCAATTAGATTAAATCAATTATTGAATATCAATTAATTTAAATTTGAATTTATAGGGTTTAAATTAATTGTTATTAGTATTTCAAATCTGTTTTTCTTTCTGGTTGTTTCTATTCTCCTACCTCGTTCCTTTTCGGGGACGAAAAGTTTTGAGTGGGGGAGAATGTAACGACCCGTAAAATTTCAACTGTTTTAATAACGTAATTAGTTGAAATTTTGTGAAAATTTTAAACGATAAAATTTTGAAATAAAAATTATATATTTGAAATACGTTTAGTTAAACATAGCCACTGGTAAATTTTCGTCCGAAAATATGAAAGTTTATTTCGCGCGTAAATTTACTTCAATATAATCAGTTAAAAAGCGATGAAAATAAAATGTTTTCGAAACCTAAATATTTTTACATAGAAAAATTCTAAACCATCTTCTGAGCAAGATGCCAGTTTGTCATTTTTCCAAATTCGGACATCTTTGGCCCCGTTGATCTTATTTTTCAGCGTTTTTCTTGCATTTTCCGTAGTATAAAAATTCGAATTTTTATAATCCAATCGTACCACTGATATCTGTATGCCTTTTTGATCGTTCCGTCGTGCTGATCTCTACGGTACATTCGATTGTCAATTTCAGAGTCCGATGTGCGGTACAATCTGTAAAACGATTTTCCATATCAGTACCCGTTTTAAAGTTTTTTTTTTCTTCTGTCCTTTCATTTCTGCCATGTAAACCTAAGAGCCGTTTGCATTTATAACTTTTGAAATTCAGTTCCACCTTTTCAAAACCTTTGTTTGGCCATGCATTCAAAAGCAAACATTGATATAAATTTTAACTTATCGCCTGTTCAACTTTTGCTCTGTTGCTTATTCTATTGAAGGCTTTCGCTATTCCTTCCCTTGCTCACCTCTTATTCATTCGGTTATGGCTATATATATATATATATAATAGTATAAACATGTACATAGTATATTGGCTTGCTGGAGGAAAACAAGCTCATCACCATGTTGGATCATCACCATAGCTACAGTATAAACAAGGCGTGTGCAACCCATCACCTTTCATATTTTCATTTTTGAAAGCCTGTTGGTCTTTCTCGGGTTGGAATCCTCAACCTTCGTGCCCCACTCCACATCACGGACATCCACCACCGCCTCCTTCAAGCACTCAACCGGACCCGACCCCTTTGCTTCATCCTTCCTTGCTTCCGCACGCACAGGCCCCTCCCCCTCGTCGAGTCTCCGTTGTCGAGCCCAAAGACAACCTAGGCCTTGCCGTCCATCCCCGAGATCCGCGTTCCTCCACCTCATCATCATCGGCCGTGAACCACTGCCTTCGGCCTCCCTCTCTAGCGAGCTCGACCCAGCAAGCCATCGCACACCATTACCCGAACTCCGTCGTCCCTTCGCCAATCACCGCCGCGACCGGGTCTCCGACACAGCCTACGCGACTTTCAACTTCCTCTGGTCGAAGCTTGCTTCTGCACCTCACCGCCTCATCTCCTTCATCGCCAATCTACCTTGCTTGTTCTTGCATATATAGTCGGTAGGCAAAAATATATTGATTCGTTTGTTTATTTTGAATTTTTTTTTCTTTTCTTGTTTGAGTTTAGGGATAATATGCATGCCCATATGTTATTCATAAACTATATACATTATATTATAAAGTGTTTATAAATTATGTTACAGCCATGGTTACAGGTAAAAAAAAAAAAAAAAAATTTGTAAAGCATAACATGTTAGTTTTAATAATATAAAGTATGTAGATATTTTGTTGATGGTTCCATATAGAAGTTGCGTGTTCCAGTATTTAGAATTTGCATCTTTTTATATATCTGTAAGTTACAAATTTTAGTATCTCCTTATATGAGTATTTATATCTAGTAATATATAGGTTGTTGGTTGTGAATAGAGTATATATATAATATGGGTAGGCTCATATATACATTTCTAGTATAAATATATGTCCTGCTTTGCTGTGAAACAGTATAATATGTTTCAAAGGTTTGCATATATATGATATGTATATATTGATTATGTATGTATGTTAATCTGGTCTCAACTGAATGAATGTTAAGTATATATATTTTATAGCAGTTCCTATATATTTTGTATAACATATCAATGTAGAATTTCAGTCTTATATACAATAGATTATGGCTATGTATGTACGTGGGTATTTTCATATGTTCTTAAAAAAAATCTGGTGATATTTTTATCTGGTATTGATTTTGGAGCATATATATATAAGCATGTATACAAGCTTTACTATTGACAGTTGTTATACGTATATGTTACGTTTGTTTAGTAACTGCAGATATTTCGAAATTTAAGTATATTTAGTTTATGCATAAGTTAGTATATTTACAAATCTTTGTGTATGAGGTGTACATTTTATAAAGGTTCAGTTTGGATACTTGTTCTTATAAAAGTTTATTTTATTTTTACTTATATTTGGTCCGTTTACAGGTTTGGTTTTATATAAGGTTATATTATATATTAATTTATTAAGTTGAAACAGTTTTTGGTATATATATTATTACACGATGTTTTGAATACAATATTTTGTATATATTGTAAGTATTGATTTTAAACATAAAATATGTATCTTTGACTTTAACATTTATTTTTAATATAATAATTTGTATAGTATACATCTCGCTTTGTTATATCAAGCTGGTTCTAATTCGCTTTATCAATTTCTATTTATCAGCCATGATCGTCGATTCGTGCCAATCTTGTTGCTTTAGAATTCGTGTTTGGACCCGCCATTCGCTTCCATTCTCGTTCATTGTCTCTAGCCTCGAAAGGTGAGCACTCACTCACGATTAACGTTCTTTTATTTATTAAATTTGATTTCAATTGAAACGACAATTGAAATATGCTGCTGTTAGTTAATTACACTGTTATATATGCTATTGCCTGTATCAGTTCACCTGTGACATCTGACACCACTATCTGTTAATTATTTATGCGATGATAATACAGTTTGGCTGATAATTGATTGATTGTTGATGTTTATAGTGGACGTTAAATTGTTAATGTGAAAATGATAAATAGTATGAAATTAAGTTTGATATAGGATAATTAAATGTTAAATTTGATTAACTGACATTTGTATAATATGACCCCTTTAACTGTTGAAATTATCGACACGTAGGATTTGTTTAGTTTCATTTTGAACCAGTGAATGTATGTTGTTAAATTGATAATGTAGGAAATTGTAAATAGATGACAAGTGAAAACCGTAATGTAGCAATCTTTAATCTACATGAAATGATAGTGTAGATTCTAGAAATAATTATATTAATTCGTACAAATAACAATGCGAATTAATACGGTTATTTCGGGATTATTTGAATTGATTATTGGATTGATATTGATTGTTGTTATTGCTTGTTTATTTACTTTAACACCATCCCAGTTATCACACTGCAAGTTCCCTTTGTTATGCTTTGATTTGGAATTGAATTGGAATCGGGTTGAAATGATAAATACCCAAATTGAACTTTGACCTAGGATAGAAAATTAAATAAAACTCGATTGGTCAATAAATTGATTTAAAAATATAATTGAGATTTTATTGAATAAATAATATGGTTTTGAAATGAAGTTGAAATTTGAATTTTAATGAAAGGAAAATGTTAATATTTAATAATCTGAAACAAAATATTAACAATGTAATTGATGAAAGAATGTTATTTAATTTGAGAAATGATTTAATAATTAAGTTTGAAATTATAATTAAGTTTGAAATTATTAAACTTTGAAATTATTTAATAATTAAGTTTTGAATTATTTAATAATTAAATAAGACTGAATTATTCAATGATTAAATTGAATTGAATTCTTTAATAAGTAAAATTGAACTTTTGAATAAGTAAATTTTACTTCTTAAATAATTGAAATTGTGTTTCTTTATTAATTAAGTTTTGGAAAATTATTTAAGTAAGTAAATAAGTGAAATTGAATTTCTTTGACGAGAAATAAAATATTATTTATTGAAATTAATGTAAGACTTGAAATTTAAAGAATTTGGTTTGACGAATTTAATTTAATTCAAATTTGTAAGTTTTGTTTTAATGAAGTTGAACTTAAGAAATTGATTTAATGATTTGGAAATTTAATAGAAGTTGGTTTGAACGATAAATTTACTTTATGAATATTGAAAGAAATCGATAAATGAATTTAAATTGATTTGAATGTTAAATTAAATTGATTTAAATAATTTTCGAAATGAAACTTATATACGAACTTGAATCAATATTTGAATGGTTTTAAATAGATATTGAAATTGAATTATAGGATTTTGAAATGAATTTGGTAGTTGAAACGTAAATATTGGAAATTGATTTCGAAAGACAAATGAAATGTTGAATTACGAATTATATTTGGAATTGAAATTGATTTGATTTTGAAATATATTAAATGACCAATCGGTGTAATAATCACGAAAGTTATTAAAGAGACCGGAATTCGATTATGGATATACTCTCTATCTAAACCGAAAACCACTTTAATAACTATACGCGGAGTGATGATCCAGAATGAAGTGGTTGGAATGGTGTTCGTGATGACTGAAGAAAGTGAACGATAATGGATAGCCTTGACACTTGTGTCAAATTGGAAATGACTAAAACAGGAGCTGTGCCGGGCCAATGGAGGATTGATACCTCAAGTGGACACACTTCTTCGAACTACTTATACTTATTGTCGATTGGTGCACCCTTGATTTTGGGAGTGTTGTCTCACGGTGTTGCGGGCGCTGCGGCGTTGCGTTCTCACCAGCCCGGATCAGGCGAACGGTAGTATCACTACCTTGGGTATAGCCTCATGTGCCTTGTCATACTTGTATTCCATTTATGCGCGACCACTACGATTTTGATTTGTACCTTGAGTATATGGATTGCCCTCTGGTGACTTCCGGTTTTGGGGAAACTACGGTCTTGTATATGCTTGTGGGAATAAAAATGTGTTAAGGGTGGAATGGGCCATGACTTAACGCTATTTTGATATCTTATTATTACTGATAGACATTATCTACTTATCGTACATTACTACATAGTAGATAGTTTAACGGATCCTTAAAGGATGGTTATTCCAACATCCTTTGAGTTACTTGTATTTCAATTGCTATTTCACTTGAGTTGGATTTATTAATATAAGAATGTTAATCCTGACTCGAGTGTTTTGTATTTTGCTTTACGCTCGGGTCAGACTGAGTGGTTCAGCTTTCGAGACTCACCTTTGGAGTTGGAGCTTCGCTTGGAGATCCAGCTATCTATCCAGCTTTCAGATATTCGAAGATTCCAGTGATGTTTTCTGATTTGTATCTGTTACTCTTCCGTTGTATCTGGTTTAACTCTGATGTATCGTATTACTCTTCTGTTGTAAACTCTGATGTATTTTATATATTCATATAGTAGCTTCATGAACTACTATCTCTTTAAATTCCGCTGCACTTATTACTCTGTGTCTGTGATCTGTGATTATTTTATTTACTGTATATGTTCAGTTTTGCCAATTTAAAATAACAACGCGGTATTTTGAGCAATTCAATTCCGGCATGAGTGTCTACCTATACACTTATAATGGATGCGAATGGTCCAAAAATGGCGGGTTGTTACATAAGAAATATTTGAAGAAGTCGCTCATGCTTCAGCTTAAACTCTCATTCGAGGAGCTTGTGGATTCGGTGCTTCACCTCGAAGCCATCTAAAAAGAAAGGGATAGTAGTGATGAGGCCGAGGTTCGAATGAACCTAAATAAGAAGAAATTTCCCTTTTAAAGATCCCAATCATTTCCTCCTAAGAAGAAGAAGAAGCAAGGCAATTCTGGTTTTCATTCCGGTGTAGCACCTCCTTCAACTAGAGTGTTGGCTTGCTTCAATTATGGTTCTAGAGACCATCGAGCTAGAGAATGTCCTCAAATCCCCAAGTGCCATTATTGTAAGAAGGAAGGACATATAGTTTCAGCATGTCCTAAGAAGGGGAAGAGTTCAGGTTCGGGGAATCTGAATGTGGCTCAGGCATCTGGTAGTGCATCTCAGTCGCGAGGTATATCTCCTACTATTTTGGAAGGTTCTATTCTTTTTCATGACTGTTCTATTCGAATCCTCTTCGATGCGGGTGCTTGGCATTTATCCATACTGCAGAAATCTGTTAATGCTATTAGATCTTCTGGTCTTGTTGCTTACTTGAGGATTGCAAATCTTTTTGAGGGGATCCGCAATACTTGACGTGAGAATTTTGGGATTTGTTCCTTGTATCTTATCTTTGCATGCGTATTAGCACACTATTTTCTATCTTGAGTTCGGAGTAATTTGAGAGGGAGTGGCTTGCATTTTATCAAGCCACATTCTGTGATTTGAAGGGTCCTATAGTTAGGCATCCTAATTCAGTTGGTTGGTTAATTCTTGTCTTCTGAATATTGATTATGATTCTGAAGTCTCTGTATTCACTCTTGAGTATTGAGATGTTGATATATCTCGAATTCCCATCATTGTGACTCTGTTGATTTCTGTAAGTCCGTTTGGGTATGACACCCAATCGGGCAATCAAATATTGTATTGACCTCATTTCTGGTTCTTAGCCTTTCGGTCATCCTTCTATAAGGATGCCCACTAAGGAAATGAGGTGATCCTTGGAATTTAATTGATATTTCCATTCTTACCATTTTTGAGATAACCTATTTTGATACTCATTTATAGGCTTAGTAATATTACTTCATCCGAAGTAATGATTTGCCGTTTGTGTTCTTCTTATCATTCGAGAAGATATTTCACCCTTACCCTTATATCTTGCTGATTTATTATTCGATATATTGGTGGTGCTAGGGTCTTTCTTCAGCTTGACCCTACACCGATTCTCATTAGTTTAGAGTTGTGGAGGATAGTGTTCTTTTACCGCATTCCGCACTCGTTATGAGTTTCTGAGTAGTTCGTTATACCGTTAGGAATGACGAACACTCTAATCTATTCCTTCAATCTTGTGAATCGAGTATATTCAGGGAACATGATGCAGCCCAGAAAGATGAAGGCGTAGGTCGTGTGCGACCTAACATGTTGTTAAGTCGAGTACGACCTAACAAGGAAGCTAACGAGCTAAAACTTTGTGAAGAGTCATGGGAAGTTGAAGTCTTAGGTCGTGGGTGACCTAACGGGTTCGAGAATAGCGAGCTAAAGAAGAGGAGTAGGTCGCTGGAACGACCTAACATGTTGCTCATTGACGCAGGCCAAACAAACCAAGTCTTAGGTCGCGAGCGACCTAAAATACTGTTAAGTCGTGTGCGACCTAACAAGAAGAATAAGGTGTGCTACGACATACCGAGTTACGACCTAATCTAGGTCGCGAGAATGAATTACGACCTATGATAGGTCACAGAGAAGGGCTACGACCTAAGTTCAAGGTCGCTGAAGAAGGGCTACGACCTAAGTTAGGTCGCGGGGAGAATTAGGTCGCTGATTTTGGATGCCGCTTGTTTTTAGGTCGCTCACTGCTGCAATTCTTAAGTCGCTCATGGGAAGGTCGCATGAAGCTGTTCTTTAAGTCGCTGCCTTGTTGTTAGGTCGGTCAAGTGTTAAGTCGTGATGTTGTGACTATTTTAAATACTGTAAATCGTTTACTTGTTGTAATCTACTTGTTTTTTGGTCGTGAAGATGTTGTGATGTGTTGCTGTGTTGTAATGATAGTCTGTTAGGTCGTTAACGACCTATAGTAAGTCGTAAGTCGTAAGTCGTAAGTCTTCTGTTTTAGGTCGTGTTGTTTAGGTCGTTGCCGACCTAAGTGTTGTACAGTTTTGAGTCGCGTGTGTTGTAAAGCTCTATAAATAGCGGGGTGGCCTCATTTGTAACAGTTAGTTGATTTGAAATAAAATTTGTTTGTTAGCTTTGTGCTTTCATTAAATTGGTAGTTGAGTGTGATCTCCTATCTCCACTTTCGGTAATCGAGTGCGCTCGATTCAACGACTGCTGAAGCCGATTCACGGTATCTAGTGCGCTAGATCAACGTACGAAGAATCGTAGATCTTTAAACACGGTATCGTGCGCGATCAACGTGTTTGAGATAGCTAGAATCCAGCATCTTTGGATCAACGGATTTGGGCCATTCGATATCTTCTGTTCCATCAATCGCAACTTTCACAGAATCAACATTTTGTTATTCCACTACTGCATCATTTGGTATCAGAGCTAGACGTAGCCAATCATAGCTAAGCCGAGTCTTGGAGCCAATTTTATTTGAAGATTTGAGGAGTTAATTGAAGCCGTACATCATTTGGAGAAGTTGGTTGTTCATCGTGTTCATCACAAAGTTGCAACAAGTTTGGAGTTGTCGATCTGTATCGTTTTGGATCAAAGGGTTGCGAGGTGTTTGAATTTGGTCGTGGAAGATTTGCGTGCCAAAGAGTTTGAAGTTGAAGACCGTATCTCATTTGGAATCATTTTGATTTGTACAAGCCGAGAGTTGAAGTTTGTTTCATTTGACAATGCCGTCGAGGAGAGCTAATCGACATCAAAATATTGAAGATTTGTACAAGAGGGAAGATGCCGAGCAAATGGAACAACGCATAAGTAACAAATTCAATGAGAAGTTAGATGAAGGTATTGGAAGGTTGGAGAAATTGATGAATGATATGAATCAAGGTCAAAGAAGGAGGTCGCCAATCTCGAACCATAGAGGAAACAGAGTTTCGCCATCGGTTACGGAAGCTAGAAGGGTATCGCCACAATCTGATCGAGGTCGAAGAGAATCATCAGTTTCGATGTGAAGAGATCACCATGAGTATAGAGATGAAGAAAGAAGAACTCATCGAGAGTTTGAGTATGAGCCATATCGAGATGATGAAAGACATAGTAGAAGAGACATGCGTGATCGAAAAGATGTGGATGGTCGAGATCGATATCAAAATACACGAGAGTATGATGAAGAGAGTGATAGAAGCAATAATCATTATCGAGATCGAGACCAAGGGCGAAATGCATATCGGGATGTTGAGGATGATCGTCGATGGGAATCGGGGATGA
Organism: Allium fistulosum; assembly: GCA_030737815.1. Lineage (NCBI taxonomy): Eukaryota > Viridiplantae > Streptophyta > Magnoliopsida > Asparagales > Amaryllidaceae > Allium > Allium fistulosum. Next base: position 243,348,876 of record CM060902.1, read on the forward strand.
AAACTGAAATTCCAGAATTCAAGGGCAGTATGCAAGCTGAAGAATTCCTTGATTGGTTGTCTAATGTTGAGGAAATTTTTGACTTTAAAGAAGTACCCGAGCATCGTAGAGTGATGTTAGTTGCTACTCGTTTGAAAGGGAGAGCTATGGCATGGTGGCAACAAACTAAACTGACATGGGAGAGAATGGGGAAGTCAAAGATTGAGTCTTGGGAGAAGATGAAGAAATTAATGAAAACTACATTCTTACCTTACAATTATCAATCTCTTATGTATCAACGTTTGCAGAACTTGAGACAGGGAACGAAGACTGTTAATGACTATGCAGATGAATTTTATCAGCTTATTGCCAGGAATGATATTATGGAGACGGAAGAGCAACTAACAGCTAGATTTGTTGGAGGATTGAGAATGCAGATTCAAGATATGGTGAACATGTTTGATCCCAGATCTGTCGCTGAGGCACATCAGAAAGCACTTGCTTGGGAGAGACAAGGGAGACGAGGTGGTGGTGTGTTTACAAATTCTAACAATCCAACGAAAGGGGCTAGTAGCAATGTGAATGTTTCGAAAGCTGTTGCAAAACCGGTCGTTAATGAAGTTGCTAAGACCAGAATCAATAGTGGTATCAAATGTTTCAATTGTCAGGATATTGGTCACAAAAGCAATGAATGTCCAAAGCCAAAGAAGCGAACGATGATTGTTGAGGTTGAAGATGAAGAGGTAGAAGCTGAATGTTCTAATTCATTGCATGATGAGGAGGAAGAAAATGTGTCGGGAGATGAAGGGTATTCATTGATGATGAAGAGATCTTGTTTAACACCAAAGCAGGAGGAAGAGACTAGCTAGTTGAGGAGTAACATCTTTCAATCAACATGCACTATCTTGGGAAGGGTTTGCAAGTTTGTCATTGATGCAGGAAGCTGTGATAATATTATCTCTACAGAAGCTGTGAAGAAGTTGTCATTGAAAACTGAGAAGCATCTGAAACCTTACAAGTTAGCTTGGTTGAGGAAAGGTGGGGAGGTGAAAGTTGGACGAAGAGCTTGTGTTAATTTTTCAATTGGGAAGAAATACAAGGATGAAATTTGGTGTGATGTGGTTGACATGGATGTATGCCATCTGTTGCTGGGGAGACCGTGGCAGTATGATAGGGTTGTGCAACATGATGGACATGCTAACAGTTATAGTTTCATGTTTGAAGGCACGAAAATCACTCTAGTTCCCAAGAAGCGACAACAAGAGGGAAAGCAAGTTGGAAGAGATTGAAGAGCTTAAAACTTTGTTATCTTTGAAGGAGTTTGTGAAGGAAGTAGAAGAGGAGCCTGAAGTATTCTTGTTGATTGGACGTGAGAGTCATGAAGTGGTTGAGATTCCTGAAGAAGTGAAACCAGTACTAGGAGAGTTTGACGATGTATTTCCTGAGGAGCTACCAACGGAGTTACCACCATTGAGGGACATTCAACATCAAATTGATCTTGTTCCAGGAGCTGTGTTACCTTATAGACCACACTACAGAATGAGTCCGAAAGAACATGAGGAGTTGAGAAGGCAAGTGGAAGAATTGCTTGAACAGGGGCATGTGCAGGAAAGTTTAAGCCCATGTGCTGTGCCAGCGTTGTTAGTACCGAAGAAGGATGGGACATGGAGGATGTGCACTGATAGTCGGGCGCTGAATAAGATTACAGTGAGATACAGATTTCCTATGCCTAGACTGGATGACTTGTTTGATCAGCTTAGTGGAGCCATTATCTTTTCGAAGATTGATTTGAAGAGTGGTTATCATCAAATTCGAATCAGACCAGGGGATGAATAGAAAACAGCGTTCAAGACCCGTGAGGGGTTGTACGAATGGCTGGTTATGTCGTTTGGTCTTTCGAATGCACCGAGTACATTTATGCGGGTGATGAATCAGATTTTTAGACCATTCATTGGGAAGTTTGTTGTGGTGTATTTTGATGATATACTGATATATAGTGGAAGTCCAGAAGAACACTTGCAACATTTGAGAGAAGTGTTGATGGTACTGCGACAGGAACAATTTTATGCTGCAACAAAGAAATGCGTGTTCATGACGCATAGTGTTTTATTTTTGTGATATGTTATATCGGGAGGAGGTATACAGGTGGATCAAAATAAAGTTGAAGCAATCAGAAATTGGCCACAACCCAGGACGATAACAGAAGTTAGAAGTTTCCATGGTTTGGCATCATTCTACCGAAGGTTCATTCCACACTTCAGTAGCGTGATGGCACCTGTTACTGATTGTATGAAGGGGAAACAATTTTTATGGTCAGAGGAAGCAGGGGTTGCTTTTGAGTGAATCAAAGAGCTTTTGACGACAGCACCAATTCAATTACTAGATTTTCAGTTGTTGTTTGAGTTACATACTGATGCATCAAAGGTTGGAATTGGAGGGGTGTTGAGTCAGAAAGGTCGTCCTATTGCATATTTCTGTGAGAAGCTATCGGGAGCAAAGATGAGATATAATACATATGATGTGGAATTTTATGCTATCATGCAAGCTGTGAAACATTGGAGACATTATTTGTTTCATAAAGAATTTGTGTTATATACTGATCATGAGGCGTTGAAGCATATGCAGGAACAGGACAAGATTGCGGCAAGGCATGCTTCGTGGATTGCGTACTTACAACAATTTACATTTGTGGTGAAGCATAAATCGGGAATTACGAATAGAGTGGCAGATGCATTGAGTTGAAGGAATCATTTGTTGACTACAATGAAGGTTGAAGTAACGGGGTTTGATGTGTTGCCAGAAATGTTTGTTGATGATCCTTACTTTACGAAGTGTGTAGATAAAGTCAAGGAGGGAAAGACGGATGAGTTTGTATTGGTGGTTGGTTTTCTTTTTAAGGGAAATCGATTGTGCATACCAGAGTGCAGCTTACGTATGAAGATTGTAAAGGAGTTGCATGAGGAAGGTCATCTGGGACGAGATCGTACTTTGCAATTGATTTCTCAATCTTATTATTGGCCTTCGTTGGAACGGGAAGTTGGGAGGTTTGTGGAGAGATGTCATATTTGCCAAATTTCCAAAGGAACAGCGACAAATGCGGGATTGTATATGCCGTTACCCATGCCGGTTAGACCATGGGTTGATATCAGTATGGATTTTGTGTTGGGATTACCAAGAACTCAGAGGGGGAATGATTCGATATATGTTGTAGTGGACAGGTTTTCGAAGATGGCACATTTCATCGCTTGTAAGAAGACAGCTGATGCCGTCCGTGTTGCCGAGTTATTCTTTAAAGAAGTGTATCGCTTACATGGTTTACCAGAATCCATTGTTTCTGATCGGGATACTAGATTTCTAAGTCATTTTTGGCTGAGTTTGTGGAAGATGGTGGGAACAAAGCTAAATTTCAGTAGTGCTTATCATCCGCAGTCGGATGGTTAGACTGAAGTTGTTAATAGATCTTTGGGAAATTTGTTGCGGTGCCTTGTGAAAGACAATCTGAAGAGTTGGGATGTGAAGTTATGTCAAGCAGAGTTTGCTCATAATCATGCTATAAACCGTAGTACAGGTTTCAGTCCATTTCAGATAGTGTATTCAAGTTTACCAAAGGGGCCGTTGGATTTGACGATAATACCACAACCAAAGGAAACCGTTAAATGGGCTGTTGATTTTGTTGATGGATTGGCAGAATGTCATAAAATCGTTTAGGAACGATTGGAGAAAGCGAATGAAAAGTATAAGCGATCTGCGGATTTGAAGCAAAGAAGCGTTGAATTTAATGAAGGAGATTTAGTCTATGCGGTGCTAACAAAAGATCGTTTTCCAGTGGGAGCATACAATAAACTTAAAGCACGAAAGATTGGTCCTGTAATGATTGAGAAACGGATCAATGAAAACACTTATAGATTGAAGCTGCCAGAGAATGTACACACTTCTGACGTGTTTAATGTTAAACATCTTATACCATATCATGGGAATGAGTTTGTTGTGGAAGAAGAGGGCGCAAATTCAAGGACGAATTTTTCTCAACCAGGGGAGAATGATGCGGCCCAGAAAGATGAAGGCGTAGGTCGTGTGCGACCTAACATGTTGTTAAGTCGAGTACGACCTAACAAGGAAGCTAACGAGCTAAAACTTTGTGAAGAGTCATGAGAAGTTGAAGTCTTAGGTCATGGGCGACCTAACAGGTTCGAGAATAGCGAGCTAAAGCAGAGGAGTAGGTCGCTGGAACGACCTAACATGTTGCTCATTGACGCAGGCCAAACAGACCAAGTCTTAGGTCGCGAGCGACCTAACATACTATTAAGTCGTGTGCGACCTAACAAGAAGAATAAGGTGCTACGACATAACGAGTTACGACCTAATCTAGGTCGCGAGAATGAATTACGACCTATGATAGGTCGTAGAGAAGGGCAACGACCTAAGTTCAAGGTCGCTGAAGAAGGGCTACGACCTAAGTTAGGTCGCGGGGAGAGTTAGGTCGCTGATTTTGGATGCCGCTTGTTTTTAGGTTGCTCACTGCTGCAATTCTTAAGTCGCTCATGGGAAGGTCGCATGAAGTTGTTCTTTAAGTCGCTGCCTTGTTGTTAGGTCGGTCAAGTGTTAAGTCGTGATGTTGTGACTATTGTAAATACTGTAAATCGTTTACTTGTTGTAATCTACTTGTTTTTTGGTCATGAAGATGTTGTGATGTGTTGCTGTGTTGTAATGATAGTCTGTTAGGTCGTTAACGACCTATAGTAAGTCGTAAGTCGTAAGTCTTCTGTTTTAGGTCGTGTTGTTTAGGTCGTTGCCGACCTAAGTGTTGTACAGTTTTGAGTCGTGTGTGTTGGAAAGCTCTATAAATAGCGGGGTGGCCTCATTTGTAACGGTTAGTTGATTTGAAATAAAATTTGTTTGTTAGCTTTGTGCTTTCATTAAATTGGTAGTTGAGTGTGATCTCCTATCTCCACTTTCGGTAATCGAGTGCGCTCGATTCAACGACTACTGAAGCCGATTCACGGTATCTAGTGTGCTAGATCAACGTACGAAGAATCGTAGATCTTTAAACACGGTATCGTGCGCGATCAACGTGTTTGAGATAGCTAGAATCCAGCATCTTTGGATCAACGGATTTGGGCCATTCGGTATCTTCTATTCCATCGATCGCTACTTTCACAGAATCAACATTTTGTTATTCTGCTGCTGCATCAGAACATCTGGATGAGTCTCTTTTTGTGTTTTTTATTTTGGGTATATGTAATAAATTGTGTTTTCAAATTTTTCAAAATTGAAGATATATTTCTAAGAGGAATTGGATTTGGTTTTTGGGATAAATAAAGAACATTTTGAGAACTAAAATATGATATACTTCTTTTATGGAAGATGATTTTTGTGTTGGGTTGTCTATCAAGTGCTTTAAGAATTTCGGTCGATACGCCCGATCAACGTTATCGATAGGAATTTCCTAAACACTGTGATGAGACAATCAGACACGAAAAACTGAGTTTTAATGAGACTAAATTTGGAAATAAATTAAAAAGATTTGTGAATTAAATTTTATTCTGGATGACATATGCAACCATTGAACCACAGAGGGATTGGATGAGTGGCGTGGTGGTTTTGATCATTTGGTCAAACTACAGCCAATCAATAGGGTTATTTATTATAAATCAGTGGCGAGGCAATGCCATTATGATAATTGGAATGTATGAGTTTGAATATAGTTATGTTTTATTGTTGAAATGATGAGATAATACTTTGTTTAAAGAATAAATGTTTATTGAATATTTGAAAATAAGTTATACATGTTAAAGATGGAGTTTGTTAAGAATTTAGGTATTTGAAAATAAAGAGTAGTAAATTTTAAAATTTTATCTTAAGAATTGTTGAAATGAAATTATAAAAATTCTTTCAAAAATTTAATTTTCGAATAAAAAGGGGAATATGAGTTTGAAATTATTTGGCATTTTATAAGAACTACAGGAAGGAGTTTGGAAAATTTCCATGTGTTAAAAATTGAGATTTTGAATTTAAAAGCAATGAGTTTTGGAACTTTAAGAAGTTTGATTGTAAACAAAAATTTAGATTATGGTTTTGAAGATAATGAATTTCGAACTCTAATAAATTTTGATTTTAAATTAAAATTTATATATATTGTGTTCCTCGTGATTGTCGTGCCTTAGTGCAATAGTCCAACGACTAGCATTTTGCAGTCGTTTGAGTAGGGTGATCTTTGAAGTAACCATCTCACATCGGGTCTTCTTACCTCAATGGTTGTTATCTTAATATCAGTATGGCTCCTTCTATAGTAACATACGGAAAGTCATCAGCTTATCGTTAGAGTTCGGATAAAGCGAGGCTAAATCCCAACTCTATTCGAGAAACTTTTGTGAAATCAATCTCCGTTGATAGATTTTTGAGTAGCACCCCGTTGTGTTTTTGTTTTGATGGCGAGATGCCTAGAAAATCATGAAGTATTGCTCAAAGATATTCCATAGTCCTCTAATCCCGACTAATATATTCGGGTAATCGTAGAATTTATTAAGCAATTTTATCTTGGTCTTCTTTTATATTGAGTAGAGAGTGAGGAATTTTGATCTCGTGCTTGTCAATCCTTCCTTTGAATGATAAAATAAATGTGTTGAATACAAACTCTTCTCTAGAAATTGCGAGGATGCAATTTTGTTAAGCAAGGAGTCCGTAACAACTCTGGTTTGGAGATTACCTGTATATATTAAATTATAACGGAAGTTATAATTTAATATTGTAAATTAAAATATAATTAGAAATTTTAAATTGTTTATTTGGAATAAACAATGAATTTTGTAAATATAATGGGAAAAATAAAGTTTGGAACTTTATTTTGTTTATTTCAGAATAAATTTGGGATTAAATATTGATTGGATAAGTATTTGGTTTAAATAAATTGAAATATTGGGTATTATTAGTTCAGAGCTAATATATTAATTAGGTGATGTATTTCAACGTTGAATTGTTGAAATAATTCTAAAGTAATGGAAATAAAGTTTTAAAAACTTTATTTTGAGAATTTGGAGAGAAAATAATCAATTTGTAATTTTATTTGGGTAAATGCAATAATATTGGAAATTAATGCCAATATTAACTTATTGGTTTTAATAAGGGGAAAATGAAGTAAATTTGTATTTTATAAATATAAAAGTGTGAAATATTTTTTAAAAATAATATTTTGATGTTTAAATAAATTTAGAATGGTTTATTGTAATTTATTTGACAAGGAAACAATTTTTGAACAAATTGTTGAACTAAAAATAGTGTTTTTGTGATAAAATAATGTAAATTGTGTGATATTGTCAAAAATAAGGTTTTATTGTTAAAAATGACTTTTTATTGTTAAAATAAATTTTTATCTTCTTAAAATAACAATTTTATTTGGCCTTAAAATGAAGAGAAGTGTGTATATGTTGATTAGATAGGTTAGAATTGTGCATAACTCAATTTTTTATAAGTATTATAAGGTTTGGGCTTTATGGGTTTGGTATTTGGATCCATCTAATAATTCTGGGTACTTCTGGTGAGAAAGGAAACTAATAGTACGTTAGTTTTCTCATCTTCCTTCTCAAAAATAATATACAGTAAGTGAAAATAAGAAAATCGATGGCTTCTTTAAATTAAAACCAAATTTCACCAAATTTGCTGCAAATAAAAGAAGAGAATCACTAGAATAAGAAAATAAAATGTAATCTCTACCGATACAAAAGTTATTTCATCAAAAATCTTAGAATCTAGGTACGATTGTCTGTAACAGTTTTGTTTTGCTGTGCATGCTACCTTTTCAGCTTTTACAGGTTATTAGAGCTCCATTCTCCTCAAAAGCTTGCAACTTGCTACCAATTTCTTTGCCAAATCACTAAGGTCAGTAAGAATTCACTTTTGATAACTGGAATATGCGTTGTTTGTAAAGAAACTGCTCTGTATAAACTTCTGTTTATGTATTTCTTTCTGTTAGTTGTTTTATTGAGTTTCCCATTTCTAGTTGCCACTTTGAATGGCCATAGCTCTTTCATTTTCACTCGAATTGCTGTCGGATCTTTTTCGAATTGTACTTTGGATGTTAAACTATATGCATGTCAATTTTCATTGATAAATTCCATCGTTTGGTGTGTCATATTGCTTCTGGAAAATCAGTACGCACCAAAAAAAGTCTCAGGAACCCACTCCGTAGACCTGGTCGACAGGGAGATCGACCCAGCACCTCACCAGGTCGACCGGCCAGTCGACCTAGTGGTCGACCTGATGGAGCAAGGGATCGACCCCTTGGTCGACCCATTCTTGTGTGTTGCTTGGCTATGTTTTTTTAGTTATTCGCAGCACTTGACCCTCTTTTGCTATGGTTTTATGGCCGATTCTTTTGCAATTTTGAAGATGTTTTTGATGATCGTTATGGGCTATGATATCCATCAATGGAATAGCCAAGTTTTGGAGGAATTTGAAATTCAAAAATTCAAATTAAATTCGATTTGAATTTGAATATCAATTTAGTGTATTTCCTTCGCATTTCTTCGATTCCAAGCACTATTTCTTCCAAATAAATTTTGAGAAAAATTCTAAATAGTTTGAGTTTTTAAATCTTTATTATAAAATATTTTCAAATTTTTTTAAAATTATTTCAAAGTATTTTAAATATATTCAAGCAGAATTTTCAATAAAACGTCTTCAAAATGATTTCAGAAAATTATTTTAAAATCCCATTTTCCCAAGTAAATTATTTTATAAATAATATACATTTTTTTACACTTTTCAGACATATGAGAAAGAGAATTAAATGGTTTAGTACAACATGTGGTATGGGACCCGTGAGTTTACTTTATTGGTTAATTTTGGACTTGTACGATCGAAACTATTTTAGGTTATTGATTTCTGAGTTACTTAGCCAATTTATGGCGAGTTTTTGAGATTATAATTCCTATCTTTAGGAATTATCTGGGAAGGCCAATATTTGGCGAGTTATGGTTCGAGATCTCCTATTCTAGGAGTATGATCTATGAGAACCAGTTATAGTGTTTTACTTGCCGAGGAGATGAGGCAACTCTGAGTTTTCCAAGTTTTTGAGATTTTATGATGATTTCTGTTTTCTAATGTGGCATTGACTAGCGGTTAGTAAACCGTTAAGTACGAACGTGTGGTATGGGACGCACATCAACACTTTTCGGGTTCCGATCTGGGAGTTTGTGACACATTCTGGGATTACTAGTACTATAGACCTTCAGGTCATCTGGGATTTATGACTTCGGTCATCTAGGATTTACAACTTCAGTCATCTGGGTTAGGTACCTAAATCATATATATAGTACTGGTCTGAGTTGGCACGTGCAGCATCGCTTCGGCATGCATATGGGATTTGGCCAATCTGGGGATTTTTATGAGTTTTTGATTTTGATTTCACCAATTTGAGATGATGATTTATTTACAGCCTTGAGTAGAGAAAGGCTTATATATATGTTTATGGTGATTTCGATATTGGGATTATGAGCTCTTATTTGAGTTTCATGAGATTTGATTTTGGAGATTTCGATAATTTCACTTATGGCTTGTGTGATTGCTTATGTTCACTCATATTGTCGAACCCTTGAACGTGAAACATCTATGCTATGTTAAATCCTTCCTAAGTTAATTATGGACCTTTGAGACACTTCCACCCTTGGAAGTGTAAGTTAAACTTTACTCATATCATTCCTTTATATTCAAAGGAATGCTTCACTTATATGCTTATATTTCTTCATCTCATCCTAATATCAAGTTCTAGTTAGCCTGACGCGTGTATTCATTACTTGGGTCAGACCGAGTTGCATGTTATCTTTTGGACCAATGCTAGGTTTACCTTTTGGGCTTCTTCATCGTCTTTGGTTATGGCATAGTTTTTGTGTAGTAGTCTTTTGTTTAGGAACCTTATGATGTATCTATTCTTTTGTGGGGATGTATGTATATATTGTGGTTGAATACCACTTGTGGCATGTTGTATTACATTTGATGTATGTGTATATGTATATTATCTGTGTTGCTATTCTGTCACTTGAGATTGTCCTTGTTATTATATTTTTTCTTAATTGATCCTGTAGCCACCATAGTAGTGTATTAAATAGGATTTAAGTATGTCGAACTCTTGAGATAAAATGAAAAAAATGAATACCAAATCAACATACTTAGCTCTTTTCTAATGCAAGAATATGAAGGTCCCCCTTAACCAGCCCTATTCTCTGCATTAGCAGATAGAATTACCAAGTAATTCTCTTTGTTAATATGGGTCTCGGGGTGGGGCGTCACACCTGTTCGGAAAGAGAAATATCATGGATCACAGGTATTGGAAAAGAACAGTAAAAGAAAGAAGACAGAGAATTTTTATAGTGGTTCGGCTGTTAATGAAGCCTACATCCACTTTATAGTTTTACTATAGACTGATAGCTGTTAGAAGAGTTGTTCGATTATAAGGCTTTGATTGTTTTCTAACTAGATTGAATCTCCAGATTTGGAATCCACTATGGAATCACAGTGTATTCCTTTGGAGATAGTTGTATGGAGGTAGAGAGTGAAGAATAATTCCAACATAGCTTTAGCAACCAGTCTGGAGAAGATCCTGTTTATGTCGAAGGTAGGACGCTATTTATAGAGATCGGGGAGCTTTTGGGCCAGGCCCGTCTTTATCAGCTCTCGGGTAGGTTATAGGCGACCTAGGGGCTTTTGCTCGAAAAACGAGCCAAAACCATGGGTCTCTGGCGACCCATAGATTTGGTTCGTTTTTCAGGCCAGCGTATTGCCTCTTTTGTAGTGTTACACAACTGGTTGGTTCGAAGTTCGAGGAGAAGTATGGGTCTCTGATGATCTAAGTACTTAGGATTTTTTTGGAGTTTGGAATTGGAGATGTTCCCATAGCCTTTTATCGTTGTTGCTACATATTGATGGCAAGTCGCTAGCTGTTTACGTTCAGCTACTGATTGGATTATAGGAATGCTGATTTCTCGGCTCCGTTGATTTCAGTCGCTGCCTTATTCATATAGCTTGGCCCTTGTCGATCCCTCGTTCTTGCTTTTCTGGTTAAGTCATGAACCATCCTGTCTACACAAGGTTGTTCTACTTTCTGTTAGTTTCTGCTGGGTTAAAAACCCGGATAACATTTGCCCCCCAGAGTACGTCTTCGTTGTAAACAAGGCGTGCTCTGGAAGTTATCGTCTTCAATATTCATTTGTTGATTTTCAAGTGATTGCATTAGAGCGCTACGAATATGTTAGCCCAACGTCACTAGCCATCTTTCTTTTGTTTTGACTATCATGACTTGCCCCAATCTATCATGTTTCCACTTATAGCTTTCCGGATGCTTTTGGAATGACGAATAGCCGTAAGTGATCGAGTTCGAGAAGAATAGGCGAAGTTTATTTTCCTCTCTCCGATCCAAATTTTTTTTGGTGGGTTGCTAGAGATCCATGTGGGATGGGTCGCTAGTGACCTATCTGCATAGAAATTTTTTCCATCATAGAGTCAGGTCGGGTCGCTGGCGATCCATGATGGGTCAGGTCGCAGGTGACCCGATGACTTGGCAGAAATTTTTTCTTTTTCTCTTCCTATTAATACATGAACCGACCCACCTTCCTTCATTCGACCTAGCAGTTTTTGTTCCTTCCAGTGATCGAGCTCTCACGCGATTCATTCTTAAACGATCCAATTTCTTGCTCGATCCAATTCATCACCACACTTGCATTCACTCGCCGCTGATTTGGTCCCAAGTTCTTGTCTGTTTTGTGAATCCCTAGCCGACCTATCACCTTGCTCGAATTCAAGCCCTAGGTCGATATGTTACTGTTGCCGACCCATTATTAACTTGCCAGTGATCCACTCCATAGCTCACTGAGTTTGATTTGTGATTCTTCTTGTGCCTTTCAATCCATTTTCAGGTGGGTTTGCTTAGTGGGTTGATTAATCACTGCGTTTGTGCGATGATTTGATGACTAGTGTCCACCTGCGACGTTGATTACAAGAAGTTCGAGCTGATTGCGATATAATGGAGGAGGATAGTAAATTGAGTATTGAGTTGTCCCTTGGAACGACATTTGGGCTTTGGCCCAAGGCTTGACGCGTTTTGCTATCTTCGTCCATTAGACCAAAATTGACTTGTCTCCGGTTTCGTAGATGCTACTTGAACGAGGTATTACCAGTCGACCTTCATTTTCCAGAGAACTTGGGCTTACCCTGCTTGGTTATTCTGCACTCGATGCTCATGTAATGTGAAGAGTTTTCCGCATCACTTTGGACAATGGATCCGTTATCGATCATTGATCGATAACGGGCAAGTGCACAAGAAGTATATAAAATGGAAAAACGAACTGACATGGGAAGTTCTTTTCTTCTCTCATTGCGAGCGAACTATCTACATGGGATGGAGCGTTTGCAGTGTTCTAAGCCCCATGTTTATTCCATATAGATAGCACACCACACTTACACACTTGCCCCAGTTCGCACTCGAAATCGGACGCGTTGATTACAAGTTAATGTTTTTCGGAATTCAAGTGTGATTGGGGAAATTTATAAATTTAGGATAGAGTTACCTGATCATTTTCAGAAGCAAGTTCTGTTATATAGAATGAAGCAGCCTTCTACATGTCGTAAGTCAAGCGGGCGAAGCCCGGCGCTCTCCGAAGCTGAATCGTCATCTACCTCGTAGGCCCAGTATGGTCAATTAGTTCCGGTTGGGCCCATCGTGGACCGCACGCCTCCTAACTTTTGAGTCATGCTTAATCCTACTGAAAGAGCATCGTTGGTGATTTCCGCCAAGGCTCTTCACAATATATGTACGCAGCATGGAATTTCCGAAGAAGATGTGCGTCTGGCTGTGAATGATGAGTTTTCTCATATGCCACCCCCGGGGTACACCGCTTGCCATAGATACATGTGTTTAAATGAAGTCGTGCCTCCCTTCAACGATTTCCTACGCGAAACGCTCTCGAATTTGGGAATTGCTACCATTCCAGCTTCATCCGAATGGTTACACCATCCTTACTTGCTTGCACGTCCTTTTCATGCGGGCGTTCCACCATGCTCCGAGTTTCAATGAGCTGCGGTATTTCCTGGTATTTAAGAGGAGAGATGATTGTCCCTATTTAATCATAATCGAAGCCCAGAGGAACCGAAAGATCGTCTTGTGGTTGCAAAGCAACCTATCACAGTTTAAGATGCAATACTTCTTCATTGGGTGCCCCGAGGGGTTCAACCGCCGATGGACGACAGGGGGTAAGCTTCTCTTTCCCGTTAGCCAAACTTTGAAGTGCTGTAATGGGGTTTCTAACTGATCGCGTGTCCTTTGCAGTTATTCCAAGGCCGAATAGAGACCCAACTCTTAACATGATTTGCCAAACTTTAAAGGCTATCGATGTCAAGGAGTGGTTTGTTAGAGGCTTGCTGACCGATGAGAACTTGCACTAGTATGGACGGTTGGCTCTGGGCAGGTCCGTTGCTCAGAGTGAAGCTCCTTCTCTTGGTCGAACCAGAGTTCGCGCAAGACCCTCTTCTTCTTCACATGATTCTGATGAAGGTCAGGAGATAGTTGGCCCGCCCGGAAGACCACAAGATGAGGCCCATGAGGAGGAAGAAATCACTGCAGCTGGTCTAAGTGGTTCAACCAGAATTTCTCCAATCCAGGAGGAAACGGAAGAGGAGCCCGTGCATAGAGAAGGCAAAGTTGTAGTGGACTATGAGGAAGAGGAGGGGGAGTTTGAAAGTAGCAGCGGTGAAATTACTACCAGTGATTACTTTTCATCGGAATCTGAAGGCGATGACTCAGAGTCTTGCGACGAGATTCCGAGGTTGAGTCATGTCCTACCGAATTTGCCCCCTTCCAACACAAGTGGCAATGGCAATGCCCCAGAAACTAGTAGACGCCAAGATTCCCCAAGCAAGAATGTCGGTGTGGACATTGGAGATTTTAGTGATGTATTCGTCGACTTCGACGTGCTTATGAAAGAGGATTTTAAATTTGACACGATGCCATCTTGTTCAGGTGATATTGCTCCACCAGTTAGCCCAGCTTTGCTTATAACAACCGAAGCCAGCCTAATCCCTCCTTCGACAGTTCTTCGCCCCGGTTTGTGACAACGCCTTACGTCCATATTTGAAATGCACGACACATCACACTAGGATTACACTCATTTGTACCCGAAGTGCTCCTTTAGCCGCCACCAAGTTTGTGAAACGAAAGACGAGTATAGGCGGAGGAAAGAGCTTGAGGCCAACACTCGCTTCCAAGAGGATAGCGATAAGGCCCGTTCGCACAGAGGCAGATATGAGAACAGACTGTCTCATGAGGAAAGAGATGAGCCGTCGAAGAAATCAAAGTTTGACTACCGCTTTCCTCTTTCCGAGCCCGCTTCGAAGCATACTTCCATGGGTCAAGAGGTTCCTACTTCTTCTGCCCCGATTCTGCCTCTAGTGCATGTTCCATCTTCCTCTATTGTTACCGCTGCCCTTGGCGCATCTCATTCTCATCGGAGGCCGGCCTACACTCTTCCTATGGGATCTTCTAAGCTTTAGGCGGCCCTTGCGGGTTGGTTCCGAAGAGGAGTCAAGTTCGACATGGACATTCATCCCGTTCGCAGGGATTCCTACGTGCCGCATCTCCAAGCTATCCAAAGTGACCTTGAGCAGGCTGAGAAATGGGAGAAGCTCTACAAACAGCTAGTGGACATGAATATGAATAATTATCAAGAGATCCTTTCCTTCGAAACTGAGAAAGATGATTTTGAAAGGGCGTTGACTGATTGGGACGTTAGAATTAAACAGTTAGAGGAGGAGAAGGAAACAGTGCTACGGGAGAGTAAGAGAACCGTAAGCCTGATGAAAGAGCTGAAGGAGACCCATGAGAATGTCGAGATCATCTGGAAAGATGAAATCAAAAAGACTCATGCGGAGGAGGCGCAGTTGAAAGAGGAAGTGATTACTTGCAATGCTGTTATCGAAGCTCAACGAAAGACACTTGCTGACCATGATCTAATTGTCGAGGGGCATAATAAAACGATCGCCGATCAAGCCGATACCATCGCAAAATTACAGGCTCAGGTCGCATAGCTCAATGTCGACAAGGCTGCCATTGAGACTGAGAAGGCTATGGTGACAACAAATTACTTGGACCTCCAGCACACTTATGATCGGAAAATGGAGAAGCTGGATGCCACAATTTTGAACTTCTACGTCAATTCACTTTTGCGTAAAGGAAGCCTCAGCTACCTTGGCCCGAAGTTTCCATGCACTCTTGCCCTCGTCTAGGAGGAAATCTTGTTTCGTTTCGCCGACAGCGGCGATGCTTACATCGATCAAGAGCTGTGAGATGCCTATATTAATGATAAATCCAAGGCAGCGTTGCTTGAGAGTTAGGAGATCCACCGAGTCGAACGTGAGAGGGAGGCCGTCGATGCTGCCTTGATGTCTGCTACTGACTTGCTTACCAGGCCTTCTTCGTCCGGCGGAGGTGAACCATCAAAGCAACTTTGCGACCAGCCAACGAGCTCGGGGCTCGATGTTGTTCCTCATGTGGTGGAGTCCTCTAAAGAAGGTGAATGCAATGAGTTCGCGGTCGCCATTCGTGATCCTTCCTCTGGTGCTGGTAATGTCCATGCTTTTCCCAACTTTGGGAGCCTTAATCTTATGCCATAGAGCAAGAGGAGATTAATGCTTTCCTTTTTGATCTTATAGGTCCATCCACTTTTTGCGTTGATGCGCCAGCTACTTCGGCGCTTGTGCATGCTGCCATCTTCACATCCTCTGAGATTGTATTCATTCCTGCTCCAGTTCCCACATCCACATCTAGCTCGCAACCGGGGCCAGAGGCCGAGAAGATTGCGGTGCTCCACGGCTTGGATGACCCTTCGGCATCTCTGGAAGGTGATATAACTGTTGCTGAGGCTAAGGAGCAGGTGATACAGACGGAGAAGCCGTAGAAGACTCAACATGATTTGGTTGCCGTTAAGTAGGGAAAGGTAGAGGCAGTCAAAGCTTCAATGAGCTCCTAGAAGTCACGAAAACGCAAAGGAAAGGGAAGCTCTTCTGAAAAAAATTCGAAGGAGGAGGGGGGATTTCCATCGAAGTGCATGTTGACATTACTGGCAGCAACACCTCTCCCGAAAAGAAGCCGAAACTGCAAATCAGAGGCATGAAGGGAAGTGGTGGAAAGAAGCGCTGAGTGGCTGTCGTGAGGATGGACTTGATTTTGGCCAACAACGCACAAGAAGATTGACTTGTTTTTCCTTTTGAGTTGTTTTGTTCAAGTCCAGTGTCTGCACTTTGTATCATGATTGTAGAGTGTATTTTTTCTTTGTTGGCCGCTGTTGTGTGGGTACGGCCCCCACATTTTGATCATGTGTACAGAAAGTCACAAGCAATACAACGATATTTTGACTTTATTTTTATCTATCTATTCATATATACTCTATGTACTTGTGGTTGTTTCATTTCATACTTTGCTAGTTATGCGATTATAGCCAAAGTCCTTCATTTGAAGTGATGGAACTTAGAGGTTAATAGCACTTAGAGAGTTTATTGTTTGGAAATTCGCAAAGCTTTAGAAAATTTTCTAAAACTTAGAAAGATTTTGTTTGGAATATTTGTTTGGAAGTTGAAAAGTTGAATTTGTGAATTTGAGGTTTGGAGTGACAGAGCCTATGAACTTGTTGTATTTGTTTGGTCTGCCTTAGTACAGGTGCATGCCCCCTAGTTTGTAGAGCTGTTCACTTCAAACAACTTTCAGATAGCTGATAACTTTGGGTCTAAATAATCTTTATTGAAAATTTGACTAAGTTACAACTTGGTTCTAATTTTTGGAGATAATGCGATTTGAGCAAGCGATCTCATTTTTTTTGGAATTTTTCGACACTTAGGTGAATATGCAATTTGCGCATGGGTCTGTGTTGTCGATTATTGAGTGCCTTCCTTCTAGCGCCAATTTTGTACGGGCTACACTTACCATTGTCGACTATGTGTGCGGTTTCTCACGCTCCTTGACGTTGCCTATCTTCGGGCAATGCGAGGAGTTAGGATTTGGTGCGCGGCTCATGAGATTGTCATTTTGGTACTCCTCGGGGTTGCCTATCTTCGGGCAGCACGGGGAGTTATTATTTTGATGCTCTTCGATGTTGCCTATCTTCGGGCAACAAAAGGAGTTTTAGTTTTGGGGTTCCTCGGTGTTGCCTATCTTCGGGCAACACGAGGATTTTTTTACTTTGAGGCTCCTCAACGTTGCCTATCTTCAGGCAACACGAGGATTTTTTTACATTTTGGCTCCTCGACGTTGCCTATCTTCGGGCAACAAGAGGAGGTTTTACTTTGGGGCTCCTCGACGTTGCCCATCTTCGGGAAACGCAAGGAGTTTTTATTTTGGGGCTCCTCGACGTTGCCTATTTTTGAGCAACATGAGTTTTTTATTTTGGGGCTCCTCGACGTTTCCTATCTTCGGGCAAGACGAGGAGTTTTTACTTTGGGGCTCCTCGATGTTGCCTATCTTCGGGCAACACGAGTTGTTTTGGCTTTGGGGCTCCTTGACATTGCCTATCTTCGGGAAACACAAGGAGTTTTTGATCTTTCTTAGCCCGCTCGATGCTGCCGGAGCAGTTTAATTGCCAGAGGGAAAGAATCGGTTCGAGTCAATTTGCTTCCATCGACTCTACGGGTGATTATTATGAACACAGTTTAGTTGGTTCAAGAAGCAAACTTTATTAAGGAAAGCATGGCAGATTCTTTGCCTATTTACAATGCCACCGGCATTTCCGGGATGGCTTATTTGCTGAAGAAATAGAAAATACATAAAATAGTTTTTTTTAGATGAAATAAAGGCGGAGCGATTCGCTATTCTAGGCTCTAGGAACTGCGACCCGTCGATGGTTGTCAGCTTTAAAGTACCGTTGTTGAGCTTTTGATTAACGACATACAGTCCGAATGCTCTCGATATAGGGTAAACTCGCTTGAGCACAGGATCTCCAACTTCGAAGGTCTGACTATGAACTTTGGAGTTGAAGTACCGTGCCACCCTTTTTTGGTGGGCAGCCATTCTCAACTCTGCTTCTTCTCTTCTTTCATCGACCATGTCTAGCGATTCGAGTAGGAGTTGCTCGTTTTGTGCTTGATTAAAATTCTGCCTTCGGTCCGAGGCGACTTCTAATTTAACAGGAATCATTGCTTCCAAACCATATGCTAATGCGAACAGAGTGGGACCAGTTGCTACTTTGTGTGTTGTCCTGTATGCCCATAGTGTGGGTGGAAGTTCGTCAACCCAAATTCCTTTTACTTTTGTTAATCGCTTTTTGATGGTGGATTTAATGATCTTGTTTATTGCTTCCACTTGCCCGTTTGCTTGCGGATGAGCCACTGCGGAAAAGCTTTTTTCGTTTTGGAATCTCCTGTAGAAGTCTTTGAACTCGGCACTTTCGAATTGGGTTCAATTTTCACTGATGATTTTTTGCGGCACACCGAACCTGCAAATGATGTTTTTAGTGACAAAGTTAATAACTTTCTTTGTGGTTATAGTGGCCAGCAATTCCGCTTTGGCCCATTTTGTGAAATAATCTACAGCAACCATAGCATATTTGGCTCCTCCTTTAGCTATTGGAAGGACACCAATCAGATCGATCCCCCATATCGTAAATGGCCATGGGCTGACCATTTGTGTCAATTCTGTTAAAGGAGTTCTCTTAATTTTGCTGAATCGTTGACAGTGATCGCATCTTCTGGCGTAATTTGCAGTGTCGCAATTTATTGTTGGACAAAAATATCTGTATCGAAGGACTTTCTTTGCCAGTGTATGCCGCCTTGTTTGGTCTCCGCATTCGCCTTCATGTACTTCCTTTAGGATTTGTTGTGCTTCATCATCGGTCACACACCTAAGAAGGAGGGTCGAGAATCCCCTTCGATAGAGTATCCCATCCTGTATCATGAAACTTGGCACTTTACGGAGGAGCTTCTTTCGTTGATTTCAGTCAGTTGGTAGGGTTCCTACAAGCAGATAGTCCTTTATCAGAGTCATCCATGTTTGTAGCTCGACGGTATTCTCTAAAATCTAGTTCACGTCCATTTCGTCTATGCTCGGGTTGGTTAGTGTTTCAATCGGAACCAATCCTAATGACTGGACTTCTCCGGAGCTTGCCAGCTTGGCCAAATAGTTTGCCTTAGTGTTTTGCTCTCGTGGGATGTGTGTTATGGTGTAGTGCTTGATATCACTCAACAGCTCTTGTTCTTTAGGCAGGTACGGGGCAAGATTTTCTCCACGTGCCTGGTACTCTCCTTTCACTTGACATATGACCAGCTGGGAGTCGCTTTATATGTGGATAGATTTTATTCTGAGTTCCTTCACAACCTTCAATCCTGCGACCAGTGCTTCGTATTCCGCTCCGTTATTCGTAGCTGGGAACTCCAGGCGCAAAGCATAGCTAATGGCTCGATCCTTGGGGGTTTCGATTATTATCCCTGCGCCTGAACAGAAGTTGTTTGATGCGCCGTCGACGAAGTGCTTCCATTGTGCATCTGTTTTCTGACTAAACTTCCTCCTCAACGTCTCTTATGGTAAATTCGACAATGAAGTCGACCGACGCTTGCCCATTGATTGCCTTCCTCGGATGGTATGTGATGTCATATTGGCTCAACTCTATGTTCCACTTGAGTAGTCGTCCGAAAGTTTCTGGCTGGTACAAAACTTTCTTCATGGACTGGTCAGTCAATACTTTGATTGGATGGGCCTAGAAGTATGGTCTTAATTTTTGAGATGCGATCAAAAGGCAATACACTAGCTTTTCCAGCTTTGGGTAATTCTTCTCAGCTCTGGTGAATCATTCGTTAATGTAGTACACAGGTCGCTGGATTCTCCCTTCTTCCCGCACGAGAGCTGCGCTCAGCGCATGCGAAGAAACCACTAAGTAGATGAATATGTCTTCTCCATCCACCGGTTTTGATAAGATCGGGGGAGTTTCCATGTGCCGTAGAAATTCCTCGAAAGCTATTTGCTAAGCTTTGCTCCACTCAAAGTTTTCTTTCCTTTCTTCAGTGCGTCGAAGAAGGGTATGCACTTGTCTTTAGCTTTGGAGATGAAACGACATAGTGCTGCAACCTTTTCATTCAAGCTTTGAAGCTCTCTCTTGTTTCTAGGGGCTTGGACTTCCTGTAATGCCGTTATTTGTTTTGGATTCACTTCGATGCCCCGGGCACTCACGATGAATCCCAAGAATTTTCCCGAGGCTACTTCGAAGTAGCACTTGAGTAGGTTAAGTTTCATTCCATATTTTTGGAGTATTTCAGCAAGATTATCGAGATGGTTAGCGGCCACTCGGGATTTGACTAACATATCATCCATGTAAACTTCCATGGTCTTCCCAAACTGGCATTTGAACATAGTGGTCACTAGCCTTTGGTACGTTGCCCCTGCATTTTTCAAACCGAACTCGGTAGTAGTACAGTCCCAAATCGATGATGAAGATGGTGTTCTCTTGGTCTAATTCATGCATCAGGATATTGTTATAGTCCGAGCACGCATCCATAAATGACAACAGTTCGTGTCCCATCATTCCATCCACCAGTTGATCAATCCTGGGGAGCGGAAAGCTGTCCTTCGAATACGCCTTGTTGAGGTCCGAGAAATCAATACAGGTTCGCCATTTTCCATTGGACTTCTTGACTAGGACTGGGTTCGACACCCATTCAAGGTAGGTTGCATCTCAAATGAAGCCATAGCCATCAGTTTATCTACTTCTTCTCTCAATGCCTGGACCATTCCGGGCCCAAGCTGCGCTTTTTTTGCTTAACTGGGGTGAATTGGGGGTCAATATTGAAAGCATGGCAGGCAATGTCAGGTGATACCCCACACATATCGGAGTGTGTCCAAGCAAATACGTCCAAATTAGCACGAAGGAATTTGGTTAGTTCTGACCATATCTTTTTTCCAAGCTACGACCCAATTTTCAGGACCCGTGTTGGGTCATCCATACAGACTGGGACAGATACCGTCAATTCAGCCGATGCTATCCAAACCTCCCATAAGCTCTTCTTTCTAAGGTACAAAGCCTTGTCGAATCGTCTATGGTCCCCAAGCCAGCGGCGGTTTGCTATTCGAAGGGTTCATAGATGTGGAGGGTTGTAACAACCCGCATATTTTTATGATAATATATTTAAACGATTTATTTAAATATAGCATCGTTAGTTGAATTTAAAAGTCCATAACGTGACTTTTTGTAAACGGTCGAATCCGGACTCGAGACCACTTCCATTGAGTCCAAAATGGCGTTTGTGACCTTTTTGAGTATAAACATCGATATGTTTGGAGTTAATTAGAATTTTGATATTTTCATTTGGGGCTTTGGGTTTGGGTTTCAGCCCACTAACCCAATAAGAGAACCCAACTCCTCTACCTAATAACTCCCACTCCACTCCTCTTATTTCATTCATAACATTTCCTAACACTCTCAAGCCCTAGAAAGAATGGTGGAAAGAGGAAATTAAAATTCCTAAGCCTTAGTTTCTCTTAGGAATTCAAATTCAAGTTATAAATCAAAGAGAAGCTTAGGTAAGAATCCTCTTCATCTTCTCCATCTCAATCTCTCTTGAATTTTCATAAATTCTTATAACTTAACTTAGGAAATATTTGCTTATGAGCTTAGGTTGTAGCTTCTTGAGTTGAAGTTGAAGAGTGGTTGAACTTTCCTTTGTTTAAGTGCTTCTCAATTCTTGTTTTTGGGTTTAAACGTGAGTTCTTGAACTCACATCTACGTCTATAGCTTTCATTGTTATTAGGTATGAATTTCTAACATCTATTTCATGTTCATTTGTTTTTGATTTGAATTGATTTGGTTAATTTTCCAAATTTTGGTGTTTGAAGTCAAAATCTCTAAAGATCCTATCTTGGATGTTTGGACATGTTGTTTGGGGTGTATTGAAGAGCCTATAAGGGTTGGTTGTCACTTGGCATAATTCCCTAGCCTCCATCGCTCGTTCGATCACATCCGGTTTGGATTTTTGCCCTTTTGGGCTAGGATGATTTTTTCTAGCAGGAAATTTCAAACGCCTGCATTGCAAATCCAGATGTTTGGAATTGGTCCCTGGAAAAAGAAAAAAGGCAGAGACAAAATCCAAACATCTGGAAGGAAATCCAAACGTCTGGTTCTGTGTACTTTTGCCTATTTTGGCTGTTTTTTAGTGGATTTCCAATTTTTATCGATTTTTGTTGATCCGGTTAGTTGTTGTCAATTATTATCGACTTTGATGACTTCATTTATGGATCTTTGGGAATATCCATTTGATTGGATTTGATATCGATTTTTATGGTTTGAATTCACGTCGTCGAATGTGGTTCTTTGGTGATAGATTGTTTTTACAATCATTTCTGTGATTTGTCACTTTTAAATACAAAGGTTTCTATACTAGTGATAAATACTCAAACTCTTTCACAAAACCGATTTCAACGTTACTTTTAATACAAAGCTCGTTTTTAAAACCGTTTTCCAATCTATTAGTATATACAAACCTTTACCTCATTCGTACGAGAAATCTAATTAAACGGCTTAGCAAAACAAGTGGTATGAAACGCTTGCGTTTACTTTGTCGGTTAATTCTTGGACTTGTTCGACTGAAATCTTGTGACAACTTTTAAGTGGAAGTCTACAATTTGTTCATAAATATTTAAGTTAAGCCAGTGGTTATGGGACATGAAGCCTAACTCATTTATTTACTAGCTTAGTGTAATTTACACTTATTGATCAATGATGATCATTTTGTACTTTCGAGTGGAAAACTACAATTTGTTCGTAAATATTTAAGTTAAGCCAGTGGTTATGGGACATGAAGCTAAACTCATTTATTTACTAGCTTGGTGTAATTTACACTTGTTTTGTGGAGCTTTGTCTCATTTTTATAGGCTAACGACCTATGAGTTTTATGGAGTTTGGTTCATTGGGCATACCGTTATTGCACTACGTCATTGTTCCGAATTATTTGAGTTCGGTTCATCGGGCGTACCATTATTGCACTACGTCGTTGTTCCAAATTATTTGAGTTTCAGGTTCATCGGCCGTACCATTATTGCACTACGTCGTTGTTCCGGCTCATTTGAGATTCAGGTTCCTCGGGCGTACCGTTATTGCACTATGCAGTTGCACCGGCTCTATGGTTAGCGACCATGGGATAGCGACCCGTTTGTGATACATGTGTTGGTGAGTTTTCATGCTCCTGTTTGTGATAGGCCTCCCCCTTTGTGTTTTCTGGATTTCTAATTATTGATTTCTGGAATTTGTGTTTCACCAATTTTTGCAATTGCCATTGATATGTTTTGTCAATATTTGAGGTTTGGTGAATAAGCTAAAGAATGTGATATTCTTTTTGGATATTTGACGAGATTTGAGATATTGTATGATTTATATTGTTATCGATTGTTTTACTTGTCACAGTATGGCATTGTTGTTATCATACATTTTTGTGGTATCCCTTATCCTTTCTCATCTTATATGATATTTATAGCTAGACTGATCCATTTATTATTTTTCTTCTTAAATAATACTCGGGTCAGACCGAGGTGTTTCAGGTGCTTCCATTTGACTTCTTAGCCGGGGCTAGCTTCTGACTTTTGGCTAACTACGTTAGCTTAGTAGTTTTTGCTTTTATACATTTGAGATAGAGACTCCTTGATGTATACTTATTCTTTTGCTTAGCACTTGTACCTATTCTTTTATGATGTAGTGGATCTTATATGACCACTATTTTGATGTACACGTTTATGTCTTATATTCATATCTGTTTCCGCCTTTGTGATATGAATATATGTTACTGATTTGTGTTATGCTTATTTCTATATTTGTTTCCGAAGCCCACATATCCACTGTGTAGTAGTTTTGAGTTTGTATTTGATATGTCGGATTTCCTCTTGAAATGAAATGCGAGTCATATTATCTGACATATCGATACTCGCACAAAGCAATTACACAGATGGTCGCTCCTCAATAGCCTTATTCTTCGTGCTAGTCGACGGCATTACCCCATAGTGTCCTTGGCTAGTGTGAGTATAGAGGTGGGGCGTCACCGCTTGGTATCAGAGCCAAACTTTGGAACAATGTAGAATAATCTAACAAGGATCATTGCTCTAAGTCTCTCTTAGGAATCATGCCTTAGGATTTAATCCGACTCTTAGGACCCATTCTATCTTATTTCCTTTTATGATGCCTTGTTTTATCAATCTAGTTTATTTGAATTCATTCTGAGAATAACCTTTTTCCTCTTCTTTCTTTCTTTCTTAAAGAAGAGAAATGGTTAGACCTGGTCGTCCCAGCGCCGGTCAATCCAGTGCTACTCCTCAGGATGGCGTATTCATGTCTGCCCTTGATGCCATTATTTGTTTCGTGATTATCCGATTCGAATTCTTTTGATACGGGTGCATCTCATTCTTTTATATCAAAAGAACTTGTTGATACTTTTTCTTTAATATTATGGGTTTGATGACTTCACTGAGAATTGCGAATCCGGTTGGTGGATCTGCAACACTCAGTTTACTTTGTAAAAATGCCAAGATTATTTTATGTGGTTATGCTTTCCGAGCCAATTTGCATGTTATGCGCTACTTAGGTTTCGGAAATGATTTTAGCAATGGATTAGCTTAATCGATATTAAGTACACATCCTATGTCCCAAGAGGACTATCCATCTTTCACATTCTCAATCTATTAAGCAGATTTCTATTGTTCTTAATGATTTTGATTCCAATTCGGTGGCATCATTTTACCTAAACCCACTTGATGAGGAAGATGTTACTTTCCTCACCCAAGTAGTTCGTGAATTTCCCGGTATCTTTGAGCTTGTCTTAGGATTACCACCTAAGCGATCTATTGAGTGGTGCTAAGGTCTTTTCAGCTCGACCTTACCACCGGTTTTCATTAGCTTCGAATTGCAAAGGATAACATTCCTTTGACATCATTCCGTACTCGTTACGGATCTGATGAATGACTCATTATGTCATTCGGTTAGACGAACCCTCCAGCTTATTTCATCCATCTTATGAATCGAGTATTCTACGAATATCTCGATGAGTCGATCCTTCTATTCATTGATTATGGGTGAAACGTCAATTTAAAATTGCAAATCTTTCTAACAAGATATATTTATAAGTATAATTGGATTTTGTTCTTAAAACGAGCAAATAATATTCGTAAAATTTTAAGAGACATATTTATCAAATAGAAGATGATTTTGTGTTGTATTGCCCATTGAGTGCTTTAAGAATTCTAGTCGATGCGCTTGTTGAACGTTATCGATAGGAATCTCCTAAACGCTTTGGTGAGACAGTCAGACACAGTAAATTGACTTGTAAAAAGTAAATTTTTCTAAAAAGATGATTACATAAAGTTCATTATAATTTTGAATGTCTTAGCTTTTCGGGAAAGAGGATCATTTAAAAGAACTCCTTTACGATGCTCCTATTCTTGTGATTCCCGAAGAGAACCAAGACTTTATTGTTTATACCGATGCTAGTCGTGTTAGTTTGGGAGCCGTTCTCATGCAAAGGGAACGTGTTATCGCTTATGCTTCTAGGCAATTAAAGTCTGTCGAGACTAGATACGCCACTCATGATTTAGAGCTCGCGGCTATTGTTTTCGCCCTTAGAATTTGGTGTTATTATCTTTTGGGAGAGAAATTTGTTCTCTACACTGATTATAAATCTTTGAAGTATTTATTTTCGCAAAAGGAACTTAATTTGCTTCAACAACGTTGGTTCGAATTCCTTGCATCTTGCGATCTTGATATTCTCTATACTCTCGGAAAGGGAAATTGTGTTACCGATGCCCTTAGTCGTAAGTAACAAGCAGTTGTTTCCATGATGATATCCGGATGGAATGATCTCGAGACTTTGTCCACTTGTGAGATTCGAGATCGTGAATCCGATTCATGTTCATCTCTTGTTTTATGTAGCCTTAAGGCTCATCCATCTCTTTTAGACCGCATCCTTGAGGCTCAAAAGCTAGGTCTTGAATTGGTTCTTCTTAGCCAAAGTTGTAGGGATAAAAATAAGGTTGATGGTTTGAAAGACTTCGATATTGATGCTCGTGGAGGTATTCAAAAGTTTGGTAGACTTATTGTGCCAAACATTGGTAATCTTCGTAAAGACATTTTAGAAGATTCTCATCGTTCTAAATTTACCATTCATCCCGGTAGTAGTAAAATGTACGCGGACATGAAGTGACTTTATTATTGGGATGGAATGAAATCTGATATTGCTAACTTTATTAAGCATTACATGACTTGCCAACTCGTTAAGGCCGAGCATCAAAGGCCCGGTGGGTTATTGCAACCTTTTGACATTCCCGTTTGGAAGTGGGATCAAATTTCCACAGACTTTATTGACGGTCTTCCCCGTTCTCGTTCGGGTCATGACACTTTATGGGTGATTGTAGATAGACTTACAAAATTTGCCCATTTTATTCCCGTTCGGTCCGACCGGACCATACCTCTTTTGGCCAAACTCTATGTTAAAGAAATTGTTAAATTGCATGGAGTTCCTACTTCTATTGTTAGCGATTGTGATCCATTATTTACCAGTGGATTTTGGAAGGGTCTTCAAAAAGCTTTGGGAACGAAGCTTAATTTTAGCATCACTTATCATCCTCAGTCCGATGGACAGACAGAGCGTGTAAATCAAACTCTTAAAGATCTCCTTCGAGCATGTGTTCTTGATTTTGGTGGAAGTTGGGAAGTTCATATTTTTCTTGTTGAGTTTTCCTATAATAATAGCTACCAATCTAGTATTGGTATGGCACCTTTCGAGGCACTCTATGGAAGGCCGTGCCGATCTCCTTCTTGTTGGCTTGAAGCCGGTGAGAAGCTGGTTTTAGGTCCAGATTTTATTCGTGTTTCACCTATGAAGGGTGTTGTGCGTTTCAGTCGATCTGGAAAGTTAGCACCTTGATATATTGGCCCATTTTCCATCACCGAACGCATTGGTTCAGTGGCTTATCACCTTTTATTATCGGCTCAATTTTCTGCTATTCATGATGTATTCCACGTTTCTCAACTACGGAAATGCCTTAGAGATTCCGATTCTGTTCTTGAGCCGTGTTATTGAAGAAATTGAAGTTTCACCTAATTTGACTTATGAGCAACATCCAATACGCATCATTGCTACGGAGGTTAAACGCCTTCGTAATAAAGATGTCCCACTTGTGAAAGTTCAATGGTCCTCAAATCCTAAGGATTGCTCTTGGGAATCCAGAAAATTCATCGAGCGAACACATCCAGGCTTACTCTCTCGTGCTCCTTAAGGTGAACTTCTCATTTCAAAATTTCTTCTTTTGTGTTGTTATGCCTTAATATGGTTGTTACTTTTTAATTTCTTCTTAAGTATTGCGAGGACGAAATTTATTTAAGGAGGGGAGTCTGTAACAACCCGCATATTTTTACAATAATATATTTAAATGATTTATTTAAATGTAGCATCGTTAGTTGAATTTAAAAGTCCAAAACGTGAATTTTTGTAAACGGTCGAATCCGGACTCGAGACCACTTCCATTGAGTCCAAAATGGCATTTGCGACCTTTTTGAGTATAAATATCGATTTGTTTAGAGTTGATTAGAATTTTGATATTTTCATTTGGGGCTTTGGGTTTGGGTTTCAGCCCACTAACCCAACAAGAGAACCCAACTCCTCTACCTAATAACTCCCACTCCACTCCTCTTTGTTCATTCATAACATTTCCTAACACTCTCAAGCCCTAGAAAGAATGGTGGGAAGAGGAAATTAAAATTCCCAAGCCCAAGTTTCTCTTAGGAATTCAAATTCAAGTTATAAATCAAAGAGAAGCTTAGGTAAGAATCCTCTACATCTTCTCCATCTCAATCTCTCTTCAATTTTCAGAAATTCCTATAACTTAAATTAGGAAATATTTGCTTATGAGCTTAGATTGGAGCTTCTTGAGTTGAAGTTGAAGAGTGGTTGATCTTTCCTTTGTTTAAGAGCTTCTCAATTATTGTTTTTGGGTTTAAAGGTAAGTTCTTGAACTTACATCTATGTCTATAGCTTTCATTGTTGTTAGGTATGAATTCCTAACATCTATTTCATGTTCAATTTTTTTTTATTTGAATTGATTTGGTTAATTTTCCAAATTTTGGTGTTTTGAAGTCAAAATCTTTAAAGATCCTATCTTGGATGATTAGACATGTTTTTTGTGGTGTATCGAAGTGCCTATAAGCATGGGTTGTCGCTTGGCATAATTCCCTAGCCTCCATCGCTCGTTCGATCGCCTCCGGTTTGGATTTTTTCCCTTTTTGGGCTAGGCTGATTTTTGCCTAGTAGGAAATTCCAGACGTCTGGTTGAAAATCCAGACGTCTGGTTGAAAATCCAGACGTCTGGAATTGGTCCCTGGAAAAAGAAAAAGGCAGAGACAAAATCCAGACGTCTGGAAGAAAATCCTAACGTCTGGAAGGAAATCCAGACGTCTGGTTGAAAAATCCAGACGTTTGGTTCTGTGCAGTTTTGCCTATTTCAGCTGTTTTCTCTAATTTTTATCAATTTTTGTTGATTCGGTTAGTTGTTGTCAATTATTATCGACTTTGATGACTTCATTTATGGATCTTTGGGAATAGCCATTTGATTGGATTTGATATTGATTTTTATGGTTTGAATTCACGTCGTCGAATGTGGATTTTTGGTGATAGATTGTTTTTACAATCATTTCTGTGATTTTTCACTTTTAAATACAAAGGTTTCTATACTAGTAGTAAATACTCAAACTCTTTCACAAAACCGATTGCAACGTTACTTTTAATACAAAGCTCGTTTTTAAAACCGTTTTCCAATCTATTAGTATATACAAACCTTTACCTCATTCGTATGAGAAATCTAATTATTGATTTCTGGAATTTGTATTTCACCAATTTTTGCGATTGGCATTGATTTGTTTTGTCAATATTTGAGGTTTGGTGAATAAGCTAAAGAATTTAATATTATTTTTGTATATTTGATGAGATTTGAGATATTGTATGATTTTTATTATTATTGAATGTTTTTCTTGTCACAGTATGGCATTGTTGTTATCATACATTTTTTTGGTATCCCTTATCCTTTCTCATCTTATATGATATTTATAACTAGACTGATCCGTTTATTATTTTTCTTCTTAAATAATACTCGGGTCAGACCGAGGTGTTTCAGGTGCTTCCATTTGACTTCATAGCCGGGGCTAGCTTCTGACTTTTGGCTAACTACTTTAGCTTAGTAGTTTTTGCTTTTATACATTTGAGATAGAGACTCCTTGATGTATACTTATTCTTTTGCTTAGCACTTGTACCTATTCTTTTGTGATGTAGTGGATCTTGTATGACCACTATTTTGATGTACACGTTTATGTCTTATATTCATATCTGTTTCCGCCTTTGTGATATGAATATATGTTACTGATTTGTGTTATGCTTATTTCTATATTTGTTTCCGAAGCCCACATAGCCACTGTGTAGTAGCTTTGAGTTTGTATTTGATATGTCGGATTTCCTCTTGAAATGAAATGCGAGTCATATTATCTGACATATCGGTACCCGCACAAAGCAATTACATAGATGGTCGCTCCTCAACAGCCTTATTCTTCGTGCTAATCGACGGCATTACCCCGTAGTGTCCTTGGCTAGTGTGAGTATAGAGGTGGGGCATCACAAGGGTTTTCCCCACATCCTTTCCTTTTTCCTTTCTTCTTAACTCGTGCAATTCTGCGATGTAGCATTCCCGGGCGACGCTTTGGTCTCCTTTCACAATTCCGACTCCGTGTTCCGTAGGGAACTTCATGGTAAGGCACCATTAGGCCAGTGCTATTTTGAAGTTAGCTAATCCGGGCAGTACCAAGAAGGTGTTGTATGCTGACATTTCGTCCACGATCACAAAGGTCTGAATGAGGGTGAACCTTCGTTCACCCTCTCCGAGCTCCACGGGTAAGTCAATTGTTCCCACCGGTTGCTTGGGTTCACTAGTAAAACTGTGGATCTTTGTTTGGCATGTGTTAACTTTTCATGCCAATCTTCATTTGATCGAAAGTGCGTTTAAAGAGAATGTTAACGGAGCTGCCACTGTCATCCAACACCCACCAAACTACACTAGGCCCAATTCCTACCGTCACCACCATCGGATCAAGAGTCGGAGCTTCGGCCCCTTCGGTATCCCGATTACGGAACACAATATCATCATTCAATATCCTCTGCATCTTAACCGCTGTCTCTTCTTCCACAGCCAAACATGATTGATTCGGAGCGTGCTTCAGGGAACTTGCATATCGCTCCATTTCCCCCCAACTTCTTTGTGCAGGATGAGGCCCCTCGGATATTGTTCCGATGATGAGTCTCTGGTCAGTTTGTTCATTACCTTCTTCGCTGGTTTCTGCTTGGTTCCTTCGTTCTCTTGGGTGTTGAGGAGTTGTAGATTGATCGAGGTTTTGTAGTTGTCTTAAATACTGGTGGAGTTTGTTGTTCTGGATCAGTTCCTTAATGAGATTCTTCAGGTGGCGACATTCATTTGTATTGTGGCCGTGTGTCTCATGGAAGCATTAGAACTTCCCCAAGTGCTTCTACTGCTCAGTCGCCTCCTTTCTGGGTATCCTTTTGCATTCCTTGGTCCCTAGAATTGCGAGAAAAAGGTTTTCTGGTGTGTCGCTCAGGGGAGTGTAGCCTTCGGGCCTAAACCCTTTGAGCTTTTTATTGCTACCATTACCATTCTTCTTATTGGAGTTTTGACATTTTCTCTTTGAATTCCCATCTTTCCCAGTAGTTTCTTCAGTAGTTCGCGAAGTGTGAGAATTTTGATTCATTGCTACATCGCTTTGCCCGGCATTTGTCGGCTGCACACTAGTAGACTTCCCTTCTAATTCTTAAGCTTCCTCCAACCTTAAGTACTGACTTGCTTTGCGATTGATATCTTTCCTGGTGGTAGGTTGCTTTATTTTAATCTACTTTTCGAATTCAATTTCCAGGTGAATGGCATGAACTAATGCCATGAAAACCATGTCTTCGTTGGGGTTGCTTACTTCCGTCACGGTAGTGTTAAACCTGTTCATGAAAGACTTCAGTGATTCGTTTCACCCTTGGAACAACCCGGATAGGGACATGACATCTTTTGGCTGCGTAGTATGGAGTCTGAACCGATCAAGGAACCTTGTCGCTAGTTGGTCAAAAGTTGAGATAAAACTTGATGGAAGCCAAGTGAACCACATTGACGCAACCCCTTCGAGAAAGATAGGAAAGCATCTATATTGAATAGCTTCAAAGGCATTCGCTCTGTCCATATACCAACTGTATTTGTACAAGTGAAGCTTCGGGTCCTTCGTTTCAGCATAGGGCGGAATAGTTGGCATTGTGAACTTTTCTGGATATCTCTCATTCAAGATTTCATCGGTGAAGGGAGTCCTACTTGGCGCAGATCCCCACTCATCATCTCTTCTATCTTTACTCTCCTTCATTAATCATTTAACCATATCCGCTATGTATGCCTTTGATGTTCGTACTCTTGAGGATGATGGTCAGTCACTGTGCCAAGTGTTTGACTTTGCAAACAGTCTTGGTGAGTGGGTTGAGGCATAGGCTCTCCTGTCTTCGGGAGAGCCACTCCTGCAGGGTCCCATTGGCTTGCGGTTGGTCTCACTGGAGCAGTTTGGGTATTCCTTGCATTATCAAACGCATTGGCGTCTTATTCCAGTTTTTCATTTGGCTCTCCGTCCTTTGAGTCGGAAAGATCCAAGCTATGTCTTCTACGGCGGTCTTTGCCCCCTGACTCAAATTCAGGATAGGTTGCCTTGTGGCATACAGAGTACTTGCATTTCCGTCCATGTTAAGTCCTGTTGTCACCTTCTTTTAGGGCTGTTTTCTGTTTCTTCCATGTAGACCAGAAATGGAAGTATTCTCTTGTTCCACATCAGTCGTGGGTATGGGCATAGTCCCTAGAGTGGGATTTGACTGTAGGGTTAGGAGAGCGTTAAGCTTATCCATCAGAGCCTTTTGGCTATTCTCCATTTTTTGGTTGGTCTCATCAACCATCTTAATTAACTCATCCCTGGTAACAACTTCATGCTGACTGGAGGAGGCAGGCACCTTATTCCCAAAGTTAGCGCCATTCACTATGGTTTGTTGGGGATTAACATCTTCTCCAGCTACTACTGCTCCTATAGACCTTCCAGAGGCAGTTCTTCTTCTTTCAGGAGCCATTGATTCCAAACAGTGAATTCTTCAAGCAAGGATTGGGGATCTAACTTCTGGACCTATGAGATCCAAAGTAGATAGCTAGACCTTCAAGCAAATATTGGGGATCTAGCTTCTGGTTCTATGAGACCCAAAGTAGATAGCTAGATCCGGATCCTGAGTTGGAGTTTCTCAGTGAAAGCACCAAAATGTTGACCCAAAAGCGGATACACACCCTGGTTCGAGTTTGAAAGCACCAGCCTTATTCCGACAAAGCAATATCACAGATCACATGTATAGGAAAAGAATAGTAAAAGAAAGAAGATAGAGAATTTTTATAGTGGTTCGGCTGTTAATGAAGCCTACATCCACTTTATAGTTTTACTATAGACTGATTGCTATTACAAGAGGTGTTTGATTACACGGCTTTGATTGTTTTTTAACTAGATTGAATCTCCAGATTTGGAATCCATTGGAGAATCACATTGTATTCCTTTGGAGATAGTTGTGTGAAGGTAGAGAGTGAAGAATAATTCCAACAGAGCTTCAGCAACCAGTCCAGAGAAGATCCTATTTATGTTGTAGGTAGGATGCTATTTATAGGGATCGGGGAGCTTCTGGGCCAGGCCCATCTTTATCAGCTCGTAGGTAGGTTACAGGCGACCTAGAGGGCTTTGGCTCGAAAAATGAGCCAAAACCATGGGTCTCTGGCGACCCATAGACTTGGTTCATTTTCCGGGCCAGCGTCTTGCCTCTTTTGTAGTGTTCCACAACTGGTTGGTTTGAAGGTTCGAGGAGAAGTATGGATCTCTGATGATCTAAGTACTTA
Organism: Allium fistulosum; assembly: GCA_030737815.1. Lineage (NCBI taxonomy): Eukaryota > Viridiplantae > Streptophyta > Magnoliopsida > Asparagales > Amaryllidaceae > Allium > Allium fistulosum. The sequence goes on from CM060902.1 coordinate 243,381,841, forward strand.
GGATTTTTATGGAGTTTGGAATTGGAGATGTTCACATAGCCTTTTATTGTTATTGCTACGTTTTGATGGCAATTCGCTAGCTGTTTACGTTCAGTTACTGATTGTATTATAGGAATGCTGATTTCTTGGCTCCGTTGATTTCAGTCGTTGCCTTAGTCATATTGATTGGCCCTTGTCGATCCCTCGTTCTAGCTTTTCTGGTTAAGTCATGAACCATCCTGTCTACACAAAGTTGTTCTGCTGGGTTAAAAACCTGGATAACACACACACACAGATATATATATATATATAACCATTCCACACTTAGGTATTTACTAGGCTAACTTTTCATCCTTCTCGTTTTATTTTCTATAATGGGTCAATATTGGTTATCGAGTTTGACTCGATTTATGGAGCTACGAGAAACGATAGAGGTCAAGGTTTGATCCATTGGACTCAGGGAGAGAAGGGATTCAAATCTATGCCATCGTTGTTGTGTATAGTAAATAGTAATGCTTACTGTTGGATCATAAGGTTTTGAATGCTGACAAGAGACAAAAGTTCACGAATCTACGACTACGGAAAATCCAGACCCATCGACTCAAATATGGTTCATATTGATATTGATGTTAACTAGAGTCAATAAGTATATAGTGTCTAGTATAGAGAATTGTTAAAATCTATCCTCAAGGTTCATCACTCACACATTCGTTTACAAAACTAGCGTTCGTTTTATAAAAATTTCATATACACATACAAAATACTTTCACTGCACTAAAACAACAACATCAGTCGACTGAGGCTGTGTACAAATTTTTTAATATATACAGTAAACAGTCGACTGAACTGCCTAGGTCAGTTGACTGACACTGTACATTTTTTATGCACGTTTGAAATTCAGTCGACTTCCCAACCAAGTTCGTCGACTGAATCTACAACTATCATTTTTGTCCAAAAGACACTTCTTTTGATCAAAGGGTTCCTTCTCCATGGAAGGTCACAACTCCTAAATTCTAATGGATTACGATTTCCAAAAGTCATATTTATCACACACTATATACACACTCAAGATACATGGATCCAATCACCTAATTTTCTATTCTCTTTTGATCTATAGCACTTAGCATTCTTGAGTTCAATATCTACAAGCTTTCATACAATCATTTCTTACGTATTCATTTTCATATTCTTCAAGCAATATTAAACTTCCTATTCTTCATACACACACAAATATACACATCTACTTTGAGGATAAGATTATAGAAAGGGTGTACTACAAGTGACAAATCCGTGTTATTCAGAACACACAAAGTCAAGTTAAATCCAGTTTGTAAGAAAGTCCTGTTCGGTTGCTCAGGCGGTCAAGTCCTGTTTTGTTGCTCAGGCGGTCAAAGTTCATGTGATGGCCCGAAAGATTTTCGATCCCAAAAAAATCGACACTAATACGTTCACTGTATATAGTGCCGAGCAATCGAGTGCCGAAAACTCCAGACTATGGGTTAAGAAGAAAAAGAGGTAGAAGAAGAAACAAAACAACAACACAGAATCTCACAATCGCAGCGGAACAAATATAATATACAAATAACAGCATTCTATACAATGAAAAGCTGTAACTGCCAATATATACACAAGATATTAGAGTACAATAAATCTGGACAATTAAATAACATGTCCTCTACTACTGTCTATATAGTATACTACACCGCGGAAAATAATCAATACGTCTCTGCCATCCAGCTCGTCCCCTGAGCTCCAGAACGTCCTAATCTGAAAATCTGTAATACTCGGTCTGACCCGAGCATTACAATAAAGTAACACCCGAGTCAGGCTGGAAACTAGCGTGAGAAAACCTCTTTAATTTGAAATATTTAAGTTGTAAAAACGCCTTTGAAAATCAAAGTAACCCGTCCAACATTACGAGTTCTTATCTTTTATAACCAACACTTTGTTGCTAAGTCTATTATTTAAAATAATCTTTAAATGCAGTTACTTATTCAAAATAGTCGAATTTACTTAATTTTATTTAATTACAGCCTATTTGATTTTATAATCAAATCTATAAAGAATTATAGTGCTTATTAAATCGAAGTGGTTCCGGATATCGCTGATATCCGATCCCGGTCTCTTCGAATCCAAACGCCATCTTTAAGCCCAGTTGTTTTTAACAAACAATTCAAATTTCAGAATGCCACCCTTTCCATAAAAATCCCATCACAAAGTGTATTCAAATAAACGTCTCACATTTCATCACAAATTACTCTTCCCTTATAAATCCCCACAGTGAATTTATAATCCCAAATTATCCACTGATAAATATTTCACTTTATTTATAAACCCCGTTTATAGATTCCATAATCTCCTTCTCTTTTTAATCATTATTTTCAAAACACTTAATCGATTTTCAAACCGATTCTCTGCATTAAATTACCTTCAAAGTTTATTTCTCGATTTATCTAAATTATTTCAAAATCCGTTAATTCCAGGTTTACTCCTTTATTATGATTTAAAATCTTATTTAAAACTGAAATACCAATTTCATGCTTCTTTCAAGTTCCCCTTTTATTTTTTTCTTCAACTCATTCAAATCTAGAATTTAAAAATAAATCCTTTTCTTTAAAACCATATCACTTAAGTCCTCAAACTCTTTTACTCCCATTCATTTAAAATCTCTATTATTATTATTTTTCACACTCGGACTTTATTTCATAAAATCTTTAAATCAAACTTTTATTCTTTTCCCAATATAATCTTTATTTCATCCAAATTTACTATAATTATTTTACTTAAAATTTTCTCTTTTATTTTCCTTCAAAAATCCAATCTTTATATTTTTGATATCTTAATATACCCAAAATATATTCAGTCAAACCAAACATTCAATATTTTCAATTACCAATATAATCTATCACAGATTACTAATTAACTCATATCACAAAATATGAGATAATTCAACGTTTTGAGGAATCCAGTTGGATCCCTCCAACCTGTTTCCCTGCATCCACAGATGTTAGCACAATATAAAAAACCAATCCCACTTCGAGGAGGATATCGCGGTATATAGGGTCATCCGCTATTATACGGGGAATATAGGGTCTCATCTTCTATATAATGCAGGAATATCAATCACTCCTATATATATACTACTATATATAATATCACATCCAGACTGATAATAAATTATCAATTCAAGCAATCAATCCAATAAATTTAATTTTAACTAATTAAATTAACTGATAATCCAATTTGAGTGAGATTAACTCAACTTTGACTTTTGTTTTGCAAATCCGACCCAAACTGGCTATTTCCTTCACGATTTTGGACCTTGTACAAACATTGTATGGTTTATTAATATTTGAACCAATCGAACAATCTATTACTGTTTATTTATTTCATTTAAACTAATAATTTGGTTATAATTTAATTTTAAACTAATTTTCCCTGTAATAAAATATCTTTAGTAAGTAAAATAATTAAATAAGTTTACTAAATAAATTAATCCCCATATTAAATCATTTTAAAATTAATCTAGTAAATTTTGAATGTGTATATGTATATTTAATTTTATTTATAGGGATATATTTATATTTATATATTTTTCCTTTCTTTTTCTGTAAATAATCAAAAGTAATAATTTCTTTACTGTTAAAAACTTTCCTCTTTAATATACTTTATATTTGTAAAAATAAAGACCTGATCTTAAAATCCCTACTTTTCCCCTTCTCTTTACATACATACATACATACATATATATATATATATATATAATACAACTGCTATACCTTACTGTAAGTTTAAACTCTTATTCGTATATATTTATTTATTTATTTTCCTGCAACCAGTATATCTATATATATAATTAATAAAATTAACTAAAATACCTCACTGCCTGCAACAACCCTTCGACTATCTCGAATCCACCATCAATCGATCGACAACTGCCCATCAGAACCACCTCCTCGATCCCATCTCCTTTGTCGCGATCTCACTTTCCCAATCGAATTTCATACGAATTCGAGCCAAACCGCAGTTGCCCAAAGCCACCCTAACACTCGTCTTGAACCATGCCACCGCCACGACTCGAACATCGACATCGCATCGACTGCTTCGACGCTTCCTCTCCAGACGCGTGCACGGACACGAGTTCGAGCACCCAGATCTATCGACCACCCACAATCACCTTGGAGTCGCCATCACGTCATCAGATATCCAACAGCAAACCCTAAAAACTGCGCCTCCCCCCTTGCCGACACTACACAATGAAGTCGCTGTCGCTCGACTAACCCCGGCGCTATCTCGTGCCCACGCAACTCGATTCCCATTAATTCTTTTTTATACGAACGGGTTCGTGAAATTAATTTGGAAAGGAGGGCGGCCACTATTTTTATTTTATTTCTGAAGCTTGATTCTAACATTTTAAAGAAAAGGTCGGCCATTTTATATTTTCTTCTTTGATTTTAAAAATCTGTTTTGCGTGTGATTTTAAAAAGGAATGGGGAGACAGGAGAAGACGTTGGCGTGTTTGAAGGGTTTTGCTACATTATTTTTGGAAGGAAGGGAAAAAGCTATGATGGTGAAAGAATTACAGCTGAATGTTGCGTTGTATGTGGATATATATATATATATATATATATATATATATTTAAATTGGATTCAAATTGTCTCGATAAATGTAACTTAAATTTTGAACTCCTATCGAGGTGTGCCGCTAGGCGTTTATAATGTTATACCCCTATTCTGAGCGAAATGGAAAAGGTTTTGAAGCCTAACTCGATCGTATAGAGAAGATAGCTTTTTGAACCCAGTTATTATATTGAATTTTCGATATAGATTTCAAAACCGAACAAACCACTTTTAAATTCAATTTTAAAAGTTCTATCACCTTCAATTTTATCAATATAAATTTTATAAGCTTTCAACTTATTTTTAACAAGCTCGAAACTCCCGATTTCATATTTTACCCAATTTTCAATTATTTAATTCAATAATTTAATTAACCAATAAATAGTGATATTTGAAATTCAAGTTAAAACTAACTTTTCAAATATTTAAAATCAATTAAATATTCAAGTTTCAAATATCAAAAATTCTGGGTCGTCACATTCCTTCCCCCTTAAAAGAATTTCATCCCCGAAATTACTAGTTAAGAAGAGTGGTCCGCAACCCGTTAACTATTTTCCCAAAACCACCCAGTTTTCAAACAACTTTCCAAAACAATCTTTTTATTAAAGACACCTTATTACCCTTACTACTATCCAAACCCATCCATAGGTTCCCGATAATATTATCCCCTCGATAACTCAAATTATAGTTTAAACCAAATTTTTAAACTTATCAAAATTTCTTAAAAATTTTCTAACTCTCTAAATTTTTGAAAAATTTCGCCAGCGTCTCCTTTGCGCGGCTAAGTCGGAACAACTACAAAATGGCTCTACGGGCCCCCAAATTTCAAAAGAAAACAAAAGCCAAGTGGCTAAATCAGAAAACCATCAAATTTCATACGAAAATTTAAACACATACCTTTTAGTTGAGCAATCCAAAATTTATCTTCTGAAATCAAAACACCAATTTCTTTTCCTTTAAATACCTGTATCCTACTTAGCGATAATACCCAATCACAGCGTTCAAATTATTTTATTCATTTCTTTTACAAAATTTCCAATATCTATTTCATTTAAGTCCGTACGATGTCCGTATATCATTCGTACGCAAATATCAAATCTGATTGCTCACTCGATCACACAATTTCACTTTCGAACTAGTATCGTTCACCCGACTTCCTAGTACGGACTCAGATCTGGCTTCTTGATCAGAAACCATCATTCTCCTTACATAGCCATATACTATGATAGAGAATTTCCAGAATCAATCAAAAATCCATATCCAGGGTTCGCCGTCGAAAATCGAGTGAAAAATCCCAACTCGGATCGATATAACTATCTCAAAATTCTATGCCCGAATCTGGATCAAATCGTCATGCGGATAAAATAATATACGTACATCCTACGCATTAATTTCCAATTGATTATTATTTATATCAATTTTCTCTTTTTACCCAACTTTTATTAATTCTTCATTCACATATTAACTTAGTATATTTCTAATACCAATTTACTTAAGAATTTCACCATCCACTTCTTAATTTTATTATAAATATTTTATATACTTCTTATATTTATTTTCATTTTACCACTTAAACTTTTATATCTATTTTCATTTAACTTAAATTTCCAATTCTGTTTGAATTCAATTTACCTTTCATTTTTATTCATCACCAAAACTATCTTTATAAAAATACTTTTTATAACTCGGTGTCTCATCAAGTCCATCCTTATTCTCATAGAAATTCAGTCAAACGTTGATAAGTCGCATGACTGAAAATCTATAAGTACTTAGTAAACCCGTTTTCAACATACAGTGAAAATACTTGGAAAACAATTTTTTTTCTCCTTTATGAGATTTCCCTGGAAATCATCACCCCCTCCATGGATCGCAGTTAGCCCGATGATTACGTCGCCATTCCGGCGAAAACCATAGAAAACTGTAGGCATCTGCACCCCTCGATTTCACCATGGAACCGCCACAGATCGTAGCTACACCCAGGGTTACGTTGCAATCACGGAAAGAACCATGTAACTGTAGGCATCAGCGCCTTCGAATTTCGCAGCCAAATGAAACTTCACCACATAGATCGCATACTACATCAGTCGAGTCCCAATGTAGCCTGTAGGCACTCACCGCCACACGACTTTCGCTATGTCCTCATAGATCGCAATCTACTAATGTTACGTCGCTCTCCCAGCGAAATCAAACGTAGACTTTAGGCAATCGTTTCCCCTCGACTTACGCTATGGAACGCAGTAGATCGCAGTTACACCAGAGTTACACTACCGTCACAGCATAACCCCAATGTCTCTGTAGGCATCAGCGCCCTCGACTTTCGCTACCCCAATCACAATCCACAGGAACTATAGTTTAGCCCGGACGTCCTATGGGATCAAAATTTAGAACCCCCCTTAGGGCTCAAGGCAGAACCACCCAGTGGATCTCCTACTATAAGTTTCAACTCTAAATGGGAGCGCCTTTTTCCCCATTGCATTCTCAAAACATTTTATACTATACACATAAAGTATCTTTCAAAACACTCTTTATATGTATCACATATAAACTTCAAAATCGATATCTCTCAAACTTGGCTTCCCAAGCTCCAAAAATTGATTTTTCCCAAAATCAAAAGCCATTAAAAATCAATTGGTTCCGCTCTGATCAGTTTGAAATTTAAAAAATAGTTTGAATAGTTTAAAATAGTTAAGTACTTGCAAAATAGTTAAATAGTTGTAAAATAGTTAAATAGTTAATACAAGATAGTTTGAGTTTTAAAAAGAAAGGTTATATAGTAAATAGCCTGAAAAAATATATTTAAGACAGTTTATATTAAACAATTTATTTGAAATTAATTTCAGAGTCAAACTGGTTCAATTTACCAATCTCCAATTCAATCAATTTCCAATTTAAATCTCCCTTCCATTTAAATCGATACAATTTCAATTCAATTTGAATTAACTTCGATTCCCATTCTAATTCAAATCAATTCCCATTTGAATTTTAAACTTATTTAACCTCGACTACACTCCCAATTAGCTCAATTCAATTCCAAATTAATCTCAATTCCAATCTCAATTTCCAACCATCTTGATTTATATAAATTCAGGTTCGATTCCAAAATACCGATTTAATTACTTAAATCAAATTAACCTTTAATAATTAATTTAACAACCCAAGTCTTTAATAATTCAATTATGAGTCCCAATTTCAAATATTCATTTAAATTATCTTTACTTAACTTATTTCAAGGTTCGAGTGAGAGTTAAAATATTCTTAAGCAAATAAATTTTCATAATTCAATTGATTTCTCAGTTATACTTCAAATTTTTAACCCTAATTTCTTTAAACAATTCCGTTTGATAAATTCATTTGTAACATTTCGAACTTAAGTTCAAAAATGATTCTATTTCCATAATTCATTTTTTTTGTTTTTTAAAATCAAAATCTTTTAAGTAGTTTCAAAATAAAGTTTTAATTTCATTTAATTTCAAAAATGGACGTATATCATTTCAATCCACTCATTAATTCATCCAAAACAATCCAATTTACAGAATTCGAAACCCGTTTGAGACCATACATAACTCTCCTTTCAATTTGACCTATTTTACTTTCTTAAGTTAAATCCCAATTTCATCTTGAAATTTCCAATTTCAGATTTTAGGTCCAAACTTATTTAACTTCCTCTAAGTTAAATTCAATACCATTCATTTAATCCATTTATTCCACTCAACTTTACGCAATTTAAATTCCCATCCATATTTAAATTTCTTATCACATCCCTTCCACTTATAAGTTTAAAAACTTATTTTAGTTTGGGTTATACATCTCATTCTCGGGGGATTTCTGAAACGACCCGCAGTTCCGTACCCCTTGAATTTACATTAATCTCCATTAATGAACTCAAGGAGAATGGAAATACGAACCATTTAGTTTGAAGAAGAAGAGGTAGAAGAAGAAAATAGAAAATCAACATCAGAATCTAACCATCGCAGCAGAATAAAATATAATATATACTAACAGATCTTTACACAAATTAAAACTATATCTGTTTTATACAATACATCATTAGAGTATACATCAGTGTATCCATAACATACAACTGGACAATAATCATATCCTGTCCTCAATACAAACAGTGTACATAGCTAATTAACACATCGGAATATATATATACAAGTACGGAAATACATATCTCCATCCAACTCGTCTCCTGAGCTCCACAGCATCCTTTACTGTAATCTATAATACTCGGTCTGACCCGAACATTATAATAAAATAACACCCGAGTTAGTCTGGAATACCAGCGTGCGAAAATCACACTCAAATTGATTATTAAAGTTTCAAAATCCTTTGAAATCAAAAGCATCTCGTAAGACCACGCCATAAATAAACATGTCGGGTTTTTACCTTACGATAGCTAAAACACTTTTTTTCAAAATCTTCTGATATTATAATAGTGTTTATATACAAATACTTATTCAAATAGCAGAAATTGTTACATGATTTAATTCCAGCATACTAGCCACAAAAGTGGGTTCTACAAACAAAAACCGTAAAGGCACGTAGGGAGAATGGATTTCCAACTAATGACTAGGCACTGGGGTACCACCTGTCACAGTACCTGGTCTAGATCAGCGTACCGAGGACCACGCCCGATCCCCTGCAACACAAGGCCGGAACCATTCCTTACTGGATAATTCCGAATAAGATCACCCCATGGTTGTGATCAGCAACCGCACCACTAAGCCGAAATCAAAAGGGACATCTAGACAGGGATGACCTTACTCTCAAGTGGGGGCTACCCACGAAGCCTTGCTGAATATCCCCTGATTTTCAGTCATTCCCGGTTGATGAGGCTTGAGGCTAAGCGTTACCTTTATAGAACATATCCCTTAGAATGCCCATCGTCCACCTGCCGATGTATCGAAAGCATTCATCCATACAAGTCCATCCCAGGTTCGAACGGAACCGAAGGCACTACTCCTACTACATCTATTTTGGAAATATCCACAGGATTAGTAGCGACTAGCCCTTGCACTTCAATGCTCCATCTTCGACTCCGAAATCGTTTCCCCACGAAAACGTACAAACCGGATCGAAGTGGTTTTCGAGAAATTAATCCCGATCCCGGTCTCTTCGAAACGATCAGCGCATTGGCCAATATTGATAGTCGGTTATTTAATTATCAATTAACATTCACAAACATCCATCAAACAATAAATAATTTTCCAAATTATTTATTAACCTCAAATATCTTCGCAAGATATATTTCTATTTTCAAACCCCTTTGAAAACAGTTCAAAACAGTTTCCTCTTACGGAATACATATCTCAAATATTTATTTCCTCTGAATCACCAAGTACAAAATACTTTTAGATTTTAAAATAAATTTAAAGGCACTTTATTACAAAATATACTTTATAACATTGAAATTAAAACTACTTTAATACTTAATTAAAATATATATTTTAAGGATATTTTAAATAAAACCACTTTATAAAATATAAACTAAATTTTCTCTTTTTAAAGCGTAATACCGAGTCACTTATTTATAAGTACTATAATGATAGATTTGAACATAAACACATACTTTAGAATTTAATATTTAAAAATAATAAATTTTCTAAAACATGCAGTTTAAAACAACATTAAAACTTTTAACGAATATTTAAAATTTCTTTGAAAACGTACTTGGCTATCCCGAGAAAAACACTTCTCTTTCCAATCTTTTAAAAATAAATCAACATTTATTTTTAAACCAATCCATATCCCTTTATAAATTCCCACCTTGAATTTATATTTTCAAATATCCACTGATATTTTATTTTACTTTATAAACCTAGTTTATAAATTTCAAAATCTCATTTCTCTTTAAATTTCAATTCTAAACACTTAAATCAAATTTCCAATTTATTTTCAATTCACTTCACTTGAAATAAATTTACTTACTTACTTCATTTCTTTCAAATCACATTAACTTCCAGATTTTAATTTTTTTATTCTGAGTTAAAACCCTTTTAACTAAAATACCAATTTCAGATTTCCAAAACTCCTTATTTATTCTTTAATTAAATTTAATCCTTGAATTTAAAAATAAATTCTTTTATTCTTTTAGATAATATCGCTTTAGTTTAAAATTTATTATTTCCCTGTTAATTCAAAATTCCCTTTTCCATATTTGGTAGAATTTTGAAATCGCTTTTATTTATTTTTCAATTCATTATTTAATTTATTTAAATTCACTAGAATTATTTTACTTCAATTTTACTCTTTTATTTCTTTCCAAAAAATCCAATTCAATACATTTTGATAACTCCTTTTACTGAAATATTCAATCCAACCATATCATCCAATATTTCAATTACCAATAAAATCATCATAGGAAATCAATATTCATAACACAGAATATTAAATAATCTAAATAATTTTGAGGAATCCAGTTGGATCCCTCCAACCCGTTTTCCCTGCATCCACAAATGTTAGCACAATACCAATTCCACTTCGAGGTGGAATATCGCGGTATATGGGATTATAAAATATCATCCGCTATTATGCGGCGCATAGGGTCTCATCCGCTATATAATGCGGGAATATCAATCACCAATATATATATACTATATATAATACCATATCCAATCAATCTAATTCATTCAACCAATTATTTAAATTTAACTATTTAAATTTAAATTAATACCAGATGAGTGAGATTAACTCACCTTCGAATTTATTATGCAATCCAATCCAATCCCATCTTGATTCTCCATAAATTTTAGACCTTGAACAAACAATTTATATGATCTATTAATATTGGAGATAATTGGCCAATCAATTATCAATTATTAATTTTAGCTTAACTAATATATTATTATATTTTTTTTATATATAGCCAGTAAATAAAAAATTAAAATTTCTACCTCCTTAAATTTTAAATAAATTGTCCAGTTTCCTGTATTTTCTCTTTACCCTAATTATAAATTTTCTAACTCTCTAAATTTTCAAAAAAATTTGCCTGCGTCTCTTTTGCGCGGCTAGCTCGGTACAACTACAAAATGCATCTACGGGCTTCCGAATCCCAAAAGAAAACAAAATGCCAAGTGGTAGAATCAAAACCCAATCAAATTTCATACAGAAATTTAAATACATATCTTTTTGTTGGCCATTTAAATTTATCTTCTGAAATCAAACATCAATTCCCTTTCTGCTTTTAAAACATCTATACCTTACTAAGTAATAATATTTGTAACGACCCAGAAATTTCGAACCCGAAAATTCCAAATAGTTATGAAAAAAGAAAAAGATAGAAGAAGAAGAAACAGAAACACACCACAGATTCTCACATTCGCAGCGGGTCAAAATATAAAATCAAATAATAACAGTTTACAAAGAATACTATATCTGTCAATTTACATTTAATATACATCAGAGTTACTCTCATACACAACACTGAGCATATACAAATCAAATATATCTCAAATAAACCGAAATAATAGTCATAGCGGAACACTCCATACGTCCTGCCATCCAACTCACCATCCTTGAGCTCCAGAACGTCCTTACCTGAAAATCTGTAATACTCTGTCTGACCCGAGCATTACATCAAAGTAACACCCGGGTCAGGCTGGAAACCAGCGTGAGTAAACTCATCCAACAAGAAATACCAAGCTATAAAACCTAATTTAAACCCGGGGTAACTCGTACTTCACTACAAGTTCACAACTGGTTATAGTCAACACTTAAATTCACCAATCGATCCCTAAGTACCCTCACTTAGTTTAAATTATTTCATTCAGTCTATTGATTCCACATATCAATCAAATAAGAATCATTGTAGGTTACAATTCAAAATGGGTTCGGATATTTACTGATACCCGACCCCGGTCTCTTCGAATTCAGTATCATCTTTAATTCATATTGGTTAAGTAAATGCAATTTAATTTAAATATAGGATGTCAATTCACCCAACAATACATCACTGATAAATGCCCTACATTATTATAGTCTAATCCAACATATCATATCATAGATCATCAAATTTATCAGAATAGAGTTGTTAAACATTCAATACAAATTTATCATCCATAAGCAAGATTAATTTATTACTCATTTCAATTAATTTAGTTATCACAAATTAAACTAATTTCTTTTAAATCCTGCATAATTAATTAAATCATTTAATTAATTATTGGAATTAATCAATCACCATTTAATCATTCACATGAATGATTAACCTTACATAAATTTCTAATTCTTGAATTTATTACATTAAGTAATTTCGTACTAATTTATCCCAGATAAGCCATATATCTAAATTTATTTCTTAATTATCATTTAAATCTTATTCAAATCACCTGCTTGAAATTAATTTATCCAAACCGCTTGAGTCCCTTCCGATAAATTAAGTTCAAAACATTTATCTTAAATACTTACTTAAATACACCATTAACTTTTATTAATAACTTGTAATTAACTAATTAATTAATATATAATTATCTGAACTCAATTTAAATGGGCATCATTATTAACCTAGGTTAAGGTTTAAACTCAAAACCTTTAAAACTGTTTTTATTTATTCCCCATGATTAAGTAAAAATATTAACTTAAAATTTTGTAAAACTTGAACTAATTTACAACTCATTATTTTATTTACAAGGGAACTCGGCCCAAGCCCAAATATTCCCCTGCACGTCCTCCTACCTTCCCAAATAACCCAGCTTGCTAACTGCTTCGATTCCAGACCGAAACTACCCCGAACAAATCACGAGCCGAAACAAAATTCTCTGAACTAATCCTGTCTACATCCACGATTCATTTACGAATGAGCCCGAGTAAATCTCGAGCAACTCTGCTTCTTCCCCGAGCACGATTTTTTCCCAACATCATCAGATACACCCTGATACCGGTGTACGTGCACATGATGTCGAAGCATCGCCGACCAACCTCGACATTATCAACACATCACCGACCATTCCCCCATGCCTTCTGACCATTCAGATCTTCGAAACCACCTGGGAATCAAAATCGAGAAAGCTCGAACCATCAGACCTAAAACTTCGAACGATAAGCCTCCCTGCATCGTCACCACCGACCGCCTGAGACATCACCCCTTCGTCCAAAGCTTCGTTATCGATCCTTGCTACTTCTCCCCCACTCGCGATCACTTCCAGCTTGCCGATCGCCACGCGACTATCTCAATTCCACGATAAGCAAAACAGGCACTTAAACCCTAATTCGAACTCGACTTCAAAATTTACGCAATAGAAAAATTCTTCGTCAATTTTCCTACCATCAACAAACCCCTAGCCACCTCTGACCTGAACCCCGACCACCCTTGTCACGTAGATCGCCGGAATTTCCCATAACAAAGGAATTCGAACAAACCCAAATCGCTCTTGAATTCTTGATCTAAAAATTATAATTTTTGCTTTAAAAATCAAGTTGAGGCATAAGGATTTGAATTATATTTTTGAATTCGAGAATTAAGAAGTTTAAATTTTTGGTATATATGAGCTTTCCCCAGTTCTTTTAATTTTCCAGTGCTAATAACAATTTGTTTTTAACTTAAATATATGTTAAATCTTAGCTTATGATAATACAATCAAGTTTGGTTCAAATCAGGGATCCAGCTTAAGCATGGATCAAGCGATAGAAATTTTTTTTTTTTAAACTGCAACTTGAATAGAGCAAGTTAACTCTGGAAATAACTGTACACACATACATCCATTACACACATATCTATACTCAGGAGATTCATATATATATATATATACACACACACACACAACATACTAATTCACAGATATACAGGCATCAGGTTCATACTGTAAACTTCTAAAAAGAAGATGTTACTCACCTGATTTTTCACCATAAAAATGAACAGAGCTTTTGAATTTGCTATTGAAACCTTCTTCTTTTATTTCCTGGTTATCTGAGTTGTATCGATCTTGATTTTTGTTTAAGAGTTAGATGCTATTTGCTTCAGTTTTAAGATGGTGCTCAATTCAGATTTTACTCAGTGTTAATGCTCGAACTGATAGGAATAAGTATATATATATATAAAATGAATTTATGAGTGATTATATTTTGTACAGGGTAATAAAATTTATATATACTCTTTTTGTACAAAACAGGACAAGATATTTTTTTTCCCTTTGTTAGTTTGACAGCTGAAATTTTCCTTTGGTGGCTGATAGAACATATTTTGTGTACTAGAGATGTTAGTAATAAATGAAATTGTCCTATGTCTAAAAACTTACCTTATTTCGTATGTACTAATATCTTTTGTACATCTTTTCTTGCCTGCAAATCATGAAGATATCTTTTCTTTGCAAGCCATTTATATATTTTCTTTGGCCAGAGGTTTGTAAACACTGAAATGATTTAAACATCTCGAATTGACTTTCTTTGTTGGCTGAGATGAAGGCAGTTAATGCTAATGTCCTTGATGCTTACCCTTATCTTTGTATATATACTATGTGTACATACTCATTTTATACTACCTGCATGCATACATATTTATTTCCTATTTGTCTACGTTTATTCTTGCCTTCAAAATCTTACAGGTTACATAGATTTTCTTTTTCTGGTCATGCTCTTATACTCTATGTATGTAATACCAAGTTGCTAATAGTTATTTGTATTGGTTTATTACTTAATTTATATCCATATACTTTTATTTTAAAATCTATTTATATTCATATATAAAACAATACATTAATAATGTTATTTGAAAATAACAATTTGTCAAGTTTAAATAATTTATAAAAGAGATTATACATTCCTATTTATTATTAAATGAATTAATATATCCTATTTATTAAACAATATTTTAAAACAAACCTTTTAATTGAATCTTAAACCTAAGCTATAATTAAATAAATTAAACATTTACCTTAAATATTTTAAAACCATATATTTAAATTAAATCATAATTTCTAATTAAATTACCAAAATATATTAGAATTATAAAATATGCCTTATTAATTAAATTTACAACAAAGTTCATCTATTTACAATATATATAAATTTATATACATTATAAATAGAAAACAATTTATTTAGCTTTTAAAAGATAAATTCACAATTTAAATGTTTATTAAAAGAAAATCATTAAATCAATTCAAATTTTATTAACAAAAATCATCAAATCAATTTAATTTTCAATACAGATTATTAAAGTGATATTGCCAAAAATCCCGGGATGTCACAATATCCAATTACAAATTCCAAAATCGTTTTATTTAGCTCGTTACACATCCATTAAATCAATTTTCTTTTATTCTCATTCATTTTGATTGTTATTCACTTTTCCACCATTATCCCATTTCATAACTTCAGTTTTAATCTCCACTCAATTATTTACTTAGGAAAATTTTCTCAATACCGATTTACTTAAGATTTTCATCCTTCATTACTTAAGTTCAATATAGTTTTCTTATATTGCACTTTTCTTTACTTCACTACTGAAATTTATATCCATTTCTATTCATCGTGCCTTTACAATTCCATTTGAATTCAATTTACTTCAAGCTTTGTATATTGAATTTATTCATCATTATCTCAAAGTCTAATTTCATATCATTTGTCGTTAGTGAAAATTCCCAAAAATTTTAAAAAATTTCTAACTCCCAAAATTTTTAGAAAATTTTGGCAGAGTCTCCTTTGTACGGAGGAGCTTTTGCAATTTGACAAAAGAGATAAATATATGTACATCGACCCACATGGTCGGAAAAACAAAAACAGTCCATATTTCCTAACTTTGTATTGCGTAGGCGTACCTTTATTAGCATTTTAAGCAAGCGGCTATTTATTTTAGCATTTGTGCGATCCAAAACCAGCCAAACGGCTTCTCTAAACCTGTACTTACTCAATTTAAATGTGTAAGTGCCAAATATATGAAATTTATTAACATTTTACTTACTTCCAATAGCTAAACACATGCATTCCATAAAGAATGTACATAAAACAATTTCCATAAGTAATTTATATGGTTTCAAAGCTAATTTAATTGCTTTCAACAAATTTTCAAACCTTTTCATCGTATTTAAGTGACTTACACTCACTTGTTTGCATACGATCCATTTTCAATCGAAATATACCCATATCAAATTTAATCGATTTTAAAATCAATCTATTTCACTTTTATCACTTCATCGAATTTATTTAATCTTGTTTCCGTCAACCGACCCTTTACTCTCATGCAAATAAATGATCACATAAGCTAAAATCCTTTAAATTGATTCTGCTTCAATTAACACTTAATTCATTCCATTTTAATTTATTCACCACTCATCCACTTGCATTTTATTTCATACTCACCAAATTTTATTCAAAACCTTTTTATTTAAGCTCGACAACCTTCCATGCTTGTATACCATTAATTCAATCCATTTTAATTTTAATTCACATTCTCAATTTATCAAAATAATATCCAAGCACATGTTTAACTCATTTATATTCATATTGGATTTTATTTGCAACTCAAAACATATCTGTTGTAATCCAATTCCAAACAACTTTACTTCATATTTAATTCACTTACAATTTCAAGTTGGATTTATATTTATAACTCAAGTTTCACTTTCAAACTCTATTATTTATTCACAATTCAATTTTTTTAATTAACCAATTCGAGTTCCATTTCCAAATTTTATACCCAATATTTGATTTTTATTTCAAAAATCACTCTAACTATTTTACTTGAGTTCAATCTATTTTATAATTCAAGTTTTGGTTTTTATCCATTTCCCAAAATGCAAAACAAATTTATTTTGGCTTATTTATCGCACTTCTAAATTCTATAAGTCATAACTTATTTATATCCATACTTCATTTATTTACACTCAATTCCATTCACATTTTACCCTTTTAACTCGGAATTATACATTTATTTTAACTACGTATATTTTTACTCCATTAGTTTTAATTCTTTTATAAGCCATCGAAATCTATTTATTACAATTCAATTTTATTTAACTTAACTCAAGTTAAATCTATCCTCATACTATATTATATTTTACACAATTCATTTAAATTATATTAAGTAAGAACTTAAATTCAAACTTTTATAAGTTTTCAAACCTTTTTATTATTCCATAAACATTTTAAATAAGATTCCAGAGTTTAAACAATTTCAAATTTTCAAAATTACCCTTAAAATCAACTATATCCAGAATCATTTTCAATTTCTAAACCATACCCAGTTTTCACAAACAACTCTAATTTCCAACCTTCTGGTAGCAATTTCTCTGTTGGAAACTCGAAAATAAACACCGATGATGTCGCGATCATCATCTGAATTATTTTCCAACGACCGAAAGAGTTCAGTGCTTTTATCTCTTCAAAACATTTAAAATATTTTTAAATTCCAAATCTCACCAGATTTCAAATCCAATTCAAAAATATTTCTCAAATAATATCACCATTATTTCTCCAAAACCTTTGAAAACCATTATCAAACTCCAAAGGAATTTAAATTTTTCTCAAAATTTCTAATTCCAAATCCTTTTAATCCAGATCCAAAAAAATTACCCTGGAATCTTATCTCATTTGGTTATATGAGTTTATTTCTTACCTTTTGATTAAATTCCAATTTCTTAACAGAAATGATAATTATCATTTCCTAACAACCAAGCAACCAAATATACTATAATAATTTACGAAAAATTATTTCTTTTATATACAAAATAATTTGGGCAAAATCATTTCATTCACCCTATTTTAAAACAATACTGTGTCGGTTTATCTTGTTTAAGAGTTTAGAAACCCCTATCGATGTCGTGACGTCCCACACATCGACCAGAATCCATAACCACTTAACCGATAAGTCAACACAATATAAAACCATTTTATATTCACTAACAAATACGCGCTCATATCTATTAATACACTCAAACTCATTCTAGAGTACTATCGACTCTATTTATGAGTGATTCCCACCAGAGCCAAAGTTATCGCTAACCTTCGCTCTAATACCAAGTGAAACGACCCGTAGTTCCGTACCCCTTGAATTTACATTAATCTCCATTAATGAACTCAAGAAGAACGGAAATACGAACCATTTAGTTTGAAGAAGAAGAGGTAGAAGAAGAAAATAGAAAATCAACATCAGAATCTAACCATCGCAACGGAATAAAATATAATATATACTAACAGATCTTTACACAAATTAAAACTATATCTGTTTTATACAATACATCATCAGAGTATACAACAGTGTACCCATAACATACAACTGGACTATAATCATATCCTGTCCTCAATACAAACAGTGTACATAGCTAATCAACACAGCGGAATACATATATACAAGTACGGAAATACGTATCTCCATCCAACTCGTCTCCTGAGCTCCACAGCATCCTTTCCTGTAATCTATAATACTCGGTCTGACCCGAACATTATAATAAAATAACACCCGAGCATCTGGAATACCAGAGTGAGAAAATCACACTCAAATTGATTATTAAAGTTTCAAAATCCTTTGAAATCAAAAGCATCTCGTAAGACCACGCCACAAATAAACATGTCGGGTTTTTACCTTACGATAGCTAAAACACTTTTTTTCAAAATCTTCTGATATTATAATAGTGTCTATATACAAATACTTATTCAAATAGCTGAAATTGTTACATGATTAAATTCCAGCATACTAGCCACAAAAGTGGGTTCTATAAACAAAAACCGTAAAGGCACGTACGGAGAATGGATTTCCAACTAATGACTAGGCACTGGGGTACCACCTGTCACAGTACCTGGTCTAGATCAGCGTACCGAGGACCACGCCGGATCCCCTGCAACACAAGGTCGGAACCATCCCTTACTGGATAATTCCGAATAAGATCACCCCACGGTTGTGATCAGCAACCGCACCACTAAGCCGAAATCAAAAGGGACATCTAGACAGGGATGACCTTACTCTCAAGTAGGGGCTACCCACGAAGCCTTGCTGCATATCCCCTGATTTTCAGTCATTCCCGGTTGATGAGGCTTGAGGCTAAGCGTTACCTTTATAGAACATATCCCTTAGAATTCCCATCGTCCACCTGACGATGTATCGAAAGCATTCGTCCATACAAGTCCGTCCCGGGTTCGAACGGAACCGAAGGCACTACTCCTACTACATCCATTTTGGAAATATCCACAGGATTAGTAGCGACTAGCCCTTGCACTTCAATGCTCCATCTTCGACTTCGAAATCGTTTCCCCACGAAAACGTACAAACCGGATCGAAGTGGTTTTCGAGAAATTAATCCCGATCCCGGTCTCTTCGAAACGATCAGCGCATTGGCCAATATTGATAGTCGGTTATTTAATTATCAATTAACATTAACAAACATCCATCAAACAATAAATAATTTTCCAAATTATTTATTAACCTCAAATATCTTCGCAAGATATATTTCTATTTTCAAACCCCTTTGAAAACAGTTCAAAACAGTTTCCTCTTACGGAATACATATCTTAAATATTTATTTCCTCTGAATCACCAAGTACAAAATACTTTTAGATTTTAAAATAAATTTAAAGGCACTTTATTACAAAATATACTTTATAACATTGAAATTAAAACTACTTTAATACTTAATTAAAATATATATTTTTAGGATATTTTAAATAAAACCACTTTATAAAATATAAACTAAATTTTCTCTTTTTAAAACATAATACCGAGTCACTTATTTATATGTACTATAATGATAGATTTGAACATGAACACTTACTTTAGAATTTAATATTTAAAAATAATAAATTTTCTAAAACATGCAGTTTAAAACAACATTAAAACTTTTAACGAATATTTAAAATTTCTTTGAAAACATACTTGGCTATCCAGAGAAAAACACTTCTCTTTCCCATCTTTTAAAAATAAATCAACATTTATTTTAAACCAATCCATATCCCTTTATAAATTGCCACCTTGAATTTATATTTTCAAATATCCACTAATATTTTATTTTACTTTATAAACCCAGTTTATAAATTCCAAAATCTCACTTCTCTTTAAATTTCAATTCCAAACGCTTAAATCAAATTTCCAATTTATTTTCAATTCACTTCACTTGAAATAAATTTAATTACTTACTTCATTTCTTTCAAATCACATTAACTTCCAGATTTTAATTTCTTTATTCTGAGTAAAAACCCTTTTAACTAAAATACCAATTTCAGATTTCCAAAACTCCTTATTTATCCTTTAATTAAATTTAATCTTTGAATTTAAAAATAAATTCTTTTATTCTTTTAGATAATATCGCTTTAGTTTAAAATTTATTATTTCCCTGTTAATTCAAAATTCCCTTTTCCATATTTGTTAGAATTTTGAAATCGCTTTTATTTCTTTTTCAATTCATTATTTAATTTATTTAAATTCACTAGAATTATTTTACTTAAATTTTACTCTTTTATTTCTTTCCAAAAAATCCAATTCAATACATTTTGATAACTCATTTTACTGAAATATTCAATCCAACCATATCATCCAATATTTCAATTACCAATAAAATCATCATAGGAAATCAATATTCATAACACAGAATATTAAATAATCTAAATAATTTTGAGGAATCCAGTTGGATCCCTCCAACCTGTTTTCCCTACATCCACAAACGTTAGCACAATACCAATTCCACTTCGAGGTGGAATATCGTGGTAGATGGGATTATAAAATATCATCCGCTATTATGCGGCGCATAGGGTCTCATCCGCTATATAATGTGGGAATATCAATCACCAATATATATATACTATATATAATACCATATCCAATCAATCTAATTCATTCAACCAATTATTTAAATTTAACTATTTAAATTTAAATTAATACCAGATGAGTGATATTAACTTACCTTTGAATTTATTATGCAATCCAATCCAATTCCGTCTTGATTCTCCATAAATTTTAGACCTTGAACAAACAATTTATACGATCTATTAATATTGGAGATAATTGGACAATCAATTACCAATTATTAATTTTAGCTTAACTGATATATTATTATATGTATATTTTTTTTATATATAACCAGTAAATTAAAAATTAAAATTTCTACCTCCTTAAATTTTAAATAAATTTTCCAGTTTCCTGTATTTCCTCTTTACCCTAATTATAAATTACGTTGACTATCAGTTAAAATGAAAATAAAATAAAAAGAAGAAGAAGATATACCTTCGGCCAATCGTCGATCGCCTTCATCAACGTCAAAGCCTCGCGTGACTCGAGATCGCCGCCTCCTCACAATCAAGTTCGCGAACGCGCTACCCGGAATCGATCTCGACCCTCACCGCTGCGCCGCCCCTCGACGCTGACGAACCCCCAAACCCAAAACGTTCGCCGGTAACCACCCAACTACTCCTATCACGACCATCCTCTCCAGAATCGACCACCGCATTCCATTGCGACAAATGCCCAGCCACAACAACTCGATTTCGCGAGTACTCGGTCGACAAGGCGAAGCTCTCGAGCTTGGACGAACCTAGACGTGGTAGATTTCCCTTCGAAATCGAGTCAACTTCGATTCGAAATCGAAGTCGATTTCGTACCTTCCCCTTTTATTTGAATCATCATCGGCCATCTTTTCTTTTTTCTTTTTTTTTGATTTGCTTTTCGATTCTACTAGAGAGGGAATTTAATTCAATCGGTTTCATTTTAAAGTGTTCTGCCTCTGATTTGATTTTGAAAAAGGAAGAAGTGCGATTTCAAGTTTGAACGAGATTTTAATGTATAAAATTTTTCTCAGATATTTTGGCTCGATAGCTTCTTAGAGAAGAGAAAGGTTACGAGATTTTTCTTTTGAAAAGATTTGGGCGGCTGGATGTTGGTGTGTAGAAATTGTCTAGCTATAGTGTTTTGAAAAGTGTTGGTGGTGGAAGAATCTCAACTGAAGGAAATTGACTGGTCAAATTATATTATATTTGAATTTAAATTATAAACCGTTCCGATTTATGTAGCCTAAAATCACGAACCCCTATCGAGGCGTGCCGCTAGGCGTTTATAAGGTTATACCCCTATTTCGAACGCATTAGAAAATGTTTCGAGTCCAAATTCGATCGTATGGAGAAGATAGGTTTTTGGACCAGTTATAATATTGAATTTTCGATTAAATTTCAGCGCGTTTGCTTATCGTACGGCCAAACGATCACTCCAAACATTACGAAATTTGAAATCCAATAATAATACAATATTACGGATCTAATAGAATAGGTTTCGTCGAAATCCGAGACTGTGCCCCGGAAGGCTATTTTTAAATTCAATTTAAACGATAAAATTTTAAATCTTAACAAAACACTTCCAAATTCAATTTTGAGAGTTCTACCACCTTCAGTATTATTAACATGCATTTTAGAAGCCTTCAAATTATTTTTAACTGGCCTAAAATTCCAGATTCAACATTTTACCAAACTTCAAATTATTTAATTTAATAATTAAATTACCCCATAAATAGTGATATTTGAAATTCAAGTTAAAAATTCATTTTGAATATTTAAAATCAATTAAATATTTCAATTTCAAATATCTAAAAATTCTGGGTCGTTACAATTTCAAAATTCAACATTTCGTATTTATTTCAAATTATTTTGAAATCATATATATCTACATTTATATATACATATTTATCCATTTCATCTCAATCTCACTTTAAATTTTAACCCATCCTTGTTTTTTTTTTAGTTCAAAACAACTTCATCTTCAACAACTCTTGTTTTTAAACAGTGTTTCCATATTCAAAAATATTCTAAATAACATTACTTATTATTTCCTTAACATTTAAAACCATTCCAATTTTCTAGACTAAGATTTTAAAACTTCACAATTTATATCCATTTTTAATTCCTTTTTTTATTTTATAAGTTCCAGTTTTACTTCCTTAAACATCTCATTCTACTTTATCAGTATTTATTTAAAAATAAACATCCCTTTATTAAGACCCGACAACCGATTTATGATTATTATCATATCAAACACACCATACGTTCCATCATAATTCACAATAAAATATAATAAGGGTAACTTATTTGAAACATTTTGAAAATTCCTTTGAATTTTCTCAAGATTTAATTTTAGGGTTTGAATCCATTTTTACTTAGCTTATTTGCAAAGTTAATCCTTATCAAATTTCTATTTGGTTATATGTGCTTTACCACTTAAATCTTATGGCCTTATTTAATTTTAATAACAACAACCAATTACCTTATATATATAATAATTAGAAAAACCACTTCTTTATATATCAAAATTTAAGCTTATATAAAAATCATTTTTAAAACCGTTTTTAAAATCATTATATAAGAAAATAACAAGTACGCTCTCATATAATACACTCAACTCATTCTAGGGTACTAGTGACCCTATCTCTAATAAGTAATCCCCACCAGAGCCAAGGTTCTCGCTTAACCTTCCAGCTCTGATACCACTGTGACGGCCCGAAAGATTTTCGACCCCAAAAAAATCGACACTAATACGTTCACTGTATAAGTGCCGAGCAATCGAGTGCCGAAAACTCCAGACTGTGGGTTAAGAAGAAAAAAGGTAGAAGAAGAAACAAAACAACAACACAGAATCTCACAATCGTAGCGGAACAAATATAATATACAAATAACAGCATTCTATACAATGAAAAGCTGTAACAGTCAATATATACACAAGATATCAGAGTACAACAAATTTAGACAGTTAAATAACCTGTCCTATACTACTGTCTATATAGTATACTACACCACGGAAAATAATCAATATGTCTCCGCCATCCAGCTCGTCCCCTGAGCTCCAGAACGTCCTAACCTGAAAATCTGTAATACTCGGTCTGACCCGAGCATTACAATAAAGTAACACCCGAGTCAGGCTGGAAACCAGCGTGAGAAAACCTCTTTAATTTGAAATATTTAAGTTGTAAAAACGCCTTTGAAAATCAAAGTAACCCGTCCAACATTACGAGTTCTTATCTTTTATAACCAAAACTTTGTTGCTAAGTCCATTATTTAAAATAATCTTTAAATGCAGTTACTTATTCAAAATAGTCGAATTTACTTAATTTTATTTAATTCCAGCCTATTTGATTTTATAATCAAATCTATAAAGAACTATAGTGCTTATTAAATCGAAGTGGTTCCGGATATCGCTGATATCCGATCCCGGTCTCTTTGAATCCAAACGCCATCTTTAAGCCTAGTTGTTTTTTTACAAACAATTCAAATTTCAAAATGCCACCCTTTCCATAAAAATCCCATCACAAAGTCTATTCAAATAAACGGCTCACATTTCATAACAAAATACTCTTCCCTTATAAATCCCCACCGTGAATTTATAATCCCAAGTTATCCACTGATAAATATTTCACTTTATTTATATACCCCGTTTATAGATTCCATAATCTCCTTCTCTTTTTAATCATTATTTTCAAAACACTTAATCGATTTTCAAACCGATTCTCTGCATTAAATTACCTTCAAAGTTTATTTCTCGATTTATCTAAATTATTTCAAAATCCGTTAATTCCAGGTTTACTCCTTTATTATGATTTAAAATCTTATTTAAAACTGAAATACCAATTTCATGCTTCTTTCAAGATCCCCTTTTATTTTTTTTCTCCAACTCATTCAAATCTTGAATTTAGAAATAAATCCTTTTCTTTAAAACCGTATCACTTAAGTCCTCAAACTCTTTTACTCCCATTCATTTAAAATCTATATTATTATTATTTTCACACTCGGACTTTATTTAATAAAATCTTTAAATCAAACATTTATTCTTTTCCCAATTTAATCTTTATTTCAAATAAATTTACTATAATTATTTTACTTAAAAAAATTTCTTTTATTTTCCTTCAAAAATCCAATCTTTATATTTTTGATATCTCAATATACCTAAAATTTATTCAGTCAAACCAAACATTCAATATTTTCAATTACCAATATAATCTATCACATATTACTAATTAAATCATATCATAGAATATGAGATAATTCAATGTTTTGAGGAATCTAGTTGGATCCCTCCAACCTGTTTCCCTGCATCCACAGTTGTTAGCACAATATAAAAATACCAATACCACTTCGAGGGGGATATCACGGTATATAGGGTCATCCGCTATTATGCGGGGCACATAGGGTCTCATTCGCTATATAATGCGGGAATATCAATCACTCCAATATATATATATATATATATATATACTACTATATATAATATCACATCCAGACCGATAATAAATTATCAATTCAAGCAATCAATCCAATAAATTTAATTTTAACTAATTAAATTAACTGATAATCCAATTTGAGTGGGATTAACTCACCTTTGACTTTTGTTTTGTAAATCCGACCCAAACTGGCTATTTCGTTCACGATTTTGGATCTTGTACAAACATTGTATGGTTTATTAATATTTGAACCAATCGAACAATCTATTTCTATTTATTTATTTCATTTAAACTAATAATTTGGTTTTAATTTAATTTTAAACTAATTTTCCCTATAATAAATATCTTTAGTAACTAAAATAATTAAATAAGTTTACTAAATAAATTAATCTCCATATTAAATCATTTTAAAATTAAACTAGTAAATTTTGAATGTGTATATGTATGTATATTTTTTATAGGAATATATTTATATATTTTTCCTTTCTTTTTTTGTAAATAATCAAAAGTAATAATTTCTTTACTGTTAAAAACTTTCCTCTTTAATATACTTTATATTTGTAAAAATAAAGACTTGATCTTAAAATCCTTACTTTTCCCCTTCTCTTTAAATATATATATATATATATATAATAAAACTGCTATAGCTTACTGTAAGTTTAAACTCTAATTCATATATATTTATTTATTTATTTTCCTGCAACCAGTATATCTATATATATAATTAATAAAATTAACTAAAATACCTCACTGCCTGCAACAGCTCTTCGACTATCTCGAACCCACCATCAATCGATCGGCAACTGCCCATCAGAACGTCCTCCTCGACCACTTCTCCTCTGTCGTGATCTCACTCGCCCGATCGAATTTCATACGAATTCGAGCCAAACCCGCAGTTGCCCAAAGCCACCCTAACACTCGTCTTGAACCACACCACCGCCACGACTCGAACATCGACATCGCATCGACTGCTTCCACGCTTCCTCTCCAGACGCATGCGCGCGCACGAGTTCGAGCACCCAGATTTATCGACCACCCACAATCATGTAACGACCCGTATTTTCACGGATCGAAACATCGTAAAATAGTTGACCTTTAGATGCATTGCTGTTAAGTCGTTTCAGATTTTGGCAGAATTTTGTTTAAAGTCCTAAGTCGTAGCCGACTTATGAGTTTTGGACGAGTTAAGTGATAAGTCTGGGCGAGTTAATGACTTAAGGGGTAGGTCGGCGACGACCTAAGGAAGATAGGGGAGTGATTTAAGTCGGTTGACAGTTTGGAACGACTTAAGGATAGAGTTAGGTCATAGTGACCGACTTAAGATATAGTGGACGACTTAAGGTTTTAACCGAGTTAAGAGATAGGTCACTATGTATTAGGTCGTTTGGTAGCTTGATTTGTTAGGTCGTAGACGATCTAAGATTAGTTAGGTCGTAGCCTAATTGAGTCGTGGCCGTGTTAAGGAGATAACGCTAAGTGTTAGGTCGCTCGTAGTTATGTCGTATATAGTTAGGTCATGTTGGGTTGGGTCGTTAATGAGTTAGGAACGACCTATAGTATTTGACCGACCTAAGGAAGTTAGGTCGGCAACGACCTAAGGAACTGGTGAGTAGCGACCTAAGGGTTAGTATCCTACGGTAGTTAGCGACCTAGTGGTTAGTGTAGTTAGGTCGTGAGCGACCTAGTGTTCAGTTAGGTTGAGAGCGACCTAAGTTTGGAGGATGGATAGTTAGGTCGTCTAGACGACTTAGGAGTTTGGTTGGAAGTCTCTGTGTTGGTTAAGTCGCGAGCGCTGCTAAGTCATAACTCGTAGATAGGTTGGCCTGGTAGGTCGTGAGTGCGCTTGGGCTTAGGTCGTTAGGTCACACGCCTGCGATATGTTAGGTCGTAGGAGTGTTAAGCGGTTAAGTTGTAGGTCATATGGGTTGTTAGGTCGAAGACTTAGGTCGGTGGGGGTCTTAGGTCGTAGGTCGGAGACGACCTAACTCCGAGTAGACGATCTAAGGGGATTTTCAGCTATAAATAGGAGGGCTTTGTTACATTTTTGGGATCCGGATTTCGAAGCGACGAAGTGCTGCCATTTTTAGAGCTCGACTTCTATACTTCTTCACTTCTTTTCTCCACTCTAGTCTAGTGATTCTATCCATCCAAGTTGAAGATCAAATTGAAGATTCAAGAGCTTGGATTGAAGATCTTCATCCTTTGAAGTGAGATTTCTTCGTTTGAAGCGGATTCGTGATAGATCAAGTTTGATCCTACGCTGTCCAGATCTGAAGCGTGTTGATTTGAGGTTGTTTTGGTGATTTGGTGAGTGGTGATTATCTCTCACACGGATCCAAAGGAGTATATCGGATTGTTGGCTCGATTTGGTGTTAAAATAATGATTTCCATACATTTTCTTCATCCTAAGTGTAGATCCATATAGATCCATTGTTCATGATGATGTTACATCCATTTTACTAAGTGTTAACCTATGCAAGTTCATTCATCAAGATTATAGAGACATTGTTCATGTTTTCATGCTTATTAGACTTTCAACTCTTTAATTACGAAATTGCCATTATTGTTATAATTTTCTACTTAGATCATATTTGAATGCTTGATTGCTTGGATTAATGTTTGATTTGGTTGATTGTTATGAATTAGATGATTGATGATTTGATTTTGATTGAGGATGATTCAAAAGCTAAGGGAAAGGCTCTTGAATTGGAAAAGCTGCTTGTGGCATATGTAGCGGATGGTAAAGCTCTTATGCATAGATTCGATGATGATGATGTTGAGATGAAGCTTTGCGAGGATGTGATGAAGCGAGGCAGGGTATGAGATAGTCTTGGTCTAATCCAGACGGGATCATTCCAAGTAGGTTGATAACTCGGTGATATGGTTCGAGTTTGAGGATAATGGATGCTCGAGAGGCGCTTGAGCTAGTATGGAAATAGTTGTCGAGGAGGATGACTAGAAGGCTGAGATCTCATCGTTGTTGAAGGTTCTAGCATGCTCAAAGCAAGAGTACGTTGGGCAGATTCGATAGTCCCTGAAGGCTACAGATTGGTAGTCAAGTACTCTGGGCAGATTCGATAGTCCTAGGCACGGGTCACGATGACGTGCGGGAGTTATGTCTAGAACCGGGGTTTCCATTAGCCCTTGACGGACGGCTGAAAGAATGTGCCGGTCATTCAATTAACGGTGATATCGAAGCAATGATAACAGTGATAGCCAGAGTCATGGATGTTTGGTTGTATCGTCATTCGGTCTCAAGAGCAGTGTTTTCTGGGTGCTTATCTGATCTTGGTTTAGGCCTTAGGGGTTTGTACTTGGAAAACATCGCCCTTGACTCGAGTGATAATTTCTTTACTTTACATTGTATGCTCTGCTATGTTTGCTTCTGCTTAGTGTGTGTCTGGGGGCTGTCACTGTAGAAAGAGGTTGGAGTGGGAGGGTTGTATTCCTATTCCTTTTCCTTTATGCTCTTTTGGTATGTTGTTAGTTAATTTACTGCTCACTAAGACTGTTGTCTGACTCGAGGCTTTATGTTTAACTCTTATTGCCTTGGGCTGTTCGTCCATTTTGGGACGGGCAGACTAGGTAGCAGGTGACAGGTGCTGTTCTCTTCTCACGATGCTGATATCGAAGATGAGCTGAAGGGTTGCATATTATCTTCTTATATGTACTGGATGTTCCGCTGCTTTGTATTCTCTGAGTGATTTGTAGTGAGGCTTGTTGTATTGACTATTCAGATGTTTGTATTCAACTATTATGAAGTTTTATTGATGAGATTCTATTCTGTGAAGCTTCACTATATATATATTCTATTGTATTTTGTCCATGCGCTGTGAGTAATACGATAGATTCTGTTGTTTTAATTTACCCTGACAATCGTCCATGGCTGCCTGGCACACTTTACAGCGCACTTTCTCTAGGTTCGGTGCAGGGGTTATGGGCGGTCATCACATTTGGTATCAGAGCTTTGGTTAATCGATTTTACCCAACGCTCGCTGACGTAACTACGTATGAGAGACGTAATTGTATTTTGATGGATGATTACTATATATAATATAGTAGCTTAGTAGAGTTTGAGTCCTTTATGCAGTTGTTTCTCAAGATGTGCTGACCATTCCTTTTTATAGATATTGAGAATGAGTCGAAGAGGGAGACCAGCTGCTAGGGAAGGCCGTGCTACTAAGGGGGCTGCTGATTATGCAGCCATGTTCGAAGCTATGATGACTTCGATCATGAGAAGGATGCCAGCTCCGGGGCCATCGGTGGATGTTGGAGTTCAAGTTCAAACTCCAAAACCGGTGGATTTTGCTAAGCTGTGTAAGGACTATACTGCTCTTGGAGGGAAGGTTTTCTTGGGAACAGAATCAACTATTGAGGTCCAGAGGTGGATAGATGCTTGTAAAAGGATCTTTGGTGATTTGGGAATTGAGGATGCGACTAAGAGGAAGTTGGCATCGAGACAGCTTCAAGGGAGAGCCTCTGTTTGGTGGAACTCTATTACCATCAATACTCCGGAGGAAGAGATTACTTGGGAGCAATTCCAAGTCAGATTTGAGGCTAAGTTCATTTCTACAGCTCAGAAGTCTGTTCTGTTCAAGAAGTTTGTGGAGCTCAAGCAAGGTGGAAGACCAGTTCTTGAGTATGTTTCTGAGTTTGAAGCTTTGTCCAAGTATGCCCGGTCATATATCGAATCTGCATATCAGAAGAATGAGAAGTTTATGACAGGCTTGGACAGTTATCTTGGGAGGCAGTTGGTGGATCATTTGGACGATTCATTTGAGAAGCTTGTGGAGAAAGCTCTCAGGCATGAGAGTCTGTTTCCTAAGGAAGGATCGGTTGTTGCTGTGACCAGGGAAGTGTCTAAACCCCAGCAGGGTGGAAACAAGAAGAGGAAGCAGCAGCAGCAGAAGGGTAAGGATGGCCAGAAGAAGCCGAAGGGCGAAGTGACTTGCTACAATTGTCAGCAGAAGGGCCATTTCTCGAAGGATTGTAAGAATCCGAATGCACCGATGAAGTGTCACAACTGTGACAAGCCGGGGCATTTCAGGAAGAATTGTCCAGAACCGAGGAGGGACAAGCAGATTGTGCAAGCTTATGCTTTGGGAGCTGTTCCGTCGTCTTCGAAAGCTCCTACCGCTGAAGAGAAGGGAAAGAGTGTGGTGGTTCAAGGTACTCTTTTCCTATGTGGTGTTCCAGTTAGAGTTCTGTTTGATACTGGGGCGTCGTTTGTTTGTAGTGAACTCGTAGGCCGGTTAGGTTTGGAACCGGATATTGTTGATAGGTCATTGGTTGTGACTAATCCAGTTGGGGGTTCGTCTTGTTTGTGTATGTTATGCCGTGGTCTGATTGTATCGAGTCATGGTTGCTCTTTTGTTTGTGATTGTTTTGTTCTGAACTTTGCAGGGTTCGGAATTATTTTGGGTATGAACTGGCTTAGGAAGTATGCGGCTAAGGTTGATTGCGAAAGGTTGGAGGTGACAGTCGAGAATGTGGAGGGGCGAAAGATTGTGATACGATGTAAGCATGAAGAAGGCGTCTTCATGAGCTTCATGTATTCGCTAGTTGTTCCACGGGATGGACTGTCATTAGTGCCAATCGCGAATGGATTCGAGGATGTATTTGACGAAGTCAAAGGGTTGCCGCCGCATAGAGAGATCGAGTTTCGTATAGATCTAGTTGAAGGAGCCAGACCTGTTGTGATGCCTCTTAGGCGGATGGCGCCTAGGGAACAACAAGAGTTGAGGGTGCAAGTTGATGATCTTTTGCAGAAAGGATTCATTCGGCGTAGTGTGTCCGAATGGGGTGCACCAGTTGTATTCGCAACCAAAGCAGATGGATCGCTGAGGTTGTGCGTCGATTATCGTGAGCTGAATAAGGTGACTAAGAAGAACAAGTATCCATTGCCGAGAATAGATGACTTGTTTGATCAGCTTCACGAAGCTAAGGTGTTTTCTCAGATGGATTTGGCAACGAGATTTCACCAGTTGAGAGTGGCTAAGGATAGTGTGCCGAAGACAGCTTTTAGGACACCATCCGGTTTCTTTGAGTGGCTGGTAATGCCGTTTGGATTGACTAATGCGCCAGCATATTTTGTGGATCTTATGAATAGAGAGTTCAGGGATCAGTTGAACAAGTTTGTACTTGTGTTCGTGGATGATATTCTGATTTATTCCAGAACTGAAGAAGAGCACAAGACGCACTTGCGTATTGTTTTGGAAATCTTATGGAAACGTCAGCTGAAGGCTAAGTTTTCGAAGTGTCACTTCTGGAAGAGTGAAGTGAGGTTCTTAGGCCATGTTATTTCTGGAAGCGGAATAGCGATTGATCCCGCTAAGGTGGCAGCAATCCAGGATTGGGTTAGACCTAAGAATGCATCTGATGTGAGAAGTTTTCTTGGATTAGCAGGATATTATCGACGGTTTATCAAAGACTTCTCCAAGATAGCTGCACCGTTAACAGGATTGACAAAGAAGAACCAAGTGTTCAGATGGGATGCTAAGTGTGAGCAAGCTTTCGGAATCCTGAAAGAGCGATTGACAAGTGCTCCTGTTTTGACTATTCCTAGTGGGAATGATGAGATGGTGGTTTACACCGACGCATGTGGTACTGCACTTGGAGCAGTGCTGATGCAGAAGGATAAAGTTGTTGCGTATGCCAGTCGACAACTGAAGCCGCATGAAAGGAATTACCCGACTCATGATTTGGAGTTAGCGGCGATTGTTTTTGCTCTGAAGATGTGGAGACATTATCTATTGGGAGTTCGATTCGAGCTGTTTACAGATCATAAGTCGTTGAAGTATCTTTTCTCCCAAAAGGATTTGAATCTTCGGCAGCAACGTTGGCTAGAGTTTTTGGCATCATATGATTTTGGTATAGCTTATACTTTGGGAAAAGGTAACGCAGTGGCAGATGCGTTAAGTCGAAGACATGCAGGATTAGGAGCCATGTTTTCAGAATGGAAGAATCTCGAGTATTTAGCTGGATTTGACTTCAGGCCTAGATGCGAATTGGAACCTGAGATGTTGGCAAACTTATCAATAAGACCGACTCTTGTGGGAAGGATTGGCGAGAGTCAAAAGCGAGATGATAAGATTGTCAAAATTATCCATGATTTGGAATCTGGATTGGACCCAGAAAAGGATAAAGGTTTCGAGGTCGATCAAGAGGGTTGGCTTCGAAAGCAAGGACGACTAGTTGTTCCCAATATAGATGAATTGAGGAGTGAGGTTCTGAAGGAAAGTCATCACTCAAAGCTGACAATTCATCCGGGTGGAAATAAGATGTATCGGGATATGAAGAGAACCTACTACTGGGAAGGCATGAAGAAGGATGTTGGAAATTTTATTTCCAAATGCATGAACTGCTAGTTGGTAAAAGCCGAACAGAAGAAGCCAAGTGGATTGCTTCAGCCATTAGAAGTTCCTACATGGAAGTGGGAGCAGGTATCGATGGATTTTATTGATGGACTACCTAGAACAAGAACGGGAAATGAAGGGATTTGGGTCATCGTAGATCGTCTGACTAAGAGCGCAAGATTCATTCCTGTTCGATCGACTAGGACTGCATCAAAGTTGGCTGAGTTGTATGTTAAGTGGATAGTTCGATTCCATGGTATTCCGAAGAGTATAGTGAGCGATCGAGACCCATTGTTCACCAGTGGATTTTGGAAGAGCTTCCAGGAAGTTTTGGGAACCGAGTTGTGTTTGAGTACAGCTTATCACCCTCCAACCGATGGTCAGACCGAGCGAGTCAACCGAGTTTTGGAAGATCTTCTTAGAGCTTGTGTTTTGGATTTTGGAGGATCATGGGAAGATCACCTTCATTTGGTGGAATTTTCATACAACAACAGTTACCAGTCAAGCATTGGTATGGCACCGTATGAGGCATTGTATGGAAGACCATGTAACTCTCCGACATGTTGGTTAGAAACTGGAGAAAAGCTGATACTTGGGCCAGAGATGATTCGACAGACTTCGGATTGTATAGAGATCATTCGGCAACGAATGAAGGCAGCCCAAGACCGTCAGAAGAGTTATGCCGATAAGCGTCGAAAGGATTTGGAATTCGACGTAGGTGACATGGTTTTTGTGAAGATTTCTCCACTGAAGAATGATATTCGATTCGGGAAGAAAGGGAAATTGACTCCGAGATTTGTTGGACCATTCCCGATCATCGAGCGAACTGGAAAGCTCGCCTATAGATTGGAATTACCTGAGAAGATGTCGAGTGTGCACAATGTTTTTCATGTATCATATCTACGGAAGTATGTGCACGACTCGAATATGGTGGTTTCTGCTGATAGCTGTGAAGACTTCGAAGTTGATCCAGTCGATAGAAGACCTCGTAAGCCGCTTCGTGTTGTGGATACCGACACGAAACAGCTTAGGAGGAAGATAGTTAAGTTACCCAAGATACAATGGAGTGATGATGATAACGACTGTACGTGGGAGGTGGAAGAGAGGATGAAGGCAGCTCATCCTGAACTCTTCAAGGTATGGCCCTAAGGTGTCGTGTCATCTCACGATATTGTAACTTGTCCTGGTTTTAGAATTCTGCATGCTAAGCTAGAATTGGGTGCATGGTCTGTTGATTGCTATGGATGGCAGGCATGCAGAATAGTATTTGATTGCTTTGTTTGTTTGGAATTTCGGGGGCGAAATTCCTAAGGGGGAGAGAATGTAACGACCCGTATTTTCACGGATCGAAACATCGTAAAATAGTTGACCTTTGGATGCATTGCTGTTAAGTCGTTTCAGATTTTGGCAGAATTTTGTTTAAAGTCCTAAGTCGTAGCCGACTTATGAGTTTTGGACGAGTTAAGTGATAAGTCTGGGCGAGTTAATGACTTAAGGGGTAGGTCGGCGACGACCTAAGGAAGATTGGGGAGTGATTTAAGTCGGTTGACAGTTTGGAACGACTTAAGGATAGAGTTAGGTCATAGTGACCGACTTAAGATATAGTGGACGACTTAAGGTTTTGACCGAGTTAAGAGATAGGTCACTATGTATTAGGTCGTCTGGTAGCTTGATTTGTTAGGTCGTAGACGATCTAAGATTAGTTAGGTCGTAGCCTAATTGAGTCGTGGCCGTGTTAAGGAGATAACGCTAAGTGTTAGGTCGCTCGTAGTTATGTCGTATACAGTTAGGTCGTGTTGGGTTGGGTCGTTAATGAGTTAGGAACGACCTATAGTATTTGACCGACCTAAGGAAGTTAGGTCGGCAACGACCTAAGGAACTGGTGAGTAGCGACCTAAGGGTTAGTATCCTACGGTAGTTAGCGACCTAGTGGTTAGTGTAGTTAGGTCATGAGCGACCTAGTGTTCAGTTAGGTTGAGAGCGACCTAAGTTTGGAGGATGGATAGTTAGGTCGTCTAGACGACTTAGGAGTTTGGTTGGAAGTCTCTGTGTTGGTTAAGTCGCGAGCGCTGCTAAGTCATAACTCGTAGATAGGTTGGCCTGGTAGGTCGTGAGTGCGCTTGGGCTTAGGTCGTTAGGTCACACGCCTGCGATATGTTAGGTCGTAGGAGTGTTAAGCGGTTAAGTTGTAGGTCGTATGGGTTGTTAGGTCGAAGACTTAGGTCGGTGGGGGTCTTAGGTCGTAGGTCGGAGACGACCTAACTCCGAGTAGACGATCTAAGGGGATTTTCAGCTATAAATAGGAGGGCTTTGTTCCATTTTTGGGATCCGGATTTCGAAGCGACGAAGTGCTGCCATTTTGAGAGCTCGACTTCTATACTTCTTCACTTCTTTTCTCCACTCTAGTCTAGTGATTCTATCCATCCAAGTTGAAGATCAAATTGAAGATTCAAGAGCTTGGATTGAAGATCTTCATCCTTTGAAGTGAGATTTCTTCGTTTGAAGCGGATTCGTGATAGATCAAGTTTGATCCTTCGCTGTCCAGATCTGAAGCGTGTTGATTTGAGGTTGTTTTGGTGATTTGGTGAGTGGTGATTATCTCTCACACGGATCCAAAGGAGTATATCGGATTGTTGGCTCGATTTGGTGTTAAAATAATGATTTCCATACATTTTCTTCATCCTAAGTGTAGATCCATATAGATCCATTGTTCATGATGATGTTACATCCATTTTACTAAGTGTTAACCTATGCAAGTTCATTCATCAAGATTATAGAGACATTGTTCATGTTTTCATGCTTATTAGACTTTCAACTCTTTAATTACGAAATTGCCATTATTGTTATAATTGTCTACTTAGATCATATTTGAATGCTTGATTGCTTGGATTAATGTTTGATTTGGTTGATTGTTATGAATTAGATGATTGATGATTTGATTTAGATTGAGGATGATTCAAAAGCTAAGGGAAAGGCTCTTGAATTGGAAAAGCTGCTTGTGGCATATGTAGCGGATGGTAAAGCTCTTATGCATAGATTCGATGATGATGATGTTGAGATGAAGCTTTGCGAGGATGTGATGAAGCGAGGTAGGGTATGAGATAGTCTTGGTCTAATCCAGACGGGATCATTCCAAGCAGGTTGATAACTCGGTGATATGGTTCGAGTTTGAGGATAATGGATGCTCGAGAGGCGCTTGAGCTAGTATGGAAATAGTTGTCGAGGAGGATGACTAGAATGCTGAGATCTCATCGTTGTTGAAGGTTCTAGCATGCTCAAAGCAAGAGTACGTTGGGCAGATTCGATAGTCCCTGAAGGCTACGGATTGGTAGGATTCGATAGTCCTAGGCACGGGTCACGATGACGTGCGGGAGTTATGTCTAGAACCGGGGTTTCCATTAACCCTTGACGGACGGCTGAAAGAATGTGCCGGTCATTCAATTAACGGTGATATCGAAGCAATGATAACAGAGCCAAATCTATCACTTGATCAAAAGTTCTGTCAGCATAAGGTAGTATAGCCCTGCTAAGCCCTGGGTTCAATCCCTTGATGTATCTATCATTTTTGGATGCTTCATCAGCCACTAACATTGCCCCATAGGTAGACAATCCCTCAAACTTCTGGGTGTATTCTGTGACATTCATAGTCCCCTGTCTAAGTTTGATGAACTCCTCAAGTAAAGTGGTTTTTGCTGAGGCTGGAACAAACCTTGCCTCTAACATCTCCTTAAATTGATTCCAATTAATATCATTTTCATTCCGGCCAGCTATGATCACCTCCCACCAACTCAAAGCTGCACCTTTTAATTGCCTTGAGGCCACTTGCCTCTTCCTTTGGTCATCTAGTTGCATATCAGTGAAGATCCTCTCTAATGTCCTCAGCCATGCTTGAATCTCCATTACACTTTCAGTTCCTTCAAAGCTCTTGCCTCCCAAGTTGGTATAAGTCTTCAATAACTTGGAGAGCTCCTCATGTGGGTTCTCAGGTCTGTGCCCAATTCCATCTCTCAAAACTCTCACAAATTCCTGCATGTCAAGCATTTGTGGTGTGCTAGATCCTCCTTGATGATGAGACCCCCTTCCTACCATATTTCTAAAAGTATATGTATTTCATCTTATTAGTTTATAACACTTAGCTTTAATTTTAAATTGATTGTATCTTTCTTATTTAATCATTGTGTATGTCACATGCACACACATACATACATTCAGGGAATACTTATAAACAGTCAAATATACAAACAACCTAGTATAAACATAAGCATACAAACATTTTGCTATGTTAATTAAAACATAGCTCTGATACCAAATGAAATGACCCTCCTATTTACACACTTATTTTATTGGTGATTTTTTTTTTTAGAGATGATATATAGATATATCATCTATTACAAATATATTTCCCAGGGTCATTTTTCTTTCTCTAATAAACAAAAATATATCCAGGATCTTTCACAATATAGAAATATTGTTTTAATTCTAAATCATTTTTAACATACATATATGAAGATATCTATGTTATATTCTACTTGAATCAGAGCATGATAATAAGTAGAAATCCTTTTTAAATTTGCAAAACTGTGATAAATTCCCTTTTAAATTAAAACTTAATGTATCCTGATTTTTGACTATAGTGTCCACTGGGAATATGTACCTTAGACTGTTATTATAATTAAGAAATAACCAAGCAACAATCAGTGGAAAGCAAGCTTATAATATAGATGATTGTCTTAAAGTCTGAATATTATCAAACTCAGGTTAAAAGAAAGTGGATCCTAAGTGAACACAAGCAACATCTAGGCGTAATGGAAACGCGCCTAACTTATTCATGCAAGGTCACTAGTTCGAGTACTATGCTGGTCGGTTCAAACACAATTTTTGTTTTTCTTTTTATTTTCTCCTGTATGGCTAAAATCTGATACCTACCTATAATTGTACATATATTTTTAAATTTTGCCTATAACCTAACATACAAAACAGTTCTTCTTGCATAACTATTTTTAAAACCCATTCTTTCAACTGTTTTAAGAATTTACATTTATATTTTTGCCCAATATCAACATGTACACAGATATACATGTACATGTCAGTGTTTTTGTTCTTTTTCCAGAAAACTGAGCTCAATTGTTCCCTTGCTTCATTGATTTGAAGTGAAACATTGGCCTGACCTATGGCCTAACCATATGGTTACCCTGGCCAGTCTTTTGTTGGCATTTTTACAACCCAGATTATATACAAAACATTGATACCTTTCCTTTCCAAAAGCATGTATATATATTTGTATGAATCAGAGATTTTATGATCAGATATATATCATTCTTCCTAATCATACTTCTCTTCCGAAAAATACATCTTCAGGGTATAAACACTTTTTCTTGCATCTGGACTTATGTCAATATTATAAATTGAGGATATAGCAGTTTAATTCTTTTCTGGGTGTGCTCAATATAATTTTCTATATATATCTATATTCTTTTTGAAAGAACTCAGGATTAACTGAAATCATCATAAAATGATTATGCTTATAAAATCCAGGTTTATTCTTCTCAAAATCAAAACAACTTTAGCAAATAAGTTTTCAAATCAGTTTAACATCAAGATCCTTAGTACATACCAAATCAGAAATAACCAGAGACAACATAGCACATGTCTCTTACAAGTTCTTCCTACTTAATACATTTAGATAGCCATATTAATCAGGGAATACATGCATGAATTAACACATTCTAGCTTTTATTTCTAATTATCTTAGCATCCTCTATTCCATATCTTTTTAATCTTGCTTACTTAGCTCCATCATAACCTGCAAAAGCATTAGTGGCTGCCTCATTATAAATGAGACACCCCCATGTGCCATGAGCAATAAGGGTCAGATCTATGATCTGGTGTGAGCATTTCTATCATATCCATGATATTAAGCTAAGGAAACAGCATAAATATACTTTGCATACTTGACAGGTATTATCATGTACAATACATAAGAGCAAACATATGCAACAAAACAACTTCTATCTCGAACTGCTAAGGTTGCCTTTTCTTTTTCTTATAAATTCCTGGCCTCATCTGCTATAAGGAATCAAAGGGACACATTGCCATGAACTAATTAACATTATGGCACAAAGATCTCAGGACTTAAACAAGCCATGTGCCAACTTGTCTACTTCAAATAGGACAAGCATTCCAGCAGCCTTTGTAATACCCCAAAATTTTGTGAAAAATCATTTTTGAAAAAATGATTTAATTTTGAAATATTTAGATTTAAATATGGTGAAGTCTCTGGAATAAATAGTGTGCAGGTATAGGTGTGCACGTGCACACTGAAATGGCACAAGGAAAAACTCCAGATTTCTTGGATTTAAAACAAGAATTAAAGGGCAATACAAACATGATTTGGCAACATGGTTGTTTGATTTCTGAAATTATATGGATCATCTTAGAAAATAAGAAAAGTAGGTTTTACTTTAAATCAGTAAACAAAATTTTATTTAAAACCCAGAAGAGAAAATTATGTATATTAGTAAACCTGTATACATATAGGTACATATGCTTCTGAAATTAAAGAGAAATTAAAATAAGCTTAGATAAAATATGTGTACAAATATATATATATTTTTAAGCACTGAAAAGTATATATATATATAAGCAAGTAAAAACTATGACATTAAAATGACATGAAATGTGATACAAGTTAATGAGCTTGTATAGGCAAAAATAGCAAAGGGGATTTTCAGAAATAATTAAAATAAAAATAGGATAGTCACACTTTTAACATGACTAGGAGAGTGGCCATTTTCTGAAAAGTAAAAGAAAGAAAATGCAGCCTTTAAATTAGTTAATATGGCCGGGGTATTATGAATGAAAAATGCATGATGCTAGCCAGGACAGAAATGGAATTCTGTTTCAACAAAACCCTAGAGGAAAAAATGTTTATAAATAGGCAGTTTAGCCAGTAGAATCATTTTTACCCCGAGCTGCACAAAAATAAGAAAAGAAGGAAAATATTGGAAGAAAGGAGAGAACACTCCAACAAGAATTTTCTGGATTAAACATTTAGGTGAGTAATCTCACTAAGTTCATGGCATTAAGACCTGAGATGAGGCAGCCACTTTTTATTTCCATTTATATATATTTCTGGTTTTGATGTATATGATTTCATCAATGCTTTTTGGATGTTTTATTTTAAATCTGATATGATTTAATATGGATGATTTTGGATGATCTTTGATTGGTTGAGACATTTGTCTTTGGATGAGTATCATACTGATTTATTTATACTCATAAATGTTAAAGTTTAGGACCTTAAAAATTATATAGAGAATACTCTCAACTGTTATAGATCTATGGCATGGAAACTTTATAAAAATAATTGGAGCTGCATTATACTTGGTATAAGTGCTGAGGCTTGAAAAGAAAAATGTTAAGGGTGCAATAGAAATTTTCTAAGTGCTGAGCC
This sequence comes from Allium fistulosum, assembly GCA_030737815.1. Classification (NCBI taxonomy): domain Eukaryota; kingdom Viridiplantae; phylum Streptophyta; class Magnoliopsida; order Asparagales; family Amaryllidaceae; genus Allium; species Allium fistulosum. The sequence continues at coordinate 243,422,364 of CM060902.1, forward strand.
CTTAATCAAATCAAAAAAAAAAGAAAAACTCACAAGCTAAAATTATGATTGAACCAGATCTTGAATCTGAATCAATCATAAAGGCTTGCAGATCAATATAACATGCCATGCCTCTTTTACAGTTGAAAATGTTCTTATATTTTACCAAGATCAAGACATATTGACCCCATTTAGGAAATAACTGTCTGATTATTTCTGAGGAGAATTATGCTAGAAGAAATTATGGATGCTTCCATGTTGGCAGTGATATGTTCACTTAGCATATTTGATGATAGGATTTAAGACAATACACTAGTAAATAAACTAGGGAAGGGAAGGCCAAGAAAGCTGCTGGAATGCTTGTCATATTTGAAGTATGCAAGTTGGCACATGGTTTGTTTAAGCCCTGAGATCTTTGTGCAATGATGTGAATTAGTTCATTGCAATGTGTCCCAGTGATTCCTTAATAGCAGATGAGGCAGGGATTTAAATTGAGTATTACAACCTGTATATGAAGAAATAGGAATATGGATATTTTCTTAGGTTGAATGGTATGGAACCAAGATGATTCCAGTAAATGAAATTGTTGCAAATAGATAATTATGTTTACATGATTTTGTATGCAAGTATAAGAATGATAAATGAATATATCATACCTGAACCAACTTAATTATACTAAAATAATTGATTGCAGAAATTTGCTTAAATAACAAGTTAGTACCCTTATATTCTCTATTGCTTAATATCATGAATGAATTGATGTTACTCATACCAGATCATAGATCTGACCCTTGTTTGCTCATGGCATATGGGGTGTCTCATTTTAAAATGAGGCAGCCACTTATGCTCTTTCAGGTAACCCAGGCACTAAGTAAAAATGAAGTAATGGCTGTTATGGAGGAGTGAATGAACATGCTAGCTAGTTTCAATAAGAGTTTAAATTGATTATATCTGCATGTATTCAGGAAAAATTTTATGTTTCTAAGATTTCCAGTCATGTAATGAATTCTATTATGGTTAGATGAACTAGTTGTATCATGCTAAATATACTGTTATGCATTAAGGTTTAAAATCTCAAGGGAAAAATCTGAGTGGGAAACAATGAAATGATTTTAATTATTGATATGGATGTTTGGAGGAGAAACATGCATATGTAGTTGAGCTACTGTTTTGTATAATTTATATTATGTATTAGTTAATCTTGAGACATAACAGAGCACTGAGTTTTAGAACAAAATCTGGATTTAGCAAAAAGAAAACTTAACAGGATTTTATTATCTTTTACTGAAATGCTTTGTAATTAAGTTTGAATTCATTTCTGAATTGTATTGAGAAGAGTAAGATGTTTTCCTAAAAGCTTTAAACAGAATGCAATGAAATTGAACTAGTGTGGCAGATACAGGATTCATGAGTTAACCAGCTTCAATTAAATGAAGTATTGGTTGATCATGATAGATTGTATTCTGAAAATAAAAATTGCATTTCAAAGCTTAGTACATTAGCAATTGATTCACCCAGTTTTCTGGAAAATGAGTAGAAATATTGACATGTACATGTATATCTGTGTACATGTTGATATTTGAGCAAAAATATGATCATAAATTCTTAAAACAGTTGTAGGAATGGGATACAAAAATAGTAAAGTAAGAAGGATTGTTTTGTATGTTGGGTTATAGGCAAAAATTAAACATATATGTACAATTATAGGTAGGTATCAGATTTCTAACCTTTCAGAAAAAAAAAAAAAAACCAAAAATTGTGTTTGAACCGACCTGCATGGTACTCGAACTCGTGACCTCTTGTGTATAAGTTAGGCGCGTTTCCATTACGCCTAGATGTTGCTTGTGTTCACTTAGGATCCACTTTCTTTTATACTGAATCTAATATTATCCAGACTTTAAACACAATCATCTACATTAAAAGCTTGATCACTACTGAATATTACTTGAACATTTCTTGATCCTAATGACAGACTAAAGTACATGTTTCTAGTGGATTTCATGGCCAAAAATCTGAATACAATAATGTATCTGAATTACTAAATCTCTAAATCAAACAGGATGTTATTGAACAAAAAAAAAATAAAGTATATACTCTGAATTTAAACAAGAAGAACACATACATCTTCATATGTATGTGTATGTTATTAGATATGCACCGATATATTTATATTGGTAAGTTATTTTGATCCTGGATATATTTTGGTTATTGGAAAAAAAGAAAATGACCTTGGAAAATATGTTTGTAATGAATGATATATCAATATATCATCTCATAGCAAAAAAAAAAAATCCTTATGAAATTAGGGTGGAAATAGGAGGGTCATTTCAGTTGGTATCAGAGCTATGTTATTCAACATAGTAGAAGTAAGGATCAGGTTCTTAGATAGAAATAAAATTAAAAGGAACTAAATACCAAACTAACCAGCTATGTAAATTATTATTAGCAAACTATGGTAGGGAGACCACCAAATCAGGGAGCAGGATCTTCCCATGCACCACCAATGGTCAATCTGCAAGACTTGGTGAGAGCATTCAGGGATGGGGCAGGACAAAGGCAAGAAAATCCCTATGAAGAACTCTCAAAACTGCTTAAGACATATACTCATTTAGGAGGCAAAAGCTTTGAAGGGACAGAGAGTATCATGGAAATTCAAACATGGTTGAGAACATTGGAAAGAATTTTCAATGACATGCAACTTGATGATCAAAGAAAGAGGCAAGTGGCTTCAAGACAGCTAAAAGGAGTAGCTTTAGGCTGGTGGGAAGTAATCATTGCAGGAAGGAATGAGAATGAAATCACTTGGAATCAATTCAAAGAGATGTTGGAGGCAAGGTTTGTACCAGCATCAGCAAAGACTACCTTGCTAGAAGAATTCATTAGGCTTAGACAAGGAACCATGACTGTCACAGAATACACTCAAAAGTTTGAGGGACTTTCCACATATGGAGCAATGCTTGTGGCAGATGAAGCATCTAAAAATGATAGGTACATAAAAGGTCTAAACCCAGGACTTAGCAGAGCTATGTTACCTTATGCAGACAAGACTTTTGATCATGTGATAGACTTAGCTTTGAGGTTGGAGCAGCATGACAAGGAAAGGGAGAAGTTCAGAAATTTTAAGAGCAATAATAACAAGAAAGGTAAGGGGAGGTATCACCCTTATGATAAGAAGAAAGAAGAGGCTAGTAACAAAAGCACTGGAGATGTCAAAGCTAAGGAAGACAAGAAGAAAATTGTGTGCCATCAGTGTGGAAAGGAAGGGCATATCAAACCAAAATGTCCAGAGTTGAAAGGAGGAGCTTTCAAATGCTATCTATGTGGGAAAGAGGGACATATGAAGAGGAATTGTCCTGAGTATAAACAGCAAGGCAAATTGGCAAATTTGGAAGGAAAAGGCAAAGCCACAGTGGAAAGTAACACTGTAAACCATAGCCAAGTGGAAGGTACTTTACTTATTTGTACCATACCCATAACAGTAGTGTATGATACTGGGGCAACTCACTCCTTAATTTCTTATGAATTGGTTAAAGTGCTAAAACTGAATTGCATATTAGTTGAAACCCCATTGCATATACACAGTCCATTGGGGAGTTCTAGTGTTTTAAATATGATTTGTGTGGATGTGGAGTTAAACATAGGAGGAAATATTTTTATTTCCAATTTATATGTTTTGAATTACCCAAATATAGGTGTTATATTGGGGGTAGACTGGTTAAGGCAATTTAAAGCCATAATTAATTTAGACTCATCCACCATATCATTGCAAAATTCTAGAGGCCAGAGAATCACAGTTTTATGTGAGGTAGCTAAGGAAGGAAAACTATATCATTTAGTTGACTTAGAAAAAGATCTGAGTGAACTAACCATTGAAGAAATTCCCATAGTTAATGAATACTTGGATGTGTTTGGGGAAGTTAAGGGTGTTCCACACCACAGACCAGTTGAGTTCCAAATTAATCTCATTCCAGGAGCAAGTCCAATAATCAAGAAACCTTATAGAATGGGGCCAAGTGAACTGAAGGAATTGAAAAATCAGTTGGAAGAATTAGAAGGCAAGGGGTTTATAAGGCCAAGCAATTCCTGCTGGGGTTCTCCAGTAGTGTTTGTAAGAAAACATGATGGTACCTTGAGAATGTGCATAGATTACAGAGAACTAAATAAAGTAACCATCAAGAATAAATACCCATTGCCTAGAATAGATGATCTCTTTGACCAACTCAGTGAAGCTAAAATATTTTCTAGGCTAGACTTAGCATCAGGATTCCATCAAATGAAGGTTGAAGACTCAAGTGTTAAGTACACTGCATTTAACACAAGATATGGCTTATATGAATTTTTGGTTATGCCATTTGGTTTGACAAATGCTCCTTCATATTTTGTTGATTTGATGAATAGAATATTTAGAGATTATCTAGACAAATTTGTACTGATTTTTATTGATGACATTTTGATTTATTCTAAGACAGTGGAAGAGCATAAAAATCATTTGCATTTAGTTTTGTCAAGACTAAGGGAAAATGATTTAAAGGCAAAATTTTAAAAATGTGCATTTTGGAAAGAAGAAGTGCATTTCCTTGGGCATGTCATCTCTGCCAAAGGAATATCAGTAAACCCTAACAAGGTAGTGGCAATCCAAGCATGGAAAAGGCCTAGCACCATCAGTGAGATTAGATCATTTATGGGGATGGCAGGATATTATAGGAGATTCATAAAAGATTTCTCAAAAATATCATCACCACTTACCAATTTAACTAGAAAGAACCAAGCCTTTGTATGGACAGAAAAATGTGAGCAAGCTTTTATCAAAATAAAGGAAGCTCTGATAAATGCACCAGTGTTGAGAGTGCCAGAAGGAAATGAAAATTTGGTTGTGTACACTGATGCAAGTGGCTCTGGGTTAGGGGCTGTGTTGATGCAGCAAGACCAGGTGGTAGCCTATGCATCTAGGCAATTAAAGCCACATGAAACCAGGTATGCAACCCATGATCTTGAACTAGCAGCAGTTGTGTATGCTTTGAAACTTTGGAGACATTATTTGTTAGGTGCCAAATTCATTTTGTACACTGATCATAAGGCACTGAAATATTTATTCTCACAAAAAGATTTGAACATGAGGCAACATAGATGGGTAGAGTTCCTAGCTGCCTATGATCTAGATATACTGTATACACCAGGCAAGGCAAATAAAGTTGCAGATGCCTTGAGTAGACAACATGCCAAGGTAGCCATGTTGATGATGGAAGAGTTTAGGGATTTGTCTATACTTACTGATTTGGAAATTGAGGAAAACAGTGAGGAACAAATGATGCCTATTGGAGAAGGTGAAGGTAAAGGAAAATTATGTATGATATCTCTGCAATCAGATTTACTTCTTAAGATTGGGAAAATGCAGGAACAAGACCTAAACCTGGTGGAAAAGAAAATGCTCATATCAAAAGGGGAGGAAGTAATAAATTATCAAGTTGATAAAAATGGGTATTTGAGGAATAAAAACAGGATATGTGTTCCAGAAAATATAGAATTGAAAGAGGAAATATTAAATGAGTACCATAGGAGTAAGTACTCCATACACCCAGGTTGCACCAAGATGTATCAAAATTTGAAAAGAAATCTTTGGTGGAAGGGGATGAAGTCAGATGTGGCCAGATATGTTGCAAGGTGCATGACTTGCCAACAAGTCAAGGCAGAGACACAAAGGCCATCAGGACTATTGCAACCCCTTAGCATACCACAGTGGAAGTGGGAGGATATATCTATGGATTTCATAGATGGTCTGCCTAGATCTAAGAAGGGAAACACAAGTATATGGGTAATTGTGGATAGGCTAACTAAGGTAGCACATTTTATCCCAGTTAGAGCAGAAAGAAATGCTCCAAAATTGGCTCAAATATTCATGAAAGAGGTAGTAAGGTTGCATGGCATACCTAAAACCATTGTGAGTGATAGGGATACCATCTTCACCTCAAGGTTTTGGAAAAGTTTTCAAGAGGCTATGGGGAGTGAATTGTGCTTAAGCACTGCCTACCATCCACAATCAGATGGTCAAACTGAGGTGGTGAACAAAGTCTTAGAGGATTTGTTGAGAGCATGTACACTGGACTTTGGAGGCAACTGGGAAGACCACCTCCATCTAGCTGAATTCACATACAACAACAGTTACCAAAGCACCGTAGGGATGGCACCATTTGAAGCCTTATATGGCAAGCCTTGTTTATCACCTATATGCTGGGTAGAAACTGGAGAGAGGGCTGTTCTTGGACCTGAATATGTTAAAGAAACTACAGAGAAAATTGGGTTAATAAGAAAAAGAATAGCAGCAGCTCAAGATAGGCAAAAGAAATTTGCAGATAGGAAGAGAAAGCAAGTGGAATATGAAGTGGGAGACTTTGTTTTCATCAAGATTTCACCTATGAAGAAAGTCATGAGATTTGGCAAGCAAGGTAAGCTTACACCAAGGTATGTTGGACCCTATAAAATTCTGGAAAGAATTGGTTCATTGGCTTACAAATTAGAACTACCAGAGGAGATGAAAGCAATGCATAATGTTTTTCATGTGTCCCAACTTAGAAAATGGGTACATGATAAGGAAGACATTTTGGAAGAGCCTACCAAAATTCAAATAAATCCTGACTTGGTTTATGAAAAAGAACCAGTAGGGATTGTAGCCAAGGAAGAAAAGAAATTAAGGAGCAAAACTTTGAAACTAGTCAAGATCCAGTGGAGTAGTGATCCTAAAGACTGCACATGGGAGTTAGAGGATAAGATTAGAATGGATTATCCTAAGCTTTTTGCAAATTAAAAGGTAATTTTTTTTTTTCTGGAAAAATTATTTGTTATGCATGGTTGATATGGTTGAACTTGTTTGCTTATGCATATGTTTGATAAGTTTTCAGAAAAGAAAAAGATGCTCACTATAAATGTTAGAAAAATTGTGAGGACACAATTCCTAAAAGGAGGGGTGAATGTAATACCCCAAAATTTTGTGAAAAATCATTTTTGAAAAAATGATTTAATTTTGAAATATTTAGATTTAAATATGGTGAAGTCTCTGGAATAAATAGTGTGCAGGTATAGGTGTGCACGTGCACACTGAAATGGCACAAGGAAAAACTCCAGATTTCTTGGATTTAAAACAAGAATTAAAGGGCAATACAAACATGATTTGGCAACATGGTTGTTTGATTTCTGAAATTATATGGATCATCTTAGAAAATAAGAAAAGTAGGTTTTACTTTAAATCAGTAAACAAAATTTTATTTAAAACCCAGAAGAGAAAATTATGTATATTAGTAAACCTGTATACATATAGGTACATATGCTTCTGAAATTAAAGAGAAATTAAAATAAGCTTAGATAAAATATGTGTACAAATATATATATATTTTTAAGCACTGAAAAGTATATATATAAGCAAGTAAAAACTATGACATTAAAATGACATGAAATGTGATACAAGTTAATGAGCTTGTATAGGCAAAAATAGCAAAGGGGATTTTCAGAAATAATTAAAATAAAAATAGGATAGTCACACTTTTAACATGACTAGGAGAGTGGCCATTTTCTGAAAAGTAAAAGAAAGAAAATGCAGCCTTTAAATTAGTTAATATGGCCGGGGTATTATGAATGAAAAATGCATGATGCTAGCCAGGACAGAAATGGAATTCTGTTTCAACAAAACCCTAGAGGAAAAAATGTTTATAAATAGGCAGTTTAGCCAGTAGAATCATTTTTACCCCGAGCTGCACAAAAATAAGAAAAGAAGGAAAATATTGGAAGAAAGGAGAGAACACTCCAACAAGAATTTTCTGGATTAAACATTTAGGTGAGTAATCTCACTAAGTTCATGGCATTAAGACCTGAGATGAGGCAGCCACTTTTTATTTCCATTTATATATATTTCTGGTTTTGATGTATATGATTTCATCAATGCTTTTTGGATGTTTTATTTTAAATCTGATATGATTTAATATGGATGATTTTGGATGATCTTTGATTGGTTGAGACATTTGTCTTTGGATGAGTATCATACTGATTTATTTATACTCATAAATGTTAAAGTTTAGGACCTTAAAAATTATATAGAGAATACTCTCAACTGTTATAGATCTATGGCATGGAAACTTTATAAAAATAATTGGAGCTGCATTATACTTGGTATAAGTGCTGAGGCTTGAAAAGAAAAATGTTAAGGGTGCAATAGAAATTTTCTAAGTGCTGAGCCCTTAATCAAATCAAAAAAAAAAGAAAAACCCACAAGCTAAAATTATGATTGAACCAGATCTTGAATCTGAATCAATCATAAAGGCTTGCAGATTAATATAACATGCCATGCCTCTTTTACAGTTGAAAATGTTCTTATATTTTACCAAGATCAAGACATATTGACCCCATTTAGGAAATAACTGTCTGATTATTTCTGAGGAGAATTATGCTAGAAGAAATTCTGGATGCTTCCATGTTGGCAGTGATATGTTCACTTAGCATATTTGATGATAGGATTTAAGACAATACACTAGTAAATAAACTAGGGAAGGGAAGGCCAAGAAAGCTGCTGGAATGCTTGTCATATTTGAAGTATGCAAGTTGGCACATGGTTTGTTTAAGCCCTGAGATCTTTGTGCAATGATGTGAATTAGTTCATTGCAATGTGTCCCAGTGATTCCTTAATAGCAGATGAGGCAGGGATTTAAATTGAGTATTACAACCTGTATATGAAGAAATAGGAATATGGATATTTTCTTAGGTTGAATGGTATGGAACCAAGATGATTCCAGTAAATGAAATTGTTGCAAATAGATAATTATGTTTACATGATTTTGTATGCAAGTATAAGAATGATAAATGAATATATCATACCTGAACCAACTTAATTATACTAAAATAATTGATTGCAGAAATTTGCTTAAATAACAAGTTAGTACCCTTATATTCTCTATTGCTTAATATCATGAATGAATTGATGTTACTCATACCAGATCATAGATCTGACCCTTGTTTGCTCATGGCATATGGGGTGTCTCATTTTAAAATGAGGCAGCCACTTATGCTCTTTCAGGTAACCCAGGCACTAAGTAAAAATGAAGTAATGGCTGTTATGGAGGAGTGAATGAATATGCTAGCTAGTTTCAATAAGAGTTTAAATTGATTATATCTGCATGTATTCAGGAAAAATTTTATGTTTCTAAGATTTCCAGTCATGTAATGAATTCTATTATGGTTAGATGAACTAGTTGTATCATGCTAAATATACTGTTATGCATTAAGGTTTAAAATCTCAAGGGAAAAATCTGAGTGGGAAACAATGAAATGATTTTAATTATTGATATGGATGTTTGGAGGAGAAACATGCATATGTAGTTGAGCTACTGTTTTGTATAATTTATATTATGTATTAGTTAATCTTGAGACATAACAGAGCACTGAGTTTTAGAACAAAATCTGGATTTAGCAAAAAGAAAACTTAACAGGATTTTATTATCTTTTACTGAAATGCTTTGTAATTAAGTTTGAATTCATTTCTGAATTGTATTGAGAAGAGTAAGATGTTTTCCTAAAAGCTTTAAACAGAATGCAATGAAATTGAACTAGTGTGGCAGATACAGGATTCATGAGTTAACCAGCTTCAATTAAATGAAGTATTGGTTGATCATGATAGATTGTATTCTGAAAATAAAAATTGCATTTCAAAGCTTAGTACATTAGCAATTGATTCACCCAGTTTTCTGGAAAATGAGTAGAAATATTGACATGTACATGTATATCTGTGTACATGTTGATATTTGAGCAAAAATATGATCATAAATTCTTAAAACAGTTGTAGGAATGGGATACAAAAATAGTAAAGTAAGAAGGATTGTTTTGTATGTTGGGTTATAGGCAAAAATTAAACATATATGTACAATTATAGGTAGGTATCAGATTTCTAACCTTTCAGAAAAAAAAAGAAGAAAACCAAAAATTGTGTTTGAACCGACCTGCATGGTACTCGAACTCGTGACCTCTTGTGTATAAGTTAGGCGCGTTTCCATTACGCCTAGATGTTGCTTGTGTTCACTTAGGATCCACTTTCTTTTATACTGAATCTAATATTATCCAGACTTTAAACACAATCATCTACATTAAAAGCTTGATCACTACTGAATATTACTTGAACATTTCTTGATCCTAATGACAGACTAAAGTACATGTTTCTAGTGGATTTCATGGCCAAAAATCTGAATACAATAATGTATCTGAATTACTAAATCTCTAAATCAAACAGGATGTTATTGAACAAAAAAAAAAATAAAGTATATACTCTGAATTTAAACAAGAAGAACACATACATCTTCATATGTATGTGTATGTTATTAGATATGCACCGATATATTTATATTGGTAAGTTATTTTGATCCTGGATATATTTTGGTTATTGGAAAAAAAGAAAATGACCTTGGAAAATATGTTTGTAATGAATGATATATCAATATATCATCTCATAGCAAAAAAAAAAAATCCTTATGAAATTAGGGTGGAAATAGGAGGGTCATTTCAGCCTTCTTGGCACAAAATCCTTAGTTATATCACTAAGTGTATTTATGTTCATTCTATCAATGATAGCTAGGTGTACATACCACCTGTACTCATGAAGCATACTAGTTATCTTGCAGACATAATATTGCAAGCAAGTTAAAGGTTACTGTCTAGAGGTATAACACTCCAGTCATTCCATCTCACATTATTTAGCATATAAACACCCTATTCAAGCATATACCAGAATGTTTGCAACTGAGAATAAATACATGGCTCTATTGAGTTTATTTTGATTTTGCAAGCAACTATATTTAGCCAGATTTTTAATCTTGTTTAAACATAGTTTTTAGGCTTGTAAATTTCTGTTTAGTTTAGGGCTCAGCACTATAGAGAAAAACTCCATTGCACCCTTAACCAATTATTTCAAGCCTCAGCACCATACCAATGTATATGCAGCTCATAGTTTTCTTTATCTTTTCATTCTTTGTCTTAAGCCATTATTCAAACTAGTTACAAATACTCTGATATGTGTTCCTTAAGGTTTTGGTATAATATACAGAGATGAAAAATAGAACAACAAAGTTATACATCCAGCATAGCAGATCATATCTCATCAAACATTCATGAAACCATCAGCAGCCAACATAGTTTGTAAATCAAAACATGCAAAATATAACATATAAAAGCTTGGCTGCCTAATCCCAGGTCTTAATGCCATGTGTATGAGTGAGGATACTCACCTAAATGCTTACACAAGCTTAAACCAGAAAACCCTTCAAATCTTTAGCCTTATCTTCCTCTTCTTCCTTAGGTTAATTAATTAGTGAGAGAGCAGTTTTCTGATTGGGCTCTTGGTTTAAATAAGGGTTCTGTCTAGGGTTTTGGGTGATGCAAAATCCCTATTTTAGCCCAGACCAGAATCATGCATTTGGCATTGCATATTCCCTCCCTCCTAACCCTTAATGTCCCGGCCAATATTTTAAAACAAGACTAAATTGTGCCTATTTTCCTTTCTTTTCAGAAAGTGATAACTTTAAGTATTTTTATTATACTTACCTCAAACATGATAATGGTGTGACTTTCTATTTTCTGCCCATGTACATTTTCTTTCTTGCACTATGGTTCTTACTGTTTTAGTGATTCCTTTGTTAATTTTCTGCTCAAATAATGTCTGAATATATATATATTTTTATACAACTATGGGTGTTAATTTAACTTTAACCTTTTATTTGCAGAAAACATGTGCATATTTATGTGCATTTCTACACACCCATTATTCAAATAAAATTCCACTTATTCATTGTAAATCAATGTTCTCTTCTGTCTTAATTTTCAGACAAGTAATATATATATATATACACACACATCCACAGGAATTTTAATATTCATGCCTAGGCCTATATTTCTTTTATTTAAAACATTTTATCTAAATGTTTTCCTTTCTTGTTTTATTATTCAGGAATTCTGGATTTTCTCTTAGTGCCATATCTAGTGTGCACGTGCACACATGCACACAACCTTGCACCACTGAAAATCCCACCTATATAATAATTCTGATTTTCCCCCAGAATTTTAATCATTTATTCAAAAGAATTTTCCTCAAAATCTTAGGGTATTACAATGCCCGGTCATATATCGAATCTGCGTATCAGAAGAATGAGAAGTTTATGACAGGCTTGGACAGTTATCTTGGGAGGCAGTTGGTGGATCATTTGGACGATTCATTTGAGAAGCTTGTGGAGAAAGCTCTCAGGCATGAGAGTCTGTTTCCTAAGGAAGGATCGGTTGTTGCTGTGACCAGGGAAGAGTCTAAACCCCAGCAGGGTGGAAACAAGAAGAAGAAGCAGCTGCAGCAGAAGGGTAAGGATGGCCAGAAGAAGCCGAAGGGCGAAGTGACTTGCTACAATTGTCAGCAGAAGGGCCATTTCTCGAAGGATTGTAAGAATCCGAAGGCACCGATGAAGTGTCACAACTTTGACAAGCCGGGGCATTTCAGGAAGAATTGTCCAGAACCGAGGAGGGACAAGCAGATTGTGCAAGCTTATGCTTTGGGAGCTGTTCCGTCGTCTTTGAAAGCTCCTACCGCTGAAGAGAAGGGAAAGAGTGTGGTGGTTCAAGGTACTCTTTTCCTATGTGGTGTTCCAGTTAGAGTTCTGTTTGATACTGGGGCGTCGTTTGTTTGTAGTGAACTCGTAGGCCGGTTAGGTTTGGAACCGGATATTGTTGATAGGCCATTGGTTGTGACTAATCCAGTTGGGGGTTCGTCTTGTTTGTGTATGTTATGCCGTGGTCTGATTGTATCGAGTCATGGTTGCTCTTTTGTTTGTGATTGTTTTGTTCTGAACTTTGCGGGGTTCGGAATTATTTTGGGTATGGACTGGCTTAGGAAGTATGCGGCTAAGGTTGATTGCGAAAGGTTGGAGGTGACAATCGAGAATGTGGAGGGGCGAAAGATTGTGATACGATGTAAGCATGAAGAAGGCGTCTTCATGAGCTTCATGTATTCGCTAGTTGTTCCACGGGATGGACTGTCATTAGTGCCAATCGCGAATGGATTCGAGGATGTCTTTGACGAAGTCAAAGGGTTGCCGCCGCATAGAGAGATCGAGTTTCGTATAGATCTAGTTGAAGGAGCCAGACCTGTTGTGATGCCTCTTAGGCGGATGGCGCCTAGGGAACAGCAAGAGTTGAGGGTGCAAGTTGATGATCTTTTGCAGAAAGGATTCATTCGGCGTAGTGTGTCCGAATGGGGTGCACCAGTTGTATTCGCAACCAAAGCAGATGGATCGCTGAGGTTGTGCGTCGATTATCGTGAGCTGAATAAGGTGACTAAGAAGAACAAGTATCCATTGCCGAGAATAGATGACTTGTTTGATCAGCTTCACGAAGCTAAGGTGTTTTCTCAGATGGATTTGGCAACGGGATTTCACCAGTTGAGAGTGGCTAAGGATAGTGTGCCGAAGACAGCTTTTAGGACACCATCCGGTTTCTTTGAGTGGCTGGTAATGCCGTTTGGATTGACTAATGCGCCAGCATATTTTGTGGATCTTATGAATAGAGTGTTCAGGGATCAGTTGAACAAGTTTGTACTTGTATTCGTGGATGATATTCTGATTTATTCCAGAACTGAAGAAGAGCACAAGACGCACTTGCGTATTGTTTTGGAAATCTTACGGAAACGTCAGCTGAAGGCTAAGTTTTCGAAGTGTCACTTCTGGAAGAGTGAAGTGAGGTTCTTAGGCCATGTTATTTCTGGAAGTGGAATAGCGGTTGATCCCGCTAAGGTGGCAGCAATCCAGGATTGGGTTAGACCTAAGAATGCATCTGATGTGAGAAGTTTTCTTGGATTAGCAGGATATTATCGACGGTTTATCAAAGACTTCTCCAAGATAGCTGCACCGTTAACAGGATTGACAAAGAAGAACCAAGTGTTCCGAGCGAAATGGAAAAGGTTTTGAAGCCTAACTCGATCGTATGGAGGAGATAACTTTTTGATCCCAATTATTATATTGAATTTTCGATATAGATTTCAAAACCGAACAAACCACTTTTAAATTCAATTTTAAAAGTTCTATCACCTTCAATTTTATCAATATAAATTTTATAAGCTTTCAAATTATTTTTAACAAGCTCGAAACTCCCGATTTCATATTTTACCCAATTTTCAATTATTTAATTCAATAATTTAATTAAACAATAAATAGTGATATTTGAATTTCAAGTTAAAACTAACTTTTCAAATATTTAAAATCAATTAAATATTCAAGTTTCAAATATCAAAAATTCTGGGTCGTCACGGTTCTGTTCGGTTGTGATGCAGCAGCGGATAACAGAATGTATGAATTGGTGAAAGTAGCGATCGATGGATTAGAAGATACTGAATGGCCCAAATCCGTTGATCAAAAGGTGCCGGATTCTAGCTATCTCAAACACGTTGATCGCGCACGATACCGTGTTTAAAGATCTACGATTCTTCGTACGTTGATCTAGCACACTAGATACCATGAATCGGCTTCAGCAGTCGTTGAATCAAGCGCACTCGATTATCGAAAGTGGAGATAGGAGATCACACTCAACTACCAATTTAATGAAAGCACAAAGCTAACAAACAAAAGTTTTATTCAAAATCAACTTAACTATTACAAATGACACCACCCCGCTATTTATAGAGGTTACAACTCAACACGACTCAACATATTACAACACCTAGGTCGGCACCGACCTAACACTTACGACCTACGACCTAACTAAGGTCGTCTGCGAACTAAAGAAACAACACATTAATACAGCACGAAATATAGCACATTACAACACATGATATCACATATTTACAACACATAGATCGGCCTCGACCTAAAATACAACTCACGCGACCTACGACTTAAAGAAAATACAAACATATTACAACACAGTATCAACGACATATCCTCTGGAGAGACCTAAGGTTCTTGAACGACCTTGCGACATAAGGAATTTACGAGCTAACCATTTTGAACGTCTCGAGAAGAAGTGGCATAAGAAAGAACATTTGGAGCGACCTAAGACTTGAGCCTCCCCTACGACTTAAGAACGAGCGACCTATAACCTTCCGCGACCTAACTGGAAAGCGACTCAGGTCGTATCTCGCTTGCAGGCATCACTGGTGGCCATAACTCGCGTGCATGACTCGTTAGGTCACTTGCGCGACTTAAAAACTTCTTAGGTCGTTGGCGACCTAGGAGACGAGAATATCGGGCTGCATCATCCTCCCCCTGTTGAAAGAAATTCGTCCTTGAATTAACACTTTCTTCGTCTTCGTTATCCTTGTGAACTGGAACCAAATATCTGATATTGTCAACATTAGAAATAGGAAGATGATCCGGCAAACTCAACTTACAATCATCTTCACAAATTTCCTTCACAATTTTCAAACGACCCATTCCACCGACATCCAGCTTGTTGTACGTACCAAAAAGAGATCGTCCAACCTTCAAGTAGATAGATTCGTTGCCACTTTGCGTCTTCATTAAATCCAATACAGGGTCCATACTTACATCCACCCATGTTCTAGTATGTATAGGTAATGACGTGCATAATCCTGACTTCGTCGCGGTTTCCTTTGAAATTTGATAACTCTGATTCTTCTGAACAAACATTTTACCCCCTTTTCTTATTGACGATCCCAAACAAAACGTTGTAACCAACTGCATGGTATGATCACGGCCCTCGTGTCTTTCTACACGCACGTCTTTGATAACTTTTATTTGCCAACTACGATCAGGAGTATACAACTGCCTTCCTTTGAATTGTAACCCATCAGCCAATCTTCTCAACTCTACCTGCTCTGTCGGACCCATATGATTACGTGGCATATACGGTACAATAGCACTTGACACTTGATTAACATGATGTACATTTCCCCTTGGCAGTAATTCCTTGGACAACTCCGCAGGAATTACATCTTCACATTCATTCAACATTGACTTAACCTCTTCGATAATTTCAACACTTTCACTGGTTTCAATTTCATTCAACAGGAATACTTCTGCGCTACCCTCCACTTCTTCAACAAGCTCTTTTGTAAATTGTAGATTAGTCGAATCCACCTCCTTCACCAACAAATTACCCTCTTTATCTCCTGACTTACTTTCTTCACCCTCATCCAACTTTGCTGACTGTGAACTTTCAACCTCATGTTCATCAGATTTTGTTGATTGAGACTCAACAACTTCATCTCCGTCAAACTTTGGTGATTGAAAACAATCGACTTCATCTTCCACATCAACAAATTCCTTTGAAGACAACAAAGTCTTTAGCTCCTCGATTTCCTCCAATTTGTTTTCACTCTGTTGACGCCTTTTAGGAACCAAAATGATTCGTGTATCTTCGAACATAAAACTGTAACTGTTTGTGCGTCCATCATGTTGCACAGCCCTGTCGTATTGCCACGGTCTTCCCAACAACAGATGGCATACATCCATGTCAACCACATCACACCAAATTTCGTCTTTGTATTTCTTCCGAATGGAAAAATTAACACAAGCTCTTCGATTAACCTTCAGCTCCCCTCCTTTCCTCAACCAGGCTAATTTGTAGGGAGTTGGATGTTTCTTTGTTTTCAATAACAACTTCTTTACAGCTTCTGAAGAAATGATATTATCACAGCTTCCTGCGTCAATCACAAATTTACAAACCTTCCCTAGAATAGTGCATGTTGACTGGAAAATATTGCTCCTCAACCAACTAGAGTCATCTTCTTGCTTTGGTGTTAAACAAGATCTCCTCAAAAACAAACTACAACCCACATCTCCTGTCAAAAGTTCTTCTTCTTCAACTGGTAATGAATCAACACACTCTACCTCTACATCTTCATTCTAAATTCCCGCAATCATTGCTCGCTTCTTGGGCTTTGTACATTCATTGCTTTTATGGCCCAACTCTTGACAATTAAAACATTTGAAATGACTATTGACATTTGCTTTGTTAACTTCATTCACAATCGGCTTACTGACAAGCTTGGGATCATTTGCACTACTACTAACATCCATGTTCTGGTTGTTGGAATTCATAAACATACCACCTCCTCTCCTCCCTTGTTTCTCCCAAGCAAGTGCTTTCTGATGTGCTTCGGCGACAGATCTTGGATCAAACATATTCACCATATTTTGGATCTGCGTTCGCAATCCTCCCACATATCTAGCGGTCAACTGTTCTTCTGTCTCCATGATATCATTTCTCGCAATCAATTGGTAAAAATCATCTGCATACTCATTCACTGATCTTGTCCCTTGTCTTAGATTCTGCAAGCGTTGATACATAAGAGATTGATAATTGTGCGGCAGGAATGTAGCTTTCATCAACTTTTTCATTTTCTCCTAAGTGATAATTTTAGATTTTCCCATTCTCTCCCGTGTAAGTTTAGTCTGCTGCCACCACGCCATAGCTCTCCCTCTTAATCTCGTAGCAACCAACTTCACTCTTCGATCCGCGGGAACTTCTTTGAAGTCAAAAATTTCCTCAACATTTGAAACCCAATCCAGAAATTCCTCCATTACCATTCCACCCTTAAATTCTAGAAGTTCAGTTTTCATCCCCGACTCCCATCGGCGATCATCCTCAACATCCCGATATGCATTTCGTGCTTGGTCTCGATCCTGTGAATGAACACTACCTCTACCACCATCTTCTTCAAAAACAGATGTACTTCGATAACGATCTCGACCTCCCCCATTTCTATGATCTCGCATATCTCTTCCACTTTGTCTGTCATCATCACGGTATGGTTCATGTTCAAACTCACGCGGAGTTCTTCTCTCTTCATCTCTATACTCGTGATGTTCTCTTCTCAATGAAACTGAAGATTCTCTTCTTCCTCGATAAGATTGTGGTGATACCCTCCTCGCTTCCGTAACCGATGGTGAAACTCTATTTCCTCCATGGTTCGAGACTGGTGATCTCCTCCTTTGTCCTTGATTCATGTCCATCATCAATTTCTCTAACCTCCCAATACCTTCATCTAACTTCTCATCGAATTTATTACTAATGCGTTGTTCCATTTGTTCAGCATCTTCTCTTTTGTACAAATCTTCAACATTTTGATGACGATTAGCTCTCCTCGGCGGCATGGTTGATTCTTCAAACAAAAGTTAACTCTCGGCTTGAACGTTAAAAATGATGCACGGCCTTCACTTGCTCGGATCTATACTTCAAACTCTCGGCCTTGAATAACAAAATGATACACGGTTTGAACTCTTCGATAGAATATTGGCTCCAAGACTCGGCTTAGCTATGATTGGCTAAGTCTAGCTCTGATACCAAATGATGCAGCAGCGGATAACAAAATGTTTGAATTGGTGAAAGTAGCGATCGATGGATTAGAAGATACCGAATGGCCCAAATCCATTGATCAAAAGATGTTGGATTCTAGCTATCTCAAACACGTTGATCGCGCACGATACCGTGTTTAAAGATCTACGATTCTTTGTACGTTGATCTAGCGCACTAGATACCGTGAATCGGCTTCAGCAATCGTTGAATCGAGCGCACTCGATTACCGAAAGTGGAGATAGGAGATCACACTCAACTACCAATTTAATGAAAGCACAAAGCTAACAAACAAAAGTTTTATTCAAAATCAACTTAACTATTACAAATGACACCATCCCGCTATTTATAGAGGTTACAACTCAACACGACTCAACATATTACAACACCTAGGTCGACACCGACCTAACACTTACGACCTACGACCTAACTAAGGTCGTCTGCAACCTAAAGGAACAACACAGCAATACAGCATGAAATATAGCACATTACAACACATGATATCACATATTTACAACACATAGATCGGCCTCGACCTAAAATACAACTCACGCGACCTACGACTTAAAGAAAATACAAACATATTACAACACAGTATCAACGACATATCCTCTGGAGCGACCTAAGGTTATTGAACGACCCTACGACATAAGGAATTTACGAGCTAACCATTTTGAACGTCTCGAGAAGAAGTGGCATAAGAAAGAACATTTGGAGCGACCTAAGACTTGAGCCTCCCCTGCGACTTAAGAACGAGCGACCTATAACCTTCCGCGACCTAACTGGAAAGCGACATAGGAATTCCGCACGCGACCTAGCACTTCGCGACCTAAGTTTCTGGAACGACCTAACTTCTGCACGCGACCTAGTACTTCGCGACCTAACCTTCAAACGACTTAAGGAAATGCGGTATAAACTTGTTAGGTCGTTGCTCCCGAACTCGTAACATAGCTCGCATATCTCACTAGGTCGTAGTCCATTAGGTCGTGGCCTTTCAGGTCGTATCTCGCTTGCAGACATCACTGGTGGCCATAACTCGCGTGCATGACTCGTTAGGTCACTTGCGCGACTTAAAAACTTCTTAGGTCGTTGGCGACCTAGGAGACGAGAATATCGGGCTTCATCAGGTTGCTCAGGCGGTGTAATACCTATTCCTCCGGGTTAAGTGAGGGTTGCTAGCTATAATTCTAGAAGGAGTTTGGGACTGGACGTAGAACTTGAGTTCGAACCAGTATAAAAATCTCTGGTGTCATTTTACTGCTATTATTATTTTACAGTTATATTCCACACTAGTTATTTATTATACTCCATATTACACGATACTATAGCATAGTCACTTTCATTTGGTATCAAAGCGAGGTTATCATATAATCATAAAATAGTTATTTGATATTGTTTTAATATGGAAAACAACACCAGCACTGTAGCTAACACTACCTTTTTAGAAGGTCAATCTACTGCACGACCACCTCTATTTAATGGAATGAACTATAACTATTAGGCTACTAGAATGAGAATCTATATACAAGCAAGTAGTTATGAAACCTGGAACATTATGAAATCTGAATATACTATTCCTACTACTGTCTATTCAACATGGTCTAACACACAAAAAATTAGACGGTACTGCAAATGCTAAAGCTATGAATATGTTATATTGTGCATTAGACAAAAATGAATTTAATAGAATAAGCATGTGTAAAACTGCTCATGAAATTTGGCGTACACTTAAAATTACACATGAAGGTACTAACAAAGTAAAATAGAGTAAAATTTCTTTGCTCAAAAATCAGTTCCAGAATTTTAAAACGAAGCAAGATGAGACTATAAATGAAATGTACTCTAGATTTCAAGATATATATCATTCTTTGATAGCATTAGGAGAAACTTATACAGGTTTTGATTTTATTTCAAAAATCCTCAACTCACCAATGGATGAGTGGGAATGAAAAGTTTTAGCAATCGAAGAAGCTAGCGACATTTCGACCACAAAACCGGAGGAGTTGATAGGAAATCTAATGTCCTATGAAGTTAATATCCAGGCAAAACGAGTACAAGCTCAAGATAAGAAGATTATAGCATTCTAGGCAGAAAAAGATGAATCAGATTCGGATGAAGAAGATATGGCATTCATTGCTAAAAATTTCAAAAAGTTTTTAAAATTTAGAAAGAGCAACAAATTTAGAAATAACAAGAGCGGCTCCAGCAACAATAACAACACCAACAAACCATCATCATCTGCTCTAGAATGTTATGAATGTCACAAGAAAGGCCACATCAAGAAAGACTGTTATAAGAAAAAGAAAGACAAACATAAGCACAAAAAAGACAGATTCAAGAAGAAAGCTTTCTCTGTCACGTGGGATGATTCAGAATCATCTTCGTCATCAGATAGTGACTCGGACAGTGATTCAGAACATGCCAACATTTGCTTTATGGCCACAAAAGACGAGGTAAGTGATCTAACTTTTGATGATCTTTTAGAAATCAATTCAGAATTACTTGATAAATTAAAAGGAAAAATTAGAAAGTACAAAGAAACTCTTGAAAAATTGAATAGAACTAAAATTGAAGTAGAAATGCTAAGAGATGAAAAGAAATTTTTGAAGAAAACTTCAAGTTACTCAAGAATCTTGTTCTAATATGACATCTCAACTTTCTTTGCTAAGTCAAGAGATAGAAACTCAAAAAGAAAGGAATGATGCTTTATTAATTGAGAATCATGACCTTAAAGCAAATGTCAAAATTTTAGAGTTAGATAATTCTAGTCTTAAAACAAAGTTAGAAGACATTACTAAAATGTCTCTAATTTTAATAAAGGCAGAGAAAATCTTTCCAAAATTATATAAAATTGATATAAGCATTCTTCTAAAATTATTCGTAAGAAAAAAATTCTTCAAATAAAAAAATTAATAAAACTGAAAAACCTAGTTCAACATTCTCAAATTTTACTAAAACAATCAAAATTTGGGTTCCTAAAACAAATAATTCTTTGATTAGAAATAAATATATAAAATCTTTTATAAAAACTGTTCATAAAAACAAAGATTTCATTTTCAAAGGAATACTGAACCCTCTTGTGTTTGGCTTCCTAAGACCTAACTCTTAGGACCCAAAATACAATGGTGGTTACCAATGGTAATTCTTTATTTTTTAGGTACCACCCAAAAAGAAAGGAAAATGGATACTAGACAGTGGTTGCTCAAAACACATGACATGAAACAAGAAAATGATAACCAACATTATCTACTCAGATGGAGGTTCTGTCACATTTGGAGATAATTCCAAAGGATATGTCATCGGCAAAGGCGATGTGAGCAATAAAGTTATATCTAATTTACCTCTTATTACAGATATTTTGTTAGTTAAAAATTTAAAACACAATTTACTTAGTATCAGCCAATTATGTGACAAAGGATTTAATATTTCATTTTTTGAAAATAAGTGTAGCATTTTTTATCAAAATAAAAATCTTATTTTTGAAGGTTTTAGAGATAAAAATACTTATGTTTTAAATATGAATATAAATCACAATACAAATATGTGTTTAATAGCCAAAGAAAATGATCCTTGGTTATGTCACAAAAGATTTTTTCATATAAATTTCAAAGCTATAAATAAATTATCTAAAAATGATTTAGTTAAAGGTTTACCAAAAATGAATTTTAAAGTAAACAATATTTGTGATGCTTGCCAATTAGGAAAATTATCAAAATCATCCTTTAAATCAAAGAAAAATATTTCTACTATACAACCACTAGAACTATTGCATTTGGATCTCTTTGGTCCAACTCAAGTTCAATCTATAAACCATGATAAATATGTGTTTGTTATAGTAGATGATTTCTTAAGATATACTTGGACTATTTTTCTGAAAAATAAAAGTGATACCTTTGAAAATTTCAAGATCTTTGCAAAAAGAATTCAAAATCACAAAAATTTTAAAATTAAAAATATTAGAAGTGATCATGGAGCTGAATTTGAAAATGAAGCTTTTGAACATTTTTGTAATAAAAAGGGAATTTACCATCAATTTTCTTTTTCTAAAACACCACAACAAAATGGAGTTGTAGAAAGGAAAAATAGAACATTACAAGAATGTGCAAGAACTTTATTAAATGGAAGCACATTACCAAAACATTTCTAGGCAGAAGCTGTAGCAACTGCTTGCTATGTTCTAAATTGTGTTTCCATTCGACCTCTAACAAAACATACTCCATATGAACTTTTTCATCAAAGAAAACCAAATATTTCTTATTTTGGAACTTTTGGTTCAAAATGTTTTATTTTAAACAAAAAAGATCAGCTTGGAAAATTCGATCCAAAATTTGATGAAGGAATCTTCGTAGGATATTCGAAACGAAGCAAAGCTTATCAAATCTTCAATAAAAGAACAAAATCAATCGAAGAAACTCTTCATGTTTCATTCGATGAAAATTTCAAATTTAATAAAAACCTTGAGGATGATGAAATAATACCTAACATAATCACAAAAACGGTTTTTCAAAATAGTTTTCAAGAAGATGAAAACATTGTTTATAATTTTGAGGAAGATGAAAACATTATTCATAATGAAAATGAATTAACATCTTCTCCTAGGATTTTACGAGATCACCCAGTAGAAAATGTCATAGGACAAATTGATTTACATGTTATAACTAGAAATCGATTCAATCAAATGAGCCATGTAGCATTTCTTTCGAATATTGAACCTAAAAATGTAAAAGAAGCCTCTACTGATGACTATTGGATTATAGCTATGCAAGAAGAGCTAAAGCAATTCAAACAAAATGAAGTTTGGGAACTAGTTCCTAGACCAAGTGATCAATCAGTCATTGGTACTAAATGGGTCTTCAAAAAATAAAGCAGATAAACAAGGTAATACAACTAGGAGTAAAGCTAGATTAGTTGCACAAGGATATAATCAAGAAGAAGGAATTGACAACGAAGAAACATTTGCTTCAGTCGCACGACTTGAAGCAATACGAAACTTATTGGCCTTTTCATAATTTCAAACTTTATCAAATGGATGTTAAAAGTGCTTTTTTAAATGGTTATATAAAAGAGAATGTTTATGTTGAACAACCACCTCTATTCACATATGAAAAATTTCCTGACCACATCTTTAAATTTAAGAAAGCCTTATACGGTCTAAAACAAGCACCTCGTGCTTGGTAAGAACGTCTTAAGAGCTATCTAATAGACTCTGGTTTTGAAATTGGGAAGGTTGATCAGACTCTTTTTATTAAAAGAACTAAAAACGATATTTTAATTATTCAAATCTATGTAGATGATATTATTTTTGGTTTTACAAATGAAAAATTATGTTAGGAATTTTCTACAATAATGACCAAAGAATTTGAAATGTCACATATGGAAGAATTATCTTATTTTTTCGGTTTTCAAATTAAACAATTAGAAAATGGTATTTTTATTAATCAAGAAAAATATTGTCATAATCTAATTAAACGCTCGGTATGGAAAATGTTTTTGCCAAACCAACTCCAATAAGTACAACAATACATCTCGATAGAGATGAAGATGGTAAAAGTGTCGACCAAAAATTATATCGAAGCATAATTGGATCTGTAACGACCCAGAATTTTGAACGAATTAAATTGAAAATATTTAATTAATTTTGAATATTTGAAAGGTAATTTAATTTGAATCTCGAATATAAAGTGAAAGAAAAATATTTCAAAAGCTTTTAAATTTTATATTGATAATACTGAAGATAATAAAAGCTTCAGAATCGAATTTGAAATTGATTTGTTCAGTTTTGAAATTATATCGTTCGAATTGATATTTAAAAAGTTGCCGTCCGAGGCGCAGTCTCGGAATTCAACGAAATCAGATCCATTGGGTCCGTAATATTGAATTATTGTCGGATTTCAAATTTCGTATTTATCGGAGATGTTACGTGAGCACACGACACAAAAACGCGTTGAAATTAAATTGAATTCAATTTAAAAATTTAAATTTAATTATAAAACTGGTCACCTCAGCACGTTCTTCCCTAAACTCGCGCCTACTATCACGACGCGAGATCGTGCCACCCATACCCGAGAAATTTTAAAATAATCTCCTCTACAAATAAATCAACTAAGCCTAGTTTCCCCTTTTCCTAACATCGGAACGAACGAATTCATTCGAAAAATAAAATCTCCTCTTCACTTCAAATCAGACCATGCCCTCCTCTTTGTTTCCAAATCAATGTTCCAGCCTAATAAGAATAGAAATGGCGTCTCTATTGGAATCCTCGGTCGCACGCACGTATAGAATTGAAGTGGCGAGCAGTCAAGGCGATTTGGAGGGGTTTGTCACGTTCGAGCGTACGGTGGTGTCGCGATTTGTCACGCGTGCAGGCAGGGGTCGCGGTGGCCATCGAGCATCGCGAATTGGGAGTTTTGATCGCGTGACAGTCGCGAGTCATTCGTGGCCATCATTGGTCGAAGTCGAGCAGGTTTAGGGGTTTCGTTCGCATGGAGGCGACGACCTGGAAGTGAAGTCAGGCGATGGTGTCGGCGTGCAGTGCTTAGGTGATGAGCATCGCGATGGCGATGGGAAAAACGGTCGATTTGGGGCACGCGAGAGGGTCGCGATGGGGTTCTCAAAACAGGCGCTCGTACGAGTGGTGGCGTTCAATCGTGGTGGTCGCGCCTGGGGCAGTAGGCGATTAGCAGTGAGGTAATTTCGATTTTTTTTATTTTATTTAAATTAATTTACTTGACGATTTTTATATGCAGAAAAAAATTAAGAAGTTATTGATTTGTAATTCGATTTAAACTTGAATATATATATATATACACAGATTGAAAATATGAATATTTAGTTAAAACAGAAAACTTTTAGTCAAAATAATAATAATAATAATATATACAGTCTAATATAAGAAAATTTCTGGTTGGAAAGGGATAAAAATAAAATGAAGTTATATACTGTTAATATAATCATGTTCAAACCGAAATAGTATATAGTTAAGATTTATGAGAACAGGAATTTTAACTGTTTTGAAAAATAATAATAGAATACAAAAGGAAAAATTTAGTTTTAAACTAAAATTTTAGTTAAACAATTTTATTTAAAAGAAACTGGTTTAGAATAAAATCATAGGTGAATTGAAATTACCAAATGAAAATTGTTATTCGATTTATTTCGAATATTAATAAAATTGTATAATTATTTATACAAGGTCAATAAAGTCAAGAAAATCGAGTCAAGATGGGAACAGATGGCAAAATAAAAGCTAAGGTGAGATTTTCTCACTCGATTGAAAAGTGGATTTTACAGTTATTGATTTGATTTGATTGACTGTTTGGATGTGATATTAGATATAGTAGGATATATCTATATATATAGCAATATATACATATTGGCATATGTATATATTGATTTGATTGATTTCCCGCCTCGTATAGCGGATGAGACCCTATTGCGCCGTTAGTAAGCGGATTTTTATAAAACCCATATACCGCGATAATTCCGTACTGGAGCGGAATTGGTATTGTGCTAACGTCTTTGGATGCAGGAAAACAGGTTGGAGGGATCCAACTGGACCCCTCACATTGATTGAATTTATTTCTACTGTGATGTGATAATCTGTGAATGATTATTGATGTTATTGAATTGATGTCTGGAAATTGTTTGAAAGCTAAAATTTAGCTGAATGGATGTTTGATATCATTGGATTCCAAAAATAAATGAAATTGAATTTTTGTAATTCAAGCAGAAAATTTTAAGTGAATTGATTTTTAGAAATTGAATAAAATTTGAAGAAAAGAATTTAAAGGCATAAAAGTTAATTTTTATAATCTTATCGAATTTATTCCAGAATAAAATGGAAATGATTAAATAAATGAATTTCGTATAATAGTGATTTTAAATTGAGGAATTTAGTTTAAAATTTGGATTTTTAAATAGATTGAAAGAAACAATTGAAATTTATTTTCCTAAAAAGGAATTTATTTAAAAAGGAGATAAGTTGGAAATCCAATTAGAAATTTAATTGGTAAATTGAAATAATTTGGGAAACCAATATAAAAATGATTTCAATTTGAAGAATCCATTTTAAAACAGAATATTGAATAACTTGAGAAAAATAAGGAATTTATTTAGTAGGGATAAATACAATTAGAGATAAATCTGAAATTGATTTAATATTTGGAAATGAATTCTTGAGAAATCAGTATGGAAATTTTATTTAAAATTGAAAATAAATTTAGAAATCAATATTGAAATTGATTTGATATTGAAGTTTTTATAAATAGAATTGAAATTTATAAAAGTTGTTTATAAATCCGGAATCACTTATTTTGATGAGTTAAATATAGAAGTTAATAAAAGAAGATTTATAAGTCGAAGTTGTTATTAAAATGGAAATAGAATTTATAAACGTGTTTATAAATTCGGAATCGATTGAATTTGATAAATTAAATATAGAAGATTTTTAAAGAAGATATATTCGCGATTTCAGATAGCGAATTTTTATTGAAATAAAAATGTGTAGAAATGATTGAAATTGGGTTAAGTGAATTATATTCACGATTTTGGACAGTGAATATATTGTTAAGTAAAATGGATTTATTTTTGAAGAAGTGATATTAAAAATGAAGTAAACATTTTTAAAGATGTTTTAAAATGTGTTAAATATCGAAATCATAGATTTCAACATTTATTGTTGAAATAGACGTTTTCGAGAAATAAGGAAATGGTGGACTATAACACTGTTGTTATAGTAAATGATTTCCGAAAGGAAATGTTTTATATAGTATTGGGATTTATATATCTATCTAAATTTCGAATCCCTATACTAGTAATTTTGAGTCGTCGTAACGATGTTTTACGTAACATTCGTTTTGACTCAATTAGATGTTGTTATAGTAAATGTTTTCCTTAAAGAATGAACTATATACTTAATTTGATTTAAGTATATCAAATATTTTCAAATGTTGAAAATAAATAGATTTGTGAAACACTTATTTTTAAATAAGTATGGAATTGCTTTTCCAATATAAAGTGAACGTTTGAGAATTTATCTTTGTAAAGGTAAATTGAAATTGAATATATTTGAAATCGATTTGAGAATCGTATATCAGTAGATATTTTGAAAATATAAATTCACTATGGAATTTATAAAGGAAAGGGAAACTGTTTAGAAAAATAAACGTTGATTTATTTTCGAAGTGTGGAAATTATATATCTAGTAAAGATATTTTGAAGATAAAATAATTTGGAAAATTATTTGGAATCTGATGATGTTGCGCATCTTTATTGATAGTTAAATAACCGACTATCAATAATTACCTTGAATGGTATTTGTTGTGAATTGGATGAATTTGAATGCCACACTTATTTTTGAATAATCGCTCACTATTCGGGTTAGCCGGGAAAGGACCATGGGGTCGTATAACCCATTCCGAATATGTGATACGTCGTTAAGAATTGCATTCGAAGACCGGTGTTGAAGACCGGATATTTTTGAAAACGGAAGGATTACCGTCGAGTTACTCTACATCGGCTGATCTCCGGTTTAGAGGTTTTATCACCCTTAGTGACGGGAAGTCCGGACGTGATTAGAAAATTATCCGGAAATGCAAGGGCTTCGTGAGAAGTGCCTTCGGTTCTGTTCGATCCCGGAACAGACTTGTATGGGTTGTGTGTCTGACGTTACAATTTGAGATATAAAGATGATTTCTTTCAAATACATTTCTGTTGGTGGCGGAGAATTTATTCTCTTAGCTTAACACCCTTCTCTGAGACG
This sequence comes from Allium fistulosum, assembly GCA_030737815.1. Classification (NCBI taxonomy): domain Eukaryota; kingdom Viridiplantae; phylum Streptophyta; class Magnoliopsida; order Asparagales; family Amaryllidaceae; genus Allium; species Allium fistulosum. The sequence goes on from CM060902.1 coordinate 243,450,421, forward strand.
TACGAGCTCAGAGGTTATGTAGTTGAAATTTATCAGCGATATATCCCAATTTGGTAATGTGGCATACTGAGTGTTGCTGTGAAATGATCAGTGTTTGATCATTTGCGATATGATCATTTGTTTGATCTTATATCTTGGTGATCATAGGTTGATCATTTTGTTTGACCCGAAGCATGGCTTTATACAAAGCGTAGCTTTGTGGACGAGACTTCGTCGAGCCTCACACCCCGGAAATGGTCAAAACAGGAAGGATGCGGCAAGGTTCTAGGGAGTAGCGCCCCTTAGTGTATGTCATTCCTTCTGGATAAAGGTGGTATCATGGTATGGAGCCCAGATACTTAACCTCTGTGGTTGCTGCAAATTTATTACTTTGTGGTTGTTGCGAATCGGGGATCCTCGGAAAGATCGGTGACGATCGGGGGATGGCATACGCGTGTCAGTAGTTACCTATTTTTGCAGAGGTAACCCGGCCTTGTGTTGGCAGAGATCCGGTTAGGTTCTCGGGTCGTCTATTCCAGGGACGTACCCATCGTGGATAGGAAGTTCCTTAGCCTGGCCATTTGTTGGAAATCCAAAGAAACAATACGATCTTGTACGGTTTTAGTTGTAGAACCTATCATTCACTTATGGTGGTCACCACTGTTTGGATGGTAGCTATAGTAGGCATAAGTGCGGAATGCCTATGCTGGCTAAGATTTATATTATACTTTCGAAATGATTTCTACACTATGCACTAATAATAATATCAAAAATGATTTGATTTTGCATATCAAGCATCTTTGACTATCATAAGAAGAAATCTCCTCCAATTCTGCGTTTGCATTGTGTGTGTGGTGGGAGGTCTTATGGTAGTTTCATTTTCCAAAAAGCATTGCGAATTGACTTTAAATTTTTTTTTTGTTGTTATAAAGAATAACTGTTTTACGATCTCACACCAGTCACCATGACTGACTCGGAGTTTATTGTTCCCTTCTAAACTCTGGGTGCCCACAAATTTTCCACACGGGCAGCCTAGAGTTATGTTATCAGGATATTCTGGATATTCTGGAGCTTTGGAAGCAAGCTGGATGACGAGACGTAGTATTTGTATCTGATATTATTTATTCCGCTGTGTATTCTGTATGAGGACAAGTTATATAACTGTCCATTGTTGTATTTTGACTATGATTGATGTATGTATAAAATGATATAGTTCTTTGTTTTAAAAATTATTCATTTATCTATTATATATTGTTCCGCTGCGAATGTGAGATTCTGATATTGTTTTCTGTTCTGATGTGTGTTCTGTTGTTGTTCTTCTCTTCTTCTTCTACTCTTTTCTTCTTCTTCTGCCTTTTCTTCTTCTTAAACCATCATAGTTCGTATTCCCGTTCATTTTGAGTTAATCAATGGAGATTAGTGGTTAATCAAGAGGTACGGATTTGCGGGCCATGACATTTGGTATCAGAGCATATGGTTAAGCGACAACCCTGCTCTGTTGCGTGATACTCATTAGAGATAGAGTCAGTAGTACTCTAGAATGAGTTTGAGTGTAATAATAGATATGAGCGCGTATTTGTTATTGAATATAAAAAATTGTTTTATATTGTGATGATTGGTTTATTGAGTGGCATATGAACCTTCGTCGGCACAGTCTGCAAAACTGTATCGAAGGGGTTTCTAAACACTCGAATAGAACAGTTCGGCACAGTATTGTTTTTGAATAGGGTGAATGAGATAATTTTGCCCAAAACTATTTTTGTATAGAAAAGAAATGATTTTCTATGAATTATAACAGTATATGGTTGCATGGTTGCTAGAAGTGATAATATTAAACTATTATCATTGAAATTAAATGAGAAATTGGAATTTTAACTCCAAAGTTAAGAAATAAATTCACATACAAATGAAATTTAAGAATGTAAATTATAAATGTGATTTATAAATGAAAACGGAATTCCAGAGAAGTTTTTGGAAAGGTTTTGAAAAGAATCTGAGAATTTTGGAGATTTGGAAAGTTTAAATCTTTTTGATTTGAAAATGAATTTCAAAGGTTTGAAAAATGTTTTGAAGAGATAAAAGCTCTGAACTCTTTTCGGTCGCTGGAAAATAACTTCGATGATGACCACGGCATCGTTGGTGTTCATTTTCGGGTTTCCAAAAGAGGAATTGCTGCCAAATTGTTTTAAATGGAAGTCGTTTGAAAAATTTGGGTTTGGGTTTTGAAATTCAAAGGATAATTTGAATTGTTTTCAAAATGGTTTTGAAAGGTTGAAAGGACTTTGGAATACTTTATAAGAATATTTATGGAATATTATTGAATTGATATCTTATACAAATAGAAATTGTTAATGTAAAATATGTAAATGTGATTGGAATTAAAGTTCATTAACAAATGAAATCTATAAATGTGAATTGAAAGTATAAGGAAATAAATTCATATATGAATAAAAATTATGAATATGAATTGTAAATATGATTCATAAATGAAAATAGAATTCAAAGAGGATAATTGAAGATAAAATTCATAATGGAATTAGTAATGTGAATGGATAAATGATTTTATAAATCAAAATGTAAGTAAGTCAAAGACTTATAAAAATATTTGAAATTTGATAGAAATGAGATTCAAATTGTAAATGAATGAATTTGTGAATAAATTTGCAATTGCAAGTGAAAGAAAATGAAATTCAATATTCAGAAGTTGAATTGGATCTAAATTAGAATTGAAATTGTGAATTAAAAATTCAAATGAATGTGAAATGTAAAATGGAATGAAAATGAATATGTATAACTTCAACAGTAAATGTATAAGCAGTTTATATTGGAAAATTTTGTAATAGAATTTGCAAAATGGTTTGAATGTTGTAACTAGATATTATGGCTAGTAGGATATACAGGTGTAAAGGAATTGGGATTTTAATTTTGAAGAGAATTTGAATCGCTCGACAAAAAGGTAAGTATTTGAATTATAATATGAGTTTTTGATGATTTCTTGTCTAGCCGCTTGGCTTTTTCTTTTCTTTTTGAAATCTGAGTGTCCGTAGGGACGTTTTGTAGTCGTGCCGTATTAGCCGCGCAAAGGAGACGCTGGCGAAATTTTTTGAAAATTTAGGGCGTTAGAAAATTTTTGAGAAAATTTTGAAAGTTTAGAATTTGAATTTGAATTTAAATTGAATTGAGAAGTAAAACAATGTTGTTTTGAAACTTAGAGTTGAAGTTGAAATTTAGTTGATGAATAACGAATCTTTAGTAGGAAGATTTGTTTTGACAAATTGAGAAAATTATTGGATTGTGAAAGATAGTAGATGAGTTAAGGACTTTTTTTTCTAACTTGTAATTTCGGGACGAAATTCTTTTAAGGAGGGAAGTCTGTAACGACCCAGAATTTTGAACGAATTAAATTGAAAATATTTAATTAATTTTGAATATTTGAACGGTAATTTAATTTGAATCTCGAATATAAAGTTAAAGAAAAATATTTCAAAAGCTTTTAAATTTTATATTGATAATACTGAAGATAATAAAAGCTTCAGAATCGAATTTGAAATTGATTTGTTCAGTTTTGAAATTATATCGTTCGAATTGATATTTAAAAAGTTGCCGTCCGAGGCGCAGTCTCGGAATTCGACGAAATCAGATCCATTGGGTCCGTAATATTGAATTATTGTCGGATTTCAAATTTCGTATTTATCGGAGATGTTACGTGAGCACACGACACAAAAACGCGTTGAAATTAAATTGAATTCAATTTAAAAATTTAAATTTAATTATAAAACTGGTCACCTCAGCACGTTCTTCCCTAAACTCGCGCCTACTATCACGACGCGAGATCGTGCCACCCATACCCGAGAAATTTTAAAATAATCTCCTCTACAAATAAATCAACTAAGCCTAGTTTCCCCTTTTCCTAACATCGGAACGAACGAATTCATTCGAAAAATAAAATCTCCTCTTCACTTCAAATCAGACCATGCCCTCCTCTTTGTTTCCAAATCAATGTTCCAGCCTAATAAGAATAGAAATGGCGTCTCTATTGGAATCCTCGGTCGCACGCACGTATAGAATTGAAGTGGCGAGCAGTCAAGGCGATTTGGAGGGGTTTGTCACGTTCGAGCGTACGGTGGTGTCGCGATTTGTCACGCGTGCAGGCAGGGGTCGCGGTGGCCATCGAGCATCGCGAATTGGGAGTTTTGATCGCGTGACAGTCGCGAGTCATTCGTGGCCATCATTGGTCGAAGTCGAGCAGGTTTAGGGGTTTCGTTCGCATGGAGGCGACGACCTGGAAGTGAAGTCAGGCGATGGTGTCGGCGTGCAGTGCTCAGGTGATGAGCATCGCGATGGCGATGGGAAAAACGGTCGATTTGGGGCACGCGAGAGGGTCGCGATGGGGTTCTCAAAACAGGCGCTCGTACGAGTGGTGGCGTTCAATCGTGGTGGTCGCGCCTGGGGCAGTAGGCGATTAGCAGTGAGGTAATTTCGATTTTTTTTATTTTATTTAAATTAATTTACTTGACGATTTTTATATGCAGAAAAAAATTAAGAAGTTATTGATTTGTAATTCGATTTAAACTTGAATATATATATATATACACAGATTGAAAATATGAATATTTAGTTAAAACAGAAAACTTTTAGTCAAAAAAAAATAATAATAATATATACAGTCTAATATAAGAAAATTTCTGGTTGGAAAGGGATAAAAATAAAATGAAGTTATATACTGTTAATATAATCATGTTCAAACCGAAATAGTATATAGTTAAGATTTATGAGAACATGAATTTTAACTGTTTTGAAAAATAATAATAGAATACAAAAGGAAAAATTTAGTTTTAAACTAAAATTTTAGTTAAACAATTTTATTTAAAAGAAACTGGTTTAGAATAAAATCATCGGTGAATTGAAATTACCAAATGAAAATTGTTATTCGATTTATTTCGAATATTAATAAAATTGTATAATTATTTATACAAGGTCAATAAAGTCAAGAAAATCGAGTCAAGATGGGAACAGATGGCAAAATAAAAGCTAAGGTGAGATTTTCTCACTCGATTGAAAAGTGGATTTTACAGTTATTGATTTGATTTGATTGACTGTTTGGATGTGATATTAGATATAGTAGGATATATCTATATATATAGCAATATATACATATTGGCATATGTATATATTGATTTGATTGATTTCCCGCCTCGTATAGCGGATGAGACCCTATTGCGCCGTTAGTAAGCGGATTTTTATAAAACCCATATACCGCGATAATTCCGTACTGGAGCGGAATTGGTATTGTGCTAACGTCTTTGGATGCAGGAAAACAGGTTGGAGGGATCCAACTGGACCCCTCACATTGATTGAATTTATTTCTACTGTGATGTGATAATCTGTGAATGATTATTGATGTTATTGAATTGATGTCTGGAAATTGTTTGAAAGCTAAAATTTAGCTGAATGGATGTTTGATATCATTGGATTCCAAAAATAAATGAAATTGAATTTTTGTAATTCAAGCAGAAAATTTTAAGTGAATTGATTTTTAGAAATTGAATAAAATTTGAAGAAAAGAATTTAAAGGCATAAAAGTTAATTTTTATAATCTTATCGAATTTATTCCAGAATAAAATGGAAATGATTAAATAAATGAATTTCGTATAATAGTGATTTTAAATTGAGGAATTTAGTTTAAAATTTGGATTTTTAAATAGATTGAAAGAAACAATTGAAATTTATTTTCCTAAAAAGGAATTTATTTAAAAAGGAGATAAGTTGGAAATCCAATTAGAAATTTAATTGGTAAATTGAAATAATTTGGGAAACCAATATAAAAATGATTTCAATTTGAAGAATCCATTTTAAAACAGAATATTGAATAACTTGAGAAAAATAAGGAATTTATTTAGTAGGGATAAATACAATTAGAGATAAATCTGAAATTGATTTAATATTTGGAAATGAATTCTTGAGAAATCAGTATGGAAATTTTATTTAAAATTGAAAATAAATTTAGAAATCAATATTGAAATTGATTTGATATTGAAGTTTTTATAAATAGAATTGAAATTTATAAAAGTTGTTTATAAATCCGGAATCACTTATTTTGATGAGTTAAATATAGAAGTTAATAAAAGAAGATTTATAAGTCGAAGTTGTTATTAAAATGGAAATAGAATTTATAAACGTGTTTATAAATTCGGAATCGATTGAATTTGATAAATTAAATATAGAAGATTTTTAAAGAAGATATATTCGCGATTTCAGATAGCGAATTTTTATTGAAATAAAAATGTGTAGAAATGATTGAAATTGGGTTAAGTGAATTATATTCACGATTTTGGACAGTGAATATATTGTTAAGTAAAATGGATTTATTTTTGAAGAAGTGATATTAAAAATGAAGTAAACATTTTTAAAGATGTTTTAAAATGTGTTAAATATCGAAATCATAGATTTCAACATTTATTGTTGAAATAGACGTTTTCGAGAAATAAGGAAATGGTGGACTATAACACTGTTGTTATAGTAAATGATTTCCGAAAGGAAATGTTTTATATAGTATTGGGATTTATATATCTATCTAAATTTCGAATCCCTATACTAGTAATTTTGAGTCGTCGTAACGATGTTTTACGTAACATTCGTTTTGACTCAATTAGATGTTGTTATAGTAAATGTTTTCCTTAAAGAATGAACTATATACTTAATTTGATTTAAGTATATCAAATATTTTCAAATGTTGAAAATAAATAGATTTGTGAAACACTTATTTTTAAATAAGTATGGAATTGCTTTTCCAATATAAAGTGAACGTTTGAGAATTTATCTTTGTAAAGGTAAATTGAAATTGAATATATTTGAAATCGATTTGAGAATCGTATATCAGTAGATATTTTGAAAATATAAATTCACTATGGAATTTATAAAGGAAAGGGAAACTGTTTAGAAAAATAAACGTTGATTTATTTTCGAAGTGTGGAAATTATATATCTAGTAAAGATATTTTGAAGATAAAATAATTTGGAAAATTATTTGGAATCTGATGATGTTGCGCATCTTTATTGATAGTTAAATAACCGACTATCAATAATTACCTTGAATGGTATTTGTTGTGAATTGGATGAATTTGAATGCCACACTTATTTTTGAATAATCGCTCACTATTCGGGTTAGCCGGGAAAGGACCATGGGGTCGTATAACCCATTCCGAATATGTGATACGTCGTTAAGAATTGCATTCGAAGACCGGTGTTGAAGACCGGATATTTTTGAAAACGGAAGGATTACCGTCGAGTTACTCTACATCGGCTGATCTCCGGTTTAGAGGTTTTATCACCCTTAGTGACGGGAAGTCCGGACGTGATTAGAAAATTATCCGGAAATGCAAGGGCTTCGTGAGAAGTGCCTTCGGTTCTGTTCGATCCCGGAACAGACTTGTATGGGTTGTGTGTCTGACGTTACAATTTGAGATATAAAGATGATTTCTTTCAAATACATTTCTGTTGGTGGCGGAGAATTTATTCTCTTAGCTTAACACCCTTCTCTGAGACGTACGAGCTCAGAGGTTATGTAGTTGAAATTTATCAGCGATATATCCCAATTTGGTAATGTGGCATACTGAGTGTTGCTGTGAAATGATCAGTGTTTGATCATTTGCGATATGATCATTTGTTTGATCTTATATCTTGGTGATCATAGGTTGATCATTTTGTTTGACCCGAAGCATGGCTTTATACAAAGCGTAGCTTTGTGGACGAGACTTCGTCGAGCCTCACACCCCGGAAATGGTCAAAACAGGAAGGATGCGGCAAGGTTCTAGGGAGTAGCGCCCCTTAGTGTATGTCATTCCTTCTGGATAAAGGTGGTATCATGGTATGGAGCCCAGATACTTAACCTCTGTGGTTGCTGCAAATTTATTACTTTGTGGTTGTTGCGAATCGGGGATCCTCGGAAAGATCGGTGACGATCGGGGGATGGCATACGCGTGTCAGTAGTTACCTATTTTTGCAGAGGTAACCCGGCCTTGTGTTGGCAGAGATCCGGTTAGGTTCTCGGGTCGTCTATTCCAGGGACGTACCCATCGTGGATAGGAAGTTCCTTAGCCTGGCCATTTGTTGGAAATCCAAAGAAACAATACGATCTTGTACGGTTTTAGTTGTAGAACCTATCATTCACTTATGGTGGTCACCACTGTTTGGATGGTAGCTATAGTAGGCATAAGTGCGGAATGCCTATGCTGGCTAAGATTTATATTATACTTTCGAAATGATTTCTACACTATGCACTAATAATAATATCAAAAATGATTTGATTTTGCATATCAAGCATCTTTGACTATCATAAGAAGAAATCTCCTCCAATTCTGCGTTTGCATTGTGTGTGTGGTGGGAGGTCTTATGGTAGTTTCATTTTCCAAAAAGCATTGCGAATTGACTTTAAAAAAAATATTTTGTTGTTATAAAGAATAACTGTTTTACGATCTCACACCAGTCACCATGACTGACTCGGAGTTTATTGTTCCCTTCTAAACTCTGGGTGCCCACAAATTTTCCACACGGGCAGCCTAGAGTTATGTTATCAAGATATTCTGGATATTCTGGAGCTTTGGAAGCAAGCTGGATGACGAGACGTAGTATTTGTATCTGATATTATTTATTCCGCTGTGTATTCTGTATGAGGACAAGTTATATAACTGTCCATTGTTGTATTTTGACTATGATTGATGTATGTATAAAATGATATAGTTCTTTGTTTTAAAAATTATTCATTTATCTATTATATATTGTTCCGCTGCGAATGTGAGATTCTGATATTGTTTTCTGTTCTGATGTGTGTTTTGTTGTTGTTCTTCTCTTCTTCTTCTACTCTTTTCTTCTTCTTCTGCCTTTTTCTTCTTCTTAAACCATCATAGTTCGTATTCCCGTTCATTTTGAGTTAATCAATGGAGATTAGTGGTTAATCAAGAGGTACGGATTTGCGGGCCATGACAGGATCATTACTTTATCTTACTGCTAGTAGACCTGACATAATGATGAGTGTTTGTTTATGTGCTCGATTTCTAGCAAATCCTAAAGAATCACATATGCGAGCAGTGAAACAAATATTGCATTATCTAAGCAAAACCAAAGATTTTGGACTCTTCTATCCGAAAGAATGTCCTTTCGAGTTAGTTTCATATAGTGACCCTGACTGTGATAACCCGGATTTTCGGGCATCAAATAATTGGATAAGTTATCTGATTTAACTCTTGAAAATACTAATTGATAATTGAACAAATAAATGTAATAATCTCCTTTAATAAATTAATTTAATTTGCAAAATTATTATATTCAAACAATAATAAAAATATATTGTATATATATATATAGGTATGTGAATATAGATTTTTAAGTAGAGTATTTATTTCAAATTGAAATTTGTGGATGTTTCCAAATTGATTTTTAAGATTGATTTTTAAAATTTTATTTAAAATTTGGTTTGAACTTATATTTGGATTTCAAAGAGATGATATATATATATCTTAATGTATATTTTGGATTTAAAGGTATGTATAAATAATTTTTGTATAAATATAGTTTGTCTTATTTTATTACTTTAAAAAGATTTTCATTTTTTTTATATGCATTTAGTTATTAGAAAATAAACTATAAAAGCTTTATTTAATAAATAAAAATTAATTATGCATGAGAGATATATGTGTTAACATATGAACACCTTTAAATAACATGTGTTAAGTTATTAAATAAGTTTAGTGACAAGTGTCACATTTTTATTTTATTTCCTTAATTCTAATAAATCAAAATTTAAATCTATATAACACTACCTCTTATTCTTCATTCAATTTTTCTATCTCATTTTCTCAAAACTTAAGCTGCAGCCACGTTTTAAATCAGAAAAAAAATATACCAAACCAGAAACCAAAAGCAAATGAAAACTGAATCAAATTTAACAACCTGATTTCATCTTCAATCTGGAATCAAGCAACTAAATCAAACAACAACTTCAACCTACAACTCAACTAAGCAAGAAGATCAACATCAAATAACAGATTAAAGACAAGTTCCAAAGCAAAACAAAGATTTACTCAGTTTCAAAATTTAGAGGGGTAGCAGCTAAATCAACCTGAAGCAATTTTTCAAAACCAGGCTTCTCTGTTCCAGGATATAAGGTGAGTAAACCTTTTTAAGCCCTGATATCTGATCCGTTGTTTGAATGTATGATGTAAGCAAGTTTGAATATTGGGATGCATGTAAAAATATGTGAATATGTGTATATATCTTGCCTGTGCATGTCCATATACAGGTGTATTTATCCCTGTTCAAATTCCAGGTTTTCAAAGAAACCTGTCAAACCCAAAATCTCTACTTCTAGTCTTTATTAGATCGAAGTGTTAAAATATAAAGTGTTCAAATTCATTAAAACTGAATTTTAAAAATACATTAAAGCATAAATAATAAGTGGATTTACTGGAAATAAGGAAACACAGTAAAAATCAAAGTAAGTTCAAAAATTTAGCTGTTTAAATCTTGATTTTGATTACATCATCTAATTTGTTTTAGAAAATCATGATTTTTAAAAGTGGACTCAAGATTTTTAACTTCGTTTTGAGTGAGAAATCCCAAGTTGAACGGATTTGGGTTTTCTGGCAATTTCTGGTGATCGGAGGGGAGATGGTTGTCGTGATCGAGGCTGGAGGAAGCTTGGATGGTGCCGGTCACAAGAAAATTACTGGGTGGAGTTCTCGAACGTCAAGGCGGCCGATCGATGACAAAATAGGGTTTAGCAACCCAGTTTGGTTAGTGTTATAATCGTGTCGATTTCGTCGTCGATGGTGGATATGGGTGGACCGGACCAACAGGAATCGAAGCACGGTGTCATGGCAAAGCTAGGGACGTGATCACATGATCTCTGGCGATCGAGGGTGGCGTTGCGAGGTGATTTAATTGATCGGTTTGGGTTCCAGGCAATGCTCGATTTGATTTCTGTTGTTATTGGTGGTGCTGGGTGATCGAGCTGTTAGAGTAGGATGAAGTCGACTTGTCCACGGTAATTTTGGTGGTCGGAGCGTCGCCATTGATCGGTGCACGTGCACATGTGTCAGAAGTGTATTGGTGGTTGGGTTGGTTGCTGTAGTTTGGGGAAGAAGCTGTTGCCTCGGGACGAGCTCGAGAAATTTAGAGGGTGGCTCGAAGTTATTCGAGTGATAACTCGAAGACGAGAAAGAGATGGGGGGAAACTCGGAGTTGGGCTCGTGAGTATATCGGGATGGACCCGAAGTAAATTTAACAGCTTTAAAATTTTAATAAAGCAAGTTTAAAAATCTAAAAATGAACCTAGTTTGAATCATTTCTTAAAAATCTATTCCTTATATAATAAATGGTATTAAAAAGTAAAGTTAAGGAAGTTATAATTTGTTAAGTCTAAACTTTAAGTCATTTTAAACTTAATTTAAAATGTACTTAAGTGTTAATTAAAGGATAAAATGTTTTAAATTTACATGTTAATGATAATGAAGTAATTAATTAAGATGAATGGTTTATCTTAAAAAGTTAATTAAGGTCTTGGATAATTAATTAAATTAATGTAAGTAATTGGAATTACTTAATATAAGTAATTAAAGGACTAAATTGTTGAGGGCTAATTAATTTAATTAATTATTAGAGGATAATGAATGTGATTAATTTAAAGTAATTAATTATGGTATAATAAATTTATGAGAGTAATTAAGGGTTAACTAATGGTTAAAGGTTAATTAGTTAATGTAATGATTAATTAATTAATTAATTAAAGGATTAGTTAATTAATGAAAGTCAATAAAATTACTTAAGGTAAGTAATTAAATGATATTTAATTAAATTGATTAATTAAAGGTTAATTAATTAATGTAAGTAATTAAGAGTTAATTAATTAGTAAGTTAAATTAAATTAATTATTAATTATGTGAAATTAATCTTGCTTATGGATGATTAAATTATATTGAATACCTTTGATTGTTATTGACTCTGGCATGTACTTTGTAATGTTATGTGATATGAAATGTTTTTGGTTGAACCATGATAAATATGAGTTATTTATCTATAATGGAATTGTTGTGGGAATATGACATTCTGAAGTTAAATCGAATTGTTGGAATTTAAAACAATTTGTCTTAGGAAAATGATATTGAATTCGAAGAGACCGGGGTCGGATATCAGTACTATCCGAAACCACTTCGATTAGTGATCTGTTATAATTCTTTGAAAATTTGATTATGGAATCAAATAGGCTGAAATAGAATAAATTAAGTAACATGACTATTTTAACTGAGTAACGGTACTTAGATATGATTGTGTGAAAATAAGTGATGATTTTATAAGTTGTTTACTTGTAGTAAGGTACGAGTTACCCCGGGTTTATATAAGTTCTATGAATTGAAATTTCATGTTAGATGAGTTTACTCACGCTGGTTTCCAGCCTGACCTGGGTGTTACTTTGTGGTAATGCTCGGGTCAGACCGAGTATTACAGATTTCCAGGTAAGGACGTTCTGGAGCTCAGGAGGCGAGCTGAATGGCAGGAACGTATGGAGTGTTTTCCGCTGAGCATATTACTGATGTTTATCTGAGACATGTTAATTCTAACTGTCTAGTATAATTGTAAATGGTTGTAACTCTGATGTATTAAAAATGTAATTGACAAATACAGTTTTCTTTGTATAACTGATATTATTATTTGATATTGTATTTTGATCCGCTGCGAATGTGAGAATCTATGTCTTGTTCTGTTCTTTCTTCTATCTCTTTTCTTTTCTCCTAACTATCTGGAATTTTCGGGTTCGAAAATTTCCGGGTCGTTACAGTTGGTATCAGAGCGAGGTTAAGCGAGAACCTTGGCTCTGTTGGGATTACTCGTTAAGGATAGGGTCAATGATACCCTAGAACGAGTTGAGTGTATATATATATATATATGAGAGCGTAATTGTTATTTTCTTATATAAGGATTTAAAATGATTTTATATAAGAATATATTTTGATATATAAAATGATATTTCTTTCTATTAAATATTAAGGTAATTGGTTGTTAAAATATTGGAATTAAATTAAGTGGTAATAGAAATAAAACCAAATTAAAATTGAATGAAGATAAGTTTGAAATAAATTCAAACTAAAATTAAAATCTTGAATTTGTAGAAATGTTATCAAGAATAAAGGTAATAATGAATTGGTTTTCAGATATGATAATCTTGGTTATTATCATAAATAGTAATTGTGTTTAATAATGAATGTTGTTAATGATTTAGCAAAATGAAATGTTTAGGGAAGTAAACATTTAAGTGAGTATAACTTATAAATTGGAATTGAAGAGAATTTAAAATTGTGAAATTTTAAATCTAAATCCAGAAAACTTGAAATTGTTTTAAAGAAATTGTTTTGAATTAAAACCAAAGGTGGTTTAAAAATTTAAAGTATAACTTGGTGTGTAAAGAAAATGTATATATGAGGAATATATATAATACCAATGATGATTTGAAATAAACACTTAGTGTTGAGTTTTAAATTGGAATGTGATGTAAAACCCAAAGTAAAGTAAGTTTTTAAACTTAAAAGGGGAAAGACTATTAATCTAAAGTTTAAAATTTGAATGGGAATTCAAATTGTGAAAAGTTGACCGGATTAAGTAAATTTAACTTGAAGGAAGTTAAATAAGTTGAATAAATAACTTGAATTGGAAATTTCAAGATGAAATTTAAATTTAACTTGGGTAGTTAAATGGTTAATTTAAATGGGAGTTATGAGTGATCTCAAAATGGGTTTGAGATCTGGAAATTGAAAATGGATAGTAAATTAGAATCTGAAGATTAAATTGTTTTTGAATTCTTATTTGAACTTTGTAATAAGTTAAGTAAAGATAATTTTAAAATTGAATTTTGAAATTTGAATTCAGAATTAAAAGGTTTAAAGATTTAATTTGTTAAAATAAAAAAATAAAGGTTGAATTAATTTAAAAGTGAAGGAATTGTGATTTAAGGAATTAAATCAATATTTAAAAATTTTAACTCGAATTTATATAATTCGAGATAGTTTAAAATTGAGATTTAAATTTGTAATGACCCAAGATTTTAGGAATTTATCCTGAAAAATATAAATGAATTTAAAATAATTTTTAAATAAATTTTAAAGGAGGAATTGATATAGCTTGATAGTGTATCAGTGTGTGTACATGAGTGCACAGGAAATGCACATGAATATAAGCTAAAACCCTGAACTCCAAGAATACATACATATTGATGTGTATGGAAATATATATATATATATATGTAGATTAAATTCTTAAAAGTAGTATGCATAAGTAAATGTATATATATGAGTGCTACTGAATAATTTGAGTGTACATGTGCATATGTGTGTGTGTCAGTATAGAATGATGTATGAATATATAGGTGGGAATACTAATTATTTCAGAAAGACTTATATACAAATATATATGTGTTAATAAAAATACTAGAGATTAAACTAGTGAAATAAAATATACAGACACATTTTAATATAAGCAGAAATGAAAAGAATGGAGATATAAAAAGGAATAATTCTCTTATAAATAAATGAAGGAAGTACATACCATTTACATGAAAGCTAAAAATAGGAAAATAAGATAAAACAGAGAAGTTCTTAGTATAGGCAGAATTAGAAAAGAGTATTTAATAAATAACAAAACCAAGTCACATTTTTAGCATGATTGTAGACAAGGGGGAAAAGTATTTTCTGAAAAGAAAATCTCTGAAAAAAATGTGTAACCACTTTTCTCTTCACCCAAATTAAGCCGGGAAGGGGGTAAAACTTTGGGTTTAAAAAATGCAGATAACATGATTTTTCTGGTGGGCAAAATTGGACTTAGCCAATACCCAAAACCCTAAGAGAGACCCTGTATATATATACATGTATATACAGCAGCCTCCTCTCCTCCTCAGAAAAGAATTTTGAAAAAAAAGAAAAAGAAAAACAACACCATAGAAATCATAAGACAAGGGAAGAGAGCTTGAGGATAAGAGCAGGAGTTCATCAGTTAATTAAGGAAACAAAGGAGAGAGCTAGGTGAGAAAACTCACTACAAAAAAAATCTAAGGCAATAAGTCCTAATGTAGGCAGCCAGATAAAAGTATTTTTATTAAAAGAGTATTTTCATATATGAATGTTTATCTGTGAATTTAAACCTGAATATGTTTTGATTTTCTTTGGTTGATCACTTGTTTTATAACAAAGTCTTATGTGTTGATAGCATACATGTCTGCTTTATACACTCAGATCTCTGATATGTTAATATTTAGGGATATAAACAAATACCCAGAAAATAAAATGTTGAGAATAGGTAAGTAGTATTGGCTTTGGCTCAACCCAGAAAGATGTAAATAATGTTGAGCTGCAATATACTCATGTATAAGTGCTGAGGCTTGAAATAAAAAGGAATTAGGGGTGCAATAGGGTTGCCTATGTGCTGATGCTCCTGATTCAATAAAATACATAGCAAACAAAATTTTGTGATTCAGTGAAACCAGATTATCCTGAGTTTAACTCAAGCACAAATGTTTGCAAAAGAAAAATTCTCTCAGGAACCATAAGCCAATATTAGTTGCCTAAACTCCTTTTAAAATACCAGGATGAATATATATATATACAGAACCTTATTTTGTAATCACCAATGGTTGTTTGCTTGTTTGCTTCTGTATGGTTATGAATAATATGAGATGCCATGTTATGGATGTTTTAGCTAATAAAATGAATCACTGAATGGTTTTGGCATGAAAAATCAAAAGAGTTATTATTAACTTAAACCTGATTAGGAAATTGGGGTCAAGAACACTGCAGGAATGACTTGTGTGCTTGAGTAACATAAGTTGACACATGGCTTGTTTAAGTCCTGAGATCTTTGTGTAATGGAGTGAATTAGTTCATTACAGTGTGTCCATTGATTCATAAATATTGCAGATGAGACCAAGGATAGATAAATATACCAAGGAAATAATACTTGAGCAGATGAGAAAACTAGAGTTTTTCCCAGATTTGAAATATGAGAATTGAATAAGTGATTTCACTCATGTTAGTCATTTTTCCTGTTTGGTATGAATGATTGTTTGTCTATGATTGAGTTGTATGCTTGAATGTATGTGCCATATTCATATGTATAGTCTCAGGAAAGAAAGTTAAAGTGTGCACATGCACAATGACACAGAGCATGCACACAAGTATTTACCTGATTCCAAAGGGCAAAACCTTATGTATTTGTACTTAACTTGATTTTAAACTAATTAACAAATTGCTTTTTGTGAATTTTCTCATACCAGACCTGTGTCTGACCCTAGTGTGCTAATGGCATCTGGGGTGTCTCATTTTAAATGAGGCAGTTTCCAATGCTTTTTCAGGGATTGCAGCAACTAAATAGGAGTAGGAGCAAGGCCTTGAGAAGAAGATATAGCATGTTAAAACTTAGTTAGATAAGAGCCTAAATGTTGAAATCTACATGTATTGACAATTTAAATTGCTACTTGTATTAAGTGTTGAATATTGGATGGATATTTTGTTAGGCATTTTGTTAAGGGATTGATTTGTATCTGGAAACTATGAGTTAAGTTAAATATCTGTTATGTTTAAAAAGAATTTTAATCAAATCTTGTAAGTAGATTTAGCAAGAACACCATGTTAAAAATTGAATGATTACATTTTATAAATGCATTAGTCAATCATGAATCTTTGGAAAGGATTTAAGTTTTGGAAAATCTGGAGAGATGATTCTCAGAAAATTTAAATGGTTTTATTCTCTAATATAGCATATGTATGCAAAAGAAATAGGCATAAGTTAATGTTTTATATGGCTGCAAGGCTTCCATAGTTAAACTTGTTTCATACAAATGTCTCATGTACTATATTTTTAATTAAAGAAAGGATCTGTAATAAGGTAGATGGAAGCCAGATTCAAATAGTTGTAGATATATATATATGCACATATATATGTTTAGTGCAAACATTACCACATCTTTTTCTTTGCACTTGTAATAAGAATCTGAACTTCACTCAGATTTTAACCAAAGGCATTTTAAATGCCAGACAGATCTTATAAGAAGAAATACAAACCTGGAAAATGATAAACACTCTTATCATTCAATCATGAAGCCTTCTAGGTTGTAGGAATGGATTTCAAAAATAATTAAGCAAGAATTATTGTTTTGTATGATGGAATATAGACAAAAATAAAGTATATGGGCAGATATAGGTAGACAATAGATTGCAAACAGCACAGGAGAAAAAAAAAGAAAAAAAAAAAAATTGTGTTTGAACCGACCAGCATAGCACTCGAACTCGTGACCTTTCATGTATAAGTTAGGCGCGTTTCCATTATGCCTAGATGTTGCTTGTGTTTCCTTAGGATCCACTTTATTTTATACTGAATTTGTCACTATTCAGAACTTAACACAAACATCTATATTAAAAGCTTGTTTACTATTGATTATTACTTGATCACTTCTTAGTTAGTATAAACAGACTAATGTGTATGTTTCCAGTGGATTGTTTAGTCAAATTTTTTTTTTTTATTAGCAATCCAACATCCTCTTGTTTTCCAGAACTCTGATTCAAACAAGAGAGGCATATACATCCTCACATGTATGTGCTTACCTTTGTGAATGTACTGATATATTTATATTGGTTGATTATTGTGATCCTGGATATATTTTGGTTTATTGGAGAAAGATATTGACCCTGAGAATTATATTTGCAATGGATGATATATCTATATAAATATATATATATATATATCCTCTTTACCTTAAAAAAAAAAAAATTCCTTATGAAATTAGTGTAGATATAGGAGGGTCATTTCAGTTGGTATCAGAGCTATGTTATTTAACATAGAAGAAGTAAGGATCAAGTTCTTAGATAGAAAAAAAAAATTAAAAGGAACTAAATATCAAACTAACCAGCTATGTAAATTAATATTAGCAAACTATGGTAGGGAGACCACCAAATCAGGGAGCAGGATCTTCCCATGCACCACCAATGGTCAATCTGCAAGACTTGGTGAGAGCATTTAGGGATGGGGCAGGACAAAGGCAAGAAAATCCCTATGAAGAACTCTCAAAATTGCTTAAGACATATACTCATTTAGGAGGCAAAAGCTTTGAAGGGACAGAGAGTATCATGGAAATTCAAACATGGTTGAGAACATTGGAAAGAATTTTCAATGACATGCAACTTGATGATCAAAGAAAGAGGCAAGTGGCTTCAAGACAGCTAAAAGGAGTAGCTTTAGGCTGGTGGGAAGTAATCATTGCAGGAAGGAATGAGAATGAAATCACTTGGAATCAATTCAAAGAGATGTTGGAGGCAAGGTTTGTACCAGCATCAGCAAAGACTACCTTGCTAGAAGAATTCATTAGACTTAGACAAGGAACCATGACTGTCACAGAATATACTCAAAAGTTTGAGGGGCTTTCCACATATGGAGCAATGCTTGTGGCAGATGAGGCATCTAAAAATGATAGGTACATAAAAGGTCTGAACCCAGGACTTAGCAGAGCTATGTTACCCTATGCAGACAAGACTTTTGATCATGTGATAGACTTAGCTTTGAGGTTGGAGCAGCATGACAAGGAAAGGGAGAAGTTCAGAAATTTTAAGAGCAATAATAACAAGAAAGGTAAGGGGAGGTATCACCCTTATGATAAGAGGAAGGAAGAGGCTAGTAACAAAAGCACTAGAGATGTCAAAGCTAAGGAAGACAAGAAGAAAATTGTGTGCCATCAGTGTGGAAAGGAAGGGCATATCAAACCAAAATGTCCAGAATTGAAAGGAGGAGCTTTCAAATGCTATCTATGTGGGAAAGAGGGGCATATGAAGAGGAATTGTCCTGAGTATAAACAGCAAGGCAAATTGGCAAATTTGGAAGGGAAAGGCAAAGCCACAGTGGAGAGTAACACTGTAAACCATAGCCAAGTGGAAGGTACATTACTTATTTGTACCATACCCATAACAGTAGTATATGATACTGGGGCAACTCACTCCTTAATTTCTTATGAACTGGTTAGAATGCTAAAACTGAATTGCATATTAGTTGAAACCCCATTGCATATACAAAGTCCATTGGGGAGTTCTAGTGTTTTAAATATGATTTGTGTGGATGTGGAGTTAAACATAGGAGGAAATATTTTTATTTCCAATTTATATGTTTTGAATTACCCAAATATAGGTGTTATATTGGGGGTAGAATGGTTAAGGCAATTTAAAGCCATAATTAATTTAGACTCATCCACCATATCATTGCAAAATTATAGAGGCCAGAGAATCACAGTTTTATGTGAGGTAGCTAAGGAAGGAAAACTATATCACTTAATTGACTCAGAAAAAGATTTCAGTGAACTAACCATTGAAGAAATTCCCATAGTCAATGAATATTTGGATGTGTTTGGTGAGGTCAAGGGTATTCCACACCATAGACCAGTAGAGTTCCAGATCAATCTAGTTCCAGGAGCAAGCCCAGTGATTAAAAAGCCAACTAGAATGGGGCCAAATGAACTAAAAGAATTAAAGAAACAGTTAGAAGAATTGGAAGAAAAGGGTTTTATAAGACCAAGTAATTCTTGCTGGGGAGCACCAGTGGTGTTTGTTAAGAAGCAAGATGGCTCCTTAAGACTTTGCATAGATTATAGAGAATTAAACAAAGTAACTATTAAAAATAAATACCCATTGCCAAGAATAGATGATCTTTTTGATCAATTAGCAGGGGCAAAAGTATTTTCTAGACTAGACTTAGCATCTGGTTTTCACCAAATGAAGGTGGAAGAATCAAGCATCAAGTACACTGCCTTTAACACTAGGTATGGGTTGTATGAATTTTTGGTTATGCCATTTGGCTTGACCAATGCACCATCTTATTTTGTAGATTTAATGAACAGAACCTTTAGAGATTGTTTAGACAAGTTTGTGCTTATTTTCATAGATGACATTTTGATTTATTCCAAGACAGTGGAAGAACATAAGCATCATTTGCACCTGGTTTTGTCTAGATTAAGGGAAAAAGATTTAAAGGCAAAATTTTCAAAATGTGTGTTTTGGAAGGAGGAAGTACATTTTCTTGGCCATGTTATATCTGCCAAAGGAATTTCAGTGAACCCCAATAAAGTAGTGGCTATTCAAGCATGGAAGAGGCCAAGCACTGTGAGTGAAGTGAGGTCATTCATGGGGATGGCAGGGTATTATAGAAGGTTTATAAAAGATTTTTCAAAAATTTCTACACCACTCACTAACCTAACCAGGAAGAACCAAGCTTTTGTTTGGTCAGAAAAATGTGAAAAGTCTTTTGAACAATTGAAGGAGGCATTGGTGAATGCTCCAATTCTAAAGGTACCACATGGAAATGAAGAATTAGTGGTATACACTGATGCTAGTGGATTTGGCTTGGGTGCAGTGTTGATGCAACAAGGCCAAGTCATTGCATATGCATCCAGACAACTTAAACCCCATGAAGTAAGGTATGCCACACATGATCTCGAATTAGCAGCTGTGATATATGCTTTAAAACTTTGGAGACATTATTTGTTAGGCACTAAGTTTGAACTCTACACTGACCACAAGTCTCTAAAATATTTGTTTTCACAAAAAGATTTGAACATGAGGCAACACAGATGGGTGGAGTTCTTAGCTGCCTATGATTTTGACATACTCTATACACCAGGCAAAGCAAACAAAGTTGCAGATGCTCTAAGTAGACAGCATGCTAAATTGGCTATGATGATGATAGCAGAATTTAAAGATTTGTCTTTGCTAACTGAGTTAGAGATTGGGGAGAATGGTTGTGTGCACATTAATGAGCAGATGCATGGTGCACAAAAAGATAAAGGGAAGTTAAGCTTAATGACACTCCAACCAGATTTAATTCTGAAGGTAGGGAAAATGCAAGAACAGGATGCTCACTTATTAGAGAAGAAAATGCTCCTTTCAAGAGGGGAGGAAGTAATGAATCACCACATTGATAAAGATGGATATGTGAGATACCAGAATAGGATGTGTGTACCAGAGGACATAGAATTGAAGAAGGAGATATTGAATGAATATCACAGAAGTAAATACTCCATTCACCCAGGCAACACAAAAATGTATCAAAATTTGAAAAGAGACTTCTGGTGGAAGGGGATGAAATCTGATATAGCTAAGTACATTGCCAAATGTATGACTTGCCAACAAGTCAAGGCTGAAACTCAAAGACCATCAGGGTTGATGCAACCTCTTAGTGTACCACAGTGGAAGTGGGAAGACATATCTATGGACTTCATAGATGGACTGCCTAGATCTAAGAGAGGTAATACAAGCATATGGGTGATAGTTGATAGGCTAACCAAGGTAGCACACTTCATCCCAGTCAAGTCAGAAAGAACAGCACCAAAACTAGCTCAAATTTTTATAAAAGAAGTGGTAAGGTTACATGGCATTCCCAAAACCATTGTGAGTGATAGGGATACCATCTTCACTTCAAAATTCTGGAGAAGCTTTCAAGAAGCAATGGGAAGTGAACTATGTTTAAGTACTGCCTACCATCCTCAATCGGATGGGCAGACTGAGGTGGTAAACAAAGTTTTGGAGGACATGTTGAGGGCATGTATACTGGATTTTGGGGGCAACTGGGAAGATTATCTTCATCTAGTTGAATTCACATACAACAACAGCTACCAAAGCACCATAGGAATGGCTCCATTTGAAGCCTTATATGGTAAACCCTGCTTGTCACCTGTTTGCTGGGTAGAAGCAGGAGAAAGGTCTATTTTAGGACCTGAGTACATACAAGAAACCAAAGAGAAAATTGAGTTGATAAGAAGAAGAATGATAGCAGCTCAAGATAGGCAAAAGAAATTTGCAGACATGAGAAGGAGGCAGGTAGAATATGAGGTGGGAAATTTTGTTTTCATCAAAATCTCACCCATGAAAAATGTGCTGAGGTTTGGAAAACAAGGCAAATTAACCCCAAGATATATTGGACCATACAAAATTCTGGAGAGAATTGGTCCCTTGGCATATAAGTTGGAATTACCAGAAAACATGCAAGGCATACATGATGTTTTTCATGTATCACAATTGAGAAGGTGGGTCCATGACAAGGCAGAAATTCTTGAAACCCCAACCCAAGTGCAGATAAATCCTAATTTGATTTATGAAAAGGATCCAGTGGGAATTTTGGCAAAAGATGTGAAGAAGTTGAGGAATAAATCTCTGAAACTTGTGAAGGTACAGTGGAGTCTAGATCCTAGTGATTGCACATGGGAATTAGAAGACAAGGTTAGGATGAATTATCCTAAGCTATTTTCAGATTAAGGTAATTCTGATCTTTGATTGTTTTCTTTATTTTGGATGAATATATTTTTAGTTAGTATAGAACTAAGAATCTATTTGGTAGGGAATATACTTGTTCTCTGAATTAAGTTTAAAATTTATTTTAAGCTTAGGAAAATTGTGGGACACAATTTCTAAAAGGAGGGGTGTATGTAATGACCCAAGATTTTAGGAATTTATCCTGAAAAATATAAATGAATTTAAAATAATTTTTAAATAAATTTTAAAGGAGGAATTGATATAGCTTGATAGTGTATCAGTGTGTGTACATGAGTGCACAGGAAATGCACATGAATATAAGCTAAAACCCTGAACTCCAAGAATACATACATATTGATGTGTATGGAAATATATATATATATATATATATATATATGTAGATTAAATTCTTAAAAGTAGTATGCATAAGTAAATGTATATATATGAGTGCTACTGAATAATTTGAGTGTACATGTGCATATGTGTGTGTGTCAGTATAGAATGATGTATGAATATATAGGTGGGAATACTAATTATTTCAGAAAGACTTATATACAAATATATATGTGTTAATAAAAATACTAGAGATTAAACTAGTGAAATAAAATATACAGACACATTTTAATATAAGCAGAAATGAAAAGAATGGAGATATAAAAAGGAATAATTCTCTTATAAATAAATGAAGGAAGTACATACCATTTACATGAAAGCTAAAAATAGGAAAATAAGATAAAACAGAGAAGTTCTTGGTATAGGCAGAATTAGAAAAGAGTATTTAATAAATAACAAAACCAAGTCACATTTTTAGCATGATTGTAGACAAGGGGGAAAAGTATTTTCTGAAAAGCAAATCTCTGAAAAAAATGTGTAACCACTTTTCTCTTCACCCAAATTAAGCCGGGAAGGGGGTAAAACTTTGGGTTTAAAAAATGCAGATAACATGATTTTTCTGGTGGGCAAAATTGGACTTAGCCAATACCCAAAACCCTAAGAGAGACCCTGTATATATATACATGTATATACAGCAGCCTCCTCTCCTCCTCAGAAAAGAATTTTGAAAAAAAAGAAAAAGAAAAACAACACCATAGAAATCATAAGACAAGGGAAGAGAGCTTGAGGATAAGAGCAGGAGTTCATCAGTTAATTAAGGAAACAAAGGAGAGAGCTAGGTGAGAAAACTCACTCAAAAAAAAATCTAAGGCAATAAGTCCTAATGTAGGCAGCCAGATAAAAGTATTTTTATTAAAAGAGTATTTTCATATATGAATGTTTATCTGTGAATTTAAACCTGAATATGTTTTGATTTTCTTTGGTTGATCACTTGTTTTATAACAAAGTCTTATGTGTTGATAGCATACATGTCTGCTTTATACACTCAGATCTCTGATATGTTAATATTTAGGGATATAAACAAATACCCAGAAAATAAAATGTTGAGAATAGGTAAGTAGTATTGGCTTTGGCTCAACCCAGAAAGATGTAAATAATGTTGAGCTGCAATATACTCATGTATAAGTGCTGAGGCTTGAAATAAAAAGGAATTAGGGGTGCAATAGGGTTGCCTATGTGCTGATGCTCCTGATTCAATAAAA
This sequence comes from Allium fistulosum, assembly GCA_030737815.1. Classification (NCBI taxonomy): domain Eukaryota; kingdom Viridiplantae; phylum Streptophyta; class Magnoliopsida; order Asparagales; family Amaryllidaceae; genus Allium; species Allium fistulosum. The sequence continues at coordinate 243,474,316 of CM060902.1, forward strand.
TACATAGCAAACAAAATTTTGTGATTCAGTGAAACCAGATTATCCTGAGTTTAACTCAAGCACAAATGTTTGCAAAAGAAAAATTCTCTCAGGAACCATAAGCCAATATTAGTTGCCTAAACTCCTTTTAAAATACCAGGATGAATATATATATATATACAGAACCTTATTTTGTAATCACCAATGGTTGTTTGCTTGTTTGCTTCTGTATGGTTATGAATAATATGAGATGCCATGTTATGGATGTTTTAGCTAATAAAATGAATCACTGAATGGTTTTGGCATGAAAAATCAAAAGAGTTATTATTAACTTAAACATGATTAGGAAATTGGGGTCAAGAACACTGCAGGAATGACTTGTGTGCTTGAGTAACATAAGTTGACACATGGCTTGTTTAAGTCCTGAGATCTTTGTGTAATGGAGTGAATTAGTTCATTACAGTGTGTCCATTGATTCATAAATATTGCAGATGAGACCAAGGATAGATAAATATACCAAGGAAATAATACTTGAGCAGATGAGAAAACTAGAGTTTTTCCCAGATTTGAAATATGAGAATTGAATAAGTGATTTCACTCATGTTAGTCATTTTTCCTGTTTGGTATGAATGATTGTTTGTCTATGATTGAGTTGTATGCTTGAATGTATGTGCCATATTCATATGTATAGTCTCAGGAAAGAAAGTTAAAGTGTGCACATGCACAATGACACAGAGCATGCACACAAGTATTTACCTGATTCCAAAGGGCAAAACCTTATGTATTTGTACTTAACTTGATTTTAAACTAATTAACAAATTGCTTTTGTGAATTTTCTCATACCAGACCTGTGTCTGACCCTAGTGTGCTAATGGCATCTGGGGTGTCTCATTTAAAATGAGGCAGTTTCCAATGCTTTTTCAGGGATTGCAGCAACTAAATAGGAGTAGGAGCAAGGCCTTGAGAAGAAGATATAGCATGTTAAAACTTAGTTAGATAAGAGCCTAAATGTTGAAATCTGCATGTATTGACAATTTAAATTGCTACTTGTATTAAGTGTTGAATATTGGATGGATATTTTGTTAGGCATTCTGTTAAGGGATTGATTTGTATCTGGAAACTATGAGTTAAGTTAAATATCTGTTATGTTTAAAAAGAATTTTAATCAAATCTTGTAAGTAGATTTAGCAAGAACACCATGTTAAAAATTGAATGATTACATTTTATAAATGCATTAGTCAATCATGAATCTTTGGAAAGGATTTAAGTTTTGGAAAATCTGGAGAGATGATTCTCAGAAAATTTAAATGGTTTTATTCTCTAATATAGCATATGTATGCAAAAGAAATAGGCATAAGTTAATGTTTTATATGGCTGCAAGGCTTCCATAGTTAAACTTGTTTCATACAAATGTCTCATGTACTATATTTTTAATTAAAGAAAGGATCTGTAATAAGGTAGATGGAAGCCAGATTCAAATAGTTGCAGATATATATATGCACATATATATGTTTCGTGCAAACATTACCACATCTTTTTCTTTGCACTTGTAATAAGAATCTGAACTTCACTCAGATTTTAACCAAAGGCATTTTAAATGCCAGACAGATCTTATAAGAAGAAATACAAACCTGGAAAATTATAAACACTCTTATCATTCAATCATGAAGCCTTCTAGGTTGTAGGAATGGATTTCAAAAATAATTAAGCAAGAATTATTGTTTTGTATGATGGAATATAGACAAAAATAAAGTATATGGGCAGATATAGGTAGACAATAGATTGCAAACAGCACAGGAGAAAAAAAAGAAAAAAACAAAAATTGTGTTTGAACCGACCAGCATAGCACTCGAACTCGTGACCTTTCATGTATAAGTTAGGCGCGTTTCCATTACGCCTAGATGTTGCTTGTGTTTCCTTAGGATCCACTTTCTTTTATACTGAATTTGTCACTATTCAGAACTTAACACAAACATCTATATTAAAAGCTTGTTTACTATTGATTATTACTTGATCACTTCTTAGTTAGTATAAACAGACTAATGTGTATGTTTCCAGTGGATTGTTTAGTCAAAATTTTTTTTTTATTAGCAATCCAACATCCTCTTGTTTTCCAGAACTCTGATTCAAACAAGAGAGGCATATACATCCTCACATGTATGTGCTTACCTTTGTGAATGTACTGATATATTTATATTGGTTGATTATTGTGATCCTGGATATATTTTGGTTTATTGGAGAAAGATATTGACCCTGAGAATTATATTTGCAATGGATGATATATCTATATAAATATATATATATATCCTCTTTACCTTAAAAAAAAAAAAATTCCTTATGAAATTAGTGTAGATATAGGAGGGTCATTTCAAAATTGAATTAGTTCAAACTGAATTTGATTTGAATAAATGGGAATTGTGATTTAAGATAAATAAGTTTAAAATTCAAATGGAAAATTTGAATTGAATTAATTTAAAATAAAAATTGAAGATTGAATGAGTTAAAAAAAAAAATTTCAAATGGGAATTGGGATTAATTCATATAGAAATTGAAATGATTTGAAATTTAAGTGGATTCAATTTGAAATTAGTTTGAATAATTTGAAATTGTAATTAAAATGAATATGTTTAAAATCAAATGGAATTTGATTTGAAATTTGGAAAGGAATTAAGATTAATTCAACTTGAATTGGGATTGAATAAAATTCAATGGAAATTGAAGTATTGAGTCAATTTAAATGGAAGTGGAAATTTAAATTGAATTAATGGGAAATTAATTGGAAATGGAGATTGGGAAATTAAACAGTTTGGCTCTGTATTATTTTCAAATTGTTTTAATACAAGTATATGTTTCCTAACTATTTACTATACAATCTTTCTTCTTAAAAACCCCAAACTATCTTATACTTATTTTACAATTATTTTGAAACTATTTAATTATTTCGAAATTACTTAACTATTTTGAAACTGTCTTATAAACTAATTACTATTTTTCAGTTACTTATATCTAATCGCTATTTTAAAAACTATTTTGCAATTATCTAACTATTTTATACCTACTTAACTATTTTATAGCTATTTTACAAACTAATAACTATTTTTCAACTACTTATCTATTTTAAAACCTTTTCAAGCAATTTTTAAATTTAAATTGGTCAGAGTTCAAACTGTTTATAATTGAAGTAATAACTCAATGGTAAATGGAAGCAATTGAGAATAAGAGAATAGAATTAAAGGAAATGTGGATAGAAAGGAGAAATTGATTTAGCTAATAATCAATAAAGATAAATACGAAGGATGTACGTATATTATTCTATTCGCATAGTGATTTGATCCAGATTCGAACACAGAATTTCGAGATAATATTATCGATCCGAGTTAGGATTTTTTTCGCTCGATTTTCGACGGCGAACCTGGATATGGATTTTTGATTGGTTCTGGATATTCTCTATCATAGCTACGACTATGCAAGGAGAATGACGGATTCTGGTCAAGAAACCAGATCTGAGTCCGCACTAGGAAGTCGGGTGGACGATACTAGTTCGGAAGTGAAATTGTGTGATCGATTGAGCGATCAGATTGATATTGTGTACGGATGATATGTGTACATCGTACGGATTTGAATGAAATTGATATTGAAGATTTGTGGATAAGAACTGTAAAATGGTTTTTGAAAAGAAATATGGTTAATAACTTTATAAAAGATTTATCAAATGTGAATATTTGATTTGGAATAAAATAAAGTTATATATCCTTGTTGTATAAGGTAAATCTTCCCTTGTTGAATCTATTGCTAAAAGAAAAGGGTTTTGAAATATTTGAAGTATAAAAGAGGTTTTATACAAAGTTGAAATGATCCAAAGATTTTAAAAGTTATATATATCTATATCTATATATATATATAAAGGATCTTATGAGAATGATTTTGGAAAAGGTTTTGGGAACCTATGAATTTGGGAAAGGCTTTTGATTTTTGGGAAAATCAATTTTGGATTTTGAAAAGCCTAGTTTGAGAATTATCGATTTTGGTAATCGATTTTGTGTAAAGGAGATTTTGATAAATCATAAAGGGTATGATTTGAAGATACTATAAGTATATAGTATAAAGTGTTTTGAGAATAGCTCTGGGGAAATAGGCGCTTCCTTGAAATGAACTTCTCAGGAGTACCACTGGGTGGTACTGCCTTGAGCCCTAAGGAGGGTTTCTAAAGTTGATCCTGTGAGGAGTCCGGACAAAACTAGTTCCTGAGGATTATTTGTGTAGCGAAAGTCGAGGGGCTGGTGCCCACAGAGGCATTTGAGTTATGTTGTGACAACAATTTAACTCAATGTCACTACGATCTACTGCAGACCATAGCGAAAGTCATGTGTGCCGCTGAGAGCCAACTGTCTACGTTTGATTTTATATCGGTAGACTGTGACACTATGGTAACATAGCGAAAGTCGTTTGTGCCGCTGAGAGCCAACTGTCTACGTTTGATTTTATATCGGTAGACTGCGACCTATGTGGGAGAAGTTTCATTTTGACAGCGAAATCGTGTGTGCCGCTGAGAGCCAACAGTTACATGGACTTTTGCTGCGACGGCAACGTAACCCTGGGATGTAACTGCGATCTGTTGTGGGTTCCATGCTGTCATCAGTTACATGGACTTTTGCTGCGATGGCAACGTAACCCGTGATGTAACTGTCACCATGGATAGGGGTGATGATTTCCAGAGCATTCTCACCAAAGATATTTCCTCTATTTCAAAAATGTTTTCTATATTTTCAATTAATTATTTTTCAAGTATTTTCACTGGGTGTTGAAAACGGGTCTGCTAAGTACTTATAGATTTTCAGTCTTACGCCTGATCAACGTATGACCGAATTTCTGTGAGAACGATGATGGATTTGTTGAAACATCGAGTTATAAAAAGTATTTTTATAAAAACTATTTTGATAATATTATGTAGATTTTTTAAAATATTTTGAAAATTTTAAATAAAATGAGTTAAGAGTTAAGATATCTAAGGAATAATTTAACTATAAATCAACATTATAATAAAATTCTAGTTTCATCCTTTTCGAGGACGAAAAGATTCTAAGGGGGGAGGAATGTGATAACCCGGATTTTCGGGCATCAAATAATTGGATAAGTTATCTGATTTAACTCTTGAAAATACTAATTGATAATTGAACAAATAAATGTAATAATCTCCTTTAATAAATTAATTTAATTAGCAAAATTATTATATTCAAACAATAATAAAAATATATTGTATATATATATAGGTATGTGAATATAGATTTTTAAGTAGAGTATTTATTTCAAATTGAAATTTGTGGATGTTTCCAAATTGATTTTTAAGATTGATTTTTAAAATTTTATTTAAAATTTGGTTTGAACTTATATTTGGATTTCAAAGAGATGATATATATATCTTAATGTATATTTTGGATTTAAAGGTATGTATAAATAATTTTTGTATAAATATAGTTTGTCTTATTTTATTACTTTAAAAAGATTTTCATTTTTTTTATATGCATTTAGTTATTAGAAAATAAACTATAAAAGCTTTATTTAATAAATAAAAATTAATTATGCATGAGAGATATATGTGTTAACATATGAACACCTTTAAATAACATGTGTTAAGTTATTAAATAAGTTTAGTGACAAGTGTCACATTTTTATTTTATTTCCTTAATTCTAATAAATCAAAATTTAAATCTATATAACACTACCTCTTATTCTTCATTCAATTTTTCTATCTCATTTTCTCAAAACTTAAGCTGCAGCCACGTTTTAAATCAGAAAAAAAATATACCAAACCAGAAACCAAAAGCAAATGAAAACTGAATCAAATTTAACAACCTGATTTCATCTTCAATCTGGAATCAAGAAACTAAATCAAACAACAACTTCAACCTACAACTCAACTAAGCAAGAAGATCAACATCAAATAACAGATTAAAGACAAGTTCCAAAGCAAAACAAAGATTTACTCAGTTTCAAAATTTAGAGGGGTAGCAGCTAAATCAACCTGAAGCAATTTTTCAAAACCAGGCTTCTCTGTTCCAGGATATAAGGTGAGTAAACCTTTTTAAGCCCTGATATCTGATCCGTTGTTTGAATGTATGATGTAAGCAAGTTTGAATATTGGGATGCATGTAAAAATATGTGAATATGTGTAATATCCCGGAAATTTTGGACAATATCAATTTAATAATCTGTTTAAATAATTAAATTGATTTGATAATATTTGATAATAAAAATTTGAATTGGTTAATAATCTAATTAAATGAATATTTAATTAGTGAATTTTATCTTTTAAAAACCAATAAAATGATTTCTATTTATAATGTATATATATATATATGTGTGTGTATATTGTAAATAGATAAGCTTTGGTTTGAAATTTAATAAATAAATAAAATATTGTTTTTAAATTTCTAATATATATAAGTTTAAAATACAATTTACATATGATATGTTAATTCAATTAGTAAGAGTAATAATTTATAATATCTTTTATAAATTATTTTAAAATTGATAAATTTGTTATTTCAAATAATAATTATAATATATAGATTTTATATAAATAGTTTGTTATTTGCAATTTGAATGTGTTGTTTTAAATTTACTTTAATTTGGATTTTTAAATATAATTTGAATTTGAATGTAAATTAGTTTTGAAATTCAAAGATAGATATTTTAAAATATTTGGATTCAAAATACATGTATAAGCTTTTATTTATACATATACAATTGATTTCATTTTTTTTTTAAAAGTAATTTATAAATAGAAAAGTATTTAAGTAAATAAAGAAAAAAGCTTTTATTTACATTTGAAATAAATATAATCAAAAGGACATGTGTAATTCTTGAAAGACCTTGTTATAACAAATGTAAACAAATTAACACATATAAAGACAAGTGTCATTTTTGTTTTTAATTTTTCTTTATTTTAAATAAACCATGTATATTTATAAAAAGATGTTTTCTTCCTTCTCATTTCTTTTGCAAATCTTCATTTTCAAAAGCAAGAAACGTTCAGCCTGTAAACAAAATACTCAGTAAATTCTCAAACAAAACGGAGAATCAAACTCCTCAAATCATAATCTCAAATAACCTATAACCTCTCTTCAATCTGAAACAAAAAGATTGCATTTTCTTCAAATCTGGAATTAAAACAAACCTGAAATCAATCCTCTGTAAAGCTTTTTCTTCAAACCGTAATTCATCTTCAAAACCAACAACCTGTTATATATTTTCCAAAAAAAAAATCAAACATAGCCTGCATTTTTCTAAAGCCTGGAAATTAGGCTACCTGCATGCAAACCTGAGATGATTAGGCCTGCATTTTCTTTTGAGCTGGGAGCATGCATGAAGTCTGTAAATCAAGGAGCAAAAGCATTTCAGCAAAATAAGTTTAAAGTTTCAAAACATCAACAACTCAAGTTTTTAAAGTTCAAAGTTTTCAAGGGCTTTTCAAAATAAAGTGCTCTGTTCATTTTTCATTGGTGAGTAACATTTATTTCTAAAAATTAAAGTATATGATATCTGTTTGTAAGCTTGAATCTATGCCTGCATGTTGTTTAATATGTTTGGAATGTATGTATATTTTTGTATATATGGATGGAAATTGGTGATATGCATGTCTGTTTATTATCTGAGTCTTCACTAATTTTTAGTTCTCAGGTTCATATTTTGATTTAAATCCAAAATCTTTTAATTTGATTTGTGTTTAGACTTAAGATTCAAAGGGAACTCGATTGTTTAACCATGATTTAAAGTTTAAATTTTATTTAAACAAATGAAAATGGGGAATTGTTCTGGAAACTAAATAAAGCAGGAAAACTTAAGTTTTAGTAAAAATTCAAATTACTTAAATCATTGATTCAGGCGTATAATCTGAATCCTGGTATGAAGACATGATTTTTAAAATTCGAATCACGATTTTTAGAAATAGGAAGTGAGAGCAGTTCGAGTTGAACTGGAATTGATGTTTTGGGAAATCTCTGACGATCCAGGTGATCGGAGAAGATGTGGTTCTCTTTGAAGCTAGCTGAATGATGGGTGAGGTTGGGAAAAATGGCAGAAGGGTATTCAAAGCACAGTAGTGGTGGCGGTGATCATTTTAATTCTGTAGACCTAGTTTTGATGATGGTCGGAAAATCATCCACCACGGCGTCTCTGGTGGACCGAGTTCCACCAGACTTTGGAAATTTGGAATGGGAACGTAGACGAAGGCATGGCGAGGAGTTCAGGTGCTCCGGTGGTCAGAAAGATGAACTCGAGGAATTTTCCAGGTTTGGGTTTGGGAGGAGTTCACTGTTCCAGGTTGTGATCGAGTTGTTCGAATTCGATGGTGAAGTTAGTTCGAGGCTTTGGTGATTGGGTTTTAGTGTTAGGGTGAGCGTCGACTTGTGGAGGTTACCGTGGATGGTCGGAGGCGATCAACTCGCTTGTGCACGTGCACGAGATACTTGGAGCCTGGGTTGCTTCTTGGTTCGAGAAGATGAAGTCTCTGTTCGACTCGAAGTCGTGCTCAGGGAAATAAGGTTTTGGCTCGGGGATTCGAAGGGAAAACTCGAAGCATTTCAGGGGAGGCTCGGGTGATTTGTTTGTTACAGGTTTAAGCCTGGTTGTTTTTAAAAATTTTAATTTAAAATTAAAAACAGAAATTTGAGCAAAGTTTAAATCAATTTTTAAAGTTTGAATCCAAGTTAATTTGTATTCTAGCTTGAGATAAAATAAGTTTATAAATTTATAATGTTTGTAAATCTGATTTAAAATTGGTTAAAGTTAAATTGTAATTTATTTTGAATCTTTTAATTTAAAATGAATTAAAAGAAAGATTTTAAAGTTAAATCTTTTAAAGTCTTGGTTAATAATAATTAAAGTAGATGGAAGGTTAATACTTTAATTTAGAAAGTAATTAAGATTTAATGATATATGAGTCATTAAATTAATAGGATAATTAAAGAATAATTTAATAATTTGGTTAATTAATGGTTTAGTGTTAATTAATTAAATAATTAAAATTTTAAGTTAAATTAATTAAGGGTTAATTAATTTGGGATTAAGAATCATTTATTTAGATAAGTATAGATTTTAATAAATGATTAGAAATTTATTTATCAAGTGATTAAAGGTTTGTTTAGCAATTAATTAAGTAATAGAGTTAAATTAATTGGTAATTAAGAATTTATTTAGTTGTAATTTATAAATAGTTGATTAAAGTTTAATTACTTAGGAAGTAGTTAAAGAATTGTTAATAATTAATGAAAGATCATTAATTAGAGATTATTAAATAAATAAATAAATTAATTAATTAACATGATTAAATTTGATAATCAATTAGATTAATTAGTTAATGTGAAAATGGGTTAAGTATAATTACTTAATGGAAGTAATTAAGGTAATTAATTACTTAAGGTAATTAATTAAATAAATTTGATTAAGTTAAATTAATTAATTAAATTAATTTAAGATAATCATTTAGAGATATGATAAATATAATTACTTAAATGTAATTAGTGAAGTGTAATTACTTAGGAAAGTAATTAAAGTTAATTAGTGGATGTAATTAACTAAAGATGGTTTAATGAAAGTAATTTGAGTTTAATTACTTTGAATAATTAATCAAGGGATTAATTAAAAGATAATTAATTAAGAAGTAATTAATTTATGGAAGTGTAATTAAGGGTAGTAAATTACTAGATATGATTAATCAAAGGTGATTAATAAATGTGGTTTAAATTAAGAATTAATTATTAAATATAATTAATTTAAATGATGTAATTAAGGATTGGTTAATTAAAATTAATTAATCAATAATAAAAGATTAAAGTAATTAATTAATTAATGAAGTAATTTAAGATTAATTACTGAAATGGTTTAAGTTAATTAATTCGTGAAATTAATTAAGAGTTAATTACTTAAAGTAATTAAAGGATTATTAATCAGGAATGATTAATTAAGAATAAATACTTATAGTATGCTTAATTAATTGGTTTAATTAATGATTAAGTAAGAAGGATTTATATAATGAAGTAATTAGTTTAATTCACTTTAAATTAATTAGAGATGTTATAAATCATTACTTAGGGATGGATGAATGATATTGAATGCATTTCATTGTTTGATATCTCTGATGAGATATGCTTAATCTGTGATATAGATGTTTGATTGAATTGGAATGATAATGTGAATTATCTGCTGTGATGATAATGTAGATTATTTATTGAGTTATCTATCTGTGTAAATAGATAAGAATTGAATTGTTTTAACCTTAAAACAACTTGACCTTAAAAGATACGTTTTGGATTTCGATGAGACCGGGATCGGGTTTCCGTATACCGGAATTCCAGGTCTGGAGACCCGAATACCCCATCGATCCAAATTAACGATAGGTCGTGAATCTCAAGTGAAGATGAAGATTCAGAGTGCAAGGGTTATTGTCGTTAACTCTGAGGGTGATTCCAATACGAGTGTAACGAGATAATGCCTTCGGTTTCGTTCGAACCCGGAACGAACTTGTATGGATTGAATGCTTTCAACACATCGTCAGGAGGGCGATGAGCATTCTAAGTGATGTGTTCTGATTTAAAGGTAAATCGTGACCTCAAGCCTCATCAAACCGGAAATGGCTAAAACAGGGGAGGTGCAGCAAGGCTTCGTGGGTAGCACCCACTGAGAGTAAGGTCATCCCTGTCTAGAGAAGTTCCTTTTATTTCGGCTTAGTGGTGCAGTTGGCGACGGCCATCTGTGGGGTGATTTTATTCGGGATTATCCAGTAAGGGATGGTTCCGGCTTTGTGTTGCAGGGGATTGGGAGTGATCCTCGGTACGGTGATCTAGGCCCCGTACTGTGATGAGCGGTACCCCGGTAGCTCTGCCATTGTATGGAATCCAAACTCCAATAAGTGCCGTACGTATTAGTTGTGCCCAACTATGTTGGAATGTGAGATGTAAGCATTTCAGCTATTTCTGTATTTTACTTGAAAACCCTAGACCATATTATAATAAAATCAGATTTCCTATCAAATGTTTTGGTTAGCGTAAGGTAAAAACTTACCCATGTTTATTTGTGGGGAGTCTTACGTGATACCTTTTCTTTCTAAAGGTTTTGAAGTTAAGCAAGTTTAACCTGTTACTCACACCAGACCCATGTCTGACCCAAGTGTTTATTTCTGTTTTATAAACTCTTGGGTACTCAAATTTTTACGAGTAGCCAAGGGATTCAGGTTTAGCTTTGACGAATATTCTGGAGGAGCAATGGAGCAGGAGGCTTCGGCGTTCGTAGATATAGTATTCCGCTGTGTTGATATCTGTGATAGTGTCTTGTCTTGTATTTGAGTTGTAATGTCTAGACAGATGTTTATAACTGTCTAGTATGTGATGTATATGTTGTGTAACTCTGATAAGTGTTGTATACTATGTAATAGTTTATGTTATTAATATAATTTATTCGTTCCGCTGTGAGATCGTTGTTGTTGTTTCTTTCTTTCTTCTCTTCTTTTCTATTTTCTACCTCTTTCTTTCTTATTAATGACGCGTCATTCTGTGGAATGAATGGCGGGTCGTTACAGTTGGTATCAGAGCGAGGTTGAGCGAATGCCTAAGCTTTTGGTTAAGTGAATATCAGAACACTAGGTTGAGTGAATACCTAGGTTCGGAAGGATTGTTCATTAGAGATAGGATCTGTAGCAACCTGTTTGAGTCTGAGTGTATATATATACGAGAGCGCGTATTTGTTAGTTATATAAAATGGTTTTATATTGTGTTAATTGATCGGTTGAGTGGTATATGGATTCTGGTCAATACGAGTAGCTAACGTTATTGATAGGAATCTCTAAACACTTGGACCAGGCCAACGGACACAATATTGTTTTAAAAAGGGAAGGTGAAATAGTTTTACCCAGATATAATTTCTATATATTAAAAAGTATCATTTTAAATATATATGGTATTTGTAATGATTGGTTGAGATGATAATAGTTTATCATCTAGGAATAGGAGTCTGAGAGTGGAGGTTGGAAGTGTATTTGTCGAGACTGTAAACCTAATACCGTCTCGAGTAAACTTTACTGTGGTAAAGAATTTCATCGATCTCCGAAGGAAACTGTTATGGTTTGGAGTTTATCTTTGTAGTTTGGATGAGTAAAGTTGGAGCTGTCGGTTGGACAGAAGCGAGTGATGGTATCTTGATACTTCTGGAAGAAGTAGCTGCGTGATGAGATGCAGTGACTATGGATGTTCCCGAAGATGTTTTCTTTGGAACAGGTTAATGAAGTGTGTCTGTTTCGGTGTTGTGGCTGAGTCCAGCATGGTGCCTCTGTTTGGTTTGGGTTCGAGTTTCTCGAAGAGCTTTGGATTGAGAAGTCTTTGGCATCTGTGGCAGCAGTGCAGCTCGGAGTGTTCTGTATTTGCAGGAAGTTTTCTGGCTGAGTAGTTTCTCTGAAGGTAGAGTTCAGAAGAAGTAGAGTATATCCATTTCTTCGATGGATTGGATAGATAAGTATGAGCTGTTCTGATTTGTAAAGATAGAACAGTTTTATTTGGATTTGGCTGGGTGGATCGCAAAGGTGACTTGCGATAGTTTGAGTATTCTTTTGGGTTATCTGAAATTTTCTGGGATGTGCTGTCCAGTCTGTGCTTGTGTTCTTCATCAGCATTTTCATTCTACTCCAGATCAGAGTGGTGCAGCGGGAGCAGTTTAGCGAGTGCTCCTGTTTGTCTTTTCCAGATAGGAGAAGTTAGTTTGGAATCTTCGGATATTGGTGAAATAGAGTTTGGTTTTGGATTGGGTAGATCTTGAGAGGATCATTGGTTGAGTTATCTTTGGTCCGGTTTGTTTCTAGAAGCATCGGCGAAGGTTGAGTTGATCAGGAAGGATTTTGTGGATAAGAGACGGAGGAAATTTAAATCGAAGTTGGAGACTTCGTTGTTGTGAAGTTTTTTTTTTTCTGGTTAAAGGGAGCTATAAGATTGGGTAAGTCTGAGAAGTAGCTCCGAGTTATTTTGGATCTTTTCTGTGATCTAATTTGGATAAGAGTTTGATCTACTGGATTGAATTGTTAGTGTGGATAACTGGAATTCAATGTATTTTACGTATCTCTGAGAGAGTACGTGTTTGATCTATCTCTGGTTGTGGAACCAGCAGTTTTGGAGGATTTAGTTGTTGAGTCAGACTCGTCTGTAGTCTGATATCTTGTTTAGTTCTGTAGATCTAGATGAGTAGAAGCTCTATAGCTTAGTAGTATTGATTGTTTGGATTCTGTAGAGCGAGTATCCCGGTATATATATACTTGGAGAAACTCGAGGAAATTATATCCAGAATTTTTCTGGATAATTAGAATTGTTTGATTGGATAAATTGGTTGCTATGGTTGTTAGCATATAAATGATAATATATGCTTGTGATTTAAATAGATTATTAAATTACCTTTGTTTTAAATTTCGGGGACGAAATTATTTTAAGGGGGAAGGAATGTAATATCCCGGAAATTTTGGACAATATCAATTTAATAATCTGTTTAAATAATTAAATTGATTTGATAATATTTGATAATAAAAATTTGAATTGGTTAATAATCTAATTAAATGAATATTTAATTAGTGAATTTTATCTTTTAAAAACCAATAAAATGATTTCTATTTATAATGTATATATATATATATGTGTGTGTATATTGTAAATAGATAAGCTTTGGTTTGAAATTTAATAAATAAATAAAATATTGTTTTTAAATTTCTAATATATATAAGTTTAAAATACAATTTACATATGATATGTTAATTCAATTAGTAAGAGTAATAATTTATAATATCTTTTATAAATTATTTTAAAATTGATAAATTTGTTATTTCAAATAATAATTATAATATATAGATTTTATATAAATAGTTTGTTATTTGCAATTTGAATGTGTTGTTTTAAATTTACTTTAATTTGGATTTTTAAATATAATTTGAATTTGAATGTAAATTAGTTTTGAAATTCAAAGATAGATATTTTAAAATATTTGGATTCAAAATACATGTATAAGCTTTTATTTATACATATACAATTGATTTCATTTTTTTTTTAAAAGTAATTTATAAATAGAAAAGTATTTAAGTAAATAAAGAAAAAAGCTTTTATTTACATTTGAAATAAATATAATCAAAAGGACATGTGTAATTCTTGAAAGACCTTGTTATAACAAATGTAAACAAATTAACACATATAAAGACAAGTGTCATTTTTGTTTTTAATTTTTCTTTATTTTAAATAAACCATGTATATTTATAAAAAGATGTTTTCTTCCTTCTCATTTCTTTTGCAAATCTTCATTTTCAAAAGCAAGAAACGTTCAGCCTGTAAACAAAATACTCAGTAAATTCTCAAACAAAACGGAGAATCAAACTCCTCAAATCATAATCTCAAATAACCTATAACCTCTCTTCAATCTGAAACAAAAAGATTGCATTTTCTTCAAATCTGGAATTAAAACAAACCTGAAATCAATCCTCTGTAAAGCTTTTTCTTCAAACCGTAATTCATCTTCAAAACCAACAACCTGTTATATATTTTCCAAAAAAAAAATCAAACATAGCCTGCATTTTTCTAAAGCCTGGAAATTAGGCTACCTGCATGCAAACCTGAGATGATTAGGCCTGCATTTTCTTTTGAGCTGGGAGCATGCATGAAGTCTGTAAATCAAGGAGCAAAAGCATTTCAGCAAAATAAGTTTAAAGTTTCAAAACATCAACAACTCAAGTTTTTAAAGTTCAAAGTTTTCAAGGGCTTTTCAAAATAAAGTGCTCTGTTCATTTTTCATTGGTGAGTAACATTTATTTCTAAAAATTAAAGTATATGATATCTGTTTGTAAGCTTGAATCTATGCCTGCATGTTGTTTAATATGTTTGGAATGTATGTATATTTTTGTATATATGGATGGAAATTGGTGATATGCATGTCTGTTTATTATCTGAGTCTTCACTAATTTTTAGTTCTCAGGTTCATATTTTGATTTAAATCCAAAATCTTTTAATTTGATTTGTGTTTAGACTTAAGATTCAAAGGGAACTCGATTGTTTAACCATGATTTAAAGTTTAAATTTTATTTAAACAAATGAAAATGGGGAATTGTTCTGGAAACTAAATAAAGCAGGAAAACTTAAGTTTTAGTAAAAATTCAAATTACTTAAATCATTGATTCAGGCGTATAATCTGAATCCTGGTATGAAGACATGATTTTTAAAATTCGAATCACGATTTTTAGAAATAGGAAGTGAGAGCAGTTCGAGTTGAACTGGAATTGATGTTTTGGGAAATCTCTGACGATCCAGGTGATCGGAGAAGATGTGGTTCTCTTTGAAGCTAGCTGAATGATGGGTGAGGTTGGGAAAAATGGCAGAAGGGTATTCAAAGCACAGTAGTGGTGGCGGTGATCATTTTAATTCTGTAGACCTAGTTTTGATGATGGTCGGAAAATCATCCACCACGGCGTCTCTGGTGGACCGAGTTCCACCAGACTTTGGAAATTTGGAATGGGAACGTAGACGAAGGCATGGCGAGGAGTTCAGGTGCTCCGGTGGTCAGAAAGATGAACTCGAGGAATTTTCCAGGTTTGGGTTTGGGAGGAGTTCACTGTTCCAGGTTGTGATCGAGTTGTTCGAATTCGATGGTGAAGTTAGTTCGAGGCTTTGGTGATTGGGTTTTAGTGTTAGGGTGAGCGTCGACTTGTGGAGGTTACCGTGGATGGTCGGAGGCGATCAACTCGCTTGTGCACGTGCACGAGATACTTGGAGCCTGGGTTGCTTCTTGGTTCGAGAAGATGAAGTCTCTGTTCGACTCGAAGTCGTGCTCAGGGAAATAAGGTTTTGGCTCGGGGATTCGAAGGGAAAACTCGAAGCATTTCAGGGGAGGCTCGGGTGATTTGTTTGTTACAGGTTTAAGCCTGGTTGTTTTTAAAAATTTTAATTTAAAATTAAAAACAGAAATTTGAGCAAAGTTTAAATCAATTTTTAAAGTTTGAATCCAAGTTAATTTGTATTCTAGCTTGAGATAAAATAAGTTTATAAATTTATAATGTTTGTAAATCTGATTTAAAATTGGTTAAAGTTAAATTGTAATTTATTTTGAATCTTTTAATTTAAAATGAATTAAAAGAAAGATTTTAAAGTTAAATCTTTTAAAGTCTTGGTTAATAATAATTAAAGTAGATGGAAGGTTAATACTTTAATTTAGAAAGTAATTAAGGTTTAATGATATATGAGTCATTAAATTAATAGGATAATTAAAGAATAATTTAATAATTTGGTTAATTAATGGTTTAGTGTTAATTAATTAAATAATTAAAATTTTAAGTTAAATTAATTAAGGGTTAATTAATTTGGGATTAAGAATCATTTATTTAGATAAGTATAGATTTTAATAAATGATTAGAAATTTATTTATCAAGTGATTAAAGGTTTGTTTAGCAATTAATTAAGTAATAGAGTTAAATTAATTGGTAATTAAGAATTTATTTAGTTGTAATTTATAAATAGTTGATTAAAGTTTAATTACTTAGGAAGTAGTTAAAGAATTGTTAATAATTAATGAAAGATCATTAATTAGAGATTATTAAATAAATAAATAAATTAATTAATTAACATGATTAAATTTGATAATCAATTAGATTAATTAGTTAATGTGAAAATGGGTTAAGTATAATTACTTAATGGAAGTAATTAAGGTAATTAATTACTTAAGGTAATTAATTAAATAAATTTGATTAAGTTAAATTAATTAATTAAATTAATTTAAGATAATCATTTAGAGATATGATAAATATAATTACTTAAATGTAATTAGTGAAGTGTAATTACTTAGGAAAGTAATTAAAGTTAATTAGTGGATGTAATTAACTAAAGATGGTTTAATGAAAGTAATTTGAGTTTAATTACTTTGAATAATTAATCAAGGGATTAATTAAAAGATAATTAATTAAGAAGTAATTAATTTATGGAAGTGTAATTAAGGGTAGTAAATTACTAGATATGATTAATCAAAGGTGATTAATAAATGTGGTTTAAATTAAGAATTAATTATTAAATATAATTAATTTAAATGATGTAATTAAGGATTGGTTAATTAAAATTAATTAATCAATAATAAAAGATTAAAGTAATTAATTAATTAATGAAGTAATTTAAGATTAATTACTGAAATGGTTTAAGTTAATTAATTCGTGAAATTAATTAAGAGTTAATTACTTAAAGTAATTAAAGGATTATTAATCAGGAATGATTAATTAAGAATAAATACTTATAGTATGCTTAATTAATTGGTTTAATTAATGATTAAGTAAGAAGGATTTATATAATGAAGTAATTAGTTTAATTCACTTTAAATTAATTAGAGATGTTATAAATCATTACTTAGGGATGGATGAATGATATTGAATGCATTTCATTGTTTGATATCTCTGATGAGATATGCTTAATCTGTGATATAGATGTTTGATTGAATTGGAATGATAATGTGAATTATCTGCTGTGATGATAATGTAGATTATTTATTGAGTTATCTATCTGTGTAAATAGATAAGAATTGAATTGTTTTAACCTTAAAACAACTTGACCTTAAAAGATACGTTTTGGATTTCGATGAGACCGGGATCGGGTTTCCGTATACCGGAATTCCAGGTCTGGAGACCCGAATACCCCATCGATCCAAATTAACGATAGGTCGTGAATCTCAAGTGAAGATGAAGATTCAGAGTGCAAGGGTTATTGTCGTTAACTCTGAGGGTGATTCCAATACGAGTGTAACGAGATAATGCCTTCGGTTTCGTTCGAACCCGGAACGAACTTGTATGGATTGAATGCTTTCAACACATCGTCAGGAGGGCGATGAGCATTCTAAGTGATGTGTTCTGATTTAAAGGTAAATCGTGACCTCAAGCCTCATCAAACCGGAAATGGCTAAAACAGGGGAGGTGCAGCAAGGCTTCGTGGGTAGCACCCACTGAGAGTAAGGTCATCCCTGTCTAGAGAAGTTCCTTTTATTTCGGCTTAGTGGTGCAGTTGGCGACGGCCATCTGTGGGGTGATTTTATTCGGGATTATCCAGTAAGGGATGGTTCCGGCTTTGTGTTGCAGGGGATTGGGAGTGATCCTCGGTACGGTGATCTAGGCCCCGTACTGTGATGAGCGGTACCCCGGTAGCTCTGCCATTGTATGGAATCCAAACTCCAATAAGTACCGTACGTATTAGTTGTGCCCAACTATGTTGGAATGTGAGATGTAAGCATTTCAGCTATTTCTGTATTTTACTTGAAAACCCTAGACCATATTATAATAAAATCAGATTTCCTATCAAATGTTTTGGTTAGCGTAAGGTAAAAACTTACCCATGTTTATTTGTGGGGAGTCTTACGTGATACCTTTTCTTTCTAAAGGTTTTGAAGTTAAGCAAGTTTAACCTGTTACTCACACCAGACCCATGTCTGACCCAAGTGTTTATTTCTGTTTTATAAACTCTTGGGTACTCAAATTTTTACGAGTAGCCAAGGGATTCAGGTTTAGCTTTGACGAATATTCTGGAGGAGCAATGGAGCAGGAGGCTTCGGCGTTCGTAGATATAGTATTCCGCTGTGTTGATATCTGTGATAGTGTCTTGTCTTGTATTTGAGTTGTAATGTCTAGACAGATGTTTATAACTGTCTAGTATGTGATGTATATGTTGTGTAACTCTGATAAGTGTTGTATACTATGTAATAGTTTATGTTATTAATATAATTTATTCGTTCCGCTGTGAGATCGTTGTTGTTGTTTCTTTCTTTCTTCTCTTCTTTTCTATTTTCTACCTCTTTCTTTCTTATTAATGACGCGTCATTCTGTGGAATGAATGGCGGGTCGTTACAATATGTGTATATATCTTGCCTGTGCATGTCCATATACAGGTGTATTTATCCGTGTTCAAATTCCAGGTTTTCAAAGAAACCTGTCAAACCCAAAATCTCTACTTCTAGTCTTTATTAGATCGAAGTGTTAAAATATAAAGTGTTCAAATTCATTAAAACTGAATTTTAAAAATACATTAAAGCATAAATAATAAGTGGATTTACTGGAAATAAGGAAACACAGTAAAAATCAAAGTAAGTTCAAAAATTTAGCTGTTTAAATCTTGATTTTGATTACATCATCTAATTTGTTTTAGAAAATCATGATTTTTAAAAGTGGACTCAAGATTTTTAACTTCGTTTTGAGTGAGAAATCCCAAGTTGAACGGATTTGGGTTTTCTGGCAATTTCTGGTGATCGGAGGGGAGATGGTTGTCGTGATCGAGGCTGGAGGAAGCTTGGATGGTGCCGGTCACAAGAAAATTACTGGGTGGAGTTCTCGAACGTCAAGGCGGCCGATCGATGACAAAATAGGGTTTAGCAACCCAGTTTGGTTAGTGTTATAATCGTGTCGATTTCGTCGTCGATGGTGGATATGGGTGGACCGGACCAACAGGAATCGAAGCACGGTGTCATGGCAAAGCTAGGGACGTGATCACATGATCTCTGGCGATCGAGGGTGGCGTTGCGAGGTGATTTAATTGATCGGTTTGGGTTCCAGGCAATGCTCGATTTGATTTCTGTTGTTATTGGTGGTGCTGGGTGATCGAGCTGTTAGAGTAGGATGAAGTCGACTTGTCCACGGTAATTTTGGTGGTCGGAGCGTCGCCATTGATCGGTGCACGTGCACATGTGTCAGAAGTGTATCGGTGGTTGGGTTGGTTGCTGTAGTTTGGGGAAGAAGCTGTTGCCTCGGGACGAGCTCGAGAAATTTAGAGGGTGGCTCGAAGTTATTCGAGTGATAACTCGAAGACGAGAAAGAGATGGGGGGAAACTCGGAGTTGGGCTCGTGAGTATATCGGGATGGACCCGAAGTAAATTTAACAGCTTTAAAATTTTAATAAAGCAAGTTTAAAAATCTAAAAATGAACCTAGTTTGAATCATTTCTTAAAAATCTATTCCTTATATAATAAATGGTATTAAAAAGTAAAGTTAAGGAAGTTATAATTTGTTAAGTCTAAACTTTAAGTCATTTTAAACTTAATTTAAAATGTACTTAAGTGTTAATTAAAGGATAAAATGTTTTAAATTTACATGTTAATGATAATGAAGTAATTAATTAAGATGAATGGTTTATCTTAAAAAGTTAATTAAGGTCTTGGATAATTAATTAAATTAATGTAAGTAATTGGAATTACTTAATATAAGTAATTAAAGGACTAAATTGTTGAGGGCTAATTAATTTAATTAATTATTAGAGGATAATGAATGTGATTAATTTAAAGTAATTAATTATGGTATAATAAATTTATGAGAGTAATTAAGGGTTAACTAATGGTTAAAGGTTAATTAGTTAATGTAATGATTAATTAATTAATTAATTAAAGGATTAGTTAATTAATGAAAGTCAATAAAATTACTTAAGGTAAGTAATTAAATGATATTTAATTAAATTGATTAATTAAAGGTTAATTAATTAATGTAAGTAATTAAGAGTTAATTAATTAGTAAGTTAAATTAAATTAATTATTAATTATGTGAAATTAATCTTGCTTATGGATGATTAAATTATATTGAATACCTTTGATTGTTATTGACTCTGGCATGTACTTTGTAATGTTATGTGATATGAAATGTTTTTGGTTGAACCATGATAAATATGAGTTATTTATTTATAATGGAATTGTTGTGGGAATATGACATTCTGAAGTTAAATCGAATTGTTGGAATTTAAAACAATTTGTCTTAGGAAAATGATATTGAATTCGAAGAGACCGAGGTCGGATATCAGTACTATCCGAAACCACTTCGATTAGTGATCTGTTATAATTCTTTGAAAATTTGATTATGGAATCAAATAGGCTGAAATAGAATAAATTAAGTAACATGACTATTTTAACTGAGTAACGGTACTTAGATATGATTGTGTGAAAATAAGTGATGATTTTATAAGTTGTTTACTTGTAGTAAGGTACGAGTTACCCCGGGTTTATATAAGTTCTATGAATTGAAATTTCATGTTAGATGAGTTTACTCACGCTGGTTTCTAGCCTGACCCGGGTGTTACTTTGTGGTAATGCTCGGGTCAGACCGAGTATTACAGATTTCCAGGTAAGGACGTTCTGGAGCTCAGGAGGCGAGCTGAATGGCAGGAACGTATGGAGTGTTTTCCGCTGAGCATATTACTGATGTTTATCTGAGACATGTTAATTCTAACTGTCTAGTATAATTGTAAATGGTTGTAACTCTGATGTATTAAAAATGTAATTGACAAATACAGTTTTCTTTGTATAACTGATATTATTATTTGATATTGTATTTTGATCCGCTGTGAATGTGAGAATCTATGTCTTGTTCTGTTCTTTCTTCTATCTCTTTTCTTTTCTCCTAACTATCTGGAATTTTCGGGTTCGAAAATTTCCGGGTCGTTACACTGACTTTGGAGGATGTTGGACGGATCGTAAGAATACAAGCGGGACTTGTCACTTCATCGGACGATCCTTAGTCTCTTGGTTTAGTAAGAAACAAAACTGTGTCTCACTTTCGACTTGTGAAGCGGAATATATTTCTGCTGCTTTAGCATGTACTCAAGTTATTTACATGCAACAAACACTTAAAGATTTTGGTATGAACTTATCTAAATCTACTATTTACTGTGATAATACAAGTGCTATAAACTTATCAAAAAATCCTATCAATCATTCATGAACTAAACATATCGACATACGTCATCATTTTCTTCGTGATAATATTGAAAAGGATTAGGTCAGATTGGAGTTTGTATCCTCTAAAAATCAACTGGCTGATATAATTACCAAACCTTTGAATGAAAATAATTTTATTAAGCTTAGAAGAGAATTAAGAATTCTCTCTTTAAAAGATTTATAATTTCTATTTTTACAAAAGTTATACTTTTTAATACAGTTCAATTCATTCACTTTAAAGTCTGTCATTTTGATATTTACTTTACACTATCCTATCTGTTTACTAAAAATAGATTTAGTTAAAAAAAATTCATATTATGTGGTTCTTTTCCTTATTTACTCTAATCCATTCATTCTTAGGAAATTAAAGGCTTATATTTAAAACAGCCGAAATCTACTCTTTGTTTTGTTTATTTTTACAAATCTATCTCTTATAAAAGCATGTCTTTTTCACTATCTTATCACCATATTTACAAAAAAAACAACAAAAGTTCTATTTTTTTCAATTGATGTGTCTTTAGAAAACAACACTGTCTCATCCTCACTTTCTTATACCTCCATTAGCTCAGAATCGGTGAATCTTCCAACACCGACTCCTATATACGAACCCGTTCATGTTGTTCCACCGTCTAACATTCACACTGATTATACCCCTCCCGTCAAAAGAGCTAAACGTTCTCTATTTTTTGGCTCACCATCTACCAAAGAAAAGATAGACGACATCCATCACTATCAACGGGAGACTCTCGAGTTACAACGAGAACTATACTACGAACATAAGGTGAATGCGAAGCGGCTAAGCTTACTTGAACAAGTTGCTCTTAAATTCTGTGGTTCGTCCTCACACAACACGGTTCATCAACCAATGAATCCTTCATGTCGTAATCCGTTGGAACCATCACCTCAACATCCACTGGTTTCTCCGAATTCTTGGGAACGTAGACAAGGCTGGTCACCAATACGACCTCTGCAAGAGAATACGAAAGTGGAACCGTAAGACTACCACACTCCTCCTCTTCCTCAAAATCTACTTAATTTGTGTTCTTATATTTTTTGTACTACTATATTTTTATTTTGTTTAAAATAATATATTTCTTGTTTTAAACTTTGTTATAAACTTAAACTTATATGCTCAAAACAAAACTTGTTTCATTTTGCCTAGAGAACTGTCTACCTAAAAAATTCCTCAATTTTAGTCGACTAAACCAGGGAACTCAGTCGACTGGAACATCATTCTAGCATAATTTCAAACCTGAAGTCAGTCGACTGACACACTCGGATAGTCGACTGAATTGGCAGAATTTTCTTGGAAACCTTCAGGATAGGATCAGTCGACTAAACTCCTGTATTCAGTCGACTGACCATTAAAATTTTCAACAGTTTGGCCTCTGTAGTCAGTCGACTGATTACATAAAACAGTCGACTGAATATGTCTTATTTGAACATAAAAAACTCTGGATGCGTTCAGTCGACTGAACCTCTGTATTCAGTCGACTAGCTACTTTATATTTGGTTTTTGTATTCCAAATCAGTCGACTGCCTATGCATATTCAGTCGACTGATACAAGGTACCCGGCTTCAGCCCTCTTCCAGCCTCTTCAAATTTACTATTTATGAAATGACCCACTTCTTATTACTATATTTTAGAGAATTTTCTGTTAAGTTTTATATATATATATGTATGTATGTATATATATATATACATACTTCAAAGGACCACTTCTATTAATTTAGTCTTTCCAGGATTCCTTATTTTACCAATATAAAAATATTAGTATATAAAATTAACTTAATTCATATATATATATATATATACGAAGATATATATATGGATCTTTGTCTATCAGAGTAATTTAAATTGCCAAAGAAATTCAATCACACCTAATCTCTCATATTCCAGAGATGTGGTGTCACATAGCCTTTTCTGTTCATTCTTTTTTAAAAAAAAAACTCAAGCTTGATTATAAAATCAAATAACTCCATTTTCCTTATTTTCTTGTTTTACTCCTCAGATTATTTGATCCCTGAATTTTTACAAGCAGAATATTCAGATTCTGGGATTTTGTAATTTGCCTCTATTAGATTCTATGCTACATATTAGGGTGTTTAAGATAACTCACTCATTACAGATTATCCCGGGAATCATAATTCATATTCAAACAATTTTGTGTTAGGTAAGGGTATTCATGTTCTGATTTATATGTTAAACAAGGATCCTATGAATGATCAGATGTTAAACTGGATTGAGGTTCGAGCAGAGGAAACAATGTATTTAGGCCGAGCACATATGCAAGCACATATACTAATTTAGGACTTAGCATATGATTGAAGACAAGATAGTTAAAGCCATGTTACAAACCAAATTAATACAAAATTCTCAGGTGAACTTAGCAAGTAGACAACTGAAGTATTCTAAACAATATGTGGTAGTGTCTAAAGAGTTGTGTGGTGATGGTCTTGTCTTTTACAAACAGGACTGCAAGTCATTTTTAATAGCCTCAGGTTGATCATGATCAAATGCACTCAAACTTGAGTCTTGTATTTAGGTAATAAAATGTGTGAAGCATGGTGCAGTGAGACCTACAAGTTTTACCAAAATATATGTGGATCTACTTCACAGAGCAATGCAAACTTCTACTGTAATTTAAATGCCTAGACTAAAGTTATAAATTTCATTTTCAGGTTAGCTATGTACTTATATCAATTATAAGTCATATTCATGTATTTCTGGTTAGCCCAGTTTTGGTTCTACTCAACCTTTACAAGATTCATAGATTGTGCTATATTCCTTTCTTCCTATGATCATTTCTACTTTACCATTTTAAGAGTTCATCAGACATTGCCAAGGGAGACATGACCACATATCAAATTATATGGCATGATCTCTTATATCATACTTCACCAGAGACTATCCAGATTAGTTACTTAAAACAGAAACCCACATATGCATGTATATATAATACTAAATTCTTACATGTTCTCTTCTCAGAAAAACAAACACATATCAATCCAGAAAATACTTAAAACATAATGAAGTTTTTGCATGGCCTAATTATTACAACATTTCTACCAAATTCCTTAAACATTCTAAATGCAAGTAAATCTTCAATTGTCCATGCATACAAGTTTCTTATGCTTCCTTTCCTGCAGCAACATCTAGAGCTGCCTCAATAAAAATGAGACACCCCAGATGTTACAAAGCAACAAATAGGGTCAGAAATAAAATTCTGGTATGAGTGAAATCAAAATACAATAACTTGTCATTTTTAAATTATTATGCAGAGTATTCATATGCTAGATGCAATTTGGATTTATAATGTAAACTGGGTCTATATATATATATATCTAAGCTCCTACAACACTCATGCACACAAGCAATCATCCATTCATTCAATACAGTATACATGTACACATACTCTTATGGAATTAACTCATTTTAATTCCATAGTTCAGCTCTAAATCTTGATTTATCAATTTAATTTGGTCATATCTCTTTGCCATTGAACACCATGTGTGCATTGCAAGGGACTCAATTCTGTTAACCCCTGCACAAAGGCCTATAGGACTTAAACAAGTCATGCACATACCCATCATACTCCTTATAATGAATAGATCAAGGCTTCTCTCCTAGATTAGTTTTATAATCTAGTGACCAGTCTCATTTCTTATTTCAGAAAGGTTTATTAACTCTTGAAATGCTTTTACATTCTTTCTTTCTTTTTCCATAAATCAGAGGGAGTTAAATTCTCTCAGGGATTTCAACTGGTCATACTTTCATTCATGAAATTAATGCTTTATTTCATTTTTTCAGTTGTCCCATTCAAAATTTGTTTTATCATTTGCATATCTCCTATATTCAAGTATGTCATGATCTCTTAAACAAATCCAGTAGAATCATATAAAAAATTCTTATACTTAATTCTATTGTGAACATAGGGTAAGGTTTTGTAACGACTCGGGTTTTGCCCGCTCGAAAATCGACATCCGTACTTCACATTGTACTAGAATGCCGCATATTCGACCGTTCAAATCCGATTCGCCGGAGCTATAACACAATTAAGTAAATAACACACAGTGGAATAAAGAAATCAATGATATCATATACAACTCCAATGAATACAATATCCAGAATGATATACAACAATGATATCAATATGATACAACAATATCAGAGATATGATACAATGACAATAGCAGCCAAAAGAAAAGATAACATCAACAGCGGATAGAATATCCCCAATAGAATGCTCCAAGATAAGCAACGTCAATCCATGAACTCCAAGAACTGACTAGCTCTAGATAATCTATCAAACCTGAATATCTGAGAAAACCCAACTCTAGACTGCCCGTGTGGAAAATAGTGGGCACCCAGAGTTTAGGAAGGGAACAATAAACTCCGGATCAGTCATGGGACTGGTGTGAGCAACAAAAATAGTTTATCTTTAAAACAAGCAACAAAGGCTTTTAAACATTGAAATCCGCAATGCTTTTCGAAAATGAAACTATCATATGGCCTCCCGCCACACACACAATGCAATCGCAGAATTGGAGGAGATTTCTCCTTATGATAGTCAAAAATGCTTACTACGCAAAATCAAAACTCTTTTGATATTATTTCTAGTGCATAGTGTAGAAAAACATTTCGAAAGTATAATATTAATCTTAGCCAGCATACAACATTTCATCGTATGCCTACTATAGCTACCACGTTCAATAGCAGGTTACCGCCACATTCCATGGCAGGTAATACAACTAAAACCGTACAGGGTTCGTATTGTTTCTTTGGATTTCCAACAAATGATCAGGCTAAAGAACTTCCTTACCGAAATAGAAACGCCTCTGGAAAGACGCCCCGAGAACCTAACCGGATCTCTGCAAACAAAAGGCCGACGCTACCTCACGCTGTACAGCTGTAACTAGGTAACTAACACACTGACGCTACCTCACGCTATACAGCTGTAACTAGGTAACTAACACACGAGTCATGTCATCCCCCGGTCGTTACCGACCTTTCCGCGGGCCCTCGATCATAAAGCAACAACCACAAAGTATAATAACTGTGCAGCATCCACATAGGTAAAATATCTGGGCTCCATACCATGATATCACCTTTTATCCAGAAGGAAATGACATACCCTAGGGGCGCTACCCCTACAAACCTTTGTCGCAACATTCCTGTTTCGATCATTACCGGGTTGTGAGGCTCGACGAAGTCTCGTCCACAAAGCAACGCTTTTTCACAAAGCCACGCTTCGATCAACAAATGATCAGCAGCACTTCGTATGCCACATTACCAAATTGGGAATGTATCACTAGTAACCATCAACTACATAACCTCTGAGCTCGTACGTCTCAGAGAAGGGTGTTAAGCTAAGAGAATAAATTCTCCGCCACCAACAGAAATGTATTTGATAGAAACCAGCTTTACATCTCAAAGTGTAACGTCAGACACACATCCATACAAGTCTGTTCCGGGTTCGAACAGAACCGAAGGCACTTCCAAAGAAGCCCTTGCAAATCCGGGTATTCACAATCTCGATCGGATTTCCCATCACTTAGGAAATCTCTATACCGGCGCGACTCAGTGCAGAGACAATCGATAGGTCATCCTATCGCTCTCGCAAATACCCGGTCTTCACCACCGGTCTTCAAATGCTATCCATATACGACGTATCATTATTCGGAATGGGTTATACGACACAAAGGTCCTCTCCCGGCTAAACCGAATAACGAGCGCAATAAAAAATCATATGGATACTGGGGTCTCAGTTAAATCACAGCTTAAAGCCCAAAACTTTTCATTCGAATGGTAAAATAATTTACCATTTCCAATCTTTTAAACAAAAAGTTTATTTCAAAAACCTTCAATGGTTTAAACAAATTTCCACACTTTTAATCTTTTAAACAAAAAAAGATTCAATTCACAAAGTTTTACCCCATTCACAAAGATTCATTCATAGATTTCCAAATCGATTTCCATTTCAATTGGATTAACTCGTTAAATCCTTAAATCAAGATTTAACTTATAGCTTTCAAAACAATTCCATTTCAAGTTGGATTAACTCGTTCGGTCTTTGAATCAAAGACTCATTTCATAAATTTCAAAACATTTCAATTCTATTTCAAACTTGAAATTCTTTCAACACAAATTGGAAGTTCATTACTTATGTGAAAGCTTTTACTATTTGAAAATAAATAGTTTCTTTTCAGAAAAATCCAGTTATATTTACACGAGTTAAAACCCTTGAATTAAATTCAAATTCCCAAATCAATACCTTTAAAATGGTTTAACCCATATATAACTTGTACAGCATCTTTAATCCCTAGTTTCAAATCATAGAATTCAATTTCAAACTTGAATTCAAATTTAAATCAAATTATTTAAATTTTCGAAACTCGATTAAGTTATTCAAAATAACTTCTATCTTTGAAATCCCATTTCAAAAGCTTTTCACTTTAAACCCAAATTCCCAATTTCAAAATCAATTGAAATTAAAATTTCAATTTAAAAACATCAATTTACATCATCTGTGATTTAACCGATTTCCACGTGAAATCCATATTTGTGTGTGTAAGAGTGTAGTCCAGGGGTTTCACACAATAGTGCACAACATCAATCATCACAGATATATCGATAAGCGGTATAACCCATAACGCTTATCTTCGTTCACAGATTCATAGATAAAGTAAATTTATCAGTCACAAAGATTCATCATCACAATTCGATGTGGGTTTCGGATAACCAACTGGAATCCGACTCCTTGTCGCATCAAAATTCAAGTGTCATTCTATGGGTCAAAAGGTTTTCATATTCACATAGGAGTATATTCATCACAGGTATCGCAGTTCAGCATAAAGCAATTTATATCACAAAGCATCACAATCAGGGATATCAACAATCAAGTCATTCAGTCAGGTCCAATCATCCATAAGTAAGGACAAGCATTCAATAGTCATTTATAAGTAGGATTAATTAATTGTTTAATCCTAATTAATTCAATTTATTTCCAAGTAAATTAATTACTTATGAATTAATTATCAAATTAATTAACTATTAATCATCATTAATTAACTTAAGTGGTTAATTACAAATTTATTTATTTACCTACACATAAATTAGTTCAAATTCTAATTAGAATTATGATGTAATCATCCTTGATTACTAATAAATTATTCAACTTAATTATCATATAAAAAGGATTATTACTAATTACTAACTTATGTGTAATAAGTTTCATACGTATTTTATAGTAACTAAAAGCTTATCAATTTAAAGTATTAACTAAACAATTAAAAACCCTTAGCTTATCTTTAATATAAAAAAAAACTGCAGTTGAAAAGCAAAAACCCCGGGCCTTCCCAAAAACTCGAGAAGCACTTCGAGTTATTCACGAAATAGCCCGAGCCTCTCCCCTGTCTTCACCATCACTTCTTCTTCCTGACTCTATCTCTTCCCTTCCTTTTTATTTATAAACTATTTAGTAAAGAGAACCAACAGGCACGAGAAAAACTCACGCTACACCCGAGACCAAAACTATCATACTCGAGTTTCAACTCGAGTCATTTATCCCTCCCTCGCAACGAAACCACTGACACAAATCCAAGGCGTGCACGTGCACCACCACTGGGATAGTTTCCGACCATCCCTCTGGCCTCCAACAAGTCGTCGGCGAACCCCTCAAACTTCACGAGTACCCAAATTCCATAGTTACGATGTCGATTAAAATCTGGCCTCACCACCCAATACTGGAGCCCATCACCGATGAAAAACCCATCGCCAACGACGCTCACATCCACCGGAAAACCCATAACTTCGGCCCCGCCTTGACAAAACACCAAGCCATCATCTCCCTCGATTTCGAGCAACTCGATCGCTCGTAGGTGTAGAAATCGTCACGTTAAAAACCATATGCAAAAGCTCGGCTAAAACCCTAATTCGAACTAATTCGAACGATTCAAACATTGGAAAATTTTAATTGCATTTTTCCCACCATCTACACCACGTCCTTCCCCTCTAGATTCGAACTTGTAGTTCGATTTTTTCCTAGATCGATGGAAATCGATTTTTTTCCGAAATTTCGTTCAACTCTAAATTCCCAATTATTTTCAAATCTAAAAATCTTGAAACAACATTCAAAAATCATGGTTCTCTATTACAAATCATTTCATATGATCCAAATAAGAAATCGAAGTCATCAATTTTTAACTTTAGTCTGACATTTACTGTCATTATCGAATTTACCAATATTCCATAAATATTTACATCCGAAATTATTTTTAAAATTTAGATTAGAGGGTTATAGCCAATTTTTATTCAGACATCTCAATCTAAAAATTATTATTTGAAGAGATATGAATTTTCTTGTTGAATTTGTTAATCTGTTACTAAACAGAGGCATATCTTTATATATATTCAGCCATGCACAGATCAATACAGGTTTAGATACATACTAGCATACATATATGTATATTCATATGAACATACCTCAAACATTAATCACAACACAAAGTTATAGGTTGAAAGTTTGCTCACCTTGAAATATGGTTGAACAGAGACAGAGTTTCCTCTATATGGTGAAACAGGCTTTGAAAATACAAGCTGGAATCTTTCTTCCTTCTTTTAATCTCTGGTTTTGATTTCTTTAAGTTGAATGATGTTTGTTGTTTTCAGTTTTGAATGATTTCAATTTAAGATTTTTCTCAGTTTTGAAATGAAACGAACTGAAATTGGAAAGTTGATATATGAAAATAAAGCATACAGGGATGTATTTTTTTTATACAAGGTGATAATGTGGTTTGTACATCAGGGTAATATTTTTGTACAATTTTAGCAGAGATGTTTCTTTGCTTGCTGATATAAATTTAGCTTGGTGGCTGCATTAATTATCACGTACCTTTATACTTATTTTATTTGCTTGATCTTTATCCTGTACATTGCATGAGAGAAAGGTCTGGTGGCTTCTATGCAAGCTTTCACACTTGTATTTTTATTTTCTTTTGTTTACTTCATGTTTGTATTTGTACTTGTTTGCATTTTAATGATATTTTACCTATTCCTTACTTCTTGTTTCGGCTGGAAATGATATTGAGGAGATTTTGTGGTAGCTTGCTTGACTTGGCCTTGTTACTTTGCATATTTCTTACAGGCTACATATGAATGTACTTAACATTTATTTTTATTCTTTTCAAGTGTTCATGCTTATAAATGCATGTTGCTGTTTTGTTTCATATTACAAGTGTGCATACTTATCTTTATATAGTTGGTTTTGCTCACATTTATCTTTTACTTGTTGAATACTTGAATATATTTGCTTTGCCTTTGTTCATACTACTTTATAATATAATTACATTTCTATTTGTTGTTAAATCTTTCTAATGTATTCACTTTATATTTTTACAAAGTTTATTAACGTGTTATCTATGTATTCATTTTATTTTATTTATCGCCTTATATTTTTAATTTATAAATTCAAATTATTATTAACCATTTATTTACAATTTAAACACAAATCAAATATATATTATATTATTTCAAATTTAGTCAGATCTGTTCAAATATAGATATATATATTCTCATATATACAATAATTTAAACTTTTAAACAATTTATACAAATATACTTAGATATCGGGGAAACTCGCATCACCTTATCGATTTATTTCACAAATTTTATTCAAAAACTAATTTAATTATAAATTTAAATTTATATAAAATTCGGGGTCGTTACAGACTTCCCCCCTTAAAAGAATTTCGTCCTCGAAATTCGCAGGCACGAAACACATAAAGATGAAGAATGTTTAATCTAATCAAACTGAACATTTATTCTGCATTTGGCTTACCAAATCAGAATATCAATAACAGATATAAGAATGAATCTATTTAACACTTCACAAAATACTCGGGTTATCCATATCTACGAAATATACAGTGGCATCGGTTAGTCCGAAGGGATAACTAACCATTCGTAGAACATATCCGGACCCAAAGAATAGATAGATATATGGATACAATTTCAAAACTTTCAGTTTAAAAACTAAATTATACCTATCAACCATAGCCATCAAAACAACCAATTCATCCAAACAAACAATTCTGGTCTTTTTGGAGTTTACGTCCCATATTCATATATCGAATTTCCTTTTTGGATCTACCAGAAACTATCGAAGAATTGAGAAAAGATGACGAATCAAAGAGATTGATAGAGAAAAAATTGTTTCCATTGTTGTTACAGAGTATTGACCATTTATAGTTGTATTCCCATGTCCCCTA
This sequence comes from Allium fistulosum, assembly GCA_030737815.1. NCBI lineage: Eukaryota > Viridiplantae > Streptophyta > Magnoliopsida > Asparagales > Amaryllidaceae > Allium > Allium fistulosum. The sequence goes on from CM060902.1 coordinate 243,506,290, forward strand.
TCTCATCCTCTTCTTGCACTCATACTTACTATCAGTGGATAGCAAGAGAATTTACTGAGACATTCGAACGGATATCTGAGAATACTCATTCTAGAGTTTACTTCACTCTATCTCTAATGAGCTACTTAACGTGTTACACTCCTGAGCTAAAGTTCAACCTTAGCTCTGATACCACATGTAACGACTCGGGTTTTGCCCGCTCGAAAATCGACATCCGTACTTCACATTGTACTAGAATGCCGCATATTCGACCGTTCAAATCCGATTCGCCGGAGCTATAACACAATTAAGTAAATAACACACAGCGGAATAAAGAAATCAATGATATCATATACAACTCCAATGAATACAATATCCAGAATGATATACAACAATGATATCAATATGATACAACAATATCAGAGATATGATACAATGACAATAGCAGCGGAAAGAAAAGATAACATCAACAGCGGATAGAATATCCCCAATAGAATGCTCCAAGATAAGCAATGTCAATCCATGAACTCCAAGAACTGACTAGCTCTAGATAATCTACCAAACCTGAATATCTGAGAAAACCCAACTCTAGACTGCCCGTGTGGAAAATAGTGGGCACCCAGAGTTTAGGAAGGGAACAATAAACTCCGGATCAGTCATGGGACTGGTGTGAGCAACAAAAACAGTTTATCTTTAAAACAAGCAACAAAGGCTTTTAAACATTGAAATCTGCAATGCTTTTCGAAAATGAAACTATCATATGGCCTCCCGCCACACACACAATGCAATCGCAGAATTGGAGGAGATTTCTCCTTATGATAGTCAAAAATGCTTACTACGCAAAATCAAAACTCTTTTGATATTATTTCTAGTGCATAGTGTAGAAAAACATTTCGAAAGTATAATATTAATCTTAGCCAGCATACAACATTTCATCGTATGCCTACTATAGCTACCACGTTCAATAGCAGGTTACCGCCACATTCCATGGCAGGTAATACAACTAAAACCGTACAGGGTTCGTATTGTTTCTTTGGATTTCCAACAAATGATCAGGCTAAAGAACTTCCTTACCGAAATAGAAACGCCTCTGGAAAGACGCCCCGAGAACCTAACCGGATCTCTGCAAACAAAAGGCCGACGCTACCTCATGCTGTACAGCTGTAACTAGGTAACTAACACACTGACGCTACCTCACGCTGTACAGCTGTAACTAGGTAACTAACACACGAGTCATGTCATCCCCCGGTCGTTACCGACCTTTATCCGCGGGCCCTCGATCACAAAGCAACAACCACAAAGTATAATAACTGTGCAGCATCCACATAGGTAAAATATCTGGGCTCCATACCATGATATCACCTTTTATCCAGAAGGAAATGACATACCCTAGGGGCGCTACCCCTACAAACCTTTGTCGCAACATTCCTGTTTCGACCATTACCGGGTTGTGAGGCTCGACGAAGTCTTGTCCACAAAGCAACGCTTTTTCACAAAGCCACGCTTCGATCAACAAATGATCAGCAGCACTTCGTATGCCACATTACCAAATTGGGAATGTATCACTAGTAACCATCAACTACATAACCTCTGAGCTCGTACGTCTCAGAGAAGGGTGTTAAGCTAAGAGAATAAATTCTCCGCCACCAACAGAAATGTATTTGATAGAAACCAGCTTTACATCTCAAAGTGTAACGTCAGACACACATCCATACAAGTCTGTTCCGGGTTCGAACAGAACCGAAGGCACTTCCAAAGAAGCCCTTGCAAATCCGGGTATTCACAATCTCGATCGGATTTCCCATCACTTAGGAAATCTCTATACCGGCACGACTCAGTGCAGAGACAATCGATAGGTCATCCTATCGCTCTCGCAAATACCCGGTCTTCACCACCGGTCTTCAAATGCTATCCATATACGACGTATCATTATTCGGAATGGGTTATACGACACAAAGGTCCTCTCCCGGCTAAACCGAATAACGAGCGCAATAAAAAATCATATGGATACTGGGGTCTCAGTTAAATCACAGCTTAAAGCCCAAAACTTTTCATTCGAATGGTAAAATAATTTACCATTTCCAATCTTTTAAACAAAAAGATTCATTTCAAAAACCTTCAATGGTTTAAACAAATTTCCACACTTTTAATCTTTTAAACAAAAAAAGATTCAATTCACAAAGTTTTACCCCATTCACAAAGATTCATTCATAGATTTCCAAATCGATTTCCATTTCAATTGGATTAACTCGTTAAATCCTTAAATCAAGATTTAACTTATAGCTTTCAAAACAATTCCATTTCAAGTTGGATTAACTCGTTCGGTCTTTGAATCAAAGACTCATTTCATAAATTTCAAAACATTTCAATTCTATTTCAAACTTGAAATTCTTTTAACACAAATTGGAAGTTCATTACTTATGTGAAAGCTTTTACTATTTGAAAATAAATAGTTTCTTTTCAGAAAAATCCAGTTATATTTACACGAGTTAAAACCCTTGAATTAAACTCAAATTCCCAAATCAATACCTTTAAAATGGTTTAACCCATATATAACTTGTACAGCATCTTTAATCCCTAGTTTCAAATCATAGAATTCAATTTCAAACTTGAATTCAAATTTAAATCAAATTATTTAAATTTTCGAAACTCGATTAAGTTATTCAAAATAACTTCTATCTTTGAAATCCCATTTCAAAAGCTTTTCACTTTAAACCCAAATTCCCAATTTCAAAATCAATTGAAATTAAAATTTCAATTTAAAAACATCAATTTACATCATCTGTGATTTAACCGATTTCCACGTGAAATCCATATTTGTGTGTGTAAGAGTGTAGTCCAGGGGTTTCACACAATAGTGCACAACATCAATCATCACAGATATATCGATAAGCGGTATAACCCATAACGCTTATCTTCGTTCACAGATTCATAGATAAAGTAAATTTATCAGTCACAAAGATTCATTATCACAATTCGATGTGGGTTTCGGATAACCAACTGGAATCCGACTCCTTGTCGCATCAAAATTCAAGTGTCATTCTATGGGTCAAAAGGTTTTCATATTCACATAGGAGTATATTCATCACAGGTATCGCAGTTCAGCATAAAGCAATTTATATCACAAAGCATCACAATCAGGGATATCAACAATCAAGTCATTCAGTCAGGTCCAATCATCCATAAGTAAGGACAAGCATTCAATAGTCATTTATAAGTAGGATTAATTAATTGTTTAATCCTAATTAATTCAATTTATTTCCAAGTAAATTAATTACTTATGAATTAATTATCAAATTAATTAACTATTAATCATCATTAATTAACTTAAGTGGTTAATTACAAATTTATTTATTTACCTACACATAAATTAGTTCAAATTCTAATTAGAATTATGATGTAATCATCCTTGATTACTAATAAATTATTCAACTTAATTATCATATAAAAAGGATTATTACTAATTACTAACTTATGTGTAATAAGTTTCATACGTATTTTATAGTAACTAAAAGCTTATCAATTTAAAGTATTAACTAAACAATTAAAAACCCTTAGCTTATCTTTAATATAAAAAAAAACTGCTGTTGAAAAGCAAAAACCCCGGGCCTTCCCAAAAACTCGAGAAGCACTTCGAGTTATTCACGAAATAGCCCGAGCCTCTCCCCTGTCTTCACCATCACTTCTTCTTCCTGACTCTATCTCTTCCCTTCCTTTTTATTTATAAACTGTTTAGTAAAGAGAACCAACAGGCACGAGAAAAACTCACGCTACACCCGAGACCAAAACTATCATACTCGAGTTTCAACTCGAGTCATTTATCCCTCCCTCGCAACGAAACCACTGACACAAATCCAAGGCGTGCACGTGCACCACCACTGGGATAGTTTCCGACCATCCCTCTGGCCTCCAACAAGTCGTCGGCGAACCCCTCAAACTTCACGAGTACCCAAATTCCATAGTTACGATGTCGATTAAAATCTGGCCTCACCACCCAATACTGGAGCCCATCACCGATGAAAAACCCATCGCCAACGACGCTCACATCCACCGGAAAACCCATAACTTCGGCCCCGCCTTGACAAAACACCAAGCCATCATCTCCCTCGATTTCGAGCAACTCGATCGCTCGTAGGTGTAGAAATCGTCACGTCAAAAACCATATGCAAAAGCTCGGCTAAAACCCTAATTCGAACTAATTCGAACGATTCAAACATTGGAAAATTTTAATTGCATTTTTCCCACCATCTACACCACGTCCTTCCCCTCTAGATTCGAACTTGTAGTTCGATTTTTTCCTAGATCGATGGAAATCGATTTTTTTCCGAAATTTCGTTCAACTCTAAATTCCCAATGATTTTCAAATCTAAAAATCTTGAAACAACATTCAAAAATCATGGTTCTCTATTACAAATCATTTCATATGATCCAAATAAGAAATCGAAGTCATCAATTTTTAACTTTAGTCTGACATTTACTGTCATTATCGAATTTACCAATATTCCATAAATATTTACATCCGAAATTATTTTTAAAATTTAGATTAGAGGGTTATAGCCAATTTTTATTCAGACATCTCAATCTAAAAATTATTATTTGAAGAGATATGAATTTTCCTGTTGAATTTGTTAATCTGTTACTAAACAGAGGCATATCTTTATATATATTCAGCCATGCACAGATCAATACAGGTTTAGATACATACTAGCATACATATATGTATATTCATATGAACATACCTCAAACATTAATCACAACACAAAGTTATAGGTTGAAAGTTTGCTCACCTTGAAATATGGTTGAACAGAGACAGAGTTTCCTCTATATGGTGAAACAGGCTTTGAAAATACAAGCTGGAATCTTTCTTCCTTCTTTTAATCTCTGGTTTTGATTTCTTTAAGTTGAATGATGTTTGTTGTTTTCAGTTTTGAATGATTTCAATTTAAGATTTTTCTCAGTTTTGAAATGAAACGAACTGAAATTGGAAAGTTGATATATGAAAATAAAGCATACAGGGATGTATTTTTTTTATACAAGGTGATAATGTGGTTTGTACATCAGGGTAATATTTTTGTACAATTTTAGCAGAGATGTTTCTTTGCTTGCTGATATAAATTTAGCTTGGTGGCTGCATTAATTATCACGTACCTTTATACTTATTTTATTTGCTTGATCTTTATCCTGTACATTGCATGAGAGAAAGGTCTGGTGGCTTCTATGCAAGCTTTCACACTTGTATTTTTATTTTCTTTTGTTTACTTCATGTTTGTATTTGTACTTGTTTGCATTTTAATGATATTTTACCTATTCCTTACTTCTTGTTTCGGCTGGAAATGATATTGAGGAGATTTTGTGGTAGCTTGCTTGACTTGGCCTTGTTACTTTGCATATTTCTTACAGGCTACATATGAATGTACTTAACATTTATTTTTATTCTTTTCAAGTGTTCATGCTTATAAATGCATGTTGCTGTTTTGTTTCATATTACAAGTGTGCATACTTATCTTTATATAGTTGGTTTTGCTCACATTTATCTTTTACTTGTTGAATACTTGAATATATTTGCTTTGCCTTTGTTCATACTACTTTATAATATAATTACATTTCTATTTGTTGTTAAATCTTTCTAATGTATTCACTTTATATTTTTACAAAGTTTATTAACGTGTTATCTATGTATTCATTTTATTTTATTTATCGCCTTATATTTTTAATTTATAAATTCAAATTATTATTAACCATTTATTTACAATTTAAACACAAATCAAATATATATTATATTATTTCAAATTTAGTCAGATCTGTTCAAATACAGATATATATATTCTCATATATACAATAATTTAAACTTTTAAACAATTTATACAAATATACTTAGATATCGGGGAAACTCGCATCACCTTATCGATTTATTTCACAAATTTTATTCAAAAACTAATTTAATTATAAATTTAAATTTATATAAAATTCGGGGTCGTTACAGGTTTTTAGAGAAAAACCCATAAAACATTTTAGCTTTAGATCTGAACAAATCAGCACATAAATAAATTATTGCATTGTTCATCTAAAATTTGAAACAATCTAGACATGAGCATGAACCTCCTTTGTTCACATTGCCTAGCTTATTTTCCAGTAATACCCTACTTCATAATAAAAATGTATTTGTCTTGCTAAACATATTTACTGACTGATGGTTTAAGGTACTGGATCCATATCAGAGATCATGGTATTATTCTTATCAAACAATCAAACAAAACAAATCAAAGCATCAACCAAAGATTTATCAATACACCAACCATTCTCAGCATTCATCTATTCAGAGAAAAACATTTTGAACAAGCACAAAAATAAAATGGCTGCCCTTAACTTGGGTCTTAATGCCTTAGCCTCATGAGATTGATTAATCACTCACCTTTCCTTTCTTTTCCCCGAGATTGCCTAAGCTTGCAAACAGTGTGAGTTCTTTTTTTTATGTGTTACTGTTTTTTTTCCCTTAGAGAAAACCTCTGCTTTCTCTCTTGATTTAAATCATTTTACTAGGGTTTTACTAAAGGGAAAACCCATTTTATCCTCACATTGCTCAGAGAATTATGTGTGTGTTGTTATGGCTAAATGTGCCATTTTCCCCTAGTTTTTATTTTTGGTAAAAGCAGTTATCCACTACTTTTCCTGTGTGCATGCAATTTTCATGTTTCACTTGTATATTATTTTCATGTGGCTTATTTTTTTTCTACAATACCTTCCCTTCTACTTGAGTTATTTCCCATTCCTAGCTATTATCTCAGCCTATTTGTTTACTCTTGATTTATTTCAAAATTGCACTTATGCACAACTAATATTAAACTAGTTTTTAGGCATTTTAATTTACCAAAGAATATATCATTTTCTCCTTATTACTTAATTGTTGAAAACAATTGTCTCTTTACTGAATTATTTTATTTTCTTTATACTAAACTGTAATGTATATATGTATATCCTTTTATCAATTAACCCCTTGTTAATATCTCAAGCTATTTGTTTTCTCTTGATATATAAATGTATTCATATATTTAATTACAATGGTGTTCTTTCTTTATTACTTTATGTTTATTCTTTCTGGGTATATAAATACAACATATGATAATGTATAATCCATATATACACTCAGTTATATTTCCTCTTCCCTCTGAAATACCATTTCCTTCTTATTATTTATTTTTAATTACTATAAAAATAAAAATCTATCTTTATCATTTTATTAAAATTATTCTTAGCTCAATAATTTGGGTCTTCACATACTCTCCTCCTAAAAGGAATTGTGTCCCACAATTATTCTCTCATACATTTCCATTCAAATGTATAAAAAGCATAATTTCAATTGAATGAAGTTTCAGAAACTCATTCATTCTAAATCAATCGTACACTCATAAATAATTTTTAAGATCTCATGATAATTTTAAACATACCTTTAAGCAGAAAACAGATTAGGATACTTATCCTTTATCCTCTCTTCAGCCTCCCAAGTGCAATCATTCCCATCCAAACTCCATTGGATTTTAATTAGTTTAATTATTTTATTTCTCAGTTTATTTTCTTCTCTAGCCACAATGCCCACTGGTTCCTTTTTGTAAACCATATTTTCTTGAATTTCAACATGTGTAGGAGATTCAAGAATGGATTCTTTATCATGCACCCATTTTCTCAATTGGGATACATGAAATACATCATGTATTTTGCTCAATTCCTCTGGTAACTTCAACCTATAAGCTAAAGTCCCTATTCTTTGAACAATTTCATATGGTCCTATATACCTTGGTGACAGTTTCCCTGCTTTGCCAAATCTCAATATTTTCCTCATTGGTGAAACTTTGAGAAACACATAGTCTCCCACCTCAAATTCTACTGGCCTTCTTCTTTTATCTGCATAGGCTTTCTGTCTCTCTTGAGCTACTCTCATTCTTTGCCTTACCAGTTCAATTCTTGCAGAAGTTTCTTTTACATGGTCTGGTCCAAGCAACATCCTTTCACCAACCTCTATCCAACATGCAGGAGATAAACAAGGCTTTCCATACAAAGCCTCAAATGGAGCCATTCCTATGGTGGACTGGTAGCTATTATTATAAGCAAACTCAGCTAAATAAATATGATCCTCCCAGTTGCCTCCAAAATCAAGTATGCATGCTCTCAGCAAATCTTCTAAAACTTTATTAACAATCTCAGTTTGCCCATCTGTTTATGGGTGGTAGGCTGTGCTTAGGCTTAGTTCTGTCCCCATAGCTTCCTGAAAGCTACTCCAAAACCTTGAAGTAAACAAAGTATCCCTATCACTAATGATAGTCTTGGGGATGCCATGCAATCTCACTATTTCCTTCACAAATAATTGAGCTAGCTTGTGAGCATTTCTGTTTGAACTTATTGGGATGAAGTGTGCTGTTTTTGTAAGCCTATCAACCACTACCCAAATACTATCATTGCCTCTCCTTGTTCTTGGCAAACCATCCACAAAATCCATTGATATACTTTCCCATTTCCAGGTAGGCACTTCCAAAGGATGCAGTAAACCTGAAGGTCTTTGATAATCTGCCTTAACTTGTTGGCATGTTAAACAATTTGCCACATATCTTGCCACTGCTCCTTTCATTCCTGGCCACCAGTAATTTCTCTTGAGATCATGGTACATTTTTGTACCACCTGGATGGATAGTATATTTTGTTTTGTGATGCTCATCCATAACTTCTTGCTTCAGTTCCTCTACATTTGGTAGACAAAGCTTCCTCTTTTTCCTTAAGTATCCTTTATCATCTACTTCATAATTCTCTACTGTCTGTCATGCCTTGTGACATCATATCTTTCTTCTCTTTTAAATTTGTGTCTTGATCCTGCAATTGTCCTATTTTATCAACCAGAGTTGACCTTAAGGAAATGAGGCTTAGTTTACCATATTCAATCATATCACTGTGTGCTTTATCTGCTACTCTAATTTCTGCTTTTATTTCTACTTCACTAAGGATTGTCAAATCCTTGAATTCACTCATCATTAAGCTTGCCACTTTTGCTTGATGCCTACTCAATGCATCTGCCACTTTATTAGCTTTTCCTGGGGTGTATAATATATAGAGATCATAGGCAGCTAGAAATTCTACCCACCAATGTTGCCTCATGTTCAAGTCTTTTTGGGAAAAATAATATTTAACTGACTTATGATCTGTAAATAATTCAAAATTAGCACCTAATAAGTAATGTCTCCATAGTTTCAATGCATATACTACAGCAGCTAGTTCTAAGTCATGTGTAGCATACCTAGTTTCATTTGGCTTGAGTTGCCTTGATGCATATGCTATGACTCTACCATGTTGCATAAGCACTGCCCCTAATCCAGATCCACTAGCATCTGTATAAACCACTAACTCTTCATTACCCTCTGGAACATGTAAGACTGGAGCTTCCACCAGTGCCTTCTTTAGTGATGAAAAAGCTTGTTCACACTTCTCTGTCCACACATATGGTTGCTCCTTTTTAGTTAACTTGGTCAATGGGATGGCTATTCTTGCAAAGTCTTTTATAAACCTTCTATAGTAGCCTGCCATTCCTAAAAATGATCTCACCTCAGTCACTGATTTGGGTCTACTCCAAGATTGCACTGCCATCACCTTATTTGGGTCTACACTAACCCCTTGTTGTGATACAATGTGCCCCAAAAATTTTACTTCATTCTGCCAAAATGTACATTTAGAGAATTTGGCCTTTAAATCATGTGCCCTCAGTCTAGACAAAACCAGATGCAAGTGTTTTGCATGATCTTCTTCTGATTTTGAATACACTAATATGTCATCAATAAAGACAACCACAAATTTGTCTAGAAAATCTCTAAATGTTCTATTCATTAAATCTACAAAATATGATGGTGCATTTGTCAATCCAAAAGGCATCACCAAAAATTCATATAATCCATACCTTGTGTTGAAGGCAGTATACTTAATGCTTTCTTCCTCTACCTTCATCTGATGAAACCCAGAGGCTAAATCTAGCCTTGAAAAGACCTTTGTTCATTTAATTGATCGAATAAATCATCAATTCTGGGGAGTGGGTATTTGTTTTTAATGGTGACTTTGTTTAATTCCCTATAATCAATGCACGTCCTCAAAGTACCATCATGCTTCTTCACAAATACAACTGGAGAACCCCAGTTTGAACTACTAGGCCTAATGAAGCCTTTCTGCTCCAATTCTTCCAACTGATGTTTCAACTCCACTAATTCCTTAGGACCCATCCTAGTAGGCTTCTAGATGATTGGACTTGCTCCTGGGATTAGCCTTATTTGAAATTCTACTTGCCTATTTTCTGGAACACCTATGACTTTACCAAAGACATCTGGGTATTCATTTATAATTTTTATGTCTTCCAGTTCTAATTCTTTCTCAGTCATGCTACATATTTGGTTAAAATAATTGATTTTAGAAATTTCGCTCATGACTATAATATTTTTACCATTTTCTGTTTTTAGAGAAATAGTAAAATTTTCCAAATTCAAAATTGCTTTGAATTTTCTCAACCAATCTACCCCTAAAATAATTCCTATTCCAGGGTATTTCAATACAAACAAATCAGATTTAAACACATTTCCTCCTATGTTTAATTCCACTCCCAAACATTTTAATCCTAGCAAACAAGAGCTACCTAGTGGGCTTTGAATAAACAAGGGATTATCAACTAAATAGCATGTCAGAGTCAATTTATTCACTATGTCTTGGGATATTAGTGAATGTGTTGCTCCAGTGTCATATATAACTGAGATGGGGTGATCTTTAATTAGAAGTATACCTTCTAATTGTCCAGAACTTCCCACTGCAGTTGCTTTTGCTTTTCCCTCAAGAGCTCCTACCTTTGCTCCCTTTTTGAATTCTGGGCAGTTTCTTTTAATTTGACCTTCTTTCACACAGTTATAGCAGCTAAATGGTGCCTTCTTGGCTGCTTGACACTTATTACTCATGTGTCCTTCTTTGCCACAATTATAACAAGTAACCTTCTTCTTAGCTTCCCCAGTGGCTGCTCCCTCCATTTTCTTATCCATATTCTTTTTGTCATAGGGATGTGCTCTATTTTTCCCCTTCTTTTGATTGTTAGTCCTCATGCTCCTAAATTTTTCCCTTGCATTGTCATGTTGTTCAAAAGAAAGAGCAAGGTCTATGACTTGATCAAATGTTTTATCCTTGTATGGTAACATTGCTCTACTCAGACCTGCATTTAATCCTTGGATAAATCTTGAATTCTTTGATTCTTCATCTCCTATGAGCATAGTTCCATACTTGGACAAACTCTCAAATTTTTGAGTATATTCAGTCACACTCATTGGTCCTTGCCTCAGCCTTATGAATTCCTCAAGCAATGTTGCCTTAGCTGTTGCTAGAACAAACCTTGCCTCAAGCATCTCCTTGAATTGATCCCATGTTATCTCATTTTCTGGCCTTCCTGTGATGATCACCTCCGACCAATCTAAGGCTGCTCCTTTGAGTCTCCTTGAAGCTATCTGCCTCTTCCTTTGGTCATTAATTTGCATATCTGCAAATATCCTTTCCAAAGTTCTCAACCATGTCTGCACTCCCATAACTCCCTCAGTGCCTTCAAAATCCTTGCCTCCTAAATTTGAAAATGTCTTCAAGAGTTTGGCTAATTCCTCATTAGGATTCTCTTCCCTTTGCACTGCTCCTTCTCTAAATGCCCTCACCAAATCTTGCAAGTTAACCATTGGTGTTGTGTTGGAGGGTCCTTCTCCAAGACTTGGTGGTCTTCCTACCATGATTCACTATTCAATTGCATAGCTAGTTAGTCATATTTCTAATTTAATTATTTTCTGAAACTTACTTCTACTGTGGATATTTATTTCTATCATTATTATTATTTTTTTAGAATTTTTTATCCATACAAGAAAATTGGATAATATATTTATGCTATGTTTTAACAACATAGCTCTGATACCAACTGAAATGACCCACTTCTTATTACTATATTTTAGAGAATTTTCTGTTAAGTTTTTTATATATATATATGTATGTATATATATATATACATACTTCAATGGACCACTTCTCTTAATTTAGTCTTTCCAGGATTCCTTATTTTACCAATATAAAAATATTAGTATATAAAATTAACTTAATTCATATATATATATGAAGATATATATATATGGCTCTTTGTCTATCAGAGTAATTTAATTTGACAAAGAAATTCAATCACACCTAATCTCTCATATTCCAGAGATGTGGTGTCACATAGCCTTTTATGTTCATTCTTTTTTAAAAAAAAAACTCAAGCTTGATTATAAAATCAAATAACTCCATTTTCCTATTTTCTTGTTTTACTCCTCAGATTATTTGATCCCTGAATTTTTACAAGCAGAATATTCAGATTCTGGGATTTTGTAATTTGCCTCTACTAGATTCTATGCTACATATCAGGGTGTTTAGGATAACTCACTCATTACAGATTATCCCGGGATTCATAATTCATATTCAAACAATTTTGTTTCACGTAAGGGTATTCATGTTCTGATTTATATGTTAAACAAGGATCCTATGAATGATCAGATGTTAAACTGGATTGAGGTTCAAGCAGAGGAAACAATGTATTTAGGCAGAGCACATATGCAAGCATATATACTAATTTAGGACTTAGCATATGATTGAAGACAAGATAGTTAAAGCCATGTTACAAACCAAATTAATACAAAATTCTCAGGTGAACTTATCAAGTAGACAACTGAAGTATTCTAAACAATATGTGGTAGTGTCTAAAGAGTTGTGTGGTGATGGTCTTGTCTTTTACAAACAGGACTGCAAGTCATTTTTAATAGCCTCAGGTTGATCATGATCAAATGCACTCAGACTTGAGTCTTGTATTTAGGTAATAAAATGTGTGAAGCATGGTGCAGTGAGACCTACAAGTTTTACCAAAATATATATGGATCTACTTCACAGAGCAATGCAAACTTCTACTGTAATTTAAATGCCTAGACTAAAGTTATAAATTTCATTTTCAGGTTAGCTATGTACTTATATCAATTATAAGTCATATTCATGTATTTCTGGTTAGCCCAGTTTTGGTTCTACTCAACCTTTACAAGATTCATAGATTGTGTTATATTCCTTTCTTCCTATGATCATTTCTACTTTACCATTTTAAGAGTTCATCAGACATTGCCAACGGAGACATGACCACATATCAAATTATATGGCATGATCTCCTATATCATACTTCACCAGAGACTATCCAGATTAGTTACTTAAAACAGAAACCCACATATGCATATATATATAATACTAAATTCTTACATGTTCTCTTCTCAGAAAAACAAACACATATCAATCCAGAAAATACTTAAAACATAATGAAGTTTTTGCCTGGCCTAATTATTACAACATTTCTGCCAAATTCCTTAAACATTCTAAATGCAAGTAAATCTTCAATTGTCCATGCATACAAGTTTCTTATGCTTCCTTTCCTGCAGCAACATCTAGAGCTGCCTCAATAAAAATGAGACACCCCAGATGTTACAAAGCAACAAATAGGGTCAGAAATAAAATTCTGGTATGAGTGAAATCAAAATATAATAACTTGTCATTTTTAAATTATTGTGCAGAGTATTCATATGCTAGATGCAATTTGGATTTATAATGTAAACTGGGTATATATATATATATATATATATATCTAAGCTCCTACTACACTCATGCACACAAGCAATCATCCATTCATTCAATACAGTATACATGTACACATACTCTTATGGAATTAACTTGTATATTATTTTCATGTGGCTTATTTTTTTTCTACAATACCTTCCCTTCTACTTGAGTTATTTCCCATTCCTAGCTATTATCTCAGCCTATTTGTTTACTCTTGATTTATTTCAAAATTGCACTTATGCACAACTAATATTAAACTAGTTTTTAGGCATTTTAATTTACCAAAGAATATATCATTTTCTCCTTATTACTTAATTGTTGAAAACAATTGTCTCTTTACTGAATTATTTTATTTTCTTTATACTAAACTGTAATGTATATATGTATATCCTTTTATCAATTAACCCCTTGTTAATATCTCAAGCTATTTGTTTTCTCTTGATATATAAATGTATTCATATATTTAATTACCATGGTGTTCTTTCTTTATTACTTTATGTTTATTCTTTCTGGGTATATAAATACAACATATGATAATGTATAATCCATATATACACTCAGTTATATTTCCTCTTCCCTCTGAAATACCATTTCCTTCTTATTATTTATTTTTAATTACTATAAAAATAAAAATCTATCTTTATCATTTTATTAAAATTATTCTTAGCTCAATAATTTGGGTCTTCACAATTTACCTCTACCAAATTCACTTTTTACCTTCAAATTTTTTAACCTTCTTCCATTAAAACTTTTTCCCACTTCAAATTCGCTCAGAAATTCAACAATTCTCTCATCTATTTGTCCATACTTTTCCAATTCACAACCTCCCACTTCATCACCAAAACCCTAGTTCTACAAATGGCTCCTGAAAGACCTTGACATTCTTAACCCACAACAAGTTCTTCGGATTAACAAATAAGAGCATGGCTACACAATGACAAGGCGGTGCAATGCTTTGAAAAGATGCAAAGCTCCAGGATTTTTGAAGGTTCTTTTATCAAATTCCCTGATTTTTCTTCATATGCCATTCAAGACTTGGCTCGCCATAGCGGATTGCAGTACTTCATTGATTTTGCATCAAATAACAACAAGATTAATCATCTTCTTGAAAAACTTTTCTACGCCAACTTAAATTTAGACCACCACACAATTACAAATCCGGATGACTGCATTTGGATGGTGGTATGTGGTAAAAAGATTTTTCTTCCACTACAACGACTTGCATAGATTCTACAATGTCCAGATGAGGGTGACGAGTTAGCTGAAATTGCCATAAATATGGACACTCGTGATCGTGTTAGTCATTTGTTTCTCTCGGATGACTTGACGGAGTTAAAAGCGGTAGCACTAAGGCCAAAAGCTCGCATTATACATAGAGTGCTTACCCACACCATCAATCCCCGCACCAAAAGCTATGAGAAAGTCTACCAATGAGATTTCCAATCCTTATATACCATTTGGGGAAATAGACGAGTAAACTAGGCGAAGGTCATTCTAGATGAGTTCGAAACTTTTAACCCAGGTCAAATGAGGATGATCTACTATGGCACTTACATCATGCACATTCTCAAGCATTTCGAGGTTCCTTTTGTCGATTCCGAATGTTCGACCATAGGTTCCTTGAATACTAAAACATTTAGCCTCATGAACCTACCAAAGCAATATCTTGACCACACCATAATTACTTATGAACATTGGCTTGAAAACCAAGCCGTGGGTCAAGCTCAACCATCCTCCCAATAAGCTCGTCAACAAACTCCACATTTGAAAGCCTCTTCATTATCCCAACCTCCTCGACCTACTCAAGAAGTCTACAAGATTCAAGAAATAGACCCTCAAGCTTGGCCCCCCGAAGCTGTGACTATCATTGCTCGTAATCAAAGACTTTCTCGATAATCATCTATTTCGGGTTGAATCGACTGTTTCTAGAGTCAATAAAAATGTCACAAAGTCAATAAGAAGCTTAATCATATTAAGTCCTTTCTCAACAATATCTGGGAAGCTATCACATGCTCCCATCAATCTTCTACCTCCGTTTATGTACCTACATCTCACGGGAAATGACCGGCGGAACATTTCACTTGGTCTACATCAAATGAAGAACAAGAGGAAGAAGAAGGTAAGGAAGTGGGTGACTACTCCAATGATGATGAAGAAACTGAAGATGACGAAGAAAGCTCAAACAGAGGAGATAAAGGTGATCAGTAAGAATATCTTCTATCTTTCAAATCTTTTGTGCTTTTTGTTAAAACTTGTTTTCAGACAATTTGGTATTTGTGTCTTGTGGTATTGTGTAATTGCCTAAAACTCTATGTTTTCTATGTATATCATGTTGTACTATGTTCTTGAATTATGTGACTGTTCTATGTTATGTGCTAAGTCTGTGTTTTATATGTATGTGTGTTCCTGTGCCATATTACTCATACTTTAACTATCATATACCTTGAGTACTCTCCTTTTTTGTCAATGACAAAGGGGGTAAAAAACATATATTGTTTATAGGAAATATAGCATAGATTCAGGGGGAGAATACAATATCAAAGTTGCAAGCTTATTACTCAAGGGGAGAGATATTTTAACAAATCTTGTCAAAGATTCACTCATAGCAAATGGAGTTGTCATCATCAAAAAGGGGGAGAATGTTGGATCATAAGGTTTTGAATGCTGACAAGAGACGAAAGTTCATGAATCTACGACTACGGCAAATCCGGGCTCATCGACTCAAATATGGTTCGTATTGATATTGATGTTAACTAGAGTCAATAAGTATATAGAGTCTAGTATAGAGGATTGTTAAAATCTATCCTCAAGGTTCATCACTCACAAATTCATTTACAAAACTAGCATTCATTTTATAAAAATTTCATATAACATACAAAATACTTTCACTGCACTACAACAACAGCATCAGTTGGCTGACCCATATAAGACAGTCGACTGAGGCTGTGTGCAAAAAATTTAATATATACAGTAAACAGTCAACTGAACTACCTAGGTAAGTCGACTGACACTGTACATTTTTTGTGCATGTTTTAAATTCAATCGACTGCCCAAGCAAGTTCAGTCCACTCAATCTGCAACTATCATTTTTCTCCAAAAGACACTTTTTTGATCAAAGGGTTCCTTCTTCCTGGAAGGTCACAACTCCTAGATTCTAATGGGTGTCGATTTCCAGAAGTCATATCTCATCACACACTATATATACACTCAAGATTCATAGATCCAATCACCTAATTTTCTATTCTCTTTTGATATATAGCACTTAGCACTCTTTTTTTTTTGAGCGACACGGTTGTGTAGCGTGGCACTACACAGCCGATTAGATATCATATAAATAAGTAAATATTGCGATCAACAAGCCTGATCGCTGGCCAAAAAGTATTGAGAAGCAGTAAGCTAGTCATTGTGAGACAGAGTTATATATACAAAATACATATAGCGAACAACAGGGATGAAAAGACCAGAGCTAAATTGCGGTTTAGTGGTGCCCATGATGCCTGTCAGGAGGAGCTGCTGATGTGCTGCCCGAGGATTCAGCCTGTGGAGAGTTGGGGTGAGGTAGTCTCAGCCTGAACGGAGCGGAGAAGCTACGACCTGATATAGATGAGAAGTGGTGAATAATACGTCTACAAGTTTCTTCAAGGTTGGATATGGGCTTGCAGAATACACGTGCATTGCGCTCGGCCCAGATCCACCAGCTGAAAATAGCTACCGTGAGATCTAGGTGATAATTGGGGGGGTTGTTCTGCCAATGGTCGAAAAATGAGGTGAACGTGGGAATATGTCCGAGAATTTGAGCAGTTGTCGCCACCCGGACCCTGACAGCAAAATCACACTCGAAGAAGAGATGTTGCAAACTTTCTGTTGAGGTGGAACATAGGACGCAGCTGGGGTCTACTACGATGTTATGGCGGAGGAGTCTGTCTCTTGTGTTAATTCACCCTTGGATGAGGCACCACTGCAGGAAAGCAAAGCGGGGCTGAATCCTGCACTTCCAAAGTCTGGGGAAGGTGAATAGGCATCCAGGGTTGTTTAGGTGAGCATAGCAGGAGGCAACAGAGAAGCCGGATGAGCGGTTGGGTGCCCAAGTGAGGGAGTCTGGTCGGGAGTTGAGGTGGGTGTTACGGAGAATTGAGGAGACGGGGTGGATCTCTGTGAGGGTAGAGAGGTCGAAGTAGGAAGCCGGGAGAAGCTGAACTGGGCCCGAAGTGGAAATGTCAGAGATGGAGGTGAAGATATTAGTTGTATGAGCGAAGAGGTTGGGGAGGATGGAGGAGAGTGGAAGCTGATTATGCCATGTGTCTAGCCAGAAGAGACAATTAGCCCCGTTTCCCAGGTTGACGTGGAATAGCCTTTTAACACGTGGTAGGGTTGAAACTACTCCAGACCAGAAGGGGGATGGTTTGATGCCAGTGGGGGCGTGGAGGACCAGGTGAGGGTTAGAGTGATAGTGTAGGGAGGTGATCCATGATTTCCAAAGGGTGGGGCCAGGGGTTAGGAACCGCCAGAGCCATTTGGCGAGGAGCGATATGTTGAAGTCAATTAGATTGGTGATTCCAAGGCCGCCGTTTCTCAAGGGTAGGCAGGCAGTTTGCCAGTTTACGAGCCTCTTTATGTTGCTACCATTCCAAAGAAAGGAACTTCTGATTGAATCGATTTTTTTGATTACCCAGGAAGGGAGTTTGTACAATGACATCCAGTAAGTGGGGATCGATGATAGAACAGATTTAACGAGGACTAGGCGCCCTGTTGAGGACAAGGAATGAGCTTTCCATGAATGAAGTCTTTTTTCGATCTTGGCGATGAGGGGGAACCAATCGGATCTATGCAATTTGGTTGGACGGATAGGGACTCCGAGGTAGGAGATGGGGAAGTGTGTGATCTTACAGTTGAGCAGGCTGGAACAGGTTGGCCCGAGGTGGTCAGCTTTTCCGAGCATGATGATGGAACTTTTGCTAAAGTTGATGGACAAGCCCGATATGAGTTCGAATGAATATAGGGCTACTTTGAGGCAGTGGATGTGGTTGAACGTGGATGATGCGAATAGAATGGTGTCGTCAGCGAATTGGAGGTTGGATATGGTTAGGTTAGAATTGGGGAGGTTGATGCCCTGAAAAATGTTGTTCGAAATTGCTAATTTGATCATGCGATTGAACACATCGGCCACCAGAACGAAAAGCAGGGGAGAAAGTGGGTCGCCTTGTCGCAGTCCGCGGGCCGATTTGATTAGACCCCCCGAGGTCCCATTGATGGCTATCGAGGACATGCTTGAGTTGAGTATAGAGGATATCCAGTTACACCATTTTGTGGGGAAGCCTCTGTGTTCCATTAACTCCACAATGAATTGCCAGTTAACAGAGTCGAACGCTTTTGAATAGTCTAGTTTGAGTAGCATTCCTGGTGTTGAGGTAGAGTGGCAGAAGGAAATGATCTCCTGGGTCATTGCTACACAGTCCATGATGTTACGACCCGAGATGAATGCAGATTGCTCGATTCCTATAAGGGGGGCTATGACGCTCTAGAGGCGGTTGGCTAGGACCTTGGTTATGATCTTAAAGGTTGTGTTTAGGAGGCTAATGGGGCGAAAGGACGAGAGGGAAGTGGCGCCTGGGGATTTTGGGAGAAGGATGATATTTGCGTAGTTGATGCGATCCACAGAAGTTGGGTTGGTATGAAATTCAGAGCACATTTCGATGATATCAAACTTGACGATTTCCCAGTAGTGTTTGAAGAAAAGTGGCCCGAAACCATCTGGGCCAGGAGCCTTATCATCTGACATGCTTTTAAGCGCTGCCCAAATTTCTTCTTCAGTGAAGGGATGGTCAATGGGGATGAGGGGGTTAACCGGGTAGATCAGATCCCAATCGATTGGGGGGAGAGGAGGGGGGTGAAAGCCAAGAATGGATCGGTAATGGTCAGTGAAGAGTTTGAGGATGGCTGATTGATCAGTGGTAGTGATGTTGTCATGAGTGATTTCGGGGATGTGATTGGATCTACGTCTGCCATTGGCAAGACGGTGGAAGTAAGCAGTGTTCTTGTCTCCGTCTTCGATCCATTTCGCTTTGGACCGTTGTTTCCAGCCAATTTCTTCTTGCAGTGACAACCTGTCGAGGTCCGCTTCCAGCTCTCTCAGACGAGAGCGGTCTAGTTCGGAGAGCGGGGAGGTTTCTTCCAGGATGTTAAGGTCTAGAATCTCATCTTGGATGGCTGAGATGCACTTAGCATTCTTGAGTTCACTATCTACAAGCTTTCATATAATCATTGCTTATGTATTCATTTCCATATTCTATAAGCAATATTAAACTTCCTATTCTTCATACACACATAAATATACACATCTACTTTGAGGATAAGATTACAGGAAGGGTTAACTACAAGTGACAAATCTGTGTTATTCAGAACACACATAGTCAAGTTAAATCCAGTTTGTAAGAAAGTCATGTTCGGTTGCTCAGGCGGTCAAGTCCTGTTATGTTGCTCAGGTGGTCAAAGTCCTATTCGGTTGCTCAAGCAGTGTAATACATGTTCCTCCAGGTTAAGTGAGGGTTGCTAGCTATAATTTCAAAAGGAGTCTGGGAGTGGACGTAGAATGTGAGTTTGAACCAGTATAAAAATCTCTAGTGTCATTTTACTACTATTATTATTTTACAGTTATTTTTCACGCTAGTTATTTATTATACTCCATATTACACGATCCTATAGGACAGTCACTTTCACATATAGGGGTGGACAAATATGCCATCCTGACTATGGTTGGAGGTCGTTGGCGTTGTTCTTCTTCCCACACTAACCAAGGCAGCATCATCAACTAGATGTGGACCCGACAATTACAGCCATGGCTTAAGGAGAGTAGGTCATGATTGTCACGGTGAGGCCGAGCTTTAAGATTTTGAGTCGGTAAAGGAGTGCATGAAAAATGGAGCGCGTAAGAACTTACCATTCGTCAAATTGTCGTTTGTATATAGAGAAATTGGAAGGGAATGGTGTGATGATTTGGGTTCGTCTACGTGTATGTGTGCAATGATATTTTTGGAAAGAAGGTTTTAGGTAATTAAGCTTGATTAGTGACTTATTAAGATAATTATTTAATATTTATAATTCGAATTCGTAGAAAATTCGTATCTCATGAAAACGAGGTCCAATAAAGATGCGGTTTTCTCCGTTGCACTCGTAATAAGATTATCTATGTCAAGATGTAGCTTTGTTTGGGATTTGGACAACTAGGAGATTAAGGTTCAGATGAGTGGAATTATAACTTTGAATTTATATTTTAGTATAAATCCTCATAATTATATATATTGGAAAATATTACAAAGAAGAGGTAGAATAATATATATATATATATAGGTAATTATCCCCCTATTTGATTGGATTAGTTTGAGTAGATATTCTGGATAATTAATTAAGATCTTGTATATATAAATATTATGTTTTATTCGTATTAAATAGTGTTAGATGGAGTTGATATTAATTTATAACATGTTTATAAATAATTAAACCCAAATTTGTAGTTAAATTAGTGCTAGAAATATTATTGTATATTATATTACAAACCGAAAATTAAAAGTATGACCTTCAAAATAAGCTATAAGACTAAAATAATTATTAAGGCAGGTTAAACTTATATTAAAATGGCTTTGAAGTTTATCTGACCTTGGTATTTGTAACGGCTCGGGATTTTCGATCCACGAAAATCGACACTAATACGTCCACTGTATTCCGTGCCGAGCAATCGAATGCTGAAAAACCGATCGTTATGAGAAAAAAAGAAAGAGAGAAGAAGATAGGAGAAGAAGAAGAGAGAAAGCAACTAAAACAATCATAGAATCTCACAATCGTAGCGGAACAACATATAATATCAATGATCTTTACAAAGTAGAAACTGTAATATACATACATCTATTAGAGTAGAACAATCAATCACTAATCATCCGCCTGGACAGTTATAATAACCTTTCCATACAATTACTGATAATTGTTAACGTAAAAATCGACGCTAACACCTCGGTGTGTGTATTAGTAATGTGAAAGCACCACCCATTGGTACGGGAACTAGAAATAAGCAGATAATAGTAGAAAAGTAAAGAGATAGCAGTTTTATAGTGGTTCGGCTCGAAATTAAGCCTACGTCCACTTTATCTTCTTTATTGATGATTCGGTTACAACTCTTTACAATACACTTTGATTACAACACACTTTGGACAAGTAGCTAGAACTTCGATGTAGAAGACTCTTTCGAATTCATGTTGAATGTGTTCGATCTCCTCTTGAAGTTCGTTGAAGCGTCTTCGGTGTTTGGAGTGTTTGAAGTGTTGGATGAGTTGAGAAAACAACAGAGTATTGGCGTTCCAGAAATGAGTCAAAAGTCTTCTTCAAGTTGGAGTTGGTGTAGTATTTATAGGGAGTTTCTGGAGTTAGGTCGTAGATCGTGAGCGACCTAGGGGAAGGTCGTAGGTCGTAGGTCGTGGGCGACCTAATAGGCACGGTTTATGGCTTATTTGGGGTGCACTGCATCACTTGAACACATTGCTAAGTCATAGGTCGTGAACGACCTAAGGGCAAAGTGGCATAGAAGTTGTCTCGGTCTAGATTAGGTCGCCAGCGACCTAAGGAGACAGAATGCATGCGGTCCTTTTCTGCTTTTAACACGCTAGGTCGCTAGGTCGCTCCCCTCTTACCTCGTTAGGTCGTTAGATCGCTGGAACCTTTATGTAGTTTAAGTCGTTAGGTCGCTGGAACCTTTATGTAGTTTAAGTCGTTAGGTCGCTGGAACCTTTATGTAGTTAGGTCGTTGGAGCTTTATGCTTTAGGTCGCTAGGTCGCATCTGTTAGCCCGTTCATTCTCTAAGTCGTTAGGTCGTTCCCATAGTTAACTCGTTAGGTCGTTGGGTCGTCAAAAGAGGGGTTAACACTTGCCCCTCGAAGTATACGCCTAGAGACTAGGTCGTGTGCTTCGATACTCCTTAACTCGCTCATTTTTTAAGTCATGTGCACCGATTCAGGTTCCTCTGCCCCTGTATTTAAGTCGCGTAACACATCTTCTTCTCCTTACCTGCTCCAACTCTTAAAACCGCCATTGAAGAATCTTCTGAGCCTTCAAAGACAAACTCGAGCTAACAAGTCGCCGATCATCCTTTTTATTTCATCACGTAAGTGGATCCGTTTTCTATCCAATCCACGATTACCATTGAATCACGAATTCCCCATTTTCCATCGCTGACCCAATTTCGTATGCCGCGCTTCATTATGAATCTCGTTACGATCAATTTCTTATGGACTTGAGATGGTTTGATTCGGTTTCAGGTGATTTTTGGTGACGTGGGAGGATGATGATTGGTTACTGGTTCTCACGTTAACTGGTTTGTGAGTTTGGAGGATGTGAGGAGACCTTTGGTTAACGGGTTAGTGGGTTCTAGGTCGAACCGATGCGTTCCTGGTGATGTGAGGTGGTGAACGCGTGGCAGCGCTTGAGTGGAGGACAAGCCCTTGCGTCCTAAGGGAATCTGAGCGGCTTACGCATTTGCGACTTAAGACAATCAGATCGACCTATCATAATCGACCTACGAACTTTGCGACTTTTGATGCCTGGCATGTTGCTTCGGACGAGTTATCCCTTTTAATGACCTACCTTCAGGTCGCATTATGACTTGGGCGAGCTAACCTTTGTGACACAACCTTTAGGTCGCGGACGAGCTAACACTTAGTTAAAAAATGCTTTGCCTTGTCTTGGAGCATGACTTTAACTTGAATTCTTGACTTGAACTGCTGAGATAACATGCCTGAACTTGTTGCACTTCTTTATAGATTAAATCAACTTTAATGATAATAACCTGTTAAACGTAACATTTGCAGAAAGATGGGACGAATATACTCATCATCGACCGCCCACATCGAATGATGGATTAGATTAAAGAACTGATATTTTACTTAAGCAAAACAGCATAGATTTAGTTAAAGATGAAGTATTGCGATTCAACTGATTAAATGAAGTGTCAATGCAAAATTCATATAGTTACAACTTACACATTGCTAAATATCATCTGCATTGATACTACACTTAACTTTGATTTAATAACAAGCCTCGAAACTTTCTGAATTGACATGCATCAATCAGTACTATTTCAAGTTTAATTTTATTTACTTGTCATTTTAGTTGTTTTGCACAACACTTCACACACTTTTAGGAAACGTGCACCTTCAAATTTGAATGTCCAGTTCCTTGTGTAGAATGACTTCTCAACAAGAAGAGATAGCCGGACAAGCTGAAGAAGTCCTCCCCATAGCTAATCTCTTGGATAGTCCTCCAGAAAGAATTTCGACTACTTTTAATCAGCGGGCGTTCAACCAATTATGTACTCAGTTTGGTATTGCCGAAATGGATGCTTTGCTTCCCGGAGTAAACGATACTGCTGACAGGCCACCTCTCGGTTTTGTCGCAGTTAATCGTCAGATGTGCTTGAGTGGAGCTATTCCGCCCTTTAATGATTTTCTTCCACAGCTTCTTCTTCGATTAACTATCTCTCCCTTTCAGCTGCACCCTAATGGCTACGCCATCTTAATGGGATTGTGTGTATTGTTCAGGAGGACAATTGACCGTCTTCCGAGCTTCGAAGAGATTGGTTACTTGTGTACTTTTGCGAAAAACAAAGATCACCCTTCTATCACACTTGTGAGGAGTGCTCGGAACCGTAGACTGATCATTGATCTTCCTGATTGTGCCCATGGATTCTTGAACCAATTCTTCTTCGTCCGCTGTCCTCCAGGATTCTACGCCATTTGGAGAGTAGGAAGTACGAATGCTTATCTTCATTCTTTTCATTTCTGAGCTTTTCGAGGTTCAAGTTGTCAAATACTTAATTTCATTCTTTACTTTTGTAGCACTTCCTCCTCCTTCTACAGATTCCAGCCACAAACCAACTTTGAAAGACTGAGCGCTGTGGCGGTTGAAGAGAGAAGCATCAAATTCTTGCTGAAGGACGAATTTTTGCATCAATTTGGACTTTTACATTCTTCTCGATCCACTCAGCTTCATGATGCCCTCGGTTCCCAAACAGAGACGTTAGATGCCTCGGTTTCCGCAAAGGAACTTGCACCGAAGGAACCTATTGCAGAGGCTTCATTGGTGAAATGTTCTACTCCCGCTGACGTTGCGGGGTCATTTGGCAAACTTACACTTTCTCCGGTTATCAAAGAGGAGGAACCTCCTCAATGCCCCGAGAAGGCAGCCGATGAAGAAGCTAAAAAAGAAAGTTCCGCTCGGCACGACGGTGAAGACATTTTTGGTGAGCGAAGTGACCTAATGGTGACTTCACGCGAGCTTTTTAAAGATGATACTGTCAACACTAAAGTTGCCTCCCCAGCGATCGAAGCGACATCTGCTTTACGACCGCTTTCGTTGACCCAAGAGTTGACTCCTGCCGCAAAATCTGATATCATTCCTAAGCCGAAGAGTGGTTTGTAGTTTGACGCGTATAGTTTGCACATCACACACACTTAGGATTTTTGGCACTTATACGCACTTAGCTTCTTTACTTTGAAGATTTTTAAGACTTGTCTCTTTTTCATTTTCAGATTCTCCGATGGGACGTAGTGGTTCACATTATGATGACTTCCGGAGCTATGGAGGGCGTGACACTTATGACCACAGACGCTATCTCCCTGTCCATAGGGAAACCGATGAAGAAAGAGCTGCTAGAAAAGCTCGTGAAAGGCGGGACTATGAGGAGCGCCACATGAGAGGAGATGAACGACATGATTCATCCCAGAGAGATGATGATTCTCATAAAAGAAAATCTTATGATGATAAAGGGAAGAGTCACGTCGTCGGCGATCCAAGCAAACGAGCCAAGCTTAGTGACGCGTCTGCAATTTCTGAAAAGACCGCTGCTTCTATCTCTATAGACATCCACTCCGATTCTCCCGCTCTCGAGAAGACCAATATTCAGACAATTATTAACAGGCCTCAGTATCAAGTCAGGGATGCTCCACCTACACTCCAAAGCCGATTCCCAAATTGGTATTTGAAAGGAGTGCGCTTTGACTTGGATTTGGTTCCCATTGATAAGCAGGCCATGCTAAGGAATCTCGACGCCGTTAAGCTTGACATCGAATGTCTGGATGGCAAAAGCTGGTTGACGAGCTTCAAAGGGTTAATCATTTGAATCTCGAAGCCATGTTAACTATGGAAAATGATTATTCTGAATGGAAGAAAGTCCTTAACCAGCACGATGCAGAAATGCAGAGCATCGCTGATGATAATGAGAGACTCGAGGCTAAAGTCAAGAAACTTGAAGACGATCTTGCCGCCTCTTCCACCTCTTTTACTCAAAAGGAAGAGGTACTTCAAAAGCAAGTACGGGATGCTCATGCCAGTCAACGAGACGCTGAGGCCAGATATGAGGCACAAGAGAAAATTGTCGAGAGTTACCGCACTGATGTTGCTCGGTTGCGAGAAAAAACCCGCTCCCAGGACATGGAAATTGAAATGTTAAAAGCTCGACTTCTTAAAGTTGAAAAAGAGCGTGATGAGGCAGTTTCCGGCAAAGTTGCAGCCGAAGAATCTCATGAGGCTACTAAAGCCAATATCAGCTCTACTTTATTCGATTTTTACTTACACAGCGTCCTGGGTCGTGGTAGTCTCTCATTTTTGGGCTCTAAATGAGATCACCTTAGCTTAAGTGTAGGAGGTCGCAATTGATATGCTCGGAGGTGCTAGCTATGCTGAAGCAGACCTTGAGGCGCATTATTTTGATGATGAAACCCGTGCCGCTCTTGCCAGAGGAAAGGAGCAACTTGCTAAAGTGCGAGCCGGATCGACGGGAGAGGAGCATCCAGGGGAGGAAGCACCTTTAACTGCCCCTGTCCATACTTCGATTTCGGCTGACGTTGACATCATAGGCTCCAGTTCCCATTCTCCGCCTCCCGCTAAAGCCAAAACCGAGATTACAACTGCACAGGGCGGAGACGAAGGCGAAGAAAACACCGAAGCACAAGCTTATGAGATTGCTATTACAAAGCCAACTTCTCCAGGTAACTTCAACGTTGACCCAGGTCAAGCGGACTACTCGTTTGCTTCAACTGAGTTTGATGAATTTCTCGATTCTTACTTAAGTCTCGATGAGCCACCATCTCCTCTCTTTATGAGGAATACTGATTTTGACTTTTCTTCTTCTGTAGTGGAAATACCGAGTGCTGCACAAACTTCTCCTCCAACTATCGTTGTTTCTCCTTCTTCTCAGTTACTCCTCCTTCTGCTTCTCAACCGGGGTCGCAGGAAGAAAAAATAGAAGCTCTTCAAGACTTGGACGATCCGGCTGCTTCACAAGAACAGAAGGCGGAAGAACTTGAGGAAGGAGAGAAGACCCCGGAGCAACCTTATGATGATGACACAAAGCTTTCTACATTGATTACTCCGGGAAGTGAGTCTTCTTCAAAGAAGAAGGGGAAACGCGCGGTTTCCAAGAAGAAGAAGAAAAGCACTTCTGCTGGTGAAGAGAAAGTGGAAGAAGATCCAGCTACACCTCCATCTCCTTCTTCCCTGACCCGTCCACGCCGGATTCAGAAATTAATCATTAAGCCGGGCAAGAGCTCTAAAGGTGGCGGGAAGAAGGAGTAATGAGCTTGACTTTACGCTTCTTATTTTGCTTTTTTGCTTTTTGCATGTATTGACCGGAGACTGTGCGGGTACCGACCCCCGCTTTTTTGAAACCTGTGCATATGTAAACAATCTTATAGTATGGAATAAAATGGCTATTTTCACTTGTACAACTTCTTGTCAGTATTTGTTAATGCATTTATTCCTTGTTTTTTGCACAAATTTCTTTATTTACTTTGTATGATACTGTAGTGAGCTCGCGGTATGATGTTTGAGCGTTGTTTAATATAGCTATATGCCCCATACCACGGCTCATTACAATATTCTGAAAAGACTTGTACTCTTATTTTAGAGAATAATTCTTTCGTTTTTGGGGAAATATTATTCTGCTTTTAGTAGAGTATGAATTGTATTGGAGAAGTTTACTTGTTTAGTGTTTTCGAAAAAGGTTTGTGCCTCTGAAGCAGTTTTTTACTTATGAAGAGATCTTGGTTTGCGTGCCTCCGAAGAGGGCTTGTGCCTCCGAAGCAGTTTTTTGCTTACGAAGAGGTCTTTGTTTGTGTGCCTCTGAAGAGGGCTTGTGCCTCCGAAGCAGTTTCTTGCTTACGAAGAGGTCATTGTTTGAGTGCCTCCGAAGAAGGCTTGTGCCTCCGAAGCAGTTTCTTGCCTACGAAGAGGTCATTGTTTGAGTGCCTCCGAAGAGGGCTTGTGCCTCCGAAGCAGTTTCTGCCTACGAAGAGGTCATTGTTTGAGTGCCTCCGAAGAGGGATTGTGCCTCCGAAGCAGTTTCTGCCTACGAAGAGGTCATTGTTTGAGTGCCTCCGAAGAGGGCTTGTTTGATATGCCTTTGGGAAGGGCTTTTCTTTTTTGATTTGTGCATCGGGAGAGGGCTTTGTGCAGTTTTGCCAGAAAGTTACTTTCTCATAGTTGAATGGTCCCATGGAGCAGACCCAAGCTACTCGACTGGATGTTCGTTTGCATAAACGATCACAATCAAGCAACAAGGGCCTGGAACCTTCTATCTTGGGAAGGTGCCCCCTTGGTTGGTCCCACCAACATTCTTGGGCGAGAGAAGCATTTTGATTTGGGCATGCCTTGTTGGAGGGCTTTTGCCTCCGAAGAGGACTCCTCCGAAGAGTTGTGCCTCCGAAGAGGGCTTGTGCCTCCGAAGAGGTCTTTTGCCTCCGAAGAGGTCTTTGTTTGCGTGCCTCCGAAGAGGTCTTTTGCCTCCGAAGAGGTCTTTTGCCTCCGAAGAGGTCTTTGTTTGTGTGCCTCCGAAGAGGGCTTGTGCCTCCGAAGCAGTTTTCTGGTTACGAAGAGGTCCTTGTTTGTGTGCCTCCGAAGAGGGCTTGTGCCCCCGAAGCAGTTTTTTGCTTACGAAGAGGTCCTTTTGGACTCTGAAGAGTAGCATGTAGACTCTGAGGAGTAGCATTTGGACTCCGAAGAGTAGCATTTGGACTCCGGAGAGTAGCATGTGGACTCCGAAGAGTAGCATTTGGACTCGGAGGAGTAGCATTTCAGCTCTGGTGAAGTGGGCCTCCGAAGAGAGATTTTTGCACTTCAATTCTGGTGAAATGTGCCTCCGAAGAGGTCTTTTTGGACTCCGAAGAGTAGTATGTGGACTCCGAAGAGTATCATGTGGACTCTAAGGAGTAGCTTTGTTGCTTATGTCTTTTCATCATCTGCTTCTTAGCGATTCCTCGTTATCACTTCAAGTACATGTCCCATTCTTTTGCAAGTTGTTTGCTTTTTACCAGAGAAGTGTACTTTATCGTTGAGTGAATCCACGGGGCAGACGCAAGCTACTTTACCGGATGTTCGTCTGCACAAACGATCACGATTGGTTAGCAAGGGTCTGGAACCTTCATGTTAGGAAGGTGCCCGCTTTAGGGGAACCATCAACTGTTTGTGAATAGCACTTCTTTTGTAGGAGTTGAATTTTGGAACTTTTGTGACTTGGTATTAGTTTGTTGAGTGATTTATGGGAATCGCTTGGGTTTGTGATTGCCTCTGCCTCCTGGATGAGGACACCCTGTGACAGCATTAATGACAAGTCTCTCAGATTCCTGCGCTGCAGCCTTGTCATCTGAGCCGGATTGATGAGTGGGAAGTTGTTGCCCCTGAGTGGATGAGGTTGGGTCGACTCTGTTTTTCTTCACATATTGTTGCGGTTTATTCTATTTTTGCAACTCTTCAATCACATTCTTTAACTGGCGACATTGGTTAGTGTCATGGCCAGGTTGATTTTGAAATTGACAGAATTTCCCATTATGTACTGCACCTCTACCCATCTCAGGTGGTTTGGGATACTTGACAACCTCCTTCGTTGCGAAGAAGATATTTTCCGGTGTATCAGTTAAGGGAGTAAATTCTGAAGGATTAAAGTGGCGAGATTTCTTCTCATTTCTCTGCTTCTTTCCTCCGTCATTTTCCCTTTTCTGGTTTCCAGATTCCCTTTTGTTAGAAGCAACATCGTTATTCTTGACTTCGGCAATAACTACTTTCGCTGGCGCAGAAAGGCTTTCTAGGCGCATAAATTCGTCGGCCTTTTTATAAAACTTCTCAAGTGAATTTGGTTCTTTCATTTTTAACCATCTTCCGAATTCACTTGATTTGTCGATGGCTCGCATCAAGTAAGTCAGGATCATACGGGGTTCTGCATTATCCACTTCGGTCAAGGCTATATTAAAACGGTTCAAGAAAGATTTGATAGATTCTCCGAGAACTTGTTCAAAGCTGGACAGTGACATCATATCCTTAGCCTTTGAAGCATACAACCTGAATTGATCTTTGAATTTTCGAGTTAAGTCGGAGAAATGATCTACGGACCGAACTGGTAGCTTTGTGAACCAAAGTAGAGCCACTCCTTCCAAGTACACTGGAAAGTATCGGCATTTAATCTCATCTGATGCTCTTGTACCGGTCATATGCCAGTCATACTTATATAGGAAATGATTAGGGTCACTTGTCCCCCTATAGGCCGGGATAGTAGGGGGTACAAATTTCCTTGGAAATTCAACTTTCAGGATCCTTTCGGTAAACGGAGTCTTGCTTGGAGCAAATCCCCAGTCGCTCTCATTTTCTTCCCTCTGCATGCTCTCTTTCATGATTCGGCGAACCATCCCTGATAGGTACTCCTCATTGTTCAGAGGCATCGCGGGGCAGACGTCAGCTCTCCTTTCGGAAGTTTGCCTGGGCAAATGTTCGCGAAAAGTTGGCTGCGGCCTTGAACCTTCAGCTTGGAAAGGTGGCGCTTCGGCGATGCCAGTTGCTCTTTGAGGAATAACTCTCTCTTGGGGATTATGGGCATCTTCGGCAAAGGTTGTTTCATTGTTTTCTGGTTGTCGATTTGCCCCAAGCAGAGCGTTTAATCTATCCATCATTAAAGCGTTTTGAGCTTCAATTTGATGGTATAATCTAGAAACTGCATCGTCTAATTCAGCCCTTGTGACTCCAACGGTAGGAGTTGCTTGGTTTGCTATTGGGGAAGCGGAGGTCCCCTCATGAGCATTTCCGGATCTGGTAGATCTATTCTTTCTTCTAGGAGCCATGATTTCAGATAAACTTCTGGTCTTTAGAGAGATTCTTTCAACAAACTTTTGCGGAGCAATGGTGAAAGTATTCCTGAGTTCAATTCTCAGTGAAAGCACCAAAATGTTAATGTAAAAATCGACACTAACACCCCGGTGTGTGTATTAGTAATGTGAAAGCACCACCCGTTGGTACGGGAACTAGAAATAAGCAGATAATAGTAGAAAAGTAAAGAGACAGCAATTTTATAGTGGTTCGGCTCGAAATTAAGCCTACGTCCACTTTATCTTCTTTATTGATGATTCAGTTACAACTCTTTACAATACACTTTGATTACAACACACTTTGGACGAGTAGCTAGAACTTCGATGTAGAAGACTCTTTCGAATTCATGTTGAATGTGTTCGATCTCCTCTTGAAGTTTGTTGAAGCGTCTTCGGTGTTTGGAGTGTTGGATGAGTTGAGAAAACAGCAGAGTATTGACGTTCCAGAAATGAGCCAAAAGTCTTCTTTAAGTTGGAGTTGGTGCAGTATTTATAGGGAGTTTCTGGAGTTAGGTCGTAGATCGTTAGCGACCTAGGGGAAGGTCGTAGGTCGTAGGCGACCTAATAGGCACGGTTTACGGCTTAATAGGGGTGCACTGCATCACTTGAACACATTGCTAAGTCATAGGTCGTGAACGACCTAAGGGCGAAGCGGCATAGAAGTTGTCTCGGTCTAGATTAGGTCGCCAGCGACCTAAGGAGACAGAATGCATGCGGTCCTTTTCTGCTTCTAACATGCTAGGTCGCTAGGTCGCTCCCCTCTTACCTCATTAGGTCGTTATATCGCTGGAACCTTTATGTAGTTTAAGTCGTTAGGTCGCTGGAACCTTTATGTAGTTTAAGTCGTTAGGTCGCTGGAACCTTTATGTAGTTAGGTCGCTGGAGCTTTATGCTTTAGGTTGCTAGGTCGCATCTATTAGCCCGTTCATTCTCTAAGTCGTTAGGTCGTTTCCATAGATAACTCGTTAGGTCGTTGGGTCATCAAAAGAGGGGTTAACAATAATTAAAAACAACACTGTAGAGGAAAAATAAACATATATGTGAATACGACCAGAAGACCTCTAGCTCACCTGCTGAAGCTCTAAAGCATCCAAATCTAAATCTGTAAATATACTCGGTCTGACCCGAGCATTGAAAGGGAAGAATGCCCGAATCAGTCTAGTAAACGAGCTTGAGAAAACACATCTCAACTCAATTTTAAAGTTATAAAACTGTTCCTTTATCGAAACAAAGGTATCTCATAAGACTACGCCCACAAATAAACACGGGCGGGATTTTACCTTACGATAACCAAAATATTTCATATCAAATCCTATTATATTATACTAATGTCTAGTATAAAAACAATATCAATCATAGCTGAAATTGTTACATTGATTAAATTCCAGCATACTAACCACACTGTGGGTTCTACAAACAAAATGGCAGGAGCGTAATAGAGAATGGATTTCCATAAAAATGACCAAGTGAAGGGACTACCTTCCAGCAGTACATCTCTAGAGGAATGTATAAAGGCCCAACTGATGGTCCTCTACCAACACAAGACCGACCTACCTCTTCCTTGATAGTATCGAATATGTCATAACCCCGGTCGTTACCGACCTATCTGAGGGCCATCATCGCATACATCCATAATAATTTAAAACCCGAATGTTATAGCGGGAATACATATATCTAGATTGGGATGATCATATCCTAATGGTTGCAAACCACATAGCCTTGCTACATCTACCCCGTTTTGGTCATTTCTGGGTGTGAGGCCTGAGGTCATGATTACCTTTCACATAGCACATATCACTTTCCTCTTTGAATGCCACATTGCCATTCCATCATCACACAATTGATATCCACAAACGTGTAACTCTTGAGCTCGCACGTCTCAGGAAAGGGTGTTAAGCTAAGAGAAGTTTCCTTCTCTTCCCCCCCAAACAGATGATACGTTCACAGAGATCAATCGGTGTAATTATAAATGCAGCGTCAGACATTTTTCCATACAAGTTGTCTAGGAACAG
Organism: Allium fistulosum; assembly: GCA_030737815.1. Lineage (NCBI taxonomy): Eukaryota > Viridiplantae > Streptophyta > Magnoliopsida > Asparagales > Amaryllidaceae > Allium > Allium fistulosum. The sequence goes on from CM060902.1 coordinate 243,539,114, forward strand.
GACAAATCGATGGTACTCTCCTACCACATCCTATGGGGAGTCACCCCTAAGATTAGTAGCGATTAGTCCTTGCATTGGATATTTCATAACGAAGAGACCACTGCTACTATATGTATATTGGGAGTTTATCCCCAAATGATCAACAAGTAGTCCTTCATTACGAAAATCCCAAATACCAATGTCTTCCAACACATGCACATTCGAACGCATATACGTTGGTATGAAGTGGTTCTCGGATAAATCTGACCCTAATCACTCCGGATCAACAATGATAAAATGGCCAAATTTGATAGTCGGTTATTTAACTATCAAAGCAAACAATAATATCTAGCACCAAAAGCAATCACCAGGCCCATTTAATAAATCTTTTATTACTTAAATCAATTTCCAAATATTTACGTCACATTATGTTTAAAATGATACATTCTCAAAAACATTTCAAATTATCAATATTTGGAAAACATTTCCATATACTTATATCAACGGTATAAGTAGATTTAATAACACTACCATTTAGAGACATGCAAAATATATTTCTATAACCGTACAACTCCAAAGTTCATACACCTTCGGATGGGTGTTAAGTATAGGAAGTAATGCTCCTACCCCACCAAGCCTTTAGTACGATCATAAGAACTGATTCGTACATTTCACAATGGAAGGTCAAAACATCATTTATTGGGTTAAAACGAATGTTGCATAAAACATCGTTATGACGACCCAAAAACGTTAATTTATGGATTTGATTAAATTTTTCATATATATATATATATATAATCCCATATACTATATAATACATTTCCTTTCGGAAATCATTTACTATAACAACAGTGTTGTAGTCCATGCCTTCCTTACTTCTCTTAAAACGTCTATTACAACAATAAATGTTGAAATCTATGTTTTTGATACTTATCACATTTTAAATCATTTTCAAACTATTATATTCCATTTGGAATTATTATTTTCCAAAACATTTACTTTAAAAAGATAAATTACTTTTAAAACCATTAACTCCATCAAAATATTTCTTTCAACATTCCTTTAAATAAAAATCCATATTTAAATCTCAACATAAATCATTTCCATATTTATAAAACTATTTTCATAAATCTCCTTTCGATTTGACAAAACATCTATTTTATGAAATCTCTTTATTTACATAATTATATTATAAATCATTCTTTTATAAAACTAATTTTACTATCAAAATCCATATATAAATCCATTTCTTTATAAATAAAAATTATTTATAAGATCCATTTATAAATCTATTTATTAAACATTTATAAATACCGATTATAAATCTATTTCTTTATTTATAAAATATCACTTCTATAAATCAGTTTTTATATAAACTTATTCAAAATCTCTATTTAAAAATATTTCACAAAACTATACATTCATAACATCAAAAATCATATTTTTATTTATTTTAAAACAAATTCCTTTCTTTAAATAATTCAACAATTATTAAAACATATATACTTTCAAAATCACTTCGAAATCCTTTTTAAATCAAAATAATCATTTTAGCATTTCAAAATACCAAAAATAAGGCCAGTGCAACTATAACACTAAGTAAGTCGAATTATATCAAAATTGATAACATGGCGTCCAATACATCATATATATCAAATATATGAAAAAGTAAATCAACAATGGTGAGGAATCCTGTTGGATCCCACTAACTTGTCCCCCTACATCACATGAATATAAACATAAAAATATAAATCAACCGCTTCGAGGTGGGATTCGTATAAAAAGGATCATCCGCTCTTACACGGGAAGGTAATAGGGTCTCATCCGCTCCAATAGGCGGGAATATATATGCAAACCAACTAATAAATATAGTATATCATCCAAACAATTAACAAACAACATAAATAAATTTATTCCCACTTATATAAAAATATAAGCGAGCCAGAGAGGTGAGTTTACTCACAAAAGTATCAGGAATCGCCTAAGCGCTCCGGTTTAATTAAAATTGAACGGTCGTTCAATTTAACTCAAAATTTCTACTATCTCAGAATTCGTCCAATCCAACTCCATAGCGTAGTGATTGCTGATACGAACGCAATGCAACTTGTCGTGCTCGATTTGGACCTCATCTGAGAAAGTTACGGATTAATTAACATTCGATATAATTAAATTATAATTAACTAAATTAATTAACAATTTAACTTTAAAACCTTTCTTCTTCTTCCCCATTCGTTTCCAAGCACGCGCACATTAATTTTTTTCATTCAAACATCGATCGCTCACTCTTAGACCCCCACGCCGACGCCCCCGACCCACCACCAAGCCACGCTCCACCTCGTGCCACCCCTGCCATTGCCAGCACCACGCGCGCATGCAAAACGCCATCGCCGAACCCAAAACTGTAGACGAACGCAGGACGATTTCGCCCACATCGAGCAATGATTTAACGATCAAACCGATAGTTTGCTTCATATCGACATGCTCTACATTTTCCTAGTCGAAGTCGAAAGCTAATTTCACCCCAAGAGGCTCTGATCGACATCGGCTGTTTGATGGATTATTTTTAATGGCGGTTGAAAATTAGGGTTTGCAAATGAAGGAAGTTGAGGGCTATTTATAGAAAATTAAACTTAGCACTATTCATCCATGAAAATTTCGAACACCATATGAAGTGTGCCGCCTGGCATTCTATATGTTATACCCCTATTCCGAATACAATGGAATATATATTGGGAGCCAATTCCATCGTATACATAAGATAGCATTTCAAAATTGAATTATTTTGATTTAAATTCCTTTAATTAATTTCTACGCGTTTCAAACTCGCACGACCAAATGATACGTCCAATCGCCACGAAATTCGATAGCGTATAATAATTCAGTAATAAGAATCTGATGAAACTGGTTTCGTTTCATTCGAGACTATGCCCAAAAAGACTATTTTTACACGTTAATTAAAATGAGAAATTTCCAAAATCAGTTTAATCACTTTTAATACAAATTTAAAAGTTTACTATCTTCATTCTTTATTCAAATAAAATTTAAATCAACTTTTGAAATCGTTTTCATTCACATTAAATTCAAGATTCCATTTATTTAAACAATTTCAAATATTAAGTTTAACAATTTAATTATCAAATAAATCATTATATTTGAAATATAAGTTATTTAACTTATAAAATTAACTTTTAAATATTTAAAATCATTTAAATATTCCAATTTCAAATGACTAAAATCCTGGGTTGTTAAAGTATTGGATTACTATAATTAACTAACTAATGAGTTTTTATAAAGGTGATTTGAAAAGTTAGAAATTACAAAAGAAATATTGTATTATTAATAAGATCTGATTAAGGTTATAAATTATCGAACATTGTTATAATATGATTTAATAACATTAGATACCAAGAAATAGTTTATGATATATGTGCATACATACATACATGCATACACACATACACACATACACACACACATACAAACATACACACACATATATATTATATACATGAACCATATAATATTTTGAGGCCTTATTAATAGCTGAACTTAATTTAATAGAAGAATTTAGTGATCTTAAGTTATAATAGGATTGATAGGAGAAAGCACTATTTTATAAAATAAGATTAAGACTTCTGTAAAATAATATGAAGAAAATATAGATTGGTTCCTAAAGCAAGATGAATTTTTTTGAATTGTTTGTATGATTTCATGTGTGAATTATTATTGGTATGGAGATGATAAATTTGTTACTTTGGTTGTGTATTGCCTTTGTGTATGTAATTATGCATGATATGTGTTTATTAGTTCCATATAGTTAGACTGGTATATATATATACATATATATATATACATATATATATACATATATATATGAATATACGCACATATTCATACAATTTATGTGATTTATATGTCTATATGTATAAATATAGTTATAGTATATCTGACTTGGGGCTACTGGGAGATGCACGGAATATTATATATATATATATATTGATATGCAATTTACAGCGTTTATATATAGTTTCGGTGTATCCTACTTGAGGCTACCAATTGGTGCATGGAATCCATTGTACCATTGAGACGTACGACCTGCAGATGTGGTCCCGGAGTAAAGGTGGAGAGAGATTGTGATGCCAGTTTAGAGTAAGTCATATACTGTTTCGTAGTATGATTTGGTGATGTGATAGGACCTATAGGCCAACTTATTTTGAGGTGTTCGTTCTCAGAGGAGTCCACAAGTTAGTTGTGGCTCTTAATAGGTCTGTTTGGTAGCTAATGGTAATTCGGTTTACTATGGTGTAATTCAATAATTAACAAGCTAGTGAATTTTTATAAAGGTGATATGAAAAGTTAGAAATAACAAAAGAAATATTATATTATTTAGTAGGATTTGATTAAGGTTATAAAATCTCGAATATTGTTATAACATGACTTAATAACTTTAGAACCGAAGAAATGGTTTGTGATATATGTGTATATATACATGCACACATACAGATATATATATATATATTATACATAAGCTATAAGATATTTTAAGGCCTTTAATAGCTAAACTTAATTTTAATAGAAGAATTTAGTGATATTAAGCTATAATAGGGTTGATAGGCGAGAGTATTAATTTATAAAAAAAGTTTGAGACTTCTATAAAATAATAAGAAGAGAATATAGATTGGATACTAAAGTAAGATGCATTTCTTTGAATTGCTTGTACGATTACAAGTGTGAATTGTTATTGACATTGAGATGACAAATTTGTTACTTCGGTTGTGTATTGCCTATGTATGTAAATGTGCACTATATATGTTCATTAGTTCCATATTATTGGACCGGTTATATATATATATATATATATATATATATATATATATTTATCTATGCATGCGTGTTTATATATATATATATATAAACACACATGCATAGATATATATATATATATATATGAATATGCACACACACATGCATACATTTTATGTTATATGTCTATATGTATAAAATAGTTATAGTTTGTCCAACTTGGGGCTATTGGGAGATGCATGGAATATTATATATATTTACCGATATGTGATTTAAAGCATTCATATATAGTTTTAGTATATCCAACTTGAGACTAACAATTGATGCATGGAATCCATTGTACCATTGAGATGCACGACCTGCAGACGTGGTCCCAAAGTAGAGGTGGAGAGAGATTGTGATGCCTATCTAGAGTAAGTCTATATTGTTTCGTAGTACGATTGGGTGTTGTGATAGGACCTACATGCCGACTTCTTTTGAGGTATTGTTTTTCCAGGGGAATTCATAAGTTATTTGTGGCTCTTGATAGGTCTCTGTGGTAACTAACGGCAATTCGACATGATTCGTCAGCACACAATTTAAGCTTATGTATAGTTTGGAATATCCCCGACTTACGGTTACCGAATAGTGGATGAAATATATTACAAATGTATAAATATGTGGTTCAAGTGTTATATATGTATATATGTATACACGATTTGGGTGATTTAGAAATAATGGTAATAGTCTGATGACAATACTTCGGTGTTTTGTACATGTGTAGGAAGGGTGTACATGGGATTTAGCTTTTACATATTATTTTGGTATGTTGGTGTTGACAATTGGAAGGAAAGGATGCTAGTGATGAAATCCATTGTACCATTAAGACACACGACTTGTAGACATGGTCCCGAAGTAGGGGCAGAAAGGGATTGGAACAGTAGTCTAAAGTAGGTCATATACCATTCCGCAGTACGATTAGGTGCTGCAACAGGACCTGCAGGCAAACTTCTTTTGAGGGTTTGTTTTTAGGGGAATCCATAAGTTAGTTGTGGCACTCGATAGGTCTCTTTGGTAGCTATTGGAAATTTAGCACACCTATCGGGTATTGACATTCATATTTTGGTTTTGGGTATGGAGAGGCTATGTTAGTAGCATTGTTATATCATTGTATTTGTTTTGTATTTCAAATGCTTCGATAGGGATTGAGATATCCATGTCACCATTGCTTATGAAGTGTAGTATTACCCCTATAATTGTTTTCCATATCCAGTAGCATGGCTTATTATAGTATGCACTATTTTAATAAGAGAACTACTATAATGTATCATCCTGACTTGGTGGTGTATGGATAAAGTAAGCTGAAGCATGACTAGTATTACCCGTTGATCTTTATCACATTTATTAGATGTATTTAGGTTGCATCTATATACAGTACTTAGAGATAGCTCCCCTCACAATGGCTTTATGTTTGACCAGTATTTTTTCTTTGTCTTTTTATGTCATGACAACTCTCGGGTACTTGATTGTGTAGTTTGAGAGTCAAATGATTTTAGGGGTAGGCTCTTAGCTCAGTTGGAGCACTTTAACTACATGGAGTTAATACATTGGATATGCATACTTGTTGATGATGTAGTACATGAAAAACATGCTATTTTGCATGTAAGACTTGCGATATTAGACACTATATTCAAAACTCCATATGAATGGAGTTAATGTATTTTGAATTTCTATATTGATAATTGTTTATTAGTTGCTTCTGCTAGTCCAATCTCTGGTATATTGTCTATCCTATTCTATTTATGTATATTTATTATATTATATATATGTTGTCTTCATATTGTGAGATTGTATTGATGTAGCTAGGTATGGTATTTTGTTTAATTTTGGTACAATGGACTATGTTTTGTGGTATTCAAGAGCCAGACATTGCCATTCGATGCTGATTCAGGATATTACGAAAGGCGGGTTATCACAGTGCCCCTTCTGCCTTCGACCAAATCCTCTCGGTACATGTTGGTAACTATTCTCTACACATCTAAGACTACCTTTATACGCGTTGACTTCTAATTGGTATGACTCAGTCTTTTCTTACCATTTTAATGTTCTTTCCTAACACGATCAACGTAATTTATGGATCTAGTCTATTGACCAATTATTAAATATTGTATTTAATTCAATTACCTTCGAGCCCTAATTATTTAACCTTCGGCCAAGCATAGTTCCTTTCGGTAATTACTACTTTTAATCCCCAAAAAATGATAGAAAATAATTATTTTATTTCATAGAGTTTGTCAAACTCTCCATTTTTAACCATTTCCATAATATATGGATCTCAAATAATTCATTCTATAAATAAAAACCCATTTCCATTAATGTGTTCCTAACATCATTTAAATTTTCGGATCAAATAGACTACAAGAAACGAGAGAAACATTCGTTATTAATTCGACCATGAGAAATTTAAAAAAAGAATGAGATTAGAGAATACTCTACTCACCTATATTCCTTAGTTGATTAACATTTCTAATTCCCTTAGATTTGATCTTTTGCTTTTCCTCTTTTTTTAGTTAGACCGCAACAACTATTAAAGTGCTCTAAGCTTTTATTTCTAATTGAGTAGATAACTAAATTAAAATTTATAAGTAACTAACTTTATTCCTATGAATGGTTTGGCCCCTGACCCATTACCCCTTTACTCAATTAATTCATTTTAATTAAATTTTACTAAGCAGTAATCTTTGTAAGTAAATGAACTTTGAAATACTTATCACATTATATGATATAGTTTCATAATTTAACCAATTAAATCTTTATTCTCATAATTAATTCTATATTTAATTATTTATTAATTTATGAGGTGTTACAGGCTTCCCCTTAGAAGAATTTCATCCTCGAAATTCAAATAAGGCGCGATAATTATGACGACTCGGAATTTTACCACTTTGATGTATAAATATTCAATTCAATTTAAATATTAAATTAACTTTTTTTAATGTTCGAATAAACCTTTTTAATTAAAAACTAAGGATGGAAATGTTATTCTAAAAATTTGGTTTACGAGAATAATTAGTTCAAAGAAAAATAGAAAATGTGACCGGAAAGCTTTTTCCAAAAATTCAATTTTTCACCATCTAAGAGTTGTTTAAAATGTTGTAAAACACTCTAGTACACACATACCCACACATTTATAAATAAATATAAATTAGATGTGATATTAAGTAGAATCTTAAGTGAAAAAGTGATTTAAGTACATGAAAACACTTTATTAACCACTAGGTAATCCAATGCTTTGTACTTTGATGTGTGAAAGTGAAAAGAGGGGGGGTAACATGTGTTTTAAGGTAGGAGAAGGGGAAGTAGAGATGATGTGGCACTTAAGGAGTGGAGGGTATGTACTTGAGGGGCATTTAGGTAATTTTCTTCATTCATTTTCTATAAAACAAATTTTAATTTCTCTCTCTCCATTCTCATTTCATTTTCAACTTTTTGAATTTCTATCTTCTCTTCCTTAAGCTTTCAAAACCCTCTTTAGTGGCTTCCTAGTATATTTATAAAATTAAAAAATCTCTTCTTTTCATTTGCTTTTTAATTCTTAAAACCACTTAAAAATGCCTTCTTTCTACTTCTAAAACCCTCCTCTTCCTAAAACAAACCCTTACTTCCCTCCACCACCCAAGGCCAAGCCCAATCATGTTAAGGCCGAGACCAACTTTCACATCCATGGTCCAAAAATCAAGTTTTTACAAAATGGAAGCTAAGATCTAGGCTCTTTTCAAGTTCTAGGAAATATTTAATTTGCTTTCATTGCTTTGGTGTGTAAAACTCACATTTTTTGGGGAAAAATTTCACCTTTACGTTATATCTAGTATTTGCGTGTATAATTGCTTGGTTATTGGGTAATTATATGGGTTGGTTGTGATTATATATATGTTTGTATATGGATTTGCCTTAGACTTGAAAAAAAGTCTAAAAGTGAGGTTGATGTGTACATAAATGTGCATATTTATACTCACATATTTAATCTTATTTTAATTAAATAATGATCATATTAGGGTATTTTTACATGTTTATATCAAAATCCAAATGTCATCAAATCATCATTCATTCATCTTCATTTACGGGCAAAATCGTAATTTTGTGCATGATTTAATTTGAGAAAATTTACTTGCACATTTTATTTTTATTTGTAGGAAAATTAGATGGAAATTAGAGGAGGCTTCGTGTATTCATGCATGCACAAGTGAAGGAAGACAAATGAAGCTAGAGATAAATCAATTCATACAACATGGAAGACCCCACCTACCCACATACCATGATCTACAATTAGGAGCTAATGCACATATTAGTTGAGATTAAAGCTACATGCAAATTTATATGGAGGATTATGCTCACGCTAATGATTACTTGGAAGTTACATTTCCTAGAGGTGTATTTTGGGTAGTCCTCTAAAATATGGATTAGGGTTTTAGGCATGTATAAATACCCCTTATATTTCATGTAATGAAGCTCTTAGCACCACCACCTCTTTAGTCTAGTGGTAGCCACAAATTGTAAACATAAAATCTCTTTCTTTCATGGCTTCTTATCCTTTGCTTATGCTATTTGTTTTTATGCAATTTTAATACATGTTCTTTTCTTTGTTGTTTCTTTTATGTTAGTAGTGTAGATCTATTTACTTTATGCAAGTAGATTAGCTTTTATTTTATTTAGCTATCTTTTTCCTCTTGTTTATGTTTATGTTGCAATCTACATTTGGCTAAATGATACAAATATGAGAAGCTAAACCCCTTCAATTTAGGGGTAATGAAGCCCTCTTAATCATGTAGATTTAACATATTTGTTAATTTATGATCTCTTTTTGTGCTTAATTGAAATTTTTGATGTGGTAAATATTTTGTTGTTTAACTGTGAATTTGATAGCCTATGTTGTTGACACCAAATAGGCTATGCTTAAACAAACATAAACACAAATTATCTCTTCATCTACATATAATTTTGGTAATGAAGTGGATTTTAGAATCAAAATTTGATGGTCTAAATTACTAATCAATAGTAAATAGATCATGCTTAGAATGACCATAAATGAGAGATCATAATTTCATTATCTCTTCAACTACATATGACAACAAATAGACCATACTTATGATAAACACATCGACTAAATTCACAAATGACCAAAAATGAGAGATCATAATTTCATTATATTATTTATGTGATCATGAGAAGGGAATTGCCTCTAAATTGCTTTCTACTCTCATATTTTTATTCACTTTCTTTTTTTTTAATATTATTTTTTAGCTTAAACAACTTCAAACTCTTGGTTAATTTGATTGAGTAGAATTATAAATCAATTTAATTCCCTGCAGATCGACCGTACTTGCCACATACTAAAATTGTACGCCGTGCTTTTTGCGGTTATTTTTATAACAATTTTTCGGTGATTTTCTAACCGATAGAAAAACCGTCGACCCAACAAGTTTTTGGCGCCATTGCTGGGGAATTGAATTTGATTTTAGTTTTATTCTTTGAATTATTTTTGTTTGATTTTAATGTGTTTTCATTTTTTTGTGTGTTTTAAGTTGCATTTAACAAAAGAAATTCTAATGTTGTGTGTTTGTGTTATTTTTGTTTTCATTTTGTTTGTGTGTTTGTTGTTTTCTTTTTATTTGCATTTGCAAATAACTTCGCATTTTTAGTATAAAAAAATAAAAAATATAAAACTTTGCATTTCATTTCAAAAACAAAAAAAAATTACATTACAATTTCTTCACATCTTTCTCTTCATATTTCAAAAAAAACAAAAGTTTACATTTCATTGTTCTATTTTTTCTCTGCCACATATCTTTGTGCCTGTGCACATTTCTACCATTACCATCCCGCCTTGCATCGACTACAGCAAACCATACTCTACATCATCAACTGCTTACCTCTGCCTTGCACTTTAATGTGCATAATTGTGCATATATATCACCTCCACTGCAAACTCATATTGCCACCACAACTGAACATACTCACAACAACACCTCATACAAACCAAACAACTTCTCTGTGACACAACAGTCACATACAACTGCCAGTACAAACTGTCATCCTGCAACTTTTTACAAACTTCACTGACTACCCCCATACATCCATTACTTAACAACCTGATTGCCATCAACTAAACTACAATATCTACATCCAAACCTCACCTTGAACCACTCTGCTACAATTCCATAACCACTCACACACTTCAGTCACCACTTCCAAATTCAACTACTGCTGCCTCGATCTTCCACTACTACACTTCTGCTTTGCTTCACCTACTTACAACATCCACTCCAGCCACCAGAAAGATACTGCACCTTCTCAAACTTCCACCCGCAACCCCACCCAAAAAACCACGCGCCTAAATCGAAATCAATATACCTGTAGCTTCGACTGAATCGAATCAAACTACACCTAGCCACCATCTGAGAATACACCACCTTACAACCACAATTCCATCTACTCCGAACTTGAGAACTTGGGAACAGCTAATTGATTTTGAGCTTCGGGAATTTTGGATTGGAATTCGAACTTTGGGTAGTTCGAAATGTTTGATTTTTTTTTGAGTTCGTGAGAATTTCATGCTCATTTTAGTGTCATTGATTTTAGTGATATTTTGGCAGTGCGTTTAATTGATTTTAGTGTAATAGGCCGAGTGTTTTCTGTGCGTGTTAATTTTGCATAAAGTTTTTTTTGAAATGATGAACTAGTTTAGAAGTTGGGCTGTTTTTTTTTTGTTTTTTTGTTTCTGAACTATTTTGAGTCTTGTTGAACTGTTTTGTTTTGTTTTGAGTTTTAAACTATTTTATTCTTTTATAAAAAAAATCTTATATATATATAATTCTTGTTCAATTTATTTTAGGTTGCAAATTGCAGGAAACTGAGAGGAGTTGCTAGTTTCACTTTGCTTGCCAAAAATAAATTGCTTGCTTATAAAAAAGTTGCCGCTTTAAAATAATTTGCTAATAATTCTGCACGCTCTAGTATCATGCTCTCATCTCTTGTTTTTATTTGCTTTGCATTGTTGGTTTCTTGCGTTTTATAAAAAATAATTCAAAAATAAAAACAAAAACAAATCTCATTCGTAGTTGCATCGCTAAATCACGTTTAATTTCTGTTTTGCATTCATATCCAAATCCACATTAGGTAGGGGATTTCATCTCCCCATCCTTGGCCCACAAATTGCATTTCCTCTTTGAATTTGCTAATAATAACGGTTAGACATTTGACTTAAGGGTGTCACGAGCTCACCTAGGGCTTAATTGTATCTTAACAGTTGTCACTTTGAACAATTTTATTTCTTAGTGTCTAGGCTATGGCAGAGCAATAATCAGTTATAAATATTACGGTGATTCCTAAATATTATATTGATTGTTTCTCTAAGGTACATAAACCTTCGGTTACATTGCTACTGTGATTCGTGGTGCACCGATAACTCCTGCCCGTTACCTGGCTAAGAAATATTTTGTTGGATTAAGACAAAGTATGATTATACAATTTTGGGTTAGGAGCTACTAAGGACAGAAAATTTGTAATTAAGTCCTTACATTTATTTAGTTGCATTAGCTCATGCATATTTTAAAAGAAAAAAATTTCAAATTCCAAAGAAAAAAAAATTGTAAATTTGACTTAACTTAGTTTTTTTTTAAAAATCCTTTTAAATCCTTTCCTTTGAAATTTTTCAATCAAAATCAAAAATCAGAAAAAAAAATTGAGTTAGTTTTTTTTAGAAAAAAACAAAAATCCAAAAAATATAATCTTTTCAAAAACAAAAACATATAAAAAAAATATTGAAAATCCAAAAGAAACAAAACAAAAATCAAATCTCCCCTTTTGAAAGATAAATTCTCTTTTGTAAATACATTTCCTTTTGGAAGAAAAAAACAAAAAATTAAAAAGACAAACATTTTTGAAAATATCTGAATTTTCTTACTCATCGAAATTTTACAATACCTGTGAAAATAAATATAATCCATATAATTTCACATTAAATTCTTATGAATATTTTAATAACAACTATTACATAAATAGTTCAAATTTTGCACCACAAAGTTTTCAAAATAGTGAGCAACCCTCAACTCTTGAAAAGGGTATTGAAACTATTTCGTCTTTACTTGAACTCTCTGCACATAAAAATCACAAGATAAATGATTTGTGTAATTCATATTTGTGCAGTAACCCAAATCAAAGTTTTCAAAATAATCGAAATTTAAATTCACTTCAAAATTCGAATGATTTCGATTATAACTCATGCCAATACAACTTCAAATTCCAAAATATATTTCAAATTCAAAATTACAATGTGAACCACTTTTTAAATGATTTTGGCATTGAGTAACTTCAACTATGGTGCAATTGACAATTTTGTTTCTCAACAATTTCAAATTGGAAATTCTCAAATGAATAATTATAAATTTGATTTTGTTGAGAAAATGGACGAATTCAGAAAGATCACATGGATTTGTTGTTTGAAACATACATGAAACAACGTGAGAAAGAAAATCAAATCCCAACGTGTGATGAGTCGAGTGATAATCCACCTTTTACCAAAATTGATGATTTTCAAATAACAAATTTTTAAATTGAAAATGACGAACTTAATGAAGTTGTTGAAAATGCGAAAATTGAGTTGGATTTCATTTCTTTTGAGAGTGTGGAACCAAATTTGAAATTCGATCTTCCTTTTTCCGATTTTGAAAAATTGAATACAACAACTTTAGATTTTGAACATGTGACGACCCGGCTTTCTATTACCAGAAAGTCGTATCATCTTGAAGAAAGGAAGGGATAGAAAAGAGAAAAGATAGAGAAGAAAGAAGAAACAACATCGGAATCTCAACAGCGGAACGAATAAATTATATTAATCACATACATATTACATTGTTTACAACATCTATCAGAGTTACACAGATTATACATCACATACTAGACAGTTATAAACACATGTCTAGTGATTACAACTCAAATACAATTCAGAGAAAACAACACAGCGGAACACTATATATATCTACAATGCTGAAGCCTCCTGCTCGATTGCTCCTCCATAAATCGTAAAAGCTAACCTGAATTCCTTGGCTACTCGTAAAAATTTGAGTACCCAAGAGTTTAAGAAAAACAGAATAAACTCCGGGTCAGACATGGGTCTGGTGTGAGTAACAGGTTAAAGTTGCTTAACTTTGAAAATTATTTGAAAACAAAGGTATCACGTAAGACTTCCCACACATAAACATGAGTAAGTTTTTACCTTACGCTAACCAAAACATTTTATAGGAAATCCAATGATATTATAATAGTGTCTAGGGTTTTCAAGTAAATAAGAAATAGCTGAAATTGTTACATGATTAAATTCCATCATACTAGCCACAAAGTGGGTAATACAATCAAATCCGAGGGCGCTTATTGAAGTTTGGATTCCATACAATGGCAGGGCTACTAGGTACCGCCCGTCACAGTACGTGGCCTAGATCAACGTACCAAGGATCATGGTCGACCTCCTGCAACACAAAGCCGGAACCATCCCTTACTGGACAGTCCCGAACAAGACAACCCCAGTAGTTGGAGATCACAACTGCCCAAACAGCCGAATATAAAGGGACCTCTAGACAGGGGAAAATCTCGTCCTACTTGGGTGCTACCCACTTAGCCCTGCTGCACCTCCCCTGTTTTAGCCATTCCCGGTTGATGAGGCTTGAGGCTACGATTTCCTTTATAGAACACATCTATCATAGAATGCTCATCATCCACCTGACGATGTTCTGAAAGCATTCAATCCATACAAGTCCGTTTCGGGTTCGAACAGAACCGAAGGCATTATCTCGTTACACTCATATTCGAATCACCCTCGGAGTTAACGACGATAACCCTTGCAGTCTAAATCTTCATCTTCACTTAAGATTCACGACCTATCGTTAATTTGGACCGATGTGGTTTTCAGATATCCAAATCTGGAAACCCGATCCCAGTCTCATTGTAACGACCCGTATTTTTTTTACGGATCAAAACATCGTAAAACAGTTGACATTAGGTTGCATTGTTGATAAGTTGTTCATAGTCTAAGTCCTAGGTCGTAGAGTTGTTAGGTCGGAGTAGACGACCTAAGAAAGTGGAGCGACCTAAGGATTTTGGGATAGGTCGTATAGGAGTTTAGGTCGACTAGAGCTTAAGTCGTTTGGAAGTTGAGTCGTGAGGTAGCTTAGGTCGTGGGGTAGGTTAGGTCGAGTGAATGACCTAAGGGATTGGAGTAACCTACAGGATTTGACCGACTTAAGTTAGTAGGCGACTTATAGGAATTGGCGACTTAAGATAGTGGCGACTTAGGAGTTAGCGGCTTAGGGATATCGACTTAGGAAACTGGGGTGAGTTAACGACTTAAGGAGATAGGTCGGAGACAGTTAAGTCGTTGAGTCGCTATAGCATGATTAGTTAGGTCGTAGACGACCTATGATAGTATACTGTGTATAGTTAGGTCGTGAGGTGTTAAGTCGTAACCCAGCTAAGTCGCAAAGATCGTTAGGTCGTATCCCAGTTAGGTCGCGACTTATGTCAGGTCGCGTGGATGCTTAAGGGGTTAGGTCGTGTAGCGTTAAGTCGCTAAGTCGTATCTCGTTGAGTCGAGTAAGTTGATAGGTCGTTAAGTCGTACCTTAGTTAAGTCGCGTGAGGACTTATGTTGTTAAGTCGCTAGGTCATGCGCATGTGTGTTAGGTTAGGTCGTGCGAAGGCTTAGGTCGTTGAACTGTTGAGTCGTAAGTCGTAGGGATGGTTAAGTCGTAAGTCGTGGTATTTATGAGTCGTAGGTCATGGATTTTCTTAAGTCGTGGACGACTTAAAAGTGAGCATACGACTTAGGGGATTTCAGCCTATAAATACCCGGGTTTTCTTCACTTTTTGGGATCCGGATTTCGAAGCGACGAAGTGCTGCCATTTTAAGAGCTCGAGTTCTACACTTCTTCACTTCTTTTCTCCACTCTAATCTTGTGATTCCTTCCATCCAAATCGAAGATCAAATCGAAGATTCAAGAGCTTAGATTGAAGATCTACATCCATCGAAGAGAGATTTCATCGTTTGAAGCGGATTTGTGATAGATCAAGTTAGATCCTTCGTTGTCTAGGTCTGAAGTGTGTAGCTTTTGAGGTGTTTAGGTGATTTGGTGAGTGGTGATTATCTCTCACACGGATCCAAAGGAGTATATCGGATCGTTGGCTTGATTTTGTGTAAAGTAGTGATTTTCATGCATTTTTGTAAACTTAAGTATAGATCCATTGTTCATGATGATTTGACATCCATTTTACTACATGTTAACCTATGCAAGTTCATTCATCAAGATTATAGAGATATTGCTCATGTTTTCATGCTTGTTAGACTTTAGACTCTTTATTTACGAAATTGCCATTATTGTTATAATTGTTCATTAGATCATATTTGAATGCTTGATTACTTGGATTAATGTTTGACTTGATTGATTGCTATGAATTAGTTGATTGATGATTTGATTTAGACAAGATGGTCGAAGATGATTCAAAAGCTAAGGGAAAGGCTCTTGAATTGGGAAAGCTGCTCGTGGCATATGTAGCGGATGATGAAGCTCATATGGATAGATTTGATGATGATGATGTTGAGATGAGGCTTTGATAGGATGTGATGAAGCGAGGCATGATATGAGATAGTCTTGGTCTAATCCAGACGGGATCATTCCAAGCATGTTGATAACTCGGTGAAATGGTTCGAGTTTGAGGATAATGGTTTGCTCGAGAGGCGCTTGAGCTAGTATGGAAATAGTCGTCGAGGAGGATGACTAGAAGGCTGAGATCTCATCGTTGTTGAAGGTTCTAGCATGCTCAAAGCAAGAGTACGTTGGGCAGATTCGATAGTCCCTGAAGGCTACTGATTGGTAGTCGAGTACTCTGGGCAGATTCAATAGTCCTAGGCACGGGTTTTGACGACGTGCGGAGTTATGTCTAGAACCGGGGTTTCCATTAGCCCTTGACGGATGGATGAAAGAATGAGCCGGTCATTCAATTAACGATGATATCGAAGCAATGATAACAGTGATAGCCAGAGTCATGGATGTTTGGTTGTATCGTCATTCGGTCTCAAGAGCGGTATTTTCTGGGTGCTTATCTGATCTTGGTTTAGGCCTTGGGGGTTTGTACTTGGAAAGCATCGCCCTTGACTCGAGTGATAATTGCTTTACTTTAAATTGTATGCTTTGCTATGTTTGCTTCTGCTTAGTGTGTGTCTGGAGCTATCACTGTAGAAAGAGGTGGAGTGGGAGGGTTGGATTCCTATTCCTTTTTCCTTTATGCTCTTTTGGTATGTTGTTAGTTAATTTACCGCTCACTAAGACTGTTGTCTGACTCAAGGCTTTATGTTTTAACTCTTATTGCCTTGGGTTGTTCGTCCATTTTGGGACGGGCAGACTAGGTAGCAGGTGACAGGTGCTGTTCTTGCTTTCGACGATGCTGATGACGAAGACGAGCTGGAGGCTTGCATATTATTTTCTTACTATACGTACTGGATGTTCCGTTGCATGTATAATTCTCTGAGTGATATGTAGTGAGGCTTGATGTATTGACTATTCAGATGTTTGTATTCAACTATTATGAAGTTTTATATGATGACATTCTATTCTGTGAAGCTTCACTATATATATATTCTATTGTATTTTGTCCATGCGTTGTGAGTTACGATAGATTTTGCTGTTTTAACTTTACCTTGAAAATCGTCCATGGCTGCCTGGCACGCTTTACAGCGCACTATGTCTAGGTTCAGTGCAGGGGTCATGGGCGGTCGTCACATTTGGTATCAGAGCTTTGGTTAATCGATTTTACTCAACGTTCGCTGACGTAACTACGTATGAGAGACGTAATTGTATTTTGATGGATGATTACTATATATAATATAGTAGCTTAGAATGATTTTAATCCCTTATGCAGTTGTTTCTCAAGGTGTATTAATCATTCCTTTTAATAGATATTGAGAATGAGTAGAAGAGGGAGACCAGCTGCTAGGGAAGGTCGTGCTGTTGAGGGGGCTGCTGATTATGTTGCTATGTTCGAAGCTATGATGACTTCGATCATGAGAAGGATGCCAGCTCCGGGGCCGTCAGTAGATGTTGGAGTTCAAGTCCAAACTCCAAAACCAGTGGATTTTGCTAAGCTGTGTAAAGATTATACTGCTCTTGGAGGAAAGGTTTTCTTGGGAACGGAGTCAACTATTGAAGTCCAGAGATGGATGGATGCTTGTAGAAGGATCTTTGGTGATTTGGGAATCGAGGATGCGACTAAGAGGAAGTTAGCATCAAGACAGCTTCAAGGGAGAGCTTTTGATTGGTGGAACTCTATTACCATTGATACTCCGGAGGAAGAAATTACTTGGGTGCAATTCCAAGACAGATTTGAAGCTAAGTTCATTTCTACGGCTCAGAAGTCTGTTCTGTTTAAGAAGTTTGTGGAGCTCAAGCAAAATGGAAGACCAGTTCTTGAGTATGTTTCTGAGATTGAAGCTTTGTCCAAGTATGCCCGGTCATATATTGAATCTTCATACCAGAAGAATGAGAAGTTTGTGACAGGCTTGGACAGTTATCTTGGGAGGCAGTTGGTGGATCATTTGGACGATTCATTTGAGAAGCTTGTAGAGAAGGCTCTCAGGCATGAGAATCTGTTTCCTAAAGAGGGATCTGTTGTTGCTGTGACCAAGGGAGAGTCTAGACCACAACAGGGTGGATACAAGAAGAGGAAGCAGCAGCAAAAGGGTAAGGATGGCCAGAAGAAGCCAAAGGGCGAAGTGACCTGCTACAATTGTCAGCAGAAGGGCCATTTCTCCAGAGATTGCAAGAATCTGAAGGTGCCGGTGAAGTGCCACAACTGTGACAAGCCGGGGCATGTCAAGAGAAATTGTCTAGAACCGCGAAAGGACAAGCAGATTGTGCAAGCTTATGCTTTGGGAGCTGTTCCATCATCTTCGAAAGCTCCTACCGTTGAAGAGAAAGGAAAGAGTGTGGTGGTTCAAGGTACTCTTTCCATATGTGGTGTTCCTGTTAGAGTGATATTTGATACTGGGGCGTCGCATTCGTTTGTTTGTAATGAGCTTGTAGGCCAGTTAGGTTTAGAACCGGATATCGTTGATAGGCCATTGGTCGTGACTAATCCAGTTGGGGGTTCGTCTTGTTTGTGTATTCTATGCCGTGGTCTGATTGTATCGAGTCATGATTGCTCTTTTGTTTGTGATTGTTTTGTTCTGAAATTTGCGGGGTTCGAAATTATTTTGGGTATGGACTGGCTTAGGAAGTATGCGGCAAAGGTTGATTGTGATAGGTTGGAGGTGACAGTCGAGAATGTGGAGGGGCGAAAGATTGTGATACGATGTAAGCATGAAGAAGGCGTCTTCATGAGCTTCATGTATTCGCTGGTTGTTCCACGGGATGGACTGTCATCTATGCCAATCGCTAATGGATTTGAGGATGTCTTTGACGAGGTCAAAGGGTTACCGCCGCATAGAGAGATCGAGTTTCGAATAGATCTAGTTGAAGGAGCCAGACCTGTTGTGATACCTCTTAGGCGGATGGCGCCTAGGGAACAGCAGGAGTTGAAGGTGCAGGTTGATGACCTTTTACAGAAAGGATTCATTCGGCGTAGTGTGCCCGAATGGGGTGCACCAGTTGTGTTTGCAACCAAAGCAGATGGATCGTTGAGGTTGTGTTTGGATTATCGTGAGCTAAATAAGGTGACTAAGAAGAACAAGTATCCATTGCCGAGAATCGATGACTTGTTTGATCAGCTTCACGAAGCTAAGGTGTTTTCTCAGATGGATTTGGCAACAGGATTTCTCCAGTTAAGAGTGGCTAAGGATAGTGTGCCGAAGACTGCTTTCAGAACACCATCCGGTTTCTTTGAGTGGCTGGTAATGCCATTTGGATTGACTAATGCGCCAGCATATTTTGTGGATCTTATGAATAGAGTGTTCAGAGATCAGTTGAGCAAGTTCGTACTAGTGTTCGTGGATGATATTCTGATTTATTCCAGAACTAAAGAAGAGCACAAGACGCACTTGCGTATTGTTTTGGAAATCTTACGGAAACATCAACTGAAGGCTAAGTTTTCGAAGTGTCACTTCTGGAAGAGTGAAGTGAGGTTCTTAGGCCATATTATTTCTGGAAATGGAATAGCGGTTGATCCCGCCAAGATAGCAGCAATCCAGGATTGGGTTAGACCTAAGAATGCATCGGATGTGAGAAGTTTTCTTGGATTAGCAGGATATTATCGTCGGTTTATCAAAGACTTTTCCAAGGTAGCTGCACCGTTAACAGGATTGACGAAAAAGAATCAAGTATTCAGATGGGATGCTAAGTGTGAGCAAGCTTTCAGAATCCTGAAAGAGCGACTGACAAGTGCTCCTGTTTTGACTATTCCAAGTGGAAATGATGAGATGGTGGTTTACACCGATGCATGTGGTACTGGACTTGGAGCAGTGCTGATGCAGAAGGATAAAGTTGTTGCGTATGCAAGTCGACAACTGAAGCCGCATGAAAGGAATTATCCGACTCATGATTTGGAGTTAGCGGCGATTGTTTTTGCTCTGAAGATGTGGAGACATTACTTATTGGGAGTTTGATTCGAGTTGTTTACAGATCATAAGTCGTTGAAGTATCTTTTCTCCCAAAAGGATTTGAATCTTTGGCAGCAACGATGGCTAGAGTTTTTGGCATCATATGATTTTAGTATAGCCTATACTCCGAGAAAGGGTAACGCAGTGGCAGATGCGTTAAGTCGAAGACATGCAGGATTGGGAGCCATGTTTTCAGAATGGAAGAGCCTCGAGTATTTAGTTGGATTTGACTTCAGGTCCAGATGTGAATTGGAACTTGAGATGTTGGCTAACTTATCGATAAGAACGACTCTTGTGGAAAGAATTGGCGAGAGCCAAAAGCGAGACGGAAAGCTTGTCAAGATTATCCGTGATTTGGAATCTGGATTGGATCCAGAAAAGGATAAAGGATTCGAGGTCGATCGAGAGGGTTGGCTTCGGAAGCAAGGACGACTAGTTGTTCCCGATATAGATGAATTGAGAAATGAAGTTCTGAAGGAAAGTCATCACTCGAAGTTGACAATTCATCCAGGTGGAAACAAGATGTATCGGGATATGAAGAGAACCTATTACTGGGAAGGTATGAAGAAGGATGTTGGAAATTTTATTTCCAAGTGCATGAACTACTAGTTGGTAAAAGCTGAGCAGAAGAAGCCTAGTGGATTGCTTCAGCCGTTAGAAGTTCCTACATGGAAGTGGGAGCAAATATCGATGGATTTTATTGATGGACTACCTAGAACAAGAACAGGAAATGAAGGGATTTGGGTCATTGTAGATCGTCTGACTAAGAGTGCAAGATTCATTCCTGTTCGATCGACTAGGACTGCATCAAAGTTGGCTGAGTTGTATGTTAAGTTGATAGTTCGATTCCATGGTATTCCGAAGAGTATAGTGAGCGATCGAGATCCATTGTTCACTAGTGGATTTTGGAAGAGCTTCCAGGAAGTTTTGGGAACCGAGTTGTGTTTGAGTACAACTTATCACCCCCAAACAGATGGTCAGACCGAGAGAGTCAATCGAGTTTTGGAAGATCTCCTTAGAGCTTGTGTTTTGGATTTCGGAGGATCATGGGAAGATCACCTTCATTTGGTAGAATTTTCGTATAATAACAGTTACCAGTCAAGCATTGGTATGGCACCATATGAAGCATTGTATGGAAGACCGTGTAACTCTCCGACATGTTGGTTAGAGACTGGAGAAAAACTGATACTTGGGCCAGAAATGATTCGACAGACTTCGGATTGTATAGAGATCATTCGGCAACGAATGAAGGCAGCCCAAGACCGACAGAAAAGTTATGCCGATAAGCGTCGTAAGGATTTGGAATTCGACGTAAGTGATATGGTTTTTGTGAAGATTTCTCCACTGAAGAATGTTATTCGATTCGGGAAGAAAGGAAAATTGACTCCGAGATTTGTTGGACCATTTCCGATCATCGAGCGAATTGGAAAGCTCGCCTATAGATTGGAGTTACCAGAGAAGATGTCGGGTGTGCACAATGTTTTTCATGTATCGTATCTACGGAAGTTTGTGCACGACTCGAATACAGTGGTTTCTGCTGATAGCTGTGAAGATTTCGAAGTTGATCCACTCGATAAGAGACCTCGTAAGCCGCTTCGTGTTGTGGAAACCGACACGAAACAGCTTAGGAGGAAGGTAGTTAAGTTGCTCAAGATACAATGGAGTGATGATGATAACGACTGTACATGGGAGGTGGAAGAGAGGATGAAGGCAGCTCATCCCGAACACTTCAAGGTATGGCCCTAAGGTGTCATGTCATCTAACAACATTGTAACTTGTTCTAGTTTTAGAATTCTGTATGCTAAGCTAGAATTGGATGCATGGTTTGTTGATTGCTATGGATGGTAGGCATGCAGAATAGTCTTTGATTGCTCTATTTGTTTGGAATTTCGGGGGCGAAATTCCTAAGGGGGAGAGAATGTAACGACCCGTATTTTTTTTACGGATCAAACCATCGTAAAACAGTTGACATTAGGTTGCATTGTTAATAAGTTGTCCATAGTCTAAGTCCTAGGTCGTAGAGTTGTTAGGTCGGAGTAGACGACCTAAGAAAGTGGAGCGACCTAAGGATTTTGGGATAGGTCGTATAGGAGTTTAGGTCGACTAGAGCTTAAGTCGTTTGGAAGTTGAGTCGTGAGGTAGCTTAGGTCGTGGGGTAGGTTTGGTCGAGTGAACGACCTAAGGGATTGGAGTAACCTACAGGATCTGTCCGAATTAAGTTAGTAGGCGACTTATAGGAATTGGCGACTTAAGATAGTGGCGACTTAGGAGTTAGCGGCTTAGGGATATCGACTTAGGAAACTGGGGTGAGTTAACGACTTAAGGAGATAGGTCGGAGACAGTTAAGTCGTTGAGTCGCTATAGCATGATTAGTTAGGTCGTAGACGACCTATGATAGTATACTGTGTATAGTTAGGTCGTGAGGTGTTAATTCGTAACCCAGCTAAGTCGCAAAGATCGTTAGGTCGTATCCCAGTTAGGTCGCGACTTATGTTAGGTCGCGTGGATGCTTAAGGGGTTAGGTCGTGTAGCATTAAGTCGCTAAGTCGTATCTCGTTGAGTCGAGTAAGTTGATAGGTCGTTAAGTCGTACCTTAGTTAAGTCGCGTGAGGACTTATGTTGTTAAGTCGCTAGGTCATGCGCATGTGTGTTAGGTTAGGTCGTGCGAAGGCTTAGGTCGTTGAACTGTTGAGTCGTAAGTCGTAGGGATGGTTAAGTCGTAAGTCGTGGTATTTATGAGTCGTAGGTCATGGATTTTCTTAAGTCGTGGACGACTTAAAAGCGAGCATACGACTTAGGGGATTTCAGCCTATAAATACCCGGGTTTTCTTCACTTTTTGGGATCCGGATTTCGAAGCGACGAAGTGCTGCCATTTTGAGAGCTCGAGTTCTACACTTCTTCACTTCTTTTCTCCACTCTAATCTTGTGATTCCTTCCATCCAAATCGAAGATCAAATCGAAGATCCAAGAGCTTAGATTGAAGATCTACATCCATCGAAGAGAGATTTCATCGTTTGAAGCGGATTTGTGATAGATCGAGTTAGATCGTTCGCTGTCCAGATCTGAAGTGTGTAGCTTTTGAGGTGTTTAGGTGATTTGGTGAGTGGTGATTATCTCTCACACGGATCCAAAGGAGTATATCAGATCGTTGGCTTGATTTTGTGTAAAGTAGTGATTTTCATGCATTTTTGTAAACTTAAGTATAGATCCATTGTTCATGATGATTTGACATCCATTTTACTACATGTTAACCTATGCAAGTTCATTCATCAAGATTATAGAGATATTGCTCATGTTTTCATGCTTGTTAGACTTTAGACTCTTTATTTACGAAATTGCCATTATTGTTATAATTGTTCATTAGATCATATTTGAATGCTTGATTACTTGGATTAATGTTTGACTTGATTGATTGCTATGAATTAGTTGATTGATGATTTGATTTAGACAAGATGGTCGAAGATGATTCAAAAGCTAAGGGAAAGGCTCTTGAATTGGGAAAGCTGCTCGTGGCATATGTAGCGGATGATGAAGCTCATATGGATAGATTTGATGATGATGATGTTGAGATGAGGCTTTGCTAGGATGTGATGAAGCGAGGAATGATATGAGATAGTCTTGGTCTAATCCAGACGGGATCATTCCAAGCATGTTGATAACTCGGTGAAATGGTTCGAGTTTGAGGATAATGGTTTGCTCGAGAGGCGCTTGAGCTAGTATGGAAATAGTCGTCGAGGAGGATGACTAGAAGGCTGAGATCTCATCGTTGTTGAAGGTTCTAGCATGCTCAAAGCAAGAGTACGTTGGGAAGATTCGATAGTCCCTGAAGGTTACTGATTGGTAGTTGAGTACTCTGGGCAGATTCGATAGTCCTAGGCACGAGTTTTGACGACGTGCGGAGTTATGTCTAGAACCGGGGTTTCCATTAGCCCTTGACGGACGGATGAAAGAATGAGCCGATCATTCAATTAACGATGATATCGAAGCAATGATAACGGTGATAGCCAGAGTCATAGATGTTTGGTTGTATCGTCATTCGGTCTCAAGAGCGGTATTTTCTGGGTGCTTATCTGATCTTGGTTTAGGCCTTGGGGGTTTGTACTTGGAAAGCATCGCCCTTGACTCGAGTGATAATTGCTTTACTTTAAATTATATGCTTTGTTATGTTTGCTTCTGCTTAGTGTGTGTCTGGGGGCTATCACTGTAGAAAGAGGTGGAGTGGGAGGGTTGGATTCCTATTCCTTTTTCCTTTATGCTCTTTTGGTATGTTGTTAGTTAATTTACCGCTCACTAAGACTGTTGTCTGACTCAAGGCTTTATGTAACGATCGCGATTTTTGGACGCACGAAAGTCGACATTAATACGTCCACTATATCAAATGCCGCGCAATCGAATGCCGGAAAACCAAACCATTAGGGTTAAAAGAAGAGGTAGAAGAAAAGATAGAAGAAAAAGAAAGAAGAACAGCTACAGAAAACACAGAATCAGAGATAATATCAGAATCTCACATTTCGCAGCGGAACAAAATATAATAGATAATCACTTGTCTTTTAAACAAAGAACTATATCAGTTTATACATACATCAATCAGAGTCAATATACAACTCAATACAACAATGGACATTATATAAACCTGTCCTCATACAGAATACACAGTGGAAATAAATAACAAGTACGGAAGTACGTCTCGCCATCCAGCTTATCCCCAAAGCTCCAGAATATCCAGAATATCCTGATAAAAATAACTCTAGGTTGCCCGTGTGGAAAATTATGGGCACCCATAGTTTAGAAGGGAATAATATACTCCGAGTCAGTCATGGTGACTGGTGTGAGATCGTAAAACAGTTATTTTCACAAAGAAAATAAAATAGATTCGCAATGCTTTTGGAAAATGAAACTACCATAAGACCTCCCACCACACACACAATGCAAACGCAGAATTGGAGGAGATTTCTTCTTATGATAGTCAAAGATGCTTACTACGCCAATCATTGGATATTATTATTAATGTCTAGTGTGGAAAACATTTCGAAAGTATAATATTAATCTTAGCCAGCATAGACATTCCGAACTATGCCTACTGTAGCTACCATCTAAACAGTAGGGCGCCACCATAAGTAAATGGCAGGTTCTACAACTAATACCGTACAAGGTTCGTATTGTTTCTTTGGATTTTCCAATAAATGGTCAGGCTAAGGAACTTCCTTTCCTCCTGCCGAATAGGATCGCCTCTGGCTGGACGTCCCGAGAGACAAACTGCTCTCTACCAAACAAGGCCGGGTTACCCCTGTAATAGGTAACTCACGAATATGTCATCACCCGATCCTTTGGGACCTTTATCCGAGCGCTCGGTAACCAACATCACACATCATAAAGAAAGTGTATCCACATGAGTAAGTATCTGGGCTCCATACCATGATACCACCCCTTTCCAGAAGGAAATGAAATACCCTAAAGGGTGCGACCCTCATAACCTTACCGCAACATTCCTGTTTCGACCATTTCCGGGTTGTTGAGGCCCTGACGAAGTATCGTCCACAAAGCTACGCTTTTTTCAAAAAGCCACGCTTTGGGTCAACAAATGATCAACCTATGATCACAAAGATAAATGATCAAACAAATGATCATATCACAAATGATCAAACACTGATCATCACACAGCAACACTCAGCGTGCCACGTTACCAAATTGGGAATATATCGCTGATAAATTTCAACTACATAACCTCTGAGCTCGTACGTCTCAGAGAAGGGTGTTAAGCTAAGAGAATAAATTCTCCGCCAACAACAGATATGTATTTGAAAGAAATCGGCTTTATATCTCAATTTGTAACGTCAGACATACAATCCATACAAGTCTGTTCCGGGATCGAACAGAACCGAAGGCACTTCTCACGAAGCCCTTGCAAATCCGGATAATTTCCAATCACGTCCGGACTTCCCGTCACTAAGGGTGATAAAACCTCTAAATCGGAGATCAACCGATGTAGAGTAACTCGACGGTAATCCTTCCGTTTTCAAAAATATCCGGTCTTCAACACTGGTCATCAAATGCAATTCATAACGACGTATCGCATATTCGGAATGGGTTATACGACCCCATGGTCCTTTCCCGGCTAACCCGAATAGTGAGCGCTTATTCAAAAATAAGTGTGGCATTCAAATTCATCCAATTCACAACAAATACCCTTTCAAGATAATTATTGATAGTCGGTTATTTAACTATCAATAAAGATGCGCAACATCATCAGATTCCAAATAATTTCCCCAAATTATTTTATCTTTAAAAATATCTTTACTAGATATATAATTTCCATACTTCAATAAAAATAAATCAATATTTATTTTTCTAAACAGTTTCCATTTCCTTTTAAAATTCCATAGTGAATTTATATTTCAAATATCTACTGATATTCGATTTTCAAATCGATTTCAATATTCACTTTCGATTTATCTTTACAAAGAAGATAAATTCTCAAAAAACGTTTCATTTCATTTTGGAAAACATTTCCATACTTATTTAATAATAAGTAATTCACAAATCTATTGATTTTCAACACTTGGAAAATATTCGATATACTTAAATCAAAATTAAGTATAAATTCATTCTTTAAGGAAATCATTTACTATAACAACATCTATTTGAGTCAAAACGAATGTTACGTAAAACATCGTTACGACGACTCAAAATCACTAGTATAGGGATTCGAAATTAAGATAGATATGTAAATCCCAATACTTATAAAAAAAACATTTCCTTTCGGAAGTCATTTACTATAACAACAGTGTTATAGTCCACCATTTCCTTCTATTTCTCGAAAACGTCTATTTCAACAATGAATGTTGAAATCTATGATTTCGATATTCAATACATTTTAAAACATCTTTAAATCAATTAACTTCATTTTTAAATGTCACTTTCCCAAAACATATCCATTTCACTTAATAATATATTCACTGTCCAAAATCGTGAATATACTTCACTAACCATATTTCATTATTTTCTACACATTTTATTTTAAGAATTATCCACTATCCAAAATCGTGGATAAAATTCCCTTAATAACCTTCTATATTAAATTCCTCAATTTTGATTGATTTCAAATTTATAAAACAACGTTGTAAATTCTACTTTCTAACAACTTCGATTTAATAAATCTCCTTTTATTTACAATTTCGATCAATATTCCATTTAAAGGCAAAATCCAATTTATAAGTTAATTTCTTATAAATCTTTCATTCTACATTTTCATCCATTTTATAACTTCACAATTTATAAATCTATAAATTTCATTCACTTACGGATTCCATAATATTTCATTTTTAACACTTATAAAAACTCATTTTATAATTTCAATATTTTTAATTTATAGATATCAACTTTATAAATCTTTTATATAGACCATTTACAATATTCAAAAATCCCAACTTAAACCATTTTATAAATAAATCAACTTTTATTTCAAAAATCACACTTTGGTTATATTTCACCAAAAATCTTAACTTTAAAATTTCAAACTTTATTTATTGAAATAAATCAATTCAAAAATTCAATAAAACGTCTACTTTCAAAAATCACTTTAAAATCCTTTTAAAGTAAAAGTCGTTATTTTTAAATTTCAAAACTGAATCCGATGATGCAACAGCACCAACTAGTCAATCACAACAACAAACATCATATATCAATATGATAACAGAATATACATCAATATCTGTAAATAAATAAATACTGGTGAGGAATCCAGTTGGATCCCTCCAACCTGTTTCCCTGCATCCACAGACGTTAGCACAATACCAATTCCACTTCGAGGTGGAATATCGCGGTATATGGGTTTTATAAAAATCATCCGCTTACTAACGGCGCAATAGGGTCTCATCTGCTATACAATGCGGGAAATCAATCAATCCAATATATACATATGCCAATATGTATATATTGCTATATATATATATAGATAGATATATCCTACTATATCTAATATCACATTACAAACAGTCAATCAATCAATCAATAACTGTAAAATTAAAATTTCCTTCGAGTGAGAAAATCTCACCTTTGCTTTATTTTGCAATCCATTTTCCAATTTGACCATTCCTTCACGGTTTCAAATCTTGTATAAATAATTTATACAATTTATTAATATTCGAATTAATCGAATAATAAATTTCCATTTTAACAAATTTAATCTACTATTGATTTAATTTAACTTAATGATTTAATTTTAAATCAAAGGATTAAATTTTAAACAAATTTCCTTTAATAAATTATTTTTCTTTTGTGACAAAGATACTTTAGATTCAACTACACAAATAATAAAATTTTAAACTGTCTTTACAATTTAAAACTGCTGCATACCTAAATCTTATATATATATTTCAGTTCAAAAATGATAAACAATATATAACTTCATTCAGAAATTTCTCTCTATTTAAAACTATTTCTGTTTATAACTGAAAATATTTTTTTTATTTTATCTTTTTAAACAGCAAACTGTTGTGTATATATATAAACTTACTGTAATAATTTTCTTTTAACTATATATATATATATATATATATATTTAACAGTTTCGTTTAATTGAAAAAAAATAACATCGAGATTACCTCATTGCAGATCAATCCCAAGCTCGAACCACCCAAAATCACGATGCCACGCCATCGACCACCGAAGCCCAAAAATCCATCACATCCCTGCATCCACGCACTGCCCCTTTTCTCGCGAATCGTGTCACGACCCTGAAATTTAAATTTATTTAAATTTATAATTTAATGAATTCTTGAGTTAAATTTATGATTAAATAAATTTTAGATAAAAATTTGTAAATTAAATTGATTAAATGGAGCGAGTTTCCCCGATAGCCAAGTATATTCTGTATAAATCATTTGAGATTAAAATATTGTAAATAGTGTATATGTGAGTATATGTGTGTATATTGAATGTATATATATATATTTAGGTATATACGAGTAAATTTAATATATATATGTAGATATATATATTTCTATTTGAATTTAAAACTTAAATAAATGATTTAATAATGATTGATAATAAGTATTGAGTTATAAATAGAATTAAAATGAGTAAGATAACAATAAATATTTAAACTAGGAATAGAAAATAAATTTGACCAATTCAAATAGATATAAATATAAAAGATGAACTATAAAAAAATATAAAGTAACACTTATGTAAATTCTAACAAAACAACATATAGAATAAAATAGGAAAAAAAACAAAGTTGAAAACAATCAACACTTAAATACAAAACAAATCAATGTAAACCATCCCTAGTTTCATCTTTCCAGCCGAAGACAACAAGTGTATAGATATTATACAGGCTTGTAAAAGAAAGAAAACAAATAAACAAAGTACAAAAGGAAATATCAAACAAGCTCATAAATGCAGACCCCAAATTTGTCATCTCAGCCGAGACAGGAGATACAAAATCAAGTATAGGCAAATTAAAATAAGTATAGATTTGAACAATGGCATTTAATGTTTACATCTCTAGAAGCCTACCTGCCTTACCTCTAGTCCATGTCAGCCACGCCTATAATTAAATAATAGAATCACCTGTACAAACAAAGATATCACCTTGTATAAAGAAAAACAACATCACCACTTCATTCCATTCGTTTGTTTTCAAACTTAGCAGTGAAAACAAAGCTTCCACTTATACAAGCTCAAATTCAATTTAACAAGGAAATAAAACCAGAAAACAAATTCAACTTAATCAAGCAATGCAAAGATTCAAAACTGGAAACAAATAAAAATCAGAAAGAAGATAAAAAGATCAACTAGCAACTTTTAAAAGCCTGCTTTCGAATTCAAAATGATGATGCTCTGTTCTTTCTTTTAACCACGGTGAGCAAACTTCTTTCCCTTAAATTTGAACTTCTTCTTGTTCTCTGCCTTATTCAAGATCCAAGTGAGTAACAATTTTTACTAAATGAACTTTAGTGTTAATTTAGTTGCTTGTTTTTATACTGGAATTAAGTGTGTTTGCATGCCATAATTAAAGTTCATTACTGGTATAACATGTGAGTCACATTTTGATAATTATTTAAGTTAAACAGGGTTGCCTAATTTAGTATGATTTTTGTTGCCTGATTGTCTCTGGAAGTAAGATGGCCTGTGTATATTTATAAGAATGTTTGTGTGTATATGGATGAATAATGTGTGCACATATGCTGTTGTCTGTAATGTCTCTGTTTTCCAGAGTCAAGTCCAGTTTTTTTTATTTAAATCCCCTACCTCTTGATCGAAGCATTGTTATGATTCAAGTTGTAAACAAAAATTATTTGTATGGTCATAAGTTTAAGTTTAAAAATTCAATTAGGTAAAAACAAATTTAAACTTGCCCTGGAAACTAAATGGATGGGAAGACAGGAGTTTTGTTCAAAATTTAAATCCTCTAATTCATAAATTTGGGTTGTATATCTGAAACCTTATAGGAAACATGATTTTTAAAAACAGAAAACACAATTTTAAACATTGAATTATGGGAGTAGTTCATGTTGTTCTCGAAATGGTGTTTGGGGTGTTTTCTGATGAACAAGGTCAAAAGTTTAAAAATATCCTTAAGTAAAATTTGGAAATAGTTTAAACTGGAAGACATTATACAGTGGAAGCTCTAAATCTGGTCAGATTCAAATATCATGATTTTACATTTCGCTTACACCACCTGATTTGATTTGTAAAACTAGGATTTTTAAAACTAAACTCAGAATTTTCAAGCAAGTATTTTGCGAGAGGTTTAAGGTTGAACGGAAGTGGAGTTTGGGTCGAATACTGGCGATCTAGGGAAGGAGAGGTCTCGGGGTTTTGTCTGAAGGTAGGCGGGTGATCAGTGATGCTGGGAAAATTGTTAGGATGGAAATCAAGGAATGGTGGAGGTTGCAATTGCCTTTTCTTTCCTGGAACCCTAGTTAAACTAAGTTAGGTAGTTCGATCAATTCCGGGTTCTAGGATGGACCGAGTGCTGCTAGGTTTTGGGGGATGATAGTTCGAACGTAGATGAAGGTGTGGCCGAAGTTACTGACGCTCCGGTGGTCTACGCAGCGGTGGCGAGGCGATTTACTGATGATGGGTTTAAGTCGAGAAATGGATCGAGCAGCCCAATTTCGAATTTCGATGAAATCATCGCAGCTGGCGTTTGAGATGATCGATGAAGTCGTAGGTGACTTGTGGAGGGGCCCGGTGACGATCGGAGAAGCTCCGATTGTATGTGCACGTGCACCGTGCCTCGGCGTATAAATGGGTTTTCTTTGGTCGTTGCAGTGGGAAGGGAGAAGATGAAGTCAAACTCGAAGGGGTATTCGAGTAGGAGCTGGGTTGGCTCGGGTATTTCTTTCGTGATTGCGTGGGGAAGCAACAGTTAAGACAAACTGTTTTTAAGAAGAAAAAAATATAATACGAGGAGAGGAAGTACTCGGGGAAATTGGGGTTTGTCTCGGAGCAAACCAGGGGAGACTCGAGTAGAATTTTTGTGCAGGGTTCAAACCGTACCGGTTATTACAGTTTTTAATTTATTTTGTTTGTTTGTTTTAAATTTAAATCTTAAAGCAGAAATGAAGATAAATAGTTAATTTAAAAAGTATAATTACTTAATGGTAGGGAATTAAAGGAAATTAGTTACTTAGTGAGATTTATTTAGTTAATTGGATTTGTTAAGTCAATTACCTAAGTTTAAATTTAGTCAAAATAATCATTTAACCATTTGGAAAATATAAGTACTTAGAAGAAGAAATTAATTGACAATTATCGGATGTAATTAATTAAATGACAATGGGTAATTTGGACATAAATATTTGTTATTAATCAAGGGGTTAACCAAATTTATTAATTAAAGAATTAAATAAATACTTGAAATTAATTGAGATAAATTAAAGGTTAAATTGATTCATTAATTAAGATTGATTTGTCAATAATTAAAATTGAACTAATAAATGATAAAGAGGGATTTTATTTCAAATAAATTGTAATTAACTTACGATAATTAACCTAGATTTAAAAATTAATACATCTGATTTAAATTTAGTCAACAAATGAATTTTTCTTGTGAATGTTTGAACTTGACCGAATGATAAATTGTCTGATATCCCTGATCTGTGATACTTTGTGACATATCCTGATTTTATGTTGTGATCTGTAGTATACTTGATTATCTGTGCTGTAATTTATTATCTGTGATATATATATATCTGTGATCTGTATATGAAAGATAAGCGGTATAGTTTATATCGTTTATCAACTATAATTCTGTATTCTGATCTGTGATGATTCATCGAGTTGCACTATTGTGTGTGAAACCCCTAGACCACACTGTTACACACACAATACGGATTTCACGTGGAAATCGGTTAAGTCACAGATAATTTAAATTTGATATTTTTGAAATTGAAATTTTAATTTCAATTGATTTTGAAATTAGAAATTTGGGGTTTAAAGTGAAAAAACTTTTTGAAATGGAATTTCAAAGATAAAAGTTATTTTGAATAACTTAACCGAGTTTTGAAAATTTAAATAATTAGCTTTAAATTTGAATTCAAGTTTGAAATTAAATCTATGATTTGGAAACTAGGGATAAAAGATGATATAAAATGTGTTTGTATGAATTTAACCATTTTAAAAGTATTAATTTGGGAATTTGAATTTAAACCAAGAATTTCAACTCGTATGAATGAATCAGATTTCCAAATTGAAAACTGTTGTTTTCAAAAGAATAAAAGCTTTTAGATAAGAAGTGAAATTCCAATTTAGGTAAAGGAATTTCAAGATTAAATTGAAAATGATTTTTTTCCATGTTATGAATGAATTCTTTTTGAAAGCTATGAATTAAATCTGTTTACTTTTAACAGATTTAAAAGTGATGTTTTGTTTAAACCCATTCGAAATGAAATTGTTTTGAAAGCTATTAGTTAAATCTTTGATTTAAAGATTTAACGAGTTAATTAAACTGAAATGGGAATCGATTTGGAAAATCTATGAATGAGTCTTTGTGGAATTAAGTGAACTTTGTGAATTGAATCTTTTTGTTTAAAAAGATTAAAATGGTAATTTGTTAAACCATTTGAAAAGAGAAGTTTGGGTTTAAAATTGTGACTTAATTGAAATCCCATTATCCATTTGTTTTTAAATATTTCGCTCACTATTCGGGTTAGCCGGGAAAGGACCTTTGGGTCGTATAACTCATTCCGAATAGT
The DNA here is from genome assembly GCA_030737815.1 of Allium fistulosum. Taxonomy (NCBI): domain Eukaryota; kingdom Viridiplantae; phylum Streptophyta; class Magnoliopsida; order Asparagales; family Amaryllidaceae; genus Allium; species Allium fistulosum. The sequence continues at coordinate 243,572,717 of CM060902.1, forward strand.
GATACGTCGTATATGGATAGCATTTGAAGACCGGTGTTGAAGACCGGATATTTTTCGAAAATGAAAGGACAACCTGTCGAATGTCTATGCACTGAGTCGCGCCGGTATAGAGATTTATATCACTCTTTTGTGACAGGAAGTCCGGACGTGATTGAAAGTTATCCGGAATTGCAAGGGCTTCGTGAGAAGTGCCTTCGGTTCTGTTCGAACCCGGAACAGACTTGTATGGATACATGTCTGACATTACACTTTGAGATATAAAGCCGATTTCTTTCAAATACATTTCTGTTTGGTGGCGGAGAATTTATTCTCTTAGCTTAACACCCTTCTCTGAGACGTACGAGCTTAGAGGTTATGTAGTTGAAATTTATCAGCGATATATCCCAATTTGGTAATGTGGCATGCTGAGTGTTGCTGTGTGATGATCAGTGTTTGATCATTTGTGATATGATCATTTATTTGATCTTATATCTTTGTGATCATAGGTTGATCATTTGTTTGACCCGAAGCATGGCTTTGTAGAAAGCGTAGCTTTGTGGACGAGACTTCATCGAGCCTCACACCCCGGAAATGGTCAAAACAGGAAGGATGCAGCAAGGTTCTAGGGAGTAGCGCCCCTTAGTGTATGTCATTCCTTCTGGATAAAGGTGGTATCATGGTATGGAGCCCAGATACTTAACCTCTGTGGTTGCTGCAAATTTATTACTTTGTGGTTTGTTGGAAATCGGGGATCCTCGGGAAGATCGGTGACGATCGGGGGATGGCATACGCGTGTCAGTAGTTACCTACTTTTGCAGAGGTAACCCGGCCTTGTGTTGGCAGAGATCTAACCGTAATGTTAGGTTATTTCTCGGGTCGTCTATTCCAGGGACATACCCATCGTGGATAGGAAGTTCCTTAGCCTGATCATTTGTTGGAAATCCAAAGAAACAATACGTGACTTGTACGGTTTTAGTTGTAGAACCTATCATTCACTTATGGTGGTCACCACTGTTTGGATGGTAGCTATAATAGGCATAAGTGCGGAATGCCTATGCTGGCTAAGATTAATATTATACTTTCAAAATGTTTTCTCTACACTATGCACTAATAATAATATCAAAAATGATTTGATTTTGCGTAGTAAGCATCTTTGACTATCATAAGGAGAAATCTCCTCCAAGTCTGCGTTTGCATTGTGTGTGTGGCGGGAGGCCTTATGGTAGTTTCATTTTCCAAAAGCATTGCGAATTGACTTTAAAAATCTCTGCTATTTGTTTTTAAAGATAAACTGTTTTTGTTGCTCACACCAGTCCCATGACTGATCCGGAGTTTATTGTTTATTTCCTAAACTCTAGATGCTCAAAATTTTTCTACACGAGCAGTCTAGAGTTTGGTTTTTTTCAGATAGTCAGATTAGTAGATTTTCTGGAGCCAGTTCAGTCTTTGGATATGGACTGCACTTGCTTATCTTTGTGTCTCGTTATTTGGAGTTCAAGCTATTTCTGGATTTGTCTTTGAAGATGAAGATTATCCGCTGTTGGTGTTATCGTTTTCTATTCCGCTGCTATTTGTTGTATCATATCTCTGATGTATATTGATATTCATTGTATCATTCTGTTGTATCAGATATTGTATATCAATATATTATTCTTTTATTCCGCTGTGTTATTTACTTAACTGTTGTTATAAGCTCCCGAGAACCAGATTCGGCATTTGAATCTACGGCATTTTGAGTACAAGGGAAGTACGGGTGCCGATTTTCGAAGGTCGATTTTTGGGTCTTGACAAGTGGTATCAGAGCTAAGGTTGAACTTTAGCTCAGGAGTGTAACACATTAAGTAGCTCATTAGAGATAGAGTGAAGTAAACTCTAGAATGAGTAATCTCTCAGATATCCGTCTGAACGTCTCAGTAAATTCTCTTACTATCCACTTGTAACGACCCGCTATTTTGTACCATTCAAATCGACAATAAATCCACACATGTCTGACTTGAATAATTCAAAATATCAGATTGTTAATTTAAATTTGGCAAAAACTCAACATATGCAGTAAATAAATCAATCACAGAATCACAGACACAGAGTAATACAATAATACGCAGCGGAATAGATAAAATAGTAGTTCATGAAGCTACTATATAAACATCAGAGTTAAATAAAATACAGCAGAATATCTCAAATGTAGTGAAGTCTCCAATACAACAGATGACTTCTCTGAACGAATCAACTAGAAGAGCTGAAAGCTGAGGCGATAGTTGGATCTCCAAAGGAAGCTCCAAACTCCAAAGGTGAGTCTCAAATGCTGTTTCACTCGGTCTGACCCGAGCGTAAAGCAAAAACACAAAACACTCGAGTCAGGATTAACATTCTTATATAAATAAATCCAACTCAAGTGAAATATCAACTGAAATACAAGTAACTTAAAGGATGTTTGGGATAACCATCCTCTAAGGATCTGTAGAACTATCTACAAGGTGGGAATATACACTATGACACCGTAGCCATTTCAATTTAATTTATACTTCAAAACCCCAAATATCATTTCATTTCAAATATAACTATTTTCCAAAATAGTATATATAGGTTAAATAATTTATAAAATAAAGTATTTATAATTTCCTTAAGTTCCATAAATCGGTTCAAATCAACTCAATTTCCAAATTCAAATTTATTCAAAGTTCAATTCATCAATTTAATTCATTTCTAAACAGATCATTTAAATTTTCAATATATATTTCAAAGCTTTAATATTCAACAATTTCAAAGTTAAATTTAACAGTTTCAAATAGCTCTTGATTTAACTTCATTTATTATTTAATCAGGGAATATTCACTTAATAAATTCAATATCATTTAACTAGCCTTAAATTTCATTTTTTTTACTAAATATTTCCTTAAATTTTTTTAAACAAGAAATATTCATTAAATTATTTAAATCAAACTCAAGTTATAAATCATATCTTACATCTCAATTTCAATAAGTTTCAAATCGGTTTAATTAAATAAAATTCTTTATTGAATGCAATTTCAACTAAATTCAAATTATCTTCCCCACCTCAACTTATTCAAATTATTACAAAAATCTATTTTGAAATGTATTTTAAATACTCAACATATTATATGTATTTAAATCCATCATTCCCATTTATATATAATAATTTAAGGCTCAACATTTATTAAAACCATATGTTTCTTTCCAAAACCATAAAATTCATTTTCAAAATATTTTATATATGGACCAACGGTGTCTGTATATATACATCATATGGTTAAGTGATACGGATATTTATCATTTCAATCCGAAATTTAAATATATACGGGTAGATATCGTTTCGACCCGTAATCCCAATTTCAATTCAAATGAAAATCGCTTGGGTTTATCATTTCAACCCATAACGAAATTCTCCTATTCTAAAGTCCGTTCGGGTATGTATCATTTCAACCCATAGTGAATTCTAAACTACAGGGAACTTGCAGAGTGATAACAGATACAAAAAATATAACAGCAGGCATATATCATCAGTATAAATAACAGATACGGGTGTTAGATGTCACAGGTGAACAGATATAAATAATAGTAATAACAGGCATATAATACTAGATACTGGTGTCAGATGTCACAGGTGAACAGATACGAATAACAGTAATAACAGGCATATAATACTAGATACTGGTGTCAGATGTCACAAGTGAACAGTTATAGATAATAACATATATAACAATGTAAATAACTACAGCAGCATATTTCAATTGCTATTTCAATTGAAATCAAATTTAAATAATAAAAGAACGTTAATCGTGAGTGATTGCTCACCTTTCGAGGCTAGAGAATAGACAACGAAATGAGATAGGCTACGAATCCAAGCACGAATTCCAAAGCAAGCAGTATTGGCACGAATTTGAAGGGTCAAAGCTGATAAATGGGAGTCGAAGAGAACAAATCAAAACCAGTCGATTTCAATGAAATGAAATGTATATTATATAAACATTTTCCTTAAACAAATACTCCATGTAAATGCCCTTTTAAAATGACACATTTACACATTACATTTATTACAAATCAAACATACACCCTAAAATACAATAATATATAATTATATAGATATACCGCCTATCACATGTATATATATAATATATAACAAAAACCCAATCACAACCGATTATCTAAACTCAATTAAACATATATACGTATATACAAACATAATATACTCCTTTTAAAAACGAATATAATATACATTATGACAACCTACACTATGCATACAAAAAGAACTCGTGCAGACTCACATATATAAGAGGACCCACACTAATGTTAATATAAAACAAGGCCAGAGCACATGTGCATATAATGAAGATTTTTTTTTTTTTATATATATATACCATAATTCAACATAAACAGACTCACCTATAAACTGATATGTACAACCGCATTAACCTCATATAATATATGACTTATACAATTATATAACCCTCAGATCCCATACTTTCGAATAAAACCTATGTATAAATGCACACATGAAGATCTGTCATAACATAAATAACTTATATACAAAGGTGTGCCAATAGATTAAATATAAAAACCCAAACCAGATCACATAAAACCTATATACTATCATATATAAACTCAACAGCCAAAGACTATACAAAATTCATTTTAAATTTGTAAACATTTATATGTTACCGATCAATATATAAACAAAACTAAAGAATATGGTAATCAAATATGTAACAACTCTTTATATATATCTTCATAATATAATATATCTCTTTATAAAAAAATTTAGTATACAAAAGAACAAGAAGAATGACAGGCTTCAAAGCAACAGGGATGGAAAAGCAAGAAAGGAAAAATATACAAAGGAAGAGCAGATTCCTTTGAGAAGTGTAAGCATAGAACTATATATAGCATAAATAACTTAAACCCCAAAACTGATAACTGATGGGTACAACAACTAGTATAAATACTAAATGACTTTCCTTACCAAATATACGCATGATACTCGGCAAGCAAGAGGAGGGGGTTGCGGACTTGATGAGGTGGTCTCGGCAAAGAAACGCACAGCCAGGAAATGGAGGTCGACCGCAAGGTGATGGGGCGGAGTCTCGGTGGCTGTCGCTGAGGTGAAGGCGTTGTCACATGGAAGCGGAGGCTTGTGGGATGGGAGGCAAGGCCGTGGTCTCGGCAAGTCTGGTGACTGGGTGCGGTGGTTGCATGTGGTGCTCTGCAGCCACGGTGGAGGTTGGGAAAAAGTAGGGGAAGACGAGTTTGCTCGGAGATGGCTGGGTGGAGAGTTCGGAGGGGCACGGTACTACTTGCGTGCATTGGCGTTGAAGAATAGGGGAGGCGAACGGAAAGGCGGAAGATGGTGGCTCGGTGGCTGCCGAGAGGGAGAGGAGGGAGGAAGATGAGTCGAGTGTGTGGTTGGGTTTTAGGTGAACACGCGGCCATACTTGGTCGAGAAGAAAAGATGGAATGGGAAAGGAGAGAGAACGTGAAAATGAAAAGAAGAGTGTCAGGCCACAATAAATAAATACAAAACAAATGAAAAGTTCCTGAGATAGAAGAGCCACAAGAAAAGGTAACGTACCACCCTAAGATCAAGCAATGAGAATAGTGAACGCTTGAACGTGGATTGGAAAAATTATTAAAAGCAACTAAAATTTTGAACAGTAGGAAAAGTAACAGCTACACAAGTGATTCTGAAAACAATTAAAGCAATTAATAGCTTGATTGGACATCACGTTTCAAATTTGAAACCGATAGAAAGTGAAAAGTTAAAAAGTGGTACCGCCACAACGGACCGTTATCAACATTTCCGTCGCGTATCGGACCTCAAAATACTGAAATAAATATACCATTGAGATCAGCACGACGAGACGATCAAAACGGTATACAGCTATCGGTGGTACGACAATCGTATCAAAAGTCGATAATCGGTACAAGAAGTGCTGCTATTTTGAAGAAAAATCCAAATGGAGCTAGAAACGTCCGAATTTGGAAAAACGAATTTCGCAGTCTGATTCAGAATGATCTGCATAAATTTTCTCCTGTTGACATATTTTGGTTTCGGAAAACTTTTAAATTCACTATTATTAACCGGTTTGATTTGAAATGAAATTTCACAGAAAAATAAACTTCAATATTATCAGATGAAAATTTACCAGTTGCTATATTAAAATAGACGTATTCCAAATAATAAATTTATATTTTCAAATTTTATTATTTAAAATTTTACAAAATTTCAATTAACATATTATTAAAACTATTAAAATTTACGGGTCGTTACACTCTCCCCCACTCAAAACCTTTCGTCCCCGAAAAGGAAGGAGGTAGAAGAATAGAACAACCAGACAGAAAAGATAGATTGAAAGTCAAAATTAAACAATAAATTTGAACTATATAAATTTTACTAAAAATTTTAAAACTTCATTTGCAATTCAATTATCCTATATACTTTAAAACCTTTCAAAAATCCATTTGTAAAATTTCTTGCTTCCTTTACTACCATTTATGTTTAAATGACACCTTTATAAATGTATGAAAATCCTTTGAAAACAATTATTTACATTATTACTTATATTTACAAAGAAGCTATTAAATCCACAATTCATAAATTTATTAATTCTATCTAAAATACTTTTCAAATATTTATAATAAATCAATAATCATTAACTTTAAATATGTTATAGTCAACCAGGAAAAGAAGAAGGACTTGGAAAACAGAATATAGATGAATAAATAAAGCTGAGCAGACAAGATAGATTCAAGGAATAATATCGGGCATGAATAGTTAATTTAGAACCATAAGGGTTTTGATTCCAAATATTGATACAAAATTTTCTTTGTTGGAAATACTTTTATTATAAAATACCTTTATAACGAAACAAATTTTCTTTTGAAAATACTTTTATAACTCGATGTTTCAACAAGTTTATCCTTGTTCCCGTAGACTCTGGTAGTGCGTTGATCAGGCGCAAAACTAGAATTCTCCAGGTACTTAGTAGACTTGTTTCAACACCCAGTGAAAATACTGGAAAAACTTTTAAAACCGATATGGAAAGTACAATCCAAACAACAAAACAAACAAAACCTTTGTCTAACCATGGTTCGCAGATACACAATGGTTACGCCTGGGTCCCCCAGGAAACAATCCATATCCGTAAGCTTTCTCAGCCCTGCGAGTTACGCCATGATGACTAGTAGAATGCAGGATACACAATGGTTACGCCTGGATCCCCCAGGAAACAATCCGTACCCCCAGGCAAGACTCAGCCAAGCATTTGCGCTACTATTCGCGACCTACACAGATTGCAGGATACACAATGGTTACGCCTGGATCCCCCAGGAAACAATCCGTACCCCTAGGCAAGACTCAGCCAGGCAGTTGCGCTATGCAGTCACGAGAGAAACATAAGACCATGGGTAACGCCATGGAATTCGAAGGACACTCGAGTATCATATCCGGAAAACCAAAAATCAGAGAGAATAATATCGATAGAATGAATCCAAGATGTGGCCACAAATCGGATATCAAGCAGAAGGCACTTTCCATATCTTTACTTCGAAAATATGTATCATATAGTACCTTTTCAAATCACTTTCAAATATCGTACTTATATAAAATCCATTATATATAAGGTTTAATTTTCAAATCAAATACTTTCCAAAATCAATAGTATATCAAATCATACTTATATAGACTTCAATTATATAAGATTTCACTTTCAAATTGAGTACCTTTTCAAATCTATAGTTTTCGAATCAGTTTCATACTCATACAAATCAATTTTATATAAGTTCGACGACTCCCAAATCAAGTTTTTAGTAACATAAGGTTCTCAAATTTCAATTTGTTTCAATATCAGTTCAATTTCAAAATCATATACAATTTCACCAAATTATTTCTTCACAAATTAATTATCTTTAGGTTCAAAGTTTCCAAAATAATAGATTTTGAAAATAAATCCAAATTTCCAAATCAATATAATTTAAGTCAACCAATTCATTTCCAAAATCAAATGTTTTCAAAATCATCTTATACTTACATAAGGTCTATCTTATATAAGGATCAAATTTTTCAAAATAAATTTCGCTGTATGAAGAGCCATATGGGATTGAATATCTTTGCTTTTATGGGTTATATATCTTTGTAATTTAAATTGGAATTTTCTTTTAGTAAGCAAAGATATTCTAACTCGACAGCTTTCAATTTCAGCGTCAAAATATATCAATGATATTAGGATATAAGATGTACATACGTCATCATTTCGCAAAATTACATTTGATCGCTCGCTCGATCACACAAGTTCGCTTTCGAACTAGTATTGTCCATTCGACTTCCCTAATGCGGATTTCGATATGGTTTCTCAACTAGAAGCCATCAGTCTCCTTGCACAGTCATATACTATGATAGAGAATTCTAGAATCGAGCCCAAAATCCATATCAAATATTCGCCATCAAAAATTGAATGAAAATCCTAACACGAAATGGTGTAATCCACCTCGAACTTGTGTACTCAACCAGGGTCAAATTAATTATGCAAATAAAACAGCATACGTACAACTTATATTTTTATTCCAACTTGTTGAATATATAGTTTCATAAAGATGTTATTAAGTTAAAACATTTAAACTAAACTTTATTCAAAATATTTTGAAGACCAAATTCTTTTAAAACATTTCAAATCTAAATTTCATATTAGAAAAATTTAAAATTTCCTTATACATATTCTTAACAAAACAGTTTCAACTTATTTAAATCATATTACTTCATACTTAAACATTCAAAACAAATTTATATACTTTATCCAATAATTCATACTTTTCAAAATTTCTTAGCTTTGAAAAGTTAACCTTGATTTGGAAGTACTCGAACTTCAAAATAGTCGAAGAAATCGTTTTCAAAATCAGTAAATCAATTTCAATAGATAGGGTTATATAAAATCCAAAACCCAAGGACTGAACACCGGCTTTCTTCAAATCATTTCAAATATATATATACATATATCTTTCGAATATCAAATCATACTTCAAAATTTCGAAATCAAAATTGGTTTCGCAAAATCACTCGCGTAGCAATGCTACTAAAGTGGCCTTTCCCTCACTCTGAAACTCGAAAATCAATGTCGATGATGCGTGCACTCATCACCGAAATTATTTTCCAGCGACATAAGTGAGTTCTGGACTTCTATTTTCTCAAACTTCTTTTGAAATTTCTTCAAAACTCATTAAAATCATTTGAAACATTTCTTATTCGGAAAATATTTTTAAATCATATTATTATTATATATTTCAAAATCTTAAAACCAATTTCAAAACACCGGGGTTCAATTCTCGAATTTCAAATTTCGAATCCTTCAGTTATAAATCATTTTTAGATAAATCAAATTTCTTATATAGTTTTCTCAAAATTACAAATCCTTTCGAAACCTCAAATTCTTATTTTAAAAGGGTTTATAATCTTTATCGAAAACATTTCACTTTTATATATAGAATATAATCATACTTATCAAAATAATAATTTCGGTTTAGAAACAATTTCTAAAATATAAACAAACCCGATTTTCAAATTAAGGACGATTCACGAACGGATTTCAAAACAAAGATAGAGATTCAAATTAGAGGGACTCTTGTCAAATAGAATTGTGATTCGAAGATAAGCTCGAACGAAGAAGAGATAATTAAATTTCAAAATAGAATATGAATATACTTATATAAATCGCGGACGACCTTAACCGGGTCAACCGTGACTTCAGGAACAAGATCGATGCAGAATTCCAAGAAAAATCAACATTCGATCGCAAGAGATAGCGGCATCTAAACCAAAGATATAGAAATCTCCGGTGAATCAATGCCAATTGTGAAGGAGTTTCACCCCTTCACAAATCATTCAAAGATTGGTGGGATCCTATTCTTATAGAGATCATTCGAAGTGGAGTTATGGGATACTCCATAATCAAAAGAATACAAATAGGGAGAGACAAGAATAAATTTTGGAACCGCAGGGACGTTCCAAAGTTCAAAGAAAATTCGAGTCAAAAGGAAGAGATTTAACTCGAACGAAAGTGATTCTGTAAATAAATTTAGAATATATGCTAAGTTTCGCCTAGAGCCAAAGCTCTGATACCAACTGTAACGACCCGCTATTTTGTACCATTCAAATCGACAATAAATCCACACATGTCTGACTTGAATAATTCAAAATATCAGATTGTTAATTTAAATTTGGCAAAAACTCAACATATGCAGTAAATAAATCAATCACAGAATCACAGACACAGAGTAATACAATAATACGCAGCGGAATAGATAAAATAGTAGTTCATGAAGCTACTATATAAACATCAGAGTTAAATAAAATACAGCAGAATATCTCAAATGTAGTGAAGTCTCCAATACAACAGATGACTTCTCTGAACGAATCAACTAGAAGAGCTGAAAGCTGAGGCGATAGTTGGATCTCCAAAGGAAGCTCCAAACTCCAAAGGTGAGTCTCAAATGCTGTTTCACTCGGTCTGACCCGAGCGTAAAGCAAAAACACAAAACACTCGAGTCAGGATTAACATTCTTATATAAATAAATCCAACTCAAGTGAAATATCAACTGAAATACAAGTAACTTAAAGGATGTTTGGGATAACCATCCTCTAAGGATCTGTAGAACTATCTACAAGGTGGGAATATACACTATGACACCGTAGCCATTTCAATTTAATTTATACTTCAAAACCCCAAATATCATTTCATTTCAAATATAACTATTTTCCAAAATAGTATATATAGGTTAAATAATTTATAAAATAAAGTATTTATAATTTCCTTAAGTTCCATAAATCGGTTCAAATCAACTCAATTTCCAAATTCAAATTTATTCAAAGTTCAATTCATCAATTTAATTCATTTCTAAACAGATCATTTAAATTTTCAATATATATTTCAAAGCTTTAATATTCAACAATTTCAAAGTTAAATTTAACAGTTTCAAATAGCTCTTGATTTAACTTCATTTATTATTTAATCAGGGAATATTCACTTAATAAATTCAATATCATTTAACTAGCCTTAAATTTCATTTTTTTTACTAAATATTTCCTTAAATTTTTTTAAACAAGAAATATTCATTAAATTATTTAAATCAAACTCAAGTTATAAATCATATCTTACATCTCAATTTCAATAAGTTTCAAATCGGTTTAATTAAATAAAATTCTTTATTGAATGCAATTTCAACTAAATTCAAATTATCTTCCCCACCTCAACTTATTCAAATTATTACAAAAATCTATTTTGAAATGTATTTTAAATACTCAACATATTATATGTATTTAAATCCATCATTCCCATTTATATATAATAATTTAAGGCTCAACATTTATTAAAACCATATGTTTCTTTCCAAAACCATAAAATTCATTTTCAAAATATTTTATATATGGACCAACGGTGTCTGTATATATACATCATATGGTTAAGTGATACGGATATTTATCATTTCAATCCGAAATTTAAATATATACGGGTAGATATCGTTTCGACCCGTAATCCCAATTTCAATTCAAATGAAAATCGCTTGGGTTTATCATTTCAACCCATAACGAAATTCTCCTATTCTAAAGTCCGTTCGGGTATGTATCATTTCAACCCATAGTGAATTCTAAACTACAGGGAACTTGCAGAGTGATAACAGATACAAAAAATATAACAGCAGGCATATATCATCAGTATAAATAACAGATACGGGTGTTAGATGTCACAGGTGAACAGATATAAATAATAGTAATAACAGGCATATAATACTAGATACTGGTGTCAGATGTCACAGGTGAACAGATACGAATAACAGTAATAACAGGCATATAATACTAGATACTGGTGTCAGATGTCACAAGTGAACAGTTATAGATAATAACATATATAACAATGTAAATAACTACAGCAGCATATTTCAATTGCTATTTCAATTGAAATCAAATTTAAATAATAAAAGAACGTTAATCGTGAGTGATTGCTCACCTTTCGAGGCTAGAGAATAGACAACGAAATGAGATAGGCTACGAATCCAAGCACGAATTCCAAAGCAAGCAGTATTGGCACGAATTTGAAGGGTCAAAGCTGATAAATGGGAGTCGAAGAGAACAAATCAAAACCAGTCGATTTCAATGAAATGAAATGTATATTATATAAACATTTTCCTTAAACAAATACTCCATGTAAATGCCCTTTTAAAATGACACATTTACACATTACATTTATTACAAATCAAACATACACCCTAAAATACAATAATATATAATTATATAGATATACCGCCTATCACATGTATATATATAATATATAACAAAAACCCAATCACAACCGATTATCTAAACTCAATTAAACATATATACGTATATACAAACATAATATACTCCTTTTAAAAACGAATATAATATACATTATGACAACCTACACTATGCATACAAAAAGAACTCGTGCAGACTCACATATATAAGAGGACCCACACTAATGTTAATATAAAACAAGGCCAGAGCACATGTGCATATAATGAAGATTTTTTTTTTTTTATATATATATACCATAATTCAACATAAACAGACTCACCTATAAACTGATATGTACAACCGCATTAACCTCATATAATATATGACTTATACAATTATATAACCCTCAGATCCCATACTTTCGAATAAAACCTATGTATAAATGCACACATGAAGATCTGTCATAACATAAATAACTTATATACAAAGGTGTGCCAATAGATTAAATATAAAAACCCAAACCAGATCACATAAAACCTATATACTATCATATATAAACTCAACAGCCAAAGACTATACAAAATTCATTTTAAATTTGTAAACATTTATATGTTACCGATCAATATATAAACAAAACTAAAGAATATGGTAATCAAATATGTAACAACTCTTTATATATATCTTCATAATATAATATATCTCTTTATAAAAAAATTTAGTATACAAAAGAACAAGAAGAATGACAGGCTTCAAAGCAACAGGGATGGAAAAGCAAGAAAGGAAAAATATACAAAGGAAGAGCAGATTCCTTTGAGAAGTGTAAGCATAGAACTATATATAGCATAAATAACTTAAACCCCAAAACTGATAACTGATGGGTACAACAACTAGTATAAATACTAAATGACTTTCCTTACCAAATATACGCATGATACTCGGCAAGCAAGAGGAGGGGGTTGCGGACTTGATGAGGTGGTCTCGGCAAAGAAACGCACAGCCAGGAAATGGAGGTCGACCGCAAGGTGATGGGGCGGAGTCTCGGTGGCTGTCGCTGAGGTGAAGGCGTTGTCACATGGAAGCGGAGGCTTGTGGGATGGGAGGCAAGGCCGTGGTCTCGGCAAGTCTGGTGACTGGGTGCGGTGGTTGCATGTGGTGCTCTGCAGCCACGGTGGAGGTTGGGAAAAAGTAGGGGAAGACGAGTTTGCTCGGAGATGGCTGGGTGGAGAGTTCGGAGGGGCACGGTACTACTTGCGTGCATTGGCGTTGAAGAATAGGGGAGGCGAACGGAAAGGCGGAAGATGGTGGCTCGGTGGCTGCCGAGAGGGAGAGGAGGGAGGAAGATGAGTCGAGTGTGTGGTTGGGTTTTAGGTGAACACGCGGCCATACTTGGTCGAGAAGAAAAGATGGAATGGGAAAGGAGAGAGAACGTGAAAATGAAAAGAAGAGTGTCAGGCCACAATAAATAAATACAAAACAAATGAAAAGTTCCTGAGATAGAAGAGCCACAAGAAAAGGTAACGTACCACCCTAAGATCAAGCAATGAGAATAGTGAACGCTTGAACGTGGATTGGAAAAATTATTAAAAGCAACTAAAATTTTGAACAGTAGGAAAAGTAACAGCTACACAAGTGATTCTGAAAACAATTAAAGCAATTAATAGCTTGATTGGACATCACGTTTCAAATTTGAAACCGATAGAAAGTGAAAAGTTAAAAAGTGGTACCGCCACAACGGACCGTTATCAACATTTCCGTCGCGTATCGGACCTCAAAATACTGAAATAAATATACCATTGAGATCAGCACGACGAGACGATCAAAACGGTATACAGCTATCGGTGGTACGACAATCGTATCAAAAGTCGATAATCGGTACAAGAAGTGCTGCTATTTTGAAGAAAAATCCAAATGGAGCTAGAAACGTCCGAATTTGGAAAAACGAATTTCGCAGTCTGATTCAGAATGATCTGCATAAATTTTCTCCTGTTGACATATTTTGGTTTCGGAAAACTTTTAAATTCACTATTATTAACCGGTTTGATTTGAAATGAAATTTCACAGAAAAATAAACTTCAATATTATCAGATGAAAATTTACCAGTTGCTATATTAAAATAGACGTATTCCAAATAATAAATTTATATTTTCAAATTTTATTATTTAAAATTTTACAAAATTTCAATTAACATATTATTAAAACTATTAAAATTTACGGGTCGTTACACCACTGATAGTGAGTATGAGTGCAAGAAGAAGACGAGATAGGGGACAGGAAATACGACTATAAATGGTCAATACCCTGCAACAGTGGAAACAATCTTTCTTATCAATTTTCTTTGATTCGTTTCCAAATTTTTTGATTGCTTCGTATCAGCTACAAGAAGAAGTTTCGATGTGATGATGGCTCTACGAACCGTTGTAGGAGATTCTTATTTCGTATCTTCGTCGACTTCTTATCAGCTTTTTGATTTAAACCTTAATAAATTTGAAATTGGAAATTTTAAATTGAGTTAAATTGACTAATAAAATATGAGGGTAAATTGAATTGAATCAATTAAAACGATTTCGTTTGAAAACCAAATTTTGAAATTCTATTCTAATTTCTTGTGAATACCAAAGTCCGAAGATGGACGAATTGGTATGTATTTTGAGATATTCCGAATTGAATTTGGAATCCGTATCTTGTGTTCGAGGAAGTATAGGAGTTCGAATCTATCTCCGCGTTGTTTTCGTGCCTGCGAATTTCGAGGACGAAATTCTTTTAAGGGGGGAAATTTGTCACGACCCTGAAATTTAAATTTATTTAAATTTATAATTTAATGAATTCTTGAGTTAAATTTATGATTAAATAAATTTTAGATAAAAATTTGTAAATTAAATTGATTAAATGGAGCGAGTTTCCCCGATAGCCAAGTATATTCTGTATAAATCATTTGAGATTAAAATATTGTAAATAGTGTATATGTGAGTATATGTGTGTATATTGAATGTATATATATATATATTTAGGTATATACGAGTAAATTTAATATATATATGTAGATATATATATTTCTATTTGAATTTAAAACTTAAATAAATGATTTAATAATGATTGATAATAAGTATTGAGTTATAAATAGAATTAAAATGAGTAAGATAACAATAAATATTTAAACTAGGAATAGAAAATAAATTTGACAATTCAAATAGATATAAATATAAAAGATGAACTATAAAAAAATATAAAGTAACACTTATGTAAATTCTAACAAAACAACATATAGAATAAAATAGGAAAAAAAACAAAGTTGAAAACAATCAACACTTAAATACAAAACAAATCAATGTAAACCATCCCTAGTTTCATCTTTCCAGCCGAAGACAACAAGTGTATAGATATTATACAGGCTTGTAAAAGAAAGAAAACAAATAAACAAAGTACAAAAGGAAATATCAAACAAGCTCATAAATGCAGACCCCAAATTTGTCATCTCAGCCGAGACAGGAGATACAAAATCAAGTATAGGCAAATTAAAATAAGTATAGATTTGAACAATGGCATTTAATGTTTACATCTCTAGAAGCCTACCTGCCTTACCTCTAGTCCATGTCAGCCACGCCTATAATTAAATAATAGAATCACCTGTACAAACAAAGATATCACCTTGTATAAAGAAAAACAACATCACCACTTCATTCCATTCGTTTGTTTTCAAACTTAGCAGTGAAAACAAAGCTTCCACTTATACAAGCTCAAATTCAATTTAACAAGGAAATAAAACCAGAAAACAAATTCAACTTAATCAAGCAATGCAAAGATTCAAAACTGGAAACAAATAAAAATCAGAAAGAAGATAAAAAGATCAACTAGCAACTTTTAAAAGCCTGCTTTCGAATTCAAAATGATGATGCTCTGTTCTTTCTTTTAACCACGGTGAGCAAACTTCTTTCCCTTAAATTTGAACTTCTTCTTGTTCTCTGCCTTATTCAAGATCCAAGTGAGTAACAATTTTTACTAAATGAACTTTAGTGTTAATTTAGTTGCTTGTTTTTATACTGGAATTAAGTGTGTTTGCATGCCATAATTAAAGTTCATTACTGGTATAACATGTGAGTCACATTTTGATAATTATTTAAGTTAAACAGGGTTGCCTAATTTAGTATGATTTTTGTTGCCTGATTGTCTCTGGAAGTAAGATGGCCTGTGTATATTTATAAGAATGTTTGTGTGTATATGGATGAATAATGTGTGCACATATGCTGTTGTCTGTAATGTCTCTGTTTTCCAGAGTCAAGTCCAGTTTTTTTTTATTTAAATCCCCTACCTCTTGATCGAAGCATTGTTATGATTCAAGTTGTAAACATAAATTATTTGTATGGTCATAAGTTTAAGTTTAAAAATTCAATTAGGTAAAAACAAATTTAAACTTGCCCTGGAAACTAAATGGATGGGAAGACAGGAGTTTTGTTCAAAATTTAAATCCTCTAATTCATAAATTTGGGTTGTATATCTGAAACCTTATAGGAAACATGATTTTTAAAAACAGAAAACACAATTTTAAACATTGAATTATGGGAGTAGTTCATGTTGTTCTCGAAATGGTGTTTGGGGTGCTTTTTGATGAACAAGGTCAAAAGTTTAAAAATATCCTTAAGTAAAATTTGGAAATAGTTTAAACTGGAAGACATTATACAGTGGAAGCTCTAAATCTGGTCAGATTCAAATATCATGATTTTACATTTCGCTTACACCACCTGATTTGATTTGTAAAACTAGGATTTTTAAAACTAAACTCAGAATTTTCAAGCAAGTATTTTGCGAGAGGTTTATGGTTGAACGGAAGTGGAGTTTGGGTCGAATACTGGCGATCTAGGGAAGGAGAGGTCTCGGGGTTTTGTCTGAAGGTAGGCGGGTGATCAGTGATGCTGGGAAAATTGTTAGGATGGAAATCAAGGAATGGTGGAGGTTGCAATTGCCTTTTCTTTCCTGGAACCCTAGTTAAACTAAGTTAGGTAGTTCGATCAATTCCGGGTTCTAGGATGGACCGAGTGCTGCTAGGTTTTGGGGGATGATAGTTCGAACGTAGATGAAGGTGTGGCCGAAGTTACTGACGCTCCGGTGGTCTACGCAGCGGTGGCGAGGCGATTTACTGATGATGGGTTTAAGTCGAGAAATGGATCGAGCAGCCCAATTTCGAATTTCGATGAAATCATCGCAGCTGGCGTTTGAGATGATCGATGAAGTCGTAGGTGACTTGTGGAGGGGCCCGGTGACGATCGGAGAAGCTCCGATTGTATGTGCACGTGCACCGTGCCTCGGCGTATAAATGGGTTTTCTTTGGTCGTTGCAGTGGGAAGGGAGAAGATGAAGTCAAACTCGAAGGGGTACTCGAGTAGGAGCTGGGTTGGCTCGGGTATTTCTTTCGTGATTGCGTGGGGAAGCAACAGTTAAGACAAACTGTTTTTAAGAAGAAAAAAATATAATACGAGGAGAGGAAGTACTCGGGGAAATTGGGGTTTGTCTCGGAGCAAACCAGGGGAGACTCGAGTAGAATTTTTGTGCAGGGTTCAAACTGTACCGGTTATTACAGTTTTTAATTTATTTTGTTTGTTTGTTTTAAATTTAAATCTTAAAGCAGAAATGAAGATAAATAGTTAATTTAAAAAGTATAATTACTTAATGGTAGGGAATTAAAGGAAATTAGTTACTTAGTGAGATTTATTTAGTTAATTGGATTTGTTAAGTCAATTACCTAAGTTTAAATTTAGTCAAAATAATCATTTAACCATTTGGAAAATATAAGTACTTAGAAGAAGAAATTAATTGACAATTATCGGATGTAATTAATTAAATGACAATGGGTAATTTGGACATAAATATTTGTTATTAATCAAGGGGTTAACCAAATTTATTAATTAAAGAATTAAATAAATACTTGAAATTAATTGAGATAAATTAAAGGTTAAATTGATTCATTAATTAAGATTGATTTGTCAATAATTAAAATTGAACTAATAAATGATAAAGAGGGATTTTATTTCAAATAAATTGTAATTAACTTATGATAATTAACCCAGATTTAAAAATTAATACATCTGATTTAAATTTAGTCAACAAATGAATTTTTCTTGTGAATGTTTGAACTTGACCGAATGATAAATTGTCTGATATCCCTGATCTGTGATACTTTGTGACATATCCTGATTTTATGTTGTGATCTGTAGTATACTTGATTATCTGTGCTGTAATTTATTATCTGTGATATATATATATCTGTGATCTGTATATGAAAGATAAGCGGTATAGTTTATATCGTTTATCAACTATAATTCTGTATTCTGATCTGTGATGATTCATCGAGTTGCACTATTGTGTGTGAAACCCCTAGACCACACTGTTACACACACAATACGGATTTCACGTGGAAATCGGTTAAGTCACAGATAATTTAAATTTGATATTTTTGAAATTGAAATTTTAATTTCAATTGATTTTGAAATTAGAAATTTGGGGTTTAAAGTGAAAAAACTTTTTGAAATGGAATTTCAAAGATAAAAGTTATTTTGAATAACTTAACCGAGTTTTGAAAATTTAAATAATTAGCTTTAAATTTGAATTCAAGTTTGAAATTAAATCTATGATTTGGAAACTAGGGATAAAAGATGATATAAAATGTGTTTGTATGAATTTAACCATTTTAAAAGTATTAATTTGGGAATTTGAATTTAAACCAAGAATTTCAACTCGTATGAATGAATCAGATTTCCAAATTGAAAACTGTTGTTTTCAAAAGAATAAAAGCTTTTAGATAAGAAGTGAAATTCCAATTTAGGTAAAGGAATTTCAAGATTAAATTGAAAATGATTTTTTTCCATGTTATGAATGAATTCTTTTTGAAAGCTATGAATTAAATCTGTTTACTTTTAACAGATTTAAAAGTGATGTTTTGTTTAAACCCATTCGAAATGAAATTGTTTTGAAAGCTATTAGTTAAATCTTTGATTTAAAGATTTAACGAGTTAATTAAACTGAAATGGGAATCGATTTGGAAAATCTATGAATGAGTCTTTGTGGAATTAAGTGAACTTTGTGAATTGAATCTTTTTGTTTAAAAAGATTAAAATGGTAATTTGTTAAACCATTTGAAAAGAGAAGTTTGGGTTTAAAATTGTGACTTAATTGAAATCCCATTATCCATTTGTTTTTAAATATTTCGCTCACTATTCGGGTTAGCCGGGAAAGGACCTTTGGGTCGTATAACTCATTCCGAATAGTGATACGTCGTATATGGATAGCATTTGAAGACCGGTGTTGAAGACCGGATATTTTTCGAAAATGAAAGGACAACCTGTCGAATGTCTCTGCACTGAGTCGCGCCGGTATAGAGATTTATATCACTCTTTTGTGACAGGAAGTCCGGACGTGATTGAAAGTTATCCGGAATTGCAAGGGCTTCGTGAGAAGTGCCTTCGGTTCTGTTCGAACCCGGAACAGACTTGTATGGATACATGTCTGACATTACACTTTGAGATATAAAGCCGATTTCTTTCAAATACATTTCTGTTTGGTGGCGGAGAATTTATTCTCTTAGCTTAACACCCTTCTCTGAGACGTACGAGCTTAGAGGTTATGTAGTTGAAATTTATCAGCGATATATCCCAATTTGGTAATGTGGCATGCTGAGTGTTGCTGTGTGATGATCAGTGTTTGATCATTTGTGATATGATCATTTATTTGATCTTATATCTTTGTGATCATAGGTTGATCATTTGTTTGACCCGAAGCATGGCTTTGTAGAAAGCGTAGCTTTGTGGACGAGACTTCATCGAGCCTCACACCCCGGAAATGGTCAAAACAGGAAGGATGCAGCAAGGTTCTAGGGAGTAGCGCCCCTTAGTGTATGTCATTCCTTCTGGATAAAGGTGGTATCATGGTATGGAGCCCAGATACTTAACCTCTGTGGTTGCTGCAAATTTATTACTTTGTGGTTTGTTGGAAATCGGGGATCCTCGGGAAGATCGGTGACGATCGGGGGATGGCATACGCGTGTCAGTAGTTACCTACTTTTGCAGAG
This sequence comes from Allium fistulosum, assembly GCA_030737815.1. Classification (NCBI taxonomy): domain Eukaryota; kingdom Viridiplantae; phylum Streptophyta; class Magnoliopsida; order Asparagales; family Amaryllidaceae; genus Allium; species Allium fistulosum. The sequence continues at coordinate 243,593,011 of CM060902.1, forward strand.
GTAACCCGGCCTTGTGTTGGCAGAGATCTAACCGTAATGTTAGGTTATTTCTCGGGTCGTCTATTCCAGGGACGTACCCATCGTGGATAGGAAGTTCCTTAGCCTGATCATTTGTTGGAAATCCAAAGAAACAATACGTGACTTGTACGGTTTTAGTTGTAGAACCTATCATTCACTTATGGTGGTCACCACTGTTTGGATGGTAGCTATAGTAGGCATAAGTGCGGAATGCCTATGCTGGCTAAGATTAATATTATACTTTCAAAATGTTTTCTCTACACTATGCACTAATAATAATATCAAAAATGATTTGATTTTGCGTAGTAAGCATCTTTGACTATCATAAGGAGAAATCTCCTCCAAGTCTGCGTTTGCATTGTGTGTGTGGCGGGAGGCCTTATGGTAGTTTCATTTTCCAAAAGCATTGCGAATTGACTTTAAAAATCTCTGCTATTTGTTTTTAAAGATAAACTGTTTTTGTTGCTCACACCAGTCCCATGACTGATCCGGAGTTTATTGTTTATTTCCTAAACTCTGGATGCTCAAAATTTTTCTACACGAGCAGTCTAGAGTTTGGTTTTTCAGATAGTCAGATTAGTAGATTTTCTGGAGCCAGTTCAGTCTTTGGATATGGACTGCACTTGCTTATCTTTGTGTCTCGTTATTTGGAGTTCAAGCTATTTCTGGATTTGTCTTTGAAGATGAAGATTATCCGCTGCTGGTGTTATCGTTTTCTATTCCGCTGCTATTTGTTGTATCATATCTCTGATGTATATTGATATTCATTGTATCATTCTGTTGTATCAGATATTGTATATCAATATATTATTCTTTTATTCCGCTGTGTTATTTACTTAACTGTTGTTATAAGCTCCCGAGAACCAGATTCGGCATTTGAATCTACGGCATTTTGAGTACAAGGGAAGTACGGGTGCCGATTTTCGAAGGTCGATTTTTGGGTCTTGACAAATCGGGTCTCTCTAGCTCGATAGTGAACCTTCCAATGCCTCGCGACTATCTCAACCATTCGAGCATCGAGACGTCGAACTTGGCCAACTTGCGACTCCGCCGTGCTCGAGCTCGAAACCATCGGAACTGGACACGTCGAGTCATCGCGTCTCGCCCAGCTCGAAGCCCTAGTCGCCGATCCCCAAACGTTGAACAATCCCGCGCGCTCGAATCGAGCTCAGATAATTCCAATTGAAAACTCGTTGAGCCTCGCCATCAAGAAGCCTATCGACTCTCTACGCTTGCTCCTCGACTCGCGCATACCGGTTCGCGACTACTTCGCGTTTGATTTGAGGAGAAGTCATTTGATTTAAGGAGAATCGATATCATGAAATTAGGCAGAAAGAGGCAGCCATTCTTTTGTTTTTCTTTGTATTTGCTTTCGAACGAATGGAAAAGGAATTGAAGAGGAATGAATAAATTTTAGTTCGGCCTGTTGATTAATTTAGAGCAGACGCGTGTTATTTGGAAGGACACGTGCTAACGAGGTGATTAAGAGACAGCTTATGTAAGAAGAAATTTGACCAGTCAAAATATAAATATTCAAATTCAAATTCAAATTCAAATTGCCTTGGTTTTCACAATTCAAAATTTCGATCTAAATTTCCAACGCGTTTATATATCGTACGCTCATACAACAACTCCAAATGTTACGAAAATTGAAATCCGATAATAATACAGTATTACGGATCCAATGGAACTGGTTCCGTCGAATTCCGAGACTGTGCTCCAGAACGTTATTTTTAAATATCGATTTAAACGATAAAATTTCAAAACTGAACAAAACAGTTCCAAATTCAATTCTGAAAGTTCCAGTACCTTCAGAATTATAAATATAAATTTTCTAAGCCTTAAAAATATTTTTAATCGGCTTAAAACTGAAGATTCAAAATTTTACCCAGATTAAATAATTAAATTCAATAATTAAATCGCCAAATTCACTTTGATATTCGAATTTTCAAATTAAATTATCATTCAAATATTTAAACTCATTTAAATATTCACTTTTTAAATATCAAAAATCCAGGGTCGTTACACTTTATGTTTAAACTCTTATTGCCTTGGACTGTTCGTCCATTTTGGGACGGGCAGACTAGGTAGCAGGTGACAGGTGCTGTTCTTGCTTCCGACGATGCTGATGACGAAGACGAGCTGGAGGCTTGCATATTATTTTCTTACTATACGTACTGGATGTTCCGCTGCATGTATAATTCTCTGAGTGATATGTAGTGAGGCTTGATGTATTGACTATTCAGATGTTTGTATTCAACTATTATGAAGTTTTATATGATGACATTCTATTCTATGAAGCTTCACTATATATATATATTCTATTGTATTTTGTCCATGCGCTGTGAGTTACGATAGATTTTGCTATTTTAACTTTACCTTGACAATCGTCCATGGCTGCCTGGCATGCTTTACAGCGCACTATGTCTAGGTTCAGTGCAGGGGTCATGGGCGGTCGTCACACTCATCAAAATCCAAAACGTTTCTTTTAAGGCCAAGTTGTTTTAAAGTTAAAACAATTCAATTCATTATCCATATATACAGAGATAGATAATTCACAATATCACAGATAGATAATTCACATTATCATCACAAATAGATAATTCACTTTATCATCATAAATAGATAATCCATATTATCATCACACTTCAACTAAAGCATCCATATCACACAGCATTACTTATCTCATATATGAGATTTCAAACCACTCAAGGCAATCAATATCATCCATCCATACATAAACAAGGATTAACAATCACACCATTTATAATTAATTTAAAATGAATTAAATTAATTACCTTATCTCTAATTAATTTAAAGTAAATTAAATTAATTACTTCATTCTATAAATCCTGCTTACTTAACCATTAATTAATTACAAATCAATTAATTAATCATTCTCTAATTTCCATCTTAATTAATCACCCTTGATTAATTATCCTTTAATTACATTCAAGTAATTATCCTTTAATTAATTTTACAAATTAATTATCCTTAACAAAATATAGTAATTAATCTTTAATTACTTCATTAATTAATTAACTTAAATTAATTACATTAATCCTTAATTAATTACATCAATTAGTTGCTCAAAATCACTTATTATTGATTAATTAATCTTAATTAATCAACCCTTAATTACATCATTAATTATATAAATTAATGATCCCTAATTACATTTTTGATTAATTATTCTATTTAAATTAATTACATTAAGTAATTAATCTTTAATTAAACCATAATTATTAATCACCCTTGATTAATCACATTCAGTAATTAACTACCCTTAATTACTTCATTTAATAAATTAATTATTCCTTAATTAATTATCTTAATTAATCCCTTGATTAAATACACAAAGTAATTTAATCCAAATTACTTCCATTATTAAATCATCTTCAACTTATTACATCCAGTAATTACCATTAATTACTTCACTAAGTAATTACACTTCATTAATTACATTAAGTAATTACTTATCAAATCATCCATTGATTATCTTAAATTAATTAAACTTAATTAATTAACTAAAACTAAGCATATTTAACTCAATTAATTACATTGAGTAATTAATTCCCTAATTACTTCCATTAAGTAATTATAGTTATCCCATTTCATAAATGATTATCCTTAATTAATTAATCTAATTAATTATTAAAATTAATCACATTAATTAATTGTTAAATAATCTCAAGTTAATGATCTTCATTAACTATTTACAATTCTTTAATTACTTTTCTTAAGTAATTATACTTACATTAATCATTATTAATTACAAATTAATTGATTTTTTTATAATCCATTAATTAATCCCTAATTATTTAATTAATTAAGTGCTTAATTGTAACTTAATTAATCATTAATTACTTGATTAATTAATATTTAATCATTAATTTAAAATCTAATCTTATCAAATTAATGATCCTTAATTACAAATTAATTATTACTTAAATAATTAATCTTAAACCTTAATTAATTGATTTAAAACCCTTAATTAATTAATTAATCCAAATTATTAATTAAATTTATTAATCCATTTTAATTAAGTTAATAATTTAATGAATCTCAAATCCTAATTAATTTTAAGATAAAACTCTATTCTTACTTATGATTGAATTATCATTAACAAAGTATTCAAAAACAATTTACCTTTAAATTTACTTTTTAAATTTCATTTTAAATTTAAGATTTAAAATGAATACCAATTTAACTTAACAAAGTTTAAAACACAATTTAAAAACCTTTAAAATCTCATGTTATAGAATACTTATATCTTATAAAAGAAATTTTATAAGTGTTTAAACCAAATTCCTTTAAATTCAAATCATTAAAAATTTACTTTAACATTCAAAGTTGTTAAAACATTTAAATTTTATAAAACTTTATTTTATTTCAAAACTAGGATTCAAATTTGATTTGAATCTATTCTTAAACTTGATTTAAAACCTTGTTTAAAATCTGCTTTCCAATTTTTAAATTCATTTTAAATTTTAAAACCACTGACAGGTTTTAAAACCTGTAACAGCAGAAGTGACCCGAGAGCACCCTAAAAATGCTTCGAGTCAAACATCCCAAAACTTCGAGCAACTCATGACATCGACTCGAGAAAAACCCGAGAACCCATTCCTGCTCAAATCATACTTCACCAAAAAACACAAATGCACCGTGCACATGCACGGTGGCTCTGACCATCTACGGTCATCTACGACGACCTCATCACATCGGCGATCACCCTCGAACTCGAACCCGACCATCAGATCATCGGCCCACACTCAAAATCGAATTTGAGCATTCTTGAACAAACCTGGAACCATCGACCAAACCTGGCAAACCCCTTGACCCCACATCTCTGACCACCAAAACACCGGAGCCTCCGGCCACGACCTCGCCAACACCCCCACTTCCATCTCCCAAAGTTTGGTGGAGCTCGATCCACCAGAGACGCCGTGGTGATTACATCTCCGAACATGACCAAAAACTAGGGTTAAAAACAATTCCGACCACCCATCATCACCACAGTAACTTGATCATCATTCCGATATTTTTCCCAAACTCCCCTATCACTCCTCTACCACCAGTGAGAACCTCGACCTTCCATACCACTGAGATCACCAAAGACAACCCAAAACACCAATTCTGACCAACCCCAAAATGAACATTCAAACCCAAACTAAAAATTATAATTTTAGTTTTAAAAATCATGTTTTTATATAAGGTTTCAGATCACAAGCCTGAAAAATTGATTAATATGTTTGAACTTTTACAAAACTCACCCTTTCCTGTTCTAATTATTTTCCAAAGCAGTTTCAAATTTTAATTCATTGAAATAAAAATTTAAACTCTAATTCATGATTAAACAAACAACTTTAGTTTAAATCCTAAGTCCTAACAGCAAGTAGGTCAAGAGATAATGATTTTTGAATCAAAATCTTGTGCTTGGAAACACAAAACAGAGAAGGTATATACAACAGCATGCACACTATACATTCATATACATTCACAGCAGATTGCACTTATATATACACACAATACATATTTATCACAGAAATTAACATGCAACCATATTTATACTTAAGTTATTTTTTTTAAATGTTACTCACCTGTTTAGAAAAGGAAGAACAAAGCATCTTGATTTTGAAAACAGCTTTTGATACTTTAAAACTGGAAAATGCTTTGAAAGTTGCTAGCTGAAACCCTTGCTGATCTTCTTGTTTGTGTTGAGTTGAATTGTTGTTATAGTTGAATTGTTATTTAAGTTTGTAATGGTGCTTATTTCTGATTTACTCAGTTTGGATGGACGAAAATGAAGTGAGGAGATTGATATATGTGTAAACAAGTAAACAGGTGATATTTTGCTGGTACAAAATTAGTCAGAGATTTTTCTTTCTTGGAGGTTGAAATGATCTTATTTGTGTGCTAGAGATAATAGCATTTAATGTCATTGTCTCTTTCATGTCTACATACTTATCCTTTATTTTTCTGTACATACATGAATATATATTTTTTCCTCTTTGTCTTATTGCCTTGTGTCTAAATGAATTCCTATAGTTAACATATTGTTAGAATTGATCTAATGTGTTTACTTATATTCTTACATAACCATATGTTTCACCTTATATATATTTATTTCTATTTCTAACTTAAATACTAATTTTTATTCGTTTTAAATCTTCAACCACCAAACACTTCATTTACAGTTATTTATTTTTATACTTATGAATTACTTTTTAAAGAAAATAAAATAAAACTATTTATATATATACAAATAACAACTTATACAAATATCTTTAAAATCCAAAACATTTTAAATATCTACTCTTTTTAATTTCAAGACTTTTAAATTCAAAATAAATTCTAAAATCCAATTTTAAAATCAAGTTATATATATATACATATATAACAACATATTTAATTTGAAAATAACACTTCTATTTTAAAATCTATTTATATTTATATAAAACAATACATTAATAATGTTATTTGAAAATAATAATTTGTCAAATTTAAATAATTTATAAAAGAGATTATAAATTCCTATTATTATTAAATGAATTAATATATCATATTTATTAAATAATATTTTAAAACAAACCTTTTAATTAATCTTAAACTTAAGCTAAGATATAATTTAATCAATTAAACATTTATCTTAAATATTTTAAAACTATATATTTAAATTAAATCATAATTTCCAAATTACCAAAATATATTAGAATTTGAAAACAAGATTTATTTGTTTATTAAATTCGAACCAAAGATTTCTATTTACAATATATACAAATATACACACATTATAAATAGAAAACAATTTATTAGCTTTTAAAAAGATAAAATCACCAATTAAATATTTATTAAAAGAAGATTATTAAATCAATTTAAATTTATCAACAAAAATTATCAAATCAATTAAATTTCAATACAGATTATTAAATTGATATTGCCAAAAATTCCGGGATATCACAGAACATGATACATGCAATGAAGTTATGAACAATTCAACAAAGGAAGACGAATTTAGTGAACACAAATATTTGGACTTTTCGAAGATGAGTTGTTGGATTCTGAAGGAGTGGATTTAAATCACCATTTTGATTTTGAAATCAATAATTATGAAAAAGTTTCAATGATAAGCTTGACTTTCAATTTGGTGAAAATAAACTTGAACTTCAACCAATTGTTCTATCTACCCCAAAAATAATTGAAAATAAACAACTCATACGTTTTATAAAATGACATTCGTTTTTCCAAATCAACATTTAACTTTGAAATTTTTTATCATTTGGTTTTCTGCGCTTAAGCTATGTCTCTCATACTCGACGAGACAAATGAATTGGTCTTTGGAAGACCGTTTCATTTACTCTTTAATAGTATATTTTCTGATGTCTGGTAAATAATAACTGTTTCATTTTCATGTAAATATAGGTCATATTTTTATTTTTATTTGTCTCCTTCCACTTGGGTAGACTATAGGGACATAGTTAAAATTATGTGTGGGGGGGAGTCTCATATACATTTTTTATTTTTCATGGTTTATTTTTTGCATTTTCTTTCCAAAACTCAAAAAAATTAAAAAAAATCCCAAATCAAATTTTCATTTTTAGCATATTTACTTTTGAAGAAACACTATAGGATATAAGTATATGTTTTGGGTTATTAAATTGAAATTTTTGAAAGTTTATTTATCTCAACAAAAATAAAATTGAAGTTTAATTACAACTATAGTTTTACTAGTATATAGGAAGTTTCATGGGTAATAATTATGAAGTATATCCTAATTGAAATCTTTGTTTGATAAGTGGTTTATTTAAAGTAAAGACGATAACATTTTTGATCTTCTAAGATAAGTGGTGTAAGGACCTACCTTTTGGATGGTTTAAATCGACAATAAACCACACATGTCAAACTCAAACCATTCAAAAGGGAGGACTGTTATGGGGTAAATAAGAAAACGAAGAGAAAAGAAAGAAAACAAAACACAGAATCTCACAATGGAATGACAAAATATAATAATCAAATAAACAGTTCATGAAGCTGTTTACAAATAATACTTGATTACACTTTTACAATACAGATCAGAGTACATAAAACAGTAATAAATAAATAATGCAACGGAACAACATGATGTAGTGTAAATGACATAATAAATAATAATAGTACTAAATCTCCGTCTTCGTCCCCTAGAAAAGCAGTCTTCGACACACAGAAAAGCTTAGACTGACTCGAGCATAATGAAAAGACAAAACACTCGAGTCAGAACTAAAAGACCTTATGTAAGTTAAATCAACAGTACATAAATATGGTGTAACGGCGTCAGAGATGTTTATGTGGTTTGACATCTCTTATCCAGTGTCTAACGTTAGTGCAATAACTTAAGAGATGTTCAAGATTCCATCTCCTAAGGATCCGTTAAACTATTTACTATGTAGTAATATACGCTATTATAATATGTGCATTAGTAAATTAAAGTGTCAAAATAGCATTAAGGCGTTACCCATATCCCACTTAACACATTTTTATATATTCCCGTAGTCTATATAGTACCGTATTTCCTCCGTAAACTGGAGGGCTATCAGAGGGCACTCCATAAGTACTGTAAAAACCAAACTCGTAATGGGCGCGATAAGGCATGTGATAAGGCACGCGAGGCAATGCCCAGGGTAGGATACTATTGTTTTGCGGATCCAGACTGGTGGTAACGCATAGCAGCTACTACCGTCCACCTCGAGACACACTCCCAAATATCAAATTGGAGGTTGGCCACCAAATCAATCACAAATTCATTATATGGTATCAAAGAAATGTGCCCGATAGGGGTGCGTCCCCACTTGGCCCGGTGTGGCTCCTGTTTTAGTCACACCAAGCCGACTCGAGGGAGTCAGGGTACGTTAATACCTCATACAGAATCGTTTGCCAAACCGTCCTACTTCATTCTGGAATCTCCACCACGTACACAGTTGTTAAAGTGGTTTTTGGTATTGGCAGAGAGTATGACAATTTCTGATCCTGGTCTCTTTAACAACCAAACACTTATTTCACACCGGATGGTTCTTTTACATTTCCAAAATCAATTCATAATTGATATCAAAATATCATACTCTCAAAACCATATCACATTCAACTCATATTCACTTTTGAAATCATATTCACTTTTGAAATTATCTTCACTTTCGAAATCATATTCACTTTTGAAATCATATTCATTTCTGAAATCATATTGACCTTTGAAATCATATTCACTTACGAAATCATATCAACATAATAGATTAAATTCTCATTTCAAAATCATCATATTTACTCAAATATGTCATTTCACTTAGAAAATATCATTTCAAATTCCAATTTAGGTTATAACATCATTTAACCATATTCGCTTTTAAATCAAGGATTTACATATAAATAATTCAGCCTTGCACAGTTTGAGATTTAAAAATAGTTTAAATAGTCACAAATAATTTAAATAGTTTTAAAATAGCTTAAAATAGTTTAAAATAGTTTAAAATACTTTAAAATAGTTCTAAAATGGTTTAAGTAGATTAAAATAGTATAAATAGATTAAAATAGTTTTAAATAGATTAAAATAGATTAAATAGCTAAAAATAGATTAAATAGTTTAATTGGTTTAAAATAGTTAAAAATATGTTTAATATAGTTTAATATAAAATGGTTTGAAAATCTAAATAAATCTGAATTTAAAATAATATATTTTAAAACAGTTTATATAAAATAATTAATTTGAAAGTAATATCAAATTATACTATTTCTTCATCTCAACAAATCTGGACCATATCCAGCATTCAAATCAACGAAACTCAATTTTTTCCTTTCAATGTAGATTCTCAATAAAACCATTTAAATCTACATCGATTTCAAATCCATGCTGAAATACAAATTTAACCCACTTCAAATTCGATATATTTCAAAATTTAAATATTCAATGTTTACAATAACTCAATTTAATAAATTTCATTTATATTTCAACATTCACCTTTAAGATTTCAATTTAAATTCTTAAAACAATTCATTTCAACATTTAAAAGCTTGGATTTTGAATTAATTCAGTTCATATAAATCAAATTTTATTACAAAATATCATTTAACTGGATTCAAAAATTCAGGCTTTCAATTCATTTAATTTAACCAATCCGGTGTCCGTATATAATTTTCTACCTTATGGTCAAGTGATACAGATATTTACCATTTCAATCCGCAATTTAAATTTACGGATATATGTCATTTCACTCTGTAATCTCGAATTGAATTTCAAAATCCATAAAATCGCTCGAGTCTATCATTTCAACCCATAACGTTTTTCCCTAATCTATAAGATCGTTCGGGTATGTATCATTTCAACCGATAGTGATTTTCCTAACAATAACTAAGGGAACTTGCAGTGTGATAATAGCATATAAAATAATATAATATCCAATCATCCAAATATCAACAATTTAACATCCACCACAATCATCATCCAAATCAACGAATAACCACACAATTAAACTGGCAATAATTATCAGGTATTTTACTGGCAATTAAAAATATTAATTAAATGGCAATTAAATTCAAATAACTCAAATTTAATTCAAATGACAATTTTAAAATACCAAACAGCCATAAATAAATTTATAATGATACTATAAATTAAATTTAACTAACAGAAGACGATTTAATAGTTGTGAGTGAGTTAAAACACTCACCTTTGGTTTTAAATCGATTTAAAATCCAATTTAGACCCAAAATTCAAATAGTCTCAGAATCCAATCAAACTAGTTCCATAATTTCCGGAATTTTGATACGATCGTAGCGGAGAAAACCGCACGTGAAACCGAGCTCGTATGCAAAAGGTATAAGGATTAGAAGTTATATGATTTATAATATAAACAAATAAAATAAATAATAAAAAAACACGCTAAACCCCCATCTTCACGCATTCGAATGGAGATGAACTTCATGGCCGCCACTTCATTAAAATCCTAATCAATTTTCGCCGCTGCCACGGTCGCCAAGGACCAGATCAAAGGCCGCCATCGGCCTCCTCCCTTCACGTCGCGGCTACGGCGAAAAAACGCTGCCCCGCGCCAGGTTGCCTTGCCGCAATCACCATTCTCGGCTGAATTCTGGCGAAACCTTCGACTTCTAGCATGAACGAGCCACAGATCTAAGGCCTGCATGTCTCCCTCTTCCCAACGCCGTCTCCCGATCGTCAAATGGTCGAGATCCACCGTCAAACGACAAAACAAAATATAGACGACCTAACATAAATTGATGGTTTCTGGCCAAACCGAGCATCAATTGCAAAAATGAATTGCATATCTGGTTTACGCTCATCGAGAGCTTCGAAACGGTATATTATTCTATATGATTTTGAGGAGTTTGATTTTCAATTTGAATTAGGGATTTTGCAATTGGGGTATGTTTCTGCCATTGAAGAATGGAACAGACAGAATGAATTGTACATACAGTGGAAACTGAAAGACTGCTAGGGTTTAAGAAACAAAGCTATCTATATGAACAAAGCTCGATAAAATAATGAACACGTATCGAATTGGTACGAACGACAATAATGACCCGAAAAGCTCGTTTCGCTTCCGAAACGAAAGTGGGTAATCCAATATATCAAAATATATGTTTTCGATATTTTTAAATTCAATGGAACACGTTTCGAGTCCTAATTCCACTATATGAAGAAGTTAGCTTTTAAAATCAGTTTATTTTAAATTTATTTCATTAAATTGATTTCTACGTGTTTCGAGCCCGCACGATCAAACAACAAGTCTGATCGCTATGAAACTTGAAATCCTACAATAATTCACCGCTATGGATTTGATGAAACCAGGTTCGTTAAAATCCGAGATAGTGGCCAAAATGGTTATTCTCTTGTTAATTAAATAAATTATTATTAACATAAATTTAATCACTTATAAATTCCAAATTTAAAAGTTAACCATTTTATCATCAATGGTTACATATAAATTTATAATATTTTAAAAGAAATTTCCATATCAAATTCAATAATTAAACATTACATGGATTTCAGAGTTCAATTGCAATTGCAATAAAATTCCAATTAATTATATTTAATTCCAATCAATTTATTTATTTAGATTTACATTCCTTTTTATTAAATTAGCCATTACAATATGAATTAATTAAACATATTTTACCATATTAATGGCAATATTTCAATTATATTAAATTTTTATCGACTTCCAAATTAACTTTAACTAATTTAATAAGTTAGATGATAATAAGTCAATTGTAACAAATAATTAATTCAAACCTATAAATTTATTGGTCACAAACAAGAATTATAAATTACTTAGAAATAGTTGATTTCATATTCTATATTAACCTATTTCAATTACATAATGTATAGTTTCACTTTATATTTCTAAGTGGAAATCTTAGTTACCAAGATAAGCTTCAAGTTGGAGTTAATGCTTCTGCCACCTTATCAACGGTCATTCGAGGAAGAAGGTGGATGCTGCCTAATACGTCTGATCAAAGAATTAGTGATATATGGGATCAAATGCGTGCTGTTAGAATAGATCTACAGCAAGAGGAGAAATTAAGCGGGTCTGAAAATGACGGGAATTTCACTATCAACTCCCTATACAAAAGCTTAGCTAGAGATAAGGAGAACATTAAATGTAAGTGGTATAGAAGGATATGGAAGAAAGATAGTAGTGAAAAAGAGAACTTTTTGATGTGGAAGGTAATAAACAATGCTCTGTTCACTAAGGTTAAATTGGTCAGTAGGGGTCTTGTAACAGCCCGATATTTTAAACCATTCGCATCCATACATGTCGGACTTGAATTGCTTAAAATATCAGATTGTTAATTTAAATTTGGCAAATCTCAGCATATACAGTAAATAAAGATCACAGAATCACAGACAGGGAGTAATATAACAATAATGCAGCGGAAACAAAAGAATAGTAGTTCATGAAGCTACTATATATATATATAACAGAGTTAAATAAGATACAACATAGGTCTCGAATACATAGATGTCTCAATACAATAGTCAAATACAATATCAGAATACATCACTTGAATCTATTGAACAACTGCAAGCTGAATAGATATAACTGGATCTCCAAGCGAAGCTCCAACTTCAAAAGTGAGTCTTGAATGCTGAATCACTCAGTCTGACTCGAGCGTAAAGCAAAACACAAAACACTCGAGTCAGGATTAACATTCATATATCAATAAATCCAACTCAAGTGAAATATCAACTGAAATACAAGTAACTCAAAGGATGTTTGGGATAACCATCCTCTAAGGATCCGTTAAATTATCTACTATGTAGTAATATACGCTATTATAATAATGTCTATAGTAAAGTAAACTATTTAAAAATAACGTTAAGGAGTTACCCATATCCCCCTTAACACATTTTATAGTGCTAATAATCTATACAGTACCATAATACCCCGTAAATTGGAGCTACCAGAGGATACTCCATAGGTACGACACAAATCAAACTCGTAGTAAAGCACGCTATGGTAGGTGACACGACACAACAAGGCAATGCCAGGGTAGATATACCAATTACGCATCCGGACTGGTGGTAATGCAGAGCCGCAACAATCGCCCACCTCTAGCCACACTTCCGAATCAAGGGTGTGCACCAAATCAATCACAAGTAATAGAATGGCATACAATGGAGTGTGTCCGATCAGAGGTGCTACCTCATTGGTCCGGAATCGCTCCTGTTTTAGCCACCTTATGCCAACACACAGGAGTTGGGTTCATGTAAATATACCTTTAGGATCGTCGCCACCATCCTACTTCATTCTAGAATCTTCACCGTGTACACAGTTGTTAAAGTGGTTTTCGGTATTGGCAGAAAGTATGACAATATCTGATCCTGGTCTCTTTAACAACCAATCGTTATTATAACACCGTGGTCATTTCAAAATAGTTTATACTTCAAAACCAAAATATCATTTTCATTTCAAAAACCAAATCAATACGATATCATTTCCATTTCAAAAACATATCAATACGATATCATTTCCATTTTAAAAATATTCACATTCAAAATCATAGTACTTTCAAAGATATAATACTTTAGAAACCAAAACAATCTGAAATAATAATACTTTGGAAATCATAATACTTTGAAATTCATAACTTTAGAAATCATAACACTTTGAAATCATAACACTTTCCTTCAAACAGTTTAGATATTAATAATAGTATATAAAATAAAATAGTTTATAAAATAAAATAATTTATATAAACTAGTTATAAGCTAAAACAATTTATATTAAAATAATTAGTATATTTAAAATAGTTTATATTAAAAATAGTTATATTAAAAATAGTTTATATTAAAATAGTTATATTAAAAATAGTTTATATTAAAAATAGTTTATATTAAAAATAGTTATATTAAAAATAGTTTATATAAAATTATAGTTTATAAAATAATATAAAATAATTTAAAATACTTTATATAATAAAATAGTTTCCTCAAATTTCACAAATCGATTCAAAATCAACTCGAATTCCAAAATTCAAATTTAATCAAATCTCAAATCATCAATTTCAATTCAATTTAGTTTCTCAATAAACCATTTCAAATTATCGATTTCAAATACATATTTGAACCATAAAATAAGCCATTTTAAATTTCAATATATTTCAAAGTTTTAAATATTCAACATTTCAAAACTAAATTCGATAATTTCATATATATATCAAATTCACTTTACTGTTATTTAGTTTTGAAATATTTACTTAATCATTTCAATAACATCTAAATACAACCTCAATTTACAAATTTAAATAAACAAAATATCCCATTTAAATTTGTATAAGTTCGAAATATTCATTTAAGTCACTTTTAATCAAATTCAAGTTATAAAACATATCTTTGAAAATTTCAAATTTAATAAATTTCAAATCAAACTCATTTAAGTATAATCCTTAAATAAAAATAAATTTCAAATCAATTTCAAATTATCTTTCCAACCTGAATCATTATAAATTCTATATTTGAAAATATATATTTTAAATAAATACTTAAACATATTATATATCAACTTTATTAAATCAACTTTAATAAATCTTTAAAATCAATATTTATTAAAAAACATATATTTCTTTTCAAAACCATAGAAATCATTTTTCAAAATATTTATATATAGACCAACGACGTTTGTATATAATTCTCTACCCTATGGTCAAGTGATGCAGATATTTATCATTTCAATCCGTAATTTAAATATATACGAGTATATATCCTTTCAACCCGCAATCCCAAATTCAATTCAATTGAAAATCGCTTGGGTTTATCATTTCAACTCATAAAGATTTTCTCCTATTCTACAGATCGTTCTGGTATGTATCATTTCAACCCATAGTGAATTCTATACTAATAGAGAACTTGCAGAGTGATAACAGTAATGATAATAATATAAAAATCAGTAATAGGAATATATCATCAGTATAAATAACAAATAATGGTGTCAGATGTCACAGGTGAACAAATACTGTAACGACCCGCTATTTTGAACCATTTGCATCCGCACATGTCGGACTTGAATAATTCAAAATACCGAATTGTTAATTTAAATTTGGCAAAACTGAGCATATATAGTAAATAAAGTAATCATAGATCACAGACACAGAGTAATAAATGCAGCGGAAACAAAAGATAGTAGTTCATGAAGCTACTATATACATATCAGAGTTAAATAAGGTACAACAGATGTCTCGAATACAATAGTCAAATACAAGAATCAGAATACAATCATTGGAATCAACTGGATATCTGAAAGCTAGATAGATAGCTGAATCTCCAAGCGAAGCTCCAACTCCAAAGGCGAGTCTCGAATACTGGTACACTCAGTCTAACCCGAGCGTAAAGCAAAACACAAAACACTCGAGTCAGGATTAACATTCTTATATCAATAAATCCAACTCAAGTGAAATAGCAACTGAAATACAAGTAACTCAAAGGATGTTTGGAATAACCATCCTTTAAGGATCCGTTAAACTATCTACTATGTAGTAGTGTACGATAAGTAGATAATGCCTATCAGTAATATAAAGTATCAAAATAGTGTTAAGGCGTTACCATTATCCCCCTTAACACATTTTATATAAGCATTATAGTCTATACTGCACTGTAAACTCCACCGTAAACTAGTGGGATATCAGGGAGTACTCCATAGGTATAACACAAAACAAATCGTAGTGGTCGCGTATAGGGATACAAGTATGACAAGGCACATGAGGCAATACCCAAGGTAGTGAAACTACCGTTTGCCTGATCCGGACTGGTGAGAACGCATCGCCGCAGCGATCGCAACACCGCGAAACAACACTCCCAAATCAAGGGTGCACCAATCGATAACAAGTAATGAGTAGTTTTCAAAGGAGTGTGTTCGCTCGAGGTAGCTGACCCCATTTGGCCCGGTATGGCTCCTGTTTTAGTCATTTCCAATTTGACACAAGTGTCAAGGCTATCCATTATCGTTCTCTTTCTTCAGTCATCATGTACATCATTCCAACCACTTCATTCTGGATCACACTCCGCGTATAGTTATTAAAGTGGTTTTCGGTTTAGACAGTGAGTATGTCCCTAACCGATTCCGGTCTCTTTAATAACTTTCGTAATTTATAACACCGATTAGTCGGTTATATATTTCAAAACCCAATCAAATTCAATTTCAAATAGAATTTGTAAACCAACATTTCATTTATCTTTCTAAATCAATTTCCATAATTTACGTTTCAAAACTTCCAAATTACCATTCAAAATCTTATAATACAATTTCAATTTTTATTTAAAACCATTCCAATATTCATTTAAATTCGTATCTAAGTTTCATTCCGAAATCATTTAAATTAATTTAACTTAACATTCAAATCAATTTAAATTCATTTATCGATTTCATTCAATATTCGTTAAGTAAATTTGTCATTCAAAACAATTTCTATTAAATCTTCAATTCATTAAATCAATTACTTAAGTTCAACTTCATTATACCGAATCATCAATTTGAATTATATTAGATTCGTCAAATCAATTCTTTAAATTATAGGTCTTACATTAATTTCAATAAATCACATTTTTATTTCTTGTTAAAGAAATTCAGTTTCATTTATTTATTTACTTAATTACAAATTTCAAAACTCAGTTAATAATGAAACTTAGTTTCACTTATTCAAGAAGTTCAATCTCACTTATTAAAGAATTCAATTTTATTTAATTATTAAATAATTTCAAACTTAATTATTAAATAATTTCAAAACTTAATTCAATCATTTCTTAGTTTAAACGATGTTCTTTCATCAATTACATTGTTAATATTTTGTTTCAGATTTTTACATATTAACATTTTCCTTTCATAAAAATTCAAATTCCAAATTCATTTGAAACACTTATTATTTATTCAATAAAATCTTTATTTTATTTTTAAATCAAATTATTGACCAATCGGGTTTTATATAATTCTGTATCCTAAGTCAAAGTTTATTTGGGTATTTATCATTTCAACCCGATTCCAATTCAATTCAAAATCAAAGCATAACAAAGGGAACTTGCAGTGTGATAACTGGGATGGTGTCAAAGTAAATAAACAAGCAATAACAACAATCAATAACAATCCAATAATTGATTCAAATAATCCTGAAATAATCGTATTAATTCACATTGTTATTTGTGTAAATTAATATAATTATTTCTAGAATCTACACTATCATTTCATGTAGATTAAAGATTATTACACTAATATTTATACGGTTCTTCACTTGGTATCTATTATTCAATTTCATACAACATCAATTAAAATAACAAACATTTAAATGGTTCAAGGTGTATTTTAACAAATTTCTACATGTCAATTAATTCAATATTTAAAGGGTCATTGTAACGACCCAGAATTTTGAACGAATTAAATTGAGGATATTTAATTAATTTTAAATATTTAAACGATGATTTAATTTGTGTCCCCGATATAATTTTGAAAATCGGCAATTAAATTATAAAATTTAATCGATTGAAGTTAAATAAAAATTTGATTCTACAATTTTAAGCTGAAGAAAAATATTTCGAAAGCTTTTAAAATTCGTATTGATAATACTGAAAATGATAGAAGCTTCAGAATTTAATTTCGAACTGTTTTGTTCAGTTTTGAAAATAATCACTCGAACCGATATTTATAAAATAGTCAATTTTCAAACGGTCTCGGAATTCGACGAAACCAGTTCCATTGGGTCCGTAATATTGAATTATTATCGGATTTCAAATTTCGTATTTTTCGAAGTTTATATGTGAGCGCACGACAGGAAAACGCATCGAAATTAATTCGAATTCGAATTTAAATTTAAACTTAAATTTGGTCAAACATATACACGTTCGTTCCCCTTCATCACGCCTGTTATCACGCCAAATATCACGGGAAGAAATCGTGGGGGACATGCCGTCTTCAATTTTAAAAATCTCGTACCCTCCCTCTTTAAATCAAAACTTCAACATCTCCTCTCGTTCAAAAATTCAATAGGGCTTCCAACGAAAATTATCGTTCCCTCCTCTTCAAATTTTCTCTGGCTAAATTTAATCAAATAAACCTAATCAATTTGGGGAAATCGATCGAGGCAGCTTGGAAGTTCATCGCGAGGCCTGGGGTCGACGCGGCAGTCTGGGATTTGGGGAGCGCGTGGGCAAGCGCGTGGAAGGTGTCGCGAGGCTTTGGGTTTCGAAGTCGAGCTCGAGTACGTGGTCGAGGCAGTGGCAGCGCGTGAGCATTTTGGAGTATTACTCGAATTTGGGTTTGTCGATGTGGGGACTGAGTTCGCGAGCAGTTCGCAAGCGGTAGGGAGGAGCTTGAGGGCGTGGTGGTTGGTGACAGCGTTCGCGAGGCGATTCGCGTGGGTCTGGGTTTGCTCGAGTTCTGAAGTCAGTAAGGTATCCTTAGTTTACGATTTGATTTTGAGATGCAATGATTTTTGTTGAGATATAAATTTTAGCAGAGAAAAAATAAGTTAAAAGTGAATTATTTCCAATTGTTTTAATTTAAAATTATATGAGAGTATAATTTACAGTAGGATATAATCTGTTTTTGAATTTAAATTTATAGTTAATTTATTTATTTAATTATCTTCGTTACCAAAGATTATTTAAAAAGGGAATATAATTTTAAAAGTATTGGTTAAGTTGTTATAGACAATAGTTACGTTAATTAATTTGTTTTATCTGTTTAGTTATTAAAAAGAAAATTTTTTTGTTAAAATTTAATTTATAGTTATTTGAATTTATAAAGGAAACTGGGTTGAAAATAAAATCATTGTATAATTAAAACTTACCAAGTTAGAAAATTGGTTATTCGATTATCTCGAATATTGATAGACTGTATAAATTATTTATACAAGGTTAAATCAAGAAAATAAATTGGATGGAAATGGATGGCAAAATAAAGCCAAGGTGAGATCTTCTCACTCAGATGTATAATCGAATTGCAGTTATTGATTGATTTGTTTGAATGTGCTATTAGATATGATAGGATATATCTATATATATAGCAGTATATACATATTGGCATATGTATATATTGGATTGATGATTTCCCGCCTCGTATAGCGGATGAGACCCTATTGCGCCGTTAGTAAGCGGATTTATAAAAAAACCTATATACCGCGATAATTCCGTACTGGAGCGGAATTGGTATTGTGCTAACATCTTTGGATGCAGGGAAACAGGTTGGAGGGATCCAACTGGACCCCTCACATTGATTGAATTTATTTCTATTGTGATATAAATCTGTAAATGATTATAGTAATGCTATTAATCATATTGATATCTGGAAATTGTTTGAAGGCTAAAATTTAGCTGAATGGATGTTTTGACATCATTGGATTCCAAAGATAAACGAATTTGAATTTTTGAAATTCAAGTAGAAATTTCTAAGTGAATCAATTTTAGAAATTGAATAAATTTCGAAGAAAGGAATTTTAAAGTATAAAAAGTAAATCTTTATAATCGTATTTAATAAATTCCAGAATAAAGTGAAAATGTTAAATAAATGGATTTCGTAAAAACTGTGATTTTAAATTGAAGAAATTAAATTAAATTAAATTTGGATTTTTAAATAGATTGAAAGAAACGATTGAAATTTATTTTCTTAATAAGGAATTTATTTTAGTAGTGATAAATAAAATTTGAAATCAATCTGTAATTGATTTAATATTTAGAAATGAATTTTTGAGAAATCAATATGGAAATTTTATTCAAACGTCGAAAATAAAATTAGAAATCAATATTGAAATTGATTTGGTATTGAAGCTTTTATAAATAGAATTAAAATTTATAAAAGTTGTTTATAAACCCAGAGTCACTTATTTTGATAAGTTAAATATAGTAGTTGATAAAAGAAGGTTTATAAGTCGAAGTTGTTATTAAAAAGAGAAATAGAATTTATAAACATGCTTATAAATTCGGAATAGATTGAACGTGATAAATTTATTATAGAAGATTTATTTAAGGAAATTTTATTCACGATTTTGGACAGTGAATATATGGTTAAGTAAAATGGATTCATTTTTGAAGAAGTAATATTTTAAAAATGAAGTTAAACATTTTAAAGGTGTTTTAAAATGTGTTATGAATCGAAAGCATAGATTTCAACATTTGTTGTTGAAATAGACGTTTTCGAGAAATTTAAGGAAATGGTGGACTATAACACTGTTGTTATAGTAAATGATTTCCGAAAGGAAATGTTTTGATGTAGTATTGGGATTTATATACCTATCTTAAAATCCGAATCCCTATACTAGTGATTTTTGAGTCGTCGTAACGATGTTTTACGTAACATTCGTTTTGACTCAAATAAAGGTGTTAAAAGAATATTTTCCTTAAAAGAATGAAGTATATACTTAATTTGATTTAAGTATATCGAATATTTTCAAATGTTGAAAATAAATGATTTGTGAAATACTTATTATTAAATAAGTAGGGAAATGCTTTTCCATTATGAAATGAAATGGTTTTGAGAATTTATCTTCTTAAAGATAAATCGAAAGTGAATATTTGAAATCGATTTGAGAATCGTATATCTGTAGATATTTGAGAATATAAATTCACTATGGAATTTATAAAAGGGAAGTTGTTTAAAAATAAACATTGATTTATTTTTAAGTATGGAAATTTTATATCTAGTAAAGATATTTTTGAAGATAAATAATTTGGGAAAATTATTTGGAATCTGATGATGTTGCGCATCTTTATTGATAGTTAAATAACCGACTATCAATAATTACCTTGAGTAGGTATTTGTTGTGAATTGGATGAATTTGAATGCCACACTTATTTTTGAATAATCGCTCACTATTCGGGTTAGCCGGGAAAGGACCATGGGGTCGTATAACCCATTCCGAATATGTGATACGTCGTTATGAATTGCATTCGAAGACCGGTGTTGAAGACCGGATATTTTTGAAAACGAAAGGATTACCGTCGAGTTACTCTACATCGACTGATCTTCAATTTAGAGGTTTTATCACCCTTAGTGACGGGAAGTCCTGACGTGATTGAAAATTATCCGGAAATGCAAGGGCTTCGTGAGAAGTGCCTTCGGTTCTGTTCGATCCCGGAACAGACTTGTATGGATTGTGTGTCTGACGTTACAATTTGAGATATAAAGCTAATTTCTTTCAAATACATCTCTGTTGGTGGCGGAGAATTTATTCTCTTAGCTTAACACCCTTCTCTGAGACGTACGAGCTCAGAGGTTATGTAGTTGAAATTTATCAGCGATATATCCCAATTTGGTAACGTGGCATACTGAGTGTTGCTGTGAAATGATCAGTGTTTGATCATTTGTGATATGATCATTTGTTTGATCTTGTATCTTTGTGATCATAGGTTGATCATTTTGTTTGACCCGAAGCAGGGCTTTTTGTAGAAAGCGTAGCTTTGTGGACGAGACTTCGTCGAGCCTCACACCCCAGAAATGGTCGAAACAGGACGAATGCAGCAAGGTTCTAGGGAGTAGCGCCCCTTAGTGTATGTCATTCCTTCTGGATAAAGGTGGTATCATGGTATGGAGCCCAGATACTTAACCTCTGTGGTTGCTGCACAGTTATTATTACTTTGTGGTTTGTTGGAAATCGGGGATCCTCGGGAAGATCGGTGACGATCGGGGGATGGCATACGCGTGTCAGTAGTTACCTATTTTTGCAGAGGTAACCCGGCCTTGTGTTGGCAGAGATCCGGTTAGGTTCTCGGGTCGTCTATTCCAGGGACGTACCCATCGTGGATAGGAAGTTCCTTAGCCTGACCATTTGTTGGAAATCCAAAGAAACAATACGAGCCTTTACGATTTCAATTGTATAACCTATCTCCTCAGGAGGCAGCTATAGCAGGCATAATATAATGGTACCTATGCTGGCTAAGATTTATATTCTACTTTCGAAATGTTTTCCACTATGCACTAAAAATAATATCAAAAAGGATTTGATTTTTGCGTAGTAAGCATCTTTGACTAACATAAGAAGAAATCTCCTCCAAGTCTGCGTTTGCATTGTGTGTGTGGTGGGAGGTCTTATGGTAGTTTCATTTTCCAAAAGCATTTCGAATTGACTTTAAAATTTACTGTTGTTGTTTTAAAGAATAACTGTTTTACGATCTCACACCAGTCACCATGACTGACTCGGAGTTTATTGTTCCCTTCTAAACTCTGGGTGCCCACCAATTTCCACACGGGCAGCCTAGAGTTATATTATCAGGATATTCTGGATATTCTGGAGCTTGGAGATAAGCTGGATGACGAGACGTAGTATTTGTATCTGATATATTTATTCCGCTGTGTATTCTGTATGAGGACAAGTTTATATAACTGTCCATTGTTGTATATTGACTCTGATGATTGATGTATGTATAAACTGATATAGTTCTTTGTTTTAAAAGACTAGTAATTATCTATTGTATATTTTTCCGCTGCGATATGTGAGATTCTGATATTGTTTTCTGTTTCTGTTCTGATGTGTTGTCTGTGGTTCTTCTTTCCTTTTCTGCTTTCTTCTATTTTCTTTCTTCTTCCTTCTTTTTCTTCTACCTCTTCTTTCTTAAAACCCTCACTATTGGAGTTTTCGGCACTCGATTGCTCGGCAGTCGATAAAGTGAGTATCGATGTTGAATTTTCGAAAGTCGAAAATCCCAGGATGTGACAAAGTGGTATCAGAGCGTATGGTTAAGCGACAACCCTGCTCTGTTGGGTGTTACTCATTAGAGATAGAGTCAGTAGTACTCTAGAATGAGTTGAGTGTAATAATAGATATGAGCGCGTATTTGTTATTGAATATAAAATTGTTTCGTATTGTGATGATTGGCTTATTGAGTGGTATATGAACCTTCGTCGGCTCAGTCTGCGCAACTGGATCGAAGGGGTTTCTAAACACTCGAATAGAACAATTCGGCACAGTAATATTTTGAATAGGGTAAATGAGATAATTTTGCCCAAAACTATTTTTGTAAAAAAAAAAAAGAAAAAAAAAAGAAATGTTTTTCTATGAATTTCTATAGTATATGGTTGCATGGTTGTTAGGAAGAAATAACATTGAAATATTATCATTGTTATATTGAAATTGAATTAAAGTAATAACCAAAGATTGAAGATAAATTCATTTAACAAGTGAAATTTATAATTGTGAATTGAAAGATAAGAAAATAAAATTTATATACGAATGAAATTTGTAAATATAAAGTGTGAGTGAATTTATAATTGGAAATAGAATTCCAGATAAGTTTTTGGAAATGTAATTGAAAGAATTTGAAAATTTTGGTGATCTGGAAAGTTTAAATCCTTTTTGATTTGAAGATGAATTTCAAAGGTTTTGAAAAGCGTTTTGAAGGAATGAAAAGCTCTAAACTCTTTTCGGTCGCTGGAAAATAACTTCGGTAATGACTGTAGCATTACTGATGTTCATTTTTGGGTTTCCAGAAGAGGAAATTGCTGCCAAATTGTTTTAAATGGAAGTTGTTTTGAAAAATCTGGATTTTGTTTTGGAAATTCCAGGATAATTTGATTTGTTTTCAAAAATGATTTTTTGAAAGTGTTATTAAGACTCTGGAATACTATATAAAGATATTTATGAAATATTATGAAATTGATAGCTTATAAAATATTGATATCTGATTGGAATGAAATTCAAATTGTAAATGAATTTATAACTTGGAATAGAATTCAAGAAGTTAATTGAAAATTTAAAATTCAATAAGGGAATGAAATTAGTAAGATGAATGTATCAATGATCTTATAAATCGAAATATAAGTAAGTCGAAGACTTATAGAATATTTGAAATTTGATTTGGAAATCAGATTCGAATTGGAAATGAAAGAATTAGTAAATAAGTTTCAGAATGAATAAATAAATTTGAATTTGTAAATAAGTTGATAACTTATAAAAGATTTGAAAATGAATAGAACTGAAATTGAATTTGATTTGTGAAGTATTAAACTAAAATTTGTAAGTGAAGCTTATTAAATGAAGTGAATAAGATTAAAACTGAACGTTAAACTTCTTTTGAATTTGTTAGTAAATGAAGTTGAAACCGAATGAAAATATGAAATGCAAATTTAATTGAATGGAATCAATTGCCAATGAAGTGAACTAAAGATAATTGATAAAATTCGATATTTCAGAATTGAAAGTAAATTGAATCCAAATTAGATTGGAATTGTGAATTGAACTCAAATGAGAAATTGAAATGTGAAATTGAATTCAAATAAAATTTGAAATGTAAAATTGAAGATAATGGATATAACTTCAATAGTGTACTAAAAGATGATATAAGTAGTTTATATTGAAAATTTGTAATTGAATTTGCAAAATGATTTGAATGCTGTAACTAGATATAATGGCTAGTAGGATATACAGGTGTATAAAGGGATTGGAAAATTTTATTTCACAGATAATTCGAATTGCTCGAAAAAGGTATGTATTTGAATTTTAATATGAGTTTTTGATGATTTCTCTCTAGCCGCTTGGCTTTTTCTTTTTCTTTTTGAAATCTGAGAGTCCGTAGGGACGATTTGTAGTCGTACCGTATTAGCCGCGCAAAGGAGACGCTGGCGAAATTTTTCGTAAATTTAGGGTGTTAGAAAATTTTTGAGAAATTTTGAGAGTTAAAATTTGAATTTAAACTCGAATTTGAATTTAGAAGTTAAACAATGTTGTTTGAAACTTAAAAATTGAAGTTAGAAATTTAGTTGAATGATAACGAATCTTTAGTAGGAAGATTTGTTTTGATAAATTGATAAAACTATTGGATGTTGAAAAATAGTAGACGAGTTAAGGACCACTTTTCCTGACTTGTAATTTCGAGGACGAAATTCTTTTAAGGAGGGAAGTCTGTAACGACCCAGAATTTTGAACGAATTAAATTGAGGATATTTAATTAATTTTAAATATTTAAACGATGATTTAATTTGTGTCCCCGATATAATTTTGAAAATCGGCAATTAAATTATAAAATTTAATCGATTGAAGTTAAATAAAAATTTGATTCTACAATTTTAAGCTGAAGAAAAATATTTCGAAAGCTTTTAAAATTCGTATTGATAATACTGAAAATGATAGAAGCTTCAGAATTTAATTTCGAACTGTTTTGTTCAGTTTTGAAAATAATCACTCGAACCGATATTTATAAAATAGTCAATTTTCAAACGGTCTCGGAATTCGACGAAACCAGTTCCATTGGGTCCGTAATATTGAATTATTATCGGATTTCAAATTTCGTATTTTTCGAAGTTTATATGTGAGCGCACGACAGGAAAACGCATCGAAATTAATTCGAATTCGAATTTAAATTTAAACTTAAATTTGGTCAAACATATACACGTTCGTTCCCCTTCATCACGCCTGTTATCACGCCAAATATCACGGGAAGAAATCGTGGGGGACATGCCGTCTTCAATTTTAAAAATCTCGTACCCTCCCTCTTTAAATCAAAACTTCAACATCTCCTCTCGTTCAAAAATTCAATAGGGCTTCCAACGAAAATTATCGTTCCCTCCTCTTCAAATTTTCTCTGGCTAAATTTAATCAAATAAACCTAATCAATTTGGGGAAATCGATCGAGGCAGCTTGGAAGTTCATCGCGAGGCCTGGGGTCGACGCGGCAGTCTGGGATTTGGGGAGCGCGTGGGCAAGCGCGTGGAAGGTGTCGCGAGGCTTTGGGTTTCGAAGTCGAGCTCGAGTACGTGGTCGAGGCAGTGGCAGCGCGTGAGCATTTTGGAGTATTACTCGAATTTGGGTTTGTCGATGTGGGGACTGAGTTCGCGAGCAGTTCGCAAGCGGTAGGGAGGAGCTTGAGGGCGTGGTGGTTGGTGACAGCGTTCGCGAGGCGATTCGCGTGGGTCTGGGTTTGCTCGAGTTCTGAAGTCAGTAAGGTATCCTTAGTTTACGATTTGATTTTGAGATGCAATGATTTTTGTTGAGATATAAATTTTAGCAGAGAAAAAATAAGTTAAAAGTGAATTATTTCCAATTGTTTTAATTTAAAATTATATGAGAGTATAATTTACAGTAGGATATAATCTGTTTTTGAATTTAAATTTATAGTTAATTTATTTATTTAATTATCTTCGTTACCAAAGATTATTTAAAAAGGGAATATAATTTTAAAAGTATTGGTTAAGTTGTTATAGACAATAGTTACGTTAATTAATTTGTTTTATCTGTTTAGTTATTAAAAAGAAAATTTTTTTGTTAAAATTTAATTTATAGTTATTTGAATTTATAAAGGAAACTGGGTTGAAAATAAAATCATTGTATAATTAAAACTTACCAAGTTAGAAAATTGGTTATTCGATTACCTCGAATATTGATAGACTGTATAAATTATTTATACAAGGTTAAATCAAGAAAATAAATTGGATGGAAATGGATGGCAAAATAAAGCCAAGGTGAGATCTTCTCACTCAGATGTATAATCGAATTGCAGTTATTGATTGATTTGTTTGAATGTGCTATTAGATATGATAGGATATATCTATATATATAGCAGTATATACATATTGGCATATGTATATATTGGATTGATGATTTCCCGCCTCGTATAGCGGATGAGACCCTATTGCGCCGTTAGTAAGCGGATTTATAAAAAAACCTATATACCGCGATAATTCCGTACTGGAGCGGAATTGGTATTGTGCTAACATCTTTGGATGCAGGGAAACAGGTTGGAGGGATCCAACTGGACCCCTCACATTGATTGAATTTATTTCTATTGTGATATAAATCTGTAAATGATTATAGTAATGCTATTAATCATATTGATATCTGGAAATTGTTTGAAGGCTAAAATTTAGCTGAATGGATGTTTTGACATCATTGGATTCCAAAGATAAACGAATTTGAATTTTTGAAATTCAAGTAGAAATTTCTAAGTGAATCAATTTTAGAAATTGAATAAATTTCGAAGAAAGGAATTTTAAAGTATAAAAAGTAAATCTTTATAATCGTATTTAATAAATTCCAGAATAAAGTGAAAATGTTAAATAAATGGATTTCGTAAAAACAGTGATTTTAAATTGAAGAAATTAAATTAAATTAAATTTGGATTTTTAAATAGATTGAAAGAAACGATTGAAATTTATTTTCTTAATAAGGAATTTATTTTAGTAGTGATAAATAAAATTTGAAATCAATCTGTAATTGATTTAATATTTAGAAATGAATTTTTGAGAAATCAATATGGAAATTTTATTCAAACGTCGAAAATAAAATTAGAAATCAATATTGAAATTGATTTGGTATTGAAGCTTTTATAAATAGAATTAAAATTTATAAAAGTTGTTTATAAACCCAGAGTCACTTATTTTGATAAGTTAAATATAGTAGTTGATAAAAGAAGGTTTATAAGTCGAAGTTGTTATTAAAAAGAGAAATAGAATTTATAAACATGCTTATAAATTCGGAATAGATTGAACGTGATAAATTTATTATAGAAGATTTATTTAAGGAAATTTTATTCACGATTTTGGACAGTGAATATATGGTTAAGTAAAATGGATTCATTTTTGAAGAAGTAATATTTTAAAAATGAAGTTAAACATTTTAAAGGTGTTTTAAAATGTGTTATGAATCGAAAGCATAGATTTCAACATTTGTTGTTGAAATAGACGTTTTCGAGAAATTTAAGGAAATGGTGGACTATAACACTGTTGTTATAGTAAATGATTTCCGAAAGGAAATGTTTTGATGTAGTATTGGGATTTATATACCTATCTTAAAATCCGAATCCCTATACTAGTGATTTTTGAGTCGTCGTAACGATGTTTTACGTAACATTCGTTTTGACTCAAATAAAGGTGTTAAAAGAATATTTTCCTTAAAAGAATGAAGTATATACTTAATTTGATTTAAGTATATCGAATATTTTCAAATGTTGAAAATAAATGATTTGTGAAATACTTATTATTAAATAAGTAGGGAAATGCTTTTCCATTATGAAATGAAATGGTTTTTGAGAATTTATCTTCTTAAAGATAAATCGAAAGTGAATATTTGAAATCGATTTGAGAATCGTATATCTGTAGATATTTGAGAATATAAATTCACTATGGAATTTATAAAAGGGAAGTTGTTTAAAAATAAACATTGATTTATTTTTAAGTATGGAAATTTTATATCTAGTAAAGATATTTTTGAAGATAAATAATTTGGGAAAATTATTTGGAATCTGATGATGTTGCGCATCTTTATTGATAGTTAAATAACCGACTATCAATAATTACCTTGAGTAGGTATTTGTTGTGAATTGGATGAATTTGAATGCCACACTTATTTTTGAATAATCGCTAACTATTCGGGTTAGCCGGGAAAGGACCATGGGGTTGTATAACCCATTCCGAATATGTGATACGTCGTTATGAATTGCATTCGAAGACCGGTGTTGAAGACCGGATATTTTTGAAAACGAAAGGATTACCGTCGAGTTACTCTACATCGACTGATCTTCGATTTAGAGGTTTTATCACCCTTAGTGACGGGAAGTCCTGACGTGATTGAAAATTATCCGGAAATGCAAGGGCTTCGTGAGAAGTGCCTTCGGTTCTGTTAGATCCTGGAACAGACTTGTATGGATTGTGTGTCTGACGTTACAATTTGAGATATAAAGCTGATTTCTTTCAAATACATCTCTGTTGATGGCGGAGAATTTATTCTCTTAGCTTAACACCCTTCTCTGAGACGTACGAGCTCAGAGGTTATGTAGTTGAAATTTACCAGCGATATATCCCAATTTGGTAACGTGGCATACTGAGTGTTGCTGTGAAATGATCAGTGTTTGATCATTTGTGATATGATCATTTGTTTGATCTTGTATCTTTGTGATCATAGGTTGATCATTTTGTTTGACCCGAAGTAGGGCTTTTTGTAGAAAGCATAGCTTTGTGGACGAGACTTCGTCGAGCCTCACACCCCGGAAATGGTCGAAACAGGACGAATGCAGCAAGGTTCTAGGGAGTAGCGCCCCTTAGTGTATGTCATTCCTTCTGGATAAAGGTGGTATCATGGTATGGAGCCCAGATACTTAACCTCTGTGGTTGCTGCACAGTTATTATTACTTTGTGGTTTGTTGGAAATCGGGGATCCTCGGGAAGATCGGTGACGATCGGGGGATGGCATACGCGTGTCAGTAGTTACCTATTTTTGCAGAGGTAACCCGGCCTTGTGTTGGCAGAGATCCGGTTAGGTTCTCGGGTCGTCTATTCCAGGGACGTACCCATCGTGGATAGGAAGTTCCTTAGCCTGACCATTTGTTGGAAATCCAAAGAAACAATACGAGCCTTTACGATTTCAATTGTATAACCTGTCTCCTCAGGAGGCAGCTATAGCAGGCATAATATAATGGTACCTATGCTGGCTAAGATTTATATTCTACTTTCGAAATGTTTTCCACTATGCACTAAAAATAATATCAAAAAGGATTTGATTTTTGCGTAGTAAGCATCTTTGACTAACATAAGAAGAAATCTCCTCCAAGTCTGCGTTTGCATTGTGTGTGTGGTGGGAGGTCTTATGGTAGTTTCATTTTCCAAAAGCATTTCGAATTGACTTTAAAATTTACTGTTGTTGTTTTAAAGAATAACTGTTTTACGATCTCACACCAGTCACCATGACTGACTCGGAGTTTATTGTTCCCTTCTAAACTCTGGGTGCCCACCAATTTCCACACGGGCAGCCTAGAGTTATATTATCAGGATATTCTGGATATTCTGGAGCTTGGAGATAAGCTGGATGACGAGACGTAGTATTTGTATCTGATATATTTATTCCGCTGTGTATTCTGTATGAGGACAAGTTTATATAACTGTCCATTGTTGTATATTGACTCTGATGATTGATGTATGTATAAACTGATATAGTTCTTTGTTTTAAAAGACTAGTAATTATCTATTGTATATTTTTCCGCTGCGATATGTGAGATTCCGATATTGTTTTCTGTTTCTGTTCTGATGTGTTGTCTGTGGTTCTTCTTTCCTTTTCTGCTTTCTTCTATTTTCTTTCTTCTTCCTTCTTTTTCTTCTACCTCTTCTTTCTTAAAACCCTCACTATTGGAGTTTTCGGCACTCGATTGCTCGGCAGTCGATAAAGTGAGTATCGATGTTGAATTTTCGAAAGTCGAAAATCCCAGGATGTGACAGTCATATTATGCAAATGTCCTCTAATCGATTATAACATATCTCAAATCTAACTATCCTACGTCAATTTCAATTTCAAATTATTATCATTTTCTACATTAACAATTTAACGTCCAATGTCGAAATCAAACAATCAATCATTTATCAACCAATACTGGATTATCATTTCATAAATAACAGATAATGGTGTCAGATGTCACAAGTGAACTGATACAGGTAATAGCATATAACAGTGTAATTAACTAACAACAGAATTCAATTGTCGTTTAAATTGAAATCAAATTTAACAAATAAAAGAACATTAATCGTGAGTGATTGCTCACCTTTCGAGGCTAGAGAGAACAAGAGATGACACGGATATGCACACTGATACGGACACTGAAATTGAGTTACGAACCCAAGCACGAATTCGATGATCAAAGCTGATAAAAAAAAGAATAGATGAAATCAAATCAGGATTGGGTCGATGATGATAAATGATATAACCGAATTTGTTAAAAAATCAATATCCATTTAAAGCACATATATATAAATCAAAATAAATATTTTATTTTCAATGCCTAATATATTCGACCAACACAAAAAATTTAAACTAATAAAATATCAACACTTCATAATAAATTTGAAATAACAGTTATTATAAAATTAATATTTATAAAATCACTTAAGTATCATAAACTACAAAATCTGTATATATAGCAGCTGCCAAAATCAACATATAGCTATAATTTATATAACCAACATTATATTTTCAAATCGTAGGAAATAAAATCAAAGTATACAACATATGTTAAAAAGGAAGGCTAGGCGAAAAAGAAAAATTTAGCAGAACTTAAAAACATATGAAGCAAACATAATTTTGTAACAAATTTAAAAGTTGCAAATATTATATACAAACTTATATAATATATCACTTCAATATATTCAAATTATGCTTCAACTTTGTTAAACAAAACATATATATGCACAACCTTTAGAATCAATACATAACAACAATATACTTCCAGATACTAGTATATATAAAAATAATATATACTGACCCATATAAATGTACGAATAAATTTGAGTAGCACGGTCCAAAGCTACAGAGTGTGCAGTATTGCAAAGCTTGAGCGAGGTGGGGTGATTAGCAGTGAATGCGGTTGTTGCGGAGGTGGTTCTGGCATGGGCTGATGGAGGCAGGGCGTGGCCATGCGGGCTGTTGTGTTGCACGTGGCTGTCACGGCGATCGAAAGACGTGGTTGTGGAGTAGGCAGGTCAAGGTGGTCGGCAAGGGATGCCGTGAGCTTGGGCTCGGCAGGGCTGTTGCAGTGGGAGGGTGTAGGTGTTCGGCGAAGAGGCGAGATGGTGGCGAAGGACATGGACGCCGATGCGGGAGGCTGATGTGGCAGCTAGGTGGTTGGTGTGGGGTGATGTGGTGACACGTATCTGACCGTGGGAAGGGCGGCGGTTGCTTGCCTCGGCAAGTATGGTGGCGGAGGGAAAAAAACCGACGTGGGTTGCAAAGTGGAGGGAAAGATGAGCTTGGCGGTGTTTGAGGCCGTGGGGAAAGGTCGGTACAGGGTGATGGGTTGCGAAGCCTGATCGGCGTGAAGAGCAGCCGAGGTGGAAGTGACGTGGTGCTTTGGTCATGAGATGTGATAGGCGGAGGAAGATGCGGGTCAGCGCGGTGAAGGGTAGAGGAGATGCTTAAGATAGGCGAACCCAATGAAGGAAATAGGAGCAGATCTCAAAGTGGCAGACTAAAGAATGAGCAGGTATATTAACTTTCTTTTGAAACAACAGAATGGGAAAAGCTGAGCCTATGCAAGTGAAAGGACGAACTGAAATAATTATTTGCAATAGGGAATAGTGACAATCAACCTCTGAATTCTGGAATGTAATAAATGCAACGTCTATTCGATCTATGTGGTAGGTAATGGATGGACACAAGGAATTCAAAAGGCTCAAAACGGTACCGAAACTGTAATTTGTTCATCGATCCCGCAGTGAACTGTGTTCCAAAACACAGCATTGAACATACCACAGAGATCAGTACGACGAGACGATCAAAACGGTATACAGATATCAGTGGTACGATTGAATTACAAAAATTCGAATTTTCTACTAGTGGAAAATGCAGCAAAAACTCAGAAGAATAAGATCGACGGAGCTAAAGAAGTTCGAATTTGGAAAAACGAAAAATGACGTCATGCTCAGAAGACGATTTAGAATTTTCTATGTAAAAATATTTAGGTTTCGAAAACATTTTATTTTCATTACATTTTAACTAATTTAAACCGAAATGACGTGACTAAAATTTACTTTCATATTTTCTGACGAAACTTTACAATTTCCTATGTTTAAATAGACGCATTTTAAATATCGAATTTTCATTGCGAAACTTATTGTTTATTTTTATTTAACGAGATTTCATTTAACGCAAAACGCACGTTTCTTACGTTAAAATTATTATTTTGGTTTCTGTTATTGGTTACAACTATTTCATATTATTACATTACGTTTTTAATATGTATTACATTATCGGTCTTATCGAAATTGGTTTTGGATTTGTAACTTATATACAAAGAGATTTCCATTTAATAAATCGTAAAATTTTATTTCTATCGGATTTTTAATTAAAATTTTATTTAATTTAGTATTTTTAAAGCGTTAAAAATACGGGTCATTACAATCTCCCCCACTCAAAACTTTTCGTCCTCGAAAAGGAAGAAGGTAGGAGAATAGAAACAATCAGAAGAAAATAGATTGGAATACAAGTAAAACAATTAATTTAAACCATATAAATTTCAATTTAAATCAATTAATATTCGACAATTGACTTTAAACTCAAGGAATTTCATTAACTTGGTTTATTTTATATTTATCATTGTTTGTTACAAATTTATTTCAAACAACAATTTATTTTATTAATCCACCTATTATTCAACTAACCTAGTATTCGATTAACCATTTTATAATTAAACTTTAAGTGTATAACATTTTTATACGCACTCAAAATTTTATTTATAAAGACAATTTATATTGTATACTATCCAATTACATAGTTAACTTTTTGAGCAATTTAGGTAAGTTATTTTGAATGCAATCGAGTATTATACAAGTAAATTTCTAATTCAATTCTCCTAAGTTTAAATATTAATTCAAAATTTTGGTTTCATTTATAATTGAAATCATCTTTATTAGCATTTTTTTTATAATTAAAATCTAAGTGTATAATATTTATTATAAACACTCAAATTTTTATTTATAAAATCATTTTATATTGTATATTATCCAATTACATTTTAACTTCTGAATAATTTAGGTAAGTTATATTGAAATGCAATTTAGTACTATACAAATAATATTTTCAAATTCAATTATTTCAAGTTTAAACATTTATCCAAAATTTAGCTTTATTTATAATTTGAAACATCCTTTAACATAATTTTAAGGATTAAATTTCCGTTTAATTTCAAACCCTTTAGAGATAATTATGTATATACTATATATATTAAATCAAATTAAATTTAAAATAATATTCCCATATATATATATATATAAATCAAGTCATACTTAAGAAATTTAAAGTGAAATATTTCCCAAACAAAACCGTAGCAAAACTATAGAATGGTTTCTCCACTTCGAAACTCGAAAATGAATATCGATGATGCGGCCGTCATCACCGAGATTTATTTTCCAACGACAAAGAGAAGAGCACTGATTTAACTTTTTAAATTCTTTGAAATGATTCTTTTCGAAAATATTTTAAATAATATACATTTGAAAACTTTAAACCATAGTTCAAAATCATCGGAAATTAATTCTCAAATACTTGTTTTAAATTCATTTTTAAATTTACTAAACCAATTTATAAACCAAGTTTATAATTCCATTTATTTATAAGTTGGTAAATCAATGGTTTACAAAACACCCAATGAAAATCAAATAATATCATTTCTGACAACGAATTCATTAACAATTTAATTCAGAAAATTTATACTTATATAATATAATCAGTCAGAATTATCTTATTTATCAAATTTGAAAACAATATTGTGTCAGTTTGCTCTGTTCAAGTGTTTTGAAAATACTATCGATAGCGTTGATCAGACGAATCGATCGAAAACCCAAATCAACATCAACAACTCAAACAACACAATAATGAAAACATTTTTATATTAATAACAAATGCACTACCTCGCTCGACGATACAAGGATGGATTTTAAAATAAGTATAGGGATTCAAATTTGATGGACTCAAATCAAAGAGAATTTTGATTCGAAGATAAGTTCGAAACAAAGATATGATGATTAAATAACAAAGTAGGAAGATTGATAAGTTTATATAAATCGCGAGCAACCTTAACCAGGTCGACCGTGACTTCAAGAATAAGATCAATGCAGAACTTCGAGGAAAATCTACATTCAATCTCAAGAAATAGAATTCAGGTATAGCGGGAAATAGATAGCATCGTAAACCGAGGATGCAGAAATCTCCGAAAAATCGATGACTATTGTAAAGGAGTTTCACCCCTTTACAAATCATTCGAAGTTTGGCGAGACTGCCGATTCATTATAAATATTATTCGAAGTGGAGTTATGTGATGCTCCAGAATTGAAAGAAGACGAATAGTGAGGGACACGAATGAATTTCGGAACCGCATGGAATGTTCCAAAATTCAAAGGAATCGAGTCAAAAGAGAGAGATTCAACTCGAATGAAAGTGATTCTGTAAATACATTTACCATATATGCTAAGTTTTGCCTAGACCTACCAAAGCTCTGATACCAATTATAACGACCCGCTATTTTGAACCATTCGCATCCGCACATGTCGGACTTGAATAATTCAAAATACCGAATTGTTAATTTAAATTTGGCAAAACTGAGCATATACAGTAAATAAAGTAATCACAGATCACAGACACAGAGTAATAAATGCAACAGAAATAAAAGATAGTAGTTCATGAAGCTACTATATACATATCAGAGTTAAATAAGGTACAACAAATGTCTCGAATACAATAGTCAAATACAAGAATCAGAATACAATCACTGGAATCAACTGGATTTCTGAAAGCTGGATAGATAGCTGGATCTCCAAGCAAAGCTCCAACTCCAAAGGCGAGTCTCGAATACTGGTACACTCAGTCTGACCCGAGCGTAAAGCAAAACACAAAACACTCGAGTCAGGATTAACATTCTTATATCAATAAATCCAACTCAAGTGAAATAGCAACTGAAATACAAGTAACTCAAAGGATGTTTGGAATAACCATCCATTAAGGATCCGTTAAACACTCTACTATGTAGTAGTGTACGATAAGTAGATAATACCTATCAGTAATATAAAGTATCAATATAGTGTTAAGGCATTACCATTATCCTCCTTAACACATTTTATATAAGCGTTATAGTCTATACAGCACTGTAAACTCCACCGTAAACTAGTGGGATATCAGGGAGTACTCCATAGGTATAACACAAAACAAATCGTAGTGGTCGCGTATAGGGATACAAGTATGACAAGGCACATGAGGCAATACCCAAGGTAGTGAAACTACCGTTTGCCTGATCCGGATTGGTGAGAACGCAACACCGCGAAACAACACTCCCAAATCAAGGGTGCACCAATCGATAAAAATTAATGAGTAGTTTTCGAAGAAGTGTGTTCGCTTGAGGTAGCTGACCCCATTTGACCCGGCACGGCTCCTGTTTTAGTCATTTCCAATTTGACACAAGTGTTTAGGCTATCCATTATCGGTCTCTTTCTTCAGTCATCACATACATCATTCCAACCACTTTATTCTGGATCACACTCCGCGTATAGTTATTAAAGTGGTTTTCGGTTTAGACAGTGAGTATGTCCCTAACCGATTCCGGTCTCTTTAATAACTTTCGTAATTTATAACACCGATTGGTCGGTTATATATTTCAAAACCCAATCAAATTCAAATTCAAATAGAATTTGTAAACCAACATTTCATTTCTCTTTCTAAATCAATTTCCATAATTTACGTTTCAAAACTTCCAAATTACCATTCAAAATCTTATAATACAATTTCAAATTTTATTTAAAACCATTCCAATATTAATTTAAATTCGTATCTAAGTTTCATTCCGAAATCATTTAAATTAATTTAACTTAACATTCAAATCAATTTAAATTCATTTATCGATTTCATTCAGTATTCGTTAAGTAAATTTGTCATTCAAAACAATTTCTATTATATCTCCAATTCATTAAATCAATTACTTAAGTTCAACTTCATTATACCGAATCATCAATTTGAATTATATTAGATTCGTCAAATCAATTCTTTAAATTACAGGTCTTACATTAATTTCAATAAATCACATTTTTATTTCTTGTTAAAGAAATTCAGTTTCATTTATTTATTTACTTAATTACAAATTTCAAAACTAAGTTAATAATGAAACTTAGTTTCACTTATTCAAGAAGTTCAATCTCACTTATTAAAGAATTCAATTTTATTTAATTATTAAATAATTTCAAACTTAATTATTAAATAATTTCAAAACTTAATTCAATCATTTCTTAGTTTAAACAACGTTCTTTCATCAATTACATTGTTAATATTTTGTTTTAGATTTTTACATATTAACATTTTCCTTTCATAAATATTCAAATTCCAACTTCATTTAAAACCCTTATTATTTATTCAATAAAATCTTTATTTTATTTTTAAATCAAATTATTGACCAATCGGGTTTTATTTAATTCTCTATCCTAAGTCAAAGTTTATTTGGGTATTTATCATTTTAACCCGATTCCAATTCAATTCAAAATCAAAGCATAACAAAGGGAACTTGCAGTGTGATAACTGGGATGGTGTCAAAGTAAATAAACAAGCAATAACAACAATAAATAACAATCCAATAATTGATTCAAATAATCCCGAAATAATCGTATTAATTCACATTGTTATTTGTGTAAATTAATATAATTATTTCTAGAATCTACACTATCATTTCATGTAGATTAAAGATTATTACACTAATATTTATATGGTTCTTCACTTTTTATCTATTATTCAATTTCATACAACATCAATTTAAACAACAAACATTTAAATGGTTCAAGGTGTATTTTAACAAATTTCTACATGTTAATTAATTCAACATTTAAAGGGTCATATTATGCAAATGTCCTCTAATCGATTATAACATATCTCAAATCTAACTATCCTACGTCAATTTCAATTTCAAATTATTATCATTTTCTACATTAACAATTTAACGTCCAATGTCAAAATCAAACAATCAATCATTTATCAACCAATACTGGATTATCATTTCATAAATAACAGATAATGGTGTCAGATGTCATTGGTGAACTGATACAGGTAATAGCATATAACAGTGTAATTAACTAACAGCAGCATTCAATTGTCGTTTAAATTGAAATCAAATTTAATAAATAAAAGAACATTAATCGTGAGTGATTGCTCACCTTTCGAGGCTAGAGAGAACAAGAGATGACACAGATATGCACATTGATACGGACACTGAAATTGAGTTATGAAACCAAGCACGAATTCGATGATCAAAGATGAAAAAAAAAGAATAGACGAAATCAAATCAGGATTGGGTCGATGATGATTAATGATATAACCGAATTTGTTAAAAAATCAATATCCATTTAAAGCACATATATATAAATCAAAATAAATATTTTATTTTCAATGCCTAATATATTCGACCAACACAAAAAATTTAAACTAATAAAATATCAACACTTCATAATAAATTCGAAATAACAGTTATTATAAAATTAATATTTATAAAATCACTTAAGTATCATAAACTACAAAATCTGTATATATATAGCAGCTGCCAAAATCAACATATAGCTATAATTTATATAACCAACATTATATTTTCAAATCGCAGGAAATAAAATCAAAGTATACAACATATGTTAAAAAGGAAGGCTGGGCGAAAAAGAAAAATTTAGCAGAACTTAAAAACATATGCAGCAAACATAATTTTGTAACAAATTTAAAAGTTGCAAATATTATATACAAACTTATATAATATATCACTTCAATGTATTCAAATTATGCTTCAACTCTGTTAAACAAAACATATATATGCACAACCTTTAGAATCAATGCATAACAACAATATACTTCCAGATACTAGTATATATAAAAATAATATATACTGACCCATATAAATGTACGAATAAATATGAGTAGCACGGTCCAAAGCTATAGAGTGTGCAATATTGCAAAGCTCGGGCGAGGTGGGGTGATTGGCAGTGAATGCGGTTGTTGCGGAGGTGGTTCTGGCATGGGCTGATGGAGGCAGGGCGTGGCCATGCGGGCTGTGGTGTTGCACGTGGCTGTCACGGCGATCGAAAGACGTGGTTGTGGAGTAGGCAGGTCGAGGTGGTCGGCAAGGGATGCCGTGAGCTTGGGCTCGGCAGTGCTGTTGCAGTGGGAGGGTGTAGTGTTCGGCGAAGAGGCGAGATGGTGGCGAAGGACAGGGGCGCCGATGCGGGAGGCTGATGTGGCAGCTAGGTGGTTGGCGTGGGGTGATGTGGTGACACGTTTCTGACCATGGGAAGGGCGGCGGTTGCTTGCCTCGGCAAGTATGGTGGCGTTTGGTCTGGTGGCGGAGGGAAAAAAACCGACGTGGGTTGCAAAGTGGAGGGAAAGATGAGCTTGGCGGTGTTTGAGGCCGTGGGGAAAGGTCGGTACAGGGTGATGGGTTGCGAAGCCTGATCGGCGTGAAGAGCAGCCGAGGTGGAAGTGACGTGGTGCTTTGGTCATGAGATGTGATAGGCGGAGGAAGATGCGGGTCAGCGCGGTGAAGGGTAGAGGAGATGCGTAAGATAGGCGAACCCAATGAAGGAAATAGGAGCAGATCTCAAAGTGGCAGACTAAAGAATGAGCATGTATATTAATTTTCTTTTGAAACAACAGAATGGGAAAAGCTGAGCCTATGCAAGTGAAAGGACGAACTGAAATAATTATTTTCAATAGGGAATAGTGACAATCAACCTCTGAATTCTGGAATGTAATAAATGCAACGGCTATTCGATCTATGTGGTAGGTAATGGATGGACACAAGGAATTCAAAAGGCTCAAAACGGTACCGAAACTGCAATTTGTTCATCGATCCCGCTGCGAACCGTGTTCCAAAACACAGCATTGAACATACCGTAGAGATCAGTACGACAAGACGATCAAAACGGTATACAGATCAGTGGTACGATTGAATTAGAAAAATTCGAATTTTCTACTAGTGGAAAATGCAGCAAAAACTCAGAAGAATAAGATCGATGGAGCTAAAGAAGTCCGAATTTGGAAAAACGAAAAATGACGTCATGCTTAGAAGATGATTTAGAATTTTCTATGTAAAAATATTTAGGTTTCGAAAACATTTTAACTGATTTAAACCGAAATGACGTGACTAAAATTTACTTTCATATTTTCTGACGAAACTTTACAATTTCCTATGTTTAAATAGACGCATTTTAAATATCGAATTTTCGTTGCGAAACTTATTGTTTATTTTTATTTAACGAGATTTCATTTAACGCAAAACGCACGTTTCTTACGTTAAAATTATTATTTTGGTTTCTGTTATTGGTTACAACTATTTCATATTATTACATTATGTTTTTAATATGTATTACATTATCGGTCTTATCGAAATTGGTTTTGGATTTGTAACTTATATACAAAGAGATTTCCATTTAATAAATCATAAAATTTTATTTCTATCGGATTTTTAATTAAAATTTTATTTAATTTAGTATTTGTAAAGCGTTAAAAATACGGGTCATTACAGATACAAATAATGGCATATATATAACAATATAAATAACAGATAATGGTGTCAGATGTCACATGTGAACATATACAGACAGTTGCACATATATATCAATATAAATGACTAACATCAGCATATTTCAGTTGTCGTTTAAATTGAAATAAAATTTAATAAATATAAGAACGTTAATCGTGAGTGATTGCTCACCTTTCGAGGTTAGAGAGTTTTGACAATGCAATGAGTTACGAATCCAAGCACGAATTCCAAGGGAAAGCTTGATTGGCACGAATCGACGAACAAAGCTGATAAATAGGAATTGATGAAGTCGATCAGAACTGGATGAATAAAGATGAATGGTATAAGTGAACTTTATATATATATATATATAACTATATATATAAAAATCATATTCTAAATTCAAACATATATCAAGTATATACGTATTTCAAAATCCATCGTTTTTTTAAATTAAAACACATATATAAAATCACCATATATACATCACATATTTTGAAATAACTACTTATATATATGTACTTATTAAAAATGAAAAATACTTATATTATATTTTGTTCCTTTCAAAATGTCATATACATATTTCAAAATAATAACATGACTTATATATATACACTATAAATTTATATAGTAAAATCCTATAACATATATGTACCGACATACAAACACCAACAAAATGATATAAGACATATAAATTTAAATATATAGAATATGAAAGCTGCGAATACAATATACTTAAACAGTATTATATTTAAGGTATGCTTATATATTTAAAATAAACAACAAAATTATAAACTATATACTTGGTTTAGGTGAACAAATGTATAGCATATACTAAAAAATATTAAAGCATGGTACGTATATATATTATACGTACAAATATGTGTGAGTTTAAACATATAACAAATACACATATCATCAACATTTTTCAAAAGTCAGTCACTACTATAACAAATATACATAGGACAGAAACCAAAATCTATATACATTCCAGACCAATATTTACATATATATTCTTATTTAAAGTGCACAATACTTATGTATTATATTTTGAAAACTACTATAAACAGTATATGTATATATACACCTTTATAATTGAAACACAACAGATCACTTTAAACTAATACACAAACAAATAGGTAAAATAGCTTTCGCAAATTTACATATTTAATATCCAACAGGTCATATCACTTACTAGTACTCATATATAGTTTGACAGAATATTCTATAACTCCTATGCAACCTTACCCGTCCAACT
Organism: Allium fistulosum; assembly: GCA_030737815.1. Lineage (NCBI taxonomy): Eukaryota > Viridiplantae > Streptophyta > Magnoliopsida > Asparagales > Amaryllidaceae > Allium > Allium fistulosum. The sequence goes on from CM060902.1 coordinate 243,634,749, forward strand.
AGATAGATTTATATATATAAACCAAAATATATACTCTTCTGTATATATATACACGAACTATTTATATGATATATGAACTAAATCCAACAGCACATATAACTAATATATAAATATATGACATATATTTTACACATATATTAATACAAAATCTGTTTTAATACAATATAAAAGTGTAAACTTTTGAAACACAAATATAGTAAAATTGTATACTCTGGAAACTGCTGTAACTATGAGTTTACACTAACATAACTTGTACAAAACTTTCATATATAAAGCCTATACCGAGACAAAAATGTAACGACCCGATATTTTCAACCATTCGCATCCATACATGTCGGACTTGAATTGCTCAAAATACCGCATTGTAAATAAAATTTGGCAAATCTCATAATATACAGTAAATAAATATAATCACAGATCACAGACACAGAGTAAAATAATGCAGCGGAAGTAAAAGAAATAGTAGTTCATGAAGCTACTATATAAATATATCAGAGTTACATAAGATATAACAGAAGAAATAGAGTACAACAGAAGTCTCAATAAAATAACCAAGTACAAGCCAAGTAGAACAACGGAACTGGAATAGATAGGACAAGACAAGCAGATAATCTTCAGCGATTTAAATCTCCAAGAGAGTGGAAATCCAAATCTGTGAATAACTCAGGCTGACCCGAGCGTAAAGCAAAACACAAAACACTTGAGTCAGGACAATATATACTTATATAATGTAAGCCAACTCAAGTGAACTGTAATAAAGGTACAAGTAACTTAAAGAATGCTTGGGATCGCCCATTCCTTAAGGAGCCGTTAAACTATCTACTATGTAGTAATATTCGCTATTATAATAATGTCTAATCATAAAATAAACATACTTTTAAATAGCGTTAAGGCTTTACATTTTCCACCATAACACGTAATATGCCAATAGTCTACATAGTACCTGCATACCCTGAGAGGCTACGAGAAGATAATCCATAGATACCATACAAATAGAAACTCGTAGTGAAGCTCGACATGGTAGGTGACATGGCACACAAGGCAATGCCAGGGTAGATATACCAATTACGCACACGGACTGATGGAAACGCATAGCAGCCACTACCTCTCCACCTCGAACAACACTTCCAAATCAAGGGTGCGCACCAAATCAATCACAAGTAATAGAATGGTATCGAAGAAGTGTGTCCGATAAGAGGTGCTACCTCACTGGTCTGAGATCGCTCCTGTTTTAGCCACCTTATGCCAACTCACGGGAGTTGGGTCCACGTCTATACCTTAGGATCGTCGTCACCATCCTACTTCATTCTGGAAACTCCACCGCGTACACAGTTGTCAAAGTGGTTTTCGGTATCGACAGAGAGTATGTCCATATCCGATCCCGGTCTCTTTAACAACCAATCATTATTATAACCCGTGGTTATAATTTAAAAACAGTTTATACTTCAAAATAGAATATCATTTCAAATCCAAATCTTTATCAAAATAAAGATTAAATCAATTCCAAACCATTTCAATATATTTAAAATATCATATCATTTCAAAACTTCATTTCAAATCATTTCAATATATTAAAATATAATATCTTTCGAAAACTTAATTTCAAATCATTTTAATATATCAAAATATCATATCTTTCCAAAACTTCATTTCAAATCATTTTAATATATCAAAATATCAAATCTTTCCAAAACTTCATTTCAAATCATTTTAATATATCAAAATATCATATCTTTCCAAAACTAAATATTCAACTTTAAATACTTTTTAAATTTAAGATGTAACGACCCAGAATTTTAGATAATTAAAATTTGAATATTTAATTGATTTTAAATATTAATAAATGAATTTAAGAAGTCGAATGATTTATTATTCGAATATTGGATTTAATTTGGTCAATTAAATCGATATTTTAATAGTTGTAATTCCAGAAATAATTGAAATCTGGATTTAAAATGATTGAAATTGATTTGGGAAATTTTATTTAATCATACTGGAGTTATAGAAAGGTTATAGAACTTTCAGAATCGAATTTAGAATTAATTTGTGAAAAATGGAATATTTTAATATTTAATTTTCGACTGTAAAAATAGCCAATTTTCGAACAGTCTCAGAATTGAACGAGACCAGTTCCATTGGATCCGTAATAGTTAGTTATTATCGGATTTCAATTTTCGTAGCAAACGAAGTTATCATTTGACCGTAGCAGCTCGAAACGCATCGATATCGTTTTAATTTTAATTCGGCGAGTTAAAATAGTCATTTTTCAAACGGTCTCGGATTTCGACGAAACCAGTTTCATCGGATCCGTAATGTGATATTATTATAAGATTTCAAATTTCATAATTTTTGGATGTATCGTTTGTCCGGTACAAATTAAAACGCCTCGAAATCGATTTAAATCGGTTTAATTTAAATTGATCGTTTAAATCCATATCTCACACAGACGATCGAATTAGCTTCCGAAACCCGTTCCATTGTGTCCGGAACACGGGATAAACCCCAGAAATGCCAGTTACCGCGCGTAAATCGGAGTTCGAAAATTCCGAAATGAATAGTGTTTCCGTTCGATTTTCTATAAAAGGAGTTGCTATCTTCATATTTGCAAAAACGTGAAACCCTAGCCCTAAGTGATAGCCAGCCGCCACCATCATTTTAACGGCCAGAAATTGCATTCCTTCTCCCTCCAATCTCTCTCAATCTATCGACTTTCAGACGAAGTCTTCAACTGGAAAGATGTAGAGCACATCCTCCTCCATCAATCCAACGGCTATGATTGGATATGGTTGTGTGGATTGACGACAAATCAAGCTTGAAGGGGGTATTTTCATACGCGTTTTTCGAGATGTAGATGAGACCGAGCTTCACGTGATTCCAGCTGGAGGTAGCTCGTGTGATGGGCGTTCGAATGGTGGTGATAAGATGGGGGGAAGATCGTCGTAGGGGTCGCGACGTGTAGGGTTTTGGGGCGGCTGTTGGGTTCGGTTGCTACTGAGAATGTCGCGTGGGAAGATGATAGGGCATGCGGCCCAGATCTGGGAACGAGATTGAACGGATCTGATTTAAGTTAGGGTTAGGAAATTTAAATAAAAATGTAAATTATTTATATTAAAATTCGTTCAATGTTTAAAATCGAATATCTTTTTGCTGCGAGGTCGGAATGGAACGAAACGAAAAGCGTTGGCTTCGTTTTGTCGAGCACTTCGCGATGCAACTGATTTGGGTACGATCGGAGTCAATGAAAATTTCGGGTAAAATTAAACGCGCGTTTAATTTTATTCGAAATAAACGCTGGAATCAGAACTAAAATCACGGTGAGATCTTCTCACTCAATTGAATGTGGAATTATTTACAGTTATAGATTTGACTGATATGATTGACTGTTTGGATGTGATATTAGATATAGTAGGATATACATATCTATATATAGCAATATATACATATTGGCATATGTATATATTGGATTGATGATTTCCCGCCTCGTATAGCGGATGAGACCCTATTGCGCCGTTAGTAAGCGGATTTATAAAAACCTATATACCGCGATAATTCCGTACTGGAGCGGAATTGGTATTGTGCTGACGTTTTTGGATGCAGGGAAACAGGTTGGAGGGATCCAACTGGATTCCTCACCAGTAGTTATTTATTTACAGATATTGTGATATATTCTGTTATCATATTGATATATGATATTGACTGTTGTGATGGACTGATTGATGCTGTTGCATCATTGGATTCAGTTTTGAAATGTAAAAATAACGACTTTTAATTTAAAAGGATTTTTAAAGTGATTTGCAGAAATATACGTTTTATTGAAATTTTTGAATTGGTTTATTTTAAATAAATAAATGTTAAAATTTTAAATGTTAGTAAAATTGTGATTTTTGTGAAATACGACAAAAATGTTATTTTTGAAATAAATAATTGATAAAGATTTTGAAATAGTTTAAATTGGAATTGTTGAAGTATTTTAAACGATTCATATAAAAAGATTTATAAAAAAATTGATATTTTTATAAATTAAGAATATTGGAATTTTGAAATGAGTTTTATTAAGTGTTAAAGTCAAATAAAAATGGATTCCATAAGTGGATAGAAGTTTATAGATTTATAAATTGTGAAGTTATTAAATGAATAGATTTTGTAAAACAAAAAGATTTATAAGCAATTATCTTATAAATCGGATTTTGACATTTAGATGAGAAATGAATAGATGTTGTAAATAAATGAATTATAAGTTCTTAACTTATAATATAGACTTCCGGTATATAATTGAGATATATAAGTTGAATTGGATAACTTAGAAATCGAAGTTTTATAAATAGAAATGGGATTTATAAACATTGTTTTATAAATTAAAAATCAATAGAATTTGATAAACTAACATTGAAGTTATTAAAGGAGATTTATTCGTGATTTTGAAAAGCGAATTATCCTTTAAGTTAAATGTGTAGAAATTGTTAAAATTGGGATAGTAATTATATTCACGATTTTGGACAGTGAATATATATTATTGAATAAAATCAATATATTTTGGGAAAAGGAATATTGTTAAATGAAGTTGTTTTAAAAGATGTTTTAAAACGTGTTAAGTATTGAAACATAGATTTCAACATTTATTGTTGAAATAGACGTTTTCGAGAAATTTAAGGAAATGGTGGACTATAACACTGTTGTTATAGTAAATGATTTCCGAAAGGAAATGTTTTGAAGTAGTATTGGGATTTATATATCTATCTAAATTCGAATCCCTATACTAGTGATTTTGAGTCGTCGTAACGATGTTTTACGCAACATTCGTTTTGACTCAAATAGATGTAAAATTTATGATTTCCTTAAAGAATGAATGTATACTTAATATTGATTTAAGTATATCGAATATTTTCCAAGTGTTGAAAATAAATGATTTGTGAAGTACTTATTATTAAATAAGTATGGAATTGCTTTTCCAATATGAAATGAACGTTTTGAGATTTTATCTTCTTAAAGATAAATCGAAATCGAATATTGAAAACGATTTGAAAATCGTATATCAGTAGATATTTTAAAAGATATAAATTCACTATGGAATTTATAAAAGAAATGGAAACTGTTTAGAAAAATAAATATTGATTTATTTTTGAAGTGTGGAAATAATATATCTAGAAAAGATATTTTTGAAGATAAATAATTTGGAAAATTATTTGGAATCTGATGATGTTGCGCATCTTTATTGATAGTTAAATAACCGACTATCGATAATTACCTTTAGATAGGTATTTGTTGTGAATTGGATGAAATTGAATGCCACACTTATTTTTGAATAATCGCTCACTATTCGGGTTAGCCGGGAAAGGACCATGGGGTCGTATAACCCATTCCGAATATGTGATACGTCGTTATGAATCGCATTTGAAGACCGGTGTTGAAGACCGGATATTTTTGAAAACGAAAGGATTACCGTCGAGTTACTCTACATCGACTGATCTTCGATTTAGAGATTTTATCACCCTTAGTGACGGGAAGTCCGGACGTGATTAGAAAATTATCCGGAAATGCAAGGGCTTCGTGAGAAGTGCCTTCGGTTCTGTTCGATCCCGGAACAGACTTGTATGGATTGTGTGTCTGACGTTACAATTTGAGATATAAAGCTGATTTCTTTCAAATACATTTCTGTTGGTGGCGGAGAATTTATTCTCTTAGCTTAACACCCTTCTCTGAGACGTACGAGCTCAGAGGTTATGTAGTTGAAATTTATCAGCGATATATCCCAATTTGGTAACGTGGCATACTGAGTGTTGCTGTGAAATGATCAGTGTTTGATCATTTGCGATATGATCATTTGTTTGATCTTATATCTTTGTGATCATAGGTTGATCATTTTGTTTGACCCGAAGCAGGGCTTTTTGAGAAAGCGTAGCTTTGTGGACGAGACTTCATCGAGCCTCACACCCCGGAAATGGTCGAAACAGGACGAATGCATCAAGGTTCTATGGAGTAGCGCCCCTTAGTGTATGTCATTCCTTCTGGATAAAGGTGGTATCATGGTATGGAGCCCAGATACTTAACCTCTGTGGTTACTGCATTATTTTTCTATGTGGTTTGTTGGAAATCGGGGATCCTCGGGAAGATCGGTGACGATCGGGGGATGGCATACGCGTGTCAGTAGTTACCTATTTTTGCAGAGGTAACCCGGCCTTGTGTTGGCAGAGATCTAACCGTAACGTTAGGTTCTCGGGTCGTCTATTCCAGGGACGTACCCATCGTGGATAGGAAGTTCCTTAGCCTGACCATTTGTTGGAAATCCAAAGAAACAATACGACACTTGTACGGTTTTAGTTGTAAAACCTATCATTCACTTATGGTGGTCACCACTGTTTGGATGGTAGCTATAGTAGGCATAAGTGCGGAATGCCTATGCTGGCTAAGATTTATATTATACTTTCGAAATGTTTTCTACACTATGCACTAATAATAATATCAAAAATGATTTGATTCTGCGTAGTAAGCATCTTTGACTATCATAAGAAGAAATCTCCTCCAATTCTGCGTTTGCATTGTGTGTGTGGTGGGAGGTCTTATGGTAGTCTCATTTTCCAAAAAGCATTTCGAATTGACTTTAAAGTTTTCCTGTTGTTTATTTTAAAGAATAACTGTCTTACGATCTCACACCAGTCACCATGACTGACTCGGAGTTTATTGTTTCCCTTCTAAACTCTGGGTGCCCACCAATTTCCACACGGGCAGTCTAGAGTTAGATTATCAGGATATTCTGGATATTCTGGAGCTTGGAGATAAGCTGGATGACGAGACGTAGTATTTGTATCTGATATTATTTTATTCCGCTGTGTATTCTGTATGAGGACGAGTTTATATAACTGTCCATTGTTGTATATTGACTCTGATGATTGATGTATGTATAAAATGATATAGTTCTTTGTTTTAAAAGACTAGTAATTATCTATTGTATATTGTTCCGCTGCGATATGTGAGATTCTGATATTGTTTTCTGTTGCTGTTCTGTTGTTCTGTTGTTGTTCTTCTTTCTTTTTCTTCTTTTCTTCTTCTTCTACCTATTTCTTCTTTCTAAAACCCTCACTATTGGAGTTTCCGGCGTTTGATTTCTCGGCAGTCGATAAAGTGAGTATCGATGTCGAATTTTCGAAAGTCGAAAATTTCGGGTCGTGACAAGTGGTATCAGAGCATATGGTTAAGCGACAACCCTGCTCTGTTGGGTATTACTCATTAGAGATAGAGTCAGTAGTACTCTAGAATGAGTTGAGTGTAATAATAGATACGAGTGCGTATTTGTTAGTGAATATAAAATTGTTTTATATTGTGTTTGCTTATCCGTTGAGATGTTTGTGAATTTCGGTCGGTATGTGGGACGCCATATTATCGATAGGGATTTCTAAACACTTAAACGAGGCAAGACGACATAGTATTGTATTGAAATAGGGTGAATGGAATAATTTTGCCCAAAACTATTTTTGTATAGAAAAGAAATGTTTTTCTATGAATTATTATAGTATATGGATGTTTGGTTGTTAGGAAGTGATAATATGGAAATGTTATCATTATTATATGAAATTGGATAAGAAATTCAAACCGAAACTCCAAAGTTAAGGAAACAATTCACATACGAATGAAATTTAAGAATGTAAATTATAAATGTGAATTGTAATTTAAAACGGAATTCCAGAGAAATTTTTGGGAATTTGGAAGTTTAAATCATTTTTGATTTGGAAAATGGATTTCAAAGATTTTGGAAAAATGTTTGAAGAAATGAAAAGCTCTAAACTCTTTTCGGTCGCTGGAAAATAATCCTGATGATGATGGCCACATCATTAGAATTCATTTTCGGGTTTCCAAAAGAGAAATTGCTGTCAAATTGTTTTAAATAGGAGTTGTTTGAAAATTTGGGTTTTGTTTGGAAATTCAAATGGAATTTGAATTGTTTTCAAATGGTTTTGAAAAAGTGGAAACGACTCTGGAATCCTATTTAAAATACTTGCGAAATATTAATAAGTTGATAACTTATAGAATATTTGAATTTTGATTAGAATGAAATTCAAATTGAAAACGAATGAATTAGTGAATGAATGAATAAATTGCGATTGCAAGTGCCAGAAAATGAAATTGAATGTTAAAGTTCATTTTGAATTTGTAAGTAAATGAGACTGAATTGAATTCAAATAGAATTGAAAATGTGAATTATAAGTTCAAATGAATGTGAAATGTAAAATTGAATGAATAGGATATAACTTCAATAACGAACTTAAGAATGATATAAGCAGTTTATATTGAAACTTTGTAATCGAATTTGCAAAATGATTTGAATGCTGTAACTAGATATTATGGCTAGTACGATATACAGGTATAAAGGAATTGGAAATTTTGATTTCGAAGATAATTTGAATTGCTCGAAAAAGGTATGTATTTGAGTTTTAATATGAGTTTTTGATGATTTCTCTCTAGCCGCTTGGCTTTTTCTTTTTCTTTTTGAAATCTGAGAGTCCGTAGGGACGTTTTGTAGTCGTACCGTATTAGCCGCGCAAAGGAGACGCTGGCGAAATTTTTCGAAAATTTAAGGCGTTAGAAATTTTCGAGAAATTTTTGAAGTTTAAAATTTGAATTTAAACTCGAATTTGAATTTTGAAGTAAACAATGCTGTTGAAACTTATAATTGAAGTTGGAAAACGAGATTAAATGATAACGAATCTTTAGTAGAAAGACTTGTTTTGATAAATTGATAAAACTATTTGAATTTGAGAAAATAGTAGACGAGTTAAGGACCTTTCTTCCTGACTTGTAATTTCGAGGACGAAATTCTTTTAAGGGGGGAAGTTTGTAACGACCCAGAATTTTAGATAATTAAAATTTGAATATTTAATTGATTTTAAATATTAATAAATGAATTTAAGAAGTCGAATGATTTATTATTCGAATATTGGATTTAATTTGGTCAATTAAATCGATATTTTAATAGTTGTAATTCCAGAAATAATTGAAATCTGGATTTAAAATGATTGAAATTGATTTGGGAAATTTTATTTAATCATACTGGAGTTATAGAAAGGTTATATAACTTTCAGAATCGAATTTAGAATTAATTTGTGAAAAATGGAATATTTTAATATTTAATTTTCGACTGTAAAAATAGCCAATTTTCGAACAGTCTCAGAATTGAACGAGACCAGTTCCATTGGATCCGTAATAGTTAGTTATTATCGGATTTCAATTTTCGTAGCAAACGAAGTTATCATTTGACCGTAGCAGCTCGAAACGCATCGATATCGTTTTAATTTTAATTCGGCGAGTTAAAATAGTCATTTTTCAAACGGTCTCGGATTTCGACGAAACCAGTTTCATCGGATCCGTAATGTGATATTATTATAAGATTTCAAATTTCATAATTTTTGGATGTATCGTTTGTCCGGTACAAATTAAAACGCCTCGAAATCGATTTAAATCGGTTTAATTTAAATTGATCGTTTAAATCCATATCTCACACAGACGATCGAATTAGCTTCCGAAACCCGTTCCATTGTGTCCGGAACACGGGATAAACCCCAGAAATGCCAGTTACCGCGCGTAAATCGGAGTTCGAAAATTCCGAAATGAATAGTGTTTCCGTTCGATTTTCTATAAAAGGAGTTGCTATCTTCATATTTGCAAAAACGTGAAACCCTAGCCCTAAGTGATAGCCAGCCGCCACCATCATTTTAACGGCCAGAAATTGCATTCCTTCTCCCTCCAATCTCTCTCAATCTATCGACTTTCAGACAAAGTCTTCAACTGGAAAGATGTAGAGCACATCCTCCTCCATCAATCCAACGGCTATGATTGGATATGGTTGTGTGGATTGACGACAAATCAAGCTTGAAGGGGGTATTTTCATACGCGTTTTTCGAGATGTAGATGAGACCGAGCTTCACGTGATTCCAGCTGGAGGTAGCTCGTGTGATGGGCGTTCGAATGGTGGTGATAAGATGGGGGGAAGATCGTCGTAGGGGTCGCGACGTGTAGGGTTTTGGGGCGGCTGTTGGGTTCGGTTGCTACTGAGAATGTCGCGTGGGAAGATGATAGGGCGTGCGGCCCAGATCTGGGAACGAGATTGAACGGATCTGATTTAAGTTAGGGTTAGGAAATTTAAATAAAAATGTAAATTATTTATATTAAAATTCGTTCAATGTTTAAAATCGAATATCTTTTTGCTGCGAGGTCGGAATGGAACGAAACGAAAAGCGTTGGCTTCGTTTTGTCGAGCACTTCGCGATGCAACTGATTTGGGTACGATCGGAGTCAATGAAAATTTCGGGTAAAATTAAACGCGCGTTTAATTTTATTCGAAATAAACGCTGGAATCAGAACTAAAATCACGGTGAGATCTTCTCACTCAATTGAATGTGGAATTATTTACAGTTATAGATTTGACTGATATGATTGACTGTTTGGATGTGATATTAGATATAGTAGGATATACATATCTATATATAGCAATATATACATATTGGCATATGTATATATTGGATTGATGATTTCCCGCCTCGTATAGCGGATGAGACCCTATTGCGCCGTTAGTAAGCGGATTTATAAAAACCTATATACCGCGATAATTCCGTACTGGAGCGGAATTGGTATTGTGCTGACGTTTTTGGATGCAGGGAAACAGGTTGGAGGGATCCAACTGGATTCCTCACCAGTAGTTATTTATTTACAGATATTATGATATATTCTGTTATCATATTGATATATGATATTGACTGTTGTGATGGACTGATTGATGCTGTTGCATCATTGGATTCAGTTTTGAAATGTAAAAATAACGAATTTTAATTTAAAAGGATTTTTAAAGTGATTTGCAGAAATATACGTTTTATTGAAATTTTTGAATTGGTTTATTTTAAATAAATAAATGTTAAAATTTTAAATGTTAGTAAAATTGTGATTTTTGTGAAATACGACAAAAATGTTATTTTTGAAATAAATAATTGATAAAGATTTTGAAATAGTTTAAATTGGAATTGTTGAAGTATTTTAAACGATTCATATAAAAAGATTTATAAAAAAATTGATATTTTTATAAATTAAGAATATTGGAATTTTGAAATGAGTTTTATTAAGTGTTAAAGTCAAATAAAAATGGATTCCATAAGTGGATAGAAGTTTATAGATTTATAAATTGTGAAGTTATTAAATGAATAGATTTTGTAAAACAAAAAGATTTATAAGCAATTATCTTATAAATCGGATTTTGACATTTAGATGAGAAATGAATAGATGTTGTAAATAAATGAATTATAAGTTCTTAACTTATAATATAGACTTCCGGTATATAATTGAGATATATAAGTTGAATTGGATAACTTAGAAATCGAAGTTTTATAAATAGAAATGGGATTTATAAACATTGTTTTATAAATTAAAAATCAATAGAATTTGATAAACTAACATTGAAGTTATTAAAGGAGATTTATTCGTGATTTTGAAAAGCGAATTATCCTTTAAGTTAAATGTGTAGAAATTGTTAAAATTGGGATAGTAATTATATTCACGATTTTGGACAGTGAATATATATTATTGAATAAAATCAATATATTTTGGGAAAAGGAATATTGTTAAATGAAGTTGTTTTAAAAGATGTTTTAAAACGTGTTAAGTATTGAAACATAGATTTCAACATTTATTGTTGAAATAGACGTTTTCGAGAAATTTAAGGAAATGGTGGACTATAACACTGTTGTTATAGTAAATGATTTCCGAAAGGAAATGTTTTGAAGTAGTATTGGGATTTATATATCTATCTAAATCCGAATCCCTATACTAGTGATTTTGAGTCGTCGTAACGATGTTTTACGCAACATTCGTTTTGACTCAAATAGATGTAAAATTTATGATTTCCTTAAAGAATGAATGTATACTTAATATTGATTTAAGTATATCGAATATTTTCCAAGTGTTGAAAATAAATGATTTGTGAAGTACTTATTATTAAATAAGTATGGAATTGCTTTTCCAATATGAAATGAACGTTTTGAGATTTTATCTTCTTAAAGATAAATCAAAATCGAATATTGAAAACGATTTGAAAATCGTATATCAGTAGATATTTTAAAAGATATAAATTCACTATGGAATTTATAAAAGAAATGGAAACTGTTTAGAAAAATAAATATTGATTTATTTTTGAAGTGTGGAAATAATATATCTAGAAAAGATATTTTTGAAGATAAATAATTTGGAAAATTATTTGGAATCTGATGATGTTGCGCATCTTTATTGATAGTTAAATAACCGACTATCGATAATTACCTTTAGATAGGTATTTGTTGTGAATTGGATGAAATTGAATGCCACACTTATTTTTGAATAATCGCTCACTATTCGGGTTAGCCGGGAAAGGACCATGGGGTCGTATAACCCATTCCGAATATGTGATACGTCGTTATGAATCGCATTTGAAGACCGGTGTTGAAGACCGGATATTTTTGAAAACGAAAGGATTACCGTCGAGTTACTCTACATCGACTGATCTTCGATTTAGAGATTTTATCACCCTTAGTGACGGGAAGTCCGGACGTGATTAGAAAATTATCCAGAAATGCAAGGGCTTCGTGAGAAGTGCCTTCGGTTCTGTTCGATCCCGGAACAGACTTGTATGGATTGTGTGTCTGACGTTACAATTTGAGATATAAAGCTGATTTCTTTCAAATACATTTCTGTTGGTGGCGGAGAATTTATTCTCTTAGCTTAACACCCTTCTCTGAGACGTACGAGCTCAGAGGTTATGTAGTTGAAATTTATCAGCGATATATCCCAATTTGGTAACGTGGCATACTGAGTGTTGCTGTGAAATGATCAGTGTTTGATCATTTGCGATATGATCATTTGTTTGATCTTATATCTTTGTGATCATAGGTTGATCATTTTGTTTGACCCGAAGCAGGGCTTTTTGAGAAAGCGTAGCTTTGTGGACGAGACTTCATCGAGCCTCACATCCCGGAAATGGTCGAAACAGGACGAATGCAGCAAGGTTCTAGGGAGTAGCGCCCCTTAGTGTATGTCATTCCTTCTGGATAAAGGTGGTATCATGGTATGGAGCCCAGATACTTAACCTCTGTGGTTACTGCATTATTTTTCTATGTGGTTTGTTGGAAATCGGGGATCCTCGGGAAGATCGGTGACGATCGGGGGATGGCATACGCGTGTCAGTAGTTACCTATTTTTGCAGAGGTAACCCGGCCTTGTGTTGGCAGAGATCTAACCGTAACGTTAGGTTCTCGGGTCGTCTATTCCAGGGACGTACCCATCGTGGATAGGAAGTTCCTTAGCCTGACCATTTGTTGGAAATCCAAAGAAACAATACGACACTTGTACGGTTTTAGTTGTAAAACCTATCATTCACTTATGGTGGTCACCACTGTTTGGATGGTAGCTATAGTAGGCATAAGTGCGGAATGCCTATGCTGGTTAAGATTTATATTATACTTTCGAAATGTTTTCTACACTATGCACTAATAATAATATCAAAAATGATTTGATTCTGCGTAGTAAGCATCTTTGACTATCATAAGAAGAAATCTCCTCCAATTCTGCGTTTGCATTGTGTGTGTGGTGGGAGGTCTTATGGTAGTCTCATTTTCCAAAAAGCATTTCGAATTGACTTTAAAGTTTTCCTGTTGTTTATTTTAAAGAATAACTGTCTTACGATCTCACACCAGTCACCATGACTGACTCGGAGTTTATTGTTTCCCTTCTAAACTCTGGGTGCCCACCAATTTCCACACGGGCAGTCTAGAGTTAGATTATCAGGATATTCTGGATATTCTAGAGCTTGGAGATAAGCTGGATGACGAGACGTAGTATTTGTATCTGATATTATTTTATTCCGCTGTGTATTCTGTATGAGGACGAGTTTATATAACTGTCCATTGTTGTATATTGACTCTGATGATTGATGTATGTATAAAATGATATAGTTCTTTGTTTTAAAAGACTAGTAATTATCTATTGTATATTGTTCCGCTGCGATATGTGAGATTCTGATATTGTTTTCTGTTGCTGTTCTGTTGTTCTGTTGTTGTTCTTCTTTCTTTTTCTTCTTTTCTTCTTCTTCTACCTATTTCTTCTTTCTAAAACCCTCACTATTGGAGTTTCCGGCGTTTGATTTCTCGGCAGTCGATAAAGTGAGTATCGATGTCGAATTTTCGAAAGTCGAAAATTTCGGGTCGTGACATAAGATATCATTCATTTATTATCATTCCAAGTCACCGTTTTAAATAGTTTATATTTCAATCAAAATAATTCATTTAAACCATTTAAAAGTGTAATTATTAAACTTTCAAATCAAGTATTGAAATTTCCAAAGTTTCAATTCAATTCAATCATTTATTTCAATTTAATTTCCATAGACCATTTCAAATCTTATAAATTTCAAATATAGATTTAATTCACAAAATAACTATTCAAATTATGAAATAAATTCCAAAGCTTTATTATCCTATATTTCATAAGTCCAATATCTTTTAAATAGATTCAAATTACAAGTAAACCAAATATTTTTCATACTAATTTAAACTTCAATTATTTATTCCAAGATTTAATATCATTTCAAATTCATTTCAAAATATCGTCTATTTAATTTAAATTTAAATACCATTTAATCATATTTCAAAATAGTTGTATTTCCCAAATCAACTATTCCATTTAAATCATTTAAAGTCAATTCATTATATTTAATAATTAAATATTTAATTTCCAAAATTTAATCTTTTTCAAATATCGTTTATTCATTTGAATTTATTGAACAAAGAAAATTCAACTTTCGCAGCACTTAGAAAATGCTACGAGATGTTATGTTTAAAAACAGTTCATTAACAAAAGACAGGATTAAAAATGCTGTAATACCTTAATTTAGTTTCAATTGAAATTTTAGTTAAATTTAACAACTATAGCACTAACAAAGTGCTATAATAACCTTTAGTTCAAATTTGCTATATGGTTCATTTAAAACAACTACAGCAATTACCAATGCTGTAATATCTTTACATTATATTTCAAAAATGCTGTCAAATCAAATTCAGAGTTTAATTACGATTTACGATTTCACAAACAATTAACTTTTAATATAAATCGTTTTAACTTATAAAATCATATATTTTCACATTTTAAAACAATTATTCAAATACCTTTATTTCTATGATTTTATAAAGTCCAATTTCCATACAAAAATCAAATTAAATAACAATTAAATTTTCATTTCTTTAATTAAATTCTTAACTTAACAACTAAGTTTAAATTTCCAAAATATAACTTATTTCCATTTATTTTACTTAATTAAAATTTTACTTTTAACAAAATTCACAATTTCCCAAATTAAGTTATATTTCAAAAAAATTCAACTTAAACATTCATTTATTCCATATTTTAATTTATAAAAAATCATTAACACCTTTAAAACATTATTATTACTTAATAAAAATCATTAAATTCATCTTTAAATCAAATTTGTCATATTTCCTTACCTTACATAAATTCCTTTTATAAATAAAATCTTAAATTCCAAAATTAACTTATATTTCAAATTCTACTTCACCATTTACTTAATTCACTTATTTAATTTGTAGAAAATCACAAATATTTTACAGAAATCATTTTAATAAAATTTAAATCAAAATACCATAATATTTACATTTTTAAAATATTTTAAAATTTTCAGAAAACTATATAAACCACGGGTCTGTATATAATTTTCTAGCCTAGGTCAAGTGATACGGATATGTATCATTTCAATCCGCAGTTTACAAAGAAAAACCGGGTTCTATCATTTCAAACCCGCAATCCCAAGTTAAATAAAATAAATAAAAACCATTTAGGCCTATCATTTCAGCCCATAACAATTTTTCCCTATTCTAAAGTCCGTTCGGGCATGTATCATTTCAACCCATAGTGATTTCTAATCTACAGGGAACTTGCAGTGTGATAAACTGATATAAATAATAGAATAACATCATATAACAGTAACATATGGTATAACAGGTGTATAAGCATGTATGAACATCATATAATCATAGTATAGCAGATATAACATGATGATATAGTTTACAGATTCAATTGCGATCAGTTTACTAGTCATATAAGTATAAACTTGTCTGGTGAGATTTACTCACTTGTATAAGCTGGAGACAACGATCAAAAGCACAAACTGAGATCCTCAAAAGCACTATGGCACGACAACACGGATATGACAAGAGAGTGGAGAGCCAAAGCTAATAGCCTTGTTCAAACATTTACACAAAACAATACAAATATATGTAAGTTTCAACACGATTTAAACATCAAATAACATTAGAATTCAAAGCCCAAAACAACATCAAATGAATTGCACTTGTTCTAAACCTCATGTACTTCAGTTAGGCAGTGATTTGGCTCAGCTAACATAGGCATTGGGTCTGGTTTGGGTGTGCAAGAGGTCGGCGTACATGGTGTTAAATGGTGAAGAGGTATAGGTGCATCAGTCTACCACTACAAAGCAAAGTTCATCATTTTCTAGGCTACAACTAGGTTCGGCCATGGGTTATGTGTGCCCAACCTGAGGTGAAGGTGGTGGTGGGTGATGTGGCAGGGGGTGGAGGTCAGGTCAGAGGTGGTGGTGGTGGAAGAAGTGGCGGCTAGAGGTGGTAGAAGGTGATGGTGAACAAACTAGGTCTAGATTTGCATGTAGGTGATGGATTCTTGGATTTTTGTGGAGATGCAAGCCATAGGGGTGCTCGGCCTGGGGATGAGGGTGGTCTAGGGAGGTTGCTGGTCGGAAAGTCAGGTGGTGGAGGTTGGGTCAGAGCTGGAGGAGGAGGAGCCAAGCCTAGAAGAAGAGAGCAAGTGCAAAAATCAATGTAAACAAGTAGAAAAAGAATAAGAAAAGGTTGAAAATCATTACCCAAACTTTCCTCAATAGCCATGGCCGAAATTCTTTTGTTTCAGAAATGAAAATGAATATACGTGAATAGAAAATAGAGTATGCAGCTGAAAGATGTGGATAGTAAAGGCTAATTGATGAAAAGATAAGTTACAAATGTGAAAGGTTGGAAGATAAAAGGCCTTAGGCAAATCAAAAGTCATAACCTTTCAAATTTCTTTTAATTTCTTTATATAAGTTTATATAACTGAAAATAATTATAAATTCAGTTTAAATTCGAAAATTTAACAAAATATAAAATATAAATAAATAATTAATAATATATATATGATTAAAGTAAGAAAATAGCACAAAACTGAAAACTAGTCTAGAAAATTTGAAAATAAATTAAATACACTTTGGAAAAACTATTTTAACTTAAATACATAAAAAATGAATATAAATTGAGTAAAAAACAGTAAATAAAAGTGAATGTATAAAATAAATAAATAAATTTTAATTATATATAATTAAATTAAGAAAATAGCAAAGAAAATGGAAACTAGGTTTCAAAAATTGAAATAAATTCAAGTAAACTTTAGAAAAATTATACTATCACTTTAAAATTATTAAAAGATAAAAATATACATAAAATAACATATTAACACATATTAAAATAAAATATGAAAAAGAAAATATAATTTATACAATTTAAAATAACAAAATTGCAGAATAAAACAAATTGCACTCAATATTGAAATATACATAACTTTTACAGTTTAACTCCGTTTTCAACGAAACAAAAAGCAGTGTTCAAGTTATTACATCTATTTTCATAATAAAACATAAAATTTAAAATTTTATGTAATTTAAATTTGAAGTTTAAAAGTCAAAGATTGAACAGTTTGACCAGAAATTCACTTTTTAGTAAAATAACCAATTTATACTAGTTTGGAACTATATTTCATATGATAATAAAAATTTATATGTAAATTGAAATATTGAAAATAAAACAAGTTTAAAAAAATAATTTCAAAATAAAATAAAGTCAAGTTTAAATAATATACAAAAATCTAGGGTTGTTACACTCTCCCCCACTCAAAACTTTTCGTCCCCGAAAAGGAATGAGGTACAGGAAAGCACAGAAAAAGATAGAGTGAAATAGGATTTAGACGGGATAACAAGGAGATTAAAATTATACCTGATAACTATTATTATAGGTAAGTTTAACAAAGTGGATGTCAAGCAATGCTCAGATTAAAATAAGTATAAAAGGTTATGAAGGATTATAGGAAGATTTCTAAACAGAAAGAATATAGAAAGATGCCTATACCAGTCTGTAGCACGATAAGGAAAATAAGGACACCCAAAGATAGTTTGGAAAACAAAATAAGGTAATAAGTTTGAAAAACAAAGTAAGATAATAGGTTTGAAATTTCCTTGGTTTCAGCTTAAATTGATAATTAATTAAAAAAATCTTACTATCTCTAATTTCATTATCTTATCCTCTAATCATCCTATATTCACAATTTCAAAATCATGGATTTTAAAAATCATCATTTGTTATACTCAAATGTACTTAATAAATTTAATTCTTCTTTATTCCTCATTGAAATCGAATTTATTCCTCACAATATATTTTATCATCTATGTTAAATACACTTACTCTTATTATAACTGTTTTAATTTATTCTTAATTCTTTTAACATCATTATGTATTGTAAATTATTTAATTAACCTTTTATTCTATTTACCCCTGTTAATCTTTTTATAACTAAAATTTAATTGTATAATATTTATTATGACCACTCAAATTTTATTTATAAAACTCTTTATATTGTATATTATCCAATTACATTGTTAACTTCTAAAAATTAAGGTAAGTTATACTGAATGCAATTGTATTATACAAATAAAACTTTCAAATTCAATCATTTCAATTATTCTTTAAGATAAAATGTAAGAATTAAATTTCCGATTCCCTTCAAACCATTTAGAGGTAAATAAATATATGTACATAATATGTCAAATCAATTTAAAACACATATCTATATATTTTATAAATCAAATCATATTTTAGAAATTCAAATCAATTAAAAAAAAAATTCCAAAACAAAGCTGTAGCAAGACTACATAATGGTCTCTTCACTTCAAAACTCGAAAATGAATGTCGATGATGCTGCAGTCATCACCGAAATTATTTTCCAGCGACAAAGAGAAAAGCACAAAATTTTAAACTTTAAAATTCTTTGGAAACAAATTTCTATTCGAAAATACTTTAAATAATATATCCCTTTTAAAACTTTAAACACAAGGTTTGAGACCATCGAAAATTAAATTCTCAAATTCTTGATTTAAATTCATTTCAGTTCCCATATCAATTTATAAACAACTATTTATAAATTCATTCGTAGAACAATAAATGATAAATCAAGTACTATCATTTTAAATAATCAATTTAAATCAATTTATTAAGTTCCCTAAATTTCCTTAGATATATAAAATTTATTTCATTAACAATTTTAAAATAATATTGTGTCAGTTTGTTCTGTCAAAGTGTTTTAGAAATCCTATCGATAGCGTTGATCAGACAAATCGATCGGAAACCCAAATCAACATCAACAACTCAAACAACACAATATATAAAACAAAACATAGATTTACAAGTACAATTTTTAAAAATGTTATGAAGATAGGTTGGACACAAAAGACAAGATGATTATAACTGAGTAGGGAGATTGATAAGCTTAAATTAATTGCGGGCAACCTTAACCAGGTCAACCGTGACTTAAAGAATAAGATTGATGTGGATTTTCTGGGAAAAATCTACATTCGATCTCAGGAACTAGAGTTTGGAGTAATAAAAGATATTAGCATCTAAACCGAGGATATATATAAATCTCCGGTGAATCGATGCCATTGTAAAGGAGTTTTCCCCTTTACAAGAAAATTAGAATATTGGGGAGACTGCCAATTTCACTATAAAAATCATTCGAAGTGGAGTTATGGGATACTCCAGAATCAGAAGAAGATGAATAGTGAGGGACAAGGATGGATTTTAGAACCGCAGGGAACGTTCTAAAATTCAAATTTAATTCGAATCAAGGAGGAAAGATTTAAGCTCGAACGAAAGTGATTCTGTAACTAAATTTACCATACATTCTAAGTTTTGTCTAGAGCTGCCAAAGCTTTGATACCAACTATAACGACCCGATATTTTCAACCATTAGCATCCATACATGTCGGACTTGAATTGCTCAAAATACCGCGTTGTAAATAATATTTGGCAAATCTCATAATATACAGTAAATAAATATAATCACAGATAACAGACACAGAGTAAAATTGTAACAACCCTGAATTTTTGACATTTGAAATGTGAATATTTAATTTAGTTTGAATATTCGAATGATTGTTTAAATTCAAATTCAAATATCAGAATGAATTTGGTGATTAAATTATTGAATTTAATTATTGAAACTGGGTAAAAATTTGAATCTTCAGTTTTAAGCTGATTAAAAATAATCTGAAGGCTTTGAAAAATTATATTGATAATTCTGAAGGTAATCGAACTTTCAGAATTGAATTTGAAATTGTTTTGTTCAGTTTTGAAATTCTGTTGTTTAAATGGAATTTAAAAAAAAAATAGCGGTCCGGGGCACAGTCTCGGATTTCGACGAAACCAGTTCCATTGGATCCGAAATATTTTATTATTATCGGATATTAATTTTCGTAACATTTGGAGTTGTTGTATGAGCGTACGATATATAAACGCGTTGGAATTTAGATTGAAATTTTGAATTGTGAAAACCAAGGCAATTTGAATTTGAGTTTAAAGAAAAAAAAAATAATAAAATTCCATTACTGTAGCAACGAATACGTTGCTTCTATTTTCAACACTTGTCCTTCATTTTTAACACGCGTCACTTTTTATATTTTTTCTTACACGCGTATTCATTTCAAAGAAAAGTCGAATGAAACATTTTCTTCGTTCTCAAGCCAAAACGAAAACCCTTTCTCATTCAATAACAAGCGCAGATCCATTCCTTTCCTTAAATCAAATTCATATCTTCTCTGCAACCCTTCCTTTTTCTTTTATTATCACGCTTCTGTCTTCTTTTCAAACTCAGAAACAATACAAAGGAGAAATGGCCGAGCTTAAAAAAAAATAACAATCGTTCTTCCTTTCATAACTAATCAAACAACCGATAGAAAAGAACCCTCTTCATTCCAAACTGAATCGCGAATCCCACTGCAGCCGCGAGCCTCGAATGTCAAGCTTCGATGGCGTAATCTGGAGGAGGCGCTGGGTTTGATAGCTTGAGCAAAGCAATGGTGGTTGGCTTGGTCGACCGAAGGGGTAGATTCACGATGGCTTTCCTGTCGCGATTAGGGATTTGGAGCTGTGAATCGCGCGCTCCAGCTGATGGTGGTTGGCTGGTAGGCGTAGCTAGGGAGATTCGCTTGAACGATATGAGGAGTCTGGCGATAACTCGGTATGGTAATAAGGTATAAATTAATTATATTCAATTTATATTTTTTTTTGTATGTATTCAAATGCATTTATTTTGATTTTACTTAAATAAATTTATTTATGGAAAAATTATTTGCAGTATGTATATTAACATCAGATTTACAACATTGTCTGTAAAATAGTAGGTTTTAAATTTTGGTGGATTTCGAAACAGTCTAGTTTAAAACAATAATAATTATTTAGTTAAAATTGAATGGTTAACTACTTAATTTATTTAAAGGAGTCTAGTTTAAATTTAATAATTAGTTAATTAAATCTATGGGAATTAATTTTTCGATTAATTCAAATATTAATAAATTGTATAAATGTTTATACAAGGTCTAAAATGGAGAAAACAAGTCAAGATGGAAAAATGGATTGCTAATAAAAGCTAAGGTGAGATCTTCTCACTCAGATTTAATTTTGAATTGCAGTTATTGATTGTGTTGATTGCTATTGATTGTGATATTAGATATAGTAGGATATATCTATATATATAGCAATATATACATATTGGCATATGTATATATTGGATTGATTGATTTCCTGCCTCGTATAGCGGATGAGACCCTATTGCGCCGTTAGTAAGCGGATGATTTTTATAAAACCCATATACCGCGATATTCCACCTCGAAGTGGAATTGGTATTGTGCTAACGTCTGTGGATGCAGGGAAACAGGTTGGAGGGATCCAACTGGATTCCTCAACTGTATTTATTTATTTACAGATATTGTGGTATATTCTGTTATCATATTGATATATGATGTTTGCTGTTGTGATTGACTAATTGGTGCTGTTGCATCATCGGATTCAGTTTTGAAGTTTAAAAATAATGACTTTTACTTTAAAAGGATTCTTAAAGTGATTTTTGAAAGTAGACGTTTTATTGAATTATTGAATTGATTTATTTCAAACGAATAAACATCTAAAATTTTAAAGTTATAAAAGTTAAGATTTTTGGTGAAATATAACCAAATTGTGATTTTTGAAATAAAGGTTAAGAAATTTATAAAATGGGTTAAATTGAGAATTTTTAAGTATTATAAACGATTTATTGAAAAGATGTACAAAATTGATATTTATAACTTTAAAATATTGGTATTATAAAACAAGTTTTTATAAGCGTTAAAATGAATTTTTAAGAATTCATAAGTAAATGAAATTTATAAATTGTGAACTTATAAATGAAAATGATTTTGTAAAATAAATGAATTATAAGTATTTAACTTATAATATGGATTTTTGGTATATATATTGAGTTATAAATTGAATTGGTCGTTAAAGGAGATTTATAAAATCGAAGTTAGAAAATAGAAATAGAATTTATAAACGTTGTTTTACAAATTTGAAATCAATTGAATTTGATAAATTAAATGTAGAAGGTTATTAAAGGAAATTTATTCACGATTTTGGACAGTGAATATATTATTGAATAAAATGATTATGTTTGGGAAAGCAATATTTGAAATGAAGTTAATTGTTTTAACAATGTTTTAAAATGTGGTAAATATCCAAATCATAGATTTCAACATTTGTTGTTGAAATAGACGTTTTCGAGAAATAAGGAAATGGTGGACTATAACGCTGTTGTTATAGTAAATGATTTCCGAAAGGAAATGTTTTTATGTAGTATTGGGATTTATACATCTATCTTAAAAATTCGAATCCCTATACTAGTGATTTTGAGTCGTCGTAACGATGTTTTACGCAACATTCGTTTTGACTCAAATAGATTTCCTTAAAGAATGAAATGTATACTTAATATTATTTTAAGTATATTGAATATTTTCAAATGTTGAAAATAAATAGATTTGTGAATTACTTATTTTTAAATAAGTATGGAAATGCTTTTCCAAAATGAAATGAAACGTTTTTGAGAATTTATCTTTGTAAAGATAAATCGAAAGTGAATATTTGAAATCGATTGAAAATCGTATATGAGTAGATATTTGAAAATATAAATTCACTATGGAATTTATAAAGGAAAGGGAAATTGTTTAGAAAAATAAATATTGATTTATTTTTGAAGTGTGGAAATTTTATATCTAGTAAAGATATTTTGGAAAATAAATAAATTGGAGAATTATTTGGAATCTGATGATGTTGCGCATCTTTATTGATAGTTAAATAACCGACTATCAATAATTACCTTGAATAGGTATTTGTTGTGAATTGGATGAATTTGAATGCCACACTTATTTTTGAATAAGCGCTCACTATTCGGGTTAGTCGGGAAAGGACCATGGGGTCGTATAACCCATTCCGAATATGTGATACGTCGTTATGAATCGCATTTGATGACCGGTGTTGAAGACCGGATATTTTTGAAAACGGAAGGATTACCGTCGAGTTACTCTACATCGGTTGATCTCCGATTTAGAGGTTTTATCACCCTTAGTGACGGGAAGTCCAGACGTGATTGGAAATTATCCGGATTTGCAAGGGCTTCGTGAGAAGTGCCTTCGGTTCTGTTCGATCTCGGAACAGACTTGTATGGTTACGTGTCTGACATTACAATTTGAGATGTAAAGCTGATTTCTTTCAAATACATTTCTGCTGGTGGTGGAGAATTTATTCTCTTAGCTTAACACCCTTCTCTGAGACGTACGAGCTCAGAGGTTATGTAGTTGAAATTTATCAGCAACATATTCCCAATTTGGTAATGTGGCATGCTGAGTGTTGCTGTGTGATGATCAGTGTTTGATCATTTGTGATATGATCATTTGTTTGATCATTTATCTTTGTGATCATAGGTTGATCATCTGTTGACCCAAAGCGTGGCTTTTTGAAAAAAGCGTAGCTTTGTGGACGAGACTTCGTCAGGGCCTCAACAACCCGGAAATGGTCGAAACAGGAATGTTGCGGCAAGGTTATGAGGGTCGCGCCCTTTAGGGTATGTCATTTCCTTCTGGAAAGGGGTGGTATCATGGTATGGAGCCCAGATACTTACTCATGTGGATACACTTATTTATTATGTGTGATGATGGTTACCGAGTGCTCGGATAAAGGTCCCAAAGGACCGGGTGATGACATATTCATGAGTTACCTGTTACAGGGGTAACCCGGCCTTGTTTGGCAGAGAGCAGTTTGTCTCTCGGGACGTCCAGCCAGAGGCGATCCTATTCGGCAGGAGGAAAGGAAGTTCCTTAGCCTGACCATTTATTGGAAAATCCAAAGAAACAATACGAACCTTGTACGGTATTAGTTGTAGAACCTGCCATTTACTTATGGTGGCGCCCCACTGTTTAGATGGTAGCTATAGTAGGCATAGTTCGGAATGTCTATGTTGGCTAAGATTAATATTATACTTTCGAAATGGTTTCTACACTAAACATTAATAATAATATCCAATGATTGGCATAGTAAGCATCTTTGACTATCATAAGAATGGTGAAGTAAAATGAAGTTGTTTGAAAACTATGAAAGTGTTTGGAAAGTTAGTTGAAGTGCTAACAAATCTTTAGTAAAAAGATTTGGGTTTGAAAAATTGTTAAAACTATTTGAATTTAAGAAAATAGTTAATGGGAAGGACGAAATTCTTTTAAGGGGGGAAGATTGTAACAACCCTGAATTTTTGACATTTGAAATGTGAATATTTAATTTAGTTTGAATATTCGAATGATTGTTTAAATTCAAATTCAAATATCAGAATGAATTTGGCGATTAAATTATTGAATTTAATTATTGAAACTGGGTAAAAATTTGAATCTTCAGTTTTAAGCTGATTAAAAATAATCTGAAGGCTTTGAAAAATTATATTGATAATTCTGAAGGTAATCGAACTTTCAGAATTGAATTTGAAACTGTTTTGTTCAGTTTTGAAATTCTGTTGTTTAAATGGAATTTAAAAAAAAAATAGCGGTCCGGGGCATAGTCTCGGATTTCGACGAAACCAGTTCCATTAGATCCGAAATATTTTATTATTATCGGATATTAATTTTCGTATTATTTGGAGTTGTTGTGTGAGCGTACGATATATAAACGCGTTGGAATTTAGATTGAAATTTTGAATTATGAAAACCAAGGCAATTTGAATTTGAGTTTAAAGAAAAAAAAATTAATAAAATTCCATTACTGTAGCAACGAATACGTTGCTTCTATTTTCAACACTTGTCCTTCATTTTTAACACGCGTCACTTTTTATATTTTTTCTTACACGCGTATTCATTTCAAAGAAAAGTCGAATGAAACATTTTCTTCGTTCTCAAGCCAAAACGAAAACCCTTTCTCATTCAATAACAAGCGCAAATCCATTCCTTTCCTTAAATCAAATTCATATCTTCTCTGCAACCCTTCCTTTTTCTTTTATTATCACGCTTCTGTCTTCTTTTCAAACTCAGAAACAATACAAAGGAGAAATGGCCGAGCTTAAAAAAAAATAACAATCGTTCTTCCTTTCATAACTAATCGAACAGCCGATAGAAAAGAACCCTCTTCGTTCCAAACTGAATCGCGAATCCCACTGCAGCCGCGAGCCTCGAATGTCAAGCTTCGATGGCGGAATCTGGAGGAGGCGCTGGGTTTGATAGCTCGAGCAAAGCAATGGTGGTTGGCTTGGTCGACCGAAGGGGTAGATTCACGATGGCTTTCCTGTCGCGATTAGGGATTTGGAGCTGTGAATCGCGCGCTTCAGCTGATGGTGGTTGGCTGGTAGGCGTAGCTAGGGAGATTCGCTTGAACGATATGAGGAGTCTGGCGATAACTCAGTATGGTAATAAGGTATAAATTAATTATATTCAATTTATATTTTTTTTTGTATGTATTCAAATGCATTTATTTTGATTTTACTTAAATAAATTTATTTATGGAAAAATTATTTGCAGTATGTATATTAACATCAGATTTACAACATTGTCTGTAAAATAGTAGGTTTTAAATTTTGGTGGATTTCGAAACAGTCTAGTTTAAAACAATAATAATTATTTAGTTAAAATTGAATGGTTAACTACTTAATTTATTTAAAGGAGTCTAGTTTAAATTTAATAATTAGTTAATTAAATCTATGGGAATTAATTTTTTGATTAATTCAAATATTAATAAATTGAATAAATGTTTATACAAGGTCTAAAATGGAGAAAACAAGTCAAGATGGAAAAATGGATTGCTAATAAAAGCTAAGGTGAGATCTTCTTACTCAGATTTAATTTTGAATTGCAGTTATTGATTGTGTTGATTGCTATTGATTGTGATATTAGATATAGTAGGATATATCTATATATATAGCAATATATACATATTGGCATATGTATATATTGGATTGATTGATTTCCTGCCTCGTATAGCGGATGAGACCCTATTGCGCCGTTAGTAAGCGGATGATTTTTATAAAACCCATATACCGCGATATTCCACCTCGAAGTGGAATTGGTATTGTGCTAACGTCTGTGGATGCAGGGAAACAGGTTGGAGGGATCCAACTGGATTCCTCAACTGTATTTATTTATTTACAGATATTGTGGTATATTCTGTTATCATATTGATATATGATGTTTGCTGTTGTGATTGACTAATTGGTGCTGTTGCATCATCGGATTCAGTTTTGAAGTTTAAAAATAACGACTTTTACTTTAAAAGGATTCTTAAAGTGATTTTTGAAAGTAGACGTTTTATTGAATTATTGAATTGATTTATTTCAAATGAATAAACGTCTAAAATTTTAAAGTTATAAAAGTTAAGATTTTTGGTGAAATATAACCAAATTGTGATTTTTGAAATAAAGGTTAAGAAATTTATAAAATGGGTTAAATTGAGAATTTTTAAGTATTATAAACGGTTTATTGAAAAGATGTACAAAATTGATATTTATAACTTTAAAATATTGGTATTATAAAACAAGTTTTTATAAGCGTTAAAATGAATTTTTAAGAATTCATAAGTAAATGAAATTTATAAATTGTGAACTTATAAATGAAAATGATTTTGTAAAATAAATGAATTATAAGTATTTAACTTATAATATGGATTTTTGGTATATACATTGAGTTATAAATTGAATTGGTCGTTAAAGGAGATTTATAAAATCGAAGTTAGAAAATAGAAATAGAATATATAAACGTTGTTTTATAAATTTGAAATCAATTGAATTTGATAAATTAAATGTAGAAGGTTATTAAAGGAAATCTATTCACGATTTTGGATAGTGAATATATTATTGAATAAAATGATTATGTTTGGGAAAGCAATATTTGAAATGAAGTTAATTGTTTTAACAATGTTTTAAAATGTGGTAAATATCCAAATCATAGATTTCAACATTTATTGTTGAAATAGACGTTTTCGAGAAATAAGGAAATGGTGGACTATAACACTGTTGTTATAGTAAATGATTTCCGAAAGGAAATGTTTTTATGTAGTATTGGGATTTATACATCTATCTTAAAAATTCGTATCCCTATACTAGTGATTTTGAGTCGTCGTAACGATGTTTTACGCAACATTCGTTTTGACTCAAATAGATTTCCTTAAAGAATGAAATGTATACTTAATATTGTTTTAAGTATATTGAATATATTCAAATGTTGAAAATAAATAGATTTGTGAATTACTTATTTTTAAATAAGTATGGAAATGCTTTTCCAAAATGAAATGAAACGTTTTTGAGAATTTATCTTTGTAAAGATAAATCGAAAGTGAATATTTGAAATCGATTGAAAATCGTATATGAGTAGATATTTGAAAATATAAATTCACTATGGAATTTATAATGGAAAGGGAAATTATTTAGAAAAATAAATGTTGATTTATTTTTGAAGTGTGGAAATTTTATATCTAGTAAAGATATTTTGGAAAATAAATAAATTGGAGAATTATTTGGAATCTGATGATGTTGCGCATCTTTATTGATAGTTAAATAACAGACTATCAATAATTACCTTGAATAGGTATTTGTTGTGAATTGGATGAATTTGAATGCCACACTTATTTTTTAATAAGCGCTCACTATTCGGGTTAGCCGGGAAAGGACCATGGGGTCGTATAACCCATTCCGAATATGTGATACGTCGTTATGAATCGCATTTGATGACCGGTGTTGAAGACCGGATATTTTTGAAAACGGAAGGATTACCGTCGAGTTTCTCTACATCGGTTGATCTCCGATTTAGAGGTTTTATCACCCTTAGTGACGGGAAGTCCGGACGTGATTGGAAATTATCCGGATTTGCAAGGGCTTCGTGAGAAGTGCCTTCGGTTCCGTTCGATCCCGGAACAGACTTGTATGGTTACGTGTCTGACATTACAATTTGAGATGTAAAGCTGATTTCTTTCAAATACATTTCTGTTGGTGGCGGAGAATTTATTCTCTTAGCTTAACACCCTTCTCTGAGACGTACGAGCTCAGAGGTTATGTGGTTGAAATTTATCAGCAATATTTTCGTAATTTGGTAATGTGGCATGCTGAGTGTTGCTGTGTGATGATCAGTGTTTGATCATTTGTGATATGATCATTTGTTTGATCATTTATCTTTGTGATCATAGGTTGATCATCTGTTGACCCAAAACGTGGCTTTTTGAAAAAAGCGTAGCTTTGTGGACGAGACTTCGTCAGGGCCTCAACAACCCAGAAATGGTCGAAACAGGAATGTTGCGGCAAGGCTATGAGGGTCGCGCCCTTTAGGGTATGTCATTTCCTTCTGGAAAGGGGTGGTATCATGGTATGGAGCCCAGATACTTACTCATGTGGATACACTTATTTATTATGTGCGATGATGGTTACCGAGCGCTCAGATAAAGGTCCCAAAGGACCGGGTGATGACATATTCGTGAGTTACCTATTACAGGGGTAACCCGGCCTTGTTTGGCAGAGAGCAGTTTGTCTCTCGGGACGTCCAGCCAGAGGCGATCCTATTCGGCAGGAGGAAAGGAAGTTCCTTAGCCTGACCATTTATTGAAAAATCCAAAGAAACAATACGAACCTTGTACGGTATTAGTTGTAGAACCTGCCATTTACTTATGGTGGCGCCCCACTGTTTAGATGGTAGCTATAGTAGGCATAGTTCGGAATGTCTATGCTGGCTAAGATTAATATTATACTTTCGAAATGTTTTCTACACTAGACATTAATAATAATATCCAATGATTGGCGTAGTAAGCATCTTTGACTATCATAAGAAGAAATCTCCTCCAATTCTGCGTTTGCATTGTGTGTGTGGCGGGAGGTCTTATGGTAGTTTCATTTTCCAAAAGCATTGCGAATCTGTTTTATTTTCTTTGTGAAAATAACTGTTTTACGATCTCACACCAGTCACCATGACTGACTCGGAGTTTATTGTTCCCTCCTAAACTCTGGGTGCCCATAATTTTCCACACGGGCAGCCTAGAGTTATTTTTATCAGGATATTTTGGATATTCTGGAGCTTTGGGGATAAGCTGGATGGCGAAGCGTACTTCCGTACTTGTTATTTATTTCCACTGTGTATTCGGTATGAGGACAGGTTTATATAATTGTCCATTGTTGTATTGAGTTGTATATTGACTCTGATTGATGTATGTATAAACTGATATAGTTCCTTGTTTAAAAGACAAGTGATTATCTATTATATTTTGTTCCGCTGCGAAATGTGAGATTCTGATATTGTCTCTGATTCTGTGTTTTCTGTAGCTGTTCTTCTTTCTTTTTCTTCTATCTTTTCTTCTACCTCTTCTGTTAACCCTAATGGTTCGGTTTTCCGGCATTCGATTGCGCGGCATTTGATATAGTGGACGTATTAATGTCGACTTTCGAGCGTCGAAAAATCAGATCGTTACAAAAATAATGCAGCGGAAGTAAAAGAAATAGTAGTTCATGAATCTACTATATAAATATATCAGAGTTACATAAGATATAACAGAAGAAATAGAGTACAACAGAAGTCTCAATAAAATAACCAAGTACAAGCCGAGTAGAACAACGGAACTGGAATAGATAGGACAAGACAAGTAGATAATCTCCAGCGATTCAAATCTCCAAGAGAGTGGAAATCCAAATCTGTGAATAACTCAGGCTGACCCGAGTGTAAAGAAAAACACAAAACACTCGAGTCAGGACAATATATACTTATATAATGTAAACCAACTCAAGTGAACTGTAATAAAGGTACAAGTAACTTAAAGAATGCTTGGGATCGCCCATTCCTTAAGGATCCATTAAACTATCTACTATGTAGTAATATTCGCTATTATAATAATGTCTAATCTTAAAATAAACATACTTTTAAATAGCGTTAAAGATTTACATTTTCCACCTTAACACGTAATATGCCAATAGTCTACACAGTACCTGCATACCCCGAGAGGCTACGAGAAGATACTCCATAGGTACGACACAAATAGAAACTCGTAGTAAAGCTCGATATGGTAGGTGACACGGCACACAAGGCAATGCCAGGGTAGATATACCAATTATGCACACGGACTGATGGAAACGCATAGCAGCCACTACCGCTCCACCTCGAACAACACTCCCAAATCAAGGGTGCGCACCAAATCAATCACAAGTAATAGAATGGTATCGAAGAAGTGTGTCCGATAAGATGTGCTACTTCACTGGTCCGAGATCGCTCCTGTTTTAGCCACCTTATGCCAACTCACAGGAGTTGGGTCCACGTATATACCTTAGAATCGTCGTCACCATCCTACTTCATTCTGGAAACTCCACCGCGTACACAGTTGTCAAAGTGGTTTTCGGTATCGACAGAGAGTATGTCCATATCCGATCCCGGTCTCTTTAAGAACCAATCGTTATTATAACCCGTGGTTATAATTTAAAAACAGTTTATACTTCAAAATAGAATATCATTTCAAATCCAAATCTTTATCAAAATAAAGATTAAATCAATTCCAAACCATTTCAATATATTTAAAATATCATATCATTTCAAAACTTCATTTCAAATCATTTCAATATATCAAAATATCATATCTTTCCAAAACTTAATTTCAAATCATTTTAATATATCAAAATATCATATCTTTCCAAAACTTCATTTCAAATCATTTTAATATATCAAAATATCAAATCTTTCCAAAACTTCATTTCAAATCATTTTAATATATCAAAATATCATATCTTTCCAAAACTAAATATTCAACTTTAAATACTTTTTAAATTTAAGATATCATTCATTTATTATCATTCCAAGTCACCTTTTTAAATAGTTTATATTTCAATCAAAATAATTCATTTAAACCATTTAAAAGTGTAATTATTATACTTCAAATCAAGTATTAAAATTTCCAAAGTTTCAATTCAATTCAATCATTTATTTCAATTTAATTTCCATAGACCATTTCAAATCTTATAAATTTCAAATATAGATTTAATTCACAAAATAACTATTCAAATTATAAAATAAATTCCAAAGCTTTATTATCCTATATTTCATAAGTCCAATATCTTTTAAATAGATTCAAATTACAAGAAACCAAATATTTTTCATACTAATTTAAACTTCAATTATTCATTCCAAGATTTAATATCATTTCAAATTCATTTCAAAATATCATCTATTTAATTTAAATTTAAATACCATTTAATCATATTTCAAAATAGTTGTATTTCCCAAATCAACTATTCCATTTAAATCATTTAAAATCAATTCATTATATTTAATAATTAAATATTTAATTTCCAAAATTTAATCTTTTTCAAATATCATTTTTTCATTTGAATTTATTAAACAAAGAAAATTCAACTTTCGTAGCACTTAGAAAATGCTACGAGATGTTATGTTTAAAAACAGTTCATTAACAAAAGACAGCATTAAAAATGATGTAATATCTTAATTTAGTTTCAATTGAAATTTTAGTTAAATTTAACAACTATAGCAATAACAAAGTGCTATAATAACCTTTAGTTCAAATTTGCTATATGGTTCATTTAAAACAACTACAGCATTTACCAATGCTGTAATATCTTTACATTATATTTCAAAAATGCTGTCAAATCAAATTAAGAGTTTAATTACGATTTCACAAACAATTAACTTTTAATATAAATCCTTTTAACTTATAAAATCATATATTTACACATTTTAAAACAATTATTTAAATACCTTTATTTCTATGATTTTATAAAGTCCAATTTCCATACAAAAATCAAATTAAATAACAATTAAATTTTCATTTCTTTAATTAAATTCTTAACTTAACAACTAAGTTTAAATTTCCAAAATATAACTTATTTACATTTATTTTACTTAATTAAAATTTCACTTTTAACAAAATTCACAATTTCTCAAATTAAGTTATATTTCAAAAAAATTCAACTTAAACATTCATTTATTCCATATTTTAATTTATACAAAATCATTAACACCTTTAAAACATTATTATTACTTAATAAAAATCATTAAATTCAACTTTATATCAAATTTGTCATATTTCCTTACCTTACATAAATTCCATTTATAAACAAAATCTTAAATTCCAAAATTAACTTATATTTCAAATTCTACTTCACCATTTACTTAATTCACTTATTTAATTTGTAGAAAATCACAAATATTTTACAAAAATCATTTTAATAAAATTTAAATCAAAATATCATAATATTTACATTTTTAAAATATTTTAAAATTTTTAGAAAACTATATAAACCACGGGTCTGTATATAATTTTCTAGCCTAGGTCAAGTGATACAGATATGTATCATTTCAATCCGTAGTTTACAAAGAAAAACCGGGTTCTATCATTTCAAACCCGCAATCCCAAGTTAAATAAAATAAATAAAAACCGTTCAGGCCTATCATTTCAGCCCATAACGATTTTTCCCTATTCTAAAGTCCGTTCGGGTATGTATCATTTCAACCCATAGTGATTTCTAATCTACAGGGAACTTGCAGTGTGATAAACTGATATAAATAACAGAATAGCATCATATAATAGTAACATATGGTATAACAGGTGTATAAGCATGTGTGGACATCATATAATCATAGTATAGCAGATATAACATGATGATATAGTTTACAGATTCAATTGCGATCAGTTTACTAGTCATATAAGTATAAACTTGTGTGGTGAGATTTACTCACTTGTATAAGCTGGAGACAACGATCAAAAGCACAAACTGAGATCCTCAAAAGCACTATGGCATGACAACATGGATATGGCAAGAGAGTGGAGAGCCAAAGCTAATAGCCTTGTTCAAACAATTACACAAAACAATACAAATATATGTAAGTTTCAACACGATTTAAACATCAAATAACATTAGAATTCAAAGCCCAAAACAACATCGAATGAATTGCACTTGTTCTCAACCTCATGTAATTCAGTTAGGCAGTGATTTGGCTCAGCTGACATAGGCATTGGGTATGGTTTGGGTGTGCAAGAGGTCGGCGTACATGGTGTTAAATGGTGAAGAGGTATAGGTGCATCAGTCTACCACCACAAAGCAAAGTTCATCATTTTCTAGGCTACAACTAGGTTCGGCCATGGGTTATGTGGGCCCAGCCAGAGGTGAAGGTGGTGGTGGGTGATGTGGCAGGGGTGAACGTCAGGTCAGAGGTGGTGGTGGTGGAGGAAGTGGCGGCTAGAGGTGGTAGAAGGTGATGGTGAACAAACTAGGTCTAGATTTGCATGTAGGTGATGGATTCTTGGATTTTTGTGGAGATGCAAGCCATAGGGGTGCTCGGCCTGGGGATGAGGTTGGTCTAGGGAGGTTGCTGGTCGGAAAGTCAGGTGGTGGAGGTCGGGTCAGAGCTGGAGGAGGAGGAGCCAAGCCTAGAAGAAGAGAGCAAGTGCAAAAATCAATGTAAACAAGTAGAAAAAGAATAAGAAAAAGTTGAAAATCATTACCCAAACTTTCCTCAATAGCCATGGCCGAAATTCTTTTGTTTCAGAAATGAAAATGAATGTACGTGAATAGAAAATAGAGTATGCAGCTGAAAGATGTGGATAGTAAAGGCTAATTGATGAAAAGATAAGTTACAAATGTGAAAGGTTGGAAGATAAAAGGCCTTAGGCAAATCAAAAGTCATAACCTTTCAAATTGCTTTTAATTTCTTTATATAAGTTTATATAACTGAAAATAATTATAAATTCAGTTTAAATTCGAAAATGTAACAAATATAAAATATAAATAAATAATTAATAATATATATATGATTAAAATAAGAAAATAGCACAAAAATGAAAACTAGTCTAGAAAATTTGAAAATAAATTCAATACACTTTGGAAAAACTATTTTAACTTAAATACATAAAAAATGAATATAAATAGAGTAAAAAACAGTAAATAAAAGTGAATGTATAAAATAAATAAATAAATTTTAATTATATATAATTAAATTAAGAAAATAGCAAAGAAAATGGAAACTAGGTATCAAAAATTGAAATTAATTCAAGTAAACTTTAGAAAAATTATACTATCACTTTAAAATTATTAAAAGATAAAGATATACCTAAAATAACATATTAAAATAAAATATGAAAAAGAAAATATAATTTATACAATTTAAAATAACAAAATTGCAGAATAAAACAAATTACACTCAATATTGAAATATACATAACTTTTACAGTTTAACTCCGTTTTCAACGAAAAAAAAGCAGTGTTCAAGTTATTACATCTATTTTCATAATAAAAGATAAAATTTAAGATTTTATATAATTTAAATTTGAAGTTTAAAAGTCAAAGATTGAACAGTTTGACCAGAAATTCACTTTTCAGTAAAATAACCAATTTATACTAGTTTGGAATTATATTTCATATGATAATCAAAATTTATATGTGTTAACGCTGAAAATTGAACGCTAACACCCCGGTGTATGTAAAGAAAAAGTGAAAGCACCACCCGTTGGTACGGGAACAGGATATAAGCAGAAAATAGCAGAAAAGTAAAGAGACAGCGGTTTTATAGTGGTTCGGCTAGAAATTAAGCCTACGTCCACTTTATCTTCTTTATTGCTGATTCAATTACAATCTTTACAACAATTATTCGATTACAATTTGATTACGACAAACTTGAGACAAGTAGCTAGAACTTTGATGCAAGAGAGCTCTTTGAATCCATGTCGGATGTCTTAGATCTTCTCTTCAAGTTCGTTGAAGTGTCTTCGGTGTTTGAAGTGTTGGTTGAGTCGGGAAAGTAGCAGAGTATAGGTGCTCCAGAGAATGATCCAAAAGTCCTTTTGAAGTTGGAGTAGGTAGGGTATTTATAGGGAGATTTCGGAGTTAGGTCGTAGGTCGCGAACGAATTAAGGATAGGTCGTAGGTCATGAGCGACCTAGGGAGCAGGGGCTACAACTTAACAGTTTTGCACTTGTCCAATTGAACATGCTGACAAGTCATACGCTGTGAACGGGTTAAGGTAGGTGGTAAGTCGTTGACGACCTAGTGGGTATGGTTTGTGACTTAACAGGGGTGCATTTGATCTGTCTGAACGAGGTGATAAGTTGTAGGTCATGGGCGACCTAGGGACTAGTTGCTGGAGCTTTAGGTCGTTGAACTGTCCCATCTTTAGGTCGTTAGGTTACTTTTTGAAGTTAGGTCGCTTTAGCCTTTAGGTCGTTAGGTCGCTATCCCTTTTCTGGAGTTAGCTCGCTAGCCTCTTTCTGGAGTTAGGTCGCTAGAGATTTTAGGTCGTTAGGTCGCTGAGTGCTTTAGGTCGATAGGTCGCTGATGTTTTAGGTCGCTTCAAAAGGAGGAGTTAACACTTGCCCCTCGAAGTACAGGCCTATGCCATAGGTCGTGTGCTTCGATCTAACTCTGCTAGGTCATGAGCGACCTAAAACATATGCTAGCTCGCGTGCCCATTCGCCTTCTTCTCTCAGCCCCATATAAATTGTTATAGGTCGCTGCTTCTCCTCCACTTACCTGCTCCGATTTCCCGCTCTACCATTAAAAAAAATCTCGTGATTCCAAAGGCGAATTTGAATTAATCAGTTGACGACTCATCCCTATTATCATATTACGTAAGTATACTCGATCTCTATCCATCCCACGATCACCATCGAACCACGAATTTCCATTTCCGAACCCCAGACCAATTTTGTACGTCGTGTTTCATTTTTTGAGTCACGTTGTGGTCGATTTTGATCGCCATTAGTTGTGATTCACGAAAGCACCACAATGAGTTGAATTTATGATGGATCGGATATGCTTTGAATCGATTTTTGGATGATCCAGTGGTATGTAGGAATGATGAATTTCATGAAGAGGATGATGGATTTCATCGTGAGTGATAACGGGTTATCGGGTCACAGTTTTAACGAGATGGTGAGCTATTGCGTGGAGAGGAAGTCAGCGATTTAGTGAATCTGAGCGACTTAGCAGCCTTCGCGACCTAAGAATCCTGGCCAACCTAAGAATTCTCGCGACCTAAGGATCTTTCGAATCTGCAACTTAACTTTTAGGCCGTGCTAGGATTCCAGCGACCTAAGACTTGGTTAAATTTGCATGTGAATTCCGATCAGAACGACTTAACAAATTAACGACCTAACTTTTAGTTCGCACTGAGATTCGAACGACCTATGACTTTTGCGACATAGGCTTTAGGTCGCGGCCGAGCTAGGACTTGGACAAATTTGCATTTCCTTGAACCTTTTGACTTGCACAGTGCGACCTAAGGAAGCTTCGACCTATGCTAGGTCGCTGGACGACCTAAGACTTGTAAAATTTGGGTAGAACTTGATCGAACTGCTTGAACTTTGTTACAGATTATACTAATCTTTTAATCTAACAACATGTTAAACATAACATTTGCAGAAAACTAGGGCGAATATACTGCCATTGATTGCCCACATCGAATGTCAGATTAGTCGATAAAGAATAATCAACTTAAATGAACTCTGTGAATGAAATGTTGTGAATTAACAAGTTCAAGTGAAGTATTAAAGCAAAGCTAAAATGATCAACTAAAACTGATTTGCTTGCATCAACACTATACTTGGACTTGAAATAACAAGCCCTGAAACTTTATAATTATCAAATGTTAATTAATTTGATTTCAGTTATATTTGCTAGTTACTTTTATTAGTTTCGCACAACACTTCACACTTTTAGGAAACGTGCACCTTCACATTTGAATATCCAGTTCCTTGTGTAGAATGACTTCTCAACAAGATGAAACAGGACAGGCTGGGGAGGCTTTTCCAATTGCTAACCCATTGATTGATCCTCCGGAAAGAACTTCGACCACCTTGAACCACAAAATTTTCAGTCAACTGTGCATCCAGTTCGGTATTGCCGAAGCAGACGCTTTATTTCCTGGAGTAAACGATACTGCTGACAGGCCACCTCTTGGTTTTGTCGCAGTTAATCCTCAGATGTGCTTAAGTGGAGCTATTCCTCCCTTTAATGATTTTCTTCGAGAGCTTCTTCCTCGATTGGCTATCTCTCCCTTCCAGCTACACCCCAACGGTTATGCCATCTTGATAGGGTTGTGTGTGCTATTCAGGAGGACGCTCGACCGTCTTCCAAGCTTTGAAGAGATTTGCTATTTGTGCACTTTTGTGAAGAACAAGGATCACCCTTCAATTATACTTGTAAGAGGCGCAAGAAACCGTAAATTGATTCTAGACTTGCCCGAAAGTGCACACGGGTTTTTAAGTCAATTTTTCTTCGTCCGCTGCCCCCTAGGATTCTATGCCGTCTGGAGAGTCGGAAGTAAGATTGCCTTTCTCCGTTTACTTCATTTTTTCTGAGTTTCTTGAAACTTGAATTGTCAAGTACTGAACTTCATTCTTTACTTCTGTAGCACTTCCTCCTCCGCTTAGAGATCCCAGCCACAAGCCAACCTTCGAAACTTTAAGTGCTGTGGCTGCTGAAGAGAGAAGCGCTAAATTTTTGCTGAAAGACGAGTTTCTGCATCAGTTCGGACTTTTACACACCTCTCGATCGACTCAGATTCGCGAAATTTCTAGTTCTAATACCGAAACATTAGCTGCCCTAGGTTCTCAAGCAGAGACATCAAATGCCCCGGTTTCTGCAGAACAAATTGCATCGGAAGAACCTACTGTAGAGGCTGCATTGGTGAAGTGTTCTACTTTCGTTGATGTTGCGGGGTCATCTGGCAAACTCACACTCTCCCTAGTAATCGAAGAAGAAGAACCTCCTCAAAACTTCGAGAATGATGATGATAAAGGAGTTGAGAGAAAGAGTCCCGCTAAGTTTGACGGTGACGACACTTTTGATGATCTAAGCGACTTAATGATAACTTCACAAGAGCTTTTTAAGGATGACCCTATTACTACTAAAGTTATTTCTTCAGCAATTGAGGCGACATCCGCCTTGTAGCAAACTCCATGAACCCAAGAGTTAACGCCAGCTGCAAAAGTTGACGTTACCCCCGAGCCGAAGAGTGGTTTGTAGCTCGACACGCATAGTTTACATGCCACACACACTTAGGAATTTTTAGCAGTTACTCGCACTTAATTTCCTTTTCCTGGAGATTTCTAAATTTTACTTCCTTTTCTTTTTCAGATTCTCCGATGGGGCAAAGTGGCTCGTACTATGACAATTTCCAGCGCCACGAAAGCCGTGACACTTATAATTACAAGCGCTATCTCCATGCCCCGAGGGAAACCAATGAAGAAAGAGCTTCCAGAAAAGCTCATGAAAGACAAACTTATGAGGAGTGGCAAAGAAGAAGGGATGATGACTCCCATAAAAGGAAATCTTATGACGTTAAAGGGAAAGGTCACGTTGCTGAAGGTCCGAGCAAACGGACCAAGCTTAGCGATTCGTCTGCAATTTCTGAAAAGACTGCTGCTTCTATCCCTTTTGATATCCCCTCCGGTTCTCCTGCTCTGGGGAAAACTGACATTCAGACAATTATTAACAGGCCTCAGTATCAAATCAAGGATGCTCCACCTACACTTCAAAGCCGATTCCCAAATTGGTGTCTAAAAGGAGTGCGCTTTGACTTAGATTTGGTTCCTATTGATAAGCAGGCCATGCTAAGGAATCTCGATGCTGTTAAGCTTGACAACGAGAGAATGTCCGGATGGCAGAAGTTGGTTGACGAGCTTCAAAGGGTTAATCATATGAATCTCGAAGCCATGTTAACTATGGAAAACGATCATTCTGAATGGAAGAAAGTTCTTAAGCAGCACGATACAGAAATGACAAGCATCGCTGAGGACAATGAGAGACTTGAGGCTGAAGTTGGAAAACTCAAAAATGAGCTTGTTACTTCTTCTACTTCCTATACTCAAAAGGAAGAAGTACTTTAAAAACAAGTTCGCGATGCTCATGCTGCTCAACGGAATGCTGAGGCTTAACTTGAAGCTGAAAAGAAGATGACGGAAATCTATCGCACCGACATTGCCCAGCTACGAGAGAAGGCAAGTTCCCATGATTTGGAAATTATGCGGTTGCGAGCTCAACTGTCAAAAACTGAAAAAGAGCGCGATGAGGCCGTCGCCGGAAATGAAGCAGCCATCGCCGGAAAAGAAGCGGCTGAGCAATCGCACGAGTCGACGAAGGCCAAAATTAGCTCTACTTTATTTGATTTTTACTTGCACAGTGTCTTGGGGCGCGAGAGCCTCTCAATTTTGGGACCGACATACGAAATTACTTTGGCCGAAGTATGGGAAGCAGTAATTGACATGTTCGGAGGTGCTGGTTATGCAGAAGCGGATCTTGAGGCGACCTATCTGGATGATGAAGCACGTACCGCCCTTGCCAGGGGAAAAGAGCAGCTTGCTAGGGAGCGAGCCGAAACAGCATGAGGAGAGCGTTTAGAGAAAGCGACTTTAACTGACCCCGCTCGTCCTCCGGCTTCGGTCAACCCTGATACCCT
Source organism: Allium fistulosum (assembly GCA_030737815.1). Lineage (NCBI taxonomy): Eukaryota > Viridiplantae > Streptophyta > Magnoliopsida > Asparagales > Amaryllidaceae > Allium > Allium fistulosum. Next base: position 243,674,863 of record CM060902.1, read on the forward strand.
TGGCTCTAGTTCTTATTCTCCACCTCCTGCAAAAGCCGAAGTAAAAACCACAATTACCGAGCCTCCCACTGTTCAAGCCGAGGAGAAGACACAGGATGACACTGAAGCCGAAAACTTTGAAATCGAAGTGATTAAACCGACTTCTCCAGGTAACTTCAACGTCGAACCAGGTCAAGCGGATTACTTGCTTGCTTCACCTGAGTTTGATGAATTTCTCGCTGATTACTTAAGTCTCGATGAACCAATATCTTCTCTTTTTTCGGAGAATACTGATTTTAACTTCTTTTCTTCTGTAGCGGAAACACTGAATGCTGCACAAACTACTCCCCTTCCATCTATTCCTCCTCCATCCCTTCAAGTCACTCCTGTTTCTCAACCAGGGTCGCAGGAAGAGCAAATAGAAGCCCTTCGGGGCTTGGATGATCCACTTGCTTCCCAAGAGCAGAAGGTTGAGGAACTTGGAGAAGGTGAAAAGACTCCGGAGCAACCTCATGATGATGACACGAAGCTATATGAGCTAATTACTCCGAGCAGTGAGTCTTCTTCAAAGAAGAAGGGGAAGAGCGCAATTTCAACGAAGAAGAAGAAGAGCGCTTCTACTGGTGAAGAAAAAATGGAAGAAGATCCGGCTACACCTTCTTCTCCTTCCTCCCCAACCCATCCACGCCGGATTCAGAAATTAATCATCAAACTGGGAAAAGCTCTAAAGGTGGCGGGAAGAAGGAGTGATGAACTGACTTCATGCTTGTTGTTTTGCTTTCTTGCTTTTTTCATGTATTGATCGGAGATTGTGCGGATACCGGCCTCCGCTTGTTGAAACCTGCATATGTACAAAAATTTCATAGTATGGAATAAAATGGTTCTTTTTACTTGCACAATTTCTTGTTAGTATATGTGTGAACGCGTTTATTCTCTGCTTTTGCACAAGTTTCTTTATTTACTTTATATGATACTGCAGTGAGCTCGTTGTGATAACCCGGATTTTTCGGACATCTGTTAATTGATAATTAACCGAATTGAATTAATAAAATACTAATTTATAAGTGAACAAATAGAATTCTGATATATATATATATAGGTATATAGATGAATTTGATTTATAATAAATGCTTATTGGATAATCTCCTGTTATAGTTATTGAAATTTGATAATACTTATTTAATGACCTTCTTTTATAGTTATTCAATTTGGCAAAATTTATCTTTTACAAATAGATATATTTTATATTGTAAATGGTTAGCTATGGTTTAAATTCAAATATTAATGTTCAAAGCTATTGAAGATAAATTCCATATTTTACAACAACAAAGATAGCCTATGTGTATATGTGATTATTTATTTAGTATAATTAGATTTCAATCATTTTCTTTTAAAAATGTATACATATATAAAGATAAGAGTATGATTCATAAATTAAAAATGATGTAGGGGTTTAACACATAATTTATAAAATATAATACATATGTTAATATAAGAAATATGGTTTATGACATTTGTAAATATAAACACATGCAAAAATACAAGTGTTAGATTAATATAGCATGAAATTAACATGTGGCAAAGATATTTTCTCTTGAAATGATAAAGTAAATAAAATCAAAATGTTTAAACGTGGCTGCTCATTTTAGTTCAAAAGTTTTCTCAGTTTTAAAAACTTCTCAAACCTGAGAAAAATAAATACAAACCAGAAAATAAATCAAAGCAAAGATAAAAATCTGAAACCTGGAAATAAGATAAAAGCTTCGGTTCAAAATTTTCAAGATCAGAACTTCAACCTGAAATACAATGCAAAGCAGAGGCAACAATCTTAAATCAAATGCAAGTTCAAACCTGAGATCAGTGTAAATCAAAAACCAAATTCAAACCTGGAAATCAAGTCTAAATTCAAGTTTTCAATCTAGAAGCCTGGCAACCCAAAAATTTAAGCAACATCATGATCAGATCAAAGCAGATCAATTCCCAGGATCTGTTCCTGTTTCTGGCAAATCAGGTGAGTAAACATCACTCCCTATCAAACTTTATCTGCTTTGTTTTGATGCATGTGATAAAACTGTGAATTAATATTGTGAAACTTTGTTTGTGTAATGATAAATGTGCTTGCATGAATATCAGTTCGTATATGATATGTATGCATGTCTGTAGCCTCCTCTGTTCTTGTTTCTCAGATACAAAACTAAATCAAAAACCAAAATCACTTCCTCCAATATCTTTTAAGTTAAGATGTTTAAGGAAAATATGTTTGGAAAATCAAGATCTTAGTTTTGGAAATATTTTTAAGTAGAATTTGAAAGCAGTTTTAACTGGAAGAAGAATTTACAGTGAAAACTCAAGAATGTCAAAATCTCAACTTCCATAATTTATTGTTTCACTTATATAACCTGATTCGTACCTAAAAATGATGAATTTAGATGGTAATATCAAGATTTTTAAGTTTCTAATTGGGTAGATTTTGTAAGTTGAACGGAAATTGAACTTTCATCAATTTCCGATGATCGGTGGAGAATTGAGCGTCGTGATCGAGGGTGGAGATATCTTGGGGGACGGGGGTTGTAGGAAATATTGTCGGTGAATTTCTAGATCATCGTGGTGGCACGGCGAAGAGGATCTAGGGTTTAAGGCCCTGCTCGAGACGATGAGATTGTCGAGGCCAATGCGATGTCGTAGTCGCATCGGAAGAGGCCGGAGTAGGGGGAAAAGAAGCGTGGTCGAGTGGCGAAGGTTTGGACGTATTGGCGAGTTCTCTGGTGATGGGAGGCGGCGGCGCGAGGCGAATTGATGATTGGGTTTCGTTCTAGTGAGGTTGCTCGACTCGTTCGATTTCGCTATGAAGGGTTGTTCGAGGATCTGGGTGGTTGGGTCGACTGAGGGTGATGTCAGCGATTGATCGTAGGCGTCAACGTGGGTCGGAGATGCTCCAACACGATGTGCATGTGCATGTGTGCACATTTGTTGTCTGGGTTATTTGGGGAATTAGGGAAGATGAAGTACTCGGGTTCGACTCGAAGTAATTCGCATAATAACTCGAAGACGAGAGAGATGGGGGAAACTCGAAGATGGGCTTGAGGAAATGAAGTAGAAGCTCGGGTCTGTTTAAACTAATACCAGGTTTTCAAATTTGTAAAGGAAACATGTTTTCAGGTTTTAAGATTTTGAAAGTAAATTTTGTATAGATTTTAAAAGCAAAGAAAATACAAGTTTTAAATTTTAAAATAAAGCAAGTTTTAGAATTTTATTCTGAAAACAAATTTCTTTTATATAATAAAAGTTTATTTCATTTTTGGGTGGATAAAAGTTCTTTAGTTTATTTTGATAAAAAAAATTTTTTTATTAAGCTTTGTTTCCTTAAGTCTATTTTGAAATAAAAATTTAATAGCCTAATTAAGAAGCTAAATGGTTTATCTTAAGATAATGTTTGATTAATAATTAACTTAAAGGTAGTTAATTTATATGTTAATGATAATTTATTTTCAAGGGTTATTAAATAAAGATTTAAATAATAATTAAGGATTAAGTACTTAATGTCTTGAATTAAGGAAATTATTTAATATAAGTAATTAAAGAATAATTACTCAATGTAATTAATTTGTGATTTATCAATATAAGTGATTAGGGATAATCACTTATTGTAATTAATTAAGGATAATTAATTAAATCGTTAATTAATTGATGTAACTAATTAAGGGAAAATTTAATAATTAAAGGTTAGTTAATTTATTAATAAATGATTAAAGAATAATTAATTAAAATAGTTTGTAATTAATTAATGTTAAGTAAAGGTAATCCAAGTGATTAAAGTTAATGATTAATTTAATTTGGGATAAATTAAATTAATTTTGGAAGTGATAAATCTTGCTTATGAATGATTGAATGATGTAAATACCTTGGATTAGTTGATATCCCTGATATGAAATGTTTTCTGATATGATATGTTTTGCATAGACAGTGATAGTATGGTGATCTATCATTGATGAATTGCTGTGTATAAAAGTGACATCTTGTATTTAAAGTTGAATTGTATTTCACCTGAATAACTTGGGTTAAAATGGAATTGAGTTCGAAGAGACCGGGATCGGGTATCAATAAATACCCGAACCCACTTCGATTTATAACCTACATTGATTCTTTATAGATTGATTTGTGAAATCAATAGGCTGGTTTGGGTTAATGTGGACCATTTAAACTAAGTTGGATACTTAGATATCATTTTGAGAAAATAAGTGTTGACTATATGAGATGTTTACGTGTAGTAAGTACGAGTTACCCCGGGTTTTAAATAAGTTATATGGATTGGAATTTCTTGTTAGATGAGTTTACTCACGCTGGTTTCCAGCCTGACCCGGGTGTTACTTTAATGTAATGCTCGGGTCAGACCGAGTATTACAGATTTCCAGGTAAGGACGTTCTGGAGCTCAGGAGGCGAGCTGGATGGCAGGAACGTATGGAGTGTATTCCGCTGTGATATATTATAGTTGTCCGAGACATGTTAATTCTAACTGTCTAGTATATTTGTGAATGTTGTAACTCTGATGTATAAAATGTAATTAACAAATACAGGTTTTCTTTGTATAAATGCTATTATTTGTTATTATATTTAATCCGCTGCGAATGTGAGATGTTGTGTTTTCTGTTCTTCTTTCTTCTTTCTGTTTCTTTCTTCTATCTCTTTTCTTTTTCTCCTAACTATCTGGAATTTTCAGGTTCGAAAATTCCGGGTCGTTACAGTTGGTATCAGAGCAAAGGTTAAGCGAGAACCTTGGCTCTGTTGGGATTACTCGTTAAGACTAGGGTCAATGGTACCCTAGAACGAGTTGAGTGTTATATATATGAGAGCGTACTTGTTATTTTCATATATAAAGATTTTAAATGATTTTATATAAGAATATATTTTAATATATAAAATGATATTTCTTTCTAATAAATATTAAGGTAATTGGTTGTTAAAATATTGGAATTAAATTAAGTGGTAATAGTAATACAACCAAATTGAAATTAAATGAAGATAAGTTTGAAAAGGATCCAAACTGAAATTAAAATCTTGAATTTGTAGGAGTGTTATCAAGAATAAAGATAATAATGAATTGTTTTCCAGATATGATAATCTTAATTATTATCATAAATGGTTGTTGTATATAATAATGAAATATTTTAGGAAATAAACCTTTAGGTAAATATAACTTATAAATTGGAATTGAAGATAATTTAAAAAAATTGTGAAATTTTAAATCTAAATCCAGAAAACTTGAAATTGTTTTAAAGAAATTTGATTTGAATTAAAAACCAAAGGTGGTTTAAAAATTTAAGGTATAACTTGGTGTACAAAGAAAATAAATGTATATATGTTTGGATATACATAATATCAAAGATGATTTGAAATAAACTCTAAGTGTTGAGTTTTAAATTTTTCCTTGGAATGTGATGTAAAACCCAAAGTAAAGTAAGTTTTTAAACTTAAAAAGGGGAAAGACTATTAATCTGAAGTTTAAAATTTGAATGGGAATTCAAATTGTGAAAAGTTGACCGGATTAAGTAAATTTAACTTAAAGGAAGTTAAATAAGTTTGAATAAATAACTTGAATTGGAAATTTCAAGATGAAATTAAAATTTAACTTGGAAAGTTAAATGGTTGATTTTAAATGGGAATTATGAGTGATCTCAAAATGGGTTTGAGATCTGGAAATTGAAAATGGATAATAAATTAGAATCTGAAGATTAAATTGTTTTTGAATTCTTATTTGAACTTTGTAACAAGTTAAGTAAAGATAATTTTAGAATTTGGATTCAGAATTAAATGGTTTAAAGATTTAAGTTGTTAAATTAAAAATAAAGGTTGATTGATTTAAAAGTAAGGGTTAATTTGACTTAAGGGATTAAATCAACATAAAAAAAAATTATATAATTCGAGATGGTTTTAAGTTAAGATTTGAATAAAATTTGTTCAAATTGGATTTGATTTGAATTAATTTGGAATTGTGATTAAAGATGAATAAGTTTAAAAAAAAAATCAAATGGAATTTGATTTGATTTTGGAAAGGAATTAAGGTTAATTCAACTTGAATTGGGATTAAATCAATTTCAATGGAAATTGAAGTATTGAGTCAATTTAAATGGAAGTGGAAATTTAAATTGAATTGATGGGAAATTAATTGGAAATGGAAATTGGGAAATTAAACAGTTTGGCTCTGGATTATTTTCAAAATAAATTGTTTTAATACAAATATATTTTTCCAAATTACTTACTATACAATCTTTCTTCTTAAACCTCAAACTATCTATACTTATTTTACAATTATTTTAGAATTATTTAACTATTTTGAAACTGTCTTATAAACTAATTACTATTTTTCAGTTATTTATATCTAATCACTATTTTAAAAACTATTTTGCAATTATCTAACTATTTTGTACCTACCTAACTATTTTACAGCTATTTTATAAACTAATAATTATTTTTCAACTACTTATCTATTTTAAACTTTTTCAAGCTATTTTTAAATTTAAATTGGTCAGAGTTCAAACTGTTTGTAATTGAAACAATAACTCAAATGGGATTTGGAGAAATTGTGAATAAGTGAATAGGAATCTAAAGGAAATGTGAATAGAAATGAGAATTGATTTGGCTGATAACCAATAAAGATAAATACGTAGGATATACGTATATTATTCTATTCGCATAGTAATTTGATCCAGATTCGAACACAGAATTTCGAGATAATATTATCGATCTGAGTTGGTATTTTTCGCTCGATTTTCGACGGCGAACCTGGATATGGATTGTTGATTGGTTCTGGATATTCTCTATCATAGTTGTGACTATGCAAGGAGAATGACGGTTTCTGATCAGGAAACCAGATCTGAGTCCGCACTAGGAAGCCGGGTGGACAATACTAGTTCGGAAGTGAAATTGTGTGATCGATTGAGCGATCAGATTGATATAGCGTACGGATGATATGTGTACATCGTACGGATTTGAATGAAATTGGCATTTAAAATTTGAGGATAAGAAATTTGAAATGGTTTTCGAAAATGAAAAGTATATTATGTGAAATATAATGGAATTGGGTATTTCTTTGGTTGAAATTTACTTTATGGAGGTAAGTAAATGGTAAATAACTTTATAAAGAAATCAAACTTGAATATTTGATTTGACAATAAATAAAGTTATATTTTGTAATATGATAAACTTCCCTTATTGAATCTAGCCAGAATAAAAAGGGTTTTGAAATATTTGAAGTATAAAAGAGGTTTTATACAAGTTTGAAATGATCCAAAGATTTTCAAAGTTATATATATCTATATCTATATATATAAAGGATCTTATGAGAATGATTTTGGAAAAGGTCTTGGGAACCTATGAATTTGGAAAAGGTTTTTGATTTTTGGGAAAATCAATTTTGGATTTTGGAAAGCCTAGTTTGAGAATTATCGATTTTGGTAATCGATTTTGTGTAAAGGAGATTTTGATAAATCATAAAGGGTATGATTTGAAGATACTATAAATATATAGTATAAAATGTTTTGAGTATAGCTTTGGGGAAAAAGGCGCTCCCTTGAAATGAACTTCTCAGGAGTGCCACTGGGTGGTACTGCCTTGAACCCCAAGGGGGGATTCTAAAGTTGATCCTGTGAGGAGTCCGGACAAACTAGTTCCTGAGGATTATTTGTGTAGCGAAAGTCGAGGGGCTGTGCCCACAGAGGCATTTGGGTTATGCTGTGACGACAGTTTAACTCGATGTCACTGCGATCTACTGCAGACCATAGCGAAAGTCATGTGTGCCGCTGAGAGCCAACTGTCACATCCCGGAATTTTCGACTTTCGAAAAATTCGACATCGATACTCACTTTATCGACTGCCGAGCAATCGAGTGCCGGAAACTCCAATAGTGAGGGTTTTAAGAAAAAGAAAAAGTAGAAGAAGAAGAAGATAGAAGAAAAAGAGAAGAAAGAAAGAAGAAGAACAACAGAAAACACATCAGAACAGAAACAGAAAACAATATCAGAATCTCACATATCGCAGCGGAACAATATATAATAGATAAATGAATATCATTTAAAAACAAAAGAGTTATATCTGTTATTACATTACATCACATCATATCATCAGAGTTAATAAACAACAATGGACAGTTATATAAACTCGTCCTCATACAGAATACACAGCGGAATAAAATAATATCAGATACAAATACTACGTCTCGAAATCCCGCTTATCTCCAAAGCTCCAGAATATCCAGAATATCCTGATAACCTAACTCTAGACTGCCCGTGTGGAAATTGGTGGGCACCCAGAGTTTAGAAGGGAAACAATAAACTCCGAGTCAGTCATGGTGACTGGTGTGAGATCGTAAAACAGTTATTCTTTAAAATAAACAACAGGATAATTTTAAAGTCAATTCGAAATGCTTTTGGAAAATGAAACTACCATAAGACCTCCCGCCACACACACAATGCAAACGCAGAATTGGAGGAGATTTCTTCTTATGATAGTCAAAGATGCTTACTACGCAAAATCAAATCATTTTTGATATTATTATTAGTGCATAGTGTAGAAAACATTTCGAAAGTATAATATTAATCTTAGCCAACATACGACCAGTATCGTATGCCTACTATAGCTACCATCTAAACAGTGGTGACCACCGTACGTAAATGGCAGGTTCTACAACTAATACCGTACAAGTTTCGTATTGGGAAATGGATTTCCAACAAATGGTCAGGCTAAGGAACTTCCTATCCACGATGGGTACGTCCCTGGAATAGACGACCCGAGAAATAACCTAACATTACGGTTAGATCTCTGCCAACACAAGGCCGGGTTACCTCTGCAAAAATAGGTAACTACTGACACGCGTATGCCATCCCCCGATCGTCACCGATGTGACGCCCCACCTCTATGCTCACAATAACAAAGGTTATTATAAGGAATAACGTCTGCTATTGCGAAGAATAAGGCTTGTTAGAAGCGACCATCCGTAAGTTATGCCTTAGACGAGTATTGATTACATCGATAGGAGTTGTGTGAATTACTCCCAAAGATATATATTCAATCCAAATCTAAAACGAAACTACGGTGGCTTAAGAAAAATCCAGAACAACTCATAATAACAACAACATTGATAGTATAATCACATCAGAACAGAAATATCAGATATATAGCGGAAGACTAGTCTGAAATACATGCTACAACAATCGATAGTTCACATGAACCGATACATATACATATCCATCAATACATACATAAGATGAGGACTAATAAACCAAAAGAACTCCTCGAAGGCTAGACAAAAGATGATGCGAAATCCCAAAAGCTGAAGCTGCTACTGAATCAGAGATAGAGATTACCCTGAAATGACTCGGTCTGACCCGAGTATTATTTAAAAGAAAATAATAAACGGATCAGTCTAATTTATTCTCAGAAATAAGTGAATGATAAACAACACTTAAACAAATAGTTATGAGACTATACAGCATAAATAATCAGCATAGTTTAAATGAAGAAATCTCAATTTAAACTCGATCAAAATCAGTTTTCAAATTCACAATTGAATTTAAAACAGCAATACACAAATTTATAATCTCAGATGAGATTATACACAAACTCAACTTCCAAATTCATAATTGAATTCAAAGCAGCAATTCACAAAATCTAGAAATCAAAATAGATAACTAGAAAATCAACAGTCACAAAATCTAGAAATCAAAACAAGATAACTAGAAAAATCAGCATAAAAGATGGATCGATCCCAGCAGATGGCGAGTTTTAGCTACGCCGCACGTGCATCTCAGATGGCCGAAGCCTACCAAGTACTATAAATTTTGGCGCTCATCAGATGACCCAAAGGTCCGCAGAGTGACCCGAAGGTCTAGTACTGGTAATTGACCCGAAGGTCCAACAAATGACCCGAAGGTCCAACAAATGACCCGAAGGTCCAGCAGAGTGGCCCGAAAGCCCAACAAAATCATCAGAATCATCAAACAGCAGATGTTTCAATTAACGAGTCCGGAATTAACCGAAATAGTAAAAGTGTGGTTCCATACCGCGCACTTTTGCTAAATCGTTTAAATCACTTCATCGTTTCCTTGAAAGTGCAAAATTGTGTAATTAAAATAAATAACATTTTACGTTCTCAAACGGACAAGTCCGGAATTAAGCGAATCGGTAAAAATGAGGGTTCATAGTCCTCAATTTTGCTGAAGCGTTTAAATCGCTTCCTCATTCTTTTGAAAGCGCAAACTGTAAAATTTTTGAAAGCACTTTTATTTTAAAACGATTTTTTTTTTAAAATACGTGATTAAAACAACAACATCTGTAGCAATTTCGACAAAGAAATTGCGCTTCCCAAAACACCGTAAAAACGGATATCAAATCAGCGTTGTGGAATAGCCGCTTGAAAATTCACTTCAAAATTGACGGTTACTGAAGTCAAAACAACAGAAATTTTTATTCGTAAAAAATGTCATCAAAACAACACGCTTCAAAAATTTAACACCGGAGTAAAAATCCGTTATAAAAATAACGGCAACAAAATACGTTTTAAAACCAAACGCCGGTTCAACATAAATTAAATAGTAGACCGCACTGCTATATATTTATGACTGAACATCACTCCGCATACACGCAAGTATTAAAATATGATCTGACCTTAGAATACTTTTGCTCTCATGCAATTGAATGTATTCACACAAAAATTTTCAAGTATGCAAATGATGTCCAGAATTTTTACACTTCGACAACATATAAGTGGCACGTGTACAATATGTAGTATGATATTATTTTATACACTTCATGTATGCAAAAAAAGAATTAAAATCAACTTGGACTATATACTTGACACGCAATTGATAATGTATATATATGCCTGGACACGTGTTCAAAGTAAGTAATATGAAATGAAAATGAACCTGGCCATAAACTTGCACAACAAAATAATTAAAATATACACTAGAGGTGATCTGGACTTGACTCTTCACGCAACCGAAAAATTGAAACTTCGGTGCTACACAAAAATGCATGCACTATATAATTTTAATGCCTGGACACACGCGTGCAATGGAAGCCTAGACCTGGACCATACTTTTAGCGCAGTACAACATGTAATACATACGCACAGTTTATAACGAATGTACATTATTCTTGGTGGTCAAGCAATGCTACAGGTGGATTTCGTGTATACTACTGAGACTAATAAATCAAGCATACAGTCAAGTTTAAATGAACAAGTTAAGCATACATTTTTTGACCTGAACTCCACATAATTTTCAAGTAACCCATGTAATAAAGGTATCTGGACTTTATACATATCTTGCATACAGGCAAAAATTCTTTGTACAAGATGAATTATGTAATCAGGTGACCACGCAACTCCAAATGCATGAAATTATTTTTACAGGGATTGTTCACGCGTTAACCAATAGGCGAGACTAACTTTTGATTTATACGCATGCTATCAAAAAAAAGGTTCGGGGCAATTTTATAAGCATGCTCGTAAAACAAGGTTCTGGGCAACCTTATACATGCAATAATCAACAACATATTCAAAAAAAAAACAATTGAACACATACAGGAGATTAGCGGAGGTGATGCATGCACATCCACTATATGGGTTAGGAACTCACGTATGCGGCTTAAAAATGAATTTACCTGACCCTTGCATGCATAAAAACTGACACTGATAAATTCACACTCAAGAAAATCAGAAACAAGCCTAACTAAAGGCACGTGTATATGCAGGTAGGTGATAATAAAAATAATAATGTATGTTAATAGAAATTTATGCAGACACGTACAATGTAATATCTGATCTATATTAGAAACGTGAGTTTTAAAACTCACCTAAAATTTTCTTCACAATTTGATTGATACCGGAACCACCTGGAGTTATTTATAGATCCGCCATTAATGCTTCACCAAGCTTTGAGAATAAGTAAAAGTGTTGCAGAGGTATTTTACTTTTCTTCAATTTTTGAACAAGTGAAAGCAACACTGTGCTGGCAATATATTTTGTACACTGCATTTACTTTGAAAACGTGCTAGCCTATTCTTGCATTAAATGCAACGTGCTTTTGAAATGAAAAGTACACGGCTAAAAATGATGATAGCCACATAGCTTAAGTATTTGCTTTTTCACAATCCGACAAAAAATGTGTTCAGACTTTGGTTTTGAAAAAGGTGACAGCAAGAGCAAAGGAAGTGTTCAAACAATTGTTTTATAATTTGTTGTTACACGTGAAGGTCAAAAATATAATACAACTTGTTAAATGCAACAAGCAAATTGGCAACTGACTCCGCAAAAGAATTTGCATCATCATTTTTTTTTAAATTTCTATTTAAATTATTTACTCCGACGGTAATTCAAAAATCACGGTCGTTATTGATTTTTAAATTATTTATTACGACAGGATCGTTACAGACTCCCCCCCTTATAAAAATTGCGTCCCGCAATTTTCATACTAAAAGCAGTCAATAATGCAAATCATTAATCACAACAAAGATTTAAAAAATGGAAAAGATAGATCAAGAATGCTCACCTCCACCCGAAGAGAAGAGAAAGCCCGGATAAGAACGCTCGATGAATTCTCTGGTTTCCCAAGTGCAATCATTGGGGTTTGCGGACCATTGAATTTTCACAAGCGGGACTTCTTTATTCCGAAGGCGTTTAACCTCCGAAGCTAGCACATGAATAGGATTTTGCACAATAGACAAGTCGGGTGAGACCTCAAGATCTTGCAACATAGGAGGATCAATAATAGAATCTGAATCTCGAAGGCATCGACGAAGCTGGGACACATGAAATACGTCATGAATACCCGAAAACTGAGCGGGTAGCGATACACGATAAGCAACTGGGCCAATGCGTTCCGTAATAGGAAACGGTCCAACATATCGAGGAGCCAATTTCCCGGAGTGACTAAAACGCACCACACCCTTCATCGGGGAAACATGAATGAATACGAGATCGCCAACAGAAAATTCCAAAGGCTTTCTACGATGATCGGCATAAGATTTCTGCCTATTCTGAGCCTCCTTCATTCTCTGTCTAATAACATCAATCCTCTCCGAAGAATCACGAATATAATCGAGGCCGAGAACTAACTTTTCCCCCGATTCCAACCAACAAGATGGTGATCGACACGGCCTTCCGTAAAGAGCCTCGAAAGGAGCCATACCAATACTGGATTGAAAACTGTTGTTGTAAGAAAATTCAACAAGAGACAAGTGGTCTTCCCAACTACCACCAAAATCTAAAATACAAGCTCGAAGGATATCTTTCAAAACTTGATTCACCCTTTCAGTCTGACCGTCAGACTGTGGATGATAAGCGGTACTGAGATTGAGCTTAGTGCCCAAAGCTTTCTGAAGACTCTGCCAGAAACCACTAGGAAAAAGCGGATCTCTGTCACTAACAATTGAACTAGGCACGCCATGAAGTCGAACGACTTCTTTAACAAATAGCTTGGCCAACAAAGGAGCAGTCCGATTGGACTTGATAGGAATAAAATGGGCTGATTTAGTCAATCTGTCAACAATCACCCAAATACTAGTATGGCCCGACCTCGAACGAGGTAGACCATCAATGTAGTCCATGGAAATATGATCCCATTTCCATAATGGAATCTCAAGAGGCTGCAAAAGACCACTGGGACGTTGATGTTCTACTTTAACAAGTTGACAAATCATGCAACGACTTATATAACTTGCAACATCACGCTTCATACCCTCCCAATAGTATAAGCGTTTCATATCAGCATACATCTTGCTACTGCCCGGATGGATAGTATACTTAGAACGATGACAGTCCTCAAGAATGTCATTTCTAAGATTAGAAACACAAGGCACGATCAACTTACCCTTTTTCCGAATACAACCATGAACATCAATATCGAAATCCTTTAGATTGTCACTTCGAGATTCCGATTACAACTCTGAATAAGATAAGAGAGATTTGGATCTTGTTCCTGGGCATCAGCAACACGATCCAACAAACTATGATGAACTCCCATGCTAAATAAAAACACGGGAGAATAAAAAAACTGAAGGACAGTCTTTAATATCACAATAAGATAAAGCTTCCAATATATTCCACTCTGTTAGCATCATGGAAACACAACTCGCTGCTTGCGACTGAGCGCATCAGCAACTCGATTACCCTTATCAGGGGTATACTGAATATCGAAAACATATAAAGAACTTAATTTGAGACAACTTTAAGTTCTTTATGAGTGAATAGATACTTCAGAGATTTGTGATCAGTGAAGAGAACAAAACGCCCGTCCAATAAATAATGTAGCCAAATCTTTAGAGTAAGGACTATAACGACTAACTCTAATCATAGATAGCATAACGAATCTCGTTAGGCTTTAGTTGTCTAGAAGCATAGGCAACTACTCTATCTTTTTGCATGAGAACTGCACTGAAACCAATACGACTAGTATCGGTACAAATAATGAAGTCTTGGTTCCCTTCGGGAATCACAAGGATAAAAGTATCGGAAAAGAGTTCTTTCAAATAATATTCCGTCCTGAAAAGATAAAAATTCCAAAAATTTCAATTATCTTTACGAAATCATTTTCCAGAAAAATTTACTTTTTTTTTTAAAACAATTTATTATGTTAAATTGTCTCATCAAAGCGTTTAGGAGATTCCTATCGATAACGTTGATCAAGCGCATCGACCAGAATTCTTAAAGCACTCAATGGGCAATAAAATCACAAAATCATCTTCTAAATGATAAACACAAATCCAATTATACTTGTAAATAAATCTTATGAAAAAGGTTTGCAAAATTTTAAATTTCTGTTTTCATCCAAAATTGATAAATACACAAATAGAGTCATCGAGATATTCGTAGAATACTCGATTCATAAAATGGATGAAATAAGCTGGGGAAACTGAATGACCTAATCAGTCATTCCTAAGAATCACAATGCGTGCGGAATGCGGTAAGAGGAATGCTAACTTCCGCAACTCGTAGCCAAATGAAAACCGATGGTAAGGTCGAGTTGGGAGAAGAGCTAGAACGAATAAATTGCTTGGCTTCCAACTCAGATAATTGATGCTTGAGTTCCTCATTTTCCTTAACAGACATCCTCGTGGGAGGACGACTGACAAGACGAGCACCAGAGATAAGATTAATACAGAACTCAATTGCCCTCTTAGGTGGCAAACTCAAAATAGGCTCAAAAACAACAGAAAAATCACAAACAACTAGCTGTAACAGCCTCCGACTCGAAGGAAGGAAGGATAACATTCAAAGTATGATAGATAACTGCTCGATAGCATCGGGATGCTTAAGATATAAAGTTCTTTCGGGACATAAGATTGAACTTCATAACAGACGAGCCAATCCATACCCAAAATCATATCAAAACTACGATGATCCATAACATGCAGATTCACATGAATGGAGAAACCACAAAGAATAATCTCAACATCAAAACACAACAAACCAAGAGTAACGGATCCACCAATAGGGTTTACAATCCTCAAAGGGTCGCAAAGAGTAATAACATCCAAATGAATAATCATCTATAAGCTCCTTCGATACGAATAAATACGATGCACCCGTATCGAAAAGAACTCTAATAGAACAGCCACGAAATAAAATATAACCTTTCAAAACCGAAGGAGTAAAACCTTGGGCTTAGAAGAATCACCAGAAGCTTAAGCAACATTAAGCTTCCCAGATTTGAAACCCTTAGGAGCAGTAGGACAATCAGAAACCAATGCCCTACTTTTAAATCTAAGATTGAAAATGAATTTAATAAATGGAATACTACGGGGATATGATATTTATCCCTTGACATACTCCAACTTGTTAGAGAGGATAAAGTTCAAGAACAACGAAGGAATAGATTAGGAAAGGCACGAACAAAACCCTCGAATAGTTGTAACACGTGTTCCATTTTACTTCTGTTCTGTGTTTATTATAATTTGTTCTGAACTTCTGCTCTGATACCAAGCTGTGACGCCCCACCTCTATGCTCACAATAACAAAGGTTATTATAAGGAATAACGTCTGCTATTGCGAAGAATAAGGCTTGTTAGAAGCGACCATCCGTAAGTTATGCCTTAGACGAGTATTGATTACATCGATAGGAGTTGTGTGAATTACTCCCAAAGATATATATTCAATCCAAATCTAAAACGAAACTACGGTGGCTTAAGAAAAATCCAGAACAACTCATAATAACAACAACATTGATAGTATAATCACATCAGAACAGAAATATCAGATATATAGCGGAAGACTAGTCTGAAATACATGCTACAACAATCGATAGTTCACATGAACCGATACATATACATATCCATCAATACATACATAAGATGAGGACTAATAAACCAAAAGAACTCCTCGAAGGCTAGACAAAAGATGATGCGAAATCCCAAAAGCTGAAGCTGCTACTGAATCAGAGATAGAGATTACCCTGAAATGACTCGGTCTGACCCGAGTATTATTTAAAAGAAAATAATAAACGGATCAGTCTAATTTATTCTCAGAAATAAGTGAATGATAAACAACACTTAAACAAATAGTTATGAGACTATACAGCATAAATAATCAGCATAGTTTAAATGAAGAAATCTCAATTTAAACTCGATCAAAATCAGTTTTCAAATTCACAATTGAATTTAAAACAGCAATACACAAATTTATAATCTCAGATGAGATTATACACAAACTCAACTTCCAAATTCATAATTGAATTCAAAGCAGCAATTCACAAAATCTAGAAATCAAAATAGATAACTAGAAAATCAGCAGTCACAAAATCTAGAAATCAAAACAAGATAACTAGAAAAATCAGCATAAAAGATGGATCGATCCCAGCAGATGGCGAGTTTTAGCTACGCCGCACGTGCATCTCAGATGGCCGAAGCCTACCAAGTACTATAAATTTTGGCGCTCATCAGATGACCCAAAGGTCCGCAGAGTGACCCGAAGGTCTAGTACTGGTAATTGACCCGAAGGTCCAACAAATGACCCGAAGGTCCAACAAATGACCCGAAGGTCCAGCAGAGTGGCCCGAAAGCCCAACAAAATCATCAGAATCATCAAACAGCAGATGTTTCAATTAACGAGTCCGGAATTAACCGAAATAGTAAAAGTGTGGTTCCATACCGCGCACTTTTGCTAAATCGTTTAAATCACTTCATCGTTTCCTTGAAAGTGCAAAATTGTGTAATTAAAATAAATAACATTTTACGTTCTCAAACGGACAAGTCCGGAATTAAGCGAATCGGTAAAAATGAGGGTTCATAGTCCTCAATTTTGCTGAAGCGTTTAAATCGCTTCCTCATTCTTTTGAAAGCGCAAACTGTAAAATTTTTGAAAGCACTTTTATTTTAAAACGATTTTTTTTTTAAAATACGTGATTAAAACAACAACATCTGTAGCAATTTCGACAAAGAAATTGCGCTTCCCAAAACACCGTAAAAACGGATATCAAATCAGCGTTGTGGAATAGCCGCTTGAAAATTCACTTCAAAATTGACGGTTACTGAAGTCAAAACAACAGAAATTTTTATTCGTAAAAAATGTCATCAAAACAACACGCTTCAAAAATTTAACACCGGAGTAAAAATCCGTTATAAAAATAACGGCAACAAAATACGTTTTAAAACCAAACGCCGGTTCAACATAAATTAAATAGTAGACCGCACTGCTATATATTTATGACTGAACATCACTCCGCATACACGCAAGTATTAAAATATGATCTGACCTTAGAATACTTTTGCTCTCATGCAATTGAATGTATTCACACAAAAATTTTCAAGTATGCAAATGATGTCCAGAATTTTTACACTTCGACAACATATAAGTGGCACGTGTACAATATGTAGTATGATATTATTTTATACACTTCATGTATGCAAAAAAAGAATTAAAATCAACTTGGACTATATACTTGACACGCAATTGATAATGTATATATATGCCTGGACACGTGTTCAAAGTAAGTAATATGAAATGAAAATGAACCTGGCCATAAACTTGCACAACAAAATAATTAAAATATACACTAGAGGTGATCTGGACTTGACTCTTCACGCAACCGAAAAATTGAAACTTCGGTGCTACACAAAAATGCATGCACTATATAATTTTAATGCCTGGACACACGCGTGCAATGGAAGCCTAGACCTGGACCATACTTTTAGCGCAGTACAACATGTAATACATACGCACAGTTTATAACGAATGTACATTATTCTTGGTGGTCAAGCAATGCTACAGGTGGATTTCGTGTATACTACTGAGACTAATAAATCAAGCATACAGTCAAGTTTAAATGAACAAGTTAAGCATACATTTTTTGACCTGAACTCCACATAATTTTCAAGTAACCCATGTAATAAAGGTATCTGGACTTTATACATATCTTGCATACAGGCAAAAATTCTTTGTACAAGATGAATTATGTAATCAGGTGACCACGCAACTCCAAATGCATGAAATTATTTTTACAGGGATTGTTCACGTGTTAACCAATAGGCGAGACTAACTTTTGATTTATACGCATGCTATCAAAAAAAAGGTTCGGGGCAATTTTATAAGCATGCTCGTAAAACAAGGTTCTGGGCAACCTTATACATGCAATAATCAACAACATATTCAAAAAAAAAACAATTGAACACATACAGGAGATTAGCGGAGGTGATGCATGCACATCCACTATATGGGTTAGGAACTCACGTATGCGGCTTAAAAATGAATTTACCTGACCCTTGCATGCATAAAAACTGACACTGATAAATTCACACTCAAGAAAATCAGAAACAAGCCTAACTAAAGGCACGTGTATATGCAGGTAGGTGATAATAAAAGTAATAATGTATGTTAATAGAAATTTATGCAGACACGTACAATGTAATATCTGATCTATATTAGAAACGTGAGTTTTAAAACTCACCTAAAATTTTCTTCACAATTTGATTGATACCGGAACCACCTGGAGTTATTTATAGATCCGCCATTAATGCTTCACCAAGCTTTGAGAATAAGTAAAAGTGTTGCAGAGGTATTTTACTTTTCTTCAATTTTTGAACAAGTGAAAGCAACACTGTGCTGGCAATATATTTTGTACACTGCATTTACTTTGAAAACGTGCTAGCCTATTCTTGCATTAAATGCAACGTGCTTTTGAAATGAAAAGTACACGGCTAAAAATGATGATAGCCACATAGCTTAAGTATTTGCTTTTTCACAATCCGACACAAAAATGTGTTCAGACTTTGGTTTTGAAAAAGGTGACAGCAAGAGCAAAGGAAGTGTTCAAACAATTGTTTTATAATTTGTTGTTACACGTGAAGGTCAAAAATATAATACAACTTGTTAAATGCAACAAGCAAATTGGCAACTGACTCCGCAAAAGAATTTGCATCATCATTTTTTTTTTAAATTTCTATTTAAATTATTTACTCCGACGGTAATTCAAAAATCACGGTCGTTATTGATTTTTAAATTATTTATTACGACAGGATCGTTACAACCGATCTTCCCGAGGATCCCCGATTTCCAACAAACCACATAGAAAAATAATGCAGTAACCACAGAGGTTAAGTATCTGGGCTCCATACCATGATACCACCTTTATCCAGAAGGAATGACATACACTAAGGGGCGCTACTCCCTAGAACCTTGCTGCATCCTTCCTGTTTCGACCATTTCCGGGGTGTGAGGCTCGACGAAGTCTCGTCCACAAAGCTACGCTTTCTCAAAAAGCCCTGCTTCGGGTCAAACAAAATGATCAACCTATGATCACAAAGATATAAGATCAAACAAATGATCATATCACAAATGATCAAACACTGATCATTTCACAGCAACACTCAGTATGCCACGTTACCAAATTGGGATATATCGCTGATAAATTTCAACTACATAACCTCTGAGCTCGTACGTCTCAGAGAAGGGTGTTAAGCTAAGAGAATAAATTCTCCGCCACCAACAGAAATGTATTTGAAAGAAATCAGCTCAATATCTCAAATTGTAACGTCAGACACACAATCCATACAAGTCTGTTCCGGGATCGAACAGAACCGAAGGCACTTCTCACGAAGCCCTTGCAATTCCGGATAATTTTCAATCACGTCAGGACTTCCCGTCACTAAGGGTGATAAAACCTCTAAACCGAAGATCAGTCGGTGTAGAGTAACTCGACGGTAATCCTTTCGTTTTCAAAAATATCCGGTCTTCAACATCGGTCTTCAAATGCAATTCATAACGACGTATCACACATTCGGAATGGGTTATACGACCCCATGGTCCTTTCCCGGTTAACCCGAATAGTGAGCGTAAATTCAAAAATAAGTGTGGCATTCGAATTCATCCAATTCACAACAAATACCATTCAAGGTAATTATTGATAGTCGGTTATTTAACTATCAATAAAGATGCGCAACATCATCAGATTCCAAATAATTTTCCCAAATTATTTATCTTCAAAAATATCTTTACTAGATATATAATTTCCACACTTAACCGTTTGAAAACAAATTTTCAAATATTCACTTTTCAATTTATCTTTAAAAGATAAAATCTCTAAACAGTTCACTTTATATTGGAAAGCATTTCCATACTTATTTAAAAATAAGTAATTCACGAATCATTTATTTTCAACACTTAGAAAATATTCGATATACTTAAATCAATATTAAGTATATATTTCATTCTTCAAGGAAATCATTTTCTATAACAACATAAATTTTAGTCAAAACGAATGTTGCGTAAAACATCGTTACGACGACTCAAAATCACTAGTATAGGGATTCGAATTTAGATAGATATATAAATCCCAATACTACATTAAAAACATTTTCCTTTCGGAAATCATTTACTATAACAACAGTGTTATAGTCCACCATTTCCTTATTCTTCGAAAACGTCTATTTCAACAAGAACTGCGGAAATCTCTGCTTTCGATTTATAATACATTTAAAACATCTTTAAAATGTTTAACTTCATTTCAAATATCACTTTCCCAAAACCATATCTATTTTACTTAACAATATATTCACTGTCCAAAATCGTGAATATAATTTGCTTAACCCAATTTCAATCTTTTCCACACATTTTTATTTCGATAAAAATTCGCTATCCAAAATCGCGAATATATCTTCTTTGATAATCTTCTATATTTAATTTATCAAATTCAATCGATTTCGAATTTATAAACACGGTTATAAATTCTATTTCTATTTATAAAAACTTCAGTTTATAAATCTTCTTTATTTACCAATTCAATTCACAATTCAATTTATATACCACAATCCAGATTATAAGTTAAATACTTATAATTTCATTTATTTACAAAGATCATTCTTTTAAAACTTTACAACTGTAAAATTTACCCTTTTATAAACCCATTTTAACGTCACTTTCAAATACTACATCAATTACAGATTGATTTCCAAAATCTTATCATTTCTAAATAATTTTCCTTATTCTTTCCAATTTATCCAATATTCTATTTTTAAAAGAATTCTTCATTGAAATCATTTTTACATTGATTTCCCAAGTTATTTCAATTCATATATTTAATTTCTAATTGGACTTCCAACTTATTTCATTTTAAATAAATTCCTTTTAAAGAGAATAAATTTCTCTGTCTCTTTCAATCTATGTAAAAATCCAAATTTAAATTAAATTCTTCAATTTATAATCACTGGTTTATGAAATTCTTTTATTTAGCAATTTCACTTTATTCTGGAATTTATTCCATAAGATTATAAAAATTAACTTTTTATACTTTAAAAATTCCTTTCTTCAAAATTATTAAATTTCTAAAATTGATTCATTTAGAAATTCCTATTTTTGATTTCAAAAATCCAATTTCGTATATTTTGGAATCCAATGATATCAAACATCCATTCGGCCAATTTTTATTTTCAAACAATTCCCAATCATCAATATCATCGATCGTATCAATATAATCATTCACAGAATTATCATATCACAATAAAATAAATTCACAACAATATTGAGGGGTCCAGTTGGATCCCTCCAACCTGTTTCCCTGCATCCAAAGACGTTAGCACAATACCAATTCCGCTCCAGTACGGAATTATCGCGGTATATAGGTTTTTATAATTCCGCTTACTAACGGCGCAATAGGGTCTCATCCGCTATACGAGGCGGGAAATCATCAATCCAATATATACATATGCCAATATGTATATACTGCTATATATATAGATATATCCTACCATATCTAATACCACATTCAATAGCAATCAAACAGTCAATCAAATCAATAACTGAAAATTTCCACTTTTCAATTGAGTGAGAAAATCTCACCTTAGCTTTTTATTTGCCATCCATTTCCATTCCAGTTTGTTTTCTCGATTTCAGACCTTGAATAAACATTTATACATTTTTTTTTTATTAATATTCGAATAAGTCGAACGATTAATCATTTTCATTTATAAATTTAATTACCAGTAAGTTTATTTTAAACTAACAATATAAGTTTTTGAACCGATTTCTCTTACCAATTTAATTAAATCGACTAAATAAATTTCCACTTGCTAAATTAAGTTAACTAGTGATTAGAATAAAATTTACTAGGTTGACTTAACACTTTATTCTCAAATCCATTATTTAAAAATAAGCTAGTATATTTATTATCTTTTGAACTACCTATATATTATACTTATTTTAAAAATAAGTCAGCAATTCACAATCCATTTATTTTTTTCCCAATGTAATTTAAACTCATCTTACTTAAAATAATTTCTAATAACCAAGTAACTATATTTTTCAAAGTCCTTTCCATATATAAAATTTTCTATTTGAAAATTTTTAAATTAACAAGTGATCTTATCTTAAACCAATATTCTTTTTAATGGAATTATTTAACAAAAAATTAAATTTAAACTAATTTTCTTTTAACCATCTTACTAAACTAAATTACTTGCATACCTTACTGACATCGAAGAAGACCCCAGCTTCACCACGTCGATCACACGCCCAACTCGACATCACGATCGACACTCCATCACTGGCTCGCGACCACACGAACGAACGCCACGCCCAGATTTTGCTCGAACTCGAGCTCGACTGCCTGCTTCCATTCGCGGCTTCCCCAAACGCCCTCGCGAACTGCCGCCGTCACCAACCCCAGTCGCGAGCTCCTAGTCGATCCCACACGTCGTCGCCTTCCACCGTGAGTCCACATCCCCATCGCCAAATCGCCACGCGCGCTGCCAATCCCGTCACTAACCCAAGCGACGCCGCAGACCTCGACGAAGTTGCCTCCAGTTGGCCTCGCGTCGAAGATCCATCACCACTCTCGAGTTCGAATCGAACTCGTTCGTCTTTCCGCCCACGATGCTGCCGAGTCCATGCGAGCATGTCCCTTTTCGTGATTTCGATTTTAATTTCGTTTGAATGAGCAAGGGGCTGGAGGTACGCGGTTTTGATTTTGAGGAGGGGAGATTTTTTTTTTCCTCTGCGAATTTGTTTTTGAACGAAGGAAGATGGTTATTTTCTTTTGAACGAGATATGGGGTAGAAGTACGCGGCCATTACTTTGCACGATTCTGCATCGCGATTTTAGGCGTGAACAACGGGGCGTGTTTAAAGGAGGAAAGTAGCTGATGTGACCAGATTTTTAAATTTTAAATTTAAATCGAATTTGATTTAATTTTCAACGCGTTTACTTACCGTATGCTCTCATATCAACTCCGGTAATTACGAAAATTGAAATCCGGCAATAACAAACTATTTCGGACCAAATGAAACTGGTTTCGTCGAATTCCGAGACTGTGCCTCGGACGGCTATTTTTAAATATCGATCGAACGATATAAATTTCAAATCTGATCAAATCGAAATCAATTTCGATTCTGAAGCTTCTATTATATTCAGTACTATCAATACGAAGTTTAAAAGCTTTTGAAATATTTTTCTTCAGCTTAAAACTGAAGATATAAATTTTTATTCGACTATCAATAGATTAAATTCTGTAACTTAACCGCAAATTTCAAAGTTTTATTCGGGATTCAAATTAAATTATCGTTCAAATATTTAAAATTAATTAAATATTTCCAATTTAATTCGTTCAAAATTCTGGGTCGTTACACCAACTGTCTACGTTTGATTTTATATCGGTAGACTGTGACACTATGGTAACATAGCGAAAGTCGTTTGTGCCGCTGAGAGCCAACAGTCTGCGTTTGATTTTATATCGGTAGACTGCGACCTATGTGGGAGAAGTTTCATTATTTGGCAGCGAAATTCGGTGGCGCTGATGCCTACAGTTATATGGGTTTGTGCTGTGATAGCAACGTAAGGCCCGGGTATAACTGCGATCTGTAGCGGGTTCCATGGCGTAATCGAGGAGCGCGGAGACCTACAGTTATCTGTGGATTTTGCCGGGACGGCAACGTAACCATCGGGTTAACTGCGACCATGGATGGGGGTGATGATTTCCAGAGCATTCTCACCAAAGATATTTTCTCTATTTTCAAAACTGTTTTCTATATTTTCAATAAATTATTTTCCAAGTATTTTCACTGGGTGTTGAAAACGGGTTTGCTAAGTCCTTATAGATTTTCAGTCCTACGTCTGATCAACGCATGACCGAATTTCTGTAAGAACGAGGATGAACTTGTTGAAACATCGAGTTATAAAAGTATTTTTATAAAAACTATTTTTGTAATACTATATAGATTTTAAAGTGTTTTAAAAATGATAAAAAGATAATTTATCTGATAATAAGTATTTAAAATTCTAGTTTCGTTCCTTTTCGAGGACGAAAAGATTCTAAGGGGGGAGGAATGTGATAACCCGGATTTTTCGGACATCTGTTAATTGATAATTAACCGAATTGAATTAATAAAATACTAATTTATAAGTGAACAAATAGAATTCTGATATATATATATATAGGTATATAGATGAATTTGATTTATAATAAATGCTTATTGGATAATCTCCTGTTATAGTTATTGAAATTTGATAATACTTATTTAATGACCTTCTTTTATAGTTATTCAATTTGGCAAAATTTATCTTTTACAAATAGATATATTTTATATTGTAAATGGTTAGCTATGGTTTAAATTCAAATATTAATGTTCAAAGCTATTGAAGATAAATTCCATATTTTACAACAACAAAGATAGCCTATGTGTATATGTGATTATTTATTTAGTATAATTAGATTTCAATCATTTTCTTTTAAAAATGTATACATATATAAAGATAAGAGTATGATTCATAAATTAAAAATGATGTAGGGGTTTAACACATAATTTATAAAATATAATACATATGTTAATATAAGAAATATGGTTTATGACATTTGTAAATATAAACACATGCAAAAATACAAGTGTTAGATTAATATAGCATGAAATTAACATGTGGCAAAGATATTTTCTCTTGAAATGATAAAGTAAATAAAATCAAAATGTTTAAACGTGGCTGCTCATTTTAGTTCAAAAGTTTTCTCAGTTTTAAAAACTTCTCAAACCTGAGAAAAATAAATACAAACCAGAAAATAAATCAAAGCAAAGTTAAAAATCTGAAACCTGGAAATAAGATAAAAGCTTCGGTTCAAAATTTTCAAGATCAAAACTTCAACCTGAAATACAATGCAAAGCAGAGGCAACAATCTTAAATCAAATGCAAGTTCAAACCTGAGATCAGTGTAAATCAAAAACCAAATTCAAACCTGGAAATCAAGTCTAAATTCAAGTTTTCAATCTAGAAGCCTGGCAACCCAAAAATTTAAGCAACATCATGATCAGATCAAAGCAGATCAATTCCCAGGATCTGTTCCTGTTTCTGGCAAATCAGGTGAGTAAACATCACTCCCTATCAAACTTTATCTGCTTTGTTTTGATGCATGTGATAAAACTGTGAATTAATATTGTGAAACTTTGTTTGTGTAATGATAAATGTGCTTGCATGAATATCAGTTCGTATATGATATGTATGCATGTCTTAGCCTCCTCTGTTCTTGTTTCTCAGATACAAAACTAAATCAAAAACCAAAATCACTTCCTCCAATATCTTTTAAGTTAAGATGTTTAAGGAAAATATGTTTGGAAAATCAAGATCTTAGTTTTGGAAATATTTTTAAGTAGAATTTGAAAGCAGTTTTAACTGGAAGAAGAATTTACAGTGAAAACTCAAGAATGTCAAAATCTCAACTTCCATAATTTATTGTTTCACTTATATAACCTGATTCGTACCTAAAAATGATGAATTTAGATGGTAATATCAAGATTTTTAAGTTTCTAATTGGGTAGATTTTGTAAGTTGAACGGAAATTGAACTTTCATCAATTTCCGATGATCGGTGGAGAATTGAGCGTCGTGATCGAGGGTGGAGATATCTTGGGGGACGGGGGTTGTAGGAAAAATTGTCGGTGAATTTCTAGATCATCGTGGTGGCACGGCGAAGAGGATCTAGGGTTTAAGGCCCTGCTCGAGACGATGAGATTGTCGAGGCCAATGCGATGTCGTAGTCGCATCGGAAGAGGCCGGAGTAGGGGGAAAAGAAGCGTGGTCGAGTGGCGAAGGTTTGGACGTATTGGCGAGTTCTCTGGTGATGGGAGGCGGCGGCGCGAGGCGAATTGATGATTGGGTTTCGTTCTAGTGAGGTTGCTCGACTCGTTCGATTTCGCTATGAAGGGTTGTTCGAGGATCTGGGTGGTTGGGTCGACTGAGGGTGATGTCAGCGATTGATCGTAGGCGTCAACGTGGGTCGGAGATGCTCCAACACGATGTGCATGTGCACGTGTGCACATTTGTTGTCTGGGTTATTTGGGGAATTAGGGAAGATGAAGTACTCGGGTTCGACTCGAAGTAATTCGCGTAATAACTCGAAGACGAGAGAGATGGGGGAAACTCGAAGATGGGCTTGAGGAAATGAAGTAGAAGCTCGGGTCTGTTTAAACTAATACCAGGTTTTCAAATTTGTAAAGGAAACATGTTTTCAGGTTTTAAGATTTTGAAAGTAAATTTTGTATAGATTTTAAAAGCAAAGAAAATACAAGTTTTAAATTTTAAAATAAAGCAAGTTTTAGAATTTTATTCTGAAAACAAATTTCTTTTATATAATAAAAGTTTATTTCATTTTTGGGTGGATAAAAGTTCTTTAGTTCATTTTGATAAAAATTTTTTTTTTATTAAGCTTTGTTTCCTTAAGTCTATTTTGAAATAAAAATTTAATAGCCTAATTAAGAAGCTAAATGGTTTATCTTAAGATAATGTTTGATTAATAATTAACTTAAAGGTAGTTAATTTATATGTTAATGATAATTTATTTTCAAGGGTTATTAAATAAAGATTTAAATAATAATTAAGGATTAAGTACTTAATGTCTTGAATTAAGGAAATTATTTAATATAAGTAATTAAAGAATAATTACTCAATGTAATTAATTTGTGATTTATCAATATAAGTGATTAGGGATAATCACTTATTGTAATTAATTAAGGATAATTAATTAAATCGTTAATTAATTGATGTAACTAATTAAGGGAAAATTTAATAATTAAAGGTTAGTTAATTTATTAATAAATGATTAAAGAATAATTAATTAAAATAGTTTGTAATTAATTAATGTTAAGTAAAGGTAATCCAAGTGATTAAAGTTAATGATTAATTTAATTTGAGATAAATTAAATTAATTTTGGAAGTGATAAATCTTGCTTATGAATGATTGAATGATGTAAATACCTTGGATTAGTTGATATCCCTGATATGAAATGTTTTCTGATATGATATTTTTTGCATAGACAGTGATAGTATGGTGATCTATCATTGATGAATTGCTGTGTATAAAAGTGACATCTTGTATTTAAAGTTGAATTGTATTTCACCTGAATAACTTGGGTTAAAATGGAATTGAGTTCGAAGAGACCGGGATCGGGTATCAATAAATACCCGAACCCACTTCGATTTATAACCTACATTGATTCTTTATAGATTGATTTGTGAAATCAATAGGCTGGTTTGGGTTAATGTGGACCATTTAAACTAAGTTGGATACTTAGATATCATTTTGAGAAAATAAGTGTTGACTATATGAGATGTTTACGTGTAGTAAGTACGAGTTACCCCGGGTTTTAAATAAGTTATATGGATTGGAATTTCTTGTTAGATGAGTTTACTCACGCTGGTTTCCAGCCTGACCCGGGTGTTACTTTAATGTAATGCTCGGGTCAGACCGAGTATTACAGATTTCCAGGTAAGGACGTTCTGGAGCTCAGGAGGCGAGCTGGATGGCAGGAACGTATGGAGTGTATTCCGCTGTGATATATTATAGTTGTCCGAGACATGTTAATTCTAACTGTCTAGTATATTTGTGAATGTTGTAACTCTGATGTATAAAAATGTAATTAACAAATACAGGTTTTCTTTGTATAAATGCTATTATTTGTTATTATATTTAATCCGCTGCGAATGTGAGATGTTGTGTTTTCTGTTCTTCTTTCTTCTTTCTGTTTCTTTCTTCTATCTCTTTTCTTTTTCTCCTAACTATCTGGAATTTTCGGGTTCGAAAATTCCGGGTCGTTACACTCGTGGTATGATGTTTGAGCGTTGTTTTTATTAATATAGTTATATGCCCCCATACCACGACTTACTGCAATATTCTGAAAAGACTTGTACTCTTATTTTAGAGAATAATTCTTCCGTTTTGAGGAAATATTATTCTGCTTTTTAATAGAATACGCTTTGTATCGGAGAAGCGGGATTCTGAAGAATGTTTTGATCTATTGGACGTGCCTCGTTAGAGGGCTTTGTTTAGCACTTCAGTGTTGAGAGTAAAAGTGTGCCTCTGAAGAGGGCTTGTTTGATATGCCTTTGGGAAGGGCTTTTTTGTTGTGCCTCGGGAGAGGGCTCCTCCGAAGAGTTGTGCCTCCGAAGAGGGCTTCGTTTGTGTGCCTCCGAAGAGGGCTTGTGCCTCCTTAGAGGGCTTTGGTTTGGCACTTCAAGCTTGGTAAAGTGTGCCTCCGAAGCAATTTTTTGCTTACGAAGAGGTATTCATCTGTGTGGCTCCGAAGAGGGCTTGTGCCTCGTTAGAGGGCTTTGGTTTGGCACTTCAAGTTTGGTGAAGTGTGCCTCCGAAGAGGGCTTGTGCCTCCGAAGCAATTTTTTGCCTACGAAAAAGGTCTTCGTTTATGTGCCTCCGAAGAGGGCTTGTGCCTCCGAAGCAATTTTTTTCTTACGAAGAGGTCTTCGTTTGGTTTGCTAGGAAGTTTGCATCTCACAGTTAAGTAGGTCTACGGGGCAGACGCAAGTTACTCGACTGGATGTTCGTTTGCACAAATGATCGCAATCAAGTAATCAAGGGCCTGGAACCTTCTATCTTGGGAAGGTGCCCCCTTGGGTGGTCCCACCAACATTCTTGGGTGAGAGACAAGATTCCATTTTGGCTGTTTTTTGTCTGCTTATCCGTGCCTTTGCATCCATTGTCGCCGAGCGATTCCTCGTTATCATTCTCAAGTTTATATTCTTTTCTTTGACAAGCTGTTTGATTTTTCCCGAAAAGTGTATTTCGTGGTCGAGTGAATCCACGGGCAGACGGAAGCCACTTAACCGGATGTCTGTTTGTACAAACGATCACAGTCAGTTAGCAAGGGTTTGGTGCCTTCCTTTTGGGAAGGTGCCCCTTTGGTGGAATCATTAACCGTTTGTAGGAATTAAATCTGGAATTTTTGTGTCTTGACATTTGTTTGTTGAGTGATTTATGGGAATCGCTTGAGTTTGTGACGTGTTGGATAAGTAATTTTTGCTTTGATTGCCTGCAATATTAAATCGATATTTTAGCAACACTCTTAAAATATTTGCACATCGAAATAAGATAGGCAATTTAAAATAATAAAAGACACAAGATTTATAGTGGTTCGGCCAAGAATTGGGCCTACATCCACTTTATATTTTTTTATTATCACTTTGCACTGCTTTTACAATGGCTTACAATACAAGCACGATACATTCATAATCATTTTACAAATTTAAGCATTGCTTCTAAGTAAAATATGGACGTAAGTGATTGCTGTTCCAGGCCCTCGGGATTGGATCACCTTCAACAGTTGCGAGTTTGAAAGTGCCATCAAGAAGTTTTTCGCCTATGACATACGGCCCTTCCTAGTTTGGCCCAAACACTACGGTTGTTGTCATGGTCCTTTTCAAGACTAGATCTCCAATTTCAAAGCTGCGTTGGCGAACTTTAGAATTGAAGTGCCTGGCTATTTGCTGTTGAGCTGCAACTCTGAGTTCGGCTTCCTTCCTTCTTTCATCAAGTAAGTCAAGTGCTTCAAGTTGCAGCTTTTCATTTTCAGTTTGGTTGAAATGAACTCTCCTGTGTGAGGGGACTTCTATTTCCACTGGAATCATTGCTTCCGATCCGTATGCTAATGAGAATGGAGTGTGCCCAGTCGTAGTTTTGTGGGTAGTTCTGTATGCCCATAGTGCTAGTGGTAGCTTATCAACCCAACCACCCTTTGCTTTTTCTAGTTGCTTTTTGATGGTTGATTTGATGATTTTGTTCACTGCTTCCACTTGCCCGTATGCCTGCGGATGAGCCACTGCTGAGAAGCTTTTTCGGATTTTGAATCGTCTGCAAAATTCCTGGAATTCTTCGCTTTCGAATTGAGTACCATTGTCTGTTATTATCTTCTGAGGCACACCATACCTGCAAATGATATTTTTTGTTACAAAATTTATCATCTTTTTAGAGGTAATAGTAGCTAATGGTTCTACTTCAGCCCATTTAGTGAAATAATCAACAGCAACGATGGCATATTTGATTCCGGATCTGGCAATCGGCATAGGCCCAATAAGATCTATTCCCCAAATTGCGAATGGCCATCGACTGACCAACTGTGTTAGCATGGTAGAAGGTGCTCTTGGGATTTTTGCAAATCTCTGGCATCTGTCGCACTTTCGGGAGTAGCTACCAGCATCTCGATTAATATCCGGCCAGAAATAACCATAGCGAAGAATTTCTTTGCACGAGTTTGACCACCTGAATGATCTCCACATTCTCCTCCGTGCACCTTAGTCAAAATTGTTTTAGCCTCTTCTTTAGTTACACATCGGAGTAATGGCATCGAGAATCCACGTCTGTACAGATGGTCGCCTTGAATCACATATCTTGGAGCTTTTCTTAGGAGCTTTTGACGTTCTTTTGAGTTTTCTGGCAAGGAGCCGTTGAGCAGATATTCCTTGATTGGGGTCATCCATGACTCATGTTCTTGAGATACAGCCATGATCCAATCAACATCCATCTCATCAATACTCGGAGCTGTCAAGACTTCTACAGGGACCAATCCCAATAATTGAGCTTCCCCAGAACTTGAATATTTCACGAGAGAATCTGCCTTCATGTTTTCTTCCCGGGCAATATGGTTTATTGTATAATGATCAAAATCATCGAGAAGTTCACAAGATTTTGACAGGTAAGCAGGCAGATTTCCTCCTTTAGTCTGAAACTCTTTCTTGACTTGGCATACAATTAGTTGGGAATCACTGAAGATCTGCAACACTTTGATGCTCAGTTCTTTAGCAATCCTTAGACCGGCAATAAGAGCTTCGTATTCGGCTTTGTTATTTGTCGAAGGAAATTCTAATCTCAATGCATAACATAACGATCGTCCTTCGGGGGTTTCAAGCACGACCCCGGCCCCGGAACAGTAGTCGTTTCTTGCACCATCGACATACAATTTCCATTGGATCGGAATCTCAGTCGTCACTTTTCCCTCACTGTCACCTTTATCTGTGCATTCTGCAATGAAGTCTGCTAAAGCTTGTCCATTAATTGCTTTTCGGGGATGGTAGGTGATATCATACTGACTAAGTTCAATATTCCATTTCAAAAGACGACCCGAAGTTTCTGGGCGGAATAGGAATTGTTTCAGAGGTTGATCAGTGAGGACTTTAATAGGATGAGCCTGGAAATATGGCCTCAGCTTTCTGGAAGCGATCAATAGACAATAGGCGAGCTTTTCTAACTTTGAATAATTCATCTCTGCCCCAGTGAACCTTTTGCTGATGTAATAAACTGGACGCTGAACTTTTGCGTCTTCTCGTACCAACGCTGCACTGAGAGCATGGGATGAAACTGCTAAGTATATGAATAGATCTTCACCATTGTCAGGTTTAGAAAGTACTGGAGGCGTTTCCATATGATGAATCAGCTCATCAAAAGCTTTTTGACACTAAGGAGTCCATTCGAAATTCTTCTTTCCTTTCTTTAGAGCATCAAAGAAGGGAATGCATTTATCTGTGGCCTTGGAAATAAATCGACTCAGAGCAGCGACTTTCCCGTTGAGGCTTTGCAATTCTTTCTTTGTTCTAGGGGGTTTGACTTCTCTTAAGGCAGTGATCTGAGCAGGATTAGCTTCGATGCCCCTAGCACTCACAATGAAACCTAAGAATTTTCCGGACTCAACTCCAAATGAACATTTCAGAGGATTCAATTTCATTCCATACTTTCGGAGGATTGCGAACATTTCTTCCAGATGGTCCATTTGGTCTACTGCCTTTTTTGACTTCACTAGCATATCATCAACGTATACTTCCATAGTCTTGCCAAGTTGAGGTTTGAACATGGCATTCACGAGTCTCTGATAAGTTGCTCCTGCATTTTTTAATCCGAAAGGCATAACTTTGTAGCAGTAATGACCCACATCGATGATGAAGCTCGTGTCCTCCTGATCTAGCTCATGCATCATGATTTGATTGTATCCTGAGTAAGCATCCATAAAAGACAATAATTCATGCCCGGCTGTTCCATCCACCAACTGATCGATTCTGGGCAATGGAAAACAATCTTTAGGACATGCCTTGTTCATGTCTGAAAAATCGATGCAAACTCTCCACTTTCCATTCGCCTTTTTAACCAACACCGGATTTGAAACCCAATTTTGATAAGTGGATTCTCTAATGAAGCCATTCTCCATGAGCCGATCTACTTCTTCTTTCAATGCTGTTGACCTTTCAGGGCCTTGGGTTCTTCTTTTCTGTTTCACGGGTGTGAACTTCGGATCAATATTTAAGGCATGTACCGCAATTTCTGGAGATATTCCACACATGTCAGCATGACTCCAAGCAAATATGTCCAGATTTGCTTTCAAGAATGATATCAGCATATTTTGAACCGTCACACTAAGTTGTGAACCAACATTTAGCACCGTGTTTGGGTCCTTCTGGTCAACAGATATTGGTACCGTTACCTCCACCGGCACCACTCTATACTCCCTTGCGCTGGTTTTTCTCGGATCGATTTCTTTTCGTGCACCACTGTGCTCTCCAGTGCAGGGTCCACCCCGTACTTGCTACAAGGTGGGTTCTTTGATGCGGAGCGGAGCTGCCGCACCTTTCCCCATTTCTCTCTTCTTTGCCTCCTGCAACTCTGTGAGATAACACTCGCGCCCAGCACCCTGATCTCCTTTCAAAACACCAACGCCGTTATCAGTGGGGAATTTCATGGTTAGGCACCATGGGGCGAGAATAGCTTTGAATGCAGAGAGAGTTGGTCGTCCCAAGAAGGCGTTATAAGCAGAAAATTCATCAACAATAACAAATGTTTGCTTACGAACCACTTTTCTCTCCCCTTCACCAAGTTCTACAAATAAGTCAACGGTTCCAATGGGCTGTTTTGGTTCCCCAGTGAACCCAACAATCTTGTGTGAAGAAGCTTGAACATCAGCCATCGGAATCTTCATTTGGTCAAAGGTCTTCTTGAAGAGGATATTGCAAGAAGCGCCGCAATCAACAAGCACTCTTCTCACAATAGCTGGTCCGATACCAGCGGTTATTACCAACGGATCCATGGTAGGAGCTTCAACTCCCATAGAATCTCTGGCTCTGAATATGATGTCATCGTGACAAGTTCTTTGTTGTTTCGAAGGCACAGCATCTTTTAAAACAAAGACAGTTTCCTCTTTTGGGGCACGTCTCAGAGCATGAGCATATCTTTCCATTTCTCCCCAACTTCTGCCTGCTAGATGTGGACCTCCTGTGATACATTAATTATAGGCCTTTCAGATTCTTGAACCACAGCATTTTAACCCGAACCAGATTGATAAGAAGGAAGTTGTTGCCCTTGAGAAGATGAGGCCGGATCACTTCTATTTCTCTTAACATACTGTTGCAGTTTATTCTCTCTCAACAGTTCTTCAATCAAGTTCTTTAGATGGCGGCATTTGTTGGTGTCATGGCCAGGCTGATTATGAAACCGGCAGAATCTTCCGTTAGGCACGAAATTATTTCCAAGCTTCATCTTATGTGGCTCTGGGTAGTTGACGGTATCCTTTGTTGCGAAGAAGATCTTCTCTGGAGTCTCAGTCAAAGTGGTAAAATCTGAAAAACGGCGTGGTTTCTTCATGTCTTTCTGCTTTTTCCCACCATTATTTTCCCTTTTCTGACCACCAGATTCTTTCTTGTTAGAAGTTTCAGCCACATTGTTGTTTTGAAATTCAGCCTCAACCACCTTTGATTGTGCGGGGAGATTCTCTAGACGCATAAATTCATCAGCCTTTTTATAAAACTTTTCCAATGAATTCGGTTCTTTCATCTTCAACCATTTTCCGAACTCACTTATTTAATCGATGGCATGCATCAAGTAAGTTAGGATCATACGGGGTTCAGCATTACCTACCTCGGCCAAGGCTATGTTAAAGCGATTCAAGAAGGATTTGATAGATTCGCCGGAAGCTTGTTCTAGGCTGGATAGTGACATTATGTCCTTGGCCTTTGTAGCATACAACCTGAACTGATCCTTTAATTTACGGGTCAAATCAGAGAATTGATTCACAGATCGGACCGGTAGCTTTGTAAACCAGAGTAGAGCCACTCCTTCCAGATAGACAGGAAAATATCTACATTTAATTTCATCTGTTGCCCTGGCACCTCTCATATGCTAGTCATATTTATACAAGAACTGATTAGGGTCACTTGTTCCTCGATAGGCTGGGATAGTAGGAGGAACGAACTTCCTTGGAAATTCAGCTTTTAGGATTCTTTCAGTGAACGGAGTCTTGCTTGGAGCAAACCCCCAGTCGTTTTCGTCTTCATTCCTTTGCATACTTTCTTTCATAATCTGGCGAACCATTCCTGATAGATATTCCTTATCATTCAGAGGCCTTGCCGGACGTCATCCACCTTTTTGGAAGTTTGCGTGAACAAACGTTCGCGAAGAGGCGGCTGCGGCCTTGATCCTCCAGCTTGGGGAGGTGCCCCTTCGGCGAAGCCAGTTGCTCTTTGAGGAATATCTTTGTCTTGGGAATCATGAGTTTGTTCAGCAAAGGTTGGTTCAGCATTTTCTGGTTGTCGGTTTTCCCCGAGCAGGGCGTTCAACCTTTCCATCATAATAGCATTTTGAGTTTCCATTTGTTGGTATAGTCCAAAAACCACATCATCAAGTTCGGCCCTTGTGAATCCAACAGTAGGAGTCTCCTGATTCAGCGCTGGAGAAGAAGCAGCCCTATCATTAGCATTTCCGGACCTTGTAGATCTACTCTTTCTTCAAGGAGCCATGATTTCAGACAGACTTCTGGTTTTTAAGGAGATCCTTTCAACAAGTCTTTGCGAAGCAATGGTGAAAATATCCCTGAGTTGGGTTCTCAATGAAAGCACCAAAATGTTAACACTGAAAATTAAACGCTAACACCCCGGTGTATGTAAAGAAAAAGTGAAAGCACTACCCGTTGGTACGGGAACAGGATGTAAGCAGAAAATAGCAGAAAAGTAAAGAGACAGCGGTTTTATAGTGGTTCGGCTAGAAATTAAGCCTACGTCCACTTTATCTTCTTTATTGCTGATTCAATTACAATCTTTACAACAATTCTTCGATTACAATTTGATTACGACAAACTTGAGACAAGTAGCTAGAACTTTGATGCAAGAGAGCTCTTTGAATCCATGTCGGATGTCTTAGATCTTCTCTTCAAGTTCGTTGAAGTGTCTTCGGTGTTTGAAGTGTTGGTTGAGTCGGGAAAGTAGCAGAGTATAGGCGCTCCAGATAATGATCCAAAAGTCCTTTTGAAGTTGGAGTAGGTAGGGTATTTATAGGGAGATTTCGAAGTTAGGTCGTAGGTCGCGAACGACCTAAGGATAGCTTGTAGGTCGTGAGCGACCTAGGGAGCAGGGGCTACAACTTAACAGTTTTGCACTTGTCCAATTGAACATGTTGACAAGTCATAGCTCGTGAACGGGTTAAGGTAGGTGGTAGGTCGTTGGCGACCTAGTGGGTATGGTTTGTGACTTAATAGGGGTGCATTTGATCTGTCTGAACGAGGTGATAAGTTGTAGGTCGTGGGCGACCTAGGGAGTAGTTGCTGGAGCTTTAGGTCGTTGAACTGTTCCATCTTAAGGTCGCTAGGTTACTTTGTGAAGTTAGGTCGCTTTAGCCTTTAGGTCGTTGGGACGCTATCCCTTTTCTGGAGTTAGCTCGCTATCCCTTTTCTGGAGTTAGGTCGCTAGCCTCTTTCTGGAGTTAGGTCGCTAGAGATTTTAGGTCGTTAGGTCGCTGAGTGCTTTAGGTCGTTAGGTCGCTGATGTTTTAGGTTGCTTCAAAAAGAGGAGTTAACAATATGTAAATTGAAATATTGAAAATAAAACAAGTTTAAAAAAATTATTTCAAAATAAAATAAAGTCAAATGTAAATAATATACAAAAATCTAGGGTTGTTACAGAAAATATTACACATAAATAAAATAACGTACACTTGAAGCAGGCTCGGGTGGTTCACTTGAAGCAGGCTCGGGTGAAGGAGACTGATTGTTCACTTGAAGTGAAGGAGACTGATTGTTCACTTGAAGCAGGCTCGGGTGGTTGAAGATCTAAGGGTCGGATCTGGACTAGAGGTGGCGAGCAACAGGGAGGAGAAGGGGAGAAGATGAGCGGTTGTCGGGGAAGTGGAGCCGAAGTGTAACGACCCGATATTTTCAACCATTCGCATCCGCACATGTCGGACTTGAATTGCTCAAAATATCACGTTGTAAATAAAATTTGGCAAATCTCAGAGTATACAGTAAATAAATAATCACAGATCATAGACACAGAGTAAAATAATGTAGCGGAAGTAAAAGAAATAGTAGTTCATGAAGCTACTATATAAATATATCAGAGTTACATAAGATATAACAGAAGAAATAGAGTACAACAGAAGTCTCAATACAATAACCAAGTACAAGCTGAGTAGAACAACGGAATTGAAATAGATAGGACATGACAAGTAGATAATCTCCAGTGATTCAAATCTCCAAGAGAGTGGAAATCCAAATCTGTGAATAACTCAGGCTGACCCGAGC
Source organism: Allium fistulosum (assembly GCA_030737815.1). Lineage (NCBI taxonomy): Eukaryota > Viridiplantae > Streptophyta > Magnoliopsida > Asparagales > Amaryllidaceae > Allium > Allium fistulosum. The sequence goes on from CM060902.1 coordinate 243,712,141, forward strand.
GTAAAGCAAAACACAAAACACTCGAGTCAGGACAATATATACTTATATAATGTAAACCAACTCAAGTGAACTGTAATAAAGGTACAAGTAACTTAAAGAATGCTTGGGATCGCCCATTCTTTAAGGATCCGTTAAACTATTTACTATGTAGTAATATACGCTATATACAGTAGTGTCTAATTAGTAAAGTATAATCATATAGAAAATAGCGTTAAGGGGATGGTGAACCTTAACGCGGTCGGATCTTTAAACCAAAATCGTAGTGGGCTCGATATGGTAGGTGACACGGCACACAAGGCAATGTCAGGGTAGATATAACAATTACGCATCCGGACTGGTGGTGACGCATAGCAGCCACTACCACCCACCTCGAACAACACTCCCAAATCAAGGGTGCGCACCAAATCAATCACAAGTAATAGAATGGTATCGAAGAAGTGTGTCCGATCAGAGGTGCTACCTCATTGGTCCGTCAATCGCTCTTGTTTTAGCCACCTTATGCCAACTCACGGGAGTTGGATCCACGTATATACCTTAGGATCATCGCCACCATCCTACTTCAATCTGGAAACTCCACCGCGTACACAGTTGTCAAAGTGGTTTTCAGTATCGACAAATAGTATGTCCATATCTGATCTTGGTCTCTTTAACAACCAATCGTTATTATAACCCGTGGTTACAATCTAAAACAGTTTATACTTCAAAATAGAATATCATTTCAAGTCCAAATTTTTATCAAAATAAAGATTAAATCAATTCCAAACCATTTCAATATATTTAAAATATCATATCATTTCAAAACTTCATTTCAAATCATTTTAATATATCAAAATATCATTTCTTTCCAAAACTTCATTTCAAATCATTTTAATATATCAAAATATCATATCCTTTCAAACTTCATTTTTAAATCATTTTAATATACCAAAATATCATTTGAGTTCAAATCTAAATATTCAACTTTAAATACTTTTTAAATTTAAAGATATCATTCATTTACTATCATTTCAAGTCACCTTTTAAATAGTTTATATTTCAATCAAAATAATTCATTTAAACCATTTAAAAGTGTAATTATTATACTTTCAAATCAAGTATTAAAATTTCCAAAGTTTCAATTCAATTCAATCATTTATTTGAATTAAATTTCCATAGACCATTTCAAATCTTATAAATTTCAAATATAGATTTAATCCACAAAATAACTATTCAAATTATAAAATAAATTCCAAAGCTTTATTATCCTATATTTCATAAGTCCAATATCTTTTAAATAGATTTAAATTACAAGTAAACCAAATATTTTTCATACTAATATAAACTTCAATTATTCATTCCAAGATTTAATATCATTTCAAATTCATTTCAAAATATCATTTCAAAACATCATTTATCTAATTTAAATTTAAATACCATTTAATCACATTTCAAAATAGTTGTATTTCCCAAATCAACTATTCCATTTAAATCATTTAAAGTCAATTCATTATATTTAATAATTAAATATTTAATTTCCAAAATTTAATTTTTTTTAAAGATCATTTATTCATTTAAGTTTATTAAAACAATGAAAATTCAACTTTCGCAGCACTTAGGAAATGCTACGAAATGTTATGTTTAAAAACAGTTCATTAACAAAAGACGACATTTAAAATGCTGTAATATCTTATTTTAGTTTCAATTAAAATTTTAGTTAAATTTAACAACTATAGCACTAACAAAGTGCTATAATAACCCTTAGTTCAAAATTTCTATTTGGTTCATTTAAAACAACTATAGCATTTTCCAATGCTGTAATATCTTTACATTACATTTCAAAAATGCTGTCAAATCAAATTCAGAGATTTATTTACAATTTCACACATAATTAAATTTTAATATAAATCATTTTAACTTATAAAATCATATACTTTCACATTTAAAAACAATCATTTAAATACCTTTATTTCTATGATTTTAAAAAGTCAAATTTCCATACAAAAATCAAATTAAATAACAATTAAATTTTCATTTCTTTAATTAAATTCTTAACTTAACAACTAAGTTTAAATTTCCAAAATATAACTTATTTCCATTTATTTTACTTAATTAATATTTCACTTTTAAACAAATTTCACAAAAATTCAATTTAAGTTATATTTCCAAATTCAGCTTAAATATTCATTTATTTCATATTTTAAGTTATACAAAATCATTAACACTTTATAAAATCATTATTTCTTAATAAAATCATTAAATTCATTTTTAAATCAAATTTGTCATATATTCTTACTTTACATAAATTCCATTTATAAACAAAATCATAAATTCCAAAATTTACTTATATTTCAAATTCTACTTCACCATTTACTTAATTCACTTATTTAATTTGTAGAAAATCACTTATATTTTATAGAAATCATTTTAATAAAATTTAAATCAAAATATCATAATATTTACATTTTTAAAATATTTTAAAATTTTCAGAAAAATATATAACCCACGGGTCTGTATAAAATTTTCTAGCCTAGGTCAAGTGATACAGATATGTATCATTTCAATCCGCAGTTTACAAAGAAAAACCGGGTTCTATCATTTCAAACCCACAATCCCAAGTAAATAAAAATTAAGTAAAAGTCGCTCAGGCTTATCATTTCAGCCCATAACGATCTTTCCCTATTCTAAAGTCCGTTCGGGTATGTATCATTTCAACCCATAGTGATTCTAATCTATAGGGAACTTGCAATGTGATAAACTGATATATATAAACACTATACAATATATAACAGTAACAGATGATATAACATATGTATAAACAGGGATGAACATCATATAATCATAATATAACAGTTATAACAGGATGATATAAATTTACAGATTCAAGTGATGTCAATTTATCAACTATATAAGTACATATTAGTCTGGTGAGATTTACTCACTTGTTCAAACTGGAGATGACAACCACAAACACACAACAAATATTTCCAGAGGCACGAAAGCACGACAATGATTTGAGATTGGAAGAGCCAAAGCTATACGCCTTGAAAACATTTCACAAAACAAATATATAAAACATAAGTTTCAAAACAGGATGCCACTAAACAATGTTAGGAACAACTGCATAAAACAAAACCAAAGTGTTTGCACTTGCTTTCTACCATCTATGCTTCAGCTCCAGATCTGAAATGCATGGCTAAGGGGTGGGTTTGGATCTAGTTTTGGGTTCCATAGGGTCGGCCTAGCATGCGTTAACAAAGTGGTGAAGTCTAGGTGCAAAAACTAGGTGTTCAAGGCTAAACAATGCAACATAACCTCACATCTTTGGCACAAATAGGTTCGTCCAGAGGTCCTGGGTCACGGCCAGTGCGTGCTGGTGATGGTGGATGATGTGGCAGAGGGTGGAGGTCAGGTCAGAGGTGGTGGTGGTGGTAGTGGCGGCAAATGGTGGTAGAAGGTGGTGGAACAAGAGATGGCTTGGTTTATGTATAAAGTGATGGTTTAAGTGGATTTTGGTGGTGTTCCTTGCCATGGATGGGTTCGGCCTGCCTTGGAGGGGTAGTAGGGTGGGTGATGATCAGAGAAAATAGGGGGTGGAGGTCGGACCAGATCTGGTTGAGGAGGAGTGGAGCTATGAAGGTAGAGAACATATGCAAAAATCAATGTAAACAAGTAGAAAAAGAATAAGAAAAAGTTGAAAATCATTGCCCAAACTTTCCTCAATAGCCATGGCCGAAATTCTTTTGTTTCAGAAATGAAAATGAATGTACGTGAATAGAAAATAGAGTATGCATCTGAAAGATGTGGATAGTAAAGGCTAATTGATGAAAAGATAAGTTACAAATGTGAAAGGTTGGAAGATAAAAGGCCTTAGGCAAATCAAAAGTCATAACCTTTCAAATTTCTTTTAATTTCTTTATATAAGTTTATATTACTGAAAATAATAATAAATTCAGTCACAAATTCGAAAATATAACAAAATATAAAATATATATAAATATTTATTAATTATATAAGGTTAAAATAAGAAAATAGCACAAAATTGCAAACTAGTCTAGAAAATTTGAAAATAAATGCAATGAACTTTGGAAAATTTTATGTACTTGAAAAGTATTTATAAATAAAGATAAGAACACAAAATAAAAATGAATTCACAAAATAAATAAATAAAATTTAATTAAATAAAATATTAATGAAGAAAATAGCAGAAAAAGGGAAACTAGGCAATATAAATTAAAATAAATTCAAGTAAACTTTGGACAAATTATATTATCACTTTAAAATTATTAAAAGATAAAAATATACATAAAATAACATATTAACACATATTAAAATAAAATATGACAAAGAAAATATAATTTATACAAATTTAAAATAACAAAATTGCAGAATAAAACAAATTGCACTCAATATTGAAATATACATAACTTTTACATTTTAACTCCGTTTTTAACGAAACAAAAAGTAGTGTTCAAGTTATAACATCTATTTTCATAATAAAAGATAAAATTTAGGATTTTATATAATTTTAATTTGAAGTTTAATAGTCAAAGATTGAACAGTTTGACCAGAATTTCACTTTTCAGTAAAATATTCAATTTATATCAGTTTGAAACTATAATTTACATAATAATCAACATTTATATTTAAAATGAAATATTTGAAATAAACCATTTTAAAAATAATTTTAAAATAAAAGAAAGTCAAACTTAAAATATATACATAAATCTAGGGTTGTTACACTCTCCCCCACTCAAAACTTTTCGTCCCTGAAAAGGAATGAGGTACGGGAAAACACAAAAAAAAAAGATAGAGTGGAATAAGATTAAGACAAGATGACAAGAAGATTGAAATTATACCTGATAACTATCGTTACAGGTAAGTTTAACAAGGTGGAGATGATCTTCCCAAGATCCTCCAGAATCAGGAACACAAGCATGAAAAGATCTTCTAGAATCTGATTTACTCTTTCCGCTTGACCGATAGTCTATGGGTGGAAAGCAGTGCTCAGATTCAAAATGAGTATCAAAGATTATAGAAAGATTTCTAAGCAGAAAGATTATAGATAGATGCCTATACCAGTCTGTAGTACGATAAGGAAAATAAGGACAACTAGCAGACAGTTTGAAAACAAAATAAGATAATAAATTAGAAACCAAGGAAATTTCAACTTAAATTGATGATTAAATTTACATAAGTTAAATAAATCTTAACTATCTCAAATTTCATTATCTTATTATCCAATCATCTTAAATTAACAATTTTTAAACCATGGGTTTAAAAAAAATAATCATTTATTACACTCACAATGTACTTAATAAATTTTATTCTTCTTTATTCCTAATTAAAATTAAATTTATTCCTCTCAATATATTTATCACTCATGTTAAATATACTTACACTTATTATAACTGCTTTCTTTTATCCTTATTTCTTTTAACATTATTTTATTGTAAGTTATTCAATTACCCTTTATTATATTTACCTCTGTTAATCATTTTATAATTAAAATTTAAGTGTATAACATTTATTATAACCACTCAAATTTCATTTATAAAATCTTTTTATATTGTATATTATCCAATTACATTGTTAACTTCTGAAATTAAGGTAAGTTATATTTGAATGCAATTGTGTTATACCAATAAAACTTTCCAATTCAATTATCTCAAGTTTGAATCATTTATCCAAATTTTTTATTTTCCTTTTATAATTGAATTTAAGAATTAAATTTCCGATTTCTTCAAACCATTTAGAGATAAATAAATGTATGTACATAACTTATCAAATCAAATTTAAATCATATATCCATATATATTATAAACCAAGTCATATTTTAGAAATTCAAATCAATTAAATTCCCCAAAACAAAACTGTAGCAAGACTACAGAACCGTCTCTTAACTTCGAAACTCGAAAATGAACGTCGATGATGTCGCGATCATCACCGAAGTTATTTTCCAGCGACAAAGAGAAGAGCACTAAAATTTTAAAACTTTAAAATTCTTTGGAAACAATTTCTATTCACAAATACTTTAAATAATATATCCATTTAAAACTTTAAACACAAGGTTTGAAACCATTGGAAATTAAATTCTCAAATTCTTGATTTAAATTCATTTCAGTTCCTAAATCAAATTTATAAACAACTATTTATAAATTCATTTATAGAATGATAAATCAAATATTATCATTTCAAATAATCAATTTATTAAGTTCCATAATATTTACTTATATCAAAATTTATTTCATTAACCAAATTTTAAAATTATACTGTATCAGTTTGTTCTGTCAAAGTGTTTTAGGAATCCTATCGATAGCGTTGATCAGACGAATCGATCGAAAACCCAAATCAACATCAACAGCTCAAACAACACAATATATAAAACAAAACATAGATTTACAAGTATAATTTAAAAAAACATGTTTGGAGATAGTTTGGAAACAAAAGACAAGATGATTAATTGACAAAATAAGAAGATGGATAAGCTTAGATAAATCGCGAGCAACCTTAACCGGGTCAACCGTGACTTAATGAATAAGATCAAATGTGTATTTTTCTGGGGTAAATCTACATCCAATCTCAAGAGATAGAGTTTGGAATAACAAAAGATATTAGCATCTAAACCAAGGATAGATATAAGTCTCTGGTGAATCGATGCTAATTTGTAAAGGAGTTTCCCCCTTTACAAGTCATTAGAGTATTGGCGAGACCGCCAATTCACTATAAAGCTCATTCGAAGTGGAGTTATGGGATACTCCAGAATCACAAGAAGATGAATAGTGAGGGACAAGAATGGATTTTGGAACCGCAGGGAACGTTCCAAAATTCAAAGGAAATCAAATAAAATGAAGAGATTCAAGCTCGAATAAAAGTGATTCTGTAATTAAATTTACCATACATTCTAAGTTTTGCCTCAAAGCCAAAGCTCTGATACCAACTGTAACGACTCGATATTTTCAACCATTCGCATCCGCACATGTCGGACTTGAATTGCTCAAAATATCGCGTTGTAAATAAAATTTGGCAAATCTCAGAGTATACAGTAAATAAATAATCACAGATCACAGACACAGAGTAAAATAATGCAGCGGAAGTAAAAGAAATAGTAGTTCATGAAGCTACTATATAAATATATCAGAGTTACATAAGATATAACAGAAGAAATAGAGTACAACAGAAGTCTCAATACAATAACCAAGTACAAGCTTAGTAGAACAACAGAATTGAAATAGATAGGACATGACAAGCAGATAATCTCCAGCGATTCAAAACTCCAAGAGAGTGGAAATCCAAATCTGTGAATAACTAAGGCTGACCCGAGCGTAAAGCAAAACACAAAACACTTGAGCCAGGACAATATATACTTATATAATGTAAACCAACTCAAGTGAACTATAATAAAGGTACAAGTAACTTAAAGAATGCTTGGGATCGCCCATTCTTTAAGGATCCGTTAAACTATTTACTATGTAGTAATATACGCTATATACAGTAGTGTCTAATTAGTAAAGTATAATCATATAGAAAATAGCATTAAGGGGATGGTGAACCTTAACGCGGTCGGATCTTTAAACCAAAATCGTAGTGGGCTCGATATGGTAGGTGACACGGCACACAAGGCAATGCCAGGGTAGATATACCAATTACGCATCCGGACTGGTGCTGACGCATAGCAGCCACTACCGCCCACCTCGAACAACACTCCCAAATCAAGGGTGTGCACCAAATCAATCACAAGTAATAGAATGGTATCGAAGAAGTGTGTCCGATCAGAGGTGCTACCTCATTGGTCCGTCAATCGCTCCTGTTTTAGCCACCTTATGCCAACTCACGGGAGTTGGGTCCACGTATATACCTTAGGATCGTCGCCACCATCCTACTTCATTCTGGAAACTCCACCGCGTACACAGTTGTCAAAGTGGTTTTTAGTATCGACAGAGAGTATGTCCATATCCGATCCCGGTCTCTTTAACAACCAATCGTTATTATAACCCGTGGTTACAATCTAAAACAGTTTATACTTCAAAATAGAATATCATTTCAAGTCCAAATTTTTATCAAAATAAAGATTAAATCAATTCCAAACCATTTCAATATATTTAAAATATCATATCATTTCAAAACTTCATTTCAAATCATTTTAATATATCAAAATATAATTTCTTTCCAAAACTTCATTTCAAATCATTTTAATATATCAAAATATCATATCCTTTCAAACTTCATTTTATATCATTTTAATATACCAAAATATCATTTGAGTTCAAATCTAAATATTCAACTTTAAATACTTTTTAAATTTAAAGATATCATTCATTTACTATCTTTTCAAGTCACCTTTTAAATAGTTTATATTTCAATCAAAATAATTCATTTAAACCATTTAAAAGTGTAATTATTATACTTTCAAATCAAGTATTAAAATTTCCAAAGTTTCAACTCAATTCAATCATTTATTTCAATTAAATTTCCATAGACCATTTCAAATCTTATAAATTTCAAATATAGATTTAATCCACAAAATAACTATTCAAATTATAAAATAAATTCCAAAGCTTTATTATCCTATATTTCATAAGTCCAATATCTTTTAAATAGATTCAAATTACAAGTAAACCAAATATTTTTCATACTAATATAAACTTCAATTATTCATTCCAAGATTTAATATCATTTCAAATTCATTTCAAAATATCATTTCAAAACATCATTTTATTTAATTTAAATTTAAATACCATTTAATCACATTTCAAAATAGTTGTATTTCCCAAATCAACTATTCCATTTAAATCATTTAAAGTCAATTCATTATATTTAATAATTAAATATTTAATTTCCAAAATTTAATCTTTTTTAAAAGATCATTTATTCATTTATGTTTATTAAAACAATGAAAATTCAACTTTCGCAGCACTTAGGAAATGCTACGAAATGTTATGTTTAAAAACAGTTCATTAACAAAAGACGGCATTTAAAATGCTGTAATATCTTATTTTAGTTTCAACTAAAATTTTAGTTAAATTTAACAACTATAGCACTAACAAAGTGCTATAATAACCCTTAGTTCAAATTTGCTATTTGGTTCATTTAAAACAACTACAGCATTTTCCAATGCTGTAATATCTTTACATTACATTTCAAAAATGCTGTCAAATCAAATTCAGAGTTTTATTTACAATTTCACACATAATTAACTTTTAATATAAATCATTTTAACTTATAAAATCATATATTTTCACATTTAAAAACAATCATTTAAATACCTTTATTTCTATGATTTTATAAAGTCAAATTTCCATACAAAAATCAAATTAAATAACAATTAAATTTTCATTTCTTTAATTAAATTCTTAACTTAACAACTAAGTTTAAATTTCCAAAATATAACTTATTTCCATTTATTTTACTTAATTAATATTTCACTTTTTAACAAATTTCACAAAAATTCTATTTAAGTTATATTTCCAAATTCAGCTTAAATATTCATTTATTTCATATTTGAAGTTATACAAAATCATTAACACTTTATAAAATTATTATTTCTTAATAAAATCATTAAATTCATTTTTAAATCAAATTTGTCATATATTCTTACTTTACATAAATTCCATTTATAAACAAAATCATAAATTCCAAAATTTACTTATATTTCAAATTCTACTTCACCATTTACTTAATTCACTTATTTAATTTGTAGAAAATCACTTATATTTTATAGAAATCATTTTAATAAAATTTAAATCAAAATATCATAATATTTACATTTTTAAAATATTTTAAAATTTTCAGAAAAATATATAACCCACGGGTCTGTAAAAAATTTTCTAGCCAAGGTCAAGTGATACAGATATGTATCATTTCAATCCGTAGTTTACAAAGAAAAACCGGGTTCTATCATTTCAAACCCGCAATCCCAAATAAATAAAAATTAATTAAAAGTCACTCAGGGTTATCATTTCAGCCCATAACGATCTTTCCCTATTCTAAAGTCCGTTCGGGTATGTATCATTTCAACCCATAGTGATTCTAATCTACAGGGAACTTGCAGTGTGATAAACCGATATATATAAACAGTATACAATATATAACAGTAACAGATGATATAACATATGTATAAACAGGGATGAACATCATATAATCATAATATAACAGTTATAATAGGATGATATAAATTTACAGATTCAAGTGATGTCAGTTTATCAACTATATAAGTACATATTAGTCTGGTGAGATTTACTCACTTGTTCAAACTGGAGATGACAACCACAAACACACAACAAAGATTTCCAGAGGCACGAAAGCACGACAATGATTTGAGATTGGAAGAGCCAAAGCTATACCCCTTGAAAACATTACACAAAACAAATATATAAAACATAAGTTTCAAAACAGGATGCCACTAAACAATGTTAGGAACAACTGCATAAAACAAAACCAAAGTGTTTGCACTTGCTTTCTACCATCTATGCTTCAGCTCCAGATCTGAAATGCATGGCTAAGGGGTGGGTTTGGATCTGGTTTTGGGTTCCATAGGGTCGGCCTAGCATGCGTTAACAAAGTGGTGAAGTCTAGGTGCAAAAACTAGGTGTTCAAGGCTAAACAATGCAACATAACCTCACATCTTTGGCACAAATAGGTTTGTCCAGAGGTCCTGGGTCACAGCCAGTGGGTGCTGGTGATGGTGGATGATGTGGCAGAGGGTGAAGGTCAGGTCAGAGGTGGTGGTGGTGGTGGTAGTGGCGGCAAATGGTGGTAGAAGGTGGTGGAACAAGAGATAGCTTGGTTTATGTATAAAGTGATGGTTTAAGTCGATTTTGGTGGTGTTCCTTGCCATGGATGGGTTCGGCCCCTCCTTGGTGGGGTAGTAGGGTGGGTGATGATCAGAGAAAGGAGGTGGTGGAGGTCAGACCAGATCTAGTTGAGGAGGAGTGGAGCTATGACGGTAGAGAACATATGCAAAAATCAATGTAAACAAGTAGAAAAAGAATAAGAAAAAGTTGAAAATCATTGCCCAAACTTTCCTCAATAGCCATGGCCGAAATTCTTTTGTTTCAGAAATGAAAATGAATGTACGTGAATAGAAAATAGAGTATGCAGCTGAAAGATGTGGATAGTAAAGGCTAATTGATGAAAAGATAAGTTACAAATGTGAAAGGTTGGAAGATAAAAGGCCTTAGGCAAATCAAAAGTCATAACCTTTCAAATTTCTTTTAATTTCTTTATATAAGTTTATATTACTGAAAATAATAATATATTCAGTCACTAATTCGAAAATATAACAAAATATAAAATATATATAAATATTTATGAATTATATAAGGTTAAAATAAGAAAATAGCACAAAATTGCAAACTAGTGTAGAAAATTTGAAAATAAATGCAATGAACTTTGGAAAATTTTTATGTACTTGAAAAGTATTTATAAATAAAGATAAGAACACAAAATAAAAATGAATTCACAAAAGAAATAAATAAATTTTAATTAAATAAAATTTTAATGAAGAAAATAGCAGAAAAATGGAAACTAGGCAATATAAATTAAAATAAATTCAAGTAAACTTTGGACAAATTATATTATCACTTTAAAATTATTAAAAGATAAAAATATACATAAAATAACATATTAACACATATTAAAATAAAATATGACAAAGAAAATATAATTTATACAAATTTAAAATAACAAAATTGCAGAATAAAACAAATTGCTCTCAATATTGAAATATACATAACTTTTACAGTTTAACTCCGTTTTCAACGAAAAAAAAGTAGTGTTCAAGTTATTACATCTATTTTCATAATAAAAGATAAAATTTAAGATTTTATATAATTTAAATTTGAAGTTTAAAAGTCAAAGATTGAACAGTCTGACCAGAATTTCACTTTTCAGTAAAATATTCAATTTATATCAGTTTGAAACTATAACTCACATAATAATCAACATTTATATTTAAAATGAAATATTTGAAATAAACCATTTTAAAAATAATTTTAAAATAAAAGAAAGTCAAACTTAAAATATATACAAAAATCTAGGGTTGTTACACGAAGTCAGGTGGAGGGATGCTCGGCCGGAAGGGTGGGGTTTCCTGTGCTCGGTTGGTTTTGGGAGTGGCCGTGCTCGTGTGTGTTTGGTGAAGAGACAAAGCTACAGTGGAAGGGGAGATAAAAGAATATAAGGTCACAGAGAATGAAAGCTGGTAACCAGAAGTGGAAACGTACCTTCTAATTATGAATGGAAACTAGGGAATAGTGAAAGGCGGCTATTGAATTCAGAAATTAATAAAAGTAAATAGCTGTTGGGTTTTCAACGGGGACAATTGAAAGGACATATGAAACGAAAAGGCACAAAATGGAGTACCCATCCGATTAACCGTTTTACTGATTTCGCCATGTACCGAATTCGAAATGCACAAATGAATATACCGCAGAGATTAGCACAACGAGACGATCAAAATGGTATACATATATAAATGGTACGATCATTTGATCAAAAGTCGATATCGGTACCGAAATGCTGCTATAATGTCAGAAATAAGATGAACGGAGCAATAGAAGTCAAAATTTGTAGAAACGAAATATGACGTCTCACTCAGAAGATGATTTACAAATTTTCTATAGGAAAATGTTCAGGTTTGGAAACATTTTATTATCATCGATTTTTAACTGATATAAATTGAAATAAAATTACACAAGAAAATAAACTTCCATATTATCAGATGAAAATTTACCATTTGCTATGTTTAAATAGACGTATCCCAAATATCAAATTTTTATTTCAAATTTTTATTATTTAAAATTTCACAAAATTTCAATTAAATATATAAATAAAAAAAATAAAAGTTATTAAAATTTACGGGTCGTTACACTCTACCCCACTCAAAACTTTTCGTCCCCGAAAAGGAACGAGGCAGGAGAATAGAAACAACCAGAAGAAAATAGATTGAAATACAAATAAACAATTACTTTAAAACCATATAAATTTCAATTTAAATTAATTAATATTCAATAATTGATCTTAAATTCAAGGTATTTCATTAAGTTGATTTAATATCAATTTATTAATGTTTGATACAAAATGATTTCTTTCAAAACAAAAATCTTATTTAAATTTGTCTCATTTAATATTCAATCAACATATTATTCTATTTATCTCTATTAACATTTTATAATTAAAATTAAGTGTATAACATTTATTATAAACACTCAAATTTATTTATAAAATCATCTTATATTGTATATTATCCAATTACATATTTAACTTCTAAATAATTTTGGTAAGTTTTATTAGAATGAAATTGGGTATTATACAAGTAAACTTTTCCCCAACTCAATAATTTCAAATTTAAATATTTATTCAAAATTTTGGCTTCATTTATAATTAAAATCACCTTTGACATAAATTTAAGAAATAAGTTTCCGTTTAATTTCAAACCATTTAGAGATAATTATGTATATACTATATATATCAAATCAAATTAAATTTAAAATAATATACCTATATATAATATATATTATAAATCAAGTCATACTGTAACGACCCAGAATTTTGAACAAATTAAATTGAAAATATTTAATTAATATTAAATATTTGAACGATGATTTAATTTGAATCCCCGATATAACTTTGAATCTGACGATTAAATTATAAAATTTAATATGTTGATAGTCGAATAAAAATTTAAATCTTCAATTTAAAGTTGAAGAAAAATATTTCAAAAGCTTTTAAAATTCGTATTGATAATTCTGAAGATAATAGAAGCTTCAGAATCTAATTTCGAATTGATTTGATCAGTTTTGAAATTAAAATCGTTCGAACCGATATTTAAAAATAGCCGTCCGAGGCACAGTCTCGGAATTCGACGAAACCAGTTCCATTAGGTCCGTAATGTTAAATTGTCAACGGGTTTTAAATTTCGTATCGTTCGGAGTTGCTGGGTGAGAATACGACACATAAACGCGTTAAAGTTTAAATCAAATACAATTTAAATTTAAAAATTTAAATTTTGCAGACATCAGTTTAGGGAGGCACGATACTCTCCCCTAACTCACGCCTAAGATCGCGCCTAATACCACACAAAGAATCACGGAACAAAACACGTTCTCCTGTAAACCATGTTCTTTTGTCTCTCCCTCCTTCATTTTATTTCAAACGAGAACAAAATCAAAACGAAAGAAAAATTATGGCAGATAAAAAAATGAAGTTTCTTCCTCTGCTTGTCTCCAAATCAAAATCCCGTATACCCTTCTTCAAATCAGAAAATCACGAAACCCCTCTTCTCTAAATCAACTCGTCTCGAGTTCGACTGGGCAGGTCGCGATTTTTCTCGATAGGAGGTGGAGTCGCGTTCGAATAGGCGAGGGGAGCACGCGAAGCATTGAGGGCGTTTCGTTCGCAAGCAGGGGAGGAGCTCGTTCTCGAGCGAACTGAACGTGGCAACTTCGGCGATGGCGAGGGCCGTGGGGAGGCAGTGACTGGCGATTACTCAAAGGCGATCTCGAGCTGAGGAGGCGGAGCTAGAGTTCGCGACTGGGTGTGCACGTGTGGAGGGCTCGACGTGGCGACTCAAGAGCAAGGTGAAGTGTGGTTGTGAACTGGGTAGGGCGAAGCCTGGTTTTCGAAGGCGGCGTTGAACTCGAGCTCGAGCACGAGATGCTTGGCCAGTCATATGCTCAGCTAGGGTCGCGAGTTCGTCTGAGTGATGGCAATTGCGATTGTCTGTGAGGTATTCCCTTTCATTTTATATACCTGTAAATTCTCTAATATATATACACCGATTTGAAGAAAGATATATATTCACCTGCATTTTAAATAATTTTTATATTTACAGATAGTTGTTTGAAAATAATTGACTAAGGTGATTCCTTTTATTTAAGTAACTTATTTAAAATTCATATTAGCTACTAAAAATAATTTAAAGAAAGAGAACTTAGTTTTAAAATTTTAAATTGAAGTTAGATAAATTTAATTAAAGGAGAAGTTGTTAATTAAAACTATCATAACGGAAAATTGATAGTTCGATTTAATTCGAATGTTAATAGATTTGTATAATTGTTTATACAAGGTTAAAAATCGAGAAAATCGAGCCGAAAAAGAAATGGATGGCAAATTTAAAGCTGAGGTGAGATTTTTCTCACTCAAAATAAATTTTGTATTGCAGTTATTTATTGATTGATATGATTGATGTTTGGATGTGATATTAGATATAGTAGGGTATATCTATATATATATATAGCAATATATACATATTGGCATATGTATATATTGGATTGATTGATTTCCCGCCTCGTATAGCGGATGAGACCCTATTGCGCCATTAGTAAGCGGATATTTTTATAAAACCCATATACCGCGATATTCCACCTCGAAGTGGAATGGGTATTGTGCTAACATCTGTGGATGCAGGGAAACAGGTTGGAGGGATCCAACTGGATTCCTCACCAGTATTTATTTATTTACAGATATTGATGTATATTCTGTTATCATATGTTGATATATGATGTTTGATGTGGTGATTGACTAATTGGTGCTGTTGCATCAACGGATTCAGTTTTGAAATTTGAAAATAACGACTTTTACTTTAAAAAGGATTTTAAAGTGATTTTTGAAAGTAGACGTTTTATTGAATTTTTGAATTGATTTATTTCAAATAAATAAACGTCTAAAATTTTAAAGTTATAAAAGTTAAGATTTTTGTGAAATAAAATCAAAGTGTGATTTTTGTAATAAAAGTTAAGAAATTTATGAAATGGTTTAAATTGGGATTTCTAGTATTATAAACGGGTTATTTAAAAGATGTACAAAAATGGATATTTATAAATTTGAAATATTGGGATTATAAGACAAGTTTCTATAAGTGTTAAAATGAAGTATAAATGGGATTTCATAAGTTAATGAAATCTGAAAGTTTTAAATTTTGTGAAGTTTAAAAGAACGATTCCTTTTAAAATAAATGAATTATAAGTTATATTAACTTATAAGATGGACCTTTGGTATATACATTGAGTTATAAATTGAATGGGTCATTAAAGAAGATTTATAAATCGAAGTTGTTAGAAAAATAGAATTGAAATTTATAAATGTTGTTTATAAATCTAAAATCACTTATTTTGATAAGTGAATTTTAGAAGTTAATAAAGGAAGATTTATAAATCAAAGTTGTTATAAAAGAGAAATAAAATTTATAAACATTGTTTTATAAATTCGAAATCAATTGAATTTGATAAATTAAATGTAGAAAGTTATTAAAGGAAATATATTCGCGATTTTGGATAGCGAATTAACCTTGAAATAAATTTGTAGAAAAGACTGAAATTTGGTTAGTGAAGTATATTCACGATTTTGGACATTGAATATATTGTTAAGTAAAATGGATTTATTTTGTAGAAGTGATATTAAAAATGAAGTTAAACATTTTAAAGATGTTTTAAAATGTATTATGAATCGAAAGCATAGATTTCAACAGTTCTTGTTGAAATAGACGTTTTCGAAAAATAAGGAAATGGTGAACTATAACACTGTTGTTATAGTAAATGATTTCCGAAAGGAAATATTTTTTATCTAGTATTGGGATTTATATATCTATCTTAATTCCGAATTCCTATACTAGTGACTTTGAGTCGTCGTAACGATGTTTTACGTAACATTCGTTTTGACTCAAATAGATGTTGTTATAATAAATGTTTTCCTTAAAGAATGAATATATACTTAATTTGATTTAAGTATATCGAATATTTTCAAATGTTGAAAATAAATAGATTTGTGAAATACTTATTATTAAATAAGTATGGAATTGTTTTTCCAATAATGAAATGAAATGTTTTTGAGAATTTATCTTCTTAAAGATAAATTTAAATTGAATATTGAAATCGATTTGAAAATCGAATATCAGTAGATATTTTGAAATATAAATTCACTATGGAATTTATAAAGGAAATGGAAACTGTTTAGAAAAATAAATATTGAATTATTTTAGAAGTGTGGAAATTTTATATCTAGTAAAGATATTTTTGAAGATGAAATAATTTGGAAAATTATTTGGAATCTGATGATGTTGCGCATCTTTATTGATAGTTAAATAACCGACTATCAATAATTACCTTGAATGATATTTGTTGTGAATTGGATGAATTCGAATGCCGCACTTGTTTTTGAATAATAGCTCACTATTCGGGTTAGCCGGGAAAGGACCATGGGGTCGTATAACCCATTCCGAATATGTGATACGTCGTTATGAATTGCATTCGAAGACCGGTGTTGAAGACCGGATATTTTTGAAAACGGAAGGATTACCGTCGAGTTACTCTACATCGGCTGATCTCCGGTTTAGAGGTTTTATCACCCTTAGTGACGGGAAGTCCGGACGTGATTGAAAATTATCCGGAATTGCAAGGGCTTCGTGAGAAGTGCCTTCGGTTCTGTTCGATCTCGGAACAGACTTGTATGGATTGTGTGTCTGACGTTAAAATTTGAGATATAAAGCTGATTTCTTTCAAATACATTTCTGTTGGTGGCGGAGAATTTATTCTCTTAGCTTAACACCCTTCTCTGAGACGTACGAGCTCAGAGGTTATGTAGTTGAAATTCATCAGCGATATATCCCAATTTGGTAACGTGGCATACTGAGTGTTGCTGTGAAATGATCAGTGTTTGATCATTTGCGATATGATCATTTGTTTGATCTTATATCTTTGTGATCATAGGTTGATCATTTTGTTTGACCCGAAGCATGGCTTTGTAGAAAGCGTAGCTTTGTGGACGAGACTTCGTCGAGCCTCACACCCCGGAAATGGTCAAAACAGGAAGGATGCGGCAAGGTTCTAGGGAGTAGCGCCCCTTAGTGTATGTCATTCCTTCTGGATAAAGGTGGTATCATGGTATGGAGCCCAGATACTTAACCTCTATGGTTGCTGCAAATTTATTACTTTGTGGTTGTTGCGAATCGGGGATCCTCGGGAAGATCGGTGACGATCGGGGGATGGCATACGCGTGTCAGTAGTTACCTATTTTTGCAGAGGTAACCCGGCCTTGTGTTGGCAGAGATCCGGTTAGGTTCTCGGGTCGTCTATTCCAGGGACGTACCCATCGTGGATAGGAAGTTCCTTAGCCTGACCATTTGTTGGAAATCCAAAGAAACAATACGAGACTTGTACGGTTTTAGTTGTAGAACATGCCATTCACTTATGGTGGTCACCACTGTTTGGATGGTAGCTATAGTAGGCATAGTTCGGAATGTCTATGCTGGCTAAGATTTATATTATATTTTCGAAATGTTTTCTACACTATGCACTAATAATAATATCAAAAAGGATTTGATTTTGCGTAGTAAGCATTTTTGACTATCATAAGAAGAAATCTCCTCCAATTCTGCGTTCGCATTGTGTGTGTGGTGGGAGGTCTTATGGTAGTTTCATTTTCCAAAAGCATTGCGAATTTGTTTTATTTTCTTTGTGAAAAATAACTGTTTTACAATCTCACACCAGTCTTGCTATATTACAGCATCCTATACTTTATTTTATTACGTTGTGTATTCTATATGAGGACAAGTTTATATAACTGTCCATTGTTGTATATTGACTCTGATGATTGATGTATGTATAAACTGATATAGCTCTTTGTTTTAAAAGACTAGTGTTTATTTATTATATATTGTTCCGCTGCGATGTGTAAGATTCTTATATTGTTTTCTGTTCTGTGTTTTCTGTTGTTGTTCTTCGTTCTTCTTCTCTCTTTCTTGTTCTTCTCTATTTTCTTCTTTCTTCTTCCTTCTTCTACTCTTTTCTTCTTCTTCTACCTTTTTCTTCTTTTTAAAACCATAACTTTTCGGGTTTTCGGCATTCGATGGCTCGACAGTCGATAAAGTGAGTATCGATGTCGAATTTTCGAAAGTCGAAAATTTTGGGATGTTACAAGTGGTATCAGAGCATATGGTTAAGCGACAACCTTGCTCTGTTGGGTGTTACTCATTAGAGATAGAGTCAGTAGTACTCTAGAATGAGTTGAGTGTAATAATAGATATGAGCGCGTATTTGTTAGTGAATATAAAAATTGTTTTATATTGTGTTTGCTTATCCGTTGAGATGTTTATGAATTTTGGTCGGTATGTGGGACGCCATATTATCGATAGGGATTTCTAAACACTTAAACGAGGCAAGACGACATAGTATTGTTTTAAAATAGGGTGAATGAAATAATTTTACCCAAAACTATTTTTGTATAGAAAAGAAATGGTTTTCTATGAATTATCATAGTATATGGATGCTTGGTTGTTAGGAAATAATAACATTGACATATTATCATTGTTATATGGAAATTGAATAAGAAATAAAGTAATAACCAAAGCTTTAAGAAGTAAAATTCATATACGAACGAAATTTGTAAATATAAATTATAAATGTGAATTGTAATTTAAAATGGGATTCCAGAGAAGTTTTGGGAAAGGTTTTGAAAAGAATTTGAAAATTTTGAGGATTGGAAAGTTTAAATCTTTTTGATTTGAAAATGAATTTTAAAGGGTTTGAAAAGTATTTTGGAGAGTTGAAAGCTCTAAACTCTTTTAGGTCGCTGGAAAATAATCCTGATGATGATGGCCACATCATTAGAATTCATTTTCGGGTTTCCAAAAGAGGAATTGCTGCCAAATTGTTTTAAATAAAAGTTGTTTGAAAATTTGGGTTTTGTTTTGGAAATTCCAAAGTATAATTTGAATTGTTTACAAAATAATTTTGAAATGTTGGTAAGACTCTGGAATGTTATGAAATATTATTAAGTTGATAACTTATGCAATTTGAATATTGATAGAATAAATTTAATTTAAAGATTGGAGTTAAATTAAAGAAAGTATAAGTGAATCAATGTAATGAAAGTAAAATTGAAAGTTGAGATTCATTTCGAATCTGTAAGCGATAGAATTGAAATTGAAAATGAAATGAGACTTGAATCAAGTGGAATAAAATCCAAACCTGAGAAAATAAAATGGATTGAATCCGAATAAGCTACTTTGATAATTTATTAATTCACGAAATACAGAAATGGAAGTTGAATTAGTTAAATTGAAACTTGAATTGTGAACTAAATAAAAGGATGGTTCGAAATTGAAGATAAATTCAAGTAAGTAGAAATAAATTTCAAATGAATGGAATTTATGTGATAACCTGAATTTTTGATCATCTGATAATTGGATAATTATCTGATTTTAACTATTTAAAACATTGATTTATAAGTTAAACAAATAAATTATGTGTTGATTTAAATAGATTTTAAAATTTTAATTTGAATTTGAAATTCAAAGAATAAATATCTTAAAATAAATTGGATCTAAAAATATATGTATACGATTTTTATTAATATACGATTTGTTTTATTTTATTTTCTTTAAAGAATTTTATTTATATAAATTAAGAAATGTATTTACTAAATAGAAATTTAAATATAAAGTTTTATAAAAATATATTAACACATGCATATTACAAATGTAAGTTAAGTAACTTATGTAAATGACAAATGTAAGATTTTTAAACAAGTGTCACCATTTTATTTTATTTTCTTTTATTTTTAAAAATCATAAAACAAGGCTATAAATATATCTATCTCCTCTCTCTCTCAATTCTTTCCTATCTTCATTTACAAAACAAGAAAACTAAAAACCTGTAAACATTCTTCAAACCAGAAAATTTAATCAAAGCAACAATCACTCTTTAGAAATTTAAAACCTGAATCATCAAGCAAGGTTTCCAACTTCAAAGCTAAATCAAAGCTTAGATCATATCAGCTAACAAGTTCATCTCAGATTTAAGTAGGATCAACTCAACTAAGCAACACAATCAAGTTTTCAAAGATCAAGTGATTCCAGTTTTCAAAAATCAGAGCATCTCAGTTTTTAAGTCTCTGACCAACATTTAAGGTGAGTAAACATTTCTTTAAAAGCTTAAATTTGTTATCCCGATGCATGAGATAAGTAGTTGAAGTAATAGATATGGTTGCATGGATGAATTAAAGCATTTGCATGTGTATAAAAGTGAAGTATCGGTGCATGTCTGTGAACATGTTTATGGCTGTCTCTGTTTTGTGTACAGGCTCAATAAATTCAAAGAAAATTCATATCTCTTTATATAAACAGTTTAAGGTTATGATCTTTAAAAGGAATCTGTTTATAATAACTAAACTCGATTTTTAAAATATTTTTAAAAGTATAAATTGCAAAAAAATATTACTGGAAGTTGAAAAGAACAGAGAAGATCAATTAATGTCAAAAATTTGATTGTTCAATTTCCATGCTTTGATTATATAATCAAATTCGTTTTCGAAAATAATGAATTTTGATAATAGTTTTCAAGATTTTTAAGTTTGGGATTGTGGGGATTTCTCGAGTTGAACGAAAATCTATTTTTCGACGATTTCTGGCGATCAGATGAGTGAGGAACGTGGAGATCGTTGCTGGAGATAGCTTGCTGATCGAGGAGCTTGGGAAAATTAGCCAGAAATTTTTCTGATCACCATGGTGGCATGTCGAGGGCAGAGTAGGGTTTAAGGTCGTATTCTGGTCGAAGATGAAATTTAGGCTACCGCATCGTCACTAGAACATCGGACTAAATCAGGTGTGGGGGAAAATGAAGTGTGGTCTTCGGCAGAACTATGGACGGGGTTTAGTGGATTCTGGTGGTCGGAGGCGTTGGGTCAAGGGGGTTTTAAGTCGATCGGTTTGTTCCAGTGGTGCCAGTTTTGCTCGATTCCGATTTGTGTTCGATTTTTGGAAACTGAGTGGCTGAATCGTTAGTGGTGGTGGTCGCCGTCAGGTTGGAGGTGACGGCGAGGATCGGAGTGGCGAAGTCCAGGCGTGCACGTGCACGAGTTCCTATTGTATCTGTGGCCATTGCTGTGATGTTGAGTTTGGGAAGAAGGGTTGCGACTCGGAGTCGACCTTGGGTTTTTGGTTGATGGCCTCGAAGTTATACTCGGGGATTTCTAGGGAAAATTAAGTAGTGGCTCTGGTTGTTTATTTTAAGTTACCAGGTTATAAAATTTAAAAAGGAAATCAGGTTTTAAAATCTGAAGCAAATCATACCAGGTTTCAAATGTTTAAAAGAAAACCAGATTTGAAAGCAAAAACAAAAGGAAAATTGCAACCAGTTTTCAAAGTAAATAGAATGAACAAGTTTTCAAAACCATTATCAAACAAGTTTCAAAATATAAGTATATTAAAAACTTTAATTATGAGATGTTTGAATGAATTAATTTCAAACTTTTGAATTCAAATAAGTAATGATGAAACTAAGTAAATAATTAAAGTATATGGTTTATCTTAATTGTTTAAGATTTACAAATTGGAATATAATTTCTTAATGTAAATAATAGATAGTTAATTACTTAGTATAAGTGATTAAAGAGTAATTACTGAATATAATTAATTATAGGATAGTTAATGACTTAATGTGATTAATTAAAGTTTAATAAATGAATGAAATTAGTTAAAGGTAATTAACTAATGGAAATGATTAAGGGTTAATCACTTGATGATATCAATTAAAGGATAATTAATATAATTGAATTGAAGTTAATTAGTTAAAGATCAATTAATTAAAGGATTAAGGTTAATTAATAATGTGATTAATTACTAGTTAAGGTAATTAATTAAAAGAGAGTAATTAATTAAGGAAGAAATTAAGGATCATTAATTTATATAATAAATAATTAAGGGTTCATTAATTAAGATTAATTAATGAATATGGTTAATTAAATATTAATTATTTAATTATAGTAATTTAATGATAGTAATTAAAAGTAAATTATTGTGTATGGTTAAGGATAATTACTTGAATGTAATTAAAGATAATTAATCAAAGGAGATTAATTAAGGAAGATCATTAAGAGATAATTTATTTATTTGTAATTAATTAGGGTTAAGGTAATCCAAGTAATTAAAGGATAGTAATTAATAAATAAAGGTTAATTAAATTGATTAAGAGTTAATTAAACTTGCTTATGGATGATTGATTGATATTAATACTCGATGATTTAGGTATGATATCTATTATATATGCTGCTTTGTGAGATGAATGTTTGATATGAATTATTTATTGTGATATTGTGATTTATCTATCTGTTTATATCATCCTGAATATAAGTTTAAATGTTTAAACCCTTAAACAACTTGGACATTTAAAATGATGACATTTGAATTCGAAGAGACCGGGGTCGGGTATTAATAAATATCCGAAACCACTTCGATTTGAAATCATCTAAAATACTTTATAGATTGATATGTGAAACCAATAGGCTGGTTGGGATAAAATGGACCATTTAAACTAAGTTGGATACTTAGATAATATTTTGTGGAAATAAGTGTTGACTATATAAGTTGTTTACTTGTAATAATGTACGAGTTACCCCGGGTTTTAAATAAGTTCTATAGATTGGAATTTCTTGTTAGATGGGTTTACTCACGCTGGTTTCCAGCCTGACCCGGGTGTTACTTTGATGTAATGCTCGGGTCAGACCGAGTATTACAGATTTTCAGGTAAGGACGTTCTGGAGCTCAGGAGGCGAGCTGGATGGCAGGAACGTATGGAGTGTATTCCACTGTGATATATTGTTATTTATTTAGGACAAGTTATTTTAACTGTCCAGTGATTGTGAAATGTTGTAACTCTGATATATTAAAATGTGATTGACTAATACAGTTTTCTTTGTATAACTGATATTATTATTTGATATTGTATTTTGATCCGCTGCGAATGTGAGAATCTGTGTCTTGTTCTGTTTCTTTCTTCTATCTCTTTTCTTTTTCTCCTAACTATCTGGAATTTTCGGGTTCGAAAATTCCGGGTCGTTACATTTGGTATCAGAGCGAAGGTTAAGCGAGAACCTTGGCTCTATTGGGATTACTCGTTAAGAATAGGGTCAATGGTACCCTAGAACGAGTTGAGTGTGTGTATATATATATATATATATATATGAGAGCGTAATTGTTATTTTCTTATATAAGAATTTTAAATGATTTTATATAAGAATATATTTTGATATATAAAATGATATTTTCTTCTAATAAATATTAAGGTAATTGGTTGTTAAAATATTGGAATTAAATTAAGTGGTAATAGAAATAAAGCCAAATTAAAATTGAATGAAGATAAGTTTGAAATGAATTCAAACTGAAATTAAAATCTTGAATTTGTAGAAATGTTATCAAGAATAAAGATAATAATGAATTGGTTTCCAGATATGATAATTTTGGTTATTATCATAAATGGTAATCGTGTTTAATAATGAATGTTGTTAATGATTTAGCAAAAGGAAATGTTTAGGGAAGTAAACATTTAAGTGAGTATAATTTTTAAATTGGAATTGAAGATAATTTAAATTTGTGAAATTTTAAATCTAAATCCAGAAAACTTGAAATTGTTTTAAAGAAGTTTGTTTTGAAATTAAAAACCAAAAAAATGGTTTAAAATTTAAAGTATGATTTGAAGTACAAATGGAATAAATATGTATAAATGAGGATATACATTATATCAAAGATGTTTGAAATAAACTCTAAGTATTGAATTTTAAATTTTCCTTGGAATGTGATGTGAAACCCCAAAGTGGATAAGTTTTTAAACTTAAGTAGGAAGATTATTAATATAAGGTTTAAAATTTGAATGGGAATTCAAATTGGGTCTAGTTGACTGAATTAAATTGAATTTAACTTAAGGAAAGTTAAATGAGTTTAGAATAAACAACTTGAATTGGAAATTTCAAGATAAAATTTAAATTTAACTTGGGCAGTTAAATGGTTAATTTAAATGGGAGTTATGAGTAATCTCAAAATGGGTTTGAGATCTGAAAATTTTAAATGGATACTGTAAATGGGTGTTAGGATAAATTTGGATGTTTATTTTTCCTGATATTATTCTATTGTTATAAATAATCAATGAAATTGAGAATTGGTTTTGGAAATTGAAAATGGATAATAAATTAGAATCTAAAAATTAAATTGTTTTTGAGTTCTTATTTGAACTTTGTAATAAGTTAAGTAAAGACAATTTTAAAATGAAATTTTGGAATTTGGATTCAAAATTAAATGGTTTAAAGATTTAAGTTGTTAAATTAAAAATTAAGGTTGATTTGATTTAAAAAGTAAAGGTTAATTTAATTTAAAGGATTAAATCAACATTTAAAATATTTAACTCGAATTTATATAATTCGAGATAGTTTTAAATTGAGATTTGAATTAAATTAGTTCAAATTGAATTTGATTTGAATTAATTAGAATTGTGATTGAAGATGTATAAGTTTAAAAATTCAAATGGTAAATTAGAATTAAAATGATTTGAATTTGGAAATTGAAGCTGGTTCAATTTGAAATAAATCCAAATTGAATTAAAATAATTTGGAATTGTGATTAATGTTAAATAGGTTTAAAATTCAAATGGAATTTGATTTGAATTAGGAAAGAAATAGAGGATTAATTCAACTTGAATTGAGGTTAAATCAATTTCAATGGAAATTGAAGTTATTTAAATTGGAATTGAGTTAATTTAAATGGAGGTGGAAATTTAAATTGGATTGATGAGAATTGAACAGTTTGGCTCTGGATTATTTTCAAAATAAATTGTTTTAATACAAATATATTTTCCAAACTATTTATTATACAATCTTTCTTCTTAAACCCTAAACTATCCTATACTTATTTTACAATTATTTTAGAACTATTTAACTATTTTGAAACTGTCTTATAAACTAATTACTATTTTTCAGTTTATTTATATCTAATCACTATTTTTAAAAACTATTTTGCAATTATCTAACTATTTTATACCTACTTAACTATTTTACAGCTATTTTACAAACTAATAACTATTTTTCAACTGCTTATCTATTTTAAACTTTTTCAAGTTATTTTTAAATTTAAATAGGTCAGAGTTCAGACTGTTTGTAATTGAAGTAATAACTCAATTGGAAATGGAAGCAATTGAGAATAAGTGAATAGAATTGAAGGAAATGTGAATAGAAAAGAGAATTGATTTGGCTAATAACCAACAAAGATAAATACGTAGGATATACGTATATTATTCTATTCGCATAGTGATTTGATCCAGATTCGAACACAGAATTTCGAGATAGTATTATCGATCCGAGTTGGGATTTTTCGCTCGATTTTCGACGGCGAACCTGGATATGGATTGTTGATTGGTTCTGGATATTCTCTATCATAGTTGTGACTATGCAAGGAGAATGACGGTTTCTGATCAAGGAATCAGATCTGAGTCCGCACTAGAAAGTCGGGTGGACGATACTAGTTCGGAAGTGAAATTGTATGATCGATTGAGCGATCAAATTTATATAGCGTACGGATGATATGTGTACATCGTACGAGTTTGAATGAAATTGATATTGAAGTTTGTGGATAAGGATTATAAAATGATCTTTGAAATGAAAAGTATATTTGTGAAATATAATGGAATTGGATATTTCTTTGGTTGAAATTTACTTTATGGGGGTAAGTAAATGATAAATAACTTTATAAAGAAATCAAACTTGAATATTTGATTAACAATAAATAAACTTATATTTTGTAATATGATAAACTTCCCTTATTGAATCTAGCCAGAATAAAAAGGGTTTTGAAATATTTGAAGTATAAATGAGGTTTTATACAAGTTTGAAATGATCCAAAGATTTTCAAAGTTATATATATCTATATATATAAAGAATTTTATGAGAATGATTTTGGAAAAGGTTTTGGGAACCTATATAATTTGGAAAAGGCTTTTGATTTTTGGAAAATCAATTTTGGATTTTGAAAAGCCTAGTTTGAGAATTATCGATTTTGGTAATCGATTTTGTGTAAAGGAGATTTTGATAAATCATAAAGGGTATGATTTGAAGATACTATAAGTATATAGTATAAAGTGTTTTGAGAATAGCTCTGGGGAAAAAGGCGCTTCCTTGAAATGAACTTCTCAGGAGTACCACTGGGTGGTACTGCCTTGAGCCCCAAGGGGGGTTTCTAAAGTTGATCCTGTGAGGAGTCCGGACAAAACTAGTTCCTGAGGATTATTTGTGTAGCGAAAGTCGAGGGGTTGGTGCCCACAGAGACATTTGAGTTATGCTGTGACAACAATTTAACTTAATGTCACTGCGATCTACTGCAGACCATAGCGGAAGTCATGTGTGCCGCTGAGAGCCAACTGTCTACGTTTGATTTTATATCGGTAGACTGTGACACTATGGTAACATAGCGAAAGTCGTTTGTGCCGCTGAGAGCCAACAGTCTGCGTTTGATTTTATATCGGTAGACTGCGACCTATGTGGGAGAAGTTTCATTTTGACAGCGAAATCGTGTGTGCCGCTGAGAGCCAACAGTTACATGGACTTTTGCTGCGACGGCAACGTAACCCTGGATGTAACTGCGATCTGTTGTGGGTTCCATGGTGTAATCAGTTACATGGACTTTTGCTGCGATGGCAACGTAACCCGTGATGTAACTGTGACCATGGATGGGAGTGATGATTTCCAGAGCCTTCTTACCAAAAATATTTCCTCGATTTCAAAAATGTTTTCCATATTTTCAATAAAATATTTTCCAAGTATTTTCACTCGGTGTTGAAAACGGGTTTACCAAGTACTTATAGATTTTCAGTCTTACGCCTGATCAACGTATGACCGAATTTCTGTGAGAACGAGGATGGATTTGTTGAGACATCGAATTAAAAAAGTATTTTATAAAGCTATTTTGATAATATTATGTAGATTTTTAAAGTATTTTTGTGACGACCCGACTTTTTCTCCACTGAAAGTCGCATCATCAATAAGAAAGAAAGGGGTAGAAAATAGAAAAGAATAGAAGAAAGAAGAGACAACACCAATGATCTCACAGCGGAACGAATAAATTATATTAATAACATAAAGAAACTATTACATAGTATACAACACTTATCAGAGTTTACACAACTATACAACACATACTAGACAGTTATAAACATCTGTCTAGATATTACAACTCAAATACAATACAAGACTCTAACACAGATATCAACACAGCGGAATACTATATCTACGAACGCCGAAGCCTCCTGCTCCATTGCTCCTCCACAATTCGTCAAAGCTAAACCTGAATCCCTTGGCTACTCGTAAAAATTTGAGTACCCAAGAGTTTATAAAACAGAAATAAACAACTTGGGTCAGACATGGGTCTGGTGTGAGTAACAGGTTAAACATGTTTAACTTCAAAACCTTTTGAAAGAAAAGGTATCACGTAAGACTCCCCACAAATAAACATGGGTAAGTTTTTACCTTACGCTAACCAAAACATTTGATAGGAAATTCGATTGTATTATAATAGGGTCTAGGGTTTTCAAATAAATATGAAATAGCCAAAATTGTTACATTATTAAATTCCAGCATACATAAGTATACAATCAAATCCGTTATCACTTATTGGAATTTGGATTTCCATATAATGGCAGAGCTACCGGGGTACCGCTCATCACAGTACGGGGCCTAGATCACCGTACCGAGGATCACTCCCAATCCCCTGCAACACAAAGCCGGAACCATCCCTTACTGGATAATCCCGAATAAAATCACCCCATAGATGGCCGTCGCCAACTGCACCACTAAGCCGAAATAAAAGAAGGAACTCTCTAGACAGGGATGACCTTACTCTCAGTGGGTGCTACCCACGAAGCCTTGCTGCACCTCCCCTGTTTTAGCCATTCCCGGTTGATGAGGCTTGAGGTCACGATTTACCTTTAAATCAGAACACATCACTTAGAATGCTCATCGTCCACCTGACGATGTTCTGAAAGCATTCAATCCATACAAGTTCGTTCCGGGTTCGAACGAAACTGAAGGCATTATCTCGTTACACTCGTTTTGGAATCACCCTCAGAGTTAACGACAATAACCCTTGCACTTTGAATCTTCATCTTCACTTGAGATTCACGACCTATCGTTAATTTGGATCGATGTGGTATTCGGGTCTCCAAACCTGGAATTCCGGTATACGGAAACCCGATCCCGGTCTCATCGAAATCCAAAACGTATCTTTTAAGGCCAAGTTGTTTTAAGGTTAAAATAATTCATTTCAGTTATCTATACTACATGGATAGATAATTCACAATAGATAATCTACATTATCACAAACAGATAATCCATATTATCATTTCAATTTAACTAAAGCATCCATATCATAGATCAGCACATCTCTTATCAGAGATAACAACAATGCAAAGCATTCTATATTATTCATCCATCCCTAAGTAATGATTTATATCATTTCTAATTAATTTAAAGTGAATTAAATTAATTACCTCATTTTATAAATCCTTCTTACTTAATCATTAATTAAACCAATTAATTAATCATATTTAAGTATCATCTTAATTAATCAATCCTGATTAATTATACTTTAATTACCTTAAGTAATTAACTCTTAATTAATTTCACAAATTAATTAACTTAAACCATTCAGTAATTCATCTTTAATTGCTTCATCTATTAATTAATTGTATTTAATTGCATTAATCCTTAATTAATTACAATTAATTAATTACTTTAATCACTTATTATTTATTAATTAATCTTAATTAATCAATTCTTAATAACATCATTAATTATATTAATTAATGATCCTTAATTATTCTTAATTAATTATCTTATTTATATTAATAATTAATTAATCACATTTATTAATCACCTTTGATTAATTCCATTTAGTAATTAACTACTCTTAATTACTACACTTCCTAAATTAATTACTCCTTAATTAATTATCCTTTAATTAATCCCTTGATTAATTATTAAAAGTACTAAACTCAAATTACTTTTATTAAACCACCTTTAGTTAATTATATCCACTAATTAACTTTAGTTATCTTTCTAAGTAATTTATACTTTCACTAATTACTTTTAAGTAATTATCTAATAATTTTCACAGATACCCTGTAAACCCCTCTACCCCCTCGAGAAACCCCGGCCAACCCAGAGCTTCCGACCACCCCATTCTGACCAAAACTCATTTCCCGTTCATCACAGCAATGCCAACTCATTTTATCACTAAAAAATATGATTCAAGTTTTAAAAATCCTACTTTTTATTAAGAAAGCAGTTTGTAAACTTGAATCGATAATTTATGATGTTTGAATTTTCCACTTTCATTGGGTATTACTGTCCTGAGTTTCTTTCCTGAACAGTTCATTCTTATTGGCATAAGCTTTATTTTAAAAATTCTCTTTGTACTTCCCTAAACATACTTTGTTTATATATTTTGTCCCAAAAACAAATAGGTTGAGCAACAAAAATTTTTGAAGTTTCCAGACTGTTAAAAAAAAATTAAAACAGAGGCAACATCCAGATAGAAATACAAGCTTCACCTTATCAAAATTAAATGAAATGCATGTATTTCATATAACACAAATTCCTGATATTCATCACACAACTAAATTTTAAACTTGTAATATTTTTTAAAATATGAAGTTACTCACAAACAAAACATATAACAGAAACAAGCAGGCAACCAGAATCTTATATTAAAGTTTTAGAAATATTGTTACTCACCATTTAAAAGCAGAGAATCAGAGCTCCCTTTGAAACAGTTTTGATTTGCCTTGAAAACTTGAATTGCTAGCTGTTTAAATTTGTATGTTGCTTGATGTTACTGGATCTAGCATGCGTGCCATTTTCTTGTTGAGATATTGCTTTAGATCTCATGTTTTGTTTGTTTACAGAATCTTGCATGCAGACTGGAATGTGATTCCAGATTAAAGAAAATGCAGGCTTTGATTTTGAACAATACAGGCTTCCAGATTTGAAAGATATTGCAGGTTGTTGTTCTTAGTTTTATCAATGCAGGCTAAAAGCTTTGATTCCAGGTTTAGAAGAAAATGAACAGGCTTTTGATTGATTTGTTTTGGTTTGAGGAAAGTTTAGTTACAGATTATTTTGGAGATTGAGGAACTTGATTACTAATTTTGGTTGAGAGGATAGTTTGATTACAGATTATTTAAGAGGATTTTGTTTTGAGGATTTTAGTTTAGGCTGAAGTTTTCTTGTCTTTGAAAAAGAGAAAAAGAAATGTAGATAAGAACATATGTTTTATATAGTATAAAATGATTTAACAAATAAAAGAAAAACAAAATTACCTCATTTTGACATTTGTCATTATAGTGGTTAATTAGTTAACACTTGTTATAACAAAGCATTTGGAGAATTACACATGTCTTTTTATTTAATTTATATTTATTTTAAGTGTAAATAAATCTTTTTCTTTATTTTCTTAAACACTTATTACTTATCTATTTATATATATAAAGATAACTTTTTAAAGAACTAACCAATTATACTTATAAATAAAAGCTTATACATATATATTTAAAATCTAAAACTATTTAAATATTACCTCTTTTGAATTTCAAATTCAAATTCAAATTATATTCTTAAAATCCAATTTAAAGTAAATTATAAACAACACATCCAATTTGAAAATAACAATCTTATTTTATTAAGGTCTTTTTATTATAAAAACAATACTTTATTAATATTGTTTGAAATTAACATATTTATCAATTTTAAAATAATTCATAAAAGAGATTATAGATTACTACTATTACTAAATGAATTAGCATATCATATACAAATTATATTTTAAACTTATATATATATTCTTAAATCATATTTATTAACAATATTTAAAAAGAAAATAAATTAACCTTACTATTAATCTTTATTTAAAACCATATAGATATTTTGTTTAAATAACTTTGAAAAGCTAATATTAAATAAATCCAAATCTCCAAACTATCAATATATATATATTAGAAAAGCAAGAATTTATTTATTTATTAACTTTCAAATCAAAGGCAATCTATTTACAATATATACTCATATATATATTATAGATAGAAATCATTTTATTAACTTATAAAAGATAAAATTCACCAATTAAATATTATTTAATTAGATTATTAACCAATTCAAAATTTTATTATCAAAGATTAACAAATCAATTTAATTATTTAAACAGATTATTAAATTGATATTGTCCATAAATCCCGGGATATCACATTCTTCCCCCCTTAAAATAATTTCGTCCCCGAAATTTAAAACAAATGTAATTTAATAATCTATTTAAATCACAAGCATATATTATCATCCATATGCTAACAATCATAGCAACCAATCATCCAAACAAATAATTCTAACTATCCAGCGAAAAATTCTGAATAGAATTTCCTCGAGTTTCCCCAAGTATATATATACCGGGATACTCGCTCTACAAACAATCCAAACAACCAATACTACTAAGCTATAGAGCTCCTACTTATCTAGATCTACAAAACTAAACAGAATATCAGACTATAGACGAGTCTGACTCAACAACCAATTCCTCCAGAACTGCTGGTTCCACAACCAGAGATAGATCAAATACGTACTCCCTCAGAGATACGTAAAATACATTGAATTCCAGTTATCCAAACTGACAATTCAATCCAGTAGATCAAAGCACTTATCCAAATTAGATCACAGAAAAGATCCAAAATAACTCGGAGCTGACTTCCCAGACTTACTTAATCTTATAGCTCCTTTTTGCCAGAGAAAAACTTCACAACAACGAAGTTTCCAACTTCGAATTTCAAATTCCTTCGTCTCTTATCCACAAGACTCTTCTGGCGATCCTGAGTTGCCTACAAATCCTTCTTGATCAGCTCAACCTTCACTGATGCTTCTAGCAACAACTGGACCAGAAATAACCCAACAAAAATGATCCTCTCAAGATCTACCAATAATCCAAAACACAACTCTACTTCACCATATCAGTAGACTGAACTAACTTCTCCTATCTGGAAAAGATAAACAGGAGCACTCGCCAAACTGCTTCTGCTGCACCACTCTGATATAAGGTAGAATGAAAATGCTGATGAAGATCTCAAACACAGACTGGACAACACATCCCAGAAAATATCGGATAACTCAAGAGAATACTCAAACTATCGCAAGTCACTTTTGCGATCAACCCAGCCAACACGCAAAGAAACTGTTCTCTCTTTACCAATCAGAACAGCTTACACTTATCTATCCTATCTATCGAAGAAATGGATATACTCTACTGCTTCTGAACTCCATTTCAAAAAAACTGCTCAGCCAGAAGACTTCCTGCCAATGCAAAGAATACTCCGAGCTGCACTGCTGCCACAGATGCCAAAGACTTCTCGATCCAGAGCTTCTCGAGAAACTCGATTCCCAAACAGAATCACCATGGTGAACTCAGCCACAACACCGAAACAGACACACTTCCTCAAACTCGTTTCCAAAGAAAACATCTTTGGGAATATCCATATTCACTGCGTCCCATCACACAGCTACTTCTTCCAGAAGATACCAAGATACTATCACTCGCTTCTGTTCAACCGACAGATTCAAATTCTATTCATCCAACTTAGAAGATGGACTCCGAACCTTAACAGGTTTTCTTCAGAGATTGTGAAATCCTTACAATTGCAAAGTTCACTCGAGACGGTATTAGGTTTACAGTCTCGACAAATACACTTCCAACCTCAACACTCAGACTCCTAATCTTAGATGATAAATTATTATCATCTCAACCAATCATTACAAATACCATATATATTTAAAATGATACTTCTTATATATAGAAATTATATCTGGGTAAAATTATTTCATCTACCCTTTTTAAAACAATATTGTGTCCGTTGGCCTGGTCCAAGTGTTTAGAGATCCCTATCAATAACGTTAGCTACTCGTATTGACCAGAATCCATATACCACTCAACCGATCAATTAACACAATATAAAACCATTTTATATAACTAACAAATACGCGCTCTCATATATATATATACACTCGGACTCAAACAGGTTGCTACAGATCCTATTTCTAATGAACAATCCTTTCGAACCTAGGTATTCACTCAACCTAGTGTTCTGATATTCACTTAACCAAAAGCTTAGGCATTCGCTCAACCTATGCTCTGATACCAACTGTGACGACCTGACTTTTTCTCCACTGAAAGTCGCATCATCAATAAGAAAGAAAGGGGTAGAAAATAGAAAAGAATAGAAGAAAGAAGAGACAACACCAATGATCTCACAGCGGAACGAATAAATTATATTAATAACATAAAGAAACTATTACATAGTATACAACACTTATCAGAGTTTACACAACTATACAACACATACTAGACAGTTATAAACATCTGTCTAGATATTACAACTCAAATACAATACAAGACTCTAACACAGATATCAACACAGCGGAATACTATATCTACGAATGCCGAAGCCTCCTGCTCCATTGCTCCTCCACAATTCGTCAAAGCTAAACCTGAATCCCTTGGCTACTCGTAAAAATTTGAGTACCCAAGAGTTTATAAAACAGAAATAAACAACTTGGGTCAGACATGGGTCTAGTGTGAGTAACAGGTTAAACTTGTTTAACTTCAAAACCTTTTGAAAGAAAAGGTATCACGTAAGACTCCCCACAAATAAACATGGGTAAGTTTTTACCTTACGCTAACCAAAACATTTGATAGGAAATTCGATTGTATTATAATAAGGTCTAGGGTTTTCAAATAAATATGAAATAGCCGAAATTGTTACATTATTAAATTCCAGCATACATAAGTATACAATCAAATCCGTTATCACTTATTGGAATTTGGATTTCCATACAATGGCAGAGCTACCGGGGTACCGCTCATCACAGTACGGGGCCTAGATCACCGTACCGAGGATCACTCCCAATCCCCTGCAACACAAAGCCGGAACCATCCCTTACTGGATAATCCCGAATAAAATCACCCCACAGATGGCCGTCGCCAACTGCACCACTAAGCCGAAATAAAAGAAGGAACTCTCTAGACAGGGATGACCTTACTCTCAGTGGGTGCTACCCACGAAGCCTTGCTGCACCTCCCCTGTTTTAGCCATTCCCGGTTGATGAGGCTTGAGGTCACGATTTACCTTTAAATCAGAACACATCACTTAGAATGCTCATCGTCCACCTGACGATGTTCTGAAAGCATTCAATCCATACAAGTTCGTTCCGGGTTCGAACGAAACCGAAGGCATTATCTCGTTACACTCGTTTTGGAATCACCCTCAGAGTTAACGACAATAACCCTTGCACTTTGAATCTTCATCTTCACTTGAGATTCACGACCTATCGTTAATTTGGATCGATGTGGTATTCGGGTCTCCAAACCTGGAATTCCGGTATACGGAAACCCGATCCCGGTCTCATCGAAATCCAAAACGTATCTTTTAAGGCCAAGTTGTTTTAAGGTTAAAACAATTCATTTCAGTTATCTATACTACATGGATAGATAATTCACAATAGATAATCTACATTATCACAAACAGATAATCCATATTATCATTTCAATTTAACTAAAGCATCCATATCATAGATCAGCACATCTCTTATCAGAGATAACAATAATGCAAAGCATTCTATATTATTCATCCATCCCTAAGTAATGATTTATATCATTTCTAATTAATTTAAAGTGAATTAAATTAATTACCTCATTTTATAAATCCTTCTTACTTAATCATTAATTAAACCAATTAATTAATCATATTTAAGTATCATCTTAATTAATCAATCCTGATTAATTATACTTTAATTACCTTAAGTAATTAACTCTTAATTAATTTCACAAATTAATTAACTTAAACCATTCAGTAATTCATCTTTAATTGCTTCATCTATTAATTAATTGTATTTAATTGCATTAATCCTTAATTAATTACAATTAATTAATTACTTTAATCACTTATTATTTATTAATTAATCTTAATTAATCAATTCTTAATAACATCATTAATTATATTAATTAATGATCCTTAATTATTCTTAATTAATTATCTTATTTATATTAATAATTAATTAATCACATTTATTAATCACCTTTGATTAATTCCATTTAGTAATTAACTACTCTTAATTACTACACTTCCTAAATTAATTACTCCTTAATTAATTATCCTTTAATTAATCCCTTGATTAATTATTAAAAGTACTAAACTCAAATTACTTTTATTAAACCACCTTTAGTTAATTATATCCACTAATTAACTTTAGTTATCTTTCTAAGTAATTTATACTTTCACTAATTACTTTTAAGTAATTATCTAATAATTTTCACAGATACCCTGTAAACCCCTCTACCCCCTCGAGAAACCCCGGCCAACCCAGAGCTTCCGACCACCCCATTCTGACCAAAACTCATTTCCCGTTCATCACAGCAATGCCAACTCATTTTATCACTAAAAAATATGATTCAAGTTTTAAAAATCCTACTTTTTATTAAGAAAGCAGTTTGTAAACTTGAATCGATAATTTATGATGTTTGAATTTTCCACTTTCATTGGGTATTACTGTCCTGAGTTTCTTTCCTGAACAGTTCATTCTTATTGGCATAAGCTTTATTTTAAAAATTCTCTTTGTACTTCCCTAAACATACTTTGTTTATATATTTTGTCCCAAAAACAAATAGGTTGAGCAACAAAAATTTTTGAAGTTTCCAGACTGTTAAAAAAAAATTAAAACAGAGGCAACATCCAGATAGAAATACAAGCTTCACCTTATCAAAATTAAATGAAATGCATGTATTTCATATAACACAAATTCCTGATATTCATCACACAACTAAATTTGAAACTTGTAATATTTTTTAAAATATGAAGTTACTCACAAACAAAACATATAACAGAAACAAGCAGGCAACCAGAATCTTATATTAAAGTTTTAGAAATATTGTTACTCACCATTTAAAAGCAGAGAATCAGAGCTCCCTTTGAAACAGTTTTGATTTGCCTTGAAAACTTGAATTGCTAGCTGTTTAAATTTGTATGTTGCTTGATGTTACTGGATCTAGCATGCGTGCCATTTTCTTGTTGAGATATTGCTTTAGATCTCATGTTTTGTTTGTTTACAGAATCTTGCATGCAGACTGGAATGTGATTCCAGATTAAAGAAAATGCAGGCTTTGATTTTGAACAATACAGGCTTCCAGATTTGAAAGATATTGCAGGTTGTTGTTCTTAGTTTTATCAATGCAGGCTAAAAGCTTTGATTCCAGGTTTAGAAGAAAATGAACAGGCTTTTGATTGATTTGTTTTGGTTTGAGGAAAGTTTAGTTACAGATTATTTTGGAGATTGAGGAACTTGATTACTAATTTGGTTGAGAGGATAGTTTGATTACAGATTATTTAAGAGGATTTTGTTTTGAGGATTTTAGTTTAGGCTGAAGTTTTCTTGTCTTTGAAAAAGAGAAAAAGAAATGTAGATAAGAACATATGTTTTATATAGAATAAAATGATTTAACAAATAAAAGAAAAACAAAATTACCTCATTTTGACATTTGTCATTATAGTGGTTAATTAGTTAACACTTGTTATAACAAAGCATTTGGAGAATTACACATGTCTTTTTATTTAATTTATATTTATTTTAAGTGTAAATAAATCTTTTTCTTTATTTTCTTAAACACTTATTACTTATCTATTTATATATATAAAGATAACTTTTTAAAGAACTAACCAATTATACTTATAAATAAAAGCTTATACATATATATTTAAAATCTAAAACTATTTAAATATTACCTCTTTTGAATTTCAAATTCAAATTCAAATTATATTCTTAAAATCCAATTTAAAGTAAATTATAAACAACACATCCAATTTGAAAATAACAATCTTATTTTATTAAGGTCTTTTTATTATAAAAACAATACTTTATTAATATTGTTTGAAATTAACATATTTATCAATTTTAAAATAATTCATAAAAGAGATTATAGATTACTACTATTACTAAATGAATTAGCATATCATATACAAATTATATTTTAAACTTATATATATATTCTTAAATCATATTTATTAACAATATTTAAAAAGAAAATAAATTAACCTTACTATTAATCTTTATTTAAAACCATATAGATATTTTGTTTAAATAACTTTGAAAAGCTAATATTAAATAAATCCAAATCTCCAAACTATCAATATATATATATTAGAAAAGCAAGAATTTATTTATTTATTAACTTTCAAATCAAAGGCAATCTATTTACAATATATACTCATATATATATTATAGATAGAAATCATTTTATTAACTTATAAAAGATAAAATTCACCAATTAAATATTATTTAATTAGATTATTAACCAATTCAAAATTTTATTATCAAAGATTAACAAATCAATTTAATTATTTAAACAGATTATTAAATTGATATTGTCCATAAATCCCGGGATATCACAATTTTAAAAAAAAATTATAATAAGAGTTAAGAGTTAAAAATGTTCAAAGAGTAATTTAAATGATAATGAACATTTTAATAAAATTCTAGCTTCGTTCCTTTTCGAGGACGAAAAGTTTTAAAGGGGAGAGGAATGTGATAACCTGAATTTTTGATCATCTGATAATTGGATAATTATCTGATTTTAACTATTTAAAACATTGATTTATAAGTTAAACAAATAAATTATGTGTTGATTTAAATAGATTTTAAAATTTTAATTTGAATTTGAAATTCAAAGAATAAATATCTTAAAATAAATTGGATCTAAAAATATATGTATACGATTTTTATTAATATACGATTTGTTTTATTTTATTTTCTTTAAAGAATTTTATTTATATAAATTAAGAAATGTATTTACTAAATAGAAATTTAAATATAAAGTTTTATAAAAATATATTAACACATGCATATTACAAATGTAAGTTAAGTAACTTATGTAAATGACAAATGTAAGATTTTTAAACAAGTGTCACCATTTTATTTTATTTTCTTTTATTTTTAAAAATCATAAAACAAGGCTATAAATATATCTATCTCCTCTCTCTCTCAATTCTTTCCTATCTTCATTTACAAAACAAGAAAACTAAAAACCTGTAAACATCTTCAAACCAGAAAATTTAATCAAAGCAACAATCACTCTTTAGAAATTTAAAACCTGAATCATCAAGCAAGGTTTCCAACTTCAAAGCTAAATCAAAGCTTAGATCATATCAGCTAACAAGTTCATCTCAGATTTAAGTAGGATCAA
This sequence comes from Allium fistulosum, assembly GCA_030737815.1. Taxonomy (NCBI): domain Eukaryota; kingdom Viridiplantae; phylum Streptophyta; class Magnoliopsida; order Asparagales; family Amaryllidaceae; genus Allium; species Allium fistulosum. The sequence continues at coordinate 243,751,190 of CM060902.1, forward strand.
CTCAACTAAGCAACACAATCAAGTTTTCAAAGATCAAGTGATTCCAGTTTTCAAAAATCAGAGCATCTCAGTTTTTAAGTCTCTGACCAACATTTAAGGTGAGTAAACATTTCTTTAAAAGCTTAAATTTGTTATCCCGATGCATGAGATAAGTAGTTGAAGTAATAGATATGGTTGCATGGATGAATTAAAGCATTTGCATGTATATAAAAGTGAAGTATCGGTGCATGTCTGTGAACATGTTTATGGCTGTCTCTGTTTTGTGTACAGGCTCAATAAATTCAAATAAAATTCATATCTCTTTATATAAACAGTTTAAGGTTATGATCTTTAAAAGGAATCTGTTTATAATAACTAAACTCGATTTTTAAAATATTTTTAAAAGTATAAATTGCAAAAAAATATTACTGGAAGTTGAAAAGAACAGAGAAGATCAATTAATGTCAAAAATTTGATTGTTCAATTTCCATGCTTTGATTATATAATCAAATTCGTTTTCGAAAATAATGAATTTTGATAATAGTTTTCAAGATTTTTAAGTTTGGGATTGTGGGGATTTCTCGAGTTGAACGAAAATCTATTTTTCGACGATTTCTGGCGATCAGATGAGTGAGGAACGTGGAGATCGTTGCTGGAGATAGCTTGCTGATCGAGGAGCTTGGGAAAATTAGCCAGAAATTTTTCTGATCACCATGGTGGCATGTCGAGGGCAGAGTAGGGTTTAAGGTCGTATTCTGGTCGAAGATGAAATTTAGGCTACCGCATCGTCACTAGAACATCGGACTAAATCAGGTGTGGGGGAAAATGAAGTGTGGTCTTCGGCAGAACTATGGACGGGGTTTAGTGGATTCTGGTGGTCGGAGGCGTTGGGTCAAGGGGGTTTTAAGTCGATCGGTTTGTTCCAGTGGTCCCAGTTTTGCTCGATTCCGATTTGTGTTCGATTTTTGGAAACTGAGTGGCTGAATCGTTAGTGGTGGTGGTCGCCGTCAGGTTGGAGGTGACGGCGAGGATCGGAGTGGCGAAGTCCAGGCGTGCACGTGCACGAGTTCCTATTGTATCTGTGGCCATTGCTGTGATGTTGAGTTTGGGAAGAAGGGTTGCGACTCGGAGTCGACCTTGGGTTTTTGGTTGATGGCCTCGAAGTTATACTCGGGGATTTCTAGGGAAAATTAAGTAGTGGCTCTGGTTGTTTATTTTAAGTTACCAGGTTATAAAATTTAAAAAGGAAATCAGGTTTTAAAATCTGAAGCAAATCATACCAGGTTTCAAATGTTTAAAAGAAAACCAGATTTGAAAGCAAAAACAAAAGGAAAATTGCAACCAGTTTTCAAAGTAAATAGAATGAACAAGTTTTCAAAACCATTATCAAACAAGTTTCAAAATATAAGTATATTAAAAACTTTAATTATGAGATGTTTGAATGAATTAATTTCAAACTTTTGAATTCAAATAAGTAATGATGAAACTAAGTAAATAATTAAAGTATATGGTTTATCTTAATTGTTTAAGATTTACAAATTGGAATATAATTTCTTAATGTAAATAATAGATAGTTAATTACTTAGTATAAGTGATTAAAGAGTAATTACTGAATATAATTAATTATAGGATAGTTAATGACTTAATGTGATTAATTAAAGTTTAATAAATGAATGAAATTAGTTAAAGGTAATTAACTAATGGAAATGATTAAGGGTTAATCACTTGATGATATCAATTAAAGGATAATTAATATAATTGAATTAAAGTTAATTAGTTAAAGATCAATTAATTAAAGGATTAAGGTTAATTAATAATGTGATTAATTACTAGTTAAGGTAATTAATTAAAAGAGAGTAATTAATTAAGGAAGAAATTAAGGATCATTAATTTATATAATAAATAATTAAGGGTTCATTAATTAAGATTAATTAATGAATATGGTTAATTAAATATTAATTATTTAATTATAGTAATTTAATGATAGTAATTAAAAGTAAATTATTGTGTATGGTTAAGGATAATTACTTGAATGTAATTAAAGATAATTAATCAAAGGAGATTAATTAAGGAAGATCATTAAGAGATAATTTATTTATTTGTAATTAATTAGGGTTAAGGTAATCCAAGTAATTAAAGGATAGTAATTAATAAATAAAGGTTAATTAAATTGATTAAGAGTTAATTAAACTTGCTTATGGATGATTGATTGATATTAATACTCGATGATTTAGGTATGATATCTATTATATATGCTGCTTTGTGAGATGAATGTTTGATATGAATTATTTATTGTGATATTGTGATTTATCTATCTGTTTATATCATCCTGAATATAAGTTTAAATGTTTAAACCCTTAAACAACTTGGACATTTAAAATGATGACATTTGAATTCGAAGAGACCGGGGTCGGGTATTAATAAATATCCGAAACCACTTCGATTTGAAATCATCTAAAATACTTTATAGATTGATATGTGAAACTAATAGGCTGGTTGGGATAAAATGGACCATTTAAACTAAGTTGGATACTTAGATAATATTTTGTGGAAATAAGTGTTGACTATATAAGTTGTTTACTTGTAATAATGTACGAGTTACCCCGGGTTTTAAATAAGTTCTATAGATTGGAATTTCTTGTTAGATGGGTTTACTCACGCTGGTTTCCAGCCTGACCCGGGTGTTACTTTGATGTAATGCTCGGGTCAGACCGAGTATTACAGATTTTCAGGTAAGGACGTTCTGGAGCTCAGGAGGCGAGCTGGATGGCAGGAACGTATGGAGTGTATTCCACTGTGATATATTGTTATTTATTTAGGACAAGTTATTTTAACTGTCCAGTGATTGTGAAATGTTGTAACTCTGATATATTAAAATGTGATTGACTAATATAGTTTTCTTTGTATAACTGATATTATTATTTGATATTGTATTTTGATCCGCTGCGAATGTGAGAATCTGTGTCTTGTTCTGTTTCTTTCTTCTATCTCTTTTCTTTTTCTCCTAACTATCTGGAATTTTCGGGTTCGAAAATTCCGGGTCGTTACAATTTACAATTGTAAGTGAATAAAATTGAAACTGAATGTTGAAAACAAATTTGAATAAAGTGAACTAGAATTTGTGATGAATTAGTAAATGAAACTAATTTAAAATAGTGCAGTTGTGAATGAAAGATAATTGATAAATTCAATATTCAGAAGTTAAATAGAATTGAAATTGTGAATTGAATTCAAATGAAATTTGAAATGTAAAATTGAATGATAATAGATATATAACTTCAATAGTGAAGTAAAAATGTATAAGTAGTTTATATTGAAAATTTTGTAATGGAATGTGCAAAAATGATTCGAATATATGTAACTAGATATTATGGCTAGTAGGATATACAGGTGTTATAAATTGGATTTGATTTCAAAGATAATTTGAATTGCTCGACAAAAGGTAAGTATTTGAATTATAATATGAGATTTGATGACTTTCTTGTCTAGCCGCTTGGCTTTTTCTTTTTCTTTTTGAAATCTGAGAGTCCGTAGGGACGTTTTGTAGTCGTGCCGTATTAGCCGCGCAAAGGAGACGCTGGCGAAATTTTTCGAAAATTTAGAGTGTTAGAAAATTTTTGAGAAAATTTTGAATATTTAAATTTGAATTTGAATTTTGAAGTAAACAATGTTGTTGAAAACTTATAATTAAAATTGGAAAGCTAGTTGAATAAATAACGAATCTTTAGTAGAAAGATTTGTTTTGATAAATTTGATAAAACTATTGGGTTGTGAAAAATAGTAAACGAGTTAAGGATCTTTTTTCCTAACTTGTAATTTCGGGACGAAATTCTTTTAAGGAGGGAAGTCTGTAACGACCCAGAATTTTGAACAAATTAAATTGAAAATATTTAATTAATTTTAAATATTTGAACGATGATTTAATTTGAATCCCCGATATAACTTTGAATCTGACGATTAAATTATAAAATTTAATCTGTTGATAGTCAAATAAAAATTTAAATCTTCAATTTAAAGTTGAAGAAAAATATTTCAAAAGCTTTTAAAATTCGTATTGATAATTCTGAAGATATTAGAAGCTTCAGAATCTAATTTCGAATTGATTTGATCAGTTTTGAAATTAAAATCGTTCGAACCGATATTTAAAAATAGCCGTCCGAGGCACAGTCTCGGAATTCGACGAAACCAGTTCCATTGGGTCCGTAACGTTAAATTGTCACCGGGTTTTAAATTTCGTATCGTTCGGAGTTGCTGGGTGAGAATACGACACATAAACGCGTTAAAGTTTAAATCAAATACAATTTAAATTTAAAAATTTAAATTTTGCCGACATCAGTTTAGGGAGGCACGATACTCTCCCCTAACTCACGCCTAAGATCGCGCCTAATACCACGCAAAGAATCACGGAACAAAACACGTTCTCCTGTAAACCATGTTCTTTTGTCTCTCCCTCCTTCATTTTATTTCAAACGAGAACAAAATCAAAATGAAAGAAAAATTATGGTAGATAAAAAAATGAAGTTTCTTCCTCTGCTTGTCTCCAAATCAAAATCCCGTATACCCTTCTTCAAATCAGAAAATCACGAAACCCCTCTTCTCTAAATCAACTCGTCTCGAGTTCGACTGGGCAGGTCGCGATTTTTCTCGATAGGAGGTGGTGTCGCGTTCGAATAGGCGAGGGGAGCACGCGAAGCATTGAGGGCGTTTCGTTCGCAAGTAGGGGAGGAGCTCGTTCTCGAGCGAACTGAACGTGGCAACTTCGGCGATGGCGAGGGCCGTGGGGAGGCAGTGACTGGCGATTACTCAAAGGCGATCTCGAGCTGAGGAGGCGGAGCTAGAGTTCGCGACTGGGTGTGCGCGTGTGGAGGGCTCGACGTGGCGACTCAAGAGCAAGGCGAAGTGTGGTTGTGAACTAGGTAGGGCGAAGCCTGGTTTTCGAAGGCGGCGTTGAACTCGAGCTCGAGCACGAGATACTTGGCCAGTCATATGCTCAGCTAGGGTCGCGAGTTCGTCTGAGTGATGGCAATTGTGATTGTCTGTGAGGTATTCCCTTTCATTTTATATACCTGTAAATTCTCTAATATATATACACCGATTTGAAGAAAGATATATATTCACCTGCATTTTAAGTAATTTTTATATTTACAGATAGTTGTTTGAAAATAATTGACTAAGGTGATTCCTTTTGTTTAAGTAACTTATTTAAAATTCATATTAGCTACTAAAAATAATTTAAAGAAAGAGAACTTAGTTTTAAAATTTTAAATTGAAGTTAGATAAATTTAATTAAAGGAGAAGTTGTTAATTAAAACTATCATAACGGAAAATTGATAGTTCGATTTAATTCGAATGATAATAGATTTGTATAATTGTTTATACAAGGTTAAAAATCGAGAAAATCGAGCCGAAAAAGAAATGGATGGCAAATTTAAAGCTGAGGTGAGATTTTTCTCACTCAAAATAAATTTTGTATTGCAGTTATTTATTGATTGATATGATTGATGTTTGGATGTGATATTAGATATAGTAGGGTATATCTATATATATATAGCAATATATACATATTGGCATATGTATATATTGTATTGATTGATTTCCCGCCTCGTATAGCGGATGAGACCCTATTGCGCCGTTAGTAAGCGGATATTTTTATAAAACACATATACCGCGATATTCCACCTCGAAGTGGAATGGGTATTGTGCTAACATCTGTGGATGCAGGGAAACAGGTTGGAGGGATCCAACTGGATTCCACACCAGTATTTATTTATTTACAGATATTGATGTATATTCTGTTATCATATGTTGATATATGATGTTTGATGTGGTGATTGACTAATTGGTGCTGTTGCATCATCGGATTCAGTTTTGAAATTTGAAAATAACGACCTTTACTTTAAAAAGGATTTTAAAGTGATTTATGAAAGTAGACATTTTATTGAATTTTTGAATTGATTTATTTCAAATAAATAAACGTCTAAAATTTTAAAGTTATAAAAGTTAAGATTTTTGTGAAATAAAATCAAAGTGTGATTTTTGAAATAAAAGTTAAGAAATTTATGAAATGGTTTAAATTGGGATTTCTAGTATTATAAACGGGTTATTTAAAAGATGTACAAAAATGGATATTTATAAATTTGAAATATTGGGATTATAAGACAAGTTTCTATAAGTGTTAAAATGAAGTATAAATGGGATTTCATAAGTTAATGAAATCTGAAAGTTTTAAATTTTGTGAAGTTTAAAAGAACGATTCCTTTTAAAATAAATGAATTATAAGTTATATTAACTTATAAGATGGACCTTTGGTATATACATTGAGTTATAAATTGAATGGATCATTAAAGAAGATTTATAAATCGAAGTTGTTAGAAAAATAGAATTGAACTAAAATCACTTATTTTGATAAGTGAATTTTAGAAGTTAATAAAGGAAGATTTATAAATCAAAGTTGTTATAAAAGAGAAACAAAATTTATAAACATTGTTTTATAAATTCGAAATCAATTGAAATTGATAAATTAAATGTAGAAAGTTATTAAAGGAAATATATTCACGATTTTGGATAGCGAATTATCCTTGAAATAAATGTGTAGAAAAGACTGAAATTTGGTTAGTGAAGTATATTCACGATTTTGGACAGTGAATATATTGTTAAGTAAAATGGATTTATTTTGTAGAAGTGATATTAAAAATGAAGTTAAACATTTTAAAGATGTTTTAAAATGTATTATGAATCGAAAGCATAGATTTCAACAGTTCTTGTTGAAATAGACGTTTTCGAAAAATAAGGAAATGGTGGACTATAACACTGTTGTTATAGTAAATGATTTCCGAAAGGAAATATTTTTTATCTAGTATTGGGATTTATATATCTATCTTAATTCCGAATCCCTATACTAGTGACTTTGAGTCGTCGTACTGATGTTTTACGTAACATTCGTTTTGACTCAAATAGATGTTGTTATAATAAATGTTTTCCTTAAAGAATGAATATATACTTAATTTGATTTAAGTATATCGAATATTTTTAAATGTTGAAAATAAATAGATTTGTGAAATACTTATTATTAAATAAGTATGGAATTGTTTTTCCAATAATGAAATGAAATGTTTTTGAGAATTTATCTTCTTAAAGATAAATTTAAATTGAATATTGAAATCGATTTGAAAATCGAATATCAGTAGATATTTTGAAATATAAATTCACTATGGAATTTATAAAGGAAATGGAAACTGTTTAGAAAAATAAATATTGAATTATTTTTGAAGTGTGGAAATTTTATATCTAGTAAAGATATTTTTGAAGATGAAATAATTTGGAAAATTATTTGGAATCTGATGATGTTGCGCATCTTTATTGATAGTTAAATAACCGACTATCAATAATTACCTTGAATGATATTTGTTGTGAATTGGATGAATTTGAATGCCACACTTGTTTTTGAATAATCGCTCACTATTCGGGTTAGCCGGGAAAGGACCATGGGGTCGTATAACCCATTCCGAATATGTGATACGTCGTTATGAATTGCATTCGAAGACCGGTGTTGAAGACCGGATATTTTTGAAAACGGAAGGATTACCGTCGAGTTACTCTACATCGGCTGATCTCCGGTTTAGAGGTTTTATCACCCTTAGTGACGGGAAGTCCGGACGTGATTGAAAATTATCCGGAATTGCAAGGGCTTCGTGAGAAGTGCCTTCGGTTATGTTCGATCCCGGAACAGACTTGTATGGATTGTGTGTCTGACGTTACAATTTGAGATATAAAGCTGATTTCTTTCAAATACATTTCTGTTGGTGGCGGAGAATTTATTCTCTTAGCTTAACACCCTTCTCTGAGACGTACGAGCTCAGAGGTTATGTAGTTGAAATTCATCAGCGATATATCCCAATTTGGTAACGTGGCATACTGAGTGTTGCTGTGAAATGATCAGTGTTTGATCATTTGCGATATGATCATTTGTTTGATCTTATATCTTTGTGATCATAGGTTGATCATTTTGTTTGACCCGAAGCATGGCTTTGTAGAAAGCGTAGCTTTGTGGACGAGATTTCATCGAGCCTCACACCCCGGAAATGGTCAAAACAGGAAGGATGCGGCAAGGTTCTAGGGAGTAGCGCCCCTTAGTGTATGTCATTCCTTCTGGATAAAGGTGGTATCATGGTATGGAGCCCAGATACTTAACCTCTGTGGTTGCTGCAAATTTATTACTTTGTGGTTGTTGCGAATCGGGGATCCTCGGGAAGATCGGTGACGATCGGGGGATGGCATACGCGTGTCAGTAGTTACCTATTTTTGCAGAGGTAACCCGACCTTGTGTTGGCAGAGATCCGGTTAGGTTCTCGGGTCGTCTATTCCAGGGACGTACCCATCGTGGATAGGAAGTTCCTTAGCCTGACCATTTGTTGGAAATCCAAAGAAACAATACGAGACTTGTACGGTTTTAGTTGTAGAACCTGCCATTCACTTATGGTGGTCACCACTGTTTGGATGGTAGCTATAATAGGCATAGTTCGGAATGTCTATGCTGGCTAAGATTTATATTATATTTTCGAAATGTTTTCTACACTATGCACTAATAATAATATCAAAAAGGATTTGATTTTGCGTAGTAAGCATTTTTGACTATCATAAGAAGAAATCTCCTCCAATTCTGCGTTCGCATTGTGTTTGTGGTGGGAGGTCTTATGGTAGTTTCATTTTCCAAAAGCATTGCGAATTTGTTTTATTTTCTTTGTGAAAAATAACTGTTTTACGATCTCACACCAGTCTTGCTATATTACAGCATCCTATACTTTATTTTATTACGCTGTGTATTCTATATGAGGACAAGTTTATATAACTGTCCATTGTTGTATATTGACTCTGATGATTGATGTATGTATAAACTGATATAGCTCTTTATTTTAAAAGACTAGTGTTTATTTATTATATATTGTTCCGCTGCGATGTGTAAGATTCTGATATTGTTTTCTGTTCTGTGTTTTCTGTTGTTGTTCTTCGTTCTTCTTCTCTCTTTCTTGTTCTTCTCTATTTTCTTCTTTCTTCTTCCTTCTTCTACTCTTTTCTTCTTCTTCTACCTTTTTCTTCTTTTTAAAACCATAACTTTTCGGGTTTTCGGCATTCGATGGCTCGACAGTCGATAAAGTGAGTATCGATGTCGAATTTTCGAAAGTCGAAAATTTCGGGATGTTACACATACTTCTGCAATTCAATTGTGAAATTCATTTTCCAAAACATAATCGTAGCAAAGCCACAGAATGGTCTCTCCACTTCGAAACTTGAAAATGAATGTCGATGACGCGACCGCCATCACCGAAATTATTTTCCCGCGACAAAGAAGGAGAGCACTGATTTCAACATTAAAAATTCTTTGAAACATTTCTATTTGAAAATACTTTAAATAATATACACTTTAAAACTTTAAAACCAAAGTTTGAAATCATTGGAAATTAAATTCTCATATTCTTGACTTAAATTCATTTCAATTCCAAATCAATTTATAAACCATGTTTATAAATTCATTTATAGAACAATAATGAAAATCAAATATTATCATTTCAAACAACCAATTTAATTAACTTATTAAATTCTAGAAAATTTTACTTATGTATATATAATATAATCATACAAATTTATTTCATTTACCAAATTTGAGAATAATATTGTGTCAGTTTGCTCTGTTCAAGTGTTTTGGAAATCCTATCGATATCGCTGAATCGAAAACCCAAATCAACATCAACAACTTAAACAACACACTATAAAACATTTTTATATTAATTACAAATACACTCCCTCACTCGATAATTTCAGAATAGATTTCAAAGCAAGGATAGAGATTCAAATTAGAGGAACTCTATTCAATTAAAATTCTGATTCGAGATAAGCTCGATAGGGAGATAAGATGATTGAATTTCAAACAGGAAGATGGATAAACTTATATAAATCGCGGGCGACCTTAACCGGGTCAACCGTGACTTCATAAATAAGATCGATGCAGAATTCTGAGGCTAATCGACATTCGATCGCAAGAGATAGAATTCGAGTATAGCAAAAGATAGCAGCATTATAGACCGAGGATACAGAAATCTCCAGTGAATCAATACCGATTGTAAAGGAGTTTCACCCCTTTACAGATTATTCAAAGATTGGCGAGACCGCCGATTTATTATAGAGATCATTCGAAGTGGAGTTATGGGATACTCCAGAATCAAGAAGCATGAATAGGGGAGATAAGGATGGATTTTGGAACCGAAGGGGACGTTCCAAAATTCAAAGGAAACCGAGTAAAATGGAAGAGATTCAAGCTCGAACGAAAGTGATTTTGTAATTAAATTTACTATATATGCCAAGTTTGCCTAAAACCAGAGCTCTGATACCACATGTAACAGCCCGATATTTTCAACCATTCGCATCCATACATGTCGGACTTGAATTGCTCAAAATATTAGATTGTTAATTTAAATTTGGCAAATCCCAGCATATACAGTAAATAAAGATCACAGAATCACAGACACGGAGTAATATAACAATAATGCAGTGGAAACAAAATAATAGTAGTTCATTAAGCTACTATATATATATATAACAGAGTTAAATAAGATACAACAGAGGTATTGAATACATAGATGTCTTAATACATTAGTCAAATACAAGATCAGAATACATCACTTGAATCAACTGAACAACTGCAAGCTGAATAGATATAACTGGATCTCCAAGTGAAGATCCAACTCCAAAGGTGAGTCTCGAATGTTGAATCACTCAGAAAAATAGTTTTGAAAAATGGTTTTAAATTAATAGTAGTTTTTCATTAAAGAAAGAATTCCAATTAAATTACAAAGATATCCAACCCAACAACTTCCAATTTCAGCGGCAAGTATATCAATGATATTAGAATATAAGATGTACATATGTCATCATTTTGCAAAGTCACATTCGATCGCTCGCTCGATCACACAAGTTCGCTTTCAAACTAGTATTGTCCATTCGACTTCCCTAATGCGGATTTTGATATGGTTTCTCGACTAGAAACCATCAGTCTCCTTGCATAGCCATAAAATGATAGAGAATTCTAGAATCAAGTCCAAAATCCACATCAAATATTCGCCATCAAGAATCAAATGAAAAATCCTAACACGAAATGGTGTAATTCACCTCGAACTTGTGTACTCAAACTTGGATCAATTTAATTATGCGAATAAAATAGCATACGTACAACTTATGTATCTATTCCAACTTGTTCAATATATAGTTTTATAAAGATGTTACCCAGTTAAAACATTTAAACTAAATTTTATTCAAAATATTTTGAAGCCCAAATTCTTTTCAAAACATTTCAAATCTAAATTTCATATTAGAAAATTCAAAATAGCCTTATTCGTTTACTTAACAAAACAGTTTCAACTTATTTAAATCATATCACTACATACTTTAACATACATACCAAACTATTTTACTTTATACTTTTCAAAATTTCTTAGCTTTGAAAAGTTAACCTTGATTTGGAAGTGCTCGAACCTTCAAAATAGTCGTAGAAATCATATTTCAATCCAAGGGTTGGGAATCACAATTAAATCAGTAAATCAATTCCAAAAATAGGGTTATATCAAATCAAATCCAAAACTCAAGGACTGAACACCGGCTCATTTCAAATTGTTTCAAATATATATACATATATCTTTCGAATATCAAATCACACTTTAGAATTTGGAATCAAAATATGTTTCACAAGTCAATTGTTTAACAAAGCTACCGAAGTGGCCTCTCCCCCACTCTGAAAATCGAAAATCGATGTCGATGATTCATGCATTCATCACCGAAATTATTTTCCAGCGACATAAGTGGATTCTGGACTTCTATTTTCTCAAATTTCTTTTGAAATTTCTTTGAAATCATTTGAAACTTATTAAAATCATTTGAAACATTTCATATTCGAAAAATATTTTCAAATCATATTATTAATTATTTCAAAATATTAAAATCAGTTCCAAAATGCCGGAATTCAATCACTCAAATTCAGATTCAAAGCCTTCAGTTATAAATCATTTTATATGAAACCATTCCTTATAAATTTTCAAAATTCCAAATCCTTTCGAAACTTCAAATTCTCATTTTAAAAGGGTATATAATCTTTATCGAAAACATTTCACCTTTATATATAAAATATGGTCATCCTTATCAAAATAATAACTTTGATTAATACACAATTTTCAAAGGACAATCAACCACAAATTTTTCAAGGGATGATTCAAGGATGGATTTCAAAGCAAAACAGAGATTCAAATTTAGAGGAACTCTAATCAAATAGAATTCTGATTCAAAGATAATCACAAACGAAGATAAGATCATTAAATTACCAAATAGAAGATGGATAAGCCTATATAAATCGTGGGCGACCTTAATAGGGTCAACCCTGACTTCAGGAATATAATCGATGTGAAAATCTAAGGCAAATCGACCTTCGATCGCTAGAGATAAAATCTAAATATAGCAGAAGATAGAAAACATCGTAAACTGAGGATACAGAAATCTCCGGTGAATCAATGCCAATTATAAGGGAGTTTCACCCTTTTACAAATCATTCAAAGATTGGCGGAATCGCCACCCTATAAAGGTCATTCAAAGTGGAGTTACAGAATTCTCCATAGATTAAAGGAATACAAATAGGGAAAACATGAATAGATTTCGGAACAAGTGGGAGCATTTCAAAGTTCAAAGGAATCCTAATCGATAAGAATCCAAACCAAGATTAGAGATACATAACCTATTTTAATACAAAAGAATTCCCATTCAAAATTTGAAAAAGACTCAAATTCATAACATACGAAAACAGAAGCAAAAATATCTTTAGTTGGACAACTTCAGCTAAGCAAAAGATACAATAGAGTTTACTCAAAGCAACCTAACAAACTACTGATTTTGCCATACCCAAAATAGATTCCTATCAACAATGGATCTTGTAACGACCCGTAAATTTAACTGGTTTTAATAACGTTATTAATTGAAATTTTGCGAAATTTTAAACGATAAAATTTTGAAATATAAATTTGATATTTGGAATGCGTCTAGTTAAACATAGCAACTGGTAAATTTTCGTCCGAAAATATGAAAGTTTATTTCGCGTGTAAATTTACTACAATTTAATCAGTTAAAAAGCGATGAAAATAAAACGTTTTCGAAACCTAAATATTTTTACATAGAAAAATTCTAAATCATCTTCTGAGCGAGATGGCATTTTTCGTTTTTCAAAATTCGGACTTCTTTAGCTCCGTCGATCTTATTTCTCTGCGTTTTCTTGCACTTTCCGCTAATAGAAAATTCGAATTTTCATAATTCAATCATACCACTGATATCTGTATACCGTTCTGATCATCCCGTCGTGCTGACTTCAGTAGTATATTAGCTTCTGTATTCTGAAGACCGGTACGCGACAGAACGATAGTAGCGGTGCATTGTATCGGTATCATAAATGGTCACTTTACATTTCTCATTCGGTTTCAGATTTGAAACTTGCCGCCTAAACAAAATTAATTAATTTAATAACTTTTCCGGAATCAAAGCATTAGACCATGGCTCTTTCATCATTTCCTATGTCTATTCAGTCAGTTTCCACCATGCTGAAAAAAAAACAAATAGGCAGTTGCTTTTATTTTTCAAGAAATAATCATTTGACGTTTGCTATTCGTATGGTATCAATCTATATTAACATTCATTCATCCTTCTCTTTCCATTCTTATCTTCCTTCCATTTTCTTTCTCTCCCATCTCCTGTACTTCCCTCACGTGATGTTTCTGACCTTCGTTCAACTCTACCCTTCGCCCACCAACCACCGTGCCTCCGCCTCCATCATACAATCTCCCACCGAAGCACTACCTAACATCCTCCTCCATCGGCCGCAACCATAGCTCCGTCGCCGTACTTAGCCTCACCCTGCCCTATACCATTTCCGTTTGCCTTCTCTTTCGAGCAGCTCCATCAATTAAGCTAGTTTCGGCCATTTCCCTTCGTGCCTTCATTCCAACCTCCTGACTTTGGCTCCGCCACCACCTCCAGTAGCCGTATCTTGAGTGCCTCCCCACCTAGCCTCCTCACTCTCAAAGCCGAGCAAGCACTGATGTATGCATTTATATATGTATAGTCATGTATATACATATAAAACTATATAGGTAAGTATTATTATATAGTGATTTTGCTGTTTATATATAAGTAATACATAAGGAGGTTCGTCTATATTGGTAATATGTCCAGGTGTTATTGTTAAACTATTGCGTTATGGCATACAATCTGGTGGTGTATATATAAATATATATGTCCTTTTCATTTCAGCACTTCATATATATAATTTCGATTCTGAAATGTTGAAAACTATAGTAGTTTTGTGCCTAGGGTATTATGTTTACAGTATATATATTGGTTTTGCACATCTTTGGTTAATAGTCTAATCTGTATATATGGTTTATAAATGAAATCATACATACAGGTTCATAGATCTGCATATATTTATTTACATAAGTTATATGTAGCTGTTGTTATATACTTAAAGTATTCATGGGTTTATGTAGATAGGTATATATATAATATGATGTTAGCTTGATGTATATAATTGATTATCTCCTCAGGTTATGTTTTATCTATGTATGTAAGCTATACTATATTGGTATTATGATAATATCTTATTTATGTGAGGTTTATAAATTGGTAGATATGAGTATTTTATATTACAAAGTTGCAACCAAACCGATTTTGCACTTGTTTCCATGTATATTTTTTTTTCTGAACATCAGTTAGACTTCATGTTCACGATATCATATCTCACTCATGTTTTATCGGAATGGGTTGATTCTATTTTTTAAAAAGAGTCGAAGTTACCTAGTTTATTCCTGTCAAATTTCAGCAAAATCTGACATCGTTTGATTAGTGGTCGAGGATCTGGAAGTTAGACCCAGGCAGTTGTTCTTTTGTACTTGAAATTATTTTACACTGCTGCAAACACGACCTGAGTTCATGTTTGACGCATCGTATCTCTTCTGTCTTAAGTCGGAATATTGTGATTCCCTTTTTGTTTAAAAGATAAAGTTTTCTACTTTCTGTATATAAAATTTTAGCTTCATACGAGGTGGTTCAATCCTCTGTTTCTTACCTGAAAGTCAGACCCAAAGGGGTTTTCAGACCTGAACAATTGACAGTCGCAACATGGCCTGAGTCTATGTTCGTGACATCGTAACTTTTCTCGTCTCTTGTCCAAATCAAGTGATTCTTTTGCAGTTTGAAATACAAGTTTTGATCTTTATTCATACCAAATTTCAGACCATTTCGATCTCGGTAGCACATAGAATTATATTGTTAAACTTTGACGCAGGACATGTTTTTTATTTTTATTTTTATTTGTTGCTATGTTGAATGTTTTGATTTGATTTCGGCAATTCCTATTTAACAGCTTTGCTCGTCGATTCGTGCCAATCTAGTTTATTTCGGAAGTCGTGCTTGCAATTCGTAACTCAACTTCGTTGTCTATTCTCGTTCTCTAGTCTCGAAAGGTGAGCAATCACTCACGATTAACGTTCTTTTATTTATTAAATTTGATTTCAATTGAAACGACAATTGAAATATGCTACTGTTATTTATTGCATTGTTATTTATGTATCAGTTCACCTCTGACATCTGACACCATTACCTGTTATTTACACGATGATAATTCCATTTGATTAATAATTGACTGATTGATTGTTGCTTATATTGGATGTTAAATTGTAATGTATAAAGTGATAAATAGTATGCAATTGAATTTGACGTAGGATAGTTAAAATTTTGAATCGAACATATGTGTTGAATTTGATTAGTTAAATTTGTATAATATGACCCCTTTTAAATGATAAATTAATTGACATGTAGGATTTGATTAATTACACCTTGAACCATTGAATGTATGTTGTTTAAATTGATGAAGTATGAAATTGTAAATTGAATGACAAGTGAAAAACCGTAATGTAATCATCTTTAATCTACATGAAATGATAGTGTAGATTCTAGAAATAATTATATTAATTTACACAAACAACAATGTGAATTAATATGATTATTTCGTGATTATTTGAATTGATTATTGGATTGTTATTGATGTTTGCTATTGCTTGTTTATTTACTTTGACACCATCCCAGTTATCACACTGCAAGTTCCCTTTGTTATGCTTTGATTTTTGAATTGAAATGGAATCGGGTTGAAATGATAAATACCCAAATTGAACTTTGGTATAGGATAGAGAATTAAATAAAACCCGATTGGTCAATACTTTGATTTAAAAAAAATGAAAATTTTATTTGAATAAATAAAATAGTTTTGAAATGAAGTTGGAATTTGAATTTTAATGAAAGGAAATGTTAATATTTAATAATCTGAATCAAAATATTAACATAGTAGATGATGAATGAACGTTGTTTTAAAATTAATTATTTAATAATTAAATTTGGAATTATTAATAATTAAATTTGGAATTATTAATTAAGTTTGAAATTATTTAATAATTAAGTTTTGAAATTATTTAATAATTAAATAAGATTGAATTATTTAATAATTAAATAAATTGAATTCTTTAATAAGTGGAATTGAACTTCTTGAATAAGTGAAATTAAGTTTCTTTATAAATTGAGTTTTGAAATTGTAACTAAGTAAATAAATAAGTGAAATTGAATTTCTCTAACAAGAAATAAAATGTGATTTATTGAAATTAATTTAAGACTTGTAATTTAAAGAATTGATTTGACAAATCTAATTTAATTCAATTTGAAGTTTTGATATAATGAAGTTGAACTTAAGTAATTGATTTAATGAATTGGAAATTAAATAGAAATTGTTTTGAATGATAAATTAACTTAACGAATATTGAATGAAATCAATCAATGATTTAAAATTGATTTGAATGTTAATTTAAATTAATTTAAATGATTTCGAAATGAAACTTATATACGAATTTAAATGAATATTTGAATTGCTTTAAATAAAATTTTGAAATTGAATTATAGAGTTTTGAAAGGGTAATTTGGAAGTTTTGAAACGTAAATTATGGAAATTGTTTTAGAAAGACAAATGAAATGTTGATTTATAAATTCTAATTGAAATTGAAATTGATTCTGTTTTGAAATATATTAAACGACCAATCGGTGTAACAATTACGAAAGTTATTAAAGAGACTGGAATCGGTTAGGGACATACTCTCTGTCTAAACCGAAAACCACTTTAATAACTATACGTGGAGTGTGATCCAGAATGAAGTGGTTGGAATGATGTACGTGATGACTGAAGAAAGAGAACGATAATGGATAGCCTTGACACTCATGTCAAATTGGAAATGACTAAAACAGGAGCCGTGCCGGGCCAAATGGGGGTTAGCTACCTCGAGCGAACACACTTCTACGAAAACTACTCATTACTTGTTGTCGATTTGTGCACCCTTGATTTTGGGAGTGTTGTTTCGCGGTGTTGCGATCGCTGCGGCGATGCGTTTTCACCAGTCCGGATCAGGCAAACGGTAGTTTCACTACCTTAGGTATTGCCTCATGTGCCTTGTCATACTTGTATCCCTATATACGCGACCACTACGATTTGTTTTGTGTTATACCTATGGAGTACTCCCTAATATCCCACTAGTTTACGGTGGAGTTTACAGTGCTGTATAGACTATAACGCTTATATAAAATGTGTTAAGGGGGATAATGGTAACGCCTTAACACTATTTTGATATCTTATATTACTGATAGGCATTATCTACTTATCGTACACTACTACATAGTAGATAGTTTAACGGATCCTTAAAGGATGGTTATTCCAAACATCCTTTGAGTTACTTGTATTTCAATTGCTATTTCACTTGAGTTGGATTTATTGATATAAGAATGTTAATCCTGACTCGAGTGTTTTGTGTTTTGCTTTACGCTCGGGTCAGACCGAGTGTACCAGTATTCGAGACTCGCCTTTGGAGTTGGAGCTTCGCTTGTAGATCCAGCTATCTATCCAGCTTTCAGATATCCAGTTGATTCCAGTGATGTATTCTGATTCTTGTATTTGACTATTGTAATCGAGACTTCTATTGTACCTTATTTTACTTTGATATGTATATAGTAGCTTCATGAACTACTATCTTTTACTTCTGCTGCATTTATTACTCTGTGTCTGTGATCTGTGATTACTTATTTACTGTATATGTTCAGTTTTGCCAAATATAATTAAAAATTCGGTATTTTGAATCATTCAAGTTCGACATGTGCGGATGCGAATGGTCCAAAATACCGGGTTGTTACAGTTGGTATCAGAGCTTTGGTAGCTCTAGGCAAAACTTAGCATATAGGTTAAATGTATTTACAAAATCACTCCCATTCGAGTTTCAATCTCTTCCTTTTGATTCGATTTCTTTGAATTTTGGAACGTTCCCCACGGTTCAAAATTTCATTCGTGTCCCTCACTATTCGACTTCCTTCAATTCTGGAGCATCACATAACTCCACTTTGAATGACCCTTATAATGAATCGGCGGTCTTGCCAAACTTCGAATGATTTGTAAAGGGGTGAAACTCCTTTACAATAGGCATTGATTTACCGGAGATTCTGTATCCTCGGTTTACGATGCTATCTATCTCCTGCTATACCTGAATTTTATTTCTTGAGATCGAATGTCGATTTACCTTAGAATTCTACAACGATCTTATTCTTGAAGTCACGGTCG
Organism: Allium fistulosum; assembly: GCA_030737815.1. Taxonomy (NCBI): domain Eukaryota; kingdom Viridiplantae; phylum Streptophyta; class Magnoliopsida; order Asparagales; family Amaryllidaceae; genus Allium; species Allium fistulosum. Next base: position 243,769,893 of record CM060902.1, read on the forward strand.
ACCTGGTTAAGGTTGCCCGCGATTTATATAAATTTATCAAATCTTTCTACTTTGTTATTTAATCATCATATCTTTGTTTCGAACTTATCTTCGAATCGAAATTCTCTTTGATTTGAGTCCATTAAATTTGAATCTCTATCTTTGCTTTGAAATCTATTCTTATATAGTCGAGCGAGGAAGTGTATTTATAAATTAATACTTAAAATGTTTTAGAATATATTGTGTTGTTTGAGTTGTTGATGTTGATTTGGGTTTCCGATCGATTCGTCTGATCAACGCTATCGATAGGATTTCCAAAACACTTGAGCAGAGCAAACTGACACAATATCGTTTTCAAATTTGGTAAATAAAATAAAGTTTTGTATGATTATATTATGAAACTAAATTGTTAATAAATTTGTTGTCAGAAATAATAATATTTGATTTTCATTTATTGTTTTGTAAACCATTGATTATTGCATAATATAAATAAATGAATTTATGGAACTTGGTTATAATTTGATTTTGGATTTGAAAGGAATTTAAATAAAGAATTTTAGAATTTAATTTCTGGTGATTTCAACATAGATTTGAAAGTTTTAAAGTCTATAGTATTTAAAATATTTTCGAATATAAATCATTTTCAAAGAATTTTAAAATATTGAAACCAGTGCTCTTCTCTTTATCGCTGGAAAATAATTTCGGTGATGGCGGCCGCATCATCGACATTCATTTTCGAGTTTCGAAGTGGAGAGACTATTCTGTAGCTTTGCTACGATTTTGTTTTGGAAAAAAAAATATTTTGATTTGAATTTCTTCAGTATGACTTGATTTATATATATACATGGGTATATTATTTTAAATTTAATTTGATTTAATATATATAGTATATACATAATTATCTCTAAAGGGTTTGAAATTAAACGGAAATTTAATTCTTAAAATTATGTTAAAGGATGTTTTCAATTATAAAAAAAAGCTAAATTTTGGATAAATATGTAAACTTGAAATAATTGAATTTGAAATCTTTATTTGTATAGTACTAAATTGCTTTTCAATATAACTTACCTAAATTATTCAGAAGTTAAAATGTAATTGGATAATGTACAATAAAAAAATGTTTTTATAAATAAAATTTGAGTGTTTATAATAAATGTTATACACTAAATTTTGATTATAAAGATGTTAATAGAGTTAGATAGGATAATAAGTAAAACTCAGTTAATAATGAAATAAATTTGTTTTGAAAGAATTAATAAATTTGTTTTGAAAGAATTAATAAATTGAAATTTGATCAACTTATGAAAATACCTTGAATTTAAAAGCAATTAGTAAATATATATTCATTTAAATCGGAACTTTTATGGTTTAAATTAATTTATATGGGTTAAATATATGTGATTAGATATATTAAGTAGAATAAATTTAACAATAATTTGGAATAAAGAAGAATTTAAATTGCTGAAAAAAAATATGATTATAATAAAAGACTATTCAAATTAATGGTTTTAAAAATTGTAAATTGAAGATAATTGGATAATAAGATAATGAATTTAGAAATAGTTGAGATTGATTTTAGTGAAATCAAATGGATTAAATCAATTATTGAATATCAATTAATTTAAATTTGAATTTATATGGTCTAAATTAATTGTTATTTTGTATTTCAAATCTATTTTTCTTTCTGGTTATTTCTATTCTCCTACCTCGTTCCTTTTCGAGGACGAAAAGTTTTAAGTGGGGGAGAGTGTAACGACCCGTAAATTTAACTGGTTTTAATAACGTTATTAATTGAAATTTTGTGAAATTTTAAACGATAAAATTTTGAAATATAAATTTGATATTTGGAATGCGTCTAGTTAAACATAGCAACTGGTAAATTTTCGTCCGAAAATATGAAAGTTTATTTCGCGTGTAAATTTACTACAATTTAATCAGTTAAAAAGCGATGAAAATAAAACGTTTTCGAAACCTAAATATTTATACATAGAAAAATTCTAAATCATCTTCTGAGCGAGATGGCATTTTTCGTTTTTCAAAATTCGGACTTCTTTAGCTCCGTCGATCTTATTTCTCTGCGTTTTCTTGCACTTTCCGCTAATAGAAAATTCGAATTTTCATAATTCAATCATACCACTGATATCTGTATACCATTCTGATCGTCCCGTCGTGCTGACTTCAGTAGTATATTAGCTTCTGTATTCTGAAGACCGGTACGCGACAGAACGATAGTAGCGGTGCGTTGTATCGGTATCATAAATGGTCACTTTACATTTCTCATTCGGTTTCAGATTTGAAACTTGCCGCCTAAACAAAATTAATTGATTTAATAACTTTTCCGGAATCAAAGCATTGGACCGTGGCTCTTTCATCATTTCCTATGTCTATTCAGTCAGTTTCCACCATTCTGGAAAAAAACAAATAGGCAGTTGCTTTTATTTTTCAAGAAATAATCATTTGACTTTTGCTATTCGTATGGTATCAATCTATATTAACATTCATTCATCCTTCTCTGTCCATTCATATCTTCCTTCCATTTTCTTTTTCTCCCATCGCCTGTACTTCCCCACCATATCATGTACTTCCCTCACGTGATGTTTCTGACCTTCGTTTAACTCTACCCTTCGCCCACCCAACACCGTGCCTCCACCTCCGTCATACAATCTCCCACCGAAGCACTACCTAACACCCTCCTCCATCGGCCGCAACCATAGCTCCGCCGCCGTACTTAGCCTCGCCTCGCCCTATACCATTTCTGTTTGCCTTCTCTTTCGAGCAGCTCCATCAACCAAGCTTGTTTCGGCCATTTCCCTTCGTGCCTTCATTCCAACCTTCTGACTTTGGCTCCGCCACCACCTCCAGTAGCCGTATCTTGAGTTCCTCCCCACCTAGCCTCCTCACTCTCAAAGCCGAGCAAGCACTGATGTATGCGTGTATATATGGATAGTCATGTATATACATATAAAACTATATAGGTAAGTATTATTATATAGTGATTTTGCTGTTTATATATAAGTATATACATAAGGTGGTTCGTCTGTATTGGTAATATGTCCAGGTGTTATTGTTAAACTGTTGCGTTATGGCATACAATCTAGTGGTGTATATATAAATATATATGTCCTTTTCATTTCAGCACTTCATATATATAATTTCGATTCTGAAATGTTGAAAACTATAGTAGTTTTGTGCCTATGTATAAGTATGTATAATTTAAAAGGGTATTTTGTTTACAGTATATATATTGGTTTTGCACATCTCTGGTTAATAGTCTAATATGTATATATGGTTTATAAATGAAATCGTACATACAGGTTCATAGATCTGCATATATTTATTTACATGAGTTATATGTAGCAGTTATTATATACTTAAAGTATGCATGGGTTTATGTAGATAGGTATATGATGCAGCACAATCCACAATTTCACAAGGGTTAGGTCGGCCACGACCTAAGGGAGAAGTCCTAGGTCGGCCATGACCTAAGGGAGAAGTTTTAGGTCGGCCACGACCTAAGGGAGAAGTTCTAGGGCAGCCACGACCTAACAAGGTATCAGAACAAGGCGGCGAAGCGAGTTATGCGGAAGAAGGGAACCAACGACCTATGATAGGTCGCGTACGATCTTATAAAGGATGCACGCGGAGTTGTTCACACGGAGTTGTTCAAAGGAAGGAGTTTAGGTCGCCCACGACCTAAATTAAGTCGCTCAACGACCTACGACATATATAGGTCGCGAGAAAACCTTAGGTCATAAACTTGGCTACGTCACTGAAGAAGTTAGGTCGCTGCAGACTTATGAGTTAGGTCGCTACTTTGTTGAGTCGCTATGTTTTCTTATGTCGCTGCTGTTTTTAAGTCGTTGTACATATTGATAAGTCGTATGATTTTAGGTCGTTCTTTTATAAGTCGTATGTCGTTGGAACTATGTTGTAATGTGCTTGTAATTCGTTCTTAAGTCGTAGGGTGTTCTGTTGAGTCGTTCACAAGTTAAGTCGGCTGGGGTGTTAGGTCGTGTTACTTAAGGTCGTGACCGACCTAAGTGTTGTACAGATTTCAGTGTTGGGTTGTAACTTCTATAAATAGGCCGGTGGTGCCATTTGTAATAGTTTAGTTGATTGGAATAAAAACTTTTGTTTTGTTAGCTTTGTTCTTTCACCAAATTGGTAGTTGAGTGTAATCTCCTATCTCCTCTTTCGGCATTCGAGTGCGCTCGGATCAACGATCGTAGAAGCCAATTCACGGTATCTAGTGCGCTAGATCAACGTCTGAAGAATTGCAAATCTTCCTTCACGGTATCGTGCGCGATCAACGTGACGAAGATAGCTAGAATTCGGTATCTTCGGATCAACGAATTTGGGCCATTCAGTATTCTTCATTCAATCGATTGCTACTTACACAGAATCATCATTTTGTTATTTCCGCTGTTGCGTCATTTGGTATCAGAGCTAGACTTAGCCAATCATAGCTAAGCCGAGTCTTGGAGCCAATTTTTATTCGAAGAGTTCAAGTCGTGTTCATCGCAAGTTGCAACAAGTTTGAAGATTTCGATCCATCTCATTTTGGATCTAAGTTTGAAAGGTGTTTGAAATTTGGAGTTGGAGCCGAGAGTAAGTGAAGGCCGTGCATCATTTGATATTTGCTCATTCCGAGAATTGAAGTTTGTTTCATTTAACAATGCCGCCAAGAAGAGCTAATCGACATCAAAATATTGAAGCTTTGTATAGAAGAGAAGAAGCCGATGAAATGCAGCAAAGAATAAACGAAAATTTTAGTGAAAAGCTTAATGAAGGGATTGGACAATTAGAGAAGATGATGTTGGAGATGAATCAAAATCGGAGAAGGGTTTCACCTGAATCCAACCATGGAGGAAGTAGAGTTTCACCACATTCCAATCGGGAGAGAAGTGCTGATAATGATCATAGAAGTGTGAGTCGAGATCGTTATAGAAATGTTGACAATCGAAATCGTGATAGGAATGTCAATGATCGTGATCGGAGGAATGTAGATAGAAGGGATGTTGGTGGAAGACGGGATGGTAGTAGAGATGTTGGTGGTCAGGATCGACATCGCTATACATCAGATTTCGAGGAGGAGTTTGATGGTGGTAGTGTTCATGGACAAGGACGAGGACAAGGAAGAAATCAGTCGGAATATGATCACAAGTGGGAGTCTGGGATGAAGACTGAAATACCAGAATTCAAGGGAGGTATGCAAGCTGAGGAATTTCTTGATTGGATAGCTTATGTTGAGGAAATATTTGACTTCAAGGAGGTTCCGGAGGATCGTAAAGTGAAGTTGGTTGCTACTAGGTTGAGGGGGAGAGCTATGGCATGGTGGCAGCAAACCAAACTTACTAGAGAACGAATGGGAAAGTCAAAAATTGTTGCTTGGGGAAAGATGAAGAAATTGATGAAGGCTACGTTCTTGCCCTATAATTACCAATCACTAATGTATTAGAGATTACAGAATTTGAGGCAAGGAACGAAGACGGTTGCTGATTATGCTGATGAGTTCTACCAATTAATTGCTCGAAATGATATCATGGAGAGAGAAGAACAATTGACCGCGAGGTTTGTTGGGGGACTTAGAACGCAGATCCAGGATATGGTGAACATGTTCGACCCTAAATCTGTGGCCGAAGCACATCAAAAGGCGTTGGCTTGGGAGAAACAAGGAAGACGTGGGGGAGGTGTGTTTCCAAGTTTTACGGGGCAGAACAAAGGAGCAGGTAGTAGTTCTAATATTTCTAAAGCATCAAGTAAGCCGGTTGTTCATGAAGTGGCTAAACCTAAAGTCAATACCAATTTCAAATGCTATAATTGCCAGGAAGTGGGTCATAAGAGCAGCGAATGTCCAAAACCGAAGAAGAGAACTATGATTGCTGAAGAGGAGGATGAGGATGTCGAAGAAGATCTCAAGTCACAGCATGATGAGGAGGAAGAAGAAGTGTCGGGAGACGAGGGATGTAATCTGATGCTACGAAGATCTTGTTTAACCCCGAAGCAGGAGGAAGAGTCGAGTTGGTTGAGAAGTAACATTTTCCCGTCAACATGCACTATTTTGGGAAAGGTCTGTAAATTTGTCATTGATGCTGGGAGTTGTGATAATATCATTTCAACGGAAGCTGTGAGGAAGTTGAAATTAAAAACGGAGAAACATCCTAGTCCTTATAAACTTGCTTGGTTGAGGAAAGGAGGAGAAGTAAAGGTAGAGAGGCGAGCTCATGTTCAATTTTCTATTGGAAAGAAATACAAGGATGAGGTTTGGTGTGACGTGGTTGACATGGATGTTTGCCATTTGCTGTTGGGAAGGCCGTGGCAGTACGACCGTGAAGTACAGCATAATGGTCGAACGAATAGTTACAGTTTCTTGTTCGAAGGCACGAAGATCACATTAGTTCCGAAAAAATGACAGCAAAATGAGAACAAGCTGGAGTAGATTGAGGAATTGAAAACCTTGTTGTCCTTGAAGGAGTTCGTGGAAGAGATAGATGAGAGTCCTGAAGTTTTTATGTTGATTGGGCATGAAAGCAGTGAAGTTACAGAAGTTCCCGAGGAAGTGAAGCCAGTTTTGGAAGAATTCAAAGATGTGTTTCCTGAGGAGCTACCGAAGGAGTTACCACCGCTTAGAGACATACAGCATCAGATTGACTTGGTGCCAGGTGCTGCATTGCCTCATAGACCACACTATCGGATGAGTCCAAGGGAACACGAGGAGTTAAGGAGACAGGTGGAGGAATTACTGGAACAAGGGCGAGTTCAGGAGAGTTTGAGTCCTTGTGCAGTGCCAGCTTTGTTGGTACCAAAGAAGGATGGAACGTGGAGGATGTGCACAGATAGTAGAGCATTGAACAAGATAACAGTCAGATACAGATTTCCGATGCCGAGGCTTGATGATCTGTTGGATCAAATCAATGGGTCTGTAATCTTTTCTAAGATTGACTTGAAGAGCGGTTATCATCAGATTCGAATTAGGCCAGGGGACGAATGGAAGACAGCATTCAAGACGAGGGAACGATTGTACGAATGGCTGGTCATGCCGTTTGGTCTATCGAATGCACCAAGCACATTTATGAGAGTGATGAACCAAATTTTCAGGCCATACATTGGGAAATTTGTGGTGGTTTACTTTGATGATATTCTGATCTACAGTGCTAGTACAGAGGAGCATGTACAGCATTTAAGGAAAGTGTTAAGTATCCTTCGTGAAGAACAATTCTATGCTGCTACGAAGAAATGTGTGTTTATGGCACGGAGTGTCTTATTTCTGGGATATGTTGTATCGAAAGAAGGAATACAGGTGGACCAAAGTAAAGTCGAAGCAATCAGAGATTGGCCGCAACCCAAGACTATAACAGAAGTTCGAAGTTTTCATGGTTTGGCTTCATTCTATCAAAGATTCATTCAACACTTTAGTAGTGAGATGGCGCCGATTACAGATTGTATGAAGGGCAAACAGTTTGCATGGTCGGAGGAAGCAGGGGTTGCTTTTTAACGAATCAAAGAACTGTTGACGTCAGCACCAATTCTAGTATTACCAGACTTTCAGTTGTTGTTTGAGCTACATACTGATGCATCCAAGGTGGGAATTGGAGGGGTGTTGAGTCAGAGGGGACGTCCTATTGCATATTTCAATGAAAAGTTATCAGGAGCGAAGATGAGATATAGTACGTATGATGTGGAATTTTATGATGTTGTACAAGCCATTAAACATTGGAGACATTACTTATTTCACAAGGAGTTTGTGCTATACACTGATCATGAGGCTTTGAAACATCTACAAGGATAGGAGAAAATTTCAGCAAGACATGCATCGTGGATTGCATACCTGCAGCAGTTTACATTTGTCGTGAAACACAAATCTGGAGTTACAAACTGTGTGGCGGATGCGTTGAGCAGAAGAAATCATTTGTTAACCACAATGAAGGTTGAAGTGACGGGGTTTGAGATACTTCCAGAGTTATTTGTTGAAGATCCTTACTTTATGAAGATTGTAGACGAAGTAAAGAAGGGAGAAACGGATGAGTTTGTGTTGGTGGATGGTTATCTGTTTAAAGAAAATCGTTTGTGTGTTCCAGATTGCAGTTTACGGTTGAAAATTGTAAAAGAGTTACATGAAGAAGGCCATGTGGGTAGAGACCGAACATTACAGCTAATTTCTCAATCTTATTTTTGGCCGTCGATGAGAAAAGAAGTGGAGAGGTTTGTTGAGAGGTGTCATATCTGTCAAGTTTCGAAAGGAACCACTACAAACGCAGGATTATATCTGCCGTTACCTGTGCCTACTAAACCGTTGGTGGATGTGAGCATGGATTTTGTTTTGGGTTTGCCTAGAACTCAAAGGGGAAATGATTCTATATTCGTTGTGGTGGACAGGTTTTCTAAAATGGCACATTTCATCGCATGTAAGAAGACAGCGGATGCCGTTCGAGTCGCTCAGTTATTCTTTAAGGAGGTGTATCGATTGCATGGGCGACCTGAATCGATTATTTCAGATCGGGATACTAGATTTCTAAGCCATTTCTGGCTAAGTTTGCGGAAGATGGTGGGAACGAAGTTGAACTTTAGTAGCGCTTATCATCCACAGATGGATGGACAGACCGAGGTCGTGAACAGATCGTTGGGGAATTTGTTGAGATGTCTTGTGAAAGACAATTTAAAGAGTTGGGATATGAAGCTATGTCAAGCAGAATTTGCTCATAATCATGCAGTGAATTGGAGTTTGCCAAAGGGGCCGTTGGATTTAACGGTAATACCACAACCCAAGAGGACAGTTAAAGGGGCTGCTGATTTTGTTGAAGGATTGACAGAGTGTCATAGAATCGTTCAAGAACGATTGGGAAAGGCGAATGAGAAGTACAAACGATCCGCAGATCTGAAGCGAAGGAGTGTCAAATTTAATGAAGGAGATTTGGTGTATGCTGTATTAACAAAGGATCGTTTTCCAGTGGGTGCTTATAATAAGTTGAAAGCCAGAAAAAACGGTCCTGTAAAAATTGTGAAACGGATCAATGAAAATGCTTATAGGTTGAAGCTACCGGAGGATGTGTACACGTCTGACGTGTTCAATATTATGCATCTCGTACCTTATTATGGGGATGATCAATCCGATGAGAAAGAGCTTCCAAATTCGAGGACGAATTTTTCTCAACCCGGGGAGGATGATGCAGCACGATCCACAATTTCACAAGGGTTAGGTCGGCCACGACCTAAGGGAGAAGTCCTAGGTCGGCCACGACCTAAGGGAGAAGTTTTAGGTCGGCCACGACCTAAGGGAGAAGTTCTAGGGCGGCCACGACCTAACGAGGTATCAGAACAAGGCGACGAAGCGAGTTATGCGGAAGAAAGGAACCAACGACCTATGATAGGTCGCGTACGATCTAACAAAGGATGCACGCGGAGTTGTTCACACGGAGTTGTTCAAAGGAAGGAGTTTAGGTCGCCCACGACCTAAATTAAGTCGCTCAACGACCTACGACATAGTTAGGTCACGAGAAAACCTTAGGTCGTAAACTTGGCTACGTCACTGAAGAAGTTAGGTCGCTGCAGACTTATGAGTTAGGTCGCTACTTTGTTGAGTCGCTATGTTTTCTTATGTCGCTACTGTTTTTAAGTCGTTGTACATATTGATAAGTCGTATGCTTTTAGGTCGTTCTTTTATAAGTCGTATGTCGTTGGAACTATGTTGTAATGTGCTTGTAATTCGTTCTTAAGTCGTAGGGTGTTCTGTTGAGTCATTCACAAGTTAAGTCGGCTGGGGTGTTAGGTCGTGTTACTTAAGGTCGTGACCGACCTAAGTGTTGTACAGATTTCAGTGTTGGGTTGTAACTTCTATAAATAGGCCGGTGGTGCCATTTGTAATAGTTTAGTTGATTGGAATAAAAACTTTTGTTTTGTTAGCTTTGTGTTTTCACCAAATTGGTAGTTGAGTGTAATCTCCTATCTCCTCTTTCGGCATTCGAGTGTGCTCGGATCAACGATCGTAGAAGCCAATTCACGGTATCTAGTGCGCTAGATCAACGTCTGAAGAATTGCAGATCTTCCTTCACGGTATCGTGCGCGATCAACGTGATGAAGATAGCTAGAATTCGGTATCTTCGGATCAACGAATTTGGGCCATTAAGTATTCTTCATTCCATCGATTGCTACTTACACAGAATCATCATTTTGTTATTTCCGCTGTTGCGTCAGTATATATATAATATGATGTTAGCTTGATGTATATAATTGATTATCTCCTCAGGTTATGTTTTATCTATGTATGTAAGCTATACTATATTGGTATTATGATAATATCTTATTTATGTGAGGTTTATAAATTGGTAGATATGGGTATTTTATATTATAAAGTTGCAACCAAACTGATTTTGCACTTGTTTGCATGTTTATTTTATTTTATTTTCTGAACAGCAGTTAGACTTCATGTTCACGATATCATATCTCACTCATGTTTTATCGGAATGGGTTGATTCTATTTTTAAAAAAGAGTCGAAGTTACCTAGTTTAGGCCTGTCAAATTTCAGCAAAATCCGACATCGTTTGATTAGTGGTCGAGGATCTGAAAGTTAGACCCATGCAGCTGTTCTTTTGTACTTAAATTATTTTACACTACTGCAAACACGACTTGAGTTCATGTTTGACGCAACGTATCTCTTCTGTCTTAAGTCGGAATACAGTGATTCCCTTTTTGTTTAAAAGATAAAGTTTTCTACTTTCTGTATATAAAATTTTAGCTTCATACGAGGTGGTTCAGTCCTTTGTTTCTTACCTGAAAGTCAGACCCAGAGGGGTTTTCAGACCTGAACAATTGACAGTCGCAACATGGCCTGAGTCTATGTTCGTGACATCGTAACTTTTCTCGTCTCTTGTCCAAATCAAGTGATTCTTTTGCAGTTTGAAATACAAGTTTTGATCTTTATTCATACCAAATTTCAGACCATTTTGATCTCGGTAGCACATAGAATTATATTGTTAAACTTTGACGCAGGACATGTTTTTTATTTTTATTTTTATTTGTTGCTATGTTGAATGTTTTGATTTGATTTCGGCAATTCCTATTTAACAGCTTTGCTCGTCGATTCGTGCCAATCTAGTTTATTTCGGAAGTCATGCTTGCAATTCGTAACTCAACTTCGTTGTCTATTCTCGTTCTCTAGCCTCGAAAGGTGAGCAATCACTCACGATTAACGTTCTTTTATTTATTAAATTTGATTTCAATTGAAACGACAATTGAAATATGCTGCTATTATTTATTGCATTGTTATTTATGTATCAGTTCACCTCAGACATCTGACACCATTACCTGTTATTTACACGATGATAATTCCGTTTGATTGATAATTGACTGATTGATTGTTGCTTATATTTGATGTTAAATTGTAATGTATAAAGTGATAAATAGTATGCAATTGAATTTGACGTAGGATAGTTAAAATTTTGAATCGAACATATGTGTTGAATTTGATTAGTTAAATTTGTATAATATGACCCCTTTTAAATGATAAATTAATTGACATATAGGATTTGATTAATTACACCTTGAACCATTGAATGTATGTTGTTTAAATTGATGAAGTATGAAATTGTAAATTGAATGACAAGTGAAAAACCGTAATGTAATAATCTTTAATCTACACTACTAGAAAAAAGCTAAATACCGACGGAGGGGGCGACGGCTTCCGACGGCCTATTTCCGATGGCTTCCGACGGGCCGTCGGAAGCCGTCGGAAATTATCGAACTACAGGGTCAGCCGAGCCTTCTTCCTCCTCACTTTTCATACGAAAATATTAATCCCTAAATCCCCAAATCTCTTCCCCAAGCTTCCAATCATCAATTTCGAGCTTTCGGATCCTCCCCGGCTGCATAATCAACGTCTATTGCTCTCCAGCTAAGGTATAATCTCTTATTTTCGAGAAAAATTGAGTTTTTACCCTAATTCTAGATTTGCATAAATTGATAAATTAGGGCTAATTGGTGATTGAAATTGTTTCCAATTGTGTTATAATAGTTTCTAGCATTCAATGATATACCTATTTCATCTTTTATCGTGAAATTGTGAAAAACATGTATAATTTGGGCTTGTTCGTGTATATGGAAATCGTTGTATATGCCTTGGTTGTACCATTGTATATGTGTGTAGCGCTGCTATCATTGTATTGTGTTAGTTGGACTAAGATAAAATGAATGCACGAGCTTGGAATATTATATTGTTCACGTATTAACTTATGCAACAAAAAAAATTGCGTCGAACGAGCCTTATGTTGATGGAATACGTCGAATAAATGTGTTAAATTAAAATAATTTTTTTGTAAATGTGAATAGTTAGTAAAACTGTATTTTTTCATAAAATGCACACATTTAATTAACTAATGTCCCTTAGACAATTTTTGGCCCCGTCTGACGAATGTTGTACATGATCGTTATATAAATAGTCGTTTTTTTTCAAAAAACGACCATTTATATTCATCTGGTAACAATCAACTTCAGGAAGCCGAGTCACATGGTCCTGTCAGCTATATGGACGTGTTCACCCGTATGCATGCTGTCGAGCATGTTAATCCAGACGGGACTGTTTCGTACACATGGCAGGACGATAAATCCAGCAAAAGCCATGTAAGCATATTTCATTTTATTCAGTATTAATAATTGTTTTAATTGTTAAACTATGATGACATAAGATATGATATTATTAATTTGTTAATGCAGGAGAAGTTTATGGAGTAGTGGCAGAAACTCCTTGCTGACACGGGTCGAGATCAGTTGACGACCAATGAGGAAGACGTTATTTTTGAGTCTATTATGGATCCAGCAGAGCTTCGTCGACGATACGGATTTGGCAATTTAGCGGTAAATAATTTACTTTTTCTTAAAATACTTAAAATATGATATTTTCACCTTTTCAAAATAATAAACGTGGATTTTATTTATTTTTCAATTATTGCAGTCCAGTAGTCAGAGTAGGGGACGGCGGAGTAGACATCAGAGCGATCTTGCAGATATAGAAGAATTGCGGATTAGAGTTGCCCAGTTGGAGGAGCAGAACCGCCAACAGGCCATGCACACCGCACAGTTGTTAGAGTACATGCACCAGCAGCAGGGTGGTGGTTGCTTTCCTTCCTCGGCTGGCTTTGGATCTGCAGGAGATTGATTCATTACTTGCTTTCTTGTTCGTTCAGGTATTTTTTTTTAATTTAGAATGATTTGGTAGATGGCGTAGGTAATTGTTGATTTATGTATAATTATGTTTGACACATTTGGTTCTATGGTTGTATGAGGACGTGTATGAGAATATTGATGAATTTGTGTATTAACAACATGGTAGAACAGTTATTGTTAGGATTATTGTTAATGTTGGAATGGTTATTTATATTTTGTATTTTATTTTGATGTAATTTTATTTATTTGTGTGTTTATTAAATATTTTGTAGTTTGGGTTTGAATATTTGGTTGGACTATTGTATATTGGATTGTGCAGTATTGATATTATAGTGTTAGGAAGAGAAATGTGGTTGGAAGGCTAAATTTGCAGCAAATTTTAAAAAAAAACAGCAGATTTTTGACGGCTTCCGACAGCTTATTGGTCAAAATTTCCGACGGCTCACGACGATAAACGGCGGCCTGTTCCAGACGATTTCCGACGGTATTCGACAGTTTCCGACGGGCGTCGGTAACCGTCGGAAACCGTCGAAACCGTCTGGATCCGTCGGAAATGGATACGGCAGCGTCCGTCGGAAGCCGTCGGAAATACTGCTTCCCGACAAAGCCATTTCCGGCGGCTATTTCCGACGGCCGCCGACGGCTTCTGGCCGTCGAAAAACGTGTTTCCCCTTGTAGTGCTACATGAAATGATAGTGTAGATTCTAGAAATAATTATATTAATTTACACAAACAACAATGTGAATTAATATGATTATTTCGGGATTATTTGAATTGATTATTGGATTGTTATTGAAGTTTGCTATTGCTTGTTTATTTACTTTGACACAATCCCAGTTATCACACTGCAAGTTCCCTTTGTTATGCTTTGATTTTTGAATTGAAATGGAATCGAGTTGAAATGATAAATACCCAAATTGAACTTTGACATAGGATAGAGAATTAAATAAAACCCGATTGGTCAATACTTTGATTTAAAAAAAATGAAGATTTTATTTGAATAAATAAAATAGTTTTGAAACAAAGTTGGAATTTGAATTTTAATGAAAGGAAATGTTAATATTTAATAATCTGAATCAAAATATTAACATAGTAGATGATGAATGAACGTTGTTTTAAAATTAATTATTTAATAATTAAATTTGGAATTATTAATAATTAAATTTGGAATTATTAATAATTAAATTTGGAATTATTAATTAAGTTTGAAATTATTTAATAATTAAGTTTTGAAATTATTTAATAATTAAATAAGATTGAATTATTTAATAATTAAATAAATTGAATTCTTTAATAAGTGGAATTGAACTTCTTGAATAAGTGAAATTAAGTTTCTTTATAAATTGAGTTTTGAAATTGTAACTAAGTAAATAAATAAGTGAAATTGAATTTCTCTAACAAGAAATAAAATGTGATTTATTGAAATTAATGTTAGACTTGTAATTTAAAGAATTGATTTGAAAAATCTAATTTAATTCAATTTGAAGTTTTGATATAATGAAGTTGAACTTAAGTAATTGATTTAATGAATTGGAAATTAAATAGAAATTGTTTTGAATGATAAATTAACTTAACGAATATTGAATGAAATCAATCAATGATTTAAAATTGATTTGAATGTTAATTTAAATTAATTTAAATGATTTCGAAATGAAACTTATATACGAATTTAAATGAATATTTGAATTGCTTTAATTAAAATTTTGAAATTGAATTATAGAGTTTTGAAAGGGTAATTTGGAAGTTTTGAAACGTAAATTATGGAAATTGTTTTAGAAAGACAAATGAAATGTTGATTTATAAATTCTAATTGAAATTGAAATTGATTCTGTTTTGAAATATATTAAACGACCAATCGGTGTAACAATTACGAAAGTTATTAAAGAGACCGGAATCGGTTAGGGACATACTCTCTGTCTAAACCGAAAACCACTTTAATAACTATACGCGGAGTGTGATCCAGAATGAAGTGGTTGGAATGATGTACGTGATGACTGAAGAAAGAGAACGATAATGGATAACCTTGACACTTGTGTCAAATTGGAAATGACTAAAACAGGAGCCGTGCCGGGCCAAATGGGGGTTAGCTACCTCGAGCGAACACACTTCTTCGAAAACTACTCATTACTTGTTGTTTCGCGGTGTTGCGATCGCTGCGGCGATGCGTTTTCACCAGTCCGGATCAGGCAAACGGTAGTTTCACTACCTTGGGTATTGCCTCATGTGCCTTGTCATACTTGTATCCCTATATACGCGACCACTACGATTTGTTTTGTGTTATACCTATGGAGTACTCCCTGATATCCCACTAGTTTACGGTGGAGTTTACAGTGCTGTATAGACTATAACGCTTATATAAAATGTGTTAAGGGGGATAATGGTAACGCTTTAACACTATTTTGAAAGAT
This sequence comes from Allium fistulosum, assembly GCA_030737815.1. Taxonomy (NCBI): domain Eukaryota; kingdom Viridiplantae; phylum Streptophyta; class Magnoliopsida; order Asparagales; family Amaryllidaceae; genus Allium; species Allium fistulosum. Next base: position 243,785,436 of record CM060902.1, read on the forward strand.
CAATCAAGAGAGAAGTTCAAAATTTTAGAGGATCCTAAACAAAGAAATTACTAACAAGGTGGATACGAAAGGAATGAAGTTTAGAAAATTTTACTTTCAAAGCAAGAAAATTTATATCAAAATAATCTTTGAAAATTCTATAAAATCAATTCGGAAATCATTTTGTACTTCGAAAATACGTTCTCTCAAAAAGAAAGGATTCTGTAGTTGTAACGACCTGTGTTTTTAACTATTTTTTATTATTAAATTTAAGGTGATTATTGAATAAAAATGGTTATTAATGTAATTTGTTGAATAATTTAATTGTTTAGATTTAATATTGGAATTATTTAAATAATGGGATTCTGCGTTTAATGTGAATGAAAATGCATCGGAAATTGATTCAAAATTTTATTTAAATATGAATCCAGGTGGTTATAATTTAAGATTGAATTTAAAAGTGAATAATTAAAAATTGGAAATTTATATTTTAATTAACGGGTAAAAATAGCCATTTTAGCAACTATCTCGGATTTCGATGAAACTAGTTTCATCGGATCCGTAATAGTAAATTATTTTAAGATTTCAAGTTTCGTAGTGATCGGACTTATCGTTCGGCCGTGCGAGCTTGAAATGCGTAGAAATCAATTTAAAGGAATTCGATATAATAAATTGACTTTGGAAAGCTATCTTCCACATACGATCGAATTAGGCCTCGAAACTAGTTCCATTGTGTTCGGAATAGGAGTAAAACATTATAAATGCCTAGCGGCACATCTCGATTGGAGTTCAGACGATTTTGGACCTAACTATATAAATACGTACGCACGCAAATCGAGACAGTTTTATTATTAGTCTAATTTCTGAAACCCTAGCCGTCACTTTCGTTTAATGGCTGAAATTTCATTAACTTCCCTCCTCAATATTTCTCAATCCGTTCAACGAAATCGAAAAATTCCAAAAGCAAAGTTGTAGATCTTGGCGAGCTCTTCAAATCCATACGGTTGATCTATGTTATTACGCTATGGATTCGCCAGAATCTGGCTTGGAAGCGTGGACGTATTTTCTTGGATTGCATGCAAACAGCGTCGACTGGTGATGTGAAACTTCAGGCGTAGTTGGAGCAAGACGAGGCGCTCGCGTGGGAACATCTTGATCATCGTCCGGTCGATGTTATAGGCGTGCAGCTGGAGGTTTGACGTGCGTGTTGATGGGTTTTCATTCACGTGAATTAGGAATAAGTAACGTGTGTCATTTTATCTATTTATTTATTATTTTATATTAAAATTCAAATATTCTAATTCGAATAACTTTTGCATACAAGCTCGGATTGACATGCGGTTTTCTCCGTTGCGTTCGTATCGAAATTCCCAACAACATGGAGCTGGTTTGGCTGCATTCCAAGACCGTTCAAATTTGGGTCTTTATTTGGATTTTAAATCGTCGATAAATCAAAGGTGAGTGTTTATACGCTCACAATTGACTAAAATAATTTTATGTTAGTTATATTTATATTCTGAAGTGATATGAAATTTATTGGCTGTTGTTTGGTAGGTTTAATTGTCATTTAAATTGATATATGAATCAATTGATAGAATTTAAATTGACCGTTAAATAAATTTAAATTTAATTGGCAGCATATTACCCGATATGGTAAAAAATTTGAATTTGTAAATGTTATTGGTTTTATGGTTGATTGGTTGTGATAGATGCTATTGGTCGATATTGGTTGTTTATTTATTTTGATATATCATGCTATCATCCTGTATATTGTTTATTGCCTATAAAACTGGAAACTGAATTATTTCGAATAAATTAAGAAATAGGTTAAAATGATATATACCTATGACATCTATTTGGATTGAAATGATATATATCCATCCTTGAAATTAAATTGAATTAATTATCCACTTGGCCATAGGTTAGAAAATTATATACGGACACCGGGTTGGTTAAATTAAATGATTTTAAAAGTTGTTTTGAAATTATTTAAATGAATTGATTTTAAGAATAAAATCCAATTTATGGAAATTGAATTATTTTGAATTGGAGCTCGAAATGTTGGAATTTAAACTTGGTAAACGAAATTGTGACGCCCCACCTCAAAACCCACGCTAGCCAAGGACACTACGATGTAGTGCTGTCAACTAGCACGGAGAATAAGGCTGTTGAGGAGCGACCATCCATGTAATTGATTATCACACGGTGGCTATAAAATAATCTTCGGAAACAAACATAGAAATAAACATAACACAAAGCAGTCACAGACATCCATATCACAAAGGCGGAAGAAGATATGAATATATAACTAACACATGAAGTGTACATCAGAGTAGTGGTCAAAAAGTTCCACAATAATACAAAAGAATAGCAACATGTGCTATACAAAAAGAATACAACTATGAGTCCATATCTCAAGTGTATACAACAAAAACTGCTAAACTAAATAGTCAGCCAAAAGTCAGGGTAGCAAATCCCGGAAGGAAGTCAAGCAGAAGCACCTGTAACATCTCGGTCTGACCCGAGTATTATTTAAGAAAATAATAAACGGATCAGTCTAAATATAAATATCAGATGACATGATATAGAATAAAAGATATGGCACAAACATAGAATATCCATACAGACATACTACTATAAGTATGAAAATGATGATCAATAGGAGATCAACCGATGAGAAATGATCAATATCACGAGAATCTTCTCAAAGATCCAAAGAGGGCATCATACCCTAAACTTGTACTCATAACAAGTCAATGACATAAAAATCCAGAAATCAAACAAGAAATCCAGAAATCATAAAAAAGAGAAAGAGGCCTATCACATGATGGTCCGAAGACCATGGGGCGCTACCCCATATGTGTGAGTCGGAATCACACTGATTGAGGCCTAGGCTAACCAAAAAGCAAAAAGGTATGTGTGAATGGAATCACACAAGTGGTGTCTAGCCTAACCTCGCAAACAAAAAGATATGTGTGAGTCGGAATCACACTACTGCGGTCTAGACTAACCTTGCGGACAAAGAGATATGTGTGAGTCGGAATCACACTACTGCGGTCTAGTCTAACCTTGCAAACAAAGAGACATCGCACAATTGCTTGTCTAAATCATAAAATGATCATCATGATCAGCGAGAAGTGTCAATCACACCAAGCTAGTAAATATATGAGTTTAGCTTCATGTCCCATAACCACTTGCTTAACTTAAATATTTACGAACAAGCTGTAAATCTTCACTAGGAAATTGTCACGAAAAGGGTTCAATCGAACAAGTCCAAGAGCTAACCGATGAAGTGAACGCAAGCGTTTCATACCACTCGTTTTACTAAGTCGTTTAAGTCGATTTCTCATTCGAGTGAAGTAAAGGCTTATATATATTAGTAGATTGAAAATCGGTTTGAGAAAACGAACTTTTGATATTAAAAATAGTATTGAAATCGATTTGATGAAAGAGTTTTGATATTTACTACTAGTATTAAAACCTTCATATCTTTAAAGTGACAAGTCATAAAATGATTGTTGGAACAATCTATCACAAAAATTCACATTCGGAGACGTGAATAAAATCCAAGGAAATCAGCTCAAAATGCATCAAAGTGGAAGTTCTGATGAATGCTTTTCAGATAAGATTGCCTACGCAGAATAATACGGGGTTCGACCTAGTGAAGGCAAGCGGTCCAGCGACCTAAGGAAAAATAGGTCATACGACCTAAGGAAATCGCGAACTAAAAAGACCAAGTGTAAGGTCGGCGACGACCTACGACTTATAGAGTCCTGCGACCTAAGTGGGATGCGACTTAGTGGGGCATAGGTCGGAGACGACCTACGACTTAAGGTCAAGCGACCTAAGGTAAATGGTCCAACGACCTAACTCGAACGACCTAGAGGGTCGAACGACTTAACTGGAGGATAAGTCGGAGACGACCTACGAGATATACTGGCCGGCCTAACTCGAGCGACTTAAAGACTTAGCAGGGTCGAGCGACTTACGAGCTACGACCTAAGGTGACGAGGGGCGTTAGGTCGGAGACGACCTAACACTTGACTCGCGAACGACTTATGGAAAAGAAGCTTAGGTCGGAGACGACCTACGAGATAAGCCAGTGCGAGCGACCTAAAGTTTTCCTGGGGGATTATAGGTCGACAACGACCTAAGACTTAAGGGCGAACGACTTTTGCCTGGGGATTATAGGTCGGCAACGACCTAAGACTTAAGAGCCAATACGAGCTACGACTTAAGCTCAAATACGAGCTACGAGCTAAGGTCTATACGACCTAACGACTTATCCCAGTACGACCTAAGCCAGGACGAGGTAGCTGAAGGCAACGACCTAACTCTTAACTCGCGCACGACTTAGCACTTAACTCGCGAACGACTTAGCACACCCAGAACGACTTAAGGCCTGGAACGACTTATGCTCCGTGTGACTTTTCAACACGAACGACCTACGGCTTAGGCTTAACTCGCGAACGACCTAGCGAAGGCAGAACGACCTAAGTGCAGTTTTTTCACCAAAAACACTAAAATTTTGGGTTTTTCACCAATCCAATCCAAACCAAATGCAAATGCTGATGCTAAAATGATAGGGAACCATTCCCAACAGTCCAAGATAGATATAGGCAAGATGTGAGATCAAAGATCTCACCTTTTCCACGAAATTGATGTTGGAGAGCTTAAGAGCAAAGCAAGAATCAACCCCTAGCTTGAATCTATGTTCTTCACCTTGAATTCGGAGTTTGATGTTGAATTTACTAAAGATCTCGAGCTTGGAATTTTAATTTCTCTTTCCCCCCACCATTTTTGAAGAAGCTTGAAGTGTTTGATGAAGTGATGAAGAGAAGAGGGGGTTGGGCTGAGTTAAGAAGGTGCAGTCCCAACCAAAGTCACAAGTGGGAAAAGTGACGAAAATTTCACTATCTCCAAACATATCGAAATTTACACTCAAAAAGATTGCAAACGTCATTTTGAACTCAATGGGGGTGGTCTCGAGTCCTAATTTGACCGTATGCAAAAAGTAGCTTTTCGGACTAACATCCGACTAACGATAAAATATTTAAATATAAAATCGATAGATATGCGGGTTGTTACAGAAATTGTTTAATTAATCGAAGTTTAGTTTTTTTAATTAAAAATTGAAATACGGCATAAATTTTTGAAAGTTGATTGTTTTAAAAGATTGGACTTTTATTCGAACTCTGAATATTTCTAAGAAAATTTATATGAAATGATATTTCAAGTTTGATTTTGGAATTGAAAATTTGGATTTAAAATTCGGTATTGAAAGTAAATTTGATTTAAGTGTTTAAATCGATATTTTGAAATTGAATTTGGAATTGGAATTTAAATTAATTCAGAATTGGAATTGGAAATTAATTTGAAATTAAGATTTAAATTAATTTGGAATTGAATTGAAATTTAAAGAAATTTGTGAATTTAAATCGAAATTTATGTGGAATCAAAATTTATTAAATTTGAAATTGGAATGAATCGATTAAATCGAAATGGAATTTGGAATTGATTTGGGTAGGAGATTTGGGAAGTTGACCGGTTTGACTTTGGAATTATTTTTCAAAAATGAATATTTTAGTATAAATGATTTAAAATCTATATTCTTTAAATATTCAAATTATTTTGATTTCCCAAACTATTTTACTATATAAACCATTTTATGACTCAAATTATTTTCTATTAAACTATTTTAAATAGTTTAAACTATTTAAACTATTTTCTAAAATTCAAACTGGTTAAAGGGTAAATTGTTTTATTTAAATCTTGGATTTAAATACGAACTAGATTAAAGTAAAGATTATAACCTAAATTGAATTCGAATCAAATTTTGGAAGTGAAATCGATTTACCGGACAAAATTGATAATTTTGAATATATGATAATTTCGAAATGGATTTGATTTTAAAGCGAATATATGATAATTTCGAAATGGATTTGATTTTAAAGCGAATATATGATAATTTCGAAATGGATTTGATTTTAAAGCGAATATATGATGATTTCGAAATGGATTTGATTTTAAAGCGAATATATGATGATTTCGAAATGGATTTGATTTTAAAACAAATATGATATTTTGATATCAGGTGTAAATTGTTTTCGAAATGTAAAAAAACCAACCGGTGTGTAAAATGACGATTGGTTGTTAAAGAGACCGGGACCTCTTATTGAAATACTCTCTTTCAATATTGGAACCACTTTGACAACCGTGTACGCGGTGGATAATATCCAGAATGTAGTGGTTGAATTGGCGACGTTTGCTGGAATGAAGTAAGAGAACGATGATGGATAGCCTTGACACTTGTGTCATAATTAAAATGACTAAAACATGAGCCTATGTCTGGCCATTGAGGTTAGCTACCTCTAGCGACGTTGATCCCACATATTACTATTGTGATTTCGTATTCGATGGTGCACCTTTTGTTGTTTGGATTGATTGTCGCGGTCGGCCACGGATGGGTTACGACCAGCCAGAAAGGGTAAACTGGTAGAATCCTACCTTGGGCATTGCCTCACGTGCCTTGTCATATTTATCCCTATACGAGCTCATTACGACTTTGGTTTAAAACTGTAAAAATGTGTTAAGGTGGATCAATGTAAAGCCTTAACGCTATTTTGATATTTATTTTACTGGTAGACATTATCTATTATAGCGTATACTATTATATATAAATAGTTTAACGGATCCTTAGGAGATGGAAAATCCCGTAACATCTCTTAAGTTATTGCACTCATATTTGTGATATTGATTTTACTTACATAAGAGTATTTTAGTCCTGACTCGAGTGTTTTGTTTTTTCATTACGCTCGGGTCAGTCCTGAGTTTTTCAACATATTGAAGATTATTCTCTAGAGGACGAAGACAGAGTTTGGTATACTACTACTATTATTATGCTCTACATCATGCTATTCTACTATATTGATTATTTATCTCTGATGTATATATATAACTCTGATAAATGTATATAGATTAAAATCAAATGTATAGTAAACAACTTCATGAATGGTTTATTTGATTATTGTATTTTATCATTTCCGTTGTGAGATTTTGTGTTTTGTTTTCTTCTTCTCTTCTTATTTTTCTTATTTAACCCCATTGATTATCTACGTTCCGGTTTGTTTGAGTCGGACATGTGTGGATTATTATCGATTTAAACCTTCCGAAATGTGGGTCGTCACAGTTGGTATCAGAGCGAAGGTTTAGCGATAACCTTGGCTTTGTGGGATTTGACTCATTAGAGATAGGGTCGTAATACCCTAGAATGAGTCAGTTTGAGTGTATATTTATGAGAGAGCGTATTATTTAGTGTTATTAAATGTTTTATATTGTGTTTACTTATCCGTTGAGTTGTTTATGAACTTCGGTCGATGTGCGGGACGCCGTGTCATCGATAGGGATTTCTAAACACTTAAACGAGGCAAGTCGACATAATATTGTTTTTAAAAATCGGGTAAATGAAATAATTTTACCTATATTATATTATATATATATAAAGTGATTAAAATGAAATTGTTGTTAGGAGATGATAATATTTAATTATCGTCGATTATTGGTTGAATTAAAATAAAATGAATATTTAATGAATTTTATTTCACGAAGCATTTGATAATTAAATTTAATTGAAATCAAATTAAAATAAGAATTCGTTAAATGACCGAGTTGTAAATTAATGAAATAGTTTGGTAATATGGTAAGGAATTTGTATATTTATAATATAGCTTATACATAGAAATGATTTTTCAGAATTTTAGAATTTAAAATCCTTTTGTTTTCAAAATTGTTTTCAAAGCCTTAAAATTTAATAAATAGTATTATTTGAAGGAGTATTTGACTAGAAAAATATTTTTGAAGAGAATAAAAGCATTAAACTCGCTTGGTCACTAGGAAATAATTCTGGGGATGACTGCAGCATCGCCAGTGTTTATTTTCGAGTTTTTGAGTGAAAATTGCTACCAAAAGAAATTTATTTTTGATTAAAACAAGTTTCGATAGAGGAAAATATTCTAAGAATGATTTAATAAATATATGAAAATAGTTTTGCACTTAAAATTGGAAATAGTATATAATAAATAAGTTTGTAACTTATAAATTTGAATAGAAATCAAAATAAAAATTAGAATGGTTAATATTTCGGTAAAGCAAACAAAACAAAAATAATTGAATTTGAGATACGAAATAAAATAATTAACATAAGAAATGTTAAATAAATTGAGTTAGTGAAATGAAGTTAGTAAAATATAGTTAACTCATTAAGGCTTAAATAAAAATGAATTGCATTTGAAATGAATTAGATAAAATGAAATTTTGAATGAATAAATTATATAGTTGATAGATTTGAGAATATTAAGCTAAACAAATTTAAATTTGTAAAATGGAAATGATAAGGAAATTTAACTTGAATAAAAATTAAATAAAATGAGCAATGGATTAAAAATGAAATGAAGTTTGACTAAATATTAAATAAATTGAATTGGATATTAAATCAAACTAGCTAAATTAGTAAAGTGAATTAATTTCATTCAAGCTATAGAATGAATTAAATAAATGAATATGAACTTGAATTTTTAAATGAAATGTAATTTAAGTGTGAATAAAAATATATTTAATATGGGTAATTAGGTTTAATTTAAAATTTGATGAAAATAAGTTAAATACAAATGAAATGAGTTTTAATAAATTGCATGTTAGCTAATTGCATATGAAATAAGTTAATGAAACAAATTGAAAGATTGAAGCAACTTAAGAAAATTAAATGAAATAAACCATGGAGAAAATTTAATAATATGAATTTGAATAAATGAAGTGAATAGATGAGTTAGTAATAACTTAAGATACAAAGTAATAATAAATGTGATTATGTTGTAAAAATTATTTATAGTGAATTTAGATGGTTTATAAACGATGTTAGTATATATAAAAAAAAATACACTAAGTGGAAATAAATTTAACTTAAGCATGGTTAAGTGGAATAATTTTATAAATGATTCATCAATGAATTTATATGAAATAGGTTAAACAAAAGGTGAAACAATTGGAATTTCACAAATTGAATTGAATAAAATTGAATATAATGAATTTGTAATGAATGTGAATAAATTGAAAGCAAACAAATTGTATATAGATGAAATAAATGTCAATGAATTAAAAGTAAATCAATTCAATATTGATAGGAAATGGAAGTATAATAAACTGAATATTGACATTGGGAAGTGCAAATTGGTATTGATGTGAATAAGATTGGATGGATGTTGTTTGTTGGATGTTTGTTTTGTTGCATTTTCTATATTCGTTATGGTTATTGCATAATCCATGTTATATATCGATTTTACTTTTATATATGTGCTCTCATTTGGTTATTGAGTGTTTAGTAGGTATGGATGGCGTATGCTAGCTTTTGGAGCTCGATTACGCATTATGTTGCTTTTGCTTACTTAATACGAGCGAACTCGCTTGTATTATTAATAAGGTACATATCTCGGATTACATACCATGATTATTTTATTTTTTTATTTTTGCCCTTCGGGATGTCTCATCATTGAGATGAGATTTATATTGATATATATTGGGTATATTTGTGTTATATATTATATTGTAAAAAAATTCTGATCAAGCCGCGCAAAGGAGACTCTGCCGAAATTTTCCGTAAATCCGGGTGTTAGAAAATTTTTGAAGTTGTAATTTTTTTATAACTTGCTTTTATATATAAGTTATATTTTTCGTAAAACCAATATCGGAGTGGCGTAATAGAAGCGTATTAATAGTTTTGAAAATAAGATGCTTATGTTTTATAAGTTAACTATTTTGAATAAAATATATTGTATGTTAAATTCTTTACTTAACGCATTTTCGAGGACGAAAAGTTTTGAGTGGGGAAGTATGTAACGACCTGTGTTTTTAGCTATTTTTAATTATTAAATTTAAGGTGATTATTGAATAAAAATGGTTATTAATGTAATTTGTTGAATAATTTAATTGTTTAGATTTAATATTGGAATTATTTAAATAATGGGATTGTGCGTTTAATGTGAATGAAAATGCATCGGAAATTGATTCAAAATTTTATTTAAATATGAATGAAGGTGGTTATAATTTAAGATTGAATTTAAAAGTGAATAATTAAAAATTGGAAATTTATATTTTAATTAACGGGTAAAAATAGCCATTTTAACAACTGTCTCGGATTTCGACGAAACCAGTTTCATCGGATCCGTAATAGTAAATTATTGTAAGATTTCAAGTTTCGTAGTGATCAGACTTATCGTTTGGCCGTGCGAGCTTGAAACGCGTAGAAATCAATTTAAAGGAAAATAAATTGACTTTGGAAAGCTATCTTCCACATACGATCGAATTAGGCTTCGAAATTAGTTCCATTATGTTCGGAATGCGGGTAAAACATTATAAACGCCTGACGACACATCTCGATTGGAGTTCGGACGATTTTGGACCTAACTATATAAATACGCACGCAAATCGAGACAATTTTATTATTATTCTAATTTCTGAAACCCTAGCCGTCACTTTCTTTTAATGGCTGAAATTTCATTAACTTCCCTCCTTAATATCTCTCAATCCGTTCAACGAAATCAAAAAATTCCAAAAGCAAAATTGTAGATCTCGGCAAGCTCTTCAAATCCATACGGTTGATCTATGTTATTACGCTACGGATTCGCCAGAATCTGGCTTGGAAGCATGGACGTATTTTCTTCGATTGCGTGCAAACGGCGGTGACTGGTGATGTGAAACTTCTGGCGTAGTTGGAGCAAGACGAGGCGCTCGCGTGGGAACATCCTGATCATCGTCCAATCGATGTTATAGGCGTGCGGCTGGAGGTTTGACGTGCGTGTTGATGGGTTCCCATTCACGTGAATTAGGAAGAAGTAACATGTGTCATTTTATCTATTTATTTATTTATTTATTATTTTATATTAAAATTCAAATGTTCTAATTCGAATAACTTTTACATACGAGCTCGGATTGACGTGCGGTTTTCTCCGTTGCGTTCGTATCGAAATTCCCGACAATAAGGAGCTGGTTTGGCTGCATTCCAAGACTGTTCAAATTTGGTTCTTCATTTGGATTTTAAATCGTCGATAAATCAAAGGTGAGTGTTTATACGCTCACAATTGACTAAAATAATTTTATGTTAGTTATATTTATATTCTGAAGTGATATGAAATTTATTGGCTGTTGTTTGGTAGGTTTAATTGTCATTTAAATTGGTATATGAATCAATTGATAGAATTTAAATTGACCGTTAAATAAATTTAAATTTAATTGGCAGCATATTACCCGATATGGTAAAAAATTAGAATTTGTAAATGTTATTGGTTTTATGGTTGATTGGTTGTGATGGATGCTATTGGTCGAGATTGGTTGTTTATTTATTTTGATATATCATGCTATCATCCTGTATATTGTTTATTGCCTATAAAACTAGAAATTGAATTATTTCGAATAAATTAAGAAATAGGTTGAAATGATATATACCTATGACATCTATTTGGATTGAAATGATATATATCCATCCTTGAAATTAAATTGAAATTCCACTTGGCCATTGATTAGAAAATTATATACGGACACCGGGTTGGTTAAATTAAATGATTTTAAAAGTTGTTTTGAAATTATTTAAATGAATTGATTTTAAGAATAAAATCCAATTTATGGAAATTGAATTATTTTGAATTGGAGCTCGAAATGTTGGAATTTAAACTTGGTAAACGAAATTGTTTAATTAATCGAAGTTTAGTTTTTTTAATTAAAAATTGAAATACAGCATAAATTTTTGAAAGTTGATTGTTTTAACAGATTGGACTTTTATTCGAACTCTGAATATTTCTAAGAAAATTTATATGAAATGATATTTCAAGTTTGAGTTTGGAATTGAAAATTTGGATTTAAAATTTGGTATTGAAAGTAAATTTGATTTAAGTGTTTAAATCGATATTTTGAAATTGAATTTGGAATTGGAATTGGAATTGGAAATTAATTTGAAATTGGAATTTAAATTAATTCAGAATTGGAATTGGAAATTAATTTGAAATTAAGATTTAAATTAATTTGGAATTGAATTGAAATTTAAAGAAATTTGTGAATTTAAATCGAAATTTATGTGGAATCGAAATTTATTAAATTTGAAATTGGAATGAATCGATTAAATCGGAATGGAATTTGGAATTGATTTGGGTAGGAGATTTGGGAAGTTGACCGGTTTGACTTTGGAATTATTTTTCAAAAATGAATATTTTAGTATAAATGATTTAAAATCTATATTCTTTAAATATTCAAATTATTTTTATTTCCAAAACTATTTTACTATATAAACCATTTTATGACTCAAATTATTTTCTATTAAACTATTTTAACTATTTTAAACTATTTAAACTATTTTCTAAAATTCAAACCGGTTAAAGGGTAAATTGTTTATATTTAAATCTTGGATTTAAATACGAACTAGATTAAAGTAAAGATTATAACCTAAATTGAATTCGAATCAAATTTTGGAAGTGAAATCGATTTACCGGACAAAATTGATAATTTTGAATATATGATAATTTCGAAATGGATTTGATTTTAAAGCGAATATATGATAATTTCGAAATGGATTTGATTTTAAATTGAATATATGAAATTTCAAAATGGATTTGATTTTAAAGCGAATATATGATGATTTCGAAATGGATTTGATTTTAAAAAAAATATGATATTTTGATATCAAGTGTAAATTGTTTTCGAAATGTAAAAGAACCAACTGGTGTGTAAAATGACGATTGGTTGTTAAAGAGACCAGGGCCTCTTATTAAAATACTCTCTTTCAATATTGGAACCACTTTGACAACCGTGTACGCGGTGGATGATATCCAGAATGTAGTGGTTGAATTAGCGACGTTTACTGGAATGAAGTAAGAGAACGATGATGGATAGCCTTGACACTTGTGTCATAATTAAAATGACTAAAACAGGAGCTTATGTCTGGCCATTGAGGTTAGCTACCTCTAGCGACGTTGATCCATCGTATTACTATTGTGATTTCATATTCGATGGTGCACCTTTTGTCGTTTGGATTGATTGTCGCGGTCGGCTACGGATGGGTTACGACCAGCCAGAAAGGGTAAACTGGTAGAATCCTACCTTGGGCATTGCCTCACGTGCCTTGTCATATTTATCCATATACGAGCTCATTACGACTGTGACGACCGCCCATGACCCCTGCACCGAATCTAAAGATAAAGCGCTGTAAAGTGTGCCAGGCGACCATGGACAATTGTCAAGGTAAGATTTAAAACAAAAGAATCTATCGTATTACTCACAGCGCATGGACAAAATACAATAGAACATATGTATAGTGAAGCTTTACAGAACAAAATGACATCATATAAAACTCCATAATAGTTGAATACAAGCATCCACATAGTCAATACATCAAGCCTCACTACATATCTCTCAGAGAATACAAAACAGCGGAATATCCAGTACATATAATAAGAAGATAATATGCAACCCTCCAGCTCGTCTTCGATATCAGCATCGTGAGAGGAGAACAGCACCTGTCACCTGCTACCTAGTCTGCCCGTCCCAAAACGGACGAACAGCCCAAGGCAATAAGAATTAAAACATAAAGCCTTGAGTCAGACAACAGTCTTAGTGAGCAGTAAATTAACTAACAACAAACCAAAAGAGCATAAAGGAAAAAGGAATAGGAATACAACCCTCCCACTCCAGCCTCATTCTACAGTGATAGCCCCCAGACACACACTAAGCAGAAGCAAACATAGCAGAGCATACAATTTAAAGTAAAGCTACTATCACTCGAGTCAAGGGCGATGTTTTCCAAGTACCAAGGCCTAAATCAGATAAGCACCCAGAAAATACCGCTCTTGAGTCCGAATGACGATACAACCAAACATCCATGACTCTGGCTATCACTGTTATCATTGCTTCGATATCACCGTTAATTGAATGACCGGCACATTCTTTCAGCCGTCCGTCAAGGGCTAATGGAAACCCCGGTTCTAGACATAACTCCCGCACGTCGTCGCAGCCCGTGCCTAGGACTATCGAATCTGCCCAGAGTACTCGACCATCAACAGTTGGCCGTTGGGACTATCGAATCTGCCCAAACGTACTCTTGCTTAGAGCATGCTAGAACCTTCAACAACGATGTTATCCAAGCCTCCTAGTCATCCTCCTCGACGACTATTCTCATATCCATTCATTATCTTCAACTCGAATCATATCACCGAGTTATCAACATGCTTGGAATGATCCCGTCTGGATTAGACCAAGTCTTCATCATATGATGCCTCGCTTCATTACACCCTTGCAAAGCTTCATCTCAACTTCACATCATCAAATCTATGCATAAGAGCTTCATCATCCCGCTACATATGCCACGAGCAGCTTTTCCAATTCAAGAGCCTTTCCCTTAGCTTTTGAATCACCTTCGATCTAAATCTAGTCATCAATCATCTAGTTCATAACAATCAATCAAATCAAACATCAATCCAAGCAATCAAGCATTCAAAAATGATCTAAGTAGGCAATTATAACAATAATGGCATTTTCGTAATTAAAGAGTTGAAAGTCCAATAAGCATGAAAACATGTATTATATTTCTACAAACTTGATGAATGAACTTGCATAGGTTAACATATGATAAAGTGGATGCAACATCATCATGAACAATGGATCTATATGGATCTACACATAGGATGAAGAAAATGCATGGAAATCTCTATTTTAACACCAAAACGAGCCAACAATCCGATATACTCCTTTGGATCCGTGTGAGAGATAATCACCACTCACCAAATCACCTAAACAATCCAAAAGATAACAACTTCAGATCTGGACAGCGAAGAACTAAGCTAGATCCGACAAGATCTCACTTCAAACGAAGAAATCTCTCTTGAAAAGATGAAGATCTCCAATCTAAGCTCTTGAATCTTCAATCTTGATCTTCGATTTGGATGGATGGAAGCACTAGATTAGAGTGGAGAAAAGAAGTGAAGAAGTGTAGAAGTCGAGCTCTCAAAATGGCAGCACTTCGTCGCTTCAAAATCCGGATCCCAAAAAGTGAGAACAACCCCTCCTATTTATAGCTGAAAACTGCCTGAGTCGTAACTCGGCTATCTCCTTAAGTCGTTGCCGACCTAACATATGCCGACCTACGACCTAAAAACCCCCACGACTTAACAGAGCCTCCGACCTAACCCTTAGCCAACAACTCCGACCTAACAGATACGCGCGCCTCAACTCCTACGATCTAACACTTCTGCGCATACGACCTAACTATTAAGTCGACCTACGACTTAACACATACTTCGACCTAACACTTAGACGAAACCCAGCGACCTACGACTTAACAGGTTACGACCTAACACTTAGACGAAACCCAGCGACCTACGACTTAACAGGTTACGACCTAATTCCTTAAGCCTCCACGCGACCTAACACTTAGCCTAACTCCTAAGGTCGCCAACTTGTTAACTCCTTAGGTCCTTAGGTCGCCAACACTAGGTCGCTAACTCGGCAACTACTAGGTCGCTAACTCGGCAACTACTAGGTCGCTAACTCTCCCAGCCGACCTAACACTTAACAAAACTTAGGTCGCTCACAACATTCTCTTAGGTCGTCCACGACCTAGGACTTAGACAAATTTCCCCAAAAATCTGAAATGACTTAAAAATGCAAAAATTCCAGATTTGACGAACTTTTCGATCCGTGAAAAATACGGGTCGTTACATTCTCTCCCCCTTAGGAATTTCGCCCCCGAAATTCCAAGCAAACAAAGCAATCAAAGACTATTCTGTACGCCTACCATCCATAGCAATCAACAAACCATGCATCCAATTCTAACTTAGCGTACAGAATTCTAAAACTTAGAACAAGTTACAATATCGCGAGATGAGACGACACCTTAGGGCCATACCTTGAAGAGTTCAGGATGAGCTGCTTTCATCCTCTCTTCCACCTCCCACGTACAGTCGTTATCATCATCACTCCATTGTATCTTGAGCAACTTAACTACCTTCCTCCTAAGCTGTTTCGTGTCGGTTTCCACAACACGAAGTGGCTTACGAGGTCTTCTATCAACTGGATCAACTTCAAAGTCTTCATAGCTATCAGCAGAAACCACCGTACTCGAGTCGTGCACATACTTCCGTAGATACGATACGTGAAAAACATTGTGCACACTCGACATTTTCTCTGGTAACTCCAATCTGTAAGCGAGCTTTCCAATTCGCTCGATAATCGGGAATGGTCCAACAAATCTCGGAGTCAATTTTCCTTTCCTCCCGAATCGAATAACATTCTTCAGTGGAGAAATCTTCACAAAAACCATATCTCCAACGTCGAATTCCAAATCCTTACGACGTTTATCGGCATAACTTTTCTGACGGTCTTGGGCTGCCTTCATCCGTTGCCGAATGATCTCTATGCAATCCGAAGTCTGTCGAATCATCTCTGGCCCAAGCATCAGCTTTTCTCCAGTTTCCAACCAACATGTCGGAGAGTTACACGGTCTTCCATACAATGCCTCATATGGTGCCATACCAATGCTTGACTGGTAACTGTTGTTGTACGCAAACTCCACCAAATGAAGGTGATCTTCCCATGATCCTCCGAAATCCAAAACACAAGCTCTGAGGAGATCTTCCAAAACTCGGTTGACTCTCTCAGTCTGACCATCTGTTTGAGGGTGATAAGCTGTACTCAAACACAACTCGGTTCCCAAAACTTCCTGGAAGCTCTTCCAAAATCCACTAGTGAACAATGGGTCTCGATCGCTCACTATACTCTTCGGAATACCATGGAATCGAACTATCCACTTAACATACAACTCAGCCAACTTTGATGCAGTCCTAGTCGATCGAACAGGAATAAATCGTGCACTCTTGGTCAAACGATCTACAATGACCCAAATCCCTTCATTCCCTGTTCTGGTTCTAGGCAATCCATCGATAAAATCCATCGATATCTGCTCCCACTTCCATGTAGGAACTTTTAATGGCTGAAGCAATCCACTTGGCTTCTTCTGTTCGGCTTTTACCAACTGGCAGTTCATGCATTTGGAAATAAAATTTCCAACATCTTTCTTCATACCTTCCCAGTAGTAGGTTCTCTTCATATCCCGATACATCTTATTTCCACCTGGATGAATTGTCAACTTCGAGTGATGACTTTCCCTCAAAACTTCACTCCTCAATTCATCTATATCGGGAACAACTAGTCGTCCTTGCTTCCGAAGCCAACCCTCTCGATCGACCTCGAATCCTTTATCCTTTTCTGGATCCAAGCCAGATTCCAAATCACGGATAATCTTGACAATCTTATCATCTCGCTTTTGACTCTCGCCAATCCTTTCCACAAGAGTCGGTCTTATTGATAAGTTTGCCAGCATCTCGGGTTCCAATTCGCATTTGGGCCTGAAGTCGAATCCAGCTAAATACTCGAGACTCTTCCATTCTGAAAACATGGCTCCCAATCCTGCATGTCTTCGACTTAACGCATCTGCCACTGCGTTACCTTTTCCCGGAGTATAAGCTATACCAAAATCATATGATGCCAAAAACTCTAGCCAACGTTGCTGCCGAAGATTCAAATCCTTCTGGGAGAAAAGATACTTCAACGACTTATGATCTGTAAACAACTCGAATCGAACTCCCAACAGATAATGCCTCCACATCTTCAGAGCAAATACAATCGCCGCTAACTCCAAATCATGAGTTGGGTAATTCCTTTCATGCGGCTTCAGTTGTCGACTGGCATACGCAACCACTTTATTTCTCTGCATCAGCACTGCTCCAAGTCCAGTACCACATGCGTCGGTGTAAACCACCATCTCATCATTCCCACTTGGAATAGTCAAAACAGGAGCACTAGTCAATCGCTCTTTCAGGATTCCGAAAGCTTGCTCACACTTAGCATCCCAACTGAACACTTGGTTCTTTTTCGTCAATCCTGTTAACGGTGCAGCTATCTTGGAGAAGTCTTTGATAAACCGTCGATAATATCCTGCTAATCCAAGAAAACTTCTCACATCAGATGCATTCTTAGGTCTAACCCAATCCTGGATTGCTGCCACCTTAGCGGGATCAACCGCTATTCCATTTCCAGAAATCACATGGCCTAAGAACCTCACTTCACTCTTCCAGAAGTGACACTTCGAAAACTTAGCCTTCAGCTGATGTTTTCGCAAGATCTCCAAAACGATACGCAAGTGCGTCTTGTGCTCTTCTTCCGTTCTGGAATAAATCAGAATATCATCCACGAACACAAGTACGAACTTGTTCAACTGATCTCTGAACACTCTATTCATAAGATCCACAAAATATGCTGGCGCGTTAGTCAATCCAAACGGCATTACCAGCCACTCAAAGAAACCGGATGGTGTCCTAAAAGCAGTCTTCGGCACACTATCCTTAGCCACTCTCAACTGGTGAAATCCCGTTGCCAAATCCATTTGAGAAAACACCTTAGCCTCGTGAAGCTGATCAAACAAGTCATCTATTCTCGGCAATGGATACTTGTTCTTCTTAGTCACCTTATTCAGCTCACGATAATCCACACACAATCTCAACGATCCATCTGCCTTGGTTGCAAACACAACTGGTGCACCCCACTCGGACACACTACGCCGAATGAATCCTTTCTGTAAAAGGTCGTCAACTTGCACCCTCAACTCCTGCTGTTCCCTAGGCGCCATCCGCCTAAGAGGCATCACAACAGGTCTGGCTCCTTCAACTAGATCTATACGAAACTCGATCTCTCTATGCGGCGGCAACCCTTTGACTTCGTCAAAGACATCCTCGAATCCATTTGCGATTGGCACTAAAGACAGTCCATCCCGTGGAACAACTAGCGAATACATGAAGCTCATGAAGACGCCTTCCTCATGCTTACATCGTATCACAATCTTTCGCTCTTCCACATTCTCGACTGTCACCTCTAGCCTCTCACAATCAACCTTAGCCGCATACTTCCTAAGCCAGTCCATACCCAAAATAATTCCGAACCCCGCAAAGTTCAGAACAAAGCAATCACAAACAAAAGAGCAACCATGACTCGACACAACTAGACCACGGCATAACATACACAAACAAGACGAACCCCCAACTGGATTAGTCACAACCAATGGCCTATCAACAATATCCGGTTCCAAACCTAACCGGCCTACTAGTTCATTACAAACAAACGAATGCGATGCTCCAGTATCAAACAAAACTCTAACTGGAATACCACATAGGAAAAGAGTACCTTGAACAACCACACTCTTTCCCTTCTCTTCAGCAGTAGGAGCTTTCGAAGACGACGGAACAGCTCCCAAAGCATAGGCTTGCACAATCTGCCTGTCCTTCCTCGGTTCTGGACAATTCTTCCTGAAATGTCCCGGCTTGTCACAGTTGTGACACTTCATCGGTGCCTTCGGATTCTTACAATCCTTAGAGAAATGGCCCTTCTGCTGACAATTGTAGCAAGTCACCTCGCCTTTCGGCTTCTTCTGGCCATCCTTACCTTTCTGCTGCTGCTGCTTCCTCTTCTGGTTTCCACCCTGCTGTGGTTTAGATTCTCCCTTGGTAACAGCAACAACAGGTCCTTCCTTAGGAAACAAACTCTCATGCCTAAGAGCTTTCTCCACAAGCTTCTCAAATGAATCGTCCAAATGATCCACCAATTGTCTCCCAAGATAACTGTCCAAGCCGGTCACAAACTTCTCATTCTTCTGATAAGCAGATTCAATATACGACCGGGCATACTTGGACAAAGCTTCGAACTCAGAAACATACTCAAGAACTGATCTTCCACCTTGCTTGAGCTCCACAAACCTCTTGAACAGAACAGACTTCTGAGCTGTAGAAATGAACTTAGCTTCAAATCTGACTTGGAATTGCTCCCAAGTAATCTCTTCTTCCGGAGTAGTGATGGTAATAGAGTTCCACCAATCAGAAGCTCTCCCTTGAAGCTGTCTCGATGCTAACTTCCTCTTAGTTGCATCATCAATTCCCAAATCACCAAAGATCCTTCTACAAGCATCTATCCACCTCTGGACTTCAATGGTAGATTCTGTTCCCAAGAAAACCTTCCCTCCAAGAGCAGTATAATCCTTGCACAGCTTAGCAAAATCCACTGGTTTCGGAGTTTGGACTTGAACTCCAACATCAACTGCCGCCCCCGGAACTGGTATCCTTCTCATGATCGAAGTCATCATAGCTTCGAACATGGCTGCATAATCAGCAGTCTCTTCAGTAGCACGGCCTCCCCTAGCAGCTGGTCTCCCTCTTCGACTCATTCTCAATATCTATAAAAAGGAATGATCAGAACATCTAGAGAAACAACTGCATAAAGGACTCAAACTCTACCAAACTACTATATTATATATAGTAATCATCCATCAAAATACAATTACGTCTCTCATACGTAGTTACTTCAGCGAGCGTTGGGTAAAATCGATTAACCAATGCTCTGATACCAAATGTGACGACCGCCCATGACCCCTGCACCGAATCTAAAGATAAAGCGCTGTAAAGTGTGCCAGGCGACCATGGACAATTGTCAAGGTAAGATTTAAAACAAAAGAATCTATCGTATTACTCACAGCGCATGGACAAAATACAATAGAACATATGTATAGTGAAGCTTTACAGAACAAAATGACATCATATAAAACTCCATAATAGTTGAATACAAGCATCCACATAGTCAATACATCAAGCCTCACTACATATCTCTCAGAGAATACAAAACAGCGGAATATCCAGTACATATAATAAGAAGATAATATGCAACCCTCCAGCTCGTCTTCGATATCAGCATCGTGAGAGGAGAACAGCACCTGTCACCTGCTACCTAGTCTGCCCGTCCCAAAACGGACGAACAGCCCAAGGCAATAAGAATTAAAACATAAAGCCTTGAGTCAGACAACAGTCTTAGTGAGCAGTAAATTAACTAACAACAAACCAAAAGAGCATAAAGGAAAAAGGAATAGGAATACAACCCTCCCACTCCAGCCTCATTCTACAGTGATAGCCCCCAGACACACACTAAGCAGAAGCAAACATAGCAGAGCATACAATTTAAAGTAAAGCTACTATCACTCGAGTCAAGGGCGATGTTTTCCAAGTACCAAGGCCTAAATCAGATAAGCACCCAGAAAATACCGCTCTTGAGTCCGAATGACGATACAACCAAACATCCATGACTCTGGCTATCACTGTTATCATTGCTTCGATATCACCGTTAATTGAATGACCGGCACATTCTTTCAGCCGTCCGTCAAGGGCTAATGGAAACCCCGGTTCTAGACATAACTCCCGCACGTCGTCGCAGCCCGTGCCTAGGACTATCGAATCTGCCCAGAGTACTCGACCATCAACAGTTGGCCGTTGGGACTATCGAATCTGCCCAAACGTACTCTTGCTTAGAGCATGCTAGAACCTTCAACAACGATGTTATCCAAGCCTCCTAGTCATCCTCCTCGACGACTATTCTCATATCCATTCATTATCTTCAACTCGAATCATATCACCGAGTTATCAACATGCTTGGAATGATCCCGTCTGGATTAGACCAAGTCTTCATCATATGATGCCTCGCTTCATTACACCCTTGCAAAGCTTCATCTCAACTTCACATCATCAAATCTATGCATAAGAGCTTCATCATCCCGCTACATATGCCACGAGCAGCTTTTCCAATTCAAGAGCCTTTCCCTTAGCTTTTGAATCACCTTCGATCTAAATCTAGTCATCAATCATCTAGTTCATAACAATCAATCAAATCAAACATCAATCCAAGCAATCAAGCATTCAAAAATGATCTAAGTAGGCAATTATAACAATAATGGCATTTTCGTAATTAAAGAGTTGAAAGTCCAATAAGCATGAAAACATGTATTATATTTCTACAAACTTGATGAATGAACTTGCATAGGTTAACATATGATAAAGTGGATGCAACATCATCATGAACAATGGATCTATATGGATCTACACATAGGATGAAGAAAATGCATGGAAATCTCTATTTTAACACCAAAACGAGCCAACAATCCGATATACTCCTTTGGATCCGTGTGAGAGATAATCACCACTCACCAAATCACCTAAACAATCCAAAAGATAACAACTTCAGATCTGGACAGCGAAGAACTAAGCTAGATCCGACAAGATCTCACTTCAAACGAAGAAATCTCTCTTGAAAAGATGAAGATCTCCAATCTAAGCTCTTGAATCTTCAATCTTGATCTTCGATTTGGATGGATGGAAGCACTAGATTAGAGTGGAGAAAAGAAGTGAAGAAGTGTAGAAGTCGAGCTCTCAAAATGGCAGCACTTCGTCGCTTCAAAATCCGGATCCCAAAAAGTGAGAACAACCCCTCCTATTTATAGCTGAAAACTGCCTGAGTCGTAACTCGGCTATCTCCTTAAGTCGTTGCCGACCTAACATATGCCGACCTACGACCTAAAAACCCCCACGACTTAACAGAGCCTCCGACCTAACCCTTAGCCAACAACTCCGACCTAACAGATACGCGCGCCTCAACTCCTACGATCTAACACTTCTGCGCATACGACCTAACTATTAAGTCGACCTACGACTTAACACATACTTCGACCTAACACTTAGACGAAACCCAGCGACCTACGACTTAACAGGTTACGACCTAACACTTAGACGAAACCCAGCGACCTACGACTTAACAGGTTACGACCTAATTCCTTAAGCCTCCACGCGACCTAACACTTAGCCTAACTCCTAAGGTCGCCAACTTGTTAACTCCTTAGGTCCTTAGGTCGCCAACACTAGGTCGCTAACTCGGCAACTACTAGGTCGCTAACTCGGCAACTACTAGGTCGCTAACTCTCCCAGCCGACCTAACACTTAACAAAACTTAGGTCGCTCACAACATTCTCTTAGGTCGTCCACGACCTAGGACTTAGACAAATTTCCCCAAAAATCTGAAATGACTTAAAAATGCAAAAATTCCAGATTTGACGAACTTTTCGATCCGTGAAAAATACGGGTCGTTACAACGACTTTGGTTTAAAACTGTAAAAATGTGTTAAGGTGGATCAATGTAAAGCCTTAATGCTATTTTGATATTTATTTACTGATAGACATTATCTATTATAGCGTATACTAATATATATAAATAGTTTAATGGATCCTTAAGAGATGGAAAACCCGTAACATCTCTTAAGTTATTGCACTCATATTTGTGATATTGATTTGACTTACATAAGAGTATTTTAGTCTTGACTCGAGTGTTTTGTTTTTTCGTTACGCTCGGGTCAGTCCTGAGTTTTTTAGCATATTGAAGATTATTCTCTAGAGGACGAAGACAGAGTTTGGTATACTACTACTATTATTATGCCCTCCATCATGCTATTCTACTGTATTGAATATTTATCTCTGATGTATATATATAACTCTGATAAATATATATATAGATTAAAATCAAATGTATAGTAAACAACTTCATGAATTGTTTATTTGATTATTGTATTTTATCGTTTCCACTTTGAGATTCTGTGTTTTGTTTTCTTCTTCTCTTCTTATTTTTCTTATTTAACCCCATTGATTATCTACGTTCCGGTTTGTTTGAGTCGGACATGTGTGCATTATTGTCGATTTAAACCTTCTGAAATGTGGGTCGTTACAGTAGTTGATTTCACTCATTCTAGGGTATTTCTACCCTATCTCTAATGAGTTTTTGCTCCGTATGCTAAGGTTTGCCTAAAAGCAAAGCTCCGATACCAAATGTAACGACCCACTATTTTGGAGCATTCAAATCGACAATAATCCACACATGTCTGACTTGAATAATTCAAAATAACAAATTGTAATAAAATTTGGAGCAAATAAAATCAAACAAAGAATCACAGTCACAAAAAATCAGAATAACTCGCAGCGGAAATAAATACCATAGTAGTTCATGAAGCTACTATATACAACTCTCAAAACATATATAAAATATCATAGTTTAAAAATGGATACAATAGAAGTCAGGATACATAAATCACTAATGCAGAAGCATTACCGAATAGTAAATAACTAGATTAGAAGATAAGAAATAACAGATGGACATATAATGTAACGACCCGACTTTCTATGCCCAGAAAGTCGCATCATTATGAAGAAAGAAAGGGGTAGAAAATAGAAAAGAAGAGAAGAAAGAAAGAAACAACAACAACGATCTCACAGCGGAACGAATAAATTATATTAATAACATAAACTATTACATAGTATACAACAATTTACAGAGTTACACAGCATATACATCACTTACTAGACAGTTATAAATATCTGTCTAGACATTACAACTCAAATACAAGACAAGACACTATCACAGATATCAACACAGCGGAATACTATATCTACGAACGCCGAAGCCTCCTGCTCCATTTCTCCTCCAGAATATTCGTCAAAGCTAAACCTGAATCCCTTGGCTACTCGTAAAAATTTGAGTACCCAAGAGTTTATAAAACAGAAATAAACACTTGGGTCAGACATGGGTCTGGTGTGAGTAAACGGGTTAAAATTGTTTAACTTCAAAACCTTTTGAAAACAAAGGTATCACGTAAGACTTCCCACACATAAACATGGAAAAGTTTTTACCTTACGCTAACCAAAACATTTGATAGGAAATCCAGTTATATTATAATAGGGTCTAGGGTTTTCAAGTAAAATACAGAAATAGCTGAAATGCTTACATCTCACATTCCAACATAGTTGGGCACAACTAATACGTACGGCACTTATTGGAGTTTGGATTCCATACAATGGCAGGGCTACTGGGGTACCGCCCGTCACAGTACGTGGCCTAGATCACCGTACCGAGGAGTACGCCCGCTCCCCTGCAACACAAAGCCGGAACCATCCCTTACTGGATAATCCCGAACAAGACAATCCCGTAGTTGGCGCGACCAACCACACACTAAGCCGAATAAAAAGAAAAGGGACCTCTAGACAGGGATCTATCTTGCTCTCAGTGGGTGCTACCCACGAAGCCTTGCTGCACCTCCCCTGTTTTAGCCATTCCCGGTTGATGAGGCTTGAGGTTACGATTACCTTTAATCAGAACATATCACTTAGAATGCTCATCGTCCGCCTGACGATGTGCTGAAAGCATTCAATCCATATAAGTTCGTTCCGGGTTCGAACGAAACCGAAGGCATTATCTCGTTACACTCGTTTTGGAATCACCCTCAGAGTTAACGACAATAACCCTTGCACTCTGAATCTTCATCTTCACTTGAGATTCACGACCTATCGTTAATTTGGATCGATGTGGTATTCGGGTCTCCAGACCTGGAATACCGGTATACGGAAACCCGATCCCGGTCTCATCGAAATCCAAAACGTATCTTTTAGGTCCAAGTTGTTTAAAGGTTTTAAACATTTAACTTATATTCAGGATGATATAAACAGATAGATAAATCACATTATCACAATAGATAATTCCTATCAAACATTCATCTCACAAAGCAGCATGTCACATAGATATCATATCCAATCATCCAGTATCAACCAATCACCCAATATCAATCATCCAATATTAACCAATCATTCAAAAGCAGAATTGATTAACTCCAAATCAATTTAATTAACCTTTAATTAAATTAATTACTATCCTTTAATCACTTGGATTATCTTAATCCTGCTTCATTTATTTATTACATATCAATTTATTAATCATCTCTTAATGATCTTCCTTAATTAATCTTCCTTGATTAATTATACTTTAATTACATTCAAGTAATTACCCTTTAATTAATTAATTATAGAAATTAATTATCCTTAACCATATACAGTAATTAACCTTTAATTACTATCATTAAATTACAATAATTAATGATCCTTCATTTGCTTCCATTAATTAATTAACTATAATTATTTGCATTAATCCTCAATTAATTACAATTAATTAATCATACTTTAATTAATTACTTTTATTAATCAACCTTGATTAATTCTATTAATTAAACAATCCTTATTAATTAATTAACCTTTTAATAAATTAAATAATTAATTTTAAATCAACTACTTTATTTATTAATTAGTTTTAATTAATCATAAACAGTAATTAACAATTTGTAATTACTTATCCTAATTAATTACTTCTTAATTAATCATATTAACCTTGATTAATTAATTTAATTAATAAATCTTTAATTACTTCATTAAGTAATTATAAATCAATTAAATTAACAAATAATCCTTACTTTATTAATTAATTACTTTTTTATTTAATTACACTTAGTAATTAATCTTAAATTAAACATATTTAATTGATCACATTAATTAATTAACTAAATTAATTAAGTAATTAACTTTTAAATACTTACATAAGTAATTATCTTCTAATTACTTCATTAATTAATTACCTTCTAGTTAATTAAATAATTAATCTTTAATTAACTACATTCATTAATTAACCTTTATCCTTTAATTAATTAATTTCTCTTTAATTAATTAACTTCAAATCAATTTTATAATAATTAATCCTGTAATTAATAACATCAAGTGATTTCTCTTAATCACTTTCATTTAATTACTTCCATAATTAATTTCTTTTTTTTTTCTTAATTACATTCAGTAATTATCCATTTATTTACTTTACTAAGTAATTATACTTAATTAATCATAAATGATTATCTAAATTAATTACTAATTAATTTCTTAAATCTTATATTTAAAAGATCTTAACTAAGAAAACATTTATCTTAATTACATTATTAACATTAACCATTTACTCTTTAATTAATAATAATTGAATTACCCTTATTATTTTCTCATATTAATTATCTTTAATTAGTCAAACTCTTAATCACTTAAAGATAAACCCCTTATTATAATTGATTACTAAATTCTTATCATTAACTTTATTAAGAAAACAAAATATTTTAGAAAACCAATTATAATTTTAAAATAATTTCAACATCTAATTTAACCTTTAAAATCTTTAAAACTTTTCAAAATTTTTAAATAAATTTTTAATACAAAAATTATTTTGAAAATCTACTTTTCTATCCTTTAAGAACTTATTCATTTTAAACATATTTAAGACTTGTTAAAACATTAATTCTTGAAAACCAGATTATTTCCATAACTTAACTCGTTTACTTTACTTTTAAACTCGAAACAATTGTAAAATCAAGCTTTTAGTTTAAAACCAGAACAGCCCGAGTAAACCTCACCAAAAACCCGAGTAAAATCACTAAATTCCCGAGCTAGCTTCGAGTCACTCGCGACTTCATCTACTTCGAGAAATACTGCAAATTACACGAGACAGCCCCGAGTTCAACTCGTCTTCCCCAATCACAATCTTTCCTAGATGCCCAAACGTGCATACGTGCACGTGGTGCACTTGCACCATCGCCGCCGACTACAGATGATTGTCGCGACCATCCACACTGACCACTCGAATCACCTCGATCACGAATCCAAACCCAGAAATCAAAATTCAACTGCGAATCGAAATCGAGTCGATCTCAACAAAAACTGAAACCATCATAGCCAGAAAACTTCTCCGTTACGACACCTCCCACCTCGAGATCGCCTGCCCACCTCACCGAAGCTTCGTCACGACTTCCAGCAACCATCCCCACCATCGCGATCGATTCCTGTCCCCTGTCCATGTCGAAATTGCTTCGACAACCATGACGAGCAAAACTCCTGCCTAAACCCTAGTTTTCCTCAGCACGACCACCACGGCGAACAATAAAATCTTCGATCATTTTTCCAGTGATCATCAACCTATAAGCTACCTTCGATATCAAACACGAGCTCCAACTCGTCATCGATCATCGACAATCGACGATAAACCCAAAATCGATCAACTCCGAATATCTCATTATATACAACTTTAGAAATTTTGAAACTATGATCAAAATTCATTAATTTAAATACGAATTTGATGGTAAGATCCAAACTTAATTTCCCAACATTCAAATTTTTGACTTGTATTTGTTTTTCTCTGTAATTTATTAATTTTGAAATAATTACTAAATTTAAATACCTGAAACTATTTTTATAATTTATATTACATTCATACAATCATTTGTTCTTCAGAGATGTTAACCAAATTTTGATTATATGTAGAGTAATTGGATTTATTAAGGAGGATATAGCCTGTCATTCAACAGAGAAATGGATATATACATATACATTCACATGCACAAACAATCATATCAATATACATACATCCATCTCCATTCATACATGCAAACCATATTACTAAAAATTCATCACAATCATCAAAGCATACAACCCTATTTAAGTTTTAAGCAAATTTGTTTACTCACTTGTTAAAACAGAGAACAGGATGTATATATATATACAGACATACTTACACACATATATATACCAATTCATTTATATAAAAACTGAAAGATTTTCACGCAACATTAATATCACTTAACAGATCAACACATGCATTAGAGCCATTCATAACTTAACTGTTTTTAAAAAAATGTTTACTCACCAAATTTATGAAACAGAGCTCAGATTTTCATGTCCAGGCTTTTGATCTGGAAAATGCTAATTTGAATTGCTGTTGAAATCTAAAATCTTTGTATTTGAATTCTTGTTGTTTTGAGTTGAATTTGTTGCAGGTTGAAGTTGAATCTAATTTAGTTGCTTGATCTTCTATTTGTTTGCAGATTTGAATTCCAGGTTTGAAATCCTTTTTGATTTTGGTTTCAAGTTTTGATTTATTTTTAGTTTTAGAGGAAGAAAGAAAAGAATTGAACTGAGAAAATGAAAACCAGGTTTCTTCTTAAACTACATTATTTATAAATTAATTTTTTTTAAATGAAGATAATGTTGCCACTTGTTTTATTGCATGCATATACAAATGTTAATGCATGTTTCATTATCTTACAAGTGTTAAAACAATGGAAAATTATGTTCAAACCTTATCTTACAAAATTATTTATGTTTATATATTTGTGTAAAATGTGAATTTGTATTTAATTATGTTAAGATTATTTATATGTTACATATGTCTTATTTCTTTTATATGTTTACAAACCATTTTAGTTTAAGTATATTTTTTTTTTAAAGAAAACAAGATAAAATAAATCTTTTATTAAATCTTATTTAAACTATCATACTTTAAAAATAAATAATTATCTTATATTTTGAAAATATAAAATTAACCTTAAATTAGCTTTTGAAAAATATTAAATTCAAAACAAAGCTTCAAATCACAATATATACATACATATATATTATAATTTGAAATCACATCTTTTATTATTAAATTTAAATTAAAGACTTCCTATTTACAATATATATATATATACTAATATATACATTATAAATAGAATAAAATTTTATTAGCTTTGAAAATAAATTTTATCAATTTTAAATCAATATTGCCAGATTAAATATTTATTAACCTTTAAAAGATTAAATTACCAATTTAAATTAAAATTATAAAGGAAAATTATCAATCCAATTAAATTATTAATAAAGATTATTTAATTTATATTGCCCAAAATTCCGGGTCATCACATTCCTTCCCCCTTAAAAGAATTTCGTCCCCGAAATTAAAAGCAAAGATAATTTAATAATCCAATAAAGATTTTAATTTCAATCAGCAAAGCATACCTATCATCCAGTTATTAACAACCAAAGCAACCAATCAAACAATCAAACCTAACTAACTATTCTGATACAAATCATGATAGATCTTCATAATATTATCTAGAGTTTCCCAGGTATAAATCACCAGAATACTCGCTCTACAGAATCTAAACTAACAACACCACTATGATCTAGAGCTCCTCTCTTCTCTAGATCCACCAATCTGAACAGAATATCAGATCACAATCAAGTCTAGCTCAACTACTAAATCTATCTGAACTGTAGATTCTACAACCAGCGATGAATCATACACGTACACCCTCAGAGATACATGAAATACAATGAATTCCAGCAATCCAAACTGGCCATTCAATCCTGTAGATCAAAGAACAACTCCTCTCGAGAACACAGGAAAATTCAAAATACTTCGAAGCTAGCTTTCCAAACTTACCAAATCTTATAGCTCCCTTTAACCAGAGAAAAACTTCACAACAACGAAGTCTCCAACTTCGAATTCCAAATTCCTCCGTCTCTTATCTACAAAATCCTTCAGACAATCCTGTGCTGACTACAAATCCTTCCTGATCAACTCAACCTTCGCTGATGCTTCTTGAAACAAACAGGACCAAAGATAACTCAATAGAATGATCTCTCCAAGATCTACCCATAATCCAAAACACAACTCTACTTCCTCGAAATTATCCGGAAAAATTTGCTAACTACTTCAGTAGCTCCTACTTCCACATGAGAAATCTCAATCTCAAACAAAAGATCGCCCAAGATAAATTAATAAACAAATCGCAAGTCACTTTTGCGATCCTACCAAGTTTGGATTCCAAAGAAACTGTTCTCTCTTTACCAATCAGAACAGCTTATACTTAACTATCCAATCTATCGAAGAAATGGATCCACTCTGCTGCTTCTGAACTCCTTCTTCAGAAAACTGCTCATCCAGGAAAACTTACTGCCAACACACAGAATACTCCGAGCTGCACCGCTGCCACAGATGCCAAAGACTTCCTTACCAAAGCTTTTCGAGAAACTCGAACCCAAACAAAGCAAAAACACCATGCTGAACTCAGCCACAACACCGAAGCAGACACACTTCCTTATACTAATTCCAAAGAAAACATCTTCGGGAACATCCATAGTCACTGCGTCTCATCACACAGCTACTATTACCTGAGGTATCAAGATACCATCACTCGCTTCTGCCCAACCGACAGATCCAAACTTCAAAAATAAACTCCGAACCTTAATAGGTTTCCTTCAGAGATTGTGAAATCCTTACAATTGCAAAGTTCACTCGAGACGGTATTAGGTCTACAGTCTCGACAAATACAATTCCAACCTCAACACTCAGACTCCTAATCTTAGATGATAAATTATTATCATCTCAACCAATCATTACAAATACCATATACATTTAAAATGATATTTTTTTTTTATATAGAAATTATATCTGGGTAAAATTATTTCATCTACCTTTTTAAAACAATATTGTGTCTGTTGGCCTGGTCCAAGTGTTTAGAGATCCCTATCAATAACGTTAGCTACTCGTATTGACCAGAATCCATATACCACTCAACCGATCAATTAACACAATATAAAACCATTTTATATAACTAACAAATACGCGCTCTCGTATATATATACACTCAAACTCAAACAGGTTGTTACATATCCTATCTCTAATGAACAACCCTCCCGAACCTAGGCATTCACTCAACCTAGTGTTCTGATATTCACTTAACCAAAAGCTTAGGCATTCGCTCAACCTATGCTCTGATACCAAATGTAACGACCCGACTTTCTATGCCCAGAAAGTCGCATCATTATGAAGAAAGAAAGGGGTAGAAAATAGAAAAGAAGAGAAGAAAGAAAGAAACAACAACAACGATCTCACAGCGGAACGAATAAATTATATTAATAACATAAACTATTACATAGTATACAACAATTTACAGAGTTACACAGCATATACATCACTTACTAGACAGTTATAAATATCTGTCTAGACATTACAACTCAAATACAAGACAAGACACTATCACAGATATCAACACAGCGGAATACTATATCTACGAACGCCGAAGCCTCCTGCTCCATTTCTCCTCCAGAATATTCGTCAAAGCTAAACCTGAATCCCTTGGCTACTCGTAAAAATTTGAGTACCCAAGAGTTTATAAAACAGAAATAAACACTTGGGTCAGACATGGGTCTGGTGTGAGTAAACGGGTTAAAATTGTTTAACTTCAAAACCTTTTGAAAACAAAGGTATCACGTAAGACTTCCCACACATAAACATGGAAAAGTTTTTACCTTACGCTAACCAAAACATTTGATAGGAAATCCAGTTATATTATAATAGGGTCTAGGGTTTTCAAGTAAAATACAGAAATAGCTGAAATGCTTACATCTCACATTCCAACATAGTTGGGCACAACTAATACGTACGGCACTTATTGGAGTTTGGATTCCATACAATGGCAGGGCTACTGGGGTACCGCCCGTCACAGTACGTGGCCTAGATCACCGTACCGAGGAGTACGCCCGCTCCCCTGCAACACAAAGCCGGAACCATCCCTTACTGGATAATCCCGAACAAGACAATCCCATAGTTGGCGCGACCAACCACACACTAAGCTGAATAAAAAGAAAAGGGACCTCTAGACAGGGATCTATCTTGCTCTCAGTGGGTGCTACCCACGAAGCCTTGCTGCACCTCCCCTGTTTTAGCCATTCCCGGTTGATGAGGCTTGAGGTTACGATTACCTTTAATCAGAACATATCACTTAGAATGCTCATCGTCCGCCTGACGATGTGCTGAAAGCATTCAATCCATATAAGTTCGTTCCGGGTTCGAACGAAACCGAAGGAATTATCTCGTTACACTCGTTTTGGAATCACCCTCAGAGTTAACGACAATAACCCTTGCACTCTGAATCTTCATCTTCACTTGAGATTCACGACCTATCGTTAATTTGGATCGATGTGGTATTCGGGTCTCCAGACCTGGAATACCGGTATACGGAAACCCGATCCCGGTCTCATCGAAATCCAAAACGTATCTTTTAGGTCCAAGTTGTTTAAAGGTTTTAAACATTTAACTTATATTCAGGATGATATAAACAGATAGATAAATCACATTATCACAATAGATAATTCCTATCAAACATTCATCTCACAAAGCAGCATGTCACATAGATATCATATCCAATCATCCAGTATCAACCAATCACCCAATATCAATCATCCAATATTAACCAATCATTCAAAAGCAGAATTGATTAACTCCAAATCAATTTAATTAACCTTTAATTAAATTAATTACTATCCTTTAATCACTTGGATTATCTTAATCCTGCTTCATTTATTTATTACATATCAATTTATTAATCATCTCTTAATGATCTTCCTTAATTAATCTTCCTTGATTAATTATACTTTAATTACATTCAAGTAATTACCCTTTAATTAATTAATTATAGAAATTAATTATCCTTAACCATATACAGTAATTAACCTTTAATTACTATCATTAAATTACAATAATTAATGATCCTTCATATGCTTCCATTAATTAATTAACTATAATTATTTGCATTAATCCTCAATTAATTACAATTAATTAATCATACTTTAATTAATTACTTTTATTAATCAACCTTGATTAATTCTATTAATTAAACAATCCTTATTAATTAATTAACCTTTTAATAAATTAAATAATTAATTTTAAATCAACTACTTTATTTATTAATTAGTTTTAATTAATCATAAACAGTAATTAACAATTTGTAATTACTTATCCTAATTAATTACTTCTTAATTAATCATATTAACCTTGATTAATTAATTTAATTAATAAATCTTTAATTACTTCATTAAGTAATTATAAATCAATTAAATTAACAAATAATCCTTACTTTATTAATTAATTACTTTTTTATTTAATTACACTTAGTAATTAATCTTAAATTAAACATATTTAATTGATCACATTAATTAATTAACTAAATTAATTAAGTAATTAACTTTTAAATACTTACATAAGTAATTATCTTCTAATTACTTCATTAATTAATTACCTTCTAGTTAATTAAATAATTAATCTTTAATTAACTACATTCATTAATTAACCTTTATCCTTTAATTAATTAATTTCTCTTTAATTAATTAACTTCAAATCAATTTTATAATAATTAATCCTTTAATTAATAACATCAAGTGATTTCTCTTAATCACTTTCATTTAATTACTTCCATAATTAATTTCTTTTTTTTTTCTTAATTACATTCAGTAATTATCCATTTATTTACTTTACTAAGTAATTATACTTAATTAATCATAAATGATTATCTAAATTAATTACTAATTAATTTCTTAAATCTTATATTTAAAAGATCTTAACTAAGAAAACATTTATCTTAATTACATTATTAACATTAACCATTTACTCTTTAATTAATAATAATTGAATTACCCTTATTATTTTCTCATATTAATTATCTTTAATTAGTCAAACTCTTAATCACTTAAAGATAAACCCCTTATTATAATTGATTACTAAATTCTTATCATTAACTTTATTAAGAAAACAAAATATTTTAGAAAACCAATTATAATTTTAAAATAATTTCAACATCTAATTTAACCTTTAAAATCTTTAAAACTTTTCAAAATTTTTAAATAAATTTTTAATACAAAAATTATTTTGAAAATCTACTTTTCTATCCTTTAAGAACTTATTCATTTTAAACATATTTAAGACTTGTTAAAACATTAATTCTTGAAAACCAGATTATTTCCATAACTTAACTCGTTTACTTTACTTTTAAACTCGAAACAATTGTAAAATCAAGCTTTTAGTTTAAAACCAGAACAGCCCGAGTAAACCTCACCAAAAACCCGAGTAAAATCACTAAATTCCCGAGCTAGCTTCGAGTCACTCGCGACTTCATCTACTTCGAGAAATACTGCAAATTACACGAGACAGCCCCGAGTTCAACTCGTCTTCCCCAATCACAATCGTACCCAGATGCCCAAACGTGCATACGTGCACGTGGTGCACTTGCACCATCGCCGCCGACTACAGATGATTGTCGCGACCATCCACACTGACCACTCGAACCACCTCGATCACGAATCCAAACCCAGAAATCAAAATTCAACTGCGAATCGAAATCGAGTCGATCTCAACAAAAACTGAAACCATCATAGCCAGAAAACTTCTCCGTTACGACGCCTCCCACCTCGAGATCGCCTGCCCACCTCACCGAAGCTTCGTCACGACTTCCAGCAACCATCCCCACCATCGCGATCGATTCCAGTACCCTGTCCATGTCGAAATTGCTTCGACAACCATGACGAGCAAAACTCCTGCCTAAACCCTAGTTTTCCTCAGCACGACCACCACGGCGAACAATAAAATCTTCGATCATTTTTCCAGTGATCATCAACCTATAAGCTACCTTCGATATCAAACACGAGCTCCAACTCGTCATCGATCATCGACAATCGACGATAAACCCAAAATCGATCAACTCCGAATATCTCATTATATACAACTTTAGAAATTTTGAAACTATGATCAAAATTCATTAATTTAAATACGAATTTGATGGTAAGATCCAAACTTAATTTCCCAACATTCAAATTTTTGACTTGTATTTGTTTTTCTCTGTAATTTATTAATTTTGAAATAATTATAAAATTTAAATACCTGAAACTATTTTTATAATTGATATTACATTCATACAATCATTTGTTCTTCAGAGATGTTAACCAAATTTTGATTATATGTAGAGTAATTGGATTTATTAAGGAGGATATAGCCTGTCATTCAACAGAGAAATGGATATATACATATACATTCACATGCACAAACAATCATATCAATATACATACATCCATCTCCATTCATACATGCAAACCATATTACTAAAAATTCATCACAATCATCAAAGCATACAACCCTATTTAAGTTTTAAGCAAATTTGTTTACTCACTTGTTAAAACAGAGAACAGGATGTATATATATACAGACATACTTACACACATATATATACCAATTCATTTATATAAAAACTGAAAGATTTTCACGCAACATTAATATCACTTAACAGATCAACACATGCATTAGAGCCATTCATAACTTAACTGTTTTTAAAAAAATGTTTACTCACCAAATTTATGAAACAGAGCTCAGATTTTCATGTCCAGGCTTTTGATCTGGAAAATGCTAATTTGAATTGCTGTTGAAATCTAAAATCTTTGTATTTGAATTCTTGTTGTTTTGAGTTGAATTTGTTGCAGGTTGAAGTTGAATCTAATTTAGTTGCTTGATCTTCTATTTGTTTGCAGATTTGAATTCCAGGTTTGAAATCCTTTGTAACGACCCGACTTCCTATGCCCAGAAAGTCGCATCATTATGAACAAAGAAAGGGGTAGAAAATAGAAAAGAAGAGAAGAAAGAAAGAAACAACAACAACGATCTCACAGCGGAACGAATAAATTATATTAATAACATAAACTATTACATAGTTTACAACAATTTACAGAGTTACACAGCATATACATCACTTACTAGACAGTTATAAACATCTGTCTAGACATTACAACTCAAATACAAGACAAGACACTATCACAGATATCAACACAGCGGAATACTATATCTACGAACGCCGAAGCCTTCTGCTCCATTGCTCCTCCAAAATATTCGTCAAAGCTAAACCTGAATCCCTTGGCTACTCGTAAAAATTTGAGTACCCAAGAGTTTATAAAATAGAAATAAACACTTGGGTCAGACATGGGTCTGGTGTGAGTAACAGGTTAAACTTGCTTAACTTCAAAACCTTTAGAAAGAAAAGATATCACGTAAGACTCCCCACAAATAAACATGGGTAAGTTTTTACCTTACGCTAACCAAAACATTTGATAGGAAATCTGATTTTATTATAATAGGGTCTAGGGTTTTCAAGTAAAATATAGAAATAGCTGAAATGCTTACATCTCACATTCCAACATAGTTGGGCACAACTAATACGTACGGCACTTATTGGAGTTTGGATTCCATACAATGGCAGGGCTACTGGGGTATCGCCCATCATAGTACGTGGCCTAGATCACCGTACCGAGGAGTACGCCCGCTCCCCTGCAAC
This sequence comes from Allium fistulosum, assembly GCA_030737815.1. Lineage (NCBI taxonomy): Eukaryota > Viridiplantae > Streptophyta > Magnoliopsida > Asparagales > Amaryllidaceae > Allium > Allium fistulosum. Next base: position 243,822,181 of record CM060902.1, read on the forward strand.
ACAAAGCCGGAACCATCCCTTACTGGATAATCCCGAACAAGATAATCCCGTGGTTGGCGCGACCAACCACACACTAAGCCGAATAAAAAGAAAAGGGACCTCTAGACAGGGATCTATCTTGCTCTCAGTGGGTGCTACCCACGAAGCCTTGCTGCACCTCCCCTGTTTTAGCCATTCCCGGTTGATGAGGCTTGAGGTTACGATTACCTTTAATCAGAACATATCACTTAGAATGCTCATCGTCCGCCTGACGATGTGCTGAAAGCATTCAATCCATACAAGTTCGTTCCGGGTTCGAACGAAACCGAAGGCATTATCTCGTTACACTCGTTTGGAATCACCCTCAGAGTTAACGACAATAACCCTTGCACTCTGAATCTTCATCTTCACTTGAGATTCACGACCTATCGTAAATTTGGATCGATGTGGTATTCGGGTCTCCAGACCTGGAATTCCGGTATACGGAAACCCGATCCCGGTCTCATCGAAATCCAAAACGTATCTTTTAAGGGCCAAGTTGTTTTAAGGTTAAAACAATTCAATTCTTATCTATACTACACACAGATAGATAATTCAATAGATAATCTACATTATCATCACAACAGATAATTCATATTATCATTTCAATTCAACCAAACATCCATATCATATATCAATCATATCTCATCAGAGATATCAAACAATGAAATACATTCAATCTCATTCATCCATCCTTACAATGATTTATATCATCTAATTAATTTAAAGTGAATTAAATTAATTACTTCATTTTATAAATCCTTCTTACTTAATCATTAATTAAACCAATTAATTAATCATACTCTAAGTATCCATCTTAATTAATCATTCCTGATTAATTACCCTTTAATTACTTTAAGTAATTAATACTTAATTAATTTCAAAAATTAATTATCTTAAACCATTAAGTAATTAATCTTTAATTACTTCATAATTAATTAACCATACTTAATTACATTAATCTTTAATTAATTATAATTAATTAATTACTTTAATCACTTATTACTTATTTATATATATATAGATAATTTTTAAAAGAAATAAAAACCAATTATATATTTAAAAATTAAATATTACCTCTTTTGAATTTCAAAATTAATTTACATTCAATTTCAAATTATATTTAAAAATCCAATTTAAAGTTAGATTAAAACAACACATTCCATTTTAAATAACAATTCTATTTACATTAAAATCTATTTATTTAAAAACAAGACTTTATTCATTTATTAAATTTTAAACCAAAGCCAATCTATTTACAATATATATATGCACACATATAAATATATTATAAATAGAAATCATTTTATTAATTTCTAAAAGATAAATTCACTAATTAAATATCCATTTAATTAGATTATTAAACCAATTCAAATTTGTTATCAAAGATTATCAAATCAATTTAATTATTTAAACAGATTATTAAATTGATATTGCCCATAAATTCTGGGATATTACATTCCTCCCCCCTTAAAATAATTTCGTCCCCGAAATTTAAGACAAAGGTAATTTAATAATCCATTTAAATCACAAGCATATATTATCTTCCATATGCTAACAACCATAGCAACCAATTCACACAAATCAAACAATTCTAATTATCCAGAAAAAAAATCCTGGATACAATTTCCTCGAGTTTCCCCAAGTATATATATACCGGGATACTCGCTCTACAAAATCCAAACAATCAACAATACTAAGCTATAGAGTTCTTACTCATCTAGATCTATAGAACTAAACAAGATATCAGACTACAGACGAGTCTGACTCAACAACCAAATCCTCCAGAACTGCTGATTCCTAAACCAGAGATAGATCAAACACGTACTCCCTCAGAGATACGTAAAATACATTGAATTCCAGTTATCCAAACTGACAATTCAATCCAGTAGATCAAACTCTTATCCAAATCAGAACACAGAAAAGATCCAAAATAACTCGGAGCTAACTTCCCAGACTTACCCAATCTTATAGCTCCCTTTAATCAGAGAAAAACTTCACAACAACGAAATCTCCAACTTCGAATTCCAAATTCCTCCGTTCTTACCCACAAAATCCTTCAGACGATCTTGAGCTGTCTACAGATCTTTCCTGATCAACTCAACCTTCGCTGATGCTTCTAGAAATAAACAGAACCAAAAACAACTCAACAGAATGATCCTCTCAAGATCTACCAATAATCCAAAACACAACTCTACTACCAATTATCAGAAGATCGAACTAACTTCTCCTATCTGGAAAAGACAACAAGAGCACTCGCCAAACTGCTTCTGCTGTACCACTCTGATCTGGAGTAGAATGAAAATGCTGATGATGAACATAAGCACAGACTGGACAACACATCCCAGAAAATCTCAGATAACTCAAGAGAATACTCAGCAATCGCAAGTCACTTTTGCGATCAACCCAGCCAAAATGCAAAGAAAACTGTTCTCTCTTTACCAATCAGAACAGTTCATACTTAACTATCCAATCCATCGAAGAAATGGATTCACTATACTGCTTCTGAACTCTATCCTCAGAAAAACTGCTCAGCCAGAAAACTTCCTACCAATGCACAGAATACTCCGAGCTGCACTACTGCCACAGATGCCAAAGACTTCTCAATCCAAAGCTCTTCGAGAAACTCGAAACCCAAACCAAACAGAAACACCCTGCTGAACTCAGCCACAACACCGAAACAGACACACTTCATTAACTTGTTCCAAAGAAAACATCTTTGGGAACATCCATAGTCACTGCATCTCATCACACAGCTACTTCTTCCAGAAGATACCAAGATACTATCACTCGCTTCTGCCCAACCGACAGATCCAACTCTACTCATCCAACTTCAAAGATAAACTCCGAACCTTAACAGGTTTCCTTCAGAGATTGTGAAATCCTTACACAACTGTAAAGTTCACTCGAGACGGTATTAGGTCTACAGTCTCGACAAATACACTTCCAACCTCAACACTCAGACTCCTAATCCTAGATGATAAATTGTTATCATCTCAACCAATCATTTCAAATACCATATACATTTAAAATGATACTTTTTATATAGAAATTATTTCTGGGTAAAATTATTTCATTTACCTCTTTAAAACAATATTGTGTCCGTTGGCCTGGTTCAAGTGTTTAGAGATCCCTATCAATAACGTTAGCTACTCGTATTGACCAGAATCCATATACCACTCAACCGATCAATTAACACAATATAAAACCATTTTATATAACTAACAAATACGCGCTCTCATATATATATATACACTCGGACTCAAACAGGTTGTTACAGATCCTATTTCTAATGAACAATCCTTCCGAACCTAGGTATTCACTCAACCTAGTGTTCTGATATTCACTTAACCAAAAGCTTAGGCATTCGCTCAACCTATGCTCTGATACCACTGTAACGACCCGACTTCCTATGCCCAGAAAGTCGCATCATTATGAAGAAAGAAAGGGGTAGAAAATAGAAAAGAAGAGAAGAAAGAAAGAAACAACAACAACGATCTCACAGCGGAACGAATAAATTATATTAATAACATAAACTATTACATAGTTTACAACAATTTACAGAGTTACACAGCATATACATCACTTACTAGACAGTTATAAACATCTGTCTAGACATTACAACTCAAATACAAGACAAGACACTATCACAGATATCAACACAGCGGAATACTATATCTACGAACGCCGAAGCCTTCTGCTCCATTGCTCCTCCAAAATATTCGTCAAAGCTAAACCTGAATCCCTTGGCTACTCGTAAAAATTTGAGTACCCAAGAGTTTATAAAATAGAAATAAACACTTGGGTCAGACATGGGTCTGGTGTGAGTAACAGGTTAAACTTGCTTAACTTCAAAACCTTTAGAAAGAAAAGATATCACGTAAGACTCCCCACAAATAAACATGGGTAAGTTTTTACCTTACGCTAACCAAAACATTTGATAGGAAATCTGATTTTATTATAATAGGGTCTAGGGTTTTCAAGTAAAATATAGAAATAGCTGAAATGCTTACATCTCACATTCCAACATAGTTGGGCACAACTAATACGTACGGCACTTATTGGAGTTTGGATTCCATACAATGGCAGGGCTACTGGGGTATCGCCCGTCACAGTACGTGGCCTAGATCACCGTACCGAGGAGTACGCCCGCTCCCCTGCAACACAAAGCCGGAACCATCCCTTACTGGATAATCCCGAACAAGATAATCCCGTGGTTGGCGCGACCAACCACACACTAAGCCGAATAAAAAGAAAAGGGACCTCTAGACAGGGATCTATCTTGCTCTCAGTGGGTGCTACCCACGAAGCCTTGCTGCACCTCCCCTGTTTTAGCCATTCCCGGTTGATGAGGCTTGAGGTTACGATTACCTTTAATCAGAACATATCACTTAGAATGCTCATCGTCTGCCTGACGATGTGCTGAAAGCATTCAATCCATACAAGTTCGTTCCGGGTTCGAACGAAACCGAAGGCATTATCTCGTTACACTCGTTTGGAATCACCCTCAGAGTTAACGACAATAACCCTTGCACTCTGAATCTTCATCTTCACTTGAGATTCACGACCTATCGTAAATTTGGATCGATGTGGTATTCGGGTCTCCAGACCTGGAATTCCGGTATACGGAAACCCGATCCCGGTCTCATCGAAATCCAAAACGTATCTTTTAAGGGCCAAGTTGTTTTAAGGTTAAAACAATTCAATTCTTATCTATACTACACACAGATAGATAATTCAATAGATAATCTACATTATCATCACAACAGATAATTCATATTATCATTTCAATTCAACCAAACATCCATATCATATATCAATCATATCTCATCAGAGATATCAAACAATGAAATACATTCAATCTCATTCATCCATCCTTACAATGATTTATATCATCTAATTAATTTAAAGTGAATTAAATTAATTACTTCATTTTATAAATCCTTCTTACTTAATCATTAATTAAACCAATTAATTAATCATACTCTAAGTATCCATCTTAATTAATCATTCCTGATTAATTACCCTTTAATTACTTTAAGTAATTAATACTTAATTAATTTCAAAAATTAATTATCTTAAACCATTAAGTAATTAATCTTTAATTACTTCATAATTAATTAACCATACTTAATTACATTAATCTTTAATTAATTATAATTAATTAATTACTTTAATCACTTATTACTTATTTATATATATATAGATAATTTTTAAAAGAAATAAAAACCAATTATATATTTAAAAATTAAATATTACCTCTTTTGAATTTCAAAATTAATTTACATTCAATTTCAAATTATATTTAAAAATCCAATTTAAAGTTAGATTAAAACAACACATTCCATTTTAAATAACAATTCTATTTACATTAAAATCTATTTATTTAAAAACAAGACTTTATTCATTTATTAAATTTTAAACCAAAGCCAATCTATTTACAATATATATATGCACACATATAAATATATTATAAATAGAAATCATTTTATTAATTTCTAAAAGATAAATTCACTAATTAAATATCCATTTAATTAGATTATTAAACCAATTCAAATTTGTTATCAAAGATTATCAAATCAATTTAATTATTTAAACAGATTATTAAATTGATATTGCCCATAAATTCCGGGATATTACATCCTTTTTGATTTTGGTTTCAAGTTTTGATTTATTTTTAGTTTTAGAGGAAGAAAGAAAAGAATTGAACTGAGAAAATGAAAACCAGGTTTCTTCTTAAACTACATTATTTATAAATTAATTTTTTTTAAATGAAGATAATGTTGCCACTTGTTTTATTGCATGCATATACAAATGTTAATGCATGTTTCATTATCTTACAAGTGTTAAAACAATGGAAAATTATGTTCAAACCTTATCTTACAAAATTATTTATGTTTATATATTTGTGTAAAATGTGAATTTGTATTTAATTATGTTAAGATTATTTATATGTTACATATGTCTTATTTCTTTTATATGTTTACAAACCATTTTAGTTTAAGTATATTTTTTTTTAAAGAAAACAAGATAAAATAAATCTTTTATTAAATCTTATTTAAACTATCATACTTTAAAAATAAATAATTATCTTATATTTTGAAAATATAAAATTAACCTTAAATTAGCTTTTGAAAAATATTAAATTCAAAACAAAGCTTCAAATCACAATATATACATACATATATATTATAATTTGAAATCACATCTTTTATTATTAAATTTAAATTAAAGACTTCCTATTTACAATATATATATATACTAATATATACATTATAAATAGAATAAAATTTTATTAGCTTTGAAAATAAATTTTATCAATTTTAAATCAATATTGCCAGATTAAATATTATTAACCTTTAAAAGATTAAATTACCAATTTAAATTAAAATTATAAAGGAAAATTATCAATCCAATTAAATTATTAATAAAGATTATTAAATTTATATTGCCCAAAATTCCGGGTCATCACATTCCTTCCCCCTTAAAAGAATTTCGTCCCCGAAATTAAAAGCAAAGATAATTTAATAATCCAATAAAGATTTTAATTTCAATCAGCAAAGCATACCTATCATCCAGTTATTAACAACCAAAGCAACCAATCAAACAATCAAACCTAACTAACTATTCTGATACAAATCATGATAGATCTTCATAATATTATCTAGAGTTTCCCAGGTATAAATCACCAGAATACTCGCTCTACAGAATCTAAACTAACAACACCACTATGATCTAGAGCTCCTCTCTTCTCTAGATCCACCAATCTGAACAGAATATCAGATCACAATCAAGTCTAGCTCAACTACTAAATCTATCTGAACTGTAGATTCTACAACCAGCGATGAATCATACACGTACACCCTCAGAGATACATGAAATACAATGAATTCCAGCAATCCAAACTGGCCATTCAATCCTGTAGATCAAAGAACAACTCCTCTCGAGAACACAGGAAAATTCAAAATACTTCGAAGCTAGCTTTCCAAACTTACCAAATCTTATAGCTCCCTTTAACCAGAGAAAAACTTCACAACAACGAAGTCTCCAACTTCGAATTCCAAATTCCTCCGTCTCTTATCTACAAAATCCTTCAGACGATCCTGTGCTGACTACAAATCCTTCCTGATCAACTCAACCTTCGCTGATGCTTCTTGAAACAAACAGGACCAAAGATAACTCAATAGAATGATCTCTCCAAGATCTACCCATAATCCAAAACACAACTCTACTTCCTCGAAATTATCCGGAAAAATTTGCTAACTACTTCAGTAGCTCCTACTTCCACATGAGAAATCTCAATCTCAAACAAAAGATCGCCCAAGATAAATTAATAAACAAATCGCAAGTCACTTTTGCGATCCTACCAAGTTTGGATTCCAAAGAAACTGTTCTCTCTTTACCAATCAGAACAGCTTATACTTAACTATCCAATCTATCGAAGAAATGGATCCACTCTGCTGCTTCTGAACTCCTTCTTCAGAAAACTGCTCATCCAGGAAAACTTACTGCCAACACACAGAATACTCCGAGCTGCACCGCTGCCACAGATGCCAAAGACTTCCTTACCAAAGCTTTTCGAGAAACTCGAACCCAAACAAAGCAAAAACACCATGCTGAACTCAGCCACAACACCGAAGCAGACACACTTCCTTATACTCATTCCAAAGAAAACATCTTCGGGAACATCCATAGTCACTGCGTCTCATCACACAGCTACTATTACCTGAGGTATCAAGATACCATCACTCGCTTCTGCCCAACCGACAGATCCAAACTTCAAAAATAAACTCCGAACCTTAACAGGTTTCCTTCAGAGATTGTGAAATCCTTACAATTGCAAAGTTCACTCGAGACGGTATTAGGTCTACAGTCTCGACAAATACACTTCCAACCTCAACACTCAGACTCCTAATCTTAGATGATAAATTATTATCATCTCAACCAATCATTACAAATACCATATACATTTAAAATGATATTTTTTTATATAGAAATTATATCTGGGTAAAATTATTTCATCTACCTTTTTAAAACAATATTGTGTCTGTTGGCCTGGTCCAAGTGTTTAGAGATCCCTATCAATAACGTTAGCTACTCGTATTGACCAGAATCCATATACCACTCAATCGATCAATTAACACAATATAAAACCATTTTATATAACTAACAAATACGCGCTCTCGTATATATATACACTCAAACTCAAACAGGTTGTTACAGATCCTATCTCTAATGAACAACCCTCCCGAACCTAGGTATTCACTCAACCTAGTGTTCTGATATTCACTTAACCAAAAGCTTAGGCATTCGCTCAACCTATGCTCTGATACCAAATGTAACGACCCGACTTTCTATGCCCAGAAAGTCGCATCATTATGAAGAAAGAAAGGGGTAGAAAATAGAAAAGAAGAGAAGAAAGAAAGAAACAACAACAACGATCTCACAGCGGAACGAATAAATTATATTAATAACATAAACTATTACATAGTATACAACAATTTACAGAGTTACACAGCATATACATCACTTACTAGACAGTTATAAATATCTGTCTAGACATTACAACTCAAATACAAGACAAGACACTATCACAGATATCAACACAGCGGAATACTATATCTACGAACGCCGAAGCCTCCTGCTCCATTTCTCCTCCAGAATATTCGTCAAAGCTAAACCTGAATCCCTTGGCTACTCGTAAAAATTTGAGTACCCAAGAGTTTATAAAACAGAAATAAACACTTGGGTCAGACATGGGTCTGGTGTGAGTAAACGGGTTAAAATTGTTTAACTTCAAAACCTTTTGAAAACAAAGGTATCACGTAAGACTTCCCACACATAAACATGGAAAAGTTTTTACCTTACGCTAACCAAAACATTTGATAGGAAATCCAGTTATATTATAATAGGGTCTAGGGTTTTCAAGTAAAATACAGAAATAGCTGAAATGCTTACATCTCACATTCCAACATAGTTGGGCACAACTAATACGTACGGCACTTATTGGAGTTTGGATTCCATACAATGGCAGGGCTACTGGGGTACCGCCCGTCACAGTACGTGGCCTAGATCACCGTACCGAGGAGTACGCCCGCTCCCCTGCAACACAAAGCCGGAACCATCCCTTACTGGATAATCCCGAACAAGACAATCCCGTAGTTGGCGCGACCAACCACACACTAAGCCGAATAAAAAGAAAAGGGACCTCTAGACAGGGATCTATCTTGCTCTCAGTGGGTGCTACCCACGAAGCCTTGCTGCACCTCCCCTGTTTTAGCCATTCCCGGTTGATGAGGCTTGAGGTTACGATTACCTTTAATCAGAACATATCACTTAGAATGCTCATCGTCCGCCTGACGATGTGCTGAAAGCATTCAATCCATATAAGTTCGTTCCGGGTTCGAACGAAACCGAAGGCATTATCTCGTTACACTCGTTTTGGAATCACCCTCAGAGTTAACGACAATAACCCTTGCACTCTGAATCTTCATCTTCACTTGAGATTCACGACCTATCGTTAATTTGGATCGATGTGGTATTCGGGTCTCCAGACCTGGAATACCGGTATACGGAAACCCGATCCCGGTCTCATCGAAATCCAAAACGTATCTTTTAGGTCCAAGTTGTTTAAAGGTTTTAAACATTTAACTTATATTCAGGATGATATAAACAGATAGATAAATCACATTATCACAATAGATAATTCCTATCAAACATTCATCTCACAAAGCAGCATGTCACATAGATATCATATCCAATCATCCAGTATCAACCAATCACCCAATATCAATCATCCAATATTAACCAATCATTCAAAAGCAGAATTGATTAACTCCAAATCAATTTAATTAACCTTTAATTAAATTAATTACTATCCTTTAATCACTTGGATTATCTTAATCCTGCTTCATTTATTTATTACATATCAATTTATTAATCATCTCTTAATGATCTTCCTTAATTAATCTTCCTTGATTAATTATACTTTAATTACATTCAAGTAATTACCCTTTAATTAATTAATTATAGAAATTAATTATCCTTAACCATATACAGTAATTAACCTTTAATTACTATCATTAAATTACAATAATTAATGATCCTTCATTTGCTTCCATTAATTAATTAACTATAATTATTTGCATTAATCCTCAATTAATTACAATTAATTAATCATACTTTAATTAATTACTTTTATTAATCAACCTTGATTAATTCTATTAATTAAACAATCCTTATTAATTAATTAACCTTTTAATAAATTAAATAATTAATTTTAAATCAACTACTTTATTTATTAATTAGTTTTAATTAATCATAAACAGTAATTAACAATTTGTAATTACTTATCCTAATTAATTACTTCTTAATTAATCATATTAACCTTGATTAATTAATTTAATTAATAAATCTTTAATTACTTCATTAAGTAATTATAAATCAATTAAATTAACAAATAATCCTTACTTTATTAATTAATTACTTTTTTATTTAATTACACTTAGTAATTAATCTTAAATTAAACATATTTAATTGATCACATTAATTAATTAACTAAATTAATTAAGTAATTAACTTTTAAATACTTACATAAGTAATTATCTTCTAATTACTTCATTAATTAATTACCTTCTAGTTAATTAAATAATTAATCTTTAATTAACTACATTCATTAATTAACCTTTATCCTTTAATTAATTAATTTCTCTTTAATTAATTAACTTCAAATCAATTTTATAATAATTAATCCTTTAATTAATAACATCAAGTGATTTCTCTTAATCACTTTCATTTAATTACTTCCATAATTAATTTCTTTTTTTTTTCTTAATTACATTCAGTAATTATCCATTTATTTACTTTACTAAGTAATTATACTTAATTAATCATAAATGATTATCTAAATTAATTACTAATTAATTTCTTAAATCTTATATTTAAAAGATCTTAACTAAGAAAACATTTATCTTAATTACATTATTAACATTAACCATTTACTCTTTAATTAATAATAATTGAATTACCCTTATTATTTTCTCATATTAATTATCTTTAATTAGTCAAACTCTTAATCACTTAAAGATAAACCCCTTATTATAATTGATTACTAAATTCTTATCATTAACTTTATTAAGAAAACAAAATATTTTAGAAAACCAATTATAATTTTAAAATAATTTCAACATCTAATTTAACCTTTAAAATCTTTAAAACTTTTCAAAATTTTTAAATAAATTTTTAATACAAAAATTATTTTGAAAATCTACTTTTCTATCCTTTAAGAACTTATTCATTTTAAACATATTTAAGACTTGTTAAAACATTAATTCTTGAAAACCAGATTATTTCCATAACTTAACTCGTTTACTTTACTTTTAAACTCGAAACAATTGTAAAATCAAGCTTTTAGTTTAAAACCAGAACAGCCCGAGTAAACCTCACCAAAAACCCGAGTAAAATCACTAAATTCCCAAGCTAGCTTCGAGTCACTCGCGACTTCATCTACTTCGAGAAATACTGCAAATTACACGAGACAGCCCCGAGTTCAACTCGTCTTCCCCAATCACAATCGTACCCAGATGCCCAAACGTGCATACGTGCACGTGGTGCACTTGCACCATCGCCGCCGACTACAGATGATTGTCGCGACCATCCACACTGACCACTCGAACCACCTCGATCACGAATCCAAACCCAGAAATCAAAATTCAACTGCGAATCGAAATCGAGTCGATCTCAACAAAAACTGAAACCATCATAGCCAGAAAACTTCTCCGTTACGACGCCTCCCACCTCGAGATCGCCTGCCCACCTCACCGAAGCTTCGTCACGACTTCCAGCAACCATCCCCACCATCGCGATCGATTCCAGTCCCCTGTCCATGTCGAAATTGCTTCGACAACCATGACGAGCAAAACTCCTGCCTAAACCCTAGTTTTCCTCAGCACGACCACCACGGCGAACAATAAAATCTTCGATCATTTTTCCAGTGATCATCAACCTATAAGCTACCTTCGATATCAAACACGAGCTCCAACTCGTCATCGATCATCGACAATCGACGATAAACCCAAAATCGATCAACTCCGAATATCTCATTATATACAACTTTAGAAATTTTGAAACTATGATCAAAATTCATTAATTTAAATACGAATTTGATGGTAAGATCCAAACTTAATTTCCCAACATTCAAATTTTTGACTTGTATTTGTTTTTCTCTGTAATTTATTAATTTTGAAATAATTACTAAATTTAAATACCTGAAACTATTTTTATAATTGATATTACATTCATACAATCATTTGTTCTTCAGAGATGTTAACCAAATTTTGATTATATGTAGAGTAATTGGATTTATTAAGGAGGATATAGCCTGTCATTCAACAGAGAAATGGATATATACATATACATTCACATGCACAAACAATCATATCAATATACATACATCCATCTCCATTCATACATGCAAACCATATTACTAAAAATTCATCACAATCATCAAAGCATACAACCCTATTTAAGTTTTAAGCAAATTTGTTTACTCACTTGTTAAAACAGAGAACAGGATGTATATATATATACAGACATACTTACACACATATATATACCAATTCATTTATATAAAAACTGAAAGATTTTCACGCAACATTAATATCACTTAACAGATCAACACATGCATTAGAGCCATTCATAACTTAACTGTTTTTAAAAAAATGTTTACTCACCAAATTTATGAAACAGAGCTCAGATTTTCATGTCTAGGCTTTTGATCTGGAAAATGCTAATTTGAATTGCTGTTGAAATCTAAAATCTTTGTATTTGAATTCTTGTTGTTTTGAGTTGAATTTGTTGCAGGTTGAAGTTGAATCTAATTTAGTTGCTTGATCTTCTATTTGTTTGCAGATTTGAATTCCAGGTTTGAAATCCTTTTTGATTTTGGTTTCAAGTTTTGATTTATTTTTAGTTTTAGAGGAAGAAAGAAAAGAATTGAACTGAGAAAATGAAAACCAGGTTTCTTCTTAAACTACATTATTTATAAATTAATTTTTTTTAAATGAAGATAATGTTGCCACTTGTTTTATTGCATGCATATACAAATGTTAATGCATGTTTCATTATCTTACAAGTGTTAAAACAATGGAAAATTATGTTCAAACCTTATCTTACAAAATTATTTATGTTTATATATTTGTGTAAAATGTGAATTTGTATTTAATTATGTTAAGATTATTTATATGTTACATATGTCTTATTTCTTTTATATGTTTACAAACCATTTTAGTTTAAGTATATATGTTTTTTTAAAGAAAACAAGATAAAATAAATCTTTTATTAAATCTTATTTAAACTATCATACTTTAAAAATAAATAATTATCTTATATTTTGAAAATATAAAATTAACCTTAAATTAGCTTTTGAAAAATATTAAATTCAAAACAAAGCTTCAAATCACAATATATACATACATATATATTATAATTTGAAATCACATCTTTTATTATTAAATTTAAATTAAAGACTTCCTATTTACAATATATATATATACTAATATATACATTATAAATAGAATAAAATTTTATTAGCTTTGAAAATAAATTTTATCAATTTTAAATCAATATTGCCAGATTAAATATTTATTAACCTTTAAAAGATTAAATTACCAATTTAAATTAAAATTATAAAGGAAAATTATCAATCCAATTAAATTATTAATAAAGATTATTAAATTTATATTGCCCAAAATTCCGGGTCATCACATTCCTTCCCCCTTAAAAGAATTTCGTCCCCGAAATTAAAAGCAAAGATAATTTAATAATCCAATAAAGATTTTAATTTCAATCAGCAAAGCATACCTATCATCCAGTTATTAACAACCAAAGCAACCAATCAAACAATCAAACCTAACTAACTATTCTGATACAAATCATGATAGATCTTCATAATATTATCTAGAGTTTCCCAGGTATAAATCACCAGAATACTCGTTCTACAGAATCTAAACTAACAACACCACTATGATCTAGAGCTCCTCTCTTCTCTAGATCCACCAATCTGAACAGAATATCAGATCACAATCAAGTCTAGCTCAACTACTAAATCTATCTGAACTGTAGATTCTACAACCAGCGATGAATCATACACGTACACCCTCAGAGATACATGAAATACAATGAATTCCAGCAATCCAAACTGGCCATTCAATCCTGTAGATCAAAGAACAACTCCTCTCGAGAACACAGGAAAATTCAAAATACTTCGAAGCTAGCTTTCCAAACTTACCAAATCTTATAGCTCCCTTTAACCAGAGAAAAACTTCACAACAACGAAGTCTCCAACTTCGAATTCCAAATTCCTCCGTCTCTTATCTACAAAATCCTTCAGACGATCCTGTGCTGACTACAAATCCTTCCTGATCAACTCAACCTTCGCTGATGCTTCTTGAAACAAACAGGACCAAAGATAACTCAATAGAATGATCTCTCCAAGATCTACCCATAATCCAAAACACAACTCTACTTCCTCGAAATTATCCGGAAAAATTTGCTAACTACTTCAGTAGCTCCTACTTCCACATGAGAAATCTCAATCTCAAACAAAAGATCGCCCAAGATAAATTAATAAACAAATCGCAAGTCACTTTTGCGATCCTACCAAGTTTGGATTCCAAAGAAACTGTTCTCTCTTTACCAATCAGAACAGCTTATACTTAACTATCCAATCTATCGAAGAAATGGATCCACTCTGCTGCTTCTGAACTCCTTCTTCAGAAAACTGCTCATCCAGGAAAACTTACTGCCAACACACAGAATACTCCGAGCTGCACCGCTGCCACAGATGCCAAAGACTTCCTTACCAAAGTTTTTCGAGAAACTCGAACCCAAACAAAGCAAAAACACCATGCTGAACTCAGCCACAACACCGAAGCAGACACACTTCCTTATACTCATTCCAAAGAAAACATCTTCGGGAACATCCATAGTCACTGCGTCTCATCACACAGCTACTATTACCTGAGGTATCAAGATACCATCACTCGCTTCTGCCCAACCGACAGATCCAAACTTCAAAAATAAACTCCGAACCTTAACAGGTTTCCTTCAGAGATTGTGAAATCCTTACAATTGCAAAGTTCACTCGAGACGGTATTAGGTCTACAGTCTCGACAAATACACTTCCAACCTCAACACTCAGACTCCTAATCTTAGATGATAAATTATTATCATCTCAACCAATCATTACAAATACCATATACATTTAAAATGATATTTTTTTTTATATAGAAATTATATCTGGGTAAAATTATTTCATCTACCTTTTTAAAACAATATTGTGTTTGTTGGCCTGGTCCAAGTGTTTAGAGATCCCTATCAATAACGTTAGCTACTCGTATTGACCAGAATCCATATACCACTCAACCGATCAATTAACACAATATAAAACCATTTTATATAACTAACAAATACGCGCTCTCGTATATATATACACTCAAACTCAAACAGGTTGTTACAGATCCTATCTCTAATAAACAACCCTCCCGAACCTAGGTATTCACTCAACCTAGTGTTCTGATATTCACTTAACCAAAAGCTTAGGCATTCGCTCAACCTATGCTCTGATACCAAATGTAACGACCCGACTTTCTATGCCCAGAAAGTCGCATCATTATGAAGAAAGAAAGGGGTAGAAAATAGAAAAGAAGAGAAGAAAGAAAGAAACAACAACAACGATCTCACAGCGGAACGAATAAATTATATTAATAACATAAACTATTACATAGTATACAACAATTTACAGAGTTACACAGCATATACATCACTTACTAGACAGTTATAAATATCTGTCTAGACATTACAACTCAAATACAAGACAAGACACTATCACAGATATCAACACAGCGGAATACTATATCTACGAACGCCGAAGCCTCCTGCTCCATTTCTCCTCCAGAATATTCGTCAAAGCTAAACCTGAATCCCTTGGCTACTCGTAAAAATTTGAGTACCCAAGAGTTTATAAAACAGAAATAAACACTTGGGTCAGACATGGGTCTGGTGTGAGTAAACGGGTTAAAATTGTTTAACTTCAAAACCTTTTGAAAACAAAGGTATCACGTAAGACTTCCCACACATAAACATGGAAAAGTTTTTACCTTACGCTAACCAAAACATTTGATAGGAATCCAGTTATATTATAATAGGGTCTAGGGTTTTCAAGTAAAATACAGAAATAGCTGAAATGCTTACATCTCACATTCCAACATAGTTGTGCACAACTAATACGTACGGCACTTATTGGAGTTTGGATTCCATACAATGGCAGGGCTACTGGGGTACCGCCCGTCACAGTACGTGGCCTAGATCACCGTACCGAGGAGTACGCCCGCTCCCCTGCAACACAAAGCCGGAACCATCCCTTACTGGATAATCCCGAACAAGACAATCCCGTAGTTGGCGCGACCAACCACACACTAAGCCGAATAAAAAGAAAAGGGACCTCTAGACAGGGATCTATCTTGCTCTCAGTGGGTGCTACCCACGAAGCCTTGCTGCACCTCCCCTGTTTTAGCCATTCCCGGTTGATGAGGCTTGAGGTTACGATTACCTTTAATCAGAACATATCACTTAGAATGCTCATCGTCCGCCTGACGATGTGCTGAAAGCATTCAATCCATATAAGTTCGTTCCGGGTTCGAACGAAACCGAAGGCATTATCTCGTTACACTCGTTTTGGAATCACCCTCAGAGTTAACGACAATAACCCTTGCACTCTGAATCTTCATCTTCACTTGAGATTCACGACCAATCGTTAATTTGGATCGATGTGGTATTCGGGTCTCCAGACCTGGAATACCGATATACGGAAACCCGATCCCGGTCTCATCGAAATCCAAAACGTATCTTTTAGGTCCAAGTTGTTTAAAGGTTTTAAACATTTAACTTATATTCAGGATGATATAAACAGATAGATAAATCACATTATCACAATAGATAATTCCTATCAAACATTCATCTCACAAAGCAGCATGTCACATAGATATCATATCCAATCATCCAGTATCAACCAATCACCCAATATCAATCATCCAATATTAACCAATCATTCAAAAGCAGAATTGATTAACTCCAAATCAATTTAATTAACCTTTAATTAAATTAATTACTATCCTTTAATCACTTGGATTATCTTAATCCTGCTTCATTTATTTATTACATATCAATTTATTAATCATCTCTTAATGATCTTCCTTAATTAATCTTCCTTGATTAATTATACTTTAATTACATTCAAGTAATTACCCTTTAATTAATTAATTATAGAAATTAATTATCCTTAACCATATACAGTAATTAACCTTTAATTACTATCATTAAATTACAATAATTAATGATCCTTCATTTGCTTCCATTGATTAATTAACTATAATTATTTGCATTAATCCTCAATTAATTACAATTAATTAATCATACTTTAATTAATTACTTTTATTAATCAACCTTGATTAATTCTATTAATTAAACAATCCTTATTAATTAATTAACCTTTTAATAAATTAAATAATTAATTTTAAATCAACTACTTTATTTATTAATTAGTTTTAATTAATCATAAACAGTAATTAACAATTTGTAATTACTTATCCTAATTAATTACTTCTTAATTAATCATATTAACCTTGATTAATTAATTTAATTAATAAATCTTTAATTACTTCATTAAGTAATTATAAATCAATTAAATTAACAAATAATCCTTACTTTATTAATTAATTACTTTTTTATTTAATTACACTTAGTAATTAATCTTAAATTAAACATATTTAATTGATCACATTAATTAATTAACTAAATTAATTAAGTAATTAACTTTTAAATACTTACATAAGTAATTATCTTCTAATTACTTCATTAATTAATTACCTTCTAGTTAATTAAATAATTAATCTTTAATTAACTACATTCATTAATTAACCTTTATCCTTTAATTAATTAATTTCTCTTTAATTAATTAACTTCAAATCAATTTTATAATAATTAATCCTTTAATTAATAACATCAAGTGATTTCTCTTAATCACTTTCATTTAATTACTTCCATAATTAATTTCTTTTTTTTTTCTTAATTACATTCAGTAATTATCCATTTATTTACTTTACTAAGTAATTATACTTAATTAATCATAAATGATTATCTAAATTAATTACTAATTAATTTCTTAAATCTTATATTTAAAAGATCTTAACTAAGAAAACATTTATCTTAATTACATTATTAACATTAACCATTTACTCTTTAATTAATAATAATTGAATTACCCTTATTATTTTCTCATATTAATTATCTTTAATTAGTCAAACTCTTAATCACTTAAAGATAAACCCCTTATTATAATTGATTACTAAATTCTTATCATTAACTTTATTAAGAAAACAAAATATTTTAGAAAACCAATTATAATTTTAAAATAATTTCAACATCTAATTTAACCTTTAAAATCTTTAAAACTTTTCAAAATTTTTAAATAAATTTTTAATACAAAAATTATTTTGAAAATCTACTTTTCTATCCTTTAAGAACTTATTCATTTTAAACATATTTAAGACTTGTTAAAACATTAATTCTTGAAAACCAGATTATTTCCATAACTTAACTCGTTTACTTTACTTTTAAACTCGAAACAATTGTAAAATCAAGCTTTTAGTTTAAAACCAGAACAGCCCGAGTAAACCTCACCAAAAACCCGAGTAAAATCACTAAATTCCCGAGCTAGCTTCGAGTCACTCGCGACTTCATCTACTTCGAGAAATACTGCAAATTACACGAGACAGCCCCGAGTTCAACTCGTCTTCCCCAATCACAATCGTACCCAGATGCCCAAACGTGCATACGTGCACGTGGTGCACTTGCACCATCGCCGCCGACTACAGATGATTGTCGCGACCATCCACACTGACCACTCGAACCACCTCGATCACGAATCCAAACCCAGAAATCAAAATTCAACTGCGAATCGAAATCGAGTCGATCTCAACAAAAACTGAAACCATCATAGCCAGAAAACTTCTCCGTTACGACGCCTCCCACCTCGAGATCGCCTGCCCACCTCACCGAAGCTTCGTCACGACTTCCAGCAACCATCCCCACCATCGCGATCGATTCCAGTCCCCTGTCCATGTCGAAATTGCTTCGACAACCATGACGAGCAAAACTCCTGCCTAAACCCTAGTTTTCCTCAGCACGACCACCACGGCGAACAATAAAATCTTCGATCATTTTTCCAGTGATCATCAACCTATAAGCTACCTTCGATATCAAACACGAGCTCCAACTCGTCATCGATCATCGACAATCGACGATAAACCCAAAATCGATCAACTCCGAATATCTCATTATATACAACTTTAGAAATTTTGAAACTATGATCAAAATTCATTAATTTAAATACGAATTTGATGGTAAGATCCAAACTTAATTTCCCAACATTCAAATTTTTGACTTGTATTTGTTTTTCTCTGTAATTTATTAATTTTGAAATAATTACTAAATTTAAATACCTGAAACTATTTTTATAATTGATATTACATTCATACAATCATTTGTTCTTCAGAGATGTTAACCAAATTTTGATTATATGTAGAGTAATTGGATTTATTAAGGAGGATATAGCCTGTCATTCAACAGAGAAATGGATATATACATATACATTCACATGCACAAACAATCATATCAATATACATACATCCATCTCCATTCATACATGCAAACCATATTACTAAAAATTCATCACAATCATCAAAGCATACAACCCTATTTAAGTTTTAAGCAAATTTGTTTACTCACTTGTTAAAACAGAGAACAGGATGTATATATATATACAGACATACTTACACACATATATATACCAATTCATTTATATAAAAACTGAAAGATTTTCACGCAACATTAATATCACTTAACAGATCAACACATGCATTAGAGCCATTCATAACTTAACTGTTTTTAAAAAAATGTTTACTCACCAAATTTATGAAACAGAGCTCAGATTTTCATGTCCAGGCTTTTGATCTGGAAAATGCTAATTTGAATTGCTGTTGAAATCTAAAATCTTTGTATTTGAATTCTTGTTGTTTTGAGTTGAATTTGTTGCAGGTTGAAGTTGAATCTAATTTAGTTGCTTGATCTTCTATTTGTTTGCAGATTTGAATTCCAGGTTTGAAATCCTTTTTGATTTTGGTTTCAAGTTTTGATTTATTTTTAGTTTTAGAGGAAGAAAGAAAAGAATTGAACTGAGAAAATGAAAACCAGGTTTCTTCTTAAACTACATTATTTATAAATTAATTTTTTTTTAAATGAAGATAATGTTGCCACTTGTTTTATTGCGTGCATATACAAATGTTAATGCATGTTTCATTATCTTACAAGTGTTAAAACAATGGAAAATTATGTTCAAACCTTATCTTACAAAATTATTTATGTTTATATATTTGTGTAAAATGTGAATTTGTATTTAATTATGTTAAGATTATTTATATGTTACATATGTCTTATTTCTTTTATATGTTTACAAACCATTTTAGTTTAAGTATATTTTTTTTAAAGAAAACAAGATAAAATAAATCTTTTATTAAATCTTATTTAAACTATCATACTTTAAAAATAAATAATTATCTTATATTTTGAAAATATAAAATTAACCTTAAATTAGCTTTTGAAAAATATTAAATTCAAAACAAAGCTTCAAATCACAATATATACATACATATATATTATAATTTGAAATCACATCTTTTATTATTAAATTTAAATCAAAGACTTCCTATTTACAATATATATATATATACTAATATATACATTATAAATAGAATAAAATTTTATTAGCTTTGAAAATAAATTTTATCAATTTTAAATCAATATTGCCAGATTAAATATTTATTAACCTTTAAAAGATTAAATTACCAATTTAAATTAAAATTATAAAGGAAAATTATCAATCCAATTAAATTATTAATAAAGATTATTAAATTTATATTGCCCAAAATTCCGGGTCATCACATATAAGCTCTAGCAAATCTCTAGCTCCAGAAGATAAATTCCAAAGCTGTGATTCTCAGGCTGACCCAAGCGTAAAGTAAAATACAAAATACTCGAGTCAGGACATATATACTTATACAATGTAAACCAACTCAAGTGAACTGTAATAGCAATGCATAATAACTTAGAGGATGCTTGGGATCGCCCTTCCTTTAAGGATCCATAAAATCATCAATTAAACAGTAGTGACAATATCACAGAAATGTCCATATCGAAGTAAACCATGCAACTAACAGTGTTAATGTGCATCAAACCATCACCAGGAAATCAAATGACATACAGAGAAGTATACCCGTGGTTATAAAATTCCAAAATAATTTTTTATACTTCAAAACAAAATATCATTTCAAATTCAAAACTTTATCAAATTAAAGGTTAAATCATTTCTAAACCATTTCAATATTTCAAAATATCATATCTTTCAAAAACTTCATTATCCAATCATCATTTGAATTCAAAGCCCATATTTAACTTTAAATACCTTTTAAATTCCAAGATATCATTCATTTATTCTCATTTCAAATCACCTTTTTAATAGTTTATATTCCAATCAAATTAATTCATCTAAACCGTCTAAAAGTGAAGTTATTATACTTTCAACTCAAGTATTCAATTTCCAAATTTTAGACCATTCTGAGTTCATTTACTTAGTTAAAAACCATAAACATTGAAAATTTCAGCCTTTCACAACATTTAGAAAAAAGCTATTATAAGTTATACTTGAAAACATTTTTATTCAGCAAAGACAGCATTTAAAACTGTTGTAAAATCTCAATTTTAGTTGAAAATTAGTTTAATTCAGCAAAGACAGCATTTCCAGAAATGCTGTAATAGCTCAGGTTTCATAATAAAGGTTTTCATTAAATTCAGCAAAGACCGCAAGCAACTATAGCATTTACAGAACTACTGTAATAGCCCTTTATTAAGTTTTTAGCCTTTTAGTTTACTTCAGCAACTTCAGCATTTACAGAACTGCTGTAATAGCCTCTTATTTAAGTTTTAGTTCATTTCAGAAACGATAGCATTTCTGTAGTGCTGTTAAAAGTATTTCCAGATTTTAGTGTATTTCCAACAAACAATAAATCCCAATTTAAACCATTAAACATTATAAAAACCATAATTTAACATTTAAAATGTTCATTTAAAATACTTTTAACTTATGTTTTTATAATAAATTTTATTATAAATAAAACCAATTTTCAAGAATTCACTTAACAAAATTTAAGTGTAAAATTTCTATTCTCTTCATTTTAACAATTAAACTTAACACTTAAATTTTTATTTCCATTTTTCCAATATAATTAAATTTCCATTTTTATTTATATAACTCAAATTTTCTTTTAAACCCAAAAATCCAAATTTCCAGACTTAAGTTATATTTCAATAATTAAAATTTAACCATTCATTTAATTACATTTTTAACTTATAGAAGAATCAAAATTTCTTTATTTAAACATTAAAAATCCAATTTAAATCAAATTTTCATAAATTTACACTCTTAAACATATTTAAAATACTTTATAAAATAACCACGGGCCTTTATATAGTTTTCTAACCTAGGTCAAGTGATACAGATATATATCATTTCAATCCGCAGTTAACAAAGAAAATCCGGGTTCTATCATTTCAAACCCGCAATCCCAAGTAAAATAAAATAAATAAAAATCATTCAGGCCTATCATTTCAGCCCATAATGATTTTTCCCTATTCTAAAGTCCGTTCGGGTATGTATCATTTCAACCCATAGTGATCTAATCTACAGGGAACTTGCAGTGTGATAAATAGAAATAAATGAACAGTTTAACAACATATATTAGTAACAGATGAGATGACAGGTAAATAAACAGGTTTAACATCATATAATTAATAATCATTGACATGGATAACATAACATAATAGTACTACACATTCAATTGTTGTCAATTCACATTTGCATAAGTATAAATGTCAGGTGAGATTTACTCACTTTTTTATGCTGGAGTTAGCAAATCAAATGACACAAACGAATTCCAGAAAGCACGATGACACGACAATAGACTCAAGTCGGAAGAGAACCAAGCTATTAATCTTGTGAACAACCCATAAACAAGAAAAAATATAAACATAAATATAATACAACATATATTGAGATGATCTTTGAAATAAAAAACAAATGAACACAATTGCTTTGGCCATGCTTTCAACCATCAAGTGCTCGACCTAGGGGTTTAAAATGTTTGGGTTTGGACCTAATATAGCATGGCTACATGGACTAGAATGGCCGGGGTTTGGACCTAAACTAGCAAGGCAACATGAAGATGAAGAGTGGAGGCTACAACATGAAGAAGACAAAAGGACAAGGCACTAACACTAGTACAAAACTGGTCATTTGTGTCGGTTGTGTAACCCCTGTTGTGTCGGTTTTACAACCGACTCATATGAAGACGACACAAAAGACATTTTTCTATTGTGTCGGTTGTACGACCGACACAAATATCAATCATTTGTGTCGGTTGTTATTAAAGAACCGACACAAAACTATGAACAGTTGTGTCGGTCTTTCTAAAAGGACCGACACAAATCAGCTTGTATAGTGAAGCACACTGCCGTTTATTGTGTCGGTCCTTTTAGAAAAACCGACACAACTGTTCATAGTTTTGTGTCGGTTCTTTAATAACAACCGACACAAATGATTGATATTTGTGTCGGTTATGTTTGTTTGTTCAACCGACACAATTGATATAAAGTTGTATCGGTTCCCTTTAAAGTAACAACCGACACAAGTAATATCTGAAGTAAAAAAAAATTATTACCGTTTAAGATTATAGAAACAGTATGAAATTGAATTTTAATTTTTTATAAACCAACATTACTATGAACTGATTGAACAAAAAATATAATTATATTATCCATCAACAAAAAATATAATGAATTTTTCTCAGAAATCAATGTGTATTTACAGAATGAAGTAGTTCAACCAATATTTTAATCACAATATGAAAATAATCACAGCCAGCAAATGAATCAGGATTTGCTTGTGGTGAACCTGACGAGATGTCCTATAACCGCTATGACTATTCCTAGAACGGATCCAGCTAATACCTGAATATAAACATACGAATATATAAAATTTCTATGACTGTGAGTACTATTTTTTTTAAACAATAAATAGATAAAAAAGAAGTGATGAGATGATGAGCAAAACCTGACAAGGAGTATGGCCAAGAAGCTCTCGTAATGGTCTTGCTTCAGCTAACGGGTGTTTAGAAGGCAGTTCATATACAATTTGATTCAATACCTGGAAAACATCCAATATATAAAAATGTTTTAGTGTATCAATGAATGGTACGTAATATATGACTTTGAATGTGAGTTTATAAACAACCTCAGCCTGCTTTCCAGCATGTAAACGAACACCAACAGCATCATACATTACCTGACATACACACATGTATCATATGAAAACATGATTAATATCATAATTATGTAATTTCAGAGTAAACATAATATAAATAGATTGTAAAACTGTGCTTACCACGCATGCTAATATCATAGCAATAGCAAAGACAGAATCAGCAAAGCCTTCTTGAAATCCGATTGCTACAGCATGTCGAGTCTGTATAAAACATTATTCTGCTACTGTCTTTGTTTTTTGATGCAACTATGCATTTGTGTGTGCTCAGTTTTGGTTCCTCTCAAATTATAAACTCACTCTTCCAGTTTGGTGACATATTTCAGTACAAAGGGTTAAAAAGTACTATTTTCAGACAAAATATTGGCAACATCAATAATGCTTTAAAGCCTAAAAAGCGTGCATATGATCGCCGATAATGTTATAAGAAATAGAAAATGAAAATCTCTTGTTAAATCAACCAAAAGAAGTAAATGAGATAGTAATTAGATAAATCTGGGAAGATACAACAACAGTATAGTGGATATTCACAAGAATGCATATATGTCTCTGTATAAAAATAACAATGTTAAGGCACGTCCAATGGACATTTTCATAGAAAAATTTGACTTAGGTTTTTCTTAACTTATGGAGGCAGTTCCTTTAAATTTGTACGACAAAGGCAGACTTAAATCTAGAAGGCTTTTTTGGCAGGGCTTATATAATATAGGATTTAAGCTGGCACAAAGAGTTTAGGTAGTAAAATGTACACAGCTGATGGAGGACATACCTAAAATAGCATAAAACTGACACAAGTAAAATATAAATGTAATTGTTTTCTTTTGTTCAATTTTATTTTTTGAATTAAATTTGAATAATATAAATGTAATTGTTTATTGATTTTGTTTGTTTTTTCAGTATTGGCCTGGTATGCTTGATTTAGTTTATTGTAACGATTTTGATCCATTTGAGAGCTGATTTTAACAAACTAGAAGATCCCCATTACAGTGGGTTTGCTATTATTAACACTTATTAACAAACATTATATTTTGAATTTGTTTTTTATTTTATTTTATTCAGTCAACCTTTTGGTCCTAAGGAGGGGAAGGTATGGGTTCTCATCAATAAAATGTTATTATTATTTTCACATAATCACTAAAATTTACTAACATCCTACTGATTTTCTCATTTGGTGTTTTTGATTTTCAGGTAAACCAAAACAAATATATAGGAAATATGTCAAAAGGCTATAGTGTTGTATATTTGTTACTCACTTGTCATGAGATTTTGGCCCTAATCGAATGTTTAGGCGGCAATCTGGCCAACTTTGATGAGATCAAACACCATGGTCAACTCTAACCATCCTGCTCTATCCAACCCCACAAGCCATTGTGCCTTGTGCTTATATTGAGTATTCAATTTATTGTTTGACAGTGAAATCCCACCGAATAAGGCCTTGGACCTATCTAAACCGATAAATATTACACGTAATGGCAATTTAACACAGTCATCAAACAAGCCCTTTTTTATCTATCTAATTTTACTAACAAGTTTCACTCATCTTAACCTTCACGTTACATCTTCATTCGTGTGTATTAGGAACTGTCTCTTACTGGACAAGATCCATAAACAGTAACCTTATGAGATGCCATTCAATGTTTATACCCATGATATGCAAAAGTGAAAGTTAAGATGCTTATGGACCGTAGGGTAAGAACTGTTGACCAGCAACAGTAAAAATTAGACCCAAAATGATTGTGCCACTACTAAAGGTACCCTACCCCTAACATGATTCACAGCACAAATGTGTTCCATCATTTTAACAAATTTGAACCATTAACTGAGGCTAATGGTGAGGGACCAAAATTCATCATGACAATGGTTGAAATAATGAACGTGAATATGTGGTTGGAAAGTTCACCAAGCACCCATTAAAAGCACCAATAAATTTACGTTTTCCTTATGTTTATATATGTTATTATGTGCATGTGTGTGTGAATGTGTGTTTATGTATATGTGTGTATATGTATATCTATATGTATATAAAATATTATATATATGTGTGTATGTGTGTGTATATATGTGTGTATATGTGTGCATGTATATATGTATGTATTTAGACTTCCAACAAACGTACGTGGAGCCTATGATTGGATTTGGTTTAGACTTTGCTTCAAATCTTAAAAGTGGCACCAACCACATGGGGTCACTGCAGTGGAAAGGTGTCAAATTTTTATATTGTACTGCAGAGAGCATCAACCTAACAATTTCTGCAGTACCATCAAAATAGTACTTGGCTAATTGGTGAAAATAACCTTTCTGCTACCAGTCCCTAGTTTACTGCCGTTGCAATGCAAATATGCACTTGATGAGAGTTTGGAATTCATACTATATGCTATTTGAAGTACCTTAATACCAAATTACCAATCTTACACCACCTATAGTTTTAACCAACGGTGCGTTTTAGCAACATTGAATCTGATATAATGCACCCTTGGTCGAAGGGTATTATATTTTCTTATTCAATGACCCAGAAGTTCGAATGTTTTCCTACTCTGATTTTATACCAAAGCAGGTGGTCATCTACTGTGTTGATACAAGATGTGGTCCCTCTTCAAATATAATCAGTACATGCTTCTATACTAAATGCTTTTAAGAGAACCAACTAGTGAAAATGAAATTGATTTCACTGTACATAGAAAATGGAAACATGATTGCGCTTTGATATTTTGATCAACACCGTATAAGAAATGGGGGAAAAAATGAATATAACATATTTTGATGTTAAAATTAATGTTGTAATGATACAGATAAAAAAATCAATGACTATTTATTGTTGGGTTATAATGGCTTTTACAAAATTCCAAATAAACTCCATAAATTTCATTGTTCTAACCTGCATAGTCTAAAACCACCTAATATTTTGCGGTTTGCATATGTATTATACATACATATATGTATGTGTGTGTATGTGCATGCTTACATATGTTTATATGTCGCACACAACATATATATTAACTCTGTCCATATAGTAACTGCATTTAAACCCATTCATGAACTTGAAATGCATGGATATGAACCTACCTTACCAACACAGAAATCCATTTTAAATTGTTCAGACACAACCTCAAATTAAAATTTCACTTCAACCAAGAAATCCATTTTAAAAAGAAGAAACAAATCTCACCAATTACGCTGTCCGCCTTCTCTGAAATCATCCTCCAGCTTCCTCTTCCTCTCCTCTCCATACTTTGTAAGTTTGGAGGATGAAAAGAAGAAAACCAACAAAACAACCCCAAACCTACATTGAAATCATTAAGCATTAAACAATAATAATATCAGAACAGTAAAATAAATACTGAAGAATTTGAAGGTTCGAACCTAAACCCAGCACACAAATGAATCGCCATGACCAAGAATCCAGTGAGAGCTCCCGATCTATCGAGCGACTTACGTTTGAACGATCTGACCGCAATACATGACGAAAGAATGATTGACAGCATGAATCGGAACAGCAACTTATCCATGTCCTCGAGAAAAATAATTCCGAATACTTTGGGATTTAGTTTCAATTTCTTTGACGGAGTGAGAGATGGAGAGGTGGTGGTCGGGATGTCCACCGAGGACGGAGAAGAATTCGATCGCGGCGGAGATGAACGAGGCGAGGGTGTCTGAGGCGGCGGCAGAGAAGGAGCCGGCGAGCTTGACGTAAACTGGGATGGAGACGTGGAATGGAACAACACATGCACAAAACACTTTATCACAAACCTGAAAATACCTGATACAAAAGTGCCTTTATTTAAAAATGCATATATGTGCAACTATGATACAGTTTATTGCATACATTCACGTACAAGTTGTATAAATCAATAGATCAAGATATCCATAACAAAATACTCGTGCTGGAAAGGCCTAGATCCTAGAAATATAAGCATGCACGAAAGTAAAACCAACTCTCCTATTGCTAACAACATTGGTACTCGCATAAACACGCATACTTAAAGCAACATCCAAATAATATAATGTAAAGGATCACTTTATTCTTTTGTTAATCTTAGATTTACATTCCCATATATATACTATCTGATAAGTAGATATTAAACTTCAATTATATTTAGTTTGGTTTGTATTAAATATAATTATATATATATATATATGAATTATGGGTTACTGCTATTTATAAGCATATAAGATGTATTCAAAGAACAAACTTGCTGCTCATTTCATCCATTGTTAAATTATTAAATATTTCAACAATAATAAAACTTAATATTTAACAAATTAGGTTGGGGTGACTGTGTGTGTAGATTCTTCTGTTATACATGGTACAGTGGCAAACTGGAAGCAATATATAATATCAAGAGATGATCAACACCTGCGCATCAGACTATAATGATGATTTTGGTGGTTTAGCATTACCAACAACATCAGGCTGACGGCTGGCATTGGCATTAACACAAATAGTTTGAGTGTCTATTGCGCTCTTGCCACAGAAACAGGCCCCTCCACTTCGTGAACATTAGCGAAAACCACTTTCTCACCCAAATTTACTTCAACATCACCAGAAACCTTGACAACCTTACAATAATCTTTTGATATTGACTGTTCCCGATTGGAAACATCAGCCTTGGCATTCACATAAACATTGGCAGCCTTGGCGTTCACACAAACAGTAGGAGCGCACTAAAAAATAGCAGGCCCACAACTCAAATGCTCAACATATACATCCTGCACACCAACCAATTCACTCGTGCAACAATCTGTATTAACCCTACATCCTTACCTTGAACAAGAAAGGGGGAAATCTGAGAGGAAGATTCAATATTTGAAACACCTGAAACTGGCCCAACCGAGGATGTGAAATCAAAAACCAGAGCTCTAAAAGGGTTCGGCGTGGCTAAATGGGTAACGTCATTAGGGCTGCACGCCATTGCCGGAGCCTTGTCAGGAGCAGCAGATAACCGAAGCAGGGATTAAACAAGTGGAGGGAAGGCATCTTGCATAGCTTCGAAAGACTACGGGCCAAGACATTGACAGGCCGAGTTGATGTCACAGACATTATAGGCGATGCCGGACCTGGTCAACGACGAAGGCGTCACATGAGATTCCAAAGGCGATGGAGATTTAAACTTAGGGAGAGGGACTTTTTGAGGGAGGAGGGGAGAGTGAGGAAGGAGTCGTTGGCGTTGAGGGGATCGGAGAGGGGGAGGGAGGAGAGGAAGGTGTTCAGGCTTGGAGGTGGGGAGAAGAATGAGAATTAGGATTTCGGATATGATTTACGAATTAGTCAGGAATTATTGGGGTTCGCGGGAAAAGAGGGGGGCGGCTGAAATGGATTTGGGGGAAAAAGTTGTGTGTCTATAGTGTCGGTTTTTGGACAACCGATGCTATTGTATTTAATTGTGTCGGTTGTTCAAACAACCGACACGAGT
This sequence comes from Allium fistulosum, assembly GCA_030737815.1. NCBI lineage: Eukaryota > Viridiplantae > Streptophyta > Magnoliopsida > Asparagales > Amaryllidaceae > Allium > Allium fistulosum. Next base: position 243,852,097 of record CM060902.1, read on the forward strand.
AAATCTATTGCTTCTCTTCAATTGTGTCGGTTTCTTAAGAACAACAGATGCAAATTACATTTTTAACATTTTCTTCTTACCCCATAAGTCAATAGTTTCGGTTTTTAATAAACAACCGACACAAATTATACTATTTGTGTCGGTTTTATGGACAACCGACACAAATGAGGCGAAACAACTGATCTGTTTTGTACTAGTGTAAACAGAGTTTTGGTGCACAACAAGGCTCGACCACATGCATTGTTTGGCTCGGCCTTACATGTTTCAGATCTGGACAGAGGCTAAGTCGATGTGTGGTGGTCATATCATGGTGGTGGTGGAGCAATAGGGGATGGCCAAGGTGATGTATTAAGGTGGTGAAGCAACTAGGCGCTAGCATGCATTTTGGAAGGTTTTGTGCAACTTTTGAGGTGTTTGTCTTCATTTAAAGGTCATGGCCAGATCTGGTTAGAGGGGGTGGAGGTGGTAGGTGGTCGATGGTGAAGAGGAGGAGGTGGTGGAGGTGATGGCCGAGGCAACTAGAGTGGAGAGCATGCAAATATGTGAAGAAATCATGGCCAAAACAAGGCAAAAGGGAGAAGAAAAAGTAGAAAAAAAAGAGGAGGCCATTACCATCTCTTTTTGCCGTGAGAATGAAGATGGGAAAGAGCATTTTTCATGTGAAAGTGAGTTAGGAAACTCACGGCTACACAATAGATAGTACGGCCAAAACATGAGGCAATTGAAAAGTCAAAGAAATGAAAAGTCTAGTAGATGAAAAGTCATATGTTTTAAAACTTTAGCCTCTTCAAATTTCCATTTCTATTAAATCAAATAAAGCAAATAAAATTTCAGTAAATGCATTAGAAAAAGGAAGCAAAATAAAATAAACTGAAATAAATAAATAATTTTAAGAAAAATAGAAAAAGAAATAAAGAAATAGTTTATAAATTTGAAACAAGACTTAGAAATTAGAAATAAAATACCATTAACTATGGAAAATTATTACTATACTTCTAAACCAATAAAAGTCAAGTAAAATAGAAATAAATGCTGAAAAAATAAAGTGGAAATGAGAATAAAATAAGTTCTTAAGAAAATATAAAATAAATAAAGAATTTCTTTAATTAATTGAAACTGGAAATTAGAAATTGTAAACAAAATACAACTGACACTGGAAAATGTCAATTACACTTTTAAAAATATTTTTAAAACCAAAATATATACATAACATGTTATTTTACCCATATAAATGTAAATTAGACCATTACATGACCAAATAAAATATTATTTATAAAATTTAAAATAAACAATTTTGTTAAATACAGCAAATTACACTCAATAGTTAAAAAGGCATAACTTTCACAATATTAATCAGATTTTAACGAAACGAAAAGCATTATTCTTAAAATTTTATTTACTTTCATAATAAAAGATAAATTCAAAATTTCAAACTTTCAAATTTTTAAATTTAAAAGTCAGAGTTTGACCATATCGACCAAAATTCACTTTTTCGGAAAATATTCTATTAAGTCATGTTTGGAATTCTAATTCACATCAAAATCAAAATTTATATTTAAAATAACAAAAATTATCCATTTAAATAAATAAAATAAAGTTTTAAAATCAGTAAATTCAATTTAAAATAATTAAAATATACAATTAAAATAATCACAAAATACAGGGTTGTTACACTCTCCCCCACTCAAACTTTTCGTCCTTGAAAAGGAATGAGGTACGAAAAACACAAAAAAGATAGAATGGAATAGGATTAAGACAAGATGACAAGAAGATTAAAATTATACCTGGTAACTGTTGTTATAGGTAAGTTTAACAAGGTGGAGAATAGGAATAGCTAGAAGGGAAAATAGGACGAAAGACAAGGATGAGCCATTAATTTAAAACCATATAAATTTCAATTGGAATTCTTTAATACTTAATAATTTGGTTAAATCCATTTTATTGTATCCATAAAAGTCATTTAAATTCAACTTGTTATTTAAGAAGTAAACAATATTTAAAACACTTTAAAATCTTTTAGAAAGGAAATAACTGATCAAAATATCCTTTATATAATATTTTATCAAAAATACTTTTATAACACGATGTCTTAACAAGTTTATCCTCGTTCCTGCAGACTCTGGCAGTGCGTTGATCAGGCGCAAAGCTAGAATTCTCCAGGTACTTAGTAGACTTGTTTCAACACCCAGTGAAAATACTGGAAAACTTAAAAAAACAGATATGGAAAGTACAATCCAAACAAAAAAACAAACAAAACCTTTGTCTAACCATGGATCGCAGATACACAAAGGTTACGCCTGGATCCCCCAAGAAACATCCGTATCCGTAAGCTTTCTCAGCCCTATGGATTTCGCTACTAATACGACCTACATAGATCATAGGATACACAAAGGTTACGCCTAGATCCCCCGGGAAACATCTGTACCCCTGGGACACCTAGCCAGGTGAATTACGCTATGCAGTCGCACTCGTAAGACCATGGGTAACGCCATGGAATTCGATGGAAACTCGAGTATCATATCCGGAAAACCAAAAATCAGAGAAATATTGATAGAATGAATCCACAATGTTGCCACAAAGCGGATATCAAGCAGAAGGCACTTTCCATATCTTTACTTCGAAAATATGTATCATATAGTACCTTTTCAAATCACTTTCAAATATCGTACTTATATAAAGTCCATTATATATAAGATTTTATTTTCAAATCAAATACCTTCCCAAAATCAATAGTGACGCAGCGGATAATTCAAACAATGTAGATCGGTGAAAGTAGTAGTCGATGGATTGATGGATGCTGAATTGCCCGAATTCGTTGATCCGAAGATACCGAACTCTAGCTATCTCGAACTCGTTGATCGCGCACGATACCGGGTTCAAAGATCTTCAATTCTTCAAGCGTTGATCAAGCGCACTTGATTCCGCGAATCGGCTTCTACAATCGTTGAATCGAGCGCACTCGATTATCCGAAAGAGGAGATAGGAGATTACACTCAACTACCAATTTGGAATGAAAGCACAAAGCAATCAAAAGAGAATTTTATTCAATATTCAACAACTTTTACAAATGACTCACACTTGCTATTTATAGCTTTACAACTCAACACGCAAAAGTTCAAAAAAATACAAGTACTTAGGTCGGAAACGACCTACGACCTAACTTGGCACGACCTAGAACAGGCGCGACTTAGCATAGGTCGGCAGCGACCTAACAACAATAGTTACAACTCGTTACAACCTTCAGCGACTTAACAACTTAGACAAAATACAACAGAAAATACAAGTACTTAGGTCGAGAGCGACCTACGACCTATAATGATTCGACCTAAGAATGTACGCGACTTAGCATAGGTCGGCAGCGACCTAACAACAGTTTCTTCACAGCTTTAAGAATCAACGGTTCAGATGGACGCGGCATCAAGATCTTCGGTTACAAGTTTCTACGACTTAAAACCTTAGCGGTATTCCAAATCAACGTTTAAAGAGAATCAAGGGCAGAGGTTAACTCGGCAGACACATCAACGGCATCCCGTGCTTCGCGACCTAAAACATGCGCATCCCATATCAGCGACCTAAGATCAACGGTAGAAATTAACTCGGCAGTTGAATCAACAGCATCCAGTGTTTCGCGACTTAAAGCATGACTCGTTAGGTCGTTCAGACGACTCAAAGGACTTGTTAACTCGCAGAAATTTTCCTTGAGTCGTTGCCGAGTCACACTAGGTCGTTGATACGACTCTAAGACTTCATTAGGTCGCGAACATCCTTCCATAGGTCGGTTCCGACCTAGAACTTCATTCTCCCAACATTGCTCACCCAACTTTAACTCGGTGGTATTCTTTTTAGGTCGGTTTCGACTTATCAACTTGTTAGGTCGTATGCGACTTAATACTTCACCAAATTGGCCTGTGCAACCACCTTCTTCGGCATCACTTGTTCCCTCCTCTAACTCCTTAGGTCGTGAACGACCTACACTCGCCTTAGGTCGTGAGCGACCTAATCCTTTAACTTTCTGCACTGCATCATCCTCCCCTGGTTGAGAGAAATTCGACCTCGAATTCGCACACTCTTCATCCCCAACAAACTCTTCCCCATGATATGGTACAAGATGTTTAACATTGAATACGTCAGATGTATACACATCATCTGGCAGCTTCAGTTTATAAGCATTTTCATTGATTCGTTTCACAACTTCCACCGGACCAATTTTCCTGGCTTTCAACTTGTTGAACGCGCCCACTGGAAAACGATCTTTTGTTAACACTGCATAAACCATATCTCCTTCATTAAACTCAACTTTTCGTCGTTTCAAATCTGCAGCTTGTTTATATTTCTCATTTGCTTTCTCTAATCGTTCTTGAACGATTTTATGACACTCCGTCAGCCCTTCAACAAAATCAGCAGCTTTCTTAATTGTCCCCTTCGAGTGTGGTATCATCGTTAAATCTAACGGTCCCTTCGGTAAACTTGAATAAACAATCTGGAACGGACTGAACCCCGTACTTCGATTCACAGCATGATTATGGGCAAATTCTGCCTGACATAACTTCACATCCCAACTCTTCAGATTATCTTGAACAAGACACCTCAACAAGTTCCCCAATGATCTGTTTACAACCTCGGTCTGTCCATCCGTTTGCGGGTGATAAGCACTACTAAATTTCAGCTTCGTTCCCACCAGTTTCCACAAACTCAACCAAAAATGACTCAGAAATCGAGTATCTCTATCCGACACAACAGATTCTGGCAATCCATGAAGTCGATAGATCTCCCTGAAAAACAACTGAGCAACATGAACAGCATCCGCCGTCTTCTTACAAGCAATAAAATGCGCCATCTTCGAAAATCTGTCCACCACCACATATATGGAATCGTTACCACGCTGTGTCCTTGGTAATCCCAACACGAAGTCCATACTCACATCAACCCATGGTTTACTTGGTACAGGTAATGGCATATATAAACCAGCATTAGTCGCAGTTCCTTTCGAAACCTGACAAATATGACAACGCTCCACAAACCTCTCCACTTCTTTCCTCATCGATGGCCAAAAGTAGGATTGTGAAATTAACTGTAAGGTACGGTCTCTCCCAACATGTCCTTCTTCGTGTAACTCCTTGATAATCTTCATTCTCAGACTACCCTCCGGAATGCACAATCGACTTCCTTTAAAAAGAAAACCATCTACCATCACGAAGTCATCCGTCTCTCCCTCCTTGACCTTTTCAACAAATTTTGCAAAGTAAGGATCATCAGTGAATAACTCTGGCAATATTTCAAATCCCGTCACTTCAACCTTTAGTGTAGTCAACAAATGACTCCTCCTACTCAAAGCATCAGCCACACGATTTGTCACCCCTGACTTGTGTTTCACAACAAAAGTAAACTGTTGTAGATATGCAACCCACGATGCATGTCTCGCTGAAATCTTGTCTTGCCCTTGCAAATGCTTCAATGCTTCATGATCAGTGTAAAGAACAAACTCCTTCTGGAATAGATAGTGTCTCCAGTGTTTGATAGATTGTACAACAGCATAAAACTCCACATCATATGTACTGTATCGCATCTTCGCTCCGGACAACTTCTCACTGAAATAGGCAATAGGACGCCCCTTCTGACTCAATACCCCTCCAATCCCAACCTTGGATGCATCAGTATGTAGTTCAAACACCAACTGAAAATCAGGTAGCACTAGAATTGGTGCAGATGTCAGCAATTCCTTGATTTTTCCAAAAGCAATCCCTGCTTCTTCTGACCATGAAAACTGTTTGCCTTTCATACAATCTGTAACAGGTGCCATCACACTACTAAAGTGTGGAATGAACCTTCGATAGAATGAAGCCAATCCATGAAAACTACGAACTTCCGTTATCGTCTTGGGTTGCGGCCAATTTCTGATCGCCTCGACTTTACTTTGGTCAACCTGTATTCCTTTCTCTGAAACAACATACCCCAGAAATAAAACACTGTGCGTCATGAACACGCATTTCTTCGTAGCAGCATAAAATTGTTCTTGTCTTAGTACCATCAGCACTTCTCTAAGATGATTCAGATGTTCCTCTGAACTCCCACTGTAAATAAGAATATCATCGAAATACACCACCACGAATTTCCCAATGAACGGTCGAAAAATCTGATTCATCACCCTCATGAACGTACTTGGTGCATTGGATAAACCAAATGGCATGACCAACCACTCGTATAGACCCTCCCTGGTTTTAAAAGCAGTCTTCCACTCATCGCCTGGTCTGATACGAATTTGATGATATCCGCTCTTCAAGTCAATCTTAGAAAAGATAGTAGCTCCGCTTATTTGATCCAACAAGTCATCCAACCTCGGCATTGGAAATCTATATCTCACAGTGATCTTATTCAATGCTCGACTGTCAGTGCACATCCTCCATGTCCCATCCTTCTTGGGTACCAATAAAGCTGGTACAGCACAAGGACTCAGACTCTCCTGCACACGCCCCTGCTCAAGCAATTCCTCTACCTGCCTTCGCAACTCTTCATGTTCCTTCGGACTCATTCGATAATGTGGTCTGTGTGGCAATACAGCACCTGGAACAAGATCTATCTGATGTTGTATATCTCTCAACGGTGGCAACTCCGTTGGTAATTCCTCTGGAAATACATCGTCAAATTCTTTCAGAACTGGTTTAACTTCTTCTGGAATTTCAATCTCTTCACTGCTCTCACGTCCAATCAACAAGAATACTTCCGGCTCTTCTTCAACTTCTTTAACAAACTCCTTCAAAGATAATAAAGTTTTCAGCTCTTCGATTTCTTCGGACTTACTTTCTTCTTGTGATCTCTTCTTTGGAACTAAGATAATCTTCGTTCCTTTAAACATAAAACTGTAGCTATTGGTCCGACCGTCATGTTGTACTGCTCGATCATACTGCCATGGTCTTCCCAATAATAAATGACAAACATCCATCTCTACTACATCACACCATATTTCATCTTTGTATTTCTTCCCAATAGAGAATGGTACACGAACTCGTCTATCCACTTTCACTTCTCCTCCTTTTCTTAACCATGCTAACTTGTATGGACTCGGATGTTTCTCTGTCTTTAATTTCAACTTCGTCACAGCTTCGGTTGAAATAATATTATCACAGCTTCCTGCGTCAATTACAAACTTACACACCTTCCCCAGAATAGTACATGTTGACTGAAAGATATTACTCCTCAACCAACTAGCTTCTTCCTGCTTCGGTGTTAAACACGATCTCCTCAGCATTAGGTTACAACCTTCGTCTCCTGACGCAATATCCTGCTTATCCTCCTCAACTGGACTAGAACACTCCTCATCAACATCCTCATCATCAACTTCTGCAATCATGGTTCTCTTCTTTGGCTTTGGACACTCACTGCTTTTATGACCCAATTCCTGACAATTGTAACATTTGAAACCATTGTTAACCCTTGTCTTCTCAGCCTCCTTCACCGCTGGTCTACTGGTAGGTTTAGAAACATTAGAACTTCCTCCAACACCCTTTGCTTGATTGTTAGAATTAGTAAACACACCACTTCCTCGTCTCCCTTGTTTTTCCCAAGCCAACGCTTTCTGATGTGCTTCTGCTACAGATCTTGGATCGAACATATTCACCATATCCTGAATCTGCATTCTCAATCCTCCAATGAACCTAGATGTCAGCTGCTCTTCTGTTTCCATAATATCGTTCCTTGCAATGAGTTGATAAAATTCATCAGCATAGTCATTAACTGTCTTCGTGCCCTGCCTCAAGTTCTGCAAACGTTGATACATCAAAGATTGATAATTGTATGGTAAGAACGTTGCTTTCATCAATTTCTTCATCTTCTCCCAAGATTCAACTTTTGACTTTCCCATACGTTCACGTGTAAGCTTGGTTTGCTGCCACCATGCCAAAGCTCTACCCCTCAGCCTCGTAGCAACCAACTTCACTCTACGATGTTCTGGTACTTCTTTGAAGTCAAAAATCTCCTCTACATTAGCCACCCAATCTAGAAACTCCTCCGCTTGCATACCACCCTTGAATTCAGGAATTTCTGTCTTCATCCCCGACTCCCATTTGTGATCATACTCAGAATAGTTTCTTCCTTGACCCCTTCCTTGAACACTACCACCATCATACTCTTCTTCAAAATCAGGTGCATAACGATGTCGATTCTGACCACCAACATCTCTACTACCATTACGCCTTCCACCATCATCCCTTCTATCAACATTCCTCCGTTCGCGATCATTCGCGTTCCTCCCACGTCTTTGATCATTTTCAATACTTCGATCTCGATTAGAATGTGGCGAGACTCTACTACCTCCATGATTAGATTCTGGTGAAACCCTTCTCCGATTTTGGTTCATTTCCGTCATAAGCTTCTCTAACCGGCCAATTCCTTCATTAAGCTTCTCACTAAAATTCTCATTGATTCTTTGCTCCATCTCATCAGCTTCTTCTCTTCGATACAAAGCTTCTACGTTTTGGTGGCGATTAGCTCTTCTTGGCGGCATACTTGGAAACTTCACAAATTCTAACACTTTTCGGATTTTGATCCAAAATGAAACGGATCGAAAACTTCCACTTTGTAGCAAATCGCGATGAACACGATGGACAAAGTTTCGGCCTCCAATGCAAATCCGATCAAACAATCTTCGAACAATGATGAACACTTCACTCTTGAGCACGGCCTAACACTCCAAGCTCGGCTTCTCTTTAAACTTCAAATTGAATAGGCTCCAAGTCTCGATCTAGCTATGATTGGCTAGAACAAGCTCTGATACCAAAAACTGACGCAGCGGATAATTCAAACAATGTAGATCGGTGAAAGTAGTAGTCGATGGATTGATGGATGCTGAATTGCCCGAATTCGTTGATCCGAAGATACCGAACTCTAGCTATCTCGAACTCGTTGATCGCGCACGATACCGGGTTCAAAGATCTTCAATTCTTCAAGCGTTGATCAAGCGCACTTGATTCCGCGAATCGGCTTCTACAATCGTTGAATCGAGCGCACTCGATTATCCGAAAGAGGAGATAGGAGATTACACTCAACTACCAATTTGGAATGAAAGCACAAAGCAATCAAAAGAGAATTTTATTCAATATTCAACAACTTTTACAAATGACTCACACTTGCTATTTATAGCTTTACAACTCAACACGCAAAAGTTCAAAAAAATACAAGTACTTAGGTCGGAAACGACCTACGACCTAACTTGGCACGACCTAGAACAGGCGCGACTTAGCATAGGTCGGCAGCGACCTAACAACAATAGTTACAACTCGTTACAACCTTCAGCGACTTAACAACTTAGACAAAATACAACAGAAAATACAAGTACTTAGGTCGAGAGCGACCTACGACCTATAATGATTCGACCTAAGAATGTACGCGACTTAGCATAGGTCGGCAGCGACCTAACAACAGTTTCTTCACAGCTTTAAGAATCAACGGTTCAGATGGACGCGGCATCAAGATCTTCGGTTACAAGTTTCTACGACTTAAAACCTTAGCGGTATTCCAAATCAACGTTTAAAGAGAATCAAGGGCAGAGGTTAACTCGGCAGACACATCAACGGCATCCCGTGCTTCGCGACCTAAAACATGCGCATCCCATATCAGCGACCTAAGATCAACGGTAGAAATTAACTCGGCAGTTGAATCAACAGCATCCAGTGTTTCGCGACTTAAAGCATGACTCGTTAGGTCGTTCAGACGACTCAAAGGACTTGTTAACTCGCAGAAATTTTCCTTGAGTCGTTGCCGAGTCACACTAGGTCGTTGATACGACTCTAAGACTTCATTAGGTCGCGAACATCCTTCCATAGGTCGGTTCCGACCTAGAACTTCATTCTCCCAACATTGCTCACCCAACTTTAACTCGGTGGTATTCTTTTTAGGTCGGTTTCGACTTATCAACTTGTTAGGTCGTATGCGACTTAATACTTCACCAAATTGGCCTGTGCAACCACCTTCTTCGGCATCACTTGTTCCCTCCTCTAACTCCTTAGGTCGTGAACGACCTACACTCGCCTTAGGTCGTGAGCGACCTAATCCTTTAACTTTCTGCACTGCATCAAATAGTATATCAAATCACACTTATATAGACCTCAATTATATAAGATTTCACTTTTCAAATTGAGTACCTTTTCAAATTCATAGTTTTCGAATCAACATCATACTTATACAAACCAATTTTTATATAAGTTTGATAACTCCCAAATCAAGTATTTAGTAACACAAGGTTCTCAAATTTTAATTTGTTTAAATATCAATACAATTTTCAAGATCATATACGCTTCACCAAATTATTCTTCCAAATCAAATATCTTCGGTTTTAAAGTTTCCAAAATAATAGGTTTGGAGAATAATCCAAGTTTCTAAATCAATATAATTTAAGCCAACCAATTCATTTCCAAAATCAATGGTTTTCAAAATCATCTTATATTTACATAAGGTCCATCTTATATCAAAATCAAAATTTTAAAATAAATTTCACTGCATGAAGAGCCATATGGGATTGAACATCTTTGCTTACTAAAAGATTTTTTTATTTAGAATAGTTTTGTATATAAAATAGTTTGTAAAATAGTTTGTATGTAAAATAGAATAAAACAGTTTGTTTGAGAAGAATAAAAGAAAAATAGTTTTGAAAAATGGTTTTAAATTGATAGTAGTTTTTCATAAAAGAAAGAATTCCAATTAAATTACAAAGATATACAACCCAACAACTTCCAATTTCAGTGGCAAGTATATCAATGATATTAGAATATAAGATGTACATATGTCATCATTTCGCAAAGTCACGTTCGATCGCTCGCTCGATCACACAAGTTCGCTTTCGAACTAGTATTGTCCATTCGACTTCCCTAATGCGGATTTCGATATGATTTCTCGACTAGAAACCATCAGTCTCCTTGCATAGCCATATACTATGATAGATAATTCTAGAATCAAGCCCAAAATCCACATCAAATATTCGCCATCAAGAATCAAATGAAAAATCCTAACACGAAATGGTGTAATTCACCTCGAACTTGTGTACTCAAACTTGGATCAATTTAATTATGCAAATAAAACAACATACGAACAACTTATGTATCTATTCAAACTTGTTCAATATATAGTTTTATAAAGATGTTACCCAGTTAAAACATTTAAACTAAATTTTATTCAAAAAATTTTGAAGACCAAATTCTTTTCAAAACATTTCAAATCTAAATTTCATATTAGAAATTTCAAAATAGCCTTATTCGTTTACTTAACAAAACAGTTTCAACTTATTTAAATCATATTACTACATACTTTAACATACATACCAAACTATTTTACTTTATACTTTTCAAAATTTCTTAGCTTTGAAAAGTTAACCTTGATTTGGAAGTGCTCGAACCTTCAAAATAGTCGAAGAAATCATATTTCAGTCCAAGAGTTGCGAATCACAATTAAATCAGTAAATCAATTCCAAAAATAGGGTTATATCAAATCAAATCCAAAACTCAAGGACTGAACACCGGCTCATTTCAAATTGTTTCAAATATATATACATATATCTTTCGAATATCAAATCACAATTCGGAATTTGGAATCAAAATTGGTTTCACAATTCAATTGTTTAACAAAGCTACCGAAGTGGCCTCTCCCCCACTCTGAAACTCGAAAATCGAAGTCGATGATGCATGTATTCATCACCGAAATTATTTTCCAGCGACATAAGTGGGTTCTGGACTTCTATTTTCTCAAATTTCTTTTGAAATTTCTTCGAAACCATTTGAAACTTATTAAAATCATTTGAAACATTTCATATTCGGAAAATACTTTCAAATCGTATTATTAATTATTTCAAAATCTTAAAACCAGTTCCAAAATGCTGGAGTTCAATAACTCAAATTCATATTCAAAGCCTTCAGTTATAAATCATTTTATATGAAACCATTTCTTATAAATTTTCAAAATTCCAAATCCTTTCGAAACTTCAAATTCTCATTTTAAAAGGGTATATAATCTTTATCGAATTTTTCACCTTTATATATGAAATATGGTCATCCTTATCAAAATAATAACTTTGATTAATACACAATTTTCAAAGGACAATCAACCACAAATTTTTCAAAGGATGATTCAAGGATGGATTTCAAAGCCAAACAGAGACTCAAATTTAGAGGGACTCTAATCAAATAGAATTCTGATTCAAAGATAAGCACAAACGAAGATAAGATCATTAAATTACCAAATAGAAGATGTAAAAGCCTATATTAATCGCGGGCGGCCTTAATATGGTCAACCGTGACTTCAAGAATATAATCGATGCGAAAATCTAAGGCAAATCGACCTTCGATTGCCAGAGATATAATCTAAATATAGCAGAAGATAGAAAACATCGTAAACCAAGGATATAGAAATCACCGGTGAATCAATGCCAATTATAAGGGAGTTTCACCCTTTTACAAATCATTCAAAGATTGGCGGAATCGCCACCCTATAAAGGTCATTCAAAGTGGAGTTATGGAATTCTCCATAGATCAAAGGAATACAAATAGGGAAAACAGGAATAGATTTCGGAACAAGTGGGAGCATTTCAAAGTTAAAAGGAATCGTAATCGATAAGAATCCAAACCAAGATTATAGATACATAACCTATTTTAATACAAAAGAATTCCCATTCAAATTTGAAAAAGACTCAAATTCATAACATACGAAAACAGAAGCATAAATATCTTTAGTTGGACAACTTCTGCTAAGCAAAAGATACAACAGAGTTTACTCAAAGCAACCTAACAAACTACTGATTTTGCCATACCCAAAATAGATTCCTATCAACAATGGATCTAGATCAATCAAGAGAGAAGTTCAAAATTTTGGAGGATCCTATTTAAAGAAATTACTAACAAGGTGGATACGAAAGGAATGAAGTTTAGAAAATTTTACGTTCAAAGCAAGAAAATTTATATCAAAATAATATTTGAAAATTCTTTAAAATCAATTCGAAAATCATTTTATAGTTCGAAAATACGTTCTCTCACAAAAAAGGATTCTGTAGTTGATTTCACTCATTATAGGGTATTTCTACCCTATCTTTAATGAGTTTTTGCTTCGTAGGCTAAGGTTTGCCTAAAACCAAAGCTCCGATACCAAATGTAACGACCCACTATTTTGGACGATTCAAATCGACTATAATCCACACATGTCTGACTTGAATAATTCAAAATAACAGATTGTAATAAAATTTGGAGCAAATAAAATCAAACACCAAATCACAGACACAAAAAATCAGAATAACTCGCAGCGGAAATAAATACCATAGTAGTTCATGAAGCTACTATATACAACTCTCAAAATATATATAAAATATCATAGTTTAAAAATGGATACAATAGAAGTCAGGATATATAAATCACTAATGCAGAAGCAATACCGAATAGTAAATACCTGGATTAGAAGATAAGAAATAACAGATGGATAGATAAGCTCTAGAAAATCTCTAGCTCTAGAAGATAAATTCCAAAGCATTGATTCTCAGGCTGACCCGAGCGTAAAGTAAAACAAAAAACACTCGAGTCAAGACATATATACTTATACAATGTAAACCAACTCAAGTGAACTGTAATAGCAATGCATAATAACTTAGAGGATGCTTGGGATCGCCCATCCTTTAAGGATCCATAAAACCATCAATTAAACAGTAGTGACAATATCACAGAAATGTCCATATCGAAGTAAACCATGCAACTAACAGTATTAATGTGCATCAAACCATCACCAGGAAATCAAATGACATACAGAGACAGCAGGCAACTATAGCATTTACAGAACTGCTGCAATAGCCCTTTATTAAGTTTTTAGCCTTTTAGTTTACTTCAGCAACTACAGCATTTACAGAACTGCTGTAATAGCCTCTTATTTAAGTTTTAGTTCATTCAGAAACGATAGCATTTCTGAAGTGCTATTAAAAGTATTTCCAGATTTTAGTGTATTTCCAGCAAACAATAAATCCCAATTTAAACCATTAAACATTATAAAAACCATAATTTAACATTCAAAATGTTCATTTAAAATACTTTTAACTTATGATTTTTGCAATAATTTTATTATAAATAAAACCAATTTTCAAGAATTCACTTAAAAAATTTTAAGTGTAAAATTTCTATTCTCTTCATTTTAACAATTAAACTTAACACTTAAATTTTTATTTTCATTTTTCCAATATAGTTAAATTTTTATTTTTATTTATATAACTCAAATTTTCTTTTAAACCCAAAAATCCAAATTTCCAGACTTAAGTTATATTTCAATAATTAAAATTTAACCATTCATTTAATTACATTTTTAACTTATTGAAGAATCAAATTTTTTTTATTAAACATTAAAAATCCAATTTAAATCAAATTTTCATAAATTTACACTCTTAAACATATTTAAAATATTCAAAATACTTTATAAAATAACCACGGGCCTTTATATAGTTTTCTAACCTAGGTCAAGTGATACGGATATATATCATTTCAATCCGCGGTTTACAAAGAAAAATCCGGGTTCTATCATTTCAAACCCGCAATCCCAAGTAAAATAAAATAAATAAAAATTGTTCAGGCCTATCATTTCAGCCCATAACAATTTTTCCCTATCCTAAAGTCCGTTCGGATATGTATCATTTCAACCCATAGTGATCTAATCTACAGGGAACTTGCAGTGTGATAAACAGATATAAATGAACAGTTTAACAACATATATTAGTAACAGATGAGATGATAGGTAAATAAACAGGTTTAACATCATATAATTAATAATTATAGACAGGGATAACATAACATAATAGTACAACACATTCAATTGTTGTCAATTCACATTTGCATAAGTATAAATGTCAGGTGAGATTTACTCACTTTTTTATGCTGGAGTTAGCAAATCAAATGACACAAACGAATTCCAGAAAGTACGATGACACGACAATAGACTCAAGTGGGAAGAGAACCAAGATATTAATCTTGTGAACAACCCATAAACAAGACAAAATATAAACATAAATATAATACAACATATATTGAGATGATCTTTGAAATAAAAAGCAAATGAACACAATTGCTTTGGCCATGATTTCAACCATCAAGTGCTCGACCTAGGGGTTTAAAATGCTCGGGTTTGGACCTAATATAGCACGGCTACATGGACTAGAATGGCTTGGGTTTGGACCTAAACTAGCAAGGCAACATGAAGATGAAGAGTGGAGGCTACAACATGAAGAAGACAAAAGGACAAGGCACTAAATGGAGTTTTGGTGCACCACAAGGCTCGGCCACATGCATTGTTTGGCTCGGCCATACATGTTTCAGATCTGGACAAAGGCTAAGTCGATGTGTGGTGGTCATATCATGGTGGTGGTGGTCATATCATTTACATACACATATGGTGAAGGTGTCAAACACGGCCAACAAACGTTCCAGTTCTTTTAATACAAGAGTAGCTGTCGATAGAAAACATAGGCTCTGATTTGGGCTTGAATTTTGAGATACTGAAGACAAAATTTGCAATGATAATCATTTAACGTTCTAGTCTTGAATAGTTTAGCCAACGGTGGACTGAAGTTAGCCTCAAATCTTAGATGCAAAGCATAAGCAAACCATTTATGGCCTAGCCTACCACAATAGAAACGATGAAGGGGGTCTCTGTAGGCTGCCATGTGATGATCTGAACCTCCACATCCAAAGCAAAAGGACTTGTGCTTCCGGCGCCGCATCCATGGGGATTGCGATGTTAATTTGGGTTTCTAGAAGCACTGAAAATGGTTAGGCCAGATTTTAGTATCTGCGTTTGTTAAATGTTTCAACCCATAACGATTTTCTCCTATTCTACAGATCGTTTAGGTATGTATCATTTCAACCCATAGTGAATTCTATACTAACAGGGAACTTGCAGAGTGATAACAGTAATGATAATAATATAAAAATCAGTAACAGGCATATATCATCAGTATAAATAACAGATAATGGTGTCAGATGTCACAGGTGAAAAATTACAGATAATGGCATATATATATCAATATAAATAATAGATAACGGTGTCAGATGTCACAGGTGAACAGATACAGATAGTGGCATATATATAGCAATATAAATGACTAACAACAGCATATTTCAATTGTAGTTTCAATTGAAATCAAATTTAATAATTATAAGAACGTTAATCGTGAGTGATTGCTCACCTTTAGAGGTTAGAGAGTTTTGACAATGCAATGAGTTATGAATCCAAGCACGAATTCCAAGGCAAAGCTTGATTGGCACGAATCGACGAGCAAAGCTGATAAATAGGAATTGACGAAATCGATCAGAACTGGATGAATGAAGATGAATGGTATAAGTGAACTTTATATATATAACTATATATATAAAAATCATATTCTAAATTCAAACATATATCAAGTATATACGTATTTCAAAATCAATGGTTTTTTTTAAATTAAAACACATATATAAAATCACCATACATACATCACATATTTTGAAATAACTACTTATATATATGTACTTATTAAAAATGAAAAATACTTATATTATATTTTGTTCCTTTCAAAATGTCATACACATATTTCAAAATAATAACATGACTTATATATACACTGTAAACTTATATAGTAAAATCCTATAACATATATGTACCGACATACAAACACCAACAATATAATATAAGACATATAAATTTAAATATATAGAATATGAAAGCTGCGAATACAATATACTTAAACACTATTATATTTAAGGTATGCATATATATATTTAACATAAACAATAAAATTATAAACTATATAATTGGTTTAGGTGAACAAATGTATAGCATATACTGAAAAATATTAAAGCTTGGTACGTATATATATTATACGTACAAATATGTGTGAGTTTAAACATATAACAAACAATATACTATATATATATACATATCATCAACATTTTTCAAAAGTCAGTCACTAGTATAACAAATATACATAGGACAGAAACCAAAATCTATATACATTCCAGACCAATATTTACATATATATTCTTATTTAAAGTGCACAATACTTATGTATTACGAGTACATATGCATGCCCAGGTAGGCCTGCATTTAATCACAACATGCATGCATTTTTAGTTGTACATGTGGAAATTGATTTGATCATAGCATCCCCATATTGAACTCCGCCTAGGCAGAAGCCGTTATTTTTTTTGTTCAAACTGCAATAACTTCTTCATGCCAACTCGGAATCAGGCGAGACTTCGACCGATGGACTCCCATCTAAATTACAGACAATAAGCAACACTCGGATACTTCATCTAGTGAACGTATACCATAGTTCTCCATATTGACTAACATTTGTACTTTAAAAATAACGCGCTACATCCTCGTATTTGAACTCCGCCTAGATAGAAGCCGCTATTTTTTTGTTCATACTGCAATAACTTCTTCATACTAACACAGAATCGGGATAAACTACGACCGATGGACTCCCACCTAAATTACGGAAAATATAGAACACTCGGATACTTCAGCTTATGAACGTATACCGTAGTTCTCCATGGAGATTAACAGTTGTACTTGGAAAATAACAGGCTATATCCCTACTTCAACGCTCACCTAAATTACGGACAATATGGAACACTCGGATACTTCTTCTTGTGAACGCACACTGTAGTTCTCCATGGGGACAGACAGTTGTACTTTGAAAATAATAAGATACCACATCCCAATATTTGAACTCCACCTAGTGCAGAAGAAGCTATTTTTTGTTCAGACTGCAATATTTTCTTCACACTAACTCGGAATCCGACAAGACTTCGACCGATTAACTCCCACCTAAATTACGGACAATATAGAACACTTGGATACTTCATCTTGTGAACGCATGCTGTAGTTCTCCATGGGGACTGACAGTTGTATTTAGAAAATAACTGCATACCACATGCCCATATTTGAACTTCGCCTAGTACGGAAGCCGCTATTTTTTTTGTTCAGACCGCAATAACTTCTTCATACTAAATCGGAATTAGGCGGTACTTCGACCGATGAATTCCCACCTAAATTACGGAAAATACGGTACAGTCGGATACTTCATCTTGTGAACGCACATTGTAGTTCTCCATGGCGATTAACAGTTGTACTTAGAAAATAACAGGCTAAATCCCTACTTCAACGCTCACTGTAGTTCTCCATGGTGACTAATAGTTGTACATAGAAAATAACAGGCTACATCCTCATATTTGAACTCCGCCTAGGTAGAAGCCGCTATTTTTTGTTCAGACCGCAATAACTTCTTCATACTAACTCAAAATCAGTCAAAATTCGATCGATGAACTCCCACCTAAATTACGGACAATATGGTACACTCGGATACTTCATCTTGTGAATGCACATTGTAGTTCTCCAAGGGGTCTGACAGTTAGAAAATAAAATGGTACCACATCCCCATATTTGAACTCCGCCTAGTGCAGAAGCCGTTATTTTTTTGTTCAGACTGCAATATTTTCTTCATACTAACTCGGAATCTGGCGAGACTTCGACCGATTAACTCTCACCAACATTATGGACAATATGGAACACTCGGATACTTAATCTTGTGAACGTACATTGTAGTTCTCCATGGGGACTGGCAGTTGTACTTAGAAAATAATAGGCTACCACATCCCAATATTTGAACTCCGCCTAGTGCAGAAGCCGCTAATTTTTTGTTCAGACTGCAATAAATTCTTCATACTAACTCGGAATCAGGCAAAACTTCGATCGATGAACCCCCACCTAAATTACGAACAATATGGAACACTCGAATACTTCATCTTGTGAACGCACACTATTGTTCTCCAAGCGGACTGAAAGTTTACTTAGAAAATAACATGGTACCACATCCCCATATTTGAACTCCGCCTAGTCCAGAAGCCGCTATTTTATTGTTCAGACTGCAATAATTTCTTCATACTAACTCGGAATCCGGCGAGACTTCGACCGATTAACTTCCACCTAAATTAAGGACAATATGGAACACTCGGATACTTCATCTTGTGAATGCACACTGTAGTTCTCCATGGAGACTGACAGTTGTACTTAGAAAATAACAGGCTACCACATCACCATATTTGAACTCCGCCTAGTGCCAAAGCCGCTATTTGTTTTGTTCAGACTGCAATAACTTCTTCATACTAACTCGGAATTAGGCGATACTTCGACCGATGAACTCCCACCTAAATTACGGACATATGACACAGTCGGATACTTCGTCTTGTGAACGTACACTGTAGTTCTCCATGGTGACTAACAGTTGTACATAGAAAATAACAGGCTATATCCCCACTTCAATGCTCATTGTAGTTCTCCATAGTGACTAATAGTTGTACTTAGAAAATAACAGGCTACATCCTCATATTTGAACTCCGCCTAGGCAGAAGCCGCTATTTTTTTTGTTCAGACTGCAATAACTTCTTCATACTAACTCGGAATCAGGCAAAACTTCGACCGATGAACTCCCACCTAAATTACGGACAATATGGTACACTCGGATACTTCATCTTGTGAACACACACTGTAGTTCTCCATTGGGACTGATAGTTTACTTAGAAAGTAACATGCTACCACATCACTATATCTGAACTCCGCCTAGTGTAGAAGCCGCTATTTTTTTGTTCAGATTGCAATAATTTCTTCATACTAATTCGGAATCCGGCGAGACTTCGACCGATTAATTCCCACCTAAATTACGGACAATATGGAACACTCGGATACTTCATCTTGTGAACGCACACTTTAGTTCTCCATGGGGACTGACAGTTGTACTTAGAAAATAACACGCTACCACATCCCCATATTTCAACACCGCCTAGTGCGGAAGCCGCTATTTTTTTGTTCAGACTGCAATAACTTCTTCATACTAACTTGGAATTAGACGATACTTCGATCGATGAACTCCCACCTAAATTACGGACAATATGGTACAGTCGGATATTTCGTCTTGTGAACGCACACTATAGTTTTCCTTGGCGACTAACAATTGTACTTAGAAAATAACATGCTAAATCCCCTCTTCAATGCTCACTGTAGTTCTCCATGATGACTAATAGTTGTACTTGGAAAATAATATGCTACGTCCTCGTATTTGAACTCCGCCTAGGCAGAAGCTGCTATTTTTTTTGTTCAGACTGCAATAACCTCTTCATGCTAACTTGGAATCAGGCAAAATTTCGACCGATGAACTTCCACCTAAATTACGGACAATATGGTACACTCAGATACTTCATCTTGTTAACGCACACTGTAGTTCTCCCAGGGGACTGACAGTTTACTCAGAAAATAACATGGTACCACATCCCCATATTTGAACTCCACCTAGTGCAGAAGCCGTTATTTTTTTGTTCAGACTGCAATTTTTTCTTCATACTAACTCGGAATCCGGCGAGACTTCGACCGATTAACTCTCACCTACATTACGGACAATATGGAACACTCGGATACTACATCTTGTGAACGCACATTGTAGTTCTCCATGTGGACTGACAGTTGTACTTAGAAAATAAAAGGCTACCATATCCCAATATTTGAACTCTGCCTAGTGCAGAAGCCGCTATATTTTGTTCAGACTGCAATAAATTCTTCATACTAACTCGGAATCAGGCAAAACATCGATCGATGAACCCCCACCTAAATTACGGACAATATGATACACTCGAATACTTCATATTGTGAACGCACACTGTTGTTCTCCAAGGGAATTGATAGTTTACTTAGAAAATAACATGGTACCACATCCCCATATTTGAACTTCGCCTAGTCCAAAAGCCGTTATTTTTTTGTTCAGATTGCAATATTTTCTTCATACTAACTCGGAATCCGGCGAGACTTCGACTGATTAACTCCCACCTAAATTACAGACAATATGAAACACTCGGATACTTCATCTTGTGAATGCACACTTGTGACGACCCGAAATTTTGGATATTTGAAATTGGAATATTTAATTGATTTTAAATATTCAACGGTGAATTTTTAACTTGAATTTCAAATATCGATATTTATTGGGTAATCTAATTATTGAATTAAACAATTGGAAAATTGTGTAAAATGTTGAATCTGGAGTTTTAAGCCTCTTAAAAATAATTTGAAGGCTTGTAAAATTTATATCGATAGTTATGAAGATCATAGAAGTGATAAAATTGAATTTAAAAGTGTTTTGTTCAGTTTTGAAATTATATCGTTTAAATCGATATTTAAAAATAGCCTTCCGGGGCACAGTCTCAGAATTCGATGAAACTAGTCCCATTGGATCCGTAATAGTGTATTATTATCGGATTTCAAGATTCGTAGTGATGGGAGTTGTTGTGTGAGCGTACGGTATATAAACGCGCTGAAATTTATATCGAATTCAATATAATAACTGGGTTCAGAAGGCTATCTTCTCCATACGATCGAATTAGGACTCGAAACCTTTTCCATTGCATTCAGAATAGGGGTATAACATTACGAATGCCTAGCGGCATGCCTCCATTGGAGTTCGAGATTCTAAGTTATGACCGGGATGTTTTAAAAAATTTAAATGATATATGTATTAAATTGATTTACCATATTTTCACATTAGCAGCAATTCCATCATCTTACAGTACGATGGCCTATTCTAACATGCAACAACGATGTTCCCATTCCTTTCAAAACATGCATATTCTCTTCATAGTAAAAAAAACGCAAGCAGATTTCAAAAACCTCAAAAGAAAATACGCAGCCATTAAAATCACGTTCTTTTCTCCCTCAATCAATTCGTGAAATCAAATTAAAAAAGGGGGGGAAAATCATTCGAACTTAAAAGTAACGGCCTGCCAATCTATTTTTTTCAAACTTCTTCAAAAAAAAAGTGGGAAGCCGATGGAAGATCGTAACTAGTGTAGGTTCGAAGTGGTATTTCGCATCGGGGCTACTGTTGATGGTGAGGCACGGCATCAGGGGAGGTTTTGCGATAGGGTTTCGATGCTGGAGGGCTTAGGCGAAGTTGGGTTGTGTCGAAGGGGAAGTCGAGCGATGTTGGAGTCAGTATGGGGTTTCACGATTATCAGATTAGCGAAGGTAGTGGTTCGAGCAAGGCTAGGGTTTCGCGGTTCATGGCTTAGAGGGTAGTCGCAATTGAAGTCGAGGGCTATCGATGGCGTGGCGGTCGATGACGCGTTCGGCGATGGGGGTCGCGTGGTCTGAATCCACCTAGGGTTCGGTTTTGTGTTGAGCAGTAAGGTACAGCTTCTCAATTTTTTTTATTAAATCTAATTTATATACATACATATATATATATACAGTGAAGGATGTATATATATAGATTTTTATATATAAAAAGGAAGAAAAGAAAAAAAATGTTGTTAACAGTGAAACAGAATATATATATATACAAGTATGGTGGCACGTCCGTTGGACGTGTGCAAAGAAGGAAGTGATGTATTTTGTCTTTGTTACAATTATAATATTATGAGAGATTATAGTAATGTAATCGTTAATTACGTGTGCAAGAGGGACTTGCAATAAAAATACCGTTGTACGATTTTTTGGATCTTACAAAATGACTTTGACGTGTAAGTAATGTTTCATTTTTATGCATGTACATGCAGATATCAACCATTTATCAAAACGTAAATGAGACTACGTTATTTTAGAAAATGATTAAATATGTAAAGAAAGTAATCAACTATTACTCAAGTGGGTATGGCTAAATTGGTACTCAAATTAACTATATTTTTTAACCTTTAATAGTCGAATACAATCCTATCTGATGACTGTTAAACTGCATAATTTGTACTTAAAAGCTTACTTATGTGCTTACATAGTTATTTATTGATTTATTTTAGATAAGTGCTATAATTTATGAAAGTTAGGGCATGGGATGATGTAGGAGGATTGGCAGTCAAATTGAACTTAATCTTAACTCTTTCTCTTCCCTTTATTCCACTTCATATCCAAAATGGACTGTAGGTTTCAAATCTTGTAGTTTTTAACTTTTAAAATTTTGTAGGTCATATCCAAAATAGGCTGTAGGTTTCAAATCATGTAGTTTTTAACTTTTAAAATTTTGAAGGTGTAGTCAACTATTATTTTAAGATAAAAGGAACAAAATTTAAAAGCATTTAGTTTTATTTATTTCATAGATATTCAAGTACAAATAGGAATTTCATCAGCTAAATTACAAATAAAATGTAATGGACTCAAGAAGATTTTAGATGCACCAAAGATGTGCAACTTAACGTTTCCAAGAAAATTCTGAGAATTCCTACTAAATTGAAGACGTAAGATTTAAATATAAAGTTTTTTATTTTGTCTTTATTTTCCAAATTTAACATATTCGAATATCATAACACTGAAAAAAGAAACAATAATACTACTGTTGGGTACGTTTCTATCACTACCAAGTCCAGATGAAAAAGGAGCCACCGAACCGTTCGGTGCCAAGCCAACAGGAGAAAGTAAGGGACGAACCAGCCTCTACCGGACCAATACCTATTCAAGCATCACCGAACCAACCCCATAGCCGGACCAAATCTCGTCGAACCAACTCCATAGCCGGACCAACCCCATAGCCGGACCAACTCTCACCGAATCAACTCCATAGTCGGACCAACCCCATAGCCGGACCAACTCTCACCGAATCAACTCCATAGCCGGACCAACCCCATAGCCGAACCAAGACATACCAGGCCAAATCACACTAGCCCAGGCTCACCAGCAGCTATATACATCCAAGACCCCTGCTCCCTACCTCACTCTATAAATAGAGGGGCAGGGGTACAACAATGGGGACAAGTTGGAGAGCTCAATCACGGAGAGAACTTAAAAACAACTTTCTTTTACTTGTATCAAAGCCTTGTACTTGTAATCAAAATAAGAGAAGAGAAATAACATATAAAGTGGACATAGGCACATTCTGGCTGAACCACTATAAATCTGCGTGTCTTTTTACAGTTTAGCCCCTGCTTTTCATATATTTGCATAAATCACCCAAATCACTAAGAACAACATAAGATCTACTAAATCATACAACTTTGAGGTGTTTGTCCATTTTTTGTGCAAACATTTTTGGTGCTTTCACTAAGAACTAGAAGCTCGAAGCTTCAGCTTCATCCACTTAACAGTTTTCCTAACAGCATCGTCCGCCACTTGGAAAACATGCCTCCCAAACAGAGAAAAGATGTTAACAAAGGAAAAAACATCGCATCCAATAGTCTTCCAGATCCAGCTGTCACGAATCAAGTAAATCGTCCTCCTCCAGCAGCAGTAACAAATGAAGGACAGGCTAACCCAACCACTCCTGCCACAGAACAGCCTGCAGCAATTACTAGGGCAGATATGGACAGAGTTGTGGTTGAAGTAACTAACTGCTTCACGTCCCAGTAGGAAGCCTTGGTGGACCATCTCATGTCACGCTTAAGGGATGCTGAAGAATCCAACCGCAACACTGAATCATTGGGCGAGTCCCAGTCTGGAGGATCTCAGAGACAACAAAGATCTTCCTTCTTCGAAGGAGCTAACGGCAGAAGTAGCCATGGTAGGAGCCGAGACCGAGCACAGCCCGAAGTTAGGCCTGAGGAAACGTTTGGTACCGAACCCAACGGGGGAGGTACCAGACGGAGGTCAACTGTAGCTGAGCCTGTCATACTGCCTAACCATGGAAACGCCGGTGAACGGGGCCGAGCTAGAGTCCAGCCCGAAGTTGGACCCGAGGAAGTGCTTAGATCAGAACCCAGCAGGGGAAGATCAAGGCAAGGGCCAACTGTAGCTGACCCTAGCATGCTCCCAGAAGATCAAAGGCAGCCGCTGGAAAATATGAGGAACGATAGACGATACCATCCCTACAGGTCATCTGGACGGAATCAATCCCACAGAACAGAACCAAACTCATTTCTATCTGCTCCAAATTCTGATGAAAGGATGGCACGCTTATTCAGAGAGTGTGTCCAACGGGAGCAAAGAGATCGAGGGATAGGCTCTAGGGAAACCAACCCTTTCGCCCGCAATATTGAAATTGCTATCACCCCCCGAGAATGGAAGATGCCGACAATGGAACCTTACAAAGGAACCTCCGACCCCGTTGTACACTTACAGAGGTACACGCAACATATGCTCATGAGTGGAGCAACAGAGGGAGTACTGTGCAAATGCTTTCCGCTCTTCTTAGCAGATCTCGCTACCTCCTGGTTCTGTCATCTACCCCAGGGATCCATCAGCTCGTGGTAAATGTTGAAAGAAAAGTTTATCAGTCAGTTCTGCATCCATGTGGAACAACCTAAGGACGCTTATTCCTTATCCAGCGTCAAACAGAAACCTGGAGAAAAACTGCAGCAATACCTAACCCGATTCAATGCCGCAGCAGCCACAGTCCAAGATGCCGATGAGAAGCTTATCCTAATGGCCCTCTGTAGTGGTGTGCATCCGGACACTAAATTTGCTAGAAGGTTGACGAAAGAAAAACCAGCTACTTTACCTGATTTCTTCCATGAAGCCGGGAAATACATGAGGCTCGAGGATGCTGCCGTTGAGGGGCAGTCAGGACAGCAAAATAAGGCAACTCACAGCAACGCCCTCGCTGTAGCAAGGGACGTTCGAAGAAATGATTCCAGAGACAATGCTGGGGGCAAGAAGGGAGAAAAGCGCCTATATCGGCCTGGGCCGAGATTCGACACTTACACTCCTTTGAACGAGACCGTCGAAAATATCTTCCTTGCCACCCAAGGCGAAGTTAGATACAAACGCCCACCATGCAAAAAGGAATCAGATAACGCGCAGAAATCTGGAAAGTTCTGCCGCTTCCACGAATCTCACGGGCATGATACCAATGAATGCCATCATCTCCGGGATCTGATTGAGGAACACATCAGAAGGAAGAAACTGGAACGTTATGTAAAAAGTCAGGACAGGACTCCAGCTCCTGCCAATGAAAACCCAAGGCTACCCTCACCGGACACCGGCAGAGGAAACCGCAACGCTAGCAGCTCTAGTCAAGAGAAAATAGTGGTCCATACCATCTCAGGAGGACCGCACATCGCGGACAGAAGCTGGAAAGAGATGGAAAGGTATGGAAAGTTGCTTAGAGACAATAAAGATTGTGTCAATTCGGTTATAGAAGAGCGCCACCCGAAGCGGAAAGAAAGTAATGACATCACATTCGGTAAGCGTGACCTAGAAGGAAGGCAGTACCCTCACATGGATCCCATGGTCATCTCTGCCCGACTCGGTCCCGCTGAAGTTTACCGAATCCTGGTAGACACTGGAACCTCAGTAAACATCCTGTTCAAACACGCATTCGACAAAATGATGCTATCAATGAAGGATGTATCTCCCTGCGATAAACCACTACACGGTTTCACTGGGGATGCTAAGATGCCCCTCGGGCAACTGGACCTCTTTGTTGAGATTGGAAGCCATCCCCGCTCCATTATACGGAAGCAGACGTTCGTGCTAATAGAAAACCATTCGGCCTACAACGCCTTCTTAGGAAGACCGGCCTTGTCTGACTTCCAAATTGTCCTAGCCCCATGGTGCCTAAAGATGAAGTTTCCAACGGACAATGGAATAGGGGAAGTAGAAGGAGACCAGGACGTTGCTCGAGACTGCTATGTGACTGAACTTCGCAACAACCACAGGAAGGATAAAGGGAAGGGTGTAGAGATTGCCCTCTGCACGAAAAGTCTAGAAGCATAGCAACTAAAGAAAGCCCCTCTTCGATATACCAGCGACCCTTTCAATGAATTAGACCCTAGGGACAAAGAGGAGGAGGCCACCGCCGAGCCTGCAGAGGCTATGGAGTTTATATCTGTAGACAAGCACGACTCAGGTAGACTATTGAAAATTGGGTCCCAACTAAAAGCCGAATTGAAGGAACAACTCATCGATTTTCTCCGCCACAACTTGGATGTATTCGCATGGTCACACGCTGACATGACCGGAATCTCCCCCGACATAGCATGCCACGTATTAAACATTGATCCTACCAAGGCGCCCGTAAAACAAAGAAAGAGAAGTATGGAGGCAGAACGATCAGCAGCCCTCGATGAAGAAGTAAAGAATCTACTCGCCAATGACTTCATACGAGAAGCTATCTACCCGGAATGGATCGCCAACCCGGTACTGGTAAAGAAGGCTAATGGGAAGTGGCGAACCTGCATTGACTTTTCCAACCTAAACGACGCCTGCCCAAAGGATTGCTTCCCACTTCCCCGAATCGACCAACTTGTAGACAGCACAGTCGGGCACGAGCTCCTATCTTTTATGGACGCATACTCAGGATATAACCAAATTCCTATGCATGCTCCCGACCAAGACCACACTAGTTTCATCACCGACCGGGGTTTATACTGCTATAAGGTAATGCCTTTCGGACTTAAAAATGCAGGAGCCACCTACCAGCGCCTCGTCAACAAGATGTTTGCAGGGCTAATAGGACAAACTATGGAAGTATATGTGGATGACATGCTGGTAAAGTCAAGGAAAGCCAAAGATCACGTAAGCCACCTAGGCGAGATGTTCCAGGTACTTCGACAATATGGAATGAAGTTGAATCCACTAAAGTGCTCCTTCGGAGTGTCATCAGGAAAGTTCTTTAGATTCATCGTACATGCCAGAGGGATTGAAGCAAACCTTGAACAAGTCCGAGCGCTAAGAGATATCAAGATACCTTCCACTCGGAAGGAAATGCAAAGTTTGAATGGAAAAGTGGCCGCCCTAAGCCGATTCATCTCCAAGGCAACAGACAAGTGCGTTCCCTTTTTCGAAGTTCTAAACAAAGACAAAGGAAAGTTCGAATGGACTGACGAATGCTTAACCGCTTTCCTTAACTTAATCGAACACTTCCAGAAACCACCGGTACTCTCGACTCCAAGCGAAGGCGAAGAATTATACCTATACCTTGCTGTGTCATCTCACGCCCTAAGCGCTGCCTTGGTAAGGGAAGACAACCGCACGCAGCGGCCAGTTTACTTCGTCGGCAAGAGGTTTACTGGGGCAGAAGTCAGATATCCTAAACTCGAGAAGCTAGCATACTGTTTACTAATCACATCACGAAAATTGCATCACTACTTCCAGTCCCATTCCATCAAAGTTCTGACCGATCAACCACTGAGGCAGGTACTCCATCGTCCCGACACTTCTGGGCGACTACTTAAATGGTGCATTGAACTAAGTCAGTATGATATCACCTATCACCCTCGCACCGCCATCAAGGGACAAGCCATGGCTGATTTCATTGCAGAATTCACTACCAACGAAGATAAGGAGCAATTGGAAATAGCAAAAGACATCAAGTGGAATCTCTTTGTGGATGGTGCATCGAACGAACAAGGCTCAGGGGCAGGTGTGGTAATAATCACTCCCAGGGGGAATAAGCTGCACTATGCTATAAGGTTGGAGTTCGCTGCCACCAACAACGATGTAGAATATGAAGCGGTGATAGCTGGATTAGAACTTGCCATAGAAATCGGAGCCAATTCTTTGTGTCTTCATAGCGATTCTCAACTTATTGTTAACCAGATACTAGGAGAATTCCAAGCTCGAGAAGAACGACTCATAGCATATTTAAAGAAGACCAAGTTACTTCTCAGCTGATTGGACCACTACCTAGTCAAACACATCCCTCGGGAAGATAAACAAGAGGCCGACGAATTGGCGAAGCAAGCAAGTGTGAGAGACATCACCATCTTCGGGGCAGTAACCATCTCGAAGCAACTGGCCCCAAGTTTTGAGCAAGTGAATCTGATAGCTACAACCGAAGAAGCAACTTGGATGACTCCCATCCGAGACTACCTACAAAGCGGCACGCTACCCAACGGGCGTAACAAAGTCAAGAAAATCTTGAGGAAAGCATCCCGCTACACAATACAAGAAGACGTCCTCTATCGGCGCGGATTCTCTAACCCGTTATTAAGGTGTGTCGCTGGGAGGGAAGCCAAGGAAATCTTATCTAACATCCATCAGGGAAGCTGCGGAGATCACACCGGAGGGCAAACTTTAGTAAAGAAGACACTCCGATATGGATATTTCTGGCCTACCTTAAGCAAGGACGCCTTAGATTTCGTCAAAAAGTGTGACAGATGCCAGAAGTTTGCTAAGATTCCGCGGCTACCAACAACTGAAATTACTCAAATGACCAGCCCTTGGCCCTTCGCAATATGGGGAATCGACTTAATCGGCGAACTGCCAATAGGCCGAGGCGGGGCCAAATATGCTATAGTGGCAGTCGACTATTTCACCAAATGGGCGGAAGCAGAACCTCTGAATAAAGTATCTTCAACAAAAGTTATTATCTTCTTGATCAAAAATGTTCTGTGCAGGTACGGAGTCCCACTCAAAATCATATCAGACAATGGACTTCAATTTGACAGCGAGGAATTCGCCAACTGGTGCCAAGAACACGGAATTCACAAAAGCTTCTCATCCGTAGCGTATCCCCAGGCAAACGGACAAGTCGAAGCAGTCAACAAAATTCTGAAAACTCTAATAAAAAAGAAGCTCGAAAAGTCAAAGGGCGCTTGGGTGGATGAACTCCCTACGACACTATGGGCCTATCGCACATCTTTCAGAACATCGACGGGGCACACTCCTTTCTCTTTGGCATACGGATCGGAGGCTATGCTCCCAGTTGAAACCGTTGTGCCTTCCCACCGTAGGATCCACTATAACCCAGAAGAGAACGAAGAACTCCTTCACATGTCTTTGGATCTAGTTGAGGAGAGAAGAAATGATGCAATCCTTAAAGCAGCAGCCCACAAACAGAAAGTGGCGGCACAATACAACTCCAAAGTCAAGCATCGTACCTTACAAGAAGGGGATCTTGTCCTCAAGCGAATCTTCCCTCGCCCCGGAGCACTAGACCCAATCTGGGATGGACCATATGTAATTCATAAAGATCTCCACAACGGAGCTTATATTTTGTCAACAGTGGACGGAGAGGTGTTCCAGAGGGCATGGAACATCCAACACCTCCGTCGATACTTTTCTTAACTTGTATTGCCCATATGAAGTGAATTAACAAAGAGAATCAGTGGACGTAGGCATTTTCGTGCCGAACCACTTTAAAAAACCTTGTCTCTTTTTTATCTTGTTCCTTTATATCTTGGCTGCTTGTTAACTTTATCCTTTTCTGTTGGAAAAAATCCTGTGCATACAGCATTTCAATTCGAGGCACTCCACAGCACAACTTCATCTGGACAAGACCTAACAGGTACTATGCAAATCTATGCCCTCGCCAATGAGACACTTTCACTCCAGCATTCCTCTGCTGCGGGTTAACTCATTGCTCGCGACGGCCCTTAAAGCCAACTGTAATGAGCCGATTATAAGCCACCGAGAAGGCCGACTATAGCCGAGGCAGCTCATTACGGCGTTCGGCTCGCCGGCAACTGTGAACCGATTATAAGCCCCAACATAAGGTGTGGCCAGCCAGGGGCAGTTCACGGTTGACGATCGGCACCCACGCTAGCCGGCCACAGTAAATCGAATAATACCCACGATTACGGGCCATAATGGCCCGGGTAGTTACTGTGCGTGATATCGGCTCCGATGTGTCTTAAGTACGGCTGTGGTAAAAAATAATTAACTCCCCGCGGAGGCGTAAGATGGGTGACAAATGTCTCCAAGACCCACAGCTAGGGAAAGCGACTACAAAGCCCATTTGCCACGAACTTAAGCACATCGAAGGCCTTCCGTGATTGGAAGTTTTACTATTTCACATATTTCAATTTTACTTAAGAAACTTTTCTCCTATCCTCTGTAACAATCCCTGAAGTGCAGGACACAAAACAGGAGACACTCACTAATAGAAGCGGATACTCACAGCAAGATACTGGACCGCATCCCTTACTCAGTCACACAGGATATTCAAAGTTGCCATCTACAAGCAAAATATAAGGGGCAGTATTTCCTTCTTTCATATATGCCTATAATTTGTTCACACCTCACGCTAACACTGCAAGTCATGAAATTATGTTTTAAACAAAAACCTGACATCAAACACAATTTAATTACAAGAATATGCATAGCTATATTTCTTTGGCAACATGTCAAAATAGCAAAAACATTCAAAAGACGACAAGATCAACTTAAGTTAAAGGATTGCACATCAAGAATAGAGCTATTTATTACAAGTAGCAAGAATTACAACCTAAAAGTTACTCTACTGTTTTAAGACTAACATATACTGCCATGTCAAATCCACAAAAAGAATTCTCTAGGTCTAATCAGGGAGCCGGCTGCGTTGGACTCTTGTCCTTGTCCTGTTGCCCACCTGTCCGGTCAGAAAAAGAAATCATTAGTGATAAGCAACAGAGTTAACAAAAGAAGAAACTAATTAAGTAGAGATTACCAGCAACTTCCCCTTGATCGTCTTGGTCATCATCCCCTACTTCCACACCTGCCTCCTCAACAGCGAACAACCGCATCCCCTCTTTCACCGCTGTCTCCTCCTCCTTGGTAAACTGAGCGGTGACCACATCCATCCTAAAAGCCGCACCACCCTCCTTATCTGCCTCAGCCTTGGCCTCCTCTAAAGCCCTGAGGTAAATCCTAGCCATAACCCGGGGGTAGTCGTCCATCCAAGATAAGCTGCCCTGCTTCCAAGTGTGAAAGTACATGTCCTGCAGCATATCGTCCATCATCCCCTCATTTTCCTCAAACTCCCTCATACGGGCCTCAGAAACCGATAGCCTTGCAATGGCAGCATCCCTTTCCAGTCGGTATCGCGAGCAGTCAGCCTGAAGGGACCTCCTCATCACCTCCATCTCCTCCTTTAGCCTGACCTGTGTAAGCTCTGCGGCTTCAAGCTTCCCCGACAGCTCCTCTACCTGCTCAAGTTCCGCCCTCCGAACCTCGTCCACTGTCGAGATGGCCATATTTATCTGCTCCTTGCAAGCAGCCTCCATCTTACGCAATTCCGCCTTACTAGCCTCCTCCATAGTCTTCCTCAACCTCCCGGAGGCAGCCTCATGCTGAGAAATCTGAATGGCCTGATCAACAAGATGTTTGGCCTGATCCGAAAGCATCAATCGTAGTCGGATGTTGGCACTCCCAATCTCCTCTCCAGCCTTAACCAGCCGGGCATGATGCCCCATCAGCTTCCTAGTCTCCTCCGCCACCCGATCAATATTAGCCTTGGCCTCGTCTCCCATGGTAATTACCCGAGTGGTAAGTAAATCGAGATCTAAGGACTTAGCCTCATCAAGCACCCGTACCATGGGATTGCGGGGAAGAAGGTGCTCACCGGTAACCTCGTCAAAGGTAATATCATGGGAACCTGGATCCAGATCAGGGTGACCCGCAAATGGATTACGAGCCAAACCAGGACGATCAATCTGCGTAATGGTAGAATTTTCAGACAGGTGCGGAGAGAGTGCGAACTCAGTATCCTCCTCTGTGATATCATGAAGGGGCTGAATTGGGGGATGGGGACCGAGTGAAGGTACGGATAAGGGATGACTCCTCTTTCTCTTCTAAATACCCTCTTCAATAACCCCGAGAAGAGGACGGTAGTCGACTACATCCCCGGAACGGTGGGTCGGAGTCTTCAGCTTGGCGGAAGCTTTGGAGAGCTTGTATTGTTCAAGCCTGTGCCGAAGATCTGAGGCCTTGGCCATTTTACCTGCTCCTGATATAAAGAACAAGTGTCACAAGCTTACATTGATCCATAATTCAAGAAACGCGGTAAATTAAAAGTTAAAAGAAGAAAGGAAACACATCTATTATACAAACCCTGGGGAAGAGTAGGATACTGCAATGAGTCCTGGATTTCATTCCAGGACGGGAGCGGATCATAAAATATTCCTAAGTCCCTATCATAAATGGAGCCTGAAGGAGTCAAAAGTTCACCTTGAGTCGTCAGAGCCACCTTGGCTGGAGTAGTCTGAGAAGATTCGCTTGCACCGGTCCCGGCCTTGTCGGTTTTCCCGGATTTCTCTACCAAAGCCGTTTCTCCGTCCAGCCCCTCAAAAGCCTGACGAAATGCATCATCCGTCCACTCCTGAATCTCGCATGCCTGCCCAGGAAGCAAGGCCCCGATGCCATCGCCACCATCATCACCTTCCCGACCATCTCCACCCTCACCTCTTTCCTCCTCTACGTCTTCCTCCCCCTGGGTAAGTGGACAATTGCCAGGGGAAGGACCGTCCGACTTCTTAAGTTTCTTACCTCCGACAGCTGGAGGTTTCGTGAAAGGTTTCCTCTTGCCACTCTCTACCGTGACACCTCCCTTAGCTTGAGCAGCCGCCCTCTCCTCCGCCGTTTCCCTCAGCTTGACTACTGACTGCTGTGGGAGGATCAAGTTATACTCCAGAAGGGTCACATTTCTGATCAGGTAGGCAGCTGATCTATCTCTCCCGGGGATAGCTTCTATCTCAGCCGCCGTATGAACCAGGCGATCAGTCTCCACAACCGCAAAGCCACCTGTCGCTAGCAAAAATGGAAACGTATGAGAAGAAGCATCGCAACCCGAATGGAAATTATAAATAAAGCATCGACTTACATCCAGAGATGAAACGGCGAATAGAAACAGAGTCGTCCCTGACGAAGAACCACTCCTTCTTGAACATGCTGAACTTAGAATACAGATCCAAGACCGGCTTGAAGGTTACAGCTGACTCCAAGCTGATATATGGGGACCCCTTCTTATAGCCCCTCAGATTATATAAGTATCGGATCTCCCGGTTGGTAGGAGCACGCCCATACTTCCTCTGGAAGATGACGAAGAGGCTCACCAGTATAGCATAGGAGTTGGGTTGAAGCTGGAATGGGGCCACCTTTAGATATGTAAGGAAGCTGGCTACCCAAGCATTAAGAGGCGGGATGGCACCACACATACAGTGGTATCTGCTATAGGCAAAGTACCCTTCGGGAGGGTCGTATAGCATAACTTCTCTCCCTGGCAACAGCATGCGCGTTCTATCAATTTCGAAAGAACGGGAGATGACATCAAGCTGCTCCTCCTTGAGGGAGCTGGGAAAGCAATCGGGTGGGGAGTTCAGAAGCTCTTGAGGGCCGTACCTATCCACCAGTGATCTCGGGGCAGTTCCGTGACGTTCCAGTCCTGGCTGAGCAAGGGGCACTGCGGAAGATCCTCCTTCGCCCTGGGACTTCTTTTTATCCGATCGAGTTTCTGCTTTGCGAGACATTATCTGCAACATCGGAAAAACATATTGTTAAAACAGAGGATATAAACAAGCAAGTACACGTAGTCCGGAATTTCGCTCGTGATATGAAAAGTGAAAAAATCAAGTGTATAAAGTTCATTCGGCACCCATACTACAAGCCCATTCGGCATTCACAAAAAGTTCATTCGGCACCCATACTAAGAGCCCATTCGGCATTCACAACTAAAATTCATTCGATACACACAAGTTTCATTCGGCGAAGGGAAGTTAAGTACCTAATTCGGCAGGCTAAAGCGGTTCGGAAGTAGGAGAAAATCTGATTCGGCTATGTAACTGATTTGGCTCGACTGCTTCGTTCGGTAGGAGATAACAAAGGCCCTAGCTCCGTACTTATAGGCGAAGGTGGACCTCCGGACCAACCGGTTCGGTACTAGAAATCGAATGGGAACGTCAAAATTGGATAACCTGAAACAAAGCACGACATATATTAGCATATGCCCTACTTTGGGGGGCAAATGTTGGGTACGTTTCTATCACTACCAAGTCCAGATGAAAAAGGAGCCACCGAACCGTTCGGTGCCAAGCCAACAGGAGAAAGTAAGGGACGAACCAGCCTCTACCGGACCAATACCTATTCAAGCATCACCGAACCAACCCCATAGTCGGACCAACTCTCGCCGAACCAACTCCATAGCCGGACCAACCCCATAGCCGGACCAACTCTCACCGAATCAACTCCATAGCCGGACCAACCCCATAGCCGGACCAACTCTCACCGAATCAACTCCATAGCCGGACCAACCCCATAGCCGAACCAAGACATACCAGGCCAAATCACACCAGCCCAGGCCCACCAGCAGCTATATACATCCAAGACCCCTGCTCCCTACCTCACTCTATAAATAGAGGGGCAGGGGTACAACAATGGGGACAAGTTGGAGAGCTCAATCACGGAGAGAACTTAAAAACAACTTTCTTTTACTTGTATCAAAGCCTTGTACTTGTAATCAAAATAAGAGAAGAGAAATAACATATAAAGTGGACGTAGGCACATTCTGGCTGAACCACTATAAATCTGCGTGTCTTTTTACAGTTTAGCCCCTGCTTTTCATATATTTGCATAAATCACCCAAATCACTAAGAACAACATAAGATCTACTAAATCATACAACTTTGCGGTGTTTGTCCATTTTTTGTGCAAATAACTACCACGTGTTAATTTTCACTAACTTCATTAGTACCTGATGCAGGCCAAGTACTAGGTCGTGACCGACCAAACAAACTCGTAAGTCGTTCGGAAATGATAGGTCGTATACGACCTAAGAACTTTGAAGCTAACGAGAGAGGGATAAAAAATGAAGTCCTAGGTCGTGACCGATCTAACGAAGCCCTAGGTTGTGACCGACCTAATAATGCCTTTAAGTCGCTCCAGCGACTTAGTGAAGCTCTCCAACGACCCAACGGGAAGGCGTGCGCTAATGAAATAAGCCGCTGCACCGAGTTACGACCTAAGCTAGGTCACGTGAAGAAGCCCTAATGCTGGTTTTTAAGTCGCTGCCGACCTATGTGTGTGTTGCGTCGTTCTCTGTTAAGTCGTTGATATGTTGTAACTGATATTGTGTTAGGTCGTTGGGCCTGCTAAATCGTAGATCGTTCTTTTATACCTCGTGAGTCGTCATGTGTTGTACGTATTTGAGGCGCTATTGTGTTGTAACAATCTGATAGATCGTTAACGACCTATACTAAGTCGTAGGTCGCGTGTGTTGTTGTAGTTCGTAAGTCGCTGGTCTGCTAGGTCGGAAATGACCTAAGTGTTGTACAAATTTCTGTTGTGTGTGTTGTAAAGCCTATAAATAGGCGGATGGTGTCATTTGTAAAGTTTAGTTGATTTGAATAAAAACTTTTGTTTTGTTAGCTTTGTGGTTTCACTAAATTGGTAGTTGAGTGTAATCTCCTATCTCCTCTTTCGGCATTCGAGTGCGCTCGGATCAACGATCGTAGAAGCCAATTCATGGTATCAAGTGCGCTTGATCAACGTCTGAAGAATTGCAGATCTTCTTTCACGGTATCGTGCGCGATCAACGTGACGAAGATAGCTAGAATTCGGTATCTTCGGAATAACGAATTTGGGCCATTCAGTATTCTTCATTCCATCGATTGCTACTTTCACAGAATTATCATTTTGTTATTTCCGCTGCTGCATCATTTGGTATCAGAGCTAGACTTAGCCAATCATAGCTAAGCCGAGTCTTGGAGCCAAGATTTTATCGAAGAATTCAAGTCGTGCATCACCTTGTTGTTCGAGACCGAGAATTTAAAGTATAGATCCAAACTAAGTGAAGTGTGAAGTGCATCATTTGGTATCATTTGATCATTTGTTTGTTCAAGGGCGAAAGTTAAAGTTTTTAAGAATCAACCATGCCGCCGAGGAGAGCTAATCGACATCCAAATATTGAAGCTTTGTATAGAAGAGAGGAAGCTGATGAAATGGAGCAAAGAATTAATGAAAACTTTAGTGAGAAGCTTAATGAAGGGATTGGTCGATTAGAGAAGATGATGTTAGAGATGAATCAAAATCGGAGAAGGGTTTCACCAGAATCTAACCATGGGGGAAGTAGAGTTTCACCACATTCCAATCGGGAGAGAAGTGCTGATAATGATCATAGAAGTGTGAGTCGAGATTGTTATAGAGATGATGATGATCGAAGACGTGGTAGGAATGTGAATGATCGTGATCGAAGGAATGTAGATAGAAGGGATGTTGGTGGAAGACGGTATGGTAGTAGAGATGTTGGTGGTCAGGATCGACATCGCTATACATCAGATTTCGAAGAGGAGTTTGATGTTGGTAGTGTTCATGGACGAGGACGAGGACAAGGAAGAAATCAGTCGGAGTATGATCACAAGTGGGAGTCTGGGATGAATACTGAAATTCCAGAATTCAAAGGTGGTATGCAAGCTGAGGAGTTTTTGGATTGGTTGTCTAATGTGGAGGAGATTTTTGACTTCAAGGAGGTTCCGGAACATCGTAGAGTGAAGTTGGTTGCTACAAGGTTGAGGGGAAGAGCTTTGGCATGGTGGCAGCAAACCAAACTTACACGTGAACGGATGGGGAAGTCAAAGATTGAATCATGGAAAAAGATGAAGAAATTGATGAAGGCTACGTTCTTGCCCTATAATTACCAATCACTAATGTATCAGAGATTACAGAACTTGAGGCAAGGAACGAAGACGTTTGCTGATTATGCTGATGAGTTCTACCAATTAATTGCTCGAAATGATATCATGGAGAGAGAAGAAAAATTGACCGCGAGGTTTGTTGGGGGACTTAGAACACAGATCCAGGATATGGTGAACATGTTCGACCCTAGATCTGTGGCAGAAGCACATCAAAAGGCGTTGGCTTGGGAGAAACAAGGAAGACGCGGGGGAGGTGTGTTTCCAAGTTCTACGGGGCAGAACAAAGGAGCAGGTAGTAGTTCTAATGTTCCTAAAGCATCGAATAAACCGGTTGTTCAGGAAGTGGCTAAACCAAGGGTCAACACTAATTTCTAATGCTATAATTGTCAAGAAGTGGGTCACAAGAGCAGCGAATGTCCAAAACTGAAGAAGAGAACTATGATTGCTGAGGCAGAGGAAGATGAGGTAGAGGCTGACTGTTCTAATTCACTACAAGATGAGGAGGAAGAGAATGTGTCGGGAGATGAAGGGTATTCATTGATGATGAAGAGGTCGTGTTTAACACCAAAGCAGGAGGAGGAAACTAGCTGGTTGAGGAGTAACATCTTTCAATCAACATGTACTATCTTGGGAAGGGTTTGCAAGTTTGTTATTGATGCCGGAAGTTGCGAAAATATTATCTCTACAGAAGCTGTGAAGAAGTTATCATTGAAAACAGAGAAGCATCCGAAACCGTACAAGTTAGCTTGGTTGAGGAAAGGTGGGGAGGTGAAATTTGGACGAAGGGCTTGTGTTAATTTTTCAATTGGGAAGAAATACAAGGATGAAATTTGGTGTGATGTTGTGGACATGGACGTATGTCATCTGTTGCTGGGAAGACCGTGGCAGTATGATAGGGCTGTGCAACATGATGGACGTACTAACAGTTACAGTTTCATGTTTGAGGGTACCAAGATTACTTTAATTCCTAAGAAGCGACAACAAGAAGAAAGCAAGTTGGAGGAGATTGAAGAGTTGAAAACTTTGTTATCATTGAAGGAGTTTGTTAAGGAGGTAGAAGAGGAGCCTGAAGTATTCTTGTTGATTGGACGTGAGAGTCATGAAGTGTTTGAGATTCCTAAAGAAGTAAAGCCAGTGCTGGGATAATTTGACGATGTATTTCCTGAGGAGCTACCAACAGAGTTACCGCCGTTGAGAGACATTCAACATCAAATTGATCTTGTTCCAGGAGCTGTGTTACCTCATAGACCACACTACAGAATGAGTCCAAAAGAACATGAGGAGTTGAGAAGGCAAGTGGAAGAGTTGCTTGAACAGGGGCGTGTGCAGGAAAGTTTAAGTCCATGTGTTGTGCCAGCATTGTTAGTACCGAAGAAAGATGGGACGTGGAGAATGTGCACTGACAGTCGAGCATTGAATAAGATTACTGTGAGATATAGATTTCCTATGCCTAGATTGGATGACGTGTTGGATCAGCTGAGTGGGGCTACTATCTTTTCGAAGATTGATTTGAAGAGTGGTTATCATCAAATTCGAATCAGACCAGGGGACGAATGGAAGACCGCATTTAAGACACGTGAAGGATTGAATGAATGGCTGGTCATGCCGTTTGGTTTGTCGAATGCACCGAGTACTTTCATGCGGGTGATGAATCAAATCTTTAGACCATTCATTGGGAAGTTTGTGGTGGTGTATTTTGATGATATACTGATATATAGTGGAAATCCAGAAGAACACTTGCAACATCTGAGAGAAGTGTTGATGGTATTGCGACAGGAACAATTTTATGCTGCAACGAAGAAATGCGTGTTCATGACGCAGAGTGTTTTGTTTTTGGGGTATGTCATATCGGGAGGAGGTATACAGGTGGATCAGAATAAAGTTGAAGCAATCAGAAATTGGCCACAACCTAGGACGATAACAGAAGTTAGAAGTTTTCATGGTTTGGCATCATTCTACCGAAGGTTCATTCCACACTTCAGTAGCGTGATGGAACCAGTGACTGATTGTATGAAGGGAAAACAATTCTTATGGTCAGAGGAAGCAGGGGTTGCTTTTGAAAGAATCAAAGGACTTTTGACGACAGCACCGATTCTAGTGTTGCCGGATTTTCAGTTGTTGTTTGAATTTCATACTGATGCATCGAAGGTTGGAATTGGAGGGGTGTTGAGTCAGAAAGGTCGTCCTATTGCATATTTCAGTGAGAAGTTATCAGGAGCAAAAATGAGATATAATACTTACGATGTGGAATTTTATGCTATTGTGCAAGCTGTGAAGCATTGGAGGCATTATTTGTTTCATAAAGAATTTGTTTTATATATTGATCATGAGGCGTTGAAGCATATGCAGGGACATGACAAGATTGCGACAAGGCATGCTTCGTGGATTGCATACTTACAACAATTTACATTTGTGGTGAAGTATAAATCGGGAAATACGAATAGAGTGGCGGATGCATTGAGTCGGAGGAATCATTTGCTGACTACAATGAAGGTTGAAGTAACAGGGTTTGATGTGTTGCCAGAAATGTTTGTTGATGATCCTTACTTTGCGAAGTATGTAGGTGAAGTCAAGGAGGGGAAGACGGATGAGTTTGTTATGGTGGATGGTTTTCTTTTTAAGGGAAATCGATTATGTATAACGGAGTGCAGCTTACGTATGAAGATTGTAAAGGAGTTGCATGAGGAAGGACATGTGGGCAGAGATCGAACTTTACAGTTGATTTCTCAGTCTTACTATTGGCCCTCGATGAAGCGGGAAGTTGGAAAGTTTGTGGAGAGATGTCATATTTGCCAAGTTTCCAAGGGAACAGCGACAAATGCGGGATTGTATATGCCGTTACCCGTGCCGGTTAGACCATGGGTTGATATCAGTATGGATTTTGTTTTGGGGTTACCTAGAACTCAGCGAGGAAATGATTCTATATTTGTTGTGGTAGACAGATTTTCCAAGATGGCACATTTTATCGCTTGTAAGAAGATAGCGGATGTCGTCCGAGTCGCTCAGCTATTCTTTAAGGAGGTGTATCGATTGCATGGGCTACCTGAATCGATTGTTTCAGATCAGGATACTAGATTTCTAAGCCATTTCTGGCTAAGTTTGTGGAAGATGGTGGGAACGAAGTTGAACTTTAGTAGCGCTTATCATCCGCAGACGGATGGACAGACCGTGGTCGTGAACAGATCGTTGGGGAATTTGTTGAGATGTCTTGTGAAAGACAATCTAAAGAGTTGGGATATGAAGCTATGTCAAGCAGAATTTGCTCATAATCATGCTATAAACCATAGTACGGGTTTCAGTCCATTTCAGATAGTGTATTCAAGCTTACCAAAGGGGCCGTTAGATTTAACGGTAATACCACAACCCAAAAGGACAGTTAAAGGGGCTGCTGATTTTGTTGAAGGATTGAAAGAGTGTCATAGAATCGTTCAAGAACGATTGGGAAAGGCGAATGAGAAGTACAAACAATCTGCAGATCTGAAGCGAAGGAGTGTTGAATTTAATGAAGGTGATTTGGTTTATGCAGTGTTAACAAAGGACCGTTTTCCGGTGGGAACGTACAATAAATTGAAAGCACGGAAGATTGGTCCAGTAAAATTTTTGAAGAAAATCAATGAGAACGCGTATCAATTGGAATTGCCGGATAATGTTCATACTTCTGATGTGTTTAACGTCAAATACTTAGTTCCGTATCATGGGGATGAGTGTGTTGCGAAGGGGAAGGTGAAAATTCGAGGACGAATTTCTCTCAATCAGGGGAGGATGATGCAGGCCAAGTACTAGGTCGTGACCGACCTAACAAACTCGTAAGTCATTCGGAAATTATAGGTCGTATACGACCTAACAACTTTGAAGCTAACGAGAGAGGGATACAAAATGAAGTCCTAGGTCGTGACCGATCTAACGAAGCCCTAGGTCGTGACCGACCTAATAATGCCTTTAAGTCGCTCCAGCGACTTAGTGAAGCTCGCCAACGACCCAACGGGAAGGCGCGCGCTAATGAAATAAGCCGCTGCACCGAGTTACGACCTAAGCTAGGTCGCGTGAAGAAGTCCTAATGCTGGTTTTTAAGTCGCTGCTGACCTATGTGTGTGTTGCGTCATTCTCTGTTAAGTCGTTGATATGTTGTAACTGATATTGTGTTAGGTCGTTGGGCCTGCTAAATCGTAGGTCGTTCTTTTATACCTCGTGAGTCGTCATGTGTTGTACATATTTGAGGCGCTATTGTGTTGTAACAATCTGATAGGTCGTTAACGACCTATACTAAGTCGTAGGTCGAGTGTGTTGTTGTAGTTCGTAAGTCGCTGGTCTGCTAGGTCGGAAACGACCTAAGTGTTGTACAAATTTCTGTTTTGTATGTTGTGAAGCCTATAAATAGGCGGATGGTGTCATTTGTAAAGTTTAGTTGATTTGAATAAAAACTTTTGTTTTGTTAGCTTTGTGCTTTCACTAAATTGGTAGTTGAGTGTAATCTCCTATCTCCTCTTTCGGCATTCGAGTGCGCTCGGATCAACGATCGTAGAAGCCAATTCATGGTATCAAGTGCGCTTGATCAACGTCTGAAGAATTGCAGATCTTCTTTCACGGTATCGTGCGCGATCAACGTGACGAAGATAGCTAGAATTCGGTATCTTCGGATCAACGAATTTGGGCCATTTAGTATTCTTCATTCCATCGATTGCTACTTTCACAGAATTATCATTTTGTTATTTCCGCTGCTACATCAGTACCGCTCAGCAATAGAATAAAAAATATACACAATCATATGAGCATAGTACTGCAATATCAATCTCCAATGATTAAAATAGACTAAAGTATTTTTAAAAAACATAAATAAAAATGTCCATTGAAATATATCATCTTAATAGTCAAAGTACATGACATACTTTATCTTCTAACCATTTTTTCTGGGTCTTCTCTGGCACCATCCTCTTCAGTTGGTTCACTTTTTGCATGATAGTCTTCATCTGCTGTAAATAACTTATTGTCCTATGCAACCAATTGATCCACTCAGGTGAAACATGCCTAAAGCTGAAATATTTGTTATTTGAATCAATTTTCAAGAATCTGAGCCTTCACTCCTTCTATTTTTCTTCTTCTTTGTCTTGTCACAGCCTCGTTTTCGTCATTGTGATTTTCCATTTTTCTCAGGGAGAAATCCACCTGAGAATGACACTACCACTTCACAAAATTATGACAAATAACATTATGATATAAGTACC
The DNA here is from genome assembly GCA_030737815.1 of Allium fistulosum. Lineage (NCBI taxonomy): Eukaryota > Viridiplantae > Streptophyta > Magnoliopsida > Asparagales > Amaryllidaceae > Allium > Allium fistulosum. The sequence goes on from CM060902.1 coordinate 243,894,596, forward strand.
TCAAATGCTTAATTAAGAAATAAAAGATGATATTGACTTTTCTAAAATAGATATGTTCCTTGTGACATTTGAATAACCAAATAAAAGTAGCTAGCTATTACAACCGAGAGAGGAAAAAGAACAATGCCAAATGTTTACAGTAAATAGAATAACCAAATGCAGCTACTTGAATAAGCAATTATAATGCATTAACGAAAAAAAAATATAAATACTATGCATTAAGTGGCGAGCGATCATGGGCTGAGGCAAACACAAAAATATTTCAATTCCTTCTTACCATACGTCCAACGGACGTGCCATCATCCTTATGTATTTAAAACAGACACGAACAGTAAGCCAACTAACTGTTTCATATACTGACTTCCTGATTGGTTGGGTATAGGAAAGCCATGGTTGCAGGTTTGGTATAGTAATGGGATTGGTGATACTAAATCCAATATTTGAAGAACCGTACAACAAAAGGAGCAGAAAGCCAAAAACAGCACTTATAAGTTTGAAAGTAAAAACACAATTGCAGATAAATATTAAGAATTGGTAAGGCTCAAAGATCCCTAATGAAGTAAATTTAGTGCAATTCACCTTGAATTGCGCATGTTCATTCTTCAAAGTTTCTTGAAGAATAACAACTATGCTTCTTGATTCAGATTCATTTGAAGAACTTGAATTGAGTTTACTCTCTGCAATCTGGTGCAACTTATTGTGTATCTCGGTAAATAGCAGTTCAGCTATTTTCGCAACCTATTGTAATCAAGGTATAGCATTTTATTAGAAGGAGAATAATAAAATGCGTTTGATGACTAATTAAGTATGAAATAAACCTCATCAGCATCTTTCTGAGTCCAGTCTTGATATTGATAATTAAAGTCCAGTTTTGAAGGTGGCAGATATACTAAGTGAACATTAATAGATGCATGCCGAAAGCAAGCAACTGTTCTTCCAAATCTAATTAAGTATTTAAAGAATGGCAGTTAGTATATACACGCTCATACAAATTGATAAGTGATAACATTAATATGTCCATTACGTGGAGTTTTAATTAAGTGAATGTAGACTTTTGTTTATGTTAACTACCCATGCTAGCGATGTAGAAGTTAAACCTCTACCATTGCAGCAAATCTAAGAAGTCATGAGGACAATTGGAATTTACTCAAAATTTCCAACAGATTTAATCATCAAGTAGAAATTATACTACTTGCAGAAAATGAAATCGATAATATAGGATGTCCAGAAACAGTAACTTCAAGGAAATGAAGGATGAACATACAAATTACATATCTATTTTTAACCAAAATAAGTACCTATAAATATGTACATGATATATTTTTAACTTCAGTCTCATGAAACACCTTGCATTTTTAAAATCATTCATTAGTCACTTTATATTTTCAACCCAAGCGTATACAAAATTCAGTGTTCACAAACCATATAAATGTAATTCTATTTTTACAACACCCTGTATGTGTTTAAAACAACATACGTGAACCTATATATTCTCAAAAACTTACTTGTACGAAATTGATACTTTTAAAAACTATCATATATTCAAAGCTTATAAATGTTAGAAAATTATAAGTTTGAAGCCATATATATAAGGTCCGTATATTTGAAAACTATTGTATATATATTCAAAACTTTGCATTTTCGAAAACTTAGTACATTTGAAATCGCAGATAAGACCCATATGTCTCATATGTTCTAAACTCTGAACAGTCATCTAAATTCATGCATATAAGAAACTGTATCCATTTAAAACTTCTTATATACTTAGGACTTGCATTATGCAACACTGACATGTATTCCAAATATACATAACAGTATATGTTAGGAACCCAATTCTATATATTTAAAGCTTTTAGCTTTTGAGACTCAGTGTATACAAAACTGCAGGTGTACACATCATACATAAACCTAAATAGGAGTAAACTACTTTTTTTTCTCTAACAGTGGTTTGTTTTAGGCTAGTTGAATATTTTTTACAATTCAGAGATGCTAGTTTAATCACAAAAGTGAATATTTTACCTTGAATGGTGGTTGAATTGCCTTATCTGATGCCACAATTGGACTGAATACCTAAAAATATTAAAAAAAATCCATAAAGCTAATGAAAATGAAAATAAAAATTGAGCTTTAGTGAAACCGTATAATTTCAGATTGGTAGTTACCTTCTGAGTACAACTACAGTCGTTTTCTTTGTCGAATGCTACAAACCTTGGAAGTCGTTTGGTAGGCTTCTTCTCAGATCCGACTTCGGTTGGGGAGTAACTATCAACATACACTGAAAATAAAAAGCATATTAATTATAATGGTTAATAATTAATAACAGCGGTACAAAATCATCGAACCCTTTTTTTGATTACTCAACTCGAATCCGTTTATTCTCAGGCGACGAAGTGATGTCGAAGGGAACTTTAGCAAATACAGAAGTCAGATCGCGAGGAACGGGGCAAAAAGAACCATTTTCGATCTCCTCATTTAATTTCCGCGAACATCTTCATTGCTGAAACTAAGATCACGTAACTATCGATTTCAAAAAAATAAGAAATAATGCCCAAAAAGTACCTTGCTTGGAGGAAGCTTAGACGAAAGGCGAATATTGAGGCAGTCAATCTTCCTGCAAGCCAAAGAGTATTGGCGGCGGCGGATGTAGCAGCAGAGTGGGAGGGAAAGGACCGGTCGAAGGAAAGATAGGTCGATGAAGTAGGGGCGGGTGGGCAGTTGAAGGAGGGGGGCAGCCATTTTTTACGCAAAAGGGGGAATTGGGTTTACAGGAAAGTGGAAGACGGAGAGGAAAAGAAAGAGGGTGGAAAGGAGACGTGGGAGTAATACTGTCGGCAATGTGGGATGGGAGTGGAAAAAGACTGAATTGACCTAGTACACGGATTTTTTGTTTTTCTGAACGGTGGGCAATACGGGAAGTGAATAAAAGGCTTCACTTTGACCGGTTTGACCAAGGTTTTACTTTATAGTATATATATATATATATATATAGGTTAGAAGAGGAAATTTGCAGCAAATAAAAATTATATACACATGCCTGTCTTAGTTAATTATATATATATATATATATATATATAGGAAAGATCTTGAAAATATACAGTGATTTTTAAGTGCATGAGGAATTTATAAAGGTAGAGTTTTGAAAATCTATAATTTATTTTGATAAGTGTATATGTAGTTTCAAAGAGAAATTAATAGTTTAATTAAATCATTAATTAAAATTATTACATGGAAAATTGGTTATTAAATTAGTTCAAATATTAATAAATTGTATAATGTTTATACAAGGTTTAAAATCATGGAACAAGCCAGTTTGGAATGGATTGCAAACAGCAATATAAAAGGTGAGTTAATCTCACTCATCTGGTTTTAATTTAAGTTTAAATAGTTAAATTTAAATATCTGGTTGAATGATTGAAATTGATTGGATGTGATATATTATATATAGTACATATATATATATTGGGGTGATTGATTTCCCCGCATTATATAGCGGATGAGACCCTATGCGCCGCATAATAGCGGATGATATTATATTAATCCCATATACCACGATATTCCACCTTGAAGTGGAATTGGTATTATGCTAACATCTGTGGATACAGGGAAACAGGTTGGAGGGATCCAACTGGATTCCTCAAAATCATTTAGATTGTTTAATATTCTGTGATATGGTTTATGTGATAATATGTGATAGATTATATTGGTAATTAAAATATTGGATGCTATGGTTTGATTGAATATATTTTGGTATACTGAGTTACCAAAATATATAGATTGGATTCTTGGAAAGAAAATATAAGAGAGAATTTTTAAGTGAAATAACTATAGAAATTTCGGATAAATTAAAGAATGATTTAGAAAAGTTGAAAGTAGAATTTTAAATTCTATTTAAATAAATTCCAAAGTATGGGATTGGAGATTTTTGAATAAATGAGAATAAGTGTATTTTTAAAACTTAAGTGATATTAATTTAATAGCATAAAGGATTTATTTTTCAATTCGGGATTTAAATGGTTTAGGAAAGAAATTAAAGAAGAATTGTTGAAACAAAATATGAAATTAGCGGTTTAATTTAAATAAGATTTTAAATCTTAATAAGAAGTTAAATATGGAATTAATGAAATTTAAAATAAAATTTGAGTAAATAAAGGAAGTTGATTTTGAAAATCGATTTGAAAATTGATTGAATGTTGGAAAATGTATTTTTAAACGGAAAACGAGACTATGGAATTTATAAACTGGGTTTATAAAGTGAAGTAAAATATCAGTGGATATTTGGAAGTATAAATTTCATGGTGGAAATTTATAAAGGAATGGGAATTTGTTTTAAAAATAAATAGTGATTTATTTTTAAAGGTATGGAAATAGGAAGTGTATTTCCCTGGAAAGCCGAGTATATTGTAAAGGAGACTTTTTATGTATAAGTTAAAGGCTTTAAAAATTTGTTATAAAGAAATGTTTTAGAAGATTTATTATTTTAAAGTTTAGAATTTAAAGTAAATATTTTTCAAATTTATTATAGTAGTAATTATTTAAAGGTGACTTAGCATTTTGGTTTAAAAGGATAAAAATTTAGTTTTATATGTTCTAAAGTAGCTTTATTTTAATTATTCTTAAAGTATATATTTTTGGATAAGTATTAAAGTAGTTTCTAACTTAAATGTCTTAAAGGATATTTTAAATAAAGAGTTTTAAATTATTTTAAAATCTAAAGTATTTGTACTGGGCGTTTTCAGTGGAAATAAATATTTGGGAATTTATTCCATGAGAAAGGTGGGTTTTGAAACTGTTTTCAAAAGAGTTGAAAAGTGAAAATATATCTTGCGAAGAGATCTGTGAGGTAAATAAATAATTTGGAAAATTATTTATTGTTTGATGGATGTTTGTGAATGTTAATTGATAGTTAAATAACCGACTATCAATATTGGCTAATGCGCTGATCGTTTCGAAGAGACCGGGATCGAGATTAATTTCTCGAAAACCACTTCGATTCGGTTTGTACATTTTCGTGGGGAAAACGAGTTTGGAATCGAAGATGGAGCAGTGAAGTGCAAAGGCTAGTCGCTACTAATCCTGAGGGTGATTCCAAAATGGATGTAGTAGGAGTAGTGCCTTCGGTTCCGTTCGAACCCGAAATTGACTTGTATGGATGAATGCTTTCGGCACATCGTTAGGTGGATGATGGGCATTCTAAGTGAAACGTTCTAAAAAGGTAACGCTTAGCCTCTAGCCTCATCAACCGGGAATGACTGAAAATCAGGGGTTATGCAGCAAGGCTATGTGGGTCGCACCCATTAGGGTGAGGTCATCCCTATCTAGATGTCCCTTTTATTTCGGCTTAGTGGTGCGGTTGCTGATCCCAACTGTGGGGTGATCTTACTCGGAATTATCCAGTAAGGGATAGTTCCAGCCTTGTGTTGCAGGGGATTGGGCATGGTCCTCGGTACACTGATCTAGACTAGGTACTATGACAGGTGGTACCCCAGTGCCTAGTCATTAGTTGAAAATCCATTCTCCCTACGTGCCTTTACGGTTTTTGTTTGTAGAACCCACTTTGTGGCTAGTATGCTGGAATTTAATCATGTAACAATTTCAGCTATTTGAATAAGTATTTGTATATTGACACTACTATAATATCAGAGGATTTTGATAAAAAGTGATTTGGCTATCGTAAGGTAAAAACCCGACATGTTTATTGGTGGTGTGGTCTTACGAGATGCTTTTGATTTCAAAGGGTTTGGAAAACTTTAATAATCCAATTGAGTGTGTTTTTCTCACGCTGGTTTTCCAGACTGACTCGGGTGTTATTTTATTATAATGCTCGGGTCACACCGAGTATTGTAGGATACAGGATATGATGCTGTGGAGCTCAGGAGACGAGCTAGATGGCGAGACGTATCACTCGTACTTGTTGTATATTCCTCTGTGTTGTGTATATTGTGTATTCTGTTGTGGGACAAGTTAATATAACTGTCCAGTAATGTATTATTGATTGTGTTGTACTCTGATGATGAAATGTATAAACAGATATAGTTTCTTTGTGTAAAGATCAGTTATTATCTATTATATTTTATTCCGCTACGATGTGAGATTCTGATGTTGTTGTTTTCTATTTTCTTCTTCTACCTCTTCTTCTTTAACTCAAATGGTTCGTATTTCCATTCTTCTTGAGTTGATTTGATGGAGATTAATGTCAATTCAAGGGGTACGGGTTTGCGGGTCATCACACTTGGTATCAGAGCCTAGGCTGGCGATGACCTTGGCTCTGGTGGGAATTACTCATTGAAATAGAGTCCATAGTACTCTAGAATGAGTTTGAGTGTATTAATAGATATGAGCGCGTATTTGTTAGTGAATATAAAATTGTTTTATATTTTGTTGATTGGTTTATTTAGTAGTTTCTGGATTCTGGTCAATACGAGTAATTAACGTTATTGATAGGGATCTCTAAACACTTGAATAGAACAATTCGACACAGTATTGTTTTAAAATGGGATAAATGAAATAATTTTACCCAAATTATTTTTGTATATGAAAGGAATAATTTTCGTAAATTATTATAGTTATATATGGTTGTTTGGTTGTTAGGGAATGATAATATTAAATTATTATCACTATTGCGAGGAATTGAATAAGAAATTGAAATCATAACTATAAGTTAAGAAATAAATTCATATACAAATAAAATTTTTAAATGTGAACTATGAATATAGTTTATAGTTGGAAATGAAGTAAAAATTCCAGAGTAATATTTGAATATGAATTGAAAGGGATTTGGAATTCGAAAATTTAGATATTAAATTCCTTTGAGTTTGAAAATAGTTTTCAAAGGTTTTGGAGAAATAATGGTGGTATTATTTCGGAAATATTTTTGAAATTGGATTGAAATCTGGAGAGATTTGGAATTTAAAAATATTTGGAGGAGTTTTAAAGAGATAAAAGCATTTTACTCTCTTTTGGTCGTTGGAAAATAACTTCGGTGATGACTGCAGCATCATCGATGTTCATTTTCAAGTTTCTGGGAGAGGAATTGCTTCCTGGATGTTTTGGATTTCTGTTTTTTTGCAAAACTGGGTTTTGGTTTTGAAATTTCAAAGAAATAGTTGGTTATACCAAAGGATTTTGGATATAATTAATTTCAAAGGTGATTTTGAAATTTTGGGAAATTGTTTAAACTCTGGAATCTTATTTAAAATGTTTATGGAATAATAAAAATATATACTTGGCTAAATAAAATGTATCATCCCGAGTTAAAAAGTAAAATGTGAATGGGATTGATTGTAAATAGATGAAAGTATGGATATAAATAAGTTTGTGACTTATAAAATTTAGAAAGGGAGTAAATAAGCCAAAATAAAATTGTTTTGTATTTTGGGAAATGAATAAAATCCAAACTTGAATTATAAAATAGATTGAACTCAAGTAAAATAGTTAAAGTGATTAAAAATCACTTTATTGGGTATAAAATTGGAATAAACTAATTGATAATTAATTAGTTAATGAAATATGGAAATGGAACTTGAATTGGTTAAATGCAAGTTGAATACCAATTTGATGTGACAAATGTTTGGTTTGTAAATAAAGTGTTGAATGTGTATTTGATGTAATCAATATGGAATGTTCCAAGATTAATAAAATGGTTTGTAAACGAATTAGAAATGGAATGAAATTAATATAACTTGAGTAGGAACCAATTTAAAATAGTATAAAACAAAGTGATTGTTTAATTGCATGAATATCGACAAATTAGCATAGGAAATTAGTCGTTCGACGTAAACGGAAGAAAATAAAATTCTATGAACTGATAGAATTAAAATAATTTGATTTTGAAATCAATTGAATTGAATATGAGCTCGTTGGAAGTTAAAAATGAGTTGAATGAAAGCAATAGAGTTGTAAACCATTTAAATAGAACAAATAGTGTATGGAATGGTCGAAAACAAGTGCATAAGTGTTAAAGTCATATAAGTTGCTTATAGACATTGTTAATGTGTATTGCTTCTAAAAATTCATGTGTTTAACTATAGCAAATAAGTGGAAAGTTGTGAATTTCATATATATAGTACTTACGTGTTTAAACTGAGTTAGTACAGGTATAGGAAAGCCGTGTGGCTGGATTTGGTTGCGCAAATAGCTAAAATAAATAAGCTGCTTGCTTAAAAATGCTAAATAAAGGTACGCCTACGCAATAAAAGTTAGGAAATATGAATTATTGTTTTTTTTTTGTTTTTCCGACCGTGTGGGTCGATGTATATATATTTATATCTCTTGTCAAATTGCAAAAGCTCCTCCGTACAAAGGAGACTCTGCCAAAAAAATTCGGAAATTTTGGGATTTAGAAAAGTTTTGAAATTTTGTGAAATTTTCACTAACGACAAATGGTTTAAAATTTGAATTTGAGATGAAGGTAAATAAAATTCAATATTCAGAGGTTGGAGATGAATTAAATTCAAGTAAAATTGAAAAAGAAAATCTGAATGAAAATCGGGAGAGAGTATTTAGATTTGGAAATAACTAATAAATTGAAGCAAATGGATTTTATATGGAATTGGAATTGAATTTGAATATAAACTTCAGTAAAGTAGTAAAAATAAATATAAGAAAAATTTATATCGGACTTAAGAAATGAATGATGAAATTCTTAAGTAAATTTGGTATTGAGAATATGCTAAGTAATTTTGGAATAGAGGTTAAGTAAATTTGTGAAAGGGGATAATTGTGGATAAGTGGATATGAATTAAAATGAATGTGAATAAAAGAGAAAATTGATATAGTTGATAATCAATTGAAATTAATACGTAGGATGTACGTATATTATTTTATTCGCATGCGATTTGATCCAAATTCGAGCATAGAATTTCGAGATAGTCATATCAATCCGAGTTGGGATTTTTCACTCGATTTTTGACGGCGAACCCTGGATATGGATTTTGATTGATTATGGATATTCTCTATCATAGTTTGTGGCTATGCAAGGAGGATGACGGTTTCTGATCAAGAAACCAGATCTGAGTCTGCACTAGGAAGTCGGGTGGACGATACTAGTTCGGAAATGAAATTGTGTGATCGAACGAGCGATCAGATTCGATATTGCGTACGAATGATATATGTACATCGTATGAGCTCGAATGAATAGATATTGAAATTTTGTAAAGAAGTCAATAAAATGATTTTGAATGTTATGATTGGATATTTTTGCTAGGTAGGATATACAAGTGTTTAAAAAGAAAAAAGGAAATTGGGATTTTTGAATTCAGATGATAACTTTGAATTTGCTCAACAATAAGGTATGAATTTAAAATTTCAGTATGAAATTTGATGGGTTTCTGATTTTTCCATTTGGCATTTTGTTTTCTTTTGTAATTTTGCAGCCGTAGAGGCAATTTTGTAGTTGTACCGAGCTAGTCGCGCAAAGGAGACGCTGGCAAAAATTTTCGAAAATTTAGGGAGTTAGAAATTTTTTGAGATTTTGATAATTTAAAATTTGAATTGATAAGTAAGTAACATTGTTGGGACTTATGGATAAGTTTGAAAAGTTAGAAAGAGGGTTAGTGTCTTAATAAAAGATTATTTTGGAAAGTTGTTTGAAACTATTTGGATTTGGGAAATAGTTAACGGGGATTGAATCATTCTTCCTAACTAGTAATTTCGGGGACGAAATTCTTTTAAGGGGGGATTGAATCAAAATAAGATTGGTGCAGAATTCTGAGGCAAATCGACATTCGATTGCCAGAGATAGAATTCGGCATAACCAGGGATAGCAACATCTAAACCGAGGGATATATAAATCTCCGGTGAATCAATGCCAATTGTAAAGGAGTTTCACGCCTTTACAAATCATTCAAAGATTGACGGGATCGCCTATTCTTATAGAGATCATTCGAAGTGGGGTTATGGGATATTCCAGAATCAAGAAAAACGAATAGGGAGAGAAGATAATGGATTTTGGAACTGCAGGGAACGTTCCAAAGTCCAAAGGAAATCGAATCAAAAGGAAGAGATTCAAACTCGAACGAAAGTGATTCTGTAAATAAATTTAGCATATATGCTAAGTTTTGCCTAGAGCCAAAGCTCTGATACCAACTGTAACATCCCACTATTTTGGACGATTCAAATCGACAATAAATCCACACATGTCGGACTTGAATTGCTCAAAATGTCAGATTTTAAATTTTAAATTTTTGCAAAACTCAGCATATATAGTAAATAAATCAATCATAGAATCACAGACACAGATTAATACAATAATACGCAGCGGAATAAATAAATAGTAGTTCATGAAGCTACTATATAAACATAAGAGTTAGAAATAAAATACAATAGAATATCTCAAATGCAGTGAAGTCTCCAGTACAATAGATGACCTCTCTGAACAAATCAACTAGAAAAGCTGAAAGCTGAGCCGATAGTTGGATCTCCAAATGAAGCTCCAAACTCCAAAGGTGAGTCTCAAATGCTGTATCACTCGGTCTGACCCGAGCGTAAAGCAAAACACAAAACACTCGAGTCAGGATTAACATTCTTATATTAATAAATCCAACTCAAGTGAAATATCAACTTAAATACAATTAACTTAGAGGATGTTTGGGATAACCATCCTCTAAGGATCTGTGGAACTATCTACAATGTAGAAATATACAATACAACACCATGGCCATTTCAAATTAATTCATACTTCAAAGCCAAGATATCATTTCCATTTCAAATATATCTACTTTCCAAAATAGTATATATAGGTTAAATAATTTAAAAAGTAAAGTATTTATAATTTCCTCAAGTCTTACAGATCGATTCAAATCAACTTCAAATTCCAAATTCAAATTTATTCAAAGCTCAATTCATCAATTCAATTCAGTTCTCAATAGACCATTTAAATTTCAATATATATTTCAAAGCTTTAATATTCAACATTATCAAAGTTAAATTTAACAATTTCATATAGCTCTTGATTTAACTTCATTATTATTTAATCAGGGAGTATTCACTTAATAGATTCAATATCATTTACTAGCCTTAAATTACATTTTTACTAAATATTTCCTTAAATTTATTTAAACAAGAAATATTCATTAAATTACTTAAATCAAACCCAAGTTATAAATTATATCTTACATCTCAATTTCAATAAGTTTCAAATTGGTTTAATTAAATAAAATTCTTTAATGAATACAATTTCAACTAAATTCAAATTATTACCAAAATCTATTTTGAAATATAAATTTTATACTTAAACATATTATATGTATTAAATCCATCTTAATTAAATTAAATATCATAATTAAATCTATATATATCATTACTATTTATATATAATAATTTAAGAATCAACATTTATTAAAACCATATATTTCTTTCCAAAACCATAGAATTTATTTTCAAAATATTTATATATGGAACAACGGTGTTTGTATATAATTTCCTATCCTATGGTCAAGTGATACGGATATTTATCATTTCAATCCGTAATTTGAATATATACGGGTAGATATCATTTTGACCCGTAATCCCAAATTCAATTCAAATGAAGATCATTTGGGTCTATCATTTCAACCCATAACGATTTTCTCCTATTCTAAAATCCGTTCGGGTATGTATCATTTCAACCCATAGTGAATTCTATACTAACAGGGAACTTGCAGAGTGATAACAGATATAATAATAACATAACAAGCATATATCATCAATAACAATAAAATATAAACAACAGGATATGGTGTCATATCCCACAGGTGAACAGTTACAGATAATAGCATATATAACAATTTAAATAACTACAGTAGCATATTTCAATTGTCGTTTCAATTGAAACCAAATTTAATAAATATAAGAATGCTAAATCATGAGTGATTACTCACTTTCCGAGGTTAAAGATGAACGATGCTGAGATGAGTTACGAATCCAAGCACGGAATCCAAAGCAAAGCTAGATGGGTACGAATTCGATGGACAGATCTGATTACAGAAATTGACGAAGTCAAATCAGAACGGGTTCGATGAAGATAATTGGTATAAATGAACTTATATATATAACAATATATATAAAATATATTCTAAATTCTAACACATATTAAATTAAATATATATATATATATGCATTTTCTTCAAACAATAGTTATTTAAACCCACTTATCCCTTTTCAAAAGTTATAGTATAGTTATATTATTTCAAAGTCCACTTATATTTTTTTTTTCTTCGATTGATGACAAGCATCACCAAACCAATATAAAGGTGAACAAAATATAAATATGAGCATTGCTTTTACAAAGCCCAAATATATATACTTATAATATATAACATGTGTACAAAATATATTTAGAAACCCAATATAAACTATTATAAATCTTAGCCTAAACATAACAGACAAATTCATATCTTATAAATATACACTTTAAAACTACAAACTCATATAATAGACCGTATATAAATGCAGACACTAAAATAATGTATGCAGACATAAATTATAAGTTTAAAAATGTAAAATTTATATTAAAGTATTAACAGTATTTATATTAACATAAAATATCTTATATCACTCTCAAAATAATATGTATATAGTAACCTATATCTATAAATTAAAACAATATACATAACTAACCTGACATACTTATATGCTATAACTATATCAAACTAAATTTTCTTTGATTCGGAACCAAAAACAAATACATACCGATCTTATATGAATTAGACTTATAAAATATAATATAATATATATACAGTATAAAAATCTAGCATCTACCACTTATGAACCAGAGTGTATATATAATACTAATATAAAATAGATGCAGACTAGCATATTATATATAGATCAAAACTTCTATGAGTAAAGTATGACTACAACCACAAAACATGGCTTCTGACCAAGTTCGTACATATATATATGTACTTATATATGGATGGATATATAAACTAACAGACCACAACTTATGTAAATATTATATATATGTAGAATCTGTATGGGTACATAGTTTATATATATACTATATATAATATAATTTCAATATCTACATAGAAATAATATACGTGATATAAAATATGTATAGCATACCATAGAAAAAAAAGAACTGCACTGGCCAAAGAGAAGCGATGCACGGCGAGCACAGGTGAAGGGAAGTTCGAGTGGATGGAGAGCCGGGGTGCACGCGGATCTGGGTTGTGGGCTCGACCTGGCCGTGATGAAACAGACGATGAGAGGGTAGGTGAACGCGTGGAGGGGGAGGTGGCTGAGATGTTGAGGTGAACGAGGCAAAGAGTGGGACTACGGATGAATCTCGGTGATGAGCGATGGAGGGTAGGGCTGCTTTCGTCCAGGCTTTGAAGATGAGGAGGTTAGGCTTGCTTGATTTTGAAGGTGGAGATGAATTAGAAGAAAGAAGTGAGAATGAGAGGAGAAGAGAAGCTCAGCAAAACAAAAGAAGAGAGAAAAAAACAAAAAAAAAGTGGGAAATGGGTTTCTGGAGAGAATGAAAGGAAATAAGAGGAGGAAAGACTTAAATGTTAGCTGGCAGAGAAAGGAAAATGAATGGGCTACAGAAGGTAGGAATGCAAAATGAATAGACTACAAAGTGGGAAACGAACCAACGTATAATAAATTGAACGTTGGAAATAGTAATTGTCAATCCTTGAATTCAGCAGAAAAATAAAAGCAATGGCTATACGCTAATTGACGCAGCGGATTAATCAAAACAATGTAGATCGGTGAAAGTAGCAGTCGATGGATTGATCAATGCTGAATTGCCCGAATTCGTTGATCCGAAGATACCGAACTCTAGCTATCTCGAACTCGTTGATCGTGCACGATACCGGGTTCAAAGATCTTCAATTCTTCAAGCGTTGATCAAGCGCACTTGATTCCGCGAATCGGCTTCTACAATCGTTGAATCGAGCGCACTCGATTAACCAAAAGAGGAGATAGGAGATTACACTCAACTACCAATTTGGAATGAAAGCACAAAGCAATCAAAGAGAATTTTATTCAAAAATCAACCACCTTTACAAATGAGAGACCCGGCCTATTTATAGGCGTTTACAACTCACACAAAAACAACAAAATTTCCTAACTCCTAAGTCGGTTCCGACTTATCAACGTCTCCGACTTAACATAAATCGTATACGACTTACAACACAAAGTACAGAAAACTTAAAAATATTACAAGTACTTAAGTCGGTTCCGAGTTACAGCTTACGACCTACGACTTAACAAAGACTCCGACTCAACAGTTACAATTTTACAAGCCTTCAGCGACTTAACAAACACAGACAAAAACATCAAAGAAAATACAAGTACTTAGGTCGGCAACGACCTACGACCTAACACGGGGACGACTTAAGACAGACAGCTACAACACTTGCCTTCAGCGACTTAAACCATGCGGCGACTTAAAGAAACCAGTGGTGGAGATTAACTCGGCAGATCATCCAACGGCATTCAGGCTTCCGCGACTTAAGAACATCACGAGTCAAACTTCAGCGACTTAAGATAAGTCTTCTTTGGGTCGTAACTCCTCTCCGACTTATCACTTGACTCGTTAACTCGCCAGTCTTCGCTAAGTCGTTGCCGAGTTATACTAAGTCGGTCGCGACTTAACATTTCATTAGGTCGGTTACGAGTTAGGGCTTCTTCCCAGTTGAGTCGTATCTCCTTTTCATCTGCCCTGTTAGATCGAAGACGACTCATAGTTCCTTTCTTAAGTCGGTCACGACTTATGCCTTTGCTTTTCTTGAGTCGGTCTCGACTCATGCCTTCCCCATTGTTAAGTCGGTCACGACTTAAGTCCCTCATCATGTTAAGCCGGTTACGACTTACGCTTATGCCTCCTGTTTCCTTGAGTCGGTCACGACTCATAGCTCCTTCCATAAGTCGCGTACGACTTATGCCTTCATCCCTGGCCTGAGCTACATCATCCTCCCCAGGTTGAGAGAAATTCGACCTCGAATTTGTAATTTCTGCATCCACAACAAACTCTTCTCCATGATATGGTATGATATGCTTAACGTTGAATACGTCCGACGTGTACACATCATTTGGCAGCTTCAATTTATAAGCATTTTCATTGATCTTCTTAAAAATTTCAACTGGACCAATCTTTCGTGCTTTCAATTTATTGTACGTTCCCACCGGAAAACGATCTTTCGTCAACACTGCATAAACCAAATCACCTTCATGAAATTCAACATTCCTTCGTTTCAAATCTGCAGAACGCTTATACTTCTCATTTGCTTTCTCTAATCGTTCTTGAACGATTTTATGACATTCCGTCAACCCTTCAACAAAATCAGCAGCTTTCTTAACTATCCCCTTTGAGTGTGGTATCGCTGTTAAATCCAATGGTCCCTTCGGTAAGCTCGAATAGACAATCTGGAATGGACTGAACCCAGTACTTCGATTCACAGCACGATTATGGGCAAACTCTGCCTGGCATAACTTCACATCCCAACTCTTCAAATTATCTTGAACAAGACACCTCAACAAGTTTCCCAATGATCTATTAACCACCTCCGTTTGTCCATCAGTTTGCGGGTGATAAGCACTACTAAATTTCAGCTTCGTTCCCACCATTTTCCACAAACTTAACCAAAAATGACTCAGAAATCGAGTATCTCTATCCGACACAATAGATTCTGGCAATCCATGAAGCCGATAGATCTCCTTGAAAAACATCTGAGCAACATGAACAGCATCCGCCGTTTTCTTACAAGCAATAAAATGTGCCATCTTCGAAAATCTGTCCACCACCACATATATGGAATCGTTACCACGCTGTGTCCTCGGTAATCCCAACACGAAGTCCATACTCACATCAACCCATGGTTTATTTGGTACAGGTAATGGCATATATAAACCAGCATTAGTCGCTGTTCCTTTCGAAACCTGACAAATATGACACCTCTCCACAAATCTTTCCACCTCTTTCCTCATTGACGGCCAATAATAAGATTGAGAAATTAACTGCAACGTACGATCACTACCCACATGGCCTTCTTCATGTAGTTCTTTAACAATCTTCATTCTCAAGCTACAGTCTGGGATGCACAGGCGATTTCCTTTAAACAGAAAACCATCCACCAACACAAATTCATCAGTGCTTCCTTCCTTTACTTTTTCAACAAATTTCACAAAGTAACGATCTTCTTTAATCAATTCGGGCAATAATTCAAAACCTGTCACTTCAACTTTCATTGTCGTCAACAAATGACTCCTCCTGTTCAAAGCATCAGCCACACGATTTGTCACCCCTGACTTATGTTTAACAACAAAAGTAAACTGTTGCAGATATGCAATCCACGATGCATGTCTCGCTGAAATCTTGTCTTGCCCTTGCAAATGCTTCAATGCTTCATGATCAGTATACAGAACAAACTCCTTCTGAAATAGATAGTGTCTCCAGTGTTTAATAGATTGTACAACAGCATAAAACTCCACATCATATGTACTGTATCGCATCTTCGCTCCTGACAACTTCTCACTGAAATATGCAATTGGACGTCCCTTCTGACTCAACACCCCTCCAATCCCAACCTTGGATGCATCAGTGTGCAGTTCAAACACTAGCTGAAAATCAGGTAATATTAGAATTGGTGCAGATGTCAGCAACTCCTTGATCTTCCCAAAAGCACTCCCTGCTTCCTCTGTCCATGCAAACTGTTTACCTTTCATGCAGTCTGTAACAGGTGCCATCACACTACTAAAGTGTGGTATAAACCTTCGATAGAATGAAGCCAACCCATGAAAACTACGAACTTCCGTTATCGTCTTGGGCTGCGGCCAATTTCTGACTGCCTCAACTTTACTTTGGTCAACCTGTATTCCTTTCTCTGAAACAACATACCCCAGAAATAAAACACTGTGCGTCATGAACACGCATTTCTTCATAGCAGCATAAAATTGTTCTTGTCTCAGTAACATCAGCACTTCTCTAAGATGATTCAGATGTTCCTCTGAACTCCCACTGTAAATCAGAATATCATCAAAATACACCACCACAAATTTCCCAATGAACGGTCGAAAAATCTGATTCATCACCCTCATAAAAGTACTCGGTGCATTTGATAAGCCAAACGGCATGACCAACCACTCGTATAGACCCTCCCTGGTTTTAAAAGCAGTCTTCCACTCATCTCCTGGTCTGATACGAATTTGATGATATCCGCTCTTCAAATCTATCTTCAAAAATATATTAGCTCCGCTTATTTGATCTAACAAGTCATCCAACCTCGGCATTGGAAATCTATATCTCACAGTAATCTTATTCAATGCTCGACTGTCAGTGCACATCCTCCACGTCCCATCCTTCTTGGGTACCAATAAAGCTGGTACAGCACAAGGACTTAAACTCTCCTGCACACGCCCCTGTTCAAGCAATGCCTCTACCTGTCTCCTCAATTCTTCATGCTCCTTCAGACTCATTCGATAATCGGTCTATGTGGCAAGACTGCTCCTGGAACAAGATCAATTTGATGTTGAATGTCTCTCAGCGGCGGTAACTCTTTAGGTAACTCGTTTGGAAATACATCCTCAAATTCTTTCAATACTGACTTCGCTTCTGCTGGAATTTCAACCTCTTCACTGCTCTCACGCCCAATCAACAAGAACACTTCCGGTTCTTCCTCGACCTCCTTAACAAACTCCTTCAAAGATAACATCGTTTTCAGTTCTTCAATCTCCTCCAGTTTGTTTTCTTCCTGTTGGCGTTTCTTCGGAACCAGAGTAATCTTTGTACCTTCGAACATGAAACTGTAACTGTTGGTCCGTCCGTCATGCTGCACAGCTCGATCATACTGCCACGGTCTCCCCAGCAACAAATGACAAACGTCCATATCTACGACATCACACCAGATTTCATCTTTGTATTTCTTCCCAATTGAAAACTTCACACAAGCTCTACGTCCAACTTTCACTTCACCACCCTTCCTCAACCAAGCTAACTTGTACGGTTTAGGATGTTTCTCGGTTTTCAACTCCAACTTCTTCACTGCTTCTGTAGAGATAATATTATCACAACTCCCAGCATCAATATAAATTTACAAACTCTTCCCAGAATAGTGCATGTAGATTGAAAGATATTGTTCCTCAACCAACTACTTTCCTCCTCTTGCTTCGGTGTTAAACAACTTCTTCTCATCATCAATGCGTACCTGTCATCTCCCGATAGTAAGTCTTCCTCCTCAACTGGTAAAGAATTAGAGCATTCAGCTTCTTCCTCATCTTCCTCCTCAACTTCTATCACCATGGTTCTCTTCTTCGGCTTCGGACATTCGTTGCTTTTATGACCCAACTCCTGACAGTTGTAACATTTGAAACCGTTGTTAACCTTTGCCTTCTCAACCTCCTTCACCTCTGGTTTACTGATAGGTTTAGACACATTAGAACTTCCACCAACACCCTTCACTTGATTATTGGAATTCGTAAACACACCACCTCCTCGTCGTCCCTGTTTTTCCCAAGCCGACGCTTTCTGATGTGCTTCTGCCACAGATCTTGGATCGAACATATTAACCATATCCTGAATCTGCATTCTCAACCCTCCAATGAACCTAGATGTCAGCTGCTCTTCTGTTTCCATAATATCATTCCTCGCAATCAGTTGGTAAAATTCATCAGCATAGTCATTAACTGTCTTTGTGCCCTGCCTCAAGTTCTGCAAACGTTGATACATCAAAGATTGATAATTGTAAGGTAAGAACGTTGCTTTCATCAATTTCTTCATCATCTCCCAAGATTCAATCTTTGACTTCCCCATACGTTCACGTGTAAGCTTGGTTTGCTGCCACCATGCCAAAGCTCTACCCCTCAGCCTCGTAGCAACCAACTTCACTCTACGATGTCCTGGAACTTCTTTGAAGTCAAAAATCTCCTCAACATTAGCTACCCAATCTAGAAACTCCTCTGCTTGCATACCACCTTTGAATTCAGGAATTTCAGTCTTCATCTCCGATTCCCACTTGTGATCATACTCAGAATAGTTTCTTCCTTGACCTCTTCCTTGAATACTACCACCATCATACTCCTCTTCAAAATCAGATGCATAACGATGTCGATTCTGACCACCAACATCTCTACTACCATTACGCCTTCCACCATCATCCCTTCTATCTACGTTCCTCCGTCCTCGATCATTCACATTTCTCCCTCGCCCTTGATCATTTTCAACACTTCGGTCTCGATTGGAATGTGGTGAGACTCTACTGCCCCCATGGTTAGATTCAGGCGAAATCCTTCTCCGATTTTGATTCATCTCCGTCATAAGCTTTTCTAACCGGCCAATTCCTTCGTTAAGCTTTTCACTAAAATTTTCATTGATTCTTTGCTCCATCTCATCAGCCTCTTCTCTTCGATATAAAGCTTCTACGTTTTGGTGGCGATTAGCTCTTCTTGGCGGCATACTCGAAAACTTCACAAATTCTTCAACACTTCAAATTCAAACACTTTCCGGATTTTGATCCAAAACGAAACGGATCGAAAACTTCCACTTTGTAGCAAATCGCGATGAACACGATGGACAAAGTTTCGGCCTCCAATGCAAATCCGATCAAACAATCTTCGAATAATGATGACTCTTCTTCCTCTTACTCTCGAACTCACTTGCTTACCACGGCTCAACTTCAAAATGATTAGGCTCCAAGTCTCGATCTAGCTATGATTGGCTAGAACAAGCTCCGATACCAAACTGACGCAGCGGATTAATCAAAACAATGTAGATCGGTGAAAGTAGCAGTCGATGGATTGATGAATGCTGAATTGCCCGAATTCGTTGATCCGAAGATACCGAACTCTAGCTATCTTGAACTCGTTGATCGCGCACGATACCGGGTTCAAAGATCTTCAATTCTTCAAGCGTTGATCAAGCGCACTTGATTCCGCGAATCGGCTTCTACAATCGTTGAATCGAGCGCACTCGATTAACCGAAAGAGGAGATAGGAGATTACACTCAACTACCAATTTGGAATGAAAGCACAAAGCAATCAAAGAGAATTTTATTCAAAAATCAATCACCTTTACAAATGAGAGACCCGGCCTATTTATAGGCGTTTACAACTCACACAAAAACAACAAAATTTCCTAACTCCTAAGTCGGTTCCGACTTATCAACGTCTCCGACTTAACATAAATCGTATACGACTTACAACACAAAGTACAGAAAACTTAAAAATATTACAAGTACTTAAGTCGGTTCCGAGTTACAGCTTACGACCTACGACTTAACAAAGACTCCGACTCAACAGTTACAATTTTACAAGCCTTCAGCGACTTAACAAACACAGACAAAAACATCAAAGAAAATACAAGTACTTAGGTCGGCAACGACCTACGACCTAACACGGGGACGACTTAAGACAGACAGCTACAACACTTGCCTTTAGCGACTTAAACCATGCGGCGACTTAAAGAAACCAGTGGTGGAGATTAACTCGGTAGATCATCCAACGGCATTCAGGCTTCCGTGACTTAAGAACATCACGAGTCAAACTTCAGCGACTTAAGATAAGTCTTCTTTGGGTCGTAACTCGTCTCCGACTTATCACTTGACTCGTTAACTCGCCAGTCTTCGCTAAGTCGTTGCCGAGTTATACTAAGTCGGTCGCGACTTAACATTTCATTAGGTCGGTTACGAGTTAGGGCTTCTTCCCAGTTGAGTCGTATCTCCTTTTCATCTGCCCTGTTAGATCGAAGACGACTCATAGTTCCTTTCTTAAGTCGGTCACGACTTATGCCTTTGCTTTTCTTGAGTCGGTCTCGACTCATGCCTTCCCCATTGTTAAGTCGGTCACGACTTAAGTCCCTCATCATGTTAAGCCGGTTACGACTTACGCTTATGCCTCATGTTTCCTTGAGTCGGTCACGACTCATAGCTCCTTCCATAAGTCGCGTACGACTTATGCCTTCATCCCTGGCCTGAGCTACATCACTAATTCAAAATTCAAAAAAATAATCAAAGCAATTAATGGCTTGATTGGACAACACGTTTCAACCGAAGAAATAGTAATGTCACAGTTTATGGTACCGCTACAGCGAACAGTTGTCAACATTTCCATCGCGTATCGGACCTACAAAAATCAGAAATAAATATACCGCTGAGATCAGCACGACGAGATGATCAAAACGGTATACAGATATTGGTGGTACGATCATCCGATCAACAGTCGATATTGGTACCAAAATGCTGCTATTACGCTGAAAATAAGAACGACGGAGCAATAACAGTCTAAACTTGAGAAACGAAAGATGACGTCTTCCTCAGAAGATGATTTACAATTTTTCTATAGAAAAATATTCAGGTTTGGAAAACATTTTGTTATCATCAAATATTAACTGATATAAATTGAAATAGAATTACACAAAAAATAAACTTCAATATTATCAGATGAAAATTTTCCAGTTGCTATATTTAAATAGACGTACTTCAAATAATAAATTTAAATTTCAAAATTTTATTGTTTAAACTTTCACAAAATTTTAATTAATTATCTTATTAAAACCATCAAAATTTTGGGGTCGTTACAGGAGTTGTTGTGTGAGCGTATGGTATATAAACGCGTTGAAATTTATATCGAATTCAATATAATAACTGGGTTCAGAAGGCTATCTTCTCCATACGATCGAATTAGGACTCGAAACCTTTTGCATTGCGTTTGGAATAGGGGTATAACATTACGAACGCCTAGCGGCATGCCTCCATTGGAGTTCGAGATTCTAAGTTATGACCGGGATGTTTGAAAAAATTTAAATGATATATGTATTAAATGATTTACCATATTTTCACATCAGCAGCAATTCCATCATCTCACAGTATGATGGCCTATTCTAACACGCAACAACGATGTTCCTTTCCTTTCAAAACACGCATCTTCTCTTCACAGTAAAAAAAATGCAAGTAGATTTCAAAAACCTCAAAAGAAAATACGCAGCCATTAATGAAGTGACCCACTTCTTATTCAAGTGTTTTAGAGAATTTTCTATTAAGCTTTTTTAAAAATATATATGTATGTATATATATACACATACTTCAATGGACCACTTCTCTTAATTTAGTCTTTCCAGGATTCCTTATTTTACCAATATAAAAATATTAGTATATAAAATTAAGTTAATTCATATATATATATATATGGCTCTTTGTCTATCAGAGTACTTTAATTGACAAAGAAATTCAATCACACCTAATCTCTCATGTTCCAGAGATATGGTGTCACATAGCCTTTTCTGCTCATTCTTTTTTTTAACAAAAACTCAAGCTTGATTATAAAATCAAATAACTCCATTTTCCTTATTTTCTTGTTTTACTCCTCAGGTTATTTGATCCCTGAATTTTTACAAGCAGAATATTCAGATTCTGGAATTTTGTAATTTGCCTCTACTAGATTCTATGCTACATATCAGGGTGTTTAAGATAACTCACTCATTACAGATTAGCCCGAGATTCATAATTCATATTCAAACAATTTTGTGTCAGGTAAGGGTATTCATGTTCTGATTTATATGTTAAACAAGGATCCTATGAATGATCATATGTTAAACTGGATTGAGGTTCAAGTAGAGGAAACAATGTATTTAGGCAGAGCACATATGCAAGCACATATACTAATTTAGGACTTAGCATATGATTGAAGACAAGATAGTTATAGCCATGTTACAAACCAAATTAATACAAAATTCTCAGGTGAACTTATCAAGTAGACAACTGAAGTATTCTAAACAATATGTGGTAGTGTCTAAAGAGTTGTGTGGTGATGGTCTTGTCTATTACAAACAGGACTGCAAGTCATTTTTAATAGCCTCAGGTTGATCATGATAAAATGCACTCAGACTTGAGTCTTGTATTTATGTAATAAAATGTATAAAGCATGGTGCTGTGAGTCCTACAAGTATTACCAAATTGTATATGGGTCTACTTCACAGAGCAAATGCAAACTTCTACTGTAATTTAAATGCCTAGACTAAAGTTATAAATTTCATTTTGAGGTTAGATATGTACTTATATCAATTATAAGTCATATTCATGTATTCCTGGTTAGCCCAGTTTTGGTTCAACTCAACCTTTACAAGATTCATTGATTGTTCTATATTCCTTTCTTCCTATGATTATTTCTACTTTACCATTTTAAGAGTTCATCAGACATTGCCAAGGGAGACATGATCACATATCAAATTACATGGCATGATCTCCTATATCATACTTCACCAGAGACTATGCAGATCAGCTACTTAAAACAGAAACCCACATATGCATATATATATATAATACTAAAATTCTTACATGTTCTCTTCTCAGAAAAACAAACACATATCAATCCAGAAAATACTTAAAACATAATGAAATTTTTGGCTTGGCCTAATTATTACAACATTTCTGCCAAACTCCTTAAACATTCTAAATGCAAGTAAATCTTCAATTGTCCATGCATACAAGTTTCTTATGCTTCCTTTCCTGCAGCAACATCTAGAGCTGCCTCAATAAAAATGAGACACCCCAGATGTTACAAAGCAACAAATAGGGTCAGAAATAAAATTCTGGTATGAGTGAAATCAAAATATAATAACTTGTCATTTTTAAATTGTTGTGCAGAGTATTCATATGCTAGATGCAATTTGGATTTATAATGTAACTGGGTATATATATATATATATATCTGAGCTCCTACTACACTCATGCACACAAGCAACCATTCAATCATTCAATACAGTATACATGTACACATACTCTTATGGAATTAACTCATTTTAATTCCATAGTTCAGCTCTAAATCTTGATTTATCAATTTAATTTGGCCATATCTCTTTGCCATTGAACACCATGTGTGCATTGCAAGGGACTCAATTCTGTTAACCCCTGCACAAAGGCCTATAGGACTTAAACAAGTCATGCACATACCCATCATACTCCTTATGATGAATAGATCAAGGCTTCTCTCCTAGATTAGTTTTATAATCTAGTGACCAGTCTCATTTCTTATTTCAGAAAGATTTATTAACTCTTGAAATGCTTTAAATTCTTGCTTTCTTTTTTCCATGAATCAGAGAGAGTTAGACTCACTCAGGGATTTCAACTGACCATACTTTCATTCATGAAAATATTGCTTTATTTCATTTTTTTCCAGTTGCCTCATTCAAAATTTGTTTTATCACTTGCATATCTCCTATATTCAAGAATGTCATGATCTCTTAAACAAATCCAGTGGAATTCTATAAAAATTCTTATACTTAATTCTATTGTGAACATATGGTAAGGTTTTAGAGAAAAACCCATAAAACATTTTAGCTTTAGATCTGAACAAATCAGCACATAAATAATTTATTGCATTGTTCATCTCCAATTTAAAACAATCTAGACATAAGCATGAACCTCCTTTGTTCACACTGCCTAGCTTATCTTCCAGTATTACCCTACTTCATAATAAAATGTATTTATCTTACTAAACATATTTACAAACTGATGGTTTAAGGTACTAGATCCATATCAGAGATCATGGCATTATTCTTATCAAACAATCAAACAAAACAAATCAAAGCATCAACCAAAGATTTATCAATACACCACCTATTCTCAGCATTCATCTATTCAGAGTAAAACAAATTGATCAAGCACAAAAATAAAATGGCTGTCCTTAACTTGGGTCTTAATGCCTTAGCCTCATGAGATTGATTAATCATTCACCTTTCCCTTCTTTTCCCCAAGATTGCCTAAGCTTGCAAACAGTGTGAGTTCTTCTCTTCTTTTTTTAATGTGTTACTGTTTTTTTCCTCAGAGAAAACCTCTGCTTTCTCTCTTGATTTAAATCATTTTACTAGGGTTTTACTAAAGGAAAAACCCATTTTATCCTCACATTACTCAGAGAATTATGTGTGTGTTGTTATGGCTAAATGTGCCATTTTCCCTTGGTTTTTATTTCTGGTAAAAGCAGTTATCCACTGCTTTTCCTGTGTGCATGCAATTTGCATGATTCACTTGTATATTATTTTCATGTGGCTTATTTTTTTTTAATACCTTTCATTATGCCTGAGTTATTTCCCATTCCTAGCTATTATCTCAGCCTATTTGTTTACTCTTGACTTATTTCAAAATTGTACTTGTGCACAACTAATATTAAACTGGTTTTTAGGCATTTTAATTTACCAAAGAATATATCATTTTCTCCTTATCACTTAATTGTTGAAAACAATTTTCTCTTTACTGAATTATTTTATTTTCTTTATGTTAAACTGTAATGTATACATGTATATCCTTTTATCAATTAACCCCTTGTTAATATCTCAAGCTATCTGTTTTCTCTTGATATATAAATGTATTCATATTTTTAATTACCCTGGTGTTCTTTCCTTATTACTTTATGTTTATTCTTTATGGGTATATAAATACAACATATGGTAATGTATAATCCATATATACACTTAGTTATATTTCCTCTTCCCTCTGAAATACCATTTCCTTCTTATTATTTATATTCAAGATATATATATATATACACATATATGAATATAAGACTTACTCATACTTAGTTATTTTTTTATTTAACTCATTCTCAATATTTATTTTCAGACTATATATTTTTTTCCTTGAAAATTTTCCTTTTTCTGATTTTATTAAAATTATTCTCATCTCAATAATTTGGGTCTTCACATACTCTCCTCCTAAAAGGAATTATGTCCCACAATTATTCTCTCATACATTTCCATCTAAATGTATAGAAAGCATAATTTCAATTGAATGAAATTTCAGGAACTCATTCATTCTAAATCTATCAAACATACATAAATAACTTTAAGGTCTCATCCTAATTTTAAACATACCTTTAAGTAGAAAACAAATTAGGATATTTATCCTTTATCCTCTCTTCAGCCTCCCAAGTGCAATCATTCCCATCCAAACTCCATTGGATTTTAACTAGTTTAATTATTTTAGTTCTCAGTTTCTTTTCTTCTCTAGCCACAATGCCCACTGGTTCCTTTTTATAAACTAGATTTTCTTGAATTTCAACATGTGTAGGTGATTCAAGAATGGACTCTTTATCATGCACCCATTTTCTCAATTGGGATACATGAAATACATCATGTATTTTGCTCAATTCCTCTGGTAACTTCAACCTATAAGCTAAAGTCCCTATCCTTTGAAAAATTTCATATGGTCCTATATACCTTGGTGACAGTTTCCTTGCTTTGCCAAATCTCAATATTTTCCTCATTGGTGAAACTTTGAGAAACACATAGTCTCCCACCTTAAATTCTACTGGCCTTCTCCTTTTATCTGCATAGGCTTTCTGTCTCGCTTGAGCTACTCTCATTCTTTGCCTCACTAGTTCAATTCTTGCAGAAGTTTCTTTTACATGGTCTGGTCCAAGCAACACCCTTTTACCAGCCTCCATCCAACATGCAGGAGATAAACAAGGCTTTCCATACAAAGCCTCAAATGGAGCCATTCCTATGGTGGACTGGTAGCTATTATTATAAGCAAACTCAGCTAAATAAATATGATCCTCCCAGTTGCCTCCAAAATCAAGTATCCATGCTCTCAGCAAATCTTCTAAAACTTTATTAACAATCTCAGTTTGCCCATCTGTTTGTGGGTGGTAGGCTGTGCTTAGGCTTAGTTCTGTCCCCATAGCTTCTTGAAAGCTACTCCAAAACCTTGAAGTAAACAAAGTATCTCTATCACTAATGATAGTCTTGGGGTGCCATGCAATCTCACTATCTCCTTCACAAACAATTGAGCTAGCTTGTGAGCATTTCTGTTTGAACTTATTAGGATGAAGTGTGCTGTTTTTGTGAGTCTATCAACCACTACCCAAATACCATCATTGCCCCTTCTTGTTCTTGGCAAACCATCCACAAAATCCATTGATATACTTTCCCATTTCCAAGTAGGCACTTCCAAAGGTTGTAGTAAACCTGAGGGTCTTTGATAATCTGCCTTAACTTGTTGGCATGTTAAACGATTTGCCACATATCTTGCCACTGCTCCTTTCATTCCTGGCCAGCAGTAATTTCTCTTGAGATCATGGTACATTTTTGTACCACCTGGATGGATAGTATATTTTGTTTTGTGATGCTCATCCATAACTTCTTGCTTCAGTTCCTCTACATTTGGTAGACAGAGCTTCCCCTTTTTCCTTAAGTATCCTTTATCATCTACTTCATAATTCTCTACTATCATGCCTTGTGACATCATATCTTTCTTATCTTTTAAATTTGTGTCTTGATCCTGCATTTGTCCTATTTTATCAACCAGAGTTGACCTTAAGGAAATGAGGCTTAGTTTACCATATTCAATCATATCACTGTGTGCTTTATCTGCTACTCTACTTTCTGCTTTTATTTCTACTTCACTAAGGATTGTCTAATCCTTGAATTCACTCATCATTAAGCTTGCCACTTTTGCTTGATGCCTACTCAATGCATCTGCCACTTTATTAGCTTTTCCTGGGGTGTATAATATATCAAGATCATAGGCAGCTAGAAATTCTACCCACCTATGTTGCCTCATGTTCAAGTCTTTTTGGGAAAACAAATATTTAAGTGACTTGTGGATCTGTAAATAATTAAAACTTAGCACCTAATAAGTAATGTCTCCATAGTTTCAATGCATATACTACAGCAGCTAGTTCTAAGTCATGTGTAGCATACTTAGTTTCATTTGGCTTGAGTTGCCTTGATGCATATGCTATGACTCTACCATGTTGCATAAGCACTGCCCCTAATCCAGATCCACTAGCATCTGTATAAACCACTAACTCTTCATTACCCTTTGGAACCTGTTAGACTGGAGCTTCCACCAGTGCCTTCTTTAGTGATGAAAAAGCTTGTTCACACTTCTCTGTCCACACATATGGTTGCTCCTTTTTAGTTAACTTGGTCAATGGGATGGCTATTCTTGCAAAGTCTTTTATAAACCTTCTATAGTAGCCTGCCATTCCCAAAAATGATCTCACCTCAGTCACTGATTTGGGTCTACTCCAAGATTGCACTGCCATCACCTTATTTGGGTCTACACTAACCCCTTGTTGTGATACAATGTGCCCTAAAATTTTTACTTCATTCTGCTAAAATGTACATTTAGAGAATTTGGCCTTTAAATCATGTGCCCTTAGTCTAGACAAAACCAGATGCAAGTGTTTTGCATGATCTCCTTCTGATTTTGAATACACTAATATGTCATCAATAAAGACAACCACAAATTTGTCTAGAAAATCTCTAATTGTTCTATTCATTAAATCTACAAAATATGATGGTGCATTTGTCAATCCAAAAGGCATCACCAAAAATTCATATAATCCATACCTTGTGTTGAAGGCAGTATACTTAATGCTTTCTTCCTCTACCTTCATCTGATGAAACCCAAAGGCTAAATCTAGCCTTGAAAAGACCTTTGCTCCATTTAATTGATCGAATAGATCATCAATTCTGGGGAGTGGGTATTTGTTTTTAATGGTGACTTTGTTTAATTCCCTATAATCAATGCACATCCTCAAAGTACCATCATGCTTCTTCACAAATACAACTGGAGAACCCCAGTTTGAACTACTAGGCCTTATGAAGCCTTTCTGCTCCAGTTCTTCCAACTGATGTTTCAACTCCACTAATTCTTTAGGACCCATCCTAGTAGGCTTCTTGATGATTGGACTTGCTCCTGGGATTAGCCTTATTTGAAATTCTACTTGCCTATTTTCTGGAACACCTATAACTTCACCAAAGACATCTGGGTATTCATTTATAATTTTTATGTCTTCCAGTTCTAATTCTTTCTCAGTCATGCTACATATTTGGTTAAAATAATTGATTTTAGCAATTTCACTCATGACTATAATATTTTTACCATTTTCTGTTTTCAGAGAAATAGTAAAATTTTCCAAATTCGAAATTTCTTTGAATTTGCTCAACCAATCTACCCATAAAATAATTCCTATTCCAAGGTATTTCAATACAAACAAATCAGATTTAAACACATTTCCTCCTATGTTTAATTCCACTCCCAAACATTTTAATCCTAGCAAACAAGAGCTACTTAGTGGGCTTTGAATAAACAAGGGATTATCAACTAAATAGCATGTGAGAGTCAATTTATTCACTATGTCTTGGGATATTAGTGAATGTGTTGCTCCAGTGTCATATATAACTGAGATGGGGTGATCTTTAATTAGAAGTATACCTTCCAATTGTCCAGAACTTCCCACTGTAGTTGCTTTTGCTTTGCCCTCAAGTGCTCCTACCTTTGCTCCCTTTTTGAATTTTGGGCAGTTTCTTTTAATATGACCTTCCTTCCCACAGTTATAGCAGCTGAATGGTGCCTTCTTGGCTGCTTGACACTTATTACTCATGTGTCCTTCTTTGCCACAATTATAACAAGTAACCTTCTTCTTAGCTTCCCCAGTGGTTGTTCCCTCCATTTTCTTATCCATATTCTTTTTGTCATAGGGATGTGCTCTATTTTTCCCCTTCTTTTGATTGTTAGCCCTCATGCTCCTAAATTTTTCCCTTGCATTGTCATGTTGTTCAAAAGAAAGAGCAAGGTCTATGACTTGATCAAATGTTTTATCCTTGTATGGTAACATTGCTCTACTCAGACCTGCATTTAATCCTTGGATAAATCTTGAATTCTTTGATTCTTCATCTCCTATGAGCATAGTTCCATACTTGGACGAACTCTCAAATTTTTGAGTGTATTCAGTCACACTCATTGGTCCTTGCCTCAGCCTTATAATTCCTCAATCAATGTTGCCTTAGCTGTTGCTGGAACAAACCTTGCCTCAAGCATCTCCTTGAATTGATCCCATGTTATCTCATTTTCTGGCCTTCCTGTGATGATCACCTCCCACCAATCTAAGGCTGCTCCTTTGAGTCTCCTTGAAGCTATCTGCCTCTTCCTTTGGTCATTAATTTGCATATCTGCAAATATCCTTTCCAAAGTTCTCAACCATGTCTGCACTCCCATAACTTCCTCAGTGCCTTCAAAATCCTTGCCTCCTAAATTTGAAAATGTCTTCAATAGTTTGGCTAAATCCTCATAAGGATTCTCTTCCCTGTGCACTGCTCCTTCTCTAAATGCCCTCACCAAATCTTGCAAGTTAACCATTGGTGTTGTATTGGAGGGTCCTGCTCCATGACTTGGTGGTCTTCCTACCATGATTCACTATTCAACTGCATAGCTAGTTAGTCATATTTCTAATTTAATTATTTTCTGCAATTTATTTCTACTGCGGATATTTATTTCTATCATTATTGTATATATTTATTTATTTTTTAGAATTTTATCCCTACAAAAAAATTGGATAATATATTTATGCTATGTTCTAACAACATAGCTCTGATACCAACTGAAGTGACCCACTTCTTATTCAAGTGTTTTAGAGAATTTTCTGTTAATTTTTTTTTCAAATATATATGTATGTATATATATATATATACATACTTCAATTGACCACTTCTCTTAATTTAGTCTTTCCAGGATTCCTTATTTTACCAATATAAAAATATTAGTATATAAAATTAACTTAATTCATATATATATATGAAGATATATATATGGCTCTTTGTCTATTAAAGTAATTTAATTGACAAAGAAATTCAATCACACCTAATCTCTCATGTTCCAGAGATATGGTGTCACATAGCCTTTTCTGCTCATTCTTTTTTTTTAAACTCAAGCTTGATTATAAAATCAAATAACTCCATTTTCCTAATTTTCTTGTTTTACTCCTCAGATTATTTGATCCCTGAATTTTTACAAGCAGAATATTCAGATTCTGGGATTTTGTAATTTTCCTCTACTAGATTCTATGCTACATATCAGGGTGTTTAAGATAACTCACTCATTACAGATTAGCCCGGGATTCATAATTCATATTCAAACAATTTTGTGTCAGGTAAGGGTATTCATGTTCTGATTTATATGTTAAACAAGGATCCTATAAATGATCAGATGTTAAACTTGATTGAGGTTCAAGCAGAGGAAACAATGTATTTAGGCAGAGCACATATGCAAGCACATATACTAATTTAGGACTTAGCATATAATTGAAGACAAGATAGTTATAGCCATGTTATAAACCAAATTAATACAAAATTCTCAGGTGAACTTATCAAGTAGACAACTGAAGTATTCTAAATAATATGTGGTAGTGTCTAAAGAGTTGTGTGGTGATGTTATTGTCTATTACAAACAGGACTGCAAGTCATTTTTAATAGCCTCAGGTTGATCATGATCAAATGCACTCAGACTTGAGTCTTGTATTTGGGTAATAAAATGTATAAAGCATGGTGCTGTGAGACCTACAAGTATTACCAAATTGTATATGGATCTACTTCACAAAGCAAATGCAAACTTCTACTGTAATTTAAATGCCTAGACTAAAGTTATAAATTTCATTTTCAGGTTAGATATGTACTTATATCAATTATAAGTCATATTCATGTATTCTTGGTTAGCCCAGTTTTGGTTCAACTCAACCTTTACAAGATTCATTGATTGTTCTATATTCCTTTCTTCCTATGATTATTTCTGCTTTACCATTTTAAGAGTTCATCAGATATTGCCAAGAGAGACATGATCACATATCAAATTACATGGCATGATCTCCTATATCATACTTCACCAGAGACTATGCAGATCAGCTACTTAAAACAGAAACCCACATATGCATATATATATATAATACTAAAATTCTTACATGTTCTCTTCTCAGAAAAACAAACACATATCAATCCAGAAAATACTTAAAACATAATGAAATTTTTGGCCTGGCCTAATTATTACAACATTTCTGCCAAACTCCTTAAACATTCTAAATGCAAGTAAATCTTCAATTGTCCATTCATACAAGTTTCTTATGCTTCCTTTCCTGCAGCAACATCTAGAGCTGCCTCAATAAAAATGAGACACCCCAGATGTTACAAAGCAACAAATAGGGTCAGAAATAAAATTCTGGTATGAGTGAAATCAAAATATAATAACTTGTCATTTTTAAATTGTTTTTCAGAGTATTCATATGCTAGATGCAATTTGGATTTATAATGTAACTGGGTATATATATATATATATATATATATATATATATATATATATATCTGAGCTCCTACTACACTCATGCACACAAGCAACCATTCAATCATTCAATACAGGATACATGTACACATACTCTTATGGAATTAACTCATTTTAATTCCATAGTTCAGCTCTAAATCTTGATTTATCAATTTAATTTGGTCATATCTCTTTGCCATTGAACACCATATGTGCATTGCAAGGGACTCAATTCTGTTAACCCCTGCACAAAGGCCTATAGGACTTAAACAAGTCATGCACATACCCATCATACTCCTTATGATGAATAGATCAAGGCTTCTCTCCTAGATTAGTTTTATAATCTAGTGACTAGTCTCATTTCTTATTTCAGAAAGATTTATTAACTCTTGAAATGCTTTTACATTCTTTCTTTCTTTTTTCCATGAATCAGAGAGAGTTAGACTCACTCAGGGATTTCAACTGACCATACTTTCATTCATGAAAATAATGCTTTATTCCATTTTTTTCCAGTGGTCTCATTCAAAATTTGTTTTATCACTTGCATATCTCCTATATTCAAGAATGTCATGATCTCTTAAACAAATCCAGTGGAATTCTATAAAAATTCTTATACTTAATTCTATTGTGAACATAGGGTAAGGTTTTAGAGAAAAACCCATAAAACATTTTAGCTTTAGATCTGAACAAATCAGCACATAAATAATTTATTGCATTGTTCATCTCCAATTTAAAACAATCTAGACATAAGCATGAACCTCCTTTGTTCACTGTAACGACCCGCTATTTTGGACCATTCAAATCGACAATAAATCCACACATGTCTGACTTGAATAATTCAAAATACCGAATTGTTAATTTAAATTTGGCAAAACTCAGCATATGCAGTAAATAAATCAATCACAGAATCACAGACACAGAGTAATACAATAATACGCAGCGGAATAGATAAAATAGTAGTTCATGAAGCTACTATATAAACATCAGAGTTAGAAATAAAAATACAACAGAATATCTCAAATACAGTGAAGTCTCCAATCCAAACAGATGACTTCTATGAACGAATCAACTGGAAAGCTGGAAGCTGAATCAAAAGTTGGATCTCCAAACGAAGCTCCAAACTCCAAAGGTGAGTCTCGAATGCTGTATCACTCAGTCTGACCCGAGCGTAAAGCAAAACACAAAACACTCGAGTCAGGATTAACATTCTTATATAAATAAATCCCACTCAAGTGAAATATCAATTGAAATACGAGTAACTTAAAGGATGTTGGGATAACCATCCTCTAAGGATCTTCAGAA
This sequence comes from Allium fistulosum, assembly GCA_030737815.1. Classification (NCBI taxonomy): domain Eukaryota; kingdom Viridiplantae; phylum Streptophyta; class Magnoliopsida; order Asparagales; family Amaryllidaceae; genus Allium; species Allium fistulosum. Next base: position 243,927,904 of record CM060902.1, read on the forward strand.
CTATCTACAAGGTGGAAATATACATTTTAACACCGTGGTCACTTCAATTAAATTTATACTTCAAAACCCAAATATCATTTCATTTCAAATATATCCATTTTCCAAAATAGTATATATATATATATTAAATGATTTAAAAAGTAAAGTATTTAATTTCCTCAAGTCTAGCAAATCGATTCAAATCAACTTCAAATTCCAAATTCAAATTTATTCAAAGTTCAATTCATCAATTCAATTCATTTCTAAACAAATCATTTAAATTTTCAATATATTTCAAAGCTTTAATATTCAACATTTTCAAAGTTAAATTTAACAGTTTCATATAGCTCTTGATTTAACTTCATTATTATTTAATTAGGAAATATTCACTTAATAGATTCAATATCATTTACTAGCCTTAAATCACATTTTACTAGATATTTCCTTAAACTTTATTTAAACAAGAAATATTCATTAATTTATTTAAATCAAACTCAAGTTATAAATCATATCTTAAATCCCAATTTCAATAAGTTTTAAATTGGTTTAATTAAATAAAATTCTTTACTAAATTCAAATTATCTTCCCAACCTTGACTTATTCAAATTATTACCAAAATCTATTTTGAAATATATTTTAAATACTCAACCATATTATATGTATTAAATCCATCTTAATTAAATTTAATATTATAATTAAATCTATATATATATATCATTACCATTTATATATAAAAATTTAAAAATCAACATTTATTTTAACCCGTATATTTCTTCCCAAAACCATAGAATTCATTTTTTAAAATATTTATATATATGGACCAACGGTGTTTGTATATATATTTATCATATGGTTAAGTGATACAGATATTTATCATTTCAATCCGAAATTTAAATATATACGGGTAGATATCATTTCGACCCGTAATCCCAATTTCAATTCAAATGAAAATCGCTTGGGTTTATCATTTCAACCCATAACGAAATTCTCCTATTCTAAAGTCCGTTCAGGTATGTATCATTTCAACCCATAGTGAATTTTATACTAACAGGGAACTTGCAGAGTGATAACAGATAATAATAAAATATAACAACAGGCATATATCATCAGTATAAATAACAGATACGGGTGTCAGATGTCACAGGTGAACAGTTATAGATAATAGCATATATAACAATGTAAATAACTACAGCAGCATATTTCAATTGCTATTTCAATTGAAATCAAATTTAAATAATAAAAGAACGTTAATCGTGAGTGATTGCTCACCTTTCGAGGCTAGAGGTGAACGAAACTGAGATAGGTTACGAAATCCAGGCACGAATCTCAAACAAGGCAAGATTGAACTCGAATCGACGAACGAGGCTGATAAATAGAAGTTGACGAAATCAAGTCAAAACAGGATCGATGAAGACAATTTGTACGAGTGACTCATATATAACTATATACTATATATAAATCAAGTCATATTCTAAATCCAGACATATTATAATAAGATGAATATATTACACTTATTTACAAATAAATTTAAACACGTATTAACTGAATATAAATATATATACACTTTTTTTTTTTAACAAAATCTGTTCCAACGTTATTCTTATCACCACACAATTCTAACAAGCTAGCCACTCCTATAAAAATTGAAAGACCCGCGTACACTATTTAATGTCAATATTATTATAAAAGCAAGACAGTAAGCAACTTTTCAACATACATATAGAAGACACACTATATAAATCTACTAGACCTATACATACGCACATATGCAGACCCTTTAAACATATAATAAATGTATACTTTCATAGACTTATATGACTCATCATATTTTAAAATAATATATACCTATACATTTAATAAAACCCCAGACCAAAGTATACCCATATACACTAATATATATAGGCTAATATAAACTGATGCACATGTTAAAATTTTAAACAATAAATCTTATAAAAGTTAATTTATTACACTATATATACATATAAAGAACCTGTCAACCGAACAACCATAATAATACCGTACTAAAATAAAGTCTTGTTGTATGACACTGATAATACCCCTAATATATAGGACAGATACAAACCATTATTACACACAACATATCGTATTTCCTGTATATATTATAACTACATGTTTACATAGACTAAGATATATATAAAACTGTTCAATCAAGATACCATGCTGTAATCACTGTTAATGTAAACATATAAACTGGTATAACTTTTTGTGACTTAAAAATTTTATATTTATTCATATATATCAATGCAGACCGAAAACAACAAAAATATGTAAACAACATGTTATATCTGAGACTATACAATTATATAAACAACTCCAAAGAGACAAACGTATATATCTAAATAATAAGTAACCTTTATAACTTTTTGTAACTTTATAACTATTACCACTTACTGTATATAGATAATATATAAACCAAACAAATAACTTAATATAAATACATACTACCTAGGTAAGGTATTAGATACGAAAGTATATTCAAGCCATAACATAAGTTACGTATATAATTATATATATATTTAAACAAAATCTCACATACCATCAGGAAAGAGGTGGACCGAGATAAGCAAGAGGTGGAGCCGAGGGAAAATACGTGGGCCAGAGGAAGGGCGAAGGCTCGGCAGTTGTAGGGTGGCACGAGGTGGTGACTGAACTAGGCGAGAGGCGGAGGGATCTCGGCGGCTGGAGGAAGGAGGAGGAGCGGATCTGGGTAGGCTGCCGAACGTGGAGCTTCATGCGAGAGTGGGTTCATGGCTACTGGTGGATCGGCTGAGTGGTTGGAGGCAGGGGAAGGCACTGTGGATGAGCAGTTCGAAAGTGGGAGAGCTGGCCTTGATGACGGAGGAGGGAAGACTTGGAGGGGGAGGCTCGGCGGCCAAGGGGAAATGGTCTTTGGCGGAGAGAGGAGGTGATGCTAAGATTTGGAAGTGGGAAAACGTCAGGGCAGTGGTTTCATTTCAAGTGGATCCGAGATATTTGTGATGAGGATGAAGAAGAAAATGTGAATCTGGAGAAGCAAAATAAAAGGAGGAGGAAGAAAAATATCAACAGGCAAAAATGAAACGTGGCCATCACTTGTATTATATAAAGAACAACCAGAAAAATTGATGAAACGCTGGAATAGAAAAGGTCAAGGCTGAATAATAATAGTTGATGACCGTTTGAGTTCACGTGGATAACCGGAAAGGCAAGATAAACCAAAAGTTTCGAATGTGGAACCGGTACGACTGATCGGTTCACCGATTCCGTCGTGTTCCGAACTCCGAAACTCATGAATGAATATATCATAGAGATCAGCACGACGAGACGATCAGAACGGTATACAGATATCAATGGTACGATCGTTCGATCAAAAGTCAATAATCGGTACCGAAAAATGCTGCTACTTTACCAGAAATAAGATAAACGGAGCAGTAGAAGTCCAAATTTGGAAAAACGAATTTCGCAGTCTGATTCAGAATGATCTGAATAAATTTTCTCCTGTTGACATATTTTGGTTTCGGAAAACTTTTAAATTCACTTTTATTAACCGGTTTGATTTGAAATGAAATTTCACAGGAAAACAAACTTCAATATTATCAAATGAAAATTTTCCAGTTGCTATATTAAAATGGACGTATTCTAAATAATAATTTTTTTTATTTTCAAATTTTATTATTTAAAATTTTACAAAATTTCAATTAACTACGTTATTAAAACCAATCAAAATTTATGGGTCGTTACACTCTCCCCCACTCAAAACTTTTCGTCCCCGAAAAGGAAGGAGGTAGGAGAATAGAAACAACCAGACAGAAAAGATAGATTAAAAGACAAGGATAAACAATCAATTTAACTATATAAATTTTACTTGAAATATTCATTTGAAAACTTCATTTACAATTCAATTATTTTTTTTATACCTTAATATTTTCAGCCCATTTGTAAAATTTCTTGTTTCCTTTATAAGTATCATTTATAGGTTTAAATAACACCTTTATAAATATATGTAAGCTATTTGAAAAACAATTATTTACATTATTACTTATTTTTACAAGGAAGCTATTGAAAACATTTAAATCCAAAATTCATAAATTTATTAATTTTTATCTCAAGATACTTTTCAACATTATTAATAATCAATAATCATTTACTTTAAATCTGTTTTATTTAAGTATTAACTTCAAAAATATTTATAACACTAAAATTTCTATTAAACCATGTAGTATATAAATAAACTATATTTAAAAGGATATAGTCAACAAGGAGAAGAAGAAGGATTTGGAAAAGCAGAACATAGGTGAATAAAGAGCAGATAAGGTAGATTCAAGGAATAGTATCGGGCATGAATAGTAAATTTAGAACCATAAGGGTTTTGATTCCAAATATTGATACAAATTTTTTTTTTTTTGTTGGAAATACTTTTATAATAAAATATTTTTTTTATAACGAAACAAATTTCATTTCGAAAATACTTTTATAACTCGATGTTTCGACAAGTTTATCCTTGTTCCCGTAGACTCTGGTAGTGCGTTGATCAGGCGCAAAACTAGAATTCTCCAGGTACTTAGTAGACTTGTTTCAACACCCAGTGAAAATACTAGGAAAATCTTTAAAACAGATATGGAAAGTACAATCCAAACAAAACGAACAAAACCTTTGTCCAACCATGGTTCGCAGATACACAATGATTACGCCTGGATCCCCCAGGAAACAATCCATATCCGTAAGCTTTCTCAGCCCTGCGAGTTACGCCATGATGACTAGTAGAATGCAGGATACACAATGGTTACGCCTGGATCCCCCAGGAAACAATCCGTACCCCCAGGCAAGACTCAGCCAAGCATTTGCGCTACTATTCGCGACCTACACAGATTGCAGGATACACAATGGTTACGCCTGGATCCCCCAGGAAACAATCCGTACCCCTAGGCAAGACTCAGCCAGGCAGTTGCGCTATGCAGTCACGAGAGAACGATAAGACCATGGGTAACGCCATGGAATTCGAAGGACACTCGAGTATCATATCCGGAAAACCAAAAATCAGAGAGAATAATATCGATAGAATGAATCCAAGATGTGGCCACAAATCGGATATCAAGCAGAAGGCACTTTCCATATCTTTACTTCGAAAATATGTATCATATAGTACCTTTCAAATCACTTTCAAATATCGTACTTATATAAAATCCATTATATATAAGATTTAATTTTCAAATCAAATACTTTCCAAAATCAATAGTATATCAAATCATACTTATATAGACTTCAATTATATAAGATTTCACTTTCAAATTGAGTACCTTTTCAAATCTATAGTTTTCGAATCAATTTCATACTCATACAAATCAATTTTATATAAGTTCGACAACTCCAAATCAAGTATTTAGTAACACAAGGTTCTAAAATTTCAATTTGTTTCAATATCAGTTCAATTTCAAAATCATATACAATTTCACCAAATTATTTCTTCTCAATTTAAACTTCTTTAGTTTCAAAGTTTCCAACATAATAAATTCAGAAAATAATCCAAGTTTCTAAATCAAAATAATTAAGTCAAACAATTCATTTCCAAAATCAATGGTTTTCAAAATCATCTTATATTTACATAAGGTCCATCTTATATCAGGATCAAAATTTCAAAAATAAATTTCGCTGTATGAAGAGCCATATGGGATTGAATATCTTTGCTTTTGTGGGTTATATATCTTTGTAATTTAAATTGGAATTTTCTTTTAGTAAGCAAAGATATTCTAACTCGACGGCTTTCAATTTCAGCGTCAAAATATATCAATGATATTAGGATATAAGATGTACATACGTCATCGTTTCGCAAAATTACATTTGATCGCTCGCTCGATCACACAAGTTCGCTTTCGAACTAGTATTGCCCATTCGACTTCCCTAATGCGGATTTCGATATAGTTTCTCGACTAGAGCCATCAGTCTCCTTGCATAGCCATATACTATGATAGAGAATTCTAGAATCAAGCCCAAAATCCATATCAAATATTCGCCATCAAGAATCGAATGAAAAATCCTAACACGAAATGGTGTAATCCACCTCGAACTTGCGTACTCAAACCTGGATCAAATTAATTATGCGAATAAAACAGCAGACGTACAACTTATATATTTATTCCAACTTGTTAAATATATAGTTTAATAAAGATGTTACTAAGTTAAAACATTTAAACTAAACTTTATTCAAAATATTTTGAAGACCAAATTCTTCTCAAGACATTTCAAATCTAAATTTCATATTAGAAAATTTAAAATTTCCTTATTCTTTTACTTAACCAAACAGTTTCAACTTATTTAAATCATATTACTTCATACTTAAACATTCAAAACAAACTTATATACTTTATCAAAATACTTTTCAAAATTTCTTAGCTTTGAAGAGTTAACCTTGATTTGGAAGTGCTCGAACCTTTAAAATAGTTGAAGAAATCATTTAAAATTCGAGAGTTGGAAATCAACAACAAATCAGTAAATCAATTTTTATAGATAGGGTTATATCAAATCCAAAACTCGAGGACTGAACACCGGCTTACTTCAAATCATTTCAAATATATATATATATACATATATCTTTCGAATATCAAATCTTACTTCAGAATTTGAAATCACAATGGTTTCACAAAATCACTCGCATAGCAAAGCTACTGAAGTGGCCTATCCCCCACTCTGAAACTCGAAAATCAATGTCGATGATGCGTGCACTCATCACCGAAATTATTTTCCAGCGACATACGTGAGTTCTGGACTTCTATTTTCTCAACTTCTTTTGAAATTTCTTTGAAATCATTCGAAACTCATTAAAATCATTTGAAACATTTCTTATTCGGAAAATACTTTTAAATCATATTATTATTATATATTTCAAAATCTTAAAACCTTCCAAAAATACCGGAGTTCAATTCTCGAATTTCAAATTTAAAATCCTTCAGTTATAAATCAAATTTCTTATATAGTTTTTTTTTTCAAAATTACAAATCCTTTCGAAACCTCAAATTCTCATTCATTTTTTTTTTAAAAGGGTATATAATCTTTATCGAAAACATTTCACTTTTATATATAGAATATAATCATACTTATAAAAATAATAATTTCGATTTAGAAAACGATTTCTTAAAAATACAAACAAACCCGATTTCAGAGGATGATTTAAGAATGGATTTCAAACAAAGATAGAGATTCAAATTAGAGGGACTCTAATCGATTAGGATTTCTGATTCGAAGATAAGTTCGAACGAAAATGAGATAATTAATTACAAAACAGTAGATGGATACACTTATATAAATCGCGGGTGACCTTAACCGGGTCAACCGTGACTTCAAGAATATAATCGATGCGGAAATCTAAGGTAAATCGACATTCCAAACCGAGTGATATATAAATCGTCGGTGAATCAATGCCAATTGTAAAGGAGTTTCACCCCTTTACAAAACATTCAAAGATCGGCGGGATCGCCTATTCTTATAGAGATCATTCGAAGTGGAGTTATGGGATACTCCAGAATCAAAAGAATACCAATAGAGAGAGACAAGAATGAATTTTGGAACCGTAGGGAACGTTCCAAAGTTCAAAGGAAATCGAGTCAAAAGGAAGAGGTTAAACTCAAACGTAAGTGATTCTGTAAATAAATTTACAATATATGCTAAGTTTCGCCTAGAACCTCGCTCTGATACCAACTGTAACGACCCGCTATTTTGGACCATTCAAATCGACAATAAATCCACACATGTCTGACTTGAATAATTCAAAATACCGAATTGTTAATTTAAATTTGGCAAAACTCAGCATATGCAGTAAATAAATCAATCACAGAATCACAGACACAGAGTAATACAATAATACGCAGCGGAATAGATAAAATAGTAGTTCATGAAGCTACTATATAAACATCAGAGTTAGAAATAAAAATACAACAGAATATCTCAAATACAGTGAAGTCTCCAATCCAAACAGATGACTTCTATGAACGAATCAACTGGAAAGCTGGAAGCTGAATCAAAAGTTGGATCTCCAAACGAAGCTCCAAACTCCAAAGGTGAGTCTCGAATGCTGTATCACTCAGTCTGACCCGAGCGTAAAGCAAAACACAAAACACTCGAGTCAGGATTAACATTCTTATATAAATAAATCCCACTCAAGTGAAATATCAATTGAAATACGAGTAACTTAAAGGATGTTGGGATAACCATCCTCTAAGGATCTTCAGAACTATCTACAAGGTGGAAATATACATTTTAACACCGTGGTCACTTCAATTAAATTTATACTTCAAAACCCAAATATCATTTCATTTCAAATATATCCATTTTCCAAAATAGTATATATATATATATTAAATGATTTAAAAAGTAAAGTATTTAATTTCCTCAAGTCTAGCAAATCGATTCAAATCAACTTCAAATTCCAAATTCAAATTTATTCAAAGTTCAATTCATCAATTCAATTCATTTCTAAACAAATCATTTAAATTTTCAATATATTTCAAAGCTTTAATATTCAACATTTTCAAAGTTAAATTTAACAGTTTCATATAGCTCTTGATTTAACTTCATTATTATTTAATTAGGAAATATTCACTTAATAGATTCAATATCATTTAGTAGCCTTAAATCACATTTTACTAGATATTTCCTTAAACTTTATTTAAACAAGAAATATTCATTAATTTATTTAAATCAAACTCAAGTTATAAATCATATCTTAAATCCCAATTTCAATAAGTTTTAAATTGGTTTAATTAAATAAAATTCTTTACTAAATTCAAATTATCTTCCCAACCTTGACTTATTCAAATTATTACCAAAATCTATTTTGAAATATATTTTAAATACTCAACCATATTATATGTATTAAATCCATCTTAATTAAATTTAATATTATAATTAAATCTATATATATATATCATTACCATTTATATATAAAAATTTAAAAATCAACATTTATTTTAACCCGTATATTTCTTCCCAAAACCATAGAATTCATTTTTTAAAATATTTATATATATGGACCAACGGTGTTTGTATATATATTTATCATATGGTTAAGTGATACAGATATTTATCATTTCAATCCGAAATTTAAATATATACGGGTAGATATCATTTCGACCCGTAATCCCAATTTCAATTCAAATGAAAATCGCTTGGGTTTATCATTTCAACCCATAACGAAATTCTCCTATTCTAAAGTCCGTTCAGGTATGTATCATTTCAACCCATAGTGAATTTTATACTAACAGGGAACTTGCAGAGTGATAACAGATAATAATAAAATATAACAACAGGCATATATCATCAGTATAAATAACAGATACGGGTGTCAGATGTCACAGGTGAACAGTTATAGATAATAGCATATATAACAATGTAAATAACTACAGCAGCATATTTCAATTGCTATTTCAATTGAAATCAAATTTAAATAATAAAAGAACGTTAATCGTGAGTGATTGCTCACCTTTCGAGGCTAGAGGTGAACGAAACTGAGATAGGTTACGAAATCCAGGCACGAATCTCAAACAAGGCAAGATTGAACTCGAATCGACGAACGAGGCTGATAAATAGAAGTTGACGAAATCAAGTCAAAACAGGATCGATGAAGACAATTTGTACGAGTGACTCATATATAACTATATACTATATATAAATCAAGTCATATTCTAAATCCAGACATATTATAATAAGATGAATATATTACACTTATTTACAAATAAATTTAAACACGTATTAACTGAATATAAATATATATACACTTTTTTTTTTTTAACAAAATCTGTTCCAGCGTTATTCTTATCACCACACAATTCTAACAAGCTAGCCACTCCTATAAAAATTGAAAGACCCGCGTACACTATTTAATGTCAATATTATTATAAAAGCAAGACAGTAAGCAACTTTTCAACATACATATAGAAGACACACTATATAAATCTACTAGACCTATACATACGCACATATGCAGACCCTTTAAACATATAATAAATGTATACTTTCATAGACTTATATGACTCATCATATTTTAAAATAATATATACCTATACATTTAATAAAACCCCAGACCAAAGTATACCCATATACACTAATATATATAGGCTAATATAAACTGATGCACATGTTAAAATTTTAAACAATAAATCTTATAAAAGTTAATTTATTACACTATATATACATATAAAGAACCTGTCAACCGAACAACCATAATAATACCGTACTAAAATAAAGTCTTGTTGTATGACACTGATAATACCCCTAATATATAGGACAGATACAAACCATTATTACACACAACATATCGTATTTCCTGTATATATTATAACTACATGTTTACATAGACTAAGATATATATAAAACTGTTCAATCAAGATACCATGCTGTAATCACTGTTAATGTAAACATATAAACTGGTATAACTTTTTGTGACTTAAAAATTTTATATTTATTCATATATATCAATGCAGACCGAAAACAACAAAAATATGTAAACAACATGTTATATCTGAGACTATACAATTATATAAACAACTCCAAAGAGACAAACGTATATATCTAAATAATAAGTAACCTTTATAACTTTTTGTAACTTTATAACTATTACCACTTACTGTATATAGATAATATATAAACCAAACAAATAACTTAATATAAATACATACTACCTAGGTAAGGTATTAGATACGAAAGTATATTCAAGCCATAACATAAGTTACGTATATAATTATATATATATTTAAACAAAATCTCACATACCATCAGGAAAGAGGTGGACCGAGATAAGCAAGAGGTGGAGCCGAGGGAAAATACGTGGGCCAGAGGAAGGGCGAAGGCTCGGCAGTTGTAGGGTGGCACGAGGTGGTGACTGAACTAGGCGAGAGGCGGAGGGATCTCGGCGGCTGGAGGAAGGAGGAGGAGCGGATCTGGGTAGGCTGCCGAACGTGGAGCTTCATGCGAGAGTGGGTTCATGGCTACTGGTGGATCGGCTGAGTGGTTGGAGGCAGGGGAAGGCACTGTGGATGAGCAGTTCGAAAGTGGGAGAGCTGGCCTTGATGACGGAGGAGGGAAGACTTGGAGGGGGAGGCTCGGCGGCCAAGGGGAAATGGTCTTTGGCGGAGAGAGGAGGTGATGCTAAGATTTGGAAGTGGGAAAACGTCAGGGCAGTGGTTTCATTTCAAGTGGATCCGAGATATTTGTGATGAGGATGAAGAAGAAAATGTGAATCTGGAGAAGCAAAATAAAAGGAGGAGGAAGAAAAATATCAACAGGCAAAAATGAAACGTGGCCATCACTTGTATTATATAAAGAACAACCAGAAAAATTGATGAAACGCTGGAATAGAAAAGGTCAAGGCTGAATAATAATAGTTGATGACCGTTTGAGTTCACGTGGATAACCGGAAAGGCAAGATAAACCAAAAGTTTCGAATGTGGAACCGGTACGACTGATCGGTTCACCGATTCCGTCGTGTTCCGAACTCCGAAACTCATGAATGAATATATCATAGAGATCAGCACGACGAGACGATCAGAACGGTATACAGATATCAATGGTACGATCGTTCGATCAAAAGTCAATAATCGGTACCGAAAAATGCTGCTACTTTACCAGAAATAAGATAAACGGAGCAGTAGAAGTCCAAATTTGGAAAAACGAATTTCGCAGTCTGATTCAGAATGATCTGAATAAATTTTCTCCTGTTGACATATTTTGGTTTCGGAAAACTTTTAAATTCACTTTTATTAACCGGTTTGATTTGAAATGAAATTTCACAGGAAAACAAACTTCAATATTATCAAATGAAAATTTTCCAGTTGCTATATTAAAATGGACGTATTCTAAAAAATAATTTTTTTTATTTTCAAATTTTATTATTTAAAATTTTACAAAATTTCAATTAACTACGTTATTAAAACCAATCAAAATTTATGGGTCGTTACATTCACACTGCCTAGCTTATCTTCCAATATTACCCTACTTCATAATAAAATGTATTTATCTTACTAAACATATTTACAAACTGATGGTTTAAGGTACTGGATCCATATCAGAGATCATGGCATTATTCTTATCAAACAATCAAACAAAACAAATCAAAGCATCAACCAAAGATTTATCAATACACCAACTATTCTCAACATTCATCTATTCAGAGAAAAACAAAATGATCAAGCACAAAAATAAAATGGCTGCCCTTAACTTGGGTCTTAATGCCTTAGCCTCATGAGATTGATTAATCACTCACCTTTCCCTTCTTTTCCCCGAGATTGCCTAAGCTTGCAAACAGTGTGAGTTCTTCTCTTCTTTTTTTTAATGTGTTACTGTTTTTTTTCCCTCAGAGAAAACCTCTGCTTTCTCTCTTGATTTAAATCATTTTACTAGGGTTTTACTAAAGGAAAACCCCATTTTATCCTCACATTACTCAGAGAATTATGTGTGTGTTGTTATGGCTAAATGTGCCATTTTCCCTTGGTTTCTATTTCTGGTAAAAGCAGTTATCCACTGCTTTTCCTGTGTGCATGCAATTTGCATGATTCACTTGTATATTATTTTCATGTGGCTTATTTTTTTTAATACCTTTCATTATGCCTGAGTTATTTCCCATTCCTAGCTATTATCTCAGCCTATTTGTTTACTCTTGACTTATTTCAAAATTGTACTTATGCATAACTAATATTAAACCGGTTTTTAGGCATTTTAATTTACCAAAGAATATATCATTTTCTCCTTATCACTTAATTGTTGAAAACAATTTTCTCTTTACTGAATTATTTTATTTTCTTTATGTTAAACTGTAATGTATACATGTATATCCTTTTATCAATTAACCCCTTGTTAGTATCTCAAGCTATCTGTTTTCTCTTGATATATAAATGTATTCATATTTTTAATTACCCTGGTGTTCTTTCCTTATTACTTTATGTTTATTCTTTCTGGGTATATAAATACAACATATGGTAATGTATAATCCATATATACACTCAGTTGTATTTCCTCTTCCCTCTAAAATACCATTTCCTTCTTATTATTTATATTCAAGATATATATATATATATACACACATATGAATATAAGACTTACTCATACTTAGTAATTTTTTTATTTAACTCATTCTCAATATTTATTTTCAGACTATATATTTTTTTTCCTTGAAAATTTTCCTTTTTCTGATTTTATTAAAATTATTCTCATCTCAATAATTTGGGTCTTCACAATTAAAATCAAGTTCTTTTCTCCCTCAATCAATTCGTGAAATCAAATTAAAAAAAATGGGGTAAAATCATTCGAACTCAAAAGTAACGGCCTGCCAATATTGTTTTTTCAAACTTCTTCAAAAAAAAAGTGGGAAGCCGAGGGAAGGTCGTAACTAGTGTAGGTTCGAAGTGGTATTTCGCATCGGGGCTGTTGTTGATGGTGAGGCACGACATCAGGGGAGGTTTTGCGATAGGGTTTGCGACGCTGGAGGGCTTAGGCGAAGTTGGGTTGTGTCGAAGGGGAAGTCGAGCGATGTTGGAGTCAGTATGGGGTTTCGCGATTATCAGATTAGCGAAGGTAGCGGTTCGAGCAAGGCTAGGGTTTCGCGGTTCATGGCTTAGAGGGTAGTCGCGATTGAAGTCGAGGGCTATCGATGGCGTGGCGGTCGATGGCGCGTTCGCCGATGGGGGTCGCGTGGTCTGAATCCACCTAGGCTCGGTATCGTGTTGAGTAGTAAGGTACAGCTTCTCAATTTTTGTTATTAAATCTAATTTATATACATATATATATATACAGTTTAGGATGTATATATACAGATTTTTATATATAAAAAAAAGAAAAGAAAAAAAATGTTGTTAATAGTGAAACATAATATATATATATATATAGGTTAGAAGAGGAAATTTGCAGCAAAGAAAAATTATATACACATGCCTGTCTTATTTAATTTTATATATATAGGAAAGATCTTGAAAATATATAGTGATTTTTAAGTGCATGAGGAATTTATAAAGGTAGAGTTTTGAAAATCTATAATTTATTTTGATAAGTGTATATGTAGTTTCAAAGGGAAATTAATAGTTTAATTAAATCATTAATTAAAATTATTACATGGAAAATTGATTATTAAATTAGTTCAAATATTAATAAATTGTATAATGTTTATACAAGGTTTAAAATCATGGAACAAACCAGTTTGGAATGGATTGCAAACAGCAATATAAAAGGTGAATTAATCTCACTCATCTGGTTTTAATTTAAATTTAAATAGTTAAATTTAAATATATGGTTTAATGATTGAAATTGATTGGATGTGATATATTATATATAGTGTATATATATATATATATTGGGGTGATTGATTTTCCCGCATTATATAGCGATGAGACACTATGCGCCGCATAATAGCGGATGATATTATATTAATCCCATATACCACGATATTCCACCTTGAAGTGGAATTGGTATTGTGCTTACATCTGTGGATGTAGGGAAACAGGTTGGAGGGATCCAACTGGATTCCTCAAAATCATTTAGATTGCTTAATATTCTGTGATATGGTTTATGTCATAATCTGTGATAGATTATATTGGTAATTAAAATATTGGATGCTATGGTTTGATTGAATATATTTTGGTATACTGAGTTACCAAAATATATAGATTGGATTCTTGGAAAGAAAATATAAGAGAGAATTTTTAAGTGAAGTAACTATAGAAATTTCGGATAAATTAAAGAATGATTTAGAAAAGTTGAAAGTAGAATTTTAAATTCTAATTAAATAAATTCCAAAGTATGGGATTGGAGATTTTTGAATAAATGGGAATAAGTGTATTTTTAAAACTTAAGTGATATTAATTTAATAGCATAAAGGATTTATTTTTCAATTCAGGATTTAAATGGTTTAGGAAAGAAATTAAAGAAGAATTGTTGAAATAAATATGAAATTGGCAGTTTAATTTAAAAAAGATTTTAAATCTTAATAAGAAGTTAAATATGGAATTAATGAAATTTAAAATAAAATTTGAGTAAATAAAGGAAGTTGATTTTGAAAATCGATTTGAAAATTGATTGAGCGTTGGAAACTGTATTTTTAAACGGAAAACGAGACTATGGAATTTATAAACTGGGTTTATAAAGTGAAGTAAAATATTAGTGGATATTTGGAAGTATAAATTTCACGGTGGAAATTTATAAAGGAATGGGAATTTGTTTTAAAAATAAATAGTGATTTATTTTTAAAGGTATGGAAATGGGAAGTGTATTTCCCTGGAAAGCCGAGTATATTTTAAAGGAGACTTTTTATGTATAAGTTAAAGGCTTTAAAAATTTGTTATAAAGAAATGTTTTAGAAGATTTATTATTTTAAATGTTTAGAATTTAAAGTAAATATTTTTCAAATTTATTATAGTAGTAAGTATTTAAAGGTGACTTGGCATTTTGTTTTAAAAGGATAAAAATTTAGTTTTATATGTTCTAAAGTAGCTTTATTTTAATTATTCTTAAAGTATATATTTTTGGATAAGTATTAAAGTAGTTTCTAACTTAAATGTCTTAAAGGATATTTTAAATAAAGAGTTTTAAATTATTTTAAAATCTAAAGTATTTGTACTGGGCGTTTTCAGTGGAAATAAATATTTGGGAATTTATTCCATGAGAAAGGTGGGTTTTGAAACTGTTTTCAAAAGAGTTGAAAAGTGAAAATATATCTTGCGAAGATATCTGTGAGGTAAATAAATAATTTGGAAATTATTTATTGTTTGATGGATGTTTGTGAATGTTAATTGATAGTTAAATAACCGACTATCAATATTGGCCAATGTGCTGATCGTTTCGAAGAGACCGGGATCAAGATTAGTTTCTCGAAAACCACTTCGATCCGGTTTGTACGTTTTCATGGGGAAAACGAGTTTGGAATCGAAGATGGAGCAGTGAAGTGCAAAGGCTAGTCGCTACTAATCCTAAGGGTGATTCCAAAATGGATGTAGTAGGAGTAGTGCCTTCGGTTCCGTTCGAACCCGGAACGGACTTGTATGGATGAATGCTTTCAGAACATCGTCGGGTGGACGATGGGCATTCTAAGTGAAACGTTCTAAAAAGGTAACGCTTAGCCTCTAGCCTCATCAACCGGGAATGACTGAAAATCAGGGGTTATGCAGCAAGGCTATGTGGGTTGCACCCATTAGGGTGAGGTCATCCCTGTCTAGATGTCCCTTTTATTTCGGCTTAGTGGTGCGGTTGCTGATCCCAACCGTGGGGTGATCTTACTCGGAATTATACAGTAAGGGATAGTTCCGGTCTTGTGTTGCAGGGGATCAGGCGTGGTCCTCGGTACACTTATCTAGACCAGGTACTGTGACAGGTGGTACCCCAATGCCTAGTCATTAGTTGGAAATCCATTCTCCCTACGTGCCTTTACGGTTTTTGTTTTTAGAACCCACTTTGTGGCTAGTATGCTGGAATTTAATCATGTAACAATTTCAGCTATTTGAATAAGTATTTGTATATAGACACTACTATAATATCAGAGTATTTTGATAAAAAGTGTTTTGGCTATCGTAAGGTAAAAACCTGATATGTTTATTGGTGGCGTGGTCTTACGAGATGCTTTTGATTTCAAAGGGTTTGGAAAACTTTAATAATTCAATTGAGTGTGTTTTTCTCACGCTGCTTTTCCAGACTGACTCGGGTGTTATTTTATTATAATGCTCGGGTCAGACCGAGTATTATAGGATACAGGATATGATGCTGTGGAGCTCAGGAGACGAGCTGGATGGCGAGACGTATCACTCGTACTTGTTGTATATTCCACTGTGTTGTGTATACTATGTATTCTGTTGTGGGACAAGTTAATATAACTATCCAGTAATGTATTATTGATTGTGTTGTACTCGGATGATGAAATGTATAAACAGATATAGTTTCTTTGTGTAAAGATCAGTTATTATCTATTATATTTTATTCTGCTGCGATGTGAGATTCTGATGTTGTTGTTTTCTATTTTCTTCTTCTACCTCTTCTTCTTTAACTCAAATGGTTCGTATTTCCGTTCTTCTTGAGTTGATTTGATGGAGATTAATGTCAATTCAAGGGGTACGGGTTTGCGGGACATCACAACACTATAGTTCTCCATGGGGACTGTAACGACCCGTATTTTTACGGATCGAAACATCGTAAAACAGTTGTCATTAGGTCGCAATGTTGATAAGTCGTTTAGAGTTAAGTCGCCCAGGGTCTAAGTCATGGACGAGATAAGGCTTAGGTCGTACAGTAGTTAGGTCGGGGTAGACGACTTAAGGAGGTGGAGCGACCTAAGAGTTAGCGGCATAGGAACTTTGCGAGTTAACGACCTAAGAGAGTTAGCAAGGTAACGACCTAGGAGTAGTAGTTAGGTCGTAAGCGACCTATGGGGTGCTATGATAGTTAGGTCGTAAGCAACCTATGATATTTAGGTCGTCCAGACGACTTAAGTGTTAGGTCGTAACCCAGCTAGGTCGCGTGAGTTATTAAGTCGTGACATTTTAGGTCGCGACTTATGGTAAGTCGTTAGGTCGAAGACGACTTATGATAGGTCGCGTAGGGGTTGATCTGTTAGGTCGCGCGCATATGCTATCTGTTAAGTCGTAGGATGGGTTGTCTCACTAAGTCGTAAGTCGTGGTATCTCTTAAGTCGTAAGTCATGATGGTCTATAAGTCGTGGACGACTTAAGGAGGCGGACGACTTAGGGAATTCCAGCCTATAAATACACGTCCATTTCCTCACTTTTTGGGATCGGGATTTTGAAGCGACGAAGTGCTGCCATTTTGAGAGCTCGAGTTCTACCCTTCTTCACTTCTTTTCTCCACTTTAATCTTGTGCTTCCTTCCATCCAAATCGAAGATCCAAGAGCTAGAGTTGAAGATCTTCATCCATCGAAGAGAGATTTCATCGTTTGAAGCGGATTTGTGATAGATCGAGTTAGATCCTTCGCTGTCCAGATCTTAAGTGTGTTGCTTTTGGGGTATTTAGGTGATTTGGTGAGTGGTGATTATCTCTCACACGGATCCAAAGGAGTATATCGGATCGTTGGCTTGATTTGATGTCAAAATAGTGATTTCCATGCATTTTCCTAATCCTAAGTATAGATCCATATAGATTCATTGTTCATAATGATTTGGCATCCATTTTACAACATGTTAACCTATGCAAGTTGTAACGACCCGCCATCCTACGTCCAGGAAGACGCATCGTTTTGAAGAAAAGAAAGAGGTGAGAAAGTAGAAAAGAAAGAGAAGAAGAACAACAACAACAGAATCTCAACAGCGGAACGAATAAATTATATTAATAACAAAAGTATTACATAATATACAACACTTATCAGAGTTACACAACATATACATCACATACTAGACAGTTATAAACATCTGTCTAGACATTACAACTCAAATACAATACAAACACTATCACAGAGATCTACACAGCGGAATACTATATCTACGAACGCCGAAGCCTCCTGCTCCATTGCTCCTCCAGAATATTCGTCAAAGCTAAACCTGAATCCCTTGGCTACTCGTAAAAATTTGAGTACCCAAGAGTTTATAAAACAGAAATAAACAACTTGGGTCAGACATGGGTCTGGTGTGAGTAACAGGTTAAACTTGTCTAACTTCAAAACCCTTTTGGAAAGAAAAGGTATCTCGTAAGACTTCCCGCACATAAACACGGAAAAGTTTTTACCTTACGATAACCAAAACATTTGATAGAAAATCCAGTTATATTATAATAGGGTCTAGGTTTTTCAAGTAAAATACAAAAATAGCTGAAATGCTTACATCTCACATTCCAACATAGTTGGGCACAACTAATACGTACGGCACTTATTAGAGTTTGGATTCCATATAATGGCAGGGCTACCGGGGTACCGCCCGTCACAGTACGTGGCCTAGATCACCGTACCGAGGATCACTCCCAATCCCCTGCAACACAAGGCCGGAACATCCCTTACTGGATAATTCCCGCACAAGACATCCCAGCAGTTGTTGCAATCAACTGCCCACTCAATCGAATAATAAGAAGGGACCTCTAGACAGGGATAATCTTGTCCTACTTGGGTGCTACCCACTAACCTTGCTGCACCTCCCCTGTTTTAGCCATTCCCGGTTTGATGAGGCTTGAGGCTACGATTACCTTTAATCAGAACACATCACTTAGAATGCTCATCGTCCACCTGACGATGTGCTGAAAGCATTCAATCCATACAAGTTCGTTCCGGGTTCGAACGAAACCGAAGGCATTATCTCGTTACACTCATATTGGAATCATCCTCAGAGTTAACGACCATAACCCTTGCACTCTGAATCTTCATCTCGAATCTGAAAGTACTATCTCCGTCAAACTCATTACGGAATCACCCTCAGAGTTATATTGACAAAGAATAGTTCTTACACCTCGAGTCTTCACTTGCTCCACTTGGATTAACGACCAACGTTTAATTTGGATCGATGTGGTTTTCGGATATCCAAATCTGGAAACCCGATCCCGGTCTCATCGAAATCCAAAACGTATCTTTTAAGTCCAAGTTGTTTTAAAGGTTAAAACAATTCAATTCTACTATCTATTTACACACAGATAGATAATTCATAGATTCACAATAGATAATCAACATTATCATTATAAGCAGATGATTCATATCATTATGCAACCAAAGCATCCAAATCATACAATATCTATTATCTCATATCTGAGATCTCAAACCATTCAAGGTACACAATATCATCCATTCATAAGCAATGATTTATTTATCACCATCTACAATTAATTTAAAATGAATTAAATTAATTATTTCATATTTAATTAATTTAAAGTAAATTAAATTAATTACTACATCTATAAATCCTGCTTAAATCATTATTAATTAATTATCAATCAATTAATCAATCATCATCCAATTATTCAATTTAATTAATCATCCTTGATTAATTATTTAATTACATTAAAGTAATTAGTATTAAATTAATTATACAAATTAATTATTCTTAACCACTTATAGTAATTAACCTTTAATTACTTCATTTATTAATTAACTATAATTAATTACATTACTCCTTAATTAATTACATTAATTAATCACTTCATTTATAATTATTCCTAAGTTAATCAATTCTTAATTATATCATCAATTATTAACTAATGATCCTTAATTACATTTTAATTAATTACTTTATTTAAATTAATTAAACCATAATTATTAATCACTATTGATTAATCACATTCAGTAATTAACTATCCTTAATTACTTCTTAAAATAATTAATTATTCCTTAATTAATTTCTTAATTAATCTCTTGATTAATTCCATTAAGTAATTAACTACCTTTAATTACTTTATTAATTACATCAGTAATTATCCATTAATTACTTCCTAAGTAATTATACCTCATTAAATTACATTTAGTAATTACTTCATAAATCATTAAATGATTATCTTAAATTAATTAAACTTAATTAATTAACTTAACTAATCAATTCAAACTCAATTAATTACAATGAGTAATTAATTCCCTAATTACTTCCATTAAGTAAAACAATTCACAAATGATTAACCTTAATTAATCTATTTAATAAATAAAATTAATCATATTAATTAATTATTTAATAAACCTTAGTTAATGATCTATATTAACTATTCTTTAATTATTTTTCTTAAATAATTAAACTTTAATTAACCATTATTGATTACAATTTAATTAATTCCAATTACCAATAAATTAATCTTTCATTTCTTAATTAATTAAGTACCTAACAATAACTTAATTAATCCTTAATTACTTAAATAATTTATTCCTAACTATTAATTAACAATCTTAACTTATCAATTAATGATTCTTAATTTCAAATTAATTACCCTTTAATTAATTTAATTAAGTCCTAATTAATCAATTTAACCTTTAATTACTAATTTATAAATCCAAATCATAAATTAATTAAATTGATTAATTATCTTTTAATTACCTTACTAATTTATTTTATCCCATATCATTAAATCTTAATTATCTTTAAGATAACACTTTATTCCTATTAATGATTTAAAATATCATTAATAAAGTATTTAAACCAATTTACCTTTAAATTTAATTTAAATTTTCATTTTAAATTTAAGATTTAAAATGAAGACAACTTTAACTTAACAAAGTTTTAAAACTATTTAAATCCTTTTAAATCACATGTTAAAGAAATATTTACTTAATTAAAGAAATTTAAAACCAAATTCATTTTAAATTCAAATCAATTTAAAATACACTTTAACATTCAAATTGTTAAAAACATTTTAAATTTAAAAACTTCTTTTTATTTGAAACTGAGATTTAAACTTAACTCCAGATTTAAAACTAGATTTAAAACTTATTTAGACTTTGCTTTCCATTTAAACTCAGCTTTTAAATTTATTTTAAAATTTAAAAATTGGAAAACAGTTCTCTGTTAAAACCTGTTATAATTAACTAACTCTACAAACTCCTTCAAAACCCTGAGAACTACTTCGAGTCTCCAACCCAATTTCACGAGTCTTCCTTCGAGTCATCTCCCCAACCCAAGACTCTGACATGTACACTGCCGTGCACATGCACAACCCAACGCGGCGACACCGATCATCTTCGTTGATCCTCACAAGTCGACGACCAACCTCTCACCTGATTCCGACCATCAGAACATTAACTCCAACTCGAAATCGAATTCGAGATGCCTCCTTCATACCTGGAAACAGAACCCACTGCACTCGATCAAAACCTGGCAACGCCTAGATCTCGAAACGCCGATCACTAGAAAAGTTGCTACTCCGGCCATGACCTCGCCTACGACCAACCTTCCATCTCCCAAAATATCTCTGCACTCGATCAATTATAGAAGTCGAACCAATCCAAAACATTCGTCCCAGATAAACTAGGGCTACAGACCAAATTTCCCCATCACCATCTCCACGGTGAAATACATCATCATCAGATAATTTTCTCGTCATCACTGACCACTTCTCCACCTCCAGATGTAAACTCGATTCCTCCGATCATTTAGATCAACAGGAACAACCCAAAATGCACATTCTAGACAACTCTGAACTGCTCTCTAATTTTAATACTAGAATTTGTGATTTTATTTTTAAAAATCATGATTTTGTTTAGGGATTCATAACCCTGAATACATGAATTTACTAAATTTAAATTTTGACTTAGCATAAATATTCCAGTACTTATGGTTTCCAGAGCCAATGAATATTATTTTGACTTGATTAAAAATTCTAAACTAAAATTTGAAATGAAATAAACCACTTTTGTTTTTAATCTTAAATACTAATAAAGATCGAATCAAGTGATGATGTATTATTTACCAAATTCTTAATTATAAGAACAAGAACAGACAAGAAACAGATACACATCAAACATACATATATGCATTCATATATTCACAGTAGATTCACCAATACATATACATGCAAATCATTCTCATTCTAGTAATCAACATGCAAACAGATATTCAAACTTATATTTTTAAAAATGATTGTTACTCACTGTTTTGAGGAAGAACAGAGCCTCTGGTTTTAAAAGCTTTGTTGATTTCTTTGAAAACAGCCTTGAAAATTTTAGTTGCATCTTTGTTTTGATTTTAAAACTTGCATGCTTTTGATTCCAGATCTATTTGCTTATCTCTGTCTTGAAGAGTACATGCAGGCTTTGATTCAGGTTGAAGAGAACTTGCAGGCTTTGGTTTTAAATTTTGAAAATGCACTTCCACGTTTATTTTTGAAGAAGATTACAGGCTTTAGATTTGATAAATCTCTGGTTTGAGGAGTTTTGATGATCAGATTGTTTTAGAGAATTGGTTATAGGATTTGGCTTTTGATTTTGGAAGATGTTTACAGATTTGAAAAGGTTACAGGGAAATTGATTTGCATTTTGGAATGAAGGGGATGTTAATTACAGATTGAAGAAGAATTTTGCAGGCTGAAGATTGTTTTCAGATTTGTTTAGAGAATTGTTTAAGTTTCTTAGCTTTAGAATTTAAGAATAGAAAAGAAATGGAGAGGAGAAAGGATATATATTTATAAAGGCTGAAATGATTAATTTTAAAAATTAAAAGAAAAACAAAATCTTGACATTTGTCATATTGTTATATTTATTACTTAACACATGTCATATTAGGCTTTAATATAATGACATTTGTCTTTTAAGTATTTAATACATATATTTATTTATTTTAAAATGTAAATAAAAGCTTTTATACTAGTTTACTATTTATAAATACTTACCTAAATGTATATATGCATTTCTCTTTTGAAGAAAATGTAAGTAAACAAATTATATAAAATTAAAAGCTTATCCAAATATTTTTAAAATGTTTATTCTTTTAATTTCTATTATAAATCCAATTTCATATTCAATTTAAATTTAAAAATCCAATTTAAAATCAAGTTATATATATGCATATATAACTACCATTTAAATAACAATTTTATCTATTTATGTTTATAAAAACAAAGTATTATAATTATTATTTGAAAATATCAAATTTGACAAATTTAAATAATTTATAAAAGAGATTATAAATTACTTCTATTTTTAAATGAATTAATACCATATGTAAATTGTATTTTAAACTTTTATTTTTAAATCATATATATCAAGTAATATTTAAAAAGAAATAAAACAAACCTTTTATTTAAATTTGAACTTTAAGCTAAAATCCATTTTTAAACAATTAAACATTTATATTATGTATTTTAAAACTATATAGTTATTTATTAAAAAGCATAATATTAAATTAAATCATGAATTCCAAATTACCCAAAATATATTAGAATTTGAAAACATAATTTCATTTGTTAAATTCAAACCAACTCATCTATTTACAATATATACAATTATATATATATTATAAATAGAAATCATTCTATTAAAGTTTTAAAAGATAAATCACTAATTAAATATTTATTTAATTAGATTATTAAATTTATTCAAATTTATTAACAAAGATCAACAAATCAATTTAATTTTTAAATATAGATTATTAAATTGATATTGTCCAAATTCCCGGGATATCACATTCCTTCCCCCTTAAAATAATTTCGTCCCCGAAATTTAAACAAAGGTAATTTAATAATCTATTCAAGATTTAACAAGCATATATTATCAACCATATGCTAACAACCATAGCAAACAATCATTCAATCAAACAATTCTAATTATCCAAACAAAATTCTAGTTAAAATTTTCCGAGTTTCCCCAAGTATATATATATACCGGGACACTCGCTCTACAAACAATCTAAACTACGAAGCTACAGAGTTCTTACTCATCTAGATCTACAGAACTAGACAGGATATCAGACTACAGACGAGTCTGACTTAACTACCAAACCTCTTGAACTGTTGGTTCCAAAACCAATGATAGATCAAATACGTACTCCCTCAGAGATACATAAAACACAACGAATTCCAGTTGTCCAAACTGACAATTCAATCCGGAAGACCAAATACTTATCCAAATCAAAACACAGAAGAAATCCAAAACACAACTCTACTTCACAATTATCAGTAGATTCCAAACTTACTTCTCCTATCTAGAGATGCACTTCCAAACTGCTTCTGCTGCACAACTCTGATCTGAAATAGAATGAAAATGCTGATGAAGAACATAAGCACAGACTGGACAACTCATCCAGAAAATATGGTTCACTGATCCATTAAGAAAACTCAGATACTCTATCAAATCCTGAGCTGCTTCACCAAACTCTATCTCTAGGAACTATCCTTCAACTTGGCTGAACCACCGGTACCACTCCTGGAATCCTGTTGATAAGAAAACTCAATCTCCAGATGCAGACCAACTTCTGACTTCTTGAAGACATCCAGAAAACTCTGATAACCCAAGAGAACACTCAGTAATCGCAAGTCACTTTTGCGATCAACCCAGCCTATTTCAAAAGAAACTGATCTCTCTTTACCAACCAGAACAGCTTACGCTTATCTATCCAATCCATTGAAGAAATGGATCCACTCTGCTGCTTCTGCTCTTCACCTCTAGAAAACTGCTCAGCCAGAAAACTTCCTGCTAACACACAGAACACTCCGAACTGCACTGCTGCCACAGATGCCAAAGAATTCCTAATCCAAAACTCTTCGAGAAACTCGGACTTCAAACCAAACAGAAACACCATGCTGAACTCATCCACAACACCGAAGTAGACTTACTCCTTAAACTTGTTCCAAAGAAAACATCTTCGGAGACATCCATAGTCACTACGTCTCATCACACAGCTACTTCTTCCAGAAGTTACCAAGATACATCACTTGCTTCTGCTTAACTGGTAGATCCAAACTCTACTCATCCAACTGCACTTCAAAGATTGACTCCGAACCTTAATCGTTTCTTTCGGAGATCAATGAAATCCTTCACCACAGCAAAGCTCACTCGAGACGGTATTTGGTCTACAGTCTCATCAAATACACTTCCAACTCCAAACATTCAAACTCCAATCAATGGTAGTCGTGTTACACACAACCTACCTCATCTACCCTTATAATTCATATTGGAAAACCCGAACAGGTAACCCAACAAATAGGTAGAAAAAAAAATATATATATATAGTTATATAAAAATTACAAATACGCTCTCTCAAGATAGACACCACTCCAGAGCCTAGGTATTCACTCAACCTATCGCTCTGATACCACTGTAACGACCCGCCATCCTACGTCTAGGAAGACGCATCGTTTTGAAGAAAAGAAAGAGGTGAGAAAGTAGAAAAGAAAGAGAAGAAGAACAACAACAACAGAATCTCAACAGCGGAACGAATAAATTATATTAATAACAAAAGTATTACATAATATACAACACTTATCAGAGTTACACAACATATACATCACATACTAGACAGTTATAAACATCTGTCTAGACATTACAACTCAAATACAATACAAACACTATCACAGAGATCTACACAGCGGAATACTATATCTACGAACGCCGAAGCCTCCTGCTCCATTGCTCCTCCAGAATATTCGTCAAAGCTAAACCTGAATCCCTTGGCTACTCGTAAAAATTTGAGTACCCAAGAGTTTATAAAACAGAAATAAACAACTTGGGTCAGACATGGGTCTGGTGTGAGTAACAGGTTAAACTTGTTTAACTTCAAAACCCTTTTGGAAAGAAAAGGTATCTCGTAAGACTTCCCGCACATAAACACGGAAAAGTTTTTACCTTACGATAACCAAAACATTTGATAGAAAATCCAGTTATATTATAATAGGGTCTAGGGTTTTCAAGTAAAATACAGAAATAGCTGAAATGCTTACATCTCACATTCCAACATAGTTGGGCACAACTAATACGTACGACACTTATTGAAGTTTGGATTCCATATAATGGCAGGGCTACCGGGGTACCGCCCGTCACAGTACGTGGCCTAGATCACCGTACCGAGGATCACTCCCAATCCCCTGCAACACAAGGCCGGAACATCCCTTACTGGATAATTCCCGCACAAGACATCCCAGCAGTTGTTGCAATCAACTGCCCACTCAATCGAATAATAAGAAGGGACCTCTAGACAGGGATAATCTTGTCCTACTTGGGTGCTACCCACTAACCTTGCTGCACCTCCCCTGTTTTAGCCATTCCCGGTTTGATGAGGCTTGAGGCTACGATTACCTTTAATCAGAACACATCACTTAGAATGCTCATCGTCCACCTGACGATGTGCTGAAAGCATTCAATCCATACAAGTTCGTTTCGGGTTCGAACGAAACCGAAGGCATTATCTCGTTACACTCATATTGGAATCACCCTCAGAGTTAACGACCATAACCCTTGCACTCTGAATCTTCATCTCGAATCTGAAAGTACTATCTCCGTCAAACTCATTACGGAATCACCCTCAGAGTTATATTGACAAAGAATAGTTCTTACACCTCGAGTCTTCACTTGCTCCACTTGGATTAACGACCAACGTTTAATTTGGATCGATGTGGTTTTCGGATATCCAAATCTGGAAACCCGATCCCGGTCTCATCGAAATCCAAAACGTATCTTTTAAGTCCAAGTTGTTTTAAAGGTTAAAACAATTCAATTCTACTATCTATTTACACACAGATAGATAATTCATAGATTCACAATAGATAATCAACATTATCATTATAAGCAGATGATTCATATCATTATGCAACCAAAGCATCCAAATCATACAATATCTATTATCTCATATCTAAGATCTCAAACCATTCAAGGTACACAATATCATCCATTCATAAGCAATGATTTATTTATCACCATCTACAATTAATTTAAAATGAATTAAATTAATTATTTCATCTTTAATTAATTTAAAGTAAATTAAATTAATTACTACATCTATAAATCCTGCTTAAATCATTATTAATTAATTATCAATCAATTAATCAATCATCATCCAATTATTCAATTTAATTAATCATCCTTGATTAATTATTTAATTACATTAAAGTAATTAGTATTAAATTAATTATACAAATTAATTATTCTTAACCACTTATAGTAATTAACCTTTAATTACTTCATTTATTAATTAACTATAATTAATTACATTACTCCTTAATTAATTACATTAATTAATCACTTCATTTATAATTATTCCTAAGTTAATCAATTCTTAATTATATCATCAATTATTAACTAATGATCCTTAATTACATTTTAATTAATTACTTTATTTAAATTAATTAAACCATAATTATTAATCACTATTGATTAATCACATTCAGTAATTAACTATCCTTAATTACTTCTTAAAATAAATTAATTATTCCTTAATTAATTTCTTAATTAATCTCTTGATTAATTCCATTAAGTAATTAACTACCTTTAATTACTTTATTAATTACATCAGTAATTATCCATTAATTACTTCCTAAGTAATTATAACTCATTAAATTACATTTAGTAATTACTTCATAAATCATTAAATGATTATCTTAAATTAATTAAACTTAATTAATTAACTTAACTAATCAATTCAAACTCAATTAATTACAATGAGTAATTAATTCCCTAATTACTTCCATTAAGTAAAACAATTCACAAATGATTAACCTTAATTAATCTATTTAATAAATAAAATTAATCATATTAATTAATTATTTAATAAACCTTAGTTAATGATCTATATTAACTATTCTTTAATTATTTTTCTTAAATAATTAAACTTTAATTAACCATTATTGATTACAATTTAATTAATTCCAATTACCAATAAATTAATCTTTCATTTCTTAATTAATTAAGTACCTAACAATAACTTAATTAATCCTTAATTACTTAAATAATTTATTCCTAACTATTAATTAACAATCTTAACTTATCAACTAATGATTCTTAATTTCAAATTAATTACCCTTTAATTAATTTAATTAAGTCCTAATTAATCAATTTAACCTTTAATTACTAATTTATAAATCCAAATCATAAATTAATTAAATTGATTAATTATCTTTTAATTACCTTACTAATTTATTTTATCCCATATCATTAAATCTTAATTATCTTTAAGATAACACTTTATTCCTATTAATGATTTAAAATATCATTAATAAAGTATTTAAACCAATTTACCTTTAAATTTAATTTAAATTTTCATTTTAAATTTAAGATTTAAAATGAAGACAACTTTAACTTAACAAAGTTTTAAAACTATTTAAATCCTTTTAAATCACATGTTAAAGAAATATTTACTTAATTAAAGAAATTTAAAACCAAATTCATTTTAAATTCAAATCAATTTAAAATACACTTTAACATTCAAATTGTTAAAAACATTTTAAATTTAAAAACTTCTTTTTATTTGAAACTGAGATTTAAACTTAACTCCAGATTTAAAACTAGATTTAAAACTTATTTAGACTTTGCTTTCCATTTAAACTCAGCTTTTAAATTTATTTTAAAATTTAAAAATTGGAAAACAGGTCTCTGTTAAAACCTGTTATAATTAACTAACTCTACAAACTCCTTCAAAACCCTGAGAACTACTTCGAGTCTCCAACCCAATTTCACGAGTCTTCCTTCGAGTCATCTCCCCAACCCAAGACTCTGACACGTACACTGCCGTGCACATGCACAACCCAACGCGGCGACTCCGATCATCTTCGTTGATCCTCACAAGTCGACGACCAACCTCTCACCTGATTCCGACCATCAGAACATTAACTCCAACTCGAAATCGAATTCGAGATGCCTCCTTCATACCTGGAAACAGAACCCACTGCACTCGATCAAAACCTGGCAACGCCTAGATCTCGAAACGCCGATCACCAGAAAAGTTGCTACTCCGGCCATGACCTCGCCTACGACCAACCTTCCATCTCCCAGATAAATAAGGCGACTCCGATCATCTTGTGTGTGGATTATCGTGAGCTGAATAAGGTGACTAAGAAGAACAAGTATCCATTGCCGAGAATAGATGACTTGTTTGATCAGCTTCACGAAGCTAAGGTGTTTTCTCAGATGGATTTGGCAACGGGATTTCACCAGTTAAGAGTGGCTAAGGATAGTGTGCCGAGGACTGCTTTTAGGACACCGTCCGGTTTCTTTGAGTGGCTGGTAATGCTGTTTGGATTGACTAATGCGCCAGCATATTTTGTGGATCTTATGAATAGAGTGTTCAGAGATCAGTTGAACAAGTTCGTGCTAGTGTTCGTGGATGATATTTTGATTTATTCCAGAACTGAAGAAGAGCACAAGACGCACTTGCGTATTGTTTTGGAAATCTTGCGGAAACATCAGCTGTAGGCTAAGTTTTCGAAGTGTCACTTCTGGAAGAGTGAAGTGAGGTTCTTAGGCCATGTTATCTCTGGAAATGGAATAGCGGTTGATCCCGCTAAGGTGGCAGCAATCCAGGATTGGGTTAGACCTAAGAATGCATCAGATGTGAGAAGTTTTCTTGGATTAGCAGGATATTATCGACGGTTTATCAAAGACTTCTCCAAGGTGGCTGCACCGTTAACAGGATTGATGAAAAAGAATCTAGTGTTCAGATGGGATGATAAGTGTGAGCAAGCTTTCAGAATCCTGAAAGAGCGACTGACAAGTGCTCCTGTTTTGACTATTCCGAGTGGGAATGATGAGATGGTGGTTTACACCGACGCATGTGGTACTGGACTTGGAGCAGTGCTGATGTAGAAGGATAAAGTTGTTACGTATGCTAGTCGACAACTGAAGCCGCATGAAAGGAATTACCCGACTCATGATTTGGAGTTAGCGGCGATTGTTTTTGCTCTGAAGATGTGGAGACATTATCTATTGGGAGTTCGATTCGAGTTGTTTACAGATCATAAGTCATTGAAGTATCTTTTCTCCCAAAAGGATTTGAATCTTCGGCAGCAACGATGGCTAGAGTTTTTGGCATTATATGATTTTGGTATAGCTTATACTCCGGGAAAAGGTAACACAGTGGTAGATGCGTTAAGTCGAAGACATGCAGGATTGGGAGCCATGTTTTCAGAATGGAAGAATCTCGAGTATCTAGCTGGATTTGACTTCAGGCCCAGATGTGAATTGGAACCTGAGATGTTGGCAAACTTATCGATAAGACCGACTCTTGTGGAAAGGATTGGCGAGAGTCAAAAGCGAGATGATAAGATTGTCAAGATTATCCGTGATTTGGAATCTGGATTGAATCCAGAAAAGGATAAAGGATTCGAGGTCGATCGAGAAGGTTGGCTTCGGAAACAGGGACGACTAGTTGTTCCCGATATAGATGAATTGAGAAGTGAAGTTCTGAAGGAAAGTCATCACTCGAAGCTGACAATTCATCCAGGTGGAAATAAGATGTATCGGGATATGAAGAGAACCTATTACTGGGAAGGTATGAAGAAAGATGTTGGAAATTTTATTTCTAAGTGCATGAACTGCCAGTTGGTAAAAGCTGAACAGAAGAAGCCAAGTGGACTGCTTCAGCCGTTAGAAGTTCCTACATGGAAGTGGGAGCAAATATCGATGGATTTTATTGATGGATTACCTAGAACCAGAACGGGAAATGAAGGGATTTGGGTCATTGTAGATCGTTTGACTAAGAGTGCAAGATTCATTCCTGTTCGATCAACTAGGATTGCATCAAAGTTGGCTGAGTTGTATGTTAAGTGGGTAGTTCGATTCCATGGTATTCTGAAGAGTATTGTGAGCAATCGAGACCCATTGTTCACTAGTGGATTTTGGAAGAGCTTTCAGGAAGTTTTGGGAACCGATTTATGTTTGAGTACAGCTTATCACCCTCAAACAGATGGTCAGACCGAGAGAGTCAACCGAGTTTTGGAAGATCTCCTCAGAGCTTGTGTTTTGGATTTCGGAGGATCATGGGAAGATCACCTTCATTTGGTGGAATTTTCATATAACAACAGTTACCAGTCAAGCATTGGTATGGCACCGTATGAGGCATTGTATGGGAGACCGTGTAACTCTCCGACATGTTGGTTAGAGACCGAAGAAAAACTGATGCTTGGGCCAGAAATGATTCGACAGACTCCGGATTTCATAGAGATCATTCGGCAACGAATGAAGGCAGCCCAAGACCGACAGAAAAGTTATGCCGATAAGCGTCGTAAGGATTTGGAATTCGACGTAGGTGATATGGTTTTTGTGAAGATTTCTCCACTGAAGAATGTTATTCGATTCGGGAAGAAAGGAAAATTGACTCCGAGATTTGTTGGACCATTCCCGATCATCGAGCGAATTGGAAAACTCGCCTACAGATTGGAGTTACCAGAGAAGATGTCGGGTGTGCACAATGTTTTTCATGTATCGTATCTACGGAAGTATGTGCACGACTCGAATACAGTGGTTTCTGCTGATAGCTGTGAAGATTTGGAGGTTGATCCAGTCGAGAAGAGACCTCGTAAGCCGCTTCGTGTTGTGGAAACTGACACGAAACAGCTTAGGAGGAAGGTAGTTAGGTTGCTCAAGGTACAATGGAGTGATGATGTTAATGACTGTACATGGGAGGTGGAAGAGAGGATGAAGGCAGCTCATCCTGAACTCTTCGAGGTATGGCCATAAGGCGTCGTATCATCTCACTACATTGTAACTTGTTCTAATTTTAGAACTCTGCATGCTAGGCTAGAATTGGATGCATGGTCTGTTGATTGCCATGGATGGTAGGCATGTAGAATAGTTTTGATTGCTCTTGTTTGTTTGGAATTTCGAGGGCGAAATTCCTAAGGGGGAGGGAATGTAACGACCCTTATTTTTACGGATCGAAACATCATAAAACAGTTGTCATTAGGTCGTAATGTTGATAAGTCGTTTAGAGTTAAGTCGCCCAGGGTCTAAGTCATGGACGAGATAAGGCTTAGGTCGTACAGTAGTTAGGTCGGGGTAGACGACTTAAGGAGGTGGAGCGACCTAAGAGTTAGCGGCATAGGAACTTTGCGAGTTAACGACCTAAGAGAGTTAGCAAGGTAACGACCTAGGAGTAGTAGTTAGGTCGTAAGCGACCTATGGGGTGCTATGATAGTTAGGTCGTAAGCAACCTATGATAGTTAGGTCGTCCAGACGACTTAAGTGTTAGGTCGTAACCCAGCTAGGTCGCGTGAGTTATTAAGTCGTGACATTTTAGGTCGCGACTTATGGTAAGTCGTTAGGTCGAAGACGACTTATGATAGGTCGCGTAGGGGTTGATCTGTTAGGTCGCGCGCATATGCTATCGGTTAAGTCGTAGGATGGGTTGTCTCACTAAGTCGTAAGTCGTGGTATCTCTTAAGTCGTAAGTCGTGATGGTCTATAAGTCGTGTACGACTTAAGGAGGCGGACGACTTAGGGAATTCTAGCCTATAAATACACGTCCATTTCCTCACTTTTTGGGATCGGGATTTTGAAGCGACGAAGTGCTGCCATTTTGAGAGCTCGAGTTCTACCCTTCTTCACTTCTTTTCTCCACTTTAATCTTGTGCTTCCTTCCATCCAAATCGAAGATCCAAGAGCTAGAGTTGAAGATCTTCATCCATCGAAGAGAGATTTCATCGTTTGAAGCGGATTTGTGATAGATCGAGTTAGATCCATCGCTGTCCAGATCTTAAGTGTGTTGCTTTTGGGGTATTTAGGTGATTTGGTGAGTGGTGATTATCTCTCACACGGATCCAAAGGAGTATATCGGATCGTTGGCTTGATTTGATGTCAAAATAGTGATTTCCATGCATTTTCCTAATCCTAAGTATAGATCCATATAGATTCATTGTTCACAATGATTTGGCATCCATTTTACTACATGTTAACCTATGCAAGTTCATTCATCAAGATTATAGAGATATTGCTCATGTTTTCATGCTTGTTAGACTTTTGACTCTTTAATTACGAAATTGCCATTATTGTTATAATTGTCTATTTAGATCATATTTGAATGCTTGTTTACTTGGATTAATGTTTGACTTGATTGATTGCTATGAGTTAGATGATTGATGATTTGATTTAGACCGAAGATGATTCAAAAGCTAAGGAAAAGGCTCTTGAATTGGGAAAGCTGCTTGTGGCATATGTGGTGGATGAGGAAGCTCATATGGATAGATTCGATGATGATGTTGAGATGAAGCTTTGCTATGATGATGATGAGGAGAAGCATGATATGAGATAGTCTTGGTCTAATCCAGACGGGATCATTCCAAGCAGATTGATAACTCGGTGAAATGGTTCGAATTTGAGGATAATGGTTTGCTCGAGAGGCGCTTGAGCTAGTATGGAAATAGTCGTCGAGGAGGATGACTAGAAGGCTGAGATCTCATCGTTGTTGAAGGTTCTAGCATGCTCAAAGCAAGAGTACGTTGGGCAGATTCGATAGTCCCTGAAGGCTACTGATTGGTAGTCAAGTACTCTGGGCAGATTCGATAGTCCTAGGCACGGGTCACGACGACGTGCGGGAGTAATGTCTAGAACCGGGGTTTCCATTAGCCCTTGACGGACGGATGAAAGAATGAGCCGGTCATTCAATTAACGATGATATCGAAGCAATGATAACAGTGATAGCCAGAGTCATGGATGTTTGGTTGTATCGTATTCGATCTCAAGAGCGGTATTTTCTGGGTGCTTATCTGATCTTGGTTTAGGCCTTGGGGGTTTGTACTTGGAAAACATCGCCCTTGACTCGAGTGATAATTGCTTTACTTTAAATTGTATGCTCTGCTATGTTTGCTTCTACTTAGTGTGTGTCTGGGGCTATCACTGTAGAAAGAGGTGGAGTGGGAGGGTTGTATTCCTTTTCCTTTATGCTCTTTTGGTATGTTGTTAGTTAATTTACCGCTCACTAAGACTGTTGTCTGACTCAAGGCTTTATGTTTTAACTCTTATTGCCTTGGGCTGTTCGTCCATTTTGGGACGGACAGACTAGGTAGCAGGTGACAGGTGCTGTTCTTGCTTTCCACGATGCTGATGTCGAAGACGAGCTGGAGGGTTGAATATTATCTTCTTACTATATGTATTGGATGTTCCGCTGCTTGTATATTCTCTAAGTGATTTGTTGTGAGGCTTGATGTATTGACTATTCAGATGTTTGTATTCAACTATTATGAGTTTTATTGATGAGATTCTATTCTGTGAAGCTTCACTATATATATATTCTATTGTATTTTATCCATGCGCTGTGAGTAATACGATAGATTCTGCTGTTTTAATTTACCCTGGCAACTGTCCATGGCTGCCTGGCACACATTACAGCGCACTATCTCTAGGTTCGATGCAGGGGTCATGGGCGGTCGTCACAGGGACTAACAGTTGTACTTAGAAAATAACAGGCTACCACATCACCATATTTGAATTCCGCCTAGTGCAGAAGCCGCTATTTTTTTATTCAGACTGCAATAACTTCTTCATACTAACTCGGAATTAGGCGATACTTTGACCGATGAACTCCCACCTAAATTACGGACGGTTTCGTCTTATGAATGAACATTGTAGTTCTCCATGGTGATTAACAGTTGTACTTAGAAAAAAACATGCTATATCCTCACTTCAACGCTCACTGTAGTTCTCCATGGTGACTAATAGTTGTACTTAGAAAATAACAGGCTACATCCTCATATTAGAACTCCGCCTAGGCAGAAGCCGCTATTTTTTTTGTTCAGACTGCAATAACATCTTCATACTAACTCAGAATCAGGCAAAACGTTGACTGATGAACTCCCACCCAAATTACAGACAATATGGTACACTCAGATACTTCATCTTGTGAACGCACACTGTAGTTCTCTATGGGGACAGACAGTTGTACTTAGAAAATAACAGGTTACCACATCCCTATATTTGAACTCCGCCTAGTGAAGAAGCCGCTATTTTTTTTGTTCAGACTGCAATAATTTCTTCATACTAATTCGGAATCCGGTAAGACTTCGACCGATTAACTCCCACCTAAATTACAGACAATATGGAACACTCGGATACTTCGTCTTGTGAATGCACATTGTAATTCTCCATGGGGACTGATAGTTGTACTTAGAAAATAACAGACTTCCACATCCCCATATTGAACTCCGCCTAGTGCAGAAGCCGCTATTTATTTTGTTCAGACTGCAATAACTTCTTCATACTAATTCGGAATTCGGCGAGACTTTGACCGATTAACTCCCACCTAATTATGGAAAATATGGAACACTCGGATACTTCATCTTGTGAACGCACACTGTAGTTCTACATGGGGACTGACAGTTGTACTTAGAAAATAACAGGCTACCACATCTTAATATTTGAATTCCGCCTAGTGCAGAAGCCGCTATTTTTTATTCAGACTGTAATTACTCCTTCATACTAATTCGAAATCCGGTGAGACTTCGACCGATTAACTCCCACCTAAATTACAAACAATATGTAACACTCGGATACTTCATCTTGTGAACGCACGCTGTAGTTCTCCATGAGGACTGACAGTTGTACTTAGAAAATAACTGACTACCACATCCCCATATTTGAAATCCACCTAGTGAAGAAACCACTATTTTTTTTGTTCGGACTGCAATATTTTCTTCATACTAACTCGGTATCCGGCGAGACTTCGACCGATTAACTCCCACCTAAATTACGGACAACATGGAACACTCGGATACTTCATCTTGTGAACGCACACTGTAGTTTTCCATGGGGACTGACAGTTGTACTTAGAAAATAACAGGCTACCACATCCCCATATTGAACTCCGCCTAGTGCAGAAGCCGCTATTTTTTTGTTCAGACTGCAATAACTTCTTCATACTAATTCGGAATCCGACGAGACTTCGACCGATTAACTCTCACCTAAATTACGGGCAATATGGAACACTCGGATACTTCATCTTGTGAACGCACACTGTAGTTCTCCATGGGGACTGACAGTTGTACTTAGAAAATAACAGGCTATATCCTATATTTGAATACTATTTCTCTATGAGATGTAAAAGGGTATACTTGGAATTTCAAAAAGACACTGAGTAAATCTATTCAATGAATTCTCTTTATTAGTAGTAAAGATAAAGATATTTCAAAAACTACTATAAACAGTATACGTATATATACACCTTTACAATTGAAACACAACAGATCATTTTAAACTAATACACAAACAAATAGGTAAAATAGCTTTTGCAAATTTACATATTTAATATCCAACAGGTCATATCACTTACTAGTACTCATATATAGTTTGACAGGATATTCTATAACTCCTATGCAACCTTACACGTCTAACTAGATAGATTTTTATATATATAAACCAAAATATATACTCTTCTATATATACACACGAACTATTTATATTATATATGAACTAAATCCAACAGCACATATAACTAATATATAAATATAAGACATATATGTTACACATATATTAATACAAAATCTGTTTTAATACAATATAAAAGTGTAAACTTTTGAAACACAAATATAGTAAAATTGTATACTCTCGAAAGTGCTGTAACTATGAGTTTACACTAACATAACTTGTACAAAACTTTCATATATAAAGCCTATACCGAGACGAAAATATTACACATAAACAAAATAACGTACACTTATATAAATATATACTCGGAATAAAGAAGTGAAGGAGACTGGTTGTGCACTTGAAGCAGGCTCGGGTGGTTGAAGATCTAAGGGTCGGATCTAGACTAGAGGTGGCGAGCAACAGGGAGGCGAAGGGGAGAAGATGAGCGGTTGTCGAGGAGGTGGAGCCGAAGTCAGGTGGAGGGATGCTCGGCCGGAAGGGTAGGGTTGCCTGTGCTCGGGTGGTTTTGTGAGTGGCCGTGCACGTGTGTGTTTGGTGGAGAGACAAAGCTATGGTGGAAGGGGAGATAGAAGAATATAAGGTCACAGAGAATGAAAGCTGGTAACCGGAAGTGGAAACGTACCACCTAATTATGATTGGAAACTAGGGAATAGTGAAAGGCAGCTATTGAATTCAGAAATTAATAAAAGTAAATAGCTGTTGGGTTTTCAACGGGGACAAATGAAAGGACATATGAAACGAAAAGGCACAAAATGGGATACCCATCCGATTAACCGTTTTACTGATTTCGCAGTGTACCGCATTTCAAAATGCACAAATGAATATACCATAGAGATTAGCACGACGAGACGATCAAAACGGTATACAGATATAAATGGTACGATCATCTAATCAAAAGTCGATATCGGTACCGAAATGCTGCTATAATGTCAAAAATAAGATGAACAGAGCAATAAAAGTCAAAATTTGGAGAAACGAAATACGGCGTCTGTGACGCTCCACCTCTACGCTCATAATAATAAAGGTTATTATAAGGAATAACGTTTGCTATTGCGAAGAATAAGGCTTGTTAGAAGCGACCATCTGTAAGTTATGCCTTAGACGAGTATTGATTACATCAATAGGGGTTGTGTGAATTACTCCCGAAGATATATATTCAATCCAAATCTAAAACGAAACTACGGTGGCTTAAGAAAAAAAATTCAAAACAACTCATAATAACAACACTAATAGTATAATCACATCAGAACAGAATTATCAAATATATAGCGGAAGACAAGTCTGGATACATGCTACAACAATCGAGAGTTCACAAGAGCCAAATGTACATATAAATATCATCAACATACATGAGACAAAAGTCAATGCACCAAAAAGAAACACCTCGAAGTCTAGACGAAAGACGAAGTGAAATCCCAAAAGCTAAGGCGGCAACAGAATCAGAGATAGCGACTATCCTGAAATAACTCGGTCTGACCCGAGTATTATTTAAAAGAAAATAATAAATGGATCAGTCTAATTTAAACTTCAGAAATATGTGTATAATAAACTACACTTAAAAAAATGATTATAGTCTCGAATGAGACTATTCAACATAAATAATCAACGTAGTTCAAATAAAGAAATCTCAATTTAAACTCCATCAAAATCAGCTATTAAATTTCCACTTGAATTCAAAACAGCAATACACAAATTTATAATCTCGGATGAGACTATACACAGAATTATAATCTCGGATGAGACTATACAACATAGCAATCAGCATAGTTAAAAGAAAGAAATCCCATTAAACATCAACAAAATCTACTTCCAAATTCACAATTGAATTCAAAACAGCAATATGCAGGATCTAGAAATCAAAATAAGATAACCAGACAAATCGACAGTCACAAAATCTAGAAATCAAAATAAAATAACTAGAAAATCAACATAAAAGATGGATCGATCCCAGCAGATGGCGAGTTTTAGCTACGTCGCACGTGCATCTCATATGGCCGAAGCCTACCAAGTACTATATTTTTGGCGCCCAACAAATGACCCGAAGGTCCAATAAATGACCCGAAGGTCTAGTACTAATAATTGACCCGAAGGTCCATCATATGACCCGAAGGTCCAGCAGAGTGGCTCGAAAGCCAAATAAAATCATCAAACAGCAAATATTTCAATTAACGAGTCCGGAATTAACCGAAATAGTAAAAGTGTGGTTCCATACTCCGCACTTTTGCTAAATCGTTTAAATCTCTTCATCGTTTCCTTGAAAGTGCAAAATTGTGTATTTATTTATAAATAACATTTTACGTTCTCAAACGGACAAGTCCGGAATTAACCGAATCAGTAAAAGTGAGGGTTCATAGTCCTCAATATTGCTGAAGCGTTTAAATCGCTTCCTCATTCTTTTGAAAGCCCAAACTGTAAAAAAATTTGGAAATGATTTTATTTTAAAACAATTTTTAAAACACATGATTAAACAGCAACATCCGTAACAATTTCGACAAAAAAATTGCGCTTCACAAAACACCGTAAAAACGGATATCAAATCAGCGTTGTGAGATACTCGCTTGAAAATTTACTTTAAAATTGACGGTTACTGAAGTCAAAACAACAGTAATTTTTATTCGTCAAAAATATCATCAAAACAACACGCTTCAAAAATATACTACCGGCGTAAAAATTTCCGTTATAAAAATAACGGCGTAAAATACGTTTTAAAACATAACACCGGTTGAATGTAAATTAACGTTGGTCTACAATGCGATATGTGCATTAAAATATGGCACTGCCTGGCACTATATTTCATCTTGCACAGAAAGTATGACATGCTCGCAGAAATTAAGAAACGAAAATTAACCTGGATACTGCCATTTTCACGTACGTGCTACACTGTAGAATGGAAATTAACTTAGAACCTGATTCTAGTGTACACTTTTGAATGCAGTGATGAAGTTACAACAAAATGACCTGGCAATTATTCGATTGCACAAACTAAAGGATTTTGTACATGCCTACAACTTATATTTAAAATGTAGTTAATAAAATATAGATGACTACAGGCATGTAAAGTAAAAATGGATGCACGACATATTTATAAGGCATGGTTGCATAGTTATAATATGGCTACAGGCATATAAAGAAAAGTAGGCAACTTAAACCATGCAAAATAAGGGACCCACGAAATAAAATACAACAAAAAGGTGGAGGTGATATTAAACAATGAAACAAAGAGGCAACCAACAAAGCAATGTTTGGGACGTACAAACTAAAGCGATAATTAGGTGGTACTATTCACAAAGAAGGGATTTGCATTAAAGTCCAAGGTAATGTGTTCAATTGCACATAGGAAAGGGCTAGTTGCTTCTGTTGAGTGCGTGACTAACAAATCAAGGTGCAGCAAGATATTAAAGCGCGGACTTCAAAACAACGAAGCAAAGAAGAAACAACAAGATATTAGGAGCAGCCACCATATCAAATAACACCATATAAAAACAATCATATTAGGTGCACGAAAACAGATACATGCTGAGCAAAAATATTTTTCGCAAACAACATGTTTGCACGCACGGTTGCCATACAATACATCATTTACACGAAAATGAATGGAAAAATATGATCACATGAAATAATTAATGGCCTAGCATAAATTGGTGCGCAAACGTGAAGAAAAATGTGAAAACAATGATCTGAACTATATTTTTGCTTTTGTATGCCCGACACTTGTACGCGTTCTTTATTTTCGTATCTATGCTTGGACCTGGAATTTTAATGCAAAACTTATTTGTACGCAACTAAAGAAAATAAGAAATAAGAACTTGAACTTGAATTATAGTGTACGCAGGGCCGGTCCACAAGGTTTGGTTGCCCAAGGCAACACCAAATTTTGTTGCCGCTATGGCAATTTTTTTCTTTCCTTTTTGCAACATGGAAACATAAATAAATCATGAATTCCCTACTATGTGCTATAAAGTAATATACTAAAATACAAGAACTTGTAAGATTTGTAAGCAAATATTTACTTTGTAACATTTGTCTTTTGTACTGTGCATGTGTAGTTTATAGTACTATTTTATATTGTTTAGTACTACAATATAATGCTGAGTTTACTTAAATAAGACATCTTAGTTTGTACTTTGTAGGAGAGTACCAATATTTTTGTATTGTGCACAAAATTAATATATTAAACTATGTAGTTCATTATCACAATCTTATATTGTGTTCAGTACAACTAATTTATATCTATGGGGGGTTGCCTATTCTAAGGGGGTTGCCCTAGGCATTTGCCTAGCTTGACTGCCCCTAGAACCGGGCCTGAGTGTACGTGTACAATTGAATTAACCAAAGAAACTGGGCAACAAATTCGCAGCACTGAATGAAACAGAAAAATATCTGGGAACAAAGATTTTAAATTAGAAATGTGAGTTGCACTCACCTTAGATTTGCTTTGAAATCAGTTTGCAACAAGAATTTAACATAGAACAAAATTATTTGACCGCCATTAAAGCTTTTTCTGAGCACTGGAAGAACGATAAAGAACGCAAGCTACTGGAAAGAATTTGAAACAAACTGAATGATGAAGGCTACACTACTATTTTTTCCAAATGTGCACAAGTCAAGGCCAAAGGTACATTATCATTTAATGAAACGTGCCTTAGAGAAAGAAAAAGTACACTGCTTGCAAAAAAATAATGGTGGCTGTAAAACAAAGTGTGTGTTCACTTTTTCTCTTCAAACCTTTGTTCATAGCAAGGCAAAGTAAAAATATGTGATCAACTTTGCTTTACAACTGGATCCATTTACTTTATAAAATGGAATGTGACAGCACATGTCCTATTTGTATTGAAAAGGACTGTATTCATACGCACGTGAAGGCAACAAAATTTATAACACAACCTAGTTATTTACAAAAGACTTTGCCACCGACTTTACAAATGAATTGCATGCACATTTTTTTCTCAAATTTTAAAAAAAATTTCTATTTAAAATATTTGTTCCGATAGTAATTCAAAAATCACGGTCGTTACAGCATTTCACTCAGAAGATGATTTCCAAATTTTCTGTAAAAAAATGTTCAGGTTTGAAAACATTTTATTATCACGATTTTTAACTGATATAAATTGAAATAAAATTACACAAGAAAATAAACTTTCATATTATCAGATGAAAATTTACCATTTGCTATGTTTAAATAGTCGTATCTCAAATATCAAGTTTTTATTTTTAAAATTTTATTATTTCAAATTTCACAAAATTTCAATTAAATATATAAATAAAACAAATAAAAGTTATTAAAATTTATGGGTTATTACAGGTCTTCATGTCGAGATGGGATATGTCTATTGTAGTTTGCAGCCTGAAACTATACAACATCTCTTCTTTGAATGCCATGTCATTAATGATTTATGGAGCATGTTGATGAATATAGTTGGTAGAATTAATTTTAGCATTAACAGCAGTTTATTAAAGAGGTGTTGAAGGAGAGAAATACTATTATATTTCGACCATGCAAAAGGAAGAACTATGATCAGCTGAAAGGACACATGCTCGAAGAAATAAGGGATGGATTAAAAGTGGTTCACTTTTCTTTTGATCCTAGCATTTTAGCATTGCTAAACTAATGCCTGCTGTGTTCTTGTTTTTTTAGGGTTTCTGTTTTTCTTTTTCCTTTTTGCCGCGCCTTGTTTTCCTCTGTTTTTCATTGTGTCTTGCCTGTGTGTTTGGTGAGCACTTTTGTTTTTCTCTATTTGCTGTATTTTTCCTCTTAGTGGTGTAGCAATAAAATTGTAGGGGGCCATTCAACCCGTCGGCTTTGCCAAAAAAAATCCTTACTTACCTTTATTATTACCAAATTAACTTTACAATTATTTCAAATGATTGAAATTACTTTAAATAGTCATCGATTACATTAAATTAACATTATTAAATTACATTCTAATTATTTCCCATAAATAAATCATAAATTTTAATTTCTTCTCATATTAAATTCCAAAATCTTATTTAATTTAATATTTTTATCGAAAATTACGGGTCGTTAGACTCTCCCCACCCAAAACTTTTCGTCCTTGAAAAGGGAAAAGAAGGAATTTAAGGAATTAATATATTTTATTCAAAGTATTCAATTTATAAACAATTAATTTACATAAATAAATAATTTGAATAAAATATATCAATTTATAAACAATCAAATCTTCATATGCAAGTTAATAAAAGTTTGAAAAACATTTCCACTTTCACAAAATTTTCCAAGTCAAAATTTCACGGAAAATTTCGGTAGATTCTCTTTAGTACGGAGAGGTTTGAGAGAAATAATAATATCAATAATAACAATATATATATATATCACATTTCAAAATAAAATATCCTAAACCATGGGAAAACAATATAATATCGCTAGAAAACCGTAATCTGAAAACGTACTATTTGTCGGACAAACAACGCTTATTTATGAAACCAAAAGCAGTAGCTATTGCTTCCATAAATATGTATTTCACTTATAAAATCCAAAATAGTGAGAATTATGTATAAGAGAAATATTTAGTTGTTTCAATCAATAACAAACAAACCAACACAACATAACAATAATCACTTGCAAACAAAACCATACAATCATCACATGCAATAAAAGTAATCAACCATCCATCCATAGCAACTAAAACAAATGGTTTGTTCGGTTTCACAAACTTTTAATCGTATAAAATGATAAATAACTACTAAGTATACCATACACTCAACAGTCTTAGATAAAACTTAATAGATTATTCATACAACCTTAACAATTAGAAGTATCCTTTCCCAAACCATCCCATACGCCAAAACAAACAACAATTTCAAATATCATTTAAGTTTATTCTTATTAATTTCCTTTCATATCATTTACTATTC
This sequence comes from Allium fistulosum, assembly GCA_030737815.1. Lineage (NCBI taxonomy): Eukaryota > Viridiplantae > Streptophyta > Magnoliopsida > Asparagales > Amaryllidaceae > Allium > Allium fistulosum. Next base: position 243,971,463 of record CM060902.1, read on the forward strand.
ATTTGTTTTCTTTCGTTCATACAATGATTATTTAATTAATTTACATTCATCACTTACAAAATTCATTTCCCATTCATTTGTACAATGCCGTTTTCTCTTTTTATTACTTTACATTCATTGCTTACATAAGTTATTTCCATTTCAATTATTAGATTATCCATTATTATGTAAGTCTCTTTACAATTTAATTCACCGTTAATAGATTCTTTGTTTTTCACATTCATTTCATCCATATATAGTATTATTGAATATTAAGTCCATCTCTAAATCATTTCAACATTTTATGAAGTTATAATCATTCAATTAATATAGTATTCACTTTTACTATTTACTTCAAATATAAATAGCTTCAAACGTTAACTTAAGTTTATAATCATTTACTTAAGTTATATTCAGTTTTACTATTCAATTCAGTTATTAATCTTTTCAAAACATTATCTTATTCTTATAACATTTCTTGTACATCAAGATTCTTATTTATAGAAATAACTCCATTGAACACTTTCATTACTTAACTTTCGCTTGTATAACATTCTATTACATATTCCTATTTAACATTACAACTTTTAACATTCCTGGTAAGTTATATATATGTTTTAAGAATGTAATTAAATATTACACACGTTTACCTTTTCATTTTAGTTAACAAAATATTCAATAGTTGCATCTTCTAATTTTCATTATTCTTTAATTTTCAAGTTTCCAATTTCTTATATATTTCATTAATCACTTAGCATCTAATTACTTATATTTATCTTCATTTTAAAACTTACAATTATTAAAATAGTTAAGATTTCATTTCACTACAATAATTGAAATTTCCAATTTACAAAAAACATAAGAACTAAATACCGGGTCCTTTTAAATCATTTTAAAATAATATATATACCCATAACTTATATATATCCAATCATATTTAGAAATTAAAATTTAAGATTTGTTTATCAAAACAAATGTGCAGTAAAACTACCACAGTGATCTTACCACTTTGAAATTCGAAAATGAACATCGATGATGCGTGCATTCATCACCGAAATTATTTTCCAACGACAGAGAGGGGAGTACAGAACTTATTTCCTTTAAAAATTCTTTTTAAAACTTTCTTTCAATCATATTGAAATATTTATATTAGAAAATACTTCCAAATAATAATAATATCGTATTTCAAAATCTTTCGAAAGAAATTTTCAAAATCCCGGAACTTAAGTTCTAAAATTTCCAATTCATATTCATTTTATTTACAATCCCATTTTTGCAACTAATATTTATAAATTTCACTTCCTAGCAACAACATATCATGTCCAACTATATCACTTATAAAAATTATTCTTTTATATACAAAATATAATACTAGGAAAAATTATTTCATTTACCTAAATTTCAAAACAATATTGTGTCGGTCTGCCCTATAAAGTGTTTAGAAATCACTATCGATGTCATAGCGTCCTATGTACCGACTGGAATTTATAAATACTAAACAGAACAAATTAACACAATATAAAACATTTTATAACACTATCAAGTACGTTCTCTCATATATATATATATATATATATATATATATATATATATATACTCAACGACTCATTCTAGGGTATTAATGATCATTTTTTATTGATCATTAAAAAAATGTTCATTATGAGTCAGACCCCACAAAGCTAAAGTTATCGCTAAACCTGGCTCTGATACCAAATGTAACGACCCACCTTTTAGATGGTTTAAATCGATAATAAACCACACATGTCAAACTCAAACCATTCAAAAGGGAGGATTGTTTTGGGGTAAATGTAACATCCCACTATTCTGGATCATTCAAATCGACAATAAGTCCACACATGTCGGACTTGAATACTTCAAAACAGTGGATTGTTAAGAAAATTTGGAGCAAATAAAAATGAAACACAGAATCACAGACACAGAATATCAGAATAACTCGCATTGGAAATAAAATACCATAATAGTTCATGAATTTACTATATACATACTCTCGAAATAGATACAAAATATCATAGTCTGAAAAGCAAATACAACAGAAGTCTGAATACATAAGTCACTAATACACCAGCAAAGGCTAAATAGGAAATAACCAAAATGGAAATGGATGACAGATAGATAAATAAGCTCCAGTAAATCTCTAGCTCTAGAAGGTGAATCAGAGCTGTGATACTCAGGCTAACCAGAGCGTAAAGCAAAACACAAAACTCTCGATTCAGGACATACATACTTATACAATGTAAACCAACTCAAGTGAACTGTAATAGCAATGCACAGGTAACTTAAAGGATGCTTAGGATCACCCATCCTTTATGGATCCGTTAAACTATCTAATAAGCAGTAATATACGACATTATAATAATGTCCAAAGTAAAGTAAACTATGCAAAATAGTAGTGTTAATGTGACTGGTGTAGCGCAAAGCTACAACAATTGCCCACCTCTAGCCACACTTTATAACATCCAACCGTTATTATAACCCGTGGTTATAAATTTCAAAATGGTTATACTTCAAATCCAAATAATTCATTTAAAACATTTAAAAGTGAAGTCATTATACTTTCAAATCAAAATATTCAATTCCCAAAATTTTAGCAATTTCTAAGTTCGTTTATTCAATTATAATATTTCAAAACATTGTATTTTCAGCATTCGCAGCACTTAGAAAATGCTGCTGTAAGTATAGTGATACATTTGAAAAACAGTTCATTTCAGAATTGGCAGCACTTATAAACTGCTGCTGTAAGTATAGTGGAAATTTGGAAAAACAACATATTCAGAAACAGCAGCACTTACAGAATGCTACTGTAGCTACAGCGTTGATGGAAAACCAATATATTTCAAAATCTGCAGCACTTATGAACTGCTGCTGTAGAGACAGTAGTAGTTTGAAACAATACACTGAAACCACAGCATTTCTGGAGTGCTACAATTTCCGTTATAAGTTGTACCATAACATTTTATACAATATATCTTCAACTTTTATCATTTTAAATTATCAACTTATTCCACTTTTTTAAAAAAATTATCAGGACATCATTTAACTTATAAATGTAATAAAATAACATTTATTAATAAATATTTAATTAAATTATAATTCATTTACATTAAGTCAAAATTCACTATAAGTTGCCTAACTTTTATTTTAACAAATAACTTGATATTTTCTTTTACTTTAAAAATATCCATTACATAAATAAATAATTTAATTACTAAGTTAAGCTTAAATTTTCCATTTTAACTCAAATTTCAATTATTAAGTTAAATCAAAATTTTAAATTACAATTTAACCCATTTATCAACTTATAAAATTTTAACTTATCGAGAATCACTATTTAAATCATTTATATCCAATTTAAGTCAAAATTTCATATTTTTACATCTAAAATACTTAATAATTTCTAAAATCCCATTTTTAATCAAATTTCAATTATTAAGTTAAATCAAATTTTTAAATTACAATTTAACCCATTTATTAACTTATACAATTTTAACTTATAGAGAATCACTGTTTAAATCATTTAAATCCAATTTAAGTCAAAATTTCACATTTTTACATTTAGAATACTTAATGATTTTTAGAAAAATCATACTAATATTAACCACGGGTCTGTATAATATTTTCTAACCTAGGTCAAGTGATAGGGATAATATATCATTTCAATCCGTAATATAAAAGAAAAATCCGGGTTCTATCATTTCAAACTCGCAATCCCAAGTCGAATAAAAATAAAAATCGCTTGAGCCTATCATTTCAGCTCATAACAATTTTTCCTTATTCTAATGTCCGTTCGGGTATGTATCATTTAAACTCATAGTGATTCTATACTAACAGGGAACTTGCAGTGTGAGAACAGAAAATAAATAAACAAAAAACATATCATATGATGTCGAGTGATGTAACAGGTATATAAACAGGTTATATCATTATATAATGTCAGATAATAGGCAGATGTGAACATATAACATACCAACTACTACAATTCAAATGACATTGTTTCACATTTATATAAGTACAATTTGTCGAGACTGATTGTAACAACCCGCCACTCATTCTACAGAATGACGAATCATTAATAAGAAAGAAAGGGGTGAGAAGTAGAAAAGAAAAGAAGAGAAAGAAAACAAACACAAATACTCACAGCGGAAACGGAATAAAATATAATATATCACATAACTATTACATAGTATCATCTATCAGAGTTACACAGATTACACATCACATACTAGACAGTTATAAACATCTGTCTAGTTATTACAACTCAATACAAAACAAAGATCTAAACAAGATCAACACAGCGGAAACTACTATCTATCTACAACGCCGAAGCCTCCTGCTCCATTGCTCCTCCAGATTACTCGTCAAGGCTAAACCTGAATCCCTTGGCTACTCGTAAAAATTTGAGTACCCAAGAGTTTATAAAACAGAAATAAACAACTTGGGTCAGACATGGGTCTGGTGTGAGTAACAGGTTAAACTTGTTTAACTTCAAAACCTTTTTGAAAGAAAAGGTATCACGTAAGACTCCCCACAAATAAACATGGGTAAGTTTTTACCTTACGCTAACCAAAACATTTGATAGGAAATTCGATTGTATTATAATAGGGTCTAGGGTTTTCAAATAAATATGAAATAGCTGAAATTGTTACATTATTAAATTCCAGCATACTAGCCAACAAAGTGGGTTATACAATCAAGTCCGTTATCACTTATTGGAAATTGGATTCCATACAATGGCAGGGCTACCGGGGTACCGCCCATCACAGTACGTGGCCTAGATCACCGTACCGAGGATCACTCCCAATTCCCTGCAACACAAGGTCGGAACATCCCTTACTGGATAATTCCCGCACAAGATACCTCACGGTTGGGATCAGCAACCGCACCACTAAGTCGAAAATAGAAAGGGACATCTAGACAGAGGTAACCTTGTCCTACTTGGGTGCTACCCACTAACCTTGCTGCACCTCCCCTATTTTAGCCATTCCCGGTTTGTGAGGCTTGAGGCTACGATTACCTTTAAAAAGAACACATCTATCTTAGAATGCTCATCGTCCACCTGACGATGTGCTGAAAGCATTCAATCCATACAAGTTCGTTCCGGGTTCGAACGAAACCGAAGGCATTATCTCGTTACACTCGTTTTGGAATCACCCTCAGAGTTAACGACAATAACCCTTGCACTCTGAATCTTCATCTTCTCTTGATTCACGAACTATCGCTAATTTGGATCGATGTGGTATTCGGGTCTCCAGACCTGGAAATCCGGTATACGGAAACCCGATCCCGGTCTCATCGAAATCCAAAGCGTATCTTTTAAGGCCAAGTTGTTTTAAAGGTTAAAACAATTCAATTCATTATCTTTATACACAAAGAAAGATAATTCCCAACAGATAATCAACATTATCAGATAATTCATACAATTCAACTAACATCCATATCATACAGCATATATCTCATCAGAGATATCAATCAATGCCAAGTATTCAATACTATCACTCATTCATAAGTAATGATTTATAACGTCTCTAATTAATTTTAAGTAAATTAAATTAATTACTTCATTCTATAAATCCTGCTTACTTAACCATTAATTAATTTCAAATCAATTAATCATCTCTAATTACCTTTTTCAATTAATCATCTTTGATTAATTATCTTTTAATTACCTTCAAGTAATTTATCCTTAATTAATTACTCAAATTAATTAACCTTAACCACTTATAATAATTAACCTTTAATTACTTCATTAATTAATTAACTAAAATTAATTTAATTAATCAACTATAATTAATTATATTAATCCTTAATTAATTACATTAATTAATCACTTCATTTATTAATTATTACTTAATTAATCAATCTTAATTACATCATTAATTATATTAATTAATGATCCTTAATTACAACTTAATTATTAATTACCTAATTAAATTAATTACATTAAGTAATTAACTTTTAATTAAACAACATTTATTAATCACCTTGATTAATCTTCAATCAGTAATTAATTACCCTTAATTACTTTCATTAACTAAATTAATCACTCCTTAATTAATTCCTTAATTAATCTCTTGATTAATTTTTTCAAAGTAATTAACTCAAATTACTTCTATTAATAAAATCATTTATTCAACTAATTACTTCCAGTAATTATCTTATTATTTACTTCCCTAAATAATCTTACCTTAATAATTACATTAAGTAATTATTATCAAATCATCTCTTGATTATTCTTAATTAATTAAACTCAATTAATTAACTTAACAAATCAAATTAACTTCAATTAATTACAATAAGTAATTAATTCTTAATTACTTCCATTCAGTAATTATATTTAAACAAATTCTATAATTGATTATCTTTAAATTAATTAATCTAATTAATTATTAATATTAATCACATTAATTAATTATTTAATAATCCATAGTTAATGACTTCATTAACTACTATTTAATTACTTTCCTTAAGTAATTAACTTATATTAATTATTATTAATTCTAAATTAATAAATCTTAATAATCAATTAATTAATCTCTAATTATTTAATTAATTAAGTGTTAACCATAACTTAATTAATATTTAATTATTTATTAATTAATTCCTAACCATTAATTAATACTCTAATTTATAATCCTTAATTACAATTTAATTATTCTAATTAATAAATCTTAATCATTAATTAATTAGTATAAACCTTTAATTACCTATTTAATTAATCCAAATGATTAATTAATCAAATAATTTAATTATCTAATAAATCTCCTAATAAATTAAATAAACACAAGTCTTTAATTATTTTAAGATAAACTTTATTCTTATTGATAAACAAGTTATCATTTACCATTCATATTTGAAACATCCATTTCAAATCTACTTGTAAATTTCATTTTAAATTCTGTATTTAAAATGAATACCAATTCATTTTTAACAAAGTTTTTAAAACCAATTTAAAAACTTTTACTTACTAAAAAATTTTATCTCTTATAAAAGAAATTTAAGAAGAGTTTAAACCAATTTCCTTTTTATTTTTAAACATTTAATTAAATCTAACTATCATTTAAAACCTATTTAAAACATATAAATTTATAACTTATTTATTTCAAATCTTTAAGATTCAAACCCAACTTGAATCTACATAGTTAAATTTTTGATTCAAATTCTAGTTTAAAATTTTCTTTACAATTTAAACCCAGATTAAAGTTTTAAAAACCAGACAGTTTTAAAAACCTGTCAACACAAAAGTGCTCGAGTCTAACCTAATCTGCTTCGAGTCCCCACCCTAGTTTCCCCGAGTCTCCCTCGCAAAAACACTCAAAAGTCTCGAGTCCTTCCTGCCACTTGAGTCCAACCTTCCAGCTACACTACTTCGAGTCACACATCAAAATCCCCGAGACTCCCACGAACAAACCCGAGAAAAACTTGCATTCGTCTTCTCCAGTGAAACAGACTTCACCCAGATACAATCTTCGATCTCGTGCACGTGCACGGTCACCTACGGCAACTCCGATCATCGACGACGACTCCATCATCTCGACTATCACTCGCGAACCAGAATACGACAATCCCTTCTTCGATTCCTACTCGAATTCAAATTCGAGCATTCATCCAACCTGGAACAAGAACCCATCACTACTGACCAAACCTGGCAACATCGCTCGTGACCAACCAACCACCTGTCATCGCCTCGTCTTCGCAAACCCGACCACCAGAACTCCTCCAACTCCGGTCATCGCTTCAACTACCTCAAAGCTTCAATTTCCCAAAATATCTCAAAGCTCGATCCATCAACGAAGACAGACGAAACAAATTCATGCCTTACTTAAAACTAGGTTTAAAAATTTCAAACCCAAATCATTTTTGCCTTACTACCTTAAAAATCCTCCTGACAATTTTCCTATCATCCATGATCATTCCACTACCATTACTAAAGATTTCGAACTTCCAATTTCACTGAGATGATCAAAATCACCAGAATTTCATTTCTAACTTAAACCAGAACTGCTCTTATTATACTAGACTAAAAACTATGATATTCATGCTAAAAATCATGTTATCACCTATCTATTCCATATATAATCCTGAATCTATAAATTACCCAGTTCGAATTTTTACATTTTATAACATGCACTGTTATTTTAATTTACAGAGGCACTCAGGTTAAAGTTTTGACTTAATTAAACCCTTTAAACTTTAGTTTATTACAAATCAATCATACTTTGTTTGTAAATTAAGTCCTTACAAAAACTAAATACAGAGGTAAGAGATTTTTAAAAGAATTTCTTAAGTCTGGGCAACAAACAGAACAGAGAACAATATCATACATGCACACCTATATACATTCATGTATATTCAAAATCATCTACAAACATTCACATCCAAACACTATTTATCACAGAATTAAACATGCATCATAATTACTTAAGTTAATTTAAGTAAGAATGTTACTCACCAATAAAAATGGAGACAGAGCCTTATTCTTTTGAAATAGTTTTTGAAACTGTAGACTGGCAAGCTTCTTGAATTTGATTTTAAAACTTGAATTGTTGAATCTTTAAATTGCTTTAAATCTACACGCATGTTGGCTTCCAGGTTGATGATTGAATGCAGACAGCTTTAAAATGATTCCAGAATTTCTTCCAGACTAAAGAACATGCAGGCTGATTCTTGATTTAGATTTGGGAAAATGGTTTACAGAGATTTGATGTTAATAATCTCTGGTTTGAGGAATTTGAAAATCAGGTTTTTGATTTTAGATTAGAGAAAGATTATTGATTTCTCTTGGCTTTTGAAAAAAATGAGAAGATTAGAAAGAATGGGAAAATGAAGAAATGCAAATGTTAATATACATGTATATTTTTGATTTTATAAAATAAAAGAAAATGAAAATAAATAAGGACACTTGTCCTATACATTTGTTACTTAAATTACACATGTTTTACAAAGCTTTAGATAAATGACACATGTCTTATAAGTAATTACTCATATTTCTATTTATTTTAAAAGTTATTTAAAAAGCCTTTTTCTTGTTTATTTAAACACTTATCTATATATATTACTTTTTAAAGAAAAACAAAAGCTAATTATATTTATAAATAAAAGTTTATACAAATATTATAAAATCCAAAACAATTTAAATATATATTCTTTTGAATTTCAAAACTTAAATTCAAATTTAAATAAAATTAAATCCTAAGATTCAATTTAAAAGTTAAGTTATATATATTTACATACACTATTTATTCCATTTAAAAATAACAATCCCTTTTAGCATTAAAATTCATACATATTAAAAATAATACATTATACTTATTATTTGAAATTAACATATTTTATAATTTAAACAAGAGATTATATTATCAAGAAATATTTAAAAGAAATAAAACAAACCAATTTTTGTAAATCTTATCTATTTAAACTTAAGTTAAAAATATCTTAAACCAATTAAAATATTTACCTGAAGTATTTTAAAACTATAAAATTACTTATTTAAATATCTTTGAAAAGTCCAGATTAAATTAAATCTAAATTTCCAATTTACCAAAGCTTCTCTATTTACAATATATACAAATAAATATATATATTCAAATAGAAAATATCTTATTAACTTTTAAAAGATAAAATTTACCAATTAAATACTTATTTCATCAGATTATTAAATTAAACTCAATTTTATTATCAAAGATCATCAATATCAATTTAATTATTTAACAGATTATTAAATTGATATTGCTCAAATTTCCGGGATATTACATTCCTTCCCCCTTAAAATAATTTCGTCCCCGAAATTTAAACAAAGGTAATTTAATAATCTATTTAAGATTTTAATTTTAATTCACAAGCATATACTATCATCCATATGCTAGCAACCATAGCAGCCAATCATCTAATCAAACAATTTTAATTATCTAGACTAAATTCTAGATACTCGAGTTTCCCCAAATATATATATATATATATATATATATATATACCGGGATACTCGCTCTACAAACAATCTAAACAAACAATACTACTAAACTATAAAGCTCCTACTCATCTATATCTACAGAACTAAACAGGATATCAGACTACAGACGAGTCTGACTCAACTACCAAATCTTCCAGAACTGCTGATTCCAAAACCAAAGATAGATCAAATACGTATTCCCTTAGAGATACGTACAACACAATGAATTCCAGTTATCCAAACTGACAATTCAACCAAGTAGACCAATTACTTATCCAAATCAGAACACAGACGAGATCCACACATAACTCTACTTCACAACAACAGTAGATTCTAAACTTACTTCTCCCATCCAGAGATACATTCCAAACTACTTTCGCTGCTCAACTCTGATCTGAGGTAGAACACAAGCACAGACTGGACAACTCAAGAGAACACTCAGACAATCGCAAGTCACTTTTGCGATCAACCCATCCTAATTCCAAACAGACTGTTCTCTCTTTACCAATCAGAACAGCTTACACTTATTTATCCAATTTATCGAAGAAATGGATCCACTCTGCTGCTTCTGAACTTCACTTCCAGAAAAACTGCTCAGCTAGAAAACTTCTTGCCATCACAGAACACTCCGAGTAGCACTGCTGACACTGATGCTCCTATCCAAAGCTCTTCGAGAAACTCAAACTCCAAACCAAAGCAGAAACACCATGCTGAACTCAGCCACAACACCGAAACATTCACACTTCCTTAATCTTGTTCCAAAGAAAACATCTTCGGGAACATCCATCGTCACTGTATCTCATCATACAGCTACTATTACCTGAGGTATCAAGGTACCATCACTCGCTTCTGTTCAACCGACAGATCCAACTTTACTCATCCAAACTTCAAAGATAAACTCCGAACCATTACAGTTTCCTTCGGAGATCGATGAAATCCTTCACCACAGCAAAGCTTACTCGAGACGGTATTGGGTTTACAGTCTCGATATATACTTCCAACCTCAAACATTCAAACTCCAACTATTGGTAATTGTGTTACACACACTACCACCTTATCTACCTTTATAACTTATATTGGAAAACCCGAACAGGTAACCCAATAAATAGGTAGAAATACATAAATATATATATTTAAAATGATATATTTTTTTTATATAGAAATTATTTCTAGGTAAAATTATTTCATCTACCTCTTTAAAACAATATTGTGTCCGTTGGCCTGGTTCAAGTGTTTAGAGATCCCTATTAATAACGTTAGCTACTCGTATTGACCAGAATCCATATACCACTCAACCGATCAATTAACACAATATAAAACCATTTTATATAACTAACAAATACGCGCTCTCGTATATATATATATATACTCAGACTCAAATAGGTTGCTACAGATCCTATCTCTAATGAACAATCCTTCTGAACCTAGGTATTCACTCAACCTAGTGCTCTGATATTCAATTAACCAAAAGCTTAGGCATTCGCTCAACCTATGCTCTGATACCACTGTAACAACCCGCCACTCATTCTACAGAATGATGAATCATTAATAAGAAAGAAAGGGGTGAGAAGTAGAAAAGAAAAGAAGAGAAAGAAAACAAACACAAATACTCACAGCGGAAACGGAATAAAATATAATATATCACATAACTATTACATAGTATCATCTATCAGAGTTACACAGATTACACATCACATACTAGACAGTTATAAACATCTGTCTAGTTATTACAACTCAATACAAAACAAAGATCTAAACAAGATCAACACAGCGGAAACTACTATCTATCTACAACGCCGAAGCCTCCTGCTCCATTGCTCCTCCAGATTACTCGTCAAGGCTAAACCTGAATCCCTTGGCTACTCGTAAAAATTTGAGTACCCAAGAGTTTATAAAACAGAAATAAACAACTTGGGTCAGACATGGGTCTGGTGTGAGTAACAGGTTAAACTTGTTTAACTTCAAAACCTTTTTGAAAGAAAAGGTATCACGTCAGACTCCCCACAAATAAACATGGGTAAGTTTTTACCTTACGCTAACCAAAACATTTGATAGGAAATTCGATTGTATTATAATAGGGTCTAGGGTTTTCAAATAAATATGAAATAGCTGAAATTGTTACATTATTAAATTCCAGCATACTAGCCAACAAAGTGGGTTATACAATCAAGTCCGTTATCACTTATTGGAAATTGGATTCCATACAATGGCAGGGCTACCGGGGTACCGCCCATCACAGTACGTGGCCTAGATCACCGTACCGAGGATCACTCCCAATCCCCTGCAACACAAGGTCGGAACATCCCTTACTGGATAATTCCCGCACAAGATACCTCACGGTTGGGATCAGCAACCGCACCACTAAGTCGAAAATAGAAAGGGACATCTAGACAGAGGTAACCTTGTCCTACTTGGGTGCTACCCACTAACCTTGCTGCACCTCCCCTGTTTTAGCCATTCCCGGTTTGTGAGGCTTGAGGCTACGATTACCTTTAAAAAGAACACATCTATCTTAGAATGCTCATCGTCCACCTGACGATGTGCTGAAAGCATTCAATCCATACAAGTTCGTTCCGGGTTCGAACGAAACCGAAGGCATTATCTCGTTACACTCGTTTTGGAATCACCCTCAGAGTTAACGACAATAACCCTTGCACTCTGAATCTTCATCTTCTCTTGATTCACGAACTATCGCTAATTTGGATCGATGTGGTATTCGGGTCTCCAGACCTGGAAATCCGGTATACGGAAACCCAATCCCGGTCTCATCGAAATCCAAAGCGTATCTTTTAAGGCCAAGTTGTTTTAAAGGTTAAAACAATTCAATTCATTATCTTTATACACAAAGAAAGATAATTCCCAACAGATAATCAACATTATCAGATAATCCATACAATTCAACTAACATCCATATCATACAGCATATATCTCATCAGAGATATCAATCAATGCCAAGTATTCAATACTATCACTCATTCATAAGTAATGATTTATAACGTCTCTAATTAATTTTAAGTAAATTAAATTAATTACTTCATTCTATAAATCCTGCTTACTTAACCATTAATTAATTTCAAATCAATTAATCATCTCTAATTACCTTTTTCAATTAATCATCTTTGATTAATTATCTTTTAATTACCTTCAAGTAATTTATCCTTAATTAATTACTCAAATTAATTAACCTTAACCACTTATAATAATTAACCTTTAATTACTTCATTAATTAATTAACTAAAATTAATTTAATTAATCAACTATAATTAATTATATTAATCCTTAATTAATTACATTAATTAATCACTTCATTTATTAATTATTACTTAATTAATCAATCTTAATTACATCATTAATTATATTAATTAATGATCCTTAATTACAACTTAATTATTAATTACCTAATTAAATTAATTACATTAAGTAATTAACTTTTAATTAAACAACATTTATTAATCACCTTGATTAATCTTCAATCAGTAATTAATTACCCTTAATTACTTTCATTAACTAAATTAATCACTCCTTAATTAATTCCTTAATTAATCTCTTGATTAATTTTTTCAAAGTAATTAACTCAAATTACTTCTATTAATAAAATCATTTATTCAACTAATTACTTCCAGTAATTATCTTATTATTTACTTCCCTAAATAATCTTACCTTAATAATTACATTAAGTAATTATTATCAAATCATCTCTTGATTATTCTAAATTAATTAAACTCAATTAATTAACTTAACAAATCAAATTAACTTCAATTAATTACAATAAGCAATTAATTCTTAATTACTTCCATTCAGTAATTATATTTAAACAAATTCTATAATTGATTATCTTTTAATTAATTAATCTAATTAATTATTAATATTAATCACATTAATTAATTATTTAATAATCCATAGTTAATGACTTCATTAACTACTATTTAATTACTTTCCTTAAGTAATTAACTTATATTAATTATTATTAATTCTAAATTAATAAATCTTAATAATCAATTAATTAATCTCTAATTATTTAATTAATTAAGTGTTAACCATAACTTAATTAATATTTAATTATTTATTAATTAATTCCTAACCATTAATTAATACTCTAATTTATATTCCTTAATTACAATTTAATTATTCTAATTAATAAATCTTAATCATTAATTAATTAGTATAAACCTTTAATTACCTATTTAATTAATCCAAATGATTAATTAATCAAATAATTTAATTATCTAATAAATCTCCTAATAAATTAAATAAACACAAGTCTTTAATTATTTTAAGATAAACTTTATTCTTATTGATAAACAAGTTATCATTTACCATTCATATTTGAAACATCCATTTCAAATCTACTTGTAAATTTCATTTTAAATTCTGTATTTAAAATGAATACCAATTCATTTTTAACAAAGTTTTTAAAACCAATTTAAAAACTTTTACTTACTAAATTTTTTTATCTCTTATAAAAGAAATTTAAGAAGAGTTTAAACCAATTTCCTTTTTATTTTTAAACATTTAATTAAATCTAACTATCATTTAAAACATATAAATTTATAACTTATTTATTTCAAATCTTTAAGATTCAAACCCAACTTGAATCTACATAGTTAAATTTTTGATTCAAATTCTAGTTTAAAATTTTCTTTACAATTTAAACCCAGATTAAAGTTTTAAAAACCAGACAGTTTTAAAAACCTGTCAACACAAAAGTGCTCGAGTCTAACCTAATCTGCTTCGAGTCCCCACCCTAGTTTCCCCGAGTCTCCCTCGCAAAAACACTCAAAAGTCTCGAGTCCTTCCTGGCACTTGAGTCCAACCTTCCAGCTACACTACTTCGAGTCACACATCAAAATCCCCGAGACTCCCACGAACAAACCCGAGAAAAACTTGCATTCGTCTTCTCCAGTGAAACAGACTTCACCCAGATACAATCTTCGATCTCGTGCACGTGCACGGTCACCTACGGCAACTCCGATCATCGACGACGACTCCATCATCTCGACTATCACTCGCGAACCAGAATACGACAATCCCTTCTTCGATTCCTACTCGAATTCAAATTCGAGCATTCATCCAACCTGGAACAAGAACCCATCACTACTGACCAAACCTGGCAACATCGCTCGTGACCAACCAACCACCTGTCATCGCCTCGTCTTCGCAAACCCGACCACCAGAACTCCTCCAACTCCGGTCATCGCTTCAACTACCTCAAAGCTTCAATTTCCCAAAATATCTCAAAGCTCGATCCATCAACGAAGACAGACGAAACAAATTCATGCCTTACTTAAAACTAGGTTTAAAAATTTCAAACCCAAATCATTTTTGCCTTACTACCTTAAAAATCCTCCTGACAATTTTCCTATCATCCATGATCATTCCACTACCATTACTAAAGATTTCGAACTTCCAATTTCACTGAGATGATCAAAATCACCAGAATTTCATTTCTAACTTAAACCA
Organism: Allium fistulosum; assembly: GCA_030737815.1. Classification (NCBI taxonomy): domain Eukaryota; kingdom Viridiplantae; phylum Streptophyta; class Magnoliopsida; order Asparagales; family Amaryllidaceae; genus Allium; species Allium fistulosum. Next base: position 243,986,866 of record CM060902.1, read on the forward strand.
GAACTGCTCTTATTATACTAGACTAAAAACTATGATATTCATGCTAAAAATCATGTTATCACCTATCTATTCCATATATAATCCTGAATCTATAAATTACCCAGTTCGAATTTTTACATTTTATAACATGCACTGTTATTTTAATTTATAGAGGCACTCAGGTTAAAGTTTTGACTTAATTAAACCCTTTAAACTTTAGTTTATTACAAATCAATCATACTTTGTTTGTAAATTAAGTCCTTACAAAAACTAAATACAGAGGTAAGAGATTTTTAAAAGAATTTCTTAAGTCTGGGCAACAAACAGAACAGAGAACAATATCATACATGCACACCTATATACATTCATGTATATTCAAAATCATCTACAAACATTCACATCCAAACACTATTTATCACAGAATTAAACATGCATCATAATTACTTAAGTTAATTTAAGTAAGAATGTTACTCACCAATAAAAATGGAGACAGAGCCTTATTCTTTTGAAATAGTTTTTGAAACTGTAGACTGGCAAGCTTCTTGAATTTGATTTTAAAACTTGAATTGTTGAATCTTTAAATTGCTTTAAATCTACATGCATGTTGGCTTCCAGGTTGATGATTGAATGCAGACAGCTTTAAAATGATTCCAGAATTTCTTCCAGACTAAAGAACATGCAGGCTGATTCTTGATTTAGATTTGGGAAAATGGTTTACAGAGATTTGATGTTAATAATCTCTGGTTTGAGGAATTTGAAAATCAGGTTTTTGATTTTAGATTAGAGAAAGATTATTGATTTCTCTTGGCTTTTGAAAAAAATGAGAAGATTAGAAAGAATGGGAAAATGAAGAAATGCAAATGTTAATATACATGTATATTTTTGATTTTATAATATAAAAGAAAATGAAAATAAATAAGGACACTTGTCCTATACATTTGTTACTTAAATTACACATGTTTTACAAAGCTTTAGATAAATGACACATGTCTTATAAGTAATTACTCATATTTCTATTTATTTTAAAAGTTATTTAAAAACCCTTTTTCTTGTTTATTTAAACACTTATCTATATATATTACTTTTTAAAGAAAAACAAAAGCTAATTATATTTATAAATAAAAGTTTATACAAATATTATAAAATCCAAAACAATTTAAATATATATTCTTTTGAATTTCAAAACTTAAATTCAAATTTAAATAAAATTAAATCCTAAGATTCAATTTAAAAGTTAAGTTATATATATTTACATACACTATTTATTCCATTTAAAAATAACAATCCCTTTTAGCATTAAAATTCATACATATTAAAAATAATACATTATACTTATTATTTGAAATTAACATATTTTATAATTTAAACAAGAGATTATATTATCAAGAAATATTTAAAAGAAATAAAACAGACCAATTTTTGTAAATCTTATTTATTTAAACTTAAGTTAAAAATATCTTAAACCAATTAAAATATTTACCTGAAGTATTTTAAAACTATAAAATTACTTATTTAAATATCTTTGAAAAGTCCAGATTAAATTAAATCTAAATTTCCAATTTACCAAAGCTTCTCTATTTACAATATATACAAATAAATATATATATTCAAATAGAAAATATCTTATTAACTTTTAAAAGATAAAATTTACCAATTAAATACTTATTTCATCAGATTATTAAATTAAACTCAATTTTATTATCAAAGATCATCAATATCAATTTAATTATTTAACAGATTATTAAATTGATATTGCTCAAATTTCCGGGATATTACAGTGATAAACTCACCTTTTTAAAGCTAGAGACAACAATCAAACACAAGACAAACTACTCCGAAAAGCACGACAAAGTACGAATCAAATACGAGTGGATGGAGAGCCAAGATTCAATCTTGTAACAAACAATTACAAAACATATATAAGAATATGATTATACAAAGAATTTAGACTTAAATCAAAATCAAAATATGAACAAAGAGGAGCAGAATGACTTAACCAAAGCAAGTAGGCTCGGCCACTTCCAAAATAGGCTAGACCATCATCAAATGAGCTCGACTATCATGGTTTGAGGCAACTAGGCTCGGCCTGGGTTACAAATACACACGGCTAAGCAAAGGAATGTGAAGGGATTGGCAAGTAAAAGTCAAGTGAAGGCAAAAGGTCAAGGGAAAGTGGAAGGTCATGCACACATGGGTTCGGCCTTATGTCTAAAGTGGCTCGGCCATGGTGTGATGGGCTTGGTCAGGTGGTCATAAGGCACGACTTGGGGTGGTGTAGATCATGGCAAGGAAATGAAGGTGGGATTTGGTGATGGCCAAGGCAACAAAAGGGGAAGGTGATGATCAATATGCTCGGCTTGGGTTTGATGCAAGGGGTGGTGGGTTTTGATAAAGGCAAGTCATGGCATGGGTTAAGTCAGATCATGGTGGGGCCATGGAAGGTGGTGGTGGAGGTGATGGTGAAGGAGATGAGGTCGGTTAGGAAGGATGCATGGCCGAACTTGCTTGAGAATAAAAGAAAAGAGAAAAGAGAAGAGAAAGAGGAAGAAGATGTAACAACCCTGTATTTTACAAATATTCTTAAATTGATTTTTTCCAGATTCAAAAGCTTTATTTATGAAAAAGAATAAATTTTGTTATTTTAAATATAAAAACTTTGACTTTGATGTGGATTAGAATTTCAAATATGACTAAATTTAATATTTCCTGAAAATGTGAATTTTGGTCAATAGTCAAACTTTGACTTTTAAGTTTAAATTTTAAATTTTATCTTTTATTATGAAAATAGATTTAATAACTTGAATACTGCTTTTTGTTTCGTTGAAAACGGAGTTAAAATGTAAAAGTTATGTACATTTCAATTTTTAGTATAATTTGTTTTATTGTGCAATTTTGCCTATTTTAAATTTTATAAATCATATTTTCTTTCTTATTATTTATTTTAATATGTGTCAATATGTTAATTTATGTATATTTTCATCTCAAAATAGTTTTAAAAATAATAATAGAATTTTCCAAAATTTACTATGATGATTTCCTATTTTTAAAGGCAGTTTTCCTATTTTCTGCTATTTTCTCCATTTTAAAATTATATGTAAATTAAATTTTTAATATTTATTTTGTGAATATATTTTTATTTTATGTTATTATTTATGTTTAAAAATATATTACAAGCTCATATGAATTTTCTAAAATTTATTCTATTCAATTTCAAATTTTCTAGACTAGTTTACTATTTTTAAGCAATTTCCTTAATTCTTTTTATATTTTCTTTAAATTTAATTATATATTTTTATTTTATTTCACTTTGTTTCGGTTTTTAGATGTACTTGCTGAATTTTATTTCATTTTATTTGATTTAAAAGAAAAGGAAGTATGGAAGGTTTTAAAAGCTAAGAAATGTAAAGTCGTTTCACTGTTTCTTTTACCGTTTCTTTTTCAATCAATACATCAGTTATTTTGGCCGTTCCTTATACTTTCTTCAGCTGTACCTCTCTCTTATTCACGTGAAAAACTTCTCAAAATTTCAGTTCTCATCTCCTAAAACTCACGGCTAAGAAAAATTTGCCAATGGCTTCCATTCTCTACTTCTTCTCTTCACTTTTCCTCTTTTCTTTCAATGATTTTGCTTGATCTCTTCACATGTTTGCTTGGCCTAACCTCTACCACCTTCATCCCCATCATCACCTCCTCCATCTACTACAGCAAACACTCCCTTCCCTCTGACCAAGACAGGCCATGACCTTCCACTTGAAGCCATCACCACAAAACTCCACAAAACATTGCCTAGACCACACATATCATCACCTACCCTCCATATCTTGCTTTGGCCACCCCCTTAGCCACCACCACCACTTGCTACATGACCTTTGGCTGCTGCTGCACCATCACCCTCCACTGTCCAGACCTGTACCATGCAAGGGCCGAGCCCCACTTGCCTTTGGATGAGCCAAAATTGCACCAAAACTCCACTTATTTTGCCTTGACCCTTTGTCTTATTCATATGTAACTCCTACCATCATCATCTCCTTGTTGCCATGCTATTTTGATGCCATAAACTGAGATTATGTCCAGCTATGGCTGAGCAAAAGATCCCCTTGGTCAAGCTCTTGAATGGTTAAAGAAAGGTCGAATCACCTTGCCCTTTGTTGCTTTTTATTTCAAGTCATTTCGATATTGTTTTGTGTTACATATTTATGTATACATTGTCTTGTTTTGTTTATATGTATACAAGGCAATTATATTTGGCTCTCCACTCTCAAATCATATTCATGTGGTCGTGCCTTCAAAGATTCTGTGTTGTGTGTTTGGTCGTCATCTCCAGCTTAAACAAGTGAGTTATTCTCACCAGACAATATGTACCTATATAACTAGTAAATTGACACCCTGTGAATCTGTAGAAATATATTATCATGTTATACTTGACTATATTATGATCATATGATGTTTATACACCTGTTATATCATATGTTACTGTTATTTAATGTTATTCTGCTATTTATACCAGTTATCACCATTGCAAGTTCCCTGTAGATTAGAATCACTATGTGTTGAAATGATACATACCCGAACGGACTTTAGAATAGGGAAAAATCGTTATGGGCTGAAATGATAGGCCTGGATGGTTTTTATTTAATTTATTTTAACTTGGGATTGTGGGTTTGAAATGATAGAACCTGGATTTTTCTTTTTAAACTGCGGATTGAAATGATACATATCCGTATCACTTGACCTATGCTAGAAAACTATATACAGGCCCGTGGTTATTTTATAAAGTGTTTTGAATATTTTTAAGTATTTTAAAAATATAAATTTATGAAATTTGATTTAAACATATTTTGAAATATTTTGAATTAAAGAAATTATGATTTTTCTATGTGTTAAAAATGTAATTAATGAATGGTTTAACTGGATTTTTGAAATATAACTTAAGTTGGAAATTTGGAATTTTGGTTAAAAATGATATTTAAGTTATATAAATAAAATGGATATTAAATTTTATTTGGAAATGGTAAATATGATAATTTGATTAAATTTGAATTTAAGTGATTTATTAAAGTATTATTGATTTTTCTATGAATTTAAGTGGTTAAATAAATGAATGTTTAAAAGTGATCTTTTAAAATATAACTTGACTAGGAAATGTGAAATTTGGTTTTAATTAAAGGTTAAGTTAATTAAATAAAATTGGAAATTTAGTTAAATTGTGAAATGGTAATTGAAATTTGAAGTGTTAAGTTTATTTGTTGAAATGTGAAGAATTGGACACTTTTACACTAAAATTTATTAAGTAAATTGTTGAAAATTGGATTTGATTATAAGAAATTTATTATGAAAAGATATATGATAAATGATATGTAAATGAACATTTTAAACGTTGAAACATGATTTTAAAAATGTTTATGTGTTTTAAGTTAAAGTTATTTAATTGCTGGAAATACACTAACACCTGAAATCTACTTTTAATAGCATTTAGAAATGCTATAGATTCTGTTTTGAACTAAAATTGTGTAAAAAGAGCTATTACAGCATTTCTGAAATGCTGTAGTTGTTGTAGTGGAACTTATAGGCTAATATTGAACTCAGGCCTATTATAGCATTCTCTGGAAATGCTATAATGGTCTGCAGTCTTTGCTGAAACCAAATTTAACCCTTGTTTTGAAATATGAACTACCGCAGTACTTCTGAAATGCTGTCTTTTCTGTTTTGAACTATAATTCAACTAAAACTGAGTTTTAACAGCAGTTTTAAGTGCTGTCTTTGCTGAATTAAAAATGTTTTCAAATATAACCTATAGCAGTTGTTTTTAAATGTTGTGAAATGCTGAAATTTTAATAATTAGGGTTTTTGACTTAGTAAACGAACTCAGAATGGTTTGAAACTTTGGAAATTGAATACTTGATTTGAAAATATAATAATTACACTTTTAAAAGGTTTAAATGAATTATTTGATTGGAATATAAACTATTTAAAAGGTGACTTGAAATGATAATAAATGAAGTATATCTTTAAATTTAAAAGGTATTTAAAGTTGAATATTTAGATTTGAACTCAAATGATATTTGGAATATTAAATGATTTGAAATGAAGTTTTGAAATGATATTTTAAAAATATGGAAATGGTTTGGAATTGATTTAATCTTTATTTTGATAAAGATTTGGATTTGAAATGATATTCTATTTTGAAGTATAAACTGTTTTTAAAAGTTATAACCACGGGTTATAATAACGATTGGTTGGCAAAGAGACCGGGATCGGATATGGACATACTCTCTGTCGATACCGAAAACCACTTTGACAACCGTGTACGCGGTGGAGATTCCAGAATGAAGTAGGATGGTGGCGACGTTCTTAAGGTATGTTACGTGGACCCAACTCCCGTGAGTTGGCATAAGGTGGCTAAAACAGGAGCGATCTCGGACCAGTGAGGTAGCACCTCTTCTCGGACACATTTCTTCGATATTATACTCTTACTTGTGATTGATTAGATGGCCATCCTCCGATTTGGGAGTGTTGTTCGAGGTGGACGATAGTGTCTGCTATGCGCTCCATCAGTCCGTGTGCGTAATTGGTATATCTACCCTGGCATTGCCTAGTTGTGCCGTGTCACCTACCATATCGAGCTTTACTACGATTTGTGATTTCTCCCGTAGCCTGTGGAGTATCGAGGGTAGCCCCCATTTTGGGAGTATGCTAATACTGGATAGACTACTGGGACTATTACGTGTTAAGGTGGAAAATGTAAAGCCTTAATGTTATTTAAAAGTATGTTTATTTTATATTAGACATTATTATAATATCGAATATTACTACATAGTAGATAGTTTAATGGATCCTTAGAGGATGGGCGGTCCCAAGCATCTTCTAAGTTACTTGTACCTTATTACAGTTCACTTGAGTTGGTTTACATTATATAAGTATATATTGTCCTGGCTCGAGTGTTTTGTGTTTTGCTTTACGCTCGGGTCAGCCTGAGTTATTCACAGATTTGGATTTTCACTCTCTTGGAGATTTGAATCGCTGGAGATTATCTGCTTGTCATGTCCTATCTATTTCAATTCCGTTGTTCTACTGAGCTTGTACTTGGTTATTTTATTGAGACTTTGGTTGTACTCTATTTCTTCTGTTGTATCTTATGTAACTCTGACATATTTAGATAGTAGCTTCATGAACTACTATTTCTTTTACTTCCGCTGCATAATTTTACTCTGTGTCTGTGATCTGTGATTATATTTATTTACTGTATATTCTGAGATTTGCCAAATTTTAATTACAACGCGGTATTTTGAGCAATTCAACTCCGGCATGAGTGTCTACCTATACACTTATAATGGATGCGAATGGTTGAAAATATCGGGTCGTTACAGAAGACATGAATACGTTTCTGTAATTTGTTTTGAGGAAAGAAATGAGAAGAGATGAGAAACAAAAGTGTTATGAACGTGAAAAAAAGAATGTGGGGAGGAGTTGTACGGCTAAAGAAGTGGATGGCTAGAAAATGAAAAGGCTAGAAAATGAAGAGGCTTCAATTAAACACAAGTAGCTTAAGTCTTTTGAATATCCAAGTCAAAAATCAAATAAAAGAAAAATAGAAAGTAGAGAAATGAAAATAATAAAATGATAAATATAGACAATATAAATGAAATAGAAAATAACAATGAGATACTGAAAATAATTACGTGTAAACGCTAAATTTCATTCAATTTAAAAAGTATAAAACAGAATTTGACGAAACAAAAAGCAGAATGAATATCAGGATTAAATACAGTTTAAAAGAAAAAGATTAGAAAATTAAAATTAAAATTTAAAATTTCAACTGAAAGTCAAAGTTTGACCAAAGTTGACCAAAATATAAAATTTCTAGAAAATCATTATTTTATTATATTTGGAAAATAAAATATAAACAAAATCCAAAATTGCATTGGAAAATCACAAAATTCAATTTAAAATGAATAAAAATCAAAGTTTCAAATAAAATTGAATTAAAATATTTGTTTAAAATTGTGGGTTGTTACACTCTACCCCACTCAAAACTTTTTGTCCTCGAAAAGGAAGAAGGTCGGAGAATAGAAACAACTAGAAAGAAAAATAGGTTGAAAGGCAAGGATAAACAATTAATTTAAAACTGCATAAATTTCAATTATAATTATTTAATACAGGAAAATGGGCTGAAGGAAGTTTTTATTTCTGTTTTTGGGCCTACGGACGCGCATGTTTTTTTTTCGTCTAAAGGACGCGGGCTTACTTTTTTCTTTCTAAGGACAAACTTCTATAAAATTTAAATTTTCCTCTTTGTTTCTTCTCCACCTTCTTTTTGATATTACTGATCTTTGTTCGTCGATCTTCTCGATTCAAGGACGCATTTTGTATTCGATCTTCTCGATTGTCATCCATCTTCGTCGTGTTTTTTCATCGTCGATCTTCATCGTGCTCTGGATCTTTACAATTTCGTTACATTCAGGTATATTACTTTTATTTGTTTCGATATTCTTTTTATCTTTCTCTGATAAAATATCGTTCGATTAGTAATTATATTTTTTGTTTTTGTAGGTTGTATAGATTGTCTTCTTCCAGATTTCAGTTCCTATTTTGGATTTGTTTCAATGGCAAGGTAAGATTTTATTGTGTATTATTCTGTTTCTTCAGTATAGTTTAAGGTTTTACAATTTTACTGTTCATCTATCTTATGAGTGAATTTCATATGTAGTTTTTTTCGTTATGCTATATTTATATAGCATTTTTTGCTGTTGTATTCATATTTTGTTGTAATTTGATTGTGCTCTGTTCATTTATCATCTGCTTTTTAATTGATTTATATTTCTTTTATTTATGTCTTAATTATCATTTTGATTTGTTATGCTATGTTAATTTAACATTTTCTGTTGTTGCTCTATCATAATATTAAGTAAGTTTGTTAACTGTTTTTTTAATTTCTTTTGCAGTACTGATATCTATGATGATGAATCAAAAAGTTTGCTAGTTATTTTTGAACATAATGGGAATTGCTATTCTTGTCATCTCACGACGGGCTCCTCTTTGTTTGGTGTTAAGACTGAAATCTATGAAGTTTGGCCACATCTAAGTCCATTTTCTATTGAGATATCTTATGTTCTTGAGAATAAGAATATAATCATTGATACTGATTCAGATTTGATCAGTATTGTGTGTTTTTTAATTTTCAAGAAGATTCAATATTTTAAGTTTACTATTAAGGAAAATGTTTGTGTTAAGGAAGCTGATATTGCTGGCTGTGGTTTAGGCAATGCAAGTGTTCAAAGCTCTTCAATTGGTAGTACTTCTGGTTCAAATAGTGATTCGCATGCTGATTCTTCTTATTATTTGAAAGATATGTTGAAGAAAGGTTGTCAAAAAACTATTGTGGATTTTCTTGGTTTTTGTTTTAATGGAGCTGAGGATTTTCGGGAGTTTTTAATGGCATATCAAATAAAAAATGGTTATGATTTGATTTTTATAAGAAATTCTCCAGATAGAATATCGGTTAATTGCTCTTGGTTGAAGGATGGTTGTAAGTTTTATCTTAATGCTTCTTCGGATCCCGGTCTACTCTCTCGGTTTTTTATTAGAACTTACAATTTTGCTCATTCATGTGGAGGCGGTCTTAGAGATGTTAATAAAGTTAATATTTCAAGTAGATTTGTTAAATCTTTGATTATTGATCAAATTCGAGATGCTCCTATGAAGAAGCCAACAGATATAATGAAGGAATTTAGAAGAGATTACAATTTTACTCTTTCATATTATTATGCTTATAGCGGAAAACAATTGTGACGCAGCGGATTAATCAAAACGATCTTCGATCGGTGAAAGTAGTAATCGGTGGATTGGAAGATACTGAAATGCCCGAATTCGTTGATCCGAAGATACCGAACTCTAGCTATCCCGAACTCGTTGATCGCGCACGATACCGGGTTCAAAGATCTTCAATTCTTCAAGCGTTGATCAAGCGCACTTGATTCCGCGAATCGGCTTCTGCAATCGTTGAATCGAGCGCACTCGATTAACCGAAAGAGGAGATGGGAGATTACACTCGACTACCAATTGAATTTGAGAGCACAAAGCTAACAAAGAGAATTTTATTCAATATTCAACAACCTTTACAAATGGCACCACCGGCCTATTTATAGCTTTCTACAACTCACACAAAAAAAATACATCAAGTCCTAAGTCGGTTCCGAGTTATAGCTTCCGACCTACGACTTACCAGAACAAGACGTACGACTTAACAAAGACTCCGACTCAACAGTTACAACTCTTTACAACCTTCAGCGACTTAACAAACTCAGACAAAAATACAAACAAACGACATACGACTTATAAAAGTTGCGACCTACGACTTAATATAGGTCGGTAACGACTTATCAACAGCTCCAGCTTCCATCAGCGGTAGAGATTAACTCGGCAGCAAAAATCAACGGCAACAAGTCTTCAGCGACTTAAAAACATGCACATCTCAGATTAGTGGTTTAAAGAAATCAATGGTTGAGATTAACTCGGCAGAAGAATCTACGGTCACAAGCTTCAGCGACTTAAGAACATGCGCATCAGAAACTTCGCGACCTAAGCCTTGCGATTTATTTTCCCAGATTACCCAGTGACCTATCATAGGTCGCGACCTTTTCTTGCGACCTAGTATAAGTCGAATCAAAACTCCGCGACCTAACTCCTTGCGACCTAACTTAGGTCGTAACGTCTTCCTGCGACCTATCATAGGTCGTGACTTGTTAGGTCGTAGCACCTTCTTTCCTATCTCGCTAGGTCGTACGCGACCTAAAAGCATGTTAGGTCGTATCAGCGACCTATCTCTTAGTTTTAGCTCGCCCTCCTCAACCCCGTTAGGTCGTAGCTCATTCCCTGGTGCTATGTTAGGTCGTTCACCATGTTGCACTGCAAAGTTAGGTCGTTCGCGACCTATCAATTCCTTAGGTCGTAGACGACCCAAGACTTTAGCTTTCCACCGGTCTTCACAAGACGTTAACTCCTTAGCTTTAGGTCGGATTTGACTTATCAACATGTTATGACCTACTAGTTTGCTAGGTCGGTCACGACCTAGTACTTGGCCTGCATCAAATTGGCTTTGAAAGAAATATATGGCGATGATGCTATGTCATATAATGATTTACATTGGTATTTAGAAGCGTTGCAAAAGTATAATCCTGGTAGTTATGTGGCCCTGGAAGTTAATGGTTCAACTGATCAGTTTGAGAGAGTTTGTATTGGTTTTAGTGCTTGTCTACTTGGATTTAAACATTGCCGGCCATTAATATTTTTAGACGCAGCTGCTTTGAAGGGAAGACCGGGTGTTTTGTTAGCTGCTACTTCTAAAAATGGTAATCAAGGTATGAGTTTCATTTTAGTTTTTTTTATTTACTCATTTGTTTTTCTAGTGATGATATATTAAACTATCATTGTTCAAAGTTGTTCATAATTATAATGCAGCCATGTTTACACAAGAATTGTTGGCTTTATTTTATTAAATGATTGACTTGGTTATAGTACAAATGTTTATGGTAGAAATGTTTACAAAAACATGAAATAAAATTTTATGCAGTAGTACCTAAAAGACTTTTAAATAACGTATGCTATATTCATATATCATTTTGAATTTACTTTAACTGTGTATAACAGAAATTATTAACCTTTAATAATGGTTTTGATGTTTAATATAATTCATGTTTCTCATTACTGAGCTGTCCTTAATTATTTATTTTGTAGGTTTCTTTCCTTTTGCTATGGGTATTGTTTCGCACGAAAATGAATCTAATTGGGCTTGGTTTTTATCCCATCTGAAAGGAATGCTTAATGAAGATCGGTCTTTAGTTTTTATGTCTGATCGTCAATGGGGTCTTGTTTTAGGTGTTCCCAAAATATTTCCTTCTTCATATCATAGCTATTGTTTACTTCACATGGAACAGAATATTGGTACTGTTGTCAAGGCGGGTAAAGGTGATTCATCTATTGTGGAGTTGTTCAAACTTTGTGCTAGAGCTTCTAATGTGTATGATTTTGAGCGATATCTTTCCAAATTTAAAGATATTGGGGGTATATCTGTAGAAATTTTTTTAAGAGATAAACCGTTTGACCATTGGGCAGATTTGTTTTTTCAAGGAAAGCGTTATGGTGAGTATTCTTCTAATGTTGCAGAAAGTTTCAACTCATGGATTTTGGAAAATAGAGTTATGCCTATAACTTCTTGTTTGGATGGTATTCGTGCGAAAGTTATGGAGCAAATGGCGAGACGAAGAGAGGAATGTTGTCTATGGACAACATATCTTTGTCCTGTTATGGAGGAACGTTTGTCAAAGTTAGTAGAAGATGGCTTTGGTTGGGAAGTTTTTAAGTCTTCGGAATTTGTGTTTGAAGTTAAATCTCCTAAGTCATAGGTTGTTGATCTTAAAAATCGTTTATGCTCTTGTAATCAATGGAGAGTTACTAGTTTTCCATGTGCTCATGCAATTAAGTGCATTAACAAGTGTAGATTATCAGTTTATGATTTTGTGGAGGACTATTTCACTGTTAATGCTTTCAGATCTTCATATGCTAATGCTATCAATCCAATTCCAGATTTTGATAAGCCAATTGTTGCTGAAAATAATGTTTTGATTAGGCCTCCTAAAGAAATTCGTGGTGCTGGAAGACCATCTACAAAGAGGCGTAGTGGATTTGGATATTCTCAAAGTAAAAGAAACAGATGCAGTTAGTGTAATAAAGTTGGCCACAACAAAAGGAATTGTCTTGGTTCTTTAGAAATTTAAGAAAATTTATGTGTTTTGTTACTGCAATTGAGAAGTTTTTTAAGTTTACAGCTGCTAAAGCTTATAGAAAAATGCAGTTAGACATTGTGAAATCATTAGAAAATAAAATGTGATATGTTTTGGTTATTTTTTTTAAATTTGTGATATCTGCTGTTCCTCTGCATTTTGGTATTGATATTTGTATTCAATGGTATATGTACTTATCATTTCAATTGAATGCCAGTTGTAACTAGCATTTAATTATAATTAGTATTCAGTGTTCTGTCATTGAAATCAATCATCTGTCATTGTATACAACTGAGTAAGCTTTTGAGCAAGAATGAAGGATTTGATGATGATGATATACTGTTTATATGATTACTTGGTTAGATTATTTAAGTGGTTTTGTAATGATTTTTCAGTATGATGATGTATTGTTTATATGATATTGTGGAACATCTGTTCCCATATTTATCTACACTGCATCTGAATATCTTCTGTTATTGTTAAAAACAGCAGTTGGAAAAAATAATTAATAGTAATTTGTAAATGAGATATCTTCATTATGCAAACTGCATCTCTCTGTTTCAGAAAATAACATATCCATAATTGCCTATATCTGTTTATCATTTCAGTTTGTAAATGAGATATCTTCTGTTATTTGTAAATGAGATATCTTCATTACAATAAAACCACTATCTCCATGTTTCTACCCCAGCACTTACCATATCCATAATTGCCTATATCTGTTTATCATTTCAGTTTAATGCTAGTTATAAGTAGCATTACAGTGTAAACAATAGTCAACATATTTGAAATGGAGTTGAAACATTGGAAATCATATAAAAATTCGATATGGATAAATTCACACATTATTGATCACTGTTCAATCACTGAGAAATGTATTTTCGCATAATGCTAGTTCTATCTAGCATTTCAGTATAAAACATTATTTGGTACATCAGAAATACAATAAAAGCATTAAAAAACAAATAAAAATGACACTTGAGTATATTGATAGTTTATACATTGTAGTTCATGCATTCAAATTAGACAACTATTATCAAATCAAATTCAAATCAAGAAGTTCTAATTCATCTACACAGTTTATACACTGAGAACAAAATTCAATTATTGGAAAACATATAAAACTTCATCTCAGACTCCATCTCAGATTCCATCTTAGACTCCATATCAGACTCCATATCAGTTTAATTAGCACAAATGGTTCAGTTCAAATATATCCAAAGTTTTTCGAAGTTACAATGCAACAGCTTTTTTTATGTAGAATCTTTGCAGAGTTTCTCCAGTGACCAACTGTATTGTGGATCATTGAGTATGCTATACACCACTACAGCTCTTAGGTTTCTAAGCATTTCCTTTGGATATTTTTCTGGTATCTCATCCTTGTCCAGTTTTTTCATGTTTACCATGACAAAGAACGCACAATCAAGTCTGTTTCAAATATACAAATGTTAGTTCATATTACAGTAAACCTAATTCTAAAATAATATTGCAATTTTTACTCCAGAATTCTAAAACATAGCTTTATATTTCGATCACAATATTAATCAATGCATTCATAGAGACAACATTGCTGTGTGTGGAATGTGCATGCTTATACATTATCTTTTTGTTCAATAAGTGCAGATCAATGAACTGTTAATTAGCAATGCTAGTTTTAATTATCATTTTGCATATTTCATGCATTCTTCTGCAATTTAAAAATAGAAATGATAGTTTAAACAAGAGAAGAAATGAAATTATTTACTTACGAATCTGAATCCTGTGGTGGGCTTTTTGGCTGCAGCATTTTAGGTTTGTGAAATTCTTTGTTCAGTATTCCTAATTCTGCCCATTTTGTCTTGAATATCAATTCAATTTTGTCTTTCTGCAAGAAGTAAAATTAGTGATGTATATTAATGTTAGAGTGATTTCAAAAATATACTTTTCTTACAAGAACGAAGGCTTGGTTATAGCTGGGGTTTGAAGTCCTTGTTGATCTATTTTTTGGTTTTGTTGAATCATAATGACTCCACTGCATTGTTTCATAATTTAGCATCAACAAGCTCCAATGGTTTGCGTAATGTAGAGGGAAGAAAATTTTCTCTGTAAATTCATCTTTGACAATGACATCTACTGTTGGTATAACTATGTCTTTGATCACAGTTTGCTGGTCATGTGTTAAAGCATTCTGCACATTTATATGTACTAGAATACTTTATATTAATTTTTAACATTTATATTAAAAAGCTTATACTTACCATCATCATTGTGGTGAAGTAGTAACTGTGTTCATACATCTCTTGATTGTAATAAAACCAATCAATAATCTGTTAAACCAAACAACAAAGGTTGTAAGTTTCATGGGATAATTAATTTATTTTGGATCAGGAATATTAATGCTAGTATTCATTTTCATTTATATGTTTACTACATTGTATGCGTTGAAAAATGCAAATGATCATTTAATCAGTCATCTTGGACATTCTATATATTTATATGTGGTTTACAAATATCAATGTTATTTTTAACTCCCATTCTTTCATTCAATACATTTATATGCAGTTTGAAACTTTGAATGCTAGTTTTAACTATCATTCTCTCATTCTATACACTTATATGCACTTAAAAAACTATGAATGCTAGTTTTATTACTCATTCTCCCATCCTAGACAGTTATCATAATTTTAATTTGATGCATACCTGTCCATCTGTAACCCCCTCGAACAGAACAGCTTCCAACATAGATTTAACTATTGTGATTCCTCCTTTGTGTCCTTCATCTTTTTCATATGCTACAGTGCTGTAATTGAAAATTAATAATTGATAACTATATTTTCCTTCAATTTTATTTAATTACAAATATAATGAAAGAAAAAATATTAGAATTCTTACTTCTCATTTTTGTTAAATTTGAAGAAAGTAAGAATTTTGTTTCGCTGTTCTTCATTCAATAATTGTAGAATACTGCTTTTTGTGATATCCTTACTCTTATAGGTTTTACTTGATTGCGAGTATCCATCAACATCAATAATTTCTTCGTTTTCAGTTGTTGTGACTTGTTCATCTGTTTCAGTTTCAGATTCATGTTCATAATCTGATTCTTCATTTTGTTCCTCTTGTTTCTGTTCATTTGTATTTTCTTTCTGACCTTCCTTGGTTTCAAATTGTTGCTTTTGGTTTTCATTGTCAACATTTTTCTTTGTTTTTCTGCACACAATTTCATATTGGCAATCAGAATCAATTTTACTCCTTCGTTGGCGCTTTTTAACCCTCAAAACTAAAGAGCTTGGTTTCTTCTGCGTTTTTTCATGCACTGCTGGTGATTTTTCTGTTGCCTCTGAAGGTTTGTTTTGATCCTGTTGTTCTTTCTCTTTCCGCATCTTTTCAATTTCCTGAGTTATTTTGAGATCAAATGATGGTGGTTCTATTTCTACTTTTTCTTTTGATCTTAAAATCTTGATTTCTTTTTTCAATTGTATGACAGTGCCTTCTGCTTGAATTCTTTTATGTTTTTCCTTTTCTAATTCTTTTTCACTTTTCTTCAATTTATTTTCCAACTGTATGATGTACTGCTGCATTGTCTCAACTTGGTCTTTTGATGTCTCTTCCACATTTTCTATTTTGTGCATCCCAATATTCTCATTATTATCCAGCTGGACAAATTTTTGTTGGCTATTTTGTTGAAGAAGTGCTTTTTCATCTTCAGTCAGATTTCTTATTTCAACAAAAATCTATGTAATAACGTAAATAGTAATGAATCGGGTAACATACAAGGATGAACTAATTTTATATATAGTTGTCATTTTTCATGTGATGCTATATCTGACTATCATTCTTTAGTTATACTAGTGTTATGATATAATAACAAAATGACAACTGTTGATATACACTATGTTATGATATATTTATCTATCATTATATATTTGTTATACTAGTGTGATAAATAATACCTTTCTATTGTCCATGTTCATCAATGCGTCTCTTGAGATCACCTTTTTCAAGCTTGCAATATTCCACCTCCCAAATCTAGGTAAGTTTGAACAGTATGTTCCTAATGGAGGTATCAAATTCACATGCTCACGTAGGAAAAACTACAAATAAAATATTACTTGTTAAAACATATAATGTGTATAATTTAATTTATACAGATAGATGCATGAACATAAAGTTAGATTGCTGTACTTACAATAGGGAGCATGGAACAACCTGGCATGTTTCTTGGCTTTGTTTTGAAAGTTGTCAAAGCTCTAATCAATGAATGATGAATTGAAACTGGCCAAGATACTGAATTCATTTTGTTTTGATCTAAGATATAGGGAATATATCCCCATGGTAAGTATCTTTGGTTATCAGGAAAGAAGAAGGTTATCATTGCAAGAATTATAAGCAATTTTGGAAAATCATTTTCATGTTGAAATTGTTGTGTTTCTAGCACATTATTTATCTTCGAAATTGTAAGATCCTTTGTTATGTGCTCTATTGTTCCAAAGTTTCTCGGTACAAAATCTTTGCAATTGTCTGGAAGGATTTGTAAACTCATTTTCGGTACTGGAAAAATATTTACTCCAGACAAAGGTAAGCTAAAAATAATTGAAACATCCTCAGGTTTGATTTTTAAAAAAATATTCCCTACTTTAAAAGCTTCATCATTGATAGAAAATGTTTCTATTATATCATCTAAGGTTGTTGATGATTTTGTAAAAGCAGCTATGGATAAAATTTCTTTGAAAAACACTAGCATGAATTTTTCGAAAGGTGTTTGTTTTAAATAATTTAATTGATCTATAAGATAACCTCCTTTTTCCTTAATTTTCTTGAAATTTTTTATCATTGGAAGTAAGCTACATCTATACTGAATTTTTTTCTGAGAAACTTTCTTTGGTTTTTTTCCTTCAGTTGTTTTTGCTTTCTTCAATGTTTTACCTATTGATCCCTGTACAAAAAACTGTGAATGAATAATTCGGTATTTAACAAACTATAATATTATTTTTATGTCTCATTTTTTAAATGCTTTCTTATTTTTATCTATCAATTTTTACAACTATGAAAGCATAATTTACTAGTGATATATACATCTATCATTCTTTTTTCAAATGCTATATTTGTCTATCATTTCTGTTTTTCACTGTATGCTTCTAAAGTCGAAATATTGAATGCTATGTTTGTCTATCATATGTTCATCTGTCATATTATATTTTAATATGATGCATACAAATCAAATGATATATTGAACTATTATTCTATAACTATCAAAACAGAAAATCAAATGATATATTGAACTATTATTCTATAACTATCATATATCATACCATACTAGCAAATACTGTAAATAAAATGATATATTCAACTATCATTCTATCATGATATGTTTCTCCAACATTTTTTTCAATGCTATATATTTCTATCATTCTATAAATATTCATCTTATCATTGTCTATCATCTGTCAAAGACTGAATGCTATGTTCATCCATCATTTCATATAAAATGAAACTAAAATTTATCATTCCTTTTTTTCAATGTATGCTTCTAAAGTCGAAATATTGAATGCTATGTTTGTCTATCATATGTTCATCTATCATATTATATTTTAATATGATGCATACAAATCAAATGATATATTGAACTATCATTCTATAACCATCAAAACAGTAAATCAAATGATATATTGAACTATCATTCTATAACCATCAAAACAGTAAATCAAATGATATATTGAACTATCATTCTATAACCATCAAAACAGTAAATCAAATGATATATTGAACTATCATTCTATAACCATCAAATCAGTAAATCAAATGATATATTGAACTATCATTCTATAACCATCAAAACAGTAAATCAAATGATATATTGAACTATCATTTATCATACTATACTAGCAAATACTGTAAATAAAATGATATATTCAACTATCATTCTATCATGATATGTTTCTCCAACATTTTTTTCAATGCTATATATTTCTATCATTCTAGAAATATTCATCTTATCATTGTCTATCATCTGTCAAAGACTGAATGCTATGTTCATCCATCATTTCATATTTCAATATTACACATGCAAATCAAATGATATATTGAACTATCATTAAATAAGTATCCATCTAATTATTTTTTACCATCAATATTATACATGCAACAAATCAAATGATACATTGATCTATCATTCAATAACAAATCAAATGATAGTTGTACTATCATTGTAAAATTATCTTTTATTTTAAAAAATAATCAGTTGTTTTACCTTTGTTTTTCTTTTTCTGTTGACGTTTTCATCAGTAAGCTGTTGTTTCTTCCTTTCGTCTTCATTCATAGTTTTACATGCCCTAGGTTTTTTCGTCCTCTTTGTATCTTCGTCAATATCATCCGAATCAACAGCCGTTGATGAAGTAGTTTTTCGCCTTCTCTTTACTGGTGTACGCATAGCATTGGAAACCCTACTTTTTGAAATCGTAGGTTCATCATTTATTTGTTCAGGATTTATTGAAATATTTTGATTTACGTCCATCGACTTAGATTCTGAAGTCGATTGCGCTTTTAAATCAGTTTGAGGAAGAAAATTAATTTCGGTTTGGGTTGCCATTGTTTGATGAAGAAGAAATTTTGTTTGCAGAAGAAATGAAACTACAGAAGTACGAAAGAAATACAATTTTTGGCGCTTGTCCTTCAGACCAAAGTTTAATTTTAACGTCCGTTAAAATTAAATTTTATTAAACTTTTTCCTTTAAACTAATTTCCTCTATTTAATATTTAATAATTTGGTTAAACCCATTTTAAAATTTCTTGCTTCCTTTATAAATACCATTTATATGTTTAAATAACCCCTTTATAAATATATGAAAACTTATTTGAATACAACTATTCATATCATTACTTATATTTACAAAGAAGCTATTGAAAACATTAAATCCATAATTCATAAATTTATTAATTTATCTCAAGGTACTTTTCAACATTATTAAGTAATCAATAATCATTTTCCTTAAATATATTGTATTTAATTAATAACTTCTAAAATATTTACAACACTACAAATTTACTATTAAACCGTGTAGTATATAAATAAACAATATTTCAACCATTTTAAATTATTTAGAAAGAGAATTGATCAAAATATCCTTTATATAATACTTTATCAAAATACTTTTATATCGAAACAAATTTTCCTTTTTGAAAATACTTTTATAACTCGATGTCTCAACAAGTTTATCCTCATTCTTGCAGACTCTGGCCATGCGTTGATCAGGCGCAAAGCTAGATTTCTGCAAGTATTTAGTAGACTTGTTTCAACACCCAGTGAAAATACTGGAAAAACTTTCAAAACCGATATGGAAAGTACAGTCCAAACAAATCAACCGAATCAAACTGAATCATGGATTGTAGATACACAATGGTTACGCCTAGATCCCCCAGGAAACATCCGTACCCGTAGGCCATCACAGCCCTGCGAATTACGCCATGATAACAACTGTAGACCGCAGATACACAATGGTTACGCCTGGATCCCCCACGAAACATCCGTACCCGTAGGAAGTCACAGCCCCTGCGGATTACGCTACAAAACGACCCATAGATCACAGATACCCAATGGTTACGCCTGGATACCCTTGGAAACATCCGTACCCGTAGGCAGTCACAGCTCCTGTGAATTACGCTATGCAGTCGAGTTCATAAGACCATGGGTAATGCCATGGAATTCGATGGACACTCGAGTATCATATTCGGAAAACCCAAATCAGAGAGAATGATATCGATAGAATGAATCCACAATATGGCCACAAAGCGGATATCAAGCAGAAGGCACTTTCCATATCTTTACTTCAAAAATATGTATCATATAGTACCTTTTCAAATCAATTTAAAATATCATACTTATATAAATTCCATTATATATAAGATTTCATTTCAAATCAAATACTTTCCAAAATCAATAGTATAGCAAATCACACTTATATAGACTTCGATTATATAAGATTTCACTTTTCAAATTGAGTACCTTTCCAAATCAATAGTTCCGAATCAACTTCATACTTATACAAATAAATTTTATATAAAATCAATAACTCCCAAATCAAGTATTTAAAAAAATAAGGTTCTCAAATTCCAATTCGTTTCAATATCAGTTCAGTTTCAAAATCATATACGATTTCACCAAATTATTTCTTCCAAACTAAATATCTTCAATTTCAAAGTTTCCAAGGTAATAGGTTTAGAAAATAATCCAAGTTTGTTTCCAAATCAACATATTTTACGTCAAACAAATTCATTTCCAAAATCATAGTACTTTCAAGGATATAATACTTTCGAACCCAAGACAATGTGAAATAATAATACTTTGGAAATCATAATACTTTGGAAATCATAATACTTTGAAATTCAAACTTTGGAAATCATAACACTTGAAATCATAACACTTTCCTTCAAACAGTTTAGATATTAATAATAGTATATATAATAAAATAGTTTATAAAGTAAAATAGCTTATATTAAAATAGATATAAGTTGAAATAGTTTAAATTAAAATAGTTTATATTAAAAATAGTTTATAAATTAATATAAAATAGTTTAAATGAAATTTAAATTACTTTACATAATAAAAAGCTTCCTCAAATTTCACCAAATCAATTCAAATTAACACGAGTTTCAAGACTCAAATTAAATTTAATCTCAATTCAGTTCCTCAATAAACCATTTCAAATTTTATTGATTTCAAATACAGATTTGAACCACAAAATAAACCATTTCAATTTCAATACATTTCAAAGCTTTATATATTCAAGATTTCAAAACTAAATTTGATAATTTCATTTATATCTCAAATTCACCTTACTATTATTTAGTTTGAAATATTTACTTAATCATTTCAATAACATCTAAATACAACCTCAATTTTCAAATTTAAATAAACAAAATATCCCATTCAAATATATATAAATTTGAAATATGCATTTTAGTCACCTTTAATCAAATCCAAGTTATAAAATCATATCTTTGAAATTTCAATTTTTAATAAATTTCAGATCAAACTTATTTAAGTATAATTCTTAAATAAATATAATTTCAAATCAATCACAAATTTATCTTTCCAATGTAACGACCTATGAATTTTGATTGGTTTTATTAACATATTTAACTGAATTTTGGGAAATTTTAAATAATTGAATTTTGAAATAAAATTTTATTATTTGGAATACGTCTATTTTAATATAGCAATTGGTAAATTTTCATTTAGAAATTATTGAAGTTTATTTTATTGTATAATTCTATTTCAATTTAAATCAGTTAAATATTGATGATAATAAAATATTTTCCAAACCTGAACATTTTTACATAGAAAATTTCTAAATCATCTTCTGAGTGAGACGTCATTCTTCATTTCGTCAAATTTGGATTCCTATTGGTCCGTTTATCTTAATTCTGGCAAAATAGCAGCATTTTCGGTACCGATTATCAACTTTTTATAGGTTGAGCGTACACTGACATCTGTATACCGTTTTGCTCATCTCGTCGTGCAGATCTCTACGGTATATTCATGTCTGTATTTTGAGATCCGATACACGACGGAAGCAATAAACTGTTCGTTGTAATGTCACCCTTATTTGTGACTTTTACTTCCCTTGCCTTTTCAAATTTGAACGAACATCTGGATCACATTTAAAAGTTGATTTAATTATTCACAAAATCAAAGGCTTGACCATTGAAATTACATCTGCTTTTATATAATGTTCAGCCTTTACATTTCCTTACTGTTCATTTCCATTCTTGCTTCTATTTCAATAGCATGCTTATCTTCCTTTCCAATCTTGTTTGCTTTCTGCCATTTTTCGAGCATCTACGTCGAACCAAACCTGCCCCTCATCCACTGATGCAGCGCGAGAAATGATCAAACGACTTACCTTAAGTCGCGGCCGATTCTCCCCTAAATCGCGAAGCCCAGCTAAATCGCGAGTCGCCCCTCCTCCTAAGTCGCGAACTTCCAGTTTCCTAAATCGCGCAATTCCTCCGTATGTCGAAGCTCCTCCTCACGCCGCGAACGACCTACCCCTTAAGTCAAAGCTCCTCCGTATGTCGCGATCCTCAAGTCAAAGTTCTTCTTGTGGCGCGAATTCCCCTAAGTTGCAAGCTCCAGTAAGTCGCGAAGAAGAAGTAGGTCGCGATTGTTTCCTCCCAGTAAGTCGCAAAGAAGAAGTAGGTCGCGATTGTCTTCCGGTAGGTCGCGGCAAGCATAGATCGTTCCTCTTCTTTAGGACGCAAGAAGTAAGTCGCGAAGTGTGATAAGTCGCTGAAGTTCTGATACCGAAGACTTTAAGTCGCAAAGTTTATTTTAGGTCGTTACTTTCTTAAGTTGTAAGTCGTGTGTAATGTTGTATAGTTTGTTAAGTCGTGTACTATTGTATAGGTCGTACTTTCTTATGTCGTTGTTTTGTAAGTCGTTGTGAAGTATTGTAATTTTCTTAAGTCGTTTGTGTCGTGTTGTAAACCCTATAAATAGGGACGTGATGTCATTGTAAAAAGTTAGTCAGTTTGAATAAAATTTCTTTTGTGTGCTCTTGTGCCACCATTAAAATTGGTAGTTGAGTGTTATCTCCTATCTCCACCTTCGGATATTCGAGTGCACTCGAATCAACGATTGTTGAAGCCGATTCACGGAATCTAGTGCGCTAGATCAACGTTCGAAGAATCGTAGATCTTCTCTCACGACATCGTGCGCGATCAACGTGTCGAAGATAGCTAAAGTCCGACATCTTGCGAGATCAACGGATTTGGGCATTTGGTATCATTAATTCATCGATTCATATTGCTTCATCTAATCATTTCATCGATTAGTTTGACACGAAATCTTCATTTCGTTGTCATCCGCTATTTCCGCTGCGTCATTTGGTATCAGAGCTAGACTTAGCCAATCATAGCTAAGCCGAGTCTTGGAGCCAATTCTTTTTGAAGAGTTAAAGCCGAGGGCTAGAAGTTGAAGTTGTGCATCACATTGTGTTGAAGAGTCAAGGCCGTGCATTGTTTGTTCAATTTATTATTCAAGGCCGAGAGATAGACCGAAGCCAAGTTTTCGAAGTTTGTGTTAGAATTTTTTGAAGATTTTTTGAAGATCAATCATGCATCCAAGAAGAGGTAATCGTCATCAGAATATTGTCGATGTGTATAGAAGAGAAGATGCTAAGGCAATAGAGCAACGAATTTGTGATAACCTCGAAGAGAAGTTCAATAAAGGTTTTGGAAAGTTGGAGAAGTTGATGATGGATTTAAATCAAAGTCAAAGAGGAAGGTCACCAGTCTTGAACCATGGAAGAAACAAAGTTTCGCCATCGGTTACGGAAGGAAGGAGGGTGTCGCCACAAACTTATCAAGATAAAAGGGAATCATCAATTTCAATGAGACGAGATCACCATGGGGAAGAGAAAAGAAGTCAACATGGGTTTGACGATAAACCATGTCGTGATGTCAAAAGATCAAGTAGAAGAGACATGCATGATCATAGAGACATACGTGGTCATAGAGACGAAGGGTGTCATTTGCCAAAACATGAGAATGATTCTATTTGGCTAAGGAACAATATTTTTCAGTCTACCTGTACTATCTTGGGAAAGGTTTGTAAATTCGTTATTGATACGGGAAGTTGTGATAACCTTATTTCTGAAGAAGCCGTTATGAAGTTGGGGCTGAAGACTGAAAAACACCCTAGACTATATAAATTGGCATGGATAAAGGAAGGGAAAGAAGTGACAGTGGGAAGACGAGCATTGATTACATTTTCGATTGGGAAAAAGTACAAAGATGATATATGGTGTGATGTGGTTGATATGGATGTGTGTCACCTACTATTGGGAAGTCCATGGCAGTATGATAGAGCTGTACAACATAATAGTCAAGCCAACAGCTATAGTTTCATGTTCAAAGGAACCAAAATTACTTTAGTGCTTAAGAAGCGTGAACAAAGTGACTGCAAGCCAGAGAAGAAGGAGGAAGCAACTAATTTAATATCTTCGAAAGAATTTGTTGAGGAAGTGAAAGGTGGTGTTGAAGTGGAAGATAAAGAAGATTCTTCTCAACCCGCGAAGATTGATGACCATAAAGTTGATTACTCACAATCCGTGAAGTTAGATACAGATGAAGTTGATGTTTTCCAATCAACAAAGTTTGATGAACATGAAGTTGAAGTTTTTCCACCGACGAAGCATGATGAACGTAAAGTTGAGAATGTACAACCAGCAAAGTTCGATGAGGATGAGGAAAGTAATTCAGGAGATGAAGAGGGTAATTTGTTGGTGAAGGAGGTGGATTCGATTAGTCTATTATCTACAGAAGAGTTTGTTAAAGAAATGGAGGATAGAGCGGAAGTGTTTATGATGAATGGGAATGAAACCAGTAAAGATCTCGAGACTCTTGAGGAGGATGAACCAGTGGTTAATGAATGTGAAGATGTAGTTCCTGCAGAGTTGCCCAAGGAATTACCGCCACTGAGGGACACACAACATCATACTGATATAGTGTCAAGTGCTATTGTACCGCATAGACCACGATATCGTATGTGTCCAACAGAACAAGAAGAGTTGCGGAAACTGGTTGGTGGGTTGCTAGTTGAAGGAAGTCAGTTGTCTACTACAGATTGCAGTTGGCAAAGGAAAATTATCAAAGACTAACATGTAGGAAGACACTTGAGCTATGATCGTACTATGCAGCTAATCTCAAAGTCTTATTTTGAATCGTCACTGAGGAAGGAAGTTGAAAGGTCTATTCAGAGGAGTCATAATCGACAAGTTTCAAAGAAGACCACGACAAATGCAAGTTTATGTTTGCCATTGCATATACATGCTAAGTTACAGAAGGATGTTAGTGTGGACTTTGTTTTGGGATTACCGCGAACACAACATGGCAATAATTCTATTTATGTGGGGGTTAGCCGGTTTTCAAAATTGGTACATTTCATTACCTATAAGAAGACTGCAGAGGCCGTTAATGTCATTCAGTTATACTTCAAAGAGATCGATAGACTTCATGGGTTACCTGAATCTATTGTTCCGAAGAGAGATACTCGTTGTCTGAACCATAACTGGATGAGTCTATTGAAACTGGCTGGGACTAAGTTGAAATCTAGTAGCGCTAATCATACACAGACGGATAGACAAGCTGAAGTTGTGAATAGATTCCTAGGCAATCTATTGCGATGCCTCGTGGATGATAATTTGAAAAGTTGGGATTCGAAGTTATGTCAAGCAAAGTGTGCACACAACCGCACAGTTAATCGTAACACTGGGTTCAGTCCAGTCCAGGCTGTTTATTCAACAATCTCTAAAAGACCGTTAGATTTATCAACAGTGCCACCGCAGAGAGGGGTGATTAAATGGATTAATGTTTTTGTGAATGAGTTGCAAGGATGCTACAAAGTTGTACAGGAACGATTTCTTAAGGCAACTGAGAAATATAAGCAATCAGCAGAGATTAAGCGACGAAGCATTGAATGCAAGGAAAGAGATTTTATGTATGCAGTGTTTACCAATGATCGATTTCTTTTTGGAACCTACAACAAGCTAGAAGCTAGAAGGAATGGTCATTTAAAAGTCGTAAAAGGAATTAACGAGAATGTTTATAAATTGAGTTTGTCGGATCATTTTCTTATTGCCAACATTGAGAATATCAAACACTTGGTTCCATTTCACGAGGATAAGAGTATCGAAGACGAAGAACTTTTAAATTCGAGGACGAATTTTTCTCAACCAGGGGAGGATGATGCAGCGCAAGAAATGATCAAACGAATTACCTTAAGTCACGGCCGATTCTCCCCTAAATCGTGAAGCCCAGCTAAATCGCGAGTCGCCCCTCCTCCTAAGTCGCAAACTTCCAGTTTCCTAAATCGCGCAATTCCTCCGTATGTTGAAGCTCCTACTCACGCCGCGAACGAACTACCCCTCTCTATCTTTTTGAAGATTGATTTGAAGAGTGGTTATCATCAAATTCGTATAAGACCAGGGGATGAGTGGAAGACAACATTCAAGACGAGAGAAGGATTATATGAATGGCTGGTCATGCCGTTTGGTCTTTCGAATGCACCGAGTACATCCATGCGGGTGATGAATCAGATTTTTAGACCATTCATTGGGAAGTTTGTGGTGGTGTATTTTGATGATATACAGATATATAGTGGAAGTCCAGAAGAACATTTGCAACATCTGAGAGAAGTGTTGATGGTACTGCGACAAGAACAATTTTATGCTGCAACGAAGAAATGCGTGTTCATGACGCATAGGGTTTTATTTTTGGCATATGTTATATCGGGAGGAGGTATATACAGGTGGATCAGAATAAAGTTGAAGAAATCAGAAATTGGCCACAACCCAAGACGACTACAGAAGTTTTCATGGTTTGGCATCATTCTACCGAAGGTTTATCCCACACTTCAGTAGCGTGATGGCTCCAGTTACTGATTGTATGAAGGGGAAACAATTTTCATGGTCAGAGGAAGTAGGATTTGCTTTTGAGAGAATCAAGGAACTTTTGACGACAGCACCAATCCTAGTGTTGCCTGATTTTCAGTTGTTGTTTGTGTTTCATACTGATGCATCGAAGGTTGGAATTGGAGGGGTGTTAAGTCAGAAGGGACGTCCTATTGCATATTTCAGTGAGAAGCTATCGGGAGCAAAAATGAGATATAGTACATATGATAAGGAATTTTATGCTATCGTGCAAGCTATCAAACATTGGAGACATTATCTGTTTCATAAAGAATTTGTTTTATATACTGATCATGAGGCATTGAAGCATATGCAGGGACAGGATAAGATCGCTGCTAGGCATGCTTCGTGGATTGCATACTTACAACAATTTACATTTGTGGTGAAGCATAAATCAGGAATTACGAATAGAGTGGCAGATGCATTAAGTCGAAGGAATCATGTGTTGACTACAATGAAGGTTGAAGTAACAGGGTTTGATGTGTTGCCAGAATTATTTGTCGATGATCCTTACTTTGCGAAGTTTGTTGATGAAGTCAAGGAGGGAAAGACGAATGAGTTTGTAATGGTGGATGGTTTTCTTTTTAAAGGAAATCGATTATGTATACCAGAGTGCAGCTTACGAATGAAGATTGTGAAGGAGTTGCATGAGGAAGGTCATGTGGGGAGAGACCGTACATTACAGTTGGTTTCACAATCATATTTCTGGCCTACTATAAGAAGAGAAGTTGAGAGATTAGTGGAGAGATGTCATATCTGTCAAGTTTCGAAGGGAACAGCGACGAATGCGGGATTGTATATGCCATTACCTGTGCCTATTAAACCATGGATTGATGTCAGCATGTATTTTGTTTTGGGTTTGCCTAGAACTCAAAGGGGAAATGATTCTATATTCATTGTGGTGGATAGATTTTCCAAAATGGCACATTTTATCGCTTGTAAGAAGACAGCTGATGCCGTCCGTGTTGCCGAATTGTTCTTTAAAGAGGTGTATTGATTACATGGGCTACCTGAATCTATTGTTTCAGATCGGGATACTAGATTTCTAAGCCATTTCTGGTTAAGTTTGTGGAAGATGGTTGGAACGAAGCTGAATTTTAGTAGTGCCTATCATCCGCAAACAGATGGGCAGACGGAAGTGGTAAACAGATCATTGGGAAATTTGTTACGATGTCTTGTGCAGGATAACTTGAAGAGTTGGGATATGAAATTATGTCAGGCGGAGTTTGCACATAATCACGCTGTTAACCGTAGTACGGGTTTCAGTCCGTTTCAAGTTGTATACTCAGCTAGTCCGAAGGGTCCGTTGGATTTGACGACAGTACCACCACCAAAGGGGATAGTTAAACGGGCTGTTGATTTTGTTGATGGATTGGCAGAATGCCATAAAATCGTTCAGGAACGATTGGAGAAAGCAAATGAAAAGTATAAACGATCTACGGATTTGAAGCGAAGAAGCGTTGAATTTAATGAAGGAGGTTTAGTATATGCTGTACTAACGAAGGATCGTTTTTCAGTGGGAACGTACAATAAGTTGAAAGCTCGAAAAATCGGTCCAGTGGAAATTTTGAAGAAAATCAATGAGAATGCATATCAGTTGAGATTACCGGATGATGTTAATACTTCTGATGTTTTGAAGAAAATCGAGGTCGAATTTTTGTCAACCCGGGGAGGATGATGCAGCGCGTTCTGCCAATTTAGGTCGCTCACGACCTAGTGGAATTTTAGGTCGTTCACGACCTATGGAAAGTCGTCCACGAGTTAACGGAATCAATGTGCATGCATGTAAACGACCTAGCGAGTTACGTAGAGATAAGGCAGTCCAATGTGGTGAAGTGTTAGGTCGCGATCGACCTAACGAGTCCTTTAAGTCGCTCCAGCGACCTAGTGAAGATTTGCGAGTTAACAAGCAACGTTCTATAGGTCAGTTGCGACCTAAGGAGGATTCACGACCTAACCAGGAGCACGCGCAAGGTAACATGGGTCGCTCAAACGAGCTACGACCTAATTTCCACAGGCCGCTTTAGGTCGTTCAAGTGATAAGCCGTTGCTGTCTTGAGTCATGAGTTTGTTAAGTCGCTAACGACCTATAATAAGGCGCTGATGGAGGCTGATGTTTTGTTTAGGTCGTCTACTTTTATGTCGTATGTCGTGATACTATGTGTTGTAATGTGTTTTGTTCATATGTCGCTGAGTTGTAACTATTTGTTGTTTTAAGTCGTCTGTTTTTAGGTCGTCTATGCTAAGTCGTAAGTCGCTGGGTGTGTTAGGTCGGTGCCGACCTATGAGTTGTGCAGTTTCTGTGTGGCGTATGTTGTAACTTCTATAAATAAGCCGGTGGTGCCATTTGTAATAGTTTAGTTGATTTGAATAAAAACTTTTGTTTTGTTAGCTTTGTGCTTTCACCAAATTGGTAGTTGAGTGTGATCTCCTATCTCCACTTTCGGTTAATAGAGTGTGCTCGATTCAACGATTGCTGAAGCCGATTCGCGGTATCAAGTGCGCTTGATCAACGCTTGAAGAATTGAAGATCTTCTTTCACGGTATAGTGCGCTATCAACGTGACAAAGATAGCTAGAATTCGGTATCTTCGGATCAACGAATGTGGGCCATTCGGTATTCTTCATTCCATCGATCGCTACTTTCACAGAATCATCGTTTTGTAATTCCGCTGCTGCATCATTTGGTATCGGAGATAGACTTAGCCAATCATAGCTAAGCCGACTCTTGGAACCAATTTTTATCAAGAGTTCAAGTCGTGTTCATCGCAAGTTGCAACAAGTTTGAAGATTTCGATCCATCTCACTTTGGATCTAAGTTTGAAAGGTGTTTGAAATTTGGAGTTGGGGCCGAGAGTAAGTGAAGGCTGTGCATCATTTGATATTTGTTCATTCTGAGAATTGAAGTTTGTTTCATTTAACAATGCCACCAAGAAGAGCTAATCGACATCAAAATATTGAAGCTTTGTATAGAAGAGAAGAAGCTGATGAAATGGAGCAAAGAATAAACGAAAATTTTAGTGAGAAGCTTAATGAAGGGATTGGTCGATTAGAGAAGATGATGTTAGAGATGAATCAAAATCGGAGAAGGGTTTCACCTGAATCCAACCATAAGGGAAGTAGAGTCTCACCACATTCCAATCGAGAAAGAAGTGTTGATAATGATCATAGAAGTGTGAATCGAGATCATTATAGAAATGTTGACAATCGAAATCGTGAAAGGAATGAGAATGATCGAGATCGGAGGAATGTAGATAGAAGGGATGTTGGTGGAAGACACGAAGGTAGTAGAGATGTTGGTGGTCAGGATCGACATCGCTATACATCAGATTTCGAGGAAGAGTTTGATGGTGGTACTGTTCATGGACAAGGACGAGGACAAGGAAGAAATCAGTCGGAATATGATCACAAGTGGGAGTCTGGGATGAAAACTAAAATACCTGAATTCAAGGGAGGTATGCAAGCCGAAGAATTTCTTGATTGGTTAGCTTATGTTGAGGAAATATTTGACTTCAAGGAGGTTCCTGAGAATCGTAAAGTAAAGTTGGTTGCTACTAGGTTGAGGGGGAGAGCTATGGCATGGTGGCAGCAAACCAAGCTTACCAGAGAGCGGATGGGGAAGTCAAGGATTGTTTCGTGGGAAAAGATGAAGAAATTGATGAAGGCTACTTTCTTACCCTACAACTACCAATCATTAATGTATTAGAGATTGCAGAACTTGAGGCAAGGAACGAAGACGGTTGCTGATTATGGTGATGAGTTCTACAAACTAATTGCTCGAAATGATATCATGGAGAGAGAAGAACAATTGACTGCGAGGTTTGTTGGGGGACTTAGAACACAGATCCAGGATATGGTGAACATGTTCGACCCTAGAACTGTGGCAGAGGCACATCAAAAGGCGTTGGCTTGGGAGAGACAAGGAAGACGTGAGGGAGGTGTGTTTCCAAGTTTTACAGGGCAGAACAAAGGAGCGGGTAGTAGTTCAAATGTTCCAAAAGCAACGAATAAGCCAGTTGTTCAGGAAGTGGTTAAACCAAGGGTCAACACTAATTTCAAATGCTATAATTGTCAATAAGTGGGTCACAAGAGCAGCGAATGTCCAAAACCAATGAAGAGAACTATGATTGTTGAGGCAGAAGAAGATGAGGTAAAGGCTGACTGTTCTAATTCACTACATGATGAGGAGGAAGAGAATGTGTCGGGAGATGAAGGGTATTCATTGATGATGAAGAGGTCATGTTTAACACCAAAACAGGAGGAGGAAACTAGCTGGTTGAGGAGTAACATCTTTCAATCAACATGTACTATCTTGGGAAGGGTTTGCAAGTTTGTCATCGATGCGGGAAGTTGTGATAATATTATCTCTACAGAAGCTATGAAGAAGTTATCATTGAAGACAGAGAAGCATCCGAAACCTTATAAGTTAGCTTGGTTGAGGAAAGGTGGGGAGGTGACAGTTGGACGAAGGGCTTGTGTTAATTTTTCAATCGGGAATAAATACAAGGATGAAATTTGGTGTGATGTTTTGGACATGGACGTATGTCATCTGTTGCTGGGGAGACCATGGCAGTATGATAGAGATGTGCAACATGATGGACGTACTAACAGTTACAGTTTCATGTTTGAGGGTACAAAGATTACTTTAATTCCTAAGAAGCGACCACAAGAAGAAAGCAAGTTGGAGGAGATTGAAGAGTTGAAAACTTTGTTATCATTGAAGGAGTTTGTTAAGGAGGTAGAAGAGGAGCCTGAAGTATTCTTTTTGATTGGATGTGAGAGTCATGAAGTGGTTGAGATCCCTGAAGAAGTAAAGCCAGTGCTGGGAGAGTTTGACGATGTATTTCCTGAAGAACTACCAACGGAGTTACCGCCGTTGAGAGACATTCAACATCAAATTGATCTTGTTCCAGGTGTTGTGTTGCCACATAGACCACACTATATAATGAGTCTAAAAGAACATGAGGAGTTGAGGAGGCAAGTGGAAGAGTTGCTTGAGCAGGGGCGTGTGCAGGAAAGTTTAAGTCCATGTGCTGTGCCTGCATTGTTAGTACCGAAGAAAGATGGGACATGGAGGATGTGCACTGACAGTCGAGCGTTGAATAAAATTACTGTGAGATATAGATTCCCTATGCCTAGACTTGATGATGTGTTGGATCAGTTGAGCGGGGCTACTATCTTTTCGAAGATTGATTTGAAGAGTGGTTATCATCAAATTCGTATAAGACCAGGGGATGAGTGGAAGACAGCATTCAAGACGAGAGAAGGATTATATGAATGGCTGGTCATGCCGTTTGGTCTTTCGAATGCACCGAGTACATTCATGCGGTGATGAATCAGATTTTTAGACCATTCATTGGGAAGTTTGTGGTGGTGTATTTTGATGATATACTGATATATAGTGGAAGTCCAGAAGAACATTTGCAACATCCGAGAGAAGTGTTGATGGTACTG
This sequence comes from Allium fistulosum, assembly GCA_030737815.1. Classification (NCBI taxonomy): domain Eukaryota; kingdom Viridiplantae; phylum Streptophyta; class Magnoliopsida; order Asparagales; family Amaryllidaceae; genus Allium; species Allium fistulosum. The sequence continues at coordinate 244,019,521 of CM060902.1, forward strand.
CGACCAAGGTTTTAAATATCGGATTTCGGTCATGTTTCGTCTCGGAATTTTTACACAAGTTATCTCGTATCGGGGGAGATCTCGGACGAGATGAGTACATATCGGATGTACATCTCGGATTGACATCTCGGGTCTTATAATGCATCTCGGGAATATCTCGGATGTACTTATGTATCTAAAATTGATGTGTCAAAAATATATTTAACGGTTATAACTTTCTTAGTAAAAATAAAAATGGTAACATACTTGATTTACATGGAAAAGGTAATACTTTTAGAAGAGTAGTAGCTTGATTAGCTTAATTGATTTGGTAAAGATTGAATGATATCCTTTTATTTGAACATAATAAAGAAGTGAAACCTTTCGCTATGACTCATTAAGATAAAAAGTAAAGAATATGTTCAAGAAGTTGATAAATTATAATTGGATTGAGTAGTTTCTTTTGAATCGATATGAAAATAAAAGATATTATGCAAAATAAGAAAAATGTATAATTTCGGATGAGATCTCGGATTGAGATTTTGATCCATATTTCGGGTGAGATTTGAATATCTCAGACGAGATGAGTGTCAAGGGAGATATGGAGGAGATTTGATGTTTCGTCTCGTTTAAGTGTGAAAAGGAGATCTCGGAGGAGATCTCGGACGATATATAGGAGATTTAAAACCATGACTGCGACAAGAACAATTTTATGCTGCAACGAAGAAATGCGTGTTCATGACGCATAGGGTTTTATTTTTGGGATATGTTATATCGGGAGGAGGTATACAGGTGGATCAGAATAAAGTTGAAGCAATCGGAAATTGGCCACAACCCAAGACGACTACAGAAGTTAGAAGCTTTCATGGTTTGGCATCATTCTACCGAAGGTTTATCCCACACTTCAGTAGCGTGATGGCTCCAGTTACTGATTGTATGAAGGGGAAACAATTTTCATGGTCAGAGGAATCAGGATTTGCTTTTGAGAGAATCAAGGAACTTTTGACGACAGCACCAATCCTAGTGTTGCCTGATTTTCAGTTGTTGTTTGAGTTGCATACTGATGCATCAGAGGTTGGAATTGGAGGGGTGTTAAGTCAGAAGGGACGTCCTATTGCATATTTCAGTTAGAAGCTATCGGGAGCAAAAATGAGATATAGTACATATGATATGGAATTTTATGCTATCGTGCAAGCTATCAAACATTGGAGACATTATCTGTTTCATAAAGAATTTGTTTTATATACTGATCATGAGGCATTGAAGCATATGCAGGGACAGGATAAGATCGCTGCTAGGCATGCTTCGTGGATTGCATACTTACAACAATTTACATTTGTGGTGAAGCATAAATCAGGAATTATGAATAGAGTGGCAGATGCATTAAGTCGAAGGAATCATGTGTTGACTACAATAAAGGTTGAAGTAACAGGGTTTGATGTGTTGCCAGAATTATTTGTCGATGATCCTTACTTTGCGAAGTTTGTTGATGAAGTCAAGGAGGGAAAGACGAATGAGTTTGTAATGGTGGATGGTTTTCTTTTTAAAGGAAATCGATTATGTATACCGGAGTGCAGCTTACGAATGAAGATTGTGAAGGAGTTGCATGACGAAGGTCATGTGGGGAGAGACCGTACATTACAGTTGGTTTCACAATCATATTTCTGTCCTACTATAAGAAGAGAAGTTGAGAGATTAGTGGAGAGATGTCATATCTGTCAAGTTTCGAAGGGAACAGCGACGAATGCAGGATTGTATATGCCATTACCTGTGCCTATTAAACCATGGATTGATGTCAGGATGGATTTTGTTTTGGGTTTGCCTAGAACTCAAAGGGGAAATGATTCTATATTCGTTGTGGTGGATAGATTTTCCAAAATGGCACATTTTATCGCTTGTAAGAAGACAGCTGATGCCGTCCGTGTTGCCGAATTGTTCTTTAAAGAGGTGTATCGATTACATGGGCTACCTGAATCTATTGTTTCAGATCGGGATACTAGATTTCTAAGCCATTTCTGGTTAAGTTTGTGGAAGATGGTTGGAACGAAGCTGAATTTTAGTAGCGCCTATCATCCGCAAACAGATGGGCAGACGGAAGTGGTAAACAGATCATTGGGAAATTTGTTACGATGTCTTGTGCAGGATAACTTAAAGAGTTGGGATATGAAATTATGTCAGGCAGAGTTTGCACATAATCACGCTGTTAACCGTAGTACGGGTTTCAGTCCGTTTCAAGTTGTATACTCAGCTAGTCCGAAGGGTCCATTGGATTTGACGACAGTACCACCACCGAAGGGGACAGTTAAACGGGCTGTTGATTTTGTTGATGGATTGACAGAATGCCATAAAATCGTTCAGGAACGATTGGAGAAAGCAAATGAAAAGTATAAACGATCTGTGGATTTGAAGCGAAGAAGCGTTGAATTTAATGAAGGAGATTTAGTATATGCTGTACTAACGAAGGATCGTTTTTCAGTGCGAACGTACAATAAGTTGAAAGCTCGAAAAATCGGTCCAATGGAAATTTTGAAGAAAATCAATGAGAATGGATATCAGTTGAGATTACCGGATGATGTTCATACTTCTGATGTTTTCAATGTCAAATATTTGATTCCGTATCGCGGAGATGAGCTTGTTGAGGAAGAGGAAGGTACAAATTCGAGGTCGAATTTTTGTCAACCCGGGAAGGATGATGCAGCGCGTTTGACGCAGCGGATTAATCAAAACAATGTCGATCGATGAGAGTAGCAATCGATGGATTGGAAGATACTGAAATGCCCGAATTCGTTGATCCGAAGATACCGAATTCTAGCTATCCCGAACTCGTTGATCGCGCACGATACCGGGTTCAAAGATCTGCGATTCTTCACACGTTGATCTAGCGCACTAGATTCCGTGAATCGGCTTCTGCAGTCGTTGAATAGAGCGCACTTGATTATCCGAAAGAGGAGATAGGAGATTACACTCAACTACCAATTTGGCGAAAGCACAAAGCTAACAAAACAAGAGTTTTATTTCAAATCAACTAAACTATTACAAATGGCACCACCGGCCTATTTATAGAAGTTACAACTCACACAAAACAAAAAACAATGTTCATCACTTAAGTCGGTACCGACTTACGACTTACCATAAGTCGTACGCGACTTAACAGAATACAACACGACTCAACTTATTTACAAAGTACACGACTTAGTACATGACGACTCAACTTAGGTCGGTAACGACCTAGTTACATCATTCAACGACTTACCAACATGTTACACAACACATACGACTTAAAAGATGCGACCTACGACTTATAAACAGAATGACCTAAAACATGTGAGTTACGACATAAGAATCAGACGACTTATCAATTAACGACCTAACATATAGGTCGGCAGCGACTTAAGACCTGGCTTCAGAACTCCTTCCTACGACCTAGCTTAGGTCGTAACTCCACTTCGCGACTTTCCATAGGTCGTATCTCATCCCAGTTCTTCTTTGTTAGGTCGTAGACGACTTAACCCTTCATTTTCCTTAGGTCGTAGACGACTTAAGTCTTTATTTTCGATAAGTCGTAGACGACCTAAGTCTTTATTTTCGATAAGTCGTAGACGACTTATCAGTTCCGAGCGACTTAAGCCTTTGTTAAGTCGTAGCCCTTTTCCTCCTAGCCTGTTAGGTCGTAGATGTCCCAAAATCCTTTCCTTAGGTCGTGACTGACCTAAACTTCCATCCTTAGGTCGTGGACGACCTAAGCCTGGGTAACTCGTAGCTTGCCCTGCTTCGACTTTAGCCTGTGCTGCATCATCCTCCCCAGGTTGAGAAAAATTCGACCTTGAATTTGTAAATTCTTCCTCATCAGACTGTTTATTCTCATAATATGGCACTAGATGCTTAACATTGAATACGTCGGAAGTGTATACATCCTCCGGCAGCTTCAACTTATACGCGTTTTTATTAATCCGTTTCACGATTTCTACAGGACCAATTTTTCTGGCTTTTAACTTGTTATAAGTGCCTATTGGAAAACGATCCTTCGTTAACACAGCATATACCATATCTCCTTCATTAAACTCAACACTTCTTCATTTCAAATCTGCAGATCGTTTGTACTTTTCATTTGCTTTCTCCAATCGTTCCTGAACGATTTTATGACATTCTGTCAATCCTTCAACAAAGTCAGCAGCTCGCTTGACTGTCTTCTTTGGTTGTGGTATGAGCGTTAACTCCAACGGACCCTTTGGCAAACTAGAATATACAATCTGAAACGGACTGAAACACGTACTACGATTCACAGCATGATTATGAGCAAACTCTGCTTGACATAACTTCACATCCCAACTCTTCAGATTGTCTGTAACGACCCGATATTTTGGACCATTCGCATCCATTATAAGTGTATAGGTAGACACTCATGCCGGTGTTGAATTGCTCAAAATACCGCGTTGTTAATTTAAATTGGCAAAACTCAGCATATACAGTAAATAAAATAATCACAGATCACAGACACAAAGTAATATAACAATAGTGCAGCGGAAACAAAAGAATAGTAGTTCATGAAGCTACTATATATATATAATAGAGTTAAACAAGATACAACAGAAGTCTCGAATACAATAGATATCTCAATACAATAGTCAAACAAGATCTGAATACATCACTGGAATCAACTGAATAACTGAAAGCTGGATAGATAGCTGGATCTCCAAGCGAAGCTCCAACTCCAAAGGTGAGTCTCAAATACTGTATCACTCAGTCTGACCCGAGCGTGAAGAAAACACAAAACACTCGAGTCAGGATTAACATTCTTATATCAATAAATCCAACTCAAGTGAAATAACAACTGAAATACAAGTGACTCAAAGGATGTTTGGGATAACCATCCTCTAAGGATCCATTAAACTATCTATATATATAGTAGAATACGCTAAGTAGATAATGTCTAACAGTAAAGTACGATATCAAAATAGCGTTAAGTCATGGCCCATTCCACCCTTAATACATTTTTATTCCCAAGAGCATATACAAGACCGTAGTTTCCCCAAAACCGGAAGTCACCAAAGGGCAATCCATATACTAAAGGTACAAACCAAAATCGTAGTGGTCGCGAATAGAATAATCAATATGACAAGGTACATGAGGCGATACCAACTAGGATACTAGTAGTTGCCTGATCCGGACTGATGTTGGGCATAGCAGCTACTACCCCAACACCGCGAAACAACACTCCCAAATCGAGGGGTGCACCCAAATCGAATCACAAACGTAATAGATATGGTATCGAAGAAGTGTGTCCGCTAGAGATGGCGATCCTCAATGGCCCGGCACGACTCCTGTTTTAGTCATGTCAAGGGTCATCCAAAATCGTTCTCTTTCTTCAGTCAACGCGTTCACCAAACCATCCACTTCATTCTGGATCAACACTCCGCGTATATTAGTTATTTAAAGTGGTTTTGGTATCGACAGAGAGTATGTCCATATCCGATCCCGGTCTCTTTAATAACTACGTATTATTACACCTATGGTCCTTTAATAAATTTTCAAAATAGTTATATTTCAAAACCAACATATCATTGCCATTTCAAAACCATATAAAAACGATATCACTTTTCCTTTAAATAAATCCATTTCAAAATCATATCACTTTCCAAAGTTGTATTGCTTTCAAAATCATAAGTCTTTTAAAATCATAACACTTTGGTAATCAAACTTGAAATTCATAACACTTTAAAATCCTAGCACTTTCCTCTTAAACAGTTTAGATATTCACAAATCAATTTACATAAACTCGAATTTCAAAATTAAAATTTAATTAAATCTCAAATCATCAATTTCAATTCAATTTAGTTTCTAAATAACCATTTTAATCTATCGATTTCAAATACATATTTAAACCATAAAATAAGCCATTTCAATTTCAATATATTTCAAAGCTTTAAATATTTAACATTTCAATAGCATCTAATACAACTTCAATTCACAAATTCAAATAAACAAAATATCCCATTTAAATTTATATCATTTGAAATATTCATTAAAGTCACTTTTAATCAAATTCAAGTTAAAACATATCTTTAGAATTTCAAATTTTATAAATTTCAAATCAAACTTTATTTAAGTATATTTCTTAAATAAATATAATTCAAATCAATTTCAAATCATTATAAACTCTATTTTTGAAAATATAGATAAATAAATACTTAAACATATTTCATATTGATTCAAATCAACTTTATTAAATCAACTTTAATAAATCTTTAAAATCATTATTTATTAAAACCATATATTTCTTTCAAAACCGTAGAAATATTTTTCAAAACATTTATCTATAGACCAACGGTGTCTGTATATAATTTTCTATCCTATGGTCAAGTGATACGGATATTTATCATTTCAATCCGCAATTTAAAATATATTCGGGTATATATCTTTTCAACCTGAAATCCCAAATTCAATTTAATTTGAAAATCGCTTGGGTTTATCATTTCAACCCATAACGATTCTCTCCTATTCTAAAGTCCGTTCGGGTATGTATCATTTCAACCCATAGTGATACTATACTAACAGGGAACTTGCAGAGTGATAACAGATATGATAATAATATAACAACGATAACAGGCATATATCATCAGTATAAATAACAGATAAGGGTGTCAGATGTCACAGGTGAACAGATACAGATGATGACATATATATATCAATATAAATAACAGATAGTGATGTCAGGTGTCACAGGTGAACAGATACAGATGATGGCATAGGTATAGCAATATAAATAACTAACGGCAGCATATTTCAATTGTCGTTTCAATTGAAATCAAATTTAATAAATATAAGGACATTAATCGTGAGTGATTGCTCACCTTTCGAGGCTAGAGATGCACGAGAAGATGACATGGATACGCACACTGATACGGACATAGAGATTGAGTTATGAATCCAAGCAAATAAATCAGCACGAATTCAACGATCAAAGCTGATAACAGAAATCGATGAAATCAAATCAAAACATTCAACATAGCAACAAATAAAACATGTCATGCATCAAAATTTAACAATATAATTCTATGCGCTACCGAGATCGAAATGGTCTGAAATTTGGTATGAACAAAGATCAAAACTTGTATTTTAAACTGCAAAAGATTCACTTGTTTTGGACAAGAGACGAGAAAAGTTACGACGTTACGAACATAGACTCAGGTCATGTTTGCAGCAGTGTAAAATAATTTTTAAGTACAAAAGAATAGCTGCCTGGGTCTAACTTCCAGATCCTCGACCACAAATCAAACGATGTCGGATTTGGCTGAAATTTGACAGGCATAAACTAGGTAACTTTGACTTCTTTTTAAAAATAAAATTAACCCATTCCGACGTAAGACAAAAGAGATACGATGCGTCAAACATGAACTCAGGTCGTGTTTGCAGCAGTGTAAAATAATTTCTAAGTACAAAAGAATAGCTGCCTGGGTCTAACTTCCAGATCCTCGACCACAAATCAAACGATGTCGGATTTGGCTAAAATTTGACAGGCATAAACTAGGTAACTTTGACTCCTTTTTAAAAATAGAATCAACCCATTCCGATAAAACATGAGTGAGATATGATATCGTGAACGTGAAGTCTAACTGCTTGTTCAAAAAAATCATAATAATAATAATAATAATAATAAAAATAAAAATCGACATAAACAATTCTTGTATAAACTTATTAGTAACGAAAAAGTTTAAAATCTATGTATAATATATTATATAACTTACATTTTACTATGTATATAAGTAACTATAAAATAGACTACAACAACCTATAATATGAAGCAACTATTGTAACTATATATATGTGCTCAACAGCTAACGATTTCATAAAGCAAAAATTTATATTATATGACTTATAAAAATCAACCTTTTCACAAAACTATCAAAATATATAGCCTGAACACTTTTAAACAATGACATTTAATGCTTCCCCTATTATAATACATAACAAATGTAACACTATTTATACAAAATAGAATATTTGTGACTCAGGAAAGACTGACATGTAAATATACCCAACAAAACACTTAACGTATATATATTATTTTTGAAATCCTACATACGCATATATACACTTTATATACAAACGAAAACCGTACAAAAGAAACAAAAATATATATATATATATATAAACTTACTCTAGAAAACCAACAACTTCATACTATACATATGATAAGAACCAATGTAGCTTACATATACTGTACTAAAATGAAAGATAATATAATATAGTGAAATATAAGGTACATGTACAACCAGCTATAGGCAAACAACAGCATATGGAAACAAATGCACAAAGTTCATAAAAATATTAATATATAGGCTTACCACACCAAAGCAACAGAGGAGAGGGAAGGAGATCAAAGGTGGAGATGAAGGCGAGCGTGGAGGAAGGGACGAGGCTACAGGTTGGAAGCGAGCTGCTGTTTGCCGGTCTCGGGTGGATAGTTGCTTGCATGGCCTCGGCCATAGGGGAGGAGAGGGAGGCTCGTGCTCGGCAGTGGGTGAAGCTCGGCCTTTGGTTGCGGGTTACGGCAGGATGGAGGAGGCGTGGTTCAAGCTCGGCTGTCGCGTGTGGGCTCGACGAGGTGGACAGGCTGGCGATGGGGTGGCTGCCGAGTGGGATCGGCTGGAGCATGGCCGGAGAAGGCGCGGGTCACGCGGTAGAGGGAAGATGCTCGGAACTTTTGGGATGACGAGGCCGTTTTGGGTGGAGATGAAGGGAAGGACGGGCGGAGGAAGGGGTATAGGGCGGAGGTGGTGGCTCAGTGAAGTGGAGGTGGGAGAAGAGATAGATGTAAATAACTTTCTGTCATGTACAAGCCACAGCAAAAATGCAAGCTATATTGTATTTCTTTTTCAAAATGGAAGAAGTGAGAAAGAGAGCAGACGTGAGCAAAAATAAAGAACGAAAGTGATGCAGAAAGTCAAAAGTGAACTGATGGGAATAGTAAAATCAATATGAATTCAGAGAATTATTAAAAGCAGCGCCCATTCATTTTCTGACCGTTGGAATAAACGAAAGGCCAGTAGAAAATCAAGAGGCTCAAATGTGTACCGCGTATCAGACTGCGAAACACAGGAACGAATATGCTACGGAGATCAGCACGACGAGACGATCAAAATGGTATACAAATATCAGTGGTATGATTTAATTTATAAAATTCGAATTTTTCTACTGGCGGAAAATGCAAGAAAAAAGCTGAAAAATAAGATCGACGGAGCTAAAGATGTCCGAATTTGGAAAAACGACCAGCTAACATCTTGCTCAGAAGATGTTTTAGAATTTTTCTATGTAAAAATATTTACGTTTCGGAAACATTTTATTTTCATCGCTTTTTAACTGATTAAATTGAAGTAAATTTATGCGCGAAATAAACTTTCATATTTTCGGACGAAAATTTACCAGTTGCTATGTTTAACTAGGCGCATTCCAAATATCAAATTTTGTTTCAAAATTTTATCGTTTAAAATTTCACAAAATTTCAATAAATAACTTTATTAAAACCGGTTAAATTTACGGGTCGTTACATTCTCCCCCACTCAAAACTTTTCGTCCCCGAAAAGGAACGAGGTAGGAGAATAGAAATGACCAGAAAGAAAACAGATTTGAAATACAGAATAACAGTTAATTTAAACCATATAATTTCAAATTTAAATTAATTGATATTCAATAATTGATTTAATCCATTTGATTTCACTAAAATCAATCTCAACTACTTCTAAATTCATTATCTTATTATCCCATTTTCTTCAATTTACAATTTCTAAAACCATAAATTTGAATAGTCTTTTATTATAATAATATTTTCTTCAACAATTTTAAATTCTTCTTTATTCCAAATTATTGTTAAATTTATTCTACTTAATATATTTAATCACATATATTTAACACATATAAATTAATTTAAACTATAAAAGTTTTGATTTAAATTAATTTATATTTACTAATTGCTTTTAAATTCAAGGTATTTTCATAAGTTGATCAAATTCAATTTGTTAATTCTTTCAGAACAAAATTTATTATATTCATCTCATTCGATTAATTATTTTATCACCTTTATTAGCATTTTTTTTATATAATTAAAATCTAGTGTATAACATTTATTATAAACACTCAAATTTTATAAAATCATTTTATATTGTATACTACCCAATTACATTTTAACTTCTGAATAATTTAGGTAAGTTATATTGAAATGCAATTTAGTACTATACAAATAAAATTTTCAAATTCAATTTTCAAGTTTAAATATTTATCCAAAATTTAGCTTTATTTATAATTGAAACAACCTTTAACATAATTTTAAGAATTTAATTTCCGTTTAATTTCAAACCCTTTAGAGATAATTATGTATATACTATATATATTAAATCAAATTAAATTTAAATAATATACCTATATATATATATATATAAATCAAGTCATACTTAAGAAATTCAAATTAAAATATTTTTTTCCAAACAAAACCGTAGCAAAGCTACAGAATGGTTTCTCCACTTCGAAACTCGAAAATGAATGTCGATGATGCGGCCGCCATCACCGAAATTATTTTCCAGCGAAAAAGAGAAGAGTACTAATTTCAACATTTTAAAATTCTTTGAAAACGATTTCTATTCGAAAATATCTTTAATAATATACACTTTAAAACCAAAGTTGAAATCACTGGTAATCAAATTCTCAAATTCCCGATTTTTTTAAAATTCATTTCGATTCCAAATCAATTTATAAACCATGTTTATAAATTCATTTAGAACAATAAATGATAATCAAATATTATCATTCAACAACCAATTTAATTAACTATTTAATTCCAGAAAATTTTTACTTATATATTTATAATATAATCATACAAAATTATTTCATTTACCAAATTTGAAAACAATATTGTGTCAGTTTGCTCTGCTCAAGTGTTTTGGAAATCCTATCGATAGCGTTGATCAGACGAATCGATCGGAAACCCAAATCAACATCAACAACTCAAACAACACAATATATTTTAAAACATTTAAATATAGATTTACAAATACTCTATCCAAGAATAAATTTTCAAAGCAAGGACAGCGATTCAAATTTGATTAATTCAATCAAAGAAAATTTTGACTTGAGAATAAGTTGGAACGAAAGATAAGATGATTATTTAACCGAATAAGGAAATAGATAATCTTATATAAATCGCGGGCAACCATAATCGGGTCGACCGTGACTTCAAGAATAAGATCGATATGGAATTCCGAGGTAAATTGACATTCGATCTCAAGAAATAGAATTCAAGTATAGCAGGAAACAGATAGCATCGTAAACCAAGGATACAGAAATCTCCGGTAAATCAATGCCTATTGTAAAGGAATTTCACCCCTTTACAAATTATTCGAAGATTGGCGAGACCGCCGATTCATTATAAGGGCCATTCGAAGTGGAGTTATGGGATGCTCCAAAATTGAAAGAAGACTAATAATGAGGGACACGAATGAATTTTTTTTGGAATCGCAGGGAACGTTCCAAAAGCCAAAGGAATCGAGTCAAAAGGAAGAGGTTGAAACTCGAATGAGAGTGATTCTGTAAATACATTTACCCTATATGTTAAGTTTTGCCTAGAGCTACCAAAGCTCTGATACCAACTGTAACGACCCGATATTTTGGACCATTCGCATCCATTATAAGTGTATAGGTAGACACTCATGCCGGTGTTGAATTGCTCAAAATACCGCGTTGTTAATTTAAATTAGCAAAACTCAGCATATACAGTAAATAAAATAATCACAGATCACACACACAGAGTAATATAACAATAGTGCAGCGGAAACAAAAGAATAGTAGTTCATGAAGCTACTATATATATATAATAGAGTTAAACAAGATACAACAGAAGTCTCGAATACAATAGATATCTCAATACAATAGTCAAATACAAGATCTGAATACATCACTGGAATCAACTGAATAACTGAAAGCTGGATAGATAGTTGGATCTCCAAGCGAAGCTCCAACTTCAAAGGTGAGTCTCAAATACTGTATCACTCAGTCTGACCCGAGCGTTAAGAAAACACAAAACACTCGAGTCAGGATTAACATTCTTATATCAATAAATCCAACTCAAGTGAAATAACAACTGAAATACAAGTGACTCAAAGGATGTTTGGGATAACCATCCTCTAAGGATCCATTAAACTATCTATATATATAGTAGAATACGCTAAGTAGATAATGTCTAACAGTAAAGTACGATATCAAAATAGCGTTAAGTCATGGCCCATTCCACCCTTAATACATTTTTATTCCTAAGAGCATATACAAGACCGTAGTTTCCCCAAAACCGGAAGTCACCAGAGGGCAATCCATATACTAAAGGTACAAACCAAAATCGTAGTGGTTGCGAATAGAATAATCAGTATGACAAGGTACATGAGGCGATACCAACTAGGATACTAGTAGTTGCCTGATCCGGACTGATGTTGGGCATAGCAGCTACTACCCCAACACCGCGAAACAACACTCCCAAATCGAGGGGTGCACCCAAATCGAATCACAAAAGTAATAGATATGGTATCGAAGAAGTGTGTCCGCTAGAGATGGCGATCCTCAATGGCCCGGCGCGACTCCTGTTTTAGTCATGTCAAGGGTCATCCAAAATCGTTCTCTTTCTTCAGTCAACGCGTTCACCAAACCATCCACTTCATTCTGGATCAACACACCGCGTATATTAGTTATTTAAAGTGGTTTCGGTATCGACAGAGAGTATGTCCATATCTGATCCCGGTCTCTTTAATAACTACGTATTATTACACCTATGGTCCTTTAATAAATTTTCAAAATAGTTATATTTCAAAACCAACATATCATTGCCATTTCAAAACCATATAAAAACGATATCACTTTTCCTTTAAATAAATCCATTTCAAAATCATATCACTTTCCAAAGTTGTATTGCTTTCAAAATCATAAGTCTTTTAAAATCATAACACTTTGGTAATCAAACTTGAAATTCATAACACTTTGAAATCCTAGCACTTTCCTCTTAAACAGTTTAGATATTCACAAATCAATTTACATAAACTCGAATTTCAAAATTAAAATTTAATTAAATCTCAAATCATCAATATCAATTCAATTTAGTTTCTAAATAACCATTTTAATCTATCGATTTCAAATACATATTTAAACCATAAAATAAGCCATTTCAATTTCAATATATTTCAAAGCTTTAAATATTTAACATTTCAATAGCATCTAATACAACTTCAATTCACAAATTCAAATAAACAAAATATCCCATTTAAATTTATATCATTTGAAATATTCATTAAAGTCACTTTTAATCAAATTCAAGTTAAAACATATCTTTAGAATTTCAAATTTTATAAATTTCAAATCAAACTTTATTTAAGTATAATTCTTAAATAAATATAATTTCAAATCAATTTCAAATCATTATAAACTCTATTTTTGAAAATATAGATAAATAAATACTTAAACATATTTCATATTGATTCAAATCAACTTTATTAAATCAACTTTAATAAATCTTTAAAATCAGTATTTATTAAAACCATATATTTCTTTCAAAACCGTAGAAATGTTTTTCAAAACATTTATCTATAGACCAACGGTGTCTGTATATAATTTTCTATCCTATGGTCAAGTGATGCTGATATTTATCATTTCAATCCGCAATTTAAAATATATTCGGGTATATATCTTTTCAACCCGAAATCCCAAATTCAATTTAATTTGAAAATCGCTTGGGTTTATCATTTCAACCCATAACGATTCTCTCCTATTCTAAAGTCCGTTCGGGTATGTATCATTTCAACCCATAGTGATACTATACTAACAGGGAACTTGCAGAGTGATAACAGATATGATAATAATATAACAACGGTAACATGCATATATCATCAGTATAAATAACAGATAAGGGTGTCAGATGTCACAGGTGAACATATACAGATGATGACATATATATATATCAATATAAATAACAAATAGTGATGTCAGGTGTCACAGGTGAACAGATACAGATGATGGCATAGGTATAGCAATATAAATAACTAACGGCAGCATATTTCAATTGTCGTTTCAATTGAAATCAAATTTAATAAATAGAAGGACATTAATCGTGAGTGATTGCTCACCTTTCGAGGCTAGAGATGCACGAGAAGATGACATGGATACGCACACTGATACGGACATAGAGATTGAGTTATGAATCCAAGCAAACAAATCGGCACGAATTCAACGATCAAAGCTGATAACAGAAATCGATGAAATCAAATCAAAACATTCAACATAGCAACAAATAAAACATGTCATGCATCAAAGTTTAACAATATAATTTATGTGCTACCGAGATCGAAATGGTCTGAAATTTGGTATGAACAAAGATCAAAACTTGTATTTTAAACTGCAAAAGATTCACTTGTTTTGGACAAGAGACGAGAAAAGTTACGACGTTACGAACATAGACTCAGGTCATGTTTGCAGCAGTGTAAAATAATTTCTAAGTACAAAAGAATAGCTGCCTGGGTCTAACTTCCAGATCCTCGACCACAAATCAAACGATGTCGGATTTGGCTGAAATTTGACAGGCATAAACTAGGTAACTTTGACTTCTTTTTAAAAATAAAATTAACCCATTCCGACGTAAGACAAAAGAGATACGATGCGTCAAACATGAACTCAGGTCGTGTTTGCAGCAGTGTAAAATAATTTCTAACTACAAAAGAATAGCTGCCTGGGTCTAACTTCTAGATCCTCGACCACAAATCAAACGATGTCGGATTTGGCTGAAATTTGACAGGCATAAACTAGGTAACTTTGACTCCTTTTTAAAAATAGAATCAACCCATTCCGATAAAACATGAGTGAGATATGATATCGTGAACGTGAAGTCTAACTGCTTGTTCAAAAAAATCATAATAATAATAATAAAAATAAAAATCGACATAAACAATTCTTGTATAAACTTATTAGTAACGAAAAAGTTTAAAATCTATGTATAATATATTATATAACTTACATTTTACTATGTATATAAGTAACTATAAAATAGACTACAACAACCTATAATATGAAGCAACTATTGTAACTATATATATGTGCTCAACAGCTAACGATTTCATAAAGCAAAAATTTATATTATATGACTTATAAAAATCAACCTTTTCACAAAACTATCAAAATATATAGCCTGAACACTTTTAAACAATGACATTTAATGCTTCCCCTATTATTATACATAACAAATGTAACACTATTTATACAAAATAGAATATTTGTGACTCAGGAAAGACTGACATGTAAATATACCCAACAAAACACTTAACGTATATATATTATTTTTGAAATCCTACATACGCATATATACACTTTATATACAAACGAAAACCGTACAAAAGAAACAAAATATATATATATATATATATATATATATATAAACTTACTCTAGAAAACCAACAACTTCATACTATACATATGATAAGAACCAATGTAGCTTATATATACTGTACTAAAATGAAAGATAATATAATATAGTGAAATATAAGGTACATGTACAACCAGCTATAGGCAAACAACAGCATATGGAAACAAATGCACAAAGTTCATAAAAATATTAATATATAGGCTTACCACACCAAAGCAACAAAGGAGAGGGAAGGAGATCAAAGGTGGAGATGAAGGCGAGCGCGGAGGAAGGGACGAGGCTACAGGTTGGAAGCGAGCTGTTGTTTGCCGGTCTCGGGTGGATAGTTGCTTGCATGGCCTCGACCATAGGGGAGGAGAGGGAGGCTCGTGCTCGGCAGTGGGTGAAGCTCGGCCTTTGGTTGCGGGTTACGGCAGGATGGAGGAGGCGTGGTTCAAGCTCGGCTGTCGCGTGTGGGCTCGACGAGGTGGACAGGCTGGCGATGGGGTGGCTGCCGAGTGGGATCGGCTGGAGCATGGCCGGAGAAGGCGCGGGTCACGCGGTAGAGGGAAGATGCTCGGAACTTTTGGGATGACGAGGCCGTTTTGGGTGGAGATGAAGGGAAGGACGGGCGGAGGAAGGGGTATAGGGCGGAGGTGGTGGCTCAGTGAAGTGGAGGTGGGAGAAGAGATAGATGTAAATAACTTTCTGTCATGTACAAGCCACAGGAAAAATGCAAGCTATATTGTATTTCTTTTTCAAAATGGAAGAAGTGAGAAAGAGAGCAGACGTGAGCAAAAATAAAGAACGAAAGTGATGCAGAAAGTCAAAAGTGAACTGATGGGAATAGTAAAATCAATATGAATTCAGAGAATTATTAAAAGCAGCGCCCATTCATTTTCTGACCGTTGGAATAAACGAAAGGCCAGTAGAAAATCAAGAGGCTCAAATGTGTACCGCGTATCAGACTGCGAAACACAGGAACGAATATGCTACGGAGATCAGCACGACGAGACGATCAAAATGGTATACAAATATCAGTGGTATGATTTAATTTATAAAATTCGAATTTTTCTACTGGCGGTAAATGCAAGAAAAAAGCTGAAAAATAAGATCGACGGAGCTAAAGATGTCCGAATTTGGAAAAACGACCAACTAACATCTTGCTCAGAAGATGATTTAGAATTTTTCTATGTAAAAATATTTACGTTTCGGAAACATTTTATTTTCATCGCTTTTTAACTGATTAAATTGAAGTAAATTTATGCGCGAAATAAACTTTCATATTTTCGGACGAAAATTTACCAGTTGCTATGTTTAACTAGACGCATTCCAAATATCAAATTTTGTTTCAAAATTTTATCGTTTAAAATTTCACAAAATTTCAATAAATAATGTTATTAAAACCGGTTAAATTTACGGGTCGTTACATTGTCTTGCACCAGACATCGTAATAAATTTCCCAATGATCTGTTCACAACCTCGGTCTGTCCATCCGTTTGTGGATGATAAGCGCTACTAAAATTCAGCTTCGTTCCAACCATCTTCCACAAACTTAGCCAAAAATGACTCAGAAAACGAGTATCCCTATCCGACACAATAGATTCTGGCAATCCATGAAGTCGATAGATTTCTTTGAAAAATAACTGAGCAACATGAACAAACTCTTTCTGGAACAGATAATGTCTCCAGTGTTTAATAGCTTGCACAACAGCATAAAATTCCACATCATATGTACTGTATCTCATCTTCGCTCCTGATAACTTCTCGCTAAAGTATGCAATCGGACGTCCCCTCTGACTCAACACTCCTCCAATCCCAACCTTGGATGCATCAGTGTGTAATTCAAACACCAACTGAAAATCTGGTAATATTAGAATTGGTGCAGACGTCAAGAGTCCTTTGATTCGATCAAAAGCAACCCCGGCTTCCTTCGTCCATGCAAACTGTTTACCCTTCATACAATCAGTCACAGGCGCCATCACACTACTAAAGTGTGGAATAAACCTTCAATAAAATGAAGCCAACCCGTGAAAACTACGAACTTCCGTTATCGTCTTGGGTTGCAGCCAATCTCTGATAGCTTCCACTTTACATTGGTCAACCTGTATTCCTTCTTCCGACACAACATACCCCAGAAATAAAACACTCCTCGCCATAAAAACACACTTCTTTGTAGCAGCATAGAATTGTTCTTCACGAAGAATAATTAACACTTTCTTTAAATGTTGAACATGCTCTTCTGTACTAGCACTGTAGATTAGAATATCATCGAAGTAAACCACCACAAATTTCCCAATGTATGGCCTGAAAATTTGGTTCATCGCCCTCATGAATGTACTTGGTGCATTCGATAGACCAAACGGCATTACCGGCCATTCATACAATCCTTCCCTCGTCTTGAACGCTGTCTTCCATTCATCACCTGGCCTGATACGAATTTGATGATATCCGCTCTTCAAATCAATCTTCGAAAAGATAGTAGCTCCGCTCAATTGATCTAGCAGGTCATCCAACCTTGGCATCGGAAATCTATATCTCACAGTAATCTTATTCAATGCTCTACTATCTGTGCACATCCTCCACGTTCCATCCTTTTTGGGTACCAATAAAGCTGGTACAGCACAAGGACTTAAACTCTCCTGCACACGCCCCTGTTCAAGCAATTCTTCCACTTGCCTCCTCAATTCTTCATGTTCCTTTGGACTCATTCGATAATGTGGTCTGTGTGGCAACACAGCACCTGGAACAAGATCTATCTGATGTTGTATATCCCTCAACGGTGGTAACTCCGTTGGTAACTTCTCTGGAAATACATCGTCAAATTCTTTCAAAACTGACTTCGCGTCTTCCGGAATTTCAATCTCTTTACCGCTCTCTCGCCCAATCAACAAAAACACTTCAGGCTCCTCCTCTACTTCCTTCACAAACTCCTTCAAAGATAACAAAGTTTTAAGCTCTTCAATCTCCTCCAACTTGTTTTCCTCCTGTTGTCGCTTCTTTGGAACTAGAGTAATCTTTGTGCCTTCAAACATGAAACTGTAACTGTTGGTACGCCCATCATGTTGCACCGCCCTATCATACTGCTACGGTCTCCCCAGCAACAAATGACAGACATCCATATCTACCACATCGCACCAGATTTCATCTTTGTATTTCTTTCCAATTGAAAACTTCACACAAGCCCTTCGTCCAACCTTCACCTCCCCGCCTTTCCTCAACCAAGCTAGCTTGTACGGTTTCGGATGTTTCTCAGTCTTCAACGCCAACTTCCTCACAGCTTCTGAAGAAATTATATTATCACAGCTTCCAGCATCAATAACAAATTTGCAAACCTTCCCCAGAATGGTACATGTTGACTAAAAAATATTGCTCCTTAACCAACTACAATCCTCCTCTTGCTTTGGTGTTAAACAAGACCTCTTCATCATTAGATTATAACCTTCGTCTCCCGACACTTCTTCTTCCTCCTCATCAGGTGGTGAATTGGAACATTCAGCTTCTTTATCCTCATCCTCAACCTCTGCTATCATAGCTCTCTTCTTCGGCTTTGGACATTCGCTACTTTTGTGGCCCATTTCTTGGCAATTATAACACTTGAAACCATTACTGACTTTCATCTTCCCAACCTCATTCGCAACTGGTTTCGCAACAGCTTTTGAAACATTAGAACTTCCACTAACACCCTTCACTTGATTATTGGATTTGTAAACACACCACCTCCTCGTCGTCCCTGTTTCTCCCAAGCCAACGCTTTCTGATGTGCTTCCGCTACAGATCTGGGATCAAACATGTTAACCATATCCTGAATCTGCATTCGCAATCCCCTAATGAATCTAGATGTCAGCTGCTCTTCCGTTTCCATAATATCATTCCTCGCAATAAGCTGATAGAATTCATCCGCGTAATCGTTAACATTCTTTGTGCCCTGCCTCAAATTCTGCAAACGTTGATACATCAAAGATTGATAATTGTAAGGTAAGAACGTTGCTTTCATCAATTTCTTCATCTTCTCCCAAGATTCAACTTTTGACTTTCCCATCCGTTCACGTATAAGTTTGGTTTGCTGCCACCATGCCAAAGCTCTACCCCTCAACCTCGTAGCAACCAACTTCACTCTACAATGTTCTGGAACTTCTTTGAAGTCAAAAATCTCCTCAACATTAGCCACCCAATCTAGAAACTCCTCCGCTTGCATACCACCTTTGAATTCAGGAATTTCAATCTTCATCCCCAACTCCCACTTGTGATCATACTCAGAGTGATTTCTTCCTTGTCCTCGTCCTTGTCCTCGAACACTACCACCATCATACTCCTCTTCAAAATCAGATGTATATCGTTGTCTATCTCGTCCACCCACATCTCTACTACCATCACGTCTTCCACCATCATCCCTTCTATCTACATTCCTCCGTTCACGATCATTCACGTTCCTCCCACGCCTTTGATCATCATCAACACTCCTGTCTCGATTGGAATGTGGCGAGACTCTACTTCACCCATGATTAGATTCAGGTGATATCCTTCTCCGATTCTGATTCATCTCTAACATCATCTTCTCTAATCGTCCAATCCCTTCGTTAAGCTTCTCACTAAAGTTCTCATTAGTTCTTTGCTCCATCTCATCAGCTTCTTCTCTTCGATACAATGCTTCAACGTTTTGATGTCGATTAGCTCTTCTTGGCGGCATGATTTGAAACTTTACAAACTCTTCAACACTTCAAAATTCAAACACCTTTCGAACTTTGATCCAAAATGAAATGGATCGAAATATTCACACGTGTTGCAAATTGTGATGAACACGATGAACAACCAAACTCCCAAACAAGATAGATCCGTCCTTCAAACTTCAATACAAAGTCGAACAACTTCCCTTCTTCCTCTCAGCCATGATTAATAACCTCAAATCTTCACTTCGATTCAAACTTCTTCAAGATGATTGGCTCCAAGACTCGATTTAGCTATGATTGGCTAAACAAGCTCTGATACCAAAAACTGACGCAGCGGATTAATCAAAACAATGTCGATCGATGAGAGTAGCAATCAATGGATTGGAAGATACTAAAATGCCCGAATTCGTTGATCCGAAGATACCGAATTCTAGCTATCCCGAACTCGTTGATCGCGCACGATACCGGGTTCAAAGATCTGCGATTCTTCACACGTTGATCTAGCGCACTAGATTCCGTGAATCAGCTTCTGCAGTCGTTGATCGAGCGCACTCGATTATCCGAAAGAGGAGATAGGAGATTACACTTAACTACCAATTTGGCGAAAGCACAAAGCTAACAAAACAAGAGTTTTATTTCAAATCAACTAAACTATTACAAATGGCACCACCGGCCTATTTATAGAAGTTACAACTCACACAAAACAAAAAACAATGTTCATCACTTAAGTCAGTACCGACTTACGACTTACCATAAGTCGTACGCGACTTAACAGAATACAACACGACTCAACTTATTTACAAAGTACATGACTTAGTACATGACGACTCAACTTAGGTCGGTAACAACCTAGTTACATCATTCAACGACTTACCAACATGTTACACAACACATACGACTTAAAAGATGCGACCTACGACTTATAAACAGAACGACCTAAAACATGCGAGTTACGACATAAGAATCATACGACTTATCAATTAATGACCTAACATATAGGTCGGCAGCGACTTAAGACCTAGCTTCAGAACTCCTTCCTGCGACCTAGCTTAGGTCGTAACTCCACTTCGCGACTTTCCATAGGTCGTATCTCGTCCCAGTTCTTCTTTGTTAGGTCGTAGACGACTTAACCCTTCATTTTCCTTAGGTCGTAGACGACTTAAGTCTTTATTTTCGATAAGTCATAGACGACCTAAGTCTTTATTTTCGATAAGTCGTAGACGACTTATCAGTTCCGAGCGACTTAAGCCTTTGTTAAGTCGTAGCCCTTTTCCTCCTAGCCTGTTAGGTCGTAGACGTCCCAAAATCCTTTCATTAGGTCGTGACCGACCTAAACTTCCATCCTTAGGTCGTGGACGACCTAAGCCTGGGTAACTCGTAGCTTGCCCTGCTTCGACTTTAGCCTGTGCTGCATCAGCGTTCTGCCAATTTAGGTCGCTCACGACCTAGTGGAATTTTAGGTCGTTCACGACCTATGGAAAGTCGTCCACGAGTTAATGGAATCAATGTGCAGGCATGTAAACGACCTAGTGAGTTACGCAGAGATAAGGCAGTCCAATGTGGTGAAGTGTTAGGTCGTGAACGACCTAACGAGTCCTTTAAGTCGCTCCAGCGACCTAGTGAAGATTCGCGAGTTAACAAGCAACGTTCTATAGGTCGGTTGCGACCTAACGAGGATTCACGACCTAACCAGGAGCACGCGCAAGGTAACATGGGTCGCTCAAACGAGCTACGAGCTACGACCTAATTTCCACAGGCCGCTTTCTTTTGGTCGTTCAAGTGATAAGCCGTTGCTGTCCTGAGTCGTGAGTTTGTTAAGTCGCTAACGACCTATAATAAGGCGCTGATGGAGGCTGATGTTTTGTTTAGGTCGTCTACTTTTAAGTCGTATGTCGTGATACTATGTGTTGTAATGTGTTTTGTTCATATGTCGCTCAGTTGTAACTATTTGTTGTTTTAAGTCGTATGTTTTTAGGTCGTCTATGCTAAGTCGTAAGTCGTAAGTCACTGGGTGTGCTAGGTCGGTGCCGACCTATGAGTTCTACAGTTTCTGTGTGGCGTATGTTGTAACTTCTATAAATAGGCCGGTGGTGCCATTTGTAATAGTTTAGTTGATTTGAATAAAAACTTTTGTTTTGTTAGCTTTGTGCTTTCACCAAATTGGTAGTTGAGTGTGATCTCCTATCTCCACTTTCGGTTAATCGAGTGCGCTCGATTCAACGATTACTGAAGCCGATTCGCAGTATCAAGTGCGCTTGATCAACGCTTGAAGAATTGAAGATCTTCTTTCATGGTATAGTGCGCTATCAACGTGACGAAGATAGCTAGAATTCGGTATCTTCGGATCAACGAATTTGGGCCATTCGGTATTCTTCATTCCAAACTTTCACAGAATCATCATTTTGTAATTCCGCTGCTGCATCAACCACGGCGTTATAGTGTATATTTCTACATTGTAGATAGTTCCACAGATCCTTAGATGATGGTTATCCCAAACATCCTTTAAGTTACTTGTATTTCAGTTGATATTTCACTTGAGTTGGATTTATTGATATAAGAATGTTAATCCTGACTCGAGTGTTTTGTGTTTTGCTTTACGCTCGGGTCAGACTGTGTGATACAGCATTTGAGACTCAGCTTTGGAGTTTGGAGCTTCATTTGGAGATCCAACTATCGATTCAGCTTTCATCTTTTCCAGTTGATTTGTTCAGAGAGGTCATCTATTCGTACTGAAGACTTCACTGTATATGAGATATTCTGTTGTATTTTATTTTTAACTCTGATGTTTATATAGTAGCTTCATGAACTACTATTTTATCTATTCCGCTGCGTATTATTGTATTACTCTGTGTCTGTGATTCTGTGATTGATTTATTTACTGTATATGCTGAGTTTTAACCAAATTTAAATTATCAATCTGATATTTTGAGCAATTCAAGTCCGACATGTGCGGATGCGAATGGTTGAAAATAGTGGGTCGTTACAGTTGGTATCAGAGCTTTGGCTCTAGGCAAAACTTAGCATATATAGTAAATTTATTTATAGAATCACTTTCGTTTGAGTTTGAATCTCTTCCTTTTGAATCGATTTCCTTTGAACTTTGGAACGTTCCTTGCGGTTCCAAAATTCATTCTTGTCTCTCCCTATTTGTATTCTTTTGATTCTGGAGTATCCCATAACTCCACTTCGAATGATCTCTATAAGAATAGGCGATCCCGCCAATCTTTGAATGATTTGTAAAGGGGTGGAACTCCTTTACAATTGGCATTGATTCACCGGAGATTTATATATCCCTCGGTTTTGATGTTGCCATCTCTTGTTATGCCAAATTCTATCTCTGGCGATCGAATGTACATTTGCCTTAGATTTCCGCATCGATTATATTCTTGAAGTCACGGTTGGCCCGGTTAAGGTCGCCTGCGATTTATATAAGTGTATCCGACTACTGTTTTGTAATTAATTATCTCATTTTCATTCGAACTTATTTTCGAATCAGAATCCTATTTGATTAGAGTCCCTCTAATTTGAATTTCTATCTTTGTTTTGAAATCCATTTTTGAACCATCCTTTGAAAAACCAGGCTTGTTTATATTTTAGAAATTGTTTTATATATTGAAATTATTATATTATATATATAAAAGTGAAATGTTTTCGATAAAGATTATAAACCCTTTTAAAATAAGAATTTGAGGTTTCGAAAGGATTTGTAATTTTGAAAAAACTATATAAGAAATTTGATTTATCTAAAAATGATTTATAACTGAAGGATTTGAAATTTGAAATTCGAGAATTGAACTCTGGTATTTTGAAATTGGTTTTAAGATTTTGAAATATATAATAATAATATGATTTAAAAATATTTTTCGAATAAGAAATGTTTCAAATGATTTTAAAGAGTTTCGAAGAAATTTCAAAAGAAGTTTGAGAAAATAGAAGTCCAGAACTCACTTATGTCGCTGGAAAATAATTTCGGTGATGAGTGCACGCATCATCGACATTGATTTTCGAGTTTCAGAGTGAGGGAAAGGCCACTTTAGTAGCATTGCTACGCGAGTGATTTTTTTGCGAAACCGATTTTGATTTCAAATTCCAAAGTATGATTTGATATTTGAAAGATATTTGTATATATATATTTGAAATGATTTGAAGTAAGCTGGTGTTCAGTCCTCGAGTTTCGAATTTGATATAAACCTATCTTTTGAAATTGATTTACTGATTTGTTGTTGATTTCCAACTCTTGAATTTGAAAATGATTTCTTCAACTATTTCGAAGGTTCGAGCACTTCCAAATCATGGTTAACTTTTCAAAGCTGAGAAATTTTGAAAAGTATAAAGTATATAAGTTTTGTATGTATGTTAAAGTATGTAGTAATATGATTTAAATAAGTTAAAACTATTTTGTTAAGTAAATGAATAAGGCTATTTTGAATTTTTCTAATATGAAATTTAGATTTGAAATGTTTTGAAAAGAATTTGGTCTTCAATATATTTTGAATAAAATTTAATTAAATGTTTTAACTGGGTAACATCTTTATAAAACTATATATTTAACAAGTTGGAATAGATACATAAGTTGTACATATGTTGTTTTATTCACATAATTAATTTGATCCAAGTTTGGGTACACAAGTTCAAGGTGAATTACACCATTTCGTGTTAGGATTTTTCATTCGATTCTTGATGGTGAATATTTGATATGGATTTTGGGCTTGATTCTAGAATTTTCTATCATAGTATATGGCTATGCAAGGAGACTGATGGCTTCTAGTCGAGAAAACATATCGAAGTCTGCATTAGGGAAGTCGAATGCACAATACTAGTTCGAAAGCGAACTTGTGTGATCGAGCGAGCGACCGAATGTAATGTTAAGAAATGACGACATATGTATATCTTATATTCTAATATCATTGATATACTTGACGCTGAAATTGGAAGTTTTTGGGTTGGATATCATTGTAATTTAATTGGAAATTTTCTTCTATGAAAAACTACTATCAATTTAAAACCATTTTTCAAAACTATTTTTCTTTTATTCTTCTTAAACAAACTGTTTATTCTATTTTACATACAAACTATTTTACAAACTATTGTATATACAAACTATTCTAAATTAAAAATCTTTTATAAAGCAAAGGTATTCAATCCCATATGGCTCTTCATGCAGTGAAATTTATTATATTTTTTTTGAAAATTTTGATCCTTATATAAGATGGACCTTATGTAATTATAAGATGATTTTGAAAACCATTGATTTTGGCAATGAATTATTTGACTTAAATTATATTGATTTGGAAATTTGGATTTATTTTCTAAATTTATTATTTTGGAAACTTTGGAACTGAAGATATATAATTTGAGAAGAAATAATTTGGTGGAATTGTGTATGATTTTGAAACCGAACTGATATCGAAACAATTTGAAATTTGAGAACCTTGTGTTACTGAATACTTGATTTGGAAGTTATCGAACTTATATAAATTTGGTTTGTATAAGTATGATGTTGATTCGAAAACTATGGATTTGAAAAAGTACTCAATTTGAAAAGTGAAATCTTATATAATTGAAGTCTATATAAGTGTGGTTTGATATACTTTTGATTTTGGAAAGGTATTTAATTGGAAAATTAAATCTTATTTATAATTGACTTTATATAAGTACGATATTTGAAAGTGATTTGAAAGGTACTATATGATACATATTTTCGAAGTAAAGATATGGAAAGTGCCTTCTGCTTAATATCTGCTTTGTGGCCACATTGTGGATTCATTCTATCGATATTCTCTGATTTTTGGTTTTCCGGATATGATACTCGAGTTTCCATCGAATTCCATGGCGTTACCCATGGTCTTACGAGCAACTGCCTGGCTGAGATGGCCTAGGGGTACGGATTGTTTCCTGGGGGATCCAGGCGTAACCATTGTGTATCCTGCATCTATGTAGGTCGCATTAGTAGCGAAACTGCCCGGCTGAGATGGCCTAGGGGTACGGATTGTTTCCTGGGGGATCCAAGCATAACCATTGTGTATCATGCATTCTACTAGTCATCATGGCGTAACTCGCAGGGCTGAGAAAGCTTACGGATATGGATTGTTTCCTGGGGGATCCAGGCGTAACCATTATGTATCTGCGAACCATGGTTAGACAAAGGTTTTTTTGTTTTTTTGTTTGGATTGTACTTTCCATATCTGTTTTAAAAGTTTTTCGGTATTTTCACTGGGTGTTGAAACAAGTCTACTAAGTACCTGGAGAATTCTAGCTTTGCGCCTGATCAACGCTCTGCCAGAGTCTGCAGGAACGAGGATAAACTTGTTGAAACATCGAGTTATAAAAGTATTTTCGAAAGGAAATTTGTTTCGTTATAAAGGTATTTTATCATAAAAGTATTTCCAACAAAGAAATTTTGTATTAATATTTGAAATTGAAATTCTTATGGTTTGAATTAATTATTCATGCCCGATACTATTCTTTTGAATCTACCTTATCTGCTCAGCTTTATTTATTCACCTATATTCTGTTTTTCCAAATCCTCCTTCTTTTACTTGTTGACTATATCCTTTTTAAATATTATCTATTTATATACTACATGGTTTAATAGAAAATTTAATGTTATAAATATTTTAGAAGTTACTAAATAAATAAAACATATTTAAGGTAAATGATTATTGATTCATTAATAATATTTGAAAAGTATCTTTAGAATTTTTTTTAATAAATTTATGAATTATGGATTGAATGTTTTCAAATAGCTTCTTTGTAAATATAAGTAATGATAAATAATTGTTTTCAAATAGTTTACATATATTTATAAAGATGTTATTTAAACATATAGATGGTATTTATGAAGGAAGCAAGAAATTTTACAAATGGGTTTTGAAAAGTAGGTAAAATTTATATAGTTTCAAATTAATTGTTTAATCTTAACTTTCCATCTATTTTCTTTCTAGTTGTTTCTATTCTCCTACCTCCTTCCTTTTCGGGGACGAAAAGTTTTGAGTGGGGGAGAGTGTAACGACCCATGAATTTTGATTGGTTTTATTAACGTATTTAACTGAATTTTGTGAAATTTTAAATAATTGAATTTTGAAATAAAATTTTATTATTTCGAATACGTCTATTTTAATATAGAAATTGGTAAATTTTCATTTAGAAATTATTAAAGTTTATTTTATTGTATAATTCTATTTCAATTTAAATCAGTTAAATATCGATGATAATAAAATATTTTCCAAACCTGAATATTTTTACATAGAAAATTTCTAAATCATCTTCTGAGTGAGACGTCATTCTTCGTTTCGTCAAATTTGGATTCCTATTGGTCCGTTTATCTTAATTCTGGCAAAATAGCAGCATTTTCGGTACCGATTATCGACTTTTTATAGGTTGAGCGTACCACTGACATCTGTATACCATTTTGCTCATCTCGTCATGCAGATCTCTACGGTATATTCATGTCTGTATTTTGAGATCCGATACGCGACGGAAGCAATAAACTGTTCGTTGTAACGACACCCTTATTTGTGACTTTTACTTCTCTTGCCTTTTCAAATTTGAACGAACAGCTGGATCACATTTAAAAGTTGCTTTAATTATTCACAAAATCAAAGGCTTGACCGTTGAAATTACATCTGCTTTTATATAATGTTCAGCCTTTACATTTCCTCACTGTTCATTTCCATTCTTGCTTCTATTTCAATAGCATGCTTATCTTCCTTTCCAATCTTGTTTGCTTTCTGCCATTTTTCGAGCATCTACGCCGAACCAAACCTGCCCCTCATCCACAGCCTAGCAGCAGCCTCGTCACCACACTTTCACCCGCCATCGCCGAGACTTCATCCCTCCAACCTCACGCAGTCGAGATCCTTAGATCTGACCGAGCCAAGCCTACCCGAGCTCACATTTTCCCCTTGCCCTCTTCTTATTTTTCTTCTTCGTTCCTACTTTCCTTTCCTCCATCTTCCACTCCGCATCTCCGACCATCAACAATCCAACCACCTCGGCCTCGCCTATAAAGGCTACCCTCCCCTGTGCGTGCGTTTATATGTACGTATATTATGTATACTTTTTCTACATTAGTATATATATAAGGGCTAACTATTATACATATATTTATGTTTGTTTATATATATATATATATATATATATATATATATCGTATATACGTTTGTTTATATAACACATGAATACACATGGATTTATAAGCACCACGTTTCAGTCTATTTATATAAAGTTGTATATCTACTGTTTCAAGACAGTTTTGTTTTTTTTCCTTTTTTCGTTTCAGTTGTTAAAATGAATTTCAGTTTTGTTATTAAAATTTATTTCCAGTTTGTTAAGAATGTATTCTAGTTGTTGTTTTATTTATATATATAGTCATTGTGCATAAAAGCTTAGATATGTTACAGTCTGATTATAGATTGTTTATATAGTATTATTTATACTAGTTTATCTATAGGGTCAGGTGGGTTTTAGTTTATAATAGTATATATATGTATACCCTGTCTTCATAAGTTATATAAATATTTTGTATAA
Source organism: Allium fistulosum (assembly GCA_030737815.1). Taxonomy (NCBI): domain Eukaryota; kingdom Viridiplantae; phylum Streptophyta; class Magnoliopsida; order Asparagales; family Amaryllidaceae; genus Allium; species Allium fistulosum. The sequence continues at coordinate 244,048,120 of CM060902.1, forward strand.
CTTCAGCAGTGTATATATTTCCAAAGCTTAATTTTTGTGTGCTATCTAATAAGGGTTATATATATATAAAGATATTTTATGATTTAAAATTATGTATATGTTTAAATGTTTTATTTTGATTTGGTTACATCATATTCTATTCAGATATAATAGTTTGTAATATCCTAAGTAGAGGTATATATATATAACATATTAGTATTTATAATAAAGGATCATGTTATAATAAGTTTAGAAAAGTATATATATACACGTAGATATTGTACGTTTTAAGAGTATGGATATATGTTTAAATATTATTTTAGAGTATGCTATAATATTGTGATATGCATTAAGTATGTAAAGGTTTGGTTGATATTATATATATGCCGAGTTCATATAACTGGTGAGGTGTTTCATTTTATATTAAAAATTGTAAAATTTATTATTTATATATATGGTATATAACTGTAAGAGCTATTCACATCTTACAAATACAAGTTGTATAATATTGTAATAAGTGTGGATTTATAATGGGTTCTTTAAGATGTGTGTATATATAATATAAAATTTTGTTCGCAAATGTCTATATGAGTATACATTAATTGGTTTTAAAAGATATAAATATATGGAGACTTTGTTCGAAGTGTTGAATTAAATTTTAATTTGAGATATATGATTAAATTGATTTTTAATAATATATAATAAAATTATATACATCATTTTCTGTCATATCAAGATGGTTCTAATTCGTTTTCACCAAAATTCTTATCTCTCAGCTTTGTTGAATTCGTGCCAATCTAGCGTTGCTTTGAAATTCGTAGCTTGTTGTGTTGTCTATCTTCTCCAGCCTCGAAAGGTGAGTAATCACTCACGATTTAATGTTCTTATATTTATTAAATTTGATTTCAATTGAAACGACAATTGAAATATGTTGCTGTAGTTATTTAAATTGTTATATATGCTATTATCTATAACTGTTCACCTGTGGGATATGACACCATATCCTGTTGTTTATATTATATTGTTATTGATGATATATGCCTGTTGTTGTATTTTATATTATTTGTTAGCACTCTGCAAGTTCCCTGTTAGTATAGAAATCACTATGGGTTGAAATGATACATACCCGAACGGACTTTAGAATAGGAGAAAATCGTTATGGGTTGAAATGATAAACCAAAGCGATTTTCATTTGAATTGAATTTGGGATTGCGGGTCGAAATGATATCTACCCGTATATATTTAAATTACGGATTGAAATGATAAATATCCGTATCACTTGACCATAGGATAGAAAATTATATACAGACACTGTTGGTCTATATGTAAATATTTTAAAAATGATTTCTATGGTTTTGGAAGGGAATATATATATGGTTTTATTTAATATTAGGAATATTTTATGTTTTATATAAAGTAGATTTAAAAATAAACTTTAAATCTAATAACGTTGATTTAATTAATATAATAGGTCTAAGTATTATATCTTTGAACATATTTTTCAAGGATTTGTATAAATTAAGTAAGATAAAGTTGAATTAAGTAAAATTGTATCTAATTAAGAATTCTACTTAATTAAATCAGTTTGAACTATTGAATTTGAAGTTTAAAATATAACTTGATTTTTGATTTAAAGTAATTAAATGGGTATTTCAAGTTTAAACAAATCGAAAGGAATATTTAGTTTAATGGTAAATTTAGGCTATTTAAATAATATTGAATTTATTAAGTGAATATTTCAAGACTAAATAATAATGAGGTTAAATCGAGACCTATATGAAACTGTTAAATTGAACCTTGAAATGTTGAATATTAAAGCTTTGAAATATATTGGAATTTAAATGGATTATTTTGTGATTCAGAACTATATTTGAAATCAATATAATTTGAATTTGTTATTTAGAAACTGGATTGAATTAAAATGGATAAATCTAGATTTAATTAAATTTGAATTGGAACTTGAGTTGATTTGAATCAATTTGTGAAATTGAGGAAATATTTATATTTAATGGAAATGATATTTTGATTTTGAAGTATGAATTAATTTGAAATGACCACGGTGTTATAGTGTATATTTCTACATTGTAGATAGTTCCACGGATCCTTAGATGATGGTTATCCCAAACATCCTTTAAGTTACTTGTATTTCAGTTGATATGTCACTTGAGTTGGATTTATTGATATAAGAATGTTAATCCTGACTCGAGTGTTTTGTGTTTTGCTTTATGCTCGGGTCAGACTGAGTGATACATCATTTGAGACTCAGCTTTGGAGTTTGGAGCTTCATTTGGAGATCCAACTATCGATTCAGCTTTCAGCTTTTCCAGTTGATTTGTTCAGAGAGGTCATCTATTCGTACTGAAGACTTCACTGTATTTGAGATATTCTGTTGTATTTTATTTTTAACTCTGATGTTTATATAGTAGCTTCATGAACTACTATTTTATCTATTCCGCTGCGTATTATTGTATTACTCTGTGTCTGTGATTCCGTGATTGATTTATTTACTATATATGTTGAGTTTTTACCAAATTTAAATTAACAATCTGATATTTTGAGCAATTCAAGTCCGACATGTGCGGATGCGAATGGTTGAAAATAGTGGGTCGTTACATCCAACCTGAATCATTATAAACTCTATATTTGAAAATATATAGATATCAAATAAATATTGGCTCTTAAATCCCAATCTATTTTCAAAATCAAATCTTTCTCTCAAAATCAATTATACCCCAAAATGATTACCAAGTTTATAATCCTTCTTCTTAAAACCTTTAAACTATTTATTTCTATTTGAAAGTTCCACTTTACCGTTTGAAAATTATTATTAATATATATATATATATATATATATATTTTTAAAAAAGATGTTACTAAGTTAAAACATTTAAAACTAAATCTTATTCAAAATATTTTAAACTAAATTCATATTAGTATAATTCAAAATAGTCTTATTTATTTACTTAACAAAACAGTTCAACTTATTAAAATCATATTACTTCATACTTTAAACATACAAAACTAAACTTATATACTTTATCAAATAATTTATACTTCCGAAATTTCTTAGCTTTAAAAAACAATTAAACCTCGATTTGGAAGTGTTCGAACATTCAAAATAGTCGGAGCAATCAAATTTCCAATCCAAGAGTTGGAAATCAGCAACAAACCAGTAAATCAATTTCAAAAGATAGGGTTATACCAAATCAAATACAAAACTCGAGGACTGAACACCGGGCTTGTTCAAACTGTTTCAAATATATATACATATATATTTCGAATATCAAATCATACTTCGGAATTCTAAATCAAAATTGGTTTCACAAAATCAATCACATAGCAAAGCTACTAAAGTGGCCTCTCCCCCACTCTGAAACTCGAAAATCAATGTCGATGATGCGTGCACTCATCACCGAAATCATTCTCCAGCGACATAAGTGGGTTCTGGACTTCTATTTTCTTGAGAACTTCTTTGAAATTTCTTTGAAATCATTGGAACTCATTTAAAGTCATTTGAAACATTTCTTATTCGGAAAATACTTTCAAATCGTATTATTATATATTTCAAAATCTTAAAACCAGTTTAAAAAATCCCGAAGTTCAATCTCTCAAATTTCAAATTCAAAACCCTTCAGTTATAAATCATTTTCATATAAATCAATTTCTTATATAATTTCCAAAATTTCAAATCCTTTCAAAACTTCAAATTATCGTTTTTAAAAGATATATAATCCTTATCTGAAACATTTCACTTTTATATATAAAATATAATCATTCTTATCAAAATAATAATTTCGATATATAAAACAATTTCTAAAATACAAACAAACACAAATTTCTCAAGGGATGATTCAAGAATGGATTTCAAAACAAAGATAGAGATTCAAATTAGAGGAACTCTAATCAAATAGAATTTTGATTCGAAGAGAGGCTCGAACGAAGATGAGATAATTAATTACAAAATAGTAGATGGACATACTTATATAAATCGCGGGCGACCTTAACCGGGTCAACCGTGACTTCAGGAATATGATTGATGCAAAATTCTAAGGCAAATCGACATTCGATCGTCAGAGGTAGAATTCGGCATAGAAAAAGATAGAAGCATCTAAACCGAGGGTATAGAAATCTCCGGTGAATCAATTCCAATTCTAAGGGAATTTCACCCCTTTACAAATCATTCAAAGATTGGCGGGATTGCTGATTTTTTTATAGAGGTCATTCGAAGTGGAGTTATGGAATGCTCCAGAATCAAAAGAATACAAATAGGGAAGACAAGAATGGATCTCAAAGCAAGTGGGAGCGTTCCACAATTCAAAGGAATCCTAATCGATGATAATCCTAACCAAGAAATTACCAACAAGTTGGACAAGGAAAGGAATAAGGTCTAGAAAAATTTTGCGTTCAAAACAAGAAAATTTATATCAAAATAATCTTTGAAAATCCTTTGAAAATCATTTTATACTTTGAAAATACGTTCTCTCACAAAGAAATGATTCTGAGATTGATTTCACTCATTCTAGGGTATTTCTACCATATCTCTAATGAGTTTTGCTCCGCAGGCTAAGGTTTGTCTAAAACCAAAGCTCTGATACCAAATGTAACATCCCACTATTTTGGACCATTCAAATCGACAATAACTCCACATATGTCGAACTTGAATACTTCAAAACAGTGGATTGTTAAGAAAATTTGGAGGAAAAAAAAATCAAACACAGAATCACAGACACAGAATATCAGAATAACTCGCAGCGGAAATAAAATACCAAAGTAGTTCATAAAGCTACTACATACATACTCTCAAAACAGATACAAAATATCGTAGTCTGAAAAGCAAATACAACAGAAGTCTAAATACATAAGTCAGTAATACACCAGCAAAGGCTAAATAGGAAATAACCGAAATGGAAATGGATGACAGATAGATAAATAAGCTCCAGCAAATCTCTATCCCCAGAAGGTGAATCAGAGCTGTGATACTCAGTTTGACCCAAGCATAAAGCAAAACACAAAACACTCGAGTCAGTACATACATACTTATACAATGTAAACAAACTCAAGTGACCTGTAATAGCAATGTATAGGTAACTTAAAGGATGGTTGGGATCGCCCATCCTTTAAGGATCCGTTAAACTATCTAATAAGCAGTAATATACGCCATTATAATAATGTCCAAAGTAAAGTAAACTATGCAAAATAGTAGTGTTAATGTGACTGGGGTAGAGCAAAGCTGCAGCAATTTCCCACCTATAGCCACACTTTATAAAATCCAACCGTTATTATAACCCGTGATTATATATTTCAAAATGGTTATACTTCAAATCCAAATAATTCATTTAAAACATTTAAAAGTGAAGTCATTATACTTTCAAATCAAAATATTCAATTCCCAAAATTTTAGCAAATTCTAAGTTTGTTTATTCAATTATAATATTTCAAAACATTGTATTTTCAGAATTCGCAGCACTTAGAAAATGCTGCTGTAAGTATAGTGATACATTTGAAAAACAGTTCATTTCAGAATTGGCAGCACTTATAAACTGCTACTGTATGTATAGTGGAAATTTGGAAAAACAACATATTCAGAAACAGCAGCACTTACAGAATGCTACTGTAGCTACAACGTTGATTGGAAAACTAATATATTTCAAAATCTGTAGTACTTATGAACTGCTGCTGTAGAGACAGTAGTAGTTTGAAACAATACACTGAAACCACAGCATATTTGGAATGCTACAATTTCCGTTATAAGTTGTACTGTAACATTTTATACAATATATCTTCAACTTTTATCATTTTTAACTTATCAACTTATTCCACTTTATTTTTTTTATTAGGACATCATTTAACTTATAAATGTAATAAAATAACATTTTATTAATAGATATTTAATTAAATTATAATTCATTTACATTAAGTCAAAATTCACTATAAGTTGCTTTACTTTTATTTTAACAAATAACTTGATATTTTCTTTTATTTAAAAATATCCATTTCATAAATAAATAATTTAATTACTAAGTTAAGCTTAAATTTTCCATTTTAACTCAAATTTCAATTATTAAGTTAAATCAAAATTTTAAATTACAATTTAACCCATTTATCAACTTATAAAATTTTAACTTATAGAGAATCACTATTTAAATCATTTATATCCAATTAAATCAAAATTTCATATTTTTACATCTAAAATACTTAATAATTTCTAAAATCCCATTTTTAATCAAATTTCAATTATTAAGTTAAATCAAAATTTTAAATTACAATTTAACCCATTTATTAACTTATACAATTTTAACTTATAGAGAATCACTGTTTAAATCATTTAAATCCAATTTAAGTCAAAATTTCACATTTTTACATTTAGTATACTTAATGATTTCTAGAAAAAATCATATTAAAATTAACCACGGGTCTGTATAATATTTTCTAACCTAGGTCAAGTGATAGGATAATATATAATTTCAAGCCGTAATTTAAAAGAAAAATCCAGGTTCTATAATTTCAAACCCGCAATCCCAAGTCAAATAAAAATAAAAATCGCTTGAGCCTATCATTTCAGCTCATAACGATTTTTCCTTATTCTAATGTCCGTTCGGGTATGTATCATTTCAACCCATAGTGATTCTATACTAACAGGGAACTTGCAGTGTGAGAAACAGAAAATAAATAAACAGAAAACATATCATATGATGTCGGGTGATGTAACAGGTATATAAACAGGTTATATCATTATATAATGTCAGATAACAGGCAGATGTGAACATATAACATAGCATATCAACTACTGCAATTCAAATGACATTGTTTCACATTTATATAAGTACGATTTGTCGAGAGTGATAAACTCGCCTTTTTAAAGCTAGAGACAACAATCAAACACAAGACAAACTACTTCGAAAAGCACGACAAAGCACGAATCAAATACGAGTGGATGGAGAGCCAAGATTCAATCTTGTAACAAACAACTACAAAACATATATAAGAATATGATTATACAAAGAATTTAGACTTAAATCAAAATCAAAATATGAACAAAGAGGAGCAGAATGACTTAACCAAAGCAAGTAGGCTCGACCACTTCCAAAATAGGCTAGACCATCATCAAATGAGGTCGGCTATCATGGTTTGAGGCAACTAGGCTCGGCCTGGGTTACAAATACACACGGCTAAGCAAAGGAATGTGAAGGGATTGGCAAGTAAAAGTTAAGTGAAGGCAAAAGGTCAAGGGAAAGTGGAAGGTCATGCACACATGGGTTCGGCCCTATGTCTAAAGTGGCTCGGCCATGGTGTGATGGGCTTGGTCAGGTGGTCATAAGGCATGACATGGGGTGGTGTAGATCATGGCAAGGCAAAGGGAAGGTGGGATTTGGTGATGGCCGAGGCAACAAAAGGGGAAGGTGATGATCAATAGGCTCGGCTTGGGTTTGATGCAAGGGGTGGTAGGTTTTGATCAAGGCAAGTCATGGCATGGGTTAGGTCAGTCATGGTGGGGCCGTGGAAGGTGGTTGTGGAGGTGATGGTAGAGGAGATGAGGTCGGTTAGGAAGGATGCATGGCTGAACTTGCTTGAGAATAAAAGAAAAGAGAAAAGAGAAGAGAAAGAGGAAGAAGACATGAATACTTTTCTATAATTTGTTTTGAGTAAAGAAATGAGAAGAGATGAGAAACAAAAGTGTTATGAACGTGAAAAAAAGAATGTATGGAGGAGTTGTACGGCTAAAGAAGTGGATGGCTAGAAAATGAAAAGGATAGAAAATGAAGAGGCTTCAATTAAACACAAGTAACTTAAGTCTTTTGAATATCCAAGTCAAAAATCAAATAAAAGAAAAATAGAAAGTAGAGAAATGAAAATAATAAAATGAAAAATATAGACAATATAAATGAAATAGAAAATAACAATGAGATATTGAAAATAATTGCGTGTAAACGCTAAATTTCATTCAATTTAAAAAGTATAAAACAGAATTTGACGAAACGAAAAGCAGAACGAATATCAGGATTAAATACAGTTTAAAAGAAAACGATTAGAAATTTAAAATTCAAATTTAAAATTTCAACTGAAAGTCAAAGTTTGACCAAAGTTGACCAAAATATAAAATTTCCAGAAAATCATTATTTTATTATATTTGGAAAAGAAAATATAAACAAAATCCAAAATTGCATTGGAAAATCCCAAAATTCAATTTAAAATGAATAAAAATCAAAGTTTCAAATAAAATTGAATTAAAATATTTGTTTAAAATTATGGTTGTTACAGTAAATAAGAAAAAGAAGAGAAAAGAAAGAAAACAAAACACAGAATCTCATAATGGAATGACAAACTATAATAATCAAATAAATAGTTCATGAAGCTGTTTACAAATAATACTAGATTACACTTTTACAATACAGATCAGAGTACATACAACAGTAATAAATAAATAATGTAGCGAAACAACATGATGCAGTGTAAATGATATAATAAATAATCATAGTACTAAATCTTCGTCTTCGTCCCCTAGAAAAGCAGTCTTCGATAAACTGAAAAGCTCAGACTGACCTGAGCGTAATGAAAAGAGAAAACACTCGAGTCAGAACTAAAAGATCTTGTGTAAGTTAAATCAACAGTACAAAAATATGAGTGTAACGGTGTTAGGGATGTTTACAGGGTTTGACATCTCCTATCCAGTGTCTAACGTGAGTGCAATAACTTAAGAGATGTTCGGGATTCCATCTCCTAAGGATCCGTAAAACTATTTACTATGTAGTATATATGATATTATAATATGTGATGCCCCACCTCTATGCCCGCGGTAGCCAAGAACACTACGGTGTAGTGCTGTCAACTAGCACGGAGAATAAGGCTGTTAAAGAGCGACCATCCGTGTAATTGCTTTGTGCGAGCACCGATATGTCAGATAATGAAAAACATGCATTTTATTTCAGGAGGAAATCCGACATACCGATACAAACTCAAAGCTACTACACAGTGGCTATAATAGTTTAGGACAAAATATAGAATAATAACACAGATAACATAAATGCGGAACACAGATGGAACAAAAGGTCTCATATATATAATAACTGATATCAGTTACAATACATTTGACACAATACATATGATACAACTACAACTGTCGACTCTGGAAGTTATATATACAAGTACATTATCGACTAACATACATGAATACATATCAACCTATACTATGACACGACTACTCCAAAAGAAGTGAAAAGTCTTCATAGCTCAAACAGCAACTCAAAGCAGGAAATCTACAACCTGAAAATATCTCGGGTCTGACACGAGTATTAAATTCATAAGAAAATAATACACGGTCAGTCTAATTCAAACTCAGCTATTAGTGCATAGAAGCAATAATAATCAAATAATCAGATAAACGACAGTCACGGAAATCTCGTATATCCAACCTCTCGATAAGAGAATCGGATAACGGCAAATATCGAAACATCAATTAAAAACTGTCAAATCTGATAGGGCTGCAGTACACGCACGCGTGTACTGCCTCGCCACTACAGTATGAAATGCATAAAAGATCAATGGAAATTCACAAACGAGAACAAGGTCAAATCCAAATCAGATTCAACACAAGTGCATCAAGTCAATCAAATGCATTTGGAAACTAGAGTGCACAACATCACAGTCAAATATGGAAGTGCACATGTTCAGTTACAAACCAGAATAACTAGTCCAGTTTCAACTCCAACATGAATACACAGTTCAAATGGAATACAACGGTAATACAAAACTCCAATATGAACAGAATTGGAGTGATTCAAGTCCAAATGAACAAATGCACAAAAACTCAAGTTCAATTCAACATGTAAATGAAACTGTCCAAGGAACATACACCTGCCAGATGAATGCACAGGGAAATCAAAGCGGTGCATCAAGACTACAACATCAATGTAAAACAAACAAGATCAACTACAAACAAGCCAGAGGAAATTCAAGGTTGTAGGCATATGAAATCAAGATACATGAATAATGAAGACCACATACTTGAAACAGTGGTAACTATACAAAGTGTATGCAACAAAAGGATCTAGACTACAATGATCAAAGTGCACTAAAACTAAATGCACAATATCAACATGGATGCAAAACAAATGCAAACAGGTCAAGCATATATGGATATGCAGTGAAAAAGTGGATCAAAACAAATACAAAATGAAGTAGTGCAATGCAGACAATTCAACAACAGTGCAACAAGTAAGGCCTCACAAAATCAAGGCAGAGGTGCGGACTACAAATATGAGTCAAGCAAATGTATACAGTTCAGACCAACAAGCCAGAGGTGGGCAACATGAACAAATGAACTCATATGGACAGTGCAATCAAAAGCACATATATGCAGCAGCTACAAACAAGTAGAGATGAAACAATAATCAGACAACAGTGACATGCACATGGAACAATTCAAACAGAAATGCATATGCACAGAAAGCCCAGACAACATCACATTGCAACTGACACACAAACAACTACAAAACCATCAAGCAAACATCACAATGCAACTGTCAACTTGAATATGAGACAAGTCAAGGAATGAAAAATACCAAATGTAACAGTAACAACATAAAGCAGTGCAACTACATGCGCAATGCATCTACAAGTGCAGATGGCCAGAGTCGAAGCTCACAGGGGTCGGAGAAAGGATTCACAGAGAAATCAAGCAATGCCAACAGAGATAAACACATGAAGATATTTGAAGTCAAGGACTAAGAGTCAAGAGTCAAAGAAGCAGATTTAAAAATTCACGAAAAAAATCAAGTTCGTATCTTTGAAATCGTCAAAAAGCAAATCGAAATAAAAGAGGAAAGTATTTGCCGTATGAATCAAGCAAAATCAAACGTCTCAAATGTAATGCCGTGTGTATCAAGGAAAATCATATCGGGAAACTGAGAAAAATAGGAAAGTTCGAAACAATATAAATTCAACCCGAAGGTATCATCATCGACTTCGTGGTGAAGAGCAGAGAAAATAAAAACCCAAATCATCACTAACACTCAAGAATCAAGTTCAAGTTCAAACCAGAGAACACAATGCAGAAGTACATACTAGAATGAATTAGATGTGAGTAAATAGGATTACTCACCATTTTCGAAGGCCACGAATTTGAGCAGAAATCATACCGAAGTCAGAGATCGATAAAATCAGACTCGAGGCAAGGCACAACAACGACGCCGTAGTTCATCAAAGTATCAGAGAATCCCAGAGTCACCACAAAGATAATCGCAAGCCAGAGCTACACAAAAGTCTACGAAGCTGAAGCTTCAATTTTCCAGTGGAACGAACAAGGACAAAGCCCTAATTTTGGAAGCGACGAGGCCGAAGCCCTAATTCCAAACGAGCCACCATTTTCACAAGTCAAAAGGAAGTCGGGCCGAAGATAATATTGAATAGGGGATCGGGTTTTCCTTTTGATATATATCACGGCAACACAAACAATAGAGAATATAAACTACCATTCAATTTTGTTAAGCCCAATAAAATTCCAATAGGAATTAGCGAACGATTTAATCACCTAGTGACGATAGTTAATCGGTACGAAATACCGGGTTGTTACAGACTCCCCTCCTTAAAGAAATTGCGTCCTCCCAATCATAAGGAATAAATGGATAAAAGGTAGCAACCATAAGAGCATGGCAATGTCAAATGCATAAGCAAAGCAAAGGTCAACAGGGAAGTATTGAAATCATGGAAGTATCAGATATAAAATCAAAAGGTTCGACTACTTCAAATCAAAAGAATCAACATCGTGGGGATTAAGGAATCAAAATCAGACGACTAACAAAAGCAAGAACAATCGAGTTCCAGCAATTAAAAGAAAAGGAATCAGAGCAGAAATCACATACTGAGTACGAATTGAATGTGAGTAAATCAAATTACTCACCTGAATCGCTAGAGAAAAAGGCGAAGCTCAAATCTCAAAATCGCAAATATTCAATCATCAAAAACGATAATCGAATTTTCAGATCGCAAATATTTAATTATCTCAAACGGTAATCAAATCAACAAATATTTAATTATCAAAACGACAATTAAAATCTCAAATATCGAATTATCACAAGCGATAATCAGAAATCACATATATCTGATTATCAAAAACGATAATCAGAAATCACAAATATCCGATTATCAAAAACGATAATTAGAAATCACAAATATCCGATTATCAAAAACGATAATCAGAAATCAAAAATATCCGATTATCAAAAACGATAATCAGAAATCACAAATATTTAATTATCACAATTGATAATCAAATTTCACAAATATCTGATTATCAAAAACGATAATCAGAAACACAAATATTTAATTATCACAAAAGATAATCAAATCTCACAAATATCTGATTATAAAAAACGATAATCAGAAACACAAATACTTAATTATCACAAAAGATAATCAAATCTCATAAATATCTGATTATCAAAAACGATAATTAGAAACACAAATATTTAATTATCAAAAAAGATAATCAAATCTCATAAATATCTGATTATCAAAAACGATAATAAAAAACACAAATATTTAATTATCACAAAAGATAATCAAATCTCACAAATATCTGATTATCAAAAACGATAATCAGAAACACAAACATCTGATTATCAAAACGATAATCAGAAGTCATAAATATTCAATTAACGAGTCCGGAATTAACCGAAGTAGTAAAAGTATGGTTCCATAATCCGTACTTTTGCTAAATCGTTTAAATCTCTTTATCGTTTCCTTGAAAGTGCAAAATTGTGTGTTTTAAAAATAACATTTCACATTCTCAAACGGACAAGTCCGGAATTAAGCGAATCAGTAAAAGAAAGGGGTCATAGTCCTCGATTTTGCTGAAACGTTTAAATCGCTTCATCGTTCTTTTGAAAATGTAAACTGTAAAAATTTTGAAAACAATTTTAATTTATATTTTTGAAACAACTTTTAAAAATAAAGAATTTTGAAAACACGTGATTAAATTAGCAATATCAGTAGTAACTTTGATAAGGAAGTTGCACTTCTCAAAGTACCGTAAAAACAGACAACAAAATCAGTATTGCGGGAGAACCGCTTGTAAATCCATTTTAAAATTGACGGTTACTGAAGTTAACACGTCAAAATTTCATCAAAATAACTGGCATCAAAATATAATACCAATGAATTTTCATTCATCAAAAATGTCACAAGAATCTTCTCAAAGAAAGAAAGGGATACCATACCCTAAACTTGTATTCATAACAAGTCAATGTCACACGAATTCACCAATGCACAAAAATTGATAAAACTTATCAATAGAAATCACGAAAATTGGTGAAGCACAAATTCTAGAAATCATCACAAGTAATCCAGAAAACACAAAAAGAAGGGGGGAGGCCTATCATAAAACGGGAGTATGAAAACTCCAAAACACCGGTATCACAAGAACGAGAAGCTATCTCATGGTGGCTAACCATTAAATTTTCACACAGGAATGGTCCGAAGACCGTGCAACAAAGAAATATGTGTGAGACGAAATCACACAAATGGTGTCTAGACAATCCTCAAAGTCCAAGAGATATGTGTGAGACGAAATCACACCGATGAGGTCTAGTCTAACCGTGCAATATGTGTGAGACGAAATCACACAAATGGTGTCTAGACAATCCTCAAAGCCCAAGAGATATGTGTGAGACGAAATCACACCGATGAGGCCTAGTCTAACCGTGCAGAGAAAGAAATATGTGTGAGACGAAATCACACAAATGGTGTCTAGACAATCCTCAAAGCCCAAGAGATATGTGTGAGACGAAATCACACCGATGAGGTCTAGTCTAACCGTGCAATATGTGTGAGACGAAATCACACAAATGGTGTCTAGAGAATCCTCAAATCCCAAGAGATATGTGTGAGACGAAATCACACCGATGAGGCCTAGTCTAACCGTGTAGAGAAAGAAATATGTGTGAGACGAAATCACACAAATAGTGTCTAGACAATCCTCAAAGCCCAAGAGATATGTGTGAGACGAAATCACACCGATGAGGTCTAGTCTAACCGTGCAATATGTGTGAGACGAAATCACACAAATGGTGTCTAGACAATCCTCAAAGCCCAAGAGATATGTGTGAGACGAAATCACACCGATGAGGCCTAGTCTAACCGTGCAGAGAAAGAAATATGTGTGAGACGAAATCACACAAATGGTGTCTAGACAATCCTCAAAGCCCAAGAGATATGTGTGAGACGAAATCACACCGATGAGGTCTAGTCTAACCGTGCAATATGTGTGAGACGAAATCACACAAATGGTGTCTAGACAATCCTCAAAGCCCAAGAGATATGTGTGAGACGAAATCACACCGATGAGGCCTAGTCTAACCGTGCAGAGAAAGAAATATGTGTGAGACGAAATCACACAAATGGTGTCTAGACAATCCTCAAAGCCCAAGAGATATGTGTGAGACGAAATCACACCGATGAGGTCTAGTCTAACCGTGCATTATGTGTGAGACGAAATCACACAAATGGTGTCTAGACAATCCTCAAAGCCCAAGAGATATGTGTGAGACGAAATCACACCGATGAGGCCTAGTCTAACCGTGCAGAGAAAGAGACATCGCACATTTGCTAGTCTAAATCACAAAAATGATCGTCATGATCATTAAGAAGTGTCAATTACACTAAGTTAGTGAATATAAGAGTTAAGCTTCATGTCCCATAACCACTTGCTTAGCTCAAATATTTACGAACAAACTGTAGATCTTCACTAGAAAATTGTCACAAAAGGTTCAATCGAACAAGTCCAGGAGTTAACCGACGAAGTAAACGCAAGCGTTTCATACCACTTGTTTTACTAAGCCGTTTAATTCAATTTCTCATACGAGTGAAATAAAGGCTTGTATATACTAATAGATTGGAAAACGGTTTAAGAAAAGGAGCTTTGTAGTAAAATAGTTTTGAAATTGTTTGGATAAAAGGATTTTAATATTTACTACTAGTATAGAAAACCTTTATATTTTTAAAGTGACAAATCACAAAAATGATTGTAGAAACAATCAATCACAAGAATTCACATACAAAGATGTGAATAGATCCAAAGAAATCGATACCAAATCCATCAAAAAGTATGTTCACAAGAATCCCGAAGAAAATGTCATCAAAGTTGCTAATAAATGATAGCAACAAATCGGGGAAATAATCAAGAACCGATTAAATTTGGAAACCAAGTCAATTCGCTAAAATTTCACATTCGAAAATGTGAATAAAATCCAAAGAATTCGATTCCAAATTCATCAAAGTAGAAATGCCCAAAAATTCCGGAAGTAGAAGTTATCAAAGTCAGCAAAAGTGATAACAACCAATTGGAAAAGAAGAATCGATTAACACTTGGAAAAACGAAGCAAAACAAGCATAAATGCATAAATGACTTCAACAAAAAATAAAAATCAAGTCAATGTCGAAGTCAACTATTAATGGCCGCAGTCGAGTACAAAATGAATTAATCATTATCATCAAAGAATCCAACGGCAAACAAAATCAGAGTCTTGGAAATCAAGAAATCAGCAATTTCTCAAAAACAAAGTGACCGAAGTTGAATGGAAACCAAGCCGAGGAAAACACAAAATATCAAGTTCAAAATTGCTGAGATTCGAACAAAATCAACATCGGCTAAATCAATTCAAGCCGAAAACACAAGAACAATTTCCTCATCATCAAAAACCCAACTTGAGTTCGTAAAGCAAACGGAGGCAGAAGCCAAAAATACTTTCACGAAATCAAACATAGGCAAAGATGAGAGATAAAACATCGACAAATAGTTGTAACATATGCTCCATCTAAGTTATGTTTTATAATTGTCCTAAACCCCAGGCTCTGATACCAAGCTGTGACGCCCCACCTCTATGCCCGCGCTAGCCAAGAACACTACGGTGTAGTGCTGTCAACTAGCACGGAGAATAAGGCTGTTGAAGAGCGACCATCCGTGTGATTGCTTTGTGCGAGCACCGATATGTCAGATAATGAAAAATATGCATTTTATTTCAGGAGGAAATCCGACATATCGATACAAACTCAAAGCTACTACACAGTGGCTATAATAGTTTAGGACAAAATATAGAATAATAACACAGATAACATAAATGCGGAACACAGATGGAACAAAAAGTCTCATATATATAATAACTGATATCAGTTACAATACATTTGACACAATACATATGATACAACTACAACTGTCGACTCTGGAAGTTATATATACAAGTACATTATCGACTAACATACATGAATACATATCAACCTATACTATGACACGACTACTCCAAAAGAAGTGAAAAGTCTTCATAGCTCAAACAGCAACTCAAAGCAGCTACAACCTGAAAATATCTCGGGTCTGACCCGAGTATTAAATTCAAAAGAAAATAATACACGGGTCAGTCTAATTCAAACTCAGCTATTAGTGCATAGAAGCAATAATAATCAAATAATCAGATAAACGACAGTCACGGAAATCTCGTATATCCAACCTCTCGATAAGAGAATCAGATAACGGCAAATATCGAAACATCAATTAAAAACTGTCAAATCTGATAGGGCTGCAGTACACGCACGCGTGTATTGCCTCGCCACTACAGTATGAAATGCATAAAAGATCAACGAAAATTCACAAACGAGCACAAGGTCAAATCCAAATCAGATTCAACACAAGTGCATCAAGTCAATCAAATGCATCTGGAAACTAGAGTGCACAACATCACAGTCAAATATGGAAGTGCACATGTTCAGTTACAAACCAGAATAACTAGTCCAGTTTCAACTCCAACATGAATACACAGTTCAAATGGAATACAACGGTAATACAAAATTCCAATATGAACAGAATTGGAGTGATTCAAGTCAAAATGAACAAATGCACAAAAACTCAAGTTCAATTCAACATGCAAATGAAACTGTCCAAGGAACATACACCTGCCAGATGAATGCACAGGGAAATCAAAGCGGTGCATCAAGACTACAACATCAATGTAAAACAAACAAGATCAACTACAAACAAGCCAGAGGAAATTCAAGGTTGCAGGCATATGAAATCAAGATACATGAATAATGAAGACCACATACTTGAAACAGTGGTAACTATACAAAGTGTATGCAACAAAAGGATCTAGACTACAATGATCAAAGTGCACTGGAACTAAATGCACAATATCAACATGGATGCAAAACAAATGCAAACAAGTCAAGCATATATGGATATGCAGTGACAAAGTGGATCAAAACAAATACAAAATGAAGTAGTGCAATGCAGAAAATTCAACAACAGAGCAACAAGTAAGGCCTCACAAAATCAAGGCAGAGGTGCATACTACAAATATGAGTCAAGCAAATGTATACAGTTCAGACCAACAAGCCAGAGGTGGGCAACATGAACAAATGAACTCATATGGACAGTGCAATCAAAAGCACATATATGCAGCAGCTACAAACAAGTAGAGATGAAACAATAATCAGACAACAGGGACATGCACATGGAACAATTCAAACAGAAATGCATATGCACTGAAAGCCCAGACAACATCACATTGCAACTGACACACAAACAACTACAAAACCATCAAGCAAACATCACAATGCAACTGTCAACTTGAATATGAGACAGGTCAAGGAATGAAAAATACCAAATGTAACAGTAACAACATAAAGCAGTGCAACTACAAGTGCAATGCATCTACAAGTGCAGATGGCCAGAGTCGAAGCTCACAGGGGTCGGAGAAAGGATTCACAGAGAAATCAAGCAATGCCAACAGAGATAAACACATGAAGATATTTGAAGTCAAGGACTAAGAGTCAAGAGTCAGAGAAGGAGATTTCAAAATTCACGAAAAATATCAAGTTCGTATCTTTGAAATCGTCAAAAAGAAAATCGGAATAAAAGAGGAAAGTATTTGCCGTATAAATCAAGCAAAATCAAACGTCTCAAATGTATTGCCGTGTGTATCAAGGAAAATCATATCAGGAAACTGAGAAAAATAGGAAAGTTCGAAACAATATAAATTCAACCCGAAGGTATCATCATCGACTTCGTGGTGAAGAGCAGAGAAAATAAAAACCCAAATCATCACTGACACTCAAGAATCAAGTTCAAGTTCAAATCAGAGAACACAATGCAGAAGTACATACTAGAATGAATTAGATGTGAGTAAATAGGATTACTCACCATTTTCGAAGGCCATGAATTTGAGCAGAAATCATACCGAAGTCAGAGATCGATAAAATCAGACTCGAGGCAAGGGGCAACAACGACGCCACAGTTCATCAAAGTATCAGAGAATCCTAGAGTCACCACAAAGTTAATCGCAAGCCAGAGCTACACAAAAGTCTACGAAGCCGAAGCTTCAATTTGCCAGTGGAACTAACAAGGACAAAGCCCTAATTTTGGAAGCAACGAGGCCAAAGCCCTAATTCCAGACGAGCCACCATTTTCACAAGTCAAAAGGAAGTCGGGCTGAAGATAATATTGAATAGGGGATCGGGTTTTCCTTTTGATATATATCACGGCAACACAAACAATAGAGAATATAAACTACCATTCAATTTTGTTAAGCCCAATAAAATTCCAATAGGAATTAGCGAACGATTTAATCACCTTGTGACGATAGTTAATCGGTACGAAATACCGGGTTGTTACATAATATGTCTATAAGTAAAGTAAAGTATCAAAATAGCGTTATGGCGTTACCTATATCCCCCTCAATACATTTTTATATATTCCCATAGTCTATATAGTACCGTATTTCCTCCGTAAACTGGAGGGCTATTAGAGGGCACTCCATAGGTACGGTACAAACCAAACTCGTAATGGACGCGATAAGGCATGTGACAAGGCACGCGAGGCAATGCCCAGGGTAGGATACTAACGTTTTGCGGATCTGGACTAATGGTAACGCATAGCAGCAACTATCACCCATCTCGAGACACATTCCCAAAAATCAAATCGGAGGGTGGTGACCTAATCAATCACAAAGTCATAAAATGGTATCAAAGAAATGGCTCCTGTTTTAGTCACATCAAGCTGACTCGAGGGAGTCAGGGATACGTTAATACCTCACACAGAATCGTTCGCAAAACCATCCTACTTTATTCTGGACTCTCCACCACGTACACAGTTGTTAAAGTGGTTTTCGGTATTGGTGGAGAGTATGACAATATCCGATCCCGGTCTCTTTAACAACCAAACGCTTATTTCACACCGGATGGTTCTTTTACATTTCCAAAATCATTTCATAATTGATATCAAATTATCATATTCTCAAAATCATATAACATTCGAATCATATTCATATTCACGTTTGAAATTATATTCACTTTTGAAATCATATTCACCTTTGAAATCATATTCACTTTCGAAATCATATCGACCTAATAGGTTCAATCCTCATTTCAAAATTATCATATTTACTCAAATATGTCATTTCACTTAGAAAATATCATTTCAAATTCCAAATTAGGTTATAACATCATTTAACCATATTTGCTTTTTATCCAGGATTTACATATAAACAATTCAGCCTTGCACAGTTTGAGATTTAGAAATAGTTTAAATAGTCACAAGTAGTTTAAATAGTTTTAAAATAGCTTAAATTAGTATAAAATAGTTTAAAATACTTTAAAATAGTTTTATAATGGTTTAAATAGATTAAAATAGTTTAAATAGATTTAAATAATTTTAAATAGATTAAATAGCTTAAAATAGATTAAATAGTTTAATTGGTTAAAAATAGTTAAAAATAGTTTTAATATAGTTTAATATAAAATGGTTTGAAAATCTAAATAAATCTGAATTTAAAATAACATATTTCTAAACCGTTTATATTAAAATAATTAATTTGAAAGTAATATCAAATTAAAATATTTCTTCATTTTAACAAATCTGGATCATATCCACCTTTCAAATCAACGCAACTCAATTTTTACCTTGCAATGTAGATTCTCAGTAAAACCATTTAAATCTATATCGATTTCAAATCCATGCTGAAATATAAATTTAATCCACTTCAAATTCGACAGATTTCAAAATTTAAATATTCAATGTTTACAATAACTCAATTTGATAAATTTCATTTATATTTTTTCAACATTCAACTTTAAGATTTCAATTTAAATTCTTAAAATAATTCATTAAACCAATTTAAATTTCAACATTTACAAGATTGAATTTCAAAGTAATTCAGTTCATATAAATCAAATTTTATTATAAAATATCATTTAACTGGATTCAAAAATTTATGCTTTCATTTCATTTAATTTAACCAATCCGGTGTCCGTATATAATTTTTATCTTATGGTCAAGTTATACTGATATTTATCATTTCAATCCACAATTTAAATTTACGAATATATGTCATTTCAATCCGTAATCCCGAATTAAATTTCAAAATCCATAAAATCACTCGAGTCTATCATTTCAACCCATAACGATTTTTCCCTAATCTATAAGATCGTGCAGGTATGAAACGACCCGGAATTTTCGATCGCGAAAATCCCAGATAGTTAGGAAAAGAAGAAAGAGATAGAAGAAGAAGAAACAGAAACACATCACTGGTTCTCACAAATCGCAGCGGATCAAAATTTATTATCAAATAATAACAGTTTACAAAAGAATACCTGTATCTGTCAATTATATTTTTACATCAGAGTTACACTCATACACAAACACTGGACATATACAAATCACATGTCTCAGATAAACAGAAATAACATCACAGTGGAAACACTCCATACGTTCCTGCCATCCAACTCGTCTCCTGAGCTCCAGAACGTCCTTACCTGAAAATCTATAATACTCGGTCTGACCCGAGCATTACATCAAAGTAACACCCGAGTCAGGCTGGAAACCAGCGTGAGTAAACCCATTTTACATGAAATACAAAGTTATAAAGTTTCTCCGAAAACCAGGGTAACTCGTTCACCACTATGAGTTTTAATCATTCTATAACCAAACACTTATTTCACAAAATAATGCCTAAGTACCATTACTTAGTTTCAATGGTCCAGTTACTTAATTTATTCCATTCCAGCCCATTTGATTCCATAATCAAATCTATAAAGAATTTTAGATTTGTAACGACCCGTAAATTTAACTGGTTTTAAATAACGTTATTAACTGAAATTTTGCGAAATTTTAAACGATAAAATTTTGAAATATAAATTTGATATTTGGAATGCGTCTAGTTAAACATAGCAACTGGTAAATTTTCGTCCAAAAATATGAAAGTTTATTCGCGCGTAAATTTACTTCAATTTAATCAGTTAAAAAGCGATGCAAATAAAATGTTTGAAACCTGAATATTTTTACATAGAAAAATTCTAAATCATCTTCTGAGCAAGACGTCGTTTTTCGTTTTTCCAAATTCGGACTTCTTTAGCTCCGTCGATCTTATTCTTCTGTGTTTTTGTTGCATTTTCTACTATTAGAAAATTCGAATTTTTATAATTCAATCGTACCACTGATATCCGTATACCGTTTTGATCATCTCGTCGTGCTAATCTCCATAGTATATTTACTTCTATGTTTCGGTGTCCGGTACGCGGTGGAAACCGCGTAACGGATATTCGTATCGGTACCGGTTTGAATTTCTTAACTCATTTTTTTTTCTATTCGTTATGCATTGTATAAATTCCAATGGTCATTAGCATTTAAATTTTTTTCTTGAATTTAGAGACTTTACACCTTTACAATTCCCTATATTGAATATACATCGGTTCGTTTAAATTTTTCTTTCCACCCTTTCATTTTCTTTGGTTTCGTCTCATCACAGTTATTGTCGCTTACACCTCATAGTTTTCCCCACCTCCCTCTGCACACTTTTCTCGGCAGCTCTTCCCCTCATCATCTCAGACCCACGTTTCCCTAATACCCACTGCCGCACCGCCCTCCGCTCAAACATAGCCGGATCACCAACCACAGCCCTCCGCCTCATCAGTGACCAAAACCGACCACCCTGCGCACAGCCAGCAAGGCCTCGGCTTGCTCATCCCCTTGCCACGCACGCAGGCAATGCATCTTCCCCCTTTCACCTCGACAACCCAATCTCCAACCTCGTGCATCTCCTCCACCTCCGCCCTTCACCCACCACCACCGTCTAGCCCTCCTCTCGGCCATGCATATGTGCCTTCTTTTCTTTGGGCTTTCCAAAAGTAGGTATATAGATTGTTGATATTTTGTTAGGCTGTTGAATATGTTGGTTGTATATTTATTTAATATACATAATTGATAATACGTATATGTTCAGTTTGTTACA
This sequence comes from Allium fistulosum, assembly GCA_030737815.1. Classification (NCBI taxonomy): domain Eukaryota; kingdom Viridiplantae; phylum Streptophyta; class Magnoliopsida; order Asparagales; family Amaryllidaceae; genus Allium; species Allium fistulosum. The sequence goes on from CM060902.1 coordinate 244,070,367, forward strand.
ATTTTTTTGAAGGTTATGTATACATAGTTTGTATAACTTATATACTATAATATAGATGTTTATATACATATCATGTTGTTTGCATTTGTAGTGTGCATATCTCTGTTTTATGAATAATCTATATTATTTTATAAAAACTACAGTGCCACATGCATAGGTTATAGTATTATATAGGTAGGGGTATGGTGTTTATATATAGATTTATATAAAAATTTACATGTGTTCGTTACATATATTATATATATTTGTTTATCTATATATAGGTGAATTATGTTAGTACGTACAGTATATTATAATATATATATAGCTATATTTCTTTAAACTATATTTGAGTTACTGTATATACGCTAACAATATTAATCTATGCATTTACTGTTTATATAAAAATATTTATAGTATGTACTGTATAAAGAAATTACATGTTTAATATATATTATATAATAAGGCAAGTATGTATGATAGGCTATGTAGGTTACTTTATATAAGGTGATGCGTACGTTTCTATGATAATATTTGATGTATTTGAATATATAAATATATATATATATATATTGTGTTTTTATATATATATATATATACTGTCATGTTTAATGCATTTGTAAAGTAAATTTTGGTTGTATGTCGTGTGTTTACACATACGATTTTATTAGTTGTATTTGAGTTGGTTTTAGAAATAACTATATGTACTAGATCTGTTATAGATGTTTATACAATTATATAATAGCTGTTTGTTTATGAAGTATATAAGCTTGTTGTATATTGAATGCTTGCTGTAACAACCCGGGATTTCGTACCGATTAATTATCGTCTTTAGACGATTACTTTTCCTAGCTATTTGTTTTGGAGTTTTAAATCGGTTTGAAATTCCTTTGGAAAAAAATTAGTTAAGTGTTGTTGGGCTTTAAAATTTTAATTATCCACTTCTTTTGTTGCTGTGATAACCTTGTATACCCGATCCCCCTTTTCAATTCATTCATTCCAAATCAACCCTAAAAACATTCGAACGAAAAAAAAAGAATGGCTGCCGTTCGTTCCTTCTTCCTTTGCTTGCAATTAGTGTCACATACCGAAATTTTCGACTTTCGAAAATTCGACATCGATACTCACTTTATCGACTGCCGAGATATCGAGTGCCGGAAAACTCCAATAGTGAGGGTTTAAGAAAAAGAAAAAGGCAGAAGAAGAAGAAAAGAAAGAAGAGAAAGAAAGAAGAACAACAACAGAACAAGAGCAGTTACAGAAAACAATATCAGAATCTTACACATCGCAGCGGAACAATATATAATAAATAAACACTAGTCTTTTAAAACAAAGAGCTATATCAGTTTATACATACATCAATCATCAGAGTCAATATACAACAATGGACAGTTATATAAACTTGTACTCATACAGAATACACAGCGGAATAAATAATATCAGATACAAATACTACGTCTCGTCCTCCAGCTTATCTCCAAGCTCCAGAATATCCAGAATATCCTGATAATATAACTCTAGGCTGCCCGTGTGGAAATTGGTGGGCACCCAGAGTTTAGAAGGGAACAATAAACTCCGAGTCAGTCATGGTGACTGGTGTGAGATCGTAAAACAGTTATTTATCTTTAAAATAATCAACAGAAAAATTTTAAAGTAAATTCGCAATGCTTTTGGAAAATGAAACTACCATAAGACCTCCCACCACACACACAATGCAAACGCAGACTTGGAGGAGATTTCTTCTTATGATAGTCAAAGATGCTTACTACGCAAAATCAAATCATTTTTTGATATTATTACTAATGCATAGTGGAAAACATTTCGAAAGCATAATATAAATCTTAGCCAGCATAGGTACCATTATATTATGCCTGCTATAGCTGCCTCCTGAGGAGACAGGTTATACAATTGAAATCGTAAAGGCTCGTATTGTTTCTTTGGATTTCCAACAAATGGTCAGGCTAAGGAACTTCCTATCCACGATGGGTACGTCCCTGGAATAGACGACCCGAGAACCTAACCGGATCTCTGCCAACACAAGGCCGGGTTACCTCTGCAAAAATAGGTAACTACTGACACGCGTATGCCATCCCCCGATCGTCACCGATCTTCCCGAGGATCCCCGATTTCCAACAAACCACATAGATAATAATAATGCAGTAACCACAGAGGTTAAGTATCTGGGCTCCATACCATGATACCACCTTTATCCAGAAGGAATGACATACACTAAGGGGCGCTACTCCCTAGAACCTTGCCGCATTCTTCCTGTTTCGACCATTTCCGGGGTGTGAGGCTCGATGAAGTCTCGTCCACAAAGCTACGCTTTCTACAAAAAGCCCTGCTTCGGGTCAAACAAAATGATCAACCTATGATCACAAAGATATAAGATCAAACAAATGATCATATCACAAATGATCAAACACCGATCATTTCACAGCAACACTCAGTATGCCACGTTACCAAATTGGGATATATCGCTGATGAATTTCAACTACATAACCTCTGAGCTCGTACGTCTCAGAGAAGGGTGTTAAGCTAAGAGAATAAATTCTCCGCCACCAACAGAAATGTATTTGAAAGAAATCAGCTTTATATCTCAAATTGTAACGTCAGACACACAATCCATACAAGTCTGTTCCGGGATCGAACAGAACCGAAGGCACTTCTCACGAAGCCCTTGCATTTCCGGATAATTTTCTAATCACGTCCGGACTTCCCGTCACTAAGGGTGATAAAACCTCTAAATCGGAGATCAGCCGATGTAGAGTAACTCGACGGTAATCCTTCCGTTTTCAAAAATATCCGGTCTTCAACACCGGTCTTCAAATGCAATTCATAACGACGTATCACATATTCGGAATGGGTTATACGACCCCATGGTCCTTTCCCGGCTAACCCGAATAGTGAGCGATTTTTCAAAAATAAGTGTGGCATTCAAATTCATCCAATTCACAACAAATACCTATCTAAAGGTAATTATTGATAGTCGGTTATTTAACTATCAATAAAGATGCGCAACATCATCAGATTCCAAATAATTTTCCCAAATTATTTTATCTTCCAAAATATCTTTAACTAGATATAAAATTTCCACACTTCTAAAATAAATCAATATTTATTTTTTTAACATCTTCGCTTTCTTTTATAAATTCCGTATCGAATTTATACTTTCGAATATCTACTGATATTCGATTTTCAAATCGTTTTCAATATTCAATTTCAATTTATCTTTACAAGGATAAATTCTCAAACGTTTCATTTCATTTTGGAAAAGCATTTCCGTACTTAATAATAAGTATTTCACGAGTCTATTTATTTTCAACGTTTGAAAATACTCAATATACTTAAATCAAAAATTAAGTATATATTCATTCTTTAAGGAAATCATAAATTTTAACATCTATTTGAGTCAAAAACGAATGTTGCGTAAAACATCGTTACGACGACTCAAAATCACTAGTATAGGGATTCGAAATTAAAATAGATATATATAAATCCCAATACTACATAAAAATATTTCCTTTCGGAAATCATTTACTATAACAACAGTGTTATAGTCTACCATTTCCTTATTTTTCTCGAAAACGTCTATTTCAACAATGAATGTTGAAATCTATGTATTCGATACTTAACACGTTTTAAAACATCTTTTAAAACAGTTACTTCATTTTTATAATATCGCTTTCCCAAAACCATATCCATTTTACTTCAAAAATATATTCACTGTCCAAAATCGTGAATATACTTCACTTAACCAAATTTCAAACTTTACTACACATTTATTTCAAATAAAAATTCGCTATCCAAAAACGCGAATATATCTTCTTTAAATAATCTTCTATATTTAATTTATCAATTTCAATTGATTTCGAATTTATAAAACAATGTTTATAAATTCTATTTCTCTCTTATAACAACTTGCTCTATAAACTCTCTTAGATAACCTTCCATAATTCATTTATCAAAATTGAGTGATTTTAGATTTATAAAACAATTTTTATAAATTTCTTTTACGCTTTATAACAATTTTCAGCTTCAAAAATCATTTTATCAGCAAGTTCTATTTATATTCCATCTAAGGGCAAAAAATCAAATTTATAAGTAGATTTTCTTATAAATCTTTTATTCCACAATTTCATTCACATTTTATAACTTCATAATTTATCAATCTATAAATTTCATATCTTCACATTTTATAATTATAAAATTTCATATCTTCACATTTTATAATTATAAATTTTTAGGCGTTTATTTATTTGAAAATAAATCAACTCACAAATTAAATAAAACGTCTATTCCAACAAATCACTTTAAAAACCCTTTTAAAGTAAAAGATGTTATTTTTAAACTTCAAAACTGAATCCGATGATGCAACGCATGAATTAGTCCAACACAACATCAAACATCATATATCATCATATGATGACAGAATATATATATCAACATCTGTAAATAAATAAATACAGTTGAGGAATCCAGTTGGATCCCTCCAACCTGTTTCCCTGCATCCAAAGACGTTAGCACAATACCATTCCACTTCGAGGTGGAATATCGCGGTATATGGGTTTTTATAAAAATCCGCTTACTAACGGCGCAATAGGGTCTCATCCGCTATACGAGGCGGGAAATCATCAATCCAATATATACATATGCCAATATGTATATATTGCTATATATATAATAGATATATCCTACTATATCTAATATCACATCCAATATAGCAATCAAATCAAGCAACAAATAACTGAAAATTCCACTTTTCAATCGAGTGAGAAAAATCTCACCTTAGCTTTTAATTTGCCATCCCATTTTCCATCCAGTTTGTTTTCTCGATTTAGACCTTGTATCAAACAGTTTTATACAGTATATTAATATTCGAATAATTTGACTAATTAAATTTCAATTGATAATTCAATTTACCCATAATTTATTTTTATTGTAAATAAATACCTTTAAAGTTTTGCCAAATCTCTTTTAATAAATATTTCCTAGTTACCAAAAATTTCATAAGTTAAATAAATTGATTTCCATTTTATAAACTTAATTTAAATTCCTTAAACCCATTCCCCATTAATAAATTTATTTAACTAAAATTTAATTTAAACAATTTCCCTTTTTTTAACAATCTAAAAATAATAATTAAATGGATTAATTAATAAACTTATCATCTTAATAAATTATTAATATTAATATTATTATTATTAAATAAACTAGTAAACAAAAATAGATATAGGTATATATATATTGAATTTTAAAAAGATAGAACTGTAAAAAAAAATCCTTCTGTAAATTAAAATCTCATCCAAATATAATTCATGTCTCCCTCTAATATGCATGAATGTTAATTATATTGTCTATTTCAAATCTAAATACATTTAAATTAATTTAAACAAAACTGATACCTTACAGGAAAGAAAAACCCGGCCTCTCTGTCGCACCACGAACCAAGGTCATCATCGCGACCTTCACTTAGCTCAAGTTCGACATCTCCACGTTTTCATGACTGCGCTAGCGTTCCAATTCGATCGCGTCGACCCTCCTCCATTATCGAAGCTGATAAACCCTCAAAACAAGCACCACCGGCCTTCCCAATCGACCCCACCGACGTCGCCTTCCCAAACCCTAGTCGCACAGCATCACTGTCGCCATGCCCAAAGACCTTGTCTTCAACTTCGACTCCCCCTCCTCTTCCTCACGCGGTTCGATTCACGCGACTACCCCAGCCAAAGCGAGCCTCCACGAGATCGCGATCGGATTCCACGATCGATTTCGCCCCCTTTTTTATTCAAGAGGAGTTTCGATTTCTTTTTTTTTTCTTTTTAGAGATGCCCGGCTTCATCATTTCGAACGAATAAGTATTGGGTTTGCTTGGCCATTTTTATTTCTTTGAACGAGATGTTGAAGTTTTGATTTAGACGAGAATTTTTTCTTCTTAACAGGGAATGAGGGTATGGGTTGCACGATCTCTGGCGAGAATTTAGGCATGATTTTAGGGACGCAGTCGTTGTTTTTAATTTTAAATTTAAATTTTTAACTTAGTTTGTTTCAATACAACTTTCAACGCGTTTACGTGTCGTATTCGCACATAACAACTCCGAACGATACGAAATTTGAAATCCGGTAATAATACAATATTCCGGACCCAATGGAACTGGTTTCGTCGAATTCCGAGACTGTGCCCCGGAACGCTATTTTTAAATGTCGATTCAAACGATATAAATTTCAAACTGAACAAAGCAGTTTTAAATTCGATTCTGAAGCTTCTATTATCTTCAGTATTATCAATACGAATTTTAAAAGCTTTCGAAATATTTTTCTTCAACTTAAAATTGAAGATATGAATTTTTATTCGACTATCAATAGATTAAATTTTTAATTTAGTCGTCAAATTCAAAGTTATATCGGGAATTCAAATTAAATCATCGTTCAAATATTTAAAATTAATTAAATATTCTTAATTTAATTTGTTCAAAATTCAGGGTCGTTACAATTAGGGCTTTCGTCCTTTGATCCAAATTAGGGCTTCGTGCAATCAATTGCTCTATCGGTTGCTCGTCGCTGTGATGCTTCGGCACTGGGTTCGAGTTCGTCTTCGCATCGACAAAGGTGAGTAATTTGATTTACTCACATTTAATTCGTGCTTAGTTATATGCTTTGCGTTTGATTTGGTTTCGTCGTGGATGATTTCTGATTTGTTTTTGACAAGGTTCGACTTCATGTTCTCTTGGTTATTTTGGCACTGTTTTCGTTTGGATGGTGATGATTTCATTGATTTTCAATTTCGTATAGATTGATACTGGACTTTGGCACTGACTTGTTCAATGTCGGCCTTGATATTATTTAGAACTGCTAAGCATTAAGCCCCTGTCACAAGTTTGTTGTTGGGCCACTTAACTGTGTTGTATCATCAGGTATATTGTGACATGATAATCGATTGTTGTACTGGGTGGGCTCGTGGCATTCCTTACTGATCAATTTATAATTGTGGTCCTTGTTTCTTTGTATTTGCTGTACATTGGAGCTTGGTTCATATGTATGCTAGACATGGCCACCCAGTGACAATTGCTTGCATCCTTATCCTTGCGGCCATGATTTGGTATATTTGGATTTCCTGTGTATCCTATTTCTAATTTATATTAAACTTTGGGTTTCTGTAAGTTTGTTTGAATTCTACAGCCTTGGCTTGGGATTTCATTTAACTATGTTTCTATGCACAATATTATTTTGAGAATGATGTTGATCTTGTCGGCTTTGACTATGTGTTATTCACTGCCTCTGGTAGTATTTTCATCCTCGTTGATTTTACTTGCAAGAGTTGTTCAACACTGACTTCGGTGAATTTTGACTTTGCAGTCTCTTTGTGTATCGTCACTGCTTCATTTCATGTTGGTCCATACTGTAACTTGTTGTAATAAGTTGCATTCACTATTCATACTGCTATGTTGTGTTTGCATTGCCTCTGACCTTTTGGTACCCAAATTTCATTTCATGTTGAATACATGTTGTATTTTGGGAACACTTGGTTTATGATTCACTTGCATGCTCTAACTTGATGGTTATATGCCTATTAACTGATCATTCATGTTGAGTCTTGTTTACTTGATGGCACTTGGTTTGGTGTAGTTTTACACTTGTAACTTCACTTCAGTTCACTGATTTGTGCTAGTGCATTAAATTGTGCATACTTGATGCCTTGTTTCCATTTTAACTTCACTTGATTGCAACTTGTAAAACATGATGTTTGAGTACATGTTGGGTTTGTTGCATTCGGGCTCCTTCATGATATTTTCATGCTGTTGTCAAACTTGTTATATGCAGCTCACCATTGATACACGGTTGAAACTGCATCTTTTGGTCTGCACATCCATGTGCCTTCTTTGTTTCATTTTGTTCTTTTAGTTTTACTGCATGTACGTCTGTCATTACTTTGCTTGCATCTACTCATATTATCCCGCTGCATTAGTTTGGTTTGTATCCCCATTTGGGTACTTGAGTATCTGCCATTTGATTCATTGGGTGTTCAGTTCCACTTATTGTTCTGGTTTCACTCGAGTTAAAGATCTGCAGTGCACTATGCAATGCTTGTTAGTGTCAGGTTCGTTTGATTTGAGGGATGCCATTTGGTTTTGGTTTGTTGATCATTTGTGTTGTTTTGAGTTTGCTGTTGCTTTATATCTAGACTTGACCTCTGTAGTTTCATTTTGCTAATCTACATTTAGTGTTGTGATGATTTTATACAATATTGTGGCGAGGCAGTACACGCGTGCGTGTACTACAGCCACACAGCTTTAACATCTTTATGTGGCGAGGCAGTGCACGCGAGCGTGTACTGCATCCCTATCAGATTTGACAATTTTAAATTGATATTTCAATTGCTGGATTTGTTTCGTGTTGCCAATTCAACATACTTTGAAGTATAATTTGATTTGGTTTAATTTAATCATTTTGGTTGTTAATTGCTGTTTAACCAATTCTGTTGTTTTCTAAATATTATCTTCATTAATATTCTTTTCACTTATCTTTGTTGATGATTTGAATCTGCTGAATTGTTGTCTAACACTGTTTAGTGTTATATCTGTCGTTATCCGATTCTCTTATCGAAGAGTTGGATATACGAGATTTCTGTGACCGTCGTCTATTTGATATTGATTATTATTGCTTCTGTGCATTAATAACTGAGTTTGAATTAGACTGACCCGTGTATTATTTTCTTTTGAATATAATACTCGGGTCAGACCCGAGTTATTTCAGGTTGTAGATTTCCTGCTTTGAGTGGCTGTTTGAGCTATGAAGACTTTTCACATCTTTTGGAGTAGTCGTGTCTTAGTATAGGTTGATATGTATTCATGTACATTAGTTGATAATGTATTTGTATATATAACTTCCGGAGTCGACAGTTGTAGTTGTATCATATGTATTGTGTCAACTGTATTGTAACTGACATCAGTTATTATATATATGAGACTTTTTGTTACCTGTGTTCCGCATTCTTTTGTATCTGTGTTATTATTATATATATTGTCCTAAACTATTATGAACCATCGTAGTTCGTTTTATACTGGTAATTGGGTATGTCGATGGGAGTAAATAAATAAGAGATGAAAAATTAAAAGTATATACCACTCTTATCGAGGTAACCAATACTAGTGTAAGGCCAACTACGGATGGCCGCTCCTATCCAGCCTTATTCTTCGTAATAATAGACAGTATTTCTTTTAATACTCTTTGTTATTATGAGCATAGAGGTGGGGCGTCACAGTTGGTATCAGAGCTTGGGGTTTATGGACTTAATATAAAACATAACTTAGATGGAACATGTGTTACAACTATTTGCCGATGTTTTATTTGTGCTTTGAGTCAAAAACTAAAGTTTTGAAATTTTGATGAAATTTTTAAATATCTTTATTTAAAAATAAAAGTGAAATTGTGTTTTGATAATTTGATTAAATTGTGTTCTGTTTATCAGAGTGCGCAGTGGAAACAGTGAAACTGTCTTCGCTGAGTACAACTGATAATCTTTTTGATTTAAAAAATCAAAATATGAAATTGAAATAAATTTCATTTGCTGTTTACATAGCTGTGTTTATTTTGTTTCTTTGAGAATTTCGAATCCGAATTGAGGATTCGAGGCGTTTGCAGTTATGTGATTTTTATTGAGATTTTTGTTGGTTTTCTTTTATGCTAATCATATATTGATTAGATTTTGTTGTTTTGAATTATCTTCATGGAAGATACATTCGAATGATTTCTTTGTTTATTTTGTAATACGTGCAAATTGGAGTTGTACGTTACTGCATTTATTTTACGTTGAACCGATGCTTGGTTATGAAACGTATTTTGTTGCCGTTACCTTTATAACGGGATTTTTTACACTAGTGTTATATTTTGAAGCACGGTGTGTAGTTGACAATTTTAATGAATGAAAATTCACTGGTGTTACATTTTGGTGTAAATTATTTTGATGAAATTTTGACGTTTAAAAATTACTGTCGCTTTGGCTTCAGTAACCGTCAAATTTTAAAAAGTGGATTTTCAAGCGGTTATTCCACAATGCTGATTCTGAGATCCGTATTTAAGGTATTTTGAAAAGTGCAATTTTATTTTCGAAATTGCTATTGATGTTGCTGTTTTAATCACGTGATTGGAAAATCATTTTAAAATGAAAATTGTTTTATAAAAATTTTAACAGTTTGCGCCTTCAAAAGAATGAGGAAGCGACTTAAACGTTTCAGCAAAATCGAGGACTATGACCCCTTTCTTTTACTGACTCGCTTAACTCCGGACTTGTTCTGTTGAGAATGTGAATTGTTATTTTTATAAAATAAATAAAATTGTTTTCTGAAATTTTACAGTTTGCGATTTCAAAAGAATGAGGAAGCGATTTAAACGTTTCAACAAAATCGAGGATTATGACCCCTTTCTTTTACTGATTCGCTTAATTCCGGACTTGTCCGTTTGAGAATGTAAAGTGTATTTTTACAAAATACACAATTTTGCACTTTCAAGGAAACGATGAAGAGAATCAAATGATTTAGTAAAACACGTGGTATGGGACATGTGCGTTTGCTATTTCGGTTAATTCCGGACTCGTTAATTGAAATATCTGCTGTTTTGATGATTTTGATGATTTTGCACTTTCAAGGAAACGATGAAGAGAATTAAACGATTTAGTAGAACTCGTGGTTATGGGACATGTGCGTTTACTATTTTGGTTAATTCCAGACTCGTAAATTGAAATATTTGATGATTTCGTGTGCTTTCGAGCCACTATGAGGACCTTCGGGTCATATGAGGACCTTCGGGTCATATGAGGACCTTCGGGTCAAATACCAGTACTAGACCTTCGGGTCACTCTGTGGACCTTCGGGTCAATCTGATGGGCGCCAAAATTATGTTGAGTACTTGGTAGGCTTCGACCATTTGTTGATGCACATGCGGCGAATTAAAAACTCGCCATCTGATGGGATCGATCCAAGCTTTTATGTTGATTTTCTAGTCTTCTTAATTGATTTCTAGATATTTGTTGTTTCCAATTATCTGCAGGTTATTGGATATTTGTTGATATGAGTTCTGATTATCGTTTTTGATAATCGGATATTTGTTGTTTCTAATTATCGCTTGTGATAATTAGATATTTGTTGATATGAGTTCTGATTATCGTTTTTGATAATCGGATATTTGTTGTTTCTAATTATCGCTTGTGATAATTAGATATTTGTTGATATGAGTTCTGATTATCGTTTTTGATAATCGGATATTTGTTGTTTCTAATTATCGCTTGTGATAATTAGATATTTGTTGATATGAGTTCTAATTATCGATTTTGATAATCGAATATTTGTTGATTTGAGATTTGATTATCGTTTTTGATAATCGAATATTTGTTGATTTGAGATTTGATTATCGTTTTTGATAATCGAATATTTGTTGATTTGAGATTTGATTATCGTTTTTGATAATCGAATATTAGTTGATTTGAGATTTGATTATCGTTTTTGATAATCGAATATTTGTTGATTTGAGATTTGATTATCGTTTTTGATAATCGAATATTTGTTGATTTGAGATTTGATTATCGTTTTTGATAATCGAATATTTGTTGATTTGAGATTTGATTATCGTTTTTGATAATCGAATATTTGTTGATTTGAGATTTGATTATCATTTTTGATAATCGAATATTTGTTGATTTGAGATTTGATTATCGTTTTTGATAATCGAATATTTGTTGATTTGAAATTTGATTATCGTTGTGGATAATTTGTTATTTGTGTTTTCTGACTATCGTTTGGATAATTGGATGTTTGCTGATTTTGTTGATATGAGATTTTCTAGTCTCTAATTGATTCTAGAGTATGCTGATTTTATTGGATTGCTGTTTTCTATCTATCTCTGTTGATAGTTAGAGTTTGTTGATTATGAAGTTCGTGTTTTCTCGTTAACTGTTGAATAACTAGATAATTGCAGTTTTGCGATTTGTGATTTTTGTTTTCTAGTTGTCTTTGGCGATAATTAGATATTGCTGTTTCGTGATTTCTGAATTTCAATTTTCTAATTGATAATTGAATATTGCGGATAATTGTATTTATTCAGTTTTGCTGTTTTCTAATTATCTATCGGATAATGAGATTTTGTTGAAAATTGTGAATCTCTTTTATTGGAATTAAAAGATTTCTTTGGTGTTTGTGTTCTCGATCTTTATTTTTCTAGCTTAACCAGTTTATGTTAGAAGAATAATTGTTATAGACAACTTTAAGTATGAAAATTGCAGGGACGCAATTTTTATAAGGAGGGGAGTCTGTAACAACCTGGGATTTCGTACCGATTAATTATCGTCTTTAGACGATTATTTTCCTAGCTATTTGTTTTGGAGTTTTAAATCGGTTTGAAATTCCTTTGGAAAAAAATTAGTTAAGTGTTGTTGGGCTTTAAAATTTTAATTATCCACTTCTTTTGTTGCCGTGATAACCTTGTATACCCGATCCCCCTTTTCAATTCATTCATTCCAAACCAACCCTAAAAACATTCGAACGAAAAAAAATGGCTGCCGTTCGTTCCTTCTTCCTTTGCTTGCAATTAGGGCTTTCGTCTTTCGATCCAAATTAGGGCTTCGTGCAATCAATTGCTCTATCGGTTGCTCGTCGCTGTGATGCTTCGGCACTGGGTTCGAGTTCGTCTTCGCATCGACAAAGGTGAGTAATTTGATTTACTCACATTTAATTCGTGCTTAGTTATATGCTTTGCGTTTGATTTGGTTTCGTCGTGGATGATTTCTGATTTGTTTTTGACATGGTTCGACTTCATGTTCTCTTGGTTATTTTGGCACTGTTTTCGTTTGGATGGTGATGATTTCATTGATTTTCAATTTTGTATAGATTGATACTGGACTTTGGCACTGACTTGTTCAATGTCGGCCTTGATATTATTTAGAACTGCTAAGCATTAAACCCCTGTCACAAGTTTGTTGTTGGGCCACTTAACTGTGTTGTATCATCAGGTATATTGTGACATGATAATTGATTGTTGTACTGGGTGGGCTCGTGGCATTTCTTACTGATCAGTTTATAATTGTGGTCCTTGTTTCTTTGTATTTGCTGTACATTGGAGCTTGGTTCATATGTATGCTAGACACGGCCACCCAGTGACAATTGCTTGCATCCTTATCCTTGCGGCCATGATTTGGTATATTTGGATTTCCTGTGTATCCTATTTCTAATTTATATTAAACTTTGGGTTTCTGTAAGTTTGTTTGAATTCTTCAGCCTTGGCTTGGGATTTCATTTAACTGTGTTTCTATGCTCAATATTATTTTGAGAATGATGTTGATCTTGTCGGCTTTGACTATGTGCTATTCACTGCCTCTGGTGGTATTTTCATCCTCGTTGATTTTACTTGCAAGAGTCGTTCAACACTACCTTCAGTGAATTTTGACTTTGTAGTCTCTTTGTGTATCGTCGCTGCTTCATTTCATGTTGGTCCATACTGTAACTTGTTGTAATAAGTTGCATTCACTATTCATACTGCTATGTTGTGTTTGCATTGCCTCTGACCTTTTGGTACCCAAATTTCATTTCATGTTGACTACATGTTGTATTTTGGGAACACTTGGTTTATGATTCACTTGCATGCTCTAACTTGATGGTTATATGCCTATTACCTGATCATTCATGTTGAGTCTTGTTTACTTGATGGCACTTGGTCTGGTGTAGTTTTACACTAGTAACTTCACTTCAGTTCATTGATCTGTGCTAGTGCATTAAATTGTGCATACTTGATGCCTTGTTTCCATTTTAACTTCACTTGATTGCAACTTGTAAAACATGTTGTTTGAGTACATGTTGGGTTTGTTGCATTCGGGCTCCTTCATGATATTTTCATGCTGTTTTCAAACTTGTTATATGCAGCTCACCATTGATACACAGTTGAAACTGCATCTTTTGGTCTACACATCCATGTGCCTTCTTTGTTTCATTTTGTTCTTTTGGTTTTACTGCAAGTACGTGTGTCATTACTTTGCTTGCATCTACTCATATTATCCCGCTGCATTAGTTTGGTTTGTATCCCCATTTGGGTACTTGAGTATCTGCCATTTGATTCATTGGGTGTTCAGTTCCACTTATTGTTCTGGTTTCACTCGAGTTAAAGATCTGCAGTGCACTATGCACTACTTGTTAGTGTCAGGTTCGTTCGAATTGAGGGATGCCATTTGGTTTTGGTTTGTTGATCATTTGTGTTGTTTTGAGTTTGCTGTTGCTTTATATCTAGACTTGACCTCTGTAGTTTCATTTTGCTTATCTACATTTGGTGTTGTGATGATTTTATACAATATTGTGGCGAGGCAGTACACGCGTGCGTGTACTGCAGCCACACAGTTTTAACATCTTTATGTGGCGAGGCAGTGCACGCGAGCGTGTACTGCATCCCTATCAGATTTGACAATTTTAAATTGATATTTCAATTGCTGGATTTGTTTCGTGTTGCCAATTCAACATACTTTGAAGTATAATTTGATTTGGTTTAATTTAATCATTTTGGTTGTTAATTGCTATTTAAGTAATTCTGTTGTTTTCTAAAAATTATCTTCATTAATATTCTTTTCACTTATCTTTGTTGATGATTTGAATCTGCTGATTTGCTGTTTAACACTATTTAGTGTTATATCTGTCGTTATCCGATTCTCTTATCGAAGAGTTGGATATACGAGATTTCTGTGACCGTCGTCTATTTGATATTGATTATTATTGCTTCTGTGCATTAATAACTGAGTTTGAATTAGACTGACCCGTGTATTATTTTCTTTTGAATGTAATACTCGGGTCAGACTCGAGTTATTTCAGGTTGTAGATTTCCTGCTTTGAGTGGCTGTTTGAGCTATGAAGACTTTTCACATCTTTTGGAGTAGTCGTGTCTTAGTATAGGTTGATATGTATTCATGTACATTAGTTGATAATGTATTTGTATATATAACTTCCGGAGTCGACAGTTGTAGTTGTATCATATGTATTGTGTCAACTGTATTGTAACTGACATCAGTTATTATATATATGAGACTTTTTGTTACCTGTGTTCCGCATTCTTTTGTATCTGTGTTATTATTATATATATTGTCCTAAACTATTATGAACCATCGTAGTTCGTTTTATACTGGTAATTGGGTATGTCGATGGGAGTAAATAAATAAGAGATGAAAAATTAAAAGTATATACCACTCTTATTGAGGTAACCAATACTAGTGTAAGGCCAACTACGGATGGCCGCTCCTATCCAGCCTTATTCTTCGTAATAATAGACAGTATTTCTTTTAATACTCTTTGTTATTATGAGCATAGAACTGGGGCGTCACACTTGCTGAAAGTTGGGTATGTAAATCTATTTTCTGTATGAAAGAAAAGAAAAATGGTTCTGTGTTCACTTTATGTTAATAGCGATTTGTTTATATATTAGTTAATGTATATGAAAGTTTTACAACACTTTTATGTATGTATATGAGTACATAGATTTGTTTAATTTGAGTGTAGTTGTTCATGTAATAATTTGAGAAAAATTATATTATTCTATATAAATTAAATACCAATTTGAAATTCATTTAACATTTTTCTTTAATATAATGAACTGGTGCTATAGGGTATATTATATTATGAACCAAGTATTATATATATATATATAAAGTTGTATAGTATGTTATACGTAGATTTCCAAATTTCTTGATTATTGTTTAAAGATATATGATAGTCAACAAAGGCTACTTTATATATATGTATAGGCTTTTGATTT
This sequence comes from Allium fistulosum, assembly GCA_030737815.1. Taxonomy (NCBI): domain Eukaryota; kingdom Viridiplantae; phylum Streptophyta; class Magnoliopsida; order Asparagales; family Amaryllidaceae; genus Allium; species Allium fistulosum. The sequence continues at coordinate 244,086,123 of CM060902.1, forward strand.
TTATATATAGGTGTTTAATGTTGGTTTTAAAATAAGGATGGATCAAGGTATAATATATACTAAAGTTTTATATATATGTGAGTCTGGTTTGAGTATAAATATATATGTTATCTTAATATTTGTTTGAAATTTAAATATTGATTTTTAAATAACAAATATTTCTGTATATATCAAACTGATTCTGATTCAGTTCGTCAATGCTTGATTATCAGTCTTGTTCGTCCAAATCGTGCCAATCTAGCTTTGTTTGGGATTCGTGCATGGATTCGTAACTCAATTTCAACATCCGTATCAGTGTGCATATCCATGTCATCTTCTCGTTCATCTCTAGCCTCAAAAGGTGAGCAATCACTCACGATTAATGTTCTTTTATTTATTAAATTTGATTTCAATTGAAACGACAATTGAAATATGCTGCTGTTAGTTATTTACACTGTTGTATATGTTATTACCTGTATCAGTTCACCTATGACATCTGACACCATGATCTGTTACTTATGTGATGATAATCAAGTTTGGTTGATAGATGATTGATTGTTTGATATTGGTATTGGACGTTAAAATTGTTAATGTAGGAAGTGATAAAAATATGAAATTGAATTTGACGTAGGATTGTTAGCGACTTGAAATTGATATATATGTTGAATTTAGTTAGACGAAATTTATATAATATGACCCCTTTAAATGTTTAAATAAATTGACACGTAGAAAATAGTTGATTGCACTTTGAACCATTTAAATGTATGTTGTATAAATTGTTGTAGTATAAAATTGAATAATGGATACCAAGTAAAGAACCGTATAAATATTAATCTTTAATCTACTTGAAATGATAGTGTAGATTCTAGAAATAATTATATTAATTTGCATTAACAACAAATGTGAATTAATACGATTATTTCGGGATTATTTGAATTGATTATTGGATTGATATTGATTGTTGTTATTGCTTGTTTATTTACTTTGACACCATCCTAGTTATCACACTGCAAGTTCCCTTTGCTATGCTTTGATTTTGAATTGAATTAGAATCGGGTTGAAATGATAAATACCCAAATGAACTTGACTTAGGATAGAGAATTTAATAAAACCCGATTGGTCAATAATTTGATTTTAAAAATAAAATAAAGATTTTATTTGAATAAATAATATGGTTTTGAAACGAAGTTGGAATTTGAATTTTAATGAAAGGAAATGTTAATATTTAATAATCTAAACCAAAATATTAACATAGTAGATGATGAAGGAACGTTGTTTAAAAATTTATTATTTAATAATTAAATTTTGAATTATTATTAATAATTAAGTTTTGAAATTAGTTAATAATTAAGTTTTGAAATTATTTAATAATTAAATAAATTGAATTCTTCCATAAGTGGAATTGAACTTCTTGAATAAGTGAAATTTAGTTCTTTATTAATTAAGCTTTGAAATTGTAACTAAGTAAATAAATAAGTGAAATTGAATTTCTCTAACAAGAAATAAAATGTGTTTTATTGAAATTAATGTAAGACTTGAAATGTAAAGAATTTGATTTGATGAATTAAACTTAATTATATTTGTAAGCTTTGATATAATGAAGTTGAACGTAAGTGATTGATTTCATGAATTGGAAATTTAATGGAAATGGTTTTAAATGATAAATTTATTTAACGAATATTGAATGAAATCGATTAATGAATTTAAAGTGATTTGAATGTTAAATTAAATTAATTTAAATGATTTCAGAATGAAACTTGTATCCGAACTTGAATCAATATTTGAATTGTTTAAAAAGAAATTGAAATTGAATTATAAGATTTTGAAATTATGGATTTGGAAGTTTTGAAATGTAAATTATGGAAATTGTTTTGGAAAGACAAATGAAATGTTGTTTTTCAAATTCTAATTAAAATTGAATTTGTTTTGGTTTTGAAATATATAAACGACCAATCGGTGTAATAATTACGAAAGTTATTAAAGAGACCGGAATCGGTTAGGGACATACTCACTGTCTAAACCGAAAACCACTTTAATAACTATACGCGGAGTGTGATCCAGAATGAAGTGGTTGGAATGATGTATGTGATGACTGAAGAAAGAGAACGATAATGGATAGCCTTGACACTTGTGTCAAATTGGAAATGACTAAAACAGGAGCCGTGCCGGGCCAAATGGGGTTAGCTGCCTCGAGCGAACACACTTCTTCGAAAACTACTCATTAGATGTTGTCTATTGGTGCACCCTTGATTTTGGGAGTGTTGTTTCGTGGTGTTGCGATCGCTGCGGTGATGTGTTCTCACCAGTCCGGATCAGGCAAACGGTAGTTTCACTACCTTGGGTATTGCCTCATGTGCCTTGTCATACTTGGATCCCTATATACGCGACCACTACGATTTGTTTTGTGTTATACCTATGGAGTACTCCCTGATAGCCCACTAGTTTACGGTGGAGTTTACAGTGCTGTATAGACTATAACGCTTATATAAAATGTGTTAAGGGGAATACTGGTAACGCCTTAACACTATCTTAATACTTTATATTACTGATAGGCATTATCTACTTATCGTACACTACTACATATTATATAGTTTAACGGATCCTTAAAGGATAGTTATTCCAAACATCCTTTAAGTTACTTGTATTTCAGTTGCTATTTCACTTGAGTTGGATTTATTGATATAAGAATGTTAATCCTGACTCGAGTATTTTGTGTATTGCTTTACGCTCGGGTCAGACTCAGTGTACTAGTATTCGAGACTCACCTTTGGAGTTGGAGCTTCACTTGGAGATCCAGCTATCTATCCAGCTTTCAGATATCCAGTTGATTCCAGTGATTGTATTCTGATTCTTGTATTTGATTATTGTATTCGAGACATCTGTTGTACCTTATTTAACTTTGATATGTATATAGTAGCTTCATGAACTACTATCTTTTATTTCCGCTGCATTTATTACTCTGTGTTTGTGATCTTTGATTATTTATTTACTGTATATGCTCAGTTTTTCCAAATTTAAATTAACAATTCGGTATTTTGAGTTATTCAAGTTCGACATGTGCGGATGCGAATAGTCCAAAATATCGGGTCGTTACAGTTGGTATCAGAGCTTTGGTAGCTCTAGGCAAAACTTAGCATATAGGGTAAATGTATTTACAGAATCACTCTCATTCGAATTTCAATCTCTTCCTTTTGACTCGATTCCTTTGAATTTTGGAACGTTCCCTGCGGTTCCAAATTTCATTCGTGTCCCTCACTATTCGTCTTCCTTCAGTTTTGGAGTATCCCATAACTCCACTTCAATGATCTTTATAATGAATCGGCGGTCTCGCCAATCTTCGAATGATTTGAAAAGGGGTGAAACTCCCTTATAATTGGCATTGATTTACCAGAGATTTCTGTATCCTCGGTTTATAATGCTATCTATCTCCTACAATGCCTGTATTCTATTCTTGAGATCAATGTCGATTTGCCTCGGAATTCTACATTGATCTTATTTTTGAAGTCACGGTTGACCCGGTTAAGGTTGCCCGCGATTTATATAAATTTATCAATCTTCCTACTTTGTTATTAATCATCTTATCTTTGTTTCGAACTTATCTTCGAATCAAAATTCTCTTTGATTTGAGTCCATCAAATTTGAAACCCTATCCTTATTTTGGAAATTCATTCCTGTATCGTCGAGCAAAGAAATGTATTTGTAAACTAATATATAAATGTTTTATATATTGTGTTGTTTGAGTTGTTGATGTTGATTTGGGTTTTCGATCGATTCGTCTGATCAAAGCTATCGATAGGATTTCCAAAACACTTGAACAGAGCAAACTAACACAATATTTTTTTCAAATTTGGTAAATGAAATAATTATGTATGATTATATTATAAATATATAAGTAAAATTTTCTGGAATAAAAAAAATAAGAGGTAAATTAATTCGTTGTTTGAAATGATAATATTTGATTTTCATCTATTGTTCGATAAATGAATTTATAAACTTGATTTATAAACTGATTTAGAATTTGAAATTAAATTAAATTAAGAATTTGAGAATATAATTTCCAATGATTTCGAACTATGGTTTTAAAGGTTTAAAACGCACATTATTTAAAGGTATTTTGACTATAATTTGTTTCCAAAGAATTTTAATGTATATTATTTAAAGTATTTTAAAATAGGAACCGTTTCCAAAGAATTTTAAAATATTGAAACCAGTGCTCTTCTCTTTGTCGCTGGAAAATAATTTCGGTGATGGCAGCCGCATCATCGACATTCATTTTCGAGTTTCGAAGTGGAGAGACTATTCTATAGCTTTGCTACGGTTTTGTTTTGAAAAAAACTATATTTTGATTTGAATTTCTTCAGTATAATTTGATTTGTATATATATAGGTATCTTATTTTAAAAATTTAATTTGATTTGATATAAATATATAGATATATCTCTAAATTGTTTGAAGTAAATCGGAGATTCAAATTCTTAAATTTTAGGTTAAAGATGATTTCAATTATAAACTGAAGTCAAAATTCTTGGATAAGTATTTAACTTGAAATAACTGGATTGTAAAAAAAAAAAGAAAAAAAATTATTTGTATAATACTCAATTTCATTTCAATATAACTTACCTAAATTATTCAAAAGTTAAAATGTAATTGGATAATGTACAATAAAAAATGTCTGTATAAATAAAATTTGAGTGTTTATAATAAATGTTATACACTAAATTTTGATTATAAAGATGTTAATAGAGTTAGATAGGATAATAAGTAAAACTCAGTTAATAATGAAATAAATTTGTTTTGAAAGAATTAATAAATTTGTTTTGAAAGAATTAATAAATTGAAATTTGATCAACTTATGAAAATACCTTGAATTTAAAAGCAATTAGTAAATATAAATTAATTTAAATCGAAACTTTTATGGTTTAAATTAATTTATATGGGTTAAATATATGTGATTAGATATATTAAGTAGAATAAATTTAACAATAATTTGGAATAAAGAAGAATTTAAATTGCTGAAAAAATATGATTATAATAAAAGACTATTCAAATTTATGGTTCTAAAAATTGTAAATTTGAAGATAATTGGATAATAAGATAATGAATTTAGAAATAGTTGAGATTGATTTTAGTGAAATCAAATGGATTAAATCAATTATTGAATATCAATTAATTTAAATTTTAATTTATATGGTTTAAATTAATTGTTATTTTATATTTCAAATCTGTTTTTCTTTCTGGTTGGTTCTATTCTTCTACCTCCTTCCTTTTCGGGGACGAAAAGTTTTGAGTGGGGGAGAGTGTAACGACCCGTAAATTTAACTGGTTTTAAATAACATTATTAATTGAAATTTTGCGAAATTTTAAACGATAAAATTTTGAAATATAAATTTGATATTTGGAATGCGTCTAGTTAAACATAGCAACTGGTAAATTTTCGTCCGAAAATATGAAAGTTTATTTCGCGCGTAAATTTACTTCAATTTAATCAGTTAAAAAGCGATGCAAATAAAATGTTTGAAACCTGAATATTTTTACATAGAAAAATTCTAAACCATCTTCTGAGCAAGATGTCATTTTTCGTTTTTCCAAATTCGGACTTCTTTAGCTCCGTCGATCTTATTCTTCTGCGTTTTTGTTGCATTTTTCGCTATTAGAAAATTCGAATTTTTATAATTCAATCGTACCACTGATATCCGTATACCGTTTTGATCGTCTCGTCGTGCTAATCTCTATAGTATATTTACTTCTGTGTTTTGGTGTCCGGTACGCGGTGGAAACCGCGTAATGGATATTCGTATCGGTACCGGTTTGAATTTCTGAACTCATTTTTTTTCTGTTCGTTATGCATTGTGTAAATTCCAATTGTCATTAGCATTTAAATTTTTTTCTTGAATTTAGAGACTTTACACCTTTACAATTCCCCATATTGAATATACATCGGTTCGTTTAAATTTTTCTTTCCACCCTTTCATTTTCTTTGGTTTCGTCTCATCACAGTTATTGTCGCTTACACCTCATAGTTTTCCCCACCTCCCTCTGCACACTTTTCTCGGCAACTCTTCCCCTCATCATCTCAGACCCACGTTTCCCTAATACCCACTGCCGCACCGCCCTCCGCTCAAACATAGCCGGATCACCAACCGCAGCCCTCCGCCTCATCAGTGACCAAACCCGACCACCCTGCGCACAGCCAGCAAGGCCTCGGCTTGCTCATCCCCTCGCCATGCACGCAGGCAATGCATCTTCCCCCTTTCACCTCGACAACCCAATCTCCAACCTCGTGCATCTCCTCCACCTCCGCCCTTCACCCACCACCATCGTCTAGCCCTCCTCTCGGCCATGCATACGTGCCTTCTTTTCTTTGGGTTTTCCAAAAGCAGGTATATAGATTGTTGATATATTGTTAGGCTGTTGAATATGTTGGTTGTATATTTATTTAATATACATAAGTTATAATACATATATGTTCAGTTTGTTACATTTTTTTTGAAGGTTATATATACATAGTTTGTATAACTTATATACTATAATATAGATGTTTATATACATATCATGTTGTTTGCATTTGTAGTGTGCATATCTCTGTTTTATGTATAATCTATATTATTTTATAGAAACTACAGTGCCACATGCATAGGTTATAGTATTATATAGGTAGGGGTATGATGTTTATATATAGATTTATATAAAATTTTACATGTGTTCGTTGCATGTATTATATATATTTGTTTATCTATATATAGGTGAATTATGTTAGTACGTACAGTATATTATAATATATATAGGTATATTTCTTTAAACTATATTTGAGTTACTGTATATACGCTAATAATATTAATCTATGCATTTACTATTTATATAAAAATATTTATAGTATGTACTGTATAAAGAAATTACATGTTTAATATATATTATATAATAAGGGAAGTATGTATGATAGGCTATGTAAGTTACTTTATATAAGGTGATGCGTACGTTTCTAAGATAATATTTGATATATTTGAATATATAAATATATATTGTGTTTTTTTATATATATACTGTCATGTTTAATGCATTTGTAAAGTAAATTTTGGTTGTATGTCGTGTGTTTACACATACGATTTTATTAGTTGTATTTGAGTTGGTTTTAGAAATAACTATATGTACTAGATCTGTTATAGACGTTTATACAATTATATAATAGTTGTTTGTTTATGAAGTATATAAGCTTGTTGTATATTGAATGCTTGCTGAAAGTTGGGTATGTAAATCTATTTTCTGTATGAAAGAAAAGAAAAATGGTTCTGTGTTCACTTTATGTTAATAGCGATTTGTTTATATATTAGTTAATGTATATGAAAGTTTTACAACACTTTTATGTATATATATGAGTACATAGATTTGTTTAATTTGAGTGTAGTTGTTGGGTGAATTCTTACCCGGAAGACCTCGAGACCCAGAGACGTGATTCATTCGGCAATCCTCCCTCGAGTTCATTCGGCAATCCTCCCTCGAGTCCATTCGGCAATCCTCCCTCGAGTTCATTCGGCAATCCTCCCTCGAGTCCATTCGGCAATCCTCCCTCGAGTCCATTCGGCAATCCTCCCTCGAGTCCATTCGGCAATCCTCCCTCGAGTCCATTCGGTAGACCTCCATCCGGCAACTACCACCGGTCCAACCTCACCATCCCACCTCCGGACCAAGTGATGCCGAACCAAGTCATACCAGGCCAGATCACATCAGCCCAAGCCCACCAGCGACCATACATATCCTGGACCCCTACCCCTAGCCTCACTCTATAAATAGAGGAGCAAGGGTACAACAATGGGGACAAGTTTTGAGAGCTCAAGCACGGAAGGAACTTTCAAACAACTTTCTTTTACTTGTACCAAAGCTTTGTACTTGTAATCACAACAAAAGAAGAGAAATAACATATAAAGTGGACGTAGGCACATTCTGGCTGAACCACTATAAATCTGCGTGTCTTTTTACAGTTTAGCCCCTGTTTTTCATATATTTGCATAAACCTCTAAAATCACTAAGAACAACATAAGATCTACTAAATCACACAACTTTGAGGTGTTTGTCCATTTTTTGTGCAAACATTTTTGGTGCTTTCACTGAGAACTAGAAGCTCGAAGCTTCAGCTTCATCCGCTTAACAAGTTTTCCTAACAGCATCGTCCGCCACTTGGAAAACATGCCTCCCAAACAGAGAAAGGATGTTAACAGATGAAAAAACATCGCATCCAGCAGCCTTCCTGATCCAGCTGCCACGAATCAAGTGAATCATCCTCCTCCAGCAACGGCAACAACTGAAGGACAGGCTAACCCAGCCACTCCTGCCACAGAACAGCCTGCAGCGATTACTAGGGCAGATTTGGACAGAGTTGTTGTTGAAGTAACTAACCGCTTCACGTCCCAGCAGGAAGCCTTGGTGGACCATCTCATGTCACGCTTGAGGGACGCTGAAGAATCCAACCACAACACTGAATCATGGGGCGAGTCCCAATCTGGAGGATCTCAGAGACAGCAAAGATCTTCCTTCTTCGAAGGAGCTAACGGCAGGAGTAGCCATGGTAGGAGCCGAGACCGAGCTCAGCCCGAAGTTAGGCCTGAGGAAACGTTTGGTGCCGAACCCAACGGGGAAGGTACCGGGCGGAGGTCAACTGCAGCTGAGCCGGTCATGCTGCCTAACCACAGGAACACCAATGAACGGGGCCGAGCTAGAATTCAGCCCGAAGTTGGACCCGAGGAAGTGCTTAGATCAGAACCCAACAGGGGAAGATCAAGGCAAGGGCCAACTGTAGCTGACCCAAGCATGCTCCCAGAAGATCAAAGGCAGCCACTGGAAAATATGAGGAATGATAGACGATACCATCCCTACAGGTTGTCTGGTCGGAATCAACCCCACAGAACGGAACCAAACTCATTTCTGTCCGCTCCAAATTCTGATGAAAGGATGGCACGCTTATTCAGAGAGTGTGTCCAACGGGAGCAAAGAGATCGAGGGATAGGCGCTAGGGTAACCAGCCCTTTCGCCCGCAATATCGAAATTGCTATCACCCCCCGAGAATGGAAGATGCCAACAATGGAACCCTACAAAGGAACCTCCGATCCCGTTGTACACTTACAGAGGTACACGCAGCATATGCTCATGAGTGGAGCAACAGAGGGAGTGCTGTGCAAATGCTTCCCGCTCTTCTTAGCAGATCTTGCTACCTCCTGGTTCTGTCATCTACCCCAAGGATCCATCAGCTCATGGGAAATGTTGAAAGAAAAATTCATCAGTCAGTTCTGCATTCATGTGGAGCAACCTAAGGACGCTTATTCCTTATCCAGCGTCAAACAGAAACCTGGAGAAAAGCTGCAGCAATACCTAACCAGATTCAACGCCGCAGCAGCCGCAGTTCAAGATGCCGATGAGAAGCTTATCCTAATGGCCCTCTGCAGTGGGGTACATCCGGACACTAAATTTGCTAGGAGATTGACAAAAGAAAAACCAGCTACTTTACCCGATTTCTTCCATGAAGCCGGGAAATACATGAGGCTTGAGGATGCTGCCATTGAGGGGCAGTCAGGACAGCAAAGTAAGACGACCCATGGCAACGCCCCTGCTGTGGCAAGGGACGTTCGAAGAAATGATTCCAGAGACAATGCTGGGGGCAAGAAAGTAGAGAAACGCCTATATCGGCCAGGACCAAGATTCGACTCTTACACCCCTTTGAACGAGACCGTCGAAAACATCTTCCTTGCCACCCAAGGCGAAGTTAGATACAAACGCCCACCATACAAGAAGGAATCAGATAGCGCACAGAAATCTGGAAAATTCTGCCGCTTCCACGAATCCCACGGACATGATACCAACGAATGCCATCATCTCCGAGATCTGATTGAGGAACACATCAGAAGAAAGAAACTGGAGCGTTATGTAAAAAGTCAAGACAGGACTCCAGCTCCTGCCAATGAAAACCCAAGGCTACCCTCACCAGGGACCGGCAGAGGCGACCGCAACGCAAGCAGCTCTAGTCAAGAGAAGATAGTGGTCCATACCATCTCAGGAGGTCCACACATCGCAGACAGAAGTTGGAAAGAGATGGAAAGATATGGGAAGTCGCTCAGAGACAATAGAGACTGTGTCAATACGGTTATAGAAGAGCGCCACCCAAAGCAGAAAGAAAGTGATGACATCACATTCAGTAAACGCGACCTAGAAGGAAGACAGTACCCTCACATGGATCCCATGGTTATCTCTGCCCGACTCGGTCCCGCCGAAGTTTACCGAATCCTGGTAGACACTGGAAGCTCTGTAAATATCCTGTTTAAACACGCATTCGACAAAATGAGGTTGTCAATGAAGGACGTATCTCCCTGCGATAAACCGCTACACGGTTTCACTGGAGATGTGAAAATGCCCATCGGGCAGCTGGACCTCTTCGTTGAAATTGGAAGCCATCCCCGCTCCGTTGTAAGGAAACAGACGTTTGTGCTGATAGAAAACCATTCGGCCTACAACGCCTTCCTAGGAAGACCAGCCCTATCTGACTTCCAGATTGTCCTAGCCCCGTGGTGCCTGAAAATGAAATTTCCAACAGACAATGGGGTAGGGGAAGTGGAAGGAGACCAAGATATTGCACGAGACTGCTATGTAACCGAACTTCGCAACAACCACAGGAGAGATAAAGGGAAAGGTGTAGAGATTGCCCTCTGCACAAAAAGCCTTGAAGCATAGCAACTAAAGAGAGCCCCTCCTCTTCGATACACCAGCGACCCTTTCAATGAATTAGACCCTAGGGACAAAGAGGAGGAGGCCACCGCCGAGCCTGCAGAGGCTATGGAGTTTATATCTGTAGACAAGCACGACTCAAGTAGGCTACTGAAAATTGGGTCGCAGCTGAAAGCTGAATTGAAGGAACAACTCATTGATTTTCTCCGCCACAACTTGGATGTATTCGCTTGGTCACACGCTGACATGACCGGAATCTCCCCCGACATAGCGTGCCACGCACTAAACATTGATCCTACCAAGGCGCCTGTAAAACAAAAAAAGAGAAGTATGGGGGCAGAGCGATCAGCAGCCCTCGATGAAGAAGTAAAGAATCTACTCGCCAATGACTTCATACGAGAAGCTATTTACCCAGAATGGATCGCCAACCCAGTACTAGTAAAAAAGGCTAATGGGAAGTGGCGGACCTGCATTGACTTCTCCAACCTAAATGACGCCTGCCCAAAGGATTGCTTCCCGCTTCCCAGAATCGACCAACTTGTAGACAGCACAGCCGGGCACGAACTCCTGTCTTTTATGGATGCATACTCAGGATATAACCAAATTCCTATGCATGCTCCCGACCAAGACCACACTAGTTTCATCACCGACCGGGGTTTGTACTGCTACAAAGTGATGCCCTTCGGACTTAAAAATGCAGGAGCCACCTACCAGCGCCTCGTCAACAAGATGTTCGCAGGGCTAATAGGACGAACAATGGAAGTATATGTAGACGACATGCTGGTAAAATCACGGAAAGCCAAAGATCACGTAAGCCACCTGGGCGAAATGTTCCAGGTACTTCGACAGTATGGAATGAAGTTGAATCCACTAAAGTGCTCCTTCGGAGTGTCATCAGGAAAATTCTTAGGATTCATCGTCCATGCCCGAGGGATAGAAGCAAACCCTGAACAAGTCCGAGCATTAAGGGACATCAAGATACCTTCCACCCGAAAGGAAATGCAAAGCCTAAATGGAAAAGTGGCTGCCCTAAGCCGATTCATCTCCAAAGCAACGGACAAGTGCGTCCCCTTTTTCGAAGCTCTAAAGAAAGATAAAGGAAAGTTCGAATGGACGGACGAATGCTTGACCGCTTTCCTTAACCTAATCGAACACCTCCAGAAACCACCGGTACTCTCGACCCCAAGCGAAGGCGAAGAATTATACCTATACCTTGCTGTGTCATCTCACGCTCTAAGCGCTGCCCTGGTAAGGGAAGATAACCGCACACAACGACCAGTTTACTTCGTCAGTAAAAGGTTTACTGGGGCAGAAGTCAGATATCCTAAGCTTGAAAAGTTAGCATACTGTTTACTAATCACTTCACGAAAGCTACGTCATTACTTCCAATCCCATTCCATCAAGGTTCTAACCGATCAACCACTAAGGCAGGTACTCCATCGTCCCGACACTTCCGGGCGACTACTTAAATGGTGTATTGAGCTGAGTCAATATGATATCACCTATCACCCTCGCACCGCCATCAAGGGACAAGCCATGGCTGATTTCATTGCAGAATTCACTACCAACGAGGATAAGGAGCAACTGGAAATAACAGAAGATATCAAGTGGAATCTCTTTGTGGACGGTGCATCTAACGAACAAGGCTCGAGGGCAGGTGTGGTAATAATCACTCCCAGGGGAAATAAACTGCACTATGCTATAAGGTTGGAGTTCGCTGCCACCAACAACGATGCAGAATACGAAGCAGTAATAGCCGGATTAGAAATTGCTATCGAGATCGGAGCCAATTCTTTGTGTCTTCACAGCGATTCTCAGCTTATTGTTAATCAAATACTAGGGGAATTCCAAGCTCGAGAAGAACGACTCATAGCATATCTAAAGAAGACCAAGTTACTTCTCAGCCGATTGGACCACTACTTAGTCAAACACATCCCTCGGGAAGAGAACCAAGAGGCCGACGAATTGGCAAAGCAAGCAAGTATGAGAGACGTCGCCATCTCCGGGGCAGTAACTGTCTCAAAGCAAATGATCCCGAGTTTTGAGCAAGTGAATCTGATAGTTGCAACCGAAGAAGCAACTTGGATAACTCCCATCCGAGACTACCTACAAAATGGCACACTACCCGACGGGCGTAACGAAGTCAAGAAAATCTTGAGGAAAGCGTCCCGCTACACAATACAAGGAGACATCCTCTATCGGCGCGGGTTCTCTAACCCATTATTAAGGTGTGTCGCCGGAAGGGAAGCCAAGGAAATCTTATCCAACATTCATCAAGGAAGCTGCGGAGATCACACCGGAGGGCAAACGTTAGCAAAAAAGATACTCCGATACGGATATTTCTGGCCCACCTTAAGCAAGGACGCCTTAGATTTCGTCAAGAAGTGTGACAGATGCCAAAAATTTGCTAAGATCCCTCGGCTACCAACAACCGAGATTACTCAGATGACCAGCCCTTGGCCCTTTGCAGTATGGGGAATTGACTTAGTCGGTGAACTGCCAATAGGTCGAGGCGGCGCCAAATATGCTATAGTAGCAGTCGACTATTTCACCAAATGGGTGGAAGCAGAACCTCTAAATAAAGTATCTTCAGCGAAAGTTATCAACTTCTTAATCAAAAATGTTCTGTGCAGGTACGGAGTCCCACTAAAAATCATATCAGACAATGGACTTCAGTTTGACAGCGAGGAATTCGCCAACTGGTGCCAAGAACACGGAATTCACAAAAGCTTCTCATCCGTAGCATATCCCCAAGCAAACGGAAAAGTCGAAGCAGTCAACAAAATTCTGAAAACTCTGATCAAAAAGAAGCTCGAAAAGTCAAAGGGCGCTTGGGTGGATGAACTCCCTACGGCACTATGGGCCTACCGCACATCTTTCAGGACATCAACAGGGCACACTCCTTTCTCTTTGGCATACGGATCGGAGGCTATGCTCCCAGTTGAAACCATTGTGCCTTCCCACCGTAGGATCCACTATAACCCAAAAGAAAACGAAGAACTCCTCAACATGTCTTTGGATCTAGTCGAGGAGAGAAGGAATGATGCAGTCCTAAAAACTGCAGCCCACAAGCAAAAGGTGGCAGCACAATACAACTCCAAAGTCAAGCATCGTACCTTACGAGAAGGGGATCTTGTCCTCAAGCGAATCTTCCCTCGCCCCGGAGCACTAGACCCAATCTGGGATGGACCATATGTAATTCATAAAGATCTCCACAACGGAGCCTATATTTTGTCAACAGTGGACGAAGAGGTGTTCCAGAGGGCATGGAACATCCAACACCTCCGTCGATACTTTTCTTAACTTGTATTGCCCATATGAAGTTAATTAACAAAGAGAATCAGTGGACGTAGGCATTTTTTCGTGCCGAACCACTTTAAAAAAGCCCTGTCTCTTTTTTAACTTGTTCCTTTGTATCTTGGCTGCTTGTTAACTTTATCCTTTTCTGTTGAACAAAATCCTGAGCATGTAGCATTTCTATTCAAAGCACTCCACAATGCAACTTCACGTGGACAAGCCCCAACAGGTACTATGCGAATCTATGCCCTCGCCAATGAGACACTTTTGCTCCAGCATCCCTCTGCTGCGGGTTAACTCATTGCTCGCGACGACCCTTAAAGCCAACTGTAATGAGCCGATTATAAGCCACCGAGAAGGCCGACTATAGCCGAGGCAGCTCATTACGGCGTTAGGCTCGCCGGCGACTGTGAACCGATTATAAGCCCCAACATAAGGTGTGGCCAGCCAGGGGCAGTTCACAGTTGACGATCGGCACCCACGCTAGCCGGCCACAGTAAGTCGAATAATACCCATGAGTACGGGCCATAATGGCCTGGGTAGTTACTGTGCGCGATCTCGGCTCCGGTGTGTCTTAAGTGCGGCTGTGGTAAAAAAGAATTAACTCCCCGCGGAGGCGTAAGATGGGTGACAAATGTCTCCAAGACCCACAGCTAGGGAAAGTGACTACAAAACCCGTTTGCCACGAACTTAAGCACATCGAAGGCCTTCCGTGACTGGAAGTTTTACTATTTCACATATTTCAATTTTACTTAAAAAACTTTCCTCCTATCCTCTATAACAAACCATAAAGTATAGGATGCAGGGTAAGAGATACCCGCCAATGGATGCAGAGATTCACAATCAGATGGCAGGGCAGTCAACTGCTCTCCATGCTTGGTCATACAAGATATTCGAAACTGCCATTTACAAACAGAACATGAAAGGCGGTATTTTCTTCCTTTATGTACAAATGCATGACTATAATTTGATTTTTTCACACCACACGCTAACATTGCAAGTCATGAGATTATGATTTAAAACCAGAATCTGACATCAAACACAATTTAATTACAAGAATTATACATAGCTACATTTCTCATACGATATGTCGAAATAGCAACAAATATTCAAGAAATGACAAAATCAACTTGAGCTAAAAAATTACACGTCAAGAATAATGTTATTACAAGTAGCAAGAATTACAACTTAGAAGTTACTCTACTGTCTTAAGACTAACAGATACAACAATGCCAAGCCTACAAAAAAGAATTTTTCAGGTTCAGTCATGGAGCTGGTTGCGTCGAAGTCTTGTCCTTGTTCTTTTGCCCGCCTGTCCGGTCATAAAAAGGATTCATTAGTGATGAGTAACCAAGTTAACAGAAAGACTAGAAAGGAAGACTTACCAGTACTAGCTTCTTGACCATCCTGGTCGTCATCTTCTACCTGCACACCCGCCTCTTCAGCAGCAAGCAGCCGCATACCCTCCTTTACCGCCACTTTCTCCTCCTTGGTGAACTGGGCCGTGACCACATCCATACTGAAGACCGTTCCACCCTCTTTATCTGCATCAGCCTTAGCCTCCTCCAAAGCCCGAAGATATGTCTTGGCCATGACTCTGGGATAATCATCCATCCAAGAGAGGTTACCCTGCTTCCAAGTCCGGAAATACATGTCCTGGAGCATGTCATCCATCATTCCTTCGTTCTCCTCAAACTCCCTCATCCGGGCATCGGAGGCCGACAACCTTTCCACGGCAGCATCTCTCTCCAGTCTGTATCTCGAGCAATCAGCTTGAAGGGACCTCCGCATCACCTCCATCTCTTCCCTCAACTTAGCTTGAGCAAGCTCTGCAGCCCCAAGCTTCTCGGACAATTCCTCCACCTGCTCGAGATCCGCTCTCCGAACCTCATCCACCGTGGTAATAGCCATGTCAATCCGCTCTTTGCAAGCAGCTTCCATTTTTCGCAATTCGGCCCGACTGGCCTCTTCCATGGTTCTCCTTAATCGCCCAGTAGCAGCCTCATGCTGAGAAATCTGGATAGCCTGATCCGCAAGCTGCTTGGCCTGATCCGAGACCACCAATCGAAGTCGGATATTGGCGCTCCCTATCTCCTCTCCGGCCTTAACCAGCCGAGCGTGATGCCCCATCAGCTTCTTGGCCTCCTCTGTCACCCGATCAATATTAGCTTTGGCCTCATCTCCCATAGTGACTATACGAGTGGTGAGTAGATCGAGGTCTAATGACTTGGCTTCGTCAAGTACTCGTACCATGGGGTTACGGGGGAGAAGGTGTTCACCAGTAACTTCGTCAAAAGTAATATCCTGAGAACCTGGATCCAGATCAGGGTGACCCGCGAAGGGATTACGGGCCAAGTCGGGACGGTCGATATGAATAACAGAAGGGTTTCCGGACGGGTGAGGAGAGGGTACAAACTCGCTATCCTCCTCAGTAATGTCATGAATAGGCTGAGCCGGAGGCTGAGGACCGAGCGAAGTTTCGGATAAAAGATGACTCCTCTTCCTCTGCTGAATACCCTCTTCGATGACCCCAAGAAGAGGACGGTACCCGACTACATCTCCGGAGCGTTGGGCTGAGGGCTTCGGCTTAGCAGAAATTTTGGAAAGTTTATATTGCTCGAGCCTGTGTCGAAGGTCTGAAGCTTTGGGCGTCTTGCCTGCTCCTGATATAAAGAACAAGTGTCATAATCTTACATTACTATATGATTCGAGAAACGCGGTAGGTTACAAGTTAGAAAAGGAAAAGAAACACAACTGTGGTTGTACAAACCCTGGGGAGGAGTGGGATACTGCAATAAGTCCTGGATTTCATTCCAGGACGGGAGCGGGTCATAAAATATTCCTAAGTCCCTATCATTAGTGAAGCATGTAGGGGTCAAGAGTTCACCTTGAGTCGTCAGAGCCACCTTGGCCGGAATAGTCGGAGAAGACTCACTTGCACCAGTCCCGGTTTTGTCCACCTCCCCGGTCTTCTCTACCAAAGCTGGATCATCGCCCAACCCCTCAAAAGCTTGACGGAGAGCATCATCCGTCCACTCTTGCATCTCGCCTACTTGCCCAGAAGACAGAGCCCTGGAACCATCACCACCCTGTCCATCGCCACCCTCGTCACCAAGACGCTCAACGTCACTTCCGCCCTCCGCCTCACCTCTTTCCTCCTCCGCGTCTATCTCCCCCTGAGTAAGTGGACAATTGCTGGGAGAAGGACCATCTGACCTCTTAAGTTTCTTACCTCCAACGGCTGGAGGTTTCGTGAATGGTTTTCTCTTTCCACCCTCTGCCGCAACGCCTCCCTTGGCCTGAGCAGCCGCCCTCTCTTCCGCCGTTTCCCTCAACTTAACTACAGACTGCTGCGGAAGGATCAAGTTATATTCTAGAAGGATCGCATTTCTAATCAAGTAAGCGGATGATCTGTATTTCCCAAGAATGCCTTCTATCTCCGCCGCCGTCTGAACCAGGCGGTCAGTCTCCACAACCGGAAAGCCACCTGTCGCTAGCAAAAATGAGAAAGTATGAGAAGAAGCATCGCAATCAGGATAGAAATTATAAGTAAAAGCATCAACTTACATCCAGAGGTAAAGCGCCGGATGGAGACGGAGTCGTCCCTAACGAAGAACCACTCTTTCTTGAACATGCTGAATTTGGAATAAAGGTCCAGGACCGGCTTGAAGGTCACAGCAGATTCCAAGTTAATATATGGGGACCCCTTCTTGTAGCCCCTTAAATTGTACAAGTACCGGATCTCCCGGTTGGAGGGAGCGCGACCATACTTCCTCCGAAAAATAACGAAAAGGCTCACCAGTATGGCATAAGAGTTGGGCTGAAGCTGGAATGGGGCTACCTTCAGGTACGTGAGGAAGCTGACTATCCAAGCATTGAGAGGCGGGATAGCACCACACATGCAATGGTACCTACTATAAGCAAAGTACCCTTCAGGAGGACTGTATGGCATGACTCCTGGACCCGGCAGCAGCATGAGGGCTCTATCAATCCCAAAGGAACGAGATATAACATCGAGTTGCTCCTCTTTGAGAAAGCTAGGAAAGCAGTCAGGCGGGGAATCCAGCAACTCCTGGGGACCATATCCATCCACTAATGACCTCGGGGAGGGCCCATGACGCTCCGATCCTGATTGAGCTGGGGGCACAGCCGAGGACTCTCCTTCACCCCCGGATCTCCTCTTATCTGATCGAGTTTCAACTTTTCGAGACATTTATCTGCAATCATGGGAAAAGTGTATCGTTAGAATATACAAGCAGCGTAATCTGGAATTTCGCTTAAAAAATTCGAAGTATGAAACACATGTTCACTCGATACAACAGTTCATTCGACAAACAGATGCAGCACTTCAATAATCTCATTCGGCATTAAAACGTTCATGTGTCATTCGGTATCAGAGAGGTACATTCATTCGGCATGCAAGCGTACACACTTATGTTCATTCGGCATGCAAGCGTACACACTTATGTTCATTCGGCATGCAAAACGTACACACGCAAGTTCATTCGGCAAAACTTGGTCCGGCTGAAGATCTCACCTGATTCGGCAAGGCTTGATTCGGCGTAGGTTCTATTCGGCAAAGATAGATTCGGCGTTGGTTCTATTCGACAAGAGTTGTTCGGTAAGGAAAAGCAAAGGAGGTGTAGCCCCTATATATAACCAAGTGAAAGGCAACCGGACCAACCGGTCCAGCATTTCTCGCCGAATGGACCTATTCCAACTACGGGAAGCGCCCAAGCACGAAACAAAGCGCGACACATGCAAACACGTGCCCCGCTTTGGGGGGCAAATGTTGGGTGAATTCTTACCCGGAAGACCTCGAGACCCAGAGACGTGATTCATTCGGCAATCCTCCCTCGAGTTCATTCGGCAATCCTCCCTCGAGTCCATTCGGCAATCCTCCCTCGAGTTCATTCGGCAATCCTCCCTCGAGTCCATTCGGCAATCCTCCCTCGAGTCCATTCGGCAATCCTCCCTCGAGTCCATTCGGCAATCCTCCCTCGAGTCCATTCGGTAGACCTCCATCCGGCAACTACCACCGGTCCAACCTCACCATCCCACCTCCGGACCAAGTGATGCCGAACCAAGTCATACCAGGCCAGATCACATCAGCCCAAGCCCACCAGCGACCATACATATCCTGGACCCCTACCCCTAGCCTCACTCTATAAATAGAGGAGCAAGGGTACAACAATGGGGACAAGTTTTGAGAGCTCAAGCACGGAAGGAACTTTCAAACAACTTTCTTTTACTTGTACCAAAGCTTTGTACTTGTAATCACAACAAAAGAAGAGAAATAACATATAAAGTGGACGTAGGCACATTCTGGCTGAACCACTATAAATCTGCGTGTCTTTTTACAGTTTAGCCCCTGTTTTTCATATATTTGCATAAACCTCTAAAATCACTAAGAACAACATAAGATCTACTAAATCATACAACTTTGAGGTGTTTGTCCATTTTTTGTGCAAACAGTAGTTGTTCATGCAATAATTTGAGAAAAATTATATTATTCTATATAAATTAAAGACCGATTTGAAATTCATTTAACATTTTTCTTTAATATAATGAACTGGTGCTATAGGGTATATTATATTATGAACAAAGTATTATATATATATATATATATAAAGTTGTATAGTATGTTATACGTAGATTTCCAAATTTCTTGATTATTGTTTAAAGATATATGTATAGTCAACAAAGGCTACTTTATATATATGTATAGGCTTTTGATTTTTCTATATAGGTGTTTAATGTTGGTTTTATAATAAGGATTGATCAAGGTATAATATATACTAAAGTTTTATATATATGTGAGTCTGGTTTGAGTATAAATATATATGTTATCTTAATATTTGTTTGAAATTTAAATATTGATTTTTAAATAACAAATATTTCTGTATATATCAAACTGATTCTGATTCAGTTCATCAATGCTTGATTATCAGTCTTGTTCGTCCAATTCGTGCCAATCTAGTTTATTTTGGGATTCGTGCATGGATTCGTAACTCAATTTCAACATCCGTATCAGTGTGCGTATCTGTGTCATCTTCTCGTTCATCTCTAGCCTCGAAAGATGAGCAATCACTCACGATTAATGTTCTTTTATTTATTAATTTTGATTTCAATTGAAACGACAATTGAAATATGTTGCTGTTAGTTATTTACACTGTTGTATATGTTATTACCTGTATCAGTTCACCTATGACATCTGACACCCTGATCTGTTACTTATGTGATGATAATCAAGTTTAGTTGATAGATGATTGATTGTTTGATATTGGTATTGGACGTTAAAATTGTTAATGTAGGAAGTGATAAAAATATGAAATTGAATTTGACGTAGGATTGTTAGCGACTTGAAATTGATATATATGTTGAATTTAGTTAGACGAAATTTATATAATATGACCCCTTTAAATGTTTAAATAAATTGACACGTAGAAAATAGTTGATTGCACTTTGAACCATTTAAATGTATGTTGTATAAATTGTTGTAGTATAAAATTGAATAATGGATATCAAGTAAAGAACCGTATAAATATTAATCTTTAATCTACATGAAATGATAGTGTAGATTCTAGAAATAATTATATTAATTTGCATTAACAACAAATGTGAATTAATACGATTATTTCGGGATTATTTGAATTGATTATTGGATTGATATTGATTGTTTTTATTGCTTGTTTATTTACTTTGACACCATCCCAGTTATCACACTGCAAGTTCCCTTTGCTATGCTTTGATTTTGAATTGAATTGGAATCGGGTTGAAATGATAAATACCCAAATGAACTTGACTTAGGATAGAGAATTTAATAAAACCCGATTGGTCAATAATTTGATTATAAAAATAAAATAAAGATTTTATTTGAATAAATAATATGGTTTTGAAATGAAGTTGGAATTTGAATTTTAATGAAAGGAAATGTTAATATTTAATAATCTAAACCAAAATATTAACATAGTAGATGATGAAGGAACGTTTTTTAAAAATTTATTATTTAATAATTAACTTTGGAATTATTATTAATAATTAAGTTTTGAAATTAGTTAATAATTAAGTTTTGAAATTATTTAATAATTAAATAAATTGAATTCTTCAATAAGTGGAATTGAACTTCTTGAATAAGTGAAATTTAGTTCTTTATTAATTAAGCTTTGAAATTGTAACTAAGTAAATAAATAAGTGAAACTGAATTTCTCTAACAAGAAATAAAATGTGTTTTATTGAAATTAATGTAAGACTTGAAATGTAAAGAATTTGATTTGACGAATTAAACTTAATTATATTTGTAAGCTTTGATATAATGAAGTTGAACGTAAGTGATTGATTTCATGAATTGGAAATTTAATGGAAATGGTTTTAAATGATAAATTTATTTAACGAATATTGAATGAAATCGATTAATGAATTTAAAGTGATTTGAATGTTAAATTAAATTAATTTAAATGATTTCAGAATGAAACTTGTATCCGAACTTGAATCAATATTTGAATTGTTTAAAAAGAAATTGAAATTGAATTATAAGATTTTGAAATTATGAATTTGGAAGTTTTGAAATGACAATTATGGAAATTGTTTTGGAAAGACAAATGAAATGTAGGTTTTCAAATTCTAATTAAAATTGAATTTGTTTTGGTTTTGAAATATATAAACGACCAATCGGTGTAATAATTACGAAAGTTATTAAAGAGACCAAAATCGGTTAGGGACATACTCACTATCTAAACTGAAAACCACTTTAATAACTATACGCGGAGTGTGATCCAGAATGAAGTGGTTGGAATGATGTACGTGATGACTAAAGAAAGAGAACGATAATGGATAGCCTTGACACTTGTGTCAAATTGGAAATGACTAAAACAGGAGCCGTGCCGGGCCAAATGGGGTTAGCTGCCTCGAGCGAACACACTTCTTCGAAAACTACTCATTACTTGTTGTCGAATGGTGCACCCTTGATTTTGGGAGTGTTGTTTCGCGGTGTTGCGATCGCTGCGGCGATGCGTTCTCACCGGTCCGGATCAGGCAAACGGTAGTTTCACTACCTTGGTTATTGCCTCATGTGCCTTGTCATACTTGGATCCCTATATACGCGACCACTACGATTTGTTTTGTGTTACCTATGGAGTACTCCCTGATAGCCCACTAGTTTACGGTGGAGTTTACAGTGTTGTATAGACTATAACGCTTATATAAAATGTGTTAAGGGGAATAATGGTAATGCCTTAACACTATCTGTATACTTTATATTACTGATAGGCATTATCTACTTATCGTACACTACTACATAGTAGATAGTTTAACGGATCCTTAAAGGATGGTTATTCCAAACATCCTTTAAGTTACTTGTATTTCAGTTGCTATTTCACTTGAGTTGGATTTATTGATATAAGAATGTTAATCCTGACTCGAGTGTTTTGTGTATTTCTTTACGCTCGGGTCAGACTGAGTGTACCAGTATTCGAGACTCACCTTTGGAGTTGGAACTTCGCTTGGAGATCTAGCTCTATCCAGCTGTCAGATATCCAGTTGATTCCAGTGATTGTATTCTGATTCTTGTATTTGATTATTGTATTCGAGACATCTGTTGTACCTTATTTTACTATGATATGTATATAGTAGCTTCATGAACTACTATCTTTTATTTCCGCTGCATTTATTACTCTGTGTCTGTGATCTATGATTATTTATTTACTGTATATGCTCAGTTTTGCCAAATTTAAATTAACAATTCGGTATTTTGAATTATTCAAGTTCGACATGTGCGGATGCGAATAGTCCAAAATATCGGGTCGTTACTAGATTACTAATCGAAGTGGTTCCGGATATCGCTGATATCAGATCCCTTTCTCTTCGAATTCAATACCATCTTTTTAAGCCAAAATGTTTAAGTTTAAGCAATACAATTTATACACATCAGTTCATCTCAAATCACAAAGCAGCACATATCACATATCAGAGATATCACATAATTCAAGGCATTTAATCATTCATAAGCAAGATTTATCAACCACACCATCTTTAATTAATTTAATTAACCACCAATGAATTAAATTAATTACTTTAATTACTTTTAAATCCTGCATACTTAACATTAATTAATTACAAACTAATTAATTAATCATCCCTTAACTATCCATCTTAATTAATCATCCTTGATTAATTATTATTTAATTACATTAAGTAATTAACCTTCAATTAATTACATAAATTAATTATTCTTTAACCATTTAATCATTCACATTAATTAATTAACCTTTAATTACTTACATTAATTAATGATCCTTTAATTAATTTCATTAAGTAATTAACCTTTAATTACATTAATTAATTATCCTATAATTACTTAAGTTAATTAATTAACCCTTAATTACTTAAGTCCTTAATTAATCTAAGACAAACCATTATCCTAATCATTTACTTTAATTTTTATTTAAACCTTTATTAATAAACCTTGTAATTAATTATCATTAACCAATTAACTTAGACCTTTAAGTTAATTAACTTTTAAAAACATCTCTTCTTAATTAATTGCTTAATTACAGTAATTAATTAATCATCCTTTAATACAAACCCGGGCCATTACTTGTTTTTCCCTTAGCCCAGCAGCTAAATTCCCCGAGCAACTCACAGTCAAATTTTATTCGAGTCAAACTCCCATTTACCCGAGCTAATACCCGAGGCAACTACCTTCTTCCCAATTTTCAACAACACCAGACATCAACGGTACCTCCTGCATTGCGCGCCGTACCCAAGCATCTCCGATCCAACGCCGACAACTGTCGATCAGTCGACTACAACCTCCACACATCACCAGACCACCCAGAATCCTCAAACGACGGCGAACTCGCAAACGAGTAATCTGCCCCAAACTGAAATAATAACAATAATCACACAATCAACTCACACCGCCGCCTCAGGCCATCAGAGGCCACGAAAATTTTGTCAGAGCTTCGCCTACCTTCCTAGTTTCGATCGCCACCGGCGCGATCGATTCCGATGCAACGACGATGCCACAGCAATCAAAAATCTGCCCTCGACCAAACTAGGGGTTTAAACCCTAAATCCCTACCTACCCATCACCACAGTGTAAAATAAATTCATTGGACATTTTTCTGATGAACTCCGAGTCTTCCTCCACCTCCAGGCAAAACCCCGACCACCCCGAATGCCTCGATTGCCAGCAAAGTCTCAAAACACCAAAACCGATTAACTACCAAAATCTCACTCGTTTCCCAACTAAAAATCTGGATTTAACTCTTAAAATTCATGATTTTAGATGGTGATTTCGATCATATAAGTTAATCAAAGAATTATGATGCTTAAATTTTCATGCTTTATAAGTTCTTACTGCTTTTTCTTATTTTCCAAAAATATACTAACTTATTTCACTTAAATACATTTTTTAAATTTTAACTATACTTAAACAAAAATAACATGTTTGAATTACTCAGCCTATAAGAGATTGTATAAAGGGAATTTAGTTTTGCTCTAGATTTTTAACCTGTCAGTATAAAAACAGTGATATGTCTATGCATACAGACATGCATACCTATATTACTTGCATATAAACATTCAATCACATATACACATCCATGCAAAGCATTTCCACAGCACATTTTCAAACATCAATCATATGTAAACCAGATATAACTTATTCCAGATTTTATATAGGGAGTTTGCTCACAGATAATGTTGAACAGAGAACACTACTACTTATATAACCAAGCTTACCCATTGATTAGCATAAAAGACTTAGTTTACTCAGCTTTTTGAATGTTGAACAAAGAGTTGAAAAGGCTTTGATTTGGAACAGAGAAGCTCTGATTTCTTGAAAACAGGAAAGCTTGCTTTGAAACCTTGAAAGTTTGAAACTAGAAATCCTTATTAACTTTGATTTTTCTTCAAATTTCTTGCTTGAACCCTTGAAAATGTTACAGGATTGAAGATAAATGGTTTACAGGTTTTGAACTGAAAATTGGTTACAGACTTTATAGAAAATTACATGCTTTGGTCTTGAATTTGCAAAATGTTTTTACAGGGTTTTAGATTTTGGTTAGAGGAATGTTTCAGGTTTGTAGATTGTTTCATGCTTGAGTTGTTTTGTGATAGTGAATGAAAGTGTTTATGTGGAGGTATAAGCAGTGAATACATATATTCATAAAAATGAAGTGTGTTGTGCAAGCCAGACTGCATTTTACAGCATGTTTTTTTTATATCTTATATATATATTTTATTTTTTTCTTTGCTCATAGATTTTCTTGACCTAATTTGATTTTAGGTTTTGTATACTTGGATTTGATGTATTGTGGCTTGAGAGAGGATGTGCAATAAATGCTATGTCCCCTTGTATGTTTACATACATATCTAAATTCTTAAGTACATTTACGTAAGCAACCATATTTTCACACAATCCATCATAAGCATCTGGTTATGATCATAGGTTTTAAACTGAAGTTTACTCACCTGTCTGGGCTTGAACAGAGGAGCAAATTCACTTTGAAAAACTGGAAGTTGTCTGAATGTAGAACTTTGATTTGTTTTGTTTGAGATGTTCTGATATTTGATTCTGAAGTTGATCTACTAGCTTTCAAGTATGATTATGAACTGAACTTGTTTAATTTGTATACACTTGTCATTAGATATATTCTTAGGCTTCCATTTGTAATTATGTAAACATTTAAGTTACATTTTTAATTCCATGTATTAATATGTTTTTTTGAATGATTTTTATAAAACTTACATATATATATATTTAACAGCACATTATTTGTTCTAAAGGAATAATTTGCCAATGTATAATAATTATATTAGTAGATTATCAAATAAATATTTATCCAGATATTTATAATTCAGCTTCTATTATATTTTCAAATTCATTTATATATCAAGATATCTTTTATTATCATAATTTTATCTGTTCAATCTATAAATCAGTATTTTCAATAGTTCAATCAGATAATTATCCAGTTATCTGATACCCAAATAATCCGGGTTATCACATTCCTCCCCCTTTGAATCTTTTCGTCCTCGAAAAGGAAGGAAGCCATAATTTATTAAATACTTAAAATCATATAAATTATTCTTTGATCATTTTAAAAAAAACTTTTTAAAATCTATATAATATTGCCAAAATAGCTTTATAAAAATACTTTTTATAACTCGATGTCTCAACAAGTCCATCCTTGTTCTCACTGAAATTCGGTCATACGTTGATCAGGCGTAGGACTGAAAATCTATAAGTACTTGGTAAACCCGTTTCCATCACCTAGTGAATATACTTGGAAAATAATTTTATTGAAAATATAGAAAATAGTTTTTGAAAATAGAGAAAATATCTTTGGTGAGAATGCTCTGGAATTCATCACCCCCATCCATGGTCACAGTTAACCCGATGGTTACGTTTCCATTCCGGCAAAATCCATAGATAACTGCAGGCCTCCGCGCCCCTCGATTACACCCTGGAACCCGCTATAGATCGTAGTTATACCCGGGCTTTACGTTGCTATCACAGCAAAAGACCCATATAACCGTAGGCATCAGCGCCCTCGATTTTCGCTGCCAAAAGAATGAAACTCCTCCACTCGACCATAGATCGTAGCCTACCGATGTTACGTTGCCGTCCCGGCAAAATCAAGTGTAGACTGTTGGCACTCATCCTCCACACGATTTTCGCTATGGTCAACACAGTAGAGCGCAGCGACATCGAGTTACACTGTCGTCACAGCATAACCCAAATGCCCCTGTAGGCATCAACGCCCTCGACTTTCGCTACCCAACAATCCTCAGGAACTAGTTTGTCCGGACTCCTCACAGGATCAACTTTAGAACCCCCCTTAGGGCTCAAGGCAGTACCACCCTGTGGCACTCCTGAGAAGTTCATTCAAGGGAGCGCCTTTTTTCTCAAAGCCACTTTCAAAACAATTTATACTATATATATAGTATTTCCAAATCATACACCAAGTATGAATCTCATATAAATCTCCTTTCTCAAAATCAATTATCCCAAAATCGATAATTCACAAACTAGGCTTTCCAAGTTCCACATTTGATTTTCCTCAAAAATCAAAAGCCTTTTTTTTATTTAAAGAAATCCATTGGTTCCCAAAACGTTTTCTTCAAAATCATTTTTACAAAATCCTTTATATATATGTATATATATATATAATAACCTTGCGAAATTTTGAATCACTTCATACTTGTATAAATTTCCTTTTTATACTTCAAATACTTTCAAAACCCTTTTCTTCTGTCAATAGATTCAACAAGGGGAGTTTACCATATATAACAAAGATATATAACTTTGTTTATTCCAAATCAAATATTCAAATTTGATTACTCTTTTATAAAGTTATTAACCACATTACCTTTTTTTCATAAAGTGAATCTTAAATCATAGAAATTTCCAATTTCCATTTTACCTCATCATATATTCCACAAAATATATTTTTCATTTCAAAGACCATTTACAGTTCTTATCCATAAATTTTCAATGCCAATTTCATTCAAACCCGTACGATGTACCCATACCATCCGTACGCAATATCAATCTGATCGCTCACTCGATCACACAATTTCACTTCCGAACTAGTATTGTCCACCCGACTTCCTAGTGCGGACTAAGATTTGGTTTCTTGATCAGAAACCGTTATTCTCCTTGCATAGCTATAACTAT
This sequence comes from Allium fistulosum, assembly GCA_030737815.1. Classification (NCBI taxonomy): domain Eukaryota; kingdom Viridiplantae; phylum Streptophyta; class Magnoliopsida; order Asparagales; family Amaryllidaceae; genus Allium; species Allium fistulosum. Next base: position 244,113,789 of record CM060902.1, read on the forward strand.
GATAGAACCAAAAATCCATATCCAGGTTCGTCGTCGAAAATTGAGTGAAAAATCCCAACTCGGATCGATAAACTATCTCGAAATTCTATGCTCGAATCTGGATCAAATCACTATGCGAATAGAATAATATACGTACATCCTACGTATTTATCTTCATTGATTATCAGTTAAATCAATTCCCTTTCTATTCATCCTCACTTTGATTTTATTCACTTATTCACATTTGCCTTAATCCCCATTTGGATTATCACTTCAATTCTTATCTCAGTTAGGTATTTAACCAATAACAGTTTGTACTCTAATCAGCTTAAATCTAGAAAATGGCTTGAAAAAATTTAAAAATAGATAAGTAGTTGAAAAATAATTATTAGATTGTAAAATAGCTGTAAAATAGTTAAGTAATTATAAATAGTTGAAAAATAGTAATTATTTATAAAACAATTGAAAAACAATAATTAGTTTAAAAATCAGTTGTAAAATTGTTAAATAGTTCCAAAAGTAATTGTAAAACAAGCTTAAGATAGTTTTAGGTTTAAAAAGAAAAGTTGTATAGTAAATAGTTTGGAAAAATAGATTTATATTAAAACAATTTATTTTGAAAATAGTCCAGAGTCAAACTGTTCAATTCCCCATCAATTCAGTTTAAATTTCCACTTCCATTTAAATTGACTCACTTCTAATTTGAATAACTTCAATTTCCCTTGAAATTGATTTATCCCCAATTCAAGTTGAATTAACCTCAACTTCTTTCCAAATTTAGATCAAATTCCATTTGATTTTAAACATATTCACTTCAATTACAATTCATTTCAATTTCTATATGAATTAATCCCAATTCCCATTTGAATTTGAACTCATTCAATCTTCAATTTTATTTCAAATTAATCCAATTCAAATTTTCCATTTGAATTTTATACTTATTCATCTTCAATTCTAGTTATTCAAACTAAATTCAATTTGAACTAATGAAATCTGAATCTCAACTTTAAACCATCTCGAATTATATAAATTCGAGTTAAATTTTCAAATGTTGATTTAACCCCTTAAGTCAAATTAACCTTTATTTTTAAATCAATAATCCCAATCTTTAAACAATTTAATTCTGAGTCCAATTCTCAAAATTCCATTTTAAATTATCTTTACTTAACTTATTTCAAAGTTCAAATAAGAGTTCAAAACAATTTTATCTTAAAAATTCAATTTATTACCCAATTTTCTCTTCTAGTTTTGAAACCAGTTCTTAAACAATTTTAATTTACAAATTCAATTCTTAACATTTAAATTTTCAGTTCAAAGTAATTCTGTATCCTTAATTTCAAATTCCATTTCAAAAGAAGGTGATCTTTTTAGATCATACTGCCAAAAAATATTTCATACATTGATAGACTGCACACTAGTAGTTCGACATTACATCCATTTATCACAATAATGGATATATTACCACACTTCATTCCTCATTCATTTAAACAAATCCAATTCACAATTTAAAGATTATTAATAACAATAGGATGATATCATCCAATTTATTTTAAAACATCCACCTATTTCCAATTTCCAGATCTCAAACCCATTTTGAGATCACACAAACTCCCAATTCAAATTAACCATTTAACTCCCCAAGTTAAATCTCAATTTCATCTTGAAATTTCCAATTCAGGTTGCTTGTTAACTTATTTAACTTTCCCAAAGTTAAATTCAATTTAATTAATCCAGCCAACCTTACCCAATTTGGATTCCCATTTCAAATTTTAAACTTCACATTAATAATCTTATAAGTTCAAAAACTTATCATCTTGGGTATCACATCTCATTCCAAATTTAAAACTCAATATTTAGAGTTTATTTCAAACCATCTTTGATATTATGAATATTCCTCATATATACATATTATTTCCTTTACACTCTAAGTTATCCTTAAATTTTAAACCACTTTTGGTTTTAATTCAAACAGTTTCCTTTAATGCTTTCAAACAACTCTTATTTTAAAATAAGATCACATTCAAAATATTCTGAATAATACTCTTTATTATTTCTATTAACATTTGAAACAATTTCAAAACTTTTCAATTTACATCCTTTCTAATTTACAAGTTATTCACATCTAATGGTTACTTCCTTAAAACATTTATTTGCTTATTGGAAAACAATCATCCTATTTAAACTCGATAACCATTCTATTTCTGGTTTGAACCCAATTCTAATTCATCTTATTTATATAGTTCATTTTATCCAATCCTTATTTGGATATGTATATATATATTCCTTAATTTCTTATTTTATAACCAATTATTGCTTTATAAATAGGATATAAGATTTTATAAAATCATCCAGTTTTAAAACCATTTTTTTTAAACTTTTATATAACAAAATAACAAGTACGCTCACACACACACACACACACACACACACACTCAACTCATCCTAGGGTACTATTGACCCTATCCTTATGAGTACACCCACCAAAGCCAAGGTTCTCGCTTAACCTTCAGCTCTGATACCAAATGAAACGACCCAAAATTTTCGATCGCGAAAATCCCAAATAGTTAGGAAAAGAAGAAAGAGATACAAGAAGAAAAAACAAAAACACAACACTGATTCTCACAAATCGCAGCGGATCAAAATATAATATCAAATAATAATAGTTTACAAAAGAATACCTATATCTATCAATTATATTTTTACATCAGAGTTACACTCATACACAAACACTGGACATATACAAATCGCATGTATCAGATAAATAGAAATAATATCACAGCAGAAACACTCCATACGTTCCTGCCATCCAGCTCGTCTCCTGAGCTCCAGAACGTCCTTACCTGAAAATCTGTAATACTCGGTCTGACCCGAGCATTACATCAAAGTAACACCCGAGTCAGGCTGGAAACCAGCGTGAGTAAACCCATTTTACATGAAATACAAATTTATAAAGTTTCTCCGAAAACCAGGGTAACTCTTTCACCACTACGAGTTTTAATCATTCTGTAATCAAACACATATTTCACAAAATAATGCCTAAGTACCATTACTTAGTTTCAATGGTCCAGTTACTTAATTTATTCCATTCTAGCCCATTTGATTCCATAGTCAAATCTATAAAGAATTTTAGATTGCTAATCGAAGTGGTTCCGGATATCGCTGATATCCGATCCCTGTCTCTTCGAATTCAATACCATATTTTTAAGCCATAATGTTTAAGTTTAAGCAATACAATTTATACACAACAGTTCATCGCAAATCACAAAGCAGCACATATCACATATCGGAGATATCACATAATTCAAGGCATTTAATCATCCATAAGCAAGATTTATCAACCACACTATCTCTAATTAATTTAATTTACCACCAATGAATTAAATTAATTACTTTAATTACTTTTAAATCCTGCATACTTAACATTAATTAATTACAAACCAATTAATTAATCATCCCTTAACTATCCATCTTAATTAATCATCCTTGATTAATTATTATTTAATTACACTAAGTAATTAACCTTCAATTAATTACATAAATTAATTATTCTTTAACCATTTAATCATTCACATTAATTAATTAACCTTTAATTACTTACATTAATTAATGATCCTTTAATTACTTACATTAATTAATGATCCTTTAATTAATTTCATTAAGTAATTAACTTATAATTACATTAATTAATTATCCTATAATTACTTAAGTTAATTAATTAACCCTTAATTACTTAAGTCCTTAATTAATCTAAGACAAACCATTATCCTAATCATTTACTTTAATTTTTATTTAAACCTTTATTAATAAACCTTGTAATTAATTATCATTAACCAATTAACTTAGACCTTTAAGTTAATTAACTTTTAAAAACATCTCTTCTTAATTAATTGCTTAATTACACTAATTAATTAATCATCCTTTAATACAAACCCGGGCCATTACTTGTTTTTCCCCAAGCCCAGCAGCTAAATTCCCCGAGCAACACACAGTCAAATTTTATTCGAGTCAAACTCCCATTTACCCGAGCTAATACCCGAGGCAACTACCTTCTTCCCAATTTTCAACAACACCATACATCAACGGTACCTCGTGCACGTGCGCGCCGTACCCAAGCATCTCCGATCCAACGCCGACACCTCTGATCCAACGTCGACACCTGTCGATCAGTCGACTACAACCTCCACACATCACCAGACCACCCAGAATCCCCGAACGACAGCGAACTCGCAAACGAGTAATCTGCCCCAAACTGAAATAATAACAATCATCACACAATCAACTCGCACCGCCGCCTCAGGCCATCAAAGGCCACGAAAATTTTGTCAGAGCTTCGCCTACCTTCCTAGTTTCGATCACCGCCGGCGCGATCGATTCCGATGCAACGACGATGCCACAGCAATCAAAAATCTGCCCTCGACCAAACTAGGGGTTTAAACCCTAAATCCCTACCTACCCATCACTACAGTGTAATATAAATTCATTGGACATTTTTCTGATGATCTCCGAGTCTTCCTCCACCTCCAAGCAAAACCCCGACCACCCCAAATGCCTCGATTGCCAGCAAAGTCTCAAAACACCAACACCGATCAACTACCAAAATCTAACTCGTTTCCCAACTAAAAATCTGGATATAACTCTTAAAATTCACGATTTTAGATGGTGATTTCAATCATATAAGTTAATCAAAGAATTGTGATGCTTAAATTTTCATGCTTTATAAGTTCTTACTAGTTTTTCTTATTTTCCAAAAATATACTAACTTATTTCACTTAAATACATTTTTAAAATTTTAATTATACTTAAACAAAAATAACATGTTTGAATTACTCAGCCTATAAGAGATTGTATAAAGAGAATTTAGTTTTGCTCTAGATTTTTAACCTGTTAGTATAAAAACAGTTATATATCTATGTATACAGACATGCATACCTATATTACTTGCATATAAACATTCAATCACATATACACATCCATGCAAAGCATTTCCACAGCACATTTTCAAACAACAATCATATGTAAACCAGATATAACTTATTCCAGATTTTATATAGGGAGTTTGCTCACAGATAATGTTGAACAGAGAACACTGCTACTTATATAACCAAGCTTACCCATTGATTAGCATAAAAGACTTAGTTTACTCAACTTTTTGAATGTTGAACAAAGAGTTGAAAATGCTTTGATTTGGAACAGAGAAGCTCTGATTTCTTGAAAACAGGAAAGCTTGCTTTGAAAACTTAAAAGTTTGAAACTGGAAATCCTTATTAACTTTGATTTTTCTTCAGATTTCTTGCTTGAACCCTTGAAAATGTTACAGGCTTGAAGATAAATGGTTTACAGATTTTGAACTGAAAATTGGTTACAGACTTTACAGAAAATTACAGGCTTTGGTCTTGAATTTGCAAAATGTTTTTACAGGGTTTTAGATTGTAACGACCCGGTATTTTGGACCATTCAAATCAACAATAATCCACACATGTCAGACTCGCATAGTTCAAAATATCAGATTGTTAATTTAAAATTTGGCAAAACTCAGAATATACAGTAGATAAATCAATCACAGAATCACAAACACAGAGTAATACAATAATACGCAGCGGAATAGATAAAATAGTAGTTCATGAAGCTACTATATTAACATCAGAGTTAGAAATAAAATACAACAGAATATCTCAAATGTAGTGAAGTCTCCAGTACAACAGATGACTTCTCTGGACAAATCAACTAGAAGAGCTGAAAGCTGAGGCGATAGTTGGATCTCCAAAGGAAGCTCCAAACTCCAAGGGTGAGTCTCAAATGCTGTATCACTCGGTCTGACCCGAGCGTAAAGCAAAACACAAAACAATCGAGTCAGGATTAACATTCTTATACTAATAAATCCAACTCAAGTAAAATATCAACTGAAATACAACCATCCTCTAAGGATCCGCGGAACTATCTACAAGGTGGAAATATACATTATAACACCATGGTCATTTCAATTTAATTTATACTTCAAAACCCAAATATCATTTCATTTCAAATATAACTATTTTCCAAGATAGTATGTATATTAATTAATTTATAAAGTAAAGCATTTAACTTTCTCAAGTCTCGCAAATCGATTCAAATCAACTTCAAATTCCAAATTCAAATTTATTCAAGCTCTATTCATCAATTCAATTCAGTTCTAATTATACCATTTAAATTTTCAATATATTTCAAAGCTTTAATACTCAACATTTTCAAAGTTAAATTTAACCGTTTCATATAGCTCTTGATTTAACTTTATTATTATTAAATCAGGGAATATTCACTTAATAAATTCAATATCATTTAACTAGCCTTAAATTACATTTTTACCAAATATTTCTTTAACTTTATTTTAAACAAGAAATATTTATTATGTTACTTAAATCAAACCCAAGTTATAAGTCATATCTTAAATTCCAATTTCAATAAGTTTCAAATCGGTTTAATTAAATAAAATTCTTTAATGAATACAATTTCAACTAAATTCAAATTATCTTCCCAACCTTAATTTGTTCAAATTATTACCAAAATCTATTTTAAAATATAAATTTTTCTTCCCAACTCCATAGAATTTATTTTCAAAATATTTAAATATATGGACCAACGGTGTTTGTATACATTTTTATCATATGGTTAAGTGATACGGATATTTATCATTTCAATCCGTAATTTAAATATATACGGGTAGATATCATTTCAACCCGTAATCCCAATTTCAATTCAAATGAAAATCGCTTGGGTCTATCATTTCAACCCATAACGATGTTCTCCTATTCTAAAGTCCATTCGGGTATGTATCATTTCAACCCATAGTGAATTCTATACTAATAGGGAACTTGCAGAGTGATAACATATAATATAAAATATAACAACAGGCATATATCATCAATAACAATATAACATAAACAATAGGATATGGTGTCATATCCCACAGGTGAACAGTTACAGATAATAACATATATAACAATTTAAATAACTACATCAGCATATTTCAATTGTCGTTTCAATTGAAATCAAATTTAATCAATAAAAGAACATTAATCGTGAGTGATTTCTCACCTTTCGTGGCTAGAGGAGTTTGACACAGAACAAACTACGAATTCAAGCACGAATTCCAAAGCAGGGCAAGATTGGCACGAGTTCGATAGAGCTGATAAATATGAACCGACGAGAAAAAAATCAGTTTGATAGAAACAAAATATACTATTATTATTAATAACAATTTCCTTAAACAAATATTCAATTTTAAATACATACATTAATTTAAAAAGAAATAATCAAATATCCAATGTCTATATTTCTATATTTCTAAATATCAACATAAATAACCATATTATATTACAATACATACCGAAATAAAGAAAATCAATATATATATGCAGACCACTAAAATTACAGTATATAATTCCAACAAGTCACAAGATTCTTATATATACTTTATATATCCTAATTTAAGATTTTGTACTATCATCTTTCACTACATAAAATAAAATATACAATACTAAAACATATGATACTATATATAGATAAAATATATAAACTAAACTCATGTAGAAAAATGCAAACTATATATATAATATATAGACTAAATCTATCAGCATACATAACTGATATATATAAGACTATACTTTACACATAAATCAATACGAGAAATCTGTTTCAATACATCATATCATATAATGTAAACAAATATATATGTAACTTATAAAACATCTTACTGAAAGAATATATACATAAAATTTCCAGGACTTTAAAAATATAGTATATATAGCAAGAGGCCGAACTCCATAATACAATGTATAGTTATAAATGCTTTACAAACATGTATATATATAAACACTTTAACATTGCTATTATTATTATTGTAACTTAAGTAGACCTTTATAACTAAATATACTTTACACTGTATAAACTATATTTTATAACTACAGACCACTCAACTCATATTCAAATTGTATACTGTTAACAATATTTATTATCAAACATATACAGAAATAAACCTATATCTCTATACCAAAGAACCAAAAACAAAACATATATGCGAATATATTTTTAAAATCAATACTAATATACACGTATGTTTAAACCTCAATATTATTACAACGAAAAGCTCATATAAACAAACCTGTTTATATATATATATTGCAATCGAGTAGGCTGGCTAGAGACAAAGAAGAGAAAGGAGGTGAACATAGCAAAGTCTGGGAGTGCAATACAGGGCGCTGGGCCGGTACGGTGCTCGGCCAGCCTGTGGTGATGGCGATGGGTGTATCGGCTGCGCCTGGGTGAGGCAAAATGGAGTGTTGGAGGGGACGGCAATGAGGTGGGTCTTGTGGTGATGGGTTGGTAATCGGCATGGTTGCAGCAGGGAGTGTGGTCGGTCGGTGTTGTGGGATGGGGTCGAGGTGGAGGCGAAGCAGTGGGTGGTCGATGAGGAGGTTTGATGACGTGGGCGAGGAGAGCGGAGGGAGGGGAGAACTAGGCAGACGAGAGCGGAGTGAAGAGGGAGGGGAGGAAGGCAAAACGTGCTCACAGACCATTAAAGAATGAATGCTCCATTTGTTTTTTGTTGTTGTTTTTTTCCTATTGCAGAAGAAGAAATGAGGGGGGGCGAAGGACAGAGAAATTAGGAAGAAGCTCGGCAATCAATAGAGAGAAGGTAAGGCTGAAATAAAATGAACGGTAGGATATTGAAAGTCACACACGTGATTTCCGGATGTATTAAAGGCAGATGACGGTTGAAATCAACAAGTGAAAAAATTCAAATGGTCGAATGAATAAAAGGAATTGTAACGGTTCCTTTTATTTGATGAAAATTTATTTAAGCAATAAATTTCTTGTTTGGGCTGCACGCAATAGTTTTTTTGAAAATCAAGAGAGAATGTAAAGTCAAAATGTGGTACCGCTACGGTGAATTGTTTCATCGTTACCGTTGCATACCCGACCTCAAAATACAGAAACGAATATATTGCTGAGATCAGCACGACGAGAGGATCAAAACGGTATACAGATATTAGTGGTACGATCATCCGACCAAAAGTCGATAATCGGTACCGAAAATGCTGCTATTTCGTACGGGAAATCCAAACGGAGCTAGAAACGTCCGAATTTCGCGAAACGAATTTCGTAGTCTGATTCAGAATGCTCGGAATAAATTTTCTTCTGTTGACATATTTTGGTTTCGGAAAACTTTTAAATTCACTGTTATTAACCGGTTTAAATTGAAATAAAATTTCACAGGAAAATAAACTTCAATATTATCAGATGAAAATTTACCAGCTGCTATATAAAATTAGACGTATTTCAAATAATAAATTTTTATTTTCAAATTCAATTATTTAAAATTTCAAGAAATTCAGTTAAATACGTTAATAAAACCAATCAAAATTTATGGGTCGTTACACTCTCCCCCACTCAAAACTTTTTGTCCCCGAAAAGGAAGGAGGTAGGAGAATAGAAACAACCAGACAGAAAAGATTAAAAGACAAGGATAATCAATTAATTTAAGCTATATAAATTTTACTTGAAATATTCATTTGAAAACTTAATTTGCAATTCAATTCTCTTTAATACTTCAATTTTTTTTTCAAAAACCATATGTAAAGTTTCTTACTTCCTTTATTAATACCATTTATATGTTTAAATAACATCTTTATAAATATATGAAACTATTTGAAAACAATTGTCTACATAATTACTTATATTTACAAAGAAGCTATTTGAAAACATTAAATCTATAATTCATAAATTTATAAATTCATCTCAAGATATTTTTCAAATATTATTAATAAATCAATAATCATTTTCTTTAAATATGTTGTATTTAATTAATAACTTCTAAAATATTACAACACTAAAATTTCTATTAAACCAAGTAGTATATAAATAAACAATATTAAAAAAAATATTCAAAAGGAAAAGAAGGTAGATTCGGAAAAACAGGATATAGGTGAATAAATAAAGCTGAGCAGATAAGGTAGATGCAAAAGAATAGAATCGGGCACGAATAATTAATTTAAACCATGAGAATTTCAATTTCAAATATTAATACAGAATTCCTTTGTTGGAAATACTTTTATAATAAATTATTTTTATAACGAAACAAATTTCATTTCGAAAATACTTTTATAACTCGATGTTTCAACAAGTTTATCCTTGTTCCTGTAGACTCTGGTAGTGCGTTGATCAGGCGCAAAACTAGAATTCTCCAGGTACTTAGTAGACCTGTTTAAACACCCAGTGAAAATACTGGAAAACTTTTAAAAGCAGATATGGAAAGTACAATCCAAACAAAAACAAACAAAACCTTTGTCTAACCATGGTTCGCAGATACACAATGGTTACGCCTGGATCCCCAGGAAACAATCCATATCCGTAAGCTTTCTCAGCCCTGTGAGTTACGCCATGATGACTAGTAGAATGCAGGATACACAATGGTTACGCCTGGATCCCCCAGGAAACAATCCGTACCCCCAGGCAAGACTCAGCCAAGCATTTGCGCTACTATTCGCGACCTACATAGATGCAGGATACACAATGATTACGCCTGGATCCCCCAGGAAACAATCCGTACCCCTAGGCAAGACTCAGCCAGGCAGTTGCGTTATGCAGTCGTGCTCGTAAGACCATGGGTAACGCCATGGAATTCGAAGGACACTCGAGTATCATATCCGGAAAACCAAAAATCAAAGAGAATAATATCGATAGAATGAATCCAATATGTGGCCAAAAATCGGATATCAAGCAGAAGGCACTTTCCATATCTTTACTTCGAAAATATGTATCATATAGTACCTTTTCAAATCACTTTCAAATATCGTACTTATATAAAGTCCATTATATATAAGATTAAATTTTCAAATCAAATACCTTTCCAAAATCAATAGTATATCCAATCACACTTATATAGATTTCAATTATATAAAATTTTCACTTTTCAAATTGAGTACCCTTTTCAAATCCATAGTTTTCGAATCAATTTCATACTCATACAAATCAATTTTATATAAGTTCGACAACTCCCAAATCAAGTTTTTAGTAACACAAGGTTCTCAATTTCAATTTGTTTCAATATCAATGTATTTTTCAAAATCATATACAATCCCACTAAATTATTTCTTCTCAATTTAAATATCTTTAGTTTCAAAGTTTCCAACATAATAAATTTAGAAAATAAATCCAAATTTCTAAATCAATATCATTTAAGTCAACCAATTCATATCTAAAATCAATGGTTTTCAAAATCATTTTATACTTACAAAAAGTCATCTTATACAAGAATCAAAGTTTTCTAAAATCAATTACGCTGCATGAAGAGCCATATGGGATTTGAATATCCTTGCTTTTATGTGTTATATATCTTTGTAATTTAAATTGGAAATTTTCTTTTAGTAAGCAAAGATATTCTAACTCGACAGCTTCAATTTCAGCGTCAAAATATATCAATGATATTAGAATATAAGATGTACATACGTCATCCTTTCGCAGAATCACATTTGATCGCTCGCTCGATCACACAAGTTCGCTTTCGAACTAGTATTGTCCATTCGACTTCCCTAATGCAGATTTCGATGTGGTTTCTCGACTAGAAGCCATCAGTCTCCTTGCATAGCCATATACTATGATAGAGAATTCTAGAATCAAGCCCAAAATCCATATCAAATATTCGCCATCAAGAATCGAATGAAAAATCCTAACACGAAATGGTGTAATTCACCTCGAACTTGTGTACTCAAACTTGGATCAAATTAGTTATGCAAATAAAACAGCATACGTACAAATTATGTATTTATTCCAACTTGTTAAATATATAGTTTCATAAAGATGTTACTAAATTAAAACATTTAACTAAATTTTTCAAAATATATTGAAGACCAATTCTTTCAAAACATTTCAAATCTAAATTTCATATTAGAAAATTTTAAATTTTGCCTTTTTCATTTACTTAACAAAACAGTTTCAACTTATTTAAACCATATTACTACATACTTTAACATACATACCTAACTTATATACTTTATAGTGTTCAAAATTTCTTAGCTTTGAAAGGTTAACCTTGATTTGGAAGTGCTTGAACCTTCGAAATAGTTGAAGAAATCATTTTCAAATCCAAGAGTTGGAAATCAACAACAAATCAGTAAATCAATTTTAATAGATAGGGTTATATCAAATCCGAAACTCAAGGACTGAACACCGGCTTACTTCAAATCATTTCAAATATACATACATATATCCTTTGAATATCAAATCTTACTTCGGAATTTGAAATCAAAATTGGTTTCGCAAAATCACTCGCGTAGCAATGCTACTAAAGTGGCCTCTCCCCCACTCTGAAACTCGAAAATCAATGTCGATGATTCGTGCACTCATCACCGAAATTATTTTCCAGCGACATAAGTGAGTTATGGACTTCTATTTTCTCAAACTTCTTTTGAAATTTCATTGAAACTCATTAAAATCATTTGAAACATTTCTTATTCGGAAAATATTTTTAAATCATATTATTATTATATATTTCAAAATCTTAAAACCAATTTCAAAATACCGGAGTTCAATTCTCGAATTTCAAATTTAAAATCCTTCAGTTATAAATCAAATTTCTTATATAGTTTTTTCAAAATTACAGATCCTTTCGAAACCTCAAATTCTTATTTTAAAAGGGTTTAAAATCTTTATCAAAAACATTTCACTTTTATATATAGAATATAATCATATTTATAAAATTTCGATATATAAAACAATTTCCAAAATACGAATAAACCCGATTTTTCAAAAGGATGATTCAAGAATGGATGCCAAAACAAAGATAGATATTCAAATTAGAGGTACTCTAATAAAATTGGATTCTGATTCGAAGATAAGTTCGAACGAAAATGAGATAATCAATTACAAAACAAATAAGGGATATACTTATATAAATCGCGGGCGACCTTAACCGGTCAACCGTGATTTCAAAATAAGACCAGTGCAGAATTCTGAGGCAAATCGACATTCGATCGCCAGAGATAGAATTCGACATAACAAGAGATAGCAGCATCTAAACCGAGGGATATATAAATTTTCGGTGAATCAATGCCAATTGTAAAGGAGTTTCACCCCACTACAAAACATTCAAAGATCGGCAGGATCGCCTATTCTTATAGAGATTATTCGAAGTGGAGTTATGGGATACTCCAGAATCAAAAGAATACCAATATAGAGAGACAAGAATGAATTTTGGAACCGTAGGGAACGTTCCAAAGTTCAAAGGAAATCGAGTCAAAAGAAAGAGATTAAACTCAAACAAAAGTGATTCTGTAAATAAATTTACAATATATGCTAAGTTTCGCCTAGAGCCAAAGCTCTGATACCAACTGTAACGACCCGATATTTTGGACCATTCAAATCGACAATAATCCACACATGTCAGACTCGCATAGTTCAAAATATCAGATTGTTAATTTAAAATTTGTCAAAACTCAGAATATACAGTAAATAAATCAATCACAGAATCACAGACATAGAGTAATACAATAATACGCAGCGGAATAGATAAAATAGTAGTTCATGAAGCTACTATATAAACATCAGAGTTAGAAATAAAATACAACAGAATATCTCAAATGCAGTGAAGTCTCCAGTACAACAGATGACTTCTCTGGACAAATCAACTAGAAGAGCTGAAAGCTGAGGCGATAGTTGGATCTCCAAAGGAAGCTCCAAACTCCAAGGGTGAGTCTCAAATGCTGTATCACTCGTTCTGACCCGAGAGTAAAGCAAAACACAAAACACTCGAGTCAGGATTAACATTCTTATACTAATAAATCCAACTCAAGTGAAATATCAACTGAAATACAAGTAACTTAAAGGATGTTTGGGATAACCATCCTCTAAGGATCCGCGGAACTATCTACAAGGTGGAAATATACATTATAACACCGTGGTCATTTCAATTTAATTTATACTTCAAAACCCAAATATCATTTCATTTCAAATATAACTATTTTCCAAGATAGTATGTATATTAATTAATTTATAAAGTAAAGCATTTAACTTTCTCAAGTCTCGCAAATCGATTCAAATCAACTTCAAATTCCAAATTCAAATTTATTCAAGCTCTATTCATCAATTCAATTCAGTTCTAATTATACCATTTAAATTTTCAATATATTTCAAAGCTTTAATACTCAACATTTTCAAAGTTAAATTTAACTGTTTCATATAGCTCTTGATTTAACTTTATTATTATTAAATTAGGGAATATTCACTTAATAAATTCAATATCATTTAACTAGCCTTAAATTACATTTTTACCAAATATTTCTTTAACTTTTTTTAAACAAGAAATATTTATTAAGTAACTTAAATCAAACCCAAGTTATAAGTCATATCTTAAATTCCAATTTCAATAAGTTTCAAATCGGTTTAATTAAATAAAATTCTTTAATGAATACAATTTCAACTAAATTCAAATTATCTTCCCAACCTTAATTTGTTCAAATTATTACCAAAATCTATTTTAAAATATAAATTTTTCTTCCCAACTCTATAGAATTTATTTTCAAAATATTTAAATATATGGACCAACGGTGTTGGTATACATTTTTATCATATGGTTAAGTGATATGGATATTTATCATTTCAATCCGTAATTTAAATATATACGGGTAGATATCATTTCAACCCATAATCCCAATTTCAATTCAAATGAAAATCGCTTGGGTCTATCATTTCAACCCATAACGATTTTCTCCTATTCTAAAGTCCGTTCGGGTATGTATCATTTCAACCCATAGTGAATTCTATACTAATAGGGAACATGCAGAGTGATAACATATAATATAAAATATAACAACAGGCATATATCATCAATAACAATATAACATAAACAATAGAATATGGTGCCATATCCCACAGGTGAACAGTTACAGATAATAGCATATATAACAATTTAAATAACTACAGCAACATATTTCAATTGTCGTTTCAATTGAAATCAAATTTAATCAATAAAAGAACGTTAATCGTGAGTGATTTCTCACCTTTCGTGGCTAGAGGAGTTTGACACAGAACAAACTACGAATTCAAGCACGAATTCCAAAGCAGGGCAAGATTGGCACGAGTTCGATAGAGCTGATAAATATGAACCGACGAGAAAAAAATCAGTTTGATAGAAACAAAATATACTATTATTATTAATAACAATTTCCTTAAACAAATATTCAATTTTAAATACATACATTAATTTAAAAAGAAATAATCAAATATCCAATGTCTATATTTCTATATTTCTAAATATCAACATAAATAACCATATTATATTACAATACATACCGAAATAAAGAAAATCAATATATATATATATATATATATATATATATATATATATATATTTGCAGACCACTAAAATTACAGTATATAATTCCAACAAGTCACAGGATTCTTATATATACTTTATATATCCTAATTTAAGATTTTGTACTATCATCTTTCACTACATAAAATAAAATATACAATACTAAAACATATGATACTGTATATAGATAAAATATATAACCTAAACTCATGTAGAAAAATGCAAACTATATATATAATATATAGACTAAATCTATCAGCATACATAACTGATATATATAAGACTATACTTTACACATAAATCAATACCAGAAATCTGTTTCAATACATCATATCATATAATGTAAACAAATATATATGTAACTTATAAAACATCTTACTGAAAGAATATATACATAAAATTTCCAGAACTTTAAAAATATAATATATATAGCAAGAGGCCGAACTCCATAATACAATGTATAGTTATAAATGCTTTACAAACATGTATATATATAAACACTTTAACATTGCTATTATTATTATTGTAACTTAAGTAGACCTTTATAACTAAATATACTTTACACTGTATAAACTATATTTTATAACTACAGACCACTCAACTCATATTCAAATTGTATACTCTTAACAATATTTATTATCAAACATATACAGAAATAAACCTATATCTCTATACCAAAGAACCAAAAACAAAACATATATGCGAATATATTTTTAAAATCAATACTAATATACACGTATGTTTAAACCTCAATATTATTACAACGAAAAGCTCATATAAACAAACCTGTTTATATATATATATATATATATATATATATATATATATATATATATATTGCAGTCGAGTAGGCTAGCTAGAGACAAAGAAGAGAAAGGAGGTGAACATAGCAAAGTCTGGGAAGTGCAATATAGGGCGCTGGGCCGGTACGGTGCTCGGCCACCCTGTGGTGATGGCGATGGGTGTATCGGCTGCGCCTGGGTGAGGCAAAATGGAGTGTTGGAGGGGACGGCAAGGAGGTGGGTCTTGTGGTGATGGGTTGGTAATCGGCATGGTTGCAGTAGGGAGTGTGGTCGGTCGGTGTTGTGGGATGGGTTCGAGGTGGAGGCGAAGCAGTGGGTGGTCGATGAAAAGGTTTGATGACGTGGGCGAGGAGAGCGGAGGGAGGGGAGAACTAGGCAGACGAGAGCGGAGAGAAGAGGGAGGGGAGGAAGGCAAAACGTGCTCACAGACCATTAAAGAATGAATGCTCCATTTGTTTTTGTTTTTTTTGTTGTTTTTTTTCCCTATTGCAGAAGAAGAAATGAGGGGGGGCGAAGGACAGAGAAATTAGGAAGAAGCTCGGCAATCAATAGAGAGAAGGTAAGGCTGAAATAAAATGAACGGTAGGATATTGAAAGTCACACACGTGATTTCCGGATGTATTAAAGGCGGATGACGGTTGAAATCAACAAGTGAAAAAATTCAAATGGTCGAATGAATAAAAGGAATTGTAACGGTTCCTTTTATTTGATGAAAATTTATTTAAGCAATAAATTTCTTGTTTGGGCTGCACGCAATAGCTTTTTTGAAAATCAAGAGAGAATGTAAAGTCAAAATGTGGTACCGCTACGGTGAATTGTTTCATCGTTACCGTTGCATACCCGACCTCAAAATACAGAAACGAATATACTATTGAGATAAGAACGACGAGAGGATCAAAACGGTATACAGATATTAGTGGTACAATCATCCGACCAAAAGTCGATAATCGGTACCGAAAATGCTGCTATTTCGTACGGGAAATCCAAACGAAGCTAGAAACGTCCGAATTTTGCGAAACGAATTTCGTAGTCTGATTCAGAATGCTCGGAATAAATTTTCTTCTGTTGACATATTTTGGTTTCGGAAAACTTTTAAATTCACTGTTATTAACCGGTTTAAATTGAAATAAAATTTCACAGGAAAATAAACTTCAATATTATCAGATGAAAATTTACCAGCTGCTATATAAAAATAGACGTATTTCAAATAATAGATTTTTATTTTCAAATTCAATTATTTAAAATTTCAAGAAATTCAGTTAAATACGTTAATAAAACCAATCAAAATTTATGGGTCGTTACATAGATTTTGGTTAGAGGAATGTTTCAGGTTTGTAGATTCTTTCATGCTTGAGTTGTTTTGTGATAGTGAACGAAAGTGTTTATGTGGAGGTATAAGCAGTGAATACATATATTCATAAAAAGGAAGTGTGTTGTGCAAGCCAAACTGCATTCTACAGCAAGTTTTCTTTTTTTTGTTTATCTTATATATATATATACATATATATTTCTTTGCTCAGAGATTTTCTTGACCTGATTTGATTTTAGGTTTTGTATACTTGGATTTGATGTATTATGGCTTGAGAGAGGATGTGCAATAAATGCTATGTCCCCTTGTATGTTTACATACATATCTAAATTCTTAAGTACATATACATAAGCAACCATATTTTCACACAATCCATCATAAGCATCTGGTTATGATCATAGGTTTTAAACTGTTTTTAAACTGAAGTTTACTCACCTGTCTGGGCTTGAACATAGGAGCAAATTCACTTTGAAAAACTGGAAGTTGTTTGGATGTAGAACTTTGATTTGTTTTGTTTGAGATGTTCTGATATTTGATTCTGAAGTTGATCTACTAGCTTTCAAGTTTGATTATGAACTGAACTTGTTTAATTTGTATACACTTGTCATTAGATATATTCTTAGGGTTCCATTAGATAAAATGTTATGGTCGGCCCCACCTCCTCTAACTGCTATGTGTAACAACCCTGAGATTGCAATTACCGAATAGTAAATTAAAATTATGATTTTAAGTTGAAAAAGGAGCTAAACAAAAATTTTGGGAATTTAAATTTGCAATTGGTTTGCAAATTAAAGTATTTTGGGTTTAAAATGGGGAAATTAATATTTTTGGAATTTAATATTTAAAAAGGGGAATTTTTTTTAATGTGATAATGGGTTTAATTGGCTAATGAGAGAATTATATGGTTTTGATTAAAACTAGGTTGCTACTTAGGATTTTTGTTCACATGATAACTGACGCAGCGGATATTACAAAAACAATGTAGATCGTTGAATGTAGTAATCGATGGATTGGAAGATACTGAAATGCTCGAATTCGTTGATCCGAAGATACCGAACTCTAGCTATCCCGAACTCGTTGATCGCGCACGATACCGGGTTCAAAGATCTTCAATTCTTCAAGCGTTGATCAAGCGCACTTGATTCCGCGAATCGGCTTCTACAATCGTTGAATCGAGCGCACTCGATTAACCGAAAGAGGAGATAGGAGATTACACTCAACTACCAATTTGAATGAAAGCACAAAGCAATCAAAAGAGAATTTTATTCAATTTTCAACAACCCTTACAAAATGACCATACACGCCTATTTATAGGCTACACCTCAACACAACAGAAACTTCAAAATATTACAAGTACTTAGGTCGGAAACGACCTACGACCTAACATGGCACGAACTAAGAACAGACACGACTTAGTATAGGTCGGCAGCGACCTAACAGTTCATATTATAGTGCAACCAACATACAAGACAAACATACGACTTAAGAACTATACAATCACACGACATAACATTTGTATCTATCAGCGACCTAAGGAAGCAACGGTCCAGATTAACTCGGCAGAGAAAAACAACGGCAATAGGCTTCCGCGACTTAAACATGCGCATCCCAGATCAGTGACCTAAAGAACTCAACGGTAGAGATTAACTCGCAGAATATTCAACGGCATCCAGCTGTAGCGACTTAAAGATAAGACCTTGCGACTTAAGGATCAACGGCAGAGATCAATGCGGTATAAGAATCAACGACATCCATAGTTTTGCGACCTAACAGTTAAGCAGTTCCAGAAACTTCACGACCTATGGCCTCGCGACTTAACTCCTCACGATCTAAAACTTCGCGACCTAACTTAGGTCGTTCTGTTTTCCTGCGACCTAACATAGGTCGTAATTTGTTAGGTCGTATCACCTTTCCCTTCAGACTGTTAGGTCGTAGCTCTCCACTAGGTCGCTCGCGACCTATTACTTCAGCTCTGAGCCAATCTTCACACACTGCTAACTCGCTAGCCTCCTTGTTAGCTTTAGGTCGTAACCCAGCACTTCCCTTAGGTCGTAGCTCAGCACTTCCCTTAAGTCGTAGCTCATTTCCCCTAGCCTGTTAGGTCGTAGCATGTGATCTTTGAAACCGGTAGGTCGCATACGACCTAGAACTACAACTTTTAGTGACTCTTTACCAGAACCTAGTTCATTAGCCTCCTCCTTAGGTCGTACCCAACTTCCCAACATGTTAGGTCGTACACGACCTATGACTTCTTCTTTCTGGGCTGCATCATCCTCCCCAGGTTGAGAAAAATTCGTCCTCGAATTTGTATTTTCTGCCTCCCAAACAAACTCATCCCCATGATATGGTACGAGATGCTTAACATTGAATACGTCAGACGTATACACATCATCTGGCAGCTTCAATTTATAAGCATTTTCATTAATTCGTTTCACGACTTCTACCGGACCAATTTTCCTGGCTTTCAACTTGTTGTAAGCACCCACTGGAAAACGATCTTTCGTTAACACTGCATAAACCATATCTCCTTCATCAAACTCAACATTTCTTCGTTTCAAATCTGCAGATTGTTTATACTTCTCATTTGCTTTCTCTAATCGTTCTTGAACGATTTTATGACATTCCGTCAGCCCTTCAACAAAATCAGCAGCTTTCTTAATTGTCCCCTTTGAGTGTGGTATCACCGTTAAATCCAACGGTCCTTTCGGTAAGCTCGAATAGACAATCTGGAATGGACTGAACCCAGTACTTCGATTCACAGCATGATTATGAGCAAATTCAGCCTGACATAACTTCACATCCCAACTCTTCAGATTATCTTGTACAAGACATCTCAACAAATTTCCCAATGATCTGTTAACCACCTCAGTCTGTCCATCTGTTTGCGGATGATAAGCACTGCTAAAGTTCAACTTCGTTCCCACCATCTTCCACAAACTTAGCCAAAAATGACTCAGAAAACGAGTATCCCTGTCCGACACAATCGATTCTGGCAATCCATGAAGTCGATAGATCTCTTTGAAAAACAACTGAGCAACATGAACATCATCCGCCATCTTCTTACAAGCAATAAAATGTGCCATCTTCGAAAATCGGTCAACTACCACATAAATGGAATCATTACCACGCTGTGTCCTTGGTAATCCCAACACGAAGTCCATTCTCACATCAACCCATGGTTTAATTGGTACAGGTAACGGCATATATAAACTAGCATTAGTCGCCATTCCTTTCGAAACCTGACAAATATGACAACGCTCCACAAACCTTTCCACCTCTTTCCTCATTGATGGCCAAAAGTAGGATTGTGAAATCAATTGTAAGGTACGGTCTCTCCCAACATGTCCCTCTTCGTGTAACTCCTTGATAATCTTCATTCTCAGACTACCCTCCGGTATGCACAATCGACTTCCTTTAAAAAGAAAACCATCTATCATCACGAACTCATCCGTCTCTCCATCCTTGACTTTATCAAAAAACTTTGCAAAGTAAGGATCATTGGTAAATAACTCTGGCAATATTTCAAACCCCGTCACTTCCACCTTCAATGTAGTTAACAGGTGATTTCTTCTACTCAACGCATCCGCAACACGATTCGTCACTCCCGACTTGTGTTTCACAACAAAGGTAAATTGTTGCAGATATGCAATCCACGATGCATGTCTCGCTGAAATCTTGTCTTGCCCTTGCAAATACTTCAATGCTTCATGATCAGTATACAGAACAAACTCTTTCTGAAATAGATAGTGTCTCCAGTGCTTAATAGATTGTACAACAGCATAGAATTCCACGTCATATGTACTGTATCGCATCTTCGCTCCTGACAACTTCTCACTGAAATATGCAATTGGACGTCCCCTCTGACTCAGCACTCCTCCAATCCCAACCTTGGATGCATCATTATGTAATTCAAACACTAACTGAAAATCTGGTAATATTAGAATTGGTGCAGACGTCAAAAGTTCTTTGATTCGTTCAAAAGCAACCCCGGCTTCCTCTGTCCATGCAAACTGTTTACCCTTCATACAATCAGTCACAGGTGCCATCACACTGCTAAAGTGTGGAATAAACCTTCGATAAAATGAAGCCAACCCGTGAAAACTACGGACTTCCGTTATCGTCTTGGGCTGTGGCCAATCTCTAATCGCCTCAACTTTACTCTGGTCCACTTGTATACCTTCCTTCGAGACAACATACCCCAGAAATAAAACACTATGCGTCATGAACACGCATTTCTTTGTTGCAGCATAGAATTGTTCTTGTCGCAATACCATCAGGACTTCCCTCAGATGATTCAAATGTTCCTCTGGACTCCCACTGTAAATCAGAATATCATCAAAATACACCACCACAAATTTCCCAATGAACGGTCGAAAAATCTGATTCATCACCCTCATGAAAGTACTTTGTGCATTTGATAAGCCAAACGGCATGACCAACCACTCGTATAGACCTTCCCTGGTTTTAAAAGCAGTCTTCCACTCATCTCCTGGTCTGATACGAATTTGATGATATCCGCTCTTCAAATCAATCTTCGAAAAGATAGTAGCTCCGCTTATTTGATCCAACAAGTCATCCAACCTCGGCATTGGAAATCTATATCTCACAGTAATCTTATTTAATGCTCGACTGTCGGTGCACATCCTCCATGTTCCATCCTTTTTGGGTACCAATAAAGCTGGTACAGCACAAGGACTTAAACTCTCCTGCACACGCCCCTGTTCAAGCAATTCTTCCACTTGCCTCCGCAACTCTTCATGTTCCTTCGGACTCATTCGATAATGTGGTCTGTGTGGCAACACAACACCTGGAACAAGATCTATCTGATGTTGTATATCCCTCAACGGTGGCAATTCCGTTGGTAACTCCTCTGGAAATACATTGTCAAATTCTTTCACAACTGGTTTAACTTCGTCTGGTATTTTAACCTCTTCACTGCTCTCTCGCCCAATTAACAAAAATACTTCAGGTTCCTCCTCTACTTCCTTCACAAACTCCTTCAAAGATAACAACGTTTTCAGTTCTTCAATCTCCTCCAGTTTGTTTTCTTCCTGTTTGCGTTTCTTCGGAACCAGAGTAATCTTTGTACCTTCGAACATGAAACTGTAACTGTTGGTCCGTCCGTCATGCTGCACAGCTCGATCATACTGCCACGGTCTCCCCAGCAACAAATGACAAACGTCCATATCTACGACATCACACCAGATTTCATCTTTGTATTTCTTCCCAATTGAAAACTTCACACAAGCTCTACGTCCAACTTTCACTTCACCACCCTTCCTCAACCAAGCTGGCTTGTACGGTTTAGGATGTTTCTCGGTTTTCAACTCCAACTTCTTCACCGCTTCTGTAGAGATAATATTATCACAACTCCCAGCATCAATAACAAATTTACAAACTCTTCCCAGAATAGTGCATGTAGATTGAAAGATATTGTTGCTCAACCAACTACTTTCCTCCTCTTGCTTCGGTGTTAAACAACTTCTCCTCATCATCAATGCGTACCCGTCATCTCCTGACAGCAAGTCTTCCTCCTCAACTGGTAAAGAATTAGAGTATTCAGCTTCTTCATCCTCATCCTCAACCTCAGCTATCATAGCTCTCTTCTTCGGCTTTGGACATTCATTACTTTTCTGACCCAATTCCTGACAATTGTAACATTTGAAACCGTTGTTAACCTTTGTCTTCTCAGCCTCCTTCACTACTGGTTTACTGATAGGTTTAGAAACATTAGAACTTCCACCAACACCCTTCACTTGATTGTTAGAATTAGTAAACACACCACTTCCCCGTCGTCTCTGTTTCTCCCAAGCCAACGCTTTCTGATGTGCTTCCGCTACAGATCTTGGATCAAACATATTAACCATATCCTGGATCTGCATTCGTAGTCCCCCAACAAATCTAGCTGTCAGTTGTTCTTCCTTCTCCATAATATCATTTCGAGCAATCAGTTGGTAAAATTCATCAGCATAGTCATTAACTGTCTTCGTGCCCTGCCTCAAGTTCTGCAAATGTTGATACATCAAAGATTGATAATTGTATGGTAAGAACGTTGCTTTCATCATTTTCTTCATCTTTTCCCAAGATTCAACTTTTGACTTTCCCATCCGATACATCAAAGCTTGGTTTGTTGCCACCATGCTAAAGCTCTACCCCTTAACCTCGTAGCAACCAACTTCACTCTACGCTGTTCTGGAACTTCTTTGAAGTCAAAAATCTCTTCAACATTAGCTACCCAATCTAGAAACTCCTCCGCTTGCATACCACCTTTGAATTCAGGAATTTCAGTCTTCATTCCCGACTCCCACTTGTGATCATACTCAGAGTAATTTCTCCCTTGTCCTCGTCCTTGTCCTTGAACACTACCACCATCATACTCCTCTTCAAAATCAGATGTATATCGTTGTCTATCTCGTCCACCCACTTCTCTACTACCATTACGCCTTCCACCATCATCCCTTCTATCTACATTCCTCCGTTCACGACCATTCACGTTCCTCCCACGCCCTTGATCATTTTCAACACTTCTGTCTCGATTGGAATGTGGCGAGACTCTACTACCCCCATGGTTAGATTCAGGTGAAACCATTCTCCGATTTTGATTCATTTCTGTCATAAGCTTCTCTAACCGGCCAATTCCTTCGTTAAGCTTTTCACTAAAGTTTTCATTGATTCTTTGCTCCATCTCATCAGCTTCTTCTCTTCGATACAAAGCTTCTACGTTTTGGTGGCGATTAGCTCTCCTTGGCGGCATACTTGAAAACTTCTCAAACTCTTCAACATTTCAAATTTCAAACGCTTTTCGGACTTTGATCCAAAATGAAATGGATCGAAAACTTCCACTTTGTAGCAAATCGCGATGAACACGATGGACAAAGTTTCGGCCTCCAATTCAAATCCGATCAAACAACTTCGAACAATGATGAACACTCCTCTTACTCTCGGCCGTGATAAACACAAACTCAAACCTTCCCTTCAAGCTTGGCAAATCACTTCAACTTCTAAATGAATAGGCTCCAAGTCTCGATCTAGCTATGATTGGCTAGAACAAGCTCTGATACCAAAATGACGCAGCGGATATTACAAAAACAATGTAGATCGTTGAATGTAGTAATCGATGGATTGGAAGATACTGAAATGCTCGAATTCGTTGATCCGAAGATACCGAACTCTAGCTATCCCGAACTCGTTGATCGCGCACGATACCGGGTTCAAAGATCTTCAATTCTTCAAGCGTTGATCAAGCGCACTTGATTCCGCGAATCGGCTTCTACAATCGTTGAATCGAGCGCACTCGATTAACCGAAAGAGGAGATAGGAGATTACACTCAACTACCAATTTGAATGAAAGCACAAAGCAATCAAAAGAGAATTTTATTCAATTTTCAACAACCCTTACAAAATGACCATACACGCCTATTTATAGGCTACACCTCAACACAACAGAAACTTCAAAATATTACAAGTACTTAGGTCGGAAACGACCTACGACCTAACATGGCACGACCTAAGAACAGACACGACTTAGTATAGGTCGGCAGCGACCTGACAGTTCATATTATAGTGCAACCAACATACAAGACAAACATACGACTTAAGAACTATATAATCACACGACATAACATTTGTATCTATCAGCGACCTAAGGAAGCAACGGTCCAGATTAACTCGGCAGAGAAAAACAACGGCAACAGGCTTCCGCGACTTAAACATGCGCATCCCAGATCAGCGACCTAAAGAACTCAACGGTAGAGATTAACTCGCAGAAGATTCAACGGCATCCAGCTGTAGCGACTTAAAGATAAGACCTTGCGACTTAAGGATCAACGGCAGAGATCAATGCGGTATAAGAATCAACGACATCCAGAGTTTTGCGACCTAACAGTTAAGCAGTTCCAGAAACTTCACGACCTAAGGCCTCGCGACTTAACTCCTCACGACCTAACTTAGGTCGTTCTGTTTTCCTGCGACCTAACATAGGTCGTAATTTGTTAGGTCGTATCACCTTTCCCTTCAGACTGTTAGGTCGTAGCTCTCCACTAGGTCGCTCGCGACCTATTACTTCAGCTCTGCGCCAATCTTCACACACTGCTAACTCACTAGCCTCCTTGTTAGCTTTAGGTCGTAACCCAGCAATTCCCTTAGATCGTAGCTCAGCACTTCCCTTAAGTCGTAGCTCATTTCCCCCTAGCCTGTTAGGTCGTAGCATGTGATCTTTGAAACCGGTAGGTCGCATACGACCTAGAACTACAACTTTTAGTGACTCTTTACCAGAACCTAGTTCATTAGCCTCCTCCTTAGGTCGTACCCAACTTCCCAACATGTTAGGTCGTACACGACCTATGACTTCTTCTTTCTGGGCTGCATCAATAACCTTAGAAAATAAACTAAGTCCTAATGGGTTTTAAAACATCTTACCATGACCCATTAGCCTACCCACTTCTATATAATATCTTAAACCCATTTCATAACCCTAACCCTACTCCTCTTCATAATTCCTAAACCTAAATCTAAACATAACTAATGGCCTCCCTTTTGTAGAAGACCCATCTCCTTCTCTACATGGCTAAACTTGTTTAATCCTAGCAAGGTAATGCAATCCTAGGCTTAATCACCTTCTAATCTTTAGTTTAATTTGTGAAATCTCTTTGTAATTCTTGGTTTTGTTCTCTTTTTAATTTCGAAGCTCTCTAATCTACATCCTCTTTGCTTTAGAAAGTTGCACTTGAAGTGTTTGCTTATTTGCTTGATATTGTGCACACAAACCACTTGATCATTTGCTTCTTTGAGGTAATTACTAATAATTAGTGATTATTGCTAGTTAATTTGGATGCAAATTTGATGTCAAAACTTGAAAAAAAATACCCCTAAATCACTAAAAACACAATTATTTGCTAGCTGGAAATGTGCAGGCGGGAAAAACAGGCTGAAAGCAGCCAAAACAGGCCTGGGTTGCACCCAGGCATAGTAGGCTAGCCAAGTTGGGCTAGCCAGGAGCAGGCCAGCCCCTAGTGGGCTGGCACACACACATCCCCCCCTCTTCCCAGCCCGCATGGGCTGGGGCTGCTCCCCAGCCCACCTGGGCTGGGGCAGTAGGCACCCAGCCCGCACGGGCTGGGTGCTCCCCAGCCCACTTGGGCTGGGGCAGTAGGCACCCAGCCCGCATGGGCTGGGCTGCTTTCCCAGCCCGGGCGGGCTGGGGTTTAACCGGACCCCAGCCCACTTGGGCTGGGCTGGGGCAGGCTGACGCGGGCCGGGCCTGCGTCGAATTAAAAAAAAAATATATATATAATTTATTTTGTAAACCCTATTTCCAGATTTTTATCTCCACTTCGCGATGCCGCCACGATCGCATCCGAAGTCGGAATTCGACGTTTTTGGTCTCGTTGGAAACGTGGAGTTTCGAACTCCATCTCTGGAAAGTTTGGGCAACATCGGAGTTCGTTTGGTACTTCGAAATTCGTGTCGAAGTTTAACTCTGGTCGCTGTTGGTAAACAGTATGAATCTTTTCCTGGGTCCAACTTTGAGATGTCGCTGCCACTTCGTCTCAACTCGGAATCCAGAAATTCTTTTTGCATCTTAAAGTAGGGATGTTGGACTACATGCCTGCAAATTTTCATGACATTTGGACATAGTTTGCTGGTCCAAATAAATTGCCGAACTTGGGTTCGCAGCTGTTTTTGAATGTTTACAAACACTTAGAATATTTTTCAGTGATTTTCTGGTTTTATTGATTTCTTTGAGATTTGTCTCTAGATTTCGTACACGGGTTTTATGAATTATTTTCAAAAGATTTTTCACTCCTAAATGGCTTTCGAAATTATTATATAATATTATTTTTAATTATTAAATTAATTACTCCATAATATGAGAGTTTTCAAAAGCCGTTTTAAAGTGATTTCAAAATCAATTATAAATCCATTTCGCAGCATTATTTTCTATAATAAAAATCTCACACTCACTTTTTAGCATGTCAGGCGAAGTGGAAAGGTGCTTAAACGGTTAGGAAATCTCCGGCTTATGGAACCGTGTGTATTTTCTTTTCGGTTAATCCCCGACCTATTCGATTGATCGTTTTAACCTTTGGGTCTAGCTTATCGATGATACGAGGTGGACTTTTGAAATGACCCTCTCTTCTCTACCTTCATTTTGTAAGGATTTTTTTTAGAGATGATATATGTATATATCATTTATTAACAAATATATTTCTCCAGGGTCATTTTTCTCAATAAACAAACTTCATCCAGGATCAAAAATTTAACCAATATAGATATATCAGTCCAACCACAAAAATATGCGCACACATATGAAGATGCATGTGCTCCTCTGGTTTAATCAGGTCATGGCAAACAAGAGGTTATAGTGATTGATTAAATTTAATCAATCCCCACATAGCTTAATTTCATTTTATTATTTAAGTAATGAAAATCTTATTCATATAGGTAATAGTATGGTTTTTATTCTTTGATAGCTTGCTGGATTCCCCATGGAATATGATTCATAGAACCCAGATAATTATGTTATGATTATCTGTAAAATCAATTGTATAGTGTCTGTGCTTTGAAAATGATATAAGCTTATATCATTTCCTATGTTTGCTTTCTTATAATATCTACCTTATATGCAAACTCATGTCTGGGATATTCTTAAGTGAATCATCATATTCCAGAAGCTTGATTCCTTGATACCAAGGTACTAGACTAAATGAAATGCAGTTTGGGGTGAGTTTCCTCACACATGGATACTTAGCAAATAAAATATGGATTAGACAGACTCTCTACTCAGACATATTTAAGAAGGTCTTAAAATGCATTTTGCCCAAAGCTTTAGTAAAGAGGGATTCAGATTTTATGTTAAAATTACTAAGGTACTGGTGTGACAGTGTCTGAGCAAATCATATCTGAACATGTAAATAATTTACTAATATGGATCTAACATCACTATCTTATAAAATCCCTACTGGTAATCTAACTTACAAAATTATAGCCAAAACTTTTCAATATTCCAGATAATAAAACTCAGATATTTTAAATACCAGTTCCAAGTCAAATTCTCAAAATACTTAACCAAATATCCAACATCACTCTGTACTTAGTACAATGGAATTTTGTTTTTTAAAAATATCATACATGCAAATTTCATCTTGTAAGCTCTTATCTATCTAATTCTAGCATGCTATAATCTTCTTCTCAATGCTTTGCTTCTACTCCTATCTAGAGGCTGCTGTTCCTGAAAAAGCATTTGAAGCTGCCTCATTTTAAATGAGACACCCCAGATGCCATTAGCACACTAGGGTCAGACACAAGTCTGGTATGAGAAAATTCACAAAAGCAATTAATTAATTAGGTTAAAATCAAGTTAAGTACATATACATAAAGTTCTGCCCTTTGAAAACAGGTAATACTTGTGTGCATGCTCTGTGTCATTGTGCATGTGCATATTTTAATCTTTCTTTCCAAAGACTACATATATAAATATGGTACATACATTCAAGCATACAATTCAGTCATAGTCAAACAATCATTCACACCAAACAGGAAAATAACCAATATGAGTTAAATCATTATTTCCATCCTCATATTTCAATTCTGGGAAAAACTCTAGCTTCCTCATCATATCAAATATTTTTCCCTTGGTATATTTATCTATCCTGGTCTCATCTGCAATTTTATGAATCAATGGACACACTGTAATGAACTAATTCACTCCATTACACAAAGATCTCAGGACTTGAACAAGCCATGTGTCAACTTGCATTACTCAAGAACACAAGTCATTCCTGCAGTAATCTTGACCCCATTTCCTAATCAAATTCTTAGGTACTTTCTCTATTTAAATTTTTCAGAGCAAACCCAATCAGTGAGTTATTTTACAAAAACAAGCATTCACCTCATAGCATTCCTTATCATTCTCATAAACAAACAGAGACAACCAAGCAATTTTAGTATTGGTACTTATTAAAACATGTTCTTGCAATTTTAAAGAGATATAGACAACTAACATTGGTTTATGGCTTTATGGGAAGATTGTATTGCAAACATCTGTGCTTTAGTTAACTCAGATTGACCAAGCTCCCTAAATCACAAAATCTATTTGCTGGGTGGATATTGTATATTTTCTTTGAATCATGAGTGTCAGCACATAGGCAAGCCTATTGCACTCCTAATTCCTTTTCATTTTAAGCCTCAGCACATATACATATGTATATTGCAGCCCATAAGCTTATCAATTCTTCTGGGTTGAGCCAAAACCAACACTACTTGCTTATATCCAACATTTTATTTTTCTGGGTATTTATTTGTTTCTAACCAGTATCATATCAAAAAGAGATCTGGGTTTCAAAGATACTTATGTATGCATGCAGATCATATTTAGAATATTCACAAAATAAAACAACCAGAACAACCATTTAGCATTAAAGCATCCTTAACTTCTGAAGAACAATCACATATACTTTTAAGAAAAATTCATTTATAACTGGCTGCCTTCATTAGGACTTAGTGCCTTAAGTTGTTGAGTGAGTTTTCTCACCTAGCTCTCTTCTTTGCTTCCTTAATTAATTGATGAACTTCTGCCTTTAGCCTCAAGCTCTTTTCCTTCCCTTGCCTTATGATTTCTATGGTGTTGTTTCTTTTCTTTCAAAGTTCTTTTCTGAGAAGGAGAGGAGGCTGCTGCATATACATATATATATACAGGGTCCTCCTTAGGGTTTTGGGTATTGGCTAAAGCCATTTTTGCCCACCAGAAAAATTATGTTATCTGCATTTTATTTGAACCCAAAATTCTACCCTTCCCGGCTTAATTTAGGTGAAGAGAAAAAGTGGTTATGTTCTTTTTGGTTAATTTCAGAAATTTGCTTTTCAGAAAATACTTTTTCCTTTGTCTACAATCATGCTAAAAATGTGACTTGATTTGTTATTTATCAAATACTCTTCCTAATTCTGCCTATACCAAGCATTTCCCTGTTTTGTCTTATTTTTCCTATTTTTAGCTTTCATGTAAATGGTATGTACTTCCTTTATTTATTTACAAGAGGACTACTCCTTTTTATATCCTCATTTTTTTTCTTTCTGCCTATATACTAAAATATGTCTGTATATTTTATTTTACTAATTTGAACTCTAGTATTTTATTAACATATATATATATATATAAGTCTTACTGAAATAATTAGTACACCCATATATATATTTATACATCATTCTGTATTGACACACACATGCACATGTACACTCAAAAATATTCAGTAGCATCCATATATGTATATTTACTTATGCATACAGCTTTTAAGGATTTAATCTATATATATATATATATTCCCATACATATCAATATGTATTTATTCTTAGAGTTCAGGGATTTTAGCTTTTTTTCATGTGCATTTCTTGTGCACACATGTACACACATACTGATACACTATCAAGCTATATCAATTCCCTTTCAAAATTTATTTAAATTATTTTGAATTTATTTATATTTTTCAGAATAAATTCCTAAAATCTTGGGTCATTACATACACCCCTCCTTTTAGAAATTGTGTCCCACAATTTTCCTAAGCTTAAAATGAATTTTAAACTTAATTCAGAGAACAAGTACATTCTCAACCAAATATATTTTTAGTTCTATAATAACTAAAAATATATGCATCTAAAACAATCAAAAATTAGAATTACCTTTAATCTGAAAATAGCTTAGGATAATTCATCCTAACTTTGTCTTCTAATTCCCATGTGCAATCACTAGGATCAAGACTCCACTGTACCTTTACAAGTTTCAGAGATTTATTCCTCAACTTCTTCACATCTTTTGCCAAAATTCCCACTGGATCCTTTTCATAAATCAAATTAGGATTTATCTGCACTTGGGTTAGGGTCTCAAGAATTTCTGCCTTGTCATGGACCCATCTTCTCAATTGTGATACATGAAAAACATCATGTATACCTTGCATGTTTTCTGGTAATTCCAACTTATATGCCAAGGGACCAATTCTTTCCAGAATTTTGTATGGTCCAATATATCTTGGGGTTAACTTGCCTTGTTTCCCAAACCTCAGCACATTTTTCATAGGTGAGATTTTGATGAAAACAAAATTTCCCACTTCATATTCCACCTGCCCCCTTTTCATGTCTGCAAATTTCTTCTGCCTTTCTTGTGCTGCTGCTATTCTTCCTCTTATCAACTCAATTTTCTCCTTAGTTTCTTGTATGTACTCAGGTCCTAAAATAGACCTTTCTCCTGCTTCTACCCAACAAACAGGTGACAAACAGGGTTTACCATATAAGGCTTCAAATGGAGCCATTCCTATTGTGCTTTGATAGCTGTTGTTGTATGTAAATTCAACTAGATGAAGATAATCTTCCCAGTTGCCCCCAAAGTCCAGTACACATGCTCTCAACATGTCCTCCAAAACCTTGTTTACTACCTCGGTCTGCCCATCTGATTGAGGATGGTAGGCAGTACTTAGGCATAGTTCACTTCCCATTGCTTCTTGAAAGCTTCTCCAGAATTTTGAGGTGAAGATGGTATCCCTATCACTCACAATGGTTTTGGGAATGCCATGTAACTTCACCACTTCCTTTATAAAAATTTGAGCTAATTTTGGTGCTGTCCTTTCTGACTTGACTGGAATGAAGTGTGCTACCTTGGTTAGCCTATCAACTATCACCCATATGCTTGTATTGCCTCTCTTAGATCTAGGCAGTCCATCTATGAAGTCCATAGATATGTCTTCCCACTTCCACTGTGGTACACTAAGAGGCTGCATCAACCCTGATGGCCTTTGGGTTTCAGCCTTGACTTGTTGGCAAGTCATACATTTGGCAATGTATTTAACTACATCAGATTTCATCCCCTTCCACCAGAAGTCTCTTTTCAAATTTTGGTACATTTTTGTGTTTCCTGGGTGTATGGAGTATTTACTTCTGTGATATTCATACAATATCTCTTTCTTCAATTCTGTGTCCTCTGGTACACACATCCTATTTTGGTATCTCATATAACCATTTTTATCAATATAGTGATTCATCACTTCCTCCCCTTTTGAGAGGAGCATTTTCTTCTCTAATAAGTTGGCATCCTGTTCTTGCATTTTTCCTACCTTCAGAATTAAATCTGGTTGAAGTGTCATTAAGCTTAACTTCCCTTTATCTTCTTGTGCACCATGCATCTGCTCATCAATGTGCACACAACCATTCTCCCCAATTTCTAACTCAGTTAGCAGAGACAAGTCCTTAAATTCTTCTATCATCATCATAGCCAATTTAGCATGCTGTCTACTTAGAGCATCTGCAACTTTGTTTGCTTTGCCTGGTGTATAGAGTATGTCAAAGTCATAGGCAGCTAAGAATTCCACCCATCTATGTTGCCTCATGTTCAAATCTTTTTTGTGAAAATAAATATTTTAGAGACTTGTGGTCAGTGTAAAGTTCAAACTTAGTGCCTAACAAATAATGTCTCCAAAGTTTCAAAGCATAGATCACGGCTGCTTATTCAAGGTCATGTGTGGCATACCTTACTTCATGGGGTTTAAGTTGTCTGGATGCATATGCAATGACTTGGCCTTGTTGCATCAACACTGCATCCAAGGCAAATCCACTAGCATCAGTGTATACAACTAATTCTTCATTTCCATGAGGTACCTTTAAAATTGGAGCATTCACCAATGCCTCCTTCAACTGTTCAAAAGACTTTTCACATTTTTCTGACCAAACAAAAGCTTGGTTCTTCCTGGTTAGGTTAGTGAGTGGTGTAGAAATTTTTGAAAAATCTTTTATAAATCTCTTATAATACCCTGCCATCCCCATAAATGACCTTACTTCACTCACAGTGCTTGGCCTCTTCCATGCTTGAATAGCCACTACTTTATTGGGGTTCACAGAAATTCCTTGGGCAGATATAACATGGCGAAGAAAATGCACTTCCTCTTTCCAAAATTCACATTTTGAGTATTTTGCCTTTAAGTCTTTTTCCCTTAGTCTAGACAAAACCATGTGCAGATGGCTTTCATGCTCTTCCATTGTTTTGGAATAAATTAAAATGTCATCTATAAAAATAAGCACAAACTTGTCTAAATAATCCCTAAAGGTTCTGTTCATTAAATCTACAAAGTATGATGGTGCATTGGTCAAGCCAAATGGCATAACAAAAAATTCATACAACCCATATCTAGTGTTAAAGGCAGTGTATTTGATGCTTGATTCTTCCACCTTCATTTGATGAAAACCAGATGCTAAATCTAGCCTAGAGAATACTCTTGCTCCAGCCAATTGATCAAAAAATCATCTATTCTTGGCAGTGGGTATTTATTTTTAATGGTTACCTTGTTTAATTCCCTATAATCTATGCAGAGTCTCAAAGTACCATCTTGTTTCTTAACAAACACCATTGGTGCCCCCAGCAAGAATTACTGGGTCTTATAAAACCCTTATTTTCTAATTCCTCTAATTGTTTCTTTAATTCTTTTAGTTCATTTGGCCCCATTCTTGTTGGCTTTTTAATCACTGGGCTTGCTCCTGGAACTAAATGAATTTGGAATTCCACTGGCCTATGGTTTGGAACACCATTAACCTCCTCAAAAACATCCAAGTATTCATTGACTATGGGAATTTCCTCAATAATATGTTTACTGGAATCTTTACCCAAATCAATCAAATAACACAATTTTCTTCCCTTGGACACTTCACACAAAATTGTGATCCTCTGGCTTCCATGGTTTTGCAATGATATAGTGGATGAGTCTAAGTTAATTATGGCCTTGAATTGCCTTAACCAGTCTACTCCCAAAATAACACCTATATTTGGGTAATTTAAAACATATAAATTGGAAATAAAAGTATCTCCT
Organism: Allium fistulosum; assembly: GCA_030737815.1. Lineage (NCBI taxonomy): Eukaryota > Viridiplantae > Streptophyta > Magnoliopsida > Asparagales > Amaryllidaceae > Allium > Allium fistulosum. Next base: position 244,148,067 of record CM060902.1, read on the forward strand.
CCTATGTTTAATCCCACATCCACACAGATCATGTTTAAAACACTAGAACTTCCCAGTGGATTTTGTATATGTAAAGGGGTTTCAACCAATATGCAACTTAATTTCAGCATTTTAACTAATTCATAGGAAATTAATGAATGAGTTGCTCCTGTATCATATACTACTGCTATGGGTACATTACAAATAAATAGTGTACCTTCCACTTGACTGTGCTTCTCAGCATTGATCTCCACTGTTTTGCCTTTTTCTTCCAAGTTTGCTAATTTTCCTTGCTGCCTATTCTCAGGACAATTTCTTTTCATGTGCCCTTCTTTCCCACATAAATAACACTTGAAAGCTCCTCCTTTCAATTCTGGACATCTTGGTTTGATATGTCCTTCTTTTCCACACTGATGGCACACAATCTTCTTGGTTTCCTTAGCCTTGACATCTCCAGTGCCTTTGTTACTGGCCTCTTCCTTCTTCTTATCATAAGGGTGATACCTCCCCTTACCTTTCTTGGTGTTATTGTTCTTAAAATTTCTGAACTTCTCCCTTTCCTTGTCATGCTGCTCCAACCTCAAAGCTAAGTCTATCACATGGTCAAAAGTCCTGTCAGCATAGGGTAACATGGCTCTGCTAAGTCCTGGGTTCAAACCTTTTATGTACCTATCATTTTTGGATGCCTCATCTGCCACAAGCATTGCTCCATATGTGGAAAGCCCCTCAAACTTTTGAGTGTACTCTGTGACAGTCATGGTTCCTTGTCTAAGTCTAATAAATTCTTCTAGCAAGGTAGTCTTAGCTGATGCTGGTACAAACCTTGCTTCCAACATCCCTCTGAATTGATTCCAAGTGATTTCATTCTCACCTCTCCCTGCAATGATTACTTCCCACCAGCTTAAAGCTACTCCTTTTAGCTGTCTTGAAGCCACTTGCCTCTTTCTTTGATCATCAAGTTGCATGTCATTGAAAATTCTTTCCAATGTTCTCAACCATGTTTGAATTTCCATGATACCCTCTGTCCCTTCAAAGCTTTTGCCTCCTAAATGAGTATATGTCTTAAGTAATTTTGAGAGTTCTTCATAGGGATTTTCTTGCCTTTGTCCTGCCCCATCCTTAAATGCTCTCACCAAGTCTTGCAGATTTACCATTGGTGGTGCATGGGAAGATCCTGCTCCCTGATTTGGTGGTCTCCCTATCATAGTTTGCTAATAATAATTTACATAGCTGGTTAGTTTGATTGGTAATTTTATTATTTCAGTGGTTTTTTATTCACACTGAAAACATTGATATATATTTAGTTTCTTTAAATTTCATTTCTATCTAAGAACTTGATATTTACTTCTACTATGTTGAATAACATAGCTCTGATACCAAATGAAATGACCCTCTCTTCTCTACCTTCATTTTGTAAGGATTTTTTTTTAGAGATGATATATGTATATATCATTTATTAACAAATATATTTCTCCAGGGTCATTTTTCTCAATAAACAAACTTCATCCAGGATCAAAAATTTTACCAATATAGATATATCAGTGCAACCACAAAAATATGCGCACACATATGAAGATGCATGTGCCCCTCTGGTTTAATCAGGTCATGGCAAACAAGAGGTTATAGTGATTGATTAAATTTAATCAATCCCCACATAGCTTAATTTCATTTTATTATTTAAGTAATGAAAATCTTATTCATATAGGTAATAGTATGGTTTTTATTCTTTGATAGCTTGCTGGATTCCCCATGGAATATGATTCATAGAACCCAGATAATTATGTTATGATTATCTGTAAAATCAATTGTATAGTGTCTGTGCTTTTAAAATGATATAAGCTTATATCATTTCCTATGTTTGCTTTCTTATAATATCTACCTTATATGCAAACTCATGTCTGGGATATTCTTAAGTGAATCATCATATTCTAGAAGCTTGATTCCTTGATACCAAGGTACTAGACTAAATGAAATGCAGTCTGGGGTGAGTTTCCTCACACATGGATACTTAGCAAATAAAATATGGATTAGACAGACTCTCTACTCAGACATATTTAAGAAGGTCTTAAAATGCATTTTTCCCAAAGCTTTAGTAAAGAGGGATTCAGATTTTATGTTCAAATTACTAAGGTACTGGTGTGACAGTGTCTGTGCAAATCATATCTGAACATGTAAATAATTTACTAATATGGATCTAACATCACTATCTTATAAAATTCCTACTGGTGATCTAACTTACAAAATTATAGCCAAAACTTTTCAACATTCCAGATAATAAAACTCAGATATTTTAAATACCAGTTCCAAGTCAAATTCTCAAAATACTTAACCAAATATCCAACATCACTCTGTACTTAGTACAATGGAATTTTATTTTTAAATATCATACATGCAAATTTCATCTTGTAAGCTCTTATCTATCTAATTCTAGCATGCTATAATTTTCTTCTCAATGCTTTGCTTCTACTCCTATCTAGAGGCTGCTGTTCCTGAAAAAGCATTTGACGCTGCCTCATTTTAATGAGACACCCCAGATGCCATTAGCACACTAGGGTCAGACACAAGTCTGGTATGAGAAAATTCACAAAAGCAATTAATTAATTAGGTTAAAATCAAGTTAAGTACATATACATAAAGTTCTACCCTTTGGAAATAGGTAATACTTGTGTGCATGCTCTGTGTCATTGTGCATGTGCATATTTTAATCTTTCTTTCCAAAGACTACATATATAAATATGGTACATACATTCAAGCATACAATTCAGTCATAGTCAAACAATCATTCACACCAAACAGGAAAATAACCAATATGAGTTAAATCATTATTTCCATCCTCATATTTCAATTCTGGGAAAAACTCTAGCTTCCTCATCATATCAAATATTTTTCCCTTGGTATATTTATCTATCCTGGTCTCATCTGCAATTTTATGAATCAATGGACACACTGTAATGAACTAATTCACTCCATTACACAAAGATCTCAGGACTTGAACAAGCCATGTGTCAACTTGCATTACTCAAGAACACAAGTCATTCCTGCAGTAATCTTGACCCCATTTCCTAATCAAATTCTTAGGTACTTTCTCTATTTAAATTTTTCAGAGCAAACCCAATCAGTGAGTTATTTTACAAAAACAAGCATTCACCTCATAGCATTCCTTATCATTCTCATAAACAAACAGAGACAACCAAGCAATTTTAGTATTGGTACTTATTAAAACATGTTCTTGCAATTTTAAAGAGATATAGACAACTAACATTGGTTTATGGCTTTATGGGAAGATTGTATTGCAAACATCTGTGCTTTAGTTAACTCAGATTGACCAAGCTCCCTAAATCACAAAATCTATTTGCTGGGTGGATATTGTATATTTTCTTTGAATCAGGAGTGTCAGCACATAGGCAAGCCTATTGCACTCCTAATTCCTTTTCATTTTAAGCCTCAGCACATATACATATGTATATTGCAGCCCATAAGCTTATCAATTCTTCTGGGTTGAGCCAAAACCAACACTACTTGCTTATATCCAACATTTTATTTTTCTGGGTATTTATTTGTTTCTAACCAGTATCATATCAAAAGGAGATCTGGGTTTCAAAGATACTTATGTATGCATGCAGATCATATTTAGAATATTCACAAAATAAAACAACCAGAACAACCATTTAGCATTAAAGCATCCTTTACTTCTGAAGAACAATCACATATACTTTTAAGAAAAATTCATTTATAACTGGCTGCCTTCGTTAGGACTTAGTGCCTTAAGTTGTTGAGTGAGTTTTCTCACCTAGCTCTCTTCTTTGCTTCCTTAATTAATTGATGAACTTCTGCCTTTAGCCTCAAGCTCTTTTCCTTCCCTTGCCTTATGATTTCTATGGTGTTGTTTCTTTCTTTTTTCAAAGTTCTTTTCTGAGAAGGAGAGGAGGCTGCTGCATATACATATATATATACAGGGTCCTCCTTAGGGTTTTGGGTATTGGCTAAAGCCATTTTTGCCCACCTGAAAAATTATGTTATCTGCATTTTATTTGAACCCAAAATTCTACCCTTCCCGGCTTAATTTAGGTGAAGAGAAAAAGTGGTTATGTTCTTTTTGGTTAATTTCAGAAATTTGCTTTTCAGAAAATACTTTTTCCTTTGTCTACAATCATGCTAAAAATGTGACTTGATTTGTTATTTATCAAATACTCTTCCTAATTCTGCCTATACCAAGCATTTCCCTGTTTTGTCTTATTTTTCCTATTTTTAGCTTTCATGTAAATGGTATGTACTTCCTTTATTTATTTACAAGAGGACTACTCCTTTTTATATCCTCATTTTTTTTCTTTCTGCCTATATACTAAAATATGTCTGTATATTTTATTTTACTAATTTGAACTCTAGTATTTTATTAACATATATATATATAAGTCTTACTGAAATAATTAGTACACCCATATATATATATTTATACATCATTCTGTATTGACACACTCATGCACATGTACACTCAAAAATATTCAGTAGCATCCATATATGTATATTTACTTATGCATACAGCTTTTAAGGATTTAATCTATATATATATATATTCCCATACATATCAATATGTATTTATTCTTAGAGTTCAGGGATTTTAGCTTTTGTTCATGTGCATTTCCTGTGCACACATGTACACACATACTGATACACTATCAAGCTATATCAATTCCCTTTCAAAATTTATTTAAATTATTTTGAATTTATTTATATTTTCAGAATAAATTCCTAAAATCTTGGGTCATTACAACTTTTTATTGTTTGGAGTGTGAGCTTGCTATTGGTTAGTAAACCGTTTAGTGCGAACGTGGGGTATGGGACTCATTGTTAACACTTTACCGGTTCCTCTCCAAGAAGTTAGTGACACATTAGCCTATGGGCGGCCAGTACTGGACCTCTGGGTCACCACCCCTCCGGGCAACCGTCTCTGGACACCTGCTCTATGGAGCAGATTATTTTTTTCGGCATGCGCCTCTGGGCCTTTATCCTTCTGGGAAGGATCTTGCCGTCTCGCGCGTTCCGCATCTGTGCGAGTGATCGATCACAACTCTACAGTACTTGGCAACAACGACTCTGGTCGGGGCACGTGCAATATTGGTATTATTTGATGATTTTTATATCCATTCGAGTACCGCCATTCGGTGTTGGTTCTATGGAACCATACGATGTAAGTGCGATTACCTTGTCGATTCACAGTGTCTCTGGACACTACTTTTCAGTGTTGGATTTCATTGACTTTTCAGTATATCCCCATTGCTCTTTGGAGCATCGATCTTTGCTTGGGAATTGATTACAGACTCTGGTCACTCTTGGGATTATTGCCTATGGGCATCTTTTTATAGCTTTGGCTACGCCGATGATATGAGGCGATTTTATTTATTCTACACTTTGGTGTTGATTTCTCTTTGGAGATTTTTGTTGTTTATTGAGGATTAGGGATCGTCATTATATTCATGTGGTTCATAATATACTTCTCTTTGGATAAGTACTGTTTTATTTATGTACCACATTATCATATATCTCAGTTATTACTGATTGTTTAGCTAGACTGACCCGAGTGTTTTCGCTCGGGTCAGACCGAGTTGTTTCAGGTTAGGTCTCTGGACTTAGCTGCTCTGTGCTTCCGCTTTGGACTTATCTGCTATGCTTTTGAGATAGCTTATCTTAGTGTCCGTCTTATGTTATTATTCAGACTTTGATATGTACATATTTTTGACTCACATGTGTGAGCAGTGGCTTTGTACCCACTTATGATATTTGGATCTGTATTGACGATGTATTGTTCTGGGATTTTATATCTGTTATGTGATTCTGTTCTGTGATGTTTTATCATTTTATTACTATGCTTATTCTGATAGATCTTTAGCCATTTGTAATTTCGTTATAAGTATTTATTGAATATGTCGAACCACTTGAAAAAAAATAGATACCACCCTTTCGACGTATTTAGTAGATAGTTATAGCTTGATTACAAATGGTCGCTTCCACTATACTCTATTCTCCGCTTTAACAGACAGTATTACTCCCGTAATACTCTTTGTTACAGTGGGTCTCAGAGTGGGGTGTTACACTATGCCGACCCCACCACCACCACAACCAGCCACCACCAACTCCAGATCACCATCCCATCAGGCCGACCATCCCTAGGCAAGAGATCCACCGTCTACTTTCACAAACCATCACTATATGTTCAAGCCTAACCTTCCCTTCCTCTATCACCACTTCCACCCCCTTTGCCGCCACTTCCACCACCACCCCTTGCTCTGACCTGACCACCACTCACTGCCACACCACCCACCACCACCTGAGCACCAGGCGGAACTCATAGGACCCCTTGGCCGAATCCATATTGTGACTTGAATTGATGCTAGTGCCTTGTAGTTGTAGATCCATGCACCCACTTTTACACCACCTTTTAAACTATGTTAGGCCAACCATATAGACCCAAGACCAGATCAAAATTCAACCCTTACCAGTACATTTCAGACCTGTAACTGAAGTATAGGAAGTTGAAAGCAAGTGCAATGATTTTGGACTTGTTTTATACAATCGTTTCTAGCTTTGTTTATTGAATTTTGGTTGAAATCTTATGTATTATTGTATTTTTTTGTGTAAATGTTTGAACAAACAAAATTACTTTGGCTCTCCACTCTCAAATCATCTTCGTGTTGTCGTGCCTTCGAAGATTCTGTGTCGTGTGTTTTGGTCGTCATCTCCAGCTTAAACAAGTGAGTAATTCTCACCAGACAATGTGTACTTATATAACTAGTAAACTGACACCATTTGAATCTGTAAAATTATATCATCCTGTTGTAACTGTTATATTATGATAAGCCTGAGCGACTTTTTATTTATTTTATTTAACTTGGGATTGTGGGTTTGAAATGATAGAAACCGGTTTTTCTTTGTAAACTGCGGATTGAAATGATACATATCCGTATCACTTGACCTAGGCTAGAAAATTATATACAGACCCGTGGTTTATATATTTTTCTGAAATTTCTAAAATATTTTAAAAATGTAAATATTATGATATTTTGATTTAAACTTTATTAAAATGATTCTACAAAATATTTGTGATTTTCTACAAATTAAATAAGTGAATTAAGTAAATGGTGAAGTAGAATTTGTAATATAGGTTAATTTTGGAATTTATGATTTTGTTTATAAATAGAATTTATGTAAAGTATGAATATATGAAAAATTTGATTTAAAAATGAATTTAATGATTTTATTAAGAAATAATGATTTTATAAAGTGTTAATGATTTTGTATAACTTAAAATATGGAATAAATGAATATTTAAGCTGAATTTGGAAATATAACTTAAATTGAATTTTTATGAAATTTGTTTAAAAGGTGAAATTTTAATTAAGTAAAATAAATGGAAATAAGTTATATTTTGGAAATTTAAACTTAGTTGTTAAGTTATGAATTTAATTAAAGAAATGAAAATTTAATTGTTATTTAATTTGATTTTTGTATGGAAATTTGACTTTATAAAATCATAGAAATATAGGCATTTAAATGATTGTTTTTAATGTGAAAATATATGATTTTATAAGTTAAAATGATTTATATTAAAAGTTAATTATGTGTGAAATTGTAAATAAAACTCTGAATTTGATTTGATAGCATTTTTGAAATGTATGTAAAGATATTACAACATTGGAAAATGCTGTACTTGTTTTAAATGAACCAAATAGAAAATTTGAACTAAGGTTTATTATAGCACTTTGTTAGTGCTCTAGTTGTTAAATTTAACTAAAATTTTAATTTAAACTAAAATAAGATATTACAGCATTTTAAATGCCGTCTTTTGTTAATGAACTGTTTTTAAACATAACATTTCGTAGCATTTTCTAAGTGCTGCGAAAGTTGAATTTTCTTTGTTTAATAAATTCAAATGAATAAATGATCTTTGAAAAAGATTAAATTTTGGAAATTAAATATTTAATTATTAAATATAATGAATTGACTTTAAATGATTTAAATGGAATAGTTGATTTGGGAAATACAACTATTTTGAAATGTGATTAAATGGTATTTAAATTTAAATTAAATAAATGATATTTTGAAAAGATATTTTGATATTTTGAAATGAATTTGAAATGATATTAAATCTTGGAATAAATAAATGAAGTTTATATTAGTATGAAAAATATTTGGTTTACTTGTAATTTGAATCTATTTAAAAGATATTGGACTTATGAAATATAGGATAATAAAGCTTTGGAATTTATTTTATAATTTGAATAGTTATTTTGTGGATTAAATCTATATTTGAAATTTATAAGATATGAAATGGTCTATGGAAATTTAAATGAAATAAATGATTGAATTGAATTGAAACTTTGGAAATTTTAATACTTGATTTGAAAGTATAATAATTACACTTTTAAATGGTTTAAATGAATTATTTTTATTGAAATATAAACTATTTAAAAGGTGACTTGAAATGATAATAAATGAATTATATCTTTAAATTTAAAAGGTATTTAAAGTTGAATATTTAGATTTGAACTCAAATGATATTTTGATATATTAAAATGATTTGAAATGAAGTTTTGGAAAGATATGATATTTTGATATATTGAAATGATTTGAAATGAAGTTTTGAAATGATATGATATTTTAAATATATTGAAATGGTTTGGAATTGATTTAATCTTTATTTTGATAAAGATTTGGATTTGAAATGATACTCTAATTTGAAGTATAAACTGTTTTTAAATTATAACCATGGGTTATAATAACGATTGGTTGTTAAAGAGACTGGGATCGGATATGGACATACTCTCTGTCGATACCGAAAACCACTTTAACAACTGTGTACGCGGTGGAGTTTCTAGAATGAAGTAGGATGGTGACGACGATCCTAAGGTATATACGTGGACCAAACTCCCGTGAGTTGGCATAAGGTGGCTAAAACATGAGCGATCGACGTGCCAAGGAGGTAGCACCTCTGATCGGACACACTTCTTCGATACCATTCTATTACTTGTGATTGATTTGGTGCGCACCCTTGATTTGGGAGTGTTGTTCGAGGTGGGCGGTAGTGGCTGCTATGCGTCACCACCTGTCCGGATGCGTAATTGGTATATCTACCCTGGCATTGCCTTGTGTGCCGTGTCACCTACCATATCGAGCCCACTACGATTTTGGTTTAAAGATCCGACCGCGTTAAAGTTCACCATCCCCTTAACTCTATTTCTATATGATTATACTTTACTAATTAGACACTACTGTATATAGCGTATATTACTACATAGTAGATAGTTTAACGGATCCTTAAAGAATGGCGATCCCAAGCATTCTTTAAGTTACTTGTACCTTATTACAGTTCACTTGAGTTGATATACATTATATAAGTATATATTGTCCTGACTCGAGTGTTTTGTGTTTTGCTTTATGCTCGGGTCAGCCTGAGTTATTCACAGATTTGGATTTCCACTCTCTTGGAGATTTGAATCGCCGGAGATTATTTGCTTGTCTTGTCCTATCTATTTCAGTTCCGTTGTTCTACTCAGCTTGTACTTGGTTATTTTATTGAGACTTATGTTGTATTCTATTTCTTCTGTTATATTTTATGTAACTCTGATATATTTATATAGTAGCTTCATAAACTACTATTTCTTTTACTTCCGCTGCATTAATTTACTCTGTGTCTGTGATCTGTGATTATATTTATTTACTGTATATCCTGAGATTTGCCAAATTTTATTTACAACGCGGTATTTTGAGCAATTCAAGTCCGACATGTGCGGATGCGATGGTTGAAAATATCGAGTCGTTACAGTTGGTATCAGAGCTTTGGCTTTGAGGCAAAACTCAACATATGGAGTAGATTTATTTACAGAATCACTTTCGTTCGAGTTTGAATCTTTTCCTCTTGATTCGAATTTCCTTTGAATTTTTGGAACGTTCCCTGCGGTTCCAAAATTCATTCTTGTCCCTCACTATTAATCTTCTTTTGATTTTGGAGTATCCCATAACTCCACTTCGAATGAGTTTATAGTGAATTGGCGGTCTCGCCAATACTCTAATGACTTGTAAAAATGGAAACTCCTTTACAATTAGCATCGATTCACCAGAGATTTATATCTATCCTTGGTTTAGATGGTAATATCTTTTGATATTCCAAACTCTATCTCTTGAGATCGAATGTAGATTTACTCCAGAAAAAAAATACACATTTGATCTTATTCAATAAGTCACGGTTGACCCGGTTAAGGTTGCCCGCGATTTATCTAAGCTTATCCATCTTTATATTTTGTTAATTAATCATCTTGTCTTTGTTTCCAAAATATAACCAAACATTTTGAATTGTACTTGTAAATCTATATTTTATTTTATATTGTGTTGTTTGAGTTGTTGATGTTGATTTGGGTTTCCGATCGATTCGTCTGATCAACGCTATCGATAGGATTCCTAAAACACTTTGACAGAATAAACTGATACAATATTATTTTAAAATTTGGTTAATGAAATAAATTTTGATATAAGTAAATATTATGGAACTTAATAAATTGATTTAAATTGATTATTTGAAATGATAATACTTGATTTATCATTCTATAAAGGAATTTATAAATAGTTGTTTATAAATTTGATTTTGGGAACTGAAATGAATTTAAATCAAGAATTTGAGAATTTAATTTCTGATGGTTTCAAACCTTGTGTTTAAAATTTTAAAAGGGATATATTATTTAAAGTATTTTCGAATAGAAATTTCTTTCCAAAGAATTTTTAAGTTTTAAAATTTTAGTGCTCTTCTCTTTGTCGCTGGAAAATAATTTCGGTGATGACCGCGGCATCATCGACGTTCATTTTCGAGTTTCTAAGTGAAGAGACCATTCTGTAGTCTTGCTACAGCTTTGTTTTGGGAATTTAATTGATTTGAATTTCTAAAATATGATTTGATATATAATATATATAGATATATGATTTAAATTTGATTTGACAAATTATGTACATACATTTATTTATCTCTAAATGGTTTGAAAGGAATCGGAAATTTTATTCTTAAATTCTATCTTAAATAATAACTTCAAGTATAAAAAGAAAATCAAAATTTTTAATAAATATTCAAGCTTGAAATGATTGAATTAGAATGTTTATAGTGTATATTAATTTTAGAAAGTTTATTTGTATAATTCTCAATTGCATTCCAATATAACTTACCTTAATTTTTTTAGAAGTTAACAATGTAACAGGATAATATACAATATAAAAAGATTTTTATAAATAAAATTTGAGTGGTTATAATAAATGTTATGCACTTAAATTATAGTTATAAAAGATTAAGAGAGGTAAATAGAGTAAAAGAGTAATGGAATAATTTACACAATAAAATGATGTTAAAGGAGCTAAGAATAAAGTAAAGCAGTTATAATAGGTGTAAGTATATTTAACATAGGTGATAAAAATATTGAGAGGAATAAATTTAATTTTAATTAGGAATAAAGAAGAATTAAATTTATTGAATGTTATACACTTAATTTTAATCAAATCCAAGATTTTTGAAATTGTTAATTTAAGAAAATTAGATGATAAGATAATGAAATTAGAGATAGTTAAGGTTTATTTAACTTGTGTAAAATTAATTATCAATTTAAGCTGAAACCATGGAAATTTCAAACCTGTTATCTTATTTTGTTTTTCAAACTTATTATCTTATTTTGTTTTCCAAACTATCTTTGGGTGTCCTTATTTTCCTCATCTTGCTACAGACTGGTATAGACATCTTTCTATAATCTTTCTGTTTAGAAATCTTTCTATAATCTTTGATAAACTTTGGTACTTTTTTTGAATCTGAGCACTGCTTTCATCTATAGACTGTCGGTCAAGCGGAAAAAGTGAATCAGATTCTAGAGGATCTTTTCGTACTTGTGTTCCTGATTCTGGAGAATCTTGGGAAGATCATCTCCACCTTGTTAAACTTACCTATAACCACAATTATCAGGTATAATTTCAATCTCCTTGTCATCTTGTCTTAATCCTATTTCACTCTATTTTTTTTTCTTTCTTTTTCTGTGCTTTCCCGTACCTCATTCCTTTTCGGGGATGAAAAGTTTGAGTGGGGGAGAGTGTAACAACCCTACATTTTAGGCTTATTTTATTTCTGTTAAATTGAATTTCCTAATTTAAAAACTTTATTTTAATTCGAAATTATTTTAAATTTGTTTTATTTCAAATATTTCATTTCTAGATATAAATTTTGATTGTTATGTAAATTATAGTTTCAAACTGGTAAAAATTGGATAATTACTGAAAAGTGAATTTTTGTTCAAACTGGTCAAACTTTGACTTTTAAACTTCAAATTTAAATTATTTTAAATTTTAAATTTTATCTCTTATTATAAAATTAGATGTAATAACTTGAACACTGCTTTTCGTTTCGTTGAAAACGGAGTTAAACTGTAAAAGTTATGTATATTTCAATATTGAGTGCAATTTGTTTTATTCTGCAATTTTGTTATTTTAAATTGTATAAATTATATTTTATTTGTCATATTTTGTTCTAATATGTGTTAATATTTTATTTTATGTATAATTTTTTCTTTTAATAATTTAAAGTGATTATATAAATTTTCCAAAGCTTATTGAATTTATTTTCCATTTTAAAGACTAGTTTCATATATACATTGTTATTTTCTTTATTTAAATTATATAATTTAAATATTTTTATTTATTTTTCTTATTTTTCTTTATTTCTGAGACCATTTAGTTATATTATCAGCCATTTTATGTTTTATAAATTATAAAAGAAATATGAAAGGTTTTGAAACCCTTTATCTCCTTTGTCCTTTTGTCTCCCACCTTTACACTTTAACCAACACTTTTGCATTCAATATTTTTTTGCCGTTCATTATTCACTTGCTTTCTGCCATATCTTTCTTCATTTCACGTGAAAAACAAAATAGCTCCTCAAAAAAAAAAATTAGCACGACATCTCTTCTCCTTTGATCAAAAATTGTGGTAAAGTTTTCTCTTCTTTTATGTTGATTTGCTTTGATTTTCTATGGATTTTGCACTTGTTTTCAACATGTTATGGCCGACCCCACCTCCTCCAGCTGCTAGGCCGACCCCACCACCACCACAACCAGCCACCACCAACTCCAGATCACCATCCCATCTGCCCGATCATCCCTAGGCAAGAGATCCACCCTCTACTTTCACAAACCATCACTATATGTTCAAGCCTAGCCTTCACTTCCTCTATCACCACTTCCACCCCCTTTGCCGCCACTTCCACCACCACCCCTTGCTCTGACCTGACCACCACTCACTGCCACACCACCCACCACCACCTGAGCACCAGGCTGAACTCATAGGACCCCTTGGCCGAACCCATATTGTGACTTGAATTGATGCTAGTGCCTTGTAATTGTAGATCCATGCACCCACTTTTACACCACCTTTTAAACTATGTTAGGCCGACCATATAGACCCAAGACCAGATCAAAATTCAACCCTTACTAGTACATTTCAGACCTGTAACTGAAGTATAGGAAGTTGAAAGCAAGTGCAATGATTTTGGACTTGTTTTATACAATCGTTTCTAGCTTTGTTTATTGAATTTTGGTTGAAATCTTATGTATTATTGTATTTTTTTGTGTAAATGTTTGAACAAGCAAAATTGCTTTGGCTCTCCACTCTCAAATCATATTCGTGTTGTCGTGCCTTCGAAGATTCTGTGTCATGTGTTTTGGTCGTCATCTCCAGCTTAAACAAGTGAGTAATTCTCACCAGACAATGTGTACTTATATAACTAGTAAACTGACACCATTTGAATCTGTAAAATTATATCATCCTATTGTAACTGTTATATTATGATCATATAATGTTTAACCCTGTTATTACATATGTTATATCATCTATTACTGTTATATGATGTTATTCTGTTCATTTTATCAGTTTATCACACTGCAAGTTCCCTGTAGATTAGGTTCACTATGGGTTGAAATGATACATACCCGAACGGACTTTAGAATAGGGAAAAATCGTTATGGACTGAAATGATAAGCCTGAGCGACTTTTTATTTATTTTATTTAACTTGGGATTGCGGGTTTGAAATGATAGAACCCGGTTTTTCTTTGTAAACTGCGGATTGAAATGATACATATCCGTATCACTTGACCTAGGCTAGAAAATTATATACAGACCCGTGGCTTATATATTTTTCTGAAATTTCTAAAATATTTTAAAAATGTAAATATTATGATATTTTGATTTAAACTTTATTAAAATGATTCTATAAAATATTTGTGATTTTCTACAAATTAAATAAGTAAATTAAGTAAATGGTGAGGTAGAATTTGTAATATAGGTTAATTTTGGAATTTATGATTTTGTTTATAAATGGAATTTATGTAAAGTATGAATATATGACAAATTTGATTTAAAAATGAATTTAATGATTTTATTAAGAAATAATGATTTTATAAAGTGTTAATGATTTTGTATAACTTAAAACATGGAATAAATGAATATTTAAGCTGAATTTGGAAATATAACTTAAATTGAATTTTTGTGATTTGGTTAAAAGGTGAAATTTTAATTAAGTAAAATAGATGGAAATAAGTTATATTTTGGGAATTTAAACTTAGTTGTTAAGTTAAGAATTTAATTAAAGAAATGAAAATTTAATTGTTATTTAATTTGATTTTTGTATGGAAATTTGACTTTATAAAATCATAGAAATATAGGCATTTAAATGATTGTTTTTAATGTGAAAATATATGATTTTATAAGTTAAACTGATTTATATTAAAAGTTAATTATGTGTGAAATTGTAAATAAAACTCTGAATTTGATTTGACAGCATTTTTGAAATGTATGTAAAGATATTACAACATTGGAAAATGCTGTAGTTGTTTTAAATGAACCAAATAGCAAATTTGAACTAAGGTTTATTATAGCACTTTGTTAGTCCTCTAGTTGTTAAATTTAACTAAAATTTTAATTGAAACTAAAATAAGATATTACAGCATTTTAAATGCCGTCTTTTGTTAATGAACTGTTTTTAAACATAACATTTCGTAGCATTTTCTAAGTGCTGCGAAAGTTGAATTTTCTTTGTTCAATAAATTCAAATGAATAAATGATCTTTGAAAAAGATTAAATTTTAGAAATTAAATATTTAATTATTAAATATAATGAATTGACTTTAAATGATTTAAATGGAATAGTTGATTTGGGAAATACAACTATTTTGAAATGTGATTAAATGGTATTTAAATTTAAATTAAATAAATGATATTTTGAAATGATATTTTGATATTTTGAAATGAATTTGAAATGATATTAAATCTTGGAATAAATAATTGAAGTTTATATTAGTATGAAAAATATTTGGTTTACTTGTAATTTGAATCTATTTAAAAGATATTGGACTTATGAAATATAGGATAATAAAGCTTTGGAATTTATTTTATAATTTGAATAGTTATTTTGTGGATTAAATCTATATTTCAAATTTATAAGATTTGAAATGGTCTATGGAAATTTAATTGAAATAAACGATTGAATTGAATTGAAACTTTTGAAATTTTAATACTTGATTTGAAAGTATAATAATTACACTTTTAAATGGTTTAAATGAATTATTTTGATTGAAATATAAACTATTTAAAAGGTGACTTGAAATGATAATAAATGAATTATATCTTTAAATTTAAAAGGTATTTAAAGTTGAATATTTAGATTTGAACTCAAATGATATTTTGATATATTAAAATGATTTGAAATGAAGTTTTGGAAAGATTGATATTTTGATATATTAAAATGATTTGAAATGAAGTTTTGGAAAGATTGATATTTTGATATAATAAAATGATTTGAAATGAAGTTTTGGAAAGATATGATATTTTGATATATTGAAATGATTTGAAATGAAGTTTTGAAATGATATGATATTTTAAATATATTGAAATGGTTTGGAATTGATTTAATCTTTATTTTGATAAAGATTTGGATTTGAAATGATATTCTAATTTGAAGTATAAACTGTTTTTAAATTATAACTGCGGTTTATAATAACGATTGATTGTTAAAGAGACCGGGATCGGATATGGACATACTCTCTGTCGATACCGAAAACCACTTTAACAACTGTGTACACGGTGGAGTTTCTAGAATGAAGTAGGATGGTGACGACGATCCTAAGGTATATACGTGGACCCAACTCCCGTGAGTTGGCATAAGGTGGCTAAAACAGGAGCGATCGACGGGCCAAGGAGGTAGCACCTCTGATTGGACACACTTCTTCGATACCATTTTATTACTTGTGATTGATTTGGTGCGCACCCTTGATTTGGGAGTGTTGTTCGAGGTGGGCGGTAGTGGCTGCTATGCGTCACCACCAGTCCGGATGCGTAATTGGTATATCTACCCTGGCATTGCCTTGTGTGCCTTGTCACCTACCATATCGAGCCCACTACGATTTTGGTTTAAAGATCCGACCGTGTTAATGTTCACCATCCCCTTAACGCTATTTTCTATATGATTATACTTTACTAATTAGACACTACTGTATATAGCGTATATTACTACATAGTAGATAGTTTAACGGATCCTTAAAGAATGGCGATCCCAAGCATTATTTAAGTTACTTGTACCTTATTATAGTTCACTTGAGTTGGTATACATTATATAAGTATATATTGTCCTGACTCGAGTGTTTTGTGTTTTGCTTTACGCTCGGGTCAGCCTGAGTTATTCACAGATTTGGATTTCCACTCTCTTGGAGATTTGAATCGCTGGAGATTATCTGCTTGTCTTGTCCTATCTATTTCAGTTCCGTTGTTCTACTCAGCTTGTACTTGGTTATTTTTTTGAGACTTCTGTTGTATTCTATTTCTTCTGTTATATTTTATGTAACTCTGATATATTTATATAGTAGCTTCATGAACTACTATTTCTTTTACTTCCGCTGCATTAATTTACTCTATGTTTGTGATCTGTGATTATATTTATTTACTGTATATCCTGAGATTTGCCAAATTTTATTTACAACGCGGTATTTTGAGAAATTCAAGTCCGACATGTGCGGATGCGAATGGTTGAAAATATCGGGTCGTTACACTCCATGTCTCCCTCTTCACAACGCCGCCTCCCGATCGTCAAATGGTCGACGATCCACCGTCAAATGACAAAACCAAATATAGACCGCCGAAAATAAATCGATGATTTCCGGCCAAACCGAGCATCAATTGCAAAAATGAATATCAGATCTGGGTTATGCTCGTTGAAAGTTTCGAAACGGTATATTATTCGTTATGGTTTTGAGGATTTATATTTTCGATTTGAATTGGAATTTGAATTTGGGTTTTTGTAATTGGGATATGTTTATGCCATTGAAGAAAGGAACGGGCAGAAGGAATTGTATGTACAGTGGAAACTGAAAGACTAGTAAGGTTTGAGAAACAAAGCTATTTATATGAATAAAGCACGATAAAAAAATGAACACGTATCGAATTGGTACAAACGATAAAGGCGACCCGAAAAGCTCGTTTCGCTTCCGAAACGATAGTGGGTCATCCAATATATCAAAATAGATGTTTTCGATATTTTTAAATTCAATGGAACAGGTTTCGAGTCCTAATTCCATTGTATGAAGAAGTTAGCTTTTAAAATCAGCTTATTTTAAATTGATTTCATTAAATTGATTTCTACACGTTTCGAACCCACACGATCAAACGACAAGCCCGATCGCTACGAAACTTGAAATCCTAAAATAATTCACTGTTATGGATCTGATGAAACTAGTTACTTCGAAATCCGAGACAATGGCCAAAATGGCTATTTTCACGTTAATTAAATAAATTATTAAATTAAATTTAATCACTTATAAATTCCAAATTTAAAAGTTAACCATTTTATCATCCATGATTACATATAAGTTTATAATCTTTTAATATAAATTTCCATATCAAATTCAATAATTAAACATTACATGGATTTCAAAGTTCAATTGCAATTGCAATAAAATTCAAGTTAATTATATTTAATTCCAATCAATTTCTTTATTTAGATTTACATTCCTTTTTATTAAATCAGCTATTACCATATGAATTAATTAAATATCTTTTACCATATTAATAGCAATATTTCAATTATATTAAATTTTTGACGATTTCCAAATTAACTTTAACTAATTTAATAAGTTAGATGATAATAAGTCAATTTAACAACTTATTAATTCAAACCTATAAATTTATTGGTCAAAAACAAGAATTATAAATTACTTAGAAATAGCTGATTTCATATTCTATATTAACCAATTTCATTTACATAACGTATGATTTCACTTTATATTGATTTAAATCCTTACTTATCTTTATTATTACCAAATTAACTTTACAATTATTTCAATTGGTTGAAATTACTTTAAATAGTCATCGATTACATTAAATTGACATTATTAAATTACATTCTAATTATTTCCCATAAATAAATCATAAATTTTAATTTCTTCCAATATTAAATTCCAAAATCTTATTTAATTTAATATTTTTAATTATCGAAAACTACGGGTCGTTACAAGTGGTGCCAAGATGATATTGTAAAACTCTCTCTTCCTAAGTAAAAAAAATATTTGTTGTATATATGTATATATTTTATTAACACCTAGAGTCATGTGGTCAAACGCAAGTGTGTACACTCGCCATGTTCTGTACCCTTCTCATGTAAGCCCAAAAGGCATTGCTTGATCGGTATATCTAGCCTCAGTTTATTTGAGTTAGGTGCATATATATAAAAATTCTTTCATTAATAATGCCTACAGTCGATAGGTGTACATACTTGTGTGTACACTCGCCATGCTCTATATTCCCCTCACATAAGCCCGCAAGGTAGTGCATGAGTGGTATATCTAGCCTCAGTTTTTTGAGTTAGGCATATGTAAATATTGTTAATATCAATAAAAATTTCAAATAAATAGAGAGTAAGCAATTGAAATTTAAGCACTATTTTCACTTATTTGATTTGACTTATTATTTAAAAGAAATGAAAATACCACTTTGAAAATCTTTGATAATCAACTAAGGATGCATTTCATAGTTGCACCATATTATCAACTGAAACAACTGGCCAAACTAGAGTCTAATTGTGATGATAACTTCATTTTTGTTGGATGTTTTGATGAGTAAAAGGACTTAAATTTCTTGATAATGACCCGAACGTATATTTAACTTATTCGTGTTAATTTAAAAGTAAATTCTTCATTTGTAAATATTTTCAAAAACTTGCATTCATACCTTTATAAAAAAAATCCTGCATTTAGAAATTTTTCATGTTGCATTTGGATTTTATGGGTAGTATTCGCTGAAAACTCTCACGAGACAACACTCGTCTTACTAGGGACACCTAGAGGTTTAACGGCTTGTGTATACGCTCAATGCAATCGTGTTTCCTATGAAAACGGATTTAACTTAGTTTCCTACGATAAGTGTGGGGGTACTTGATGTGCACATAAATGTGTATATTTATATTCACATATTTAATATTTTTTAATTAAATAATGATCATATTAGGGTATTTTTACATGTTTATACCAAAATCCAAATGTCATCAAATCATCATTCATTCATCTTCATTTAAGGGCAAAATCATAATTTTGTGCATGATTTAATTTGAGAAAATTTACTTTCACATTTTATTTTTATTTGTAGGAAAATTGGATGGAAATTGGATGAGGCTTCATGTATTCATGCATGCACAAGTGAAGGAAGACAGATGAAGATGGAAATAAATCGATTCATGCAATATGGAGGACCTCACCTACCCACTTACCATGATCTACAATTAGGAGCTAATGCACATGTTAGTGGAGATTAATACTACATGCACATTTGAATGGAGGAGTATGCTCATGCTAATTATTACTTGAAGGTTACATTTCCTTGAGGGGTATTTTAGGTAGTCCCCTAAAATATGGATTAAGGTTTTAGGCATGTATAAATACACCTTATGTTTCATGTAATGAAGCTCTTAGCACCACCTTCTCTTTAGTTTAGTGGTTGCCACAAATTGTAAACATAAACTCTCTTACTTTCATGGCTTCTTAGCCTTCGCTAATGCTATTAATTTTTATGCAATTTTAATACATGTTCTTTTCTTTGATGTTTCTTTTATGTTAGTAGTGTAGATCTCTTTATTTATGCAAGTAGATTAGCTTTTATTTTATTTAGCTCTCTTTTTCCTCTTGTTTATGTGTATGTTGCAATCTACATTTCTTGAAATAATAACAAATATGAGAAGCTAAACACCTTCAATTTAGGGGTAATGAATCTCTCTTAATAATGTAGATTCAACATGTTTGTTAATTTATGATATCTTTTTGTGCTTAATGGAAATATTTGATGTGGTAAATATTTTGTTATTTAACTTTGAATTTGATAGTATATGTTGTTGACACCAAATAGGCTATGCTTAAACAAACTTAAACACAAATTATATCTTCATCTACATATGATTTTGGTAATGAAGTGGATTTTAGAATCAAAATTCGATGGTCTATATTACTAATCAATAGTAAATAGATCAGGCTTAGAATAGATTTTATTTTTGATTTCATTATCAATTTCATGAGAGTTAATAAGTTGTTTGGATGGTGTGTTATAGTTTGATGGTTTATGTTGGGCTAATTAATAGCACAAATAGACCATACTTATGATAAAAACATTGGCTAAATTCACAAATGACAAAAAATGAGAGATCGTAATTTCATTATATTGATGTGATCATGAAAAGGGAATTGCCTCTAAATTGCTTTCTACTCTCATATTTTTATTCACTTTCTTTTTGTTTTTTTACATTTTGTTAGCTTAAACAACTTCAAACCTTGGTTAATTTGATTGAGTATAATTTTAAATCACTTTAATTCCCTGTGGATCGACCTGTACTCACCACGTACTAAAATTGTACGTCGTGCGCTTGCGGTTATTTTTATTACAATTTTTCGGCGATTTTCTTACCAATAGAAAAACCGTCGACTCAACAGACGTTAATGTTGTAAAGTTTAGATCTTTGCTTATGTTGTAGTTATGATATGTTTTGTGTGTTATAAACATGAATATGTGGTGAATTGCAAAGAAAATTAGCATCTTTACCAAAGTGACATGGAATCCTTTGTGTAAAAACTAGGATTATTAGTTTTTAAATCTAAATCATTTTCAAGTTCAAACTTGTTTTTAGTTTTTAAAAATCATTACTTTATGTTTTTAAAAGTAAGGTAGCTTTCCAAAGCGTATGATTTCAAAAGAAAACATAGATAATAATCTCAAGTTGTGGTATCCATAGCGATAGTCGCCATGTATGCACTTATCGAGAAAAGCTCGACTTCTGCAAACTTTAGTTTTTATACTTGAGTATACTTTATAAATGTTTTCTAAACTTAATAATAAGTATTAAGATAGTTAATTAAGTAATAATTAATTAATTATTAATTTATTAAGTTTCGGTAATTATAATTATTTAAGTATTAAGTAAGTTTAGATATTAATTAATAATCTTTTAAAGTAAGATTAATTTTAATTAATTATTAACTAAGTAAGATTAATTTATAATTAATTATTGGTTAAGCATAGGATTAATTTTTAATTAATTATTAATTAAATAAAGGATTAATTATTAATTAATTATTATTTAGTAAGTGTTTAATTATTATTAATATCATTTAATTAAGGGTTTTAATTATGAATAAATTATGTATTATATAAAATTAATTATTTCTTAATTTGTAGTTAAGTTAGGTTAAAATTTAATTAAGATTTAATTATTATTTAATAAGGGGTTTAACTTGTTGTTAATTATTTTAAAGGAAGTTTAGATTCTTAATCAATTATATTCCAAGAGGCAGTTTGTTTAAAAGACAATTTTCTTTATAAAGAATAGTTTGGACACAAGAGATTCCATTGTCGGTACCATTAAGTAACCAGCAAGATGAATTAGTTATATAATTATTGGCATCTATTTAGAAGAATAAATCCCCCTTCTCCTATAAGTTGAACAAATTATGTGGTGACCCTCACTCTAAAACACAGATTTTTTTTTATTCAAGAGGAATTCACCACTAAAACCACAATACATTTATATTTGAATTTTTATATAGTTTCCAAATATTTTTTTTCTTTTTCCCAAGACCCTGATTTTACCAATATAATCATATCAGTGTACAAACAAATTAAGGCAATTATATATTTGATGATATACAATTGTTTCTTTATTATTATTTTTTTTATCAGAGGGAATTTAAATCAAATTGATAACAAAATACCGTACTAGCTACTGACAAGTCACTTATTTCCTTTCTAAATCTTGTTCTACTGCCAGAGGTATATTTTTAGCAAATTATATCACTTATACTTTTATTTGACTTTATATATTAGTCTGCCTAAATAATTCTATTAACACTAAAATAGTATTTCCTTGATCTCATGATAGTCATCAAGTATATGCATGATACTACCCCCAAGTTATTTTCATTTATCATTTCAGGTTGGTTAGAGGTGGACTTTTAGCATTTTTAAATTTAATATGATGCAGACTTACATACTTGGTAATTTATGGGATATGCTTGGTGTTATCTAAGGGTTGCTAGGTGTTTTCTTTGATTTGTCCCGGAAGCACCCACACTTTATCAATTAAAATGAAGTGGTTCCAGGCTCCAAGGGTTTGACCTATAGCTATTTAGACCGGCCATAGTCCCTCTTTTACCACTTGCAAACCCAGATCCCTCATTTTAACTAGCTTCTACAAATTCCTACTCCTAATCCCCAGCATGTTTGTGTCTTGTTTTTCTGTAATGCATTCTTATATGTATTCATTCAATTATCTTCCAAGTCTTCTGCTTCCATAGTTCTATTTGAAATTTAAATATTTAAATACATACAAACTTCCAGAATTCATGCACATGCCAGTATCATTTACCTGCCATGCACAAATTCATTTCACTTGAATATTCTACTAAAATCTTGAGAGTTTATTTCAAAAATCAATCCCCTTAACTGTTTAATTTCCATAAGGCAAAATATAGGCAATAAAAATCAAAGATCAAATATTTATGCACATATCATATGTATATGATATGTCTATCTCCTTATTTTCTCCAAATCAATCATTCATAAAATAAATTGGTAGTTAACTAGACATCATCAATGATCACTCACAACAGGTTTTACTTAAGTACATATTTTCAACCCAAATACTTAGAAAGTTTCCTATAAGTAACTTCAATTACAGAAAATAGAATTTGTCTAGTAATTTCATTACAATGCAACTGCAAATTTTAAAACAAGTCTCTCTTATTTATACTAGCAGCCAATGCCTTCTTTACTCATCAAGCCAACTTCAATTTCCTGCAAGCAAATCATTTAGCTGCCCCAAAGAATTTTTGAGACACCCAGATGATTGCAAGGGCAACCAAAAGGGTCAGTTTACACTGGTATGAGCATTTATCAATTTTTGTATACTTACACATAATTTTAGTAATCTTGCAGTGCCTTCTTAGTTTAACAGGTTATATACTTAGCATGTTTTGGTTCATTCAAAGAGATACAAAGTCACATTCAACAAATTAAACAATACACAGCAAACAGTTGAAATAATCATGTGTACAATTCTTAATTCATCCACACCAAATCTTAGATAAGTAAACTCAGGTTTCATACTCCAAATTTCACCCAGCAATTAATCAATGAACAATGTTTATTTTGATTAAATCTAACACCGTATCTGAATATTTATAACCCAGATTTTTAAACCCCTGTCCCCATTTGTTTTATGGTCTTTAACTCCTTGTCAAATGAACACTATGTATGCATTGTGAAGGAAACTCCAAGGTTACTTAATTTATTCCAACACACAAAGGCCTCAGGATGCAGTTGCACCATGCATATGCTTGCTCCCACCTGGAGTAAGCAGATCATTGACTATCTCCCAAGTGACAAATCTAGTTTTTCTTTCATTCATATTTCAAAGAGATATGACTACTTGTATATTTTCCGGTTCAACCCCATGTTCCCCTGTTTAATCTATGTCCATGTTTAAAAATAGAACAAGAATGCTCAAATCATGTTAACTCTAAAAACCCAATTATAGATTAATGCTCCAAACAAAAATGCACAAACAAACATCCATATCACCCATAACAATTTATTTCAGAGATTCAAATGACTCATAATATTTTTTAGGCTGCCTGCAATAGGACTTAATGCCATTGCATACAAAGGATAAATACTCACCTAAGGTTTTTCCTTTTACTGCCTTAATCCTTTGAACAGCAAATTCCCCAAAGCCTCAAGCTGGTGTTTCTCCTAGTTTATTCTTTTATTTTTGTTTTGATCCCGAGAGAATGATGGATTTGGCTATGTGCAGTTATTTATAAATCCATTCTAGGGTTTAAGAAAATGGGTAATTCCCCTGATAACCTTAGATGTTTATGTACACATCATATTCTTGTGTGAGCATAAATTGGAAATGCACACATTTAGGTTACTTTAATTAGCTATTTCGGGGATCATGCTTTTTTAAACACTCAATACTATTTTCATGACTCTTTTCTACTCATGCAATAAGCATGTGATCCTCAGTTTCTTTTTACAAGTTTAAGGAATCTGAAAATCTCATTTGTATTATTTTTTCTACCTATCTGTTATTTCCCTTTTATCATGCATACTATCATACCTTATTATGTAATGTAAAATTATTTACCCAAATTATTTGCCTGGAATAAATATAGTATGGAAATTTTATTTGATTCTATATATGTGTATATATATGTTTCTGCCTTTTTGTCAAATCAGCAACTCCTTTTATATTTAAATTAAAAATCACATATATTATGCTAATTATTTCTGACACATTTATAAGACATATAAACTTTTACATTAAACTTCATTTTATTTTATCTTCATATAAAACAGCAAATACCCCATATATATATATATATATTTACATAATTCTTTGAACATAAAGCTATATTTATTTTGAGTTCCAATTTTTCTTCTAATCACCTTAATTCCTTGCATTTTATCAAACAGAAGCTCCCATGCAATTTTATTTATTGCCAAATTCTTTTCTGTTTTAATGCAATATATATACATTTTATAATCTCAGAATTTCCTAACATAAATGTATATTTTTCACTTTATTTTTATTTTATTTAGGGTCATTACATACCCTCCCCCTTAAAGGAATTATGTCCCCATAATTTCACCTAATTTCTCCAATTAAAAGCACTAATCTATAGCCTGTTGTAACTCCATAATCCCATACTCATATTTTATGAAAACAAACAATATATAAATATATTTAGAAAAATCATCATAGGCTGCTTAAACATACCTCTCCATCAGTAAACAAATTGGGGTATTTAGCCCTCATTTTATCTTCAACCTCCCATGTACAATCATTAGTGTCCAAGCTCCATTGGATTTTCACCAGTTTGATCACCTTGTTCCTCAACTTTTTCTCTTCCTTGGCAACTATCCCTACTGGTTCATTTGTATAAACCAAATTCTTCTGGACTTGAACTTGAGTAGGTGACTCCAGAATTGCTCCTTCATCATGCACCCATTTTCTTAATTGAGAAACATGAAATACAGGATGCACACCACTCAACTCCTCAGGTAACTTAAGTCTGTAGGCCATAGCACCAATTCTCTGCATAATTTCATATGGTCCTACAAATCTTGGTGATAGCTTACCAGATTTTCCAAACCTAAACACTTTCTTCATTGGTGATACTTTCAGAAAAACATGCTCTCCTACTTCAAACTCCATTGGCTTTCTCTTTCTATCTGCATAAGACTTTTGTCTTGATTGTGCTGCCTTCATTCTATGCCTAACCAATTCAATCATGTTGGTGGTTTCTTTAACATGATCTGGCCCCAATATTACACCCTCTCCTGCTTCCAACCAACAGGCAGGAGACATGCAGGGTCTCCCATACAAGGCTTCAAAGGGAGCCATTCCTATGGTTGATTGATAGCTATTGTTGTAAGTGAATTCTGCCAAATGAATATGATCCTCCCAATTACCCCCAAAATCAAGCACACATGCTCTAAGTAAATCTTCTAATATTTTATTCACTATCTCTGTTTGCCCATCACTTTGAGGATGGTAGGCAGTGCTTAAACAGAGTTGTGTTCCCATTGCTTCTTGGAAGCTTTCCCAAAATCTTGAGGTGAACAAAGTGTCTCTATCACTCACAATAGTCTTGGGTATACCATGTAGCCTCACCACTTCTTTAATAAACAATTGTACAAGCTTAGATGCATTCCTATCTGACCTGACAGGAACAAAGTGAGCTGATTTGGTTAGTCTATCAACAATTACCCATACACTATTATTGCCTTTCTTAGTTCTAGGCAAACCATCCACAAAATCCATGGAAATACTTTCCCATTTCCACTGAGGTATCTCCAAAGGTTGCAACATGCCAAAAGGCTTTTGGTGGTTTGCTTTAATTTGTTAACATGTGGAACACTTTGCCACATATCTTTCCACTGCTTGCTTCATTCCTGGCCACCAGTAGATTCTTTTTAAATCATGATACATTTTAGTACCACCAGGGTGTATGGTGTACTTGGTCTTGTGATGCTCATTCATGATTTCTTCCTTCAACTCTGCAAGGTCTGGTACACAGAGCTTATCATTTTTCGTCAAATAACCTTGGGAATCTATTTTAAAATTCTCTGACTCAATGTTATTTAATAACATTTCTTTCTTCTCCTTTAGACTTTGATCTTGATCTTGCATGCTACAAACTTTCTCCACCAGATTAGACTTCACTGTGATTATTCCCAGTGTACCATACTCCACCATATCACCATGTTCTTTAAAATTCACTGCATCCTTGCTGTATATATCTGCCTCCCCAAGCACTGCAAGGTTTTTAAACTCATCAATCATCAAACTGGCTAATCTTACATGATTTCTGCTCAAAGCATCTGCCACTCTATTAGCTTTTCCAGGAGTGTACAAAATATCTAAATCATATGCAGCTAGAAACTCCAACCACCTTGCTTGCCTCATATTTAAATCTTTTTAAGAAAATAAATATTTCAATGCTTGATGATCTGTGAATAATTCAAATTTTTCCCCAAGAAAATAATGCCTCCATAGTTTTAGTGCAAACACTATTGCAGCTAATTCTAGATCATGAGTTGCATATTTGGTTTCATTGGGTTTAAGCTGTCTTGATGCATATGCCACCACCTTGCCATGTTGCATAAGCACTACACCTAACCCAGACCCACTAGCATCAGTGTATACAATCATTCCTTCATTTTCTTCTGGGATTTGTAGGACAGGAGCTTTCACCAATGCTTGCTTCAATTTCTCAAAAGCTTGTTCACACTGCTCAGTCCACACATATGGTTGGTTCTTCTTGGTTAGTTTGGTCATTGGTGCAGCTATTCTTGAAAAATCCTTGATGAACCTTCTATAGTACCCTGCCAAACCTAAGAATGACCTCACCTCAGTCACTGTTTTGGGTCTACTCCATGATTGAACTGCAATGACCTTGCTTGATCTACACTTACTCCCTGCTGTGACACTATGTGTCCTAAGAATTTTACTTCATGTTGCCAAAATGTACACTTTGAATACTTGGCTTTTAATTCGAGTTCTCTAAGTCTGGATAATACTAAATGTAGGTGCATGGCATGATCATTTTCTGTCTTTGAATAAATTAATATGTCATCTATAAATACCAAGACAAACTTATTCAAAAAGTCTCTAAAAATTCTATTCATCAAGTATACAAAATAGGAGGGAGCATTGGTCAAGCCAAATGGCATTACTAGAAATTCATATAGGCCATACCTTGTATTGAAGGCTGTGTACTCAATGCTTTCCTCTGCAACTTTCATTTGGTGAAATCCAGAAGCTAAGTCTAGCCTTGAAAATATTTTAGCTCCATGCAATTGATCAAATAGATCATCTATTCTAGGCAGTGGGTACTTATTCTTGATAGTTACCTTGTTTAAATCCCTGTAGTCTAAACACAACCTCATTGTGCCATCATGTTTCTTGACAAATAGCACTGGGGAACCCCAACTGGAACTACTTGATCTTATGAATCCTTTCTCTTCTAATTCTTCTAGTTGATGTTTTAATTCTACCAACTCTTTTGGACCCATTCTATAAGGCTTCTTAATGATTGGATTTGTTCCTGGGATTAATTTTATTTTAAATTCAACTGGTATGTTTTGAGGAATTCCCTTCACTTCTCCAAACACATCTATATATTCATTGACTACTAGGATTTCCTCTATTTTTAATTCCTTTTGAACTTCATTAATGCTCCAGATTTTATTAAAACATGTATTCTTTGCTATTTCACTTAAGATGGTAATTCTTTTGCCTTCATTTGTTTCCAAAGAAATAGTAAGGTTTTCTTAATTTAAAATTGCTTTATTTCTCATTAACCAATCTACTCCCAAAATAATCCCAATACCAGGACAATTTAAGGTATATAAGTCTAAATTAAATTCATAACCTCCTATCATTAATTTCAGACCCATACACTTCATCCCTAACATACAATGACTCCCTATGGGACTGTGTACAATTAAGGGCTGATCAATTGAAACACATGCAAGTGCTAATTTCTTTGTAATTTCCAGAGATATTAGTGAATGTGAGGCACCAGTGTCATATATTACTGATATTGGTTGGGTATGAATAAAAATTATACCTTCAAGTTGCCCAACATTCCTAGTGTTACTTGCTGCCAAAGCTCCTACCCTTGCTATTCCCCTATTGGTTTCTGGGCAATCCTTCTTGAGATGACCCATCTTTCCACAATTATAGCAGCCTCCTCTGGGTATCTTGGGGTCAGGGCATTGGTTACTATAATGTCCATCTTTTCCACAATTAAAACAATGAGTGAATTTCTTGCTTTCAGGTGTTGTTGCTCCTTCCCCTTTCTTAGCTCCTTTACTTGCATTTCTCTTGTCATAAGGTTGCACTTTGTTCTGACCACCCTTCTTCTTATTGAGCTTCATATTCCTGAATTTCTCTCTTGCAGTGTCATGTTGCTCAAATGAGAGAGTTAGATCAATTACTTGATCGAAGGTTTTGTCCTTGTATGGCAACATTGCCCTTGACAGACTAGGGTTCAAGCCTTGAATGTACCTTGCATTCTTTGCTTCTGCATTCCCTATTAACACCAGTCCATACTTGGATAATGCTTCAAACTTCTGAGTGTATTCATTCACACTCATGCTTCCTTTCCTTAATCTAATAAAGTCTTCAAGCAGTGTGGCCTTGGCAGATGCTGGGACAAATCTGGCCTCAAGCATGTCCTTGAAATTATTCCAAGTGATAGTATCCTCTTGTCTTCCTGCTGTCACAACTTCCCACCAATCCAGTGCAACCCCCTTCAATTTCCTTGAAGCTATCTGTCTCTTCCTTTGGTCATTGATTTGCATATCTGTAAAGACCCTCTCCATAGTTTTTATCCAAGTTTGAACACCTATAGCTCCTTCAGTACCTTCAAAATCCTTTCCTCCCAAAGTGGTACATGTCTTAAGCAGTTTGGAGAGTTCCTCATGAGGATTGTCTTGCCTTGGTGCCATTCCATCCCTTAAAGTCTCACAAAATCCTCCATGCTCATCACAGGTGGCTCACATGATTATCCTGCACATGTGTGATGCCTTGGTCCTACCATAATGCTATAAATATGATTGTTATGTTAGTTTATTTACCCCTATCAGTTTTGGTGTCTTTACTTTGTTCATTCTTATTTCTGCGCACATTGTGCATGTATCACAGGTACATACATATATATTTTTTCTCAGACATAAAACAGAAGCATTCAACACCAATAATTCAAACATCCATATGCATACAACAACATTTACTATGTTATTTAAAACATAGCTCTGATACCAACTGTGGTGACCCTCACTCTAAAACACACAGATTTTTTTTTTATTCAAGAGGAATTCACCACTAAAACCCCAATACATTTATATTTGAATTTTTATATAGTTTCCAAATATTTTTTTTTCTTTTTCCCAAGACCCTGATTTTACCAATATAATCATATCAGTGTAAAAACAAATTAAGGAAATTATATATTTGATGATATAGAATTGTTTCTTTATTATTATTTTTTTTATCAGAGGGAATTTAAATCAAATTGAAAACAAAATACCATACTAGCTATTGACAAGCCACTTATTTCCTTTCTAAATCTTGTTCTACTGCCAGAGGTATATTTTTAGCAAATTATATCACTTATACTTTTATTTGACTTTATATATTAGTCTGCCTAAATAATTCTATTAACACTAAAATAGTATTTCCTTGATCTCATGATAGTCATCAAGTATATGCATGATACTACCCCCAAGTTATTTTCATTTATCATTTCAGGTTGATTAGAGGTGGACTTTTAGCATTTTTAAATTTAATATGATGCAGACTTACATACTTGGTAATTTGTGGGATATGCTTGATGTTATCTAAGGGCTGCTTGGTGTTTTCTTTGATTTGTCCCGGAAGCACCCACACTTTATCAATTAAAATGAAGTGGTTCCAGGCTCCAAGGGTTTGACCTATAGCTATTTAGACCGGCCATAGTCCCTCTTTTACTACTTGCAAACCCAGATCCCTCATTTTAACTAGCTTCTACAAATTCCTACTCCTAATCCCCAGCATGTTTGTGTCTTGTTTTTCTGTAATGCATTCTTATATGTATTCATTCAATTATCTACCAAGTCTTCTGCTTCCATAGTTCTATTTGAAATTTAAATATTTAAATACATACAAACTTCCAGAATTCATGCACATGCCAGTATCATTTACCTGCCATGCACAAATTCATTTCACTTGAATATTCTACTAAAATCTTGAGAGTTTATTTCAAAAATGTAACGACCCGCCATTTTGGACCATTCGCATCCATTATAAGTGTATAGGAAGACACTCATGCCGGAATTGAATTGCTCAAAATACCGCGTTGTTAATTTAAATTTGGCAAAACTGAACATATACAGTAAATAAATAATCACAGATCACAGAGTAATAAGTGCAGTGGAAATAAAAGAGATAGTAGTTCATGAAGCTACTATATAAATGTATAAGTTACATCAGAGTTAAACCAGATACAATTAAAGAGTAATATGATACATCAGATACAAATCAGAATACATCACTGAAATCTTCGAATACTGAAAGCAAAATAGATGGCTGGATCTTCAAGCAAAGCTCCAACTCCAAAGGTGAGTCTCGAATACTGGTACACTCAGTCTGACCCGAGCGTAAAGCAAAAACACAAGACACTCGAGTCAGGATTAACATTCTTATATCAATAAATCCAACTCAAATGAAATAGCAATTGAAATACAAGTAACTCAAAGGATGTTTGGAATAACCATCCTTTAAGGATCCGTTAAACTATCTACTATGTAGTAGTGTACGATAAGTAGATAATGTCTATCAGTAATAATAAAATATCAAAATAGCGTTAAGTCATGGCCCATTCCACCCTTAACACATTTTTATTCCCAAAAGCATATACAAGACCGTAGTTTCCCCAAAACCGGAAGTCACCAGAGGGCAATCCATATACTAAAGGTACAAATCAAAATCGTAGTGGTCGCGCATAAATGGAATACAAGTATGACAAGGCACATGAGGCAATACCCAAGGTAGTGATACTACCGTTCGCCTGATCCGGACTGGTGAGAACGCAACGCCGCAGCGCCCGCAACACCGTGAAACAACACTCCCAAAATCAAGGGTGCACCAATCGACAACAAGTATAAGTAGTTCGAAGAAGTGTGTCCACTTGAGGTAGCTAATCCTCCATTGGCCCGGCACAGCTCCTGTTTTAGTCATTTCCAATTTGACACAAGTGTCAAGGCTATCCATCATCGTTCTCTTTCTTCAGTCAACACGTACATCATTCCAACCAATTCATTCTGGATCATCACTCCGCGTATAGTTATTAAAGTGGTTTTCGGTTTAGATAGAGAGTATATCCAAAACCGATTCCGGTCTCTTTAATAACTTCCGTAATTATTTCACCGATTGGTCGCTTATTTATTTCAAAACCAAATCAATTTCAATTTCAATTTCAATTAGTAAATCAACATTCATTTGTCTTTCAAAACCAATTTCCAATAATTTACGTTTCAAAACTTCCAAATTATCATTTCAAAACCCTATAATTGAATTCCAATCTTTATTTAAAACCATTCAAATATTGATTCAAGTTCGTATATAAGTTTCATTTCGAAATCATTTAAATTAATTTAATTTAACATTCAAATCAATTTACATTCATTTATCGATCTCATTCAATATTCATTAAGTAAATTTATCGTTCAAGACAATTTCTATTAAATTTCCAATTCATTAAATCAATTCTTAAATCCAACTTCATTAAATCAAAACTTACAATTTCGAACTAAATTAAATTCGTCAAATCAAATCTTTCAATTACAAGTCTTACATTAATTCCAAAATATCACATTTTCATTTCTTGTTAAAGAAATTCCATTTCACTTATTTACTTACTTAAATACTTTTCCAAAACTTAATTAATAAAGAAAACTCAATTTCAATTATTTACGAAGTAAAATTCACTTATTCAAAAGTCCAATTTTTCTTATTAAAGAATTTCAATTCAATTTAATCATTAAATAATTCAATCTTCTTTAATTATTAAATAATTCAAAACTTAATTATTAAATAATATCAAGGTTTAATAATTTCAAACTTAATTATTAAATCATTTCAAAGTTTAATAATTCCAAACTTAATTATAATTTCAAACTTAATTATTAAATCATTTCAAACTTAATTCAATCATTTCTCAAATTTAACATCATTCTTTCACCAATTACATTGTTAATATTTTGTTTTAGATTATTAAATATTAACATTTTCCTTTCATTAAAATTCAAATTTCAACTTCATTTCAAAACCATATTTTTATTCAAATAAAATCTTCGTTTATTTTTAAATCAAATTATTGACCAATCGGGTTTATTTAATTTTCTATCCTAGGTCAAAGTTCAATTTGGGTATTTATCATTTCAACCCGATTCCAATTCAATTCAAAATCAAAGCATATCAAAGGGAACTTGCAGTGTGATAACTGGGATGGTGTCAAAATAAATAAACAAGCAATAACAACAATCAATATCAATCCAATAATCAATTCAAATAATCCCGAAATAACCGTATTAATTCGCATTGTTATTTGTACGAATTAATATAATTATTTCTAGAATCTACACTATCATTTCATGTAGATTAAAGATTGTTACATTACGGTTTTCACTTGTCATCTATTACAATTTCATCCATCATCAATTTAACAACATACATCCAGTGGTTCAAAGTGTAATTAAACAAATCCTACGTGTCAATAAATTTTACAGTTAAAGGGGTCATATTATAAAAATGTCTGTTAATCAAATTTAACATTTAATTATCCTATATCAAGTTCAATTTCAAACTATTTATCATTTTAACATTAACAATTTAACGTCCAATATAAATATCAACAATCAATCAATTATCAGCCAAACTGTATTATCATCGCATAAATAACTAACAGATAATGGTGTCAGATGTCGCAGGTGAACTGATATAGGTAATAGCATATATAACAGTGTAATTAACTAACAGCAGCATATTTCAATTGTCGTTTCAATTGAAATAAAATTTAATAAATAAAAGAACGTTAATCGTGAGTGAGTGCTCACCTTTTGAGGCTACAGAGAAATGACAATGGAATGAGCTACGGATCAAAGCATGAATTTTGAAGCAAAGCACGATAGATTCAAGTTCGACAGACAAGCTGATAAAATAGGAAGTGATAAAACGAATCAGAATCATCATGATATAACTGAAACAAAATATACGTTATAAATTTTCTCTCAAAAAAAAAATATATATTAAATTTTAAATATACGCATTAAAATAATATATACATATGTATATATATTTCAAACTAGTATTTAACTCTAACTTCTATAAACAAAACTATATATATTTGAGAAACCAAATTCATATATACTACACACAAACTAATGTATACTTATATAATAACCAATATATATAAATATACACATTTTAACTTACATACATATTATACTTCAACATCAATATGTCTAAACTTGAAATATATATGCACTACACGCACATCAATAAATCAACTTTTTAAACTAATATATATATTAACCGTATATGAATAAGATAATATATGGGTATACTATCAGGTTGTACAAGTTTATGTACTGTAGATATGGTACAACTCATATTATAAACAACCTATTCTACAAATTCAATCACTATACAGATATACTGTAGACCTTTACTCTCTATAACAACATAATTATTTGCAAAAGCTAGTATATATATATATGGCCTGTAACCATACTAAAGTTATATATATATGAACTATTAACACATTCTAATATATAAGTATACAAGACAGACAAAAATAATAATAATAAACAAATATAAGCAGACATTATCAATAAACTTACACATGATAGGAACTAGAGAGGGAGGAGGCGGTAAGCGGGTCAGAGGTGGAGAGGCTTCTGCAGCCTATAGGCGAACGCGATATTGAGGAGGACGGAGGGATGATTAGCAGGAAGGCCGGTTCGCGATTGCATGGGTAGGCGGGGAAGTGGATCGACGGTACTAATTTATTGCACAAAAAAATGATCTGGAGCCCGGTAATAGTTGATCAAGTGAACATACCGTGAAAGCTAGTGAAGGGTGCTATTACACTGGAACTGATGAATGAGATGTTAACTTAATCAAAGTTGACTATGACAACTAAACCTCATTCCTCATTTATTTAGAATGATTGACGAGTTCATATTAGACTTATGTTCATACTTTTCAGTTTTGACTTTAAATCATCTAATATATAACTTATCTCTTTGTTGACTTTAAGTGAAATATTTTCATCATTTTAAATATCAATTTGACGGTAGACAACGTATCTTTCAACCTCTTAGAAGCCCCAATTAGGAATGAGTGAAAACAGTGACAGAAAAACATTTTCTTTTTGGAAATGTACATATTTCGGATCAATATGGCATTTGGCTTTAATAAAAGTTGTAGATATATTGCTGCTATTTTTAATTATATAATTTTTTTGTTCAATTATTTAATGTTGTTGTGAAATTAGTAAATATTATAATCAGTATGTTTGTTTTTTTACATGGTTAATTAGTAGCAGAACATAATGAGATTAAGAAGAAGAAGAAACGTCTAAAAATCATAGAAATTTCCATCCGGCCGAAAATAAACCAAACCAATAAAATTTAGAAAAACTGCAGTTAAATCTTAAAGTTCAAAAGCATTTTTTTATACATACCTATATCAACAGATCTAGGGTAGGAGAACGAATGGGGCAGACGAAGGTGGATGGCTTGTGAACGAGGTCTCGGTTGATATGGGGAAGAGAGGACGCGTTGGATGGTGAAGGCTATAGGAGGCTCGAAGGAAAGATGAGATGAAGAGGGAAGGGATTAGTGGGTCTGGAATGATGGCAAAGGGAAAATGAAATGTTTAGTGTGGCCGGAGAAAAAAATAAAAAAAACAAATAGGTGGAAGAAAGAATGCACAGGCAAATTGAGTAAGAACAAAAGTAGCCTTTCATATGTATTTTTTCAAAACATTACGAACGCGCATATCATAATAACCATAGGAATTTAGACCATCAAAATTAAATTCCGGAATATAAAGAGCTACCGGTTATTAACTATACCAGATGGACAAACAAATGGTCACGGGTATCCAATGGTCACATTACGGAATCAATACGAAAATCATTATGTAGATTTCGTTATCCTTCGGACTTCGAAATGCACCAACGAATATACTGTGGTGATCAACACGACGAGACGGTCAAAACGGTATAAAATTATCAGTGGCACGATCGAATTATAAAAATTCGAATTTTCTAATAGCGGAAAATGCAAGAAAGACGCTGAAAAATAAGATCGACGGAGCCAAAGATGTCCGAATTTGGAAAAACAACAAACTGACATCTTGCTCAGAAAATGGTTTAGAACTTTTCTATGTAAAAATATTTAGGTTTCGGAAACATTTTATTTTCATCGCTTTTTAACTGATTAAATTGAAGTGAATTTACGTGCGAAATAAACTTCCATATTTTCGGACGAAAATTTACCAGTTGCTATGTTTAACTAGACGTATTCCAAATATCAAATTTTATTTCAAAATTTTATCGTTTAAAATTTTCACAAAATTTTAACTAATTACGTTATTAAAACAGTTGAAATTTACGGGTCGTTACATTCTCCCCCACTCAAAACTTTTCGTCCCCGAAAAGGAACGAGGTAGGAGAATAGAAACAACCAGAAAGAAAACAGATTTGAAATACAAAATAACAATTAATTTAAACCATATAAATTCAAGTTTTTAAATTAATTGATATTCAATAATTGATTTAATCCATTTGATTTCACTAAAATCAATCTCAGCTATTTCTAAATTTATTATCTTATTATCCCATATCTTCAATTTAAAATTTTTAAAACCATAAATTTGAATAGTCTTTTATTATAATCATATTTTTTCAGCAATTTAAATTCTTTTTATATTCCAAATTATTGTTAAATTTATTATACTTAATATATCAAAATCACATATATTTAACCCATATAAATTAATTTAAACCATAAAAGTTTCGGTTTAAATTAATTTACATTTACTAATTGCTTCAAATTCAAGGTATTTTCATAAGTTGATCAAATTTCAATTTATTAATCCTTTCAAAACAAATTTATTTCATTATTAACTGAGTTTACTTATTATCCTATCTAACTCTATTAACATCTTTATAATCAAAATTTAGTGTATAACATTTATTATAAACACTCACATTTTATTTATAAATTCAATTTATCTTATATATTATCCAATTACATTTTCAACTTCTGAATGAGTTAGGTAAGTTGTATTAGAATGAAGTTGAATAATATACAAATAAAATTTTCCCAATTAAATTATTCAAGTTTAAATATTTATTCCAAATTTTGGTTTTATTTATAATTAAAATCATCCTTTAACAAATTTAAGAATTAGATTTCTGATTAACTTTAAACAATTTAGAGATATATATAATATATTTATATCAAATCAAATTATATTTTTTTTATATAAGATACCTATATATATGTGAATCAAAATATACTGAAGAAATTCAAATCAAAAGATATATTTTCTCAAAACAAAACCGTAGCAAAGCTACAGAATGGTTTCTCCACTTCGAAACTCGAAAATGAACGTCGATGATGCGGCCGCCATCACCGAAATTATTTTCCAGCGACAAAGAGAAGAGCACTGATTTCACTATTTTAAAATTCTTTGAAAATCATTTATATTCGAAAATACTTCCAATAATATATACTTTAAAATTTTAAAACCAAAGTTCGAAATCACCGGAAACTAAATTCTCAAATTTCTGAATTAAATTCATTTCAAATTCCAATAAATTTATAAACCGTATTTATAAATTTATTCAGAACAATAAATGGAAATCAAAATTTATCATTTCAAACAAACAATTTAATTAACCTATTAAATTTTTAGAAAATTTTACTTATAAATATTTATAATATAATCATACAAATTTATTCCATTTACCAAATTTGAAAACGATATAAATTTACAAATACACTTCCTCGCTCGACTATATAAGAATAGATTTCAAAGCAAAGACAGAGATCCAAATTTGATGGACTCAAATCAAAGAGAATTTTGATTCGAAAATAAGTTTGAAACAGAAGATAAGATAATTCAATTACCACAATCGTGAGATGGATGAGTTTATTTAATTCACGGGCAACCTTAACCGGGTCGTCCGTAACTTCAAGAATAAGATCGATGCAGAATTTCGACGCAAATCTACATTCAATCTCAAGAATAGAATTCAGGTATAGCAGGAGATAGATAGCATCGTAAACCGAGGATACCGAAATCTCCGGTAAATCGATGCCTATTATAAAGGAGTTTAATCCTTTACCAATCATTCTAAGATTGGCGAGACCGCCGATCTATTATAGATAACATTCAGAATGGAGTTATGGGGTGCTCCATGATTGAAAGAAGACGGATAGTGAAGGACACGAATGAATTTCGGAACCGAAGGGAACGTTCCAAAATTCAAAGGAATTGAGTCAAAAGGAAGAGATTGAAACTCGAATGAGAGTGATTCTATAAATACATTTACCCTATATGTTAAGTTTTGCCTAGTGCTACCAAAGCTCTGATACCAACTGTAACGACCCGCTATTTTGGACCATTCGCATCCATTATAAGTGTATAGGAAGACACTCATGCCGGAATTGAATTGCTCAAAATACCACGTTGTTAATTTAAATTTGGCAAAACTGAACATATACAGTAAATAAATATTCATAGATCACAGACACAGAGTAATAAGTGCATCGGAAATAAAAGAGATAGTAGTTCATGAAGCTACTATATAAATGTATAAGTTACATCAGAGTTAAACCAGATTACAACGGAAGAGTAATATGATACATCAGATACAAATCAGAATACATCACTGAAATCTTCGAATACTGAAAGCAGAATAGATGGCTGGATCTTCAAGCAAAGCTCCAACTCCAAAGGTGAGTCTCGAATACTGGTACACTCAGTCTGACCCGAGCGTAAAGCAAAAACACAAGACACTCGAGTCAGGATTAACATTCTTATATCAATAAATCCAACTCAAATGAAATAGCAATTGAAATACAAGTAACTCAAAGGATGTTTGGAATAACCATCCTTTAAGGATCCGTTAAACTATCTACTATGTAGTAGTGTACGATAAGTAGATAATGTCTATCAGTAATAATAAGATATCAAAATAGCGTTAAGTCATGGCCCATTCCACCCTTAACACATTTTTATTCCCAAAAGCATATACAAGACCGTAGTTTCCCCAAAACCGGAAGTCACCAGAGGGAAATCCATATACGAAAGGTACAAATCAAAATCGTAGTGGTCGCGCATAAATGGAATACAAGTATGACAAGGCACATGAGGCAATACCCAAGGTAGTGATACTACCGTTCGCCTGATCCGGACTGGTGAGAACGCAACGCCGCAGCGCCCGCAACACCGTGAAACAACACTCCCAAAATCGAGGGTGCACCAATCGACAACAAGTATAAGTAGTTCGAAGAAGTGTGTCCACTTGAGGTAGCTAATCCTCCATTGGCCCGGCACAGCTCCTGTTTTAGTCATTTCCAATTTGACACAAGTGTCAAGGCTATCCATCATCGTTCTCTTTCTTCAGTCAACACGTACATCATTCCAACCAATTCATTCTGGATCATCACTCCGCGTATAGTTATTAAAGTGGTTTTCGGTTTAGATAGAGAGTATATCCAAAACCGATTCCGGTCTCTTTAATAACTTCCGTAATTATTTCACCGATTGGTCGCTTATTTATTTCAAAACCAAATCAATTTCAATTTCAATTCGTAAATCAACATTCATTTGTCTTTCAAAACCAATTTCCAATAATTTACGTTTCAAAACTTCCAAATTATCATTTCAAAACCCTATAATTCAATTCCAATCTTTATTTAAAACCATTCAAATATTGATTCAAGTTCGTATATAAGTTTCATTTCGAAATCATTTAAATTAATTTAATTTAACATTCAAATCAATTTACATTCATTTATCGATCTCATTCAATATTCATTAAGTAAATTTATCGTTCAAGACAATTTCTATTAAATTTCCAATTCATTAAATCAATTCTTAAATCCAACTTCATTAAATCAAAACTTACAATTTCGAACTAAATTAAATTCGTCAAATCAAATCTTTCAATTACAAGTCTTACATTAATT
Organism: Allium fistulosum; assembly: GCA_030737815.1. Classification (NCBI taxonomy): domain Eukaryota; kingdom Viridiplantae; phylum Streptophyta; class Magnoliopsida; order Asparagales; family Amaryllidaceae; genus Allium; species Allium fistulosum. The sequence goes on from CM060902.1 coordinate 244,187,961, forward strand.
CCAAAATATCACATTTTCATTTCTTGTTAAAGAAATTCCATTTCACTTATTTACTTACTTAAATACTTTTCCAAAACTTAATTAATAAAGAAAACTCAATTTCAATTATTTACGAAGTAAAATTCACTTATTCAAAAGTCCAATTTTTCTTATTAAAGAATTTCAATTCAATTTAATCATTAAATAATTCAATCTTCTTTAATTATTAAATAATTCAAAACTTAATTATTAAATAATTTCAAGGTTTAATAATTTCAAACTTAATTATGATTTCAAACTTAATTATTAAATCATTTCAAAGTTTAATAATTCCAAACTTAATTATAATTTCAAACTTAATTATTAAATCATTTCAAACTTAATTCAATCATTTCTCAAATTTAACATCATTCTTTCACCAATTACATTGTTAATATTTTGTTTTAGATTATTAAATATTAACATTTTCATTTCATTAAAATTCAAATTTCAACTTCATTTCAAAACCATATTTTTATTCAAATAAAATCTTCGTTTATTTTTAAATCAAATTATTGACCAATCGGGTTTATTTAATTTTCTATCCTAGGTCAAAGTTCAATTTGGGTATTTATCATTTCAACCCGATTCCAATTCAATTCAAAATCAAAGCATATCAAAGGGAACTTGCAGTGTGATAACTGGGATGGTGTCAAAATAAATAAACAAGCAATAACAACAATCAATATCAATCCAATAATCAATTCAAATAATCCTGAAATAACCGTATTAATTCGCATTGTTATTTGTACGAATTAATATAATTATTTCTAGAATCTACACTATCATTTCATGTAGATTAAAGATTGTTACATTACGGTTTTCACTTGTCATCTATTACAATTTCATCCATCATCAATTTAACAACATACATCCAGTGGTTCAAAGTGTAATTAAACAAATCCTACGTGTCAATAAATTTTACAGTTAAAGGGGTCATATTATACAAATGTCCGTTAATCAAATTTAACATTTAATTATCCTATATCAAGTTCAATTTCATACTATTTATCATTTTAACATTAAAAATTTAACGTCCAATATAAATATCAACAATCAATCAATTATCAGCCAAACTGTATTATCATCGCATAAATAACTAACAGATAATGGTATCAGATGTCGCAGGTGAACTGATATAGGTAATAGCATATATAACAGTGTAATTAACTAACAGCAGCATATTTCAATTGTCGTTTCAATTGAAATCAAATTTAATAAATAAAAGAACGTTAATCGTGAGTGAGTGCTCACCTTTTGAGGCTACAGAGAAATGACAATGGAATGAGCTACGGATCAAAGCATGAATTTTGAAGCAAAGCACGATAGATTCAAGTTCGACGGACAAGCTGATAAAATAGGAAGTGATAAAACGAATCAGAATCATCATGATATAACTGAAACAAAATATACGTTATAAATTTTCTCTCAAAAAAAGAAATATATTAAATTTTAAATATACGCATTAAAATAATATATACATATGTATATATATTTCAAACTAGTATTTAACTCTAACTTCTATAAACAAAACTATATATATTTGAGAAACCAAATTCATATATACTACACACAAACTAATGTATACTTATATAATAACCAATATATATAAATATACACATTTTAACTTACATACATATTATACTTCAACATCAATATGTCTAAACTTGAAATATATATGCACTACACGCACATCAATAAATCAACTTTTTAAACTAATATATATATTAACCGTATATGAATAAGATAATATATGGGTATACTATCAGGTTGTACAAGTTTATGTACTGTAGATATGGTACAACTCATATTATAAACAACCTATTCTACAAATTCAATCACTATACATATATACTGTAGACCTTTACTCTCTGTAACAACATAATTATTTGCAAAAGCTAGTATAAATATATATGGCCTGTAACCATACTAAAGTTATATATATATGAACTATTAACACATTCTAATATATAAGTATACAAGACAGACAAAAAAAAATAAACAAATATAAGCAGACATTATCAATAAACTTACACATGATAGGAACTAGAGAGGGAGGAGGCGGTAAGCGGGTCAGAGGTGGATTGGCTTCTGCAGCCTATAGGCGCACGCGATATTGAGGAGGATGGAGGGATGATTAGCAGGAAGGCTGGTTCGCGATTGCATGGGTAGGCGGGGAAGTGGATCGACGGTACTAATTTATTGCACAAAAAAATGATCTGGAGCCCGGTTATAGTTGATCAAGTGAACATACCGTGAAAGCTAGTGAAGGGTACTATTACACTGGAACTGATGAAGGAGATGTTAACTTAATCAAAGTTGACTATGACAACTGAACCTCATTCCTCATTTATTTAGAATGATTGACGAGTTCATATTAGACTTATGTTCATACTTTTCAGTTTTGACTTTAAATCATCTAATATATAACTTATCTCTTTGTTGACTTTAAGTGAAATATTTTCATCATTTTAAATATCAATTTGATGGTAGACAACGTATCTTTCAACCTCTTAGAAGCCCCAAGTAGGAATGAGTGAAAACAGTGACAGAAAAACATTTTCTTTTTGGAAATGTACAAATTTCGGATCAATATGGCATCTGGCTTTAATAAAAGTTGTAGATATATTGCTGCTATTTTTAATTATATAATTTTTTTGTTCAATTATTTAATGTTGTTGTGAAATTAGTAAATATTATAATCAGTATGTCTGTTTTTTTACATGGTTAATTAGTAGCAGAACATAATGAGATTAAGAAGAAGAAGAAACGTCTAAAAATCATAGAAATTTCCATCCGGCCGAAAATAAACCAAACCAATAAAATTTAGAAAAACTGCAGTTAAATCTTAAAGTTCAAAAGCATTTTTTTATACATACCTATATCAACAGATCTAGGGTAGGAGAACGAATGGGGCAGACGAAGGTGGAGGGCTTGTGAACGAGGTCTCGGTTGATATGGGGAAGAGAGGACGCGTTGGATGGTGAAGGCTATAGGAGGCGCGGAGGAAAGATGAGATGAAGATGGAAGGGATTAGTGGGTCTGGAATGATGGCAAAGGGAAAATGAAATGTTTAGTGTGGCCGGAGAATAAAATAAATAGGTGGAAGAAAGAATGCACAGACAAATTGAGTAAGAACAAAAGTAGCCTTTCATATGTATTTTTTCAAAACATTACGAACGCGCATATCATAATAACCATAGGAATTTAGACCATCAAAATTAAATTCCGGAATATAAAGAGCTACCGGTTATTAACTATACCAGATGGACAAACAAATGGTCACGGGTATCCAATGGTCACATTACGGAATCAATACGAAAATCATTCTGTAGATTTCATTATCCTTCGGACTTCGAAATGCACAAACGAATATACTGTGGTGATCAACACGACGAGACGGTCAAAACGGTATAAAATTATCAGTGGCACGATCGAATTATAAAAATTCGAATTTTCTAATAGCGGAAAATGCAAGAAAAACGCTGAAAAATAAGATCGACGGAGCCAAAGATGTCCGAATTTGGAAAAACAACAAACTGACATCTTGCTCAGAAGATGGTTTAGAATTTTTCTATGTAAAAATATTTAGGTTTCGGAAACATTTTATTTTCATCGCTTTTTAACTGATTAAATTGAAGTGAATTTACGTGCGAAATAAACTTCCATATTTTCGGACGAAAATTTACCAGTTGCTATGTTTAACTAGACGTATTCCAAATATCAAATTTTATTTAAAAATTTTATCGTTTAAAATTTTCACAAAATTTTAACTAATTACGTTATTAAAACAGTTGAAATTTATGGGTCGTTACAAAAAATCAATCCCCTTAACTGTTTAATTTCCATAAGGCAAAATATAGGCAATAAAAATCAGAGATCAAATATTTATGCACATATCATATGTATATGATATGTCTATCTCCTTATTTTCTCCAAATCAATCATTCATAAAAAAAATTGGTAGTTAACCAGACATCATCAATGATCACTCACAACAGGTTTTTCTTAAGTACATATTTTCAACCCCAAATACTTAGAAAGTTTCCTATAAGTAACTTCAATTACAGAAAATAGAATTTTTCCAGTAATTTCATTACAATGCAACCGCAAATTTTAAAACAAGTCTCTCTTATTTATACTAGCAGCCAATGCCTTCTTTACTCATCAAGCCAACTTCAATTTCCTGCAAGCAAATCATTTAGCTGCCCCAAAGAATGTTTGAGACACCTAGATGATTGCAAGGGCAACCAAAAGGGTCAGTTTACACTGGTATGAGCATTTATCAATTTTTGTATACTTACACATAATTTTAGTAATCTTGCAGTGCCTTCTTAGTTTAACAGGTTTTATACTTAGCATGTTTTGGTTCATTCAAAGAGATACAAAGTCACATTCAACAAATTAAACAATACATAGCAAACAGTTGAAATAATCATGTGTACAATTCTTAATTCATCCACACCAAATCTTAGATAAGTAAACTCAGGTTTCATACTCCAAATTTCACCCAGCAATTAATCAATGAACAATGTTTATTTTGATTAAATCTAACACCATATCTGAATATTTATAACCCAGATTTTTAAACCCCTATCCCCATTTGTTTTATGGTCTTTAACTCCTTGTCAAATGAACACTATGTATGCATTGTGAAGGAAACTCCCAGGTTACTTAATTTATTCCAACACACAAAGGCCTCAGGATGCAGTTGCACCATGCATATGCTTGCTCCCACCTGGAGTAAGCAGATCATTGACTATCTCCCAAGTGACCAATCTAGTTTTTCTTTCATTCATATTTCAGAGAGATATGACTACTTGTATATTTTCTGGTTCAACCCCATGTTCCCCTGTTTAATCTATGTCCATGTTTAAAAATAGAACAAGAATGCTCAAATCATGTTAACTCTAAAAACCCACTTACAGATTAATGCTCCAAACAAAAATGCACAAACAAACATCCATATCACCCATAACAATTTATTTCAGAGATTCAAATGACTCATAATATTTTTTAGGCTGCCTGCAATAGGACTTAATGCCATTGCATACAAAGGATAAATACTCACCTAAGGTTTTTCCTTTTACTGCCTTAATCCTTTGAACAGCAAATTCCCCAAAGCCTCAAGCTGGTGTTTCTCCTAGTTTATTCTTTTATTTTTGTTTTGATCCCGAGAGAATGATGGATTTGGCTATGTGCAGTTATCTATAAATCCATTCTAGGGTTTAAGAAAATGGGTAATTCCCCTGATACCCTTAGATGTTTATGTACACATCATATTCCTATGTGAGCATAAACTGGAAATGCACACATTTAGGTTACTTTAATTAGCTATTTCGGGGATCATGCATTTTTAAACACTCAATACTATTTTCATGACTCTTTTCTACTCATGCAATAAGCATGTGATCCTCAGTTTCTTTTTACAAGTTTAAGGAATCTGAAAATCTCCTTTGTATTTTTTTTCTACCTATCTATTATTTCCCTTTTATCATGCATACTATCATACCTTATTATGTAATGTAAAATTATTTACCCAAATTATTTGCCTGGAATAAATATAGTATGGAAATTTTATTTGATTCTATATATGTGTGTATATATATGTTTCTGCCTTTTTGTCAAATCAGCAACTCCTTTTATATTTAAATTAAAAATCACATATATTATGCTAATTATTTCTGGCATAATTATAAGACATATAAGCTTTTACATTAAACTTCATTTTATTTTATCTTCATATAAAACAGCAAATACCCCATATATATATTTACATAATTCTTAGAACATAAAGCTATATTTATTTTGAGTTCCAATTTTTCTTCTAATCACCTTAATTCCTTGCATTTTATCAAACAGAAGCTCCCATGCAATTTTATTTATTGCCAAATTCTTTTCTGTTTTAATGCAATATATATACATTTTATAATCTCGGAATTTCCTAACATAAATGTATATTTTTCACTTTATTTTTATTTTATTTTAGGGTCATTACAAATTATCAACCACATCTTTTTGTAGAATAACGCACCGTTTTGCTATAGTTAAACTTAATAGATTGTTTGGATATATATGTAGCAGGATAAATCACAATCCTACTATTATGTTAGTTTGGACATGTATCTGCCAATTGGTTTATATTGACATGTTATTCATTGATTTTGGGTTATGGATTTTATTTACATATCTGTTGTTTATGTAAATACTTGAGTTGCGACTTGAATGTCATTATGAAATAAATGGTAGCTTATTTAAGTACCAGTGGGATTTGCTAAGCCTCTTTCCAAATTGAACAAGTTATGAATTGGAAATCAATTTAAGATTCATAAGGATTTAAATAAATTTATTAGATTTATTAGTAAGTTTAATTGTAAATTTTATTAAGAATGTTTAAGTTAATTAATATTTAAATTAATAATGATTAAGCTAATTATCATTTTAATTAATGATTTTCTTAAGTAATTAATATTTTAAGGAATGATGTTTGGAAGTAATAATTTACTTAAATAAAGATGTTTAAATTAAATGATTGTTTATTTAACAAGGTTTAACTTAATTAATTACTTTTATAATAGGTATTTAAAGTAGAGTAATTATTTAAAAATAGTGTTTAAAGTTAATTAATCATTTAATTAATTGTTGTTTTAAGTTAATCAATTTATTTATAAATGATATTTAAATTAATTTAATTAACTTAAGAATATGCTTTTAAATAATGATATTGCTTTATAAAATGGGTTTTAAAGCTTGTAAGTTTGTTTTATAAAAGAGGTTTTTACCTAGTAAAAAGAAGTAGATAAAAGAGTTATATTTTGGCAAGATATCTTGGATTTTAGAAAGAAAGATTGAGTTTATTAAGTTTGATTGGATCACTTATATTAATCAAGTTGTGAATAAAACAAATAAGTTGGCCTAAATTTTGGTGGTATGGAAGCATTTCCTTACCTAACACCGAAGGGTTAGTTGTTTGGGATTCATAATAAACTATGTTTTCAATCACATTATTCTGTTAAAATGAATTTGAAATAAGAAACTTTCTCAACTGGTTTATGAATATACTTATACCGGTGAGATAAGTATATGAATTTAATTTTTGTAAATAATTAAAGAGATTGAACTAATAAGAGATTTCTTAAATGAGGCTTAGTGTTTTCCATGGGAAATAAAATCTATGTTTAATTGTTGTTTATTTGATTGTTAAATAACCGACTATTAATTTTTGGCCGGTTTTTAACTTTTGAAATATCTAAAGGAAACACGAGGATTATAGAATGTAGTTATCTTAGATGATACTATTGTATGTATAAACTCGTTGTGTTCTTCTAGGACAAACGATAAGGAGATCCATCAAGTCAAACGGTTAGGGGTGATTTCCGGTCTTATCTTGTCTGTTTATTCCGAAAGAACTGGAGTTGAGTTTACAGGAAATGGTCGAATGTTGGTCCGAAGAGATCGGGATCGGATAAGTACATATTATCCGAAAACCACTTCAAACCAACTCAAGCGTTCGAATTGAACACATCTTAAAGATGATCGAAGACAAAGCTCTTTGAAGTGCGAAGGCTATTTGCTACTAATCATGAGGGTGGTTCCAAAATGGATGTAGTAGAAATAGTGCCTACGGTTTTGTTCTGTCCCAAAACAAACTTGTAATGACGAATGCTAGCATTACATTGTCACTTGGAAGGTAGTGTTAGCATTCCAAGTGGGTTTGCTAAAAGGTAAAACGTAGCCTCGGGCCTCACACCCGGTAATGACTAAAGCATGGATGTGCCGTAGGGCTAACTGGGTTGCTCCCATTAGGATATGATCCTTGCCTGGTCTAGATCAGATATTTATAATTATGTTTGCTTGAGACTTGGTATGGTTGTCGGCCAGCAACTGAGGGGTGATCATATTCGATAATATCTAGGAAGGCGTAGGCCGGTCCAGAGTAGCATAGGTGCAAATGTTTTACAGCCTCGGTACATTTATCTAGAGGTGAACTATATGAAAGGTAGACTGATACCTTGTCATTGATGGAATTCACTCTCCAATACGTTCACTTTTTAGATTTGATTATATACTATGTATGCAAGAATGTAATTAATTTAACTACTTTGACTATATTCAATATTTATTTCAAACCCTAGACATTATTATAATATCACTAGATTTTCTATAGAAAATGTTTTGGTTATCGTAAGGTAAAAACCCGTCCGTATTTATGTGCGGTGTGGTCTTATGACATACCTTTGATCTTAAATGATTTATAAGTTATAATAAAATTCCTTGTGGTTTGAGTTTCTCATGCTGGTTTTATCAGACTGGTCCAGGCGTTGTTTTCTTAAAATGCTTGGGTCAACCCGACCATATTTTCCAGAATTAGCTAGACACCTTTGGAGCTTTTAGGAGATGAGCAGTGTAACGTTTACGATCTTTCGACGCTCGAAAGTCGACATCAATACGTCCACTATATCAAATGCCGCGCAATCGAATGCCGGAAAACCGAACTGTTAGGGTTAAAAAGAAGAGGTAGAAGAAGACAGAAGAAAAAGAGAACAGAAAAACAGAAACAATATCAGAATCTCACATTCGCAGCGGAACAATATATAATAGATAATCACTAGTCTTTTAAACAAAGGACTATATCAGTTTATACAATACAACAATGAGAGTCAATATACAACTCAATACAACAATGGACAGTTATATAAACTTGTCCCCATACAGAATACACAGCGGAATAAATAAATAAGTACGAGTATACATCTCGCCATCCAGCTCGTCTCCAAAGCTCCAGAATATCCAGAATATCCTGATAACATAACTCTAGGCTGCCCATGTGGAAAATTATGGGCACCCAGAGTTTAGAAAGGGAACAATAAACTCCAGGCCAGTCATGGTGACTGGTGTGAGATCGTAAAACAGTTATTTTCACAAAGAAAATAAAAGAAATTCGCAATGCTTTTGGAAAATGAAACTACCATAAGACCTCCCGCTACACACACAATGCAAACGTAGAATTGGAGGAGATTTCTTCTTATGATAGTCAAATATGCTTAATACGAGAAAGCACTTTTGATATTATTATTAGTGCATAGTGTGAAAAACATTTCGAAAGTATAATATTAATCTTAGCCAACATACAACCATTATTGTATGCCTACTATAGCTACTATGTTCAATAGCAGGTTACCGCCACATTCCATAGCAGGTTATACAACTAAAACCGTACAAGGTTCGTATTGTTTCTTTGGATTTTCCAACAAATGGTCAAGCTAAGGAACTTCCTACTGCCACATGGGTACGCCTCTGGCAGGACATCCCGAGAACTAACTAACTCTCTGCCAACACAAGGCCGGGTTACCTCTTACACTAGGTAACTACTACACGAATATGCCACCCCACGGTCCTTTAGGACCTTTATCCGAGGCGCCTCAATCACAAAGCAACAATCACACAGTAAATAAGATTGATGCAACCACACAGGTAAAGCATCTGGGCTCCATACCATGATACCACCTTTTTCCAGAAGGAAATGACATACCGTAAAGGGCGCGACCCTCATAACCTTGCCGCATTTTCCTGTTTTGACCATTTCCGGGGTGTGAGGTCCGATGAGGTCTCGTCCACAAAGCTACGCTTTTTCACAAATCCATGCTTTGATCAAAAATGATCAACAAATGATCAGCAACACACGACAACACTTAGCATGCCACACTACCAAATTGGGAGTATATCACTGATAACCTTCAACTACATAACCTCTGAGCTCGTACGTCTTAGAGAAGGGTGTTAAGCTAAGAGAATAAATTCTCCGCCACCAACAGATATGTATTTGAAAGAAATAAGCTTTATATCTCAAAGTGTAGTGTTATACATACAACCATACAAGTCTGTTCCGGGTTCAAACAGAACCGAAGGCACTTCCAAAGAAGCTCTTGCAATCCGGGTATTCACAATCCCGATCAGACTTCCCATCACAAGAAGAGTGATATAAATCCCTATACCGGAGCAACTCAGTGCATAGACATTCGACAGGTTGTCCTTTCATTTTTGAAAATACCCGGTCATCACACCGGTCTTTAAATGTTATCCATTCATGTCGTATCATTATTCGGAATGGGTTATATGACACAAAGTCCTCTCCCGGCTAAACCGAATAATGAGCCTTTGTTTTAAAAACAAATTCAAGTGCCATTTCAAAGGCAAATATTGATAGTCGGTTATTTAACTATCAAACAACATTCACAACAATCAACCAATTTAAATAATTTTCCCAAATTATTAAATTTCAAATATCTTCGTAAGATATATATATTTTCCACACTTCATCACTATGAAAACAAATTTCAAATCATTTTTCAGTCTTGGAATAAAAATTCCAGATATTATTTATTTCCCTTTTTCTTTATAAATTCCATTGTGAATTTAAATTTCCAAATATTCACTTATAAACGATTTTCAAATCGTTTTCCAAATATTCACTTTCAAACACCAAATCAAATTCCAAATTGATTTCAAAATTTACATCAACACGAAATCAATTACAAATTGATTTCAAAATACATTTCAACACAAATCATTTTTTTTCCATTCAAACACCAAATCAATTTTCATATTGATTTCCCAAAGATTTATTTTCAAATACTAAATCAATTATCAATTGGATTTCAAACAAATTTATCACCTTTTTAAATAAACCCCTTTACTCTTTCCAAATTATTTAAAATTCCATTTTCAATGAAATTCTTCAACATTTAAACAATATTTTTCAAAATCCCTTTTTATAAAAAAAAATCCTTTCCCATAATTTGGAAATAATTCGATAAGATTACAAAAATCAACTTTATACTTTTAAATTCCTTCTTTTAAATTCACCCAATTTTTCAAAAGAAATTCACTTTAAATTTCATACTTTAATTTCAAAAATCCAATTTTATTTATTCTGCTATCCAACGATATCAAAAATACATTCGGCTAAATTATAGCCTTCAACAAATTCAATCATAGATATAATCATACACAGATTATTAATAAATCAACACACAATATTGAAACAAATTCAAATATTTGAGGAATCCAGTTGGATCCCTCCAACCTGTTTCCCTGCATCCACAGATGTTAGCACAATACCCATTCCACTTCGAGGTGGAATATCGCGGTATATGGGTTTTATCAAATATCACCCGCTATTATACGGCGCATAGGGTCTCATCCGCTATATAATGCGGGAAATCAACAACTCCAATATATATATATATATATATATATATATATATATATATTGCTATATACTACTATATATACTATCACAATCAGGCAATCAATCAATAACTGCAATTCAATTTAACTGGAGTGAGAAGATCTCACCTTTGCTTTTTATTTTGCTGTCCATTTCCAATTCGACTTGTTTTCTCGATTTATAGACCTTGTAAAAACAATTTACACAGTTCATTAATATTTGAAAAAAATCGAATAACCAATTTTCATTGGGTAAATTTAATTATCCAATGATTTTATTTTAACCCAATTTCTTTTAAAAGATTATTTTTGGTAACTAAAATAATTAAATAAGTTAACTAATAAATGAACCTCCATAATACATTATTTTTAAAATAAACTAGTAGTTTTAAAATGTGAATATGTATATTTATTTTCCTTTGAAACTATATATGTATATACTTATAAAAGTAATCTATATATATATCTCATAAAAATTTAATTTTTATGTAAACTTTTCAAACATTGTAAAATTCATATTTTTCTTTCTCCAAAACCTTTTCTATACATATATATTGTATATATTTTTAATCTCAATAGTAAATTGATGTATTACATATTTTTTTTCCAAATCTATACATATGTTCATTAAAATACAACTGTTTTGCATTTTCTGTTAACTAAAATCACATCTATATGAGAGTATATATATTTTATTAAGTTAGATTAAACGAGATGATATACCTCACTGCCAATGAACTGCCCAACATCTCCGCCCCATCGACCCGCTCGTACGAACGCGACCCCATTCGCGAGCCTCCCCTGTCATCTCGTACGCGAGATCGAACTCGCCAATACTAACCACGTCGTGCCGCCACGAGGCAACCATACCTCCCCACTTCATCATCGATGCCGCACTAAACTTCCCCCAAATCACTTCGACTCCGTCGCTCTTGAGCTCAGGCAGCCTGGCCGCCGCCTCCTACGTCGCGATCCATGAATGCGACCACCAGACTTCGCCACTCCCTCGCGAACGTCCACTTGAGACCATCGCGAAGACGAACCACTGCTTCGATTCGCCTCGATATTTTTCGTTCGATCGATTCGATTTGAGTTGCCGTTTTTTTTCTTTTCGTTCTGATGATTTTTTTCGAGTTGAAGAATGAAAGGTGAAGTTTTGAACAGGTGAGGGAAGGGAAGGTTGCTCCTTTAATTTTGAATGAGAATTTTAAGAGAAGGGCGGCCATTTTTTTTCTCGTTTGCTTGGATCGATTTATTATTACTGAAGAAAAAGGAAGGCCGGTTGATTAGAAAAAAAGGAGAAAGACGCGACTAAAAGCGTGAAGGAGGGGTTTGGGTACAATGCTTTGTCGGTTAAGACTTGACTCTGAAGTGAAAGAATGTCGGCTGGTGAAGGTTGCTTGTACAAGGATATAAATATATATATTTTAAATTGAATTTCAAATTATCTCAATGAATGCAACAAAAAATCTCAACATCCTATCGAGGCGTGCCACTGGGCGTTTATAATGTTATACGCCTATTCCGAACACAATGGAAAAGGTTTCGAGTCCAAATTCGATCGTATGGAGAAGATAGCTTTTTGGACCAGTTATAATATTAAATTTCGATATATTTTAGCGCGTTTGCTTATCGTAGGGCCAAACGATCACTCCAAACATTACGAAAATTGAAATCCGATAATAATACAATATTATGGATCCAATGAAACTAGTTTCGTCGAATTCCAAGACTATGCCCTCGAAGGCAATGTTTAAATATCGATTTAAACGATAAAATTCAAAATTGAACAAATTACTTTCAAATTCAATTCTGAAGCTCAGTATCATAAATATGAATTTTCTAAGCCTTCAAATTATTTTTAATCAGCTTAAAACTGAAGATACAATATTTTACCCAACTTTCAGTAATTAAATTCAATAATTAAATTGTCAAATTCATTCTGATATTTGAATTTCCAATTAAACTAACTTCCAGATATTTAAAATTAATTAAATATCCTGATTTCCAATATCAAAAAATTCAGGGTCGTTACATTCTTCCCCCCTTAAAAGAATTTCGTCCCAAAATTACAAGTGAAGAAGAATGCTTCATCCCGTTTACCATTTTCCCAAAACCAAACAGTTTTATCAACTTATCAACCCAAATCTTTTTATTAAAGATCATCATTTCAACTAACTGTCCAAATCTTAACCATAGTTTCCAAACAAGTTTATTTACTTCACAATTCAAATTTAAACTTAAATTCAAATTTTAAATTATCCAAAATTTCTCAAAAATTTTCTAACTCTCTAAATTTTCGAAAAATTCCGCCAGCGTCTCCTTTGCGCGCCTAGCTCGGTACAACTACAAAATGTCCCTACGGACTCCCAAATTCCAATAGAAAACAAAATGCCAAGTGGAAAAATCAAAAATCCAATCAAATTTCATACTGAAATTTTTAAATACATACCTTATTGTCGAGCAATTTCAAATTTACCTTCGAAATCATAAATCCAATTCCCTTTTGCTATAGCCTTTATAATCCCAGTATACTTTACTTAACAACAATGTCCAAATTTACTTATTGGATTCCCAATACCCATTTACTTAAGAATTTTCTCCATTCATTTCTTAAGTTCAATATAAGTATTTACATACTTCTTATATTTATTTTCACTTCACTAACAAAGTTATATATTCATTTCCATTCAACTTTGCATTTTCAATCCCATTTGAATTCAATTTACAATTTTAATTCTATTTGAATTCATTTTATCTTCAAAAACCAAAAATTCACTTAGTGAAAACTCGATATTCACCTTTTCCAAAGCTTTCAACTTCGACCAAAACAATGGTTTTCATTTTCTAGTTCAATTCCTAAGTTTCCATTACAATTTGAAAATCAATTTTTTCCGTTAACAAAAATTTTCCAAATTTTTTTCTAAATTCCAAAAATTTTAGAAAATTTTGACGGAGTCTCCTTTGTACGGATGAGCTTTTGCAATTTGACAAAAGATATAAATATATATACATCGACCCATTTGGTCGGAAAAACAAAAACAGTTCATATTTCCTATTTTTTATTGCGTAGGCGTACCTTTATTTTTAAGCAAAGCGGCTTATTTATTTAGCTATTTGCGCGACCAAAATGCAGCAAAACAGCTTCCAAAAACCTGTACTTACTCAATTTAAACAGGTAAGTGACATATATAAGAAATCTATTAACATTTCATTTATTTTCAATAGCAAATACATAGATTTCATAAGCAATACATCCAAAACAATTTCCATTAGCAATTTATAAAGTTTCAATGCAAATTAAATTGCTTTCATCTAATTTACATTCAATTCAATGGTTTACAATGCAATTCCTTATATTCAATTCATTTCTAAATGAATCTAACTCATATCCCTTTCAATTGATTCCAAAATCAATTTCATTTGCTTTTATTAACTCATAGATTTTGATACAATTTCGTTTGCGTCAAACGACAATCGTTTCTATGCAAATTTTGGCGATATTCACTTAATAGAATATCTAATCTAGTTTATAACTAATTTAAATTGATACCAACTCAATTTATTTTAATTCCATTTCATTTTCAATTGATTCCATTCAATTCAATTTGCATTCTATTTTCACATTTGGTTTATTTCATTAATCCAAACAAATTTCATTCAAAACCATTTCACAAAATTTAGCTCACAACTCAACTTTAATTTAACTAATTCAACTTCCAATTCCTTATTTCATGAATTAATAAACTATCAAGTTTGTTTACTTGAATTCAATCCATTTTATTTTATTTCCAAGTTTGGATTTTTCTTCGACTTAATTCAAATCAAATCTCATTTCATTTTTCAATTCCAATTCATTTATTTACAAATGTATCTTCATTTGTTCATTTACTTATTCACAATTTCCAGTTTTCCAATATTTCTCTGGAATTCTATTTTCAATTATAAATCACATTTACAATTTTCATTTACAAATCTCATTCGTATATGAATTCATTTTCTTATCCTTTCAATTCATAATTATAAATTTCATTTGTTAAATGAATTTATCTCTAAATCTTTGGTTATACCATTATTTCTTATTCAATTTCCATATAACAATGATAATATTCAATATTATCACTTTCTAACAACCAAGCATCCATATACTATAATAATTCATAGAAAATCATTTCTTTTCTATACAAAAATAGTTTTGGGTAAAATTATTTCATTTACCCTATTTAAAAACAATACTGTGTTAGTTTATCTTGTTTAAGAGTTTAGAAACCCCTATCGATTATAGTTGGCCAGACTGCACCGACCAGAATCTATAAACAATCAACCGATAAGTAAACACAATACAAAACAAATTTTATATTCACTAACAAATACGTGCTCATATCTATTATTACACTCACACTCATCCTAGAGTACTATTGACTCTATCTCTAATGAGTAACACCCAACAGAGCCAAGGTTGTCGCTTAACCGGCTGCTCTGATACCACATGTAACGTTTATGATCTTTCGACGCTCAAAAGTCGACATCAATACGTCCACTGTATCAAATGCCGCTCAATCGAATGCCGGAAAATCGAACTGTTAGGGTTAAAAAGAAGAGGTAGAAGAAGACAGAAGAAAAAGAGAATAGAAAAACAGAAACAGAAACAATATCAGAATCTCACATTCGCAGCGGAACAATATATAATAGATAATCGCTAGTCTTTTAAACAAAGGACTATATCAGTTTATAAAATACAACAATGAGAGTCAATATGCAACTCAATACAACAATGGACAGTTATATAAACTTGTCCCCATACATAATACACAGCGGAATAAATAAATAAGTACGAGTGTACGTCTCGCCATCCAACTCGTCTCCAAAGCTCCAGAATATCCAGAATATCCTGATAACATAACTCTAGGCTGCCTATATGGAAAATTATGGGCACCCAGAGTTTAGAAAGGGAACAATAAACTCCAGGTCAGTCATGGTGACTGGTGTGAGATCGTAAAACAGTTATTTTCACAAAGAAAATAAAAGAAATTCGCAATGCTTTTGGAAAATGAAACTACCATAAGACCTTCTGCCACACACACAATGCAAACGCAGAATTGGAGGAGATTTCTTCTTATGATAGTCAAATATGCTTAATACGAGAAAGCTCTTTTGATATTATTATTAGTGCATAGTGCGAAAAACATTTCGAAAGTATAATATTAATCTTAGCCAACATACAACCATTATTGTATGCCTACTATAGCTACTATGTTCAATAGCAGGTTACCGCCACATTCCATAGCAGGTTATACAACTAAAACCGTACAAGGTTCGTATTGTTTCTTTGGATTTTCCAACAAATGGTCAGGCTAAGGAACTTCCTACTGCCACATGGGTACGCCTCTGGCGGGACGTCCCAAGAACTAACTAGCTCTCTGCCAACACAAGGTCGGGTTACCTCTTACACTAGTTAACTACTACACGAATATGCCACCCCCAAGTCCTTTGGGACCTTTATCCGAGGCGCCTCGATCACAAAGCAACAATCACACAGTAAATAAGATTGATGCAACCACATAGGTAAAGCATCTGGGCTCCATACCATGATACCACCTTTTTCCAGAAGGAAATGACATACCCTAAAGGGTGCGACCCTCATAACCTTGCTGCATTTTCCTATTTTGACCATTTCCGGGGTGTGAGGTCCGATGAGGTCTCGTCCACAAAGCTACGCTTTTTCACAAAGCCATGCTTTGATAAAAAATGATCAACAAATGATCAGCAACACACAACAACACTTAGCATGCCACACTACCAAATTGGGAGTATATCACTGATAACCTTCAACTACATAACCTCTGAGCTCGTACGTCTCAGAGAAGGGTATTAAGCTAAGAGAATAAATTCTCCGCCACCAACAGATATGTATTTGAAAGAAATCAGCTTTATATCTCAAAGTGTAGTGTTAGACATACAACCATACAAGTCTGTTCCGGGTACAAACAGAACCGAAGGCACTTCCAAAGAAGCTCTTGCAATCTGGGTATTCACAATCCCGATCGGACTTCCCATCACAAGAAGAGTGATATAAATCCCTATACTGGAGCAACTCGGTGCAGAGACATTCGACAGGTTGTCCTTTCATTATTCGGAATGGGTTATATGACACAAAGTCCTCTCCCGGCTAAACCGAATAATGAGCGTTTGTTTTAAAAACAAATTCAAGTGCCATTTCAAAGGCAAATATTGATAGTCGGTTATTTAACTATCAAACAACATTCACAACAATCAACCAATTTAAATAATTTTCCCAAATTATTAAATTTCAAAAATCTTCGTAAGATATATATATTTTCCACACTTCATCACTTTGAAAACAAATTTCAAATCATTTTTCACTCTTGGAATAAAAATTCCAGATATTACTTATTTCCCTTTTTCTTTATAAATTCCATTGTGAATTTAAATTTCCAAATATTCACTTATACACGATTTTCAAATCGTTTTCCAAATATTCACTTTCAAACACCAAATCAAATTCCAAATTGATTTCAAAATTTACTTTAACACGAAATCAATTACAAATTGGTTTCAAAATTCATTTCAACACAATTAAATTTTATTTCCATTCAAACACCAAATCAATTTTCATATTGATTTCCCAAATATTTATTTTCAAATACTAAATCAATTATCAATTGGATTTCAAACAAATTTATCACCTTTTTAAACAAACCCCTTTACTCTTTCCAAATTATTTAAAATTCCATTTTCAATGAAATTCTTCAACTTTTAAACAATATTTTTCAAAATCCCTTTTTATAAAAAAATCCTTTCCCATAATTTGTAAATAATTCGATAAGATTACAAAAATCAACTTTATGCTTTTAAATTCCTTCTTTTAAATTCACCCAATTTTTCAAAAGAAATTCACTTTAAATTTCATACTTTAATTTCAAAAATCCAATTTTATTTATTCTGCTATCCAACGATACCAAAAATACATTCGGCTAAATTATAGCCTTCAACAAATTCAATCACAGATATAATCATACATAGATTATTAATAAATCAACACACAATATTGAAACAAATTCAAATATTTGAGGAATCCAGTTGGATCCCTCCAACCTGTTTCCCTGCATCCACAGATGTTAGCACAATACCCAATCCACTTCGAGGTGGAATATCGCGGTATATGGGTTTTATCAAATATCACCCGCTGTTATGCGGCGCATAGGGTCTCATCCGCTATATAATGCGGGAAATCAACAACTCCAATATATATATATTGCTATATACTACTATATATACTATCACAATCAGGCAATCAATCAATAACTGCAATTCAATTTAATTGGAGTGAGAATATCTCACCTTTGCTTTTTATTTTGCAGTCCATTTCCAATTCGACTTGTTTTCTCGATTTATAGACCTTGTAAAAACAATTTACACACTTCATTAATATTTGAAAAAAATCGAAAAACCAATTTTCGTTGGGTAAATTTAATTATCCAATGATTTTATTTTAACCCAATTTCTTTTAAAAGATTATTTTTGGTAACTAAAATAATTAAATAAGTTAACTAATAAATGAACCTCCATAATACATTATTTTTAAAATAAACTAGTAGTTTTAAAATGTGAATATGTATATTTATTTTCCTTTGAAACTATATATGTATATACTTATAAAAGTAATATATATATATATATATATATCTCATAAAATCTAATTTTTATGTAAACTTTTCAAACATTGTAAAATTCCTATTTTTCTTTCTCCAAAACCTTGTCTATACATATATATTGTATATATTTTTAAATTTCAACAGTAAATTGATGTATTACATATTTTTTTTTTCCAAATCTATACATATGTTCATTAAAACACAACTGTTTTGCATTTTCTATTAACTAAAATCACGTCTATATGAGAGTGTATATATATATATATTATTAAGTTAGATTAAACGAGATGATATACCTCAATGCCAACGAACTGCCCAACATCTTCGCCCCATCGACCTGCTCGTACGAACGCGACCCCATTCGCGAGCCTCCTTTGTCATCTCGCACGCGAGATCGAACTCGCCAATACTAACCACGTCATGCCGCCACGAGGCAACCAGACCTCCCCACTTCATCATCGATTCCGCATTGAACTTCCCCCAAATCACTTCGACTCCGTAGTTCTCGAGCTCAGGCAGCCTGGCCGCCGCCTCCTACGTCGCGATCCACGAATGCAACCACCAGAATTCGCCACTTCCTCGCAAACGTCCACTCGAGACCATCGCGAATACGAACCACTGATTTGATTCGCCTTGATATTTTTCGTTCGATCGATTCGATTTGAGTTGCCGTTTTTTTTCTTTTCGTTCTGATGATTTTTTCGAGTTGAAGAATGAAAGGTGATGTTTTGAACAGGTGAGGGAAATGAAGGTTGCTCCTTTAATTTTGAATGAGAATTTTAAGAGAAGGGTGGCCATTTTTTTCTCGTTTGCTTGGATCGATTTATTATTACTAAAGAAAAAGGAAGGACGGTTGATTAGAAAAAAAAGGAGAAAGACGTGACTAAAAGCGTGAAGGAGGGGTTTGGGTATAATGCTTTGTCGGTTAAGACTTGACTCTGAAGTGAAAGAATGTCGGATGGTGAAGGTTGCTTGTACAAGGATATAAATATATATTTTAAATTGAATTTCAAATTATCTCAATGAATGCATCTAAAAATCTCGACTTCCTATCGAGGCGTGCCGCTAGGCGTTTATAATGTTATACGCCTATTCCGAACACAATGGAAAAGGTTTCGAGTCCAAATTCGATCGTATGGAGAAGATAGCTTTTTGGACCAGTTATAATATTAAATTTTGATATATTTTTAGCGCGTTTGCTTATCATACGACCAAACGAAAATTGAAATCCGATAATAATACAATATTACGGATCCAATGAAACTAGTTTCGTCGAATTCCGAGACCGTGCCCCGGAAGGCTATTTTTAAATATGATTTAAACGATAAAATTCAAAATTGAACAAATTACTTTCAAATTCAATTCTGAAGCTTCCATTACCTTCAGTATCATAAATATGAATTTTCTAGGCCTTCAAATTATTTTTAATCAGCTTAAAACTGAAGATACAATATTTTACCCAACTTTCAGTAATTAAATTGTCAAATTCATTCTGATATTTGAATTTCCAATTAAACTAACTTCCAGATATTTAAAATCAATTAAATATCCTGATTTCCAATGTCAAAAAATTCAGCGTCGTTACAAGCAGGATGCCTCAAAGACGTACTTTCGTATTTTCTTTTATTTTCCGCAATTTGTTCTTATTGTAGTTGTCAGCAATTGTAACAACGGGTTGTTACAACTGTCTAGGCTAATGATGGATTAGTGTTATACTCTAATTTATGTATGTATATTAAAGTCTCTTTCTTTTTGTAGTATTATATATTACTCATCACGTTTTTGTGAGACTCTGTCTTCCTTCTTCTTTTCTTTTTCACCGACAAGCCGTTTTTCTGGCACTTGGATGCTTGGCACGTGAATACCGTGGATGTATTAATGTCGACTTCCGAAGGTCGAAGAGGCGAGTCGTTACAATAATGATACACAAACTTTCACATGCCCTCTCTAGCATATACACATAAATTCCCTACCCATGTGTCTCAACCAAAGTGTACCGGTAGTTCCACCAATACACAACCAAAGTCAACCATAATATCTTGCATATACATGATTTATAGAAAAACATAGCAAAAATACATGCTAAGCTAGACAAACAACTCGGGATAAGTCATCTTGACTTTATCCTCCGTTTCCCATATACAATCATCTTGGCCATCACTCCACCGAATCCTCAAAAGTTTTGCTTCCTTATTCCAAAGCTTCTCTACACATCAGCCTACGATCCTAGTTGGTTTTCTTACGTAATTCATGTTTGGATCAACAACTGTAACGGCCCATTATTTTGGACCATTCAAATCGACAATAAATCCACACATGCCGGACTTGAATAATTCAGAACAATGGATTGTAAATAAAATTTGGAAAACTCAGCATATGCAGTAAATAAAATAATCACAGATCATAGACACAGAGTAATATAACAATAATGCAGCGGAAACAAAAGAATAGTAGTTCATGAAGCTACTATATATATATATATATATATATATATATAAAAATAGAGTTATATAAGATACAATAGAGATCTCGAATACATAGATGTCTCAATAAAATAGTCAAAATACAAGATCAGAATACATCACTGGAATCAACTGAATAACTAAAAGTTGGATAGATGGCTGGATCACCAAGCGAAGCTCCAACTCCAAAGGTGTGACGACCGCCCATGACCCCTGCACCGAATCTAAAGATAGAGCGCTGTAAAGAGTGCCAGGCGACCATGGACGATTGCCAAGGTAAGATTTAAAACAACAGAATCTATCGTATTACTCACAGCGCATGGACAAAATACAATAGAACATATGTATAGTGAAGCTTTACAGAACAAAATGACATCATATAAAACTCCATAATAGTTGAATACAAGCATCCACATAGTCAATACATCTAGCCTCACTACATATCTCTCAGAGAATACAAAACAACGGAATATCCAGTACATATAATAAGAAGAGAATATGCCACCCTCCGGCTCGTCTTCGATATCAGCATCGTGAGAAGAGAACAGCACCTGTCACCTGCTACCTAGTCTGCCCGTCCCAAAATGGACGAACAGCCCAAGGCAATAAGAATTAAAACATAAAGCCTTGAGTCAGACAACAGTCTTAGTGAGTAGTAAATTAACTAACAACATACCAAAAGAGCATAAAGGAAAAAGGAATAGGAATACAACCCTCCCACTCCAACCTCATTCTACAGTGATAGCCCCCAGACACACACTAAGCAGAAGCAAACATAGCAGAGCATACAATTTAAAGTAAAGCTACTATCACTCGAATCATTGCTTCGATATCACCGTTAATTGAATGACCGGCACATTCTTTCAGCCGTCCGTCAAGGGCTAATGGAAACCCCGGTTCTAGACATAACTCCCGCACGTCGTCGCAGCCCGTGCCTAGGACTATCGAATCTGCCCAGAGTACTCGACCATCAACAGTTGGCCGTTGGGACTATCGAATCTGCCCAAACGTACTCTTGCTTAGAGCATGCTAGAACCTTCAACAACGATGCTATCCAAGCCTCCTAGTCATCCTCCTCGACGACTATTCTCATATCCATTCATTATCCTCAACTCGAATCATATCACCGAGTTATCAACATGCTTGGAATGATCCCGTCTGGATTAGACCAAGTCTTCATCACATGATTGCCTCGCTTCATTACATCCTCGCAAAGCCTCATTTCATCATCACATCATCAAATCTATGCATAAGAGCTTCATCATCCCGCTACATATGCCACGAGCAGCTTTCCCAATTCAAGAGCCTTTCCCTTAGCTTTTGAATCGTCTTCGGTCTAAATCTAATCATCAATCATCTAGTTCATAACAATCAATCAAATCAAACATCAATCCAAACAATCAAGCATTCAAATATGATCTAAGTAGACAATTATAACAATAATGGCATTTTCGTAATTAAAGAGTTGAAAGTCCAATAAGCATGAAAACATGGATTATATCTCTACAAACTTGATGAATGAACTTGCATAGGTTAACATATGATAAAATGGATGTAACATCATCATGAACAATGGATCTATATGGATCTACACTTAGGATGAAGAAAATGCATGGAAATCACTATTTTAACACCAAATTGAGCCAACAATCCGATATACTCCTTTGGATCCGTGTGAGAGATAATCACCACTCACCAAATCACCTAAACAAACCCAAATCAACACGCTTCAGATCTGGACAGCAAAGGATCAAGCTTGATCTATCACGAATCCGCTTCAAACGAAGAAATCTCTCTTGAAAAGATGAAGATCTTCAACTTTTAGCTCTTGGATCTTCAATCTTGATCTTCGATTTGGATGGATGGAAGCACTAGATTAGAGTGGAGAAAAGAAGTGAAGAAGTGTAGAAGTCGAGCTCTAAAAATGGCAGCACTTCGTCGCTTCAAAATCCGGATCCCAAAAAGTGAGAACAACCCCTCCTATTTATAGCTGAAAACTGCCCTTAAGTCGTAACTAGTCTATCTCCTAAGTCGTTTCCGACTCACGACTCAAGCCCCTACGACTCAACAACCCCCTACGACTTAACCAAGCTACGAGTCAACACACGCTCCTACGACTTAATCCTCATATGTCTACGACTCACGATAAAACAGCCATCTCCTAAGTCGTATACGACTTATAGCATCTTCCGACTCAACACAAAGGCTACGACTCATCAGAAGATACAACTTAACAAAGAGTTCAACCTACGACTCATCAAATAACTGGTACGACTCATCAGACAACATGAGTACGACTCATCACCTTAACTTGGGTATACGACTCAACCACTAAGTCGGTTGCGACTTAACACCTTCGTCTATATGACTTAACGACTTAACAACCTGCTGGGATACGACTTAGCTGGTTAGACGAGACAACTCATTCTACGACTTATTAGTTAACTCGGTCACGACTTATACTTGGCAGAAGATACGACTCATCACATCTATGCTTCTACGACTTATGACCGCTAACTCCTCAGTCGTTCACGACTCAATCAGCTTACTGGAATACGACTCATCGAACAAACACTTAACTCGGCACCGACTTATGAATGCATGTGACCTAACATATGACTCGGTCACGACTTAACCCCTTAGGTCGCCTACGACCTAACCAAAGCCAACAACTAGCCTTCCTTAAGTCGTCTAACGACCTAACTCCAAGCCCTGTGTCAACCCTCCCACCTCCTAAGTCGTATACGACTCACGACTTATCCTAAGTCGTGAACGACTTAGGACTTAGCCAAAAATTGCCTAAAATCTGAGTTGGCTCAAAAATGCTAAAATCCAGATTCTTGACCAACTTTTCGATCCGTAAAATACGGGTCGTTACATTCTTCCCCCCTTAGGTATTTCGCCCCCAAAATTCCAAACAAACAAAGCAATCAAAGACTATTCTGTACGCCTACCAACCATAACAATCAGCAAACCATGCATCCATTCTAGCTTAGCGTACAGAATTCTAAGACTTAGAACAAGTTACAATGTTGTTAGATGATACGACACCTAAGGGCCATACCTCGAAGAGTTCAGGATGAGCTGCCTTCATCCTCTCTTCCACCTCCCACGTACAGTCGTTATCATCATCACTCCATTGTATCTTGAGCAACTTAACCACCTTCCTCCTAAGCTGTTTCGTGTCAGTTTCAACAACACGAAGCGGCTTACGAGGTCTTCTATCGACTGGATCAACTTCTAAGTCTTCACAGCTATCAGCAGAAACTACCGTACTCGAGTCGTGCACATACTTCCGTAGATATGATACATGAAAAACATTGTGCACACTCGACATCTTCTCTGGCAACTCCAATCTGTAAGCGAGCTTTCCAATTCGCTCGATAATCGGGAATGGTCCAACAAATCTCGGAGTCAATTTTCCTTTCCTCCCGAATCGAATAACATTCTTCAGTGGAGAAATCTTCACAAAAACCATATCTCCAATGTCGAATTCTAAATCCTTACGACGCTTATCGGCATAACTCTTCTGACGGTCTTGGGCTGCCTTCATTCGTTGCCGAATGATTTCTATACAATCCGAAGTCTGCCGAATCATCTCTGGCCCAAGTATCAACTTTTCTCCAGTTTCCAACCAACATGTCGGAGAGTTACACGGTCTTCCATACAATGCCTCATACGGTGCCATACCAATGCTTGACTGGTAACTGTTGTTGTACGCAAACTCCACCAAATGAAGGTGATCTTCCCATGATCCTCCGAAATCCAAAACACAAGCTCTGAGGAGATCTTCCAAAACTCGGTTGACTCTCTCAGTCTGACCATCTGTTTGAGGGTGATAAGCTGTACTCAAATACAACTCGGTTCCCAAAACTTCCTGGAAGCTCCTCCAAAATCCACTAGTGAACAATGGATCTCGATCGCTCACTATACTCTTCGGAATACCATGGAATCGGACTATCCACTTAACATACAACTCAGCTAACTTTGATGCAGTCCTAGTCGATCGAACAGGAATGAATCGTGCACTCTTTGTCAGACGATCTACAATGACCCAAATCCCTTCATTTCCCGTTCTGGTTCTAGGCAATCCATCGATAAAATCCATCGACACTTGTTCCCACTTCCATGTAGGAACTTCTAATGGTTGAAGCAATCCGCTTGGCTTCTTCTGTTCGGCCTTCACCAATTGGCAGTTCATGCATTTGGAAATAAAATTTCCAACATCCTTCTTCATACCTTCCCAGTAGTAGGTTCTCTTCATGTCCCGATACATCTTATTTCCACCTGGATGAATTGTCAACTTCGAGTGATGACTTTCCTTTAAAACTTCACTCCTCAATTCATCTATATCGGGAACAACTAGTCGTCCTTGCTTTCGAAGCCAACCCTCTCGATCGACCTCGAATCCTTTATCCTTTTCTGGATCCAATCCAGATTCCAATTCACGGATAATCTTGACAAGCTTATCATCTCGCTTTTGGCTCTCGCCAATCCTTTCCACAAGAGTGGGTCTTATTGATAAGTTTGCCAACATCTTAGGTTCCAATTCGCATCTAGGCCTGAAGTCAAATCCAGCTAAATACTCGAGATTCTTCCATTCGGAAAACATGGCTCCCAATCCTGCATGTCTTTGACTTAACGCATCTGCCACTGCGTTACCTTTTCCCGGAGTATAAGCTATACCAAAATCATATGATGCCAAAAACTCTAGCCAACGTTGCTGCCGAAGATTCAAATCCTTTTAGGAGAAAAGATACTTCAAAGATTTATGATCTGTAAACAACTCGAATCGAACTCCCAATAGATAATGTCTCCACATCTTCAGAGCAAATACAATCGCCGCTAATTCCAAATCATGAGTTGGGTAATTCCTTTCATGCGGCTTCAGTTGTCGACTGGCATACGCAACAACTTTATCCTTCTGCATCAGCACTGCTCCAAGTCCAGTACCACATGCGTCGGTGTAAACCACCATCTCATCATTCCCACTTGGAATAGTCAAAACAGGAGCACTCGTCAATCTCTCTTTTAGGATTCCGAAAGCTTGCTCACACTTAGCATCCCAACTGAACACTTGGTTCGTCTTCGTCAATCCTGTTAATGGAGCAGCTACCTTGGAGAAGTCTTTGATAAACCGTCGATAATATCCTGCTAATCCAAGAAAACTTCTCACATCAGATGCATTCTTAGGTCTAATCCAATCCTGGATTGCTGCCACGTTAGCGGGATCAACCGCTATTCCACTTCCAGAAATAACATGGCCTAAGAACCTCACTTCACTCGTCCAGAAGTGACACTTCGAAAACTTAGCCTTCAGCTGATGTTTCCGCAAGATTTCCAAAACCATACACAAGTGCGTCTTGTGCTCCTCTTCCGTTCTGGAATAAATCAGAATATCATCCACGAACACAAGTATGAACTTGTTCAACTGATCTCTGAACACTCTATTCATAAGATCCACAAAATATGCTGGCGCGTTAGTCAATCCAAACGGCATTACCAGCCACTCAAAGAAACCGGATGGTGTCCTAAAAGCAGTCTTCGGCACACTATCCTTAGCCACTCTCAACTGGTGAAATCCCGTTGCCAAATCCATCTGAGAAAACACCTTAGCTTCGTGAAGCTGATCAAACAAGTCATCTATTCTCGGCAATGGATACTTGTTCTTCTTAGTCACCTTATTCAGCTCACGATAATCGACGCACAATCTCAACGACCCATCTGCCTTGGTTGCAAACACAACTGGTGCACCCCACTCGGACACACTACGCCGAATGAATCCCTTCTGCAAAAGATCATCAACTTGCACCCTCAACTCCTGCTGTTCCCTAGGCGCCATCCGCCTAAGAGGCATCACAACAGGTCTGGCTCCTTCAACTAGATCTATACGAAACTCGATCTCTCTATGCGGCGGCAACCCTTTGACTTCGTCAAAGACATCCTCAAACCCATTTGCGATTGGCACTAAAGACAGTCCATCCCGTGGAACAACTAGCGAATACATGAAGCTCATGAAGACGCCTTCCTCATGCTTACATCGTATCACAACCTTTCGCCCCTCCACATTCTCGACTGTCACTTCCAGCCTTTCGCAATCAACCTTTGCCGCATACTTCCTAAGCCAGTCCATACCCAAGATAATTCCGAACCCCGCAAAGTTCAGAACAAAACAATCACAAACAAAAGAGCAACAATGACTCGATACAACTAGACCACGGCATAACATACACAAACAAGACGAACCCCCAACTGGATTAGTCACAACCAATGGCCTATCAACAATATCCGGTGCCAAACCTAACCGGCCTACGAGTTCATTACAAACAAATGAATGCGACGCTCCAGTATCAAACAGAACTCTAACTGGAACACCACATAGGAAAAGAGTACCTTGAACAACCACACTCTTTCCCTTCTCTTCAGCAGTAGGAGCTTTCGAAGACGACGGAACAGCTCCTAAAGCATAGGCTTGTACAATCTGCCTGTCCTTCCTTGGTTCTGGACAATTCTTCCTGAAATGCCCCGGCTTGTCACAGTTATGACACTTCATCGGCACCTTAGGATTCTTACAATCCTTCGAGAAATGGCCCTTCTGCTGACAGTTGTAGCAAGTCACCTCGCCTTTCGGCTTCTTCTGGCCATCCTTACCCTTCTGCTGCTGCTGCTTCCTCTTCTGGTTTCCACCCTGCTGTGGTTTAGGTTCTCCCTTGGTAACAGCAACAACAGTTCCTTCCTTAGGAAACAGACTCTCATGCCTAAGAGCTTTCTCCACAAGCTTCTCAAATGAATCGTCCAAATGATCCACCAACTGTCTCCCAAGATAACTATCCAAGCCGGTCACAAACTTCTCATTCTTTTGATAAGCAGATTCAATATATGACCGGGCATACTTGGACAAAGCTTCAAACTCAGAAACATACTCAAGAACTGATCTTCCACCTTGCTTGAGCTCCACAAACCTCTTGAACAGAACAGACTTCTGAGCTGTAGAAATGAACTTAGCCTCAAATCTGACTTGGAATTGCTCCCAAGTAATCTCTTCTTCCGGAGTAGTGATGGTAATAGAGTTCCACCAATCAGAGGCTCTCCCTTGAAGCTGCCTTGATGCCAACTTCCTCTTAGTTGCATCATCAATTCCCAAATCACCAAAGATCCTTCTACAAGCATCTATCCATCTCTGGACTTCGATAGTTGATTCTGTTCCCAAGAAAGCCTTCCCTCCGAGAGCAGTATAATCCTTGCACAACTTAGCAAAATCCACTGGTTTCGGAGTTTGGACTTGAACTCCAACATCAATTGCCGCCCCTGGAACTGGTATCCTTCTCATGATCGAAGTCATCATAGCTTCGAACATGGCTGCATAATCAGTAGTCTCTTCAGTAGCACGGCCTTCCCTAGCAGCTGGTCTCCCTCTTCGACTCATTCTCAATATCTATAAAAAGGAATGATTAGAACATCTAGAGAAACAACTGCATAAAGGACTCAACTCTACTAAGCTACTATATTATATATAGTATTTATCCATCAAAATACAATGACGTCTCTCATACGTAGTTACTTCAGCGAGCGTTGGGTAAAATCGATTAACCAATGCTCTGATACCAAATGTGATGACCGCCCATGACCCCTGCACCGAATCTAAAGATAGAGCACTGTAAAGAGTGCCAGGCGACCATGGACGATTGTCAAGGTAAGATTTAAAACAACAGAATCTATAGTATTACTCACAGCGCATGGACAAAATACAATAGAACATATGTATAGTGAAGCTTTACAGAACAAAATGACATCCTATAAAACTCCATAATAGTTGAATACAAGCATCCACATAGTCAATACATCTAGTTCATAACAATCAATCAAATCAAACATCAATCCAAACAATCAAGCATTCAAATATGATCTAAGTAGACAATTATAACAATAATGGCATTTTCGTAATTAAAGAGTTGAAAGTCCAATAAGCATGAAAACATGGATTATATCTCTACAAACTTGATGAATGAACTTGCATAGGTTAACATATGATAAAATGGATGTAACATCATCATGAACAATGGATCTATATGGATCTACACTTAGGATGAAGAAAATGCATGGAAATCACTATTTTAACACCAAATCGAGCCAACAATCCGATATACTCCTTTGGATCTGTGTGAGAGATAATCACCACTCACCAAATCACCTAAACAAACCCAAATCAACACGCTTCAGATCTGGACAGCAAAGGATCAAGCTTGATCTATCACGAATCCGCTTCAAACGAAGAAATCTCTCTTGAAAAGATGAAGATCTTCAACTTTTAGCTCTTGGATCTTCAATCTTGATCTTCGATTTGGATGGATGGAAGCACTAGATTAGAGTGGAGAAAAGAAGTGAAGAAGTGTAGAAGTCGAGCTCTAAAAATGGCAGCACTTCGTCGCTTCAAAATCCGGATCCCAAAAAGTGAGAACAACCCCTCCTATTTATAGCTGAAAACTGTCCTTAAGTCGTAACTAGTCTATCTCCTAAGTCGTTTTCGACTCACGACTCAAGCCCCTACGACTCAACAACCCCCTACGACTTAACCAAGCTACGAGTCAACACACGCTCCTACGACTTAATCCTCATCTGTCTACGACTCACGATAAAACAGCCATCTCCTAAGTCGTATACAACTTATAGCATCTTCCGACTCAACACAAAGGCTACGACTCATCAGAAGATACGACTTAACAAAGAGTTCAACCTACGACTCATCAAATAACTGGTACGACTCATCAGACAACATGAGTACGACTCATCACCTTAACTTGGGTATACGACTCAACCACTAAGTCGGTTGCGACTTAACACCTACGTCTATATGACTTAACGACTTAACAACCTGCTGGGATACGACTTAGCTGGTTAGACGAGACAACTCATTCTACGACTTATTAGTTAACTCGGTCACGACTTATACTTGGCAGAAGATACGACTCATCACATCTATGCTTCTACGACTTATGACCGCTAACTCCTCAGTCGTTCACGACTCAATCAGCTTACTGGAATACGACTCATCGAACAAACACTTAACTCGGCACCGACTTATGAATGCATGTGACCTAACATATGACTCGGTCACGACTTAACCCCTTAGGTCGCCTACGACCTAACCAAAGCCAACAACTAGCCTTCCTTAAGTCGTCTAACGACCTAACTCCAAGCCCTGTGTCAACCCTCCCACCTCCTAAGTCGTATACGACTCACGACTTATCCTAAGTCGTGAACGACTTAGGACTTAGCCAAAAATTGCCTAAAATCTGAGTTGGCTCAAAAATGCTAAAATCCAGATTCTTGACCAACTTTTCGATCCGTAAAATACGGGTCGTTACAAAAGGTGAGTCTCGAACATTGAACCACTCAATCTGACCCGAGCGTAAAGCAAAACACAAAACACTCGAGTCAGGATTAACATTCTCATATCAGTAAATCCAACTCAAGTGAAATATCAACCGAAATACAGTAACTTAAAGGATGTTTGGGATAACCATCCTCTAAGGATCCATTAAACTATCTACTATGTAGTAATATACGCTATTATAATAATGTCTAATGGTAAAATAAACTTACTTTTAAATAGCATTAAGGAGTGACCCAATATTCCCCTTAACACGTAATAGTCCCAGTAGTCTATCCAGTATTAGCATACTCCCAGATCGGGAGCTACCCTCAATACTCCACAGGTTACGGGAGAAATCCAAACTCGTAGTAAAGCTCGATATGGTAGGTGACATGGCACAACTAGGCAATGCCAAGCTAGATATACCAATTACGCATCCGGACTGGTGGTAACGCATAGCAGCCACTACCGCCCACCTCGGAACACACTCCCAATCAAAATCGAAGGGTGGCAACCAAATCAATCACAAAGTAATAGAATGGTATCGAAGAAATGCGTCCGATCAGAGGTGCTACCTCATTGGCCCGTCGATCGCTCATGTTTTAACCACCTTATGCCAACTCACGGGAGTCGGGTCCACGTATATACCTCAATAGGAATCGTCACCACCATCCTACTTCATTCTGGAATCTCCACCGCATACACAGTTGTTAAAGTGGTTTTCGGTATCGATAAAGAGTATGCCCTTATCTGATCCCGGTCTCTTTAGCAACCAAATGTTATTATAACACCGCGGCCATTTCAAAATAGTTTATACTTCAAACCAAAATATCATTTCCATTTTAAAACCCAAATCAATATGATATCATTTCCATTTTTAAAACCCAAATCAATTATATCATTTCCATTTCAAATATATCCATTTCCCAAAAATCATATCACTTTCCAAAGTTATAATGCTTTCGAAATCATAGTCTTTTAAAATCAAAACACTTTGGAAATCACAGCTTCGAAATCATAGCATTTTGGAAATTATAACACTTTTCCCTTAAACAGTTTAGATATTAAAATTAGTATATATAAAAAAATAGTTTATAAATAAAATAGTTTATAAATAAAATAGTAAATATAAATATTTATAAGCTAAAATAGTTTATAAAATAATTTATATTAAAAATGATTTATATTAAAATAGTTTATATTAAAATAAATTTATAAAGTAAAATATCAATAGTTTTCAATATAATTTTAAATTACTTATAAAATAAAATAGTTTCCTCGACTTTCACAAATCGATTCAAATCAATTTAAATTCCAAATTCAAATTTAATCAAATCTAAATCATCAAATTTCAATTCTAATTCAATTGAACATTTTCAAGTTATATCGATTTCAAACACCGATTTGAACCACAAATAAACCAGTTCAATTTCAAAAAATTTCAAAGCTTCAAATATTCCACATTTCAAAACTAAATTCGATAATTATATATATATATATATATATCAATTCATTTTCTATTATTTAGTTTTGAAATATTTACTTAATTATTTCAATATTATTATAATACAACTTCAATTTACAAAATATCCCATTTAAATTCATATAAGTTTGAAATATCCATTTAAGTCACCTTTAATCAAATTTCAAGTTGTAAAACACTTATTTAAAATTTCAAACTCAATGAATTTAAAATCAAAATTATTTAAGTATAATTCTTAAATAAATATAATTTCAAATCAATTTCAAATTTATCTTTAAAACCTGAATCATTACAAACTCTATATTCGAAAATATAAATTTTAAATAAATACTTAAACCTATTATATATCAACTTTATTAAATCAATATTTATCAAAACCATATATTTCTTTTCAAAACCATAGAAATCATTTTCAAAACATTTTTATATAGACCAACGGTGTCTGTATATAATTTTATACCCTATGGTCAAGTGATACGGATATTTATCATTTCAATCTGCAATTTAAATATATAAATATACGAGTATATATCTTTTCAACCCGCAATCCCAAATTAAATTCAATGAAAATCGCTTGGGTTTATCATTCAACCCATAACGATTTTCTCCTATTCTACAGATCGTTCGGGTATGTATCATTTCAACCCATAGTGAAGTCTATACTAGCAAGGAACTTGTAGAGTGATAACAGATGTGATAATAATATAACAACTGTAACAGGAACATATCATCAGTATAAATAACAGATAATAGTGTCAGATGTCATAGGTGAACAAATATAGATAAAGGCATATATATAGCAATGTGAATAACTAATAGCAGCATATTTCAATTGTCGTTTCAATTGAAATCAAATTTAATAAATATAAGAACGTTAATCATGAGTGATTGCCCACCTTTCGAGGCTAGAGGATAGGCAATGAAGCCAAGTTACGAATCTAAGCACGAATCCCAAAACAAAACAAGATCTGCACGAATTCAACGGACAAGCTAATAAATCAGAAATTGACGAAATCAAATCAGAACTGGATCGATGAAGATAAATAGTATAAGTGAATTTATATACATATACATATACATATATATATATATATAAATTTAAATTCAATATTATCAAACCCATAAATTACTGTAGATATATAACAGTATAAATATATATACAAACACAGATTCTAACTTTAAATATATTATACTATATACTGTAACCATATGGGTTACTAAATGTATACATATAACTTAATATATTGTACATAACTAACATATACATTAAAATATAACTAATAGTATACAATTTAAAATATATATACTAATTATAATAACTTACATATACTCTTATAGTTTATACTCTATATATATGGACAACAGACCACAACAAAACAAAAAATATCATTTCACAGCCTATATACTATAGCGTAACTATTATAATTCTTTACATTAAAACATAACAGGCTAATATATCCTATATATATACTCCAAAATTTGTATCCTCTATCATAAACTTAAATCACATGATATTCTTACATACATATAACTATTATATAAATTCAATATATAACTTTACATACATATATTCGAAACTTATATACTCTTATACAAATATAAAGTAATATAGCCTAAATGAATACTGTTTCTTCTCAAGACAACACATATGAACGACTGGAAAAAAAACATATATACATATGGATTATAAACAACAATTATATGTGCGTACTCCATTTATATACAAATATATATATATACAAGTCAGACCTGAACACAATACATGCCAAAGTACATTTATAAACAGGTACATATACGAAACCATGCAGTAACAGTCATATGCAACTTTTATTCATACAAATATATTTTATAAAACCTTTATATATATATAAGCTAACTGAGTATATATATAGCTTGCTATATTAATTAGATATGTGAACTTTTAAAACTTGTATCCGCCGATGACACCCCTCTTCCCTTTTCGCCGATGACACCCTCTCCGAGCTCCTATCCGCCCTCAGTCTCCTGCAATCTGTTGTCCTCAACCCAGCACTACTGGATCACCATTCTTGGGCCCTTGCTCCCTCCACTGGCTTCACTGTATCCCAATGCTACTCTTTCCTTAGCCACCCTGGTAGATTGTTCGCCTATTCTCGTGTTTGGAAATGCCGCATCCCTCCCCGAATCAAATTCTTCCAATGGTGTCTCATCCATGGCCGCGTTAATACCAAAGATCGCTTCACTCGCTTTAACATCACATCGGACCAGAATTGTGTCTTTTGCAACAATGAAGCTGAATTAATCCGCCACCTTTTCTTCGACTGCGATACATCATTCCACATTTGGGTTTCGGTTTGCATACAAAATCTAGGGGAAACCCATACAATCGTGGTTTTTTTATCATTGGCAATATAGTTCACCTAACCATCATCTTGACATCCTTCTAGCCATCTTCAGCTGGGTCATTTGGAAAGAGAGAAATGCCTTCGTCTTCAACAAACCCACCAACACGCGATTCGGCATATGCTGTAAAATTTCTAATATCTTTGCGTATTGGACAGGCTCTTCCTCCTCGGCTCCATTCAGATTTCGCCTTCCTTCAGTTCGTCCCCTTCGGATGAATCGGTTGGTAGTGCGTCTTCAGCTGCACCGACTGGCCACCCTGGAGCTGACTAAGGGAACCACTACACCAAACATGTCATTTTGTAACACTTTTTTCGTTTCACTTTGTAACGGTTATTACTGTTACAAATTTCTAACAGATATTTCTGTTGCAAATATTTACAACGGTTATTTCCGTTAGTAAACATGGTAATTTTGTAAATAGATAAAAGTAGCATGGACATGACTGTCATTTTATTTTTATTATTACTAACCCCGTTTCTCATGCTTCAACCTATGATTATCATTATTTCCTCAATCAAAATTTCTCGTTCTAGGGTTACTACCTCCGTCACCTTTGGGTTATCAATCGCCACCTCCACCTCTAGGTTATCACCCCATCCGCCTCGTCACCGTTCTAGGGTTATCACCTCCTCCGCCTCGTTATTCGTCCTAGGGTTATCATCTCCCAGTGCTTCGTTCAAGCGCCTTGTTCCAGCACTGCCTGTGCTAGGTATTTTTCATTTTTTTTAATCTTAAATTACGTTTGCAACAAACTTCATTTACTATTTAAAGCCACAGTACATCGATTTCTTCAAACCCTTCTATTTGTTGTTGAGTATGTATTTGATATTTTTCATTCTCATGGGGTAAGCGGCAAATTCCTTAAGTCTGCAATCAACTCATTAATTTTGCATTTTTTTGAACAAATTTCTTAAATTCCTTAAGTCTGCAGTCAACTCATTAATTTTGCAGTATTTTGAACAAATTTCTATTGAATTCCTTAAGTCCGCTAATGATAAATTTCTGTTGAATTTGCAGTGCTTGTTTTTATTCAGTTGGGCAATTAAACTATAAGTTAGTGTTAAATGTTTTGATACTGTATTGGTTGTCAATTAAGTTAGACGTCTATATAGTAAATTGATATTTGAATTATCTTAGCGTGTAAGTGGGACATCTATATGGTAAAATGATAACTATGACATTAACATAGGAATTGAGCTTGTTTGTACCACTTTAAGTAATATATCAAGTATAGGATACATAAACAATTTATTAAATAAATCAGAAAGTAGGTTAACAAACTAACTAGAATTAGCTTACAACCAATCAATAATGTTAATAGGAAATTTTACTGTACTGTCAATGAATTGAGTGAACCATAACAAACTATCACTACAAAAATTATAATGATTTAAGACTCCTAATATTGGTCTTAACTTAAATTATTCAGTCTTTAGTTTCTCTTTAAGACCAAGTAAAGACAGATAATGTGGTATTTAAAATCAAGTCCCTAATTTTGTAAAGACCAAGAAAATTTGTCTCAATAAAACTTAAGACTAATCAATTTGTCTTAAGTAAGTCACTGAGTTTAAGACTACATAAAGACACTAATATGGTCTCCAATGTATACAGTAAAGACCATAGATTCGGTGATAAAAGGGTCTCGAATTATCATATTAATAAGCACCTCTTCAGCACATATAAAAGTATCATAACGTACAAATGAATAGTTAACATACAACTCCATCCCATCAAGCATTAAAACAAATACACATGGTACAACCTTTACACAATACAACTTCTACACAGTGCAACTTCAATGCAATGCATATGAATTACAGAGGGTGAATGCTCACATAAACAAAGTGCAAATTAGTGTACAATGTGAAAGAGGTCATATATATATATTAATATATACCAGATATCCCAGTACATCCAAATCAAAAATAAAGATGTATACGGGTGAAACACATAAAATAACTGCAAGTAAATCACAAACAAAGATGTATAATGTAAAATAGGAGGAAAAAATAAAATAACATGTACAAACCAAATTACAAACAGTTTGATTAAAGTGAACAGCTCCATAACATAATTCACAAACCAAATTACAAACAAAGATGTCCTAGTTTTCAAATCAAAGCCAAAACAAATACAAAACACTAAACATGTTGAAGGAGGAAAAGAAGAACAGTTTCATTCTAAGTTGTCATCATTAAGGGATTGCTGAAATGTACCGTGATGGGGCATTGCTTGATATTGTCCAGGTTGCAGGTTATACTTATTTGTGATAGGTCCAAGTAGCTGCGTAAATGGCCCGGGTTGCTGTGAAAAGTTTCCAAAAGTTTGTTGGCATGACACAGGAATAGATTGGAAGCTTGCTGGTGTTTGATGATATGGAATGGATGGTTGCGCAAACTGAAAAGACGACTGCGGAAATTGTCCGGGTTGTTGAGGAATTTGATTAGCATGTTGGAGGAACGAAAACTGCTGGAGCGTTTCTTGCGGTTGTTGTGGCTGTGGTGTTGCAGCAGAACCATACTTGCTGGTTATTGCCAGTTGAACTTCATTTTCGATTAACTTTTTAATCTCTGATGTCAATATAACGCTTGCAGATGAATTGGGCGTTGTAGAATCTTCGTGGCAAGTGATATTATCTGATAAAATTGAAGATTTGGAGCCTTTATTTAAAAGACTACTTGTATCGATGTATGGTGATCCATATACTCCGCCTCTTGTTAGTCCCCCGGAAGCCTCCACCTAAAGTCGTGGATTCCATTCCTCTACATCCTCGTTTAACTCAGGTTTCTTTTTCATGTATGTTTCCTGAAGAAAAAAAATCATTGTTATCACAGTTTTAGTTACTTCTGTCAGTTATAATTTAGAACATTGGATTATACTTTTGCAATATATTATATGGCTAGTTATATTAAAGTTCAAGTATATTTTAAAATATTTCATGAACTTTATTGAAAATGTTCAAAATATGTACATTTACGGGTTGCAGTCGTTGTTCTATGTATTCTAAGCATGAATTTTCTCTCTAAGACTCTTGGATTTTTAGGAATTTAGACATGATTGACAAAATAGTTGACAGTAAGAACATTGATTAAAAAAGGAAAAAAAATGATAATCGAACATTTATGATAACATTTGAAATGGAAATACCAGTGCTTTCACTAATTCATGCTATGAAAACTAGCATCTAGTCCTAGCAGATAGACCATCAGCCCCAAACTTAATCAAAATAAAAACAGCTAGCATTGCCAAGTTAATTTTTTTGTTAGTTATTTAGTATATCTCAAAACTTATTTAGTAGATCATCTGTTATTGATATGGCCATAAGGATGCCTATGTACATCCATAAAGTCATAAATGTTGTAGAAATCATAAAAAATAACTTCCATGAACAGATTGTTATCTATAATATATTTTTTCCAGTAAAAGTAATTCCTGGTTTTGTCTATAAAAAATAAACATGAGTGTTGAAGCAATAACACCCATAATTTACATCTAGTAATCAAATGAATGATGCAACGCATACAAATTTACTATAGAAAATCCCAAGTTATTAACCAATAACACCCATAATTGCTACATCAACATTTCAAATTTTAGTTAACCTTCCCATTTACTGCAATCCTGCCCCCAACGAACTAAACAACATACCTTGAGATAATCGAAAAATATAAGACACTGAAGGAAAATATGACGACGAAAACCAGGATCTTTTAACTGCACAGTAATAGAAATCCGTTAACATGATATTTTAAATTATATATGACTTTGGAGATGACCAATTTGAAAGACTTGCTACTGATACATATGGAAAGTATGTTTTTCAAACTGCGATTGAAAAGAACAAGGTATACTTCTTGTTTTCCTTTTATTTTTATTAGTTTGCTTTGGTTTTGTTGCATGTACTCATACCCATTTCTACACGCACATTACATGTTACAAGCTATTAGTCCTACTGTAGTGCCTGACAGATAAATGTTCTTTATTTTTTTAATTTTTTTTGAACTACAGGGAACTTGGCTTCATTATGAAATGGTGGTCGCCTAGAAACAACTTCCGACAGAACTGACTAACCATGTTTATGCCAACAACATATTTAGATTCCTTAGAAGACACTAAAACATACTAAATTTGAAGACTGGGTAGGAGAAGCAGATGAATTAACGTAACATAATGGAAAACAAGTGGATTATATTACAAAAAGGGACTAATAATTTGCAAATAAATTATAGGAACATGAAAAATAAATGTAATAGAAAGAATTTGAACCTGTTTTGTAGGTTGATTATACTACTTGCGAATTGCTCAACTTCCCCAAATCGAAAACCTGGAGTTAAGATTTATACAACAAGATGACTACTTGCGAATTGCTCAACTTCCCCAAATTGAAAACCTGGAGTTAAGAAACCTGGAGTTAAGATTTGTGCAACAAGATGACTACTTGCGAATTGCTCAACTTCCCCAAATTGAAAACCTGGAGTTAAGATTTGTGCAACAAGATGAGAAGAAAGAATGAAGTATTGTAAATCGGTTATACATCGAACTAGAAATTGGAAAAGCAAACCTCTTTCTTCTTCGGTTCACCATCGATTGCAAGTCGCCATTAATCAGTTCGATTTTCCTCTGTATTTGTTTCTTTTTTTTGCGTGAAAACCCACGTTTCGACTGAGAGCTAGGTTAATACGGAGTAATTGCGATTTTTTAGGTAAGATCTCGTATATTGATATTAAAGACCCGTTAAAAACCCCTGCGCGGGTCTTATTTGTTCTAGGTTGTGACTGCGTGATTTAGTCTTTAATTGGGCTTTTTTAGAGACCCAAAAAGCTGAAGTCTTTAAAACAAGTCTTAAAACTATATTTTTTTTGTAGTGTATATAATATAAGTTGTAGCATATATATGTCTATTAATAGAGCTTTCTAATTTCTAGCAACATATATTAGTAGTTTTTTCTTATCTTCACTCATGATAAATGGGCACAAAATAGTAGCTATGATAATCAATATATAAATTATAAGAAGTGCTCCACGCTGAAATAATCATTAAATGGACTAAGTTGTTACTTGATGCACTAATATGCTTTTGTCTAATATTTTTGTTATTTGTTTAGGGCACTATGTTGTAATTTTTGATTATGATGCAGATACCAAGGAGTTTGAAATAAGAGATCCTGCAAGTGATAGGTACCACACTACCATCTAATATAGCTTTTTATCACTTGAAGATTGATTGTGCCATTAATCTGTTAAGTTCCATGCATTAGTGTCAACCTTTTATGTTTATGTCTATAAATGTAGGCAGGAGTTTGATTTGGATGCTTTCCTTACCAATACATACAGCTTGACAAAATTTGATATGAAAACCCTGATCTCTAGGCTTCTCCCAAACTTTTAATGTGCATGCTTTCTACTTCCTGAACTTTGCAGGAAATATGAAAGAGTTTCTTTAGAGTGCTTAGACAAAGCTCGCAAGTCTTTTGGCACTGACGAGGACATTCTCATGGTAAAAAATACTTCTTTGGTTGTTTATGTTCTTTGTTCTAGTATTAGCTCATATAATTTCTTGCAATATGCTTCTTCGGTATAGTTTGTTTGCGTTTGAGGTTGTTGCACTTTCTTTCTAATTCGGTGAGAGTGAAAATGCTCATAGCTGGCATACTTTGGTAATAAATATAAGTTATTGGTTATTGGGACTTCTGTAACAATTTAAACAATTAATTTTCCACCTTCTGTAACAATTTAAAACTGAAACATTTACTCTGAATAATGACCATGCTATAAACTTTAAATTGTTTTTGTTGAGATGATTTATTTTCCAATTTACTGTAGCAATGTAAAATACAAAAGTGCTTTATAAACCGGATTAACAATAGATGGTTGGTCACCAGGCTTTTCAAGAAACTATAACCACCATCTTTTCAACTGCAACATATTGCTACCATACATCAATCCATACATCGTACAAAAATACGGTCAATTCTGTCAACTTTGATAAATACATATGAAGTTAGGTGCAAGACTGTTTCACACTGAAAATAACAAATCTATTTAGTACTCAGTTAATACATAATACATGGGTAAACTACTATAACCGTCTGTAACATCCAAAGTTTTCTACAATCCGATATACTTGCCCTATTACTAAACCAATGGTGGTATGCATTGTTTGGTAAATACGTCTATGTATGCGGTTCTAAATGACACCAGCTAAGCATCAATATATCTAAGTTCGTACTTTATAGTATTCAAAATTTCAGAAAATATTATATTAATTATAACACACCATTTAAATTTTTTTGCCAGCACTTTTACAGAATTTAATATTCACTGCAGCAAAAAAATACTGCCACAAACTTTTGTTCACCTTCATAGGACATGCATATGACACGAAATGAATGCCTTTTCAAATTTCAACACATTGCCTCTGTGTACCACGTTGCTACTGCTTTTATGCATTTTTAACCCACGATCCACACACTGGACCAACAACAAAAATTTGTGAATGGGTGGGAGAATTTTTGGATTTGGGATTAGAATTGGCTTCTTTAAGAAATCTTCGGATGCTTGCACCCTTTTTTTCCTTGTTGTGTAGGAAGTTTGCACTTTTTTTAAGAAATCTTAATGGTAATGCATTATTTACAAATGAATTCATATATATATGCATGTAGAAAGCGGAGAATCCGGAATGCAAGCCTACATGAGAATCCGGACGAGCTACTTTTTGATGCATCTCAAAATGGTCATTATACATTGTCCGAGTTGGTTGATCGTGGTTTTGTAGTTTGGCCGGAGTGTCGTATTTGTTGTTTGTAAGCTTCTAGATATGTTGTAGTAGTGAAATTTGAAGTTGTCACAATGAACTTTGTAGAATTTGATATGTTCTATTTCATACGTTCGGTGTTTTTTAATGATTTGATGATATGTTAGTTTTGAAATTTAGCCTTGTGTTTACTATTGTTGTAAATTCGTATAGATATAGCTGAATGAAATACTATTAGATGCTGAATAAGATATCGTTCAGTTATACCAAATTTGTAACACTTATAAGTGTTGGTAATTTTACTATTTACTTATGCAAGGAATTCTCAACGGTTATAACCGTTGAAAATTAAAATATTCCCAACGGTTATAACCGTTAGGAATTACGGGTTTTTCCAACGGTTACAAGCGTTGGGAATTTTGGTTATTCCCAGCAGTTATAACCGTTGGGAAGTACGAAAATTCGCAACTGTTTTAAC
Organism: Allium fistulosum; assembly: GCA_030737815.1. Lineage (NCBI taxonomy): Eukaryota > Viridiplantae > Streptophyta > Magnoliopsida > Asparagales > Amaryllidaceae > Allium > Allium fistulosum. The sequence continues at coordinate 244,229,818 of CM060902.1, forward strand.
CGTTGGGACTGATCAAAATTCCCAACGGTTATAACCGTTGGGAAGTACGAAAATTCCCAACGGTTATAACCGTTGGGAATGACTAAAATTCCAGACGGTTATAACCGTTACAAAATATGTAAAAAAATTGTAACGTACTTGCTACCAACGGTTATAACCGTTGGGAATTTTATTACCAACGGTTATAACCGTTACAAAATGGCAGTTCTAGTGTTGTTAACGATCGTCTTTTCTTTCGATGACTTGGGAATATTCTACACAGCAGTCTTTTTTCGATAAAATTTGGTTAATTATGTATATTACGCACTATTTATGAACTGTCATGTAACTTAAACTCTTGTTTTGCTGTTCTGTTTTCGCCACCGATCAGGCCTGTTGATCGAATCACTTTTATTTATATATATTAGTATTAATCGGCTATGTAGCTCCCTGCTACACAACCGTTCTCCTCAAAAAAAAACTTTTATAAACATATGATTTCATAAAGTAATATGAACAACTAACTTATATAATAAAATCTATATATAACCAAATGTATTATGTAGAATAGTAAAAATATGCAGACCCATCAACTATATATATACTACCAATCTTGATATACAAACAACCAGGTTTATTCAACTTATATATATATACCACAGATTACATATATATATACTATTATAGACTAATACATTAAAACCCAACAGATAAAATGTATATTTATAGCCTAACATTCATTCGTAGGTATATAACTAACATAAGCTTTTATATTGTAACTTCTGTAACTAAAATAATATAAAATCTATATATGTATAAATATATATAAATTGATATAAAACTAACTTTACAAAATTCAAAAGTCAATATATAATAGATATATAGATTACCTAATATGCAAAGTGAAGGCTACACAGGGCTTCGATGGTGGGCTTGGGGCCGGACTTCGGCAGTCTGAGGGAAGGAGCCGACGGCGGTGCCAGGGTGGCCGAGTTCCGTCTTGATGGAAGGACACGTGGTGATGAAAATTCGATCAAGTTGAGGTGGCTTCGGCACCTTGGTTGGAGGAGTTGGGTAGGGTGTATGTTGGTCGAGTATATGATGGTGGAGGTGCAGCAAAAGTTGGTGGCCGAACAAATGGAGGATGGGTTTCTGGAGATGTGGCTGAAGTTGGTGGGAAAAGTGATGGATCTGGGAAGATGAAAGTTGGAGGGGAGGTGAAGGCGTGGAGAAGAAAAGAAATGTACAGGCGAAACGAAAAAGAAATAAAATAAAATATAAGAGAGGAATGGAAGTGTCAGGGTCTGAAAGAAAATGAGCTGGCCTCTCAAATGAAATATAAAATTTACTTTGTTTTAAAGTTATATTGGTTTCAAGGTAATTGAATCAAGTTGAACCAGTAAAATGAAATATCGAAATAAATTGAGAACGTGGAGAATAGCAAAGGTCTTGAAAGTTGAATTCAATGAAATTAAATGCTAAAGACCTTTGTAATTTACACTGGTTAAATGAATAGGCAAATGAATTCAAAAAGTTCAAAATGGTACCGAAGATATACGTTGTTATCCCATATGGAAAAATCCAAACGGAGCTAGAAACGTCCGAATTTCGCGAAACGGATTACGCGGTCTTATTCAGAGTGTTCTAAATAAATTTTCTCATGTTGACATATTTAAGTTTCGGAACACTTTTATTATCATCAATTTTAACTGATATAAATTGGAATAAAATTACACTAGAAAATAAACTTCCAAATTATTTGATAAAAATTTACGAGTTGCTATGTTAAAACAGACACATTTCAAATATCAAATTTAAATTTAAAAATTTTATTGTTTAAAGTTTCACAAAATTTCAATTAAATATATAAATAAACAAATAAAATTATCTAAAATTTACTGGTCGTTACACTCTTCCTCACTCAAAACTTTTCGTCCCCGAAAAGGAAGGAGGTAGGAGAGTAGAAGCAACCAAAAAGAAAAATAGATTAAAAGACAAGATAAAACAATTAATTTAAATCATAAAATTTCAAATTAAACTAATTAATATTTAACAATTTGGTTTAATCCACTGAGTTCACTTAAGTTAAATCAATCCATCTATTTCTAAATTCAATATCTTATTGTCTAGTCATCCTCAATTAACAATTTCTAAATCATCAATTTGTATAATCATTTATTATACTCATATTTTATTCAACAAATTTAATTATTTTATTCCAAATTATTATTAAGTTTATTTCACTTAATATATCTTATTACATATATTTAAACCATATAAATTAATTTAAACCATATAAATTTAAATTTAGATTAATTTATATTCAATAATTGATTTTAAATTCAAGGTATTTCCATAAGTTGATCTAATTTCAATTTATTAATTCCTTCAAAACAAATTTATTTGTCTCATCTATTATTCAATTAACTTATTATTCTATTTATTTCAATTAATATTTATAACTAAAATTTAAGTGTATAACCTTTATTATAACCACTCAAATTCTATTTATAAAAGTCAATTTATATTGTATACTATCCAATTACATATTCAACTTCTGAATAATTTAGGTAAGTTGTATTTAAATGGAATTGGATATTATACAAGTAAACTTTTCCCAACTCAATTATTCAAGTTTAAATATTTATTCAAATTTGGCTATATTTTATAAATAAAATCATCCTTTAACAAAATTTAAGAATTAAATTTCCAATTCACCTCAAACCATTAGAGATAATTATGTATATACTATATATATCAAATCAAATTAAATTTAAAATAATATACCTATATATATACATAAATCAAATCATACCTAAGAAAATTAAATCAATTTAATTTCCAAAACAAAACTGTAGCAAAGCTATGAATTGGTCTCTTCATTTCGAAACTCGAAAATGAATGTCGATGATGCGGCCGTCATCACCGAAATTATTTTCCAGCGTCAAAAGAGAAGAGCACTGATTTGAACATCTAAAATTCTTTGAAACGATTTCTAGTTGAACTGAATAATATACACTTTAAAACTTTAAAACCAAAGTTTGAAATCACCGGAAATTAAATTCTCAAATTCTCAGTTTAAATTCATTTAAACTCTAAATCATTTATAAACCATATTATAAATTCATTTATAGAACAATAAATGATAATCAAATATTATCATTTCAAACAACCATTTTAATTAACTTATTAAATTCCAGAAAATTATACTTATATATATGATATAATCATACAAATTTATTTTATTTACCAAATTTGAAAAATAATAGTGTTAGTTTGCTCTATTCAAGTGTTTTGGAAATCCTATCGATAGCGTTGATCAGACGAATCGATCGAAAATCCAAATCAACATCAACAACTCAAATAACACAATATATAAAACATTTATATATTAATTACAATTTCACTCCCTCACTCGATCATTCCATAAAATAGATTTCAAAACAAAGATAGAGATCCAAATATAGAGGGATCCTAACCAAAGAATTTAAACAAGGAAGATAGGCTCGAAACAAAAATAAGACGATTAGACAGCAGAATAGGAAGATAAGAATGATTAAATAACAAAAGAGAAAGACGGATAACTTATACGAATCGCGGGTGACCTTAACTGGGTCAACCATGACTTCAAATAAGATCGAGGCAGAATTTTGTAGCAAATCGATATTTGATTGCCAGAGATAAAATTCGAGTATAGCAAAAGATAGCAGCATCGTAAACCGCTGATATAGAAATCTTCGGTGAGTCGATACTTATTTTAAAGGAGTTTCACCCTTTACAATCATTCAGTGGAGCTATGGAATACTCCAGAATTAAGGGAATACGAATAGGGAGAGATACGAATGGATTGTGGAACCGAGGGGAACATTCCAAAATCCAAAGGAAACCGAATCAAAAGGAAAGAATTCAAGCACAACGAAAGTGATTCCGTAATTAAATTTACTACATATGCTGAGTTTTGCCTAAAACCAGAGCTCTGATACCACATGTAACGACCCAGTATTTTGGACCGTTCAAATCGACATTAAATCCACACATGTCGGACTTGAATAATTCAAAACAATGGATTGTAAATAAAATTTGGCAAAACTCAGCATATGCAGTAAATAAAATAATCACAGACACAGAGTAATATAACAATAATGCAGCGGAAACAAAAGAATAGTACTTCATGAAGCTACTATAAATATATATAAACAGAGTTATATAAGATACAACAGAGATCTCGAATACATAGATGTCTCAATAAAATAGTCAAAATACAAGATAAAAATACATCACTAGAATCAACTGAATAACTGAAAGCTGGATAGATGGCTGGATCTCCAAGCGAAGCTCCAACTCCAAAGGTGAGTCTCGAACACTGAACCACTCAGTCTGACCCGAGGGTAAAGCAAAACAAAAAACACTCGAGTCAGGATTAACATTCTTATATCAATAAATCCAACTCAAGTGAAATATCAACCGAAATACAGTAACTTAAAGGATATTTGGGATAACCGACCTGGCTCTGATACCAAATGTAACGACCCACTATTTTGGACCATTGAAATCGACAATAATCCACACATGTCAGACTTGAATAATACAAAATAACAGATTGTAATAAAATTTGGAGCAAATAAAATCATTCACAGAATCACAGACACAGAAATATCAGAATAACTCGCAGCAGAAATAAAATAAATAGTGGTTCATGAAGCCACTAAAATACAGAGTCTCAAAACAGATACAAAATACATAGTCTGAAAACCAATACAGTTCTGAAACAAGTACAATAGAAATCCAAATACATAAGTCTCTAATACAAATTCAGAAATAGAACAACTGAAACTGAAATAGATAGATAACTAGATAAGCGGAAACTCCAGCGATTCCTAGCTCCAGAAAAGTGAAATCCAAAGCTGTGAATACTCAGGCTGACCCGAGCGTAAATAAAACACAAACACTCGAGTCAGGACATGCATACTTATACAATGTAAACCAACTCAAGTGAACTGTAATAAAGGTACAAGTAACTTAAAGAATGCTTGGGATCGCCCATTCTTTAAGGATCTGTTAAACTATCTACTATGTAGTAATATTCACTATTATAATAATGTCTAATCATAAAATAAACATACTTTAAAATAGCATTAGGGCTTTACATTTAATTTGAACTCACCCTAACACGTAATAGTGCCAATAGTCTATGCAGTACCTGCATACCTCGCAAGGCTATGAGAAGATACTCCATAGGTACGACACAAATAGAAACTCGTAGTAAAGCTCGCTATGGTAGGTGACACGACACAACTAGGCAATGCCAGGGTAGATATACCAATTACACATCCGGACCGGAGGTGATGCATAGCAGCCACTACCGCCCACCTCGAACAACACTCCCAAATCAAGGGTGCGCACCAAATCAATCACAAGTAATAGAATGGTATCGAAGAAGTGTGTCCGATCAGAGGTGCTACCTCATTGGTTCGTCAATCGCTCATGTTTTAGCCACCTTATGCCAACTTACGGGAGTTGGGTCCACGTATATACCTTAGGATCGTCGCCACCATCCTACTTCATTCTGGAAACTCCACCGCGTACACAGTTGTCAAAATGGTTTTTGGTATCGACAGAGAGTATGTCCATATCTGATCCCGGTCTCTTTAACAACCAATCGTTATTATAACCCGTGGTTATAAATTTAAAAACAGTTTATATTTCAAGTCCAAAATACTTCAATTAAACCATTTAAAAACAAAGTCATTATTCTTTTAAATCCAATATTCAATTCCCAAAATTTTACCCTTTTCTGAGTTCATTTATTCACTTAAAAACAATAAAACATTAAAATTCCAGCTTTCACAGCATTTAAAAAGTGCTGCGGTAAGTTATATTTGAAAACAATTCAATTCAGCAAAGACAGCATTTATAAACCGCTGTAACAGTTCGGTTTTAAAGCAATAATAGTTCAATTCAGAAAAGACAGCATTTACAGAACCGCTGTAATAGTTCAGGGTTCAAATTAAAGGTTTTAATTCAATTCAGCAAAGATAACGTTTCAAAACTGATGCAGCCTACTACAGCACTTAACAAGTGCTGCAATAGCCTTTTCATTAGTATAAGTTTTAAATTTAGTTCCTGCCACTACAGCACTTACCAAGTGTTGTCATAGCCTTAGTTCATATTAGTCTTTTAGTTCATTTATGCAACCACAGCACTTACCAAGTGCTGCAGATTCTACGTAGTTCAGAATTAGTTCATTTCCAGAAATGATAACATTTCTGAAGTGCTATTAATTGAATTTCAAGGTTTTAAATACAATTCCAGCCACAAATAAACTTCAATTTAAATCATTTAAACTTATGAAAATCATATTTTCTCACATCAAAAATGTTTATTTATATATCTTTAACTTATGGTTTTATAAAGAAAAATTTTACAAATAAAAATCAAACTTTTCCAAAGTTCACTTATTAAATTCAAGTGTGACAATTTCCACTTTTCATTTTACCAATTTATTTCAACACTTAAATTTAAATCTCCATTTTTCATCATTTAAAACTTAATTTCATTTTTAATTTAATTAACTTAAATTTCAATTTTAAAAATCAATCAAAATTTCCAATTTAAGTTACACTTTAAAATCACCATTTTCTATCCATTTATTTTACATTTAACACATAGAAAAACATTTCCATTTTAATAAATCTTTTTGAAAATTCAATTTAAATCAATTTATCATAATTTTACAAATAAAAATCAAATTTTTCCAAAGTTCACTTATTAAATTCAAGTGTGACAATTTCCACTTTTCATTTTACCAATTTATTTCAACACTTAAATTTAAATCTCCATTTTTCATCATTTAAAACTTAATTTTCATTTTTAATTTAATTAACTTAAATTTCCATTTTAAAAATCAATCAAAATTTCCAATTTAAGTTACACTTTAAAATCACCATTTTCTATCCATTTATTTTACATTTAACACATAGAAAAACATTTCCATTTTAATAAATCTTTTTAAAAATTCAATTTTAATCAATTTATCATAATTTAAATAACCATGGGTCTGTATAATATTTTCTAGCCTAAGTCAAGTGATACGGATAATATATCATTTCAATCCGTAGTTTACCAAGAAAATCTGGGTTTTATCATTTCAAACCCGCAATCCCAAGTAAATAAAATTAATTAAAAGTCGCTCAGGCTTATCATTCCAGCCCATAATGATCTTTCCCTATTCTAAAGTCCGTTCGGGTATGTACCATTTCAACCCATAGTGAACCTAATCTACAGGGAACTTGCAGTGTGATAAACTGATAAAAATGAACAGTCAGCAACATATAACATTAACAGGTGATATGACATGTAATTTAACAGGTTTAACATCATATATAAATAATCACAGGCAGTTATAACATCATTTATAATTTTACACATTCAGTTGTGGTCGCTTCACAATTATATAAGTATGAATAGTCGTGTGAGATTTACTCACCTCTAATTGTTGGAGATAACAAAACCAATGACACAACGGAAATCAAAGCACGATGACAAGATTACTGACTTGAGTGGTGAGCAAATCCAATGCTATAGATCTTGTGTTACAACCCAAACAAAAATCAAAACAAACCATAATTTTCAATACACTTGAAATGGAATAACTTTTAAATAAAAAGAGATACAAATGCCAAATCTTTTGCCTTGCTTCCTCTATTTTTTTGGCATGACCAAGGGTTTGTTTTGGCTCTGGTTTGAACACGTTTGGCTCAGGTTTGGTCATGTGTATCCACGGCCTAGGTAGTGGAATATGGGGAGGAAGTTTATACAAAGGAATATGAAGAGTTTTAGGCAATGTAGTTGGGTTTTTGTCATTAAAGTGGTTCGGCCATGGGCTTGTGAAGTCAGGTCAGAGGAGTATGGGTCTGGTCAGGTGGTGGAGGGGTGTGTGGTGGTCTTGTCAGAGGTGGTGGTGGTGGAAAATGGAGTGGTGAACAAGTAGTGGTCAAACAACATTGTTTTTATGGTTTGTGTTGCAATTTTTGTGGAGTTTTGGCATCATGGTGGCTCGGCCTTGGTCAAGACCAGAGGAGTAGCTGGTGGTGATGGCAGGGAAGAGATGTAGGGAGTGGTGGCCGTGGATATGAAGGAGAGGCCTATCCAAAAACAAGAGAAAACAAGGCAAAAATGACATGAAAATAAGAAGAAAATAAGAAAAATGGTGTAGCCATTACCCAATTTTCCCAAGCCGTGAAGAAGAAATGAAAATGATAATTTTTTGCATGAGAAACAACTGGAATACATGGCTATTCACAAAAAAAGGTACGACCAAAGGGAGAGTAATGGAGGAGTTATGGAAAATGAAGAGTTTGGAAATGAAAAGACTTCAGTTTCTAAGCAATTTTAAACTCTTCATATTTCTTTTTCTTTAATTCCAATAAAACAAAAATAAACTCAGAAATAAGCTTTAAAACTCAAAAAAAATTATAAAATTAAAATAAATAACTTATTTTAAAGAAAATAGAAAAAGAAAATAAGAAATTGCTTAAAAATCCAAACAGTGTCCAGAAATTAAAATAAATCACCATTGACTTTGGAAAATTATTTACTTTATTTTAAAAATATTCTAAAGCTAAATTTGAAATAAAAATGATTTTTAAAACATTTTCAAAGTGAAATAAATAATTAAATTCAGAGAAAATAGCAGAAGAACTAAAGAAATTGTTTAAAAATAGGAAACAGAACATGAAAATTACAAAAAAATACCATTAATTCTAGAAAAATTTCTACTTCACTATAAAAATATTTTCAAATGAAATGAATTCAAAATAAAAATAATTTCAAAATATTGGGTTGTTACATACATAGTTGTTAAAGTGGTTTTCGGTATCGACAGAGAGTATGCCCATATCCGATCCCGGTCTCTTTAACAACCAAACGTTATTATAACACCGCGGCCATTTCAAAATAGTTTATACTTCAAACCAAAATATCATTTCCATTTTAAAACCCAAATCAATATGATATCATTTCCATTTTTAAAACCCAAATCAATATGATATCATTTCCATTTCAAATATATCCATTTCCCAAAAATCATATCACTTTCCAAAGTTATAACGCTTTCGAAATCTTAGTCTATTAAAATCAAAACACTATGGAAATCACAGCTTTGAAATCATAGCATTTTGGAAATTATAACACTTTTCACTTAAACAGTTTAGATATTAAAATTAGTATATATAATAAAATAGTTTATAGATAAAATAGTTTATAAATAAAATAGATTATATAAATAGTTATAAGCTAAAATAGTTTACAAAATAATTTATATTAAAAATAATTTATATTAAAATAGTTTATATTAAAATAAATTTATAAAGTAAAATATCAATAGTTTTAAATATAATTTTAAATTACTTATAAAATAAAATAGTTTCCTTGACTTTCACAAATCGATTCAAATCAATTTAAATTCAAAAGTCAAATTTAATCAAATCTAAATCATCAAATTTCAATTCTAATCCAATTAAAGATTTTCAAGTTATATCGATTTCAAATACCGATTTGAACCACAAATAAACCAGTTCAATTTCAAAATATTTCAGAGCTTCAAATATTCCACATTTCAAAACTAAATTCGATAATTATATATATATATATATATCAATTCATTTTCTATTATTTAGTTTTGAAATATTTACTTAATTATTTCAATATTATTTGAATACAACTTCAATTTACAAAATATCCTATTTAAATTCATATAAGTTTGAAATATCCATTTAAGTCACCTTTAATCAAATTTCAAGTTGTAAAACACTTCTTTAAAATTTCTAACTCAATGAATTTCAAATCAAAATTATTTAAGTATAATTCTTAAATACATATAATTTCAAATCAATTTCAAATTTATCTTTACAACTTGAATCATTACAAACTCTATATTCAAAAATATAAATTTTAAATAAATACTTAAACCTATTATATATATATCAACTTTATTAAATCAGTATTTATCAAAACCATATATTTCTTTTAAAAACCATAGAAATCATTTTCAAAACATTTATATATAGACCAACGGTGTCTGTACATAATTTTCTATCCTATGGTCAAGTGATACGAATATTTATCATTTCAATCCGCAATTTAAATATATATAAGGGTATATATCTTTTCAACCCGCAATCCCAAATTCAATTCAATGAAAATTGCTTGGGTTTATCATTTCAACCCATAACGATTTTCTCCTATTCTACAGATCGTTCGGGTATGTATCATTTCAACCAATAGTGAATTCTATACTAATAGGGAACTTGCAGAGTGATAACAGATATGATAATAATATGACGACAGTAACAGCCATATATCATCAGTATAAATAACAAATAATAGTGTCAGATGTCACAGGTGAACAGATACAGATAAAGGCATATATATAGCAATGTGAATAACTAACAGCAGTATATTTCAATTGTCGTTTCAATTGAAATCAAATTTAATAAATATAAGAACGTTAATCGTGATTGATTGCTCACCTTTCGAGGCTAGAGGATAGGCAATGAAGCCAAGTTACGAATCTAAGCACGAATCCCAAAACAAAACAAGATCGACACGAATTCAACGGACAAGCTAATAAATTAGAAATTGACGAAATCAAATCAGAACTCGATCGATGAAGATAAATAGTATAAGTGAATTTATATACACACACACACATATATATATATATATAATTAAATTCAATATTATAAAATCCATAAATTACTGTAGATATATAACAATATAAATATATACACAAACACAGATTCTAACTTTAAATATAGTATACTATATACTGTAACCGTAAGGTTTACTAAATGTATACATATAACTTAATATATTGTACATAACTAACATATACATTAAAATATAACTAACAATATACAATTTAAAATATATATACTGATTATAATAACTTACATATACTCTTATAGTTTATACTCTATATATATGGACAACAGACCACAACAAAACAAAAAATATCATTTCACAGCCTATATACTATACCGTAACTATTATAATTCTTTACATTAAAACATAACAGGTTAATATATCCTATATATATACTCCAAAATTTGTATCCTCTGTCATAAACTTAAATCACATGATATTCTTACATACATATAACTATTATATAAATTCAATATATAACTTTACATACATATATTCAAAACTTATATACTCTTATACAAATATAAAGTAATATAGCCTAAATGAATATTGTTTTTTCTCATGACAACACATACGAACGACTGAAAAAAAAACATATATACATATGGATTATAAACAACAATTATGTGTGCGTACTCCATTTATATACAAATATATATATACAAGTCAGACCTGAACACAATACATGCCAAAGTACATTTATAAATAGGTATATATACGAAACCATGCAGTAACAGTCATATGCAACTTTTATTCATAAAATATATTTTATAAAACCTTTATATATATAAGCTAACTAAGTATATATATAACTTGCTATATTAAATAGATATGTGAACTTTTAAAACTTGTATAAACATATGATTTCATAAAGTAATATGAACAACTAACTTATATATATATATATATATACTATTATAGACTAATACATTAAAACTCAACAGATAAAATGTATCTATATTACCTAACATTCATTCGTAGGTATATAACTAACATAAGCTTTTATATTGTAACTTCTGTAACTAAAATAATATAAAATATATATATGTATAAATATATATAAACAGAAATAAAACTAACTTTACAGATTTCGAAAGTCAATAAATAACAGATATATAGATTAACTAATATGCAAAGTGAAGGCTACACAAGGCTTCGATGGTGGGCTTGGGGCCGGACTTCGGCAGTCTGAGGGGAGCAGCCGACGGCGGTGCCAGGGTGGCCGAGTTCTATCTTGATGGAAGGACAGGCGGTGATGAAAATTCGATCAAGTTGAGGTGGCTTCAGCACCTTGGGTGGAGGAGTCGGGTAGGGTGTATGTTGGTCGAGCATATGATGGTGGAGGTGCAGCAAAAGTTGGTGGTCGAACAAATGGAGGATGGGTTTCTGGAGGTGTGGCTGACGTTGGTGGGAAAAGTGATGGATCCGGGAAGATGAAAGGTGGAGGGGAGGTGAAGGCGTGGAGAAGAAAAGAAATGTATAGGCGAAACGAAAAAGAAATAAAATAAAATATCAGAGAGGAATGGAAGTGTCAGTGTCTGAAAGAAAATGAGCCGGCCTCTCAAATGAAATTTAAACTTTACTTTTTTAAAGTTATATTGGTTTCAAGGTAATTGAATCAAGTTGAACCGGTAAAATGAAATATCGAAATAAATTGAGAACATGGAGAATAGCAAAGGTCTTGAAAGTTGAATTCGATGAAATTAAATGCTAATGACCTTTGTAATTTACACTGGTTAAATGAACAGGCAAATGAATTCAAAAAGTTCAAAACGGTACCGAAGATATACGTTGCTATCCCATATGGAAAAATCCAAACGGAGCTAGAAACGTCCGAATTTCGTGAAACATATTACGCAGTCTTATTCAAAGTGTTCTAAATAAATTTTCTTATGTTGACATATTTAAGTTTCGGAACACTATTATTATCATCAATTTTAACTAATATAAATTGGAATAAAATTACACTAGAAAATAAACTTTCAAATTATCTGATAAAAATTTACCAGTTGCTATGTTAAAATAGACGCATTTCAAATATCAAATTTAAATTTCAAAATTTTATTGTTTAAAGTTTCACAAAATTTCAATTAAATATATAAATAAACAAATAAAATTATCTAAAATTTACGGGTCGTTACAACAACCAAATCATCCATTGCTCTCGGAACCACAACATCCCTATGGGTCAGACACACTTCCTTAGATGTGATATATGAAAAACATTATGGATCCGCAATTTAACCATATAAGCTTCTTCATTGATTTTCACTAGTATTGGAAATGGGCCAACATATCTCGGTGATATCTTTTGGCATTTCCAAACCTCATAATGACTGTAACGACCCAGAATTTTGAACAATTTAATTTAAAATATTTAATTAATTTTAAATATTTGAACGATGATTTAATATGAATCCCCGATATAACTCTGAATTTGGCGATTAAATTATAAAATTTAATCTGTTGATAGTTGAATAAAAAATTGAATCTTCATTTTTAAGCTGAAGAAAAATATTTCGAAAGCTTTTAAAATTCGTATTGATAATACTGAAGATAATTGAAGCTTCAGAATCGAATTTGAAAACGGTTTGTTCAGTTTTGAAAATTATCGTTCATATCGATATTTAAAAATAGCCGTCCGAGGCACAGTCTCGGAATTCGACGAAACCAGTTCCATAGGGTCCGTAATATTGAATTATTATCGGATTTCAAATTTCGTAATTTTCAGAGCTATTGTGTGATTGTACGAGATAAAAACGTCTGGACAATAATTAATCGATTAATTTAAAAATAAAAATAAATTTATACACTCAAATCAACAGACACCCTATTATCTGATTTGCGTCGACCTATTCCCTGAAACATCTGTACACGCTGATCTCTTGTTCCCTTTGTTTTCTTCTATTACGTGAGCAGTTCAGTTTGATTTCCAAGAGAAAGATATCTCGTTCAATAAAACAATGGCCACAGTTTCTCTTCAAATTCAAATCTTCACACAGAGAAACGAACGAACGAAAGAAAATCGCGAGCATGTGAGAAACGAAATCGAGCATGGAGGGTCGCGATTCGAGGACGTTGGCGACTGGTTTTAATTGGGATTTCATCATCTTCGAACGTGGTTAGGGAGGAGGCCAGCAGTCGCGTGCGACTCGAGTTCGAAGGAGGTAGGGTTTTAACTCGAGGGGATGGCGGCGATCAACGTTGTGGAGGCTCGCGATCGAGCAGGAGCGGCGCTTGCTGGGGTTTGGTACAGCGGTGGCAACACGCGCGCGTAGGCGCGAGGCGGTGGCGACGCCGTGGAATCTCGAGTTGATGATAGGGTCACGGCAGTTAGGAATTCTCGATGTCGAAGTCAAGGCCGGAGACGAGTTCGTCTAAGTGGTGTAATCTGCGATTTCCAGTGAGGTATTAAAAGTGAATTTCTATTATTTATAAATCTCATAAAAACACCTGTATATATATACACACACATATATATATATATATATATATATATATATGTAGATTCAAAATAAAACATTTATAGTGAGGTATATAAAATTCACTCAGTTCAATTTAAATTTGAATATGAAGTTAAATTGTACAGGAAAAAGATTTCTATTTCACTAGATTTTAAAATACATATATATGTATGTATTTAGATTCAAAAAGGAATTTTACAGTAAAACATAAAAATACTTCTGTTTTGAATATTTACATATACAAGTTAAAGGGGAAAATTTTTAGTTAAAATGAAATCTATTTCAAAGAAAATATTTTTGTTAAAAGAAATTAGTTTAAAAGTCAAATTTCAATTTTTAAAATTAAAATCATTGTATAATTGAAACTTATCAAGTAGAAATTGAGTTGTTCGATTTATTCGGATATTAATAGAATTGTATCATTATTTATACAAGGTCAAAATTTGGAGAAAACAAACTGGAACAAAAACGGATTGCAAAATAAAAGAGCTAAGGTGAGATCTTCTCACTCAAAAATTGAAAAGTGGAATTTTCAGTTATTGATTTGATTGCTATTGGATGTGATATTAGATATAGTAGGATATATCTATTATATATGTAGCAATATATACATATTGGCATATGTATATATTGGATTGATTGATTTCCCGCCTCGTATAGCGGATGAGACCCTATTGCGCCGTTAGTAAGCGGATATTTTTATAAAACCCATATACCACGATATTCCACCTCGAAGTGGAATTGGTATTGTGCTAACATCTGTGGATGCAGGGAAATAGGTTGGAGGGATCCAACTGGATTCCTCACCAGTATTTATTTATTTACAAATATTGATGTATATATTCTGTTATCATATTGATATATGATGTTTGTTGTTGTGATTGACGAATTGGTGCGTTGCATCATCGGATTCATTTTTGAAATCTAAAAATAACGATGTTGATTTTAAAAGAGAATTTTTAAAGTGATTATTTGAAAATATACGTTTTATTTAAATTGTTGAATTGATTTATTTTAAATAAGTAAACGTTAAAACTTTAAAGTTATAAAAGTTAAGATTTTGTGAATTTTAACCAAAAAGTAAATTCTTTTGAAATAAAGAGTTAAGTAATTTATAAAATGGTTTTAATTGGAATTTTTTAATTATTAAAAACAATGTATGTAAAAGATGTACAAAATTGATATTTATAACTTTAAAAGATTGGGATTATAAAACGAGTTTTTATAAGTGTTAAAATGAATTTTTAAAGAATTTATAAGTGAATGAAATTTATAAATTGTGAACTTATAAATGGAAAATGATTTTGTAGAATAAATGAAATTATAAGTATTTAACTTATAATATGGATTGTGGTATAAAAAATTTGTAACAACCCTAGATTTTGGCCTATATTTTAAATTTTGACTTTATTTTATTTTAAATTATTTTAAACTTGTTCTATTTCAAACATTTCATTTTAAATATAAATGTTGACTATTAAGTGATTTATAGTTCAAACTAGTATAAATTGGATATTTCACTGAAAAGTGAATTTCTATTGAAACTGGTCAAACTTTGACTTTTGAACTTTAAATTTAAATATTTAAAATTCTTAAATTTTATCTTTTATTATGAAAATAGATTTAATTCCATTGATACAGCTTTTCGTTTCGTTGGAAATGGAGTTAAATTGTGGAAGTTATGTATATTTCAATATTGTGTGTAAACTGATGTATTTAGCAATATTGTCTATTTTAAATTATATTTTATTTGTCATATTTTGTTCTAATATGTGTTAGTATTTTATTTTATGTATAATTTTGTCTTTTAAATAATTTAAAGTGATTATATAATTTTTCCAAAGCGTATTGAATTTATTTTCTATTTTTAAAGGCTAGTTTCTATTTTTCTGCTATTTTCTTCAATTAAATTATATTTAATTAAAATTTATTTATTCATTTTGCGAATGCATTTTTATTTTATGTTATTATCTTTGTTTATAAATGTTTTACAAGTTCATATTTTCAAGACTAGTTGCAATTTTTGCTGTTTTACTTAATTAAATTTTATATAATTAATAATTAATTTATTTATTTTTGTTTATTTACTAAATTTTCGTATTTTATCTGAGTTTATATATATATTTCAGTTATATAAAACTTAAAAAGAAATTAGAGGAAATATGAAAAGTTTTAAACTATTGAAATTCCTATGGCTTTTCACCTCCCGACCTTTCACTTTCTCAACTCCTCTCTTCAATGTTTTTGGCCATGCATACCCTATTCTTTTCAGCGGACTTCTTTTCATTTTTTTCACGCAAACACTTCTCTTTCTCCTCCAAAAAAATCACGGCCATGGCTTCAAAATTTTGGGTAAAAA
The DNA here is from genome assembly GCA_030737815.1 of Allium fistulosum. Taxonomy (NCBI): domain Eukaryota; kingdom Viridiplantae; phylum Streptophyta; class Magnoliopsida; order Asparagales; family Amaryllidaceae; genus Allium; species Allium fistulosum. The sequence continues at coordinate 244,246,324 of CM060902.1, forward strand.
TTCCTTCTTTCTTCCTTGTTTTCTATGTTTTTTCTATGGAAACTGCATATTCTCTCTACCTTCATAGTTTGGTTCCTCCTCCTCCAGGCTTTGGCCGACCACCACGACCCCCTTCCTCTGACCATCACCCATCCTAGCAACCCTCCTCCTTAGGCCTAACCAATCCAAGTCCAAGATCTACACAAAATCCACCAAAAACCATCACAAACTATCACTTATGACCTAGAATTGTCATCTCCTCCTTCTACCACCTTTTGCCACCACTACCTCCACCACCACCACCTCTGACCTGACCTTCCACCACCTCTGGCCCACACTCCAGCCACCACCTGACCACCACATACCATGGCCAAGCCACATCAGCAAGGGGCCGAACCCTATGGTGCAACAAAAGCCACACTTTGCCTTGAAACCCTTTGGTATTCCATTGCCTTCAACACCTTGTAACTTCCACTCACCATCATCACCCTGTAGCCGCACCTTTTCCAGACCATACCTGATCCAAACCATGCCTTTAGCCGTGCCATTTCAGATCTGGAGCTGAAGCATAGGTGGTAGGAAGCAAGTGCAAACACTTTGACTTTGTTTATGCATCCATTTCTAGCATTGTTTATTGAATTTTTGGGTTGAAATCTTATGTTGTTTGTAATTGTTTGGTTTTAATGTGACAAGGCAATTAGCTTTGGCTCTCCCACACTCAAATAATTATCGTGCTCTCGTGCCTCTGGAAATCTTTGTTGTGCGTTTGTGGTTGTCATCTCCAGCTTGAACAAGTGAGTAATTCTCACCAGACAATGTGTACTTATATAACTAGTAAACTGACACCATTTGAATCTGTAAAATTATATCATCCTGTTGTAACTGTTATATTATGATCATATAATGTTTACCCCTATTATTACATATGTTATATCATCTATTACTATTATCTCATGCTATTCTGTTTATTTATATCAGTTTATCACACTGCAAGTTCCCTGTAGATTAGAATCACTATGGGTTGAAATGATACATACCCGAACGGACTTTAGAATAAGGAAAAATCGTTATGGGCTGAAATGATAGGCCTGAACGGTTTTTATTTATTTATTTATATTACTTGGGATTGCGGGTTTGAAATGATAAAACCCGGTTTTTCTTTGTAAACTGCGGATTGAAATGATACATATCCGTATCACTTGACCTAGGCTAGAAAATTATATACAGACCCGTGGTTTATATATTTTTCTGAAATTTTTAAAATACTTTTTTTAATGTAAATATTATGGTATTTTGATTTAAATTTCATTAAAATGATTTCTATAAAGTATTTGTGATTTTCTACAAATTAAATAAGTGAATTAAGTAAATGGTGAAGTAGAATTTGAAATATAAGTTAATTTTGGAATTTATGATTTTGTTTATAAATGGAATTTTTGTAAAGTAAGAAAATATGACAAATTTGATTTAAAGATGAATTTAATGATTTTTATTAAGTAATAATAATGTTTTAAAGGTGTTAATGATTTTGTATAAATTAAAATATGGAATAAATGAACATTTAAGCTGAATTTGGAAATATAACTTAAATTGAATTTTGTGAAATTTGTTTAAAAGTGAAATTTTAATTAAGTAAAATAAATGGAAATAAGCTATATTTTTGGAAATTTAAACTTAGTTGTTAAGTTAATAATTTAATTAAAGAAATGAAAATTTAATTGTTATTAAATTTGATTTTTGTATGGAAATTTGACTTTATAAAATCATAGAAATAAAGGTATTTAAATGATTGTGTTAAATGTGAAATATATGATTTTATAAGTTAAAATGATTTATATTAAAAGTTAATTATTTGTGGAATTATAAATAAAACTCTGAATATGATTTAACAGCATTTTGAAATGTAATGTAAAGGATATTACAGCATTTTGTAAATGTTGTAGTGTTTTAAATGAACTAAAAGGTTAATTTGAAATAAAGGCTATTATAGCACTTTGTAAGTGCTATAGTGGTTAAACTTAACATGTAAGTTAATTGAAACTTAAAAGAAATCTATTACAGCATTTAACGCTGTCTTTTGTTAATTAACTGTTATAAACTATAACTTTACGTAGCATTTTATAAGTGCTACGGAAACTATATTTTGTTGTTTTAAATTAATTTTAATGAAAAATAATCTCTGGAAAATGATATAATTTTGGGAAATTAAATGTTAAATTTCTAAAGATAATGAAGAGATATTTAAGTGGAAGAATTTGATTTCTAATGTGAGTTTAAAATGGTATTTAAATTTAATAAAATGAATGGATTTAAATGGTATTTAAATGAATAAAAATGAATGGTGTTTTGAATAATATTTTGATATTGTGAAATGAGTTTGAAATGATACTTGATTTCTGACTTATTTAATGTATTTGATAAATGAATATTTGAAGTATATATTAATTGAGTTTATTTAAATGATATTGGATTTATGAAATGTGGGAGATTTAAAGTTTTGAAATATACTAAAGATTGAATATTGTATTTTGTGGATTTAATCTATATTGGGAATTGATAAGATTTGAAACGGTTTGTTGGTAAACTATAATTGAATTGAAATTTGATGGTTTGAATTTAATAAGTTTGTAAATGTATAGAATTAAAAGATGATTTTAAATATATGATTTCGAAATGCTGTGATTTTCAAAGTATAATGATTTCAAATGTTTTGTTTCAAAAGAGTTATAACTTTGAAAGTATAGACTATTTGAAAGGTGAATATATGTTTGAAATGGAAATGATGTTGTTTTGAAATGAACATAGTTTTGAAATAAAATGATTTTGGTTTCGAAGTATAACTATCAAAGGTATGATATTTTGATATATAAAAATGATTTGAAATAAAGTTTGAAAAGATATAATATTTTGATGTATTAAAATGATTTGAAAAGAAGTTTGAAAGGATACGATATTTTAGAATATTGAAATGATTTGGAAATGATAAATCTTTATTTTGATAAAGACATGATTTTGAAATGATATCTTATTTTGAAGTAAAGTATTGTTTTTAAAAGTTATAACCACGGGTTATAATAACAATTGGTTGGCAAAGAGACCGGGATCGGATATGGACATACTCTCTGTCGATACCGAAAACCACTTTGACAACCGTGTACGCGGTGGAGATTCCAGAATGAAGTAGGATGGTGGCGACGTTCTTAAGGTATGTTACGTGGACCCAACTCCCGTGAGTTGGCATAAGGTGGCTAAAACAGGAGCGATTGACGGACCAAGGAGGTAGCACCTCTTATCGGACACACTTCTTCGATACCATTCTATTACTTGTGATTGATTTGGTGGCCACCCTTGATTGGGAGTGTTGTTCGAGGTGGGCGGTAGTGGCTGCTATGCGTCACCACTAGTCCGGATGCGTAATTGGTATATCTACCCTGGCATTGCCTAGTTGTGCCGTGTCACCTACCATATCGAGCTTTACTACGATTATGATTTTAAGATCCGACCGCGTTAAGGTTCTCCATCCCCTTAACGCTATTTTCTATATGATTATACTTTACTGATTAGACATTATTATAATAGCGAATATTACTACATAGTAGATAGTTTAACGGATCCTTAAAGAATGGGCGGTCCCAAGCATTCTTTAAGTTACTTGTACCTTATTACAGTTCACTTGAGTTGGTTTATATTATATAAGTATATATTGTCCTGACTCAAGTGTTTGTGTTTTGCTTTACGCTCGGGTCAGCCTGAGTATTCACAGATTTGGATTTCCACCTTCTGGAGATTTGAATCGCTGGAGATTATCTGCTAGTCTTGTTCTATCGACTTCAGTTATGTTGCTCTGTTCAGCTTGTACTTGGTTATCTTATTTATACTTCCGTTGTACTCTATTTCTTCTATTGTATCTTATGTACTCTGATATATTTATATAGTAGCTTCATGAACTACTATTTCTTTTACTTCCGCTGCATTATTTTACTCTGTGTCTGTGATCTATGATTATATTTATTTACTGTATATTCTGAGATTTGCCAAATTTTAATTACAATGCGGTATTTTGAGCAATTCAACTCCGGCATGAATGTCTACCTATACACTTATAATGGATGCGAATGGTTGAAAATATCGGGTCGTTACAGTTGGTATCAGAGCTTTGGCTTTGAGGCAAAACTCAGCATATAGAGTAGATTTATTTACAGAATCACTTTCGTTCGAGTTTGAATCTTTTCCTCTTGATTCGAATTTCCTTTTAATTTTTGGAACGTTCCCTGCGGTTCCAAAATTCATTCTTGTCCCTCACTATTCATCTTCTTTTGATTCTGGAGTATCCCATAACTCCGCTTCGAATGAGCTTTATAGTTAATTGGTGGTCTCGCCAATATTCTAATGACTTGAAAAAGGGGGAAAACTCCTTTACAAATTTGCATCGATTCACCAGAGATTTATATTTATCCTTGGTTTAGATGCTAATATCTTTTGTTATTCCAAACTCTATCTCTTGAGATCGGATGTAGATTTACCCCAGGAAAATCCACATTTTCTCTTATTTATTAAGTCACGGTTGACCCGGTTAAGGTTGCCCGCGATTTATCTAAGATTATCCATCTTCATATTTTGTTAATTAATCATCTTGTCTTTGTTTCTAAACTATCTCCAACATTTTGAATTGTACTTTTAAATCTATATTTTATTATATATTGTGTTGTTTGAGTTGTTGATGTCGATTTGGGTTTCCGATCGATTCGTCTGATCAACACTATCGATAGGATTTCTAAAACACTTTGACAGAACAAACCGATACGATATTATTTTAAAATTTGGTTAATTAAATAAATTTTAATATATAAGTAAATTTATGGAACTTAATAAATTTGTTTAAATTGATTATTTAAAATGATAATACTTGATTTATCATTTATTGTTCTACAAAGGAATTTATAAATAGTTGTTTATAAATTTATTTGGGAACTGAAATGAATTTAAAACAAGAAATTTAAAGAGTTAATTTCCGATGGATTTCAAACCTTGTGTTTAAAATTTTTAAAAGGATATTATTTAAAGTATTTTTGAATAAAAAAAAAAATTTGTCTCTAAAGGATTTTAAAGTTTAAAAATTAAGTGCTCTTCTCTTTGTCGCTGGAAAATAATTTCGGTGATGACTGCAGCATCATCGACATTCATTTTAGAGTTTCGAAGTGAAGAAACCATTCTATAGCCTTGCTACAGCTTTGTTTTGGGAAACTTGATTGATATAAATTTCTAAAATATGATTGATTTATAAAATATATAGATATATGATTTAAATTTGATTTGACAAATTATGTACATACATTTATCTATCTCTAAATGGTTTGAAAGGAATCGGAGATTTTATTCTTAAATTGTATCTTAAATAATAACTTCAAGTATAAAAAGAAAATCAAAATTTTTGAATAGATGATTCAAGCTTGAAATGATTGAATTAGGATGTTTATAGTGTATATTAATTTTAGAAAGTTTTATTTGTATAATTCTCAATTGCATTCCAATATAACTTACCTTAATTTTTAGAAGTTAACAATGTAATTGGATAATATACAATATAAAAAGATTTTTATAAATAAAATTTGAGTGGTTATAATAAATATTATACACTTAAATTTTAGTTATAAAAAGATTAACACAGGTAAATAGACTAAAGGTTAATTGAATAATTTACAATACAAATGATGTTAAGGGAATTAGGAATAAATTAAAACAGTTATAATAAGTGTAAGCATATTTAACATATGTGATAAAATATTTGACGGGGATAAATTTAATTATAATTAGGAATAAAGAAGAATTAAATTTATTGAATGTTATACACTTAATTTTAATCAAATCATGATTTTAGAGATTGTTTGTTTAAGAAAATTTGATGATAAGATAATGAAATTAGAGATAGTTAAGATTTATTTAACTTGTGTAAAATTAATTATCAGTTAAGCTGAAACCATGGAAATTTCAAACCTATTATCTTATTTTGTTTTTCAAACTTATTACCTAATTTTATTTTTCAAACTGTCTGTTAGTTGTCCTTATTTTTCCTTATCTTGCTATAGACTGGTATAGGCATCTATCTATAATCTTTTTGCTTAGAAATATTTCTATAATCTTTATAATCTTTGGTACTCATTTTAAATCTGAGCACTGCTTTCCACCCACAGACTGTCGGTCAAGCGGAAAGAGTGAATCAGATTCTAGAGGATCTTTTCGTACTTGTGTTCCTGATTCTGGAGAATCTTGGGAAGACCATCTCCACCTTGTTAAACTTACCTATAACCACAGTTATCAGGTATAATTTCAATCTTTTGTCATCTTGTCTTAATCTCATTTCAATTTTATCTTTCCTGTGTTTTCCCGTACTTCATTCCTTTTCGGGGACGAAAAGTTTTGAGTGGGGGAGAGTGTAACAACCCTAGATTTTGGCCTATATTTTAAATTTTGACTTTATTTTATTTTAAATTATTTTAAACTTGTTCTATTTCAAACATTTCATTTTAAATATAAATGTTGACTATTAAGTGATTTATAGTTCAAACTAGTATAAATTGGATATTTCACTGAAAAGTGAATTTCTATTGAAACTGGTCAAACTTTGACTTTTGAACTTTAAATTTAAATATTTAAAATTCTTAAATTTTATCTTTTATTATGAAAATAGATTTAATTCCATTGATACAGCTTTTCGTTTCGTTGGAAATGGAGTTAAATTGTGGAAGTTATGTATATTTCAATATTGTGTGTAAACTGATGTATTTAGCAATATTGTCTATTTTAAATTATATTTTATTTGTCATATTTTGTTCTAATATGTGTTAGTATTTTATTTTATGTATAATTTTGTCTTTTAAATAATTTAAAGTGATTATATAATTTTTCCAAAGCGTATTGAATTTATTTTCTATTTTTAAAGGCTAGTTTCTATTTTTCTGCTATTTTCTTCAATTAAATTATATTTAATTAAAATTTATTTATTCATTTTGCGAATGCATTTTTATTTTATGTTATTATCTTTGTTTATAAATGTTTTACAAGTTCATATTTTCAAGACTAGTTGCAATTTTTGCTGTTTTACTTAATTAAATTTTATATAATTAATAATTAATTTATTTATTTTTGTTTATTTACTAAATTTTCGTATTTTATCTGAGTTTATATATATATTTCAGTTATATAAAACTTAAAAAGAAATTAGAGGAAATATGAAAAGTTTTAAACTATTGAAATTCCTATGGCTTTTCACCTCCCGACCTTTCACTTTCTCAACTCCTCTCTTCAATGTTTTTGGCCATGCATACCCTATTCTTTTCAGCGGACTTCTTTTCATTTTTTTCACGCAAAAACTTCTCTTTCTCCTCCAAAAAAATCACGGCCATGGCTTCAAAATTTTGGGTAAAAATTCCTTCTTTCTTCCTTGTTTTCTATGTTTTTTCTATGGAAACTGCATATTCTCTCTACCTTCATAGTTTGGTTCCTCCTCCTCCAGGCTTTGGCCGACCACCACGACCCCCTTCCTCTGACCATCACCCATCCTAGCAACCCTCCTCCTCAGGCCTAACCAATCCAAGTCCAAGATCTACACAAAATCCACCAAAAACCATCACAAACTATCACTTATGACCTAGAATTGTCATCTCCTCCTTCTACCACCTTTTGCCACCACTACCTCCACCACCACCACCTCTGACCTGACCTTCCACCACCTCTGGCCCACACTCCAGCCACCACCTGACCACCACATACCATGGCCAAGCCACATCAGCAAGGGGCCGAACCCTATGGTGCAACAAAAGCCACACTTTGCCTTGAAACCCTTTGGTATTCCATTGCCTTCAACACCTTGTAACTTCCACTCACCTTCATCACCTTGTAGCCGCACCTTTTCCAGACCATACCTGATCCAAACCATGCCTTTAACCGTGCCATTTCAGATCTGGAGCTGAAGCATAGGTGGTAGGAAGCAAGTGCAAACACTTTGACTTTGTTTATGCATCCATTTCTAGCATTGTTTATTGAATTTTTGGGTTGAAATCTTATGTTGTTTGTAATTGTTTGGTTTTAATGTGACAAGGCAATTAGCTTTGGCTCTCCCACACTCAAATAATTATCGTGCTCTCGTGCCTCTGGAAATCTTTGTTGTGCGTTTGTGGTTGTCATCTCCAGCTTGAACAAGTGAGTAATTCTCACCAGACAATGTGTACTTATATAACTAGTAAACTGACACCATTTGAATCTGTAAAATTATATCATCCTGTTGTAACTGTTATATTATGATCATATAATGTTTACCCCTATTATTACATATGTTATATCATCTATTACTATTATCTCATGCTATTCTGTTTATTTATATCAGTTTATCACACTGCAAGTTCCCTGTAGATTAGAATCACTATGGGTTGAAATGATACATACCCGAACGGACTTTAGAATAAGGAAAAATCGTTATGGGCTGAAATGATAGGCCTGAATGGTTTTTATTTATTTATTTATATTACTTGGGATTGCGGGTTTGAAATGATAAAACCCGGTTTTTCTTTGTAAACTGCGGATTGAAATGATACATATCCGTATCACTTGACCTAGGCTAGAAAATTATATACAGACCCGTGGTTTATATATTTTTCTGAAATTTTTAAAATACTTTTTTTAATGTAAATATTATGGTATTTTGATTTAAATTTCATTAAAATGATTTCTATAAAGTATTTGTGATTTTCTACAAATTAAATAAGTGAATTAAGTAAATGGTGAAGTAGAATTTGAAATATAAGTTAATTTTGGAATTTATGATTTTGTTTATAAATGGAATTTTTGTAAAGTAAGAAAATATGACAAATTTGATTTAAAGATGAATTTAATGATTTTTATTAAGTAATAATAATGTTTTAAAGGTGTTAATGATTTTGTATAAATTAAAATATGGAATAAATGAACATTTAAGCTGAATTTGGAAATATAACTTAAATTGAATTTTGTGAAATTTGTTTAAAAGTGAAATTTTAATTAAGTAAAATAAATGGAAATAAGCTATATTTTTGGAAATTTAAACTTAGTTGTTAAGTTAATAATTTAATTAAAGAAATGAAAATTTAATTGTTATTAAATTTGATTTTTGTATGGAAATTTGACTTTATAAAATCATAGAAATAAAGGTATTTAAATGATTGTGTTAAATGTGAAATATATGATTTTATAAGTTAAAATGATTTATATTAAAAGTTAATTATTTGTGGAATTGTAAATAAAACTCTGAATATGATTTAACATCATTTTGAAATGTAATGTAAAGGATATTACAGCATTTTGTAAATGTTGTAGTGTTTTAAATGAACTAAAAGGTTAATTTGAAATAAAGGCTATTATAGCACTTTGTAAGTGCTATAGTGGTTAAACTTAACATGTAAGTTAATTGAAACTTAAAAGAAATCTATTACAGCATTTAACGCTGTCTTTTGTTAATTAACTGTTATAAACTATAACTTTACGTAGCATTTTATAAGTGCTACGGAAACTATATTTTGTTGTTTTAAATTAATTTTAATGAAAAATAATCTCTGGAAAATGATATAATTTTGGGAAATTAAATGTTAAATTTCTAAAGATAATGAAGAGATATTTAAGTGGAAGAATTTGATTTCTAATGTGAGTTTAAAATGGTATTTAAATTTAATAAAATGAATGGATTTAAATGGTATTTAAATGAATAAAAATGAATGGTGTTTTGAATAATATTTTGATATTGTGAAATGAGTTTGAAATGATACTTGATTTCTGACTTATTTAATGTATTTGATAAATGAATATTTGAAGTATATATTAATTGAGTTTATTTAAATGATATTGGATTTATGAAATGTGGGAGATTTAAAGTTTTGAAATATACTAAAGATTGAATATTGTATTTTGTGGATTTAATCTATATTGGGAATTGATAAGATTTGAAACGGTTTGTTGGTAAACTATAATTGAATTGAAATTTGATGGTTTGAATTTAATAAGTTTGTAAATGTATAGAATTAAAAGATGATTTTAAATATATGATTTCGAAATGCTGTGATTTTCAAAGTATAATGATTTCAAATGTTTTGTTTCAAAAGAGTTATAACTTTGAAAGTATAGACTATTTGAAAGGTGAATATATGTTTGAAATGGAAATGATGTTGTTTTGAAATGAACATAGTTTTGAAATAAAATGATTTTGGTTTCGAAGTATAACTATCAAAGGTATGATATTTTGATATATAAAAATGATTTGAAATAAAGTTTGAAAAGATATAATATTTTGATGTATTAAAATGATTTGAAAAGAAGTTTGAAAGGATACGATATTTTAGAATATTGAAATGATTTGGAAATGATAAATCTTTATTTTGATAAAGACATGATTTTGAAATGATATCTTATTTTGAAGTAAAGTATTGTTTTTAAAAGTTATAACCACGGATTATAATAACAATTGGTTGGCAAAGAGACCGGGATCGGATATGGACATACTCTCTGTCGATACCGAAAACCACTTTGACAACCGTGTACGCGGTGGAGATTCCAGAATGAAGTAGGATGGTGGCGACGTTCTTAAGGTATGTTACGTGGACCCAACTCCCGTGAGTTGGCATAAGGTGGCTAAAACAGGAGCGATTGACGGACCAAGGAGGTAGCACCTCTTATCGGACACACTTCTTCGATACCATTCTATTACTTGTGATTGATTTGGTGGCCACCCTTGATTGGGAGTGTTGTTCGAGGTGGGCGGTAGTGGCTGCTATGCGTCACCACTAGTCCGGATGCGTAATTGGTATATCTACCCTGGCATTGCCTAGTTGTGCCGTGTCACCTACCATATCGAGCTTTACTACGATTATGATTTTAAGATCCGACCGCGTTAAGGTTCTCCATCCCCTTAACGCTATTTTCTATATGATTATACTTTACTGATTAGACATTATTATAATAGCGAATATTACTACATAGTAGATAGTTTAACGGATCCTTAAAGAATGGGCGGTCCTAAGCATTCTTTAAGTTACTTGTACCTTATTACAGTTCACTTGAGTTGGTTTATATTATATAAGTATATATTGTCCTGACTCGAGTGTTTGTGTTTTGCTTTACGCTCGGGTCAGCCTGAGTATTCACAGATTTGGATTTCCACCTTCTGGAGATTTGAATCGCTGGAGATTATCTGCTAGTCTTGTTCTATCGACTTCAGTTATGTTGCTCTGTTCAGCTTGTACTTGGTTATCTTATTTATACTTCCGTTGTACTCTATTTCTTCTATTGTATCTTATGTACTCTGATATATTTATATAGTAGCTTCATGAACTACTATTTCTTTTACTTCCGCTGCATTATTTTACTCTGTGTCTGTGATCTATGATTATATTTATTTACTGTATATTCTGAGATTTGCCAAATTTTAATTACAATGCGGTATTTTGAGCAATTCAACTCCGGCATGAATGTCTACCTATACACTTATAATGGATGCGAATGGTTGAAAATATCGGGTCGTTACAAAATTGAATTGTGAATTGAATTGGTAAATAAAGAAGATTTATAAATTGATGTTTTTATAAATAGAAATAGAATTTATGAACGTTGTTTTATAAATTCAAAATCAATTGAATTTGATAAATTAAATATTGAAGATTATCAAAGAAGTTATATTCGCGTTTTGGATAGCGAGTTTTTATTGAAATAAAATGTGTAGAGATTATTGAAAATGTGGTTAGTGAAGTATATTCACGATTTTGGACAGTGAATATATTATTAAATAAAATGGATTTATTTTTGAAGAAGTGATATAAAAAAATGAAGTTAAACATTTTAAAGATGTTTTAAAATGTATTATGAATCGAAAGCATAGATTTCAACATTTATTGTTGAAATAGATGTTTTCGAGGAAAGAAGGAAATGGTGGACTATAACACTGTTGTTATAGTAAATGATTTCCGAAAGGAAATGTTTTATCTAGTATTGGGATTTATATATCTATCTTAATTTTTGAATCCCTATACTAGTGATTTTGAGTCGTCGTAACGATGTTTTACGTAACATTCGTTTTGACTCAAATAAAGGTGTTAAAAAAATATTTTTCTTAAAGAATGAATATATACTTAATTTTTGATTTAAGTATATCGAATATTTTCAAGCGTTGGAAATAAATAAATTTGTAAAATACTTATTATTAAATAAGTAGGGAAATGTTTTTCCAATATGAAATAAACGTTTGAGAATTATCTTTCTAAAGATAAGTCGAAAGTGAATGTTAAAATCGATTAAAAATCGTATATCTGTAGATATTTGAAAATATAAATTCACTATGGAATTTACAAAAAGAAATGGGAATTCGTTTTAAAAGTAAATATTGATTTATTTTTGAAGTGTGGAAATTTTATATCTAGTTAAGATATTTTGGGAGATTAAATAATTTGGAAAATTATTTGGAATATGATGATGTTGCGCATCTTTATTGATAGTTAAATAACCGACTATCAATAATTACCATGAATAGGTATTTGTTGTGAATTGGATGAATTTGAATGCCACACTTATTTTTGAATAAGCGCTCACTATTCGGGTTAGTCGGGAAAGGATCATGGGGTCGTATAACCAATTCCGAATATGTGATACGTCGTTATGAATTGCATTCGAAGACCGGTGTTGAAGACCGGATATTTTTGAAAACGGAAGGATTACCGTCGAGTTACTCTACATCGGCTGATCTCCGATTAAGAGGTTTTATCACCCTTAGTGACGGGAAGTCCGGACGTGATTAGAAAATTATCTGGATGTGCAAGGGCTTCGTGAGAAGTGCCTTCGGTTATGTTCGATCCCGGAACAGACTTGTATGGATTGTGTGTCTGACGTTACAAATTGAGATATAAAGCTGATTTCTTTCAAATACATTTCTGTTGGTGGCTGAGTTATTCTCTTAGCTTAACACCCTTCTCTGAGACGTACGAGCTCAGAGGTTATGTAGTTGAAATTTATCAGCGATATACTCCCAATTTAGTAACGTGGCATACTGAGTGTTGCTGGGAAATGATCAGTGTTTGATCATTTGCGATATGATCATTTGTTTGATCTTATATCTTGGTGATCATAGGTTGATCATTTGTTTGACCCGAAGCATGGCTTTTGAAAAGCGTAGCTTTGTGGACGAGACTTCGTCGAGCCTCACACCCCGGAAATGGTCAAAACAGGAAGGATGCAGCAAGGTTCTAGGGAGTAGCGCCCCTTAGTGTATGTCATTCCTTCTGGATAGAGGTGGTATCATGGTATGGAGCCCAGATACTTAACCTATGTGGTTGCTGCATTATTATTTTGATGTGGTTGTTGGAAATCGGGGATCCTCGGGAAGATCGGTTACGATCGGGGGATGGCATACGCGTGTCAGTAGTTACCTATTTTTGCAGAGGTAACCCGGCCTTGTGTTGGCAGAGATCTAACCGTAATGTTAGGTTATTTCTCGGGACGTCATTCCAGAGGCGTTCTGTTCGTGGAATAGGAAGTTCCTTAGCCTGACCATTTGTTGGAAATCCAAAGAAACAATACGAGACTTGTACGGTTTTAGTTGTAGAACCTATCATTCACTTATGGTGGTCACCACTGTTTGGATGATAGCTATAGTAGGCATAAGTGCGGAATGCCTATGCTGGCTAAGATTTATATTATACTTTCGAAAATGATTTTTCTACACTATGCACTAATAATAATATCAAAAAGGATTTGATTTTGCGTAGTAAGCATCTTTGACTATCATAAGAAGAAATCTCCTCCAATTCTGCGTTTGCATTGTGTGTGTGGTGGGAGGTCTTATGGTAGTTTCATTTTCCAAAAGCATTGCGAATTTGTTTTATTTTCTTTGTGAAAAATAACTGTTTTACGATCTCACACCAGTCACCATGACTGACTTGGAGTTTATTGTTCCCTTCTAAACTCTGGGTGCCCACCAATTTCCACACGGGCAGTCTAGAGTTATGTTATCAGGATATTCTGGATATTCTGGAGCTTTGGAAGCAAGATGGATGACGAGACGTAGTATTTGTATCTGATAGTATTTATTCCGCTGTGTATTCTGTATGAGGACAAGTTTATATAACTGTCCATTGTTGTATATCGACTCTGATTGATGTATGTATAAACTGATATAGTTCTTTATTTTAAAAGACTAGTGATTATCTATTATATATTGTTCCGCTGCGATATGTGAGATTCTGATATTGTTTTCTGTTCTGATGTTGTTCTGTTGTTCTTTCTCTCTTCTCTCTTTCTTCCTTCTTCTTATGTTTTCTTCTTCTTCTGCCTTTTTCTTCTATTTAAAACCATCACTATTGGAATTTCCGGCACTCGATTGCTCGGCGGTCGATAAAGTGAGTATCGATGTCGAATTTTCGAAAGTCGAAAATTTCGGTACATGACAATGACTCTCATCGACGACACTAGAACAAACATATGATTCACTAGATCAAATCCTAAATCCTTCCTCCTCCTATCAATGTAGCACTTCTGCTTTGATTTAACATCTTTCATCATTTTCCAAATCAACCCAGCCTTCTTCTGTAACGATTCGTTCGGATATTAAAATAATTGATTTAAATATTTAATCGTTAATTTAATAATGGCCCAAAAAATATTTTTTCTGCATATGGCCAAATCAGGACTCGAGACCACTTCCGTTGAGTTCGTATTGATGTTGTGAATTAAAATGAGTATAAGAATCGCTATATTTGGAGACTGGATGATCCAATGGCCGAACGATCTCGAAATATGCGAAATTAGCATCCTGAGGCAGTGTCTTAGATAATGATGAAATTTATGTCATTGGATTCAGAAAAATAAGGTGTGTATGAAGAAGAATTTCGTTGCGATTGGACGTGTCATGAGATCATACGGACTCGAAACGTATGGCCGTTTATTTGAGAAATCAAATAAATAAAGAATATTATATTAATATAAATATCCCTAAATCTAATCCCTCCCTAATCTCATTTCCATTTTACTGTTGCATTGCTTGGTAATGGCTGCTCCACATATTTCACAACAAAAATCAAAATCCGTTGATCCACTACAGTAAAAATCACGAAACTATATCCGATGAGCTCGTATGGATGAGAGCTACGCGATGACCGTGGTAGGATTTGATCGATCATCATTGGTGACATCCACCTTCCTGGCCGTGGATCTAGGGTTTGAGATCGTTGGAGAATTAGGCGACGATAGGCGGAGTGGAGATCATCGTTGCACTTCTCTCGACAGCGCACAATTTCGTACCAAATTTCATCAAGATGTTCTGGAAATATTTGTGGTTTTAAAATATGATTTTCCTATACTTATACACATACTAGATTTTTATATAAGAAAACAAAAGAATTTTGAAATGAATTGTGTCGAATATTACATATTTTCCATCGATGTAACATTTTGGGGAATTATTAGATTTAGTCTATTTTTGATGTGATTTTCCTATTGGTTGATATGGATGTATTACACATGCTGTATGTATGCTGTTTTGGATGTATGTATGATTGTTGGTTGCATGGATGCTTGTTTGGTTGTTTGGCTTGTTTGGTTGTTTTTTGTTGAAAATGCAGATTTAGCGGCGATCAAATGTTAGGGGAATATTTTGTACGTTTGGGTTTCACACACACGAAAACCTAACGAGCGAGATAAGTTGTAGAGTAGGGTTAGGACACATGCCGATGGATCTGAAGGTGGAAGATGAGACATCGAACTTCAGGATGGATGCCCGACATTTCCATTTGGTTTGTACTTATCAGTTTTGGTTAAATACAGGACAAAGGTGGTTGGTATTGACCACTATAGAGCGGTCAATTTCCATCACTATTATTGATTGGAGATTTAGCATATCTTTGGCTTGAACATTGAGGAGATTTCATGATGCGTGATTTGCTGATTTATTTGTGCGAAAAAATTAGAGTCTTGATGTTACTGCTCTAGGGCAAGTAATTTTGATGGTGAGGCGATTATTTTGTGCTTCGACATAAGAGTAGGTACTTTAGATTATGACTTGATGGTGGATGGAGTAGGTTCTGTGGTAGTTGGTTCAGGACTCTGTAGATCATGCTGGAGGTGTTTGCTCATTCACATCATGGGAGGATGGCGATGTATAACATGATGAAAAGCCCTGTATCTTCGGTTTGTGACTCGTGGGGGTAGTAGGTGCCAAAGATTAGACACTTCATATCTTTGGTTTATGACTTAAGTAGGGAATAGGTATCGAAGAGGCTTATGGTGGGAGTCGTGGAGTGAAGGAACATGGTGGGTTCCAGATAGTAGAAATTGTATTGAGCTACTAGGGCTCGGATGGATATGCATGTGCTAAGGGATCGTTGATGATTCACAATGTTTTCTGTTGTACTTGAAGCAGAGGTATTGTATATTGGGGATGCCCATGGATTGGTAGCAAGGATCCATATACCCTGGACCCGTCCAGCTTTGGGCTGTGAGACATGTATCAAACTTTGGGCTGTGAGATATGAGATTACAACGGAGAAATAGAATTTCCATTAGTCCTTGGTTGAAAAGAGGCTATGACGACTCGTAATTTTCGACGATTTAAATTTGTTAATATAATGAGATTTTGGTAATATAATATTGAAGAAATAAAAATTTGTAATTTAATAATGAAATAATAACTAAATTGAAACGTAACAATGTTAACTAAAGTTAATCATTAACAACTTGAATGAAATTCCAATTAATTAAAATTATTTAAATGTTATACTAAGTTATAAATTGAATGTAAGAAAATCAAATGTCGATATTGAACTAATTTGTAAATTTGTATAATTAAGGAAAATTGGATAAAACAATGTTATGTAAGCAACTATAACATTTGTTGTTAATAATAACTTATAAGTGTAATTAAGAGTTAATGGTACATTGTGTTGTAAGACATAGTGGAGTTGCTACATTGTGTTGTAGTGGCACCGGTTCGATACCCAGCTGCCACAATAATGAGACATAGTGCACGGCCACTTATAAAACCGGCTTAACCGAAGGCTATGGAATACAAAGTATCCATGGCCCCAAAGTTTAATCATCTGATTTTTTTTAAGTCTATGCTTCTTTAATGGGGACCATTCCCTCATCTTGTTTTCCTCCTGCAGATCCATCTCATCCATCCACTTCTTCTCAGTCCCGTCCTTCTTCCCCTATCATAGTACCTTCTCCAGCAGTTCCTTCATCGTCAACCTTACTTCCTTCTGACCCTTCGTCCTTACTTACAACTTCCACACGCTATTCTCCATCTATTCTTGTACCATCTTCTTCTGTGACAGCCTTGTCCACTGTTCTAACCCCTGTCCTATCAACACAACCTTTAGTAGCTTCATCTCCTCACTTGTCTCACAACCTGCCGCCTCCTCCTTCCCCTCCTGTTGCCTGGTCCTCCTTGTTTAAGTCCAGACCTAACAATGCTGGTAAGTATGTTCCCCATACTATCAAGTTAGTGTATGATGGTGGTGCTATTGTTCTCCCATCTGAAGTTATACAGGCTGGCAACTTAAAGTGGAAAGAATATCTAGTTGGGTTCTTTCTCGATAATCCTCTACCATACACTACTGTCCTTTATCATCTTAATAGAGCATGGAGATTGTAGGGAACAATTAGAGTGAAATCTGACGGCTTTCTTTTTTTATTCAAGTTTTCAAATGAAGAAGATAAAAATAGAATTGCTGAGTCTGACCCAATTGTTATGAAGAATAAATTATTTATTGTTAAACCCTGGGATGAGAATGTTGGTAACTCCTGTAGTAGCATCAAAGCAGTTCCAGTGTGGATCAAGCTATCCAACATTCCATTGTTTGCATGGTCCACAGTGGGTATCAATTGGCTTGCATTCAGGGTGGGGAAACTCTTATGTTTGGATGCATCGACTGTTGATAGAATCTCATATGCTAAATGTATGGTTGAAGTATCCCCTTATTCTGAACTACCTGATACCTTTGCTGTCAAGCTACTTGATGGCACCGAACAAATAGTTGAGGTTGACTATTTGTGGAGACCTGCAATCTGTACTAATTGTAAGGAGTTTGGTCATACGAAATCTGGTTGCAATAAAATGGAAATAGATAGTGAAGGGATAAAGAGGAGGAGGGGAAGTGATGTTGAACAAATTCAGTGTGAGCATGTTCAGAGTAAGGAGACAAAAGGAAAAAGGATGGAGAAGGAAAGTAAAGTGAAGCAAGTTTGGCAAAAAGTGAACAATATCAAGGGGAAAAAAAGAAATGTAACTGTGGAAGACAAAACAAATTCATTGAACAAGACTGGTGGAAAAGGCATGTCATTATCAAACTTGGATAAGGAAGAGAACATTTCTTCCTTAGCTGTTAACACGCCTCTCAGTGATGGTACCAGAGAATTAAACCAATTTACTGACAACAATAGGTTTAGTCTGCTACAAGACATTGAAAATGAGCAAGGTATAATAGAGCAAGTGGAGGTTGAGGAAGGAGAGTTTACCAAAGATGAGAGCACTTTAGTTACTACTGTTTCTCTGTCTTTGTGTAATGGAAACTTGGTTGAAAGTAACACTGGAACAAATTTTGAACCATGTCAGACAAAAGATGGGATGGAAATTCATATCCCAACTGGTACAAAGGAAACTGCAAGCAAATGTGGAGTGGTTTCTGTGTCTCCTGATCAAGCTGTGCACGTGCACACTGGTGAATCTGTCAATGATGCAAAGTGGTGTCAGTCCTTTGAACAACAAATAAAGCAGGTCATTCTCAGCATGCACCAAATATTTGTGGAAAAGCCTCCTGTAGCTCCCTCTGGTTACAACTTTTCCATCGAAATTCCAGGTTGGCCTGACAGTGTCCCCACTTCTGATCATCTTGCATCACCAAATTCCCCTACCATTTTTCCCAAAACCTCTGATACTTCCATTTCAGGTATTGTAACAAGATCTCTTTCTGCAAAGAGAGGAAACAAAATTCTTCAATCCCTTTAATCTATCCATGTATAAAAAACTAGCTTCTTGGAATGTTAGGGGTGCTCATTCGAACTTGAAACTTGATCAAGTCAAAAGCCTCATTAGCCTGTATGATATTTGTCTCTTTGCCATTCTAGAAACCAAGCTCAACCGTCCTTTATCTATTAAAGCAGCTAATTACATAAATCCTCAGTGGGATTACCACCACAATCTTGAAACAGCATCCTATGGTAGAATTCTAGTAATTTATGACCCTACTGTCTTGACCCTATCCCCAATCTTATCCACTAGACAATTTATCCATTACCATGTCCTCCACTCTCAAACTCAACTTCTTTTTACTTAACCATTGTATATGCTGACAACTCTTCTCTTTCCAGAAACTCTCTTTTCAACTCCCTCCCACCACTACGTCAAAACACTCATCCCTGGGTTGTTCTCGGTGATTTTAACTCTTGCTACAGCATTGATGATAAAATGGGAGGATCTCCTCTTCTTCCAAATGACATTGCACCTATCAATCTTGCTATTACCGATTCTGACTTGATCTTGGTTAACAAAGCTGGTGCCAAATTTTCTTGGAACAATCGCATCTGTAGTGGTGTTCGCACTTTCACAACTATTGATCATGCGTTCTGTAATATCCCCTCCCTTAATCAATGGCCTTCCTTATCTGTTTACCTTCCTCACCCTATAATGTCAGACCACTCTCCCTTAATCCTTTCTCTTGATCCCCATTTAAGAAGAGACAAAAGAAGTTTTAAATATTTTAATGCTTGGGCAAAGCATGCTGACTTTCTTGATTTAGTTACTAATGTTCACAATTCCTATTGCTGTTTTGGTAACCCTATGTATAAGTTTTGCAGGAAATTGAAAAGTATAAAACAAGCTCTCAAATCATGGGCCTCCTCCACCTTTGGGCATGGCAGTTTGTTCTCAACCACTCTCATTGAACAACTCAAGGCACAACAGGAACACATGATGGATTATCCGGATGATGTCAATGCTGCCAATGAAGAAAGTCGTATATTCTTGGAAGTGAACAAAGCCCTGCAGCTGGAGGAAAGTATGAAAAGCCAACAACTACGCAACAAATGATATGAAGAAGGTGACAAGAACACTAAATTTTTCCACGACTCTCTAAGGGTCAAGCACGCCAGAGAAAACATTTACAATATAATGGATGAACATGGTAATGAATTCTCTACTCCTGAAACTGTGGATTAGGCTTTTGTTGATTATTTCTCTAAAAATTTTACCAATTCTTCGGGCTTCTGTCCTGACCTTAGCCTTATTTCTTCCCTCTCGCTGCCGTTCATATCTGTTCTTCAAGCTGAAGCATTAATAAAACCTGTTACTGATGAAGAAATCAAGACTACCCTCTTCTCCATGAACCAACATTCTACTGCCGGTCCTGATGGCCTTAATGTTACTTTCTTTATTGCAACTTGGTCCGTGCTTGGACATGAATTTTGTACAGCTATCCATAACTTTTTCAACAAGTGTAAAATGCTGAGAGAGATCAATGCAACGAATATTGCTTTAATCCCTAAGGTAACTCCACCTAACAAATTTTCTTCCTTTAGGCCTATATCGTGTTGCAATGTGCTGTACAAATGTATTTCAAAAATTCTTGCAACAAGGCTAGTTTGTGTTCTTCCATCAATTGTGTCTCACAATCAAGCTGCATTCATTCCATCTAGAAACATTCTTGATAATGTACCTATTGCCCATGAATTGATGAAAAGTTATGGAAAATGTAATGCTACTCCTGCTGCTGCGCTTAAAATCGATATATCAAAAGCTTATGATTCCATTAACTGGAAATCAATTGTGAGGATTATGGCGATGATGGGCTTCCCCAAAATTTTTGTTTCTTGGATATATACTTGTATTTCTTCCCCTACATTCTCTATTATAGTTAATGGTAGGCCTGTTGGCTACTTTGGTTGCCAAAAAGGAATAAGGCAGGGTGACCCAATTTCATCATACATATTTCTCTTAGTTATGGAAGTGCTCAATGTTATACTTCAGAACAAATACACTCAAAGACTCATAAAGTACCACCCAAAGTGTTCTCTGCACAAGCTATCTTCCATCATGTTTGCTGACGATGTGATGATTTTTACAAAACCGGAAGCATCCTCTTTAAGTGAAATCCTGTGTGCTCTGCATTCCTTTTACCTTATGACTGGATTATCCATCAACCGGACCAAATCCTCCTTGCTTTTTGCAGGAATCTCTGATGTCAAGCAGCTGGCTTGTATCAGCATAGTGGGTTCTCTAGTATGCACGCTGACATGAGGTATCTAGGCCTTCCCATCATTACTAAAAGAATTTCCATAGCAGACTGTCTGCCCCTATTTAATAAAATTACTTCTGTTATGAATTCTTGGGAAAATCGTAGAATGTCCCAAAGTGCTAGGCTTGTGCTTATTAAATCAGTTGTTTTCCCTTCCTTGGTATATTGGGCTCGCTCTGTTATACTTCCTAGCAAGCTACTACAACTTGTCCGCTCAGCCATGAATAGTTTTTCTGGACTGGCAGCATGTTCAATAAAAAGCTTTTGCCGTGTTCATTTGCTAATTGTGAAACTACGCTTTAGTTGGGAGGTCTGGGAATTATAAATGCTAAAAATTGGAATAGAGCTGCATTCAGTAAACATTTCCATGATGTAATATCTAAGAAAAACAGTTTATGGGTCAAATGGACGTGGACGTATAATATCAAGCATAGGAGGTTTTGGTTGATGGATATAGCTCAAGACAGTAGTTGGACATGGAGGAATATTCTTAAGCTCAGGGACGTGCTACTGCCCATGATCCAGTACCATGTTCGCGATAATACTAGTACAAGTTTTTGGGATGAACCCTGGGTTAGTCCAGGTTTGATACTATCTTCATATATTGATCATGCTATGATAGTCCAATCTGGAGTTAATCGTGAAGCAAAAGTCTGTGAGTATCTTAATGAAGGAAGAATCCAGCTTCCTTACAATAGTAGCCAAGTTGTTAGGCAACTGTGGAACACTATTCAGAGTACTAGATTTAGCACTGACCATTCATTAATCGTTTCTTGGAATACAAAGCCCCATAGTATTAAGTGTGTCTACAAATTCTTCAGTAATGACAATGTCTACCCTGCTGCTAAATGGTTCTCTGTGCTTTGGAACAATGACTCACCCCCGAGAGAAAACTTAATGTTCTGGAAGGTTGTAAGCAATGCGCTCCTCACCCGACATGTTTTAAACAGTTATGGGATTATTAGTACCCCTGAATGTGTATTTTGTGAGCAGAATGTTGAAACAGTTGATCATCTCTTCTTCGACTGCCCTAGATTAATTGCTCTGGTTGTTATGATTGTGAGTAGTCTACAAAGAACTGTTGTTGTTCCCTTTTCAGCAATTGATTGGAATATAATTCTAATGGCTACGAAGTGGAAGAATAGTGGTAACAGAGTATTGATCATATGCATTAAAATTTATATGGATGTGATATGGAAAGAGAGAAACACTATAGTCTTTGAAAATAAAAGGAAAAGATTTAGTACTCTTTGGTCTGAAGTCAAGAATAGAACTTACATGCAACTGAAAAGGAGGGAGTGCCATATCCATGGTATCACGATTGATTGCTGGAGGTGATTCATGTTTGTTCTATGTTTTTTCTTGTTGTCTTCTTTGTTTTCCTAGTATTTTCTTTTTCTGATTCAAAGTCTATTTTGAGTCATTTTATTGTGTTGCAATAAACTGGTAGGGGACCAGTAAACCCCGCTGGCTTTGCCAAAAAAAAAGAGTTAATGGTAACAATTATTGTATGTTACCTATTTATTTAGCCTGTTAATTTAAATTGGAAATCAATTTCAATAAATGTAATTAAATATTATGTTAATGTAAATTAAGTTAATATTCAGAAATAATGTTAATTTTATTCATAAAATGATAATTGGTTGAATAAAAAGAATGGAAATCAAGGTTTATTAATTTATTGGAATTTAAATCTTAATGATTGGATTAATTGCAGATAAATGAAATTAAATATTTAAATATTACGTTAATGGAGATTAAGATGAAATTTGAGAATATTAATGTAATAGATCATGAACCAATGTTAATTTCATCCATTTGATAATAATGGATTGAATAATAGGATGAAAGGTCAATTAAATAGAATTATTGAAAATTTAATCTATAATTTCTGAATTTAATGAAATTGAAATTAAATACTGGAATTGATGGATTAATCAACTTTAAATTGACATCTAAATTTGTTTTAAATTATTGTAAGTGATTAAGAAATAAAAAATGATAGAAATTGTAAATTATAAAATTTGAATGAAAAAGTGGTTTAATTATTAATTATTAATATAATTTAATTAATTGAAATATAACCATTTTGGCAACTATGTCGGATTTCGACGAAACCATTTTCATCAGATCCATAACAGTTATTATAAGATTTTAAGTTTTGTAACGATCGAACTTGTCGTTTGATCGTACGGGCACGAAACGCCTAGAAATCAATTTAATTAAAATCAATTGAAATCAATTGAAATAAGCTTATTTTGACATAACTTCTTCATACGATGGAATTAGGACTTGAAACCTGTTCCATTGATTTTAAAATTACTCAAAACATCCATCTTGATATATGGGTTGACCCATTTTCGTTCCGGGGCCGAAACGGGCTTTTCGAGTTATTTATCGTTCAACTTGTAAAATCAATCTAGCCCATTCGTTCATATCTCTGATCTATCTATAAATAGCCTGTTATAAACCCGAGCTCCTTCTTATTTTCATTTGTCTGTACGTACATTTCTTTCCTAACTCCTCATTTCAATGGTAGAGAAACAAATTCCTAATTCAATTGCAAATCAAATTCAACTTCAAAAAAAAATCAAACTCCTCAAAGTATATCGAATTTTATACCGTTTCGAAACTCTCGACGAGCGCATCTCAGATTTGTGATTCGTTTTTCAATCTAGGTCTTTATGTGGCTGGAACTAGGTGAAACACTCTCGGCCGTTCGTTGGGCTACGATCGACTTCGACCAATCTTCGAATCAACAACATGGGTTTGTAGAGATTCTCGAGCGTAATCCATCCATGCAAGTTTTACGGTGAGTTGACGGTTAGATTTATCGATTTAATTCGATTAGGATTAATATTTTCGGCGGCTGCTGGAAATTCGTCACCGTTAGGCGATGCCAAGGCGGAGTCGTGAGAGGCTTCGGAAGTGGGGCGTTGGTCGTGGCATGTCGCGACAGCGCGCAGGCGAACATCAGTTGATCGGTGGCGGTGTTTTGGTCTCGTTTGAACGGTAGCAGTCTAGGGTTTTGTAACGACCCGTAAATTTCAACTGTTTTAATAACGTTATTAATTGAAATTTTGTGAAATTTTAAACGATAAAATTTTGAAATAAAAATTTCATATTTGGAATATGTCTAGTTAAACATAGCAACTGGTAAATTTTCGTCCGAAAATATGAAAGTTTATTTCGCGCGTAAATTCACTTCAATTTAATCAGTTAAAAAGAAATGAAAATAAAATATTTTCGAAACCTAAATATTTTTACATAGGAAAATTCTAAACCATCTTCTGAGCAAGATGTCAGTTTATCGTTTTTCCAAATTCGGACATCTTTGGCTCCGTCGATCTTATTTTTCAGCGTTTTTCTTGCATTTTTCACTATTAGAAAATTCGAATTTTTATAATTCGATTGTACCACTGATATCTATATACCGTTTTGATCGTCCCGTCGTGTTGATCTCAACAGTGTATTCATTAGTGAATTTTCGGAATCCGGTATGCGTCGAAACCGTAAAACGGTTAACCGTAACGGTCCGTCTTTGGTTTCAGTGTGACCATTTATTTTCCACGATTTAGAAACCAATGGCCGGCCACTTTTATTACTTTTTGGAATTCACGTTGCTAACTTTTATTATCCTACCTCTTCAAATTCAAACCGGTCATTTATTTCATATTCCTCTGCATTTTGTTATTGTTCTATCTTCACTAGAGAAAAAGAAGAGAGACTCCATGCTTCTTTCATATTTATTCATTTTTTTTTCGAAGCATGGCAAATAGCTTTGTTGCCTGAACCCAAGAAATGGCCACCCAACCCATAGCCGAAACCATACCCATGCTGCTCGTCTCCCTTTGTTTTCGGGCCGCTTCCCCCTCCGTGCTTCACCCCTCCACCATGCAACAACATCCTCCTCATCCACCTGCAAACCACCATGATCTGTTCATCCCAACATCCCACTGCTCCGCCTTCCTCCATCATCCATGGAAAGCAAATCACCTATCCTCACAACTGCCACCACCCTATGCTCCAGCCAACCACGTGCCACGAAGTAGTGCAGCCACCCATGAAGCCACCTATCCACTGTCTCCTCCACCAGATCTCCACGACAGCCAGCACCCCAAAGCCGATAGCCATCCTTCCTTCCTCCACGCCGTGCCCTTCACTTCTGTTTTGAATGGTACTGTATTTGGTTTATACTGCAGTCTATAAAGTTGTAATGGTATATATATTGCTTTTTCTAGTTTTATAAAGTATATCTACTGTTTTGCTATAAAATTTTAATATGTACGAACAAGTTTATATTCATAATATATTTGTTTATATGTTGCCTACTGGTGTTTGGTCACTTTGCATTCTTTTGTTCATTTTTACAGTTTATAAAGGGTCGCATTGAATTTATCATATAATCTGGGTATGTTAGCATCTAAAAAAAAAGATTTATGTTATATATTTATATATATATATATATCCCAGTTTAATATTCATCTTAATTTAAAATATTGAAATTAAATATATAATATAGTAGTAATGTATACATGTTTTAGGTGCAGTGTGACGACCCGGAATTTTGGTATATTTGAAATGAGAATATTTAATCTATTTTAAATATTCGAAGGTTAAATTTTAACTTTATTTTCAATTTTACAGTATTTATTGGATGATAGATTATTGAATTAAACAATCGAAAATAGGGTAAAATAGAGGATCCTGAGTTTTGAGCCTGTTAAAAATAGTTTAAAGGTTCAGAAAATTCATATTTATAATTCTGAAGATGATAGAACTTTCAAAATGGAATTTCAAGGTATTTTGTTCAGTTTTAAAAATATATCGTTTAAATTGAATTTAAAAATAGCCTTCCGAGGCACAGTCTCGAAATTCGACGAAACCAGTTCCATTGGATCTGTAATATTGTATTATTAGCGGATTTTAAATTTCGTATTTTTCGGAGTTGTTATGCGAGCATACGACACATAAACGCGTTGAACTTAAATCGAATTCAATTCAAATTTAGATTTTAAATTAAGTCAAATGTCAGCATTATCTCCCTTGAATCACGCCTATAATCACGAAAGGAAATCGTGCAGAGCATACCTCATTCAGTTTTAAATATCTCATCCCCCATTTCTTCCTCTTGAAGCCTTCCGTTCTAACTAAAACGAAAATTCATTCGTTTAAGAAAAAAAATGGTGGCCTCTGTTAAATCGCGAGTGCTTGTTAAACCGGAATCGAATTCATACCATTTCCTCCTCTTCGTTAGTTCGAGCCTGTAATAAAAAAAAATGGCCAAGCCCTTTCGTTTTCAAAATCGATCCTGTTCATCAGAGAGGGGGAAACGAACGGAATAAAACAACTTTCAACCCTCCTCTTCAAATCGAATCACGAGACTCGATCGCAAGGGAGATGAACGCGATTTGATATCACGTTCGATTTGCAAGTTTTGTGCCGAGTGGTTGGGGCACGTTGCTTGGGTTCGCGAGAGGGCGGTGGGTGTCGAACGGCAGCTCGAGATGAAGGGTGTGTTGCGAGTGGGATTTTGGGGGCGAACGAAGGTAGAGATGAATCGAGATAGGGTCACGACTTCGGTTTCAGCTACAGGCATCGAGGCGATTCGAAGGACAAGTGCGCTTGGGGATTTGGCATGTCGCGATGAACAGTATGCCGGCGAGTGAAGCTGAGTTATTTTGGGGTTGCAATCTGGGGTCGTAGCCGTGTTAGGTATGGATGTTCGTAATTTATTGATCTTCCAGTTTATTTTTGACAATGTATTTTAGTGATTTATGGGTTTAATAAATTAATTTATTTAGTTACAAAAAGGTTTCTAAAGAGAATTATGAGTAAGATTTTATTTTAATTTATTTATATATATGTAAGTTTTTACAATAAGAAAAATCCTAATGTTGGAAAGTGATAAAGTTTATATATATAGGCAAGGTCTGGAAGATATATATAAATATAGGAGTTTAGAAATGTGAAGAGTTTATATAAAATTGGATTTTGTATTCTATATGGATACATTTTATATAAGTAAATGATTTCCAAGGAAAATTAAATATACATATTTTCACTTAACCAGTTATTTTAAATAATGTAGTAAAGGAAATTTAGTTTTAAATTTAATAATTAGATGATTCAATATATTAAATAAAATTAATTGTTCGATTAGTTCAAATATTAACAAACCATATAATATTTATACAAGGTCCAAAATTGGGAGATAATGGTCGAAATGGAGTTGAATTGCAAAACGGAAATTAAAGGTGAGTTAATCTCACTCAGTTAAATTTAAATTTAAATGGTTAAATTTAAATAATTGATTGAATGGTTGCATTGATTGAATATGCTATATTATATATAGTAGTATATAGCAATATATACATATTGGCATATGTATATATTTGAGTTGTTGATATTCCCGCATTTATATAGCGGATGAGACCCTATGCGCCGCATAATAGCGGATGATATTTTATAAAACCCATATACCGCGATATTCCACTTTGAAGTGAAATTGGTATTGTGCTAACATCTGTGGATGCAGGAAAACAGGTTGGAGGGATCCAACTGGATTCCTCAAAATATTTAATTTTGTTTAAATATTTTGTGATATGATTGTTGATATCCTGTGATGATTTATATTGGATAATCTGGTTGGATTGAATTTCCCAGTATAATGAGTTACCAAAAGCAATTGAATTGGATTTTTGGAAAGAAATAAAAGAGTAAAATTAAGCTAAGTAATTCTAGTGAATTCGAATAAATTAAATATGGAAAAGAAGAATTTGAAATAAACAGAGAAATATTGAAATTTAAGAAAACTTATGTGATATTATTTAAAGGAATAAATAATTTATTTTAATTCAATGTTTAAATGTAATTAAAAAGAAAGAAGGAACTTGGGAAATCTGAAACTTGTGTTTCAGTTTAAAGATTTAAATCATAATGAGAAATAAAATCTGGAAGTTAATGAATTTGGAAATAAATGGATTAAGTAAGGAAATTCATTTCAAAGTAAATTAAATTGGAGAATCCATTGTTAATTGATTTAAATATTTTGGGATTTGAAATTTAAGAGAAATGAGATTTTGGAGATATAAACTGGGTTTATAAAGTGAAATGAAATATCAGTGGATATTAGAAAATATAAATTCAAGGTGGGAATTTATAAAAGAATATGAAATGGTAAAAATAAATGTTGATTTATTTTTAAAGGATGTGAAGAGAAGTGTATTTTCTTGGATTGCCAAGTACGTTTTTCAAAGCAATTTTAAATATAAGTTAAAAGTTCTAATTTGTTTAAAAAGGCATGTTTTAGAAAATTTATTATTTCTAAATGTTAAAGCCTAAAGTAGTATTTTCAAAAATCTATTATTGTAGTAATTATATAAAAGTGATTTGCTATTATGTTTTATAAAGGAGAAATTTAGTCTATAATTATAAAGTGGTTTATTTTAAAGTATATATTTTTAATAAAGTATTAAAGTAGTTTGATTTCAATGTTATAAAGTATATTTAAAATAAAGTGTTTTCATATTATTTTAAAAATTAAAAGTATTTTGTACTTGGTGATTCAGTGGAAATAATTATTTGGGAAATGTATTCCGTAAGCGGAAACTGTTTGAAATTGTTTTCAAAAGGAGTTTGAAAATAGAAATATATCTTGGAAAGATATTTGGGTAAATAAATAATGTGGGAAATTATTTATTGTGTGTGATGGTTGCTTGTGGATGTAAATTGATAGTTAAATAACCGACTATCAATATTGGCCAAATGCGCTGATCGTTTCGAAGAGACCGGGATCGAGTTTCCGTATACCGGGATTCTAGGTCTGGAGACTCGAATACCACTTCGATCCGGTTTGTACGTTTCGTGTAACGTGTTCAGAGTCGAAGATGGAGCAGTAAAGTGCAAGGGCTAGTCGCTACTAATCCTGAGGATATTTCCAAAATGGATGTAGTAGGAATAGTGCCTTCGGTTCCGTTCGAACCCGGGACAGACTTGTATGGACGAATGCTTTCGTGACATCGTCAGGTGGACGATGGGCATTCTAAGGGATATGTGCTATAAAGGTATCGTTTAGCCTCGAACCTCATCAACCAGGAATGACTGAAAATCAGGGGTTATGCAGCAAGGCTTCGTGGGTAGCCCCCACTTAAGAGTAAAGTCATCCCTGTCTAGATGTCCCTTTTATTTCGGCTTAGTGGTGCGGTTGCTGATCCCAACCGTGGGGTGATTTTATTTGGAATTATCCAGTAAGGGATGATTCCGGCCTTGTGTTGCAGGGGAGCGGGCGTACTCCTCGGTACTGTGATCTAGGCCACGTACTGTGACAGGTGGTACCCCAGTGCCTAGTCATTCGTTGGAAATCCATTCTCCCTACGTGCCTGTACGGTTTTGATTGTGCCCAACTATTGTTGAAATGTGAGATGCAAGCATTTCATCTAGATTCTATTTTACTTTCTGTAGACACTATTATAATATCAAAGGATTTTGATATAAAGTGTTTTAGCTATCGTAAGGTAAAAACCCGACATGTTTATTTGTGGCGTGGTCTTACGAGATGCTTTTATTTTCAAAAGGATTTTGAAAATTTAATAATCAATTGAGTGTGATTTTCTCACGCTGGTTTTCCAGACTGACTCGGGTATTGTTTTATATGATGCTCGGGTCAGACCGAGATAAACAGGTTCAAGATATGATGCTGTGGAGCTCAGGAGACGAGCTGGATGACGATACGTACTCCCGTACTTGCTATTATTTTTCCGCTGTGTATTCAGTTGTATGTTATGGATGTTGATGTACTCTGATGATGTACTCTGATGATGTATTGTATAAACAGATATAGTTTTTGATTTGTGTAAAGATCTGTTGATATATATTATGTTTTATTCCGCTGCGATGGTTAGATTCTGATTTTGTTTTCTATTTTTCTTCTTCTACCTCTTCTTCTTAACTAAAATGGTTCGATTTTCCGGGTTTGGAAAGTCGGGTCGTTACAGTGGTATCAGAGCTTAGGCTGGCGATAACCTTGGCTCTGATGGGAATTTTGAGAGTATTAATAGATATGAGCGCGTATTTGTTAGTGAATATAAAATGGTTTTATATTGTGTTGGTTGATTTATTGAGTGGCATATGAACCTTCGTCGGCACAGTCTGGACAACTCTATCGAAGGGGTTTCTAAACACTTGAATAGAACAATTCGACACGGTATTATTTTAAATAGGGTAAATGAAATAATTTTGCCCAAATTATTTTTGTATATGAAAGAAATATTTTTTTTGAAATTTACTATAGTTATATATTTGGATGCTTGGTTGTTAGAAAATGACAATAATGAGTTAGTCTCATTATTGAGTAGAAAATTGAAATATAGACTATAAATGAATTTATAAATTGAGATAAAACTTTATATACAAATGTGAATTATAAATGTGATTTATAATCAAATGAGATAAATTCATAAACAAATGAAATTTGTAAATGTAAATTGTAAATGTGATTTATAACTTGAAATAAAATGTGATAGAATTCCAGAGTAATGTTTGGATATAAAATTGAATGGATTTTGAATTTGAAGTTTTGGGAAAGGTTTAAATTCCTTTGGATTTAAAATAGTTTTAAAGGTTTTGGGGAAATAATGGTGATATTATTTCATGAATACTTTTGAAATTGAATTGAAATCTGGTGGGATTTGGGATTTAAAAATGTTTGAAAAGTTTTAAAGTGATAAAAGCATTAAATTCTCTTACGGTCGCTGGAAAATAATTCCGATGATGATCGCGACATCATCGGTGTTCATTTTCGAGTTTCCAAAGAGAAATTGCTACCAAATTATTGGAAATTGGAAATGAATGTGAACTGGGTAGTTTTGAAATTCAAAGGGAAAATTGTTTGGTAAAAGCAGATTGTTTTGGAAATTTGGATTTGATGTGATTTACCAGATGTGTATGAGTTATTTATGGATTCAAAATGGTTTTGAAATAAAACCGGGCAATTGGAGTCTGGGGATTCTATTTAAAATATAAATGTGGAAATTTAAATGAATCAACAATATAAAGTATAGAATGAAGTTGATTGAAATAAGAAGGGAATGAAAGTTTAATTCTGGGATTATAATTATGAGATGAAAATAACTCAATGAGTAATATAAGCTGGTAGATAAAAGAGTTAGAGAACTTGAAGGTGAATGAATTGTAGAACTTGTATAAAATTGTATCCTAGAATTAAAATTTAATTCGAGTATATGAAGGTGAATAAAATATATTTGAATTTAACTTAAGATAAGTTAAATAAGAATTAAGAATTGGAATTGAGTTAAATGTAAATAAGTTGAAGTCGAATTGAATTGGATATAAAGGTAATGTAAAATGCTTATAATTGTGTAAAGAAATTCATATTCTTTAAGTTCTTAAGTGTAATAATTTGAAATTTGATTATAAAGATGGAATTGGACTTAAATGAATAGTCCTAGATCTTAAGTAAGTAAGTTCAAACTTATGAATAGAAATGAAATTGTAAGTCATAAATGGGAATTCATTTCTTTGAACCATTAAGAGTTATAAGTTGAAATTGTAATTATCAAATGGAAACGACTAAGATGAGTAATCTTAATTTTTTAAAATAAATCCAAACTTGAATTATAAAATAAATTGAACTTAAGATGATTAAGTGAAGTGATATTTGGGATTTAAAAAGCAAGTATTTAATTTTAACCAGCGGAGGAACTAATGGGATAATAAATTAGTTAATGAAATTGAATTGTGAGTTAATGAAATTGGATTAAAATAGTGATGGTTTGGATTGCGAATGAAATCCAAATAAGTGAAAATAAATTGGAAATGACCTGGTTATTAATAAAATAATTCCAGATGAATTGAGTATGGAAAATAAAATTCATAATGATTGAGTGAATGAACCACTTATATTAAATAAATAAATGGATGGGATTTGATTAAATAAGAATCAAATGAAAGATGGAAATAAAACTTTAAAGGGTTGGTTAAATGGAAAATAAACTTAAGATATTGACTTAAGTAAATGTTGAATGGAAACTGAACTCAAACAGAGGAGTGGTTTAAATAAGTTGAGAAATAGTTATTGAATGAATTAACTTGGATTGTTTTCGAGCTAAATAAAATTCAATTTTTGGAAGTTGGAGATGAATTGAATTTAAGAAAAAAATTGGAAATGAAGTAGTAAATTGAAGTAAGTTGAAATTCATATGAAATGGGAGTTCAATTTGAATATATACACTTCAGTGGTGAAGTAGTAAATAAATATAAGAAAAATTTATATTGAACTTAAGAATTGAAGAATGAAATTCTTGGGAAAACTGGTATTGGAAATATACTTAGTAATTTTGGAATGGAAAAATATATATACTAAGTGAATAGTTGAATGAAGACTAAAACTGAAGTTGTGAAATGGGATAGTTGTGAATAAGGGGATAACAATCAAAAAGGAATGTGAATAAAGGAGAATTGATATAACTGGTAATCAATTGGAATTTATACGTAAGATGTACGTATATTATTTTATTCGCATAGCTATTTGGTCCAGATGTCGAACACAGAATTTCGAGATAGTTTTATCGATCCGAATCAGGATTTTTCACTCGATTTTCAACGGCGAGCCTGGATATGGATTGTTGATTGATTCTGGATATTCTCTATCATAGTTGGTGGCTATGCAAGGAGAATGACGGTTTCTGATCAAGGAACCAAATCTGAGTCCGCACTAGGAAGTCGGGTGGACGATACTAGTTCGGAAGTGAAATTGTGTGATCGATTGAGCGATCAAATGTGATATTGCGTACGGATGATATATGTGCATCGTACGGGCTTAAGTAAAGCAAATATTGGGAATTTGTAAAGAAGTCGATAAAATGACTTTGGAATTGTGATTGAATATTATTGCTTAGTAGGATATACAGGTGTATAAAAGCAATGGATAAATTGGGATTTTTGATTTTAGAAGATAAAATTTAATGGCCCGACAAAAGGTATGTATTTGAATTTCTATATGAAATTTGATTGGGTTTTTGATCCAGCCACTTGGCTTTTTGTTTTCTTTTTGAGATTGGGAGGCCGTAGAGCCATTCTGTAGTAGTACCGAGCTAGCCGCGCAAAGGAGACGCTGGCGAAATTTTTCGGAAATTTAGGGAGTTAGAAAAATTTTGGAAAATTTTGATAATTCAAAAATTGAATTCAAATTTAAATTTGAATGGATAAGTAGGTGATATGGGTTGAACTTATGAATAAGTTTGGAAAGTTAAAAGATGATTAGTGTATCATTGACAAAAGATTGTTTGGGTATTGTTAAAACTGTTTGAATTTGGGAAATAGCTAACTTGGGAAATAGCTAACGGGATATGGGACATTCTTCTTAACTAGTAATTTCGGGGACGAAATTCTTTTAAGGGGGAGGAATGTGACGACCCGGAATTTTGGTATATTTGAAATGAGAATATTTAATCTATTTTAAATATTCGAAGGTTAAATTTTAACTTTATTTTCAATTGTACAGTATTTATTGGATGATAGATTATTGAATTAAACAATCGAAAATAGGGTAAAATAGAGGATCCTGAGTTTTGAGCCTGTTAAAAATAGTTTAAAGGTTCAGAAAATTCATATTTATAATTCTGAAGATGATAGAACTTTCAAAATGGAATTTCAAGGTATTTTGTTCAGTTTTAAAAATATAACGTTTAAATTGAATTTAAAAATAGCCTTCCGAGGCACAGTCTCGAAATTCGACGAAACCAGTTCCATTGGATCCGTAATATTGTATTATTACCGGATTTCAAATTTCGTATTTTTCGGAGTTGTTATGCGAGCATACGACACATAAACGCGTTGAACTTAAATCGAATTCAATTCAAATTTAGATTTTAAATTAAGTCAAATGTCAGCATTATCTCCCTTGAATCACGCCTATAATCACGAAAGGAAATCGTGCAGAGCATACCTCATTCAGTTTTAAATATCTCGTCCCCCATTTCTTCCTCTTGAAGCCTTCCGTTCTAACTGAAACGAAAATTCATTCGTTTAAGAAAAAAAATGGTGGCCTCTGTTAAATCGCGAGTGCTTGTTAAACCGGAATCGAATTCATACCATTTCCTCCTCTTCGTTAGTTCGAGCCTGTAATAAAAAAAAATGGCCAAGCCCTTTCGTTTTCAAAATCGATCCTGTTCATCAGAGAGGGGGAAACGAACGGAATAAAACAACTTTCAACCCTCCTCTTCAAATCGAATCACGAGACTCGATCGCAAGGGAGATGAACGCGATTTGATATCACGTTCGATTTGCAAGTTTTGTGCCGAGTGGTTGGGGCACGTTGCTTGGGTTCGCGAGAGGGCGGTGGGTGTCGAACGGCAGCTCGAGATGAAGGGTGTGTTGCGAGTGGGATTTTGGGGGCGAACGAAGGTAGAGATGAATCGAGATAGGGTCACGACTTCGGTTTCAGCTACAGGCATCGAGGCGATTCGAAGGACAAGTGCGCTTGGGGATTTGGCATGTCGCGATGAACAGTATGCCGGCGAGTGAAGCTGAGTTATTTTGGGGTTGCAATCTGGGGTCGTAGCCGTGTTAGGTATGGATGTTCGTAATTTATTGATCTTCCAGTTAATTTTTGACAATGTATTTTAGTGATTTATGGGTTTAATAAATTAATTTATTTAGTTACAAAAAGGTTTCTAAAGAGAATTATGAGTAAGATTTTATTTTAATTTATTTATATATATGTAAGTTTTTACAATAAGAAAAATCCTAATGTTGGAAAGTGATAAAGTTTATATATATAGGCAAGGTCTGGAAGATATATATAAATATAGGAGTTTAGAAATGTGAAGAGTTTATATAAAATTGGATTTTGTATTCTATATGGATACATTTTATATAAGTAAATGATTTCCAAGGAAAATTAAATATACATATTTTCACTTAACCAGTTATTTTAAATAATGTAGTAAAGGAAATTTAGTTTTAAATTTAATAATTAGATGATTCAATATATTAAATAAAATTAATTGTTCGATTAGTTCAAATATTAACAAACCATATAATATTTATACAAGGTCCAAAATTGGGAGATAATGGTCGAAATGGAGTTGAATTGCAAAACGGAAATTAAAGGTGAGTTAATCTCACTCAGTTAAATTTAAATTTAAATGGTTAAATTTAAATAATTGATTGAATGGTTGCATTGATTGAATATG
This sequence comes from Allium fistulosum, assembly GCA_030737815.1. Lineage (NCBI taxonomy): Eukaryota > Viridiplantae > Streptophyta > Magnoliopsida > Asparagales > Amaryllidaceae > Allium > Allium fistulosum. The sequence goes on from CM060902.1 coordinate 244,281,812, forward strand.
CTATATTATATATAGTAGTATATAGCAATATATACATATTGGCATATGTATATATTTGAGTTGTTGATATTCCCGCATTTATATAGCGGATGAGACCCTATGCGCCGCATAATAGCGGATGATATTTTATAAAACCCATATACCGCGATATTCCACTTTGAAGTGAAATTGGTATTGTGCTAACATCTGTGGATGCAGGAAAACAGGTTGAAGGGATCCAACTGGATTCCTCAAAATATTTAATTTTGTTTAAATATTTTGTGATATGATTGTTGATATCCTGTGATGATTTATATTGGATAATCTGGTTGGATTGAATTTCCCAGTATAATGAGTTACCAAAAGCAATTGAATTGGATTTTTGGAAAGAAATAAAAGAGTAAAATTAAGCTAAGTAATTCTAGTGAATTCGAATAAATTAAATATGGAAAAGAAGAATTTTAAATAAACAGAGAAATATTGAAATTTAAGAAAACTTATGTGATATTATTTAAAGGAATAAATAATTTATTTTAATTCAATGTTTAAATGTAATTAAAAAGAAAGAAGGAACTTGGGAAATCTGAAACTTGTATTTCAGTTTAAAGATTTAAATCATAATGAGAAATAAAATCTGGAAGTTAATGAATTTGGAAATAAATGGATTAAGTAAGGAAATTCATTTCAAAGTAAATTAAATTGGAGAATCCATTGTTAATTGATTTAAATATTTTGGGATTTGAAATTTAAGAGAAATGAGATTTTGGAGATATAAACTGGGTTTATAAAGTGAAATGAAATATCAGTGGATATTAGAAAATATAAATTCAAGGTGGGAATTTATAAAAGAATATGAAATGGTAAAAATAAATGTTGATTTATTTTTAAAGGATGTGAAGAGAAGTGTATTTTCTTGGATTGCCAAGTACGTTTTTCAAAGCAATTTTAAATATAAGTTAAAAGTTCTAATTTGTTTAAAAAGGCATGTTTTAGAAAATTTATTATTTCTAAATGTTAAAGCCTAAAGTAGTATTTTCAAAAATCTATTATTGTAGTAATTATATAAAAGTGATTTGCTATTATGTTTTATAAAGGAGAAATTTAGTCTATAATTATAAAGTGGTTTATTTTAAAGTATATATTTTTAATAAAGTATTAAAGTAGTTTGATTTCAATGTTATAAAGTATATTTAAAATAAAGTGTTTTCATATTATTTTAAAAATTAAAAGTATTTTGTACTTGGTGATTCAGTGGAAATAATTATTTGGGAAATGTATTCCGTAAGCGGAAACTGTTTGAAATTGTTTTCAAAAGGAGTTTGAAAATAGAAATATATCTTGGAAAGATATTTGGGTAAATAAATAATGTGGGAAATTATTTATTGTGTGTGATGGTTGCTTGTGGATGTAAATTGATAGTTAAATAACCGACTATCAATATTGGCCAAATGCGCTGATCGTTTCGAAGAGACCGGGATCGAGTTTCCGTATACCGGGATTCTAGGTCTGGAGACTCGAATACCACTTCGATCCGGTTTGTACGTTTCGTGTAACGTGTTCAGAGTCGAAGATGGAGCAGTAAAGTGCAAGGGCTAGTCGCTACTAATCCTGAGGATATTTCCAAAATGGATGTAGTAGGAATAGTGCCTTCGGTTCCGTTCGAACCCGGGACAGACTTGTATGGACGAATGCTTTCGTGACATCGTCAGGTGGACGATGGGCATTCTAAGGGATATGTGCTATAAAGGTATCGTTTAGCCTCGAACCTCATCAACCAGGAATGACTGAAAATCAGGGGTTATGCAGCAAGGCTTCGTGGGTAGCCCCCACTTAAGAGTAAAGTCATCCCTGTCTAGATGTCCCTTTTATTTCGGCTTAGTGGTGCGGTTGCTGATCCCAACCGTGGGGTGATTTTATTTGGAATTATCCAGTAAGGGATGATTCCGGCCTTGTGTTGCAGGGGAGCGGGCGTACTCCTCGGTACTGTGATCTAGGCCACGTACTGTGACAGGTGGTACCCCAGTGCCTAGTCATTCGTTGGAAATCCATTCTCCCTACGTGCCTGTACGGTTTTGATTGTGCCCAACTATTGTTGAAATGTGAGATGCAAGCATTTCAGCTAGATTCTATTTTACTTTCTGTAGACACTATTATAATATCAGAGGATTTTGATATAAAGTGTTTTAGCTATCGTAAGGTAAAAACCCGACATGTTTATTTGTGGCGTGGTCTTACGAGATGCTTTTATTTTCAAAAGGATTTTGAAAATTTAATAATCAATTGAGTGTGATTTTCTCACGCTGGTTTTCCAGACTGACTCGGGTATTGTTTTATATGATGCTCGGGTCAGACCGAGATAAACAAGTTCAAGATATGATGCTGTGGAGCTCAGGAGACGAGCTGGATGACGATACGTACTCCCGTACTTACTATTATTTTTCCGCTGTGTATTCAGTTGTATGTTATGGATGTTGATGTACTCTGATGATGTACTCTGATGATGTATTGTATAAACAGATATAGTTTTTGATTTGTGTAAAGATCTGTTGATATATATTATATTTTATTCCGCTGCGATGGTTAGATTCTGATTTTGTTTTCTATTTTTCTTCTTCTACCTCTTCTTAACTAAAATGGTTCGATTTTCCGGGTTTGGAAAGTCGGGTCGTTACATGCAGCCTGTCTTTATATTATTGTATAGGTTCATACGAAGTGTAAAAGTTGTTTTGAGTATATATGTTGATGAAGTTACATAGTATGAGTATATAAGGGTATGTTTATGTTTAAAGGGATATATATAAGTAAACTGTACACGTTATATTAATTTATATATGCTTGGTTGCATACATTAAGTCGGCAGTGTAAGGTGTGTTGGTATATACAAGTTGTACAAGTTGTTCATATATTTTAGTTTATAGCCTGCGCATGTTTATTATATTTGAGGTTGATGTATAAATATATATATAAAGTCATATAGTTATATATACACTTGTATACGTTAGTTTATTTATGTGTTTAAATTTAAACAATAGTTTCATAACATATATATATACATTTTAATTTTTGCGTAAGATTAAAATGTTGATTTATAAATAATGATAATAATATATATATATTTCATCTATATCAAATAGATTCTGATTTGTTTTCATCGGTTTCTATTTATCAGCTCTATCAGCTTGTCCGTCCAATTTCGTGCCCATCTCGCTTTGATTTGGTGGTCGTACTTGCATTTCGTAACTCAGTTTCATCGTCCAATCTATCTAGCCTCGAAAGGTGAGCACTCACTCACGATTAACGTTCTTTTATTTATTAAATTTGATTTCAATTGAAACGACAATTGAAATATGCTACTGTTATTTATGCTATTGCCTGTATCAGTTCACCTATGACACCTGACACCATTATCTGTTAATTATTTATGCGATGATAATACAGTTTGGCTGATAATTGATTGATTGTTGATGTTTATATTGGACGTTAAATTGATAGTGTTAAATGATAAATAGTATGCAAAATTGAAATGGATATAGGATAATTAACAAATTTTAAAACTGATTTATATGTTAAATTTTATTAGTGAATATGACCCCTTTTAATTTGTTAAATTAATTGACATATAGAATAGCGATAATTACACTTTGAACCATCGACGTATATTGGATTAATTGTTGTAGTGTAAAAAAAATTGAAATTGAATGACAAGTGAAAACTGTAATGTAATAATCTTTAATCTACATGAAATGATAGTGTAGATTCTAGAAATAATTATATTAATTCGTACAAATAACAATGCGAATTAATACGGTTATTTCGGGATTATTGAATTGATTATTGGATTGATATTGATTGTTGTTATTGATTGTTTATTTACTTTGACACCATCCCAGTTATCACACTGCAAGTTCCCTTTGCTATGTTTTGATTTTGAATTGAATTGGAATCGGGTTGAAATGATAAATACCCAAATTGAACTTTGACCTAGGATAGAGAATTAAATAAAACCCGATTGGTCAAAAATTTGATTTAAAAATAAACGAAGATTTTATTTGAATAAATAATATGGTTTTGAAATGAAGTTGAAATTTGAATTTTTGATGAAAGGAAAATGTTAATATTTAATAATCTGAAACAAAATATTAACAATGTAATTGATGAAAGAACGTTGTTTAATTTGAGAAATGATCGAATTAAGTTTGAAATGATTTAATAATTAAGTTTGAAATTATAATTAAGTTTGAAATTATTAAACTTTGAAATTATTTAATAATTAAGTTTTGAATTATTTAATAATGAATTATTAAATGATTAAATTAAATTGAAATTCTTTAATAAGAAAAATTGAACTTTTGAATAAGTGGATTTTACTTCGTAATAATTGAAATTGAATTTTCTTTATTAAGTGAGTTTTGGAAAAATTATTTAAGAAAGTAAATAAGCGAAATGGAATTTCTTTAACAAGAAATGAAAATGTGATATTTTGGAATTAATGTAAGACTTGTAATTGAAAGAATTGATTTGACGAATTTAATTTAATTCAAAATTTTAAGTTTTGATTTAATGAAGTTGGACTTAGGAAATTGATTTAATGAATTGGAAATTAAATAGAATTGTTTTGAATGATAAATGGAATCGATAAATGAATTTGAAATTGATTTGAATGTTAAAGTATATTAATTCAAATGATTTGGAAGAAAACTTATTTGCGAACTTGAATCAATATTGAATTGTTTTAAATAGAAATTGAAATTGAATTATAAGGTTTTGAAATGGTAATTTGGAAGTTTGAAACGTAAATTTTGGAAATTGATTTGGAAAGACAAATGAATTGTTGGTTTACGAATTCTATTTGAAATTGAATTGATTTCGTTTTGAAATATATAAACGACCAATCGGTGTAATAATTACGAAAGTTATTAAAGAGACCGGGATCGGTAATGGATATACTCTCTATCTGAACCGAAACCACTTTAATAACTATGCGCGGAGTGTTGATCCAGAATGAAGTGGTTGGAATGATGTACGTGATGACTGAAGAAAGAGAACGATAATGGATAGCCTTGACACTTGTGTCAAATTGGAAATGACTAAAACAGGAGCTGTGCCGGGCCAATGGAGGATTAGCTACCTCAAGTGGACACACTTCTTCGAACTACTTATACTTGTTGTCGATTGGTGCACCCTTGATTTTGGGAGTGTTGTTTCACGGTGTTGCTGGCGCTGCGGAGTTGCGTTCTCACCAGTTCGGATCGGGCGAACGGTAGTATCACTACCTTGGGTATTGCCTCATGTGCCTTGTCATACTTGTATTCCATTTATGCGCGACCACTACGATTTTGATTTGTACCTTTAGTATATGGATTGCCCTCTGGTGACTTCCGGTTTTGGGGAAACTACGGTCTTGTATATACTTTTGGGAATAAAAATGTGTTAAGGGTGGAATGGGCCATGACTTAATGCTATTTTGATATCTTTATATTACTGATAGACATTATCTACTTATCGTACACTACTACATAGTAGATAGTTTAACGGATCCTTAAAGGATGGTTATTCCAAACAACCTTTGAGTTACTTGTATTTCAATTGCTATTTCACTTGAGTTGGATTTATAAATATAAGAATGTTAATCCTGACTCGAGTGTTTTGTGTTTTGCTTTACGCTCGGGTCAGACTAAGTGTACCAGTATTCGAGACTCACCTTTGAAGTTGGAGCTTTGCTTGAAGATCCAGCCATCTATTCTGCTTTCAGCATTCGATGATTCCAGTGATGTATTCTGATTTGTATCTGATGTATCGTATTACTCTTTCATTGTATCTGTTTTAACTCTGATGTAACTCATATATTTATATAGTAGCTTCATGAACTACTATCTCTTTTATTTCTGCTGCACTTATTACTCTGTGTCTATGATCTGTGATTATTTATTTACTGTATATGTTCAGTTTTGCCAAATTTAAATTAACAACGCGGTATTTTGAGCAATTCAATTCTGGCATGAGTGTCTTCCTATACACTTATAATGGATGCGAATGGTCCAAAATGGCGGGTCGTTACAGGTTTTCACGTGGGTTTCCAGAACAATGGGATGGCGTGGCTTGGGAGAGTAGGTTTTGTTTGTTTATTTTTAATTTAATTTAATTTTTAATTGCTATGTTCTAATCTCAATAACTTTTGCATACGAGGTCCATTTCATGCGTAGTTTATTGCGTTGAGATCGCATTAAAATTCTGGACATTTTGACGCAGGTTTGGACGAATTATAAGACCGTTCAAATTTTGGGCTTATTTTGGATTTAAATTCAATTTAAATTCAAAGGTGAGTGTTTTAACCCACTCACAACTTCTAAAATTTCTTACGTTTGTTAAATTAAATTTATGATGTGATTAGAAATTTATTTATGACTGTTTGGTATAATTTAAATCATCATCTCAGTTAATTTGAATTTATTTGAATTAAATCTTTATTTAATTTATTATTGAATATAAATTGCCAGTTAAATACCTGTTATTGATTATCAGTTCTATATTGATATTTATTTATTGATTTGGATGATGTTTGTAATGGATGTTTGGTTTGTTGTATTGGATGAATGGATGTTTTATTTTATATCGTTATAAACTGCAAGTTCACTATGGGTTAAAATGATACATACCCGAATGATCAATAGATTAAGGAAAAATCATTATGGGTTGAAATGATAGACTCGAGCGATTTTATGGATTTTATTATTAATTCGGGATTACGGTTTGGAATGATATATATCGGTAACATTTTATATTGTGGATTGAAATGATAAATATCTGTATCACTTGACCCTAGGGTAGAGAATTATACACGGACAGCGGATTGGTTAAATTAAATGGTTTTAAATTCCTTAATTTTCGAATTTAATTAAATGATATTTTGAAATAAATTTGATTTTATATAAATTGAATTATTATTTGAAAAATTAGGTTTATGTTGAAATGTGAATTGGTTAAAAGGAATTGCTTTAAGGAATTAAATTGGGAGTTTAAAGTAAAATTATAAGTATAAATGAAATTCTATCGAGATTAAGTTATTGAAGTTGTTTGAAAATACTTTGAAATATTTTGAAATTGGAGCAATTCGAATTGATATTTGAACATGGATTGAAACGATATGAAATTCAATAGTTTATTGAAATGTAAATTGAAAGGTTTGGAATTTGGTTTGTTGACTTGGAAATTGAAAATGGTCCAAATGCGTTGAAATGAAATGAATAGTTTAATTTGATATAAATTCCAAATTCATGTTTTAATATAAGCTATTTTAAAAATATATTACTTCAAAATTTCTAATCATAATGATTTCAAAGTATTAAACTATTTTAACCTGTATTAATTATATTAAATCATTTTAACCTATTTTAAACCATTTAATTTATTTAAACTAATTAACCTGTTTTAACTTATTTTAAATCTAATTAATCTATTTTCAAGCTATTTAATCTATTTTAATTATATTTTATCTATTTTAAATCTATATTAACTATTTATAACTATTTAAAACTATTTTCTTCTAAATTACAAACTAAGTAAAATGGATAGGTTTATATTCAAATTCTCAATTTTTATTTTATTTAGTGAATATGGTTAATGATGTTATAACCTAAGTTGGGAATTAAATAGCATATTTGGTTTAGTATGATAATTTTGAAATGAGAGTTTAACCTATATTGGAAATATGACTTTTCGAAAGGAAATATAATTTCGAACTATGATTTCAATGTGATATAATTTCAAAAGTAAGTAATGATTTCGAAAATGATATGATTTGAATTGAATATGATATTTTGATATCAATTATGAAATGATTTTGGAAATGTAAAAGAACCATCCGGTGTGTAATAAGCGATTGGTTGTTAAAGAGACCGGGATCAGATATTGTAATAAGCGATTGGTTGTTAAAGAACTATCCGATGTGTAATTAGACCTTGGGATAAGTTCCATTGTGTACGAAATAGGGATATAACATATAGAACGCCTAGCGGCCCGTCTCGTTTGGAGTTCGAGATTTTTCGGGCATGTAATATTGGATACATACAAATTAAATATATATATATATATATGTATGTATGTATGTATGTATACATCCATTAACCCATGCCCTAACACTCCAACCCATACCCCTAGATGCTGCCCATACCTCCAACACATCTTTAGCCATACCTCCATATTCTTCCCCATTCATATATAAACATGTGAAGACCCAAATTTTTGAGATAAAAATAATTTTAAAAGAAAATTGGAAATCAGTTAACTGTAATATCCCGGAAATTTGAGGCAATATCAATTTAATAATCTGTTTAAATAATTAAATTGATTTGTTAATCTTTGATAATAAAAATTTGAATTGGTTAATAATCTAATTATATAAATATTTAATTAGTGAAATTTATCTTTTAAAAGCTAATAAAATGTTTTCCTATTTATAATGTATATATATAGTTATATATATTGTGAATAAATAGGTTTGGATTTAATGAATAAAATCTTGTTTTTAAATTCTAATATTCATTTTTATAATTTGGAAATTATATATGAAAATTTAAAATATCATTTAAAAATTTAACATTAATGCATTTAATTAAGATAAATAAGATAAGTAATTTATAATTTCTTTTATAATGATTTAAAATTGGTAAATGAGTTATTTTCAAATAATAGTAATAAATGTATAAATATAGATAGATTTTAAAAGACAATATTATTATTTTAAAATTAAAATATGTTGATATAAATTAGTTTTAAAAATTGGATTTTCAAATATAAATAGAATTTGAATTTGAATTTATTTTGAATTCAAATGAATAAACATATTTAAATTATGTAAGTAAGCTTTCATTTTTATATGTATTGTTTTATTTCATTTTCTTTAAAAAAGGAATGCACATATACATTTACATATAAAAGTAATTCATATATATATATATATAAGCATTTAATAAATAAAGAAAGAGTTGTATTTACTTTTATATTAAATAAAAATAAGTAAAATTACTTATAGGACAAGTGTAAATATATTGAGCCTAATACAACAAGTGTTAATTTATGCTCATGACAAATGTAATAGATTAGACAAGTGTCATTTTTGTTTTTAATTTTTCTTTTATTTTTAAAATAAATCATTTATACTTATAAAAAACATGTTTTCCTCCTCCTCATTTCTTTTCTAATCTTCATTTTCAAAAAGCAAAGAAAAACTCAAGCTTCTCAAAAATGAAATCTGGTAACAACATTCACAAATCAGTAACCAAACTCCTCAAAACCAGAATCATGTTCAAATCAAATTTTTTTTAAAACCAAAATCAAGCCTGCATGTTTCAATCATGTACGTCTTCAAAGATCAAAGAAATATGCAAAACATCTTCCTCAAACCATAATCTCAGATCAAATCCCTGTTAACCATTTTTCAAAATCAAGACTGCATTTCTTTAAAAACCTGGAAACAAAGAGCCTGTAAAAATCTTCTTCATCATTTTTTCTGTAATCTGGAAGTATGTTCAAAACAAGCAATCCTGGAATCTAAGCAACACACATCACAAACAAGTTTCATAGCATGCATGCAAGTTCTACAGAAAGTATTCAAGTTAAAAGTTTTTAAAGATCAAAAAGCAACTCAGTTTAAATCAAAGCAAGTATTCCAGTTCAAGTTTCCAGGATTTAATATGCTCTGTTCATTCTCAAATAGGTGAGTAACTTTTTCATTTAAATATAAATTTAAGTATAATCTGTTGCTTGATTTATGACTGGAATAAGTATGCTTTGTGTATGAATATCTGGATGCATGTTGATTAGTATGTTTGGGTGTATAATTTTTAAATGCATTGCTATAAGTATATATATATAGATGATTGAATGTGTTGTGAATCTGTTTGCCTGTACTTGGTTTCAGAAGCAAGGATTTTGATAAAAATCCATTTTTCTTTTAAACAAGTTCATATTAGGATTTAGGATTCAAATGATATCTGTCTGATATATTATAATGAAAGCTTTAAACTTTTATTTAAACTAAAACAAATTGTAATTTGCTCTGGAAACAAAAACAACAGGTAAGTTAAGTTTTTAGTAAAAATTCAAACATTGTAATTCTTTTATTTAGGATTATAAATCGAATACTGATTCAAAAATAGGATTTTTAAGATCTATACCATAATTTCTAAAATGGAATTGAAGAGCATGTCGGGGTTGCACTGTTTTTGGGGTTTTTGAGAAATTCTTATGATTCCGAGGATCTGGGAGGCTGGGCTTTATTCTGGTGATGGAAGAGTGATCGGAGAGTTCGAGAAAAATATAGGATGGCCGTATAGATGACCGTGGCGATGGTGGTAGTTCGATTGAGTTTCTAAACCTAGTTTTGGTAAGATGAGGAATTGTGTTCGTCACGATATCCATGGTGGATCGAGTTCCACAAAACTCTGGGAACTGGTAGCGAGAAGACTGACGAAGTCGTTGCCAGAGTTTCCGATGTAACGGTGATCGGAGAATCGTGGGCGAGGCGTTGACAGGCTTTCGTGGATGGGTTCTGATGTAGTTCCAGGTCTGGATAATGCTCGAATTCGAATTTCGAGTAGGGAATGTCGTTCTGGTGATCGATTTCGAGTGGAGTGATGTTTTCCGACGTGATGTAGTCGACGATGATGATCGGAGTTGACCTGAGTTACCGTGCACGTGCACGGTGCAGTTCTTTGGAATTTATCGAATTGGGGTTGCAGGGTTTAAACTCGAGTGACTCTCGGGTAATTCGAGTTTCGACTCGAAGCAGTGCAGGGTTTTCTCGAAGTAAATTAGGGATTGCTCGGGGTAGATGTTGGTTACAGGTTTCCTGTTAAACCTGTCTGTTTGATTGTTAAAGTGGTTTAAAAATTTAAGATAAAAGATTTAAACAATGTTTTAAATCTAAGTTTAAGAATAGATTCAAATCAAATTGAATCCTAGTTGAAGTAAAATAAAGCTTTATAAAATTTCAAATGTTTAACCACTTTGAATGTTAAAGTAAATTATAAATGATTTGAAATTTAAAGGAAATTGGTTTAAATACTTTTAAAATCTCTTTTTAAATTATAAGTATTCTTTAACTTGTGATTTTAAAAGTTTTAAAATTGAGCTTTAATTTTGTTAAGATAAATTGTTATTTATTTTAAATCAACAATTTAAAATAAAATTTAAAGGTAAAATGTTTCAAAGCCTTTTGTAAATGATAATTAAAGTAGTTATAAAGGTTAATACTTTAATTTAGAAATTAATTCAGATTTAATGATTTAGGTTCATTAAATTAATAGGATAATTAAAGAATAATTTAATAATTTAATTAATTAATTGGTAATTAAGAATTTATTAAAGTGGTAATTAATAAATAGTTTATTAAAGATTAATTATTTAAAGAAAGTATATAATTAAAGAATTTTTAATAATTAATGAGAGATCATTAATTAAGGATTATTAATTAATTAATATGATTAAATTTGATAATCAATTAGATTAATTAGTTAATATGAAAATGGGTTAAGTATAATTACTTAATGGAAGTAATTAAAGTAATTAATTACTTAAGGTAATTAATTAAATAAATTTGATAAGTTTAAATTAATTAGTTAAATTAATTTAAGATAATGATTTGGAAATTTGATAATTACTTAAATGTAATTAGTGAAAGTATAATTACTTAGGAAAGTAATTAAAGGTAATTACTAGATGTAATTAACTGAAGATGATTTAATAATAAAAGTAATTTGAGTTAATTACTTTTGAATAATTAATCAAGGGATTAATTAAAGGATAATTAATTAACGAGTAATTAATTTATGAAGTGGAGTAATTAAGGGAAGTTAATTACTAAATGAGATTAATCAAAGGTGATTAATAATGTGACTAATTAATTATTAAATGTAATTAATTTAAATAAGATAATTAATTAAGAGTAATTAAGGATCATTAATTAATATAATTAATGATGTAATTAGGAATTGATTAATTAAGATTAATTAATATATAATTAGTGATTAAAATAATTAATTAATTATAATTAATTAAGGATTAATGTAATTAAATATAGTTAATTAATTAATGAAGTAATTAAAGATTAATTACTGAATGGTTTAAGTTAGTTAATTTGTAAAATTAATTAAGAGTTAATTACTTAAGGTAATTAAAGTATAATTAATCAGGATTGATTAATTAAGATGATACTTAAAGTATGATTAATTAATTGGTTTAATTAATAATTAAGTAAGCAGGATTTATAGAATGAAGTAATTAATTTAATTCATTTTAAATTAATTAGAGATGATATAAATCATTACTTAGGATGGATGAATATTATTGAATGCTTTGCATTGTTTGATATCTCTGATGAGATATATGATATGTGATATGGATGTTTGGTTGAATTGTAATGATAATATGAATTATCTGTTTGTGATAATGTAGATTATCTATTGTGAATTATCTATCTGTGTAGTATAGATAACTGAATTGAATTGTTTTAACCTTAAAACAACTTGGCCTTAAAAGATACGTTTTGGATTTCGATGAGACCGGGATCGGGTTTGCTACATTACAGCGTGATAGGGGGTTCTCGCTTCGCGGTTTGGTGGCGAACGGGAGACTCTTACCCCTACATGTCCCTGAGAGGTAAAGGCCTTGTGAGGGTTGGTTGCGAGTCGAGAGGCTGGCCGTAAAAGCAAATTCGAGGTATCACTGTATGCCACGGTGGGTCTGGGATGGTTGCAAAGCCTACCGGTCGCCGCTGCCCTCGGGTTATTACAGTGGTATCAGAGCATAGGTTGAGCGAATACCTAAGCTATTGGTTAAGTGAATATCAGAACACTAGGTTGAGTGAATACCTAGGTTCGGAAGGGTTGTTCAATTAGGATCTGTAGCAACCTGTTTGAGTCCGAGTGTATATATATACGAGAGTGCGTATTTGTTAGTTATATAAAATGGTTTTATATTGTGTTAATTGATCGGTTAAGTGGTATATGGATTCTGGTCAATACGAGTAGCTACCGTTATTGATAGGGATCTCTAAACACTTGGACCAGGCCAACGGACACAATATTGTTTTAAAAAGGGAAGGTGAAATAATTTTACCCAGATATATTTTCTATATATAAAAAGTATCATTTTAAAAGTATATGGTATTTATAATGATTGGTTGAGATGATAATAATTTATCATCTAAGATTAGGAGTCTGAGTGTTGAGGTTGGAAGTGTATTTGTCGAGACTGTAAACCTAATACCGTCTCGAGTAAACTTTACTGTGGTAAAGAATTTCATCGATCTCCGAAGGAAACTGTTATGGTTCGGAGTTTATCTTTGTAGTTTGGATGAGTAAAGTTGGAGCTGTCGGTTGGACAGAAGCGAGTGATGGTATCTTGATACTTCTGGAAGAAGTAGCTGCGTGATGAGATGCAGTGACTATGGATGTTCCCAAAGATATTTTCTTTGGAACAAGTTAATGAAGTGTGTCTGTTTCGGTGTTGTGGCTGAGTTCAGCAAGATGTTTTTGTTCTGTTTGAAGTCCGAATTTCTCGAAGAACCTTGGATTGAGAAGTCTGTGGCATCTGTGGCAGTAGTGTAGCTCGGAGTGTTCTGTTTTCGGCAGAAGTTTTTCTGGCTGAGCAGTTTTTCTGAAGGTGAAGTTCAGAAGCAGCAGAGAGGATCCATTTCTTCGATGGATAGAATAGTCAAGTGTGAGCTGTTCTGATTGGTAAAGAGAGAACAGTTTTATTTGGATTTTGGCTGGGTGGATCGCAAAAGTGACTTGCGATAGTTTGAGTATTCTTTTGAGTTATCCGATATTTTCTGGAATGTGTTGTCCAGTCTGTGCTTGTGTTCATCATCAGCATTTTCATTCTACTCCAGATCAGAGTGGTGCAGCAGGAACAGTTTTGGCAAGTGCATCTGTTTGTCTTTTCCAGATAGGAGAAGTTAGTTCGATCTTCTGATGTTTGTGAAGTAGAGTTTTGTTTTGGAATTGGGTTGATCTTGAGAAGATCATTTTGTTGAGTTATTCTTGGTCCTGTTTGTTTCAAGGAGCATCAGCGAAGGTTGAGTTGATCAGAAAGGATTTGTAGGTAGCCCGAGATCGTCTGAAGATTTTGTGGATAGGAAACGAAGGAATTTGAAATTCGAAGTTGGAGACTTCGTTGTTGTGAAGTTTTTCTCTGGTTAAAGGGAGCTATAAGATTGGGTAAGTCTGGGAAGTCAGCTCCGAGTTATTTTGGATCTTTTCTATGATCTAATTTGGATAAGTACTTTGATCTACAAGGTTGAATTGTCAGTTTGGATAACTAGAATTCAATGTATTTTACGTATCTCTGAGGGAGTACGTGTATGATCTATCTCTGGATTTGGAACCAGCAGTTCTGGAGTATTTGATTGTTGAGTCAGACTCATCTGTAGTCTGATATTCTGTTTAGTTTTGTAAATCTAGATAAGTAGAGCTCTATAGCTTAGTATTGTTTGTTTGGATTGTTTGTAGAGCGAGTATCCCGGTATATATACTTGGGGAAACTCGAGGAAATTCTATTCAGATTTTTTTTTTCTTTTTTTTCTTTCGCTAGATAGTTAGAATTGTTTGTTTGGACGATTGGTTGCTATGATTGTTAGCATATGGATGATAATACATCCTTTTGATTTAAAAAGATTATTAAATTACCTTTGTTTTAAATTTCGGGGACGAAATTATTTTAAGGGGGGAGGAATGTAATATCCCGGAAATTTGAGGCAATATCAATTTAATAATCTGTTTAAATAATTAAATTGATTTGTTAATCTTTGATAATAAAAATTTGAATTGGTTAATAATCTAATTATATAAATATTTAATTAGTGAAATTTATCTTTTAAAAGCTAATAAAATGTTTTCCTATTTATAATGTATATATATAGTTATATATATTGTGAATAAATAGGTTTGGATTTAATGAATAAAATCTTGTTTTTAAATTCTAATATTCATTTTTATAATTTGGAAATTATATATGAAAATTTAAAATATCATTTAAAAATTTAACATTAATGCATTTAATTAAGATAAATAAGATAAGTAATTTATAATTTCTTTTATAATGATTTAAAATTGGTAAATGAGTTATTTTCAAATAATAGTAATAAATGTATAAATATAGATAGATTTTAAAAGACAATATTATTATTTTAAAATTAAAATATGTTGATATAAATTAGTTTTAAAAATTGGATTTTCAAATATAAATAGAATTTGAATTTGAATTTATTTTGAATTCAAATGAATAAACATATTTAAATTATGTAAGTAAGCTTTCATTTTTATATGTATTGTTTTATTTCATTTTCTTTAAAAAAGGAATGCACATATACATTTACATATAAAAGTAATTCATATATATATATATATATAAGCATTTAATAAATAAAGAAAGAGTTGTATTTACTTTTATATTAAATAAAAATAAGTAAAATTACTTATAGGACAAGTGTAAATATATTGAGCCTAATACAACAAGTGTTAATTTATGCTCATGACAAATGTAATAGATTAGACAAGTGTCATTTTTGTTTTTAATTTTTCTTTTATTTTTAAAATAAATCATTTATACTTATAAAAAACATGTTTTCCTCCTCCTCATTTCTTTTCTAATCTTCATTTTCAAAAAGCAAAGAAAAACTCAAGCTTCTCAAAAATGAAATCTGGTAACAACATTCACAAATCAGTAACCAAACTCCTCAAAACCAGAATCATGTTCAAATCAAATTTTTTTTAAAACCAAAATCAAGCCTGCATGTTTCAATCATGTACGTCTTCAAAGATCAAAGAAATATGCAAAACATCTTCCTCAAACCATAATCTCAGATCAAATCCCTGTTAACCATTTTTCAAAATCAAGACTGCATTTCTTTAAAAACCTGGAAACAAAGAGCCTGTAAAAATCTTCTTCATCATTTTTTCTGTAATCTGGAAGTATGTTCAAAACAAGCAATCCTGGAATCTAAGCAACACACATCACAAACAAGTTTCATAGCATGCATGCAAGTTCTACAGAAAGTATTCAAGTTAAAAGTTTTTAAAGATCAAAAAGCAACTCAGTTTAAATCAAAGCAAGTATTCCAGTTCAAGTTTCCAGGATTTAATATGCTCTGTTCATTCTCAAATAGGTGAGTAACTTTTTCATTTAAATATAAATTTAAGTATAATCTGTTGCTTGATTTATGACTGGAATAAGTATGCTTTGTGTATGAATATCTGGATGCATGTTGATTAGTATGTTTGGGTGTATAATTTTTAAATGCATTGCTATAAGTATATATATATAGATGATTGAATGTGTTGTGAATCTGTTTGCCTGTACTTGGTTTCAGAAGCAAGGATTTTGATAAAAATCCATTTTTCTTTTAAACAAGTTCATATTAGGATTTAGGATTCAAATGATATCTGTCTGATATATTATAATGAAAGCTTTAAACTTTTATTTAAACTAAAACAAATTGTAATTTGCTCTGGAAACAAAAACAACAGGTAAGTTAAGTTTTTAGTAAAAATTCAAACATTGTAATTCTTTTATTTAGGATTATAAATCGAATACTGATTCAAAAATAGGATTTTTAAGATCTATACCATAATTTCTAAAATGGAATTGAAGAGCATGTCGGGGTTGCACTGTTTTTGGGGTTTTTGAGAAATTCTTATGATTCCGAGGATCTGGGAGGCTGGGCTTTATTCTGGTGATGGAAGAGTGATCGGAGAGTTCGAGAAAAATATAGGATGGCCGTATAGATGACCGTGGCGATGGTGGTAGTTCGATTGAGTTTCTAAACCTAGTTTTGGTAAGATGAGGAATTGTGTTCGTCACGATATCCATGGTGGATCGAGTTCCACAAAACTCTGGGAACTGGTAGCGAGAAGACTGACGAAGTCGTTGCCAGAGTTTCCGATGTAACGGTGATCGGAGAATCGTGGGCGAGGCGTTGACAGGCTTTCGTGGATGGGTTCTGATGTAGTTCCAGGTCTGGATAATGCTCGAATTCGAATTTCGAGTAGGGAATGTCGTTCTGGTGATCGATTTCGAGTGGAGTGATGTTTTCCGACGTGATGTAGTCGACGATGATGATCGGAGTTGACCTGAGTTACCGTGCACGTGCACGGTGCAGTTCTTTGGAATTTATCGAATTGGGGTTGCAGGGTTTAAACTCGAGTGACTCTCGGGTAATTCGAGTTTCGACTCGAAGCAGTGCAGGGTTTTCTCGAAGTAAATTAGGGATTGCTCGGGGTAGATGTTGGTTACAGGTTTCCTGTTAAACCTGTCTGTTTGATTGTTAAAGTGGTTTAAAAATTTAAGATAAAAGATTTAAACAATGTTTTAAATCTAAGTTTAAGAATAGATTCAAATCAAATTGAATCCTAGTTGAAGTAAAATAAAGCTTTATAAAATTTCAAATGTTTAACCACTTTGAATGTTAAAGTAAATTATAAATGATTTGAAATTTAAAGGAAATTGGTTTAAATACTTTTAAAATCTCTTTTTAAATTATAAGTATTCTTTAACTTGTGATTTTAAAAGTTTTAAAATTGAGCTTTAATTTTGTTAAGATAAATTGTTATTTATTTTAAATCAACAATTTAAAATAAAATTTAAAGGTAAAATGTTTCAAAGCCTTTTGTAAATGATAATTAAAGTAGTTATAAAGGTTAATACTTTAATTTAGAAATTAATTCAGATTTAATGATTTAGGTTCATTAAATTAATAGGATAATTAAAGAATAATTTAATAATTTAATTAATTAATTGGTAATTAAGAATTTATTAAAGTGGTAATTAATAAATAGTTTATTAAAGATTAATTATTTAAAGAAAGTATATAATTAAAGAATTTTTAATAATTAATGAGAGATCATTAATTAAGGATTATTAATTAATTAATATGATTAAATTTGATAATCAATTAGATTAATTAGTTAATATGAAAATGGGTTAAGTATAATTACTTAATGGAAGTAATTAAAGTAATTAATTACTTAAGGTAATTAATTAAATAAATTTGATAAGTTTAAATTAATTAGTTAAATTAATTTAAGATAATGATTTGGAAATTTGATAATTACTTAAATGTAATTAGTGAAAGTATAATTACTTAGGAAAGTAATTAAAGGTAATTACTAGATGTAATTAACTGAAGATGATTTAATAATAAAAGTAATTTGAGTTAATTACTTTTGAATAATTAATCAAGGGATTAATTAAAGGATAATTAATTAACGAGTAATTAATTTATGAAGTGGAGTAATTAAGGGAAGTTAATTACTAAATGAGATTAATCAAAGGTGATTAATAATGTGACTAATTAATTATTAAATGTAATTAATTTAAATAAGATAATTAATTAAGAGTAATTAAGGATCATTAATTAATATAATTAATGATGTAATTAGGAATTGATTAATTAAGATTAATTAATATATAATTAGTGATTAAAATAATTAATTAATTATAATTAATTAAGGATTAATGTAATTAAATATAGTTAATTAATTAATGAAGTAATTAAAGATTAATTACTGAATGGTTTAAGTTAGTTAATTTGTAAAATTAATTAAGAGTTAATTACTTAAGGTAATTAAAGTATAATTAATCAGGATTGATTAATTAAGATGATACTTAAAGTATGATTAATTAATTGGTTTAATTAATAATTAAGTAAGCAGGATTTATAGAATGAAGTAATTAATTTAATTCATTTTAAATTAATTAGAGATGATATAAATCATTACTTAGGATGGATGAATATTATTGAATGCTTTGCATTGTTTGATATCTCTGATGAGATATATGATATGTGATATGGATGTTTGGTTGAATTGTAATGATAATATGAATTATCTGTTTGTGATAATGTAGATTATCTATTGTGAATTATCTATCTGTGTAGTATAGATAACTGAATTGAATTGTTTTAACCTTAAAACAACTTGGCCTTAAAAGATACGTTTTGGATTTCGATGAGACCGGGATCGGGTTTGCTACATTACAGCGTGATAGGGGGTTCTCGCTTCGCGGTTTGGTGGCGAACGGGAGACTCTTACCCCTACATGTCCCTGAGAGGTAAAGGCCTTGTGAGGGTTGGTTGCGAGTCGAGAGGCTGGCCGTAAAAGCAAATTCGAGGTATCACTGTATGCCACGGTGGGTCTGGGATGGTTGCAAAGCCTACCGGTCGCCGCTGCCCTCGGGTTATTACAGTGGTATCAGAGCATAGGTTGAGCGAATACCTAAGCTATTGGTTAAGTGAATATCAGAACACTAGGTTGAGTGAATACCTAGGTTCGGAAGGGTTGTTCAATTAGGATCTGTAGCAACCTGTTTGAGTCCGAGTGTATATATATACGAGAGTGCGTATTTGTTAGTTATATAAAATGGTTTTATATTGTGTTAATTGATCGGTTAAGTGGTATATGGATTCTGGTCAATACGAGTAGCTACCGTTATTGATAGGGATCTCTAAACACTTGGACCAGGCCAACGGACACAATATTGTTTTAAAAAGGGAAGGTGAAATAATTTTACCCAGATATATTTTCTATATATAAAAAGTATCATTTTAAAAGTATATGGTATTTATAATGATTGGTTGAGATGATAATAATTTATCATCTAAGATTAGGAGTCTGAGTGTTGAGGTTGGAAGTGTATTTGTCGAGACTGTAAACCTAATACCGTCTCGAGTAAACTTTACTGTGGTAAAGAATTTCATCGATCTCCGAAGGAAACTGTTATGGTTCGGAGTTTATCTTTGTAGTTTGGATGAGTAAAGTTGGAGCTGTCGGTTGGACAGAAGCGAGTGATGGTATCTTGATACTTCTGGAAGAAGTAGCTGCGTGATGAGATGCAGTGACTATGGATGTTCCCAAAGATATTTTCTTTGGAACAAGTTAATGAAGTGTGTCTGTTTCGGTGTTGTGGCTGAGTTCAGCAAGATGTTTTTGTTCTGTTTGAAGTCCGAATTTCTCGAAGAACCTTGGATTGAGAAGTCTGTGGCATCTGTGGCAGTAGTGTAGCTCGGAGTGTTCTGTTTTCGGCAGAAGTTTTTCTGGCTGAGCAGTTTTTCTGAAGGTGAAGTTCAGAAGCAGCAGAGAGGATCCATTTCTTCGATGGATAGAATAGTCAAGTGTGAGCTGTTCTGATTGGTAAAGAGAGAACAGTTTTATTTGGATTTTGGCTGGGTGGATCGCAAAAGTGACTTGCGATAGTTTGAGTATTCTTTTGAGTTATCCGATATTTTCTGGAATGTGTTGTCCAGTCTGTGCTTGTGTTCATCATCAGCATTTTCATTCTACTCCAGATCAGAGTGGTGCAGCAGGAACAGTTTTGGCAAGTGCATCTGTTTGTCTTTTCCAGATAGGAGAAGTTAGTTCGATCTTCTGATGTTTGTGAAGTAGAGTTTTGTTTTGGAATTGGGTTGATCTTGAGAAGATCATTTTGTTGAGTTATTCTTGGTCCTGTTTGTTTCAAGGAGCATCAGCGAAGGTTGAGTTGATCAGAAAGGATTTGTAGGTAGCCCGAGATCGTCTGAAGATTTTGTGGATAGGAAACGAAGGAATTTGAAATTCGAAGTTGGAGACTTCGTTGTTGTGAAGTTTTTCTCTGGTTAAAGGGAGCTATAAGATTGGGTAAGTCTGGGAAGTCAGCTCCGAGTTATTTTGGATCTTTTCTATGATCTAATTTGGATAAGTACTTTGATCTACAAGGTTGAATTGTCAGTTTGGATAACTAGAATTCAATGTATTTTACGTATCTCTGAGGGAGTACGTGTATGATCTATCTCTGGATTTGGAACCAGCAGTTCTGGAGTATTTGATTGTTGAGTCAGACTCATCTGTAGTCTGATATTCTGTTTAGTTTTGTAAATCTAGATAAGTAGAGCTCTATAGCTTAGTATTGTTTGTTTGGATTGTTTGTAGAGCGAGTATCCCGGTATATATACTTGGGGAAACTCGAGGAAATTCTATTCAGATTTTTTTTTTCTTTTTTTTCTTTCGCTAGATAGTTAGAATTGTTTGTTTGGACGATTGGTTGCTATGATTGTTAGCATATGGATGATAATACATCCTTTTGATTTAAAAAGATTATTAAATTACCTTTGTTTTAAATTTCGGGGACGAAATTATTTTAAGGGGGGAGGAATGTAATATCCCGGAAATTTGAGGCAATATCAATTTAATAATCTGTTTAAATAATTAAATTGATTTGTTAATCTTTGATAATAAAAATTTGAATTGGTTAATAATCTAATTATATAAATATTTAATTAGTGAAATTTATCTTTTAAAAGCTAATAAAATGTTTTCCTATTTATAATGTATATATATAGTTATATATATTGTGAATAAATAGGTTTGGATTTAATGAATAAAATCTTGTTTTTAAATTCTAATATTCATTTTTATAATTTGGAAATTATATATGAAAATTTAAAATATCATTTAAAAATTTAACATTAATGCATTTAATTAAGATAAATAAGATAAGTAATTTATAATTTCTTTTATAATGATTTAAAATTGGTAAATGAGTTATTTTCAAATAATAGTAATAAATGTATAAATATAGATAGATTTTAAAAGACAATATTATTATTTTAAAATTAAAATATGTTGATATAAATTAGTTTTAAAAATTGGATTTTCAAATATAAATAGAATTTGAATTTGAATTTATTTTGAATTCAAATGAATAAACATATTTAAATTATGTAAGTAAGCTTTCATTTTTATATGTATTGTTTTATTTCATTTTCTTTAAAAAAGGAATGCACATATACATTTACATATAAAAGTAATTCATATATATATATATAAGCATTTAATAAATAAAGAAAGAGTTGTATTTACTTTTATATTAAATAAAAATAAGTAAAATTACTTATAGGACAAGTGTAAATATATTGAGCCTAATACAACAAGTGTTAATTTATGCTCATGACAAATGTAATAGATTAGACAAGTGTCATTTTTGTTTTTAATTTTTCTTTTATTTTTAAAATAAATCATTTATACTTATAAAAAACATGTTTTCCTCCTCCTCATTTCTTTTCTAATCTTCATTTTCAAAAAGCAAAGAAAAACTCAAGCTTCTCCAAAATGAAATCTGGTAACAACATTCACAAATCAGTAACCAAACTCCTCAAAACCAGAATCATGTTCAAATCAAATTTTTTTTAAAACCAAAATCAAGCCTGCATGTTTCAATCCTGTACGTCTTCAAAGATCAAAGAAATATGCAAAACATCTTCCTCAAACCATAATCTCAGATCAAATCCCTGTTAACCATTTTTCAAAATCAAGACTGCATTTCTTTAAAAACCTGGAAACAAAGAGCCTGTAAAAATCTTCTTCATCATTTTTTCTGTAATCTGGAAGTATGTTCAAAACAAGCAATCCTGGAATCTAAGCAACACACATCACAAACAAGTTTCATAGCATGCATGCAAGTTCTACAGAAAGTATTCAAGTTAAAAGTTTTTAAAGATCAAAAAGCAACTCAGTTTAAATCAAAGCAAGTATTCCAGTTCAAGTTTCCAGGATTTAATATGCTCTGTTCATTCTCAAATAGGTGAGTAACTTTTTCATTTAAATATAAATTTAAGTATTTTAACGTCCGAGAATTTTCGACTTTCGAAAATTCAACATCGATACTCACTTTATCGACTGCTGAGCCATCGAATGCCGGAAACCCGAAAAGTTATGGTTTTAAGAAAGAAGAAAAAGGTAGAAGAAGAAGATAGAAGAAAAAGAAAGAAGAACAACAACAGAACAACAGAACAGCAACAGAAAAAATATCAGAATCTTACACATCGCAGCGGAACAATATATAATAGATAAACACTAGTCTTTTAAAACAAAGAACTATATCAGTTTATACATACATCAATCATCAGAGTCAATATACAACAATGGACAATTATATAACTCGTCCTCATACAGAATACACAGCGGAATAAATACTATCAGATACAAATACTACGTCCCGAACTCCAGCTTATCTCCAAGCTCCAGAATATCCAGAATATCCTGATAATCTAACTCTAGACTGCCCGTGTGGAAATTTGTGGGCACCCAGAGTTTAGAAGGGAACAATAAACTCCGAGTCAGTCATGGTGACTGGTGTGAGATCGTAAAACAGTTATTCTTTAAAATAAACAACAGGATAATTTTAAAGTCAATTCGAAATGCTTTTGGGAAAATGAAACTACCATAAGACCTCCCGCCACACACACAATGCAAACGCAGACTTGGAGGAGATTTCTTCTTATGATAGTCAAAGATGCTTACTACGCGAAAATCAAATTCTTTTTGATATTATTATTAGTGCATAGTGTAGAAAACATTTCGAAAGTATAATATTAATCTTAGCCAACATACGACCAGTATCGTATGCCTACTATAGCTACCATCTAAACAGTGGTGACCACCGTACGTAAATGGCAGGTTCTACAACTAATACCGTACAAAGTTCGTATTGGAGTTTGGATTTCCAACAAATGGTCAGGCTAAGGAACTTCCTTTTCCACGATGGGTACGTCCCTGGAATAGACGACCCGAGAACCTAACCGGATCTCTGCCAACACAAGGCCGGGTTACCTCTGCAAAAATAGGTAACTACTGACACGCGTATGCCATCCCCCGATCGTCACCGATCTTCCCGAGGATCCCCGATTCGCAACAGACCACATAGAAAAATAATGCAGTAACCACAGAGGTTAAGTATCTGGGCTCCATACCATGATACCACCTTTATCCAGAAGGAATGACATACACTAAGGGGCGCTACTCCCTAGAACCTTGCTGCATTCGTCCTGTTTCGACCATTTCCGGGGTGTGAGGCTCGACGAAGTCTCGTCCACAAAGCTACGCTTTCTCAAAAAGCCCTGCTTCGGGTCAAACAAAATGATCAACCTATGATCACAAAGATATAAGATCAAACAAATGATCATATCACAAATGATCAAACACTGATCATTTCACAGCAACACTCAGTATGCCACGTTACCAAATTGGGATATATCGCTGATAAATTTCAACTACATAACCTCTGAGCTCGTACGTCTCAGAGAAGGGTGTTAAGCTAAGAGAATAAATTCTCCGCCACCAACAGAAATGTATTTGAAAGAAATCAGCTTTATATCTCAAATTGTAACGTCAGACACACAATCCATACAAGTCTGTTCCGGGATCGAACAGAACCGAAGGCACTTCTCACGAAGCCCTTGCATCTCCGGATAATTTTCTAATTACGTCAGGACTTCCCGTCACTAAGGGTGATAAAAACCTCTAAATCGGAGATCAGCCGATGTAGAGTAACTCGACGGTAATCCTTCCGTTTTCAAAAATATCCGGTCTTCAACACCGGTCTTCAAATGCGATTCATAACGATGTATCACATATTCGGAATGGGTTATACGACCCCATGGTCCTTTCCCGGTTAACCCGAATAGTGAGCGATTATTCAAAAATAAGTGTGGCATTCAAATTCATCCAATTCACAACAAATACCTATTTAAGGTAATTATTGACAGTCGGTTATTTAACTATCAATAAAGATGCGCGACATCATCAGATTCCAAATAATTTATCCAAATTATTTATTCTTCAAAAAAAATATCTTACTAGATATATAATTTCCACACTTCAAAAATAAATCAACGTTTATTTTTAAAACGAATTCCCATTTCTTTATAAATTCCATATTGAATTTATATTTCAAAATATCTTCTGATATACGATTTTCAAATCGATTTTCAATATTCAATTTCAATTTATCTTTTACAAAGATAAATTCTCAAAACGTTCATTTCATTGGAAAAGCATTTCCATACTTATTTAAAAAAAAATAAGTGTTTCACAAATCTATTCATTTTCAACACTTGAAAATATTTGATATACTTAAATCAAATTAAGTATATATTCATCCTTTAAGGAAAATATTCTTTTAACACCTTTATTTGAGTCAAAACGAATGTTACGTAAAACATCGTTACGACGACTCAAAAATCGCTAGTATAGGGATTCGGATTTTAAGATAGGTATATAAATCCCAATACTACATCAAAACATTCCCTTTCGGAAATCATTTACTATAACAACAGTGTTATAGTCCACCATTTCCTTAAATTACTCGAAAACGTCTATTTCAACAAGAACTGCGGAAATCTATGCTTTCGATTCATAATACATTTTAAAACATCTTTAAAATGTTTAACTTCATTTTTAAAATATTACTTCTTCAAAAATGAATCCATTTTATTCAATAATATATTCACTGTCCAAAATCGTGAATATATCTTCTTTAATAATCTTCCATATTGAATTTATCAAATTCAATCTATTTCGAATTTATAAACACGGTTATAAATTCTATTTCCATTTATAAAAACTACAATTTATAAATCTTCTTTATTAACTAGTTCAATTCATAACTCAATTTTTATACTAACGGTCCATCTTATAAGTTAATACTTATAATTCATTTATCTTCAACATCGTTCTTTTAAAACTTTACAATTGTAAAGTTCATCCCTTTATAAATCATTTTAACATCATTTCCATTTAAATTCACATTCCCTTATTTCAATTGGATTCATTTTTCCAAGTATTCACTTTTGAATCTAAAATCGGATTCCAAATTAATTTCTAATTCTACTTTAACTCCAAATCAATTACGAATTGATTTCTAAATTTATTTTTACTACTAAAATAAATTCTTATTCTTTTCAAATTATTCAATATCCTATTTTTAAATGGATTCTTCAAATTGAGATCATTTTACATTGGTTTCCCAAATTATTTCAATTTACCAATTAAATTTCTAATTGGATTTCCAACTTATCTCTTTTTAAATAAATTCCCTTTAAAGAAAATAAATTTCTATTGTCTTCTTTCAATCTATTTCGAAATCCAGATTTTTAAATAAATTTCCTCAATTTAAAATCACTATTATACGAAATTCATTTATTTAACATTTTCACTTTATTTTGGAAATAAATTCGATAAGATTATAAAAATTTACTTTTTATACTTAAAAATTTCTTTCTTCGAATTTATTAAATTTCTAAAATTAAATTCACTTAGAAATTTCTATTCTGATTTCCAAAAATTCAATTTCGTTTATTTTTTTGAAATCCAATGATGTCAAAACATCCATTCAGCTAAATCTTAGCATTCAAACAATTTCCAAACATCAACATGGTCAAAAACATCAATATAACCATTCACAGATTGATATCACAGTATAAATAAATTCAATCAATGTGAGGGGTCCAGTTGGATCCCTCCAACCTGTTTCCCTGCATCCAAAGATGTTAGCACAATACCAATTCCGCTCCAGTACGGAATTATCGCGGTATATAGGTTTTTATAAATCCGCTTACTAACGGCGCAATAGGGTCTCATCCGCTATACGAGGCGGGAAATCATCAATCCAATATATACATATGCCAATATGTATATACTGCTATATATATAGATATATCCTATCATATCTAATATCACAATCAACATAGCAACCAGTCAATCAATAAATAACTGAAAATTCCACTTCATTTTTTTGAGTGAGAAAAAAATCTCACCTTTGCTATTTAATTTGCCATCCATTTCCATCTTTGACTCTATTTTCTTGATTTTTAACCTTGTATAAATAATTATACAATTTTATTAATATTCGAAATAAATCGAACACATCAATTACTCTTTAATTTAACCAATCTTCGTTTAAACAAAATAACTTTTATTTTTAGCTAAATTTTCCTTTTTAAATTAAAATAGATATTTTCTCAACTTAAACTAGTATTTTAAATTTTAAACAAATTTTTCTTCTCCCTTTTGAAACTATGTATGTAATTATAAAATATCTGTAAAACAAATGTGCATCTGTATGTAATTACAAATTCATATTACCATTTTTAAATTAAATTTAAATAGCATATATATACCTTTACTGTTTGCATAACATTTTCACAGTAAGATCCCTATATTTTTTCCCAGAAATCTTATATATATAAAGATAAAGATATATATCTATTTTTAGTTTTATATAACCCAATTTTTCCTTTTTAAAATAAATTCTTCTTTAATAATTGATTTCACTAAAAATTATATTTTTAACTGATTTTTCCTTTTATATAAACACTGCTTATATAACCTAATGGTTTAAATTTCTTGAAATAAAATATTAACCAAAAATTAACTTTTTAAACTTTTCTGTTCAAAACTTACATATAATCATATATATATATTTATTTATTTTCATTTCTATATTGATTTCTTATTTGATAAATAAAATTAACCAACTATTTTAAAGTTTCTATTATATCCTTTTATACACACATTCCAATTTCAAATTAAATCATGTTCTTAAATTCATATATGTATAAAACTTTCTGCTTATTAAAATTTAAAGGCTGTATATATATAATTTTTCTGCTTGCAAATTAACTTAACCTCATAATTTAAATAAATTAAATTAAAGATGAAATACCATACCTTACTGCCTAATTGAAAACAAACAACCCCAGCCTCGACTTCGACATCATCTCGAGTTGAACCCTCTGCCTCACGCCATCGCTAACCTCGTCGACCCCACGCACTCACTCGCGATATCCAGACTTTGCCTGCCTCGATTTGTTCGACTGACCCCTTCGCCGAAGTCGCCGTTCTCCCCCAATTCGTCGCAGTCGACCCCAATCCCCTCTGCGAATCCTCATGCCAAGAACCCCAACTTCACGCGCCTCATCGCCAGCTCGCGGCGATCGAACGCGATCCCCAAAAACTCAATCGCGACGGCCCAATCGCCTCAACCCTGACATGCCCATAGATCGCGATGCCAAAATCGATGCCGCCATTCTGTCGCGCGCCCATCCCCACACTCGAACGCCACCGCGACATCGCACCCTAGGTCGCGATTCCCTTCGTCGCGAAACTGCGACCTTCCTGCTCGATTCAGATCTGCCGCCTTCGTCGTCTCCTACCCACGTCTCGATTGCAATTAGTCCCCCTTGCTTGAACAATTCGACTTCGATTGGCCCCTATATTTTAATTCTCAAACTGTTTTTAAATTTGAATGAAGGGCGGCCATTTTCTCTTTGTGAAGGAAGGCTTCGTGAATTTTGAATGGGAACTGAGGAATGGTGATAAGGTACGGGGCTATGGGAGTAAGTATGGGAGAACGTGGGATGTTATTAATATAAATTTTAAATCTTTAATTTGAATTTCTTTTTATTTTTAACGCGTTTAAATTTCCGTGTGCTCACATATCAACTCAGAAAATTACGAAAATTGAAATCCGGCAATAATAAAACATTCCGGACCCAATGGAACTGGTTTCGTCGAATTCCGAGACTGTTTGAAAATTGACTATTTTATAAATATCGGTTCGAGTGATTATTTTCAAAACTGAACAGAACAGTTCGAAATTAAATTCTGAAGCTTCAATCATCTCCAGTATTATCAATACGAATTTTAAAAGCTTTCGAAATATTTTTCTTCGACTTAAAATCGTAGATTCAAATTTTAATTCAGCATCCAATCGATTAAATTTTAAAGTTTAATCGCAAATTTTCAAAGTTATATCGGGGATTCAAATTAAATTATCGTTCAGATATTTAAAATTAATTAAATATTCCCAATTTAATTTGTTCAAAATTCAGGGTCGTTACAGACTTCCCCCCTTAAAAGAATTTCGTCCTCGAAATTACAAGTTAGAAAGAAAGGTCCTTAACTCGTCTACTATTTTTCAACATCTAAATAGTTTTACCAACTTATCAAAACAAATCTTCCTACTAAAGATTCGTTATTATTCCAACTAAATTTCACTTCTACTTTAAGTTTCAAACAATCGTTGTTTTACTACTTTATTCAAATTTAAATTTTAAACTTTCGAATTTTCCCAAAATTTTTCTAACACTCGAAATTTTCGAAAAATTTCGCCAGCGTCTCCTTTGCGCGGCTAATACGGCACGACTACAAAACGTCCCTACGGACTCTCAGATTTCAAAAAGAAAAAGAAAAAGCCAAGCGGCTAGAGAGAAATCATCAAAAACTCATATTGAAATTCAAATACATACCTTTTGTCGAGCAATTCGAATTCTCTTTGAAATCAAATCCAATTCATTTATACCTGTATATCCTACTAGCCATAATATCTAGTTACATATATTCAAACCATTTCGTACATTCAATTACAAAATTTTCAATATAACTGCTTATATCATCTTTGAGTTCATTATTGAAGTTATATATATCCATTATGATTCAATTTTACATTTCGATTTCCATTTGAATTCAATTCACAATTCCAATCTAATTTGGATTCAGTTTATCTTCTGAATATTGAATTTTTATCGATTATCTTTCATTTACTAATTCATAACACTCTTTATATCAGTATCATTCACTAATTCATTTTAAAGTTCAATTTCCAATATTCAGCTTGAATTACATTCACTAACAAATTCAAAATGAAGTCTTAACATTCAGCTTTAATTTCATTTACTAGCAACTGTAAATTCCATTCATTCAGAAATTTATTTCTACTTCGGTTAAATCTACTTATCTTTAAACTGGGTTTCCAATTTCCATACGAATTTTAATTCATCTTTCATTTACAATTATTCAATTCAATTAATTGCTTACAAATTCGAAATGAATTTCAACTTTCAATTTCACTTCCATTTAACTGATTCACTTATACTTGCTTTGATTTAACTTCGTTCTTTTAAGTTAAAATTTATTCTACCAAAATTCAATTGATATACGTTATCAACTTAGTAATATTTCATAAATATCTTTATATAGCATTCCAGAGTCTTACCAACACTTCAAAACCATTTTGAAAACAATTCAAATTCCATTTGAATTTCCAAACAAAACCCAAATTTTTAAACAACTCCTATTTAAAACAATTTGACAGCAATTTCTCTTTTGGAAACCCGAAAATGAATTCTAATGATGTGGCCATCATCATCAGGATTATTTTCCAGCGACCGAAAAGAGTTTAGAGCTTTTCATTTCTCCAAAATACTTTTCAAAACCTTCGAAATTTATTTTGAAATCAAAAAGATTTAAACTTTCCAAATCTCCAAAATTTACAAATTCTTTTCAAAACATTTCCAAAAACTTCTCTGGAATTCCGTTTTAAATTACAATTCACATTAAAAAATTTTGTTCTCAAATTTCATTTGTATGTGAATTTATTTCTTAACTTTGGAGTTACGATTTGAATTTCTTATTCAATTTCAATGGTAATAGATTAATATTATCACTTCTAGCAACCATGCAACCATATACTATAGTAATTCGTAGAAAATCATTTCTTTTCTATACAAAAATAGTTTGGGTAAAATTATTCCATTTACCCTATTTAAAACAATACTGTGCCGAATTGTTCTATTCGGGTGTTTAGAAACCCCTTCGATACAGTTTTGCAAGACTGTGCCGACGAAGGTTCATATACCACTCAATAAACCAACCATCACAATATAAAACAATTTTATATTCAATAACAAATACGCGCTCATATCTATTATTACACTCAACTCATTCTAAAGTACTGCTGACTCTATCTCTAATGAGTAACACCCAACAGAGCAGGGTTGTCGCTTAACCATATGCTCTGATACCAAATGTAACGTCCGAGAATTTTCGACTTTCGAAAATTCAACATCGATACTCACTTTATCGACTGCTGAGCCATCGAATGCCGGAAACCCGAAAAGTTATGGTTTTAAGAAAGAAGAAAAAGGTAGAAGAAGAAGATAGAAGAAAAAGAAAGAAGAACAACAACAGAACAACAGAACAGCAACAGAAAAAATATCAGAATCTTACACATCGCAGCGGAACAATATATAATAGATAAACACTAGTCTTTTAAAACAAAGAACTATATCAGTTTATACATACATCAATCATCAGAGTCAATATACAACAATGGACAATTATATAACTCGTCCTCATACAGAATACACAGCGGAATAAATACTATCAGATACAAATACTACGTCCCGAACTCCAGCTTATCTCCAAGCTCCAGAATATCCAGAATATCCTGATAATCTAACTCTAGACTGCCCGTGTGGAAATTTGTGGGCACCCAGAGTTTAGAAGGGAACAATAAACTCCGAGTCAGTCATGGTGACTGGTGTGAGATCGTAAAACGGTTATTCTTTAAAATAAACAACAGGATAATTTTAAAGTCAATTCGAAATGCTTTTGGGAAAATGAAACTACCATAAGACCTCCCGCCACACACACAATGCAAACGCAGACTTGGAGGAGATTTCTTCTTATGATAGTCAAAGATGCTTACTACGCGAAAATCAAATTCTTTTTGATATTATTATTAGTGCATAGTGTAGAAAACATTTCGAAAGTATAATATTAATCTTAGCCAACATACGACCAGTATCGTATGCCTACTATAGCTACCATCTAAACAGTGGTGACCACCGTACGTAAATGGCAGGTTCTACAACTAATACCGTACAAAGTTCGTATTGGAGTTTGGATTTCCAACAAATGGTCAGGCTAAGGAACTTCCTTTTCCACGATGGGTACGTCCCTGGAATAGACGACCCGAGAACCTAACCGGATCTCTGCCAACACAAGGCCGGGTTACCTCTGCAAAAATAGGTAACTACTGACACGCGTATGCCATCCCCCGATCGTCACCGATCTTCCCGAGGATCCCCGATTCGCAACAGACCACATAGAAAAATAATGCAGTAACCACAGAGGTTAAGTATCTGGGCTCCATACCATGATACCACCTTTATCCAGAAGGAATGACATACACTAAGGGGCGCTACTCCCTAGAACCTTGCTGCATTCGTCCTGTTTCGACCATTTCCGGGGTGTGAGGCTCGACGAAGTCTCGTCCACAAAGCTACGCTTTCTCAAAAAGCCCTGCTTCGGGTCAAACAAAATGATCAACCTATGATCACAAAGATATAAGATCAAACAAATGATCATATCACAAATGATCAAACACTGATCATTTCACAGCAACACTCAGTATGCCACGTTACCAAATTGGGATATATCGCTGATAAATTTCAACTACATAACCTCTGAGCTCGTACGTCTCAGAGAAGGGTGTTAAGCTAAGAGAATAAATTCTCCGCCACCAACAGAAATGTATTTGAAAGAAATCAGCTTTATATCTCAAATTGTAACGTCAGACACACAATCCATACAAGTCTGTTCCGGGATCGAACAGAACCGAAGGCACTTCTCACGAAGCCCTTGCATCTCCGGATAATTTTCTAATTACGTCAGGACTTCCCGTCACTAAGGGTGATAAAAACCTCTAAATCGGAGATCAGCCGATGTAGAGTAACTCGACGGTAATCCTTCCGTTTTCAAAAATATCCGGTCTTCAACACCGGTCTTCAAATGCGATTCATAACGATGTATCACATATTCGGAATGGGTTATACGACCCCATGGTCCTTTCCCGGTTAACCCGAATAGTGAGCGATTATTCAAAAATAAGTGTGGCATTCAAATTCATCCAATTCACAACAAATACCTATTTAAGGTAATTATTGACAGTCGGTTATTTAACTATCAATAAAGATGCGCGACATCATCAGATTCCAAATAATTTATCCAAATTATTTATTCTTCAAAAAAAATATCTTACTAGATATATAATTTCCACACTTCAAAAATAAATCAACGTTTATTTTTAAAACGAATTCCCATTTCTTTATAAATTCCATATTGAATTTATATTTCAAAATATCTTCTGATATACGATTTTCAAATCGATTTTCAATATTCAATTTCAATTTATCTTTTACAAAGATAAATTCTCAAAACGTTCATTTCATTGGAAAAGCATTTCCATACTTATTTAAAAAAAAATAAGTGTTTCACAAATCTATTCATTTTCAACACTTGAAAATATTTGATATACTTAAATCAAATTAAGTATATATTCATCCTTTAAGGAAAATATTCTTTTAACACCTTTATTTGAGTCAAAACGAATGTTACGTAAAACATCGTTACGACGACTCAAAAATCGCTAGTATAGGGATTCGGATTTTAAGATAGGTATATAAATCCCAATACTACATCAAAACATTCCCTTTCGGAAATCATTTACTATAACAACAGTGTTATAGTCCACCATTTCCTTAAATTACTCGAAAACGTCTATTTCAACAAGAACTGCGGAAATCTATGCTTTCGATTCATAATACATTTTAAAACATCTTTAAAATGTTTAACTTCATTTTTAAAATATTACTTCTTCAAAAATGAATCCATTTTATTCAATAATATATTCACTGTCCAAAATCGTGAATATATCTTCTTTAATAATCTTCCATATTGAATTTATCAAATTCAATCTATTTCGAATTTATAAACACGGTTATAAATTCTATTTCCATTTATAAAAACTACAATTTATAAATCTTCTTTATTAACTAGTTCAATTCATAACTCAATTTTTATACTAACGGTCCATCTTATAAGTTAATACTTATAATTCATTTATCTTCAACATCGTTCTTTTAAAACTTTACAATTGTAAAGTTCATCCCTTTATAAATCATTTTAACATCATTTCCATTTAAATTCACATTCCCTTATTTCAATTGGATTCATTTTTCCAAGTATTCACTTTTGAATCTAAAATCGGATTCCAAATTAATTTCTAATTCTACTTTAACTCCAAATCAATTACGAATTGATTTCTAAATTTATTTTTACTACTAAAATAAATTCTTATTCTTTTCAAATTATTCAATATCCTATTTTTAAATGGATTCTTCAAATTGAGATCATTTTACATTGGTTTCCCAAATTATTTCAATTTACCAATTAAATTTCTAATTGGATTTCCAACTTATCTCTTTTTAAATAAATTCCCTTTAAAGAAAATAAATTTCTATTGTCTTCTTTCAATCTATTTCGAAATCCAGATTTTTAAATAAATTTCCTCAATTTAAAATCACTATTATACGAAATTCATTTATTTAACATTTTCACTTTATTTTGGAAATAAATTCGATAAGATTATAAAAATTTACTTTTTATACTTAAAAATTTCTTTCTTCGAATTTATTAAATTTCTAAAATTAAATTCACTTAGAAATTTCTATTCTGATTTCCAAAAATTCAATTTCGTTTATTTTTTTGAAATCCAATGATGTCAAAACATCCATTCAGCTAAATCTTAGCATTCAAACAATTTCCAAACATCAACATGGTCAAAAACATCAATATAACCATTCACAGATTGATATCACAGTATAAATAAATTCAATCAATGTGAGGGGTCCAGTTGGATCCCTCCAACCTGTTTCCCTGCATCCAAAGATGTTAGCACAATACCAATTCCGCTCCAGTACGGAATTATCGCGGTATATAGGTTTTTATAAATCCGCTTACTAACGGCGCAATAGGGTCTCATCCGCTATACGAGGCGGGAAATCATCAATCCAATATATACATATGCCAATATGTATATACTGCTATATATATATAGATATATCCTATCATATCTAATATCACAATCAACATAGCAACCAGTCAATCAATAAATAACTGAAAATTCCACTTCATTTTTTTGAGTGAGAAAAAAATCTCACCTTTGCTATTTAATTTGCCATCCATTTCCATCTTTGACTCGATTTTCTTGATTTTTAACCTTGTATAAATAATTATACAATTTTATTAATATTCGAAATAAATCGAACACATCAATTACTCTTTAATTTAACCAATCTTCGTTTAAACAAAATAACTTTTATTTTTAGCTAAATTTTCCTTTTTAAATTAAAATAGATATTTTCTCAACTTAAACTAGTATTTTAAATTTTAAACAAATTTTTCTTCTCCCTTTTGAAACTATGTATGTAATTATAAAATATCTGTAAAACAAATGTGCATTTGTATGTAATTACAAATTCATATTACCATTTTTAAATTAAATTTAAATAGCATATATATACCTTTACTGTTTGCATAACATTTTCACAGTAAGATCCCTATATTTTTTCCCAGAAATCTTATATATATAAAGATAAAGATATATATCTATTTTTAGTTTTATATAACCCAATTTTTCCTTTTTAAAATAAATTCTTCTTTAATAATTGATTTCACTAAAAATTATATTTTTAACTGATTTTTCCTTTTATATAAACACTGCTTATATAACCTAATGGTTTAAATTTCTTGAAATAAAATATTAACCAAAAATTAACTTTTTAAACTTTTCTGTTCAAAACTTACATATAATCATATATATATATTTATTTATTTTCATTTCTATATTGATTTCTTATTTGATAAATAAAATTAACCAACTATTTTAAAGTTTCTATTATATCCTTTTATACACACATTCCAATTTCAAATTAAATCATGTTCTTAAATTCATATATGTATAAAACTTTCTGCTTATTAAAATTTAAAGGCTGTATATATATAATTTTTCTGCTTGCAAATTAACTTAACCTCATAATTTAAATAAATTAAATTAAAGATGAAATACCATACCTTACTGCCTAATTGAAAACAAACAACCCCAGCCTCGACTTCGACATCATCTCGAGTTGAACCCTCTGCCTCACGCCATCGCTAACCTCGTCGACCCCACGCACTCACTCGCGATATCCAGACTTCGCCTGCCTCGATTTGTTCGACTGACCCCTTCGCCGAAGTCGCCGTTCTCCCCCAATTCGTCGCAGTCGACCCCAATCCCCTCTGCGAATCCTCATGCCAAGAACCCCAACTTCACGCGCCTCATCGCCAGCTCGCGGCGATCGAACGCGATCCCCAAAAACTCAATCGCGACGGCCCAATCGCCTCAACCCTGACATGCCCATAGATCGCGATGCCAAAATCGATGCCGCCATTCTGTCGCGCGCCCATCCCCACACTCGAACGCCACCGCGACATCGCACCCTAGGTCGCGATTCCCTTCGTCGCGAAACTGCGACCTTCCTGCTCGATTCAGATCTGCCGCCTTCGTCGTCTCCTACCCACGTCTCGATTGCAATTAGTCCCCCTTGCTTGAACAATTCGACTTCGATTGGCCCCTATATTTTAATTCTCAAACTGTTTTTAAATTTGAATGAAGGGCGGCCATTTTCTCTTTGTGAAGGAAGGCTTCGTGAATTTTGAATGGGAACTGAGGAATGGTGATAAGGTACGGGGCTATGGGAGTAAGTATGGGAGAACGTGGGATGTTATTAATATAAATTTTAAATCTTTAATTTGAATTTCTTTTTATTTTTAACGCGTTTAAATTTCCGTGTGCTCACATATCAACTCAGAAAATTACGAAAATTGAAATCCGGCAATAATAAAACATTCCGGACCCAATGGAACTGGTTTCGTCGAATTCCGAGACTGTTTGAAAATTGACTATTTTATAAATATCGGTTCGAGTGATTATTTTCAAAACTGAACAGAACAGTTCGAAATTAAATTCTGAAGCTTCAATCATCTCCAGTATTATCAATACGAATTTTAAAAGCTTTCGAAATATTTTTCTTCGACTTAAAATCGTAGATTCAAATTTTAATTCAGCATTCAATCGATTAAATTTTAAAGTTTAATCGCAAATTTTCAAAGTTATATCGGGGATTCAAATTAAATTATCGTTCAGATATTTAAAATTAATTAAATATTCCCAATTTAATTTGTTCAAAATTCAGGGTCGTTACAAGTATAATCTGTTGCTTGATTTATGACTGGAATAAGTATGCTTTGTGTATGAATATCTGGATGCATGTTGATTAGTATGTTTGGGTGTATAATTTTTAAATGCATTGCTATAAGTATATATATATAGATGATTGAATGTGTTGTGAATCTGTTTGCCTGTACTTGGTTTCAGAAGCAAGGATTTTGATAAAAATCCATTTTTCTTTTAAACAAGTTCATATTAGGATTTAGGATTCAAATGATATCTGTCTGATATATTATAATGAAAGCTTTAAACTTTTATTTAAACTAAAACAAATTGTAATTTGCTCTGGAAACAAAAACAACAGGTAAGTTAAGTTTTTAGTAAAAATTCAAACATTGTAATTCTTTTATTTAGGATTATAAATCGAATACTGATTCAAAAATAGGATTTTTAAGATCTATACCATAATTTCTAAAATGGAATTGAAGAGCATGTCGGGGTTGCACTGTTTTTGGGGTTTTTGAGAAATTCTTATGATTCCGAGGATCTGGGAGGCTGGGCTTTATTCTGGTGATGGAAGAGTGATCGGAGAGTTCGAGAAAAATATAGGATGGCCGTATAGATGACCGTGGCGATGGTGGTAGTTCGATTGAGTTTCTAAACCTAGTTTTGGTAAGATGAGGAATTGTGTTCGTCACGATATCCATGGTGGATCGAGTTCCACAAAACTCTGGGAACTGGTAGCGAGAAGACTGACGAAGTCGTTGCCAGAGTTTCCGATGTAACGGTGATCGGAGAATCGTGGGCGAGGCGTTGACAGGCTTTCGTGGATGGGTTCTGATGTAGTTCCAGGTCTGGATAATGCTCGAATTCGAATTTCGAGTAGGGAATGTCGTTCTGGTGATCGATTTCGAGTGGAGTGATGTTTTCCGACGTGATGTAGTCGACGATGATGATCGGAGTTGACCTGAGTTACCGTGAACGTGCACGGTGCAGTTCTTTGGAATTTATCGAATTGGGGTTGCAGGGTTTAAACTCGAGTGACTCTCGGGTAATTCGAGTTTCGACTCGAAGCAGTGCAGGGTTTTCTCGAAGTAAATTAGGGATTGCTCGGGGTAGATGTTGGTTACAGGTTTCCTGTTAAACCTGTCTGTTTGATTGTTAAAGTGGTTTAAAAATTTAAGATAAAAGATTTAAACAATGTTTTAAATCTAAGTTTAAGAATAGATTCAAATCAAATTGAATCCTAGTTGAAGTAAAATAAAGCTTTATAAAATTTCAAATGTTTAACCACTTTGAATGTTAAAGTAAATTATAAATGATTTGAAATTTAAAGGAAATTGGTTTAAATACTTTTAAAATCTCTTTTTAAATTATAAGTATTCTTTAACTTGTGATTTTAAAAGTTTTAAAATTGAGCTTTAATTTTGTTAAGATAAATTGTTATTTATTTTAAATCAACAATTTAAAATAAAATTTAAAGGTAAAATGTTTCAAAGCCTTTTGTAAATGATAATTAAAGTAGTTATAAAGGTTAATACTTTAATTTAGAAATTAATTCAGATTTAATGATTTAGGTTCATTAAATTAATAGGATAATTAAAGAATAATTTAATAATTTAATTAATTAATTGGTAATTAAGAATTTATTAAAGTGGTAATTAATAAATAGTTTATTAAAGATTAATTATTTAAAGAAAGTATATAATTAAAGAATTTTTAATAATTAATGAGAGATCATTAATTAAGGATTATTAATTAATTAATATGATTAAATTTGATAATCAATTAGATTAATTAGTTAATATGAAAATGGGTTAAGTATAATTACTTAATGGAAGTAATTAAAGTAATTAATTACTTAAGGTAATTAATTAAATAAATTTGATAAGTTTAAATTAATTAGTTAAATTAATTTAAGATAATGATTTGGAAATTTGATAATTACTTAAATGTAATTAGTGAAAGTATAATTACTTAGGAAAGTAATTAAAGGTAATTACTAGATGTAATTAACTGAAGATGATTTAATAATAAAAGTAATTTGAGTTAATTACTTTTGAATAATTAATCAAGGGATTAATTAAAGGATAATTAATTAACGAGTAATTAATTTATGAAGTGGAGTAATTAAGGGAAGTTAATTACTAAATGAGATTAATCAAAGGTGATTAATAATGTGACTAATTAATTATTAAATGTAATTAATTTAAATAAGATAATTAATTAAGAGTAATTAAGGATCATTAATTAATATAATTAATGATGTAATTAGGAATTGATTAATTAAGATTAATTAATATATAATTAGTGATTAAAATAATTAATTAATTATAATTAATTAAGGATTAATGTAATTAAATATAGTTAATTAATTAATGAAGTAATTAAAGATTAATTACTGAATGGTTTAAGTTAGTTAATTTGTAAAATTAATTAAGAGTTAATTACTTAAGGTAATTAAAGTATAATTAATCAGGATTGATTAATTAAGATGATACTTAAAGTATGATTAATTAATTGGTTTAATTAATAATTAAGTAAGCAGGATTTATAGAATGAAGTAATTAATTTAATTCATTTTAAATTAATTAGAGATGATATAAATCATTACTTAGGATGGATGAATATTATTGAATGCTTTGCATTGTTTGATATCTCTGATGAGATATATGATATGTGATATGGATGTTTGGTTGAATTGTAATGATAATATGAATTATCTGTTTGTGATAATGTAGATTATCTATTGTGAATTATCTATCTGTGTAGTATAGATAACTGAATTGAATTGTTTTAACCTTAAAACAACTTGGCCTTAAAAGATACGTTTTGGATTTCGATGAGACCGGGATCGGGTTTCCGTATACCGGAATTCCAGGTCTGGAGACCCGAATACCACATCGATCCAAATTAACGTTAGGTCGTGAATCTCAAGTGAAGATGAAGATTCAGAGTGCAAGGGTTATTGTCGTTAACTCTGAGGGTGATTCCAACACGAGTGTAACGAGATAATGCCTTCGGTTTCGTTCGAACCCGGAACGAACTTGTATGGATTGAATGCTATCAGAACATCGTCAGGTGGACGATGAGCATTCTAAGTGGTGTGTTCTGATTTAAAGGTAAATCGTAGCCTCAAGCCTCATCAACCGGGAATGGCTAAAACAGGGGAGGTGCAGCAAGGCTTCGTGGGTAGCACCCACTGAGAGTAAGGTCATCCCTGTCTAGAGAGTTCCTTCTTTTATTTCGGCTTAGTGGTGCAGTTGGCGACGGCCATCTGTGGGGTGATTTTATTCGGAATTATCCAGTAAGGGATGGTTCCGGCTTTGTGTTGCAGGGGATTGGGAGTGATCCTCGGTACGGTGATCTAGGCCCCGTACTGTGATGAGCGGTACCCCGGTAGCTCTGCCATTGTATGGAAATCCAAATTCCAATAAGTGATAACGGACTTGATTGTATACCTAGTATGCTGGAATTTAATAATGTAACAATTTCGGCTATTTCATATTTATTTGAAAACCCTAGACCCTATTATAATACAATCGAATTTCCTATCAAATGTTTTGGTTAGCGTAAGGTAAAAACTTACCCATGTTTATTTGTGGGGAGTCTTACGTGATACCTTTTCTTTCAAAAGGTTTTGAAGTTAAACAAGTTTAACCTGTTACTCACACCAGACCCATGTCTGACCCAAGTTGTTTATTTCTGTTTTATAAACTCTTGGGTACTCAAATTTTTACGAGTAGCCAAGGGATTCAGGTTTAGCTTTGACGAATTGTGGAGGAGCAATGGAGCAGGAGGCTTCGGCGTTCATAGATATAGTATTCCGCTGTGTTGATATCTGTGTTAGAGTCTTGTATTGTATTTGAGTTGTAATATCTAGACAGATGTTTATAACTGTCTAGTATGTGTTGTATAGTTGTGTAAACTCTGATAAGTGTTGTATACTATGTAATAGTTTCTTTATGTTATTAATATAATTTATTCGTTCCGCTGTGAGATCGTTGTTGTTGTTTCTTCTTTCTTCTCTTCTTTTCTATTTTCTACCCTTTCTTTCTTCATAATGATCCGACTTTCTGTGGAATGAATGGCGGGTCGTTACATTAACAGAGAATATTTAAAGAATAAAATGGTTTGAAAATAAATATTAAGCGTAAGTGAAATAGTTAAATAAGAGATAGTGATTTTTCAATGAAGAAAATGAGAAGAAAATGATCAAGTATGAGTGAGTTTTACATACACATATCTCATATGTATATATATATATATATAAATATTAAAAATGAGAAGCCTGAGAAATATCAAGTGATAAAATAAATCTTTCTAGTAATTAAATTGCATAAAACCAGTATAGTATTATTTGGGCATAAATACATTTTTAAAATAAGTCAAGAGAAAAAAATAAATAGTTTGAAATAATAGCCAGGAAAAATAGTAAAAAGGGGTATGAGTGAACTTTTCAATATTAAAAAAAATAT
Source organism: Allium fistulosum (assembly GCA_030737815.1). Classification (NCBI taxonomy): domain Eukaryota; kingdom Viridiplantae; phylum Streptophyta; class Magnoliopsida; order Asparagales; family Amaryllidaceae; genus Allium; species Allium fistulosum. The sequence continues at coordinate 244,322,971 of CM060902.1, forward strand.
ACAATGAAGCTAAGTCACACAAATAAATAATGTATAGGTGAATCATACAAATGGCATGTACATAGAAAAGTAGAGAAGCAACTGCTCTTACCTGAAATAGAAATCAAAAAGAAAATGGCACATTTAGCCATAAACATATATACATGATTCTCTAGATTGTATGAGGATAAAATGGGCTTTTCTCTCTACTAAACCCTAGCTAAATGTTTTAAAATAAGAGGAGAGCAGCAGTTTGTTTCTGAGAGAAAACAGAGAAATAAAAAGAAAAAGAAAAGCAAAACTCACATTATCTTCAAGCTTAAGCATTCTCGGGGAAAAAGAGGAAGGAAGGCGAGTGATTAATCACTTATGAGATTTGAGGCATTAAGACCCAAGTTAAGGGCTGCCAAGATATTTTATACAAATTACATTATGATTTTTCTGTTTGATTTTATTCTCTGGATGAAAATATGCTGATCATGGATGGTATTCTGGTTGAATTTTTGGATGAGATTTTAATCTGTTTTGATCTGTTGTGATGGTTTCAGTTTTGTTTTAAAATATATATAATAAAAAAAATACTCTAATCATAGAAATAGATTTTATATTCTAGTTTTTATATGAAAATGAACTAAATGTTTTACTGAGAAATAGGGTATCAATGAAAGAAATGAAGTAGGCAGTGTGAATAATGAGATTCATGCTTATGCCTAGTTTATAATAAAAATGATATGAACAATGCAATATTACAAATATGTGCTGATTTGTTCAGATCATAAGCCAATATGTTTTTATGGGTTTTTCTCAAAAACCATATCTATGTTCACAGTAAAAATAAAAATAGTATTTCACATGACTTCTTCAGATTTATGTAAACAATGGGAAAATCTCTAGAAATAAATATACAATCAGGTTTTAAGAAAATGCGATTGAGCAGAAATGACTTTGGAATGAGATGTGCAATTTTGCCTGAATGTTTTGTATGTATGGATATAATCTTTGTGTGAACATAATAATTTTTGAATTATGAAAAGAAGGGAAGAATATAAGCATTTTTGGAATTAAAAAGAATAATTCCTCAGAAAATAAATAAGCATGGTCTCTAAATTATAAAATAATTTAGGAGTAGTGCCTTGATCTACTCATCATCAGGTGGATGATGGGTATGTGCATGACTTGCTTAAGTCCTGTAGGCCTCTGTGTAAAGGGTTAACAGAACTGAGCCCCTTTGCAATGCACACATGGTGTTCAATGGCAAGAGATTCAGACCAAATAAAATGAAAATGAGGATGAGAAATTATGCTATGGAATTTAGGATGTTATTCCATAGGAGCTTGTGCATGTACAACTGAATGAAGTGAATGGATGAATACTTGGATGTATGTTTGTTAGTTAAGCTTACATATATATATATATACAAGTACCCAGATTTTAATATGAATTTGTATAGCATAACACATAACAGCCCTCTGCTCAGTTATAGGAATTTACAAATTATTTTAATCCCTGATTTCACTCACACCAGAATTCATTTTTGACCCTATTTGTTGCCTTTGCAATATTTGGGGTGTCTCATTTTTATTGAGGCAGTTCAAAGCATTACTGCAGGGAAAGATGTATAAGTGGCTTGCTTGCATGGATATTTGAAGATCTTGATGAATTTAAAAATGATTAAAGAAGTAGCAGTATAATTTGTAATAAATAATCTAGGCAAACTTTCTTTTATCTTATGTATTCTCAGCATTGATGCTTGCTTTGTTCACTTGAAAAGAACATCCAAAAACTTCAGTATTCTCTGGGTGTTTATGAGTTACTAATTTAAGCAACTTATTTTGATGATCTCTGGTGGAATATGATGAAGGAAATTATGCCATGTAATATGATATGAGGACATACATTCCTTGGCAATGTTTAAGTAATTTTAATTATAAAGATGAAGTTGTTTTTGAAAGGTATGTAATAAATTTGTTAAGGGGATGGGTTGAATCTGGTCTTGGCTAACCAGTAAGGCTTGACCATGACTTATAATTGATATAAGTCCATGCAAAGGCTTGAAGACATAGCCTGTAATCCTGTCTGGGCATTTGATTTCCCAGTAAAAACTTGCATTGCTTGGTGTAATAAGCTCATATGCATGCTTGGTACTTGTAGGCTTCACTGCAACTATACTTAACTAAATCCTATTATCTAGATACTTTATTCAAGTCTGGTTGCATTTGGTTATAGTCAAAACCTGTTGTAATTTGTAGTATCATGTGGTCTTGTTTGTGATGAGCATTTCCATCACCCCACAGTATAGTGATCACCATCATTTGTTATTTACTTAGAAAACATCAGTTTCCTTCATTATAGGTTCATCTGAAAGTTTTGCATTTGTCTGATTTTTGACATTGCCTCAATCATACTGTCTGCACACATATTCTAAGTCTCCATTTGGCATGTTAGTTTGAGTTAGCATTCTGGTTTGATTTTATTGCTTTCCTCTGCTTAGCCTTTAAATTAATGTGCCATTTCAACGTTCACCTGATTATTGTTACTTTATAAACCAAAGCATGAGTATTTTACCTGACATAAAATTGTTTGAATTTGAAATGAGAATCCCGGGCTAAACTAATAGGCATGAGTTATTTTAAACACCCTTTATTTAATCTAAAACAATAAGTATCAAATTACAAAATTCCAGAAATCAAATGTATGGCTTGTAACACTACAAGAAAAATTGTTATTGGTTGCATTTATTAGTGGCGTTTAATGCTAAATGCAACTACTAGTTATTTAGTAAAAATAAAAACAAATAAATAAACGCAACCAACTATCCCGCCAGCCATTTCTCGAAATTTTGATAAAATTTTATGTCGACCGCTCTTTTTTCTTTCTCCCTCGTTACACTTAAACTTTTTCCCTAAATCCCTAACCAAGTCTACATTAAAATTAAAAAAAAAGAAACGCAGATGAAAGAGGGGAGAGACTATGGTGTAGCGATTATGTTAAGAGAAACGCAAATCTGAAGGAGGCACGCGATTATGAAAGAAAGAAACACAAATCTTAAAGAGGCGCACGAGCAAGTAGGGACAGCAACGGAAGTATGTGATGTAAGGAGAAGGTTGCACGACTGTGGGTAGCTGATGTGAAGTTTGAATGCCAGTATCAAGTTTTAACAATGATGATGGTGAATATTACCTCTTTGGAATTTACCGTGAGTATGGCAATCAATTTTAGTAATTTTATCATGGGATCTATAATGACGGCTGTTGATTTTGGTCACTTTATTAGAAACATGGGATCTATAATGCCTGCTTCAGTGGTGTTTTTACTGCACAGTAACGTATTACCATTAAGTTTGAAGGATAACCAATACTGAGACTATGATATACTTTGTCCAAAAACTTTTAACTAGATATAGATAAATAGTCTTGAAGAGTTCTTGGGTTAACTTACAATTGTATAGTAGTATTTTAGCAAAACAATTTGAAGGTAAGTAATGAATTGTCTTAATACTCGAACATGTTAGGAAACCTCATGAATAAAATGCATCGGATGCCACTAACCCAAACACACTAGGACAAACCACAATTTACTGAGCTTATGCTCCTAATTCTTGTTTTATTTTATGTATTTCTTATCAAAATTAACCTATCATTGCAACCATGCAAATATAAAATATAATAGGTATAACTGGTTTATAATGGTGTAGAGATCAATATTTGATACCTATCCTTTTATAATAATTGATTGTAAATTAACTTGCTGAATTACAAATTACAAGGTTTCAAGGTAGCCAAACAAAGTATGTTTAGGCCTGCATTGAATGGGAAAGCGGTTTCAACAAACCAGAATCCTACCAGTGCTGGACAATTCATGTCAATGCATCAAAGCCTTGATGTTTAGCTTGCGGAACTCAGTCGAGATGCCTCGGCAGCTGTAAGTGTATGTCTTGAAATCCAGATTTGATAATTTTTGCCAATTTTGGATTTGTAGTAATAAGCATGCATATCTGTAAAATTCAGGGTGCGGCAAGGCATGTTGCTAAACAAAAGAAGAATGTAGAAGTGGAATCTGTTGGTGCAGCTTGAAATTTTGGATCAGAAAAAGGAGAGGTGAAAAAAATACTTCTTGAGGTGACATCTAGTGCATATTCTTAATATTGCTGCATGTGTAGTCTTTCTTTTGATAAAGATGAATCGACTATTGATGAAATGCTAGGTTCTAATAGGTGAATTGTGGTCTTGGGTGATGTTGTAGGTGTTAATGAAGCTTCATATGTCCCTATTGATGTTAGTAGGGAGGAGTTGTATGATCCCATGTTATTAGATCCAATCGTTTTGCAATTTAGATCGACATATCATTCGCTGGAAACTGATGATACAGTGTTTGATTCTATATGTGCAATCAATTCTAAGTGTGATACTGGTTGTGCAATTCAATTGCGTGAGACGAATAAAGGTTTTGTTCATGTTCTTAACAAAAAGTTCATAGCTAAATCTTGCAAATTTGGAGTTTTGAGTTAGTTAACTGTTTTGACTGCCTAAAGTCATTGGATGATTTAAGAGAGGAATCTGATCTGTCTTGAAGATTAATATTACCCTAAGTAATTTGTTTCCCAAAATAATTAAGTTAAACCAAAATCAAGTTTATTTCCAACAATGAAATAATTTGATTTTATTTATTTTTAATGGTGAATATAAGTATACATGTGGCTTACTCTACAAGAAATGAAACCGAGTTAGTTTCATCCAGTGAACAAAACTTGTATATAAATGATTTAGACTGGAGGATATTCATTATTAATAAAACAACGAAGATAAACAGAAGATAAAATAACAGCAACTTACTTTGCAAAATGGTATAGTTTATATGGTCAAAGCAAGGAAAAGACACATACATAAAGAAAACACACACAACATGTTCACAGCAACTCCTAACTCACGCATATAAAAAAACACAGCCAATATATTATGCTATCACACACACTTGTACCCTGCAAATGACAGCAACTTCTCCTAGTTAACACACACACAACAACCCCATATATACACACACATATATGTATACATATATACATGTATGCAATCATAGCAGCTTTCCACTAAAATGCACAAACGCATAACTCTCACACTATACACACTTTCGCTGACGCATACATTGCAAGCATGAGGTAAGAATTGCAGTTCTTAAAGACTGTTCTTTCCTTTTTTAATTAGTTTATGCTTCAAAATGGTAATTGGTGACTCGGACAGAAAGTAGGTGGATATGCACTCTTATGAAGGGTATAATGCATCTCAATGGATGTGATGTGCTTTTCAACAAGGTTTTCATGTAGAGCTAATCAATGGTGGAGGTAAAAGGTCTAAATTAGTTAGGTATGTCACTACTTTTGGTCAGTATTCTAGAATTCTTATGTTACTACTAAATTAGTTAGTAACCGTGTCAAGGGGAGAGTTTACTATTGTGGATTATTTTCATACTGACTGTATGCTACTGACGTTAATCTGGTACCAAATATTTGATGATTATTTGATTGCTAGTTAGCTGTGATTGCAATGATAACATGTTAATTCTTTTTTTCAAACGGTTAATCCTTTTGCTTATTTATTTGATGATTACGACATATTTGATGATTATTTATTTATTTGCTTATCCAACAGGGTGCAAATCTGGTACCAAATAGTAGATGTAAGCTTATTGATGTGGGTGAAACGGGACAAGTAGTGGCTGAAGGAACTATTGCTTCAACTGATCCAACAACGATGGTTCATTGTGTTCCGCTGGGAAAAGATGCGGTAAAAGTTTGGGTAAACTTTGTGAGAGTTAATGACGCATTGTTAATATGTGTTAATATAGAATATCGAGTTATAGATTACATGATTTTCATATATACATACATATATATATATATATATATATATTGTTGATTGTTAAACTCGTTTGCAGGTAATTAGCTATTTCGAAGCGAAGACTGTCGATAACAAAAAACTGGTAATCAAGCAACGAACATGAATTTAATTGTTATATATGTTGTCATATTTTGTTAGTACCATTTATGGAAACTTGTCTGTGAATGCTTGTAGTATGTGACTTATTTTGTTGAAAAACTACTATCGAATTGATTATGGATATTATATTTGATTGTGAGATTAGCATGTTTTTGCAATTATTTGAATATGATGATCATATGATTGATTGTTTGTATATGCTAATTATGTGATTTAATTGTTTGTTTGAATATATGAAAATTATGCGATTGATCGTTTGTTTTAATATGAATAGTATATAAGCGATTGCTGGAAATGGTATAAACCATCAACCGTAAATAGTAGCATTTAAAACATGCTACCAAACAACCAATAACTTTTAGTAGCGTTTCAGAAATGCTACAGAAACAAATGTAACCCTACGAAAAAACCTATAGCTGCATTTAAAAGTGACTTTTGGTAGCGTTTTTTAAATCCTACAGAAAATACCTATAGTTGCATTTAAAAGTGACTTTTGGTAGCGTTTACTACAACGCAACAAAAAGTTTTAGACTTTTACTTGCATGTCGTATAGCAGCGTTCTCTAAAACGCTACCATAAGTTATGGTAGCGTTTTTTCAACGCTACCAAAAGTCCTTTCTGGTGTAGTGTAAATCCAGGAATCAATTAATTTGAGAAGTAAAACAAGAAAATAATAGGTGGTAACATTTGAACTTAATATTAATCAAGCTTGAGTTCAAAAGAAGAAAAATAAAAAGTAGGAATTGCTATGTGACACCAAATCTATGGAACATGAGAAATAATGTGTGATTGAATTTCCTTGCTAATTCAAATACTCTCATAAGCAAGGAAACAATTATATATCTTCATATATATAAATGACATGATTTGGCTTTTATACAAATATTTTTATATTGGTAAATTCTGGATCTTGGGAAATTAATTAAGAGAAGCGATCCATTGATTTATATATGTATTATGTAAAAAAAACTCAACAGAAAATTTACTAAAAATAAATGATTAAAAGAAGTGGGTAATTTCAGTTGGTATCAGAGCTATGTTAACAAGAACATAGCATATGAAAAAAAAGTAATTAATTAAAATAATAAATATAATATTCTCAGTAGGAATAAATTGCTGAAATAATTAAATTATAAACAAGACTAACTAGCTATGCAATTGAATAGTGGATCATGGTAGGAAGACCACCAAGCACTAGAGCAGGATCCTCTAATGCAACACCATTGGTCAATTTGCAAGATTTGGTGAGGGCATTTAGGGAAGGAGCAGTGCAGAGGGAAGGAAATCCTCATGAGGAGTTGGCTAAGCTATTGAAAACATTTTCAAATTTAGGAGGCAAGGATTTTGAAGGCACTGAAGGAGTCATGGGTGTGCAAACATGGCTGAGAACCTTAGAAAGAATATTTGCAGACATGCAAATAAATGATCAAAGGAAGAGGCAAATAGCTTCCAGAAGGCTCAGGGGAGTAGCACTAGATTGGTGGGAGGTAATCATCACAGGAAGACCAGAAAATGAGATAACATGGGATCAATTCAAGGATATGCTTGAGGCTAGATTTGTTCCAGCAACAGCTAAGGCAACACTACTTGAGGAATTTATAAAATTGAGACAAGGGCCAATGAGTGTGACTGAATACACTCAAAAATTTGAGAGCTTGTCTAAGTATGGAACCATGCTCATAGGGAATGAGGAATCAAAGAATTCAAGGTTTATACAAGGATTAAATGCTGGTTTAAGTAGAGCAATGCTACCATACAAAGACAAAACATTTAATCAAGTCATAGATCTCACTCTTTCTTTTGAACAACATGATAATGCCAGAGAGAAATTCAGGAACATGAGGGCTAATAATCAAAAGAAGGGGAGAAATAGAGCACATCCCTATGACAAAAAGAATGCAGATAAGAAGGTTGAAGGAGCAACTAGTGGGGAAGCAAAGAAGAAAGTTACTTGCTACAACTGTGGCAAAGAAGGACACATGAGCAATAGGTGTCAAGCAGCCAAGAAGACCCCATTCAGTTGCTATAATTGTGGGAGAGAAGGCCATATCAAAAGGAATTGCCCAGAGTTCAAGAAAGGAGCAAAGGTAGGAGCATTGGAAGGCAAAGCAAAGGCAAGTGCAGTGGGAAATTATGGACAATTGGAAGGTATACTTCTAATTAAAAATTATCCAATCTCAGTTATATATGACACTGGGGCTACACACTCTCTAATACCACAAGACATAGTGGATAAATTGGCACTCACATGCAATTTAGTTGAAAAACCCTTGTTTATTCAGAGTCCCCTAGGTAGCTCTTGTCTGTTAGAATTAAAATGTTTGGAAGTAGAATTAAACATAGGAGGAAATATATTTAAATCTGACTTATTTGTGTTGAAATATCCTGGAATAGGAATTATTCTAGGGGTAGATTGGTTGAGTAAATTCAAAGCAATTTTGAATTTAGAGTATTTTACTATTTCTTTGAAAACAGAAAATGGTAAAAATATTATAGTCATGAGTGAAATAGCCAAAACAAATTGCCTTAGTCAAATATGGAGCATGATTGAAAAAGAATTGACTTTAGAAGATATAGAAGTGATAAAGGAATACCTAGATGTTTTTGGAGAGGTAATAGGAGTTCTAGAAGATATGCAAGTTGAATTTCAAATAAGATTAATTCCAGGAGCAAGTCCTATCATCAAGAAGCCTACCAGAATGGGTCCAAAAGAATTAGTGGAATTAAAACAGCAATTGGAGGAATTGGAGCAAAAAGGCTTCATAAGGCCTAGCAGTTCAAACTGGGGTTCACCAGTGGTATTTGTGAAGAAGCAAGATGGTACAATGAGGATGTCTATTGATTATAGGGAATTAAATAAAGTCACCATCAAGAACAAATACCCACTCCCTAGAATTGATGATTTATTTGACCAATTAAATGGAGCAAAAATCTTTTCAAGGCTAGACATAGCCTCTGGGTTCCATCAGATGAAGGTTGAGGAGGAAAGTATTAAATACACTGCATTCAACACAAGGTATGGGTTATATGAATTTTTGGTAATGCCTTTGGGATTGGCAAATGCACCATCTTATTTTGTAGATTTAATGAATATGACATTTAGAGATTTTCTAGACAAATTTGTGGTTGTCTTTATTGATGACATATTGGTGTATTCAAAATCAGAAGAGGAGCATGCAAAGCATTTGCACCTGGTTTTGTCAAGACTAAGAGCACATAATTTAAAGGCAAAATTTACCAAGTGCACATTTTGGCAAAATGAAGTTAAATTTTTGGGACACATTATATCTCAATAGGGAGTTAGTGTAGACCCAAACAAAGTCATGGCAGTGCAATCATGGAGTAGACCCAAATCAGTGACTGTGGTGAGATCATTTTTGGGAATGACAAGTTACTATAGAAGATTTATAAAAGACTTTGCAAGGATAGCCATTCCACTGACCAAACTAACCAAAAAGGAGCAACCATATGTATGGACAGAAAAGTGTGAACAAGCTTTTGAGTCATTGTAGAAAGCATTGATGGAAGCTCCAGTCTTGCAAGTTCCAGAGGGAAATGAAGGATTAGTGGTATATACAGATGCAAGTGGGTCTGGGTTAGGGGCAGTACTTATGCAACATGGTATAGTTATAGCATATGCATCAAGGCAACTCAAGCCAAATGAAACAAGATATGCTACACATGACTTAGAGCTTGCTGTTGTTGTTTATGCATTGAAGCTATGGAGACACTACTTGTTGGGTACTAAATTTGAATTGTTCACAGACCATAAATCACTTAAGTATTTGTTTTCCCAAAAAGACTTGAATATGAGGCAACATAGGTGGGTAGAATTTTTAGCTGCCTATGATCTTGATATATTGTATACTCCAGGGAAGGCTAACAAAGTAGCAGATGCATTGAGTAGGCATCAAGCAAGATTGGCAAGCTTAATGATGACTGAATTCAAGGATTTAACAATCCTTAGTGAAGTAGAAATGAAGGAAGAAAGTGGTGCATCAGACAATATACATGGTGACATGATTGAATATGGAAAATTAAGTCTCATCTCCTTGAGATCAACCCCGGTTGATAAAATAGGAAAAATGCAAAATCAAGAAACTAATTTAAAGGAAAAGAAGGACATGATATCACAAGGTATATTAGTGGAAAATTTTGAAGTAGATGATAAAGGCTACTTAAGGAAAAAAGGGAAGCTCTGCATACCAAATGTGGAAGAACTGAAGCAAGAGGTGATGGATGAGCACCACAAGACCAAATATACCATACATCCAGGAGGTACAAAAATGTACCATGATCTTAAAAGGAATTATTGGTGGCAAGGAATGAAAGGAGCAGTGGCAAGGTATGTAGCAAAGTGTTTAACCTGCCAACAAGTCAAGGCAGATTACCAAAGACCCTCAGGCCTACTGCAACCTTTAGAAGTGCCTACCTGGAAATGGGAAAGTATCTCAATGGATTTTGTGGATGGCTTGCCAAGAACAAGAAGAGGCAATGATAGTATTTGGGTGGTGGTTGATAGGCTCACAAAAACAACACATTTTATTCCAGTGAATTCAAACAGAAATGCTCACAAGTTAGCTCAATTATTTATGAAAGAGATAGTAAGATTACATGGCATCCCCAAGACAATCATTAGTGATAGAGACACGTTGTTTACCTCAAGGTTCTGGGGTAGCTTTCAAGAAGTTATGGGGACAGAATTAAGCTTAAGCACAGCCTACCACCCACAAACAGATGGGCAAACTGAGATTGTTAACAAGATGTTAGAGGATTTACTTAGAGCATGTATACTTGACTTTGGAGGCACTTGGGAAGATCATCTATACTTGGCTGAATTTGCTTATAACAATAGTTACCAATCCACTATAGGTATGGCTCCATTTGAAGCCTTGTATGGAAAGCCTTGTTTATCTCCTGCATGTTGGATGGAGGTAGGTGAAAGAGTATTGCTTGGACCAGAACATGTGAAGGAAACTTCTGCAAGAATTGAATTAGTGAGGCAAAGAATGAGAGCAGCACAAGAAAGACAAAAAGCATATGCAGATAAAAGAAGAAGGCCAGTGGAGTTTGAAGTGGGAAATTATGTATTCCTCAAAGTTTCACCAATGAGAAAAATACTGAGGTTTGGCAAGGCAGGAAAATTAACACCAAGATATATAGGTCCATATGAAATTATTCAAAGAATAGGAACTTTGGCTTATAAGCTAAAATTGCCAGAGGAATTGAGTAATATACATGATGCATTTCATGTATCTCAATTGAGAAAATGGGTGCATGATAAGGAGATCATTCTTGAATCTCCTACACATGTTGAAATTCAAGAAAATTTGATTTATAAGAAAGAACCAGTGGGTATTATGGCTAGAGAAGAAAAGAAATTGAGAAATAAAGTAATTAAATTAGTTAAAATCCAGTGGAGCTTAGATGAAAATGATTGTACATGGGAGGCTGAAGATAGGATGAAGGATAAATATCCTAATCTATTTTCTGCTTAAAGGTATGCCTAAAATTTTAATAAATTTAAATATAACTTATGTATACTTGATTGGTCTTGAATGCATGAGTTTCTGAAATTTCTGAAATGAAATTATACTATGTAATGAAAAAATAGTATAATAATAATTGTGCGACACAATTCCTTTTAGGAGGGGAGTATCTGAAGACCCAAATTTTTGAGATAAAAATAATTTGAAAAGAAAATTGGAAATCAGTTAACAGAGAATATTTAAAGAATAAAATGGTTTGAAAATAAATATTAAGAGTAAGTGAAATAGTTAAATAAAGAAAGTGATTTTTCAATGAAAAATAATGAGAATAAAATGATCAAGTATGAGTGAGTTTTACATACACATATCTCATATGTGTATATATATATATATATTAAAAATGAGAAGCCAGAGAAATATCAAGTGATAAAATAAATCTTTCTGGTAATTAAATGCATAAAACCAATATAGTATTATTTGGGCATAAATACATTTTTAAAATAAGTCAAGAGAAAAAAATAAATAGTTTGAAATAATTGCTAGGAAAAATAGTAAAAAGGGGTATGAGTGAACTTTTGAAGATTAACAAAAATATACAATGAAGCTAAGTCACACAAATAAATAATGTATAGGTGAATCATACAAATGGCATGTACATAGAAAAGTAGAGAAGCAACTGCTCTTACCTGAAATAGAAATCAAAAAGAAAATGGCACATTTAGCCATAAACATATATACATGATTCTCTAGATTGTATGAGGATAAAATGGGCTTTTCTCTCTACTAAACCCTAGCTAAATGTTTTAAAATAAGAGGAGAGCAGCAGTTTGTTTCTGAGAGAAAACAGAGAAATAAAAAGAAAAAGAAAAGCAAAACTCACATTATCTTCAAGCTTAAGCATTCTCGGGGAAAAAGAGGAAGAAGGGCGAGTGCTTAATCACTTATGAGATTTGAGGCTTTAAGACCCAAGATAAGGGCTGCCAAGATATTTTATATAAATTACATTATGATTTTTCTGTTTGATTTTATTCTCTGGATGAAAATATGCTGATCATGGATGGTATTCTGGTTGAATTTTTGGATGAGATTTTAATCTGTTTTGATCTGTTGTGATGGTTTTAGTTTTGTTTTAAAATATAAATAATCAAACAAATACTCTAATCACAGAAATAGATTTTATATTCTAGTTTTATATGAAAATGAACTAAATGTTTTACTGAGAAATCGGGTATCAATGAAAGAAAAGAAGTAGGCAGTGTGAATAATGAGATTCATGCTTATGCCTAGTTTATATTAAAAATGATATGAACAATGCAATATTACAAATATGTGCTGATTTGTTCAGATCATAAGCCAATATGTTTTTATCGGTTTTTCTCAAAAACCATATCCTATGTTCACAGTAAAAATAAAAATAGTATTTCACATGACTTCTTCAGATTTATGTAAACAATGGGAAAATCTCTAGAAATAAATATACAATTAGGTTTAAGAAAATGCGATTGAGCAGAAATGACTTTGGAATGAGATGTGCAATTTTGCCTGAATGTTTTGTATGTCTGGATATAATCTTTGTGTGAACATAATAATTTTTGAATTATGAAAAGAAGGGAAGAATATAAGCATTTTTGGAATTAAAAAGAAAAATTCCTCAGAAAATAAATAAGCATGGTCTCTAAATTATAAAATAATTTAGGAGTAGTGCCTTGATCTACTCATCATCAGGTGGATGATGGGTATGTGCATGACTTGCTTAAGTCCTGTAGGCCTCTCTATAAAGGGTTAACAGAACTGAGCCCCTTTGCAATGCACACATGGTGTTCAATGGCAAGAGATTCAGACCAAATAAAATGAAAATGAGGATGAGAAATTATGCTATGGAATTTAGGATGTTATTCCATAGGAGCTTGTGCATGTACAACTGAATGAAGTGAATGGATGAATACTTGGATGTATGTTTGTTAGTTAAGCTTACATATATATACATGTACTCAGATTTTAATATGAATTTGTATAGCATAACACATAATAGCCCTCTGCTTAGTTTTAAGAATTTACAAATTATTTTAATCCCAGGTTTCACTCACACCAGAATTCATTTCTGACCCTATTTGTTGCCTTTGCAATATTTGGGGTGTCTCATTTTTATTGAGGCAGTTCAAAGCATTGCTGCAGGGAAAGATGTATAAGTGGCTTGCTTGCATGGATATTTGAAGATCTTGATGAATTTAAAAATGCTTAAAGAAGTAGCAGTATAATTTGTAATAAATAATCTAGGCAAACTTTCTTTTATCTTATGTATTCTCAGCATTGATGCTTGCTTTGTTCACTTGAAAAGAACATGTAAAAAATTAAGTATTCTATGTGTGTTTATGAGTTACTGATTTAAGCAACTTATTTTGATGATCTCTGGTGGAATATGATGAAGGAAATTATGCCATGTAATATGATATGAGGACATACATTCCTTGGCAATGTTTAAGTAATTTTAATTATAAAGATGAAGTTTTTTTTGAAAGGTATGTAATAAATTTGTTAAGGGGATGGGTTGAATCTGGTCTTGGCTAACCAGTAAGGCTTGACCATGACTTATAATTGATGTAAGTCCATGCAAAGGCTTGAAGACATAGCCTGTAATCCTGTCTGGGCATTTGATTTCCCAGTAAAAACTTGTATTGCTTGGTGTATTAAGCTCATATGCATGCTTGGTACTTGTAGGTGTAACATCCCGTATATTTGGACCATTTAAATTGACAATAATCCACACTTGTCAACTTAAATAATACAAAACACAGAACATTATGGGATTATAAGTACATAAATGTAAATGAGAATCAATACAACATCACAGACTCAGAACAGTCACAGAATAATGCAACGGAAAATACATCGTCATAATAGTAGTTCATGAAGCTACTACAGAGAATACAACAATGTCTCAACATAAAGCGACTGAAAAGTGATACAAGATGTCCAATACATAAGTACATCAAATACTGAAATAAAATGATATAGATAAAAGCTAAGCCTTCAGCATCTTCGACCAACCTTGACCAGCAACGGAATATCTTCAGACTGACCCGAGCATATGAAAAAGAAACACTCGAGTCAGGACTCAAAATCTTATACAGGATAAATCAATGCATATAATACAGTCCATAACTCAAAGGTGAATATAAACATCATTAAGGGATCGATAAACTACCTACAGAATACGCTAAATAGATAATGTCTAATCCATAAAGTAAGATATCAAAATAGGGTTAAGCAGGGCCCATACACCTCTTAACCTGTTTATTCCCAAAAGCATATACAAGACCGTAGTTTCCCCAAAACCGGAAGTCACCAGAGGGCAATCCATATACTAAAGGTACAAATCAAAATCGTAGTGGTCTCGAATAGGATAATCAGTATGACAAGGTACATGAGGCGATACCAACTAGGATACTAGTAGTTGCGTGATCCGGACTGATGTTGGGCATAGCAGCTACTATCCCAACACCGCGAAACGACACTCCCAAATCAAGGGGTGCACCCAAATCGAATCACAAAAGTAATAGATAAGGTATCGAAGAAGTGTGTCCGCTAGAGGTAGCGAACCTCAATGGCCCGGCGCGGCTCCTGTTTTAGTCATGTCAGGGGTCATCCAAAATCGTTCTCTTTCTTCAGTCAACGCGTTCATCAAAACCATCCACTTCATTCTGGATCAACACTTCTCGTATATTAGTTATTAAAGTGGTTTTCGGTATCGACAGAGAGTATGTCCATAATCCGATCCCGGTCTCTTTAATAACTACGTATTAATTACCCAACAGTCAACTTTTTTATTAAAGTTAAAACAAATCAAATCCAAAGGTCAAGTTGCAAATTTGACTTCCAAATTTGATATCTCATAATTCGATTCGTTTAATTACAAAATCATATTCCGAAAAGAAATTCTAGTTCAAGCCCTTTAGTTATCAAAAATTTAAGTATTCACGTTAAATCAACATTTCCCTTATTAAATCAACTCAAATTTATGGATTACATGAAATAGTCAATCTTAGTTCAACTCATTAAATCAAGTTTTATTCTTTAAATCCGTATTTACATTCCTAGGTTCATTACTATATCAATTTCATTTACTACATTCACTTTGTCAAAACTTCGTTTATTTATTTATCAACACTCGAAATTTAATCACTTTATCTTCTAACCTATTTACTTCTTAAATCTCATTTCGATTAACTTTGTCAAAACACTTTGTTTAACCAAATAAATTTACAAGTCCGTTGCAATTCATTACATTAATTCGTTCTCATTTATTTCAATTGAATTCATTTCTTTATTTCAACAAATCTAATTTATTTAATTCGATAAAATCCATTTTATTTATTTCAAAACAATTTCATTTATTCAATTCAATAAAATCCTTTTATTTATTTCAACAAATTTATTTATTCAATTCAATAAAATCATTTTATTTATTTCAACAAATTTATTTATTCAATTCAATAAAATCATTTTATTTATTTCAACAAATTTATTTATTATTTACGTTACCAAATTACAATACAGTTTTCTAAGTTCATTCCATAATTCCAAATAAGTCTCAAGTTCAAAACGTTATTTGTTGACCGTTCGGTTTCTTATTTTAATTATCTATCCTAGGCCAATTCACTCAATTGGGTATTTATCATTTCAACCCGATTCAAAATCAAAACATACAAAGGGAACTTGCAGTGTGATAGCTGGGATGGTGTCAAAGTAAATAAACAAGCAATAGCATCCATTTGCAACAATTCAACAATTCAAATAATCCCGAAATAGTCGTATTAATTCGCGTTTGTTATTTACGCCAATTAATATAACTATTTCTAGAATCTACACTATCATTTCATGTAGATTAAAGATTATAACATTTCAGTTTCACTTGGTCGTTCAATTTCAATTACAACGGTTAATTCAATACGTTCAGTAGTCCAAAGTGACATTTATCAATTCCACAAGTCAAGCAATTTAAAGGGTCAATTTAACTATTCAATATTCATCATATAAGAGATCAAGTTTAACATATGTCATTCGGGATTTTATATCTATTCTATATCAAATTCAGTTTCAAATTTATTATTAATTACAATAACAACAAATTTAATATCACATAGCAAATTGGTGTCATAACTATTTAACATACTAACTTCAATTAAATTTTTAACATCAATCAATTTAACGTTCAAATTACATTCATAACATCCAACATCTAATTATCCTAATATAATAGATTTTGAGTCGTGAATAGAAATTATTCACCTTGCGTGGTTAGAGATTTGACGACGAAGCACGAAGACGAATAGATAAGAGACACTAACAAGCTCGATGCAAAATGAACGCAACTGTAATCAACCAGAAAATTTAATTAACAATTGATTCAATATAATATATATAGATTGTATATATATATAATCATACCAACGATGAAGCAAGATAGATCTGACAAGCTGAAGGTAACTTAGGACTCCGAAGCAGTAGCTGGAAATAAAACATAGCAGCAAACGTGAGCAACTAGAATGCTAAGAATTTCATTGCTATGTAATATACAGTTTCCCATATAACTCATATATGAACAAAAGGCAAAATCAGTTATGGCCAAGTCGAAGTGGATGAAAGCGATGGTGCTGGTTGGCGGCGGAGGCTGTCAGAGGAGTAGGCGAACTGGTGGTGGACTGGCGGGTGTAGGCTGTCGGTAAGTGGACTGGGCTGGCGGGTTTGGAGGTTGCTGGTTGGACTGGTGGACGGCAGTGGGCTGGCGGAGGGCTGGTGGTGGCAGAGCTGGTGAAGGCGAGTGGGGCAGTGGCAGAACTGGGCAGGGTAGGGGAGGCGGAATGGGGTCTGGGTGGGGTCTGGCGGAACTGGGCAGGGTAGGGGAGGCGGGGTGGGGTCAGGGTGCTGGTAGGCGAAGGGCGTGGGCTCGGAGGGTCTGGGCACGGAGGTCTGGGGCGGGTCTGGGCACAGTCTGGGCGCGGAGGTCTGGGGCGGGTCTGGGGCGGGTCTGGGCACGGTTTGGGCACGGGTCTGGACGCGGAACTGGCAGGGTAGGGGAGGCGGTGGCGTGGGCTGGCGAATGGCGGAGGTCAGGGGACGGGGTGGCTCGCTGGCGGAGTACTGGGAAAGGGGACGGAGGGAGGCGAAGGGACTGGTGGCGGAGGTAGGCTGGCGCGGGTCTGGCGGAGGGCGAAGGGCAGACGGCCAGGTGGGGAACTGGGTTGGCGGGCTGGGTGGGATACGTGCAGGCGGGGGCACTAGGAACGGGGAGGACGGCGGAGGCAAGTTGGTGGGGCTGCTGAGGCCGTGGCTGGGCGAGTACTGATGGCGGAGGTGCCGGACGGGATGGCAAGCGAAGGCTGAGTGGAGAGTAGCGTGTCAGGCGGAGGGCAGGCGGTGACGTGGCAGGGGCTGGAGTTTCATTTGTTTGTGGAGGGAAGAAATACAACAGAGAGAAGAGAAACAAAATATGCAGAGGAGGAAGAACGAACCAGAAATTAGATTTGGAAACAAATGAATTTTTTTTTTTTGAAAAGCTAGTTTATAAGATAGTACAGAAATTCAAAAGGTCCCCAATTGATTGTCTCAGAAACCGAGATGGTTGTTGGCTTTCCCAGACAGCTGAATAGTCAAAAACTGTTAGAATGCTGAACGTTGGAGAGAATGGGTACCGTTTTATGCTGCGTAACGGACCCGTTTGTAATCTGTTAAACAATTATAATTCGTAGCGCCGAACTCCGATTTACACAAACAAATATACCATTTTGATCAGCGCGACGGTACGCTTCCAACGGTATACAGATTATTGCGATACGATGATTTTATAAAATTTGCATTTACGCCGCTTAAATTGTATGTTTTGCAAAATAATGTAAACGGAGCAGGCGATGACAGTTTTAGATGAAACGAATCATAAAATCTTGATCAGAATAATTTTTACAAGCGGACTGTGTAAAAATATTTGGATTTGGAAGATAAATTTTACGCAGCTTTATATGGACTGATATACATTAAAACGCGAACGGACTTTACTGTAATATTTTTCAACGAAACTTTTTCTATGTCCATATCTAACTAGACGTATGTCACAAATAAAGTTTGGATGTAAATTTAGATCGTTTAAAATTTCAAATTTTTTATTGAAACGATGAATTTAAAATTTTAAATTGGGTCGAAAATTAGGGTCGTTACAATCTCCCCCACTCAAAACTTTTCGTCCTCGAAAAGGAACGAGACGAGTGAAGTAGAAATGAAATAAGTAAGAAATCAAGATAGATTTCAAGAAATTTGAATAATACCTGAAATTAATAGTTCGGGGTTTGAATCCCGAATACTATCCTCAGTTTCCCATGTGCAATCTCGCTCATCTGCGCTCCACTGTACTTTGACGAGATTTACCGACTTCCTTCTGAGTTGCTTTGTCTCACGATCGACTATCCGAAGTGGTTTCCGCTCAATAGTCAAGTCAGGCTCAATAACTATCTCTTCCAACTGAGCAGTGGGAATGGTCGTAGATGGATCGTGTACAACTTTGCGAAGATGTGAGACGTGGAACACGTTGTGAACACCAGCGAACTTCTCTGGTAATGCAACTCTATATGCCAATGTTCCAACTCTTTCTGTAATCTCAAACGGACCAACGAATCTGGGAGCTAATTTCCCTTTCCTTCCAAATCGAACAATATTCCTCAAAGGCGACACCTTCAAAAATACTTTGTCTCCTATACCGAATTCGAGATCTCTTCTCCTTTTGTCGGCATAGCTTTTCTGTCTATCCTGTGCCGTCTTTATCTTCTTCCTGATTTCTTCGACCTTTTCAGAAGCTTCCATAATCATTTCTGGTCCAAGCACTAATCGATCTCCCGACTCAATCCAACAAGCTGGCGATTTGCATGGCCGTCCATATAAGGCTTCGAACGGTGCCATACCAATGCTTGCCTGGTTTTTAAAGGATAATTAATTCAAATTCAAATATACTTAGTCAAATTTGAAATTTAAATTCTTTACCTGGTAACTATTATTATAAGTGAATTCAACCAAGTGAAGATGGTCTTCCCAGGATCCACCAAAGTCGATAATACAGGCTCGGAGAAGATCTTCCAAAATCTGGTTCACCCTCTCAGTTTGACCATCTGTCTGAGGATGATATGCTGTGCTCAGATTCAGTTTGGTGCCCAAAGTATCCTAGAATGCTTTCCAGAATTTACTGGTGAAAATAGGATCGCGATCGCATACAATACTAGATGGTACACCATGAAGTTTAACAACTTCCCTCATGTATATCTCGGCCAAACTAGAGGCTGTACGAGTGGTCTTGACTGGAATAAAGTGAGCGGACTTCGTCAGTCTATCGACAATTACCCATATGCTTTCATTACCCTTCCTAGTCCTTGGCAGCCCATCAATAAAGTCCATAGAAATTTGCTCCCATTTCCAACCTGGAATCTCTAGCGGTTGGAGCAATCCTGCTGTCTTTCTGTGATCTGCTTTAACTTGTTGGCAAGTGGTGCACCTGCTAACATAGATAGAAATATCACGCTTCATTCCACTCCACCAATATAGTTTCTTCATGTTCTGGTACATTTTGGTAGCACCGGGATGAAATGAAAGCGAAGACTTATGATTTTCTCGCAGCACTTCCTGTCTAAGACCATCGACATTAGGAACACAAATACGATATCGATCCTCAAAACTCCATCACTATCAACTTGTGCACCCACTTTGTTGTCGGCATTACTTACTCTACCCATAACTAATTCCTTCATACGATAGAGCAAAGTGTCTTCATATTGCTTAGCTTTGATGCGATCCATAAGAGATGGAGAGATACTAAGCTGGAATAACATGCCTTCGATAAGATTGCAACAAGACAATGCTTTGCTGCGGCTCAAAGCATCTGCTACAACATTTGCTTTCCCCGGTGTATAAGTGATGTCGAGGTCATATGCAGCTAAGAATTCAAGCCATCGGACTTGCCTCTGGTTCAAATCCTTCTGAGAAAAGATATACCTCAAGGACTTATGATCAGTGAATAGTTCGAACTTTGTTCCCAAAAGATGATGCCTCCAAAGTTTCAAAGCAAATACAACAGCAAGAAGCTCAAGATCATGAGTGGCATAGTTCAATTCATGGGTCTTCAACTGCCGACCGGCATAAGCAATAACCTTCCCATTTTGCATAAGAACAGCGCCTAAACCTTCTCGGCAAGCATCTGTATAAACAGTCAATCCTTCACTTCCATCGATGACTGCAAGAACTGGGGCTGAAGTTAACTTGTGCTTCAACTCATTAAAAGCTGATTCACACTTCTCGCTCCAAATGAACTTAACGTCCTTCCGAGTCAAAGCAGTAAGAGGAGCAGAAATCCGAGCAAAATGCTCGATAAATCTGCGATAATATCCGGCTAGGCCCAAGAAACTACGAATATCTGTAGGAGTTTTAGGAGTCTCCCAATCCTGTAGAAAAAAATTTCAAATTAGAAGTGATAAGAGGAATTGAATAGAAATAGCGAATAGGGTGGAACTTACATTGATTACGGCGATCTTAGCTGGATCGACCGAAATTCCATTTTCAGAAACTATGTGACCCAGGAATCTCACTTCATCTCGCCAGAAGTGGCATTTAGAGAATTTGGCCTTAAGTTGATGATTTCGGAGAGTTTCCAGAACATAAGCAAGGTGTGTCTCATGCTCCTTCTTGTCTTTGGAGAAGACGAGAATATTATCAATGAAAACAAGAACAAACTTGTTAAGCACATCACGGAAAACTCGATTCATCAAGTCAACGAAATAAGCAGGTGCGTTGGTCAAACCGAATGGCATAACCAACCATTCATAGAATCCATTCTCAGTACGGAAAGCTGTCTTATGGATACTATCTTCAGCAACTCTGAGTTGGTGGAATCCAGTGGCTAGATCAAGCTGTGAAAAATTTTTAGCTCCATGGAGCTGATCAAATAAATCGTTGATGCGAGGCATCGGATAACGATTTTTGAGAGTGCGTTTGTTCAGTTCCCGGTAATCAACACACATGCGAAGAGATCCATCTGATTTTGTGACAAATACAACTGCGGCGCCCCATTTAGAGCAACTTCTTCTAATCAAACCTTTAGCAAATAGATCATCAATTTGGGTTTTTAGTTCGGCCTTTTCTTTAGGAGCCATCCTTCGGTGTGGGAG
Source organism: Allium fistulosum (assembly GCA_030737815.1). Classification (NCBI taxonomy): domain Eukaryota; kingdom Viridiplantae; phylum Streptophyta; class Magnoliopsida; order Asparagales; family Amaryllidaceae; genus Allium; species Allium fistulosum. Next base: position 244,344,631 of record CM060902.1, read on the forward strand.
AACTACGGGAGTAGCTCCAGGAATAAGATCAATACGGAAATCGATTTCCCGTTTGGGCGGTAGAGAGTTAACCTCTCCAAATACATCGGGAAATTTCTGAACAATAGGTGTAGTACTAAGATCATCCGGATGAGCATCAAGAGAGAATATGAAGCTTCCGGCATATTTCTGAGGTGATTTGCATTCAATGACAAGTGGTAGGCCCTTGTCATTGACTAGAGAGACAGAACGAGCTTTGCAAGAAATAACAGCATCGAATTTTCTTAACCAATCAGCACCTAACAAGATGTCAAATGCTGCGAAGCCAAGCACATAAAAATCCCAAGTGAATCGATATCTTCCATATAAGAGCACGACCTCTTTACAAATTCTACTGAGGTTGGCAAGTCCTCCAATAGGGTTGGAGACGCATAAGGAAGTAGTAGCAAGAGTTGGTTCTAATTTGAGCTTGTTACAGAGATCAATAGATATGAAGCTATGAGAAGCACCAGTATCGAATAATACCCTAATAGGTAAATCATGTAAAGAAAAAGTACTTCGTAAGGTACCTTGGTCATCCTGAGCAGGTGGTGGAGGTGGTGTAGGAGTGGTGATAGCAAATACTCCAGATGGTGTGCCACGCTTATACATTGGGCATTCTTTCTTGAAATGACCCGGCTGGAGGCAGACATAGCATAAATCTTTCCTAGTCGTAGAAGGTGGTGGAATAGCAGCTCCGGTAGATGGACAACTATTGGCATAATGGCCCTTCTTATCGCACTTGAAGCATGTGATATTAGCAAGATCGATAGGGCTTTTCTGAGCATAACCCAATCCAGTAGTCTTCTGCCAAGCTTTCTTTTGTTGATCAAAGTTCATCTTCCTCTTCCCGGGCTGGCTAGAAGAGGGCTGAGTAGGGGCAGCCTTGGCAGTGGATCCCTTAGGCTTCGACTCATATCTAAGAGCAAAGTCAATAAGCTCTGTGAAAGTGGAGCGAATGTGTTCGGTAAGCAAGTCATAATATTCTGGTCTAGCTCCCAAAATGAATTTCTCGTTCTTCAAAAGTGGTGTGTCAATCAAACCCGGTCCAAACTTGGAGAGTTCATTAAATTTCCTCTCATACTCAGAAATAGTCATACTGCCCTGCTTAAGATCCATGAAAGCTCTATAAAGTTGGGTTTTCCCAGCAGCTGGCATCCATTGTGCCGAGAAGGTATCCCTAATCAAAGATAGACAAGATGAATATCATTTCAAAGATAGAAGGAAGAATTTAAACCACTAGAATCCAAACTATTCATACCTAAACTGGGCCCAAGTAATGGTGTCCTCCTCGATACGAGAAGTAACGGATTCCCACCAATCTTGTGCGGCATCTTGGAGTTGCCAAGCAGCAAGCTGACGCTTCTGAGCATCAGTAATTTCCAATCCAGAAAATATCTTCTCCAAACTCTTAAGCCATTGCTGAGCCTCTATGATGTTCTCGGTTCCAGAAAACTTAGTACCTCCCAGTTGCGAATACTCCTTGCTAAGAGTAGTGAATTTGACAGGAGCTGGAGCGGCAGGTGCAGCCTGGGCAGGACCATTGCCTCTTCCACCTCTAACATTTCTTCTGGTACTCATCCTGAAATACCAAAAGAGATTTAGAACCAAAGATAAGATAATAGAATGCTAAAAAAACTAATCAACGAATCAAAGGAGCTTGAATTTTTGAAAGGATTTGGATATTGAATCGATTCTCTTCATTCTAGAGTATTGCTACTCTATCTCTAATGAGTTTCTTATAATCCCGAACTAAGGTTTTTGGGAAAACCAGAGCTCTGATACCAACTGTAACATCCCGTATATTTGGACCATTTAAATTGACAATAATCCACACTTGTCAACTTAAATAATACAAAACACAGAACATTATGGGATTATAAGTACATAAATGTAAATGAGAATCAATACAACATCACAGACTCAGAACAGTCACAGAATAATGCAGCGGAAAATACATCGTCATAATAGTAGTTCATGAAGCTACTACAGAGAATACAACAATGTCTCAACATAAAGCGACTGAAAAGTGATACAAGATGTCCAATACATAAGTACATCAAATACTGAAATAAAATGATATAGATAAAAGCTAAGCCTTCAGCATCTTCGACCAACCTTGACCAGCAACGGAATATCTTCAGACTGACCCGAGCATATGAAAAAGAAACACTCGAGTCAGGACTCAAAATCTTATACAGGATAAATCAATGCATATAATACAGTCCATAACTCAAAGGTGAATATAAACATCATTAAGGGATCGATAAACTACCTACAGAATACGCTAAATAGATAATGTCTAATCCATAAAGTAAGATATCAAAATAGGGTTAAGCAGGGCCCATACACCTCTTAACCTGTTTATTCCCAAAAGCATATACAAGACCGTAGTTTCCCCAAAACCGGAAGTCACCAGAGGGCAATCCATATACTAAAGGTACAAATCAAAATCGTAGTGGTCTCGAATAGGATAATCAGTATGACAAGGTACATGAGGCGATACCAACTAGGATACTAGTAGTTGCGTGATCCGGACTGATGTTGGGCATAGCAGCTACTATCCCAACACCGCGAAACGACACTCCCAAATCAAGGGGTGCACCCAAATCGAATCACAAAAGTAATAGATAAGGTATCGAAGAAGTGTGTCCGCTAGAGGTAGCGAACCTCAATGGCCCGGCGCGGCTCCTGTTTTAGTCATGTCAGGGGTCATCCAAAATCGTTCTCTTTCTTCAGTCAACGCGTTCATCAAAACCATCCACTTCATTCTGGATCAACACTTCTCGTATATTAGTTATTAAAGTGGTTTTCGGTATCGACAGAGAGTATGTCCATAATCCGATCCCGGTCTCTTTAATAACTACGTATTAATTACCCAACAGTCAACTTTTTTATTAAAGTTAAAACAAATCAAATCCAAAGGTCAAGTTGCAAATTTGACTTCCAAATTTGATATCTCATAATTCGATTCGTTTAATTACAAAATCATATTCCGAAAAGAAATTCTAGTTCAAGCCCTTTAGTTATCAAAAATTTAAGTATTCACGTTAAATCAACATTTCCCTTATTAAATCAACTCAAATTTATGGATTACATGAAATAGTCAATCTTAGTTCAACTCATTAAATCAAGTTTTATTCTTTAAATCCGTATTTACATTCCTAGGTTCATTACTATATCAATTTCATTTACTACATTCACTTTGTCAAAACTTCGTTTATTTATTTATCAACACTCGAAATTTAATCACTTTATCTTCTAACCTATTTACTTCTTAAATCTCATTTCGATTAACTTTGTCAAAACACTTTGTTTAACCAAATAAATTTACAAGTCCGTTGCAATTCATTACATTAATTCGTTCTCATTTATTTCAATTGAATTCATTTCTTTATTTCAACAAATCTAATTTATTTAATTCGATAAAATCCATTTTATTTATTTCAAAACAATTTCATTTATTCAATTCAATAAAATCCTTTTATTTATTTCAACAAATTTATTTATTCAATTCAATAAAATCATTTTATTTATTTCAACAAATTTATTTATTCAATTCAATAAAATCATTTTATTTATTTCAACAAATTTATTTATTATTTACGTTACCAAATTACAATACAGTTTTCTAAGTTCATTCCATAATTCCAAATAAGTCTCAAGTTCAAAACGTTATTTGTTGACCGTTCGGTTTCTTATTTTAATTATCTATCCTAGGCCAATTCACTCAATTGGGTATTTATCATTTCAACCCGATTCAAAATCAAAACATACAAAGGGAACTTGCAGTGTGATAGCTGGGATGGTGTCAAAGTAAATAAACAAGCAATAGCATCCATTTGCAACAATTCAACAATTCAAATAATCCCGAAATAGTCGTATTAATTCGCGTTTGTTATTTACGCCAATTAATATAACTATTTCTAGAATCTACACTATCATTTCATGTAGATTAAAGATTATAACATTTCAGTTTCACTTGGTCGTTCAATTTCAATTACAACGGTTAATTCAATACGTTCAGTAGTCCAAAGTGACATTTATCAATTCCACAAGTCAAGCAATTTAAAGGGTCAATTTAACTATTCAATATTCATCATATAAGAGATCAAGTTTAACATATGTCATTCGGGATTTTATATCTATTCTATATCAAATTCAGTTTCAAATTTATTATTAATTACAATAACAACAAATTTAATATCACATAGCAAATTGGTGTCATAACTATTTAACATACTAACTTCAATTAAATTTTTAACATCAATCAATTTAACGTTCAAATTACATTCATAACATCCAACATCTAATTATCCTAATATAATAGATTTTGAGTCGTGAATAGAAATTATTCACCTTGCGTGGTTAGAGATTTGACGACGAAGCACGAAGACGAATAGATAAGAGACACTAACAAGCTCGATGCAAAATGAACGCAACTGTAATCAACCAGAAAATTTAATTAACAATTGATTCAATATAATATATATGGATTGTATATATATATAATCATACCAACGATGAAGCAAGATAGATCTGACAAGCTGAAGGTAACTTAGGACTCCGAAGCAGTAGCTGGAAATAAAACATAGCAGCAAACGTGAGCAACTAGAATGCTAAGAATTTCATTGCTATGTAATATACAGTTTCCCATATAACTCATATATGAACAAAAGGCAAAATCAGTTATGGCCAAGTCGAAGTGGATGAAAGCGATGGTGCTGGTTGGCGGCGGAGGCTGTCAGAGGAGTAGGCGAACTGGTGGTGGACTGGCGGGTGTAGGCTGTCGGTAAGTGGACTGGGCTGGCGGGTTTGGAGGTTGCTGGTTGGACTGGTGGACGGCAGTGGGCTGGCGGAGGGCTGGTGGTGGCAGAGCTGGTGAAGGCGAGTGGGGCAGTGGCAGAATTGGGCAGGGTAGGGGAGGCGGAATGGGGTCTGGGTGGGGTCTGGCGGAACTGGGCAGGGTAGGGGAGGCGGGGTGGGGTCAGGGTGCTGGTAGGCGAAGGGCGTGGGCTCGGAGGGTCTGGGCACGGAGGTCTGGGGCGGGTCTGGGCACGGTCTGGGCGCGGAGGTCTGGGGCGGGTCTGGGGCGGGTCTGGGCACGGTCTGGGCGCGGGTCTGGACGCGGAACTGGCAGGGTAGGGGAGGCGGTGGCGTGGGCTGGCGAATGGCGGAGGTCAGGGGACGGGGTGGCTCGCTGGCGGAGTACTGGGAAAGGGGACGGAGGGAGGCGAAGGGACTGGTGGTGGAGGTAGGCTGGCGCGGGTCTGGCGGAGGGCGAAGGGCAGACGGCCAGGTGGGGAACTGGGTTGGCGGGCTGGGTGGGATACGTGCAGGCGGGGGCGCTGGGAACGGGGAGGACGGCGGAGGCAAGTTGGTGGGGCTGCTGAGGCCGTGGCTGGGCGAGTACTGATGGCGGAGGTGCCGGACGGGATGGCAAGCGAAGGCTGAGTGGAGAGTAGCGTGTCAGGCGGAGGGTAGGCGGTGACGTGGCAGGGGCTGGAGTTTCATTTGTTTGTGGAGGGAAGAAATACAACAGAGAGGAGAAACAAAATATGCAGAGGAGGAAGAACGAACCAGAAATTAGATTTGGAAACAAATGAATTTTTTTTTTGAAAAGCTAGTTTATAAGATAGTACAGAAATTCAAAAGGTCCCCAATTGATTGTCTCAGAAACCGAGATGGCTGTTGGCTTTCCAAGACAGCTGAATAGTCAAAAACTGTTAGAATGCTGAACGTTGGAGAGAATGGGTACCGTTTTATGCTGCGTAACGGACCCGTTTGTAATCTGTTAAACAATTATAATTCGTAGCGCCGAACTCCGATTTACACAAACAAATATACCATTTTGATCAGCGCGACGGTACGCTTCCAACGGTATACAGATTATTACGATACGATGATTTTATAAAATTTGCATTTACGCCGCTTAAATTGTATGTTTTGCAAAATAATGTAAACGGAGCAGGCGATGACAGTTTTAGATGAAACGAATCATAAAATCTTGATCAGAATAATTTTTACAAGCGGACTGTGTAAAAATATTTGGATTTGGAAGATAAATTTTACGCAGCTTTATATGGACTGATATACAGTAAAACGCGAACGGACTTTACTGTAATATTTTTCAACGAAACTTTTTCTATGTCCATATCTAACTAGACGTATGTCACAAATAAAGTTTGGATGTAAATTTAGATCGTTTAAAATTTCAAAATTTTTATTGAAACGATGAATTTAAAATTTTAAATTGGGTCGAAAATTAGGGTCGTTACAGTAGGCTTCACTGCAACTATACTTAACTAAATCCTATTATCTAGATACTTGATTCAAGTCTGGTTGCATTTGGTTATAGTCAAAACCTGTTGTAATTTGTAGTATCATGTGGTCTTGTTTGTGATGAGCATTTCCATCATCCCACAGTATAGTGATCACCATCATTTGTTATTTACTTAGAAAACATCAGTTGCCTTCATTATAGGTTCATCTGAAAGTTTTGCATTTGTCTGATTTTTGACATTGCCTCAATCATACTGTCTGCACACATATTCTAAGTCTCCATTTGGCATGTTAGTTTGAGTTAGCATTCTGGTTTGATTGTATTGCTTTCCTCTGCTTAGCCTTTAAATTAATGTTCCATTTCAATATTCACCTAATCATTGCTACTTTATAAACCAAAGCATGAGTATTTTACCTAACATAAAATTGTTTGAATTTGAAATGAGAATCCCGGGCTAAACTAATAGGCATGAGTTATTTTAAACACCCTTTATTTAATCTATAACAATAAGTATCAAATTACAAAATTCCAGAAATCAAATGTATGGCTTGTAAATCCAAGAATCAATTAATTTGATAAGTAAAACAGAAAATTATAGGTGGTAACATTTTAACTTAATATTAATCAAGCTTGAGTTCAAAAGAAGAAAAATAAAGAGTAGGAATAGCTATGTGACACCAAATCTCTGGAACATGAGAAATAATGTGTGATTGAATTTCCTTGCTAATTCAAATACTCTGATAAGCAAGGAAACATTTATATATCTTCATATATATATAAATGACATGATTTGGCTTTTATACTAATATTTTTATATTGGTAAATTCTGGATCTTGGGAAATTAATTAAGAGAAGTGATCCATTGATTTATATATGTATTGTGTAAAAAAAAAACTCAACAAAAAATTTACTAAAAATAAATGATTAAAAGAAGTGGGTCATTTCAAAACAACCTAACTAAAAATAGAATTTGGCCATTTTTTCCCAAATTCAAAACTTTGCTAAATCGTACAGCCGAAGATCATTGAGGCCACTCGAGGCCGAGATGGTCCTCGATCGACCTCAACTAAGAAGTTGCTCGGCTAGGGGAAAGGATTCCATCTATCGGCTGGATTGGCCTGAAGTTCGTCGTAGCGGGAGCGATAGGCTTGTGTAGCGGTGGTGGTTTTTGTCAAAACCAAGGTGAAGGAAAGTACGAGGTGGAGCGGTGCTAGGCCAGTTGGGGGCGTCGAAGGTAGGCGCGTCGGCGGAGGCAGGCGCGGTGGCGAAACGATGAACGACGCAGCGGTAGCGATCAAATGTCGCGGTCGAACTTTTCCTGGGTGCTTGAACGAGAGTGGGGGGTTGGATTATTTAATAATTAAAGTTAATTATGTTGATTATGTAAATTATAAATGGATTAATTAGTTCGTTTAATTGTAAATCTAATAATTCATTCGTACGAGGTCAAATTCGGATGTCGTTCATTGTGTTGCGCTCGTATGGATATTATCTTCGCAATGATGTTGGTTGGGTTGGATTTTGAGCTTGTTGGAAATCATGCTAAAATCGAACGACCGGTCGGTTTTAGTCCTAAATCGGAACGTTTCAGCGAAAACGAAAATCAATGTGATTTTAACTCACATTAAATTTTATTATATCATATCAATGATGTTATATACGTTTATTGATTACTTGGATGTTAATTAAATTGTTTGATTGATTGTTTGTCTGAATTTCCATTTGGAAAATGGATGACATATAAATTTGATCGTTATAAACCCATATGGTTATATATATTATCCATAACCATTGTTTTGCCGGGAAAATCTGTAGAGAGGCCCAAAGGGGGTTTCTAGCGAATAATTACTTATTTACATCCTTATGCTATTATATTAATGGTTAATTGAAAATAAATCTCGATATTCCATTTAAATTGTTAAGTGTCGTTATACCATTTTCACTATATCTTCATTTATTCAATCATCCCCAAAACCCTATCATATGAACTTGAGCTTGTGTTTCCGCTAAGCAAAATACTGAAAATCTCATTAATCATTTGGATTAATGATAATTTAAGATAATTAATCATTTTAACTAACGATTTTGAGATTAATTAACTAGTTCAATAAATGATGATTAAAATTGGTTTATATTAGATTTAATTAATCATTTTTGCTAATTATGTTTTATACTTAATTAATCGTTTTAACTAATGATTATTTGTGTTTAATTAATTTATTGAAATTAATTAATATTTTAATTAACGATTGTTTTGAATTTAATTAATTTTCCAACTAATGATATTTGGAATTTAGTTAAATCATTTGAATTAAAGATGTTTTATAATTAAATAAATCATTTTAACAAATGATGTTTTAATTAATCGTTTTAACTAATGAGGCTTGAATTTAATTAATCCAGATAATTTATGATTTTTTTTGTACTTATTAATTGATTTAATTAATGGAATTTAAAATTACTTATCATTTTAATAAAGATGTTGGACATGACTTACTCATTTTAACTAATGATTATTTGTATTTAATTAATCTTTTTAATTAATAATATTTAAAGTTAATTGATCGATTCAATAAAAGTGATTTAAGTAAATTATCTAATATAATAAAATTGCTTTAATCAACCGATTTAAAGTTAATAAACTGATTTAATAAAGATTTTAAAGTTAATTTACAAATGTTATATAAGTACTTGGAAATAATTATCTATATTCTTAAAGATAATGGATTTGTTTATTTAAAAGAGATTTTAAATGTGATTAATTATCTTTCGGGATAATTAATATTGTTATAAAGTTATAAAAAGGAATTGGAACTTGATTATTGGGATGTTAAGTTGGATAATCTTCTAGGTGTTCGGTCTGATGTTGGTTTAGGCCTTCGAGGTCGCGCACTTGGAAGAATTATTCTCTTAACATTTTAACAATCAGGAACTAATTCTAAAACTGTTTTACCAATATGGAAATCAAGCATAAGTTTAGTTTTTAAAAAAAGTTAAAGTTCGATTTCGGTTATAGAACAATAGTTCCGTAATCGATATCGCTTATATGGAAAGGATCTAGTCATGCATTTAATGCTAAACGTTGAGGCTTGGACTCGTTTCTATCTCAAAAGTTAAAAATGTCATCAAGGTGATGCCTAGAGGTAACACTACCTCCACTTGCCCGGCTTCATTTTCAATCGAGAGATAGAATTTTCTGGAATCAATGAGTAGTGGTAAATATATGAAATTTAATTTCCATACACGATCATTTTAATTATCCCCGATAGTTGATTTATTAATTATTGGATTCAGCTTTCTTCATGGTGTATCGTTAGCATAAAAACGATTTACTACTCATTGAGCGTTGCTATCCTTTATCGGAAATGACTAAACCAAAAGCGTGAGATGAAGCCAAGTTATGTGGGGTTTCTCCCATCAAAAGGGTATTTTCACATCTCATCTAGTTTGGATTCGGTTGTGCACTTAGATGTGGAAATATTCAGATTCTTGATAAGGTATGGCGAGGTCCGGCTTGGTATTGTCCGAGAAGTGTCACAGAGTATATGAGCTTCTCAGGAGTATAGTACTAGAGTTATACTTCATGGGGGGTGTACCTTCATTGTCATTTGTTGGACAATTTCCTTTCCTTATTTGATTTGAAAACCCTGAATCTGTTTTAGCTTTAAATTGCAACGAGTAGAGCCAACTCCTCATCACGGCATTTAAGAATTGATTTAGTCCATTCTATCAAGTTGGACTGATAGCTTATTCATGGATACTTTCCATGCAAGAGAAACAAAATCAGTTTACTATAAATGATGTTTGGGAATTAGTTCCAAGACCTTAAAATAAGTCTGTTAACAAGAAAACTTATCAACACCCCAAAGCAAAGTTAAAACTGTAGGTGACCCTTTCGATACCACCATTCGAACAGATAGAGATAATTAAAACCTTTCGATTCCCTTAAGCCACCTGTCGAATAAGTTGTGCAGTTGAAACTCCTTTTTGTATAACCTTTCAACATGGTCGAAACACTTAAATCGTTTTATATAATTCCCTTTCGTACTAGTTGAATTCATCGAAGCACCTGAATGAGTTGAATTAAAAGGTTTTGGCTTCCTCGAAAGGTAGCCTTTTGATCATGTTGATACAAGCAGATTATAATCAGAATCACGTAGAAGCATTATATTAGCCAACATATCTAAAAATGCTATAAACTTACTTTGATTATCTTTTCATTTATTACTAGTAGCTTAAGTAATACAAAGCAGTCAAATCCCCAATCTAGTTTTAGAATTAGGGTTTCCAAATTCAAGTAAGTACAAGTATAGAGTAAATGAAATCAGATCCCCTCAACTAGACCCCTAGGGTCTTATTTATAAGTGCGGGTTGGCACCATTCGAATCGGTTCTCTTGACTTGGTCGAAAGGCGGCCTTGGAGATCTTTCATTGCTATTAACATTAGGGCATCCTTCTACTTCGCTTTTAAATGGAACTTGAGTGCTTTCGAGCTGGTTGAAAGGTGTAGATGCACTCTCCATGTTGTTGTTGATGCACTATTGCAAGTAGGAATGGATAAGGGCTTTCGACTTTGTCGATGGGTGAATCTTTGGGGCTTCGAAGGAGTTGAGACATAGAAGGTTTAAATGCAGAAGGTAGCTTTAGAAAGCATATTTGTTGAGTGATGCGGAACCCCATCCTCTGGTGTATGAGAATGCGATATTGAACCAAAGCAAGCTTTCCTTTATAATTGAGAATGGTCCCAACTGGTTTAAAAGGCTAATTTATGCTTTCGAAGGGGTAGCTCTGGCCAAGTGTTCTTCTGTGGAATGTGAGTGAAGGCGAAACTTATTGTTTCGAAAGGTTTGGCACACACATGAAAGCTTGTAATCCATTGCATTTAAAAGGTGTTTCAACTCATTTGAAACGTCTTCATGCATGTGGAAGCCACTATTTCGAAAGTGGTTCATTGAAGCGAAAGGTTGGCTCTGTCACCTTTCGACTCTTCAAAAGCGGTCAGCTCTTCTAACTTTTTGCTGAAGCATCCCATCGACTCTTTCAAAAGGATTTGTTAATTTTATTATTCTTTATGAATCCATCTTGTATATTCTTCATGGTTTCGACAATGTTGAAGTGAGGACTGATGGTAACACTTGCCCCCTTTTGAAGGGATGCTCTTGACTTTCCAAGTCAACTATTTTGAAACCAATCTTCATTTTAGCATAAAATTCCCCGCCTTTTGAAATTCTAAGATGGACCTTGGCTGTTCATTTATATTTGATCGAACGGTTTGTCCTTCCCGTTGTCATTCTTATAAATCACGCTTTTCTTCTTCCCCTTTTTATTTATCTGCAATAAAAAACATATAGCAAGAATCAAAAATTCCAATTTCTTTCTAAATTCCTATTTCATTAAATGCGAGTTTGCATTCAAGGTATGTATCCATTATTTTTCTTTCAAGCCGATTTATCACGTTTAATTCCAATTGTAAATTATTTGGGTATGAATTTGTATTTATGTTCTAATTTTTGAAGATGATTCGAGATTTTCGTTAATATGAAATTATCCTTAGGTTCACCGATATGCTTATTTTGTTCGATTTTATGGTGTCGATTTTGGGTTGGAATTCAAATTCATCGGATTTGGGATCTATCCGTCATTGTTATGTACGAACCCAAGCTCGAACTCTACTGCACTTAATTCAAACTCGTTTTTTTAATGCTTCGAGCTTGAATTTGGGGTATTTGTTGTTGTCGAATGTAAATTCATGCTCCAACCAATTTAATTGCTAGCCTTTAGAAGTATTGGCCTAAAAATTTAACTAGGAAGAAAACTCTTTTTCAGTGGCTTCAAAGAGAAGGTTAAACCATACAAATTAAATCCAACTATTGTAATTTGACTTTTCAACCCTTTCGAAGAGGTTAAGGCGGTTAATTTCACTCTATCTTTCCAGTCTCTTTCGAAGGGGTTGAAAGGAAGTTAAATATCTACCATTAAGTGAACCCTTTTGAAGGGGTTGATGTGGTCGCAAAGAGATAGACTTCTTCAAAAGCCGAAATATGTTTCGATATATTTTGACACCTTTCGAAGAAGTCATCTTAAAGGGTTTAATTTAATAGCTACACAACATATATTTTCGAAAGCCCAACTCTTTTTTATTTTAAAGGATTCAAAACTTAATGTATGTCAAAGTGGATTTAATTTGTCATTAGATTCATGCTCAATCTTGATTTACTTTAGAAGGTGTTAAAAGTTAGAAATTTATATTTCCTATCATCAATTGGATTGGGAATAGTCCGTTTTATTAAAGTTGAAAACCTTATCAGGCCTTTCGACTGATCGAAACCACTAAAATTGAAACAAGTTTAATTATTTGTATGCTTTCGAAACCTTGTCCCCCTTTCGACTTACTCGAAACCCATTGTAGTTAATCAGAATATAACTATCATTTTTTATATATAAAGACTATCGAAACATTCCAAAGCTCTTTCATCCGTATTAAAATCACTTGGATCCAAGTCCTTCGACTTAATGAGAATATTGTGTTTCAGCAATATTCATATTCTTTAAATAAAATAAAATTTGTGGATTTAGACACGGTCGAAAGGCTTATTTGGTTTGATCGTGGAATGTATATATTCAAATTAGTACCGTAGGGTTAGTTATTCCGATTAATAGTAAAACTTTTCCGGGCTTCCCACGTTGACGAAGAGTGTGTGTAGGTGTTTCTACTCCATCTATCCCTTCGATATCGTTGAAAGCTCAATGAATTTCAAGACTCAAATTATCTTTAACATTCTTTCGAAGATATGGAATTATATACTTTGGTGGATAATCGAATTACTGCAATAGGTTTTCGACATCTTCGAAATGTGTTAATAATGAAACAAATTATAACTTTCAATGAAATTGTTTCACCTGACAGGATTATGGGTTTGAAAAGATTTCCAAGAACCTGAAAAAGGTATACTTCCAGAAATAGAATCTTCACCGAAAAAGGTTGAGGCCATCTCCAAACATTCTTGGATACCTTCTTAGGATTAAGTTGATGCCATTCTTTACGACTTCGAATTCACAAGAGTTGAAGCCATTCCCTTGGCGGTAGCGATAATATTCAAAACCCCCCTGAGGGATACTTTGCTTATACCGCCATTCACATTTGGCATGGTGGCTTTCTTCCATTCTCGAATTTCTTATCTAGATTCCTGAATCATCTTGGCAATGCACCTATCCAATTATCACCAAATGTCTACACATATCTTATCTCTTTGGAACTTATGGCTTTGGAATCAGGCATTCCTTCTCTAAATGCCGAAGTTCTCAATTATTCAGTATGCCTGGTCAAACTTAGCAATCTGAATAGCCAGATTTTCAAGGCTAATCCCCCGAAGAAAATAATCTCAAAAGGAGTAAATAAATTCAGAGACTGGGAGTCGTAGTTCTTTTTCGTCAAATGTTTTCCAAACATCATTAGAGTCTTTTCTTCCCCTCGTAAGTTGACCATAATCTTTATCTTTATTCAATTACTTTCTTTTTTTGAATTACGTTTTCTTATTAGGCCATGCTCCTAAAGAACTTAACAATGAGGGAAAAGAATCGTGAAGTAGTTGACCGTTGCTTCGGGTAGTATTGAGAATAAGCTTACTCTATTAATGCATACCAATCTCCAAAAACATTCCCTCCTACCCACAAGTCGGAGAATTCTTGGATAACCCCCTCTTGTCCAACATTTTTTTACAAGCAAACGTTTCTTGTCTTTGGGTGATTCCAAGAATTTTTCTCGTATGTCTCCAATTCGTCCAGATCATCCTGGTAAGCTTAAGCGTAGTATTTGCAATTTATCATTGTGTTACTCCCTAGATTGCTTTACTAATTTATAAATGTTTGAATTTTTAGTAACTTCTCCCTCAGTTGAATTGATCGCAAGAGATTCAGTCCCCTCAACTTTTGAATCCAGCGCATCGGCTTCGACCCAGGCCATCGCCTGGTCGAGGATGATTACCAAAAGAAAGTTGAGTGAGAGGACTGCAGCAGGTCCCTCTCTCAAGAAAGCTAAAACTTCTGATGCCCAGTCTTTTCTTCCCTCTAAAAAAAGTGGTCCTACTGATGTAAGCAAGGCCCCGGAAGGTTCTATTATTAATATTGCTACCGATCCACCCAGAGCAATTCCTTCCATGGATAATTTCATGTCACGTATGGTCATGTTCGATTCTCCTAGCATTATTGAACAAATGCAAAAGGATTTAGGTACTTCAACTCCTCAGGAGTTGAATCCTTCAAAATCCACATCGTCGGTGCCCCCCAGTGATTTCGAAGGAATGGTACAGTCCGTCATGAATTCTTCATCCTTTACTTCCATTCAACCACCTTCCTCAAAACCGGACCCAGCAAGACATTATCGATCTTTAATAGAGCAACAACTTCTGTTACGTTTTGTATTATTTGCCCATTTTCATTACTATTTCTTACTAAATGTTGATCCATGTCATACTTTTCCTTCAGGTTTCTAAAAGTTGGTACTCACTCCAAGAAAGCGCTTCAAAATCTTCTGTTGAGATGTCCAAGCATCAAGAGGAAATCTTAACTTTGAATAGCCAGATTACCTCCCTTTCTACTGCCAAAGATAATGCAATAAAGGAACAAGAAAGGTTAGGGGCCTCCATTTCTCAAGCAGAATCTATTATCTCTGAGGAGAGGAAACCATGATAACTCTTAGCCAATGAAAATTTAGCTTTAAAAATGGCTTTAAAAGAGTCCGAGGAAGAGAAGGCTCGGATGGTTACTAAACAATTATCTCTTAAGAAGAAGCCGGGAAAGAAGAAAAATTCTTTGACAATGGCCATTAATAGTGTCCCAATTTCTAAGCACCTACCTCAATGACCTCATCGTGAATTCTTACGAGGATTCTCTCATGCTTGCTTATACCGACAACATTGAAAAATGTCCATACTTAAGATTTCCTTCATTCGATCTTGCTCTAGTCAAAAGATTTATGGACAAAATTAAAGAAATGGAGCAAGGAATCGAAGACTCGGAGAAAGGCGAAATTGGTGCAGCCAAACTCTTACCTTTTGACGCTCCTCTATGGAAGATGACTCCGAGTCTAATGAGGATGAAGACGATGTGGATGATGAAATTATTGCCAATGAAGGTGGAAATAATGGTGATAACGACGATGGAAATCCTGACAATGAGGATTGAGGTCAGGGTTCTGGCGGTAGTGGAGGTGATCATGGGGGAAATGGCGAAGATAGGCATGCCACTTCAGAGAAAACTGTAACGACCCGTATTTTTAAACATTTAAAAGTAGTAAATTAAATAAGATTTTTTGAATAAAATTGTTAGGAATAAAAAAAATTAAGATTTTATTTATACCAATTTGATTTTAATACAAATTATGAGCTTAATTAAAATTTCTATTAATGTCATATGTTTGCAACAATATAAGGATGATAAAAAAATGTTAGTGTGTATTTTAATAATATTGGTTTGAATGATATTTGTAATTGTCTGAATGTAAATTTCCAATTGATTGGAATAATAAATGTTAATAAGAAATAATAAATGTTTCTTTATTAAAAAAAAGAATCATAAGTTTATTTATTTGAAATGTTTGGTAGCTGAAAGATTGATTGCAGAGATGAGAAACTATTATTTGGTAAGAAATGTATAATTTCTGTTTGTATCCAATAGTGCATAAATAAGTTTCAATCACTGTTTGATAGGAAATAATTGTTTTATTTCTCATTACCTTTATTTTTTCCAAGTTGAAATTCACCCTTGTAAACAATTGAAAATAATGTAATTGAATAATTTCAATTAATGATAGAGAGGACAACAAACTGTAAATTAATAGGTGTAATTAAACGTAGCTTATGTTTTGTGAAAATATAAGGAAAGTCGGTTTAATGAAAAGAACATTTATAACAAATAAAATGGATGTTTCATTTGTGAATGTAGGTTTAATTTCATTAAAATAAAGAATAGGATGATTGAAATGACCCACTAGAATTTTTTTTTTTTTAAAACATTCAGTGGCCATTTAATCAAGAAAATATTTAATTCAATTTTTCTTCTACCCAGGACCTTTCTGCCAATAAATATTGGTTTAATCATTTTATCTTAAACTTATATATATAAAGATATATAAGTCATCTTCTACCTAAATCAGAGTATAAAATTTTGAAGGTAGAAACCTGTTGAGTATTGCTTAAAAATACTCTCTACATAGCAAAGGTGTTTCTTTTTCAAAACTAGGTTTTTTTTTTCCAATTTTTAGATTAATGCATTATTATTGATTCTATGTCTCAAGGCTCCTATTTTCACATATATGCTTCTGATTTCCTTACTGGGTAACTTTGCCTTTACTTGTGCATGTGTGTACATGTTTCTGTGCAGGTGTGTTCAAACTCAGGCTATAATAAAGTGGATCCTAAGAGAACACAAGCAACATCTAGGCGTAATGGAAACGCGCCTAACTTATACATGAGAAGTCACAAGTTCGAGTGCCATGCTGGTCAGTTCAACCCAATTTTTGTTTTTCTTTTTTTTTTTTGTGAGCAAAACTGTCTGAACCTACCCTATACAAAGCTATGAAACAGGTCTAAAAGCTTAATTAAACTCACTTGGGTGTTGACTTAAGCCAGGCTCGAGAAAATGGCCATGTTAGCCTTATTCTGGTTTGCACTACCCTGATACAAAGTGTCTGCTCTAACATTTTCTTTCCAAAGCAACTTATACCCTTTTATCAGATTTTTATTTTTGACTTGCACAAGGATTCTCTTATGCCAGATCTTTATATATGTATATAAACTACAAATTCTTTCAATCTCAGATTTTCTATCATTTTAGCCTAACAGTTCTTGAAATTTGAAATTCATTTTCTTAACAAAGCATTTTGCAAAACAAAATACATAAGTTCTAACTGATACATATAAATTCAACACTTACAAAACAGCAAATAACATTACATTGGTTTTTCTAAGCAACTTAAACAAATAGCTTAACATAGTTCAACATGAATATCTAATTTAGCTTCAGCAAAGACTTTTAAAAACATAGCATCCAAATCCTAAGCAGTTTAACATCCAAAGCCTGATCAAAGCAATCCCTATTTCCCTGCAAAATCACCATGAACTGCCCCATATAAATATGAGACACCCAATGGTGCATGAACACAAAAGGGTCAGACTATTTGTCTGGTGTGAATAATCTAACTGAAAACATGATTTATTTCAATTCCATTTATATTCCTGTACTTTGCAAGAATAAGAAACTCCATATCTTCTGTGTGCATGTTTTTGTGAAGCATGTGCATTCATATTAGTGCCAAACAGATTATATATGATCACAATGTTTTAGTTCATAGTAAACAACCACAAGATTCACCAATAGAGCATCAAAACAACCAAATACAAACTTCAAACCAGTTATCATCTCCTTTTCAACTTTACTGGCCATCAGGGATTTTGCCCAGACCTCTACTGAATCTATTCCTAGAATTCATTATCAAATTTCATCAGGGACTTTAGCTACTTTCTTCTTTTTAAAACACACACTGCCTGGGACCTTTCTCTGTTAACCCAGCACACTCAGGCCCCTGGGTATAAATATACCATGTGTGAACTTGCAATATTCCCATTGCCAAGCTATACTTTGGTAGCCCTAAGATCCCAAGTCCTTAGTTAAATTACTAAGTGTTTTAATATTTTTCATAGCAGTGCTAATCCCTTCTGCATCTCACTTCTTAATCAGAGAAACATAAATGATGCAAGCAACACATATTCATCCAGAGTTTGGGTAAGTTAAATTCTCAGAAGCAACCATTTTATCATAAAAGAGTGAGGTGACTTCTTAGCATATTGTCTTGCCTATGGGTTTCACTGGATCAAGATGTAAGCATATGGTCCTGAGTAATTTTCCAGATATTTATATATTTTTCCCTACCTCTGGTTCAATCAGATTCATGATCTGGCTAAACCACAAGTATATTTGATTTGGGTATTTCATAAAACATAGAAGCTCAGCACATGTACAACATTGCACTTCTACATTTTCTTTTGTTTTAATTAATATGAGGCATAAGCAACAACACAATGTCACAGCCCATATTTCTTTCTGCCTTTAGACCATATACCCACTACTTGAATCTGGGGATTTTACAAACAACTTAAAAAGAAAACTAATCAAAGAAAACACCCAGTTTCAAAGTTAACCCATATCTCAGACAAACATTTTTTAGTTCATAAATCCATGACTCTTATTTTTCCTGGGTAAATCAGATAGAGATTTTACACTTAAACATAACTTGTAAAGAAAATTAGTTCAAACTGGCTGCCTCAATATTCAGGTCTTAATGCCAAAATTTTCAGTAAGATTACTCACATTAATCCTTCTTCTTCCTATGCCTTATGAACCCCTTTTTAGTCTTCTGCCTTCTCCTATTTTCTCTGGTTTATACTTTGTATATTTTCTTTTTAAGTGGTAGAGCAAACATAAAACCTTACCACACCAGGTCCTCTTATATGAACTCTGGCTGCTACTAGGGTTTTAAGAGATTACCAAATGCCAATTTTACCCTACCAATTATGATCTGCCTCTTATTCTAACATTTTAGAGAAAATGGGTAAATAGTCATGGTATATTTTTCCAGAAAATATACCTCATTGCCCCGGTCATGTTATTTGCATGATTTCTTCTCTTTTCTTTTTCTTTTCTAAAGTAAAAAGGAATTGCTAAAAATGGATAAAGTACTTATCCAATAGCTCATACCATTTTCATGCAAATGTTAATTTTTCTTTTTATTTCTGCCAGTATTATTTTGTGCCCATGTATAATACATGTATGTCTACCCTGGCCTAAGTCTCTTTTTTTTTTCAAGGCTTGATGATTTCTGCCTACATGCATATATACTTGTAATTCATATATCCTATTATTTCTATTGATTGTTGCTTATTTTATCACACAGAAAACCGTGTACATGTTTGTGCACTGCCTGTGCACATGTGCATGTTTTATACTTGGTATCAGCAAATCAATTTCCTATATTTATATTTTTCAATGCAATTTTAAACAAATGCAAACTAAATTGAATCATGAAATTACTCACAAAAATCAGGGTCATCACATATACCCCTCCTTTTAGGAATTGTGTCCCACAATTCTTTTATACTTAACTTAAGTATCATTTCTTCAGAAAAGTGAAATTTTTTTTTTCTGATTTCAAAACCATTTTCAAACCAATCACCTATTAAGCACTATGCATATCAACCCAAGATAAAAATCACAATGCATATTCAACCAACACATTCATTAGTATGTATATATATATAGATTTACCTTTTCTTCAATCAAACTGCTGAGGATAATCATTTCTGATTTTATCCTCCACTTCCCATGTGCAATCATTTGGGTCTAGACTCCATTGTACTTTTACTAGTTTAATTTCTTTGTTTCTCAATTTCTTAGTTTCTCTAGAAACTATGCCCACTGGTTCCTTTTCATAGATCATTCTAGGATCAATCTGCACATCTTTAGAGGATTCTAATATTGCTTCCTTATCATGAACCCATCTCCTTAGTTGAGACACATGAAAGACATCATGCATTGCTCTCATTTCTTCTAGCAATTCTAATTTATAGGCTACTGTCCCTATTCTTTCTAGAATTTTATATGGTCCTATATATCTAGGAATCAACTTCCCTTGTTTCCCAAACCTTAGAACCTTTTTCATGGGTGATATCTTGATGAACACATAATCCCCAACATCATATTGTACTGCTTTCCTCCTTTGATCTGCATATTTCTTTTGCCTATCTTGGGCAGAGGCAATTCTTTTTCTGATCAAGGCTATCTTTTCAGAAGTCTCCTTCACATTTTCTGGTCCTAAGACCACTTTTTCTCCAGACTCATGCCAACTTGAAGGTGATAAACATGGCCTTCCATAGAGAGCTTCAAAGGGGGCCATGCCTATACTACTGTGATGAGTGTTATTGTATGCAAACTCAGCTAGATATATGTAATCTTCCCAGCTTCCTCCCCAATCCAATACACATGCTCTCAACATGTCTTCAAGCAATTTGTTCAAAATTTCTGTTTGGCCATCAGATTGAGGATGGTATGCTGTACTCAAGCATAAATCAGTCCCCATTGCCTTGTGAAAACTCTGCCAAAACTTTGAAGTGAAGATGGTATCTCTATCACTTACTATAGTCTTTGGTATACCATGCAGTCTGACTACTTCTTTAACAAACAACTGGGCTAGGGTATTAGCATTTCTTTCTGATTTCACTGGTATAAAATGGGCTGACTTAGTTAACCTATCAACTACCACCCAAATACTATCATTTCCCCTCCTAGTTCTAGGCAAACCATCAATAAAATCCATTGATATGTCTTCCCATTTCCACTGTGGTATTTGTAAAGGTTGAAGCATTCCTGAGGGTTTTTGATACTCAGCCTTCACCTGCTGGCAAACCATACATTTTGATACATAGGTTGCCACTGCACTCTTCATACCACTCCACCAATAATCTCTCTTGAGGTTGTGATACATTCTTGTGCTTCCTGGGTGTATAGTATATTTACTTTTGTGGTAAGCATCTAAAATTTCTTGCTTCAACTCATTCATTGCTGGAACACATATCCTTTCTCCTTTCCTCAGATGGCCCTGATCATCCAACTGAAAGCCTTCCACTGTCTCACCATTTAATATTTGTGTCTTCTTTCCAACTAAAAATGGATCTTGGTTTTGTAGCATTGCAACTTTATTTTTCAATTCTGATCCCAGAGTTATAAAACTTAATTTTCCCATCTCTACCTTCCCACTGCATAAGCTCAGGTTTTCTAGGTTATCACTTTTTATCTCTGAGTCAATTAATAATGATAAAGTGTTAAACTCTTCTATCATTAATCTAGCCACTTTAGCATGTTGTCTACTTAGGGCATCTGCTACCTTATTAGCCTTACCTGGTGTGTATAATATTTCGAAATCATATGAGGCCAAGAGTTCAACCCATCTTTGCTGCCTCATATTTAATTCTTTTTGTGAAAACAAATATTTGAGTGATTTATGGTCTGTATATACTTCAAATTTTGCCCCTAACAAGTAGTGTCTCCATAACTTAAGGGCATACACTACAGCAGCCAATTCAAGGTCATGAGTAGCATACCTTACTTCACTTGATTTCAACTGCCTAGAAGCATAAGCTATTACCTGATGTTGTTGCATCAATACTGCTCCAAGCCCTTGTCCACTTGCATCAGTATATACCACCAAGTTTTCATTTCCCTCAGGTACTTTAAGAATTGGAGCTTGTACCAGTGCCTCTTTTAATTTCCCAAAGGAATTTTCACATTCCTCAGTCCAATTGAATACTTGATTCTTCCTAGTCAATCTGGTTAATGGAATTGAGATTTTTGCAAAATCTTTTATAAATCTCCTATAGTAACCAGCCATTCCCATGAATGATCTGACTTCAGTGACATTAGTAGGCCTTTTCCAAGCTTGCACTGCAATGACTTTATTGGAGTCCACAGCTATTCCTTCTGCTGATATAATATGGCCTAGAAAGTTCACTTCATTCTGCCAAAAAGTGCATTTTGAAAACTTTGCTTTCAAGTCTTCCTGTCTCAATTTCTCAAATACCAAATGCAAATGGTTTTCATGCTCTCTAACTGACTTAGAATAAATTAATATATCATCAATAAATATTAATACAAACTTATCCAAGTATTCTCTAAAAATCCTATTCATCAAATCAACAAAATAGGAAGGAGCATTTGTTAAGCCAAATGGCATTACCAAAAATTCATAAAGCCCATATCTGGTGTTAAAAGCTGTATACTTGATGCTTTCCTCTTCTACTTTCATCTGATGAAAGCCTGAAGCTAAATCAAGTCTAGAAAATATTTTTGCACCACTTAATTGATCAAAGAGATCATCAATTCTTGGTAAGGGATATTTATTTTTAACTGTGACCTTATTTAATTCCCTATAATCAATACATAATCTCAGAGATCCATCATGCTTCTTGACAAAGACTACTGGTGCCCCCCATGATGAGCTACTGGGTCTAATAAAACCTTTTTCTTCTAGTTCAACTAATTGCTTTTTCAATTCCATCAATTCCTTAGGCCCCATTCTGGTTGGTCTTTTAACCACTGGGCTAGCTCCTGGAATTATTCTTATTGAAAATTCAACTGGCCTGTGATTAGGAACTCCTCTTACTTCCCCAAACACATCTTCATATAGATTAACTATGGGAATCTCTTCTAATGCAGGCATGGGTTTTTCATTTGACAATGCAGAAAGGTTGGCTATACTTCTGTTTTTGTTTGCCTCACATAGAACAGTTATTCTTTGTCCATCAGAAACCTTCAATGATATGGTGGATGTCTCCATATTTATGATAGCCTTATATCTACTCAACCAATCAACTCCTAAAATAATTCCTATGTCTGGATATTGCAACACATATAGGTTTGACTCAAACACATGTCCTCCTATATTTAGTCCCAGTTGCATGCACATCATACCCATAACACATGAACTACCTATAGGGCTTTTAATTAGCAGTGGTTTATCAACAATCATACAATTCAATTTTAATTGTTGTGCAATATCATGAGAGATCAATGAATGGGTAGCCCCAGTATCATATACTACTGTTAAAGGTATTGAATGGATAAGCAAAGTACCTTCAACTTGGCCATGCCTTTCAACATTTGATCCCTCAGCTGCCTTGCCTTTCCCTTCCAAAGCCCCTAATTTTCCTTGCTTAAAATCTGGGCAGTTCCTTTTTATGTGACCTTCCTTCCCACAATGGTGACAATTGAAGGATGCTGGTCTAGGATTGGTGCACCTATTTTTCATGTGCCCTTCTTGTCCACAGTAGTAACAAGTGATCTTCTTCTTAACTTCAGCAGTTCTAGCTTCTTCTGGTTTCTTGGTGGAAGTTATGTCTGTTTTCTTTTTATCATAAGGGTGGAATTTACCCTTTCCCTTCTTGTTCTGATTATTTTTGAATGCTCTGAAATTTTCTCTAGCTTTATCATGTTGTTCAATGCTCAGAGTCAAATCCAAAACTTGATCAAAAGTTTTATCCTTATATGGTAGCATGGCTCTACTAAGGCTAGAGTTCAACCCTTGGATATATCTGCCATTCTTAGCTTCCTCAGTGGTGATGAGCACTGCACCATACTTTGCCAATGATTCAAACTTCTGAGTGTACTCAGTGACACTCATAGTCCCTTGCCTCAATTTGATGAATTCCTCCAGTAAAGATTCCTTAGCTGATGCAGGGATAAATCTGCCTTCCAACATTGCTTTAAACTGATCCCATGTCACTTCTCCTTCAGGTCTTCCAGCTATGATAACTTCCCACCAATCCAAAGCTGCTCCTCTCAATTGCCTGGATGCAATTTGCCTCTTCCTTTGGTCTTCAACTTGCATGTCTGCAAAGATTCTTTCCAGAATTCTAAGCCAATTTTGAACCCCCATAACTCCTTCTGTGCCATCAAAGGTTTTGCCTCCAAGATTAGTAAAAGTCTTGAGTAGTTTGGAAAGTTCCTCATGTGGATTTTCCTGCCTGTTGCCTACTCCATCTCTTATGGCCCTCATGAATTCTTGCACATTCACCATGGGTGGTTCACTTGTTCCTACATTTTGATGTCTGGGTCCTACCATAGCTCTATGGATATAACACTTAGGTTAGTCTGTTTTGCCTAATGCTCTATAGATTAATTCATTTTAATTTATAACTTATTCTGTCATAACAGATATCAATAGTGTAAATATATATGAAAACAAAACATCCAAAGCAGTAAATACTTCTATACATCCAATGCAAACAAATTCATACAAAATTTTTGCTATGTTATTTAACAACATAGCTCTGATACCAAATGAAATGACCCACTAGAAATTTTTTTTTTTTTAAAACATTCAGTGGCCATTTAATCAAGAAAATATTTAATTCAATTTTTCTTCTACCCAGGACCTTTCTGCCAATAAATATTGGTTTAATCATTTTATCTTAAACTTATATATATAAAGATATATAAGTCATCTTCTACCTAAATCAGAGTATAAAATTTTGAAGGTAGAAACCTGTTGAGTATTGCTTAAAAATACTCTCTACATAGCAAAGGTGTTTCTTTTTCAAAACTAGGTTTTTTTTTTCTTCCAATTTTTAGATTAATGCATTATTATTGATTCTATGTCTCAAGGCTCCTATTTTCACATATATGCTTCTGATTTCCTTACTGGGTAACTTTGCCTTTACTTGTGCATGTGTGTACATGTTTCTGTGCAGGTGTGTTCAAACTCAGGCTATAATAAAGTGGATCCTAAGAGAACACAAGCAACATCTAGGCGTAATGGAAACGCGCCTAACTTATACATGAGAAGTCACAAGTTCAAGTGCCATGCTGGTCAGTTCAACCCAATTTTTGTTTTTTTTTTTTGTGAGCAAAACTGTCTGAACCTACCCTATACAAAGCTATGAAACAGGTCTAAAAGCTTAATTAAACTCACTTGGGTGTTGACTTAAGCCAGGCTCGAGAAAATGGCCATGTTAGCCTTATTCTGGTTTGCACTACCCTGATACAAAGTGTCTGCTCTAACATTTTCTTTCCAAAGCAACTTATACCCTTTTATCAGATTTTTATTTTTGACTTGCACAAGGATTCTCTTATGCCAGATCTTTATATATGTATATAAACTACAAATTCTTTCAATCTCAGATTTTCTATCATTTTAGCCTAACAGTTCTTGAAATTTGAAATTCATTTTCTTAACAAAGCATTTTGCAAAACAAAATACATAAGTTCTAACTGATACATATAAATTCAACACTTACAAAACAGCAAATAACATTACATTGGTTTTTCTAAGCAACTTAAACAAATAGCTTAACATAGTTCAACATGAATATCTAATTTAGCTTCAGCAAAGACTTTTAAAAACATAGCATCCAAATCCTAAGCAGTTTAACATCCAAAGCCTGATCAAAGCAATCCCTATTTCCCTGAAAAATCACCATGAACTGCCCCATATAAATATGAGACACCCAATGGTGCATGAACACAAAAGGGTCAGACTATTTGTCTGGTGTGAATAATCTAACTGAAAACATGATTTATTTCAATTCCATTTATATTCCTGTACTTTGCAAGAATAAGAAACTCCATATCTTCTGTGTGCATGTTTTTGTGAAGCATGTGCATTCATATTAGTGCCAAACAGATTATATATGATCACAATGTTTTAGTTCATAGTAAAAAACCACAAGATTCACCAATAGAGCATCAAAACAACCAAATACAAACTTCAAACCAGTTATCATCTCCTTTTCAACTTTACTGGCCATCAGGGATTTTGCCCAGACCTCTACTGAATCTATTCCTAGAATTCATTATCAAATTTCATCAGGGACTTTAGCTACTTTCTTCTTTTTAAAACACACACTGCCTGGGACCTTTCTCTATTAACCCAGCACACTCAGGCCCCTGGGTATAAATATACCATGTGTGAACTTGCAATATTCCCATTGCCAAGCTATACTTTGGTAGCCCTAAGATCCCAAGTCCTTAGTTAAATTACTAAGTGTTTTAATATTTTTCATAGCAGTGCTAATCCCTTCTGCATCTCACTTCTTAATCAGAGAAACATAAATGATGCAAGCAACACATATTCATCCAGAGTTTGGGTAAGTTAAATTCTCAGAAGCAACCATTTTATCATAAAAGAGTGAGGTGACTTCTTAGCATATTGTCTTGCCTATGGGTTTCACTGGATCAAGATGTAAGCATATGGTCCTGAGTAATTTTCCAGATATTTATATATTTTTCCCTACCTCTGGTTCAATCAGATTCATGATCTGGCTAAACCACAAGTATATTTGATTTGGGTATTTCATAAAACATAGAAGCTCAGCACATGTACAACATTGCACTTCTACATTTTCTTTTGTTTTAATTAATATGAGGCATAAGCAACAACACAATGTCACATCCCATATTTCTTTCTGCCTTTAGACCATATACCCACTACTTGAATCTGGGGATTTTACAAACAACTTAAAAAGAAAACTTATCAAAGAAAACACCCAGTTTCAAAGTTAACCCATATCTCAGACAAACATTTTTTAGTTCATAAATCCATGACTCTTATTTTTCCTGGGTAAATCAGATAGAGATTTTACACTTAAACATAACTTGTAAAGAAAATTAGTTCAAACTGGCTGCCTCAATATTCAGGTCTTAATGCCAAAATTTTCAGTGAGATTACTCACATTAATCCTTCTTCTTCCTATGCCTTATGAACCCCTTTTTAGTCTTCTGCCTTCTCCTATTTTCTCTGGTTTATACTTTGTATATTTTCTTTTTAAGTGGTAGAGCAAACATAAAACCTTACCACACCAGGTCCTCTTATATGAACTCTGGCTGCTACTAGGGTTTTAGGAGATTACCAAATGCCAATTTTACCCTACCAATTATGATCTGCCTCTTATTCTAACATTTTAGAGAAAATGGGTAAATAGTCATGGTATATTTTTCCAGAAAATATACCTCATTGCCCCGGTCATGTTATTTGCATGATTTCTTCTCTTTTCTTTTTCTTTTCTAAAGTAAAAAGGAATTGCTAAAAATGGATAAAGTACTTATCCAATAGCTCATACCATTTTCATGCAAATGTTAATTTTTCTTTTTATTTCTGCCAGTATTATTTTGTGCCCATGTATAATACATGTATGTCTACCCTGGCCTAAGTCTCTTTTTTTTTCAAGGCTTGATGATTTCTGCCTACATGCATATATACTTGTAATTCATATATCCTATTATTTCTATTGATTGTTGCTTATATTATCACACAGAAAACTGTGTACATGTTTGTGCACTGCCTGTGCACATGTGCATGTTTTATACTTGGTATCAGCATGTTAGCACCAAAATTGGTCACTAACCTCGTTCAGAAAGATTGTGTAGAGATATAAGTGATGAAAGCAATTAAACAGAGAAGACAAACTTAATTCAAGTGCAGAAAGTAAGAACACCAAATTTATAGTGGTTCGGCGTAATTGCCTACGTCCACTTTGCTCAACTTTATTGATTTCCTTTATGATTGATTGATTACAAATACAATTCGTGAATCAAATGCTTGAATGAAGGTGTTTGAGTAGAGAAGATGAGTCTTGAAAATGGCAGAGTCTCCCCGTATTTGCTCTCCAAAAAAGGATCCCTTTCACTGTGACCCTGCCCCTCTATTTATAGGCAAAGATGGGCTGGACTTCCCAAGTGGGCTGATTGCCGAACGTTCCAGCCCGAGTACAGTGGTCGCCGTATGCCGAGCAAGGTTCGCCGAACGAGTTCCGCCGAACCATTCCTTCTATGCCGAACGGTGTGCTGGTTAGTCGTGTTGAACGTCTTCTGGATGACGAGTATTACGCCGAACACCATAGGATGCCGAGTACTCTTGTATGCCGAGCAACCTTGATTCCGAGCGACCTTGTATGCCGAACAGCCTTGATGCCGAGTACTCTGGTATGCCGAGCAGTCTTGCATGCCGAGCAGTCTTGATGCCGAACAGCCCTGATTCCGAGCGACCTTGTATGCCGAACAGCCTTGATGCCGAGTACTCTGGTATGCCGAGCAGTCTTGCATGCCGAGCAGTCTCGATGCCGAGTACTCTGGTACGCCGAGCAGTCTTGATGCCAAGCACTTATGGGATGCCGAACACCAGTCGACGCTGAGCATAGGTTGTTGCCGAACACTATTTGGTGCCGAGTACCCTTGCTGCCGAGTACTACGCCGAGTAGTCTCGATGCCAAACACTGCTGAGTATTATGCCGAACACTCCTGGACACCGGATACCAAGGACGCCGAGTACTCATGGATGATGGTTGCTTCGCCGAACATTCCTGGATGCCAGACACTCTCTGATGCCGAGCACTAGTTGCCTGGTCAAATCCCCAGGAAACACTTGCCCCCCAAAGTGTATTGCGTGGCCGAACGTGATGCGCTTTGAATCTGGTACAATCTACCTCGGGGGTACCCTCTCGAGAATGCTAGCAAAGGGAGGTGCGAGACGAACAAGCTTGGGATGCCGAACGACACGTTCTGAGCCGAACGTTCCCAGCGTGCCGAACGTCATTCCACCCTAACGCCGAGTACTCCGGTATTGACCGGTTCTACCGGGAATGGCCCCTTCGACTTCCTCCATTTCCCTCTATAAAACCAGTCCCTTCTCTTCCTTTTCTCCTTTTACTTCTTATTTCCTCCGTTCTCACAATTCCGTTCAATCGTCCGAATTTGAGACTTAACTACTTCATCTCAATCTTCGATCTGCACACTTAGGTATTTTTCATCGTAAACTCAAACGAGATGTTCGAACGAAGTCGTGTAGAGGGTTTTTGTATAGCTTGTCTGTATTGCCGAACAACATTGCGTGGAGGGGTTAGGAGTATGTCCGCTTGTTGCCTTAGTCTCCTCGTGTTGGATCGAGGTCAAAAGGAAGAAAAAGAATGAGAGGTGTTGGAGAGGGTAATGGCGCCGTTCTCTGCTCCGGCGCATGTGGTCATGTGCCGGTCGGTGTAACGGTTAGTTGCCGAACGGTACCTCAGCCGGTCAAGGCCAGGCCGAACGCTCACTAACAAGTCGAACTATAATTGAGCCGAACGAAACAAAGCCAATCAATGCCCAAGCGCCGAACATTTCACATGCCGAACAATGCAATTGCCGAACACTTGACATGCCGAACAATATAATTGCCGAACACCTTTCATGCCGAACAATATAATTGCCGAACACGTTATATGCCGAACAATACAATTGCCGAACACCTTTCATGCCGAACAATATAATTGCCGAACACCTTATATGCCGAACAATATAATTGCCGAACACCTTATATGCCGAACAATACAATTGCCGAACACTTTACTTAGGACGATGAACATTACTAAAATGCCGATCAGTATAAATGTTAAACTACACTTAGGCCGGTCACTCTAGAAATCATATGTCTTTTGAACCTGAAACTGTAATTACCTCAAGGCGGGCCTTTGAGACGGTCAGCGATGACGGTCTTCGAAAGCGATGATCCGCAGCTAATTATTATATCTTTATTGCTGTCTTTACACAATTGCTTGCACTAGTTCACACACCACGTGGGGGGAAAATTCGTGATGCTGATTCTAACGCTCAACGTTTTTCAAGTATAGCTTTCTCAAGCATTTAGCCAGGTTCATTATTTATTCGGGATGTCGGGAAAATCTAGTTCTGCCACCGTATCTGACAGGCCTGGGCCGTCAGCAAAGCAAGGAGCCGCAGATGCTTCCAATCCGTCAATCTCTCCCGCTCATAATCTGGCGCCCGATGCTCTAGAGTCAACCATCTTATTGGACAATCCGGTCGATTCTCAAGCCTCGAGGATCAACGAGGCCGCTCTGCGACGGATATGTTCCATTCACGGAATTCCCTTTACCGACGTGTTAGTTCCTTCGAGACACGACCGTCCTCACTTGCCCCCGGTCGGGTACACAGCCTGCAACAAGTTCATGTGCTGGATGGGCAGCGTGCCTCCGTTTAACCTATTTCTCCGGGATGTGCTGCAGTATATAGATATCGCTCCATCGCAGCTGCACCCGAATGGTCATGCGTTCCTATATGGGACTTATTTACTCTTCATGGCTGTCTTCTCCAGACCTCCAACCCCCGGTGATATTCGATACATTTACATGTTCAAGAGACGGAAAGATAGCCCCTCCTTCATCTTCCTCGAGCCGTATCACAAGTGCCAGATCTTGACAGGGGCCTGCAGCAAGTTCGCCCTGTACAAACAGGAATGGTTCTATGTGCGATGCCCGTCTGGTTTCGCTAGGAGATGGGTTGAAGGCAGTAAGTCTCTCTGCTGAACCGTTACTTGTACTTAATGGGAGTCATGTTTTTTCCTAACTCTTCATCTCATCTTTTCAGGTATTAACCCGCGTCCGGAAGGCCGAGGATATTCTGATGCTGTTGACGCGATTAGAGCTCTCCCGGCCGAGGACCGAGATATTCGAGCTATCATTTCAAATGAATCGCTGTCGGGGTTCGGCTTGCTAGCTCCTGATCGTCGGGTCAGCCTTCCAGAAGGCGTTACAATTCCCAAACCTCCATCCGGTAAAGGGAAAAAACTTGCCGGCCCGTCGTCACGTCGCGCTCCCGTCGCGCACGAAGAAGGCGAGCGTAGAGAGGGTGATGCACCCGACACTCAGGGCGAGAACGTGGGTCCTGCTTGGAATCCGGCAATCGAAGTCCAGGATATTGAGACGTCATCCTCCCCTTCGAAGGGAAAGAAAAAGCTGAAATATACGGTTCAGAAAGAGAAAGTCGGCGACACCTCAAAACCTACGCCTATCCCTCCTGAAAAAGAGGCTTCTTCACAGCGTCTGGAGAGTTCTCTAAGGGGTCTCTCGAACCTCTCTATCCCCGAAGACATACTTAATTATGGGTTCGATGATCCTGAAGCTCTCAAATTCTCGTCGCCCGCTAGAGGCAATGTAGGAGTTCAACTCCCGGCTCACAGAGATAATACCCCGATTAGCAAAGACAAACGAACGGGTCCGTCGGGGGGAACACTTAGGACACACACGCACACGCGCATTCCATAGCATACTTCAAGTCTTTTTAATTCGTGAATTCTCCTTAATTCGTTGTTATCTTCCTTCTTTGCAGGTGATATGGGCCGCTCCCACGGACTTGATCGCCTTCAAGGGTCTTCAATATTTCATCACTCCGGACGGGATTCCGGTTCGGGCAGACGCCGGGACCGAGGTGATTATGAGGATAGGGACAATCGTCCGCGCGAATCGTCTCATCACAAGAAAGCGCACTATCAATCTTCTCAGTCCCGTGATCTTCCTCCTGCAACTGAGCCGGATAAAGAGAAGTCTCTGCAGAAGGGCTATCAGTCAGATGCTGCTCGAGAACAACATTCCAGTTCATCGAGTACGAGGCAAGTTCGGGAGCCGCGTAAAAGAACGGAATTCTCTAAGCCTCCTCCTCCTGCTCCCGCCGTGGACCCAACCGTTGCGGAAAAGATGGTCGACCTTAAGGCCAAGTTTCCGAAGATTTGTTTTGACGGTTTGAAATTCCTCCCGGCCATCCATCACATTCCTGGGCACGTGAAGCAAAGTGCCATTGCATGCAACAATGACGTCTATGTTCAACATGACGCATTCGTGCACTTGGTGGAGAAGATATCAGAAGTATCTGTTGAGCGTCAACACGAGATTGACCGTCTGACTCTAGAGGCTGACAGCGATAAGAAAATCATCAAACTCCAAGACGAAGAGCTCGCCTCTTATAAGTTAAAGCTAGAAGCCGCTGAACAAGGCGCAAAAGATACTGCCGAGGCAGTTACTCGCTTAGAGGTGGCTCACAAAAAGGAGCTTGATGAAGCAGTTCAGCGCAGCGGCGCCCTTGCCCTAGAAAAAGACTCTGTTCAAAAAGAAAGGGACGTGCTCGCTATTCAAGTCAAAGAGCTGAAAGAACAACTCTCCAAGGAGAAAGAAGACAAAATAGCCGCTCAGGAAGAATCACAGCGGTATTGCGATGAGATTGTTGCTACCCGGCTCCTCAAGGCAAAGCTCGACGGTGAACTTGCCGGGGTCGAGAGAATGAAGGATGAAGCCCGTGAGGAGGGTAAAAGAATGGCTGAGGAGGAGCTTGATTCTCGCCTTGAGGCGGCCGCAGAGGCTGGCAGGGAAGAGGTCAAAAGTATGTTTGACCCGTTGATTGCCGAGTACGGAGCCCGCGTCCTTATGCATCGCGACCTAACATTCTTGGGCGACGGCTACCATGAATCCCTGGCTGAGGCATGGGAGACTCTGATAAAGATCAAGAAAGTCGAATCA
Source organism: Allium fistulosum (assembly GCA_030737815.1). Lineage (NCBI taxonomy): Eukaryota > Viridiplantae > Streptophyta > Magnoliopsida > Asparagales > Amaryllidaceae > Allium > Allium fistulosum. Next base: position 244,376,812 of record CM060902.1, read on the forward strand.
GGCTCCGAAGAAATTGACGAGGATGCACTGGTGAAGGAGTTCCTGAGGGGGAATGAGCCATCGGATTTATCCGCAGCATTGGCTCTCTATGGCAAAGGCTCTTCCCCTTCGAAAGAGAAGAACAACGAGGCTGGCCCGTCAGAGGCCGACACTACTACTCCTCACATTGCCGCTCCTTATGCTGCTCAATCGGCCGGTCGGTCGACGCTTGATCCATTCGAGCAACACGCCAGTTATGATCCCGAAGATCCCGGGCTTGGCGTTCATGTGCTGTCACCTATCCTGGAGGGTGAAACCCCGCGCGCCACCGACAGTCAACCTGATCCTGGTAGGATATTCTTCTTTCTCTAGAAATCGAAGTGATCCCGTCGTTTTTCAACAGTGGTTATTTGTTCTAATGCCCACTTCTTATATTTCTCACAGGTTGTTCTGACACTGAGCCAACTCCGAGGAGCGACGACGCCAAGGAGGAAGCGGGGAAAACAAGCGACGCTGCTCACGCAGAGGTGACTCCCGGCCCAGACGCTCAAGTGATCGGGGCGCTTGATGATGACAAACTTGACACCTCGTCTCCGGCCGAAGGAAGCGACGAAGTTAAAATTACTGGCGCCTCTGAGCATACTTCAGAGATGAGCATGAAGGATCGTCTCGCCGACGAGGAGAAGAGAAAGGTCAAAGTCAAGGTTGAATCCGAAGTCCTGGAACTTACTGACCCGCGGAATAGACCTTTGAAAATCATTCTCCCGGGCAGGTCCAAACCATTAGATGTTCCGTCTCCTACTCCTGACTCCGTCTCTCTAGCAAGCAAAAAGTCCAAGAAGAAACGTGAGGGAGAGGAGTCGTCGGAGACACCGAAGGCGGACAAGAAGAAGAAGTCGAAGAAATGATCGATGCACTTGTTCAACAAGTTTTTTGCTTAAGTTTGTAATAGTTTCTACCTTTCATAACTTGTAGTTTGTACAGACCCGAATTTTGTAGGAGTGATCTTGTATCCCTATTTTGGACTTATCGAATAAAATTTCAGTTTCTTCTTGTTTGGATGATTCTCTTGTCTTTATTTGGTTTGCTGACACTGTGCTCCTGGGACTTGGAGACTTAAGACTGTTCATACTCTAGTCCGCGCTCTGGGGGCTTAGAGTACTCCGCTCCGTATTCCGGGGACTCGGAGATTGGAAATCGTTTATACTCTAGTCCGCGCTCTGGGGACTTAGAGTATTCCGCTCCGCACTCTGGGGATTCGGAGATTGTAAATCGTTTATACTCTAGTCCGCGCTCTGGGGACTTAGAGTACTCCGCTCCGCACTCTGGGGATTGGGAGATTGTAAATCGTTTATACTCTAGTCCGCGCTCTGGGGACTTAGAGTACTCCGCTCCGCACTCTGGGGATTCGGAGATTGGAAATCGTTTATACTCTAGTCCGCGCTCTGGGGACTTAGAGTACTCCGCTCCGCACTCTGGGGATTCAGAGATTGTAAATCGTTTATACTCTAGTCCGCGCTCTGGGGACTTAGAGTACTCCGCTCCGCACTCTGGGGATTCAGAGATTGTAAATCGTTTATACTCTAGTCCGCGCTCTGGGGACTTAGAGTACTCCGCTCCGCACTCTGGGGATTTGGAGATTGTAAATCGTTTATACTCTAGTCCGCGCTCTGGGGACTTAGAGTACTCCGCTCCGCACTCTGGGGATTCGGAGATTGGAAATCGTTTATACTCTAGTCCGCGCTCTGGGGACTTAGAGTACTCCGCTCCGCACTCTGGGGATTCTGAGATTGTAAATCGTTTATACTCTAGTCCGCGCTCTGGGGACTTAGAGTACTCCGCTCCGCACTTTGGGGATTCGGAGATTGGAAATCGTTTATACTCTAGTCCGCGCTCTTGGGACTTAGAGTACTCCGCTCCGCACTCTGGGGATTCGGAGATTGTAAATCGTTTATACTCTAGTCCGCGCTCTGGGGACTTAGAGTACTCCGCTCCGCACTCTGGGGATTCGGAGATTGGAAATCGTTTATACTCTAGTCCGCGCTCTAGGGACTTAGAGTACTCCGCTCCGCACTCTGGGGATTTGGAGATTGTAAATCGTTTATACTCTAGTCCGCGCTCTGGGGACTTAGAGTACTCCGCTCCGCACTCTGGGGATTCGGAGATTGGAAATCGTTTATAATCTAGTCCGCGCTCTGGGGACTTAGAGTACTCCGCTCCGCACTCTGGGGATTCAGAGGTTGTAAATCGTTTATACTCTAGTCCGCGCTTTGGGGACTTAGAGTACTCCGCTCCGCACTCTGGGGATTCGGAGATTGGAAATCGTTTATACTCTAGTCCGCGCTCTGGGGACTTAGAGTACTCCGCTCCGCACTCTGGGGATTCGGAGATTGTAAATCGTTTATACTCTAGTCCGCGCTCTGGGGACTTAGAGTACTCCGCTCCGCACTTTGGGGATTCGGAGATTGGAAATCGTTTATACTCTAGTCCGCGCTCTGGGGACTTAGAGTACTCCGCTCCGCACTCTGGGGATTCGGAGATTGTAAATCGTTTATACTCTAGTCCGCGCTCTGGGGACTTAGAGTACTCCGCTCCGCACTCTGGGGATTCGGAGATTGTAAATCGTTTATACTCTAGTCCGCGCTCTGGGGACTTAGAGTACTCCGCTCCGCACTCTGGGGATTCGGAGATTGGAAATCGTTTATACTCTAGTCCGCGCTCTGGGGACTTAGAGTACTCCGCCCCGCACTCTGGGGATTCGGAGATTGGAAATCGTTTATACTCTAGTCCGCGCTCTGGGGACTTAGAGTACTCCGCTCCGCACTCTGGGGATTCGGAGATTGGAAATCGTTTATACTCTAGTCCGCGCTCTGGGGACTTAGAGTACTCCGCCCCGCACTCTGGGGATTCGGAGATTGGAAATCGTTTGTATGAGTCTGTACGCCGCACAGAATAATGTAATTTATCATTCGATTAAGAGATACAGAAACTTCATAGAAAATGTGGCTTCAAGCCTTTATTAATGAAAATCAACTAAATTGTTCGATTACAACTTCAAAAGGAAACTAAGTCATTATTGAATGGAAACATGCGGAAAACAATAATGCCTATAACACGAAAGGGAAACATGCTAAATGTAATAGTGCCGCAAATGTTCACTGTTCCATGCTCGGGGGAGTGTCGTGCCATCAACGGTCGCTAGCTTGAATGTTCCTTCTCCAAGCTTTCGTTCAATGGCATATGGACCTTCCCAGCTGGGATTCATGCGTGATGGTACTGGGAAGACTCGCTTCAGAACGAGATCACCCACATCAAAGATTCTTGGGCGGACTCTGCCATCGTAGTAGCGCTTGACTCGATGTATGTGCGCCGCCGCCCTTAACTCAGCTTCTTCACGCTTTTCGTCGACGCAGTCCAGTGATTCCAGCAAGAGGTTTTGGTTCGTCTTGGGGTCATAGTATGTCACTCGGTGCGATGGAACTTCAAGTTCCACGGGTATCACGGCTTCAGAACCGTATGCCAAGGCGAACGGAGTGTGGCCGGTCGCGGACTTGTGGGTGGTCCTATATGCCCATAATGCCGTCGGGAGATCATCTACCCACTTGCCTCCAACCTTCTCCAGACGCTTCTTTAGTATGGACTTGATTACCTTGTTAACGGCCTCGACTTGTCCGTTAGCTTTTGGGTGTGCAACGGCAGCGAACTTTTTCTCGATGCCGTACTTTAGACAGAACTCTTTGAACTCTCTACTTTCGAATTGCGTTCCGTTATCTGTAATGATGGTGCGTGGAAGACCAAAGCGGCATATGATGTTTCGTACAACGAAATTAATGACTTTCTTAGAGGTGATAGTGGCCAAAGGTTCTGCCTCGGCCCATTTCGTGAAATAGTCGACCGCAACTATCGCGTATTTCGCACCACCTTTGGATAGAGGCAAAGAGCCGATTATGTCGATTCCCCAGATCGCGAATGGCCAAGGGCTGATCATTTGTGTGAGTTCCGTTGACGGAGCCCTCGGGATTTTTGCATATCTTTGACACTTGTCGCATTTTCTTGCGTAGTCCGCGGCATCCCGGTTTACGGTAGGCCAGTAATACCCATAGCGGAGGATCTTCTTTGCTAGCGTTTGCCCCCCAGTATGGTCGCCGCATTCCCCTTCATGGACTTCCCTCAAGACTCGCTTTGTTTCATCATGAGCGATGCATCGTAGTAATGGGATTGAGAATCCTTTCCGGTACATGGATCCATCCTGCATTACGTACCGCGCAGCCTTTCGAAGGACCTGTCGTCTTTCGCTTCTTCTTTCTGGTAAAGCCCCAGTTGTCAGGTACAGTTTGAATGGGGTTATCCACGAGTCCTTCTCGATCTCTGTTTCCAACACAAGATCGATTTTCATCTCGCCCGTACTCGGGGCATGCAAGACTTCCACGGGATACAATCCCATTTGCTGGACATCGTCGGTACTTGCGAACTTAGCCAACAAGTCGGCTTCTTTGTTTTGTTCTCGAGGGATGTGCGAAATGTCATAACGCTCAAGATTTGATAGTAGTTCCTGGACCTGAACGAGGTACGGAGCAAGCTTTCGTCCTTTTTCTTGGTAGTCTCCTCGCACTTGGTATACCACTAACTGCGAGTCACAAAAGATTTCGATTGATTTGATTCCGAGTTCTTTGATAAGCTTCAAGCCAGCGATCAACGCTTCATATTCAGCTTCGTTGTTTGTAGCCGGAAAATCGAGCTTCAGGGCATAACAGATTGATCGGTTTTCCAGAGTTATGAGAACTACGCCCGCGCCGGAGCAACGGTCATTTGATGCACCGTCAGTGTATAACTTCCATCGTATGGGGGGAATGATGTCGTGATCGTCCGGTTTGATGGGTATGGTAAATTCAGCGATGAAGTCTGCTAACGCTTGCCCTCGGATAGCTCTCCGTGGTAAGTACGCGATATCGAATTGGCTCAACTCGATGTTCCATTTTAGCAATCTTCCAGAAGTTTCTGGTCGCTGAAGTACCTGCCTCAGGGGTTGATCGGTATAAACGCCGATTGAATGCGCTTGAAAGTATGGGCGTAGCTTGCGTGATGCAATCACCAAGCAATAAGCCAATTTCTCAATTTTAGGGTAATTCTTCTATGCCCCCGTTAAACGCTTGCTAACATAATATACCGGCTTCTGGACTCGATCCTCCTCACGGACCAAAGCTGCGCTTATCGCATGAGGGGATATAGCCAAGTAAACATACAGCATCTCATGGTCAACTGGTTTAGATAGCATCGGTGGGCTCTCCAGATGCCTTACCAGGTTCTGGAAAGCTTCCTCGCAGCTAGACGTCCATTCAAAATTCCTCTTTCCTTTCTTTATTATGTCGAAGAATGGGATGCACTTGTCAGTTGCCTTGGATATAAACCGACTTAGCGCAGCCACTTTCCCGTTCAAGCTCTGTACCTGCTTTATAGTCCTGGGTGCTTGTACGTCTCGAATGGCTTGGATCTTTTCTGGGTTGGCTTCGATTCCCCTAGCGTTGACGATGAATCCTAAAAACTTCCCTGATGCAACGCCGAAAGAACACTTCAGCGGGTTGATCTTCATTCCATAGGACCTGAGTATGTTAAACATTTCAGCTAAGTCTTGGATGTGGTCGTTTGACTGCCGTGACTTCACGAGCATGTCATCCACATAGACTTCCATGGTTTTGCCCAGCTGGTCCTTGAACATTCGATTCACCAGACGTTGGTAAGTTGCTCCAGCATTCTTTAATCCAAAGGGCATCACTACATAGCAATACAGCCCGACATTTGTAACGAAGCTGGTGTGTTCTTGGTCCGGAATATGCATTGGGATTTGGTTGTATCCTGAGTACGCATCCATGAATGACAATAATTCGTGTCCTGCTGTGGAATCGACCAACTGATCGATCCTAGGCAACGGGAAACTGTCCTTAGGGCATGCTTTGTTCAAGTCGGAATAATCTACGCAAGTCCTCCATTTCCCATTTGCCTTTTTTACTAGCACAGGGTTGGAGACCCACTCCGGGTAGAGGGCGTCGCGGACGAACCCATTTGCTTTGAGTTTGTCCACCTCCTCTCCAAGAGCGGTGGATCTCTCTGGATCCATTCCTCTCCTCTTTTGCTTGACTGGGACGTATTTCGGGTCTATGTTCAACATATGACTTGTGATGGCGGGAGAAATCCCACACATATCAGAATGCGTCCAGGCGAAAACATCGAGGTTTGCTCGGAGGAAGTCGCTAAGGTCTTCTGTCATTGCGGGGCTTAACTGTGATCCGATTTTCAGTATTCGCGAAGGGTCGTCACGGCTAACTGAAATGTCGATTGTTAATTCAGTCGGTGCCGCCTTCTCTTCCCTGGGTTTCTCATCGTCGTCTCTCGGATCTATATCTCCGTAGATCCGAGAACCATGCCCGAGCCAGGGCTCGGGCACTACTTGTCAATTATTCGTGTTGAGGATGCGGACAGGATTGTCCGTACCCTTTCCTTTTTCCCTCCGGTGGGCTTCACGGAGCTCGGCCACATAACAAGAACGACCAGCTGCTTGGTCTCCGTGAACAATGCCTACTCCTTTGTCGGTTGGGAACTTCAAAGTCAAGCACCACGGGGCTAGTGCCGCCCTAAATTCAGCCAGGGCCGGCCGACCCAAGAAAACATTGTATGGAGAGTCCACATCCAAAACTACAAAGGGTAGAATTCGTACCCTCCGACGCTCGCCTTGTCCCAGTTCAACTGGTAACTCGACATATCCCACTGCATCAGTCGCAGCGCCGTTAAAACCGTGGATACGAGCTTTGGATGGTTTCAAGTCTTTTGTCTCTAGCTTCATCTGATCATATGCCTTCTTGAAGATGATGTTGACTGAACTTCCACAATCAATCAAGATTCTTTTTACATACGCTGGTCCGATTGTTGCAGATATGACCATGGGATCGATGGTCGGAGCCTCTATCTGATCAGCGTCTCTATTTCTGAACACAATATCGTCTGTCATCACGCGCTGCTGCTTAGCAGGGGCCCCGTCCTCTACGTTTGAACAGCACTCGAAACCCGCATGCTTCAAGGAGCTCGCATATCGCTCCATCTCTTGCCAGTTCTTATCTGCGGGATGAGGTCCGCCGATAATTGTATTTATAACCAGTCTCCCAACAGTTCGGGCAGGTTCCTCTGGATGACGTGGAGCTGGTGCACGACCTGGGTCGGACGTTCCCTGCCCTCCTTCCTGCGGACCCTTCACAAATTCTTGCAACTTCTTTTGTCTGATCAATTTCTCGATAGCGTCATGTAGGTGTCTGCATTCTTCCGTGTTGTGTCCATAGGTTTCATGGAAGCTGCAATATTTCCCAGTCCGTTTCTGTTCTTCAGTCGATTCTTTCGGACGTGGTTTTCTGTACTGAAAAGTATTGCATGTGGATAGGTAAATGTTCTCAAGTGGGGCGTTTAGCGGAGTGTACTCGTTGTAGCTTAGAATTCTCGACTTCCACTTTCCCGCTTCTTTCCTCTTTCCTTGACTCCTTCCTCCGGACTCTTTGGGCTGCACAGGCTTATTCTGGACGTTGACTTGGACCTTTCCTGAATTGTCTCCAGATTGCTTCACAGCAATGTTGCTCTTAATTGACTCTTGGGCGGGTCCCGGTGCCTTGTCTCGTCGTACCCACCTAGCTTCCTCTCTTCTTATGAACTGGTGCGCCTTGGAGTAGAAACACTCTAGCGTAGTCGGAGGTTTTCCTGCCAGCCAATCCCCGAATTCAGAATCCGGATCTATACCTCTCATCACAGCCATTAGAATTGCGTGGTCGTTGGGATTACTGACTTCAGTTGCCGCAACGTGGAATCTTTGTAAGTACTCATTCAGCGACTCTCCGGGATTTTGGATTACACTCGACAGAGACATCACGTCCTTCGGGCGTGTAGTGTGTATCCTGAACTGCTCAATAAACTTCTTTGCCAACTCCTCGAAATTTGATGCGGATCGCGGAGGAAGTCGGGTGAACCACATAGTAGCGATCCCAGATAGAGTAATCGGAAAGCACCTACATTTGGTGGCATCATTTGCTCTGGCTGAATCCATCATCCATTCATACCTCATTACATGTTGTCTGGGGTCAGTCTTTCCTTCGTATGCAGGAATGGTTGGCATGCTAAACTTCTTGGGGTAGGACGCTTGTAGCACAACATCCGTGAACGGAGTATGACTTCTTGACACTCCCCAATCGTCATTTGACAAGCCCTGATTTTCTTTCATCAGTTGCCTGATCATGGCTGTCAGATCGGGTGTCTGTATGGAAGCTGGGAGGTTGGAGTCAGTTCTACGTGCCTGTCCATGCTGATGCCTCCTTTCCTGGCGATCTGCCAATCGTGCGTCATGAGGTTCAACATTGTTAACATCTTGATGATCTGGAGCTCCCTCCTCCACCTGTACTCCAGTTCGGAAGTTTCCAGTTCTGGCTTGGTCGCGGTCTCCTGTTGTTCGAACAGCAGCATCTGCCCTTGCGGTTTCAGTCTTACGGCGTCTGCGCCTGGGTGGCTCATCAGAAGAAGTTGAGCTATCAGAAGAGGAATAAGCAGCTTGATTGCCCCCAGTATTCTGTTGCTGCTGTTGAGTGAGTTGTGCCATCAGGTTGGCATTAGCTTGCATCTGTTCTCCCAGTTGTCTCCTGCTTTCCCTAAGTTCTCTCATCAAGTCGTTGAACTCCACTCTGGTGACAACTGGAGTCTGTTCTTGAGCGGCAATCCCTGCACTCGGGATTGCTGGTTGATTGCTAGGTCCTGCTTGTTGCACGCTAGCAGTCTCTCGGGCATCCGCATTAAGGGAAGCTGACCTGGTACGTGGTCTTGCCATTGTAGAGTTATTGGTATGAACTCTGAGTAGAATCAACGGATGTCCTATCAGTAAGTCGGATCTTCTTTGGGGGATTTGTTCAATCCAGTAGCTTCAAAGCAGATCCTTGAGGTCTGAGAATTCGATTCTCAGTGAAAGCACCAAAGTGTTAGCACCAAAATTGGTCACTAACCTCGTTCAGAAAGATTGTGTAGAGATATAAGTGATGAAAGCAATTAAACAGAGAAGACAAACTTAATTCAAGTGCAGAAAGTAAGAACACCAAATTTATAGTGGTTCGGCGTAATTGCCTACGTCCACTTTGCTCAACTTTATTGATTTCCTTTATGATTGATTGATTACAAATACAATTCGTGAATCAAATGCTTGAATGAAGGTGTTTGAGTAGAGAAGATGAGTCTTGAAAATGGCAGAGTCTCCCCGTATTTGCTCTCCAAAAAAGGATCCCTTTCACTGTGACCCTGCCCCTCTATTTATAGGCAAAGATGGGCTGGACTTCCCAAGTGGGCTGATTGCCGAACGTTCCAGCCCGAGTACAGTGGTCGCCGTATGCCGAGCAAGGTTCGCCGAACGAGTTCCGCCGAACCATTCCTTCTATGCCGAACGGTGTGCTGGTTAGTCGTGTTGAACGTCTTCTGGATGACGAGTATTACGCCGAACACCATAGGATGCCGAGTACTCTTGTATGCCGAGCAGCCTTGATTCCGAGCGACCTTGTATGCCGAACAGCCTTGATGCCGAGTACTCTGGTATGCCGAGCAGTCTTGCATGCCGAGCAGTCTTGATGCCGAACAGCCCTGATTCCGAGCGACCTTGTATGCCGAACAGCCTTGATGCCGAGTACTCTGGTATGCCGAGCAGTCTTGCATGCCGAGCAGTCTCGATGCCGAGTACTCTGGTACGCCGAGCAGTCTTGATGCCAAGCACTTATGGGATGCCGAACACCAGTCGACGCTGAGCATAGGTTGTTGCCGAACACTATTTGGTGCCGAGTACCCTTGCTGCCGAGTACTACGCCGAGTAGTCTCGATGCCGAACACTGCTGAGTATTATGCCGAACACTCCTGGACACCGGATACCAAGGACGCCGAGTACTACGCCGAGTACTCATGGATGATGGTTGCTTCGCCGAACATTCCTGGATGTCGGACACTCTCTGATGCCGAGCACTAGTTGCCTGGTCAAATCCCCAGGAAACACAGCAAATCAATTTCCTATATTTATATTTTTCAATGCAATTTTAAACAAATGCAAACTAAATTGAATCATGAAATTACTCACAAAAATCAGGGTCATCACAATGATTGATTTAAAGGAAGTAAATATGTGTATTTGAACTGTGTTTTAGCATATAGATGGATTACAAGAGTAGAAAAATAATTTATTTAAGTAAGTTATTTATAGCTCTGCTGTATAAACAACAAATTTATAAACGTGTTTAAATGACTAAAGGAAACAATTATTCTATTTTTCATCCATTATAGTTGACTGTTTTGAAATTTAACTTTATAAGTAATTGTAATTAATGTAATTGAAATATTTCAATTAGAAGGGAAGAAAACGTTGATTGCAATTAATAGATTTAATAAAAGAAACGCACCTTTTGTGTTAAACAAGATTGATGTTTTAATGGAAATAAAAGATCATTGTGGGAAAACCAAATTGAACGTTTTCATTTTTATAGTAAGTAATTTTATTTATTATGCATAGATAAAAAAAACTAAATGCATACAAATTTGAATATTATTTGAGTTAATGAAGTTAATTTGGTTACGTTTCACAAATTGAATTTCAAAAAGGTTGTGCAATGTACATGGTCCATTCATTTCTTTTGTTATTAATTGTTGCATGTTTTGAGACGTATAAAAATAAACTTTCATTTTAAGCAAGAATGATTTTGGAAAAAAAAATTTGAATTTAAGAATAATACAGACACACACACACATATTCAAACTTTTAAGTATATCAGAGGATTCATGGTTTTGTAAATATTCTGGAATCAATTAGAAATTACCTTTTATTAACAGTTGTACATTAATTACATAAGTTCATATATATATTTTTTTACATTTTTTATATATGGTTAAAACTTGTAAATTGGTTGCATTAATGTGACCGTTATAGTCATTAGAAAAGTAAAGTAAATCATTTTTATAGTGCACAGATAGATATATATTCATTAAATAATGAAATTGGTTTGAGTAACGTAAATAAATATATAGATTGATTGGTTGATTAATTGATTGATTGATTGTTAATTGATTGATTGTGTTAATGTAGTATGCAAATATATTGACATAAAACGAATGTTTTAATATGAAATTTAAATTATGTAAATATGTGTATATTTGGGTTTATTGATATGAATTAATTGGAGTGAGTTTTGGAATTTGGACCCTAAAGGTTTGTTTATAGGTTATATGTGGTCTCTTCATTTGCTTTACATTATTATCACCTCCATTCTCTCTCTTCCGTTTTCAAGTTCATAACGTAGTCTCCACTTGTGCATCCATTTAATTATTAGCCTACTCATTCGTTTCTTATTAATTAGTAATAACCTCATTTGATTTATTTCTAATTAATAATTGCCTCATTCTTTTCATTTGTTTCTCCTTTATTCGTTTTCTCTTTTCAAATGCTTTACCTGAAGTTTTTCTTTTCTTTTCTATTTTTCCGTTTTTTATGTGAACATCAAATTAATATTCATGCCATCTAATTAGCATTTACTATTCTCCGTTTTTGAAGTTTATTTTACTTATGCATCATTAGTTCTTGTAGCTTCCTTTCATTGGCAATTCTTTCTCCTGAAACTTCATATTTAAAACGGAAGATTTATTTTTATCTTTATTGATATATTTATTCCTTTACTTCACCTCTTTCAATACTACCATTTTAAGACTATTCGTATTTTTACTTTATTTCAATTCCTAGTTTGTTCATATATACTCTATTAGCTTTTCATTTGTTTCTATCGTCATTTCTGTAGCCTCATTTCATTTTTCAAATCTCATCTTTTGTAGCTTCATTTCTCCAAACAAACTTCCATCTCATTTTTTTTTCCTCTCTTCATTTTCTTCCTTCTTCATTTTTTTCTTCTTCTTCAAATCTCCTTCTTCTCTTTTTTTTTTCTTTCAAAGCTTTTTCTTATTCTTACTCTTCAAATCTTCTTCTTCTTTTAAAGCTTCTTTTTTTAGCTTCGTTTTCTTTTTCAATTCTTCATCTTCCTTGAATTTTTTTTTTCTTCTTTTCCAAACATTCTTCTTTTTCCAAATCCTTTTCTTCAAATTCAGACCTATACAAACTTCTCTGTCTCTTCCAAAAAAAATTCTGTAAAAAAAAGAAGAAGATTAAAATAGCAAGGAAATAAATCAATAGGAGGAAGTAGTAGCGGATCCAAACCCGACTAAGAAACGGAAATCCATGAGGTGAGTGTTTAAACCCACTCATGAAATACTAAAATTTTATTGCAAGTTAAACCAGGTCATATAGTGATAAAGTTTTGATTGTTGGTTTGGAATTTTTATTGGTATTTAGTTTGAATAGCTAAATTCCAATATGTGATGACTAATAATTACTATGACATGTTATTGAATTGGTTGATTTGTTGAATTGATTGATTTGAATGTTGATTGTAGGATGTGATGGATGCTATTGTGATTGAATGTGTATTTGTTCATTTATTTTGATATATCCTTGTTATCACCCTATAGTTTATTGTAATCATATAAATTTTCATACTGATTATTTGAGCACTGAATAAAGATATAAAACGGATGAATTTCATGTATTTACATGAGAGGAAAAAAAACTAGTATGTTTAGACTTACCATTTGAACCATAAAAATGATTTTGGGAAATAAACTGTCGTTACCTTATTTGAAAGTTTCCAAAATTAAATTTTGAAACATTGGGAAGTTTCCATAAAATTGAATGTTGAAACTTTGAAACATTTTTATAAATCAAATCTCTTGAACTATGAAATTTAATTGGGAATTGTTCTGTAAATTTGTAAGTTACTAGAATGGATCTATTGTGAAATCTATTGTATTTTGAATATGGAAACAATAACATTTCCAGAAATTTGAACCTTCAAAAATGTAGTTATTTGCATACCTTATTACATCAAATTTTGATTTAGTTTGCATAAGAATTTTAGTTCTGACTCGAGTGTTTTGTGTTTTCCTTTACGCTCGGGTCAGACCGAGCGATACAGCATTTGAGACTCACCCTTGGAGTTTGGAGCTTCCTTTGGAGATCCAACTACCGCCTCAGCTTTCAGCTCTTCTAGTTGATTTGTTCAGAGAAGTCATCTGTTGTACTGGAGACTTCACTGCATTTGAGATATTCTGCTGTATTTTATTTCTAACTCTCATGTTTATATAGTAGCTTCATGAACTACTATTTTATCTATTCCGCTGCGTATTATTGTATTATTCTGTGTCTGTGATTCTGTGATTGATTTATTTACTGCATATGCTGAGTTTTTGCAAATTTAAATTAACAATCTGATATTTTGAATTATTCAAGTCAGACATGTGTGGATTTATTGTCGATTTGAATGGTCCAAAATAGCGGGATGTTACAGTTGGTATCAGAGCTTTGGCTCTAGGCAAAACCTAGCATATATAGTAAATTTATTTACAGAATCACTTTCGTTCGAGTTTGAATTTTTTCCTTTTGACTCGATTTCCTTTGAACTTTGGAACGTTCCTTGCGGTTCCAAAATTCATTCTTGTCTATCCCTATTTGTATTCTTTTGATTATGGAGTATCCCATAACTCCACTTTGAATGATCTCTATAAGAATACGCGATCCCGCCAATCTTTGGATGATTTGTAAAGGGGTGGAACTCCTTTACAATTGGCATTGATTCACCGGAGATTTATATATCTTTGGTTTAGATACCGCTATCTCTTGCGATCGAATGTTGGTTTTTCTTGGAATTCTGCATCAATCTTGTTCCTGAAGTCACGGTTGACCCGGTTAAGGTCGCCCGCGACTTGTATAAGTATATCCATCTCCTATTTTGTAAGTTAATTGTCTCATCTTCGTTCAAGCCTATCTTCGAATCAGAAATTTTATTTGATTAGAGTTCCTCTAATTTGAATCTCTATCTTTGTTGAAATCCATTCTCAAATCATCCTTTGAAAATCGGGTTTTGTATTCTAGAAATTGTTTTCTAAACCGAAATTATTATTTTGATAAGTATGATTTTATTCTATATATAAAATTGAAATGTTTTCGATAAGGATTATATACCCTTTTAAAATAAGAATTTGAGGTTTTTGAAAGGATTTTGAAAAAAAAAATTATATAAGAAATTTGATCTATCTAAAAATGATTTATAACTAAAGGATTTTAAATTTGAAATTCGAGAATTGAACTCCGGTATTTTGTAACTGGTTTTAAGATTTTGAAATATATAATAATAATATGATTTAAAAGTATTTTCCAAATAAGAAATGTTTCAAATGATTTTAATGAGTTTCGAATGATTTCGAAGAAATTTCAAAAAGAAGTTTGAGAAAATAGAAGTCCAAAACTCACTTATGTCGCTGGAAAATAATTTCGGTGATGAGTGCACGCATCATCGACATTGATTTTCGAGTTTCAGAGTGAGGGATAGGCCACTTTAGTAGCATCGCTATGCGAGTGATTTTGCGAAACCAATTTCGATTTCAAAATTTTGAAGTATGATTTGATATTCGAAAGATATATGTAAATGTAATTGAAACGATTTAAAATGAGCCGGTGTTCAGCCCTCGAGTTTTGGATTTGATATAACCCTATCTATTAAAATTGATTTACTAATTTGTTGCTGATTTCCAACTCTTGAATTTGAAAATGATTTCTTCAACTATTTTGAAGGTTCGAGCACTTCCAAATCAAGGTTAACTTTTCAAAAGCTAAGAATTTTGAAAAGTATAAAGTATATAAGTTGGTATGAATGTTAAAGTATGTAGTAATATGATTTAAATAAGTTGAAACTGTTTGTTAAGAAAATGAATAAGGCAATTTGAAATTTTTCTGATATGAAATTTAGATTTGAAGCGTTTTGAAAGGAATTTGATCTTCAAATATTTTGAATAAAAATTTAGTTTAAATGTTTTAACTTAGTAACATCTTCATGAAACTATATATTTAACATGTTGGAATAGATACGTAAGTTGTACGTATGCTGTTTTATTCGCATAATTAATCTAATCCAGGTTTGAGTACACAAGTTCGAGGTGAATTACACCATTTCGTGTTAGGATTTTTCATTCGATTCTTGATGGTGAATATTGGATATGGATTTTGGGCTCGATTCTAGAATTCTCTATCATAGTATATGGCTATGCAAGGAGACTGATGGCTTCTAGTCGAGAAACCATATCGAAATCCGCATTAAGGAAGTCGAATGGACAATACTAGTTCGAAAGCGAACTTGTGTGATCGAGCGAACGATCAAATGTGATTTTTGCGGAATGATGATGTATGTACATCTTATATTCTAATATCATTGATATATTTTGACGCTGAAATTGAAAGCTGTCAGGATAGAATATCTTTGCTTAATAAAAGAAAATTTCCAATTTAAATTACCAAGATATATAACCCATAAATGCAAAGATATTCAATACCATATGGCTCTTCATACAACAAAATTTATTTTGAAAAAAAATTGATCCTTATATAACATGGACCTTATGTAAGTATAAGTTGATTTTGAAAACATTTGATTTTGGAAATGAATTGGTTGACTAAAATTATATTGATTTGGAAATTTGGATTTATTTTCTAAATATATTATTTTGGAAACTTTGAAACTAACGATATTTAATTTGAGAAGAAATAATTTGGTGAAATTGTATATGATTTTGAAATTGAACTGATATTGAAACAAATTGAAATTTGAGAACCTTGTGTTACTAAATACTTGATTTGGGAGTTGTCGAACTTATATAAAATTGATTTGTATGAGTATGAAATTGATTCGAAAACTATGGATTTGAAAAAGGGTACTCAATTTGAAAAATGAAATCTTATATAATTAAAGTCTATATAAGTGTGATTTGATATACTTTTGATTTTGGAAAAGTATTTGATTTGAAATTTAAATCTTATATATAATGGATTTTATATAAGTACGATATTTGATAGTGATTTGAAAGGGTACTATATGATACATATTTTCGAAGTAAAGATATGGAAAGTGCCTTCTCCTTGATATCCGATTTGTGGCCACATCTTGGATTCATTCTATCGATATTATTCTCTCTGAATTTTGGTTTTTCGGATATGATACTCGAGTGTCCTTCGAATTCCATGGCGTTACCCATGGTCTTACGAACTCGACTGCATAGCGTAATTCGCAAGGCAGTGATTGCTTAAAAGGTACGGATGTTTCCTGGGGGATCCAGGCGTAACCATTGTGTATCTGCGATCTATGGTCGTGTTAGTGGCGTAAACCGCAAGGCAGAGATTGCTTAAGGGGTATGGATGTTTCCTGGGGGATCCAGGCGTAACCATTTTTATGTATCCTGCGGTCCACCGTTTTGTTATCATGGCGAAATTCGCAAGGCAGTGAATGCTTAAAAGGTACGGATGTTTCCTGAGGGACCCAGGCATAACCATTGTGTATCTGTGATCCATGATTTGTTTGTTTGTTTTTGTTTGGATTGTACTTTCCATATCTGTTTTTAAAAGTTTTCCAGTATTTTCATTGGGTGTTGAAACAAGTCTACTAAGTACCTGGAGAATTCTAGTTTTGCGCCTGATCAACGCACTACCAGAGTCTGCAGGAACGAGGATAAACTTGTTGAAACATCGAGTTATAAAAGTATTTTATTATAATAGTATTTTATTTTAAAAGTATTTCCAACAAAGAAATTTTGATTAATATTTGAAGTTGAAATTCTTATGGTTTGAATTAATTATTCATGCCCGATACTATTCTTTTGAATCTACCTTATCTGCTCAGCTTTATTTATTCACTTATATTCTGTTTTTCCAAATCCTCCTTCTTTTCCTTGTTGACTATATCTTTTTTTAATGATTATTGATTTATTAAAGATGTTTGAAGAGTATTTTGAGATTTAAAACTAATAAATTTATAAATAATGGATTTAAGGTTTTCAAAGACTTTTAAATGGTATTTATAAAGGAAGCAAGAAATTTCATTGATGAATCTTTGTAAAGTGTTAAAGATGATTGATTTGCAAATGAAGATTCAAATAAATATTTTAAGTAAAGTTATATGTGTTTCTTTGAATGTATAATTTTAAGGATATTAAATGATTTGGGAAATTTATTTTAGTAATATGCTTGAAAAATAAATTGGAATTGCTATTTGGAAGTCATGTTCTGGAATATTTACTTGATTACGAAGTACTAATAGTTGTATGTGATATATTTGTTTCATAGGAAGTGGAATTTTATAAATATTGATTGCAAAATAGTATTTATAAATAAAATGAATTTAATTGGAAATTTGAGAACTCAAGTTACGGGATTTTGAAATTGTTTTTCAAGTGATTAATGAAATATATAAGAAATTGAAAATAACTTGTAAATATGAAAAATTTAGAAGATATAATTATTAAACATTTTGTTAACTGAAGTGAATAAGATAAACTTGTGTAACATTCAAATTCATTCTATAAAACATATATATAACTTACAAAAATGTTAAAGTTGAAAATGTTACAGAGGAATATGTAGTGGAATTATACAGGTAAAACTTAAGTAATGGAAGTGTTCAATGGCATTATTTCAAAATAAAAATTTTGATGTACAAGAAATGTTATAAACGTAAGTTAATATTGTGAAATAATTTATGTAAGTACATGAAAGAAAGAAAAAGACATTGTATGAATGAATGAAAATAAATAAAAAGGTAAATAATGATGTGAAAAGAAATCAATTGAATAAACATAAATAATATGTCGAAATTATTGGTTGTTTTGGCTTATGGGGTGTTTTATTTTTGAAATATGATACATATATTGTAATTATTGATATTATTGTTTTTCCGGACCTCTCTATACAAAGGAGACTCTACCGAAATTTTTCAAAATTTAAGACTTAGATTTTTTTTGTTGAATTGGAGTTATTTTTTTTAATTTTTATTAAACTTAAATATGTAGGTTTAATTGTTTATAAATTGACTGTTTCAATAAAATATAACAAATTTTTGGATTCCTTCTTATTTCTTTTCGGGGACGAAAAGTTTTGAGTGGGGGAGATTGTAACAACCCGTATTTTTAAACATTTAAAAGTAGTAAATTAAATAAGATTTTTTGAATAAAATTGTTAGGAATAAAAAAAATTAAGATTTTATTTATACCAATTTGATTTTAATACAAATTATGAGCTTAATTAAAATTTCTATTAATGTCATATGTTTGCAACAATATAAGGATGATAAAAAAATGTTAGTGTGTATTTTAATAATATTGGTTTGAATGATATTTGTAATTGTCTGAATGTAAATTTCCAATTGATTAGAATAATAAATGTTAATAAGAAATAATAAATGTTTCTTTATTAAAAAAAAGAATCATAAGTTTATTTATTTGAAATGTTTGGTAGCTGAAAGATTAATTGCAGAGATGAGAAACTATTATTTGGTAAGAAATGTATAATTTCTGTTTGTATCCAATAGTGCATAAATATGTTTCAATCACTGTTTGATAGGAAATAATTGTTTTATTTCTCATTACCTTTATTTTTTCCATTTTGAAATTCACCCTTGTAAACAATTGAAAATAATGTAATTGAATAATTTCAATTAATGATAGAGAGGACAACAAACTGTAAATTAATAGGTGTAATTAAACGTAGCTTATGTTTTGTGAAAATATAAGGAAAGTCGGTTTAATGAAAAGAACATTTATAACAAATAAAATGGATGTTTCATTTGTGAATGTAGGTTTAATTTCATTAAAATAAAGAATAGGATGATTGATTTAAAGGAAGTAAATATGTGTATTTGAACTGTGTTTTAGCATATAGATGGATTACAAGAGTAGAAAAATAATTTATTTAAGTAAGTTATTTATAGCTCTGCTGTATAAACAACAAATTTATAAACGTGTTTAAATGACTAAAGGAAACAATTATTCTATTTTTCATCCATTTTAGTTGACTGTTTTGAAATTTAACTTTATAAGTAATTGTAATTAATGTAATTGAAATATTTCAATTAGAAGGGAAGAAAACGTTGATTGCAATTAATAGATTTAATAAAAGAAACGCACCTTTTGTGTTAAACAGGATTGATGTTTTAATGGAAATAAAAGATCATTGTGGGAAAACCAAATTGAACGTTTTCATTTTTATAGTAAGTAATTTTATTTATTATGCATAGATAAAAAAAACTAAATGCATACAAATTTGAATATTATTTGAGTTAATGAAGTTAATTTGGTTACGTTTCACAAATTGAATTTCAAAAAGGTTGTGCAATGTACATGGTCCATTCATTTCTTTTGTTATTAATTATTGCATGTTTTGAGACGTATAAAAATAAACTTTCATTTTAAGCAAGAATGATTTTGGAAAAAAAATTTGAATTTTAGAATAATACAGACAAACACACACATTAATATTCAAACTTTTAAGTATATCAGAGGATTCATGGTTTTGTAAATATTGTGGAATCAATTAGAAATTACCTTTTATTAACAGTTGTACATTAATTACATAAGTTCATATATATATTTTTTTACATTTTTTATATATGGTTAAAACTTGTAAATTGGTTGCATTAATGTGACCGTTATAGTCATTAGAAAAGTAAAGTAAATCATTTTTATAGTGCACAGATAGATATATATTCATTAAATAATGAAATTGGTTTGAGTAACGTAAATAAATATATAGATTGATTGGTTGATTAATTGATTGATTGATTGTTAATTGATTGATTGTGTTAATGTAGTATGCAAATATATTGACATAAAACGAATGTTTTAATATGAAATTTAAATTATGTAAATATGTGTATATTTGGGTTTATTGATATGAATTAATTGGAGTGAGTTTTGGAATTTGGACCCTAAAGGTTTGTTTATAGGTTATATGTGGTCTCTTCATTTGCTTTACATTATTATCACCTCCATTCTCTCTCTTCCGTTTTCAAGTTCTTAACGTAGTCTCCACTTGTGCATCCATTTAATTATTAGCCTACTCATTCGTTTCTTATTAATTAGTAATAACCTCATTTGATTTATTTCTAATTAATAATTGCCTCATTCTTTTCATTTGTTTCTCCTTTATTCGTTTGCTCTTTTCAAATGCTTTACCTGAAGTTTTTCTTTTCTTTTCTATTTTTCCGTTTTTTATGTGAACATCAAATTAATATTCATGCCATCTAATTAGCATTTACTATTCTCCGTTTTTGAAGTTATTTTACTTATGCATCATTAGTTCTTGTAGCTTCCTTTCATTGGCAATTCTTTCTCCTGAAACTTCATATTTAAAACGGAAGATTTATTTTTATCTTTATTGATATATTTATTCCTTTACTTCACCTCTTTCAATACTACCATTTTAAGACTATTCGTATTTTTACTTTATTTCAATTCCTAGTTTGTTCATATATACTCTATTAGCTTTTCATTTGTTTCTATCGTCATTTCTGTAGCCTCATTTCATTTTTCAAATCTCATCTTTTGTAGCTTCATTTCTCCAAACAAACTTCCATCTCATTTTTTTTTCCTCTCTTCATTTTCTTCCTTCTTCATTTTTTTCTTCTTCTTCAAATCTCCTTCTTCTCTTTTTTTTTTCTTTCAAAGCTTTTTCTTATTCTTACTCTTCAAATCTTCTTCTTCTTTTAAAGCTTCTTTTTTTTAGCTTCGTTTTCTTTTTCAATTCTTCATCTTCCTTGAATTTTTTTTTCTTCTTTTCCAAACATTCTTCTTTTTCCAAATCCTTTTCTTCAAATTCAGACCTATACAAACTTCTCTGTCTCTTCCAAAAAAAAATTCTGTAAAAAAAAGAAGAAGATTAAAATAGCAAGGAAATAAATCAATAGGAGGAAGTAGTAGCGGATCCAAACCCGACTAAGAAACGGAAATCCATGAGGTGAGTGTTTAAACCCACTCACGAAATACTAAAATTTTATTGCAAGTTAAACCAGGTCATATAGTGATAAAGTTTAGATTGTTGGTTTGGAATTTTTATTGGTATTTAGTTTGAATAGCTAAATTCCAATATGTGATGACTAATAATTACTATGACATGTTATTGAATTGGTTGATTTGTTGAATTGATTGATTTGAATGTTGATTGTAGGATGTGATGGATGCTATTGTGATTGAATGTGTATTTGTTCATTTATTTTGATATATCCTTGTTATCACCCTATAGTTTATTGTAATCATATAAATTTTCATATTGATTATTTGAGCACTGAATAAAGATATAAAACGGATGAATTTCATGTATTTACATGAGAGGAAAAAAAACTAGTATGTTTAGACTTACCATTTGAACCATAAAAATGATTTTGGGAAATAAAGTGTCGTTACCTTATTTGAAAGTTTCCAAAATTAAATTTTGAAACATTGGGAAGTTTCCATAAAATTGAATGTTGAAACTTTGAAACATTTTTATAAATCAAATCTCTTGAACTATGAAATTTAATTGGGAATTGTTCTATAAATTTGTAAGTTACTAGAATGGATCTATTGTGAAATCTATTGTATTTTGAATATGGAAACAATAACATTTCCAGAAATTTGAACCTTCAAAAATGTAGTTATTTGCATACCTTATTACATCAAATTTTGATTTAGTTTGCATAAGAATTTTAGTTCTGACTCGAGTGTTTTGTGTTTTCCTTTACGCTCGGGTCAGACCGAGCGATACAGCATTTGAGACTCACCCTTGGAGTTTGGAGCTTCCTTTGGAGATCCAACTATCGCCTCAGCTTTCAGCTCTTCTAGTTGATTTGTTCAGAGAAGTCATCTGTTGTACTGGAGACTTCACTACATTTGAGATATTCTGCTGTATTTTATTTCTAACTCTGATGTTTATATAGTAGCTTCATGAACTACTATTTTATCTATTCCGCTGCGTATTATTGTATTATTCTGTGTCTGTGATTCTGTGATTGATTTATTTACTGCATATGCTGTGTTTTGCCAAATTTAAATTAACAATCTGATATTTTGAATTATTCAAGTCAGACATGTGTGGATTTATTGTCGATTTGAATGGTCCAAAATAGCGGGATGTTACAAAAACCATCCTTGATTCCAGTGCTCATGAAACAAGTCCAACCGAACTACCCGAGCCTTCTGATTTTCATGGGAAAGATGCCAATATGGAAGGACAAGAAGGGAAAAAGCAGGTCCCACAAACTCCAGCTGTTGTTTCTCAGGTATGGGATTCTTTTTCCAAATGGCTTTCACTTCAAGATAACAATAGTTGACATCTTTTTTATTTTAGATAAAGTAGAAATCTATCCAACTTTATAAAACAAAGCTTGATAGAAAACAAGTAGAAATAAATAGCTTGTATAGAGAGTTAGATAAGCAATTAAAAGTACACAATGCTCTCTCTAACAAGTATCATAAGCTTAATAAAAGTGTCGTGGTGTTAGCATCCTTCAAAGACCAAGAAGCTGCCTCCCAACAGAAGAGGGCATGCCTTCGATATGACAAACTTCTGGAAGAAAAACGAGAATTAATAACACTCTTTTGGATGTTGGTTGAAGAAAGGGACATCCTAGTAGACTTCTTATACAAAGCCCATTGCAGACACCCATCTGTTGATTTTTCATATTTGGATGATTTTAGTGGGGGTCTACTTAAGCGTCTACATAGGAGATATTTAGATGAATTTGGATCTGATCCACATCCGGGGGATTGCTAGAATTTACCGCGAGTCAAATCAATCCCTCACGAGTTGGCTCTAGAAAACTCAAATATTATAAGGATAATTATTTCTGAGTTATTCAAAAGTCAATTTTGTATGAACCGGATGAATATTTGTAATTATGTAATATCATTGATTTGTAAATTTTTTGTGCTAGTTTCCTTTTATACTTATTCGTGTATTATTACGTTATCACAGAATAAATGTCTCTTAGGCAGCCTTGTTTCTAGAGATTATTTAAGCAAATATATCAAATTATAAAGAGATTATTTAGAAAAGGCTTCACTCTTGAAATCCTCAAAATTGGCTAGATACCGCTTTCTTAAAGACTTGGAGATACTTTATATGGAACATCCCCGCCTTCATTTCAATTTTCTTGGTGAAGAAAAAGAAAAGCTTCTCATGGAAATTTAAACTTATCATACCAAATTAATATGCAGTCATGATAGTCCTCCTGCCGAAGAATGGTACTATAGCAAATATCCTCTAGTTATTACCCCGGAAGGATTTAATGCCCCTTTTGATTCGACAATTACTCTTTTAGCTAATTCCTTGAACAAAGTCAAAAATGCTGTTTCTCAACTTTAAGTTTAATAAAACAAGAACTTGATTATAACAATGAAATTGTACCTTTTGTTTCATTTCTTTTTTTTGTAACTAGGAAAATCAGTTCAATCACTACCGACATGCGATTCCTGAACAGTAAACCTAGGGAATAGACAACTGGACTGCTACAACTGCTATTCCAAGCTAGCCAGACCTTTCAGTTGACCTGGTGTAGGAGGCGGAAAATGAACCTCAAACCTCCCATGTGAAAGGTGTAACAACCCAATATTTTTGCAAATATTTTTAAATTATTTTAAATTAAATTTTATTTCAATATTTTATTTTTAAAACATTTTAGAAGTAAAGTTATAATTTTACAAAGTTAATTGCATTTGTGTTTGCAATTTTTAATTCTAGTTTCAATATAATAAACTATTTTCTTTATTTACTTTTTATTTTTCCTATGAATAATTATTTATTTTCATTTTCACTTTATTTTGTTTGTCTTTTATTTTTATTTACTGATTTTATTTTGTTTATTTTGAATTAAAAAGAATTGGAAATTCAAAGAGGCAAAGTCCTTTCATTTGCTTGACTTTTCATTTCTAGTCTTTTCATTTTCTCTGGCCGTTCCAAACTTGATTGTAGCCGGGTACTTCATTTACATTTTTCACGTGAAAACTCCTTCTCAACATCACAAATTTCGGCCATAGCAATTTCTGAAATTTTGGTAAGCAATGGCCTCCTCTTTTCTCCATTTTTTTTCCATTGATTTTTGCTTGTTGCCTTGATTCCTTTACACATGTGCGCGGCTTAACCCTCCACCATCTCCTCCACCAACCACCACCACTTCCTTCCCCACATCATCCATGGCCCGACCATCTCCTCCTCAGACCATAGATGGCCGTGACCTCCATATGTTGCAAACTCCATAAAACAATGCAAAACTCTTCAAAAAACTACATAGTCGAGCCCTTGACTTCACCATCCCCTTCATTGTAGCCACGGCCACCACCCTAGATCCACCACCACCTATTGACATGACCCATGACCATAATCACCTGACCCGTAGCAGCCCCTGGCCTATGACGACCGCCCATGACCCCTGCACTGAACATAGAAATAGTGCGCTGTAAAGGGTGCCAAGCAGCCATGGACGGTTGCCAAGGTTAAGTTAAAACAGCAGAATCTATCGTATAACTCATAGTGCATGGATAAAATATAATAGAAAGTATATATAGTGAAGCTTTACAGAACAGAATCTCTATTAAACCACATAATAGTTTGGTACAACATCTGAATAGTCAATACATCAAGCCTCACTACATATCACTCAGAGAATATACAAGCAGCGGAACATCCAGTACATATAGTAAGAAACTAATACGCAAGCCTCCAGCTCGTCTTCGTCATCAGCATCGTCGGTCACTAAGAACAGCACCTGTCACCTACTACCTAGTCTGCCCATCCCAAAATGGATGAACAGCCCAAGGTAATAAGAGTGGAACATAAAACCTTGAGTCAGACAACAGTCTTAGTGAGCGGTAAATTAACTAACAATATACCAAAAGAGCATAAAGGAAAAAGGAATAGGAATCCAAACCTCCCACTCCACCTCTTTCTACAGTGATAGCCCCCAGACACACTAAGCAGAAATAAACATAGAAAAGCAGACATTTAAAGTAAAGCAATTATCACTCGAGTCAAGGTCGGTGTTTTCCAAGTACAAACCCCCAAGGCCTAAACCAAGATCGGATAAGCACCCAGAAAACATTGCTCTTGAGACTGAATGACGATACAACCAAACATCCATGACTCTGGCTATCACTGTTATCATTGCTTCGACACCACCGTTAATTGAATGACCGGCACATTCTTTTAGCCGTCCGTCAAGGGTTAATGGCAACCCCGGTTCTAGACATAACTCCGCACGTCGTCGCAGCCCGTGCCTAGGACTATCGAATCTGCCCAGAGTACTCGACTACAATCATAGTCTTTAGGGACTATCGAATCTGCCCAACGTACTCTTGCTTTGAGCCTGCTAGAACCTTCAACAACGATGAAATCTCAGCCTTCTAGTCATCCTCCTCGACGACTATTTCCATACTAGCTCAAGCGCCTCTCGAGCAAACCATTATCCTCAACTCGAACCATTTCACCAAGTTATCAACATGCTTGGAATGATCCCGTCTGGACTAAACCAAGGCTATCTCATACCATGCCTCGCTTCATCTCATCATAGCAAAGCCTCATCTCAACATCAACATCATCAAATCTATCCATATGAGCTTCATCATCCGCCACATATGCCACGAGCAGCTTTTCCAATTCAAGAGCCTTTTCCTTAGCTTTTGAATCATCTTCGACTAACTTGTCTAAATCAAATCATCAATCAACTAACACATAACAATCAATCAAGTCAATCATTAATCCAAGTAATCAAGCATTCAAACATGATCAAATAAACAATTATAACAATAATGGCAATTCTGTAAATAAAGAGTCTAAATCTAACAAGTATGAATCATGAGCAAAATCTCTACAACTTGATGAATAAACTTGCATAGGTTAACATATAGTAAAATGGATGTCAAATCATCATGAACAATAGATCTACACTTAAGTTTATGAAAATGCATGGAAATCACTATTTT
Organism: Allium fistulosum; assembly: GCA_030737815.1. Lineage (NCBI taxonomy): Eukaryota > Viridiplantae > Streptophyta > Magnoliopsida > Asparagales > Amaryllidaceae > Allium > Allium fistulosum. The sequence continues at coordinate 244,402,708 of CM060902.1, forward strand.
AACACCAAATCAAGCCATCAATCCGATATACTCCTTTGGATCCGTGTGAGAGATAACCACCACTCACCAAATCACCTAAACACCTCAAAAGCAACACACTTCAGATCTGGACAGCAAAGAATCTAATTCGATCTATCACAATCCCGCTTCAAACGATAAAATCACTCTTCGAAGAATGTAGATCTTCAACTTTAGCTCTTGGATCTTCGATCTTGGATGGAAGGAAGTACTAAATCAAAGTGGAGAAAAGAAGTGAAGAAGCGTAGAACTCGAGCTCTCAAAATGGCAACACTTCATCGCTTCGAAATCCGGATCCCAAAAATGAAGAAGAACCCGCCTATTTATAGGCTGAATTCCTTAGGTCGTTTGCTTGCTATTAGGTCGTCCACGACCTAAGAAACCCCACGACCTAAGTCTTAACGACCTACCAATCTCACGACCTACGACCTACTAATCTCACGACCTAACGCATGCGCGCGACCTAACAGCTTAGCCTCTATGCGGCCTAACATAAGTCGTCTATGACCTAACGACTTATCATAAGTCGCGACCTAACAACTCACGCGACCTAACAACTCACGACCTAACATTCTTAGGTCGTCTAGCGACCTAACTAACACGGCATAGACTCAACGACCTAATCACTTAACACTACTGCACGACTTACGACCTAACAAAGATGCGGCTTAGCGACCTAACAGAGTCGCGACCTAACAAAGTCGCGACCTAACTATACTCATGTGTGCGACCTAATGACCCAACGACTTAACTTCCTTAGGTCGTAAACTCACTCAACCCCTAGGTCGCTAACTGCTACCACCAGCTTCCTTAGGTCGTTACCGACCTATCCTCCTTAAGTCGCTAACTCGCCCAGTTTCTTATGCCGCTAACTCTTAGGTCGCCGTCTTCCTTAAGTCGCCTATTCCTTAGGTCGCATATTTCCTTAGGTCGGTCAAATCCTATAGGTCGTGCCAAACTAACATACGACCTAAACCACTACGCAACCTAACTATCATACGATCTAAGCCTTACCTCGCCCAGTCCTTAGGTCGTTAACTACTACCAATATCTTCCTTAGGTCGCCAACTCCTATAAGTCGTCTAATTCTGTAGGTTGCTCCAATCCCTTAGGTCGTTCACTCGACCTAACCTACCCCACGACCTAAGCTATCACATGACCTATACTCTGGATGACTCAACAATACCAACAGTCTAATAACAACTGTTTAACGATGTTTCGATCCGTAAAAATACGGGTCGTTACATTCTCTCACCCTTAGGAATTTCGCCCCCGAAATTCCAAACAAACAAGAGCAATCAAAGACTATTCTGCACGCCTACCATCCATAGCAATCAACAAACCATGCATCCAATTCTAGCTTAGCATGCAGAATTCTAAAACTAGAACAAGTTACAATATCGTGAGATGACACGACACCTTATGGCCATACCTTGAAGAGTTCAGGATGAGCTGCCTTCATCCACTCTTCCACCTTCCATGTACAGTCGTTATCATCATCACTCCATTGTACCTTGAGCAACCTAACTACCTTCCTCCTAAGCTGTTTTGTGTTAGTTTCCACAACACGAAGCGGTTTACGAGGTCTCTTATCGACTGGATCAATCTCGAAATCTTCACAACTATCAGTAGAAACCACTGTATTCGAGTCGAGCACATACTTCCGTAGATACGATACATGAAAAACATTGTGCATACTTGACATCTTTTCTGGTAACTCCAATCTGTAGGCGAGCTTTCCAATTCGCTCGATAATCGGGAATGGTCCAACAAATCTCGGAGTCAATTTTCCTTTCTTCCCGAATCGAATAACATTCTTCAGTGGAGAAATCTTCACAAAAACCATATCACCTACGTCGAATTCCAAATCCTTACGACGCTTATCGGCATAACTTTTCTGTCGGTCTTGGGCTGCCTTCATTCGTTGCCGAATGATCTCTACGCAATCCGAAGTCTGTCGAATCATCTCTGGCCCAAGTATCAGCTTTTCTCCTATTTCTAACCAACATGTCGGAGAGTTACACGGTCTTCCATACAATGCCTCATACGGTGCCATACCAATGCTTGACTGGTAACTGTTATTATACGAAAATTCCACCAAATGAAGGTGATCTTCCCATGATCCTCCGAAATCTAAAACACAAGCTCTAAGGAGATCTTCCAAAACTCGATTGACTCTCTCAGTCTGACCATCTGTTTGAGGATGATAAGCTGTACTCAAACACAACTCGGTTCCCAAAACTTCCTGGAAGCTCTTCCAAAATCCACTAGTGAACAATGGATCTCGATCGCTCACTATACTCTTTGGAATACCATGGAATCGAACTATCCACTTAACATACAACTCAGCCAACTTTGATGCAGTCCTAGTTGATCGAACATGAATGAATCTTGCACTCTTAGTCAAACGATCTACGATGACCCAAATCCCTTCATTCCCCGTTCTGGTTCTAGGTAACCCATCGATAAAATCCATCGATACTTGCTCCCACTTCCATGTAGGAACTTCTAATGGCTGAAGCAATCCACTTGGCTTCTTCTGTTCGGCTTTTACCAACTGGCAGTTCATGCACTTGGAAATAAAATTTCCAACATCCTTCTTCATACCTTCCCAGTAATAGGTCCTCTTCATATCCCGATACATCTTATTTCCACCTGGATGAATTGTCAACTTCGAGTGATGACTTTCCTTCAGAACTTCATTTCTCAATTCATCTATATCGGGAACAACTAGTCATCCTTGCTTCCGAAGCCAACCCTCTCGATCGACCTTGAATCCTTTATCCTTTTCTGGGTCCAACCCAGATTCCAAATCACGGATAACCTTGACAAGCTTATCGTCTCACTTTTGGCTCTCGCCAATTCTTTCCACAAGAGTAGGTCTTATCGATAAGTTTGCCAACATCTCAGGTTCCAATTCACATCTAGGCCTGAAGTCAAATCCAGCTAAATACTCGAGATTCTTCCATTCTGAAAACATGGCTCCTAATCCTGCATGTCTTCGACTTAACGCATCTTCCACTGCGTTACCCTTTCCCGGAGTATAGGCTATACCAAAATCATATGATGCTAAAAACTCTAGCCATCGTTGCTGCCTAAGATTCAAGTCCTTTTAGGAGAAAAGATACTTCAATGACTTATGATCTGTAAACAACTCGAATCGAACTCCCAATAGATAATGTCTCCACATCTTCAGAGCAAAAACAATTGCCGCTAACTCCAAATCATGATTCGGATAATTCCTTTCATGCGGCTTCAGTTGTCGACTTGCATACGCCACAACTTTACCCTTCTGCATCAGCACTGCTCCAAGTCCAGTACCACATGCATCGGTGTAAACCACCATCTCTTCATTTCCACTTGGAATAGTCAAAACAGGAGCACTTGTCAGTCGCTCTTTCAGGATTTCGAAAGCTTGCTCACACTTAGCATCCCATCTGAATACTTGGTTCTTTTTCATCAATCCTGTTAATGGTGCAGCCACCATGGAAAAGTCTTTGATAAATCGATGATAGTATCCTGCTAATCCAAGAAAACTTCTCACATCAGATGCATTCTTAGGTCTGCCTTAATCCAGGATTGCTGCTATCTTGGCGGGATTAACCGCTATTCCTCTTCCAGAGATAATATGGCCTAAGAACCTCACTTCGTTCTTCCAGAAGTGACACTTCGAAAACTTAGCCTTCAACTGATGTTTACGTAAGATTTCCAAAACAATACGCAAGTGCGTCTTGTGCTCTTCTTTAGTTCTGGAATAAATCAAAATATCATCTACGAACACGAGTACGAACTTGTTCAACTAATCTCTGAACACTCTATTCATAAGATCCACAAAATATGCTGGTGCATTAGTCAATCCAAACGGCATTACCAGCCACTCAAAGAAACCGGATGGTGTCCTGAAAGCAGTCTTCGGCACACTATCCTTAGCCACTCTTAACTGGTGAAATCCCATTGCCAAATCCATCTGAGAAAACACCTTAGCTTCGTGAAGCTGATCAAACAAGTCATCTATTCTCGGCAATGGATACTTGTTCTTCTTAGTCACTGTATTCAGCTCACGATAATCCACACACAACCTCAACGATCCATCCGCTTTGGTTACAAACACAACTGGTGCACCCTATCCGGACACACTACGCCGAATGAATCCTTTCTGTAAAAGATCATCAACTTGCACCCTCAACTCTTGTTGTTCTCTAGGCGCCATCCGCCTAAGAGGCATCACAACAGGTCTGGCTCCTTCAACTAAATCGATACGAAACTCGATCTCCCTATGCGGTGGTAACCCTTTGACTTCATCAAAGACATCCTCAAATCCATTAGCGATTGGCACAGATGACAGTCCATCCCGTGGAACAACCAGCGAATACATGAAGCTCATGAAGACGCCTTCCTCATGCTTACATCGTATCACAACCTTTCGCCCCTCCACATTCTCGACTGTCACCTCCAACCTTTCACAATCAACCTTTGCCACATACTTCCTAAGCCAGTCCATACCCAAAATAATTCCAAACCCCGCAAAGTTCAGAACAAAACAATCACAAATAAAAGAGCAATCATGACTCGATACAATCAGACCACGGCATAGCATACACAGATAAGACGAACCCCCAACTGGATTAGTCACAACCAATGGCCTATCAACAATATCCGGTTCTAAACCCAACCGGCCTACAAGTTCATTACAAACAAAAGAATGCGACGCCCCAGTATCAAATAACACTCTAACTGGAACACCACATATGGAAAGAGTACGTTGAACCACCACACTCTTTCCTTTCTCTTCAGCGGTAGGAGCTTTCGAAGATGATGGAACAGCCCCCAAAGCATAAGCTTGCACAATCTGCTTGTCCTTCCACGGTTCCGGACAATTCTACCTGATATGCCCCGGCTTGTCACAGTTGTGACACTTAACCGGCACCTTCCGATTCTTGCAATCTCTAGAGAAATGGCCCTTCTGCTGACAATTGTAGCAGGTCACTTTGCCCTTCGGCTTCTTCTGGCCATCCTTACCCTTTTGCTGCTGCTGCTTCCTCTTCTTGTTTCCACCCTGATGTGGTTTAGACTCTTCCTTGGTCACAGCAACAACAGATCCCTCTTTAGGAAACAGATTCTCGTGCCTGAGAGCTTTCTCCACAAGCTTCTCAAATGGATCGTCCAAATGATCCACCAACTGCCTCCCAAGATAACTGTCCAAGCCTGTCACAAACTTCTCGTTCTTCTGATAAGGAGATTCAATATACGACCGGGCATACTTGGACAAAGCTTCAAACTCAGAAACATACTCAAGAACTGGTCTTCCACCTTGCTTGAGCTCCACAAACTTCTTGAACAGAATAGACTTCTGAGCTGTAGAAATGAATTTAGCTTCAAATCTGGCTTGGAATTGCACCCAAGTAATTTCTTCCTCCGGAGTATCAATGGTGATAGAGTTCCACCAGTCAGAAGCTCTCCCTTGAAGCTGTCTTGATGCTAGCTTCCTTTTGGTTGCATCCTCGATTCCCAAATCACCAAAGATCCTTCTACAAGCATCTATCCACCTCTGGACTTCGATGGTTGACTCTGTCCCTAAGAAAACCTTTCCTCCAAGAGCAGTGTAGTCTTTACACAGCTTAGCAAAATCCACCAGTTTTGGAGTTTGAACTTGAACTCCAACATCTACCGATGGCCCCGGAGCTGGCATCCTTCTCATGATCGAAGTCATCATAGCCTCGAACATGGCAGTGTAATCAGCAGCCCCTTCAGCAGCACGGCCTTCCCTAGCTGCTGGTCTCCCTCTTCGACTCATTCTTAATATCTATAAAAAGGAATGATTAATACACCTTGAGAACAACTGGATAAAGAACTCAAATCCTTCTAAGCTACTATATTATATATAGTAATCATCCATCAAAATACAATTACGTCTCTCATACGTAGTTACGTCAGCGAGCGTTGGGTAAAATCGATTAACCAAAGCTCTGATACCAAATGTGACGACCGCCCATGACCCCTGCACTGAACATAGAAATAGTGCGCTGTAAAGGGTGCCAGGCAGCCATGGACGGTTGCCAAGGTTAAGTTAAAACAGCAGAATCTATCGTATAACTCACAACGCATGGATAAAATACAATAGAAAGTATATATAGTGAAGCTTTACAGAACAGAATCTCTATTAAACCACATAATAGTTTGGTACAACATCTGAATAGTCAATACATCAAGCCTCACTACTTATCACTCAGAGAATATACAAGCAGCGGAACATCCAGTACATATAGTAAGAAACTAATACGCAAGCCTCCAGCTCGTCTTCGTCATCAGCATCGTCGGTCACTAAGAACAGCACCTGTCACCTGCTACCTAGTCTGCCCATCCCAAAATGGATGAACAGCCCAAGGTAATAAGAGTGGAACATAAAACCTTGAGTCAGACAACAGTCTTAGTGAGCGGTAAATTAACTAACAACATACCAAAAGAGCATAAAGGAAAAAGGAATAGGAATCCAAACCTCCCACTCCACCTCTTTCTACAGTGATAGCCCCCAGACACACTAAGCAGAAATAAACATAGCAAAGCAGACATTTAAAGTAAAGCAATTATCACTCGAGTCAAGGTCGGTGTTTTCCAAGTACAAACCCCCAAGGCCTAAACCAAGATCAGATAAGCACCCAGAAAACATCGCTCTTGAGATCGAATGACGATACAACCAAACATCCATGACTCTGGCTATCACTGTTATCATTGCTTCGACACCACCGTTAATTGAATGACCGGCACATTCTTTTAGCCGTCCGTCAAGGGTTAATGGCAACCCCGGTTCTAGACATAACTCCGCACGTCGTCGCAGCCCGTGCCTAGGACTATCGAATCTGCCCAGAGTACTCGACTACAATCATAGTCTTTAGGGACTATCGAATCTGCCCAACGTACTCTTGCTTTGAGCCTGCTAGAACCTTCAACAACGATGAAATCTCAGCCTTCTAGTCATCCTCCTTGAAGAGTATTTCCATACTAGCTCAAGCGCCTCTCGAGCAAACCATTATCCTCAACTCGAACCATTTCACTGAGTTATCAACATGCTTGGAATGATCTCGTCTGGACTAAACCAAGGCTATCTCATACCATGCCTCGCTTCATCTCATCATAGCAAAGCCTCATCTCAACATCAACATCATCAAATCTATCCATATGAGCTTCATCATCCACCACATATGCCACGAGCAGCTTTTCCAATTCAAGATCCTTTCCCTTAGCTTTTGAATCATCTTCGACTAACTTGTCTAAATCAAATCATCAATCAACTAACACATAACAATCAATCAAGTCAATCATTAATCCAAGTAATCAAGCATTCAAACATGATCAAATAAACAATTATAACAATAATGGAAATTCTGTAAATAAAGAGTCTAAATCTAACAAGTATGAATCATGAGCAAAATCTCTACAACTTGATGAATGAACTTGCATAGGTTAACATATAGTAAAATGGATGTCAAATCATCATGAACAATAGATCTACACTTAAGTTTATGAAAATGCATGGAAATCACTATTTTAACACCAAATCAAGCAATCAATCCGATATACTCCTTTGGATCCGTGTGAGAGATAACCACCACTCACCAAATCACCTAAACACCTCAAAAGCAACACACTTCAGATCTGGACAGCGAAGAATCTAACTCGATCTATCACAATCCCGCTTCAAACGATAAAATCACTCTTCGAAGAATGTAGATCTTCAACTTTAGCTCTTGGATCTTCAATCTTGGATGGAAGGAAGTACTAAATCAAAGTGGAGAAAAGAAGTGAAGAAGTGTAGAACTCGAGCTCTCAAAATGGCAGCACTTCGTCGCTTCGAAATCCGGATCCCAAAAATGAAGAAGAACCCGCCTATTTATAGGCTGAATTCCTTAGGTCGTTTGCTCGCTATTAGGTCGTCCAAGACCTAAGAAACCCCACGACCTAAGTCTTAACGACCTACCAATCTCACGACCTACGACCTACTAATCTCACGGCCTAACGCATGCGCACGACCTAACAGCTTAGCCTCTATGCGGCCTAACATAAGTCGTCTAGGACCTAACGACTTATCATAAGTCGCGACCTAACAACTCACACGACCTAACAACTCACGACCTAACATTCTTAGGTCGTCTAGCGACCTAACTAACACGGCATAGACTCAACAACCTAATCACTTAACACTACTGCACGACTTATGACCTAACAAAGATGCGGCTTAGCGACCTAACAAAGTCGCGACCTAACTATACTCATGTGTGCGACCTAATGACCCAACGACTTAACTTCCTTAGGTCGTAAACTCACTCAACCCCTAGGTCGCTAACTGCTACCACCATCTTCCTTAGGTCGTTACCGACCTATCCTCCTTAAGTCGCTAACTCGCCCAGTTTCTTATGCCGCTAACTCTTAGGTCGCCGTCTTCCTTAAGTCGCCTATTCCTTAGGTCGCATATTTCCTTAGGTCGGTCAAATCCTATAGGTCGTCCCAAACTAACATACGACCTAAACCACTACGCAACCTAACTATCACGATCTAAGCCTTACCTCGCCCAGTCCTTAGGTCGTTAACTACTACCAATATCTTCCTTAGGTCGCCAACTCATATAAGTCGTCTAATTCTGTAGGTTGCTCCAATCCCTTAGGTCGTTCACTCGACCTAACCTACCCCACGACCTAAGCTATCACATGACCTATACTCTGGATGACTCAACAATACCAACAGTCTAATAACAACTGTTTTACGATGTTTCGATCCGTAAAAATACGGGTCGTTACATGGCCGATCCACTTAACCTTTGGCCGAGCCTAATTGTTGAACCAAACTCCACTTTTTGCCTTGTCCCTTTGTATTCTATGCTTGGTAACTCCTCTGTAACAACCCGCATATTTATCGATTTTATATTTTTATATTTAAAATCGTTAATCGGATGTTAGTCCGAAAAGCTACTTTTTGCATACGGTCAAATTAGGACTCGAGACCACTCCCATTGAGTTCAAAATGTCGTTTGCGATCTTTTTAAGTGTAAACTTCGATATGTTTGGAGCTAGTCAAAAATTCGACCATTTTCACTTTGGGTTTGGGTTTGGTTCAGCCCTATGTTTTAACTTAACACTCCAAACTGAAACCCCCTCTTCATTCACTCCCTCCTCCTCTTCATTTCAGTTCTAAAGAGATTAATGGTGAGTGGAATGGGAAATTAAAACTCTAAAACCCTAGTTTCCATCTACAAATCAAGTTCTAGCTCCAAATCAATAGAAGAAGCTTTGGTAAGTCTCCTCTTCTTCTTCCCCAACTCACTCTCTTATCAATTTCAGAAATTCCTAAACCTAATTTAGGAAATGTTTCTCTTTTTAGCTTAGAATCAAGCTTGTTGAGTTGGGATTGAAAAGAGATTGTCATTGCCATTGTTCTATAGCTCCTTCATACTTGTGCTTGTGTATAAAGGTGAGATTTTTATCTCACATCTAAGTCTTTAATTATCTTCGATTGTTAGGTATGAATTCCTAACACTTATCCTTGTGCAATTCCTTAGTCGTTGTTGCTCGACCGATCGTTATCGATGTCGTTTGGCCATTTTTTGGCCTAGGTTCAGGGAATGCCCTGAATAACAGTTTCAGCCGTCTGAACGTATGGTTCAGACGTCTGAATGGAATACTGGGAATTTTCTTCTCCCAGCATTCAGACGTCTGAATCCAAATTTCAGACGTCTGAATTGGTTCGTTTTGGACCAGAAAAGAAATAGGCTAAAAAGTGCCTATTTCAGACGTCTGAAATATAGCATTCAGACGTCTGAATTCTGTTCTGGAAAATAGTTTATTTTCCAGATTCAGACGTCTGAATTCTTGATCTCAGACGTCTGAATCTGCTGTGTTTTGCCTAGTTGTTTTTTTTTAGCTTGAATATCCAACTCTAATCAAATCGGGTTGATTCCCTTTTTGTTGTTATCATTTACTATCGGCCACTTTGTTAAGTCGCCCACCTATTTTTCCTTAGGTCGCTGGACAGCTTGCCTTCACTAAGTCATACCGTGACGGGGCGCTGCCCCGCACCCCGCCGTGGGCGCTGCCCCCTGGTCGAACCCCGTATTACTCTGCGTAGGCAATCTCATCTGAAAAACATTTGTCAGAATTTCTACTTTGATGGTTTTGGGACTGACTTCTTTGGACTTTACTCACGTCTTCGAACGTGAATTGATTTGTTTCTACCATCGTTTTATGACTTGTCACTTTAAAGATATATGAAGGTTTCAATACTAATAGTAAATATCAAAACTCTTTCATCAAAGCGATTTCAACACTATTTTAAATATCAAAAGTTCGTTTTCTCAAACCGATTTTCAATCTACTAGTATATACAAGCCTTTACTTCACTCGAATGAGAAATCGACTTAAACGACTTAGTAAAACGGGTGGTATGAAACGCTTGCGTTCACTTCGTCGGTTAGCTCTTGGACTTGTTCGATTGAACCCTTTTTGTGACAATTTCCTAGTGAAGATTTACAGCTTGTTCGTAAATATTTAAGTTAAGCAAGTGGTTATGGGACATGAAGCTAAACTCATATATTTACTAGCTTGGTGTGATTGACACTTCCTTATGATCATGACGATCATTTTTGTGATTTAGACTAGCGATTGAGCGATGTCTCTTTGTCTACGTGGGAGACTATACCCCAATCATGTGATGTTTCGCCATCACATTTCTAGGGTAGCACCCTACGGTCTTCGGGCCATTCCTGTGTGAAAATTTAATGGATAGCTTCCATGAGATAGCTTCTCGTCATGTGTTTACGCGTAGGTGAGCTTCATGCTCCCATTCATGTGTTAGGCCTCCCCCCTTTTTTTATGTGTTTTCTGGATTTCTGATGATGATTTCTGGAATTTTGTGCTTCACCAATTTTCATGATTTTCATTGATATGATATCAGTTTTTGTGCATTGGTGAATTCATGTGTTATTGACTTGTTATGAATACAAGTTTAGGGTATGATACCCTACCTTATCTTTGAGAAGATTCTTGTGATATTGATTAATCTTTTGTTGATTATCATTTACATACTTATAGTAGTATGTCGTAATAGTTATTTCATGTTCATGTCATGCCATTTACTTTATACCATATCATCTGATATTTATAGTTAGACTGATCCGTTTATTATTTTCTTATAAATAATACTCGGGTCAGACCGAGATGTTACAGGTGCTTCTGCTTGACTTCTCTTCAGGATATTTCTGACTTTTGGCTAACTACATAGATTTGTAGTTTTTGGATGTACACCTTTGAGATATAGACTCTATGTTGTGTACTTATTCTTTTGTATAGCACGTGATGCTATTCTTTTGTATTATCGTGGATCTTTCTGACCACTACTCTGATGTACACTTTCATGTGTTATATATTTATTCATATCTTCTTCCGCCTTTGTGATATTGATGTCTGTGACTGATTTATGTTATGTTTATTTCTATATTTGTTTCCGAAGATTATATATAGCCACTGTGTGATAGCTTTGAGTTTGTATCGGTATGTCGGATTTCCTCCTTAAATGATATGCATTCTATACTATCTGACATATCGGTACTCGCACAAAGAAGTTACATGGATGGTCGCTCCTCAACAGCCTTATTCTCCGCGCTAGTTGACAGAATTACTCCGTAGTGTTCTTGGTTAGCGTGGGTATAGAGGTGGGGCGTCACATCCTTCCTCTTCATATTCTTGACTTAGCCGTGCCATATTGTGTCCAAACCCAAGCCTTTCCACCAATTTGATCATCATGGCCGAGCCAATTTAGTGTTATGGTCGAGCAAATGTTGAGTTAGGGTCAAGCAAATTTGATTTAAAAGCTTGGTTAAGTCATTTGTCTAATTTTATTTCCATTTTTGTTCCAATAAACTTTGTATTATAAATATATATCTATATTGCTTTATTTTATTGTTGTATACAAGATTAACATCTTGGCTATCTCTCCACTCAAATCAAAGTCGTGCTATCATGCTTTCTGGATTTTTGTTTGTTTGTTTGATTTGCTAACTCCAACGTAAAAAGGTGAGTATTCACACATGACATTTATACTTATATAATTTGTGAAGTGACAACAAGTGAATGTGTAGAAACTATTATATCATGTTATACCTGCCTGTGATGTAAATTATATGATGTTAAACTTAGTTATAAACTTGTCACATCATCTGCTATGTTATATTTTATTATACTGTTTATTTATTTATGTTAATCACACTTCAAGTTCCCTGTAGAATAGAATCACTATGGGTTGAAATGATACATACCCGAATGGAATTTATAATAGGGAAAAATTGTTATGGGCTGAAATGATAAGCCTGAGCAATTTTTATTTATTTTATTTACTTGGGATTGCGGGTTAGAAATGATAAAACCCGGATATTCTTTGTAAATCATGGATTGAAATGATATATTATCCGTATCACTTGACTTAGGCTATAAAATATTATACAGACCCGTGGTTATTTTATATATTTTTCTGGAAATCTTTTAAGTATTTTTAAAATATAAAAATATGATAATTTGATTTAAATTGAATTTAAAATGATTTAATAAAGTAATAATGATTTTTCTATGTATTAAAAATGTTAAATAAATGAATGGAAAAATTGTGATTTGAAACATAACTTAATTTGGAAATTTGTGATGTAATTTTTAAATGGAAGTTTAAGTTAATTTAAAAAAAATGGAAATTAAGTTTTGTTTTGAAATGGAAATTTAAATTTAAGTGTTAAGGTAAATTGTAAAAAAAATGAAAAGAATAAGAAAATGGTACACTTGAATTTAATGAGTGAAATTATTGTAAAATTGGATTTTATTGTAAAAAAATTTACTTTATAAAAATCATAAGTTAAAAGGTATTTAAATGACTATTTTTGAAGTGGGAAAATGTGATTTTTATAAGTTAAAATGATTTAAATTGAAGTTTATTTGTGGCTGGAATTCTATTTAAATTCTGGAAATTCTTTTAGACACTTCAGAAATGCTATCGTTTCTGAAAATGAACTAAAAACTGAACTAATATAATCTGCAACACTTTGTAAGTGCTGTAGTTGCAGAAGTGAACTAAAAGGCTAAAATCAACTAAGGTCTATGACATCACTTTGTAAGTGCTGTAGTTGCTGAAACTAAACCTGAACCCGAAACTAATGAAAGAGCTATTGTAGCACTTGTTAAGTGCTGCAGTTGGCTGAAATGAGATTTTTGAATATAATTGAACTACTGCAGCAGTTTTGTAACCGCTGTCTTTGTTGAATTGAATTAAACCTTTTAACTTAAACCTTGAACTATTACAGCAGTTTTAAATGCTGTCTTTGCTGAAATGAATTGTTTTCAAATATAACTTACAGTTGCATTTCCAAAGTGCCGTGAAAGCTGAAATTTCAAAGTTTTAAAGTATTTAAGTGAATAAATGAGCTCAGAAAAGGTTAAATTTTTGGGAATTGAATATTTGATTTGTAAGTATATTGACTTTACTTTTAAATGATTTAAATGATGTATTTTGATTTAGAATATAAACTATTTTTGAAATTTATAACCACAGGTTATAATAACGATTGGTTGTTAAAGAGACCGAGATCGGATATGGACATACTCTCTATCGATACCGAAAACCACTTTGACAACTGTGTACGTGGTGGAGATTCCAGAATGAAGTAGGATGGTGGCGACGATCCTAAAGGTATATTTATGTGGACCCAACTCCCGTGAGTTGGCATAAGGTGGCTAAAACAAGAGCGATTCTCGGGCCAATGAGGTAGCACCTCTGATCGGACACACTTCTTCGATACCATTCTATTACTTTTGTGATTGATTGGGTGCACCTCTTGATTTGGGAGTGTGGTTCGAGGTGGGCGGTAGTGGCTGCTATGCGTTTCCACCAGCCCGGATGCGTAATTGGTATATCTACCCTGGCATTGCCTTGTTGTGCCGTGTCACCTACCATATCGAGCTTTACTACGAGTTTAGATTTCTCCCGTAGCCTGTGGAGTATTGAGGGTAGCCCCCGATCTGGGAGTATGCTAATACTGGATAGACTACTGGGACTATTACGTGTTAAGGTGGAAAATGTAAAGCCTTAATGCTATTTAAAAGTATGTTTATTTTATAATTAGACATTATTATAATAGCGAATATTACTACATAGTAGATAGTTTAACGAATTCTTAAAGAATGGGAGATCCCAAGCATTCTTTAAGTTACTTGTACCTTTTATTACAGTTCACTTGAGTTGGTTTACATTGTATAAGTATGTATGTCCTGACTCGAGTGTTTGTGTTTTATTTACGCTCGGGTCAGCCTGAGTATTCACAGCTTTGGACTTCACTTTCTGGAGCTAGGAATCGCTGGAGATTCTGCTTATCTAGTTATTTATCTATTTTAGTTTCAGTTGTTCTATTTCAGCTTTTGTATTTGTGGACTTCTATGTATTTGGGATTTCCACTATACTTGTTTCAGAACTGTATTGTTTTAGACTATGTATTTTGTATCTGTTTGAGATTTGTAATTGTAGTGGCTTCATGAACCACTATTTATTTTATTTTCCGCTGCGAGTTATTCTGATATTCTCTGTCTGTGATTCTGTGATTGGTTTTATTTGCTCCAAATTTTATAACAATCAGTTATTTTGTATTATTCAAGTCTGACATGTGTGGATTATTGTCGATTTGAATGGTCCAAAATAGTAGGTCGTTACATTTGGTATCAGAGCTTTGGTTTTTTAGGCAAACCTTAGCCTATGGAGCAATAACTCATTAGAGATAGGGTAGAAATACCCTAGAATGAGTGAAATCAACCTCAAAATCATTTCTTTGTGGGAGAACGTATTTTCAAAGTATAAAATGATTATTAAAAGGATTTTTTTCAAAGATTATTTTGATATAAAATTTTCTTGTTTTAAAAGCAAATTTTCTAAACTTCCTTCTTTTCGTATCTACCTGGTTAGAAATTTCTTTAATTAGGATATTCATCCAAGTGATTTTATCTTGTCTTATCTTATCTTATCTTTGCCTTCTCTGTACCTTCGTCCTAAAATTCATTCTTGATATTTTTCAGGATGAATCGTGGAAATGCCATAGGTAGGGTCGTGGTATTGCCCCAGCTCCTCAACCTCCTGCACATGTTAGGTTTACTGTTCTCCGTAAGGAATTCTCTCAACTGGGTGGAACCAAGTTTACCGGTTCAGAGAGCATTATCGAAGCCCAGCAATGGTTACGGAGTTTAGAGAGGATCTTTACCGGTCTCGAGATTACTAATGCCAAGAAGCGTCAGTTAGCAGCTTGGCAGTTGCAAGAGTCAGCCTTGGATTGGTGGGAGTCTATTACAGCTCACACTAACGAGGGTGATATTTCCTGGGAGCAGTTTAGGTATCCTTTGTGTTATCTTGAATTTTGTTCCCATTTCCTTTCTTTTGAATCTATCTTAAGTTTTGTTTTGTATCTTCTTTCCAGGGAAGCTTTTGTGGCAAAATGGATGCCCGAAGCTGGGAAATCTCAGCTTTATCGTGAATTTATGGATCTCAAGCAAGGTACCATGTCCTTTTCTGAGTATGAGCGGAAGTTCAACGAACTTTCCAAGTTTGGTCCTGGCCTTATTGACACCCAGCTTAAGAAGAATGAGAATTTCATAGTTGGAGCTCGCCCAGAGTTCTACGATCGTCTCATTTCTCATGTTCATGGCACTTTCACCGAGCTTATGGATATGGCTATTCGTTATGAGAACCCTACTTCCAAGGGTCCCGCTGTTGCTAGTACTCCTACATCTCAGTCTTCCTTTGCTAACTCTAAGAAGAGAAAGCCCAATTTCCAACAGCAGAAGAAGAATTGGCTCAAGAATCTGGGTTTGGGATCTTCATCATCTTCTCCTTCTCAGAGGTACCCTATTGACCCATCTACCATTACCTGCTTCAAGTGTGATCAGAAGGGACACTATGCTAATAGTTGCCCTACTTCAGTTGGTGCTGCTGTTCCTCCACCTCAGGGTACCAGGAACAATCTTTATCATGTCTGTCTTCAGCCTGGTCATTTCAAGAATGATTGTCCTTTGTATCAGAAGGGCAAGCCATCTGGTATTTTTGCTATTACCTCTGCTTCTTCACCTGCTCCACCTGCACCTGCTCCTGCTCCTAGTGATAATCAAGGTACTCTTCACGGCACCTTTTCTTTATTTAAGCATCATTTTTGTGTTTTATTTGATACTAGAGCCTCGCATAGTTTTATTTCTATGGCTATTTGTGATAAATTTGAGCACCGCCTTTTCCTGAGTATGCTTCTGTTCCTTTATGGGTTTCTAATCCTATCGGGGGTCCCGCGAACCTTAGTAGGATTTGTAGAGGAGTGAAACTTCTCCATTCTGATTATCGCTTTATTGGCGATTTCTATGTTCTTGGTTTCGATACTTTTGATTTATTGCTTGGAGATGATTGGTTAAGGAATCATGATGCTCATATCTCTTGTAAATCCCGAACTGTTTCTCTTGTGGATGATCGGGGTAATTCTTTGGTTATTCTGTGTCGTATGCCTCATGATTATGCTGGTAGCTTTATTTATTCTCTAGATTCTTCTCCTGTTGATCTTTAGTTGACTCGTATGGTCAAACTTTATCCCGATGTATTTGGTGAAGTCACTACTTTACCTCCTTTTATCCCACTTTTTGGCAAAGTCGAGATACCCAAAAAATTAACTGAAAATCAATGATTATTAGTCATGAGTATCGATTGTGCATTGCAGGTTCACCAAGAAAATCGATGAATTTTACCCGAGTCCGGATCGGGCTGCAATTGATAAGACACGTCAAGCAAGGTCAAAAAAAGCCACGTTCCAAGTTTCAAGACAATCCGAGTTCGTATGACCAAGTTATCGTCGAGGAAAAATGGAGTAAATGGCCCTAAGGTCGAATCCATAGGCCGAGCCTATGATTCGAATCCATCAACATATGTTTGCTCCGAATCATTCGTTATTTCCTTATTCGAATCCATTAAATTGAAGGGCTTTGAATCTATAGGCCGAGCCTATGTTCGAATCCATCAACATATGTTTGCTCCGAATCGTTCGTTATTTCCTTGTTCGAATCCATCAGATTGAAGGGCTTCGAATCCATAGGCCGAGCCTATGTTCGAATCCAACAGTTCGACTCCATATGGTTCACAATCCTCGACAAGCGTTCGTTCGAATCGGTTAAGTTGAAGCCACTTCAAATCCATGATGCTACTTCACCTCGTATCCTTCAGATTGAAGAACTTCGAATCCATCAGGGCGAAGTACTTCGAATCCATGAAGTCGAATTACTTCGCATCCGTCCCGTGACTTAGCTTCGAACCCATCATGCTATGATGACTTAGAATCGATGGGCTATAGTGTAACATGATCGATACGAATGAGCACACGTTCGAATCCATGAGCAAATGAAGATCTTCGAATCCATTAGGCCAGGACGGCTAGAATCACGGAGTCGACCCAGTCAACTCGGAGTGAAAGGCGGATCGATACGAAGAAAACGCGCCACGTCAACAATACCACGCACGAAGCCATCGATTCGACCCTATCGATTCGAAGGGATCGATTCGAACCACTCTTGTCCACCGGAAATGCAAACTTGAATCGATCATAACTTGAGATCTATAAGTCCAAATGCTATGAAATTTTCATAGAAGCTTGAGCCCATGTTGAAGGATGTCCACACCAAATTCCAGCTCGATTGGATGTTTTCTTGATCGATTCGAATGGACTTCGAATCGATCCCAAAGTGGGCCCGGATTTCTTGAAAGCGGGCATGTGGGCCCCCTCACGTACCAAAACTGGTCTCCCCAAATTTTAGGCGAAATATCAGCCTCCTACACCTATAAATAGAGCCCCGGGTCATTCAGAAAAGGGGTGGGACAATTTTGAGAGCTAAAGGGAGGCCAGACTCTGCCAAATTTACTCCAGGTCACCATTGCGTCCTTAGATTCGGATTATAATCATAAAATCTGTTGTACTACGCGATAAGAAATTGTAATCTTCAAGCATCGAGCAATAAAATCATAAAAACCTTGAAGTGGACGTAGGGCGGAGATAGCCGAACCACTATAAATTGTGTGTCACTGTTCATTATTTATGGATTGCTGTTTGTTGCTTGCTTAGATCTGATATTTGTGTTTGAATATTGCTGGTTTGTATTCATACACTGGTGCTTTCACAACACTTGGGGTTTGTGACCATTTTTGGCGCAAACACCTCCTAAGCGGGAAATTAATTTCCGTATTGATCTTATTCCTAGATCTTGACCTGAAGTTCTTCCTCCTAGAAGAATGGCACCCCGCGAGAAGGTTGAGTTGGGAAAGCAAATTAAGGACTTGTTCTCCAAGGGTCTGATCCGACCTAGCTATTCGGAATGGGGAGCAGCGGTGGTATTCGTCACTAAGTCTGATGGTTCTCTCCGGATGTGTGTTGATTATAGGGAGCTGAACAAGCTCACTATGAAAAACAAATATCCTATGCCTCGCATCAATGATATCTTTGATCAGCTTTATGGTGCCATTGTTTTCTCTCAGCTTGATCTTGCCACAGGTTTTCACCAGCTCAGAGTTGCTAAGGAAAGTATTCCCAAGACTGCTTTCCATACTGAGAATGGGTTCTTTGAATGGTTAGTCATGCCTTTTGGTTTGACTAATGCTCCTGCTTTCTTTGTTGATTTGATGAATCGTGTTTTTCGTGATGTGCTTAATAAATTTGTTCTAGTCTTTGTTGATGATATTCTCATTTTCTCTAAGTCTGAGGAAGAGCATGAGTAACATTTGAAATCTGTTCTTGAGACTCTTAGAAATCATCAGTTGAAGCTAAATTTTCTAAATGCCATTTCTGGAAGGATGAAGTCCGATTCCTCAGGCATATTGTTTCTGGTAATGGAGTTTCTGTTGATCCAGTCAAGATCGTTGCGATCAATGTAAGTCTTTCTTTCCTTCTCTTTCCTTGTTTCATTCAATTTATTCTATCTTCCCAGTTGTCCTTATTTATCCCTATTCTATGCAGGATTGGGAAACTCCTAAGACTCCAACTGATATTCGTAGTTTTCTGGGCCTTGCCGGTTATTATCGGAGATTGATTGAGAATTTTGCTTGGATTGCTGCACCCCTCACCGCTTTGACTCATAAGAATGCTAAGTTTATTTGGAGCGATGAGTGCAAAGCTGCATTTAGTGAGTTAAAGCACAATCTTACTTCTGCACCAGTTCTTACCATTCCAAATGGAAACGAGGGATTAACGGTATAC
The DNA here is from genome assembly GCA_030737815.1 of Allium fistulosum. Taxonomy (NCBI): domain Eukaryota; kingdom Viridiplantae; phylum Streptophyta; class Magnoliopsida; order Asparagales; family Amaryllidaceae; genus Allium; species Allium fistulosum. Next base: position 244,422,008 of record CM060902.1, read on the forward strand.
ACTGATGCTTGTCGTGAAGGTTTGGGAGTTATTCTGATGCAGGATGGTAAGGTCATTGCTTATGCTAGTCGTCAGTTGAAGACCCATGAAGCCAATTATGCTGCTTATGATTTGGAGTTGCTTGTTGTAATCTTTGCTTTGAAGCTTTGGAGACATCATCTTTTGGGAACTAAGTTTGAGCTCTTTACAGATCATCAATCTTTGAGGTATATTTTCACTCAGAAGGATTTGAATTAGAGACAAGTTAGGTGGTTAGAGTTTCTTGCTTCTTATGACCTCGACATCAACTATACCCCTAGGAAAGCTAATGTTGTGGCAGATGCTTTGAGTCAGAAGAAGGCTTTGTTGTGTCAGCTGGTTGTTTCTTCTTCTCTTTTGGATCGTATCATGGCTAAGCAGGATGAGGATCGGATGCTTAGATTTATTAAGGAGAATGTTCGTAGTAGGGTTGGAGGAAGTAGTCTTGATGGTAGTGGTTCTCAGATCGATGATAGAGGTATTTTGAGGATTAATAATAGGATTTGTGTCCCGAATGTTGATGGATTGAGACAGGAGTTACTTCGGGAGAATCATCGATCCAGACTTTCTATTCATCCGGGAGTGACCAAGATGTATCAGGATATGAAGAAGTTGTATTGGTGGAGAGGTATGAGGCGAGATATCTCCATTTTTATTAGTAGGTGTGCGACTTGTCAGCAAGTCAAGGCAGATCATCAGAAGACCCCTGGTTTGTTGCAGCCTCTTGAGATTCCCAATTGGAAGTGGGAACAGGTTTCTATGGATTTTATTGATGGATTACCGAGGACTAGGAGGGGTAATGAGAGTATCTGGGTTATTGTGGATAGATTGACCAAATCAGCTCATTTCATTCTGATCAAGTCTACCCATTCTGCTTCTAGCGTGTCTGAGATTTACATGAGGGAGATTGTTCCTCCATGGTGTTCCTCTTAGTATTGTTTGTGATCGTGATCTTATCTTTACTAGTCGGTTTTGGAAAGCTTTTCAGGTATCTTTGGGTACTCATCTGAATCTGAGCACTTCTTACCATCCATAGACCGACGGTCAAACGAAATGAGTGAATCAGATTCTCGAAGATATTCTTCGTGCTTGTGTGCTTGATTATGGAGGATCTTGGAAAGATCATCTCCATCTTGTCGAATTTACCTATAACAATAGTTATCAGGTATAATCTCAATCTTCTATTTTAAGTAAATCCTAATTTTTTATCTATCTCATTTCTATCTTCGAATTCAGGCTAGCATTAAGACGCCTCAGTTTGCTACTCTTTACGGACGACCTTGTAGATCTCCATCTTGCTGGATTGAATCCGGCAATCGTTTGGTTCTTGGTCCTGAGATGATTTTAGAGGCTTCTGAGAGAGTTAAGGAGATTAGGAGGAAGATGAGGATTGCTCAGGATAGGCAGAAGAAGTATGCTGATAGGCGTAGGCGGATTTTAGAGTTTGCTGTTGGTGATTTGGTTTTCCTTAAGGTCTCTCCTTTAAGGAATGTCATTCGATTTGGTCGTAGAGGGAAGCTTTCTCCTAGGTTTATTGGTCCTTTCCGCATTGTGGAAAGAATTGGTTCTTTGGCTTATCATCTGGATTTGCCCGAGAAGTTCTCTGGAGTGCATAATGTATTCCACGTTTCTCATCTTCGTCGCTATCTGCATGATCCATCTCTTATTGTTCAGCCTTCTGCTCTCGATAGTTTGGATATTGAGCCTAATCTGACTGTCGAGAGGAAGCCACTTCGTATTGTCGACAGAGGTACGAAGTAGCTAAGAAGGAAATCTGTTAGCCTGGTTAAAGTACAGTGGAGTACTGATGATCGAGATTGTACCTGGGAGACGGAGGAGAGCATTCGTGCTTCGAATCCGGAATTGTTTGTTTCAGGTACTATTTGCTTTTCTATCTTGTTTTTCCTTATTTTCCTTGTTTCGTTATTTTCGGGGACGAAAAGATTTGAGTGGGGGAGAGTGTAACAACCCAATATTTTTGCAAATATTTTTAAATTATTTTAAATTAAATTTTATTTCAATATTTTATTTTTAAAACATTTTAGAAGTAAAGTTCTAATTTTCCAAAGTTAATTGAATTTGTGTTTGCAATTTTTAATTCTAGTTTCAATATAATAAACTATTTTCTTTATTTACTTTTTATTTTTCCTATGAATAATTATTTATTTTCATTTTCACTTTATTTTGTCTGTCTTTTATTTTTATTTACTGATTTAATTTTGTTTATTTTGAATTAAAAATATTTGGAAATTCAAAGAGGCAAAGTCCTTTCATTTGCTTGACTTTTCATTTCTAGTCTTTTCATTTTCTTTGGCCATTCAAAACTTGATTGTAGCTGTGTACTTCATTTACATTTTTCACATGAAAACTCCTTCTCAACAACACAAATTTCGGCCATAGCAATTTCTGAAATTTCAAAGTTTTAAAGTATTTAAGTGAATAAATGAGCTCAGAAAAGGTTAAATTTTTGGGAATTGAATATTTGATTTGTAAGTATAGTGACTTTATTTTTAAATGGTTTAAATGATGTATTTTGATTTGGAATATAAACTATTTTTGAAATTTATAACCATGGGTTATAATAACAATTGGTTGTTAAAGAGACCGGGATCGGATATGGACATACTCTCTGTCGATACCGAAAACCACTTTGACAACTGTCTACGCGGTGGAGATTCCAGAATGAAGTAGGATGGTGGTGATGATCCTAAATGTATATTTACGTGGACCCAACTCCCGTGAGTTGGCATAAGGTGGCTAAAACAGGAGCGATTCTCGAGCCAATGAGGTAGCACCTCTGATCGGACACACTTCTTCGATACCATTCTATTACTTTTGTGATTGATTGGGTGCACCCCTTGATTTGGGAGTGTGGTTTGAGGTGGGTGGTAGTGGCTGCTATGCGTTTCCACCAGCACGGATGCGTAATTGGTATATCTACCCTGGCATTGCCTTGTTGTGCCATGTCACCTACCATATCGAGCTTTACTACGAGTTTAGATTTCTCCCGTAGACTGTGGAGTATTGAGGGTAGCCCCCGATCTGGGAGTATGCTAATACTGGATAGGCTACTGGGACTATTCGTGTTAAGGTGGAAAATGTAAAGCCTTAATACTATTTAAAAGTATGTTTATTTTATAATTAGACATTATTATAATAGCGAATATTACTATATAGTAGATAGTTTAACGGATCCTTAAAGAATGGGCGATCCCAAGCATTCTTTAAGTTACTTGTACCTTTTATTACAGTTCACTTGAGTTGGTTTGCATTGTATATGTAACAACCTTGGTTTTTGGTTAAAAAAATGAATTTGTAAATTTATTGCAAGTCAGAGAAGGCCATTAATTTGTTACGTGCGTACAAGAGTACATGCACAAAAACAAGTCCAGGCAATCTTTGAACCCTTTACTACCATTTTTATATGTTCATTTCATGGTAGGAGTTCATTTTGCATACTCTACTGCCATTACTCTCTTTAATGAAAGTTGCGTCCTTTTTATTCTTTTGCACGTTATCACTTAAATGTTAGTGTACCAAAGTCTTGCCAGCACATTTTTCTTTGACTTGTACACAAATTGGAAAAGAAAAGTAAAGCCTTCATCATTTTCTTTCGTTTCAAAATTCCAGCGGCTATGCAAAAACTTTAATGGCAGTTCACAATTTTGCTCCAATTGTTCCTGGTTGCTAGTTAATTCGGAACCATATTAGAGGTGAGTGCAAACTCACTCTTCTAATTAAAACTATGGATGCATGTGTTTTATTGTTGTTTTAGGTGTTTATATTGGTTTGCTACTTTTATTAGTAAAAAAAATTTGTTTTGCAGACAATTATTTATCACTTGAATCTCACGGCAAACGTTTTAATTGCTAGATGTTATATTGAAGTTAGGCTCTCTTATTTTAGCACAAAACTGAGGCATTTATATTTTTATCCACTTCATACTTGCGCGCATACACATTGTTGTAGTGCCAGGTTACCATTTATTTTGTTAACTTCATCATACGTGTACAAATATCCATCTTCCTTTTGCATTTTTCGTGTGTGCATGAAATACTGCCCAGGTGATATTTTTCATGCGTTATTTGTGTGCGAAATTTATGGCCAGGTCACATTATTTTGGTTTTGGGTTCAATCGTGCATGCATGAAGTTGTATTGCAAAGAAAAACGTGTCTAGGGCATTTGCATTTTTATTTATTTGTACGTGCGTACAAATTATAGAACACGAAAACTAGGTTTCAGGCATTCCTCATTTTCATTTTATAATTCCTGTTTGCAAGTATATGAAACGCACGAGACAAGTTTAGACCATATATTTGGCATGTCTGTGCAATAGGGTCTGCATTTATTTTGTTTCCTTGTTTGCATGCAAATAGATGTTGCCCAGGTCAATTTATAAAAATTTGTCTATATTTGTTTTGTGCGTGTATGTAACGCACATAAGTAAGTCCAGGTTTTCATTTCGTGCTTACTTGTGTGCAATGTGTAGCACTAAATCAAGTCTAGTTCAAGTTAAAATTTGTTATATTTGTAGTGTGGACCAATGTTTAATTTATTTTGAACCGATGTTTCATTTTGAACGCATTTTGTTGTCATTAATTTTTTATAACGGGTTTTTACCCCGGTGTTTATATTTGAAGTGTGTTGTTTTGATGAGATTTTTGATGAATAAAAATTACTATTGTTTTGAATTCAGTAACCATCAATTTAAAGTGAATTTTCAAGCGGCTATTTTGCAATCAAAGAAACCCGCAATGCTGATTTGATATCTGTATTCACGGTGTTTTGTGAAGCGCAATTTCTTTGTCGAAATTGCTATAGATGTTGCTGTTTTAATCATGTGTTTTTAAATCATTTTAAAATATAATTGTTTCCAAAAATTTCACGGTTTACGCTTTCAAAAGAATGAGAAATCGATTTAAACGCTTCAGCAAAATTAAGGACTATGAACCCTTACTTTTACTGATTCGATTAATTTTGGACTTGTCCATTTGAGAACGTAAATTTTATTTCTATAAAATACACAATGTTGCACTTTCAAGGAAACGATGATGAGATTTAAATGATTTAGCAAAAGTGCGGAGTATGGAACCACGCTTTTACTAATTCGGTTAATTCCGGACTCGTTAATTGAAATAATTTCCGTGGAATTGCTGTTTGAAGATTTTGATGATTTTGTTTGGCTTTCGAGCCACTATGTTGGACCTTCAGGTCAATTACCAGTACTAGGCCTTCGGGTCATTTGTTGGACCTTCGGGTCATTCGTTGGGTGCCAAATATTATGCTGACAGTACTTGGTAGGCTTCGGCCATTTGAGATGCACGTGTGGCGTAGCTTAGACACGCCATATGCTGGGATCGATCCATTTTATGCTGATTTTTCTAGTTATCTTATTGTGATTTCTAGATTTTTGGGTATTGCTGTTTTGAATTCAATTTTGAATTTGGGAGTTGATTTTGATGATGTTTAATGAGATTTCTTCATTTAAACTATGTTAATTATTTATGTTGAATAGTCTCATTCGAGATTATGATTAACTTGCTTTAGTGTTGTTTAGGATACACTTATTTCTGAGTTTAAATTAGACTGATCCGTTTATTATTTTCTTTTAAATAATACTCGGGTCAGACCGAGTTATTTCAGGATAATCGCTATCTCTGATTCAGTTGCTGCTTTAGCTTTTGGGATTTCACCTCATCTTTTGTTTAGGCTTCGAGGTGTTACTTTTGGTGTATTGACTCCCGTCTCATGTATGTATGATGGCTATGTATTTGTATATTTAGTTCATGAGAACCATCGAGTGTTGTAGCATGTATCCAGACTTACCTTCCGCTATGTATGATATTTCTGTTCTGATGTGATTATACGTATCTGTGTTGTTGTTGTTATGAGTTATTCTGAATTTTTCATAAGCCACCATGGTTTCATTTTAGATGTGGACTGAATGTATATCGCTGGGAGTAATTATACAACTCTTATCGATGTAATCAATACTCGTCTAAGGCATAACCTACGGATGGTCACTTCTAACAAGCCTTATTCTTCGCAATAGCAGACATTATTACCTTATAATAACCTTTGTTATTGTGAGCATAGAGGTGGGGCGTCACAGTATAAGTATGTATGTCCTGACTCGAGTGTTTGTGTTTTATTTACGCTCGGGTCAGCCTGAGTATTCACAGCTTTGGACTTCACTTTCTGGAGTTAGGAATCGCTGGAGATTCTGCTTATCTAGTTATTTATCTATTTCAGTTTCAGTTGTTCTATTTCAGCTTTGGTATTAGTGGACTTCTATGTATTTGGGATTTCTACTATACTTGTTTCAGAACTGTATTGTTTCAGACTATGTATTTTGTATATGTTTGAGACTTTGTAATTGTAGCGGCTTCATGAACCACTAATTATTTTATTTTCCGCTGCGAGTTATTCTGATATTTTGTGTCTGTGATTTTGTGATTGGTTTTATTTGCTCCAAATTTTATTACAATCTATTATTTTGTATTATTTAAGTCTGACATGTGTGGATTATTATCGATTTGAATGGTCCAAAATAGTGGGTCGTTACAAAAGGCGTATCTCCTAATATCTTGAGTTGTAATTTCTATTCTTGTAGTAAAAGAGTTTGGTTATTTGAGGCTTGACTTTGTTTTTTTTAAATAGGAATCACAGCTAGCTATTACACCACTCTTATTGGATTCCTTATCTTGTTTTACTAGCATTAGAGACAGATTGATTGTAGATGTTGAAAAGAGGTGTCTACTTAAGGATCCTCTATCTGCTCGTTTTCAAGGCAATTGTAACGACCCAGAATTTTAGTCATTTGAAATTGGATTATATGATTAATTTTAAATATTGAAAAGTTAATTTTATAGATTAAATAACTGAAATTTCAAATATAGCGATTTATTAGATAATTTAATTGTTGAATTTAATAATTTGGATTGTTTAAATAATTGAATCTTGATTTTATGAGAATGAAAATGATTTTAAAAATTTATTTAAAATTCTATTTAAATAAGAATGAAGACAGTAAACTTTTAATTTAGATTTAAAAGTGAATAATTTGGTTTTTAATAATAATTCATTTTAATTAATGTATAAAAATAGCCCTCCGAGGCACTGTCTTAGATTTCGTGAAAACCAGTTTCATTGGATCCATAATAGTATGTTATTGTATGCCGACGATTTTCGTGGCAATCGGACGTATCGTTTGGCCGTACGAGTTTGAAATGCTTATAGATTAATTTCAAAAATTTATACTATAGCTAGGTTTGGAAAGCTATCTTCTGCATATGATCGAATTAGGTCTCGGAACTAGTTCCATTGTGTTCGAAATAGGGATATAACATATAGAACGTTAGGCGGCATGCCTCGTTTGGAGTTCGAGATTTTCAGACGTTTTATAGCTTGATAATTTAAATTTAAATACACACACACACATATACATACATAAAACCAGCCCATACCCATGTCTATTCGCACATACTTCCATCATGTTCTACCATACCCCTTTTCTCTTATTTAACCTAATGAGTATCAGAGAAAAACGTTCAAAATTTTGAAATCGAATAATAACCTATCAAAGGGCCAAGAATCATCGAAGCCAATCGACGCCGTTTCAGGCGAAGTCCCCAACTGTGAACTTGGTCGCCAAGAGGATGGGGAGTCATTAGATGGTTGGATGGGTCTAATGATCAACGTGATAGCCAGAATTTTAAGTTGAACGCAAATTGAACTTCGTGCTTGTTCTGGAGGTTGCGGCGGGGTTAGGCAGTGGCACTTGGGGTGTAGGTTAGAAGTGAGGAGTGCTTGCGAATGGAGGAGGTGCGGTGGTCGGAATCTTACCACGGCGGCAGTGGTTCATAGATGAACAGAGCTCGTTTTTTGGGCCTTGGCGCAGAGTTAGGCGGAGCTACAGGATACCGGATCGGGACCATTGGGACCGAGAAGTCTTGTGCCATCTCTGGTGTGGTTGCGACAGAAAGTGAAGGTATACGGCGGCGTTTGGAGGCGGTCAGAGGTGGAGGAAAGCGGTCAAAATAAGGGACGTGAGTTTTCAGGCTTATGCGAGATTAGGAAGTTAATTATTTAAGTATGGTAATTAATTATGTTAAGCATGTAATTGATTATATTATAAAATCGAATTCTTATATAATGCATAACTCGTTCATACTTGGTGGGATTTGAACGCGGATTTTGCGTTAGGATCGTATTGAGGTGAACTACAATATAGAACTGGTTTGGACGAATTTGGGGACAATTTAAATTTGGGATAAAATCGAATTTTGTTTGAGTTTAGCTTCAAATCGAAAAGCCTCGGCGATAATAGAAAATTTCAGTGAGTTAAACTCACCTTTTGGGTTAACTAATATGATATATAGTTGATAAAAATTATTGAATGATTGTTTGGATGAATTACTATATTTATTAGTTGGTTTAGATATATTTCCCCTTGGAGCGGATGAGATTCTATTACGTTCCCGTGTAAGAGCGGATGACCCTTTGTATACGTGTAATGACCCGATATTTTCAACCATTCGCATCCGCACATGTCGGACTTGAATTGCTCAAAATACCGCGTTGTAAATAAAATTTGGCAAAATCTCAGAATATACAGTAAATAAATATAATCACAGATCACAGACACAGAGTAAAATAATGCAGCGGAAGTAAAAGAAATAGTAGTTCATGAAGCTACTATATAAATATATTAGAGTTACATAAGATATAACAAAAGAAATAGAGGACAACAGAAGTCTCAATAAAATAACCAAGTACAAGCTGAGTAGGACAACGGAACTGAAGTAGATAGGAAAAGACAAGCAGATAATCTCCAGCGATTCAAATCTCCAAGAGAGTGGAAATCCAAATCTGTGAATAACTCAAGCTGACCCGAGCGTAAAGCAAAACACAAAACACTCGAGTCTGGACAATATATACTTATATAATGTAAACCAACTCAAGTGAACTGTAATAAAGGTACAAGTAACTTAGAAGATGCTTGGGACCGCCCATCCTCTAAGGATCCGTTAAAATATCTACTATGTAGTAATATTAGCTATTATAATAATGTATAATAAGTAAAATATAATCATATAGAAAATAGCGTTAAGGGGATGGAGAACCTTAACGCAGTCGGATCTTAAAATCATAATCGTAGTGGGTTCGATATGGTAGGTGACACGGCACACAAGGCAATGCCAGGGTAGATATACCAATTACGCACACGGACTGATGGATACGCATAGCAGCCACTACCGTTCCACCTCGAACAACACTCCCAAATCAAGGGTGGCCACCAAAAATCACAAAGTAATAGAATGGTATCGAAGAAGTGTGTCCGATACGAGGTGCTACCTCACTGGCCCGAGATCGCTCCTGTTTTAGTCACCTTATGCCAACTCACGGGAGTTGGGTCCACGTATATACCTTAGGATCGTTGCCACCATCCTACTTCATTCTGGAAACTCCACCGCGTACACAGTTGTCAAAGTGGTTTTTAGTATTGACAGAGAGTATGTCCATATCCGATCCCGGTCTCTTTAACAACCAATCGTTATTATAACCCGTGGTTATAACTTTTAAAACAATACTTTACTTCAAAATAAAATATCATTTCAATATATCAAAATATCATATCTTTCCAAAACTTCATTTCAAATCATTTAATATATCAAATATCAATCTTTCCAAATCTTCATTTCAAATCATTTTAATATAATAAAATATCGTATCCTTACAAAACTTCACTTCAAATCATTTTAATATAATAAAATATCATATCCTTACAAAACTTCATTTCAAATCATTTTAATATAATAAAATATCATATCCTTACAAAACTTCATTTCAAATCATTTTAATATAATAAAATATCATATCCTTACAAAACTTCAATTCAAATCATTTTAATATAATAAAATATCCTATCAGTTCAAATCCAAATATTCAACTTTAAATACCTTTTAAATTCAAAGATATCGTTCATTTACTATCATTTCAGATCACCTTTAAATAGTTTATATTCCAATCAAAATAATTCATTTAAACCTTTTAAAAGTGTAATTATTAAATTTTCAAATCAAGTATTCAATTTCCAAAGTTTCAAACCATTCTGAGTTCGTTTACTAAGTCAAAAACCATAATTATTAAAATTTCAGCCTTTCGCAGCATTTAGAAAAAGCTGTTATAAGTTATACTTGAAAATATTTTTATTCAGCAAAGACAGCATTTAAAACTGCTGTTAAAACTCAGTCTTTAGTTAAATTATAGTTCAAAACAGAAAAGACAGCATTTCAAAAGTGCTGCGGTAACTCAGATTTCAAAACAAATGTTTTATTTGATTTCAGCAAAGACTGCAGACCACTATAGCACTTCCAGAGAATGCTATAATAGACCTGAGTTCAATATTAGCCTAAAAGTTCAATTACAGCAACTACAGCATTTCAGAAATGCTGTAATAGCTCTTTTTACACAATTTTAGTTCAATTCAGAAACTATAGCATTTCTGAATGCTATTAAAAGTTAATTCCAGATTTTTAGTGTATTTCCAGCAACTAAATAACTTCAATTTAAAACACATAAACATTTTTTTAAAAATCATATTTTAACATTTAAAATGTTCATTTACATATCATTTAACATATCTTTTTCACAATAAATTTTTATAATTAAATCCAATTTTCAACAATTTACTTAATAAATTTAAGTGTAAAAGTTTCCAATTCTTCACATTTCAACAAATAACTTAACACTTCAAATTTAAATTACCATTTCACAAATTTAACTAAATTTCCAATTTTATTTAATTAACTTAAACCTTTAATTAAAGCCAAATTTCACATTTCCAAGTCAAGTTATATTTTAAAAGATCACTTTTAAACATTCATTTATTTAACCACTTAAACTCATAGAAAAATCAATAATACTTTAATAAATCGCTTAAATTCAAATTTAATCAAATTATCATATTTACCATTTTCCAAATATAATTAAATTTTCATTTTTATTCATATAACTTAAATATCATTTTTAACCAAAATTCCAAATTCCAAACTTAAGTTATATTTCAATAATCCAATTTAACCATTCATTAATTACATTTTTAACTCATAGAAAAATCATAATTTCTTTATTTTAAAACATTTCAAAATCTATTTCAATCAAATTTCACAAATTTATATTTTTAAAATACTTAAAAATATCCAAAAACACTTTATAAAATAACCACGGGCCTGTATATAGTTTTCTAACCTAGGTCAAGTGATACAGATATATATCATTTCAATCCGCCATTTACAAAGAAAAACCGAGTTCTATCATTTCAAACCCGCAATCCCAAGTTAAAATAAGTTAAATAAAAACCATTCAGGCCTATCATTTCAGCCCATAATGATTTTTTTCATATTCTAAAGTCCGTTCGGGTATGTATCATTTCAACCCAAGTGATTCTAGTCTACAGGGAACTTGCAGTGTGATAAACAGATATAAATGAACAGAATACATTATATAACAGTAACGGATGATATAACAGGTGTATAAACATCATATGATAATAACATAGTCAAGTATAACATGATAATATATTTCTACAGATTCACAGGGTGTCAATTTACTAGTTATATAGGTACATATTGTCTGGTGAGAATAACTCACCTGTTAAAGCTGGAGATTAGCGATCAAAACACACAGAATAGATTCCAGAAAGCAGAACAAGCACGATATAGCATGACTTTTGATTTGAATGAATGGAGAGCCTTGATATTTATCTTGTAAACAATAACCAAACAAGACAATATACACATAAATATTCAACGCAAACAATGTTGAAACAATGAAGATAAGAAGCAACAACGGAATAGATTACTTGACTGTGCTTTAACCATTCAAAAGCTCGAACAAGGGGTTCATTTTCTCAGCCATGATGATGATGAGTGTGGGAGAGACAAGGTTAACTTCCTCGAATACATAAGACAAAACAATACAAACAATATAAGTTTTCAAATGCACAATACGATAGAATAATATAGAATCAACTGCACGAATCAAAGTACAATTGCTTTGCACTTGCTTCCAACAACCTTTAGGTTCAGCCATATGGTGTACTACAGATCTAAGGCAAGATTTGGATCAGGTTTTGGTTGCCTAAGGGTCGGCCAAACATGTTTAGAGGATAGCAAAAGGTGAGTATGCATGAAACAACACAACAAGGCAAAACAATGTCACTTTAACATGGATTCAAGGCAATTCAAGGCTAGGCCAAGGCTCATGGGGCACGGACAGAGGAGTGGGGTCCAAGGTGATGATGTGGAAGAGGGTCCAGGTGGTGCTGGAGGTGGTGTTGGTGGCGGCCATGGGTGGTGGAAGGTGATGGTACCAAAACTAGGTCAACTTGAGTGCATAGGTGATGGATTTGTAGATTTTTGTGGTGGTTCTTGCCTTGGGGTTGCTCGGCCTGCCATGGTGGTGATCTAGGGTGGTTGATGATCAGGCTATGGAGTGGTGGAGGTCAGCCTAAGGTCTGGTTGAAGAGGAGCCAATCACTTTAGTTGAGAACAAGAGCAATTTCTAATAAGAAAATATATAAAACAAGAGAAAGGAGAAGAATTTACCTCTTTTTTTTGCAAGATGGAGGCCATGATTTTTTTTAGGGTTTTGGAGCTTTGAAAATTCGTGAATAACAGGAGGAAGACGGCTGAAAAAAAAAGAATGATGAATAGTTAGGGTTAATTGGTGAAATGTTAGGTTAAAAGTAAAAAGGTGGACTATAAAAGCCCATAGGAAGATAAAAAGTTTAAGGCCTTTCAAATTTCTTTATTTTATTTTTTTATAACTTTATATTTCTGGAAAAAGATAATAATCCCAGGTAAAATTTCGAAATTTGAGCAAAATATAATTATTTATATAAATATTTATCAATAATATAAAGTTAAATTAAGAAAATAGCTAAAATAGTAAACTAGTATAGAAATTTGAAATTGAATAGAATAAATTTTAGAAAAATTCATATGAGCTTGTAATATATTTTTAAACATAAATAATAACATAAAATAAAAATATATTCATAAAATAAATATTTAAAATTAAATTTACATAAAATTTTTAATGAAGAAAATAGCAGAAAATAGGAAAACAGCCTTTAAAAATAGGAAATCATCATAGTAAATTTTGGAAAAATTCTATTATTATTTTTGAAATATTTAGAGATGAAAATATACATCAATTAACATATTGACACATATTAAATAAAATATAAGAAAGAAAAATATGATTTATAAAATTTAAAATAGGCAAAATTGCACAATAAAACAAATTATACTAAAAATTGAAATGTACATAACTTTTACAGTTTAACTCCGTTTCCAACGAAACGAAAAGCAGTATTCAAGTTATTAAATCTATTGTCATAATAAAAGATAAAATTTATAATTTCAAATATTTAAAATTTAAATTAAAAAGTCAAAGTTTGACTATTTGACCAAAATTCACATTTTCTGGAAATATTAAATTTAGTCATATTTGGAATTCTAATCCACATACAAAATCAAAGTTTTTTTTTATATTTACAATAACAAAATTTATTCTTTTCATAAATAAAGCTTTTAAATTTGGAAATCAATTTAAAAATAATTGTAAAATACAGGGTTGTTACAATACGAATCCCACCTTAAAGCGGTTGATTTATATTATTCGATTATATATTGTTTGCGATGCAGGGGGAAACAGGTTGGAGGGATCCAATGGGATTCCTCACTATTGTTGAATTGTTTCAATAATATTCCTTTTATATGGATTATTGAATAATGAAACTGATTGTGGACACTATGGTTATAGCATTCTTCTATGTTTGAAAATAGAAACCTAGTTATTATAGAAAATCAATAACAATATTGGTTGAGTGTTGGCGTTTATCGACCTGAAATTAGTATTTTGAAATACTATAAATTGACAATTGAATTGGAATTGGGTTTAAGACAGGAAATGATTTTAAATCCGAAATTGGGTTTCAGAAATATATTTTTTAAAGTTATTTATTTATATTAATATTGTTTTAAAGTTATTTATTTATATTAATGTTTTTATAAAGTTATTTATTTATATTAATGTTTTTATAAAGTTATTTATTTATATTTGTTTTAATGTCATTTGCTTATAGTTAACATTGTTTTTAAGTATTTATCAAATTGTTAATCTTTTGAAAGGTTAATTATTTTAGAATTAATTATTGTTTGAAATTAATAATAAGGATTATTAATAAGGTGTTCAAAAATAAATTATTATTATAATGGTAAAGATTAATTACTTTCGTTTATTTCATAGTGATTTGGAATCATAAATTATTATTTTTAAGATGTTTTTAAAATGAATAATTTTTTATTTATTTATAATTTTATTGTTGATAGTTATTATTATATAATGGGTTTTTGAAGTAAATGATTTTTAATTATTTATGAATGTCTTTGAGATGCATAAATATAGTTTTATAAATGGACTTGGATTTTATAAGGGAAGTTTATAAAATAGTTTAGGACTTAAGGGAAGAGTATTTATAAGGTGAAAGAGTTTATAAATGGTCAAATATATATAAACAAGTTTTAAGAATGGTTTTTAGATTTATAAAAGGAGTTTTATAAATGGTTTTATGGATTTATAAAGGATTTATAAATGATTTTAGAAATGTACAAGAGAATTTATAAGTGATTGAAATGTATAAAGAGTTTTATAATGGTCCCAGAAGAACTATAAAATGGTTTATAAATGGTTTTAGAGAATTATAAGGAATTTATAGATGATTTGATAATCGAATAAAAAGAAAATCTTTCTCAGTTTTGTAAATATACTTATACCATTGAGATAAGTATATGAGTATATTTTCTAAGCTGTGAGGTGTAATATGTGTGAATATACATATACCATTGAGATAAGTGTATGGGTATTATCTAAGTAGTGAAAATATAGGGATTGGTGGGATACCTTTGTAAAAGTATTTTTATACAAGAAATATACAAAGTGGTTTAATTAATGAAAGATTAATTAGGGAGGCTAGTGGGTTGCTTACATGTTTAACCAATGTTTGTTTCTCTATGGAATTTAAATCCCTGATTTGAATGTTTGTTTATTTGATAGTTAAATAACCGACTATCGAATTTGGACCCAAAAGTAACTTTGGAAATATCTAGGAGAAATACGCGAGTTATATGGCACAGTCATTTCCGATGATGCTGTATTGTGCGTGTAAATCTCGTTTCATTCTCCTAGGACAATGATAAGGAAATCCGTCTACTAACGGTTAGGAGGTGATCTCCGTTCCTATCTTTGACTGTTCATTTTCTAAAGAACTGGGGTTGAGTTTACCGGGAATTATCGAATGTTGTTTCGAAGAGATCGGGATCGAATATTTTATCTTAAAACCACTTCGATCCAACTTAAGCGTTTCGAAGTGAAGAAATCTTGAAGATGATGGAATTAAAGACGGAGTTCTCAATTGTTTCATTCAATCCCAGGACGAACTTGTATGGATGAATGCTAGTATTACATTGTTGCCTGAAGGGTAGTGTTAGCATTCTAAGTGGGAAGTGCTATAAAAAGGTCAAACGTAGCCTCAAGCCTTATGTAACGACCCAAAAATTTTGATGGTTTCAATAAGATAATTAATAGAAATTTTGTGAAATTTTAAACAATAAAATTTGAAAATAGAAATTTATTATTTGGAATACGTCTATTTAATTATAGAAAATGGTAAATTTTCACCTGATAATATTGAAGTTTATTTTATGATATAATTTTATTCAAACTCAAATCAGTTAATAATTGACGGTAATAAAATGTTTTCCAAACTTGAATATTTTTATACAGTAAATTTCTAAATCTTCTTCTGAGTGAGATGTCATCTTTCGTTTTTCCAAATTTGGACTTCTACTGCTCCGTATATCTTAATTCTGGCAAAATAGCAGCATTTCTGGTACCGATTATCGACTTTCGATCGGATGATCGTACCACTAGTGTAACGACCCAGAATTTTTGATAATTAAAATTCGAATATTTAATTAATTTTAAATATTAATAAATGAATTTAATAAGTCGAACAATTTATTTAAAGGATATTGGATTTAATTTGGTTAATTAAATCGATAATTTAATGATTGAAATTCCAGAGATAATTGAAAATCGAGTTTAATACGATTGAAAATGATTTGTAAAATTTTATTTAATCATACTGGAGTTATAGAAAGGTTATAGAACTTTTAAAATTGAATTTAAAGTTAAATTGTGAAAATTGAATATTTTAATATTTAATTATCGACTGAAAAATAGCCAATTTTCGAACAGTCTCAGAATTTAACGAGACCAGTTCCATTGGATCCGTAATAGTTAGTTATTATCGGATTTCAATTTTCGTATCAATCGGAGTTGTCGTTTGACCGTGGCAGCTCGAAACGCATCGATATCGTTTTAATTTTAAATCGTCGAGTTAAAATAGTCATTTTTCAAAAAGTCTCGAATTTCGACGAAACCAGTTTCATTGGATCCGTAATGTGATATTATTGTAAGATTTCAAATTTCGTAATTTTTGGTTTTACCGTTTGTCCGGTACGAATCAAAACGCCTCGAAATCGATTTAAATCGGTTTAATTTAAATTGATCGTTTAATTCCATATCTCGCACAGACGATCGAATTAGCTTCCAAAACAAGTTCCATTGCGTTCGGAACGCGGGGTAAACCTTAGAAACGTCAGCCGGCACGCTCGATTTGGAGTTCAGAAATTTTGGGATGAATAGTGTTCGCTGAATTTTCTATAAAAGCCCCTTCATTCTCATTTTTGCAAACAAAACCCTAGGGTTCTTCAAGGCCGCCAGTTTCACGTTAATGGCCAGAAAGTTGTCTTGTTCTTCCTCTATTTTCTTCCAATCCACTCAATGATTTCAAAAACTTTCAACTAGCAAAAGGTAGGGGGCATTGCGATCTTGTTATCCAACGGCTATGATCATATATGGAGCTGTAAATTGGCGGCAAATCGCGTTCAAGTGGTGCGCGTATCGGGGCGTTTTCTGGCGTGTAGGGGGGACCGAGCTTGGCCGTACTCATGGCGGTGGGAGAGGGAGGCGAAGGCTTTCGAATGGTGTCGATATGATGGAGTTTCGTCGAGTGTGGTGGCTGCGATTGCTAACCCTAGATGGCGGCACGTTGGGTCCTTCTTGTACGCGACCTGGAGGTTGGAGGAAGAAGACGCGCGCGGGCTTGATGTGGGAGAAGCGAATCGAACGGCCAGATTTGATTAGGTTTAAAATTTAAAATAAAAGTGTAAATTAATTATCTTTTAATTCGTGTAAACTTCTAAATGCCGTAACTTTGTCATACATTATCAGAAAATTACGAAACCAGTTGCGTTGTCTTCGTTTTGTCGAGTTCTTCGCTATGGAACTGAATTGGAGCCATTTGGAGATAGTTTGAATTTCGGGTAAAATTAAACGCGCGTTTAATTTTATTCGAAATAAACGCTGAAATCGGAATTGAAATCACGGTGAGATCTTCTCACTCAAATGAAAGTGGATTTTCTTTTACAGTTATTGATTGATGATTGACTGTTTGGATGTGATATTAGATATAGTAGGATATATATCTATATATAGCAATATATACATATTGGCATATGTATATATTGGATTGATTGATTTCCCGCCTCGTATAGCGGATGAGACCCTATTGCGCCGTTAGTAAGCGGATTTTTATAAAACCCATATACCGCGATAATTCCGTACTGGAGCGGAATTGGTATTGTGCTAACGTCTGTGGATGCAGGGAAACAGGTTGGAGGGATCCAACTGGATTCCTCACCAATATTATTATTTGTAGATATTTGTTGTATATGTTGTTATCATATTGATATATGATATTGAATGTTGTGATGGACTAATTGGTGCGTTGCATCATCGGGTTCAATTTTAAAGTTTAAAAATAAACGATTTTTACTTTAAAAGGATTTTTAAAGTGATCTTTGAAATTATACGTTTTATTAAATTTTTGAAGTGATTTATTTTAAATAAATAAACTTTCAAATCTTAAAGTTATAAAAGTTAAGATCTTTGTGAAATATAATCGAAAAGTGATTTTTGGATTAAATAGTTGATTTATTTATAAAATGGTTTAAATTGAGATTTTTAAAATATTATAAACGGTTTACTTAAAAGGTTTATAAAGTTGACATTTTATAAATCAAATATTGGAATTATAAAACGAGTTTTTATAAGTGTTAAAAAATGAAAATTTTTGGGATCCGTAAATGAATGAAATTTATAGATTTATAAATTGTGAAGTTAAAATGAATGAAATTGTAGAATGGAAGATTTTTAAGAAATTAACTTATAAATTGTGTTTTTGCCTTCAAATGAAATATTGATCGAATTTGTTAATAAAGGAGATTTACAAATCGAAGTTGTTATAAAGTAGAAATAGAATTTATAAACGTTGTTTTATAAATTCGAAATCAATCGAATTGGATAAATTAAATGTAGGAGGTTATAAAAGAAGATATATTCGCGATTTTGGATAGCGAATCTTTATTGAAATAAAATGTGTAGAAAATATTGAAATTTGGTTAAGTGAACTATATTCACGATTTTGGACAGTGAATATATTCTTAAGGAAAGTGATATTTAAAATGAAGTAATTGTTTTAAAAGATGTTTTAAAACGTGTTAAATATCGAAAGCATAGATTTCAACACTTATTGTTGAAATAGATGTTTTTCGAGAAAAATAAGGAAATGGTGGACTATAACACTGTTGTTATAGTAAATGATTTCCGAAAGGAAATGTTTTATGTAGTATTGGGATTTATATATCTATCTTAATTCCGAATCCCTATACTAGTGATTTTGAGTCGTCGTAACGATGTTTTACGTAACATTCGTTTTGACTCAAATAAATGTTGTTATAGTAAATGATTTCCTTAAAGAATGAATTTATACTTAAATTTGATTTAAGTATATCGAATATTTTCCAAATGTTGAAAATAAAAGATTTGTGAAACACTTATTATTAAATAAGTATGGAATGTTTTCCAATATGAAATGAACGTTTTTGAGATTTATCTTCTTAAAGATAAATTGAAATTGTATATTGAAATCGATTTGGAAATCGTATATCAGTAGATATTTTGAAATATAAATTCACTATGGAATTTATAAAAGGAAAGGGAAATTGTTTAGAAAAATAAACGTTGATTTATTTTTGAAGTGTGGAAATTTTATATCTAGTAAAGATATTTTTGAAGATGAAATAATTTGGAAAATTATTTGGAATCTGATGATGTTGCGCATCTTTATTGATAGTTAAATAACCGACTATCAATAATTACCTTTAGATAGGTATTTGTTGTGAATTGGATGAATTTGAATGCCATACTTATTTTTGAATAAGCGCTCACTATTCGGGTTAGCCGGGAAAGGACCATGGGGTCGTATAACCCATTCCGAATATGTGATACGTCGTTATGAATTGCATTCGAAGACCGGTGTTGAAGACCGGATATTTTTGAAAACGGAAGGATTACCGTCGAGTTACTCTACATCGGCTAATCTCCGATTTAGAGGTTTTATCACCCTTAGTGACGGGAAGTCCGGACGTGATTAGGAAATTATCCGGATATGCAAGGGCTTCGTGAGAAGTGCCTTCGATTCTGTTCGATCCCGGAACAGACTTGTATGGATTGTGTGTCTGACGTTACAATTTGAGATATAAAGCTGATTTCTTTCAAATACATTTCTGTTGGTGGCGGAGAATTTATTCTCTTAGCTTAACACCCTTCTCTGAGACGTACGAGCTCAGAGGTTATGTAGTTTAAATTTATCAGCGATATATCCCAATTTGGTAACGTGGCATACTGAGTGTTGCTGTGAAATGATCAGTGTTTGATCATTTGTGATATGATCATTTGTTTGATCTTATATCTTTGTGATCATAGGTTGATCATTTTTGTTTGATCCGAAGCAGGGCTTTTTGAGAAAGCGTAGCTTTGTGGACGAGACTTCATCGAGCCTCACACCCCGGAAATGGTCGAAACAGGAAGGATGCAGCAAGGTTCTAGGGAGTAGCGCCCCTTAGTGTATGTCATTCCTTCTGGATAGAGGTGGTATCATGGTATGGAGCCCAGATACTTAACCTATGTGGTTGCTGCATTATTATCTATGTGGTTTGTTGGAAATCGGGGATCCTCGGGAAGATCGGTTACGATCGGGGGATGGCATACGCGTGTCAGTAGTTACCTATTTTTGCAGAGGTAACCCGGCCTTGTGTTGGCAGAGATCCGGTTAGGTTCTCGGGTCGTCTATTCGAGGGACGTACCCATCGTGGATAGGAAGTTCCTTAGCCTGACCATTTGTTGGAAATCCAAAGAAACAATACGAGCCTTGTACGGTTTTAGTTGTAGAACCTGCCATCTAATATGGCAGCTATAGCAAGCATACTATAATGGTACCTATGCTGGCTAAGATTTATATTGTACTTTCGAAATGTTTTCTACACTATGCACTAATAATAATATCAAAAAAGAATTTGATTTTTGCGTAGTAAGCATCTTTGACTATCATAAGAAGAAATCTCCTCCAAGTCTGCGTTTGCATTGTGTGTGTGGCGGGAGGTCTTATGGTAGTTTCATTTTCCAAAAGCATTGCGAATTTGTTTTATTTTCTTTGTGAAAGAATAACTGTTTTACGATCTCACACCAGTCACCATGACTGACTCGGAGTTTATTGTTTCCCTTCTAAACTCTGGGTGCCCACCAATTTCCACACGGGCAGCCTAGAGTTATATTATCAGGATATTCTGGATATTCTGGAGCTTTGGAGATAAGCTGGATGGCGAGACGTAGTATTTGTATCTGATATTATTTTATTCCGCTGTGTATTCTGTATGAGGACAAGTTTATATAACTGTCCATTGTTGTATATTGACTCTGATGATTGATGTATGTATAAAATGATATAGTTCTTTGTTTAAAGATTATCCATTTATCTATTATATTTTGTTCCGCTGCGATGTGTAAGATTCTGATATTGTTTTCTATTCTGATGTTGTTCTGTTTTTCTTCTTCTTCTCTTTTTCTTCTATCTTTTCTTCTATTTCTTCTTTCTAAAACCCTCACTACTGGAGTTTCCGGCACTCGATTGCTCGGCAGTCGATAAAATGAGTATCGATGTCGAATTTTCGAAAGTCGAAAACTCCGGTACGTGACAGCGTGGTATCAGAGCATATGGTTAAGCGACAACCCTGCTCTGTTGGGTGTTACTCATTAGAGATAGAGTCAGCAGTGCTCTAGAATGAGTTGAGTGTAATAATAGATACGAGTGCGTATTTGTTAGTGAATATAAAATTGTTTTATATTGTGATGATTGGTTTGTTGAGTGGTATATGGATTCTGGTCGGTATTGTCCGTACAACTCTATCGATAGGGATCTCTAAACACTTGTATAGAACAATTCGGCACAGTATTGTTTTAAATAGGGTAAATGAGATAATTTTGCCCAAAACTATTTTTGTATAGAAAAGAAATGTTTTTCTATAAAGTACAATAGTATTTGGATGCATGGTTGTTAGGAAGTAATAATATTAAATTATTATCAATGAAATTGAATAAGAAATTGGAATCATAACTCCAAAGTTAAGAGATAAATCCATGTACAAATGAAATTTAAGAATGTAAATTATAAATGTGAATTGTAATTTGAAACGGAATTCCAGAGAAGTATTTGGAAATGTTTGAAAAGAATTTGAAAATTTTGGAGACTTGGAAAGTTTAAATCTTTTTGAATTTGAAAATGAATTTCAAAGGTTTTGAAAAGTACTTTGAGAAATGAAAGCTCTAAACTCTTTTCGGTCGTTGGAAAATATCTTCGGTAATGACTGCAGCATCATCGATGTTCATTTTCGGGTTTCCAGAAGAGGAATTGCTGCTAAACTGTTTTAAATAGAAGTTGTTTGGAAAATTTGGATTTTGTTTTAGAAAATTCAAAGGATAATTTGGATTGTTTTCAAAATGGTTTTGAAAAGGTTGAAAGACTCTGGAATGCTATATAAAGATATTTATGAAATATTACTAAGTTGATAACTTATACCAATTGAATTTTGGTAGAATAAATTTAACTTAAAAGAATGAAGTTAAATCAAAGCAAGTATAAGTGGATCAATTAAATGAAAATGAAATTGAAAGTTGAGATTCATTTTGAAGTTGTAAGCAATAGAATTGAATTGAATAATTATAAATGAAAGAGAAATTAAAATTCGTATGAAATTTGAAATCCAGTTTAATATGAGTGGTTATAAACCAAAATGGAAAATTGAAAATAAATTTTGGGAATGAACAAAAGAATAAAACTGGAATTTAAACTGAACATTGAAAACAAATTTGAATAAGTAGATTAGAATTTGTAATGAATTAGTAATTGAAACTAATTTAAAATAAGCAGTTGTAAACGAAAGTTAATCGATGAAATTCAATATTTCAGAATTGAAGATGAATAGAATTGAAATTGAATTGAAATTGTGAATTGAATTCAAATGAATGTGAACTGTAAAATTGAAGGAAAATGAATAGGTGTAACTTCAACAGTGAAGTAAAAATGATATAAGAAGTACATATTGAAATTTTGTAATCGAATTTGCAAAATGTTTGAATGCTGTAACTAGATATAATGGCTAGTAGGATATACAGGTATAAAGGAATTGGAATTTAATTTCGAAGATAAATTTGAATGGCTCGACAAAAGGTAAGTATTTGAATTCGAATATGAGATTTGATGACTTATTTCTCTAGCCGCTTGGCTTTTTCTTTTTCTTTTTGAAATCTGAGAGTCCGTAGGGACGTTTTGTAGTCGTGCCATGTTAACTGCGCAAAGGAGACGCTGGCGAAATTTTTCGAAAATTTCGAGTGTTAGAAAATTTTGAGAAAATTTTGGATGTTTAAAATTTGAATTTAAACTCGAATTTGAATTTTGAAGTAAACAATGTTGTTTGGAACTTATAATTGAAGTTGGAAAGCTAGTGTGAATGATAACGAATCTTTAGTAGAAAGACTTGTTTTGATAAATTGATAAAACTATTTGAATTTGAGAAAATAGTAGACGAGTTAAGGACCTTTCTTCCTAACTTGTAATTTCGAGGACGAAATTCTTTTAAGGAGGGAAGTCTGTAACGACCCAGAATTTTTGATAATTAAAATTCGAATATTTAATTGATTTTAAATATTAATAAATGAATTTAATAAGTCGAACAATTTATTTAAAGGATATTGGATTTAATTTGGTTAATTAAATCGATAATTTAATGATTGAAATTCCAGAGATAATTGAAAATCGAGTTTAATACGATTGAAAATGATTTGTAAAATTTTATTTAATCATACTGGAGTTATAGAAAGGTTATAGAACTTTTAAAATTGAATTTAAAGTTAAATTGTGAAAATTGAATATTTTAATATTTAATTATCGACTGAAAAATAGCCAATTTTCGAACAGTCTCAGAATTGAACGAGACCAGTTCCATTGGATCCGTAATAGTTAGTTATTATCGGATTTCAATTTTCGTATCAATCGGAGTTGTCGTTTGACCGTGGCAGCTCGAAACGCATCGATATCGTTTTAATTTTAAATCGTCGAGTTAAAATAGTCATTTTTCAAAAAGTCTCGGATTTCGACGAAACCAGTTTCATCGGATCCGTAATGTGATATTATTGTAAGATTTCAAATTTTGTAATTTTTGGATTTACCGTTTGTCCGGTACGAATCAAAACGCCTCGAAATCGATTTAAATCGGTTTAATTTAAATTGATCGTTTAATTCCATATCTCGCACAGACGATCGAATTAGCTTCCGAAACAAGTTCCATTGCGTTCGGAATGCGGGGTAAACCTTAGAAACGTCAGCCGGCACGCTCGATTTGGAGTTCGGAAATTTTGGGATGAATAGTGTTCGCTGAATTTTCTATAAAAGCCCCTTCATTCTCATTTTTGCAAACAAAACCCTAGGGTTCTTCAAGGCCGCCAGTTTCACGTTAATGGCCAGAAAGTTGTCTCGTTCTTCCTCTATTTTCTTCCAATCCACTCAATGATTTCAAAAACTTTCAACTAGCAAAAGGTAGGGGGCATTGCGATCTTGTTATCCAACGGCTATGATCATATATGGAGCTGTAAATTGGCGGCAAATCGCGTTCAAGTGGTGCGCGTATCGGGGCGTTTTCTGGCGTGTAGGGGGGACCGAGCTTGGCCGTACTCATGGCGGTGGGAGAGGGAGGCGAAGGCTTTCGAATGGTGTCGATATGATGGAGTTTCGTCGAGTGTGGTGGCTGCGATTGCTAACCCTAGATGGCGGCACGTTGGGTCCTTCTTGTACGCGACCTGGAGGTTGGAGGAAGAAGACGCGCGCGGGCTTGATGTGGGAGAAGCGAATTGAACGGCCAGATTTGATTAGGTTTAAAATTTAAAATAAAAGTGTAAATTAATTATCTTTTAATTCGTGTAAACTTCTAAATGCCTTAACTTTGTCATACATTATCAGAAAATTACGAAACCAGTTGCGTTGTCTTCGTTTTGTCGAGCTCTTCGCTATGGAACAGAATTGGAGCCATTTGGAGCTAGTTTGAATTTCGAGTAAAATTAAACGCGCGTTTAATTTTATTCGAAATAAACGCTGAAATCGGAATTGAAATCACGGTGAGATCTTCTCACTCAAATGAAAGTGGATTTTCTTTTACAGTTATTGATTGATGATTGACTGTTTGGATGTGATATTAGATATAGTAGGATATATATCTATATATAGCAATATATACTTATTGGCATATGTATATATTGGATTGATTGATTTCCCGCCTCGTATAGCGGATGAGACCCTATTGCGCCGTTAGTAAGCGGATTTTTATAAAACCCATATACCGCGATAATTCCGTACTGGAGCGGAATTGGTATTGTGCTAACGTCTGTGGATGCAGGGAAACAGGTTGGAGGGATCCAACTGGATTCCTCACCAATATTATTATTTGCAGATATTTGTTGTATATGTTGTTATCATATTGATATATGATATTGAATGTTGTGATGGACTAATTGGTGCGTTGCATCATCGGGTTCAATTTTAAAGTTTAAAAATAAACGATTTTTACTTTAAAAGGATTTTTAAAGTGATCTTTGAAATTATACGTTTTATTAAATTTTTGAAGTGATTTATTTTAAATAAATAAACGTTCAAATCTTAAAGTTATAAAAGTTAAGATCTTTGTGAAATATAATCGAAAAGTGATTTTTGGATTAAATAGTTGATTTATTTATAAAATGGTTTAAATTGAGATTTTTAAAATATTATAAACGGTTTACTTAAAAGGTTTATAAAGTTGACATTTTATAAATCAAATATTGGAATTATAAAACGAGTTTTTATAAGTGTTAAAAAATGAAAATTTTTGGGATCCGTAAATGAATGAAATTTATAGATTTATAAATTGTGAAGTTAAAATGAATGAAATTGTAGAATGGAAGATTTTTAAGAAATTAACTTATAAATTGTGTTTTTGCCTTCAAATGAAATATTGATCGAATTTGTTAATAAAGGAGATTTACAAATCGAAGTTGTTATAAAGTAGAAATAGAATTTATAAACGTTGTTTTATAAATTCGAAATCAATCGAATTGGATAAATTAAATGTAGGAGGTTATAAAAGAAGATATATTCGCGATTTTGGATAGCGAATCTTTATTGAAATAAAATGTGTAGAAAATATTGAAATTTGGTTAAGTGAACTATATTCACGATTTTGGACAGTGAATATATTCTTAAGGAAAGTGATATTTAAAATGAAGTAATTGTTTTAAAAGATGTTTTAAAACGTGTTAAATATCGAAAGCATAGATTTCAACACTTATTGTTGAAATAGATGTTTTTCGAGAAAAATAAGGAAATGGTGGACTATAACACTGTTGTTATAGTAAATGATTTCCGAAAGGAAATGTTTTATGTAGTATTGGGATTTATATATCTATCTTAATTCCGAATCCCTATACTAGTGATTTTGAGTCGTCGTAACGATGTTTTACGTAACATTCGTTTTGACTCAAATAAATGTTGTTATAGTAAATGATTTCCTTAAAGAATGAATTTATACTTAAATTTGATTTAAGTATATCGAATATTTTCCAAATGTTGAAAATAAAAGATTTGTGAAACACTTATTATTAAATAAGTATGGAATGTTTTCCAATATGAAATGAACGTTTTTGAGATTTATCTTCTTAAAGATAAATTGAAATTGTATATTGAAATCGATTTGGAAATCGTATATCAGTAGATATTTTGAAATATAAATTCACTATGGAATTTATAAAAGGAAAGGGAAATTGTTTAGAAACATAAACGTTGATTTATTTTTGAAGTGTGGAAATTTTATATCTAGTAAAGATATTTTTGAAGATGAAATAATTTGGAAAATTATTTGGAATCTGATGATGTTGCGCATCTTTATTGATAGTTAAATAACCGACTATCAATAATTACCTTTAGATAGGTATTTGTTGTGAATTGGATGAATTTGAATGCCACACTTATTTTTGAATAAGCGCTCACTATTCGGGTTAGCCGGGAAAGGACCATGGGGTCGTATAACCCATTCCGAATATGTGATACGTCGTTATGAATTGCATTCGAAGACCGGTGTTGAAGACCGGATATTTTTGAAAACGGAAGGATTACCGTCGAGTTACTCTACATCGGCTGATCTCCGATTTAGAGGTTTTATCACCCTTAGTGACGGGAAGTCCGGACGTGATTAGGAAATTATCCGGATATGCAAGGGCTTCGTGAGAAGTGCCTTCGGTTCTGTTCGATCCCGGAACAGACTTGTATGGATTGTGTGTCTGACGTTACAATTTGAGATATAAAGCTGATTTCTTTCAAATACATTTCTGTTGGTGGCGGAGAATTTATTCTCTTAGCTTAACACCCTTCTCTGAGACGTACGAGCTCAGAGGTTATGTAGTTGAAATTTATCAGCGATATATCCCAATTTGGTAACGTGGCATACTGAGTGTTGCTGTGAAATGATCAGTGTTTGATCATTTGTGATATGATCATTTGTTTGATCTTATATCTTTGTGATCATAGGTTGATCATTTTTGTTTGATCCGAAGCAGGGCTTTTTGAGAAAGCGTAGCTTTGTGGACGAGACTTCATCGAGCCTCACACCCCGGAAATGGTCGAAACAGGAAGGATGCAGCAAGGTTCTAGGGAGTAGCGCCCCTTAGTGTATGTCATTCCTTCTGGATAGAGGTGGTATCATGGTATGGAGCCCAGATACTTAACCTATGTGGTTGCTGCATTATTATCTATGTGGTTTGTTGGAAATCGGGGATCCTCGGGAAGATCGGTTACGATCGGGGGATGGCATACGCGTGTCAGTAGTTACCTATTTTTGCAGAGGTAACCCGGCCTTGTGTTGGCAGAGATCCGGTTAGGTTCTCGGGTCGTCTATTCCAGGGACGTACCCATCGTGGATAGGAAGTTCCTTAGCCTGACCATTTGTTGGAAATCCAAAGAAACAATACGAGCCTTGTACGGTTTTAGTTGTAGAACCTGCCATCTAATATGGCAGCTATAGCAAGCATACTATAATGGTACCTATGCTGGCTAAGATTTATATTGTACTTTCGAAATGTTTTCTGCACTATGCACTAATAATAATATCAAAAAAGAATTTGATTTTTGCGTAGTAAGCATCTTTGACTATCATAAGAAGAAATCTCCTCCAAGTCTGCGTTTGCATTGTGTGTGTGGCGGGAGGTCTTATGGTAGTTTCATTTTCCAAAAGCATTGCGAATTTGTTTTATTTTCTTTGTGAAAGAATAACTGTTTTACGATCTCACACCAGTCACCATGACTGACTCGGAGTTTATTGTTTCCCTTCTAAACTCTGGGTGCCCACCAATTTCCACACGGGCAGCCTAGAGTTATATTATCAGGATATTCTGGATATTCTGGAGCTTTGGAGATAAGCTGGATGGCGAGACGTAGTATTTGTATCTGATATTATTTTATTCCGATGTGTATTCTGTATGAGGACAAGTTTATATAACTGTCCATTGTTGTATATTGACTCTGATGATTGATGTATGTATAAAATGATATAGTTCTTTGTTTATAGATTATCCATTTATCTATTATATTTTGTTCCGCTGCGATGTGTAAGATTCTGATATTGTTTTCTGTTCTGATGTTGTTCTGTTTTTCTTCTTCTTCTCTTTTTCTTCTATCTTTTCTTCTATTTCTTCTTTCTAAAACCCTCACTACTGGAGTTTCCGGCACTCGATTGCTCGGCAGTCGATAAAGTGAGTATCGATGTCGAATTTTCGAAAGTCGAAAACTCCGGTACGTGACAGCGTGGTATCAGAGCATATGGTTAAGCGACAACCCTGCTATGTTGGGTGTTACTCATTAGAGATAGAGTCAGCAGTGCTCTAGAATGAGTTGAGTGTAATAATAGATACGAGTGCGTATTTGTTAGTGAATATAAAATTGTTTTATATTGTGATGATTGGTTTGTTGAGTGGTATATGGATTCTGGTCGGTATTGTCCGTACAACTCTATCGATAGGGATCTCTAAACACTTGTATAGAACAATTCGGCACAGTATTGTTTTAAATAGGGTAAATGAGATAATTTTGCCCAAAACTATTTTTGTATAGAAAAGAAATGTTTTTCTATAAAGTACTATAGTATTTGGATGCATGGTTGTTAGGAAGTAATAATATTAAATTATTATCAATGAAATTGAATAAGAAATTGGAATCATAACTCCAAAGTTAAGAGATAAATCCATGTACAAATGAAATTTAAGAATGTAAATTATAAATGTGAATTGTAATTTGAAACGGAATTCCAGAGAAGTATTTGGAAATGTTTGAAAAGAATTTGAAAATTTTGGAGACTTGGAAAGTTTAAATCTTTTTGAATTTGAAAATGAATTTCAAAGGTTTTGAAAAGTACTTTGAGAAATGAAAGCTCTAAACTCTTTTCGGTCGCTGGAAAATAACTTCGGTAATGACTGCAGCATCATCGATGTTCATTTTCGGGTTTCCAGAAGAGGAATTGCTGCTAAACTGTTTTAAATAGAAGTTGTTTGGAAAATTTGGATTTTGTTTTAGAAAATTCAAAGGATAATTTGGATTGTTTTAAAAATGGTTTTGAAAAGGTTGAAAGACTCTGGAATGCTATATAAAGATATTTATGAAATATTACTAAGTTGATAACTTATACCAATTGAATTTTGGTAGAATAAATTTAACTTAAAAGAATGAAGTTAAATCAAAGCAAGTATAAGTGGATCAATTAAATGAAAATGAAATTGAAAGTTGAGATTCATTTTGAAGTTGTAAGCAATAGAATTGAATTGAATAATTATGAATGAAAGAGAAATTAAAATTCGTATGAAATTTGAAATCCAGTTTAATATGAGTGGTTATAAACCAAAATGGAAAATTGAAAATAAATTTTGGGAATGAACAAAAGAATAAAACTGGAATTTAAACTGAACATTGAAAACAAATTTGAATAAGTAGATTAGAATTTGTAATGAATTAGTAATTGAAACTAATTTAAAATAAGCAGTTGTAAACGAAAGTTAATCGATGAAATTCAATATTTCAGAATTGAAGATGAATAGAATTGAAATTGAATTGAAATTGTGAATTGAATTCAAATGAATGTGAACTGTAAAATTGAAGGAAAATGAATAGGTGTAACTTCAACAGTGAAGTAAAAATGATATAAGAAGTACATATTGAAATTTTGTAATCGAATTTGCAAAATGTTTGAATGCTGTAACTAGATATAATGGCTAGTAGGATATACAGGTATAAAGGAATTGGAATTTAATTTCGAAGATAAATTTGAATGGCTCGACAAAAGGTAAGTATTTGAATTCGAATATGAGATTTGATGACTTATTTCTCTAGCCGCTTGGCTTTTTCTTTTTCTTTTTGAAATCTGAGAGTCCGTAGGGACGTTTTGTAGTCGTGCCATGTTTACCGCGCAAAGGAGACGCTGGCGAAATTTTTCGAAAATTTCGAGTGTTAGAAAATTTTGAGAAAATTTTGGAAGTTTAAAATTTGAATTTAAACTCGAATTTGAATTTTGAAGTAAACAATGTTGTTTGGAACTTATAATGGAAGTTGGAAAGCTAGTGTGAATGATAACGAATCTTTAGTAGAAAGACTTGTTTTGATAAATTGATAAAACTATTTGAATTTGAGAAAATAGTAGACGAGTTAAGGACCTTTCTTCCTAACTTGTAATTTCGAGGACGAAATTCTTTTAAGGAGGGAAGTCTGTAACGACCCAGAATTTTTGATAATTAAAATTCGAATATTTAATTGATTTTAAATATTAATAAATGAATTTAATAAGTCGAACAATTTATTTAAAGGATATTGGATTTAATTTGGTTAATTAAATCGATAATTTAATGATTGAAATTCCAGAGATAATTGAAAATCGAGTTTAATACGATTGAAAATGATTTGTAAAATTTTATTTAATCATACTGGAGTTATAGAAAGGTTATAGAACTTTTAAAATTGAATTTAAAGTTAAATTGTGAAAATTGAATATTTTAATATTTAATTATCGACTGAAAAATAGCCAATTTTCGAACAGTCTCAGAATTGAACGAGACTAGTTCCATTGGATCCGTAATAGTTAGTTATTATCGGATTTCAATTTTCGTATCAATCGGAGTTGTCGTTTGACCGTGGCAGCTCGAAACGCATCGATATCGTTTTAATTTTAAATCGTCGAGTTAAAATAGTCATTTTTCAAAAAGTCTCGGATTTCGACGAAACCAGTTTCATCGGATCCGTAATGTGATATTATTGTAAGATTTCAAATTTTGTAATTTTTGGATTTACCGTTTGTCCGGTACGAATCAAAACGCCTCGAAATCGATTTAAATCGGTTTAATTTAAATTGATCGTTTAATTCCATATCTCGCACAGACGATCGAATTAGCTTCCGAAACAAGTTCCATTGCGTTCGGAACGCGGGGTAAACCTTAGAAACGTCAGCCGGCACGCTCGATTTGGAGTTCGGAAATTTTGGGATGAATAGTGTTCGCTGAATTTTCTATAAAAGCCCCTTCATTCTCATTTTTGCAAACAAAACCCTAGGGTTCTTCAAGGCCGCCAGTTTCACGTTAATGGCCAGAAAGTTGTCTCGTTCTTCCTCTATTTTCTTCCAATACACTCAATGATTTCAAAAACTTTCAACTAGCAAAAGGTAGGGGGCATTGCGATCTTGTTATCCAACGGCTATGATCATATATGGAGCTGTAAATTGGCGGCAAATCGCGTTCAAGTGGTGCGCGTATCGGGGCGTTTTCTGGCGTGTAGGGGGGACCGAGCTTGGCCGTACTCATGGCGGTGGGAGAGGGAGGCGAAGGCTTTCGAATGGTGTCGATATGATGGAGTTTCGTCGAGTGTGGTGGCTGCGATTGCTAACCCTAGATGGCGGCACGTTGGGTCCTTCTTGTACGCGACCTGGAGGTTGGAGGAAGAAGACGCGCGCGGGCTTGATGTGGGAGAAGCGAATCGAACGGCCAGATTTGATTAGGTTTAAAATTTAAAATAAAAGTGTAAATTAATTATCTTTTAATTCGTGTAAACTTCTAAATGCCGTAACTTTGTCATACATTATCAGAAAATTACGAAACCAGTTGCGTTGTCTTCGTTTTGTCGAGCTCTTCGCTATGGAACAGAATTGGAGCCATTTGGAGCTAGTTTGAATTTCGAGTAAAATTAAACGCGCGTTTAATTTTATTCGAAATAAACGCTGAAATCGGAATTGAAATCACGGTGAGATCTTCTCACTCAAATGAAAGTGGATTTTCTTTTACAGTTATTGATTGATGATTGACTGTTTGGATGTGATATTAGATATAGTAGGATATATATCTATATATAGCAATATATACATATTGGCATATGTATATATTGGATTGATTGATTTCCCGCCTCGTATAGCGGATGAGACCCTATTGCGCCGTTAGTAAGCGGATTTTTATAAAACCCATATACCGCGATAATTCCGTACTGGAGCGGAATTGGTATTGTGCTAACGTCTGTGGATGCAGGGAAACAGGTTGGAGGGATCCAACTGGATTCCTCACCAATATTATTATTTGCAGATATTTGTTGTATATGTTGTTATCATATTGATATATGATATTGAATGTTGTGATGGACTAATTGGTGCGTTGCATCATCGGGTTCAATTTTAAAGTTTAAAAATAAACGATTTTTACTTTAAAAGGATTTTTAAAGTGATCTTTGAAATTATACGTTTTATTAAATTTTTGAAGTGATTTATTTTAAATAAATAAACGTTCAAATCTTAAAGTTATAAAAGTTAAGATCTTTGTGAAATATAATCGAAAAGTGATTTTTGGATTAAATAGTTGATTTATTTATAAAATGGTTTAAATTGAGATTTTTAAAATATTATAAACGGTTTACTTAAAAGGTTTATAAAGTTGACATTTTATAAATCAAATATTGGAATTATAAAACGAGTTTTTATAAGTGTTAAAAAATGAAAATTTTTGGGATCCGTAAATGAATGAAATTTATAGATTTATAAATTGTGAAGTTAAAATGAATGAAATTGTAGAATGGAAGATTTTTAAGAAATTAACTTATAAATTGTGTTTTTGCCTTCAAATGAAATATTGATCGAATTTGTTAATAAAGGAGATTTACAAATCGAAGTTGTTATAAAGTAGAAATAGAATTTATAAACGTTGTTTTATAAATTCGAAATCAATCGAATTGGATAAATTAAATGTAGGAGGTTATAAAAGAAGATATATTCGCGATTTTGGATAGCGAATCTTTATTGAAATAAAATGTGTAGAAAATATTGAAATTTGGTTAAGTGAACTATATTCACGATTTTGGACAGTGAATATATTCTTAAGGAAAGTGATATTTAAAATGAAGTAATTGTTTTAAAAGATGTTTTAAAACGTGTTAAATATCGAAAGCATAGATTTCAACACTTATTGTTGAAATAGATGTTTTTCGAGAAAAATAAGGAAATGGTGGACTATAACACTGTTGTTATAGTAAA
The DNA here is from genome assembly GCA_030737815.1 of Allium fistulosum. Taxonomy (NCBI): domain Eukaryota; kingdom Viridiplantae; phylum Streptophyta; class Magnoliopsida; order Asparagales; family Amaryllidaceae; genus Allium; species Allium fistulosum. The sequence continues at coordinate 244,455,182 of CM060902.1, forward strand.
TGATTTCCGAAAGGAAATGTTTTATGTAGTATTGGGATTTATATATCTATCTTAATTCCGAATCCCTATACTAGTGATTTTGAGTCGTCGTAACGATGTTTTACGTAACATTCGTTTTGACTCAAATAAATGTTGTTATAGTAAATGATTTCCTTAAAGAATGAATTTATACTTAAATTTGATTTAAGTATATCGAATATTTTCCAAATGTTGAAAATAAAAGATTTGTGAAACACTTATTATTAAATAAGTATGGAATGTTTTCCAATATGAAATGAACGTTTTTGAGATTTATCTTCTTAAAGATAAATTGAAATTGTATATTGAAATCGATTTGGAAATCGTATATCAGTAGATATTTTGAAATATAAATTCACTATGGAATTTATAAAAGGAAAGGGAAATTGTTTAGAAAAATAAACGTTGATTTATTTTTAAAGTGTGGAAATTTTATATCTAGTAAAGATATTTTTGAAGATGAAATAATTTGGAAAATTATTTCGAATCTGATGATGTTGCGCATCTTTATTGATAGTTAAATAACCGACTATCAATAATTACCTTTAGATAGGTATTTGTTGTGAATTGGATGAATTTGAATGCCACACTTATTTTTGAATAAGCGCTCACTATTCGGGTTAGCCGGGAAAGGACCATGGGGTCGTATAACCCATTCCGAATATGTGATACGTCGTTATGAATTGCATTCGAAGACCGGTGTTGAAGACCGGATATTTTTGAAAACGGAAGGATTACCGTCGAGTTACTCTACATCGGCTGATCTCCGATTTAGAGGTTTTATCACCCTTAGTGACGGGAAGTCCGGACGTGATTAGGAAATTATCCGGATATGCAAGGGCTTCGTGAGAAGTGCCTTCGGTTCTGTTCGATCCCGGAATAGACTTGTATGGATTGTGTGTCTGACGTTACAATTTGAGATATAAAGCTGATTTCTTTCAAATACATTTCTGTTGGTGGCGGAGAATTTATCTCTTAGCTTAACACCCTTCTCTGAGACGTACGAGCTCAGAGGTTATGTAGTTGAAATTTATCAGCGATATATCCCAATTTGGTAACGTGGCATACTGAGTGTTGCTGTGAAATGATCAGTGTTTGATCATTTGTGATATGATCATTTGTTTGATCTTATATCTTTGTGATCATAGGTTGATCATTTTTGTTTGATCCGAAGCAGGGCTTTTTGAGAAAGCGTAGCTTTGTGGACGAGACTTCATCGAGCCTCACACCCCGGAAATGGTCGAAACAGGAAGGATGCAGCAAGGTTCTAGGGAGTAGCGCCCCTTAGTGTATGTCATTCCTTCTGGATAGAGGTGGTATCATGGTATGGAGCCCAGATACTTAACCTATGTGGTTGCTGCATTATTATCTATGTGGTTTGTTGGAAATCGGGGATCCTTGGGAAGATCGGTTACGATCGGGGGATGGCATACGCGTGTCAGTAGTTACCTATTTTTGCAGAGGTAACCCGGCCTTGTGTTGGCAGAGATCCGGTTAGGTTCTCGGGTCGTCTATTCCAGGGACGTACCCATCGTGGATAGGAAGTTCCTTAGCCTGACCATTTGTTGGAAATCCAAAGAAACAATACGAGCCTTGTACGGTTTTTATGATAACCTGAATTTTTGATCATCTGATAATTGGATAATTATCTGATTTTAACTATTTAAAACATTGATTTATAAGTTAAACAAATAAATTATGTGTTGATTTAAATAGATTTTAAAATTTTAATTTGAATTTGAAATTCAAAGAATAAATATCTTAAAATAAATTGGATCTAAAAATATATTAACACATGCATATTACAAATGTAAGTTAAGTAACTTATGTAAATGACAAATGTAAGATTTTTAAACAAGTGTCACCATTTTATTTTATTTTCTTTTATTTTTAAAAATCATAAAACAAGGCTATAAATATATCTATCTCCTCTCTCTCTCAATTCTTTCCTATCTTCATTTACAAAACAAGAAAACTAAAAACCTGTAAACATTCTTCAAACCAGAAAATTTAATCAAAGCAACAATCACTCTTTAGAAATTTAAAACCTGAATCATCAAGCAAGGTTTCCAACTTCAAAGCTAAATCAAAGCTTAGATCATATCAGCTAACAAGTTCATCTCAGATTTAAGTAGGATCAACTCAACTAAGCAACACAATCAAGTTTTCAAAGATCAAGTGATTCCAGTTTTCAAAAATCAGAGCATCTCAGTTTTTAAGTCTCTGACCAACATTTAAGGTGAGTAAACATTTCTTTAAAAGCTTAAATTTGTTATCCCGATGCATGAGATAAGTAGTTGAAGTAATAGATATGGTTGCATGGATGAATTAAAGCATTTGCATGTATATAAAAGTGAAGTATCGGTGCATGTCTGTGAACATGTTTATGGCTGTCTCTGTTTTGTGTACAGGCTCAATAAATTCAAAGAAAATTCATATCTCTTTATATAAACAGTTTAAGGTTATGATCTTTAAAAGGAATCTGTTTATAATAACTAAACTCGATTTTTAAAATATTTTTAAAAGTATAAATTGCAAAAAAATATTACTGGAAGTTGAAAAGAACAGAGAAGATCAATTAATGTCAAAAATTTGATTGTTCAATTTCCATGCTTTGATTATATAATCAAATTCGTTTTCGAAAATAATGAATTTTGATAATAGTTTTCAAGATTTTTAAGTTTGGGATTGTGGGGATTTCTCGAGTTGAACGAAAATCTATTTTTCGACGATTTCTGGCGATCAGATGAGTGAGGAACGTGGAGATCGTTGCTGGAGATAGCTTGCTGATCGAGGAGCTTGGGAAAATTAGCCAGAAATTTTTCTGATCACCATGGTGGCATGTCGAGGGCAGAGTAGGGTTTAAGGTCGTATTCTGGTCGAAGATGAAATTTAGGCTACCGCATCGTCACTAGAACATCGGACTAAATCAGGTGTGGGGGAAAATGAAGTGTGGTCTTCGGCAGAACTATGGACGGGGTTTAGTGGATTCTGGTGGTCGGAGGCGTTGGGTCAAGGGGGTTTTAAGTCGATCGGTTTGTTCCAGTGGTGCCAGTTTTGCTCGATTCCGATTTGTGTTCGATTTTTGGAAACTGAGTGGCTGAATCGTTAGTGGTGGTGGTCGCCGTCAGGTTGGAGGTGACGGCGATGATCGGAGTGGCGAAGTCCAGGCGTGCACGTGCACGAGTTCCTATTGTATCTGTGGCCATTGCTATGATGTTGAGTTTGGGAAGAAGGGTTGCGACTCGGAGTCGACCTTGGGTTTTTGGTTGATGGCCTCGAAGTTATACTCGGGGATTTCTAGGGAAAATTAAGTAGTGGCTCTGGTTGTTTATTTTAAGTTACCAGGTTATAAAATTTAAAAAGGAAATCAGGTTTTAAAATCTGAAGCAAATCATACCAGGTTTCAAATGTTTAAAAGAAAACCAGATTTGAAAGCAAAAACAAAAGGAAAATTGCAACCAGTTTTCAAAGTAAATAGAATGAACAAGTTTTCAAAACCATTATCAAACAAGTTTCAAAATATAAGTATATTAAAAACTTTAATTATGAGATGTTTGAATGAATTAATTTCAAACTTTTGAATTCAAATAAGTAATGATGAAACTAAGTAAATAATTAAAGTATATGGTTTATCTTAATTGTTTAAGATTTACAAATTGGAATATAATTTCTTAATGTAAATAATAGATAGTTAATTACTTAGTATAAGTGATTAAAGAGTAATTACTGAATGTAATTAATTATAGGATAGTTAATGACTTAATGTGATTAATTAAAGTTTAATAAATGAATGAAATTAGTTAAAGGTAATTAACTAATGGAAATGATTAAGGGTTAATCACTTGATGATATCAATTAAAGGATAATTAATATAATTGAATTGAAGTTAATTAGTTAAAGATCAATTAATTAAAGGATTAAGGTTAATTAATAATGTGATTAATTACTAGTTAAGGTAATTAATTAAAAGAGAGTAATTAATTAAGGAAGAAATTAAGGATCATTAATTTATATAATAAATAATTAAGGGTTCATTAATTAAGATTAATTAATGAATATGGTTAATTAAATATTAATTATTTAATTATAGTAATTTAATGATAGTAATTAAAAGTAAATTATTGTGTATGGTTAAGGATAATTACTTGAATGTAATTAAAGATAATTAATCAAAGGAGATTAATTAAGGAAGATCATTAAGAGATAATTTATTTATTTGTAATTAATTAGGGTTAAGGTAATCCAAGTAATTAAAGGATAGTAATTAATTTAAATAAAGGTTAATTAAATTGATTAAGAGTTAATTAAACTTGCTTATGGATGATTGATTGATATTAATACTCGATGATTTAGGTATGATATCTATTATATATGCTGCTTTGTGAGATGAATGTTTGATATGAATTATTTATTGTGATATTGTGATTTATCTATCTGTTTATATCATCCTGAATATAAGTTTAAATGTTTAAACCCTTAAACAACTTGGACATTTAAAATGATGACATTTGAATTCGAAGAGACCGGGGTCGGGTATTAATAAATATCCGAAACCACTTCGATTTGAAATCATCTAAAATACTTTATAGATTGATATGTGAAACCAATAGGCTGGTTGGGATAAAATGGACCATTTAAACTAAGTTGGATACTTAGATAATATTTTGTGGAAATAAGTGTTGACTATATAAGTTGTTTACTTGTAATAATGTACGAGTTACCCCGGGTTTTAAATAAGTTCTATAGATTGGAATTTCTTGTTAGATGGGTTTACTCACGCTGGTTTCCAGCCTGACCCGGGTGTTACTTTGATGTAATGCTCGGGTCAGACCGAGTATTACAGATTTTCAGGTAAGGACGTTCTGGAGCTCAGGAGGCGAGCTGGATGGCAGGAACGTATGGAGTGTATTCCACTGTGATATATTGTTATTTATTTAGGACAAGTTATTTTAACTGTCCAGTGATTGTGAAATGTTGTAACTCTGATATATTAAAATGTGATTGACTAATACAGTTTTCTTTGTATAACTGATATTATTATTTGATATTGTATTTTGATCCGCTGCGAATGTGAGAATCTATGTCTTGTTCTGTTTCTTTCTTCTATCTCTTTTCTTTTTCTCCTAACTATCTGGAATTTTCGGGTTCGAAAATTCCGGGTCGTTACATTTGGTATCAGAGCGAAGGTTAAGCGAGAACCTTGGCTCTATTGGGATTACTCGTTAAGAATAGGGTCAATGGTACCCTAGAACGAGTTGAGTGTGTATATATATATATATATATATGAGAGCGTAATTGTTATTTTCTTATATAAGAATTTTAAATGATTTTATATAAGAATATATTTTGATATATAAAATGATATTTTCTTCTAATAAATATTAAGGTAATTGGTTGTTAAAATATTGGAATTAAATTAAGTGGTAATAGAAATAAAGCCAAATTAAAATTGAATGAAGATAAGTTTGAAATGAATTCAAACTGAAATTAAAATCTTGAATTTGTAGAAATGTTATCAAGAATAAAGATAATAATGAATTGGTTTCCAGATATGATAATTTTGGTTATTATCATAAATGGTAATCGTGTTTAATAATGAATGTTGTTAATGATTTAGCAAAAGGAAATGTTTAGGGAAGTAAACATTTAAGTGAGTATAATTTTTAAATTGGAATTGAAGATAATTTAAATTTGTGAAATTTTAAATCTAAATCCAGAAAACTTGAAATTGTTTTAAAGAAGTTTGTTTTGAAATTAAAAACCAAAAAAATGGTTTAAAATTTAAAGTATGATTTGAAGTACAAATGGAATAAATATGTATAAATGAGGATATACATTATATCAAAGATGTTTGAAATAAACTCTAAGTATTGAATTTTAAATTTTCCTTGGAATGTGATGTGAAACCCCAAAGTGGATAAGTTTTTAAACTTAAGTAGGAAGATTATTAATATAAGGTTTAAAATTTGAATGGGAATTCAAATTGGGTCTAGTTGACTGAATTAAATTGAATTTAACTTAAGGAAAGTTAAATGAGTTTAGAATAAACAACTTGAATTGGAAATTTCAAGATAAAATTTAAACAGGAAATTATTGTCAAGGACAAAAAATTTCAGGGTTTTTGCCTCAAGGACAGACCTTCAATATTTTATCCTGAAGGACAACTTTCTTTAGGTATCAGTTTTTAGTCATTGATAGTATCAGTTTGTAGTTATCGATAGCAGTTTTTAGGTATCAATTTTTAGCTTGGTAGCAGTTTTGTTGTCCTTATGAATAATTTTGGAAAATATTTGTCCTTATGAATAATTTTTAGAAAAATGTTTGTCCTTATGGTAAAAATATTGAGGTTGTGTCCTTGAGACAAAAAATATACAAATTTTTGTCCTTTAGATTAATTCCCCCAAATTTAAATTTAACTTGGGCAGTTAAATGGTTAATTTAAATGGGAGTTATGAGTAATCTCAAAATGGGTTTGAGATCTGAAAATTTTAAATGGATACTGTAAATGGGTGTTAGGATAAATTTTGATGTTTATTTTTCCTGATATTATTCTATTGTTATAAATAATCAATGAAATTGAGAATTGGTTTTGGAAATTGAAAATGGATAATAAATTAGAATCTAAAAATTAAATTGTTTTTGAGTTCTTATTTGAACTTTGTAATAAGTTAAGTAAAGACAATTTTAAAATGAAATTTTGGAATTTGGATTCAAAATTAAATGGTTTAAAGATTTAAGTTGTTAAATTAAAAATTAAGGTTGATTTGATTTAAAAAGTAAAGGTTAATTTAATTTAAAGGATTAAATCAACATTAAAAATATTTAACTCGAATTTATATAATTCGAGATAGTTTTAAATTGAGATTTGAATTAAATTAGTTCAAATTGAATTTGATTTGAATTAATTAGAATTGTGATTGAAGATGTATAAGTTTAAAAATTCAAATGGTAAATTAGAATTAAAATGATTTGAATTTGGAAATTGAAGCTGGTTCAATTTGAAATAAATCCAAATTGAATTAAAATAATTTGGAATTGTGATTAATGTTAAATAGGTTTAAAATTCAAATGGAATTTGATTTGAATTAGGAAAGAAATAGAGGATTAATTCAACTTGAATTGAGGTTAAATCAATTTCAATGGAAATTGATGTTATTTAAATTGGAATTGAGTTAATTTAAATGGAGGTGGAAATTTAAATTGGATTGATGAGAATTGAACAGTTTGGCTCTGGATTATTTTCAAAATAAATTGTTTTAATACAAATATATTTTCCAAACTATTTATTATACAATCTTTCTTCTTAAACCCTAAACTATCCTATACTTATTTTACAATTATTTTAGAACTATTTAACTATTTTGAAACTGTCTTATAAACTAATTACTATTTTTCAGATTATTTATATCTAATCACTATTTTTAAAAAACTATTTTGCAATTATCTAACTATTTTATACCTACTTAACTATTTTACAGCTATTTTACAAACTAATAACTATTTTTCAACTGCTTATCTATTTTAAACTTTTTCAAGTTATTTTTAAATTTAAATAGGTCAGAGTTCAGACTGTTTGTAATTGAAGTAATAACTCAATTGGAAATGGAAGCAATTGAGAATAAGTGAATAGAATTGAAGGAAATGTGAATAGAAAAGAGAATTGATTTGGCTAATAACCAACAAAGATAAATACGTAGGATATACGTATATTATTCTATTCGCATAGTGATTTGATCCAGATTCGAACACAGAATTTCGAGATAGTATTATCGATCCGAGTTGGGATTTTTCGCTCGATTTTCGACGGCGAACCTGGATATGGATTGTTGATTGGTTCTGGATATTCTCTATCATAGTTGTGACTATGCAAGGAGAATGACGGTTTCTGATCAAGGAATCAGATCTGAGTCCGCACTAGAAAGTCGGGTGGACGATACTAGTTCGGAAGTGAAATTGTATGATCGATTGAGCGATCAAATTTATATAGCGTACGGATGATATGTGTACATCGTACGAGTTTGAATGAAATTGATATTGAAGTTTGTGGATAAGGATTATAAAATGATCTTTGAAATGAAAAGTATATTTGTGAAATATAATGGAATTGGATATTTCTTTGGTTGAAATTTACTTTATGGGGGTAAGTAAATGATAAATAACTTTATAAAGAAATCAAACTTGAATATTTGATTAACAATAAATAAACTTATATTTTGTAATATGATAAACTTCCCTTATTGAATCTAGCCAGAATAAAAAGGGTTTTGAAATATTTGAAGTATAAATGAGGTTTTATACAAGTTTGAAATGATCCAAAGATTTTCAAAGTTATATATATATATATAAAGAATTTTATGAGAATGATTTTGGAAAAGGTTTTGGGAACCTATATAATTTGGAAAAGGCTTTTGATTTTTGGAAAATCAATTTTGGATTTTGAAAAGCCTAGTTTGAGAATTATCGATTTTGGTAATCGATTTTGTGTAAAGGAGATTTTGATAAATCATAAAGGGTATGATTTGAAGATACTATAAGTATATAGTATAAAGTGTTTTGAGAATAGCTCTGGGGAAAAAGGCGCTTCCTTGAAATGAACTTCTCAGGAGTACCACTGGGTGGTACTGCCTTGAGCCCCAAAGGGGGTTTCAAAAGTTGATCCTGTGAGGAGTCCGGACAAAACTAGTTCCTGAGGATTATTTGTGTAGCGAAAGTCGAGGGGCTGGTGCCCACAGAGACATTTGAGTTATGCTGTGACAACAATTTAACTTAATGTCACTGCGATCTACTGCAGACCATAGCGGAAGTCATGTGTGCCGCTGAGAGCCAACTGTCTACGTTTGATTTTATATCGGTAGACTGTGACACTATGGTAACATAGCGAAAGTCGTTTGTGCCGCTGTGAGCCAACAGTCTGCGTTTGATTTTATATCGGTAGACTGCGACCTATGTGGGAGAAGTTTCATTTTGACAGCGAAATCGTGTGTGCCGCTGAGAGCCAACAGTTACATGGACTTTTGCTGCGACGGCAACGTAACCCTGGATGTAACTGCGATCTGTTGTGGGTTCCATGGTGTAATCAGTTACATGGACTTTTGCTGCGATGGCAACGTAACCCGTGATGTAACTGTGACCATGGATGGGAGTGATGATTTCCAGAGCCTTCTTAACAAAAATATTTCCTCGATTTCAAAAATGTTTTCCATATTTTCAATAAAATATTTTCCAAGTATTTTCACTCGGTGTTGAAAACGGGTTTACCAAGTACTTATAGATTTTCAGTCTTACGCCTGATCAACGTATGACCGAATTTCTGTGAGAACGAGGATGGATTTGTTGAGACATCGAATTAAAAAAGTATTTTATAAAGCTATGTTGATAATATTATGTAGATTTTTAAAGTATTTTAAAAAAAATTTATAATAAGAGTTAAGAGTTAAAAATGTTCAAAGAGTAATTTAAATGATAATGAACATTTTAATAAAATTCTAGCTTCGTTCCTTTTCGAGGACGAAAAGTTTTAAAGGGGAGAGGAATGTGATAACCTGAATTTTTGATCATCTGATAATTGGATAATTATCTGATTTTAACTATTTAAAACATTGATTTATAAGTTAAACAAATAAATTATGTGTTGATTTAAATAGATTTTAAAATTTTAATTTGAATTTGAAATTCAAAGAATAAATATCTTAAAATAAATTGGATCTAAAAATATATTAACACATGCATATTACAAATGTAAGTTAAGTAACTTATGTAAATGACAAATGTAAGATTTTTAAACAAGTGTCACCATTTTATTTTATTTTCTTTTATTTTTAAAAATCATAAAACAAGGCTATAAATATATCTATCTCCTCTCTCTCTCAATTCTTTCCTATCTTCATTTACAAAACAAGAAAACTAAAAACCTGTAAACATTCTTCAAACCAGAAAATTTAATCAAAGCAACAATCACTCTTTAGAAATTTAAAACCTGAATCATCAAGCAAGGTTTCCAACTTCAAAGCTAAATCAAAGCTTAGATCATATCAGCTAACAAGTTCATCTCAGATTTAAGTAGGATCAACTCAACTAAGCAACACAATCAAGTTTTCAAAGATCAAGTGATTCCAGTTTTCAAAAATCAGAGCATCTCAGTTTTTAAGTCTCTGACCAACATTTAAGGTGAGTAAACATTTCTTTAAAAGCTTAAATTTGTTATCCCGATGCATGAGATAAGTAGTTGAAGTAATAGATATGGTTGCATGGATGAATTAAAGCATTTGCATGTATATAAAAGTGAAGTATCGGTGCATGTCTGTGAACATGTTTATGGCTGTCTCTGTTTTGTGTACAGGCTCAATAAATTCAAAGAAAATTCATATCTCTTTATATAAACAGTTTAAGGTTATGATCTTTAAAAGGAATCTGTTTATAATAACTAAACTCGATTTTTAAAATATTTTTAAAAGTATAAATTGCAAAAAAATATTACTGGAAGTTGAAAAGAACAGAGAAGATCAATTAATGTCAAAAATTTGATTGTTCAATTTCCATGCTTTGATTATATAATCAAATTCGTTTTCGAAAATAATGAATTTTGATAATAGTTTTCAAGATTTTTAAGTTTGGGATTGTGGGGATTTCTCGAGTTGAACGAAAATCTATTTTTCGACGATTTCTGGCGATCAGATGAGTGAGGAACGTGGAGATCGTTGCTGGAGATAGCTTGCTGATCGAGGAGCTTGGGAAAATTAGCCAGAAATTTTTCTGATCACCATGGTGGCATGTCGAGGGCAGAGTAGGGTTTAAGGTCGTATTCTGGTCGAAGATGAAATTTAGGCTACCGCATCGTCACTAGAACATCGGACTAAATCAGGTGTGGGGGAAAATGAAGTGTGGTCTTCGGCAGAACTATGGACGGGGTTTAGTGGATTCTGGTGGTCGGAGGCGTTGGGTCAAGGGGGTTTTAAGTCGATCGGTTTGTTCCAGTGGTGCCAGTTTTGCTCGATTCCGATTTGTGTTCGATTTTTGGAAACTGAGTGGCTGAATCGTTAGTGGTGGTGGTCGCCGTCAGGTTGGAGGTGACGGCGATGATCGGAGTGGCGAAGTCCAGGCGTGCACGTGCACGAGTTCCTATTGTATCTGTGGCCATTGCTGTGATGTTGAGTTTGGGAAGAAGGGTTGCGACTCGGAGTCGACCTTGGGTTTTTGGTTGATGGCCTCGAAGTTATACTCGGGGATTTCTAGGGAAAATTAAGTAGTGGCTCTGGTTGTTTATTTTAAGTTACCAGGTTATAAAATTTAAAAAGGAAATCAGGTTTTAAAATCTGAAGCAAATCATACCAGGTTTCAAATGTTTAAAAGAAAACCAGATTTGAAAGCAAAAACAAAAGGAAAATTGCAACCAGTTTTCAAAGTAAATAGAATGAACAAGTTTTCAAAACCATTATCAAACAAGTTTCAAAATATAAGTATATTAAAAACTTTAATTATGAGATGTTTGAATGAATTAATTTCAAACTTTTGAATTCAAATAAGTAATGATGAAACTAAGTAAATAATTAAAGTATATGGTTTATCTTAATTGTTTAAGATTTACAAATTGGAATATAATTTCTTAATGTAAATAATAGATAGTTAATTACTTAGTATAAGTGATTAAAGAGTAATTACTGAATGTAATTAATTATAGGATAGTTAATGACTTAATGTGATTAATTAAAGTTTAATAAATGAATGAAATTAGTTAAAGGTAATTAACTAATGGAAATGATTAAGGGTTAATCACTTGATGATATCAATTAAAGGATAATTAATATAATTGAATTGAAGTTAATTAGTTAAAGATCAATTAATTAAAGGATTAAGGTTAATTAATAATGTGATTAATTACTAGTTAAGGTAATTAATTAAAAGAGAGTAATTAATTAAGGAAGAAATTAAGGATCATTAATTTATATAATAAATAATTAAGGGTTCATTAATTAAGATTAATTAATGAATATGGTTAATTAAATATTAATTATTTAATTATAGTAATTTAATGATAGTAATTAAAAGTAAATTATTGTGTATGGTTAAGGATAATTACTTGAATGTAATTAAAGATAATTAATCAAAGGAGATTAATTAAGGAAGATCATTAAGAGATAATTTATTTATTTGTAATTAATTAGGGTTAAGGTAATCCAAGTAATTAAAGGATAGTAATTAATTTAAATAAAGGTTAATTAAATTGATTAAGAGTTAATTAAACTTGCTTATGGATGATTGATTGATATTAATACTCGATGATTTAGGTATGATATCTATTATATATGCTGCTTTGTGAGATGAATGTTTGATATGAATTATTTATTGTGATATTGTGATTTATCTATCTGTTTATATCATCCTGAATATAAGTTTAAATGTTTAAACCCTTAAACAACTTGGACATTTAAAATGATGACATTTGAATTCAAAGAGACCGGGGTCGGGTATTAATAAATATCCGAAACCACTTCGATTTGAAATCATCTAAAATACTTTATAGATTGATATGTGAAACCAATAGGCTGGTTGGGATAAAATGGACCATTTAAACTAAGTTGGATACTTAGATAATATTTTGTGGAAATAAGTGTTGACTATATAAGTTGTTTACTTGTAATAATGTACGAGTTACCCCGGGTTTTAAATAAGTTCTATAGATTGGAATTTCTTGTTAGATGGGTTTACTCACGCTGGTTTCCAGCCTGACCCGGGTGTTACTTTGATGTAATGCTCGGGTCAGACCGAGTATTACAGATTTTCAGGTAAGGACGTTCTGGAGCTCAGGAGGCGAGCTGGATGGCAGGAACGTATGGAGTGTATTCCACTGTGATATATTGTTATTTATTTAGGACAAGTTATTTTAACTGTCCAGTGATTGTGAAATGTTGTAACTCTGATATATTAAAATGTGATTGACTAATACAGTTTTCTTTGTATAACTGATATTATTATTTGATATTGTATTTTGATCCGCTGCGAATGTGAGAATCTGTGTCTTGTTCTGTTTCTTTCTTCTATCTCTTTTCTTTTTCTCCTAACTATCGGGAATTTTCGGGTTCGAAAATTCCGGGTCGTTACAGTTTTAGTTGTAGAACCTGCCATCTAATATGGCAGCTATAGCAAGCATACTATAATGGTACCTATGCTGGCTAAGATTTATATTGTACTTTCGAAATGTTTTCTACACTATGCACTAATAATAATATCAAAAAAGAATTTGATTTTTGCGTAGTAAGCATCTTTGACTATCATAAGAAGAAATCTCCTCCAAGTCTGCGTTTGCATTGTGTGTGTGGCGGGAGGTCTTATGGTAGTTTCATTTTCCAAAATCATTGCGAATTTGTTTTATTTTCTTTGTGAAAGAATAACTGTTTTACGATCTCACACCAGTCACCATGACTGACTCGGAGTTTATTGTTTCCCTTCTAAACTCTGGGTGCCCACCAATTTCCACACGGGCAGCCTAGAGTTATATTATCAGGATATTCTGGATATTCTGGAGCTTTGGAGATAAGCTGGATGGCGAGACGTAGTATTTGTATCTGATATTATTTTATTCCGCTGTGTATTCTGTATGAGGACAAGTTTATATAACTGTCCATTGTTGTATATTGACTCTGATGATTGATGTATGTATAAAATGATATAGTTCTTTGTTTAAAGATTATCCATTTATCTATTATATTTTGTTCCGCTGCGATGTGTAAGATTCTGATATTGTTTTCTGTTCTGATGTTGTTCTGTTTTTCTTCTTCTTCTCTTTTTCTTCTATCTTTTCTTCTATTTCTTCTTTCTAAAACCCTCACTACTGGAGTTTCCGGCACTCGATTGCTCGGCAGTCGATAAAGTGAGTATCGATGTCGAATTTTCGAAAGTCGAAAACTCCGGTACGTGACAACTAGTATCTGTATACCGTTTTTGTAATATCCCGGAATTTTTAACAATATCAATTTAGTAATCTATATTTAAGAATTAAATTGATATTGATAATTTTGTTAATAACAATTCAAATTGATTTAATAATCTTCTTCAATAATTATTTAATTGGTTATTTTATCTTTTAAAAATAATAAATTGATTTCTATTTATAATATAAATATATGGTTTATATTTTAAATAGATTAGCATTATTTTAATTTTAATATGTATAAGTTTTATTTATTAACATGGTTTGTTTTTATTTATAAATTTATACACATATTTAAATATGAACTAACAAATTAAAATTTAGGCTTAATACACACATTAATTTGTAAATTAAGTACTAATTATTTAAAGAGACAAGTGTTGCATTCTTAAGCATTAATTAGACAAGTGTTAAATTTTAAAACCTTTAAGATAACATGTGTTAACATATTAATCAAGGTAAGAGACAAGTGTCTTTCTCTAATTTTTTTTCTTTTCTTTAAATTTTAATAAACCATAATTACAACATATAAAAACTTCCACCTTCTTTGTTCATTTTTTTACAATTCGAAATGAAATGAAAGCCAAAATTTTCAAATGCATTGCAAACACTCCTCAAAACCAAAACTGAAAACCCTGTAATACATTCCTCTAAACCAAATGCATACCAGAGAGAATATCATCAAACTTGCAATCAAATTTTCTAGCAAGCTTCAATTTCAAATCCGAGATCAAGAACCTGAAACCATCCCTCAAAACTCAGATCAAAATATAATTCCTGTAATTCATTTTCCAAATCAAAAGCCTGAAATTCATTTCTCAAACCAATATGCAAACCTGTAATGATTTATCTTCAACCTGGAAAACATTTTCAAGCATGCCAGCAACATAAAGTTTTCCAGTATGATTAATCAAGGCAGCAATACAAAAGTTTCAAGCATTCAAGTTTCTGGAATCAACAAGGCAATGCAAATTTTCAATTTCAGTTTCATAAAGCTCTCTGCATTTTTAAATGGTGAGTAAGCCTTTTTCTTTTTAAAACAGTTTAAATCTGGAACTAAACTTTACTGCATGTGATAAATCTGTGGATAACATTTTTTTGCATGATGTTTTCAGTTGAATATAAATTGTGTTGACATATATATATATATAGTATGAGCAGGTCTGTATATACAAAACCTGGTCTCTGTTTTTTTTAGTGAGTAAACTTTTATCTAAAAACAGTTTAACCTGTGATTATAATTAGATGTTTGTGATAGAATTTTTGTGGAAATATGTTTTGAATATGTATATGAATGTGAATGCATGTATGTATATATGAAGTGTCTGTGTATATATGAAGACTGGCCTCTGTTATTTATACAGGTTTGAAATAAACCTTTAAAAAATTTTACCTTCTCATGTATTCGATTTTAGACTTTGATTCCTAAAGAAAAAATGTGTATAACAATGTAATATTAATTATAAAAATGAACTCAGGAATTTATATTAAGTTTTTATAACCAAAAATTTATAAATTACAGTGAATATTAAAATATGGGTTAATTTGTTCGAGCTAAATTCAATCTTTGATCATATAATTTGATTCTTGAAGCAAAGTGATGAATTATGATGGGAATATCATAATTTTTAGTTAAGATATTGTTGAGATATCCTGGGTTGTTCGATTTTGGGCTTATCGGCGATTGTGGACGATCTAGGATGATATGAGGCTCGGGGTTAGAACTGGAGGTGACTGGGAGGTCGATGGTCGTGGGAAAAATGGTAGGTGGCTTTTTAGTCCACCGTGGCGGCGGCAGATCATCAAGCTAGGGTTTAAATGGGTTTTTGGTCGAAGTCTGGAAACAGAATCAATGCCGTGTCTCTAGGTGATCGGAGGTGATCGCATGGTGAGTGATGAGTGCTGGAAGGTGGGGCGGAGCTACGGTGAAGATAGCATGGAGCCGCGAGGTCTGGATCGTGGGTGGCGATCGGTTTTCCGATCAATGTGTGTTTCCAGGATGGGTCGATGAGCTCGATTTTGATTTTTGGGTGATATCGTCGATCTGGGTTGTCAGAGGGACTGTGGGGGTCGACGGCGATGTGCTGGAGGTGGTGTCGATGGTCGAAGTCGTTTCGTCCTGATGTACACGTGCACGTGCACGTTTGGACATGTTGGAGAAGAAGAGGAAGCTCGGATAGTTGCTTGAGTTTTCACGTGAGTGACTCGAAGGGAAGATCGAGTTTTGAAGGGGATGACTCGTGTGGGAACTCGAGTAGTTCCAGAGGGAGTTGTTTCCAGTTTTTTTTTCAAAAAAAAAAACTTACATTTGAATTTAAAACTAAAACTAAATTTGAAATGAAAAGAAACTCGGAGTAGACACGAGTAGTCTTCGGGTTTGACCCGAAGTACAGTATTTAGCAGATTTTAAAAGTTTAAAATCAATGTTCTTTTTGAAATTTAAAAACAAATCTAGTTTAAACTTTTCTTATATAAATTACTTTATATATATAATTATTTCCTTTAAACAATTTAGTTAAGAGGTTTACAAATTTGTTTAATTTTAAAGTTGGTTAAGTATAGTTTTAAAATGATTTTAAACTTAAGTTAAAAATGAAATTTTAAGATTTTTATAAAAGTAATTTTAAAATTTAAGTTGGAATTAGTTTTAAATTACTACGTGATAATGTTTTAAGTATTTAAAGGAAGTCTTATTAACTTTAATTTATCAAGTTAATGATTATTTTTATTTTTGAAAACTTAATTAATGATTTAATTAAGGAATGTTAATTATGAAGATAAATTGGTTTAAATAGGTTAATGTTAATAAAGGCATTAATAAGATAATGTTTTTATCTTAAGATAATTAAAGTTTTAATGTTTTGTTATTAATTAAGTTAATTAAGGAAATTAGATATAATTAATTAATTTAATTAGTAATGATCAAGGATTAGTTAAGAAATTAATTAAGAGTAATTAATTAACTTAATTAACTCAATAATGAAGGTTGATTTAATTAATGACTAAAGGATAATTAATTTGTAATTAATAAATTAAGTAATTAGAGGTAAACTCAATGGTAATTAAGAAGTACTTAATTTGTAATTAAGTTTTATAAATTAATAATTAAGTTTTATTAATTATTAACTAAGGGGTGATTAATTTGTAATTAAAAATTAATTAAGGATTAATCAAATGATAATTCAGGTTTAATTAACTAAAATTAAGGATTGATTAATTTGTTATTAAGTTTTATTAATTGATAATTAAAGTTTATTAATTAATAATTAAAAGGATAATTAATCTATAATTAAAGATTAATTAATTGGTTTAAAGAGTAATTAAGGATGAATTACTCAAGTATAATTAATGATATGAATGTGATTGATTTAAGTTAATTAATTTGTAAATTAATTAAAGATAATCACTTGATAAAGACATTAAGTATGAATACTTAATAAGATTGATAAGTATAATTACATAGTGTAGGTAATTAATGTATAATTACAGGATGTAATTAATTAAAGGAAATTACTTAATGGGAAGTAATGGAAGTATAATTACTTTACAAAAAGTAATTAAGGATTAATTATTTGGTAATTAATTAAAGGATTAAAGAAATTAATTAAGAAGTTAATTAATTAAGGTAAGTAATCATAGGATGATAATTACTGTATATGATTAATTAAGGTGGATTAATAGAAAGGATTAATTAAAGTTTAATAAATTAAAGTAATTAATTAAGGATAATTAATTAATTAATGGAAATAATTAATTAAGGATAATTAATCAATACAATTAATAAAAGTAATTAATGGTTAATTACTGTTAATGGTTAAGAATAATTAATTTGTGAAATTAATTAAGGATAATTACTTTATGTAATAAATAATTAATCAAGAGTGATTAATATTTAATGATTAATTAATTAAATGGATTGTAATTAATTAATGTTGATTAAGCAAAGAATAGGAATAAATTCTTAAGTAATTAATTTAATTTAAGTTGATTAAATTAATTATAATAGAGATTAATAAATTGTTGCTTATATATGATTGTTGTGTAGGATATCTGATTGGTTGATACCTATTGGATGATATGCTGTGGTATGATATTGGATATATCTGTGATAAATGTGTGATATTTATCTGTTAAATGCTGTGTGAATTCAAATATTGAATTGAATTAAATTGTTTAAACCTTTAAACAACTTGGCCTTAAAAGATACGTTTTGGATTTCGATGAGACCGGGATCGGGTTTCCGTATACCGGTATTCCAGGTCTGGAGACCCGAATACCACATCGATCCAAATTAACGATAGGTCGTGAATCTCAAGTGAAGATGAAGATTCAGAGTGCAAGGGTTATTGTCGTTAACTCTGAGGGTGATTCAAAAATGAGTGTAACGAGATAATGCCTTCGGTTTCGTTCGAACCCGGAACGAACTTGTATGGA
This sequence comes from Allium fistulosum, assembly GCA_030737815.1. Lineage (NCBI taxonomy): Eukaryota > Viridiplantae > Streptophyta > Magnoliopsida > Asparagales > Amaryllidaceae > Allium > Allium fistulosum. The sequence goes on from CM060902.1 coordinate 244,473,564, forward strand.
TTGAATGCTTTCAGCACATCGTCAGGTGGACGATGAGCATTCTAAGTGATGTGTTTTGATTAAAGGTAATCGTAGCCTCAAGCCTCATCAAACCGGGAATGGCTAAAACAGGGGAGGTGCAGCAAGGTTAGTGGGTAGCACCCAAGTAGTATGAGATTCCTCTGTCTAGAGGTCCCTTCTTTTTATTCGGCTGTGTGGGCGGTTGAATAGCTACAACCGCTGGGGTTTCTTATGCGGGAATTATCCAGTAAGGGATGTTCCGGCCTTGTGTTGCAGGGGATTGGGCGTGATCCTCGGTACGTTGATCTAGGCCACGTACTGTGACGGGCGGTACCCCGGTAGCCCTGCCATTGTATGGAATCCAAAATCCAATAAGTGCCGTACGATTTAGTTGTGCCCAACTATGTTGGAACGTGAGATGTAAGCATTCCAGCTATTTCTGTATTTTACTTGAAAACCCTAGACCCTATTATAATATAACTCGATTTCCTATCAAGTTTTGGTTAGCGTAAGGTAAAAACTTTTCCATGTTTATGTGTGGGAAGTCTTACGTGATACCTTTGTTTTCAAAAGGCTTTGAAGTTAAACAACTTTAACCCGTTTACTCACACCAGACCCATGTCTGACCCAAGTGTTTATTTTCTGTTTTATAAACTCTTGGGTACTCAAATTTTTACGAGTAGCCAAGGGATTCAGGTTAGCTTTGACGAGTTATCTGGAGGAGCAATGGAGCAGGAGGCTTCAGCGTTCGTAGATATAGTGTTCCGCTGTGTTAGTTTCTCTGAGTCATTTGTTGTGTTGTATTTGAGTTGTAATAACTAGATAGGTGTTTATAACTGTCTAGTATGTGTTGTATAAAGCTGTGTATCTCTGATGTATATGATACAATGTAATATCTTATTTGATTAATGTAATTTATTCGTTCCGCTGTTTAGATTCTGATGTGTTTCTTTCTTTCTTCTCTATCTTTTCTCTTTTCTATCTCTTTCTTTCTTCAAGATGATACGACTTTTTGTGGAGAAAAAGCCGGGTCGTCACAGTTGGTATCAGAGCATTAGGTTAAGTGAATACCTAGGCTCTGGAGTGATGTCTATCCTGAGAGAGCGTATTTGTAATTTTTATATAACTATAAATACATATTTCTACCTATCTATTGGGTTACCTGTTCGGGTTTTCCAATATGAGTTATAAAGGTAGATATGGTGGTGGTGTGTGAAACACGACTACCAATGGTTGGAGTTTGAAGGTTGAGGTTGGAAGTCTATCTGACGAGACTGTAGACCCAATACCGTCTCGAGTGAACTTTGTTATGGTGTAAAGATTTCATTGATCTCTGAAGGAACTGTTAAGGTTCGGAGTCCATCTTTGAAGTGGGATGAGTCGAGTTTGGATCTGTCGAATGAGCAGAAGCAAGTGATGGTATCTGAGTAACTCAGGAAGGAGTAGTTGTGTGAAGAGACGCAGTGACTGGATGTTTCTGAAGATGTTTTCTTTTGGAGCAAGTCTAAGGAAGTGTGTCTGCTTCGGTTTTGGGGCTGAGTTCAGCATAATGTTTCTGTTTGGTTTGGAGTCCGAGTTTCTCGAAGAGCTTTGGGTAGGGAGTCTTGGCATCTGGGTCAGCAGTGCAGCTCGGAGTGTTTCGTGTGCCGGTAGGAAGATCTTTTGGCTTTGCAGTTTTCTAGAGGTGGAGTTCAGAAACAGCAGAGTGGATCCAGTTCTTCGATGGATTGGTTAGATATATGTTGGATTGGTTAGATATATGTAAGCTGTTCTGTTTGGTTAAGAGAAAGCAGTTTTTATTTGGAATTAGGATGGGTTGATCGCAAAAGTGACTTGCGATAGTTGAGTATTCTCTTGAGTTATCTGAGTCTTCCTGGATGTCTTCAGCGAAGTCAGAAGTTTGTCTGCATTTGAGATTGAGTTCTGTATCGACTTGATTTCAGGATTGCTACCGGAAGTTCAGCTAGGTCGAAGAATGTCTCCTAGAGAAAGGATTTGGTGAAACAGCCCGGTATTTCATAGAACTTCTGAGTTTTATTTTTATGGATCTGTTGAACCTTATCTCCAGGATGTGTTGTCTAGTTTGTGTTCGAATTCATCAACGACATTCTCATCTTCTCCAGATCAGAGTTGTGCAGCGGAAGCATTGTGGCAGCTATTCTAGAGTGGAAGCAACTGGAAGTTGCAGTATTAGAAAGTTTCTACAGGAAATTTTTCGGGATTTGAGGCCAGAATTGGCAGTGCATCTGTTTTGTCTTTTCCGGATAAGAGAAGTAAGTTGTAGTCTTCTGATATTGAGGAGTAGAGTTTGTGTTTCTTGATTCTAGTTGATCTTGAGGAGATCATTTTGCTGAGTTGATTGGTCTAGTCTGTTTCTAGAAGCATCATCAAGGGATGAGCTGATCAGTAAGGAAATAAGTAGCCCAGGATCGTCTGGAGAGTTTTGTGGATTTGAGACAGAGGAATTTGGATTCTAAAGTCGGAGATTTGATTTTGGATAAGTTTTCTCCGATCATAAATGAGCTGTAAGTTTGGGTAAGGCTGAGAAGCTAGCTCTGAAGAGTTTTGGGTCTTTTCTGTGATCTTGGAGAATAAGTGTTTGATCTACAGGATTGGATTGCCAGTTTGGATAACTGGGATTCCATGAGTATCACGTATCTCTGAGGGAATACGTGTATGATCTATGTCTGGTTTCGGAACCAGCAGTTGTCGAGTTTTGGTTGTTGAGTCAGACTCGTCTGTAGTCTGACATCTTGTCTAGTGTATAGATGTAGTTGAATAAAAGCTTTGTAGCTTCATAGTATTGATTGTTTGGATTCTCTAGAGCGAGTATCCCGATATATATACACCTGGGGAAACTCGAAGAAATTCTATCCAGAATTTGTCTGCATAATTAGATTTGTTTGATTGGTTGAATTGGCTGCTATGGTTGTTAGCATATGTTTGATATATGCTTGTGTTTTAAAATTAAATCTTTAATGAGATTATTAAATTTCCTTTGTTTTAAATTTCGGGGACGAAATTCTTTTAAGGGGGAAGGATTGTAATATCCCGGAATTTTTAACAATATCAATTTAGTAATCTATATTTAAGAATTAAATTGATATTGATAATTTTTTTAATAACAATTCAAATTGATTTAATAATCTTCTTCAATAATTATTTAATTGGTTATTTTATCTTTTAAAAATAATAAATTGATTTCTATTTATAATATAAATATATGGTTTATATTTTAAATAGATTAGCATTATTTTAATTTTAATATGTATAAGTTTTATTTATTAACATGGTTTGTTTTTATTTATAAATTTATACACATATTTAAATATGAACTAACAAATTAAAATTTAGGCTTAATACACACATTAATTTGTAAATTAAGTACTAATTATTTAAAGAGACAAGTGTTGCATTCTTAAGCATTAATTAGACAAGTGTTAAATTTTAAAACCTTTAAGATAACATGTGTTAACATATTAATCAAGGTAAGAGACAAGTGTCTTTCTCTAATTTTTTTTCTTTTCTTTAAATTTTAATAAACCATAATTACAACATATAAAAACTTCCACCTTCTTTGTTCATTTTTTTACAATTCGAAATGAAATGAAAGCCAAAATTTTCAAATGCATTGCAAACACTCCTCAAAACCAAAACTGAAAACCCTGTAATACATTCCTCTAAACCAAATGCATACCAGAGAGAATATCATCAAACTTGCAATCAAATTTTCTAGCAAGCTTCAATTTCAAATCCGAGATCAAGAACCTGAAACCATCCCTCAAAACTCAGATCAAAATATAATTCCTGTAATTCATTTTCCAAATCAAAAGCCTGAAATTCATTTCTCAAACCAATATGCAAACCTGTAATGATTTATCTTCAACCTGGAAAACATTTTCAAGCATGCCAGCAACATAAAGTTTTCCAGTATGATTAATCAAGGCAGCAATACAAAAGTTTCAAGCATTCAAGTTTCTGGAATCAACAAGGCAATGCAAATTTTCAATTTCAGTTTCATAAAGCTCTCTGCATTTTTAAATGGTGAGTAAGCCTTTTTCTTTTTAAAACAGTTTAAATCTGGAACTAAACTTTACTGCATGTGATAAATCTGTGGATAACATTTTTTTGCATGATGTTTTCAGTTGAATATAAATTGTGTTGACATATATATATATAGTATGAGCAGGTCTGTATATACAAAACCTGGTCTCTGTTTTTTTTAGTGAGTAAACTTTTATCTAAAAACAGTTTAACCTGTGATTATAATTAGATGTTTGTGATAGAATTTTTGTGGAAATATGTTTTGAATATGTATATGAATGTGAATGCATGTATGTATATATGAAGTGTCTGTGTATATATGAAGACTGGCCTCTGTTATTTATACAGGTTTGAAATAAACCTTTAAAAAATTTTACCTTCTCATGTATTCGATTTTAGACTTTGATTCCTAAAGAAAAAAATGTGTATAACAATGTAATATTAATTATAAAAATGAACTCAGGAATTTATATTAAGTTTTTATAACCAAAAATTTATAAATTACAGTGAATATTAAAATATGGGTTAATTTGTTCGAGCTAAATTCAATCTTTGATCATATAATTTGATTCTTGAAGCAAAGTGATGAATTATGATGGGAATATCATAATTTTTAGTTAAGATATTGTTGAGATATCCTGGGTTGTTCGATTTTGGGCTTATCGGCGATTGTGGACGATCTAGGATGATATGAGGCTCGGGGTTAGAACTGGAGGTGACTGGGAGGTCGATGGTCGTGGGAAAAATGGTAGGTGGCTTTTTAGTCCACCGTGGCGGCGGCAGATCATCAAGCTAGGGTTTAAATGGGTTTTTGGTCGAAGTCTGGAAACAGAATCAATGCCGTGTCTCTAGGTGATCGGAGGTGATCGCATGGTGAGTGATGAGTGCTGGAAGGTGGGGCGGAGCTACGGTGAAGATAGCATGGAGCCGCGAGGTCTGGATCGTGGGTGGCGATCGGTTTTCCGATCAATGTGTGTTTCCAGGATGGGTCGATGAGCTCGATTTTGATTTTTGGGTGATATCGTCGATCTGGGTTGTCAGAGGGACTGTGGGGGTCGACGGCGATGTGCTGGAGGTGGTGTCGATGGTCGAAGTCGTTTCGTCCTGATGTACACGTGCACGTGCACGTTTGGACATGTTGGAGAAGAAGAGGAAGCTCGGATAGTTGCTTGAGTTTTCACGTGAGTGACTCGAAGGGAAGATCGAGTTTTGAAGGGGATGACTCGTGTGGGAACTCGAGTAGTTCCAGAGGGAGTTGTTTCCAGTTTTTTTTTCAAAAAAAAAAACTTACATTTGAATTTAAAACTAAAACTAAATTTGAAATGAAAAGAAACTCGGAGTAGACACGAGTAGTCTTCGGGTTTGACCCGAAGTACAGTATTTAGCAGATTTTAAAAGTTTAAAATCAATGTTCTTTTTGAAATTTAAAAACAAATCTAGTTTAAACTTTTCTTATATAAATTACTTTATATATATAATTATTTCCTTTAAACAATTTAGTTAAGAGGTTTACAAATTTGTTTAATTTTAAAGTTGGTTAAGTATAGTTTTAAAATGATTTTAAACTTAAGTTAAAAATGAAATTTTAAGATTTTTATAAAAGTAATTTTAAAATTTAAGTTGGAATTAGTTTTAAATTACTACGTGATAATGTTTTAAGTATTTAAAGGAAGTCTTATTAACTTTAATTTATCAAGTTAATGATTATTTTTATTTTTGAAAACTTAATTAATGATTTAATTAAGGAATGTTAATTATGAAGATAAATTGGTTTAAATAGGTTAATGTTAATAAAGGCATTAATAAGATAATGTTTTTATCTTAAGATAATTAAAGTTTTAATGTTTTGTTATTAATTAAGTTAATTAAGGAAATTAGATATAATTAATTAATTTAATTAGTAATGATCAAGGATTAGTTAAGAAATTAATTAAGAGTAATTAATTAACTTAATTAACTCAATAATGAAGGTTGATTTAATTAATGACTAAAGGATAATTAATTTGTAATTAATAAATTAAGTAATTAGAGGTAAACTCAATGGTAATTAAGAAGTACTTAATTTGTAATTAAGTTTTATAAATTAATAATTAAGTTTTATTAATTATTAATTAAGGGGTGATTAATTTGTAATTAAAAATTAATTAAGGATTAATCAAATGATAATTCAGGTTTAATTAACTAAAATTAAGGATTGATTAATTTGTTATTAAGTTTTATTAATTGATAATTAAAGTTTATTAATTAATAATTAAAAGGATAATTAATCTATAATTAAAGATTAATTAATTGGTTTAAAGAGTAATTAAGGATGAATTACTCAAGTATAATTAATGATATGAATGTGATTGATTTAAGTTAATTAATTTGTAAATTAATTAAAGATAATCACTTGATAAAGACATTAAGTATGAATACTTAATAAGATTGATAAGTATAATTACATAGTGTAGGTAATTAATGTATAATTACAGGATGTAATTAATTAAAGGAAATTACTTAATGGGAAGTAATGGAAGTATAATTACTTTACAAAAAGTAATTAAGGATTAATTATTTGGTAATTAATTAAAGGATTAAAGAAATTAATTAAGAAGTTAATTAATTAAGGTAAGTAATCATAGGATGATAATTACTGTATATGATTAATTAAGGTGGATTAATAGAAAGGATTAATTAAAGTTTAATAAATTAAAGTAATTAATTAAGGATAATTAATTAATTAATGGAAATAATTAATTAAGGATAATTAATCAATACAATTAATAAAAGTAATTAATGGTTAATTACTGTTAATGGTTAAGAATAATTAATTTGTGAAATTAATTAAGGATAATTACTTTATGTAATAAATAATTAATCAAGAGTGATTAATATTTAATGATTAATTAATTAAATGGATTGTAATTAATTAATGTTGATTAAGCAAAGAATAGGAATAAATTCTTAAGTAATTAATTTAATTTAAGTTGATTAAATTAATTATAATAGAGATTAATAAATTGTTGCTTATATATGATTGTTGTGTAGGATATCTGATTGGTTGATACCTATTGGATGATATGCTGTGGTATGATATTGGATATATCTGTGATAAATGTGTGATATTTATCTGTTAAATGCTGTGTGAATTCAAATATTGAATTGAATTAAATTGTTTAAACCTTTAAACAACTTGGCCTTAAAAGATACGTTTTGGATTTCGATGAGACCGGGATCGGGTTTCCGTATACCGGTATTCCAGGTCTGGAGACCCGAATACCACATTGATCCAAATTAACGATAGGTCGTGAATCTCAAGTGAAGATGAAGATTCAGAGTGCAAGGGTTATTGTCGTTAACTCTGAGGGTGATTCCAAAATGAGTGTAACGAGATAATGCCTTCGGTTTCGTTCGAACCCGGAACGAACTTGTATGGATTGAATGCTTTCAGCACATCGTCAGGTGGACGATGAGCATTCTAAGTGATGTGTTTTGATTAAAGGTAATCGTAGCCTCAAGCCTCATCAAACCGGGAATGGCTAAAACAGGGGAGGTGCAGCAAGGTTAGTGGGTAGCACCCAAGTAGTATGAGATTCCTCTGTCTAGAGGTCCCTTCTTTTTATTCGGCTGTGTGGGCGGTTGAATAGCTACAACCGCTGGGGTTTCTTATGCGGGAATTATCCAGTAAGGGATGTTCCGGCCTTGTGTTGCAGGGGATTGGGCGTGATCCTCGGTACGTTGATCTAGGCCACGTACTGTGACGGGCGGTACCCCGGTAGCCCTGCCATTGTATGGAATCCAAAATCCAATAAGTGCCGTACGATTTAGTTGTGCCCAACTATGTTGGAACGTGAGATGTAAGCATTCCAGCTATTTCTGTATTTTACTTGAAAACCCTAGACCCTATTATAATATAACTCGATTTCCTATCAAGTTTTGGTTAGCGTAAGGTAAAAACTTTTCCATGTTTATGTGTGGGAAGTCTTACGTGATACCTTTGTTTTCAAAAGGATTTGAAGTTAAACAACTTTAACCCGTTTACTCACACCAGACCCATGTCTGACCCAAGTGTTTATTTTCTGTTTTATAAACTCTTGGGTACTCAAATTTTTACGAGTAGCCAAGGGATTCAGGTTAGCTTTGACGAGTTATCTGGAGGAGCAATGGAGCAGGAGGCTTCAGCGTTCGTAGATATAGTGTTCCGCTGTGTTAGTTTCTCTGAGTCATTTGTTGTGTTGTATTTGAGTTGTAATAACTAGATAGGTGTTTATAACTATCTAGTATGTGTTGTATAAAGCTGTGTATCTCTGATGTATATGATACAATGTAATATCTTATTTGATTAATGTAATTTATTCGTTCCGCTGTTTAGATTCTGATGTGTTTCTTTCTTTCTTCTCTATCTTTTCTCTTTTCTATCTCTTTCTTTCTTCAAGATGATACGACTTTTTGTGGAGAAAAAGCCGGGTCGTCACAGTTTTGATCGTCACGTCGTGCTGATCTCTACGGTATATTTATTTCTATATTTTAAGATCCGGTACGCGACGGAAATAATAAACTATTCGTTGTAGCAGTACCGAAAATTTGTGACTTTCCTACTTCTTACCATTTCAAAATTGAAATTGAAACGTGCTGCCCAAACATATATTAATTTTCCTTGAAAGTTCAGCTGAATCATAGCCAAACCGCCACCTATCGTTTCTATTCTTCATTGTTTTGAAATTGGTAACGGTTCAAATTTTCTTTAACGTGTCAGCTGAATATAGGGGTGATGGTTACTATTCCTTTTACATTTCTTTTATATATTTTGTTTTGTCAAATCCCCTTCCATTTGTTCTTTCTTCTTCTCCACCATTTCTAGCCCATTCATTTATTCTCACCTCCCCTCTCTCTTCACGAAACTCGAACCCATCTCCTTTCCATCCACTTCACCACGGCTCCACCTAGGCCGTAAGGCCGAGCACCGCCACCACCCAAGTGCAGCTAGCCTTCGTTCACCAGTAGCTCACCTCCAACCTACGCCGAGCTCCACCAGCGAGCGCATCTCCTCCAAGCGACCACCCAACGCCCTGCTGCCCACTCCAAAACCGCCTCCTCAGATCCGAGCAAATCAACCAACTTGTCCCCTCATTTCTCCGACCTTCCACCACGTCACCCTCCCTCGCCTAACCATCTGCCACCTCCGCCAAACACAAAGCCTCCCTGTTCCGCTCGCTTGTCCGCTCGTGCAGGCAAGTTTCAGCTACTCAACTTTCATTTGGATATATATATATATATATATTAAAGTTAATGTGTATATGTAACATTTTATGTGTGCGTATGTTGTATAAGTTAATAGCTAGTTATGACAGTGTATATATATTTGAAAGGGCAGAGACTGCATACATTTTCCATTATAAAAGTATATAAGTTTTAAAGTCACAAAAGCTATAAGTGTATATTCATGTAACAGTTCGTTTGTTTATTTATTTTGTAGTTTTAGCTATAATATATGAAGCTACACAGTTAGCATCTATTTTAGAATATTGAGATATAAGTATATATGTTTATATATATAAGTTTATATATTCAAGTATACCGGGATTTGAGTTTAAATAGACATGTATATATATTTTATAACAGTGTTATATTATGATCTGCATATATAAGATGTTGTATTGGTGTATATAAGTTCTGTTTATAGGATTCATATCTATATCTAGTTATATATACATAGGCCGTCTATTGTAAATAGTATATATATATAATCTGTAGGCTCATATATGCATTGCTAGTGTAAAGATATGTCTTGGCTTTGCTGAGAAGCAAGTATAATGCACGTATATATGTTGTATATCAGTTTGGGTATATAAATTTTATACAGCACTTGATTTCAATATGCACCTAAGTTATATATACGTCTATATGCTTGCCGTTATGCTTGTTCTTATGTGTACAGTTACATTTGTATCTAATATGTATTGGATTATATTATGTTATCCATTTTATTTATATATATATATACTCCGTTTTATAAGTATAAAGTTTATATATTAGTTATTACACATCAACTTATATCTTATGTAAAGAAGTTTATATAACTTTTGGTTAGATTACAAAAGATATATATATATACCTTTGCCTGCATATATTGTTCCAGCTGTGTATTGCTGTAAACCATATTATAGTATAATATATGTATAAGGTTTTAAGTGTTGTTTAAAGTGTTGTTATATATTATATTTATAGTCATAACATGTATTGTTATAAGTGTACTGTATATTTTATTTTATTTCTGTACATGTATAGTACAATTTAAATATAGTCTAGTTTACATATATAATGGATATATGTTGATTTATACAGAACGTGTGGTCAATAGTTTGTTTCAAAACTATTTTATAATTTTGAAACGTATGTATATAATTTTAATGAATTTCGAAATTTATATTGGTTAACAAAATAATATATTAGATATATATTTTTTTTTTTTGTTTCGGTCTACATCAAGCTATTTCTGATCTATTTTCATCGATCTCTATTTATCAGCCCTGTTCGTCCTATTCGTGCCGATCTTGTTCGTTTTGGAAATTCGTTCTTGGATTCGTAACCATTTCAAATCCCTCCAGCCTCGAAAGGTGAGCAATCACTCACGATTAACGTTCTTATATTTATTAAATTTGATTTCAATAGAAACGACATTTGAAATATGCTGCTGTAGTTATTTAAATTGTTATATATGCTATTATCTGTAACTGTTCACCTGTGGGATATGACACTATATCCTGTTGTTTATATTTTATTGTTATTTATGATATATGCCTGTTGTTGTATATATATTATCTGTTATCACTCTGCAAGTTCCCTGTTAGTATAGAATTCACTATGGGTTGAAATGATACATACCCGAACGGACTTTAGAATATGAGAAAATCGTTATGGGTTGAAATGATAAACCCAAGCGATTTTCATTTGAATTGAAATTGGGATTATGGGTTGAAATGGTATCTACCCGTACATATTTAAATTTTAGATTGAAATGATAAATATCTGTATCACTTAACCATATGATGGATATATATACAGACACTGTTGGTCCATATATATATATATATATTTTGAAAATAAATTCTATGGATTTGGGAAGAAATATATTGTTTTAATAAATGTTGATTCTTAAATTAGTATATATAAATGGTAATGATATATATATAAATTTAATAATAATGTTTAATTTAATTAAGATTGATTAAATACATATAATATGGTTGAGTATTTAAATTTATGTTTCAAAATAGATTTCAGTAATAATTTGAATAAGTTAAGGTTGGGAAGATAATATGAATTTAGTAAAGAATTTTATTTAATTAAACCGCTTTAAAACTTATTGAAATTGAGATTTAAGATATGATTTATAACTTGGGTTTGATTTAAATAATTTAATGAATATTTCTTGTTTAAATAAATTTAAGGAAATATTTAGTAAAAATGAAATTTAAGGCTAGTTAAATGATATTGAAGTTATTAAGTGAATATTCCCTGATTAAATAATAATAAAGTTAAATCAAGAGCTATATGAAACTGTTAAATTTAACTTTGAAAATGTTGAATATTAAAGCCTTGAAATATATTGAAAATTTAAATGGTATATTTAGAACTGAATTGAATTGATGAATGGAGCTTGAATAAATTTGAATTTGGAATTTGAAGTTGATTTGAATCGATTTGCGAGACTTGAGAAAATTAAATGCTTTACTTTATAAATTAATTAATATATATACTATCTTGGAAAATAGTTATATTTGAAATGAAATGATATTTGGGTTTTGAAGTATAAATTAAATTGAAATGACCACGGTGTTATAATGTATATTTCCACCTTGTAGATAGTTCTAAAGATCCTTAGAGGATGGTTATCCCAAACATCCTTTAAGTTACTTGTATTTTAGTTGATATTTCACTTGAGTTGGATTTATTGATATAAGAATGTTAATCTTGACTCGAGTGTTTTGTGTTTTTGTAACGACCCCGAAATTTAATTTTATTTAAATCGATAATTAAATGAATTTTTGAATAAAAAATTTGTAAAATTAATTTTTTTTATGGATTAATTGATTGCGAGTTCCCCCGACTGTCTTAGAATCTATATTAAGTCATATGAATTTAAATGATTTATATATATATATATATATATTGATTACTGAATTTAAGTCTTAATATAAATGGTTTAAAGATAAATTTAAAAATAAATTGATAATAAATATTTAAACTAAAAAGATAGAAGTAAAATAACATTTGAGTTATAAATAGATACAAAAAAATAAAACGTAACATTTAGATAAAATCTACATCAAGTTTAAAATAAAAATTTATTTATTTCAAAGACAAAAGAAAAGATAAAAGTTACTCAGGTGCTTACATTCAAGAAAGTAAACAAATAGATGTGTATAAGCTTACAAATGAAGAGACAACAAGTGTACATTCAAATATGTATTGTATAAGTATGTAGGCTGGTAAAACAAAATACCTATGCAAGTATAGAAAACATCAATATCCTCCAACACATCTCAGCCGAAATGAAGGTAGAGCAAGTAAAATAAGGTACAAGCATTTATATCACCTTGTACAACTTAATTAATGCAAAGACATCTTGGCATACAATATAGATGCGTGCAACAGATCAGCCCCCATAAGCAAATAAAAATCTCTGATAAAATATGAACACTTGTACCTGCTTTGTATAAACAAATAATCAACTTCACTTTTATATATATCAACTCCATTTCAAATTCGTTTATTCTTGGCTAAGGAAAACTGAGTAAAAGAAAACTGAGTAATGTCATCATCAAACAAAACCAGAAATGAAAAAAAAAATCAAAACAGAAAGTTCAAAGATCTTCAACCTGGAAGCTTTAAACAAATCAAGCATGGAAGTTCTAGGCATAAGCTAAGCTTCTTCTCTGTTCTTCATTTTTCAAGGTGAGTAACTTCTCTTCTAAAATGCCTAAGTATATTCATTTATGGTTGCATGCTAGTTTATCTGAGGTGAAGTATAAGTACGTGTGTATATATTTGAGAATGCTTGTGTATATATGGGTGGATAGAGGGATTGATGTTGTTAAATTTGTTCTGCCTGTTCTTAGTTTAACTTAGCTTCTAAACAAAAAAAAAATTCCAATTCCTTTTGATCTGATTGCTGTTAGTATCTAGAATTTAAACAAGACTTGTTTGTTTAACTTTAAGATTTGGGTTTAAAATTTATTTAACTAAAAATACAAGAGGAAATTTATCTGGAAACCAAAATCTAACTGGATGATCTGAAAATATGTAAAACTCAGATATGTTAGTTTAACAATTCCGTAATATAAACTGAAGTCCTAAACTAAATCAAACCATGATTTTTAAGATCTAAATCATAATTTTTAAATTAGGATTGATTTAGCATTTCGGGATTGACTAGAAAAGGGATTTTGGGTTTTATCTGTTGATCTAGTTGATTTAAGTGGCTGTAATTCTTCATGGAGGTGGAGAAGTGACTGGAGAGGCCAGGAAAAATAAGTGATGGATGATCAGAGGCAGGTGGAGGCAGCGGTGGTGAATTCTTGGATGGGAACCCTAGTTTTATCAGATTTGAAGAATCGATCACCTCTCCCTCTATAGTTGATCGAGTTGCATGAGATTTTGGGAGGTGAGAGTTTGGGCGACCACGAAGTCATGACCGGAGGCGTCGACTCTCCGGTGGTCGGAATCTCGAAAACGAGGTGTTGCCAGGTTTGGGTTTGGGGTTGGTTCTGTGTTCCAGGTTTGAAGAGGAGATCTCGAATTTGATTCGAGATGTGGTGATGGGTTCTGGTGATCGCGGGGTCATCTAGGGATAGTCGGCGATGGGTTGCGACGTTGGTGAGTGGCCGGTGGTGGCTGGAAGCACGGTGCACGTGCACGTGCACGTTTTATCTGGTCTGTTTTTTTTTTGTGGGGAAGACGAGGCTTCTCTCGGGTTGTACTCGGGTCGTTCTAGTGATTTACTCGGAGTAGTTTTGGTTTTTCGAGTATAGTGTTGTTCCAGGCTTTTGTGAAGTAAAGCCTGGCAGTTTCTGTTTTTTTTAAATTTAATAAAATCTGAAATAGGAATTTAAAACAAGTTTAAATTTGAATTTTAAATCTGAATTCAAACTGAATTTGAATCTCAGGTTTGAAAATGGACTAAAGTTATGTAAATAAGTTTAAAGGTTAAGCATACTTTAATGGGTTGAAAATTTAAAAGGGATTTAGTTAAAAATCCTTAAGTTTGAATTTAATGATTTGAAAATTTAAAAAGAAATTTAGTTTAAAATCTGTAAATTGGAATTTAGTGATTGGATTCATTAAATTATTAAGTTAATTAAATAGATTGATAAATTTAATTAATAGCTGGATTAATTAAGTAATTATGAGTTTTAAACTCGTTAATTAAGTTTTAAGTAAATAAATTAGAAATAATTAAATTTGAGTTAAGATCATTAATTTGAATAAATTAGATTTTAAACTAATGGTTAAATGTTAATAAATCAAGAAATTGAGGATTAATTAAGTTACGGTTAAAAACTTGAATTAATTAAATAATTAGTGGTTAATTAATATTGGATGATTGAATTGTTTGATATCCTTGACATATGATGCTTTGTGATATACCCTGATTTATATTGTGATCTGAAATTTCTATTTCTGTGATATATTACTATGTGAATATGAAACCCTTGGCCCGTAAAACGGCACTTGAATTTCGATGCGACAGGGAGTCGGATTTCAGTTGGTTATCCGAAACCCACATCGAATTGTAATAGTGAATCTTTGTGACCGATAAATTTATTTTATCTATGAATCTGTGAATGAAGATAAGCGTTAGCGATTATACCGCTTATCGATATATCTGTGATGATTGATGTTGCACTATTGTGTAAAACCCCTGGACTACACCATACACACACAAATACGGATTTCACGTGGAAGTCGGTTAAATCACAGATAATTTAAATTTAATGTTTTTGAAATTGAAATTTTAATTTCAATTGATTTTTGAGATTGGAAATTTGGGTTCAAAGTGAAAAGCTTTTGAAAGGGAATTTCAAAGATAAAAGTTATTTCGAATAACTTAATCGAGTTTTGAAAATTTAAATAATTTGATTTAAATTTGAATTCAAGTTTGAAATTGAATTCTTTGATTTGAAACTAGGGATTAAAGATGATGTACAAGTTATATATGGGTTAAACCATTTTAAAGGTATTGATTTGGGAATTTGAATTTAATTCAAGAGTTTTAACTCGTGTAAATATAACTGGATTTTTCGAAACGAAAACTACTTGTTTTCAAATAACAATAGCTTTCATTTTAAGAAAGGATTTCCAAATTGTGTTGAACGGTTTCAAGTTTGAAATAGAATTGAAATGTTTTGAAAACTATGAAATGAGTCTTTGATTTCAAAGACCGTATGAGTTAATCTAACTTGAAATGGAATTGTTTTTAAAGGCTATGAATGAATCTTTGGAAACGAGTTTTGAAAGCTATAAGTTAAATCTTGATTTAAAGATTTAACGAGTTAATTCAATTAAAATGGAAATTGTTTTGAAATCCATGAATGAATCTTTGTGAACGGGGTAAACTTTGTGAATTGAATCTTTTTGTTAAAAGATTAAAGTGTGGAAATTGTTTAAACCATTGAGGGTTTTTGAAATGAATCTTTTTGTTTAAAAGATTGGAAATGGTAATTTGTTTTAACCATTCGAATGAAAAGTTTTTAGTTTTAAGCTGTGATTTAACTGAGACCCCAGTATCCATATGATTTTTAATTTGCGCTCGTTATTCGGTTTAGCCGGGAGAGGACCTTTGTGTCATATAACCCATTCCGAATAATGATACGACGTATATGGATCGCATTTGCTATATTACAGCATGATAAGGGGTTCTCGCTTCGCGGTTTGGTGGCGAACGGGAGACTCTTACCCCTACATGTCCCTGAGTGGGATGGGTTGGTTGTGACAGTCGAGAGGCTGGCCGTAAAAGCAACTGCGAGGTGCCAGTGTAAGCCACGGTGGGGCCGGGATGGTTGCAAAGCCTACCGGTTGTGACCGCTGTTTTCGGACCTTTACAAGTGGTATCAGAGCTAAGGTTGAACTTTAGCTCAGGAGTATAACACGTTAAGTAGCTCATTAGAGATAGGGTGAAGTATACCCTAGAATGAGTATTCCTCAGATATCAGATATCTGTCGGTATGCCTCAGTAAATTCTCTTGCTATCCACTGATAGTGAGTATGAGTGCAAGAAGAGAATTGGATAGGGGACAGAGAAATCCGATTATAAATGGTCAATACTCTGAACAACGAGGAAACGATCTTTTCTCTATCAATCTCTATTGTTCGTCATGTTTTCTCAATTCTTCGATAGTTTCTGGTAGATCCAGGAAGAAGATATTCGATGTGTTAATATGGGACATAAACTCCAACTGAGCCAAAATTATTTGTATGGATGTATTGGTTGCTTTGTTTGCTATGGTTGATGGGTATATTTTAGTTCTAAACTAAAAGTTTTGAAATCGTATCCATATATCTATCTATTCTTTGGGTCCGGATATATTCTACGAATGGTTAGTTATCCCTTTGAACTAACCGATGCCACTGTATATTTCGTAGATCTGGATAACCCGAGTATCTTGTGAAGTGTTAAAACAGATTCGTTCTTGTATCTGTTATTGATATTCTGATTTGGTAAGCCAAATGCAGAATAGATATTCAGTTTGAGTTGATGAAATATTCTTCATCTATTTTTGTGTCTCCTTGGTAATTTCGAGGACGAAATTCTTTTAAGGGGGGAAGTCTGTAACGACCCCGAAATTTAATTTTATTTAAATCGATAATTAAATGAATTTTTGAATAAAAAATTTGTAAAATTAATTTTTTTTATGGATTAATTGATTGCGAGTTCCCCCGACTGTCTTAGAATCTATATTAATCATATGAATTTAAATGATTTATATATATATATATATTGATTACTGAATTTAAGTCTTAATATAAATGGTTTAAAGATAAATTTAAAAATAAATTGATAATAAATATTTAAACTAAAAAGATAGAAGTAAAATAACATTTGAGTTATAAATAGATACAAAAAAATAAAACGTAACATTTAGATAAAATCTACATCAAGTTTAAAATAAAAATTTATTTATTTCAAAGACAAAAGAAAAGATAAAAGTTACTCAGGTGCTTACATTCAAGAAAGTAAACAAATAGATGTGTATAAGCTTACAAATGAAGAGACAACAAGTGTACATTCAAATATGTATTGTATAAGTATGTAGGCTGGTAAAACAAAATACCTATGCATGTATAGAAAACATCAATATCCTCCAACACATCTCAGCCGAAATGAAGGTAGAGCAAGTAAAATAAGGTACAAGCATTTATATCACCTTGTACAACTTAATTAATGCAAAGACATCTTGGCATACAATATAGATGCGTGCAACAGATCAGCCCCCATAAGCAAATAAAAATCTCTGATAAAATATGAACACTTGTACCTGCTTTGTATAAACAAATAATCAACTTCACTTTTATATATATCAACTCCATTTCAAATTCGTTTATTCTTGGCTAAGGAAAACTGAGTAAAAGAAAACTGAGTAATGTCATCATCAAACAAAACCAGAAATGAAAAAAAAAAATCAAAACAGAAAGTTCAAAGATCTTCAACCTGGAAGCTTTAAACAAATCAAGCATGGAAGTTCTAGGCATAAGCTAAGCTTCTTCTCTGTTCTTCATTTCTCAAGGTGAGTAACTTCTCTTCTAAAATGCCTAAGTATATTCATTTATGGTTGCATGCTAGTTTATCTGAGGTGAAGTATAAGTATGTGTGTATATATTTGAGAATGCTTGTGTATATATGGGTGGATAGAGGGATTGATGTTGTTAAATTTGTTCTGCCTGTTCTTAGTTTAACTTAGCTTCTAAACAAACAAAAAAAAATCCAATTCCTTTTGATCTGATTGCTGTTAGTATCTAGAATTTAAACAAGACTTGTTTGTTTAACTTTAAGATTTGGGTTTAAAATTTATTTAACTAAAAATACAAGAGGAAATTTATCTGGAAACCAAAATCTAACTGGATGATCTGAAAATATGTAAAACTCAGATATGTTAGTTTAACAATTCCGTAATATAAACTGAAGTCCTAAACTAAATCAAACCATGATTTTTAAGATCTAAATCATAATTTTTAAATTAGGATTGATTTAGCATTTCTGGATTGACTAGAAAAGGGATTTTGGGTTTTATCTGTTGATCTAGTTGATTTAAGTGGCTGTAATTCTTCATGGAGGTGGAGAAGTGACTGGAGAGGCCAGGAAAAATAAGTGATGGATGATCAGAGGCAGGTGGAGGCAGCGGTGGTGAATTCTTGGATGGGAACCCTAGTTTTATCAGATTTGAAGAATCGATCACCTCTCCCTCTATAGTTGATCGAGTTGCATGAGATTCTGGGAGGTGAGAGTTTGGGCGACCACGAAGTCATGACCGGAGGCGTCGACTCTCCGGTGGTCGGAATCTCGAAAACGAGGTGTTGCCAGGTTTGGGTTTGGGGTTGGTTCTGTGTTCCAGGTTTGAAGAGGAGATCTCGAATTTGATTCGAGATGTGGTGATGGGTTCTGGTGATCGCGGGGTCATCTAGGGATAGTCGGCGATGGGTTGCGACGTTGGTGAGTGGCCGGTGGTGGCTGGAAGCACGGTGCACGTGCACGTGCACGTTTTATCTGGTCTGTTTTTTTTTGTGGGGAAGACGAGGCTTCTCTCGGGTTGTACTCGGGTCGTTCTAGTGATTTACTCGGAGTAGTTTTGGTTTTTCGAGTATAGTGTTGTTCCAGGCTTTTGTGAAGTAAAGCCTGGCAGTTTCTGTTTTTTTAAAATTTAATAAAATCTGAAATAGGAATTTAAAACAAGTTTAAATTTGAATTTTAAATCTGAATTCAAACTGAATTTGAATCTCAGGTTTGAAAATGGACTAAAGTTATGTAAATAAGTTTAAAGGTTAAGCATACTTTAATGGGTTGAAAATTTAAAAGGGATTTAGTTAAAAATCCTTAAGTTTGAATTTAATGATTTGAAAATTTAAAAAGAAATTTAGTTTAAAATCTGTAAATTGGAATTTAGTGATTGGATTCATTAAATTATTAAGTTAATTAAATAGATTGATAAATTTAATTAATAGCTGGATTAATTAAGTAATTATGAGTTTTAAACTCGTTAATTAAGTTTTAAGTAAATAAATTAGAAATAATTAAATTTGAGTTAAGATCATTAATTTGAATAAATTAGATTTTAAACTAATGGTTAAATGTTAATAAATCAAGAAATTGAGGATTAATTAAGTTACGGTTAAAAACTTGAATTAATTAAATAATTAGTGGTTAATTAATATTGGATGATTGAATTGTTTGATATCCCTGACATATGATGCTTTGTGATATACCCTGATTTATATTGTGATCTGAAATTTCTATTTCTATGATATATTACTATGTGAATATGAAACCCTTGGCCCGTAAAACGGCACTTGAATTTCGATGCGACAGGGAGTCGGATTTCAGTTGGTTATCCGAAACCCACATCGAATTGTAATAGTGAATCTTTGTGACCGATAAATTTATTTTATCTATGAATCTGTGAATGAAGATAAGCGTTAGCGATTATACCGCTTATCGATATATCTGTGATGATTGATGTTGCACTATTGTGTAAAACCCCTGGACTACACCATACACACACAAATACGGATTTCACGTGGAAATCGGTTAAATCACAGATAATTTAAATTTAATGTTTTTGAAATTGAAATTTTAATTTCAATTGATTTTTGAGATTGGAAATTTGGGTTCAAAGTGAAAAGCTTTTGAAAGGGAATTTCAAAGATAAAAGTTATTTCGGATAACTTAATCGAGTTTTGAAAATTTAAATAATTTGATTTAAATTTGAATTCAAGTTTGAAATTGAATTCTTTGATTTGAAACTAGGGATTAAAGATGCTGTACAAGTTATATATGGGTTAAACCATTTTAAAGGTATTGATTTGGGAATTTGAATTTAATTCAAGAGTTTTAACTCGTGTAAATATAATTGGATTTTTCCGAAACGAAAACTACTTGTTTTCAAATAACAATAGCTTTCATTTTAAGAAAGGATTTCCAAATTGTGTTGAACGGTTTCAAGTTTGAAATAGAATTGAAATGTTTTGAAAACTATGAAATGAGTCTTTGATTTCAAAGACCGGATGAGTTAATCTAACTTGAAATGGAATTGTTTTTAAAGGCTATGAATGAATCTTTGGAAACAAGTTTTGAAAGCTATAAGTTAAATCTTGATTTAAAGATTTAACGAGTTAATTCAATTAAAATGGAAATTGTTTTGAAATCCATGAATGAATCTTTGTGAACGGGGTAAACTTTGTGAATTGAATCTTTTTGTTAAAAGATTAAAGTGTGGAAATTGTTTAAACCATTGAGGGTTTTTGAAATGAATCTTTTTGTTTAAAAGATTGGAAATGGTAATTTGTTTTAACCATTCGAATGAAAAGTTTTTAGTTTTAAGCTGTGATTTAACTGAGACCCCAGTATCCATATGATTTTTAATTTGCGCTCGTTATTCGGTTTAGCCGGGAGAGGACCTTTGTGTCATATAACCCATTCCGAATAATGATACGACGTATATGGATAGCATTTGAAGACCGGTGGTGAAGACCGGGTATTTGCGAGAGCGATATGATGACCTATCGATTTTCTCTGCATCATGGCTCCGGTATAGAGATTCCCTAAGTGATGGGAAGTCCGATCGAGATTGTGAATACCCGGATTTGCAAGGGCTTCTTCGGAAGTGCCTTCGGTTCTGTTCGAACCCGGAACAGACTTGTATGGATGTGTGTCTGACGTTACACTTTGAGATGTAAAGCTGGTTTCTATCAAATACATTTCTGTTGGTGGCGGAGAATTTATTCTCTTAGCTTAACACCCTTCTCTGAGACGTACGAGCTCAGAGGTTATGTAGTTGATGGTTACTAGTGATACATTCCCAATTTGGTAATGTGGCATACGAAGTGCTGCTGATCATTTGTTGATCGAAGCGTGGCTTTGTGAAAAAGCGTGGCTTTGTGGATGAGACTTCGTCGAGCCTCACAACCCGGTAATGGTCGAAACAGGAATGTTGCGGCAAAGGTTTGTAGGGGTAGCGCCCCTAGGGTATGTCATTTCCTTCTGGATAAAAGGTGATATCATGGTATGGAGCCCAGATATTTTACCTCTGTGGATGCTGCACAGTTATTATACTTTGTGGTTGTTGCTTTGTGATCGAGGGCCCTCGGATAAAGGTCGGTAACGACCGGGGGATGACATGACTCGTGTGTTAGTTACCTAGTTACAGCTCGGTTAGAGCGTGAGGTAGCGTCGGCCTTTTGTTTGCAGAGATCCGGTTAGGATCCGGAGCGTCTTTCCAGAGGCGTTTCTATTTCGGTAAGGAAGTTCCTTAGCCTGATCATTTGTTGGAAATCCAAAGAAGCAATACGAACCCTGTACGGTTTTAGTTGTATTACCTGCTATGGAATGTGGCGGAAACCTGCTATTGAACGTAGTAGCTATAGTAGGCATACAACAATGGTTGTATGCTGGCTAAGATTAATATTATATTTTCGAAATGGTTTTTGACACTATGCACTAGTAATAATATCAAAAGAGTTTTGATTTTGCGTAGTAAGCATTTTTGACTATCATAAGAAGAAATCTCCTCCAATTCTGCGATTGCATTGTGTGTGTGGCGGGAGGTCTTATGGTAGTTTCATTTTCCAAATGCATTGCGGATTTCAATGTTTAAAAGCCTTTTGTGTTTGTTTAAAGATAAACTGTTTTTGTTGCTCACACCAGTCCCATGACTGATCCGGAGTTTATTGTTCCCTTCCTAAACTCTGGGTGCCCACAATTTTCCACACGGGCAGTCTAGAGTTGGGTTTTCTCAGATATTCAGGTTTAGTAGATTATCTGGAGCTGGTTCAGTTCTTGGAGTTCAGGACTGCACTTGCTTCTCTTTGTGGTTCGAGCTGATATTGGAGTTATTGGAGTCATTCTCCGATTGATCATTTGGAGATCTCTTCCATTTGTTGTTACTTCCGCTGTATCATTTTTGTTATCTCTGATATTGTTGTATCATATTGATATCATTGTTGTATATCATACTGGATATTGTATTCATTGGAGTTGTATATGATATCATGTATTATTCTTTTCTTCCGCTGTGTTATTTACTTAATGTTGTTATAGCTCCGGCGAATCGGATTTGAACGGTCGAATCTGCGGCATTCTAGTACAATGTGAAGTACGGATGTTGATTTTCGAGCGCGAAAAATCCGAGTCGTTACAGTTTTGCTTTACGCTCGGGTCAGACCGAGTGATACAGCATTTGAGACTCACCCTTGGAGTTTGGAGCTTCCTTTGGAGATCCAACTATCGCCTCAGCTTTTAGCTCTTCTAGTTGATTTGTCTAGAGAAGTCATCTGTTGTACTGGAGACTTCACTGCATTTGAGATATTCTGTTGTATTTTATTTCTAACTCTGATGTTTATATAGTAGCTTCATGAACTACTATTTTATCTATTCCGCTGCGTATTATTGTATTACTCTATGTCTGTGATTCTGTGATTGATTTATTTACTTTATATGATGAGTTTGCCAAATTTAAATAACAATCTGATATTTTGAATTATTCAAGTCCGACATGTGTGGATTTATTGTCGATTTGAATGGTCCAAAATAACGGGTCGTTACAGTTGGTATCAAAGCTTTGGCTCTAGGCAAAACTTAACATATATAGTAAAATTATTTACAGAATCACTTTCGTTCGAGTTTGAATCTCTTCCTTTTGACACGATTTCCTTTGAACTTTGGAACGTTCTCTGTGGTTCCAAAATTCATTCTTCTCTCCCCTATTTGTATTCTTTTGATTCTGGAGTATCCCATAACTCCACTTCGAATGATCTCTATTAGAATAGGCGATCCCACCAATCTTTGAATGAATTGTGAAGGGGTGAAACTCCTTTACAATTGGCATCGATTCACCGAAGATTGTTGTATCATCGGTTTAGATGCTGCTCTCTCTTGTTATGCCGAATTCTATATCTGGCGATCGAATGTCGATTTGCCTTAGAATTCTGCACCGATCTTATTTTGAAATCACGGTTGACCGGTTAAGGTCGCCCACGATTTATATAAGTATATTCATCTTCTATTTTGAAATTAATTATCTCATTTTCGTTCGAACTTATTTTCGAATCAGAATCCTATTTGATTAGAGTCCCTCTAATTTGAATTTCTATCTTTGTTTTGAAATCCATTCTTGAACTATCCTTTGAAAAATCGGGCTTGTTTATATTTCAGAAATTGTTTTATATATCGAAATTATTACTTTGATAAGTATGATTATATTCTATATATAAAAGTGAAACGTTTTCGATTAAGATTATATACCCTTTTTAAAATAAGAATTTGAGGTTTCGAAAGGATTTGTAATTTTGAAAAAACTATATAAGAAATTTGATTTATCTAAAAATGATTTATAACTGAAGGATTTTAAATTTGAAATTCGAGAATTGAACTCCGGTATTTTTAAATTGGTTTTAAGATTTTGAAATATATAATAATAATATGATTTAAAAATATTTTCCGAATAAGAAATGTTTCAAATGATTTTAATGTGTTTCGAAGAAATTTCAAAAGAAGTTTGAGAAAATAGAAGTCCAGAACTCACTTATGTCGCTGGATAATAATTTTGGTAATGAGTGCACGCATCATCGACATTGATTTTCGAGTTTCAGAGTGAGGGAAAGGCCACTTTAGTAGCATTGCTACGCGAGTGATTTTTTTTGCAAAACCGGTTTTGATTTCAAATTCCAAAGTATGATTTGATATTCGAAAGATATATGTATATATATATATTTGAAATGATTTGAAGTAAGCCGGTGTTCAGTCCTTGAGTTTCGAATTTGATATAAACCTATCTTTTGAAATTGATTTACTGATTTGTTGTTGATTTCCAACTCTTGAATTTGAAAATGATTTCTTCAACTATTTCGAAGGTTCGAGCACTTCCAAATCAAGGTTAACTTTTCAAAGCTGAGAAATTTTGAAAAGTATAAAGTATATAAGTTTGGTATGTATATTAAAGTATGTAGTAATATGATTTAAATAAGTTGAAACTGCTTTGTTAAGTAAATGAATAAGACTATTTTAAAATTTTCTAATATGAAATTTAGATTTGAAATGTTTTGAAAAGAATTTGGTCTTCAATATATTTTGAATAAAATTTAGTTAAATGTTTTAACTGGTAACATCTTTATAAAACTATATATTTAACAAGTTGGAATAGAGACACAAGTTGTACGTATGCTGTTTTATTCGCATAATTAATTTGATCCAAGTTTGAGTACACAAGTTCGAGGTGAATTACACCATTTCGTGTTAGGATTTTTCATTCGATTCTTGATGGCGAATATTTGATATGGATTTTGGGATCGATTCTAGAATTCTCTATCATAGTATATGGCTATGCAAGGAGACTGATGGCTTCTAGTCGAGAAACCATATCGAAATCCGCATTAGGGAAGTCGAATGGACAATACTAGTTCGAAAGCGAACTTGTGTGGTCGAGCGAGCGATCAAATGTGATTTTTGCGAAATGATGACGTGTGTACATCTTATATTATAATATCATTAATATATTTTGACGCTGAAATTGAAAGCTGTCGGATTAGAATATCTTTGCTTACTAAAAGAAAATTTCCAATTTAAATTACAAAGATATATAACCCATAAAAGCAAAGATATTCAATCCCATATGGCTCTTCGTACAGCAAAATTTATTTTTGAAAATTTTGATCCTTATATAAGATGGACCTTATGTAAATATAAGATCATTTTGAAAACATTTGATTTTGGAAATGAATTGGTTGACTTAAATTATATTGATTTGGAAATTTGGATTTATTTTTCTAAATTTATTATGTTGGAAACTTTAAAACTAAAGATATTTAAATTGAGAAGAAATAATTTGGTGGGATTGTATATGATTTTGAAACTAAACTAATATTGAAACAAATTGAAATTTGAGAACCTTATTTTTACTAAATACCTGATTTGGAAGTTATCGAACTTATATAAAATTGATTTGTATAAGTATGATGTTGATTCGAAAACTATGGATTTGAAAAGGTACTCAATTTGAAAAGTGAAATCTTATATAATTGAAGTCTATATAAGTGTGATTTGATACACTATTGATTTTGGAAAGTATTCGATTTGAAAATGAAATCTTATATATAATGGACTTTATATAAGTATGATATTTGAAATTAATTTGAAAGGTACTATATGATACATATTTTCGAAGTAAAGATATGGAAAGTGCCTTCTGCTTGATATCCGATTTGTGGCCACATCTTGGATTCATTCTATCGATATTATTCTCTCTGATTTTTGGTTTTTCGGATATGATACTCGAGTGTCCTTCGAATTCCATAGCGTTACCCATGGTCTTACGAACTCGAATGCATAGCGTAATTCGCAAGGCAGTGATTGCTTAAAAGGTACGGATGTTTCCTGGGGGATCCAGGCGTAACTATTGTGTATCTGCGATCTATGGTCGTGTTAGTGGCGTAATCCGCAAGGCAGAGATTGCTTAAGGGGTATGGATGTTTCCTGGGTGATCCAGGCGTAACCATTATTATGTATCCTACGGTCCACAGTTTTGTTATCATGGCGAAATTCGCAAGGCAGTGAATGCTTAAAAGGTACGGATGTTTTCTAGGGGACCCAGGCGTAACCATTGTGTATCTGCGATCCATGATTTGTTTGTTTTTTTTGTTTGGATTGTACTTTCCATATCTGTTTTTAAAGGTTTTCCAGTATTTTCACTGGGTGTTGAAACAGGTCTACTAAGTACCTGGAGAATTCTAGCTTTGCGCCCGATCAACGCACTGCCAGAGTCTATAGGAACGAGGATAAACCTGTTGAGACATCGAGTTATAAAAGTATTTTATTATAAAGGCATTTATTATAAAAGTATTTCCAACAAAGAAATTTTGTATTAATATTTGAAATTTAAAATTCTTATGGTTTGAATTAGTTATTCATGCTCGATTCTATTCTTTTGAATCTACCTTATCTGCTCAGCTTTATTTATTCACCTATATTCTGTTTTTCCAAGTCCTCCTTCTTTTCCTTGTTGACTATATCCTTTTAAATATTGTTTATTTATATACTATATGGTTTTATAGAAATTTTTTTAGTGTTATAAATATTTTAGAAGTTATTAATTAAATAAAACATATTTAAAGTAAATGATTATTGATTTATTAATAATATTTGAAAAGTATCTTGAGAAAAAAAATTTAATTTATGAATTATGGATTTAAGGTTTTCAAATAGCTTCTTTGTAAATTTAAGTAATGATGTAAATAATTTTTTCAAATATTTTCCATATATTTATAAAGGTGTTATTTAAACATATAAAGGGTATTTATAAAGGAAGTAAGAAATTTTACAAATGGATTTTTGAAAAGTATTAAAGTATTAAAAATAATTGATTTGCAAATGAAGTATTCAAATGAATATTTCAAGTAAAATTTATATAGTTTTAAATTAATTGTTTAGCCTTGTCTTTTAATCTATTTTTCTTTCTGGTTGCTTCTGTTCTCCTACCTCCTTCCTTTTCGGGGACGAAAAGTTTTGAGTGGGGGAGAGTGTAACGACCCGAAAATTTTGATGGTTTCAATAAGATAATTAATAGAAATTTTGTGAAATTTTAAACAATAAAATTTGAAAATAGAAATTTATTATTTGGAATACGTCTATTTAATTATAGAAAATGGTAAATTTTCACCTGATAATATTGAAGTTTATTTTATGATATAATTTTATTCAAACTCAAATCAGTTAATAATTGACGGTAATAAAATGTTTTCCAAACTTGAATATTTTTATACAGTAAATTTCTAAATCTTCTTCTAAGTGAGATGTCATCTTTCGTTTTTCCAAATTTGGACTTCTACTGCTCCGTTTATCTTAATTCTGGCAAAATAGCAACATTTCTGGTACCGATTATCGACTTTCGATCGGATGATCGTACCACTAGTATCTGTATACCGTTTTGATCGTCATGTCATGCTGATCTCTACGGTATATTTATTTCTGTATTTTAAGATCCGGTACGCGACGGAAATAATAAACTATTCGTTGTAGCGGTACTGAAAATTTGTGACTTTCTTACTTCTTACCATTTCAAAATTGAAATTGAAACGTGCTGCCCAAACATATATTAATTTGCCTTGAAAGTTCAGCTGAATCATAGCCAAACCGTCACCTATCGTTTCTATTCTTCATTGTTTTGAAATTGGTAACGGTTCAAATTTTCTTTAACGTGTCAGTTGAATATAAGAGTGATGGTTACTATTCCTTTTACATTTCTTTTATATATTTTGTTCTGTCAAATCCCCTTCCATTTGTTCTTTCTTCTTCTCCACCATTTCTAGCCCATTCATTTATTCTCACCTCCCCTCTCTCTTCACGAAACTCGAACCCATATCCTTTCCATCCACTTCACCACGGCTCCACCTAGGCCGTAAGGCCGAGCACCGCCGAGTGCCGCCACCAACCAAGTGCAGCTAGCCTTCGTTCGCCAGTAGCTCACCTCCAACCTACGCCGAGCTCCACCAGCGAGCGCATCTCCTCCAAGCGACCACCCAACGCCCTGCTTCCCACTCCCAAACCGCCTCCTTAGATCCGAGCAAATCAACCAACCTGTCCCCTCCTTTCTCCGACCTTCCACCACGTCACCCTCCCTCGCCTGACCATCTGCCACCTCCGCCAAACACAAAGCCTCCCTGTTCCGCTCGCTTGTCTACTCGTGCAGGCAAGTTTCAGCTACTCAACTTTCATTTGGATATATATATTAAAGTTAATGTGTATATGTAACATTTTATGTGTGTGTATGTTGTATAAGTTAATAGCTAGTTATGACAGTGTATATATATTTGAAAGGGCAGAGACTGCATACATTTTCCATTATAAAAGTATATAAGTTTTAAAGTCACAAAAGCTATAAGTGTATATTCATGTAACAGTTCGTTTGTTTATTTATTTTGTAGTTTTAGCTATAATATATGAAGCTACACAGTTAGCATCTATTTTA
This sequence comes from Allium fistulosum, assembly GCA_030737815.1. Lineage (NCBI taxonomy): Eukaryota > Viridiplantae > Streptophyta > Magnoliopsida > Asparagales > Amaryllidaceae > Allium > Allium fistulosum. The sequence goes on from CM060902.1 coordinate 244,501,820, forward strand.
AAATATTGAGATATAAGTATATATGTTTATATATATAAGTTTATATATTCAAGTATACCGGGATTTGAGTTTAAATAGACATATGTATATATATTTTATAACAGTGTTATATTATGATCTGCATATATAAGATGTTGTATTGGTTTATATAAGTTCTGTTTATAGGATTCATATCTATATCTAGTTATATATACATAGGCCGTCTATTGTAAATAGTATATATATATATATATAATATGTAGGCTCATATATGCATTGCTAGTGTAAAGATATGTCTTAGCTTTGCTGAGAAGCAAGTATAATGCAGTATATATGTTGTATATCAGTTTGGGTATATAAATTTTATACAACACTTGATTTCAATATGCACCTAAGTTATATATACGTCTATATGCTTGCCGTTATGCTTGTTCTTATGTGTATAGTTACATTTGTATCTAATATGTATTGGATTATATTATGTTATCCATTTTATTTTATATATATATATACTCTGTTTTATAAGTATAAAGTTTATATATTAGTTATTACACATCAACTTATATTTTATGTAAAGAAGTTTATATAACTTTTGGTTAGATTACAAAAGATATATATATATACCTTTGCCTGCATATATTGTTCCAGCTGTGTATTGCTGTAAACCATATTATAGTATAATATATGTATAAGGTTTTAAGTGTTGTTTAAAGTGTTGTTATATATTATATTTATAGTCATAACATGTATTGTTATAAGTGTACTGTATATTTTATTTTATTTCTGTACATGTATAGTACAATTTAAATATAGTCTAGTTTACATATATAATTGATATATGTTGATATATACAGAACGTGTGGTCAATAGTTTGTTTCAAAACTATTTTATATTTTTGAAACGTATGTATATAATTTTAATGAATTTCGAAATTTATATTGGTTAACAAAATAATATATTAGATATATATATATTTTTGTTTCGGTCTACATCAAGCTGTTTCTGATCTATTTTCATCGATCTCTATTTATCATCCCTGTTCGTCCTATTCGTGCCGATCTTGTTCGTTTTGGAAATTCGTTCTTGGATTCAAAACCATTTCAAATCCCTCCAGCCTCGAAAGGTGAGCAATCACTCACAATTAACGTTCTTATATTTATTAAATTTGATTTCAATTGAAACGACAATTGTAACGACCCGTATTTTTACGGATCAAAAACATCGTAAAACAGTTGACATTTGGTCGCATTTGTAAGTCGTCCTGGGTTAAGAAAGTTAAGTCGTGGTAGCTTAGGTCATAGGGTGTTGGAGCGACCTAAGGTAGTGGACGACTTAAGGGGAGTATGTTGTAGGCGACCTAAGGATTTGGATAAGTCATATGTTGAGGCTTAGATTGTTTGGAGCTTAGGTCGTATAACAGTTAAGTCGTAGACGACTTATAGGGGTTGGCGACCTAAGGAAGAGGGGTAGTGGTTTAGGTCGTTTGACAGTTTAGGACGACTTATAAGGCTTAGGTCATAGACGACTTAAGGAAGTTGGTGACCTAAGAGTTTTGGTGAGTTAAGTGTTAGGTCGGCAGGGCGAGTTAACGACCTAAGGAACTGACCGACTTAAGGAGATGGCGACTCAAGGGTGGGCAGACTTAGTTAAGTGACCGACCTAGTAGAGTTAACGACCTAGGAGTTAGTAACCTTCGGTAGTTAGCGACCTAGTGGTTACCAAGTTAGCATAGTTAGGTCGGCAACGACCTAAGGAAGACTGGGGTAATAGTGAGCGACCTAAGGAGTAAGTCGTAGACGACTTAGGAGTTTGGTCGTGGGTTGTTAGGTCGCTAAGTATTCGGTCGCTAAGGGTTAAGTGAGTAGGTCGTATGTCTATTAAGTCGTATCCCAGTAAGCTGTTAAGTCGTAGGTCGGCATGCTAAGCAGTTAGGTCGTGGCATTGTTAGGTCAAAGGCTTTAGGTCGGTAGGGGTTTTAGGTCGTAAGTCGGGGACGACCTAATTCCGAGTTACGATTTAAGAAGGCGGACGAGTTAAGGAGATTTCAGCTATAAATAGAAGGGGTTTTCTCACTTTTTGGGATCCGGATTTCGAAGCGACGAAGTGCTGCCATTTTGAGAGCTCGACTTCTACACTTCTTCATTTCTTTTCTCCACTTCAATCTAGTGATTCCATCCATCCATATCGTAGATCAAATCGAAGGTTGAAGAGCTTAGATTGAAGATCTTCATCCATCGAAGAGAGATTTCTTCGATTGAAGCGGATTCGTGATAGATCGAGTTAGATCCTTCGCTGTCCAGATCTGAAGCGTGTTGATTTGGGGTTGTTTAGGTGATTTGGTGAGTGGTGATTATCTCTCACACGGATCCAAAGGAGTATATCGGATCGTTGGCTTGATTTGATGATAAAGTAGTGATTTTCATGCATTTTTTTGAACCGAAGTATAGATCCATGTAGATTCATTGTTCATGATGATTTGACGACCATTTTACTAAGTGTTAACCTATGCAAGTTCATTCATCAAGATTGTAGAGATAATTCTCATGTTTTCATGCTTATTAGACTTTTGACTCTTTAATTACGAAATTGCCATTATTGTTAAAATTGTCCATTTAGCCTATATTTGAATGCTTGTTTACTTGGATGAATGTTTGACTTGATGATTGCTATGAATTAGATGATTGATGATTTGATTTAGACAAGTTGGTCGAAGATGATTCAAAAGCTAAGAGAAAGGCTCTTGAATTGGAAAAGCTGCTCGTGGCATATGTAGCGGATGATGAAGCTCATATGGATAGATTTGATGATGATGAGGCAAAGTATGATATGAGATAGTCTTGGTCTAATCCAGATGGGATCATTCCAAGCATGTTGATTACTCGGTGAAATGGTTCGAGTTATAGGATAATGGGTTGCTCGAGAGGCGCTTGAGCTAGAATGGAAATAGCCGTCGAGGAGGATGACTAGAAGGCTGAGATCCCATCGTTGTTGAAGGTTCTAGCATGCTCAAAGCAAGAGTACGTTGGGCAGATTCGATAGTCCCTGAAGGCTACGGATTGGTAGTCAAGTACTCTGGGCAGATTCGATAGTCCTAGGCACGGGTCACGATGACATGCGGGAGTTATGTCTAGAACCGGGGTTTCCATTAGCCCTTGACAGACGGCTGAAAGAATGTGCCGGTCATTCAATTAACGGTGATATCTAAGCAATGATAACAGTGATAGCCAGAGTCATGGATGTTTGGTTGTATCGTCACTCGGTCTCAAGAGCAGTGTTTTCTGGGTGCTTATCTGATCTTGGTTTAGGCCTTGGGGGTTTGTACTTGGAAAACATCGCCCTTGACTCGAGTGATAATTACTTTACTTTAAATTGTATGTTCTGCTATGTCTGCTTTTGCTTAGTGTGTGTCTGGGAGCTATCACTGTAGAAAGAGGTTGGAGTGGGAGGGTTGTATTCCTATTCCTTTTCCTTTATGCTCTTTTGGTATGTTGTTAGTTAATTTACTGCTCACTAAGACTGTTGTCTGACTCAAGGCTTTATGTTTTAACTCTTATTGCCTTGGGTTGTTCATCCATTTTGGGATGGGCAGACTAGGTAGAAGGTGACAGGTGCTGCTCTTGCTTCCCACGATGCTGATGACGAAGACGAGCTGGAGTATTGCATATTACTTCCTACTATATGTACTGGATGTTCCGCTGCTTTGTATTCTCTGAGTGATATGTAGTGAGGCTTGCTGTATTGACTATTCAGATGTTGTATTCAACTATTATGAAGTTTTATGGATGAGATTCTATTCTGTGAAGCTTCACTATATATATGTTCTATTGTATTTTGTCCATGCGCTGTGAGTAATACGATAGATTCTGTTGTTTTAATTTACCTTGACAATCGTCCATGGCTGCCTGGCACACTTTACAGCGCACTTTCTCTAGGTTCAGTGCAGGGGTTATGGGCGGTCGTCACATTATGCTCGCTGACGTAAGTACGTATGAGAGATGTAATTGTATTTTGATGGATGATTACTATATATAATATAGTAGCTTAGTAGAGTTTGAGTCCTTTATGCAGTTGTTTCTCTAGATGTTTTGATCATTCCTTTTTATAGATAGTGAGGATGAGTCGAAGAGGGAGACCAGCTGCTAGGGAAGGCCGTGCTGCTGAGGGGACTGCTGATTATGCAGTTATGTTCGAAGCTATGATGACTTCGATCATGAGAAGGATACCAGTTCCGGGGACAGCAGTTGATGTTGGAGTTCAAGTCCAAACTCCAAAGCCGGTGGATTTTGCTAAGCTGTGTAAGGACTACACTGCTCTTGGAGGGAAAGTTTTCTTGGGAACAGAATCAACCATTGAAGTCCAGAGGTGGATAGATGCTTGTAGAAGGATCTTTGGTGATTTGGGAATTGAGGATGAGACTAAGAGGAAGTTAGCATCAAGACAGCTTCAAGGGAGAGCTTCTGATTGGTGGAACTCTATTAACATCAATACTCCGGAGGAAGAGATTACTTGGGAGCAATTCCAAGTTAGATTTGAAGCTAAGTTCATTTCTACAGCTCAGAAGTCTGTTCTGATCAAGAAGTTTGTGGAGCTCAAGCAAGGTGGAAGACCGGTTCTTGAGTACGTTTTTGAGTTTGAAGCTTTGTCCAAGTATGCCCGGTCGTATATTGAATCTGCTTATCAGAAGAATGAGAAGTTTGTGACAGGCTTGGACAGTTATCTTGGGAGGCAGTTGGTGGATCATTTGGACGATTCATTTGAGAAGCTTGTGGAGAAAGCTCTCAGGCATGAGAGTCTGTTTCCTAAGGAAGGATCTGTTGTTGTTGTAACCAGGGAAGAGTCTAAACCCCAACAGGGTGGAAACAAGAAGAGGAAGCAGCAGCAAAAGGGTAAGGATGGCCAGAAGAAGCCGAAAGGCGAGGTGACCTGCTTCAATTGTCAGTAGAAGGGCCATTTCTCTAGGGATTGTAAGAATCCGAAGGTGCCGATGAAGTGTCACAACTGTGACAAGCCAGGGCATATCAGGAAGAATTGTCCAGAACCGAGAAAGGACAAGCAGATTGTGCAAGCTTATGCTTTGGGAGCTATTCCATCGTCTTCGAAAGCTCCTACCGCTGAAGAGAAGGGAAAGAGTGTGGTGGTTCAAGGTACTCTTTTCCTATGTGGTGTTCCAGTTAGAGTTCTGTTTGATACTGGGGCGTCGCATTCGTTTGTTTGAAGTGAACTTGTAGACCGGTTGGGTTTAGAACCGGATATCGTTGATAGACCATTGGTTGTGACTAATCCTGTTGGGGGTTCGTCTTGTTTGTGTATGTTATGACGTGGTCTGATTGTATCGAGTCATGGTTGCTCTTTTGTTTGTGATTGTTTTGTTCTGAACTTTCCAGGGTTCGGAATTATTTTGGGTATGGACTGGCTTAGGAAGTATGCGGCAAAGGTTGATTGCGAAAGGTTGGAGGTGACAGTTGAGAATGTGGAGGGGCGAAAGATTGTGATACAATGTAAGCATGAAGAAGGCATCTTCATGAGCTTCATGTATTCGCTAGTTGTTCCACAGGATGGACTGTCATCGGTGCCAATCGCGAATGGATTCGAGGATGTCTTTGACGAGGTCAAAGGGTTACCGCCGCATAGGGAGATCGAGTTTCGTATAGATCTAGTTGAAGGAGCCAGACCTGTTGTGATGCCTCTTAGGCGGATGGCGCCTAAGGAACAGCATGAGTTGAAGGTGCAAGTTGATGATCTTTTGCAGAAAGGATTCATTCGGCGTAGTGTGTCCGAATGGGGTGCACCAGTTGTGTTTGCAACCAAGGCAGATGGATCGTTGAGGTTGTGTGTGGATTATCGTGAGCTGAATAAGGTGACTAAGAAGAACAAGTATCCATTGCCGAGAATAGATGACTTGTTTGATCAGCTTCACGAAGCTAAGGTGTTTTCTCAGATGGATTTGGCAACGGGATTTCACCAGTTGAGAGTGGCTAAGGATAGTGTGCCGAAGACTGCTTTTAGGACACCATCCGGTTTCTTTGAGTGGCTGGTAATGCCATTTGGATTGACTAACGCGCCAGCATATTTTGTGGATCTTATGAATAGAGTGTTCAGAGATCAGTTGAACAAGTTTGTACTTGTGTTCGTGGATGATATTCTGATTTATTCCAGAACTGAAGAAGAGCACAAGACACACTTGCGAATTGTTTTGGAAATCTTATGGAAACATCAGCTGAAGGCTAAGTTTTCGAAGTGTCACTTCTGGAAGAGTGAAGTGAGGTTCTTAGGCCATGTGATTTCTGGAAACGGAATAGCGGTTGATCCCGCTAAGGTGGCAGCAATCCAGGATTGGGTTAGACCTAAGAATGCATCTGATGTGAGAAGTTTTCTTGGATTGGTAGGATATTATCGACGGTTTATCAAAGACTTCTCCAAGGTGGTTGCACCGTTAACAGGATTGACGAAGAAGAACCAAGTGTTCAAGTGAGAAGATAAGTGTGAGCAAGCTTTCAGAATCCTGAAAGAAAGATTGACAAGTGCTCCTGTTTTGACTATTCCTAGTGGGAATGACGAGATGGTGGTTTACACCGACGCATGTGGTACTGGACTTGGAGCAGTGCTGATGCAGAGGGATAAAGTTGTTGCGTATGCCAGTCGACAACTGAAGCCGCATGAAAGGAATTACCCGACTCATGATTTGGAGTTAGCGGCGATTGTTTTTGCTCTGAAGATGTGGAGACATTATCTACTGGGAGTTCGATTCGAGCTGTTTACAGATCATAAGTCGTTGAAGTATCTTTTCTCCCAAAAGGATTTGAATCTTCGGCAGCAACGTTGGCTAGAGTTTTTGGCATCATATGATTTTGGTATAGCTTATACACCGGGAAAAGGTAACGCTGTGGCAGATGCGTTAAGTCGAAGACATGCAGGATTGGGAGCCATGTTTTCAGAATGGAAGAATATCGAGTATTTAGCTGGTTTTGACTTCAGGCCCAGATGCGAATTGGAACCTGAAATGTTGGCAAACTTATCGATAAGACCGACTCTTGTGGAAAGGATTGGCGAGAGCCAAAAGCGAGATGATAGGCTTGTCAAGATTATCCGTGATTTGGAATCTGGATTGGAACCAGAAAAGGATAAAGGATTCGAGGTCGATCGAGAGGGTTGGCTTCAGAAGCAAGGACGACTAGTTGTTCCCGATATAGATGAAGAATTGAGAAGTGAAGTTCTGAAGGAAAGTCATCTCTCGAAGTTGACAATTCATCCAGGAGGAAATAAGATGTATCGGGACATAAAGAGAACCTACTACTGGGAAGGTATGAAGAAGGATGTTGGAAATTTTATTTCCAAGTGCATGAACTGCCAGTTGGTGAAAGCTAAGCAGAAGAAGCCAAGTGGATTGCTTCAGCCATTAGAAGTTCCTACATGGAAGTGGGAATAAGTGTCGATGGATTTTATTGATGGACTACCTAGAACAAGAACGGGAAATGAAGGGATTTGGGTCATTGTAGATCGTTTGACTAAAAGTGCAAGATTCATTCCTGTTCGATCGACTAGGACTGCATCAAAGTTGGCTGAGTTGTATGTCAAGTGGATAGTTCGATTCCATGGTATTCCGAAGAGTATAGTGAGCGATCGAGACCCATTGTTCACTAGTGGATTTTGGAAGAGCTTTCAGGAAGTTTTGGGAACCAAGTTGTGTTTGAGTACAGCTTATCATCCCCAAACAGATGGCCAGACCGAGAGAGTCAACCGAGTTTTGGAAGATCTTCTTAGAGCTTTTGTTTTGGATTTTGGAGGATCATGGGAAGATCATCTTCATTTGGTGGAATTTTCATATAACAACAGTTACCAGTCAAGCATTGGTATGGCACCGTATGAGGCATTGTATGGAAGACCGTGTAACTTTCCGACATGTTGGTTAGAGACGGGAGAAAAGCTGATACTTGGGCCAGAAATGATTCGACAGACTTCGGATTATATAGAGATCATTCGGCAATGAATGAAGGCAGCCCAAGACCGTCAGAAAAGTTATGCCGATAAGCGTCGTAAGGATTTGGAATTCTACGTAGGTCATATGGTTTTGGTGAAGATTTCTCCACTGAAGAATGTTATTCGATTCGGGAAGAAAGGAAAATTGACTCCGAGATTTGTTGGACCATTCCCGATCATCGAGCGAATTGGAAAGCTCGCTTACAGATTGGAGTTACCAAAGAAGATGTCGAGCGTGCACAATGTTTTTCACGTATCGTATCTACGGAAGTATGTGCACGACTCGAATTCAGTGGTTTCTGCTGATAGCTGTGAAGATTTCGAAGTTGATCCAATCGATAAGAGATCTCGTAAGCCGGTTCGTGTTGTGGAAACCGACACGAAACAGCTTAGGAGGAAGGTAGTTAAGTTGCTCAAGATACAATGGAGTGATGATGATAACGACTGTACGTGGGAGGTGGAAGAGAGGATGAAGGCAGCTCATCCTGAACTCTTCAAGGTATGGCCCTAAGGTGTCGTGTCATCTCACGATATTGTAACTTGTTCTAGTTTTAGAATTCTGCATGCTAAGCTAGAATTGGATGCATAGTTTGTTGATTGCTGTGATGGTAGGCATGCAGAGTAGTCTTTGATTGCCTTGTTTGTTTGGAATTTCGGGGGCGAAATTCCTAAGGGGGAGAGAATGTAACGACCCGTATTTTTACGGATCAAAAACATCGTAAAACAGTTGACATTTGGTCGCATTTGTAAGTCGTCCTGAGTTAAGAAAGTTAAGTCATGGTAGCTTAGGTCGTAGGGTGTTGGAGCGACCTAAGGTAGTGGACGACTTAAGGGGAGTATGTTGTAGGCGACCTAAGGATTTGGATAAGTCATATGTTGAGGCTTAGATCGTTTGGAGCTTAGGTCGTATAACAGTTAAGTCGTAGACGACTTATAGGGGTTGGCGATCTAAGGAAGATGGGTAGTGGTTTAGGTCGTTTGACAGTTTAGGACGACTTATAAGGCTTAGGTCATAGACGACTTAAGGAAGTTGGTGACCTAAGAGTTTTGGTGAGTTAAGTGTTAGGTCGGCAGGGCGAGTTAACGACCTAAGGAACTGACCGACTTAAGGAGATGGCGACTCAAGGGTAGGCAGACTTAGTTAAGTGACCGACCTAGTAGAGTTAATGACCTAGGGGTTAGTAACCTTCGGTAGTTAGCGACCTAGTGGTTACCGAGTTAGCATAGTTAGATCGGCAACGACCTAAGGAAGACTGGGGTAATAGTGAGCGACCTAAGGAGTAAGTCGTAGATGACTTAGGAGTTTGGTCGTGGGTTGTTAGGTCGCTAAGTATTAGGTCGCTAAGGGTTAAGTGAGTAGGTCGTATGTCTATTAAGTCGTATCCCAGTAAGCTGTTAAGTCGTAGGTCGGCATGCTAAGCAGTTAGGTCGTGGCATTGTTAGGTCAAAAGCTTTAGGTCGGTGGGGGTTTTAGGTCGTAAGTTGGGGACGACCTAATTCCGAGTTATGACTTAAGAAGGCGGACGAGTTAAGGAGATTTCAGCTATAAATAGAAGGGTTTTTCTCACTTTTTGGGATCCGGATTTCGAAGCGACGAACTGCTGCCATTTTGAGAGCTCGACTTCTACACTTCTTCATTTCTTTTCTCCACTTCAATCTAGTGATTCCATCCATCCATATCGTAGATCAAATCGAAGGTTGAAGAGCTTAGATTGAAGATCTTCATCCATCGAAGAGAGATTTCTTCGATTGAAGCGGATTCGTGATAGATCGAGTTAGATCCTTCGCTGTCCAGATCTGAAGCGTGTTGATTTGGGGTTGTTTAGGTGATTTGGTGAGTGGTGATTATCTCTCACACGGATCCAAAGGAGTATATCGGATCGTTGGCTTGATTTGATGATAAAGTAGTGATTTTCATGCATTTTTTTGAACCGAAGTATAGATCCATGTAGATTCATTGTTCATGATGATTTGACGACCATTTTACTAAGTGTTAACCTATGCAAGTTCATTCATCAAGATTGTAGAGATAATTCTCATGTTTTCATGCTTATTAGACTTTTGACTCTTTAATTACGAAATTGCCATTATTGTTAAAATTGTCCATTTAGCCTATATTTGAATGCTTGTTTACTTGGAAATAGTCGTCGAGGAGGATGACTAGAAGGCTGAGATCCCATCGTCGTTGAAGGTTCTAGCATGCTCAAAGCAAGAGTACGTTGGGCAGATTCGATAGTCCCTGAAGGTTACGGATTGGTAGTCAAGTACTCTGGGCAGATTCGATAGTCCTAGGCACGGGTCACGATGACGTGCGAGAGTTATGTCTGAAACCGGGGTTTCCATTAGCCCTTGATGGACGGCTGAAAGAATGTGCCGGTCATTTAATTAACGGTGATATCGAAGCAATGATAACAGTGATAGCCAGAGTCATGGATGTTTGGTTGTATCGTCACTCGGTCTCAAGAGCTGAGTTTTCTGGGTGCTTATCTGATCTTGGTTTAGGCCTTGGGGGTTTGTACTTGGAAAACATCGCCCTTGACTCGAGTGATAATTACTTTACTTTAAATTGTATGTTCTGCTATGTCTGCTTTTGCTTAGTGTGTGTCTGGGGGCTATCACTGTAGAAAGAGGTTGGAGTGGGAGGGTTGTATTCCTATTCCTTTTCCTTTATGCTCTTTTAGTATGTTGTTAGTTAATTTACTGCTCACTAAGACTGTTATCTGACTCAAGGCTTTATGTTTTAACTCTTATTGCCTTGGGCTGTTCGTCCATTTTGGGACGGGCAGACTAGGTAGCAGGTGACAGGTGCTGCTCTTGCTTCCCACGATGCTGATGACGAAGACGAGCTGGAGTATTGCATATTACTTCTTACTATATGTACTGGATGTTCCGCTGCTTTGTATTCTCTGAGTGATATGTAGTGAGGCTTGTTGTATTGACTATTCAGATGTTGTATTCAACTATTATGAAGTTTTATGGATGAGATTCTATTCTGTGAAGCTTCACTATATATATGTTCTATTGTATTTTGTCCATGCGCTGTGAGTAATACGATAGATTCTGTTGTTTTAATTTACCTTGACAATCGTCCATGGCTGCCTGGCACACTTTACAGCGCACTTTCTCTAGGTTCAGTGCAGGGGTTATGGGCGGTCATCACAACAATTGAAATATGCTGCTGTAGTTATTTAAATTGTTATATATGCTATTATCTGTAACTGTTCACCTGTGGGATATGACATTATATCCTGTTGTTTATATTTTATTGTTATTTATGATATATGCATGTTGTTGTATTTATATTATCTGTTATCACTATGCAAGTTCCCTGTTAGTATAGAATTGACTATGGGTTGAAATGATACATACCCGAACGGACTTTAGAATAGGAGAAAATCGTTATGGGTTGAAATGATAAACCCAAGCGATTTTCATTTGAATTGAAATTGGGATTACGAGTTGAAATGGTATCTACCCGTACATATTTAAATTTTAGATTGAAATGATAAATATCCGTATCACTTAACCATATGATGGATATATATACTGTAACGACCCGACTTTTTCTCCACAGAAAGTCGTATCATTAATAAGAAAGAAAGGGGTAGAAAATAGAAAAGAAGAGAAGAAAGAAAGAAACAACAACAACGATCTCACAGCGGAACGAATAAATTATATTAATAACATATACTATTACATAGTATACAATACTTTACAGATTTACACAGCATATACATCACTTAATAGACAGTTATAACATCTGTCTAGACATTACAACTCAATACACTACAGAGATACAGACACAGCGGAACTACTATATATATCTACAACGCTGAAGCCTCCTGCTCCATTGCTCCTCCACAATTCGTCAAAGCTAAACCTGAATCCCTTGGCTACTCGTAAAAATTTGAGTACCCAAGAGTTTATAAAACAGAAATAAACAACTTGGGTCAGACATGGGTCTGGTGTGAGTAATAGGTTAAACTTGCTTAACTTCAAAACCTTTAGAAAGAAAAAGTATCAAGTAAGACTCCCCACAAATAAACATGGGTAAGTTTTTACCTTACGCTAACCAAAACATTTGATAGGAAATCCAGTTATATTATAATAGGGTCTAGGGTTTTCAAATAAATATGAAATAGCTGAAATTGTTACATTATTAAATTCTAGCATACTAGCCACAAAGTGGGTTATACAATCAAAACCGTAAGGGCACGTAGGAAGAATGGGTTTCCATACAATGGCAGGGCTACTGGGGTACCGCCCGTCACAGTACGTGGCCTAGATCACCGTACCGAGGAGTACGCCCGCTCCCTTGCAACACAAAGCCGGAACCATCCCTTACTGGATAATTCCGAACAAGATAACCCCGTAGTTGGCGCGACCAACCACACACTAAGCCGAATAAAAAGAAAAGGGACCTCTAGACAGGGATCTATCTTGCTCTCAGTGGGTGCTACCCACGAAGCCTTGCTGCACCTCCCCTGTTTTAACCATTCCCGGTTGATGAGGCTTGAGGTTACGATTACCTTTAATCAGAACATATCACTTAGAATGCTCATCGTCCACCTGACGATGTTCTGAAAGCATTCAATCCATACAAGTTCGTTCCGGGTTCGAACGAAACCGAAGGCATTATCTCGTTACACTCGTTTTGGAATCACCCTCAGAGTTAACGACAATAACCCTTGCACTCTGAATCTTCATCTTCACTTGAGATTCACGACCTATCGTTAATTTGGATCGATGTGGTATTCGGGTCTCCAAACCTGGAATCCCGGTATACGGAAACCCGATCCCGGTCTCATCGAAATCCAAAACGTATCTTTTAAGGGCCAAGTTGTTTTAAGGTTAAAACAATTCAATTCTTATCTATATACACAAAGATAGATAATTCAATAGATAATCTACATTATTATCCCAAACAGATAATTCACATTATCATTATAATTCAACCAAACATCCATATCATATATCAATCATATCTCATCAGAGATATCAAACAATGAAATACATTCAATCTCATTCATCCATCCTTAAGCAATGATTTATATCATCTAATTAATTTAAAGTGAATTAAACTAATTACTTCATTCTATAAATCCTGCTCACTTAATTATTAATTAAACCAATTAATTAATCATTACTCTAAGTATCCATCTTAATTAATCATTCCTGATTAATAATCCTTTAATTACTTTAAGTAATTAATTCTTAATTAATTTCACAAATTAATTAACTTAAACCATTACAGTAATTAATCTTTAATTACATCATTAATTAATTAACTATATTTAATTACATTAATCCTTAATTAATTACAATTAATTAATTACTTTAATCACTTATTATTTTTTTAACTAATCTTAATTAATCAATCCTTAATTACGTCATTAATTTTATTAATTAATGATCCTTAATTACCCTTAATTAATTATCTTATTTAAATTAATTACATTTAATAATTAATTAGTCACATTTATTAATCACCTTTGATTAATCTCATTTAGTAATTAACTTCCCTTAATTACTTTTATTAACTAATTTAATTATTCCTTAATTAATTTCTTAATTAATCCCTTGATTAATTCACAAGTAATTAAACTCAAATTACTTACATTAATACATCACCATTTAATTAATTACTTCCAGTAATTATCTATTATTTACTTCCTTAAATAATCATACTTTAATAATTACTTTAAGTAATTATTTAACAAATCAATCCATTTATTATTCTAAATTAATTAAACTTAATTAATTAACTTAAACTAATCAAATTATCTTAATTAATTACAAATGAGTAATTAATTTCTTAATTACTTCCATTAAGTAATTCATTTAAAACAAATTCTATAATTGATTATCTTTAAATTAATTAATCTAATTAATTATTAAAATTAATCACATTAATTAATTATTTAATAATCCATAGTTAATGACCTTCATTAACAATTATTTAATTACTTTTCTTAAGTAATTAACTTAGATTAACCATTATTAATTTCAAATTAATAATCTTAATAACCAAGTAATTAATCTCTAATTATTTAATTAATTAAGTGTTAACCATAACTTAATTAATCTTTAATTACTTTATTAATTAATCATTAATTATTAATTAATATTTTAATTTATAATCCTTAATTTCCAATTAATTAATCCAAATCATTAATTAATTAGATTATTTAAACCATTTTAATTACCCTAAAGTTTTAATGATTTTAACTTTAAGATAAAAACATTTTCTTATTCATGGTTAAATTTATCATTCACAAATACATTTGAAAACATCCATTTCAAATTTACTTTTAAATTTCATTTTAAATTCTAGATTTAAAATGAATACCAATTTGTCTTTAACCAAGTTTAAAACCAAATTAAAAGTTTTATATGTTAGAGAATTTCTTATATCTTATAAAAGAATTTTTAAAAGAGTTTAAATCAACTTCCTTTTAAATTTCAAACCATTTAAATATAACTAACATTTAAAACATTTAAATTTATAAAAATTATTTTATTTCCAATCTAAGTTTTAAAACCAAACTTGAATCTATATATTAAAACTTTGATTTAAATCCCTGTTTAAATATTACTTCACAAATTTGAATTCAGTTTTAAATTTAGTTTAAAGTTTTTAAACAGACAGTTTTCTTTCTTTTCAAAAAACCAGGCAACAACTTACCTACTCGAGCACGCACACTAAACTTCGAGTCGCTCTCTCTAAAAACCCGAGTCACATACAAACTAGCTCGAGTAACCCTCTGTTAAATTCCAGACTTTACCAGAGATACACCCACGATCTCTTGCACGTGCACATCCACCAGCGTCAACTCCGACCATCCACGACTTCTTCACCACTTCGACGATCAACCATCAACCAATCCACGATCACTCGATCACCCAAAATGCCAGAGGAACAAAATCGAGCATCCAAAACTAACTCGAACCCAAAACTGGAACATCTTCAATCCTTGGAACTGTCTCGTCTTCAAAATTTCGATCACCAGAACTTCTGAAACTCCGATCATATCTTCATCATCGACCAAACTTCAATCCCTCAAAAACCTGAAGCACTCGATCCACTTGAGAAACTGTGGTGATTGATTTTCTTAACCTAGTTAAAACTAGGTTTAAAAATTTAAAACCTAAATTATTTCTACCTCACTGCCTTAATTTAAATTCTAGTAATTTTCCCTTCGTCCTTGATCATTCCACTATTACCAGACATGATATTGGTCAATCAATCCTCCTAGATTAACAGTTCTAACCAAAAATCCATTTTCAGTTAAAACCAGAACCGCTCTTTTAATTCTAAACTAAAAACTATGATATTAATGTTAAAAATCATGTTATAGCTTATATATTCCATATATAATCCTGAATCTATAAATTACCCAGTTTGAATTTTTACATTTTATAACATGCACTGTTATTTTAGTTTACAGAGGCACTCAGGTTAAAGTTTTGACTTAATTAAACCTTTTAAACTTTAGTTTATTACAAATCAATCATATTTTGTTTGTAAATTAAGTCATTACAAAAACTAGATCCAGAGGTAAGAGATTTTAAAGGAAATTCTTAAGTCTGGGCAACAAACAGAACAGGGTTCAAAGATAACAGATATGCACACATAACTATTCATCCATGTATACATAGAAATTCACATATATAATCATACATCAATACATAGATATGTAGGACCACCTATAAATATTCACATGCAACCATCTTTCCTAATTTAAACCTTAAAAATAGAATGTTACTCACCAGACATGCAAATGAACAGAGGCAGATTTTAGCTTTTGAAAACTTGAATAGGCTTTGACTTAAACTGGAATGCCTCACTTGATTTAAAAACTTGAATTGCTGTTCTTTACTTATTGGATTTAGAGCTGTATGCATGCAACTACCAGATTTAAGAAATGAAGGCAAACAGCTTTTGAAGATGATGCAGTGCATCCCCTTTTGTTTTGAACATGATTCCAGATTGAAAGAAAATGGAGGCAGGCTTTGTTTTGATTTTGAGATATGCAGATAGGTTTTGATCTTTGATTTAGAAGTTGATTTTGATTACTATTTGAGACATTTGATTTGTTTCAGATTTCGATTAGAGAAAACTGAGTTTATCTTGTTTTGAAAAATAAGAATAGAAAGAATGAAATGAAGATATGCAAATGTTCATATGTAAGTAAATTTATGATTTATAAAAATAAAAGAAAATAAAAATTAGATAAGACACTTGTCATTAGAGTTTACCATTTATTTACACATGTTTAAAATGAAGCTTTAGATAATGACACTTGTCATTTAAGTAATTACTATATATTTTTTTATTTAAAAGTAAATAAAAACCTTTTTCTTAATTATTAAATATTTATCCTATATATAAATTACTTTTTAAAAGAAACAAAACTAACTATATTTATAAATAAAAGTTTATACAAATATTCTAAAATCCAAAACAATTTAAATATCTATTCTTTTGAATTTCAAAACTTAAATTAAATTCAAATCAAATTAAATCCTAAGATTCAATTTAAAAATTAAGTTATATATATATATATTCATATACAACTACTTATCAATTTAAAATAACAATTCCATAGTCTTTAAAATCCATTCATATTTATAAAAATAATACATTATACTTATTATTTGGAAATAACATATTTGATACTTATTTAATTAGATTCTTAAATTAAATTCAAATTTTATTATCAAAGATCATCAATATCAATTTAATTATTTAACAGATTATTAAATTGATATTGTTAAAATTTCCGGGATATTACATATACAGACACTGTTGGTCCATATATATATATATATATATATATATATATATTTTGAAAATAAATTCTATGGATTTGGGAAGAAATATATTGTTTTAATAAATGTTGATTCTTAAATTAGTATATATAAATGGTAATGATATATATATAGATTTAATAATAATGTTTAATTTAATTAAGATTGATTAAATACATATAATATGGTTGAGTATTTAAATTTATGTTTCAAAATAGATTTCAGTAATAATTTGAATAAGTTAAGGTTGGGAAGATAATTTGAATTTAGTAAAGAATTTTATTTAATTAAACCGATTTAAAACTTATTGAAATTGAGATTTAAGATATGATTTATAACTTGGGTTTGATTTAAATAATTTAATAAATATTTCTTGTTTAAATAAATTTAAGGAAATATTTAGTAAAAATGAAATTTAAGGCTAGTTAAATGATATTGAAGTTATTAAGTGAATATTCCCTGATTAAATAATAATAAAGTTAAATCAAGAGCTATATGAAACTGTTAAATTTAACTTTGAAAATGTTGAATATTAAAGCCTTGAAATATATTGAAAATTTAAATGGTATATTTAGAACTGAATTGAATTGATGAATGGAGCTTGAATAAATTTGAATTTGGAATTTGAAGTTGATTTGAATCGATTTGCGAGACTTGAGAAAATTAAATGCTTTACTTTATAAATTAATTAATATATATACTATCTTGGAAAATAGTTATATTTGAAATGAAATGATATTTGGGTTTTGAAGTATAAATTAAATTGAAATGACCACGGTGTTATAATGTATATTTCCACCTTGTAGATAGTTCTGAAGATCCTTAGAGGATGGTTATCCCAAACATCCTTTAAGTTACTTGTATTTCAGTTGATATTTCACTTGAGTTGGATTTATTGATATAAGAATGTTAATCCTGACTCGAGTGTTTTGTGTTTTGCTTTACGCTCGGGTCAGACCGAGTGATACAGCATTTGAGACTCACCCTTGGAGTTTGGAGCTTCCTTTGGAGATCCAACTATCGCCTCAGCTTTCAGCTCTTCTAGTTGATTTGTCTAGAAAAGTCATCTATTGTACTGGAGACTTTACTGCATTTGAGATATTCTGTTGTATTTTATTTCTAACTCTGATGTTTATATAGTAGCTTCATGAACTACTATTTTATCTATTCCGCTGCGTATTATTGTATTACTCTGTGTCTGTGATTCTGTGATTGATTTATTTACTTTATATGATGAGTTTGCCAAATTTAAATAACAATATGATATTTTGAATTATTCAAGTCCGACATGTGTGGATTTATTGTCGATTTGAATGGTCCAAAATAGCGGGTCGTTACACCTTATCAGCCAGGAAATGACAAAAATCGAGCATGCAGCAGGGCCATGTGGGTCGCTCCCAAGTAGGATATGGTCATTCCAAATCTAGATCGGTTACTATCTATCTTTTTATGCTTCGGGGCCCAAGCAGGGTGATTGTACTACTAGTCAAGTGGTAGTCCAGCCCTGTGTGGCGGGGATACAAGGTGTTCTTGTCGGACCCTGGTGCATTTAATCTAGATATGCACATTCGGAAGGTAGTTCCTTATCTTGTCATAGTATGGAATCCAGTCTCCAATAGGTGCCCTTACGGTTTTAGTTGTATACCTATTATGCTGGAATTTAATTAATGTAACAATTTCGACTATGATTAATAAGTATTTGTATCTAGAAACTGTTATAATATCAGGGAATTTCATATGAAATGTTTTAGTTGTCGTACGGTAAAAACCCGTCCGTGTTTATGTGCGGCATGGTCTTACAAGATACTTTGATTTCCAAAGGTTTTTATAACTTTAAGATCTAGTTGGGTGTGTTTTCTAACGCTGGTATTCCAGACTGACTCGGGTGTTATTTTATTATAATGCTCAGGTCAGACCGAGCACATTTACAGATTTCTTTGGATGCATTAGAGCTTAGGAGATGAGTTGGAGGTCTTCAAGTCATATTCATGTATATGTTTACTTTCCGCTACTTTGTTGTTGAAATTGTGAGCAAATTGTGAGGACAGATTGTTATAACTGCCCAAGCTAATGATTATGATTGTTGTTGTACTTTGTTGGATGTATGTATATAACAGTTTCTTCTTTGTAATGATTATTGATTTTATATTATATGTTGTTTGTGACGACCCGGAATTTTCGATTCCGAAAATCCCGAATTGTTAAGGAAAAGAAAAAGAAAGAGATAGAAGAAGAAGAAGAAAACAGAAACATCAACACATAGAAACCTCACATCGACGATTTCCCATCGCCACGTTGATCGTAAAATCCAACAACCATTTTTCCCTACATCCCCAATAGCCATACTAGCTTCTACAAAAACCCCGACTACCAGAAATGCGTCGATCACCAGAATTTACTCAAAATAGCATTTTCGATCAACTACAAATTTCCCAAGATTTACCAAACTAAAAATCATAATCTTCATATTAAAATTCATTATTTTCGAAATGAATTTAAAAGATGTAATTCACTCTGGAATTCATGCAAGCTGAAAATTTGATAAATCTGGATTTACACTATTTTTCTTCTTTCAGACAACAACCCTTTCATGTTAACTTGGAATTATATTTTTAAAATCTAGATATGGTAATTTTAAACATATTTTGTTTTGACATCATTAGCTAAGAATGATCAGAGCAAGTGAAATTGAATTTTGAACTAAGTTATAACTTGTAATTTTTATAACAGAGGCCATATTCCCTGTTATTAGATATATGCATACAATAATATAAACACAGGCATAACACATAACCATATCAGCATATAACTTTCAGGATGATCACATGCCAACCAGATTGTTCAAGAAGATCTCAGGTTAAAGAATAAGTTTTACTCACCGGAAATAATAAACAGAGAGCAGCTACTTGTTTCCTGGAACTTTGTATTTGCTTAGTTGATTTGAATCTGATTCTTGAATTTGAGTCTGATCCCTGAATCTTGCTTGTTAATTGATTTACTTGATTGATCTCAGGTTGAAGCAGTTAGAAAAAGTTGTTGCTGTTGGCATTGATTTTTTTCTTCTTTTTGGCTCCTAGGTTTGCTTGTTTCAGATTTTGAATTTGTGAAGAGATTTCTTTGAATTCTTGATTTTTTGTTCTCTGGTTTATGTTATAGGCTTTTGATTATCAGGTGAATATTAACAAGTTTTTGAGAAAAACGTTTAAGTTATCTTTGTTTCTGATTTTAGAATAAAGATACAGGAAGATATGAGGATGAAGAATAGGTGTTATGTGAGCTAAAATAAATTTATCAAAAATAAAAGAAAATTTTAAATTAATGATGACACTTGTCATCCTCCTCAATTATCTTGTTAACACATGTGTTTAGATAGTATTATTAACTTACATTTGTAACACTACATGCAAAATAAATTTATAAATATTAATAAAACTTTTATTAATTAATTTCTACCTATTCTAATTTATATAAATGGAAACCCTTTTTAAAGAAAATAGAAATAAACAAACTATATTTATACAAAACCATATATTCATATTATTAAATCCAAAATATATTTAAGATATATATATTTATATATCTACCCTTTGATATATTCAAATTCAAATTAAAAATGCAAACTGAAATTAACTCACACAAATATTTTTACTTAAATAAACACAAATTTAATTTGTTTGAATATACAAATTTTCTATTTAAAATCTTCTTATATCCATATATATATATACAATCATTATTGTTTGTTTTAAAAGAATAATTTGTCAAATATTAATTAATTATATTAGGAGATAAAATATTTATCCAGATATTTATAATTCAATTTTTATTATATTTCCAAATTCATTTACATATCCGGATATTTGTTATTATTAGAATTTTATCTGTTCAATTGATTAAACAGTTAATTATCCAATTATCAGATGTCCCAAAATCTGGGTTATCACATTCCTCCCCCCTTTAAATCTTTTCGTCCTCGAAAAGGAACGAAGCCAGAATTTATTTAGTTCTTATAATCTGATAAATTTTCTTTGATCATCTTTAAAACACTTTTTAAAATCTATATAATATTATCAAAATAGTTTTTGTAAAAATACTTTTATAACTTGATGTTTCAACAAATCTATCTTCGTTCTTACAGAAATTCGGTCATACGTTGATCAGGCGTAAGACTGAAAATCTATAAGTACTTGGTAAACCCGTTTTCAACACCCAGCGAAAATATTTAGAAAATAGTTCTATTGAAAATATAAGAAAATATTTTTTTGAAAACTTTTTTTTTTTTGAAAATATAGAAAACATTTTTGAAATAGAGGAAATATCTTTGGTGAGAATGCTCTGGAAATCATCACCCCCATCCATGGTCGCAGTTAACCCGATGGTTACGTTGCCGTCCCAGCAAAATCCACAGATAACTGTAGGTCTCCGCGCTCCTCGATTATGCCATGGAACCCGCTACAGATCGCAGTTATACCCGGGCCTTACGTTGCTATCACAGCACAAACCCATATAACTGTAGGCATCAGCGCCACCGAATTTCGCTGCCAAATAATGAAACTTCTCCCACATAGGTCGCAGTCTACCGATATAATATCAAACGTAGACAGTTGGCTCTCAGCGGCACACACGACTTTCGCTATGTTACCATAGTGTCACAGTCTACCGATATAAAATCAAACGTAGACAGTTGGCTCTCAGCGCCACACATGACTTTCGCTATGGTCTGCAGTAGATCGCAGTGACATTGAGTTAAATTGTTGTCACAGCATAACTCAAATGCCTCTATGGGCACCAGCCCCTCGACTTTCGCTACACAAATAATCCTCAGGAACTAGTTTTGTCCGGACTCCTCACAGGATCAACTTTAGAAACCCCCCCTTGGGGCTCAAGGCAGTACCACCCAGTGGTACTCCTGAGAAGTTCATTTCAAGGAAGCGCCTTTTTCCCCAGAGTTATTCTCAAAACACTTTATACTATATACTTATAGTATCTTCAAATCATACCCTTTATGATTTATCAAAATCTCCTTTACACAAAATCGATTACCAAAATCGATAATTCTCAAACTAGGCTTTTCAAAATCCAAAATTGATTTCCCAAAAATCAAAAGCCTTTCCCAAATTCATAGGTTCCCAAAACCTTTTCAAAAATCATTCTCATAAGATCCTTTATATATATATATAGATATAGATATATATAACTTTTAAAATCTTTGGATCATTTCAACTTTGTATAAAACCTCTTTTATACTTCAAATATTTCAAAACCCTTTTCTTTTAGCAATAGATTCAACAAGGGAAGATTTACCTTATACAACAAGGATATATAACTTTATTTTATTCCAAATCAAATATTCACATTTGATAAATCTTTTATAAAGTTATTAACCATATTTCTTTTCAAAAACCATTTTACAGTTCTTATCCCCAATCTTCAATATCAATTTCATTCAAATCCGTACGATGCACACATATCATCCGTACACAATATCAATCTGATCACTCAATCGATCACACAATTTCACTTCCGAACTAGTATCGTCCACCCGACTTCCTAGTGCGGACTCAGATCTGGTTTCTTGATCAGAAACCGTCATTCTCCTTGCATAGTCGTAGCCATGATAGAGAATATCCAGAACCAATCAACAATCCATATTCAGGTTCGCCGTCGAAAATCGAGCGAAAAATCCCAACTCGGATCGATAATACTATCTCGAAATTCTGTGCTCGAATTTGGATCAAATCACTATGCGAATAGAATAATATACGTATATCCTACGTATTTATCTTTATTGGTTATTAGCCAAATCAGTTTCCTTTTCTATTCATATTTCCTTTAATTTCATTCACTTAATCTCAATTGCTTCCATTTCCAATTGAGTTATTACTTCAATTACAAACAGTCTGAACTCTGACCGATTTAAATTTAAAAATAACTTGAAAAAAAATTTAAAATAGATAAGTAGTTGAAAAATAGTTATTAGTATGTAAAATATATGTAAAATAGTTTAGTAGGTATAAAAATAGTTAGATAATTGCAAAATAGTTTTTAAAATAGTGATTAGATATAAGTAACTGAAAAATAGTAATTAGTTTATAAATCAGTTTCAAAATAGTTAAATAGTTCCAAAATAATTGTAAAATAAGTATAAGATAGTTTGGGGTTTAAGAAGAGGATTATATAGTAAATAGTTTGGAAAAATATATTTGTATTAAAACAATTTATTTTGAAAATAATCCAGAGCCAAACTGTTCAATTCTCATCAATTCAATTTAAATTTCCATCTCCATTTAAATTAACTCAATTGCAATTTAAATAACTTCAATTTCCATTGAAATTGATTTAATCCCAATTCAAGTTGAATTAACCTTAATTCCTTTCCAAATTCAAATTAAATTCCATTCGATTTTTAAACTTATACATCTTCAATCACAATTCTAATTAATTCAAACCAAATCCCATTTGAACAAATTTCAATTTAAAACTCAATTTTAAGCTATCTCAAATTTATATAAATTCGAGTTAAATTTCTAAATGTTGATTTAATTTCTTAAATCAAATTAACTTATATCTTTAAACCATTAAATTCTGAATCCAAATTCCAAATTCTATTTTAAAATTATCTTTACTTAACTTATTATAAAGTTCAAATAAGAATTCAAAAACAATTAAATTTCAGATTCTAATTTATTATCCATTTTCAATTTCCAGATCTCAAACCCATTTTGAGATCACTCATAGCTCCTATTTAAATTAATCATTTAACTACCCAAGTTAAATTTAAATTTCATCTTGAAATTTCCAATTCAAGTTGTTCAATCTAAACTTATTTAACTTCCTTAAGTTAAATTATATTTACTTAATCCGGTCAACTTTACACAATTTGAATTCCCATTCAAATTTTAAACTTTAGATTAATAATCTTTCCCCTTTTAAGTTTAAAAACTTACTTTACTTTGGGTTTTACATCACATTCCAATTTAAAACTCAACACTAAGTGTTCATTTCAAATCATCATTGGTATTATATATATTCCTCATATATACATTTTCTTTACACACCAAGTTATACTTTAAATTTTAAACCATTCTTGGTTTAATTTAAAAACAAATTTTTTTTTTAATTTTCCAAACAACTCTTATTTTAAAATAAGATCATATTCAAAAACAACCTGAAAAATATTTATTCCTTTTTGGGTTGATCGGTTTTTGCAAAGCTATATCGTCGTCGATGTTGCATCGGGACACACCAGACTGGGGGAAATGGTGCGTGGACAATCGAAGGAGTTGGGATCGGAGTCGCGAGTTTCCTGGTGTCGTGACGTGGCGGAGTGAGGCGCTTTTGGGTTGATCAGTGGTTCCAGTTGCGAGTCGAGATGCTCGATTTTGATCGACGTCGAGGTCTTCAGAGCTGTGTAGTTGGGACGACTCGAGGAAGCATAGGTGATTTGTCGATGGTCAGGGAATTGGCCAGAGGTGGTCGGAACGGCGTGCACCATGCACGCGTGCACGTTCGTTTAGGAGTCGAACGATTGTTTGGGGAAGAAGAGAATTTATCGGGAAGGTCTCGTGATGTTTGCGTTTTGACTCGAAGACGTTGGATGTTCGCGTGGACTCGGGGTAGACTCGAGGAAAAGTGAGGTGGGGTCGGGTAAACAAGAGTTGGCTCGGGTTATTTTAATAAGTTACCAGGTTTTAGTTTGAAGCTTGAATAAGATTTTAATCAAGTTACAAATCTAAATTCAAATAGCAGTTCAATGATCAACATTTCAAGTTCCAATTCAAAAAGGCAAAGTTCTGTTTCTCTGTTCTTCAACTAAAAGTGAGTAAACTATCTTGAACTTATATTATATTTTGATGTTTGGATAAATACTTGAAAGTATGTTTGTGAAAATGGTTTGTATAGATATAAAATAAGATTGCATGCCTATATATATGAATTTTGAGTATGCATGTCTGTATATATATGTTGAATTGTGTGCATGTCTGTGAACAAGCAAATATGCCTCTGTTTAAAGTTTTTACAGGCTTTAAGCAAGTTAAATTTTCAATTTCTCTTCACCTAATTTATTTTAGGCTTTGTTGTTCAAACAGAATGTGATTTAAATTATCAAGATCTTGATTTTAAAATTACTGTATGTATAATTAGTTTGAGTATTGGCTAGAAAATTAGAAATTACAGTAAAAGCCCAATGCATGTCAAAAAATTCAAATGTTAAGATTTCGGGACTCATATACATCATCAGATTCGTATGTAAATACCATGAATTTTAATAACAAAATCAAAATTTTTAGTTTTGATTTGAGGTGTAATTTTGGGGTTGAACGGAAATCCTACTTTGGGCATTTTCTGGCGATGGGCAGGGTAATGGTTGTCGGGCTTGGGGCTGAAGGTAGCTGGAAGTCAGGGGATCCATGGAAAAATGTTCGAAGGATTTTTAGGTCGTTATGGTGATCGGACGATGGTGATTTAGGGCTTTTGAAAGCTGTTTGGTCGTCAATGTTTCTCGAATTCGTGTTTCGTCTTAGGTGGATCGGGAATGATCGGAGCATGGGGGATCGAAGCTTGGGTTCGTGACACTGCTCTGGACGAGGCGGCGTGGATTCCGGTGGTCGGGATCGTTGGGGCATGGCGATTTTGTCGATCGAGATTGATTCTAGTTAGGTGCCGTGTTACTCGATTTTGAATCTCAGTCGAATTGATCGATCTGGGTGTTAGGGATGATCGACGATGATGTCGGTGACTTGTTGAGGGGATCGGCGAGGGTCAGAGATGGTCGGAATACCTGTACACGTGCACGCGTGTATGTTCGATTTTTGAATGATTTTGGGTAATCGAGGAAGATGAAGTTCCTCGGGTCAGACTCGAAGTCGATGTGGGTTTGACTCGAAGAAAGAAAGAGGAAGTGGATGACTCGAAGAAGTACCCAGGGAAAATGATGTTAGGCTCGGGTCTGGTTTTCAAATTTTGGGAAAATAAAATTAACAGGTTTTGAGAATTTTAAACTTAAAACAAAATTTAAGAAAAAAAAAGGAAGAAGTGGAAGCTCGAGAAAAGAATGAGGAAACTCGGGTTTAGTTCGAGTAATCCCTAGGATTTTCTCAGGTAAAATGATTATGTTTAAAGTGTTAAAAGATAACATGAATAAGTTTTATTAATTCACTTAAATCAATATTTTAGATAAAGGTGTTTATTTGAATATTAGTTTAATTAAGTTGATTTTTTTTTAAAGTTGTTTAAAACTTAATTAATAAAGTGATTAAATTTAGAAGATTTAATGTGTTTTATCATTAACTAAACTTAAGAACTAAGTTAATTTTAGATTAATGATAATTTAATTCAAAGTTTATTTAATATGATTTTTAAGAAGTTAAGTAAGATAATTACTTTTTGAAAATAATTAAATGGAAGTAATTAAGGATAAATTACTTAAGTGTAATTTATTTAAATATGGAGTAATTGAGGTAATTAATTAAAGAATAATTAATTAATGGAAGAAATTAAAGGATCATTTATTAATTAATTAATTAATTAATAAATGAGATTGATTAAAATTAGTGTAAATGGTTGGGGTTATTTCGTTAATTAAAGGCTAATTACTTAATGTAATTAAAAAGAAATTAATCAAGAATGATTAATAAAAAGGGGAGGTAAAGAATAATTACTTATTGTAATCAAGGAATAATAAATCAAGAAAGATTAATTAAGATAAATAATTAAGAAATGATTAATTAATTTATAATTAGTTAATGTTAAGTAAGATGGATTAAGGTAATCCAAGTAATTAAAGGTTAGTAATTAATTTAATTAGAGATTAATTAAATTAATTAAGAATGAATTAACTTGTTATGGATTGATTGAATGTTATTAGTGACCCTGGATTAGTTGATATATCTGATATGTGATTGTGATATGAGATGTTTTGGATGAATTGTGATAATTAAGTTATCTATCTGTGATTGATTTGTTATATGATATCCTAAATTTAAATTAAATTGTTTAACTGAAAATCTTGGTTTTAAGGATGACATTTGACTCGAAGAGACCGGAGTCGGGTATCAGTAATACCCGAAAACCACTTCGATTTGAAATCCTCTATAATTCTTTATAGATTGATATGTGAAATCAATAAACCAGTTTGGGATAATATGAACCATTTAAACTAAGTTGGATACTTAGATATTGCTTGGTGAACCTATGTGTTGACTATATAAGTTGTTTAAATTACAGTAAAGTACGAGTTACCCCGGGTTTATATAAGTTCTATGAATTGAAATTTCATGTTAAATGAGTTTACTCACGCTGGTTTCCAGCCTGACCCGGGTGTTACTTTGATGTAATGCTCGGGTCAGACCGAGTATTACAGATTTCCAGGTAAGGACGTTCTGGAGCTCAGAAGGCGAGCTGGATGGCAGGAACGTATGGAGTGTATTCCGCTGAGCATATTATTGTTGTTGATCTGAGACATGTTAATTCTAACTGTCTAGTATATTTGTGAATGTTGTAACTCTGAAGTAAAAAAAAATGTAATTCACAAATACAGTTTTCTTTGTATAACTGATATTATTATTTGATATTGTATTTTGATCCGCTGCGAATGTGAGAATCTGTGTCTTGTTCTATTTCTTTCTTCTATCTCTTTTCTTTTTCTTCTAACTATCTGGAATTTTCGGGTAAGAAATTTCCGGGTCGTTACATTGTTCCACTACGATTATGAGATTCTGTGATTGTTTTAGTTCTTTCTCTTCTTCTTTTCTTTTCTACTTCTTTCTCCTTTCTTTCCCATAACTATCCGTCTTCCCATTCAATTTGGGTTAGACATGTGTGGTTTATTGTCAGCTTGAACTGTACGGATTGGTGAGTCGTTACAGCAATGCTGAAGCATTGGAATGGCACAGGAGATATTTGCTTCAAAAGACAATTGTTAGAAACCTTAATGATCAGATTGTCAATCTTGAAGTGGACCTCAAGAATAAGAATGAAGCAATTTCCATATTGAAGCGCCAAATTAAATCGAATCCTTCGATTGATTTTGATTATAAGATGTCTAAGCTTCTTTAGTAGATAAGCGATTTAGAGATTAAGTTAAAAGACAGTCAAGCTCAATGCAAATCATTGGAATTCATCATGGGGGACAATATTCCAAATATTGATTTACCGACATCTCCAGTCACCTCATCTGTCGTAAAATCAACAAGATCTTCAACTCTTGCAATTCAAAAATTCTCTACTATAACTATCCCTCCTCCCGGTTTAGATGAAAAGGTAATAGGATAATGGTGTAGGAAGGTCAAATTCGAAATGATGAGATATTTTGATGACCAGTAGAGGGAGAGATATTCACAACGCATCAATGAATGTGCAGCCAAGATTCAAAGACTTGAACGTGAAAAGTATCTTCTTCAGAAGCACATCGCTGATTTACAAAGACAAAACAAAACCCTTAAGGGTGCTAACAAAGCTTTCAACCATGCTTTGAAAGCTCGTATTGAATTCATTGATGATGCAGAGGATATAAAGAAAAAGGAAAAGAAGATTAAAGAGATTCTTTGTATAGCAATTCAGCATATTGTTGATCCTTTAATTGCTGAAAATCTAGATAAGGTTGTTCATGATTTGTGAAACATACACTTGTTCTATATACTTGCAAATAATTTTGTAAATTATGTAAATTATGTAAATATCACCTGGCATGTTACCTCTTCTTTTTGAATTTGTTTTCTAATAACTTTGACTATAGTTTTTGTATTTTTTATCCATTCGATATCCTTTATCGATCTTATATACCTGCAAAGTACAAGGTAAACAATATTTCTTATTGTTAACTTGAAATCTATATAAGAATATGTTCAGTAATTTGTCCACGTTATTAGTGATAGTATTAGGAATTCAACAGATCCCAGTAATGGAAGTTAAAATATCATTATGTTAAAATAATTATAATAAGTGAGAAGTAATTCCATAATTGGATGCGGTTGAATGCCTTAAACCCCATCTATGGTAAAAATGAGAGAGAGCCAGCAATCCGACTCCAACTGTAACGACCCACTATTTTGAACCATTCAATTCGACAATAAACCACACATGTCTGACTTGAATTGCTCAAAATAACATATTGTTATATATATTTGGCAAAACTTAGCATATACCGTAAATAAATCAATCACAGAATCACAAACACAGAGTAGTACAACAATACGCAGCGAAATAGATAAATAGTAGTTCATGAAGCTACTACAACATTAGAGTCTAAAGCAAATACAACAGAAATCCTAAATACACAGAAGTCTCTAATACATAAGCAAAGAACAAGTCTGAAAAGAAATAACTAAATGACCGAAATAATAGAATAACTGGAAAGCTGAATAGATAAGATAGATCTCCAAGCCAAGCTCCAAGCTCCAAAAGGTGAGTCTCAAATGCTACAATACTTAGGCTGACCCGAGCATAAAGCAAAACACAAAACGCTCGAGTCGGGATTAACAATCTTATGCAAGTAAATCAACTCAAGTGAAATGTCCAAATGAAATGCAATAACTTAAAGAATGTTTGGGATTTTCATCCCTTAAGGATCCGTGGAACTATCTACATACATAAAATAATACGCTACATAAATAATGTCTACAGTAAAGTACAATATTAAAGTAGCGTTAAGGCGTTACCCATATCCCGCTTAACACATTTTTATATAAATACCATAGTCTATAAAAATACTATAAGCTCCACCAAACTGGTGGTTTACTCAGTGACCACTCCATACCTACAATACAAACCAAATTCATAATTGGTGCGATCAGGATAAATATGACAAGGCACGTGAGGCAATGCCCAGGGTAGGATACTACCATTTTTCGGATCCGGACTGTGAAGGAACTAGTGGATCGTATATGGCTAACTTATCGGAATATATAATCAACAGAATATGCAGTATAAATTATATAACAGAAGGTAAATGAACGCACCGAGATTTATACTGGTTCGGAGCACCTCTCCTACGTCCAGTCCCTAAGCACCTCTTAGGTATTTTCTTCGTAAATCCCTCACTTGACCCAGAGGAATAGGTTTACAATTTTTCAATCTGAGCACCTCTCAGATTATAACTTTCCTTTATAATAGAATGTTTACTTTGACAATCTTGTGTTCGTCTAACACTGATATTGACTGATAGTACAATGTTCCTATAATCTCCTTTGATGATGTGTAATGAATGCACAAAGTTTATTGGAAGAGTGGCAATAGATTAGAATACTTGAATGCTTGATTGCTTTTGAATGTACAAGAGAGAAATAGAATAAAGATCAGAATAGCAAGAGTTATCTTGAATGTGCATATGTTTGTGCTATTTATAGAAGTAAAAAGGAATCATTAAAGAGTTGTTTCCTTTCATCAAAACCATTGAAGCATGCTAACATCCTTTCAGAATTTCGCAACTTTTGAAGATGACTGTTCGTAAAAAATGACTGTTACAGTAATTCAGTAGACTGGAAAAATGAGTCAGTTAACTGAGTATGAACGTTTGAAATTCGCGCATTTTAAAAATTCAAAAAACGGTAATATATAAATCTGGAGCAGTCTACTGGGAAATGTCCGAAGTCGACTGAGCTCAGTCGACTGAGGCATTCTCCCAGTCGACTGACTCCTGCTTCTTTATATTCTTTGAAATTTTTCTCTTTTCAAATATGGATCAATGTTTGTGTGTGTGTATGAACCATAAAAAAGATTTTACAATTAAATCTAAGACCATACACATACAATATTACTTGACATTCTTCATTGTTTGATCTTGTTGAAGTCCATTGTAGTTTTGAGCTAATCTTTGATTCTTTCGTCTTCTATCCAGATAATATGTATACAATATATAGTTGTCATCATTAAAATGAAGAACCGGTGTTCTAACAAACTGGTGGTAACGCATAGCAGCTACTACCGCCCACCTCGAGACACACTCCCAAATCAAATCAAAGGTTGGCCACCAAATCAATCATAAAGTAATAATATGGCATCGAAGAAATGTGCACGATAGGGGGAGCGACCCCACTTGGCCTGGCATGGCTCCTGTTTTAGTCATTTTAATTATGACCCGAAGGTCAAGGCTATCCATCATCGTTCTCTTACTTTATTCCAGTAGTGTTCACCAAACCATCCTACTTTAGTCTAGATTCTCCACCATATGCACAGTTGTTAAAGTGGTTTTCGGTATTGGTATAGAGTTTGATAATATCTGATCCCGGTCTCTTTAACAACCAAACGCTTATTTCACACCAGTTGGTTCTTTTACATTTCCAAAACCGATTCATAATTTATAACAAAATATCATATTCACTTCAAAATCATATCACTTTCGAAATCATATTCACTTCAAAATCATATCACTTTCGAAATCATATTAACTTCCGAAATCATCTTCATTTTCAAAATCATAATCGCAAAATAGGTTAAACCATCATATCAAAATATTCGCATTTTAAATCAATAAATCTAAATCATAACAGATCCAACTTTAAACATTTTGAATATTGAAAGTAGTTTATAAATTGGAATAGTTATACATTAATAATAGTTTATAATTTAAAAATAGGTTATAGATTTAAATAGTTTGTGTATTAGAAATAGTTTATATATTAAAATAGGTTATAGATTGAAATAGTATATATATTAGAAATAGTTTATATATTAAAATAGGTTATATATTAAAATAAATATATTAATTTAAATATTTTAAACATAATATAATTTATTTTTATTAAATTTTATTAAATTAAATCTTATATTATGAAAAAAAGTAAATAAAGTTATAAGTAAAACCTTAAAACTTAACTTATAAATTTAGAATTCTTAAACCATATAATTTTAAAATCTAAAATTTACATATATGTTTTAAAATAAAATCTTTATATTAAATTTAGAAATCATTTTTTCTTCTAAGAACATCTTTCTTAAATTTCATAAATCACTTTAAAAATAGACAAACGGTGTCCGTATATAGTTTTCTATCCTAGGGTCAAATGATACAGATATTTATCGTTTCAATCTGCAATAATTTAAAATTTACGGGTATATTTCATTTCAACCTGCAATCCCAAATTTCCAAAATCAATAAAATCGCTTGGGTTTATCATTTCAACCCGTAATGATTTTCCTTAATCTAAAAGATCATTCGAGTATGTATCATTTCATCCCATAGTGATTTCCTAAAGCTAAGAGATCTTGCAGCATGATTTACATAAAATAAATAACATAACATATATTCATACATAACATATTACATAAGGTAGCACATAACTTAAATAAAAAATTGCATAAAATAACATATAACTTACATAACATATTTCATAACATAGCATGTAACTTACATAACTAAATACATAAAATAACACATAACTTGCATGAAATATTACATACTATTACACATATTCATATTTAACATAACAGGTGACATAAGATTTCTTATCATAACATGACATAATATGCAATCATTTCTAACATAACACTTAGGGGATTTCCTATATTACAAACATAACCTATATATGCATGTAAATTTTATTCTTTTCTTTTTGTTTCATAGCACATCATTTTCCCTTCTTTTTTTCTTTCTTCCTTTTTTTCTTTTCACACACACAGATATATATATATATATATATATTACTTAAATATAATAATAGTGACATTTTAATAACATGTGTGACAACTTTTAAATCAATATAACATTTTTCTCCTTTTCCTTTCAACATAGCAATTCCATATTAACATCATGAACCATATATCCTATGCACATCATCACATCTATTTTTTTATAAATGAACAGCATATTATTAATAACAATATCATGTCAAAATCATAAGTGAACATAAGTGAATCTATCATATAAAAATCATAAATAAACTACACAAAATCCAAACTATTGCAACCTTCCAATAACATATCAATTGATATTCATTAACTTAGCATAAGATTATCAATCATGAGTGAACAGCTTGCCTTTTGAGGCTAGTAAAATTTGAGAAAACAAAGCTATGAATTTGAATCTCAATTCCAAAGCAAAGTAAGCTAGAAACGATAGATCACCAAATAGAAGTATATAACTTTTGTTTTTTATAAAAAGAGAAGGAAGAGGGGTGCAAAGAGCTCGACCTATGTGCTAAAATAGGGCTAGGCCTTGGTTCTTTTGGATGGGTTTGGGTGCAGCTAAGGTGGGCTAGGGTGGAGGAGATGGTGCAGCTATGCAAGAGGAGGAGATGGTTGTGGTTTGGGTGGGTTTGGTGGTTGCTTGGGTTCGGCTAGGTTAGTGAAAGAGGAGGAGGTTTCAGCCTATGCTTGGATGGAGATAAGGAGGAGGAGATGGCCTTAGAGATGGAGGAGAGTGGCGGTTATAGGAGGAGGATGGAAGAGTTTTGGAAGAGAGGGGGAAGGAGTTTTGATTTGGAGAAATTTTGAGTTTTTAAATCTAGAACTCTCTGTAGATTTGGAGAGGAAGAAGGAAGTGTGATGCGAAAGTTTTCTCAAGAGAAAATTATGTACGTACAAGTTAGTCAGAAAGAAACAAATGGTCGTAAGCATAGGAATAAACACAAGACTCTTGGTATGGTTAGACTCTCTTGGTTAACCAAGGCCCATTAGACTAAACAAACCCATTAGGACTTAGCCAATTTTCACAACTAAACACTACAAACTTATGTCAGTTTTTCACAGAAATTCAAAAATTTAGAGTAATAGAAATTTGATTTTGATGAAACGAAAAGTGGAGAGAAGATCAAAATTCAGTCTAGTATCATATAAAAGGAATGAAATTTTAAAATTCAAATTTAAATTTTCCAACCAAAGGTCAAATTTTGACTAAGTTTGACCAAAATTTAAAACTTTAGAAAATTTTCTATTTCGTTGAATTTGGAAAAATATATTACTCAATATTCCAAAATTTGTTCTTTAATTTTAACCATTAAATTTTATTTAAATTCAAATAATAATATATTTTAAAATTAACTGAATTGAACCTTCATTTTATTAACATTTGTTTGTCTTCATTCAAATGCTTATTTATTCAATTCAACATATGTTGCTTATTCTTGACTGAATCAATTACCATCTGTTTCTCTTTACCTTAATCAAAAGGTTTAATTCCAATTTATTCAATATTAAATTTCCAATTGAATGTTGGTTACACACTAATCGTTTTATTTTCATTAAATAATTCAAACAAAGTTTTATCCTTTTATTTTGATTTACATGTTCTTTATATTACATCAAATTTCTCTTTGAATTAAAACATATGTTTCCTTTTTATTTCCTCAACTTCCTCTTTTTTTTAATTCAAACATATGTTTCTATTATTACGTCCGTTAATTACAATTAATGTTCTCTTTCCATTTATTTGAAAGATTTCAATTACATTTAATTCCATTGATTACAAAATAAATTCCATAGCGGATTAATCAATAGGATGAGGAATAAATCAATTGTTACACTTAGTAATTCATATCTATTAATTTATTGTTTACACAAGGAGTATAAATCTACTTACGAAATAATTGATTTCTTATTGTATGCTAACATATTTAGAATATTGTTGATCCCATTCTTTATTAACATTTATTGTTACAGTTGATTGAAATTGCATTAATGCAGTTGTCAATTACATTCAATCAATATTATTAAATTATATTCTAATAAACGTTACCACCTTCCATTTCAATAAAAATTAGTTGTTTTAGAATTTTATCTAAGATTATGTTTTATATTCTAACAAATTATTATTATTATTATTATTATTATTATTATTTACAGTAATAATTAAAAATTCTTTATTTCTAACCATATTCTATTCAACAATTATAATTTATATTTTCAAAATTTCTTCGAATTTACGAGTCGTTACACTCTCCCTCACTCAAAAACTTTTCGTCCCCGAAAAGGAATGAGGTGGTAGAATATAAGCAAACAAAAAGATAAGATAGATTCGAAATGAATAGTACTAGATATAAACAATTAATTCAAAACCATATAAATTTCATTTCGATGTTAACTTTATACATTTTTATTACTTATTAACATCCATTTATTATTATCATTCTAATTAACTCACTTTCAATTAATTTACATTCATAACCAATTTATTTGTATTCACCTTATTTACTTCTTAATTGATTAACATTCACTTATTATTATTCATCTCGTTAATCATCCAATGGATTTATATTTAATCCATTCGATTTTAATTGATTTACATTCAAATAATTTGGTTTCAATCCATTTTTATTCAATCAATTATTATTTGTAGCATTCTCATTTGATTGATTCCAATTTAATGTATTTACATTCAATTGATTTTTCAATTATTTACATTTATTTCATCCACATTTAATTGGTTTACATTCAATTGATTTACTTTCAGTTTATTAACATTCGTTACAAAAAAAATTTCCATGCTTACTTATTCATATTCAATGAATTCTCAATCCATTAATTTCCATTCTATTATGTCCACTTAACTTACATTCAATTATTTACGTTCATTATGTTCAGCCTATTTATTTATATTCGTTTACAATCATATTTGTTATTTTCTTTCACATTCAAATTTATTTATGATCATTTATTTTATTTCATTCACATAGTATATTTCCTTTAATGTCGATATCACTTAATTAACCATTCTACAAATTTACTTAAGTTTAATATCAACATTCCATATTTTCTTTTTCCTACCCAAAATGTTTAATCACATTCTTATTTTGGTTTTTACTTCCTATTTTCTCAAGTTTCGAGTTATATAGCTTATATATATTCCAAATTTCTTACATCTCTACTTAATTAACTTTCATTCATAATTTATTTACATTCACCTTGTCTTTATAACTTAAGTTCATTTATTTATATATTTTTTTGTTTCAAAACAAATCCTATTTTATTTAACTCATTTCATTTATTTAATCCATTTGACTTCACTTAAGTTAATTCCACTTCGTATTTCTATTTCAACCATTCTTTGTAATTTACCTTTGTATCACAAACAATTTACAAAATATAAAAAAAAATTATTACTTGTTTAGTTTTTTAAGTTCATATTCATTTACATAAATAGCTTTCTCTTTTTATTATTCAGTTTATTTCACTTAACATTTCTTATAACATAGATTAAGTATATAAACATTCATTATAACAATCTAATTTTTATTTATAACTTTCCATAACAAATTTTGTTTTGGACATCTTATTATTTATATTTAATATTGTATACTATTCAATTACGGGTTCTCATTGACATTCAAACGTTTTCCTGGTAAGTTTTTATTAATGTTTCAGAATGTAATTGAGCACTATACAATTTACCTTTTATTTACAATATTTTTATTAAGCAAAAATTTAGTTTGAACATTTTTTTTATTACTTAAGTTTCCTCTTGTATACCCTTCAATTACATATTCATGTTAACATTTTACTTTTTAAATATTTTGGGTAAGTTATATATGTTTTAGAATGCAATTGAGTATTATAAAAATTAATTTTATCCCAGTTCAACTGTTTCAAGTTATTTCAATTTCATTTCTCATTTTAGACACTCCATTTTTTTCAGAAATTTTACTTCATTTCAATAATCGAAAACCATTACTTAACATAAACTTAAGAGTTTAATTTCCGATTTCACTTCAAACCATTTTGAAATAAATATATGCATATATATTTTTGTATATCAAATTATACTAAAGAAATTCAAATAAAAATGCAATTTCCAAAACAAAAGTGTAGCAAATTTACTAAGTGGTCTCTACCACTTTGAGACTCGAAAATGAATGTTGATGATGCAGCAATCATCACTGAAATTATTGTCCAGCGACATAAGGGAGAGTACTAACTTGCTTCTTTTAAAATTCTTTTGGAAACATTCTACTCGAAAATACTTTCAAATAATATTAATAAATTTTTTTCAGACTTTGAAAAACAATTTTGAAAAGCACCGAAAATTAAATTCTCAAATCCATAATTTTATTTTGTCTCATTTGCAAATAAGATTTGTAACCATGTTTATACAATTTCATATTCTTATAACATACAACAATAGTTACAGGTTTAGGAATGTTAACAAAACAATAAATGATAATCTAGTATTATCATTTTTAACAACCAATTCATTTAACTATCTAATTTTAGAAAATTATACTTTTATATATAAAATATAATCATACTTAACAAAATAACAATATGATATACAACAATTTTTATAACACTAACACATACACTCTCTCATAAGATGATTCAAGAATGGATTTTAGAATCCAATTAGTACAGATTTATGTAGATGATATAATTTTTGGATCAACAAACAATGAAATGAACAAAGAGTTTTATGAAATAATGAAAAAAGAGTTTGAGATGAGTCATATGGGTGAACTTACTTTCTTTTTAGGATTTCAAATAAAACAATTAGATAGTGGTATTTTCATTAGTCAAGAAAAGTATGCTAGGGATCTAATTAATAAGTTTTGTATGACCACTGCGAGGGGAAAACCCACTCCTGTGGCAACTAACAAAGCCTTGAATAAAGAAGACATGTCAAAAGATGTCAATCAAAAACTATACAGAGGAATGATTGGATCGCTACTCTATATTACTACGAGTAGGCCTGATATTATGCATAGTGTCTATTTCTGTGGAAGATACCAATCTCAAACCAAAGAGACCCATTTAAAAGCTGTTAAACGTATCCTAAGATAAGTTAAACACACTTTAGACTATGGCCTATTTTACCCTAAAAATGATTCATTTGATTTAATCTCATATTGTGATGCTGACGATGCTGACTATGCTGGTTGTAAATCAGACCGAAAAAGTACAAGTGGAACTTGTCACTTTTTAGGACATTCTCTGGTTTCCTGGTTTAGTAAAAAGAAAAATACTGTCTCACTATCAACAACTGAAGCTGAATATATCTCTGCTGCTTTGGCTTGTTCTCAAGTAATCTATATGCAACAGAACCTAAAGGATTTTGGATTATATATTTCAAAATCAGCAATTTATTGTGACAATACAAGTGCAATAAATTTATCCAAAAATCCTACTCATCATGCCAGAACAAAACATATTGATATCAAAGATCATTTTCTCAGAGATAATATAAGTAAAGAGATTATTTCTCTTGAATTTATCAACATTGAGAATCAAATAACTGATATTCTAACCAAACCCTTGAATCAATCAACCTTTACTAAATTAAGAAGAGAACTAGGTATTTTCTCTATAAATGAGATATAGAATATAGACATAGTAAAATATATATTTAAATAAATAAAGAAAGATAAATTTGTCAAAATTTCCATAAGAATGTTGACATCCCCCACCCCCCATATCGACATACAACGGTAAAATTTAAATTTTGATTTTCCCTCTAAAAACAGTTTGGTGGTTATATAAACCACAATATTTCGAGTTCTTCTGTCTTCTCTATTCATTTTCTCTGTAAAAAACTTCTGAGAATATAAAATAATGGCCTTCTCTTCCAAATCAAACCAAAATGCAACATTTTCCTTCCCTTCTTCTAATTATGGTCCATTTCAACGAACTACACTAGCTCGAGTCATGAAGATAGAGGAAACTTTGAAGAACTCTCTGCAAATGATGACTGAGTTGCAAGTCACTCAAATAAGGATGGCAAAAGAACAAGAGAAACAGGGAAAAATCCTTAGAAATTGGCAAAAAATTTCTACTAGATAATCATGTGGACCCGATCGTGATTGAAGATGACTCCTCTAACATTCATATTCATAATCCATTAGAGGAAGACGACGAAGAAGAAGAAGAAGAAGCGCAAATGGACGAAGATGATAAAGTTATTTGCATTGGAGAAGTCTGTTTTGATAAAGATGGTAATTTGGTCGAACAACGTGTAAACTTTTGTCTCCATTATCCAAATTATTCAATTCACAAGTCACCAACTATCAAAGACTATCATTAGATTTATTTTATGTTAATGTTTTTATATATTATGTGTATTTGTATATATTTGTGTTTATATTTGTAATATAAAAACATATATAAAATACAATTATATTTACGTTTCGCTTAATTATACTTCGTTATTAGTATTTAGTTCCATTAGTATTAGTTTAAAGGGGAGTTATGTAGTTTAGGATTAGTTTTTATTGATGACAAAAGGGGAGAATTATAAAATAGGTTAGATTGGCTTAGATTAAGGGGGGGTTAGTAGATTAAGGGGGAGTTGATGGAATAAAGGGGAATCGAAGTTTGTTAGACTAGATTTTATAAACATAAGTTGTCATCGTCAAAAATGGGGAAATTGTTAGTTCCTGAGATGATGGTTTTGATGACAACAACCTTAGGACTTGTTATAAAATATAAATACTAATATCTTTGTCTAGATATATATGTATATGCAGGATATATATATGTAGGTACTGAGAATGAAGACTGTACAGTATAAAGATTCAAGATTGAGTATAGAGATTCAAGACCAACGAATTCAAGATTGAAGAAATCAAGACTAAAGACTCAAGAGTATCAAGAGTTCAAGATTTCAAGAGTTCAAGAGTTCAAGATATCAAGATAAGTAATAGCATCTAGATTTATGTTAAAACTTCATAATAGCACTAAAATCTTTATTAGGATTTTAATTGTGGAATGGAATCCAACTTCTCTCTTTAATAGTGGGATGGAACCCACGACCTCTTTAGTGAGATGGAACCCACGACCTTCTCTAGTGGAATGGAATCCACGAAATTTTCAAAATGATTTATTTTAAATATTTTTCCAAAAACTTTTTAGAAGTCATCTCTCTCAGTTTAATTATTTTAGCCTTAAACTATTTTTGTTATCTTTTATATTTTGATTTCAAAATCAACTCTTGTTTTTAAACTATCTCCTGGTTATAATATTATAGCCTTTAAATCTCAAAAATATATTCTATACTTAGTTTTTATTATTACTTTTATTATAGATTATATAGTTTTAAGATTGCTTTTTAAATTTCTTTTATAAGTTTAAACTATATTCAAAATGGTTTAAAAACTTCAGAAATTGTTTTGACAAATTTTAGAAAGAAAATCTCTTTTAAAAACAAAAATCAAATTTAAAAACATACATAGGCATGTCGACATACCCCATCACCCCATGTTGACATAGTAGCCGTAGAAATTCAATTTTCAAATTTTCAAATGAAGTGTCTATTCGTCATAACCTTTCGCAAAAAATACGAGTTGTTTTCAATAAGTTAGTTTTTCTTCATTTCTTCACTCCTTCTTCTCCACTCAAATATTGTCTTATATTTCAAATGCTTTAACAAAACTCTGCCCAAATCCTAAGTGAATCAAACTCGATCATCTCTAGTTTGATTCTCTGTCACTCTCTCTCAAAGATCTCAGTGCTATTTAGAGTTATAGGATCATTCGTAATCAAAGTTCGAAAGATCGAAGTGTATCGAGTCTCTCTCTATCAAAGTGTGATTGGAAACGGTGTGATTGTGGCTCGTAAATCAATTGGGTGTGACTGTAGCCCGTAAATCAATTAGGTGATCTTGTAGCCTTGTTAAATCAAGAGAGTTTGCCCTGGACTCGAAGACAGGATGGTGTATCTCATGGCCTTGAAATCGAGGTTATAATATCAACATTATATTTGAAAAGAAATCTGCATAAGAAATTGTGTGGGACTGGACGTAGGGTAACTCCGAACCAGTATAAAATTCCGGTGTATTCTTTCCTTTACTGCTTTTATTTACTATTTGCATCCGTGTCTGATTCTGTGTTTGTGAATTGGATCTGTTTAGATTTAATTTGAAAAGATTTCAAAAAGATTCATAAAATTAATTAAACACTATTCACCCCCTTGACTGATCGGTGCCGATCCCCCTATAGGGGTCATCACCGACCCTCATAAAGGCCCATATAGGCCTCATTTATTTGAAAACAAGTAACTAATACTAGAATCACTTAACCAGATTGATGTGAAGAGGGAAGAAGATGAGCTAAGAACCGTTGCTCAGCAAAAAAGAGTGTGGCATGACACTTCAATGCCAAGGTTCGAAACCGTACCTTCGAAGTGGGAGATCTCTTCTTGAAATGGATATTCCTAAGTATGAGAGTACTTAGACCAAATTGGGAAGTATCCTAATGATCGGCCAGAAACTTAGATATGGAACATTCAAGCTGACGACGGTCGATGGAATTCTGATTCCCCATGCTTGGAACAATGACTCGTTGCGGCACTACTATATTTAATACTTATCTATATAGTTTCTATTTTTGAAAATAAGCCATCTAGGGACACAGAGGCATTGTAAATAGGCAGGACTTGCCTCTCCTTATCTTAATATTATATCTCACTTCTTGAACCAATGAAACTGCATTATTGTAAGCAAACCACTGAGTCGATGGGGAAAATCGACACAACCTGCCTGATCGGCAAGGAAAATCGATCCACGCCTTTTGAGAACCGGCATTGCTCCGGTAATGTCGGGAAGGCCCATCTCCTTGTGCACCACCAATAAGCTGCGCTGTGTTGCTTGAACTGATGGAACTTTGTTCAAGTTCACAATAATCCCTATGCGCCACCAATAACCCGCATGACACTGCTTAAACCAATAGAACTGTGTTCAAGTACGTAATAATCCCTGTGCACCACCAATAAGCCGCACGACACTACTTGAACTGATGGAACTATGCACAATAATCCTTGTGCGCCACCAATAGCCGCCCGACACTGCTTGAACCAATGGAACTGCGTTCAAGTACGCAATAATCCTTGTGCGTCACCAATAAGCCACAACGCTCTTGAACCGATGGAACTGTGTTCAAGTACGCAATACACCTTATGCACCACCAATAAGTTGCACACTACTGCTTGG
The DNA here is from genome assembly GCA_030737815.1 of Allium fistulosum. Classification (NCBI taxonomy): domain Eukaryota; kingdom Viridiplantae; phylum Streptophyta; class Magnoliopsida; order Asparagales; family Amaryllidaceae; genus Allium; species Allium fistulosum. Next base: position 244,543,431 of record CM060902.1, read on the forward strand.
ACCATTGGAACCATGTCCAAGTACGCAAAACCCCTCGTGCCCCATCAATAAGCCACACGTCGCTTCTGGAACTGATGGAACCGCATTCTTGGAAGTAAATATAGGTCCCACAAAACCAAGAAAATACTTCCCAATCTCTGGATGGAAAGTATGGACCCTTAAATTGTCGGATCGGTGGAAAAATTGATTCAGAATTTTCTAAGTACCAGTACCACCCTAACAACACTAGGAAATCCTTTTATTCTCTAGTAATCGATGTTACCTTGGTAACACCGAAAGCTCGTCTAAACTTTCTAAGTACCGACATTGCTCCGGCAGCATTGGGAAAGTTTCCTATCATAGGATTAGTGGAAATCGACATTGCTCCAGCAATATCTAGAAAGTCCAAATCGTCGGATCAACAGCAACATCAAAGGAAAGTCTAAGTATTTAACATGTTGGAAAGTTTTTGAAGACAGAAACTGATGTGCGAATAGGATCTCAACACTTAACATGGAAGAATCCGGTCATAGTCAAGGAACGAAATGATCGGAATTGAGCATCAGGGCCATGGATTCCTGGAGATAGGAGCCTACTGCACGACCCAAGCTCAGGGCATCCAACCGTGTTGCCCAGAACAATCAATTTCTAACCAATTTCTTGAACCCTGAGTTCGAAGTAACTATCCTTGTGGGGTAAGCGGCACACATAAACCAAAGCATGGTTGGCATAGGCTAAACTGAGATACACCATAGTTTTGTTAGACCAAATGGACTATTTTGGAAAATCATAACGGAGCTATGTAATATAATATGCTAAATAACAGCAGGAATACAATCTACATGCACGGAGTTACGGTAAATAAAGATATGGCACAAAACTATATGATATAGGAAATTTCAATACAGGCAATTGTACTATATACACATGCAGTTATTTATAAGCAAGCACAGTACATAGAATGCAGGAAAAGTACACAGGAGAGATTACAACAGAAAAACAATATTTCATTGCTAATATCATTTTATGTACAGACTCAACAACAACAAGGGCTGTTCCCGCACAACGCCAGCCAGTTTCAGACATCACACAACAAAAAACCAAAAAACAGAAAGTACAGACTCTGTACTTGTATAGACTCGATCGACTCGAAAAATATACAAAAATCATAAATGCTCCCCTCCACTAGAACGTGGTCACATCATCATTTCTTTTCACCATGGCCACCTTTACTATCCTTGCCCAGGCGAGTCGGACTCTTCTTCCACTTGCTCTCCTTGCTAAGGGAAATCACGCTCTCCAAGGATGTGGACTCTCCTCCCGTGGCAAGACCAGACCTCTCAGAACTTCCTATAGTGGCGTCTCAATCCTATGACATTCAGAGCTTGATTACAGTTAGAGTTTTGCACTTTGCTTCCTCCTTCTCTTTCTTCGCCTATAACCCCTTCTTTTCCTTCTCAAGTCTCCCTACCATTTTCTCCTTATCAATCGGATCTGACTCATCGGTCACTACCACATCTTCTTCTAGAGACACGCAGACGCCGTCCAATTTCTACAGTGCCTCCATTTTCTCAAAGTCGGGCCCAGGCCCGAAGATTTAGAAAGAAATTGTACCTGAAGCCACTGCAAGAACAATGGTGGAAGCGGTAAAAATAGTAGGGGCTTCTGAGCCCTATGTAGCTAGAGGATGAGGTGGGAGAGATGGTTGACTTACAAGTTGGGAAATACAGTTGCATAGTTTAGTAAAGGACTCTAGAGTGGACTGGGGCTTTTGGAGTACTAGGGAAACGAGGGAAATACCTGAATCGAAAGTTTGTTTGTGAACTTGAACTTTAAAATCCACTACTCTGGTCCCATTTCGGTGGGTTGCTCGACAGTTGGAGGAAAGTATGGCTCAGGTAGAGCTTTAGTGCTGACAGCTCTGGATGCCGAAATGGTTGTTTCTTGCCCTTGAGATTTAAAAGCAGATATTTCACCCTGAACCGAAGAGCTTGGGCCAGCAAGAGCTTTAGTAGTGGCATCAACAGCGTCTTTCCTTATCTCTTCTTGTTGAATCTTCCTACTAGCCACTAGGTAGTCTATGTCCTTGGAATTGAGATAAGCTGCCACTAACTTTTCTTCAGATCGCATATTCTCGGCTCGCTCTGATCCAACTAATACTTCTTTCCAAACCATAGCAAGAGTTCAGGGATAATAGATTCCGAGCCACTTCAAACTGCCCTTGTAACGACCCAGATTTTTTGATAATTAAAATTCGAATATTTAATTGATTTTAAATATTAATAAATGGAATGTAGAAGTCGAATGATTTATTATTCGAATATTGGATTTAATTTGGTCAATTAAATCGATAAATCAAATAGTGAAATTCCAGACTTACTTGAAAATTGGGTTTAAAGTGATTGAAAACGATTTGTAAAATTTTATTTAATCATACTGAAGTTATAGAAAGGTTATAGAACTTTTAAAATAGAATTTGGAGTTAATCTGTGAAAATTGAATATTTTAATATTTAATTATCGACTGTAAAAATAGCCAATTTTCGAACAGTCTCAGAATTGAACGAGACCAGTTCCATTGGATCCGTAATAGTTAGTTATTATCGAATTTCAATTTTCGTAGCAATCGAAGTTGTCGTTTGACCGTGGCAGCTCGAAACGCATCGATATCGTTTTAATTTTAATTTGGCGAGTTAAAATAGTCATTTTTCAAACGGTCTCGGATTTCGACGAAACCAGTTTCATCGGATCCGTAATGTGATATTATTGTAAGATTTCAAATTTCGTAATTTTTGGAATTACCGTTTGTCCGGTACAAATTAAAACGCTTCGAAATCGATTTAAATCGGTTTAATTTAAATTGATCGTTTAATTCCATATCTCGCACAGACGATCGAATTAGCTTCCGAAACCTGTTCCATTGCGTTCGGAACGCGGGATAAACCTTAGAAACGTCAGCCGGCACGTTCGATTTGGAGTTCGGAAAATCCGGGATGAATAGTGTTTTGAGACGTTTTCTATAAAAGCCCTTCCTATCTTCACTTTTGCAACCAAAATGAAAACCTAACCCTAATTTCGTTACAGCCGGCCCTAGGAAATTCGATGGCCAGAATTACACCATCCTTCTTCCACTAATCTTATCCAATCCACTCACTTTCATTGAAATTGATCAACTACAAAGTTAAAGAGCATCTCGAGCTCGACAGATCCGTACGGTGAAGAGGCGTATCACTCGACGAGGCGGCTGGAATTGGGGTCGTGATGGTCACCGTTCGTGCTCGTCTAGGGGGAGCATATGTCGACCGAGCTGGGCCACGATTGGAGCGTGGGTGGTGGTAGTCTAGGCGCACGTGGTGGAGGTCTTTGATCGAGGTGGAGATGGCCGGAGTGGGTTGCGACATTAGGGTTTGAAGGCGGCTTTGTTGGGTTTCGAACGTGAGGCCTGGAACGCGTACGTGATTTGGGGGGAAGAAGCTTCACACGGTCAGATCTGGGAAGAAGAAACGAACGGCAGATATCGAGTGGGTTTGAAATAAAATCGAAAATGTAAATTAATTTTATTTTAATTCGTTCGATCTTTAAAATACCGTATCTTGTTCATACCTTATCAGAAAATTACGAAACAAGATGCATTGGAATCGCAGCGTCGCGCTCTACGCTGCAGCGCAGATCTGGATATGTTTGGAGTCAGTGAAAATTTTGGATAAAATTAAACGTGCGTTTAATTTTATTCGAAATAAAAACGCTGGAATCAGTTAAAATCACGGTGAGATCTTCTCACTAAATTGAATGTGGAATTATTTACAGTTATTGATTGATGATTGACTGTTTGAATGTGCTATTAGATATTATAGGATATATATCTATATATAGCAATATATACATATTGGCATATGTATATATTGGATTGATTGATTCCCGCCTCGTATAGCGGATGAGACCCTATTGCGCCGTTAGTAAGCGGATTTATAAAAACCTATATACCGCGATAATTCCGTACTGGAGCGGAATTGGTATTGTGCTGACGTCTTTGGATGCAGGGAAACAGGTTGGAGGGATCCAACTGGATTCCTCAACTGTATTTATTTATTTACAGATATTGTGATATATTCTGTTATCATATTGATATATGATATTGACTGTTGTGATGGACTGATTGGTGTTGTTGCATCATCGGATTCAGTTTTGAAAATGTAAAAATAACGACTGTTATTTTAAGAGGGTTTTTAAAGTGATTTTTGAAAATATACGTTTTATGGAATTTTTGAATCGATTTATAAACGTAAAATTTTAAAGTTATAAAAGTTATAATTTTTAGTGAAATATAACCGATGTGTCATTTTTGAAATAAAAGTCGATTTATTTATAAAATGGTTTAAGTTGAGATTTTTGAATAACTATAAACGATTTGTATAAAAAGATTTATAAAAATTGATATTTTATAAATCGAAATATTGGACTTATAAAACGAATTTTTTATAAGTGTTAAAAAGAAGTATAAGAAGGATTTCATAAGTGAATGAAATAAATAGATTTATAACGTGAAGTTATAAAGTGAATAGATGTTGTAGAATAAACGATTTATAAGTAATTTACTTATAAATTTGACTTTTGCACTTAGATGGGATATAAATAGAAAATGCAAAATGAAATGATTTTGTAAGTTGAAATCGTTATAAAGTACAAATGTGATTTATAAACGTTGTTTTATAAATCCGAAATCACTCATTCTTATAAGTGAATTTTTGAAGTTATTAAAATGAGATTTATAAACCGGAGTTGTTATAGAAAATAGAAAATGGAATTTATAAACGTTGTTTTATAAATTCGGAAACCAATCGATTGAATTTGATAAATTAAATATAGAAGATTATCAAAGGAGATATATTCGCGATTTTGGATAGCGAATTATTTTTGAAATAAAACGTGTAGAAAATAGTGAAATGTAAATAGTAAAGTATATTCACGATTTTGGATAGTGAATATATTGTTAAGTAAAATGAACTTATTTTGGGAAAGCGATATTACAGAAATGAAGTTAATTGTTTAAAAGATGTTTTAAAACGTGATAAGTATCGAATACATAGATTTCAACATTTATTGTTGAAATAGACGTTTTCGAGAAATTTAAGGAAATGATGGACTATAACACTGTTGTTATAGTAAATGATTTCCGAAAGGAAATGTTTTGATGTAGTATTGGGATTTATATATCTATCTAAATTTCGAATCCCTATACTAGTGATTTTGAGTCGTCGTAACGATGTTTTACGCAACATCCGTTTTGACTCAAATAGATGTAAAATTTATGATTTCCTTAAAGAATGAATATATACTTAATTTTGATTTAAGTATATTGAATATTTTCAAATGTTGAAAATAAATGATTTGTGAATTACTTATTATTAAATAAGTATGGAAATGCTTTTCCAATATGAAATGAACTGTTTTGAGATTTTATCTTCAAAGATAAAATGAAATGTGGAAATTGATTTGAAATTGTTTTCAAATGATTAAGTGTGGAAATTTTATATCTAGTAAAAGATATTTTGGAAGATGAAATAATTTAGAAAATTATTTGGAATCTGATGATGTTGCGCATCTTTATTGATAGTTAAATAACCGACTATCAATAATTACCTTTAGATAGGTATTTGTTGTGAATTGGATGAATTTGAATGCCACACTTGTTTTTGAATAATCGCTCACTATTCGGGTTAACCGGGAAAGGACCATGGGGTCGTATAACCCATTCCGAATATGTGATACGTCGTTATGAATCGCATTTGAAGACCGGTGTTGAAGACCGGATATTTTTGAAAACGGAAGGATTACCGTCGAGTTACTCTACATCGGCTGATCTCCGATTTAGAGGTTTTATCACCCTTAGTGACGGGAAGTCCTGACGTGATTGAAAATTATCCGGATGTGCAAGGGCTTCGTGAGAAGTGCCTTCGGTTCTGTTCGATCCCGGAACAGACTTGTATGGATTGTGTGTCTGACGTTACAATTTGAGATATAAAGCTGATTTCTTTCAAATACATTTCTGTTGGTGGCGGAGAATTTATTCTTTTAGCTTAACACCCTTCTCTGAGACGTACGAGCTCAGAGGTTATGTAGTTGAAATTTATCAGCGATATATCCCAATTTGGTAACGTGGCATACTGAGTGTTGCTGTGAAATGATCAGTGTTTGATCATTTGTGATATGATCATTTGTTTGATCTTATATCTTTGTGATCATAGGTTGATCATTTTGTTTGACCCGAAGCAGGGCTTTGTAGGAAGCGTAGCTTTGTGGACGAGACTTCATCGAGCCTCACACCCCGGAAATGGTCGAAACAGGACGAATGCAGCAAGGTTCTAGGGAGTAGCGCCCCTTAGTGTATGTCATTCCTTCTGGATAAAGGTGGTATCATGGTATGGAGCCCAGATACTTAACCTCTGTGGTTGCTGCACAGTTATTATTACTTTGTGGTTTGTTGGAAATCGGGGATCCTCGGGAAGATCGGTGACGATCGGGGGATGGCATACGCGTGTCAGTAGTTACCTATTTTTGCAGAGGTAACCCGGCCTTGTGTTGGCAGAGATCTAACCGTAACGTTAGATTCTCGGGTCGTCTATTCCAGGGACGTACCCATCGTGGATAGGAAGTTCCTTTGCCTGACCATTTGTTGGAAATCCAAAGAAACAATACGTGACTTGTACGGTTTTAGTTGTAGAACCTGCCATCTAATATGGCAGCTATAGCAAGCATACTATAATGGTACCTATGCTGGCTAAGATTTATATTCTACTTTCGAAATGTTTTCTACACTATGCACTAATAATAATATCAAAAAGAATTTGATTTTCTCGTAGTAAGCATCTTTGACTATCATAAGAAGAAATCTCCTCCAAGTCTGCGTTTGCATTGTGTGTGTGGCGGGAGGTCTTATGGTAGTTTCATTTTCCAAAAGCATTGCGAATTGTCTTTAAAATTATCCTGTTGTTTATTTTTAAAGTATAACTGTTTTACGATCTCACACCAGTCACCATGACTGACTCGGAGTTTATTGTTTCCCTTCTAAACTCTGGGTGCCCACCAATTTCCACACGGGCAGCCTAGAGTTATGTTATCAGGATATTCTGGATATTCTGGAGCTTTGGAAGCAAGCTGGATGGCGAGACGTAGTATTTGTATCTGATAGTATTTATTCCGCTGTGTATTCTGTATGAGGACAAGTTTATATAACTGTCCATTGTTGTATATTGACTCTGATGATTGATGTATGTATAAAATGATATAGTTCTTTGTTTTAAAGATTACTGATTTATCTATTATATATTGTTCCGCTGCGATATGTGAGATTCTGATATTGTTTTCTGTTCTGCTCTTGTTCTGTTGTTGTTTTTCTTTCTTTCTTCTTCTGTTCTCTTCGTCTGCCTTTTTCTTCTTTCTAAAACCCTCACTTTTGAAGTTTCCGGCGTTCGATTTCTCGGCAGTCGATAAAGTGAGTATCGATGTCGAATTTTCGAAAGTCGAAAATTTTAGGATGTGACAAGTGGTATCAGAGCATATGGTTAAGCGACAACCCTGCTCTGTTGGGTGTTACTCATTAGAGATAGAGTCAGTAGTACTCTAGAATGAGTTGAGTGTAATAATAGATATGAGCGCGTATTTGTTAGTGAATACAAAATTATTTTATATTGTGATGATTGGTTTGTTGAGTGGTATATGGATTCTGGTCGGTATGGTCCGTACAACTCTATCGATAGGGATCTCTAAACACTTGTATAGAACAATTCGGCACAGTATTGTTTTAAATAGGGTAAATGAAATAATTTTGCCCAAAACTATTTTTGTATAGAAAATAAATGTTTTTCTATAAAATACTATAGTATATGGTTGCATGGATGTTAGGAAGTAATGACAGTGAATTATCATCACTGAAATTGAATAAGAAATTGAAATCGTAACTCCAAAGTTAAGAAATAAATTCACATATAAATGAAATGTGAGGATGTAAATTATATAAGTGATTTGTAATTTAAAACGAAATTCCAGAGAAGTTTTTGGAAATGTTTTGAAAAGAATTTGAAAATTTTGGAGATTTGGAAAGTTTAAATCTTTTTGATCTGAAAATGGATTTCGAAAGTTTTGAAAATATTTTTGAGAGATGAAAAGCTCTAAACTCTTTTCGGTCGCTGGAAAATAACTTCGGTAATGACTGCAGCATCACTGATGTTCATTTTCGGGTTTCCAAAAGAGAAATTGCTGCTAAATTGTTTTAAATGGAAGTTGTTTGGAAAATTTGGATTTTGTTTTGGAAATTCAAAGGATGATTTGAATTGTTTTCAAAATGATTTTTTGGAAAGTTAAAAAGACTCTGGAATGCTATATTAAAATATTTACGAAATATTATGAAATTGAGAACTTATACGGTTGAATTTTGGTAGAATAAATTTAACTTAAAGATGAAGTTAAATAAATGTAAGTACAAATGAATCAATTGTGATTTAATGAAAGCGAAATTGAAAGTTAAATTAGTGAAATTAAACCTTGAATTGTGAATGTGAATGTATAAATGATTGTATAAATCAAGATGTAAATAAGTTGATAACTTATAGAATATTTGAGATCTGATTGGAATGAAATTCAAATTGAAGACGAATGAATTAGTAATTGGAACTAATTTAAGGTAATGCAGTTGTAAATGACAGATAATTGATAAAATTCAATATTTCAGAATTGAAAGTAAAGTGAATCCAAATTAGATTGGAATTGTGAATTGAACTCAAATGAGAAATGAAAATGTGAAATTGAATTCAAATAAAATTTGAAATGTAAAATTTAAGATAATGGATATAACTTCAACAGTGAAGTAATGATGATATAAGCAGTTATATTGAAATTTTTGTAACAGAATTTGCAAAATGGTTTGAATGTTGTAACTAGATATAATGGCTAGTAGGATATACAGGTATGAAGGGATTGGAAAATTTATTTCACAGATAATTTGAATTGCTCGACGAAAGGTACGTATTTGAATTCCAATATGAGTTTTTGATGATTTCTTGTCTAGCCGCTTGGCTTTTTCTTTTTCTTTTTGAAATCTGAGAGTCCGTAGGGACGTTTTGTAGTCGTACCGTATTAGCCGCGCAAAGGAGACGCTGGCAAAATTTTTCGAAAATTTCGAGTGTTAGAAAATTTTTGAGAAATTTTGAAAGTTTAAAATTTGAATTTAAACTCGAATTTGAATTTAGAAGTTAAGCAATGTTGTTTGAAACTTAAAATTTAAGTTGGAAAGTTAGTTGAGATGATAACGAATCTTTAGTAGGAAGATCCGTTTGAAAAGTGATAAAATTATTAGGTTGTGAAAAACAGTAGACGAGTTAAGGACCCTTCTTCCTAACTTGTAATTTCGAGGACGAAATTCTTTTAAGGGGGGAAGTTTGTAACGACCCAGATTTTTTGATAATTAAAATTCGAATATTTAATTGATTTTAAATATTAATAAATGGAATGTAGAAGTCGAATGATTTATTATTCGAATATTGGATTTAATTTGGTCAATTAAATCGATAAATCAAATAGTGAAATTCCAGACTTACTTGAAAATTGGGTTTAAAGTGATTGAAAACGATTTGTAAAATTTTATTTAATCATACTGAAGTTATAGAAAGGTTATAGAACTTTTAAAATAGAATTTGGAGTTAATCTGTGAAAATTGAATATTTTAATATTTAATTATCGACTGTAAAAATAGCCAATTTTCGAACAGTCTCAGAATTGAACGAGACCAGTTCCATTGGATCCGTAATAGTTAGTTATTATCGGATTTCAATTTTCGTAGCAATCGAAGTTGTCGTTTGACCGTGGCAGCTCGAAACGCATCGATATCGTTTTAATTTTAATTCGGCGAGTTAAAATAGTCATTTTTCAAACGGTCTCGGATTTCGACGAAACCAGTTTCATCGGATCCGTAATGTGATATTATTGTAAGATTTCAAATTTCGTAATTTTTGGAATTACCGTTTGTCCGGTACAAATTAAAACGCTTCGAAATCGATTTAAATCGGTTTAATTTAAATTGATCGTTTAATTCCATATCTCGCACAGACGATCGAATTAGCTTCCGAAACCTGTTCCATTGCGTTCGGAACGCGGGATAAACCTTAGAAACGTCAGCCGGCACGTTCGATTTGGAGTTCGGAAAATCCGGGGTGAATAGTGTTTTGAGACGTTTTCTATAAAAGCCCTTCCTATCTTCACTTTTGCAACCAAAATGAAAACCTAACCCTAATTTCGTTACAGCCGGCCCTAGGAAATTCGATGGCCAGAATTACACCATCCTTCTTCCACTAATCTTATCCAATCCACTCACTTTCATTGAAATTGATCAACTACAAAGTTAAAGAGCATCTCGAGCTCGACAGATCCGTACGGTGAAGAGGCGTATCACTCGACGAGGCGGCTGGAATTGGGGTCGTGATGGTCACCGTTCGTGCTCGTCTAGGGGGAGCAGATGTCGACCGAGCTGGGCCACGACTGGAGCGTGGGTGGTGGTAGTCTAGGCGCACGTGGTGGAGGTCTTTGATCGAGGTGGAGATGGCCGGAGTGGGTTGCGACATTAGGGTTTGAAGGCGGCTTTGTTGGGTTTTGAACGTGAGGCCTGGAACGCGTACGTGATTTGGGGGGAAGAAGCTTCACACGGTCAGATCTGGGAAGAAGAAACGAACGGCAGATATCGAGTGGGTTTGAAATAAAATCGAAAATGTAAATTAATTTTATTTTAATTCGTTCGATCTTTAAAATACCGTATCTTGTTCATACCTTATCAGAAAATTACGAAACAAGATGCATTGGAATCGCAGCGTCGCGCTCTACGCTGCAGCGCAGATCTGGATATGTTTGGAGTCAGTGAAAATTTTGGATAAAATTAAACGTGCGTTTAATTTTATTCGAAATAAAAACGCTGGAATCAGTTAAAATCACGGTGAGATCTTCTCACTAAATTGAATGTGGAATTATTTACAGTTATTGATTGATGATTGACTGTTTGAATGTGCTATTAGATATTATAGGATATATATCTATATATAGCAATATATACATATTGGCATATGTATATATTGGATTGATTGATTCCCGCCTCGTATAGCGGATGAGACCCTATTGCGCCGTTAGTAAGCGGATTTATAAAAACCTATATACCGCGATAATTCCGTACTGGAGCGGAATTGGTATTGTGCTGACGTCTTTGGATGCAGGGAAACAGGTTGGAGGGATCCAACTGGATTCCTCAACTGTATTTATTTATTTACAGATATTGTGATATATTCTGTTATCATATTGATATATGATATTGACTGTTGTGATGGACTGATTGGTGTTGTTGCATCATCGGATTCAGTTTTGAAAATGTAAAAATAACGACTGTTATTTTAAGAGGGTTTTTAAAGTGATTTTTGAAAATATACGTTTTATGGAATTTTTGAATCGATTTATAAACGTAAAATTTTAAAGTTATAAAAGTTATAATTTTTAGTGAAATATAACCGATGTGTCATTTTTGAAATAAAAGTCGATTTATTTATAAAATGGTTTAAGTTGAGATTTTTGAATAACTATAAACGATTTGTATAAAAAGATTTATAAAAATTGATATTTTATAAATCGAAATATTGGACTTATAAAACGAATTTTTTATAAGTGTTAAAAAGAAGTATAAGAAGGATTTCATAAGTGAATGAAATAAATAGATTTATAACGTGAAGTTATAAAGTGAATAGATGTTGTAGAATAAACGATTTATAAGTAATTTACTTATAAATTTGACTTTTGCACTTAGATGGGATATAAATAGAAAATGCAAAATGAAATGATTTTGTAAGTTGAAATCGTTATAAAGTACAAATGTGATTTATAAACGTTGTTTTATAAATCCGAAATCACTCATTCTTATAAGTGAATTTTTGAAGTTATTAAAATGAGATTTATAAACCGGAGTTGTTATAGAAAATAGAAAATGGAATTTATAAACGTTGTTTTATAAATTCGGAAACCAATCGATTGAATTTGATAAATTAAATATAGAAGATTATCAAAGGAGATATATTCGCGATTTTGGATAGCGAATTATTTTTGAAATAAAACGTGTAGAAAATAGTGAAATGTAAATAGTAAAGTATATTCACGATTTTGGATAGTGAATATATTGTTAAGTAAAATGAACTTGTTTTGGGAAAGCGATATTACAGAAATGAAGTTAATTGTTTAAAAGATGTTTTAAAACGTGATAAGTATCGAATACATAGATTTCAACATTTATTGTTGAAATAGACGTTTTCGAGAAATTTAAGGAAATGATGGACTATAACACTGTTGTTATAGTAAATGATTTCCGAAAGGAAATGTTTTGATGTAGTATTGGGATTTATATATCTATCTAAATTTCGAATCCCTATACTAGTGATTTTGAGTCGTCGTAACGATGTTTTACGCAACATCCGTTTTGACTCAAATAGATGTAAAATTTATGATTTCCTTAAAGAATGAATATATACTTAATTTTGATTTAAGTATATTGAATATTTTCAAATGTTGAAAATAAATGATTTGTGAATTACTTATTATTAAATAAGTATGGAAATGCTTTTCCAATATGAAATGAACTGTTTTGAGATTTTATCTTCAAAGATAAAATGAAATGTGGAAATTGATTTGAAATTGTTTTCAAATGATTAAGTGTGGAAATTTTATATCTAGTAAAAGATATTTTGGAAGATGAAATAATTTAGAAAATTATTTGGAATCTGATGATGTTGCGCATCTTTATTGATAGTTAAATAACCGACTATCAATAATTACCTTTAGATAGGTATTTGTTGTGAATTGGATGAATTTGAATGCCACACTTGTTTTTGAATAATCGCTCACTATTCGGGTTAACCGGGAAAGGACCATGGGGTCGTATAACCCATTCCGAATATGTGATACGTCGTTATGAATCGCATTTGAAGACCGGTGTTGAAGACCGGATATTTTTGAAAACGGAAGGATTACCGTCGAGTTACTCTACATCGGCTGATCTCCGATTTAGAGGTTTTATCACCCTTAGTGACGGGAAGTCCTGACGTGATTGAAAATTATCCGGATGTGCAAGGGCTTCGTGAGAAGTGCCTTCGGTTCTGTTCGATCCCGGAACAGACTTGTATGGATTGTGTGTCTGACGTTACAATTTGAGATATAAAGCTGATTTCTTTCAAATACATTTCTGTTGGTGGCGGAGAATTTATTCTTTTAGCTTAACACCCTTCTCTGAGACGTACGAGCTCAGAGGTTATGTAGTTGAAATTTATCAGCGATATATCCCAATTTGGTAACGTGGCATACTGAGTGTTGCTGTGAAATGATCAGTGTTTGATCATTTGTGATATGATCATTTGTTTGATCTTATATCTTTGTGATCATAGGTTGATCATTTTGTTTGACCCGAAGCAGGGCTTTGTAGGAAGCGTAGCTTTGTGGACGAGACTTCATCGAGCCTCACACCCCGGAAATGGTCGAAACAGGACGAATGCAGCAAGGTTCTAGGGAGTAGCGCCCCTTAGTGTATGTCATTCCTTCTGGATAAAGGTGGTATCATGGTATGGAGCCCAGATACTTAACCTCTGTGGTTGCTGCACAGTTATTATTACTTTGTGGTTTGTTGGAAATCGGGGATCCTCGGGAAGATCGGTGACGATCGGGGGATGGCATACGCGTGTCAGTAGTTACCTATTTTTGCAGAGGTAACCCGGCCTTGTGTTGGCAGAGATCTAACCGTAACGTTAGATTCTCGGGTCGTCTATTCCAGGGACGTACCCATCGTGGATAGGAAGTTCCTTTGCCTGACCATTTGTTGGAAATCCAAAGAAACAATACGTGACTTGTACGGTTTTAGTTGTAGAACCTGCCATCTAATATGGCAGCTATAGCAAGCATACTATAATGGTACCTATGCTGGCTAAGATTTATATTCTACTTTCGAAATGTTTTCTACACTATGCACTAATAATAATATCAAAAAGAATTTGATTTTCTCGTAGTAAGCATCTTTGACTATCATAAGAAGAAATCTCCTCCAAGTCTGCGTTTGCATTGTGTGTGTGGCGGGAGGTCTTATGGTAGTTTCATTTTCCAAAAGCATTGCGAATTGTCTTTAAAATTATCCTGTTGTTTATTTTTAAAGTATAACTGTTTTACGATCTCACACCAGTCACCATGACTGACTCGGAGTTTATTGTTTCCCTTCTAAACTCTGGGTGCCCACCAATTTCCACACGGGCAGCCTAGAGTTATGTTATCAGGATATTCTGGATATTCTGGAGCTTTGGAAGCAAGCTGGATGGCGAGACGTAGTATTTGTATCTGATAGTATTTATTCCGCTGTGTATTCTGTATGAGGACAAGTTTATATAACTGTCCATTGTTGTATATTGACTCTGATGATTGATGTATGTATAAAATGATATAGTTCTTTGTTTTAAAGATTACTGATTTATCTATTATATATTGTTCCGCTGCGATATGTGAGATTCTGATATTGTTTTCTGTTCTGCTCTTGTTCTGTTGTTGTTTTTCTTTCTTTCTTCTTCTGTTCTCTTCGTCTGCCTTTTTCTTCTTTCTAAAACCCTCACTTTTGAAGTTTCCGGCGTTCGATTTCTCGGCAGTCGATAAAGTGAGTATCGATGTCGAATTTTCGAAAGTCGAAAATTTTAGGATGTGACAGCCCTTGTTTATAACATTGCAAGTATAGAGATGTAGCATGCTGGCATCAATCTGGCTCATCGCTTCATCATGCACCTTATGAAGGTCCAAGAGCTCAGATCATGTAACCAAATGGTCGATCTCAGCCACTAGTTTATCGGATGTGGTCTGTTCTTTCTTCTTGACCACTCTTGCATTCTCGTTTGCGGTGTCGAGCGAGTTCGGCAGCCTACTCAGCAATGGTAGCAGCTTATTCAGCAATAGTTTGGTCCCAGGCCTTGACAGCCTGCTCTCTTTTAGTGACTTGCTCTTTCAATTTTTCGGACTCCCTGTGAGCTTCTTTGAGCCGATCATTGATCACGAGAAGTGCTCTGTCGTGAGCTGGACTTGTTTCAGTTAGAAGCTTGTCACTAGCAGTTTTTCCTTTCAAGGTCACGTTTCTCTCAATCTTCAACTGAGCTATCTCATAGTTGCGATCCTTAATTACTCTATCATGAGCATCCCTTTCTTCCTTAAGCAAAAGAATCTCATAGTAGTTAATACGATTGATGTCAGAAAGGGCTTGTACAAGACTCCACCACTCAAACCCAGCCTATATGTCCTTGTGGACCGCCTGGAGATTTTGGAGGAAAGTATCTCTACTGGTAGGCTTTATGTTCTTATCAAATTTAACCCCGTGAAAGAAGAGATGCGGGAAAGCAGCTTAAAGCTGGGGCGGACCCGGTGGAAGTGTTAACTACTTGCACTGACTAGAAGAAATTGGAGTAGTTGTAATATTTATGGGTTGAGAGGGTAAAATTTCCTACATCATGCCAGTCTGAGCCTCGGTTTGGGGAGGAGCATTTGACAGAGAGGTCCCGTGGCCATCGAGAGAATCTTGCGGCGCTTATGCATATCGCTGGGGGCATCACCTTCATAGTCCCTTTTTCTCTTCCCTCCCTTCTTACGCTCTCTCTCCAAGTGGCGGGCCTCATCGTCTTTTTCTTCCTCCTCTCCTCGTCAGTTTTATTGTAAGAGCGATGGGCTAGATCTGGAGTTTGATCCCTGTAAAAGGTAGTATTTCAATGCAGTTGATGCTATAGTCCACGACCCATGGAACCTGAAGCAAAAAGAAAAATGAATCTAACCCTCGAATTCTAAAACCCAACTTTATGTAGAAATGTGTGTTCATGATCCTAAAGTGGAATGTGTAGCGCCGATGACTCCCTGTATAAAATACAAACTGTATTGGCATAGTTTCAAAGTTGGAGTCCTACCACCATCGCTTATAAAGGCACTAGAAGATATATCGATATGCAAGCCAATCTCGCCTTTCATTTTACTAATTGAGAAATCCCCGAATTCATTCACGTGAATGGAGATGTCTCTTCGAAAATCAAAATGCAACGTATCTCCAACAGGAGTTTCACCAGCTTGACCTCCAGTTGATTAAGGAATTTCAGTAGTTAGTTTTTCTTGAGAAGAAATGGGAAGCTCGAGATTCAGCTCATCAATAGTTAGCAGTTCCGGAGAAGGTAAGTGAGGGAGAATAGGGCTCATTTCTGGTGACTCGCCGAATGACTCCTCCCCTTCCTCTCTAGCATGGTAATCATTGTCATCATCATCAGACTCATTCTCCTCTTCACCGACAGCAGGCTCTTTTCCTGGCCTCCTTACGAATCCCACATCCTCCTCCATGATTATGGGCATTCTAATACCATCATCCTCGTCACCGGAGGCATCATCTCCTACATGCTCATCTGCCCTTATCCCGACAGCTTCTTCCTCCTCATTCCCCGCAGGCTCATCAGCCTCTGTATCAGCAGTCCCCTCTTCATATTTATCACATGAACCACTTTCTTCCCCTAACTCTTAAGGACTCTTGTTATCCTCGAGCGGGTGTAGTAGAGCGGGTGCATGTTCTAGAACTGCTCCATATTGAGGATTCCATGTCGGTTATTCTTCCTGGCTAGAGCAGTCCATATTCCTGTAAGTTTTCATCAAAAGTAACTTGACGATACATTGGCTCGCTCTAACAGCCTTTAAGTCCTCAAGCATTCTCTCATGCTCCGGCTTCTTGACCCACTTTGGAATACTTGCGGGGACCTACGTTAAATTAAAAACTTAGAGATTCTAACGTACGAAAGAGATACGGAAAGAAACTTACTCCTCTTAACCAAAAGCGATTGAACCTTTCTGGGTAACATACGAAGAAAAATTCATTTTTGAAGTAGGAACGCTTGTTGTGGAGGTTCTCAGTGACCTTGCATCTCGTCCAAACCTCAATAATCACGATAGATGGGCAATCCTTTTTCCTCTTAAACATGAGAAGGTATGTGAGCTTGTTGAACCACGGAGAGCGGCCGAACCTTCGCACAAAAAGGATATATAATGAACTCAACAAGGCATTCCTATTTGGGTGAACTAGATATGGTGTGAGCCCAATTTCTCTTATAAAACTCTTCAATAGAGGATTAAAAGGTGGGACTGTACCACTAAACACATATAGTGGTTACAGATTGTAAAGCCAGGTGCGGGGTGATGGGCAAATTCATCTCTTGCCAGCAGATGAACATCATCTTCGGAAATGCCATGCTGTAAGCAAATTTTATTAAGTATTTTTGCCATCAAAATAGAAGGCCCCCGTTCCAGCATATCATTTAAAACCAACCTTGGAGGAAATGGATGTAGAATGGGATTGATTAGTATTATCTGATCCTCAGACCCAAAGGTCGTGCGTTGGTTGGTTCTAACCAAAATGGATGGTGAAACTGGTGCAGTAGCAGATGCAGCTTTAGAAGGTGTAGACAATCCTTTGCCAGGTTTGAGGCGAGACGATTGACGAGCCATTCAAATAGGAGAACTTGGCGTTCAAAATGGTCGGGTAATTTTAACTTAGATGAAAGAACCCGTGAGACCAACACCAGGAATTTAAAAGAAATCGACATGTGTTACCGATTGGATTTTGAGTGTTGATTGGGGTAGACGCAGTGTGTTATCTACATGGAGTGAGTTCAGTGTCCTAAGAACTACGAATGAACCAGCCTATGTACATTGCTTACTCGTGTTTGATAAACAAGTCGCATCCTATCTCGAAATTTCTTCTTGAACATACATGTTATCAATGAAAATCGATAACATATCAGGTGTCTAGAGTGACGCAGAAAGTATTTCTTTTAAGGATCATTAGAAGTGCAAGAATAGAAAAGGCAATGCAATATAATGGAATCGTCCAATGCATCCGATAAAACAAATCATTGTTAGAGTCTACCATATGATCAGAATTTGACCAATCTCATAGGAAGGACAATCGAAGCCGAAGAATCAAACCTTTCTTTAGAATCATATGCATTCAATAAAAGAAAACCTTAGATTCATCCCGAATTAGATGCATCATGATTCGATTGTCCTCCACCAAGTTGAAATTAGTCAGGCAATATCATCTCCACCATCATCATCCACCCGTACCACCTTAGATGCAAATCAAACAAAGCTTGACCTAGCATTTCAAGGGAAATCAAGATTGAAACTTTGAGAAGCAGCTCTAGGGGTAGCGACAGTGCTGGGTAGTGGTGAATTGCTTGGAGAGGCGGCGACGATCGATGGTGGTAAGGGAAGAGGTCGACGGCTACGGAAGTTGATAGTCGAAGCCAAGTCAGCACTAGGAGATCTTGGGTAGGAAGCATAAAAACTCGGCAGCGAAGTATGAAAGTAAAAGAAGGATAGGGTACAAAAGTTAACTTATAAGAGAAAGAAAGAAAATTCTCCAAGTATCCATGTCTCTACTGACATGAAGAAGTCGGTACCGATATGTAATACCTCCTTCAATTTAGGTCAAACTCCCCACAATGAACTTATTCAACAACATGAAGCTGCACATGAGTTTCGATATGCAAATTATATCGCTAACATCGAGAAGAGATGTTCTAATGTAAATTATAGCAAACAGCAAATAGAAATCGATCAATTAAAACCAGATAAAATCAATGTCTCCAGCCAACGTTGAAACAGTTAATTGGAACATACAAAATAACAGTCTATATCTAGTTTATATCAGAGCACACTTTGTTTTCAATGAAAACATACTCTAGGAGGCAAATGTTAATTCGTTTTTTAACCAAGCGGGAATCAATAGAAGTCAGGATCTTAAAATGAAGACGAAATGACTTGAAATCTTGAAGGCAGCCTTAGATATGGAAAAGGAATAGCTCGAAGAAGTTGCACTTGAAAATATACCAACCATAGAGGTCGGTGATGACTTCTCATGTCATGGAGACTTCACATAGTCTTGTGTTTTCCACTCAAACTTTACAGGATTTATTCTCTACTTCTTCTATGCTTGCCCAAGAGATTTCCAAGGATTTTGAACAACCTAGTACGAGAGTTGGAGAGTTAGCAGTCAAAACAGTAGAACAAACCAAGTGACAAGGGAATGATCATCAAAGTCAACAAACCACCTATCAAAACAACATGGGACAACTTAAAATGATGTAGGAAAGGAAGTTCAAAAGGTCTCAATGCATTTGGAGTTAAACACACATATCGGTACCGACATGAGAAGTCGGTACCGACATCTCCATGTATTTCGTATAAGCTCGCAACTTCACATACCCCTTCAGGCTGATCTTTGGACTTTGCTCAAACTCTCCTTCTGGCCCAATATGATTACTACCAATGTAAATACAAACTATAGAGCAACTAAAATAGGATTTGGTTTCTGCTACCACTATGCGGAAGCTCTGTCTCTTCTTCATCTTCTTCCTTTACACAATAGTCACCAAGACGACTATTTTTGGCAATTCTTGGACTTAGAATCGGTCCAACTCCTGTACTTGTGACTTATTCTCTCTCAAAACCTTTGTAATCTCGATCAAAGCCATAAGCAACCAAGCTATAAAGTGGACA
Source organism: Allium fistulosum (assembly GCA_030737815.1). Lineage (NCBI taxonomy): Eukaryota > Viridiplantae > Streptophyta > Magnoliopsida > Asparagales > Amaryllidaceae > Allium > Allium fistulosum. The sequence goes on from CM060902.1 coordinate 244,563,026, forward strand.
TAGGCTAAAGATTGTTGAACCACTATAAAATCTTTTGTCTCTCTTCCTTATTGTTGTTTATTTCCATTTACTATTACTATTATCTGCTACATCTAAGTCTCACAGGTTTCCAACAACCTATTCTTGGGTGTTGATCCATTTTTGGCATTAACAGATAGAAAGGTTTTAATAAGAAATATTTTGTTAAACCGAAGTTTTTGGTTAAACATCTAAGTTTGATAAACTATTTGATGTTATTGGGCCGATTAATAAACATCTTTACCTTAGGGATGTCTAAGGAAATTAGACTCTAGGACTGACTTTGGATACCAGCATCCTACTCTTCTTAGCTACTTATTGGACCAGATAAGTAAAGAGGTCAGAGTAGTCGACTCGGTTTTAAGACTCGTATTTTGTTTGGGCCTCCATTTGAATTTAAAAAAAATAAAAAAAACAAATAAAAAATAACTAAAATTAAATTTAACATTTTGTTAATACTCTTAGGATGTAGAAGAGTATTATACAAGTAAATAAAGTGAAGTAAGTTTTTATTTAATGTTTTATAGAGAAACATCTTTAAAAATATTTTTAAACTTAAGTGAAAATTTATGAAATGATTCAAAAATAATTTTAGTGCTGAATGGAATACTAAAAGGAAAATATAAGTGAATTAGAAATATTGGTGTAGTTAAGAAACTGGATCATTTCATACAGATGATTTATGTACGACATACGGACTTAAGTATATTTGTATGCTTGTTGTGTAGCTTAGGAGATCTAGAGAGTGACTTTCAATTTTGTTTGAGGGATCTTAGATAATCTTCTAAGCAATAACCAATAGCTAATGAGCAAAATGGTACGCTTAGGGAATTATCTATAATCTTGTACAATCGAGAAAGTTGCGGACTTAAGCTAAGTTTATATGTTAGTCATTTAACGTTTTAAATAATGTTAAGTATTAGTTTATTCTTTTGCGGAAATTTATTTTATTCGATTTGATTGATTCTGTGATTTTATAGACTACGGTTTATAAAGTTGTTGTTTGTCGGGACTTAAATCCTGATGCTTTTGAAAAAGTGATTTTGAAAGAATTTGTGAAAGGAATAATAATATTATTATTATTAACCTTTAGGAAGTATTATTGCTTCAGGATATTTGGAATGAGTTTTGTGAAGTGAGTTTTCAAATATTTTGTTATAACTAAAATTGAGTGGTTTGGGTGTTTTCCAATTTGGAAGACTTGCTAGGTATATTTGTTTACTCTAGTTGTTGTTTTAGGAGGGTTCAGAATACCACTGGATGCTCTTATTGTTTTGATTCTAGAGTTATACCATGCTTCGGTAGGAGGAGCCTCCTCCTTGTCATAATTGATTTTGGTTTTGATATATTTTTCTCTTGAGAGGGGTTACCACCAATTCTCACTTCAACTTTGTTGAAACCAAAATGAATTGAAGAGAAGGAAGAACAAAAGATGATAGCACCAACAAAGCCTTTCGAAGGAGTCGAAGGGATGCTACAGGCAAAAGTCAGATACGTTATAAGCTTTCGAAGGGGTCGAAGGTGTTGAAAGCACCCTTTCACTTCAATTACTTCCTTTCGAAACAGATGCTTTCGCCTACATGAAGACGTTCCAAATAAGTGAAGGAATACCTTTCGAATGCAGCAAATAACAACTACTCACATGAATGCCAAACCTTTTGAAAACGAACGTTTTTCCTTCATTCAAATTACCCAAAAAGATGCTTTGTTAAAACAACCCCTTCGAAAGCATAACTAAGCCTTTCGAACCAGTCGAAGCCTTTCACAACCAAGAGGGGTTCTGCATCAAGCCACAATTATATTTTTAGAAGTTACGTTCCTTGTCGAAACCCTCGATATTTCAACACCTTCGAAACCCAAAAGAATTACCTGCTGACAGAGTTGAAAGCTCATGCCTCTTCTTACTTGCAACAACAAAGTAACACAAGGTGCACCTACCCCTTTTGATGAAGGTGGAAGCATTCAAATCCATTCAAATGAAATGAATAAGGATGTGCAAATGTTAAAGGTGACGAAAGGTCTACAAGACTGCCTTTCGACAAGATCGAAAGCATTGAGTCGAAAGGTGCCAACCCGTACTTATAAATGACCCGAGGGGTCCGGTTTAGGGGATCTGAATTCTTTCACTCTATTCTTGTATTTTCTAGAAATTGTGAACCCTAATTTTCAAATTAGATTAGGAATTTGATCAGTTTGTACTACTTGAGTTTAATGAAATCAAGGTTATGGAATTTTAGAATATTTTGCTGATTTGATATTTTTGTTAAATTCAGTTCATAATTTTCTTGTGTCGACTTGATTGAAGAGCGACTGTTAGAGTGAGTTGAAACCTTTAGTTTAAGTGATATCCTTATAACCTTAACTCCTACCTACAAGTTGTCGAAAGGTTAGCTTCTGAAGAAGTCGAAACCAATCTATCCAACCCCTATCCTTAAATCATTAAAGCCAACCTTAGAGCCTCTCCAACTGATTCCAAAGGGGGGCTTTGATGATGTACTAAGGCATATTAATTGGATCGAAACGCAAAATAAGTAGGATTTTCAGTGTTTCGTCAAAATCGAAAGGACGAATAAGAATGAGTTTCTACCACAATAATCTACACAAAAGGAAAATTGAAGATAATAGGATGGATTATAATCATCTTAACCTGATTAAGAAGTATCGACCACCTTCAACTTTTTGAAATAAGGTCTCGAAAGAGTTATCCACACTTTGAATCCAACTTTGGGGTATTGACAAATTTTCTTGTTAACATTTTGGCGCTAGAAGGAGGGCTCGAACATCCGACCTTGTTGAACTTTCAACTCCACCATCCACTAACCCGATCTTATTCCAAACCTACCTACTTTAAACTTTACATCATCATGTTTAGCAAAGCCAAAAGATCCAAGCAAGGATCCTCGGAACCACATCTGATTGGATTCTCCCATGGAACAATTAATGATTCAAATCTACATGAAGAACAAATGTTAAGAATGGAGGCCTTAAGGATCATGAAGAAAAAGAAAGTTGAACCCTATGATCCAAATAAATGGAGTTTAAACCATTTTCATATTGTCTTCACCCCTAACTTTGCCTTAGGAGAAAAGAAAAATGAAAGTGACAACTTGTTTGATAAAATGAGGAGAACAATTCAATATTACTGTAACGACCCGGATTTTTTTCAAACGGTTAATTTAAGATATTTAAATGGGTTTAAATATTTAATTTGGATTATGAATTGATTTTGAATATGAAAAGTATGGTTTTCAATTATAAAATAAATTCAAAATCTAAGATATAACGATTTATTGGAAAATTCAACTTTTGAATTATATAATTGGATATTGGATAAAATAGTAAATCTGGAGTTATAAGCTTATTAAAAATATTTCAAAGGCTTATAAAATTTATAGTGATAATACTGAAGAAAATAGATGGGTTAAAATTGAATTTAACAGTGGTTTGTTCAATTTTAAAATTATATCGTTTAAATTGATATTCAAAAAAATAGCCTTCCGTGGTACAGTCTCGGATTTTGACGAAACCAGTTCCATTGGATCTGTAATATTGTATTATTATCGGATTTCAAATTTCGTAGTGCTTTGAGTTGTCGTGTGATCGTACGGTATATAAACGCGCAGGAAATCATATTGAAATTTAATATAAACAACTGGATCCAAAAAGCTATCTTCTCCATACGATCGAGTTAGGACTCGAATCCTTTTCCATTGTGTTCGAAATAAGGGTATAACATTATAAACGCCTAGCGGCACGTCTCGATAGGATGTCATGTTTTTAAGCTGCAATTCAAGACGATTTGAATTTGAATTTAAATTTAAATATAATATATGTTGTTAACTAGTCAAATTTCCTTCACGTCAACTTTTTTCCACAGTAGAGATTCCCTTCCACCAGCCTACTTTCTTTCACCCTCACACCTTTTTGCCTTCTCTGTAGAAAACAATGGCAGGCACGCAGAAAACAAATCACGCCACCTGCCTTGTATGTATTGCCGCTTGCTTTCTGTAGAATCACACGACCTCCTTTCTTATTTCCTCAGTTCAAAATCGAAGGGAAGAAAAAAAATGGCCGCTTATATTCAGTAATCAAATCGCAAGCCCTTCTTTCATTCGAAATCAAATCGAATTCCTCCGTAAAAAAAAGAGGGGGCATCGCGGTGAATCGCGAATCGGAATCACGCTTACGTTCGCGTGGGGGGGTTGGCGTTTGGCTTATGGATACGCGATCGGGCGACGGCATGCAATTGGGAGGCGGCGACGGCCGTGTGGGTTCGTTCGCGTGGCTTCGTTATTGTGCTCGTCGTCTGGAGGCGGTGACGGCGAGGATTTGAAGTCGAGGCTCAGCATAGTTCATGAGGCGACTTGGGTATGGTTTCCTCTTTCTATTCGAATTTATATAAAAAAATATGCAGATAGATTAATATTTTTACAGTAAGGTGTAAAACCTATTTTAGTTTTAATTATATATATATAAATATAAATATATATAGCTATACAGATTAGAAAAAAAAGGAAAAAACTACAGCAGGTATATATATACAGTCTATGTATTTTAAATGTTAATAATAATACTAATATATATATATATGGGTATGAAGCAAAGCAGGAAAATAAATTTACAGTAAGTTTAAACATATCTTAGTTTGAATTCTATATATATATACATATATATATATATATATGTATATGTATATATAGGCTAGAAGAGAAAAATATATATAACAGTAAGCTTTATAAACAGTTAATTTATATATATATATATATGTGTGTGTGTGTGTGTGTGTGTGTGTGTGAATATATATACAAACGAAAAAGACGTATATAAAGTGAAGTATATATATATATGCAGTTTTTTTAAAACAGTAAAACAGAAAATAATATATATATATATAAGATTCAGAAAATAGAAGTTTTAAATGGTAATATAGATTATTTTATAGGTATATATATTTTTATAAATTTTGGAATCTATATAAACTATTTTCATATGGATATGTGTTTCAAAAATAAAGATAAGAATAAATATACATATACATATTTTTAACTTATTAGTTTAATTTTTAAATAATAGGTTATGGTGATTAATTTGTTTTATTAACTTGTTTAATAAACTTATTTATTTATTTTTAGTTACTAAAAGGTTTTTAAAAGGGAAAATTAGTTCAAATTAAATTATTGGTTTAAATTAAATCATTAGTTTAAAATAAACTTATAGTTAATCAAATTATTAAATGGCAATTGATTGTTCGATTATTTCGAATATTAATAAACTATATAAATGTTTATACAAGGTCAAAATCGGGAAGCCGAGTCGAGATGGAAATGGACTGCAAAATAAAAAGCAAAGGTGAGATTTTCTCACTCATTTGGATGCCATAAATTAAATTTAAATGTTAAATTTAAATCAGTGGATGTGCTTGGTTGAATTATAATAATTTATCTGTTGGATGATATTATATATATATATATATATATATTGGAGTGGTTGATATTCCCGTATTATATAGCGGATGAGACCCTATGCGCCGCATAATAGCGGATGAGATTATATAAACACTTATACCGCGATATTCCACCACGAAGTGGAATTGGTATTTTATTTTGTGCTAACATCTGTGGATGCAGGGAAACAGGTTGGAGGGATCCAACAGGATTCCTCAAAAATATTTATTGTTCATATATATATGTTGATATATGATATGATGGATAAATTGATATGGTTGGTGTAAATTGAATTATTAAATGTTAAATGGCATTGGAATTTAAAATGGGCATTTTAAATACTAGAAATAATGAAAATTGAAGGAATTTAAAAAGGAAATTTTGAAAGAAATTATTTATATTGAAATTGTATTTATTCTAAAGGGAATTAAATAGAATAAAAATATATTAACAAATTTGGGTTATACCTAATTGGTTTAAGTAGAGATTTGAAATTAAATTAAGGGCTCGAAGAGATATTTGCAATCGATAATTAGTTTTTGAAATAAAAATGGAGTTTTATTAAAGAATAAAATTATAAAATGGAATTTTAAATAAAATTGCTTGTATAAATAAATGGAAACTCAGGGGAGTTTATACATTTATAAACGGGGTTTATAAATGAGATAGTAAGATATCAGTGGATATGTAAAGACATAAGTCATGGTGAGAACTTATATTGGGTTATGAAAAGTTGTTTTGAAAGGAAATAGTAGAATATTTCCGAAGGTGAGAAATAAGAATATGGTCGTTGAGATAGGAATCAAGAGGAATTTATGGGGGAATATTGGGTTTTCTAAAAATATAAATTTATTTTAAAGGGAATACTTTTAAATTACTATACTATATAATTTTTATAGATCTATTATCTGGATTTAGATTATTCCGAAGTAGTATTTTTAATGCTTACTATTTACTTAAATAAATTCTAGTTTTCTAAATCAGCTTTGTAAATTTATTAATAACTGGATATGATTTTAATATTTATATTTAGAGTTACCTTAAACCATATTTTGAAAATAAACCATTATTTTTACTTGCATATATATTTTTAAACGTTTTGAAAATCCAATTATAAATCCTCTTGAGAAGGAAAGCAAGTGTATTTAATTTGAATAAGATTTTTAAGGAAAGATTTTATAGAGGGTTGTGGGAACTTGAATTAAACCCCAAGTATAAAATAAGTGAATTTCGAGGTGAAATAAAATTCACAAGGAGAGAAGGAGTGAAACCTGAATTTTTAATAAGCTAAATGGCTTTGGAAATAAAACGGGAATTAACTAAGGAATCCTGAGATTTATAGGATTCACGCGTAATAAGTTTGAAAATTTTACAAATGAAATTGTAAATGATTTTTGAAGAAAGAAATAGGAGATAAAGAAATATTTTCCAAGTTTGAGAAACTAATGAGGTAGGAAAATATTATAAGTGATTTGCAAAGACTTAAATGGTTCCACGAGAAGTAAAGGAAATTGAATCTAATTTCAAGGTGTTGAAATATGAAGAAAATATCTTAAGTAGATATTTTGAGGTAAATTATTTGAGGAAAATTATTTAAGACTTAATGGTTGCTTGTGGATGATTATTTGATAGTTAAATAACCGACTATCAATATTGGCCAATACGCTGATCGTTTCAAAGAGACCGGGATCGGGTTTAATTATCCAAAAACCACTTCGATCAGGTTTGAACGTTAGCGAATAAAGACCGTGAAGATGATGAAGACGGTGATTCGGTTTATCCAGACCCAGGACAACTTGTATGGATGAATGCTTTCAGAACATCGTCAGGAGGACGATGAGCATTCTAAGTGAGACTCGTTCTAAAAAAGGTAACGCATAGCCTCAAGCTTCATCAACCGGGAATGGCTAAAACAGGGGAGGTGCAGCAAGGCTAAGTGGGTAGCACCTAAGTAGGGTAAGATTTCCTTTGTCTAGATGTCCCTCTTTATTTCAACTGTGTGGCGGTTGGTCGCTCCAACCGTGGGGTGATCTTACCCGGACTATCCAGTAAGAGGTAGCTCCGGTCTTGTGTTGCAAGGGGTCGGGAGTGATCCCCGGTACTCTGATCTAGGCCAGGTACTGTGACGGGCGATACCCTAGTAGCCCTGCAATTGTATGGAATCCAATCTCCAATAAGCGCCTGTACGGTTTTGATTGTGCCTAACTATTGCCGAAACGTGAGATGCAAGCATTTCAGCTAGATTCTATTTTACTTTCTATAGACACTATTATAATATCAGACAGATTTGATAAAAATGTTTGGTTATCGTAAGGTAAAAACCCGGCATGTTTATTTATGGCGTGGTCTTACGAGTACCTTTGTTTTCAAAGGATTTTCAAAGATATAATAATCCAATTGAGTGTGGTTTTCTCACGCTGGTTTTCTAGACTGACTCGGGTGTTGTTTTATTATGATGCTCGGGTCAGACCGAGTTATACAGGATCAGGTTAAAAAAACTAAGGAGCTCAGGAGACGAGCTGGATGACAGACCGTACTTCCGTATTTGATTATTATTCCGCTGTGTAAGGACAGAAAATAAGCTGTCCAAAGTGACGATTGATTGTTGTACTCTGAAATGATATGTATATATAACAGTACAGATTTCTTGTATTTAAAAGTTGTTATTCTATATTATATTTTGTTCCGCTGCGATTGTGAGATTCTGATGTTGTTTTTATCTTCTTCTACTTCTACCTCTTTTTTCTTTAACCCTAAAGATTCGCATTTCCGCCTGTTTTGAGTTGAATTGGTATGGAATATTATCGGCTCAAAGGGGTATGGATTTGCGGGCCTTTACACTTGGTATCAGAGCTGAAGGTTAAGCGAGAACCTTGGCTCTGGTGGGGATTACTCATTAGAGATAGAGTCAGTAGTACTCTAGAATGAGTTTGAGTGTAATAATAGATATGGGCGCGTATTTGTTAGTGAATATAAATTGTTTTATATTATGTTGACTTATCGGTTGGGTGTTTATTAATTCTGGTCGATACAGTCAGGATCCCTGTATCGATAGGAATTTCTAAACTCTTAAACTAGGCAAATCGACACAATATTGTTTTTAAAGATGTGTGAATGAAATAATTTTATCCAGAAGTATATTTTGATATAAAAGAAATATTTTCTGAAATTATTATATATTATTGGAATGTTTTGTTGATAATATTATAACCAATGCTAGATTATAAAATTTAAAATAGCTTATATAACTAATATGAGAAATTGTATAAGTGTACAAATGGATTATAATTAAAACTGAATTTAAAACCGAAAGCTGAAAGTTTAAGTTCCGGAGAGTTTGAAAATGAATATAAGTTGGAATCCTTATTTAAAATTGGAAATCATCAGAGATAAGTTATAAGCCTATAAATTGAAATGATTTTTAAATAAGGAAGGAAAACATGAGCTTTGAATGTTGGAATTAAAATTTAAAGTGAAAAAGTTAAATAAATTTAATTTGGAGAAATTAAATTGTGGAAAATTTAATTGATGGTGATTTGGAAGAAATAAAATTTAATTGAATTGAAATTTGCTTAAGCTAAGTAAAATGGAAGTGAGTTGAATTAAAAGAACTTAAGCTAATGATATTGAGTTGGATTTGAATTAAGTTGAAATCAAATTGGAAAGAAATGAATTGAGATATAGATGACATTAAATGAAATTAAGTTCTTACTTAATAAAATTCAAATGAATTGGGTAAAGTCAAAAGAATAGTATGATGCTAGATTTAACTGGAGTTAAGTTAAATAAAATTGAATTGAAATAAAAATTCAGTGAGTTATAAATAATGGAATAAAATTCTTGTTGAAATAAATAAAGGTAAGATAAGAATTGAATTGGGATAAATAAATTGAAATAGCTCGCAAAAGTTAAAATGCATGAATAAAAAGATGCTTGGCTATAAATAAAGATCTTGAGTTAAAAATAGAATGTGATTGTAATTTGTTATAAAAGGATGGAAGTGAAAAAGAAAATATAAGTGTGTGGCTTATAAGAATTTGAAAGGTGAAAATAAAAACCAAAATAAAAATTGTTTGGTATTTCGGAAATAAAATAGAAATCCAAACTTGAATTGCAAAAATTGAATTGAACTCAAGTAAAATGGTTAAGGAGATTTTTGTAATAAAAATCAAATGTTGGTTTAAGAATTTGAAGTAAACTAATTAGATAATTAATTAGTTAATGAAATATGGAAATGAAACCAAATTTGGTTGAATAGAAGTTGAATTGTGAGTTAAAAATGGAGTTTGGAAATGAACTCGAGTTATAAATGATATTCAACATATATTGTTAATGAAGTAAATATAAATGAAAATGTTGCCAAATGAAATGGAATTGGATTGAAATAGAAATGATTTGAGTTGCAAATAAATCCAATTCGAGTGTAAATGAGTTAAACATGGACTTGGATATTATTTTAACGCATTGAGAATGGGATTAAAATTAAAATGGATTAAGAGAATGGGGAAATTGAATTAAATGGAATTTGATTGGATGAGAATCAAATTAAAATGGAAATTAGAAGTTTAAAGAGAATTGAGTGGATGAATTAATGGAGTTAATTATTAAATGAAATGAGTTTGATTGAAAATAGAATCAAATTAGTTTGAAAGGAAGTGTTTGCCAATGAAAAATGAGCTTTATTGTTTGATTCTAATGATTGGAGAAAATAAATAACTTAAGAAGCTTGACATAAATTTATTTGCGGGATGGTTATTTAAAATATATCAGTTGTCGAGCTTAATAAAATGGTTTTGAAATAGAACCTATTTGGAGATGAAAGGAAAATGAGAATGCATGGATTGTGAATAAATTAGAGATGGAATGAAATTAATATAAATTGAGTTAGAATCAATTTTAAATAGTTATAAAACGAAGTGATTGTTTATTTGCAAGAATGTTTGCATAGAAATAAATTGTCGTTTGACGAAAATGAGATTGTATAAAATTCCATGGATTAATAGAAGCAAATAAAATTGATTTTGGAATCAATTGAGGTGATTATGAGTTGTTTGGACTTAAAAATGAATTGAAGATAAGCAAGTGAGTTGTAAATCACTTAAGTTGAATGCAAATGGTATATGAATCGGTTAAAAGCAATTGAACTAGTTTTGAAACCATACGAATTGCTTATGGAAGTTATTTAGAATGCATTACTTTTAGTATTGACGTGTTGTAGTTGCTTAAGTGAGTGAAATGTTATAAATTTCATAGATATGTTGCTTATATGTTTAAATTAAGTAAGTACAGGTATCTGGAGGCCGTTTGGTTGGATTTTGGTCGCGCTAAATGCTAAATAAATAAGCCGCTTGCTTAAAATGCTAAATAAAGGTACGCCTATGCAATAAAAGATAGGAAATATGAAATATTGCTTTGTTTTTTTGTTTTTCCGACCGTGTGGGTCGATGTATATATATTTATCTCTCTTGTAAAATTGCCAAAACTCCTCCGTACAAAGGAGACTCTGCCAAAATTTTCCGAAAATTTTGGGAGTTAGAAAATTTTTGAAAATGTTTTTGTTAACGAAAAGACGATTTAAAATTGGAATTGAAATAAGAGATTTTGGAATTGGAACTGAAACAAATTGGTTAGTTTGGAACAAAAAGGATTAGAGAAGTGAATAACGAGTTTTCACTAAGTGGGTTGATTAAGTTAATGGGTTTGGAACCTTCTTCTGCCTTGCAATTTCGGGGACGAAATTCTTTTAAGGGGGAAGGAATGTAACAACCCGGATTTTTTTAAACGGTTAATTTAAGATATCTAAATGGGTTTAAATATTTAATTTGGATTAAGAATTGATTTTGAATATGAAAAGTAGTGTTTTCAATTATAAAATAAATTCAGAATCTAAGATATAACAATTTTATTGGAAAATTCAACTTTTGAATTATATAATTGGATATTGAATAAAATAGTAAATCTGGAGTTATAAGCTTGTTAAAAATATTTCAAAGGCTTATAAAATTTATAGTGATAATACTGAAGATAATAGATGGGTTAAAATTGAATTTAATAGTGGTTTGTTCAATTTTAAAATTATATCGTTTAAATTGATATTCAAAAAATAGCCTTTCGAGACACAGTCTCGGATTTTGACGAAACCAATTCCAGTAGATCCGTAATATTGTATTATTATCGGATTTCAAATTTCGTAGTGTTTGGAGTTGTCGTGTGATCGTACGGTATATAAACGCGCAGGAAATCATATTGAAATTTAATATAAACAACTGGATCCAAAAAGCTATCTTCTCCATACGATCGAGTTAGGACTCGAAACCTTTTCCATTGCATTCAAAATAGGGGTATAACATTATAAACGCCTAGCGGCACGTCTCGATAGGATGTCAAGTTTTTAAGGTGCGAATTCAAGACGATTTGAATTTGAATTTAAATTTAAATATAATATATGTTATTAACCAGTCAAATTTCCTTCACGTCAACTTTTTTCCACAGCAGATATTCCCTTCCACCAGCCTACTTTCTTTCACCCTCACACCTTTTTGCCTTCTCTGTAGAAAACAATGGCAGGTACGTAGAAAACAAATCACGCCGCCTGCCATGTACGTATTGTCGCTTCCTTTTCGTTAAATCATGCGACCTCCTTTCTTATTTCCTCAGTTCAAAATCAAAGGGAAGAAAAAAAATGGCCACTTATATTCAATAATCAAATCGCGAGCCCCTCTTTCATTCGAAATCAAATCGAATTCCTCCGTAAAAAAAAAAGAGGGGGCATCGCGGCGAATCGCGAATCGGAATCACGCTTGCGTTCGCGAGGGGGGGCTGGCGTTTGACTTATGGATACGCGATCGGGTGGCGGCATGCGATTGGGAGGCGGCGACGGCCGTGTGGCTTCATTCGCGTGGCTTCGTTGTTTTGCTCGTCGTCTGGAGGCGGTGATGGCGAGGATTTGAAGTCGAGGCTCAGCATAGTTCAAGAGGCGAATTGGGTATGGTTTCCTCTTTCTATTCGAATTTATATAAAAAAATATGCAGATAGATTAATATTTTTACAGTAAGGTGTAAAACCTATTTTAGTTTTAATTATATATATATAGCTATACAGATTAGAAAAAAAAGAAAAAAAACTACAACAGGTATATATATACAGTCTATGTATTTTAAATGTTAATAATAATACTAATATATATATATGGGTATGCAGTAAAGCAGGAAATAAATTTACAGTAAGTTTAAACATATCTTAGTTTGAATTCTATATATATATATATGTATATGTATATATAGGCTAGAAGAGAAAAATATATATAACAGTAAGCTTTATAAACAGTTAATTTATATATATGTGTGTGTGTGTGTGAATATATATATACAGAAGAAAAAGAGGTATATACAGTGAAGTATATATATATGCAGTTTTTTTTAAAACGGTAATTTGAGGAAAATTATTTAAGACTAAATGGTTGCTTGTGGATGATTATTTGATAGTTAAATAACCGACTATCAAAATTGGCCAATACGCTGATCGTTTCGAAGAGACCGGTATCGGGTTTAATTATCCGAAAACCACTTCGATCCGGTTTGAACGTTAGCGAATGAAGACCGTAAAGATGATAAAGACGGTGATTCGGTTTGTCCAGACCCAAGGCAACTTGTATGGATGAATGCTTTCAGAACATCGTCATGAGGACGATGAGCATTCTAAGTGAGACTCGTTCTAAAAAAGGTAACGCGTAGCCTCAAGCCTCATCAACCGGGAATGGCTAAAACAGGGGAGGTGCAGCAAGGATAAGTGGGTAGCACCCAAGTAGGGTAATATTTCCCCTGTCTAGATGTCCCTTTTTATTTCGGCTGTGTGGCGGTTGGTCGCTCCAACCGTGGGGTGATCTTACCTGGACTATCCAGTAAGGGGTAGCTCCGGTCTTGTGTTGCAATGGGTCGGGAGTGATCCTCGGTACTCTGATCTAGGCCAGGTACTGTGACGAGCGGTACCCCAGTAGCCCTACCATTGTATGGAATCCAATCTCCAATAAGCGCCTGTACGGTTTTGATTGTGCCCAACTATTGCTGAAATGTGAGATGCAAGCATTTCAGCTAGATTCTATTTTACCTTCTATAGACACTATTATAATATCAGACGGATTTGATAAAATTTTTGGTTATCGTAAGGTAAAAACCTGGCATGTTTATTTGTGGCGTGGTCTTATGAGATACCTTTGTTTTCAAAGGATTTTCAAAGATATAATAATCCAATTGAGTGCGGTTTTCGCACGCTGGTTTTCCAGACTGACTCGGGTGTTGTTTTATTATGATGCTCGGGTCAGACCGAGTTATACAGGATCAGGTTAAAAAAACTAAGGAGCTCAGGAGACGATCTGGATGACAGAGCGTACTTTCGTATTTGATTATTATTCCACTGTGTAAGGACAGATAATAAGCTGTCCAAAGTGATGATTGATTGTTGTACTCTGAAATGATATGTATATATAATAGTACAGATTTCTTGTATTTAAAAGTTGTTATTCTATATTATATTTTGTTCCGCTGCGATTGTGAGATTCTGATGTTGTTTTTATCTTCTTCTTCTTCTACCTCTTTCTTCTTTAACCCTAAAGATTCGCATTTCCGCCTATTTTGAGTTGAATTGGTATGGAATATTATCGTCTCAAAGGGGTACGGATTTGCGGGCCTTTACAATTACACCAAAGGCACAATCTTTGAAGAATGAATGATGGCTGATTACAACACCTTTGCACGCAAATGGCATCAAGCAACAAGTGGGACATTACCAACACAGGAACTTCAAAGGGTTTTAAAAAGAAAACTAGTCATTGAGGGTGAAACTCCAAAACCAAGTAATAAAAGATCCAGAAACCATCTTCAAAAGACAAGCTTCAAGTCAAGACTTCCTAAGGAATGCAATTTGACAACATTAATCGAGAATGTTTATCTGTTAACCAAGCAAGAGCTCAATTATTGGCCATCACAAAAGAAAAAACCTAAATATAAAAGGAATCTGGAAGGGTCCTATTGTCACTACCATATGATGAATGGTCATGGAACAAATCAATGCAGAGCACTCGAAGGGATGATAATCAACTTTTTTAGATAAGGCAAAATTAATGAGTTTGTAAAGAGATCCTAGATGAAGTCAATAAAGAACTACTTTACTAAGAAAAATCTACATGGTTGGGAGTAGAATTCTCCTTGCACTTGGACATTACCTTAAACGGTTGAAGCCTTTATCCGCGCTGAGTTGGCCAGGTCAAAGCGCCTCCTGGAGGGTGGTTAGAGTAAGCTTTTATTTGTGTCATGCTATGGCCAGGGTAAAGCATCAACAAGTCCTTGACCACGCCACGCTATGGCCAGGTCAAGGTGCCTCCTAGAGGGAGGACGGAGTAAGCCCTTAGTCCCGCCACGCTGTGGCCTAGCCAAGTCACCGAACAAGCCCTTGATCACGCCACGCTATGGCCAGGTCAAGGCAGCTCATGGAGGGAGGACGGAGTAAGCCCTTGGTCCCGTCACGCTATGGCCTGGCCAAGGCACCAAACAAGCCCTTGATCGCGCCATGCTATGGCCAAGTCAAGTTGCTTTCTAGAGGGAGGGTGGGTAAGTTCTTGGGTCTTGCTTGTGGATAAGCTAACCAAGCGCACCAGACAATAGTGGACTTAGACGTCCAAGCCTGAGAAGCGGCATATCGAACAACAGACTAAGACGTCCAAGACCGAGAAGCGGCATATCTAACGATGGACTAAGATGTCCAAGCTCGAGAAGCAGCAAATCAAACAACAACAACTTACAAAGCCTAAAGGGTAACACAAGTCAAAAGAGTCAAAACCCGAGGAGCAATACTATACAAAGGGCTTAAATAAAAATCTGCAGCCTCCAACTAATCATAAAAGAAAATTTTCTAAACTTCACTTATTAATACCTGAATTTGGGTTTTGTGTCACTCATTATTATGTTTGAGACTTCACTTATTAATACTCGAATCAGGGTTTCGGGTCTTTTAACCTATGGTCTTCATAATGCCCGAATCTGGGTTTCGGGGCTATTACTATTAATTACTGAACTCCAATAATTAATGCCTGAATCTGGGCTAAAAATCTCTATTAAGGAGATTAATATTATGGACTTCTAGTTATCATCCACAAATACCCGAATCTGGGTTTCAGATTTTCTGACTTTAAAACTTCATTCGTTAATACCCGAATTTAGGTCACTAGATTTCTACTAAAAACTTTCAGACAATGATTTCTGGACTTCTATTACACGGTCATTATCGATTTTCTATTAGCTATCTCCAGAAGATGAATTTCTAAACATTTATAGTTAAATCCTTGGTCAAATTTATGGTTTTCTACCATCGGATTTCTGATATTCCAGCAAATAATTGAAGTTGAATTCTTAGTTATATCTATTACCAAAGATGGGTTTCAAGACATTTAATCATATTCAATTATAGAATTACTTTTCACTTATTATCATATGTTAACATAATGATTTGTTAGTCTCCACAAGTAATATGGATAAACTTCTACATAGATTTCAAGCTAGCGATAAGGAATATTGTTTAGTTCGTGCTTTTCAGGGAAAGGAGATTAGTAAAGAGGATTGAAAGATCCAGCAAATAAAAAATGATAGTACAAACTATCAAAAGGCTGATTCAGAAACAATATTGTAAGGAAAGACTACATACCATGTGATATTTACAAAGTTTTCATAATTTACATAATTTATGAAATTGTTTACAAGTATATGGTACAAATATATGTATATCACAAATCTTGAGCAGCCTTATCAAGATTTTCGGCAATTAAAGGATCAAAGATGTGATGAATTGCAATACGGAGAACTTCCTTAAGCTTCTTCTCTTTTTTCCTTATCATATCGGCGTCATCAATAGATTCAATGTGGGTCTTTAAAGCACGATTAAAGGCTTTGTTTGCACCTTTGAGATTTTTATTTTACCTTTCTAAATCAGAAATACACTTCTGAAGAAGATACTTTTCGCGTTCAAGTTTTTGAATCTTAGATGCATACTCATTTATGCGCTGTGAATACCTCACTTTCTGTTGTTCATCAAAATATTTCATCATCTCAAATTTGACTTTTCTGCACCATTCTCCTACTACCTTCTCATCTAATCCAGGAGGAGGATTAGTCGTAGCAGGAAACTTTTGGATGGCAAGGGAAGTAGACCTTGTTAATTTTGCAACAGATGGAACAATGGAAGAAGCTGGTGAATCGATGTTGAAATATTATTCCCAATAATTAATTCAAGCAATTCACACTGAGCTTGACTATCTTTTAACTTAATCTCCAAGTCACTTATTTGCTAAAAGAGTTTAGACATCCTGTGGTCAAAATCAATTGAAGGATTTGATTTAATTTGATACTTCGATATGGAAATCGTTTCATTCTTGCTCTTAACATTCGCTTCTAGATTTGCGATTCGATCATTGAGATTTCTAACGACTGTTTTTGAAGCAAATATCTTCTATTCCATTCTAGAGGTTCGGCATTGTTTTCAAAGCGGGTAGATAAAGGATCGCTAAGAAGTTTCCTCTTTTCAATATCTGCCATCAGTCTATCTTTAATACTGATAAAGCGAGATGTTGAATCTAGCGAGAGTCACTACAAGAAAAATTGCTTTTTATAACGGCAATTAATAACGCCTTATTTCATTGTGTTATTATTTATTCTAGTTTGTTTTATTTAGAGCCTGTGTTCGGCTGCATAACGCTTTTTGCCCTTAATTATTTCCTTTGGCCGCGTCCTCGTCTAATTATTTTGCTCTTCCCTCTTCCTCAAATTATTTCCCTCTTCTTTCTTCCCTCTTCCTCAAATTATTTCCCTCTTTTTTTCCCTCTTCCCTTTTTCCCAAATTATTTTCTCTCCGCAAATACAAAATCGACATATCCCAAACCGAACTATTTTCCTCCTTCGGATTATTGCCCTCATTTCAAAAGCTACACCATCCTAGCCAAAATTCATTGCCATCGGTTTAGCTGCCTTTCTTATACCATCGAGTTTATTGTTGTTGTCGATTTTAGAGGTTGAATCGTTTAGAACACTACGTTGCCGAGCCTGGAGATGTCGGCAGTTGTAGTTCTGGATCTTGAAATCAATGCTTTGATAAGACGTGTGTGGAGGCTCATCACTTGCTGTGCAGTGCGTTCTTACTCTAATTCCTTTTTTATTTGTCGAATTATGATTTGCAACTGTTGATCTGTATGCCTTTGGATTGTGTTTTTGGTATGATAGTATTGTTTGACTTCGATGAAGAGATGAATGGATTTTCGATTGACATGAAAATGAATGAACTGCTTACTGTTATTAATAAGAGTGGCAGAAAAAAGGAGAGAGTTCCAAATTACTAGTCTTCTAACATAGGGTTCTTGAGTCAGATTAGCATAAAAAAATTGGGAGTTTACAAAGGAAGCAGCTTTTTGAGTGTGTAACGACCCACATTTTTGACCGTTCAAGTCGACAAAACAGACACACATGCCGACTCAAACAATCCAAAATACAGATAGTTATTGGGGTTGAATAAGAAAGAAAAGAAAGAACAGAAACAAACACAGAATCTCGCAGCGGAAGGAACAAGATATAATAATAAAATAACAGTTCATGAAGCTGTTAAATAAATAAATTTGATTATTATTATACATCATAACTCAGAGTTACATACATATCAGAGATAATACAACAATTCAGCGGAAAAATAATACAGTAGTAGAATACAAATGATGTAATACCAAACTCCGTCTTCGTCCTCCAGAATATACCTTCAACCCAATCTGAAATGCTCAGGCTGACCCGAGCGTAATTAAAAGACAAAACACTCGAGTCAGGACTAAAATATCACATGTAAGTCAAATCGAATAAGAAATATGAGTGTGACGGCGTCAGAGATGTTTACGGGGTTTGACATCTCCTATCCAGTGTCAACGTGAGTGCAATAACTTAAGAGACGTTACGGGATTTTCCATCTCTCAAGGATCCGTTAAACTATCTACTATGTAGTACAATACGCTATTATAATATGTCTACATTAAAGTAAAAGTATTAAAATAGCGTTAAGCCATGGCCCATTCCACCCTTAACACAGTTTATATTCCCAAGAGCATATACAAGACCGTAGTTTCCCCAAAACCGGAAGTCACCAGAGGACAATCCATATACTAAAGGTACAAACCAAAACGTAGTGGTCGCGAATAGGATAATCAGTATGACAAGGTACATGAGGCGATACCAACTAGGATACTAGTAGTTGCGTCATCCGGACTGATGTTGGGCATAGCAGCTACTACCCCAACACCGTGAAACAACACTCTCATAATCGAGGGGTGCACCCAAATCGAATCACAAAAGTAATAGATATGGTAACGAAGAAGTGTGTCCGCTAGAGGTGGCGAACCTCAATGGCCCAGCAGGGCTCCTGTTTTAGTCATGTCAGAGGTCATCCAAAATCGTTCTCTTTCTTCAGTCAACGCGTTCACCAAAGCCATCCACTTCATTCTGGATTAACACTCCGCGTGTATTAGTTATTAAACTGGTTTTCGGTATCGACAGAGAGTATGTCCATATCTGATCCCGGTCTCTTTAATAACTACGTATTATTACACCGGTGGCTCTTTTACATTTCAAATCGATTCATAATTGATATCAAAATATCATATTCGCTTCAAAATCAAATCCATTCAAATATCATCATATCTATTCAAGATGTAAGATTCCATTTCAAAATCATTTTTCGCCTCAATATCTCATTTCGATTTCAAAATCATTAATTTCAACTCGATTTAGCTTCTCAATAAACCATTTCAAATTATCAATTTCAAATACATATTTGAACCACAAAATAAACAATTTCACTTTCAATATATTTCGAAACTTTAAATATTTCACATTTCAAAACAGCTCATATATTTATATAAGAATATAAGATTCACTTTAAAACCATTTCGTATTCAAATTAGAATATACTTCAAATTAAACATCCGTATTAAGTAGTTTACTTAATTTCTGGAACAATTCCAATTCAATAAACTTAGATTAACATTCGGATTTCAAGAATTCATTTAAGTATTACATTCCAAATCAATTTCAGTTCAAATCCTATTCAAATCAATTTTATCTTCAAATTTAATTCAATAGTTTCAATTTAGTCCAATTCACAAATTTCTTTGAATTTCAATTAAATTCCAAACTAATTAAATCTCAATTTCAAATTAATTTTCAATTCCAAACTCAAACTTGAAATATCATTTCATATAAATTTTCTTAGAAATATTCAGAGTTCGATTAAAAGTCCAATCTTTTAAAACAAATCAACTTTCGAATATTTACGTCGTATTTCAATCTTTTTCTTAAAAATCTAAACTTCGAATAATTAAACAATATCGTTTACCAAGTTTAAATTCCAACATCTCGAGCTTCAATTCAAAATAATTCAATTTCCATAAATTGGATTTTATTCTTAAAATCAATTCATTTAAATAATTTCAAAACAACTTTTTAAAATCATTTAATTTAACCAACCCGGTGTCCGTATATAATTTTCTAACCTACGGCCAAGTGATTATTTATTTCAGTTAAATGTCAGGGATGAATATATATCACATAAACCAATCACAGTGTCATATGTATGTATAACAGGATACATATAAGCAAATAAACACATCCAAACATTTAAATATCAACCAATAGCATCCATCGAAATAAATCATCCAATAGACAATACAATTCACGGCAATTTCATAGTTATCAATGTCAGGTAATTTAATCGCAATTCAATTTTAATTTCAATTTGACTGTCAATTTAATTTTCAACGGTGAATTCAAATGACAATCTACATGACAATTAATTTTTTATCAAAAACGACAAATAAAATTCATATCACTTCACAATATCAAATTTAACTATTATTTTAGTCAATTGTGAGCGTATAAACACTCACTTTGATTTTCTGTTGTCGCCGAGACGTTCCGGTTTGGAACTGAAACTGGACGACGCCCAACTTTAGCCCAAATTTCCACCATCTCCAAATCCATGCAAACCAGTTTCATTTCGAAGCTCTCGTCATTACGATCGCAATGCAAAAAGTTTTGTTCCAATCGGACCTCGTATGAAAAAGTTATGCTATTTTAAACATTTGCGAATTTAAATATATATATAAATATATACACATATTTTTTTCAAACCCTACTTTCAATCTCAGCCCTCCATTTTCTCTACTGCAGATCTGGGCCCTTCCTTCCATCTTCTCCAAAACGTGAAAAGCACGTACAATCTCAACCCATTCCTTCCAACCTTTGACCGACGATTTCTCCTCCATCCCTCGACGAGAAGTTGATCGGAGACCCACGTTAGAAGCGCCTACGCAAGAGCTACCCACGGCTAGGAGTTGGTTGAACTCGGCTCCCCCCATCACCTCTATTTGCGTGAAAAACGCAGTGACTTCGAGCTCGATTTCTCGTTGATTCGTTGCTCCGTTTTCGATCATCTCCGTATGGATTTGAAGCTCTCGTCGTCCTCTACAACTTTGTAGTTGACGACTTTTGCTAATTGTTGACGGATTGAGAGGAAAATGAGGAAGAAGTTTCAAAATTTTCTGGCCATTGAATTAAAAGTGGCGGCTAAGGGCTGAAACCCTAGGGTTTTTGGAAAATAGAGAAAGCGAGGGGCTTTTATAGAAAAATACGCGACAATATTCATCCCGGATTTTCCGAACTCCAAACGAAGCGTGCCGGCTGACGTTTCTAAGGTTTACCCCGCGTTCCGAACGCAATGGAACATGTTTCGGAGGCTAATTCGGTCATCTATGCGAGTTACGGCAATAAACGATCGATTTAAAATTAAATCGTTTAATCAAATTTCTGTGCGTTTGGGCTCGCCCCGGACAAACGGTAAATCTGATTGACACGAAATTTGAAACCTTACAATAATATGACATTACGGATCCGATGAAACTAGTTTCGTCGAAATCCGAGACTTTTTGAAAAATGACTATTTTCTCTCGCCGAATTAATATTAAAAACAATTCGATGCGTTTCGAGCTGCCACGGTCAAACGATAACTCTGATTGCTACGAAAATTGAATCCGACAATAACAAACTATTACAGATCCAATGGAACTAGTTTCGTTCAATTCTGAGACTGTTCGAAAAATGGCTATTTTTCAGTCGATAATTAAATATTAAAAATATTCAATTTTCACAAATTAACTTTAAATTCAATTTTAAAAGTTCTATAACATTACTATAACTCCAATATGATAAGATAAAATTTTACAAATCATTTTCAATCATATTCAACTCGATTTTCAATTATTTCTGAAATTTAACTTATTAAATTATCGATTTAATTGTCTAATTAAATCCAATATTCGAAAAATAAATTATTCGACTGTTTAATTTCAATATAAAATTCCCAATTTTAAATTATTAACTGTTAAATCAAATTTCAATTGTTCACAAATTCCATTTTTAATTTCACAGTAATTAACAATCTTTTACAATGCAATTTTCCATTATAAATCCAATATAAAAGATTATATTAGATTCCACGTTCAATTATATTGTAATTCAAATTCAAGTTATTTAATTCCAAATGAATTCTTTTATTTCGATTTACACTTTCATTATTGAATCAACCATTTACTTATACATTATTATCAATAGTTTATAATTCATTTACTTTCATTTTCTTTAGCTATCATCTTATTTAAATTCACAGTAATATTAAATTACATTCATTTACGTTGATTTCCATATTATAACTTCAATATTAAACATAACATTTTATTTATCTCGTTGTTTACAATCAAATTCAATTCGTTTCAATTACTTGTTACACTCAAATTTAAATCTTTACTTACGTTCAATTACAAGTTCACATCTTTATTTAATTTTACAAATAAGTTATTTCAGAATTTAGTTTTGTATTTTAACTTGTAATTCACATTTAACAACACAAAATTTTATTTCCTTCGGATTTTTATCCAAAAATTTCATTTTAATTCGTATTTTTAAAGTGTTAAAAATACGGATCGTTACAGAGTGAGAATTAGGTATAGGTTGGTTTCAAGTATTCTTACTGTTTCAAGATGATGAGTGCGGATTACATTCTTTATTTATTGCTACTAGATTGTAAGGTGAGCTCCACTTATGTTCCATGAAGTTATATTGCCTAACATATTCTTTGATTTTGTTTGGCTTTTCTATATGTACTCAATCTAGTTGTCCTTTCTATTGTTTGGTTCTGGTCTTCAGTAATTGTTTGAGAAGGTTCATTGAACATTTAGTTTAGAACGTTTTCTCTGCTAGTGTCATAATCTGAGTGGGCATCAGTTTTCTTTTGTTTTTCTCAGCCTTCCTTTTTTGTTTTTCAAATATTGGTTTGTTTGATGTTACATTAAAAAGCTTAGAGTTGTTATCTTGTTCTAATGTTGAAGGAGAAGTGTGGTATTTGCGAGTGAAGAGTAGTTAATTGAATACTGGTTTGCATGTGATATAGCCGATGTTTTAAATCAAAATATTTTAAGCAATTTATGTAAATATTTTCTTCTTGCTCTAATTCATTTAAGTTATCCCAATTGATGAAGTGGCTATACATGTTTCAGCAAAATCATTTGGGCGCTCAATGTTTGCAAAGTGTCTTTTTTTATTTACTAAATATGCTAGTTATCCCTTTACAAAAAGACTTCAAACGAAATGAGCCATGGTTGCTTACAAGATGCTTCTTAAATATGACATGTGTATAATTTTAAACACGGGAGAAGATGGCAAACAAGTAAAAAAAATTATCTTTGCATTGAAAAAATGAGTAAAAAACAACCTGACATTAGCTGACATGTGAGGTTTTCTCAAAGCACTCTACATTTTTCAGTTGTTGGTTTGTAAAGTCTTATTTTTTCAAAGCTTTACAAACTATTTAGTACATAGCTATTTTCAATAGGTCACCTAATACACCTTTAATTGTATTTTTTTCTATGATGTCAAGGTAATGGACATCAAACGACTATATAATACGATGAGCGAACATGGAATATACTCGAGAGAGAGGCTTCTAACCCCAGCAGCAGCAAATCAACATTCTAAGTAACAGCACATGCTTTATCGAAATGAATTCTTATGCAAAAAGAGAAGTTGCAATTCTATACGTTGGTGAAAATGGGCTCCCTGAAATCTCTATTGCTTCCTTAGCCTTAAAAACTGCTATTAAAAGAAGAGGAAGAATCAAAGTTTATCAACATCGTCCAGACTCAATTTATCAAGCAATCATCAACATAACAGTTCGATAAGTGTCCATGGGGCTTTTGCTAATGCTCCAGATAGTTCAATGTCAAGTCCATCTAGATGTCCTAGGCGAATAATCAACCCTGATCAAATTCATACATATGCTTTCATGGAAGCAAAGCCCTACCAAGATGTGACATTTCTTGGATCGGGTCAATGTTCTAGTCTAGGTTCAGGTCAAACGTCCGGTCACAATTCTGTAGGTGGAGAAATGCTTGGACAATTATTCTGGTGTCAAATTAAAAGGAGTGCAGACTATTCTCTCATACCTAGCCCTAGAATGATAAGCCCTGGTCCTAGTTCTAGAATACATGGTGAAGCTATACCCCATTACATCCACGTGCAAGCGGAACTGCTCCAGGATTACCAACAAAGAAGAGCCATCGTCTTCCATTGTCACCAAGCAATGTTAATAAAGTATGTCCTTATTCTACTAATACCATCTAGTCAAGTACTTCTCCGTCAACACCGCAGAGTCCAGGGAAGATGGAGAACCCACTCAGTCCAATTTCATGCTGGAAAAAAGGGAAGATGATTGGATGAGGTAGTTTTGGCCATGTTAATGTCGGATTTAACAGGTATGTATTTTTTCTCATAATCTTTTTGTATTCGTTTGCTGTTTCAGAATGGTCACTACAAGAAAAGTAGACTTTTATAACACAAATACATAACACTTTATTCTATTGTGTCATTGTCCACAATATAATAGTTTAAGTAAATGGTATCATAGTGCTAATTGCGTATAAATCTAGTGATTCTTCAAATTTGTTGTACTAACATTTTGTATTTTTGGATTTATTGTTATTTTGCTAGCCAAAATTGTGTCAAATGTGTCATTGTAGGCTAGCTAACATGATTTCAGCCTTTGTTTTGGACCACTGTTCATAGAATTAGATGCATGTGTATGTTAAACTGTACTTGTGTATGTTGGATTATCATGGAACTATTGTATCTTATGCATATATTCATGCTTCATTAAATAAAAATCAACTTAGATTTTCTTCTATGCACAATAAGTGAGTTTCGTACATCTCCATCTTAAGTGATTATTTAATTTAAAAAAGAAAACCAAAGTCTAGTATAAGTAAATAGTACTGAAACCGTTTGAATTATGTTAAACACATTTTGACTATGCGACATTCAAAGCACAAAAGCAGCCCAGACAAGTACACACACGCCCTTCCCCATGCACGCATATATAAAGCATGCACTAGTCAGCTACCACAAACACATATACATATACATGCAAATGAATGCACTCACACCCACTTGTACAAAGGAAATAACTATGTCCGCTAATTAAATCAAATATAGGTTACGTAGATTATGAGTGTGTTGGTAGGGAATTGTGTTTTTTATTTTACATTAGCCTAAACATTTTTTTCCTTTAAGATAAGCACAAGGAAGTTTATAACCAAGCTGCTTTACTAATATTTCTAACAACAAATCTATAACTGTTCAGTTACAAAGCAATTTCCTACACAAAATGATTCTTTTAATGTTTGGTAACTCTAAATTGCTTTTGAATCGCTTAATATAGACAATATACATGCATAAACCTGTTCTGGCCCAATGCGCACTATGTTCATGCACTTGGCATGATTTTATGAGGGCAGCGTACTCCCTTCAATGTCCCATTGTTTGACTTTGGCTGTTGACATAGAACACTAAAACTCAATGTGTTTTTTACTCAACATTTTCATTGATTTTATGAGGGTAGCATACCACAACGTTTTCATTGAAAACTTTTGAGTTTTAGTTGATTTTTTTAAGGTGAAAGAAACTTGAATTGTAAACAGAATAATTTTACTATTAATACTATATGGTACTATATGGTCTTAACACTTGTAGATAAGTAAACAGAAATGAAAATATTACTAGTAATACTGCTGATTCTTTTGGTTCTCATGGCAGCTAAAGCAGATTTAGTTGAAGCTGGATCAGTTTGCAATGAAACATGTGGCAAATTTTCTATAGAATATCGATTTGGAATTGGGGAAGGATGCTGTCGTGATGGCTTTCAAATCTCTTGCAATTATACTAATGGCATCTACAAACCTTACCATACAAACGTTGAGATCATCAGCATTTCAATTCATCCACCTCAAATGCGCATCTACAATTGGATTAGTTATGCTTGCTATAACATCAGTGGATTGCCTGACTGCACTGGAACATACTATCTAAATTTCACAAGCAAAATATATCGATTTTCAGATGTTCAAAATAAATTTACAGTTATTGGATGTAAAACTCTTGCATATATTTGAGATTATTCTGATGAAAGCGATCCATATATGAGCGGCTGTTTATCAATATGCAGTAGAAACAGCAATGCCATGGATAAGGCTCCATGTTCAGGAAAGGGTTGCTGCCAAACTTCAATTCCTAAAGGTATGACTTACTACGATACAAAATTCGATGTTGGGTTTAATCACAGCAGTGTTGTGGATTTTAGTCCATGTAGTTATACATTTCTTGGCGATCAGGACTACATTTTCAATTCATCGGATGTTCATATGGATGAGTTCAGCAAATGGAATAAGAAAGGCGTACCTATTACGCTTGATTGGGCTGTTGAAAACAGTAGTACAGAGTCGGTTCATACTAAGGATTATGCTTGTCGTAGTGAGCACAGCTACTGTGTGGATTCTGTTAATGGACCAGGTTATACTTGCAATTGTTCAATTGGTTTCCAAGGAAATCCATATACACTAGGAGGATGCAGTGGTTAGTATTATCCTTTGACTTATCTTATCTTATTAAGAGAATTAATTAGAAACAAATATCATGCTTTAGTAAAATTAGCAAAGATGTCCACTTTAATGTGAATATGGATATGAATGCTTGAATGTATGAAGTTCAAATAGTTTGATAAGTTAAAAATCATTGCTGCTTTAAAGAGTATCTAATGCCTGTTGCAGCATGTGGGTTTAAAATTAAAATTATCTGTTAACCCTCACCATAATTTGTTTAATTACGTTTATACAATTTGTTTGATTATGTTACGAACCCAAATGGACTGTTAAACTAAACTGGTAACTGATCATTTATGTCAATAATTGGCAAAACAGATATCAATGAATGTATGAACAAGACACAAAATAACTGCTATGGAGAATGTCATAATGTCGTGGGAGGTTCTACGTGTAAATGCCCATCTGGACATGAAGGAGACCCTTTTCAGCAGGGAGGTTGCCGACCAAAACCATTACTACAACTGCTACTTATAGGTATTTTTTCTAGCTAAACTAAATTGATCCTATATTTTCTATGCTGAAAATGACCATAAGTGAATTATGAAATCAAATGATCCATATCAATGGATGCATTTTAGTACTTTAAGACAGCAACAAGGCTCAAGTGGATCAATTGATCATGATCAGATACTTCGGATACATTGTTTTTTGCGAGAAAATATTTTTTCTTAGCAAGAGTTGCAAAATATAAATGTACACTTCTGAGTAACTTATCTTTCATTCTTTTTTTTTAAATGTGCAGGTGCGTTTAGCATTTTCTTGATCGCTGCTGTTGTTTATCTTGTATATGAATAGACGAGATTGAGCAGAGCTAAACGAAACTGTTTTAGACAAAATGGAGGTCCACTATTGCAAGAACAAATCAGTGCACATCAATGTGTATGGTTCAAATCAGTGCGAGACATGCATGAAGAAAGGCTTTGAGCAGTTCAAGTTCTTAATGATGCATTTGGTACTTGTAGACGTTAACTTTGAACTATGTTGTCTTTTGTTCTCATGAATATGTATAGAATTTGGTAACTCATGTATTGAACTTATTTTTTGTTAGTTGATCCTTTATTTTGTTATCATGAATATGCGTTACATTTGCTGATTATTATTATTTTTCGTTCATACATTGTTCAAATTGTTATCTATTTAAGGAAGATTCATTTTGATTGTTGTTATTAAAATGTAATAGTGGGGTTCATAAAATATATAGTAAAATAAAGAATAGCTCCTAAAAAGCGTTATAACTATATGACATAAGTGCTATAAAAGGATAATACAATGTATGAGGTTACTGTCAAAGGATAGCAGCAAATAGGCGTTATTGTATTTATACATTTTATAGCGGTATATATATGCTGTAAATGGACGTAGAATATGCTGTAAATATGTTGATATATAGCGTGAAATAGGCGCTATAGAATCATGCTCTTTTATAGCGGTTTTTTTGTGTGTTATAAATGTGCAATTCTTTTTTATAACATGTCGATATACAGCGTTTATCAAACCGCTATAGTTGTGTTTAATAGCGGCGATATGCCATTATAAAAGACTGTTTTTCTTGTAGTGAGCGGCGTCGTAGATAACTGTAACTCCTATTTAAACAAATATAAAGAAAATAAAGTCAAGACTCGAATAATCAATCTCTTTTATTATAATAATAAAAGATTGCAACTTAAGTAGAAATGAAACGAAAAAGTACAATTAGGCATTTTTTCCATATTAAAAGTTGAGAAACTGCGTTTCTAACTTTACTCAAGGAATTAGCTGAAAGAATAACTGTTGAGTCAAAAGGAGGATTAAATCCTTCCAGGGTAATAATCGGAGGATATTTGCTATAGTCCCACTCCCCGGTAGGAGGACTATCATGGTTACGTATCAATTTGGTATGATATGTCAGGATTTCCTTAAGAAGCTTTTCTTTTTCTTCATTAAGAAAATCGAAATGAAGACAAGAATGTTCCATGTAAAGTCTTTACAAATCTCTAAGAAAGCAATATCTGGCTAATTTTGAAGATTTCAAAAGTGAAGCCTTTTCTAGATAACCTCTTCTTAGTTTAACGTACTTGCTTAAATAATCTCTAGAAACAAGGCTTCCTGGGGGATTTTGTAAAAATGTAATAAAATACAACTAAGAATAAAAGGAAACTAGAGCAAAAAATTCATAAACCAATATTATTACATCATTACGGATGTTTATCCAGTTCATACAAAATCGACTTTGTAAATAACTCTAAAAAAATTGTCCTTATAATATTTGAGTTTTTCAAGAGGCAACTCTTGGGGAATCGATTTGACTCGTGGTAAGTTCCAACAGGCTCTCGGATGTGGATCGGATCCAAATTCGTCCAAATATCTCTTGTGTAAACACCTAAGCAGAGCCCCACTAAAATCACCTAAGTATGAAAAATCTACAGTTGGGTGTCGAAAATAGGCTTTGTATAGGAAATCTACAAGTATGTTCCTCTCTTCAACTAACATCCAAAAGAGCGTAATTAACTCATGATTCTCTTTCAAAAGGCTATCATATCGAAGTTGTGCCCTCCTCAGTCGTGGGACAGCTTCTTGATTTTTGAAAGACGCTAACACTCCCGCACTTCTGTTAAGCCTATGATATTTACCGGAGAGGGCATTGTGTTCTTTTAACTACTTATCTAACTCTTTATACAAGCAATTTATTTCTTCTTGTTTTCTTTCAAGCTTGGTTTAATAAGGGTGACTGGATTTCCTCCTTATCTAAAATAAAAGACGTAAACTATTATTATATGGGAAGTGAAAGCCTTTTGAACAAGGAGTCCCATACTTGAGAATCGAGATTGTATTTTGAGAGACCTGCTTTTTATCTCTTTGTTCATTGTCGTCGATGTTCGCGGTCTCTTTTGGAAGGTCAGAAGGCACTGGGGGTTCAGGTTGGCTTGATTCATGGATGATTGGATCGGTGCTGATCTTTTCTGAAGCCCTGGCATTGTCATCATCATCTTTTTCATGAATATCGGAGTGACCACCCCCATCGCCACCTGAACCTTGGCCTCCATCATCATCATTATCGTCATCACCATCATCATTATCATTGTCATCAGCTTCATTAACGCCTTCTTCCTCAACGGCTTCATCTTTATCACCTTCATCCAAGAATCGAAATCTACTTCGAAGGATAAAATTTTAGAGGCATCAATCTCCTCTCTTTTAGGAACTTCAACCCCCGCTCCATCTCTTTGACTTTAGCCATAAATTTATTAACTAGTGCAGGGTCGAGAGAGGGAAAGCTCAAATCTAGGCATCTTTTTATGTTGTCAACATAAGCAAGCATTAGGGCGCCTTCGTAGGAGTTAACAATGATGCCATCGAGGGAAGTACTTAGGAATTGTGACACCCGTTGCTTAGAGTTAGAGATGACATTGATATCTAACTTTAGAGAATTTTTCTTTTTCCCCTACTTTTCCATGAGGGAGGATTGTTTGGTCGCCATTTGAGCTTTTTCATCTTCAGACTCTTTCAGAGCTATTTTCAAAGCCAGACTAGCTAAAAGTTGATGTGCTTTTCTTTCCTCAAAGTAATAGACTCTGATTGAGCAAGAGAGGCTCTGAATCTCTCCAGTTCCATGTAGCTTCATTTTTACCAGCGAAAAAGGAGATGACTTGGCTGTTCAAGTTAGAAATTTCCTCTCGAAGCTTGGATGTTTCAGCGAAGGATTTTAATGCATTTTCTTGCAAAGAGAGACAACTTTTAGAAATCTAAAAGGAAAAGCATGATGGAAATTAGTATTCAGAGGGAAACAATGATAATGAGGATAAATAATGTGAAACATACCAGGAGTTGTTGTTCTATGAGAGACCGATAATGACCCGCCGGATCAGAAACAGGAGAAGGCGGGTGAATAGAGGCAAAAGATGAAGAACTCGAGATAGACTGAACTATCTTTTCAAAATCACTTGTGGACATGGAAGACGTGGGTCCAGAGGGAGTTGAAGTTCCCAAGTCTTTTTGCATCTGCTCAATGACGGGAGGAGAGCTGGAGACGACAATGCGAGATAAGGGATCGTCCTTTGAAGGGGTCGTCTTGGGAGGATCAATAGAAACTTCAACCACTGGACTCTCCGAAGTTTTACTCATATCAACGACCTCACCCTCTTCTAGTGGTGGAGAATCTGGAACTTCAACAATTTTGGCTTTCTTGAGAGATGGTTCCATCATGGCCACTTTACACAGTTTCCTTTTTATAGCCATCTTTGACCTAGCAATAGCCTGAGTCAAAGATGAGGCATGGGATGTAGAAGTTGGGAGAGCTGAATCACTTATGGTCGGTTCAACCTAAGGAGTAGTTGCTGAAGGTTTAAAAAATTACAAGTCAGTGGAGTAATTTAAAAAGTAAACACAACAACAAACTGCAAGTACTATGTTAAAACCTACTGGAGTGATCGGGGCAAATTGGAGACATTGGGGAGAAGTTCTTCAGATCACCCAAAGATAGAAAGCGTTTGCTCCGAGAAGTGTGTTGAACTAGAGGGGGTTGACCAAGTACCCTTTGACCTGCTCGAAGAAGGGAGTGCTTTTGATGGTTTGAGGGGTTCAACAAAGTAAGCCTATTCTCAATGCTACTCAAAGCAACAATTAATAGCTTGACAGTTCTTTTATCATCGTCATTTAGATCTTTAGCGAAAGGACCTGATGAGGAAGCATAGATTAGCAAAAGAAAGTAACTGGATAAAAGTAAAGACTGTGATCAACTTACGAGGGGAAGAGATGGCTCCACTGATATTGGGAAAGCATTTAACAAAAAAGAATTGCATTTCCCAATCTCTGAATTTGTTCACTCCCTTGGAAATTAGCTTTTTGGGGGGATTGTCTCTAAAAATTTGATTGTTAAGATTGCTGAGAACTAATCGAACAAGGTAGTTCAGAACTTTAGCATTTAATGATAGAATCCCTGACTCTAGAGCCATAAGTTTCAAAGATAGAAGATACGTATATACATTTAGAGACGGCTAGATGAGAGCGATGCCCAGGTTGGTCAGGAAATTGGCCAAGAAATCCGAGAAGTGCAGGAAGCCACCGTGCCAAATATAGATAGAAGTGTAGACGAAGTATCCTTCAGGAGGGCTTTGGATGGTGTCACTATCACTTGGGGGAATAGCTTCCACCTCAGTAATGCCCAAGTCATTTAGAATTGCATCCACCTCATCCTGAGAGGATATTAAAGAGTGTTTAGAAGTCGCTTCAATCTTCTTTTGAGAAGATTCCATCATCGGTGTTGTATCTTTTTCTGGTTTTGGAGAAGTCTTTTTCATGCCCATGATCCTGCCAGGTGAAATCATTTCAATAAGAAGTTATAGTTTGTTATGTAATCAACATTTTTCAAGGATTTCGAAAACCTATTGCAACAATTCAAATATCAACCAAAACATGAAATTTCGTATCCTTGAAAGAATGTTAAAGTTAGTGTTGAAAAATGAAATTTATTGAGCTTTCGACAGTGTCGAAAGGGAAAATGGAAGTGGACTTCCAACAAACACTCTTTAACAATGTCGGCAGTTTGAGGAAAACTTTATTGTTGAAAGGAGTAATGAAAGCCTACACAACTAATTCAGATGTAAATATGCGCTGACAAAATTCAATAAACAAGATAAGTAAGCCTTTCGACACTATCAGAACCCATGGGCTTTGTTTTACTAAGGGAATATGAATTCTGTCGAAACCTTGTATGTCGATTGAGTTGAAAGGTTTGGGTTTGAGTAACATAGATATAAATGAAAAGGCTTTGGGACGTTTCGACAACGTTTGTATAAAATAATGATCGAATCCCAATTAGTTACAAGGGGTGTCGAGAAAGTCGAAAGGAGTATATGGTTTCGAAAGCATACCAATAACCAAATTTGATTCAATACTGTAGGCTTTGATCAAGTCGAAGGGTTTGATTTGATTTACAAAGTATGTTTTTGTCAATTCAATTTATAAAAAAATGATGAATCTCTAACTCCACACATCTCCTAAGATAAATTGGAAATAAGCATGTACTAAAGGTTTCGAAACCTATAAAATAAATATTATACTTTCGAAAGTATGTACTAGGTAATTATTTAGTAAGGTACATTTGGTAACTTTTTCAAAAGGTATTAGAATATACTAAAGTATAATTATACTTTCGAGGAAGTTCACTTCATATTAACTACATCAGCCTTTTGACGAGATCAATTAAGAGACAGGTGTTGGACTTCCTTTCGACCCCATCGAAAGAGGTTGAAGAAGTAAAATAAAGTTAGTTGCCTCAAACCCTTTCGAAGGGGTAGAAAGGTAAAATTACCGCACCAAATCGTGATTCATATGGCTTAAACTTCTCTATGAAGTAACTGGAAAATTATTTCTTCTCCAAATTCAATTTTTACCCAGTACTTTAAAAAAATTCAATTTAAGAGCAAAATTGATTGGAACGCGGATTTACAATCAATAATCATATAAATCCCCAAAATTGTAAATTCGAATTTAAAAAAAAACAAACCAAATCAGATAATTTTAGATATAGATTGATATAGAAATGGAACAAAATAAGTCTACAAGGATACTTTCATATGAACGAGAAAATCAAATTATAATATTAAAACATCGATTCGAATTAAAACCAAATAAATTTATCGTGGAAAATAACTCCGAAAAGCAAGGTAACAGGAACTTACTTTGAATTTAAGCTTCTATTTGCTGGAAGTAGGAAATTATTTAAGAAATTGAGAATTTTGATCTTTGCTGGAGTTTACTTTTACCGTAGGTAAATGAAAAGGGGAAGAAAGGAGCGCAATTTATAAGAAAAGTCAGTATGAGGAATAGACCGTACGATCAAATTTAAATGAATGACCAGGATTTATGCAAGAATATGAAAAGGCGGGAAATTTTGTGGG
Organism: Allium fistulosum; assembly: GCA_030737815.1. Taxonomy (NCBI): domain Eukaryota; kingdom Viridiplantae; phylum Streptophyta; class Magnoliopsida; order Asparagales; family Amaryllidaceae; genus Allium; species Allium fistulosum. Next base: position 244,596,427 of record CM060902.1, read on the forward strand.
TTTCGAAATGGTTGACTTGGAAAGTCAAGAGCATCCCTTCGTAAGGGGGGCAAGTGTTACCACTAATTCTCAGTTCAACCTTGTCGAATACAAAATGAATAGAAGAGAAGGAAGAACAAGAGATGATAGCACCAACAAAGCCTTTCGAAGGAGTCGAAGGGATGCTACAGCCAAAAGTCAGATATGTTATAAGCTTTCGAAGGGGTCGAAGGGGTTGAAAGCAACATTTCGCTTTAATTGCTTCCTTTCGAAACAGATGCTTTCGCCTACATGAAGACATTCCGAATAAGTGAAGGAATACATTTCGAAGGCAGCAAATAACAACCACTCACATGCACGCCAAACATTTCAAAACCGAAGGTTTCGCCTTCATTCAAATTACCCAAGAAGATGCTTTGTTGGAACATCCCCTTCGAAAGCATAACTAAGCCTTTCGAACCAGTCGAAGCCTTTCACAACTAAGAGGGGTCCTGCATAAAGCTACAAGTATATTTTTGGAAGTTGCCTTCCGTGTCGAAATCCTCAACATTTCAACACCTTCGAAATCCCAAAGAATTACCCGTTAACAGAGTCGAAAGCTCATGCCTCTTCTTACTTGCAACAACAAAGCAATACAAGACGAAAAGGTGCACCTACCCCTTTCGATGAAGACGAAAGCGTTCAAATCCATTCAAATGCAATGCAGAAGGATGTGCAAATGTTTAAGGTAATGAAAGGTCTACAAGGCTGCCTTTCGACCAGGTCGAAAGCATTGAGTTGAAAGGTGCCAACCCGCACCTATAAATAAGACCCTAGGGGTCTAGTTTAGGGGATCCGAATTCTTTCACTCTACTCTTATGTTTTCTAAAAGTTGTAAATCCTAATTTTCAAATTAGATTAGGAATTTGATTAGTTTGTACAACTTGAGTTTAATGAAAGCAAGATTATAGAATTTTGGAATATTCAGCTGATTTGATATTTCTGTTAAATTCAGTTCATAATTTTCTTGTGTTGACTTGATTGAAGAGCGACTGTTAGAGTGAGTCGAAACCTTTAGTTTAACCGAAATCCTTAGAACCTTAACTCCTACCCACAAGTTGTCGAAACCAATCTATCCAACTCCTATCCTTAACTCATTAAAGCCAACCTTAGAGCCTCTCCAACTGATTAGAAAGGGGGGCTTCAACATAGTACTAAGACAGATTAATTGGATTGAAAGGCAAAATAAGTAGGATTTTCAGCGTTTCATCAAATCGAAAGGACCAATAAGGAGTTTTTACCACAATAATCTACACGAAAGGGAAATTGAAGAGAACAGGATGGATTATAATCATTTTAACCTGATTAAGAAGTGTCGACCACCTTCAACTTTTTGAAATAAGGTCTCAAAAGAGTTATCCATACTTTGAATCCAACTTTGGGGTGTTGACAAGTTTTCTTTTTAACAGGAGGAATTTAAAAATATATTTTGAATATAAAAACATGGGCATTTAGTTCTAAATTTATCTTTTTAAAAGGTTGAATGCTTATTGCTTTATTAAAAAGTATTCTCTATACTTTTGTTGCATATGGTTGTTATATTATTCATGTTGCTGGTGTATTACTATTTTGTCATCATGATTCTCTTTGGAATTATGTAAGTACGAGATAGGTACATGGATGCAAGAGATTACTATTTGATTTCTTATGCACCTGCATTCGCATCGAGATAGCGAGTTGCTTGCAAAAATAAAAAAATCAAATGCAAAAGAGGTATGTAGTAGATTATAAATTGGTATTTTGATTTATTGATGATTTTATGCCCCAAATATATAAGGCCACTTGGCTTTAGTTTTCTTTTGTTAATTTGGACCAGTTGTGGTGAGTTGTAGCTTTTCCAGATTAGCGACACAAAGGAGGTGCTGCCGAAATTTTTCCGTAATATAAGGAACTTTAAGAGTTTAGTAACTCATTTTAATTCATATTTTTTAAACCTTAAGGAGTTGGAGACATTTTCTGTAGTGACCCGGAATTTCCGACCCCGAAAATTCCATATAGTTAGGGCAAAGAAGAAAAGAGGTAGACGAAGAAATAGGATACCAAACACAGAATCTCACATTCGCAGCGGATCAAAATATAATATCAATTAAAATAACAGTTATACAAAGAACAATTGTATCAGTTAATTTACATTAATACATCAGAGTCACAACATTTCACAATCACTGGACAGTTAAAATAACTTGTCCCAAATAAATAACAATATATCACAACGGAATACACTCCATACGTTCCTGCCATCCCGCTCACCTCCTGAGCTCCAAAACGTCCTTACCTGAAAATCTGTAATACTCGGTCTGACCCGAGCATTACATCAAAGTAACACCCGGGTCAGGCTGGAAACCAGCGTGAGTAAACCCATATAAATATAAATACTAAATTCAGGTCATTAAAGAAAACCCAGGTAACTCGTACTTCACTACGAGTTCATTACTTGTTATGCTCAAAACTTATTTCACAAATCAAATTCTAAGTATTCTTACTTAGTTCAAAGGTCCATATTATTCCATCTCAGTCTATTAACACAACAAATCCAAATAGAATCATGTAGATTACAAATCGAAGTGGTTTCGGGTATTACTGATACCCGGCCCCGGTCTCTTCGAACACAATATCATCTTAAAAACAAAGCTGATTAAGTTTTAACAATTCTATTGATACTCATAGTAACAGATTCACATAGCAACTCTATTTCAGATAGATAATCCATATCCAACACCCTATCATATAGCATCACAATCACATACCAAGTATAACAATAATCCAAAGCATCCAATATCATTCATATGCAAGCTTAAATTAGTCATTCCATTCCTAATTAATTTAAATTACCTTTAAATCTTGCTTACTAAACCATTAATTAATGACAACCCAAATCATTATTCTTTAGTTAACATCTTAATTAATCATCAAGTAATTAACCTTTAATTAATTACACAAAGTAGTTAACCTTACCCATTCACATTGATTATATTGATCCTTAATTAATTACTTGAATTAATTTTTCTATAATTACTTACATTGATTAATTATCCTTTAATTAATTACACACTTTATTTATCTCCCTGATTAATCAATCCTTTAATTAATTAATTAATTAACTCTTAATTATTTCCATTAAATAATTATTCTTTAATTACTTTCCATCAAGTAATTTTTCTTTAATTACTTTCATCAAGAAATTATCATTTAATAAATCATATTTAGAAATTTGTCCATTAATTACCCACCCTAATTAATGACATAAAGTAATTATTCTTTATTTACTTGCATTAAGTAATTATCTTCAATTAATTACATCAAGTAATTAACCTTAAATAGATTAATTAATTTCCTTAATGAATTAATAAATAAATCCTTTAAACTGATTACTCAAATTAATTATCCTTTAATTAATTATCTTAATAAATAAATAAATAAATAAATTACTCCTTAACTGATTTCATTAGCTAATTACCCATCCTTAAATAATTAATCCTTGATTTAATTTCATTATTAAAATCACCTTGAAAACATATAGGAATTTTCCTATTATAAAATTACTTTAACAAACAACTTTAAAATTTAACTCTGTAAAACTTGTTTAAAACATATCAATACTTTGTTTAGAACTTGGTTATTATTTTCTTTTGAAACTTATTCTTTTTAATCAACCTTTAAACTTGATTTACTTATCAACTAAGCATATACACTTGTTACAGGCCGAGCCCAAACTATCATTAACCCGAGCAAATCACGAGATTCCTCAGAGCATCTCTCGTGTTCACATATCCTTCGAGTCGCTCGACAATATTCTCGGGCTCATTCCCAGGGAAAACCCACATCCACACTTCACCAGCCATTGACGTGCATGCGTGCACGTGCACCAACCCTCCGAATATCTCCGATCATCGCCGAAGCCTTCAACAAGTCACCGACCACTCCGCCGTCCCACATGGCTACCCAGAACAACGAATACAACTACAAACAAAAATCGAGCTACAAGAGTGAACCCAGGTACAAAATCGATCATCCAAAAGCCTCCCGCGCCACCACCACAGATCACCGGTGGCCACGAAACTTCGGCCCAGGCTTCGTCTCGACCCCTCGCGATTGTTCCCCCAGCCACGTGCAGCTCGATGCACTAACGTAGCCATGGCGATCGAATTCTCGACCATTGACAAAACTAGAGTAAAAAACGAAATTTGCCTATTTCCAACGCTACAACGAACTGGAACGCTTGCCCCCATTTTTCCCGCCTGCGTCGTGCCTTCCTCCTCCTCCAGTCGAAAACCCGACATCCAACGCTTCACCCATCGCCGAAATTTGATTAAAATCCATTTCTAGTTCAACTATGAACTGCTCCTAGTATACACAACTAAAAATCACCATTTTCGTTTTAAAAATCTTATTTTCAAATGATGATTCAAGTTATATGGTTGAATTAATAATCTATAACATTTGAGTTTAACATAAATTTACATTTTGCTCTGTAAAACCAAGATTCCTGCTGTGATAGTTCACCAACATGTTTAAAACAATATTTTTTTGATCTATCTATGTTTTAAACAACTTGTTTTATTTTAAACTCTAAGCCTAATGATGGTTGGACGAAGAGAAATTGAATTTTTCTTGTTTGTCCACCATGTGACCAAAAACAGAGAAGAGAAAGAAGTACAGAGCTTAGACATTTATATATCTATATATATACAGAGTTAAAACCGAAATGAAAATACTCAAGCAAAGCACAATATTATTCTTAAATCATACACAGAGATTTAAATATACTTAGATCTTAAGATAATTTGTTTACTCACTTGAGAAACTTTGAACAGAGAACACTTTTGTGGCAATGAAATGATTTTTATGTATTTCGAAATGACATGGTTTTGTGCTAGAAATGATAGCATTAAATGCAATTGTCCCTTTATATGTTTACATACTTATCCCCTTTGATTTTTGTATGAACATATTTTTTTTTGCATATACATGTATTCTTATAGTTAATATATTTTACTAGAATGATCTTGAGTGTTTACTTTATGTTTTTATATAACCATATAATTTATTACTAACATAAATCCCTATTTTAATTTCTATTTTAAGCTTAACTATCAAACACTTAATTTATATATTTATTTAGGGATATTTTATCTTAATTTATAAGGTGGAGTTCCTATGAATATATTTTTATTTTTCCTTCCATAAGATCCATCATATCCCAAGGATTTCGTAATTCAATATTTATTATAGTTTTGAATCAATTCATATATATCCCAATATTTTAAATTATCAGAAATTTATTCATTCGGCATATAAAAATCAATATTTCAATAATTTAATCCAGTCAATTACCCAATTAACATACGCTAAAAATCTGGGTCGTCACATTTTCTTCCTTAGAAATTTCGAGGACGATATCATTTTAATTTTGAATATTTAACTAATTTTAAATATTTAAATGATCGGTTTTTAAAGTTTAATAGCTTGAATTCAAATATAAGGATTATTCAAATATTTGAATTGTGAATTAAATATTAAGCAAATGGATTAAATTACCTAATTTAACTCCTTTTAATTCATAAATAATAATGGTGAATTCATTTTATAAATTTATTTACAATAATAAATGGTTCGAATAAATAACAAGTAAATCAATTGTTAATAAAATGACTTGATTTTTTAGTACGTTTTTTTAAACAACTTACCGAATTTCCGAAGATAAACCGACAAGCTGCCCCCCCCCCCCTGCCAAGTGGACTTTGGCCCTTTTAAACACAACAGGCCCCAGGGGATTTGTTTTATGGCAACCAAAATAGCAAAGCTGCTAGGATTCGAACCTGGGATATCGCTCAGTACGTATTTTTAATTTAGTATATATCATTTTTCCATGATTTTTAATTTGAAAAATAATTAAATTTTCGTTGATGCATTTTGCTGTAAACATCGATATTTTTGAAACTACAGAATTAGTTAACCGGTGTATTTTATTGTTCTTTTATGATCGTGTCACATTGTTGTGCGTGACCGTTATTTTATTTCTGTCATTCGAGGCTCGTATGCAAACGTGATATTATGTGGCGGTGTACCGCAAAATTTTCATAACAAAACTTATGTATGCATGTTACCCACAAACGCATCCAAACCCCCTTTTGCACGCAACCATCATTTTTTTTGTACTTTCTATTGACTTTTGAATGAAGTATTGGGTTTACATGGACACATTCACATGGACTTTTTCACATTTTCTTTTTGCAAATTGAAAACACTCAGCCACTTTTCCACTTCCACTTTCATTTTTTTAAATAACTCATCAAACACCAAGATTTAGCCAAAGTCACCAATATGGAAGTTGTAGATGGCGAAGATAGCTGCATTTTTCATTTTTGCTACACTCGGGATGGTGGCGCTGTGGAGGAAATATCCTCTTATGACTGGCTACACCTTGTGTGCATGAGTGCAAGTGTGTGAGAGTTACTGTGTGTGTGTATTTTTGTGTATGCATGTTAGTGTGTGTCTAAGTGGAGGTGTATTTAGGATGCGTGAGCTCAACTGTTGCCGGCAGTGTGTTTGGAAGTGTATGTAGTATGCATAGCTTTAATGTATGGGCATGCATGAAGGAGGAAGGAGGAAGATAGGTGCAGGCATGGAAACATGAAGAGATCTGTGCAGATTGGATGTTAGGCCTATCCTAGTTTGGCCGTGAGTGAAGTAGTAGTAGTTGTGTGAATTCTAAGTGAGAAGGAGAGCCTGTTGCTTGCAGGTTGGTGATGGGTTCTAGGCATTGTGTGTTCTGGACTTTGATTTGGGAATGGGGTCAGATAGTCACTAATTAGTTAAAGTATATTAGTTATTTGACTTCGCCAAGTTTGGATCAAGTGAATTTTAAGCCTAGTCGTTCAGTTTTAGATCAAACTGAAACGCGAAAGCGTCCACTGAAATTTCGGTGAGTTTATTCACCTCTAAATAAAACTATATGATATCTGTGTTGCTACGGATTATTATTGAATGCTCAGATGATAATTGATAGTTTAGTATAAATTAGTGATTAAATTATAGTGATTAAATTTAATTACGTTTAACGTTGTTAAATTAGTTATACTTCGTATGGTATATTTATTTTGTAGAGTAAAACCCCTTTCCGCTAAAATTAAATTGAATAGATTATTTGAACGTCTATTAAGCATAATAAATCACCATTATGTGCATGCAAAGTAATTATATTATTATTTGATTGTTTATTTGGATATGAATTCCCGCTTGTTAGGGGATGACATAAATAACCATTTTGTTGTAGAGGACAAAAAAGAAGTCGAAGTGTTTTCGTAGCGAATAGGTCGTTATGGGATACTTCAAAGTGCATATATATATATATATATATATATATATATATATATATATATATATATATATATATGTGTGTATATATATATATGTTTATATACATGTGTATATATATGTTTATAAACATGTGTATATATATGTTTATATACATACACACACACACACACATATATATATATATATGAGATTTACAGAGGACTTTTTGTAAAGAGACCTTGATGCAGCGCATACCAGAGGAGTTCGCGAAACCCTAAATCACTCCGTCTTAAGTCGCGAGCAACACTCCTTAGGTCACGCGCGAGATGCTCCAGAAGGTCGCGAACGACCTATGGCCTCCTCCTCCTTAGGTCGCGCGCGAGATGCTCCAGAAGGTCGCGAACGACCTATGCCGCTCCAGAATCCCTGTGTCGCGAATTTCCCTAGGTCGCTGATCGATATGTCGCGAGCACTTCGTTAAGTCGCCGAACTTTCTTTAAATCGCTGATTGGATGTCGAGCTCCAGTTTCTTATGAAGATGATGATAGGTCGCTGAAGAATTCTTATGTCGCTTCCTTAGGTCGCAAACGAGAGTTAGGTCGCGAACATTTCTTAGGTCGCTGATGTTAAGTCGCGTAATGTTGTTAGGTCGTTTCTTTTATGTCGTTTGTTTTGTTAAGTCGTTTGTTTTGCTATGTCACTTGTGTTGTAATTGTTGTACCGCTTTCCTTAAGTCGTTGTTGTTGTGTATTGTTAAGTCATATGGTGTTGTTACTTTCCCTATAAATAGGGGTGTGTTGTCATTTGTAAAGTTAGTTGATTTTTGAATAAAATTTGTTTGTGTGTTTTTGCCACTTTGTTGAAGTTGAGTGTGATCTCCTTCATCTTCCATCTTCGGATATTCGAGTGCGCTCGAATAACGGACTTGAAGCCGACTCATGGAATCTCGTGCACGAGATCAACGTCGAAGAATCGTAGATCTTTTAACACAGTATCGTGCACGATCAACGTGTTGGAGATAGCTAGAATCCGGTATCTCGTGAGATCAACAGATTTGGGCATTTATCTTGGGTATCCTCAATCCATCAATTCATCATTGTATCATTTCATCGATTTGTTTGACACGAAATCTTCATTTCGTGGTCAAGTGTTATATCCGCTGCGTCAGTTTGGTATCAGAGCTAGGAGACGAACTTTTCCAAGTTCGTTGGGTGTGAAGTTTCGAGATTTGAAGTTTGTGTTTGGATTTGTTGAAGATTTGACAATGCCTCCAAGAAGAGTTAATCGTCATCAGAATGTTGCAGATGTGTATCGAAGAGAAGATGCTGAACAAATGGAGCAACGAATTAGTGATAAATTCAATGAGAATTTTGATGAGGGAATTGGTAGATTGGAAAGGCTCATGATGGATATGAATCAAACTCGACAAAGAGCATCGCCAGGTTCAAATCAAGATGGACATAGAATTTCGCCGTCAAATTCCGAGAGGAGAAGAATGTCACCAACTTCGGATCGGGAAAGAAGAGAACCGTCAGTTTTGGGAGAAAGAGACGTGCGTGGTAGCAGAAATGTTGATGGTTAGAATCGACATCGACATATGTCAGATTTGGAGGAATCCAGTGATGAAGGTAGTAGCTCTTGTCGAAACCGTGGCCAAGTGCGAAATCGAAATAGAGATTACGAAGATGATCGTCGATGAGAGTCGGGGATGAAAACAGAGATTCCAGAATTCAAAGGGGGAATGCTAGCGGGAGAGTTTCAGGATTGGTTATCAAATGTTGAAGAAATTTTTGACTTCAAGGAAGTACCCGAACATCGTAGAGTTAAGTTGGTTGCTACACGGTTGAGGGGAAGAGCTATGGCATGGTGGCAACAAACTAAACTTACACGGGAAAGAATGGGAAAGTCGAAGATTGTTTCATGGAAAAAGATGAAGAAGTTGATGAAGGCTACTTTCTTGCCTTATAATTATCAGTCTCTTATGTATCATCGCTTACAGAATTTGAGACAAGGGATAAAGTCAGTAAATGATTATGCAGAGGAGTTTTATCAACTGATTGCTAGAAACGATATCATGGAAACGGAGGAACATTTGACATCCAGATTTGTTGGAGGATTGAGAATGCAAATTCAGGATATGATAAATATGTTTGATCCAAGATCCGTTGCTGAAGCACACCAGAAGGCTCTAGCTTGGGAGAAGCAAGGTAGAAGAGGAGGTGGTGCGTTTACAAGTTCGAGCAATCAGGTGAAGGGGGCTAGTAGCAATACTAATGTTTCCAAGGCTGTTAGTAAACCGGTTGTCAATGAAGCTGCTAAGACCAAGGTCAACAACAATTTCAAGTGTTATAACTGTCAGGAGTTTGGTCATAAGAGCAATGAATGCTCGAAGCCTAAGAAGCGAGCGATGATTGCTGAGGTTGAGGATGAAGATGCAGAAGTAGAATGTTCCAATTCACCACAGGTTGAGGAGGAAGAAGAATTGTTGACGGGAGACAAGGGATATTCTTTAATGATGAAGAGATCTTGCTTGACGCCAAAGTAGGAAGAGGAGACTAGTTGGTTGAGGAATAATATTTTTCAATCGACATGCACTATTTTGGGAAAAGTTTGTAAGTTTGTTATCGATGCAGGGAGTTGTGATAACATCATCTCTACAGAAGCTGTAAAGAAGTTGGCGTTAAAGACAGAGAAGCATCCCAAACCCTGCAAATTGGCTTGGCTGAGGAAAGGTAGGGAAGTGAAGGTTGGTCGAAGAGCTTGTGTAAATTTTTCCATCGGAAAGAAGTATAAGGATGAAATTTGGTGTGACGTGGTGGATATGGATGTATGCCATTTGTTGTTGGGAAGACCGTGGCAGTTCGATAGAGCCGTGCAACACGATGGTAGGACTAACTGCTATAGTTTCATGTTCGATGGCATTAGAATCACTTTAGCTCCTAAAAAGCGACAACAAAGTGAAAGCAAGTCAGAGGAAATCGAGGAACTAAAGACTCTGTTATCTTTGAAGAAATTTGTCAAAGAAGTAGAGGATAGCCCTGAAGTATTTCTGTTAATTGGACGTGAAAGTAGATAAGCGGTTGAAATTCCTGAGGAAATTAAGCCAGTATTGAAGGAATTTGAAGATGTGTTTCATGAAGAATTATCAAAAGAGTTACCACCGTTGAGAGACATACAACATCAGGTTGATCTTGTTCCGGAAGCGGTGTTACCACATAGACCACATTATAGAATGAGTCCAAAGGAGCACGAAGAGTTGAGAAGGCAGGTGGAAGAGTTACTTGAACAAGGGCGCGTACAAGAAAGTTTAATTCCTTGTGCAGTACCGGCCTTGTTAGTGCCAAAGAAGGATGGAACTTGGAGAATGTGTACAAATAGTCGAGCACTAAACAAGATTACATCTATGTAGTTTTACGACAGTTAGGTATCTTGTTGCTATGTAGTCTTACGACAGCTATGTAGTCTTACGACAGTTAGGTATCTTGTTGCTAAATCATAAGGTACCTCTATGTAGTTTTAGTAATAGCGTTGTGTAAAGAAAGTGGCTGTGTAATGCAAATGTCAATTAACCAACACCTCTTTATTTTAGAAAAGAAATGACGCAGCAATTGGAGCTAACAATGCAAACGTTGACCATCAAAAATGTGAAGAACAACATAATAATACCGTTGTGTAAATGCTGAATCAATGTATATTTTTGCATAATTTCAGTCAGTTGAATGTGTCAAACTAAATTTTTAATGAAGCAAATAATTGTAATTGGTTTAATAGATTACATAATGTAATTTTAATCCTACATATATAGTTAGCAAATGTGAATAATCATTGAAAATGTTATAATTTTGCCCAAAATTGTTGTCCAGTCATCTTTTATGTTCTAATGAGTCAAACAAAACAGAAGAAAATTCATTTCTTATATGCAGTGGATCATCCATATTAAAGCAGCTGCCAATATACATAATCAAGTTGGCAAATTTTATATACCTACCATATTGCAGATATTGCCTTCAGTAATATCGCGAGTGTACCAACTTCATTTTCATTTTTATATGTGTGTGTTCATGTCTGCCGTAGTTGTCAAATTAACTTCGTTTTCAAATTGAAACTTTTATCAATTCAGATACTGGGTGAAATCATAAACCATTTTAATAATAAAATATAATGGTTGCAAATTACTTTAGGCATAGAAATAGCATGAAGAACAAATGTTTTCTTCGAACAACAACAAACTCTCTACCTTCTTCCCTAAACCTAGTTGGATCATTGTTTCAAACAGTTTATGGGCGTAGAAATATAATGAAAACAGTAACAATAACCAAACCATGAACATCATGATCTTTATTGAACATCATGATCTTTATTTCAAACACTTTGTGTGCATAATTAGGAGATAACATACCAACCATGAACCTAATACATACAAATTCATTATAATTATTAGGCTTACTGAGAAGCGAATACCCGACAGAACAATGAATATATCGACCAATATAAACTCATTAGCCTTGGAACTCACTGTTCTCAAATAACAGTCATTTATCAACGTCGTGAGCAACAGTGAATCGAAATATATCGATTTAAGGAAGAAGGAAAATTAAAGTTCAGCGAAATACCTTCAACGAATTATTAGTCAACTAAGGATTGAAGGAACCATAAGCATTTTAGAAATGAATTCGATTTGGTTTTAAAGGTGGTTTAACAGAGTTGGTGCCCGTGAATTCTTTTACAGACGTCAATATACAGTAGCCACCTGATATCCTTGAAAAGAATGAATCTTGACTACTAACTTTTTTGTTAAATCCAATGCATTTTGTTGTACTTATATATGCATATATATATATATATATATATATATATATATATATATATATATATATATATATATATAGCGTACGTGAAGTCGAAATGGTTAATTGAAAATAAAAAGGCACAACATGTGATATTAGGCAATAGATGTAAACTAGTGTTATGTATAAGATGTATTTACTAGTCATTGGGATGTTGTTTTGACTCCCTCCTCATTTTAACCCACAAGCTAGCTTTGACGGACATGTACTCGTATAAGGCGACAATAGTGAAAGAACAGGTTCCTTAAGCATATTCGACGCGGACAAGTACACTAGACATTAGTAGTGTCAAATATTGGTCGGTAACTATGTGATTTATTATATTTTACTATTTCGTTGTAAGTTATGTCGTTGGTGCTTTGATATACATCATTTATTTATTTGCAGGGTACCAAACCAAATATCCATATTTTGGTGGACTTGAGTTTTCGATTAAGCGAAAATCTAGACTCATTGGGGTGTGGGTTATTACACACCCCGTGCCACCACATGCATAGTGCATCACGGAGCTAGGAAGCTCCGCAATATAGAAATTAGGATGGTTGAGTATAATAGGGAGATAATCAGGCGGAAAACTCATGGGAAACTGAAGAGAAGATGAAGACTTCTCATCTTGAGTTTTTCACTAGTAAACTTTCTCTCTTCAAATTAGGTTTTGGTTGCATCGTGATTGCTAGATTGGATTGTAGGGGTTGGTTGACACACTTTTTAGTGTCGCTTTTGCACTTATATAGAAAACTTTTAGCATGATTAGGATGTTTGCATACATGCCTATATGTCACGACACTTGCATTCATGTTAAGATTGAGCTCATCTATAGTATGTTTTATACATAATCATATTGCACTTTTGGTTTAGTAGATGGTTGTGTAGATAACTTGGTTGTATAACATAGATGCTTAGTATGCATTACGATATCCACCCTTTGGGGATTTCGGGGACGAAATCCTTTCTAAGAGGGCAGAATGTAACACATAGTAAAAATTAACAAGAAATTAACTAAAAAGAAACAAATTAATTAATAAATATATTATAAAACTAAAAATGGAAATTTAGTAAATGTCAGAATTTGGCCATGAAAGTTGTGCCATTACGTTCGTGGCAATTTTATGATCAATTTACATATATAAAGTTCTGAAATCGGAGCTCAAATGAAAAAGTTATTGACGTTTGATGTTTTTGAATTCAAAATAATTTAAATGGTATTCAAATTCAAATTACTAATTAATTCCAAAATTTGAAATTCAAAAATTAACGGTAGGTAAACTTGGAGGTCAAGTAAATGGTAAAGTTAACGTAATATAAATTAAAGAATTAACTATAAAATTAAACGACAACAAAAATATCGTTCTCAAAATTGACCAACTGGTGGTCGTGGTGGCGGTTAGGGTTTTTCACACCTTTAACGATCCAGATTTTATTATTTTAAATCGACTTAAATCCGATGGTTCTGATGCTATCTATCCACTATAAATAAGAGCATAGCCCCTCGCTTTTATTTATAAATTATTTTGGAAACTAAGCGAAGCTCTGTCGATCCCTCTCTTCAAATATTCAGAAATTTCTCTACGGTTTCATCTAATAAATGTTAGGTGTTTATTATTCTATTTCTAATTCTATTCTCCTCCCATACCAAAATTTCTGAATCTAATTCATATCCAATTCCCTTTTTGTATACTTTTAGGAGAGATCTGTAATAGATTGAAGCGGACGTAAATAAATCCAAAAAGGAAGAGCTATGGACTTTTGTGAGTGGAAATCATAGTCTTCTTATTTTAGTAATTGTATAGTATAACTTGGATTTGATATATGCCTTGGGAATTTTGTTTATGGAAACATCACATTAAAACCCCAAAATTTCCCTAAAACGAAATGTCAATTCTTAAATTAGAATCTCAATTACCTTATATGAAAATAGTGGAATAGTGTAGTTATTGCAATTTTAATGTTTTACATTCTATTCTACTTCTTTTATTTTTTGGATTTGAATAAGGGTTTTGAAATGAAATTAAGTTAGGAAATGGTGTGTAAGGTATGGATTCTTTTATTCATGGTTTGCACTATTTATTTCCGCAATTCAAATAGAAATTCCCTTCTTCAATTTTATGCAAAGAAGTTGAATATAGCATAAATTGATTTGAATTGTAAATTTCCTCAATGTTGGTTGTGCTATTTAGTATAAAACAGGTTTGGTATGAGTTCTATTTTTATACAAGTCTATTGTTGATTTGGGAATAATGAATATATCGTATATTTGTTGATATGGAATTGGGCTTATATAAATTTGGAGTTTTGACATTTCTACGATTAGTTTGGGGCATAATCTTCACATGCTTAGATATTTTTTAGGCACGTGTATGTATGGTGTGTGTATACATATGTGTGTGTGTGTGTGTGTATCTATGTATGCAAAAACATTAGCGTATAAATAACGTCAAATCAATAGCGTGTTAATTGCACAGTAAATAGGTTATTAATTAGTATTAAATCCCCATTACGAAAGAAATTGATAGTTAAGGAAAAATAAGGGGTTTTCCTTATATGGCCTTAATAGGGAATGAGGTGAGATGTGTGATTATATGCTTAGAGAGTACATATTATGACTAAGTTATAGGGATGAGAGGTCCGTCAAAAGCACATAGAAGTCTACCCAGCTAATCTAGCTACCAACTGTATGACTTTAGGGCTGATGTAAGACATCACATATAATAAGCACCTAAGGAGAACGTGATGTTAGTCCTAAATTATGTAAGGTAAACCTGCCCAGCTAATCTGTTTTGGATCCTACCTTTTGAGTTTCAATGATACAACTTGTAACGACCCGTGTTTTATGTGCCAGAGGATCGTAAACTATTTTTATTTTAATCATATGAAGACATATGTCTTTAAGATTTTGGAAAGTGACTCTTAGAGACATCTTCCACATTGATTTTGTCAAATTTCTATGTGACCATTTTGACTCTGAAAATCTTGTTTGGACTATAACTTTTGATATGAGCCGAGTTAGGGTCTCAAACCACTTCCATTACTTCAAGATGATGGTTTCCCATTCCATAGAGTGCTCATAATAGAAAAACGGACTTGTTGTTTTAAAGTTATTGCAGTTTTAAGTTTTGGTTGCTGCTGACCAGTTTTAGTTGGTAATTAACTAAGTCCGTGCTTAGGCTCACTAACCCACTTTGAAATTTGTGCTAATAGGAGGCTGTAGGAACTGACCTAAGTCATTTTCTTCTTCCCCAAAACAGATCCAAACCTCCATTAGCCCTAATTTCATCAAAAATCACACATTTTCCTTACTAATCTTAGTCAAGTCATTGATTAGAGAGGGGATTAGCATATAGAATCTAGAGATTATCATTTTTATTGATTGGGGTCCTTCTTCTTTACTATCCACTAGAAATTGGGTATTTTAGGTATTTGGTACGTGGTTATTGACCTCTCGCTTATTTATACCTGTTTATACAGTTAAAATGGTTGCTTTTAATATGATTTTAATCTAAAAACGGTTTTCTAACTTTAACCACTTACTCATATATGTTTAGGGCCAGGAAATGGAGATTTTGAAATGGTTTGAAAATGGGTTTTATAATCTGTTAACGATAAAAAGTGAACGCTAACATCCGGTGTGTGTGATAGAATTGTGAAAGCACCACCCGTTGGTACGGGAACAGAATATAAGCTGAAAATAGCAGAAAAGCAGTAAATGAACAACAGATTTATAGTGGTTCGGCCCTTAATTGAGCCTACGTCCACTTTACAATCTTTTATTGCTGATTCGGTTACAATTTGATACAATATCCCTCAAAATACAATACAACTTGATCATGAAAGCACTCTTGACTACTAGCTCGATCTTTGATGATGAAACTCGACGAATCCGTGTTGGATGTAAGGAGTTCTTCCCTTGAAGATTGTTGTAGTGTCTTGAATGCTTGAAGATCTTTGATTGCTGAATGAGAGGAGACTTCGACAGCGTAACGACGCTTGAAGAAATGAATGGCCAAAAGTCCCCTCCAAGTTGGAAGTGGTGGGGTATTTATAGGAGCTGATTTGGACTCTGGAAATTTGCCTAAGTCCTAAGTCGTAACCGACTTATAGAAGTCTTAGGTCGTAAGTCGGTAGCGAGTTAAGGGATGGTTGTTCTGGGCTCATCTTGTGGCTGTCTTCGACAAGTGTTAAGTCGTAGCCGACTTATCAGAGGTAGTATAAGCATGGGCTCTGGACTCTAACCTCGTAGCCTTTAAGTCGTAAGACCCTTAGGTCGTAAGACCTTAACTCGCTGAGTCGTTAAGTCGGAACCCCCTTTCTTTAAGTTGTAGATAGCTTAACTCGTTGAGTCGTTAGGACCATGAGTCGTAAGCTGTGAAGTTCTTAAGTCGTGCACCCACTAGGTCGTAAACTGTTAAGTCGTGGCCTGTTGAGTCGTATACTTCCTAAGTCTTTAGAAACTGGAGCTATAAGTCATGAACGACTTAAGCTAAGTTGCAACTCATTAGGTCGGAACCTTCTTAAGTCGCGAAGTCTTTAGGTCGCAACACTGCTAGGTCGCGGAGTCTTTAGGTCGCAACATTGCTAGGTCGCGGAGTTACCTTCAGTAGTTAGGTCGTAGACTCTCTTAGGTCGCAGAGCCTCTTAGGTCGCGAAGTTCTTGAGATAGTTAGGTCGCTGACTCCCTTAGGTCGCAGAGCCTCTTAGGTCGTGGACTTCCTTAGGTCGCAGCTTCCTTAGGTCGTAGCTTCCTTAGGTCGTAGCTTCCTTAGGTCGCAACTTCCTTAGGTCGCAACTTCCTTAGGTCGTGGACTTCCTGTAGCTTAGGTTGTAGCTTCACTAAGTCGCAGAATTCCCTAGGTCGTGACTTCGTTAGGTCGCAAACTTCTCTTAGGTCGCGAAGTTTTAGGTCGCTGAAATAAAGGAATTAACATTTGCCCCTCGAGGTATATGACTATGCCATAGGTCGTATACTTCGATTCAACCTTGCTAAGTCGTGGACGACCTAAAACTTCATGCCTATTCGCCTTCCATTCTCAGCCCATATAAACTGTTAAGTCGCCTTCTTCCTCCTAATCCTTCTGCTCTAGTTTCCCGTTGCTATTGACAAATCTTTGAACCCCCAAGAGAGAATTCAACTTGTTTAAACGACGATTCATCCTTTCTAACAAACTACGTAAGTGAGTTTCGATCTCCATCCCACCATAATCGCCGCCGAATCACGAGTTTATGTTTTCTAACCCAAGTTTAATTCCATGCATTTGTGTTTCGTTTTTTTTTTGAATGATTGTCACGATCGACATGTTAACATGACTCGTGAATGCACGGTAATGTTTGTAATGAATCGAAGAACTTGAAACTGATTTAATGGGCGATTCGGTTGGTATGTAGAGATGAATAGGATTCAAGAAGAGGATGAATCGTTTTCTTTATATTAGCAGTATCGGGTTATTGGATCAGTAAGATTGTTTGGAGAAGAAGCCAGCGACCTAGCAGATCCGGATGGCTTTAAAAGTTAGGTCGTAAGGTTCTTGGCGACCTAAGTCTTGCGATCTAAAAAACATCTGCAACTAAAACGAAGCTGACCAACCTCTTTTGCGACCTAAGAATTCTCAACCTATGCTAAGTCGTATGCGACCTAAGACATGGAGTAAATTGCATTGCCTTGATCCACAGTTACATTGTGCGACCTAAATATGCCCCGACCTATGATAGGTCGCTGAACGACCTAGTACTTGAAACAAATTTGTAAAGCCCTGAACACTTCAAATTGGACAGCACGACTTAAAATTGCTCCGACTTATGTTAGGTCGTGAACGACCTAGAACTTAGAAATTTAGGCAGAATTTGGCTGATTTTTTTTTTGAATTTGAATTGTTTTAGACTTCGTTGTACTTCTTTTCAGATTGCCTTAACTTTAATGCTGATAACCTGTTTAGAAGCAATATTCACAAAAAGAATGGGACGAATATACTGCCATTGATTGCCCATATCAAATGACAGATTAGTCGACAAAGAATATCAAACTTAAATGAACTTCGCGAATGAAATGCTGTGAACTAACAAATCTAAGTGAAGTATTAAAGCAAAATTGAAATGATCAACTAAAGCTGATTCATTTGCACCAACACAACACTGTTCTTGGACTTAAGATATCAAGCCCCGAAACTTTATAATCGACAAGTATCAACTAATTTAGTTTCATTTATATTTGCTTGTTATTGCGTTAGTTCTGCACAACACTTCACTCTTTTTTAGGAAACGTGCACCTTAATATTTGATCGTCCAGTTCCTTGTGTAGAATGGCATCTCAACAGGAAGACTTGGAAATGGCTGGAGAAGCTTTTCCAATTGCTACTCCACTGAACGACCCTCCAGAACGGACTTCTACTACTATGAGCCACAAGGTCTTCAGACAATTGTGCATCCAATTCGGCATTGCCGAAGCAGATGCTTTACTTCCTGGATCAAGCGACACTGTTGACAGGCCGCTTCTTGGCTTTGTTGCTGTGAATCGTCAGATGTGCTTGAGCAGAGCTATTCCGCCGTTTAATGATTGTCTTCGAGAACTTCTCCTTCGGCTATCTATCTCCCCTTTTCAACTGCACCCTAATGGATACTCCATCCTGCTGGGACTGTGTGTGCTTTTCAGGAGAACGTTGGGCCGTTTTCCCAGTTTTGCCGAAATTCGCTTCTTGTGCACATTTGCAAAGAACAAAGATCATCCCTCTATTACACTTGTGAGGAGTGCCAGGAACCGTAAATTAATTCTGGACTTGCCCGAAAGTGCCCATGGGTTCTTGACTCAATTCTTTTATGTCCGCTGTCCTCCGGGATTTTATGCCATCTGGAGAGTCGGAAGTAAGATTGCCTCTTTCCGATTTGTTTTTAAGACTTTCCAAAACTCGAACTGTCAAATGCTTAACTCCATTCTTTCTTTTTGCAGCACTTCCTCCTCCACTTCGAGATACCAGTCACAAGTTAATTTTAGATACTTTAAGTGCCGTTGATGTTGAAGAGAGGAGTGCCAAATTCTTGCTGAAAGATGAATTTCTGCACCAATTTGGTCTTTTACATCCTTCTAGATCGACCCAGATTTATGAAATTTCTAGTTCTGATGCAGAAACGTTAGCTGCTTCGGGCTCTCAAGCAGAGGCATCGAATGCCCCAGTTTCTGCAGAAGAAGTTGCATCAGAAACACCTGTCGTAGAGGCTGCTTTGATAAAGTGTTCCGCATCCGCTAATGTTGTAGGGTTAGTTAGCAAATCGGCACTTGCTCCAATTATCAAAGAGGAAGAAAATCTTCAAGTTCCTGAAAAATCAACTGATGTGGAAATTGAGAAAGAGAACTCTGCTGAGCATCATAATGATGACACCTTCGATGACTTGAGTGACATAATGATAACTTCTCAAGAGCTTTTCAAGGATAATATTCCAAAGGCGAACTCTCCTGTCATTGAAGCGACTTCCTCTTTGTAACAGACCTCGACGCCTTCTACACCTGTCGTCTCCGTTCCCGCACTGAAGCGTGGTTTGTAGTTTGACGCGCGTAGTTCGCACACCGCACACACTTAGGATTTTTCTGCACTTATAAGCCTTTACTCTTTCTTTTTGGAAATTTCTAAACTTTACTTCTTTTCCGTTTTCAGATTCTCCGATGGGGCGCTCCGGCTCATATTATGACTCATTTCAGCGCCATGGAGGTCGCGGATCCTATGACTTTAGGAAATATCTTGGTGACCAGAGAGAGACAGATGAGGAACGGGCCCAAAGGAAGGCTCAAGAAAAATGGGATTACGAGCAGCGGCAGAGAAGAAGAGATGCTGACCGATATGATTCTTCTTACAGAACTTACGATTCTCATAAGCGAAAGTCTTATGACGACAAAGGGAAAAATCATATTACTGATGAATCGAGCAAACGGTCTAAGCCAAGTGACGCGTCTGCTATTTCTGAGAAGATTAACGCTCCCATTTCTTCTGATATTCCGGCCGGCTCTCCTCCTCTAAAGGAATATGATATTCAAACCATCATTAACAGGCCACAATATCAAGTTAAAGACGGCCCTCCAACGCTTCAGAGCCGATTTCCGAATTGGTGTCTAAGAGGAGTCCGTTTTGACTTAGATTTGGTTCCCATTGATAAGCAGGCAATGCTGAGAAATGTCGATGCTGTCAAGCTTGATATTGAAAGAATGTCTGGATGGCAGAAGCTGGTTGATGAACTTCAAAGGATCAACCATATGAACCTTGAGGCGATGATGACCATGGAGAACGATAAATCAGAATGGGATAAATGGCGTAAGCAGCATGATGCGGAGATGACGAGCATTGCAGACGACAACGCAAAGCTTGCATCTGAAGTTAAGCAGCTTAAGGAAAATCTCGCTTCTTCTTCTGCATCATATACTCAAAAAGAAGAAGTCTTTCAGAAGCAGGTGCGGGATGCACATGCTGCACAAAGAGATGTTGAAATGAAGCTTGCCGCCGAACATCACATTACTGAGAAATATCGCATAGAAAATACCGAACTGCGGGAAAAGGTCACCTCCCAGAACGTAGAAATTGAGTTACTAAAGTCTCGACTCGCTAAAGCTGAGACAGCGCGTGATGAGGCTATTACTGGTAGGGTTGCTGCCATTGCCGAAAAAGAAGCGGCTGAGCAATCACATGAGGCAACAAAAGCAAACATCAGTTCTACCTTATTCGACTTTTATTTACACTGCGTTCTGGGTCGTGGGAGCCTTGCTTTTCTAGGACCAGATTATGAAATCACTCTGGCTGAAGTGTGGGAAGCCGCACTTGATATGTTTAAAGGTGCCGGCTATGATGAAGCAAAATTTGAGGAAGCAAAATTTGAGGCTCGCTATCTTGATGATGAAGCTCGCGCCGCTCTTGTTAGAGGGAAGGAGCAGCTTGCTAAAGCACGGGCTGAATCACTGGGAGAAGAGCTTTCAAAAGAGGAAGCTCCTTTAACTCCCCCTGTTCATACTTCCACTTCGGCTGATGCAAACATTATGGATTCCAGCTCTCATCCTTCACATCCAGTTGTGACCACTCCTACAGAAGAAGAGGCAATGAAGGACTTTCAGGCCCGTGAATTTGAGATTGATCTCGCTAAACCGGCTTCTCCAGGTAACTTTGACGAGACAAATTCAGTGAATTGCTTATTCGATTCAACCGAGTTCGACGAACTTCTTACTTATTACTTAAGCTTTGACGATCCACTGTCTTCTTTTTCCTCGGAGAATACTGATTTTGATTTCTTTTATTATGCAGCGGACGTGCCGGAAACTGCACCAATTTCTCCTTCTTCAGCTGCCGTTCCTCCTCCTTCTCAAGTTACTCCTCTTCCAGCTTCTCAACCAGGTCCACAGGAAGAACAGATAGCAGCCCTTCAAGGCTTGGACGAACCACCTGCTTCCGAGGAGCAGAAAGCAGAAGATCTGGAAGATAGTGAGAAGACCCCGGAGCAGTCTTTTGACTACGACACAAAGCTTTCTACATTTCTTACTTCGGGGAGTGAGTCTTCTTCCAAGAAGAAGGGGAAACGTGTGGTTTCGAAGAAAGGAAAGAAAAGTTCTTCTGTTGCTGGAGATGAAGCAGAAGTCGATCCGGTTGAGTCTCTTTCTCCTTCTTCTCCGATACGGCCTTCGAAACTAATTACCAGGCCGGGTAAAGGCTCCAAGGGTGGGAAGAAGGAGAAATGAGTTTGGTTTTGACTTTTCTGCTTTTTGCTTGTGTTGACCGGAGATTGTGCGGATACCGGTCTCCACTTCTTTTTGCAACCTGTACAATGTAAAAATTTCTCATAGTATTGAATAAGATAGCTGTTTTACTTGTACAAATTCTTGTGTATGTGAGAATGCATTTGTTTCTCTTTTTTGGTGTAGAATAAACGATTCCTTTTACTTGTACAAACTTTTTGTCTGTGTTTGGGAACATGTTTATTCCACATCTATTTTTTGTGATATTGCAATGAACTTGTGGCATGTTGCTTTTATTAATACAATTAAATTATATAGTGTTGCCCCCATACCGCAAGTGCATTGCAACATTTCTAGCTTCTTTAAGACTGATATTCTTACTTCAGAGAATAATTACTTCACTTTTTAAGGGAAGAATCATTCTGCTTTTAATAGAGTATATCTCGTCTTCAGAGAATTTTTTACTTTCTCTTTCTTCCTGAAGAACACTTCAACTTTTGGGAATGATCACTTTTATTTGTTAAAGAGTGAATCTTCCTGCACAGTGAAATGAGCTTCTGAGGAAGGTTTTGATTTTGTGCCCCAGTAAAGGGTTTATTTTTGGTACTTCAAGCAAGGTGAAGTACGCCTCTGAAGAGGTCTTTTGGTCTCCGAAGAGAAACGATTTTGGTCTCCAAAGAGAAGCAATTTTGGTCTCCGAAGAGAAGCAATTTTTGGTCTCCGAATAGAAGCAATTTTGGTCTCCGAGGAGAAGCAGTTTTTGGTCTCCGAAGAGAAGCAATTTTGGTCTCCGAAGAGAAGCAATTTTGGTCTCCGAGGAGAAGCAGTTTTGGTCTCCGTGGAGAAGCAGTTTTGGTCTCCGAGGAGAAGCAGTTTTGGTCTCCGAGGAGAAGCAGTGTTGGTCTCCGAGGAGAAGCAATTTTGGTCTCCGAGGAGAAGCAGTTTTGGCATTTCATCACTGGTGAAGTGGGTCTCCGAAGAGAAGCATTTTGCACTTCTACACGGGTGAAATGTGCCTCCGAAAAGGGCTTTTGCCTCCGAAGATGGCTTGTGCCTCCGAAGAGGGCTTTTGATTGCCTGGAAGTTACTTTCTCATGGTCGGAGGGGTCCACGGGGCGAACACAAGTTGCTTGATTGGATGTTTGTTTGCACAAACGATCGCAATTAACTAACAAAGTGCCCCTTTGGTAGCCCCACCGATCTTTTTGATTGAGGAAAGCTCTCCCATTTATTGGCGTGCCTCGTTAGAGGGCTTTGTTGACCTTTGGGGAGGAGCATCGGTTGGTTGGTGTGCCAGGAAGGTTGCTTCTCAGGGGCGAGTAGATCCACGGGACGGACGCAAGCTGCCTGATCGGATGCATCACGATCAGTTAGCAAGGGCCCTGTTCCTTCTGCTTGGGAAGGTGTCCCTTCGGTGGTTCTACCGGCCCTTTTATTGAGGAGCAAAATTCCTTT
This sequence comes from Allium fistulosum, assembly GCA_030737815.1. NCBI lineage: Eukaryota > Viridiplantae > Streptophyta > Magnoliopsida > Asparagales > Amaryllidaceae > Allium > Allium fistulosum. Next base: position 244,619,740 of record CM060902.1, read on the forward strand.
TGGTTGCTTCCGTGCTTGCTTGGCCATGTTCTCCCATCATCTTCCCATTAGCGATCTTTTATTATCATTTCCAAGCGTATCTTCGTTCCTTTTGTAAGTAAATTGCCTTATCCGAAGAAGTGGACTTCACTGTTGAATAACTTCATGGGACAAACGCGAGTTAACTAACTGGATGTCTGTTCATGTTGACAATCACAACTGGTTAACGAAGGCTTGCCCCAGTGAAGTCGCCAACTTTTTATGTGAGGTTCTTCTTGTATAGGATTTGAATATGGAATTCTTTATTGCTTGGTATTTGCTTTAATAAATGATTTGTAAGGCTCGCTTAGCTTTGCGATGGGTGAGCTTTGCTTTAATGACCTGCAATATTAGATCGACATTTTAGCAATACATTTAGAGTATTTACACATCGAAATATAACAGGCATTTTATAATAGAAAACACAGAATGCATAGTTTTTTCATTATTCAGTCACACTGATTTCTCGGCGGTTTACAGTGCAGAAGTCACACATCCATCATCATTTTTTTTTACAAATTTAAGCAACGCTGTTAAGTAAAAAAGAAAATGGATGCTAGTTATTGTTGTTTCAGAATCTCCAAGCCGGATTTCCATTTGTGCTAGATTTGCAGCTTCGGATTTATACGCCAGAGAAAGTGAAAGATGCCCCAGTTGCAGTTTTGTGGACCATTAGTAGTTATCCCAACTTCTGCCTGCTGGGTGTGGACCTCCTGTGACAACATTAATGACAAGCTTTTCTGTATCTTGCACTGCAGTGTTGTTGAGAGAGTCGGATTGATGGGTAGGATGTTGTTGATCCCGAGTGGATGAGGTTGGAGCGACTCCGCTTCTCTTAACGTATTGTTGGAGTTTACCCTGCTCCAGCAATTCTTCAATCACCTTCTTTAACTGGCGACATTGGTCAGTGTCATGGCCAGGTTGATTGTGAAATTGGCAGAATTTTCCATTACGCTTTACACCTCTCGTCATCTCAGGTGGCTTAGGATACCTGACAACGTCCTTTGTTGCAAAAAAGATATTTCTTGGTGTATCAGTTAAAGGAGTAAAATTCAAAGGATTGAAGCGGCGAGGTTTCTTTTCATTTCCCTGGCTCTTTCCTCCTTTATTCTCCCTTTTCTGACTTTCAGATTCTCTTTTATTAGATGGGACATTATTATTAGTTTGGGCAGCAACCACTTTCGATGTCGTAGAAAGGCTTTCAAGGCGAATGAACTCGTCGGCCTTTTTATAAAATTTATCGAGTGAGTTCGGTTCCTTCATCTTTAGCCATATCCCAAATTTACTCGATTTATCAATGGCTCGCATCAAATAAGTCAGGATCATGCGTGGTTCTGCATTTTCTACTTCGGCTAAAGCTATATTGAAATGGCTCAAGAAAGATTTGATTGATTCTCCGGGCGCTTGTTCAAGGTTAGATAGTGACATTATATCCTTAGCTTTTGAAGCATACAATCTGAACTATTCTTTAAACTTTTGCGTTAAGTCGGAGAACTTATCCACAGACCGAACTGGAAGCTTTGTGAACCAAAGTAAAGCTACACTATCCAGGTATACTGGAAAGTACCGACACTTGATCTCGTCTGATGCTCTTGCACCGGTCATATGCCAATCGTATTTGTAGAGGAAATGATTAGGGTCACTGGTTCCCCTATAGGCTTGGATAATAGGAGGTGCAAATTTCCTTGGAAACTCCGCTTTCAGGATCCTTTCAGTAAACGGAGTTCTGCTTGGTGCAAATTCCCAGTCGTTCTCATCCTCTTCCCTTAGCATGCTCTCTTTCATGATGCGGTTAACCATTTCAGACAGGTATTCTTTATTGTTCAAAGACACCTCCGGACAAGCATCAGTTCTTCCCTCGGAAGTTTGCCCGGGCATATGTTCATGACAAGTTGGTTGCGGCATAGAACCATCGGCTTGGAAAGGTGGCATTTCAGGAAGAGTAGTTTGATGGTTTTCTGGCTGACGATTTGCCCCGAGCAGAGCAGTTAACCTATCCATCATCAAAGCGTTTTGGGTTTCAATCTGTTGGTATAATCCAGAAACTGCATCATCCAATTCAGCCCTGGTGACTCCAATGGTTGGAGTTGCTTGGTCTGTTGTTGGGGAAGCGGAAGTCCCTTCGTGAGCATTTCCGGATCTGATAGGTCTACCTCTTCCTCCAGGAGCCATTATTTCGGATCTGGTTTTTAAGAGAGGTTCTTTTTATGAATCTTTGCGAAGCAATGGTGGATGATCGCCTGAGTTCAACTTCTCAGTGAAAGCACCAAAATGTTAACGATAAAAAGTGAACGCTAACATCCGGTGTGTGTGATAGAATTGTGAAAGCACCACCCGTTGGTACGGGAACAGAATATAAGCTAAAAATAGCAGAAAAGCAGTAAATGAACAACAGATTTATAGTGGTTCGGCCCTTAATTGAGCCTACGTCCACTTTACAATCTTTTATTGCTGATTCGGTTACAATTTGATACAATATCCCTCAAAATACAATACAACTTGATCATGAAAGCACTCTTGACTACTAGCTCGATCTTTGATGATGAAACTCGACGAATCCGTGTTGGATGTAAGGAGTTCTTCTCTTGAAGATTGTTGTACTGTCTTGAATGCTTGAAGATCTTTGATTGCTGAATGAGAGGAGACTTCGACAGCGTAACGGCGCTTGAAGAAATGAATGGCCAAAAGTCCCCTCCAAGTTGGAAGTGGTGGGGTATTTATAGGAGCTTATTTGGACTTTGGAAATTTGCCTAAGTCCTAAGTCGTAGCCGACTTATAGAAGTCTTAGGTCGTAAGTCGGTAGCGAGTTAAGGGATGGTTGTTCTGGGCTCATCTTGTGGCTGTCTTCGACAAGTGTTAAGTCGTAGCCGACTTATCAGAGGTAGTATAAGCATGGGCTCTGGACTCTAACCTCGTAGCCTTTAAGTCGTAAGACCCTTAGGTCGTAAGACCTTAACTCACTGAGTCGTTAAGTCGGAACCCCCTTTCTTTAAGTTGTAGATAGCTTAACTCGTTGAGTCGTTAGGACCATGAGTCGTAAGCTGTGAAGTTCTTAAGTCGTGCACCCACTAGGTTGTAAACTGTTAAGTCGTGGCCTGTTGAGTCGTATACTTCCTAAGTCTTTAGAAACTGGAGCTATAAGTCATGAACGACTTAAGCTAAGTTGCAACTCATTAGGTCGGAACCTTCTTAAGTCGCGAAGTCTTTAGGTCGCAACACTGCTAGGTCGCGGAGTCTTTAGGTCGCAACATTGCTAGGTCGCGGAGTTACCTTCAGTAGTTAGGTTGTAGACTCTCTTAGGTCGCAGAGCCTCTTAGGTCGCGAAGTTCTTGAGATAGTTAGGTCGCTGACTCCCTTAGGTCGCAGAGCCTCTTAGGTCGTGGACTTCCTTAGGTCGCAGCTTCCTTAGGTCGTAGCTTCCTTAGGTCGTAGCTTCCTTAGGTCGCAACTTCCTTAGGTCGTGGACTTCCTGTAGCTTAGGTTGTAGCTTCACTAAGTCGCAGAATTCCCTAGGTCGTGACTTCGTTAGGTCGCAAACTTCTCTTAGGTCGTGAAGTTTTAGGTCGCTGAAATAAAGGAATTAACATAATCTATTTAATTATATCCACATGTTAGTGTAATTTCCATCTTTTATATGTATATGCTAATGTAAAATTTAGATTTAGAGTAAAACTATATTGGTTATCACATTCTCATGTAATAGATGTATGAATGGATATATATGCATGTTATTCCATGATTTTATGTTGTGATTTGATGTTCTTTTCTAGTGTTTTGGATATTAGTTAGATAGGTTTTGAAATTGGGCAAATCGAATGAAAAACTGGTCAGAATTGGATGAAACTTGGAAGGCAGATTCTGGAGCATGGGAAGAGCTTGTGTTACAAATCGCATCCTCCAATCCCCTAAGCATAGAAGTCGGTGTCGACATCATAGGTCGGTACCGAGTTCTCTCGGTTGTTCCATGTTGGCAGCGACTTGGGGAAAGGGGAGAGTATGGCTTGTAGAGGTTGCCTATGGTGATAGCTTGGAGATCGGCTATGTGTCGAAGGCTTTGATGACTTGTTTCTAGGATATGAAGTAGGGGGTTTTGAAGATATGACAATTTATTTGGAGTAGAGAATTAGGATTCAAGCACCTGTGCATAGAGTACTAGAAGCAAGAAGTAGGATGGAAAGAAACTTAGCCACTTGGTGGCCAAGTACAAAGGCCAGTACTGACATTAGAGGTCGGTACCGAGCTCTCTAGTTTGATCGTATGGGGATGGAACTTTTGGGGGTTTGTATAGGGGCTTGAGAGGTTATGCTGGAGATGTTAGCTCATTCGACCTATGACTATGTAAAAGCATGATAAAAGTTAGAGTCTTTGGATGGTAACTCGACGTAGAATGGAGCTAGGTTCCAAAGGAGACGGCTCGATGTAGAAAGGAGTCATAGAATGGGGAATGAAGAATGGTTCCTCGAAGGTGACGACTTGATGTTAAAAGGGGTTGTTGAGTGGTGGAATATAGAATGGTTCCTCGAGGATAATGGAAGCTAGTTGGAGCAAAGGAAAGGGCACAGATATGCGTACTAAGGGATTGTTGATACTCATAGTGTTTTCTTTTGTACTCAAAGCAGGGGTATCGTGAGGACACTCATGGGTACGTTGAAAGTTACCATGGACCGGTTGAATGGATCTAAGTACCCTGGACCGGTTGAATGGGTCTAGTATCAGTTTCAGGCTAAAGAGGGTACACTGAAAACCAGGATTTATGTTAGTCCCTAGCAGTGGAATGGTCATACGAGTTATCATATATCTAGAGTACATAGAGTGATCGTGAGGATTGTTTGATGGATGCTATGATTGCTTTGATTTCTTCCCCATAGTCTTTCACTCTAGGGTTGTCATTGAAGATAGGTGTTGGAGATAGGGATACCTGGAAAAATGTTATCATACTTAGTTGTATTGCACCTTTATAACACTTAGAGTAGCATATTATGTTATTATGTGCTAACTCTTTGGTTGCAGGCATAGATCAAGTATGATTCATATACCTTTGTTCCTTACTATATCGACTTGTATAGTGTTTTGATATTCATTTACCACTCACACCAAACTATTGTCTGACTGGAGGTTTTATGCTTGCTTCTTATTATCTCATGTGCTCTTAAATGAGTAGACTGGATAGCAGGTCTAGGTGCGACGTAGTAGCTATGCAGAGAATGAGCTTAAGGGAACTATCTCATATTATATGCATGGATTTCTACGCTTATTCCGCTATGCAACACTGTAGAGCCTGGTAGTGCTTCTTATCAATATTATTATAAGACAGTCATATGAGTTTACTTCTGGTGTATAACTCTTTTGCATAATGTATAACTTTATGTGCTATCCAGTTTTTTAGCCCAGCCGGATCCAAGAGGAGTCGGAGCAACTTGGTCGAATCAGAATAGCCCAGAAGTCAACCAAAAGAAATAGAGTAACGAGGCAAAGAAGGCCAAGAAAATGGAACGGGAGAACTCACTAAGGACATGGATCGCTAGTGATCCATGACCAATGGATCATTAGTGATCCATGGGTTTAACTCAGGAGTTTTCAGAGCCTATTATATCACGATTCAATCCATATTACAGAAACAATGGCTGGGTTTGACGAGATTCCAAGTTAGTTAGATCAAGAGACAAGCATTCACCTCGCCCGATCAGAAGCTAAATACAACCAGTAAGTAAATCTTCATCAAAACAAGGCGTAAGATTACATGAACTACATCGATACAGGACAAGAAAGACACTCAAGACACCAAGGTGCATAAATAAGCTAAGTGTATGGATCGCTAGCGATCCATACATCGTCATTGGGTCTCTGTGGCTCAAATGGAATAGAGCAAAGGGACGCACTAAGGAATTAGTACGCATACATCCATAGACAAAGGATCGATAGCGATGCATGCTTTTGGCTATGCTCGCTGTAGATCTCCCACTATTCCTTCCTGTGATCATCTGTAAGCGTTTTGTGAACGGGCTTGGCCCACTGCCTCTCCAGTCTATATAAATACCATCCTACCTGCAACACAAATGAGATCTTCTCAGGACTGGTTGCTGAAACTCTGCTGGAAGCTTTCTTTACTCCTCACCTCCGTCACAACGGTCTTCAAAGGAATTCACTGTGATTCTCCAGTGGATTCCAACCTTGGAGATCCAATCTAGCTGAGGATATTCAGGAGCTTTGTAATCAAACACAAATTATAACAGCAATCAGTCAACAATAAAAACTATAAAGTGGACGTAGGCTTCGTTAACAGCCGAACCACTATAAAAATTCACTTGTTTTCTTTCTATTTCTGCTCTTTTACATTTATTCTCTATATTATTGCTCTGTAAGAACAGGGCTGGTGCTTTCTCATTCAAACCAGGGTGTTGATCCATTTTTTGGGTTAACATTTTGGTGCTTTCACTGAGAAACCAACTCAGGGTTTAGATCTAGCTATCTACTTTGGATCAGACATGTCCAGAAGTTAGATCCTCAATCTTTGCTTGAAGAATCTACTGCTTGGAATCAATGGCTTCAGGAAGAAAGTGGACTGCCTTTGGAAGGTCCATATGGGCAGTAGTAGCTGGGGAAGATATGAATCATCAACAAACTGAAGTAAATGGTGCCAACGTAGGAGTTCAGGTGCCAGCATCTTCTAATCAAAGCGAAGTCGTAACAAGAGACGAGTTGAACAAAATGGTGACGAAATCAAACAAAAAATGGAAAGTAGCCAGAGAGCTCGGATGGATAAGCTCAAAGCTCTCTTAACCTTACAGTCAAACCCTGCTCCAAGAACTATGGTTGAACCCACGGCCGCCATAGAGTAAGAATATTCTTTTGTTTCTGGCTTAAACAGGAGAAACGAGAAGCGGCCACGGAAAAGGGTGACAACAGGAACTATGGGAATCAATGTAGAAGGGAATCAATGTAGAAGGGAATCAATGTAGAAGGGAATCAATGTAGAAGGGAATATAAGTACCCCACTCACCGCAAGGCAACCAACTTTGAACTTGAATCAAGGGGTGAAAACCCCACGAGAGGATATAGCCATTGACCTCTCTGATTCAGAGGATGGAGAACAATTTAATGATGATAAGTTAGAAGAGAATGCTAATGCGTTTGACAATGCAGAAAATGTCAAAACTGCTCTAGTCAGAACAACCGCAAGCCAACGGGATCCCGAGGGAGTGGTTCTCCCAAAGACAGGAGAGCCTAGGTTTCAGCCCACTTGCTAGGCCTTTTTGCAAATTCAAACACTTGGTGCAGCGAGTGACAGCCGTCCCCAGGATTACCAGACATCAAAGGCATTTATCGTGGATATGGTTAAGCAATTGATAGACGAAAATAAAAACAGAAGAGATGATGAGTGGGGATCCACACCAAGTTGGACTCCCTTCACTGATGAGATATTGAATGAGCGATATCCGGAAAAATTTACGATGCCAACTATCCCATCCTATGACGAGACGAATGACCCAAAACCTCATTTGTACAAGTATAGTTAGTACATGAACAGAGCAAACACTTTAGAAGCTGTTGAGTGTAGATGTTTTCCCATTTTCTTGGAACGAATCACTTCCATGTGGTTCACTAGGCTTCCGCCGATATCCATCTCTACTTTCGATCAACTAGTCACGAGATTCCTTGATTAATTCAGGCTCCATACCGCGCAGCCCAAAGATGTGATGTCCCTGTCCGGATTATTCCAAGGACGAAACGAATCCCTGAAGTCTTTCATGAACCGGTTCAATACCATAGTGACAGAAGTCAACAATGAGGACATGGTTTTCATGGCTTTGATCCAAGCCATTCATCTTGAATCTGAGTTCGGAAAATGGATCAAGATGAAGCAACCCGCTACAATGAAGGATTTTAATCGCAAAGCAAGTCAATACTTGAGATTGGAAGAGGCGCATGAGTTAGAAAGGAAGTCAACTAGTGTGCAACCGTTGAACGTCGGGTAGAGTGACGTGGCAATCATTCAGAATCTGAACGTTTTCAGAACTGTCGAAGGAATCACGGGGAAAGATGGAAATCAAAAAAGGAAGAATCAAAATTCCAATAAGAAAAATGAAAACAATAAATGCCTTAAAGGCTTTAGGCCTAAAGATTACACACCTCTCAATAAAAATCTGGAAAATATCTACCTTGCGATACAAAGGACTGAGGAATATAAAAAACCTCTAAGAAGGAAGCAACCGACAACAAAAGCGCTTAGGGAAGTTCTGTTGCTTCCACGAGACGCACGGTCACAATACAAACCAGTGCTGCCACATAAAGAACTTAATTGAAGAGCTGATTCAAGAGAACAAGCTCCAACAATACGTATGAAAACCACAGAACCCTAATAAGCCTGCGGCTCCTCAAGCCCCTAGGAATTAGAGAAACCAAACCGGAACCAGTGAAGAGGGATCAAAGCGAACTGACCAGAGACTCATTATCGGGATGATATCCGGAGGCCCACATCCTGCATAGAGAAGTTGGGGAGAGATGGAGCATATGGAAGTTCATTAAAGCACGCTCCAAAGGAATCATGTCTCACAATAGAAGATGAGGCCCTAACCAAGCAGCAGAAAACTTTGAATAATGATATTTTATTCGGAAAATGAGATACCGAAGGGATCGAAACTCCAACTCTCGACCGATGGTAGTGAAGGTAGGAATCAAACCCGCTGTGGTCCGACGAGTGTTGATTGATAGCGGCAGTTCTGTCAATATACTTTTCAAACATATCTTTGACCGAATGAAGATCAGCATGAAAAGCGTGTATGCATGCCAAACCAAAATCCAAGGGTTCACCGGCGAACCTAAACAACCCATAGGGACAATTGACTTGCCAGTTGAGCTTGGAGAGGGTGATCGAAGAGTTACCCTCGTTCGGACCTTCGTAATTATGGACGAAACTTCAGCGTATAACACCTTCTTGGGACGACCTACCTTAGCTGATTTCAGAGTCGCTCTGGCCCAATGGTGCCTTACAATGAAATTATCGATTGCAAACGGAATCGGGGTGGTCAAAGGAGATCAATGTGCCGCTAGAGAATTTTACATTGCATAATTGCATGAATCCAGAAGAAGGGAAAAGGGGAAGGACGTGGGGAAAACTCTCCACATTCATGAACCTTCTGAATAGCAACTACACAGCCACCCCTAATTCGGGGATCATACCTGATTCGATAAGGCCTTGGACTCTAGAAAGAAAAGTTCAGGGGAGGATCGGGCAGCACCGGCAAAATTGACAGTGTCTGTCCCAGTCGATATGGACCACCCAACAAAAGTCTTGAAAATCGGATCGCACCTTGGAAACAAGAAGCGGTTGGAACTTACTAAATTTCTTCGTGCCAACTTGGATGTGTTCGCATGGACGCATTCTGATATGTATGGGGTATCGCCAAAAATCGCATGCCACGCGCTCAACATTGACCCCAAGTTCACACTAGTAAAGCAAAAGAGGTGCGGCCTGGGTCCAGAACGGTCCAAGGCGTTAAGAGAAGAGATGGATAAGTTACTGGCCAATGGCTTTATTCGTGTTGCAACTTATCCTGAATGGGTGTCTAACCCGATCTTAGTCAAATAGTCCAACGGGAAGTGGCGAACCTATATCAACTACTCGGACTTAAACAAAGCTTGTCCAAAAGATAGCTTCCCTCTGCCCAGAATAGACTAGCTTGTGGACGGAACAGCGAGACATGAAATACTATCATTCATGGATGCATACTCCTGGTACAACCAAATACTAATGCACGAGCCTGATCAAGAAAAGACCAACTTCATCATGATCTGGGATTATACTACTACAGGGTAATGCCCTATGGTTTAAAGAATCCTGACGCAACCTATCAAAGGTTGGTAAATACCATGTTCAAGCGCCTAATCGAGAAAACCATGGAGGTTTACATGGAAGACATGTTGGTCAAATCGCGGGTAGCTGCCAACCATCTGGACAATCTCGCTGAAATGTTCGAAACACTCTGAAAGTATGGAATGAAACTGAATCCACTTAAATGTCACTTCAGAGTAGCCTCCAGAAAATTATTTGGATTTATCATAAGCGCCAGGGGCATTGAAACAAATCCGGAGTAGATAACGGCCCTGCGAAAAGTCCAAGCCCCGAAGAACAAGAGAGAATTGCAAAGCTTGAAAGGGCAGGTTGCAGCTTTAAGCCGATTTGTCTCGAAAGCCACCGACAAGTGCATACAGTTTTTTGATGTGTTAAAGAAAGGAAAGAAAAACTTCGAATGGAATGCGGCATGTCAAACTGCATTTGAAGAGCTGATGCGACACATGGAAGCCCTACCAATCCTGTCAAAGCCAGTGGATGGAGAGGACCTATTCTTTTAGCTAGCAGTCTCACCTCGTGCTTTAAGCGCTGCCCTTGTGCACGAAGAAGTGAAGATCCAACGACCCATATACTACATTAGCAAGTGGTTTACTGGAGCCGAGAAAAATTACCTAAAGTTGGAAAATCTAGCATATTGCCTCCTGATCGCATCTAGGAAGCTACGACCGTATTTCCAAGTGCATCCAATCAAAGTACTAACTGATCAGCCTCTGAAACAAGTATTGTACCGACCTGAAACTTCCGGACGACTTCTCAAGTGGAACATTGAACTGAGCCAATATGATATTACTTATCATCCGAGAAAAGCTATCAATGGGCAAGCGCTGGTAGATTTCATCGTCGAATTTACCATATGGGATGACGAAGAAGAAACACCATCGAAAGTGGAGACACAATGGAAACTCTTTGTTGATGGCACATCTAACAACCTCTATTCGGGGGCGGAAGTAGTGAAACCCCCGAAGGACAAGCCATTTGCTACGCCTTACTCTTGGAATTCCCTGCAACAAATAATGAAGAAGAATACAAAGCATCAATAGCAGGGCTGAAAGTTATGAAGGAACTCGGAATAAAATCCGTCCACATCTACCATGACTCCCAGCTAGTTGTCTACCAAGTAAAGGGCGAGTACCAGGCTCGAGGGGAGAACCTTGCACCGTACCTAACTAAAGTACAAGAGTTGCTGTGCAACATCGAACATTATACCATAAATAATATTTGCGGGAGCAAAACACCAGAGCTGACTACTTAGCTAAGCTGGCAAGCTCCGGAGAAGCTCAATCGTTGGGACTAGTCCCGGTTGAGAATCTGACTGCCCCGAGTATAGACGAAATGGACGTCGACTGGATTATCGAGACCACCACTGAACTGGAAACATGTATGACGCCAATCAGAGACTACTTGCTTACAGAAACCCTTCCAACCGACCAGAATCAACGGAGAAAGCTTCTCCGGAAGGCGCCACGATTCATGATGCAGAATGGAATACTCTACCGAAGGGGATTCTCAACCCCCCTTTTTAGATGCGTGACCGACGACGAAGCTCGACGAATCCTGAAGGAAGTCCACGAAGGCGAATGCGGAGACCATACTGGGGGTCAAACCCTTGCAAAGAAGGTCCTCCAGTACAGATATTTCTAGCCAATAATAAACCGCGATGCAACAAACTATGCCAGGCGATGTGATTGTTGTGAAAGATTCAACAAAATAAAAAGAACTCCCTCAACAGAATTAACACAGATGGTTAGCCTGTGGCCATTTGCGATATGCGGAATTGACTTGATTGGCATACTGCCAATAGCTAAAGGAGGAGCCAAATACGCTATAGTTGCTGTTAACTATTTCATGAAGTGGGCCGAAGCGGAACCACTGGCCACCATTACTACAAAGAGAGTCATTAATTTTTTTACTAAAAATGTTATTTGCAGGTTTGGTGTGCCACAAAAAATCATCAGTGATAACGGGACCCAATTCGAAAGTGCTGAGTTCAAAGATTTCTGCAAACGCTTCCGAATTGAGAAGAGCTTCTCCACAGTTTCCCATCCACAAGCAAATAGGCAAGTGGAAGCAATAAACAAGATCATTAAGTCCACTATCAAAAAGTGACTAACCAAAGCAAAAGGAAACTAGGATGATGAACTTCCACTCGCACTATGGGCTTACATGACAACTCATAAAGCGGCAACTGGACACTCTCCATTCGCCTTGGCATATGGCTTAGAAGCAATGATTCCCGTCGAACTAGAAGTACCCTCGCACCGAAGGCAAAACTTTAATCAGAAGCAAAACGAGCAGCTCCTACTCGAGTCACTAGATATGATTAAAAAAAGGAGGGAAGAAACCGAGTTAAGGACCGTCGCCCACCAAAAAAGGGTCGCACGATACTTCAACTCCAAGGTTCACAACCAAACCTTCGAAATAGGAGACCTCGTCCTCAAACGGATCTATCCCGTACTAGGAACCTTCGAACCAAACTGGGAAGGGCTATATGTGATCAATCAAAAGCTAAGGGATGGAACTTTCTAATTGAAAACCGTCGACGGAGTCTAAATTCCTAGAGCATGGAATAGCGAATCGCTGCGCCGCCACTTCATCTGAAAACTACCTTACAATTTATTTTTCAGCAAATAAGCCATCCCAGGATGCCGGGGGCATTGTAAATAGGCAAAAACTTGCCCAACTTCTACTAATAAAATTTATTCGCTTTTTGAACCAACGAAATTGTGTTCTTAATAGTAACATGCTGAGTCGACGGGGTCAAATCGACTCAAAACCATACAATTGCTACTTGAGAAAGTGGAATCAAGCCCAAGTATGCTCCACTTACACGCCGGGTCGACGGAAGCAAGTCGACTTAAACCATTGGATCGACAGAACCCGATTCCTGCCTTCTAATAACTAGTGTTGCCCCGGCAACATTGCGAAGGCTTAAATGAAAAAGCCGCGCACTTCATAAGCCGTGCACTAACTCTTAAAACACAAAATCCTCGCATTGCCCGAAGATAGGAAACGCTGGGAAGTCTCGAAAGCCGCGCACTTCATAAGCTACGCACTAACTCTTAAAACATAAATTCCTCACGTTGCCCAAAGACAGGAAACATTGATAAGCATAAAAATCCATGCATCTCGTAGGCCACGCACTAACTCTCCAAGCTGTGAAATCACGCTCTTAAAACATAAACTCCTCACCTTGCCCGAAGATTGGTAACATTGAGAAGTATTTCAAGTACCGAAATTGCCCCGGCAATACCAGGAAACTCATCCATCGCAGGAATTGCGAAGATCAACCCACTCCCATCATCGGGGGTAACGGGCGCGACTCCAACAAAATCAGAATGCTACGAACCAGCAAAAAAGGCCAGTTGTTGACACCCTATGATAAACTGTAACATTTAGCATTAATAACGTTTAATTACTCATAGATAACTCGTATGATGTGCACACCCGACGCAATGAAGTGCATATTTGAAGTTGGCAAAAATCCGAAGAAATGATACTCATAAGTACCAACTCACACTTTTGAGAAGTGATAAGTGGTTTAACTTCCAAAAATTTGCAAAGATTATTCATCAAGTTAATCTCGTAACTGTATGCTCATGAATTTTCTAATAGTTAATCTCATAACTGTATGTTCTGCACTAAGTTTACGTTTTCGTGTACATTTTAAACATGCATATGTTACACACCTTCTAGAGTCGGATAAAAGCATAGATTGGAAAACTTGTAAAAGGAAAAAATCGAATTGTGACTTTAGTCAAATTCCAAGTTTTGGCAAGCAAATTATTCGACCCACAAGTTACCAGTCGTTTGTCAAGTATTTGAAGTAAACAACCCTATGAACTAGGGGGCATACATCGGCACCTAAATAAAAAAGTTATGCTTAAAAACAAAAATTTCACATTTCACAAGTTCTGTTACTCCAAATAAAGAACCCTAACAGTAATCACAGGACTAGATAAAGTGAAATGGAAGTAGACAAAATAGACATAAGTGCACAATATACATATGAGCAAATAAGTAAAGGTACAGTCAAAATATCAACAGTATATTACTTATAATTTTCTTCTATACAAGGTCAAAATGTGGGGGCTATCCCTACACAATACCAGCAACAAAAGAAAAGGTACAGACGGCACAACGAAAACGCAAAGTGCACTCTGCACTTGAACAAAACAATGCAAAATGAATCAAAACCAGATCAGCAACCACCCAAGCTTCTCGGCGCTTCTTTCCACCACTCCCCTTCCCACCTTTTGTTCAAAAATTTTGCTTCACCTCAGGAGTGGTGTCATTGCCAGTGATGTCGATGATCTCCTCAGTGCTGATGTCTTCTTCCTATTCTGTAACTTTTTCAAAAGATTCGCCCTACGTTTTGGGCTTCCGAGATCTGCGGGAGCTCTTAGAAGCCTTTATTGCTTCAACCTTCTGTTTACTAACCGTGGCCTATTGTTCTCGGAATTTGCACAGCTGCTCGATCTGAGCTTCTTACTCCTGATCTTTGCTCGCCGTGAAATCACCCTCCAAAGATGTGTACGGGTCATCCAAACCATGCAGTGCGGCGATCTTATCGGATTCCGGCCTCGGCTGCGAACCAGACACGGACAAGGCGACCGAAGCAGGTACAGAAACAAGCATGGAAGCAGTAGAGATAGCAATAAGCCCATGCATCGAGGAAGCCGGCCGATCGACAAATAAGGAGGACGGACCTATAAGATCAAAAATGAAAGCGTTAAATTCGTCCTTCTCTTGCGGCGTGAGATGAAAATTCTCAAACTTGGGAGAAGCAAGTAGATTACCTGCACCAGAGAATTGATCGAGAATGTCAACCTCATATTCACCGCCTTCACCCTCCTTCGACGGTTCCACAATCCAAGGGGAAGCTTCAAGCCCAGAACTTGCAAACAGATCGCGGGGTTGCCTCGATGGTTCACAGGTACCGGAAATAAAAGGCTTCGGAAGCGCTTCGGTAGTTGCTATCGTGGTAGCACCGGCAGCCTCCTTTTCTCTCTCAATCCGCAAAATCTCCCAGCCTTCTAGCAGTACCTTTTTTGATTCTTCGTTGAGATAGGCATTCTCTAGCTCTTGCTCGGTATAAGCATCTCCGCTATCACGGAAACGGGTCAAGATTTCCTCCCAAACCACAACGAGAGTGCACGGGAATTTTGGGCCTAAATAACTAAGACTCCCCTAGTGCAACAGGGAGTTGACATAAAAGTTCAAGATGGTCTCATCCATCTTCCTTTCAAAGGTATTTTGAAGCTCCAGATAATCCGCCATAACGGTGGCCTTCTCAACTTCAATGCGAGCCTTATCAGCGTTAAGCTACGCAACTTGATCCTATAGCCTAGTGATTGTCTCAGCTTGGTCGGAGTTGGTCTTATTCTACCAATCTACGATAAGGTCGCGATCGGAAATGGTTATCTTTTGGGCCTTAATTGTCACGATGCAAGTTGCCACCTCCTCTTTCTATTTGGCCTCTTCTGCATGAGCCTTCTTAATTTCTTCCCTGTAAACGATCTCTATTCTCTCGTGAGCCTCTTTGAGCTCTTTCAGCAAGCTGGCGTTGTCCTGCTTTCTTGAAGCGCTGCATCCTTTTCCTCTTCCAGCTGTTTGATTTTAGCGTCGCGTTCCATTAATGCTCTTTCAAAATCGTCTTTCTCCAATTCGAAGGAGAAGATTTCTTGATAGTTGTTGCGGTTCGTATGCGCCAGCTATTTGCATAATTTTCCCCCATACGGCCTGTTCTAAACCGTTTTGGATTGCCTGGAGGTGGGGCATATATGTATCTCTACGAACTGGATGAAGATCACGATCAAACTTAACCCCCCTTAAAAATCACCCGGGGAGCGCTTCCTCAGGCCTAGGAGGACCAAATGGAAGAACATAGGTAGGTCTTTAGTGAAGGCGTGAAGAACCGGGGGCAAGAGCTACATGAGATGATGGAGCTAGAATTGAAGATGGAATGTGGACAGAAGATATGGGGATTTCGAAACCAATCGAGGCAGGTGCCAGAGCGAAGGTCTATTGTTTTGAAGAATGGAAACCGCGATTAAACTTTGACTTTTTCAGTGGCTCCTCTCTCTCATCGAAGGTCTTCCTCTTTTCGTACCCACCTTTGTACACTCGGCCCCGTTACCTCTCGTCTCGATAATGAGTTTCAGCCTCTAAGTCTTTTCTTCTCCGATATTCCTCCTCCGTTTCATGGGGCTGATAACGGTCGGAAGACCATTTCGACCAGGGCTAGGAGTTAGTGAATTTTTCGAGATCATCATAGAGACCATGTCCTCTCATGGTACCTGACATGGAAGATAAATAAGGAGCCTTAGAAACGGAAGATAAACATGAAAAGTATGTGTATAAGTGAGTGTAGCACTAGTGAAATGTGTAATGTGTTTGGGAGGAGAGCCTAAAATGACGTCACAAACCGGATCGGGTAGGCATCGCGGAAGGAATCAGATCCACTTCGGGTGCAACACGGCCGGAATGAGGAGACACCTCCTCAAACTTGAAGTCTTCCCCCATGAGCGCATCGAAATAAACGTAAACATTGATCAAATCTCCAATGTCAATGCCAACGTCCTTACTCAAAGAATCCTGACGTCGTCTGAATTCAAGGGCACCACCTTTACCACTCATGTCTGGAGGAGGCAATCTCGGAATAATAGGACTCATCCCCAGAGTCTCATCGCATGATTCAGAATCGTCATCGTCAGACTCTTCATAAAATGCATCACTAGAAGTGGACTCATCGCTACTACTCCCAATCTCTCCCTCCTCTTTTTCTATATCTATCACAGCCTTGCCTTCCCATTGGTTAAATTCCTCTTCCTCTTCTTCTAGAATCGAAGGCATCTTAACCAGGCTACTGGCCTCCACCGCGGCGTCTTTTCCTTCGTGAGTCTCTTCAACCGACTCGCCGGACAGGCCTTCCCGTTCTTGAAAAGCACCCTCTTCAGAACCATAAGATGAGGAGGTCAATCGCGTGCGTACCATGGATCGAGAAGGAGACGGGACTTTCACTCGAAATGTGGATCTCTACGGATGCAACAGTCTATACCGAAGCAAGTGTTCGTCAGTTAACAAGACCTTAACGAATCTTTCTCCAACATCGATAGCCTTCAGGGGTCGGAAAACTTTATCGAGAGACAAGTCCTTGTTCAGCCTCGAAATAACTGTAAGAATCATTCGACTTGTTAGAAATTCCGTAATAACACACCGGAGCTCAATGAGTAAGAAAGGGAACTTACCCCCCATTGTCTAAAGACAGTTGAAACCCTCAGGACATCTAACAAAGAAGTATTGGGTCTTGAATTGGGATAAGTTGCTCTGTAGTCGCAACACAATTTTACGATTACTCTGGGCCTCGATTACAACCAATATAGGACACTCATCTCTTCTTTTGAATGAAAGAAAGTATCTCAACTCGTCAAAGGTTGGTGCAAGATAGAATGTTCGCATGAAAAGGACGTGCAGATAAGTTAAGATGGCATAGCCATCGGGATGAATCTGAAACAGAGCAATCCCTAAGTTTGAGAGGCTCTCTCTCAAGAAATCGTTAAAAGGGGGCACGGCTCCATTCAAGCACATATACCGATAACAAGCGGTATATCCTGGGGTCGGGATATGAGCGAACTCATCCTTCTCTAGGAGGCGCACAACTTCCTCCGGGATGCCGTGTTGCAGGCAGATATTTTGCAAGACTTTGGCAGAGATCACAGAAGAAGCTCTCTCTGGCGGATTTAGAAGGACTTTGAAATTAGGAGGAGTCCGGTCCATGACCGTACCAAATGGAACTAGCTGGCCATACTCAGCCTATGAAGTAGAAGAAGGAAGGGCGACAGATAATGACTCGACCTCTGAAAGCGTAGGACTTCTTCCGTAGACTTGCAACGAGAGGACGGTGCTTCTTTCTAAACAACAGAACTTACACCCGAAATGGTTAGGTTATTCAACTCTAAAATAAGAACTCTCCGTACTACATTTGAATTCCGAAGAAAAATCGGCTCGTATTGATGTGTCAGGCTTCAAGTATGTACCGGGGCAAGTGTGATGTGTTATCTATCGGTGGTGGGCTCAGTGTCCTGAACACTACAAACGCGCTACCTCGTGTAGATAGTACGCTCGTAGTTGAGAGGTGAAAGGACTTCCCGTATCACTTATTTTTTGAAATTACTTCTCCTACACTTACCCGTTACCGATTAACGATCGATAACAGATCCGTCTTCTGAAATGACACGAAAAGTCCCTTCCAGTACATGTACATCGTGCGTGCGAAAGAAAGCAAAATCGAGTCGAATCTTCGGAAGGACTAAACCAATTCACAAAGTGTCATGTAGTATCGGCTATGGGACCCTACGCAAGTCAATTCTGGATCAATGGACGAAGACAACAAAATATGTCAAGCATCGGGGCAAGGCCCGAATATTGTTCCGTGAAGAACTCAAGATTTGATTTACTATCTTCCTCCAATAAGCCGCAATCAACTCAAACTCTTCATGACTAACACCGTGAATACAACTTTGCCGCCAAAACGACAAATCAACGTTATGATCAGCAAACCCACCTTGAATCAATAATCAAGAGGCAAGGAAGGTTGAAACTCTCGATCTAGCGACCTAAACAGTGGATCGACGGTGACCCATGCAAGTTGACGAGCTAAGGGATGGATCGGCGGCGATCTAAGGTAGCGGGCAAACCTAGGGTTTGGAGATAGCAGCAAAAGAGGATTGGAAAGACGATGGTGAAACTCTAGGGTCGGCGGCGAAGTAAGGCCGGTGGTGTCGGTGGAATCACGGTGGAAGTTTGGGTCGAATCACTGGAGTGATGGATCAAGTCGTTAAGGGTAGCTTGGATAGCAGAGGAAGTTCGGAGGAATGGGTCGTAAGGAGTGAATAGAGATGAAATGGCTCGGCCCAAGGTGCTTCAATAAGAAGGAAAACACACAGAAAAAAATGCTAAGTAGTCGGGTCGCTAGCGATCCATCAACTATGGATCGCCAACGATCCATCAGCTATGGATCGCCAACGAACCACAGGGTTGCTTGCTTACAACCTCAAATTTTCCTTGCGGTGTCTACCTGCTACTTCGAGACACTCCGAAAAGTTACAGAGCGAAATTTGGTCTTTTCTAGCAAGCGATGGCAATCCAAGGCAAAACTCGGCAAGCGACAGTCTAGTCTAATTCAAATTCATGGAAGTGTAATATGACTACTTGAAATTCAACAAACAAAGGCTAAAAAGCGATTATTTCCAGAGCACGCCTTGTTTTCAATGAAGACATACTTTGGGGGGCAAATGTTATCCAGGTTTTTCATCCAGCTGGATCCAAGAGAAGTTGAAGCAACTTAGTCGAGTCAGAACAGCCCAGAAGTCAACCAAAAGAACTAAAGTAATGAGCCAAAGAAGGCCAAGAAAATGGAACGGGAGAACTCACTAAGGACATGGTATGCTAGCGATCCATGACCTATGGATCACTAGCAATCCATGGGTTTAACTCAGGAGTATTCAAAGCCTCTTGTATCACAATTCAATCCATATTATAGAAACAATGGCTGAGTTTGACGAGATTCCGAGTTAGTTTGATCAAGAGACAAGCATTCACCTCGCCCAATTAGCAGCTAAATACAACCGGCAAGTAAACCGTCATCAAAACAATGCATCGTGCAACAAGACTACATGAACAACATCAATATAGGACGACAAAGACACTCAAGACACCAAGGTGCAGAAATAAGATAAGTGTATGGATCTCTAGCGATCCATGCACTATGGATCGCCAGCGATCCATACATCATTATTGGGTCGCTGCGGCTCAAATGGAATAGAGCAAAGGGACGTGCTAAGGAATTGGCTTGCATACTCAATGGATCGCTAGCGATCCATAGACAAAGGATCGCTAGTGATGCATGCTTTTGGATCTGGTCGCTGCAGATCTCCCACTATTCCTTCATGTGATCATCTACAAGCATCTGGTGAACGGGCTTGGCCCAGTGCCTCTCCAATCTTTATAAATACCATCCTACCTGCAACACAAACGAGATCTTCTCAGGACTAGTTGCTGAAACTCTACTTGAAGCTTTCTTCACTCCTCACCTCCGTTACAACGGTCTTCAAAGGAATTCACTGTGATTCTCTAATGGATTCCAACCTTGGAGATCCAATCTAGCTAAGGATATTCAGGAGGTTTGTAATCAAACACAAATTATAACAGCAATCAGTCAACAATAAAAACTATAAAGTGGACGTAGGCTTCGTTAACAGCCGAACCACTATAAAAATTCTCTTGTTTTCTTTCTATTTCTGCTCTTTTACATTTATTCTCTATAATATTGCTCTGTAAGAATTGGGCTGGTGCTTTCTCACTCAAACTAGGGTGTTGATCCATATTTTGGGTTAACATTTTGGTGCTTTCACTGAGAAACCAACTCGGGGTTCAGATCTAGCTATCTACTTTGGATTGGACATGTTTAGAAGTTAGATCCTCAATCTTTGCTTGAAGAATCTATTGCTTGGAATCAATGGCTCCAGGAAGAAAGAGGACTGCCTCTGGAAGGTCCAGAGAGGCAGTAGTAGCTGGGGAAGATATGAATCATCAACAAACTGAAGTAAATGGTGTCAACGTAGGTGATCAGGCGCCAGCATCTTATAATCAACACGAAGTTGTGACAAGAGACAAGTTGAACAAAATGGCCGACGAAATCAAACAAAAAATGGAAAGCAATCAGAGAGCTCTGATGGATAAGCTCAAGTGCAAAGATTACTCGACTTTGGGAGGTAAGTCATTTCTTAGAACAGAGTCTTCCATCGAAGTGCAGGATTGGTTGGATACCTGCATGCATATCTTTGGTGATATAGTGATTGATGATGCCACGAAGAGGAAGCTAGCATCTAAACAGCTTCAAAGGCAGACCATGAACTGGTGGAATGCCAATATTGTTGCTACACCCGAGGTTTAGTTCACTAAGGACCGGTTCAAGGTCCAGTTCGAGGAGAAATTCATTTCGGCTGCTTAGAAGTTGGTGCTATTTAGGAGATTCACTAATTTAAAGCAGGGAGACATGTTTTTTTCTGTATACATTGCTGAGTTCGATGCTTTGTCGATGTATGGGATGTCTTTTACTAATACTCCATTGAGGAAGAATGAGAAGTTTATTATGGGTTTGGATGACTATTTGGGAGAGAAGCTAGTAAATCATATTGATGAGCCATGTGAGAGACTTGTCAAGAAAGCTCTTCATCAGGAGAGTTTATACCCTAAGTCTAAATTAGCTGTTATCGTTAAAGAAGAGCCGAAAATGCAATAAAGTGGTGGAGGCAAGAGGAAGAAGTGGTTTGGAAAGAGGAAGCAATCTCAGGGGAAGGATGCTCGAAAGAAGGTTAAATAGGATCCTATTTGCTATGGTTGTGGAGATAAGGGTCGCTTGATCAGAGATTGCAAAATCGATGGGAAGAAGAAGTGTTACAACTGTGGAAAGCATGGGCATATACTAAAGAATTGTTTGGAACCATTTCAAGAGAAACAGGTTGTGAACGCATATGCATTAGACGTTGTTCCGACTACGTCGCGTGCTCCCTCAGCAAAAGAGAAGGGGAAGGGCGTTGTCATTTAAAGTATGCTTTCCCTTTATGATGTTCCGATATGTGTTTTTTTCGATACCGAGGCTTCACATTTCTTTATATCTAGTGACCTAGTAGATAGACTAGGATTGAAACCTGAAATAGTCGATCGTCTATTGATTGCGACGAACTCTGTCGAAGGCTCCACTAGCCTGTATATGGTTTTTCGTAGTTTGGTCTTATCGTGTCATAGATTTTCTTTTGTTTGCGATTGTTTTATTCTTAACTTCGCTGTGTTTGGGATTATCTTAGAAATGGACTAGCTAAGGAAGTACATAGCAGTAGTGGATTGCGAGGTAGGATCGATTTCACCCTGGGGGGCGAATAGGGTGATACTATTAATTATAAAATTTTAATGCGGAAGTATGTAAAATAATTTCAACACAGATATAGCAGAATAGTACCAGCACAGATAAATGCAGAAGAATAAATGCAGAAGTAGAACAACACAGATTTACCGAGCTTCGGCAAAACCCTGCCTACGTGCTGCCCCCAAGGTTTCTACTAGAAATTAAGTAGTTAGATGCTTACACACGTAAACTCGTGACACCCGCTATCGACTAACCTAACTCTACGCTCAAAACCCTACCACAACTCAGCCACTGAGTTGCGAATTCTCGAACTACACCACCGTAGTTCGTCCACTAGTCACACGACTAGACTTTACAAATGTTTAAACAAGAAATACAAAATTTAAAAACAATTTAAAAACAAAACCCTAATTTAAAAATTAAAGCCCAAATTAATTTAGAGAGGCCGACCCTAAAATAAATTATGTATAAACAATTGTCCCTCTACTCCTTTTATTTCTTCAGCCTGGTATCTCTTTCCTTGTGAAAAATGGCGGCTTACTATTTTCATTGCTCGTTCATTCTGAAATTAGGGCTTTTGAATTTCGAAGAGGCCGACTTCAGTTGCTCGATCGAATGAATGATTTATCATGTCGCTTGTTTTGTCGATCGTACGTTTCTCTGATTTGCACATGGCTCCTTGAAATTCGTCGAGTTCGATATGACTTCGGTATGTAATTTCCTTTTTGTTTTTCTAAATAATTTGCTTGAACTCTATGATTTAGAACGATGATGTTAATTGTTTATTTAGGATTCGAATTCCTATTTCTTCGTTCGTATACAACTAGTTTGAATTCGTCACTTGCTATGCTTTGGCCATTCGATTTTGTATGGATGTTTGTGATTTTTTCTGACTTGTTCATATTCGTATATTTCCTATTACTTGATTCTCACGGTTTTGATTTTGAACTTGCTCGACTTCCTTGGTCACCACGGCTTTGTGAATTTGAACTTGGATTTTGTTCCATTCTTTATGATGTCGATTTTGGTCATTTGTGTTAAACTGGACTTGTTCAAATAAAAGTTCCTGCGACATTGACTCGATTTTACACTGCTACCTTTTTCCAGCTTGATCAATTTGAATTTTACTGCAACTTTATCAAGTGTACTGCTGTGTGCATGTCGACATTTCATATATATATATCTTGTTGAACTTGTAGCATACTTAGTTGCTTGACCATATGCATTTTGCTGTTTTAACATTTTGTAGTATGTTGCTTGAAGTCTGAAAGCATTTGTACTGTACTGTCTGCATATCAACTTGTTAAAGTCACTGTAGCATTCATTGTTGAGGCTACACTTGTATATGATTCAATTTGAGCTTGCATTGTTTAACCGCACTTCCCTGTCTACTGCCTCTGGTCATTGCATATGGCTTTGAGTCTTCTTGCTTCGAGTCATGTAAACTTGTTATATACACTTGGTTTACCTGTCCACTGCTTGACTCGAAGTCTGGTCTTCATGTAGCTTGTCTGCACTTGTGTTCAGTCTGCTTTGGAGCTTGTTGATGGTTTGAGTTGCTCTGACCAGTTGAATTATTGACTGTACAGTCTGTACTTGTATTGTTGAGCTGCTGTCTTACTATGATCTGGTTTGATTGCTTTTGAGTTTTTGAATTGCATTCACTATACATATACATATACATACATACATACATACATACATACATACATACATACATACATACATACATACATACATACATACATATATATATATATATATGCAAACAGTATTGTGCTAGCATTCTAACTATTTGGTGAACCACTTCTTATGTGCATGTTGCATATTCACTTGGTTAAACATGTGCACTTTGTTGGTTCATGTTGTAGCTTGACTTGATTACTTGTTTCTCTGACCAGTCTGGGTTCAAGTGTACATTCGAATTTTTGGTCGAGGCTGTGTTGTATGTATCTTGACCCATAGTTTTGTATTGCACCTAAGTTAAATCCACTGTAAAGCTCGGTTTTGACCTTGTGCTTAATATCGTGACTTAATATTTATTTCACTTGAGTTGAACCCGGCTTTTGATTTGGGTTTGACCTTGTGCTCACCTGTCCCTGTAGTTTTATCAAGTGTATATTGGTGTGCACGACCTTGTGGCATGTACAGTGATACACTGTGCATGTCACAAGCTGTTCGTGTATGATGAATTCAAATTTAAATGATGACGAACAATCCAAATGACTAAGGAAAATAATATTTTCAAAATACACATTTTATTTTACACTGTACAAATATTTCTTTTTCAATTTTACCGCGTCGGTGTGTATTTTGTAGATAACTCAGATGTTGGATTCAATCTGTAATAGAGTTGAAGATAAATACGAGTGAATGAGCGATATGTAGTCAGGTGCAAATGTAAATTGAAAATTGTGATGTAGTCAAATCTGTATTGTAATTGAAATTGTATATATATAGTAAGAGCTCAGATTTGTACTATTTAAAATTGTAATAAAATATTTGTTTGAATAAAATATCTGTTTGAATTTAAATTCTGTGTCAATTATTTTATTCACCAAATATTTATTTAATTATGTGAAAAATAAAATAGTACATTAACAAATACATTTAAATGAATATATATATTTTTATTATCATCAAACAAAAATCATATACTAGCATATTCAACAAGAAGCTGTTGGGTGAAAGTTTTGATTTTTGAATGTTGCTTTCTGTTCTTTTGTTTAAAAGAAATGGAAATGTAAAAGAAAGAGAAAAAAGAAAAGTCATAAGTGTTGAATTGTCCAAGGGTTGATGTTAGTTTTATTTTGCAATTTCGGCATCTTGATACACAAAATCTCGTTCGTGTACGAACCGCGAACAACAAATCAAAAATTTGATCGCGTAAAAAAGTACGACATGATCTCAAAACAACTATAAAATACACTAATTATCTTATTCCATAAAATTTCAAAAATACCATCATTTGTCGAAAAATACGTCAAACGATAATTTAAATATTTTCCAAATTAAAAATTATGAAAAAATCCTATAAATTAAATTAAAATTACGACTTTAAAAATCGAGTCATTTTATTAAAAATTGATTTTCTTATTAGTTAACACATTTGATTCAAATCTGAATAATCAAACTGCTCATAAACTGGTCGAGCGCAAATAATCAAACAATACATGATAATAATAGAATATTACCATTTTCCAACAAACAAACACATTATAAATAACTATATCAGTTTACTGAAAATTATTTTTTCTTATATAAAATATAAAATCGAGGCAAATAAATTTCATTTGCCTATTTTCAAAAATAATACCATGTCGGTTTGCCTTGTTCAAGTATTTAGAAACCACAATCGATAATGTGGAATCCTACATACCGACCAGAATTCATAAACCATTCAACAAATAAACCAACGCAATATAAAACATTTTTATAACACCAACAAATACGCGCTCTCATACACACACATGTATATATACACGCTCAAACTTATTCTAGGCTATCACTAACCCTATCTTAAATGAGTTTACTACACCAAAGCCTAAGTAGTTGCTCAACCTAAACTTTGATCCACTTGTAATGACTTACATGTTCGACCCACAAAAGTTGACACTAATACATCTACGATATTCATGTGCTGAACATCCAAGTGCTGGAAAGACAGATTGTTAGGAAAAATGGAATAAAGGGCAAAAAAGAATCTAACATCGTGATGAGTAACATATAATAAACAAAATATCTTTACAAAAGAAAACTATAACATACATACATCAATCAGGTTAAACTAAGCTATCATCATCCAGGACAATTATAATAGCTTGTCCTCACAAATGATGATAAATACAAATCAACAAATGCAGGGGAAATAAAATATACGTGAATATGTCTTGGAGACATCCAGCTCATCTACTGAAGCACCAAAGCATTCAAACTAAATCTGCAAATATACCAGGGCTGACCCGAGCATTATGAGAAACTAATGCCTGAATAAATTTGATAAACCAACATGAGAAACACACATCTTATGAACTTTAATGTTATAAAACCTTTCAAAATAAAGGTATCTCGTAAGACCATGCCGCACATAAACACAGACGGGTTTTTTCCTTATGATAACCAAACCATTTCATAAGAAATTTTGTGATATTGTAATAAATGCCTTGGGTTTAAAATAAATATTGAATCGTAGCAATAATGGTTCCATTAATTACATTCTAGCATAATAAGTATACAACCAACTCCATAAAGATACATATTAAAAATGGATTTCATATAATGACAAGGCTGCTGAGGTACCATCTGCCATAGTACACCGCTAGAAAAATGTACCGAGGGCCTCACATGGACCTCTTGCAAATCAGGACTGGCCTACCACATACTAGATAGTATCGAATATGTCACCACCTCGGTTGTGGCCAACAACCATAACGGGCCCTGAGCATACATAAATCCATATATATCGATCTACGTCGGGTGATGACCAATACCCTAATGGTAGCGAACCACATAGCCCCGAAGCATATCCCCTGTTTTCGTTATTACTAGGTGTGAGGTTAGAGGCTAATTTTTACCTTTTTAGAAAATCCCACGTGGAATGTTAACACTGCCCTCCAAGCAACAATACAATGTTAGCATTCATCGATACAATTTGATCAGGATAAAAACAAACCGAATGCACCACTTCTACTACACCCTTTTTGGAATCACCCTCAAGATTAGTAATAAGTAGCCCTTGCACTTCAAAGAACTCTGTCTTCGATTCCATCATCTTAAAGATGTCTTCAATTTGAATGCTGATGCTAGTTCGAAGTGTGTTTAAGATAATATATCCAATCCCATTCTCTCCGAACCTACAACGATAATTTCAAAATTGGCCAAGGTTTGATATTTAGTTATTTAACTATCAAATATAAAAACAATCCAACCAGAGATTAATTCCATAGGAACCCAACACTAGTCAAGTACATAAGCAAGCACTAAGCCTCTTTAATTAATCCTTTCATTAATTAAAATCTCCTTTCAAATATTTGTATTAAAATACCTTTTTCAAAAGATATATTCACAAACCGTCCCTACTCTTTTCAATACCTAAAAAATATTCCGACACTTATCTCAACTTTATAAGCATACTCACAAAATATTTCACTTTCAATACTTAAAAAACTTTTCCATATAATTATATCAATAGTATAAGTATATTCACAAAATACGACATTTCCAATACTTTGAAAATGTACCCATATACTTATATCAACGGTATTAGTATATTCTCAAGTCTTACAAAAGATTTCATTTTCCAAAACCTAAAAAAATGAAATTTTAAAACATTAATAACAATAAATTCATAACACTTTTTTCTTTCGATGTAAGTAAAAGGATCGTATGGAAATTAGACCAAATATACTTAACAACACTTTTTGATTTCAAACAGTACTATCCCTCGATTAACAATGAAATCAGATTTGTAAGAAAACTATCCTTACCTCGACATACATCCTTTATAACACCTCGCATTTTTACGTTAATTAATTAAAATAGAAATTAATTAATAAATAATAAACTGTGAAAAATAGAATTTTTACAAATTTTGGAATTTGGCTACGAGACTTATGCCATTGGATTTGTGGCAATTTTCTGATCAATATTTATATATAAACACTTCCCATTGGAGTTCAAACGAAAAAGCTATTAGCATTTGAATTTTCGTAGTTGGAAATAATTATATATGTAATTAAGGAAATAATTTAAAATCAATTAATGATTGATTAACACCATTAAAATTAACAATAACTTAATGTTTGAGAAATGTAATTAAGTTAAGAGATAACATTAATTTGACAGTAAGAGAAAGAAATCAACAATGGAATCAAAACGCATCAAAATACACCGAATTGGCCCAAATAGGTCGACCATAACCTACCATAGGTTGACCATTAGCATTTGATTATGGGTCCAAGGCGGTCAACCTGAAGGGTTTTGAAGGTGGTAGTTAGTCTTGGTCATGTGGCCTTGATCTAATTCAGTTCCATCCGATGGTTAGCACTGATTTGAACTTCCATAAATTAGGACCTAGGGCTTCACTACCAACTCGCTATTTTTATAATGAGCGCAAAAGCTCTGTAACTTTCTCTTCTCCTCCAAAATTTCTAAATACATAGAAATAGAATAGATTGCAAGTATACAATTTGGAAAAGAATAAGAAAGGATAGAGGATATAAGTTATATTCAAATCAGGTTGCTACATCAAAGGTAAACTTTTAGATTTGGTCCTAATTAATAAATCTAAGTATCCTTTTCCAAATCCAATTTCTATTGAAATCTGAATAAATATAGTCTGTGGATCCGTAAAGAGTCAAAACGTGGAGAATATAGAAAATAGGGTCAGATTGGGATTACATATAGAGATTTAGGAGCGCTAATTAAAGGTCTGTGGGTATATTATATATTTTTATATAATTCTAGCTTATAACGTTGCAAGTCTATTCCTATATGTTTGAGAAGTGAATATAAGTTGCAATAATTTCGTAAATGTGAAAAGTTGAGATATGAACTTGCCTATGTAATTACATAATGATTAGTTTTAATTCTACAATCGCATAATGATTTTTTTTATTTCTGTAGTTACATAATGATTAGAATTGTTAGTTTCTGCGTCGGATTTATTAACTGAATATAATGAATTGAGATTCCATTTTATTTGATGTTGATGAATGAAACTGAAAATAAAGCTAACCAGACTTTTGGTATTTTGGTCACATTTTAGTTTATTGGAATGTATATTATTAGAAGTGGATTTACATATATTATCAAATCCAAACTTAACAAAAGTGTGATGTTTGAAATGACAAGTAATCAATATATACTTGTAAAAAAGAAAGAGATACATAAAATAAAGATGATTACCATATTTTATACTGTCTATTTAAATAAATAAAAGGGAATTTCTTGTAATTACAAACATCACATAAACCATCTCTTTAGGATAAGATATGGAAATTTACCGTGTAACAGTGAAATTGTTAAAGTTTGATTCCATTTATTAAAATATAGTAAACACCAAAAGTGGAATATTAAAATGAGAATGTAGCTTAAAGGTTAATAAAATGGAAACTAATGAAAAGGTAAATCTGGAATATACGCAAGAAAAAGAAATAAGAATGGGGATATAAATAAAAGGCTGAACTAATGAATGTTGTAGCAACGATATTAATGTCTGAAATTGAGAAGTGGTAAATAAAGTTAATGAAATAAAAGTTAAATGCATAGTAAGACTGAAGACTTAAATTCAGACATAAAAGATGTTGTGATAATAAAAAAAATAAAAGAAAAATAAGTATACATAAGTCTAAAATATGTATATAAGTAGCCTCGGATATGCATTTATGACGGATGTGAATAATTATAAATTGTTTGTTATAGCTATAATGGACCAATGGCTGAAGGTCTTTAGACTGGGTTGGAATGCAAAAAACATATCCAACCAATATGACCTATGGTGAGTATACGATTTCATACTAGAGGGGTACCCTTAGGTCTGAACTATGCTTATTGGCTTGATTATAAATTTTCTTTTATAATTATGTCGAGTGCACGGTCAAATTAGGTCTGCTTAAAAGTTTTTAAGTATGGGTATTACCTTGATTGCACTAGGCAATCTAAATAGACGGTGAGTGATCTCTTCCGCCCACCAGGATTGGTTCAGTTAGGTTATGCAACGCAATAGTTTTCCATTATTTGGTTTGATAGGGCAAGGCTAGTTAACACATACAACGGTTCCGGAAAACATGGATGGGGTGGTGGTGCGTGGAGCCTAAAATCCACGATAAAAAGCAGCCAAGGGTACGAAAAACGTTGGCATAAGTGATGAAAAATCCCCGAAGCATTAGGACTTTATGGACTGAAGGTCGTAAACTGAAGGTCGTTGGTTCGCACGGTAGGATTTCCTCGATAATACGATAGTGATAGATCTTTACGAGGTGTTGAGCGATTCATACTAGTAGAGATAGTATCCGGGTCCATTAGCAGACTTGGGGTGTATATATTTACCAATATAGACATAGATCTACATGGTATTGATGGGTACGGTTCGTACATAGCAATGAAGTCGTAGCGACTAATAATAAAATCTAACATAATATGAAATATTGAACAATCAACATAAGCTAGTGTTATGTATAAGATGTATAATTTACCAGTCACCAGAATTTTGTTCTGATCCCCTCCACATTACAATCCACGGGATTTAGAAGGGCGGTTACTGGTGTTGATTTGGAGCTGTTGTCTGGTTGAGGCCCTTGACAATTGAGATGTAACAACCCGAGTTCCAGTGGGTCCAGATTTTTCGCAAAAATGCTAAAACCCAAGCCCACTGAAACCCGAGTTGGGAATCTGGTATCTTGCAAATAGGCAAAGACAAATATATCAGAGCTCAATTAAATATCTCACAGCGTAATTGACTAGAATATAATAGTAAGTAAATACTCACCAATATAATAACACTTTCTAAACAAGTGTCTTAAAGCTGGGAAGTCTCTGCCATCTACCTAACCTGTAGGATGTTATGAGGAGGGGGTCAGAACAAAGTTCTGGTGAATGGATAAATTATATACTTCTAGGCTTAATTCTACATATATCGTTTTATTTCCATTTACTCTTATATTTGGTTCATTAGGTTACAATACTCTCACCTCTTTTCGTGAACCGTGCACATCTACTCCATAGTAGATTAAAACCCTGATAACTAATATATACATATATGTAGCTATATGCCCAATGACTATATTGGTCCTAGGTACCACCCATGGTACCTTCCGTATCCTCCTCGAAAGGGGCTCCATCGTCTTGCTTCAAGAGCGTTCCGTAACTACATCTGTAAATGACTGATTCGTAAGGCCTACAATACAGATGCTTCGTCGTCTTGCTCCGTGAGCATTCTGTAGCTACATCTATAAAGGATTGCTTCGTAAGGCCTACAATACAAATTCTCCACTACTTACTTTGAAAACGTAAATTGCGTCTGCACTAGTCTATGCTAGTGCTCGGACATCCACAATGTACCACTCAGTGTGTACATTGAGGACTATGTAATCGTTCTGTCTACTATCTGAATCCCACCAACAAGGTCTACCTTGTACGAAATTCAATCGAGGATTCTCTATATCTATAAAGGACTGCTCCGTTAGGCCTACAATACAGATATTCTAGTTGGTCTATCTCTTTTTCATCATGGCTATGGCCCTACGCAGCCACCCCTCAACTAACCGAAAGACTTCTAAAGAGTTAAGTGGTCGTGCCCTACTGCAAACAATCTAACATCCAAATGGTGGTGCCCCTCATCCAATGTCTCGATAGTGAAAGAATCATTGGCCTGTTGGTTTAACTCTAGTCTTTCCCGAAATCGCTCTTGGTCTTGATGCTGGCTAATATCCGCATGCGACTATCCTTAAACTTACTTGCAAGTACCAGCCATACGAATACCCTACTCCGAACACCAAGCCCTTCTGACTGCTTACAAAGGTCTGCTTCGTTCGGCCTATAATGCAAATGCAGTCAAGGCATACTCTCTTAATAGAACACTTACAGACCTGCCTCCAGGGGAGCGGCTTCGTTAGGCCTACCCAGAGGGCCATCCTAGAGTATCCACACGTTCCGTTGAAGTCTCATGCTTCCTTGAAGCCCAAAAATACTAAGTTGGACGTGCTTCTCCATTTCTGAAATCCATGATGAACTGCTTCTTTAGACGCTTCATCCTTTGGGCTGCTCCAAATGCATCTCAATTCTTTTATTAGACCCTAAGTCTAATCTTTTAATTTGCATTTAGTTTACTTTCTTATTCTATTGGCTACTTATTTACCCTAATTAGCATATATTCTTGCCCTTGTCTCATCTCTATTTATTGTGAGGTTTCCATTTATTTAATAGGGAATGCTGTTGGTATGAGCCACATTCATTATCTTGCTTATTTAACATTATATAAATCTTAAGTTCATTAAAATAAGCCTCTTTTATCATTCCTGCTTTATTTGCTTATTGACTTAATATAAATAATTTAGATAAGCTTCTACTATTATTATTGCTCATTAATTTATTCAAAGTCTAAAAATAAGCTTTTTCGTTCTTATTACTTAATTATAACCTATGTTATAATTCTACTTGTAATTGTCATTTTCTCTTCTTTTATAGTCCGTACATAATTCCACCATTTCTTTTCTGTTCTAATCTGCCTTCTTTTATTATGATATAGAATATTATTTTATTCTCTTATATTATATAATTCACTTATCATAATAACTATCTTCTTAAATAGTCTGCGCAATGAATGTAGACCTGGGTTCATTATCGTTTACAGCTTCAAGTTCTTATCTAATAATTTACTTGATTCATGTCATACTTTGCTTTATTATCTTCTATTCTAGGAAGTAATTCTATTTTATTTGGTTGGTTATTGAAACTATATTTAAACATCCATTTCCATATTTTAATATTATATAATACTATAAACAATAATCTATAACTGCTAGATATTTCTTTTACTATTTTGGAATAGTGTAAAATACAGTGGTTTCTCTATTTTACACTAATTCTCTTTTTCTTTCTTTTATTCTAGCAATTACGTTCATTGTTGTCTTTTAAATATTAAATTATAGAAATGTATCCTATTTCTAAACCAACCAATTAACCTTTTAGTCACTCCCAAATCCAATTATTAGATCAATTAACTTTTCTCATTTTAACGTAATTTATTATAGTAATTCCATTCCTCAAACTTTTATTATTCTACATCTTATTTCCTTCATTTTAGTATTCTTAATAATTTAATCCATATTCACGTTTAATCTATTCTAATCCATACGCGAAGAAAAATGAGAAAATAGAAGAAGAATGACGCTTGCATAGAAATCCAAAATGTAGAAACAGATGTAAATAAATACTAATACGGTAAATAAACTGTAAATTCCTTATAGTTTAGCATAACTTAATTAATAGGATTAATTATTGAATAAAATTATCTAAACGGGAATTTAACGATAATATATCTTAAACTTAAAAAGATATATAAATAAATCCACTCACATTGCTAGCTTTCCAAATCTCCCTGTTTTTATTTCAAATCTGTCCCTAACATCTATATTCACCTCCCTTGTAATCCCTATTTAAAATTTCAAACGTATATAACTTAATTAAATTATTTGCATATATAATTGTAATTTAACGTGGGGTGTTACATGAGATGTCGATTTTTGGTCAGTAATTATATCGATCTATTAGATTTTCTTATTTCCGCTTTGAGGTATTACCATTAGTGTTATGATATGTTTTCCTTTTGCAAGATACCAAACTAACAATCCGTATTTTAGGGGACTTTGGTTTTCAATTTAGCGAAAATCTATGCCCATTGAAGTGTGGGTTGTTACATTTGGTACCAAAGGTTAAGTTAGTCAATTCCTGAAAAATTAGGAAACGATGAGTAAACGTATTTGTATTTTAACTATAAATATATAAGTATAGTATATGCTAATATTGTAATGATCCACCTTTTGGAAGATTCAAGTCGATAATAAACCACATGTGTCCA
Source organism: Allium fistulosum (assembly GCA_030737815.1). Classification (NCBI taxonomy): domain Eukaryota; kingdom Viridiplantae; phylum Streptophyta; class Magnoliopsida; order Asparagales; family Amaryllidaceae; genus Allium; species Allium fistulosum. The sequence goes on from CM060902.1 coordinate 244,653,115, forward strand.
ACTCAAACCGCTCAAAAGATGGATTATTAATGAGTTTTGTTCTATGGAATAAGATACAGAAAAACAAAATACAGAATCTCATAGCGGAATGACAAAATATAATAAATATATAAACAGTTCACTAAGCTGTTTTACAATATACATTTTTTCTCTTTCAATTTTTCAATATCATCAGAGTTATACATTTTAACCAACAGAATGAGTAGTGCGGCAGAATAATAATAGTAAATACGGTCTTCAACTCCATCTTCATCTTCGAAAACAGATGTCTTCAAAATGCTGAAATACTCAGGTTGACCCGAGCGTAATGAAAAAACAGAACACTCGAGTCGAAACTAAAAATTCTTATGTAAGTTAAACTAGAATCAGGTGAAATATGGGTGTACATAACTTCGTTTTTACTTCAAAATTCACAGAAAAAGTTTCAGAGTTTTCAACACCATTTTAAAATATTTAATGAAGTTTCGAACATTTCCAAGTCGATTTAAAAATTTTCAAAATTTCGAACAACCACTTCAAGGTTTTAATTTTCCAGATTTTTAAATCATCAAAATAAATATAGGTTCCTTTATCAAATATTCTTCCAATATTCAAATGAAGTTTTCTGAAAGTTCAACATACTTTACAATTTCCCAAGTATCAATAATTCCATTTTTAAAGCATAAATAATAAAATCATTAAATGGTTGAATTTTGAACATAGATTTCTTTACAAAACATTTTTCTTTTACTATAGAGAGTTATAGAAAATTTTAGAAATATATATATTATTTTTAATTTTGAATCTAAAAGTTTTATAAAGGAATTTCAAACTATTGTTCGAAAATCCGATTTAACTAAATTTACAAAGTTAAATTCTTTATAACATATAATTTCTAAAGATTAAAATTAAAATTTGAAAACTTTTCAGAGTTTTAAATCCAATTTATGAAAACCTTTCAAATTTGCCCAAACGACAATCACATCCTAACAATCTTTGCTGATGCAGTCAATAATACATCCAATCAAAATATTATCTATCGTAATATCAATCAACATCCAAATCAACCAATTTAACATATATCATAACAATCATACATCATTAAATGTCGAGGTGTTTAACTAGCAGGGATATTCAATTGCAATGCTAATTTAAATTTCAATTTGGATGTCAATTTAAATTTTATCAATTCAATTTCTGTAACGACTCATAAATTTTGGTAAATAAATTTAGTTAAATTTAAAGAATTTTGTAATTTAATTTAGGAAGAAATTAAAATGTTTATAATTCATATTAAAGTGAATGTAGAAATGAAATGTAACATTTGAAATTTAAAGCTAAGTATTAAAAAAAATGAAAATTACGATGCATTGAAGTAATGGGAATTGTATTCTAGGCTAAGGAATTTAATATAAGCAACAAATGGAAATGTTGAATTAGTAAATCATTAGTAAAAAATATTTACTAGAATGGACTTCTTGAATAAATGAGAATTTGTTGTTCTAGTATTAAAAACTTATGTATGATTGAAATTGTTTCTAATAGAAAGGAAAGTATTATAAATGAATGGTTAAAAACTTAAGTAAACAATTGAGAGGCTAAGAAATTTGATTAAGCATAAAAACTATAAATAAATGAATGATAATAAATGAGGTTATGCAAAAAAAGAAGAAACTGACATGACATTTATGAAAACGAATATTTGGAAGTAATAAATGAAAATTTTGAAATAAACATTGAACCAATAAATAAAATATATCGAATAGTAGTTGAATGAAAATTAATGTGATAAGGTTAATGTAAATTGATAAGTAACGATATTTGTGCAATAATGCAGTTATAAAGGGTAAAATTGCGTGAAATTGTAAATTTGAAGTTAAGTAATAATTAGCATAGTAAAGATGGCAATCAAATCAAATATTTGGGAATCAAATTTATCTTTTATTTTGAAGGTAATCAATAATTAATGAATTAAATGGTAAGTAACTAGGATTAAATTCCATATTAATTGAACTGAATATAGATTTAATGTAATAACGTTAAGGCTAACTAAATTAGCGCAAGCCAAATTATGGAAACAAATTACAGTAAATGTTAGAAAGTAATTCTAAATGGTTATTGTTGATAATAAACCTTACTTTAATGAATATTAATATAGTAATGGAAGAGTAATGAAAATTAAATAGAAACATAAGTTTATTGTAAAGCAGAAATTGATAAATTGGGGAAATAGTTGAATTAATTCGTAATGAATATAGAGTAATAAGTTGGATTAAGGATGAAATTAAGGAAATTTCATATATTTGTTTTAAAACCTTAATTTATGCATTTAATTGATAGGAATACATTTAGGAATATAAATTTATGGAAATTAGGTTATTGCAATTTAAGGAAATTAAATATCTAAATATTACAATAATTGAAATAGGGATGGAGCGTAAGGATATTTATGCTATTATCATAGTTTGTATGTATATGCTATTCCCTCATTTGTTTTGAAATTGTTTATGTTATTTGATTTTTTTTGATGAATGAATTAATTTGACTTTTAATTTGAAAAAAAATATATGTATATAATTAAAAGAATGTTTTAATTATAGATCCATGTTTTAAACTCTTAAATCAAATTGCATTTTTTTTATCTGAAAGTTTATATACATATAATTTGCATTTATGTTGAAACAGAAATATTGTATACACATATTGTCACTTTATCTTAAATTGAAAATATCATGAAATTTGAATACTTTATTGAATAAATTATTTGTTCTTAATCTAGTAAATTATAATAGAAGTTTACATATGCCTAACAATTTTTCGATGATAAATCTAAGCTTTGATTTTGATTACAACAATATTTAAATTTGTTACCTAATTTATTATCTCAAATGTCCTTATTTAAGGATCTTAAAGGTTTGTTACTATATTGCTTAATTTGTCATGTCCCACTTTTGTTTTGTTAAAAGAAAAAAAAATTCATTAAGGAAAAAAGGTTTAATTTATATGTATATATGTATTTTTGACTTCAAATATACATAAGTTTACAAATGCATTAGACAATTTAATGTGGTATGGAAGTACGCTTTGAATTAATTAATAAGCTTTGGTTTAATCTTTATACTCACATGTATGTGTGTTTGTGTGCACGTGTATACATATAAACATTTAATATTTTAAATTTCAAATTTGTTAAAGCATGATTAAATTTTTATTTTTATTATCAAACAATTTAAAAGTGAGGAAATATTATATACATATTTATTTATTGTTTGTTGTTTATGTTTTCTAGTCATAATACAACTTGCATGATAATTAAATGTCGTATTAATAAATTTGGCTAAAGTGGGAAAGTGGAATTAATCAATGTCGTCACCTTTTATCTCCTTCCCTATTTGATCCTTATGTGATTGCATCTACATTTATTCTTGTTTATTCCTATATATTGTCACAAATTAATCGTACCTGATATATGTTTAGCAATTCTGACACATAGTTAAAGTATGAATATTTTTATGATGTATTCAAACTTTTCTGTATCTAGCACTTAATTAATTTAGAATCAAACTAATAAAACGTAACATTTATTTTTGTCCCTCCATATTCATTCCCCAATTATAAATAGCCTACATCTTATTTCTTCATTTACATCTTGTTTCTCCTAACACCTCATATTCAAAGGCTCTTATTCTTGCAAATCCAAAAGCATTCTTTTATAAAAACGTTTTTTTTTCATTTTCGCACACTTCCTGTCCTCATCTTAGTTGTTCTTCAAAATTTTCCTGAAGCCTTATCTTGAGAGAACACAACATGAAATTGATTAGCTGAATTTGGAGATTTTTTTTAGTCTTGCGCTTCTGTTTGGATTTTTAGGGGCTAAAATCAAAGGTGAGTGTTTTAACCCACTCACAACTTCTAAGTGTTCTTATGTTTGTTAAATTAAATTTTGATGTGATTTAAAATTTATCTATGATTGTTTGAACATATATTTAATCATCATCTCAGTTAGATAGCATTTATTTAAATTAAATTTTTATTTAATTTTATTATTGCATATAATTTGACAGTTAAATTTATTTACTATTTCATATAAACTGCCAGTTAAATAGTTATTAATTTTTTTTATTGAATATAAACTATTCGTTGATGCCTGTTATATTTTATATGTTTTATATTGATGTTTTGTTTAAATTGGATGATGATTGTAATAAATGGTTGTTTATTGATATGTGGATGGATGGATGCTATATTTTATATTGTATAAACTGCAAGTTATTATGCATTTTCATTCCATTCGGGATTGCGGTTTGAAATGATATATAACCGTAAACTTTTATTTTTAAAATTACGGATTGAAATGATAAATATCTGTATCGCTTGACCATAGGATAGAAAATTATATACATGCACCGTGGTTTATATATAAAATATTTTAAAGTTATTTTCTATGGGTTTGGAAAATAAGGGTTTATATGTATACTAATTTTGATATTATATGAATATTATTTTATATATGGTTAAATCCTAAAATTTAAGCTAAGTATAACTTGATGATGTTTTAAGTTTGATTTACGAATATTTCAAGTTTGAGCTTTATTTAAGTGATTTTGAATTTATTAAATAAATATTTCTAAACTAAATAATAGTAAATTGAATTAAGGTATATATAAGATTATCAGATTTGGTTGGGAATTTTGGAATATTTAAAGTCTTGAAATATATCAAAATTGAAATGTTTTATTTAAATTAAGGTATTATTGTTTTCAAAGTGTTGGTTTTCGAAATTGTTATAACTTTGAAAGTAATATGGTTTGAAAACTGAATTTATTTGAAATAGAATTTATTTAAGAATTATCTGTGAATATATTGATTGGAAACCTATTGAAATTGAAAATTTAGAATATGACTTCAAAATGTGGTTTGGGTTTAAGATGATTTAAAAGAATATTTCAAGTTATCTAAATTAAAGAAAGATTAGTGATTGGAAATTGGGTTTTATTTAAATAATATATTATTGAATTGTTTTGGAAATGGAAATGATATATTATTGAATTGGGTTTTGAAATGGAAAGAATACATTGATAATTTGGGTTTGAAATAGCAATAATATAATGGTTTTAAAGTATATACTATTTTGAAGTAAAGGATATGTTTTGAAATGGCAAAAATATTTTGGGTTTTAAAGTATATACTATTTTGAAGTAAAGGATATGGTTTGAAATGGCAATAATATTTTGGTTTTTGAAGTATATACTATTTTGAAATAAAGAATATGTTTTGAAAGGGCAATGATTGTGTTTTTAAAAAGTATATATATTTTTAAATGACCACGGTGTTATAATAACGTTTGGTTGTTAAAGAGACCGGGATCGGATATGGACATACTCTCTGTCGATACCGAAAACCACTTTGACAACTGTGTACGCGGTGGAGTTTCCAGAATGAAGTAGGATGGTGGCGACGATCCTAAGGTATAAACGTGGACCCAACTCCCGTGAGTTGGCATAAGGTGGCTAAAACAGGAGCGATTGACGGACCAAGGAGGTAGCACCTCTGATCGGACACACTTCTTCGATACCATTCTATTACTTGTGATTGATTTGGTGGCCACCCTTGATTTGGGAGTGTTGTTCGAGGTGGGCGGTAGTGGCTGCTATGCGTCACCACCAGTCCGGATGCGTAATTGGTATATCTACCCTGGCATTGCCTTGTGTGCCGTGTCACCTACCATATCGATCCCACTACGAGTTTGGTTTAAAGATCCGACCGCGTTAAGGTTCACCATCCCCTTAACGCTATTTTCTATATGATTATACTTTACTGATTAGACACTACTGTATATAGCGAATATTACTACATAGTAGATAGTTTAACGGATCCTTAAGAGATGTGAATCCCGAACATTTTTTAAGTTACTACACTCACGTTAGACACTGGATAGGAGATGTCAAACCCCGTAAACATCTCTGACGCCGTTTACACTCATATTTATTTCATTGATTTAACTTACATAAGATCTTTTAGTTCTGACTCGAGTGTTTTGTCTTTTCAATTCGCTCGGGTCAGCCTGAGCATTTCAGGATTTGAAGGCCCTATTTCTGAAGGATGAAGACGAAGATTTTATTATTACTATTTGTTATATATTCTACTACACCATTGTATTCCGCTGTATAATTATCATTCTCTGGTATGTGTAACTCCGATATGTATTGTATAAGTATAATCAAATGTTTTGTAAAACAGCTTCATGAACTGTTATTTGATTATTATATTTTATCGTTCCACTGCAAGATTCTACTTTGTTTCTTTTATTTCTCCACTTTTTCTTATTTACCCCATAACAATCCACCCTTCTGTATGGTTTAGGTTGGCACGTGTGTCTGCTTAAGCATACAAAAAGGTGGGATGTTACAGTTGGTGTCAGAGCTTTGTTTTAGCGATAAACCTTAGCCTTGTGGGGTTTGACTCTTTACTAATAGGGTAGTAATACCCTATGGGAGTCGCTGAGTGTATGTATATGAGAGAGCGTATTTGTTAGTGTTATAAAAAGGTTTTAATATTGTGTTAATCTGTTCCGTTTTGGATTTATAAATTCTGGTTGGTGCATGGGACGCTATGACATCAATAGGGATTTCTAAACACTTAATAGGACAGACCGACATAATATTTGTTTTAATATAGGTGAATGAAATAATTTTGCCTATTATATTTTCTATATATAAAGTAAAATATTTTATATAGATATATATTTGGTTGCTATAGATTGGGTGTTAGGTAATGAAAATATTAATAAAAGTTGAAATAAGATTGAAAACAAAATGAATAAAAAATGGCAATTTTAGAACTTAAGTTCCGGGGTTTTGAAAATTTCTTTCAAATAAGTTTGGAATATAATAATAATATTTTAAAAGTATTTTCTGATATAAATATTTCAATAGAATTTGAAAGAAATGTTTTAAAAGAAATTCCGCAAAGAAATAAGTTGTACTCCCCTCTCTGTCGCTGGAAAATAATTTCGGTAATGGCGGCCGCATCATCGACATTCATTTTCGAGTTTCAAAGTGGGAAGGCCACTGTAGTAGTTTTACTACAAGATTTTTTTGATAGACAAATAAATATTTTTAAATTGTTTTAAATATAATTGGATATATAAATTTTAAGTATATATTTATCTATTATTTTAAAATGATTTGAAATTTAAGCCGGTACTTAATTCTTAAGTTCCGTTAATTAATAGTTTCAATTAAGTATAGTAAATTGGAATATAACTAATTTATAATTGGAACTTTTATTAAAAATAAGTGATTAAATGCAAGGGTATAAATGAAATTTAAAAGAAACTTGGAATTGTAACCTATGAAACAAATAATGTAATTATTGAACCATTAATCAATTAGAAGAATTGAGAAAAATTTGTATAACTTTCAATTACATTCTTAAAGGAATATATATAACTTACCAAAAGATATAAAAGTTGAAAATGTTAATAAGAAAATGTATAGGAAATTTACAAGTAAACTTATGTAATGAAAATATTCAGTAAATTTCTTTTATTAATAAGAATTAAAGTATAACTGTTATGCCAAGTAACTAAAATTGAACATGAATATTATTAATAAATGAATAAATGAAATTAATAAGTATTGATGTTCTAGTTGTTATGGATTTAAGTATTATATAAAAATAATAATAAACTTGAGTTAATAAATTTACCTACTAAGGAATTTGATTTAATGTATAAAAATAATGAATAAAGAGGAAATCAAACAACAATAGTATGAAATGAAATTGACAAGAATAAACTTAGTTTATTGTTTGGATTTGTTGTTGTTTGGTTTATGGTTGTTTGGGCAAGGATACTTTAATATTGTTTGGATGAACGAATAATCTATTTAGTTCACCTAAGACTGTTGAGTGAAGGGTACACTTAGTAGTTATTTTCCCATTCGGTACAATTTGAAGGTTGAACCCAAACAACTGTTTGTTTTGTTTGATATAAATGAATGATTTTTTTGTGTTGATTCTATGTGATGGTTGTATACCTTGTTGCAGGTGATTGTTGTGGTATTGATTGTTATTGATTGAAACAATGCTAAATATTTCATTTTATATAATTATTAACTCCTTTGGATTATACAAGTGAAATACAGGTTATGGAAGCAATTGCTACTGCTTTTGGTTTCATAATTTAAGCGTTATTGCCTGACAAATAGGTACGTTTTCGGATAACGTTTTATAGCACTAGTATATCATTTTCCCGTGTTGGGATATATATTATTTTGGAAACTATATGTTATATATTGTTATATTTATATTATATTTTTTCCCCGAGCCTCTCCGAACAAAGGAGACTCTGCCAAAATTTTCCGTAAATTTTGGACTTAGAAAATATTTTGAAAAATGTTTACCAAACTTTATTAATTTGAGTATAAAAAGATTTAATGGTTATAATCGGTATATTTTATTTATTAAATTTTGTAAAAATTTATTTGTTTATAAATTTAATAATTTAGTACGATATATTGATTCCTTAATTTTTTTCTTTGTTTCCTTCTTTTTCCTTTTCGGGGACGAAAAGTTTTGAGTGGGGGAGAGTGTAACGACTCGTAAATTTTGGTAAATAAATTTAGTTAAATTTAAAGAATTTTGTAATTTAATTTAGGAATAAATTAAAATGTTTATAATTCATATTAAAGTGAATGTAGAAATGAAATGTAACATTTGAAATTTAAAGCTAATTATTAAAAAAAATGAAAATTACGATGCATTGAAGTAATGGGAATTGTATTCTAGGCTAAGGAATTTAATATAAGCAACAAATGGAAATGTTGAATTAGTAAATCATTAGTAAAAAATATTTACTAGAATGGACTTCTTGAATAAATGAGAATTTGTTGTTCTAGTATTAAAAACTTATGTATGATTGAAATTGTTTCTAATAGAAAGGAAAGTATTATAAATAAATGGTTAAAAACTTAAGTAAACAATTGAGAGGCTAAGAAATTTGATTAAGCATAAAAACTATAAATAAATGAATGATAATAAATGAGGTTATGCAATAAAAGAAGAATCTGACACGACATTTATGAAAACGAATACTTGGAAGTAATAAATGAAAATTTTGAAATAAACATTGAACCAATAAATAAAATATATCGAATAGTAGTTGAATGAAAATTAATGTGATAAGGTTAATGTAAATTGATAAGTAACGATATTTGTGCAATAATGCAGTTATAAAGGGTAAAATTGCATGAAATTGTAAATTTGAAGTTAAGTAATAATGAGCATAGTAAAGATGGCAATCAAATCAAATATTTGGGAATCAAATTTTATCTTTATTTTGAAGGTAATCAATAATTAATGAATTAAATGGTAAGTAATTAGGATTAAATTCCATATTAATTGAACTGAATATAGATTTAATGTAATAACGTTAAGGCTAACTAAATTAGCGCAAGCCAAATTATGGAAACAAATTACAATAAATGTTAGAAAGTAATTCTAAATGGTTATTGTTGATAATAAACCTTACTTTAATGAATATTAATATAGTAACGGAAGAGTAATGAAAATTAAATGGAAACATAAGTTTATTGTAAAGCAGAAATTGATAAGTTGGGGAAATAGTTGAATTAATTCGCAATGAATATAGAGTAATAAGTTGGTTTAAGGATGAAATTAAGGAAATTTCATATATTGGTTTTAAAACCTTAATTTATGCATTTAATTGATAGGAATACATTTAGGAATATAAATTTATGGAAATTAGGTTATTACAATTTAAGGAAATTAAATATCTAAATATTACAATAATTGAAATAGGGATGGAGCGTAAGGATATTTATGCTATTATCATAGTTTGTATGTATATTCTATTCCCTCATTTGTTTTGAAATTGTTTATGTTATTTGATTTTTTTTTTGATGAATGAGTTAATTTGACTTTTAATTTGAAAAAAACACATGTATATAATTAAAAGAATGTTTTAATTATAGATCCATGTTTTAAACTCTTAAATCAAATTGCATTTTTTTATCTGAAAGTTTATATACATATAATTTGCATTTGTGTTTGTTAGCACCAAAATTGGTCACTAACCTCGTTGAGAAAGATTGTGTAGAGATGTAAGTGATGAAGTTAAATTAAACAAGGAAGAATATGCTAATTTAAATGCAGAAAGTAAGAACACCGGATTTATAGTGGTTCAGCATAATTGCCTACGTCCACTTTGAGTTTTGATCTTTATTTCTTTCACAAGTAGTTGAATATAGATACAATCCATATATTGATGACTTGAATACAAGTTTTAATTAAAAAGAGGAGAGTATAAAAAATGGCAAAGTCTCCCCAGTGTTCTCCCAAAAAAGGTCCATTTCATTGTGCCCCTGCCCTTCTATTTATAGAGGGAGATGGGTTGGACTTTCTTCATGGGCTTAGGAACAAGGTGCCTCTGCCCATAGTGGGTGAATCTGCGCACCAGGCCAGGCAGGCCGAATGCTCTTGCTTTATTGTGGGCCTGACAACTTGCTACCACCTCCAGTCTCTCCTTGATCAGAATCTTGTCTAGTGCTAATGATAATTTCTTCAACCGTCGTTTTGTAACCGGGCCAAGATGCCGGTTAACACTTGCCCCCCCAAAGTGTGTCGTGTGATGCAACACAACACGCTTTGAATCAGCGAGTATTCCTTGTCTTCAGAAAGAAATCCACCATGTTTCTTGAATAGGCATTATCCTCCCAAGGTGTTGTATCCTTCTTTGGTCATCGTGATGCTCGGTCGATTCCCAATATTATAAATCCAGGGTTGTAGTTCATCAGTGGCCATCCGTGTCTGATTCTGCAGAGCTAATAAGCTTCGGCTATCTGATCTAGTCTTCTCTTAATAACCCTTAGTGAGAATTCAATTTCTGTTGATTTCAAGAAGTCGAACTTTTTTGGATGTACACATGCATGTTTGGGTACATGTTCTTGCCACTAGCTCTCGAATGCATTTTATATGCTCACAAGTCATTGCCAATTCCATCTAGTTTAATAGCAATTCAATTGCGATTCCTTATTTGTATTTTCTGTGAAATAAGGGTTGTAATCAGCCACTTGATGAGAGCGGACTTCAAGTTTTACATGGATGACGATCTCAGAACAGTAAGCAAGGGTGAATGGAGTACGGCCAGTCACGGACCCATGGGTAGTTCTATAAGCCCATAATGCTGTTGGGAGTTCATTCACCCATTTACCTCCATCCATTGGAAGGTCATAAGGAGAGACGACGTTACGGACAATGAAGTTGATTATTTTCTTCATCTTGGTCATGGTTAATCTGCCTATTCGGTGAAGCAATCAACTGCTATGATGGCGTATTTCGCATTACCTTTAGGATTGGTAAGAAGAGGATGTCAATTCCCCCAAGTGGTAAACGGCTATGGACTAGCCATTTGAGTAATTTCCATTGGTGGGGTTCTTGGATTTTTGCAAACATCTTGCACTTTTCGCGTTGTCTAGCATGATCAACCGCATCTAGATTGATAGTTGGCCAGTAATACCCGTAGTAGAGTATCTTCTTTGTCATGGCTTTCCCCCTGATGTTATTACCGCATTCTTCTTCATAGACTTTGCTCAAGATATCATCATGGGCGATATGCCGAAGCATGGGGATGGATAAACTCCTTTTGACACACGACTTATTCTTAGATGATTTGGCATGAAGCTTTGAGGAGGATCTGTCGTTTTCCATTCCTCCGTTCAGTAAGAATTCCTCATTGTAGATAGTCTTTGAAAGGAGTCAACCATGGCACCTTTTCATTTTGTTCGCTGAGTACGTGTGTAATGATGTAATACGTGAAGTCGGTTAGTAGCTCTTGGACTTGGCCGAGATAAGGAGCAAGACAATGCCCCTAGCAAGATAAACTTCCTTAAATTTGTATACTACCAATCAAGAAGCACAAAAGATATGTAAAGTTTTCACTTCAAATCCTCTAGCAAGTTTGAGGCTGGCAGTCAAGGCTTCATACTAAGCATCGTTGTTTGTTACAGGTAAATCGAGTTTTAGGACGTAGCAGATTGATCGTTCCTCAGGAGTCATTATCATGACTCCTATGCCATAACACTGATCATTGGATGCTCCATCTGCGTACATTTTCCATCTTATGGTTGGTTCTCTGCTACTCTTCGAGTAATCATCCGAGGTAGTGAATTTGGGTGTGAGGTCTGCTAATTTCCGTCCGTGGATAGCCCTTCGTGGGAAATAAGTGATATCGAATTAGCTTAGTTCGATATTCTATTTAAGTAGTCTTTCAAACGTCTCAGGTCATTGTATGCCCTGTCGCAACGGCTGGTAGGCATAGACGTTGATGGGGTGAGCCTAAAAGTAAGAGTGGAGCTTTCATGATGAAATCAACAGAGATTGTGCTAGCTTTTGTAGCTTCAGGTTGACATCCAATGCATGGCTCGCGATAGTTAATGAAATCACATATGCATGTCAGAATGGGTCCAAGGGAACATATCATCATTTATCCAGAAAAATCCAACTAATTCTTTTATCATCATTGCGCTGAGCTGTGATCCGATATTCAGCACCCGTGAAGGGTCGCCATGGCTGGCTGTAATGTCGACCGTTAGCTTAGTAGGTGCCATCCCAGATTCTTTGAGTAATGATGTAACTATTTTGCATAACATTCAATGTGAAATATAGTTGGGACGACCAATGTTGATGGTTACTCTAGTCGAATCCTAGAGTCTTGTCATGAGTTATTGAGTCTAATAGCGAAGGGCTCTGAATGCTCTAATAGATTATCAGCAAATGGCCAAAAATCAGGCTTAAAAGCGCATTAAAGGAAATGTCGAGTGGGGGTCAGCCTCGAGTGGCATGCAACTGTATAGCTGGATCTTGCTATGAGTTTGAATTTGCTTGTGCATTCGAGTAACGCACTTTCTATTCAATGCATTCATGATTCTTTACCCGTCCTTCGGGTTGGAGTGAAAGTCAATTGCCCATGAGCTAAGGTATCGATTTAACGATTCTATCTCTAGGCATCCTTTCGGTCGTTGCCTTGAGTAGCTGTAAGCACTATATATAAGTTTTAATACTGAGCTATCGTAGCCAGTTTTTGGATGACCATGCGTCTTCTCCCAGTCTCGAGTTGTTAAATGTACTACATGGACGGTTGAGTCTCGTCCTAGCTATGTTTATGTTTTCACCTAAACTCCAAAGACATAGAGGTGATTGGTGAATAGTCGGTTCACAGTCATCTTGCTTCTCGCTCGTGCCCCCAAGTCTGGGGCATATATCGATAAGTAGGAAGGCCAGCCACACCCGCTTTAGCTTTACTCTCTTTCCCGTTGAATCGTGGGATCATGTCAGCCGATGGGAGACTAGGTCTCGCCTATCTTGGATTTTATCGTGGTTTTTCATTCCAAGAGGAATACTTCGATGCCACATAAGTTTCAGGGCGTAATTTGGACAGTGGATGGTCATCCACATCCACTTTGATTCGTGCTCTGTAATCAGATCTCGGGGTAAAGTTGGCTACAAATGCAGTCGGGTTATGCTCATCCAGTTTCATACTCCTCCTGACGAATCGAACGAGGGTGTTGGAGAATTTTTGACCAAGTATTCATGGTTTACCCTCCTTTCCATACTCTGGGGGTCATAGTTTTTCAAAAAACATCCGAGTCACATTCGTATGTGCTTGGTGCGGATCGGCATTGACCCTTGGTCTGAGGTATGATATAGTAGGTTGCTCGTAGCTTTGGATGCCGTTTCGATTGGTTCTGTATTGAGGCCTCCCAGCAGTCGCTGCCTCAAGTTATAAAGAACGCCACGCTAGAGCTATAGTAAGCTAACGTATTCGGCTTTTTAGTGTTTTGTACCCCTGCCCCCAGCATTGATTTGGCCAGGTCACTGGTTGGATGGTCGAACTCCATCCTCAGCGGGTTAATAATCCTCCTGTCGATTCCAGGTCGAAGTTTGCGGAATAGAAAATGGTCGGAATCCACTCGTCTATTTATCGATGTTTATACACCACTCTGCATTCTGGTGACTTAGTGTTATTCTCCCCCCGGTTGACTCGCGCCCAATTTGTGTTCATGCTTCGGTCCACGCTCCGGGGACTTAGAGATTTGTCGAACGGTTTATGCTTTAGTCCACAGTTCGAGACGCGGAGATTTTCGTCAACTCGTTTATACTCTAGTTCGCACTCTGGGAACTTAGAGTAATCCGGCCCGCTTCTGGGATTTAGGGATTTTTCTGAAGTCGTCTATAATCTAGTCCATGCTCTGGGGATTGAGAGTACTATAGTCCGCACTCTGGGGACGTAGAGGTTTTTGAGTCATTTATACTCTAGTCCGCACTCAGGGACTTAGAGTACTTTAGTCCGCATTCTGTCTCCCGTTCCAGAGGGTGAGACCCCCCGGATAGCTGAGAGTTTGCCTAAACCTGGTAGATAATCCTTCTCTTTAAGATTCTCTTTAAGATTTCGAAAGTCGTTATTCTTTATGCAGGACTATTGCATTCTAATGCTTGTTTTCCACGATTTTGTGCAGGCCGTTCTGACCCCGAGCCCACTCCGAGGAGCGATGTCGCCAAGGAAGTGGGGGAGAAAACAAGTGAAGCCACTCACGTAGGGGAGGCTCCTGGTCCAGACGCTCAGGTGATCGGAGCGCTTGATGAAGACAAGTCTGAAACCTCCTCTCCTACCGACGGGGGTTATGCATGAAGTAGAAATTACAGGCGCCTCTGAGCACATATCCGAATTGAGCATGGAGGAGCGGCTCGAGAAAGAGAAGGAGGAGACGGTCAAGGTCATAGTAGAGCCCCGAGTTGTGGACTTGGACGATCCTTTGAACAAGCCGTTGAAGATCATCCTTCCTGGCGGGTCCAAGCCCATGGAAGGCCCCCGTACTCCTTCAGTTGCTACCCCTCTATCAAAGAAGAGTACCAAGGGTAAATGCTCTAGAGAGGAGCCGTCTGGAAATAAGTTGAAGAAGCACAAGAAGTGATTACTATCCTCGTTCAACGAGAGTTAGTTTAAGTTATGTAATTATTTTCATCTATTTCCTTAGTCCTTGTAAATAGAATGTCGACTCCGAACGTTGGAGGGGTTGTAATAGAAACTCATTTCTGAATAAGGTTTAGTTCCTTTTTCTGTCTTACAAAAGACTCTTATTGTTCAGTTTTCTTTGTGATTGTGATTTTAATCCAAGCAGTTGTGAGTAACATAGACTTCTCAGTCCATCTTCATATAACTCGGAAACTCTTCGGGAGTCATTGAACTTCCATTCTGTGCTTCGAGCACTTAGAATACTTTCTAGCCCGTATGTCAGGGATTTGAAAAATTCAAGTCATTTGTGTCATAGTTCATATTCAGGGAACTTGGAGATCCGATTCGCTTATATTCGAGTCCGTACTCTGGGGAGTTAGAGTACTCCAGTCCGCACTCTGGGGACTTGGAGGTTTAAGTCATTTATACTCTAGTCCGCGCTTTGGGGACTTGGAGGTTTAAGTCATTTATACTCTAGTCCGCGCTCTGGGGACTTAGAGTACTCCAGTCCGCACTCTGGGGACTTGGAGGTTTTAGTCATTTATACTCTAGTCCGCGCTCTGGGGACTTAGAGTACTCCAGTCTGCACTCTGGGGACTTGGAGGTTTAAGTCGTTTATACTCTAGTCCGCGCTCTGGGGACTTAGAGTACTCCAGTCCGCACTCTGGGGAATTGGAGGTTTTAGTCATTTATACTCTAGTCCGTGCTCTGGGGACTTAGAGTACTCCAGTCTGCACTTTGGGGACTTGGAGGTTTGAGTCGTTTATACTCTAATCCGCGCTCTGGGGACTTAGAGTACTCCAGTCCACACTCTGGGGACTTGGAGGTTTTAGTCGTTTATACTCTAGTCCGCGCTCTGGGGACTTAGAGTACTCCAGTCCGCACTCTGGGGAATTGGAGGTTTTAGTCATTTATACTCTAGTCCGCGCTCTGAAGACTTAGAGTACTCCAGTCCGCACTCTGGGGACTTGGAGGTTTAAGTCGTTTATACTCTAGTCCGCGCTCTGGGGACTTAGAGTACTCCAGTCCGCACTTTGGGGACTTGGAGGTTTAAGTCGTTTATACTCTAGTTCGCGCTCTAGGGACTTAGAGTACTCCAGTCCGCACTCTGGGGACTTGGAGGTTTAAGTCGTTTATACTCTAGTCCGCGCTCTGGGGACTTAGAGTACTCCAGTCCGCATTCTGAGAACTTGGAGGTTTAAGTCGTTTATACTCTAGTCCACGCTCTGGGGACTTAGAGTACTCCAGTCCGCACTCTGGGGACTTGGAGGTTTAAGTTGAGAGAAGTCGTATTTCCACTCTTTAATTTGTATTCATCTACTGTATCGAGGCTAATGTCGTCGAATGAACAATCGAACCACGTTTGCTCACGGAATGGGATTCTGCCCCCCAGGATGAGGGACGGAATTTGAAAAATGGACGATCGATTCTCGTCCGCTTGGTGATTATAGCTCTTTCAATCAAGTCAAGGAAGGAGGTATATGACAGATGGTTGGATCACATCCATGTTGGGTTAGATAGCCAAATCTCTTACAATTTGCTCCGCATCTCCTTCTAGAAAATAAGGATAATAGATTGTCCAGTAGACAAAGTAAGTTGCATATGTTCCAAGGTGCAGTCGTGTCCATATATTGAGAGCAATGGTTAATGAGTAGGCAGTCCACCATAACTACTTCAAGTCGGGCTTTCGAATAACTTTTTGTGTTCGAGGTAGGATTTGATGTGTAGATGAACAAATCATGTCCACTCTAGACAGATCCCGGCGTCACTGAGTTTCAGGAGGGGCATCTGTATTTTGTCGAACTTTGTTCTATGACTCGATTTGAGTGGATGATCAGGCCATCCCCATTCCAAGCCTTGCTTAGGTCTCCGAGTCAAACGTGGAGGTCGATGAATGGATGGTTGGTCATGTTGACTTTGTATTGGGCTCTGATCGTGATGAACTTCTCAATATTTAGTCCATAGCCCCAAATCAAAGGCATATGGTTGATGATGAGCGATTGAATTATGCTCGTCCAGATGTAACTCCACACGTCCAATCATGGTCTGCGTAGTTTGGTTGGCAACCAAATCTGAGTACCTGGTCACCTGCATCGTTTTGAAAGTAGTTTAGTTCAAGCTAGTCGTAGTTCATAGAACAATTGAAATAGAGATGGAAATGGAAATAATTCAAAGAAGATTATGGTAAATCTCATTGATATGTGAAGCAGCATCGTGTGCTCGCTATTCGACTTCGCCCCTGGCTCCTTTCAAAGGGATGTCGGCCGTCAACCGTCCAATTGATAATCATAGCCCTTTATTAATAGGCATCGGATATTCGCTGCCTGCCATTCTGCAGGACTTGTACATACTATTGACGCTTTCCTTTCCAGGTCATCTTTTCGATCACACCTCGGAGGTGTTTGTAATCGCCCGTGTTAGGATCAGTGAGCATCTGGGAATATACAACATTCCCCTGATTTTTTTTAGACTTTGGTGTACTCTCTCGAGGTTGGTTTCCAGTACCACTCCTAGTCGTGAGTCTTCAAGTAGAGGTTGTCAATTGAATCTTTCAAAGAGCATATGAGCTGAATTCTGAAGTCTTGTTTCGGCTACTGGGATCTACATCCTTAGCCAACGGGCCTTCATTGTTATTTTTCTTAGTCTACTCCACTCCTCCTCACTTTAGTTCTGATTCATTTTCTAGAAGAAACGATCCATAGTCGTAGGAGGCTCTTTAGCTAACTAGCTGCCAAAATATATCTGGAGGTTGACTTTCCTCAAACGCGATCAGTATGATACCCTTGTTAGTATTTGGAATAAATTGCTTAGAGCATTGGTTTGCTTGGAGTCACTAAATTCGAAGTGCTGGGTCAGCGAAGAATGGTGCTTGGAGTCATCTTGGCGTTTGCTAGAGTCATATCATCTATGTTCTCCAACCTTTGGGAGCACCGTTTGAATAGCGGTTGCTTGTCCGTTCCCTTGATGCCGTTCATAAGCTGCCGCTAGATCCTCTATGCCCTGGTCAATCATGGGATGTCAGGGAAGTGGATAGAATGTTCCTTTATTAAGTTGAGTTTTGAACTCACTATCCGAAGGCACTGTGCTGCGACTAAGGTTCGGTCTGGATACTTCGTTCGGCACAGAAGTACCGTTCGGCATACAGAAGTACCGTTCGGCATTGGGGCGTTCGGTGTTGGCATGTGGCTCAGCCAAAGCTGTTCGGCCAAGGCTGTTCGGCAGAGTGGATCGGCCTGGAGTGGTTCGGCCAAAGCTGTTCGGCCAAGGCTTTTCGGTAGAGTGGGTCGGCCTGGAGTGGTTCGGCCAAAGCTGTTCGGCCAAGGCTGTTTGTCCAAAGTGGATCGTCCAGAAGTGGTTCGTCCAAAGCTGTTCGGCATCCACACTGTTCGGCATTCCACACGTGTTCGGCATTCACACTGTTTGGCACAACCGAGTCGTTCGGCATACAATACCGTTCGGCATTACAGAGGCGCTCGACATTCATTCTTGTTCGGCACAACCGAGTCATTCGGCATACACTACCGTTCGGCATTACAGAGGCGTTCGGCCTAGAGGTATGGTCAGCCTGGAAGGGCGTTCGGCCTAGAGGTATGTTCGGCCTGGAAGGGCGTTCGGCCTAGAGGTATGGTCGGCCTGGAAGAGCGTTCGGCCTAGAGGTATGTTCGGCCTGGAAGAGCGTTCGGCCTAGAGGTATGGTCGGCCTGGAAGAGCGTTCGGCCTAGAGGTATGTTCGGCCTGGAAGAGCGTTCGACCTACGCCTTTTCTGGAGCGTTCGGCATACACCTTTTCTGGAGCGTTCGGCATACGCCTTTTCTGGAGCGTTCGGCATACGCCTTTTCTGGAGCGTTCGGCATACGCCTTTTCTGGAGCGTTCGGCATACGCCTTTTCTGGAGTGTTCGGCCGAATTGCCTTCAGAGGAGGGTCGGCCTTCATTCAACTTGAGTGCAAACTTCAACGTCCAATCCCCAGATCTTGCATACATCAGTGAATCCAATCTACGGCTATCAACTTCCTTTAGATTTCTTTCAAATCTGAGTAGAATAGGAAGTTTTCTAGTAAACAACTGGATCTATCTCGCGAATATGGAAATCCACTAGTAGACGATGAGATCCAATCAAGCTGAGAATTCAATTCTCAGTGAAAGCACCAAAGTGTTAGCACCAAAATTGGTCACTAACCTCGTTGAGAAAGATTGTGTAGAGATGTAAGTGATGAAGTTAAATTAAACAAGGAAGAATATGCTAATTTAAATGCAGAAAGTAAGAACACCGGATTTATAGTGGTTCAGCGTAATTGCCTGCGTCCACTTTGAGTTTTGATCTTTATTTCTTTCACAAGTAGTTGAATACAGATACAATCCATATATTGATGACTTGAATACAAGTTTTAATTAAAAAGAGGAGAGTATAAAAAATGGCAGAGTCTCCCCAGTGTTCTCCCAAAAAAGGTCCATTTCATTGTGCCCCTGCCCTTCTATTTATAGAGGGAGATGGATTGGACTTCCTTCATGGGCTTAGGAACAAGGTGCCTCTGCCCATAGTGGGTGAATCTGCGCACCAGGCCAGGCAGGCCGAATGCTCTTGCTTTATTGTGGGCCTGACAACTTGCTACCACCTCCAGTCTCTCCTTGATCAGAATCTTGTCTAGTGCTAATGATAATTTCTTCAACCGTCGTTTTGTAACCGGGCCAAGATGCCGGTTAACAGTGTTGAAACAGAAATATTGTATACACATATTGTCACTTTATCTTGAATTGAAAATATCATGAAATTTGAATACTTTATTGAATAAATTATTTGTTCTTAATCTAATAAATTATAATAGAAGTTTACATATGCCTAACAATTTTTCGATGATAAGTCTAAGCTTTGATTTTGATTACAACAATATTTAAATTTGTTACCTAATTTATTATCTCAAATGTCCTTATTTAAGGATCTTAAAGGTTTGTTACTATATTGCTTAATTTTTCGTGTCCCACTTTTGTTTTGTTAAAAGAAAAAAAAATACATTAAGGTAAAAGGGTTTAATTTATATGTATATATGTATTTTTGACTTCAAATATACATTAGTTTACAAATGCATTAGGCAATTTAATGTGGTATGGAAGTACGCTTTGAATTAATTAATAAGCTTTGGTTTAATCTTTATACTCACATGTATGTGTGTTTGTGTGCACGTGTATACATATAAACATTTAATATTTTAAATTTCAAATTTGTTAAAGCATGATTAAATTTTTATTTTTATTATCAAACAATTTAAAAGTGAGGAAATATTATATACATATTTATTTATTGTTTGTTGTTTATGTTTTCTAGTCATAATACAACTTGCATGATAATTAAATGTCGTATTAATAAATTTGGCTAAAGTGGGAAAGTGGAATTAATAAATTTGGCTAAACTTTTCTGTATCTAGCACTTAATTAATTTAGAATCAAACTAATAAAATGTAACATTTATTTTTGTCCCTCCATATTCATTCCCCAATTATAAATAGCCTACATCTTATTTCTTCATTTACATCTTGTTTCTCCTAACACCTCATATTCAAAGGCTCTTATTCTTGCAAATCCAAAAGCATTCTTTTATAAAAATGTTTTTTTTCATTTTCGCACACTTCCTGTCCTCATCTTAGTTGTTCTTCAAAATTTTCCTGAAGCCTTATCTTGAGAGAACACAACATGAAATTGATTAGCTGAATTTGGAGATTTTTTTAGTCTTGCGCTTCTGTTTGGATTTTTAGGGGCTAAAATCAAAGGTGATTGTTTTAACCCACTCACAACTTCTAAGTGTTCTTATGTTTGTTAAATTAAATTTTGATGTGATTTAAAATTTATCTATGATTGTTTGAACATATATTTAATCATCATCTCAGTTAGATAGCATTTATTTAAATTAAATTGTTATTTAATTTTATTATTGCATATAATTTGACAGTTAAATTTATTTACTATTTCATATAAACTGCCAGTTAAACAGTTATTAATTATTTTTATTGAATATAAACTATTCGTTGATGCCTGTTATATTTTATATGTTTTATATTGATGTTTTGTTTAAATTGGATGATGATTGTAATAAATGGTTGTTTATTGATATGTGGATGAATGGATGCTATATTTTATATTGTATAAACTACAAGTTATTATGCATTTTCATTCCATTCAGGATTGCGGTTTGAAATGATATATAACCATAAACTTTTATTTTTAAAATTACGGATTGAAATGATAAATATCTGTCTCACTTGACCATAGGATAGAAAATTATATACATGCACCGTGGTCTATATATAAAATATTTTAAAGTGATTTTCTATGGGTTTGGAAAATAAGGGTTTATATATATACTAATTTTGATATTATATGAATATTATTTTATATATGGTTAAATCCTAAAATTTAAGCTAAGTATAACTTGATGATGTTTTAAGTTTGATTTACGAATATTTCAAGTTTGAGCTTTATTTAAGTGATATTGAATTTATTAAATAAATATTTCTTAACTAAATAATAGTAAATTGAATTAAGGTATATATAAGATTATCAGATTTGGTTGGGAATTTTGGAATATTTAAAGTCTTGAAATATATCAAAATTGAAATGTTTTATTTAAATTAAGGTATTATTGTTTTCAAAGTGTTGGTTTTCGAAATTGTTATAACTTTGAAAGTAATATGGTTTGAAAAATGAATTTATTTGAAATAGAATTTATTTAAGAATTATCTGTGAATATATTGATTGGAAACCTATTGAAATTGAAAATTTAGAATATGACTTCAAAATGTGGTTTGGGTTTAAGATGATTTACAAGAATATTTCAAGTTATCTAAATTAAAGAAAGATTAGTGATTGGAAATTGGGTTTTATTTAAATAATATATTATTGAATTGTTTTGGAAATGGAAATGATATATTATTGAATTGGGTTTTGAAACGGAAATAATACATTGATAATTTGGGTTTGAAATAGCAATAATATTTTGGTTTTAAATATATACTATTTTGAAGTAAAGGATATGTTTTGAAATGGCAAAAATATTTTGGGTTTTAAAGTATATACTATTTTGAAGTAAAGGATATGGTTCTAAATGGCAATAATATTTTGGTTTTTGAAGTATATACTATTTTGTAATAAAGAATATGTTTTGAAAGGGCAATGATTGTGTTTTTAAAAAGTATATATATTTTTAAATGACCACGGTGTTATAATAACGTTTGGTTGTTAAAGAGACCGAGATCGGATATGGACATACTCTCTGTCGATACCGAAAACCACTTTGACAACTGTGTACGCGGTGGAGTTTCCAGAATGAAGTAGAATGGTGGCGACGATCCTAAGGTATAAACGTGGACCCAACTCCCGTGAGTTGGCATAAGGTGGCTAAAACAGGAGCGATTGACGGACCAAGGAGGTAGCACCTCTGATCGGACACACTTCTTCGATACCATTCTATTACTTGTGATTGATTTGGTGGCCACCCTTAATTTGGGAGTGTTGTTCGAGGTGGGCGGTAGTGGCTGCTATGCGTCACCACCAGTCCGGATGCGTAATTGGTATATCTACCCTGGCATTGCCTTGTGTGCCGTGTCACCTACCATATCGAACCCACTACGAGTTTGGTTTAAAGATCCGACCGCGTTAAGGTTCACCATCCCCTTAACGCTATTTTCTATATGATTATACTTTACTGATTAGACACTATTGTATATAGCGAATATTACTACATAGTACATAGTTTTACGGATCCTTAAGAGATGTGAATCCCGAACATTTTTTAAGTTACTGCACTCACATTAGACACTGGATAGGAGATGTCAAACCCCGTAAACATCTCTGACGCCGTCTACACTCATATTTATTTCATTGATTTAACTTACATAAGATCTTTTAGTTCGGATTCGAGTGTTTTGTCTTTTCAATTCGCTCGGGTCAGCTTGAGCATTTCAGGATTTGAAGGCCCTATTTCTGAAGGACAAAGACGAAGATTTTATTATTACTATTTGTTATATATTCTACTACACCATTGTATTCCGCTGCATAATTATCATTCTCTGGTATGTGTAACTCTGATATGTATTGTATAAGTATAATCAAATGTTTTGTAAAACAGCTTCATGAACTGTTATTTGATTATTATATTTTATCGTTCCGCTGCAAGATTCTATTTTGTTTCTTTTATTTCTCCACTTTTTCTTATTTACCCCATAACAATCCACCCTTCTGTATGGTTTAGGTTGGCACGTGTGTCTGCTTAAGCATACAAAAATGTAGGATGTTACAATTTCAGTCAATTCAATTCAAATGGTAGACAATAAACTTTATCACTTCAAGAATCGATTTAACTTGCAGTAGGATTTTTAGTATTGCATGAGTGGGTTTAAGCACTCATCTTTTTAAAAAAATATGAAAATTGGGATGAAGCAAACAACTACAAATCCAATACCATATTGAAGACAATGCTGATACGAATCCAATACAAAAGACGGCATCCAAATCCGACCTGGTATGTAAAAGATATGAATTTATTGAAAGTTTGAATTTATTTGATTAATAAATAGCTTAATTAAAAGTAATTAAGATTAATTATCGCCGCTAATCACGATTAATGCTAATCCTATCTTCCTCAACCCAAATCGCCACATTCAAACAAACGCCGTCCCCGCTACGACCCTTCTACCGCCACCGCATCTTCACCGCTGGAAGCCACGACCTCGACAACCCCGTCGCTGCTAGTCCTATGCTCCACTTGCCGCCGATGTCGAGCTCGAGCTCGGTAAAACTCATCGCCGTCGATCTCAATTATAGTCGCCACAGTTCACCATAGGCTACCAAATTTCGGTCATGCATAGCCCTCGACCTCCTCCACCTTTTCTCTTCAGGCGTCGCCGCCTATAGATGATCAATGGCGATAGTCGATGCAAAGCCTAAGATCGATGACATGTTCGATCAATTTAGTGGTTCTAAGGTCTTTTCTCAGCTTGACCTTGCCACTGGTTTTCATCAGCTACGAGTTGCGTAGAACAACATTCCTCTTACAGCATTCTGCACTCGTTATGGTTCTTATGAGTGGCTCATTATGCCGTTCGGTTTGACGAGCCCTCCTGTTTTCTTTGTCGATCTTATGAATCGACATATTCAATAAATGTTTAAGACAAAGCTATGGATGGTCGCTCCTAACCAGTCCTATTCTCCGCATTAGCAGACAGTATTACTCAGTAATACTCTTTGTTAATGTGGGTCTCGAGGTAGGGGTGTCGCAGCTTGGTATAGCTGCACCAATCGCGGCCAATTTTCGATCGCCTCACTCCTCCGATCGATGATCCAACCGGTCATCTTCTATATCTTGCTAAGGCGAACACTTCTCTAGTTGGCCACTTCACCTGAAACGTAGCGGTGTTGATAAACATGGAACGTTTGATTGGAGGGTTTTGGTTTGGTAGGCTGGGCAAATGAGGGAGAGAGGGAGACATTATATAGATTTACTCGATTACTGTGCATCTAAAGTCATGGACAACAAGCGAGATGTGCTTACCAACGTTCCTAGCTAAAAATCCCTATTTCGGACTCAATGAAAGTGGCCTCGAGTCCTAAACATTTTGTTTACGACTATTCGAGTTTTAATTCATCGATAAAATCAGTTAATCAATTTAATTATCCAAATAATTTCAAATTTAAAAGTTATGGAAAACTTCTAATTTCATTTTAAAATATGTTACAAAAATCTGTCGTTTCATCAACAGTTGATTTCTTATTATTAATTATAATTCATTTCTCTTTCTTTTTAATTAATGATTTCAATAAATTTAGTTCCAATTAAAATCAATATCAAATTCCAAAACAAATTCTAATAATAAAACAACCGCATTCTTTTTGTTGTAATTCAAATACATTTATTCAGTTTATTGTATACAAAAAAATCATACACTACTTACTAATTAAATGTTTACCTTATTAGAAATCAAACTTATCCCAATTACATTTTAAATAAATAAACCAATGTTTTCCCTTTAATAACCTTCATTTTATTCTTTATTCTAACTTAACATTTATTAGTTCAATTTCTGTTATTCATTATATATAACTAAAATCATTAATCTCGATTTTAATACAAGTTATAACTTTAATCTTATTGCAATTTATTGTTATTTTAAGAATTTAATTTAAGATCGTAATTTCCATTCTAATATCTTTTCATCAATAAAATCATAAAATTTCTATCTCTAACCATCTTTATTCAATAATTATATTAAAGTTAATATTTTTAAATGATTAAAAATACGGGTCGTTACAATCTCCCCTACTCAAAACTTTTTGACCTAAAAAAGGAACTAAATAAGGAAATCTAGCATATTGATATATCAAAATAATCAACTTATATAACATTCAACATTACTTAGCTTTATTATAAACATAAAAAAATTCTAAGTCTTATAATTTATATAAAATTTTGGCAGCACCTCCTTTGCGCGGCTGAGTCGGAAAAACTACAAACTGCCTCTAAGGGTGCAAACCAATCAAAAGAAAACAAAAGCCAAGCAGTTCCCCATATCAAGGGTGGAAAATGATCAACCAACTAACAATATAAATACGTACCTATTTGTCGGGCAACAACTTTACTTATGAAATCAAAAGCATCAAATTAGTCTTTCCTTAATATACTTGAATTATACTTACATAACCCAAAAGAGAGTTAAACATGACGAAAGGTCAATACATTTGCTATTCCTATCATAAGCACAAGCAACATAATAATATAACAACCATATGCAACAAGGCAATGGATGAAACTAACAATAACGATTGTGATGACCCACCTTTTTGACCTCTAGGAACGACACTTAACACATCCTCGATGTTCGTGTACTGTTGCCCAGACATCAAAAAGATGAATCGTCGTGGGATGAAATAAAGAAAAGAATAGAAAACCTCACAATGAAACTACTAAATAAAACATAACCGTCAATAGTACATCAGGTTACTCCTTAACTGAGAGTTATCAGAGTTACACAAAATACTACAAATCAGCTTATAAAGTTATAACATCCTGCCTTTATATATGCTGAAAACAAAATACACTTACAAAACTAGAAAATACAGTGGAATAGATTGCTAAGTCGATAAAGGGCTTCCTGTTCGGATGCCATCTTCAAAATAACCCACAAAGACCAGCTACTCTCAGACTACTCAAAATAAAATGAGAGTCCGAGAGTAGTAAAAACAAACAACTCCAGTCAGACGATATGTCTGGTATGAGTAATAATTTAAACAATAGGTGTGAAATTAAACACAAACATGTAAGACCACACCGTTGAACATGGAATGGGCTTACTCCTACATAAATAAACATCCAAACATAAAGAATGGATAAAAAATTAAACTCCACAAAGAGTGGTTGACTCTTCCCGATGCAAATCAATTTGAAGGTTCGAATCAAATCAGAAAAGGAAAATATCCAACAAATGACTAGGAGGGTACGCCCCCTTGAAGTATACCTCTTGTAATATACTTCTGAGAAGTTCATTTACTCTGTGATACTTCTTGGAAACCTCCAAGCCGAACCCCACCAAACCTTACCGAGAATCCAAATATTTCATATCTAATAGCGCTACCGAATCCAATCTAGATGAGATGTGAAAGTATTCTAATGGAAGCAACTCCACATAGCTTGGCCCCCTCTCGCTCTTTGGTTTTAGCCATTTTCGACAAAGAATATCAAAGCTCAATAGAGTAACACATCGTCTTTGAATGACGATAATAAAGAAGCGAAAGTAACCGATAGTTGAGAAACCAACTATCGAGGATATAAAATGAGCGCATATGGAAGTTAAGTCTTGCATACTTATCACCACTCATCAAATTCAAACATGTATTATTTCTTGGTTAACAATAATACCGGACAAGTCAAGGTAGTGTTACCTCAAAGTCATATCTCACGATTATTCTTAACTTTTGAAATAGCGACAAATCTGCTTCTTCGAGGTTTAGTGCTAATTATACAAATAAATCGTTTCATATAAGTGAATCGTGTTACGAAAATTAATTCATTTCCATAAATGAATCAAACCTTTTCTTTTCAAAACCCGAATTCATACTTAGCTTCACATTACAAGTATTAGCTTTAAAACACTTTGCTAAAAGAGTTTACTAACTTTGAAACATCATTATAAAAAAGATTTAACGACTTAAAATATTCTTATTACATTAATAAATCAACTTTAAAACTTCATTAACTAAGCTGATTAATTTACTTCAATAACCTTTGATTAAAAAGGGTAAATCACCTTTAGAACATCATTAATTCAATTAATTAATAATATAATTATTAAATTAATTAAATATTAATTAAATATCATTATTTAAAAGTGATTAATTAATTTAAAACTTTATTTAAGGAAAGATTAATTAAGGTTAAACGGATTTATTAACCTTTAAAAATCATAAATTAAACAGATTAATTAATTTAAAAACATCATAAGTAAATTGATTATTTAACTTTAATCCATCATTATTAAAAGATTAATTAACCTTAAACATCATTAGATAAAATGGTTAATTAATTTCAAATCATCATTAACCAAGTGATTAGTTAATTTTAAACACATCGTTAATAAGTTAATTTGTTAACTTTAATCCTTGTTAATTAAATAACTAATTGAATTAAATAATCGTTATTAAAACAATTAATTATTTTTGAAAACACCATTAATAAAAAAACTTGCTTAACTTGTAAAATAATTCCAAGCACGATAATGAAACCAAACAGTTTCGATAAAATGTGATTTTCCAAAAGTGCCGATATAACGACTATCGCTATACGGGCAGTTCGGGATTCAAGTTTATGTCATTAGCAATACAACCTCACATCAAATAACAAGGGTATGAGCATATATACATGGTGATTTACAGTAATACAACATATATCAAGCATTTATTAACGAAAGCATAAATTTATCTCCTAAAATTTCATATGTCTTATGATCCGCTTACTAACTTTTCAAAGCGACTAACTTTTCAAGCAACAAACCAATCCAACAACCAAACAGTTATTTCACAAATATAACAAGTATTCAATTGTTATAACATGTACATAAATATAGTTTGACAACGTTTGGTTTGAAGATGGAAGCTTTACTCACTAAACGCTTACTAGCTTTACCGAACTTGCACTAACTTCACGAATGCGATAAGATCTAAGCTCTACTATGAAAATGGCTTGATTTAGTGGATCTAGGTGGAGATTTTGGGCTTGGCCTAGGTTAGGATAGGCTCGACCATGGGCATTTAGGGCTCGACCATGGTTGAAATGGAGAGTTAGGGTGTGTTTTGGTAACTAGAGCGATGTAAGTAGTTTTAACTTGGTTTTGAGGGTGTATAAACTAGTTTTTACTTTTGAAATAATTTTAAAAGCCATGAATGGATGTATACATGTATGTAGAAGAGATTAGAGATGAATTTAAGAAATTGAGATGTCTTAGGAATTTTCAAAAAGTGAAGATATGTGTAAGGGTGGCGGTATATATACTAACCAATTTTACAGATTACCTAAAATAACCTCCACCACTCACATGTTGCCACATCACTCTCCTCCCCCTCTTTTCTACACATTGGCCCTAGGCATGGCCTCCCATACCCCCAAAATATGCTTCCATGTTTATTGCATACATGTGTACTAATGTATAGCATGAGATATGATAATGTTTCTTTATATATATAAATATACTTTCTTATTAAACTAATGCATAAGTTGTCAAATCAAGTTTTAATTTAATCCAAACATGATTATTAACCTTAAACATGGATTAACTTATCATTGCGTGAACATTTATATGTATGCGCATGTGCACAATTGTGCACAACGTTTTCGACGAATTTCCTGTGCTGAAAAGTTGAAATTTCGGAGAACGTTTCTTGATCACATTTTCTATTTTTATTTGAACTAATTATTTTAGTAAAAAAATTTGAAAATGATTTTAATATCATTAATTAATATATGTTTATTTGGTTATTAAAATACATTATTTAAATATTTAAAAACGATTTCACTATTCAAATACAAAGTGATTAATTTACTGGTTGTTACACTCTGCCCCTTTAGGAGAATTTTGTCCCCGAAATTAATACACATAAAGACTGTCCAAAAGGTATATTTATACTAAGAAATTCATATAATAATGCAAAGAAACTATGTCATAAAAGAACATACATAATGTATTCAAACAACAAACAACTAACCTGACATTACTTCAGGGTAAGTTTCTCTAAATAATCCTCAGTCTCCTAAGTACAATCACGGGGGTAATCACTGCTCTGAACCTTCACAAGCTTCACCAACTTGTTTCTCATTCTCCTTTCATCCCAATCTACAATATGAACTGGGTGTTGGATTATCAAATTTGGTTCTATCTCCAAGTCATCCTGAACAGATGTCTCAATAATCAAAGATGAATCATAAACATGCTTTCTAAGATGAGATACATGAAAAATATTATGAACTTCAGACAATCTTTCAGGCAAATCTACTCAATAGGCCAACGATCCAATTGTTTCAAGGATTCAAAATGGCCAGGATCTGGGTGCTAGCTTTCCTTTTTTCTCTGAATCTTACAACTCCTTTAATTTGGTAAACTTTCACAAATGCCAAATCCCGACCGCAAACTCTAAGTCCCTTTTCCATTGATCGACATAACTTTTCTATCGATCCTAGGCTTCTTTCATCCTTTCCTTGATCATAGCCACTTTCTATGATGCTTTTCAAATCATTTCTGGTCTAATAACTAAAAGGTCTCCAGTCTTTACCCAACATGAATGTGATTTACATGGCCGTCCATACAAAGCTTCATAAAGAGCCATGCCGATTCTTGCTTGGTAACTATTGTTATAAGAGAAATCTACCAAATGTAGATGATCTTCCCAAGAACCTCCGAAATTCAAAATACATGCTCTCAAGTGATCCTCCAAAATCCGGTTCACCCTTTCGATTTTTCCGTTTGTCTATGGGTGATAGGCTATGCTCAAATTCAATTCTGTCCCTAAAGCGGCTTGCAATGCTCCCCAAAATTGACCTATGAAGATAGGATATCGATCATTAAGAATACTTACTGGAATTCCATGCAGTCGAACGATCTCCCTTAAATAAATCCCTACCAAAGAAGTTGCAGTTCTTATTGACTTCACCGGAATAAAGTGGGCGCTCTTTGTTAATTGATCTACAATTACCCAAATTCCTTCATAACCTCTTCCTGTTCTAGGCACCCCATCGATAAAGTCCATGGATACTTGCTCCCACTTCCAATTAGGTATCTCCAATGGTGGGAGTAACCCAGCAGTCTTCTGCTGGTCACTCTTGACCTGTTGAAAATTTACACAGCGGCTCAAAACGATCGAAATGTCTCTCTTCATCCCTTTCTACCAAAAGGTCTTCTTCATGTTCTGAAACATTTTAGTTATTCCTAAGTGGATAGATAACCTTGACCGATGGCACTCTCTTAGTACATCTTGTCTAATTCCATTAACATCTGGCACACAAATCCATCCATCCATCCATTCTTAAAATGCCTCGGGAGTCTATATGAAAATGATGCAGCTCGAGGTGAAGGTCTAAGTTGTACATGACTTAAGGGGCTAAGTCGCACACGACTTAAAGTAACTATAGGTCGTCTACGGCCTAAGGAGGCATGTGAGCAGGAGCTACGACTTAACTGGAAACCAGGGGAAGGAAATAACTCGAGTTTACGACCTAAGGAGAAGGTTCTGGGTCGTCTACGACCTAACGGATTAGGAGGAAAAGGGCTACGACTTAACAAAGGTTTAAGTCGCTCGGAGTTGATAAGTCATCCACGACTTACGGAGAAGGCCACGAAAGGAGCGGTTCGAATTGAGAATGAAGTGATAAGTCGGCTACGACTTAAGGAAGGAGTTAAGTCGGAAGCGAGTTACAACTTAGTTAAGTCGCACAAGTTAAAAGCGAACCCTCTTAAGTCGCAGAAGCTCGAAACCGAAGATCCTGATGCCACGTCAATCTGGGCCGTTGATATCTTAAGTCGTGAACTGGGTTGTAATTTGTTAAGTCGTCACCGACTTATGTTAAGTCGTGAGTCGTAAGTCCTGTACGACTTAAGTGTTGAGTCACTATGTTGTAATATGTAGGTTATTTCTTAAGTCGTAAATCGTTTATCTTTGAGTCGCGTGTGTTGTGTGTTGACTTTGTTTGAGTCGTCGCTGTAGATGAGTCGTCACCGACTTATAGGTAAGTCGTAAGTCGTTTCTTATAGGTCGAAGACGACCTAAGTACTTGTAATTTTGAAGTTTTTGTGTGTGTTGAGTTGTAACTACTATAAATAGTGGGTGAGTTGTAACTTTGAGGTTGTTGATTTTTGAATAAAATTCTCTTTTGTTAGCTTTGTGCTTTCATTCAAATTGGTAGTTGAGTGTAATCTCCTATCTCCTCTTTCGGTTAATCGAGTGCGCTCGATTCAACGATTGCAAAAGCCGATTCGCGGAATCAAGTGCGCTTGATCAACGCTTGAAGAATTGAAGATCTTTGAACCCGGTATCGTGCGCGATCAACGAGTTCGGGATAGCTAGAATTCGGTATCTTTGGATCAACGAATTCGGGCATTACAGTATTCAACAATCCATCGATTGCTACTTTCACCGATTGAAGATTGTTTTGTTTAATCCGCTGCGTCAATTTTGGTATCAGAGCTTGTTCTAACCAATCATAGTTAGATCGAGTGTTGGAGCCGAGAGTTGAAGTTTGAAGTGATTAGCCGAGCTTGAAGTGTTGAGCCGTGATCAAGTTGAAGTGTTCGACTTTATATTGAAGTTGTCTGATCGGATTTGAGTGGGAGGCCGAAACTTTGTCCATCGTGTTCATCGCGATTTGCAACAAAGTGGAAGTTTTCGATCCGTTTCATTTTGGATCAAAGTTCGAAAAGTGTTTGAATTTTGAAGTGTTGAAGAATTTGTGAAGATTTCAATCATGCCGCCAAGGAGAGCCAATCGACATCAAAACGTTGAAGCTTTGTATCGAAGAGAAGAGGCTGATGAGATGGAGCAAAGAATCAATGAAAACTTTAGTGAAAAGCTTAACGAAGGAATTGGCCGGTTAGAGAAGCTTATGGCGAAGATGAATCAAAATCGGAGAAGGATTTCACCTGAATCTAACCATGGGGGTAGTAGAGTCTCACCACAATCCAATCGAGAAAGAAGTGTTGACAATGATCAAAGGCGTGGGAGGAACATGGATGATCGTGAACGGAGGAATGTAAATAGAAGGGATGATGGTGGTAGACATGATGGTAGTAGAGATGTGGGTGGACGAGATAGACAATGATATACTTCTGATTTTGAAGAGGAGTATGATGGTGGTAGTGTTCGAGGACAAGGACGAGGACAAGGAAGAAATTTCTCTGAGTATGATCACAAGTGGGAGTCAGGGATGAAGACTGAAATTCCTGAATTCAAAGGTGGTATGCAAGCGGAGGAGTTTCTAGATTGGGTAGCTAATGTTGAGGAGATTTTTGACTTCAAAGAAGTTCCAGAACATCGTAGAGTGAAGTTGGTTGCTACAAGGTTGAGGGGTAGAGCTTTGGCATGGTGGTAGCAAACTAAACTTACACGTGAACGGATGGGGAAGTCAAAGGTTGAATCTTGGGAGAAGATGAAGAAATTGATGAAAGCAACATTCTTACCTTATAACTATCAGTCGCTTATGTATCAGAGATTGCAAAACTTGAGACAAGGGACGAAATCTGTGAATGACTATGCTGACGAATTTTATCAACTTATTGCGAGAAATGATATTATGGAGACAGAAGAACAATTGACAGCCAGATTTGTTGGGGGGTTGCGAATGCAGATTCAGGATATGGTTAACATGTTTGATCCTAGATCTGTAGCGGAAGCACATCAGAAAGCGTTGGCTTGGGAGAAGCAGGGTAGACGAGGAGGAGGTGTGTTTACTAATTCCAACAATCAAGTGAAGGGTGTTAGTAGGAGTTCTAATGTTTCTAAACCTATCAGTAGACCAGTAGTGAAGGAGGCTGAGAAGACAAAGGTTAACAACGGTTTCAAATGTTACAATTGTCAGGAATTTGGTCATAAAAGTAGCGAATGTCCGAAGCCGAAGAAGAGAGCTATGATAGCGGAGGTTGAGGATGAGGATGAAGAAGCTGAATGTTCTAATTCACCACCTGATGAGGAGGAAGAAGAAGTGTCGGGAGACGAAGGTTATAATCTAATGATGAAGAGGTCCTGTTTAACACCAAAGCAAGAGGAGGATTGTATTTGGTTAAGGAGCAATATTTTTCAGTCAACATGTACCATTCTAGGGAAGGTTTGCAAATTTGTTATTGATGCTGGAAGCTGTGATAATATAATTTCGTCAGAAGCTGTAAGGAAATTGGCATTGAAGACTGAGAAACATCTGAAACCGTACAAGCTAGCTTGGTTGAGGAAAGGCGGGGAGGTGAAGGTTGGACGAAGGGCTTGTGTGAAGTTTTCAATTGGAAAGAAATATAAAGATGAAATCTGGTGCGATGTGGTAGATATGGACGTTTGTCATTTGTTGCTGGGGAGACCGTGGCAGTATGATAGGGCGGTGCAACATGATGGGCGCACCAACAGTTACAGTTTCATGTTTGAAGGCACAAAGATTACTCTAGTTCCAAAGAAGCGACAACAGGAGGAAAACAAGTTGGAGGAGATTAAAGAGCTCAAAACTTTGTTATCTTTGAAGGAGTTTGTTAAGGAGGTTGAAGAAGAGTCAGAAGTATTCTTGTTAATTGGGCGTGCGAGCATTGAATAAGATTACTGTGAGATATAGATTTCCAATGCCAAGGTTGGATGACTTGTTAGACCAAATAAGCGGCGCTACTATATTTTCGAAGATTGATTCGAAGAGCGGATATCATCAAATTCGTATTAGACCAGGTGATGAGTGGAAGACTGCTTTTAAAACTAGGGAGGGTCTATACGAATGGTTGGTTATGCCATTTGGCTTATCAAATGCACCAAGTACTTTCATGAGGGTGATGAATCAGATTTTTCGACCATTCATTGGGAAGTTTGTGGTGGTGTACTTCGATGATATTCTGATATATAGTGGAAGTCCGGAGGAACATTTGAATCATCTGAGAGAAGTGCTAATGGTACTGCGACAAGAACAATTTTATGCTATAACGAAGAAATGCGTGTTCATGACGCATAGCGTTTTATTTCTGGGGTATGTTGTGTCGGAAAAGGGAATACAGGTTGACCAAAGTAAAGTTGAAGCTATCAAAGATTGGCCACAGCCGAAGACGATAACGGAAGTTCGTAGTTTCCATGGGTTGGCTTCATTTTATCGAAGATTTATTCCACACTTTAGTAGCGTGATGGCACCTGTGACTGATTGTATGAAGGGTAAACAGTTTGCATGGACGGAGGAAGCCGGGGTTGCTTTTGATCGAATCAAAGAACTCTTGACGTCTGCACCAATTCTAATATTACCAGATTTTCAGCTAGTATTCGAACTACATACTGATGCATCCAAGGTTGGGATTGGAGGAGTGTTGAGTCAAAGGGGTCGTCCTATTGCATACTTTAGCGAGAAGTTATCAGGAGCAAAGATGAGATACATTACATATGATGTGGAATTTTATGCTGTTGTGCAATCTATTAAACACTGGAGACACTATCTATTTCAGAAGGAGTTTGTTCTTTACACTGATCATGAAGCATTAAAGCATTTACAAGGGCAAGACAAGATTTCAGTGAGACATGCATCGTGGATTGCATATCTGCAACAGTTTACTTTTGTTGTTAAACACAAATCGGGAGTGACGAATCGTGTGGTTGATGCTTTGAGTAGAAGGAATCATTTGTTGACTACACTGAAGGTTGAAGTGACGGGGTTTGATATGTTTCCAGAATTATTTGCCGATGATCCTTACTTTGCAAAGTTTGTTGATAAAGTTAAGGAGGGGAAAACGGATGAGTTCGTGATGGTAGATGGTTTTCTGTTCAAAGGAAATCGATTGTGCATACCTGATTGTAGTTTGAGAATGAAGATTGTTAAAGAGCTACATGAAGAAGGACATGTTGGGAGAGACCGTACATTACAGTTGATTTCACAATCTTACTTTTGGCCATCGATGAGGAAAGAGGTGGAGAGGTTTGTGGAGCGATGTCATATCTGTCAGATTTCGAAAGGAACTGCAACTAATGCTGGGTTATATATGCCGTTACCTGTACCAATTAAACCATGGGTTGATGTGAGTATGGACTTTGTGTTAGGATTACCGAGGACACAGCGTGGTAACGATTCCATTTATGTGGTGGTTGATCGATTTTCGAAAATGGCACATTTTATTGCTTGTAAGAAGACGGCGGATGCTATTCATGTTGCTCAATTGTTTTTCAAGGAGATCTATCGACTTCATGGATTGCCAGAATCTATTGTGTCGGATAGAGATACTAGATTTTTGAGTCATTTCTGGCTAAGTTTGTGGAAGATGGTTGGAACAAAGTTGAATTTTAGTAGTGCTTATCATCCACAGACCGATGGAAAGACTGAGGTGGTAAACAGATCATTGGGGAATTTGTTACGATGTCTTGTACAGGACAATCTGAAGAGTTGGGATCTGAAGCTATGTCAAGCATAATTTGCACACAATCATGCAGTAAACCGGAGTACTGGGTTCAGCCCATTTCAGATTGTGTATTCTAACCTACCAAAAGGACCGTTGGATTTAGTAATGATTCCGCAGCCAAAGGGGATGGTAAAGCAAGCAGTAGATTTTGTTAATGGATTGACGGAATGTCATAAAGTCGTTCAAGAACGATTGGAGAAAGCAAATGAAAAGTATAAACGATCAACAGATTTGAAGTGAAGGAGTGTTAAATATAATGAAGGTGATTTGGTTTATGCAGTGTTAACGAAAGATCGTTTTCCAGTGGGTGCTTACAATAAGTTGAAAGCCAGGAAAATTGGTCCTGTAGAAATCGTGAAACGAATTAATGAAAATGCTTATAAGTTGAAGTTGCCGGAGGACGTGTACACTTCTGATGTATTCAATGTTAAGCATCTCATACCGTATCATGAAGATGATTGTGTCGCGGAGGAGAAAGGTGCAAATTCGAGGACGAATTTCTCTCAACCAGGGGAGAATGATGCACCTCGAGGTGAAGGTCTAAGTCGTACATGACTTAAGGGGCTAAGTCGCACACGACTTAAAGTAACTATAGGTCATCTACGGCCTAAGGAGGCATGTGAGCAGGAGCTACGACTTAATTGGAAACCAGGGGAAGGAACTAACTCGAGTTTACGACCTAAGGAGAAGGTTCTGGGTCGTCTACGACCTAACGGATTAGGAGGAAAAGGGCTACGACTTAACAAAGGTTTAAGTCGCTCGGAGTTGATAAGTCGTCCACGACTTACGGAGAAGGCCACGAAAGGAGCGGTTCGAATTGAGAATGAAGTGATAAGTCGGCTATGACTTAAGGAAGGAGTTAAGTCGGAAGCGAGTTACGACTTAGTTAAGTCGCACAAGTTAAAAGCGAACCCTCTTAAGTCGCAGAAGTTCGAAACCGAAGATCCTGATGCCACGTCAATCTGGGCCGTTGATATCTTAAGTCGTGAACTGGGTTGTAATTTGTTAAGTCGCCACCGACTTATGTTAAGTCGTGAGTCGTAAGTTGTAACAACCCGCATATTTGTCGATTTTATATTTAAATATTTTATTTAAATATTTCATCGTCAGTCAGATTTTAGTCCGAAAAGCTACTTTTTGCAAACAGTCGAATTAGGACTCGAGACCACCTCCATTGAGTTCAAAATGTCGTTTGCGATCTTTTTGAGTGTAAGCTTCGATATGTTTGGAGCTAGTCAAAAATTTGACCATTTGCACTTTGGGTTTGGTTTTGGGTTCAGCCCCTTTGCCAACTTAAACCCCAAACTGAATCATCCCTCCCCATTCACTCTCACTTCCTCCTCTTGCTCAGTTCTAAAGCAAAAATGGTGGGAGAGATGGGAAATTAAAACTCCCAAACCCTAGTTTCATCTTCAAATCAAGTTCTAGCTCCAAATTCTAAGAGAACCCATTGGTAAGCATCTCCTTCATCTTCTCCAACCCGTTCTCCTTTCAATTTCAGAAATCCTAAACCTAACTTTAGGAATGTTCTTCTTTTTGAGCATAGATTCAAGCTCATTTGGGTTGTGTTGAAGAGTGGTTGATTCTCCCTTTGCTTTCAAGCTCCTTCTTCATTGTTTTTGTGAAAAGGTGAGATTTTTATCTCACATCTAAGTCAATAATTATCTTCGATTGTTAGGTATGAATTCCTAACACTTATTCTTGTGCAATTGATTTTGGTTTGGATTGATTTGGTGTATATTCCAATTTTTGGTGTTTTGAAATCATAATCTATGAGAATCCTTTTATGGATATTTGGACATTGGTATTTGAGGCGTGTCGAAGAGCCGTTAAGGCTGGGTTGTCGCTTGGCGTAAATCCTTAGTCGTTGCCGCTCGATCGATCGCTTCCGGTATTCATTTGGCCATTTTTGGTCTAGGTTCAGGAAATGCCCTGAACCCCAGTTTCAGACGTCTGAACGTAAGATTCAGACGTCTGAATACTATTTTGGGAAGATTTTTATTCCCAGATTCAGACGTCTGAATCTTTGCCCCAGACGTCTGAATTGGCTCGATTTCAAACAGAAAGAAAATAGGCTTAAATTGCCTATTTCAGACGTCTGAAATATTTCGTTCAGACGTCTGAATCTGTGTTCTGGAAAATATTTCATTTTCCAGATTCAGACGTCTGAACCAATCATTCCAGACGTCTGAATCTGCAGGTCGAACCCCGTATAACTCTGCGTAGGCAATTTTATCCGAAAACCATTCGACCGAACTTCTTACTTTGATGGTTTTGGGAATTGATTTCTTTGGATTTTATTCACGTCTTCGAATGTGAACTTTTATAATTGATTGTTTCTACAATCACTTCTATGACTTGTCATTTTAAAAATATAAAGGTTTCCATACTAGTGGTAAATATCAAAACTCTTTCATCAAAAGGATTTCAACTCTATTTTCAATATCAAACTCGGTTATAAAACTGTTTTCCAATCTACTAGTATATACAAACCTTTACCTCATTCGTATGAGAAAATATAATTAAACGGCTTAGCAAAACAAGTGGTATGAAACGCTTGCGTTTACTTCGTCGGTTAATTTATGGACTTGTTCGATTGAAACTCTTGTGACAATTTTCTAGTGGAGATCTACAGTTTGTTCGTAAATATTTGAGTTAAGCAAGTGGTTATGGGACATGAAGCTAAACTCTTATATTTACTAGCTTAGTGTAATCGACACTTCTTTATGATCGATGACGATCATTTTTATGATTTGGACTAGCAATGTGCCTTTCTCGTCCGTGTGTTCGGACTTGTCTTTCTCGTCCGTGTGTTCGGACTTGCCTTTCTCGTCCGTGTGTTCGGACTTGCCTTTCTCGTCCGTGTGTTCGGACTTGCCTTTCTCGTCCGTGTGTTCGGACTTGCCTTTCTCGTCCGTGTGTTCGGACTTGTCTTTCTCGTCCGTGTGTTCGGACTTGCCTTTCTCGTCCGTGTGTTCGGACTTGCCTTTCTCGTCCGTGTGTTCGGACTTGCCTTTCTCGTCCGTGTGTTCGGACTTGCCTTTCTCGTCCGTGTGTTCGGACTTGCCTTTCTCGTCCGTGTGTTCGGACTTGCCTTTCTCGTCCGTGTGTTCGGACTTGCCTTTCTCGTCCGTGTGTTCGGACTTGCCTTTCTCGTCCGTGTGTTCGGACTTGCCTTTCTCGTCCGTGTGTTCGGACTTGCCTTTCTCGTCCGTGTGTTCGGACTTGCCTTTCTCGTCCGTGTGTTCGGACTTGCCATTATTTTTAATCTTTGAGAAGATTCTTGTGGTATTGATAAATCTCTTGTTGATTTTCAATTACGTACTTATCACAGTACGCTATTATGGTTATGATACGTGTTTGTCATATCTCTTATTCTATATCACTTTATCTGATATTTATAGCTAGACTGATCCGTTTATTATTTTCGTATAAATAATACTCGGGTCAGACCGAGATTTTACAGGTGCTTCCTCATGACTTCCTATCTGGAGCCATCATCCGACTTTTTGGCTAACTACTCTAGTTTTGTAGTTTTTGTCGTATACATTTGAGATTGAGACTCCTTGATGTATACATATTCTGTTGTCTTGCACTTGTATCTTTTATTTTGTGTTATTGTGGATCTTATTTGACCACTACTCTGATGTACACTTTCATGTGTTGTATATTTATTCATATCTATTTCCGCCTCTGTGATATGAATTGTCTGTGACTGATTTATGTTACGTTTATTTCTATATTTGTTTCCGAAGATTATATATAGCCACCGTGTGATAGCTTTGTGTTTGTATCGGTATGTCGGATTTCCTCCTTAAAAGATATGCATCCTATTCTATCAGACATATCGGTGCTCGCACAAAGAATGGTCGCTCCTCAACAGCCTTATTCTCCGTGCTAATTGACAGCACTACACCGTAGTGTTCTTGGTTAGCGTGGGTATAGAGGTGGGGCGTCACATAAGTCCTGTACGACTTAAGTGTTGAGTCGCTATATTGTAATATGTAGGTTATTTCTTAAGTCGTAAATCGTTTATCTTTGAGTCGCGTGTGTTGTGTGTTGACTTTGTTTGAGTCGTCGTTGTAGATGAGTCGTCACCGACTTATAGGTAAGTCGTAAGTCATTTCTTATAGGTCGAAGACGACCTAAGTACTTGTAATTTTGAAGTTTTTGTGTGTGTTGAGTTGTAACTACTATAAATAGTGGGTGAGTTGTAACTTTGAGGTTGTTGATTTTTGAATAAAATTCTCTTTTGTTAGCTTTGTGCTTTCATTCAAATTAGTAGTTGAGTGTAATCTCCTATCTCCTCTTTCGGTTAATCGAGTGCGCTCGATTCAACGATTGTAGAAGCCGATTCGCGGAATCAAGTGCGCTTGATCAACGCTTGAAGAATTGAAGATCTTTGAACCCGGTATCGTGCGCGATCAACGAGTTCGGGATAGCTAGAATTCGGTATCTTCGGATCAACGAATTCGGGCATTTCAGTATTCAACAATCCATCGATTGCTACTTTCACCGATTGAAGATTGTTTTGTTTAATCCGCTGCGTCAGAAAACCAGAGATAGTTCCATCTTCAACATCCTTCTTAAGCCGAGCTAGAATAGGGTCTTCTTCTTGGAAATTAGTAGTTCTCTCCATTAGTGCTTGTAACAACCCTGTATTTTACAATTATTTTTAAATTGATATTTCCAGATTTAAAAAGCTTTATTTATGAAAAAGAATAAATTTTGTTATTTTAAATATAAATTTTGATTTTGATATGGATTAGAATTCCAAATATGATTGAATAGAATAATTTTCCAAAATGTGAATTTTGGTCAATAGTCAAACTTTGACTTTTAAATTTAAATTTTAAATATTTTAAATTATAAATTTTATCTTTTATTATGAAAATAGATTTAATAACATGAATACTGCTTTTCGTTTCGTTGGAAACGGAGTTAAAATGTAAAAGTTATGTACATTTCAATTTTGTGTATAAACTGTTTATTTTGCAATATTATTTATTTTAAATCATATAAATTATATTTTTATTGTCATATTTTGTTTGAATGTGTGTTAATAGGTTATTTTATGTCTTTTAATATTTTTAAAATGATAATATAATTTTTCTAAAGTATACTTAAATTTATTTCAATTTATAAAGCCTAGTTTTCATTTTTCTGCTATTTTCTTCATTAAATTATATTTAATTAAAATATATTTATTTATTTTTGTGAATTCATTTTTATTTTGTGTTCTTATCTTTATTTATAAATATTTTTCAAGTATATAAAGATTATCTAAAGCTCATCTGAAATTTTTTCAAGTTTACAAAGCCTAGTTATGTATATATTGCCACTTTCTTTATTTATTCGATTTTTTATTTAAATTTATTTATTTTCTTTTCTTATTTATTTTATTTTCTGAGATTATGTATCTTTGTTTTCAGCCATTGATATATATATATATATAAATTAAAAAGAAAATATAGGAAATTCGAAGAGTTTTAAACTTTTGATATTCCTAAGTCCTTTTGCATTCCGACCTTTCACTTTCTCAACTCCTTTTCTTTAATTTTGGCCGTACCTCTACTCTATTCTTTCTGCTGCCTTCCACTTTGTTTTCACGCATATCATTTTCACTTTCTTGAGGAAAAAAATCACGGCCCTTTGTTGTGCAAAAATTTGGTAAAAATCTCTTCTTTCTTCTTGTTTTTTTTGTGTTTTTCTATTGAAATTTGCTATTGTTCTCTACCTTCATGGCTTCACTCCACCTCCTCCAAGCTTTGGCCAACCACCACCACCCCCTTCCTCTGACCATCACCCACCCCAGCAACCCTCCTCCACAGGCCAAACCACCCCAAGGTGAAGATCACCACATAATTCACCAAAACATCACCTAACATTGCAAACCGAGCCACTTTTGTCACCACCGCCTACAACCACCTTTAGCCACCACTTCCTCCACCACCACCACCTCAGACCTGACCACCACCCTCTGCCACATCATCTAACACCACCTGGACATCTGGACCTGACCATATAGCCTCTGGCTGAACCAAGTCATAGCATAGGAATGTTGATATTTGCCTCGAAATTGTGTAGTTTTGCACCTAGACTATGCACCATCTTCACCACCTTGTAAACACATGATGGCTGACCCATTTGGAACCCAAACCAGACCATTTTCTTACCCTAGACCGAGCTTAACCACTACCTAACTGAAGTATATGAGGTTGAGAACAAGTGCAAGTCATTTGATGTTGTTTTGGGTATAGAATTCCTATGTTATTTGACGATAAATTTGTGTTGTAACCTATGTATTATTGTATTGTTTTGTGTATATGTATCCAAGGCTATTAATCTTTGGCTCTCCCAATCAAATCATATTTGTATTGTCGTGCCTCCGTTGTGTCAGTTTGTGTGCTTGGATAGCGATTTCCAGCTTTGAACAGGTGAGTTATTCTCACCAGACAATATGTACCTATATAACTGATAAACCGACACCATTTGAATCTGTAATGTATATCATCATGTCATATATGTTTATATTATTATCATATGATGTTCACACCTGTTATTACACTTATTATATCATATGTTACTGTTATTTCATGCTATTTTGTTATTTATATCTGTTTATCACACTGCAAGTTCCCTGTAGATTAGAATCACTATTGGTTGAAATGATACATACCCGAACGGACTTTAGAATAGAGAAAAATCGTTATGGGCTGAAATGATAGGCCTGAATGGTTTTTATTTATTTTATTTAACTTGGGATTGCGGGTTTGAAATGATAGAACCCGGATTTTTTTTATTTTTAAACTACGGATTGAAATGATACATATCCGTATCACTTGACCTAGGCTAGAAAACTATATACAGGCCCGTGGTTATTTTATAAAGTGTTTTGGATATTTTTAAGTATTTTAAAAATATAAATTTAGGAAATTTGATTTAAAATGATTTTGAAATATTTTGAATTAAAGAAATTATGATTTTTCTATGTGTTAAAAATGAAATTAATGAATGGTTTAACTGGATTTTTGAAATATAATTTAAGTGGAAATTTGGAATTTTGGTTAAAAATGATGTTTAAGTTATATAAATAAAATGGATATTAAATTTTATTTGGAAATGGTAAATATGATAATTTGATTAAATTTGAATTTAAGTGATTTATTAAAGTATTATTGATTTTTCTATCAATTTAAGTGGTTAAATAAATGAATGTTTAAAAGTGATCTTTTAAAATATAACTTGACTTGGAAATGTGAAATTTGGTTTTAATTAAAGGTTTAAGTTAATTAAATAAAATTGGAAATTCAATTAAATTGTGAAATGGTAATTTAAATTTGAAGTGTTAAGTTTATTAGTTGAAAGGTGAAGAATTGGACACTTTTACACTCAAATTTATTAAGTAAATTGTTGAAATTGGATTTGATTATAAGAAATTTATTGTGAAAAGATATATGTTAAATAATATGTAAATGAACATTTTAAATGTTAAAATATGATTTTTTAAAATGTTTATGTGTTTTAAATTAAAGTTATTTAATTGCTGGAAATACACTAACACCTGAAATTAACTTTTAATAGCATTCAGAAATGCTATAGATTCTGTTTTGAACTAAAATTGTGTAAAAAGAGCTATTACAGCATTTCTGAAATGTTGTAGTTGCTGTAATTGAACTTATAGGCTAATATTGAACTCAGGTCTATTATAGCATTCTCTGGAAATGCTATAATGGTCTGCAGTCTTTGCTGAAACCAAATTTAACCCTTGTTTTGAAATCTGAACTACCGCAGCACTTCTGATATGTTGTCTTTTTTGTTTTGAACTATAATTCAACTAAAACTGAGTTTTAACAGCAGTTTTAAGTGTTGTCTTTGCTGAATTAAAAATGTTTTCAAATATAACTTATAGTAGTTGTTTTTAAATGCTGTGAAATGCTGAAATTTTAATAATTTGGGTTTTTGACTTAGTAAACGAACTCAGAATGGTTTGAAACTTTGGAAATTGAATACTTGATTTGAAAATATAATAATTACACTTTTAAAAGGTTTAAATGAACTATTTTGATTGGAATATAAACTATTTAAAGGTGATTTGAAATGATAGTAAATGAACGATATCTTTGAATTTAAAAGGTATTTAAAGTAGAATATTTGGATTTGAACTGATAGGATATTTTATTTTATTAAAATGATTTGAAATGAAGTTTTGTAAGGATATGATATTTTATTTTATTAAAATGATTTGAAATGAAGTTTTGTAAGGATATGATATTTTATTATATTAAAATGATTTGAAATGAAGTTTTGAAATGATATGAAAATTTTAAATATATGGAAATGGTTTGGAATTGATTTAATCTATATTTTGATAAAGATATGGTTTGAAATGATATTTTATTTTGAAGTAAAGTATTGTTTTTAAAAGTTATAACCACGGGTTATAATAACGATTGGTTGGCAAAGAGACCGGGATCGGATATGGACATACTCTCTGTCGATACCGAAAACCACTTTGACAACCGTGTACGCG
Organism: Allium fistulosum; assembly: GCA_030737815.1. Classification (NCBI taxonomy): domain Eukaryota; kingdom Viridiplantae; phylum Streptophyta; class Magnoliopsida; order Asparagales; family Amaryllidaceae; genus Allium; species Allium fistulosum. Next base: position 244,697,302 of record CM060902.1, read on the forward strand.
GTGGAGATTCCAGAATGAAGTAGGTTGGTGGCGACGTTCTTAAGGTATGTTACGTGGACCCAACTCCCGTGAGTTGGCATAAGGTGGCTAAAACAGGAGCGATCTCGGACCAGTGAGGTAGCACCTCTTCTCGGACACATTTCTTCGATATTTACTTTTACTTGTGATTGATTAGATGGCCATCCTCCGATTTGGGAGTGTTGTTCGAGGTGGACGATAGTGGCTGCTATGCGCTCCATCAGTCCGTGTGCGTAATTGGTATATCTACCCTGGCATTGCCTAGTTGTGCCGTGTCACCTACCATATCGAGCTTTACTACGATTATGATTTTAAGATCCGACCGCGTTAAGGTTCTCCATCCCCTTAACGCTATTTTCTATATGATTATACTTTACTTATTTAGACACTATTATAATATCGAATATTACTACATAGTAGATAGTTTAACGGATCCTTAGAGGATGGGCGGTCCCAAGCATCTTCTAAGTTACTTGTACCCTTATTACAGTTCGCTTGAGTTGGTTTACATTATATAAGTATATATTGTCCTGACTCGAGTGTTTTGTGTTTTGCTTTACGCTCGGGTCAGCCTGAGTTATTCACAGATTTGGATTTCCACTCTCTTGGATATTTGAATCGCTGGAGATTATCTGCTTGTCATGTCCTACCTATTTCAATTCCGTTGTTCTATTCAGCTTGTACTTGGTTATTATATTGAGACTTTTGTTGTATTCTATTTCTTCTGTTATATCTCATGTAACTCTGATATATTTATATAGTAGCTTCATGAACTACTATTTCTTTTACTTCCGCTGCATTATTTTACTCTGTGTCTGTGATCTGTGATTATATTTATTTACTGCATATTCTGAGATTTGCCAAATTTTATTTACAACGCGGTATTTTGAGCAATTCAATTCCGGCATGAGTGTCTACCTATACACTTATAATGGATGCGAATGGTTGAAAATATCGGGTTGGTACAGTTGGTATCAGAGCTTTGGCTTTGAGGCAAAACTCAGCATATAGAGTAGATTTATTTACAGAATCACTTTCGTTCGAGTTTGAATCTTTTCCTCTTGATTCGAATTTCCTTTGAATTTTTGGAACGTTCCCTATGGTTCCAAAATTCATTCTTGTCCCTCACTATTCATCTTCTTTTGATTTTGGAGTATCACATAACTCCACTTCGAATGACCTTTATAGTGAATTGGCGGTCTCGCCAATATTCTAATTTTCTTGTAAAAGGGTGAAACTCCTTTACAATAGCATCGATTCACCAAAGATTTTATATACTCGGTTTAGATGCTAGTATCGCTTACTATTCCAAACTCTATCTCTTGAGATCGAACGTAGATTTATCCCAAAAAAATCCACATCGATCTTATTCTTTAAGTCATGGTTGACCCGGTTAAGGTTGTCCGCGATTTATCTAAGCTTACCCATCTCTCTACTCTGTTTAACCATCTTGTCTTTTGTTTCTAAACTATCTCCAAACATTTTGAATTGTACTTGTAACTCTATGTTTTGTTTTATATATGGTGTTGTTTGAGTTGTTGATGTTGATTTGGATTTCCGATCGATTCGTCTGATCAACGCTATCGATAGGATTTCTAAAACACTTTGACAGAACAAACTGACACAATATTATTTTAAAATTTGGTTAATGAAATAAATTTGGATATATAATTTTATGGAACTTAATAAATTGATTTAAATTGATAATTTGAAATGATAATACTTGATTTATCATTTATTGTTCTACAAATGAATTTATAAATAGTTGTTTATAAATTTATTTGGGAATTGAAATGAATTTAAAAACAAGAAATTTAAAGAATTTAATTTCTGATGGTTTCAAACCTTGTGTTTAAAATTTTTAAAAGGATATTATTTAAAGTATTTTGAATAAAAAATTGTCTCTAAAGGATTTTAAAGTTTAAAAATTAAGTGCTCTTCTCTTTGTCGTTGGAAAATAATTTCGGTGATGACTGCAGCATCATCGACGTTCATTTTCGAGTTTCGAAGTGAAGAGACCGTTCTGTTGTCTTGCTACAGCTGTGTTTTGGGAAATTTAATTGATTTGAATTTCTAAAATATGACTTGATTTATAATATATATATAGATATATGATTTAAACTTGATTTGACATATTATGTATATATAATTACTTATCTCCAAATGGTTTGAAAGGAATCGGAAGTTTAATTCTAAAATTTTAATTTAAAGAATAATTTCAGTTATAAGAAGAAAATCAAAAATTTGAATAAATGATGCAAACTTGAGATAATTGAATTGGAAAGTTTTACTTGTATAACACACAATTTAATTCCAATATAACTTACCTAAATTACACAGAAGTTAAATATGGAATTGGATAATATACAATATAAAAAGTATTTTTATAAATAAAATTTGAGTGGTTATAATACATGTTATACACTTAAATTTTAGTTATAAAAGATTAACAGAGGTAAATAGTGAAAAAGGAATTTAAAGAGATTTTATTTAAATAACTTAATAATCAAATTTGATTTAATATGGAACCTTAAGTCTAACCTAGGAATTTTAATAAAGGTTATTTCCTGAAATGAATATGTTGTATAATAAATAATGTATCTTTGAATAGATAAAATAAAATACATTTGAATTGGACATTTTGTAATAAAGATCATTTAACTTGAATTCATAGTTTAATTGATGTCTAAATGAATAAATGTGTAAAGGAATTTGATTGTTATATTTGCTATGATAAATATTTTATTTATGAAATAGATATGTCTTGAAAATGAATAATTATGATTTAAATAATTAAAATGTATTTTAACATCACTAAAAATTGATAATTGAGAATTTGGTTTTCAAATGGAATTTTAAGTGTAACTTATTAAAGGAATATCTATTTGTGAAATGGGTATTTTAAATAAAGTGTTAGGTTATGTGTTAAATTAAGAGCTAACTAAAATAGTGAACTTTTAACTTAATAAACAAAGTATAGTTTAATTTGGATATTCCATTCATAAAAGTTTGTTTTAATAAGTCATAAGTTAAATGATGTCCAAATAAATATTTCTGGAACTAAATTGATTTGAAATATTAATATATCTACGTAGCATTTTATAAGTGCTGCTATTTTGAAAAGACAATGTTTTGGAAATTTTTATAATTGAATGAACTTAGAAATGTTACAACTTTAAAATGAATATTATTTGACCTTGAATTAAAATGGTTTAAATGAAGTTTATTTTTTTTAAAGTGTTATGATTTTCTTAGTGTTATGTTTTTTTTTAGAATAACATTTCCAAAGTGTTATGATTTTTAGTAGTATGATTTCCAAATGATAACATCTCTAAATTGTTATGATTTCAGAACATTATGGTTACAAATCTATTATCTTATTATTATTTTTTTCAAACTATCTTTTGTTTGTCCTTATTTCTCTTATCGTGTTACAGAATGGGAAGGCTATTGCTTATACCAGTCTGTTTAGAAACCTTTCTGTAATCTTTGAAAATTTTTTGTACTCATTTTAACCCTGAGCACTGTTTTTCCATTCATAGACCGTCGGACAAGTGAAAAGGGAGATTCAGACTCTAGAGGATCTTTTTTGTGCTTATATTCTTTATTTGATCACCTCCATCTTGTTAAACTTACCTATAATAATAGTTATCAGGTGTAATTCCAATCTTCTTATCATCTTGTCTTAATTCTATTTCATTCTATCTTTTTCTGTGCTTTCCCGTACCTCGTTCCTTTTCGGGGACGAAAAGCTTTGAGTGGGGGAGAGTGTAACAACCCTGTATTTTACAATTATTTTTAAATTGATATTTCCAGATTTAAAAAGCTTTATTTATGAAAAAGAATAAATTTTGTTATTTTAAATATAAACTTTGATTTTGATATGGATTAGAATTCCAAATATGACTGAATAGAATAATTTTCCAAAATGTGAATTTTGGTCAATAGTCAAACTTTGACTTTTAAATTTAAATTTTAAATATTTGAAATTATAAATTTTATCTTTTATTATGAAAATAGATTTAATAACATGAATACTGCTTTTCGTTTCGTTGGAAATGGAGTTAAAATGTAAAAGTTATGTACATTTCAATTTTGTGTATAAACTGTTTATTTTGCAATATTATTTATTTTAAATCATATAAATTATATTTTTATTGTCATATTTTGTTTGAATGTGTGTTAGTAGGTTATTTTATGTCTTTTAATATTTTTAAAATGATAATATAATTTTTCTAAAGTATACTTAAATTTATTTCAATTTATAAAGCCTAATTTTCATTTTTCTGCTATTTTCTTCATTAAATTATATTTAATTAAAATATATTTATTTATTTTTGTGAATTCATTTTTATTTTGTGTTCTTATCTTTATTTATAAATATTTTTCAAGTATATAAAGATTATCTAAAGCTCATCTGAAATTTTTTCAAGTTTACAAAGCCTAGTTATGTATATATTGCCACTTTCTTTATTTATTCGATTTTTTATTTAAATTTATTTATTTTCTTTTCTTATTTATTTTATTTTCTGAGATTATGTATCTTTGTTTTCAGCCATTGATATATATATATATAAAAATTAAAAAGAAAATATAGGAAATTCGAAGAGTTTTAAACTTTTGATATTCCTAAGTCCTTTTGCATTCCGACCTTTCACTTTCTCAACTCCTTTTCTTTAATTTTGGCCGTACCTCTACTCTATTCTTTCTGCTGCCTTCCACTTTGTTTTCACGCATATCATTTCCACTTTCTTGAGGAAAAAACTCACGGCCCTTTGTTGTGCAAAAATTTGGTAAAAATCTCTTCTTTCTTCTTGTTTTTTTTGTGTTTTTCTATTGAAATTTGCTATTGTTCTCTACCTTCATGGCTTCACTCCACCTCCTCCAAGCTTTGGCCAACCACCACCACCCCCTTCCTCTGACCATCACCCACCCCAGCAACCCTCCTCCACAGGCCAAACCACCCCAAGGTGAAGATCACCACATAATTCACCAAAACATCACCTAACATTGCAAACCGAGCCACTTTTGTCACCACCGCCTACAACCACCTTTAGCCACCACTTCCTCCACCACCACCACCTCATACCTGACCACCACCCTCTGCCACATCATCTAACACCACCTGGACATCTGGACCTGACCATATAGCCTCTGGCCGAACCAAGTCATAGCATAGGAATGTTGATATTTGCCTCGAAATTGTGTAGTTTTGCACCTAGACTATGCACCATCTTCACCACCTTGTAAACACATGATGGCTGACCCATTTGGAACCCAAACCAGACCATTTTCTTACCCTAGGCCGAGCTTAACCACTACCTAACTGAAGTATATGAGGTTGAGAACAAGTGCAAGTCATTTGATGTTGTTTTGGGTATAGAATTCCTATGTTATTTGATGATAAATTTGTGTTGTAACCTATGTATTATTGTATTGTTTTGTGTATATGTATCCAAGGCTATTAATCTTTGGCTCTCCCAATCAAATCATATTTGTATTGTCGTGCCTCCGTTGTGTCAGTTTGTGTGCTTGGATAGCGATTTCCAGCTTTGAACAGGTGAGTTATTCTCACCAGACAATATGTACCTATATAACTGATAAACCGACACCATTTGAATCTGTAATGTATATCATCATGTCATATATGTTTATATTATTATCATATGATGTTCACACCTGTTATTACACTTATTATATCATATGTTACTGTTATTTCATGCTATTCTGTTATTTATATCTGTTTATCACACTGCAAGTTCCCTGTAGATTAGAATCACTATGGGTTGAAATGATACATACCCGAACGGACTTTAGAATAGAGAAAAATCGTTATGGGCTGAAATGATAGGCCTGAATGGTTTTTATTTATTTTATTTAACTTGGGATTGCGGGTTTGAAATGATAGAACCCGGATTTTTTTTATTTTTAAACTACGGATTGAAATGATACATATCCGTATCACTTGACCTAGGCTAGAAAACTATATACAGGCCCGTGGTTATTTTATAAAGTGTTTTGGATATTTTTAAGTATTTTAAAAATATAAATTTAGGAAATTTGATTTAAAATGATTTTGAAATATTTTGAATTAAAGAAATTATGATTTTTCTATGTGTTAAAAATGAAATTAATGAATGGTTTAACTGGATTTTTGAAATATAATTTAAGTGGAAATTTGGAATTTTGGTTAAAAATGATGTTTAAGTTATATAAATAAAATGGATATTAAATTTTATGTAACGACCCGCCATTTTGGACCATTCGCATCCATTATAAGTGTATAGGTAGACACTCATGCCGGAGTTGAATTGCTCAAAATACCGCGTTGTTAATTTAAATTTGGCAAAACTGAATATATACAGTAAATAAAATATCACAGATCACAGACACAGAGTAATAAGTGCAGCGGAAATAAAAGAGATAGTAGTTCATGAAGCTACTATATAAATATATAAGTTACATCAGAGTTAAACCAGATACAACGGAAGAGTAATATGATACATCAGATACAAAGCAGAATACATCACTGGAATCATCGAATACTGAAAGCAGAATAGATGGCTGGATCTTCAAGCAAAGCTCCAACTTCAAAGGTGAGTCTCGAATACTGGTACACTCAGTCTGACCCGAGCGTAAAGAAAAACACAAGACACTCGAGTCAGGATTAACATTCTTATATTAATAAATCCAACTCAAGTGAAATAGCAATTGAAATACAAGTAACTCAAAGGATGTTTGGAATAACCAACCTTTAAGGATCCGTTAAACTATCTACTAGGTAGTAATGTACGATAAGTAGATAATGTCTATCAGTAATATAAAAAGATATCAAAATAGCGTTAAGTCATGGCTCATTCCACCCTTAACACATTTTTATTCCCAAAAGCATATACAAGACCGTAGTTTCCCCAAAACCGGAAGTCACCAGAGGGCAATCCATATACTAAAGGTACAAATCAAAATCGTAGTGGTCGCGCATAAATGGAATACAAGTATGACAAGGCACATGAGGCTATACCCAAGGTAGTGATACTACCGTTCGCCTGATCCGGACTGGTGAGAACGCAACGCCGCAGCGCCCGCAACACCGTGAAACACACTCCCAAAATCAAGGGTGCACCAATCGACAACAAGTATAAGTAGTTCGAAGAAGTGTGTCCACTTGAGGTAGCAAATCCTCCATTGGCCCGGCACAGCTCCTGTTTTAGTCATTTCCAATTTGACACAAGTGTCAAGGCTATCCATTATCGTTCTCTTTCTTCAGTCAACACGATCACCATTCCAACCACTTCATTCTGGATCATCACTCCACGTATAGTTATTAAAGTGGTTTCCGATTTAGATAGAGAGTATATCCATAACCGAATTCCGGTCTCTTTAATAACTTCCGTAATTATTACACCGATTGGTCGTTTGTTTATTTCAAAACCAAATCAATTTCAATTTCAATTAAAATTCGCAAATCAACATTTCACTTGTCTTTCGAAAACCAATTTCCATACTTTACGTTTCAAACTTTCAAATTTCCATTTCAAAATCTTATAATACAATTTCAATTTTTATTTAAAACAATTCAATATTGATTCAAGTTCGTATATAAGATTCATTTCGAAATCATTTAAATTAATTAAATTTAACATTCAAATCAATTCCAAATTTATTTATCGATTTCATTCAATATTCGTTAAGTTACTTTATCATTCAAAACAATTTCTATTAAATTTCCAATTCATTAAATCAATTCTTAAGTTCAACTTCACTAAATCAAAACTTACAATTTCGAATTAAATTAAATTCGTCAAATCAATTCTTCCAATTACAAGTCTTACATTAATTCCAAAAATCACATTTTCATTTCTTGTTAAAGAAATTCCATTTCACTTATTTACTTACTTAAATAATTTTCCAAAACTAAATTAATAAAGAAACTCAATTTCAATTATTTACGAAGTAAATTCACTTATTCAAAAATTCAATTTCACTTATTAAAGAATTCAAATCAATTTAATCATTAAATAATTCAATCTTATTTAATTATTAAATAATTCAAAACTTAATTATTAAATAATTTCAAAGTTTAATAATTTCAAACTTAATTATAATTTCCAACTTAATTATTAAATCATCTCAAAGTTTAATAATTTCAAACTTAATTATAATTTCAAACTAAATTTTTAAATCATTTCAAAGTTAATTCATTCATTTCTCAAATTAAACCACATTTTCCATCAATTTCGTTGTTAACATTTTGTTTCCGATTATTAAATATTAACATTTTCCTTTCATTATAATTCAAATTCAACTTCATTTCAAAACCATATTTTTATTCAAATAAAATCTTCGTTTTATTTTTAAATCAAATTATTGACCAATCGGTTTTTTTTATTTAATTCTCTATATCTAAGGTCAAAGTTTAATTTGGGTATTTATCATTTCAACCCGATTCCAATTCAATTCAAAATCAAAGCAATACAAAGGGAACTTGCAGTGTGGTAACTGGGATGGTGTCAAAGTAAATAAACAAGCAATAACATCAATCAATATCAATCCAAAAATCAATTCAAATAATCCCGAAATAACCGTATTAATTCGCATTGTTATTTGTACGAATTAATATAATTATTTCTAGAATCTACACTATCATTTCATGTAGATTAAAGATTATTAAATTACGGTTTTTCACTTGTCATCTATTTACAATTTCATACATCATCAATTTAACAACATACATTCAGTGGTTCAAAATGTAATTAAACAAATCCTACGTGTCAATAAATTTATCAGTTAAAGGGGTCATATTATACAAATGTCATTTAATCAAATTTAACACATATATCAAATCTAACTATCCTACATCAATTTCAATTTCAAATTATTTATCACTTACATCATTAACAATTTAACGTCCAACATTAACATCAACAATCAATAAATTATCAGCCAAACTGTATTGTCATCGCATACATAATTAACAGATAATGGTGTCAGATGTCACAGGTGAACTGATACAGGTAATAGCATATATAACAGTGTAATTAACTAACAACAGCATATTTCAATTGTCGTTTCAATTGAAATCAAATTTAATAAATAAAAGAAGGTTAATCGTGAGTGAGTGCTCACCTTTCGAGGCTAGAGAAGAAAAGATGCGAACGAGTTACGAATCCAAGCACGAATTCCAAGTCAAAGTAATATAGGCACAAATTCAGTGAAGAAAATAGGCACGACGGACAACTGATAAATAGGGAACCGATGAACCAATCAGAACAATTTGATAGAAACAGCAAATATACATTATTATTATCTATGAAATCAATATGTAATTTTACAAATAGTGCATATGTATAACTAAAATCATTGTCCATAAACTATCAAAGATACATATTTTGTATTAAAACCAATACATATGTATATATATACAAGTATAAATGTTTATAACTAGCCTAAATATACTTTATAAAATCATGTTGCGTAACTAATATATATGCAATATATTATAAGCGCAGAACCATATTATACTTAAATTTAAAAATCTGTACATATATAAACTTACACATTAACACAATATGTTGACTAAGTAATTCCCAACACTAACAAAATATCGTATATATACAGTTGCCAACCAAATATATACATTAAAAATATGCGACCAGACATACATTAGATTACAATATTAATATATAGGTTACAAACAAGTCACAAAAATTCCTGTATAAACTTTATATATAAAACTCCTTATACATTGAAACAGTTATTTTTGTTTCTATAAATTTTAGAAATCAAAATGTATGCATGCGGACTGCCAATAACTAAATGAAAATATCACAACTGACGTGGACTATATACCCATAACTAACTCATACATTGAAATCAAATTATGCTTACATACGACCTATATAACCTTGTAAGGTTGACCCATATAAAGCATAAACATAACCTAGGATTTAGAGTCAATATCCCACATATAAAATATTGTTCAGTGTAAGGTAATGTAATATAAAATAATATAGTATACATATAAAAATAGCGCAAAGGAAAAAAAGGCCAGGCTGTGCTTCCAATTGCAAAGTGCGAATTTACTTTCATAGTAAATATATAGTACGGTATATTTTTTTTCCTCTGCATTTCAAAATATCCACTCACATACATGCAAAGTATAGTAATAACAAATGCAACAGATTATATTTGTGCGTGCTTCCCAACAGCATTTGTACACATTCCTTTTTTTTTTGATATTTAATATAGTATAAACAATGTTGACAAAAAAAATTCACCTCCAAATATCCTATGTATGAATATAAACGCCACCTCATATACTCAAGAAAAGGAGGAATAGCAGCAGATCTTCGTTGTGGGTAGATGAGCTAGAAAAACGTGAGGCAAGGCTGGACGAGGCTGAGGTGGAGGAGGAGCGGATGCCGCGATGGATGCGGTGTGGCAGCGATGGTGGGTGAGCAGGGTCGGTGGTTGTTGAGGCGGAGATGTGTGAAAACGGTGCAGCGGTTGTGGTTGGACGTGGAGAACACATGGTGTGGTGGTGGTTGAGGGGGAAGATGGTGGCCGTTGCGTTGGTGCTTGATGCGAGGTAGGGGAGAACGTGGAAGGACTCACGGCTGCTAGGGGTGGTCTCGGCCGGCCACGTGCACATGGTGGTTCGCGACATGAGTTGCTTGATGCCGACGTGATGAGGTGAGTGGCTGGGCATGGAAAGTTGAAATGGTGGCTAAGGCATGTGCAGATCCAAAGCAAAAGGGAATAGGAGATATAGCAGGCTCTCTAATGAATAACTTCATATATAAAGCTTTATAGCTTGGTTTATACATTTTTCGAATCGCAGAACAAAAAAATAAAAGAAGGAGGTGGGTGGAAAAGAGGAAGATGGAAGGTGGAGGGGAGGTGAAGGTGTGGAGAATAAAAGAATGTACAGCTGAAACGTAAAAGAAATAAAGTGGAAGTGGAAGGTATGAGTAAAATGTTTTGAACGCTTGCAAATGAACAGACACGTGAATACAATTAATGGGCGTGTCCTTTGATATTTGAATAAGTGGATGACAGCTTGTTGCACGATGGAAACTGAATAGACAAAGGAGATAAAAGGACCCAGAGGAGAAAGGACACAAAACAACGGGTACCGATACGGTAGGCGTTACACAAAGTGCAACGTGCAACGGAACTCCGAATTTGACAATCGAATATACCGTAGAGATCGGCACGACGAGAAGATCAAAACGGTATAGAGAAATCAGTGGTACGATCATCCGATAAAAATCGATATCGGTACTAGAATACTGCTATTTTGCAGAAAATAAGAACGACGGAGCCAAAGATGTCCGAATTTGGAAAAACGACAAACTGAAATCTTGCTCAGAAGATGGTTTAGAATTTTTCTATGTAAAATATTTTGGTTTTGAAAACGTTTTATTTTCAACGCTTTTTAACTGATTAAATTGAAGTGAATTTACGCGCGAAATGAACTTTCATATTTTCGGACGAAAATTTACCAATTGCTATGTTTAACTCGACGTATTTCAAATATTAAATTTTTATTTCAAAATTTTATCGTTTAAAATTTTCACAAAATTTCAACTAATTGTGTTATTAAAACAGTTGAAATTTACGGGTCGTTACACTCTCCCCCACTCAAAACTTTTCGTCCCCGAAAAGAAACGAGGTAGGAGAATAGAAACAACCAGAAAGAAAACAGATTTGAAATACCAAATAACAATTAATTTAAACCATATAAATTCAAATTTAAATTGATTGATATTCAACAATTGATTTAATCCATTTGATTTCACTAAAATCAATCTCAACTATTTCTAAATTCATTATCTTATTATCCAATTATCTTCAATTTACAATTTCTAAAACCACAAATTTGAATAGTCTTTTATTATAATCATATTTTTCCAACAATTTAAATTCTTCTTTATTCCAAATTATTGTTAAATTTATTCTACTTAATATATCTTATCCCATATAAATTAATTTAAACCATAGAAGTTTCGATTTAAATTAATTTTCATCTATTAATTTCTTTTAAATTCAAGGTATTTTCATATGTTGATCAAATTTCAATTTATTAATTCTTTCAAAACAAATTTATTTGATTATTAACTGAGTTTACTTATTATCTTATCTAATTCTATTAACATCTTTATAATCAAATTTTAGTGTATAACATTTATTATAAACACTCAAATTTTATTTATAAATTCAATTTATCTTATATATTATCCAATTACATATTCAACTTCTGAATGATTTAGGTAAGTTGTATTAGAATGCAGTTGAACAATATACAAATAAAATCTTCCCAATTCAATTATTCAAGTTCAAATATTCATTCCAAATTTTGGTTTTATTTATAATTAAAATCATCCTTTAACAAAATTTTAAGAATTAGATTTTCGATTAACTTTAAACAATTTAGAGTTAATATCATATATTTATATCAATCAAATTAAATTTTAAAATAAGATACTTATATATATATAAATCAAATTATACTGAAGAAATTCAAATCAAAATATTTTTCTCAAAACAAAACCGTAGCAAAGCTACAGAATGGTTTCTCCACTTCGAAACTCGAAAATGAATGTCGATGATGCGGCCGCCATCACCGAAATTATTTTCCAACGACAAAGAGAAGAGCACTGATTTCAACATTTAAAGTTCTTTAAAAACGATTTCTATTTGAAAATATTTTAAATACTATACACTTTAAACTTTAAAATTTAAAACCAAAGTTCGAAATCACCGGAAACTAAATTCTTAAATTTCTGAATTAAATTCATTTCAAATTCCAAATCAATTTATAAACCATATTTATAAATTCATTTAGAACAATAAATGAAAATCAAATATTATCATTTCAGACTACAAATTCATAAACAATTTTAATTTCAGAAAACTTATATTTATATATAATATAATCATTCAAAACTATTTTGTTTATCAAATTTGAAAACAACATTTTAATATAAATTTAGAAATACATTTCTTTGCTCGACGATACAGGAATGGATTTCAAAATAAGGATAGGGATTCAAATTTTTGTTGACTCAAATCAAAGAGAATTTCTGTAATATCCCGGAAATTTGGGGCAATATCAATTTAATAATCTGTTTAAATAATTAAATTGATTTGTTAATCTTTGATAATAAAATTTGAATTTGGTTAATAATCTAATTAAATAAATATTTAATTAGTGAATTTATCTTTTAAAAACCAATAAAATTATTTCTATATTACAATATATATATATGAGTATATATTGTAAATAGATTGCCTTTGATTTGATATTTAATAAATAAATGAAATCTTGTTTTTAAATTTCTAATATACATTTTGATAGTTTGGAAATTATGATTTATTTAATTTTAACTTTTCACAGTTATTTAAACAAAATATCTATATGGTTTTAAATAAGATTTATAATAAGGATTATTTTATTTTCTTATTAAATATGATTTAAAAGTGAATATATATATAAGTTTAAAATACAATTCATATATGATATGTTGATTCATTTAATAATAGAAGTAATTTATAATCTCTTTTATAAATTATTTTAAAATTGATAAATGAGTTATTTTCAAACAATATTAATAGTGTATTGTTTTTATATAAATAGACTTTAATAGAAATAAGATTTTTATTTCAAATTGAATGTATGTTATAAATTGAATTTAAATTGGATTTTAAATTTAATTTGAATTTGAATTTAGAATTCAAAAGGTAAGATTTTAAATAGTTTTGGATTTTATAAATATAAGTATAAGCTTTTATATATATATATATATATAATTGGTTTATTTCTTTAAAAGTTATCTATATATATATAAATAAGTAATAAGTGTTTTATAAATTAAGTAAAGGTTTTTATTTACATTTAAAATAAATAAAGATTAATTAAAAAGACAAGTGTAATTATATAAAGCTATATGGTAACAAGTGTTAACTAATTAACACATATGAAGACAAGTGTCATTTTTTTGTTTTAATTTTTCTTTTTATTTTAAAATAAATCATTTTTACCTATATATGCATCTATCTCTCATTCCATTCTCTTTTGGATTCTTTTCAAAACTTAAGTAATTCAGCCTGAGACAAAATATACTCAAAAACAAAATCTGAAGCTCAAATAAATTCTCCTCTCAAACCACTTCAGTAAATTAACATTCCTCTCAAACAAACTCTCAAACAAAATCCTCAAAATAATCTGTAAACATCTTCTTCAAAGATTTGTAACCATTTTCAAATCTGAAGCTTGCAACCATTTTTAAATATGAGATTTTGCAAAGCAACTTTCAACAAAAACTAGAGCCTGCATTTCAAAATCTGAAAGCCTGCAATTTTTCTAAAAATCTGGAAGCAAGATCAAAGAAGAAATCAAATTTCTTTAAATCTGGAATCTAAGGCAACATATCAACAATACAAGGCTATAGCAACATGCAAGTTTCCAAATCAAGCAATTCAAGTTTTAATAGCTAAGGCTTTTCAAAAACAGTTTCAAAATATAGCTCTGTTCTTCATCTGGTGAGTAAATTCCTTTTTAAAAACAGTTTAAAACCTGATTTTATGCTTGATGTTTGATGAAGTAATATAGTATATTATGACTATATAAATGCATAGATGTGGAAGTATACGTATATAGTGTGATGCATGTGTAATATCTATATAGACATGATCTCTGTTTTATTACCTGGAAAGCAAACTATCATTTTAAAATTTAAATCTGCCGTAAATCTCTGATGATGTATACTTGAAGTTATTATGGAATATAAGATGCCTGTATGTTTGGTATGGATATATCTATATAATATAGAATGCATGTCTGTATATATATGTATATAGATTTGTTTTGTTTAGTAACAGGTTAACAAGGATTCAAGAAAATAATGTATATCTCAAACTCTAGAAAGATTTAGCCAATGATTTTTTTAAACAAAATTTAGTTGCATTTACCTGATTCAGTTTCTAAAATCATTTGGAAGTATCAAATGCAAATAACATTACTGGAAATCTGGAAATACAGTAAAAACTCGAAACATCCAAAAATTTGATTTCTTTAATTTATTGATTTGATTTTATAATCTAAAATGTCTTTGAAAATGTTGATTTTTAAAACTGAAATCAAGATTTTAAAAGGTGTATAGAGTGAGAAATTCGGGGATGAACAGAAAGTACATTTTGGGAAAACTCTGGTGATCGGCGACTTGGATGGTCTCGTGATCGAAGTTGAAGCTTCCTGGTAGGTTTGGAAGTTGAGGAAAAATGCTAAGTAAAATTCTAATACGTCATGGTGACGATGCGACAATGATTTAGGGTTTTAACCTAGTTCTTAGTAGGTCTGGGTTTCAAGGCAATTTCGCCATCGACGTTGAAACGGATGGAGCCGGACGTAGGGAAATGGCTCATGGGTTATTGAAGAAGCTTGAGCCAGAATTTTGTGGCCTCCGATGGCCTGAAGTGATCGAGCAAGGCAATTTTTCTGATGATGTTTGCTGGGTCAGTTGGGTTGAGATAACTCGATCTCGTTTCCTAGTTTAATTCAGATTTCTAGATGATCGTAAGACCTAAGGGGATGGTCGTAGACTCGTGGAAGGCGGCGAGGTGGGCTGAAGTTCATCGGAGCTCCGATGTACGTGCACGTGCACGTTTGTGAATCTGGGTTCGATCGTGTTTGGGAAAGAAGAAGTATGCTCGGGTTTGTCTCGAGGACAGTGTGCGACTCGAAGTTACGAGGGTCTCGGGGTTTCTCGCGTTTCACTCGGGAAAATGAGGGCTTTATCTCGGGTAATTTTGAGATGGGCTCGGGTAGGTTTTTGGTTTCAGTTTTAAAGCTGACGGTTTTAAAATTTAAAAAGGGAAGTCAAGTTTTGATTTCAGAAAGCAAAACAAATAAATGAAATTTGGTTTTAAAACTCTTATGAATTCTTTATAAATAAAACATGTCCTTTAACATTTGTTTTAAAAAGGTTTTAAATTTTGTTAAAGTTAAGTTGTTAATTCAAATTTAAATCTTTAATTTGAAATGAATTAAAGAAAGATTTTAAGGTAAAAATGTTTCAAGCTTTGTTAATAATAATTGAGTTGTAAAAGGTTAATACTTTAATTTAGGAAGTAATTAAGGTTTAATAATATAGGAGTCATTAAATTAATAAGGTAATTAAAGAATCATTTAATAATTTAATTAATTAACAATCTAGTGTTAATTAATTAAATAGTTAGGATGATAAGTTAATTAATTGAGTGTTAATTAATTGGGGACTTAGGATCATTTGTTTAAATAAGTATAGATTTTTAATAAATGATTAGAAATTATTAATCAAGTGATTAAAGATTAATTAAGCAATTAATTAAGTAATTGAAAATTAATTAAATAGTAATTAATAATGGTTGATTTAATAATTACTTAAATAAAGGATTGTTAATAATTAATGAGAGGTCAATAATTAGGGATTATTAGATAATCAATTAATGTGATGAGTTTTGATAATCAATTAGATTAATTAAGAAATGAAAATCATTTATGAAATTAATTAAGTATAAATTACTTAAGGGAAGAGTAATTAAAGTTAATTAGTGGATGTAATTAACTAAAGATGGTTTAATAAAAGTAATTTGAGTTAATTACTTTAAATAATTAATCAAGGGATTAATTAAAAGATAATTAATTAAGGGAAGAGTAATTAAGAGTAGTTAATTACTAAATGAGATTAATCAAAGGTGATTAATAAATGTGACTAATTAATTATTAAATATAATTAATTTAAATAAGATAATTAATTAAGAATAATTAAGGATCATTAATTAACAAAATTAATGATGTAATTAATAGTTGATTGATTTAAATTAATTAATCAATAATAAGTGATTAGAGTAATTAATTAATTGTAATTAATTAAGAATTAATATAATTAAATATAGTTAATTAATTACTGAAGTAATTAAAGATTAATTACTGAAATGGTTTAAGATAATTAATTTGTAAAATTAATTAAGGATTAATTACTTAAAGTAATTAAAGGATTATTAATCAGGAATGATTAATTAAAGATGGAGTATGATTAATTAATTGGTTTAATTAATGGTTAAGTAAGAAGGATTTATAGAATGAAGTAATTAATTTAATTCACTTTAAATTAATTAGAGATAAGATAAATCATTACTTATGGATGGATGAATGATATTGAATGCTTTGCATTGTTTGATATCTCTGATGAGATACGATTGATCTATGATATAGATGCTTTGGCTGAATTGAAATGATAATATGAATTTTCTGTTTGGATGATAATGTAGATTATCTATTGAGTTATCTATCTGTGTGTATATAGATAAGAATTGAATTGTTTTAACCTTAAAACAACTTGACCTTAAAAGATACGTTTTGGATTTCGATGAGACCGGGATCGGGTTTCCGTATACCGGAATTCCAGGTCTGGAGACCCGAATACCACATCGATCCAAATTAACGATAGGTCGTGAATCTCAAGTGAAGATGAAGATTCAGAGTGCAAGGGTTATTGTCGTTAACTCTGAGGGTGATTCCAATACGAGTGTAACGAGATAATGCCTTCGGTTTCGTTCGAATCCGGAACGAACTTGTATGGATTGAATGCTTTCAACACATCGTCAGGAGGGCGATGAGCATTCTAAGTGATGTGTTCTGATTTAAAGGTAAATCGTAGCCTCAAGCCTCATCAACCGGGAATGGCTAAAACAGGGGAGGTGCAGCAAGGCTTCGTGGGTAGCACCCACTGAGAGTAAGGTCATCCCTGTCTAGAGAGTTCCTTCTTTTATTTCGGCTTAGTGGTGCAGTTGGCGACGGCCATCTGTGGGGTGATTTTATTCGGAATTATCCAGTAAGGGATGGTTCCGGCTTTGTGTTGCAGGGGATTGGGAGTGATCCTCGGTACGGTGATCTAGGCCCCGTACTGTGATGAGCGGTACCCCGGTAGCTCTGCCATTGTATGGAAATCCAAATTCCAATAAGTGATAACGGATTTGATTGTATACTTATGTATGCTGGAATTTAATAATGTAACAATTTCGGCTATTTCATATTTATTTGAAAACCCTAGACCCTATTATAATACAATCGAATTTCCTATCAAATGTTTTGGTTAGCGTAAGGTAAAAACTTACCCATGTTTATTTGTGGGAAGTCTTACGTGATACCTTTTCTTTCAAAAGGTTTTGAAGTTAATCAAGTTTAACCTGTTACTCACACCAGACCCATGTCTGACCCAAGTTGTTTATTTCTGTTTTATAAACTCTTGGGTACTCAAATTTTTACGAGTAGCCAAGGGATTCAGGTTTAGCTTTGACGAATTGTGGAGGAGCAATGGAGCAGGAGGCTTCGGCGTTCGTAGATATAGTATTCCGCTGTGTTGATATCTGTGTTAGAGTCTTGTATTGTATTTGAGTTGTAATATCTAGACAGATGTTTATAACTGTCTAGTATGTGTTGTATAGTTGTGTAAACTCTGATAAGTGTTGTATACTATGTAATAGTTTCTTTATGTTATTAATATAATTTATTCGTTCCGCTGTGAGATCGTTGTTGTTGTTTCTTCTTTCTTCTCTTCTTTTCTATTTTCTACCTCTTTCTTTCTTATTAATGACGCGTCATTCTGTGGAATGAATGGCGGGTCGTTACAATTTCGATTCGACGATAGGTTTGAACAAAGACGAGATAATTAGATAACAAAATAATGCGATGGATAAGTTTATATAAATCGCGGGCAACCTGAACCGGGTCGACCGTGACTTCAAAATAAGATCGATGTAGAATTCCGAGGTAAATCGACATTCGATCTCAAGAAATAGAATTCAGGTATATCAGGAGATAGATAGCCACGTAAACCGAGGATACAGAAATCTCCGGTAAATCAATGCCTATTGTAAAGGAGTTTTGCTCCTTTACGAATCATTCGAAGATTGGCGAGACCGCCGATCTATTATAGATATCATTCAAAATGGAGTTATGGGGTGCTCCAGAATTGAAAGAAGACGAATAGTGAAGGACACGAATGAATTTCGGAACCGAGGGGAACGTTCCAAAATTCAAAGGAATCGAGTCAAAAGGAAGAGATTGAAACTCGAATGAGAGTGATTCTGTAAATACATTTACCCTATATGTTGAGTTTTGCCTAGAGCTACCAAAGCTTTGATACCAACTGTAACGACCCGCCATTTTGGACCATTCGCATCCATTATAAGTGTATAGGTAGACACTCATGCCGGAGTTGAATTGCTCAAAATACCGCGTTGTTAATTTAAATTTGGCAAAACTGAATATATACAGTAAATAAAATATCACAGATCATAGACACAGAGTAATAGGTGCAGCGGAAATAAAAGAGATAGTAGTTCATGAAGCTACTATATAAATATATAAGTTACATCAGAGTTAAACCGAATACAACAGAAGAGTAATATGATACATCAGATACAAAGCAGAATACATCACTGGAATCATCGAATACTGAAAGCAGAATAGATGGCTGGATCTTCAAGCAAAGCTCCAACTTCAAAGGTGAGTCTCGAATACTGGTACACTCAGTCTGACCCGAGCGTAAAGCAAAACACAAGACACTCGAGTCAGGATTAACATTCTTATATTAATAAATCCAACTCAAGTGAAATAGCAATTGAAATACAAGTAACTCAAAGGATGTTTGGAATAACCATCCTTTAAGGATCCGTTAAACTATCTACTAGGTAGTAATGTACGATAAGTAGATAATGTCTATCAGTAATATAAAAAGATATCAAAATAGCGTTAAGTCATGGCCCATTCCACCCTTAACACATTTTTATTCCCAAAAGCATATACAAGACCGTAGTTTCCCCAAAACCGAAAGTCACCAGAGGGCAATCCATATACTAAAGGTACAAATCAAAATCGTAGTGGTCGCGCATAAATGGAATACAAGTATGACAAGGCACATGAGGCTATACCCAAGGTAGTGATACTACCGTTCGCCTGATCCGGACTGGTGAGAACGCAACGCCGCAGCGCCCGCAACACCGTGAAACACACTCCCAAAATCAAGGGTGCACCAATCGACAACAAGTATAAGTAGTTCGAAGAAGTGTGTCCACTTGAGGTAGCAAATCCTCCATTGGCCCGGCACAGCTCCTGTTTTAGTCATTTCCAATTTGACACAAGTGTCAAGGCTACCCATTATCGTTCTCTTTCTTCAGTCAACACGATCACCATTCCAACCACTTCATTCTGGATCATCACTCCGCGTATAGTTATTAAAGTGGTTTCCGATTTAGATAGAGAGTATATCCATAACCGAATTTCGGTCTCTTTAATAACTTCCGTAATTATTACACCGATTGGTCGTTTGTTTATTTCAAAACCAAATCAATTTCAATTTCAATTTAAATTCGCAAATCAACATTTCACTTGTCTTTCGAAAACCAATTTCCATACTTTACGTTTCAAACTTTCAAATTTCCATTTCAAAATCTTATAATACAATTTCAATTTTTATTTAAAACAATTCAATATTGATTCAAGTTCGTATATAAGATTCATTTCGAAATCATTTAAATTAATTAAATTTAACATTCAAATCAATTCCAAATTTATTTATCGATTTCATTCAATATTCGTTAAGTTACTTTATCATTCAAAACAATTTCTATTAAATTTCCAGTTCATTAAATCAATTCTTAAGTTCAACTTCACTAAATCAAAACTTACAATTTCAAATTAAATTAAATTCGTCAAATCAATTCTTCCAATTACAAGTCTTACATTAATTCCAAAAATCACATTTTCATTTCTTGTTAAAGAAATTCCATTTCACTTATTTACTTACTTAAATAATTTTCCAAAACTAAATTAATAAAGAAACTCAATTTCAATTATTTACGAAGTAAATTCACTTATTCAAAAATTCAATTTCACTTATTAAAGAATTCAAATCAATTTAATCATTAAATAATTCAATCTTATTTAATTATTAAATAATTCAAAACTTAATTATTAAATAATTTCAAAGTTTAATAATTTCAAACTTAATTATAATTTCCAACTTAATTATTAAATCATCTCAAAGTTTAATAATTTCAAACTTAATTATAATTTCAAACTAAATTTTTAAATCATTTCAAAGTTAATTCATTCATTTCTCAAATTAAACCACATTTTCCATCAATTTCGTTGTTAACATTTTGTTTCCGATTATTAAATATTAACATTTTCCTTTCATTATAATTCAAATTCAACTTCATTTCAAAACCATATTTTTATTCAAATAAAATCTTCGTTTTATTTTTAAATCAAATTATTGACCAATCGGTTTTTTTTATTTAATTCTCTATATCTAAGGTCAAAGTTTAATTTGGGTATTTATCATTTCAACCCGATTCCAATTCAATTCAAAATCAAAGCAATACAAAGGGAACTTGCAGTGTGGTAACTGGGATGGTGGCAAAGTAAATAAACAAGCAATAACATCAATCAATATCAATCCAAAAATCAATTCAAATAATCCCGAAATAACCGTATTAATTCGCATTGTTATTTGTACGAATTAATATAATTATTTCTAGAATCTACACTATCATTTCATGTAGATTAAAGATTATTACATTACGGTTTTTCACTTGTCATCTATTTACAATTTCATACATCATCAATTTAACAACATACATTCAGTGGTTCAAAATGTAATTAAACAAATCCTACGTGTCAATAAATTTATCAGTTAAAGGGGTCATATTATACAAATGTCATTTAATCAAATTTAACACATATATCAAATCTAACTATCCTACATCAATTTCAATTTCAAATTATTTATCAATTACATCATTAACAATTTAACGTCCAACATAAACATCAACAATCAATAAATTATCAGCCAAACTGTATTGTCATCGCATACATAATTAACAGATAATGGTGTCAGATGTCACAGGTGAACTGATACAGGTAATAGCATATATAATAGTGTAATTAACTAACAACAGCATATTTCAATTGTCGTTTCAATTGAAATCAAATTTAATAAATAAAAGAACGTTAATCGTGAGTGAGTGCTCACCTTTCGAGGCTAGAGAAGAAAAGACGCGAACGAGTTACGAATCCAAGCACGAATTCCAAGTCAAATTAATATGGGCACAAATTCAGTGAAGAAAACAGGCACGACGGACAACTGATAAATAGGGAACCGATGAACCAATCAGAACAATTTGATAGAAACAGCAAATATACATTATTATTATCTATGAAATCAATATGTAATTTTACAAATAGTGCATATGTATAACTAAAATCATTGTCCATAAACTATCAAAGATACATATTTTGTATTAAAACCAATACATATGTATATATATACAAGTATAAATGTTTATAACTAGCCTAAATATACTTTATAAAATCATGTTGCATAACTAATATATATGCAATATATTATAAGCGCAGAACCATATTATACTTAAATTTAAAAATCTGTACATATATAAACTTACACATTAACACAATATGTTGACTAAGTAATTCCCAACACTAACAAAATATCGTATATATACAGTTGCCAACCAAATATATACATTAAAAATATGCGACCAGACATACATTAGATTACAATATTAATATATAGGTTACAAACAAGTCACAAAAATTCCTGTATAAACTTTATATATAAAACTCCTTATACATTGAAACAGTTATTTTTGTTTCTATAAATTTTAGAAATCAAAATGTATGCATGCGGACTGCCAATAACTAAATGAAAATATCACAACTGACGTGGACTATATACCCATAACTAACGCATACATTGAAATCAAATTATGCTTACATACGACCTATATAACCTTGTAAGGTTGACCCATATAAAGTGTAACGACCCTAGATTTTAATTTAATATTAATTTATAATTAAATGAATTTTTGAGTAAAACTGTGAAATTTATCAATTTATAGAAGCGAGTTTCCCCGATATTCAAATATATTCAAGTATAAGTATGTAAGGCAAGAACAAGGCAGAAGACTATTCAAGTATAAAATAACATAACAAAGGAAGTAAGCTAGGCTAGGCTATAAACAAGAAAATAGGAAGTAGGACAAAAGTACATATGCATTACATGTTTCTATCTCTAGAAACATACCTCTAACACATCTCAGCCGAAATAGAGCAAAGAAATAGGTTAAACAAATAAAAATACAAGTACAAGATAATATCTCCAGCCATACCTATTGTACAAAACAAAAACACACTGCATACTTCTCATTTATGCAAGCCTGCATACATCTTCTATATATCAATCAATTTCTTCTTTTTAGTTTCGTCCATTTCAAGCCAAGAAAATCTGAAGTGATATCACCTTCTAAAAATTTAAACAAAACCAGATCAAACAATCAAGTGAAGTTCCAAAGCAAACCTGGAAATCTGAAGCCTGTGAAAGAATATTGTAAAGAAATAAAAATAAAAACTTCGACTTGTTTTCAACTGAAATCTGGAGATAATCAAAATAAAAAGAAAAATCAAATCTGGTCCCTGTCCTTCCTACCTACAGGTGAGTAACCTCACTCTTAATGGTTATGCTTATATATCTGTTGAATATTCATGTTGAGTAAGTATGGAATGAGTGAATATTAATTTAATTCTAATTAGTACATATGAATATATGATATACAAGGCAGGTGGATTAACAGAGTACTCCCTGTGTTTAGTTTCCAAGCTTTGGTTTGCAAAAGAAATTCAAAATCTTTTTGTTTATTCTCTGTTTAAACTTAAGTTTTAAATAAAATTGTTTGTTTAACTACAAGTTTTAGTTTGGTAATTCATTCAAGTTAATAAATGTAAATATTTCTGGAAACCAAGGTACTGAGTGAAACTTTAAAATGGTCAAATTTCAAATCTCTTAATTTACAAATTCAGGTTTATAACTTGAATCCTTAAACTAAAATTGGATTTTTAAAGCAAGAATCAAAATTTTTAGATGGGGGTTTAAGACACAGTATGGGTTTGTTCGAAATTTGAAAATTTGGCATTCTAAGGCGACCCACTGTCTCGTGTTGATTGAGGCTTGGGCTGGCGATAGAGGGGCCTTCGGTGAGTCGAGGGAAAATGGTGGGGTGGTCAACAGTTGGTCATGGTGGCGGCGGCATGAGGTTTTCATTTCTAAACCTAGTTTTGTGAGGAGTGGGAATTTTTGGCTCATTCGTCATCCACGAGAGATCGAGTTGCGTGATGTTTAGGGGATAGTAGCATGGAGACCTTGCGGTGATGTGGCCAGAATTTCGTGGCGAATGATGGTCGAAATCGTGGGATTAAGGGGTTCAGGCGAAGTGTTGTTCCAGGTGATGGGTGCGAACTGCTTCGATTTTGATTTGAGGCGCGTGATGACAGAACGATGGTCGGAATCGACTGTGGAGTGGATCGGCGACTTGTCGACAATGGGTGGTGGAGTCAGATCGCTGGCGGCCATCAGTGCACGTGCACGGTGCACTTATGTGCCTGGGTGGTCGTGATGTTAGGGAAGAAAGCTCGGGGAAGTGTTCGAGGTAGTGGAGTGTTTGCATGAAGTCAGACTCGAGTTTGAGAAGTGGTGATAAATATTTCAGCTTATACTTAAACTTTTCAAAGAAAACAGAATGGAAAGGAAAGGAAAAGAAAAAAACAGGGACGAGGGGAGGAGAGAAAGTCTCAGGTTTGTTGTTATTTTGGGTTAGGCCCAAACGAAATTTTGGAATTAGCAATGTTTTGAAATTTAATTTAACCTTTTTATTCAATATTTAAATTAAAAATAAAAACTGAAATTAATTTACATTAAAACTTTTAATGTAACAATAAATTGATTTTTTTAAGTGTAAAGCAGATTTTTGAACGATTATAAGAAAATAGAAAATTTGTTAATAGAATAATTTGGCTAAATTAATTTAACTAATAGGAAATTAATTTTTAGATTAGTTCAAATTAAAGGTGTTAATCAATTTAATCCATTGAAAAGAAATTGTTATTCGATTATTTCGAATATTGATAAATTGTATTAAATGTTTATACAAGGTCAAATAAAGTCGAGAAAACAAACTGGAATGGAAATGGATGGCAAATTAAAGGCTAAGGTGAGATTTTTCTCACTCAAAAATTGATTGCAGTTATTGATTGTTTGATATGATTGCTATGTTGATGTGATGTTAGATATAGTAGGATATATCTATATATATAGCAATATATACATATTGGCATATGTATATATTGGATTGTTGATTTCCTGCCTCGTATAGCGGATGAGACCCTATTGCGCCGTTAGTAAGCGGATTATTTTTATAAAACCCATATACCGCGATATTCCACCTCGAAGTGGAATTGGTATTGTGCTAACGTCTTTGGATGCAGGGAAACAGGTTGGAGGGATCCAACTGGATTCCTCAACTGTATTTATTTATTTACAGATGTTGATATATATTCTGTTATCATATGATGATATATGATGTTTGATGTTATGATTGACTAATTGATGCTGTTGCATCATCGGATTCAAAATTTTGAAGTTTAAAAATAACGACTTTTACTTTAAAAGGGATTTTAAAGTGATTTTTGAAAGTAGACGTTTTATTGAATTGTTGAATTGATTTATTTTAAATAAATAAACGTTTAAAATTTTAAAGTTATAAAAGTTAAGATTTTTGTGAAATATAACCCAAGGGTCATTTTTGAAATAAATAGTTGATTTATTTATAAAATGGTTTAAATTGAGTTTTTCACAGTATTATAAACGGTCTATTTAAAGGATTTTAAAAGTCGATATTTATAAATCTAAAACATTGGAATTTTAAACGAGCTTTGTAAGTGTTAGAACAAGATGAAATAAAAATTCGTAAGTGAATGAAATTTATAAATTGTGAAGTATAAATTGAATAGATGTTGTAGAATAAAAGATTTATAAGAAATAAACTTATAAATTAGATTTTTACACTTAGATGGAATATGAATAGAATTGGCTAATAAAATGATTTTGCAAGTTGAAATTGTTATGAAGTATGAACGTGATTTATAAACGTTGTTTTATAAATCCAAAACCAATTGAAATTGATAAGTTAAACATAGAAGTTTAATAAAGGAGATATATCCGCGATTTTGGATAGTGGATAATTATTGAAATAAAAAATGTGTAGAAAATATTGAAATGTGTTTAGTGAAGTATATTCACGATTTTGGACAGTGAATATATTGTTAAGTAAAATGGATATTGTTTTGGGAAAGTGACATTGAAAATGAAGTTAATTGTTTTAAACGATGTTTTAAAAAGTATTGAATATCGAAATCATAGATTTCAACATTCATTGTTGAAATAGACGTTTTCGAGCAATAAGGAAATGATGGACTATAACACTGTTGTTATATTAAATGATTTTCGAAAGAAAATGTTTTATGTAGTATTGGGATTTATATATCTATCTTAAAATCCGAATCCCTATACTAGTGATTTTGAGTCGTCGTAACGATGTTTTACGCAACATTCGTTTTGACTCAAATAGATGTTGTCAAAGTAAATGATTTCCTTGAAGAATGAAGTATATACTTAATTTTGATTTAAGTATATCGAATATTTTCCAAGTGTTGAAAATAAAAAAATTTGTGAAATACTTATTATCAAATAAGTATGGGAATGTTTTCCAAATATGAAATAAAAACGTTTTAAGAGAATTTATCTTTGTAAAGATAAATTGAAAGTGAATATTTAAAATCGATTGAAAATCGTATATCAGTAGATATTTGAAATATAAATTCACTATGGAATTTATAAAAGGAAAGGGAAACTGTTTAGAAAAATAAATATTGATTTATTTTTGAAGTGTGGAAATTATATATCTAGTAAAGATATTTTTGAAGATGAAATAATTTGGAAAATTATTTGGAATCTGATGATGTTGCGCATCTTTATTGATAGTTAAATAACCGACTATCAATAATTACCTTGAATTGGTATTTGTTGTGAATTGGATGAATTTGAATGCCACACTTATTTTTGAATAATCGCTCACTATTCGGGTTAGCTGGGAAAGGACCATGGGGTCGTATAACCCATTCCGAATATGTGATACGTCGTTATGAATTGCATTTGAAGACCGGTGTTGAAGACCGGATATTTTTGAAAACGGAAGGATTACCGTCGAGTTACTCTACATCGGCTGATCTCCGATTTAGAGGTTTTATCACCCTTAGTGACGGGAAGTCCAGACGTGATTAGAAATTTATCCGGATATGCAAGGGCTTCGTGAGAAGTGCCTTCGGTTCTGTTCGATCCCGGAACAGACTTGTATGGATTGTGTGTCTGACGTTACAATTTGAGATATAAAGCTGATTTCTTTCAAATACATTTCTGTTGGTGGCGGAGAATTTATTCTCTTAGCTTAACACCCTTCTCTGAGACGTACGAGCTCAGAGGTTATGTAGTTGAAATTCATCAGCGATATATCCCAATTTGGTAACGTGGCATACTGAGTGTTGCTGTGAAATGATCAGTGTTTGATCATTTGCGATATGATCATTTGTTTGATCTTATATCTTTGTGATCTTAGGTTGATCATTTTGTTTGACCCGAAGCATGGCTTTGTAGAAAGCGTAGCTTTGTGGACGAGACTTCGTCGAGCCTCACACCCCGGAAATGGTCGAAACAGGAAGGATGCGGCAAGGTTCTAGGGAGTAGCGCCCCTTAGTGTATGTCATTCCTTCTGGATAAAGGTGGTATCATGGTATGGAGCCCAGATACTTAACCTCTGTGGTTGCTGCAAATTTATTACTTTGTGGTTGTTGCGAATCGGGGATCCTCGGGAAGATCGGTGACGATCGGGGGATGGCATACGCGTGTCAGCAGTTACCTATTTTTTGCAGAGGTAACCCGGCCTTGTGTTGGCAGAGATCTAACCGTAACGTTAGGTTCTCGGGTCGTCTATTCCAGGGACGTACCCATCGTGGAAAAGGAAGTTCCTTAGCCTGACCATTTGTTGGAAATCCAAAGAAACAATACGAGACTTGTACGGTTTTAGTTGTAGAACCTATCATTCACTTATGGTGGCGCCCAACTATTTGGATGGTAGCTATAGTAGGCATAGTTCGAAATGTCTATGCTGGCTAAGATTAATATTATACTTTCGAAATGTTTTCTACACTATGCACTAATATTAATAAAAAAAAATGATTTGATTTGGCGTAGTAAGCATCTTTGACTATCATAAGAAGAAATCTCCTCCAATTCTGCGTTTGCATTGTGTGTGTGGCGGGAGGTCTTATGGTAGTTTCATTTTCCAAAAGCATTTCGAATTGACTTTAAAATATTCCTTTGTTATCTTTTAAAGATAAACTGTTTTACGATCTCACACCAGTCACCATGACTGACTCGGAGTTTATTGTTCCCTTCTAAACTCTGGGTGGCCACCAATTTCCACACGGGCAGCCTAGAGTTATGTTATCAGGATATTCTGGAGCTTTGGAGATAAGCTGGATGGCGAGACGTAGTATTTGAATCTGATATATTTATTCCGCTGTGTATTCTATATGAGGACAAGTTATATAACTGTCCATTGTTGTATATTGACTCTGATGATTG
The DNA here is from genome assembly GCA_030737815.1 of Allium fistulosum. NCBI lineage: Eukaryota > Viridiplantae > Streptophyta > Magnoliopsida > Asparagales > Amaryllidaceae > Allium > Allium fistulosum. The sequence continues at coordinate 244,725,921 of CM060902.1, forward strand.
ATGTATGTATAAACTGATATAGTTCTTTGTTTTAAAAGACTAGTAATTATTTATTATATATTGTTCCGCTGCGATATGTGAGATTCTGATATTGTTTCTGTATCTGATGTTGTTCTGTTGTTCTTCTTTCTTTTCTTCTTTCTTCTTCTTCTATCTTTTCTTCTTTTTCTTCTTTCTTAAACCCTCACTATTGGAGTTTCCGGCACTCGATTGCTCGACAGTCGATAAAGTGAGTATCGATGTCGAATTTTCGAAAGTCGAAAACCCCGTATGTGACATAAAGCATAAACATAACCTAGGATTTAGAGTCAATATCCCACATATAAAATATTGTTCAGTGTAAGGTAATGTAATATAAAATAGTATAGTATACATATAAAAATAGCGCAAAGGAAAAAAAAGGCCAGGCTGTGCTTCCAATTGCAAAGTGCGAATTTACTTTCATAGTAAATATATAGTACGGTATATTTTTTTTCCTCTGCATTTCAAAATATCCACTCACATACATGCAAAGTATAGTAATAACAAATGCAACAGATTATATTTGTGCGTGCTTCCCAACAGCATTTGTACACATTCCTTTTTTTTTTTATATTTAATATAGTATAAACAATGTTGACAAAAAAAAATTCACCTCCAAATATCCTATGTATGAATATAAACGCCACCTCATATACTCAAGAAAAGGAGAATAGCAGCAGATCTTCGTTGTGGGTAGATGAGCTAGAAAAACGTGAGGCAAGGCTGGACGAGGCTGAGGTGGAGGAGGAGCGGATGCCGCGATGGATGCGGTGTGGCAGCGATGGTGGGTGAGCAGGGTCGGTGGTTGTTGAGGCGGAGATGTGTGAAAACGGTGCAGCGGTTGTGGTTGGACGTGGAGAACACATGGTGTGGTGGTGGTTGAGGGGGAAGATGGTGGCCGTTGCGTTGGTGCTTGATGTGAGGTAGGGGAGAACGTGGAAGGACTCACGGCTGCTAGGGGTGGTCTCGGCCGGCCACCTGCACATGGTGGTTCGCGACATGAGTTGCTTGATGCCGACGTGATGAGGTGAGTGGCTGGGCATGGAAAGTTGAAATGGTGGCTAAGGCATGTGCAGATCCAAAGCAAAAGGGAATAGGAGATATAGCAGGCTCTCTGATGAATAACTTCATATATAAAGCTTTATAGCTTGGTTTATACATTTTTCCAATCGCAGAACAAAAAAAATAAAAGAAGGAGGTGGGTGGAAAAGAGGAAGATGAAAGGTGGAGGGGAGGTGAAGGTGTGGAGAATAAAAGAATGTACAGCTGAAACGTAAAAGAAATAAAGTGGAAGTGGAAGGTATGAGTAAAATGTTTTGAACGCTTGCAAATGAACAGACACGTGAATACAATTAATGGGCGTGTCCTTTGATATTTGAATAAGTGGATGACAGCTTGTTGCACGATGGAAACTGAATAGACAAAGGAGATAAAAGGACCCAGAGGAGAAAGGACACAAAACAACGGGTACCGATACGGTAGGCGTTACGCAAAGTGCAACGTGCAACGGAACTCCGAATTTGACAATCGAATATACCGTAGAGATCGGCATGACGAGACGATCAAAACGGTATAGAGAAATCAGTGGTACGATCATCCGATAAAAATCGATATCGGTACCAGAATACTGCTATTTTGCAGAAAATAAGAACGACGGAGCCAAAGATGTCCGAATTTGGAAAAACGACAAACTGAAATCTTGCTCAGAAGATGGTTTAGAATTTTTCTATGTAAAATATTTTGGTTTTGAAAACGTTTTATTTTCAACGCTTTTTAACTGAGTAAATTGAAGTGAATTTACGCGCGAAATGAACTTTCATATTTTCGGACGAAAATTTACCAATTGCTATGTTTAACTAGACGTATTTCAAATAAGTTTTTATTTCAAAATTTTATCGTTTAAAATTTTCACAAAATTTCAACTAATTGCGTTATTAAAACAGTTGAAATTTACGGGTCGTTACATTTTATTTGGAAATGGTAAATATGATAATTTGATTAAATTTGAATTTAAGTGATTTATTAAAGTATTATTGATTTTTCTATGAATTTAAGTGGTTAAATAAATGAATGTTTAAAAGTGATCTTTTAAAATATAACTTGACTTGGAAATGTGAAATTTGGTTTTAATTAAAGGTTTAAGTTAATTAAATAAAATTGGAAATTCAATTAAATTGTGAAATGGTAATTTAAATTTGAAGTGTTAAGTTTATTAGTTGAAAGGTGAAGAATTGGACACTTTTACACTCAAATTTATTAAGTAAATTGTTGAAATTGGATTTGATTATAAGAAATTTATTATGAAAAGATATATGTTAAATAATATGTAAATGAACATTTTAAATGTTAAAATATGATTTTTTAAATGTTTATGTGTTTTAAATTAAAGTTATTTAATTGCTGGAAATACACTAACACCTGAAATTAACTTTTAATAGCATTCAGAAATGCTATAGATTCTGTTTTGAACTAAAATTGTGTAAAAAGAGCTATTACAGCATTTCTGAAATGTTGTAGTTGCTGTAATTGAACTTATAGGCTAATATTGAACTCAGGTCTATTATAGCATTCTCTGGAAATGCTATAATGGTCTGCAGTCTTTGCTGAAACCAAATTTAACCCTTGTTTTGAAATCTGAACTACCGCAGCACTTCTGATATGTTGTCTTTTCTGTTTTGAACTATAATTCAACTAAAACTGAGTTTTAACAGCAGTTTTAAGTGCTGTCTTTGCTGAATTAAAAATGTTTTCAAATATAACTTATAGCAGTTGTTTTTAAATGCTGTGAAATGCTGAAATTTTAATAATTTGGGTTTTTGACTTAGTAAACGAACTCAGAATGGTTTGAAACTTTGGAAATTGAATACTTGATTTGAAAATATAATAATTACACTTTTAAAAGGTTTAAATGAACTATTTTGATTGGAATATAAACTATTTAAAGGTGATTTGAAATGATAGTAAATGAACGATATCTTTGAATTTAAAAGGTATTTAAAGTAGAATATTTGGATTTGAACTGATAGGATATTTTATTTTATTAAAATGATTTGAAATGAAGTTTTGTAAGGATATGATATTTTATTTTATTAAAATGATTTGAAATGAAGTTTTGTAAGGATATGATATTTTATTATATTAAAATGATTTGAAATGAAGTTTTGAAATGATATGAAAATTTTAAATATATGGAAATGGTTTGGAATTGATTTAATCTATATTTTGATAAAGATATGGTTTGAAATGATATTTTATTTTGAAGTAAAGTATTGTTTTTAAAAGTTATAACCACGGGTTATAATAACGATTGGTTGGCAAAGAGACCGGGATCGGATATGGACATACTCTCTGTCGATACCGAAAACCACTTTGACAACCGTGTACGCGGTGGAGATTCCAGAATGAAGTAGGATGGTGGCGACGTTCTTAAGGTATGTTACGTGGACCCAACTCCCGTGAGTTGGCATAAGGTGGCTAAAACAGGAGCGATCTCGGACCAGTGAGGTAGCACCTCTTCTCGGACACATTTCTTTGATATTTACTCTTACTAGTGATTGATTAGATGGCCATCCTCCGATTTGGGAGTGTTGTTCGAGGTGGACGATAGTGGCTGCTATGCGCTCCATCAGTCCGTGTGCGTAATTGGTATATCTACCCTGGCATTGCCTAGTTGTGCCGTGTTACCTACCATATCGAGCTTTACTACGATTATGATTTTAAGATCCGACCGCATTAAGGTTCTCCATCCCCTTAACGCTATTTTCTATATGATTATACTTTACTTATTTAGACACTATTATAATATCGAATATTACTACATAGTAGATAGTTTAACGGATCCTTAGAGGATGGGCGGTCCCAAGCATCTTCTAAGTTACTTGTACCCTTATTACAGTTCGCTTGAGTTGGTTTACATTATATAAGTATATATTGTCCTAACTCGAGTGTTTTGTGTTTTGCTTTACGCTCGGGTCAGCCTGAGTTATTCACAGATTTGGATTTCCACTCTCTTGGAGATTTGAATCGCTGGAGATTATCTGCTTGTCATGTCCTACCTATTTCAATTCCGTTGTTCTACTCAGCTTGTACTTGGTTATTATATTGAGACTTTTGTTGTATTCTATTTCTTCTATTATATCTCATGTAACTCTGATATATTTTTGTATAGTAGCTTCATGAACTACTATTTCTTTTACTTCCGCTGCATTATTTTACTCTGTGTCTGTGATCTGTGATTATATTTATTTACTGCATATTCTGAGATTTGCCAAATTTTATTTACAACGCGGTATTTTGAGCAATTCAATTCCGGCATGAGTGTCTACCTATACACTTATAATGGATGCGAATGGTTGAAAATATCGGGTTGTTACAGTGCTAGCTTAACTTCCAAATTTACAATCATCGCCACATTCCTACTCAATGCATCTGCAATGGCGTTTGCTTTCCTTGGGGTATAAAGAATCTCTAGGTCATAAGACATGGGAAACTCCAACCATCTTTGCTGCATTAAGTTCAAATATTTTTGGGTAAAAAGATACTAAAATGACTTGCGATCCGTATATCACTCAAACTTTACACCCATCAGATATTGCCTCCACAACTTCAATGTGAAGATAACTGCCAAAAGCTCCAGATCATCGTAGCGTAATTTTTCCCATGCGGTTTTAGCTGTCGACTCGCATATGCTATTACCTTACCATTCTACATCAAAACTGCTTCCAATCTGGTCCTACAAGCATCCATGTAAACTGTTAATCCTTCACTCCCATCTGGAATAGTTAAACCAGGAGCACTTTTCAATTTCTCCTTTAACTCATTGAATGCTTAATTACACTTGGGTATTCACAGAAACTTAGCATCTTTCTTCATTAACTTTGTTAGATGAGAAGCAATCTTCGAGAAATCTTTAATGAACCTTCAATAGAAACCAGCCAATTCCAAGAAACTTCTGACCTAAGTCGCATTTTCAGGTTTCCTCCAATCTTGAACCACAACTACTTTAGCTGGGTCCACTAATATGCCTTCTTCCGAAATTATGTGCCCTAGAAATCTAACTTCTAATTTCTAGAAATGACATTTAGAAAAAATATCCTATAAAACATAACTTCTTAAAGTACTTAGAACAACTATCAGGGTTATGGAAAGCTGTTAAGGGTACACTCTCCTCTACTACCCTTAATTGGTGAAATTCAGTGGCAAGATCCACTTGAGAAAATATCCAAGCTCCGTGGAGCTGGTCAAACATGTCGTAAGTCCTAGGTAAAGGATACTTATTCTCTATAGTCATTTTATTTAATTCTCGATAATCCACACATAATATAATAGAACTATCTTCCTTGGTACCGAAAACTACTGGCAATCCCCAACTCGATGTGCCACGTCTGATCAAACCCTTCTGTAGTAAATCAAACGTCTGTGTCTCTAATTATTTCTTTCCTTTGGAGCCAACCTTCGAGGAGGTTGTACAATGGGTCTTGCTCCTGGAATCAAATCAATGTGGAATTGCACATCCCAGTGAGGAGTTAAATCTTGCACTTCTTCAAAAATATCCTTGAAGTCCCGAACAATTGGTATATTCTTTATCTCCTCTTTGGGTACTTCGAGCGAATAAAGGAAACTGCTCATTAATTTGTTTGGCCTTTGACAATTTATTTCTAACCCAATATTTCCAACATCACTAACTCTAATAATCCTTCGATCACAATCTACGATTGCTCTAAACTTAGATAACCAGTCCATCCTCATTAATACCCTAAAACCCATGAACTTGAGAACAACAAGTCAGAAAAGAAAGGTTAATCTCGATAAGAAATAGGCACGTTCAAACATATGGTATCAAGATTGGTCGGACCCCCAATTGGGTTCGACACACAAAGAGAATTATTCAAAAGAATGGGTTTGAGGTTAAACTTATCAACAAGATCTACTGAAATGAAACTATGGAATGCACCGGTATCAAATAACACCTTAACAGGAATATCAGAAATGGATAATGTACCTTGCAACACTTGCTTCCCATTTTGGTCCGTAGAAGTAGATGGTATTTCCTTGATAGTAAAAGATTTCCCCTGAACCCCCTTCTTAGGAAATGGACACTCATTGTTTATATGTCCATGTTTGTGATAATTTTAGCATAACGGTAGTTAGTCTCCGGGCAACTGTTTGCAAAGCGGCCCATTTTGTTGCACTTAAAACAAAGAATCTTGGTCAAGTCTAACTGCTTGTTCTGTGTTGGAACTCCACCTCCAAGCTTCTTTCCCGACCGCTATTTCTTCCTTTAGTTCTTGAAAAACATCTTACCAGCAACTGGTATCACCGATAAAGGTTGGGCATTAACTACTAGCAATACTCCCTTTTGAACTCCTTGCTCAATATTGAGAGCTTCAAACCTCAAAGCCATACTGATTAGATTGGTAAAGGTACCACTAAAATGATTAGTCATTTCCTGATGAAATTCTAGTCGCGTTCCTTTCATGAACATTTCATTCTTTTTGAGTGGCATATGAATCAATCTTGGTCCAAAGCGAGACAATGCATTGAAACTATGCTCATACTGCTCCATTGTCATCTCACCTTGTTTTAAATCCATGAAACTTCTGAACAACTGAGTCCTCCCCACCTCTGGGATAAACTAAGCTTTATAAACCTTTTTAGTCTATGCCCAGGAGAAATCTTCTTCTGGTGTATTCATGGTGACAAAATCCCACCAATCCATTGCTGCTATTTGATGCTGACGCGATGCCGACAATCTCATTCTAGCTGACTGAAGATCCCTGAATATCTTTTCACAAGAGTGGAGCTATGTCTGAACTCCCAAAATGTCTTCAATTCCAAAGAAAGGCTTACTACCTAAAGCAGTGTAATTCTTGCACAAGGTCGCAAAGTTCTAAGGCGGCTGAACTTGCATCACTGCTTTGACTACCGGCTCTATAACTGACTCATTTCTAGGAGCTCTGCCATTTATAGCTGTGCTGATTCCAGATCCCCTCCCTCTTCTTCCTTTTGTACTCATTTCTAGCTGTGCTGATTTCTAGGAGCTCTGCCTTTTGTACTCATTTTCAATAACCTGGATAAGTGATAGGTACTATTAGAATACAAAGATAGGGTCAAAGATAATAAAAGGGAAACTTCAACAAAGGATCTATAAACTAGATTTTTAGGGAAGAAAAGGAAACACCCTCTCAAGGTTAACTAATTTGAGGGCTCGACTCACCATATCTTTAATGAGTTGTACCCCAAATCAGGGTAAGGTGTTCGCTCAACCGAAGCTCTGATACCAACTTTGACGACCCACCTTTCGGACCCCTAGGAATGACACTTAACACATCCTCGATGTTCGTGTGTCGTTTCCCAAACATCGGAAAGATGAGTCGTCGTGGGGTGAAATAAGGAACAGAATAGAAAACCTCACAACGAAACTGCTAAATAAAACATAACAGTCAATAGTACATCAGGTTACTCCTTAACAGGGAGTTATCAGAGTTACACAGTACTACCAATCAGCTTAGGAAGTTATAACATCTTGCTTTTACATATGCTGAAAACATAATACACTTACACAAATTAGAAAATACAGCGGAATATATAGCTAAGTGGATAAAAGGCCTCCTGTTTGGATGCCATCTTCAAAAGAGCCCACAAAGAACTGCTACTCTCGGACTACTCAAAATAAAATTAGTACATGAGACTTTAGGAAAAATAAACAACTTGGGTCAGACGATATGTCTAGTATGAGTAAAACTTTAAAAAACAGGTGTGAAATTAAACACAAACATGTGAGACCACGCCGCTGAATGCGGAATGGGTTCACTCCCACATAAATCAACATCCAAACATAAAGAACGAATAAATAATTAAACTCCACAAAGAGTGGTTGACTCTTCCCGATGCAAATACATTTGAAGGTTTGAATCAAATCATAAAAGGAAATTCTCCAACAAATGACTGGGAGGGTGCACCTCCCTTGAAGTATACCTCTAGTAGTATATTTTTGAAAAGCTCATTTACTTTATGACACTTCTCAAAAACCTCCAAGCCGGACCCCGCCAAACCTTACCAAGAATTCGAATATTTCACATCTAATAGCACTACCGAATCCATTCTAGATGAGATGTGAAGGTATCCTAATGGGAACAACACTACATAGCTTGGCCCCCTCTCGCTCTTTGGTTTTAGTCATTTTCGACAAAGGGTATCAAAGCTCAATGGAGCACCACATCGTCTTAGAATGACGATAATAAAAAAGCTGAAGTAACCGATAGCTAAGAAACCAACTATCGAGGATATAAAACGATCGTAAATGGAAATTAAGTCTTGTGTACTTATCACCACTCATCGAATTCAAACTTGTATTATTTCTTGGTTAACAATAATACTGGACAAGTCAAGGTAGTGTTACTTCAAAGTCATATCTCACGGTTATTCTTAACTTTCAAAATAGTGACAAGTCTGCTTCTTCGATGTTTAGTGCTAATTATACAAATAAATCGTTTCCATATAAGTGAATCGCGTTACAGAAATTAATTCATTTCCATAAACGAATCAAACTTTTTCTTTTAAAAACCCGAATTTGAACTTGGCTTCACATTACAAGTATTAGCTTTAAAACACTTTGTTGAAAGAGTTTACTAACTTTGAAACATCATTATAAAAAAGATTTAAAAACTTAAAATATTCTTATTACATTGATTGACCAATTTTAAAACTTCATTAACTAAGCTGATTAATTTACTTCAATAACCTTTAATTAAAAAGGGTAAGTCACCTTTAAAACTTCGTTAATTCAATTAATTAATAGTGTAATTATTAAATTAATTAAATATCATTTTTTAGAATTGATTAATTAATTTAAAACCTTATTTAAGAAAAGATTAATTAAGGTTAAACAGATTTATTGTCCTTAAAAGTCATTAATTAATAAGAATAATTAGTTTAAAAACATCATTACTAAATTAATTATTTAACTTTAATCCATCATTATTAAAAGATTAATTAATCTTAAACATCATTAGATAAAATGATTAATTAATTTCAAATCATCATTAACCAAGTGATTCGTTAATTTTAAACACATCATTAATAAGTTAATTAGTTAACTTTAATCCTTATTAATTAAATAAGAATTAAATTATATAATCATTATTAAAATAAATAACTATTTTGAAAACATCATTAATCAAAAACATGCTTAACTTATAAAATAATTTCAAGCACGGTAATGAAACCAAACGGTTTTGATAAAAGGTGATTTTCCGAAAGTGCCGATATAGCGACTATCGCTATACGGGCAGTTCAGGATTCTAGTTTATGTCATTTGCAATACAACCACACATCGCATAACAAGGGTATGCACATATATACATGGTGATTTACAATAATACAACATATATCAAGCATTTATTAAGAAAGGCATAAATTTATGAACTAAAATTTCATATATCTTATGATTCGCTTACTAACTTTTCAAAGCGGATAACTTTTCAAGCAACAAACAAATCGAACAACCAAACTATTATATCACCAATACAACAAGTATTCAACATTTATAACATGAACACAAATATAGTTTGACAACATTTGTTTTGAAGATGGAAGCTTTACTCACCTAAACGCTTACTAATTTTGCCAAACTTGCACTAACTTCACGAATGCGACAAGATCTAAGCTCTACTATGCAAATTGCTTGATTTAGTGGATATAGGTGGAGATTTTTGTCACAGCCTAGGCTAGGATAAGCTCGGCCATGGGCATATAGGGCTCGACTATGGTCGAAATGGAGAGTTAGGGTGTTGTTATGGTAAGTAGAGTGATGTACGGAGTTTTAACTTGGTTTTGAGAGTGTATAAACTAGTTTTTGTCTTTGGAAATGATTTTAGAAGCCATTAATTGATGTATACATGTATGCAATGTTCATGTAAAAATGTATATTTTTACTACTATATTTAATCTTCTTTTATTAAAATAAATGAGCAAATTAGGTATTTTACGTGGTTAAACCAAAATCGAAATTGTTTTCAAATCGTCATCCATTCATCTTCATTTGGGGCAAAATGGTAATTTTGTGCATGAATTAATTTTTAGAAAATTTATTTGCACATTTTTTTATTTGTAGGAAATGGAGTGAAAATACGAGGAGGTTTCATGGATGTATGCATCCACATATGTAGAAAGCTAATGAAGAAAGGAAATAAAAGAATTCATGCAACATAGAGAAGCCCACATGCCCACTGACTAATGGTCCATAATTAAAATAACATGCACATGTTAATGGAGACTTAAAGGGAAGTCAGTGGGGATTAATTAATTCCCTAATGATTACTTGGAGGTTACACTATCTCAAAGGCATTTTTGGTAGTCCCCTAAAATATGTATTAGGGTTTTAAGCATGTATAAACACTCCTTATGTTTCATGTAATCATCTTCTTCTCTTTTATACAAGTTGTAGCACAAAATTTATGATAAACAAAATATCTCTTTAATGGCTCCTTAGCCTTGTTCTTTACTTTCATCCAATTTTTATTTCATTCTTTCTTTTATTGCTATTTGTTTATGCTCTCTTATTTACTTTATGCTCTCTTATTTCATGTTAGTATCATTGATTTAATTCTTGCAATTAGTTTAGTTTCATTTCATGCAAGTAGTTAGCTCTTTTTTTTAATTATCTATCATTTTCCTTGTTTTTTATGTTGAAATCACTTTATGTTAAGATGTATTCAAATATGAGTAGCTAAACCCCTTTAATTTAGGGTAATGAAGCTCTCATGAAACATATTAAATTAACATAATGATTTCATTTATGATCTCTCTTTTGTGCTTAATAGAAATTATGAATGATGGTGGTTTATGTTTCTTTTTTAATGAATTTGATAGTCTATGTTGACATCTCAAATAGGCTATGCTTAGTACAATATAAAAATAAACTAATTGATCATTTGCCTAAGTGATTTTGATGATGAAAGTCAAATTAGAATCAAAATTTGATGGCCTATATTACTAATTCATAGTAAATAGATCATGCTTAAAATTGATTTTATTTTAATTTCATGTCACTTTCATGAGAATTGACTAGTAGGTTTAAATGGTGTGTTAGAGTTTGATGGTTTAAGTTGTGCTAATTAATAGCACAAATAAACCATACATATAGTAAATACATCAATCATTTCTACTAAATATACTAAAGTGAGGTTATAGATGAATATTGTGTTGATTTATATGAATGATTGGAAGTGGATTTGCCTCTAAATTTCTTCTTAATATAATAGTTTTATTCACTTTTGCTCTAGTTTATTTTGTACAATTTTCTAGTTTTAAAAAATTTCAAAAACTTTGGGTTAATTTGATTGAGTAAATATTAGAATTTAGTTCTTTCCCTGTGGATTGATCTGTACTCGCATACGTAGTACGATTGAATGCCGTGCGCTTGCAGTTTTTATAATGATTATATTTTTCGGTAGTTTTCTAATCGATAGAAAATCCATCGTTTTAACAAGTTTTCGGCGCCGTTGCCGGGGAAAGCAATTCAATTTTAATTCTACTCTTCGAATTTTTTTATTTGTTTTTATTGTGTGTAATTTGCATTTAAAAAAAAGACAATTTCACATTTCGTTTCATTTGTGTTGTGTGCATTTGTTACTATTGCTATTTCATTTACTGTTACTATTTCATTTGTGTTAAGTTGTCTGTTTCAGTCCATTTGTGTTTTCATAGCATACTTCATTTCTTTTTCAAATTGCATGCTCACAAATTCATTTCTGTTTACATTTTGTTCTATTACATTTCATATTTCTCACTTTTGTTCTCTGTTTACACTTACATTTCTGTTTACTACCCTCACCAACCTCTCTCTCTCTCTCTTATAAAACAAACTACCTACTTCCTCTCAACTCAACCAAACATTCCATCATTGAAACAATCAAAACCAACCACTTTAAATACTACCCCATCACCTTCTCTGCCCAACCTTCATTCACCTACGCAATCAACCAAACTTCCCCATAACCTGCCACTTCAACCCAACCCACTGCCACATAACTGTTGCTTCATCACTGTAACGACCCAAAATTTTCGATCACGAAAATTCCAGATAGTTAGGAAAAGAAGAAAAGAGATAGAAGAAGAAATAGAATGAAACACAGAATCTCACATTCGTAGCGGATCAAAATATAATATCAAATAAAATAACAGTTTTACAAAGAAGAACTGTATCAGTACATTTACTTTTTAATACATCAGAGTTACAACATTGCACAAATACTGGACAGTTAAAACTAACTTGTCTTAGATAAACTACAATATATCACAGCGGAAACACTCCATACGTTCCTGCCATCTAGCTCGCCTCCTGAGCTCCAGAACGTCCTTACTTGAAAATTTGTAATACTCGGTCTGACCCGAGCATTTCATCAAAGTAACACCCGGGTCAGACTGGAAACTAGCGTGAGTAAACCCATATAACATGAAATACTAAATTCAAACCATAAAGAAAACCCGGGTAACTCGTACTTCACTACGAGTTCATTACTTGTTATGCTCAACACTTACTTCCACAATCAACCCCTAAGTACCTTTATTTAGTTTTAAATAGTCCAATCATTTAAATTATTCCATTTCAGCCTGTTGATTTAACAAGTCAACCCATAAAGTATCATTGTATGTTACCAATCGAAGTGGGTTCGGGTATTACTAATACCCGATCCCGGTTTCTTCGAATACAATATCATCTTAACCCAAGTTATTCAAATGAAATACGATTCAAACTTTAAATACAGGGTGTCACTGTTTTAACCCAACATTACCACATAACATCACACATCACATACCAGAGATATCAACTAATCTAAGGCACGCAATACCATTTAATCATTCATAAGCAAGATAAATTAACCATACCATCTCTAATTAATTTAATTAACTACTATTGAATTAAATAAATTACTTTAAATTACTTCTAATCCTGCTTATTAATTGATTACAAACCAATTAATTGATCATCCAATAATCATCCATCTAATTAATCCTCCTTGATTAATCACAATTAGGAATGATAATTACTTTCACTAAGTGATTATCCTTTATATTAACTACACAAAGTAATTAATCCCAAATCGCTTCCATTCTTCAATTAATTATAACCAGTAATTACCCATCTTAATTACTTCACTAAGTAATTATTCTTCATTAACTACATTGAGTAATTTAACCAATCATCCAGTGATTATCTTAAATTAATTAAACTTAATTAATTAACTTAAACTAATCACATTAAACTTAATTAATTACAATAAGTAATTAATCCCTTAATTACTTTCATTAAGTAATTATACTTAAACAATTTCCATAATTAATTATCTTTAATTAATTAATATAATTAATTATTAAAATTAATCACATTAATTAATTATTTATAATCTCAAGTTAATGATCTTCATTAACTATTAATAATCCTTTATAAATATACTTTAACATTTCAAAGTTGTTTAAAACATTTACATTTTAAAAACTTTAGTCATTTTAAAACTAGGATACAAATTAGATTTTGAATCCAAATTTAAAACTTAGTTTAAATCTTTTGCTTTCAAATTTTAAAATCATTTAAAATTTGAAACAGACAGGTTTATAAAAAACCTATAACACTAACATTACCCGAGCCACCCTTCAATTACTTCGAGCCAACACACTCATCACTTCGAGCTAAACACTCGAGAAATACTCGAGTACAAATCCTCTGCTTTAACACAACATCACCAGAAAATAAGAATGCACCGTGCACATGCACGGTGGCGCCGTCCAACTTCGATCATCAACGATGATCCCCTCAAGTCGTCGATCACCTTCGAACCTGATTACGATCATCAGATCATCACCCCAAACTCGAAATCGAATTCGAGTGTTCAAAACCAAACATGGAACAAAGCCTGGAACCACCACATCAAACTTGAAACCGCCTCGTTCTTGCGCCTCCGACCACCGTCACGTCTGAGACTCCGGCCAAACCTTCGTCAACCCACCTGCTTCCATTTCCCAGAATTCTGTGCCACTCGATACTCCCTAGTTGACGCCGTCCTCCAAATTCCGACCACAACCTAATGTAGGGTTTAAAACATGATCGTTCAATTCCCAACACCACAATGGATTAATCACCTTCCAGACATTTTTCCCACCATCTCCGATCATCCATCCCCCTTCAGAGAGGATTGCGACTAACCCAATCACCTAGATAATCAGTAACCACCTAAATTCCAATTTCTGTTCAACCCAGATTTTCATACTCAAAACTTAATTAAAAATTATGATTTCTCTTCCAAAATCATGATTTTGGACAATGTTTCAGTTCATATGCCTGAAACAAGAAATTAGGATGTTTGGATTTTAAACAAAACCCAAACTTCTGTTCATTTTGGTTTTTCCCAGAGCAATTCAAAGTTGTTTTAACTTAAATAAATTTTTAAACTCTAATCTAGGATGAAACAAACAACTTTTGTTTATAGACTAAGTCCTAACAGCAATTGGTTCAAGAGAATATGATTTTTGATCAAATCTTGATCTTGAAACTAAGAACAGGAATACACAGATTCAACAGCAATGCACATATATATATATATATACATCCAGATAATTCACTTGTATAAAATCATACAGAATATATTTTCCAGAGAATTAACATACAACCAGATTTAAGGATACTTAAACTTTAAAAATGTGATGTTACTCACTGGTATAAAAGAAAGAAGAAACCGGGTTGGTTTACTCACCTGTTCAACTTAAAAACAGAGAACAGTATTGATTTTCTTTGGAACTAGATGTTGATCTAGAAACTGGAAGCTTAAAACTTTGAATTTGCTTGAATTTGTTGAGCTGATCTTGCCTAGCTTGCCTCAAGTTTGGACAATTCGAAAGTATTGATTGTTGTTGAATTTCTTTGATTCTTTTGTTTGAGTTGGATTGTTTTTTATTTATTTTCAAGTTATAAAAAATTGCAGAAGTGTTTGCTTTTTGTTTTATTTGCTTAGTTTCGAATGAATTAAATAAAAGAAGACAAGGTGGAGATATATATCAGATAGTATACTGTTGTCTTCCACAGCAAGCATCTTCTTTTGATTTTTTTTCAGTTTGCTTTGAAAAATGTTTCGACCTGACATGATTTCATTGATTTTATACTTTGTAACTTGAAATGATGTATTGTATGCTTGAGTTGAACTGTGCATTAAATGCTTGTCTCCTTAGGTGTATACAAGTATATGTATATATATCCATCTTTGAATGTACATATATATACTACATATATATGAGCAAAGTTTGTCTTACTTCTTTTATACAAACAAATATACACAAAGTTACATGTTCACCTATGGAAAATATGTATATATATATATATATATAACTTATATACTTGTTCATATATTAAATGTCATTAACTTGTATATTTCTTAATTTCCATATACACATTATTACATTTTATACATATTCTTCATGTATTTTACTTATGTGCATTTTGTCCTTATACATGTATGTTCTCCTACTATACCAATTTTCACCTATACTTATATATTTAGTGATGTCTTATATTAAACTCTTAAATGGTAGAGTTTATATTCATTTCCTGTGAAATTCATCATATCCAGAGATTTTTATAATCCAATATAATTTTTTTTGACATTTATTTATTTGACTAATTAAAAATAATATTCCAATAATCTAATTCAGTTAATTACCGATTAATTACCATTAAAAATCTGGGTCGTCACATTCCTCCCCCTTTAGAACTTTTCGTCCTCGAAAAGGAACGAAGCCAGAATTATTAAAAATGCTTAAAATCAGATAAATTTTCTTTGATCATTTTTAAAACACTTTTTAATATCCATAGAATATTATTCCAAAGTAGTTTTTATAAAAATACTTTTATAACTCGATGTTTCAACATGTCCATCCTTGTTCTCATAGAAATTCGATCATACGTTGATCAGGCGTAGGACTGAAAATCTATAAGTACTTAGCAAACCCATTTCAACACCTAGTGAAAATACTTGAAAAATAATTTTATTGAAAATATCGAAAACATTTTTGAAAATAGAGGAAATATCTTTGGTGAGAATGCTTTGGAAATCATCACCCCCATCCATGGTCGCAGTTAACCGATGGTTACGTTGCCGTCCCGGCAAAATCCATTGATAATTGTAGGCCTCAACGCCCCTCGATTTCACCATGGAACCCGCTACAGATCACAGTTATACCCGGGCTTTATGTTGCTATCACAGCAAAAACCCATATAACTGTAGGCATCAGCGCCCTCGAATTTCGCTTCCAAAAGAATGAAACTCCTCCACTTGACCATAGATCATAGTCTACCAATGTTACATTGCCATCCCAGCAAAATCAAGTGTAGACTGTTGGCACTCATCCTCCACACGATTTTCGCTATGGTCCACACAGTAGATCGCAGCGACATCGAGTTACACTGTTGTCATAGCATAACCCAAATGCCCATATAGGCATCAGCGCCCTCGACTTTCACTACCCAACAATCCTCAGGAACTAGTTTGTCCGGACTCCTCATAGGATCGACTTTAGAGCCTCCCCCTCTTTGAGGCTCAAGGTAGTACCACTCTGTGGCACTCCTGAGAAGTTCATTCAAGGGAGCGCCTTTTTCCCCAGAGCCACTTTCAAAACACTTTATACTATACACATATAGTATTTTCCAAATCATACACCTAGTATGAATTCCATATAAATCTCCTTTCTCAAAATCGATTATCCCAAAATCGATACCTTTCAAACTAGGCTTTCCAGCTTTTCAAAATTGATTTTTTTCTCAAAAATCAAAAGCCTTTCCAAATCCAAAGGTTCCCAAAACCTTTCCTCAAAAATCATTTTCACAAAATCCTTTTTATATACGTATATATATATATATAATAACCTTGGGAAATTTTTGAATCACTTTATACTTGTATAAATTCACTTTTATACTTCAAATACGTCAAAACCCTTTTCTTCCGGCTATAGATTCAATAAGGGAAGTTTTATCATATATATAACAAAAATATATAACTTTGTTTATTCTAAATCAAATATTCAAATTTGATTACTCTTTTATAAAGTTATTAACCACATTACTTTTCTTCATAAAGTGAATCTTTAATCATAGAAATTTCCAATTTCCATTTTACCTCATCATATATTCCACAAAATATGCTTTTCATTTCAAAGACCATTTTACAGTTCTTATCCATAAATTTTCAATGCCAATTTCATTCAAACTCGTACGATGTACACATATCATCCGTACGCTATACCAATTTGATCGCTCACTCGATCACACAATTCCACTTCCGAACTAGTATCGTCCACCCAACTTTCGAGTGCGGACTCAGATCTGGTTTCTTGATCAGAAACCGTCATTCTCCTTGCATAGTCACAACTATGATAGAGAATATCCAAAACCAATCAAAAATCCATATCCAGGTTCGCCGTCGAAAATCGAGCGAAAAATTCCAACTCGGATTGATAATACTATCTCGAAATTCTGTGTTCGAATCTAGATCAAATCACTATGCGAATAGAATAATATACGTACATCCTACGTATTTATCTTCATTGATTATCAGTTAAATCAATTCCCTTTCTATTCACATTCCTTTTAATCTCTATCCACTTATTCACCTTTGCTTCAATCCTCTCTTGGATTATCACTTCAATTCTTATCTCAGTTTGGTATTTATAAATAATAGTTTGAACTTCGACCAGTTTATATTTAGAAAATAGCTTGAAAATTTTTAAAATAAATAAGTAGTTGAAAAATAATTATTAACTATAAAAAGCTGTAAAATAGTTAAGTAATTGTAAATAGTTGAAAAATAGTAATTATTATAAAACAATTGAAAAACAGTAATTAGTTTATAAATCAGTTGTAAAATTGTTAAATAGTTCCAAAAGTAATTGTAAAGCAAGCATAAGATAGTTTTAGGTTCAAAAACAAAGGTTGTATAGTAAATAGTTTGGAAAAATAGATTTATATTAAAACAATTTATTTTGAAAATAGTCCAGAGTCAAACTGTTCATTTCCCCATCAATTCAATTTAAATTTCCGCCTCCATTTAAATTGACTCACCTCTAATTTGAATAACTTCAACCCTTGAACTTGATTTATCCCCAATTCAAGTTGAATTAACCTCAATTTCTTTCCAAATTCAAATCAAATTCCATTTGATTTTAAACATATTCACTTTAATTACAATTTCAAATTATTCAAATTAATTTAGACTAATTTCAATTGAATCCACTTCAATTTCAAATCATTTCAATTTCTATATGAATTAATCCTAATTCCTATTTAAATTTGAACTCATTCAATCTTCAATTTTATTTCAAATTAATCCAATTCAAAATTTCCATTTGAATTTTATACTTATCCATCTTCAATTCTACTTAATTCAAACTAAATTCAATTTGAACTAATGAAATCTGAATGTAACGACTCGAATTTTTCGCGTTCGAAAATCAACATCCGTACTTCATATTGTACTAGAATGCCGCAGATTCGACCGTTCAAATCCGATTCACCGGAGCTTATAACACAATTAAGTAAATAACACAGCAGAAGAAAAAGAAAACAATGATATCATATACAATTCCAATGAATACAATATCCAGAATGATATACAACAATGATATCAATATGATACAACAATATCAGAGATATGATACAAGAAATAGCAGCGGAAAGAAAATAGAAAACACCAGCAGCGGATAGAATGTCTCCAATAGAATGCTCCAAGATAAGCAACGTCAATCCAAGAACTCCAAGAACGGAACTAGCTCCAGATAATCTACTAAACCTGAATATCTGAAAAACCCAACTCTAGACTGCCCGTGTGGAAAACGATGGGCACCCAGAGTTTAGGAAGGGAACAATAAACTCCGGATCAGTCATGGGACTGGTATGAGCAAACAAAAACATTTAATCTTTAAACAAACACAAAAGACTCTTAAATATTGAAATCCGCAGTGCTTTTCGAAAATGAAACTACCATAAGACCTCCCACCACACACACAATGCAAACGCAGAATTGGAGGAGAATTCTTCTTATGATAGTCAAAAATGCTTACTACGCAAAATCAAATCATTTTTGATATTATTATTAGTGCATAGTGTCGAAAACCATTTCAAAAATATAATATCAATCTTAGCCAGCATACAACATTTCATCGTATGCCTACTATAGCTACTACGTTCAATAGCAGGTTACCGCCACATTCCATAGCAGGTAATACAACTAAAACCGTACAGGGTTCGTACTGTTTCTTTGGATTTCCAATAAATGATCAGGCTAAGCAACTTCCTTATACCGAAATAGAAACGCCTCTGGAAAGACGCCCCGGATCCTAACCGGATCTCTGCAAACAAAAGGCCGACGCTACCTCATGCTGTACAACTATAACTAGGTAACTAACACACTGACGCTACCTCACGCTGTACAGCTGTAACTAGGTAACTAACACACAAGCTATGTCATCCCCCGGTCGTTACCGACCTTTATCCGAGGTACCTCGATCATAAAGCAACAGCCACAAAATATAATCAACATAGGTAAAATATCTAGGCTCCATACCATGATATCACCTTTTATCCAGAAGGAAATGACATACCCTAGGGGCGCTACCCCTACAAACCTTTGCCGCAACATTCCTGTTTCGACCATTACCGGGTTGTGAGGCTCGACGAAGTCTCGTCCACAAAGCATGCTTTTTCACAAAGCAACGCTTTTTCACAAAGCACGCTTTTTCACAAAGCAACACTTTGACCAACAAATGATCATCAGCACTTCGTATGCCACATTACCAAATTGGGAATGTATCACTAATAACCATCAACTACATAACCTCTGAGCTCGTACGTCTCAGAGAAGGGTGTTAAGCTAAGAGAATAAATTCTCCGCCACCAACAGAAATGTATTTGATAGAAACCAGCTTTACATCTCAAAGTGTAACGTCAGACACACATCCATACAAGTCTGTTCCGGGTTCGAACAGAACCGAAGGCACTTCCAAAGAAGCCCTTGCAATCCGGGTATTCACAATCCTGATCGGACTTCCCATCACTTAGGAAATCTCTATACCGTAGCTACTCAGTGCAGAGACAATCGATAGGTCATCCTATCGCTCTCGCAAATACCCGGTCTTCACCACCGGTCTTCAAATGCTATCCATATCGTCGTATCACTATTCGGAATGGGTTATATGACACAAAGGTCCTTTCCCGGCTAAACCGAATAACGAGCGCAATTAAAAATCATATGGATACTGGGGTCTCAGTTAAATCACAACTTAAAGTCAAAACTTTTCATTCGAATGGTAAAACAAATTACCATTTCCAATCTTTTAAACAAAAAGATTCATTTCAAAAACCTTCAATGGTTTAAACAACTTTCCACACTTTTAATCTTTTAAACAAAAGATTTAATTCACAAAGTTAACCCCGTTCACAAAGATCCATTTATGGATTTCAAAACAATTTCCATTTCAATTTAATTAACTCGTTAAATCTTTAAGTCAAGATTTAACTTATAGCTTTCAAAATAATTCCATTTCAAGTTGGATTAACTCATCCGGTCTTTGAATCAAAGACTCATTTCATAAATTTCAAAACATTTCAATTCCATTTCAAAACTTGAAACCTTTCAACACAAATTGGAAGTTCATTACTTTTGTGAAAGCTTTTACTATTTGAAAACAAATAGTTTCGTTTTCAAAAAAATCCAGTTATATTTACACGAGTTAAAACCCTTGAATTAAATTCAAATTCCCAAATAAATACTTTAAAATGGTTTAACCCATATATAACTTATACAACATCTTTAATCCCTAGTTTCAAATCATAGAATTCAATTTCAAACTTGAATTCAAATTTAAATCAAATTATTTAAATTTTCAAAACTCGATTAAGTTATTCAAAATAACTTTTATGTTTGAAATTCTATTTCCAAAAGCTTTTCATATTAAACCCTAATTTCCAATTTCAAAATCAATTGAAATTAAAATTTCAATTTCAAAAACATCAAATTTAAATCATCTGTGACTTAACCGATTTCCTCGTGAAATCCATATTTGTGTGTGTATGGTGTAGTCCAGGGGTTTTACACAATAGTTGTAACGACCACGACTTTCTCTCCATAGAAAGTCGTATCGCTAATAAGAAAGAAAGGGATAGAAAGAGAAAAGAAGAGAAAGAAAGAACTAAACAATATCAGAATCTCACAGCGAAACGAAACAAAATATATTATATCACATAAATATTACATAGTATCATATACAACACTTATCAGAGTTACACAGATTCACATCATATACTAGACAGTTATAAACATCTGTCTAGTTATTACATCTCAATACAAACAAAGATCTAAACAAGATCAACACAGCGGAAACTACTATCTATATCTACAACGCTGAAGCCTCCTGCTCCATTGCTCCTCCACAATTCGTCAAGGCTAACCTGAATCCCTTGGCTACTCGTAAAAATTTGAGTACCCAAGAGTTTATAAAACAGAAATAAACAACTTGGGTCAGACATGGGTCTGGTGTGAGTAACAGGTTAAACTTGTTTAACTTCAAAACCTTTTGAAAGAAAAGGTATCACGTAAGACTTCCCACAAATAAACATGGGTAAGTTTTTACCTTACGCTAACCAAAACATTTGATAGGAAATTCGATTGTATTATAATAGGGTCTAGGGTTTTCAAGTAAAATACAGAAATAGCTGAAATGCTTACATCTCACATTTCAACATAGTTGGGCACAACTAATACGTACGGCACTTATTGGAGTTTGGATTCCATACAATGGCAGGGCTACCGGGGTACCGCCCGTCACAGTACGTGGCCTAGATCACCGTACCGAGGATCACTCCCAATCCCCTGCAACACAAGGTCGGAACATCCCTTACTGGATAATTCCCGCACAAGATACCTCACGGTTGGGATCAGCAACCGCACCACTAAGTCGAAAATAGAAAGGGACATCTAGACAGAGGTAATCTTGTCCTACTTGGGTGCTACCCACTAACCTTGCTGCACCTCCCCTGTTTTAGCCATTCCCGGTTTGTGAGGCTTGAGGTCACGATTACCTTTAAAAAGAACACATCTATCTTAGAATGCTCATCGTCCACCTAACGATGTGCTGAAAGCATTCAATCCATACAAGTTCGTTCCGGGTTCGAACGAAACCGAAGGCATTATCTCGTTACACTCGTTTTGGAATCACCCTCAGAGTTAACGACAATAACCCTTGCACTCTGAATCTTCATCTTCACTTGAGATTCACGACCTATCGTAAATTTGGATCGATGTGGTATTCGGGTCTCCAGACCTGGAATACCGGTATACGGAAACCCGATCCCGGTCTCATCGAAATCCAAAACGTATCTTTTAAGGCCAAGTTGTTTAAAGGTTTAAACAATTTAACTTATCTATATTCATACAGATAGATAATTCATAATTCACAATTGATAATCACATTACCAATTAAACAGATGATTCATAACCAATATGTAATCTATATCAACATCACAATTGTTAATCTATAATACCATCATAATACAACCAAGCATTCATACCATACAACATTACTTATCTCATTTCTGAGATTACATCCATTCAGGACAATCAATGTCATCTATTCTTATATAAGCAATGATTTACTTAATCACAACATAATAAATTTAAAATGAATTAAATTAACTATCTCTATCTTTAATTAATTTAAAGTGAATTAAATTAATTACTTCATCCCTTAATTAATTTAAAGTAAATTAAATTAATTACTTCATTATAAATCTTACTTATATAATCATTAATTAATTACCAATAAATTAATTAATCTTTCTCTAATTATCCACTTTAATTAATCACCTTGATTAATTATACTTTAATTACCTTTAAGTAATTATCTTTAATTAATTTCACAAATTAATTATCCTTAATCAAATACAGTAATTAACCTTTAATTACTTCATTAATTAATTAATTAAAATCAATTACTTTAATCCTTAATTAATTACAATTAAATAGTTGTCATTTGATTAATTAATCTTAATTAATCAACTCTTAATCACATCATTAATTATAAACTAATGATCCCTAATTATACCTTTAATTATTTATTAATTACATTAAATAATTAACCTTTAATTAAACCATAATTTATTAATCACCTTTGATTAAACTTAACCAGTAATTAACTCTAATTAATTACCTCCCTTAATTAATTACTTTTAATTAATTGCCTTAACAAATAATTAATTACCTTATTAATTATCCTTAATCCTTTAATTAAATAAATTATTTAATTAATAATACTAGGTAATTAGCCTTAATCACTTCTTATTTAATTACTTTCATAAAATAATTATCCTCTAATTACTTTCATTAACTAAATATTCAATAATTATACTCAATCAATTTTCCAAAATGGTTATCCTTAATTAAACCAAAGTAATTATCTTAGAATAATTAATTACCTATCTTCAATTTATTAAGTAATTATACTTTATTTACTTAATAGGACCTTAATTAATTTAGCTAAACCATTTACCTTAATTAAATACTCTAATTAAATATTCTTTAATCTTATCTCCTTTAAATATATTTTTAACACTTTGTTTAACCTTTATTTTTGAAACTTACTTAGAAACTTGTTTAAATTTCTTTTCTTAAAAACTTGATCTAGTACATTTATTTGAAAACACTTTTGAATTCAATTACAAAATAATTCTAGTTTATATTTTCTTTTAAAAAAAACAAACACTTCTAAACATTTAAATTTTTGAAACATATTCAATTTTAAAAACATACTTTTAAACTAGTCTAATATCCTTCTTTTGGAAATTTAATAAATTCAAACTTGCTTTCTTTTTAAATTTGAACTTGATATCCCTTTTTAAAATTTTAAACCTGGAAATTAAAATTCACTTTACAATTTGAAACCAGGATTCTATGTTTACAGAATAACCGAGCAAACAAACCAAATTCTCGAGCCTACCCCGTGTCTCTCGCGATCACTCGCGTACTTCGAGAAAAACCCCTTCAACCCCGAGCCTGACCCGAGTATTATTCTTCTTCCCCGAATACATCTCCTGTCACCAACACGTACACGATAACGTGCACGTTCACGTGCACAACCACCACGATCGCTGACGAACTCCCCTCCGGCCTTCGACGAATCGACCCTAACTTCGACAATACCACGCGATCACCCAGTAAACTCGATTCGTTCTAGGATCGAATTTGACCCAAAAATCCATACCACCTGAAACTATATCATCGGAAAACGACCATTGCCGTTGATCTCCACCACGAGTTTCCCTTCCGACATCATCAGACCTACATCTCGACTTCCCACTCCTAATCCCCACCTCGCGATTTCCTCCGTTTCCCCATGGCCCTCGCGAAAGCTTCGAGAACATCAACGTTTCAAACCGTCCCTAGAACCCTAGTTCCTTCAAATTCTGATGCCATGGCCAATAATAGATGCTTTCACTATTTTTCCCAACCTTCCCAGATGCCAAGCTAACTTCGATAAAAACCCGACCATTCAATAGTTCATTGATCGCCGGAAAAAGTCTAAAATTCACTTTCTGTTCAACTTCAAACTGCACCCTCTATAAATAACTAAAAATCGAGATTTAAGTTTTAAAAATCCTATTTCTCAAAGATGAATCAGATTATTAACTTGAAATGATAAATCATTTCACCTGAATTTATCCCAATCCTAACTCTCACTGTTATTTTCCACTTCCCAGAGTGTTTTCAAACTTAATTCATATAAATTTAAATTTTAAAAACTAAATTCTGTTTAACAAACAACCTTTGTTTTGAAACTCAAGTCAAAAGTCCTAACAGTAATTAGTTAAGGCGATTTGAATCTTAAGTTAAATCTAACCCTGTATCTATAAACAGAGTTAAATATGAACATAATAGACATGCACACCTGAACATATTCATATATCTAAGAAATTATACATACAAGCATAATTTATACCATACCTTAAAGATTATCTCAAACAAACATCATCAACAGACTTAAATTACTTTTTAGAAAAAGGTTTACCCACTTATACATACAGGCATAAAAAATAATATACACAGAACCATTTATATCTATATGTACATGCATCTACATCCATGAACACTTGCAACCATATTTTACAGATATTAATCACAATCATTTAATCATAAGTTTAAACCTGTTTTTAAGTGAAAATGTTTACTCACCAGTAAATGTTGAACAGAGTACTTTATTTTTGGAATGCCTTTGAAAACTTTGAACTTTAAAACTTTGAGTTGCTGGAAAGATGCTTTTGTAAACATAAATGTCTTTGCTTCTTTGTTTTGTAACTGGAATGCTTGAGTTGCTTATTATTGAAACATGCAGAGATGACTTGAAGCCTTGCTTTTGATTCCAGGTTGAAAAATAGGCTTTTTGAAAATCTCAGATTGAAAATGTACAGGCTTTTGAATTTCTGGTTGAAGAATTTGATTTCTGGTTGAGGAGTTATTAATTCAGGTGATTGAATTTCGAACTGATGTTTGTATTTAGTTTCTATATGTTTTAAGAAGAAGAAGGAAAGAAAGTACAGAGAAAATTTTAACTAAAGAAAATGAACAGCTTTTATTTTTGAAAACATTGATATATACTAAATTTTCTTTTAAAATAAAGAGTTGCCACTTGTTATCTTAATTAGACAAATGTCAATGTATAAATCTCTTTAGCTTACACATGTTAAAGTAAAATTATGTTAAAATCCTTTATCTAAAAATAATTATGTTTTATTATTTATGTAAATGTGAATTTAGTAATTTATGTTTTATTTATTAAATTCAATCTATTTACAATATATACAATTATATATATACTTTATAAATAGAAAATAATTTAATTAGCTTTTAAAAGATAAATATTTAACAATGAAATATTTATAAAAGAAGTTTATCAAACCAATTTAAATCTTTATTAATAAAGATTATTAAATCAATTTAATTTTTAAACAGATTATTAAATTGATTATTGCCCAAAATTTCCGGGATATCACATTCCTTCCCCCTTAAATAATTTCGTCCCCGAAATTAAAAACAAAGGTAATTTAATAATTTACTTAAGATTTTAATTTTAAAAACACAATCATATGTTTTCAACCATAGCAACCAATCATCCAAACAAACAATTCTAACTATCCAGACAAAATTCTGGATAGAATTTCCTCGAGTTTCCCCAAATATATATATATATATATATATACCGGAATACTTGCTCTACAAACAATCTAAACTACGAAGCTACAGAGCTCCTACTCATCTAGATCTATAAAACTAAATAGAATATCAGACTACAGACGAGTCTGACTCACAACCACATCTCCCTGAACTGCTGGTTCCAAAACCAAAGATAGATTAAACTCGTACTTTCTCAGAGATACGGAAACACAATGAATCCAGTTATCCAAACTGACAATTCAATCATGTAGACCAAGCTCTTATCCAAATCAGAACACAAAAGAGATCCAAAATATCTCGGAGCTGACTTCCCAGACTTACCCAATCTTATAGCTCCTTTGATCGGAGAAAACTTATTCAAAATCAAATCTCCGTCTTCGAAATCCAAATTCCTCCGTCTCTTATCCACAAATTCTTCTGACGATCCTGGCTGCCTACAACCTTCTGATCAGTTCAACCTTCGCTGATGCCTCTAGAAACAAACTGGATCAAAAACAACCCAACAGAATGATCTCCTCAAGATTAACCAACAATCAAGAACACTGATTCTACTCCTCAAACAACAGAAGATTAAACTTACTCCTTTAATCCAGAAAGGATAAACAGGAGCACTCGCCAAAACTGCTTCCTCTGCACAACTCTGATCTGGAGCAGAAGAAAATGCTGATGAAGAACACGAGCACAAACTGGACAACATATCCCAGAATATGGTTCCACAAATCCTTAAAGAGAACTCAGATAGTCCAACAAAACTTGAGCTGCTTTGCTAAACTCCATCTCAACGAACCATCCTTCAACTAACTGAACCACCCATTCCACTCCTGGGATCCTAGTCGATAAGAAAACTAAATCTTTAGATGTGGACAAACCTCTGACTTCCCTGAAGACATTCAGAAATTTTCTGATAACCCAAGAGAACACTCAGCAATCGCAAGTCACTTTTGCGATCAACCCAACCTATTTCCAAAGAAAAACTGTTTTCTCTTAACAAATCAGAAAAACTCAAACTTAACTCTCCAATCCATCGAAGAAATGGATCTACTCTGCTGCTTCTGAACTCCACCTCCAGAAAAACTGCACAGCCAGAAAACTTCCTGCCAACGCACAGAACACTCCGAGCTGTACTGCTGCCACAGACGCCAAAGATTCCTAACCAAAGCTCTTCGAGAAACTTAATCCTCAAACCAAACAGAATCATCATGCTGAACTCAGCCACAATACCGAAGCATACACACTTCCTTAACTTGTTCCAAAGAAAACATCTTCGGAAACAAACCATAGTCACTGTATCTTTTCATACAGCTACTGCTTCCAAAGGTTGCAAAGATACCATCACTCGCTTCTGCCTCATCGACAGATCCAACTCTACTCATCCAAAGTTTCACTTCAAAGATAAACTCCGAACCTTTAAAAGGTTTCCTTCAGAGATCGATGAAATCCTTCACCACAGTAAAGTTTACTCGAGACGGTATTCGGTCTACAGTCTCGACAGATACTTCCAACCTCAACACTCAGACTCTTAATCCTAGATGATAATTTATTATCATCTCAACCAATCATTACAAATACCATATACATTTAAAATGATACTTTTTTATATATAGAAAATATATCTGGGTAAAATTATTTCACCTTCCCTTTTAAAACAATATTGTGTCCGTTGGCCTGGTCCAAGTGTTTAGAGATCCCTATCAATAACGTTAGCTACTCGTATTGACCAGAATCCATATACCACTTAACCGAACAATTAACACAATATAAAATCATTTTATATAACTAACAAATACGCGCTCTCGTATATATATATACTCAAACAGGTTGCTACAAATCCTATCTCTAATGAACAACCCTTCCGAACCTAGGTATTCACTCAACCTAGTGTTCTGACATTCATTTAACCAAAAGCTTAAGCATTCTCTCAACCTAAGCTCTGATACCACTGTAACGACCACGACTTTCTCTCCATAGAAAGTCGTATCGCTAATAAGAAAGAAAGGGATAGAAAGAGAAAAGAAGAGAAAGAAAGAACTAAACAATATCAGAATCTCACAGCGAAACGAAACAAAATATATTATATCACATAAATATTACATAGTATCATATACAACACTTATCAGAGTTACACAGATTCACATCATATACTAGACAGTTATAAACATCTGTCTAGTTATTACATCTCAATACAAACAAAGATCTAAACAAGATCAACACAGCGGAAACTACTATCTATATCTACAACGCTGAAGCCTCCTGCTCCATTGCTCCTCCACAATTCGTCAAGGCTAACCTGAATCCCTTGGCTACTCGTAAAAATTTGAGTACCCAAGAGTTTATAAAACAGAAATAAACAACTTGGGTCAGACATGGGTCTGGTGTGAGTAACAGGTTAAACTTGTTTAACTTCAAAACCTTTTGAAAGAAAAGGTATCACGTAAGACTTCCCACAAATAAACATGGGTAAGTTTTTACCTTACGCTAACCAAAACATTTGATAGGAAATTCGATTGTATTATAATAGGGTCTAGGGT
This sequence comes from Allium fistulosum, assembly GCA_030737815.1. Lineage (NCBI taxonomy): Eukaryota > Viridiplantae > Streptophyta > Magnoliopsida > Asparagales > Amaryllidaceae > Allium > Allium fistulosum. The sequence continues at coordinate 244,754,734 of CM060902.1, forward strand.
TTTCAAGTAAAATACAGAAATAGCTGAAATGCTTACATCTCACATTTCAACATAGTTGGGCACAACTAATACGTACGGCACTTATTGGAGTTTGGATTCCATACAATGGCAGGGCTACCGGGGTACCGCCCGTCACAGTACGTGGCCTAGATCACCGTACCGAGGATCACTCCCAATCCCCTACAACACAAGGTCGGAACATCCCTTACTGGATAATTCCCGCACAAGATACCTCACGGTTGGGATCAACAACCGCACCACTAAGTCGAAAATAGAAAGGGACATCTAGACAGAGGTAATCTTGTCCTACTTGGGTGCTACCCACTAACCTTGCTGCACCTCCCCTGTTTTAGCCATTCCCGGTTTGTGAGGCTTGAGGTCACGATTACCTTTAAAAAGAACACATCTATCTTAGAATGCCCATCGTCCACCTGACGATGTGCTGAAAGCATTCAATCCATACAAGTTCGTTCCGGGTTCGAACGAAACCGAAGGCATTATCTCGTTACACTCGTTTTGGAATCACCCTCAGAGTTAACGACAATAACCCTTGCACTCTGAATCTTCATCTTCACTTGAGATTCACGACCTATCGTAAATTTGGATCGATGTGGTATTCGGGTCTCCAGACCTGGAATACCGGTATACGGAAACCCGATCCCGGTCTCATCGAAATCCAAAACGTATCTTTTAAGGCCAAGTTGTTTAAAGGTTTAAACAATTTAACTTATCTATATTCATACAGATAGATAATTCATAATTCACAATTGATAATCACATTACCAATTAAACAGATGATTCATAACCAATATGTAATCTATATCAACATCACAATAGTTAATCTATAATACCATCATAATACAACCAAGCATTCATACCATACAACATTACTTATCTCATTTCTGAGATTACATCCATTCAGGACAATCAATGTCATCTATTCTTATATAAGCAATGATTTACTTAATCACAACATAATAAATTTAAAATGAATTAAATTAACTATCTCTATCTTTAATTAATTTAAAGTGAATTAAATTAATTACTTCATCCCTTAATTAATTTAAAGTAAACTAAATTAATTACTTCATTATAAATCTTACTTATATAATCATTAATTAATTACCAATAAATTAATTAATCTTTCTCTAATTATCCACTTTAATTAATCACCTTGATTAATTATACTTTAATTACCTTTAAGTAATTATCTTTAATTAATTTCACAAATTAATTATCCTTAATCAAATACAGTAATTAACCTTTAATTACTTCATTAATTAATTAATTAAAATCAATTACTTTAATCCTTAATTAATTACAATTAATTAGTTGTCATTTGATTAATTAATCTTAATTAATCAACTCTTAATCACATCATTAATTATAAACTAATGATCCCTAATTATACCTTTAATTATTTATTAATTACATTAAATAATTAACCTTTAATTAAACCATAATTTATTAATCACCTTTGATTAAACTTAACCAGTAATTAACTCTAATTAATTACCTCCCTTAATTAATTACTTTTAATTAATTGCCTTAACAAATAATTAATTACCTTATTAATTATCCTTAATCCTTTAATTAAATAAATTATTTAATTAATAATACTAGGTAATTAGCCTTAATCACTTCTTATTTAATTACTTTCATAAAATAATTATCCTCTAATTACTTTCATTAACTAAATATTCAATAATTATACTCAATCAATTTTCCAAAATGGTTATCCTTAATTAAACCAAAGTAATTATCTTAGAATAATTAATTACCTATCTTCAATTTATTAAGTAATTATACTTTATTTACTTAATAGGACCTTAATTAATTTAGCTAAACCATTTACCTTAATTAAATACTCTAATTAAATATTCTTTAATCTTATCTCCTTTAAATATATTTTTAACACTTTGTTTAACCTTTATTTTTGAAACTTACTTAGAAACTTGTTTAAATTTCTTTTCTTAAAAACTTGATCTAGTACATTTATTTGAAAACACTTTTGAATTAAATTACAAAATAATTCTAGTTTATATTTTCTTTAAAAAAAAACAAACACTTCTAAACATTTAAATTTTTGAAACATATTCAATTTTAAAAACATACTTTTAAACTAGTCTAATATCCTTCTTTTGGAAATTTAATAAATTCAAACTTGCTTTCTTTTTAAATTTGAACTTGATATCCCTTTTTAAAATTTTAAACCTGGAAATTAAAATTCACTTTACAATTTGAAACCAGGATTCTATGTGTACAGAATAACCGAGCAAACAAACCAAATTCTCGAGCCTACCCCGTGTCTCTCACGATCACTCGCGTACTTTGAGAAAAACCCCTTCAACCCCGAGCCTGACCCGAGTATTCTTCTTCTTCCCCGAATACATCTCCTGTCACCAACACGTACACGATAACGTGCACGTTCACGTGCACAACCACCACGATCGCTGACGAACTCCCCTCCGGCCTTCGACGAATCGACCCTAACTTCGACAATACCACGCGATCACCCAGTAAACTCGATTCGTTCTAGGATCGAATTTGACCCAAAAATCCATACCACCTGAAACTATATCATCGGAAAACGACCATTGCCGTTGATCTCCACCACGAGTTTCCCTTCCGACATCATCAGACCTACATCTCGACTTCCCACTCCTAATCCCCACCTCACGATTTCCTCCGTTTCCCCATGGCCCTCGCGAAAGCTTCGAGAACATCAACGTTTCAAACCGTCCCTAGAACCCTAGTTCCTTCAAATTCTGATGCCATGGCCAATAATAGATGCTTTCACTATTTTTCCCAACCATCCCAGATGCCAAGCTAACTTCGATAAAAACCCGACCATTCAATAGTTCATTGATCGCCGGAAAAAGTCTAAAATTCACTTTCTGTTCAACTTCAAACTGCACCCTCTATAAATAACTAAAAATCGAGATTTAAGTTTTAAAAATCCTATTTCTCAAAGATGAATCAGATTATTAACTTGAAATGATAAATCATTTCACCTGAATTTATCCCAATCCTAACTCTCACTGTTATTTTCCACTTCCCAGAGTGTTTTCAAACTTAATTCATATAAATTTAAATTTTAAAAACTAAATTGTGTTTAACAAACAACCTTTGTTTTGAAACTCAAGTCAAAAGTCCTAACAGTAATTAGTTAAGGCGATTTGAATCTTAAGTTAAATCTTACCCTGTATCTATAAACAGAGTTAAATATGAACATAATAGACATGCACACCTGAACATATTCATATATCCAAGAAATTATACATACAAGCATAATTTATACCATACCTTAAAGATTATCTCAAACAAACATCATCAACAGACTTAAATTACTTTTTAGAAAAAGGTTTACCCACTTATACATACAGGCATAAAAAATAATATACACAGAACCATTTATATCTATATGTACATGCATCTACATCCATGAACACTTGCAACCATATTTTACAGATATTAATCACAATCATTTAATCATAAGTTTAAACCTGTTTTTAAGTGAAAATGTTTACTCACCAGTAAATGTTGAACAGAGTACTTTATTTTTGGAATGCCTTTGAAAACTTTGAACTTTAAAACTTTGAGTTGCTGGAAAGATGCTTTTGTAAACATAAATGTCTTTGCTTCTTTGTTTTGTAACTGGAATGCTTGAGTTGCTTATTATTGAAACATGCAGAGATGACTTGAAGCCTTGCTTTTGATTCCAGGTTGAAAAATAGGCTTTTTGAAAATCTCAGATTGAAAATGTACAGGCTTTTGAATTTCTGGTTGAAGAATTTGATTTCTGGTTGAGGAGTTATTAATTCAGGTGATTGAATTTCGAACTGATGTTTGTATTTAGTTTCTATATGTTTTAAGAAGAAGAAGGAAAGAAAGTACAGAGAAAATTTTAACTAAAGAAAATGAACAGCTTTTATTTTTGAAAACATTGATATATACTAAATTTTCTTTTAAAATAAAGAGTTGCCACTTGTTATCTTAATTAGACAAATGTCAATGTATAAATCTCTTTAGCTTACACATGTTAAAGTAAAATTATGTTAAAATCCTTTATCTAAAAATAATTATGTTTTATTATTTATGTAAATGTGAATTTAGTAATTTATGTTTTATTTATTAAATTCAATCTAAAGCTTTTCTATTTACAATATATACAATTATATATATATACTTTATAAATAGAAAATAATTTAATTAGCTTTTAAAAGATAAATATTTAACAATGAAATATTTATAAAAGAAGTTTATCAAACCAATTTAAATCTTTATTAATAAAGATTATTAAATCAATTTAATTTTTAAACAGATTATTAAATTGATTATTGCCCAAAATTTCCGGGATATCACAATAGTGCACAACATCAATCATCACAGATATATCGATAAGCGGTAAAATCGATAACGCTTATCTTCATTCACAAATTCATAGATAAAATAAATTTATCAGTCACAAAGATTCACAATTATAATTCGATGTGGGTTTCGGATATCCAACCGGAATCCGACTCCCTGTCGCATCGAAATTCAAATGTCATTCTATGGGTCAAGGGTTTCATATTCACATAGTAATATATCACAGAAATAGAAATCACAGCTAAGTAAATTACAAATCACAGCATAAATCAGGGTATATCACAAAGCATCAAATATCAGGGATATCAAACAATTCAACATTCAATACAATTCAAATATCCAAAAGTAGGACCAATTAAATTATCTGATTTATTCAAATTAAATTAATTACTTATGAATTTCTAAACCCGGTTAATTAACATTCATTAATTACAAATCATTTTAATTAATTATTCTTTAATCATTTAATTAATCAATTTTAATTATTTAATTACTTTTAATTAAGTAATTATCTTCACGTAATTAATTACCTTTAATTACTTATATTAATTTATCTTAATTAATAAATCAACCTTTAATAAATCACATAAATTAATTAATTATTAATTAATTATCATTCCTTAACCACCTTCATTTATTAACCTTCAATTAATTAATCATCCTCAAATTAATTACCATAATTAATTTACCTTTTAACTAATTACATCATTTCATTACATTTGAAACCCCCAAGAATTTAGTTACAAAATTAAACCAACATATTATTACATACTCAAAACAATATTTAAACATTTCCTTTAAAATTTAATCTTCAAAATTTGTCAAAAACTTGTTAACACTTTGCTTGGAAACTTGTCTATATATTTTGTTATTAAAACTTTATTTTTTCCAAAACCTGGTTACAAAAGTTCTACACGTTATTAAAACTTGAGAACAAAACGACTACTCGAGCAAACACTCCAGATTCCCGAGCCAGATTCAAAAATACCCGAGCAAACTAACTAAAACTCCGAGCAACTTCACGTCGCCTCCTAACTTCGACTCACTCAGGAGTCTTCCCCGAGTGTCACCCTAGTGCTTTCTTCTTCTTCTACTGACCCTATCTTCTTCTCCCCTTTCCCTTTTTATTTATAAGCTACAGATAAACCCACATACTCGCGCACGCACCCAAGTAACCCGAAGCATCTCTCCATCCTACTCGAGCATCGCTCGAGTCGAACCAACCATGTCCTCACTGACACGCTCACGCCACCGTGCACGATGCTACCTCCCGCCATTTTTCCTTCGACCGTCGTAGGCTCCTCCTCCTCCCTTCGTAATCCGACCACCCCGAACTCCTCCCATCGCCTGAATTTGGCCGAAAACCCCTTTTTGTTCATCTTTAAACTGCCATCACAATAGCCTACTAAAAATCATCAAACACACCTTAAAATTCATGACTTTAAGCAAGGATTCAAGCTATATATTTGAATCAAGATTTTATTTCGTTCGAAAATTCCAACTTTTAAAGTACCTTCTGTAAAAAAATTAATTTCAGCCTGTATATATATTTATGCTTTTTGAATTTATTTTTACAACATCGTTCTTACCTAAATACACATATTTTCTCTAGACATCGAAGCTTGAAATCGATTAGAAATGGAGGAATCGATTTGTTTTCAGGGTTAGTTCATTCTGAACTATAAATAGAGTAGAAAACCGTCTCTGTACTGTCAACAATTCATATGTACAGAGTTTAAAAAAATAACTAACACAATTAACATAATCATTCACAGATCACATCCATTTTGAGATTATATTTAATCATTTGAATTTAGATTTAACAGAGATGTTTACTCACAGGTAAATAAGAAGAGTTGCTCACCTTCATTCATTTCCAGAAAATGAACAGAGTTGCTCCTCTGTATTGAAAAACTGCAGGCTACAATCTTCTTCTTTGGTTTGTATTTATTATGATGTTGATTTTGTGTGTTTTAGAGGAGATGATATACTTTAGTTTTTTTTCTTTTTTTTTCCTAGCTTCTGGTGAACGAAACTAGAATGAGAAGTTGGTATATGGAAATGGAGTTTACAGAGTAATAATAATTTTCTTTTCTTGTACAGGTTGATAAAATTTGGTTGTACAAAAATAAGCAGAGATCTTTCTAAGTTTGTAGGCTGATAAGGATATGGCATTAATTATGTTGTACAATACAAAGTAATATCTTTGTACAATAGTCAGTAACATTTCTTTGCTTTAGGGCTGAAGTGATTTATGCATAAATTTTCTTGTACCATGTAAATTTTATTTACTTCGGCTGAAATGATGGTATTTCCTTCACTTTCCTTTGCTTTGTTTCACATGTGCTAGAGATATTTGCCTTGTTTGAATTTCTTTTACAAGCTTATACATATTGACTTTGGCTGAGATAATTTGTTTTGTCTTGGTCTTGCATGAGTTAATTTCCAGGCTCTGGTATTTGAATCTATTATTTAATGTCTTGATGTTTGCATACGTGTCTTGTTTCTTGCTTACATATATACTTGCTGCCTTGTATTTTGAAATATAAGTAACTTCTATTTAAATTTTATTTTACTTCTATTATTATTCTGGTTTCATTTATTCCATTTGTTCTATTTTTATACTAGTTTATAAATATGTAACTAAGATTTAATTGGTATAAAACTATATATACATATATTATTTATTTTTTCAAAACCATTTATTTAAAAAATTTATTTTTAAATCCAATATATACATATATATACACATATATAATATTTATATAATATTTAAATTTAATCGGTTAACACAAATGTATTCGTCTCGGGGAAACTCGCAATCTATCTACCGTTTTATTAAACAAATTTTATTCAAAAATTCTTTAAATTATCAATTTAAATTTATATAAAATTCGGGATCGTTACAGACTTCCCCCCTTAAAAGAATTTCGTCCTCGAAATTTGCCAGGGAGACACAAAGACAGATGAAGAATATTTCATCGAATCAACTGAATATTTATTCTGCATTTGGCTTACCAATTCAGAATATCAATAACAGACACAAGAACGAATCTGTTTAACACTTCACAAGATACGCGGGTTATCCAGATCTACGAAATATACAATGACATCGGTTAGTTCAAAGGGATAACTAACCATTCGTAGAACATATCGGGACCCAAAGAATAGATAGATATGTGGATACAATTCAAAACTTTCTAGTTTTAGAAACTAAATTATACCTATCAACCATAACAACCAAAGCAAACAATTCATCCAAACAAACAATTTTGGTCCATTTGGAGTTTACGTCCCATATTAATATATCGAATCTTCTTTCTGGATCGACCAGAAATATCGAAGAATTGAGAAAAGATGACGAACAAAAGAGATTGATAGAGAAAAGATTGCTTCCTTGTTGTTACAGGTTATTGACCAATTATAGTGGTACTTCCATGTCCCCTATCTCATCCTCTTCTTGCACTCATACTCACTATCAGTAGATAGCAAGAGAATTTACTGAGGCGTTCGAACGGATATCTAAGAATTACTCATTCTAGGGTATACTTCACCCTATCTCTAATGAGCTACTTAATGTGTTATACTCCTAAGCTAAAGTTCAACCTTAGCTCTGATACCACTTGTAACGTCCCGGATTTTTCGCGTTCGAAAATCAACATCCGTACTTCATATTGTACTAGAATGCCGCAGATTCGACCATTCAAATCCGATTCGCCGGAGCTTATAACACAATTAAGTAAATAACATAGCGGACGAAAAAGAAAACAATGATATCATATACAATTCCAATGAATACAATATCCAGAATGATATACAACAATGATATCAATATGATACAACAATATCAGAGATATGATACAAGAAATAGCAGCGGATAGAATGTCTCCAATAGAATGCTCAAAGATAAGCAACGTCAATCCATGAAGTCCAAGAACGGAACTAGCTCTAGATAATCTACTAAACCTGAATATCTGAAAAACCCAACTCTAGACTGCCCGTGTGGAAAACGATGGGCACCCAGAGTTTAGGAAGGAAACAATAAACTCCGGATCAGTCATGGAAATGGTATGAGCAAACAAAAACAGTTTATCTTTAAACAAACACAAAAGACTCTTAAACATTGAAATCCGCAGTGCTTTTCGAAAATGAAACTACCATAAGACCTCCCACCACACACACAATGCAAACGCAGAATTGGAGGAGAATTCTTCTTATGATAGTCAAAAATGCTTACTACGCAAAATCAAATCATTTTTGATATTATTATTAGTGCATAGTGTCGAAAACCATTTCAAAAATATAATATCAATCTTAGCCAGCATACAACATTTCATCGTATGCCTACTATAGCTACTACGTTCAATAGCAGGTTACCGCCACATTCCATAGCAGGTAATACAACTAAAACCGTACAGGGTTCGTACTGTTTCTTTGGATTTCCAACAAATGATCAGGCTAAGGAACTTCCTTATACCGAAATAGAAACGCCTCTGGAAAGACGCCCCGGATCCTAACCGGATCTCTGCAAACAAAAGGCCGACGCTACCTCATGCTGTACAACTATAACTAGGTAACTAACACACTGACGCTACCTTACGCTGTACAGCTGTAACTAGGTAACTAACACACAAGCTATGTCATCCCCCGGTCGTTACCGACCTTTATCCGAGGTACCTCGATCATAAAGCAACAGCCACAAAATATAATCAACATAGGTAAAATATCTAGGCTCCATACCATGATATCACCTTTTATCCAGAAGGAAATGACATACCCTAGGGGCGCTACCCCTACAAACCTTTGCCGCAACATTCCTGTTTCGACCATTACCGGGTTGTGAGGCTCGACGAAGTCTCGTCCACAAAGCATGCTTTTTCACAAAGCAACGCTTTTTCACAAAGCAACGCTTTTTCACAAAGCAACGCTTTTTCACAAAGCACGCTTTTTCACAAAGCAACACTTTGACCAACAAATGATCATCAGCACTTCGTATGCCACATTACCAAATTGGGAATGTATCACTAATAACCATCAACTACATAACCTCTGAGCTCGTACGTCTCAGAGAAGGGTGTTAAGCTAAGAGAATAAATTCTCCGCCACCAACAGAAATGTATTTGATAGAAACCAGCTTTACATCTCAAAGTGTAACGTCAGACACACATCCATACAAGTCTGTTCCGGGTTCGAACAGAACCGAAGGCACTTCCAAAGAAGCCCTTGCAATCCGGGTATTCACAATCCTGATCGGACTTCCCATCACTTAGGAAATCTCTATACCGTAGCTACTCAGTGCAGAGACAATCGATAGGTCATCCTATCGCTCTCGCAAATACCCGGTCTTCACCACCGGTCTTCAAATGCTATCCATATCGTCGTATCACTATTCGGAATTGGTTATAGGACACAAAGGTCCTTTCCCGGCTAAACCGAATAACGAGCGCAATTAAAAATCATATGGATACTGGGGTCTCAGTTAAATCACAACTTAAAGTCAAAACTTTTCATTCGAATGGTAAAACAAATTACCATTTCCAATCTTTTAAACAAAAAGATTCATTTCAAAAACCTTCAATGGTTTAAACAACTTTCCACACTTTTAATCTTTTAAACAAAAGATTTAATTCACAAAGTTAACCCCATTCACAAAGATCCATTTATGGATTTCAAAACAATTTCCATTTCAATTTAATTAACTCGTTAAATCTTTAAGTCAAGATTTAACTTATAGCTTTCAAAATAATTCCATTTCAAGTTGGATTAACTCATCCGGTCTTTGAATCAAAGACTCATTTCATAAATTTCAAAACATTTCAATTCCATTTCAAAACTTGAAACCTTTCAACACAAATTGGAAGTTCATTACTTTTGTGAAAGCTTTTACTATTTGAAAACAAATAGTTTCGTTTTCAAAAAAATCCAGTTATATTTACACGAGTTAAAACCCTTGAATTAAATTCAAATTCCCAAATAAATACTTTAAAATGGTTTAACCCATATATAACTTATACAACATCTTTAATCCCTAGTTTCAAATCATAGAATTCAATTTCAAACTTGAATTCAAATTTAAATCAAATTATTTAAATTTTCAAAACTCGATTAAGTTATTCAAAATAACTTTTATGTTTGAAATTCTATTTCCAAAAGCTTTTCATATTAAACCCTAATTTCCAATTTCAAAATCAATTGAAATTAAAATTTCAATTTCAAAAACATCAAATTTAAATCATCTGTGACTTAACCGATTTCCTCGTGAAATCCATATTTGTGTGTGTATGGTGTAGTCCAGGGGTTTTACACAATAGTGCACAACATCAATCATCACAGATATATCGATAAGCGGTAAAATCGATAACGCTTATCTTCATTCACAAATTCATAGATAAAATAAATTTATCAGTCACAAAGATTCACAATTATAATTCGATGTGGGTTTCGGATATCCAACCGGAATCCGACTCCTTGTCGCATCGAAATTCAAATGTCATTATATGGGTCAAGGGTTTCATATTCACATAGTAATATATCACAGAAATAGAAATCACAGCTAAGTAAATTACAAATCACAGCATAAATCAGGGTATATCACAAAGCATCAAATATCAGGGATATCAAACAATTCAACATTCATTACAATTCAAATATCCAAAAGTATGACCAATTAAATTATCTGATTTATTCAAATTAAATTAATTACTTATGAATTTCTAAACCCGGTTAATTAACATTCATTAATTACAAATCATTTTAATTAATTATTCTTTAATCATTTAATTAATCAATTTTAATTATTTAATTACTTTTAATTAAGTAATTATCTTCACGTAATTAATTACCTTTAATTACTTATATTAATTTATCTTAATTAATAAATCAACCTTTAATAAATCACATAAATTAATTAATTATTAATTAATTATCATTCCTTAACCACCTTCATTTATTAACCTTCAATTAATTAATCATCCTCAAATTAATTACCATAATTAATTTACCTTTTAACTAATTACATCATTTCATTACATTTGAAACCCCCAAGAATTTAGTTACAAAATTAAACCAACATATTATTACATACTCAAAACAATATTTAAACATTTCCTTTAAAATTTAATCTTCAAAATTTGTCAAAAACTTGTTAACACTTTGCTTGGAAACTTGTCTATATATTTTGTTATTAAAACTTTATTTTTTCCAAAACCTGGTTACAAAAGTTCTACACGTTATTAAAACTTGAGAACAAAACGACTACTCGAGCAAACACTCCAGATTCCCGAGCCAGATTCAAAAATACCCGAGCAAACTAACTAAAACTCCGAGCAACTTCACGTCGCCTCCTAACTTCGAGTCACTCACGAGTCTTCCCCGAGCTACAACTCTTTTTCCCCGAGCGTCACCCTAGTGCTTTCTTCTTCTACTGACCCTATTGTGATATCCCGGGTTTTTGAGCAATATAAATTTAATAATCTGTATTGATAATTTAATTGGATTGATAAATTTTCTTTATAATTTTAATTTAATTTGGTAATTTAATCTTTTAAAGGTTAATAAATATTTAATCTGGCAATATTGATAAGACTTGTTTGTTAAAGCTAATAAAATTTTAATCTATTTATAATATATATATTTTGCTATATATATTGTGAATAGAAATCTTTTGTTTAAATAAAAGATGAATTTTTCAAATTGTAATATATATATAGATATATGTTATAATTTGGATTGTTTGAAATTTAATTAAATCTATTGATAAATATATATGTATGAATTGTGATTTAAAGCTTTGTTTTAAAATTAATATTTTTCAAAAGTTAAAGATTAATTCATTTGTTTCAAAATATAAGATAATTATTATTTCTAAAGTATGATAGTTTAAATAAGATTTAATAAAAGATTTATTTTATCTTGTTTTCTTTTAAAAAGTATTAAACTAAAAATGGTTTATAAATTTATATGTTAATGTTTAAAATAAACTTTCTTTTTAATATCTTTTGAATTTAGAAGGTTTGTAAAAATAAATAAATATAACATAAGTTAATTAAATTCATTTCATAAATAATAAAATGTAGGTACTTAAACTAAATAGTTTGTAAATAAATAAATGAAACATGAATTTATATAAATCTATATTTACAAAATTAAAATAACATAAATACTCTTGGAAATAAGGTTTTGAAAACATAAACACTTAAGTAATATGTGTAAACATATTAACATGTTAAAGACACTTGTAAGATAATGATAATAACTTTAATATTGTATATACATGCAATAAAACAAGTGGCAACATTATCTTCATTTAAATTTTAATTTAAAAATAATGTAGTTAAAGAAGAAATCTGGTCTTCATTTGCTCAGTTCGAATCTTTTCTTCCTCCATCTTCTTTTTCTCTCCATCTTTTCTAAATTCAAAAGAAAATCAAAACTGGAAAAGCAGATTCAATTCAACTGAATCAAGCTACAAACCAAAAACTATTACAAACCTGAAAACTGAAACCAAAAGCAAAATCAAGCCTGGAATTTAAATCTGCAAGCATTTTATTCAACTTCAACAAATCAAGCATGCAAAGGATTTCAACAGCAAAGGAAATCAAATGCAAGTTTCCGGAATTCAAAATATAAAAGCCTGGAAAACCTGCTCTGTTTTGTTCTCTGGAAAATAACAAGTGAGTAAACACCATTTTTAAAAACAGTAAAATTTATTTCTATGTTTGTTATGTGAGATTTATGTTGTAATGATATGGTATGCATTGTTTACATGAATGTTTGTGATGAATGCATGTGAATAAAATGTTATACTGGTGAAATGTTATATGTTCATATTTTTTTTCTCTGTTCTTATTAAAAATAGGTGAATAAACTTTTATCAGAAAAGTTTAAGTAAATAGAAATTTGTGCATAAGAATTTTAGATAGGTTTAATGTTTGTATGTACCTATTTCTATAAGATCTTTGTATACATGTTGAAGTTTAACTGTACATGTTTGAAATGTCCTGATACTTCTCTGTTTTCCCAAAGTACAGAGTAAAAACCAAACAAAATTCAAGAATTCCAATTCAAACCACTGTTAGGCTTGAATCTTCAAATGCAGTATGATTATTTAAACATGAATTAAAGTTTAAAATTTTATTCAAAAGAATTTGTTCGAAAATCTTCTGAAACCAGGATGATACAGTAGGAAATTTATTAATATGCTAAAATCAAATATTGTAGTTATTTGATTAAATTTTATATTTTGAATCAACTCAGAGAAACATGATTTTTAAAATAAAAATCCTGATTTTTAGTTTGGTTTTGGAGTAGTAATTTTGAGATGACTGGAAGTTATGTTTTGGGCAAGTTCTTGTCGACGGAGGGGTTATGGTGGTCCGGGCTTCTTCGGGAGGAGGAGTGAGGATGAGTGATCACGGCAAAAATGTTCGAAGGTATTCTCGAACGTTGATGGGGTCGGATGTCTTGGAATTAGGGTTTAACATTGTTTTTGGGTCGCGTTTGGAAATGGGGTGACTGGGAATCTTAAAGTGAATCGAGTTGCATAGAATTTAGGGCATAGTAGCATGGAAGCATTGCGGTGTCGTGGCCGGAATTTCGTGGCGAACGATGGTAGGCATCGTGGGTTTGATGGGATTTTCAGGCGAGGTGCTGTTCAATGGTGTTTTCGGTTTTGGGTCGAGATCGACTCGATTTCGATTCGCAGTGGAATTTTGGTTTTGGGTTCGTATTCTTGCTCGCAAGTGATATTGGTATCGTCGTCGATGGTCGCGACGACCTTGGTTGGCCGGAGGCGTTTGGGTAGGTGCACGTGTGCACGTTCGTGTGCACAGGGGAGTTTGTTGGGGAAGAAAGGTTTCAGCAGAGTAATGTTCGCGTTCCCATCGTGTTCGACTCGAAGTGGGGGTAGCTGGGTTGTCTCGAATGTTTGGGTCGTGGGTTTCTGGTTGTTCTGTAATGGTAGTTGCTAATTTAAACCTGTTAATGAAATATAGGTTACAAATTTAACTTGTATATGAATAAATAGAGGATAATTAACTAAGAAGTACTTAATCTTGTAATTTAGTTTTATTAATTAATTAGTTAAGGGTTGTTAATTGATAATTAAGGGTTAAGTTAATAATTAGAGGTTAATTAATAAAAGGTTAATTACTTTATGGAAGTAATTTAAGAAAAGTAATTAAGGATTAATTACTTAGATAATTAATTAAGGTTAATCCAGTAATTAGTGGTTAATTTCTTAATGAAAGTAGTTAAAGGAATTAATTACTTAATGTAATTAATTAAAGTTTAAATGTAATTTGTTTAAGATAATTAATTAAGTTTAATTAATTTAAACACTTGATGATTTGATAAATGATTACTTAATTTAATTTATGGATTTGTAATTACTTAGTAAAGTAATTAATGGTAATTACTGGATGTAATTAACGGAAGATGATTTAAGAATGGAAGTAAGTTGAGTTTTGTAATTAATCAAGGGATTAATTAAATAAATTAAAAAGTAATTAAATTATGTAATAAAGTAATTAAGGGAAGTTAATTACTAAATGAGATTAATCAAAGGTGATTAATAAATGTGACTAATTAATTACTAAATGTAATTAATTTAAATAAGATAATTAATTAAGAATAATTAAGGATCATTAATTAATTAATGATGTAATTAAGGATTGATTAATTAAGATTAATTAATAAATAATAAGTGATTTAAGTAATTAATTAATTGTAATTAATTAAGGATTAATGTAATTAATGATGTAATTAAGGATTGATTAATTAAGATTAATTAATAAATAATAAGTGATTTAAGTAATTAATTAATTGTAATTAATTAAGGATTAATGTAATTAATGATGTAATTAAGGATTGATTAATTAAGATTAATTAATAAATAATAAGTGATTTAAGTAATTAATTAATTGTAATTAATTAAGGATTAATGTAATTAAATATAGTTAATTAATTAATGAAGTAATTAAAGATTAATTACTGAATGGTTTAAGATAATTAATTTGTGAAATTAATCAAGTATTAATTACTTAAAGTAATTAAAGGATTATTAATCAGGAATGATTAATTAAGATGGATATTTAGAGTAATGATTTATTTATTGGTTTAATTAATAATTAAATAAGCAGGATTTATAAAATGAAGTAATTAGTTTAATTCACTTTAAATTAATTAGATGATATAAATCATTGCTTAAGGATGGATGAATGAGATTGAATGTATTTCATTGTTTGATATCTCTGATGAGATATGATTGATATATGATATGGATGTTTGGTTGAATTATAATGATAATATGAATTATCTGTTTGGGATGATAATGTAGATTATCTATTGAATTATCTATCTTTGTGTATATAGATAAGAATTGAATTGTTTTAACCTTTAAAACAACTTGGCCTTAAAAGATACGTTTTGGATTTCGATGAGACCGGGATCGGGTTTCCGTATACCGGTATTCCAGGTCTGGAGACCCGAATACCACATCGATCCAAATTTACGATAGGTCGTGAATCTCAAGTGAAGATGAAGATTCAGAGTGCAAGGGTTATTGTCGTTAACTCTGAGGGTGATTCCAAAACGAGTGTAACGAGATAATGCCTTCGGTTTCGTTCGAACCCGGAACGAACTTGTATGGATTGAATGCTTTCAGCACATCGTCAGGCGGACGATGAGCATTCTAAGTGATATGTTCTGATTAAAGGTAATCGTAACCTCAAGCCTCATCAACCGGGAATGGCTAAAACAGGGGAGGTGCAGCAAGGCTTCGTGGGTAGCACCCACTGAGAGCAAGATAGATCCCTGTCTAGAGGTCCCTTTATTTTATTCGGCTTAGTGTGTAGTTGGTCGCGCCAACTACGGGATTGTCTTGTTCGGGATTATCCAGTAAGGGATGGTTCCGGCTTTGTGTTGCAGGGGAGCGGGCGTACTCCTCGGTACGGTGATCTAGGCCACGTACTGTGACGGGCGGTACCCCAGTAGCCCTGCCATTGTATGGAATCCAAACTCCAATAAGTGCCGTACGTATTAGTTGTGCCCAACTATGTTGGAATGTGAGATGTAAGCATTTCAGCTATTTCTGTATTTTACTTGAAAACCCTAGACCCTATTATAATACAATCAGATTTCCTATCAAATGTTTTGGTTAGCGTAAGGTAAAAACTTTTCCATGTTTATGTGTGGGAAGTCTTACGTGATACCTTTGTTTCCAAAAGGTTTTGAAGTTAAACAATTTTAACCGTTTACTCACACCAGACCCATGTCTGACCCAAGTGTTTATTTTCTGTTTTATTAAACTCTTGGGTACTCAATATTGTATTGAGTAGTCGAGGGATTCAGGTTAGCTTTGACGAATTCTGGAGGAGATTTGGAGCAGGTGGCTTCAGCGTGTAGATATATTATGGTGTTTCCGCTGTGTTTGTATTGAGTCTGTATCTGTGATACTTGAGTTGTATGAATTAGACAGATGTTTATAACTGTCTAATATGTGTTGTATAAGTTGTGTAACTCTGATGTATATGATACTATGTAATATTTTATATGATATATTATATTTCATTCGTTCCGCTGTGAGTTTCTGATGTTGTTGTTCTTTCTTCTTTTCTTTCTTTTCTTCTTCTATCTCTTTCTTTCTTCATAACGATGCGTCTTTCTGGGCAAAGAAAGCCGGGTCGTTACAGTTGGTATCGGAGCATAGGTTGAGCGAATGCCTAAGCTTTTGGTTAAGTGAATATCAGAACACTAGGTTGAGTGAATACCTAGGTTCGGAAGGATTGTTCATTAGAGATAGGATCTGTAGCAACCTGTTGAGTCTGAGTATATATATACGAGAGCGCGTATTTGTTAGTTATATAAAAATGATTTTATATTGTGTTAATTGATCGGTTGAGTGGTATATGGATTCTGGTCAATACGAGTAGCTAACGTTATTGATAGGGATCTCTAAACACTTGAACCAGGCCAACGGACACAATATTGTTTTAAAGAGGTAAATGAAATAATTTTACCCAGAAATAATTTCTATATAAAAAGTATCATTTTAAATATATATATTTCTACCTATTTGTTGGGTTACCTGTTCGGGTTTTCCAATATAAGTTATAAAGGTAGATAAGGTGGTAGTGTGTGTAACACAATTACCAATAGTTGGAGTTTGAATGTTTGAGGTTGGAAGTATATCTGACGAGACTGTAGACCTAATACTGTCTCGAGTGAACTTTGTTGTGGTGTAAAGATTTCACCGATCTCTGAAGGAAACCAGTTATGGTTTAGAGTTTATCTTTGAAGTTGGATGAATAGAGTAGATTTATTGGATGAGCTGAAGAGAGTGATGGTATTTTGGTAAGCTCAGGAAGTAGTAGCTGTGTGATGAGACACGGTGGCTATGGACGTTTCTGAAGATGTTTCTTCTGGAACAAGTTTGAAGAAGTGAGTCTCTTTCGGTGTTGTGGCTGAGTCTAGTGGGGTGTTTCTATTTGTTTTGAGGTCCGAGTTTCTTGAGGAGTTTCGGATAAGAAGTCTTTGGTTTGTGGCAGCAGTGCGGCTCGGAGTGTTCTGTGTGTTAGCAGGAAGTTTCTGGCTGAGTAGTTTTTCTGAAGTTGGAGTCCAGAAGCAGCTGAGTGAATCCATTTCTTCGATGAATTGGATAGTTAAGTATGAGCTGTTCTAATTTGTGAAGAGAAAACAGTATCTGTGGAAGTTAGGTCGAGTTGATCGCAAATGAGACTTGCGATTGATTGAGTGTTCTTTTGGGTTATTGGAGATTGAGATTCCGTATCGACTTGATTCATGGAGTTACCGGAAGTTCAGCTTAGTAGAAGGATGTTTCCTAGAGAATAATTTGGTGAAGCAGCTCAGGATTCTTTGGAGAGGGATTAACCACACCTAATTTTCTGGTGAGGATTCTGTTAAGGTGTTTTTAACCAAGTAGAATGGTTCACTAAGATTTTATAGATATGGTGAACTGTGGATGATCAAGTTTGTGCTCGAGTTTCTCCGATGACATTCTCATCTGTTCAAGATCAGAATTGTGCAGCGAAAGCAAGATAGCAGCTATTCTAGAGTGAAAGCAACCGGGAGTTGTAATTTTCTTGGAATAGAGAATTTCTATAGGAAATTCAAGTGTATCTCTAAGTGTGAAGAAATTTTCAGGATTTGGAGATAAGGTTGTCAAGTGCAACTGTTTTGGCTATTCCAGATAGGAGAAGTAGTTCATAGTTCTCTAATGTTTGTGGAGTAGAATTGTGTTCTGGATTTCGGTGATTTTTGGGAAACCATTTTGTTGAGTAGGATCCGGAAATTGGTTTGATGTTGGTCTAGTCTGTTTCAAGAAGCATCAGCAAGGGTTGAGCTGATCAGGAAGAGATGAGGTAGCTCAGGATCATCTGGTGAGTTATGCAGATATGAGACAAGGAGTTTGGAATTCGGAGTTGGAGATTGGGAAGTTGTTTAAGTTTTCTCCGATTAAAGAGCTATAAGATTTGGTAAGTCGGGAAGCTAGCTCCGAAATATTTTGGATTTTCCTGTGTTCTCGAGAGAAGTAATTCTTTGTCTACAGAAATGAATGGCCAGTTTGGATAGCTGAAATTCATTGTATTTCACGTATATCTGAGGGAATACGTGTATGATCTATCGTTGGTTGTGGAATATGTAGTTCAGTTGGATTTGGAAGTTGAGCTGAACTTGAGTGTGGTCTGATATTCTGTTCAGATTAGTAGATCTAGAGAAGAGAGGAGCTCTGGATTATAGTGGTGTTGTTTGTTTAGTTTCTGTAGAGCGAGTCTCCCGGTGATTTATACTCGGGAAAACTCGAGATAGTATTATGAAGTCTATTCTGATTTATATAAAAATAGTTAGTTAGATTAGATTGTTTGATTGGTTGCTTTGGTTGTTAGAAATTGGATGATAGGTTTGTGTTTGAAATTAAAATATTTGTTGGATTATTAAATTAACTTTGCTTTTAATTTCGGGGACGAAATTATTTTAAGGGGGGAGGAATGTGATATCCCGGGTTTTTGAGCAATATAAATTTAATAATCTGTATTGATAATTTAATTGGATTGATAAATTTTCTTTATAATTTTAATTTAATTTGGTAATTTAATCTTTTAAAGGTTAATAAATATTTAATCTGGCAATATTGATAAGACTTGTTTGTTAAAGCTAATAAAATTTTAATCTATTTATAATATATATATTTTGCTATATATATTGTGAATAGAAATCTTTTGTTTAAATAAAAGATGAATTTTTCAAATTGTAATATATATATAGATATATGTTATAATTTGGATTGTTTGAAATTTAATTAAATCTATTGATAAATATATATGTATGAATTGTGATTTAAAGCTTTGTTTTAAAATTAATATTTTTCAAAAGTTAAAGATTAATTCATTTGTTTCAAAATATAAGATAATTATTATTTCTAAAGTATGATAGTTTAAATAAGATTTAATAAAAGATTTATTTTATCTTGTTTTCTTTTAAAAAGTATTAAACTAAAAATGGTTTATAAATTTATATGTTAATGTTTAAAATAAACTTTCTTTTTAATATCTTTTGAATTTAGAAGGTTTGTAAAAATAAATAAATATAACATAAGTTAATTAAATTCATTTCATAAATAATAAAATGTAGGTACTTAAACTAAATAGTTTGTAAATAAATAAATGAAACATGAATTTATATAAATCTATATTTACAAAATTAAAATAACATAAATACTCTTGGAAATAAGGTTTTGAAAACATAAACACTTAAGTAATATGTGTAAACATATTAACATGTTAAAGACACTTGTAAGATAATGATAATAACTTTAATATTGTATATACATGCAATAAAACAAGTGGCAACATTATCTTCATTTAAATTTTAATTTAAAAATAATGTAGTTAAAGAAGAAATCTGGTCTTCATTTGCTCAGTTCGAATCTTTTCTTCCTCCATCTTCTTTTTCTCTCCATCTTTTCTAAATTCAAAAGAAAATCAAAACTGGAAAAGCAGATTCAATTCAACTGAATCAAGCTACAAACCAAAAACTATTACAAACCTGAAAACTGAAACCAAAAGCAAAATCAAGCCTGGAATTTAAATCTGCAAGCATTTTATTCAACTTCAACAAATCAAGCATGCAAAGGATTTCAACAGCAAAGGAAATCAAATGCAAGTTTCCGGAATTCAAAATATAAAAGCCTGGAAAACCTGCTCTGTTTTGTTCTCTGGAAAATAACAAGTGAGTAAACACCATTTTTAAAAACAGTAAAATTTATTTCTATGTTTGTTATGTGAGATTTATGTTGTAATGATATGGTATGCATTGTTTACATGAATGTTTGTGATGAATGCATGTGAATAAAATGTTATACTGGTGAAATGTTATATGTTCATATTTTTTTTCTCTGTTCTTATTAAAAATAGGTGAATAAACTTTTATCAGAAAAGTTTAAGTAAATAGAAATTTGTGCATAAGAATTTTAGATAGGTTTAATGTTTGTATGTACCTATTTCTATAAGATCTTTGTATACATGTTGAAGTTTAACTGTACATGTTTGAAATGTCCTGATACTTCTCTGTTTTCCCAAAGTACAGAGTAAAAACCAAACAAAATTCAAGAATTCCAATTCAAACCACTGTTAGGCTTGAATCTTCAAATGCAGTATGATTATTTAAACATGAATTAAAGTTTAAAATTTTATTCAAAAGAATTTGTTCGAAAATCTTCTGAAACCAGGATGATACAGTAGGAAATTTATTAATATGCTAAAATCAAATATTGTAGTTATTTGATTAAATTTTATATTTTGAATCAACTCAGAGAAACATGATTTTTAAAATAAAAATCCTGATTTTTAGTTTGGTTTTGGAGTAGTAATTTTGAGATGACTGGAAGTTATGTTTTGGGCAAGTTCTTGTCGACGGAGGGGTTATGGTGGTCCGGGCTTCTTCGGGAGGAGGAGTGAGGATGAGTGATCACGGCAAAAATGTTCGAAGGTATTCTCGAACGTTGATGGGGTCGGATGTCTTGGAATTAGGGTTTAACATTGTTTTTGGGTCGCGTTTGGAAATGGGGTGACTGGGAATCTTAAAGTGAATCGAGTTGCATAGAATTTAGGGCATAGTAGCGTGGAAGCATTGCGGTGTCGTGGCCGAAATTTCGTGGCGAACGATGGTAGGCATCGTGGGTTTGATGGGATTTTCAGGCGAGGTGCTGTTCAATGGTGTTTTCAGTTTTGGGTCGAGATCGACTCGATTTCGATTCGCAGTGGAATTTTGGTTTCTGGGTTCGTATTCTTGCTCGCAAGTGATATTGGTATCGTCGTCGATGGTCGCGACGACCTTGGTTGGCCGGAGGCGTTTGGGTAGGTGCACGTGTGCACGTTCGTGTGCACAGGGGAGTTTGTTGGGGAAGAAAGGTTTCAGCAGAGTAATGTTCGCGTTCCCATCGTGTTCGACTCGAAGTGGGGGTAGCTGGGTTGTCTCGAATGTTTGGGTCGTGGGTTTCTGGTTGTTCTGTAATGGTAGTTGCTAATTTAAACCTGTTAATGAAATATAGGTTACAAATTTAACTTGTATTTGAATAAATAGAGGATAATTAACTAAGAAGTACTTAATCTTGTAATTTAGTTTTATTAATTAATTAGTTAAGGGTTGTTAATTGATAATTAAGGGTTAAGTTAATAATTAGAGGTTAATTAATAAAAGGTTAATTACTTTATGGAAGTAATTTAAGAAAAGTAATTAAGGATTAATTACTTAGATAATTAATTAAGGTTAATCCAGTAATTAGTGGTTAATTTCTTAATGAAAGTAGTTAAAGGAATTAATTACTTAATGTAATTAATTAAAGTTTAAATGTAATTTGTTTAAGATAATTAATTAAGTTTAATTAATTTAAACACTTGATGATTTGATAAATGATTACTTAATTTAATTTATGGATTTGTAATTACTTAGTAAAGTAATTAATGGTAATTACTGGATGTAATTAACGGAAGATGATTTAAGAATGGAAGTAAGTTGAGTTTTGTAATTAATCAAGGGATTAATTAAATAAATTAAAAAGTAATTAAATTATGTAATAAAGTAATTAAGGGAAGTTAATTACTAAATGAGATTAATCAAAGGTGATTAATAAATGTGACTAATTAATTACTAAATGTAATTAATTTAAATAAGATAATTAATTAAGAATAATTAAGGATCATTAATTAATTAATGATGTAATTAAGGATTGATTAATTAAGATTAATTAATAAATAATAAGTGATTTAAGTAATTAATTAATTGTAATTAATTAAGGATTAATGTAATTAATGATGTAATTAAGGATTGATTAATTAAGATTAATTAATAAATAATAAGTGATTTAAGTAATTAATTAATTGTAATTAATTAAGGATTAATGTAATTAATGATGTAATTAAGGATTGATTAATTAAGATTAATTAATAAATAATAAGTGATTTAAGTAATTAATTAATTGTAATTAATTAAGGATTAATGTAATTAAATATAGTTAATTAATTAATGAAGTAATTAAAGATTAATTACTGAATGGTTTAAGATAATTAATTTGTGAAATTAATCAAGTATTAATTACTTAAAGTAATTAAAGGATTATTAATCAGGAATGATTAATTAAGATGGATATTTAGAGTAATGATTTATTTATTGGTTTAATTAATAATTAAATAAGCAGGATTTATAAAATGAAGTAATTAGTTTAATTCACTTTAAATTAATTAGATGATATAAATCATTGCTTAAGGATGGATGAATGAGATTGAATGTATTTCATTGTTTGATATCTCTGATGAGATATGATTGATATATGATATGGATGTTTGGTTGAATTATAATGATAATATGAATTATCTGTTTGGGATGATAATGTAGATTATCTATTGAATTATCTATCTTTGTGTATATAGATAAGAATTGAATTGTTTTAACCTTTAAAACAACTTGGCCTTAAAAGATACGTTTTGGATTTCGATGAGACCGGGATCGGGTTTCCGTATACCGGTATTCCAGGTCTGGAGACCCGAATACCACATCGATCCAAATTTACGATAGGTCGTGAATCTCAAGTGAAGATGAAGATTCAGAGTGCAAGGGTTATTGTCGTTAACTCTGAGGGTGATTCCAAAACGAGTGTAACGAGATAATGCCTTCGGTTTCGTTCGAACCCGGAACGAACTTGTATGGATTGAATGCTTTCAGCACATCGTCAGGCGGACGATGAGCATTCTAAGTGATATGTTCTGATTAAAGGTAATCGTAACCTCAAGCCTCATCAACCGGGAATGGCTAAAACAGGGGAGGTGCAGCAAGGCTTCGTGGGTAGCACCCACTGAGAGCAAGATAGATCCCTGTCTAGAGGTCCCTTTATTTTATTCGGCTTAGTGTGTAGTTGGTCGCGCCAACTACGGGATTGTCTTGTTCGGGATTATCCAGTAAGGGATGGTTCCGGCTTTGTGTTGCAGGGGAGCGGGCGTACTCCTCGGTACGGTGATCTAGGCCACGTACTGTGACGGGCGGTACCCCAGTAGCCCTTCCATTGTATGGAATCCAAACTCCAATAAGTGCCGTACGTATTAGTTGTGCCCAACTATGTTGGAATGTGAGATGTAAGCATTTCAGCTATTTCTGTATTTTACTTGAAAACCCTAGACCCTATTATAATACAATCAGATTTCCTATCAAATGTTTTGGTTAGCGTAAGGTAAAAACTTTTCCATGTTTATGTGTGGGAAGTCTTACGTGATACCTTTGTTTCCAAAAGGTTTTGAAGTTAAACAATTTTAACCGTTTACTCACACCAGACCCATGTCTGACCCAAGTGTTTATTTTCTGTTTTATTAAACTCTTGGGTACTCAATATTGTATTGAGTAGTCGAGGGATTCAGGTTAGCTTTGACGAATTCTGGAGGAGATTTGGAGCAGGTGGCTTCAGCGTGTAGATATATTATGGTGTTTCCGCTGTGTTTGTATTGAGTCTGTATCTGTGATACTTGAGTTGTATGAATTAGACAGATGTTTATAACTGTCTAATATGTGTTGTATAAGTTGTGTAACTCTGATGTATATGATACTATGTAATATTTTATATGATATATTATATTTCATTCGTTCCGCTGTGAGTTTCTGATGTTGTTGTTCTTTCTTCTTTTCTTTCTTTTCTTCTTCTATCTCTTTCTTTCTTCATAACGATGCGTCTTTCTGGGCAAAGAAAGCCGGGTCGTTACACCTATCTTCTTCTCCCCTTTCCCTTTTTATTTATAAGCTACATATAAACACACATACTCGCGCACGCACCCAGGTAACCCGAAGCATCTCTCCATCCTACTCGAGCATCGCTCAAGTCGAACCAACCATGTCCTCACTGACACGCTCATGCCACCGTGCACGATGCTACCTCCCGCCATTTTTCCTTCGACCGTCGTAGGCTCCTCCTCCTCCTCCCTTCGTAATCCGACCACCCCGAACTCCTCCCATCGCCTGAATTTGGTCGAAAACCCCTTTTTGTTCATCTTTAAACTGCCATCACAATAGCCTACT
This sequence comes from Allium fistulosum, assembly GCA_030737815.1. NCBI lineage: Eukaryota > Viridiplantae > Streptophyta > Magnoliopsida > Asparagales > Amaryllidaceae > Allium > Allium fistulosum. The sequence goes on from CM060902.1 coordinate 244,779,679, forward strand.
AAAAATCATCAAACACACCTTAAAATTCATGACTTTAAGCAAGGATTCAAGCTATATATTTGAATCAAGATTTTATTTCATTCGAAAATTCCAACTTTTAAAGTACCTTCTGTAAAAAAAATAATTTCAGCCTGTATATATATTTATGCTTTTTGAATTTATTTTTACAACATCGTTCTTACCTAAATACACATATTTTCTCTAGACATCGAAGCTTGAAATCGATTAGAAATGGAGGAATCGATTTGTTTTCAGGGTTAGTTCATTCTGAACTATAAACAAAGTAGAAAACAGTCTCTGTACTGTCAACGATTCATATGTACAGAGTTTAAAAAAATAACTAACACAATTAACATAATCATTCACAGATCACATCCATTTTGAGATTATATTTAATCATTTGAATTTAGATTGAACGGAGATGTTTACTCACAGGTGAATAAGAAGAGTTGCTCACCTTCATTCATTTCCAGAAAATGAACAGAGTTGCTCCTCTGTATTGAAAAACTACAGGCTACAATCTTCTTCTTTGGTTTGTATTGATTATGATGTTGATTTTGTTTGTTTTAGAGGAGATGATATACTTTAGTTTTTTTTCTTTTTTTTCCTAGCTTCTGGTGAACGAAACTAGAATGAGAAGTTGGTATATGGAAATGGAGTTTACAGAGTAATAATACTTTTCTTTTCTTGTACAGGTTGATAAAATTTGGTTGTACAAAAATAAGCAGAGATCTTTCTAAGTTTGTAGGCTGATAAGGATATGGCATTAATTATGTTGTACAATACAAAGTAATATCTTTGTACAATAGTCAGTAACATTTCTTTGGTTTAGGGCAGAAGTGATCTATGCATAAATTTTCTTGTACCATGTAAATTTTATTTACTTCGGCTGAAATGATGGTGTTTCCTTCACTTTCCTTTGCTTTGTTTCACATGTGCTAGAGATATTTGCCTTGTTTGAATTTCTTTTACAAGCTTATACATATTGACTTCGGCTGAGATAATTTGTTTTGTCTTGGTCTTGCATGAGTTAATTTCCAGGCTCTGGTATTTGAATCTATTATTTAATGTCTTGATGTTTGCATACGTGTCTTGTTTCTTGCTTACATATATACTTGCTGCCTTGTATTTTGAAATATAAGTAACTTCTATTTAAATTTTATTTTACTTCTACTATTATTCTGGTTTCATTTATTCCATTTGTTCTATTTTTATACTAGTTTATAAATATGTAACTAAGATTTAATTGGTATAAAACTATATATACATATATTATTTATTTTTTCAAAACCATTTATTTAAAAAAATTATTTTCAAATCCAATATATATATATATACACATATATAATATTTATATAATATTTAAATTTAATCGGTTAACACAAATGTATTCGTCTTAGGGAAACTCGCAATCTATCTACCGTTTTATTAAACAAATTTTATTCAAAAATTCTTTAAATTATCAATTTAAATTTATATAAAATTCGGGATCGTTACACTGAATATCAACTTTAAACCATCTCGAATTATATAAATTCGAGTTAAAATTTTCAAATGTTGATTTAACCCCTTAAATCAAATTAACCTTTATTTTTAAATCAATAATCCAAATCTTTAAACAATTTAATTCTGAGTCCAATTCTCAAAATTCCATTTTAAATTATCTTTACTTAACTTATTTCTAAACTCAAAAACAATTAAATCTTCAGATTCTAATTTATTATCCATTTTTAAAACCAATTCTAAGTTTCATATATTACTTATAATAATGGAATGATACCAGGATAAATAAACATCCAAATTTATCCAAACACCCATTTTTAATTTCCAAATCTCAAACCCATTTTAAGATCACTCATAACTTCCCATTTAAACCAATTATTTAACTTCCCTAAGTTAAATCTCAATTTCATCTTGAAATTCCCAATTCAGGTTGTTTGTTAAATTATTTAACTTTCCCAAAGTTAAATTCAATTTACTTAATCTAGACAACCTTACCCAATTTGAATTCCCATTTCAAACTTTAAACTTCATATTAACAGTCTTCTCACTTATAAGTTCAAAAACTTATCACTTTGGGTTTCACATCTCATTCCAAATTTAAAACTCAATATTTAGAGTTTATTTCAAACCATCTTTGATATTATGAATATTCCTCATATATACATATTTTTCCATCACACACTAAGTTATCCTTAAATTTTAAATCACCTTTGGTTTTAGTTCAAAACAGTTTTCTTTAATGCTTTCAAACAAATCTTATTTTAAAATAAGATCACATTCAAAATATTCTGAATAATACTCTTTATTATTTCTATTAACATTTGAAACAATTTCAAAACTTTTCAATTTACACCATTTTCTATTTTACTAGTTATTCCCATCTAATGGTTACTTCCTTAAAACATTTATGTGTTTATTGGAAAACAATCATCCTATTTAAACTCAATAACCATTTATTTTCTGGTTTGAAACCATTTTAATTCATCTTATTTGTATAGTTCATTTTATCCAATCCTTATTTGGATATGTGTGTATATATATATATATATATTACTTATTTTCTTATTTTATAACCAATTATTGCTATATATAATATAAGCTTTTATAAAAATCTTTCATTAAAACCATTTTTAAAATCTTTATATAAGAAAATAACAAGTACGCTCTCATATATATATATATACACACTCAACTCATCCTATGGTACCGCTGACCCTATCCTTGATGAGTAAACCCACCAGAGCCAAGGTTTCGCTTAACCTTTGCTCTGATACCAAATGTAACAACCCAAAATTTTCGATCACGGTAATTCCATATAGTTAGGAAAAGAAGAAAAGAGATAGAAGAAGAAAAAGAAATGAAACACAGAATCTCACATTCGTAGCGGATCAAAATATAATATCAAATAAAATAACAGTTTTACAAAGAAGAACTGTATCAGTACATTTACTTTTTAATACATCAGAGTTACAACATTGCACAAATACTGGACAATTAAAACTAACTTGTCTTAGATAAACTACAATATATCACAACGGAAACACTCCATACGTTCCTGCCATCTAGCTCGCCTCCTGAGCTCCAGAACATCCTTACCTGAAAATCTGTAATACTCGGTCTGACCCGAGCATTACATCAAAGTAACACCCGGGTTAGGCTGGAAACCAGCGTGAGTAAACCCATATAACATGAAATACTAAATTCAAACCATTAAGAAAACCCGGGTAACTCGTACTTCACTACGAGTTCATTACTTGTTATGCTCAACATTTACTTCACAATCAATCCCTAAGTACCTTTATTTAGTTTTAAATAGTCCAGTCATTTAAATTATTCCATTTCAGCATGTTGATTTCACAAGTCAACCCATAAAGAATCATTGTATGTTACCAATCGAAGTGGGTTCGGGTATTACTAATACCCGATCCCGGTTTCTTCGAATACAATATCATCTTAACCCAAGTTATTCAAATGAAATACGATTCAAACTTTAAATACAGGGTGTCACTGTTTTAACCCAACATTATCACATAACATCACACATCACATAACAGAGATATCAACTAATCTAAGGCACGCAATACCATTTAATCATTCATAAGCAAGATAAATTAACCATACCATCTCTAATTAATTTAATTAACTACTATCGAATTAAATAAATTACTTTAAATTACTTATAATCCTGCTTATTAATTGATTACAAACCAATTAATTGATCATCCAATAATCATCCATCTAATTAATCCTCCTTGATTAATCACAATTAGGAATGATAATTACTTTCACTAATTGATTATCCTTTATATTAACTACACAAAGTAATTAATCCCAAATCGCTTCCATTCTTCAATTAATTATAACCAGTAATTACCCATCTTAATTACTTCACTAAGTAATTATTCTTCATTAACTACATTGAGTAATTTAACCAATCATCCAATGATTATCTTAAATTAATTAAACTTAATTAATTAACTTAAACTAATCACATTAAACTTAATTAATTACAATAAGTAATTAATCCCTTAATTACTTTCATTAAGTAATTATACTTAAACAATTTCCACAATTAATTATGTGACGACTCGGGTTTTGCCCGCTCGAAAATCGACATCCATACTTTACATCGTACTCGAATGTCATAGATTCGACCGTTCAAATCCGATTCGCCGGAGCTATAACACAGTTAAGTAAATAACACAGCGGAAGAAAAGAATAATACATTGATATACAATATCTGATACAACAGAGTGATACAATGAATATCAATATACATCAGAGATATGATACAAGAAATAGCAGCGGAAAAGAAAATGATATCAACAGCAGCTGAACAATATCAATAGAAATGATAACTCCAAAATGATCTTCAGACAAGAATGAATCCACAACTCCAAGATAAGCAACTCCGATGAATGAACTAGCTCCAGATAATCTACTAAACCTGAATATCTGAAAACCCCAACTCTAGACTGCCCGTGTGGAAAATGATGGGCACCCAGAGTTTAGGAAGGGAACAATAAACTCCGGATCAGTCATGGGACTGGTGTGAGCAACAAAAACAGTTTATCTTTAAACAACAACAAAAGGTTTTAAACATTGAAATCCGCAATGCTTTTGGAAAATGAAACTACCATAAGACCTCCCGCCACACACACAATGCAAACGCAGAATTGGAGGAGATTTCTTCTTATGATAGTCAAAGATGCTTACTACGCAAAATCAATTGAATATTATTATTAGTGCATAGTGCAGAAAACATTTCGAAAGTATAATATTAATCTTAGCCAACATACGACCAGTATCGTATGCCTACTATAGCTACTATGTTCAATAGCAGGTTACCGCCACATTCCATAGCAGGTAATACAACTAAAACCGTACAAGGTTCGTATTGTTTCTTTGGATTTTCCAACAAATGGTCAGGCTAAGGAACTTCCTTCCGCCGCATGGGATTGCCTCTGGCTGGACGTCCCGAGAGACAAACTGCTCTCTGCCAACAAAGCCGGGTTACCCCTGTAACAGGTAACTCACGAATATGCCACCTCCCGGTCCTTTGGGACCTTTATCCGAGCGCTCGATATCCAACATCACACATCATAAAGAAAGTGTATCCACATGAGTAAGTATCAGGGCTCCATACCATAATACCACCCCTTTCCAGAAGGAAATGACATACCCTAAAGGGCGCGACCCTCATAACCTTGCCGCAACATTCCTGTTTCGACCATTTCCGGGTTGTGAGGCCCTGACGAAGTCTCGTCCACAAAGCTACGCTTTGTCACAAAGCCATGCTTTGGGTCAACAGATGATCAACCTATGATCACAAAGATAAATGATCAAACAAATGATCATATCACAAATGATCAAACACTGATCATACACAGCAACACTCAGCATGCCACATTACCAAATTGGGATATATTGCTGATAAATTTCAACTACATAACCTCTGAGCTTGTACGTCTCAGAGAAGGGTGTTAAGCTAAGAGAATAAATTCTCCGCCAAACAGAAATGTATTTGAAAGAAATCGGCTTTATATCTCAAAGTGTAATGTCAGACATACAATCCATACAAGTCTGTTCCGGGTTCGAACAGAACCGAAGGCACTTCTCACGAAGCCCTTGCAAATCCGGATAATTTCCAATCACGTCCGGACTTCCCGTCACTAAGGGTGATAAAACCTCTATATCGGGGATCAGCCGATGTAGAGTAACTCGACGGTAATCCTTCCGTTTTCAAAAATATCCGGTCTTCAACACCGGTCTTCAAATGCTATCCATATACGACGTATCACATATTCAGAATGGGTTATACGACCCAAAGGTCCTCTCCCGGCTAAACCGAATAGTGAGCGAAATATTTTAAAAACATATGGATATGGGATTTCAATTAAGTCACAACTTAAACCCAAAACTTTCTTTTCAAATGGTTTCAATCGATTACCATTTCAAATCTTTTAAACAAAAAGATTCAATCTTTACGGTTTAAACAGTTTCCACCCTTTAATCTTTTAAACAAAAGATTCATTCACAGATTTTCCAAATTAATTTCCATTTCAATTTGATTAACTCGTTAAATCTTTAAATCAAGATTTAACTTATAGCTTCCAAAACAATCCCATTTCAGATGATTTAAACCAATCATTATTTTAAATCTGTTAAAGATAAAAGATTCAAATCATAGTTTTTCAAAACAATTCATTCATAACTTGGAAAACCACTTTCAATTCAATACTGAAATTCCTTTAATTAAACTGGAATTTCATTTCTTATCTGAAAGCTTTTATTCCTTTAAAACAACAGTTTTTATTTCGGAAAATCTGATTCATTCATACGAGTTAAAGTCTTTGGGTTAAATCCAAATTCTCAAAATTATACTTTTAAATGGTTTAAATTCATAGAAAACACATTTATAATATCTTTAATCCCTAGTTTCAAATCATAGGATTTAATTCCAAACTTGAATTCAAATTTAAATCAAATTATTTAAATTTTCAAAACTCGATTAAGTTATTCAAAATAACTTTTATCTTTGAAATTCTATTTCAAAAGTTTTTTACATTAAACCCAAATTTCCAATTTCAAAATCAATTGAAATTAAAATTCCAATTTCAAAAATATCAAATTTAAATTATCTGTGACTTAACCGATTTCCACGTGAAATCCATATTTGTGTGTGCAAAAGTGTAGTCCAGGGGTTGAACACAATAGTGCAACACGATGAATCATCACAGATATATGATAAGCGGTAAAATCGATAACGCTTATCTTCATTCACAGATTCATAGATAAAATAAATTTATCAGTTACAAAGATTCACTATTACAATTCGATGTGGGTTTCGAATAACCAACTGGAATCCGACTCCCTATCACAACGAAGTTTAAATGCTGTTTTACGGACAAAAAGGGTTTTCACATTTATACAAAACAAAATCACAGATCACAGTGCAATACAAAACAATCACGGTATCATAATAGAAATATCAATCTAAAACAGAATATTTGATGATGGTCAATCATAATTGATTCAAGTAATTGGGATTAAACTGAATTAACCACTTAAATATCTTTACTAATCATTTTTAAATTATAAATCATTCTTAATTTCTTTTCAAGTTCGTTACTTTATGAAAGTTATTTACCTTAATTATCAGTTAAGAATTTACTTTGCACCAAAAATCAATTTATTGTTACATTAAAATTTAAGGTAAATTAACTTCAATTCATATCTTTAAATTCAATTATTTAAAGTATAAATTAGATTATTAAGTATCCACTTGGTTCATTGAAAATGGTAATCATCTTTTAATTCAATATAGTTAATATTATTTTCTTCACAAGTCTAAAATCCGTTAATAGTAAAACTTAAATTTTATTTGGGCCAAACCCATATTTAAAATAACCCGAGTAAAACCTAGTTTTTTCACCGAGTCACGCTTGTGATTTCCCCGAGCCAATCTTCTTCCTCCCCAGTGCCAAAACAATCATCCCCGCGTTCGACTTTGGGTTTCACCACCAGTTTCTTCGAGTAACCCAAAGCCTACATCGATTCGAACCCGAGAAAACTACGTCTTCCCCAACCCACATGTATCGACGATACGAAGGTCGACGCGTGCACATGTACACTTCATCGCTTCGTCTCCGACCATCACCATCGGCGCATTCAGGTAATCGATGACCTGCCCGAGCCTCCGACCACCCAGGTCGATCAATCTCGCCGTGAAACAAATCAAGCTCCTCGATTTGAAACTGGAACCAAAACCAACTACCTAAAAATGCCTCGCCCCAATCATCTCAACCACCAGACACCACGTCACCTTGTCCATAGCTTCATCATCGACCCACGCGACATTTCCTCCAAGAGCGATCAGCTAAAAGCAACTATCGACGGCGAGACTCCACTTCAAACTTCGACGAGCAAAACTGTGCTCTAAACCCTACAAATCCACTATGCCGCTACCACGAGTCACTATAAATTAATCTAGTATTTTTCCTATGATCATTAAACCCTCAGCCACCTTCGACAACAACCCTGAGCTTCCAATCATCATCGATCGCCAGGATTTGCCATAAAACTCGAAAACGTTCAACCTTGGATTTCTCAATGAATATGACATTAAAATTCTTGATTTTCTTTCTAAAATTCATGATTTTTCAAGGCGAATGTAGTAATGTAGGTGGATCAACAAATAGCGAAGTTCGAATTTAACATGGTTTTAAACCCCTTTTTTTTTATTTTTTACTGTGAAATTAAGTTTTCCCAGATAAACTTAAATCAATTATACTCAAAAATAGTTTTTTTTTCTTTTTTTTTCCAGACTTGATTTTACAACATTTTCCCTCCAGATTTTAGAACCCAACATGAATCATAGGAAGAGAGTTTTCATTTTTAAACAGGTTTACTCTGTAAACCTGGAACAAATGCATTTCTACCTGTAACTGACATGCACACACAAAAATTTGCATATAATAGATGTACAAGCCTTTCTACCCATCAAATATTTATCATTCATCCCATGCATCGAGAGTTTAACCCAGATTCAAGCTTTTAAAACAGTGTTTACTCACAGGCATTACCAAAAAGCAGAGGAGACTGGGTTTAGATTACTCACATTTGTTTACCCAGAAGAAGAACAGAGAAAGAACAGAGAAGCTTGGATTTTCTTGAATTTGAAAACTGGAAATTTGTTTATGAATTTGATCTTTCTGTAAATCTTCTTGCTTTGAGTTGTAAATGTATGATGCTTCTTCCTTCTTGTTTCAGTTTTGAAAAAAAGAAATGCTAACTGTATTTTCTTGTTTCTGGTTTGCTATGTTGAACTAATTTGAACAAAAAGCACTGCCAATATAAAGAAGACAAGTTTTGTGCATATATAAAGAAGGGTTTGTACATCAGCCTAGTACAATTTTCTTTTATTTATATGCATAGGTCAGATCATTTTATTTCTAGAGGGGGCTGAGATGATTTTTTAAACAAGTCGAATTGATCTTGTTTGCTGTTAAATATGAAAGCATTAAGTGCTTTGAGTACTTTGTGCTTCTAACTTAGTTTACATAATTATCATCTGTTTTGTACTTTGTTTATGTTTTCTTTTCTTGGTATTGACTTCGGCTGATACCTTCTCTTGTATGCTAGAGGTATTGTTAGGGATTACTTTACTTTAGTTAAATATATGTATTCAGGGAGGTTTTCTTTTTTACTTTGTTCTTTTGTTTTATAAACATATTATAAAGGTTGTTTTAGTTATGTTATGAATTTTTTTGACTTATGTAATTATACTTATGTTTTAACCATACTATCCTATTTGTATTTATATTTATAAGTAATTTGGAATGACAATTTCTATTTAAAAATATCAATTCATTTGTAAAGACATTCTATTATTATTTAACTCTATATTTATTTTTAAAACCATTTACTTACACTTTAAATTCAAGTCAAAATATATATCTATATATTTACAATATTTTAAATTGAAATGATTCATACAGAATATACTTGAATCCAGGGAAACTCGCTCCATTTTATCGATTTATTTTTACTATCTTTATCCAAAAATTTATTTAATTATCAATTTAAATTCATAAGAAATCCGGGGTCGTTACAAACTATCTTTAATTAATTAATATAATTAATTATTAAAATTAATCACATTAATTAATTATTTATAATCTCAAGTTAATGATCTTCATTAACTATTAATAATCCTTTATAAATATACTTTAACATTTCAAAGCTGTTTAAAACATTTAAATTTTAAAAACTTTAATCATTTTAAAACTAGGATACAAATTAGATTTTGAATCCAGATTTAAAACTTAGTTTAAAACTTAGTTTAAATCTTTTGCTTTCAAATTTTAAAATCATTTAAAATTTGAAACAGACGGGTTTTTAAAAAAACCTGTAATACTAACATTACCCGAGCCACCCTTCAATTACTACGAGCCAACACACTCATCACTTCGAGCTAAACACTCGAATTACTCGAGAAATACTCGAGTACAAATCCTCTGCTTCAACACAACATCACCAGAAAATAAGAATGCACCGTGCACATGCACGGTGGCGCCGTCCAACTTCGATCATCAACGATGATCCCCTCAAGTCGCCGATTACCTTCGAACCTGATTACGATCATCAGATCATTACCCCAAACTCGAAATCGAATTTGAGTGTTCAAAACCAAACCTGGAACAAAGCCTGGAACCACAACATCAAACCTGAAACCGCCTCGTTCTTGCGCCTCCGACCACCATCACGTCTGAGACTCCGGCCAAACCTTCGTCAACCCACCTACTTCCATTTCCCAGAATTCCGTGCCACTCAATACACCCTAGTTGACGCCGTCCTCCAAATTCCGACCACAACCTTATTTAGGGTTTAAAACATGATCGTTCAATTCCCAACACCACGATGGATTAATCACCTTCCAGACATTTTTCCCACCATCTCCGATCATCCATCCCCCTCCAGAGAAGACTGCGACTAACCCAATCACCTAGATCATCAGTAACCACCTAAATTCCAATTTCTGTTCAACCCAGATTTGCATACTCAAAACTTAATTATAAATTATGATTTCTCTTCCAAATCATGATTTTGGACAATGTTTCAGTTCATATGCCTGAAACAAGAAATTAGGATGTTTGGATTTTAAACAAAACCCAAACTTCTGTTCATTTTGGTTTTTCCCAGAGCAATTCAAAGTTGTTTTAACTTAAATAAATTTTTAAACTCTAATCTAGGATGAAACAAACAACTTTTGTTTATAGACTAAGTCATAACAGCAATTGGTTCAAGAGAATATGATTTTTGATCAAGTCTTGAGCTTGAAACTAAGAACAGGAATACACAAATTCAACAGCAATGCACATATATATATACATCCAGATAATTCACTTGTATAAAATCATATAGAATATATTTTCCAGAGAATTAACATACAACCAGAATTAAGGATACTTAAACTTTAAAAATGTGATGTTACTCACTGGTATAGAAGAAAGAAGAAACTGGGTTGGTTTACTCACCTGTTCAACTTAAAAACAGAGAACAATATTGATTTGCTCTGGAACTAGATGTTGATCTAGAAACTGGAAGCTTAAAACTTTGAATTTGCTTGAATTTGTTGAGCTGATCTTGCCTGGCTTGCCTTAGGTTTGGAACAATTCGAAAGTATTGATTGTTGTTGAATTTCTTTGATTCTTTTGTTTGAGTTGGATTGTTTTTGATTTATTTTCAAGTTAAAAAAAATGCAGAAGTGTTTGCTTTTTGTTTTATTTTCTTAGTTTCGAATGAATGAAATAAAAGAAGACAAGGTGGAGATATATTCAGATAGTATACTGCTGCCTTCCACAGCAAGCATCTTCTTTTGATTTTTTTTCAGTTTTCTTTGAAAAATGTTTCGACCTGACATGATTTCATTGATTTTATATTTTGTAACTTGAAATGATGTATTGTATGCTTGATTTGAACTGTGCATTAAATGCTTGTCTCCTTAGGTGTATACAAGTGTATATATATATATATATATCCATCTTTGAATGTACATATATATACTACATATATATGAGCAAAGTTTGTCTTACTTCTTTTATACAAACAAATATACACAAAGTTACATGTTCACCTATGGAAAATATGTATATATATATATAACTTATATACTTGTTCATATATTAAATGTCATAAACTTGTATATTTCTTAATTTCCATATACACATTATTACATTTTATACATATTCTTCATGTATTTTACTTATGTGCATTTTGTCCTTATACATGTATGTTCTCCTACTATACCAATTTTCACCTATACTTATATATTTAGTGATGTCTCATATTAAACTCTTAAATGGTAGAGTTTATATTCATTTCCTGTGAGATTTATCATATCGAGAGATTTTTATAATCCAATATTTTTTTTTCAGACATTTATTTATTTGACTAATTAAAAATAATATTCCAATAATCTAATTCGGTTAATTATCGATTAATTATCGTTAAAAATCCGGGTCGTCACAATCACATTACAACTCCTCCACTTCATAGCAACAACATCCGCCTCTATCTCCACTCATCAACAAACATCAACTTCTTCATATCCTTCCCTGCATATATACAAACAACCCTGCTCCACCTACAGCCTCCAGCACTGCCTGCACAACCATCATCCTCCTCATCCATACAACTCTTCCATATAAAACCCTACATCACAATTACATCCCTTGTCCTCAAACCATCTCCTCCATCCTCAAACATCACCCTCATCAACCAAAACCCTCCACTACAACCTCTACCTGCACGTCATCCTTCCTTGAACTCCAGCAAAACCCTCAACAGTAGCAACCAACCTTCACCAAAAAAAACCTCAATCTCTGACCACTGCTGCGATCAGCACTTCCTACAACTTTACCTTCCAAACATTTCAACTTCCATTTCACTGCCTGGAACAATCAGCAGCACCATCACCTCAACTCGAACAACTAGTACTTCCTCCATCCCTTTCATCCACCTGCTACCTTACATCACAATCATCTGAAACTACTGCCTCACCAACCCAAAAGCCATTTCTTTCCTCACTTCATTTTCCATCAACTTCATCATTGCCAAAACAACTGCCACATAATTGCAACCTTCATCATAAAACAACAGGCCACACAATCTGAGACTAGACCACCACTTGTGACAAAACAACAAGCTCACATCAACCACAACTTCACGCACCAATTTCCTCCACATTCCCAATCACCACCTGAACTGCTTCCATCTCCTCAGCCACAATCAGCGACCACCCTCCTCAATCGCAAACCCACTTCATCATAAACAAACATCTACCAAAACAAACAACCGCTCAACCTCCTTTGTCACTACCATGCGGCTACACCATAGCATCACCAACTACCAACGCCTCAATCACTTTACTGTCGCCTCTCTGCCATTCACTTCATCTACAACCACCCACAAACCCAAACTCAACTTCTACCACCTAATCACCTTCAGTTTCACCTACACCCTACCTGAATAGTATTACCAATCAACTCTAAAAACGTGAATCCTTGCAAACTCCCTCATACAACTAATACCGCAAATCCACGTTCCTTGACCAGCAATGACAACCCACTTCCTTCCCAAATCCTCGACATTAATACCCTCTCAAATCCACCACCATGATCGAGACCTAAAACCAATTTCCCCAAAATCACAGCTAATTCACGATTGCCAAAATTCACGATTTTGATTTTGAGCCGATTTGGGTTCGGGTGTGTATAAAATTATTGCTGGGTTTTATTTCAGTGTTTTGGTGCGGATAAGATTTTGTTAATTGTTGAGTGTGCCTAGGTTTGTATGAGTATTAAGTATATATTTCTTTTTTTATGAGGGAGGGTTAAAGTGTGTTTTTTAGTTTCTTTAAAAAAAATTATTTTTAGTATTAAAAAAAAAGAAAAAAAATTGTTTTGATTTTAGAGAATTTTGTGTGGGCTTTTGGATAATATAAAAAAAATTGATTTCAACCCTTTTACAGGTTGCAAAAGTAGATAAAGAAAGAAATCGCTTGCAAAACTGCTCTACCTGCTGGCTTATAAAAGAATATGCTACTATTAACATAAATTTGCTAATAATTCTGCACGCTCTGGTATCATGTTTTTATCTATTGTTTTTATTTTTTTGCGTTGTTGGTTGCTTGCATTTTAAAAAATTCAAAAACAAAAAAATCTAATCTCATTCGTAGTTGCATTGTTAATACACGTTTAATTTCTATTTTGCATTCATTTCATCTTGTTTTTATTTTCTAAGGGCAATACCCAACTTCACATAAGGTGGGGGATTTCATCACCTCTTCCTTGGCCCACAGATTGCATTTCATCGTAGAATTTGGCTAATAATAACGGTTAGACTTTGGACTTAAGGGAGTCGAGAGCGCATCTTGGGCTTAATTATATCTTGATAAGTTGTCTACATTTAACAATCTAATTTCTTGGTGTCTAGGCTACGGCAGAGCAATAACCATATATAAATATTACGGTGATTCGTAAATATTATAGTGATTGTTTCTTTGAAGGTACTTAAATCTTCAGTTGTATTGCTACGGTGATTCGTGGTGCACTGATAACTCCTGTCCATTACCTGGCTAAGAACTATTTTGTTGGATTAAGTCAAAGTGTGATTATACAATTTTGGGTTAGGAGCTACTAAGGACAGAAAAGTTGTCATTAAGTCCTTGCATTCATTTAGTTGCATTAGTTCATGCATATATAAAAAATAAAAAATAAAATCCGAAAGTAATTTTTTTTTTACATTTTACTTAACTTAGTTTTTATTTATTTAACAAAAACCCAAAAAAAATTCAAATCCTTTCCTTTGAAAACCAAAAAAAAGAAATAAATTTTAAAATCCAAAAGAAACAAATAAAATCTCCCTTTTGGAAAAATTAATTCATTTTTGTAAATATTTTCCTTTAAAAAAATACAAAGGAAAAGAATTTTTCACTTTATTTCATTTTCTAACCTTGTTTCATTCTCTTAAACTTGATTCTCACTTCTTTCTCTCCATGACCTTTTCACTTGTGCATGAGTACCTGAAATTGTGACATAACAACAAATTGTTTAACTTGAACGAACAATCCTCTAACGATGGCAAAAGAAAATGCTCCCCAAACTCTCATGGATAGAATCTTTCCCAATCGAGTTTTTATTCCTTTTTGTATCACATTGCCCGCTCCAACGGGTAATCACTTTGAAATTAATTTAATTCATATTGCCAAGCTCCCGAAATTTGGCAATTTTGAATAAGATTACCCATACATCTTCTTAACAAAATTCGAACAAGTGTGTGCAACCACTAAACTCCAACAGTTATGTGATGATTGAATCAAACTTCAGTTAATTTCATTTGCCTTTACCAACTGTGCTTGTATAGCTTACCTTCGAACTCGATCAAAACTTGGGACGAATTCATTAAAGTTTTCTTAAGAAAGTTCTACCCCTTGGAAAAAACAACTAAAATCCAAAATGAAATTGTGAATTTTCATCAATTCAGGGGCGAACCTTTCGGAAAATACTTTGAAAGATTTAAATAGCTTTTGATAAAATGTCCACACCATAATTTTGAAAATGGACTCTTTGCCAAAATTTATACGATGGACTTGAAAATAGTTCACGAACCATGCTTGAATTAATGTGCCAAGGCAATTTTCTTGCCCAACATCATGACGATGCTTGGCAATTCCTTAAAAACTTGGCCGAAAAATCATCCTAATGGGAACGTTCTAACGAAAAATCAATTTATTCATTATCGAGTGCACACTCGATAGGATCATTGTTGGCTTTAGAAGCAAAAATCGATGCACTGATAAATAAAATCGACAATGTTTATCATCCAATCAAATGAACCAAGCTTCCCAACCAATGTGTTATAAATGCAACGATCTAAATCACATAGCTGACCAATGTCCTAATTCGATAGAACAACTCAATGCTTTGAACAAGGTTAAGAATGATCTGTTTTCTTCAACGTACAATATTGGTTGGAGAAATCATCCTTATTTTGCATGGAATCAAAATAATTCTAACACCAATTTGGTTCGTCCTAATTTTCAAGCATTTCCGAACAATGCTTCGAATTCTTCTTTTCAGCCGAGCTACTTTCAATAAAATTTTGTACCTCCATCTCAAAATCAACAGCAAAAATTTTTGCTTCCGAAGACGATCAACGATTGATTTCACTTGAGAAAAAACTTGAAACTTTGGCTAAAGCAACCACTCAAAACCTCCAATCAAATAGCAATTTGCAAAAATTTTTAACCTCGTACATGAAAAATACAAATCAATCGATTGCTAAACTTGAAATGCAAATGAGTCAATTAGCCGCTTCTGTGAGTGAACGTGAACGGGGCACGTTCCCAAGTCTGCCAGTTCCGAACCTTAGAAATCAAAACACGAACTTGAATCAAGCCCATGCCATTCAAGATAGCAATGTGAACCAAATGAGTGTTATCACGACTTTGCATTTCGGTAAACAAATTAATAATCAAGTTGTTAATCTAAATGATTTATCGAAAGATCCTCTTGACACTTCAAAAATTACAAGCGATTCTGAACAAAACATTGAGCCAAACATCGTATCAAATTCCAATCCAAATTCTTCTTCTACTCAAGTGGACCAACCTACTGAGTATCGAATTCCATTTCCACATCGCCTTCGACCTAATAAACATTCTGATCAAATGGAAAATATGTTGGAAATTTCCAAACAAGTTAAAGTGAACATCTGTCTCCATGGCATCATTCAAAAAGTCCCAACTTATGCTAAATTCTTGAAAGAATTATCTACTAAAAAATGACACACTCATGTTTCCAAGAAAGTTTTCTTAGCTATCGGTCTTGATGAAGTTTTTTCTTAATTAATCCCCGTAAAATACAAAGATCCTAGATGTTCGACGATCTCGTGCACGATAGGAGATAAGACATTAATAAGTGCTTACTAGATTTGGATGCAAGTGTCAATTTGATTCCTTGCTCAGTTTACCAGCAACTTTGCTTGGGTGAACTAAAATAGACAAAAGTAACTCTTCAATGTGTCGATCATTCAATAAAGAAACCCATGGGAGAAATCGAGGATGTACTCATCAAAATCAGTCAATTCACATTCCCCGTTGATTTCATCGTCCTTGAAACATAACCTGTGAACAATCCGATTAGTTAAATTCCATTGACTTTAGGATGACCTTTCTTAGCCACTTCAAATGCCCTAATCAATTATCGAAATGTTCGATGACAATTCCTTTTGGAAGCATGACTTTGGATCTTAACATCTTCAATCTTGAAAATCAGTCAAACAAACCACTTGACCAAACGTTGGAAGTTAGCTCCATTCAAGAAAATATTGACAACGAAATAGTTGACTTTAACCACGAATACGAGACCGAATACGAACAACTGTTTCAAGACGAGCCTAACAAGATTAAAAATGCGCTTCCGTTTGAACCACTCACTATTGAGTCAGAACATCAACCAAATTCTTGGATTGAACAACCCCTAGGTTGGAACTCAAACCTCTTCCTTATCACCTTAAGTATGCATACTTAGGTGACAATGAAACATTTCCTATCATAATCTCTTCAAATCTCTCTCTTGATCAAGAAGCTTCCCTTCTTTCAATTCTGTCGAAAAAAGAAGCAATTGGATGGTCGATTACTGATATATAGGAAATTACTCTCCCTCTTGTTTAACATCGTATCCATTTAGTTGACGAAGCCAAACCTATTCGTGACGCGCAACAAAGGCTTAACCCAAAAATGAATGATGCGGTTCGAGAAGAAATTCTTAAGCTCCTCGGTAATGGAATCATATATCTTATTTCTGATAGTTCATGGGTTAGCCTAATTCATGTCTTGCCTAAAAAGTCTGGATTTACCATTATCACGAACGGTGCTAACGAACTCATTCCAACTCGTACTCAAATGGGTGGCGTGTTTGCATTGATTATCGAAAATCAAATGCTGCAGCACGTAAAGATCACTTTCCTCTTCCTTTCATCAACCAAATGCTTGAACGATTAGCAGGCCACGAATTCTATTGCTTTCTTGATGGTTACTCGGTTATAGCCAAATTCTAGTTGCTCCCGTAGATCAAGAGAAAACGACTTTCACGTGTCCCTTTTGCACCTTTGCATATCGACGTTTGCCATTTGGCCTTTGCAATGCTCTTGCTACTTTCCAAAGACGCATGATTAGCATCTTTTCGGACATGATCGAACGCCTTTTGGAAGTGTTTATGGATGATTTTCCATCTTTGAAAATCTTTTTCTGAGTGCTTACACCATCTTGAGTAGGTTCTTAATCGCTGCAAGGACAAACACAACGTTGAATTGGGAAAAATGTCATTTCATGGTCAAACATGGCATTGTTCTTGGGCATGTCATTTCAAACAAAGGAATTGAGGTAGATAAAGTGGAAGTTGACGTAATTGCAAATCTACCCATTCTCAAATCTGTCAAGGACATTCGTTCATTTCTAGGACACACTGATTTTTTCGACGCTTTGTGAAGGACTTTCGTAAAATTGCTCGACCTCTGACGACTCTTCTTGGAAAAGACGTTCCATTTGACTTTAATTCTGACTGTGTTTCTACTTTCGAATGTCTTAAAAATGAACTCATTTCCGCTCCCATCATTTGCTCACCCAATTGGGATCTTCCTTTCGAAATAAAGTGTGACACTTCTAACTTTGCAGTTGGTGCTGTCTTAGGACAACGCATCAACAAAATTCTTCATGTCATTTTCTACGCTAGTATGACTCTAAACGATGCTCAACTCAATTACACGACCATTGAAAAAGAGCTTCTAGCGGTAGTCTTTGCGCTCGAAAAGTTCCAACCTTATTTGATTGGCTCACACATTACTGTTTACACTGACCACTCCGCTCTTAGGTATCTTTTCGCTAAAAAAGATGCTAAGTCTCGTTTAATCCATTGGATCTTGTTACTCCAAGAATTTGACCCTATGAATAAAGACAAAAAAGGATCCGACAATGTCATTGCTGATCATCAGTCGCATCTTCCAAATGCACCACCTTCTTTATCGATCAACGATGTAACGACCCGTTAATTTATAACGATTTAATAACGTAATTTAACTGGAATTATTGTGAAATTTTAACAAATATAATTTGGAAATAAAAAAAATTAATATTTGAAATACGTCTGTTTAAACATAGCAACTGGTAAATTTCCATCAGAAAATATACAAGTTTATTTTCTAGTGTAATTTTTATTTCAATTTATATCAGTTAAAAATTGATGGTAATAAACTGTTCTACAAACTTGAATATTTTTCTATAGAAAATTTGTAAATAATCTTCTGAGTGAGACGTCATCCTTCGTTTCGTCAATGTTAACTTCTATTGCTCCGTTTATCTTATTTTCGACAAATTAGCAGCATTTTCGGTACCGACTATCAACTTTTGATAGAATGATCATACCACTAATATCTGTATACCGTTTTGATCTTCTCGTCATGCTGATCTCTACGGTATATTCATTTATGTATTTTGATACACGGTATTCAGCGAAATCAGCATATCAAATAGTCGTATCGGTACTCAAAATTTTAACCTTTGGTTTTCTGTGACTTTTCATTTTTCACTCGTGTGAACCAATAGCCATTGGCTTTTAAAATCCCCAGAGTTTAACTATTGTCTTTTGGTTATCCCACTATTTCACTTTACATCCGGTTCATCCCCACTTTCATTTCATCTCTGTTACCTCTACTGTTCTGTGCTCATTCTCTTCTCCTCTGTCTTAAAAGAATTCAAATATTTATACAAATTTCGGTTCTCTTTAATCATGGTCGCAAGCAAGTGCCACTCACACGTGTCCCCAAGTCAGCCACTCCACCCATCGCCACCTGCCCTTGACCACGACTTCCCCGACCACAGCCTTGCCTACTCCGGCGACCTAGACTCGCCTTCTAGACCCCGTGCAAGAGTTGCTTCCGGTCAGTAGTTTGCCTCCACCTGCGCCTCAACCCGCGTGATAACTGACCCCCTCATCCACCCAGTTCGACCAGTAAACAAACCCCATCAGCCTGCGACCGACCGTCCTAGTCGCACACGCCACAACTCCATCACGTCTAGTAGCCGCCACCTTTGTTTTTCCCTCCGCCTCAGTTTTTCGGAAGCCGAGCACCTCACGCGAGCTGCAACACCCATGACCAACCTCTCTTCCACGAAACCCCGCATCACTCGCGTGCATCGCTTCCACCGCACCATCACTTGAGAGCAGTCGAGCCCTGACACCCTCTCTATCACTCATAAGTGTTCACATCTTTATATTAAAGCTTGGGTATGTTTTATTTCTACTGTTTTATACATACGTATATATATATATATAAAGATAGATATATATATATATTAGTTATAACGCGTTACGTTTTGTTTTATATATTGGTAAACTAGTTTTATATATATACTCTATTCATAACTGTTATTTTTCTATACAGGGCATATTGAAGTTTCTTAAATGGTTTATATATGTACTGTATATTTTGTTGATATAACAGTTATATAAATATGTTGCAAAGTATATAGGTTTATACTATATACATATATGATTAGTGTACAATGTTGTTGTAAATATATATATATATATATATATATATATTAAGGGTAGTTTCGCACATTTTGGAATTCACAGCAGTTTTTTTCCTTTAGGTACAAATTGTGATTTTACAAATTATTGAATATTGCGTTAGATTTATATATATATATATATATATATTAGTACTTTAGTTAAAGTATGTTATATATTTCAAGTTTTATATATACAGGGTGACAGCATTATATGTTGTTTGAAATAGTTTAATATATATATATATACATGGGTTGTGAAATGTTGCTTTTGAGTTGTTTTGCTTGTATAGAATATATTTGTTTCGCGTGTTGTAGTTGTGCTTACAGTTTATTATATTATAGAAGATATTTGTTATACCTTATATATAGGATATGTATTTTATATGTGAATTTATATGGATAAAGTAAGTTTATAATAGTTTATTGCAGGCTTCACATATATGTATATGAAATCTCATGTTGATTTTGGAAGCATATGAATTTTAAATATTTGTTTTAAATGTAATATAATATATAGATTTTTAATGTGTAAATATTTTGCATTTTATAAGTGTATATATATATATAAGTATAAACTTTAATTTAAAACATGTTTGAATTTAGCATTAAATATAGTTATATATATAAGTTCACTTATACCAATAATCTTCATCGATCTAGTTCTGATTGATTTCGTCTATTCCTATTTATCAGCTTTGTTCGTCGAATCGTGTCCATCTAGCGTTGCTTTCGAATTCATAGCTCATTTCCTTGTCAAATCTCTCTAACCTCGAAAGGTGAGCAATCACTCACAATTAACGTTCTTATATTTATTAAATTTGATTTCAATTGTAACGTCAATTGAAATATACTGCTGCTAGTTATTTACATTGCTATATATATGATGTTATCTGTATCTGTTCACCTGTGACATCTGACACCATTATCTGTTATTTACATTGATCAGATATGCCTGTTATATTATTATCATATCTGTTATCACTTTGCAAGTTCCCTGTTAGTATAGAATTTACTATGGGTTGAAATGATACATACCTGAACGATCTGTAGAAAAGAAGAAAATCGTTATGGGTTGAAATGATAAACCCAAGCAATTTTCATTGAATTGAATTTGGGATTGCGGGTTGAAAAGATATATACACGTATATATATATTTAAATTGTGGATTGAAATGATAAATATCTGTATCACTTGACCATAGGATAGAAAATTATATACAGACACCGTTGGTCTATATATAAATATTTTGAAAATGATTTCTATGGTTTTGAAAAGAAATATATGGTTTTAATAAATATTGATTTTTAAGATTTATTTAAAGTTGATTTAATAAAGTTGATATATAATATGTTTAAGTATTTATTTAATATATATTTTTCAAATATAGAGTTTATAATGATTCAGGTTGGAAAGATAAATTTGAAATCGAATGGAAATTATATTTATTTAAGAATTTTTACTTAAATAAGTTTGATTTGAAATATATTAAATTCGAAATTTTAAAGATATGTTTTATAACTTGAATTTGATTAAAAGTTACTTAAATGAACATTTCAAACTTATATAAATTTAAATGGGAAATTTTGTTTATTTAAATTTGTAAATTGAAGTTGTATTTAGATGTTATTGAAATGATTAGGTAAATATTTCAAAACTAAATAATAGTAAAGTGAATTCGATATATATTGTAACAACCCTAGATTTTGGCCTATATTTTTAAATTTGACTTTATTTTATTTTGAAACTATTTTAAACTTTTTTGATTTCAAACATTTCATTTTTTTAAAATAAATGTTAATTATTATATGAACTATAATTTCAAACTAGTATAAATTGGTTATTTTACTGAAAAGTGAATATCTGTTCAAACTGTTCAATCTTTGGCTTTTAAACTTCAAATTTTAATTATTTAAAATCTTAAATTTTATCTTTTATTATGAAAATAGATACAATAACATGAATACTGCTTTTCGTTTCGTTGGAAATAGAATTAAATTGTGAAAGTTATGTATATTTCAATATTGTGTGCAAACTAATTTATTTAGCAACATTGTCTATTTTAAATTTTATAAATTATATTTTTATTGTCATATTTTGTTTTAATATGTGTTAATATGTTATTTCATGTCTTTAAATATTTTAAAGTGATAAAATAAATTTTCCAAAGCTTATTGAATTTATTTTCTATTTTTAAAGGCTAGTTTCTATTTTTCTGCTATTTTCTTCAATTAAATAATATTTAATTAAAATTTATTTATTCATTTTGTGAATGCATTTTTTATTTTATGTTATTATCTTTATTTATAAATATTTTCTATGTCCATATAAATCTTTCAAAGTTTATCCTATTTATTTTCAAATTTTCTATACTAGTTTTCATTTTTGTGCTATTTTCTTATTTTAATCATATATATTATTAATTATTTATTTATATTTTATATTTTTGTTACATTTTCGAATTTAAACTGAATTTATAATTATTTTCAGTTATTTAAACTTATATAAAGAAATAAAGGAAATTTGAAAAGGTTTATGACTTTTGATTTTCCTAAGGCCTTTTATATTCCACCTTTTCACATTTTAACCTAACTTTTCATTCAATTGCTGCCATAACTCCTCACTATCTTCAGCTGACCACTCCCATCTTATTTTCACGTGAATTATCTTTCTCATCATCAAAAATTTTGGCCATCTTCATTGTGGAAAAGTTTGGTAAATTCTATTTCTTTTTCATCTTTTTCTTCTTGTTTTCTATTGAAATTTGCATCTTGTTCTCTACCTTCATAGCTTGGCTCCTCCTCAACCAGATCTGGACCGACCACCACCACCCTCTTCCTCTAACCATCAGCCACCCTAGTCCACCTCCTCCCCAGGCCAAGCAATCCCAAGGCAAAGATCAACACAAAAATCCAAAAAACCCATCACATACTATGCAAACCAAGCCTAGAATTGCAACATTACCTTCCATCACCTTCTACCACCTTTAGCCGCCACCACCTCCACCACCACCACCTCTGGCCTGACCTCCACCCTCTGCCATGTCATCCACCACCTCCTGGAGCCACTGGCCGTGACCCACAACTTCTGGCCGTACCAAACAAGAGCAAACAAATGATGTATGTTGCATAGTTTTAGCCATGTACACCTAGTTTTATGCACCTAGACTAAACCCACCTTTGTTAACACATGCTAGGCCGACCTTTAGGAACCCAAACCAGATCCAAACCATGCCTTTAGCCGTGCCATTTCAGATCTGGAGCTGAAGCATAGATGGTAGAAAGCAAGTGAAAACACTTTGGCTTTGTTTCATGCATTCATTTCTAACATTGTTTATGTATAATTTGAGTTGAAAACTTATGTTATATATACTTGTTTTGTTTGCATGTGTGTAAGGAGATTTATCTTTGGCTCTCTCACTAAAATCATTGCCATGTTATCGTGCCTTTGAAGTTCCTTGTTTGGGCAATTGGTTGTCATCTCCAGCTTAAACAAGTGAGTAATTCTCACCAGACGATGTGTACTTATATAACTAGTAAACTAACACCATTTGAATCTATAAAATTATATCATCCTGTTATAACTGTTATATTATGATCATATAATGTTTAACCCTGTTATTACATATGTTATATCATCTATTACTGTTATATGATGTTATTCTGTTCATTTTATCAGTTTATCACACTGCAAGTTCCCTATAGATTAGGTTCACTATGGGTTGAAATGATACATACCCGAACGGACTTTAGAATAGGGAAAGATCGTTATGGGCTGAAATGATAAGCGTGAGCGACTTTTTATTTATTTTATTTAACTTGGGATTGTGGGTTTGAAATGATAGAACCCGGTTTTTCTTTGTAAATTATGGATTGAAATGATATATATCAGTATCACTTGACCTAAGCTAGAAAATTTTATACAGACCCGTGGTTTATATATTTTTCTGAAAATTTTAAAATATTTTAAAAATGTAAATATTATGATATTTTGATTTAAATTTTATTAAAATGATTTCTATAAAATTTTTGTGATTTTCTAGAAATTAAATGTAACAGCCCGCATATTTATCGATTGTATATTTAAATATTTTATTTAAATATAGCATCGTACGTCGAATTTTAGTTCGAAAAGCTACTTTTTGCAAACAGTCGAATTAGGACTCGAGACCCCTTCCATTGAGTTCAAAATGCTATTTGCGACCTTTTTGAGTATAAACTTCGATATGTTTGGAGCTAGCTAAAATTTCGACCTTTTCCACTTGAAGTTTGAGTTTGGGTTCAACCCACTAGCTCACTAATACCTAAACTGAACCCCTCTCCCCTCATTCATTTTCATTCCTAATATTTCAGCTCTAAAGAGAACAATGGGGGAAAAGATTGGAAATGGAAATTCCTAAACCCTAATTTCATTTGCAAATTCATGTTCTAACTCCAAATTCAAAGAAGAAGCCTTGGTAACCCTTCTCTTCTTCTCCTCCAACTCATTCTCCTTTCAATTTCAGAAATTCCTAAACCTAACTTAGGAAATATTTCTCTTTTAAGCTTAGATTCAAGCTTGTTGAGTTGGAATTAAAGAGTGATTATTCTTGCCTTGGTCTATAGCTTCCTCTTCATTGTTTTTGTGTAAAAGGCGAGATTTTTATCTCACATCTATGTCTATATCTATCTTTGTTGTTAGGTATGAATTCCTAACATCTATTCATGATCATTTGCTTTTGATTTGAATTGATATGGTTGATTTACCAATTTTTGAATTTGAAGTCTAATTTTTATGAAAATCCTTTTATGGATGTTTGATCATGATCTTCGGGGTGTATCGAAGAGCCTTTAAGGCCGGGTTGTCGCTTGGTGTAAATCCTTAGTCGCCATTGCTCATCCGATCGCTTTTGAATCGTTTTGGCCACTTTGGCCTAGGCAAAATGTTGCCCAGACCAGGTGACCAGACGTCTGGTGACCAAGTCCAGACGTCTGGTTTGGACCTGGAGAGAAGAATGTATGCACGTCTTTTATTAAAAAATGCCAGAGACTAATTTCAGACGTCTGGAATTCTAGATCAGACGTCTGGATGAGTCTCAGACGTCTGACTTGAAGTTTCAGATGTCTGGGGTTTCTCTGGAGAATTTCCAGAGAATGAAACCAGACGTCTGGATTCAAAACTAGACGTCTGGCCATGGCTCAGACGTCTGATTGGCTACTCTAGACGTCTGGGTGGTTTTCTGAACTATTTCCAGAAAACAAATACAGACGTCTGGATTCCAAATCAGACGTCTGGAAACGTGCAATTTTGCCTGTTTAGGCTTTTCTTGATTGAATTTCCATCGTTTATCGATTTTGATTGATCCGATTAGTTGTTATCATTTTTATTGAATTTGATGACTTCTTCTTCGGGATTTTAGGGAATATCCACTTTGATGGATTCGGTATCGATTTCTATGGATTTGCTTCACATCTTCGAATGTGAATTTTTATGATTGATTGTTTCTACAATCATTTCTATGATTTGTCACTTTAAAAATATAAAGGTTTTCTATTCTAGTAGTAAATATCAAAACTCTTTCATTAAAACGATTTCAACACTATTTAATTACAAAGCTCGTTTCTTAAACCGTTTTCCAATCTACTAGTATATACAAACCTTTACCTCATTCGTATGAGAAATCTAATTAAACGGCTTAGTAAAACAAGTGGTATGAAACGCTTGCGTTTACTTCGTCAGTTAATTTTTGGACTTGTTCGATTGAACCTTCTGTGATAATTTTCTAGTGGAGATTTACAATTTGTTCGTAAATATTTAAGTTAAGTAAGTGGTTATGGGACATGAAGCTAAACTCATATATTTACTAGCTTATTGTAATTGACACCTCTGCATGATCGATGATGATCATTTGATGGTTTAGACCAGCAATGTGCGATGTCTCTTTGTCAACGTAGAGGACTGTTCCTCGTTTTATTGAGCTTCGTCTCACTTCTCGCATGGGTCGTACCTATTTAGGTGCGTCGATGTTTATTTCTCGCATGGGTCGTACCTATTTAGGTGCGTCGATGTTTATATCTCGCATGGGTCGTACCTATTTAGGTGCGTCGATGTTTATTTACTTCGTGGAGCAATCGGCTCAATAAGTCGGGGCATGGGGCGTATCTATTTAGGTGCGTCGATGTTCGTCTATGCATGGGTCGTATCTTTCTAGGTGCGTCGATGTTCGACTTTGCATGGGGTGTATCTTTCTAGGTGCATCGATGTTAGACATTACATGAGGCGTATCTTTCTAGGTGCGTCGATGTTTATTTATGCATGGGGCGTATCTTTCTAGGTGCGTTGATGCTAGAGCATGGGTCGTATCTTTCTAGGTGCGTCGATGTTCGACTTTGCATGGGGTGCATCTTTCTAGGTGTATCGATGCTAGACTTTACATGGGGCGAATCTTTCTAGGTGCGTCGATGTTCAGTTTATAGGATTGGCCATCCTCTTTCTTGTGTTTTCTGGATTTCTTGTTGATGATTTCTAGAATTAGTATGTCGTTAACTTTTGTGATTTTTGGATATTGATTTCTGGAATTTATGTTTCACCAGCATTTACGATGGGCATTGATATATATGTCATTATTTGTGGCTTGGTGAATTAAATTAAGAATATGACGTTCTTTTCTGTGTTTTGAGATTCTTGAGATATTGTATGACTTTTGTGGGTTTTCTAATGTATACTTATCATAGTATGACATCTTTTTTTTTATCATACGTTTTATTATTATATCTCTTCTTGTAACTCATTTTATCTGATAATTATAGCTAGACTGATCCGTTTATTATTTTCTTCTTAAATAATACTCGGGTCAGACTGAGATCTTACAGGTGCTTCCTCATGACTTCCTATCTGGAACCATCATCTGACTTTTGGCTAACTACTCTAGCTTAGTAGTTTTTGTTGTATACATTTGAGATTAGACTCCTTGATGTATACATATTCTAATGTCTTGCACTTGTATCTATTCTTTTGTGTTATTGTGGATCTTATTTGACCACTACTCTGATGTACACTTTCATGTGTTATATTCATATCTATTTCCGCCTTTGTGATATGAATTGTCTGTGACTGATTCGTGTTATGTTTACTTCTATATTTGTTTCCGAGGTCCATATAGCCACTGTGTAGTAGCTTTGAGTTTGTATTGGTATGTCAGATTTCCTCTGTTATATTTTTATCTGGCATATTGGTACTCGCACAAAGCAATTATACAGATGGTCGCTCCTCAACAGCCTTATTCTCCGCGCTAGTTGACGGCATTACTCTATAGTGTTCTTGTCTAGCATGGGTATAGAGGTGGGGCGTTACAGCTTGGTATCAGAGCCAAACTTTGGAACTATATAGAATAATCTAACAAGGATCATTGTCCTAAGTCCTTCTTAGGAGTCGTGCCTTAGGATTTTATTCGAGTCAATTGGACCCGTTTTATCCTATTTTCTTTTATGATTCCTTGTTTTATCAATCAAGTTTGCTTGATATTTGTTTTGAGAGTAACCTTTTCTTTTTCTTTCTTTCTTTCTTAAAGAAAAGAAATGGTTAGACCAGGCCGACCCAGCGCCGGTCAATCCAGTGCTACTCCCCATGATGGAGTATTTATGTCTGCCCAGCAGCTTCTAGATCTTGTGAAAAATGCTCAAGCTGTCGGACCCATTCTAGAGCCTACTCATCCTAGATCTGGATTTGCACGCTTGTGCAGAGACTACTGATTTGGGTGGAAGGCCATTCAGGGGATCCGAAAGTGTTATAGAAATCCAAGCTTGGCTTAGATCATGCGATCGCATCTTTTCCAGCATGAATCTTGTTGATCTACATCGAGTCCAAGTGGCTTCTAGTATGCTCCAAGAAAGAGCATTAGATTGGTATGAGCTTTTAGTTTCTGAAATCGTTGAAGCGGATCTTACTTGGGAGCAATTCCGAGAACGATTCGAATTGAAGTTTGTGCCGAAGGCTGAAAAAGTAACTTTGGCCCGGCGTTTTATTGACCTTGTTCAAGGTGAATCTTCTGTGACGGATTACGTCGCATCTTTCGAATCTCTCTCTAAGTATGGGGTCGAGTATATTAATACCCCATTGAAGAAAAATCAGAGATTTGTTTATGGCTTGAATAAGAATCTCGAAAAGCCATTACTTCTGAAATTGGAAGTTTCTTTCGATCAGCTTATTGATATCGCTCTTCGTCTTGAAGAGGCTGATAATGAAAGTAATGTTGAAGTTGTGGGTGCTAAACAGAACTTCAACAATAACATGAAGAGGCCTATTAAGTTTAAAGGCCCCAATCCCGACAAGAAAGGGAAATAAGAAACTTCTGTAGCAAAGACTCCTACCACTAGTCGTGGACGATGCTACAATTGTGATTCTATGGACCACTACGCAAAGGAGTGTCCGCAACCCCTCTATTGTCGCTATTGCAAAAGTTTGAGTCATCATATATCTGCGTGTCCCATACTTCTAGCAAGAAGGAGGGAAAGCTGAAGGTTGTGCAAGCCTCTACTAGCACTTCTCTTGGTCAAGGTATCTATTCTATCCTTGATGACATTTATTTTGTGATTATCTTATTCGAGTTCTTTTTGATATGGGTTTCATCTCATTATTTTTATATCAAAAGAACTTGTGATTTTTTTTCCTTAAACATTTCTGGGCTTGATGACTTCTTTGAGGATTGCAAATCCGGATTGGTGGATCCGCAACACTCAATTTGTTTTTATTGATGTCGAAATTATTTTATGTGATTTTTCCTTCCGAGCCGATTTCTATTTAGGCTTCGGAATTAATTTTTGTGAAAGGATTGGCTTAACCATTGTGTAGCCCATATCCTATTTTTCCAAGCGGACTATTCATCTTCGACATTTCCTATCTGTTAAGCAGATTCTTGTTTTCCTTTATGATTTTGATTCCAATTTGATGGAATCATTTTATTCTTTAAGCCCACTTGATGAGGAAAGTTATGTTTCTCTCATTCATGTAGTTTGAGTATTTTTCGGTATTTTTGATTTTGTCTGTAGGATTATCACCTAAGCAATTTTTTTTTTGAGTGGTGATAAGGTCTTTTTAGCTCGACCTTGCCACCGATTTTCATTTGCTACGAGTTGCGAGAGTTAGCATTCTTACTGCATTCCGCACTCGTTATGAAACTTATGAATGACTTATTATGTCATTCAGTTTGTCCAGCTTATTTCATCCATTTTATGAATCGAGTATTCTACGATCTCGGTGATCCATTCTTGTATTTATTGATTTTGGATGGAAATAGCAATTTAAAATTTTGCAAATCTTTTTCATAAGATTTATTTATAAGTATAATTGGATTTTGTTCTTCAATGAGCAAAGAATATTCTTAAAAATTCTAAGAGATATTTTTATCATATGGAAGATGGTTTTGTGATTGTATTGCCCATTGAGTGCTTTAAGAATTCTGGTCGATGCGCTTGATCAACGTTATCGATAGGAATCTCCTAAACGCTTTGATGAGACAATTTGACACGATATATTGACTTGTAAAAATGTAAATTTTTCTAGAAAGATTATTTACATAAAGATAAATGTAATTTTTGAAAGTTTTAGCTTTTCGTGAAAGAAGATTATTTGAAAGAATTCTTTTCCGATACTCTTATTCTTGTGATTCCCGAAGGGAACCAAGATTTTTTCTTTTGTACCAATGCTAATTGTATTGGCCTAGATGCCGTTCTCTTGAAAAAGAGAACGTGCTATCACTTGTGCTTCTAAACCTTTAAAGACGATCGAGACTAGGTATGCCACTCATGATCTAGTGCTCGCGGCTATTGATTTCGCTTTTAGAGTTTGGCATCATCATTTTGGGGGAGAAATTTGTTCTCCACCTCGATCATAAATCTTTGGAATACTTATTTTTCATAAGGAACTTAATATTGGCTTGAGTTCCTTGCATCTTATGATCTTAATATTCTTTATACTCTCAAAAGGGAAAATCGTGTTGCCAATATCCTTAGTTGCAAGCAACAAGTGGTTGTTTCTTTGATGATGTCCGAGAGGAATAATCTTTTTACCAAGTTCATCGAACGTTTAGATATACTTTGTTTTATTGAGCTTTATCTCATTTCTTTTATGGTGTTCGGTTCATTGGACGTACCGTTTTTGTACTACGTTGGTGTTCCGAAATTATTCGAGCTTTGGTTCATCTGGCGTACTGTTATTGTACTACGCCGTTGTTCCAAATTATTCAAGTTTCTCGCTTCTCGCGCGTACTGTTTTTGTACTACGCCGTTGCCCCGGCTCAATTTTCTGTCTTGACGTTTTCCACGTCTTTTAACTATGGAAATGATTTTAGGTTTCCGATTTTTTGAGCCTGATGTTATAGTAGGGATTGAAGTTTCACCAGATTTGACTTTTGAGCAACATTCTATTCGCATCATTTCTTCGGGGGTTGAGTGCCTTCGAAATAAAGATGTTCTTTTTGTGAAAGTCCGATGGTTCTTAAATCCTAAGGATTTCTCTTGGGAATCCAGAGAATTCATTGAGCGAACACGTTCGGGCTTAACTCTTTCGCGCTCTTTATGGTGAACTTCTTATTTCAAATTTTCTTTTGTGTTGATATGCTTTTAGGGTTGTTACTTTTTATTTTCCTCTTTATTATTGCGAGGATGCAATTTCTTTAAGGAGGGGAGTCTGTAACAACCCTCATATTTATCGATTGTATATTTAAATATTTTAATTAAAATTAGCATCGTTCGTCGGATTTTAGTCCAAAAACTACTTTTTGCAAATAGTCGACTTAGGACTCGAGACCCCTTCCATTGAGTTCAAAATGCTGTTTGCGACCTTTTTGAGTATAAACTTCGATATGTTTGGAGCTAGCTAAAATTTCGACCTTTTCCACTTGAAGTTTGAGTTTGGGTTCAACCCACTAACTCACTAATACCCAAACTGAACCCCTCTCCCCTCATTCATTTTCATTCCTAATATTTCAGCTCTAAAGAGAACAATGGGGGAAAAGATTGGAAATGGAAATTCCTAAGCCCTAATTTCATTTGCAAATTCATGTTCTAACTCCAAATTCAAAGAAGAAGCCTTGGTAAGCCTTCTCTTCTTCTCCTCCAACTCATTCTCCTTTCAATTTCAGAAATTCCTAAACCTAACTTAGGAAATATTTCTCTTTTAAGCTTAGATTCAAGCTTGTTGAGTTGGAATTGAAGAGTGATTATTCTTGCCTTGGTCTATAGCTTCCTCTTCATTATTTTTGCGTAAAAGGCGAGATTTTTATCTCACATCTATGTCTATATCTATCTTTGTTGTTAGGTATGAATTCCTAACATCTATTCATGATCATTTGCTTTTGATTTGAATTGATATGGTTGATTTACCAATTTTTGAATTTGAAGTCAATTTTTTATGAAAATCCTTTTATGGATGTTTGATCATGATCTTCAGGGTGTATCGAAGAGCCTTTAAGGCCGGGTTGTCGCTTGGTGTAAATCCTTAGTCGCCATTGCTCATCCGATCGCTTCCGAATCGTTTTGGCCACTTTGGCCTAGGCAAAATGTTGCCCAGACCAGGTGACCAAACGTCTGGTGACCAAGTCCAGACGTCTGGTTTGGACCTGGAGAGAAGAATGTATGCACGCCTTTTATTAAAAAATGCCAGAGACTAATTTCAGACGTCTGAAATTCAAGATCAGACGTCTGGATGAGTCTCAGACCTCTGACTTGAAGTTTCAGACGTCTGGGGTTTCTCTGGAGAATTTCCAGAGAATGAAACCAGACGTTTGGATTCAAAACCAGACGTCTGGCCATGGCTCAGACGTCTGATTGGCTACTCCAGACGTCTGGGTGGTTTTCTGAACTATTTCCAGAAAACAAATCCAAAAGTCTGGATTCCAAATCAGACGTCTGGAAACGTGCAATTTTGCCTGTTTAGGCTTTTCTTGATTGAATTTCCATCGTTTATCGATTTTGATTGATCCGATTAGTTGTTATCATTTTTATTGACTTTGATGACTTCTTCTTCGGGATTTTAGGGAATATCCACTTTGATGGATTCAGTATCGATTTCTATGGATTTGCTTCACATCTTCGAATGTGAATTTTTATGATTGATTGTTTCTACAATCATTTCTATGATTTGTCACTTTAAAAATATAAAGGTTTTCTATTCTAGTAGTAAATATCAAAACTCTTTCATTAAAACGATTTCAACACTATTTTATTACAAAGCTCGTTTCTTAAACCGTTTTCCAATCTACTAGTATATACAAACCTTTACCTCATTCGTATGAGAAATCTAATTAAACGGCTTAGTAAAACAAGTGGTATGAAACACTTGCGTTTACTTCGTCGGTTAATTTTTGGACTTGTTCGATTGAACCTTTTGTGACAATTTTCTAGTGGAGATCTACAATTTGTTCGTAAATATTTAAGTTAAGCAAGTGGTTATGGGACATGAAGCTAAACTCATATATTTACTAGCTTATTGTAATTGACACTTCTTCATGATCGATGATGATCATTTGATGGTTTAGACTAGCAATGTGCGATGTCTCTTTGTCCACGTGGAGGACTGTTCCTCGTTTTATTGAGCTTCGTCTCACTTCTTGCATGGGTCGTACCTATTTAGGTGCGTCGATGTTTATTTCTCGCATGGGTCGTACCTATTTAGGTGCGTCGATGTTTATTTACTTCGTGGAGCAATCGGCTCAATAAGTCGGGGCATGGGGCGTATCTATTTAGGTGCGTCGATGTTCGTCTATGCATGGGTCGTATCTTTCTAGGTGCGTCGATGTTCGACTTTGCATGGGGTGTATCTTTCTAGGTGCATCGATGTTAGACATTACATGGGGCGTATCTTTCTAGGTGTGTCGATGTTTATTTATGCATGGGGCGTATCTTTCTAGGTGCGTCGATGCTAGAGCATGGGTCGTATCTTTCTAGGTGCGTCGATGTTCGACTTTGCATGGGGTGCATCTTTCTAGGTGTATCGATGCTAGACTTTACATGGGGCGAGTCTTTCTAGGTGCGTCGATGTTCAGTTTATAGGATTGGCCATCCTCTTTCTTGTGTTTTCTGTGTTTCTTGTTGATGATTTCTAGAATTAGTGTGTCTTTAACTTTTGTGATTTCTGGATATTGATTTCTGGAATTTATGTTTCACCGGCATTTACGATGGGCATTGATATATATGTCATTATTTGTGGCTTGGTGAATTAAATTAAGAATATGACGTTCTTTTCTGTGTTTTGAGATTCTTGAGATATTGTATGACTTTTGTGGGTTTTCTAATGTATACTTATCATAGTATGACTTCTTTTTTTATCATACGTTTTATTATTATATCTCTTCTTATGTCTCATTTTATTTGATAATTATAGCTAGACTGATCCGTTTATTATTTTCTTCTTAAATAATACTCGGGTCAGACTGAGATCTTACAGGTGCTTCCTCATGAATTCCTATCTGGAACCATCATCTGACTTTTGGCTAACTACTCTAGCTTAGTAGTTTTTGTTGTATACATTTGAGATTAGACTCCTTGATGTATACATATTCTAATGTCTTGCACTTGTATCTATTCTTTTGTGTTATTGTGGATCTTATTTGACCACTACTCTGATGTACACTTTCATGTGTTATATTCATATCTATTTCCGCCTTTGTGATATGAATTGTCTGTGACTGATTCGTGTTATGTTTACTTCTATATTTGTTTCCGAGGTCCATATAGCCACTGTGTAGTAGCTTTGAGTTTGTATCGGTATGTCAGATTTCCTCTGTTATATTTTTATCTGGCATATCGGTACTCGTACAAAGCAATTATACAAATGGTCGCTCCTCAACAGCCTTATTCTCCGCGCTAGTTGACGGCATTACTCTATAGTGTTCTTGTCTAGCATGGGTATAGAGATGGGGCGTCACATTAAATAAGTGAATTAAGTAAATGGTGAAGTAGAATTTGAAATATAAGCTAATTTTGGAATTTATGATTTTGTTTATAAATGGAATTTATGTAAAGTAAAAAAATATGACAAATTTGATTTAAAAGATGAATTTAATGATTTTATTAAAGAATAATAATTTTTAATAGTGTTAATGATTTTGTATAAATTAAAATATGAAATAAATGAATATTTAAGTTGAATTTGGAAATATAACTTAAATTGAATTTTGTGAAATTTCTTTAAAAGTGAAATTTTAATTAAGTAAAATAAATGGAAATAAGTTATAATTTGGAAATTTAAACTTAGTTGTTAAGTTAAGAATTTAATTAAAGAAATGAAAATTTAATTGTTATTTAATTTTAATTTTTGTATGGAAATTTGACTTTATAAAATCATAGAAATAAAGGTATTTAAATGATTTTTTTAAATGTGAAAATATATGATTTTATAAGTTAAAATGATTTATATTAAAATTTAATTATGTGTGAAATTGTAAATAAAACTCTGAATTTGATTTGACAGCATTTTTGAAATGTAATGTAAAGATATTACAGCATTGGAAAATGCTGTAGTTGTTTAAAATGAACCAAATAGCAAATTTGAACTAAGGGTTATTATAGCACTTTGTTAGTGCTATAGTTGTTAAATTTAACTAAAATTTTAATTGAAACTAAATTAAGATATTACATCATTTTAAATGTCGTCGTTGTTAATGAACTGTTTTTAAACATAACATTTCGTAGCGTTTTCTAAGTGCTGCGAAAGTTGAATTTTCTTTGTTTAATAAATTCAAATGAATAAATGATCTTTGAAAAAGATTAAATTTTGGAAATTAAATATTTAATTATTAAATATAATGAATTGACTTTAAATGATTTAAATGGAATAGTTGATTTGGAAATACAACTATTTTGAAATATGATTAAATGGTATTTATATTTAAATTAAATAGATGATATTTTGAAATGATATTTTGATATTTTGAAATGAATTTGAAATGATATTAAATCTTGTAATAAATAATTGAAGTTTATATTAGTATGAAAAATATTTGGTTAACTTGTAATTTGAATCTGTTTAAAAGATATTAGACTTATGAAATATAGGATAATAAAGCTTTGGAATTTATTTTATAATTTGAATAATTATTTTGTGGATTAAATCTATATTTGAAATTTATAAGATTTGAAATGGTCTATGGAAATTTATTTGAAATAAATGATTAAATTGAATTGAAACTTTGGAAATTGAATACTTGATTTGAAATATAATATTTACACTTTTAAATGAATTTAAATGAATTAACTTGTTGGAATATAAATTATTTAAAGGTGACTTGAAATGATAATAAATGAAGGATATCTTTGAATTTAAAAAAAGGTATTTAAAGTTGATTATTTGGATTTGAACTCAAATGATTATTTGAAATGAAGTTTTGGAAAGATACGATATTTTGATATATTAAAATGACTTGAAATGAAGTTTGAAAGGATATGATATTTTGATATATTAAAATGATTTGAAATGAAGTTTGAAAGGATATGATATTTGATATATTAAAATGATTTGAAATGAAGTTTGAAAGGATATGATATTTTGATATATTAAAATGATTCGAAATGAAGTTTGAAAGGATATGATATTTTGAGATATTAAAATGATTTGAAATGAAGTTTGAAAGGATATGATATTTTGATATATTGAAAAGATTTGTAATGAAGTTTTGAAATGATATGACATTTTAGATATATTGAAATGGTTTGGAATTTGATTTAATCTTTATTTTTGATAAAGATTTGGATTTGAAATGATATTTGATTTGAAATATAAACTGTTTTAAATTTATAACCATGGGTTATAGTAACGATTGGTTGTTAAAGAGACCGGGATCGGATATGGACATACTCTATGTCGTTACCGAAAACCACTTTGACAACTGTGTACGCGGTGGAGTTTCCAGAATGAAGTAGGATGGTGATGACGATCCTAAGGTATATACGTGGACCCAACTCCCGTGAGTTGGCATAAGGTGGCTAAAACAGAAGCGATTGACAGACCAAGGAGGTAGCACCTCTGATCAGACACAGTTCTTCGATACCATTCTATTACTTGTGATTGATTTGGTGCATACCCTTGATTTGTGAGTGTTGTTCGAGGTGGGCGATAGTGGCTGTTATGCATCACCACCAGTCCGGATGCGTAATTGGTATATCTACCCTGGCATTGCCTTGTGTGCCGTGTCACCTACCATATCGAGCTTTACTACGATTTGTGATTTTTCCCGTAGCCTGTGGAGTATCGAGGGTAGCCCCCATTTTGGGAGTATGCTAATATTGGATAGACTACTGGGACTATTACGTGTTAAGGGGAATATTGGGTCACTCCTTAATGCTATTTAAAAGTATGTTTATTTTATATTAGACATTATTATAATAGCGAATATTACTACATAGTAGATAGTTTAACGTATCCTTAAAGAATGGGCGATCCTAAGCATTCTTTAAGTTACTTGTACCTTTATTACAGTTCACTTGAGTTGGTTTACATTATATAAGTATATATTGTCCTGACTCGAGTGTTTTGTGTTTTGCTTTACGCTCGGGTCAGCCTGAGTTTATTCATAGATTTGGATTTCCACTCTCTTTGAGATTTGAATCGCTGGAGATTATCTGCTTGTCTTGTCCTATCTATTTCAGTTCTGTTGTTCTATTCAGCTTGTACTTAGTTATCATATTGAGACTTCTATTGTACTTTATTTCTTCTGTTGTATCTTATTTAACTCTGATATATTTACATAGTAGCTTCATGAACTACTATTTCTTTTACTTCCGCTGCATTATTTTACTCTGTGTCTGTGATCTGTGATTTTATTTATTTACTGTATATTCTGAGTTTTGCCAAATATAAATTAACAATTCGGTATTTTGAGCAATTCAAGTCCGACATGTGCGGATGCGAATGGTTGAAAATACCGGGTCGTTACAGTTGGTATCAGAGCTTTGGCTTTGAGGCAAAACTCAGCATATGGAGTAGATTTATTTACAGAATCACTTTCATTAGAGCTTGAATCTCTTCATTTTTATTTGATTTCCTTTGAATTTTGGAACGTTCCCTGCGGTTCCAAAATCCATTCTTGTCCCTCACTATTCATCTTATTGTGATTCTGGAGTATCACATAACTCCGCTTCGAATGAGTTTTATAGTGAATTGGCGATCTTTCCAATACTCAAATGACTTGTAAAAATGGAAACTCCTTTACAATTTGCATCGATTCACTAGAGATTTATATCTATCCTTGGTTTAGATGCTAATATCTTTTGTGATTCCAAACTCTATCTCTTGAGATCGGATGTAGATATACCCCAGAAAAATCCACATTTGATCTTATTCATTAAGTCACGGTTGACCCAGTTAAGATTGCCTGCGATTTATCTAAGCTTAGCCATCTTCATAATTTGTTAATTAATCATCTTGTCTTTGTTTCCAAAATATCTCCAAACATTTTGAATTGTACTTGTAAATCTATGTTTTGTTTTATATATTGTGTTGTTTGAGTTGTTGATGTTGATTTGGGCTTCCGATCGATTCGCTTGATCAACGCTATCGATAGGATTCCTAAAACACTTTGATAGAACAAACTAACACAATCTTATTTTAAAATTTGGTTAATGAAATAAATTTTGATATAAGTAAATATTATGGAACTTAATGAAATGACCCTCTCTTTTTAGACCTTAATTTGTAAGGATTTTTTTTTACATAGGGATATATATATATATGAGATATACATATACATATTTCTGAAGCCTAGAGTCATTTTTTTTCCAAACAACATATATCCAGGATCAAAACAATTAACCAATATAAATATATCAGTACATTCACAAAGATATGCACATACATGTGAGGATGTATATGCCTCTCTTGTTTGAATCAGAGTTCTGGAAAACAAGAGTATATTGGATTGATTGAATTTAATCAATCCACACATAGTTCAGTGTTATATGCAATAAAAATTCCATTCTTGCTTGAATACCTATATTTATATTTTTTTAAACTCCTGATTGTTTGCTAATTCTCTAAGGAATATAAATTCTAGAAACCAGATAATTGTGATATGATTGTCTATAAATTAATGGTTTGGTGCTTGGGTTCTGAAAAATGGTAGAAGTGTTTATCATTATCCAAGTTTGATTTTTCTTATAAAATCTGTCTAGAATACAGCCTCTTTTCTGGAATAGTTTTAAGTGATCTAACACATTCAACATCTTGATTCATTGATGTCGGTATGCTTTAAATTAAATGAAGTGCAAACTTGAGTGGGTTTCCTGTAACCATGGGTGTCAATCACATGGTTCAACCAGACTCTTTATTCTGGTGTAACCCATCTGGTCTTAAAATGCATTTTGATTAAAACCTGAGTGAAATGGAATTAAGATTCCTATTAAAAATACAAAGGAAAAGGTGTGTTAATATCTGTACCAAAACATGTTCATGTGTGTATATAACTGCAACTATTTTGGATCTGGCTTTCAACTCCCATATCACATATTTTTCTTTATTTAAAAATAAGGCATGAAACATTTGTATAAAACAAGTTGAATTTGTGGAAAACATTACAGTCATATAAAGACATTCTCCCTATGATTATTATCTTTTGTATAGATATGCCATGGAAGAAAAATAAAACCATTTAATTCTTCTGAGAATCAACTATCCAGATTTTCCCGAAACTTAAATCCTTTCCAAAGACTCCAGATTGACTAGTACATTTATAAAATGTAATCATTCAATTTTAACATAGTGTTCTTGCTGAATCCACTTACAAGATTTTGATTAACTGCTTTAACATATTTTAACTAGATTTATAGATTCCAGATACAAGTCAGTCTCTTAACAAAATAATTAACCAAACATCCAACCAATATTCAACACTTAATACAAGTAGCAATTTAAAGTATCAATATGTGCAGATTTCAACATTTAGGCTCTTATCTAACTAAGTTTAGCATGCTATAATCTTCTTCTCAAAGCCTTGCTCCTACTCCTACTTAGTTGCTGCAATCCCTGAAAATGCATTTGAAGCTGCCCCATATTAAATGAGACACCCCATATGCCATTAGCACACTAGGGTCAGACACATGTCTGGTATGAGAAAATCCACAAAAAAAACAGTTTACAAAATCAAGTTAAAGTTAAAACAGGGATATATGTATATAACTCTGCCTTTAGAAAACAAGTAATTCATGTGTGCACGTTCTGTGTCAGTGTGCAGGTGCACACTTAAGTCTGCCCTTCCAGAAACCTCAAAAAGACATGGCACATTCATATATTCATATAATTCAATCATGAATCAAATAAACATCCATACAAACAAGGAAATCACCCAAAATGAATTAAATCATTTATTCACAATCCAGATTTCATTCCAGGAAAACTCTAGTTCCTTTTTATATCAAATTCTTTTACTTTGATATATTTATCTACCTTGGTCTCATCTGCAATTAACTGAATCAATGGACACACTGTAATGAACTAATTCACTCCATTACACAAAGATCTCAGGACTTAAACAAGCCATGTGTCAACTTGTATTACTCAAGAAAACAAGTCATTCCTGCAGTGTTCTTGACCCCAATTTCCTAATCAGGTTTAAGTTAATAATAACTCTTTTGATTTTTCACGACTAAACCACTCAATGATCCATTTCACTAACTAAAACATCCATATCATGGCATCTCATATTATTCATAACCAAACAGAGACAAACAGGCAAACAACCATTGGTGACTAAATAAATAAGATTCTGTATGTATATATATATATATATATTCTAGTATTTTAAAAAAAAGGGGTATAGGCAACTAACATTGGCTTATGGCTTTTGAGAGAGTTTTTCCTTTTGCAAACATTTGTGCTTGAGTTAAACTCAGAATGACCTAGTTTCACTGAATCACAAAATTTGTTTGCTATGCATATGAACATTTATATTTTTTTTTCATTGAATCAGGAGCATCAGCACATAGGCAACCCTATTGCACCCCTAATTCCTTTTTGTCTCAAGCCTCAGCACTTATACATGAGTATATTGCAGCTCAACATTGTTTACATCTTTCTGGGTTGAGCCAAAACCAATACTACTTGCCTATTTTCAACATTTTATTTTATGGGTATTTGTTTATGTTCGTAAACATTAACATATCAGAGATCTAGGTTTATAAAACATATATGTATACTAACAATAAACTTTCATAATAAAACAAGTAGAACAACCAAAGAGAATCAAAACATTTTCAGTTCTAAAATCACAGATAAGCATTCACATATGAAAATACACTTTCAAGAAAATTACTTATAACTGGCTGCCTACATTAGGACTTATTGCCTTAGATTTTGAGTGAGTTTTCTCACCTAGCTCTCTTTTACTTCCTAGTTGACTGGTAAGCCTCTGCCTTCAAATCTTTTCTTCACTTGTATTGTATTTATATGATATCTATATATTTTTTTCTCAAGATCTAAATCCGGGAAGAAGAAGGTTTCTCCTCTTCACTGTCTATTTATGCAAGGTTTTTCTTAGGGTTTAAGGCACTAGCTAAAGACATTTTTGCCCATCAGAAATTATTAAACCCAAAATCTTACCCTCCCCGGCTTGGGTTTGTGAAGAGAAAGTGGTTATATCTTTTGGTTATTTTCAGAGATTTTCTTTTCCAGAAATTACTTTTCCTTTTTGTCTATTATCATGCTAAAAGTGTGACTTGATATTATTATTTATCAAATATCCTTCCTAATTCTGTCTATACAAAACACTTCTCTGTTTTATCTTATTTTTTCTATTTTCAGCTTTGATTTAAATAGTATGTACTTCCTTTATTTATTTATAAGAGGATTTCTTCTTTTTCTTTCTGCCCATATTTAAAATATGTTTGTATATTTTATTTTGCTGATTTGAACTCTAGTACCTTATTAACATATCTATATATATGTATATAAGTCTTACTGAAATAATTAGTACACACACATATGTATATATATATATTTGTACATTATTCTGTACTGACACACACATGCACATGTACACTCAAAAAAATATTCAGTAGCATCCATATATATATATTTATTTATGCATATAGATTTTAAGGATAATATTTCCATACACATCAATCATGTGTTCATTCTTAGCATTCAGGAATTAAGCTCTAGTTCATGTGCATTTCCTGTGCACACATGTACACACATACAGATACACTATATCAAGCTATATCAATTCCCTTTAAAATTTGTTTAAAAATTATTTTAAACTTATTTATATTTTTTAGAATAAATTCCAAAAATCTTGGGTCATTACATACACCCCTCCTTTTAGAAATTGTGTCCCACAATTTTCCTAAGCTTAAAATAAATTTTAAACTTAATTCAGAGAACAAGTACATTCTCAACCAAATAGATTTTTTGTTCTATCATAATAACTAAAAATATATACACCTTGTTTGCACAAAAAATGGACAAACACCTCAAAG
This sequence comes from Allium fistulosum, assembly GCA_030737815.1. Taxonomy (NCBI): domain Eukaryota; kingdom Viridiplantae; phylum Streptophyta; class Magnoliopsida; order Asparagales; family Amaryllidaceae; genus Allium; species Allium fistulosum. Next base: position 244,821,259 of record CM060902.1, read on the forward strand.
TTGTATGATTTAGTAGATCTTATGTTATTCTTAGTAATTTGAGCGACTTATGCAAATACGTAAAAAACAGGGGTTAAACTGTAAAAAGACACGCAGATTTATAGTGGTTCAGCCAAAATGTGCCTACGTCCACTTTATATGTTATTTCTCTTGTTCTGTTATGATTACAAGTACAAAGCTTTGGTACAAGTAAAAGAAAGTTGTTTGAAGAGTTCCTTCCGTGCTTGAGCTCTCAAACTTGTCCCCATTGCTGTACCCCTACCCCTCTATTTATAGAGTGAGGCCGGGGGTAGGGGTCCGGGATATGTATAGTTGCTGATGGGCTTGGGCTGATGTGATCTGGCCTGGCACATCCGGTTCGGTGTCCTCTGGTTCGGTCGTTCTTGGGGAGCTTTGGTAGAGGTTGGATCGGTGGGGCTTCATTCGGCATGGATGCTCGGTGGATCTGGTCCGGTGGTAGATAGGGAGTGGGTTGATTCGGTGGAGCTTCATTCGGTGGTGAGACTTGGTTCGGTGGGGGTGATGCCGAATGTGTTGGTTCGGCGAGGTGCTGGAAGAGGCAGTTGATTCGGCAGCATGGGGAAAGAAGGTGGTTCGGTAGCATGTCTTGGACCGGTGGCGAATGAGTGGGGCATGTGGTTCGGTACGTACTTGGTTTGGCAGGAGCTAGAAGGAGTTGGTTTGATATTGAGATGGAGAGATTCTGGTTCGAGCGTTTGGTTGATTAAGTGTTTGAAAACTTGGCCAACATTTGCCCCCCAAAGTAGGGTATATGTTCACCATATATCGTGCTTTGTTTTTCGTCCATCCAATCTCGACGTCTGCGTGTGTTTCATGTTGCCGAACCAAGTGGTTCGGTACACTGCCTTCGCCTATAAAATAGGGGACTGGGGCTTCTATCTTTCCACCTGCCGACTCATTCCCACGAACCTCAGTGTTAGCCGAACCAAACCCTTAACCGAATCAGGTGAGATCTTTAGCCGGACCAAGTCTAATCCTTTTTGCCGAATGAGTTTACGTATTGTATCACTGAATGCCGAATGAACTTGCGTTTGTATGCCGAGTGAACTTGCGTTTGTATGCCGAATGAACTTGCGTTTGTGCGTTTGTATGCCGAATGAACTTAGTCCTCCGATACCGAATGACACATGAACGTTTAATACCGAATGAGATTATTGAAGTGCTGCATCTGTTTGCCGAATGAATTGTTGTACTGAGTGAACATGTGTTTCATACTTCGAACTTTTAAGTGAAATTCCAAATTACATTGTTCGTATATTCTAACGATATACTTTCCCATGTTTGCAGATAATGTCTCGCAAAGTGGAAACTCGTTTGGATAAGAAGAAGTCCCAGGGCGAAGGGGGACCTTCCGTCGTGCCCCCTGCTCAGTCGGAACCGGCGCAACATGGACCTGCCCCGAGGTCGTTGGTGGATGGGTATGGTCCACAGGAGCTCCTGATCTCCCCTCCCGACTGCTTTCCTAGCTCCCTAAAGGAGGAGCAGTTAGACGTCATCTCTCGCTCCTTCGGGATAGATAGAGCGCTCATGGTGCTGCTGGGGGCTGGAGTTATGCCATATGACCCTCCTGAAGGGTATTTCGCCTATAGCAGATACCACTGTATGTGCGGGGCCATTCCTCCTATTAACGCCTGGATAGTCAGCTTCATCACTTATCTGAAGGTGGCTCCGTTCCAGCTCCAGCCCAACTCCTACGCCATCTTAGTGTGCTTGTACACTATCTTTCAGAAGAGGTATGGGCGCCCTCCTTCCAACCGGGAAATACGGTATTTGTATAATCTGAGGGGCTACAGGAAGGGGTCCCCATATATCAGTTTGGAGTCAGCCGTCTCTTTCAAGCCTGTTTTGGATCTGTACTCTAAATTCAGCATGTTCAAAAAAGAGTGGTTCTTTGTTAGGGACGACTCCGTTTCAATCCGGCGTTTTACTTCTGGATGTAAGTTGATGCTTTTACTTATAATTTCTATTCCGATTGCGATGCTTCTTCTCATACTTTCTCATTTTTGCTTGCGACAGGTGGCTTTCCGGTTGTGGAGACTGACCGCCTGGTTCAGACGGCGGCTGAGGTAGAAGCTATTCTTGGGAAATATAGATCATCTGCCTTCTTGATCAGAAATGCGATTCTTCTGGAATATAACTTAATCCTCCCGCAGCAGTCAGTAGTTAAGCTGAGGGAGACGGCGGAGGAGAGGGCGGCTGCTCAGACCAAAGAAGGTGTTTCGGTGGAGAGTAGTAAGAGGAAACCTTTCACAAAACCTCCAGCTGTCGGAGGTAAGAAACTCAAGAAGTCGGACGGTCCCACCCCCAGCAATTGTCCACTTACCCGGGAGGAGGAAGACATAGAGGAGGAAAGAGGCGAGGGTGGAGATGGTCGGGATGGTGACAAAGGTGGCGATGGCATCGGGGCCCTACTTCCTGGGCAAGTGGGCGAGATTCAGGAGTGGACGGATGATGCGTTCCACCAGGCTTTTGAGGGGTTGGATGGAGATCCGGCTTTGGTAGAGAAGACCGGGAAGGCGGACAAAGCCGGGACTGGTGCAAGTGAGTCGTCTCCGACCATTCCAGCCAAGGTGGCTCCGACGACTCAAGGTGAACTCTTGACTCCTGCATGCTTCATTAATGATAGGGACTTAGGAATATTTTATGACCCGCTCCCGTCCTGGAACGAAATCCAGGACTTATTGCAGTATCCCACTCCTCCCCAGGGTTTGTACAACCACAGCTGTGTTTCTTTTCCCCTTTTTTTTTTAACTTGTAATTTACCGCGTTTCTCGAATCATATAGTGATGTAAGTTTGTGACACTTGTTCTTTATATCAGGAGCAGGCAAGACGTCCAAAGCCTCAGACCTTCGACATAGGCTTGAGCAATATAAGCTTTCCAAAACTTCTGCTAAGCCGAAGCCCTCGACCCAACGCTCCGGGGATGTAGTCGGCTACCGTCCTCTTCTTGGGGTCATCGAAGAAGGTATTCAGCAGAGGAAGAGGAGTCATCCTTTATCCGAACCTTTGCCTGGTCCTCAGCTTCCGGCTCAGCCTCTTCATGATATCACTGAGGAGGGTAGCGAGTTTGCACTTTCTCCGCACCCGTCCGGAAACCCTTCTGTTATTCATATCGACCGTCCCGACTTGGCTCGTAATTCATTTGCGGGTCATCCTGATCTGGATCCAAGCTCTCATGATATTACTTTTGACGAAGTCACTGGTGAACACCTTCTCCCTCTTAACCCCATGGTACGAGTACTTGATGAAGCCAAGTCCTTAGATCTCGATTTACTCACTACTCGTATAGTCACTATGGGAGACGAGGCCAAGGCTAATATTGATCGGGTGGCGGAGGAGACCAAGAAGCTGATGGGGCATCATTCTCGGCTGGTTAAGGCCGGAGAAGAGATTGGGAGCGCCAATATCCGACTTCGACTGGTGGTTTCGGATCAGGCCAAACAGCTTGCGGATCAGGCCATTCAGATTTCTCAGCATGAGGCTGCTACTGGGCGACTAAGGAAAACCATGGAAGAGGCCAGTCGGGCCGAATTGCGGAAAATGGAAGCTACTTGCAAAGAACGGATTGACATGGCTATTGCCACGGTGGACGAGGTTAGGAAAGCGGATCTCGAGCAGGTGGAGGAATTGTCCGGGAAACTTGAGGCTGCAGAGCCTGCTCAAGCCAAGTTGAGGGAGGAGATGGAGGCAATGCGGGGATCCCTTCTGGTTGACTGCTCGAGATACCGATCGGAGAGAGATGCCGCCGTTGGGAGGTTGTCGGCTTCCGAGGCCCGGATGAGGGAGTTTGAGGAGAATGAGGGGATGATGGACGAAATGCTCCAGGATATGTATTTCCGTACCTAGAAGCAGGGCAACCTGTCCTGGATGGATGATTATCCCAGGGTCATGGCTAAGATTTATCTTCGGGCTCTGGAGGAGGCTAAGGCTGATGCAGATAAAGAGGGTGGAACGGTCTTCAGTATGGATGTGGTCACTGCCCAGTTTACCAAGGAGGAGAAAGTGGCGGTAAAGGAGGGTATGCGGCTGCTTGCTGCTGAGGAGGCAGGTGTGCAGGTAGAGGATGACGACCAGGATGGTCAAGAAGCAGGTGCTGGTAAGTCTTCCTTTCTAGTCTTTCCGTTAACTTGGTTACTTATCGCTAATGAACTCTTTTTATGACCGGACAGGTGGGCAACAGAGCAAGGACAAGACTCCGACGCAACCGGCTCCCTGATTAGACCTGGAAAATTCTTTTTGTAGACTTGACATGGTTGTATACGTTAGTCTTAAGACAGTAGAGTAACTTCTAAGTTGTAATTCTTGCTACTTGTAATAATCAACATTATTCTTGACGCGTAATTTTTAACTTAAGCTGATTTTGTCGTTTCTTGAATATCTGATGCTATTTCGACATATCGTATGAGAAATGTAGCTATGTATATTCTTGTAACTAAATTGTGTTTGATGTCAGATTCTGGTTCTAAACCATAATTTTATGACTTGCAATATTAGCGTGTGGTGTGAACAAATTATAGTCATGTATTTCTACATAAAAGAAGAAGATACCGCCTTTCATGTTTTAATCGTAGATGGCAGTCTTGAACATCTTGTAGGACCGAGCATGGAATGTAGTTGAATGTCCTGCCACTGTGAGTCCCCACACCCATTGGTGAGTATCTCCTACTCTGTATCATGTACTTTAGGGATTGTTATAGGGGATAGGAAAAAAGCTTTTTAAGTAAAATTGAAATACGTAAAAAAGGTAAAACTTCCAATCACGGAAGGCCTTCGATGTGCTTAAGTTCGTGGCAAACGGGTTTTGTAGTCACTTTCCCTAGCTGTGGGTCTTGGAGACATTTGTCACCCATCTTACGCCTCCGCGGGGAGTTAATTCTTTTTTACCACAGCCGCACTTAAGACACATCGGAGCCGAGATCGCGCACAGTAACTACCCGGGCCATTATGGCCCGTAATCGTGGGTATTATTCGATTTACTGTGGCCGGCTAGCGTGGGTGCCGATCGTCAACTGAGAACTGCCCCTGGCTGGCCACACCTTATGTTGGGGCTTATAGTCGGTTCACAGTTGCCGGCGAGCCTAACGCCGTAATGAGCTGCCTCGGCTATAGTCGGCCTTCTCGGTGGCTTATAATCGGCTCATTACAGTTGGCTTTAAGGGCCGTCGCGAGCAATGAGTTAACCCGTAGTAGAGGGATGCTGGAGCGAAAGTGTCTCATTGGCGAGGGCATAGATTCGCGTAGTACCTGTTGGGTATTGTCCACGTGAAGTTGCATTGTGGAGTGCTTTGAACAGAAATGCTATATACTCAGGGTTTTGTTCAACAGAAAAGGATAAAGTTAACAAGCAGCCAAGATACAAAGGAACAAGTTAAAAAAGAGACAAGGTTTTTTAAAGTGGTTCGGCACGAAAATGCCTACGTCCACTGATTCTCTTTGTTAATTCACTTCATATGGGAAATACAAGTTAAGAAAAGTATCGACGGAGGTGTTGGATGTTCCATGCCCTCTGGAACACCTCTCCGTCCACTGTTGACAAAATATAGGCTCCGTTGTGGAGATCTTTATGAATTACATATGGTCCATCCCAGATTGGGTCTAGTGCTCCGGGGCGAGGGAAGATTCGCTTGAGGACAAGATCCCCTTCTTGCAAGGTACGATGCTTGACTTTGGAGTTGTATTGTGCTGCCACTTTTTGCTTGTGGGCTGCTGTTTTGAGGATTGCATCGTTTCTTCTCTCCTCGATTAGATCCAAAGACATGTGAAGGAGTTCTTCGTTCTCTTCTAGGTTATAGTGGATCCGACGATGGGAAGGCACAATAGTTTCAACTGGGAGCATAGCCTCCGATCCGTATGCCAAAGAGAAAGGAGTGTGCCCTGTCGATGTTCTGAAAGATGTGCGATAGGCCCATAGTGCCGTAGGAAGTTCATCCACCCAAGCGCCCTTTGACTTTTCGAGCTTCTTTTTGATTAGAGTTTTCAGAATTTTGTTGACTGCTTCGACTTGTCCGTTTGCCTGGGGATATGCTACGGATGAGAAGCTTTTATGAATTCTGTGTTCTTGGCACCAGTTGGCGAATTCCTCGCTGTCAAATTGAAGTCCATTGTCTGATATGATTTTGAGTGGGACTCCGTACCTGCATAGAACATTTTTGATCAAGAAGTTAATAACTTTTGCTGAAGATACTTTATTTAGAGGTTCCGCTTCCACCCATTTGGTGAAATAATCAACTGCCACTATAGCATATTTGGCCCCGCCTCGGCCCATTGGTAGCTCGCCGATTAAGTCAATTCCCCATATCGCGAAGGGCCAAGGGATGGTCATCTGAGTAATCTCGGTTGTTGGTAGCCGAGGGATCTTAGCAAATTTTTGGCATCTGTCACACTTCTTGACGAAATCTAAGGCGTCCTTGCTTAAGGTGGGCCAGAAATATCCGTATCGGAGTATCTTTTTTGCTAATGTTTGCCCCCCGGTGTGATCTCCACAGCCCCCCTGATGGATGTTGGATAAGATTTCCTTGGCTTCCCTTCCGGCGACACACCTTAATAATGGGTTAGAGAAACCGCGCTGATAGAGGATGTCTTCTTGTATTGTATAGCGGGACACTTTCCTCAAGATTTTCTTGACTTCATTACGCCCGTTGGGTAGTGTGCCACTCTGTAGGTAGTCTCGGATGGGAGTCATCCAAGTTGCTTCTTCGGCTGCGGCTATCAGATTCACTTGCTCAAAGCTTGGGACCGTTTGCTTTGAGATGGTTACTGCCCCGAAGATGGCGAGGTCTCTCATACTCGCTTGCTTTGCCAATTCGTCGGCCTCTTGGTTCTCTTCCCGAGGGATGTGTTTGACTAAGTACTGATCCAATCGGCTGAGAAGCAACTTGGTCTTCTTTAGATATGCTATGAGTCGTTCCTCTCGAGCTTGGAATTCTCCTAGTATTTGATTAACAATAAGTTGAGAATCGCTGTGAAGACACAAAGAATTGGCTCCGATTTCTATGGCAATTTCTAGTCCAGCTATCACTGCTTCATATTCTGCATCGTTGTTGGTGGCAGCGAACTCCAACCTTATAGCATAGTGCAGCTTATTTCCCCTGGGAGTGATTATTACCACACCTGCCCCCGAGCCTTGTTCGTTAGATGCACCGTCCACAAAGAGATTCCACTTGATATCTTCTGTTATTTCCAGTTGCTCCTTATCCTTGTTGGTAGTGAACTCTGCAATGAAATCAGCCATGGCTTGTCCCTTGATGGCGGTGCGAGGGTGATAGGTGATATCATATTGACTTAGCTCAATACACCATTTAAGTAGTCGCCCGGAAGTGTCGGGACGATGGAGTACCTGCCTTAGTGGTTGATCGGTCAGAACTTTGATGGAATGAGACTGGAAGTAGTGACGTAGTTTTCGTGAAGTGATTAGTAAACAGTATGCTAACTTTTCAAGTTTAGGATATCTGACTTCTGCCCCAGTAAACCTTTTACTGACGAAGTAAACTGGTCGTTGCGTGCGGTTGTCTTCCCTTACCAAGGCAGCGCTTAAAGCGTGAGATGACACAGCAAGGTATAGGTATAATTCTTCGCCTTCGCTTGGGGTCGAGAGTACCGGTGGTTTCTGGAGGTGTTCTATTAGGTTAAGGAAAGCGGTTAAGCCTACTTGAGTCGTGCTTGTCTACAGATATAAACTCCATAGCCTCTACAGGCTCGGCGGTGGCCTCCTCCTCTTTGTCCCTAGGGTCTAATTCGTTGAAAGGGTCGCTGGTGTATCGAAGAGGAGGGGCTTTCTTTAGTTGCTATGCTTCAAGGCTTTTTGTGCAGAGGGCAATCTCTACACCTTTCCCTTTATCTTTCCTGTGGTTATTGCGAAGTTCGGTTACATAGCAGTCTCGTGCAATATCCTGGTCTCCTTCCACTTCCCCTACCCCATTGTCTATTGGAAATTTCATTTTCAGGCACCATGGGGCTAGGACAATCTGTAAGTCAGATAAGGCTGGTCTTCCTAAGAAGGCGTTGTAGGCCGAATGGTTTTCTATCAGTACAAACGTTTGTTTCCTTACAACGGAGCGGGGATGGCTTCCAATCTCAACGAAGAGGTCCAGCCGCCCGAGGGGCATCTTCGCATCTCCAGTGAAACCGTGTAGTGGTTTATCGCAGGGAGATACATCCTTCATTGATAGCTTCATTTTGTCGAATGCGTGTTTGAACAGGATATTTACAGAGCTTCCAGTGTCTACCAGGATTCGGTAAACTTCGGCGGGACCGAGTCGGGCAGAGATAACCATGGGATCCATATGAGGGTACTGTCTTCCTTCTAGGTCGCGTTTACTGAATATGATGTCATCGCTTTCTTTCCTCTTTGGGTGGCGCTCTTCTATAACCGTATTGACACAGTCTTTATTGTCTCTAAGCAACTTCCCATATCTTTCCATCTCTCTCCAACTTCTGTCTGCGATGTGCGGACCTCCTGAGATAGTATGGACCACTATCTTATCTTGACTAGAGCTGCTAGCATTGTGGTTTCCTCTGTCGGTCCCTGGTGAGGGTAGCCTCGGGTTTTCACTGGCAGGGGCTGGAGTCCTGTCTTGACTTTTTACATAACGTTCCAGTTTCTTCCTTCTGATGTGTTCCTCAATCAGATCTCGGAGATGATGGCATTCATTGGTATCATGTCCGTGAGATTCGTGGAAGCGGCAGAATTTTCCAGACTTCTGTGCGTTATCTGATTCCTTCTTGTATGGTGGGCGTTTGTATCTAACTTCGCCTTGGGTGGCAAGGAAGATATTTTCGACGGTCTCGTTCAAAGGGGTGTAAGTGTCTTATCTTGGTCCTGGCCGATATAGGCGCTTTTCTACCTTCTTGCCCCCAGCATTGTCTCTGGAATCATTTCTTCGAACGTCCCTCGCCACAGCAGGGGCGTTGCCATGGGTTGTCTTACTTTGCTGTCCTGACTGCTCTTCAATGGCAGCATCCTCAAGCCTCATGTATTTCCCGGCTTCATGGAAGAAATCGGGTAAAGTAGCTGGTTTTTCTTTTGTCAATCTTCTAGCAAATTTAGTGTCTGGATGCACCCCACTGCAGAGGGCCATTAGGATAAGCTTCTCATCGGCATCTTGAACTGCGGCTGCTGTGGCATTGAATCTGGTTAGGTATTGCTGCAGCTTTTCTCCAGGTTTCTGTTTGACGCTGGATAAGGAATAAGCGTCCTTAGGTTGCTCCACATGGATGCGGAACTGACTGATAAATTTTTCTTTCAACATCTCCCATGAGCTGATGGATCCTTGGGGTAGATGACAGAACCAGGAGGTAGCAAGATCTGCTAAGAAGAGCGGAAAGCATTTGCATAGTACTCCCTCTGTTGCTCCACTCATGAGCATATGCTGCGTGTACCTCTGTAAGTGTACAACGGGATCGGAGGTTCCTTTGTAGGGTTCCATTGTTGGCATCTTCCATTCTCGGGGGGTGATAGCAATTTCGATATTGCGGGCGAAAGGGCTGGTTACCCTAGCGCCTATCCCTTGATCTCTTTGCTCCCGTTGGACACACTCTCTGAATAAGCGTGCTATCCTTTCATCAGAACTTGGAGCAGATAGAAATGAGTTTGGTTCTGTTCTGTGGGATTGATTCCGTCCAGACAACCTGTAGGGATGGTATCGTCTATCATTCCTCATATTTTCCAGTGGTTGCCTTTGATCTTCTGGGAGCATGCTTGGGTCAGCTACAGTTGGCCCTTGCCTTGATCTTCCCCTGTTGGGTTCTGATCTAAGCACTTCCTCGGGTCCAACTTCGGGCTGAACTCTAGCTCGGCCCCGTTCACTGGTGTTTCTGTAGTTAGGCAGCATGACAGGCTCAGCTACAGTTGACCTTTGCCCGGTACCTTCCCCGTTGGGTTCGGTACCAAACGTTTCCTCAGGCCTAACTTCGGGCTGTGCTCGGTCTCGGCTCCTACCACGGCTACTTCTGCCGTTAGCTCCTTCGAAGAAGGAAGACCTTTGCTGTCTCTGAGATCCTCCAGACTGGGACTCGCCCCATGATTCAGTGTTGCGGTTGGATTCTTCAGCGTCCCTCAAGCGTGACATGAGATGGTCCACCAAGGCTTCCTGCTGGGACGTGAAGCGGTTAGTTACTTCAACAACAACTCTGTCCAAATCTGCCCTAGTGATTGCTGCAGGCTGTTCTGTGGCAGGAGTGGTTGGGTTAGCCTGTCCTTCATTTGTTACCGTTGCTGGAGGAAGACGATTTACTTGATTCGTGACAGCTGGATCTGGAAGACTGCTGGATGCGATGTTTTTTCCTTTGTTAACATCTTTTCTCTGTTTGGGAGGCATGTTTTCCAAGTGGCGGACGATGCTGTTAGGAAAACTTGTTAAGTAGCTGAAGCTGAAGCTTCGAGCTTCTAGCTCTCAATGAAAGCACCAAAAATGTTTGCACAAAAAATGGACAAACACCTCAAAGTTGTATGATTTAGTAGATCTTATGTTATTCTTAGTAATTTGAGCGACTTATGCAAATACGTAAAAAACAGGGGTTAAACTGTAAAAAGACACGCAGATTTATAGTGGTTCAGCCAGAATGTGCCTACGTCCACTTTATATGTTATTTCTCTTGTTCTGTTATGATTACAAGTACAAAGCTTTGGTACAAGTAAAAGAAAGTTGTTTGAAGAGTTCCTTCCGTGCTTGAGCTCTCAAACTTGTCCCCATTGTTGTACCCCTACCCCTCTATTTATAGAGTGAGGCCGGGGGTAGGGGTCCAGGATATGTATAGTTGCTGATGGGCCTGGGCTGATGTGATCTGGCCTGGCACATCTGGTTCGGTGTCCTCTGGTTCGGTCGTTCTTGGGGAGCTTTGGTAGAGGTTGGATCGGTGGGGCTTCATTCGGCATGGATGCTCGGTGGATCTGGTCCGGTGGTAGATAGGGAGTGGGTTGATTCGGTGGAGCTTCATTCGGTGGTGAGACTTGGTTCGGTGGGGGTGATGCCGAATGTGTTGGTTCGGCGAGGTGCTGGAAGAGGCAGTTGATTCGGCAGCATGGGGAAAGAAGGTGGTTCGGTAGCATGTCTTGGACCGGTGGCGAATGAGTGGGGCATGTGGTTCGGTACGTACTTGGTTTGGCAGGAGCTAGAAAGAGTTGGTTTGATATTGAGATGGAGAGATTCTAGTTCGAGCGTTTGGTTGATTAAGTGTTTGAAAACTTGGCCAACACACCTAAAAAGGAAAACAAATTAAAAATCAGAATTACATTTAATCTGAAAATAGCTTAGGATAATTCATCCTAACTTTGTCTTCTAATTCCCATGTGCAATCACTAGTATCAAGACTCCACTGTACCTTCACAAGTTTCAGAGATTTATTCATCAATTTCTTCACATCTTTTGCCAAAATTCCCACGAGATCCTTCTCATAAATCAAATTAGGATTTATCTGCACTTGGGTTGGGGTCTCAAGAATTTTTGCCTTGTCATGGACCCATCTACTCAGTTGTGATACATGCAAAACATCATGCATCCCTTGCATGTTTTCTGGTAATTCCAACTTGTATGCCATGGAACCAATTCTTTCTAGAATTTATATGGCCCAATATATCTTGGGGTTAACTTGCCTTGTTTCCCAAACCTCAATACATTTTTCATGGATGATATTTTGATGAAAACAAAATTTCCTACTTCATATTCCACCTGCTTCTTTTTCATATCTGCAAATTTCTTTTGCCTACCTTGAGCTGCTGCCATTCTTCTCCTTACCAACTCAATTTTCTCTTTAGTTTCTTGTATGTACTCAGGCCCTAAAATAGCTCTTTCCCCTGCTTCTACCCAACATACTGGTGACAAACATGGCTTGCCATATAAGGCTTCAAATGGAGCCATTCCTATGGTGCTTTGATAGCTGTTATTGTATGTAAATTCAGCTAAATGCGGATAGTCTTCCCAGTTGCCTCCAAAATCCAGTGCACATGCCCTTAACAAGTCCTCGAGAACCTTGTTCACCACCTCAGTCTGCCCATCTGATTGTGGATGGTAGGCAGTGCTTAAGCATAATTCACTTCCCATGGCTTCTTGAAAACTTCTCCAGAATCTTGAGGTGAAGATGGTATCCCTATCACTCACAATATTTTTGGGAATGCAATGCAATCTTACCACCTCTTTCACAAATACTTGTGCTAACTTTGGAGCATTCCTTTCTAATTTAACTGGGATGAAATGTGCCACTTTAGTTAGTCTATCAACTATTACCCATATGCTTGTGTTTCCTCTTTTAGATATAGGCAGTCCATCTATGAAATCCATAGATATATCTTCCCACTTCCACTGTGGTATGCTAAGAGGTTGCAACAACCCTGATGGCTTCTGTGTTTCAGCCTTGACTTGTTGGCAAGTCATACATTTTGCGATGTATTTGGCCACATCTGATTTCATTCCCTTCCACCAGAAATCTCTTTTTAAGTTTTGATACATCTTTGTACTGCCTGGGTGTATGGAGTATTTGCTTCTATGATATTCATTCAATATTTCCTCCTTCAACTCCATGTTTTCTGGCACACATATTCTATTCTGGTTTCTCAAATAACCATTTTTATCAATATGGTAATTTATCACTTCCTCCCCCTTTAGTATGAGAATTTTCTTCTCCAATAAGTTTGTGTCTTGTTCTTGCATTTTTCCTACCTTCCAAATTAAATCTGATTGAACTGTCATCAAGCTTAACTTCCCTATATTCTCCTGTGCACCATGCACATGTACATCCATGTGCACACAGTCTTTCTCTCCAATTTCTAATTCAGCAAGAAAGGACAAGTCTTTAAATTCTTCTATCATTATCATGGCTAACTTAGCATGTTGTCTACTTAGAGCATCAACAACTTTGTTTGCTTTACTTGCTGTATAGAGTATATCTAAATCATAAGCAGCTAAGAACTCCACCCATCTATGTTGCCTCATGTTTAAATCTTTTTTGTGAAAATAAATACTTTAAAGACTTGTGGTCAGTGTAAAGTTCAAACTTAGTGCCTAACAAATAATGTCTCCAAAGTTTCAAAGCATAGATCACAGCTGCTAATTCAAGATCATGTGTGGCATACCTTACTTCATGGGGTTTAAGTTGTCTGGATGCATATGCAATGACTTGGCCTTGTTGCATCAACACTGCACCCAAGCCAAATCCACTAGCATCAATATATACCACTAATTCTTCATTTCCCTGGGGTACTTTCAGAATTGGAGCATTCACCAATGCCTCCTTCTACTGTTCAAAAGATTTTTCACACTTCTCTGACCAAACAAAAGCTTGGTTCTTCCTGGTTAAGTTAGTAAGTGGTGTAGAAATTTTTGAAAAGTCTTTTATAAATCTCCTATAATATCCTGCCATCCCCATAAATGATCTCACTTCACTCACTGTGCTAGGCCTCTTCCATGCTTGAATAGCCACTACTTTATTGGGGTTTACAGAAATCCCTTTGGCAGAAATGACATGGCCAAGGAAATGTACTTCCTCTTTCCAAAATACACATTTTGAAAATTTTGCCTTTAAATCTTTTTCCCTTAATCTAGACAAAACCAGGTGCAAATGATTTTTATGTTCTTCCACTGTTTTGGAATAAATTAAAATGTCATCTATAAAAATCAGCACAAACTTGTCTAAATATTCTCTAAAAGTTCTATTCATTAAATCCACAAAGTATGATGGTGCATTAGTCAAACCAAATGGCATAACCAGAAATTCATACAACCCATACCTAGTTGACTCCCCCATCTTCATTTGATGAAAACCAGATGCTAAATCTAGTCTAGAAAATACTTTTGCCTCTGCTAATTGATCAAAAAGATCATCTATTCTTGGCAATGGGTATTTATTTTTAATAGTTACTTTGTTTAATTCTCTATAATCTATACCGAGTCTTAAGGAGCCATCTTGTTTCTTAACAAATACCACTGGTGCTCCCCAGCAAGAATTACTTGGTCTTATAAAACCCTTTTCTTCCAATTCTTCTAACTGTTTCTTTAATTCTTTTAGTTCATTTGGCCTCATTCTAGTTGGCTTTTTAATCACTGGGCTTGCTCCTGGGACTAGATTGATTTGAAACTCTACTGGTTTATGGTGTGGAACACCCTTAACTTCTCCAAACACATCCAAGTATTCATTGACTATGGGAATTTCTTCAATGGTTAATTCACTGAAATCTTTTTCTGAGTCAACTAAATGATATAGTTTTCCTTCCTTAGCTACTTCACATAAAACTGTGATTTTCTGACCTCTAGAATTTTGCAATGAAATGGTGGATGAGTCTAAATTAATTATGGCTTTAAATTGCCTTAACCAGCGTACCCCCAATATAACACTTATATTTGTGTAATTCAAAACATATAAATTGGAAATAAAAGTATTTCCTCCTATGTTTAATTCCACATGCATACAAATCATGTTTAAAACACTAGAACTCCCCAGTGGACTTTGTATATGCAATGGGGTTTCAACCAATATGCAATTTAGTTTTAGCATTTTAACTAGTTCATAAGAAATCAAAGAGTGAGTTGCCCCAGTATCATATACTACTACTATGGGTATGGTACAAATAAGTAATGTACCTTCCACTTGGCTATGGTTTTCAGTATTACTCTCCATTGTGGCTTTGCTTTTGCCTTCCAAATTTGCCAATTTCCCTTGCTGTTTATACTCAGGACAATTCCTCTTCATATGCCCCTCTTTCCCACATAGATAGCACTTGAAAGCTCCTCCTTTCAATTCTGGACACCTAGGCTTGATATGCCCTTCCTTTCCACACTGATGGCACACAATTTTCTTCTTGGTTTCCTTAGCTTTGACATCTCCAGTGCCTTTGTTATTGACCTCTTCCTTCTTCTTATCATAAGGGTGATATCTCCCCTTACCCTTCTTGGTGTTATTGTTCTTAAAATTTCTGAACTTCTCCCTCTCTTTGTCATGCTGCTCTAACCTCAAAGCCAAGTCTATTACTTGATCAAATGTCCTGTAAGCATAAGGTAACATGGCTCTGCTAATTCCTGGGTTCAAACCCTTAATGTATCTATCATTCTTGGATGCTTCATCTGCCACAAGCATTGCTCCATATGTGGAAAGCCCCTCAAACTTTTGAGTGTATTCAGTGACACTCATAGTTCCTTGCCTAAGTCTAATAAATTCTTCTAGTAAGGTGGTCTTAGCTGATGCTGGTACGAATCTTGCTTCCAACATCTCCTTAAATTGATTCCAAGTGATTTCATTCTCACCTCTCCCTGCAATGATTACTTCCCAACAGCTTAAAGCTGCTCCTTTCAGCTGTCTTGAAGCCACTTGCCTCTTCCTTTGATCATCAAGCTGCATGTCATTGAAAATCCTATCCAATGTTCTCAACCATGCTTGAATTTCCATAATACTTTATGTCCCTTCAAAGCTTTTGCCTCCTAAATGAGTATAAGTCTTGAGTAATTTGGAGAGCTCTTCATGAGGATTTTCTTGCCTTTGTCCTACCCCATCCCTAAATGCTCTCACCAAATCTTGCAGATTGACCATTGGTGGTGCATTGGAGGATCCTGCTCCCTGATTTGGTGGTCTTCCTACCATAATTTGCTAATAATAATTAACATAGCTGGTTAGATTTATATACATATATATTTTTTTATACTCAAACTTGATCATCCAGTGATCAATCCCTACAAAATATTTTACTTATACTTTGTTTCTTAATTAAGTTTTTAATTTCATAGAAAGATTTGATTTTAATTTTCAACTATGTTTTAGTAACATAGCTCTGATACCAAATGAAATGACCCTCTCTTTTTAGACCTTAATTTGTAAGGAATTTTTTTTTACATAGATATATATATATATATATGAGATATACATATACATATTTCTGAAGCCTAGAGTCATTTTTTTTCAAACAACATATATCCAGGATCAAAACAATTAACCAATATAAATATATCAGTACATTCACAAAGATATGCACATACATGTGAGGATGTATATGCCTCTCTTGTTTGAATCAGAGTTCTGGAAAACAAGAGGATATTGGATTGATTGAATTTAATCAATCCATACATAGTTCAGTGTTATATGCAATAAAAATTCCATTCTTGCATGAATACCTATACTTATATTATTATTTTTTAAACTCCTGATTGTTTGCTAATTCTCTAAGGAATATAAATTCTAGAAACCAGATAATTGTGATATGATTGTCTATAAATTAATGGTTTGGTGCTTGGGTTCTGAAAAATGATAGAAGTGTTTATCATTATCCAAGTTTGATTTTTCTTATAAAATCTGTCTAGAATACAGGCTCTTTTCTGGAATAGTTTTAAGTGATCTAACACATTCAACATCTTGATTCATTGATGTCGGTATGCTTTAAATTAAATGAAGTGCAAACTTGAGTGGGTTTCCTGTAACCATGGGTGTCAATCACATGGTTCAACCAGACTCTTTGTTCTAGTGTAACCCATCTGGTCTTAAAATGCATTTTGATTAAAACCTGAGTGATATGGAATTAAGATTCCTATTAAAAATACAAAGGAAAAGGTGTGTTAATATCTGTACCAAAACATGTTTATGTGTGTATATAACTGCAACTATTTTGGATCTGGCTTTCAACTCCCATATCACAAATTTTTCTTTATTTAAAAATAAGGCATGAAACATTTGTATAAAACAAGTTGAATTTGTGGAAAACATTACAGTCATATAAAGACATTCTCCCTATGATTATTATCTTTTGTATAGATATGCCATGGAAGAAAAATAAAACCATTTAATTCTTCTGAGAATCAACTATCCAGATTTTCCCAAAACTTAAATCCTTTCCAAAGACTCCAGATTGACTAGTACATTTATAAAATGTAATCATTCAATTTTAACATAGTGTTCTTGCTGAATCCACTTACAAGATTTTGATTAACTGCTTTAACATATTTTAACTAGATTTATAGATTCCAGATACAAGTCAGTCTCTTAACAAAATACTTAACCAAACATCCAACCGATATTCAACACTTAATACAAGTAGCAATTTAAAGTATCAATACATGCAGATTTCAACATTTAGGCTCTTATCTAACTAAGTTTAGCATGCTATAATCTTCTTCTCAAAGCCTTGCTCCTACTCCTACTTAGTTGCTGCAATCCCTGAAAATGCATTTGAAGCTGCCCCATATTAAATGAGACACACCATATGCCATTAGCACACTAGGGTCAGACACATGTCTGGTATGAGAAAATCCACAAAAAAAACAGTTTACAAAATCAAGTTAAAGTTAAAACAGGGATATATGTATATAACTCTGCCTTTAGAAAACAAGTAATTCATGTGTGCACATTCTGTGTCAGTGTGCAGGTGCACACTTAAGTCTGCCCTTCCAGAAACCTCAAGAAGACATGGCACATTCATACATTCATATAATTCAATCATGAATCAAATAAACATCCATACAAACAAGGAAATCACCCAAAATGAATTAAATCATTTATTCACAATCCAGATTTCATTCTAGGAAAACTCTAGTTCCTTTTTATATCAAATTCTTTTACTTTGATATATTTATCTACCTTGGTCTCATCTGCAATTAACTGAATCAATGGACACACTGTAATGAACTAATTCACTCCATTACACAAAGATCTCAGGACTTAAACAAGCCATGTGTCAACTTGTATTACTCAAGAAAACAAGTCATTCCTGCAGTGTTCTTGACCCCAATTTCCTAATCAGGTTTAAGTTAATAATAACTCTTTTGATTTTTCATGACTAAACCATTCAATGATCCATTTCACTAACTAAAACATCCATATCATGGCATCTCATATTATTCATAACCAAACAGAGACAAACAGGCAAACAACCATTGGTGACTAAATAAATAAGATTCTGTATGTATATATATATATATATATTCTAGTATTTTTTAAAAAAGGGGTATAGGCAACTAACATTGGCTTATGGCTTTTGAGAGAGTTTTTCCTTTTGCAAACATTTGTGCTTGAGTTAAACTCAGAATGACCTAGTTTCACTGAATCACAAAATTTGTTTGCTATGCATATGAACATTTATATTTTTTTTCATTAAATCAGGAGCATCAGCACATAGGCAACCCTATTGCACCCCTAATTCCTTTTTTTCTCAAGCCTCAGCACTTATACATGAGTATATTGCAGCTCAACATTGTTTACATCTTTCTGGGTTGAGCCAAAACCAATACTACTTGCCTATTTTCAACATTTTATTTTCTGGGTATTTGTTTATGTTCCTAAACATTAACATATCAGAGATCTGGGTTTATAAAACATATATGTATACTAACAATACTTAAAACTTTCATATAATAAAACAAGTAGAACAACCAAAGAGAATCAAAACATTTTCAGTTCTAAAATCACAGATAAGCATTCACATATGAAAATACACTTTCAAGAAAATTACTTATAACTGGCTGCCTACATTAGGACTTATTGCCTTAGATTTTGAGTGAGTTTTCTCACCTAGCTCTCTTTTACTTCCTAGTTGACTGGTAAGCCTCTGCCTTCAAATCTTTTCTTCACTTGTATTGTATTTATATGATATCTATATATTTTTTTCTCAAGAGCTATATCCGGGAAGAAGAAGGTTTCTCCTCTTCACTGCCTATTTATGCAGGGTTTTTCTTAGGGTTTAAGGCACTAGCTAAAGACATTTTTGCCCATCAGAAATTATTAAACCCAAAATCTTACCCTCCCCGGCTTGGGTTTGTAAAGAGAAAGTGGTTATATCTTTTGGTTATTTTCAGAGATTTTCTTTTCCAGAAATTACTTTTCCTTTTTGTCTATTATCATGCTAAAAGTGTGACTTGATATTATTATTTATCAAACATCCTTCCAAATTCTGTCTATACAAAACACTTCTCTGTTTTATCTTATTTTTTCTATTTTCAGCTTTGATTTAAATAGTATGTACTTCCTTTATTTATTTATAAGAGGATTTCTTCTTTTTCTTTCTGCCCATATTTAAAATATGTTTGTATATTTTATTTTGCTGATTTGAACTCTAGTACCTTATTAACATATCTATATATATGTATATAAGTCTTACGAAATAATTAGTACACACACATATGTATATATATATATATTTGTACATTATTCTGTACTGACACACACATGCACATGTACACTCAAAAAAAATATTCAGTAGCATCCATATATATATTTATTTATTTATGCATATAGATTTTAAGGATAATATTTCCATACACATCAATCATGTGTTCATTCTTAGCATTCAGGAATTAAGCTCTAGTTCATGTGCATTTCCTGTGCACACATGTACACACATACAGATACACTATATCAAGCTATATCAATTCCCTTTAAAATTTGTTTAAAAAATATTTTAAACTTATTTATATTTTTCAGAATAAATTCCTAAAATATTGGGTCATTACACTTAATAAATTGATTTAAATTGATTATTTGAAATGATAATACTTGATTTATCATTCTATAAATGAATTTATAAATTTGATTTGGGAGCTGAAATGAATTTAAATCAAGAATTTGAGAATTTAATTTCTAATGGTTTCAAACCTTGTGTTTAAATTTTTAAAAGGACATATTATTTAAAGTACTTTTGAATAGAAATTTGTTTCCAAAGAATTTTAAAGTTTTAAAATTTTAGTGCTCTTCTCTTTGTCGCTGGAAAATAATTTCGGTGATGACCGCGGCATCATCGACGTTCATTTTCGAGTTTCGAAGTGAAGAAACCATTCTATAGTTTTGCTATAGCTTTGTTTTAGGAAATTTGTTTGATTTGAATTTCTAAAAGATGATTTCATTTATAATATATATAGAGATATGATTTAAATTTGATTTGACAAATTATGTACATACATTTATTTATCTCTAAATGGTTTGAAAGGAATCGGAAATTTTATTCTTAAATTCTATCTTAAATGATAACTTCAAGTATAAAGAAAAAAAATCAAAATTTTGAATAAATATTCAAGCTTGAAATGATTGAATTAGAATGTTTATATTGTATATTAATTTTAGAAAGTTTTATTTGTATGATTCTCAATTGCATTCCAATATAACTTACCTTTATTTTTAGAAGTTAACAATGTAATTGGATAATATACAGTAGAAAAAGACTTTATAAATAAAATTTGAGTGGTTATAATAAATATTATACACTTAAATTTTAGTTATAAAAAGATTAACGGAGGTAAAATAGACTAAAAGGTTAATTGAATAATTTACAATATAAATGATGTTAAGGGAATTAGGAATAAATTAAAACAGTTATAGTAGGTGTAAGTATATTTAACATAGGTGATAAAATATATTGAGAGGAATAAATTTAATTTTAATTAGGAATAAAGAAGAATTAAATTTATTGAATGTTATACACTTAATTTTAATCAAATCCATGATTTTTAAAATCTTTGGTTTAAGAAATTAGATGATAAGATAATGAAATTAGAAATAGTTCATATTTATTTAACTTGTGTAAAATTAATTATCAATTTAAGTTGAAATCTCCATGGTTTCAAACTTATTATCTTATTTTGTTTTCCAAACTATCTTTGGGTGTCCTTATTTTCCTTATCATGCTACAGACTGGTATAGGTGTCTTTCTATGACCTTTCTGTTTAGAAATCTTTCTATAATCTTTGATGATCTTTGGTACTCAATTGAATCTTAGCATTGATTGCCATCCACAGACCGTCGGTCAAGCGGAAAGGGTGAATTAGATTCAAGAAGATCTTTTCGTGCTTATATTCTTGATTCTGGAGAATCTTGGGAAGATCACCTCCACCTTGTTAAACTTACCTATAACAATAGTTATCAAGTATAATTTCATTCTCCTTGTCATCTTGTCTTAATCCTATTTCACTCTATCTTTTTCTATGCTTTCCCGTAACTCATTCCTTTTCGGGGACGAAAAGTTTTGAGTGGGGGAGACTGTAACAACCCTAGATTTTGGCCTATATTTTTAAATTTTAATTTATTTTATTTTGAAACTATTTTAAACTTGTTTGATTTCAAACATTTCATTTTTTTTAAAATAAATGTTAATTATTATGTGAACAATAATTTCAAACTAGTATAAATTGGTTATTTTACTGAAAAGTGAATTTCTGTTCAAACTGTTCAATCTTTGGCTTTTAAACTTCAAATTTTAATTATTTAAATTCTTAAATTTTATCTTTTATTATGAAAATAGATACAATAACATGAATACTTCTTTTCATTTCGTTGGAAACGGAATTAAATTGTGAAAGTTATGTATATTTCAATATTGTGTGCAAACTAATTTATTTAGCAACATTGTCTATTTTAAATTTTATAAATTATATTTTTATTGTCATATTTTGTTTTAATATGTGTTAATATTTTATTTCATGTCTTTAAATATTTTAAAGTGATAAAATAATTTTTCCAAAGCTTATTGAATTTATTTTCTATTTTTAAAGGCTAGTTTCTATTTTTCTACTATTT
This sequence comes from Allium fistulosum, assembly GCA_030737815.1. Lineage (NCBI taxonomy): Eukaryota > Viridiplantae > Streptophyta > Magnoliopsida > Asparagales > Amaryllidaceae > Allium > Allium fistulosum. The sequence goes on from CM060902.1 coordinate 244,842,752, forward strand.
TCTTCAATTAAATTATATTTAATTAAAATTTATTTATTCATTTTGTGAATGCATTTTTTACTTTATGCTATTATCTTTATTTATAAATATTTTCTAAGTCCATATAAATCTTTCAAAGTTTATCCTGTTTATTTTCAAATTTTCTAGACTAGTTTTCATTTTTGTGCTATTTTCTTATTTTAATCATATATATATTATTACTTATTTATTTATATTTTATATTTTTGTTACATTTTCGAATTTAAACTGAATTTATAATTATTTTCAGTTATTTAAACTTATATAAAGAAATAAAGGAAATTTGAAAAGGTTTATGACTTTTGATTTTCCTAAGGCCTTTTATATTCCACCTTTTCACATTTTAACCTAACTTTTCATTCAATTGCAGCAATAACTCCTCACTATCTTCAGCCGACCACTCCCATCTTATTTTCACGTGAATTATCTTTCTCATCATCAAAAATTTCGGCCATCTTCATTGTGGAAAAGTTTGGTAAATTCTATTTCTTTTTCATCTTTTTCTTCTTGTTTTCTATTGAAATTTGCATCTTGTTCTCTACCTTCATAGCTTGGCTCCTCCTCAACCAGATCTGGACCGACCACCACCACCCTCTTCCTCTGACCATCAGCCACCCTAGTCCACCTCCTCCCTAGGCCGAGCAAGCCCAAGGCAAAGATCAACACAAAAATCCAAAAAACCCATCACATACTATGCAAACCAAGCCTAGAATTGCAACATTACCTTCCATCACCTTCTACCACCTTTAGCCGCCACCACCTCCACCACCACCACCTCTGGCCTGACCTCCACCCTCTGCCATGTCACCCACCACCTCCTGGAGCCACTGGCCGTGACCCACAACTTCTGGCCATACCAAACAAGAGCAAACAAATGATGTATGTTGCATAGTTTTAGCCATGTACACCTAGTTTTATGCACCTAGACTAAACCCACCTTTGTTAACACATGCTAGGCCGACCTTTAGGAACCCAAACCAGATCCAAACCATGCCTTTAGCCGTGCCATTTCAAATCTAGAGCTGAAGCATAGATGGTAGAAAGCAAGTGCAAACACTTTGGCTTTGTTTCATGCATTCATTTCTATCATTGTTTATGTATAATTTGAGTTGAAAACTTATGTTATATATACTTGTTTTGTTTGCATGTGTGTAAGGAGATTTATCTTTGGCTCTCTCACTCAAATCATTGTCGTGTTATCGTGCCTTTGAAGTTCCTTGTTTGTGCAATTGGTTGTCATCTCTAGCTTAAACAAGTGAGTAATTCTCACTAGACGATGTGTACTTATATAACTAGTAAACTGACACCATTTGAATCTGTAAAATTATATCATCCTGTTATAACTGTTATATTATGATCATATAATGTTTACCCCTGTTATTACATATGTTATATCATCTATTACTGTTATATGATGTTATTCTGTTCATTTTATCAGTTTATCACACTACAAGTTCCCTATAGATTAGGTTCACTATGGGTTGAAATGATACATACCCGAACGGACTTTAGAATAGGGAAAGATCGTTATGGGCTGAAATGATAAGCCTGAGTGACTTTTTATTTATTTTATTTAACTTGGTATTGCGGGTTTGAAATGATAGAACCCGGTTTTTCTTTATAAATTACGGATTGAAATGATATATATCCATATCACTTGACCTAGGCTAGAAAATTTTATACAGACCCGTGGTTTATATATTTTTCTGAACTTTTTAAAATATTTTAAAAATGTAAATATTATTATATTTTGATTTAAATTTTTTTTAAATGATTTCTATAAAATATTTGTGATTTTCTACAAATTAATTAAGTGAATTAAGTAAATGGTGAAGTAGAATTTGAAATATAAGCTAATTTTGGAATTTATGATTTTGTTTATAAATGGAATTTATGTAAAGTAAGAAAATATGACAAATTTGATTTAAAAGATGAATTTAATTATTTTATTAAAGAATAATAATTTTTAAAAGTGTTAATGATTTTGTATAAATTAAAATATAAAATAAATGAATATTTAAGCTGAATTTGGAAATATAACTTAAATTGAATTTTGTGGAATTTGTTTAAAAGTGAAATTTTAATTACGTAAAATAAATGGAAATAAGTTATATTTTGGAAATTTAAACTTAGTTGTTAAGTTAATAATTTAATTAAAGAAATGAAAATTTAATTGTTATTTAATTTGATTTTTGTATGGAAATTTGACTTTATAAAATCATAGAAATAAAAGTATTTAAATGATTGTTTTTAAATGTGAAAATATATGATTTTATAAGTTAAAATGATTTATATTAAAATTTAATTATGTGTGAAATTGTAAATAAAACGCTGAATTTGATTTGACAGCATTTTTGAAATGTAATGTAAAGATATTACAGCATTGGAAAATGCTGTAGTTGTTTAAAATGAACCAAATAGCAAATTTGAACTAAGGGTTATTATAGCACTTTGTTAGTGCTATAGTTGTTAAATTTAACTAAAATTTTAATTGAAACTAAATTAAGATATTACAGCATTTTAAATGCCGTCGTCGTTAATGAACTGTTTTTAAACATAACATTTCGTAGCATTTTCTAAGTGCTGCGAAAGTTAAATTTTCTTTATTTAATAAATTCAAATGAATAAATGATCTTTGAAAAAGATTAAATTTTGGAAATTAAATATTTAATTATTAAATATAATGAATTGACTTTAAATGGAATAGTTGATTTGAAAATACAACTATTTTGAAATATGATTAAATGGTATTTAAATTTAAATTAAATAGATGATATTTTGAAATGATATTTTGATATTTTGAAATGAATTTGAAATGATATTAAATCTTGGAATAAATAATTGAAGTTTATATTAGTATGAAAAATATTTGGTTTACTTGTAATTTGAATCTATTTAAAAGATATTAGACTTATGAAATATAGGATAATAAAGCTTTGGAATTTATTTTATAATTTGAATAGTTATTTTGTGGATTAAATCTATATTTGAAATTTATAAGATTTGAAATGGTCTATGGAAATTTAATTGAAATAAATGATTGAATTGAATTGAAACTTTGGAAATTGAATACTTGATTTGAAATATAATACTTACACTTTTAAATGAATTTAAATGAATTAATTTGTTGGAATATAAATTATTTAAAGGTGACTTGAAATGATAATAAATGAAGGATATCTCTGAATTTAAAAAAAGGTATTTAAAGTTGAATATTTGGATTTGAACTCAAATGATGATTTGAAATGAAGTTTTGGAAAGTTATGATATTTTGATATATTAAAATGACTTGAAATGAAGTTTGAAAGGATATGATATTTTGATATATTAAAATGATTCGAAATGAAGTTTGAAAAGATATGATATTTTGATATATTAAAATGATTCAAAATGAAGTTTGAAAGGATATAATATTTTGATATATTCAAATGATTCGAAATGAAGTTTGAAAGGATATGATATTTTGAGATATTAAAATGAGTTGAAATGAAGTTTGAAAGGATATGATATTTTGATATATTGAAATGATTTGAAATGAAGTTTTGAAAAGATATGATATTTTAGATATATTGAAATGGTTTGGAATTTGATTTAATCTTTATTTTTGATAAAGATTTGGATTTGAAATGATATTTGATTCAAAATATAAACTGTTTTAAATTTATAACCACGGGTTATAATAACGATTGGTTGTTAAAGAGACCGGGATCAGATATGGACATACTCTCTGTCGATACCGAAAACCACTTTGACAACTGTGTACACGGTGGAGTTTCCAGAATGAAGTAGGATGGTGACGACGATCCTAAGGTATATACGTGGACCCAACTCCCGTGAGTTGGCATAAGGTGGCTAAAACAGGAGCGATTGATGGACCAAGGAGGTAGCACCTCTAATCGGACACACTTCTTCGATACCATTCTATTACTTGTGATTGATTTGGTGCACACCCTTGATTTAGGAGTGTTGTTCGAGGTGGGCGGTAGTGGCTGCTATGCGTCACCACCAGTCCGGATGCGTAATTGGTATATCTACCCTGGCATTGCCTTGTGTGCCGTGTCACCTACCATATCGAGCTTTACTACGATTTGTGATTTCTCCCGTAGCCTGTGGAGTATCGAGGGTAACCCCCATTTTGGGAGTATGCTAATACTGGATAGACTACTGGGACTATTACGTGTTAAGGAGAATATTGGGTCACTCCTTAATGCTATTTAAAAGTATGTTTATTTTATATTAGACATTATTATAATAGCGAATATTACTACATAGTAGATAATTTAACGGATCCTTAAAGAATGGGCGATCCCAAGCATTCTTTAAGTTACTTGTACCTTTATTACAGTTCACTTGAGTTGGTTTACATTATATAAGTATATATTGTCCTGACTCGAGTGTTTTGTGTTTTGCTTTACGCTCGAGTCAGCCTGAGTTATTCACAGATTTGGATTTCCACTCTCTTGGAGATTTGAATCGCTGGAGATTATCTGCTTGTCTTGTCCTATCTATTTCAGTTCTGTTGTTCTATTTAGCTTGTACTTGGTTATCATATTGAGACTTCTGTTGTACTTTATGTCTTCTGTTGTATCTTATTTAACTCTGATATATTTACATAGTAGCTTCATGAACTACTATTTCTTTTACTTTCGCTGCATTATTTTACTCTGTGTCTGTGATCTATGATTTTATTTATTTACTGTATATTCTGAGTTTTGCCAAATATAAATTAACAATTCGGTATTTTGAGCAATTCAAGTCCGACATGTGCGGATGCGAATGGTTGAAAATACCGAGTCGTTGCATATATATATGAAATTATCGAATTTAGTTTTTGAAATGTTGAATATTTAAAGTTTTGAAATTTATTGAAATTTGAATGGTTTATTTTGTGGTTCAAATCTGTATTTGAAATCGTTTATTGAGAAACTAAATTTTGTGGAAATTGATGAATTTAGATTTAATTTAAATTTGAATTTTGGAATTTAAGTTGATTTGAATCGATTTGTGAAATTTGAGGAAACTATTTTATATTTTACTTTATAAATTATTTTAATATAAACTATTTTAATATAAATCATTTTCAATATAAATTATTTTAATAGAAACTATTTTAATATACTAACTATTTTATTATAAACTATTTTAACTTATAACTATTTTATATAAACTGTTTTATTTTATAAACTATTTTATTATATATAATATTATTAATATCTAAACTGTTTTAAGGAAAGTGTTTTGAATTTCAAGGTTTTGATTTCCAAAGTGTTTTGATTTTAAAAGACTATGATTTCGAAAGCGTTATAACTTTGGAAAGTGATATGATTTTTGGAAATGGATATATTTGAAGTGAAAATGATATCATATTGATTTGGTTTTTTTGAAATGAAAATGATATTTTGGTTTTGAAGTATAAACTACTTTGAAATGACCGCGGTGTTAAAATAACGATTGGTTGTTAAAGAGACCGGGATCGGATATGGGCATACTCTCTGTCGATACCGAAAACCACTTTAACAACTATGTACGCGGTGGAGATTGCAGAATGAAGTAGGATGGTGGCGACGATCCTATATGAGGTATATACGTGGACCCGACTCCCGTGAGTTGGCATAAGGTGGCTAAAACAAGAGCAATCGACTGGCCAATGAGGTAGATCCTCTTATCGGACACACTCCATCGTATGCCATTCTATTAATTTGTGATTGATTTGGTGCGCACCTTTGATTCGGGAGTGTGGCTCAAGGTGGGCGATTGCTGTGGCTCTGCGTTACCACCAGCCCGGAAGTGTAATTGGTATATCTACCTTGGCATTGCCTAGTTATGCCGTGTCACCTACCCTAGCGCGCCTTTTACGAGTTTGATTTGTGTCGTAACTATGGAGTATCCTCTAGTAGCTCTAGTTTACGGGGTATTACGGTACTGTATAGAATATTGGCACTATAAAATGTGTTAAGGGGGATATGGGTAACGCCTTAACGCTATTTTAATAGTTACTTTATTATAGACATATCATAATAGCGTATATTACTACATAGTAGATAGTTTAACGGATCCTTAGAGGATGGTTATCCCAAACATCCTTTAAGTTACTTGTATTTCAATTGATATTTCACTTGAGTTGGAATTATTGATATAAGAATGTTATTCCTGACTCGAGTGTTTTGTGTTTTGCTTTACGCTCGGGTCAGTCTGAGTGGCTCAGTGTTCGAGACTCGCCTTTGGAGTTGGAGCTTCGCTTGGAGATCCATCTATGGATTCTGCTTTCAGTTATTCAGATGATTCTAGTGATGTATTCAGATTTTGTATTTGACTATTGTATTGAGACATCTATGTATTCAAGACTTCTGTTGTATCTTGTTTAACTCTGTTATATATATATAGTAGCTTCATGTACTACTATTCTTTTGTTTATGCTGCATTATTGTTATATTACTCTGTGTCTATGATTCTGTGATTATTTATTTACTGCATATGTTGAGTTTTTGCCAAATTTAAATTAACAATCTGATATTTTGAGCAATTCAAGTCCGACATGTATGGATGCGAATGGTTGAAAATTTCAAGATGTTACATAAGGTATTAGAGCTCTGGTTTTAGGAAAAACTTAGCATATGTAGTAAATTTGATTACAGAATCACTTTCGTTCGAGCTTGAATTTCTTCCTTTGATTCGGTTTCCATTGAATTTTGGAACTCTCCCTTTCATTCTGAGAACCATTCTTGTCTTCCCCTATCCAAATTCTTCTTGATTGTGGAGTATCCCATAACTACACTTCGAATGATCTCTATAATAAATCGGCGGTGCAGCCAATCTTTGAACGATTTGTAAAGGGGTGAAAGTCCTTTACAATAGACATCGATTCACCGAAGATTTCTGTATCGTCGGTTTAGATTCTACTATCTCTTACTATGCTCGAATTCTATCTCTGGTGATCAGATGTCGAGTTGCATCTGTATTCTGCATCGATCTTATTCTTGAAGTCACGGTTGACCCGGTTAAGCTCGTCCGTGATTGATCTCAGTATATCCATCTTCCTATTTTGAAAATTTAATTATTTTATCTCCAGCTCAAGTCTATCTTCTTAGCTAAAATTCTTTTGATTAGAGTCCCCTTGTATTTAAATCTCTATCCTTGATTTGAAATCCATTATCGAATCATCGAGTGAGGGAGTGTATTTGAAATTTATATAAAATGTTTTATGTGTTGTGTTGTTTGAGTTATTGATGTTGATTTGGGTTTTAGATCGATTCGTCTGATCAATGCTATCGATAGAAATTCCAAAACACTTGAACAAAGCAAATTGACACAATACTATTTTCAAAAATTGGGTATTATTATATATATATATATATAAGTAAATTTTCTGGAATTTAATAAGTTAATTAAATTAGTTGTTTGGAATGATAATATTTGATTATCATTTATTGTTCTACAAATGAATTTATAAACATGGTTTAGAAATTGATTTGGGAATTGAAATGAATTTAAATTTAAGAATTTGAGAATTTAATTTCCGGTGATTTCAAACTTTGGCTTTAAATTTTAAAGTGTATATTATTCAAAGTATTTTCAAATAGAAATTGTTTTCAAGGAATTTTAATTTTTAAAGCAGTACTCTTCTCTTTTGTCGTTGGAAAATAATTTTGGTGATGACTGTAGCATCATCGACATTCATTTTCGAGTTTCAAAGAGGAAAGGCCACTCAGTAGCTTTGCTACACTTTTGTTTGGAAATTGAATCTGATTTGGAATTCTGGGGTATGATTTGATTTATAATGTATATTTAGGTATAGGTTTATAAATTTGATTTGAAAATATAATATACTTATCTCTAAATGGTTTGGAGTGAATCGGAAATTTAATTCTTAAATTTATGTTAAAGGGTGATTTCGATTATTAAATGAAGCCTAAATTTTTAAATAAATTTGGAATAACTGAATTTGGAAATTTTATTTGTATAATACTCAATTGCATTCTAATACGACTTACCTAAATTATTCAGAAGTTGAATATGTAATTGGATAATATACAATATAAAATGTTTTATAAATAAATTTGAGTGTTTATAATAAATGCTACACTTAATTTTTGATTATAAAAACGTTAATAGAGATAAATGGAATAATAAGTTAATTGAATAATATATGAGATTAATAAAATAAAATTTTGTTTTGAGGGAATTAATAAATTAAATCAACTAAATGAAATTATCTTGAATTGAAATCAATTAGTTGAAATTTATATGGTTTAAATTAGTGGTTTATTTTGTATTTCAAATCTATTTTCTTTCAGGTTGTTCTATTCTCCTACCTCGTTCCTTTTCGGGGATGAAAAGTTCTGAGTGGGGGAGAGTGTAACGACCCATAAATTTTAACGATTTAATAACGTAATTTAATTGGAATTTTTGTGAAAGTTTAACTAATAAAATTTGAAAATAAAAAATTTGATATTTGAAATACGTCTGTTTAAACATAGCAACTGGTAAATTTCCATCAGAAAATATGCAAGTTTATTTTCTAGTGTAATTTTTATTTCAATTTATATCAGTTAAAAATTGATGGTAATAAACTGTTCTCCAAATCTGAATATTTTTCTATAGAAAATTTGTAAATCATCTTCTGAGTGAGACGTCAATCTTCGTTTCGTCAATGTTGACTTCTATTGCTCCGTTTATCTTATTTTCGACAAATTAGCAGCATTTTCGGTACCGACCATCGACTTTTGATAGAATAATCGTACCACTAATATCTGTATACCATTTTGATCATCTCGTCGTGCTGATCTCTACGGTATATTCATTTCTGAATTTTAATACCCGATATTCGGCGAAAAATCAGCATATCAGATAGTCGTATCGCTACTCAAAATTTTAACCTTTGGTTTTCTGTGACTTTTCATTTTTCACCCGTGTGAACCAATAGCCATTGGCTTTTAAAATCCCCAGAGTTTAACTATTGTCTTTTGGTTATCCCACTATTTCACTTTACATCCGGTTCATTCCCACTTTCATTTTCATCTCTGTTACCTCTATTGTTCTATGCTCATTCTCTTCTCCTTTGTCTTAAAAGAATTCAAATATTTATACATATTTCAGTTCTCTTTAATCATGGCCGCAAGAAAGTGCCACTCACACGTGTCCCCAAGTCAGCTTCTCCTCCCATCGCCACCTGCCCCTGACCACGGCTTCCCCGACCACAGCCTTGCCTACTCCGACGACCCAGACTCCCTTTCTAGACCCCGTGCAGCAGTTGCTTCTGGTCAGTGGTTTGCCTCCACCTGCGCCTCAACCCGCGTGATAACTGACCCCCTCATCCACCCAGTTCGACCAGTAAACAAGCCTCATCAGCCTGCGACCGACCGCCCTAGCCGCACACGCCACAACTCCATCTCCTCCAGCAGCCGCCACCTTTGTTTTTCCCTCCGCCTCAGTTTTTTGAAAGCCGAGCACCTCACGCAAGCTGCAGCACCTGTCACCGACCTCTCTTCCACGAAACCCCGCATCACTCGCATGCATCGCTTCCACCGCACCATCACCTGAGAGCAGCCGAGCCCTGACACCCTCTCTCTCACTCATAAGTGTTCGCATCTTTACATTAAAGCTCGGGTATGTTTTATTTCTACTGTTTTATACGTACGTGTATATATATATATATATTAGTTATAATGCGTTACGTTTTGTTTTATATATTGGTATACTAGTTTTATATATACTCTATTCATAATTGTTATTTTTTCTATACAGGGCATATTGAAGTTTCTTAAATGGTTTATATATGTACTGTATATTTTGTTGATATAACAGTTATATAGATATTTTGCAAAGTATATATGTGATATCCCGGAAATTTAGCAATATCAATTTAATAATCATTATTAATAAATAAATTGATTTGTTGATTTATTTTATAAATTGACAAGTTTAATTCTTTTAAAGGTTAATAATATTTTAAATTGGCAAGTTTATTTCTTTAAAAACTAATAACATTTTAATTTAGGAATATCTTTTCTAACAATTTTAAATTGAGAAGATTTATCTTTCTAAAACTTATATAAATGTTTTATATTTATAATGAATGTGATATCCCGGAAATTTGGGGCAATATCAATTTAATAATCTGTTTAAATAATTAAATTGATTGATAATTTTTGATGATAAATATTTGAATTGATTTAATAATCTAATTAAATGAATATTTAATTAGTGAATTTATCCTTTAAAAATTAATAAGATGATTTCTATTTATAATATATATATAATTGTATATATTGTAGATAGATAAGCTTGGGTTTGTAATATAATAAATAAATAAAATCTTGTTTTAAATTTCTAAATAATATATATATTGATAGTTTGGAGATTTGGATTTATTTAATATTAGCTTTTCAAAGCTATAAAAACAAAATAACTATATGGTTTTAAACTAGATTAATAATAAGGAATATTTTATATTGCTAAATAAATATGGATTTAAGAATATATATATAAGTTTAAATACAATTCACACATGAGATGTTAATTCATTTAATAATAGTAGTAATTTATAATCTTCTTTATAAATTATTTTAAATTGACAAATTTGTTATTTCTAAAACAATATTAATAATGTATTGTTTTGTTTAATAGATATGAATAGATTTGTAAGAAATTGAATGGTTATTTTAAATTTGAATGTGTTGTTTAAATTTACTTTAATTTGGATATTTAAATATAATTTGCATTTGAATTTAAATTAAATTTGAAATTCGAAAGAGGTAAGATTTTAAATAGTTTTGGATTTTTAAATTATATGGATAAACTTTTATTTATAAGTATAATTGGTATATCTCTTTAAAAAGTTATCTATATATATATAGATAAGTAATTGTATTTAATAAATAAAGAAAAGGGTTTTATTTACATTAACAATAAATAAAACTAATTAAAGGACATGTGTTAAGTAAGTATTAATTCAAAAGACAAATGTTAAGAGTTTTTACAAGTGTCATTTTTGTTTTTTAGAATCAATTCAGCCTACATATACATATTTTCATCTCTTCCTTTCTTTCGAATCTTCAATTCTAAAATCTGAAATTCATTTCCACTTCTAAGAGCAAAACCAGAAAATAAATTCTCAAAAACAAAACCTGTAACCAAAGTCTCCAAAGAAAATCTGTAATCAACATTCCTCAAAACCAAATTCCTCAAACAAAGATCTGTAATGCATTTTCCAAATCAAAGTCTTTTAGTCTGCCTGTAATTCATTTTCAAAAAAATATAAATCAAAGCCTGCAAATTCTTTAATCTGGAATCAAGTCTGTAGCCTGCATCTTTTCAAATCTGGAAGCAAGCAACCTGATTTAGAGCAACATCTCAATAATCAAAGCATGCATGCAAGTTTTCCAGCAAGCATTCAAGTTTTAATAGCTAAGACATTCAGATCTTAAAAATTCAAAAGCTTTTCAAATTAAAACCTAGAAAGTTTCTCTGTTCACTTTTAAAAGGTGAGTAACTTTCATTTTTAAAACTTAAAGTATATGATATATGTTTGCATGTGATAATATTGGCTTGTATTTTAGTTTTTAATTTGAACTTATATGAATTAGTATAAATATATGTATGAGCCTGTCAGTTTACACATAAAAACCTATTCTCTGTTATTTATCAAGTAGGTAAATAATTTAAATTAAAAGCTAAGTATATATGGCTGTTCATTTGTGAAGTCTGAGATAAATGATGCTTTGTTGTGCATATATAGGAGCTATCTCTGTGTTTATGAATGTTTATAAGTGTGCATGCCTGTTTGTATTTAAAACCATCTCTGTTATTGGTTCAGAACATAGAAGTTTGATTAAAATCCAAAATCTAATCATCTAATCTTTATTAGGCTTAGAGATTCAAACATTATATGTTTGTTAAATCATAAATTTAAGTCTAAAATTTATTAAAAGCCATATGGATTTGAATTTGTCCTAAAATCATGAAATGCAGTTGCAGTTTTAAAATACATGTTAAATCGAGTATTATAATTTGATAATCTAATTACATACCTTAAAACATCTTTGAAAAATATGATTTTTAAGATAAAAGTCAAGAATTCTAGTTTAGGCTTTTTTGTGAAATTCTAAGATGACTGGAAAGTGGTTTAGAGGCAATTTCTGGTGATCATTGGGAGATGAGGGATCAGGGTTTCATCTAGAGGTGGAGGAATGTGCGGTGAGATCAGGAAAAATGTCTATTGGGTGGTTTAAGCACTGGGGCATTGGGAATTGATCAGGGAAGTTTATAACCCTAGTTTATAGGTAGATCGGAATTTTGGTTTTCTCGGTTGCTATGGTGGATCGAGTGTCATCAATTTCTGGGATTTGGAAGTGTAGACGTTGTCGAAGTCGTGGCAGGAAGCGCAGACGTTCTGATGATCGGAGGAGTGGATTCGAGTTGCTTTCAGATTGAAGAGTTGTTCCAGGATTTGGTCGAGAATTGCTCGAATTCGATGGTGATGCTTGTTCGTGGTTCTGGAGGTCGCGATCGTGGATGATGGTCGAAGTCGACATGCTAGTGATGGTACTGATGGTCTGAGGCGATCGTTTCGCCTGTGCACGTGCACATGTACGGTTCGAACATCTGGAAGAATTTGAGTTAGAGGAAGAAGATAAGGCATACTCGAGTAAGTTGATGAGTGACTCGAAGTCGTGCTCGAGGAAACGGGATTCTGGCTCGGGTTCGTGGTAGAGGAACTCGCGTGAGTTTAAAACTGTTTTTAAAATTTTAAAAACATAACAAAGTTTAATAAAGAGGGGAAGGGAAAAACTCGAAGCTAGTCACGCGGTTTCCAGTTTTTACTCGGAGAAGTTTAGATAAGGCTCGGGTAGGTTTTGTTTGCAGTTTTTAAACCTGACAGGGTTTTTAAAATTTAAATTGAGTTTAAAATGTAAAGCAGGTTTTAAAAACACAGTTGTAAATCAAAATTTTAAGTAGGAATTCAAATTTAAAATTTGTATTCTAGTTGGAAATAAATAAGTTTTTATTTTAATTTAAAATGTTTTAAATATATTTAAATGAATTGGTTAAAACTCTTAAAGTTTCTTTTAAATGATAAATGTTCTTTAACATTTGGATTTAAAAAGGATTTTGTAAATTTGATTTAAAATTGGATAAAGTTAAACCTGTAATTATTTTAAATCTTTAAATTGAAATGAATTAAAAAGGAAGTTTAAAAAAAAAAAGTAAATTGATTCCAAGTCTTTTGATAATGATAATTAAAGTAGTTATGAAGGCTAATCTCTAATTTAGAGATTAATTAAGATTTAATTATATAGGAGTGATTAAATTAATAAGGTAATTAAAGAATAATTGATAATTTAATTAATTAATTGGTAATTAAGAGTTTATTAAGTTGTTTTAATAAATAATTGATTAAAGATTAATTACCTAAAGTAATAATTAAAGAATTGATAAAAATTAATGAGGATCATTAATTAAGGATTATTAAATAATTAATGAATGGGATTAATTTTGATAATCAAATAGATTAATTAACTAATAATAATCATTTTATGAAATTGGTTAAGTATAATTACTTAATGGAAGTAATTAAAGGAATTAATTACTTAAGGTAATTAATCATATAAATTTGATAAGTTAAATTAATTAGTTAAATTAATTTAAGATAAATCACTTGGTGATTTGATAATTACTTAAATGTAATTAGTGAAGTGTAATTACTTAGGAAAGTAATTAAAGTTAATTAGTGGATGTAATTAACTAAAGAAGATTTTATAATGAAAGTAATTTGAGTTTAATTACTTTGTATAATTAATCAAGGGATTAATTAAAACATAATTAATTAATGAGTAATTAATTTATGGAAAAGTAATTAAGGGTAGTTAATTACTAAATGTGATTAATCAAAGGTGATTAATAAATATGGTTTAATTAAAGATTAATTATTAAATATAATTAATTTAAATGGAGTAATTAAGGATCATTAATTAATATAATTAATGATGAAATTAAGAGTTGATTAATTTAAATTAATTAATCAATAATAAGTGATTAAAGTAATTAATTAATTGTAATTAATTAAGGATTAATGTAATTAAATATAGTTAATTAATTAATGAAGTAATTAAAGATTAATTACTGAAATGGTTTAAGATAATTTATTTGTGAAATTAATTAAGGATTAATTACTTAAAGCAATTAAAGGATTATTAATCAGAAATGATTAATTAAGATGATACTTAGAGTATGATTAATTAATTGGTTTAATTAATAATTAAGTAAGAAGGATTTATAAAATGAAGTAATTAATTTAATTCACTTTAAATTGATTAGAGATGATATAAATCATTACTTAAGGATGATGAATGATATTGAATGCTTTGCATTGTTTGATATCTCTGATGAGATATGATTGATCTGTGATATAGATGTTTGGTTGGATTGAAATGATAATATGAATTATCTGTTTGGATGATAATATGGATTATCTATTGTAAATTATCTATCTGTGTGTAGTATAGATAAGAATTGAATTGTTTTAACCTTAAAACAACTTGGCCTTTAAAAGATACGTTTTGGATTTCGATGAGACCGGGATCGGGTTTCCGTATACCGGAATTCCAGGTCTGGAGACCTGAATACCACATCGATCCAAATTAACGATAGGTCGTGAATCTCAAGTGAAGATGAAGATTCAGAGTGCAAGGGTTATTGTCGTTAACTCTGAGGGTGATTCCAAAACGAGTGTAACGAGATAATGCCTTCGGTTTCGTTCGAACCCGGAACGAACTTGTATGGATTGAATGCTTTCAACACATCGTCAGGCGGACGATGAGCATTCTAAGTGATATGTTCTGATTAAAGGTAATCGTAACCTCAAGCCTCATCAACCAGGAATGGCTAAAACAGGGGAGGTGCAGCAAGGTTTCGTGGGTAGCACCCACTGAGAGCAAGATAGATCCCTGTCTAGAGGTCCCTTTTCTTTTATTCGGCTTAGTGTGTGGTTGGTCGTGCCAACTACGGGATTATCTTGTTCGGAATTATCCAGTAAGGGATGGTTCCGGCTTTGTGTTGCAGGGGAGCGGGCGTACTCCTCGGTACGGTGATCTAGGCCACGTACTGTGACGGGCGGTACCCCAGTAGCCCTGCCATTGTATGGAATCCAAACTCAAATAAGTGTCGTACGTATTAGTTGTGCCCAACTATGTTGGAATGTGAGATGTAAGCATTTCGGCTATGTGAATATTTATTTGAAAACCCTAGACCCTATTATAATATAACTGGATTTCCTATCAAATGTTTTGGTTAGCGTAAGGTAAAAACTTACCCATGTTTATTTGTGGGGAGTCTTACGTGATACCTTTTCTTTTAAAAGGTTTTCAAAGTTAAGCAACTTTAACCTGTTACTCACACCAGACCCATGTCTGACCCAAGTGTTTATTTCTGTTTTATAAACTCTTGGGTACTCAAATTTTTACGAGTAGCCAAGGGATTCAGGTTTAGCTTTGATGAATTGTGGAGGAGCAATGGAGCAGGAGGCTTCAGCGTTCGTAGATATAGTATTCCGCTGTGTTAATCTCTATAATAGTGTGTGTGTATTGTATTGAGTTGTAATAACTAGACAGATGTTTATAACTGTCTAGTATGTGATGTGTATCTGTGTAACTCTGATAAGTGTTGTATACTATGTAATAGTTTATGTTATTAATATAATTTATTCGTTCCGCTGTGTGAGATTTTGTTGTTATTTCTTTTCTCTTCTCTTCTTTTCTCTTTCTATCCCTTTCTTTCTTCAAAACGATGCGACTTTCTGGGCTATGGAAGTCGGGTCGTTTCATTTGGTATCAGAGCATAGGTTGAGCGAATGCCTAAGCTTTTGGTTAAGTGAATATCAGAACACTAGGTTGAGTGAATACCTAGGTTCGGAAGGATTGTTCATTAGAAATAGGATCTGTAGCAACCTGTTTGAGTCCGAGTGTATATATATATATATATGAGAGCGCGTATTTGTTAGTTATATAAAATGGTTTTATATTGTGTTAATTGATCGGTTGAGTGGTATATGAATTCTGGTCAATACGAGTAGCTAACGTTATTGATAGGGATCTCTAAACACTTGGACCAGGCCAACGGACACAATATTGTTTTAAAAAGGTAGATGAAATAATTTTACCCAGATATAATTTCTATATAAAAAAAATGTATCATTTTAAATGTATATGGTATTTGTATTGATTGGTTGAGATGATAATAATTTATCATCTAGGATTAGGAGTCTGAGTGTTGAGGTTGGAAGTGTATCTGCCGAGACGGTGTTGGGTCTACAGTCTTTCTCGAGTAAGCTTTGCAGTTGTGTAAGGATTTCACAAATCTCCGAAGGGAACTGTTAAGGTTCGGAGTTTATTTTTGGAGTTTGGATGAGTTGAATTTGGATCTGTCAGATGTACTGAAGCGAGTGATGGTAGCTAGGCAACCTCAAGGGGTAGTAGCTGCGTGAGGAGATGCAGTGACTATGGATGTTCCCGAAGATGTTTTCTTTGGAATGAGTATAAGGAAGTGTGTCTGTTTCGATGTTGTGGCTGAGTTCAGCATGGTGATTCTGTTTGAGATTCGAGTTTCTCGAAGAGCTTTGGTTAAGAAATTTTTGGCATCTGTGGCAGCAGTGCAGCTCGGAATGTTCTGTATTGGCAGGAAGTCTTCTGGCTGAGTAGTTTTTCTGAAGTGGAGTTCAGAAGCAGTAGAGTATATCCATTTCTTCGATGAATTGGATAGTTAAGTGTAAGCTGTTCTGATTGGTAAAGAGAGAATAGTTTTCTTTGCATTTTGGCTGGGTTGATCGCAAAAGTGACTTGCGATTGCTGAGTATTCTCTTGAGTTATCTGAGATTTTCTGGGATGTGTTGTCCAGTTTGTGCTTGTGTTCTTCATCAGCATTCTTATCTACTCTAGATCAGAGTGGTGTAGCGGAAGCAGTTTGGCGAGTGCTCCTGTTTGTCTTTTCCAAATAGGAGAAGTTAGTTCAGTCTTCTGATGTTTGTGAGTAGAGTTGGTGTTTTTGGTCTTAGTTGATCAAGAAGGATTTGTAGGAAGCCCAGGATTGTCTGAAGGATTTTGTGGATAAGAGACGGAGGAATTTGGAATTCGAAGTTGGAAACTTTGTTATTATTGAAATTTTCTCTGGTAAAAAGGGAGTTATCAGATTGGGTAAGTCTGGGAAGTCAGTTCCGAGGAATATTGGATCTTTTTTGTGTTCTGATTTGGATAAGTGCTTTGATCTACTGGATTGAATTGTCAGTTTGGATAACTGGAATTCATTGTGTTTTACGTATCTCTGAGGGAGTACGTGTTTGATCTATCTCTGGTTTTGGAATCAGCAGTTCTGGAGGATTTGATTATTGAGTCAGACTCGTCTGTAGTCTGATATCTTGTTTAGTTTTGTAGATCTAGATGAGTAGGAGTTCTGTAGCTTAGTAGTGTTGATTATTTGGATTCTGTAGAGCGAGTATCCCGGTATATATATATACTTGGGGAAACTCGAGGAAATTCTATCCAAATTTTTGTTTGGATAATTAGAATTGTTTGATTGGATGAATTGTTTGCTATGATTATTAGCATTTGGATGATAATATATGTTTGTGATTTAAATAGATTATTAAATTACCTTTGTTTTAAATTTCGGGGACGAAATTATTTTAAGGGGGGAGGAATGTGATATCCCGGAAATTTAGCAATATCAATTTAATAATCATTATTAATAATTAAATTGATTTGTTGATTTATTTTATAAATTGACAAGTTTAATTCTTTTAAAGGTTAATAATATTTTAAATTGGCAAGTTTATTTCTTTAAAAACTAATAACATTTTAATTTAGGAATATCTTTTCTAACAATTTTAAATTGAGAAGATTTATCTTTCTAAAACTTATATAAATGTTTTATATTTATAATATATATATACATTATAAATATAAAACATTTATATAAGTTTTAGAAAGATAAATCTTCTCAATTTAAAATTGTTAGAAAAGATATTCCTAAATTAAAATGTTATTAGTTTTTAAAGAAATAAACTTGCCAATTTAAAATATTATTAACCTTTAAAAGAATTAAACTTGTCAATTTATAAAATAAATCAACAAATCAATTTAATTATTAATAATGATTATTAAATTGATATTGCTAAATTTCTGGGATATCACAATATAGGTTTATACTATATACATATGATTAGTGTATAATGTTGTTGTAAATAGAGATATATATATATATATATATATATTAAGGGCAGTTTCGTACATTTTGGAATTTACAGTAGCCTTTTTCCTTTAGGTACAAATTGTGATTTTACAGATTTTAGAATATTTCGTTAGATTTATATATATAGATATTTTAGTACTTTAGTTAAAGTATGTTATATATTTCAAGTTTTATATATATACAGGGTGACATCTTTATATGTTGTATATATATACCTGGGTTGTGAAATGTTGCTTTTGAGCTGTTTTGCTTGTATAGAATATATTTGTTTCGTGTGTTGTAGTTGTGCTTACAGTATATTATATTGTAGATGATATTTGTTATACCTTATATATAGGATATGTATTGTATATGTGAATTTATATGGATAAAGTAAGTTTATAATAGTTTACTGCAGGCTTCACATATATGTAAATGAAATCTCATGTTGATTTTGGAAGTATATTAGTTTTAAATATTTGTTTTAAATGTAATATAATATATAGATTTTTAATGTGTAAATATTTTGCATTTTATAAGTATATATATATATAAGTATTTATTTAATTTAAAAAATGTTTGAATTTAGCATTAAATATAGTTATATATATAGATATATAAGTTCACTTATACCAATAATCTTCATCGATCTAGTTCTGATTGATTTCGCCTATTCCTATTTATCAGCTTTGTTCGTCGAATCGTGTCCATCTAGCGTTGCTTTGGAATTCGTAGCTCATTTCCTTGTCAAATCTCTCTAACCTCGAAAGGTGAGCAATCACTCGCGATTAACGTTCTTATATTTATTAAATTTGATTTCAATTGAAACGTCAATTGAAATATACTGCTGCTAGTTATTACATTTCTATATATATGATGTTATCTGTATCTGTTCACCTGTGACATATGACACCATTATCTGTTATTTACAATGATGAGATATGCCTGTTATATTATTATCATATCTGTTATCACTTTGCAAGTTCCATGTTAGTATAGAATTCACTATGGGTTGAAATGTTACATACCCGAACGATCTGTAGAATAGGAGAAAATCGTTATGGGTTGAAATGATAAACCCAAGCGATTTTCATTGAATTGAATTTGGGATTGCGGGTTGAAAAGATATATACTCGTATATATATTTAAATTGCTGATTGAAATGATAAATATCCGTATCACTTGACCATAGGATAGAAAATTATATACAGACACCGTTGGTCTGTATATAAATATTTTGAAAATGATTTCTATGGTTATGAAAAGAAATATATGGTTTTAATAAATATTGATTTTTAAGATTATTTAAAGTTGATTTAATAAAGTTGATATATAATATGTTTAAGTATTTATTTAATATATATATTTTCAAATATAGAGTTTATAATGATTCAGGTTGGAAAGATAAATTTGAAATCGATTTGAAATTATATTAATTTAAGAATTTTTACTTAAATAAGTTTGATTTGAAATTTATTAAATTTGGAATTTTAAAAATATGTTTTATAACTTGAATTTGATTAAAAGTGACTTAAATGAACATTTCAAACTTATATAAATTTAAATAGGAAATTTTGTATATTTAAATTTGTAAATTGAAGTTGTATTTAGATGTTATTGAAATGATTAAGTAAATATTTCAAAACTAAATAATAGTAAAGTGAATTTGATATATATATATATATATGAAATTATCGAATTTAGTTTTTGAAATGTTGAATATTTAAAGCTTTGAAATATATTGAAATTTGAATGGTTTATTTTGTGGTTCAAATTTGTATTTGAAATCGGTATAATTTGAAATGGTTTATTGAGAAACTGAATTTAGTGGAAATTGATGAATTTAGATTTAATTTAAATTTGAATTTTGGAATTTGAGTTGATTTGAATCGATTTGTGAAATTTGAGGAAACTATTTTATATTTTACTTTATAAATTATTTTAAAATAAACTATTTTAATATAAATCATTTTCAATATAAATTATTTTAATAGAAACTATTTTAATATACTAAATATTTTATTATAAACTATTTTAACTTATAACTATTTTATATAAACTGTTTATTTTATAAACTATTTTATTATATATAATATTATTAATATCTAAACTGTTTTAAGGAAAGTGTTATGAATTTCAAGTTTTTGATTTCCAAAGTGTTTTGATTTTAAAAGTTTATGATTTCGAAAGCGTTATAACTTTGGAAAGTGATATGATTTTTGGAAATCGAAAAATTTGAAGTGAAAATGATATTGTATCGATTTGGTTTTTTTGAAATGAAAATGATATTTTGGTTTTGAAGTATAAACACTTTGAAATGACCGCGGTCTTACAATAACGATTGGTTGTTAAAGAGACCGGGATCGGATATGGGCATACTCTCTGTCGATACCAAAAACCACTTTAACAACTGTGTACGCAGTGGAGATTGCAGAATGAAGTAGGATGGTGGCGACGATCCTATATGAGGTATATACGTGGACCCGACTCCCGTGAGTTGGCATAAGGTAGCTAAAACAAGAGCAATCGACGGGCCAATGAGGTAGCTCCTCTTATCTGACACACTCCATTGTATGCCATTCTATTACTTTGTGATTGATTTGGTGCGCACCTTTGATTCGGGAGTGTGGCTCGAGGTGGGCAATTACTGCGGCTCTTCGTTACCACCAGCTCGGAAGTGTAATTGGTATATCTACCCTGGCATTGCCTAGTTGTGTCGTGTCACCTACCCTAGCACGCCTTTTTCGAGTTTGATTTGTGTCGTACCTATGGAGTATCCTCTGGTAGCTCCAGTTTACGGGGTATTACGGTACTGTATAGACTATTGGCACTATAAAATGTGTTAAGGGGGATATGGGTAACGCCTTAACGCTATTTTAATAGTTTACTTTACTATAGACATATTTTAATAGCGTATATTACTACATAGTAGATAGTTTAACGGATCCTTAGAGGATGGTTATCCCAAACATCCTTTAAGTTACTTGTATTTCAGTTGATATTTCCCTGGAGTTGGATTTATTGATATAAGAATGTTACTCCTGACTCGAGTGTTTTGTGTTTTGCTTTACGCTCGGGTCAGACTGAGTGGCTCAGTGTTCGAGACTCACCTTTGGAGTTGGAGCTTCGCTTGGAGATCCATCTATCGATTCTGCTTTCAGTTATTCAGATGATTCCAGTGATGTATTCAGATTTTGTATTTGATTATTGTATTGAGACATATATGTATTCAAGACTTCTGTTGTATCTTGTTTAACTCTGTTATATATATAGTAGCTTCATGAACTACTATTCTTTTGTTTTCGCTGCATTATTGTTATATTTGTTTGTGATTCTGTGATTATTTATTTACTGTATATGTTGAGTTTTTGCCAAATTTAAATTAACAATCTGATATTTTGAGCAATTCCGACATGTATGGATGCGAATGGTTGAAAATTTCAGGATGTTACCAACGAGAACTTTCCTGATGAACAACTCCTTTCCATTTTCATCGATCCATGGTAAGCCGATATAGTGAACTATTTAGTCACTAAAGAAAATCCTTTATTTTTGTCGAAACAAGATAAATATAAATTTCTTTCCCAAGTCAATTCCTTCTATTGGGATGATCCATACTTGTTTAAGTATTGTTCTGACCAAATCATTCGACGTTGCATCCCAGATTACGAAATTAAGAGCGTTCTTTTGTTTTGTCATGACCAAGCTTGTGGTGGTCACTACGGTCCTAAGAAAACAGTGGAAAAGGTGCTTCAATGTGGTTTTATTGGCCTACGCTTTTCAAAGATGCATTCGAGTTCTGTAAAACTTGTGATCGCTACCAAATGTTAGGAAAAATCTCTCGATGAAACATGATGCCTTTGAACCCCATTCTTGCGATAGAAATCTTCGACATTTGGGGTATTGACTTTATGGGACCATTTTCTAACTCCTTCGGAAATCTGTACATTCTTCTAGCTGTTGATTACCTCTCTAAATGGGTTAAAGCCATTCCTTTTAAAACAAATAACAACAAAGTTGTTGTGAAATTCATAAAAGAAAACATCTTTTTGAGGTTTGGAACACCTCACACAATAATAAGTGATAATGGAACCCATTTCTTTAATCGATCATTTGAAACTCTAATGAAGAAATACTCGAGAACCCACAAGTTATCCACTCCTTATCATCCTCAAACCCATGGTCAAGTTGAAGTTTCAAATCACTAAATCAAGAAAATTTTGGAGAAAACTGTAAATAAAAATCGAAAAGATTGGTCACAAAAATTGATATATGCACTTTGGGCTTATAGAACTACGTATATAACAAATCTTGGGATGTCTCCTTTTAGGCTAGTATATGGAAAAGCGTGCCAATTACTTGTCGAACTTGAACATAAAGCATTGTGGGCGATTAAGAACATAAACTTTGATCTTGAAAAGGCAGGCAAAAACAGGAAATTGCAACTCAATGAATTAGAGGAGATTAGGAACGGCGAGTATGAAAATGAGAAAATTTACAAAGAAAGAACAAATGTTTTTCATGACAAGTCAATCCTAAGAAAAACATTTTCACCAAATCAAAATGTCATTTTGTATGACTCTCGACTTTATTTGTTCCCTGGGAAATTAAAACCAAGGTGGACATAACCATATGTGGTACGTACTATATTTCCACACGCTGCCATTGAAATAGAAATCTCTAGGGATGGATTAATTTTTAAAGTCAACCAGTGTAACAACCCATAATTTTAACAAATATTTTAAATTATTTATATGATGAAACTTTGATTTTTAAATCATTTTAAAATTGAAATATTGGAATTTAACAATGTAATTTTGGATTTTGTTTGTAATTTAATTCCAAATATAATAAAAAGAATGATTTTCTGAAAATTTTATATTTTGGTAAACTTTGGTCAAACTTTGACTTTCAGTTGAAATTTTTAAATTTGAATTTTAAATTTCTAACCTTTTCTTTTAAAATGTATTTAATTCTGATATTCGTCCTGCTTTTCGTTTCGTCAAATTCTGTTTTATACTTTTTTTTAATTGAATAAAATTCAGCGTTTTACACGCGATTATTTTCAGTAGTTTATTTGTTATTTTCCATTTTTCTATTTTCTATTTTTCTATTCCCAATTTTCTATTTTCTATTTGGTTTGGACCTTGATATTTTATTTGGATTGTAAGTTTGTTTTGATAAATAGGCTTTTGAAATTCAAGAGGCAAAGGTTACTTGTTTTAATGGTTGCCTTTTCATTTCCTTTTATAGCCGTGCATTTCTTTCATAGCCGTTCATTTTTTCTCCCATTCACGTACAAAATAACAAAGCTTCTCATCCTCTTTCTCTTTTCATTTCCTGAAGAAAAAAATTGGCAGTAAGTTTTCTTTTCATGGCTTCCCTTTCTTCCTCTTTTGTTTGCCTCAAGCAAGCTCGGCCACATGCCTCTAGCCGACCTCATCTCCATCACACCACCACCGTGATCGGCCTCCATCAACCATCACCACCATCTCCATGCCATAGCCGTGACCAATAGATCCAAATCCATCACCATCTATGCATGAAACCCTAGCCAAACCTCCACTTGATCACTTCTCCACTTTGTTTGCCTCGGCCTCCACCACCATGTCCTCCTCCAGCCCCTTGCCGTGACCTGACCTGACCCTTGCCGCACCCAGACCTGACCGGACCCTTTGCCTGACCATGGACCGAGTCATACTTGCCTAGGCCGAACCCACTTGTAGCCAAGACCTTTCACATGCCTTGCCACATGACCTTTTGTCTTCATGTAACCCCTATCTCTTCACTTTCCAAACCATAGCCGTGCATTACCTGATCATGGCCGAGCCTAACTTGCCTCTAAACATCATGGCCGAGCAAAATATGATGATGGCCGATCCTACAGGTGATGTGGCCGAGTCGACTTGTTGACTAAATCCATATTTTGTTTCAAACTGATTTATGTTTTACATTGTTGAATTCTTATTTTGTTTGTGTTGAATCATATACATATATTTGTTATATTTATTTGTTTACAAGATTTGGGTTTCGGTGCTACTTCTCCTCGAATTTGAATCGTGCCTTGTCGTGCTTTTCAGAGTTGTTTGTGTGTCTCTAATTTGTTATCTCCAGCTTTAGATGGTGATTTTATCACTCTCGACAATCGTACTTATAAAATTGTGAAACGATGACAAGTGAATGTGTAATAATTGATATACTATGTTCATATATGCCTGTGATTTGATTATATGATGTATAACCTGATCATATACCAGTTACATCATCTGGTATGATACGATATGCTATACTGCTTATTTTATATTTCAGTTTCTCACACTGCAAGTTCCCTGTTAGTATAGAATCACTATGGGTTGAAATGATACATACCCGAACAGACATTAGAATAGGGAAAAATCATTATGAGCTGAAATGATAGGCTCAAGCGATTTTTTTTATTTGACTTGGGATTGCGGGTTTGAAATGATGAAACCCGGAATTTTAACTAATTACGGATTGAAATGATATATTATCCGTACCACTTGATCTAAGTTAGAAAATATTATACAGACCCGTGGTTAATTTTAAAATATGATTTTCTAGAAATCATTAAGTATTCTAAATGTAAAAATGTGAAATTTTGACTTAAATTGGATTTAAATGATTTAAATAGTGATTTCCTAAAAGTTAAAATTTTATAAGTTGATAAATGGTTTAAATTGTAATTTAAAATTTGATTTAACTTAATAATTGAAATTTGAGTTAGAATGGAAATTTTTAGCTTAACTTAGTAATTAAAATATTTATTTATGAAATGGATACTTTTTTTAAAGTAAAAGAAATTATCAGTTATTTGTTAAAATAAAAGTTAAGCAACTTATAGTGAATTTTGACTTAATGTAAATGAATTATAATTTAATTGGATATTTATTAATAAAATGTTATTTTATTAAATTTATAAGTTAATTGATATCCTGATAAATAATTTTGAAAAGTGGAATAAGTTTGATAAGTTAAAAATGATAAAAGTGGAAGGTATATTGTTTAAAAATGTCATAGTACAACTTATAACAGAAATTATAGCATTCCAGAAATGCTGTGGTTTCAGTGTATTGTTTTTCAAATCTACTACTATCTCTACAATAGCAGTTTATAAGTGCTGTTGTTTCCAACAATGAACTGTTTTCAAATTACCACTGTATCTACAGTAGCAGTTTATAAGTGCTACTATTTCTGAATTGTGTTGTTTTTCAATTTTACCACTATACTTACAGCAGCATTTTCTAAGTGCTGCGAATGCTGAAAATACAATGTTTTGGATTATTACAATTGAATAAACGAGCTTCGGAAAATGTTGTAATTTTGGGAATTGAATATTTGATTTGAAAGTATAATGACTTCATTTTAAATGGTTTATTTTGATTGAAATATAAACCATTTTTGAAAATTTATAACCACGGGTTATAATAACGATTTGGTTGTTGAAGAGACCGGGATCGGATATTGTCATACTCTCTACCAATACCGAAACCACTTTAACAATCATGTACGCGGTGTAGTTTCCAGAATGAAGTAGGTGGTTGGCGACGTTCTGGTTGAGGTATAAACGGGCACACTTCTTCGTATGCCATTCTATTACCTTGTGATTGATTTGATGCGTGCCTTCGATTTGGGAGTGTGGCTAGAGGTGGGCGATTGCTGCAAGCTCCGCACTACCCCAGTCACATTAACACTATTACCTTTTTATAGTTTACTAGTATCATAATGCATATATTACTGCTTAGTAGATAGTTTAATGAATCCTTAAAGGATAGGCGATCCCAAGCATCCTTTAAGTTACCTGTGTATTGCTATTACAGTTCACTTGAGTTGGTTTACATTGTATAAGTATGTATGTCCTAACTCGAGTGTTTGTGTTTTGCTTTACGCTCGGGTCAGCCTGAGTATCACAGCTTTGATTCATCTTCTGGAGCTAGAGATTTGCTGGAGGTTATTTATCTATCTGTCATCTATTTCCATTTCAGTTATTTCCTATTCAGTATTGCTTTTGTATTAGTTGACTTATGTATTCAGACTTCTGTTGTATCTGTTTTTCAGACCATGATATTTTGTATCTGTTTTGAGATTATTTATGTAGTAGCTTCATGAACTACTATGGTATTTTATTTCCGCGGCGAGTTATTCTGATATTCTGTGTCTATGATTCTGTGATTGGTTTTATTTGCTCCAAATTTATTTACAATCCACTGTTTTGAATTATTCAAGTCTGACGCGTGTGGTTTTATTGTCGATTTGAATGGTCTAAAATAGTGGGATGTTACATTTGGTATCAGAGCTTTGGTTTTAGGCAAACCTTAGCCGGCGGAGTAAAAACTCATTAGAGATAGGGTAGAAATATCCTAGAATGAGTGAAATCAATCTCAGAATCATTTCTTTGTGAGAGAACGTATTTTCAAAGTATAAAATGATTTTCAAAGTATTTTCAAAGGAATTTTCAAAGATTATTTTGATATAAATTTTCTTGTTTTGAAAGCAAAATTTTTCTAGACCTTATTCCTTTCCTTGTCCACCTTGTTAGTAATTTCTTTGATTAGGATTCTCATCGATTAGGATTCCTTTGAATTTTGGAACGCTCCCACTTGCTTTGAAATCCATTCTTGTCTTCCCCTAATTGTATTCTTTTGATTCTGGAGCATTCCATAACTCCACTTCGAATGACCTCTATAAAACTCGGTGATCCCTCTAATCTTTGAATGATTTGTAAAGGGGTGAAACTCCCTTACAATTGGCATTGATTCACCGGAGATTTCTATACCCTCGGTTTAGATGCTTCTATCTTTTGCTATGCCGAATTCTATCTCTGGCGATCGAATGTCAATTTGCCTTAGAATTCTGCATCGCTCATACTCCTGAAGTCTCGGTTGACCCGATTAAGGTCGCCCACGATTTATATAAGTATGTCCACCTACTATTTTGTAATTAATTATCTCATCTTCGTTCGAGCCTATCTTCGAATCTGAATTCTATTTGATTAGGGTTCCTCTAATTTGAATCTCTATCTTTGTTTGAAATCCATTCTTGAATCATCCCTTGAAAAAATTGTGTTGTTTGTATTTTTGAAATGTTTATATATCAAAATTATTATTTTGATAAGAATGATTATATTTTTATATATAAGAGTGAAATGTTTCAGATAAGAATTATATACCTTTTAAAAAAGAGAATTTGAAGTTTCAAAAGGATTTGAAAATTTGAAAGTTATATAAGGAATTGATTTATATAAAAATGATTTATAACTGATGGGTTTTGAATTTGAAATTGAGTGATTGAACTGCAGCATTTTGGAAACTGGTTTTAAGCTTTTGAAATATATATAATAATACGATTTGAAAGTATTTTCCGAATAAGAAATGTTTCAAATGACTTTAAATGAAATTTCAAAGAAGTTCTCAAGAAAATAGAAGTCCAGAACCCACTTATGTCACTGGAGAATGATTTCGGTGATGAGTGCACGCATCATCGACATTGATTTTCGAGTTTCAGAGTGGGGGAGAGGCCACTTTAGTAGCTTTGCTATGCGATTGATTTTGTGAAACCAATTTTGACTTCAAAATTTCGAAGTATGATTTGATATTTAAAAGACATATGTATATATATTTGAAACAATCTGAAGTAAGCCGGTGTTCAGTCCTCGAGTTTCGGATTTGATTTGGTACAACCCTATCTTTAGAAGTTGATTTACTGATTTGTTGCTGATTTCCAACTCTTGGATTGGAAATTTGATTTCTCCGACTATTTTGGATGTTTGAACACTTCCACATCGAGGTTTAAATTTCAAAGTTGAGTAATTTCGAAAAGTATAAATTATTTGATAAAGTATATCAGTTTAGTTTGTATGTTTACATATGAAGTAATATGATTTCAATAAGTTTGAAATTGTTTTGTTAAGTAAATAAATAAGACTATTTTGAATTATACTAATATGAAATTTAGTTTTAAAATATTTTGAATAAAATTTAGTTTAAAATGTTTTAACTTAGTAACATCTTTTATGAAACTATTTATCTTTACTACTAATAAAGAGAATTCATTGAGTAGATTTACTCGGTGTCTTTTTGAAATTCCAAATATACCCTTTTACATCTCATAGAGAAATAGTATTCAAATATGGGAATATAGCCTGTTAATTTCTAAGTACAACTGTTAGTCACCATGGAGAACTACAGTGTCCATTCACAAGATGAAGTATCCTAGTGTACCATATTGTCCGTAATTTAGGTGGGAGTTCATCGGTCGAAGTTTTGTCAGATTCCAAGTTAGTATGAAGAAGTTATTACAGTCCAAACAAAAAAAATAGCGGCTTCTACACTAGGCGGTGTTCAAATATTGGGATGTGATAGCCTGTTATTTTCAAGTACAACTATCAGTCCCCATGGAGAACTACAATGTACGTTCACAAAATGAAGTATCCGAGTGTTTCATATTGTCCGTAATTTAGGTGGGAGTTAATCCGTCGAAGTCTCGCAGGATTCCGAGTTATTATGAAGAAAATATTGCAGTCTGAACAAAAAAAATAGCGGCTTCTGCACTAGGCGGAGTTCAAATGTGGGGATGTGGTATCCTGTTATTTTCTAAGTACAAATGTCAGTGCCCATGGAGAACTACAGTGTGCGTTCACAAGATGAAGTATCCGAGTGTTCCATATTGTACGTAATTTAGGTTGGAGTTAATTGGTCGAAGTCTCACCGGATTCTGAATTAGTATGAAGAAGTTATTGCAGTTTGAACAAAAAAATAGCGGCTTCTGCACTAGGCGGAGTTCAAATATGGGGATGTGGTAACCTATTATTTTCTAAGTACAACTCTCAGTCCCCATGGAGAACTATAGTGTGCGTTCAGAAGATGAAGTATCCGAGTATTCCATATTGTCTGTAATTTAGGTGAGAGTTAATCTGTCGAAGTCTCGCCGGATTCCGAGTTAGTATGAAGAAAATATAGCAGTCTGAACAAAAAAAATAGCGGCTTTTGCACTAGGCAGAGTTCAAATACGGGGATATGGTAGCCTGTTATTTTCTAAGTACAACAGTCAGTCCCCATGGAGAACTATAGTGTGCGTTCACAGGATGAAGTATCCGAGTGTTCCATATTGTCCGTAATTTAGGTGGGAGTTAACCGGTCGAAGTCTCGCCTGATTCCAAATTAATATGAAGAAGTTATTGCAGTCTGAACAAAAAAATAGCGGCTTTTGCACTAGGCAGAGTTCAAATATGGGGATGTGGTAGCCTGTTATGTTCTAAGTACAACTGTCAGTCCCCATGGAGAACTACAATGTGCGTTCATAAGATGAAGTATACGAGTGTTCCATATTGCCCGTTATTTAGGTGGGAGTTAATCGGTCGAAGTCTCGCCAGGTTCTGAATTAGTATGAAGAAGTTATTCCAGACTGAACAAAAAAAATAGCGGCTTCTGCACTAGGCGAAGTTCAAATATGGGGATGTGGTAGCATGTTATTTTCTAAGTAAACTATCAGTCCCCATGAAAAACTACAATGTGCGTTCACAAGATGAAGTATCCGAGTGTACCATATTGTTCGTAATTTAGGTGGGAGTTCATCAGTCGAAGTTTTGCCTGATTCCGAGTTAGTATGAAGAAGTTATTGCAGTGTAAACAAAAAAATAGCGGCTTTTTCCTAGGCAGAGTTCAAATATGAGGATGCAGCCTATTATTTTCTAAGTACAACTATTAGCCACCATAGAGAACTACAGTGAGCTTTGAAGTAAGGATATAGCCTGTTATTTTCTAAGTACAACTGTCAGTCACCATGGAGAACTACAGTGTGCGTTCACAAGATGAAGTATCCAACTATACCGTATTGTCCGTAATTTAGGTGGGAGTTCATCGGTCGAAGTATTGCCTAATTCCAAGTCAGTATGAAGAAGTTATTGCAGTCTGAACAAAAAAAATAGCGGCTTCTGTACTAGGCGGAGTTGAAATATGAGGATGTGGTAGCCTGTTATTTTCTAAGTACAACTGTCAGTCCCCATGGAGAACTACAGTGTGCGTTCATAAGATGAAGTATCCGAGTGTTCCATATTTTCCGTAATTTAGGTGGGAGTTAATCAGTCAAAGTCTCGCCGGATTCCGAGTTAGTATGAAGAAAATATAGGAGTCTGAATAAAAAAAATAGCGGCTTCTACACTAGGCGGAGTTCAAATAAGAGGATGTTGTGCCATGTTATTTTCTAAGTAAACTGTCAGTCCCCTTGGAGAACTACAGTGTGCATTCACAAGATGAAGTATCCTAGTGTACCATATTGTCTGTAATTTAGGTAGGAGTTCATCGGTCGAAGTTTTGCCTGATTCTGAGTTAGTATGAAGAAGTTATTGCAGTCTGAACAAAAAAAAATAGTGGTTTCTGCCTAGGCGGCGTTCAAATGTGGGGATGCTACTATCAAATCTACTTCCACAGGTACAAATAAAAATGCATGCACATTGTGGTTAAATGCAGGCCCACCTGGGCGTGCATATGTACTCGTATATATAATAATAATAATTTTCAAAGGGTAAAT
This sequence comes from Allium fistulosum, assembly GCA_030737815.1. Classification (NCBI taxonomy): domain Eukaryota; kingdom Viridiplantae; phylum Streptophyta; class Magnoliopsida; order Asparagales; family Amaryllidaceae; genus Allium; species Allium fistulosum. The sequence goes on from CM060902.1 coordinate 244,873,535, forward strand.
TGGATCTTTCAAATAAAAATAAATAGTTTAAAGGATTTAAAGGGATGGTTATAAACTGGGAAATCATTTTTGGGGTATAATTGATCTTGAGAAAAAGATTTGATTTCGAAAATAGATTGGGATTTAAAACCCAGTATTTATTTGATATCTATATATTTTCAAATATAGAGTTTATAATGATTCAGGTTGGAAAGATAAATTTGAGATTGATTTGAAATTATATTTATTTAAGAATTATACTTAAATAAGTTTGATCTGAAATTTTATTAAAAATTGAAATTTCAAAGATAGGATTTTTATAACTTGGATTTGGTTAAAAGTGACTTAAATGCATATTTCAAATTTATATAAATTTGAATGGGATATTTTGTTTATTTAAATTTGAAATTTGAGGTTGTATTTAGATGTTATTGAAATGATTAAGTAAATATTTCAAACTAAATAATAGTAAAGTGAATTTGAGATATAAATGAAATTATCAAATTTTGTTTTGAAATATTGAATATATAAAGCTTTGAAATATATGGAAATTGAAATGGTTTAATTTGTGGTTCAAATCTGTATTTGAAATCGATAAAACCTCAAATGGTTTATTGAGGAACTGAATTGAATTGAAATTAATGAATTGAGATTAAATTTAATTTGAATCTTAAAACTCGTGTTAATTTGAATTGATTGGTGAAATTTGAGGAAACTATTTTTATTATATAAAGTATTTTAAATTATATTTAAAACTATTTTTATATTATTTTTAATATAAACTATTTTTAATATAACTATTTCTAATATAAACTATTTTAAAAATACTAATTATTCTAATATAAATGGTTTCAACTTATTACTATTTTATTTAAATATTTTATTTTATAAACTATTTTATTTTATATACTATTATTAATATCTAAACTATTAGAAGGAAAGTGTTATGATTTCCAAAGTTTGAATTTCAAAGCATTATGATTTCCAAAGTATTATTATTTCAAATTGTTTTGGGTTCGAAAGTATTATATCCTTGAAAGTACTATGATTTTGGAAATGAATTTGGAAACAAACTTGGATTATTTTCTAAACCTATTACCTTGGAAACTTTGAAACTGAAGATATTTAGCTTGGAAGAAATAATTTGGTGAAATCATATATGATTTTGAAATTGAACTGATATTGAAACGAATTGAAATTGAGAACCTTATTTTACTAAATACTTGATTTGGGAGTTATCGAACTTATATAAAATTGATTTGTATAAGTATGAAGTTGATTCGAAAACTATTGATTTGGAAAGGTACTCAATTTGAAAAGCGAAATCTTATATAATCGAAGTCTATATAAGTGTGGTTTAATATACTATTGATTTTGGAAAGTATTCGATTTGAAAATGAAATCTTATATATAATGGAATTTATATAAGTATGATATTTGAAATTGATTTGAAAAGGGTACTATATGATAAATATTTTCGAAGTAAAGATATGGAAAGTGCCTTCTGCTTGATATCCTAGTTCTGGCCACATTTGGGATTCATTCTATCGATATTATTCTCTCTGATTTGGTTTTCCGAATATGATACTCGAGTGTCCATCGAATTCCATGGCGTTACCCATGGTCTTATGAACTCGACTGCATAGCGTAATTCGCAAGGGGCTGTGACGGCCTACGGGTACGGATGTTTCCTGGGGGATCCAGGCATAACCATTGTGTATCTGCGATCTATGGTCGTTTTGTAGCGTAATCCGCAGGGGCTGTGACGGCCTACGGGTGCGAATGTTTCCTGGGGGATCCAGGCATAACCATTGTGTATCTGCAGTCTACAGTTGTTATCATGGCGTAATTCGCAGGGGCTGTGACGGCCTACGAGTACAGATGTTTCCTGGGGGATCTAGGCGTAACCATTGTGTATCTGCGATCCATGATTCAGTTTGATTCGGTTGATTTGTTTGGATTATACTTTCCATATCGGTTTTGAAAGTTTTCCCAGTATTTTCACTGGGTGTTGAAACAAGTATACTAAGTACTTGGAGAATTCTAGTTTGCGCCTGATCAACACATGGCCAGAGTCTGCAGGAACGAGGATAAACTTGTTAAGACATCGATTATAAAAGTATTTTGGTAAAGTATTATATAAAGGATATTTTGACCATTTATTTTCCTTTCTAAGTAATCTAAAATGCTTTAAATAATGTTTACTTTTGAACTAACAAATTTGAATCGAATGACTATTTATGGATATAATAAAATGGGTTTAACCAAATTATTAAATATTAAATAATTATAATTGAAATTTATACAGTTTTAAATTAATTGTTTATCCTTGCCTTCCAAACTATCATTTTCTTTCTAGTTGTTTCTATTCTTCGACCTTCTTCCTTTTCGAGGACGAAAAGTTTTGAGTGGGGGAGAGTGTAACAACCCATAATTTTAACAAATATTTTAAATTAATTATATGATGAAACTTTGATTTTTAAATCATTTTAAAATTGAAATATTGGAATTTAACAATGTAATTTTGGATTTTGTTTGTAATTTAATTTCCAAATATAATAAAAAGAATGATTTTCTGAAAATTTTATATTTTGGTCAACTTCGGTCAAACTTTGACTTTCAGTTGAAATTTTTAAATTTGAATTTTAAATTTTTAACTTTTTCTTTTAAAATGTATTTAATTCTGATATTCGTCCTGCTTTTCGTTTCGTCAAATTCTGTTTTATACTTTTTTTTAATTGAATAAAATTCAGCGTTTTACACGCGATTATTTTCAGTAGTTTATTTGTTATTTTCCATTTTTCTATTTTCTATTTTTCTATTCCCAATTTTCTATTTGGTTTGGACCTTGATATTTTATTTGGATTGTAAGTTTGTTTTGATAAATGGGCTTTGGAAATTCAAGAGGCAAAGGTTACTTGTTTTAATGGTTGCCTTTTCATTTCCTTTTCTAGCCGTGCATTTCTTTCATAGCCGTTCATTTTTTCTCTCATTCACGTACAATATAACAAAGCTTCTCATCCTCTTTCTCATTTTCATTTCCTGAAGAAAAAAATTGGCAGTAAGTTTTCTTTTCATGGCTTCCCTTTCTTCCTCTTTTGTTTGCCTCAAGCAAGCTCGGCCACATGCCTCTAGCCGACCTCATCTCCATCACACCACCACCATGATCGGCCTCCATCAACCATCACCACCTTCTCCATGCCATAGCCGTGACCAATAAATCCAAATCCATCATCATCTATGCATGAAACCCTAGCCAAACCTCCACTTGATCACTTCTCCACTTTGTTTGCCTCGGCCTCCACCACCATGTCCTCCTCCAGCCCCTTGTCGTGACCTGACCTGATCCTTGCCGCACCCAGACTTGACCCGACCTTTGCCTGACCATGGACCAAGCCATACTTGCCTAGGCCGAACCCACTTGTAGCCAAGACCTTTAACATGCCTTGCCACATAACCTTTTGCCTTCATGTAACCCCTATCTTCACTTTCCAAACCATAGCCGTGCATTACCTGATCATGACGAGCCTAGCTTGCCTCTAAACATCATGGCCGAGCAAAATATGGTGATGGCCGAGCCTATAGGTGATGTGGCCGAGCCCACTTGTTGACTAAATCCATATTTTGTTTCAAATTGATTTATGTAATACATTGTTGAATTCTTATTTTGTTTGTGTTGAATCATATACTTATATTTGTTATATTTATTTGTTTACAAGATTTGGTTTCGGTGCTACTTCTCCTCGAATTTGAATCGTGCCTTGTCGTGCTTTTCAGAGTTGTTTGTGTGTCTCTAATTTGTTATCTCCAGCTTTAGAATGTGAGTTTATCACTTTCTACAATCGTACTTATAAAATTGTGAAACGATGACAAGTGAATGTGTAATAATTGATATACTATGTTCATATATGCCTGTGATTTGATTATATAATGTATAACCTGATCATATACCTGTTACATCACCTGGTATGATATGATATGCTATACTGCTTATTTTATATTTCAGTTTCTCACACTACAAGTTCCCTGTTAGTATAGAATCACTATGGGTTGAAATGATACATACCCGAACGGACATTAGAATAGAGAAAAATCATTATGAGCTGAAATGATAGGCTTAAGCAATTTTTTTATTTGACTTGGGATTGCGGGTTTGAAATGATGAAACCCGGAATTTTAACTAATTATGGATTGAAATGATATATTATCTGTACCACTTGACCTAAGTTAGAAAATATTATATAGACCCGTGGTTAATTTTAAAATATGATTTTCTAGAAATCATTAAGTATTCTAAATGTAAAAATGTGAAATTTTGACTTAAACTGGATTTAAATGATATAAACAGTGATTTCCTAAAAGTTAAAATTTTATATGTAACATCCCACCTTTTTGTACGCTTAAGCAGACACACGTGCCAACTTAAACCATACAGAAGGGCGGATTGTTATGGGGTAAATAAGAAAACATGGAGAAATAAAATAAACAAAATAGAATCTTGCAACGGAACGATAAAATATAATAATCAAATAACAGTTCATGAAGCTGTTTTACAAAACATTTGATTATACTTATACAATACATATCAGAGTTACACATACCAGAGAATGATAATTAATGCAGCGGAATACAATGGTGTAGTGGAATATATAACAAATAGTAATAATAATTCTTCTTCTTCGTCCTCCAGAATTAAGGCCTTCAAATCCTGAAATGCTCAGGCTGACCCGAGCGAATTGAAAAGACAAAACACTCGAGTCAGAACTAAAAGATCTTATGTAAGTTAAATCAATGAAATAAGTATGAGTGTAAACGGCGTCAGAGATGTTTATGGGGTTTGACATCTAATATCCAGTGTCTAACGTGAGTGCAGTAACTTAAGAAATGTTCGGGATTCACATCTCTTAAGGATCCGTTAAACTATCTACTATTTAGTAATATACGCTATATACAGTAGTGTTTAATCAGTAAATTATAATCACATAGAAAATAGCGTTAAGGGGATGGTGAACCTTAACGCGGTCGGATCTTTAAACCAAAATCGTAGAGGGTTCGATATGGTAGGTGACACGGCACACAAGGCAATGCCAGGGTAGATATACCAATTACGCATCTGGACTGGTGGTGATGCATAGCAGCCACTACCGCCCACCTCGAACAACACTCCCAAATCAACGGTGGCCACCAAATCAATCATAAGTAATAGAATGGTATCGAAGAAGTGTGTCCGATCAGAGGTGCTACCTCCTTGGTCCGTTAATCGCTCATGTTTTAGCCACCTTATGCCAACTCACGGGAGTTGGGTCCACGTACATACCTTAGGATCGTCGCCACCATCCTACTTCATTCTGGAAACTCCACCGCGTACACAGTTGTCAAAGTGGTTTTTGGTATCGACAGAGAGTATGTCAATATCTAATCCCGGTCTCTTTAACAACCAATCGTTATTATAACACCGTGGTCATTTACAAATATATATACTTTTAAAAACACAATCACTGCCCTTTCAAAACATATCCTTTACTACAAAATAGTATATACTTTAAAACCAAAATATTTTTGCCATTTCAGAACATATCCTTTACTTCAAAATAGTATATACTTTAAACCAAAATATTATTACTATTTCAAACCCAAATTATCAATGTATTATTTCCATTTCAAAACCCAATTCAATAATATCTCATTTAAATAAAAGCAAATTTCCAATTACTAATCTTTCTCAAATTTAGATAACTTGAAATATTCTTTTAAATCATCTTAAACCCAAACCACATTTTGAAGTCATATTTCGAAATTTTCAATTTCAATAGGTTTCAAATCCATATATTCACAGATAATTTTTAAATAAATTCTATTTCAAATAAATTCATTTTCCAAACCATATTACTTTCAAAGTTATAACAATTTCGAAAACCAATGCTTTGAAAACAATAATACCTTAATTTCAATAAAACATTTCAATTTTGATATATTTCAAGACTTTAAATATTCCAAAATTCCCAACCAAATCTGATAATCTTATATATACCTTAATTCAATTTACTATTATTTAGTTTAGAAATATTTATTTAATAAATTCAATATCACTTAAATAAAGCTCAAACTTGAAATATTCGTAAATCAAACTTAAAACATCATCAAATTTTACTTAGCTTAAATTTTAGAATTTAACCATATATAAAAATAATATTTATATAATATCAACATTTTTTTATATATATAAACCCTTATTTTCCAAAACTCATAGAAAATCACTTTAAAATATTTTATATATAGACCACGGTGCCTGTATATAATTTTCTATCCTATGGTCAAGTGATACAGATATTTATCATTTCAATCCGAAATTTTAAAAATAAAGGTCTATGGTTATATATCATTTCATACCGCAATCCCGAATGGAATGAAAATGCATAATAACTTGCAGTTTATATCAAATATAGCATCCATTCATCCAAATATCAATAAACGACCATTTATTACAATCATCATCCAATTTAAACAAAACATCAATATAAAGCATATAAAATATAACAGGCATCAACGAATAGTTTATATTCAATAAAAATTAATAACTGTTTAACTGGCAGTTTATATGCAATAATAAATAAATTTAATTGTCAAATTATATGCAATAATAAATTTAAATAACAATTTAATTTAAATAAATGCTATCTAACTGAGATGATGATTAAATATATGCCCAAACAATCATAGATAAATTTTAAATCACATCAAAATTTAATTTAACAAACATAAGAAATCTTAGAAGTTGTGAGTGGGTTAAAACACTCACCTTTGATTTTAGCCCCTAAAATCCAAACAGAAGCGCAAAACTAAAAAAAATCTCCAAATTCAACTAATCAATTTCATGTTGTGCTCTCTCAAGATAAGGCTTCAGGAAAATTTTGAAGAACAACTAAGATGAGGACAGGAAGTGTACGAAAATGAAAAAAAAAACATTTTTATAAAAGAATGCTTTTGGATTTGCAGGAATAAGAGCCTTTGAATATGAGGTGTTAGGAGAAACAAGATGTAAATGAAGAAATAAGATGTAGGCTATTTATAATTGGGGAATGAATATGGAGGGACAAAAATAAATGTTACATTTTATTAGTTTGATTCTAAATTAATTAAGTGCTAGATACAGAAAAGTTTGAATACATCATAAATATATTCATACTTTAACTGTGTGTCAGAATTGCTAAACATATATCAGGTACGATTAATTGGTGACAATATATAGGAATAAACAAGAATAAATGTAGATGCAATCACATAAGGATCAAATAGGGAAGGAGATAAAAGGTGACGACATTGATTAATTCCACTTTCCCACTTTAGCCAAATTTATTAATACGATATTTAATTATCATGCAAGTTGTATTATGACTAGAAAACATAAACAACAAACAAAAATAAATATGTATATAATATTACCTCACTTTTAAATTGTTTGATAATAATAATAAAAATTTAATCATGCTTTAACACATTTGAATTTTAAAATATTAAATGTTTATATGTATACACGTGCACACAAACACACATACATGTGAGTATAAAGATTAAACCAAAGCTTATTAATTAATTCAAAGCGTACTTCCATACCACATTAAATTGTCTAATGCATTTGTAAACTTATGTATACTTAAAGTCAAAAATACATATATACATATAAATTAAACCTTTTTACCTTAATGAATTTTTTTTTAACAAAACAAAAGTGGGACACGACAAATTAAGCAATATAGTAACAAACCTTTAAGATCCTTAAATAAGGACATTTGAGATAATAAATTAGGTAACAAATTTAAATATTGTTGTAATCAAAATCAAAGCTTAGATTTATCATCGAAAAATTGTTAGGCATATGTAAACTTCTATTATAATTTATTAGATTAAGAACAAATAATTTATTCAATAAAGTATTCAAATTTCATGATATTTTCAATTCAAGATAAAGTGACAATATGTGTATACAATATTTATGTTTCAACACAAATGCAAATTATATGTATATAAACTTTCAGATCTAAAAAAAAATGCAATTTGATTTAAGAGTTTAAAACATGGATCTATAATTAAAACATTCTTTTAATTATATACATATATTTTTTTCAAATTAAAAGTCAAATTAATTTATTCATCAAAAAAAAATCAAATAACATAAACAATTTCAAAACAAATGAGGAAATAGCATATACATACAAACTATGATAATAGCATAAATATCCTTATGCTCCATCCCTATTTCAATTATTGTAATATTTAGATATTTAATTTCCTTAAATTGCAATAACCCAATTTCCACAAATTTATATTCCTAAATGTATTCCTATCAATTAAATGCATTAATTAAGGTTTTAAAACCAATAAATGAAATTTCCTTAATTTCATCCTTAAACCAACTTATTACTCTATATTCATTGCGAATTAATTCAACTATTTCCCCCAATTTATCAATTTTTGCTTTACAATAAACTTGTGTTTCTATTTAATTTTCATTACTCTTCCGTTACTATATTAATATTCATTAAAGTAAGGTTTATTATCAACAATAACCATTTAGAATTACTTTCTAACATTTATTGTAATTTGTTTCTATAATTTGGCTTGCGCTAATTTAGTTAGCCTTAACGTTATTACATTAAATCTATATTCAGTTCAATTAATATGGAATTTAATCCTAATTACTTACCATTTAATTCATTAATTATTGATTACCTTCAAAATAAAGATAAAATTTGATTCCCAAATATTTGATTTGATTGCCATCTTTACTATGCCCATTATTACTTAACTTCAAATTTACAATTTCACGCAATTTTAACCTTTATAACTGCATTATTGCACAAATATCGTTACTTATCAATTTACATTAACCTTATCACATTAATTTTCATTCACTGCATTATTACACAAATATCGTTACTTATCAATTTACATTAACCTTATCACATTAATTTTCATTCAACTACTATTCGATATATTTTATTTATTGGTTCAATGTTTGTTTCAAAATTTTCATTTATTACTTTCAAATATTCGTTTTCATTTATAAATGTCGTGTCAGTTTCTTCTTTTATTGCATAACCTCATTTATTATCATTCATTTACTTATAGTTTTTATGCTTAATCAAATTTCTTAGCCTCTCAATTGTTTACTTAAGTTTTTAACCATTTATTTAAAATACTTTCCTTTCTATTATATTCTATTAGAAACAATTTCAATTATACGTAAGTTTTTAATACTAGAACAACAAATTCTCATTTATTCAAGAATTCCATTCTAGTAAATTATTATTTTTTACTAATGATTTACTAATTCAACATTTCCATTTGTTGCTTATATTAAATTCCTTAGCCTAGAATAACAATTCCCATTACTTCAATGCATCGTAATTTTCATTTTTTTTATTATTTTTAATACTTAGCTTTAAATTTCAAATGTTACATTTCATTTATACATTCACTTTAATATGAATTATAAACATTTTAATTTCTTCCTAAATTAAATTACAAAATTCTTTAAATTTAACTAAATTTATTTACCAAAATTTATGGGTCGTCACATTATAGGTTGATAAATGGTTTAAATTGTAATTTAAAATTTGATTTAACTTAATAATTGAAATTTGAGTTAAAATGGAAATTTTTAGCTTAACTTAGTAATTAAAATATTTATTTATGAAATGGATACTTTTTTTAAAGTAAAAGAAAATATCAAGTTATTTGTTAAAATAAAAGTTAAGCAACTTATACTGATTTTTGACTTAATGTAAATGAATTATAATTTAATTGGATATTTATTAATAAAATGTTATTTTATTAAATTTATAAGCTAAATTATATCCTGATAAATAATTTTGAAAAGTGGAATAAGTTTGATAAGTTAAAAATGATAAAAGTGGAAGGTATATTGTTTAAAAATGTCATAGTACAACTTATAACAGAAATTGTAGCATTCCAGAAATGCTGTGGTTTCAGTGTATTGTTTTCAAATCTACTACTATCTCTACAGCAACAGTTTATAAGTGCTGCTGTTTCCAACAATGAACTTGTTTCAAATTACCACTATATCTACAGCAGCAGTTTAGAAGTGCTACTGTTTCTAAATTGTGTTGTTTTTCAATCTTACCACTATACTTACAACAGCATTTTCTAAGTGATGCGAATGCTGAAAATACAATGTTTTGGATCATTACAATTGAATAAACGAGCTTCGGAAAATGTTGAAATTTTGGGAATTGAATATTAGATTTGAAAGTATAATGACTTCATTTTAAATGGTTTAAATGAATTATTTTGATAGAAATATAAACCATTTTTTAAAATTTATAACCACGGGTTATAATAACGATTTGGTTGTTGAAGAGGCCGGGATCAGATATTGTCATACTCTCTACCAATACCGAAACCACTTTAACAACTATGTATGCGGTGGAGTTCCCAGAATGAAGTAGGTGGTTGGTGACATTCTGGTTGAGGTATAAACGGGCACACTTCTTTGTATACCATTCTATTACCTTGTGATTGATTTGATGCGCGCCTTCGATTTGGGAGTGTGGCTAGAGGTGGGCGATTGCTGCAAGCTCCGCGCTACCCCAGTCACATTAACACTATTACCTTTTTATAGTTTACTAGTATTATAATGGCGTATATTACTGCTTAGTAGATAGTTTAACGAATCCTTAAAGGATGGGCGATCCCAAGCATCCTTAGTGTAACAACCCTGTATTTTGTGATTATTTTTATTGTATATTTTAATTATTTTAAATAGAATTTCCTGATTTGAAAACTTTATTTTATTTATTAAAATGGATAAATTTTGTTATTTTAAATATAAATTTTGATTTTGATATGAATTAGAATTCCAAACATGACTAAATAGAATATTTTTCCAAAAAAGTGAATTTTGGTCGATATGGTCAAACTCTGACTTTTAAATTTAAAAATTTGAAAGTTTGAAATTTTGAATTTTATCTTTTATTATGAAAGTAAATAAAATTTTAAGAATAATGCTTTTTGTTTCGTTAAAATCTGATTAATATTGTGAAAGTTATGCCTTTTTAACTATTGAGTGTAATTTGCTATATTTAACAAAATTGTTTATTTTAAATTATATAAATAATATTTTATTTGGTCATGTAATGTTATAATTTATATTTATATGGGTAAAATAACATGTTATGTATATATTTTGGTTTTAAAAAAAACATTTTTAAAAGTGTAATTGACATTTTCCAGTGTCAGTTGTATTTTGTTTACAATTTCTAATTTCCAGTTTCATTTAATTAAAGAAATTCTTTGTTTATTTTCTATTTTCTTAAGAATTTATTTTATTTTCATTTACACTTCATTTTGTTCAGCATTTATTTTATTTTACTTGACTTTTATTGGTTTAGAAGTAAAGTTAAAATTTTTCTAAAACTAGTGATATTCTATTTGCAATTTTTAAGTCCTATTTTGAATTTTTAAACAATTTCTTTAGTTCTTTTTCTAATTTCTCTAGATTTAATTATTTATTCCATTTTGAAAATATAAATGAATTATTTTACTTCACATTTTTGTTTTAAATTATTTTTAAAATGAAGTAGATATTTTTCTACAGCTTGTGATGATTTAATTGTAATTTTTGAACCCTGTTTTCAATATTTAAGCAATTTCTTTAATTCTTTTTCTATTTTATTTAAATTTAATTATTTATTTTTATTTTATTTTACTTTTTTTTCAGTTTTTAAATTCATTTACTGAAATTTTATTTGTTTATTTGATTTAATAGAAATGGAAATTTGAAGGGACTAAAAAGCTTTATAACGTGTGACTTTTCGGCTGCTAGTCTTTTCATTTTCTCTTGTGTTTTGGCCGTACATTTCAGTTCTTGGCCGTGAATTTTATTCATTTTCACGTAAGAAACATCCCGTCTCATTATTTTGAATGGCTTGAGAAAATTGGTAATGGCCTCCTCTTTATTTCACTCTTTTTCTTCTCTTTTTCTATTGTTTTCAATGTTTAGGCCATGCTCTTCACCTTGTTTGCCTTGGCCATATCCTCTCACCTTCTCCTCTTCACCATCAACCACCTATCATCATCTCCTCCCCTGACCATGACAGGCCGCACCATCCACTTGACCAAAAACTCCACACAAACCCTTGAATCCCCTTGAAAACATCAAGCCAAGCCACCACAACTTCACCACCTTCATACTACACCACGGCCACCACCTTTAGCCGTCACCACCACCTTGTCCATACCCCTACTCATCATTTAACCACTGTCCAGACCTGAACTTGAATGGCCAAGCCAAACCACCCCATGGCCGAGCCCAAAGTATGAACCAAAACTCAACTATGTTGCTTGCCTCTTCATATTCAACATGTTGTAACTCCTCCACCACTCTCTAATCCTTGTAGCCGTGCCAAACCAGACCCATACCTGACCCATAAATCATGTCATGGCCGAACTACAAGACCCCTAGGTCGAACACTTGGTTGATGAAAGCATGGCCAATGCATTTTGTCCCATTGTTGCTTCTATTTCAAACTGTTTCAAAATATTTTGCATTGTATATAAATTTATATTTGTCTTGTTTATTGGTTGTGTACAAGATCAATTGCTTGGTTCTCTTTCCTCTTGAATCTATTGTTGTGTCATCATGCTTTCCGGAATCCGTCTGTGTCATTTGAATTGATATCTCCAGCATAAAAAGGTGAGTAAATCTCACCTGACATTTATACTTATGCAAATGTGAATTGACAACAATTGAATGTGTAGTACTATTATGTTATGTTATCCCTGTCTGTGATTATTAATTATATGATGTTAAACCTGCTTATTTTCCTGTCATCTCATCTGTTACTAATATATGTTGTTAAACTGTTCATTTATATCTGTTTATCACACTACAAGTTCCATGTAGATTAGATCACTATGGGTTGAAATGATACATACCCGAACGGACTTTAGAATAGGCAAAAATCGTTATGGGCTGAAATGATAGGCCTGAACGATTTTTATTTATTTTATTTTACTTGGGATTGCGGGTTTGAAATGATAGAACCCGGATTTTTCTTTGTAAACTGCGGACTGAAATGGTATATATCCGTATCACTTGTGTGACGCCCCACCTCTATACCCACGCTAACCAAGAACACTACGATGTAGTGTTGTCAATTAGCACGGAGAATAAGGCTGTGGAGGAGCGACCATCCATGTAACCTCTTTGTGCGAGCACCGATATGTCAGATAGAATAGAATGCATATCTTTTAAGGAGGAAATCCGACATACCGATACAAACACAAAGCTATCACACGGTGGCTATATATAATCTTCGGAAACAAACATAGAAATAATCATAACATAAATCAGTCATAGACATCCATATCACAAAGGCGGAAGAAGATATGAATAAATATATAACACATGAAAGTGTACATCAGAGTGGTGGTCAGAAAGATCCACGATAATACAAAAGAATAGCATCACGTGCTATACAAAAGAATAAGTACACAACATAGAGTCTATATCTCAAAAGTGTACAACCAAAAACTACTAATCTATGTAGTTAGCCAAAAGCCAGAATAATCCTGAAGAGAAGTCAAGCAGAGCACCTGTAACATCTCGGTCTGACCCGAGTATTATTTATAAGAAAATAATAAACGGATCAGTCTAGCTATAAATATCAGATGATATGGTATATAGTAAAAGGCATGACATGAACATGTAATAACCATAATGGCATACTACGATAAGTATGTAAATGATAACCAACAAAAGATTAATCAATATCACAAGAATCTTCTCAAAGATAAAATAGGATATCATACCCTAAACTTGTATTCATAACAAGTCAATAACACATAAATTCACCAATGCACAAAGACTGATATCATATCAATGAAAATCATGAAAATTGGTGGAGCACAAAATTCCAGAAATCATCACAAGAAATCCAGAGAAACACATAAAAGAGGGAGGCCTAACACATGAACGGGAGCATGAAAACTCACCTACGCGTATCACACAGGACGAGAAGCTATCTCATGGAAGCTATCCATTAAATTTCCACACAGTAATGGCCCGAAGACCATGGGGTGCTACCCCATAAATGTGATGGTGAAACATCACAAAAACGGGGTCTAGTCTCCCTCGCAGACAAAGAGACATCGCTCAATCGCTAGTCTAAATCACAAAAAGGATCGTCATGATCATAAGGAAGTGTCAATTACACTAAGCTAGTAAATATAAGAGTTTAGCTTCATGTCCCATAACCACTTGCTTAACTCAAATATTTGCGAACAAACTGTAGATCTCCACTAGAAAATTGTCACAAGAGTTTCAATCGAACAAGTCCATAAATTAACCGACGAAGTAAACGCAAGCGTTTCATACCACTTGTTTTGCTAAGTCGTTTAATTAGATTTTCTCGTACGAATGAGGTAAAGGTTTGTATATACTAATAGATTGGAAAACGGTTTTAAGAAACGAGCTTTGATATTGAAAATAGAGTTGAAATCGTTTTGATGAAGAAGTTTTGATATTTAATACTAGTATAGAAAACCTTTATATTTTGAAGTGACAAATCATACAAGTGATTGTAGAAACAATCAATCATAAAAATTCACATTCGAAGACGTGAATAAAATCCAAAGAAATCGATACCGAATCCAACAAAATGGATATTCCCAAAAATCCCAAAGAAAAGAAGTCATCAAAGTTGGCAATAAATGATAACAACAAGTAGGGAAGTAACACGAATCGATTAAATTTGGAAACCACGCAAAATTGGCGAAATAGGAAAAATAGCAGCAGGTCGGTCGGCCTGCTACAGGGCTCGGTCGACCGAACCCTGTTCTGGAAAATTCTCGGGAAGCAGGTCGGTCGACTGAGCTCTGCAGTCGGTCGACCAAACCCTGAGGCAGAGAAGTGCTTTGCACTTTGGAAGCAGGTCGGTCGGCCGGCTACAGAGCGCGGTCGGCCGGACCTGTTTCCAGCCCCTTCCCAGCCTACCACAAACAATGGCCAAACACGACCAATTTGCAACCGCTTGAGCAAATGGCGCTAAGGGTTTATGCCTATCGACTACCCGGCCCTATGAGCTCTTCGTTGCATCACAAAACATGATCAAAACATCAAGGTTAAGATTTTCAAGGATTTGAACTCAAAACACAAAAATTTGGAATATTCACCAAATCAATCCAAACCAATAGCAATTGCACAAGAATAAGTGTTAGGAATTCATACCTAACAATCGAAGATAAATATAGTTTAAGATGTGAGATAAAAATCTCACCTTTGAACCCAAATCAATGAAGAAGAAGCTCGAAAGCAATGGCAAGGGCAATCACTCTTCAATTCCAACTCAACAAGCTTGAATCAAAGCTTTAAAGAAGGACATTCCCAAAGTTAGGTTTAGGAATAAACTGAAATTGAAGAGGAGAAGAAGATAGAGAAGATGAAGAGGAGGCTTACCAATGGGTTCTCTTTGAATTTGGAGCTAGAAGATGGAGTTTGCAAGAGGGACTAGGGCTAGGAGTTTCTAATTCCCTTTCTCTTCCCCCATTTTCAGTTTTGCTTGAGTGTTTGGAGAATAAGAGTGAAGTGAAGAGGAGAGGTGGACTGGGCTAGGGTAATAAGTGGGGTTATAGGGCTGAAACCCAACCCAAAGCCCTAAGTGAAAAGTGGCAAAATTCTCCTAACTCCAAACATATCGAAGCTTATACTCCAAAAGGTTGCAAACGGCATTTTGAACTCAATGGGGGTGGTCTCGAGTCCTAATTCAACTGTTTGCAAAAAGTAGCTTTTCGGACCAAGATCCGACGAACGACGAAATATTTAAATAAAATATTTAAATATAAAATCGATAAATATGCGGGTTGTTACAACTTGACCTAGGTTAGAAAACTATATACAGGCCCGTGGTTATTTTATAAAGTATTTTGAATATTTTAAATATGTTTAAGAGTAAATTTAACAAAATTTGATTTAAATTGGATTTTTAATGTTTAAATAAAGAAATTTTGACTCTTCTATAAGTTAAAAATGTAATTAAATGAATGGTTAAATTTTAATTATTGAAATATAACTTAAGTCTGGAAATTTGGATTTTTGGGTTTAAAAGAAAATTTGAGTTATATAAATAAAAATAGAAATTTAATTATATGGGAAAAATGGAAATAAAAATTTAAGTCTTAAGTTTAATTGTTAAAATGAAGAGAATAGAAATTTTACACTTACATTTTATTAAGTGAATTCTTGACAATTGGTTTTATTTATAAGAAAATTTATTATAAAAATCATAAGTTAAAGGTATTTTAAATGAACATTTTGAATGTTAAATTATGGTTTTATAATGTTTAATGGTTTAAATTGGGATTTATTGTTTGCTAGAAATACACTAAAATCTGGAAGTACTTTTAATAGCACTTCAGAAATGCTATCGTTTCTGAAATGAACTAAACTTAAATAAGAGGCTATTACAACAGTTCTGTAAATGCTATAGTTGATGAAGTAAACTAAAAGGCTAAAAACTTAATAAAGAGCTATTACAACAGTTCTGTAAATGCTGTAGTTGCCTGTTGTCTTTGCTGAATTTAGTGAAAACCTTTATTATGAAACCTGAGCTATTACAACATTTCTGGAAATGCTGTCTTGCTAAATTGAACTAATTTTCAACTGAAATTGAGATTTTACAACAGTTTTAAATGCTGTCTTTGCTGAATAAAAATGTTTTCAAGTATAACTTATAACAGCTTTTCCTAAATGTTGTGAAAGGCTGAAATTTTCAATGTTTATGGGTTTTAACTAAGTAAATGAACTCAGAATGGTCTAGATGGTCTAGATGTTTATGGGTTTTCACTTTTAGATGGTTTAGATGAATTAATTTGATTGGAATATAAACTATTAAAAAAGTGATTTGAAATGATAATAAATGAATGGTATCTTGAAATTTAAAAGGTATTTAAAGTTAAATATGGGCTTTGAATTCAAATGATGATTGCATAATGATGTTTTTGAAAGATATGATATTTTGAAATATTGAAATGGTTTAGAAATGATTTAACCTTTAATTTGATAAAGATTTGAAATGATATTTTGTTTTGAAGTATAAAATATTATTTTGGAATTTTATAACCATGGGTATACTTCTCTGTATGTCATTTGATTTCATAGTGATGGTTTGATGCGCATTAACACTGTTAGTTGCATGGTTTACTTCGATATGGACATTTCTGTGATATTGTCACTACTATTTAATTGATGGTTTAATGGATCCTTAAATGATGGGCGATCCCAAGCATCCTCTAAGTTATTATGCATTGCTATTACAGTTCACTTGAGTTGGTTTACATTGTATAAGTATATATGTCCTGACTCGAGTGTTTTGTGTTTTACTTTACGCTCGGGTCAGCCTGAGAATCACAGCTTTGGATTCATCTTCTCGAGCTAGAGATTTGCTGGAGCTTATCTGTCCATCTGTTATTTCTTATCTTCTAATCCAGTTATTTACTATTCGGTATTGCTTCTGCATTAGTGATTTATGTATCCTGACTTCTATTGTATCCATTTTTAAAGTATGATATTTTATATATGTTTTGAGAGTTGTATATAGTAGCTTCATGAACTACTATGGTATTTATTTCCACTGCGAGTTATTCTGATATTTCTGTGTATGTGATTCTGTGAATGATTTTATTTGCACCAAATTTTATTACAATCTGTTATTTTGAATTATTCAAGTCAGACATGTGTGGATTATTGTCGATTTGAATGGTCCAAAATAGTGGGTCGTTACACTTTAAGTTACCTGTGCATTGCTATTACAGTTCACTTGAGTTGGTTTATATTGTATAATTATGTATGTCCTGACTCGAATGTTTGTGTTTTGCTTTACGCTCGGGTCAGCCTGAGTATCACAGCTTTGATTCATCTTCGGGAGCAAGAGATTTGCTGGAGCTTACTTATCTATCTGTAACCTATTTCCATTTCAGTTATTTCCTATTCAGTATTGCTTTTGTATTAGTTGACTTATGTATTCAGACTTCTGTTGTATCTGTTTTTCAGACTATGATATTTTGTATCTGTTTTGAGATTATTTATGTAGTAGCTTCATGAACTACTATGGTATTTTATTTCCTCTGTGAGTTATTCTGATATTCTGTGTCTGTGATTATGTGATTGGTTTTATTTGCTCCAAATTTATTTACAATCCACTCTTTTGAATTATTCAAGTCTAACATGTGTGGTTTTATTGTCGATTTGAATGGTCCAAAATAGTGGGATGTTACAACCATCATCATTTAAAACCTTACTTGGAGTTGGCATGTGATCGAGAGGAGGAGCTCATGATTCTTCATAAGCCATACTACATCTAGTAAGAAATTTTAACCCTCTCTTGTAAATATGTACATATTTTTCTCCGTTACACTCATTATATCATGTAGTGACTGTGGGAACACAATCAAAATCAAGTGTGGGGGGAGTCGCATGTTTACTTTGATTTTTTATGGTTTATTTTTTTGCATTTTCTTTCTAAAAAAAGAAAAGGAAAAATTCCCAAAACAAATTTTCTTTTTTGGCATATTGATTTACTTTTAAAAACAGATAAGATAAGCATACGTTTTTGGTTATTAATTTCAAATTTTTGAAAATTTACTTGTCTCAACAAAAATAAAAGGAGGAGTTTGAGTACAACTAGCTATGGTGTAACTAGTATATAAGAAGGTTCATAGGTGATAATTATGAGGTATATCCTGAGTGTAATCCTTGTTTAAAAGAGTCACTACAACAAAAAGTGTCTTTTATAGCGGCATATAGCCGCTATTAATCACAACCATAGCGGTTTGATAAGCACTGTATATCGACATGTTATAAAAAACCGTTGAATATTTATAACACAAAATATGCCGCTATGGTTGAGCTTAGTTTTATAACGCAAATTCGCCGCTATGGTACGTTAATTCAATAGCTCATTATAGCCGCTATAATACAGTTAAATCTCAACGGAACTGGAAATCTTTATAACACCATTTTGCCGCTATAAAATATTTATTCAATAGCTCATTATAGTCGCTATAATACAGCTAAATCTCAACGGAATTGGAAATCTTTATTGACAAATCATATGTCTGCTTACATTTTCAGAGGAAACATCAATTCAGATAAATGTTGCTCAAAATCACAATCTCAAATATGATGAACATGACAATACATTATCCAAAAAATTCATTAGCATAATAAGGTTATAAAAGGTCGTCACAAATGTCCAACCATTAAAAGAATAAGATCAAGAATAAACCATCTTTTTAATATTTTACAAGAGCTTATGTAACCCCCTCCAAACAAGAAATAGTGAGCATCTGCAAAATTTTATTGCTTTCATCTGAAGCACCATCTCTGAGTTTCTAAAGTAGCAGAATTCAAGAAAAGGGCATATTCGACCTATCTTGTTCCACACGCTCTGATGATAACCGGCAGTTGGTGGTACATGGTACATAAGCTTCAGCAACTGAATAACATTTATAGGAAAGATGAATATTAGATTGTTGGTTTGAATTTGATATTTTACTCGAGTCAAACAAGAAAATACAAACTAAGTATTGATTTGTAAAAACTTGTGATCAAAACTTACGCGATTATGTTAACTTCTCCATCTCCAATTTTAGAAATGCGATTCTCTGTGCAAATCAATTTGGAAATGCACAATTTTTTTGAGGACAACGACAGTTGGGATAAACGAGGGGGGAATCAAAAATTCGGAATGTAATTTGTAAATCGATGAGACTACCCGCAATTGAGGAATCCTGTGAGCTGCAAATTTGAACCAGAAATTAAAAAAATTCAAAAAAATCATAATAATCACTTTTTGTTGTCTTGGCATGCAAATTAAATTAACCACATCCACCTATAGATATTAACTCTCCTTTAAGATTACAATTAAATTAACCACATCCACCTACATATCATACATGCTACGCACAGTTGGTAGCAACCATAATAACTGCATGTTATCAATCAAGAATTGATATCTTATAGGTTTCCAATTTCAGCAGTTATAGTGATTATGGGCTAATTTAACAATAAATTAGCTTTAATTTCTCCTACTGGGATGCCCTTTAAAGGTGCAGCTGAAACTATTTTGCTTCGGAGAGTCAACGCATAAGCCTAAGCTGTTCATCTTTCAGCAACAGTTACACTTTCTTTATATCCTACTCGTAGAAAATGCAAGAAAATATTGTTTCACTCCACAATAACTTACTAAAAGAGAAATATGCATATTTTGTGCAATTGAAACTCTAGTTTCAAAATGTAAAGAGAAAATTTAACCGTAAAGAGAACATTTAATGAGCTTACTTTTATTTTAAATCATTAATATTTCTAATTTCTAACATACTTAATTTATCTAGTTTTTGGAAAAAGGAACTTGTTGACTGCTCAACACTCTACTCAATTCAAGTGTATAACCAGACAACTACCTTATCATGATTCATCAGAATACAGTTCATGTTTTTTTCCCGTTTAACAACTATCATTTTTTGTACTTCAGAGTAATAATTGGTGATTCTCAAACTTGCTTATCTCAAGCACGTTGTAAAACCTGACAACTAACGCAGTAAATTTTAACTGATAAAGTTAAACACTATATAAAGCAAATTAACCTGAGCATCACTGTGTCAAAATCTAGATGAGCATTTTAAGATGCTTGCTTACTTGCTTGATTGTTGTGATCACTTTTGAATTTGGCATCTCTTTCTATTTATATTCAATAACACTTTAGTCTTAATTTCTAGCAAGTCTTCCAAATATTTAGTTAGGTATGCAATGCAATGTCTTGTTTAGATCAATTAGCAAAATGCACTTAGATTATTTTATTAGTTAAACATATAATGTGCACGTATTAAGTACTACTACTATACTATTATGAATAAACAAACTTATTCAGCTATTGAAAATGGGACATACCTCATCAAGCGATATAATTTCAATGCTTACCGAATGAAAAATAGATCTTGTGGTGTACTAGTTCCAAATTCTAATACAAAGAATAGGGATGATATTAGTTTCTCCATGGAAAGTCAAGCATTCTACATCGCGATGCAGTTATATGACAATCATGAACTTTTTATCTAATTGGTTATAGTTTTTATATTAGATTGTTTTTATTTTTTTCCATAGAAATCCTCATCATACAGTTTTATGCAATCTGCACTTTTTGGATGTCTTGTATTGAAAGTTTTTGTTTTCCTTATATAGGAGAAATGCTAGTGAGCCTTGCTAGAAGTTTCTTCATAGATGATATATCTAATGGTCTTGACAGCTCTACAACTTTTGAAATTATGAAATTTTTATGTCAAATAGTGCACATATTAGAGAAGTTTTATATCTAATAATGATGATAAAATATCAGCTTACTACAGAAAATTTGCATATATGCGACCACAGAAATGAAATAAACCTGATATCCTTGAATGGTCTACTAATATTGTCAACCAGTGGTTCGCTGAACTTTGCCAAAGTATCCAAACCCTCTTTCTCTTCAACTATTCCAAATACCTAAAATAAGAAATTTTAGTTTCTTCATTATTTGAATTGTGAACTTGTTAATAAAATTTACCTTTAGAAATTACAGAGCTTGGATGTAGTTGATTCGACCCAAAATGGGAAATTATGCTCTCCAGTTCTCTAAAAATTAGTGCATTTATTAGAACGCGACATAATGAAATACTATTAGGTTCTAAAAGAAAAAGAAGAAAAAACCACTGTACCTCTATGAGATAAGGAGGATCGGATTTGCAAACATTACATTTGATGATAATGTCAGATTCAACACACGAATGAGATCCTGGACGAAGGAACTCATCCAATGAAAATGAGAGATGGATACTTTTAGAATTTGTAATGAAAAGAGCTTTGATATTATCTGTAACAATTCACATCTGTAAATAATGAAAGAAGCACTGATGTCACCATTGTCCAAGCTATTTTATTATGTTAGTTGATTCTTTTTTTTTCATAGATACTGAAGATGATTGAATAGGAAATGTCACGGTTATGAACAAACCGTGCCACTATTTGTAAAATAATGAATCAAACTTATTAGACATGAATCTAAGGGTTGATCAGTATGGAAACAATTGTATGGTGAATAATATATAGCACATGGTTAATTCCGAATTGCAAACAGGGAAAATATTAAAAAAGAAAAAACTGCTCTGTACAGGAAAAAAGCAATTTAGTAACAAGCCTCTATCAGCAATAATTCCATTCTAGAAATGCATTGTCCAAAAATCATAATTTTTTATTGCTTTTGATTTGATAACATAGTAAATCAACTGTTATGATTAGTTAACAGGAAAAGTAATGCATAAAGTATAATTGTATATGTCCTTCCTCTCCCATTTACCCTAGCAACTTGCAACCATTGTAGGCAATGCAACAATAATAAAAAAAGGCAGTGACTGTAATAATAGATAATAATCTTCTTATTAGCTAATTCAAACTTACTTGATTAACTTATAGGATAGTGTTCTGACTGTAATAATAGTGTAAATAACTCTGAACAAATTGGATAGTGAAGGATATATGTTTAATCAATACATTGAAAATAGGAAAAAATTACCAAATGTGTGATTACTATCTCAAAGTCTATGGAAGCCTCCTTGAATTGGAATAGTGGAGACAAGGGGAATAGTTTTAAAATCCAGCTAAACATCTTTTCTGCAATCTAATATTGAGCATGTAAATAACATCTTTAGGAAGAGGAAAAAAGAAGCAAATCACCCTTAATGTGGAGGGCCTATACTATTCTCCGAACACTTTCCTCCTTCAGAAAATTTCTGCTATTGCAAGCAAAAAATATCTACGAATAATAAAAACCTTAATATGGGCCAATAACAATATTATTGCCTACAATTTTCTCAAAATAAAACTGAATGCAAGTAAGCAGTCTGAATTATTACAAACCTATGTACATCCTTATTAACAAATTCGAAATAAAACATGGTATTAAAATATTGGACACAAAGACTACCTTTTAATTTCCTGATTCGTTTGCATTAGTCACGAACATCATTATATGGTGCAGAAGATTCCAAGAAAAATCCAATCAAAAACTCGGACCTATAGTTCACTCCCTCTTGAACCACCATTATCGACGGAATATTGACACTGTCAATCACAACGGTACTAAATGTGCTAGGTGAGTATGCACCAGTGCTTTTGGGCAAGGATTTGAATAGAGATGTCCACTTGGAACCTGATGCTATGATATCAGAGGCCAAAGGAAACTCCTGGGAATTCTGGGTGGGAATTTTTGGTTGGATATTACCACAAACATTTCGCATGCATTCGGTATTCACACGGGAACAATAACTGGCAGTATTTCCAAGCTGTGATTCAAGCACTTCAGCCCCATCGCCTATAATACCAACACTTTCATTACCAATAGCACCTATACCAAGGTCCATTCTACCTATTTGAAACCAAAGACAAGTGTCTGTAGTGGCAGCAGCCCATGGGGGACGATCCCCAAGGTCGTGAGTTGTCAATACCTGAGATCAGCTTAGGATATGCAATAGAGTTTGCTATTTCCATATCAGTACCCAAAGCTTGCAGCGGCCAGAAGGCCAAGAACGTGTCGATAAGCCTGGGATGGAACCTGCATTCGAATAGCATTCATGTTTGGACCAAATTCTCGTAGACGAGAAGAAAGAAGACCAAATGGCGAGGAGGCAAAGGCTCGTCGACCAGAGGTAGCAGTGGATGTTGCGTTGAAGGGCCTACTAGATCTGGTCAACGATGGGTGCTCACGAGGCTGTGACATGACAGATAGGTAACAAGGGAGAGGCGTAAAGGGGCGGAAGGGGAGGAAGTGGATGCGAAGGGGAGGAAGCAAAAGCAAAAAGGAAATAGATAGAAACTAACCAGCAACCATCAGTTACCATTCAATCATTGCTGCCAAATTGCATCGGGTCTTTTATATTTAGGGTTGGAGGACGTTGACCGACTTAAGGCAAGCTATGATCTGTAGCAAGCGACGAATAGGAGGATTTAATGGCGGGCAGTAGAAAGGGAGGAGATTTTATGCGAGAATTTGAGAAAATAAGAGGAAGAGGGAAGAGAAAAATAATTAAAAGAAGTAGCGGCCAAGAAAAAAATTGGGGATCCCGCTTAAAAGCGTTGCATAGCCAATAAAGCAAATTAACACAAAATAAAATGAATAATAACACTACAGAAAAATACGTTATCAATTGGTGTTATAAAAAATAACTTTTCTTGTAGTGAGTGGTTGATTTAAAGTAAAGGCGATAACATTTTTGATTTTCCAAGTTAAGTGGTGCTAAGATGATTCTGCATAACTCCCTCTTTTAAAAAAAAATTTCATAAAAATAAGAAACACCTAGAATCATGTGTTCATACGCAAGTGTGTTCATACGCAAGTGTGTTCACTCGCCATGCTTTGTACCCTTCTCATGTAAGCCTGGAAGGCAGTGCATGATCGATATATCTGGCCTCAGTTTATCTGAGTTAGGTGTATGTAAATAAAATTGAATAATAATAATAAACAAATAGAGTCATGTGGTCATACGCAAGTGTGTACACTAGTCTCGCTCTGTACTCTTCTCACGTAAGCTTTGGTTTATCTTATTTAGGTTTGTAAATAATAATGTTAATATTTTTCAAAATAGAGAGAGCAAGCAATTGAAACCTAAGCACTATCTTCACTTATTTGATTTGACTTGTTATTCAAAAGAAATAAAAATTCTACTTTGCAAAACTTTGATAATCAACTAAAGGATTCATTTCATAGTCGCACTATGTGATCAACCGAAACAACTAGCCAAACTAGAGTCTAATTATGATGATAACTTAATTTTTGTTGGAAGTTTTGATGAGTAAAAAGGAATAAATTTCATGATAATAACCAAAACATATATTTAACTTACTCGTGTCAATTTAAAAGTAAACTCTTCATCCGTAAATATTTTTGAAAACTTGCATCATGTAGCCACATTAGAATTTGCATATCGCATTTGGATTTTTTAGGTAGTATCCATTGAAAACCCTCACGAGACAACACTCGTCCTATTAGGAACACCTAGAGGTTTAATGGTTTGTTGCATATGATCAATGTAATTGTGTTTCCTACGAAAATAGACTTATCATAGTTTTAGTTTATTCGAGGCCGAATAAAAAGATAAGTGTGGTGGTATTTGATGTGCATGTAAAAGTGCATATTTTAATCCCATAGTTAATCTTCTTTTATTAAAATAAATGAGCATATTAGGGTGTTTTACATGTTTAAACCAAAATCTAAATTGTTTTCAAATCATCATTCAGTCATTTTCGTTTGAGGGAAAAACGGTAATTTTGTGTATGAATTAATTTTGAGAAAATTTATTTGCACATTTTTATTTTTATTTGTAGGAAATGGAGTGGAAATATGAAGAAGTTTCATGAATGTATGTATGCACATATGTTGAAAGCTAATGAAAAAAGAAAATAAAAGAATTCATGCAACATGGAGGAGCCCACATGCCACTAACTAATGGTCCAGAATTAAAATCACATGCAGGTGTTAATTGAGACTTAAAGGCATGTCAGTGGGATTAATTAATTCCCTAATAATTACTTGGAGGTTACACTATCCAAGGACGTTTTTAGTAGTCCCCTAAAATATGAATTTGGGTTTTTAGCATGTATAAATACCCCTTATGTTTCATGTAATCATCTTCTTCTCTTTTATGCAAGTTGTAGCACATAACTTATGGTTAATAAAATATCTCTTTAATGGCTTATTAGCCTTCTTCTTTACTTTCATGCAATTTTTATTTCATGCTTTCATATATTGCTATTTTTTATGCTCTCTTATTTCATGTTAGTATCATAGATTTAATTCTTGCAATTAGTTTAGTTTTATTTCATGCAAGTAGTTAGCACTCTTTTCTTTAATTAGCTCTCATTTTCCTTATTTTTTATGTTGAAATAACTTTATGTTAAGATGTATTCAAATATGAGTAGCTAAACCCCTTCAATTTACGGTAATGAAGCTCTCATGAAACATATTAAATTAGCATAATGATTTCATTTATGATCTCTCTTTTGTACTTAACAAAAATTATGAATGATGGTTGCTTATGGTTCTTTTTTAGTGAATTTGATAGTCTATGTTGACATCTCAAATAAGCTGTTTTAATAAAATATAAACATAAACTATTTGATCATTTGCCTAAATAATTTTGATGATGAAAGTCAAATTAGAATCAAAATTTGATGGTCTATATTACTAATTCACAGTAAATAGATCATGCTTAAAATAGATTTTATTTTTAATTTCATGTCATTTTCATGAGAATTGACTAGTAGGTCTAAATGGTGTGTTAGAGTTTGATGGTTTAAGTTGTGCTAATTAATAGCACAAATAAACCATACTTATAGTAAATACATCAATCATTTCTACTTAATATACTAAAGAGAGGTTATAGATGAATATCATGTTGATTTATATGAATGATTGGAAGTTGATTTGCCTCTAAATTGCTCCTTAACATCATAGTTTTATTCACTTTTTCTCCTGTTTATTTTCTACAATTTTCTAGTTTAAAACAATTTTGAAAAATTTAGGTTAATTTGATTGAGTAAATATTAGAATTTAATTCTTTCCCTGCGGATCGACCCGTACTCGCATACGCACTACGATTGTACGTCGTGCACTTGCAGTTTTTATAATGATTATATTTTTCGATGGTTTTCTAATTGATAGAAATTTTTTCATCAAACAACATGTATGTAGAAGAGAATGGAGATGAAGTTAGGAAATTGAGATGTGTAACGACCCGATATTTTCAACCATTCGCATCAGCACATGTCGGACTTGAATTGCACAAAATACCGCGTTGTAAATAAAATTTGGCAAATCTCAAAATATACAGTAAATAAATAATCACAGATCACAGTCATAGAGTAAGTAGTGCAGCGGAAGTAAAAGAAATAGTAGTTCATGAAGCTACTATGTAAATATATCAGAGTTAAATAAGATACAACAGAAGAAATAAAGTACAACAGAAGTCTCAATATGATAACCAAGTACAAGCTGAATAGAACAACAGAACTGAGATAGATAAAACTAGATAAGCAGATAATCTCCAGCGATTCCAATCTCCAGAAAGTGGAATCCAAATCTGTGAATACTCAGGCTGACCCGAGCGTAAATAAAAATACAAACACTCGAGTTAGGACATACATACTTATACAATGTAAACCAACTCAAGTGAACTGTAGTAAAAGTACAAGTAACTTAAAGAATGCTTGGGATCTCCCATTCTTTAAGGATCCGTTAAACTATCTACTATGTAGTAATATTCGCTATTATAATAATGTCTAATATAAAATAAACATACTTTTAAATAGCATTAAGGAGTGACCCAATATTCCCCTTAACACGTAATAGTCCCAGTAGTCTATCCAGTATTAGCATACTCCCAAAATGGGGGCTACCCTCGATACTCCACAGGCTACGGGAGAAATTCAAACTCGTAGTAAAGCTCGCTATGGTAGATGACACGGCACAACTAGGCAATGCTAGGGTAGATATACCAATTATGCATTCGGACTGGTGGTGATGCATAGCAGCCACTACCGCCCACCTCGAACAACACTCCCAAATCAAGGGTGCGCACCAAATCAATCACAAGTAATAGAATGGTATCAAAGAAGTGTGTCCGATCAGAGGTGCTACCTCATTGGCCCGTCAATCGCTCCTATTTTAGCCACCTTATGCCAACTCATGGGAGTTGGGTCCACGTATATACCTTAGGATCGTCGCCACCATCCTACTTCATTCTGGAAACTCCACCGCATACACAGTTGTTAAAGTGGTTTTCGGTATCGACAAAGAGTATGTCCATATCTGATCCCGGTCTCTTTAACAACCAATCATTATTATAACCCGTGGTTATAATTTTAAAATAATATTTTATACTTCAAAATAGAATATCATTTCAAATCCAAATCTTTATCAAAATAAAGATTAAATCATTCCAAACCATTTCAATATATTTAAAATATCATATCATTTCAAAACTTCATTTCAAATCATTTCAATATATCAAAATATCATATCTTTCCAAAACTTCATTATCAAATCATCATTTGAGATCAAATCCAAATATTCAACTTTAAATACCTTTCAAATTCAAAGATATCATTCATTTATTATCATTTCAGGTCACCTTTTAAATAGTTTATATTTCAATCAAAATAATTCATCTAAACCATTTAAAAGTGTAATTATTATACTTTCAAATCAAGTATTCAATTTCCAAAGTTTTAAACTATTCTGAGTTCATTTACTAAGTTAAAAACCATAAACATTGAAAATTTCAGCCTTTCACAGCATTCAGAAAAGCTGTTATAAGTTATTCTTGAGAACATTTTAATCCAGCAAAGACAGCAATTTAAAACTGCTGTTAAATGTCAGTTTAGTTGAAATTTAGTTTAAAACAGCAAAGACAACATTTCTAGAAATGCTATAATAGCTCAGGTTTCAAATTAAAGGTTTTATTATTTATTCAGCAAAGATAGTAGACCACTACAGCAGTTACAGAACTGCAGTAATAGACCTGAGTCAAGTTTTAGTCTATTTAGTTCAACTACAGCAACTACAGCATTTTAGAAATGCTGTAATAGCTCTTTTTTTCAATTTTAGTTCAAATCAGAAATCATAACATTTCTAAATGCTATTAAAGTAATTTCTAGATTTTAGTGTATTTCTAGCAAATAATAAACTTCATTTTAAATCCTTTTAACATTATAAAAATCATATTTTTAACATTCAAAAAAAATGTTAATTTAAATATCTTTTTACTAATGATTTTTATAAAGTAAACTTTACAATAAAATCCAATTTTCCAAAAATTTTATTTAACAAATTCAAATGTACAATTTTCCCAATTTTACCTTTTACAATTTATTAACACTTACATTTTCAAATTAACATTTCACAAATTAAACTAAATTTCCAATTTATTTAATTAATTTAAAACTTTAATTAAAACCAAATTTCCCATTTCCAAGTCACGTTATTGTTGATTCATGACACAAGCTTCAGAGATCATACGACGAGAATACTATATGAAAGCGACAAAAAGAGAATAAGTGCATACCGTGCACTACAAAGGAGATAATCTTACAATCCAGAGATTAGTATGGATATTTTATTTTATTTGAGTCTTAGAACAATGTTAAAATCATTCCTCAAATAATCACACACGCACACAAAACATCTTATAGCAAAAACTATGTTCACTGTGCATATAACACCAGGTCGGCCGACCGACCAGGATCCTCGGTCGACCGACCCTGTATCATGTGCACAGTGACTTTCTGTTTTGTATACGTTTTAAACTCAGCTGACCGGCCAGGTTTTCCGGTCGACCGACCTGAGAAAAACGGCTAGTTTTCTGAAGAGACGCGATCATTTCATGAAGAGGAATGTCCTCTATTTCAAGAGGTATGGACACAACTGTTAACTAAAACTCTTCATGAAAGATTACAACTCTTCTACAACTATATAAACATATTCAATTCACTTCTACAATCACTGATTCTTGTTTATATTTCTGAAATCTAATCTCTATTCATTTCTGCAAATAAAAGCATTTATTCTTATTTAATATCACTAGAATCCTTGAATTTATTCATATACTTCGATTCTACGTGATTATCTTCCTTCTAAATCATCACACACATATATACTCTTGAGGATTTGATTATAGGAAAGTTGTACTATCAAAAGACAATCAGTGTTATTCAGAACACATTCGTCAACAAACTATTTGTATTAAGTTGAAGTCCTCTTCGGCTGTTGAGGCGGAAAAATTCCTGTTCGGCTGCTCAGGTGTCGTATACCTATTCCTCCGGGTTAAGTGAGGGGTTTAGTTTAAATCCAGAGGGTATTCTGGGACTGGACGTAGAACGGGAAGTTCGAACCAGTATAAAAATTCCTGGTGTGCTTACTTTAATTTGTACTTTACTGTTATTATCAGTTTCCGCATTAACATACCATATTACACGATCCTTAGTACTACACGTGTACTTTCATTTGGTATCAGAGCAAGGTCATCCTATAACCATCACAAAGTTATTTGATATTTACTTTTAGTAATATGGCAACCACACAAATTAACGATGTTAACACTCACACTAATTCTAGTTTCACAGAAGGTCAATCAACTTCACGACCTCCACTTTTCAATGGTATAAATTACAATTATTGGTCAACTAGAATGGGAATCTATATGCAATCAAGTGGATTTGATATCTGGAATATTATACAAAGAGAGTATACAACTCCTACTGGAGAATACTCAACTTGGAGTAACACACAAAAACTAGATGCTACTTCAAATGCAAAAGCAATGAATATTTTATTTTGTGCATTAGATAGAAATGAATTCAATAGAGTTAGTATGTGCACTTCCGGTTATGAAATTTGGAGAACTCTTAAAGTTTCACATGAAGGAACGAACAAAGTTAAATTGAGCAAAATTTCTATGTTGAAACATCAATTTGAAAATTTTAAAATGAGGCCAAATGAATCTATAAATGACATGTACTCTAGATTTCAGGATATTTATCATGCTTTATTATCACTAGAACAAAAGTTTACTGATTTTGATGTTGTCACAAAAATCTTGAATTCTTTAACGGATGAATGGGAACGAAAAGTCCTAGCTATTGAAGAAGCAACTGATTTGTCAACATTAAAACAAGAAGAGTTGATAGGTAATTTAATGTCCTACGAAGTAAATTTGCAGGCAAAACGAAATGGAGCACAAGAAAAGAAAAATGTAGCATTCCAAGCAGAAAAAGATGATTCCGACTCAGATAATGAAGATATGGCCATGATCGCTAAAAATTTCAAAAAGTTTTTGAAATTCAACAGAAACAAATTCAAGGGAAATAAAAATAATTCCAACAACAATTCAAATAGCAGCTAACCATCATCTTCAACAATGGAATGTTATGAATGTCATAAGAAAGGACACATGAAGAAAGATTGTCCAGATCGTAAAAAGAATAATTTCAAGAAGGACAAAACCAAACGAAAAGCTTTTTCAGTCACTTGGGACGACACTGACTCATCATCCTCATCAGAGAGTGAAAGTGATAATGAACAAGCAAATGTATGCTTCATGGCTTCGTCAGACGATGTAAGTGATTTTACTTTTGAAGATTTAATTGAAATAAATTCTGAATTAGTAAATTTAACAAAACAACTTAAAAAAAATAAGGAGTTGCAAAGAAAGTTAGATAGAACAGTTTTAGAAGTAGATATGTTAAAAGATGAGAAGGTAATATTGGAAGAAGAACTTGAAATCTCTCAACAATCGAATTCTAACTTATCTTCTCAAATTACGTCAATATCTGAGGAACTAGAAATTCAGAAAAATAAAAATGATGTTTTATTTTTTGAAAATAATAGTTTAATATCTAAGATTAAGGATTTAGAGTTAGAAAAATCTAGTCTTAAAATAAAATTTGATGATATTTCTAAAAATGTTTCTAATTTCAATAAAGGAAGAGAAAATCTTTCTAGTATACTAGAAAACTCTCAAACTTCTAACAAAAAATCTGGACTAGGATTTAAGAAACAAAATAATTTTGCTAAAAGTAAAATTAATAATAAAATTAAGAAAGATATTAGGAAAACAGTTTATTCAAATACTAAAACTATTAAGATATGGATTCCAAAAACAAATAATACATTGATAAGGAATAAACATATCAAAAGTTTTATGGAAACTGTTCATAATAACAAAAATTATGTCTATAAAGGGAATTCTGAACCCGTATGGGTTTGGCTTCCTAAGATCTAACTCTTAGGACCCTAAAAAGATTGGGTACCAACATTTTATAAATTTTTTGCAGGTACCACATAAGAAGAGAGGAAAATGGATTTTAGATAGCGGTTGCTTAAAATACATGACTGGAAACAAAGAAATGTTATCAAACATTATATACTCAAATGGAGGAGCAGTCACCTTTGGAGATAACTCAAAAGGATATATCATCGGCAAAGGCAATGTTAATAGCAACGGTACATCTAATTTACCTCTCATTACTGATGTTTTATTAGTTAAAAATTTAAAACATAATTTATTAAGTATTAGTCAACTATGCGATAAAGGTTTTAATATAACTTTTTCAGAAAATAAATGTAACATTTTTGATAAAAATCACAACATCATTTTCGAAGGAAATAGAGATAAAAATATTTATATCCTAAATATGAATGTTAATAATGATTCAAATTTGTGTCTAGTAGCTAAAGAAAACGATTCTTGTCTTTGGCACTAAAGATTTTGTCACATAAATTTTAATACCATCAACAAACTTGCGAAAAATAAATTAGTTAAAGGATTACCCAATATAAAATTCGAAACTAACATATTTTGTGATGCATGTAAATTAGGAAAATTAACAAAATCTTCTTTTAAATCAAAGAAAGTAATATCTACAGAACAACCACTTGAACTTTTACACATGGATTTTTTTGGTCCAACTCAAGTAAAATCTATTAACCATAATAGATATGTTTTTGTTATTGTAGATGATTTCTCTAGATATACTTGGATTTTCTTTTTGAAAAATAAAAGTGATACTTTTGATAATTTTAAAGTTTTTGTTAAAAGAATTCAAAATATTAAAACATTAAAAATTAAAAATATTAGAAGAGATCATGGAGGCGAATTTGAAAATGAAGTTTTTGAACAATTTTGTAACAAGAAAGGTATTAACCATAATTTCTCTTTTCCTAGAACACCACAACAAAATGGAGTTGTAGAAAGGAAAAATAGAACGTTACAAGAATGTGCAAGAACTTTACTAAATGGAACAACTTTATCGAAACATTTTTGGGCAGAAGCTGTAGCCACTGCTTGTTACGTACTAAATCGCGTTTCTATTCGACCATTAACTAAAAATACACCATATGAACTTCTAAATGGAAGAAAACCAAATATTTCATATCTAAAAGTTTTTGGTTCCAAATGTTTTATTTTAAATACTAAAGATCAACTAGGTAAATTCGATCCAAAATCCGATGAAGGTATATTCGTTGGATATTCGGAACGAAGCAAGGCTTATCGAATTTATAATAAACGAACTCAAATTATTGAAGAAAGTTTACATGTTTCTTTCAACGAAAATTTTAAAAATATAAATCCTAGTGTTATTATTGATTCTGATGATGAATCTACTCAGAATGAAAATAATAATGAAAATGAAAATTTTGATATTCATGAAACCGATACAAACGTGACGTCTAATATAATAAAATCTCCACCTAGAATTTTAAGAGATCATCATGTGCAAAATATAATTGGAGAAGTTAATACGAATGTTAAAACCAGACATCAATTAAATCAAGTTGGTCATGTAGCTTTTCTTTCTAACATAGAACCTAAGAATATAAAAGAAGCTTCAACTGATGACTACTGGATACTTGCCATGCAAGAAGAATTAAATCAATTCGAACGAAACGAAGTTTGGGAACTCGTTCCTAGACCCAGTGACCAATCAGTTATCGGTACTAAATGGGTTTTCAAAAATAAAGCAGATGAACTAGGAAATATAACAAGGAATAAAGCTAGATTAGTTGCACAAGGATATAATCAAGAAGAAGGTATTGATTACGAAGAGACATTTGCTCCAGTCGCCCGACTTGAAGCAATACGAATATTATTAGCTTATGCTTGTTTTCATAATTTTAAACTATATCAAATGGATGTTAAAAGTGCATTTTTAAATGGATTCATAAAAGAAAATGTTTTTGTTGAACAACCACCTTTGTTCAACCATGAAAAATTTCCAGATCATGTATATAAACTTAAAAAGGCGTTATACGGTTTAAAACAAGCACCACGTGCTTGGTATGATTGTCTTAAAGGTTATTTATTAGAATCTGGTTTTGAAATCGGTAAAGTAGATCAAACACTTTTTATTAAGAAAACTAATAAAGATATTTTAATAATTCAAATATATGTTGACGATATTATTTTCGGCTCGACAAATGAAAAATTATGTCAAGAATTTTCAACTATAATGACAAATGAATTTGAAATGTCTCATATGGGAGAATTGTCATATTTTCTTGGATTACAAATTAAACAAATTAAAAATGGAATTTTTATTAATCAAGAGAAATATTGCTATAATTTAATCAAACGTTTTGGTCTTGAAAACACTGCTGCCAAACCAACTCCCATGAGTACAACGGTTCATCTCGATAGAGATGAAGATGGCAAAAGTGTTGATCAAAAGTTATATCGTAGTATGATAGGTTCTTTACTTTATTTAACAGCGAGTCGCCCCGATATTATGATGAGTGTCTGTTTGTGTGCTCGATTTCAAGCAAATCCCAAAGAATCACATATGAGAGCAGTTAAACGCATTATTCACTATCTAACTAAAACCAAAGATTTCGGACTATTTTATCCGAAAGAATGTCCTTTCGAATTAGTTTCCTACAGTGATGCTGATTTTGGAGGAAGTCGGACGGATCGAAAAAGTACGAGCGGAACGTGTCACTTCATTGGACGTTCCTTAGTTTCTTGGTTTAGTAAGAAACAAAACTGTGTTTCTTTATCAACATGTGAAGCAGAATATATATCTGCTGCTTTGGCATGTGCACAAGTCGTATATATGCAACAGACATTACAAGATTTTAATTGTCATCTTGAAAAATCAATAATTTATTGTGATAATACCAGTGCAATAAATCTTTCTAAAAATCCGGTCAATCACTCACGAACAAAACACATTGATATTCGACATCATTTTCTTCGTGATTGTTTGGAAAAAGGATTAATAAATTTAGAATTTATCAACACTGAAAATCAAATAGCTGACATTTTTACTAAACCACTAAATGAGAATACTTTTATAAAACTAAGACGTGATTTAGGTATAATGTCGTATAAAGACTTATGAATAAAAATATGCAAAAATATGTAAAAACAAAAATTATTTTATTTCTGACCAAAGCAGCACTCGAACTCATGACTTCTGACTTATATGTTAGATGTTGTAGTATAGCCACTTGAGCTATGGGTGTTTCTTGTTCCAGCTTTGTTTCTAATTTGTACCATTAAAACTTAATTTCAAAATATACTATTTTTGACTCTAAAGCATTGTATGTCATTCATTTACAAACAGTTTTTGTTTAAAAAGTTCTGTGATTAAAACTAAAATTTGATTTTAAACCACTATTTTTTTAGAAATAAATGGTTATATATACATACATATGTTTATTGAATAGAACATAAGATTAAAAAAAATCTACTTACAAAACAAAACTTGAAACAAAAATGTCTTCTAACAATGACGTCTACAATTCTTAAAATTCTCATCTTTCTTATACATCCCCGGACGACGACTATTCTGATCGCATCACTGAAAATGGTCCCCAACCTACTTTTCCAATGCCTAATCGTGTTTTAGAATTCCCCTCTCCAGATAATGACCCCCGACACAGGTGGAAACCATGGGAAGACTCCCATACAGGTTATACACCTGATAAAAAGAAAGGGAAAAAGGAAATGGTAGTATCTCCATCAACCAAACAAAAGATTGATGAAATTCATCACTACCAACAACAACAGATGAATATGCAAAGGGAACTTTATTACGAACAGAAAGTCACGGCAAGATGTTTAAGCTTCCTTGAAAAGATTGCCATGAAATTTTGTTCATCTAAGAAGGATGATGTTGCTGAACCTTCTTACAGAACTCCATCTCCTTCTAACCATGTTCAATCTCCAATAGCTCCAATATGGTCACCGGTAGAAAACGTTCCATCTCCAAATTCATGGGAACGTCGATGCTGATGCACCATGGCTATAATTTACTATATATATGTTATTATTTTGAATAAGATGTATAGATATATATAATGTAATAATATAATTATACTTCTATAATTCTTGTTTGAAAGACAACATAAACTAGTCTGTTCACATGCCTCGGTCGACCGAAAAATCAGAATCGGTCAACCGAAGCTGTCCCGAGAGGTTTTTAAAAACAGATTTCTTACAAGTCGGTCGACCGAACAACCTGTCTCGGTCAGCCGAACTTGTTTCCAGAATGACATTAGAACATTTTTTAACTCGGTCAACCGAATACCCTGCACCAGTCGACCGAAGTTCTTCCCGAAAGTTTCGGCACTATTCTGAACCTCAACTCGGTCGACCGACCCAGGGATTTCAACCGACCGAACGAACTTTTACTGCTGAAATTGCCTACATATTTTAACCCAACCATTCACCTTTTTATCTCACCTCTTCACTTTACTCTCCCACAACAGATTTTAACCCTAGCTGTAACGACCCAGAATTTTGGACCATTCGCATCCATTATAAGTGTATAGATAGACACTCATGCCGGAGTTGAATTGCTCAAAATACCGCGTTGTTAATTTAAATTGGCAAAACTGAACATATACAGTAAATAAAATAATCACAGAACACAGACACAGAGTAATAAGTGCAGCGGAAATAAAAGAGATAGTAGTTCATGAAGCTACTATATAAATGTATAAGTTACATCAGAGTTAAACCAGATACAACAGAAGAGTAATATGATACATCAGATACAAATCAGAATACATCACTGGAATTATCGAATACTGAAACAGAATAGATGGCCGGATCTCCAAGCGAAGCTCCAACTCCAAAGGTGAGTCTCGAAAGCTGAACTACTCAGTCTGACCCGAGCGTAAAGAAAAACAAAACACTCGAGTCAGGATTAACATTCTTATATTAATAAATCCAACTCAAGTGAAATAGCAATTGAAATACATGTAACTCAAAGGATGTTTGGAATAACCATCCTTTAAGGATCCGTTAAACTATCTACTATGTAGTAGTGTACGATAAGTAGATAATGTCTATCAGTAATATAAAAGATATCAAAATAGCGTTAAGTCATGGCCCATTCCACCCTTAACACATTTTTATTCCCACAAGCATATACAAGACCGTAGTTTCCCCAAAACCGGAAGTCACCAGAGGGCAATCCATATACTCAAGGTACAAAACAAATTCGTAGTGGTCGCGCATAAATGGAATACAAGTATGACAAGGCACATGAGGCTATACCCAAGGTAGTGATACTACCGTTCGCCTGATCCGGACTGGTGAGAACGCAACGCCGCAGCGCCCGCAACACCGTGAGACAACACTCCCAAAATCAAGGGTGCACCAATCGACAACAAGTATAAGTAGTTCGAAGAAGTGTGTCCACTTGAGGTATCAATCCTCCATTGGCCCGGCACAGCTCCTGTTTTAGTCATTTCCAATTTGACACAAGTGTCAAGGCTATCCATTATCGTTCTCTTTCTTCAGTCAACACGAACATCATTCCAACCACTTCATTCTGGATCATCACTCCGCGCATAGTTATTAAAGTGGTTTTCGGTTTAGATAGAGAGTATACCCATAACCGAATTCCGGTCTCTTTAATAACTTTCGTAATTATTACACCGATTGGTCGTTTAATATATTTCAAAACCAAATCAATTTCAATTTCAATTCGTAAATCAACATTTCATTTGTCTTTCAAAAACCATTTCCATAAATTTACGTTTCAAAACTTCCAAATTCATAATTTCAAAATCTTATAATTCAATTTCAATATTTATTTAAAACCATTCAAATATCAATTCAAGTTCGTATATAAGTTTCATTTCGAAATCATTTAAATTAATTTAATTCAACATTCAAATCAATTTAAATTCATTTATCGATTTCATTTAATATTCGTTAAGTAAATTTATCATTCAAACAATTTCTATTTAACTTCCAATTCACTAAATCAATTACTTAAGTTCAATGCCATTATATCAAACTTACAAATTTAATTAAGTTAAATTCGTCAAATCAATTCTTCAACTTTCAAGTCTTACATTAATTACAATAAATCACATTTATTTCTTGTTAAAGAAATTCAGTTTCACTTATTACTTCCTTAAATAATTTTCCAAAACTTACTTAATAAAGAAAACTCAATTTCAATTATTTACGAAGTAAAATTCACTTATTCAAAAGTTCAACTTTCTTAATTAAAAATCCAATTCAATTTAATCATTAAATAATTCGATCTTATTTAATTATTAAATAATTCAAAACTTAATTATTAAATAATTTCAAAGTTTAATAATTTCAAACTTAATTATGATTTCAAACTTAATTATTAAATCGTTTCAACTTAATTCAATCCTTTCTCAAATTAAACATCGTTCTTCCATCAATTTCATTTTAATATTTTGTTTCAGATTTTTAAATATTAACATTTTCCCTTCATTAAAATTCGAATTCAACTTCATTTCAAAACCATATTATTTATTCAAATAAAATCTTCGTTTTATTTTTAAATCAAATTATTGACCAATCGGGTTTTATTTAATTTCCTATCCTAGGTAAAAATTCAATTTGGGTATTTATCATTTCAACCCAATTCCAATTCAATTCAAAATCAAAGCATAAAGGGAACTTGCAGTGTGATAACTGGGATGGTGTCAAAGTAAATAAACAAGCAATAACAATCAAACAAAACAATCCAATAATCAATTCAAATAATCCCGAAATAATCGTATTAATTTGCATTGTTATTTGTACGAATTAATATAATTATCTCTAGAATCTACACTATCATTTCATGTAGATTAAAGATTATTACATTACGGTTTTTCACTTGTCATCTATTACAATTTCATACATCATCAATTTAACAACATACATTCAGTGGTTCAAAGTGTAATTTAAACAAATCCTACGTGTCAATAAATTCAACAGTTAAAGGGGTCATATTGTACAAATGTCATTTAATCAAATTTAACACATATATCAAATCTAACTATCCTACGTCAATTTCAATTTCAAATTATTTATCACTTACATCATTAACAATTTAACGTCCAATATAAACATCAAACAATCAATCATTTAACAACCAACTGGATTATCATTGCATATATAACAGATAATGGTGTCAGATGTCACAGGTGAACTGATACAGGTGATAACAGTGTAAATATCTAACAGCAGCATATTTCAATTGTCGTTTCAGTTGAAATTAAATTTAATAAATAAAAGAACGTTAATCGTGAGTGAGTGCTCACCTTTCGAGGCTAGAGAGAATGAGAATCAGATGAGTTATGAATCCAAAACAAAGCTAGATTGAACGCGAATTTGACGAGCAAAGCTGACAATAGAAATTGACGAAATCGAATTAGAGCTTTATCGATAAAATAGTTGGTATAAGCGAATTAAAATAGATATAACATATAAAATTTATATATATATATATACATACACACACAAAATCATATTCAAATTTCAACACATATTAATATATATGTACATGTGATTTGAAATCATTGCTTATACCAACTCAAATAATAAAGTCAACTATACATAAATATAAATAAATTTGTATCCGTACATTAAGATTTAACAAATTAATATATATATATATATATATATATATATATATATATATATATATATTTATATAAAATATATGACCCATATTTTTCCCTTTCAAACTTTACAAATATTATCATTAATATTCTTCCAGCCAATATCACATCTCAACCAATCTTCATATATATTAACCATATAAGAAATCAGTTATACCTAACATAACATGCGTACGATATATTATGTACCTTTTATATAAATAAAAACGTCATTCCATCCTTTGTATGCAAACTGTCATGTTATACTACATATATATATATATAACTATACACATCTTATATTGATTTACATATACAATCAGACCTGAGGCTAACTAATATACAACGTACAAATATATACTTTCTAAACATTATATACATTGTGTACATATATAAACAGTTTTATCTATAAACAAACTCATATACTAACACATACAATACTTCTTTTAAAATCTAGCATCCTGAAACATATATATATATATATATATATATGTACCCGGTAAACAATATATTATTATATTTACACACGTTTAAAAATACTAGCCTAGACACATTACATATATATTTTATAATATACGAAACATAACAAAATTCTCACTGTAAATTTTTTTCACTATTATCATACTATAGTTATATAACTTAACAAGTTCAAAGATTTTGTAAAACTAATATCTAGAAACCAACAGATATACCTTTTATATTGAAACCTTTAAAACACAAAAACAGAGCACAAAAAAAACGAAAATTATATGAACTTTATATGTATAGATTGAAGCTAGTACTTGAAAATCTATTAACAGGTTAACATAAGTTTCAATATACCTTAGACCAATAATTTAAAAGAAGGCCTCAGGGTAGCAAGGCGGAGCTTGGGTGGAGTGGCGCGTTACGCGGGATGGGAAGGCGTGTGTGAGGCTTTGGGTGCGGTCACGGTCTGTTGGAGGGGGCACGGGAGTCTTCGGCCATGGCGGTGCTGCAGCACGTCTCGACATGGGTGGTGGAAGGGCGTTTCAACCATGGGAAGAGAACTGATTTGTGGTGGTTCACGGAGGAAGAAAGGAAAACAAGGCGGTCGAGGTATGGAGAGCAGTGGGTCAGAGGCAGAGAGCGGGCGGAGGCCGAGGCTGCGGTTCACTGCGTTGAGGTGTGGGGTAGTTGCGTAGCATGGAGGCTACATGGCTTCGGCCATGGGAGGGTACGGAATGGAGAGAGGAGGGGCGAGGTGGACAGATGGGGATGCGGGCTAGCTGGGCAGTGCTCGGCGAAAAGAATGGGCCGAGGTGGTCGACTGTATGGCGGGGGAAATGTGCCAAACGGAGGCACGGTGAGGCCTGAAGGGGAGGAGATGCGTGCACGTTTTAGTGGGAAAGAAGAAAATTTACAGAGGAGGAGAGATGAACCGTTCACTTTGTCTTGTAAATATAAACTTATGATATTATGATTCTCAAATGGACAGTTAAACAAATATAAGTTATATAAATTTACTTCTTTAAAAGTTAATGCACGTGAAAATCGAAGAGACAGTAAGTGAGTACCGATACGTTAGCAATCAATGGAAAGCAAAAAGTCAGAAGAACCAAAAGGCATGGCACCGGTACCGATATAGAAATCGGTCCATAGACTCTGCCGTTTTTCGGATTCCAAAATACAAAATGGAATATACCGTAGAGATCAGTGTGGTGAGACGATCAAAACGGCATACAGATATCTGTGATACGATCGAATTATAAAAATTCGAATTTTCTACCGGTGGAAAATGTAAGAAAAACACTGAAAAATAAGATCGACGGAGCCAAAGATGTCCGAATTTAGAAAAACAACAAACTGACATCTTGCTCAGAAGATGGTTTAGAATTTTTCTATGTAAAAATATTTAGGTTTCGGAAACATTTTATTTTCATCGCTTTTTAACTGATTAAATTGAAGTGAATTTACGCGCGAAATAAACTTTCATATTTTCGGACGAAAATTTACCAGTTGCTATGCTTACCTAGACGTATTCCAAATATTAAATTTTTATTCCAAAATTTTATCGTTTAAAATTTCAGAAAATTTCAACTAATTACGTTATTAAAACAGTTGAAATTTACGGGTCGTTACACTCTCCCCCACTCAAAACTTTTCGTCCCCGAAAAGGAACGAGGTAGGAGAATAGGAACAACCAGAAAAACAGATTTGAAATACAAAATAACGATTAATTTAAACCATATAAATTCAAATTTGAATTAATTGATATTCAATAATTGATTTAATCCATTTGATTTCATTAAAATCAATCTCAACTATTTCCAAATTCATTATCTTATTATCCAATTATCCTCAATTTAAAATTTCTAAAACCATAAATTTGAATAGTCTTTTATTATAATCATATTTTCTTCAACAATTTTAAATTCTTCTTTATTCTAAATTACTATTAAATTTATTCTACTTAATATATCTTATTACATATATTTAACCCATATAAATTAATTTAAACCATAAAAGTTTCGATTTAAATTAATTTATACCTATTAATTTCTTTTAAATTCAAGGTATTTTCATATGTTGATCAAATTTCAATTTGTTAATTCTTTCAAAACAAATTTATTAATTCTCTCAAAACAAATTTATTTCATTATTAACTGAGTTTTACTTATTATCCTATCTAACTCTATTAACATCTTTATAATCGAAATTTAGTGTATAACATTATTTATAAATTCAATTTATCTTATATATTATCCAATTACATATTCAACTTCTGAATGATTTAGGTAAGTTGTATTAGAATGCAGTTGAACAATATACAAATAAAATTTTCCCAATTTCAATTATTCAAGTTTAAATATTTATTCCAAATTTTGGTTTTATTTATAATTAAAATCATCCTTTACCCAAATTTTAAGAATTAAATTTCCGATTAACTTTAAACAATTTAGAGATATATCTAATATTATTTATATCAAATCAAATTAAATTTTAAAATAAGGTACTTATATATATACATCAAATTATACTGAAGAAATTTAAATCAAAATATTTTCAAAACAAAACCGCAGCAAAGCTACAGAATAGTCTCTCCACTTCGAAACTCGAAAATGAATGTCGATGATGCGGCCGCCATCACCGAAATTATTTTCCAGCGACAAAGAGAAGAGCACTGATTTCATCATTTTTAAAATTCTTTGGAAACGATTTCTATTCGAAAATACCTTAAATACTATACACTTTGAAACTTAAAACCCAAATCAAAGTTTGAAATCACCAGAAATTTAATTCTCAAATTCTTATTTAAATTTCTTTCAAATCCCAAATCAAATTATAACCAAGTTTCATAAAATCAAATATTATTATTTCAGACAACAAATTCATTAACAATTTAATTTCAGAAAACTTATATTTATATATAATATAATCATTCAAAACTATTTTGTTTAT
The DNA here is from genome assembly GCA_030737815.1 of Allium fistulosum. Classification (NCBI taxonomy): domain Eukaryota; kingdom Viridiplantae; phylum Streptophyta; class Magnoliopsida; order Asparagales; family Amaryllidaceae; genus Allium; species Allium fistulosum. The sequence continues at coordinate 244,916,458 of CM060902.1, forward strand.
CAAATTTGAAAACGAAATTGTGTCAGTTTGCTCTGCTCAAGTGTTTTGGAAATCCTATCGATAGCGTTGATTAGACGAATCGATCGAAAACCCAAATCAACATCAACAACTCAAACAACACAATATAAAAACATTTTAAAATTTATTTACAATACGCTTCCTCACTTAACGATACAATAATGGATTTCAAAGCAAGGATAGGGATTCAAATTTTTGATAGACTCAAATCAAAGAGAATTTCGATTCGAAGATAGGTTTGAACAAAGACGAGATAATTAAATAACACAATAAGGCGATGGATAAGTTTATATAAATCGCGAGCAACCTTAACCGGGTCAACCGTGACTTCAAGAATAAGATCATTGTAGAATTCCGAGGTAAATCGACATTTGATTTCAAGAATTAAAATTCAGGTATAGCAGGAGATAGATAGCATCGTAAACCGAGGATATAGAAATCTCCGGTAAATCGATGCCTATTATAAAGGAGTTTTGCTCCTTTTCGAATCATTCGAAGATTGGCGAGACCGCCGATCTATTAGAGATATCATTCAAAATGGAGTTATAGGGTGCTCCAGAATTGAAAGAAGACGGATAGTAGAGGACACGAATGAATTTCGGAACCGTGGAGAACGTTCCAAAAATTCAAAGAATTGAGTCAAAGGAAGAGATTGAACTCGAATGAGAGTGATTCTGTAATTACATTTACCCTATATGTTGAGTTTTGCCTAGAGCTACCAAAGCTCTGATACCAACTGTAACGACCCAGAATTTTGGACCATTCGCATCCATTATAAGTGTATAGGTAGACACTCATGCCGGAGTTGAATTGCTCAAAATACCGCGTTGTTAATTTAAATTGGCAAAACTGAACATATACAGTAAATAAAATAATCACAGAACACAGACACAGAGTAATAAGTGCAGCGGAAATAAAAGAGATAGTAGTTCATGAAGCTACTATATAAATGTATAAGTTACATCAGAGTTAAACCAGATACAACAGAAGAGTAATATGATACATCAGATACAAATCAGAATACATCACTGGAATTATCGAATACTGAAACAGAATAGATGGCCGGATCTCCAAGCGAAGCTCCAACTCCAAAGGTGAGTCTCGAAAGCTGAACTACTCAGTCTGACCCGAGCGTAAAGAAAAACAAAACACTCGAGTCAGGATTAACATTCTTATATTAATAAATCCAACTCAAGTGAAATAGCAATTGAAATACATGTAACTCAAAGGATGTTTGGAATAACCATCCTTTAAGGATCCGTTAAACTATCTACTATGTAGTAGTGTACGATAAGTAGATAATGTCTATCAGTAATATAAAAGATATCAAAATAGCGTTAAGTCATGGCCCATTCCACCCTTAACACATTTTTATTCCCACAAGCATATACAAGACCGTAGTTTCCCCAAAACCGGAAGTCACCAGAGGGCAATCCATATACTCAAGGTACAAAACAAATTCGTAGTGGTCGCGCATAAATGGAATACAAGTATGACAAGGCACATGAGGCTATACCCAAGGTAGTGATACTACCGTTCGCCTGATCCGGACTGGTGAGAACGCAACGCCGCAGCGCCCGCAACACCGTGAGACAACACTCCCAAAATCAAGGGTGCACCAATCGACAACAAGTATAAGTAGTTCGAAGAAGTGTGTCCACTTGAGGTATCAATCCTCCATTGGCCCGGCACAGCTCCTGTTTTAGTCATTTCCAATTTGACACAAGTGTCAAGGCTATCCATTATCGTTCTCTTTCTTCAGTCAACACGAACATCATTCCAACCACTTCATTCTGGATCATCACTCCGCGCATAGTTATTAAAGTGGTTTTCGGTTTAGATAGAGAGTATACCCATAACCGAATTCCGGTCTCTTTAATAACTTTCGTAATTATTACACCGATTGGTCGTTTAATATATTTCAAAACCAAATCAATTTCAATTTCAATTCGTAAATCAACATTTCATTTGTCTTTCAAAAACCATTTCCATAAATTTACGTTTCAAAACTTCCAAATTCATAATTTCAAAATCTTATAATTCAATTTCAATATTTATTTAAAACCATTCAAATATCAATTCAAGTTCGTATATAAGTTTCATTTCGAAATCATTTAAATTAATTTAATTCAACATTCAAATCAATTTAAATTCATTTATCGATTTCATTTAATATTCGTTAAGTAAATTTATCATTCAAACAATTTCTATTTAACTTCCAATTCACTAAATCAATTACTTAAGTTCAATGCCATTATATCAAACTTACAAATTTAATTAAGTTAAATTCGTCAAATCAATTCTTCAACTTTCAAGTCTTACATTAATTACAATAAATCACATTTATTTCTTGTTAAAGAAATTCAGTTTCACTTATTACTTCCTTAAATAATTTTCCAAAACTTACTTAATAAAGAAAACTCAATTTCAATTATTTACGAAGTAAAATTCACTTATTCAAAAGTTCAACTTTCTTAATTAAAAATCCAATTCAATTTAATCATTAAATAATTCGATCTTATTTAATTATTAAATAATTCAAAACTTAATTATTAAATAATTTCAAAGTTTAATAATTTCAAACTTAATTATGATTTCAAACTTAATTATTAAATCGTTTCAACTTAATTCAATCCTTTCTCAAATTAAACATCGTTCTTCCATCAATTTCATTTTAATATTTTGTTTCAGATTTTTAAATATTAACATTTTCCCTTCATTAAAATTCGAATTTCAACTTCATTTCAAAACCATATTATTTATTCAAATAAAATCTTCGTTTTATTTTTAAATCAAATTATTGACCAATCGGGTTTTATTTAATTTCCTATCCTAGGTAAAAATTCAATTTGGGTATTTATCATTTCAACCCGATTCCAATTCAATTCAAAATCAAAGCATAAAGGGAACTTGCAGTGTGATAACTGGGATGGTGTCAAAGTAAATAAACAAGCAATAACAATCAAACAAAACAATCCAATAATCAATTCAAATAATCCCGAAATAATCGTATTAATTCGCATTGTTATTTGTACGAATTAATATAATTATCTCTAGAATCTACACTATCATTTCATGTAGATTAAAGATTATTACATTACGGTTTTTCACTTGTCATCTATTACAATTTCATACATCATCAATTTAACAACATACATTCAGTGGTTCAAAGTGTAATTTAAACAAATCCTACGTGTCAATAAATTCAACAGTTAAAGGGGTCATATTGTACAAATGTCATTTAATCAAATTTAACACATATATCAAATCTAACTATCCTACGTCAATTTCAATTTCAAATTATTTATCACTTACATCATTAACAATTTAACGTCCAATATAAACATCAAACAATCAATCATTTAACAACCAACTGGATTATCATTGCATATATAACAGATAATGGTGTCAGATGTCACAGGTGAACTGATACAGGTGATAACAGTGTAAATATCTAACAGCAGCATATTTCAATTGTCGTTTCAGTTGAAATTAAATTTAATAAATAAAAGAACGTTAATCGTGAGTGAGTGCTCACCTTTCGAGGCTAGAGAGAATGAGAATCAGATGAGTTATGAATCCAAAACAAAGCTAGATTGAACGCGAATTTGACGAGCAAAGCTGACAATAGAAATTGACGAAATCGAATTAGAGCTTTATCGATAAAATAGTTGGTATAAGCGAATTAAAATAGATATAACATATAAAATTTATATATATATATACATACACACACAAAATCATATTCAAATTTCAACACATATTAATATATATGTACATGTGATTTGAAATCATTGCTTATACCAACTCAAATAATAAAGTCAACTATACATAAATATAAATAAATTTGTATCCGTACATTAAGATTTAACAAATTAATATATATATATATATTTATATAAAATATATGACCCATATTTTTCCCTTTCAAACTTTACAAATATTATCATTAATATTCTTCCAGCCAATATCACATCTCAACCAATCTTCATATATATTAACCATATAAGAAATCAGTTATACCTAACATAACATGCGTACGATATATTATGTACCTTTTATATAAATAAAAACGTCATTCCATCCTTTGTATGCAAACTGTCATGTTATACTACATATATATATAACTATACACATCTTATATTGATTTACATATACAATCAGACCTGAGGCTAACTAATATACAACGTACAAATATATACTTTCTAAACATTATATACATTGTGTACATATATAAACAGTTTTATCTATAAACAAACTCATATACTAACACATACAATACTTCTTTTAAAATCTAGCATCCTGAAACATATATATATGTACCCGGTAAACAATATATTATTATATTTACACACGTTTAAAAATACTAGCCTAGACACATTACATATATATTTTATAATATACGAAACATAACAAAATTCTCACTGTAAATTTTTTTCACTATTATCATACTATAGTTATATAACTTAACAAGTTCAAAGATTTTGTAAAACTAATATCTAGAAACCAACAGATATACCTTTTATATTGAAACCTTTAAAACACAAAAACAGAGCACAAAAAAAAAACGAAAATTATATGAACTTTATATGTATAGATTGAAGCTAGTACTTGAAAATCTATTAACAGGTTAACATAAGTTTCAATATACCTTAGACCAATAATTTAAAAGAAGGCCTCAGGGTAGCAAGGCGGAGCTTGGGTCGAGTGGCGCGTTACGCGGGATGGGAAGGCGTGTGTGAGGCTTTGGGTGTGGTCACGGTCTGTTGGAGGGGGCACGGGAGTCTTCGGCCATGGCGGTGCTGCAGCACGTCTCGACATGGGTGGTGGAAGGGCGTTGCAACCATGGGAAGAGAACTGATTTGTGGTGGTTCACGGAGGAAGAAAGGAAAACAAGGTGGTCGAGGTATGGAGAGCAGTGGGTCAGAGGCAGAGAGCGGGCGAAGGCCGAGGCTGCAGTTCACTGCGTTGAGGTGTGGGGTAGTTGCGTAGCATGGAGGCTACATGGCTTCGGCCATGGGAGGGTACGGAATGGAGAGAGGAGGGGCGAGGTGGACAGATGGGGATGCGGGCTAGCTAGGCAGTGCTCGGCGAAAAGAATGGGCCGAGGTGGTCGACTGTATGGCGGGGGAAATGTGCCAAACGGAGGCACGGTGAGGCCTGAAGGGGAGGAGCTGCGTGCACGTTTTAGTGGGAAAGAAGAAAATTTACAGAGGAGGAGAGATGAACCGTTCACTTTGTCTTGTAAATATAAACTTATGATATTATGATTCTCAAATGGACAGTTAAACAAATATAAGTTATATAAATTTACTTCTTTAAAAGTTAATGCACGTGAAAATCGAAGAGACAGTAAGTGAGTACCGATACGTTAGCAATCAATGGAAAGCAAAAAGTCAGAAGAACCAAAAGGCATGGCACCGGTACCGATATAGAAATCGGTCCATAGACTCTACCGTTTTTCGGATTCCAAAATACAAAATGGAATATACCGTAGAGATCAGTGTGGCGAGACGATCAAAACGGCATACAGATATCTGTGATACGATCGAATTATAAAAATTCGAATTTTCTACCGGTGGAAAATGTAAGAAAAACACTGAAAAATAAGATCGACGGAGCCAAAGATGTCCGAATTTAGAAAAACAACAAACTGACATCTTGCTCAGAAGTTGGTTTAGAATTTTTCTATGTAAAAATATTTAGGTTTCGGAAACATTTTATTTTCATCGCTTTTTAACTGATTAAATTGAAGTGAATTTACGCGCGAAATAAACTTTCATATTTTCGGACGAAAATTTACCAGTTGCTATGCTTACCTAGACGTATTCCAAATATTAAATTTTTATTCCAAAATTTTATCGTTTAAAATTTCAGAAAATTTCAACTAATTACGTTATTAAAACAGTTGAAATTTACGGGTCGTTACATTAGCCCCCATTACAACCTTCCTAAATTTCTTCAAATTCTTCAAAGAAAAAATGGCACCCAAGAAGAAATCTAAGACTACTGCTGGCCAATCTTCCTCAACTCCTGTAGACTCTCAGATTGCTTCTTGGCTAGTAAGTGAAAAAGCTTTAGAAAGATGGATAAGGCTTCAAGATGCAAAAATCTTTGAGGAGTCTTTTGTAAGTTATCCTGATTTTACCGCCTACGGTGTTGAAAATGCCGCTCTTGAAAGTGGTCTTGATGCTTTTCTTGACCATAGGAAAAACAACTTGAAAATTAATCATATAATGGTAAAGTTATTCCTAGCAAATCTCAATCTTGTAAATCCACCAAGAAACACTGAAAATTGTGTTTGGACATCGGTTTGTGGCACTTCGATTTTTCTCTCCATTGATCGAATGAATCATATTTTAAATGCTCGACCGGGTGGAATATCATTACATGATGTAGACTGTAATACATCAACTCGTGATCGCCTAAGTCATCTATTCTTTGAAGATGATGCTACCGATTTAAGGCAAACTTCATCTCTCCGACCTAAAGCACGACTTTTTCATCGATTCATGATGAAGTCTATTGTTCCAAGAGGAGGGTCATACCACTTAGTATATCCCGAAAACTTCAAGGCGTTATATGCTATGTGTGGAAATATTCGGGTAAATTGGACACAACTTCTCATGGATGAATTCCTTACGTTCAACCAAGGGAAAATGCTCCATATTTATTATGGAGAATACATAATGCGGTTGATTAATAACTTTGTCACCCATGCTCTAGAATCCGAAACATCCAAAGTTCGTACCTTTGACTCACGAACAATAAAATTAATGAAGTTACCCGATGCACCATCCCAAATCACCACCTTTCAGCAATGGCGTACCATTCCACGAGAACAACTACGTCGCAGCTATTCTACAACTCAACCATCCACTCATTCTACAAAACGTATAACACGTCAGACCTCTATCCAAAGACCACCTCCCGGTACTAGCACAGCGGCTGCCATTGATATTTTGGCCCAAAATCAACTAGCTTTGGATTCCCGCCTTCGAAAAATTGATGGACGTTTCAAGAAGATCAAAGGCTTCTTCGTAAATTTATGGGATGCCTTATCATGCTCTTCTGAAGCCGGTGCTTCATTTGTTGCTCCTGGAAAAAGACCAGCACCAAATTTCTCTTGGTCTACATCCGAGAACACAAGTTCCAGCACATCGGCAACTCCCGCACCTACCACTCAAAGACGGGGTAAGGAACCGGCTCCTCTCGATGAAAATCTTCATCCAGAACAGTGGGATACCGACGATGATGAGGAGTAATTGTAGTATTTTTAAATTTATTTTACTTTCAAGAATTTCTTGTACTTTATTTGTTTCTTAATTAATTGTTATGTTATGTTCCAAGCAAACATCTTTAAATTATTTCTAATTAAGCTCAAGAATGTACCATGTAAATTTAAATGTTTTGCATTACTTTAATCTGTTATAAGTATTCCTTTTTGTCGATGAAAAGGGGGAGAAATGTATGCAAACTAACGAATTTTTGCAGAAAAGTCGCCATATACTAAGGGGGAGAACTATAATATATATGTCAATATTACTTCGTCACATAAGTATTGTCATCAATCAAAAAGGGGGAGAATGTTGATTCATGAGTTTTGATTCATGACACAAGCTTCAGAGATCATACGACGAGAATACTATATGAAAGCGACAAAAAGAGAATAAGTGCATACCGTGCACTACAAAGGAGATAATCTTACAATCCAGAGATTAGTATGGATATTTTATTTTATTTGAGTCTTAGAACAATGTTAAAATCATTCCTCAAATAATCACACACGCACACAAAACATCTTATAGCAAAAACTATGTTCACTGTGCATATAACACCAGGTCGGCCGACCGACCAGGATCCTCGGTCGACCGACCCTGTATCATGTGCACAGTGACTTTCTGTTTTGTATACGTTTTAAACTCAGCTGACCGGCCAGGTTTTCCGGTCGACCGACCTGAGAAAAACGGCTAGTTTTCTGAAGAGACGCGATCATTTCATGAAGAGGAATGTCCTCTATTTCAAGAGGTATGGACACAACTGTTAACTAAAACTCTTCATGAAAGATTACAACTCTTCTACAACTATATAAACATATTCAATTCACTTCTACAATCACCGATTCTTGTTTATATTTTTGAAATTTAATCTCTATTCATTTCTGCAAATAAAAGCATTTATTCTTATTTAATATCACTAGAATCCTTGAATTTATTCATATACTTCGATTCTACGTGATTATCTTCCTTCTAAATCTTCACACACATATATACTCTTGAGGATTTGATTATAGGAAAGTTGTACTATCAAAAGACAATCAGTGTTATTCAGAACACATTCGTCAACAAACTATTTGTATTAAGTTGAAGTCCTCTTCGGCTGTTGAGGCGGAAAAATTCCTGTTCGGCTGCTCAGGTGTCGTATACCTATTCCTCCGGGTTAAGTGAGGGGTTTAGTTTAAATCCAGAGGGTATTCTAGGACTGGACGTAGAACGGGAAGTTCGAACCGGTATAAAAATTCCTGGTGTGCTTACTTTAATTTGTACTTTACTGTTATTACCAGTTTCCGCATTAACATACCATATTACACGATCCTTAGTACTACACGTGTACTTTCAGTTATATTTTAAAATTACACCTTTAAGCATTCATTCATTTAACCATTTTAGTTCATAGAAAAACCAATTATACTTTATTATATCATTTAAATTAAAATTTAAATCAAATTATCATATTTACCATTTTCCAAATAAAAATTAAATTTCCATTTTACTTATATAACTTAAATTCATTTTTAAACAAAAATCCAAATTTCCAAACTTAAGTTATATTTCAAAAATTCAATTTTAACCATTAATTTATTCAACACTTTTAACTTAAAGAAAATCATAAATCCTTTGTTTAAACATTTTTAAATTCTATTAAAATCAAATAATCATAAGTTTACATTTAAAAATACTTAAAATATTCAAAACACTTTATAAAATAACCACAAGCCTGTATATAGTTTTCTAGCCTAGGTCAAGTGATACGAATATATATCATTTCAATCCGCAGTTTAAAAAGAAAAATCCGGGTTCTATCATTTCAAACCCGGAATCCCAAGTAAATAAAAATTAAATAAAAATCACTCAGGCTTATCATTTCAGCCCATAACGATTTTTCCCTATTCTAAAGTCCGTTCGGGTATGTATCATTTCAACCCATAGTGAATCTAATCTACAGGGAACTTGCAGTGTGATAAACAGATATAAAATGAACAGTATACAATATATAACAGTAACAGATGAGATGACAAGTAAATTAACAGGTTTAACATCATATAATTAAATCATCACAGGCAGTTATAATATATCATAATATTCTACACATTCAATTGTTGTCACTTCACATTTGTATAGGTATAAAATGTCGTGTGAGATTTACTCACCTTTTTGTGCTGGAGATTGCAATACAAATGACACAATGGGTTACAGAACACAATGAAAAGGCTACAAATTTGAGTGGAGAGCGAGATCCAAGCTACAAATCTTGTGTTATAACCCAAAATAAAATCAAAACAAATCATAAATTTCAATGCAACTTTGAAATGATATAACTTTGGAATAAAACAAATATGAATGCAACGACTTTTGCCTTACTTTCTCTATTCCTTTGCATGGCCTAGGGGGTGGTTTAGCTCAGGTTTAAACATAGTATGGCTCAGGTTTGGGCTAGGAAATGCATGGCATAAGCAAGAACATGTAGAGGAAGTTACACTTAGGAAGGTGAAGGGTTCAAGCAACATAAGGTAGGTTTTTGTTCAACTTTGGGCTCGGCCATGGAGGGTTTGGGCTCGGCCAGTGGGTTGTGGGTCAGGTCAGAGGCTAGAGGGGTGTGTGGTGGTCTGGTCAGAGGTGGTGGTGGTGGCCAAAGTTGGTGGTGGTTGTGGAAAATGAAGTGATGATGCAAATAGTGGTCACAACATTGTTTTTAAGGCCTATGTTGCATTTTTGAGGGGTTTGGTCACCATGGTGGGTTCGGCCATGGTCATGACCTGGGGTATAGTTGGTGATGATGGCAGGGAAGAGGTGTAGGAGGTGGTGGCCGTGGATATGAGGAGGAGGAAGTTCAAAAGAATCCAAGAAACAAGGCAAAAACCATGAAAAATGAGAAGAAGAAGAAGAAGAAGAAGAAGAAGGAAAAAGTAGCTATTACCAAATTTTTTGGCAAGCCATGAATAGAATGAGGAACAAATGTTTTTTTGCAGGAATGGGCACTGGAATACACGGCCAAACAAAGTAATACACAACCAAAAGAAGTAAATGAGGAGTTGTGGCAATTGAAAGGACATAGGAGATGAAAAGACTTCAGTTTCTAAAGCATTTAAAACTCTTTCATATTTCCTTCTTCTTTAATTCAAATAAAACAAAATAAAATCAGTAATTTGACTTTAGAACCGAAACAAAGTAATATAAAATAAAAATAAATACTTAATTTTAAAGAAAAATGGAAAAAGAATATAAGAAATTGCTTAAAAATTGAAAACAAGGTCCAGAAATTACAAATAAATCACTATTGACTTTGGAAAATTAACAACTTCATTTTAAAAATTATTCTAAAGCAAAGTTTTGAAATAAAATAATTCATTTATCATTTCTAAAGTGAAATAAATAATTAAATTTAGAGAAAATAGAAAAAAGAATAAAGAAATAGTTTATTTAATTTAAACAAGGCTTAAAATTACAAACAAAACATCACTAGCTTTATAAAATTTCTATTTCACTTTAAAACAAATAAAAGTCAAATAAGTAAAATAAATGATGAACAAAATAAAGTGGAGATTAAATAAAATAAGGTCTTAAGGAAATAGAGGAATAAATAAAGAATTTCTTTAATTAATTGAAGTTGGAAATTAAAATTTATAAACAGAATACAACTGACACCGGAAAATGTCAAATATACTTTTTAAATGTTTTAAAACCAAAATATATACATAAAATGTTATTTTACCCATATAAATATAAATTAGAACATTACATGACCAAATAAAATATTATTTGTATAATTTAAAATAAACAATTTTATTAAATACAACAAATTACACACAATATTTAAAAGGGTATAACTTTCACAATATAAATCAGATTTCAACGAAACGAAAACAGTATTCTTAAATTTTTATTTAATTTCATAATAAAAGATAAAATTCAAATTTCTCAAACTTTTAAAATTTTAAATTAAAAGTCTAAGTTTGACCAAATTGACCAAAATTCACATTTCTGGAAAATATCTTATTTATTCATGTTTGAAATTATAATTCACATTCAAATCATAATTTATATTTAAAATAAAAAAATTATTTAATTTAATAAATATTAATAAAGTTTTTAAATCAAAATTCAATTAAAAATAATTAAAATATACAATTAAAAATAATCACATAATACAGGGTTGTTACACTCTCCCCCACTCAAAACTTTTTGTCCCCGAAAAGGAATGAGGTACGGGAAAGCACAGAAAAGATAAAATGAAATAAGATTAAGACAAGATGACTAGAATATTGAAATTATACCTGATAACTGTTGTTATAGGTAAGTTTAACAAGGTGGACATGATCTTCCCAAGATCCTCCGTAATCAAGGACACAAGCACGAAAAAGATCCTCTAGAATCTGATTCACCCTTTCCGCTTGACCGACGGTCTGTGGATGGCAAGCAGTGCTCAGATTAAATTGAGTACCAAAGATCATCAAAGATTATAGAAAGATTTCTAAACAGAAAGATTATAGCAAGATACCTATACCAGTTTGTAGCACGATAAGGAAAATAAGGACACCCAAAGATAGTTTGGAAAACAAAATAAGATAATAAGTTTGAAACCATGGAAATTTCAACTTAAATTGATAATTAATTTTACACAAGTTAAATAAATCTTAACTATCTCTAATTTCATTATCTTATCATCTAATTTTCTTAAATTTAACAATCTCTAAAATCATGGATTTCAAAAAATTTAAGTGTATAGCATTCAATAAATTTAATTCTTCTTTATTTCTAATTAAAATTAAATTTGTTCCTCTCAATATTTTTATCACCTATGTTGAATATATTTACATTCATTATAGCTGCCTTAATTTTTCTTAGTTCCTTTAACATCATTTTATATTGTAAATCATTCTATTACCCTTTTACTCTAATTACCTCTATTAATCTTTTATAACTAAAATTTAAGTGTATACCATTTATTATAACCACTCAAATTTTATTTATAAAATCTTTTTATAGTGTATATTATCCAATTACATTGTTAACTTTTGAAAATTTAGGCAAGTTATATTGGAATGCAATTGAGAATAAAACAAATAAAACTTTCTAATTCAATTATACAAGCTTACATATTTATTCAAACTTTTATAATTGAAATTATCCTTCAAGATAAAATTTAAGAATTAAATTTCCGATTAACTTCAAACTATTTAGAAATAAATATATATATATATACATACACAATATATATCAAATCAAATTTAAATCATATATCTATATAATATAAGTCAAGTCATATTTAGAAATTCAAATCGATTAAATTTCAAAGAAAAACTGTAGCAAAGCTACAGAATAGTCTCTTCACTTCAAAACACAAACATGAATGTCGATGATGCTGCAGTCATCACCGAAATTATTTTCCAGCGACAAAGAAAAGAGCACTGATTTACAAATTAAAAATCCTTTGAAACAATTTCTACTAGAAATACTTTTAAATAATAAATCCTTTTAAAACTTTCAAAACAAAGTTCGAAATCATCGGAAATTAAATTCTCACATTCTTGATTTATATCCATTTAAATTTCCAAATTAATTTATAACCATGTTTAATTATTTAGATATGAAACTAAAGCCAATGATTATAAAATACATGCAAAGTTAAATATTATTTCTTAACACCCAATTCCATTAATTATCAAAATTCAGAAAATTAACCTTATACATATAATAATTATACAAAATTTATCCATCTACTAAATTTGCAAACCATATTGTGTCAGTTTTTTCTGTTCAAGTGTTTTGGAGATCCTATCGATATCGTTGATCAGACGAATCGATCGGAAACCCAAATCAACATCAACAACTCAAACAACACAATATATAAAACATCTTTAATATATAAAAAATTTCAAATACAAGATTAATTTTCAAAATAAGGACAGGGATTCAGATTTAATGGACTCAAATCAAAGAGAATCCTGGTTTGAATATAAGTTGGAGACAAAAGATAAGATGATTAAACAATAGAATTGGGAGTATGAATAAGCTTATATAAATCGCGGGTAACCTTAACCGGGTCAACCGTGACTTAAAGAATAAGATCGATGTGGATTTTTCTAAGGTAAATCTACATTCGATCTCAAGAGATAGAATTCGGAGTAACAAAAGATATTAGCATCTAAACCAAAGATAAATATAAATCTATGGTGAGTCGATGCTAATTGTAAAGGAGTTTCCATCTTTAACAAGTCATTAGAATATTGGCGAGACCGCCGATTCACTATAAAGATCATTCGAAGTGGAGTTATGGGATACTCCAGAATCAAAAGAAGATGAATAGTGAAGGACATGAATGGATTTTGGAACCGCAGGAACGTTCCAAAATTCAAAGGAAATTCGAATCAAAGAGGAAGAGATTCAAACTCGAACGAAAGTGATTCTGTAATAATCTACTCCATATGCTGAGTTTTGCCTTAAAGCCTAAGCTCTGATACCAACCGTAATGACTCGATATTTTCAACCATTCACATCCGCACATGTCGGACTTGAATTGCTCAAAATACTGCATTGTAAATCAAATTTGGCAAATCTCAGAATATACAGTAAATAAATAATCACAGATCACAGTCACAGAGTAAGAAGTGCAGCGGAAGTAAAAGAAATAGTAGTTCATGAAGCTACTATGTAAATATATCAGAGTTAAATAAGATACAACGGAAGAAATAAAGTACAACAGATGTCTCAATATGATAACCAAGTATAAGCTGAATAGAACAACAGAACTGAGATAGATAAAACTAGATAAGCAGATAATCTCCAGCGATTCCAATCTCTAGAAAGTGGAATCCAAATCTGTGAATACTCAAGCTGACCCGAGTGTAAATAAAAATACAAACACTCGAGTCAGGACATACATACTTATACAATGTAAACCAACTCAAGTGAGCTGTAGTAAAAGTACAAGTAACTTAAAGAATGCTTGGGATCGCCCATTCTTTAAGGATCCGTTAAACTATCTACTATGTAGTAATATTCGCTATTATAATAATGTCTAATATAAAATAAACATACTTTTAAATAGCATTAAGGAGTGACCCAATATTCCCCTTAACACGTAACAGTCCCAGTAGTCTATCCAGTATTAGCATACTCCCAAAATGGGGGCTACCCTCGATACTCCATAGGCTACGGGAGATATTCAAACTCGTAGTAAAGCTCGCTATGGTAGGTGACACGGCATAACTAGGCAATGCCAGGGTAGATATACCAATTACGCATCCGGACTGGTGGTGACGCATAGGAGCCACTACCTCCCACCTCGAACAACACTCCCAAATCAAGGGTGCGCACCAAATCAATCACAAGTAATAGAATGATATCGAAGAAGTGTGTCCGATCAGAGGTGCTACCTCATTGGCCCGTCAATCGCTCATATTTTAGCCACCTTATGCCAACTCACGGGAGTTGGGTCCACGTATATACCTTAGGATCGTCGCCACCATCCTACTTCATTCTGGAAACTCCACCGCGTACACAGTTGTTAAAGTGGTTTTCGGTATCGATAGAGAGTATGTCCATATCCGATCCTGGTCTCTTTAATAACCAATCGTTATTATAACCCATGGTTATAGTTTTAAAATAATATTTTATACTTTAAAATAGAATATCATTTCAAATCCAAATCTTTATCAAAATAAAGATTAAATCAATTCCAAACCATATCAATATATTTAAAATATCAAATCATTTCAAAACTTCATTTCAAATCATTTCAATATATCAAAATATCATATCTTTCCAAAACTTCATTATCAAATCATCATTTGAGTTCAAATCCTAATATTCTACTTTAAATACCTTTTAAATTCAAAGATATCATTCATTTATTATCATTTCAGGTCACCTTTTAAATAGTTTATATTTCAATCAAAATAATTCATCTAAACCATTTAAAAGTGTAATTATTATAGTTTCAAATCAAGTATTCAATTTCCAAAGTTTTAAATTATTCTGAGTTCATTTACTAAGTTAAAAACCATAAACATTGAAAATTTCAGCCTTTCACAACATTCAGAAAAAGCTGTTATAAGTTATTCTTGAAAACATTTTAATCCAGCAAAGACAGCAATTTAAAACTGCTGTTAAATCTCAGTTTAGTTGAAATTTAGTTTACAACAACAAAGACAGCATTTCAAGAAATGCGGTAATAGCTCAGGTTTCAAATTAAAGGTTTTATTATTTATTCAGCAAAGACGGCAGACCACTACAGCAGTTACAGAACTGCTGTAATAGAACTGAGTCAAGTTTTAGTCTATTTAGTTCTACTACAGCAACTACAGCATTTCAGAAATGCTGTAATAGCTCTTTTATTCAATTTTAGTTCAAATCAGAAATCATAGCATTTCTGAATGCTATTAAAGTAATTTCCAGATTTTATTGTATTTCCAGCAAATAATAAACTTCATTATAAACCCTTTTAACATTATAAAAATCATATTTTTAACATTAAAAAAAATGTTAATTTAAATATCTTTTTACTTATGATTTTTATAAAGTAAACTTTACAATAAAATCCAATTTTCCAAAAAATTTACTTAACAAATTCAAATGTACAATTTTCCCATTTTTACCTTTTACAATTTATTAACACTTACATTTTCAAATTACCATTTCACAAATTAAACTAAATTACCAATTTATTTAATTAATTTAAACCTTTAATTAAAACAAATTTCCCATTTCCAAGTCACGTTATATTTTAAAATTAAACCTTTAAGCATTCATTCATTTAACCATTTTAGTTCATAGAAAAATCAATAATACTTTATTATATCATTTAAATTCAAATTTAAATCAAATTATCATATTTACCATTTTCCAAATAAAAATTAAATTTCCATTTTACTTATATAACTTAAATTCATTTTAAAACAAAAATCCAAATTTCCAAACTTAAGTTATATTTCAAAAATTCAATTTTAACCATTAATTTATTCAACACTTTTAACTTAAAGAAAATCATAAATCCTTTGTTTAAACATTTTT
The DNA here is from genome assembly GCA_030737815.1 of Allium fistulosum. Lineage (NCBI taxonomy): Eukaryota > Viridiplantae > Streptophyta > Magnoliopsida > Asparagales > Amaryllidaceae > Allium > Allium fistulosum. The sequence continues at coordinate 244,932,768 of CM060902.1, forward strand.
AAATTCTATTTAAATCAAATAATCATAAGTTTACATTTAAAAATACTTAAAATATTCAAAACACTTTATAAAATAACCACGGGCCTGTATATTGTTTTCTAACCTAGGTCAAGTGATGCAGATATATATCATTTCAATCCGCAGTTTAAAAAGAAAAATCCGGGTTCTGTCATTTCAAATCCGCAATCCCAAGTAAATAAATATTAAATAAAAATCGCTCAGGCTTATCATTTCAGCCCATAACGATTTTTCCCTATTCTAAAGTCCGTTCGGGTATGTATCATTTCAACCCATAGTGAATCTAATCTACAGGGAACTTGCAGTGTGATAAATAGATATAAAAAGAACAGTATACAATATATAACAGTAACAGATGAGATGACAAGTAAATTAACATGTTTAACATCATATAATAAAATCATCACAGGCAGTTATAACATATCATAATATTCTACACATTCAATTGTTGTCACTTCACATTTGTATAGGTATAAAATGTCGTGTGAGATTTACTCACCTTTTTGTGCTGGAGATTGCAATACAAATGACACAACGGGTTACAGAACACAATGAAAAGGCTACAAATTTGAGTGGAGAGCGAGATCCAAGCTACAAATCTTGTGTTACAACCCAAAACAAAATCAAAACAAATCATAAATTTCAATGCAACTTTGAAATGATATAACTTTGGAATAAAACAAATATGAATGCAACGACTTTTGCCATTCTTTCTCTATTCCTTTGCACGGCCTAGGGGGTGGTTTAGCTCAGGTTTAAACATAGTATGGCTCAGGTTTGGGCAACGAAATGCACGGCGTAAGCAAGAACATGTAGAGGAAGTTACACTTGGGAAGGTGAAGGGGTTCAAGCAACATAGGGTAGGTTTTTGTTCAACTTTGGGCTCGACCATGGAGGGTTTGGGCTCGGCCAGTGGGGTATGGGTCAGGTCAGAGGCTAGAGGGGTGTGTGGTGGTCTGGTCAGAGGTGGTGGTGGTGGCCAAAGGTGGTGGTGGTGGTGGAAAATAGAGTTGTAACGACCCGATATTTTCAACCATTCGCATCCATTATAAGTGTATAGGTAGACACTCATGCCGGAATTGAATTGTTCAAAATACCGCGTTGTAAATAAAATTTGGCAAATCTCAGAATATAGAGTAAATAAATATAATCACAGATCACAGACACAGAGTAAAATAATGCAGCGGAAGTAAAAGAAATAGTAGTTCATGAAGCTACTATATAAATATATCAGAGTTACATAAGATATAACAGAAGAAATAGAATACAACAAAAGTCTAAATATAATAACCAAGTACAAGCTTAGTAGAACAACGGAATTGAAATAGATAGGACATGACAAGCAGATAATCTCCAGCGATTCAAATCTCCAAGAGAGTGGAAATCCAAATCTGTGAATAACTCAGGCTGACCCGAGCGTAAAGCAAAACACAAAACACTCGAGTCAGGACAATATATACTTATATAATGTAAACCAACTCAAGTGAACTGTAATAAAGGTACAAGTAACTTAAAGAATGCTTGGGATCGCCTATTCTTTAAGGATCTGTTAAACTATTTACTATGTAGTAATATACGCTATATACAGTAGTGTCTAATTAGTAAAGTATAATCATATAGAAAATAGCGTTAAGGGGATGGTGAACCTTAACGCGGTCGGATCTTTAAACCAAAATCGTAGTGGGCTCGATATGGTAGGTGACACGGCACACAAGGCAATGCCAGGGTAGATATACCAATTACGCATCCAGACTGGTGGTGACGCATAGCAGCCACTACCGCCCACCTCGAACAACACTCCCAAATCAAGGGTGCGCACCAAATCAATCACAAGTAATAGAATGGTATCGAAGAAGTGTGTCCGATCAGAGGTGCTACCTCATTGGTCCGTCAATCGCTCCTGTTTTAGCCACCTTATGCCAACTCACGGGAGTTGGGTCCACGTATATACCTTAGGATCGTCGTCACCATCCTACTTCATTCTGGAAACTCCACCGCATGCACAGTTGTTAAAGTGGTTCGGTATCGATAGAGAGTATGTCCATATCCGATCCCGGTCTCTTTAACAACCAATCGTTATTATAACCCGTGGTTATAAATTTAAAACAGTATTTCTTACTTCAAAATAGAATATCATTTCAATTCCAAATCTTTATCAAAATAAAGATTAAATCAATTCCAAACCATTTCAATATATTTAAAATATCATATCATTCCAAAACTTCATTTCAATCATTTCAATATATCAAAATATCATATCTTTCCAAAACTTCATTTCAAATCATTTTAATATATCAAAATATCAAATCCTTCCAAAACTTCATTTCAAATCATTTTAATATACCAAAATATCATTTGAGTTCAAATCTAAATATTCAACTTTAAATACTTTTTAAATTTAAAGCTATCATTCATTTATTATCATTTCAAGTCACCTTTTTAAATATTTTATATTTCAATCAAAATAATTCATTTAAACCATTTAAAGGTGTAATTATTATACTTTCAAATCAACTATTAAAATTTCCAAAGTTTCAATTCAATTCAATCATTTATTTCAATTAAATTTCCATAGACCATTTCAAATCTTATAAATTTCAAATATAGATTTAATCCACAAAATAACTATTCAAATTATAAAATAAATTCCAAAGCTTTATTATCCTATATTTCATAAGTCCAACATCTTTTAAATAGATTCAAATTACAAGTAAACCAAATATTTTTCATACTAATATAAACTTCAATTATTCATCCCAAGATTTAATATCATTTCAAATTCATTTCAAAATATCAAAATATCATTTCAAAACATCATTTATTTAATTTAAATACCATTTAATCACATTTCAAAATAGTTGTATTTCCCAAATCAACTATTCCATTTAAATCATTTAAAGTCAATTCATTATATTTAATAATTAAATATTTAATTTCCAAAATTTAATCTTTTTCAAAGATCATTTATCCATTTGAATTTATTAAACAAAGAAAATTCAACTTTCGCAGCACTTAGAAAATGCTACGAAATGTTATGTTTAAAAACAGTTCATTAACAAAAGACGACATTTAAAATGCTGTAATATCTTAATTTAGTTTCAATTAAAAAATTTAGTTAAATTTAACAACTATAGCAGTAACAAAGTGCTATAATAACCCTTAGTTCAAATTTGCTATTTGGTTCATTTAAAACAGCTACAGCATTTTCCAATGCTGTAATATCTTTAAATTACATTTCAAAATGCTGTCAAATCAAATTCAGAGTTTTATTTACAATTTCACACATAATTAACTTTTAATATAAATCATTTTAACTTATAAAATCATATATTTTCACATTAAAAACAATCATTTAAATGCATATATTTCTATGATTTTATAAAGTCAAATTTCCATACAAAAATCAAATTAAATAACAATTAAATTTTCATTTCTTTAATTAAATTCTTAACTTAACAACTAAGTTTAAATTTCCAAAATACAACTTATTTCCATTTATTTTACTTAATTAAAATTTCACTCTTAAACAAATTTCACAAAAATTCAATTTAAGTTATATTTCCAAATTCAGCTTAAATATTCATTTATTTCATATTTTAAGTTATACAAAATCATTAACACTTTATAAAATCATTATTTCTTAACAAAATCATTAAATTCATTTTTACATCAAATTTGTCATATATTCTTACTTTACATAAATTCCATTTATAAACAAGATCATAAATTCCAAAATTAACTTATATTTCAAATTCTACTTCACCATTTACTTAATTCACTTATTTAATTTGTAGAAAATCACAATTATTTTATAGAAATCATTTTAATAAAGTTTAAATCAAAATATCATAATATTTACATTTTTAAAATATTTAAAAATAATTTCAGAAAAATATATAAACCACGGGTTTGTATATAATTTTCTAGCCTAGGTCAAGTGATACAGATATGTATCATTTCAATCCGCAGTTTACAAATAAAAACCGGGTTTTATCATTTCAAACCCGCAATCCCAAGTTAAATATAAAATAAATAAAAAGTCACTCAGGCTTATCATTTCAGCCCATAACAATCTTTCCCTATTCTAAAGTCCGTTCGGGTATGTATCATTTCAACCCATAGTGATTTTTATACTAACAGGGAACTTGCAGTGTGATAAACAGATATAAATGAACAGTTAATAACATATAAAAATAACAGATGATATGATAGGTAAATAAATTCAACATCATAGATAAATGATCACACGCAGTTATAACATCACATAATAGTTCTACACATTCAAATGGTATCAATTCACATTTGTATATGTATAAATGTCTGGTGAGATTTACTCACTTGTAATTGCTGGAGAAAACAAAACCAATGACCCAATGGAAACAAAAGCACGATGACATGGCTACGGACTTGAGTGGAGAGCAAGATCCAATGCTACAAGTCTTGTGTTTACAACTCAAAACAAACATCAAAACAAACACAATTTCAATACACTTGAAGTGGAATAACTTTTAAATGAAAAGAGATATGAATGCCAAATATTTTGCTTTGCTTTCTCAAACTTTGGTCATGGCCTAGGGTCTGGTTTGGTTCAGATTTGGTCAAGTTTTGGGTCAGGTTTGGGCTAGCATAGCTTGGGTTCAAGGCATGAACAAGGTGGAGTTTTATACATGAGAAGGTGAAGGGGTTTTTAGGCAAATGGTGGAGTTTGGTTGGCAAAAGGGCTCGGCCATGGGAAGTGTGCTCGGCCTGTGGGTGCACCATGACTGGACAGAGGTTGGAGGGGTATGTGGTGGTCAGGTCGGAGGTGGTGGTGGCTGCTATGGTGGTGGTTAGGGTGGTGGTTGAAGGAGATAAAGCAATAGTGGTCATCTAGCATTGTTTTTAGGCAATAGGTTGCATTCTAGAGGGTTTTGATCACCATAGGGGATCGGCCATGATCAATATCAGAGGAGTGGCTGGTGGTGCTGTCATGGAAGTGATGTAGAGTGGTGGTGGCCGTGGATCCAAGGGGAGGCCAGTCCAATAATGAAGAGAAACAAGGCAAGTTTGCATAGAAAAATAGGAAGAAAAGTATAAAAGAGATGGAGATCATTACCAAAATTTTTGTTGAAGCCGTGAGAAATGAGGAGCTGAGATTTTTTCACCTGAAAAGTAAAGATAATACATGGCTAAAACTGAAAAAGTGGACAGCCAAATGAATTAAAGTGAAGGTTATGGCATTTGGAACGTTTTGAAGGTGAAAGGCCTTAAGTTTTGTAACTTTTTAAACCTTTGGCATTTCCATTTCTTTTTAAATTTTATATAACAAAATTTAACACAGAAATATACTTTACAACCGAAACTAAGTAAAGATATAAAAAAAAATTTAATTTTAAAGAAAAATATAAAAAGAATGAAAGAAATCACTTAAAAATACAAAACAGTGTCCAGAAATTACAGAAAAATAACCAATGGCTTTGGAAAATTATGTACTTCATTTAAAAAATATTCTAAAACAAAATTTGAAATAAAAATGGCTTTTAAAACATTTTCAAAGAGAATAAATAATTAAATTTTAATTAAATAGAATTTAAAATAAGAAAATAGCTTAAAAATGCAAACTGGGCTTTGAAAATTGGAAATAAATTCAAATGAACGTTAGAAAAATTATATTATCACTTTAATAATATTAAAAGACAAAAATATACATAAAATAACATATTAATACATATAAAAATAAAATATGACAAAGAAAATCTAATTTATACAATTTAAAATAACAAAATTGCAGAATGAAACAAATTGCACTCAATATTGAAACATACATAACTTTTACAGTTTAACTCCGTTTTCAACGAAACAAAAAGCAGTGTTCAAGTTATTACATCTATTTTGATAATAAAAGATAAAATTTAAGATTTTATATAATTTAAATTTGAAGTTTAAAAGTCAAAGATTGAACAGTTTGACCAGAATTTCAGTTTTCAGTAAAATATTCAATTTATATTAGTTTGAAACTATAACTCACATAATCATCAACATTTATATTTAAAAATGAAATGTTTGAAATGAAACAAGCTTAAAAATAATTTCAAAATAAAATAAAAATCAAATTTTAAATTATATGTAAAATTTAGGGTTGTTACACTCTCCCCCACTCAAAACTTTTCGTCCCCGGAAAGGAATGAGGTACGGGAAAGCACAGAAAAAGATAGAGTGAAATAGGATTAAGACAAGATGACAAAAGATTGAAATTATACCTAATAACTATCGTTATAGGTAAGTTTAACAAGGTGGAGATTATCTTCTAGAATCTGATTCACCCTTTCCGCTTGACCGACGGTCTGAGGATGGCAAGCAGTGCCCAGTTTCAATTGAGTTCCAAAGATCATAGAAAGATTTCTAAGCAGAAAGAATATAGATAGATGCCTATACCAGTCTGTAGCAAGATAAGGAAAAATGAGGACAACTAACATACAGTTTGAAAACAAAATAAGATAATAAGTTTGAAAAACAAAATAAGATAATAGGTTTGAAATTTCCATGGTTTCAGCTTAAATTGATAATTAATTTTACACAAGTTAAATAAATTTTACTATCTCTAATTCCATTATCTTATCATCAAATTTTCTTAAACTAACAATTTCAAAAATCATGGATTTGATTAAAATTAAGTGTATAACATTCAATAAATTTAATTCTTCTTTATTCCTAATTAAAGTTAAATTTATTCCTCTCAATATTTTTTATCATTTATGTTAAATATACTTACACTTATTATAACTGTTTTAATTTATTTTTAGTTCCTTTAACATCATTTATATTGTAGAATATTCAATTAACCTTTTATTCTATTTACCTTTGTTAATCTTTTTATAACCAAAATTTAAGCGTATAACATTTATTATAACCACTCAAATTTTATTTATAAAACCTTTTTATATTGTATATTATCCAATTACATTGTTAACTTCTGAAAATTAAGGTAAGTTATATTGGAATGCAATTGAGAATTTATACAAATAAAACTTTCTAAAATTAATATACAATATAAACATTCTAATTCAATCATTTCAAGCTTGAATATTTATTCAAAATTTTGATTTTCTTTTTATACTTGAAGTTATTATTTAAGATAGAATTTAAGAATAAAATTTCCGATTCCTTTCAAACCATTTAGAGATAATTAAATGTATGTACATAATTTGTCAAATCAAATTTAAATCATATATCTATATATATTATAAATCAAATCATATTTTAGAAATTCAAATCAATTAGTTTTCCCAAAACAAAACTGTAGCAAGACTACACAATGGTCTCTTTACTTCAAAACTCGAAAATGAACGTCGATGATGCCGCGGTCATCACCAAAATTATTTTCCAGCGACAAAGAGAAGAGCACTAAAATTTTAAAACTTTAAAATTCTTTTGGAAACAAATTTCTATTCAAAAATACTTTAAATAATATATCCTTTTAAAACTTTAAACACAAGGTTTGAAACCATCGGAAATTAAATTCTCAAATTCTTGATTTAAATTCATTTCAGTTCCCAAATCAAATTTATAAACAACTATTTATAAATTCATTTATTGAATGATAAATCAAGGATTATCATTTCAAATAATCAATTTAAATCAATTTATTAAGTTCCATAATATTTACTTATATCAAAATTTATTTCATTAACCAAATTTTAAAATAATATTGTATCAGTTTGTTCTATCAAAGTGTTTTAGGAATCCTATCGATAGCGTTGATCGGACGAATCGATCGGAAACCCAAATCAACATCAACAACTCAAACAACACAATATAAAATAAAATATAGATTTAAAAGTAAAATTCAAAATGTTGGAGATTGTGACGACCGCCCATGACCCCTGCACCGAACCTAAAGATAGTGCGCTGTAAAGTGTGCCAGGCGACCATGGACGATTGCATGTGACGACCGCCCATGACCCCTGCACCGAATCTAGAGATAATGCGCTGTAAAGTGTGCCAGGCGACCATGGACGATTGTCAGGGAAAAATTAAAACAGCAGAATCTATCGTATTACTCACAACGCATGGACAAAATACAATAGAATATATATATATATATATATAGTGAAGCTTCACAGAATAGAATCTCATCAATAAAACTTCATAATAGTTGAATACAAACATCTGAATAGTCAATACAACAAGCCTCACTACATATCGCTCAGAGAATACAAAGCAGCGGAAAATCCAGTACATATAGTAAGAAATAATATGTAATACTCCAGCTCATCTTCGATATCATCACCGTGGAAAGCTAGAACAGCACCTGTCACCTGCTACCTAGTCTGCCCGTCCCAAAATGGACGAACAGCCCAAGGCAATAAGAATTAAAAACATAAAGCCTTGAGTCAGACAACAGTCTTAGTGAGCAGTAAATTAACTAACAACATACCAAAAGAGCATAAAGGAAAAGGAATAGGAATACAACCCTCCCACTCCACCTCTTTCTACAGTGATAGCCCCCAGACACACACTAAGCAGAAGCAAACATAGCAGAGCATACAATTTAAAATAAAGCAATTATCACTCGGATCAAGGGCGATGTTTTCCAAGTACAAACCCCCAAGGCCTAAACCAAGATCAGATAAGCACCCAGAAAATACCGCTCTTGAGACCGAATGACGATACAACCAAACATCCATGACTTTGGCTATCACTGTTATCATTGCTTCGATATCATCGTTAGTTGAATGACTGGCACATTGTTTCAGCCGTCCGTCAAGGGCTAATGGAAACCCCGGTTCTAGACATAACTCCCGCACGTCATCGTGACCCGTGCCTAGGACTGTCGAATCTGCCCAGAGTACTTGACTATCAATCATTAGCCTTCAGGGACTATCGAATCTGCCCAACGTACTCTTGCTTTGAGCATGCTAGAACCTTCAACAACAATGAGATCCTCAGCCTTCTATTCATCCTCCTCGACGACTATTTCCATACTAGCTCAAGCGCCTCTCGAGCAAACCATTATCCTCTAACTCGAACCATTTCACCGAGTTATCAACATGCTTGGAATGATCCCGTCTGGATTAGACCAAGACTATCTCATATCATGCCTCGCTTCATCACATCCTCGCAAAGCTTCATCTCAACATCATCATTATCAAATCTATGCATAAGAGCTTCATCATCCGCTACATATGCCACGAGCAGCTTTCTCGATTCAAGAGCCTTTCTCTTAGCTTTTGAATCATCTTCGGTTTAAATCAATTCATCAATCATCTAGTTCATAGCAATCAATCAAATCAAACATTAATCCAAGTAAACAAACATTCAAATATGAGCTAAATGGACAATTATAACAATAATGGCAATTTCGTAATTAAAGAGTCAAAAGTCTAACAAGCATGAAAACATGAGCAATATCTCTATAATTTTGATGAATGAACTTGCATAGGTTAACATGTAGAAAAATGGATGTCAAATCATCATGAACAATGGATCTATATGGATCTACACATATGATTAGGAAAATGCATGGAAATCACTATTTTAACACCAAATCAAGCCAACGATCCGATATACTCCTTTGGATCCGTGTGAGAGATAATCACCACTTACCAAATCACCTATACAACCCCAAATCAACACGCTTCAGATCTGGACAGCGAAGGATCTAACTCGATCTATCACGAATCCGCTTCAAACGATGAAATCTCTCTTCGAAGAATGTAGATCTTCAATCTAAGCTCTTCGATCTTCGATTTGATCTTCGATATGGATGGAAGGAATTACTAGATTGGAGTGAAGGAAAGAAGTGAAGAAGTGTAGAAGTGGAGCTCTCAAAATGGTAGCACTTCGTCGCTTCAAAATCCGGATCCCAAAAATGAAGAAAACCCCTCCTATTTATAAGTTGATTTCCTCCCTAGGTCGTCCACTATTAGGTCGTTGCCGACTTAACCCTCTCTCCTACCTACGACCTACGGCCTAATGCGCGCGCGACCTATGGCTTAACGCAACACAAGTGCGCGACTAAACTGGGTAGCCGACCTAAAACCCACGCGACTTAACAGTTCAACGACCTAACGCTTAACGACTTAAAACAATGCGCATCTGCGACTTAATATGCTAACGACCTACGACCTAATGCACCAGCGCTTAGCGACCTATCAAAGATCGCGACCTAACATCCTGCGACTTAAAAACCCCACGACTTATCTATTCTACGACTTACGACTTAGCAGAATTCCGCGACCTACGACTTAACAGGTATACGACATAACAACTCAACAAAAGGTGCGACCTAACTGTATACGACTTACGACCTATCTCTGGCCGACTTAACACACACGCGACCTAATGCACGTCTACTACCTTAAGTCGCCAACTCTCCTAAGTCGGTCAGTTCCTTAGGTCGTCTATCTCTTAGGACGTTAACCTGCCTATTTTCCTTAAGTCGTCTACGAAATAACTATTCGTGCTATAGCGACTCAACGACTTAACTGTCTCCGACCTATCTCCTTAAGTCGCCACTAACTTAAGTCGCATCATTCCTTAACTCGCTAAACCCCTTAAGTTGCAGACCTCCTTAAGTCGCTCACGACTTATCACTTAAGTCGTTAACGACCAATGATGACGCAACTGGTAAGTTGGAGCTAAAGCTCCCTAGGTCGCACACGACTTACTATATGTCTTAGGTCGTCTATGAACTAAGACTTAGTCAAATTTTCGCCTGGACTTCGTGATGTCTTATCTTCAAATCGATTCAAGCTACAACACTATCGTCCAAATAACACCGGTTTCAATCATTCGATCCGTAAAAATACGGGTCGTTACATTCTCTCCCCCTTAGGAATTTCGCCCCCGAAATTCCAAACAAACAAGAGTAATCAGAGACTATTCTGCACGCCTAACATCCATAGCAATCAACAAACCATGCATCCAATTCTAGCTTAGCATGCAGAATTCTAAAACTAGAACAAGTTACAATATCGTGAGATGACACGACACCTTAGGGCCATACCTTGAAGAGTTCAGGATGAGCTGCCTTCATCCTCTCTTCCACCTCCCACGTACAGTCGTTATCATCATCACTCCATTGTATCTTGAGCAACTTAACTACCTTCCTCCTAAGCTGTTTCGTGTTGGTTTCCACAACACGAAGCGGCTTACGAGGTCTCTTGTTGAAATGACCCTCCTATTTCCACCCTAATTTCATAAGGATTTTTTTTTAAGAGATGATATATAGATATATCATTCATTACAAATATATTTCCCAGGGTCATTTTCTTTCTCCAATAAACAAAATATATACAGGATCTTTCACAATATAAAAATATTGTTTTAAATCTAAATCATTCCTAACATACATATATGAAGATATCTATGTTACATTCTACTAGAATCAGAGTATGATAATATGTAAGTAGAATTCCTTTTAAATCTATTAAAATGTGATAATTCCCTTTTAAAAGATTAATTATTGTATCCTGATTTTTGTCCATAGAATCCACTGGAAACATGCACTTTAGTCTGTTATTCTAATTAAGAAATGATCAAGTAATAATCAGTGGAAAGCAAGCTTTTAATATGGATGATTGTGTTAAAGTCTGGATAGTATCAAACTCAGGCTAAAAGAAAGTGGATCCTAAGTGAACACAAGCAACATCTAGGCGTAATGGAAACGCGCCTAACTTATACATGAGAGGTCACGAGTTCGAGTGCTATGCTGGTCGGTTCAAACACAATTTTTGTTTTTTTTTCTCCTGTATGGTTTGTAATCTGATATCTACCTATATCTGCACATATATATTTAAAAGTTGCCTATAATCTAACATACAAAACAATATTTCTTGCTTTATTATTTTTGAAACCCATTCCTACAATTGTTCTAGGAATTTATGTTTATATTTTTGCCCAAATATCAACATGTACACAGATATACATGTACATGTCAATAACTTTACTCATTTTCCAGAAAACTGGGTTCAAATGGTTCCATGCTTCATTGATTTGAAGTGAACAATTTGCCTGACCTATGGTCTAACCATGTGGTTAATCTGACCATTCTTTTATTTGCATTTTACAAATCAGAATCTACCTAAACTTCAGAGTATATGGAGTGTTGCCAGGTTTTGTTTGTTCAAACCAGTTTACATTGCTTATCTGTCTTAATCTTTTAAAGATGATTGTGGTGAAACAATTGCTAAATGTACTAAGCTTTTGAAATGCATTTTTATTTTCAAAATACAATCTATCATGATCAACCAATACATCATTTATTTGAAGCTGGCTAACTCATGTATCCTGTATCTGCTACACACTAGTTCAAGCAATGGAGATACCATTCATTGCATTCTGTCTGAAGCTTTTTAAAAACATTTTACTTTTCTCAATACGATTCAGAAATGAATTCAAACTTATTTACAAAGCATTTCAATAAAAAGGAAACTAAAATCCTTATAAGTTTACTTCTAGCTAAATCCAGATTTTATTCTAAAACTCAGTGCTCTGTTATGTCTCAAGATTAACTAATACATAATATAAATTATGCAAAACAGTAGCTCACCTACATATGCATATTTCTTTTCCAAGCATCCATATCAATACTTAAGATCATTTCCTTGTTTCCCACTCAGATATTTCTTTTAGATTTTAAACCTTAGTGCATAACAATATATTTAACATGATACAACTAGTCCATCTAACCATAATAGAATTCATTACATGACTGGAAATCTTAGAAACATAAAATTTTCCTGAATACATGCAGATATAATCAATTTAAGCTCTTATTGAAACTAGCTAGCATGTTCATTCACTCCTCCATAATAGCCATAACTTCATTTTTACTTAGTGCCTGGGTTACCTGAAAGAGCATGAGTGGCTGCCTCATTCTAAAATGAGACACCCCATATGCCATGAGCAAACAAGGGTCAGATCTATGATCTGGTATGAGTAACATCAATACATTCATGATATTAAGCAATAGAGAATATAAGAGCACCAATTAGTTATTTAAGCAAATTCCTGCAATCAATTACTTTAACATAGTATAATTAAGTTGATTCAGGTATGATATATTCATTTATCATTCTTTCACTTGCATACATAATCATGCAAAAATAATTATCTATTTGCAACAATTGCATTCACTGGAACCATCTTGGTTCCATACCAACCAATCCTAAGAAATATTCATGTTCCTATTTCTTCATTTACAGGTTGTATAATTCAATTTAAATTCCTGCCTCATCTGCTATTAAGGAATCACAGGGACACATTACAATGAACTAATTCACATCATTGCACAAAGATCTCAGGGCTTAAACAAACCATGTGCCAACTTGCATACTTCAAATATGACAAGCATTCCAGCAGCCTTCTTGGCCTTCCCTTCCCTAGTTTATTTACTAGTGTATTGACTTAAATCCTATCATCAAATATGCTAAGTGAACATGTCACTGCAAGCATGGAAACATCCATAATCTTTCCTAGCATAATTCTCCTCAGAAATAAGCAGACAGTTATTTCCTAAATGGGGTCAATAAGTCTTGATCTCAGTAAGATATAAGAATATTTTCAACTGTAAAAGAGGCATGGCATGTTCTTATTATATTGATCTGCAAGCCTTTATGATTGATTCAGATTCAGGATCTGGTTCAATCATAATTTTAGCTTGTGAGTTTCTTCTCTTTTTTTTATTTGATTAAGGGCTTAGCACTTAGAAAATTTCTATTGCACCCTTAACATTTTTCTTCTCAAGCCTCAGCACTTATACCAAGTATAATGCAGCTCCCAACATTTTTTGTAAAGTTTCCATGCCATAGATCTATAACAGTTGAGAGTATTCTCTATATAATTTTAAGATCCTAGACTTTAACATTTATGAGTATAAATAAAACAGTATGATACACATCCAAAGACAAATGTCTCAACCAATCAAAGATCATCAAAAATCATCCATATTAAATCATATCAGATTTAAAATAAGACATCCAAAAAGCATTGATGAAATCATATACATCAAAACCAGAAATATACATAAATGGCAATAAAAAGTGGCTGCCTCATCTCAGGTCTTAATGCCACGAACTTAGTGAGGTTACTCACCTAAATATTTCTTCTTATTAATCCAGAAAATCCTTCCAATATTTTTCTTCCTTTCTTATTTTTGTGCAGCTCGGGGTAAAAATAATTCTACTGGCTAAAACTGCCTATTTATATGCATTTTTTTCCACTAGGGTTTTGTTAAAACAGAATTCCATTTCTGTCCTGGCTAGCATCATGCATTTTTCATTCATAATACCCCGGCCATATTAACCAATTTAAAGGCTGCATTTTCTTTCTTTTACTTTTTAGAAAATGGCCACTCACCTAGTCATGTTAAAAGTGTGACTATCCTATTTTATATTTCAATTATTCCTGAGAATCCCCTTTGCTATTTTTGCCTACACAAGCATATTGACTTGTACCACATTTCATGTCATTTTAATGTTATAGTTTCACTTGCTTATATATATATACTTTTCAGTACTTAAAAATGTATGTTTGTATACATATCTTATCTAGGCTTATTTAATTCCTCTTTAATTTCAGAAACATATGCACCTATATGTATACAAGTTTACAAATCCTTATAACATATATATATATATGTGTAATTTTCTTTTCTGGGTTTTAAATAAAATCTGTTTACTGATTTAAAGTGAAACTTATTTTTCTTATTTTCCAAGATGATCCATGTAATTCCAGAAATCAAATATCCATGTTGCAAAATCATGTTTGTATTGCTTTTTAATTCTTGTTTTAAATCCAAGAAATCTGGAGTTCTTCCTTGTGCCATTTCAGTGTGCACATGCACACATATACTTGCACACTATTTATTCCAAAAATTTCACCATATTTAAATCTAAATATTTCAAAATTTAAATCATTTTACAAAAATGATTTTTCACAAAATTTTGGGGTATTACATTCACCCCTCCTTTTAGGAATTGTGTCCTCACAATTTTTCTAACATTTATAACAAGCATCATTTTCTTTTCTGAAAACTTATCAAACATATGCATAAGCAAACAAATTCAACCATATCAACCATGCATAACAAAAAAAAAATTTCCAAAAAAAAAAAATTACCTTTTAATTTGCAAAAAGCTTAGGATAATCCATTCTAATCTTATCCTCTAACTCCTATGTGCAGTCATTAGGATCATTACTCCACTGGATCTTAACTAGTTTCAAGGTTTTGCTCCTTAATTTCTTTTCTTCCTTGGCTACAATCCCCACTGGTTCTTTTTCATAAACCAAGTCAGGATTTATTTGAATTTTGGTAGGCTCTTCCAAAATATCTTCTTTATCATGTACCCATCTTCTAAGTTGGGACACATGAAAAACATTATGCATTGCTTTCATTTCCTCTGGTAGTTCTAATTTGTAAGCCAGTGAACCAATTCTTTCCAGAATTTTATAGGGTCCAACATACCTTGGTGTGAGCTTACCTTGCTTGCCAAATCTCAAGACTTTCTTCATAGGTGAAATCTTGACGAAAATAAAGTCTCCCACTTCATATTCCACTTGCTTTCTCTTCCTATCTGCAAATTTCTTTTGCCTATCTTGAGCTGCTGCTATTCTTTTTCTTATTAACCCAATTTTCTCTGTAGTTTCTTTAACATATTCAGGTCCAAGAACAGCCCTTTCTCCAGTCTCTACCCAGCATATAGGTGATAAACATGGCTTGCCATATAAGGCTTCAAATGGTGCCATCCCTATGGTGCTTTGGTAACTGTTATTGTATGTGAATTCAGCTAGATGGAGGTGGTCTTCCCAGTTGCCTCCAAAGTCCAGTGTACATGCTCTCAACAAATCCTCTAAGACTTTGTTCACCACCTCAGTTTGACCATCTGATTGTGGATGGTAGGCAGTGCTTAAGCACAATTCACTCCACATGGCCTCTTGAAAACTTTTCCAAAATCTTGAGGTGAAGATGGTATCCCTATCACTCACAATGGTTTTGGGTATGCCATGCAACCTTACTACCTCTTTCATGAATATTTGAGCCAATTTTGGAGCATTTCTTTCTGTTTTAACTGGGATAAAATGTGCTACCTTAGTTAGCCTATCCACTATTACCCATATACTTGTGTTTCCCTTCTTAGATCTAGGAAGACCATCTATGAAATCCATAGATATATCCTCTCACTTCCACTGTGGTATACTA
Source organism: Allium fistulosum (assembly GCA_030737815.1). Classification (NCBI taxonomy): domain Eukaryota; kingdom Viridiplantae; phylum Streptophyta; class Magnoliopsida; order Asparagales; family Amaryllidaceae; genus Allium; species Allium fistulosum. The sequence continues at coordinate 244,948,969 of CM060902.1, forward strand.
AGGGGTTGCAATAGTCCTGATGGCCTTTGTGTCTCTGCCTTGACTTGTTGGCAAGTCATGCACCTTGCAACATATCTGGCCACATCTGACTTCATCCCCTTCCACCAAAGATTTCTTTTCAAATTTTGATACATCTTGGTGCTACCTGGGTGTATGGAGTACTTACTCCTATGGTACTCATTTAATATTTCCTCCTTCAATTCTATATTTTCTGGAACACATATCCTATTTTTATTCTTTAAATAACCATTTTTATCAACTTGATAATTTATTACTTCCTCCCCTTTTGATATGAGCATTTTCTTTTCCACCATGTTTAGGTCTTGTTCCTGCATTTTCCCAATCTTAAGAAGTAAATCTGATTGCAGAGATATCATACTTAATTTCCCTTTACCTTCATCTTCTTCAATGGGCATCATTTGTACCCCACTGTTTTCCTCAATTTCCAAATCAGTAAGTATAAACAAATCCTTAAATTCTTCCATCATCAACATGGCTACCTTGGCATGTTGTCTACTCAAGGCATCTGCAACTTTATTTGCCTTGCCTGGTGTATACAGTATATCTAGATCATAGGCAGCTAGGAACTCTACCCATCTATGTTGCCTCATGTTCAAATCTTTTTGTGAGAATAAATATTTCAGTGCCTTATGATCAGTGTACAAAATGAATTTGGCACCTAACAAATAATGTCTCCAAAGTTTCAAAGCATACACAACTACTGCTAGTTCAAGATCATGGGTTGCATATCTGGTTTCATGTGGCTTTAATTGCCTAGATGCATAGGCTACCACCTGGTCTTGCTGCATCAACACAGCCCCTAACCCAGAGCCACTTGCATCAGTGTACACAACCAAATTTTCATTTCCTTCTGGCACTCTCAATACTGGTGCATTAATCAGAGCTTCCTTTATTTTGATAAAAGCTTGCTCACATTTTTCTGTCCATACAAAGGCTTGGTTCTTTCTAGTTAAATTGGTAAGTGGTGATGATATTTTTGAGAAATCTTTTATAAATCTCCTATAATATCCTGCCATCCCCATAAATGATCTAATCTCACTGATGGTGCTAGGCCTTTTCCATGCTTGGATTGCCACTACCTTATTAGGGTTTACTGATATTCCTTTGGCAGAGATAACATGCCCAAGAAAATGCACTTCTTCTTTCCAAAATGCACATTTTGAAAATTTTGCCTTTAAATCATTTTCCCTTAGTCTTGACAAAACTAAATGCAAATGATTTTTATGCTCTTCCACTGTCTTGGAATAAATCAAAATGTCATCAATAAAAATCAATACAAACTTGTCTAAATAATCTCTAAATATTCTATTCATTAAATCAACAAAATATGAAGGAGCATTTGTCAAACCAAATGGCATAACCAAAAATTCATATAAGCCATATCTTGTGTTAAATGCAGTATACTTAACACTTGAGTCTTCAACCTTCATTTGATGGAATACTGATGCTAAGTCTAGCCTAGAAAATATTTTAGCTTCACTGAGTTGGTAAAAGAGATCATCTATTCTAGGCAATGGGTATTTATTCTTGATGGTTACTTTATTTAGTTCCCTGTAATCTATGCACATTCTCAAGGTACCATCATGTTTTCTTACAAACACTACTGGAGAACCCCAGCAGGAATTGCTTGGCCTTATAAATCCCTTGCCTTCTAATTCTTCCAACTGATTTTTCAATTCTTTCAGTTCACTTGGCCCCATTCTATAAGGTTTCTTGATTATTGGACTTGCTCCTGGAATGAGATTAATTTGGAACTCAACTGGTATGTGGTGTGGAACACCCTTAACTTCCCCAAACACATCCAAGTATTCATTAACTATGGGAATTTCTTCAATGGTTAGTTCACTCAGATCTTTTTCTAAGTCAACTAAATGATACAATTTCCCTTCCTTAGCTACTTCACATAGAACTGTGATCCTCTGGCCTCTAGAATTTTGCAATGATATGGTGGATGAGTCTAAATTAATTATGGCTTTAAATTGCCTTAACCAATCTACCCCCAATATAACTCCTATATTTGGGTAATTTAAAACATATAAATTGGAAATAAAAATATTTCCTCCTATGTTTAACTCCACATCCACACAATTCATGTTCAAAACACTAGAACTCCCTAGGGGACTTTGTACAAGCAATGGGGTTTCAACCAATATGCAGTTTAATTTTAACACTTTAACTAATTCATAGGAAATCAAAGAGTGTGTTGCTATACTATCATATACTACTGGTATGGGTATGGCACAAATGAGTAATGTACCTTCCAGTTGGCCATGATTTTCAGCATCAATTTTCACTGCAGATTTGCCTTTACCTTCCAAAGTTGCCAATTTCCCTTGCTGTTTATTCTCAGGACAGTTCCTCTTCATATGCCCCTCTTTCCCACATAGGTAGCATTTGAAGGCTCCTCCTTTTAACTCTGGGCACCTTGGTTTGATGTGTCCTTCTTTTCCACAATGATGGCAAACCAATTTCTTCTTAGTATCATTGGCTTTTGTATCTTTACTCTTCCTGTTGTCTGCCTCCTCCTTCTTTTTATCATAAGGGTGATATCTTCCCTTATCCTTCTTGTTGTTGCTCTTAAAATTCCTATATTTCTCTCTTTCTTTGTCATGTTGTTCCAGTTTCAAGGCCAGATCAATTACTTGATCAAATGTTCTATCTGCATATGGTAACATAGCTCTGCTAAGTCTTGGGTTCAGTCCTTTTATATACCTATCATTTTTGGATGCTTCATCTGCTACTAGCATTGCTCCATAATTAGATAGCCCCTCAAACTTTTGAGTGTATTCAGTGACATTCAAAGTTCCCTGCCTAAGTTTGATAAATTCTTCAAGCAAAATGGTCTTGGCTGATGCTGGTACAAATCTTGCCTCCAACATCTCCTTGAACTGATTCCAAGTGATTTCATTTTCATTTCTTCCAGCTATGATCACATCCCACCAGCTTAAAGCTACCCCTTTCAGTTGTCTTGAAGCTACTTGCCTCTTCCTTTGGTCATCCAACTGCATGTCATTGAAAATCCTATCAAGTGTTCACAACCATGCTTGAATTTCCATCACACTCTCAGTTCCTTCAAAACTCCTGCCTCCCAAATTGGAATAAGTCTTCAGTAGTTTTGAAAGCTCTTCATGTGGGTTCTCAGGCCTATGCCCAATTCCATCTCTTAAAACCCTCACAAATTCTTGCATATCAAGCATTTGAGGTGCACTGGGTCCTGCATTGTGATGAGATCCTCTTCCTACCATGGTCTGCTAACTAAATTCTGGGTAAATGGTATTAGTATATTATGAGTACTTCTATAATTTCTATTTTCTTATCTAAATTATTTCATCCAAAACAAACAGACATAATACATTTCTATAATACTTAACAATCAATGCAACCAAGTGCTCTGATACCAACTGAAATGACCCTCCTATTTCCACCCTAATTTCATAAGGATTTTTTTTTAAGAGATGATATATAGATATATCATTCATTACAAATATATTTCCCAGGGTCATTTTCTTTCTCCAATAATCAAAATATATATAGGATCTTTCACAATATAAAAATATTGTTTTAAATCTAAATCATTCCTAACATACATATATGAAGATATCTATGTTACATTCTACTAGAATCAGAGTATGATAATATGTAAGTAGAATTCCTTTTAAATCTATTAAAATGTGATAATTCCCTTTTAAAAGATTAATTATTGTATCCTGATTTTTGTCCATAGAATCCACTGGAAACATGCACTTTAGTCTGTTATTCTAATTAAGAAATGATCAAGTAATAATCAGTGGAAAGCAAGCTTTTAATATGGATGATTGTGTTAAAGTCTGGATAGTATCAAACTCAGGCTAAAAGAAAGTGGATCCTAAGTGAACACAAGCAACATCTAGGCGTAATGGAAACGCGCCTAACTTATACATGAGAGGTCACGAGTTCGAGTGCTACGCTGGTCGGTTCAAACACAATTTTTGTTTTTTTTCCTCCTGTATGGTTTGTAATCTGATATCTACCTATATCTGCACATATATATTTAAAAGTTGCCTATAATCTAACATACAAAACAATATTTCTTGCTTTATTATTTTTGAAACCCATTCCTACAATTGTTCTAGGAATTTATGTTTATATTTTTGCCCAAATATCAACATGTACACAGATATACATGTACATGTCAATAACTTTACTCATTTTCCAGAAAACTGGGTTCAAATGGTTCCATGCTTCATTGATTTGAAGTGAACAATTTGCCTGACCTATGGTCTAACCATGTGGTTAATCTGACCATTCTTTTATTTGCATTTTACAAATCAGAATCTACCTAAACTTCAGAGTATATGGAGTGTTGCCAGGTTTTGTTTGTTCAAACCAGTTTACATTGCTTATCTGTCTTAATCTTTTAAAGATGATTGTGGTGAAACAATTGCTAAATGTACTAAGCTTTTGAAATGCATTTTTATTTTCAAAATACAATCTATCATGATCAACCAATACATCATTTATTTGAAGCTGGCTAACTCATGTATCCTGTATCTGCTACACACTAGTTCAAGCAATGGAGATACCATTCATTGCATTCTGTCTGAAGCTTTTTAAAAACATTTTACTTTTCTCAATACGATTCAGAAATGAATTCAAACTTATTTACAAAGCATTTCAATAAAAAGGAAACTAAAATCCTTATAAGTTTACTTCTAGCTAAATCCAGATTTTATTCTAAAACTCAGTGCTCTGTTATGTCTCAAGATTAACTAATACATAATATAAATTATGCAAAACAGTAGCTCACCTACATATGCATATTTCTTTTCCAAGCATCCATATCAATACTTAAGATCATTTCCTTGTTTCCCACTCAGATATTTCTTTTAGATTTTAAAACTTAGTGCATAACAATATATTTAACATGATACAACTAGTCCATCTAACCATAATAGAATTCATTACATGACTGGAAATCTTAGAAACATAAAATTTTCCTGCATACATGCAGATATAATCAATTTAAGCTCTAATTGAAACTAGCTAGCATGTTCATTCACTCCTCCATAATAGCCATAACTTCATTTTTACTTAGTGCCTGGGTTACCTGAAAGAGCATGAGTGGCTGCCTCATTTTAAAATGAGACACCCCATATGCCATGAGCAAACAAGGGTCAGATCTATGATCTGGTATGAGTAACATCAATACATTCATGATATTAAGCAATAGAGAATATAAGAGCACCAATTAGTTATTTAAGCAAATTCCTGCAATCGATTACTTTAATATAGTATAATTAAGTTGATTCAGGTATGATATATTCATTTATCATTCTTTCACTTGCATACATAATCATGCAAACATAATTATCTATTTGCAACAATTGCATTCACTGGAACCATCTTGGTTCCATACCAACCAATCCTAAGAAATATTCATGTTCCTATTTCTTCATTTACAGGTTGTATAATTCAATTTAAATTCCTGCCTCATCTGCTATTAAGGAATCACAGGGACACATTACAATGAACTAATTCACATCATTGCACAAAGATCTCAGGGCTTAAACAAACCATGTGCCAACTTGCATACTTCAAATATGACAAGCATTCCAGCAGCCTTCTTGGCCTTCCCTTCCCTAGTTTATTTACTAGTGTATTGACTTAAATCCTATCATCAAATATGCTAAGTGAACATGTCACTGCAAGCATGGAAACATCCATAATCTTTCCTAGCATAATTCTCCTCAGAAATAAGCAGACAGTTATTTCCTAAATGGGGTCAATAAGTCTTGATCTCAGTAAGATATAAGAATATTTTCAACTGTAAAAGAGGCATGGCATGTTCTTATTATATTGATCTGCAAGCCTTTATGATTGATTCAGATTCAGGATCTGGTTCAATCATAATTTTAGCTTGTGAGTTTCTTTTTTTTTTTTGATTTGATTAAGGGCTCGGCACTTAGAAAATTTCTATTGCACCCTTAACATTTTTCTTCTCAAGCCTCAGCACTTATACCAAGTATAATGCAGCTCCCAACATTTTTTGTAAAGTTTCCATGCCATAGATCTATAACAGTTGAGAGTATTCTCTATATAATTTTAAGATCCTAGACTTTAACATTTATGAGTATAAATAAAACAGTATGATACACATCCAAAGACAAATGTCTCAACCAATCAAAGATCATCAAAAATCATCCATATTAAATCATATCAGATTTAAAATAAGACATCCAAAAAGCATTGATGAAATCATATACATCAAAACCAGAAATATACATAAATGGCAATAAAAAGTGGCTGCCTCATCTCAGGTCTTAATGCCATGAACTTAGTGAGGTTACTCACCTAAATATTTCTTCTTATTAATCCAGAAAATCCTTCCAATATTTTTCTTCCTTTCTTATTTTTGTGCAGCTCGGGGTAAAAATAATTCTACTGGCTAAAACTGCCTATTTATATGCATTTTTTTCCACTAGGGTTTTGTTAAAACAGAATTCCATTTCTGTCCTGGCTAGCATCATGCATTTTTCATTCATAATACCCCGGCCATATTAACCAATTTAAAGGCTGCATTTTCTTTCTTTTACTTTTCAGAAAATGGCCACTCACCTAGTCATGTTAAAAGTGTGACTATCCTATTTTATATTTCAATTATTCCTGAGAATCCCCTTTGCTATTTTTGCCTACACAAGCATATTGACTTGTACCACATTTCATGTCATTTTAATGTTATAGTTTCACTTGCTTATATATATATATATACTTTTCAGTACTTAAAAATGTATGTTTGTATACATATCTTATCTAGGCTTATTTAATTCCTCTTTAATTTCAGAAACATATGCACCTATATGTATACAAGTTTACAAATCCTTATAACATATATATATATATGTGTAATTTTCTTTTCTGGGTTTTAAATAAAATCTGTTTACTGATTTAAAGTGAAACTTATTTTTCTTATTTTCCAAGATGATCCATGTAATTCCAGAAATCAAATATCCATGTTGCAAAATCATGTTTGTATTGCTTTTTAATTCTTGTTTTAAATCCAAGAAATCTGGAGTTCTTCCTTGTGCCATTTCAGTGTGCACGTGCACACATATACTTGCACACTATTTATTCCAAAAATTTCACCATATTTAAATCTAAATATTTCAAAAATTAAATCATTTTACAAAAATGATTTTTCACAAAATTTTGGGGTATTACACTTGTCGACTGGATCAACTTCGAAATCTTCACAGCTATCAGCAGAAACCACTGTATTCGAGTCGTGCACATACTTCCGTAGATACGATACGTGAAAAACATTGTGCACGCTCGACATCTTCTCTGGTAACTCCAATCTGTAGGCGAGCTTTCCAATTCGCTCGATCATCGGGAATGGTGCAACAAATCTCGGAGTCAACTTTCCTTTCTTCCCGAATCGAATAACATTCTTTAGTTGAGAAATCTTCACAAAAACCATATCACCTACGTCGAATTCCAAATCCTTACGACGCTTATTCGCATAACTCTTCTATCGATCTTGGGCTGCCTTCATCCGTTGCCGAATGATCTCTATGCAATCCGAAGTCTGTCGAATCATCTCTGGCCCAAGTATCAACTTTTCTCTGGTCTCTAACCAACATGTCGGAGAGTTACACGGTCTTCCATACAATGCCTCATACGGTGCCATACCAATGTTTGACTGGTAACTGTTATTGTATGCAAATTACACCAAATGAAGGTGATCTTCCCATGATCCTCCGAAATCCAAAACACAAGCTCTAAGGAGATCTTCCAAAACTCGGTTGACTCTCTCGGTCTGACCATCTGTTTGAGGGTGATAAGCTGTACTCAAACACAACTCGGTCCCCAAAACTTCCTGGAAGCTCTTCCAAAATCCACTAGTGATCAATGGATCTCGATCGCTCACTATACTCTTCGGAATACCATGGAATCGAACAATCCACTTAACATACAATTCTGCCAATTTTGATGCAGTCCTAGTCGATCGAACAGGAATGAATCTTGCACTCTTAGTCAAACGATCTACAACGACCCAAATCCCCTCATTTCCCATTCTTGTTCTAGGTAGTCCATCAATAAAATCCATCGATACTTGCTCCCACTTCCATGTAGGAACTTCTAATGGCTGAAGCAATCCACTTGGCTTCTTCTGTTCGGCTTTTACCAACTGGAAGTTCATGCACTTGGAAATAAAATTTCCAACATCCTTCTTCATACCTTCCCAGTAATAGGTTCTCTTCATATCCCGATACATCTTATTTCCACCTGGATGAATGGTCAACTTCGAGTGATGACTTTCCTTCAGAACTTCACTCCTCAATTCATCTATATCGGGAACAACTAGTCGTCCTTGCTTTCGAAACCAACCCTCTCGATCGACCTCAAATCCTTTATCCTTTTCTGGATCCAATCCAGATTCCAATTCACGGATAATCTTGACAAGCTTATCGTCTCTCTTTTGGCTCTCGCCAATCCTTTCCACAAGAGTGGGTCTTATTGATAAGTTTTCCAACATCTCAAGTTCCAATTCGCATCTGGGCCTGAAGTCAAATCCAGCTAAATACTCGAGATTCTTCCATTCTGAAAACATGGCTCCCAATCCTGCATGTCTTCGACTTAACGCATCTGCCACTGCGTTACCTTTTCCCAGTGTATAAGCTATACCAAAATCATATGATGCTAAAAACTCTAGCCAACGTTGCTGCCGAAGATTCAAATCCTTTTGGGAGAAAAGATACTTCAACGACTTATGATCCGTAAACAACTCGAATCGAACTCCCAATAAATAATGTCTCCACATCTTCAGAGCAAATACAATCGCCGCTAACTCCAAATCATGAGTCGGGTAATTCCTTTCATGCGGCTTCAGTTGTCGACTTGCATATGCAACAACTTTATCCTTCTGCATCAGCACTGCTCCAAGTCCAGTACCACATGCGTCAGTGTAAACCACCATCTCATCATTCCCACTTGGAATAGTCAAAACAGGAGCACTTGTCAATCTTTCTTTCAGGATTCTGAAAGCTTGCTCACACTTATCATCCCATCTGAATACTAGGTTCTTCTTTGTCAATCCTGCTAACGGTGCAGCCACCTTGGAGAAGTCTTTGATAAACCGTCGATAATATCCTACTAATCCAAGAAAGCTTCTCACATTAGATGCATTCTTAGGTCTAACCCAATCCTGGATTGCTGCCACCTTAGCGGGATCAACCGCTATTCCATTTCCAGAGATAACATGGCCTAAGAACCTCACTTCACTCTTCCAGAAGTGACACTTCAAAAACATAGCTTTCAGCTGATGTTTCCGCCAGATTTCCAAAACAATACGCAAGTGCGTCTTGTGCTCTTCCTCAGTTCTGGAGTAAATCAGAATATCATCCACGAACACAAGCACGAACTTGTTCAACTGATCTCTGAACACTATATTCATAAGATCCACAAAATATGCTGGCACGTTAGTCAATCCAAACGGCATTACCAGCCACTCAAAGAAACCAGATGGTGTCCTAAAAGCAGTCTTCGGCACACTATCCTTAGCCACTCTCAATTGGTGAAATCCCGTTGCCAAATCCATTTGAGAAAACACCTTCGCTTCGTGAAGCTGATCAAACAAGTCATCTATTCTCGGCAATGGATACTTGTTCTTCTTAGTCACTTTATTCAGCTCACGATAATCCACGCACAACCTCAACGATCCATCCTCTTTGGTTGCGAACACAACTGGTGCACCCCATTCGAACACACTACGCCGAATGAATCCTTTCTGCAAAAGATCATCAACCTCACCCTCAACTCCTGCTGTTCCCTAGGCGCCATCCGCCTAAGAGGCATCACAACAGGTCTGGCTCCTTCAACTAGATCTATACGAAACTCGATCTCTCTATGCGGCGGTAACCCTTTGACCTCGTCAAAGACGTCCTCAAATCCATTAGTGATTGGCACAGATGACAGTCCATCCCGTGGAACAACCAGCGAATACATGAAGCTCATGAAGACGCCTTCTTCATGCTTACATCGTATCACAATCTTTCGCCCCTCCACATTCTCGACTGTCACCTCCAACCTTTCACAATCAACCTTTGCCGCATACTTCCTAAGCCTGTCCATACCCAAAATAATTCCGAACCCCGCAAAGTTCAGAACAAAACAATCACAAACAAAAGAGCAACCATGACTCGATACAATCAGACCACGGCATAACATACACAAACAAGACGAACCCCCAACTGGATTAGTCACAACCAATGGCCTATCAACAATATCCGGTTCTAAACCCAACCGGCCTACAAGTTCATTACAAACAAACGAATGCGACGCCCCAGTATCAAACAACACTCTAACTGGAACACCACATATGGAAAGAGTACCTTGAACCACCACACTCTTTCCTTTCTCTTCAACGGTAGGAGCTTTCGAAGACGACGGAACAGCTCCCAAAGCATAAGCTTGCACAATCTGTTTGTCCCTTCGCGGTTCTGGACAATCCTTCCTGATATGCCCCGGCTTGTCACAGTTGTGACACTTCATCGGTACCTTTGGATTCTTACAATCCCTAGAGAAATGGCCCTTCTGCTGACAATTGTAGCAGGTCAATTGCCCTTCGGCTTCTTCTGGCCATCCTTACCTTTTTGCTGCAGCTGCTGCTTCCTCTTCTTGTTTCCACCCTGTTGCGGTTTAGACTCTCCCCTGGTCACAGCAACAACAGATCCTTCCTTAGGAAACAGACTCTCATGCCTGAGAGCTTTCTCCACAAGCTTCTCAAATGAATCGTCCAAATGATCCACCAATTGCCTCCCAAGATAACTGTCCATGCCTGTCACAAACTTCTCGTTCTTCTGATATGAAGATTCAATATATGACCGGGCATACTTGGACAAAGCTTCAAACTCAAAAACATACTCAAGAACTGGTCTTCCTCCCTGCTTGAGCTCCACAAACTTCTTGAACAGAACAGACTTCTGAGCTGTAGAAATGAACTTAGCTTCAAATCTGACTTGGAATTGCTCCCAAGTAATCTCTTCCTCCGGAGTATTGATGGTAATAGAGTTCCACCAATCAGAGGCTCTCCCTTGAAGCTGTCTTGATGCCAACTTCCTCTTAGTTGCATCCTCAATTCCCAAATCACCAAAAATCCTTCTACAAGCATCCATCCATCTTTGGACCTCAATAGTTGATTATGTCCCTAAGAAAACCTTCCCTCCAAGAGCAGTATAGTCTTTGCACAACTTAGCATAATCCACTGGTTTTGGAGTTTGGACTTGAACTCCAACATCCACCGATGGCCCCGGATCTGGCATCCTTCTCATGATCGAAGTCATCATAGCTTCGAACATAGCAGCATAATCAACAGCCCCTTCAGTAGCACGGCCTTCCCTAGCAGCTGGTCTCCCTCTTCGACTCATCCTTAATATCTATAAAAAGGAATGATTAGCACACCTAGAGAAACAACTGCATAAAGGACTCAAACTCTACTAAGCTACTATATTATATATAGTAATCATCCATCAAAATACAATTACGTCTCTCATATGTAGTTACATCAGCGAGCGTTGGGTAAAATCGATTAACCAAAGCTCTGATACCAAATGTGACGACCGCCCATGACCCCTGCACCGAATCTAGAGATAATGCGCTGTAAAGTGTGCCAGGCGACCATGGACGATTGTTAGGGAAAAATTAAAACAGCAGAATCTATCGTATTACTCACAGCGCATGGACAAAATACAATAGAATATATATATATATATAGTGAAGCTTCATAGAATAGAATCTCATCAATAAAACTTCATAATAGTTGAATACAAACATCTGAATAGTCAATACAAAAAGCCTCACTACATATCGCTCAGAGAATACAAAGCAGCAGAACATCCAGTACATATAGTAAGAAATAATATGTAATACTCCAGCTCGTCTTCGATATCAGCACCGTGGAAAGCTAGAACAGCACCTGTCACCTGCTACCTAGTCTGCCCGTCCCAAAATGGTCGAACAGCCCAAGGCAATAAGAATTAAAAACATAAAGCCTTGAGTCAGACAACAGTCTTAGTGAGCAGTAAATTAACTAACAACATACCAAAAGAGCATAAAGGAAAAGGAATAGGAATACAACCCTCCCACTCCACCTCTTTCTACAGTGATAGCCCCCAAACACACACTAAGCAGAAGCAAACATAGCAGAGCATACAATTTAAAATAAAGCAATTATCACTCGAATCAAGGGCGATGTTTTCCAAGTACAAACCCCCAAGGCCTAAACCAAGATCAGATAAGCACCCAGAAAATACCGCTCTTGAGACCGAATGACGATACAACCAAACATCCATGACTCTGGCTATCACTGTTATCATTGCTTCGATATCATCGTTAATTGAATGACCGGCACATTCTTTCATCCGACCGTCAAGGGCTAATGGAAACCCCGGTTCTAGACATAATTCCCGCACGTCATCGTGACCCGTGCCTAGGACTGTCGAATCTGCCCAGAGTACTTGACTATCAATCATTAGCCTTCAGGGACTATCGAATCTGCCCAACGTACTCTTGCTTTGAGCATGCTAGAACCTTCAACAACAATGAGATCTCAGCCTTCTAGTCATCCTCCTCGACGACTATTTCCATACTAGCTCAAGCGCCTCTCGAGCAAACCATTATCCTCTAACTCGAACCATTTCACCGAGTTATCAACATGCTTGGAATGATCCCGTCTGGATTAGACCAAGACTATCTCATATCATGCCTCGCTTCATCACATCCTCGCAAAGCTTCATCTCAACATCATCGTTATCAAATCTATGCATAAGAGCTTCATCATCCGCTACATATGCCACGAGCAGCTTTCTCGATTCAAGAGCCTTTCTCTTAGCTTTTGAATCATCTTCGGTCTAAATCAATTCATCAATCATCTATTTCATAGAAATCAATCAAATCAAACATTAATCCAAGTAAACAAGCATTCAAATATGAGCTAAATGGACAATTATAACAATAATGGCAATTTCGTAATTAAAGAGTCAAAAGTCTAACAAGCATGAAAACATGAGCAATATCTCTATAATCTTGATGAATGAACTTGCATAGGTTAACATGTAGAAAAATGGATGTCAAATCATCATGAACAATGGATCTATAAGGATCTACACATATGATTAGGAAAATGCATGGAAATCACTATTTTAACACCAAATCAAGCCAACGATCCGATATACTCCTTTGGATCCGTGTGAGAGATAATCACCACTCACCAAATCACCTATACAACCCCAAATCAACACGCTTCAGATCTGGATAGCGAAGGATCTAACTCGATCTATCACGAATCCGCTTCAAACGATGAAATCTCTCTTCGAAGAATGTAGATCTTCAATCTTAGCTCTTCGATCTTCGATTTGATCTTCGATATGGATGGAAGGAATTACTAGATTGGAGTAAAGGAAAGAAGTGAAGAAGTGTATAAGTCGAGCTCTCAAAATGGCAGCACTTCGTCGCTTCAAAATCCGGATCCGAAAAATGAAGAAAACCCCTCCTATTTATAGGTTGATTTCCTCCCTAGGTCGTCCACTATTAGGTCGTTGCCGACTTAACCCTCTCTCCTACCTACGACCTACGACCTAATGCGCGCGCGACCTATGGCTTAACGCAATATAAGTGCGCGACTGAACTGGGTAGCCGACCTAAAACCCATGCGACTTAACAGTTCAACGACCTAACGATTAACGACTTAAAATAATGCGCATCTACGACTTAATATGCCAACGACCTACGACCTAATGCACCAGCGCTTAGCGACCTATCAAAGATCGCGACCTAACATCCTGCGACTTAAAAACCCCACGAATTATCTATTCTGCGACGACATAGCAGAATTCCGCGACCTACGACTTAACAGGTATACGACATAACAACTCAACAACAGGTGCGACCTAACTCTATACGACTTACGACCTATCTCTGGCCGACTTAACACACACGCGACCTAACGCACGTCTACTACCTTAAGTCGCCAACTCTCCTAAGTCGGTCAGTTCCTTAGGTCGTCTATCTCTTAGGTCGTTAACCTGCCTATTTTCCTTAAGTCGTCTACGACATAACTATTCGTGCTATAGCGACTCAACGACTTAACTGTCTCCGACCTATCTCCTTAAGTCGCCACTAACTTAAGTCGCATCATTCCTTAACTCGCTAAACGCCTTAAGTTGCAGACCTCCTTAAGTCGCTCACGACTTATCACTTAAGTCGTTAACGACCTATGATGATGCAACTGGTAAGTTGGAGCTAAAGCTCCCTAGGTCGCACACGACTTACTATATGTCTTAAGTCGTCTATGACCTAAGACTTAGTCAAATTTTCGCCTGGACTTCGTGATGTCTTATCTTCAACTCGATTCAAGCTACAACACTATCGTCCAAATAACACCGGTTTCAATCATTCGATCCGTAAAAATACGGGTCGTTACAATTGCCAAGGTAAATTAAAACAGAAGAATCTATCGTATTACTCACAGCGCATGGACAAAATACAATAGAACATATATATATAGTGAAGCTACACAGAATAGAATCTCATCAATAAAACTTCATAATAGTTGAATACAACCCTCTGAATAGTCAATACATTAAGCCTCACTACATAACACTCAGAATAAATACAAACAGCGGAACACCCAGTACATATAGTAAGAAGATAATATGCAATCCTCCAACTCGTCTTCGACATCAACATCGTGGAAAGCAAGAACAGCACCTGTCACCTGCTACCTAGTCTTCCCGTCCCAAAATGGACGAACAGCCCAAGTCAATAAGAATTAAACATAAAGCCTTAAGTCAGACAACAGTCTTAGTGAGCGGTAAATTAACTAACAACATACCAAAAGAGCATAAAGGAAAAGGAATAGGAATACAACCCTCCCACTCCACCTCTTTCTACAGTGATAGCCCCAGACACACACTAATCAGAAGCAAACATAGCAGAGCATACAATTTAAAGTAAATCAATTATCACTCGAGTCAAGGGCGATGTTTTTCAAGAACAAACCCCCAAGGCCTAAACCAAGATCAGATAAGCACCCAGAAAACACTGCTCTTGAGACCGAATGACGATACAACCAAACATCCATGACTCTGGCTATCACTGTTATCATTGCTTCGATATCATCGTTAATTGAATGACCGGCTCATTCTTTCATCCGCCCGTCAATGGCTAATGGAAACCCCGGTTCTAGACATAACTCCGCATGTCATCGTGACCCGTGCCTAGGACTATCGAATCTGCCCAGAGTACTTGACTACCAATCAGTAGCCTTCAGAGACTATCGAATCTGCCCAACGTACTCTTGCTTTGAGCATGCTAGAACCTTCAACAACGATGAGATCTCAGCCTTCTAGTCATCCTCCTCGACGACTATTTCCATACTAGCTGAAGCGCCTCTCGAGCAAACCATCATCCTCAAACTCGAACATTTCACCGAGTTATCAACATGCTTGGAATGATCCCGTCTAGATTAATCCAAGACTATCTCATATCATGCTTTGCTTCATCACATCCTCGTAAAGCCTCATCTCAACATCATCATCCAATCTATCCATATGAGCTTCCACATCCACTACATATGCCACAAGCAGCTTTCCCAATCCAAGAGCCTTTCTCTTAGCTTTTGAATCATCTTCGGTCTAAATCAAATCATCAATCATCTAATTCATAGCAATCAATCAAGTCAAACATTAATCCAAGTAAACAAGCATTCAAATATGAGCTAAATGGACAATTATAACAATAATGGCAATTTCGTAATTAAAGAGTCAAAAGTCTAACAAGCATGAAAACATGAGCAATATCTCTATAATTTTGATGAATGAACTTGCATAGGTTAACATGTAGAAAAATGGATGTCAAATCATCATGAACAATGGATCTATATGGATCTACACATATGATTAGGAAAATGCATGGAAATCACTATTTTAACACCAAATCAAGCCAACGATCCGATATACTCCTTTGGATCCGTGTGAGAGATAATCACCACTCACCAAATCACCTAAACAACCCCAAATCAACACGCTTCAGATCTGGACAGCGAAGGATCTAGCTCAATCTATCACAAATCCACTTCAAACGATGAAATCTCTCTTCGATGGATGAAGATCTTCAATCTAAGCTCTTCGATCTTCGATTTGATCTTCGATATGGATGGAAGGAATCACTAGATTAGAGTGGAGAAAAGAAGTGAAGAAGTGTAGAAGTCGAGCTCTCAAAATGGCAGCACTTCGTCGCTTCGAAATCCGGATCCCAAAAATGAAGAAATGGACGTGTATTTATAGGCAGAAATTTCCCCTAAGTCGTCCGCCTTCATAAGTCGTCTACGACTCATCAGAACACCACGACTCACGACTCAACAGTCTTCTGACTTACGACTTAGCCACCCTTCCGACCTACGACTTAACCATCCTTCCGACCTACGACTTAACCATCCTTCTGACCTAACACATGCGCTTCCTAACAACTTAAGTACCCACACGACTCAACATTTCAACGACTTAAGCCACAACGTACGTACGCGACTTACGACCTAACTGGGATACATCTGGATGACTTAACAACTCTACGACTCAAAAATCTCACGACTTAGCTAGACTACGACTTATCACCTGTACACGACTTAACGGCTTACTGGGATACGACTTAATAAATTTTAGGTCGTTTAACGACTTAACTACCCAGTATACTATCATAGGTCGTCTACGACCTATCTAAACACGTCCAAGCGACTCAACGACTCATCAACCTATATCCTTAACTCAGCCACGACTCAACTGAGTTACAACTTAACTACTAGACTTAGGTCGCTCGAACGACTTATACTCCCTAAGTCGTTAACCCGCTTAGTTTCCTATGCCGCTAACTCTTAAGTCGCCACTATTCTTTAAGTCGTCTACTCCCCTGAGTCGGTCACTACGTTAAGTTGTCTACTCCTATCAATCGTCTATGACCTAACCTACCCCATGACCTAAGCTACCTCACGACTTAGCTTCCACACGACTTAGGCCCTAGTTGACCTAAACTCTGGACGACTTAACATCTTAACACAACTGTTTTACGATGTTTCGATCCGTAAAAATACGGGTCGTTACATTCTCTCCCCCTTAGGAATTTCGCCCCCGAAATTCCAAACAAACATAGCAATCAAAGACTATCCTGCATCCCTACCATCCATAGCAATCAACAAACCATGCATCCAATTCTAGCTTAGCGTGCAGAATTCTAAAACTTAGAACAAGTTACAATGTCGTTAGATGACACGACACCTTAGGGCCATACCTTGAAGAGTTCAGGATGAGCTGCTTTCATCCTCTCTTCCACCTCCCATGTACAGTCGTTATCATCATCACTCCATTGTATCTTAAGCAACTTAACTACCTTCCTCCTAAGCTGTTTCGTGTCGGTTTCCATAACACGAAGCGGCTTACGAGATCTCTTATCGACTGGATCAACCTCGAAATCTTCACAGCTATCAGCAGAAACCACTGTATTCGAGTCGTACACATACTTCCGTAGATACGATACATGAAAAACATTGTGCACACCCGACATCTTCTCTGGTAACTCCAATCTATAGGCGAGCTTTCCAATTCGCTCGATGATCGGGAATGGTCCAACAAATCTCGAAGTCAATTTTCCTTTCTTCCCGAATCGAATAACATTCTTCAGTGGAGAAATCTTCACAAAAACCATATCACCTACGACGAATTCCAAATCCTTGCGATGCTTATCGGCATAACTCTTCTGACGGTCTTGGGCTGCTTTCATTCGTTGCCGAATGATCTCTATGCAATCCGAAGTCTGTCGAATCATCTCTGGCCCAAGCATCAGTTTTTCTCCTATCTCTAACCAACATGTCGGAGAGTTACAAGGTCTTCCATACAATGCCTCATACGGTGCCATACCAATGCTTGACTGGTAACTGTTGTTGTATGAAAATTACACCAAATGAAGGTGATCTTCCCATGATCCTCCGAAATCCAAAACACAAGCTCTGAGGAGATCTTCCAAAACTCGGTTGACTCTCTCGGTCTGACCATCTGTTTGAGGGTGATAAGCTGTACTCAAACACAACTCAGTTCCCAAAACTTCCTGGAAGCTCTTCCAAAATCCACTAGTGAACAATGGATCTCGATCGCTCACTATACTCTTCAGAATATCATCGAATCGAACTATCCACTTAACATACAACTCAGCCAACTTTGATGCAGTCCTAGTCGATCTAACAGGAATGAATCTGGCACACTTAGTCAGACGATCTACGATGACCCAAATACCTTCATTTCCCGCTCTTGTTCTAGGTAACCCATCAATAAAATCCATCGATACTTGCTCCCACTTCCACATAGGAACTTCTAATGGCTGAAGCAGTCCACTTGGATTCTTCTGTTCGGCTTTTACCAACTGGCAGTTCATACACTTGGAAATAAAATTTCCAACATCCTTCTTCATACCTTCCCAGTAGTAGGTTCTCTTCATATCCCGATACATCTTATTTCCACCTGGATGAATTGTCAGCTTCGAGTGCTGACTTTCCTTCAGAACTTCACTTCTCAATTCATCTATATCGGGAACAACTAGTCGTCCTTGCTTCCGAAGCCAACCTTCTCGATCGACCTCGAATCCCTTATCCTTTTCTAGATCCAATCCAGATTCCAAATCATAGATAATCTTGACAAGCTTATCATCTCGCTTTTGACTCTCGCCAATTCTCTCAACAAGAGTCGGTCTTATCGATAAGTTTGCCAACATCTCAGGTTCCAATTCACATCTGGGCCTGAAGTCAAATCCAGCTAAATACTCAAGATTCTTCCATTCTGAAAACATGGCTCCCAATCCTGCATGTCTTCGACTCAACGCATCTGCCACTGCGTTACCTTTTCCCGGAGTATAAGCTATACCAAAATCATACGATGCTAAAAACTCTAGCCAACGTTGCTGCCGAAGATTCAAATCCTTTTGGGAGAAAAGATACTTCAATGACTTATGATCTGTAAACAACTCGAATCGAACTCCCAATAGATAATGTCTCCACATCTTCAGAGCAAATACAATCGCTGCTAACTCCAAGTCATGAGTCGGATAATTCCTTTCAGGCGGCTTTAGTTGTCGACTTGCATACGCAACAACTTTATCCTTCTGCATCAGCACTGCTCCAAGTCCAGTACCACATGCGTCGGTGTAAACCACCATCTCATCATTCCCACTTGGAATAGTCAAAACAGGAGCACTTGTTAGTCGCTCTTTCAGGATTCCAAAAGCTTGCTCACACTTATCTTCCCATTTGAACACTAGGTTCTTTTTCGTCAATCCTGTCAATGGTGCAGCCACCTTGGAGAAGTCTTTGATAAACCGTCGATAATATCCTGCTAATCCAAGAAAACTTCTCACATCATATGCATTCTTATGTCTAACCCAATCCTGGATTACTGCCACCTTAGCGGGATCAACCGCTATTCCATTTCCAGAAATCACATGGCCTAAGAACCTCACTTCACTCTTCCAGAAGTGACACTTCGAAAACTTAGCCTTCAGCTGATGTTTCCGTAAGATTTCCAAAACAATACGCAAGTGCGTCTTGTGCTCTTCTTCAGTCCTGGAATAAATCAGAATATCATCCACGAACACAAGTACGAACTTGTTCAACTGATCTCTGAACACTCTATTCATAAGATCCACAAAATATGCTGGCGCATTAGTCAATCCAAATGGCATTACCAGCAACTCAAAGAAACTGGATGGTGTTCGAAAAGCAGTTTTCGGCACGCTATCCTTAGCCACTCTCAACTGGTGAAATCCCGTTGCCAAATCCATCTGAGAAAACACCTTAGCTTTGTGAAGCTGATCAAACAAGTCATCTATTCTCGGCAATGGATACTTGTTCTTCTTAGTCACTTTATTCAGCTCACGATAATCCACACACAATCTCAATGACCCATCTGCCTTGGTTGCAAACACAACTGGTGCACCCCATTCGGACACACTACGCCGAATGAATCCTTTCTGTAAAAGGTCATTAACCTGCACCCTCAACTCCTGCTGTTCCCTAGGCACCATCCACCTAAGAGGCATCACAACAGGTCTGGCTCCTTCAACTAGATCTATACGAAACTCGATCTCTCTATGCGGCGGTAACCCTTTGACCTCGTCAAAGACATCCTCGAATCCATTCACGATTGGCACCGATGACAGTCCATCCCGTGGAACAACCAGCGAATACATGAAGCTCATGAAGACGCCTTCTTCATGCTTACATCGTATCACAATCTTTCGCCCTTCCACATTCTCGACTGTCACCTCCAACCTCTCACAATCAACCTTTGCCGCATATCTCCTAAGCCAGTCCATACCCAAAATAATTCCGAACCTCGCAAAGTTCAGAACAAAGCAATCACAAACAAAAGAGCAACCATGACTCGATACAATCAGACCATGGCATAGCATACACAAACAAGACGAACCCCCAACTGGATTAGTCACAACCAATGGCCTATCAATAATATCCGGTTCTAAACCCAACCGGCCTACAAGTTCATTACAAACAAAAGAATGCGACGCCCCAGTATCAAATAGAACTCTAACTGGAACACCACATATGGAAAGAGTACCTTGAACCACTACACTCTTTCCTTTCTCTTCAGTGGTAGGAGCTTTCGAAGACGATGGAACAGCTCCAAAAGCATAAGCTTCCACAATCTGCTTGTCCCTTCGCGGTTCTGGACAATTCTTCCTGACATGCCCCAGCTTGTCACAGTTGTGGCACTTCACCGGCACCTTCGGATTCTTGCAATCCTTAGAGAAATGGCCCTTCTGTTGACAATTGTAGCAGGTCACTTCACCCTTCGGCTTCTTCTGGCCATCCTTACCCTTCTGCTGTTGCTGCTTCCTCTTCTTGTTTCCACCCTGCTGTGGTCTAGATTCTTCCTTGGTCACAGCAACAACAGATCCTTCCTTAGGAAACAGATTCTCATGCCTGAGAGCTTTCTCCACAAGCTTCTCAAATGGATCGTCCAAATGATCCACCAACTGCCTCCCAAGATAACTGTCCAAGCCTGTCACAAACTTCTCATTCTTCTGATATGCAGATTCAATGTACGACCGGGCATACTTGGACAAAGCTTCAAACTCAGAAACATACTCAAGAACTGGCCTTCCACCTTGCTTGAGTTCCACAAACTTCTTGAACAGAACAGACTTCTGGGCTGTAGAAATGAACTTAGCTTCAAATCTGGCTTGGAACTGCTCCCAAGTAACCTCTTCCTCCGGAGTATCAATGGTGATAGAGTTCCACCAATCTGAAGCTCTTCCTTGAAGCTGTCTTGATGCTAACTTCCTCTTAGTTGCATCATCAATTCCCAAATCACCAAAAATCCTTCTACAAGCATTTATCCACCTCTGGACTTCAATAGTTGATTCTGTTCCCAAGAAAACCTTTCCTCCAAGAGCAGTATAATCTTTACACAACTTAACAAAATCCACTGGTTTTGGAGTTTGGACTTGAACTCCAACATCAACTGCTGTCCCCGGAACTGGTATCCTTCTCATAATCGAAGTCATCATAGCTTCGAACATAGTAGCATAATCAGCAGCCCCTTCAGCAGCACGGCCTTCCCTAGCAGCTGGTCTCCCTCTTCTACTCATTCTCAATATCTATAAAAAGGAATGATCAGCACATCTTGAGAAACAAATGCATAAGGAATCTAAATCATTCTAAACTACTATATTATATATAGTGATCATCCATCAAAATACAATTACGTCTCTCATACGTAGTTACGTCAGCGAGCGTTGGGTAAAATCGATTAACCAAAGCTTTGATACCAAATGTGACGACCGCCCATGACCCCTGCACCGAACCTAAAGATAGTGCGCTGTAAAGTGTGCCAGGCGACCATGGACGATTGCCAAGGTAAATTAAAACAGAAGAATCTATCGTATTACTCACAGCGCATGGACAAAATACAATAGAACATATATATATATATATAGTGAAGCTACACAGAATAGAATCTCATCAATAAAACTTCATAATAGTTGAATACAACCCTCTGAATAGTCAATACATCAAGCCTCACTACATAACACTCAGAGAAAATACAAACAGCGGAACACCCGGTACATATAGTAAGAAGATAATATGCAATCCTCCAGCTCATCTTCGACATCAACATCGTGGAAAGCAAGAACAGCACCTGTCACCTGCTACCTAGTCTGCACGTCCCAAAATGGACGAACAGCCCAAGGCAATAAGAATTAAACATAAAGCCTTGAGTCAGACAACAGTCTTAGTGAGCGGTAAATTAACTAACAACATACCAAAAGAGCATAAAGGAAAAGGAATAGGAATACAACCCTCCCACTCCACCTCTTTCTACAGTGATAGCCCCAGACACACACTAATCAGAAGCAAACATAGCAGAGCATACAATTTAAAGTAAAGCAATTATCACTCGAGTCAAGGGCGATGTTTTCCAAGTACAAACCCCCAAGGCCTAAACCAAGATCAGATAAGCACCCAGAAAACATTGCTCTTGAGACCGAATGACGATACAACCAAACATCCATGACTCTGGCTATCACTGTTATCATTGCTTCGATATCATCGTTTATTGAATGACCGGCTCATTCTTTCATCCGTCCGTCAAGGGCTAATGGAAACCCCGGTTCTAGACATAACTCCGCACGACATCGTGACCCGTGCCTAGGACTATCGAATCTGCCCAGAGTACTTGACTTCCAATCAGTAGCCTTCAGGGACTATCGAATCTGCCCAACGTACTCTTGCTTTGAGCATGCTAGAACCTTCAACAACGATGAGATCTCAGCCTTCTAGTCATCCTCCTCGACGACTATTTCCATACTAGCTCAAGCGCCTCTCGAGCAAACCATCATCCTCAAACTCGAACATTTCACCGAGTTATCAACATGCTTGGAATGATCCCGTCTGGATTAATCCAAGACTATCTCATATCATGCTTCGCTTTATCACATCCTCGCAAAGCCTCATCTCAACATCATCATCCAATCTATCCATATGAGCTTCCACATCCACTACATATGCCACAAGCAGCTTTCCCAATCCAAGAGCCTTTCTCTTAGCTTTTGAATCATCTTCGGTCTAAATCAAATCATCAATCATCTAATTCATAGCAATCAATCAAGTCAAACATTAATCCAAGTAAACAAGCATTCAAATATGATCTAAATTGACAATTATAACAATAATGGCAATTTCGTAATTAAAGAGTCAAAAGTCTAACAAGCATGAAAACATGAGCAATGTCTCTATAACCTTGATGAATGAACTTGCATAAGTTAACATGTAGTAAAATGGATGCCAAATCATCATGAGAAATGAATCTATATGGATCTATACTTAGGATTGGGAAAATGCATGTAAATCACTACTTTAACACCAAATCAAGCCAACGATCCGATATACTCTTTTGGATCCGTGTGAGAGATAATCACCACTCACCAAATCACCTAAACAACCCCAAATCAACACGCTTCAGATCTGGACAGCGAAGGATCTAGCTCGATCTATCACAAATCCACTTCAAACGATGAAATCTCTCTTCGATGGATGAAGATCTTCAATCTAAGCTCTTCGATCTTCGATTTGATCTTCGATATGGATGGAAGGAATCACTAGATTAGAGTGGAGAAAAGAAGTGAAGAAGTGTAGAAGTCGAGCTCTCAAAATGGTAGCACTTCGTCGCTTCGAAATCATGATCCCAAAAATGAAGAAATGGACGTGTATTTATAGGCAGAAATTTCCCCTAAGTCGTCCGCCTTCATAAGTCGTCTACGACTCATCAGAACACCACGACTCACGACTCAACAGTCTTCCGACTTACGACTTAGCCACCCTTCCTGTAACGACCCAGAATTTCGAACGAATTAAATTGGAAATATTTAATTAATTTTAAATATTTGAACGATAATTTAATTTGAATCCCCGATATAACTTTGAAATTTGCGATTAAACTTTAAAATTTAATCGATTGAATGCTGAATAAAAATTTGAATCTACAATTTTAAGCTGAAGGAAAATATTTCGAAAGCTTTTAAAATTCGTATTGGTGATACCGAAGCTAATCGAACTGTCAGGATTGAATTTGAAACTGTTCTGTTCAGTTTTGAATTTAATTGCTCGAATCGATATTTAAAATAGTCAATTTTCAGACTGTCTCGGAATTCAACGAAAACAGTGCCGTTGGGTCCGTAATATCGAATTATTATCGGATTCCAAATTTCGTATTTTTCGGAGTTCGTATGTGAAAATACGACACGAAAACGCATTGAAGTTTTTATCGAGATTTAAATTTAAATTATGGTCAAAATCAAAAACACGTTCTTTTCCCTTCAATTACGCCTGATATCACGCAAGGAGAACGTGAAAACCCATACCTCCCTCAAATTTTATCTTCATTCCTCTCGTTCAAAAATCAAGTAACAAATAAAAATGGCCGCTTTCTCGTTCAATTCAGGAACTCAAAGAAAAATATATCGCGCCCAAAACTCTTGCAAGTCGAACGAATTTCGCGAGGCAGTAGCGCGATCTCGCGGGGAGGCGAAACTGTCTGGGCAATGACGAAGCTAGGGTTTGGGTCGCGTGGCCGAGTGGCAGCGCGAGGCTGGGCTTTGGATGGGATGAACTGCGATGGTCGGCGATGGGGGATTGGTTTCGCACGTTGGCGAGTCGCCTGAGGAGGAAGACTGATTTCGAGGTCGCGAATTCGAGCTTCGGTGGCGTGGAGTTGATCGTGAGTGAAGATGGTGGCTCGTCGACTTAGGGGTGTTGGGTGTCGCGACGGCGGCAGGTGAAGTTGAGGTCGATGGTCGCGAAGAAAAAAAAGGGGATGCAGACAGTTAGGGTTCACGGTGGCGCTCGCGAGGTCGAGGGTTTCGATGGGCGGAGGCGCGATTTTCTGGGCAGCAGCTGTCGTCGTCAAAGCCAAGGTCGGCAGCTAGGAATTCGATTCGATGGGGTAGAAGAGGTATTCTCGATTTCATCTTTTACCAATTTGATTCAAATAAGTATCGTTATATATATATTCATACGGAAACAGAAAAGAAAAATAAATAAATGATGTATAAGAGATTAATCAGTTAATTTGCTTATTATTATTTCTAGTTACTGAAGATAATTTGTTTACTAGGAAGATGAATTTATTTCTTTAGGGAAGTACATATATATATATGGGGCTGTGAAAACAATATAAAGATTAGATTTTTTAAAAAAATAAATACAAGTCATTTTGGCGTAAATAGTTACAAAGAAGAAACTGAAATAAATATATCTCTACATTTCAAATATTGTTAATTCATTTTGAAAGGTAATTTACTTAAGTGATTAATTTGTTTAATTAGCTTATTTAATTATTTTGATCACTAAAGGATTTTTTTTATAATGGGGAAATAGCTTAAAATTAAATTTATTTGCTAAAAATAAATTATTAGATTAACATAAATTTATTTAAACGATAAATTTATTATTCAATTATCTCAAATATTAATAAATTTGTACAATTGCTTATACAAGGTTAAACGGTGAAGAAATAAGTTGGATTCAAAATGGATTGCAAAATAAAAAGCTAAGGTGAGATCTTCTCACTCAGATTTAATTTTGAATTGCAGTTATTGATTGTGTTGATTGCTATTTGATGTGCTATTAGATATGATAGGATATATCTATATATATAGCAGTATATACATATTGGCATATGTATATATTGGATTGATGATTTCCCGCCTCGTATAGCGGATGAGACCCTATTGCGCCGTTAGTAAGCGGATTTATAAAAACCTATATACCGCGATAATTCCGTACTGGAGCGGAATTGGTATTGTGCTAACGTCTTTGGATGCAGGGAAACAGGTTGGAGGGATCCAACTGGACCCCTCACATTGATTGAATTTATTTCTACTGTGATGTGATAATCTGTGAATGATTATTGATGCTATTGAATTGATATTTGGAAATTGTTTGAAAGCTAAAATTTAGCTGAATAGATGTTTGGTATCATTGGATTCCAAAGATAAACGAAGTTGAATTTTTGAAATCAAAATAGAAATTTTTAAGTGAATTAATTTTAGAAATTGAAGAAATTTTGAAGAAAGGAAAATTTGTAAAATCTCATTGAATTAATTCCAGAATCAAGTGAAAATGTTAAATAAATGAGTTTCGTATAATAGTGAGTTTAAATTGAGTAATTTAATTTAAAATTTGGATTTTTAAATAGATTGAAAGAAACAATTGAAATTATTTTCTTAAAAAAGGAAATTATTTAAAAAGAGATAAGTTGGAAATCCAATTAGAAATTTAAATTGGTAAATTGAAATAATTTGGGAAATCAATGTAAAATGATTTTAATTTGAAGAATCCATTTAAAAATAGAATATTGAATGATTTGAGAAAAATAAGGGATTTATTTAGTAGTGATAAATAAATTTAGAAATCAATATTGAAATTGATTTGATATTGAAATTCTTATAAATAAAATTGGAATTTACAAATGCTGTTTATAAATACGAAATCACTTATTTTGATAAGTAAAATATAGAAGTTAATAAAAAGAAGATTTATAAGTCGAGATTGTTATTAAAATAGAAATGGAATTTATAGACGTGTTTATAAATTCGAAATAGATTGAATTGGATAAATTTATTTATAGAAGATTTTTAAAGAAAAGATATATTCACAACTCTGGACCGTGAATATATTATTGAATAAAATGGATTTATTTTTGAAGAAGTGATATTTTAAAATGAAGTTAAATTGTTTTTAACGAGGTTTTAAAATGTATTATGAATCGAAAGCATAGGTTTCAACATACTTGTTGAAATAGACGTTTTCGAGAAATTTAAGGAAATGGTAGACTATGACACTGTTGTTATAGTAAATGATTTTCGAAAGGAAATATTTTTTATGTAGTATTGGGATTTATATACCTATTTTAATTTCGAATCCCTATACTAGTGATTTTGAGTCGTCGTAACGATGTTTTACGCAACATTCGTTTTTGACTCAAATAGATGTTAAAATTTATGATTTCCTTAAGGAATGAATATATACTTAATATTGATTTAAGTATATCGAATATTTTCCAAGTGTTGAAAATAAATGATTTGTGAAATACTTATTATTAAATAAGTATGGAATTGCTTTTCCAAAATGAAATGAAATGTTTTGAGAATTTATCTTCTTAAAGATAAATTGAAATTGAATATTGAAAACGATTTGAAAATCGAATATCAGTAGATATTCGAAAGTATAAATTCAATACGGAATTTATAAAAGAAAGTGAAGTTGTTTAAAAATAAATATTGATTTATTTTTGAAGTGTGGAAAATTGATTTGAAATTGTTTTCAAATGGTTAAGTGTGGAAATTTTATATCTAGTAAAGATATTTTTGAAGATGAAATAATTTGGAAAATTATTTGGAATCTGATGATGTTGCGCATCTTTATTGATAGTTAAATAACCGACTATCAATATTTACCTTTAGATAGGTATTTGTTGTGAATTGGATGAATTTTAATGCCACACTTATTTTTGAATAAACGCTCACTATTCGGGTTAGCCGGGAAAGGACCATGGGGTCGTATAACCCATTCCGAATATGTGATACGTCGTTATGAATTGCATTTGAAGACCGGTGTTGAAGACCGGATATTTTTGAAAACGGAAGGATTACCGTCGAGTTACTCTACATCGACTGATCTTCGATTTAGAGGTTTTATCACCCTTAGTGACGGGAAGTCCCGACGTGATTGAAAATTATCCGGAAATGCAAGGGCTTCGTGAGAAGTGCCTTCGGTTCTGTTTGATCCCGGAACAGACTTGTATGGATTGTGTGTCTGACGTTACAATTTGAGATATAAAGCTGATTTCTTTCAAATACATTTCTGTTGGTGGCGGAGAATTTATTCTCTTAGCTTAACACCCTTCTCTGAGACGTACGAGCTCAGAGGTTATGTAGTTGAAATTTATCAGCGATATATCCCAATTTGGTAACGTGGCATACTGAGTGTTGCTGTGAAATGATCAGTGTTTGATCATTTGTGATATGATCATTTGTTTGATCTTATATCTTTGTGATCATAGGTTGATCATTTTGTTTGACCCGAAGCAGGGCTTTTTGAGAAAGCGTAGCTTTGTGGACGAGACTTCATCGAGCCTCACACCCCGGAAATGGTTGAAACAGGAAGGATGCAGCAAGGTTCTAGGGAGTAGCGCCCCTTAGTGTATGTCATTCCTTCTGGATAAAGGTGGTATCATGGTATGGAGCCCAGATACTTAACCTCTGTGGATACTGCATTATTATTATCTATGTGGTTTGTTGGAAATCGGGGATCCTCGGGATGATCGGTGACGATCGGGGAATGGCATACGCGTGTCAGTAGTTACCTATTTTTGCAGAGGTAACCCGGCCTTGTGTTGGCAGAGATCCGGTTAGGTTCTCGGGTCGTCTATTCCAGGGACGTACCCATTGTGGATAGGAAGTTCCTTAGCCTGACCATTTGTTGGAAATCCAAAGAAACAATACGTGACTTGTATGGTTTTAGTTGTAGAACCTATCATTCACTTATGGTGGCGCCCCACTGTTTGGATGGTAGCTATAGTAGGCATAGTTCGAAATGTCTATGCTGGCTAAGATTTATATTCTACTTTCGAAATGTTTTCTACACTATGCACTAATAATAATATCAAAAATGATTTGATTTTGCGTAGTAAGCATCTTTGACTATCATAAGAAGAAATCTCCTCCAATTCTGCGTTTGCATTGTGTGTGTGGCGGGAGGTCTTATGGTAGTTTCATTTTCCAAAAGCATTGCGAATTGACTTTAAAATTCTCTGCTATTTATCTTTAAAAGAATAACTGTTTTACGATCTCACACCAGTCACCATGACTGACTCGGAGTTTATTGTTCCCTTCTAAACTCTGTGTGCCCACCAATTTCCACACGGGCAGTCTAGAGTTAGATTATCAGGATATTCTGGAGCTTTGGAGATAAGCTGGATGACGAGACGTAGTATTTGTATCTGATATATTTATTCCGTTGTGTATTCTGTATGAGGACAAGTTTATATAACTGTCCATTGTTGTATATTGACTCTGATGATTGATGTATATATAAACTGATATAGTTCTTTGTTTTAAAAGACTAGTGTTTATTTATTATATATTGTTCCGCTGCGATATGTGAGATACTGATATTGTTTTTCTGTTCTGTTGTTGTTCTGTTGTTGTCCTTCTTCTTTCTTCTTCTTCTTCTACTTTTCTTCTTCTTAAAACCCTCACTATTGGAGTTTCCGGCACTCGATTGCTCGGCAGTCGATAAAGTGAGTATCGATGTTGAATTTTCGAAAGTCGGAAAATTTCAGGATGTGACACTTCCGACCTACGACTTAACCATCCTTCCGACCTACGACTTAACCATCCTTCCGACCTAACACATGCGCTTCCTAACAACTTAAGTACCCACGCGACTCAACATTTCAACGACTTAAGCCACAACGTACGTACGCGACTTACGACCTAACTGGGATACATCTGGATGACTTAACAACTCTACGACTCAAAAATCTCACGACTTAGTTAGACTACGACTTATCACCTGTACACGACTTAACGGCTTACTGGGATACGACTTAATAAATTTTAGGTCGTTTAATGACTTAACTACCCAGTATACTATCATAGGTCGTCTATGACCTATCTAAACACGTCCAAGCGACTCAACGACTCATCAACCTATATCCTTAACTCGGCCACGACTCAACTGAGTTACGACTTAACTACTAGACTTAGGTCGCTCGAACGACTCATACTCCCTAAGTCGTTAACCCGCTTAGTTTCCTATGCCGCTAACTCTTAAGTCGCCACTATTCTTTAAGTCGTCTACTCCCCTGAGTCGGTCACTACGTTAAGTGGTCTACTCCTATAAGTCATCTATGACCTAACCTACCCCACGACCTAAGCTACCTCACGACTTAGCTTCCACACGACTTAGGCCCTAGTCGACCTAAACTCTGGACGACTTAACATCTTAACATCTTAACACAACTGTTTTACGATGTTTCGATCCGTAAAAATACGGGTCGTTACAGAGATAGTTTAGAAACAAAAGACAAGATGGTTAAACAGAGTAGAGAGATGGGTAAGCTTAGATAAATCGCGGACAACCTTAACCGGGTCACCGTGACTTAATGAACAAGATCAATGTGGATTTTTCTAGGGTAAATCCACATTCGATCTCAAGAGATAGAGTTTGGAGTAATAAAAGATATTAGCATCTAAACCAAGGATAAATATAAATCTCTGGTGAATCAGTGCTAATTTGTAAAGGAGTTTCCCCCTTTACAAGTCATTAGAGTATTGGCGAGACCACCAATTCACTATGAAGATCATTCGAAGTGGAGTTATGTGGTAATCCAAAATCAAAAGAAGATGAATAGTGAGGGACAAGAATGGATTTTGGAACCGTAAGGAACATTCCAAAATTCAAAGGAAATCAAATAAAAATGAAGAGATTCAAGCTCGAATGAAAGTGATTCTGTAAATAAATTTACCATACATTCTAAGTTTTTTCTAGAGCTACCAAAGCTCTGATACCAACTGTAAAGACCCGATATTTTCAACCATTCGCATCCATTATAAGTGTATAGGTAGACACTCATGCCGGAATTGAATTGCTCAAAATATCGCGTTGTAAATAAAATTTGGAAAATCTCAGAATATACAGTAAATAAATATAATCAAAGATCATAGACACAGAGTAAAATAATGCAGCGGAAGTAAAAGAAATAGTAGTTCATGAAGCTACTATATAAATATATCAGAGTTACATAAGATATAACAGAAGAAATAGAATACAACAAAAGTCTCAATATAATAACCAAGTGCAAGCTGAGTAGAACAACGGAATTGAAATAGATAGGACATGACAAGCAGATAATCTCCAGCGATTCAAATCTCCAAGAGAGTGGAAATCCAAATCTGTGAATAACTCAGGCTGACCCGAGCGTAAAGCAAAACACAAAACACTCGAGTCAGGACAATATATACTTATATAATGTAAACCAACTCAAGTGAACTGTAATAAAGGTACAAGTAACTTAAAGAATGCTTGGGATCGCCCATTCTTTAAGGATCCGTTAAACTATTTACTATGTAGTAATATACGCTATATACAGTAGTGTCTAATTAGTAAAGTATAATCATATAGAAAATAGCGTTAAGGGGATGGTGAACCTTAACGCGGTCGGATCTTTAAACCAAAATCGTAGTGGGCTCGATATGGTAGGTGACACGGCACACAAGGCAATGCCAGGGTAGATATACCAATTACGCATCCAGACTAGTGGTGACGCATAGCAGCCACTACCGCCCACCTCGAACAACACTCCCAAATCAAGGATGCGCACCAAATCAATCACAAGTAATAGAATGGTATCGAAGAAGTGTGTCCGATCAGAGATGCTACCTCATTGGTCCGTCAATCGCTCCTGTTTTAGCCACCTTATGCCAACTCACGGGAGTTGGGTCCACGTATATACCTTAGGATCGTCGTCACCATCCTACTTCATTTTGGAAACTCCACCGCGTACACAGTTGTCAAAGTGGTTTTCGGTATCGATAGAGAGTATGTCCATATCCATCCCGGTCTCTTTAACAACCAATCGTTATTATAACCCGTGGTTATAAATTTAAAACAGTATTTCTTACTTCAAAATAGAATATCATTTCAATTCCAAATCTTTATCAAAATAAAGATTAAATCAATTCCAAACCATTTCAATATATTTAAAATACCATATCATTCCAAAACTTCATTTCAATCATTTCAATATATCAAAATATCATATCTTTCCAAAACTTCATTTCAAATCATTTTAATATATCAAAATATAAAATCCTTCCAAAACTTCATTTCAAATCATTTTTATATACCAAAATATCATTTGATTTCAAATCTAAATATTCAACTTTAAATACTTTTTAAATTTAAAGCTATCATTCATTTATTATCATTTCAAGTCACCTTTTTAAATGTTTTACATTTCAATCAAAATAATTCATTTAAACCATTTAAAGGTGTAATTATTATACTTTCAAATCAAGTATTAAAATTTCCAAAGTTTCAATTCAATTCAATCATTTATTTCAATTAAATTTCCATAGACCATTTCAAATCTTATAAATTTCAAATATAGATTTAATCCACAAAATAACTATTCAAATTATAAAATAAATTCCAAAGCTTTATTATCCTATATTTCATAAGTCCAATATCTTTTAAATAGATTCAAATTACAAGTAAACCAAATATTTTTCATACTAATATAAACTTCAATTATTCATTCCAAGATTTAATATCATTTCAAATTCATTTCAAAATATCAAAATATCATTTCAAAACATCATTTATTTAATTTAAATTTAAATACCATTTAATCACATTTCAAAATAGTTGTATTTCCCAAATCAACTATTCCATTTAAATCATTTAAAGTCAATTCATTATATTTAATAATTAAATATTTAATTTCCAAAATTTAATCTTTTTCAAAGATCATTTATCCATTTGAATTTATTAAACAAAGAAAATTCAACTTTCGCAGCACTTAGAAAATGCTACGAAATGTTATGTTTAAAAACAGTTCATTAACAAAAGACGGCATTTAAAATGCTGTAATAACTTAATTTAGTTTCAATTAAAAAATTTAGTTTAATTTAACAACTATAGCACTAACAACGTGCTATAATAACCCTTAGTTCAAATTTGCTATTTGGTTCATTTAAAACAGCTACAGCATTTTCCAATGCTGTAATATCTTTAAATTACATTTCAAAAATGTTGTCAAATCAAATTCAGAGTTTTATTTACAATTTCACACATAATTAAATTTTAATATAAATCATTTTAACTTATAAAATCATATATTTTCAAATTAAAAACAATCATTTAAATGCCTATATTTCTATGATTTTATAAAGTCAAATTTCCATACAAAAATCAAATTAAATAACAATTAAATTTTCATTTATTTAATTAAATTCTTGACTTACCAACTAAGTTTAAATTTCCAAAATATAACTTATTTCCATTTATTTTACTTAATTAAAATTTCACTTTTAAACAAATTTCACAAAAATTCAATTTAAGTTATATTTCCAAATTCAGCTTAAATATTCATTTATTTCATATTTTAAGTTATACAAAATCATTAACACTTTATAAAATCATTATTTCTTAACAAAATCATTAAATTCATTTTTACATCAAATTTGTCATATATTCTTACTTTACATAAATTCCATTTATAAACAAGATCATAAATTCCAAAATTAACTTATATTTCAAATTCTACTTCACCATTTACTTAATTCACTTATTTAATTTGTAGAAAATCACAATTATTTTATAGAAATCATTTTAATAAAGTTTAAATCAAAATATCATAATATTTACATTTTTAAAATATTTAAAAATAATTTCAGAAAAATATATAAACCACGGGTTTGTATATAATTTTCTAGCCTAGGTCAAGTGATACAGATATGTATCATTTCAATCCGCAGTTTACAAATAAAAACCGGGTTTTATCATTTCAAACCCGCAATCCCAAGTTAAATATAAAATAAATAAAAAGTCACTCAGGCTTATCATTTCAGCCCATAACAATCTTTCCCTATTCTAAAGTCCGTTCGGGTATGTATCATTTCAACCCATAGTGATTTTTATACTAACAGGGAACTTGCAGTGTGATAAACAGATATAAATGAACAGTTAATAACATATAAAAATAACAGATGATATGATAGGTAAATAAATTTAACATCATAGATAAATGATCACACGCAGTTATAACATCACATAATAGTTCTACACATTCAAATGGTATCAATTCACATTTGTATATGTATAAATGTCTGGTGAGATTTACTCACTTGTAATTGCTGGAGAAAACAAAACCAATGACCCAATGGAAACAAAAGCACGATGACATGGCTACGGACTTGAGTGGAGAGCAAGATCCAATGCTACAAGTCTTGTGTTTACAACTCAAAACAAACATCAAAACAAACACAATTTCAATACACTTGAAGTGGAATAACTTTTAAATGAAAAGAGATATGAATGCCAAATATTTTGCTTTGCTTTCTCAAACTTTGGTCATGGCCTAGGGTCTGGTTTGGTTCAGATTTGGTCAAGTTTTGGGTCAGGTTTGGGCTAGCATAGCTTGGGTTCAAGGCATGAACAAGGTGGAGTTTTATACATGAGAAGGTGAAGGGGTTTTTAGGCAAATGGTGGAGTTTGGTTGGCAAAAGGGCTCGGCCATGGGAAGTGTGCTCGGCCTGTGGGTGCACCATGACTGGACAGAGGTTGGAGGGGTATGTGGTGGTCAGGTCGGAGGTGGTGGTGGCTGCTATGGTGGTGGTTAGGGTGGTGGTTGAAGGAGATAAAGCAATAGTGGTCATCTAGCATTGTTTTTAGGCAATAGGTTGCATTCTAGAGGGTTTTGATCACCATAGGGGATCGGCCATGATCAATATCAGAGGAGTGGCTGGTGGTGCTGTCATGGAAGTGATGTAGAGTGGTGGTGGCCGTGGATCCAAGGGGAGGCCAGTCCAATAATGAAGAGAAACAAGGCAAGTTTGCATAGAAAAATAGGAAGAAAAGTATAAAAGAGATGGAGATCATTACCAAAATTTTTGTTGAAGCCGTGAGAAATGAGGAGCTGATATTTTTTCACGTGAAAAGTAAAGATAATACATGGCTAAAACTGAAAAAGTGGACAGCCAAATGAATTAAAGTGAAGGTTATGGCATTTGGAACGTTTTGAAGGTGAAAGGCCTTAAGTTTTGTAACTTTTTAAACCTTTGGCATTTCCATTTCTTTTTAAATTTTATATAACAAAATTTAACTCAGAAATATACTTTACAACCGAAACTAAGTAAAGATATAAAAAAATTTAATTTTAAAGAAAAATATAAAAAGAATGAAAGAAATCACTTAAAAATACAAAATAGTGTCCAGAAATTACAGAAAAATAACCAATGGCTTTGGAAAATTATGTACTTCATTTAAAAAATATTATAAAACAAAATTTGAAATAAAAATGGCTTTTAAAACATTTTCAAAGTGAATAAATAATTAAATTTTAATTAAATAGAATTTAAAATAAGAAAATAGCTTAAAAATGCAAACTGGGCTTTGAAAATTGGAAATAAATTCAAATGAACTTTAGAAAAATTATATTATCACTTTAATAATATTAAAAGACAAAAATATACATAAAATAACATATTAATACATATTAAAATAAAATATTACAAAGAAAATCTAATTTATACAATTTAAAATAATAAAATTGCAGAATGAAACAAATTGCACTCAATATTGAAACATACATAACTTTTACAGTTTAACTCCGTTTTCAACGAAACATAAAACAGTGTTCAAGTTATTACATCTATTTTCGTAATAAAAGATAAAATTTAAGATTTTATATAATTTAAATTTGAAGTTTAAATGTCAAAGATTGAACAGTTTGACCAGAATTTCACTTTTCAGTAAAATATTCAATTTATATCAGTTTGAAACTATAACTCACATAATCATCAACATTTATATTTAAAAATGAAATGTTTGAAATGAAACAAGCTTAAGAATAATTTCAAAATAAAATAAAAATCAAATTTTAAATTATATGTAAAATCTAGGGTTGTTATAGAAGTGGTGATGCAAATAGCGGTCACAACATTGTTTTTAAGGCCTGGGTTGCATTTTTGAGGGGTTTGGTCACCATTGTGGGTTCGACTGTAACGACCCGCTATTTTGGACCATTCGCATCCGCACATGTCGGACTTGAATGATTCAAAATACCGAATTGTTAATTTAAATTTGGCAAAACTGAACATATACAGTAAATAAATAATCACAGATCACAGATCACAGACACAGAGTAATAATTGCAGCGGAAACAAAAGATAGTAGTTCATGAAGCTACTATATACATATCAGAGTTAAATAAGGTACAACAGATGTCTCGAATACAATAGTCAAATACAAGAATCAGAATACAATCACTGGAATCAACTGGATATTTGAAAGCTGGATAGATGAAATGACCCTCCTATTTCTACCTTAATTTCATAAGGATTTTTTTTTACAAAGTGATATATATATATCATTCATTACAAATATATTTTCCCGGGCCATTTTCCTTTCAAACAATTCAACCAGGATTCAAAACTCATTACCAATATAAATATATCAGTGTATCCCTAATAATATACACATACATATGAAGATGTACGTGTTTCTCTTGTTTAGATTCAGAGTATATATTTTTTTGTTAAACAAGAGCATTCTGTTTAATTTGGATTCTAGCAATTCTGACTAAAGTTAATTACTGTATACTTTTGAATATTTGTAACAAGTCAGTAAATCCTATGCATATTTAATTTATATGAACTTGCTCATTCTAATTGATAGTTTTTAATATCAATTTACCATGACAGTTAAATCTCAAGATTCTTGAGATTTTTATTTCAGATCATGGATCAAAGGTATTGATATTTGGCTAAGGCCAGAAATGATATATTCACTTATCATTTTCCACTTATGTATTTTCTAAAAACTTTCTTATTTAAGATTCAATCTATGTGACTTGTTTGCCTTAATCTTAGCCCACATGACACATAGTGAGTTGTGTAATTGCATAAGATTTGCTATGTCAAGAATTTGAACTTAAAAATATTCATAAGAATAATTTCCAGGTTTGCTTGTGCAAGCCTGTCCAGATTGTATATCTATTATGACTTTGAAAATTGGTTATGGTAAAACATTTGCTAAATGACCTAAAGCTTTTTGAAAGGCATTTTACTGTCAAAACACCACCAAACATAATCAACCAAAACTTCACTTATTTGAAGCTGGTTAACTCTTGTGCCTAGTGTCATGCCAGGTACCTGATCATGGCAATTGAAATGCCAGACATCTGCATCATACCTGTAGCCTTCCCATACAATTACTTTTCTCAAAACAATTTAGAAAGTAGACTTGAACCATTTGTAGACATAATTCAGAGGAAAAACAATTAGATACTTAAAGGTATACTTCAAGGTAAATTCTGAATTTACTCCAAAACTCAGTGTTTTAAAATGACTAATGATTGTCTAATACATAATATAATTGCAAAGCAATTGCTCACATAACTGTATATTTCTTTACCAGATTTTCATAGCTAATACTTGAGCATATTTTTCTTGTTTATGTTCCAGACACTACTTAAAAAACAAATCAAACCTTAACACACAACAATTTCGACAGAACAACTAATTTAATCTGACACTTTACAGGACATAAGAGCAACTTGATCACTAACCATAGAATATTCATTACATGACTGGAAATCTTAGAAACATAATTTTTCCTGAATACATGCAGATATAATCAATTTAAGTTCTTATTGAAACTAGCTAGCATGTTCATTCACTCCTCCATAATAGCCATAACTTCATTTTCTACTTAGTGCCTGCGTTCCCTGAAAGAGCATGAGTGGCTGCCTCATTTTAAAATGAGACACCACATATGCCATGAGCAAACAAGGGTCAGATCTAAGATCTGGTATGAGTAACATCAATACATTCATGATTTTAAGCAACAGAGAATGTAAGAGTACCAACTAGTTATTTAAGCAAATTTCTGCAATCAATTACTTTAACATGGTATAAATAAGTTGATTCAGGTATGATATATTCATCTATCATTCTTACACTTGCATACATAATCATGCAAACATAATTATCTATTTGCAACATTTGCATTCACTGGAACCATCATGGTTCCATACAAACCAACCTAAGAAATATTCATATTCCTATTTCTTCATTTACAGGTTGTATAATTCAATTTAAATTCCTGCCTCATCTGCTATTAAGGAATCACAGGGACACATTGCAATGAACTAATTCACATCATTGCACAAAGATCTCAGGGCTTAAACAAACCATGTGCCAACTTGCATACTTCAAATATGACAAGCATTCCAGCAGCCTTCTTGGCCTTCCCTTCCCTAGTTTATTTACTAGTGTATTGACTTAAATCCTATCATCAAATATGCTAAGTGAACATGTCACTGCAAACATGGAAACATCCATAATCTTTCCTAGCATAATTCTCCTCAGAAATAAGCAGACAGTTATTTCCTAAATGGGGTCAATATGTCTTGATCTCAGTAAAATATAAGAATATTTTCAA
This sequence comes from Allium fistulosum, assembly GCA_030737815.1. Classification (NCBI taxonomy): domain Eukaryota; kingdom Viridiplantae; phylum Streptophyta; class Magnoliopsida; order Asparagales; family Amaryllidaceae; genus Allium; species Allium fistulosum. Next base: position 244,987,313 of record CM060902.1, read on the forward strand.
CTGTAAAAGAGGCATGGCATGTTCTTATTATATTGATCTGCAAGCCTTTATGATTGATTCAGATTCATGATCTGGTTCAATCATAATTTTAGCTTATGAGCTTCTTCTTTTTTGATTTGATTAAGGGCTCAGCACTTAGAAAATTTCTATTGCACCCTTGACATCTTTCTTCTCAAGCCTCAGCACTTATACCAAGTATAATGCAGCTCCCAACATTTTTTTTTAGTAAAGTTTCCATGCCATAGATCTATAACAGTTGAGAGTATTCTCTATATAATTTTAAGATTCTGGACTTTAACATTTTTGTGTAAAAATAAAACAGTATGATACACATCCAAAGACAAATGTCTCAACAAATCAAAGATCACCAAAAACATCCATATTAAATCATATCAGATTTAAAATAAGACATAAAAAAAAACATTGATGAAATCATATACATCAAAACCAGCAATATATAAATGGCAATATAAAAAGTGGCTGCCTCATCTTAGGTCTTAATGCCATGAACTCAGTGAGGTTACTCACCTAAATATTTCTTCCTACTAATCCAGAAAATCCCTGAGTATATTTTCCCTTCCTTTAAAATGTTTTCTTCTTTTCCTATTATAAGTAGCTCGGGTAAAACAATTTCTCTGGCCATAACCACTTATTTATAAGCATATTTTTACTAGGGTTTTTCTCAAGACAAAATTCCATTTCTGTCCTGGCTAACATCATGCATTGTGTGTTTGCATTTTCTCATTCTTTATCCCTAATTACCCCGGTCATATTAACCAATTAAAGGCTGCATTTTCTTTTCTTTACTTTTTCAGAAAATGGCCACTCACCTAGTCATGTTAAAAGTGTGACTACCATATTTTATATTTTAATTATTTCTGAGAATCCCCTTTGCTATTTTTGCCTATACAAGCATATTGACTTGTATTACATTTCATGTCATTTTAATGTTTCCTTTTTATTGTTTTGCTTTAACACTTTCTGCTCACAGAAAATATACAGGTGCATAAGTGTACATATTTTTTTTACTGGGAATATTTAATTTTCTTGCATAAAAAAAACATCTTTAATTTGATTAATAATCTACATTTCAAAATCACATTTGAAATGCTTCCTTGCTCAGTTTATTTATTTTATTATCATCATTTTTTTTTCCAGAAATTTTTGAATCTTTTCCTTGTGCCATTTCCAGTGTGCATGTGCCCACATATCCTTGCACACTATTTATTCCCAAAAATTTCACCATATTTAAATCTAAATATTTCAAAAATTAAATCATTTTATAAAAATGATTTTTCACAAAATTTTAGGGTATTACATTCACCCCTCCTTTTAGGAATTGTGTCCTCACAATTTTTCCTAGTATTTTTAACAAGCATTCACTGACCTTATGAAAATCTATCAAGCATATGCATAAATAAAACATATTCAATCATATCAACCATGCATAACAAATTTTTCCAGAAAAAAAAAATTACCTTTTAATTTGCAAAAAGCTTAGGATAATCCATCCTAATCTTATCCTCTAGCTCCCATGTGCAGTCATTAGGATCACTACTCCACTGGACCTTAACTAGTTTCAAGGTTTTGCTCCTTAATTTCTTTTCTTCCTTGGCTATAATCCCCACTGGCTCTTTTTCATAAACCAAGTTAGGATTTATTTGAATTTTGGTAGGCTTTTCCAAAATGTCTTCTTTATCATGTACCCATCTTCTAAGTTGGGACACATGAAAAACATTATGCATTGCTTTCATTTCCTCTGGTAATTCTAATTTGTAAGCCAAAGAACCAATTCTTTCCAGAATTTTATAGGGTCCAACATACCTTGGTGTGAGCTTACCTTGCTTGCCAAATCTCAAAACCTTTTTCATAGGTGAAACTTTGATAAAAACAAAGTCTCCCACTTCATATTCCACCTGTTTTCTCTTCCTGTCTGCAAATCTCTTTTGCCTATCTTGAGCTACTGCTATTCTTTTTCTTATTAACCCAATTTTCTCTATAGTTTCTTTAACATATTCAGGTCCTAGAACAGCCCTTTCTCCAGTCTCTACCCAGCATATAGGTGATAAACATGGCTTGCCATATAAGGCTTCAAATGGTGCCATCCCTATGGTGCTTTGGTAACTGTTATTGTATGTGAATTCAGCTAAATGGAGGCGGTCTTCCCAGTTGCCTCCAAAGTCCAGTGTACATGCTCTCAACAAATCCTCTAAGACTTTGTTCACCACCTCAGTTTGACCATCTGATTGTGGATGGTAGGCAGTGCTTAAGCACAATTCACTCCCCATGGCCTCCTGAAAACTTTTCCAAAACCTTGAGGTGAAGATGGTATCCCTATCACTCACAATGGTTTTGGGTATGCCATGCAACCTTACTACCTCTTTCATGAATATTTGAGCCAATGTTGGAGCATTTCTTTCTGTTTTAACTGGGATAAAATGTGCTACATTAGTTAGCCTATCCACTATTACCCATATACTTGTGTTTCCCCTCTTAGATCTAGGCAGACCATCTATGAAATCCATAGATATATCCTCCCACTTCCACTGTGGTATACTAAGGGGTTGCAATAGTCCTGATGGCCTTTGTGTCTCTGCCTTGACTTGTTGGCAAGTCATGCACCTTGCAACATGTCTGGCCACATCTGACTTCATCCCCTTCCACCAAAGATTTCTTTTCAAATTTTGATACATCTTGGTGCTACTCGGGTGTATGGATTACTTACTCCTATGGTACTCATTTAATATTTCCTCCTTCAATTCTATATTTTCTGGAACACATATCCTATTTTTATTCCTTAAATAACCATTTTTATCAACTTTGTCACATCCTAGAATTTTCGACTTTCGAAAATTCAACATCGATACTCACTTTATCGACTGTCGAGCAATCGAGTGCCGGAAACTCCAATAGTGAGGGTTTTAGAAAGAAGAAATAGAAGAAAAAGAGAAGAAGAAGAGAAAGAAAGAACAACTGAACAACATCAGACAGAAAACAATATCAGAATCTTACACATCGCAGCGGAACAATATATATTAGATAAACACTAGTCTTTTAAAACAAAGAACTATATCAGTTTATACATACATCAATCATCAGAGTCAATATACAACAATGGACAGTTATATAAACTCGTCCTCATACAGAATACACAGCGGAATAAATACTATCAGATACAAATACTACGTCTCGTCGTCCAGCTTATCTCCAAAGCTCCAGAATATCCAGAATATCCTGATAATCTAACTCTAGACTGCCCGTGTGGAAATTGGTGGGCACCCAGAGTTTAGAAGGGAAACAATAAACTCCGAGCCAGTCATGGTGACTGGTGTGAGATCGTAAAACAGTTATTCTTTAAAATAAACAACAGAAAAATTTTAATGTCAATTCGCAATGCTTTTGGAAAATGAAACTACCATAAGACCTCCCACCACACACACAATGCAAACGCAGACTTGGAGGAGATTTCTTCTTATGATAGTCAAAGATGCTTACTACGCAAAAATCAAATTCTTTTTGATATTATTATTAGTGCATAGTGGAAAACATTTCGAAAGTAGAATATAAATCTTAGCCAGCATAGGTACCATTATATTATCCCTGCTATAGCTGCCTCCTGAGGAGACAGGTTATACAATTGAAATCGTAAAGGCTCGTATTGTTTCTTTGGATTTCCAACAAATGGTCAGGCTAAGGAACTTCCTATCCACGATGGGTACGTCCCTGGAATAGACGACCCGAGAACCTAACCGGATCTCTGCCAACACAAGGTCGGGTTACCTCTGCAAAAATAGGTAACTACTGACACGCGTATGCCATCCCCCGATCGTCACCGATCTTCCCGAGGATCCCCGATTCGCAACAAACCACATAGATAATAATAATGCAGTAACCACAGAGGTTAAGTATCTTGGCTCCATACCATGATACCACCTTTATCCAGAAGGAATGACATACACTAAGGGGCGCTACTCCCTAGAACCTTGCTGCATTCGTCCTGTTTCGACCATTTCCGGGGTGTGAGGCTCGACGAAGTCTCGTCCACAAAGCTACGCTTTCTCAAAAAGCCCTGCTTCGGGTCAAACAAAATGATCAACCTATGATCACAAAGATATAAGATCAAACAAATGATCATATCACAAATGATCAAACACTGATCATTTCACAGCAACACTCAGTATGCCACGTTACCAAATTGGGATATATCGCTGATAAATTTCAACTACATAACCTCTGAGCTCGTACGTCTCAGAGAAGGGTGTTAAGCTAAGAGAATAAATTCTCCGCCACCAACAGAAATGTATTTGAAAGAAATCAGCTTTATATCTCAAATTGTAACGTCAGACACACAATCCATACAAGTCTGTTCTGGGATCGAACAGAACCGAAGGCACTTCTCACGAAGCCCTTGCATATCCGGATAATTTTCAATCACGTCAGGACTTCCCGTCACTAAGGGTGATAAAACCTCTAAATCGAAGATCAGTCGATGTAGAGTAACTCGACGGTAATCCTTCCGTTTTCAAAAATATCCGGTCTTCAACACCGATCTTCGAATGCAATTCATAACGACGTATCACATATTCGGAATGGGTTATACGACCCCATGGTCCTTTCCCGGCTAACCCGAATAGTGAGCGTAAATTTAAAAATAAGTGTGGCATTCAAATTCATCCAATTCACAACAAATACCTATCTAAAGGTAATTATTGATAGTCGGTTATTTAACTATCAATAAAGATGCGCGACATCATCAGATTCCAAATAATTTTCCAAATTACTTCATCTTCAAAAATATCTTTACTAGATATAAATTTTCCACACTTCAAAATTTCTTCAATATTTATTTTTAAAACGAATCCCCATTTCTTTTTATAAATTCCATAGTGAATTTATACTTATCGAATATCTACCGATACTCGATTTTTCAAATCGCTTTCAATATTAAATTTCAATTTATCTTTTACAAAGATAAATTCTCAAAACGTTCATTTCATTTGGAAAAGCATTTCCATACTTATTTAAAAATAAGTGTTTCACAAACCTATTCATTTTCAACACTTGAAAATATTCGATATACTTAAATCAAATTAAGTATATATCCATCCTTTAAGGAAAATATTCTTTTAACACATTTATTTGAGTCAAAACGAATGTTGCGTAAAACATCGTTACGACGACTCGAAATCACTAGTATAGGGATTCGAATTTAAGATAGATATATAAATCCCAATACTACATAAAAACATTTCCTTTCGGAAATCATTTACTATAACAACAGTGTTATAGTCCATTATTTCCTTATATTTTCGAAAACGCCTATTCCAACAATAAAAATGTTGAAATCTATGATTTCGATATTTAACACGTTTTAAAACATCTTTTAAAACAATTACTTCATTTCATAATATCGTTTCTCCAGAACATATCCATTTTTTTTTAAGAGTATATTCACTGTCCAAAATCGTGAATATAATTCACTTAACTAAATTTCAGCCATCTCTACACGTTTTATTTCAATAAAGATTCGCTATCCAAAATCGCGAATATATCTTCTTTAAAAATCTTCTATATTTAATTTATCAAACTCCATCAATTTTGAATTTATAAAACAACGTTTATAAATCCTATTCATATATTTTTTTAACAACTTTGATTTATAAATCTTCTTTATTAACGATCCGATCAATATTCCATTTAAAAGCAGAAATCCAATTTATAAGTAAATTTTCTTATAATCATTCATTCTACGACTTCATTCTTTATAAATCTATAAATTTCATATCTTCACATTTTATAATTATAAATTTCATATCTTCACATTTTATAATTATAAATTTCATATCTTCACATTTTATAATTATAAATTTCATATCTTCACATTTTATAATTATAAATTTCATATCTCTTATAAAAAATTATTTTAAAATTCCAATAACTTTAATTGATAAATATCAATTTGATACATCTTTTTATATACATTGGTTTAAGAATTCAAAAATCTCAACTTAAACCATTTCATAAATTTCTTAACTCTTTATTTCAAAAGAAATTACTTTTTTGTTAAAATTCACAAAATCTCAACTTTTATAACTTAAAAGTTTTAACGTTTATCTTTTTAAAGTAAATCAATTCAACAATTTAAATAAACGTATATTTTCAAAGATCACTTTTAAAATTGCACTTTTAAAATCAACATCGTTATTTTTAAATTTCAAAATTTGAATCCGATGATGCAACGCATCAATTAGTCAATCACAACAGTCAATATCATATCTCAACATATGACAACAGAATATATATCAACATCTGTAAATAAATAGATACAGTTGAGGAATCCAGTTGGATCCCTCCAACCTGTTTCCCTGCATCCAAAGACGTCAGCACAATACCAATTCCGCTCCAGTGCGGAATTATCGCGGTATATAGGTTTTTATAAATCCGCTTACTAACGGCGCAATAGGGTCTCATCCGCTATACGAGGCGGGAAATCATCAATCCAATATATACATATGCCAATATGTATATACTGCTATATATATAGATATATCCTATCATATCTAATAGCACATCAAATAGCAATCAACACAATCAATAACTGCAATTCAAAATTAAATCTGAGTGAGAAGATCTCACCTTAGCTTTTAATTTGCCATCCTATTTCCAGTCTCGTTTGTTTTCTCCATTTTTAAACCTTGTAACAAACAATTTTATAATTTAATTAAATTCGAACAAATCGAATGATAAATTCCCATTTAATAGCTTTACTAAATTTATACTAAAAATTAAATTTCTTAAACCCAATTTTCTCTTATAAATTTAAGTAACTAAAAATTTTGATTTTTAAACTAATACTTTTAAATTTTGTCTTAAGTAAAATTACTTTAATTATATTCCACTATATATTTTTGTATGGATATATTCATATTTACATACTTTTCTTTACTGTATAAAAATTATATACATATACTTTAAACATTATAATTCATTTGTATTATCTTTCAAATATTTCTTTTTAATAAATGAGTTAAACTAAATTTACTCTAATAAATTTAATTAACTAACTGTTATACAAATTCTTATCTTTATGCTTTACTGAAAATCTAACTGTAAATTAAAACATTATTTTTTTTCTTCCAAAGTTTATCTATATATTTTAAACAGAATTGTTTTTATTTTTCCTACTGTTTAAATCCTCTAATGAACGAAATGAGAATCAACAGTTTTTTTTTTTTTTTTTATAAATGTAATTTCTGGAAGCATATAAAAATATATAAACTGCATAAAAAAAATTCTGATTACAACATGCTAATTACTTTAAAATCAAACAGTAGAAATTTATACCATTTCCTGTAAATCGATCCCCTCCTTCTGACGTGTCGCCGCCATCTCCCTCGCGAACCACCTGCCGCCGCGAACCTCCAGCTCGATCGCGAGCCATCACCTACGCGCACGCCACCATGCTGTGGCCTCGCGCGCCCCCAACTCTGCCGTCATCGCGCTTGCCCTAAATCGCCACTCGATCCATGCTTCATCACGTCGCCGCCTGAATTCGATTGACTCCCATCCTACTCGCGACTTCGACAACTGCCATGCCCACACCTTCAAAACTCGACCGAGACGAGTTGTCGCTCCCTCCTATCTCGACCCCAATTCGAACGAACGAACGCGCGCCTCGGTTAGTCGCGTAAACCGATCGAATAAGGGTTTCGAACACCCCCTTTTTCGAACTTTATTTTTTTGATGAGGGGAGGTCTGGGTTCTCGTTTGTTTTCTTTTTCAATCGGTTGTTTTATTTTGAACGAGGGAGAGGAGTATTTGAAACGAAAGAGTATGGGCTGCACGATTTATTTCGTGATTTTGGGCGTGCTTTTAGGCGTGAGATAAGGGATGCTGTCTTTAGTTTAAAATTTTTTTTAAATTTAAATTTAAATTCAATTTGCTTCGGTAAAATTTTTTAACGCGTTTATGTGTCGTATTCTCACCCAACAACTCCGAACGATACGAAAATGGAAATCCGACAATAATTCAATATTACGGACCCAATGGAACCGGTTTCGTCGAATTCCGAGACTGCGCCTCGGACGGCTATTTTTAAATTCGATTTAAACGATATAAATTCAAAACTGAACGAAACCGTTTAAATTTCAATTCTGAAGCTGCTGTTATCTTCAGTGTTATCAATATAATTTTTACAAGCGTTCGAAATATTTTTCTTTAGCTTTAAATTGAAGATACAAATTTTTATTCAACTTCAATCGATTAAATTTTATAATTTAATCGCCGATTTCAGAATTATATCGGAAATTCAAATTAAATCGTCGTTCAAATATTTAAAATTAATTAAATATTCCCAATTTAATTTATTCGAAATTCAGGGTCGTTACAAACTTCCCTCCTTAAAAGAATTTCGTCCTCGAAATTACAAGTTAGGAAAAATGATCCTTAGCTCGTCTACTATCTTTCAACACCTAATAGTTTTATCAATTTTCAAAACAAATCTTTCTACTAAAGATTCGTTATCATTTCAACTAGTTTTTTCAACTCCAATTAAAGTTTTCAAACAACATTGCTTTACTTCAATTCAAATTCAAATTCAAATTCAAATTTAAACTTTCAAATTTTCTCAAAAATTTTCTAACGCCCTAAATTTTCGAAAAATTTCGCCAGCGTCTCCTTTGCGCGGCTAATACGGTACGACTACAAAACGTCCCTACGGACTCTCAGATTTCAAAAAGAAAAAGAAAAAGCCAAGCGGCTAGAGAGAAATCATCAAAAACTCATATTAAAACTCAAATACGTACCTTTTTCGAGCAATTCAAATTTATCTTTGAAATCAAATCCAATTCCTTTTTACCTGTATAACCTACTAGCCATAATATCTAGTTACAGCATTCAAACCAATTTGCAAAGTCTATTACAAAATTTCGATACTTCTTATATCATCTTTACTTCCCTATTGAAGTTTCATATTCAATTTCGTTCAATTTTTCATTTCACATTCATTTGAACTTATAATTCACATTTTCAATTCTATTTGAATTCAATTCAGTTTCATTAAATCACAATTGTAAATTTATCTATTCATTCACAATTTTATTTTCATAATTCAATACTCAATTCCAGAGTCGTTTCCACTTTTTCAAAACCATTTGAAAACAATTCAAATTCCATTTGAATCTCCAAAACAAAACCCAAATTTTTCAAACAACTCCTATTTAAAACAATTTGACAGCAATTTCTCTTTTGGAAACCCGAAAATGAATTCTAATGATGTGGCCATCATCATCAGGATTATTTTCCAGCGACCTAAAAGAGTTTAGAGCTTTCAACTCTCCAAATACTTTTCAAAACCTTTGAAATTCATTTTCAAATCCAAAAATGATTTAAACTTCCAAATTCCCAAAATTTTCAAATCCTTTTCAAACATTTCCAAAACTTCTCTGGAATTCCGTTTTAAATTATAAGTTACAATTATAATTTACATTCTTAAATTTCATTCGTACATGGATTTATTTCTTAACTTTGGAGTTACGATTTCAATTTCTTATTCAATTTAAATGATAATGATTTACTATTATTACTTCCTAACATCCATGCAACCATATACTGTAATAATTTACAGAGAAATCATTTCTTTTATATACAAAAATAGATTTGGGTAAAATTATCTCATTCACCCTATTCAAAACAATATTGTGCCGAATTGTTCTATTCGAGTGTTTAGAGATCCCTATCAATGATCGTTAATTACTCGTATTGACCAGAATCCATATACCACTCAATAAATCAATCATCACAATATAAAGAAATTTTACATATTCAAATAACAAATACGCGCTCATATCTATTATTACACTCAAACTCATTCTAGAGTACTACTGACTCTATCTCTAATGAGTAACACCCAACAGAGCAGGGTTGTCGCTTAACCATATGCTCTGATACCACTTTATCACATCCTAGAATTTTCGACTTTCGAAAATTCAACATCGATACTCACTTTATCGACTGTCGAGCAATCGAGTGCCGGAAACTCCAATAGTGAGGGTTTTAGAAAGAAGAAATAGAAGAAAAAGAGAAGAAGAAGAGAAAGAAAGAACAACTGAACAACATCAGACAGAAAACAATATCAGAATCTTACACATCGCAGCGGAACAATATATATTAGATAAACACTAGTCTTTTAAAACAAAGAACTATATCAGTTTATACATACATCAATCATCAGAGTCAATATACAACAATGGACAGTTATATAAACTCGTCCTCATACAGAATACACAGCGGAATAAATACTATCAGATACAAATACTACGTCTCGTCGTCCAGCTTATCTCCAAAGCTCCAGAATATCCAGAATATCCTGATAATCTAACTCTAGACTGCCCGTGTGGAAATTGGTGGGCACCCAGAGTTTAGAAGGGAAACAATAAACTCCGAGCCAGCCATGGTGACTGGTGTGAGATCGTAAAACAGTTATTCTTTAAAATAAACAACAGAAAAATTTTAATGTCAATTCGCAATGCTTTTGGAAAATGAAACTACCATAAGACCTCCCACCACACACACAATGCAAACGCAGACTTGGAGGAGATTTCTTCTTATGATAGTCAAAGATGCTTACTACGCAAAAATCAAATTCTTTTTGATATTATTATTAGTGCATAGTGGAAAACATTTCGAAAGTAGAATATAAATCTTAGCCAGCATAGGTACCATTATATTATGCCTGCTATAGCTGCCTCCTGAGGAGACAGGTTATACAATTGAAATCGTAAAGGCTCGTATTGTTTCTTTGGATTTCCAACAAATGGTCAGGCTAAGGAACTTCCTATCCACGATGGGTACGTCCCTGGAATAGACGACCCGAGAACCTAACCGGATCTCTGCCAACACAAGGCCGGGTTACCTCTGCAAAAATAGGTAACTACTGACACGCGTATGCCATCCCCCGATCGTCACCGATCTTCCCGAGGATCCCCGATTCGCAACAAACCACATAGATAATAATAATGCAGTAACCACAGAGGTTAAGTATCTGGGCTCCATACCATGATACCACCTTTATCCAGAAGGAATGACATACACTAAGGGGCGCTACTCCCTAGAACCTTGCTGCATTCGTCCTGTTTCGACCATTTCCGGGGTGTGAGGCTCGACGAAGTCTCGTCCACAAAGCTACGCTTTCTCAAAAAGCCCTGCTTCGGGTCAAACAAAATGATCAACCTATGATCACAAAGATATAAGATCAAACAAATGATCATATCACAAATGATCAAACACTGATCATTTCACAGCAACACTCAGTATGCCACGTTACCAAATTGGGATATATCGCTGATAAATTTCAACTACATAACCTCTGAGCTCGTACGTCTCAGAGAAGGGTGTTAAGCTAAGAGAATAAATTCTCCGCCACCAATAGAAATGTATTTGAAAGAAATCAGCTTTATATCTCAAATTGTAACGTCAGACACACAATCCATACAAGTCTGTTCCGGGATCGAACAGAACCGAAGGCACTTCTCACGAAGCCCTTGCATATCCGGATAATTTTCAATCACGTCAGAACTTCCCGTCACTAAGGGTGATAAAACCTCTAAATCGAAGATCAGTCGATGTAGAGTAACTCGACGGTAATCCTTCCGTTTTCAAAAATATCCGGTCTTCAACACCGATCTTCGAATGCAATTCATAACGACGTATCACATATTCGGAATGGGTTATACGACCCCATGGTCCTTTCCCGGCTAACCCGAATAGTGAGCGTAAATTCAAAAATAAGTGTGGCATTCAAATTCATCCAATTCACAACAAATACCTATCTAAAGGTAATTATTGATAGTCGGTTATTTAACTATCAATAAAGATGCGCGACATCATCAGATTCCAAATAATTTTCCAAATTACTTCATCTTCAAAAATATCTTTACTAGATATAAATTTTCCACACTTCAAAATTTCTTCAATATTTATTTTTAAAACGAATCCCCATTTCTTTTTATAAATTCCATAGTGAATTTATACTTATCGAATATCTACCGATACTCGATTTTTCAAATCGCTTTCAATATTAAATTTCAATTTATCTTTTACAAAGATAAATTCTCAAAACGTTCATTTCATTTGGAAAAGCATTTCCATACTTATTTAAAAATAAGTGTTTCACAAACCTATTCATTTTCAACACTTGAAAATATTCGATATACTTAAATCAAATTAAGTATATATCCATCCTTTAAGGAAAATATTCTTTTAACACATTTATTTGAGTCAAAACGAATGTTGCGTAAAACATCGTTACGACGACTCGAAATCACTAGTATAGGGATTCGAATTTAAGATAGATATATAAATCCCAATACTACATAAAAACATTTCCTTTCGGAAATCATTTACTATAACAACAGTGTTATAGTCCATTATTTCCTTATATTTTCGAAAACGCCTATTCCAACAATAAAAATGTTGAAATCTATGATTTCGATATTTAACACGTTTTAAAACATCTTTTAAAACAATTACTTCATTTCATAATATCGTTTCTCCAGAACATATCCATTTTTTTTTAAGAGTATATTCACTGTCCAAAATCGTGAATATAATTCACTTAACTAAATTTCAGCCATCTCTACACGTTTTATTTCAATAAAGATTCGCTATCCAAAATCGCGAATATATCTTCTTTAAAAATCTTCTATATTTAATTTATCAAACTCCATCAATTTTGAATTTATAAAACAACGTTTATAAATCCTATTCATATATTTTTTTAACAACTTTGATTTATAAATCTTCTTTATTAACGATCCGATCAATATTCCATTTAAAAGCAGAAATCCAATTTATAAGTAAATTTTCTTATAATCATTCATTCTACGACTTCATTCTTTATAAATCTATAAATTTCATATCTTCACATTTTATAATTATAAATTTCATATCTTCACATTTTATAATTATAAATTTCATATCTTCACATTTTATAATTATAAATTTCATATCTTCACATTTTATAATTATAAATTTCATATCTCTTATAAAAAATTATTTTAAAATTCCAATAACTTTAATTGATAAATATCAATTTGATACATCTTTTTATATACATTGGTTTAAGAATTCAAAAATCTCAACTTAAACCATTTCATAAATTTCTTAACTCTTTATTTCAAAAGAAATTACTTTTTTGTTAAAATTCACAAAATCTCAACTTTTATAACTTAAAAGTTTTAACGTTTATCTTTTTAAAGTAAATCAATTCAACAATTTAAATAAACGTATATTTTCAAAGATCACTTTTAAAATTGCACTTTTAAAATCAACATCGTTATTTTTAAATTTCAAAATTTGAATCCGATGATGCAACGCATCAATTAGTCAATCACAACAGTCAATATCATATCTCAACATATGACAACAGAATATATATCAACATCTGTAAATAAATAGATACAGTTGAGGAATCCAGTTGGATCCCTCCAACCTGTTTCCCTGCATCCAAAGACGTCAGCACAATACCAATTCCGCTCCAGTGCGGAATTATCGCGGTATATAGGTTTTTATAAATCCGCTTACTAACGGCGCAATAGGGTCTCATCCGCTATACGAGGCGGGAAATCATCAATCCAATATATACATATGCCAATATGTATATACTGCTATATATATAGATATATCCTATCATATCTAATAGCACATCAAATAGCAATCAACACAATCAATAACTGCAATTCAAAATTAAATCTGAGTGAGAAGATCTCACCTTAGCTTTTAATTTGCCATCCTATTTCCAGTCTCGTTTGTTTTCTCCATTTTTAAACCTTGTAACAAACAATTTTATAATTTAATTAAATTCGAACAAATCGAATGATAAATTCCCATTTAATAGCTTTACTAAATTTATACTAAAAATTAAATTTCTTAAACCCAATTTTCTCTTATAAATTTAAGTAACTAAAAATTTTGATTTTTAAACTAATACTTTTAAATTTTGTCTTAAGTAAAATTACTTTAATTATATTCCACTATATATTTTTGTATGGATATATTCATATTTACATACTTTTCTTTACTGTATAAAAATTATATACATATACTTTAAACATTATAATTCATTTGTATTATCTTTCAAATATTTCTTTTTAATAAATGAGTTAAACTAAATTTACTCTAATAAATTTAATTAACTAACTGTTATACAAATTCTTATCTTTATACTTTACTGAAAATCTAACTGTAAATTAAAACATTATTTTTTTTCTTCCAAAGTTTATCTATATATTTTAAACAGAATTGTTTTTATTTTTCCTACTGTTTAAATCCTCTAATGAACGAAATGAGAATCAACAGTTTATTATTTTTTTTTTTTATAAATGTAATTTCTGGAAGCATATAAAAATATATAAACTGCATAAAAAAAATTCTGATTACAACATGCTAATTACTTTAAAATCAAACAGTAGAAATTTATACCATTTCCTGTAAATCGATCCCCTCCTTCTGACGTGTCGCCGCCATCTCCCTCGCGAACCACCTGCCGCCGCGAACCTCCAGCTCGATCGCGAGCCATCACCTACGCGCACGCCACCATGCTGTGGCCTCGCGCGCCCCCAACTCTGCCGTCATCGCGCTTGCCCTAAATCGCCACTCGATCCATGCTTCATCACGTCGCCGCCTGAATTCGATTGACTCCCATCCTACTCGCGACTTCGACAACTGCCATGCCCACACCTTCAAAACTCGACCGAGACGAGTTGTCGCTCCCTCCTATCTCGACCCCAATTCGAACGAACGAACGCGCGCCTCGGTTAGTCGCGTAAACCGATCGAATAAGGGTTTCGAACACCCCCTTTTTCGAACTTTATTTTTTTGATGAGGGGAGGTCTGGGTTCTCGTTTGTTTTCTTTTTCAATCGGTTGTTTTATTTTGAACGAGGGAGAGGAGTATTTGAAACGAAAGAGTATGGGCTGCACGATTTATTTCGTGATTTTGGGCGTGCTTTTAGGCGTGAGATAAGGGATGCTGTCTTTAGTTTAAAATTTTTTTTAAATTTAAATTTAAATTCAATTTGCTTCGGTAAAATTTTTTAACGCGTTTATGTGTCGTATTCTCACCCAACAACTCCGAACGATACGAAAATGGAAATCCGACAATAATTCAATATTACGGACCCAATGGAACCGGTTTCGTCGAATTCCGAGACTGCGCCTCGGACGGCTATTTTTAAATTCGATTTAAACGATATAAATTCAAAACTGAACGAAACCGTTTAAATTTCAATTCTGAAGCTGCTGTTATCTTCAGTGTTATCAATATAATTTTTACAAGCGTTCGAAATATTTTTCTTTAGCTTTAAATTGAAGATACAAATTTTTATTCAACTTCAATCGATTAAATTTTATAATTTAATCGCCGATTTCAGAATTATATCGGAAATTCAAATTAAATCGTCGTTCAAATATTTAAAATTAATTAAATATTCCCAATTTAATTTATTCGAAATTCAGGGTCGTTACAAACTTGATAATTTATTACTTCCTCCCCTTTTGATATGAGCATTTTCTTTTCCACCATGTTTAGGTCTTGTTCCTGCATTTTCCCAACCTTAAGAAGTAAATCTGATTGCAGAGATATCATACTTAATTTCCCTTTACCTTCATCTTCTTCAATGGGCATCATTTGTACCTCACTGTTTTCCTCAATTTCCAAATCAGTAAGTATAGACAAATCCTTAAACTCTTCCACCATCAACATGGCTACCTTGGCATGTTGTCTACTCAAGGCATCTGCAACTTTATTTGCCTTGCCTGGTGTATAAAGTATATCTAGATCATAGGCAGCTAGGAACTCTACCCATCTATGTTGCCTCATGTTCAAATCTTTTTGTGAGAATAAATATTTCAATGCCTTATGATCAGTGTACAAAATGAATTTGGCACCTAACAAATAATGTCTCCAAAGTTTCAAAGCATACACAACTGCTGCTAGTTCAAGATCATGGGTTGCATATCTTGTTTCATGTGGCTTTAATTGCCTAGATGCATAGGCTACCACCTGGTCCTGCTGCATCAACACAGCCCCTAACCCAGAGCCACTTGCATCAGTGTACACAACTAAGTTTTCATTTCCTTCTGGCACTCTCAATACTGGTGCATTAATCAGAGCTTCTTTTATTTTGATAAAAGCTTGCTCACATTTTTCTGTCCATACAAAGGCTTGGTTCTTTCTAGTTAAATTGGTAAGTGGTGATGATATTTTTGAGAAATCTTTTATAAATCTCCTATAATACCCTGCCATCCCCATAAATGATCTAATCTCACTGATGGTACTAGGCTTTTTCCATGCTTGGATTGCCACTACCTTATTGGGGTTTACTGATATTCCTTTGGCAGAGATAACATGCCCAAGAAAATGCACTTCTTCTTTCCAAAATGCACATTTTGAAAATTTTGCCTTTAAATCATTTTCCCTTAGTCTTGACAAAACTAAATTCAAATGATTTTTATGCTCTTCCACTGTCTTGGAATAAATCAAAATGTCATCAATAAAAATCAGTACAAACTTGTCTAAATAATCTCTAAATATTCTATTCATTAAATCAACAAAATATGAAGGAGCATTTGTCAAGCCAAATGGCATAACCATAAATTCATATAAGCCATATCTTGTGTTAAATGCAGTATACTTAACACTTGAGTCTTCAACCTTCATTTGATGGAATCCTGATGCTAAGTCTAGCCTAGAAAATATTTTAGCTTCACTGAGTTGGTCAAAGAGATCATTTATTCTAGGCAATGGGTATTTGTTCTTGATGGTTACTTTATTTAGTTCTCTATAATCTATGCACATTCTCAAGGTACCATCATGTTTTCTTACAAACACTACTGGAGAACCCCAACAGGAATTGCTTGGCCTTATAAATCCCTTGCCTTCTAATTCTTCCAACTGATTTTTCAATTCTTTCAGTTCACTTAGCCCCATTCTATAAGGTTTCTTGATTATTGGACTTGCCCCTGGAATGAGATTAATTTGAAACTCAACTGGTCTGTGGTGTGGAACACCCTTAACTTCCCCAAACACATCCAAGTATTCATTAACTATGGGAATTTCTTCTATGGTTAGTTCACTGAGATCTTTTTCTAAGTCATCTAAATGATATAATTTCCCTTTCTTAGCCACTTCACATAGAACTGTGATCCTCTGGCCTCTAGAATTTTGCAATGATATGGTGGATGAGTCTAAATTAATTATGGCTTTAAATTGCCTTAACCAATCTACCCCCAATATAACTCCTATATCCGGGTAATTTAAAACATATAAATTGGAAATAAAAATATTTCCTCCTATGTTTAACTCCACATCCACACAATTCATATTCAAAACATTAGAACTCCCTAGGGGACTTTGTATAAGCAGTGGGGTTTTAACCAATATGCAATTTAATTTTACCATTTTAACTAATTCATAGGAAATCAAGGAGTGTGTTGCTCCAGTATCATATACTACTGCTATGGGTATGGCACAAATGAGTAATGTACCTTCCACTTGGCCATGATTTTCAGCATCAATTTTCACTGCAGATTTGCCTTTACCTTCCAAAGTTGCCAATTTCCCTTGCTGTTTATTCTCAGGACAGTTCCTCTTCATATGCCCCTCTTTCCAACATAGGTAGCATTTGAAGGCTCCTCCTTTTAACTCTGGGCACCTTGGTTTGATGTGTCCTTCTTTTCCACAATGATGCCAAACCAATTTCTTCTTAGTATCATTGGCTTTTGTATCTTTACCCTTCCTGTTGTCTGCCTCCTCCTTCTTTTTATCATACGGGTGATATCTTCCCTTATCCTTCTTGTTTTTGCTCTTAAAATTCCTATATTTCTCTCTTTCTTTGTCATGTTGTTCCAGTTTCAAGGCCAGATCAATTACTTGATCAAAAGTTCTATCTGCATATGGTAGCATAGCTCTGCTAAGTCCTGGGTTCAAACCTTTTATATACCTATCATTTTTGGATGCTTCATCTGCCACTAGCATTGCTCCATAATTAGATAGCCCCTCAAACTTTTGAGTATATTCAGTGACATTCAAAGTTCCCTGCCTAAGTTTGATAAATTCTTCAAGCAAAGTGGTCTTGGCTGATGCTGGTACAAACCTTGCCTCCAACATCTCCTTGAACTGATTCCAAGTGATTTCATTTTCATTTCTTCCAGCTATGATCACCTCCCACCAGCTTAAAGCTACCCCTTTCAGTTGTCTTGAAGCTACTTGCCTCTTCCTTTGGTCATCTAACTGCATGTCATTGAAAATCCTATCAAGTGTTCTCAACCATGCTTGAATTTCCATCACATTCTCAGTTCCTTCAAAACTCATGCCTCCCAAATTGGAATAAGTCTTCAGTAGTTTTGAAAGCTCTTCATGTGGGTTCTCAGGCCTATGCCCAATTCCATCTCTTAAAACCCTCACAAATTCTTGCATATCAAGCATTTGAGGTGCACTGGGCCCTGCATTGTGATGAGATCCTCTTCCTACCATGGTCTGCTAACTAAGTTTTGGGCAAATGGCATTAGTATATTATGAGTACTTCTATAATTACTATTTTCTTATCTAAATTATTTCATCCAAAACAAACAGACATAATACATTTCTATAATACTTAACAATCAATGCAACCAAGTGCTCTGATACCAACTGAAATGACCCTCCTATTTCTACCTTAATTTCATAAGGATTTTTTTTTACAAAGTGATATATATATATATCATTCATTACAAATATATTTTCTCGGGTCATTTTCCTTTCAAACAATTCAACCAGGATTCAAAACTCATTACCAATATAAATATATCAGTGTATCCCTAATAATATACACATACATATGAAGATGTACGCGTTTCTCTTGTTTAGATTCAGAGTATATTTTTTTTGTTAAACAAGAGCATTCTGTTTAATTTGGATTCTAGCAATTCTGACTAAAGTTAATTACTGTATACTTTTGAATATTTGTAACAAGTCAGTAAATCCTATGCATATTTAATTTATATGAACTTGCTCATTCTAATTGATAGTTTTTAATATCAATTTACCATGACAGTTAAATCTCAAGATTCTTGAGATTTTTATTTCAGATCATGGATCAAAGGTATTGATATTTGGCTAAGGCCAGAAATGATATATTCACTTATCATTTTCCACTTATGTATTTTCTAAAAACTTTCTTATTTAAGATTCAATCTATGTGACTTGTTTGCCTTAATCTTAGCCCACATGACACATAGTGAGTTGTGTAATTACATAAGATTTGCTATGTCAAGAATTTGAACTTAAAAATATTCATAAGAATAATTTCCAGGTTTGCTTGTGCAACCCTGTCCAGATTGTATATCTGTTATGACTTTGAAAATTGGTTATGGTAAAACATTTGCTAAATGACCTAAAGCTTTTTGAAAGGCATTTTACTGTCAAAACACCACCAAACATAATCAACCAAAACTTCACTTATTTGAAGCTGGTTAACTCTTGTGCCTAGTGTCATGCCAGGTACCTGATCATGGCAATTGAAATGCCAGTCATCTGCATCATACCTGTAGCCTTCCCATACAATTACTTTTCTCAAAACAATTTAGAAAGTAGACTTGAACCATTTGTAGACATAATTCAGAGGAAAAACAATTAGATACTTAAAGGTATACTTCAAGGTAAATTCTGAATTTACTCCAAAACTCAGTGTTTTAAAATGACTAATGATTATCTAATACATAATATAATTGCAAAGCAATTGCTCACATAACTGTATATTTCTTTACCAGATTTTCATAGCTAATACTTGAGCATATTTTTCTTGTTTATGTTCCAGACACTACTTCAAAAACAAATCAAACCTTAACACACAACAATTTCGACAGAACAACTAATTTAATCTGACACTTTACAGGACATAAGAGCAACTTGATCACTAACCATAGAATATTCATTACATGACTGGAAATCTTAGAAACATAATTTTTCATGAATACATGCAGATATAATCAATTTAAGTTCTTATTGAAACTAGCTAGCATGTTCATTCACTCCTCCATAATAGTCATAACTTCATTTTCTACTTAGTGCCTGCGTTCCCTGAAAGAGCATGAGTGGCTGCCTCATTTTAAAATGAGACACCCCATATGCCATGAGCAAACAAGGGTCGGATCTAAGATCTGGTATGAGTAACATCAATACATTCATGATTTTAAGCAACAGAGAATGTAAGAGTACCAACTAGTTATTTAAGCAAATTTCTGCAATCAATTACTTTAACATGGTATAAATAAGTTGATTCAGGTATGATATATTCATCTATCATTCTTACACTTGCATACATAATCATGCAAACATAATTATCTATTTGCAACATTTGCATTCACTGGAACCATCATGGTTCCATACCAACCAACCTAAGAAATATTCATATTCCTATTTCTTCATTTACAGGTTGTATAATTAAATTTAAATTCCTGCCTCATCTGCTATTAAGGAATCACAGGGACACATTGCAATGAACTAATTCACATCATTGCACAAAGATCTCAGGGCTTAAACAAACCATGTGCCAACTTGCATACTTCAAATATGACAAGCATTCCAGCAGCCTTCTTGGCCTTCCCTTCCCTAGTTTATTTACTAGTGTATTGACTTAAATCCTATCATCAAATATGCTAAGTGAACATGTCACTGCAAACATGGAAACATCCATAATCTTTCCTAGCATAATTCTCCTTAGAAATAAGCAGACAGTTATTTCCTAAATGGGGTCAATATGTCTTGATCTCAGTAAAATATAAGAATATTTTCAACTGTAAAAGAGGCATGGCATGTTCTTATTATATTGATCTGCAAGCCTTTATGATTGATTCAGGTTCATGATCTGGTTCAATCATAATTTTAGTTTATGAGCTTCTTTTTTTCTTTTTTTGATTTGATTAAGGGCTCAGCACTTAGAAAATTTCTATTGCACCCTTGACATCTTTCTTCTCAAGCCTCAGCACTTATACCAAGTATAATGCAGCTCCCAACATTTTTTTTAGTAAAGTTTCCATGCCATAGATCTATAACAGTTGAGAGTATTCTCTATATAATTTTAAGATTCTGGACTTTAACATTTTTGAGTAAAAATAAAACAGTATGATACACATCCAAAGACAAATGTCTCAACAAATCAAAGATCACCAAAAACATCCATATTAAATCATATCAGATTTAAAATAAGACATCAAAAAAAAACATTGATGAAATCATATACATCAAAACCAGCAATATATAAATGGCAATATAAAAAGTGGCTGCCTCATCTCAGGTCTTAATGCCATGAACTCAGTGAGGTTACTCACCTAAATATTTCTTCCTACTAATCCAGAAAATCCCTGAGTATATTTTCCCTTCCTTTAAAATGTTTTCTTCTTTTCCTATTATAAGTAGCTCGGGTAAAACAATTTCTCTGGCCATAACCACTTATTTATAAGCATATTTTTACTAGGGTTTTTCTCAAGACAAAATTCCATTTCTGTCCTGGCTAACATCATGCATTGTGTGTTTGCATTTTCTCATTCTTTATCCCTAATTACCCCGGTCATATTAACCAATTAAAGGCTGCATTTTCTTTTCTTTACTTTTTCAGAAAATGGCCACTCACCTAGTCATGTTAAAAGTGTGACTACCATATTTTATATTTTAATTATTTCTGAGAATCCCCTTTGCTATTTTTGCCTATACAAGCATATTGACTTGTATTACATTTCATGTCATTTTAATGTTTCCTTTTTATTGTTTTGCTTTAACACTTTCTGCTCACAGAAAATATACAGGTGCATAAGTGTACATATTTTTTTTTACTGGGAATATTTAATTTTCTTGCATAAAAAAACATCTTTAATTTGATTAATAATCTACATTTCAAAATCACATTTGAAATGCTTCCTTGCTCAGTTTATTTATTTTATTATCATCATTTTTTTTCCAGAAATTTTTGAATCTTTTCCTTGTGCCATTTCCAGTGTGCATGTGCCCACATATCCTTGCACACTATTTATTCCCAAAAATTTCACCATATTTAAATCTAAATATTTCAAAAATTAAATCATTTTATAAAAATGATTTTTCACAAAATTTTGGGGTATTACAATAGATAGCTGGATCTCCAAGCGAAGCTCCAACTCCAAAGGTGAGCCTCGAATACTGGTACACTCAGTCCGACCCGAGCGTATAGCAAAACACAAAACACTCGAGTCAGGATTAACATTCTTATATTAATAAATCCAACTCAAGTGAAATAGCAATTGAAATACAAGTAACTCAAAGGATGTTTAGAATAACCATCCTTTAAGGATCCGTTAAACTATCTACTATGTAGTAGTGTACGGTAAATAGATAATGCCTATCAGTAATATAAAGTATCAAAATAGTGTTAAGGCGTTACCATTATCCCCCTTAACACATTTATATAAGCGTTATAGTCTATACAGGACTGTAAACTCCACCGTAAACTAGTGGGATATCGGGGAGTACTCTATAGGTATAACACAAAACAAATCGTAGTGGTCGCGTATAGGGATACAAGTATGACGAGGCACATGAGGCAATACCCAAGGTAGTGAAACTACCGTTTGCCTAATCCGGACTGGTGAGAACGCATCGCCGCAGCGATCGCAACACCGCGAAACAACACTCCCAAATCAAGGGTGCACCAATCGACAACAAGTAATGAGTAGTTTTCGAAGAAGTGTGTTCGCTCGAGGTAGCTAACCCCCATTTGGCCCGGCACGGCTCCTGTTTTAGTCATTTCCAATTTGACACAAGTGTCAAGGCTATCCATTATCGTTCTCTTTCTTCAGTCATCACGTACATCATTCCAACCACTTCATTCTGGATCACACTCCGCGTATAGTTATTAAAGTGGGTTTCGGTTTAGACAGTGAGTAAGTCCCTAACCGATTCCGGTCTATTTAATTACTTTCGTAATTATTACACCGATTGGTCGTTTAATAAATTTCAAAACCAAATCAAATTCAATTTCAATTAGAATTTTTAAACCAACATTCCATTTGTCTTTCTACATCAATTTCCATAATTTACGTTCAAAACTTCCAAATTCATATTTTCAAAATCTTATAATTCAATTTCCATTTTTATTTAAAAACAATTCAAATATTGATTCAAGTTCGTATATAAGTTTCATTTCGAAAACATTTAAATTAATTAATTTAACATTCAAACCAATTTAACTTCATTGATCGATTTCATTCAATATTCGTTAAGTTAATTTATCATTCAAAACAATTTCTATTTAATTTCCAATTCACTAAATCAATTACTTAATTTCAACTTCATTGTATCAAAACTTACAAATTGCATTAAATTAAATTCATCAAATCAAATTCTTTAAATTACAAGTCTTACATTAATTTCAATTAATCACATTTTATTTCTTGTTAAAGAAATTCGATTTCACTTATTTATTTACTTATTTACAAATTTCAAAACTTAATTATATCATAACTCAACTTTACTTATTAAAGGAGTTCAATTTCACTTATTACGAAGTTCAATTTCACATATCAAGAATTCAATTTCATTTAATAATTAAATAATTCCAAAAACTTAATTATTAAATAATTTCAACTTAATAATTAAATTTTAAACAACTTCTTTCATCAACCACTATGTTAATATTTTGTTCCAGATTATTACATATTAACATTTTCCTTTCATAAAAATTCAAATTCCAGCTTCATTTTAAACCTTATTATTTATTCAAATAAAATCTTTATTTTATTTTTAAATCAAATTATTGACCAATCGGGTTTTATTTAGTTCTCTATCCTAGGTCAAAGTTTAATTTGGGTATTTATCATTTCAACCCGATTCCAATTCAATTCAAAAATCAAAGCATAACAGAGGGAACTTGCAGTGTGATAACTAGGATGGTGTAAAAGTAAATAAACAAGCAATAACAACAATCAATAACAATCCAATAATTAATTCAAATAATCCTAAAATAATCGTATTAATTCACATTGTTATTTGTGCAAATTAATATAATTATTTCTAGAATCTACACTATCATTTCATGTAGATTAAAGATTACTACACTAATATTAATACGGTTCTTTATTTGATATCAATTATTCAATTCCATAACATATATTTTTAACATACATTAAATGATTCAAGGGGTATTTAACCAAATTTCTATGTGTCAACTAGTTTAACATTTAAAGGGGGTCATATTATACAAAATTTAACTAATCAAATTCAACATATAGATTCAATTTAATTGGTTAACTATCATATATCAATTCAATTGCATATTATTTATCACTTTAACATTAACCATTTAACGTCCAATATAAACATCAACAATCAATCAATTATCAACCAAACTGTATTATCATTTCATAAATAACAGATAATGGTGTCAGATGTCACAGGTGAACTGATACAGGTAAAAGCATATATAACAGTGTAAATAACTAACAGCAGCATATTTCAATTGTCGTTTCAATTCAAATCAAATTTAATAAATAAAAGAACATTAATCGTGAGTGATTGCTCACCTTTCGAGGCTAGAGATGAACGAGAATGAGATGGGATACGAATCCAAGCATGGATTTCGAATACAAGGCTAGATTGGCACGAATTTGACGGACAAGCTGATAAATAGGGATTGATAAACGGATCAGAACTATCTTAATACAATAGGAATGAACTGTAAATTATATTATTATTTTATTACATCCTTTCAAAACAAATACTTAAGTTAAGACACGGATTTAAACAAAATTTATGTATACTTGACAATCAATATAAATCTTAAAGCGTATACATATTAGGAACCAAAATATATATCTCAAATTTCAAAATACATATATATCATAAAAAAAATCCAACTTTATATCTAACGGTGAACAAAAATCTTATAACTCGTATATATGCATTTCTTTTTAAATTAGTTCAAAACATAAAATTTCAAACCACGTATGCAATAATTGTTTACATATACCCAAATTAAGAAATCTATATATATACAGATTTATATACAGTCGACAACTTCAAAACAAAATATATATAACTATTCTAACTGTTCGTATAAACAAACATGTATATAAACATCTATATATATGTGGACATATTTTTAAACTTTTACAGTACTATGATAATGCAACCAGACTTATGCATATCTGTACATATACCCAAAACAAAATCTCACTTATAAACTAACAGACCTTATTATATACTATCTCTCTATGATATAATATAGAAAATCTAATACACCTTTATATAAAAGGTGAAGTTGCAAAACAAAGTATATATATACTTGCCATATACTTCCAGTACACCATTAGATATAGGAAATACATATTTAACTTGAATTATAGACATATATAACAGTTTTATTGAAATCATATATATAGTACTTTGAAATAAAAATCGAAATATCTGTATATATTTTAGATCTATATGTATATAACAATTTGAAATCAATAAGTTATAGAACAATTATATTACCATTATAATAAAACACACGGCATGTGACGACCGCCCATGACCCCTGCACTGACCTAGAGAAAGTGCGCTGCAAAGTGTGCCAGGCGACCATGGACGATTGTCAGGGTAAATTAAAACAGTAGAATCTATTGTATTACTCACAGCGCATGTACAAAATACAATAGAATATATATAGTGAAGCTTTACAGAATAGAATATCATCATATAAAACTTCATAATAGTTGAATACAAACATCTGAATAGTCAATATGCAAGCGGAACATCCAGTACATATAATAAGAAGATAATATGCAAGCCTCCAGCTCGTCTTCGACATCAGCATCGTGGAAAGCAAGAACAACACCTGTCACCTGCTACCTAGTCTGCCCGTCCTAAAATGGACGAACAACCCAAGGCAATAAGAGTTAAACATAAAGCCTTGAGTCAGACAACAGTCTTAGTGAGCGGTAAATTACTAACAACATACCAAAAGAGCATAAAGGAAAAATGAATAGGAATACAACCCTCCCACTCCACCTCTTTCTACAGTGATAGCCCCCAGACACACACTAAGCAGAAGCAAACATAGCAGAGCATACAATTTAAAGTAAAGCAATTATCACTCGAGTCAAGGGCGATGTTTTCCAAGTACAAACTCCCAAGGCCTAAACCAAGATCAGATAAGCACCCAGAAAATACCGCACTTGAGACCGAATGACGATACAACCAAACATCCATGACTCTGGCTATCACTGTTATCATTGCTTCGATATCATCGTTAATTGTAGGACCAGCACATTCTTTTAGCCGTCCGTCAAGGGCTAATGGAAACCCCAGTTCTAGACATAACTCTGCACGTCATCGTGACCCGTGCCTAGGACTATCGAATCTGCCCAGAGTACTTGACTACCAATCATTAGCCTTCAGGGACTATCGAATCTGCCCAACGTACTCTTGCTTTGAGCATGCTAGAACCTTCAACAACGATGAGATCTCAGCCTTCTAGTCATCCTCCTCGACGACTATTTCCATACTAGCTCAAGCGCCTCTCGAGCAAACCATTATCCTTAACTCGAACAATATCACCGAGTTATCAACATGCTTGGAATGATCCCGTCTGGATTAGACTAAGACTATCTCATATCATGCTTCGCCTCATCATCATCATAGCAAGGCTTCATCTCAACATCATCATCAAATCTATCCATATGAGCTTCATCATCCGCTACATATGCCACGAGCAGCTTTCCTAATTCAAGAGCCTTTCTCTTAGCTTTTGAATCATCTTCGACCAACTTGTCTAAATCAAATCATCAATCATCTAATTCATAGCAATCAATCAAGCCAAACATTAATCCAAGTAAACAAGCATTCAAATATGAGATAAATGGCAATTATAACAATAATGGCAATTTCGTAATTAAAGAGTCAAAAGTCTAACAAGCATGAAAACATGAGCAATATCTCTATAATCTTGATGAATGAACTTGCATAGGTTAACACTTAGTAAAATGGTTGTCAAATCATCATGAACAATGGATCTATATGGATCTACACATATGATTAGGAAAATGCATGGAAATCACTACTTTAACACCAAAATCAAGCCAACGATCCGATATACTCCTTTGGATCCGTGTGAGAGATAATCACCACTCACCAAATCACCTAAACAACCCAAAAGCAACACACTTCAGATCTGGACAGCGAAGGATCTAACTTGATCTATCACAAATCCGCTTCAAACGATGAAATCTCTCTTCGATGGATGAAGATCTTCAATCTAAGCTCTTCAATCTTCGATTTGATCTGCGATATGGATGGAAGGAATCACTAGATTAGAGTGGAGAAAAGAAGTGAAGAAGTGTAGAAGTCGAGCTCTCAAAATGGCAGCACTTCGTCGCTTCGAAATCCGGATCCCAAAAATGAAGAGAAACCCTCCTATTTATAGCTGATTTCCTTAAGTCGTCCGCTCTTAGGTCACCCACGACCTAAAAATGCCACGACCTAACAACCTCCGACTCAACAGCATCATGACCTACGACTTAGCCAACCTTCCGACCTAACACAATGCGCGACTTAACTATGCGCGACTTACGACCTAACACATAAGCGCATCCATACGCGACCTACCAGACCCACCTGTCTACGACTTACGACTTAACAACTAAACTCCTAGGTCGTTCACGACCTAACACTCAGCCAAAACCCAGCGACTTAACGCAGACACACTTCCTCGTGACCTAACAACTCAATAGAGTTACGACCTACGACTTAACTAAGACGCGACCTAACTAATCTTAGGTCGTCTACGACCTAACAAACCTGCGACCTTACTAACTTAGCTAGGATACGACTTAACTCCTTAAGTCGTCTACGACCTAACTACTAAGTCGCTCCACTCCACTAGGTCGTATACTCTTTAGCTCGCATCTCCCTTAGGTCGCTAACATCCTATAAGTCGCTCCAAACTAACACACGACCTAAACCACTATGCGACCTAACTGCTAGGTCGTTAACTCTCTTAGGTCGCTGCCTTTCCTATAGGTCGCCCCAATACTTAGGTCGTTCACTTGACCTATCCTACCTCACGATCTAAGCTTCAACATACGACTTATCTAGCATACGACCTATCTTAATCCTTAGGTCGCCAACTTCAACTTCCTTAGGTCGCCTATCCTTCTTAAGTCGGTCAATTCTCTTAAGTCGCTCACGATCTAATTTCGACTCGACTTAAGCTTCGAACGACTTAGACCCTAGACGACTTAACAACATTACGACCTAATGACAACAGTTTTACGATGTTTCGATCCGTAAAAATACGGGTCGTTACATTCTCTCCCCCTTAGGAATTTTGTCCCCGAAATTCCAAACAAACAACAGCAATCAAAGACTATTCTGCACGCCTACCATCCATAGCAATCAACAAACCATGCATCCAATTCTAGCTTAGCATGCAGAATTCTAAAACTAGAACAAGTAACAATATCGTGAGATGACATGACACCTTAGGGCCATACCTTGAAGAGTTCAGGATGAGATGCTTTCATCCTCTCTTCCACCTCCCACGTACAGTCGTTATCATCATCACTCCATTGTACCTTGAGCAACTTAACTACCTTCCTCCTAAGCTATTTCGTGTCAGTTTCCACAACACGAAGCGGCTTACGAGGTCTCTTATCGACTGGATCAGCTTCAAAATCTTCACAGCTATCAGCAGAAACCACTGTATTCGAGTCGTGCACATACTTCCGTAGATAGGATACATGAAAAACATTGTGCACACTCGACATCTTCTCTGGTAACTCCAATCTGCAGGCGAGCTTTCCAATTCGCTCGATGATCTGGAATGGTCCAACAAATCTCGGAGTCAATTTTCCTTTCTTCCCGAATCGAATAACATTCTTCAGTGGAGAAATCTTCATAAAGACCATATCACCTACGTCGAATTCCAGATCCTTACGACGCTTATCGGCATAACTTTTCTGACGATCTTGGGCTGCCTTCATTCGTTGCCGAATGATCTCTATGCAATCCGAAGTCCGTCGAATCATCTCTGGCCCAAGTATCAACTTTTCTCCGGTCTCTAACCAACATGTCGAAGAGTTACACGGTCTTCCATACAATGCCTCATACGGTGCCATACCAATGCTTGACTGGTAACTGTTGTTATATGAAAATTCCACCAAATGAAGGTAATCTTCCCATGGTCCTCCGAAATCCAAAACACAAGCTCTAAGGAGATCTTCCAAAACTCGGTTGACTCTCTCAGTCTGACCATCTGTTTGAGGGTGATAAGCTGTACTCAAACACAACTCGGTTCCCAAAACTTCCTGGAAGCTCTTCCAAAATCCACTAGTGAACAATGGGTCTCGATCGCTCACTATACTCTTCGGAGTACCATGGAATCGAACTATCCACTTAACATACAACTCTGCCAACTTTGATGCAGTCCTAGTCGATCGAACAGGAATGAATCTTGCACTCTTAGTCAGACGATCTACAATAACCCAAATCCCTTCATTTCCCGTTCTTTTTCTAGGTAGTCCATTAGTAAAATCCATCGACACTTGCTCCCACTTCCATGTAGGAACTTCTAATGGCTGAAGCAATCCACTTGGCTTCTTCTGTTCGGCTTTTACCAACTGGCAGTTCATACATTTGGAAATAAAATTTCCAACATCCTTCTTCATACCTTCCCAGTAGTAGGTTCTCTTCATATCCCGATACATCTTATTTCCACCTGGATGAATTGTCAACTTTGAGTGATGATTTTCCTTCAGAACTTCACTCCTCAATTCATCGATATCGGTAACAACTAGTCGTCCTTGCTTGCGAAGCCAACCCTCTCGATCGACCTCGAATCCTTTATCCTTTTCTGGGTCCAATCCAGATTCCAAATCATGGATAATCTTGACAAGCTTATCGTCTCGCTTTTGGCTCTCGCCAATCCTTTCCACAAGAGTCGGTCTTATCGATAAGTTTGCCAACATCTCAGGTTCCAATTCACATCTAGGCCTGAAGTCAAATCCAGCTAAATACTCGAGATTCTTCCATTCTGAAAACATGGCTCCTAATCCTACATGTCTTAGACTTAACGCATCTGCCACTACGTTACCCTTTCCCGGAGTATAGGCTATACCAAAATCATATGATGCCAAAAACTCTAACCATCGTTGCTGCCGAAGATTCAAATCCTTTTGGAAGAAAAGATACTTCAACGACTTATGATTTGTAAACAACTCGAATCGAACTCCCAATAGATAATGTCTCCACATCTTCAGAGCAAACACAATCGCCGCCAACTCCAAATCATGAGTCGGGTAATTCCTTTCATGCGGCTTCAGTTGTCGACTTGCATACGCAACAACTCTATCCTTCTGCATCAGCACTGCTCCAAGTCCAGTACCACATGCGTCGGTGTAAACCACCATCTCATCATTCCCACTCGGAATAGTCAAAACAGGAGCACTGGTCAATCGCTCTTTCACGATTCCCAACGCTTGCTCACACTTAGCATCCCATCTGAACACTTGATTCTTCTTCATCAATCTTGTTAACGGTGCAGCTATCTTGGAGAAGTCTTTGATAAACCGTCGATAATATCCTGCTAATCCAAGAAAACTTCTCACATCAGATGCATTCTTAGGTCTAACCCAATCCTGGATTGCTGCCACCTTAGCGGGATCAACTGCTATTCCATTTCCAGAGATAACATGACCTAAGAACCTCACTTCACTCTTCCAAAAGTGACACTTCGAAAACTTAGCCTTCAGCTGATGTTTCCGTAAGATTTCCAAAACAATATGCAAGTGTGTCTTGTGCTCTTCTTCAGTTCTGGAATAAATCAGAATATCATCCACAAACACAAGTACGAACTTACCCAACTGATCTCTGAACACCCTATTCATAAGATCCACAAAATATGCTGGCGCATTAGTTAATCCAAACGGCATTACCAGCCACTCAAAGAAACCTGATGGTGTCCGAAAAGCAGTCTTCGGCACACTATCCTTAGCCACTCTCAACTGGTGAAATCCCGTTGCCAAATCCATCTGAGAAAACACCTTAGCTTCGTGAAGCTGATCAAACAAGTCATCTATTCTCGGCAATGGATACTTGTTCTTCTTAGTCACCTTATTCAGCTCACAATAATCCACGCACAACCTCAGCGATCCATCTGCTTTGGTTACAAACACAACTGGTGCACCCCATTCGGACACACTACGCCGAATGAATCCTTTCTGCAAAAGATCATCAACCTGCAACCTCAACTCCTGTTGTTCCCTAGGCGCCATCCGCCAAAGAGGCATCACAATAGGTCTGGCTCCTTCAACAAGATCTATACGAAACTCGATCTCTCTATGCGGCGGTAACCCTTTGACCTCGTCAAAGACATCCTCGAATCCATTAACGATTGGCAACGATGACAGTCCATCCCGTGGAACAACCAGCGAATACATGAAGCTCATGAAGACGCCTTCTTCATGCTTACATCGTATCACAATCCTTCGCCCCTCCACATTCTCGACTGTCACCTCCAACCTCTCACAATCAACCTATGCCGCATACTTCCTAAGCCAGTCCATACCCAAAATAATTCCGAACCCCGCAAAGTTCAGAACAAAGCAATCACAAACAAAAGAGCAATCATGACTCGATACAATCAGACCACGGCATAACATACACAAACAAGACGAACCCCCAACTGGATTAGTCACAACCAATGGCCTATCAACAATATCCGGTTCTTAACCCAACCGGCCTACAAGTTCGTTACAAACAAACGAATGCGACGCCCTAGTATCAAACAGAACTCTAACTGGAACACCACATAGGAAAAGAGTACCTTGAACCACCACACTCTTTCCTTTCTCTTCAGCGGTAGGAGCTTTCGAAGATGATGGAACAGCCCCCAAAGCATAAGCTTGCACAATCTGCTTGTCCCTCCGCGGTTCTGGACAATTCTTCCTGATATGCCCCGGCTTGTCACAGTTGTGACACTTCATCGGTACCTTCGGATTCTTACAATCCTTCGAGAAATGGCCCTTCTGCTGACAATTGTAGCAAGTCACTTCACCCTTCGGCTTCTTCTGGCCATCCTTACCCTTCTGATGCTGCTGCTGCTTCCTCTTCTTATTTCCACCCTGCTGTGGTTTAGACTCTCCCCTGGTCACAGCAACAACAGATCCTTCCTTAGGAAACAAACTCTCATGCCTGAGAGCTTTCTCCACAAGTTTCTTAAATGAATCGTCCAAATGATCCACCAACTGCCTCCCAAGATAACTGTCCAAGCCTGTCACAAACTTCTCATTCTTCTTATATGCAGATTCAATATACGACCGGGCATACTTGGACAAAGCTTCAAACTCAGAAACATACTCAAGAACTGGTCTTCCAACTTGCTTGAGCTCTACAAACTTCTTGAACAGAACAGACTTCTGAGCTGTAGAAATGAACTTAGCTTCAAATCTGGCTTGGAATTGCTCCCAAGTAATCTCTTCCTCCGGAGTATCAATGGTGATAGAGTTCCACCAATCAGAAGCTCTCCCTTGAAGCTGTCTTGATGCCAACCTCCTCTTAGTTGCATCCTCAATTCTCAAATCACCAAAAATCCTTCTACAAGCATCTATCCACCTCTGGACTTCAATGGTTGATTCTGTTCCCAAGAAAACCTTTCCTCCAAGAGCATTGTAGTCCTTACACAACTTAGCAAAATCCACCGGTCTTGGAGTTTAAACTTGAACTCCAACATCTACTGATGGCCCTGGAGCTGGCATCCTTCTCATGATCGAAGTCATCATAGCTTCGAACATAGCAGCATAATCAGCGGCCCCTTCAGTAGCACGGCCTTCCCTAGCAGCTGGTCTCCCTCTTCGACTCATCCTTAATATCTATAAAAAGGAATGATTAGCACACCTAGAGAAATAACTGCATAAAGGACTCAAACTCTACTAAGCTACTATATTATATATATAGTAATCAACCATCAAAATACAATTACGTCTCTCATACGTAGTTACGTCAGCGAGCGTTGGGTAAAATCGATTAACCAAAGCTCTGATACCAAATGTGACGACCGCCCATGACCCCTGCACTGAACCTAGAGAAAGTGCGCTGCAAAGTGTGCCAGGCGACCATGGACGATTGTCAGGGTAAATTAAAACAGTAGAATCTATCGTATTACTCACAGCGCATGGACAAAATACAATAGAATATATATAGTGAAGCTTTACAGAATAGAAAATCATCATATAAAACTTCATAATAGTTGAATACAAACATCTGAATCGTCAATACATCAAGCCTCACTACATATCACTCAGAGAATTATACAAAACAGCGGAACATCCAGTACATATAATAAGAAGATAATATGCAAGCCTCCAACTCGTCTTCGACATCAGCATCGTGGAAAGCAAGAACAGCACCTGTCACCTGCTACCTAGTCTGCCCGTCCCAAAATGGACGAACAGCCCAAGGCAATAAGAGTTAAACATAAAGCCTTCAGTCAGACAACAGTCTTAGTGAGCGGTAAATTAACTAACAACATACCAAAAGAGCATAAAGGAAAAAGGAATAGGAATACAACTCTCCCACTCCACCTCTTTCTACAGTGATAGCCCCCAGACACACACTAAGCAGAAGCAAACATAGCAGAGCATACAATTTAAAGTAAAGCAATTATCACTCGAGTCAAGAATGATGTTTTCCAAGTACAAACCCCCAAGGCCTAAACCAAGATCAGATAAGCACCTAGAAAATACCGCTCTTGAGACCGAATGACGATACAACCAAACATCCATGACTCTGGCTATCACTGTTATCATTGCTTCGATATCATCGTTAATTGAATGCCCGGCACATTCTTTCAGCCGTCCGTCAAGGGCTAATGGAAACCTCGGTTCTAGACATAACTCTGCACGTCATCGTGACCCGTGCCTAGGACTATCGAATCTGCCCATAGTACTTGACTACCAATCATTAGCCTTCAGGGACTATCGAATCTGCCCAACGTACTCTTGCTTTGAGCATGCTAGAACCTTCAACAACGATGAGATCTCAGCCTTCTAGTCATCCTCCTCGACGACTATTTCCATACTAGCTCAAGCGCCTCTCGAGCAAACCATTATCCTCAACTGAAACCATATCACCGAGTTATCAACATGCTTGGAATGATCCCGTCTGGATTAGACCAAGACTATCTCATATCATGCTTCACGTCATCATCATCATAGCAAAGCTTCATCTCAACATCATCATCAAATCTATCCATATGAGCTTCATCATCCGCTACATATGCCACGAGCAGTTTTCCCAATTCAAGAGCCTTTCTCTTAGCTTTTGAATCATCTTCGACCAACTTGTCTAAATCAAATCATCAATCATCTAATTCATAGCAATCAATCAAGCCAAACATTAATCCAAGTAAACAAGCATTCAAATATGAGATAAATGGCAATTATAACAATAATGGCAATTTCGTAATTAAAGAGTCAAAAGTCTAACAAGCATGAAAACATGAGCAATATCTCTATAATCTTGATGAATGAACTTGCATAGGTTAACACTTAGTAAAATGGTTGTCAAATCATCATGAACAATGGATCTATATGGATCTACACATATGATTAGGAAAATGCATGGAAATCACTACTTTAACACCAAAATCAAGCCAACGATCCGATATACTCCTTTGGATCCATGTGAGAGATAATCACCACTCACCAAATCACCTAAACAACCCAAAAGCAACACACTTCAGATCTGGACAGCGAAGGATCTAACTTGATCTATCACAAATCCGCTTCAAATGATGAAATCTCTCTTCGATGGATGAAGATCTTCAATCTAAGCTCTTCAATCTTCGATTTGATCTTCGATATGGATGGAAGGAATCACTAGATTAGAGTGGAGAAAAGAAGTGAAGAAGTGTAGCAGTCGAGCTCTCAAAATGGAAGCACTTCGTCGCTTCGAAATCCGGATCCCAAAAATGAAGTGAAACCCTCCTATTTATAGCTGATTTCCTTAAGTCGTCCGCTCTTAGGTCGCCCACGACCTAAAAATGCCACGACCTAACAACCTCCGACTCAACAGCATCATGACCTACGACTTAGCCAACCTTCCGACCTAACACAATGCGCGACTTAACTATGCACGACTTATGACCTAACACATAAGCGCATCCATACGCGACCTACCAGACCCACCTGTCTACGACTTACGACTTAACAATAAACTCCTAGGTCGCTCACTACCTAACACTCAGCCAAAACCCAGCGACTTAACGCAGACACACTTCCTCGCGACCTAACAACTCAACAGAGTTACGACCTACAACTTAACTAAGACGCGACCTAACTAATCTTAGGTCGTCTACGACCTAACAAACCTGCGACCTTACTAACTTAGCCAGGATACGACTTAACTCCTTAAGTCGTCTACGACCTAACTACTAAGTCGCTCCACTCCACTAGGTCGTATACTCTTTAGCTCGCATCTCCCTTAGGTCGCTAACATCCTATAAGTCGCTCCAAACTAACACACGACCTAAACCACTATGCGACCTAACTCCTAGGTCGTTAACTCTCTTAGGTCGCTGCCTTTCCTATAGGTCGCCCCAATACTTAGGTCGTTCACTCGACCTATCCTACCTCACGACCTAAGCTTCAACATACGACTTATCTAGCATACGACCTATCTTAATCCTTAGGTCGCTAACTTCAACTTCCTTAGGTCGCCTATCCTTCTTAAGTCGGTCAATTCTCTTAAGTTGCTCATGATAATTTCGACTCGACGTAAGCTTTGAACGACTTAAACCCTAGACGACTTAACAACATTACGACCTAATTACAACAGTTTTACGATGTTTCGATCCGTAAAAATACGGGTCGTTACATGGCATTATATATATTAACAGCACATACTTATAAAACCTTAACATATATATCCACTTTACCTATCAGCAACTACAACCACAAATAACAAAATATATATATACGAAGAAGGGAAAAAGAAGGCTTACGGCATGGAGTGGATACGCTCGGCTTGAGCTGCTAGCGGAGAAAAGTGGCAGCGAATGATGATGTGTTGCTCGGTCGAAGTTGATGGGGAAGCAGACGGGTCGACGGGATGGCGAACTGCCGCTAGAAGGTTAGTTGCACGGTCGGGACGGTGGCAGGGAGAGGGAACCACTTGCGTGGCAGCAGAGCTTTGGGTCGCGGGGAAAAAAGATGTCAAGGCGGTGTAGGATATGATGGTGGAGGAGAGGCGCGTCAGAGCAGAAGAGGGCGGGCTGTCACTGTTGAGGAGGAAAAGAGGTACACTGGACCTGGTGGTGGCTATGGCAGCTTCTGGGTTGACTCAGCTACGGTGGCGGATCTCGGCGAGGTAGTACCAGGAAGAGGCCGGTGGATGTGTAGGCGGAACAAGTGGGAATGGGGAAGGCAGCAGCAGGCTTCAATGCGGAAGGAAGAGGATAAGTTTAAAGGAAGGAGCTGTTGCAATAAGATGATGGGTTTTATTTTTCTTTTTGAGGAAAAGAAAGGTGAATGGCGAAAGAATTTTACAGCTATTTGTTTCATTCACGAGGCAGAAATTGAAATGAACCAATGAATAATAAATGAAAAAATGGAGAATGGTGACAGTCAAGCAATTTAATTTCTTTGGGAATATTGAAAGAAAAACAGCTGTTGGATTTCGGGAAAGTTACCAAAGCAATTTATTTGGTTCATTGCCTTCAAATTTGAAAAGGGAAAGAAAAACTAAAGGTCACAATTTTTCGGTACCGATACGACGCAACGTTTTATCGTTTTCGCCGCGAACCGAATCTCAAAACACAGAATTGAATATACTGTAGAGATCAGCATGAGAAGACGATCAACACGGTATACAGATATTAGTAGTATGATTGAATTATAAAAATTCGAATTTTCTACTAGCGGAAAATGCAGCAAAAAACGTAGGAAAATAAGATCGACGGAGCTAAAGAAGTCTGAATTTGGAAAAGCGAAAAATGACGTCTTGCTCAAAAGATGATTTAGAATTTTTCTATGTAAAAATATTCAGGTTTCGAAAACGTTTTATTTTCATCGCTTTTTAACTGATTAAATTGAAGTAAATTTATGCATGAAATAAACTTTCATATTTTCGGATGAAAATTTACCAGTTGCTATGTTCAGCTAGACGCATTCCAAATATTAAATTTTTATTTCAAAATTTTATCGTTTAAAATTTTACAAAATTTCAACTAATTACGTTATTAAAACAGTTAAAATTTACGGGTCGTTACATCGGCCATGGTCATGACCTGGGGTATAGTTGGTGATGATGACAGGGAAGAGGTGTAGGAGGTGGTGGCCGTGGATATGAGGAGGAGGAAGTGCAAAAGGATCCAAGAAACAAGGCAAAAACCATGAAAAATGATAAGAAGAAGGAAAAAGTAGCCATTACCAAATTTTTTTGCAAGCCATGAATAGAATGAGGAACAAATGTTTTTTTTTCTAGAATGGGCACTGGAATACATGGCCAAACAAAGTAATACACAGCCAAAAGAAGTAAATGAGGAGTTGTGGCAATTGAAAGGACATAGGAGATGAAAAGACTTCAGTTTTTAAAGCATTTTAAACTCTTTCATATTTCCTTCTTCTTAATTCAAATAAAACAAAATAAAATCAGTAATTTGACTTTAGAACCGAAACAAAGTAATATAAAATAAAAATAAATACTTAATTTTAAAGAAAAATGGAAAAAGAATATAAGAAATTGCTTAAAAATTGAAAACAGGGTCCAGAAATTACAAAAAAAATCACTATTGACTTTGGAAAATTAACAACTTCATTTTAAAAATTATTCTAAAGAAAAGTTTTGAAATAAAATAATTCATTTATCATTTCTAAAGTGAAATGAATAATTAAATTTAGAGAAAATATAAAAAAGAATAAAGAAATAGTTTATTTAATTTAAACAAGGCTTAAAATTACAAATAAAACATCACTAGCTTTATAAAATTTCTATTTCACTTTAAAACAAATAAAAGTCAAATAAGTAAAATAAATGATGAACAAAATAAAGTGGAGATTAAATAAAATAAGGTCTTAAGGAAATAGAGGAATAAATAAAGAATTTCTTTAATTAATTGAAGTTGGAAATTAAAAATTTATAAACAGAATACAACTGACACCGGAAAATGTCGAATATACTTTTTAAATGTTTTAAAACCAAAATATATACATAAAATGTTATTTTACCCATATAAATATAAATTAGAACATTACATGACCAAATAAAATATTATTTGTATAATTTAAAATAAACAATTTTGTTAAATACAACAAATTACACACAATATTTAAAAGGGTATAACTTTCACAATATAAATCAGATTTCAACGAAACGAAAACCAGTATTCTTAAAATTTTATTTAATTTCATAATAAAAGATAAAATTCAAATTTCTCAAACTTTTAAATTTTTAAATTAAAAGTCTAAGTTTGACCAAATTGACCAAAATTCACATTTCTGGAAAATATCTTATTTATTCATGTTTGAAATTATAATTCACATTCAAATCACAATTTATATTTAAAATAACAAAATTATTTAATTTAATAAATAAAAATAAAGTTTTTAAATCAAAATTCAATTAAAAATAATTAAAATATACAATTAAAAATAATCACATAATATAGGGTTGTTACAAGATGTCTTAGGAATTTTTAGAAAGTGAAGATAAGTGTAAGGGTGGGGGTTATATATACAAACCAATTTTACAAATTACCTAAAATAACCTCCACCACTCACAAGTTGCCACCTCACTCCTCTCTTCCTCTCTTCTACACGTTGGCCCTAGGCATGGCTACCCTTACCCCCAAAATATGCTTCCATGTTATGTGCATACATGTATACTATAGTATGGCATGAGATATGATAAGGTTTCTTTATATATATAAATATACTTTCTTATTAAACTAATGCATAAGTTATGAAATCAAGTTTTAACTTAAACCAAGCATGATTATTAACTTTAACACATGGATTAACTAA
This sequence comes from Allium fistulosum, assembly GCA_030737815.1. Lineage (NCBI taxonomy): Eukaryota > Viridiplantae > Streptophyta > Magnoliopsida > Asparagales > Amaryllidaceae > Allium > Allium fistulosum. The sequence continues at coordinate 245,026,375 of CM060902.1, forward strand.
TCATGGCATGAACATTTATATGTGTGCTTATGTGCATAAATGTGCACAACGTTTTCGATGAATTTCTTATGCTGAAATGTCGAAATTTCGGAGAACGTTTTTCGATCACATTTTCTATTTTATTTGAACTAATTATTTCGGTAAAAAAAATTTGAAAATGATTTTAATATCATTAATTAATATATGTTTATTTGGTTATTAAAATCCATTATTTAAATATTTGAAAATGATTTCACTATTCAAATACATAGCGATTAATTTACTGGTCGTTACAACGTTGCAATTCTACATGCAACTCTAGTGATGTAAAAGCTACATGCAACCAAAAATCGTTATAACAACTATATGCAACAAAAGAGACCATCCCTTATTAATTAATATTTACATACATAAAATTATTTCTATTTAATATTAAAATCATCAATGAATCATTTCTTAAAACATTATTAAGTTTATAAACATTTACTCAATTTCATAACTATTTCAAATAGAAAAGGAAAAGGAGAGGGAAGTGAAGTAGGAAAAAAATTCAAGCTAAGTATAAAAAAATTTAAATTCGTAATCAATTTGATTATAAAACAAAATTTTAAGTTTTTGGTATTCATTTTTGAAGAGGAATGAAATATTTCGTTATACCTTAAAATTTTATGCTTATAAAACACTTAAACTTGCTCACTTAGTTTAAATATAAGATATATATAAAATATTCTCATACTATTATGCAATGATTTTCCCTAAAAAGTTTAATATAATATTAGAAATTGATATCAAAACATTTTAAACAAACTTTAAAATAACATTACTTTAAAATCCGATAATTTATTAAATTGAAACAAATAATATACTTAAGTCTTACATTAAATTTTCTATTTCAAACTAACAGTATAAAATTTTATATCCTTCATAATTAATTCATAAAACAATTTGTTTAAAATAATTATTCAAATTATGGAAAACATTTACTTAGGTTTATTATAAATTTAAATAGGGCATAAACTTTCAAATTACATATTATTACTTCAAAACCGAGTAATATACTTCAAAATCCCATTTTCTTTCAAAATAGTTATTCAAAATTTTTTTCCAATCAAACATATTATATTATAAATAATAACTTTCCAATCATTTGTTCCATAGAATTTTAAAAGGAAAATTTTATATATTTTCTATTTATATAATGTCTCTAAATTGATATTCGAAGAAACATATATAAATCTCGTTTATAAAATTCATTTGAAAAATTCATTTACAAAAATCAATAATCTTTAATATTTCAATATTTCACAAAAATTCATTTGTAAAATTCCTTACTTCACATAAGGTAAATTTCATTTATAAATATCATTTTAAATATTCACAATTAGACATCCTTCTAAATGTATATAAAATATTTGAAAAATAATTATTAACATCATTACTTATATTTAAAAAGAGGCTATTTAAATTCTTAAATCCATTATTTGAAAATTTTGTTAGTTTTAATCTCAAAATACTTTTTCAAACATGATTTACAAATCAATAATCATTAATCTTTAAACATTATTATGCTACATAATAATTCATTTCCAAACATTTTAGTTATAAATAATAATAAACTCCAAAACATTATTAATAAATAATTATTATTAACTTCAAACAGTACTAGTTATTTAAATAACGTTTCACTATATTAATATATTGGTAAATAACATTTAAGCAATATTAATTAAACAACCTTTTAAACATTTAAATATGGTTCAGAAAAGACAGATAAATTTATATCAAAATAGTTTTTTTAAACTCGATGTCTTAAAAGATTTATCCTCATTTTTACAAACTTTACCCATATGTTGATCAGGTGCAAGATTAAAAATCTCTAAGTACTTGCTAGACTGGTTTCCACATCCATTGAAAATGCTTGGAAGCCAAAACAGGTTTAGAAAGTACCACTCGATAACCAATCAAGGATCGCAGTTACACAATTGTTACATCTCTATCCCAAGGAATCCATAGTAAGTGTAGGCAATCTCTGCCCCTCGATTTATGCCATGAAACTGTGGATCGCAGTTACCCAATGGTTGCATCGCTATCCCAGCAAATCCATAGTAAGTGTAGGCAATCTCTGCCCCTCGATTTACGCCACAAAACCCACATAGATCGCAGTTACACAATGGTTATGTCACTATCCCGGTGAATCCATAGTAACCGTGGGCAATCTCTGCCCATCAATTTACGCTGCGAGAAAACAAAAATCAAAGGAACTCATGAGTTTATATCTGGACAACCTGCATCAAATTCAATTAAATCCACCGAGTGGATTTCCAAGTGGATCCACTTAGTGGATCTCTAATTTTCGATTTCCACAGAAGGTACATCTCCATATCTTCAATTTCAAAATATATCATAAACTTTGTATATATCATACTTATATAACTCCATTTATGTAAGATCATTACTTTCCAAATCGAATACCTTTCAAAATCAATAGTCTTCAAAATAACTTCATACTTATATAAAATGCTCTTTAAAAGAATCAAAAACTTCCAAATCGAATATTTTACGACATTAAAGGTCTTCAAAAATCAATAAGTTTCAAAATAACACTTCGGTTTCATATTTACATAAAATATCAACATCATTTTTCCTTCTTCCTCAAAATTGAATACCATTCAAAATTCATTATTTTCAAAATCAATAGTTTTCAAATATATAATAGGGACTTTATATAAATCAAATTTTCCTTAAAATCGAATGCTTTTCAAAAATCATTTTACAAATTAATAGAATTTATAAAACATAAACTAAGTTCATAGACATTTCTTAAAACATAATTTCATTATAAAGGATTTCAAAACTTAATTTTATGCTTGTATAATACAAAATATTCTTATTCATTTTACATAACAAGAATATCTAACAGTTTAAAACCTATTTTAAATTCTATTATCCTTTTAATTTAAGTGTAACGACCCAATATTTCATGCCATTTACATCCACACATGTCGGACTTGAATTGCTCAAAATATCAAATTGTTAATATTTGGAAAAACTCAGCATATACAGTAAATAAATAATCACAGAATCATAGACACAGAGTAATGTAACAATAAGCAGCAGAAACAAATGGATAGTAGTTCATGAAGCTACTATATATATATAACAGAGTTAAAACATGATACAACAGAAGTCTCGAATACATAGAAGTCTCAATACAATAGTCAAATACAAGAATCAGAATATAACATAGGATTCAACTGAATAACTGCAAGCTGAATTGATAGATGGATCTCCAAGCGAAGCTCCAACTCTAAAGGTGAGTCTCAAATGCCGCGACACTCAGTCTGACCCGAGCGTAAAGCAAAAACACAAAACACTCGAGTAAGGATTAGCATTCTTATATCAATAAATCCAACTCAAGTGAAATATCAACTGAAATACAAGTAACTCAAAGGATGTTTGGGATAACCATCCTCTAAGGATCCGTGGAACTATCTACTATGTAGTACAATACGCTATTAAAATATGTCAATAGTAAAGTAAACTATTAAAGTAGCATTAAGGCGTTATCCATATCCCCCTTAACACATTTTTATATATTCCCATAGTCTATACAGTACCGTAATTCCTCCGTAAACTGGAGGGCTATCAGAGGGCACTCCATAGGTATGGTACAAAATAAACACGTAAAAGGCGCGCTAGGGCATGTAAACACGGCACTCGAGGCAATGCCAGGGAAGATATACCAATTGCACTCCCGGATTGGTGGTAACGCATAGCAGCTACTACCGCCCACCTCGTGACACACTCCCAAAATAAAAGGGTTCACCCAATCAAATCACAAAAGCAATAGAATGGTATCGAAGAAATGTGTCCGATAGGAGGAATGACCTTACTTGGCCCGGCGTGGCTCCTGTTTTAGCCACATCAAGCTGACTCACGGGAGTCAGGGTCACGTAAATACCATATAGAATCGTCACCAAACCATCCTACTTCATTCTGGAATCTCCACCACGTACACAGTTGTTAAAGTGGTTTTCGATATTGGCACAGAGTATGACAATACCTGATCCCGGTCTCTTTAACAACCAAACATTATTATAACACCGCGGTCATTTCAAAATATCATACTTCAAAACCAAAATATCATATCCATTGCAAAACCATATTAATACGATATCATTTTTCACTTCAAATATATCCATTGCCAAAATTATAACACTTTCCAAAATTATAACACTTTGAAATTATAACACTTAGAAATTATACACTTTGGAAATCATAACACTTTGGAAATCATAACACTTCCAACTTAAATAGTTTGATATAGAAAATAGTGTATATATAATAAAATAATTAATAAAATAAAATAGTTTATAAAAATTAAAATAGTTAATAAAGTAAAATATTATATATAATAAAATAGTTTTATATTAAAATAATTAGTATATTAATAATAGCTTTATATCAAAATCATTTATAAGGTAAAATATTTATACACATATTAAAAATACTTTATATAATAAAATAGTTTCCTTCAAATTCACAAATCAATTCGAATTAACTCAAATCCCAAATCCCATTTAAATCAAATCTCAGTTCTTCATTTCAATTCAATTGAAGTCTCGATAAACCATTTTATATCGATTTCAAATATAAACTACAAATTAAACCATTTCAACTTCAATAGATTTCAAAGCTTTAAATATTCAACATTTTCAAAAAATAAATTTGATAATTTCATTATATCTCGATTTAACTTCATTATTATTTAGTTTTGAAATATTCACTTAATAAAATCCAATAGCTTTTAAATAATCCCCCAATTTCAAATAAACTAAATATTTTCTTCAATTTATTTAAACTTGAAATATTCATTTAATCACTTTAAATCAAAATCTAAATTTTAAACCTTAATAAAAAAACATATATATAATATTTATAATCAATATTTATGTAAAACCATATATATATCCTTTTTTTTAAAACTATAGAAATCATTTCAATATATATATATATATAGACCAACGGTGTCTGTATAAAATTTTATATCCAATGATCAAGTGATACGGATATCTATCATTTCAATCCGTAATTTAAATATATACAGGTATATATCCTTTCAACCTGCAATCCCAAATTCAATTCAATGAAAATCGCTTGGGTTTATCATTTCAACCCATAACGATTTTCTTCTATTCTACAAGATCGTTCGGGTATGTATCATTTCAACCCATAGGTAATTCTATACTAACAGGGAACTTGCAGAGTGAGAATAGTGATGATAATAATATAACATATCAACAACATGCATATATCATCAATAACAAATAAAATAAAATATAAATAATAGAATATGGTGTCATATCCCATAGGTGAACAATTTCAGATAATAGCATATCATATATAGCAATTATAAAATTAACAGTTCAATTTAGCAGCATATTTTAATTGTCATTTTAATTGAAATCAAATTTAATAAATATAAGAATGTTAATCGTGAGTGATTGCTCACCTTTCGAGGCTAGATAGATTTGACAATGAAATGAGTTACAAATCCAAGCACGAATTCCAAAGTAAAGCAAGATTGGCACGAATTCGATGAATAGTGTAACAACCCTGTATTTTACAATTATTTTTAAATTGATTTCCAGATTTAAATGCTTTATTTATGAAAATAATAAATTTTGTTATTGTAAATATAAGAACTTTGATTTTGTATGTGGATTAGAATTCCAAATATGACTAAATTTAATATTTCCAGAAAATGTGAATTTTGGTCAAATAGTCAAACTTCGACTTTAACTTAAAAATTTCAAAGTTTGAAATTTTTGAATTTTATCTTTTATTATAAAAATAGATTTAATAACTTGAATACTGCTTTTCGTTTCGTTGAAAACGGATTTAAACTGAAAAATTTATACTGTTTTCAATATTGTGTGTATATTGGGTTATTCAGCAATATTCTTTATTTTAAAATTATATAAATGACATTTTTATTTGATATATTTTATTCTAATTTGTATATTTATGTTATATAATATATATTTTGGCTTTTAAATATTTTTAAAGTAAGGTAGGAATTTTCCCAGAGTTAGTAGTATTTTTCTTGCAAATTTCCATGCCCTGTTTGTAATTTTAAACATTTTCTTTAATCCTTTTTCTATTTTCTCCAATTTAATTATCTATTTTATTTTGAAAATGATAAATAAATTATTTTAATTCAAATTTTCACTTCATAATATTTTTATAATGAAGTGTATAGTTTTTCAAGACTGACAGTGATTTATTTATACACTACGCCATAGATTGCATGCTGCAACACCAAAGAAGTGATGCAGGAAGTGCCAAAAAATGTTGCTGTAGGCTAAAAAAGGGCAAAGGCAACACTTTCTCGGTGATGCATTTTGCCGCGTTGCAGCAGACCTCAAAGGCAACATTTTGACTATCTAAGCAACATAAGAAATATTGTTGCAATAGAACCATATTTGGGTCTATAGCAACATCCATAGGTGTCTGTACCAATGTAACAACCCGCATATCTATCGATTTTATATTTAAATATTTTATCGTTAGTCGGATGTTAGTCCGAAAAGCTACTTTATGCATACGGTCAAATTAGGACTCGAGACCACCCCCATTGAGTTCAAAATGACGTTTGCGATCTTTTTGAGTGTAAACTTCGATATGTTTGGAGATAGTGAAATTTTCGTCACTTTTCCCACTTGTGACTTTGGTTGGGACTGCACCTTCTTAACTCAGCCCAACCCCCCTCTTCTCTTCATCACTTCATCAAACACTTCAAGCTTCTTCAAAAATGGTGAGGGGAAAGAGAAATTAAAATTCCAAGCTCAAGATCTTTAGTAAATTCAACATCAAACTCCGAATTCAAGGTGAAGAACATAGATTCAAGCTAGGGGTTGATTCTTGCTTCGTTCTTAAGCTCTCCAACATCAATTTCGTGGAAAAGGTGAGATTTTTGATCTCACATCTTGCCTATATCTATCTTGGACTGTTGGGAATGATCCCCTATTGCATTTGCATCAACATTTGCATTTGGTTTGGATTGGATTGGCGAAAAACTTCAATTTTCAGCGTTTTGGTGATTTTTCTGGGCTTAAGTCGTTTCTGGCCATCCCTAGGTCGTCCACGAGTTAACTTCTTAGGTCGTTGCCGACCTATAATCCCCAGGCAAAATGCTAAGTTGTTCGCGAGTTAAACCTTAAGTCTTAGGTCGTTGCCGACCTATAATCCCCAGGCAAAATGCTAAGTTGTTTGCGAGTTAAACCTTAAGTCTTAGGTCGTTGCCGACCTATAATCCCCAGGCAAAATGCTAATTTGTTCGCGAGTTAAACCTTAAGTCTTAGGTCGTTGCCGACCTATAATCCCCAGGCAAAGTTAGGTCGCTCACGAGTTAAGTGTTAGGTCGCTCACGAGTTAAGGACTTAGGTCGTTCGCGAGTTAGCACTTAGGTCGTTCTGGCCATTTTTAGCTCGCTCGGAGTTAGGTCGCTCGTCCTTAGGTCGTTAGGTCGTGTTGACCTTAGGTCGTGCACCTTTAGGTCGAAGCATTTTAGGTCGCTTCCCCTGGACCTCGTTAGGTCGTTCACTTTAGGTCGCGCACCCTCCTTAGGTCGCAAGACCTTAGGTTGCGAACCTGTTAGGTCGCACCATCCTTAGGTCGCGAACCAGTTAGGTCGCGCACCTTCCTTAGGTCGCGAGTTTTAGGTCGAATACCTCTGTTAGGTCGCTCGCGAGTTAACCCTTAGGTCGCTCGACACTTCAGACAGTTAGGTCGTTCGCCTATCTTAGGTCGCGAACCCTGTTAGGTCGCGCATTTTCTTAGGTCGTGAACACTTAGGTCGCGCCTCACTGTTAGGTCGCGCACTTCGTTAGGTCGCTCGCGAGTTAGTACTTGGTCGTTTAACATGTTCTTCTGCTAGGTCACACGGCAGTCTTCCCTTAGGTCGAACCCCGTATTACTCTGCGTAGGCAATCTCTTCTGAAAAACATTTATCAGAATTTCTACTTTGATGGTTTTGGGATTGACTTCCTTCCGGGATTTGCTACTCTGACTTTTGGCTGACTATTTAGTTTAGCAGTTTTTGTTGTATACACTTGAGATATGGACTCATAGTTGTATTCTTTTTGTATAGCACAGGTTGCTATTCTTTTGTATTATTGTGGAACTTTTTGACCACTACTCTGATGTACACTTTCATGTGTTAGTTATATATTCATATCTTCTTCCGCCTTTGTGATATGGATGTCTGTGACTGCTTTGTGTTATGTTTATTTCTATGTTTGTTTCCGAAGATTATTTTATAGCCACCGTGTGATAATCAATTACATGGATGGTCGCTCCTCAACAGCCTTATTCTCCGTGCTAGTTGACAGCACTACATCGTAGTGTCCTTGGCTAGCGTGGGTATTGAGGTGGGGCGTCACAACCAACATTCCAAAATGTTGCTATAGATATTAACTTTCTAAATTTGTAGGGCCCACAATGTAGAGCATATTTGATTTTTTAATAGAAATAAATATTTATTTAATAAAATGCTATTGCACAGAATTTGATATTCAAACAGTAATTTATTTAAATAAATATTTTAGTTCAACATTTAAAATAGTACAAATTCCTAACTCCACTATTTTACCAATTCAATGATAAATAACACCGATATTCACATATATAGATATTCCTCACTACATTACTCAGTTCACTCATTACATATGCAGTTTCAATTTATACAGACACCGACACTGACAAATATATGACGAGCCGAGTGCCGAGCCGAAGGCGAGCCGAGTGCCGAGCCGAAGGCGAGCCGAGAAGCGGGTCCGGGCGCAGCGCCGGCGGGGGTCCGAGGCATCGCAGTCCCGGCGGGGATCGACCTACTCATCCGATTTCGGAAGATCGAGCCTTCTTTGAAATGACGTAAAATGATGCACAAATGAAGACTGAGCTTAATTCCTATCCTCCACCTCCTCGCCTAAATCTGCTTGAATCCCCTACGGCCAAACACCAAAACTCTACTGCAAACTCTTTCCAATTTCCAATCACCACATTAGCTTCTCTCCGTAACCAATACACAACAGCACTCTACCATTGTCAAACTCCAAACTCCGTCTACATCTCTTTGCCAACATTCAGGCATCACACTGCCAACTGAAACTCCTCTGCATCACCAACTTCCACCATCACTTCCGTAACTTACCAAACCAACCAACCAACCTTCAACCAATACAACTACATCCAGATTCAATGGTGAACCAACCAACCAGATTATGAACTTGCGATGGACTTGCGATGGAGGCACAGGGCATCCAGAAGTAGTACATACCCAGGCAGATTCTGAAACATTAACAAGTGTTAAAGGAGCATTTGCACAAACATATGGGGGGCATACTATCTTATTGAAATTACCAGTACCAAGTGAAGCAACCGCAATCATAGGGGAAAGTACGAAGAGATCGGCCTGGGATCTGCTCTGAACTTGCGATGGAAAGTACGAAGTGAACCAATATCTCGAGGGCAGCAGTTCGGGTTTTGGGAGAAATTAAGGCGCTAGAAGGGTTTTCAGGTGAAGTAGTCTAAAGGAGAAAGGTAGAGGGGTTGGTGGCGAGCAAGTCTTCTGTTGGAGGTGAGAGCTGATAGCGACGACAGCGGTGGCAAAAGGGGTTTGAACGGAAAACTTTGTTTGGCTTCGGGTTTTGGTGTCGTGACGGGGCTCTGGTTGGAGCTAGATGGTCGCGATGGGTAAGGGGGTAGCTGGGGGTGAGGGTGACAATTTGGTGGTGGAGGCGAATGGGAGGAGGCAGAAGAAGAGGAGGGTGACAATTTGGTGGCGGAGGCGAATGGGAGGAGGCGAATGGGAAGAGGCAAATTGGAATGAAAACCAAAAGGGATCTACTCTGAACTAGGCGGGAAAACGAAATTTTGGGGAAAATTGCAGTGGTGATCCATTTTAACAACCAGAGTAAATGTAGACCGTTGGATCGTATTCACGCGGATTGCTAATTTTATTAATTTTTTAATTTGAATACATCTATAGCTACTGCAACATCTTGTTGATACCTATGCTAACACCTTGAAGCGAGTGTTGTAATAGACAAAAATCAGCATACCTATCGTTACATTATAGCTAGCAACACCATGTAATTTCGTTGCAGTAGGCCATCTATGGCGTAGTGATAATTTTTGAACACTGTTTGGTATTTTTAAGTAATTTTCTTCATTCTTTTTTATATTTTTCCAAAATTTATTATTTGTTTTCTCATATTTATAATTGATTTCGGTTTGTAAAGTATTTTTCTGAAGATTTTTGTTTATATAAAGATTAAAAAGAAAGGAAATATGAAAGGTTGTAAAACACTTTGAAACTTAAGCCCTTTTTTGTCCAAACCCTTCATTTTCTTTAACTCCTCAAATTTTGCCCTAGCCATCTAAAACCCTAGTGTAGCCGCCACTTTTTTCTCATCTTTTCACGTGAATCATACCTCATTTCATCTCATTTTCTCAGCAAGAAGATTGGGTAATGGCCTCTCCTTCTTTTTCTCTTCGTTTTCCATTGTTTTCCTATGGTTTTGCCTTGATTCTCTAGCTTGTATGCTCGACCACCACTTGCTTGCCATGGCCACCACCTCCACTACCTCCTCCTTGTCACCATCACCCACCTACCCCTCTGATTTGACCAGGCCACACCACTCCATGATGAACAACTCTACAAAAAACTATGCAACATGCCTTGAAAACCCTTAACTATGCAAGCCATCACCTTATCACCTCCTCCCCTTCATTATACACCACGGCCACCACCTCTAGCCACCACCACCACCTTGCTACCACCACTATACATCAACTTAGCCTCTGTCCAGATCTGAAATTTGACATGGCCGAACCCAAGGACCCATGGCCGAACCATTTTGGTGAACCAAAACCATGCTATGTTGCATAAGCCCCTTCACCTTCATGCTTTGCAACTTCTTCTCCATGCTTCACCACTTTGGCCATGCATTCTTATGCCCATACCTAAGCCATTCCCTTTTCAAACCAGAGCCAAAACCCACCCTTGACCATGCCAAAAAAAATAGAGGAAGCAAGGCAAAAGATTTGACATTCAAATCTCTTTTCATTTAAAAGTTATTCCATTTCAAGTGCGTTGAAATTGTGTTTGTTTTGATGTATGTTTTGGGTTGTAATACAAGAGTTGTAGCTTTGGATCTGGCTCTCCACTCAAGTCCGTAGTCTTGTCATCGTGCTTTTGTTTCCATTGTGTCATTGGTTTTGATATCTCCAGCACAAACAGGTGAGTTATTCTCACCAGACAATATGTACCTATATAACTAGTAAATTGACACCCTGCGAATCTGTAGAAATATATTATCATGTTATACTTGACTATGTTATGATCATATGATGTTTATACACCTGTTATATCATATGTTACTGTTATTTAATGTTATTCTGTTATTTATATCAGTTATCACCATTGCAAGTTCCCTGTAGACTAGAATCACTATGGGTTGAAATGATACATACCCGAACGGACTTTAGAATAGGGAAAAATCGTTATGGGCTGAAATGATAGGCCTGAATGGTTTTTATTTAATTTGTTTTAACTTGGGATTGCGGGTTTGAAATGATAGAACCCGGATTTTTCTTTTTAAACTGCGGATTGAAATGATACATATCTGTATCACTTGACCTAGGCTAGAAAACTATATACAGGTCCGTGGTTATTTTATAAAGTGTTTTGAATATTTTTAAGTGTTTTAAAAATATAAATTTATGAAATTTGATTTAAACAGATTTTGAAATATTTTGAATTAAAGAAATTATGATTTTTCTATGTGTTAAAATGTAATTAATGAATGGTTTAACTAGATTTTTGAAATATAACTTAAGTTGGAAATTTGGAATTTTGGTTAAAAATGATATTTAAGTTATATAAATAAAATGGATATTAAATTTTATTTGGAAATGGTAAATATGATAATTTGATTAAATTTGAATTTAAGTGATTTATTAAAGTATTATTGATTTTTCTATGAATTTAAATGGTTAAATAAATCAATGTTTAAAAGTGATCTTTTAAAATATAACTTGACTAGGAAATGTAAAATTTGGTTTTAATTAAAGGTTTAAGTTAATTAAATAAAATTGGAAATTTAGTTAAATTGTGAAATGGTAATTTAAATTTGAAGTGTTAAGTTTATTTGTTGAAATGTGAAGAATTGGACACTTTTACACTAAAATTTATTAAGTAAATTGTTGAAAATTGAATTTGATTATAATAAATCTATTGTGAAAAGATATATGTTAAATGATATGTAAATGAACATTTTAAATGTTAAAATATGATTTTAAAAATGTTTATGTATTTTAAATTAAAGTTATTTAATTGCTGGAAATACACTAACACCTGAAATTAACTTTTAATAGCATTCAGAAATGCTATAGATTCTGTTTTGAACTAAAATTATGTAAAAAGGAGTTATTACAGCATTTCTGGAATGTTGTAGTTGCTGTAGTTGAACTTATAGGCTAATATTGAACTCAGGCCTATTATAGCATTCTCTGGAAATGCTATAATGGTCTGCAGTCTATGTTGAAATCAAATTTAACCCTTGTTTTGAAATCTGAACTACCGCAGCACTTCTGAAATGCTGTCTTTTCTATTTTGAACTATATTTCAACTAAAACTGAGTTTTAACAGCAGTTTTAAGTGTTGTCTTTGCTGAATTAAAAATGTTTTCAAATATAACTTATAGCAGTTGTTTTTAAATGCTGTGAAATGCTGAAATTTTAATAATTAGGGTTTATGACTTAGTAAACGAACTCAGAATGGTTTGAAACTTTGGAAATTGAATACTTGATTTGAAAATATAATAATTACACTTTTAAAAGGTTTAAATGAACTATTTTGATTGGAATATAAACTATTTAAAGGTGATTTGAAATGATAGTAAATGAACGATATCTTTGAATTTAAAAGGTATTTAAAGTTGAATATTTGGATTTGAACTGATAGGATATTTTATTTTATTAAAATGATTGGAAATAAAGTTTTGTAAGGATATGATATTTTATTATATTAAAATGATTTGAAATGAAGTTTTGAAATGATATGAAAATTTAAATATATGGAAATGGTTTGGAATTGATTTAATCTTTATTTTGAGAAAGATATGGTTTGAAATGATATTTTATTTTGAAGTAAAGTATTGTTTTTAAAAGTTATAACCACGGGTTATAATAACGATTGGTTGGCAAAGAGACCGGGATCGGATATGGACATACTCTCTGTCGATACCGAAAACCACTTCGACAACCGTGTACGCGGTGGAGATTCCAGAATGAAGTAGGATGGTGGCGACGTTCTTAAGGTATGTTACGTGGACCCAACTCCCGTGAGTTGGCATAAGGTGGCTAAAACAGGAGCGATCTCGGACCAGTGAGGTAGCACCTCTTCTCGGACACATTTCTTCGATATTATACTCTTACTTGTGATTGATTAGATGGCCATCCTCCGATTTGGGAGTGTTGTTCGAGGTGGACGGTAGTGGCTGCTATGCGCTCCATTAGTCCGTGTGCGTAATTGGTATATCTACCCTGGCATTGCCTAGTTGTGCCGTGTCACCTACCATATCGAACTTTACTACGATTTGTGATTTCTCCCGTAGCCTGTGGAGTATCGAGGGTAGCCCCCATTTTGGGAGTATGCTAATACTGGATAGACTACTGGGACTATTACGTGTTAAGGTGGAAAATGTAAAGCCTTAATGCTATTTAAAAGTATGTTTATTTTATATTAGACATTATTATAATATCGAATATTACTACATAGTAGATAGTTTAACGGATCCTTAGAGGATGGGCGGTCCCAAGCATCTTCTAAGTTACTTGTACCTTTATTACAGCTCACTTGAGTTGGTTTACATTATATAAGTATATATTGTCCTGACTCGAGTGTTTTGTGTTTTGCTTTACGCTCGGGTCAGCCTGAGTTATTCACATATTTGGATTTCCACTCTCTTGGAGATTTGAATCGCTGGAGATTATCTGCTTGTCATGCCCTATCTATTTCAATTCCGTTGTTCTACTCAGCTTGTACTTAGTTATTTTATTGAGACTTTTGTTGTACTCTATTTCTTCTGTTGTATCTTATGTAACTCTGACATATTTAGATAGTAGCTTCATGAACTACTATTTCTTTTACTTCCGCTGCATTATTTTACTCTGTGTCTCTGATCTGTGATTATATTTATTTACTGTATATTCTGAGATTTGCCAAATTTTAATTACAACGCAGTATTTTGAGCAATTCAACTCCGGCATGAGTGTCTACCTATACACTTATAATGGATGCGAATGGTTGAAAATATCGGGTCGTTACAAATAGAGCTGATAACAGAAATCGATGAGAACAGATCAAAATTAGTTTAACGTAAACTAAAACAAAAATAAATATTGTATCCATATATATATCTAAAATTTAATATAAAATTTTAAACTTATATTTTAAAATAATATATATATAATTTAAGCGGTAATTGAGAAATTTAAAAATCTATATATTACATAATATATAAATCTTTAAAATTAACATTAAATAACATAAGTTAACACAACATAAAATAACTACCACATACATATATACTGATAACATATGCATACTAAAATAAACAAACTACAACCGATATAAACTAACATATAATCAACTATAACACATACCTTATAACACATAACTTAATATATATATATATAGCATATAATAACTAAACTTATATAAACTTAATATATGTATAAATATATAAAACTACCACCATTATATAGGACCAGCAAAACAATATATATATATATAATATACCTTTACAACAGATATGCAGCCATTACATTGTAACCATGTAATATTTACAGTAAACATATTATATATAACAAATACAACCTATATGCAGAACATATACATATATACTAATCTATAAAAATATATAACTTATGTACTTATAACATTTAAAAATCACTGTTATATACATATAAAATTAAAAGCTGCAAATATTATATACTGTAAATATATATATCCTATACAAAGTAGACATAAATTTCATTTATTATATATACACTATTAACATATAATGTATACTTAACAATATTAGCAAACTGTTGTATATATATATATACCTAAAACATATGTGTAGTTGTAAATATATATATACATCTTTATACAATATATACTGAAATCATAATGTATATACAATTTTGTTCACAAATCGATATATATATATATACACACACACACACAATGAAAGTGCAGCAGTAGCAAGTCTGAGTGCAAGCACAAATATAAATGCAAACAATATATCTACACTTATAAAAATGCAAGATACCGATATCTGTTATATATATATATATTATTCACTACAAAAATCAACATAACAGTATACATAAATCTTTCCTCTTGAATATAACTTGATATATTATCAAATGTATCATATGAACCACCAAGCATAAGCACCTTTACATATAAAATATATATGTTTATTAAAACCCAGACTCAAGTATAATTGCCTATATATATACGAACAAACCGTATATATATAACTTATATAAAATATATATTTTATTTTAAAAGGGAAACCTCCACTCAACGCTTGGAAATCTATATGAAATATATATAAAATCAACTATGTACATATATGCAAATGCAAAACACATATAAATAAATATATGCAGAACGTACATAGATAACAAGATAGATTATATACGTAAACTAAGATATGCATGCACTGCTATATATACGTACAAGGTGGAAACAAGACTGGAAGCTTCGGCTGGTTGATGTTGCGTGAGGAGGCCGATGAAGGAGGAGCTCGGGCTGGTGGGTTCTGGAGTGTGCAAGGGGTTGTAGGAAGAAGGGGCGAAGGAAGTGAGGGTGGAATGGAAGAAGTGGGGTGAGAGAGAGAGGGAGGAGGATCGGAATTGAAGGGTAAGGGAAAAGGGGAGATACGAGTGTAGGCTTCCTTGGAAACAAATATAAAATCACCTTCTTTTTTTTATAAAACGAAAGTGGTAAAGAAAAATAGTAAGAAGGTGAAGTGCATGTCAAATTGGCACAAAGAAGAAAGAGCTTGCATTATTCAATGCAAACGGTATTTACTACGTAATATAATTACAAAAATCAAAGCAAGGAAATCGAACAGACCGAAAAAGATAAATGAACCAGCAAATAAAAATTCAACGTTGGGAATAGAGAAGGTCAAACATTGATATCAGTGAAATAATAAAAGTTTATGACTATTCATTTCAGCTGAGGGAAAAGGAATGGACAGGGAACAAAAAGTTAAAACGAGTACCGATACGGTCCAACGTTTTACGGATTTCGCCGTCCACCGGACGTCGAAACATACATACGAATATACTACGGAGATCAGCACGACGAGAAGATCAAAGCGGAATACAAATATCAGTGATAGGACTATCCTATCAAAAGTCGATAATCGGTATCGAAAATGCTGCTAAAACGCCGGAATTAAGATAAACGGAGCAATAGCAGTTCAAATTTGACGAAACAAAAGATGACGTCTTACTCAAAAAATAATAAACATTTTTTTAATTTGTAAAAATATCCAGGTTTCGAAAATATTTAAATTACATCAAATTGACTGATTTAAATTTAAATAAAATTACACAACAAATAAACTTCCATATTATCAGATGAAAATTTACCATTTGCTATGTTTATATAGACGTATTCCAAATATCAAATATTTATTTCCAAATTTTATTATTTAAAATTTCAAAAAAATTCAGTTAATTCCGTTATTAAAACCGTTAAAATATTCGGTTTGTTACATTAAGAGTTACAAAACTCAACTTTTTATAATTTAACTAAAACTCTTAGCTTCAATTCTTATCTCAATTTGAAAGTTTTCGATTATTTAAATTTGTTGAAAATTCCATTTCATTTCAATAACAGAAAATCAGCAATCAATATCTCAAACAAATGCACAATCAAACTATCCTAATGCATAAGTTATATGTGTCCATAATATCACTTAACAGAAAACTCAAGAACAAAACACCGGGTTTTATTTATTTATTTTTTTCAAATCATTTGAAATAAATATAAATATATATCTTATGTATACCAAATCATACTTTAGGGATTTAAATCGAAATACATTTCACCAAAACAATTGCATAACAAAGCTACCATATTGGCATCCCCCACTCGAAACTCAAAAATGAAAGTCGATGATGTTGCATTCATCACAAAAATTGTTTTCCAATGATATAAGTGAGTTCAGTACTCTCTATTCCTTTAAAATCCTTTGAAAACATTTCTATTCGTAAATACTTCCAAATAATACTAATATTATTTTACAAATCTCAAAAAACCAATTTGGAAAAAACCCTGGAATTTAATTTCTCAAATTCATAGTTTGAATTTCTCTGTAGTTATAAACCATATTTGTATAAGTCACTTTCTTGAATAAAATCATTTCACAAGTGTAAACCTTTGTTCGGATTAAAATAAACAACTTTTATCAAATTCAATTAAATTTTAACCAAACAATGTCGTCGAACACCTTACTGTGAAACTTAATTCATAAGGTGTTTGATTCAATATTTCCAATAAATTAATATCTACTTATCCATGATGAAAAGAAAAATTACCTATAACTAGTTAAACACAATTCAAAAATCAACAACAAATAGTCAATTCTCAAAATTGGCCAAGCACAACTAATCAATTAGTAAATGATAATAATTAAATATTATCATTTTTTTCATACAAACACATCACAAATAACCTTATCAAATTTTATAAATTATTCTTTTATATATCAAATATAATACTAGGTAATAATATTTATTTACTAAATTTCGAAATCAATAAAACATTTTTATAGCATGAACAAATATGCGCTCTCGTATATATATACACTCAACCTCATTCTAGGGTATTATCAACCCTATCTCAAATGAGTTTACCCTACAGGCTTAGATGTTCGCTCAACCTAAGCTCTGATGCCAGCTTTAACGACCCACCTTTTGGATGATTCAAGTCGACAATAAACCACACATGTCCAACTCAAACTGTTCAAAAGACGGATTATCAATGGGTTTTATTCTAAAGAAATAAGATATAGAAGAACAAAATATAATAAATATATAAAAAGTTCATGAAGCTGTTTTACAAAATACATTTGTTTCCGATTTTTCAATATCATCAGAGTTATGCATTTTAACCAACAAAATGAATAGTGCAGTGGAATAATAATAGTAAATACAGTCTTTAACTCCATCTTCATCTTCTAGAAACAAATGTCTTCGAAACACTGAAAAGGCTGACCCAAGCGTAATAAAAAGACAAAACACTTGAGTAAGAAGTAAAATTCTTATGCAAGTTAAACCAGAATCAGGTGAAATATGGGTTTACATAACTTCAATTTTACTTAGGAAATTCATAGAAAAAGTTTCAGAGTTTTCAACACACTTTTAAAATCATTCAATAAAGTTTTGAACATTTACAAGTGGATTTGATAATTTTCACAATTTCAAACAACCACTTCAAGGTTTAAATGTACAAGGTTTTTAAATCATCGAAATAAATACAGGTTCCTTTACCAAATATTCTTCTAATATTCAACTAAAGTTTTTTGAAAGTTCAACTTACTTTACTATTTCCCAAATATCGATAATTCCATTTTAAAGTATAAAATACCAAAACCATTAAATGGTTGAATTTTAAAACATAGATTTCTTTACAAAACATTTTTCTTTTACTATATAAAGTTATAGCAAATTTTAGAAATATATATATTATTATTTAATTTGAATCTAAAAGTTTTATAAAGGAATTTCAAACTATTTTCGAAAATCCGATTTAACCAAATTTACAAAGTTTAATTCTTTATAACATATAATTTCTAATGTTTAAAAATTAAATTTTGAAAAATTTTCAAAGTTTAAAATCCAGTTTGTGAAAACCTTTTAAATTTGCCCATACGGCAATCACATCCCAATAATCGCATTCCTGTCAAAGCAGTGAACAATACATTCAATCAAAATATCATCCATTACAATTTCAAGCAACATCTAAATCAACTAATTTAACATATTTATATATCACAATAGTCATACATCATCAAATGTCGGGGTGTTTAACTAGTAGGGATATTCAATTTCAATGCCAATTTAAATGTGAATTTAGATGTCAATTTAAATTTTATCAATTCAATTTTAGTCAATTCAATTCAAATAGCAAACAATAAAATTTCCCACTTCTAGAATCGGTTTAACTTGCATTATGATTTTTAGTATTGCGTGAGTGGGTTTAATCACTCACCTTTTTAAATGAATCCGAAAATTGGGTTGAAGTGAACAACTATGAATCCAATTCCAAGATAATACAATGCCGATACAAATCCAATGCGACGGCATCCAAATTTGACAACATATGTAAAAGATATGAATTTATTAACATTTCTAATTAATTTGATTAATAAATACTTGATTAGTAATTAAGATTAATTACCACCGCTAATCAAGATTAACGCTAATCCAATATTCCTCAACCTAGACCGCCACGTTCAAACAAACACACCGCCGCCATGAGCCTTCTACCACCGCCAAATCTTCTCCGTTGGAAGCCATGAGCTCGACAACCCCATCGCCGCCGGTCCCATGCTCCATCACGCCACTGACGTCGAGCTTGAGCTCGAAAAAACCCACCGCTGTCGATCTCAATTTCGGCTGCCATAGTTTGCCATAGGCCACTAAACTTCGGCCGTGCATAGCCCTCGACCTCCTCTACCTTTTCTCTTCAGGCGTCACCGCCTATAGATGATCAACAATAGTGAAATCGCCAACCCTAGCTACGCCAATCATAGCAAATTTCCGGTCGCCTTGCTCCTCCGATCGACGATCCAACCGGTCATCATCAACATCTCGCCAAGACGAACACTTCTATAGTTGGCCAATTCGCCTGAAAATGACTCTAGCGGTGCTGATGAATGTGGAACATTGGATTGGAGGGTTTTAGTTCGGTGGGCTTCGCAAATATGAGAGAGAGAGAGACATTATACAACTTTATTACATTACTATTCATCTAAAATCACAAACCCAAAATGAGACGTGCTCGCCAATGTTCCTTGCCAAATATCTCTATTACGGACTCAATGAAAGTGGTCTCGAGTCCTAAAAAGTCCATTTGTGACTATTCGAGGTTTGTTTCATCGATAAAATCAGCTAATCGATTTAATTAGCTACACAATTTCAAATTTAAACGTTACGGTGAACTTCTAATTCCATTTTAGAATACGTTCCAAAAATTTATCGTTTCGTCAACAGTTGATTTCTGATCATTAATTATAATTCATTTCTCTTTCTTTTTAATTAAAGATGTCAATAAGTTTAATTCCAGTTAAATCCAATGTAAGATTCCAAAACAATTCTAATAATAAAACAATCGCTTTCTTTTCATAGTAATTCAAACACATTTATTCAATTTATTGTATACGACAAAATCATACACTACTTGAAATTTATTGTTATTTTAAGAATTCAATTTAAGATCGTAATTTCCATTCTAATATCTTTTCATCAATAAAATCATAAAATTTCCATGTCTAACCATCTTTATTCAATAATTATATTAAATTTAATATTTTTAAATGATTAAAAATACGGGTCGTTATAAAATCCTAAGAATCCTAACTATAGAGTAGTTGCATATAGAATATCCCTAAAATTGGATCGTGCTTGACACCCTAGTCGGGCTTTGGTAGCCTAATGAGTGTTGATCCCCATTTTGATCGCCGATTGATGATGTACAATAGGTCCAAGTAAAGGAAAAATAAGGGTCCATATGTTATAGATGGTGGAATGTCGAGAAGTTCCTGAAGAAGGTATGAAATAGCCACCGTAATTTATGATTGCTTTTTTGGATCTTTGGAAATGGAACGAAGGATGTTCTTAAGATAATATTCAGTACTTTGAGTCCAACCCAATAATAAGAAAATTTTGGTTATTGAGGAAAAGTATAAATTGTATACTTTAAAAGGACTTTTAATGAAAAAGTAAGTATTAAATTTTGAAAGTATATATAAAAGGTCTTGAGAAAGTATATATCTTTAGTTAATTTGACTTTAGTAAAGAATTTTTTTTTAAAGGTTGTTTTCCTTTGAAAAGAAATGATGGAGCAACATAGCTCGAGAATCTTTGTATGTAATGAAAAATTTTAAGGTATAAAAATATTTTATGAGTGGACAATACAATTGGTATGGATTTTGAATAGAGTAAATGGTTTAGAAAAGAAGATAAATTAAGCTGTAAGAGGCTGCACTATAGTAATATAGGGTTGGTAAATTAAGAGAGACGATTGGAGTTAGTGTAGTTCAGGCTGAAGGGTTGATTAGTATGAATTTTAAAATTAAATAAAAAAGTGGTTTAGTTTATTTTAATTAGATTAGGATTTGACATATTTTAATTCAGTGGAATGAAAAGGGGAAACAAAATAATTTTCTATGAATCAATCAAGTTACAAATAAAACATTCTGTTTGAAATAATAAGGAATGTAAATGCAAAGGAAGAAATGTATGAAATATGGAAAGCCGTATTTTGTACTATCTATTTCAATAAAAAGATGAAACATAATTCTTTGTAATTTCATACAAAACATGAACCCTCATTTAAGTGATTCATAGAGAATTATAGCGTTAACAATTCCCGTTGAGGGAGTAGCTCTAATGCATTAAAATATAGGATCCTTAAGTGTAATAAAAAAAGTGTAGTGATTAAAACAAGTGTTGGTAAACTTTATTAAAAATAATACTAGTAATCCGATTAGAAAAGAAAAACCAAGGAAAATACACATTTTCCATTGTTATGCATATTTAATTTAAGACCTTTTAAAAGCCCCCTTTTATGATAATTGAGACTCTGCCTTATATTGGATGTTTGGGAGAGTAGGAAATGTAAAGGAATTGATAA
Organism: Allium fistulosum; assembly: GCA_030737815.1. Classification (NCBI taxonomy): domain Eukaryota; kingdom Viridiplantae; phylum Streptophyta; class Magnoliopsida; order Asparagales; family Amaryllidaceae; genus Allium; species Allium fistulosum. Next base: position 245,048,351 of record CM060902.1, read on the forward strand.
GATGAGAGTTGTTCTTATCTACTATACTTTTTATAAAGTAAAAGTTAAGAAAGGTGTTTTAGAAACATGTAAAGTATGTTTTTGAAAGAAATGGTTTGGTGAATGAATAAGTTTTTAAAAGAAGAACTTAATAAATGAATGAATTAAAAATCTCATATTTTTATGAAATAATAGTCTTTGAAAGAAAAATCCGATTTGATTTTAAATTTAGAATTGCTAACGTTCCCTTTTAAGTTTGGGGAGCAAGTTAAGTTCAAAAATCTTAAAATGTAAATTTTGAAAAGATTAAAAATACCAAGTATTTTTTAATTTAATAAAAGTTTCTAAGTAACACTTTAAAGACAAGATTTTTGAGAATAGATATTTCAAAAAAAATTAAAATTTCATTTTTGAAGAAAAATGATAAAGACCAAGCTAAGATTTTAAATAAAGAGTAGATAGGAATTAGGTGCTAAGTGAGACGGGAAAAAAGAATAAGATTATGAAGGAGATAGTGATGACTACTTTAGGAAAAGTAACAAGGAATCCACGTAAAGGTAAGGAGACTAAAAAAAGCCTAGGAATATTATGTTGATATGTGTGTGACCCATAAAGATGATATTAAATGGCACTTCTATAAGTTTTGAATATGCTTGTAGGAGGCTTATGAATAAAGGAAATACCGAGGATTGAGAAGACTATCAAAAAAATGGAATTAAGAGAAGATAGTAACATATGGTAATGAGATGGTAAACACATATGGAAGATATTGGTAGACTTAAGTTGGGAAAGCAAAAGAGGAAATGAGAAAGATTATTTCCCTAAGCTTAGTTATCATTTAATATGAAGACTGCATAGATTGTATTTCCTATCCATTGCATTGAGAGGAGGCATGGTTATTTCATAATTGGGTATGAAATGGAAGAGATGAATAGACCTTATTCATCGTAAGTAACAAAGGAAGGATAAGATTTGAAGATTTTTTATGAGGGATGGCCTTTTAGGAAGGTGCATTCTAATTGTGGTAGTTGTTAGTAGTGTTGTGCTTTCTTCCAACGTTTTTCTTATTATGGGTTGTAAGCATTAGCCGTTATTGTGAAACTGCGTAAGATTATGGAAACTTCTTTATATGTGTTTTCTATGTGGACCACAATGATTTGAGAAAATAGTAAAAAAGAGATTTTATGAAGTCACTTAACTAATGCATGGGAAAAGAAAATAGTTGAAACTGGAAGTTAAGTAATAAATTAAGAAGGATTTATTTAACTAACTACTAAATAAAAGTAAAATGAAAATGTAGGTTCCGAAAAGAATAGGAATTTTTTGGACGATAAATTTCAGAAGACCGAGGATAGGATTACGGAGTGGTGAGCCATGGGTCAATGTTCATGTTCCTCGAAGAATGAAATTTAAAAATTCAATAGTTTGCTGGTTGATATTAATAAAAAAGAAATTTTTTAAGAACTTAGAAATTTACCGTGTAATTGAGTGGAGTCCGTTATGGATGATGGATGGTTGGCTAAACCCTGATGTTAGAAATGCGGAAAATTATTTATAAAACGTAATTATACATATATTTTGAAAAAGAAAAATTTTACATAAAATTTATTTATGAAAAGTTTTCATTATAAGTAAAATGACTTTGAAAAAAAATACAAATATCTTTGGAAAGATTTTTAAAGCTAAAGATTTTAAATATTAGAAATTTAAAAATACGGCTTGCTGACATTGGGGAATAGTCGATAAGTTGATTAGCGTATATTTTACTACATAGCTATATTTGTGGTAAAATGGATAAGGTGATCAACGAGGAAGTTGTTTTGTCCGTGGAAGGTTTTCTGGAATACCTTGTCAATGAGTGGAAAATTTAAAAAGATGGTTTTTGAAACATCAATATTTTTTAACTTTAAAAATAAAACATTACTTAAGCAAATTGTACATGGGAAAGTAGGGAAAAGGAATGGGGGCATAAGAAACAGAATCCAAGGTATAATGGAAAGAGGTTGCATAAGGGAATGGTGAAAGTATGGAATTCTCCGTCCATACCCTTTCCAAGCATAAGAAAATAGGTTTAGAAAACTGAATTTTTCAAAATTTGGATGTTAGAAGTGGTATGCTAGAAATTTGGATGGTAAGGATTGGATGAAAAATTGGTTGAACAACGCTTCTATCTATAGGAATGTGGGAAGATTTAGGTGAAAACCCATCTTGATTTTTCAAAAAAGTTGCATTCATGTAGAACTTCCAGTATATTTAGGATGCTGGCATCATATTTTCGAAATTAATTTAAAAAGAAATCATTCATATAGGATGTGTAACACCCCAGATTTTTGGTAACAATATTTAGAATATTTAAATAGCTAAATTAAATAAAATAATGTGTTGATTAGGGGATTGAAATTTGATTTTAATTAAGGTGTAATCGTGCAATTTAACAATGAATTAAAATAAGAGTTAAATTGAAATAGAGGAGGGGTAAAATAGGAAAGAGGCCATTCCTATATCCTCCATACCTTAGTCGTGTATAATTTACACGTTCATTTCAATGCAAAATTTTGAAGACTCAAGGCCGGCCACCATTAATAAGGAAAAAGGGGAAAAAGAAAGAAGATAAGCTAGAAAGAAGCTTAAGAAAATCAAATCTATTCATATCTCAATCTCTTTAATCACAAAGGCTAAGGTAAATAAAGTTTAAATCTCATTTTGATAGTGTTTTCGGTTTTAAGATAAATTCCGAATATTTTGCAATGATTTGCCATGTTTTTGAATAATGGAATGAATATATATACTTGATGATGAATTATGGTTTTTCATACTAAATTTATGATATGTTTTAAGATGAAAACTCTATTAAATGACATCCAAATGCCATGCGAATTTTTATGAGGATCATAAATAGTATTTTGAAGATGGGTTTCAATTTTCAGATTTTTCTGAATTTTCATGGAATTAATATGAATTTTTTAGTAAAGAAAATGGTATTTTGGGTTAAAATTATTTATGGGTAAATAATTAATTGTTTGGGTCTTAAATTTTTATATGTTAGAAAACATATATAAAGTGATTTTCTGGAATTTTTCTAGATTTTTCCTAAGTGTTTTAATGGTTATATAAAATTATTTAAGGTATGGGACTTAAATGTTTTATATATTTTAAAATGGAGAAGAGGCTTTTTGTAAATAATTTGAATTCGTTATTTCTGGAAAATGGCAGCACTTTTGAAAAAGTAATATGGCAACCAATCAGATTTAGACAAACAAGGCAAGTTAGGTACAAAAGAATAGTTTAAAAGTACAAATAAATATGTTTTTCACTATTTCGTCTCCTCGGCATCAGGTTCCGCCTCCATACTATCGCCTCCGACACAGTCGAAACCAATGCATATGGTATCAGGCAACTGGTATGCAATGAATTGGATGTGGGCGAAAGGGATAGGTTCGAAACCAAGTGGTTTTGAAGGGGTTGAAGCTTTATTTTGGTTTTAAAGAAAAATGCGCCTGCTTGCTTTCGAATAAGATGCTTTTGACTTGCTTGGGTTTCGACTAGGTCAAATGGTTTAAAAGGAAATGGTTTCGATTGGGTTGCATCTTTGTTTTAAATGAATGCTTTCGACTAAGTCAAAACATCTAGCTGCCGCCTTTTTGCCTTTCGACCCAGTAGGTTTCGAAGGGGTTGTTTTGTTTTAGAAAATCTGCCCACCTCTCCAATGCTTTCGAAGGGATGGTTTCGACACCATCACTTCATTACTTAGGAAATGGTTTCGAAACATATGCTTTTGACTTAAATGTTTTTAAGACTCTTTTTCTACGTTTGAAGTAAAACCCAAAATGGTTTCGAAAGGGATAGTTTTAAATGGTTTCGAAGCAGATGCTTTCGACTATAATGGGTTTCTGATCCTTTTTCTCTACTTGAAGGCAGAATCCAAATGGTTTCGACCGAGACGTTTTCAAAAGGTTTTGAAGGAGTTTACTTTAAATGGTTTCGAAAGGTTTCCGCATGTTTTAATTGAACCCAAAGTGCTTTCGAAAGGATTGAGTTTTGAAGCTTTCGAAAGCTATTATTGAATGGTTTCGAAAGGGGTGGTTCCCCAAGGTTTCAACAGAGTTGAAAAGGAAGGTTTTTCCTATGTTTTAGAAAGGCAAGGTCTAAAAGGTTTTAAAGGAGGATGTCTAATGTTTTAACGCATTCGAAGGAAAGACTTTTATTGGTTCTGAAATAGTTACTTTCAATGGTTTCGAAGGGGTTACCTTCAAGGGTTTCGAAAGGGTGTTTAAAGAATTTAAACATAGATTTCAAATGTATTGAATAAGCAATATAGCCTAAGTATTTTCAAGTTAAAAAGGGTTTTAACTTGTTTTGGAAGGATATTAAATCCTCATTAAAATTCATCAACATTATTTTGAGTAAAGTATATATATCATGGAAAAATGGCTTAGAGTAAAGCTAAAGATATATTTTCCTTGTATATATATGATTTGAAGGACTAAATCATTTTGGAAAGGTTTTCAAGGAAAATTTAAAGGGTAATCAACACTAAGTAAAGGATTCGGACAGTTAGTCTATTTTGATTCAGACAGTTAGTCCAGTTTGCGGGCAGTCAGCCCAGTTATATGGACAGATAGTCCATCTGTAGCATAATGGACCTTGCTATTGTTTTCCGAACAGTTAGTCCTTTTTTTGTTAGCACAAGGGACATGGCTAATATTTTATGGGCAGATAGTTCACATATTACCTGTTTTACGGATAGATAGTCCATTTATTAGAATAAAGGATATTGTTATTTTGATATAATTAGTTTGATTAACCGGTTTGGATGCAGGAAAGGAATTGCAAAATATATATGTTTTGAAAAGGATATTAGTGAGGGGAAACCTGTTCCGCTAAGCGGCGTGGTCTCATTTAATATCAGTAAGCCGAGATGTAACAAAATTATTCACACCAGGCTTTATGTCTAACTCGTAGTTTTTGTTTCCCCTTAAACCCTCGGGTACTCAAAATTGATTTGAGTAGGCTAAGGGTTGAGGTTTTCAGGTTTTGATATTTTGGCAAATAAAGCTTCCGAAGACGAGCAGGTGGCCGATGGATAGCTAATTAGAAATAAAGATCATTCGGTTTATTTTTCCACTATGTATATTAAGTCAGATATGACTATATTTCTCTGATCAACCAAGGGGGCATCGTTATATGTCGCTCTTGGCGTAGTTTTGTAATGATTAATTGATCTTTACCTGGGAAACAGATATGGGATTATGTAATTTGAATATGAATTTGTTTGAAAAGTAATTAGTAAAATGCTTGTTTTTGAAAAGTGAATATTAGGCTCGGGTCCCTAATAAGTTTCAAAATACATAAAAACCCCAGTAAAAAAATGTATGTAAATTAGGTCCCTAGAATTAAGTTACTAAGTAATTGCATATAGTTATGCAATTATTCATTGAATAATTGCAGACATTTATGCAATTATATCCAAAAGTTGCATAAATTCATATAATTTTTTGGTGAATAATTGCGGAAATTTCCGCAATTTTTTTGGTGAATAATTGCGGAATTTTTCGCAATTTTTTGGTGAATACTTGCGGAAATTTCTGTGATTTTTTGAAAAAATTGCTGAAATTTCCATAATTTTTCAGTGAATAATTGTGGAAATGTCTGCAATTTTTTTATATAATTTCATAAATGTCTGCAATTATTCACTGAATAATTGCATAAGTGTATGTCATTATTCGGTAACTTAATTCTAAGGATCTAATTTACAAACTTTTTTTACTGGGGTTTTTGTGTATTTTAAAACTTATTAGGGACTTGTGCCAAACTGTCCCTTTTGAAAATCTGTGATTGTTTTCATATTCAAGTGCTTCTGATATCGTGGATACCATTAACATAGCCGTATTTTGTCACCAGGTTAATACTATAGATGACTGCAGCATATGTAGTGCTTATCTTTTGGCCTCTAGATATGGATATTACAGGATGCGTTAATTAGAAATTATTGTTCATGTATATCGTATGTATTGTGAATCACTGCACAAATATACATGGATTATTGGAAAATTAGTTGTAAACTAAGTGATTGTTAGTGTAGAATGGTTGTGCGATGGTTTACATGATCGAACCCTTGTGGAATTTCGAGGACGAGGTTCTGTTAAGGAAGGAAGAATGTAACACCTCGCGTTTTTACATTCATTAATTAAAATAAAAATTAATTAATAAATAATAAATTGTGAAAAATGGAAATTTTACAAATGTTGGAATTTGGCCGTGAGATTTATACCATTGGATTCGTGAGAATTTTCTGATCAATTTTCATATATAAACTTTTCCAATCGAAGTTCAAATGAAAAAGCTATTAGCGCTTGAATTTTCGTAGTTGGAAACAATTATAAATGTAATTCAGGAAATAATTTAAAGTTAATTAATGATTGACCAACAATGTTAAAATTAACAGTAACTTAACATTTGAGAAATACAATTAAGTTAAGAGACAATGTTAATTAACATTAATTTGACAACAAGAGAAAGAAATCAACAAAGGAATCAAACGCATCAAAATACGTCGAAATGGCCCGTATGGGTCAACTGTGACCTACCATAGGTCGACCATGAGCAGTCGACCATGGGTCCAAGGTGGTCGACCCGAAGGATTTTGAAGGCGGCAGTTAGTTTTGGCCATGTGGCCCGGATCTAGTTCAATTCCATCCGACGGTTAGCGCTGATTTAAACTCCTATAAATTAAGACACACGGTTTCACTTCGAAATCATTATTTTTCTAATGAGCACAAAAGCTCTATCACTTCCTCTTCTCCTTGTAAATTCTAAATAAACAGAAATAGAACAGATTGCACGTATATAATTTGGAGAAGAATAAAGAAGGACAGAAGATAGAAGGTAGATTCAAATCAGGTCGCTACATCGAGGGTAAACTTTTAGATCTAGTCCTAATTAATAAATCAAAATCTACATCTATTTTCCCTAATCCAATTTCTAATGATATCTATATAAATATTGTCTATGGATCCGAATAGGGAGTCAAAAAGTGGAGAATACCAATAATAGGGTCAGATCTGGATTAAATCTAAAGATTTGGGAGCGCTAACTAAGGTGAGTGAGTATATTATATATTTTTATATAATACTAGATTATATTGTTGCAAATTTATTCCTATAAGTTTGAGAACTGAATTTAAGTTGCAATGAAATCATAAATATGAAAAGTTCATATATATTTCCTATAAAATTACATAATGATTAGTTTTAATTCTGCAATAGCGTAATGATTATTTTTATTTATGTAATTACATAATGATTAGAATTATTAATTTCTACGTCAGATTTATTAACTGAAAATATAATTAATTGAGATTCCATGTTATTTGATGTTAATGAATGGGATTGAAAATAAAGCTAACTTGACTTTTGGGATTTTGGTGATATTTTAGTTTATTGGAATGTATTTTATTAGAATTGGATTTCCATGTATTATCAAATTCAAACTTAACAAAAGCATGATGTTTGAAATGGAAAGTAATCAATATATACTTTTAAAAAAAAGAGATGTATAACTAGAGATGATAACTGTATTTTATACTATCAATTTCAATAAATAAAAAAGAATTCCTTGTAATTACAAACAGTGCACAAACCACCTCTTTATGATAAGATATGAAAATTTACTATGCAACAGTTTAATTGTAAAAGTTTTATTCTAATTTATTAAAATATAGTAAACCCAAAAAGTGGAATATTAAAATAAGAATGTAGATTAAAGGTTAATAAAATGGAAACTAATGAAAAGGTAATTCTTGATTACCGAAAAGAAAACGAAATAAGAATTGGAATAGAAATAAAGGGCTAAACTAATGAATGTTGTAGCAACGATATTAATGCCTGAAATTGAGAAGTGATAAATGAAATTAATGAAATAAAAGATAAACGCATAGTGAGACTTAAGACTTAAAGTCAGACATAAAAGATATTGTGGCAATAAAGAAAACAAAAGGAGAATAAGTGTACATAAGTCTAATATATATATATAAGTAGCCTTGGATATGCATTTATGATGGTTGTGAATAAATATAAATTTTCTGTTATAATTATAATGGACCAATGGCAGAAGGTCGTTAGACTGGGTCGGCATGCTAAAAATATATCCAGCCAATAGGACCCATGGTGAACGTACGGTTTCGCACTAGAGAGGTACCCCTAGGTCTGGACTGTGCTTATTGCCTTGGTTATACATTTTCTATTATAATTATGTTGAATACATGGTCAAATTAGGTTTACTTCAAAGTTTTTAAGTAAAGGTTTTGCAATCTAAATGGACGGTGAGTGAGATCAGACTTATGCAACATTCTTCGGAAAGTCTTGTCTGCTTAGGTACCAAAACGAGTTGCAACAAGCGTACGTAAAAGGCCGGCATACTTGGGTACCTATAGGGTAGGAGTTTCCTATTTATCGAGCTAGTCATTGTTCTCTTATGGTCAATAGGAAGGACATGGTTGCACCTAACTGATCTCTTCCAACTATCAGGATTGATTTAGTTGCGTTATGCTATGCCATAGTTTTTTGTTAGTGTGTTTGATTAGGTAAGGCTAGTTAATCCATAGAAGGTTCCTTCAAAACATAGATGGGGTGGTGTGCGTGGAGCCTAAAATCCAAGATAAGAAGCAGAATAGGGTACGAAAAAGCTTGGCGTACGTGATGAAAAATCTCCGAAGCATTAGGACCTTATGGACTAGAGGTCATGGACAGAAGGTCGTTGGTGCGCACGATAGGATCTCCCCAGTGATACGATTGCGAAGGATCTTTACGAGGTGCTAAGCGACTGATACTAGTGGGGATAGTATCTAGGTTCATTAGTGAACCTGGGTGTGTGTGTGTGTGTGTGTATAGACATAGATCTACAGGGTGTGGATAAGTATGGTTTGTACGTAGCAAAGGAGTCGTAGCGAGTAATAAAATCTAACATAACAGAAAATAGTGAACAATCGACATAAGCTAGTGTTATGTATAAGATGTATAATTTTTCAGTCACCAAAATGATGTTCCGGCCCACTCCTCATTACAACCCATAGGATTTAAAAGGGTAGTTACGGTGTTGATTTGGAGTTGTTGTCTGCCTGAGGCCCCTGACAATTGAGTTGCAATTTTTGGTTAGTAGTTATATTGATCTATCATATTTTCATATTTCCGATGTGAGTTATTACCATTAGTGCTATGATATATTTTCCTTTTGCAGGATACCAAACCAACGATCTGTATTTTAGTGTACTTGGGTTTTCGGTTTAGCGAAAATCTGGACACACTGAAGTGTGGGTTGTTACATTCTTAATTCTCAAGATAGAAATGAGTTTCCATACCTCAGAATTTGGTGTTAAATATGAAAATAACATTTACCATACCAACATAAGTTAAAAAGATCATTTATAGATAATTCTTCCCTTTTATAAAACACCATTTAAAAATCTCTTCCTTATTAATAAAATATCATTTATAAATCTATTCTTTTATACAATATTTTATATAAAACACTTCACAAATTCTTATTCCAAAATACCGATGTCTTCTTTTATAAACATAATCACTTTATAATAAAAGATAAACTCATTTATTTTCCCTAAAACTAAACCTTATTATTATATTAAATTTCTTGTAAAATAATTAATTCCCAAAATACTTTTACATCATTTCCAAAAAGCTTGGAGTAAAATATAAAAGTACAAAAAATATTTTTAAATAAAATATTACAAAAAATCCAAAAAATAGATTTAAACATCATTTTCCTAATAAAAACCATTTAAAAATCAAAACAGTGATTAATAGTATTTCAAAATACTATACTAAGGCCAATTGGTAACAAAACACTTAACCAATGCTATTGCTACCTTTATTACTAAAACAGTTCAACTTTTAACATATATCAATGTCATATCCAATATGCCAACTATCAAACTTTTAGCATTTAATAATTTATATAACAAATATATAACTAAAATTTAATTCAATAATATCGAGGAATCCGGATTTGCCTTCAAAATTCTCTGTATTTCATTTTATATGCCATTTGCTTTTTAATGAGGAAATCAACCAAGCCAAACAAATAATCAGTCAAACACAAAAACAATAATTTTTATCTACTATATATCATTATAGTATTTAATTAGAGGTGAGATAACCCACCAAAATTATAGCAGACACTTAGGCATTTCAGTTTGATCGATGTTCAGTTTTAGCTCAAAATTCAACTTGCTCCAAATTCGATGAAATTAGTTCCAACGCGCAACACAAAAGATCGCATCTCGATTGGACCTCGTATGAAATAGTTATTGATTTTTTGAGTTATAGAAATTATAATATAATTAAATAGTTTAATTACATTTCTTAAGTCTAATAGTTCACCCAAACTCCTTCTTCCCTAAATCCAATCCTTATTATTCATGCATGTACATGCACTAAGGTCTATCGTGCACCACATCCTCCTCGACGCCCCGCATCATGAAATCAAAATCGGACTCCACCATCGAACTTTTCTCCATGTGAGCATCACATCTCTCACCATTACGTTGAACTCAATCCTTTCCCTCAAAATCTGACCCGACGCCCTCACTTCGGCCATGCGACATATCGTGATACCCTAGCGACCACCGCACCTCAACATACTCCACCTGAAGATGCTCCTCCACACCACAAACCCAGATCCAAACTCCAATTCGCATAACTCTGCCTACATCACCTGTTAACAGGGTTTTTGACCCATCAAAAGCTAATAGAAGTTAGAACGCTAATACAAAGACAGAATGACGTGAAACTTGGAAATAACACTAAGAAAGACTAAAGAAAGAACTCATGAAAGTATGAACCAAAAACGAGCTATGTCCCTAATTCGGCCCGAGTTAAGGAACCTCAATTAGGTACCAAATATAGGAGTTTGACCTTGGCACCTTCATACTTGGCACAAGTGATCTACTAGTCATCTTATGCATATTCGTGGAGTTTCATAGATTTCCAAAGAGCTCATCATCAAGAATGAAGATGTGGCAATCCAAACGATAGGATAATTCAAGTCATGGAAGAACGATGATCAAAACTCATCAATGACTTACCAAATTACATGGAGAGCATCTAAATGAAGCAAGAAACTCAACACAAAAGAGTTTGATTACCTAAAGTCTAAGGATTAGATTATGTACCGAATTAAGGATCTTAATTCGGAATCGAATCTAGCCCTTAACTCGAGTGGTGACCATTTTCCTTGTGCTATCTTGGATTACTTCCTAGACTTATGTAGTAGCGGACTTCTGATACAATATGGCTGCTACCACTATGAATACAAACCTAAGAGCAACTAAGATCTGCTCTGGTTTTTGCCATTACTGCGCGGAAGCCCTACCATTTCTTCAACTCTTTCTCTATTCCATAGTCGCCAAGGTAGCTTCTTTAGGCAATTCTTGGACTTATAATCTGTCTAACACTTGTAGTGACTAATTCTCTTTCAATCTCCTTGTAATCTTATTTTGTCAAGATCAAACCGTAAGCAAAGTTATAAAGTGGCTGTAGGCTTGGTTAACAGTCGAACCACTATAAAAATCATGTCTCCTATTTACTTTTCTTTGATTTTATATTATATTGGCTCTGTTCTTACAAGGCTGGTGGTTTCACATCATACTCCATGGTCTTGTACATTTTTGTGCTTTCATCGAGAGCAGTGAACTCAGGCTTAGATCTAGCTCTCCAGTTTGGATTGGATAGGTCCAGAAGTTAGATTCAAAAATACTACTTTGAAAATAGTTTGAAGACTTGCCGTTGAAGATCAATGGCGAGAAGAAAGAGAACAACTTCTGGGATATCTACCCATGCAACAATTGGTTGTAATTGGACCAAATCGCAAGCAGGTTGAAGTCAACAAAAACCACCAACTTACCAACAGGAGTTAATACTGGAAATAAGGTACCGGAATCTTCTACTCATCATGAAGTTGTGATGAAAGGTGAATTTAACTAGATGGTTGATCGGCTTAACCAAAAGATGGCTAATAGCTAAAAAGATCTTATGGACAAGATAGACATTTTTCTAGCGCTACAACCACCAACTGCCCCAAGAACCAAGCTGGAAACCATGGAGACTATGGAAAAGGAAAATTCCTTCGTCTCAGGCTTGAATAGGAGGGATGGAAAGAAAAAGCAAATGGAGATAACTGGAGGAGCGACTGGAATTGTTATTAAAGGTAATGGAAGTACCCCTTCTGCTGTAGGACAACCTACCGCAAACCTCAACCATGGAGCAAAGGCTCCACAAGGGAATATTGCGATGCTTCTCTACAATTCTGAAGATGACATGTAACTTAATACTAAAGGACTAGAATTAAATGTTGATATAAATAGACAGAATGTCGGAAAAGAAGTCCAAATTGCCGCTACTAGGCCAACCACGTGCCAACGAAATTCTACAGGAGTTGTTCTCCCGAAGAATGGAGAGCCTAGGCTTCAGCTAGCAAACCGATGCCATTTACATAGCCAAACGCTTCGTTTAGCCCTTAACAGTCGACCTGTCGACTACCGAACTAGTGAGGCATACATAGTACACATGGTCAAACACTTGATGAAAGAAAGTAAGGGCAGAAAAGACGACGACTGGGGTTCTGCACCGAGCCGAACTACATTCACTAAAAACATCCTAAGGAAGGAATAACCTAAGAAGTTCAAACTGCCCACTATACCAACCTATAATAGGATGACGGACCCTAGACCACACTTGTACCGGTAACAGTTGGCACATGGACGGAGCTCGGGCAACGGATGCAATCCGTTGAAGATGTTTCCCTATCTTCCTATTGCTGTTGCTTTAATATGATTTACCAAACTTCCACCAAGATCAATTTCTATGTCTGATAAGTTGCAAGGAAATTCTTAGAATAGTTTAGGCTTCACATGGCACAGCCAAAAGATGTGATGTCTCTATCTTCCCTTTTTCAGAAAAGGGACCAAATGAGTCATTAAAAACCTTTATGATCTGGTTTAATACCGTGGTTACTGAAGTGAGCAATCCTAATGAAGATATGTTATTGATAGCCTTAGTCCGAGTTATCCATCCAAACATAGATTTTGGATGATGGATTAAGATGAAACAACCAACCAACATGAAGGAGTTCAACTGGAAGGTGAGTCGGTAACTAAGATTGGAAGAGGCAGACACATTGGAGGGAAAAACTGCAAGTGTGCAACCGAAGGAGATAATTCAGAGTAATGTAGCGGTAAACTAGGATGGAAAAAATTTTGGAGCCACGTTAGGAAATGTGGGGAAAGATAGAAATCAGAAAAGGAAAAAACCAGAACACTAGTATGCGTGATGGGAATGGAAAGCGAATCTAGAACATGAGATCCGAGGAGTATACACCGTTGAACAATATCCCAGAGAACATCTACCTTGCAACTCAGGGAACTGAGCGATACAATAAGCCTCCCAAGAAGGAAGAATTTGAACGATAGAAGCAATCAGGGAAGTTCTACCGCTTCCACGAGACTCATTGGCATAACACGAATGAGTGCCGACATCTAAAAGATCTGATTGAGGAGTTGATTAGGAACAACAGGCTCTAGCGGTACGTAAAGAAATTGCAAAACTCTGACCAGCCTGCTAGACCTCAAGTTCAAAGTACTCAACGGAACCAACCTAAACCTAGCAGAGAAGGATCCAAACAGACAGAACAGAGACTACTTATCAGCACTATTTCCAGAGGACCTCACCCAACATAGAAAAGGGTAGGGGAGATGGAATAATACGCAATTTCACTAAAGCACGCTCCGAAAGAAACTTGTTTTGCGATTGAATATAGTGCCTCATCCAAGCAACAAAGGACACTTACTGATGATATACTATTTCGAAAACGAGACACTAAAGGAGTAGATGCGTCGACTCTCGACCTGATGGTGGTAACTATTGAAATTGGGTAGGTAGTTGTACGCCGAGATCAGGTGGATAGAGGAAGTTCTATCAACATCTTGTTTCGACATACGTTCGATCAGATGAAGATCGGCATGAAGGATGTTTCTGCATGCCGAATGAAAATCCAGGGCTTTACGGGAGAACCAAGGCAGCCAGTCGGGACGATTGACTTGCCTGTTGAGCTCGGGGAAGGAGAACGAAGGGTGGTTCTTATCCAAACCTTCATAATCGTGGATGAAATGTCAGCTTACAACGCTTTCTTGGGTCGACCAATCCTTTCTTATTTTAGGATCGCTTTGGCTCTATAGTGCCTTACCATGAAATTCCTGAGCGAGAATAAAGTTGGAGTTATAAAGGGAGATCAAATGTCACTAGAGAGTGTTATGTCATTGAGTTATGTGAATCGAAATGAAAGGAAAAGAGAAAGAATGTTGGGAAGTATCTCCACATTCGCAAACTGTTAGCAAAGCAATTACAGAACCACCCCAGGCTTAGGGACCATAGTCGTTTCAATAAGGCTTTGGACCATAGAAAGAAGAGTTCAAAGGTGGAACGGACGGCATCGGCTGATATTATGGTGTTAGTCCCTATCGATATGGATGACCCAACTAGAGTCTTAAAAATAGGGTAACAACTTGGGATCAAAATGCAACAAGAATTGATCAAATTTCTTCGTGACAACCTAGATGTGTTCGCCTGGATGCATTCTGATATGTGTGGGATATCGTCTGAGGTAGCGTGTCAAGAACTTAATATCGATCCCAAGTACAGTCCAGTAAGGTAGAAGAGACATAGCCTGGGTCCGTAGCGATGCACTACACTAAAGGAAGAAGTGGATAAGTTGCTGGCTAATGGCTTGATCTGTGATACAACCTATCATGAGTGGATGTCGAATCCAGTTCTAGTTAAGAAGTCCAATGAGGAATGGCAAACTTGTGTTGATTACTCTGACCTAAACAAAGCATGTCCAATGGAAAGTTTGACGCTACCCAGGATTGACAGCCTAATAGATGGAACTGGAGGCCATGAACTACTCTCATTCATGGATGCCTACTCAGGGAACAACCAGATTATAATGCACGAACCTGATCCTGAGAACACTAGCTTCATCACCGACCTGGG
Source organism: Allium fistulosum (assembly GCA_030737815.1). Classification (NCBI taxonomy): domain Eukaryota; kingdom Viridiplantae; phylum Streptophyta; class Magnoliopsida; order Asparagales; family Amaryllidaceae; genus Allium; species Allium fistulosum. The sequence goes on from CM060902.1 coordinate 245,063,389, forward strand.
ATTATATTGCTACCGAGTAATGTCATTCGTCTTGAAGAATGCTGGGGCAACTTATCAATGGTTGATGAACATAATGTTCAAGGTTCAAATCGGACGAACAATGAAAGTCTATGTGGACGACATGCTAGTTAAATCATGTGTGTCAGGAAATCACTTGGACAACCTCTCGAAATGTTTGAGATTCTTTGGATGTATGGAATGAAGCTTAACCCACTGAAGTATTCTTTCAGCGTAGCTTCTGGGAAATTTCTAGGTTTTATCGTGAATGCTAGGGGCATTAAAGCTAACCGTGAGCAAATCATCGCCCTACAGAACATGACAACCCCTACATCCAAAAAGGAATTGCAAAGTTTAAATGGAAATTTTATAGCGCATAGCTGATTTATTTCCAAAACAACAGGCAAGTGTATACCGTTCTTTGATGCATTGAAGAAGGGTAACAAGAATTTTGGATGGAATCGGGCCTACCAAACCGCCTTTGAGCAATTATTGCAACATATAGAGACGCCACCGGTTTTGTCCAAACCGATGGATGGGAAGACCTATCCATTTATCTAACCATGTCAGCTCGTGCCCTGAGTGCAGCATTGATACGTGAAGTAGCTAGGATTCAGGAACTCATTTACTACATCAGTAAGCGATTCACCAGAGCCGAGAAGAAATATTTGAAGTTTGAAAAACTAGCCTATTGCCTATTGATCACGTCAAGGAAGTTACGCCCATACTTTCAGGCTCACCCAATCAAAGTGTTGCCGGATAAACCTTTGAAGTAGGTATTGTACCGCTTGGAGACATCAGGACAACTTCTTAAACGGAACATTGAGTTGATTCAGACGTCACTTATTGCCCTAGAAGGGTAATCAACGGACATGCATTGAAAGATTTTATCACTGAGTTCACAATATGAGATGGCGAAGAAGAAAATACTCCAAAATTAGTGTCACAGTGGAAACTATTTGTCGATGGAGCATCAAATGATTTTTGCTTAGGAGCTGGAGTCATTCTTGAAACTCTCGAATGATGATCTGTTTTCTATGCTATAGGGTTAGAGTTCCCTGCTACTAACAATGAGGTAGAGTACAAGGCATTAATAGCATGACTGAAAATTGTGAAGGAGTTAGGAATAAGGGCTGTGCACATCTACAGTGACTCTCGGCTAGTTGTCTTTCAGGTGAAAGGAGAATATCAGGCAGAGGGGGCAAGCCTTGCCCCTTATATGTTAAAGGCATAGGAATTGCTGAATGACATTGAACACTAAACTAAAGTCATATTCCGAGAGAGCAGAATATGAAAGCAAATTACTTAGCTAAACTAGCCAGTTTCGGAGAAGCACAATTGATGGGGTTGGTTCCGGTTGAGATGCTGATGGCTCCTAGCATAGATCAGATGGACATTGACTGGATTCTAGAAACTATAGAAGAAGAGGAATAATGGATGACACCGATCAAAGACTATCTGCTCGAAGGGACACTCCCCAGGGATCAGAATAAGAGGAACAAGCTTCTTCGAAAGGCGCCGCGATTCATTCTACATTATGGAGTGCCCTATAGGAGGGAATTCTCCGCCCCCTTACTCAGATGTGTAACCAACAGCGAAGCCAAGAGGATCTCCGGGAAGTCCATGAAGGCACCTGTAGAGACCACATCGGGAGGCAGACACTAGTAAAGAAGGTCCTCCACTATGGATAGTTTTGCCCACCAGTCTACCGAGATGCAGCAGACCAAACTAGACGTTGTGATCAGTGCCAGATATTTGCCAAAATTACGAGAACGCCATCCATAGATATAATGCAAATGGTCAGCCCATGACCATGTGCAATCTGGGGAATTGATCTAATTGGATTATTACAAATAGCTAAAGGGGGAGCCAAACATGCTATCATCGTAGTTGATTACTTCACCAAATAGGCCGAAGCGGAATCGCTGGCCACCATCAGTACTAAGAAAGTAATTAACTTCATTACTGAACATATTATTTTCAATTTTCGAGTACCACAGAAAATCATTACGACAATGGAACTCAATTCGAGGGTGCCAAATTCAAGAACTTCTGCGAGCATTTCCGGATCTAGAAGAGCTTCTTCATGGTGACACACCCATAAGCAAAAGCAAGTAGAGGCAGTGAACAAAATATCCACTATCAAGAAACAGCTGACAAAAGCTAAAGGAAATTGGGTTGATGAACTTTTGCTTGCACTACGGGCTTACAGAACGACTCATAAATCAACGAACGGGCACTCACCTTTTGGCTTGGCATACGGTTCAGAAGCTATGATTTCGATGGAACTGAAAGTCCCCTCTCATCGGAGATGACACTTCAATCAAAGTGATAACAAGCAGCTCCTGCTCGAGTCGCTTGATCAAATCGATGAGAGGCAGGAGGAAACTGAACTATGGACTGTTGCTTACCAAAAAAGGGTAGCGCGACACTTCAACTCCAAGATTCACAACCGTACCTTCGAAGTGGGGGATCTTGTCCTAAAATGAATTTATCCCACTACGGAAGCACTTGGACCAAATTGGAAAGGACCCTATGTGATCGGCCAGAAACATGGAGACAGAACTTTCAAGCTAACAATGGTCGACGGAATTCAGATTCCACATGCTTAGAACAACGACTCACTGCAGCACTATTTTATTTTGTTATATTTCCTATATTCGCAAATAGGCCTCCCAGGGACACTAGGGGCATTGTAAATAGGCAGGATTTTCCTTTCTCTTTATTTTATCAATAAAATCATTTTGGCTTCTTGAACCAATGGAAACGTGTTCATGTAAGTAACCTACTGAATCGACGAGGTTAGATCAGCTCAAGAATCATCCACTCGCTACATGGACTGGTGGACATCCAAGTACGCTCCATCTACATGATTTTTGAACTAATGGAACTGCGTTCAAGTAAGCTACATGCTGAGTCGACGGAAGAAAATCGACTCAAACCACCGGATCGATGGGAAAATCGATCCCTACCTCCTAAGAACTAGTATTCCTCCATCAACACCAGGATGGCCCAACCCTCGCATGCATCTATATATCCTGCCTCTCTTCTCAAACCAATGGAACCGCATCCAAATAAGCTTCCATTCATTTTGTCGTTTGAACTAGTGGAAAGGCATTCAAGTGCACTCGATTCCTTTGCTTCTTGGGTCGGTGGAACTATGTCCGAGTAAGCATGCACTCTTTTTACCGCTTGAACCGGTGGAACTGCATTTAAGTGCACTCTATCCCTTTGCTTCTTGGGCCAATGGAACCGCGTTCGAACAAGCATCTACTTCATTTGTCGCTTGAACCAATGGTAACGCGTTCTAGCACACTACAAATCATCGATATTAATTTGGTAATATCGTCTATTTATCAAAACCTCCTAAGTACTGATGTTGCTCTCGTAACATCGAGAAATTTATCAGTTGCAGGATTGGTAGAAACCAGTCCCCGCCTCCCAAAACTCAACAATGGCTAGATATCGGCAACGTCGAAGGAAAACCCAAGGTTTTGAGTTGTCCACATGTCCCAAGAAATAGAAGATGGTATGTGGATAGAACCTCAATACCAAATTTGGAAGAAATAAACCATATCAAAAGTACAAGATGCTCGGAATCAAACATTCAAACTATAAGTTCCTAGATATAGGAGTTGTAATACATCTTTGACTTGGGGCAACCAGAGAGTAGCTCGGAGTACCTGGTCCAATAACAAGTGTTCGGAGTAAGCAACCCCGTGGAGTATGGGGCACACACACCAACACTTGGCCACAATAAGGATCATTCCACAGTTCTGTCACGCCGAATAAAGAATTTTGGCAATATCAACAAAGCTGAGTAAAGTAGTAAACTAAATAACTGCAAGTTACAGTATTTACACCATTCACATGCAAAGAATTGCAGTAAATTAACACATCATATATAACACAGATGGTATATGAATACGCATAGTGCATAGAACGTATAAAGTACATAGAATATATATAACAGTAGAAATACTAGTCTTTTCATTGCTTATATCACTTTATGTATAGAATCAAACAGCACGGGCCGCTCTCGCACAATGTCGGCCTATTTGAACACCAAAAAGCAAAAGTACAGACTCCATTGACACAAAAACAAAAGAAAGGATGCTAAGTACAGACTCTATACTTGTACAAAAGGCTCAAAAAATCAAAAGACACATGAACAAAGGACCACCAAAACCCGGCCCCACAAATGCTCAAGCCCGTCACTTCTTTTCTCTTTTATTTCCTCCTTTGCTGCATGCACCTAGACGGATCAGAATCTTCTTCTTGCCATGTTTATCGATACTTCCCCTTATAGAGGGATCAGACCCCTCTGATCCTCCAATGACCACACTTTTTTCCTTGGGCACCTTCAGCGTGATCGTAGTGGGAGTCTTGCGCTTCCACTCCACTTCTCCTTCTTTACCTCCAACCCTTTACTATCTTCCTCCAATCTCTCCACCATTGTCGTCTTATCAGTCGGTCCCAACTCGCCTCATTGGCGGATGCAGAGACATCCTCTTGGTTCTACAGTGCTCCTATCTTTTCCGAATCTGGCCTAGGCTCGAATCTCGAAACTCGGATCGTTCCAGAAGCCACTGTGAAAATGGTGGTAGAAACAGTGAAAATAGCAGTACCTCTCGAGCCCTGTGTAGTCGGAGGAAGAGGCGTAAAAGATGGCCAACCTATAATTTCGTAAAGGGAAGTGAATAATTTAGAGAAGGACTCCGGAGTAAGTTGAATTGTCTGGAGCATCAAAGAGACGAGAGAAATACATGATCCGGGAGTTTGGTCATGAACTTGAACTTCGAAAGCTTCACCACCGTTCCTTATCTCGGAGGGTCACACTATAGCTGGAACTAGGTATGGCTCACTCAAGGCTTCAGATGTCCCATGGGTATGGGTGGCCTCAGAAACAATCACCATGGATGTCGGGATGGATGCCGCTTACTCTTTAGAAGTAGGAATAAGTGTTTGGTGCTGACCCGAAGAGCTTGGGCAACAAGAGCTTTTGCTGCAACATCGACAACTTCCTTCTCCCTCTCTTCTCGAAGCATAACTTTGCCAATGGCTAGGAAATCTATGTTTTTGAAACTCAAATAGTCCGCCATCAGCTCTTCTTCTGAACACGTACCAACAGCTTGCTCTGACCTGACCAACACCTCCTCACATACCATAAGAAGGGTCCAAAGGTTGGTTACACCAAGCCCTTTCAAGCTCCCCTTATGCATCACACAACTGGTGTAGAGGTAGAGTATGCTGCTATCCATATCACTTATCGTATCACCATTTTCATTTCAGAGATTAGCAAGCTCTTCCCTTGTGGTTAAATGATCGATCTCTTCCACTAGTTTAGCGGAGAGGGTTTGTTCTTTATCTTTTACTAGCTGTTCATTCTCCTCTCGAAGCCGGATAAGCTCAACGGCCTGTTCGGCAATAATGGTGGCATGACCAGTAATGGTTTGGTCCCGGGTCTTAATAGTCCTCTCGGCTTTGGTGAGCTGCTCTTTTTGTTTCCCAAATTCAATGTGAGCGTCCTTAAGCTGATCTTTGATTACTAAGATCGCTTGGTTATGGGCCAGTTTGCCTTGACCATCAAGTTATAAACAACGGCCTTGCTCTTTAGGGTTGGGTCCCTCTCAGTCTACAACTTGGTTATTTCATCATCATGATCTTTGATCGCCCTAGCGTGATCTTTTATCTCGGGATCGCCCTAGCATGATCTTCTCTCTCGGCTTTGAACAAGAGGATCTCTTGATAGTTAGTGCAGTTTACGTCCATTAAGGCCTTTATGAGATGCTGAGAATCGCATCCAACCTTCATGTAACAGCCCTAATTTCAATAAAATCATTCAGGAGATTTAATTTAGATAAATTAAATAGAATAATGTAAATATTGAGTGATAAGGGAACTGAGATTTAAATAAATATTAAGTGGTCGTGCTTATTAATTTAAATGGGTTTAAGAATGGTTTATAGGATAATTAAAATACACAAGGGTATATTGGGTATTTTCCATACATAACTGTTACTCTATATATGCATATATATATATATATTTGCCTCTTAGGACATTCACATTCATATCTCATTTTCACAAAAATAAACGTAAGCTGAAGAGGATAAGGTCGGCCATTATTAGAGAGGAAAAAGAAAGGAAATTCAAAGAAAAGAAAAAGAATTAAGGAAGTGGAATAATCTCAAATCCAAACCAATCTCCTTATCATAAATCAAGGTGAATAATAATTTCCATCTCTATTTTTCTGAATTTATGTTTCGAATTTAAGGTTAAATTTGATTATATGATGTTTGATGATGATATACTTGAATTAAGGTTTGTTTAAATTTAAACAAGATTGTCTAAATGAAGATTCATACGGTTTTAGGCCAGAACTGAGTGATATTGATGTTTAATGCCATGGAAAATTATATGTTATGTAAAACATGATTTTGGAGTTGGGTTTCAAATTTGATAATTTTCCAAACTATGGAAAGTTTATTATGAATTTTCGTATGAAAATATGATTAATTGGGTTTAAGAATTTATTTCAGAAATTATGTCAAGAATTTGGATTTGAAATTTTGATATGTTAGATAACATGATCAATGTGAATTCTGTAATTTTTGGGGATTTTTCTTAAGTAATTTACAATATGAAATTAATTTAAGAGAAGGATCTAAATGATTTACGTGTAAATTTATGGAAGGGTTTATCTGCAAAAAGCTGATATTGATGTTTATCCAAAAATAAAAGGGCGGTTAGTTTTGTAAAGCATCAAAAAAGTTGAGCTAACCAATTATATGCTTACACGTTGGAAAGTTAGTTGAGATAAATTTGGCATTTAACCCAGAAATATAGGTTTCACCTCTATTAGAGGTACCTTTCGACTCATAGCTTTCGCCTTCGACTAAGTCGAAACCCCATTAAGCTAAAACCAATACACAGAGTATCATCTAGATAACACATAGTGGATTGGAGAAAGGCGGAAGGTATGGCGTCGAAAGCTTTGCTTCCGATGCAGTCGATACCTAGTCTTGCCTTAGTTTTACTAAAGCTTTCGACATAGTCGAAACATATGGTTTTGAAAGGAGTTTTATAATAGCTTTCAAAGGGGTTGCTAGATTTTGTTTTAAAAGTTAAGGGCTTTCGAATGAGTTCTTTTAATTATAAACAGATGCTTTCGAAAGAAGGGATTCCAAATCAGTCAAAGCCCTGCCACCAATTTTTATACCTTTTGAGGGTATTGAAATAATCAATACTTTCAAAGGGTAGTATTGTTTTAAAGAAGAAATAAGTTGCTTCCTAGATGCTTTCGAATGGTGTTGAGGGTTTCGAAGGCAATGGAGTCGAAAGAGGGTTTCGACTCTATCCTTCAAAGTTTTAATTTAAAGGATTGTGATTTCGACTATATGGTTCCGACACCATCAACTTTTCCCCAAACAATTTTATAAGGGTTTCAAAAGAGATACTTTCGTGCATAAACCCTTTGACCAAAATGATGTTTTATAAGCATAAACCCAATGCTTTCGAAAGGGGTACTTTTATTTGTTTTGAAGCTATGTTTTAAAGGACGTTTTGATACCATCGAAAGGTATGTTTGGTTTCGAAAGAGATGTATTTTAGATTTTCAAAACATAAACCCAATCTCAATTTAAAGGAATAACCATGGTATAAATCAACAAAGGGTTTTGAAATGAAAAAGTTTTCATTGTTTATAAAGGTTAAAGGGTTTGGCCAGGATATATATACAGATATATATATATATATATATATATATAAGATAATAAACCATAGGTGTTGGTATTAAATTGCTGTTATGCATACTTCTTCATATATTTATTCACATAGTTATTAACCCGTAACAATATTTTTGGGAAAGGCAGAATAACCAGCTAGGTTGACCCACACCAAATATAAATTAAAAGATATTGGCAGGGGCCAATAGGTTCACAGTAAGCCCATGAAAACTATATATATAAAAAGATATTGGCGGGAGTCAATAGGTTCATAGTAAGCCCATGAAAACTATGTAGAAATGAAGATGTCAGAAAGACAGGTTCCTAGTCAGCCCATGAAAACTAGGATAAAAGAAAAGATATTGGAGCTACCAATAAGTTCATAGTGACCCCATGAAAACTATGTAACTAGACATGGAGTCCTAAACTATGTATCTAGACAGGGAGTCCTTAAACATTTAACCGAATATTAGTCAGCCCATGAAAACTTTTAGGTTAATAGTAATCCTAAAAAAACTATAACTGAGACAGAGAGTCAAAATGAAAGGGGGATGGGTAATCCAGAATTGATTCATTTGTTTTACCTATCATCATATTATATTATTTTGAGATGTTTTAACCATTATGGATGCAAGAGCATAATATATGGTTTTATAAATATTTTATGATATTAGTGAGGGGAAAACCCTTTCCGCTAAGCGGCGCAGTCTCACTAGATATCTAAATGATTGAGATGGTAGATTATTATTCATACCAGGCTTTATGTCTGAATCGAAGTTTTTGTTTTCTCCTTAAACTCTCGGGTACTCAAATAATTATGAGTAGTCTATGGGTTGAGGTTTTCAGATACCTCGTTAGACGAATAAGATTCCGGAGATGCGCAGGAGGCATTATATTTATTTTGAGTCCTTGTTCAATTTGATTTCGCTGTGCTATGGTTTTTCAAGGCAAAGTTGTTAATTGCCTATTATATACTCAAATCACTAGAGGGGGCATCTTCATATGTTGCTCTTGGAGTATGTTGTAATAAAATAATTATCGGAACGTAGTTACGTTGTGGGATTATGTAAAGAATGTTTAAAAGGTTTTTGGAATGGAATATGAATGTTATTTTGAAAATTTGAAATTTCCATATCCATGTGTATCTGATATATATCAATGTAGTTAACATTAACGTAATTGGTCGTCGAGGATTAATAACTATGGATGGTTTCAACTTCCGTAGCCATTAGTTTTGGGCCTCTAAATGGGGGATGTTACAAATTGGTATCAGAGCATAGGTTTATGAAAACTTAAGAAATTTAAACCTAAAAGGATTTTTAAAGCATAATCGAATGAATCAGAAATATGATCGTGGTTTGGGTTAACGCTATTGTAACGTACTTGTATTTGATATATATATATATATAAGTACGTATTCCTCTTTCTCTTAGACCGTTCTTCGGTATCTTACTAAGGCTCGTATACATATTTACGTGAAAGAAGATATGGAAGTAGGAAACAGAAGGGGAAATCTAGGAGGAGGAAGCACCACAACTGATGGAAATGCTCGGCCTAACACTCGGATGAACCAAGGTTGACAGGCTAACGCTAATCAAAATACTGAAGCCAATGTGGGTGCTGGAAATCCACCAGTAGATGTGGGGATGATGTATCAGTTCCTTGCTAATGTGATACAAGCAAGAGCTGCTATTGGAGTTCCTGGTAATAATGGGAATAATTATGCTAAACTGAGCAGTACCTACACCAGTTTGGGTGGAAAGCCGTTTATGGGAACGGAGGATGCTATCAAAGTGGAGAATTGGTTGTTGCATTGCAAAAGAATATTTGATGATCTGGGTTTAGAAGATGAGCAGAAGAGAAGGTTGGCCTCTAGGCAGTTGCAAGGGTCAGCACTTCACTGGTGGAATAGTGTGACTGCTGGAGTTCCGGAGGAAGAGTTGACTTGGGCTGATTTTCGAAGGAGGTTCGAACATAGGTTTATTTCTGTGGTTTCTAAGTCAGCATTGATGAGGAGGTTTATGGATTTAGTTCAGGGAGATATGTCAGTTATTGAATATGCTAATATGTTTGATGAGCTATCTCGATATGGATACGCTATTGTAGACAATGACATTAAAAGGAATGAAAGGTTCATTCGAGGACTGAGGCCCGAGCTTGCTAGGGAAACCCTGACAAATATCCATGATCCTAGTAATATAATGGTGGAGATGGCTATTTGCCATGAGGAAATGCTTGTTGTGTGTGCTAGAAAGAAGCTAGTTGAATCCCAAGGTCCTTAGAGTAAAAAGAGGAAGTTCTTCACAAAAAAAGGAGCTCAGAAGGGAGATACATCCAAAAAGTCAAAGACTGATCTAGTCTGCTACAAATGTGACAAGAAGGGTCATTTTGCAAATGAGTGCCGGTCTGGCAAGGGGCAAAAGAAGACTGCAGATAAGAAGCATGTGAAATGCTACAACTGTGGTCAAGTTGGGCATTACAAGAACCAGTGTCTAGAACCAGTTAGGGCGGACAAGGGAAAAGTTTTTGTTGTTGGACCATCATCTGCTAAGTCAACTGGTGCTGACAAAGGGAAGTTTGTGATGGAAGGTAAGTTTTTGATTCAAAGTATTCCAATTAGGACACTATTTGATACCGGTGCATCACATTCATTTATATCTCAGAACCTAGTTGATAGGTTATGTTTAGTACCCACCAACCTTGTTTCTTCCTTAAGGGTTGCGAATCTAGTGGGAGGATATGCAACTCTAGGGATAAGATATGACCAGTTAGAACTTGATTTGTTAGGTCATATATTTGCATGAAGTCTGTATGTTTATGATTTCGTAGAATTTCGGATCATTTTGGATACGGATTGGTTGGGTAAATATGAGGCTAGGATATTTTTCCAAGATGGGGAAATATCAGTAAGACACCCAGATAGTCATAACCGAATCATCTTCTCAGTAGAGAATTCCGATAGGAACGTTTATGCTTTGTAAAGTGCCCTGGAAACACTAGAAGAGCTACGTCAGGTTCGTGTTGCAAGAGAGTTTGCAGATGTCTTTGAGCCAGTCACAGGACTACCATCGAAATGAGCTATTGAGTTTCAAATAGATCTTTTGCCAGGAGCTGAACCTGTCAGTAGACCACCTAGCAGAATGATTCCGACTAAGATGAAAGAATTGAAGGTACAGTTAGTGGATCTAGAAGGTAGGAATTTTATTAGACCAAGCAGTTTGCCTTGGAGAGCGGTTGCAGTCTTCATAAAGAAGCCAGATGGGTCATTAAGGATGTGCATCGACTATCGCAAGCTAAACGAAAGGACGATCAAGAATAGGTATCCTTTGCCAAGAATTGATGATCTATTTGATCAGTTAAGTGGAGCCAGAGTGTTTTCCCAATTGTATTCGGTGATCAGATTCCATCAGTTGAGAGTGGCGGAGAACAGTATTCCTTTGACAGCAATTTCGGACTAGGTATGTTTCGTATGAATGGTTAGTGATGCCATTTGGAATGACAAATGCACCTGCTTTCTTCGTGGATTTGATGAATCGAGTTTTCCGAGAGTACTTAGATAGACTTGTATTGGTGTTCATAGATGATATTTTGGTGTACTCAAAAGATGAGAGGGAGCATGAAAATCATCTAAGAGTAGTGCTAAAGACGCTGAGGTAGCATCAGCTAAAGGTAAAGTTTTCCGAATGTCATTTTTGGAAGAAAGATGTCAAGTTTCTTGGTCATGTAGTTTCAGAGGAAGGTTTGGTAGTAGATCCAGTTAAGATTGAAGCTGTCAATAATTGGAAGAGACAAGAGACGGTAACCGAGATCAGAAGTTTTCTTGGACTTTATGGCTATTACCGGAGATTCATTAGGGACTTTTCGTGGATAGCAGCACCCTTGACTAAGTTGATGAGGAAGGATGTGAAGTTCATTTGGTCCGACAAATGTGAGGAAGGGTTCCTTAAGTTAAAGCAATTATTGACAAATGCACCAGTGCTAGGAGTTCCAGATGGAAACCAAGGGTTGGTAGTGTGCACTGATGCATGTGGATCAGGATTGGGAGCTCTATTGATGCAGAATGGTAAAGTCATTGCCTACGCTTCTCGACAGCATAGACTGCATGAGGTAAGATACCCTACTCATGATTTGGAGTTAGCTGCGGTGATCTTTGCATTGAAGATTTGGAGACATTATCTCTTAGGAGAGTGATTTGAGCTATACACTAATCATAAGTCTTTAAGGTATTTATTCTCTCAGAAGGAGTTGAATATGTGACAGCAAAGGTGGCTAGAGTTTTTGGTAGCTTATGATTTTGGTATAGAATATACTCTCGGGAAAGGAAATAAGTTAGTGGATGCTTTAGCAGGAAACATCAGAATATGGTGTTAACTATGTTGGCAGAATGGAAAGAATTAGAAGCTTTGACTACGTGTAATATAAAGTCGAGATTGACTACTAGTTCTAATCAGAGTACTGTTATGTTGGCCTCTTTAGAAGTGCGACCAGTGCTGATCGAAAGGATAGCTTTTTAATAGAAAGAGGATCTAGAATTAGCCGAGAGGATTAGAAGGCTCAAGATGGGATCCAAAATCGATGATTTAAAAGATTTTGACATTGACCAGAGAGGATGGTTGAGGAAAAAGGGACGCTTATGTGTTCCGAATATAGAGAACTTGAGAAGAGAAGTTCTAGAAGAATGTCATCGATCGAAGTTTATGATTCATCCTGGTGGGACCAAGATGTATCAAGATATGAAAAGAAGCTTCTATTGGGAAGGCATGAAGAAAGGTGTTTGCTTCTGGGTTAGGCAGTGTACAAACTGTCAACAAGTTAAAGCCGAACACCAGAAGCCAAGTAGGTTGCTTCAACCTTTAGAGATTCCAGTTTGGAAGTAGGATTCTTTTCCATGGATTTCATTGATGGATTGACAAGGTTGAACAGGGGAAATGAAAGCATATGGGTCATAGTGGAAAGATTGACCAAGAGCGCCCATTTTATTCTAGTCAACCAGAACGACACCTATTTTAGCGAAATTGTTCGTGAAGAACATAGTTAGACTTTATGGGATTCCTAGTAGCATAGTCGGCGACAGAGATGCATTATTCACTAGCGAATTTTGGAGAAGTCTACAGAGAGTAATAGGTGCTAAGCTCAAGATGAGTACAGCATATCACCCACAGACGGATGGACAGACTGAGAGAGTCAATAAAGAACTCGAAGATTTATTGAGAACTTGTGTATTAGATTTGGGTGGATCTTGGGAAGATCACTTATATTTGATTGAGATTCCTATAATAATAGTTATCAGACTAGTATAGGAATGGCGCCTTTTGAAGCTTTATATGGAAGGCCATGCAAATCGCCAGCATGTTGGTTAGAGACTGGAGACAGATTAGTCTTAGGTCCAGATTTGGTTAGAGAGGTGTCATAGAAGACTGAGTTGATCCGAGTATGAATGAAGGAAGCTCAATCCAGACAGAAGAGTTACACAGATAAGAGGCGTAAAGACCTAGAGCTCTCAGTTGGAGACAGGGTTTTCATTAAAGTGTCACTGATGAAGGGTGTGATATGATTTGGGAAATCAGGTAAACTGGCCCCAAGATATGTTGGTCCATTTCAGATTATAGAAAGGATTGGAAAGCTCGCATATAGAATAAAGTTGTCGAGCAATATGGAAGGTATCCATAATGTGTTCCATTTGTCTCATCTTCGCAAGTATATGCATGATCCAGAGGCCACTATTCGTCCAACAGGGTTAGAAGATCTAGTAGTAGAGCCTAATTTGACTTTTGTTAGACAACCAGTTCGGATTGTAACGAGAGATGAGAAAAGATTGAGGAACAAGATAGTCAAGTTGGTAAAAGTTCAGTGGAGCGACAACAAGAAGAACTGTACTTGGGAAGCAGAGGAAAAGATTCGAGATACTTATCCTGATCTGCTTTGAGGGTATGTCTATATAAGATCTATATAGATAATTCCTAGCAAGTAGACTAATATAGTTGTTAGGAATCGTTACAGATGATTGCTATGTTTAGGATTTAGTCCTTACTGAATTTCTAGGATGAAATTCTTTAAGGAGGGGAGCCTGTAACACCCCTAATTTCAATAACATCATTCAGGAGATTAAATTAGATAAATTAAATAGAATAATGTAACTATTGAGTGATAAAGGGATTGAGATTTAAATAAATATTAAGTGGATGTGCTTAATAATTTAAATGGATTTAAGCATGGTTTATAGAATAATTAAAATACATAAGGGTATATTGGGTATTTGCCATACATAACCTTTACTCTATATATATATATATATATAGAGAGAGAGAGAGAGAGAGAGATTTTTGCCTCTTAGGCCATTCACATTCATATGTCATTTTCATAAAAATAAACGTAAGCTGAAGAGGATAAGTTCGGCCATTATTAGAGAGGAAAAAGAAAGGAAATTCAAAGAAAAGAAAAAGAATTAAGGAAGTGGAATAATCTAAAATCCAAACCAATCTCCTTATCATAAATCAAGGTGAATAATAATTTCCATCTCTATTTTTCTGAATTTATGTTTCAGATTTAAGGTTAAATTTGATTATATGATGTTTGATGATGATATGCTTGAATTAAGGTTTGTTTAAATGTAAACAAGATTGTTTAAATGAAGATTCATACGGTTTTAGGCCAAACCTGAGTGATATTGATGTTTAAATGCCATGGAAAAATTATATGTTATGTAAAACATGATTTTGGAGTTGGGTTTCAAATTTGATAATTTTCCAAACTATGGAAAGTTTATTATGAATTTTCATATGAAAATATGATTAATTAGGTTTAAGAATTAATTTCAGAAATTATATCAAGAATTTGGATTTGAAATTTTGATATGTTAGATAACATGATCAAAGTGAATTTATGTAATTTTTGGGGATTTTTCTTAAGTAATTTACAATATGAAATAAATTATTTTAAGAGAAGGATCTAAATGATTTATGTGTAAATTTAGGGGAAGAGTTTATCTGCAAAAAGCTAATATTGATGTTTATCCAAAAGTAAAAGGGCGGTGAGTTTTGTAAAGCATGGAAAAATATGAGACAACCAATTATATGCTTACACGTATGCAAGTTAGCTGAGATAAATTTTGCATTTAACCCAGAAAAAACAGGTTTCACCTCTATTAGAGGTACATGTGAGGAATGCGGAATATGGATCTTAAGGCTAGAATGAACACTAGAGGGAGGGTGAATAGTGTTTAGAAGAAATTACTAAATCTTTTTGAGTTATTGTTGATTTGTACACAAATGTATGCAATATTCAGACACAGATATAATCACAGAATCAAACACGGATGAAGAAATAAAGTAAATGCAGTAAAGGAAAGAACACACCGGATTTTATACTGGTTCGGAGTTACCCTACATCCAGTTCTGCACAACTAAGTACGGATTTCCTTTCAAAAGCAATTCAACAATTACAACCCTCGATTTCAAGGCCACAAGGTACACCCTCCAGAATCACAATCCTCTGGGTAGAGATACTTGATTTCCGGGCAACAAGTTCACCCAATTGATTTCTCAAGGCTACAATCACACCTTTTCTCACTTGATTGATTTCCAAGGCTACAATCACAACTTTTCTCGCTAGATAGATTACAAAGAAGCCTATAACTTTGAATAACACTAAGGATCTTGATGAGATAGTGACAGAGAATCAAACCAGAGATTATCTAGTTAGATTCAATGTTGATTTCGGTAGAGTGATGATAGGATTTTGAATAAGAAAATGTGGAAGAAGAAGAGAAGTGAAAAACTAGAAAATCTGATATTAAAATTCGTTGAAACTAACCCCTATTTATAGAAGAACAACAGCCATGTCCATTCGTGAAAGGTTATGGCGAATAGACACTTCTTTTGAAATTCAAATTTTTGAATCTAACTGTCACTATGTCGACATGGGGTACTAGGGCATGTCGACATCCCAAAGCATTTTTTGAAGATTTGATTTTCTTTGAAAATAACCTTTATATTACATTAAAAACTATTTAAACTTTATAAATATACTTGACTATAGATAAAATACATAGATAAATATAGAGAATAATATATATATATATAATTTTACTATAATTTTATATTTAAATCTAAGTATAAATATATTATAATTAAAAGATAGTTTAAAACAAACGAAGTTTAAAACAAGAGTTTATTAAAAACAAAAACAAAGAATATTTTAAGCCTAAAACATCTTTTTGAAAATCATCTGAAAAGATAATTTTTAAGGCTAAAACATTTTGAAAAGCAGTTTTGAAAATCATTCTGAAGTAGTTTTGAAAATCATTTTGAAGTAGTTTTGCAAGCTTCTTCCTGCAGAATATCTCATCAAATCAGGACTCGAGAACTTGTACAAAACCAGGATGTTCGTGGGTTTGTAAGCCACTTGTCGTAGGTTTGTAAGCTACTTGTCGTGGGTTTGTAAGCCACTAAAAAGGTAGAAATGGGTTCCATCCCAAAAGAAAAATGGAGTGAAGATTTCAGTGCTATTGTGAAGTTTTAACATAATTCTAGACTCAATACTTATCTTGAAATCCTGAACTCTTGATAATCTTGATATTCTTGATACTCATGAGTCTTCAATCTTGATATCTTGAATCTCTATACTGTACAGTCTTCATTCTTGGTACCTGCATGGTTAAATCCTGCTTATACATATATATCTAAACTATAATGTTAGTATTTATATTTTATAATCTTATTCTAAGGTTGTTGTCATCAAAACCATCAACTCATGGACTAACAATCTCCCCCTTTTGATGATGACAACCGTTGTTTATAAAATATTACTTCTATCCTAATAACTCCCCCTAAAACTGATAACTCCCCCTTAATCTATGCCTAACTCTTCTATTTTATATTTCTCCCCCTTTGTCATCAACAAAAACAAACTAACTCCAAACTATATAACTCTTAGTCTAATATCCTATATGATTATAATGATAGTGTTATCATACATAATCAATACTTACTTGTAAACCTAAAACTTAATCCTAAACTATTAACATTCCTAACCAAGTACCTATATAATACTTATATATAACATATATAGGAATCATATATAAGAAAACACAATATTTATTTTTATATATATATATGTTTATATTTACATTTTCGTACAATGTGACAAATATACACATAATGATGAAAAACAAAAAAGAAGAAACTACTGAGTATCTTTGACAATTGGAGATCTATGGATCGAACAATTTGGATAATGGAAACAGAAATTTCCACGTTGTTCAACCAAGTTTCCGTCCTTGTCAAAACATACTTCGCCAACGCAAATGACTTTGTCGTTGTCTTCCGCATGCTCTTCTTCCATTGGTTCTTCTTCTTCTTCACTTTCCTCTTGTTCATGATCTCCTGAAGAGTCCTCGTCAATCAAGATTGGATTAGCATGATTGTCCATTAGAAATTTTTGCAAATTTCTAAGGATTTTCCCTTGCCTTTCCTGTTCTTTTACCATTCGAAGTTGCACTATTTGAATTTCAGTCATTAACTGAATTGCATCTTTCAGAGAATCCTCCATTTTTGTCACTTGGGCGAGCGTAGTACGTTGGAACGGACCAGAGGTAGGAGAAGGGAACGAAAAGGTTGATTTTATGTTTGATTTGGAAGAGGAGGCCATTGATAAATTGATTTCAGAAGATAGAACAGAAAGAGAACAGAGAGAATGAAGAAAATTTCGAAAATAAGAAGAATATATAACCAATTATTTGAATTTTGGTGGGAAAAAATTTAAAATTTAAAAAAAACGTTATATGTTGACATGGGTATAGGAGGGATGTCGACATGGTTCTCAATATTTTTACTATTTGATTTATTTTGATTTAATTTTTAATTATACTTTGTTATTTATATTTTATATTTCAATTAATGAACAAATACCTAATTCTCTTCTTAATTTAGTAAATGTAGATTCATTTAAGGGTTTTGTTAAGATATCAGAAATTTGATTATCAGAATTGATATAGTCGAGAGTAATTACTTCTCTACTTATATTATCTCTAAGAAAATGGTGTCTGATATCAATATGTTTAGTTCGAGCATGTTGAGCAGTATTTTTGGATAAATTTATTGCACTAGTATTATCAAAATAAATTGGTGATTTTGATATATTTAAACCAAAATCTTTTAAAGTTTGTTGCAAATATATTACTTGAGAACAAGCCAAAGTAGTAGAAATATACTCTGCTTCAGTTGTTGATAGAGAAACTGTGTTTTTCTTTTTACTAAACCAGGAAATCAGAGAATGCCCTAAAAAGTGACAAGTTCCACTTGTACTTTTTCGGTCTGATTTACAACCAGCATAATCAGCATCACAGTAAGATATTAAGTCAAACGAATCATTTTTAGGATAAAATAAGCCATAATCAAAGGTGTGTTTAACATATCTTATAATACGTTTTACAGCTTTTAAGTGAGTTTCTTTAGGTTGGGATTGATACCTTGCACAGAGACAGACACTATGCATGATATCAGGTCTACTCGCAGTGATATAGAGTAGTGATCCAATCATTCCTCTATATACTTTTTGATCTACATCTTTCGAGAGATCTTCTTTACTAAGGTACTCATTGGTTGCCATGGGAGTGGGTTTTCCACTCGCAGTAGTCAAACCAAATTTACTAACTAGGTCTTTAGCATATTTTTCTTGACTAATAAATATACCATTATCTAATTGTTTTATTTTTAATCCTAAAAAGAAGTTTAATTCACCCATATGACTCATCTCAAACTCTTTTGTCATTATTTCAGAAAATTCTTTATTCATTTCAAAATTAGTTGATCCAAAAATGATATCATCTACGTAGACTTGTACTAGTTGAATATCATTTTTATTTCTTTTAATAAAAAGAGTATTATCTACTTTACCTATTTCAAAATTTGATTGTACCAAGTAAGATCTTAGTCTATCATACCAGGCTCTAGGAGCTTGCTTTAGACCATATAGAGCTTTCTTAAGTTTGTAAACATGATTTGGAAATTTATCATTTTCAAAAAGTGGTGGTTGTTCAACAAATACTTCTTCTTTTACAAAACCATTTAAAAATGCACTTTTAACATCCATTTGAAATAATTTGAAATTATTATGATTTGCGAAAGCAAGTAGAATCCTAATGGCTTCTAATCTTGCTACGGGGGAAAAGGTTTCATCAAAATCTATTCCTTCTTCTTGACAATAACCTTGAACGACTAACCGGGCTTTATTTCTAACAACCTCTCCTTGTTCATTCATTTTATTTTTATAAACCCATTTAGTTCCAATTATTGTTTTATTTTCAGTTCCAGGAACAAGTTCCCAAACATAATTTCTAGTGAATTGATTTAATTCTTCTTGCATAGCCAAAATCCATGAATCATCAGTTGATGCTTCTTCTAGATTCTTGGGTTCAATAGTTGATATAAAAGCTACATTACTCATTTGACTTAGTTGGTTTCTAGTTTTAACAATAGATTGCATATCTCCAAGTATATTTTCTATAGGTTGATCTTTTAAAAGATTAATCCTTTTATTAGGATGATTTAATTCATTATTAGTTTCAGTTGACTCTTGGTTTTGAGTGATTAAATCCTCTTCATCATTTATTTCTTCAAAATTTTTGAAATTTTCATCAAATGAAACATGCATTGTTTCTTCGATGGTATTAGTTCTTAAATTAAATACTCTGTATGCTTTACTTCTATTAGAGTATCCGATAAAGATACCTTTGTCAGATTTAGGATCAAATTTATCTAAGTTATCTTTTGTATTTAAAATAAAACATTTACTTCCAAAAATTCTAAAATAAGATACCTTAGGTTTCTTTGAGTAAATAAGTTCATAAGATGTCTTATCAGTTAAAGGTCTAATTAAAATTCTATTTAAAATATAACAGGCGGTAGCAACTGCTTCTGCCCAAAAGTACTTTGGTAAATTACTATCAGAAAGCATAGTTCTCGCACACTCTTGAATCGTCCTATTTTTACGTTCTACTACTCCGTTTTGTTGTGGAGTTCTTGGAAATGAAAAATTGTGAATTATTCCCTTTTTATTGCAGAATTCTTCAAACTTTTCATTTTCAAATTCACCACCGTGATCACTACAGATGGTTATAATTTTTTGAGAAAGTTGATTTTGAACCCTTTTGAAAAATTCTTAAAATATTCAAAAGTATCACTTTTAAGTTTTAAAAATATTGTCCATGTAAATCTAGAATAATCATCTACAATTACAAAAACATATTTACTATTATTTATTGATAGAATTTGAGATGGACCAAATAGATCAATATGAAGTAATTCAAGAGGTTTTGAAGTAGAAATTATATTTTTTTAATTTAAAGGAGCTTTTTCTAAGTTTTCCTAGTTGACATGCATCACATAAACTATCTACTTTAAAATTCATTTTAGTGAGTCCTCTTACTAGATCATGTTTTGACAGTCTAGATAAGGGTTTGAAATTCAAATGCCCAAATCTCTTATGCCAAATCCAAGGGTCACTTGTATTTGCCAAAAGACACAAGTTATCATTTGAAATTTTCATACTAAGAATATAAATATTCTTTTTCCTAATTCCCTCAAATATTATGGTTGAATTATTATCTTCAATGTGACACTTATCTTTTTCAAATTTAATTTTATATCCTTTATCGCATAGTTGACTTATACTTAGCAGATTGTCTTTCAGATTCTTAACTAGCAAAACATTAGTAATAATAGGAGTTTCAGAGTTACCGACTTTGCCGATGCCGATCACATAACCTTTTGAATTGTCTCCAAAGTTAACCAGTCCTCCGTCTTTGTATATTATATCATTCAGCATATCTGGATTCCCAGTCATGTGTCTAGAACATCCACTATCGAGTATCCATTTGTTCTTTTTGATCTGCGCAGCTTGTTTGTTCTGGATTGATTCCTCAACTCCCATAAAGCATGATTCCTGCACATCAAACAATCTTAGTAGACAACTTGTATTTGAATATTGATTATATGCAGACTCAAGAGACAATGATGATCTGAATATTTCTAAACATGCATTAACAAATTTCTTAAACATAGCCATTTAAAAAAATTCAAAAATCATATTATGAAACTTTTGAAAACCTTGCTCTGATACCAAATGTGAGGAATGCGGAATATGGATCTTAAGGCTAGAATGAACACTAGAGGGGGTGAATAGTGTTTATAAGAAATTACTAAATCTTTTTGAGTTATTGTTGATTTGTACACAAATGTATGCAATATTCAGACATAGATATAATCACAGAATCAAACACAGATGCAGAAATAAAGTAAATGCAGTAAAGGAAAGAACACACCGGATTTTATACTGGTTCGGAGTTACCCTACATCCAGTCCCGCACAACTAAGTACGGATTTCCTTTCAAAAGAAATTCAACAATTACAACCCTCGATTTCAAGGCCACGAGGTACACCCTCCAGAATCAAAATCCTCTGGGTAGAGATACTTGATTTCCGGGCAACAAGTTCACCCAATTGATTTCTCAAGGCTACAATCACACCTTTTCTCACTTGATTGATTTCCAAGGCTACAATCACACCTTTTCTCGCTAGATAGATTACAAAGAAGCCTATAACTCTGAATAACACTGAGGATCTTGATGAGATAGTGATAGAGAATCAAACCAAAGATTATCTAGTTAGATTCAATGTTGATTTCGGTAGAGTGATGATAGGATTTTGAATAAGAAAATGTGGAAGAAGAAGAGAAGTGAAAAACCAGAAAATCTGATATTAAAATTCGTTGAAACTAACCCCTATTTATAGAAGAACAACAGCCATGTCCATTCGTGAAAGGTTATGGCGAATAGACACTTCTTTTGAAATTCAAATTTTTGAATCTAACTGTCACTATGTCGACATGGGGTACTAGGGCATGTCGACATCCCAAAGCATTTTTTGAAGATTTGATTTTCTTTGAAAATAACCTTTATATTATATTAAAAACTATTTAAACTTTATAAATATACTTGACTATAGATAAAATACATAGATAGATATAGAGAATAATATATATATAATTTACTATAATTTTATATTTAAATCTAAGTATAAATATATTATAATTAAAAGATAGTTTAAAACAAACGAAGTTTAAAACAAGAGTTTATTAAAAACAAAAACAAAGAATATTTTAAGCCTAAAACATCTTTTTGAAAATCATTTGAAAAGATAATTTTTAAGGCTAAAACATTTTGAAAAGCAGTTTTGAAAATCATTCTGAAGTAGTTTTGAAAATCATTTTGAAGTAGTTTTGCAAGCTTCTTCCTGCAGAATATCTCATCACATCAAGACTCGAGAACTTGTACAAAACCAGGATGTTCGTGGGTTTGTAAGCCACTTGTCGTAGGTTTGTAAGCTACTTGTCGTGGGTTTGTAAGCCACTAAAAAGGTAGAAATGGATTCCATCCCAAAAGAAAAATGGAGTGAAGATTTCAGTGCTATTGTGAAGTTTTAACATAATTCTAGACTCAATACTTATCTTGAAATCCTGAACTCTTGATAATCTTGATATTCTTGATACTCATGAGTCTTCAATCTTGATATCTTGAATCTCTATACTGTACAGTCTTCATTCTTGGTACCTACATGGTTAAATCCTGCATATACATATATATCTAAACTATAATGTTAGTATTTATATTTTATAATCTTATTCTAAGGTCGTTGTCATCAAAACCATCAACTCATGGACTAACAGTACCTTTCAACTCATAGCTTTCTCCTTCGACTAAGTCGAAACCCCATTAAGCTAAAACCAATACACATATCATCTAGGTGGTATATAGTGGATTGGAGAAAGGGGGAAGGTATGGTGACGAAAGCTTTGCTTCCAATGAAGTCGATACCTGTGTTTGTTTTAAAATATTAAGTGCTTGCCTTAGTTTTACTAAAGCATTCGACATAGTCAAAACATATGGTTTTGAAAGAAATTTTATAATAGCTTTCGATGGGGTTACCAGATTTTGTTTTAAAAATAAAGGGCTTCCGAATGAGTTCTTTTAATTGTAAACAGATGCTTTCGAAAGAAGGGGTTCTGACTTAGTCGAAGCCCTGCCGCCAATTCTTATACCTTTCGAGGGTATTGAAGTCATCAATGCTTTCGAAGGGTTGTATTGTTTTAAAGAAGAATTAAGCTGCTTCCTAAATGCTTTCGAAAGGGGTTGAGGGTTTTGAAGGAAATGGAGTCGAATGGGGGTTTCGACTCTATCTTTCAAAGTTTTGATTTAAAGGATTGTGCTTTAAACTAGATGGTTCAGACACCATCAACTTTTCCCTAAATAATTTTAGAAGGGTTTCGAAAGAGATACTTTTGTACATAAACCCTTTAACCTAAATGATGTTTTAAAAGCATAAACCCAATGCTTTCGAAAGGGGTACTTTTATTTGTTTCGAAGCTATGTTTTAAAGGACGTTTTGGTACCATCAAAAGGTATGTTTGGTTTTGAAAGAGATGTTTTTAAGATTTTCAAAACATAAACCCAATCTCAATTTAAAGGAAAAACCATGGTATAAATAAACAAAGGATTTTGAAGTGAAGAAGTTTTCACTGATTATAAAGGTTAAAGGGTTTAGCCAGGATATATATATAAGATAATAAACCACATGTGTTGGTATTAAATTGTTGTTCTGTATACTTCTTCATATATTTATTCACATAGTTACTAACCCATAACAATATTTTGGGGAAAGGCAGAATAACCAGCTAGGTTGACCCATAGTGAATATAAATTAAAAGATATTGGCAGGGCCCAATAGGTTCACATAAGCCCATGAAACCGTGTATATAAAAACATATTGGCGAGAGTCAACAGGTACATAGTAAGCCCATGAAAATTATGTAGAAATGAAGATGTCAGAAAGACAGGTTCCTATTCATCCCATGAAAACTTGGATAATAGAAAAGATATTGGAGCTACCAATAGGTTCATAGTGATCACATGAAAACTATGTAACTAGACAGGGAGTCCTTAAACATTTAACTTGTTATTGGTCAGCCCATGAAAACTATTAGCTTAATAGTAATCCTTAAAAAACTATAACTGAGACAGAGAGTCAAAATGAAAGAGGGATGGGTAATCTAGAATTGATTCATTTGTTTTACCTATCATCATATTATATTATTTTTAGATGTTTTAGCCATTGTGGATGAAAGAGCACAGTATATGGTTTTATAAATATTTTATGATATTAGTGAGGGGAAAACCTATTCCGCTAAATGGCGTGGTCTCATTACATATCTAAATGATTGAGATGGTAGATTATTATTCATACCAGGCTTTATGTCTGACTCAAAGTTTTTGTTTTCACCTTAAACTCTCGGGTACTCAATTAATTATGAGTAGTCTAAGGGTTGAGGTTTTTAGGTACAACATTAGACGAATAAGATTTTGGAGACATGCAGGAGGCATTATAGTTATTTTGAGTTCTTGTTCAGTTTGATTCCGCTGTGCTATGTTTTGTTAAGGCAAAGTTGTTAATTGCTTATTATATACTCTGATCACCAAGGTGGCATCTTCATATGTCGTTCTTGGAGTATGTTGTAATAAATATAATTATCGAAACGTAGTTACATTGTGGGATTATGTAAAGAATGTTGAAAAGGTTTTTGGAATGAAATATAAATGTTATTTTGAAATTTTAAATTTTCCATATCCATATGTATCTCATATATATCAATGTAATTAACATTATCGTATTTGGTCGCCGACAATTAATAACTATGGACGACTGCAACATCCGTAGCCGTTAGTTTTGGGCCTCTAAATGGGGGATGTTACACTTCAAGTCTTCATGGACTGTACCTACGTTACCTAGGGAAGCAGCTCTATTTAGTAGATTTATTACTTTGTCGAACTTGACTCCTTTAACGAACATATTCGAAAAAGAAGCCTGAAGCAAGGGTGGACTGAGGGGAAGAACAAACCTTTCCCTTCAGTTGGAAGAGGTAGGAGCTATTACAGTAGTCATTTGCTAAGAAAGTGGAATTGCTAGAGTCACAGTAGTTGGGACAATTGAACGAGGAGGAGTAATTGATTGCAAGGGCCCACGGCAGTCACGAGAGTCTCTTTGGCGTTTAGGTGCATTGCCGAAGGTACCACTCTCATCATATCTTTTCCTTTTTTCTCCCTTCCCATGCTCTCGCACCAACTGGCGAGACTTATCGTCCTTCCTCTTTCTTCTCTCTTCATCTATCTTATGAGGAGGATAATAGGCCGGATCTGAAGTTTTACTCTTCTGGGTGCTGGAATCCTGGCACAACCGGTGACATAGTCCGCGTCCCATTGTACTTAAAATGAAAACAAGAATGAAGTTAATACTTGAACTTAGGAACTTAACGCGATGCAAAAATGTGTACTTGTGATCTTAAAGTAAAGTGTGAAGTGCTGACGACTCCCTATATACACTACCAACCGTTTCGGTAGGGTTTAGAAGTCGGAGTCTTTTCACTATTGCTTGCGAATGCACCTGAGGAAATGTCAATTTCCAAGCCAATCTCAGCCATCATTTCGCTAATGGAGATATCCCCATGTTCAGCAACATAGATGATGACATCTCTCATGAAATCGGAAGTAGACCAATCCCCCGTAGGGGTCCCGATAGCTTGACCTCCGACTGACTGTGGATTCGCGATAGCAGGTCGTTCTTTAGGAGGAGAAATTGGGTGTTCAAGGCTTAATGCCTCAGTAGTCAATGAATCCGAAGAAGGCAGTTGAGGAAGATCAGTACTCATTTCCAGTGACTCACCGAAAGATTCATCTCTTTCTACAGAGATGCGAATGTCGCTATCGTCACCATCTGAATTTTCTTCCTTTCCTTCCTCAACCACAAGCTGCTTCCCATCTCTCCTTTGAAACATTTCGTCTTCTTCTTAGAGGATCGGATACATCATGTGGGCCTCATCCCAATTCCCCATAATGTCCTCTCTGGAATGTAAGTCCTTCACAACTCTAGGAATCCCTTCGGGCCATGATTCCTCTGACCGACCAACCACTTCCACTTAAGCCTCCTTGACAAAGTCACGAGCATGGGCAGAAGAACAAGTTCGTCTCTTGGGGCCACTTGACATTGATGGCTCGTCATCTACAGTAAATCTATCAGGATGAAGTAAACCGAATTGCCAAAGGTGTTCATTCGTCAAGAGAACTCTATCGAATGCTCGGAAGCTTGCATAGCCTTGAGAGTTTCTAGCATATTGTCAAGCTCATCATTGCATTCCCTCTTGGGGATGACTGCAATAAAACATGATAGGATAAGAAATATAAGAAATTGGAAAACTAATTGAAATAGCAAACTTTAGGGAATCAAGACTTACTTTCAGATAGCCAGAAGCGGTTGAAGCTCTCTGGATACCTAACGAAGAAACACTCATTCTTGGAAGCCGATTGTTTATTATGAAGGTCGGATATTACCTTATACCCCCTCCAGGTTTCGATAATTACAAAAATGGGCAGTCCTATATCTCCTGAAGTGCAAAAGGAATGTGAACTCATTTATCCTGGGGGGATACCCGAGTGTTCCCATGAATATAATATTTTGGGAAATTAGGAGCGTGTTACCTTTAGGATGGATTTGAAATTGTGCCAATCCAAAGTGTTGAAGCACCATGAACAAGAATCGGTTGAACGGTGGTATAGCACCACTTAAGCACATGTATCGGCTGTAAGCAATAAAATCTTCTGGTAGGTTATGAGCAAATTCAGCTTGAGTGGGCAGACGAACGTCACCCTTAGGGATGCCATGTTGTACGTGTATGTTCTTAAATATTTTAGCTATTAGAATCGATAGTGCTTGCTCCAGTGGATCGGTTAGAATTCTCTGTCCAGAAGGCAACCGGTCAAGTACATGTCCAACCGGAATTATTGGGCTATAGAAATCAAAGGGTATGGGTTGGCTTGATCCCATTGGGAAAGATGGAGGAGCTTGAGCAGCAGTCGTTGATTCTACTCCTGAGAACGTGGACACTCCATTGAAAGACTTAGGGCATGCTGATTTACGCGTCATTCTAGACAATAAAATTCATTGGTTATAGTAAGGTATGCTTTTTTTCTAACTAGAATTCCCATATGGTAAACACTTGATATCCAAAGGAAGTCGATGAGTGCTAACAAATCGGACTCCAAGTCTGGTGTCCCAAACACTACGAATGGTCCATCTCGTGTAGATATCTCGCTCGTATTAGAAAAAACAATATGTATTGTCCTTTGAAATTACTTTTCCTATACTTACCCATTATCGATTAACGATCGGTTTCGTTGTCCAGAGAGACACAGAAAGTTCTCTCTTTTTGGGGACACTTGATGTGCAGAAATGCAATGCAATAGAGTTAGCATCCAAATCTAAGGCGAATCGTCATATCGAAGTCAATTCAGTAATCATGCTTTAGTTGATCCCAAGGAAAGAGATGGTTGAAACTAGAAGGCGAGTCCCGTTTCGAATCATTTGTCCAATATGAAACTAAACCCTAGTTATATCAATAGCATGTCAAGCTTGCATTCATCCATATCCTTCTCCAAAATCGCAATCAACCAAAGCCCAAACACTATCTCCACCACCAAAGTACAAGATTGCCATCGCCAATCTTTAAGACAAGTTATATGTTGTTTCAATTTATGGTTTGAGGTGATTTGGGTCCGAATCTGCCAGGCAACCAACTAAGCGACGTCGACTCGATTAGGTAGTGGCGAGTGAAGCGAGGAGGTGGTGGATCCTAGTGGCGAGGTCGAAAGATGAACGACAACTAGTCTAGGGCTTAGATCGGCTGTGCTAGAGCTCAAATCGGTAGAAAGAAAAATAGACTCCGGTTGGAAATGAGCGAGTGGAGTGGTGAAGTAGTATAAGTAATGAAATTTCTTTGAAAATCTTCCAAGTCCCTAATTTAGCGTAGAATTAAGACTCTTAATTCGATATCAAATTAACCACTTTAACATAGGCTAATTCCAACTCATCGCAGTGAAACTAAATGCTGACCTAAAGCTTTGCGTAAATTTTGGAGCCAAGGTTGCATCGTCAGTTAAAAGAATTGAAATTCAAGCTGAAATCAGAACGAATAACTAGTCGAAAGTGAACTAATGAAAAACACCATCTCAGGATGAAATTTGGCAATCAATTGGAATTCACAGTATAACAATTCGAATCTTGTCTTGTTCCAGAGCACACTTTGTTTCTAACGAAAGCATACTCTGAGGGGCAAATGTAAACCAGGTTTTTAACCCAGCAGAAATCAATAGAAGTTAAAATATCAATACAAAGACAGAACGACGTGAAACTTGGCAATAACATTTAGAAAGAACTCATGAATGTATGAACAAAAAATGAGCTATGTCCCTAATTCGGCCCGAATTAAGGAACCTTAATTCGGTACCGAATATAGGTGTTTGATCTTGGCATCTTCATACTTGGTACAAGTTATCTACTAGTCATCTTATGCATATTCATGAACTTTCATGGATTTCCAGAGAGCTTGTCATCAAGAATGAAGACATGGCGATGCAAACGATAAGATAATCCAATTCATGGAAGAACAATAATCAAAACTCATCAAAAACCTACTAAATTACATGGAAAACATCTAAATGAAGCAAGAAACTCAACAAAAAAGAATTTGATCACCCAAAGCCGAAGGATTAGATTTAATACCAAATTAAGAGTCTTAATTCGGAACCGAATCTAGCCTTTAACTCGGGTGGTCACCAGTTTGCGTATGTTATTTTAGGTTACTTCCTAGACTTCTCTTGTAGTAGGCTTCTGATCTAGTATGGCTGCTACCACTATAAATACAAACCTAAGAGCAACTAAGATATGATGTAGTTTCTTCCATTACTACGTGGAAGCCTTGCCATTTCTTCAACTCTTTCACTACTCCATAGTCACCATAGCAGCTCCTTTAGGTAATTCTAGGACTTAGAATCTTCTAACACTTGAACTTGTGACTAATTCTCTTTTAATCTTCTTGTAATCTTATTTTATCAAGATCAAACTAATAAGCAAAGTTATAAAGTGGACGTAGACTTAGTTAACAGCCAAACCAGTGTAAAAATAATTTTCTCCCATTTAATTTTCTTTGATTTTCTATTATATTTGCTCTGCTTTAACAGGGTTAGTGAACTACTATGGTGTTTTTTCCGCTGTGAGTTATTCTGATATTCTGTGTCTGTGATTCTGTATTTGATTTTATTTGCTCCAAATTTTATTACAATCTGTTATTTTGAATTATTCTAGTCAGACATGTGTGGATTATTGTCGATTTGAATGGTCCAAAATAGTGGGTCGTTACACTTTAACGACCCGCTATTTTGGACCATTCAAATCGACAATAATTCACACATGTCGGACTCGAATACTTCAAAACAGTGAATTGTTAATTTAAATTTGGCAAAACTCAGCACATACAGTAAATAAATCAATCGCAAAATCACAGACACACAGTAATACAATAATAACGCAGCGGAATAGATAAATAGTAGTTCATGAAGCTACTATATAAACATCAGAGTTAGAAATAAATACAACAGAATATCTCAACTACAGTGAAGTCTCCAGTACAAACAGATGACCTCTCTGAAACAAATCAACTGGAAAAGCTGGAAGCTGAATCGATAGTTGGATCTTCAAATGAAGCTTCAAACTCCAAAGGTGAGTCTCAAATGCTGTATCCCTCAGTCTGACCCGAGCGTAAAGCAAAACACAAAACACTCGAGTCAGGATTAACATTCTTATATCAATAAATTCAATTCAAGTGAAATATCAACTGAAATACAAATAACTTAAAGGTGTTTGGGATAACCATCCTCTAAGGATCTGCGGAACTATCTTCAAGGCTGAAATATACACTTTAACACCGTGGTCATTTCAAATTAATTTATTCTTCAAACCCAAATATCATATCATTTCATTTCAAATATATCTATTTTCCTAAATAATTTATAAAGTGAAGTATTTATAATTTCCTCAAGTCTCACTAATCGATTCTAATCAACTCAAACTCCAAATTCAAATTTATTCAAAGCTCATTTCATCAATTCAATTCAGTTCTCAGTAGACCATTTAAATTTCAATATATTTCAAAGCTTTAATATTCAACATTTTCAAAGTTAAATTTAACAGTTTCATATAGCTCTTGATTTAACTTCATTATTATTTAATCAGGGAATATTCACTTAATAAATTCAATATCATTTAACTAGCCTTACCTTCATTTTTACTAAATATTTCCTTAAATTTATTTAAACAAGAAATATTCATTAAGTTATTTAAATCAAACCCAAGTTATAAATTATATCTTAAATCCCAATTTCAATAAGTTTCAAATCGGTTTAATTACATAAAATTCTTTAATGAATACAATTTCAACTAAATTCAAATTATCTTCCCAACCTTAACTTATTCAAATTATTACAAAAATCTATTTTGAAATATAAATTTTATACTTAACATATTATATGTATTAAATCCATCTTCATTAAATTAAATATCATTATTAAATCTATATATATCATTACCATTTATATATAAAAATTTAAGAATCAACACTTATTAAAACCATATATTTCTTCCCAAAACCATAGAATTTATTTTCAAAATATTTATATATGGAACAACTGTGACGACCCGGAAATTCCGATCCCGAAAATTCCAGATAGTTAGGAGAAAAAGAAAAGAGATAGAAGAAAGAAACAGAAAGAAGAAAGAAGAACAGAAAACACTACGTCTCACATTCGCAGCGGATTAAATATAATAACAAATAATAGCATTTATACAAAGAAAACCTGTATTTGTTAATTACATTTTTATACATCAGAGTTACAACATTCACAAATATACTAGACAGTTAGAATTAACATGTCTCGGACAACTATAATATATCACAGTGGAATACACTCCATACGTTCCTGCCATCCAGTTCGCCTCCTGAGCTCCAGAACGTCCTTACCTGGAAATCTGTAATACTCGGTCTGACCCGAGCATTACATCAAAGTAACACCCGGGTCAGGCTGGAAACCAGCGTGAGTAAACCCATAATATGAAATACCAAGCTATATAACTAAGGTGAATTACCAGGGTAACTCGTACTTTCTACGAGTTCTAATCTTATTAAAGTAAATCATTTATATCAAAACCATATCCAAGAATTGTTATCAAGTTTAAATATCCATGATACTTAACTTATTTCATTCCAGCCTGTTTGCTTCCAAACTCACATTTATAAAGAATCGAAGTGGTTTCGGGTATTTACTGATACCCGACCCCGGTCTCTTCGAATCCAATGCCTTCTTAACCAAAGGTATTCAAGTGAAAACAATTCAATTTTTAATACAGGGTAACATATTTGCACAGCAATTCATCATTAAATATTAATCATCCTTGATTAATTATTAATTACATAAAGTAATTATCCTTTAATTAATTTTCACAAATTAATTAACTTGAATTAATCACATTATATTTGAGTAATTCATTCTTAATTACTCTTAAACAAATTAATTAATCTTTAATTACAGATTATTTATTCTTTAATCATTAATTAATAAACCTTAATTATCAATTAATAAATCTTAATAATAAATTAATTAATCCTTAATTATTAGTTAATCAATTCTTAACAGTAGTTAATTAACCTTTAATTAATCTTTATAGATTAATTATTCCTTATTTATTAATTAATAAAACCTAATTATTAATTAATAAACTTAATTAAGTACTTCTTAATTACAAATTAATCAATCTCTAATTACTCAATTAATTAATTACAAATTAATTAACCTTTAGTCATTAATTAAATCAATCTTCATTATTGAGTTAATTAAATAAATCAATTTCTCTTAATAAATTTCTTAACTAATCCTTAATCATTATTAATTAAATTAATTAATTATACTTAATTTCCTTAATTAACTTAATTAATATCAAGATAATTAAAAACTTTAATTATCTTAAGAGTAAACCATCTTATTTTAATAACTAAATTTTATTTATTAAATCATTAATTAAAGTTTAAAAGAGATAACCATTTACTTGATAAATTAAAGTTAATAAAACATAACTTCCCTTAAATGCCTTAAACCTTAACAAGTAATAGTTTAAACTAGTTTTCAATTAAACTTTAAAACTTGTTTTTATAAGAACCTTTAAAATTTCATTTTAACTTAAGTTTAAAATAACTTTAAATTTTACTTAATAAAACTTAAATTAAACAAATTTCAAAACTTTTTTTTTTACCTTTAAAACTGTTTACAATTTCTCCGCTTCGGATCGAACCCGAAGATCACTCGGGTTTTCCACCGAGTTTCCCCATTTTCTTCCATTTCCAAAACTTGGTTTAAATTTTCTTTTCTTTTCTAATTACAGGTTTTATCACCTACTACTACTCGAGTATAAACTCGAGTCCTTACCCCCCCCCCCAAAACCTGAGAACACACTCCTCTTCTCTAGTTCGAGTCGCATTCCCAAATTCTCGAGACCAACCCGAGAAACTATTTTCTTCCCCAACCCAAAACTTCACCTGTCACCAAAACGTATACGTGCACACGACCAACTCCTTCGTGCACATGCAACCATCAACGCCAGCACTCCGACCTCTGACGAACCTTCACGCATATCGACCAACGATGCTGCAACCAATTCCGACCTTCGAATCATTCGTACCAACTTCATATCGAAATCGAACAGTTCGTCCCATTCCTGGAACCCAATCGATCAACCAAGACCACCTCGTATCGCGATCCACTACCACCTGAGACCACGGCCTTCTGCCTGAACCTTCGCCAGAACCCTTAGCTTCGTTCCCCATAGGTCCGGTCACCCCCGATCATCCATTGACATAGCACGAACTCGAGATTCATCGATGACAAAACTGGGTCCCTAAACCCTACTTCGACCAATTCTCATCATCACAGCCAAATGAAAAATAAATCAGTATTTTTCCAGTGATCCTCGCCTCCACGACCACCTTCCAGCCAAATCTAAAACTTCCAGTCGCCGCCGATCAACACCAATCGACGAAAATGCAAAAATCGATCATCCTTGATTATCTCACTAATTACTACACTAAAATCATGATTTTTAGTGCCTAAATTCATCATTTTGCTCCACGAACCAGATTATATAATCAAAGATTGGAATTAGCATTATCGATTTAAACCCATTTTTAATTTTCACTGTAATTTATAGAATTCTGAGATAAACACTTAATATAAAATCTTGAATCCATTTTTAGAATTTATAATACATTGTTAGAGACCTTTTTCATTTACAAACCCTAGACTAAATCGAATGGATGGAAAGATAAGAATTTCTCTAATAAAATCAGGAGCCTGTATTGTTATAAAACAGAGACATACACATGGTTACAGACATGCACACCTCAACACATTCATACATTCAGGAGTCTATATACATGCAAGCAAAATTTCTATCACACATAAACAGATTATCACATGAAACCGGTGATTCAAACAAACTCAGGTTAAAATACGAGTTTACTTACTTTAAGCAAAGAAAACTTGATAAGTTTTCAAAACTGGAAGCTATACGGGAAGTATCTCAGAGTATTTCTGTCTATAAAAATATTTTTTTTTTACTTTAAAATAACATGTATGCAAAAATTTCAACCATACATCAAAATTTTAAAACTAGCATTTGTCACAAGCATATAAACAAAACCAATTTGTTTAGTTTACTCACCTGTTAGAGATGTAGAGCTTTGAAAAAGAACTGGACTGAAATCTGCATGCATTTGTATATTTATTCCAGAAAACTGAATACTTGATTTGCTTTAAACAGAAATGCTTGAAATTTTTGAAATGGCCGTGATTTAAAAACTGGAGTACTTGCATGCATTTGAAAACATACTGCAGGCACGCAGTTTTGAAGGATATTCTTGAGGAGTGTTTTGATCTTGTTAGGATTGGTTTGAGAAGATTACAATTTTCAATAGAAGAGGAAGTGTTTATAGGCCTTGCAGATTTGATTTGCACATTTGATTTCATGTTTTGGTCTGCCATTATTTACTGGGAAGATTACAACTAGATTCACTCCTTTTGTTTTGACTAAAGATATTTTACCTTAGTTATTGATCAAAAGAAAAATGAGATATAGGGAGAGATGTGTATATAGATTTAATTTAGGATTTATTTCAAATAAAGAAAATAAAAATAAAAATGGTGACACTTGTTCAATCCTTAACATTTGTCATTTTCCAATATTTATTAACTTACACATGTTTTTATATTATGTCTTTAGCTTACATTTGTACATTTTCATGAGAAAATGTTTATATATATATTTTATTTTTATTTTTAATGTCTTATGTATTTATTTATTACTTAAATCAATGTAATACATTTATACATGTGTGTTTTCAATCTTTATATATTTACAAACTACATTTATTTCAAGTATAACCTTTTAAAGAAATACATATACCTTTACCAAATTTTACTTTAAACTAGAATACTTTTTAAATTCATAAGTATATGCATAGTTATTATTTTAGTGTCTAAAATCTTTAAATAAACCTTGAAAATAATAATCTTGCCAATTGAAAAATTATATTAGGAGACTATCAAATAGATATTTATTCACATATTTATAGTTCAGCAATTTTTATAATTCAAATTCATCTATATACATATCCAGATATATTCTAATTATCAAAGTTTTATTTGTTCAACCAAATAAAATTAGTATCTCAATAGTTAAAAATCAGTTAATTATCCAATTAACAGCTGTTCAAAAATCCGGGTTATCACATTCCTCCCCCCTTAGAATCTTTTCGTCCCCGAAAACGAACGAAGCAAGAATTTTATTACAATGTTGATTATCAGTTAAATTATTCCTTAGACATCTTAACTCTTAACTCTTTTTATTTAAATTTTTCAAAACATTTTAGAAATTTACATAATATTATCAAAATAGTTTTTATAAAAATTCTTTTTATAACTCGATGTCTCAACCAGTCCATCCTTGTCCTCACAGAAATTCGGTCATACGTTGATCAGGCGTAAGACTGAAAATCTATCAGTACTTGGTAAACCCGTTTTCAACACCTAGTGAAAATACTTGGAAAATAATTTTATTGAAAATATGGAAAACAGTTTTGAAAATAGAGGAAATATCTTTGGTGAGAATGCTCTGGAAATCATCACCCCCATCCAAGGTCACAGTTACATCACGGGTTACGTTGCCATCGCAGCAAAAGTCCATGTAACTGATTACACCATGGAACCCACAACAGATCGCAGTTACATCCAGGGTTACGTTGCCGTCGCAGCAAAAGTCCATGTAACTGTTGGCTCTCAGCGGCACACACGATTTCGCTGTCAAAATGAAACTTCTCCCACATAGGTCGCAGTCTACCGATATAAAATCAGACGCAGACTGTTGGCTCTCAGCGGCACAAACGACTTTCGCTATGTTACCATAGTGTCACAGTCTACCGATATAAAATCAAACGTAGACAGTTGGCTCTCAGCGGCACACATGACTTTCGCTATGGTCTGCAGTAGATCGCAGTGACATCGAGTTAAACTGTCGTCACAGCATAACCCAAATGCCTCTGTGGGCAC
Organism: Allium fistulosum; assembly: GCA_030737815.1. NCBI lineage: Eukaryota > Viridiplantae > Streptophyta > Magnoliopsida > Asparagales > Amaryllidaceae > Allium > Allium fistulosum. The sequence continues at coordinate 245,098,702 of CM060902.1, forward strand.
CAGCCCCTCGACTTTCGCTACAAAAATAATCCTCAGGAACTAGTTTATTCCGGACTCCTCACAGGATTAACTTAGAATCCCCCCTTGGGGTTCAAGGCAGTACCACCCAGTGGCACTCCTGAGAAGTTCATTTCAAGGAAGCGCCTTTTTCCCCAGAGCTATACTCAAAACATTTTATACTATACATTTATAGTATCTTCAAATCATATCCTTTATGATTTATATCAAAATCTCCTTTACACAAATCGATATCCAAAATCGATAATTCTCAAACTAGGCTTTCCAAATTCCCAAAATTGATTTTCCCAAAAATCAAAAGCCTTTCCAAAATTACATAGGTTCTCAAACCTTTTCCAAAATCCTCATAAGATCCTTTATATATATATATATATATAATTTTGAAAATCTTTGGATCATTTCAAACTTGTATAAAATCTCTTTTATACTTCAAATATTTCAAAACCCTTTTTACAGTTCTTATCCACAAATCTTCAATATCAATTTCATTCAAATCCGTATGATGTACACATATCATCCGTACACAATATCAATCTGATCGCTCAATCGATCACACAATTTCACTTCCGAACTAGTATCGTCCACCCGACTTCCTAGTGCGGACTCAGATCTGGTTTCTTGATTAGAAACCGTCATTCTCCTTGCATAGTCATAACTATGATAGAGAATATCCAGAACCAATCAAAAATCCATATCCAGGTTCGCCGTCGAAAATCGAGCGAAAAATCCCAACTCGGATCGATAATACTATCTCGAAATTCTGTGTTCGAATCTGGATCAAATCACTATGCGAATAGAATAATATACGTATATCCTACGTATTTATCTTTATTGGTTATTAGCCAAATCAATTCTCTTTTCTATTCATATTTCCTTTAATTCTATTCTCTTATTCTCAATTGCTTCCATTTACAATTGAGTTAATACTTCAATTATAAACAGTCTGAACTCTGACCTATTTAAAATTTAAAAATAACTTGAAAAAGTTTAAAATAGATAAGTAGTTGAAAAATAGTTATTGGTTTGTAAAATAGTTAAGTAAGTATAAAATAGTTAGATAATTGCAAAATAGTTTTTAAAATAGTGATTAGATATAAATAACTGAAAAATAGTAATTAGTTTATAAGACAGTTTCAAAATAGATAAATAATTCTAAAATAATTGTAAAATAAGTATAAGATAGTTTGTAGTTTAAAAAGAAAGATTGTATAGTAAATAGTTTGGAAAAATAGGTTCATATTAAAACAAATTACTTTGAAAATAGTCCAGAGTCAAACCATTCAATTCCTCGTCAATTCAATTTAAATTTCTACTTCCATTTAAATTGACTCAATACTTCAATTTCCATTGAAATTTATTAAATCCCAATTCAAGTTGAATTAACCTTAATTCCTTTCCAAATTCAAATCAAATTCCATTTGATTTTTAAACATATTCAATTTTAATCATAATTTCAAATTATTTTAATTCAGAATTTCCATTGAAATTTATGCTCATCCATTTTTAATCACAATTCTAATTAATTCAAATCAAATTCAATTTGAACTAATTCTATTTAAATCTCAATTTAAAACTACCTCGAATTATATAAATTCGAGTTAAAAATTTTTAATTATTGATTTAATTCCTTAAATTTTTAATTTTAACAAATTAAATCTTTAAACCTTTTAATTCTGAATTCAAATTTCAAAATTCCATTTTAAAATTATCTTTACTTAACTTATTACAAAGTTCAAATAAGAATTCAAATACAATTTAATCTTCAGATTCTAATCTATTATCCATTTCAATTTCCAGATCTCAAACCCATTTTGAGATCACTCATAACTTCCATTTAAATTAACCATTTAACTACCCAAGTTAAATTTAAATTTCATCGTGAAATTTCCAATTCAAGTTATTCATTCAAACTTATTTAACTTCCTCCAAGTTAAATTAAATTTACTTAATCCGGTCAACTTTACACAATTTAAATTCCCATTCAAATTTTAAACTTCAGATTAATAATCTTTCCACTTATAAGTTCAAAAACTTATTACTTTGGGTTTTCATATCACATTCCAAGGAAAAATTTAAAACTCAATACTTAGAGTTTATTTCAAATCATCTTTGATATTATGTATATCTTTATATATACATTTTCTTTACACAACAAGTTATACCTTAAATTTTTAAACCATCTCTGGTTTTAATTCAAAAATAATTTCAAGTTTTCTGGATTTAAAACTTCACAATTTAAAATCCACTACAATTTATAAGTCTTGCTTGCCTAAATGTTTTACTTCCTTAAAACATTCCATTATTAAACACAACAGCCATTTATGATAATAATCAAGATTATCATATCTAGAAACCAATTCATTATTATCTTTATTCTTGATAACACTTCTATAAATTCAAGATTTTAATTTTAGTTTGAATTCATTTCAAACTTAACTTTATTCAATTTTAATTTGGTTGTATTACTATTACCACTTAATTTAATTCCAATATTTTAACAACCAATTACCTTAATATTTATTAGAAAGAAAGACCTTTTTATACATCAAAATATATTCTTATATAAAATCATTTAAAATTCTTATATAAGAAAATAACAATTACGCTCTCATATATATATATATATACACTCAACTCGTTCTAGGGTACCATTGACCCTATCCTTAACGAGTAATCCCAACAGAGCCAAGGTTCTCGCTTAACCTTCTGCTCTGATACCAACTGTGACGACCCGGAAATTCCGATCCCGAAAATTCCAGATAGTTAGGAGAAAAAGAAAAGAGATAGAAGAAAGAAACAGAAAGAAGAAAGAAGAACAGAAAACACAACGTCTCACATTCGCAGCGGATTAAATATAATAACAAATAATAGCATTTATACAAAGAAAACCTGTATTTGTTAATTACATTTTTATACATCAGAGTTACAACATTCACAAATATACTAGACAGTTAGAATTAACATGTCTCGGACAACTATAATATATCATAGTGGAATACACTCCATACGTTCCTGCCATCCAGTTCGCCTCCTGAGCTCCAGAACGTCCTTACCTGGAAATCTGTAATACTCGGTCTGACCCGAGCATTACATCAAAGTAACACCCGGGTCAGGCTGGAAACCAGCGTGAGTAAACCCATAATATGAAATACCAAGCTATATAACTAAGGTGAATTACCAGGGTAACTCGTACTTTCTACGAGTTCTAATCTTATTAAAGTAAATCATTTATATCAAAACCATATCCAAGAATTGTTATCAAGTTTAAATATCCATGATACTTAACTTATTTCATTCCAGCCTGTTTGCTTCCAAACTCACATTTATAAAGAATCGAAGTGGTTTCGGGTATTTACTAATACCCGACCCCGGTCTCTTCGAATCCAATGCCTTCTTAACCAAAGGTATTCAAGTGAAAACAATTCAATTTTTAATACAGGGTAACATATTTGCACAGCAATTCATCATTAAATATTAATCATCCTTGATTAATTATTAATTACATAAAGTAATTATCCTTTAATTAATTTTCACAAATTAATTAACTTGAATTAATCACATTATATTTGAGTAATTCATTCTTAATTACTCTTAAACAAATTAATTAATCTTTAATTACAGATTATTTATTCTTTAATCATTAATTAATAAACCTTAATTATCAATTAATAAATCTTAATAATAAATTAATTAATCCTTAATTATTAGTTAATCAATTCTTAACAGTAGTTAATTAACCTTTAATTAATCTTTATAGATTAATTATTCCTTATTTATTAATTAATAAAACCTAATTATTAATTAATAAACTTAATTAAGTACTTCTTAATTACAAATTAATCAATCTCTAATTACTCAATTAATTAATTACAAATTAATTAACCTTTAGTCATTAATTAAATCAATCTTCATTATTGAGTTAATTAAATAAATCAATTTCTCTTAATAAATTTCTTAACTAATCCTTAATCATTATTAATTAAATTAATTAATTATACTTAATTTCCTTAATTAACTTAATTAATATCAAGATAATTAAAAACTTTAATTATCTTAAGAGTAAACCATCTTATTTTAATAACTAAATTTTATTTATTAAATCATTAATTAAAGTTTAAAAGAGATAACCATTTACTTGATAAATTAAAGTTAATAAAACATAACTTCCCTTAAATGCCTTAAACCTTAACAAGTAATAGTTTAAACTAGTTTTCAATTAAACTTTAAAACTTGTTTTTATAAGAACCTTTAAAATTTCATTTTAACTTAAGTTTAAAATAACTTTAAATTTTACTTAATAAAACTTAAATTAAACAAATTTCAAAACTTTTTTTTTTACCTTTAAAACTGTTTACAATTTCTCCGCTTCGGATCGAACCCGAAGATCACTCGGGTTTTCCACCGAGTTTCCCCATTTTCTTCCATTTCCAAAACTTGGTTTAAATTTTCTTTTCTTTTCTAATTACAGGTTTTATCACCTACTACTACTCGAGTATAAACTCGAGTCCTTACCCCCCCCCAAAACCTGAGAACACACTCCTCTTCTCTAGTTCGAGTCGCATTCCCAAATTCTCGAGACCAACCCGAGAAACTATTTTCTTCCCCAACCCAAAACTTCACCTGTCACCAAAACGTATACGTGCACACGACCAACTCCTTCGTGCACATGCAACCATCAACGCCAGCACTCCGACCTCTGACGAACCTTCACGCATATCGACCAACGATGCTGCAACCAATTCCGACCTTCGAATCATTCGTACCAACTTCATATCGAAATCGAACAGTTCGTCCCATTCCTGGAACCCAATCGATCAACCAAGACCACCTCGTATCGCGATCCACTACCACCTGAGACCACGGCCTTCTGCCTGAACCTTCGCCAGAACCCTTAGCTTCGTTCCCCATAGGTCCGGTCACCCCCGATCATCCATTGACATAGCACGAACTCGAGATTCATCGATGACAAAACTGGGTCCCTAAACCCTACTTCGACCAATTCTCATCATCACAGCCAAAAGAAAAATAAATCAGTATTTTTCCAGTGATCCTCGCCTCCACGACCACCTTCCAGCCAAATCTAAAACTTCCAGTCGCCGCCGATCAACACCAATCGACGAAAATGCAAAAATCGATCATCCTTGATTATCTCACTAATTACTACACTAAAATCATGATTTTTAGTGCCTAAATTCATCATTTTGCTCCACGAACCAGATTATATAATCAAAGATTGGAATTAGCATTATCGATTTAAACCCATTTTTAATTTTCACTGTAATTTATAGAATTCTGAGATAAACACTTAATATAAAATCTTGAATCCATTTTTAGAATTTATAATACATTGTTAGAGACCTTTTTCATTTACAAACCCTAGACTAAATCGAATGGATGGAAAGATAAGAATTTCTCTAATAAAATCAGGAGCCTGTATTGTTATAAAACAGAGACATACACATGGTTACAGACATGCACACCTCAACACATTCATACATTCAGGAGTCTATATACATGCAAGCAAAATTTCTATCACACATAAACAGATTATCACATGAAACCGGTGATTCAAACAAACTCAGGTTAAAATACGAGTTTACTTACTTTAAGCAAAGAAAACTTGATAAGTTTTCAAAACTGGAAGCTATACGGGAAGTATCTCAGAGTATCTCTGTCTATAAAAATATTTTTTTTTTTACTTTAAAATAACATGTATGCAAAAATTTCAACCATACATCAAAATTTTAAAACTAGCATTTGTCACAAGCATATAAACAAAACCAATTTGTTTAGTTTACTCACCTGTTAGAGATGTAGAGCTTTGAAAAAGAACTGGACTGAAATCTGCATGCATTTGTATATTTATTCCAGAAAACTGAATACTTGATTTGCTTTAAACAGAAATGCTTGAAATTTTTGAAATGGCCGTGATTTAAAAACTGGAGTACTTGCATGCATTTGAAAACATACTGCAGGCACGCAGTTTTGAAGGATATTCTTGAGGAGTGTTTTGATCTTGTTAGGATTGGTTTGAGAAGATTACAATTTTCAATAGAAGAGGAAGTGTTTATAGGCCTTGCAGATTTGATTTGCACATTTGATTTCATGTTTTGGTCTGCCATTATTTACTGGGAAGATTACAACTAGATTCACTCCTTTTGTTTTGACTAAAGATATTTTACCTTAGTTATTGATCAAAAGAAAAATGAGATATAGGGAGAGATGTGTATATAGATTTAATTTAGGATTTATTTCAAATAAAGAAAATAAAAATAAAAATGGTGACACTTGTTCAATCCTTAACATTTGTCATTTTCCAATATTTATTAACTTACACATGTTTTTATATTATGTCTTTAGCTTACATTTGTACATTTTCATGAGAAAATGTTTATATATATATTTTATTTTTATTTTTAATGTCTTATGTATTTATTTATTACTTAAATCAATGTAATACATTTATACATGTGTGTTTTCAATCTTTATATATTTACAAACTACATTTATTTCAAGTATAACCTTTTAAAGAAATACATATACCTTTACCAAATTTTACTTTAAACTAGAATACTTTTTAAATTCATAAGTATATGCATAGTTATTATTTTAGTGTCTAAAATCTTTAAATAAACCTTGAAAATAATAATCTTGCCAATTGAAAAATTATATTAGGAGACTATCAAATAGATATTTATTCACATATTTATAGTTCAGCAATTTTTATAATTCAAATTCATCTATATACATATCCAGATATATTCTAATTATCAAAGTTTTATTTGTTCAACCAAATAAAATTAGTATCTCAATAGTTAAAAATCAGTTAATTATCCAATTAACAGCTGTTCAAAAATCCGGGTTATCACAACAACGGTGTCTGTATATAATTTCCTATCTATGGTCAAGTGATACAGATATTTATCATTTCAATCCGTAAATTTAAATACATACGGGTAGATATCATTTCGACCCGTAATCCCAAATTCAATTCAAATGAAAATCGCTTAGGTCTATCATTTCAACCCATAACGATTTTCTCCTATTCTAAAGTCCGTTCGGGTATGTATCATTTCAACCCATAGTGAATTCTATACTAACAGGGAACTGCAGAGTGATAACAGATATGAAAATAATATAACATGCATATATATCAGCAATAACAATTTAATATAAACAACAGGATATGGTGTCATATCCCACAGGTGAACAGTTACAGATAATAACATATATAACAATTTGAACAACTAACAACAGCATATTTCAATTGCTGTTTCAATTGAAATCAAATTTAATAAATATAAGAATGTAAATCGTGAGTGATTGCTCACCTTTCGAGGTTAGAGAGATTTGACAACAGAGCAAGCTACGAATTCCAAAGCAAAGTGAGGTGAACACGAATTTGACTGACAAAGTTGATAGATAAGGAATTGATGAAATCAAATCAGGACTGGATCGATGAAGATAAATGGTACCGGTGAACATATATATATATAACTATCAATAAATAAAAATCATATTCTAAACCCTAAACACATATTAAATAAAATATACGTGTATTTCAAAATCGCTATTTCAAAATAAAATATATATTAAAATCAACATATATACATTATATAATTTTGAAATAAATACACACACACACACACATATATATATAGGTTATTATTAAGTCATATACAACTTATAATTTAAATTAACAAAAAAAATTCAAAACTTATATATATGCACATATAAATAACAGCAATTTCGACTTTAAACTTATCCATATATATGAACTAACATAATATTTCAAACAACAGGATCTATACTAGATGCAAACAAATGTACCTATATAACTTACTTTATATAATATATATACTGGCTGGAACAGATTATATATGCATTAAACTAACATAAATAATATACTGTACACACATCATATATGAATATTAGTATGAACAGAGCTTCTGACACAACTAGTATAACTTAGTTATATACAGACTTATATGAATTTATATAACATACTTTAACTTAGTGTACCAAATATATATAAGCAGATTATATAAACTCTATATATATATATATATATATATATATAAATACTTTAAACACTTATATATAAACTATATACCTCTTTCAATTCACATAGGAAAACCCATATATATAGTAGCCTTTATAAACTATGCTTTTATAAACTATACACAGTTATAATATAAACATACTGACCTAGGTGAAATAATGCTTTAAACAAAGAAAATATAATATATATACTATTGAAAAGAACGAAATATGTATACGCATCCTCTGTTCCATTCGAAATATAATGCCGACCACAATATAAAGTATAAACTATTGCAAAAACACATATATATAACAGTAAAACATATTTTATACTTTTCTATAATATAATATATATACTATAACATATAAACTAATTATAATTTATATAAACCGAATAAACTATAAATCCATATAAATAAGTAAAAGAGATATATACCTATATAACTACATATAACAGTATATGCTCAACTTATATATTACAAATACATATAGCTTCTGGAAATAAGATACTACAAACAAATTACCAAAATAAAATAGATAAACAGGTTATATGCACCTATACAATATAGACTATATATAACAGAACATGTCTTTAAAACTGGAAAGCGGTAAAAGAAAATATAACCAAATCCTAACTCACTTATACAACTAACAGTATAGCATGCTTCCAATGTACAATGCGAACCAAAGATTTAATATAACACACACGTTTAAAACACATACAGAACTGTAAAGTATATATTTTTATAATATACGAAACAAAGAAATAAAACTGTTATTTTACTGTTTATCACAAATATATTATATATAATAAAATATATAACAGATTTGAAATCATATATAATATAACTTACATATGTATAAAGCAAAACAAAACCTATTATACTTGGCAAACTAATATGTGTAACATGTGCAACTATAGCCGAATAAAATTTTATAGTATAACCTTTTAAACTAAATTTATTTAACAAAATATATAGGTACACAGCAAAACAAAATATAACAAAAAAACAAATAAACCTACCTATAGTTTTATCTGCATATACACGAAGGTATGAATATGTAACAACCCGCCATCCTACGACTAGGAAGACGCATCGTTTTGAAGAAAAGAAAGAGGTGAGAAAGTAGAAAAGAAAAGAGAAAAAGAAAAACAACAACAATATCAGAATCTCACAGCGGAACGAAACAAAATATAATATATCACATAACTATTACATAGTCTTTACAAAATCAGAGTTACACAGATTATACAACACATACTAGACAGTTATAAACATCTGTCTAGTTATTACAACTCAATACAATACAAACCACTATCACAGAGATTAACACAGCGGAATACTATATATCTACGAACGTTGAAGCCTCCTGCTCCATTACTCCTCCAGATAACTCGTCAAAGCTAACCTGAATCCCTTGGCTACTCGTAAAAATTTGAGTACCCAAGAGTTTATAAACAGAAATAAACACTTGGGTCAGACATGGGTCTGGTGTGAGTAACAGGTTAAAGTTGCTTAACTTTGTAAAGCCTTTGAAACAAAAGGTATTACGTAAGACTTCCCACACATAAACATGGGTAAGTTTTTACCTTACGCTAACCAAAACTTTGATAGGAAATTCGGTTATATTATAATAGGGTCTAGGGTTTTCAAATAAATATGAAATAGCTGAAATTGTTACATTATTAAATTCCAGCATACTAGCCACAAAGTGGGTTATACAATCAAGTCCGTTATCACTTATTGGAAGTTGGGTTTCCATACAATGGCAGGGCTACCGGGGTACCGCCCGTCACAGTACGTGGCCTAGATCACCGTACCGAGGATCACTCCCAATCCCCTGCAACACAAGGCCGGAACATCCCTTACTGGATAATTCCCGCACAAGATATCCCAGCAGTTGTTGCAATCAACTGCCCCTCAATCGAATAATAAGAAGGGACCTCTAGACAGGGATAATCTTGTCCTACTTGGGTGCTACCCACTAACCTTGCTGCACCTCCCCTGTTTTAGCCATTCCCGGTTTGATGAGGCTTGAGGCTACGATTACCTTTAATCAGGACATCACTTAGAATGCTCATCGTCCACCTGACGATGTTCTGAAAGCATTCAATCCATACAAGTTCGTTCCGGATTCGAACGAAACCGAAGGCATTATCTCGTTACACTCGTATTGGAATCACCCTCAGAGTTAACGACAATAACCCTTGCACTCTGAATCTTCATCTCGAATCTGAAAGTACTATCTCCGTCAACTCATTACGGAATCACCCTCAGAGTTATATTGACAAAGAATAGTTCTTACACCTCGAGTCTTCCTTTGCTCCATTTGGATTTCACGACCTAACGTTAATTTGGATCGATGTGGTATTCGGGTCTCCAGACCTGGAATTCCGGTATACGGAAACCCGATCCCGGTCTCATCGAAATCCAAAATGTATCTTTTAAGGCCAAGTTGTTTTAAGGTTAAAACAATTCTATTCTATTATCTATATACACACATAGATAATTCACAATATCAAATAGATAATCTACATTATCATCATAAACAGATAATTCATATCATCATCACTATGTAACCAAACATCCCTATCACACAGTATCAATTATCTCATATCTGAGATCTTAAACCATTCAAGGTAAACAATATCATACATCCATACATAAGCAATGATCTATTAATCATACTATAATTAATTTAAAATGAATTAAATTAATTACTTCTATCTCTAATTAATTTAAAGTAAATTAAATTAATTACTACATCTATAAATCCTGCTTAAATCACTATTAATTAATTACCAATCAATTAATCAATCATCATCCAATTATTCATTTTAATTAATCATCCTTGATTAATTAACATTTAATTACATTCAAGTAATTAGCATTAAATTAATTTCACAAATTAATTATTCTTAACCACTTATAGTAATTAACCTTTAATTACTTCATTTATTAATTAACTATAATTAATTACATTAATCTTTAATTAATTACATTAATTAATCACTTCATTTATTAATTATTTCTTAATTAATCAATTCTTAATTACATCATTAATTATATAAATTAATGATCCCTAATTACATTTTATTATTAATTACTCTAATTAAATTAATTACATTAAGTAATTAATCTTTAATTAAAACATAATTATTAATCTCTCTTGATTAATCATATTCAGTAATTAACTACCCTTAATTACTTCTTTAAATAAATTAATTATTCCTTAATTAATTTCTTAATTAATCCCTTGATTAATTCCATTAAGTAATTAACTACCCTTAATTACTTCTTCAGTAATTTATCTATTAATTACTTTCTTAAGTAATTATACTTCACAAATCATTAAGTGATTATCTTAAATTAATTAAACTTAATTAATTAACTTAACTAATCAAATTAAACTCAATTGATTACAATGAGTAATTAATTTCTTAATTTCTTCCATTAAGTATTTATACTTAATTAAACAATTCCACAAATGATTAACCTTAATCAATTAATCTATTTAATTATCAAAATTAATCACATTAATTAATTACTTATTAAACCCAAGTTAATGATCTACATTAAACTATTAACTATTCTTTAATTATTTTCTTAAATAATTAAACTTTAATTAACCATTATTAATTACAAATTAATTAATTCTAATTACCAATAAATTAATCTCTAATTACTTAATTAACTAAGTACCTAACAATAACTTAATTAATCCTTAATTACTTGATTAATTTATTCCTAACCATTAATTAATAATCTTAACTTATCAAATCTTATCTAATTAATGGTCCTTGGTTTCTAATTAATTAACCTTTAATTAATTTAATTTAAATCTTAATTAATCAATTTAAACCCTTAATTACTAAATTTATTAACCCAAATCATAATTAATTAAATAAATTAATTATCCATTTTAATTAACTTAATAATTTATTTTATCCCAAATTATTAAATCTTAATTATCTTTAAGATAAAACTTATTCTTATTAATGATTAAATTATCATTAATAAAGCATTTAAAACAATTTACTTTTAAATTTACTTTTAAATTCCATTTTAAATTTAAGATTTAAAAGGAATACAAATTTAACTTTAACAAACTTTAAACATTCAAGTGGTTTTAAAACATTTTTATTCAAAACTTTATTTTATTTCGAAACTAGAATTCAAACCAAACTTGCATCCTGATTTTAATTTAGATTTAAACTTTTGTTTAAATCTTTGCTTTACAATTTAAATTTCAGATTTAAAATTTTAAAACAGGTTGCTTTTAAACCCTGCAACAAAATTTCAACCCGAGCCTAACTTCATTTACTTCGAGTCTTCCACCAAAAATCACGAGAACAACCCGAGTTGCTCCCCTTCTTCCCCAAAAACACAACCACCCTACCCAGACGTGCACGTGCACCAACCCACGGCGATGTTCCGATCAACTTTCCGGCCATCAACAAGTTGCCTTCAACCTCACCAATCCCCTCGATCACTCAGTAGAACGATTTCGCCTACGAATCGAAATCGAACCCATCGATCAAAACTGAAACCAACTTCGACCGATAAAAGCTCCTCGCCAACGACGAACTCACCACCAGAAATCCTTCCGCTTTACCCAGAGCATCGTCACTACATCCAGCTTCGTTCCCACCATATGCGATCGATCCCAGTTATCCATCGACGCCGTACGAAGCTCATTAATCAACACGCCCTATTTAACACGCCGAACCCTAGTTCATCGTCGTTCGGCCACCGTGGTCATCTAGAATTTAAGTGAGTATTTTTCTGATGAACACCTAACCCCCAGCCTTCTTCCACCTCGATCACGACATCCAAAGTTTCCCCGATCATCAGAAATTGATGAAAATATAACTTCCGATCAACTCGTAAATTCTTCCCAAACTTTAACTTAAAAATCTTGAAATTGTTATCTAAATTCCTCATTTTACAATATGATTCTATTTATGAAATCAAAACTCGAATTTATTAACTTTGATTTTTGACTTATACTTTGATTTCTACTATTATCTCTTATTTCCAATAATTCTATTTATCAATATACTTATTAATATTTTTACAATCTTTATCTTGTTATTTCTAACAGATTTTATTTAAGACTTAAATCCTAATAAAGATTAGATCATGAGATAATAATCTTTGAATCAAAACTTGGTCTTGAAACTGGAACAGAGATGTTACAGGTATTTCACAAGCATGCACACATCTATTATCCAATATTCACAGAAATTTCATATATATATACAAACATTCTTGCTTCAGAGATTCACATGCAACCATATTTATACTTAAGCATTTTAGAAAAGATGTTACTCCCCTAAAACAAATGATGAACAGAGCACTTATAAACAGCATGCACACAAATAAAAATTCACATCAAACATTCACTTATATGTACATGCAATACACATTTATATTCAACCATACTAGCATGCAACCCAATTGTATTTTAAATTTTAAAAGTTACTCACCAGATTTAAAATAGAGACAGAGCCTTTAGTTTGAAATAGCTTTTGAATTTGAGTGCTGGAAAATGTCTTTTGAAAACTGAAAAATCCTTTTGTTGCTGTGATGTATAACTTGCTAGCTGAAATGATTTTGCTTCTTAAAACTGAGACGATTGCTTGCTTTGATTTATCTCAGATTGAAGAAAAAGTGTTCGGGCTTTGATTATTGATTTTTGAGAATGAAACAACAGGCTTTTGATTTTGGTTTGATTCCAGATTTGAAGAAATGATACAGGTTTTGATTTCAATTTGGTTTGTGGAGGTATGGATTACAGATTTCGTTTTGAGAGGAGTTTGTTTATTGTTTCAGGCTTTGTTAACTAAGCTTTAGATTTTTAAAAGAAAAAGAATGGAATGGAAAAGGATTTGTTTATATAAAGGCTGAAATTATATGTAAATAAAAATAAAAGAAAAACTAACTTAAATTTGACACTTGTCTCATTGTTAATCCATTACTTAACACATGTTATTTAGGTGTCTAAATTTTATTACACTTGTCTTTTAAGTAATTAATACATATTTTTATTTATTTAAAAATGTTAATAAAGATTTTAAACTTAATAAATAAATTCTTATGTAAATGTATATATGCATTTCTCTTTTAGAGAAAATGTAAATAAACAATTATATAAAATTAAAAGCTTATCTAAATATTTTTAGAATGTTTATCCTTTTAATTTCTATTATAAATCCAAATTTATATTCAATTTAAATTTAAAAAATCCAATTTAAAATCAAGTTATATATATGCATATATAACTACCATTTAAAATAACAATTCTATCTTATCAAAGTCTATTTATATTTATAAAAACAAAGTATTATAATTATTATTTGAAAACATCAAATTTGACTATTTTAAATAATTTATAAAGGAGATTATAAATTACTTCTATTTTTAAATCATATATATCAAGTAATATTTAAAAAGAAATAAACAAACCTTTTATTTAAATTTGAACTTTAAGCTAAAATCCATTTTTAAACAATTAAACATTTATATTATGTATTTTAAAACTATATAGTTATTTATTAAAAAGCATAATATTAAATTAAATCATGATTTCCAAATTACCCAAAATATATTAGAATTTGAAAACATAATTTCATTTGTTAAATTCAGACCAACTCATCTATTTATAATATATACAATTATACATATATATTATAAATAGAAAATATTCTATTAAACTTTTAAAAGATAAATCACTAATTAAATATTTATTTTAATTAGATTATTAAATTTATTCAATTTTATTAACAAAGATCATCAAATCAATTTAATTTCCAATGCAGATTATTAAATTGATATTGTCCAAATTCCCGGGATATCACATTCCTCCCCCCTTAAAATAATTTCGTCCCCGAAATTTAAACAAAGGTAATTTAATAATCTATTCAATATTTAACAAGCATATATTATCAACCATATGCTAACAACCATAGCAAACAATCATCCAATCAAACAATTCTAATTATCCAGACAAAATTCTGGATAAAATTTCCTCGAGTTTCCCCAAGTATATATATACCGGGCACTCGCTCTACAAACAATCTAAACTACGAAGCTACAGAGTTCCTACTCATCTAGATCTATAAAACTAAACAGGATATCAGACTATAGACAAGTCTGACTCAACAACCAAATCGTCCTGAACTGCTGATTCCAAAACCATAGATAAATCAACACTTATCCAAAATCAAGAATACAATCTCTACTCTTCAAACATCAGAAGACTAAATTTACTTCTCCTATCTGGAAAAGATAAAACAAAAGCACTTCCAAACTGCTTCCGCTGTACAACTCTGATCTGAAGTATATAAGAATGCTGATGAAGAACACGAGCACAACTGGACAACACATCCAAGAAATATGGTTCAACAGATCCATTAAGAAAACTCAGATACTCCATCAAAACCTGAGCTGCTTCACCCAACTCTATCTCTAAGAATCATCCTTCCACTAGTCGAATCACCGGTACCACTCCTCGAATCCTGTCGATAAGAAAACTCATCTCCAGATGCGGACAAACTTCTGACTTCACTGAAGACGTTCGGAAAAATATTCAATAACTCAAAGATCACTCAAACTATCGCAAGTCACTTTTGCGATCAACCCAGTCCAATATCCAAAGATACTGTTCTCTCTTAACAAATCAGAATAGCTTACACTTATCTATCCAATTCATCGAAGAAATGGATTCCACTTTACTGCTTCTGAACTCCATTTCAGAAAAACTGCTCAGCCAGAAAACTTCCTGCTAACACACAGAATACTCCGAGCTGCACTGCTGCCACAGATGCCAAGGACTTCCCAACCAAAGCTCTTCGAGAAACTCGAACCTCAAACAGAGACGTCATGCTGAACTCAGCCACAACTCCGAAGCAGACTTACTCCTTAAATTTGTTTCAAAGAAAACATCTTCGGAGACATCCATAGTCACTGCGTTTCCTCACACAGCTACTTCTTCCAGAAGTTACCAAGATACATCACTTGCTTCTGCTCAACCGACTAGATCAAACTCTAGCTCATCCAACTGCACTTCAAAGATAAACTCCGAACCTTAAACAGTTTCCTTTGGAGATCGATGAAATCCTTCACCACAGCAAAGCTCACTCGAGACGGTATTAGGTCTACAGTCTCATCAGATACACTTCCAACTCCAAACATTCAAACTCCAATCAATGGTAGTCGTGTTACACACAACCTACCTCATCTACCCTTATAACTTAATTTGGATAACCCGAACAGGTAACCCAAATAGGTAGAAATAAATATATATATATAGTTATATAAAAATTACAAATACGCTCTCTCAAGATAGACAACACTCCAGAGCCTAGGTATTCACTCAACCTATCGCTCTGATACCACTATAACAACCCGCCATCCTACGACTAGGAAGACGCATCGTTTTGAAGAAAAGAAAGAGGTGAGAAAGTAGAAAAGAAAAGAGAAAAAGAAAAACAACAACAATATCAGAATCTCATAGCGGAACGAAACAAAATATAATATATCACATAACTATTACATAGTCTTTACAAAATCAGAGTTACACAGATTATACAACACATACTAGACAGTTATAAACATCTGTCTAGTTATTACAACTCAATACAATACAAAACACTATCACAGAGATTAACACAGCGGAATACTATATATCTACGAACGTTGAAGCCTCCTGCTCCATTACTCCTCCAGATAACTCGTCAAAGCTAACCTGAATCCCTTGGCTACTCGTAAAAATTTGAGTACCCAAGAGTTTATAAACAGAAATAAACACTTGGGTCAGACATGGGTCTGGTGTGAGTAACAGGTTAAAGTTGCTTAACTTTGTAAAGCCTTTGAAACAAAAGGTATTACGTAAGACTTCCCACACATAAACATGGGTAAGTTTTTACCTTACGCTAACCAAAACTTTGATAGGAAATTCGGTTATATTATAATAGGGTCTAGGGTTTTCAAATAAATATGAAATAGCTGAAATTGTTACATTATTAAATTCCAGCATACTAGCCACAAAGTGGGTTATACAATCAAGTCCGTTATCACTTATTGGAAGTTGGGTTTCCATACAATGGCAGGGCTACCGGGGTACCGCCCGTCACAGTACGTGGCCTAGATCACCGTACCGAGGATCACTCCCAATCCCCTGCAACACAAGGCCGGAACATCCCTTACTGGATAATTCCCGCACAAGATATCCCAGCAGTTGTTGCAATCAACTGCCCACTCAATCGAATAATAAGAAGGGACCTCTAGACAGGGATAATCTTGTCCTACTTGGGTGCTACCCACTAACCTTGCTGCACCTCCCCTGTTTTAGCCATTCCCGGTTTGATGAGGCTTGAGGCTACGATTACCTTTAATCAGGACATCACTTAGAATGCTCATCGTCCACCTGACGATGTTCTGAAAGCATTCAATCCATACAAGTTCGTTCCGGGTTCGAACGAAACCGAAGGCATTATCTCGTTACACTCGTATTGGAATCACCCTCAGAGTTAACGACAATAACCCTTGCACTCTGAATCTTCATCTCGAATCTGAAAGTACTATCTCCGTCAACTCATTACGGAATCACCCTCAGAGTTATATTGACAAAGAATAGTTCTTACACCTCGAGTCTTCCTTTGCTCCATTTGGATTTCACGACCTAACGTTAATTTGGATCGATGTGGTATTCGGGTCTCCAGACCTGGAATTCTGGTATACGGAAACCCGATCCCGGTCTCATCGAAATCCAAAACGTATCTTTTAAGGCCAAGTTGTTTTAAGGTTAAAACAATTCTATTCTATTATCTATATACACACATAGATAATTCACAATATCAAATAGATAATCTACATTATCATCATAAACAGATAATTCATATCATCATCACTATGTAACCAAACATCCCTATCACACAGTATCAATTATCTCATATCTGAGATCTTAAACCATTCAAGGTAAACAATATCATACATCCATACATAAGCAATGATCTATTAATCATACTATAATTAATTTAAAATGAATTAAATTAATTACTTCTATCTCTAATTAATTTAAAGTAATTTAAATTAATTACTACATCTATAAATCCTGCTTAAATCACTATTAATTAATTACCAATCAATTAATCAATCATCATCCAATTATTCATTTTAATTAATCATCCTTGATTAATTAACATTTAATTACATTCAAGTAATTAGCATTAAATTAATTTCACAAATTAATTATTCTTAACCACTTATAGTAATTAACCTTTAATTACTTCATTTATTAATTAACTATAATTAATTACATTAATCTTTAATTAATTACATTAATTAATCACTTCATTTATTAATTATTTCTTAATTAATCAATTCTTAATTACATCATTAATTATATAAATTAATGATCCCTAATTACATTTTATTATTAATTACTCTAATTAAATTAATTACATTAAGTAATTAATCTTTAATTAAAACATAATTATTAATCTCTCTTGATTAATCATATTCAGTAATTAACTACCCTTAATTACTTCTTTAAATAAATTAATTATTCCTTAATTAATTTCTTAATTAATCCCTTGATTAATTCCATTAAGTAATTAACTACCCTTAATTACTTCTTCAGTAATTTATCTATTAATTACTTTCTTAAGTAATTATACTTCACAAATCATTAAGTGATTATCTTAAATTAATTAAACTTAATTAATTAACTTAACTAATCAAATTAAACTCAATTGATTACAATGAGTAATTAATTTCTTAATTTCTTCCATTAAGTATTTATACTTAATTAAACAATTCCACAAATGATTAACCTTAATCAATTAATCTATTTAATTATCAAAATTAATCACATTAATTAATTACTTATTAAACCCAAGTTAATGATCTACATTAAACTATTAACTATTCTTTAATTATTTTCTTAAATAATTAAACTTTAATTAACCATTATTAATTACAAATTAATTAATTCTAATTACCAATAAATTAATCTCTAATTACTTAATTAACTAAGTACCTAACAATAACTTAATTAATCCTTAATTACTTGATTAATTTATTCCTAACCATTAATTAATAATCTTAACTTATCAAATCTTATCTAATTAATGGTCCTTGGTTTCTAATTAATTAACCTTTAATTAATTTAATTTAAATCTTAATTAATCAATTTAAACCCTTAATTACTAAATTTATTAACCCAAATCATAATTAATTAAATAAATTAATTATCCATTTTAATTAACTTAATAATTTATTTTATCCCAAATTATTAAATCTTAATTATCTTTAAGATAAAACTTATTCTTATTAATGATTAAATTATCATTAATAAAGCATTTAAAACAATTTACTTTTAAATTTACTTTTAAATTCCATTTTAAATTTAAGATTTAAAAGGAATACAAATTTAACTTTAACAAACTTTAAACATTCAAGTGGTTTTAAAACATTTTTATTCAAAACTTTATTTTATTTCGAAACTAGAATTCAAACCAAACTTGCATCCTGATTTTAATTTAGATTTAAACTTTTGTTTAAATCTTTGCTTTACAATTTAAATTTCAGATTTAAAATTTTAAAACAGGTTGCTTTTAAACCCTGCAACAAAATTTCAACCCGAGCCTAACTTCATTTACTTCGAGTCTTCCACCAAAAATCACGAGAACAACCCGAGTTGCTCCCCTTCTTCCCCAAAAACACAACCACCCTACCCAGACGTGCACGTGCACCAACCCACGGCGACGTTCCGATCAACTTTTCGGCCATCAACAAGTTGCCTTCAACCTCACCAATCCCCTCGATCACTTAGTAGAACGATTTCGCCTACGAATCGAAATCGAACCCATCGATCAAAACTGAAACCAACTTCGACCGATAAAAGCTCCTCGCCAACGACGAACTCACCACCAGAAATCCTTCCGCTTTACCTAGAGCATCGTCACTACATCCAGCTTCGTTCCCACCATATGCGATCGATCCCAGTTATCCATCGACGCCGTACGAAGCTCATTAATCAACACGCCCTATTTAACACGCCGAACCCTAGTTCATCGTCGTTCGGCCACCGTGGTCATCTAGAATTTAAGTGAGTATTTTTCTGATGAACACCTAACCCCCAGCCTTCTTCCACCTCGATCACGACATCCAAAGTTTCCCCGATCATCAGAAATTGATGAAAATATAACTTCCGATCAACTCGTAAATTCTTCCCAAACTTTAACTTAAAAATCTTGAAATTGTTATCTAAATTCCTCATTTTACAATATGATTCTATTTATGAAATCAAAACTCGAATTTATTAACTTTGATTTTTGACTTATACTTTGATTTCTACTGTTATCTCTTATTTCCAATAATTCTATTTATCAATATACTTATTAATATTTTTACAATCTTTATCTTGTTATTTCTAACAGATTTTATTTAAGACTTAAATCCTAATAAAGATTAGATCATGAGATAATAATCTTTGAATCAAAACTTGGTCTTGAAATTGGAACAGAGATGTTACAGGTATTTCACAAGCATGCACACATCTATTATCCAATATTCACAGAAATTTCATATATATATACAAACATTCTTGCTTCAGAGATTCACATGCAACCATATTTATACTTAAGCATTTTAGAAAAGATGTTACTCCCCTAAAACAAATGATGAACAGAGCACTTATAAACAGCATGCACACAAATAAAAATTCACATCAAACATTCACTTATATGTACATGCAATACACATTTATATTCAACCATACTAGCATGCAACCCAATTGTATTTTAAATTTTAAAAGTTACTCACCAGATTTAAAATAGAGACAGAGCCTTTAGTTTGAAATAGCTTTTGAATTTGAGTGCTGGAAAATGTCTTTTGAAAACTGAAAAATCCTTTTGTTGCTGTGATGTATAACTTGCTAGCTGAAATGATTTTGCTTCTTAAAACTGAGACGATTGCTTGCTTTGATTTATCTCAGATTGAAGAAAAAGTGTTCGGGCTTTGATTATTGATTTTTGAGAATGAAACAACAGGCTTTTGATTTTGGTTTGATTCCAGATTTGAAGAAATGATACAGGTTTTGATTTCAATTTGGTTTGTGGAGGTATGGATTACAGATTTCGTTTTGAGAGGAGTTTGTTTATTGTTTCAGGCTTTGTTAACTAAGCTTTAGATTTTTAAAAGAAAAAGAATGGAATGGAAAAGGATTTGTTTATATAAAGGCTGAAATTATATGTAAATAAAAATAAAAGAAAAACTAACTTAAATTTGACACTTGTCTCATTGTTAATCCATTACTTAACACATGTTATTTAGGTGTCTAAATTTTATTACACTTGTCTTTTAAGTAATTAATACATATTTTTATTTATTTAAAAATGTTAATAAAGATTTTAAACTTAATAAATAAATTCTTATGTAAATGTATATATGCATTTCTCTTTTAGAGAAAATGTAAATAAACAATTATATAAAATTAAAAGCTTATCTAAATATTTTTAGAATGTTTATCCTTTTAATTTCTATTATAAATCCAAATTTATATTCAATTTAAATTTAAAAAATCCAATTTAAAATCAAGTTATATATATGCATATATAACTACCATTTAAAATAACAATTCTATCTTATCAAAGTCTATTTATATTTATAAAAACAAAGTATTATAATTATTATTTGAAAACATCAAATTTGACTATTTTAAATAATTTATAAAGGAGATTATAAATTACTTCTATTTTTAAATCATATATATCAAGTAATATTTAAAAAGAAATAAACAAACCTTTTATTTAAATTTGAACTTTAAGCTAAAATCCATTTTTAAACAATTAAACATTTATATTATGTATTTTAAAACTATATAGTTATTTATTAAAAAGCATAATATTAAATTAAATCATGATTTCCAAATTACCCAAAATATATTAGAATTTGAAAACATAATTTCATTTGTTAAATTCAGACCAACTCATCTATTTATAATATATACAATTATACATATATATTATAAATAGAAAATATTCTATTAAACTTTTAAAAGATAAATCACTAATTAAATATTTATTTTAATTAGATTATTAAATTTATTCAATTTTATTAACAAAGATCATCAAATCAATTTAATTTCCAATGCAGATTATTAAATTGATATTGTCCAAATTCCCGGGATATCACAGAATATACGCATACAATCATCGCGTGGCTGCAAGCTAGACTAGGTAGAAGGCGCGGAGAAAGGTTCGAGGTGGAAGCTCGGCCAAAATTTGAAGGCAGTGAGAGGAAGGGCAGTGGGCAGGTCGGTGTTGCGAGCTGGGTAGGTGGTGGCTCGGTTCAGGGGGAAGGCAAGGCATACGCGGCTGTTGTGGTGGGTTTCAGGGTCTCCGCTGTGTGGCATGACGTGGCAGGGGCGGTTGCCGGCCGATGGTGGCAGTGAGGCCGTGAGGAGCCGAGGTGAAGGCCGAGCTTGGGTCTAGTGGACGCACAGAGCCTCTGGGCTGTATGGGTAGAAGCTTTGGGCGGCAATAAAGGTTGGAGATGTTGAGGGGTAGAGCAAGCTCTAAAAATGATTTGTAAATATATCTTTATATTAATTTCCCTTCAAACGGCAGGGAAGATAAAAGAAGTAGGAACCGGGCTGTGTTGTGAATGGGTGGCTTGTAAATAAATATAAAGTTTTGAAATTTGAAAAGAACGCAATGGAAAATGACGTTTGTTGAAGCAAATTTGGACTGTAACGACCCGGAATTTTGGACCATTCGCATCCATTATAAGTGTATAGATAGACACTCATGCCGGAGTTGAATCGCTCAAAATATCGCGTTGTTAATTTAAATTTGACAAAACTGAACATATACAGTAAATAAAATATCACAGATCACAGACACAGAGTAATAAGTGCAGCGGAAATAAAAGAGATAGTAGTTCATGAAGCTACTATATGAATATATAAAATACATCAGAGTTAAACCAGATACAACGGAAGAGTAATACGATACATCAGATACAAATCAGAATACATCACTGGAATCACCGAATACTGAAAGCTGGATAGATGGCTGGATCTTCAAGCAAAGCTCCAACTCCAAAGGTGAGTCTCGAAAGCTGAACCACTCAGTCTGACCCGAGCGTAAAGCAAAACACAAAACACTCGAGTCAGGATTAACATTCTTATATCAATAAATCCAACTCAAGTGAAATAGCAATTGAAATACATGTAACTCAAAGGATGTTTGGAATAACCATCCTTTAAGGATCCGTTAAACTATCTACTATGTAGTAGTGTACGATAAGTAGATAATGTCTATCAGTAATATAAAGATATCAAAATAGCGTTAAGTCATGGCCCATTCCACCCTTAACACATTTTTATTCCCACAAGCATATACAAGACCGTAGTTTCCCCAAAACCGGAAGTCACCAGAGGGCAATCCATATACTCAAGGTACAAAACAAATTCGTAGTGGTCGCGCATAAATGGAATACAAGTATGACAAGGCACATGAGGCTATACCCAAGGTAGTGATACTACCGTTCGCCTGATCCGGACTGGTGAGAACGCAACGCGCAGCGCCCGCAACACCGTGAAACAACACTCCCAAAATCAAGGGTGCACCAATCGACAACAAGTATAAGTAGTTCGAAGAAGTGTGTCCACTTGAGGTATCAATCCTCCATTGGCCCGGCACAGCTCCTGTTTTAGTCATTTCCAATTTGACACAAGTGTCAAGGCTATCCATCATCGTTCTCTTTCTTCAGTCAACACGATCACCATTCCAACCACTTCATTCTGGATCATCACTCCGCGTATAGTTATTAAAGTGGTTTTCGGTTTAGATAGAGAGTATATCCATAATCGAATTCCGGTCTCTTTAATAACTTTCGTAATTATTACACCGGTTGGTCGTTTATATATTTCAAAAACCAAATCAAATTCAATTTCAATTCGTAAATCAACATTTCATTTGTCTTTCCAAATCAATTTCCATAATTTACGTTTCAAACTTCCAAATTCACAATTTCAAAATCTTATAATTCAATTTCAATTTCTCTTAAAAACAATTCAAATACTGATTCAAGTTCGTATATAAGTTTCATTTCGAAATCATTTACATTATATTTAATTTAACCTTCAAATCAATTCCAAATTCATTTATCGATTTCATTCAATATTCGTTAAGTTACTTTATCATTCAAAACAATTTCTATTAAATTTCCAATTCATTAAATCCATTATTTAAATTCAACTTCCTTATTTCAAAACTTAAAATTTTGAATTAAATTAAATTTGTCAAATCAATTCTTTCAATTACAAGTCTTACTTTAATTCCAAAAATATCACATTTTCATTTCTTGTTAAAGAAATTCCATTTCACTTATTTACTTACTTAAATAATTTTCCAAAACTTAATTTATAAAGAAACTCAATTTCAATTATTTACGAAGTAAAATTCACTTATTCAAAAATTCAATTTTACTTATTAAAGAGTTCAATTCAATTTAATCATTAAATAATTCAATCTTATTTAATTATTAAATAATTCAAAACTTAATTATTACATAATTTCAAAGTTTAATAATTTCAACTTAATTATAATTTTCACTTAACTATTAAATCATTTCCAAGTTTCATAATTTCAAACTTAATTATTAAATCATTTCAAACTTAATAATTTCAAACTTAATTATGATTATTAAATCATTTCAAATAATTTCAAACTATATTATTAAATCATTTCAAATTTTAATTCAATCATTTCTCAAATTTAACAACATTCTTCCATCAATTTCATTGTTAACATTTTGTTTCAGATTGTTAAATATTAACATTTTCCTTTCATTAAAATTCAAATTTCAACTTCATTTCAAAATCATATTTTTATTCAAATAAAATCTTCGTTTTATTTTTAAATCAAATTATTGACCAATCGGGTTTTATTTAATTTTCTATCCTAGGTCAAAGTTCAATTTGGGTATTTATCATTTCAACCCGATTCCAATTCAATTCAAAATCAAAACATAGCAAAGGGAACTTGCAGTGTGATAACAGGGATGGTGTCAAAGTAAATAAACAAGCAATAACAACAATCAATAACAATCCAATAATCAATTCAAATAATCCCGAAATAACCGTATTAATTTGCATTGTTATTTGTACGAATTAATATAATTATTTCTAGAATCTACACTATCATTTCATGTAGATTAAAGATTATTACATTACGGTTCTTCACTTGTCATCTATTTACAATTTCATACATCATCAATTTAACAACATACATTCAGTGGCTCAAAGTGTAATTAAACAAATTCTACGTGTCAATAAATTTAACAGTTTAAAGGGGTCATATTATACAAATGTCATTTAATCAAATTTAACATTTAACTATCCTATATCAAGTTCAATTGTATACTATTTATCATTTTAACATTAACAATTTAACGTCCAATATAAACATCAAAATCAATCAATTATCAGCCAAACTGTATTATCATCGCATACATAATTAACAGATAATAGTGTCAGATGTCACAGGTGAACTGATACAGGCAATAGCATATATAACAGTGTAATTAACTAATAGCAGCATATTTCAATTGTCTTTTCAATTGAAATCAGATTAATAAATAAAAGAACGTTAATCGTGAGTGAGTGCTCACCTTTCGAGGCTTGAGAGATAGACAATGAAGTTGAGTTACGAAATCCAAGCACGAATCCAAACAAACAAGGTTGGCACGAATTTGGACGGGCAAGCTGATAGAGAATTTATGAAGCCATTAGAATCAGTCGATACAAATTTAACTAAATATATATATTATTTTAAAATCGTTTCTTTCTTCCAACTTGTAAACGAAATATCTATAGCATATAAACATATCAAAACCATACCGTCTGAACTTATCCTATTATAATAAAATAAAAAATATATATACTTTTAAAACTTATATATAAAATTTGTACCGTCACATTCATAAAAAAAATGCATATACTTTATATAACCGAACGTATATAACTACAAACATATCTAAATATATCACTGTTAACAAACTTGAGTATACTTACATACATATAATGAAATGTACAAAACCGTAACTCCTGTATATATATGATATAGGTAAAACTCCTTTTCTCTAAACACGTATAAATCTTATCGAAGTAAGAATAGACTAACATGACCTTGAATATAACTAACAAATATATATCCTAATATATATGAGGTTTTAAAAATATATGCATAGAACTTACAGCCCTTTGTAATAGAACGTACAACAAAGAATATTTGTATGACAAAAATACTGGTGTACTCGGAACAGTTAATCCATACGAAATTATATATATATATATATATATATATTTTAAGACAAAGCGTATATACATTGTTTTTTTTTATATATGAACAACTTTGTTTATAAATAACTTACTATTTTAACTTGTACAGACCTATGCATTTTTTTATTCGCCTGATTTTCCCATTCTACTAAAACATTTTAATTTTATCAAAGTATAACTTGTATAATACATATATATTCAAAATTTGTAGTGTATATCATACAAATGAAACATATACTATATATTATAAACTAACAGTAAAGAAAAAAAATCAGTAGCTATAAAATCAACATCATTGTACACCAGTTTCGATTATATATATAAAATCTCAACAAATTTCCATATATGAAACTATCATTATATACAGAAGACTATAACCATCTTAACAGCAAACACATATATAACTTATACTTAATACCAAGCTTACACTAAGGTTATAAAATTCATATGGTGTACACAGAACAACTTATATGTATAAACAACACAAGCTACTATTGTATATATTCTAAATAACGTTTAACATGCAGTTCGCATAAAAAACTTTATAAACAATATATATCCAAACTAATGTATATATATTAGCATTATACGTATATGGGAAAAATCAAGTGTATGTAATTATATGCAGTACAACTTATTTACATAAATATAAAACTATATATAAAAACTTACGGTAAAGAAGCACGCAAGTGGGGTGAATGCAAGGCTTAGATGAGGAGGTTAGCTTGAGGAGGAAGGCGAGAAGGCACGGTGTTTGTGGTCGACTGCTGCGTGTAGAAATGGTTCGGCTGCGTGCCTAGTCGAGGCCGGAGAGGGCGGGTTGTAGTTATGTAGGCGACGTGAGGGAAGGAGCTGGGGAAAAGGAGGACGGCGTGGTGGGCTGCAGCTGGTGATGGGCGAAGGCTGGCCGACGTGAGGTAGGAAGACACGTGGGAAGGTGGGTCGGCGGGTCAGTGGCGTGCTGGCGGGTCTGGGCTCGGTTGTCGAGGAGGGCTGCTGGCCAGTGGTGGATTGGAAGGTGAAGGCAGAGGTGGCCCGGTTTGGGTGGTGCGTGACAAGAGGGAGAGGGAGGCAGTGGTTAGGGGAGGAGCACGCTATGGGTTTGTCTGGGAACGTGCATTGGTCACTGTGGCATGGTGGAAGGAAATAGGCAAGGGTGGGAAAGAAGATGACACCAGTTAAATGAAGAAGTTGAGCAGAGAACGAAAGAGAAAGAAATGAAGGTGAACCCCAAATGAAATGAACCAGAATTTACATTAAAACCATAGGAATAACAGGAGTCAATTACGTTGAATCCAAGATGATAATAAAAGCTTATGGCTATTCGTATTACGATGTATAACGAATGGACAAAGGAGATCAAAAGGCTCAATACGGTTAATGATACGGAAACGTTTTACCAATTTCGCGGCGTACCGGACTCCGAATTTGACAATCGAATATATCGTAGAGATCAGCACGACGAGACGATCAAAACGGTATATGGATATCAGTGGTATGATTGAATTATAAAATTTCGAATTTTCTAATAGCGGAAAATGCAAGAAAAACGCTGAAAAATAAGATCGACGGAGCCAAAGATGTCCGAATTTGGAAAAACGACAAACTGACATCTTGCTCAGAAGATGGTTTAGAATTTTTCTATGTAAAAATATTTAGGTTTCGGAAACATTTTATTTTCATCGCTTTTTTAACTGATTGAATTGAAGTGAATTTACGCGCGAAATAAACTGTCGTATTTTCGGACGAAAATTTACCAGTTGCTATGTTTAACTAGACGTATTCCAAATATCAAATTTATATTTCAAAATTTTATCGTTTAAAATTTCACAAAATTTCAACTGATTTCGTTATTAAAACAGTTGAAATTTACGGGTCGTTACACTCTCCCCCACCCAAAACTTTTCGTCCCCGAAAAGGAACGAGGTAGGAGAATAGTAACAACCAGAAAGAAAAACAGATTTGAAATATATAAATAACAATTAATTTAAACCATATAAATTCAATTTAAATTAATTGATATTCAATAATTGATTTAATCCATTTGATTTCACTAAAATCAATCTCACTATTTCGAAATTCATTATCTTATTATCCAATTATCTTAAATTTTCAATTTCTAAAACCATAAATTTGAATAGTCTTTTTTTTTTATAATCATATTTTTTTCAACAATTTAAATTCTTCTTTATTCCAAATTATTGTTAAATTTATTCTACTTAATATATCTAATCACATATATTTAACCCATATAAACTAATTTAAACCATAAAAGTTTCGATTTAAATTAATTTATATTTTACTAATTGCTTTAAATTCAAGGTATTTTTCATAAGTTGATCAAATTTCAATTTATTAGTTCTTCCAAAACAAATTTATTAATTCTCTCAAAACAAATTTATTTCATTATTAACTGAGTTTTACTTATTATCCTATCCAACTCTGTTAACATCACTATAATCAAAATTTAGTGTATAACATTTATTATAAACACCCAAATTTTATTTATAAATTCAATTTATATCATATATTATCCAATTACATATTCAACTTCTGAACGATTTAGGCAAGTTGTATTAGAATGCCGTTGAACAATATACAATAAAATTTCCCAATTCAATTATTCAAGTTTATATATTTATTCCAAATTTTGGTTTTATTTATAATTAAAATCATCCTTTAACAAAATTTAAGCATTAGATTTCCGATTAACTTTAAACAATTTAGAGATATATATAATATATTTATATCAAATCAAATTAAATTTTAAAATAAGACACCTATATATATGTAAATCAAAATATACTGAAGAAATTCAAATCGAAATATTTTTCAAAACAAAACCGTAGCAAAGCTACAGAATGGTTTCTCCACTTCGAAACTCGAAAATGAATGTCGATGATGCGGCCGCCATCACCGAAATTATTTTCCAGCGACAAAGAGAAGAGCACTGATTTAAAATTCTTTGAAAACGGTTTCTATTCGAAAATACTTTCAATAATATTCATTTTAAAAATTTTAAAACCAAAGTTCGAAATCACCGGAAACTAAATTCTCAAATTCCTGAATTAGATTCATTTCAAATTCAAATCAATTTATAACCAAGTTTATAAATTCATTTATTTATATTATGCAATAGCCAATGGTTTAAAAAACAATAAATGAAAATCAAATATTATTATTTTCAGACAACAAATTCATTAACAATTTAATTTCAGAAAAACTTATATTTATATATAAGATAATCATACAAAATTTTTATTTTTTTATTTATCAAATTTGAAGACGATATTGTGTCAGTTTGCTCTGCTCAAGTGTTTTGGAGCTCCTATCGATAGCGCTGATCAGACGAATCGATCGGAAACCCAAATCACATCAACAACTCAAACAACACAATATATAAAACATTTTTAATATAAATTTACAAATACATTTCTTTGCTCGACAACACAGGAATGAATTTTCAAAATAAGGATAGGGTTTCAAATTTTGATGGACTCAAATCAAAGAGAAATTTGATTCGAAGATAAGTTCGGAACAGGAGATAAGATAATTATATTAACAGAATCGGGAGACGGATAAGCTTTTTAATTTACGGGCAACCTTAACCGGATCGACCGTGACTTAGATAATAAGATCGATGTTAAATTCCGAGGTAAATCAACATCCGATCTCGAGAAATAAAATTCAAGTATAGCAGGAGATAGATAGCATCGTAAACCGAGGATACAGAAATCTCCGATAAATCGATGCTATCGTAAAGGAGTTTTGCTCCTTTACGAATCATTCGAAGATTAGAGAGACCGCCGATCTATTATAGATATCATTCAAAATGAAGTTATGGGGTGCTCCAAAATTGAGGGAAGACGAATAGTGAAGGACACGAATGAATTTTGAAACCGAGGAGAACGTTCCAAAATTCAAAGGAATTGAGTCAGAAAGGAAGAGGTTGAAACTCGAATGAGAGTGATTCTGTAAATACATTTACCCTATATGTTGAGTTTTGCCTAGAGCTACCAAAGCTCTGATACCAACTGTAACGACCCGGAATTTTGGACCATTCGCATCCATTATAAGTGTATAGATAGGCACTCATGCCGGAGTTGAATCGCTCAAAATACCACGTTGTTAATTTAAATTTGACAAAACTGAACATATACAGTAAATAAAATATCACAGATCACAGAGACAGAGTAATAAGTGCAGCGGAAATAAAAGAGATAGTAGTTCATGAAGCTACTATATGAATATATAAAATACATCAGAGTTAAACCAGATACAACGGAAGAGTAATACGATACATCAGATACAAATCAGAATACATCACTGGAATCACCGAATACTGAAAGCTGGATAGATGGCTGGATCTTCAAGCAAAGCTCCAACTCCAAAGGTGAGTCTCGAAAGCTGAACCACTCAGTCTGACCCGAGCGTAAAGCAAAACACAAAACACTCGAGTCAGGATTAACATTCTTATATCAATAAATCCAACTCAAGTGAAATAGCAATTGAAATACATGTAACTCAAAGGATGTTTGGAATAACCATCTTTTAAGGATCCGTTAAACTATCTACTATGTAGTAGTGTACGATAAGTAGATAATGTCTATCAGTAATATAAAGATATCAAAATAGCGTTAAGTCATGGCCCATTCCACCCTTAACACATTTTTATTCCCACAAGCATATACAAGACCGTAGTTTCCCCAAAACCGGAAGTCACCAGAGGGCAATCCATATACTCAAGGTACAAAACAAATTCGTAGTGGTCGCGCATAAATGGAATACAAGTATGACAAGGCACATGAGGCTATACCCAAGGTAGTGATACTACCGTTCGCCTGATCCGGACTGGTGAGAACGCAACGCGCAGCGCCCGCAACACCGTGAAACAACACTCCCAAAATCAAGGGTGCACCAATCGACAACAAGTATAAGTAGTTCGAAGAAGTGTGTCCACTTGAGGTATCAATCCTCCATTGGCCCGGCACAGCTCCTGTTTTAGTCATTTCCAATTTGACACAAGTGTCAAGGCTATCCATCATCATTCTCTTTCTTCAGTCAACACGATCACCATTCCAACCACTTCATTCTGGATCATCACTCCGCGGATAGTTATTAAAGTGGTTTTCGGTTTAGATAGAGAGTATATCCATAATCGAATTCCGGTCTCTTTAATAACTTTCGTAATTATTACACCGGTTGGTCGTTTATATATTTCAAAAACCAAATCAAATTCAATTTCAATTCGTAAATCAACATTTCATTTGTCTTTCCAAATCAATTTCCATAATTTACGTTTCAAACTTCCAAATTCACAATTTCAAAATCTTATAATTCAATTTCAATTTCTCTTAAAAACAATTCAAATACTGATTCAAGTTCGTATATAAGTTTCATTTCGAAATCATTTACATTATATTTAATTTAACCTTCAAATCAATTCCAAATTCATTTATCGATTTCATTCAATATTCGTTAAGTTACTTTATCATTCAAAACAATTTCTATTAAATTTCCAATTCATTAAATCCATTATTTAAATTCAACTTCCTTATTTCAAAACTTAAAATTTTGAATTAAATTAAATTTGTCAAATCAATTCTTTCAATTACAAGTCTTACTTTAATTACAAAAATATCACATTTTCATTTCTTGTTAAAGAAATTCCATTTCACTTATTTACTTACTTAAATAATTTTCCAAAACTTAATTTATAAAGAAACTCAATTTCAATTATTTACGAAGTAAAATTCACTTATTCAAAAATTCAATTTTACTTATTAAAGAGTTCAATTCAATTTAATCATTAAATAATTCAATCTTATTTAATTATTAAATAATTCAAAACTTAATTATTACATAATTTCAAAGTTTAATAATTTCAACTTAATTATAATTTTCACTTAACTATTAAATCATTTCCAAGTTTCATAATTTCAAACTTAATTATTAAATCATTTCAAACTTAATAAATTCAAACTTAATTATGATTATTAAATCATTTCAAATAATTTCAAACTATATTATTAAATCATTTCAAATTTTAATTCAATCATTTCTCAAATTTAACAACATTCTTCCATCAATTTCATTGTTAACATTTTGTTTCAGATTGTTAAATATTAACATTTTCCTTTCATTAAAATTCAAATTTCAACTTCATTTCAAAATCATATTTTTATTCAAATAAAATCTTCATTTTATTTTTAAATCAAATTATTGACCAATCGGGTTTTATTTAATTTTCTATCCTAGGTCAAAGTTCAATTTGGGTATTTATCATTTCAACCCGATTCCAATTCAATTCAAAATCAAAACATAGCAAAGGGAACTTGCAGTGTGATAACAGGGATGGTGTCAAAGTAAATAAACAAGCAATAACAACAATCAATAACAATCCAATAATCAATTCAAATAATCCCGAAATAACCGTATTAATTCGCATTGTTATTTGTACGAATTAATATAATTATTTCTAGAATCTACACTATCATTTCATGTAGATTAAAGATTATTACATTACGGTTCTTCACTTGTCATCTATTTACAATTTCATACATCATCAATTTAACAACATACATTCAGTGGCTCAAAGTGTAATTAAACAAATTCTACGTGTCAATAAATTTAACAGTTTAAAGGGGTTATATTATACAAATGTCATTTAATCAAATTTAACATTTAACTATCCTATATCAAGTTCAATTGTATACTATTTATCATTTTAACATTAACAATTTAACGTCCAATATAAACATCAAAATCAATCAATTATCAGCCAAACTGTATTATCATCGCATACATAATTAACAGATAATAGTGTCAGATGTCACAGGTGAACTGATACAGGCAATAGCATATATAACAGTGTAATTAACTAATAGCAGCATATTTCAATTGTCGTTTCAATTGAAATCAGATTAATAAATAAAAGAACGTTAATCGTGAGTGAGTGCTCACCTTTCGAGGCTTGAGAGATAGACAATGAAGTTGAGTTACGAAATCCAAGCACGAATCCAAACAAACAAGGTTGGCATGAATTTGGACGGGCAAGCTGATAGAGAATTTATGAAGCAATTAGAATCAGTCGATACAAATTTAACTAAATATATATATTATTTTAAAATCGTTTCTTTCTTACAACTTGTAAACGAAATATCTATAGCATATAAACATATCAAAACCATACCGTCTGAACTTATCCTATTATAATAAAATAAAAAATATATATACTTTTAAAACTTATATATAAAATTTGTACCGTCACATTCATAAAAAAAATGCATATACTTTATATAACCGAACGTATATAACTACAAACATATCTAAATATATCACTGTTAACAAACTTGAGTATACTTACATACATATAATGAAATGTACAAAACCGTAACTCCTGTATATATATGATATAGGTAAAACTCCTTTTCTCTAAACACGTATAAATCTTATCGAAGTAAGAATAGACTAACATGACCTTGAATATAACTAACAAATATATATCCTAATATATATGAGGTTTTAAAAATATATGCATAGAACTTACAGCCCTTTGTAATAGAACGTACAACAAAGAATATTTGTATGACAAAAATACTGGTGTACTCGGAACAGTTAATCCATACGAAATTATATATATATATATATATTTTTTAAGACAAAGCGTATATACATTGTTTTTTTTTATATATGAACAACTTTGTTTATAAATAACTTACTATTTTAACTTGTACAGACCTATGCATTTTTTTATTCGCCTGATTTTCCCATTCTACTAAAACATTTTAATTTTATCAAAGTATAACTTGTATAATACATATATATTCAAAATTTGTAGTGTATATCATACAAATGAAACATATACTATATATTATAAACTAACAGTAAAGAAAAAAAATCAGTAGCTATAAAATCAACATCATTGTACACCAGTTTCGATTATATATATAAAATCTCAACAAATTTCCATATATGAAACTATCATTATATACAGAAGACTATAACCATCTTAACAGCAAACACATATATAACTTATACTTAATACCAAGCTTACACTAAGGTTATAAAATTCATATGGTGTACACAGAACAACTTATATGTATAAACAACACAAGCTACTATTGTATATATTCTAAATAACGTGTAACATGCAGTTCGCATAAAAAACTTTATAAACAATATATATCCAAACTAATGTATATATATTAGCATTATACGTATATGGGAAAAATCAAGTGTATGTAATTATATGCGGTACAACTTATTTACATAAATATAAAACTATATATAAAAACTTACGGTAAAGAAGCACGCAAGTGGGGTGAATGCAAGGCTTAGATGAGGAGGTTAGCTTGAGGAGGAAGGCGAGAAGGCACGGTGTTTGTGGTCGACTGCTGCGTGTAGAAATGGTTCGGCTGCGTGCCTAGTCGAGGCCGGAGAGGGCGGGTTGTAGTTATGTAGGCGACGTGAGGGAAGGAGCTGGGGAAAAGGAGGACGGCGTGGTGGGCTGCAGCTGGTGATGGGCGAAGGCTGGCCGACGTGAGGTAGGAAGACACGTGGGAAGGTGGGTCGGCGGGTCAGTGGCGTGCTGGCGGGTCTGGGCTCGGTTGTCGAGGAGGGCTGCTGGCCAGTGGTGGATTGGAAGGTGAAGGCGGAGGTGGCCCGGTTTGGGTGGTGCGTGACAAGAGGGAGAGGGAGGCAGTGGTTAGGGGAGGAGCACGCTATGGGTTTGTCTGGGAACGTGCATTGGTCACTGTGGCATGGTGGAAGGAAATAGGCAAGGGTGGGAAAGAAGATGACACCAGTTAAATGAAGAAGTTGAGCAGAGAACGAAAGAGAAAGAAATGAAGGTGAACCCCAAATGAAATGAACCAGAATTTACATTAAAACCATAGGAATAACAGGAGTCAATTACGTTGAATCCAAGATGATAATAAAAGCTTATGGCTATTCGTATTACGATGTATAACGAATGGACAAAGGAGATCAAAAGGCTCAATACGGTTAATGATACGGAAACGTTTTACCAATTTCGCGGCGTACCGGACTCCGAATTTGACAATCGAATATATCGTAGAGATCAGCACGACGAGACGATCAAAACGGTATATGGATATCAGTGGTATGATTGAATTATAAAATTTCGAATTTTCTAATAGCGGAAAATGCAAGAAAAACGCTGAAAAATAAGATCGACGGAGCCAAAGATGTCCGAATTTGGAAAAACGACAAACTGACATCTTGCTCAGAAGATGGTTTAGAATTTTTCTATGTAAAAATATTTAGGTTTCGGAAACATTTTATTTTCATCGCTTTTTTAACTGATTGAATTGAAGTGAATTTACGCGCGAAATAAACTGTCGTATTTTCGGACGAAAATTTACCAGTTGCTATGTTTAACTAGACGTATTCCAAATATCAAATTTATATTTCAAAATTTTATCGTTTAAAATTTCACAAAATTTCAACTGATTTCGTTATTAAAACAGTTGAAATTTACGGGTCATTACATGGACAGTGGATAACGAATAGGCTATTGGAAACGTAAGAATCAAAAGGTCACAAATAATAATTTCTGGAAAAATATTGAATGCAGTGACCATTGGAATCATCCGGTGAATATAAATGGTCACAGAAAGCCAAAAGGTAACCATTTGAATACCGATACGGTTATCCGTTTCGCGGATTCCGCTATGAACCAGGCTTCAAAACACAGGAACGGATATACTGCAGAGATCGGCACGATGAGACGATCAAAACGGTATACAGATATTAGTGGCACGATCTTCCTATCAAAAGTCGATACGGACATTGATATATGTTGTTATTCCGTACGGAAAAATCCAAACGGAGCTAGAAACGTCCGAATTTCGCGAAACGAATTTTGCAGTCCGATTCAGAGTGTTCCAAATAAATATTCTCATGTTGACATATTTAGATTTCGGAATACTTTTAAATTCAACTATTATTAACTGATTCAAATTGAAATAAAATTTCAGAAGAAAATAAACTTCAATATTATCAGATAAAAATTTACCAATCGCTATGTTTAAGAAGACGTATTCCAAATATAAAAAATTTATTTTCAAATTTTATTGTTTAAAATTTCACAAAATTTCAATTAATTAAATAAATAAAATCACTCAAAATTTTGGGTCATTACAGTTAGTGCTTTCACATCATACTCTAGGGTGTTGGTCTATTTTTGGGTTAACATCACCCAAAAACCTTAACCCTAGTTCACTTACCCTCACGTCGAACACCTCCAGACCCGATCGCACATAACCAAACTTATATAGATTCAATCCACACACTTATATGAACTCAAAGAATCCCGTTTTGCACTTTTTCGTTGAGTAAAAGTTTTGATTTTGATTTTTGAATGTTGCTTTCTTTTCTTTTGTTTAACAGGAAATGGAAATGTTAAAAAGAGCGGAAAAAGAAAATTCAAAAATGTTGAATTGTCCAAGCATCGAAGTTAGTTTTATTTTGCAATTTTCGGCATCTTGCTACAAAGAATTCTATTCGAATACGAACCGCGATTGACAAAACAAAAATATGATCGTACACAAAAATGCGACACGATCTCAAAACAACAATAAAATACACTAGTTATCTTATTCTGTAAAATTTCAAAAATACCATCATTTGCTGAAAAATAGGTGAAACGATAATTTAAATATTTTCCAAATTAAAAACTATGGGAAAATCCTATAAATTAAATTAAAAATATTCATTAAAAATTAAATAATTTTATTAAAAATTGATTTTTTATTATTTATCACATTAGAATTAATTCTGAATATTTAAATAAATTAAATATTCACATTTGAAACGTTAAAAATTTCGGGTCGTTACATCAAAGGATGACAAATATAAGCCGTCAGAAGTTGATAAATGAAGCTATCATAGGTTGACAAATATAAGCTATTGTAGGTTGACAAATATAAGGAATCGAAGGTTGACAAATAAAGCTATCCAAGGTTGATGAATAAAAGTTATCAAAGGATGGAAAATATAAGCTATCGAAGGTTGACAAATAAAGCTATCGAAGGTTGACAAATAAAGCTATCAAGGTTGATGAATATAAGCTGTCGAAGAATGATAAATATAAGCTATCGAAGGTTGATAAACAAAGCTATCGAAGGATGACAAATATAAGCTATTGAAGGTTGATAAATAAAACTATCGAGGATTAATAAAATATAAGCTATCAAAGCGTAACAAATAAAAATTGATAAATAAAAGATATCGAAGGTTGACAAATAAAGCTACCGAAGGTTGATAAATAAAGTCATCGAAGGTTCATGAATAATGATATCGAATGTTGATGTTTCAAAGCTATCGCATATTGACTGGTTGAGCTACTGAAGGTTTAGTTTACTTGGCTATTGTACTTTGAAGCCATTGCACCTTAGAACTATTACATATTGAGAAATGAAGGCTATCGAATGTTGAAAGTAGACCACCACATATTGGGAGTAGGGCTATCGCAGGTTAATACCAGAACGCAATGCAAGTCGATATTATGAGCTATCACAGGATAAGGCGGTGGCATAATAAGGAATAGTTGTTGAAGTGTAGTGGTATACCCACATTAAACATAGTCAATACAAAGACCAGAGAAGAAGGAGACGTGGACAACGTTCAACATCGAGGAATATTAACGAGTAATGTGAACAGGTAGCATATTAATGTGAAGGGAATTCTATGTAATAAAACTTCAAAGCACTCCTATACAACCATTCCACCTTTTTGCTACTTTGTCAAAGCTAGTGATCCGCATGAACTACGATAGCCATGAGATGTTGACAAATGGCCCCATCAAGACCATCCATCTTGCCAAGTCAGAAATCTACGTCAACTTCAACCGACCAATACAAGCAAGCCTTGTCACTCTCCAACCACTATAAATGAGAATCCAACCCCACTTAAGAAGGGGCTCTTCTCTTCTTTCTCTTTCTTATAATAAATTATTATTTGGGACTTTACATTTTTAAGCTCACTTGAGAGTTTGAGACCTCCCTTAATTGCTGACGAAGAAGAAGATGACTTGAACTTTTGAACATAAGGACCTTTAGAAATAGGAATTTGCATGTTTATTTCATCCTTGATCTTTGGACTAGAACAAAGTAAATGACTTGTGTATTTTGCATATTGACCATTGGACCATGAATACTACATACGTACTTGAATTTCGTATCACTTGCGTATTAGAGAAGAATGAATCGAACTTTGGACATTTTAGAACCACGTTATTTTGATTATGAGCATATTTGGAATTTCATTTGAATTTTATTTCTTTTAAAATATTTTGATGTTCGACCAACAATTATTTTAACATTTTCGCACTTCCATCGAGAGTCAAACTTGAACTTTATTTTGAAAAATGAGCAAAATACCCTTGATTTGAAAAAAATTGAATTTTTTAAATAATTTTGAAAAGGAGAAAATATTTTTGTGAGTATGATGGTTGAACAAAATTTGATTCTTAGTATTTTTGAAAGAAATATAATTTTTATTTGGAAATTTTAAACTTTTAGTATACAATCACAGGTTGATCTCAAAATGCGATAATGGTAGGCGAAAGCTCAACATGCGATAATGACCTTACCGTCAACGTCCGAACCCACTTTCTTCTACTTTCGGTAACCATTTTCTACCCTCAACTTGCGATGACCCATCACCAACCCTCGATGGCTCCATCAACCTGTGGTAGTTCAATTAGCATTGCTCCACCATCTTGAGACAGTTCAACCAGCGATAGCTCCATTATCTTGCGACAGTTGAATTAGCAATAGCTCAACCTATGTAGTTCTTTCAATCAGTAGTATCTCTCAACCATCGAGTTCTCCTTCAGGCTTTGATAGTTCAACTACGGCAGTTCTGTAGATCAATAATAGCTCTCATTCATCGATAGCTCCCTTAGGCTTTGATAGTTCAACAATTGAAGTTTAATGTCCTAATACTAATGTCCACGGTAGCTTATCTCAAGTCGTGATGGCTTACTAACCTCCAAAAAGCATTGAAATGCAGAAATTGAAATACGATGGAGTTTAGCGTCGCTTAACTCTCCGACCATGGCTATTAATAGTGTTAGGCAGGGAAATAGACATTCGAAAATTCACTATTGGAAAATGCAAACTCCAACAAATTACTTGTTTAAACTCTGATCATCAATTAATGCATTCATACATTGCAGAAAATCAAGGAATGATATGGTTTTCGCAAGCAAAATAGCCTACAATCAGAGATTGAATTCATGGTAATCGATGCCCAAAAAAAATCAAAGTCGACTGTCAAAAAATAGCTCTAACTCTCCTCTCCACGAATTAGGTGGTGCAGAAATTTTTCAGGCGATGATGGCGGCTGGAAATTTCAAAAAAATAAAGGTAATTTAGGACTTTAAATTCAAATTCAAGTCAATTTATGATGAATTGGGGC
This sequence comes from Allium fistulosum, assembly GCA_030737815.1. Classification (NCBI taxonomy): domain Eukaryota; kingdom Viridiplantae; phylum Streptophyta; class Magnoliopsida; order Asparagales; family Amaryllidaceae; genus Allium; species Allium fistulosum. Next base: position 245,138,566 of record CM060902.1, read on the forward strand.
AATCGATTACCATGAATGGAGTATACTCATCGAGGAGAGCAAGTTGGCACAAACAGTTTGGAGAACGAGGTGACGGATTGAAGAATGCAAAAAGATGGTTATAGTTAGCCATATTTATTTGCAAAAACCTAAGTAGAGGTAGCTTTTGAAGAAATTGGTATCGTTGGAAAGATCTCAAAAAAAATTGAGCAACGGTGAAGACCAATCCCTTATATATTTACATATGTGAGAGAAATTGTCAATCAAAGTTTTAAAAACCGAATAACGATCAATTTCAAAATTAAAATTTTTGAACTTTCAGAAAATGCAATGAAAGTAAACATGAATTAGGATATCAAATGAAATGTGGAAAATAAGAAATGAATATATATATATATGTATGTATATGTATATATACCAAGGCTAGTTTGTCAATTTGGAAAAGTAATACAAAAAATATTGTAATATAACAACTTCGAAAAAAGCAGTGTTGCGATAACTAACTGAGAAAATCTACAAAATTTGTGAAATTATAAAATTCTTACATCCGTCACAAATATCCCAAATAAAAGAAGGGATGTGAAGCTATGAAATTCTGGACTTTCATATCAAGCACAAATAATAAAGATAAAGAGTCACTACCTATTATGGATTCGGGTTTCTTATTAAGTAATGATGGATTTCTTTATTGCATAGTTTCCTAACCATCTTTATTATAATGGTGGACATTTATTTATGAAGAAAATCCATGGGCAAAAAAGGAAAAGACTATATATTGCCTTGGATAATAAGACTTATTATCAAAGAAAAATTGCAATATTCTTATTCTCATTACCAAACGAGAATCCTTGTTAAAGTTTGGATTCAAACTCTCTTCTATATGATGAGAGAACTCTTTATGAACTTCTGGACTTCTTATTATTATTATCCTGATGATATAGCTCTCTTTATTGAAAAATTCCCTCTTTATTCATGGTTGACAGGATTCTCAAGATAAGATATTATATGGTCTCCTACATTCAATGAATTCTTAGAAAACTTGAAGTCAAGATCTCTTCTATATGACGATGGATTTATTTGCCATATGAACTTGTGGTTTTCTTATTATTATCATTTGGGCTACAAAACTCCTATTATTGGAATATGTTCGATTCATCATGATATATATGATTTTCGAGATACAATGTTATTATAACCTCCTATTTCAATGATCTTCAATTCACGAGTATGAGTTTGGATTTCTTATTAAGCAATAATAGATTTCTTATTGGGCTTCTAGTTTCCCTTTTCTTATCATTTGGTTTGTAAACTCCTATTGATGGAATTTCCAGAAAGGTGAAGGGAAAGAACGCTAATAATATAAAGACATATACCTTACCATCAAAATGGTGAATCTACGAAGTTCTAGATTACCTTATTAAGTGCTTATTGTTTAATAATGGAGCTTGGGTATCATCCTCCGAGTTATCAAGTTAAATAAGGTCTCGGATTATGATTTTTGAACAAGTGCTTGAATTTCCTACCACTAGTAGTGGATCTCTTTATTGAATAGGTTTCTAGTCATATTTATTGTCCCTTGATGACAAAACTTCTATTATCAAAATGCATACGACCAAGTGTTTGAACCAACAAAATTTATATAATATCGATATGTCCTCTTGTTTGAGGCAAACTCCGAGAAGTGTGAAGAAGCATAAATTGATCATTATTCGAAATAACAAATCCCATCGGCGGAGTGCGCGTACTCATTTCGTATAATTAGGTATTAAGAATTTTTGGTTAAGCGAGTGCCAAGAATTATCTACAGGGATCGCATACTTCTTTAAAAAAGACTCCATAAATTACTAGATTCTTTTATTGGAAATAAATTATTACTCGGTGATGAAATTTAAATCATAGCTCCCTTAAATTATGATGGTACTCATAAAAAAAGAAATAATCCATCTCTGCACAGTCATTATGATAGTAAGATTCTTTTAACAAACATGGGTCCCAGTCTAATAAGGTTAGCAAGTACCATTTTTTTGTTTTAGTCTAATAAGAGATTCGATTTTCTATTTCAAAAGCAAGAATCGAATCATCCAATATAAGGAATTTTAAATGGAAAACATATCTTTTAAAGGCATACGACTCTCGACCTAACGATCAACACGGCTTGTTAGGAAAGGTGTTGCCTTCGTTCTCTCCTATGGAGAAGTTTTCAAGTAAGTAAGGATCATGTGTTATTTGATACCCTAGATTTCATCAATTAAAGGCATAAATCTATGGAAGTTTGGATTTGTTTACCAAATATGGATCGTTTTCTAATGATAAAGCTCTAATCCCCAATCTCAAAACTTAGGTTACTGATCTTCTTTGTAATAAACTCCTGCCACTAACTCGAATATAAAGATGATATAGAATTTTGATCCCTGCTTCATATACACCTTCAAGAACAAGTGGCCGTCAATATATGCATACAGATAACTGGATAAACATTGATAAAGGAAATGTTGTTATAAGATAGGAGTAAATCAAAGGAGTTAAAGATGTTACGCTTTCCAACTTAATAATTGATAAAGCACTATAGGAAAGGAATAGTCGATCCATTATATAAAAGGAGCAAGTCTGAAAGAAGTGGATATGACTATTAATTAGGACTCAACAAAGGATTCCATAGAGAGTATTCTAGTAGTATAAAAGTAATAAAGTAAAGTAATGATGGAGATATTAGTCACCTCAGTTAATTTAACTTTTACCACTAACACTTAGCTTTTTTGACTGATAAATAATAGGTTTGATAAGAACTTTGTCTACCCAAAATAGATGTCGGACTTGCAAACAGCAGCAATTAAAAATTTCACTAAATAAGAAGAAGCCAAAATATTACATATGGAAAAGGCACTAAAATTCATAGGCACTAAAAGCTATAAATAAGCGATCAATGGTATCCCCGAAGAGCAATTTGGTTAGGGGATTGAATATAAGATATATCCCTAATTTTGTGGTTCACAAAATTAGCTACTGATGATACTGTTTCTCATCGACATAAGAATTTAAAGTGATATTACTAGACATAGTAAAGGTTCCATTGTGCCAAGAAATCACAAATTCCTACGAATCAAGCTAAGTACAGACAAGGAAATCTTTAAGTTTATCCAGAACCATATTGTGAACCGTAGAATATAATTGAAGAATTTCCAAGCATCACAATTCAGCAAATATGACAAGAAAATCAATTTAGTATTCAAAAAGGTAATAATTGGTATCAAAAAAAGGCAAGTAACCCCCAAACTCCACAACAGAAAAAATCTTTACTTATAGACTCATATCGGTCAAACAAATTTAATAGAAATGCAATAGCAAGGATACATGATTCCAATAATTCGAGAAAAGAGATAAGAGATTTCAGAAGATTCATTGTAATAAATAGCACGTAGACTGAGATGCGATATGTTTGGCTTAGCTCCTAACCTGATGAGGATAGTGAGATTTGTTCAATAGAATCATACCTCATATCAAGAAGAGGTAAATTAAGCCTTTGGTCTTGCCGCAAGCCCTAGTCAAAGCACCTACCCAAAGATGATGGTCAATTAAACCTTTAGTCCCACCACCGAACCTAACCAAAGCACCATCCAACGGATATGGACAAGAAGCCTTCAATCCCATCATAAGGCCTGACCGAAAAACCCATCCAAAGAGTGATGGTCAATTAAGCCATTGGTCTCATCATTGAGCCTGGCCAAGCCACCCATCCATGGAAGATGGATAAGAAGCCTTCAGTCCCGCCGCAAGGCCTGGTCAAAGCACCCTTTCAAAGAGTGATGGACAATTAAGCCTTTGGTTCCACCGTTTGGCCTTGCTAAAGCACCCATCTAAGAGAGAAGGATGAGAAGCCTTCAGTCCCATTGAAAGGTTTATTCGAAGCTGCCATCCAAATAGTGATGGTCAATTAAGCCTTTGGTCCCTTTGTCGGGCTTGGCCAAAGCACCCATCCAAGCAAGGCAGGTAATAAAAATTATGATGATCAAATAAGGTCTTCAAAAGCAACCATCCAAAGAAGAATGATTGACTACACCACTGATTCAATGAATGGCCAAACTTTGAACATGCAAGAATAAAGTGAACTCCCTCGAAGGCTACAAGAAATTTCGACCTTGTAGTAACTTCAATTAGTTCTGATAAATATATTGTCAAAAGAATTTAAAGGATTTCTTTACTTTCAAAAGTATATTTTATGAAAATCACACTTTAATATATATATATATATTTGCTCATTTATAAAATGATTTCCATATAAAGTCATGAAAATCTTTTATATCTCTAAGGATATCTTCGAATCGATTTATGGGAAAGTTTATGCCAAACGGAACATTTTCAATGAAATTAATTATTGCAAATATAAATGCAGTCAAAAGATTGCAAAACCTCAATGAATTGGAAGACATTTTCAATAAAACAGCTTGCAAAAAAATAAATATTTTAAATGCCAAAAGTAATCGTAAGCCAAGGAGCACAAGGGATCAATAATAAAAGAGCATGACAACATGGAATGATAACTTTGGAAGAAAAAGGCAAGAACACGAACATAAGTTTTCTTTAGCTAAAGCATAAGAAAATTTCTTATGGGAAAGGTTAAGCGTTACAACCAAATTTCCAAGGACAGATATAATGTGGTGCTATCGAAGGATGACAAATATAAGCTATCGAAGGTTGACAAATAAAGTTATTAAAGGATGACAAATATAAGCTGTCAAATGTTGATAAATAAAGTATCGAAGATTGAAAAATATAAGCTGTTGAAGGTTGAAAAATAAAGCTATCAAAGGTTGAGGAATAAATGCTATCGAAGGATGATGAATAAAAGCTACAGAAGTTTAATAAATAAAGCTATAAAAGGTTGATGAATAAAGCTATCAATTGTTGATGGTTTAAAGCTATCACATGTTGATGGATGGAGCCATCCATGGTTGAGTTTACCTAGCAATTGCACTTTGAAGCCATCACACCTTGGAACTATTGCACATTGAGGAACGTAGGCCGTCAAATGTTGAAAGCAGACCACCACATATTGCGGAGTAGGGCTACGCAAGTTGATATCATAACCCATCGCAAGTCGATATTATGAGCTATTGTAGGTTAAGTTGGCGCCACAATAAGGAATATTTATTGAAGTGCAGTGGTGTTTCAACATTAAACACAGTCAATTCAAAGAAGTGCAAAAAAGAAGACATGTGCAACGTTAAACGGCAAGGAATAGCAATGAGTCATGCGAAGAGTTAGTATGTTAATGTGAAGGGAATTCAATGTAATAAAACTTCAAAGCACTCCTATACAACCTTGTCACCTTTGTTGTTATTGTAGCCAAGACAGAGATCCACATGAACTACTATAGTCTTGAGATAATGAAAAATGGCCCCATCAAAACCACCTACATTACCAAGTCACCAATCTACATCTACTTTAACAGACTAAGCCAAGCAAGGCAAGCAAGCCAAGCCGCTCTCCAACTACTATAAATGGAGACCCACCCTCATTGAATGGGCTCCTCTCTTCTTTCTCCTTCTAAGCACAAATCATTATTAGGTACTTGACATTTCTAAGCTCTCTTGAGAGCTTGAGACCTCCTTTAATGGTCGACAAAGAAGAAGATGACTTGAACTTTTGAACATAAGGACCTTCAGAAATAGGAATTTTCATATTGATTTCATCCTTGATCTTTGGACTATAACAAAGGAGATGGTTTGTATTTTTTGCATACTAACCATTAGACAATGAATATTGCATATGTATTCTAATCCGTATCATTTTCATATCAGAGAAGAATGACTTGAACTTTGAACATTTTGTAATTACATTATTTTTCTTATAAGCATATTTGGATATTTGGAGTTTTAGTTGAATTATTTTATTTTTACAATATTTTGATATTGGGCCAAAAGTTGGTTTAACATTATTTCGACAAAGAATAGAAATATACTATAATGTTCCACCTTTTCGACACCCGAATGTCGATACTAATACATCCACGGTATTCAGGTGCTGAGCACCCAAATGTCGGAAAGACAAAATGTTGGATAAAAGAAAATGAAATAGAACAAGAAAGAAGAATACAATATTAGAATCTCACATGCGGAACGATTAGTATATAATATCTCAAAATATCTTTACCCAAAAGAAAACTTTAATATACATAGAATAATTAGGGTAAACTAACCTATCATAGACCTAGACAGTTATAACAGCCTGTCCTCACAAATGTGGATAGATACAAAATAAGTAATGCAGCGGAAATATAATACGATAGGAAATCATCCAGCTACACACTAAGAGTTCCAATGAACCATAGCTGAATCTGGAAATATAATTGAGCTGATTTAATAATCTGGAAACAAATGTGGATAGATACAAGACCACGACACAAATAAATACGGATGGGTTTTTATCTTATAATAACCAAACCATTTCTATTATAAAATCCAGTGATATTATAATAATGTCTAAGGTGTGAAATATAAATAATCATGTAGCTGCGATGCATGTGAGTGTACATCATAACAATAATAGATATACAATTACAACCGCTAAGGCACGTTCGCTAATTGTATAGGATTTCCACATAGATCTCCTCGGATCAAAGCCAACTTCGATTTACTGCATAAGGATCAGAGATATCCTTTTGAAGCAATATACATCCCCAGTGAATGTTCCATAGGAAATACATAGCTGGCCAAACTAGCCGAGTGCATCGCTCCTGCATGCATATCAGTAAGTAACTCTAGGTTGGAGTCGCATGCACCCTCATAGGTTGCTAACCCTTTGGTTATGCATCTTATCTCTAGTTTTAGTCATATCCACTGGTGAGGCTACGTCCGAAATTCCAGTACAAGAGTCACCACTCAAACAGATCTCGACACAAGAGTCCCTAACTCAAAAGGATAATGGAACCATGCATAGATTCACATATCTCAACAGATCTCGAAATCACACATGGATTCCCAGATCTTAACAGATCTCAGAATCACACATGAATTCCCACATTCTAAATAGATTACGAATAACTACATGTGTTCGAGCATCTTAAGAGATCTCGAATCTCCATATAGATTCCAGCAGTTCGAACCAATCACGACCTCTTTCAAAGCATAAAACACGTATATGGTTTTGGAGTGGTTACAGTTCCAAGTCATCTTATATAAGTACTCCTCCGCTTCTTGGGTGCTCCAAAACCAATCAACCAATTCCCAGTAAACTCAACTCTGGTTCTATGGGAAATAAATAGATAGTACATAAGAGCAAAGATCACCTCCTAACCGTTTAAGTGGACGGATTTCCTTAACGTTTGTCCTAGAGGAGCGAAACAAGTTTATACATATAGTATAGGATCGCCGAAGGTAACTGTACCATATAATTCTCGTGTTTCTTGTAGGTATTTCCAAAGTCATATTTTGGTCAATTTCAATAATAATGAGAATGATCACATAAGGGAAACTAAGTCCCATATACTATACATAAGCAGGTAACACATAAAACATGATCGACACACACAAGCATGATCAAGTCATATAAATGACTTCTAATCCCTTTTTTAATTAAACTTACTTTATTAATCAAAAACCTCTTTTACTAGTAAAACTCATTTATCTAATAAAACATCATTTATCAATCACTAGTATTCACTTGTACTCTTTCAATATTTCAAAAAGTGTTCATATGCTTATCTCAATTGGTATAAGTATTTTCACAAATCATTAACAAGGTTACTTACTTTAAAACTTTACTTTTTCTGTCCTTTTCAAAAGATTCCATACTTATAATTTCCTTTAAAATATCCATTTTAAGGGTTTAAGTACTTTCACAAATCCATTTTAAAAAGGTTTAAGACTAATGTTACTTAAACATTGTCACTACAAACCCAAAACCATTTTACTTATGCTTGTCTTTAAAACATCCTTTTAAAGATCTATTTACATTCATAAGTATAACCAAAAAGGATAAAAGATGAACGTCATTAACGCATTATCACAACAAACCCAAGATCATTTCATATTTATATCATCTTCAAAAATATCTTTTTAAAGATCTAGGATAATATTTAGTTAAGTTCGATAGTCGATTGATCGACTATCCGGTTAAAAACAATTGCTTATAGAAATCACGTAACTCATTTCCAACATTCCAACTTAAATATTCCTCATCCAAGAGTGAAGCTCGGTAAGTTAAAGCACTGGTTGCATCAAAGCTGTAACAACCCTGCATTTTGTAACTATTTTATTGTATATTTTAATTATTTTAATTTGAATTTTTGATTTAAAAAAACTTTATTTTATTTTGAAATTATTTTTAAACTTGTTTTGTTTCAAACATTTCATTTTAAATATAAATTTTGATTATCATATGAAATATAATTCCAAACTTGTATAAATTGAATATTTTCCTGAAAAGTGGATTTCTGGTCAAACTTTGACTTTTAAATTTTAAATGTAAATATTTAAATTCTTAAAATTTATCTTTTATTATGAAAATAGATTTAATAACATGAATACTGCTTTTCGTTTCGTTGAAAACGGATTTAAATTGTGAAAGTTATACTATTTTCAATATTGTGTGTATATTGAGTTATTTAACAAATTTCTTTATTTTTAATTTATATAAATGACATTCTATTTGTTATATCTTACTCTAATTTGTATATTTAGGTTATATCATATATATTTTGACTTTTAATATTTTTAAAGTGATAATATAATTTTTCTAAAGCTTATTGAATATATTTTAATTTTTAAATCCTAGTTTGCATTTTTAGCCATTTTCTTAATTTAATTATATTTAATTAAAATTTATTTATTTATTTTTGCATTTTATTTTCATTTCTGAGTTTTTATCCTTATTTATCAGTAATTTATATGTATTTATAATTTCAAAAGAAATATAGGAAATTTGAAAAGTTTGTGACTTTTGATTTGCTTAAGACTCTTGGTTTTCCACCTTTTCATTTTCTAACTCTTGCATTGATTATCTTTGGCCGACTTTATTCATTCCTATCAGCTACATATTTTCCATTTCATCCACGTAACAAAATTTCTCATCTCTACAAAAAAAACTCACGGCCATTGCTTGAAAAAAGTTTTGGTAAATTCTATTTCTTTTTCATCTTTTTCTTCTTGCTTATGTGATTTTTGCACTTGTTTTCAACCTTCTATGGATCGGCTCCTCCTTCCTCCTTCACCTTGGCTGCCTCCATCACCATCACCTCTAGTCAACACCACTTCCAGCCCATTCCCACCCATGATCGTGCATCCATGATGACAAGATCCTCCTAAAAATGAGCAAAACTTCACCTATATGTGCAAGCCGAGCCCATCCACCTTCCATCACCGCAAACTCCTCCTTGGCCGCCACCTACACCACCACCACCTGCCATAGATGATCTGAAACACCTCTGCCACATCACCCCCTGACCCACCTGAACCTGGCCCTGACTTGTATTGCTTTGGCTGAGCCTTTATTTGCCTTGAATACATGTTGTATTGACTTGAAGTTGTGTATACATGCACATATTTCTTTGCATCACTTTAGCCCCATCACCATCCATGTTTGGCCGACCCTATGGAACCCAAAACCAGATCCAAACCCACCGCTTAGCCATGCATTTCAGACCTATAGCGAAGCATATAATGTTGAAAGCAAGTGCAAATACTTTGGTTTTGTTTTATGCATTTGTTCCTAACATTGTTTAGTGGCATCTTGTTTTGAAACTTATGTTTTACATATTTGTTTGTCTCATGTATTCAAGGAGATTAATCTTTGGCTCTCCCAATCTAAAATCATGTTCGTGTTGTCGTGCTTTCGAAGTTCGTTGTTGTGTACTTTTGGTCTATCATCTCCAGCTTAAACAAGTGAGTAAATCTCAGCAGACTAATATGTACTTATATAGTTGATAAACTGACATCACTTGAATCTGTAAATGCATATCATCCATTTATAACTGTTATATTATGATCATATGATGCTCACCCCTGTTATTACCCATGTTATATCATCAGTTACTATTATATGATGCTATTCTGTTATTCATATCTGTTTATCACACTGCAAGTTCCTTGTTAGTATAGAAATCACTATGGGTTGAAATGATACATACTCGAACGGACTTTAGAATAGGGAAAATCGTTATGGGCTGAAATGGTAGGCCTGAACGGTTTTTTTTATTTATTTTATTTAACTTGGAATTGCGGGTTTGAAATGATAAAACCTGGTTTTTCTTTATAAACTGCGAATTGAAATGATACATATCCGTATCACTTGACCTAGGCTAGAAAATTATATACAAACCCGTGGTTTATATATTTTCTGAAAATTTTAAAATATTTTAAAAATGTAAATATTATGATATTTTGATTTAAACTTTATTAAAATGATTTCTATAAAATATAGTGATTTTCTACAAATTAAACAGGTGAATTAAGTAAATCGTGAAGTAGAATTTGAAATATAAGTTAATTTTGGAATTTATGATTTTGGTTATAAATGGAATTTATGTAAAGTAAGAAAATATGACAAATTTGATTTAAAAGATGAATTTAATGATCTTTATTAAGTAATAATATTTTTTTAAAAGTGTTAAATTAAAATATGAAATAAATGAATATTTAAGCTGAATTTGGGAATATAACTTAAATTGAATTTTGTGGAATTTGTTTAAAAGTGAAATTTTAATTTAGTAAAATAAATAGAAATAAGTTATATTTTGGAAATTTAAACTTAGTTGTTAAGTTAAGAATTTAATTAAAGAAATGAAAATTTAATTGTTATTTAATTTGATTTTGTATGGAAATTGGACTTTATAAAATCATAGAAATAAAGGTATTTAAATGATTGTTTTAAAATATGAAAATATATGATTTTATAAGTTAAAAGGATTTATATTAAAAGTTAATTGTTGTGAAATCGTAATTAAACTCTGAATTTGATTTGATAGCATTTTTGAAATATAATGTAAAGATATTACAACATTGGTAGATGCTGTAGTTGTTTTAAATAAACCATATAGCAAATTTGAACTAAAGTTTATTATAGCACTTTGTTAGTGCTATAGTTGTTAAATTTAACTAAAATTTCAATTGAAACTAAAATAAGATATTACAGCATTTTTAATGCTGTCTTTTGTTAATGAACTGTTTTAAAACATAACATTTCGTACCATTTTCTAAGTGCTGCGAAAGTTGAATTTTTTTGTTTAATAAACTTAAATGGATAAATGATCTTTGAAAAAGATTAAATTTTGGAAATTAAATATTTAATTTTTAAATATAATGAATTGACTTTAAATGATTTAAATGGAATAGTTGATTTTGGAAATACAACTATTTTGAAATATGATTAAATGGTATTTAAATTTAAATTAAATAAATGATATTAAATCTTGGAATAAATAATTGAAGTTTATATTAGTATGAAAAATATTTGGTTTACTTGTAATTTGAGTCTATTTAAAAGATATTAGACTTATGAAATATAGGATAATAAAGCTTTGGAATTTATTTTATAATTTGAATAGTTATTTTGTGGATTAAATCTATATTTGAAATTTATAAGATTTGAAATGGTCTATGGAAATTTAATTGAAATAAATGATTGAATTGAATTGAAACTTTGGAAATTTTAGTACTTGATTTGAAAGTATAATAATTTCACTTTTAAATGGTTTAAATGAATTGTTTTGATTGAAATATAAACTATTTATAAGGTGACTTGAAATGATAATAAATGAATGATATCTTTAAATTTAAAAAGTATTTAAAGTTGAATATTTAGATTTGAACTCAAATGATATTTTGGTATATTAAAATGATTTGAAATGAAGTTTGAAAGGATATGATATTTTGATATATTAAAATGATTTGAAATGAAGTTTTGGAAGGATATGATATTTTGATATATTAAAATGATTTGAAATGAAGTTTTGGAAAGATTTGATATTTTGATATATTAAAATGATTTGAAATGAAGTTTTGGAAAGATATGATATTTTGATATATTGAAATGATTTGAAATGAAGTTTTGAAATGATATGATATTTTAAATATATTGAAATGGTTTGGAATTGATTTAATCTTTATTTTGATAAAGATATGGATTTGAAATGATATTCTATTTTGAAGTATAAACTGTTTTTAAATTATAACCACGGGTTATAATAACGATTGATTGTTAAAGAGACCGGGATCGGATATGGACATACTCTCTGTCGATACCGAAAACCACTTTAACAACTGTGTACGCGGTGGAGTTTCCAAAATGAAGTAGGATGGTGGCAACGATGCTAAGGTATATACATGGACCCAACTCCCGTGAGTTGGCATAAGGTGGCTAAAACATGAGCGATCGATGGGCCAAGGAGGTAGCACCTCTGATCGGACACACTTCTTCGATACCATTCTATTACTTGTGATTGTTTTGGTGCGCACCCTTGATTTGGGAGTGTTGTTCGAGGTGGGCGGTAGTGGCTGCTATGCGTCACCACCAGTCCGGATGCGTAATTGGTATATCTACCCTGGCATTGCCTTGTGTGCTGTGTCACCTACCATATCGAGCTTTACTACGAGTTTCTATTTGTGTCGTACCTATGGAGTTTCTTCTCATAGCCTTGCGAGGTATGCAGGTACTATGTAGACTATTGGTATATTACGTGTTAAGGTGGAAAATGTAAAGCCTTAACGCTATTTAAAAGTATGTTTATTTTATGATTAGACATTATTATAATAGCGAATATTACTACATAGTAGATAGTTTAACGGATCCTTAAAGAATGGGCGATCCCAAGCATTCTTTAAGTTACTTGTACCACCTTTATTACAGTTCACTTGAGTTGGTTTACATTGTATAAGTATGTAATTCCTGACCCGAGTGTTTGTATTTTATTTACGCACGGGTCAGCCTGAGTATTCACAGATTTGGATTCCACTTTCTGGAGATTGGAATCGCTGGAGATTATCTGCTTATCTAGTTGTATCTATCTCAGTTCTGTTGTTCTATTCAGCTTGTACGTGGTTATCATATTGAGACTTCTGTTGTATTTTATTTCTTCTGTTGTATCTTATTTTACTCTAATATATTTACATAGTAGCTTCATGAACTACTATTTCTTTTACTTCCGCTGCACTTCTTACTCTGTGTCTGTGATCTGTGATTATTTATTTACTGTATATTCTAAGATTTGCCAAATTTTATTTACAACGTGGTATTTTAAGCAATTTAAGTCCGACATGTGCGGATGCGAATGGTCTAAAATATCGGGTCGTTACAGTTGGTATCAGAGCTTTGCTTTGAGGCAAAACTTAGAATGTATGGTAAATTTAGTTACAGAATCACTTTTCATTCGAGCTTGAATCTCTTCATTTTTACTTGATTTCCTTTGAATTTTGGAACGTTCCCTGCGGTTCCAAAATCCATTCTTGTCCCTCACTATTCATCTTCTTGTGATTCTGGAGTATCCCATAACTCCGCTTTGAATGAGCTTTATAGTAAATCGGTGGTCTCGCCAACCTTTGAATGATTATAAAGAGGTGAAAATCCTTTACAATTAGCATCGATTCACCAGAGATTTATATCTATCCTTGGTTTAGATGCTAATATCTTTTGTTATTCCAAACTCTATCTATTGAGATCGGATGTAGATTTACGCCAGAAAAATAATACACATTTGATCTTATTCATTAAGTCACGGTTGACCCGGTTAAGGTTACCCGTGATTTATCTAAGCTTATCCATCTTCATATTTTGTCAATTAATGATCTTTTCTTTGTTTCCAAAATATCTCCAAACATTTTGAATTGTACTTGTAAATCTATGTTTTGTGTTGTTTAAGTTGTTGATGTTGATTTGGGCTTCCGATCGATTCGTCTGATCAACGCTATCGATAGGATTCCTAAAACAATTTGACAGAACAAACTGACACAATATTATTTTAAAATTTGGTTAATGAAATAAATTTTGATATAAGTAAATTTTATGGAACTTAATAAATTGATTTAAATAGATTATTTGAAATGATAATATTTGATTTATCATCCTATAAATGAATTTATAAATAGTTGTTTATAAATTTGATTTGGGAACTGAAATGAATTTAAATCAAGAATTTGAGAATTTAATTTTCGATGGTTTCAAACCTTGTGTTTAAAGTTTTAAAAGGATATATTATTTAAAGTATTTGTGAACAGAAATTTGTTTCCAAAGAATTTTAAAGTTTTAAAATTTTAGTGCTCTTCTCTTTGTCGTTGGAAAATAATTTCGGTGATGACCGCGGCATCATCGACGTTCATTTTCGAGTTTCGAAGTAAAGAGACCATTCTGTAGTCTTGCTACAGCTTTGTTTTGGGAAATTTAATTGATTTGAATTTCTAAAATATGATTTGATTTATAATATATATAGATATATGACTTAAATTTGATTTGACAAATTATGTACATACATTTATTTATCTCTAAATGGTTTGAAAGGAATCGGAAATTTTATTCTTAAATTCTATCTTAAATAATAACTTCAAGTATAAAAAGAAAATCAAAATTTTGAATAAATATTCAAGCTTGAAATGATTGAATTAGAATGTTTATATTGTATATTAATTTTAGAAAGTTTTATTTGTATAATTCTCAATTGCATTCCAATATAACTTACCTTAATTTTTAGAAGTTAACAATGTAATTGGATAATATACAATATAAAAAGATTTTTATAAATAAAATTTGGGTGGTTATAATAAATATTATACACTTAAATTTTAGTTATAAAAGATTAACAGGGGTAAATAGAGAAAAAGAGTAATGGAATAATTTACACAATAAAATGATGTTAAAGGAGCTAAGAATAAATTAAAGCAGTTATAATAAGTGTAAGTATATTTAACATAGGTGATAAAATATATTGAGAGGGATAAATTTAATTTTAATTAGGAATAAAGAGGAATTAAATTTATTAAGTACATTATGAGTATAAATAATGATTTTGCAAATCCATGATTTTTGAAATTGTTAGTTTAAGAAAATTGGATGATAAGGTAATGAAATTAGAGATAGTTAAGATTTATTTAACTTATGTAAAATTAATCATCAATTTAAGTTGAAATTTCCATGGTTTCTAACTTATTATCTTCTTTTGTTTTCAAACTATCTTTTAGTTGTCCTTATTTTTCCTTATCTTACTACAGACTGGTATAGGCATCTTTCTATACTCTTTCTGTTTAGAAATCTTTCTATAATCTTTATAATCTTTAGTACTCATTTTGAATCTGAGCACTGCTTGCCATCCACAGACCGTCGGTCAAGCAGAAAGGGTGAATCAGATTCTAGAAGATCTTTTCGTGCTTGTATTCTTGATTCTGTAGAATCTTGGGAAGATCACCTCCACCTTGTTAAACTTACCTATAACAATAGTTATCAGGTATAATTTCAATCTCCTAGTCATATTGTCTTAATCCTATTTCACTCTATCTTTTTCTGTGCTTTCCCGTACCTCATTCCTTTTCGAGGACGAAAAGTTTTGAGTGGGGGAGAGTGTAACAACCCTGCATTTTGTAACTATTTTTATTGTATATTTTAATTATTTTAATTTGAATTTTTTATTTAAAAAAAACTTTATTTTATTTTGAAATTATTTTTAATCTTGTTTTATTTCAAACATTTAATTTTAAATATAAATTTTGATTATCATATGAAATATAATTCCAAACTTGTATAAACTGAATATTTTCCTAAAAAGTGGATTTATGGTCAAACTTTGACTTTTAAATTTTAAATGTAAATATTTAAATTCTTAAAATTTATCTTTTATTATGAAAATAGATTTAATAACATGAATACTTCTTTTTCGTTTCGTTGAAAACGGATTTAAATTGTGAAAGTTATACTATTTTCAATATTGTGTGTATATTGAGTTATTTAACAATTTTCTTTATTTTTAATTTATATAAATGACATTTTATTTGTTATATCTTACTCTAATTTGTATATTCAGGTTATATCATGTATATTTTGACTTTTAATATTTTTAAAGTGATAATATACTTTTTCTAAAGCTTATTGAATTTATTTTAATTTTTAAAGCCTAATTTGCATTTTTAGCCATTTTCTTATTTTAATTATATTTAATTAAAATTTATTTATTTATTTTTGCATTTTATTTTCATTTCTGAGTTTTTATCCTTATTTATCAGTAATTTATATGTATTTATAATTTCAAAAGAAATATAGGAAATTTGAAAAGTTTGTGACTTTTGATTTGCTTAAGACTCTTGGTTTTCCACCTTTTCATTTTCTAACTCTTGCATTGATTTTCTTTGGCCGACTTTATTCATTCCTATCAACTGCATATTTTCCATTTCATCCACGTAACAAAATTTCTCATCTCTACAAAAAAACTCACGGTCATTGTGTAACGACCCTGGAATTTAAATTTATTTAAATTAATAATTAAATGAATTTTTGAATTAAATTGAGTAATTAAATAAATTTTTGGATAAAAATTTGTAAATTTAATTAGAAAATTGTAGCGAGTTTCCCCGACTTAAATATGAGTGAATTTGAAAATAATAAATATATAGATATATATTTTGACTTGAGTTTAAAGTGTAAATAAATGATGATGATAATAATTAAGTTATAACATACAAAGTGATAAAATAACAAACAACATTTATCTATCAACATACAAAGCAACATCTGCTTAGCCGAAATAAAACAAGACAAGTTTGTAAAGCAAGTAAACAAAGCCAAAACAAATAAAAGATAAATTATAACATAAAAAGTAAACATGTAGACCTGGAAGCAAAACAGGATACAAATATATATATGTGTGAAGCTTGCAAATGAAGTCAACATGATACAAGTGTGAATTAACTTGTAAATACAAACAAGAAAACAAAGACAAAGTAAAATAACATCTACAGCCGATTCAAGCAAAAAGGCAAGTAGAATAGTGCCTGTAAAATAAAAATGTAAGCAAGCTTAAACAAAAATAAAGTGATAAATGTTGCCACCCAAAACATGTACAGCCGAAAACATGGCTAAGCATGGAAACCAAGTACCAGGCAATTAATGCAAAAGCATGGGTATGTACAAGTCATAAATGCAACCTTTAGCCGTGCCTATGGTATAAACAAATATCATCATCCCCTGTACAAAATGTAAACTCTTTTATATACATCCACAAACCTCACTTTCGTTCGTTCAAGAGCAAACCAGAGAAAAAGGAAAGTAAACATCATCATCTACAAATTTGAATATCATTCAACTCAAAGCAAAACAAACAAGATGATATTGAGGAAGATTACAGCAAATAACTTCTCAGTTTTTAAAGTTCAAGCCTATTCAAACATAAAGCTCTGTTCTTTCTTCTTTTCTGGAAAAACGGTGAGTAACATTTATATTTAAGCTAATTCCAGTAACTATAGCTGTTAAATTATTCTGTGATAATCATGTTTGGAGTGGATGAAGGTGATGGAATTCTCTGTAATATGTATGGTTCTTGAATACATGTTTGGGTTTTTAATGTGTTCTTCCTGTTCTAGAGTTCCAGTTTTAAACCCAAATCAAAACCATGATTTCATGTTCAATCCTTGTTAAGGCTTAAGGTTTAAAACAAAGTATGGGTATATAACATAAGTATAGTTTGGAATTTTATTTAGTATGAATTAAAACTGTGAGGTCTCTGGAAACAAAACAAACAGGACAAACTAGTTGCAAGTGGAAATTTGATTTCCAGTTTCTTTGATCCAAGATTATAAATCGATAACATAAACAAAAACTCGAATTTTAAAACTAAAATTGGAATTTATAGTTTGAAATTGACTGGGTAACTCTGGTTTAACCAGAAATCACATTTAAGGTTGGAACTGTCAATCTAGAAGGTCAGAGTGGCCGTGATTTTCTTTGATGATGAAGTGATGATCAGGTGTTCAGGAAAAAATGGTAGGTGATGGATTAATACAGTAGGAAAGTGGTAATGAAGGATCAAAATATTTAAACCTAGTTTTCTGTAGTCAGAAAAATTTATCAGTGCAACCCATATAAATGATCGAGTGCCATGCGACCTTGGGGGTTGGTGGAGGGGAGGAAGACGAGTCCACGGCCGGAAGCAAGGCTATTCTGGTGGACGGGGCTGCGAAGTCGAGGTGATGACAGGCTTTTGTGTTTGGTCGTGAGTTTGGTTCCAGGCTTCGTTTGTTCGAATTCGAGTTCGAGAGGCACTGCAGTGGTGCTGATGGTTGGGATCGGAACTGGAAGTGATACTCGACTTACTCGTCGATGTAGTGATGGTCGGAGACGTCGTTGTGGGGTGTACACGTGCACCATGTTTTGTCAGGCTGGTGAAAATTGGGTCTGGGAACACTCGGGGATTTACACGGGGAAGATCATGGATTACTCGGGTGTTTTCGTATTTTTTTTCGAAGTAGGATTTGGGAATCTCGGGTAGAATAGTGATCTCAGTTTTCAACAGAACCCAGGCGACTCGAGTACGTACTCGAGCAAGTTGCATTTTAGCTCGGGAAATCTTGTGTTTTTCACGAAGCAAAACGAAGTAAACTCGGGTTATATTGTTTTCCAGTTTTAAACAGTGACCAGTTTACAGTTTTTAAATTATTAAGTTTAAAATTTTAAATCATGTTAAACTGAGTCAGTTTTAGTGTTAATCCCAGATTTTTGGAAAAAAAAAAGAAAAAGAAAAAAAAATATAAATTTAGTAATTTAAATAAATAAATATTTTAACTTAAGTGGAACTGTTAAAATCTCTTTATAACTAAGTGTTGTTTCTAATTTGTAAGTTTAAGTTTTTAAAAGGGTAGTTTTATAAAATGAACAAAGTTTAAATTTGTGTTCGTTCAAACTGGGGATTTAAAATGGAAGTTCAAAGAGAAAATGGGATCTAATCAATTATGGAAACGAATTTTCCTCTAAGTAAATAAGGATTAGGGTTTAAATTCTTTAACCCTTAATGAATGAGAATGATAGTAGACAGTTTGAATTGATAAATTTGAAATTGAAGTTAAATGAATTTATGTAAGTTAATTATGGTAGATGTGAAATTAAATAAATGTTAATGAAGGTCATTAATTAAATTATTTTATAATTAATTAATATAATTGATTTAAATAGTTGATTTGATTAATTAATTCGATAATCAACATTTTAAATGTTTAAGTGTAATTACTTAATGGGAATTAAGTAAGAAATTAATTTCTCACTTTAGTTAAGTGAGTAATTGATAAATTTGAGTTAATTAATTAAGCTTAATTAATTTGGATTAATCACTTGATAATTGGAAGATATAATTACTTAGGAAAGTAATTGATGAATAATTACTGGATGTAATTAATTGGATGATGCTTTGTGATATACCCTGATTTATGTTGTGATCTGTAGTTTACTTACCTGTGATATATATCTGTGATCTGTGAATGAACGATAAGCGTATAGTTTATATCGCTTATCAACTATATCCTGTATTTTGTTATGTGATGATTGATGTTGCACTATTGTGTGTAAAACCCCTAGACTACACCATACACACACAAATATGGATTTCACGTGGAAATCAATTATGTCACAGATAATTCAATCTGATGTTTTTGAAATGGAAATTTTAATTTCAATTGATTTTGAAATTAGAAATTTCGGTTTAAAGTGAAAAGCTTTTGAAATGAGTTTTCAAGGATAAAAGTTATTTTGAATAACTTAATCGAGTTTTGAAAATTTAAATAATTAGATTTAAATTTGAATTCAAGTTTGAAATTGAATCCTATGATTGAAACTAGGGATTAAAGATGATATAAATGTGTTTGTATGAATTAAACCATTTTAAAAGTATAAGTTGGGAATTTGAATTTAAACCAAGGATTTTAACTCGTATAAATGAATCACATTTCCAAAATGAAAACTGTTTGTTTTCAAAGAATAAAAGCTTTCAGATAAAAAAAAAATGAAATTCCAATTTAGGTAAAGGAATTTCAAGATTAAATTGAAAAATGATTTTCCAAGTTATGAATGAATTCTTTTTGAAAGCTATGAATTGAATCTGTTTATTTTTAACAGATTTAAAGTGATGATTTGTTTAAACCATTCGAAATGGAATTGTTTTGAAAGCTATTAGTTAAATCTTTGATTTAAAGATTTAACGAATTAATTAAACTAAAATGGAAATCGATTTGGAAAATCTGTGAATGAATCTTTGTGAAATTAAGGGAACTTTGTGAATTAAATCTTTTTGTTTAAAAAGATTAAAATGGTAACTTGTTTAAACCATTTGAAGAAAGATTTTTGGGTAATAAGTTGTGACTTAATTGAAATCCCTATATCCATATGTTTTAAATATTGCGCTCATTATTCGGGTTAGCCGGGAAAGGACCTTTGGGTCGTATAACCCATTCCGAATAATGATACGTCGTATATGGATGGCATTTGAAGACCGGTGTTGAAGACCGGATATTTACGAAAACGAAAGGACAACCCGTCGAATGTCTCTGCACCGACTGGTCCCCGGTATAGAGATTTTATCACCCTTTGTGATGGGAAGTCCGGACGGGATTGTGAATACCCGGAATTGCAAGGGCTTCGTAAGAAGTGCCTTCGGTTCTGTTCGAACCCGGAACAGACTTGTGTGGATACATGTCTGACATTACACTTTGAGATATAAAGCCGATTTCTTTCAAATACATTTCTGTTGGTGGCGGAGAATTTATTCTCTTAGCTTAACACCCTTCTCTGAGACGTACGAGCTCAAAGGTTATGTAGTTGAAATTTATCAGCAATATATCCCAATTTGGTAATGTGGCATGCTGAGTGTTGCTGTGTGATGATCAGTGTTTGATCATTTGCGATATGATCATTTGTTTGATCTTATATCTTTGTGATCATAGGTTGATCATTTGTTTGACCCGAAGCATGGCTTTGTGAACAAAGCGTAGCTTTGTGGACGAGACTTCGTCGAACCTCACACCCCGGAATGGTCAAAACAGGAAAGATGCAGCAAGGTTATAGGGAGTAGCGCCCCTTAGTGTATGTTCATTTCCTTCTGGATAGAAGTGGTATCATGGTATGGAGCCCAGATACTTACTTATGTGGATGTCGCAAGTATATATATATCTTACTTTGTGATTTGTTGCTCGGGGCCCCGGTTAAAGGTTGTTACAACCGGGAGATGGCATACTCGTGTCAGTAGTTACCTATTTTTGCAGAGGTAACCCGGCCTTGTGTTGGCAGAGATCCGGTTAGGTTCTCGGGACGTCCATCCAGAGGCGTTTCCATGTGGCAATGGGAAGTTCCTTGGCCTGACCATTTGTTGGAAATCCAAAGAAACAATACGAACCTTGTACGGTATTAGTTGTAGAACCTGCCATTTAATATGGTAGCTATAGCGGGCATACTATAATGGTACCTATGCTGGCTAAGATTTATATTCTACTTTCGAAATGATTTCTACACTATGCACTAATAATAATAATCAAATGATTCTACGTAGTAAGCATCTTTGACTATCATAAGAAGAAATCTCCTCCAAGTCTGCGTTTGCATTGTGTGTGTGGCGGGAGGTCTTATGGTAGTTTCATTTTCCAAAAGCATTGCGAATTAACTTTAAATTCTCTGCTATTTGTGTTTAAAGATAAACTGTTTTTGTTGCTCACACCAGTCCCACGACTGACTCGGAGTTTATTGTTCCTTTCCTAAACTCTGGGTGCTCACAATTTTCTACACGAGCAGTCTAGAGTTGGGTTTTTCAGATATTCAGGTTTAGTAGATTTTCTGGAGCTAGTTCAGTCTTTGGATCGGACTGCACTTGCTTATTCTTGGTGTATTGTTATTGGGAGTTCGAGCTACTGCTAGAGTTCTCTCTAGAAGACTATCTTAGAGTTATTTGTTCCGCTGCTGATGTTAGTTATCTATTTTTCTTTTCCGCTGCTATTTGTTGTATCATATCTCTGATGTATATTGATATTCATTGTATCATTCTGTTGTATCAGATATTGTATATCAATGTATTATTCTTTTATTCCGCTGTGTTATTTACTTAACTGTGTTATAAGCTCCGGCGACTCGGATTTGAACGGTCGAATCTACGGCATTCGAGTACGATGTAAAGTATGGATGTCGATTTTCGAGCGCGAAAATCTGGGATGTTACATTTGGTATCAGAGCTAAGGTTGAACTTTAGCTCAGGAGTATAACACGTAAGTAGCTCATTAGAGATAGAGTGAAGTAAACTCTAGAATGAGTAATTCTCAGATATCCGTCTGAACGTCTCAGTAAATTCTCTTACTATCCACTGATAGTAGATATGAGTGCTAGAAGAAGACGAGATAGGGGACAGGGAAATACGACTATAAATGGTCAATACCCTGCAACAGTGGAAACAAACTTTCTTATCAATCTTCTTTGATTCGTTTCCAAATTCTTTTCATTGTTTCGTATCAGCTACAAAAGAAGTTTCGGTGTGATGATGGCTCTACGAATCGTTGTAGAAAATTTTTACTTCGTATCTTCATCGGTTTCTTATCAGCTTTTTGATTTAAACCTTATTGAATTTGAAATTGGAAATTTTAAATTGAATTAAATTGATTAATAGAATATGAAGGCTAAATTGAATTGAATCAATAAAACGATATGGTTTGAACCCAAATTTGAAATTTTATTCAAATTTCTTTTGAATACCAAAGTCCAAAAAGGGACAAATTGGTATGTATTCTGAGATATTCCGACTTGAATTCGGAATCCGTATCTTGTGTTTGAGTAATTATAGGAGATCGAATCTATCTATCTATCTCTGTGATTGCTTTCGTGCCTGCGAATTTCAAGGACGAAATTCTTTTAAGGGGGGAAATTTGTAACGACCCTGGAATTTAAATTTATTTAAATTAATAATTAAATGAATTTTTGAATTAAATTGAGTAATTAAATAAATTTTTGGATAAAAATTTGTAAATTTAATTAGAAAATTGTAGCGAGTTTCCCCGACTTAAATATGAGTGAATTTGAAAATAATAAATATATAGATATATATTTTGACTTGAGTTTAAAGTGTAAATAAATGATGATGATAATAATTAAGTTATAACATACAAAGTGATAAAATAACAAACAACATTTATCTATCAACATACAAAGCAACATCTGCTTAGCCGAAATAAAACAAGACAAGTTTGTAAAGCAAGTAAACAAAGCCAAAACAAATAAAAGATAAATTATAACATAAAAAGTAAACATGTAGACCTGGAAGCAAAACAGGATACAAATATATATATGTGTGAAGCTTGCAAATGAAGACAACATGATACAAGTGTGAATTAACTTGTAAATACAAACAAGAAAACAAAGACAAAGTAAAATAACATCTACAGCCGATTCAAGCAAAAAGGCAAGTAGAATAGTGCCTGTAAAATAAAAATGTAAGCAAGCTTAAACAAAAATAAAGTGATAAATGTTGCCACCCAAAACATGTACAGCCGAAAACATGGCTAAGCATGGAAACCAAGTACCAGGCAATTAATGCAAAAGCATGGGTATGTACAAGTCATAAATGCAACCTTTAGCCGTGCCTATGGTATAAACAAATATCATCATCCCCTGTACAAAATGTAAACTCTTTTATATACATCCACAAACCTCACTTTCGTTCGTTCAAGAGCAAACCAGAGAAAAAGGAAAGTAAACATCATCATCTACAAATTTGAATATCATTCAACTCAAAGCAAAACAAACAAGATGATATTGAGGAAGATTACAGCAAATAACTTCTCAGTTTTTAAAGTTCAAGCCTATTCAAACATAAAGCTCTGTTCTTTCTTCTTTTCTGGAAAAACGGTGAGTAACATTTATATTTAAGCTAATTCCAGTAACTATAGCTGCTAAATTATTCTGTGATAATCATGTTTGGAGTGGATGAAGGTGATGGAATTCTCTGTAATATGTATGGTTCTTGAATACATGTTTGGGTTTTTAATGTGTTCTTCCTGTTCTAGAGTTCCAGTTTTAAACCCAAATCAAAACCATGATTTCATGTTCAATCCTTGTTAAGGCTTAAGGTTTAAAACAAAGTATGGGTATATAACATAAGTATAGTTTGGAATTTTATTTAGTATGAATTAAAACTGTGAGGTCTCTGGAAACAAAACAAACAGGACAAACTAGTTGCAAGTGGAAATTTGATTTCCAGTTTCTTTGATCCAAGATTATAAATCGATAACATAAACAAAAACTCGAATTTTAAAACTAAAATTGGAATTTATAGTTTGAAATTGACTGGGTAACTCTGGTTTAACCAGAAATCACATTTAAGGTTGGAACTGTCAATCTAGAAGGTCAGAGTGGCCGTGATTTTCTTTGATGATGAAGTGATGATCAGGTGTTCAGGAAAAAATGGTAGGTGATGGATTAATACAGTAGGAAAGTGGTAATGAAGGATCAAAATATTTAAACCTAGTTTTCTGTAGTCAGAAAAATTTATCAGTGCAACCCATATAAATGATCGAGTGCCATGCGACCTTGGGGGTTGGTGGAGGGGAGGAAGACGAGTCCACGGCCGGAAGCAAGGCTATTCTGGTGGACGGGGCTGCGAAGTCGAGGTGATGACAGGCTTTTGTGTTTGGTCGTGAGTTTGGTTCCAGGCTTCGTTTGTTCGAATTCGAGTTCGAGAGGCACTGCAGTGGTGCTGATGGTTGGGATCGGAACTGGAAGTGATACTCGACTTACTCGTCGATGTAGTGATGGTCGGAGACGTCGTTGTGGGGTGTACACGTGCACCATGTTTTGTCAGGCTGGTGAAAATTGGGTCTGGGAACACTCGGGGATTTACACGGGGAAGATCATGGATTACTCGGGTGTTTTCGTATTTTTTTTCGAAGTAGGATTTGGGAATCTCGGGTAGAATAGTGATCTCAGTTTTCAACAGAACCCAGGCGACTCGAGTACGTACTCGAGCAAGTTGCATTTTAGCTCGGGAAATCTTGTGTTTTTCATGAAGCAAAACGAAGTAAACTCGGGTTATATTGTTTTCCAGTTTTAAACAGTGACCAGTTTACAGTTTTTAAATTATTAAGTTTAAAATTTTAAATCATGTTAAACTGAGTCAGTTTTAGTGTTAATCCCAGATTTTTGGAAAAAAAAAAGAAAAAGAAAAAAAAATATAAATTTAGTAATTTAAATTAATAAATATTTTAACTTAAGTGGAACTGTTAAAATCTCTTTATAACTAAGTGTTGTTTCTAATTTGTAAGTTTAAGTTTTTAAAAGGGTAGTTTTATAAAATGAACAAAGTTTAAATTTGTGTTCGTTCAAACTGGGGATTTAAAATGGAAGTTCAAAGTGAAAATGGGATCTAATCAATTATGGAAACGAATTTTCCTCTAAGTAAATAAGGATTAGGGTTTAAATTCTTTAACCCTTAATGAATGAGAATGATAGTAGACAGTTTGAATTGATAAATTTGAAATTGAAGTTAAATGAATTTATGTAAGTTAATTATGGTAGATGTGAAATTAAATAAATGTTAATGAAGGTCATTAATTAAATTATTTTATAATTAATTAATATAATTGATTTAAATAGTTGATTTGATTAATTAATTCGATAATCAACATTTTAAATGTTTAAGTGTAATTACTTAATGGGAATTAAGTAAGAAATTAATTTCTCACTTTAGTTAAGTGAGTAATTGATAAATTTGAGTTAATTAATTAAGCTTAATTAATTTGGATTAATCACTTGATAATTGGAAGATATAATTACTTAGGAAAGTAATTGATGAATAATTACTGGATGTAATTAATTGGATGATGCTTTGTGATATACCCTGATTTATGTTGTGATCTGTAGTTTACTTACCTGTGATATATATCTGTGATCTGTGAATGAACGATAAGCGTATAGTTTATATCGCTTATCAACTATATCCTGTATTTTGTTATGTGATGATTGATGTTGCACTATTGTGTGTAAAACCCCTAGACTACACCATACACACACAAATATGGATTTCACGTGGAAATCAATTATGTCATAGATAATTCAATCTGATGTTTTTGAAATGGAAATTTTAATTTCAATTGATTTTGAAATTAGAAATTTCGGTTTAAAGTGAAAAGCTTTTGAAATGAGTTTTCAAGGATAAAAGTTATTTTGAATAACTTAATCGAGTTTTGAAAATTTAAATAATTAGATTTAAATTTGAATTCAAGTTTGAAATTGAATCCTATGATTGAAACTAGGGATTAAAGATGATATAAATGTGTTTGTATGAATTAAACCATTTTAAAAGTATAAGTTGGGAATTTGAATTTAAACCAAGGATTTTAACTCGTATAAATGAATCAGATTTCCAAAATGAAAACTGTTTGTTTTCAAAGAATAAAAGCTTTCAGATAAAAAAAAATGAAATTCCAATTTAGGTAAAGGAATTTCAAGATTAAATTGAAAAATGATTTTCCAAGTTATGAATGAATTCTTTTTGAAAGCTATGAATTGAATCTGTTTATTTTTAACAGATTTAAAGTGATGATTTGTTTAAACCATTCGAAATGGAATTGTTTTGAAAGCTATTAGTTAAATCTTTGATTTAAAGATTTAACGAATTAATTAAACTAAAATTGAAATCGATTTGGAAAATCTGTGAATGAATCTTTGTGAAATTAAGGGAACTTTGTGAATTAAATCTTTTTGTTTAAAAAGATTAAAATGGTAACTTGTTTAAACCATTTGAAGAAAGATTTTTGGGTAATAAGTTGTGACTTAATTGAAATCCCAATATCCATATGTTTTAAATATTGCGCTCATTATTCGGGTTAGCCGGGAAAGGACCTTTGGGTCGTATAACCCATTCCGAATAATGATACGTCGTATATGGATGGCATTTGAAGACCGGTGTTGAAGACCGGATATTTACGAAAACGAAAGGACAACCCGTCGAATGTCTCTGCACCGACTGGTCCCCGGTATAGAGATTTTATCACCCTTTGTGATGGGAAGTCCGGACGGGATTGTGAATACCCGGAATTGCAAGGGCTTCGTAAGAAGTGCCTTCGGTTCTGTTCGAACCCGGAACAGACTTGTGTGGATACATGTCTGACATTACACTTTGAGATATAAAGCCGATTTCTTTCAAATACATTTCTGTTGGTGGCGGAGAATTTATTCTCTTAGCTTAACACCCTTCTCTGAGACGTACGAGCTCAAAGGTTATGTAGTTGAAATTTATCAGCAATATATCCCAATTTGGTAATGTGGCATGCTGAGTGTTGCTGTGTGATGATCAGTGTTTGATCATTTGCGATATGATCATTTGTTTGATCTTATATCTTTGTGATCATAGGTTGATCATTTGTTTGACCCGAAGCATGGCTTTGTGAACAAAGCGTAGCTTTGTGGACGAGACTTCGTCGAACCTCACACCCCGGAATGGTCAAAACAGGAAAGATGCAGCAAGGTTATAGGGAGTAGCGCCCCTTAGTGTATGTTCATTTCCTTCTGGATAGAAGTGGTATCATGGTATGGAGCCCAGATACTTACTTATGTGGATGTCGCAAGTATATATATATCTTACTTTGTGATTTGTTGCTCGGGGCCCCGGTTAAAGGTTGTTACAACCGGGAGATGGCATACTCGTGTCAGTAGTTACCTATTTTTGCAGAGGTAACCCGGCCTTGTGTTGGCAGAGATCCGGTTAGGTTCTCGGGACGTCCATCCAGAGGCGTTTCCATGTGGCAATGGGAAGTTCCTTGGCCTGACCATTTGTTGGAAATCCAAAGAAACAATACGAACCTTGTACGGTATTAGTTGTAGAACCTGCCATTTAATATGGTAGCTATAGCGGGCATACTATAATGGTACCTATGCTGGCTAAGATTAATATTCTACTTTCGAAATGATTTCTACACTATGCACTAATAATAATAATCAAATGATTCTACGTAGTAAGCATCTTTGACTATCATAAGAAGAAATCTCCTCCAAGTCTGCGTTTGCATTGTGTGTGTGGCGGGAGGTCTTATGGTAGTTTCATTTTCCAAAAGCATTGCGAATTAACTTTAAATTCTCTGCTATTTGTGTTTAAAGATAAACTGTTTTTGTTGCTCACACCAGTCCCACGACTGACTCGGAGTTTATTGTTCCTTTCCTAAACTCTGGGTGCTCACAATTTTCTACACGAGCAGTCTAGAGTTGGGTTTTTCAGATATTCAGGTTTAGTAGATTTTCTGGAGCTAGTTCAGTCTTTGGATCGGACTGCACTTGCTTATTCTTGGTGTATTGTTATTGGGAGTTCGAGCTACTGCTAGAGTTCTCTCTAGAAGACTATCTTAGAGTTATTTGTTCCGCTGCTGATGTTAGTTATCTATTTTTCTTTTCCGCTGCTATTTGTTGTATCATATCTCTGATGTATATTGATATTCATTGTATCATTCTGTTGTATCAGATATTGTATATCAATGTATTATTCTTTTATTCCGCTGTGTTATTTACTTAACTGTGTTATAAGCTCCGGCGACTCGGATTTGAACGGTCGAATCTACGGCATTCGAGTACGATGTAAAGTATGGATGTCGATTTTCGAGCGCGAAAATCTGGGACGTTACACATTGCTTGAAAAAAGTTTTGGTAAATTCTATTTCTTTTTCATCTTTTTCTTCTTGCTTATGTGATTTTTGCACTTGTTTTCAACCTTCTATGGATCGGCTCCTCCTTCCTCCTTCACCTTGGCTGCCTCCATCACCATCACCTCTAGTTAACACCACTTCCAGCCCATTCCCACCCATGACCGTGCATCCATGATGACAAGATCCTCCTAAAAATGAACAAAACTTCACCTAAATGTGCAAGCCGAGCCCATCCACCTTCCATCACCTCAAACTCCACCTTGGCCGCCACCTACACCACCACCACCTGCCATAGATGATCTGAAACACCTCTGCCATGTCACCCCTTGACCCACCTGAACCTGGCCTTGACTTGTATTGCTTTGGCCGAGCCTTTGTTTGCCTTGAATACATGTTGTATTGACTTGAAGTTGTGTATACATGCACATATCTCTTTGCATCACTTTTGCCCCATCACCATCCATGTTTGGCCGACCCTATGGAACCCAAAACCAGATCCAAACCCACCCCTTAGCCATGCATTTCAGACTTGTAGCTGAAGCATATGATGTTGAAAGCAAGTGCAAATACTTTTGTTTTGTTTTATGCATTTGTTCCTAACATTGTTTAGTGGCATCTTGTTTTGAAACTTATGTTTTACATATTTGTTTGTCTCATGTATTCAAGGAGATTAATCTTTGGCTCTCCTAATCTCAAATCATATTCGTGTTGTCGTGCTTTCGAAGTTCATTGTTGTGTGCTTTTGGTCTATCATCTCCAGCTTAAACAAGTGAGTAAATCTCACCAGACTAATATGTACTTATATAGTTGATAAACTGACATCACTTGAATCTGTAAATGCATATAATCCATTTATAACTGTTATATTATGATCATATGATGCTCAACCCTGTTATTACCCATGTTATATCATCAGTTACTATTATATGATGCTATTCTGTTATTCATATTTGTTTATCACACTGCAAGTTCCCTGTTAGTATAGAAATCACTATGGGTTGAAATGATACATACCCGAACGGACTTTAGAATAGGGAAAATCATTATGGGCTAAAATGATAGGCCTGAACGGTTTTATTTATTTATTTTATTTAACTTTGGATTGCGGGTTTGAAATGATAAAACCCGGTTTTTCTTTATAAACCGCGGATTGAAATGATACATATCCGTATCACTTGACCTAGGCTAGAAAATTATATACAAACCCGTGGTTTATATATTTTTCTGAAATTTTTTAAAATATTTTAAAAATGTAAATATTATGATATTTTGATTTAAACTTTATTAAAATGATTTCTATAAAATATTATGATTTTCTACAAATTAAACAGGTGAATTAAGTAAATGGTGAAGTAGAATTTGAAATATAAGTTAATTTTGAAATTTATGATTTTGGTTATAAATGGAATTTATGTAAAGTAAGAAAATATGACAAATTTGATTTAAAAGATGAATTTAATGATCTTTGTTAAGTAATAATATTTTTTTAAAGTGTTAATGATTTTTTATAAATTAAAATATGAAATAAATGAATGTTTAAGCTGAATTTGGGAATATAACTTAAATTGAATTTTGTGGAATTTGTTTAAAAGTGAAATTTTAATTTAGTAAAATAAATGGAAATAAGTTATATTTTGGAAATTTAAACTTAGTTGTTAAGTTAAGAATTTAATTAAAGAAATGAAAATTTAATTGTTATTTAATTTGATTTTTGTATGGAAATTGGACTTTATAAAATCATAGAAATAAAGGTATTTAAATGATTGTTTTAAAATGTGAAAATATATGATTTTATAAGTTAAAAGGATTTATATTAAAAGTTAATTGTTTGTGAAATCGTAATTAAACTCTGAATTTGATTTGACAGCATATTTGAAATATAATGTAAAGATATTACAGCATTGGTAAATGCTGTAGTTGTTTTAAATGAACCATATAGCAAATTTGAACTAAAGGTTATTATAGCACTTTGTTAGTGCTATAGTTGTTAAATTTAACTAAAATTTCAATTGAAACTAAAATAAGATATTACAGCATTTTTAATGCTGTCTTTTGTTAATGAACTGTTTTAAAACATAACATTTCGTACCATTTTCCAAGTGCTGCGAAAGTTGAATTTTTTTGTTTAATAAACTTAAATGGATAAATGATCTTTGAAAAAGATTAAATTTTGGAAATTAAATATGTAATTTTTAAATATAGTGAATTGACTTTAAATGATTTAAATGGAATAGTTGATTTTGGAAATACAACTATTTTGAAATATGATTAAATGGTATTTAAATTTAAATTAAATAAATGATATTAAATCTTGGAATAAATAATTGAAGTTTATATTAGTATGAAAAATATTTGGTTTACTTGTAATTTGAATCTATTTAAAAGATATTAGACTTATGAAATATAGGATAATAAAGCTTTGGAATTTATTTTATAATTTGAATAGTTATTTTGTGGATTAAATCTATATTTGAAATTTATAAGATTTGAAATGGTCTATGGAAATTTAATTGAAATAAATGATTGAATTGAATTGAAACTTTGGAAATTTTAATACTTGATTTGAAAGTATAATAATTTCACTTTTAAATGGTTTAAATGAATTATTTTGATTGAAATATAAACTATTTAAAAGGTGACTTGAAATGATAATAAATGAATGATATCTTTAAATTTAAAAAGTATTTAAAGTTGAATACTTAGATTTGAACTCAAATGATATTTTGGTATATTAAAATGATTTGAAATGAAGTTTGAAAGGATATGATATTTTGATATATTAAAATGATTTGAAATGAAGTTTTGGAAGGATATGATATTTTGATATATTAAAATGATTTGAAATGAAGTTTTGGAAAGATATGATATTTTGATATATTGAAATGATTTGAAATGAAGTTTTGAAATGATATGATATTTTAAATATATTGAAATGGTTTGGAATTGATTTAATCTTTATTTTGATAAAGATTTGGACTTGAAATGATATTCTATTTTGAAGTATAAACTGTTTTTAAATTATAACCACGGGTTATAATAACAATTGATTGTTAAAGAGACCTGGATCGGATATGGACATACTCTCTGTCGATACCGAAAACCACTTTGACAACTGTGTACGCGGTGGAGTTTCCAAAATGAAGTAGGATGGTGGCGACGATCCTAAGGTATATACGTGGACCCAACTCCCGTGAGTTGGCATAAGGTGGCTAAAACAGGAGCGATCGACGGGCCAAGGAGGTAGCACCTCTGATCGGACACACTTCTTCGATACCATTCTATTACTTGTGATTGTTTTGGTGTACACCCTTGATTTGGGAGTGTTGTTCGAGGTGGGCGGTAGTGGCTGCTATGCGTCACCACCAGTCCGGATGCGTAATTGGTATATCTACCCTGGCATTGCCTTGTGTGCCGTGTCATCTACCATATCGAGCTTTACTACGAGTTTCTATTTGTGTCGTACCTATGGAGTATCTTCTCATAGCCTTGCGAGGTATGCAGGTACTGTGTAGACTATTCGCATATTACGTGTTAAGGTGGAAAATGTAAAGCCTTAACGCTATTTAAAAGTATGTTTATTTTATGATTAGACATTATTATAATAGCGAATATTACTACATAGTAGATAGTTTAACGGATCCTTAAAGAATGGGCGATCCCAAGCATTCTTTAAATTACTTGTACCTTTATTACAGTTCACTTGAGTTGGTTTACACTGTATAAGTATGTATGTCCTGACTCGAGTGTTTGTATTTTATTTACGCTTGGGTCTGCCTGAGTATTCACAGATTTGGATTCCACTTTCTGGAGATTGGAATCGCTGGAGATTATCTACTTATCTAGTTGTATCTATCTCCGTTCTGTTGTTCAATTCAGCATGTACTTGGTTATCATATTGAGACTTCTGTTGTATTTTATTTCTTCTGTTGTATCTTATTTAACTCTGATATATTTACATAGTAGCTTCATGAACTACTATTTCTTTTACTTCCGCTGCACTTCTTACTCTGTGTCTGTGATCTGTGATTATTTATTTACTGTATATTATGAGATTTGCGAAATTTTATTTACAACGTGGTATTTTGAGCAATTCAAGTCCGACATGTGCGGATGCGAATGGTCCAAAATATCGGGTCGTTACAAAAGCTTTGCCTAGACACTTCATTCCTGAATCTCATAAATAGATAAATCTACCTCGTCGGCTTTTAGTGTTAAGCATGGTTGATTCCCTTTTTTCAAAACTTATATATATAAATACTTCAAAGATACTTGAAATATTTTTTTAATATCTATGTAAAATATTACTTGAAAATAACTAATTTATAATTTGATGAAAATAAAGTAATAACATGTTTTATAATTTAAAACCCTTTTAGTTCCAAAATTCATATATAAATATTAAAAATATATTTAAGCTTCAAATCACCTTTAAAATACTGCAAAAAATGTTAGAAAAAATCCATAAAAATTTTAGGGAATAATATCAAATTTTAATATCATTTTTAGATACTTAAAACCATAAGCAACTTACTACAGCATTTATAAATGTTGTTAAAAGTCCTTGTTAAAGAACAACATTGAAAAGCACAATCTTTGTGACCGGTTTTAACCGCTTAAACAAATGCTTTAATACTTGAAATTTTTACATTAAGTACTACCCTTAAGGTTCATAAAAACAATGGAAAGTAGCCCTCAAGAATATCTTTCAATTTATTTAGAAAACTTCCCAAAAACAAGCTATATTTTCAAAGTGCATTTATAACCACATTTTACACCAAATTTGGCTGCTTGGTTCAACTAGTTCCAAAACCTTTTAAACTCTAACTTTTTTCCAATAATAATTACACATATAATACTTATTAAAAATGCAAATAAGCCACTAGCATGTCTCTCAAAGTTAACTTTGAAAATCTCCCAACATAACGCATTTTCAAAGAGCATCCATAGTAATCTCTTCGCTTCTAACTTTCACAACTTTGGTTCACAATTTATATAACTGCCCAAACAAATTCTTTACCGTGAAATACACCAAAATATGTGCAGAGAACAACCAAAATTAAATTATCTCAACTTAAGATCATAAATTTTCCATTTACATAAGTTAAAGTTAAGGGATATCGAAGTGCACTTATAGCGACTATTCTCATTGAGAAAACTTACAAACATACTTCAATTCAACACACAAGTTTAACAACCATTTAAACACCAAGTCAAGGGCATGCTACATGTTTAAAAGGGTAATAGAAATGATGTTATACAATATAAAGTTGTCATTTTCTTCAAAAAGCAAGAAGGGTCCAAAGTTTATAACTTTACTTAGTTAATGTCACTTTACCTTTATATTTCAAGCACACAACATATATAACGCAACATATATAACACAACATATACACAAAAGATAGCGAGAGAACTCACCAAACCCATAAATAACCATGAAAAAACATCCAAGAACAAATAACCACTTCCTACCATCATCAAAAGCCTAAATATCCAACCTATAGCCCCAAAATCACAAAACCACGCTCTCCTCTTCTTCTTTTGCTCATGGCCTAAACAAGATCTATAACAGCCCTAATTTTTAATAATATTGTTCAGGAGATTTAATTAGATAAATTAAATAGAATAATGTAGAGTGATAAGGAGATTGAGATTGGTGAACAAACTTAGAGGCCATGCTTAAGTAACTTGAATGGGCTTATAAATGGATAAATGATAATTAAATTAACATAAGGGCATTAGGGTAACACCCATAGTTCACTATCCAATACTCACGTTACCTTATCATTCACGTTCATTTTTATCACAAAAATTTAAACGTAAGAAAGAAAAGAGGAGACGACCATTAAGGAGTAAGAAGAGAAGAGAAAATTCAAGATTAAAGCTTAGGATTCAAGCTAAGGGAATCAATTTCAAACAAATCTCTAATTTCCTTAGCCAATCTAAAGTGAATAATAATCCTAATTATCTCTATTTTGTTTTCAATCATATGTTTTGGGATTTATGAATTAATCCATTTTATGATGATTTCAATGATGATATACTTGGTTTTATAAAATGTTTGATTTAAGATCAAATTGTTTAAATATGATACGCACGGTTTTAGGGAAAAACAGATAGCAAATGATTTTAGAATGCCATGGGAAAATTATATTTTATGGGACATGATTTTGGAGTTGGGTTTCAATTTTTATAATTTTCCAAGTCGTGGAGAATTTAATATGAATTTTCAAAGGAAAATATGTATTATGGAGTTTAGAAATTTATTTTCGGATATTATATGCTGAATTTGGGTCTAAAATTTATATATGTTAGATAACATATTAAAAGTGAATTTCTATGAATTTTGGGGATTTTTACTAAGAGGTTTATTATGGAAATTAAATTATTTTAAAAGGAGGACCTAAATGATTTAATTGTGGTTAAATAGGAAGGGCTTATTTGTTAAAAGTTAACCTTGTTTTAGATCTAAGAAAATACGGCAATTATTTGTGAAATAATTTGAAAATTTTAAGACAACCAATCAAGTATTTACACATGGGCAAGTTAGTTCCAAAGAAATGACTTTATTTGGTAAAAACAACCTTTTACTAAAAAAAGTGAGTTCCGCCTCCTTTGGAAATAGCTTCCGACCCAGAGCTTCTGTCTTCGACCAGGTTGAAACCATAGTAGCCGAAACCAATAAAAATGGTATCACTTAGTTAGTGCATAGTGGATTGAATAAAAAAGCGGAAGGTCGGTAGTCGAAACATAGCTTCCGATGGAATGGATACCATGGTTTTCTTTTCTAAAGAAAAGCGCTTGCCTGCTTAATTATATGTTTTCGAAGGGGTCGAGACCAAAGCTTTCGAAAGAGTCCTTTAATTAGTCTTTAAAAGAGAGTTTCTGCCTTAGTTTAAAGTTGTAACTTCCAAAGAGGCTACTTTGTTTTCAAAAATTAAATTGTTCGGAAGGGGTAATTTCGACTAGGTTGAAACCCTTCTGCCACTTTGCTTTTCGAAGGCATTGAAGATATCGTAGCTTTCGAAAGGTAACCTTTGTTTTAAAAATGTAAGCCACTTCCCATAACATTCGAAGGTAATGGTCTTGAAAGGGGTTTCGAAGCCAACCTTCAAGTATTTTACCCAAATGACTTATGCTTTCGAAAGGATGGTGCCGAAACCATCGAGTTTTCCCTAATACGTTTAAAGGATAAAGAATGGTTTCGAAAGTGATGCTTTCATTTGTATTCACTTGACCCAAATAATATTTTAAGTATAAAGACAATGTTTTGAAAGGGGTACTTTCAATGGTTTTGAAAGGGGTACTTTCAATGGTTTTGAAAGGGGTACTTTCAATTGGTTTCGAAGCTATGCTTCTAAATGTTAAATGCTAACGCTTTAATAAATTTGAATGGTTTCGAAAGAAAGTTTTAAAGTGTTCGAAAGGCAGGGGCCTAATGTTTTGAAAATAGATTTTTAAGCTTTTGAAGGAGGGTATCCGGTGAGGTCGAAAACAAGGTTTCGAAGGAGTAGAAAGGTTCGAAGGAGTAGAAAGGCTTTGTTTTTCAAAACGAATAACCCAAACTCAATTTTTTAAGGAAAAACCCATAGCTAAATTAAAGGAGTTTTTGTAATGGTTTTAAGAAGAAGCTTTCCTTAATAATTAATAGGTTAAAGGGATTAACCATGTTTTATATTAAACTCACAGGAGTGGTATTTTTATGTTATTATGTTTGCTTCTTCAAATATAAATATATTCACATTATAACGATCCATAACTGCATTTTGGGGATAAAGGGGAGAAGAACCAGCTAGGTTGGCCCAGTAGTGAATATAAATTGATTAAACTCCTAGATGAGTAGAATTGCATCCAAGAGGTCAAGGAGACCAGAATATAGGATGCCTAAATATAGAAGTTGTCGGGGAGACAGGTTCATACTACACCCATGAAAACTATGATTAGGAAGTTATTGGAGTTACCAATAGTTTCATAGTGATCCCATGAAAATTATGCTATAAAGTGTGGTTGGCAGGGGCCAATTGGTTTATAGTAAACCCATGAAAACTATATCTGGATTAAGTTATTAACAATCGTCAATAGGTTCCTAGTCAATCCATTAAAACTAAGATAAGATTGAAGTTATTTGGGTCACCAATAGGTTCAGGGGAACCCATAAATTAATTAAGTTAATTGGCAGGGGCCAATAGGTTCATAGTGCACCCATGAAAACTATGAAATAGGACAGGTAGTCCATATATTGTATAAAGGTTATTAGTAAGCCCGTGAAAACAATAGGTTAATAGTGACCCTAGAAACTATAAATATGACAGGGAGTCAATTAAACAACGGGTGGGAAATCCAAATTTTTTTAACTTGTATGCACATCATCATATTATTTTGAAATGATTATGTTTTAACCATTGTGGATGCAGGAGTATAGTATATGGTTTTATAAATTTTTTAAGATACCAGTGAGGGGAAAACCCGTTCCGCTAAGCGGCGTGGTCTAACTAGATATTTAAATGGTTTGAGATGTTAGATATTATTCATACCAGGCTTTATGTCTGACTCGAAGTTTATGTTTTCCCCTTAAACTCTCGGGTAGTCAATTGATTTTGAGTAGTTTGAGAGTTGAGGTTTTCAGGTACCTCATTAAACGAATAAAGCTTCCGGAGACATGCATGAGGCATAATAGATATTTAGATTTCCCTTTTATCCGTTGTGTTGTTTGTATTAGCAAAGTTTTTATATTGCCTGTATATACTCTGATCATCCAAGGGGGCATCTTCATATGTGTCTCTTGGCATATGTTGTAATAAATTTATTTTCTCTGAACGTGGTTTACGATTATGAGATTATGTAATGAATGGGAATGATTTGAAATGGAATGTGATCTTGTTTGAAGTTTTAATTTTTTTCCATATTCATGTGTTTCTCTATACAATGAATCTAACATCGTCGTATTTGGTCGCCGAGGATTAATAACTATGGATGATTGCAGCATCCGTAGCCGTTAGTTTTGGGCCTCCAAGTAGGGAGATGTTACAGATTGGTATCAGAGCATAGGTTTATGAAACTTTAAAAGAAAGTTAAAACTAAAAGCATTTTCAGACACAATCCAATGAATTAGAAATATGATCAGGGTTTGGGATAACGCTCTAGTAACATACTTGTATTTGATATATGTATATAAGTACGTATTCCCCTCTTTCTTAGACCATTCTTCTGTATCTTACTAAGGTTCGTATGCAGATTTATGAGAAAGAAGATATGGAAGCGGGAAACGGAAGAGGAAATCTAGGCGGAGAAAGCACCATAGCCAACAGAAATGTTCGACCTAATACTCGGAGGAACCAAGGTCGATAGGCTAATGCTAAACAAAATGCTGAAGCTAATGCGGGTGCTGGTAATCCGCCAGTAGATGTGGGGATGATGTATCAGTTTTTGGTTAATCTTATGCAAGCAGGAGCTGCTGCTGGCATTGCTGGAAATGTTGAAGGAGCTAATCCTGTAGCTCCAGTTGGGACTAATTATGCTAAGTTAAGCAGAGAGTATACCAGTCTGGGTGGAAAGCCGTTTGTTGGAATGGAGGATGCTACTGAAGTTGAGAATTTGTTATTGCACTGTGAGAGAATCTATTCTGATCTAGGTTTGGATAATGGGCAAAAGAGAAGGCTGGCCTCTAGGCAGTGCGGGGGGCAAGGCTTCACTGGTGGAATAGTGTAACTTCCGAGGTTCCAAGGGAAGAGCTGACGTGGGCTGATTTCATAAGTAGATTTGAGCAGAGTTTTAATCTAAGGTTGCTAAGTTAGCGCTGAGGAGGAAGTTCATCGATCTAGTTCAGGGAGATATGTCAGTAATCGAGTACGCTGTTAAGTTTGACGAGCTGTCTCGATATGGATATGCCACTATAGACACTGACATCAGAAGGAATGAGAGGTTTATTTGGGGATTAAGGCCCGAGCTTGCTAGAATGACCATGAACCATATCCGTGATCCTTGTAATGTGGTGGTGGAGATGGCCATTCGCCATGAAGAGATGTTGGTTGGTTGTGCTAGAGAGAAGCCAGTTGACCCCAGGGTCTTCAGGGAAAGAAGAGGAAGTTCTTTAAGAAGAAGGGAGCCCAGAAGGAAGATGTTGCCAAGAAGGCAAAGGCTGATTTAGTTTACTTTAAGTGTGACAAGAAGGGTCATTATGCTCACGAGTGTCGGTCAGGTAAGGGAAAGAAGCCTGTAGAAAAGAAGAATGTGAAATGCTTAAACTGCGACCAAGTTGGACATTATAAGAACCAGTGTCCAGAGCCAGTCAGCACAGACAAAGGGAAGGTTTTTGCTATTGGACCACTATCTTCTTCTAGGCCTACTGCCACAAATAAAGGAAAAAATGTTATGGAAGGTACACTTTTGATTCAAAGTACACCATTTAGGGTACTATTTGATACCGGTGCATCACATTCATTTATATCACAGTATTTGGTTGATAGGTTATGCATAGAACCAACATACCTTGTTACTTCCTTACAGGTTGCGAATCCAATAGGAGGGTATGCAACTCTAGGGATGAGATGTGACCAGTTAGAACTTGATTTGTTAGGTCATAAGTTTACATGTAGTATGTATGTTTTCAATTTCGTAGACTTTGGAATCATTTTAGGTATGGATTGGTTGAGTAGGTATGAGGCCATGATATTTTGCCAGGATGGGGAGATATCACTAAGACACCCTAATAGTCATAACCGAATTAGATTCTCAGTAGAGAATTCTGACCGGAGTAGTTATGCTTTTTTAAGTGCAATGGAAGTGGGAGAAGATCTAAGTCAGGTTCGTGTAGCAAGAGAGTTTGTAGTTTTTTTTAGCCAGTCACAGGGCTACCACTGAAACGAGCTATTGCGTTTCGGATGGATCTTGTGCCAGGAGCTGAACTTGTAAGTAGACCACCTAGCTGGATGACACCAATAGAGATGAAGGAAATGAAGGTGCAACTAGTGGATCTAGAAGGAAGGAATTTTATTAGACCAAGCAGTTCTCCTTGGGAAGCGGCCGTAGTGTTCGTGAAGAAACCTGATGGGTCGTTAAGGATGTGTATCGACTATCGTAAATTGAACGAGAGGACGATCAAGAATAAGTATCCTTTGCCGAGAATAGATGATATGTTTGATCAATTGAGTGGAGCTAGAGTGTTTTTCCAGTTGGACTTGGCAACGGAGTTCCATCAGTTAAGAGTGGTAGAGGACAGTATTCCTATGACAACATTTCAGACTAGGTATGGTTCGTACGGGTGGTTAGTAATTCCATTCGAGTTGACAAACGCACCTACTTTCTTCGTAGATTTGATGAGCCGAATCTTCCGAGAGTATTTGGATAGATTCGTGTTGGTATTTATTGATGAAATTTTGGTATACTCTAAGGATGAAAGAAGCATGAAGATCATCTTAGAGTTGTGCTTGAGACACTGAGGCAAAATTAGCTAAAAGCAAAGTTTTCCAAGTGTCATTTTTGGAAGAAAGAGGTTAGGTTTCTTGGTCATGTGGTTTCAGAGAAAGGTTTGCCAGTCGATCCAAATAAGATTGAAGTAGTTAATAATTGGAAGAGATCAAAGATGGTGACCGAGATCAAAAGTTTTCTTGGACATGCTGGCTACTACCGGAGATTCATCTAGGATTTCTCGTGGATAGCAGCGCCTTTGACTAAGCTTACTAGGAAGGAGGTGAAGTTTGGTTGGTCCGACAATTGTGAGGAAGCATTCCTTAAGTTAAAGCATTTTTTGACCAATGCACTAGTGTTAGTAGTTCCAGACGAAAACCAAGGGTTGGTGGTGTATAATGATGCATGTGGTACTGGATTGGGAGCTGTGTTGATGTAGAAGGGTAAAGTGATTGCCTACGCTTCACGACAACTTAGACTGCATGAAGTGAGATATCATACTCATGATTTGGAGGTGGCTGCGGTGATCTTCGCATTGAAGATCTGGAGACATTATCTCTTAGGAGAGAGATTTGAGCTATATACAGATCATAAGTCTTTAAGATTATTCTCTCAAAAGGAGCTGAATATGAGACAGTAGTGGTGGGTGGAGTTTTTGGCTGCTTATGGTTTTGGTATAGAGTATACACCAGGGAACGATAATAAGGTAGCGGATGCTCTTAGCAGAAGATACCATAATGTGGTGGTGGCTATGTTGGTAGAATGGAAGGATCTAGAAGTTTTGGCCATTTGTGGAGTGCAGTTAAGATCGTCTACTAGTTCTAATCAGAGTACTGCCATGTTGTCCTGTTTAGAAGTTTGACCAGTGTTGATCGAGAGAATTGCTTCGAAGTAGAAGGAGGATTCATTATTAGCCGAGAAGATCAGAAGGCTTGAGGTTGGAACTGAGATCGATGATTTGAAATATTTTTGTCTTAACCAGAGAGGATGGTTGAGAAAGAAGGGGCGATTATGTGTTCCAAATGTTGAAAATTTGAGGAAAGAAGTTCTTGGAGAATGTCATTGATCTAAGTTTACGATTCATCCTGGAGGGATCATGATGTATCAAGATATGAAGAGGAGCTTCTATTGGGAAGGTATGAAGAGGGATGTTGGCTTGTGGGTTAGGCAGTGTGCAAACTATCAACAAGTGAAAGCCGAACATCAGAAGCCGAGTGGGTTGCTCCAGCCTCTAGAGATTCCAGTGTGGAACTGAGATTCGATATCCATAGATTTTATAGACGGGTTGCGAAGATCAAATAGGAGAAATGAAAGTATATGGGTTATGGTGGATAGGTTGACCAAGAGTGCCCATTTCATTCCAGTAAAGTCAACCAGAATGGCACCTGTTTTGGCAAAGCTGTTCATGAAGAAATAGTTAGACTACATGGGGTTCCTAGTAGAATAGTTAATGACAGAGATGCTTTGTTCACTAGAGAATTTTGGAAGAGTCTACAGGATGTGTTAGGCACTAAGTTCAAGATGGGTACCGCATATCACCCTCAGACAGAAGGGCAGACAAAGAGAGTCAATAAGGTACTCAAGGATTTGTTGAGAGCTTGTGTGTTGGACTTTGGAGGATCTTGGGAGGATCACATACAATTGGTTGAGTTTTCCTATAATAATAGTTACCAGACTAGCATAGGAATGGCGCCTTTTGAATCTTTTTATGGACAGTCATGCAAATCACCAGCATGTTGGTTGGTGACCAGAGACAAATCAGACTTAGGTCTAGATTTGGTTAGGGAGGCGTCAGAGAAGATTGAGTTGATCCGATAAAGGATGAAGGCAGCTCAATCGAGCAGAAGAGTTACGCAGATAAGAGGCGTAAAGACCTAGAGTTCTCAGTTGGACACAGGGTTTTCATTAAGGTATCACCGATGAAGGGTGTGGCATGGTTCGAAAAGTCAAGGAAACTGACACCGAG
Source organism: Allium fistulosum (assembly GCA_030737815.1). Lineage (NCBI taxonomy): Eukaryota > Viridiplantae > Streptophyta > Magnoliopsida > Asparagales > Amaryllidaceae > Allium > Allium fistulosum. The sequence continues at coordinate 245,180,530 of CM060902.1, forward strand.
AAACGTTGGTCCATTCCAGATTATAGAGAGGATTGGAAAGCTCGTGTACAGAATAGAATTGCCGAGCAGTATGGCAGGTGTCCATAATGTATTCCATGTGTCTCATCTTCGCAAGTATGTGCATGATCCAGGGATTACTATTTCTTAGACAGGGTTGGAAGATCTAATAGTATAGCCAAATTTGATAGCTGTTAAACAGCCAGTTCGAGTTGTAGCGAGGGATGAGAAAAGATTGAGGTCCAAGACAGTCAGGTTGGTGAAAGTTCAGTAAAGTAACAATGAGAAGGACTGTACTTGGAAGACAGAGGACATGTTTTGAGATACTTATCCTGATCTTCTTTTTCTTTGAGGGTATGTCTATATTCATTACAAGAAAATGTTCTTTTAGTTGCACTTATTACTAGTGTTTCTAGCTAAGTGCCACGATTACCATTTTATGCTTTAATTTCAGCCCATCAAAATTTACCGCCCATCCTGCATATACCAAAATTCTAAAATAGTTGTTGCGTTTTTTAAATTTTAGTTTCCGCCTCTTCATTTTTCCTCACTTTTAAATATTCACTTTTCCTAATTCCTCATCGTCATCATCCACTTCATTTTTCCTCCCTCGTCATCATCGCACAATTCCTCTCCAATGCATTAGTCCTCTTCACTGTCGATTGAATCCTCTCCGATAGACTGCTCCTTTTCACATTCAATCGAATCCTTTCCATTGATCGAAGATTTTTGCATGCTACTCTTTGTCGGTATGGATTTCTCCATAAACTCTTGCTTTTAAGACCTAATTTTTCATTAAGCCAACAAAATTATAAATTACCAAGTCATTCTACAAATCAGGAAATGGAGAAGGTTTTATTTTTAGTTCGAGCATCTACCTCTTCATTGCCACCATCATAGTCAGTTTAAATTGATGGTAAAATCAATTGAGGTTTATTAGTAAACCAATTGCTAATCGCAAGTTTAATCCACTTAGGGTTTATTTGGAGGATTCGGAAACTCAAGAGACTACGGTAACTGCAATTGGTTAGATGCTTATATCTTTTTTTACTAAAGCCACCTTTTTACAGTGTTGAGCAAAGTTCTTGTATTAGTGAAGGAACTACGTCCATTCTTCAATAAATATAGTTTAATCAGATATCGAGGTACTATTGTTATTCTATAGGTTTCATACAATTCACTAGTTAATAAACATTACCATTTACTGACGTTCAGGGGTATTAGCTTGTCAGCACTATATTCTGGATCAATTTAAATTAATTTATAACCAACTAGTATTTTGTAAAACCATGTTATTCGATCAATTTTTCTCAAATGTATGCAGTTTTGGCACTATTGTATTCTATGACTTTGCACCTAGATCTAGTTCTGGAGGAGTCATTTTGGTTTCACATTAAATGAAACTTAAACATGCCGTATTTGTTAGCTTGATGGAGTTGGATAATCCGATGTGATTCTTTGGAGAAGATCAAAGTTAGGATTTAGGAATTGACATACTATTTTTTAAATTCCAATTGGATTATTAGGAAAAAAATAGATTGACTTATTTATTCGAATGATAAATGTGATGTAGTTTAAGTCATGTGGTGTTGTTCGGGATGATAGGCGAAGGGAATGTGGAGCTTCGAGAAGCATTTGTTCCATGTCCACTCTTTCCTCAGTCACGATATCACTCACCGCATTATCCTCTTAGCTAACTCTTCCATGTTCGACAGTGAACTGTTGGCTTCACTGCAATAGAACTCTTTGCATGGCGTCTTGGTGTCCGTGCTTTTTTTCTTGAGCCACTGATGCCAGCGTGGAAAACTATCATCTCTAGACGATGTTGTCTTCAGCCTAACTCTCTCATACCCGCTTGTAAGCAGTTTAGCAGAGTGAGCAGATTGATCGCAAGGCTGGCACATGAAGGCATTGTCTGAAGCGCAGTACCACCTCGCACGTCTTCTTAAACATCCATTGTAGGCACATGCAATCTTTCCAGTCACTGCTTTTGAAGTCTGATTCATATTCATTTTGTAGTTTAAGATTTTTTTTGTCATGCAAATTATTTAATAATACATGTCTGGCTTTATTTTGTTGCAGTTGTGGACCACTATAGTGCACTTTTTTTTACAGTAGTGGGCGACTTTGGTAATAGTGGAGAAAGCATAAAGGTCCTACTAGGTAATCGTTATGGAATCTGATTGGATGAGTTAGTATTGTGATCCATCTATATGAGATGCTACAGGGTGCAGGTCTATGCAATGGGATTTCATATGGGGTCTGGATATAACAGATACATACACATACTTAACTTTCTGAACATTATGTCTTGGCCCGATGTCCATTTTAGGTATGCGGTTGTTTTTCTTCTTTTGAGTTTACACCACATAGAGTTTGTTTGTTTTTATTGTTGTTGCGGCGACTTTTTACTATCCCTTGAGGCACGGTACAGTTTTCCTATGATCCTTTAGTTTCCCTTGAGGTATGGTACAGTTTTCTTTGAGGCAATATATACTGAAACATTGAAATTTTTACCATTCCATTTTGATTTCAATGGTGATTGAAATGGTATGTGCTCTAAATTTCACTGGTGCCTGCACTACAAGTTTTTATGTTCTCAAACAATAACAGAAAACTGCATGCTTTGTATTGTAGTCCATATTTTTATTCATTATAGTTATCCATATTTGAGTAGGCTCATGCAACTAGACGCTGGATTGGTTAAAACTGACCCCTGCCATTTTATCAATAACTCTGTACTATTACATGTATATAGCTTGTTAGTTTGTATTGGTTTATTATGTAAGCTGAAGAATAAATTATTATAAATTACTGATTCTTCTGCTGTCATCAAATAACATTGGTGATTTTGCAGTTGTCATCCATTTAAACAACTGATAAATGAGCTGTAATGGTATAATACAGGAAAACTACATACTCAGTTTTTATAATAAAAGCTAGTGTTTATGGAGAGTCTTTTGCCTAAACCTACAAGTTCTCTCGTTTACAGGTTGGATCCAATGAAGTGTATGTTGGGATGCATTTAGCATTACTCCATTCAGTTTTTATAATAAAAAGGAAGAATTGTTGTTTTCTATCTTTTTATACTCTTCTTGATATGTCTATCTTCCATAACCACAAAAGTTTTTGGTTGGGCCGTAGCTTAACTGAGTCAACTTGCAAAAAAATGGATGGTTTCTGTTTGATGTTTAAGATTGCAGCACCAACGTTGATTTGAGTTCGATTGCAAAGAAGAATGGTTGGTTTCTGTCTTCACTTGTTGTGGCTTAAGAACTGTTGGTATCCGGCAGTCAAGTATATAATGGTGTGTGTTTATGATTGTTCAGAAAACTACTAACCTGAAGGACTTTGGTTGAACTCATGTAATTCCTTGTGCAACCATGCAAATATAGTTTGTATTGTATGTTTCAGATTCCAACTCTATTGATGGATAGAAATATTTGATGTTAAATTTTTACGATACTTTTCAAGGATAATTCATCCAAGATTTGTCCTTCGTATCATGTGTGCATTTTCAGTTGATTTAGAGAAAATGAAAAGAACAACCACTCATTTCTGCATTAATGTGACACAACTAAAAGTCTATTATTATTTATTATTTTTGAAGGTTAATTTATTTAACCAGTAATAATTGTGTGGTTACTTGTAGGTAGACCTGCCAAAATATAGCATGAACTTTTAATCCAACCTTTTTAACCATGTTTTAACAACGATTGGGTCAGACCTGATTTCTATTATTTCATATTGGGTCAAGACCCGTTCAGTCCAACATAAAACTTATACTAACCCAGATAACCCTCTTAACCCTTCAAAGTCCTAAATCTAGCTTCATCTTAGAAATTTGTTCTCAACACGATTTTCTCAACCAATTTTCTCCAAACATTTGACAATTTTGAATCTATTTTCCCAGCCGTGAATTTTTTGCTCTAAAATTCATTCGATTGTACATCAACTTGATGTAGCTCCAACCCTTACCCCTTCCTTGAAGGTTTGATGTGGAAGCAAAGTCATATGGTATATCTCGAAATTGAAAACTACGGGATTAAATTGAAAACATTAAGCGTGCAGATGATGAAAATTGTTGTTCCACAGTTTGTTACCATCGATTTGAATCATAAGATGAGTTGCGTTGTATTTGCTCTAAAGATGGTCTTGTGTCCATGCTGTTCATGTGAGAGTTGAATCCGTGAGTTTATCTTGCTGCTGACACTAGTAGAGATGCTCGAATCAAATCTGCCTGTTGTAACTCCGTGCTCAAGATGAATAGATGCTGCTTTCTGTCATGATTTTGATATGCAAACATTCACTTGCTGTGTTGCTGAAGCTTTTGTGGAGATGACGAAGGAATTGCTTTGATCTGAAGTTGTTGCCTGTCTTAATTTGTAAAGCTTGGTAAGGATGATAGTTGCACAGAGCTTTTTATTCCTTGTTTTTGATCGGATGTCAATGTTATACTATTTGAGAAATCTGAAGTATAAAACTAATATTTTAATCCAATAGCAAAGAATGTTGATGATAGCCTTTATATATGCAGGTTTCATTGATAGACCAAATCTTTTCAAAAGATATTTTCCTCGATTATAATTTTACTTTCGTTAGTTCTAGTTAATGGCTTACAGGAAGCCACAATGCCTCATAGTACTTAAGAATGTTAATTACACTTGAAGGTTTTGAAGTGGGTTGACCCATATGTAAAGTGGGTTGGGTCATACAGACCCTTTTAATAAATGCATAAAACGGGTCGGGTCATAAAATGGGCCAGGTCAATTTTGGCCCGACCCATTATGACCCGACCCGACCCGTTTGACAGGTCTACTTGTAGGATCCCTGTCGTGCTGGTGTAAAAGATGTTATTATGTTGTGCACTGCTGATGGTGTTGAGGTACATGTTTCTTAATGATAGCTAGTTTGGCTAAATCTACATTATATATCTTATGTTTTACTCAAATATAAGTGTGTTTATTTGTAAACCACTCCTACATTATCGTTATTTACATCGATTGATAGCTCAAATATAAGGATAGCTAAGTTTCACTAAGTTTTATAACTTGCGTTGCTATGCTCTGACCATGCTTGCAATGAACCCACTTCAAATCTGAGACCGGCTTGCTTTCCTACAACTGCGACCACCAGTTTGAGTACACATACATACAAATCCTAAAGTCTGCATTTTTAGTTACTAGCAAGTCTTTAATTATAGACTGAAAATTTCAGTCTTTAATTGATTATTTTTAAGTAGTATATTTTCTTCTTCTAGCTTTCCATCTTTTATTCTAAATTGCAATTTGAAGAATAGAAAGATAATGCAAAAAGTAGATCAATAGATTGAGCTATGGGTCTGTTTTTTCTTTTAACATCTTTGTATATCCTACTATGAGTGGAAAAAATATAATTAAAATTTTAAACATCAACCTATTACTTTTACTTATATTATAAATAGTTAGAACATGAAAGGCTGTTAGAACCATAAAAACATCAGTTTCCACACATATTGATTATTGTTAATAACACATAACATGTTTTGCATTGATGACATCCATATAACTTGAGTTATTTTAGCCTTTATTTTTATCCACATACATGAAAACACAACACACATATGTACACAACACACACATGCAAACACAACCCTAATATGTGCACTACAACACATACACTCCCATACATACACACGCACAAGCCTTTTTCTCTATTTCTCTCTCTGTTTGTTGTTTATTTGTAAGGGGACATGACTTATAGCCTAACCCAATTTGGGTTGTGCTGCGCCATAGGCCAACATATCACCACCCCTGGCCGGACCCAGGTCTGGCCAGGCAAATGGCCCGGTCCCTGATGTTTGCACCAGCATGTGCTGCTGCTGCATGCAGCAGCACATTACTGCCGTTAGGCAGCAGTTCCCACTGCCGCCTTATAGCAGCAGGGGCTGCTGCCCCTCACCGGTGGACGGGGCCCGCTACCAACGTGGCCTGGCACTTCCTACTCTCTCTTATATCTTTTTTGTTTTTGGAAAATTTATGTTTTAAAACTTGGTTTTAGTAAAATTTACATCATTGTTTTACTTTAATTTTCTCTACTTATTTTTTAAAGTAAATAGTTGATTCTTTCAAGATTAGAGCAGGATATTTAAAAACATTATACCAAACAGCCAGCATGATGTTTCAATTCAAAATGAATGGTCAGAGATTAAACATGCATGAATCGAAATGAGTCTAATAAAAGATCGCTACCTGAATGGTAACTTTGGTCATACTACATTTGGATTTGTCCCCTCCGGTCATTGATAACTCAGGTATGGTTAGTGTTTTTACTTTACATGTTTGTTTATATTAGAGATGTTTCTTTCGTGAGTCTGTTTCTAGAAAATGTGTATAAATATCAGCTACATGATTAGGAAATTAGCAAAATCCTATTTTAACTTTTAATCATACAACAAACTTAACTTTCCCAAATTATTTTCAAAAATGTGTACGTAAGTTCATTAACTAAGATTAATATAAATAATAAGTTTATAGTAATAATAATAAGTTAATTAAGTGTATAAAAGTTAACTAACTTTATAATAATAATAGTATATTAACTAAGTTTACAAAAAATTTGTAAGTTCGAGATAATTTATAAAAGCTAACCAAGTTAATAAAGTCTAAGTTTGAGATAATTTATAAGTTTAAGTTAATTAAAATATACGTTATGACATTTTAAGTTTTAGCAATTGAGATAATTTATAAATTTGAGTTAATATAAGTTATAAATAAGTTAACGGGGCTTTATAAAAATTTAACTAATTTTTATAAAAATTAACAAAATTTTTAAAAATTAACTAAGTTTTATACAATTTAACTACATTTTATAAAAACTAAATAAATTTTGAAAAATTGATTAAGTTTTATTAAAATTTTACTAAGTTAATAAGTTTTTAATAATTAAATAAGTTTATTATAAAAATTAACCAAGTTTTACAAAAATTTAACTAAGTTAACTAAGTTTTATAAAAATTATTTAAATTTAATAAAACTTTAACCATGGATGTTCAATATACTTTAAATATGCAAAACAGTTTCATAATCAACTGTTGATTGTTAAACTTGTCTACAGGTAATTAGCTTTTTAGAAGTAAAGACCAGCTGCAGCAAAGAATTGTGGGTAATCAAGTAATGAACGTGTCTTTAATTGTTATATATACTATAACATTTTGTTAATACTTGTCGTGTGAACTTTTTTATGAATGGTTATGGATTTTATGTGAATTTGCTCATTTTGTCGAAAAACTATGATCGAAAAAGTTATGGATATTATATTTGATTATGTGATTAATGTGTTTTTCCAATTGTTTGAATATGATGATTATGTGATTGATTGATTGTTGGGTTGAATACGACGATTATGTGACTGATTACTGATTTTAATAAGACTATTATATGAGCGATGGTTGGAAATGATACAAGCCATTAACAAGAAATGGTAGTGTGTACAGTACGCTCAAAATGGTTATTAACTTTTAGTAGCGTTTACAAAAGGCTGTGGAAATAAATGTAAACTGTTGCAATACGACTTTCGTAGCGTTGATAAAACACTACCAAAACTTTTAGTAGCCTTTCGGTAAACACTACGATACGACATGCTACTAAAAGTATAAATTTTTTTGTAGCATTTCTAAAATCCTACAATAGGTCAAGTTTTTGTTGCCTTTTCTACAACACTAGAAAAAGTTTCAGACTTTTAGTTGCATGTCGTATCGCAACGTTTACCGAAATGCTACTAAAAGTTTTAGCAGCATTTTTTCAAGGCTATGAAAAGCCTTTTCCGGTGTAGTGATTAGATTTATATGGATAAGTTGCTAGTCAGGTAGGCTAGTATGGATGTTAGAAGTCGTTACAGATGAATGTTAAGTTTAGTATTTAGTCCTTACTGAATTTCAAGAATGAAATTCTTTAAGGATGGGAGCCCGTAACACCCCTAATTTTTAATAACATTATTCAGAAGATTTAATTAGATAAATTAAATAGAATAATGTGGAGTGATAAGGAGATTGAGATTAGTGAATAAACTTAGAGGTCGTGCTTAAGTAACTTGAATGGGCTTATAAATGGATAAATGATAATTAAATTAACATACGGGCATTAGGGTATCACCCAAAGTTCACTAACCTATACTCATGTTACCTTATCATCCACGTTCATTTTTATCACAAAAATTTAAACGTAAGAAAGAAAAGAGGAGCTGGCTGTTTAACGACGGTTTTTTATGAGTTAGAAAATCGCCGATAAATTTTAATTAAAAATTATTGCAAGTGCATGACGTACAAATGTTAGTACGTTGCGAGTACGGGTCGATCCGCAGGGAACTGTTTAGATTTTAAATTTTTCTATTCAATCAAATTAAACCAAAAATTGAAGTTTTAATTGTTTTAAGCTAAAAATTGCAAAACTAACTAAAACAAAAGTGATTGAAAATATGAGATTAGAAAAAAAATTTAGAGGCAAATCGATTCTCATATTTTTGTAAATCAACACAAAAATAATCTATGATCTCTATTTCTGATATTAAGTGGAATTAGTGATGTATTTATCATAAGTATAGTTTATTTATATTATTGATTAATATAACTTAAACCATCAAACTATAATACAACAACCAAAGCCACTTATCAATTCTCATGAAAATGAAGTCAAAGCAAAAGCTATTTTAAGTATGATCTATTTACTATTGTATTTAGTAACATAGATCATCAAATTTTATTTCTACCTTAATTTTATAATTAAAAATCAATTAGCAAAATGATGATGTAAATTGTGTTTATGTTTGAATAAGAATAGCCCATTTGTAAATACAACAAAGGCTATCAAATTCATTTTTATAAACTTACATTAACATTTAATTCGCATGACGCATAAAAATGACCATAAATCACAAGAAATATTGAATTTACATAATATTAGAGAACTTCATTACCCCTAAATTGAAGGGGTTTAGCTACTCATTTGTGTTATCAAATCAACACATGTAAATTTCAACATTTTAAGCAAGCAAAAAAAAAGTAAGGGCTAATGAAGATGGAAGAAGAAAAAGAACTAAGCTAATTTCATAAAAATTAAATTGAATTAAGTTTATAAAAGAGGAAGCTAATCTACTAACATTAGAATGAATAAAGCAGGTAAATAAAAATGAACATAATGTAAAAGAGCATGAAGAAAAAGAAAGAGGCTTAGGAAGCCATTTTATTTCTCATTTGATTTGACATTACAACTTGCATTCTAATGATAAGTAAATTAAAAAGAGAAGAAGATCATTTACATGTATATAAGAGGGCTATTTTACATGCACAAAACCATAATCCATATTTTAGGGGGCTTCCAAAAATACCACTTAGGAAGTGTGACCACCAAGTCATCTTTAATCTCTAGTTAATCCATCATCAAGTATGCATGAAGCTTTAACCTCCACTAACTTGTACATTAGCTCCTAATTGTAGATTAAAATAAGTGGATAGGTGGGGTCCTCCATGATGCATGAGTTGAATTATTTCCATCTTCATTCCTTTGTGCATGCATATTTCATGATAACTTCTTCATAATTCCCTTCAAAATTCCTATAATAAAAAGTGCAAATAAATATTCTCACAATTAATTCATGCACAAAATATGATGACTTGAAAGCATTTTTGAAATTTGATTTTAACATGTAAAAATACCCAATTACGACATTCATTTAAATAAAAATAGATTAAATATGGATGTAAATATATGCACATTTACGTGCACATCAAATACCCCCACACTTATCTTTTTATTCGTCCTCGAATAAAGAAAAACTAAGATATATCTGTTTTCATAGGAAGCATGATTGCATTGAGCGTATGCAACAAGCCGTTAAACCTCTAGGTGTTTCTAGTATGACGAGTGTTGTCTTGTGAGGGTTTTCAGTGGATAATACCCATAAAATCCAAATGCAACATGAAAATATTTACAAAATGCAAGATTTATTTACAAAGATATGAATGCAAAAATATTTACGAATGGATGATTTACTTTTAAACTGACACGAATAAGTTAAATATAAGTTGTGGTCATTATCAAGAAATTTAAGTCCTTTTACTCGTCAAATTTCAAACAAAAATTAAGTAATCATCACAATTAGACTCCAGTTTGGCTAGTTGTTACGGTTGATAACATAGTGCAATAAAGAAACAGATCCTTAGTTCAATATCAAAGTTTTTCAAAACGGTATTTTCATTTCTTTTGAATAACAAGTCAAATCGCATAAGTGAAAATAGTGCTTGGACTTCAATTTCTTGCTCTCTCTTTATTTGAAAATTTTATTGATATTAACAATATTTACATATGCCTAACTCAGAAAAATGAGGCCGGATATATTACCCATGCACTGCCTTTCGGGCTTACATGAGAGGAATACATAGTGTGGCGAGTGAACACACAAGTGTGAACACCTATCGACTGTAGGTGTTATTAATGAAAGAATTGTTTTTATATACATACACCTAACTCGGATAAACTGAGGCCAAATATATCGATCATGCATCGCCTTTCGGGTTTACGTGAGAAGGGTACAGAGCATGGCGACTGTATGTACTTACGTGTGAACACATGACTATAGGTGTTAATAAAATATATACATATATACAATATATATATATATATATATATTTGTTTTTTATTATGAAGAGAGAGTTTTACAATATCATCTTGGCAGTACTTAACTTAAAAGATTTAAAATGTTATCGCCTTTACTTTAAATCAACCACTTGTTAAACAAAGATTTCAATTAGGATATACTTCATAATTATCACCCATGAACCTTCCTGTATACTAGTTAAACCATCGTTACTTGTAATCAAACTTTATTTTTATTTTTGTTAAGACAAATAAATTTTCAAAAATTTCAATTTAATAACCAAAAACTTATGCTTATCCTATAGTGTTTCTTCAAAAATAAATCAAAATGCTAAAAAGAAAATATTTTTGAGGTTTAGAAATTTTGAGATATTTTTTTAGAAATTTTGAATTTTGGAAAAAAAATGAAAATTCAAAATTCCATGAAAATTAAAAAAATGATGAGACTCCCCCCCCCACGCATAATTTTGACTGTGTCCCTACAGTTAGTGCATGATATAGTGAGTGTAACGGGAAAAAATATGTACATATTTACAAAAGAGGGTTAACATTTATTACTAGACGTAGCTTGGCTCATGAAGAATCATGAGCTCCACCTCTTGGTTACTTGGAAATTCAAAGAAAGGTTTCAAACGATGACCGTTGACTTTGAAAATCGATCCATCCCTGAGGTTTTGTATTTCTATGGCACAGTGTGGAAAAACAGTTTGTACCACAAATAGTCTAGTCTATCCCGATTTTAGTTTATCAAGGAATAAATGAAGTCTAGAGTCATATAAAAGAACTTTCTGGTTTGGTTAAAATGTTTTTCTTAGGATTGACTTGTCATGAAAAACTTTTGTTCTATCTTTGTAAATTTTCTCGTTTTCATACGCGTCGTTCCTAATTTCTTCTAGTTTGTTGATTTGCAATTTTCTGTATTCACCGGCATTCTCAAGATTAAAGTTTAAGTTCTTTATTGCCTACAACGCTTTGTGTTCGATTTCAACAGGTAAATGGCAAGCTTTTCCGTAAACTAGATGAAACGGGACATCCCATGGTTAGTTTTAAAAGCAGTACGGTAAGCCCAAAGCACGTTGGTCAACTTCTAAGACCAATCTTTACAATTTTTATTAACAGTTTTCTCCAAGATTTGTTTTATTTGACGATTTGAAATTTCAACTTGGCCACAAGTTTGAGGATGATACGGAGTGGATAACTTGTGGGTTATCGAGTATTTCTTCATTAAAGTTTCAAACGAACGATTGCAAAAATGAGTTCCGTGATCACTGATTATTGTGCGAGGTGTGCTAAACCTCAAAAAGATGTTTTTTAAGGAATTTCACAACAATTCTATGGTCATTGGTTTTACACGGAACAGCTTCGCCTATTTCGAGACGTAATCAATTGCGAGAAGAATATACAAATTTCCAAAAGAATTGGAAAAAGGTCCCATAAAGTCGATACCCCAAACATCAAAGATTTCGATCGTAAGAATGGGGTTTAGAGGCATCATATTTCATCGAGAAATTCTTCCAAGCATTTGGCAACGATCGTAAGTTTTGCAAAATTCTAACGAGTCTTTGAAAAGAGTGGGGCAATAGAAATCACACTGAAGCACCTTTTCAGCAGTTTTTCAAGGACCGAAATGTCCACTGCACACTTGATCATGACAAAACAAGAGAACACTTTTGATTTCACAATCTGGAATGAATCGTCGAATGATTTGGTCTGGAAAATACTTGAACAAGTATGGATCGTCCCAATTGAAATATTTCACTTGGGACAGAATTTGCATTTTCCTGTTTGGACCAAGATGACGGAGTTTCTTTAGTGATTAAGTAGTTCACTATATCAGTGTACCATGGATCGATAGAAATTGAAAGAAGTTGTTCATTGGGAAAGTTTTCATTGATTGGTAAAGGCGATGGTCCGTTGGGAAGACGAGACAAGTGATCGGCTATGACATTGTCAGATCCTTTTTTGTCCTTGATTATAAGATCCAATTCTTGTAATAAAAGGATCCAACGAATTAAGCGAGACTTAGCGTCCTTTTTAGCAAAAATATATCAAAGAGCGGAATGGTCCGTGTAAATAGTGATGTGTGAGCCTAAAAAATATTGTCGGAATTTTTCGAGAGTAAAAACTACCACTAGAAGCTCTTTTTCAGTGGTTGTGTAGTTCAGTTGAGCATCATTCAGAGTCATACTAGCGTAGTAGATAATGTGAATAATTTTGTTAATGCGTTGTCCAAGACAGCCAACTACAAAGTTTTAAGCGTCACACATTATTTAAAATGGAAGATCCCAATTTGGTGAGCAAATTACAGGAGCAGAAATGAATTCGTTTTTGAGACATTCAAAAGCAGAGACACAATCAGAGTTAAAATAGAAAGGAACGTCTTTTCCAAGAAGAGTCATGAGAGGTCGAGCAATCTTTTCCAAGCCATTTTCTAGCGAACCTCATTGTCTCAGAAATGAACTAACACCATGGATCAACTCCTCTCGACCTCCTCTACGCTCCAGCACCAACCGATTGCCATATAGTTGAAGATCCACCAGTTAAATCGAAACCCTAGGATGGACGACCGGAAGTAAATTGCCAATTTCTGGCCAAACTGAACCTCAATTGCAAAAATGAATTATAGCAGTAGATTGCGCTCATCAAGAGCTTTCCAACGATATATAATATGACATGGTTTGAGGAGCTTGAAATTTTAATTTTGATTTGAAATTTGAAATTAGGTTTTTGGAATTAGGAATTAGGGTTTCTGCCATTGGGAAGGAAGGAAGGAGCAAATGGAAATAAGCAATATGTACAGAAATCAGAAATAGAGGCTACTAGGGTTAGAAAAGAAATCTATTTATATAGGCAAATGGATAAGAACGAGTGGACAGATCGAATTGGGTCGAAACAAAAACAACGACCCAAGAAGTCCGTTTCGTTTCTGAAACGAAAGTAGGTCATCCAATATATCAAAATATAGGTTTTTGATATTGTTAAACCCAATGGAACTAGTTTCAAACCCTAATTCCATTGTATGCGGAAGTTGGCTTTCAAAATCGAATTATATTCATTTAAATTCTGTTAATCAATTTCTACGCATTTCGAGCTCGCACGATCAAACGTTAAGTCCGATCACTACGAAACTTGAAATCCTACAACAATTCACTGTTACGGAATCGATAAAACTAGTTTCGTTGAAATCCGAGACAGTGGCCAAAATGGCTAATTTTCATGTTAATTAAATAAATATTAAATTAATTTAATCACCTTTAAGTTCAAATCTTAACAGTTAATCATTTCCATCATTCTTGATTACATAGAATTTAAAATATTAAAGTAAATTTTCCAGGTCAAATTCAATATTTAAATATTGCATTAATTACAGCGTTCAATTACAATTGTAATAAATTCATTAGTTATAATTTAAATTCCAATAAATTCATTTATATCGATTTACATTCTTATTATTCAATCAAAAATACCCTATGAATTTTATTAACATAAGTTTACATTTTATTGCATTCATTATTTTACTGTTAACATCTTTTACCATATTAACTGCAATAATTAATTACATTAATTTTCGTTGATTTCCAAATTAATTCCAAACATATTAAATAATGAGATGATAAATAAACAATGGTTACTTTTAAGTAATTTAATCACATTTATAAATTTATTGCTCACAAACAAAAATTATAACTACTTACCACACCACTGATTTCATATTCTATATTAACCAATTTCAATCAATTACATACAATCTCACCATTAAAGACATTATTTAATTTATTTCATTATTAACAATTAAAACCAAATTAACCTAAAAATTATTTAAGTTGATTGAAATTACACTAAAATAGTTATCAATAACATTCAAACAACATTATTAAATCATATTCTAATTATTTTCTCAATAATAAATCGTAAATTTTAATTTCTCACAATATTACATTTCAAAATCTTACTTAATTTAATATTTTTAATGATAAAAAATTATGGGTCGTTACACTCTCCCCCACTCAAAACTTCTCGTCCTCGAAAAGGAACATAAAGGAATTAAGAAACTTGATATAATTTTATTCAAAATAAGCAATTTATAAACAATTAACTTATATAATTTAGTTTAATAAATTTTTTGCAAATAACTCAACTTTCACAAAATTTCTACGTCTTAAATTTACAAAAAATTTCGGCAGAGTCTCCTTTGCGTGGTTAGGTCCGAAAAATAATAATATCAATAATTTCAATATATATATATCATATTTCAATAATAAAATATCCCAAACCGTGGGAAAAACAATAAAATATCGTTGCAAAACCGTAATCCGAAAATGTACCTATTTGTCGGGCAAACAACTTTATTCATGAAACCAAAAGAAGTACTTCCATAAACCTGTATTTCACTTATATAATCCCAATAGTGTTAAAATGATGTGAAAGAATAATACTTTAGTAATTTCAAATCAATAGTACAAGCAACATACAATATATCACAATCATATGCAAACAAAAGAAGTACAACCATTATATGCAATCAAAGTATCCATCATACATCCATAGCAATCAAACTAATGGTTTGTTCAGGTTCAGAAACTTTTCATCGTATAAGGGTGAGAAATAAACTATAAAGTGTATCCTACGCTCAACAGCCTTCAAGTAATTTCTTAATAGATTATTCATACAACCTCAAACAAATCAAAGTATCATTTCTCAAACATCCATCCAAACAACAATGAATTTTAAATATTATTTAAGTTTATTCGATTGGTTTCCCTTTTTCGTCATTTACTTTTCCTTTATTTATTTTCATTCACTCATACAATGTCATTTTCCATCAATTTACATTCATTTACTTACATATGTCATTTTCCATTCAATTATTTACAACATCAATAAATAAATTCTTAAAATTTTATATAAGTTTCTTTGCAATTTAATTCACGGTTATTATTTACTTATATAACTTGATTTCAAATTAATATTAATATCCATTAGTGAATAAATTCATACTTAAGTTTCTTAACTTTTAAATTTACATTCATTCCTTCATATATAGTATCATTGAATATTAAATCTATTTTTGAATCATTTCAACATTTTCTGAAGTTATAATCATTTACTTAATATAGTATTCACTTTTACTATTCAATTTGATTATTAAGCATTTCAACCATTTACTTAAGTTTATATATTCCTTGCACATCTTAATTTTTATTTATAACATACGTTCATTTTGAAGCATTTTGTTATTAAGATTTTACTTGTATAATATTCTATTACATATTATATTTAACATTTTAACTTTTAAATATTACAGGTAAGTTTTATATATGTTCATAGAATGTAATTGAATGCTATAAAAATTTAGCTTATGCATTTTAATTAATAGAATGTTCAATAATTTACATCTTCTTAATTTTCATTATCTTTTATTTACAAGTGACAAATCTCCAATTTCTTTACAGTTTCATTAATCACTTAGCTTCTAATTTCCTATTTTTCATTTTAGAAATTTCCAACAATTAAATGGTTAACATTTCATTTTATTATAATAATTGAAATCCCTAAATTGTAGAAATTTAAGAACTAAATACCAGGTTCCATTTCAAATCATGTGAAATAATATATATATTCACATCTTTTATATATTCAATCATATTTAGAAATTTTAAATCAAAATCTGTTTATCGAACCAAATGCATAGCAAAGCTACTAAGTGGCCTCCCCACTTTGAGACTCGAAAATGAATGTCGATGATTTCATCACCGAAATTATTTTCTAACGACAGAAGAGGGGAGTATAGAACTTATTTCCTTTTGACATTCCCTTTAAAACATTTCTTTCAAATCACATTAAAATATTTGTATCCAAAAATACTAAAAAATAATACTAATAGTATATTCCAAAATCTTTTGAAAACCAATTTCAAAACCCTGGAACTTAAGTTCTCAAATTTCCAATTAAATTTAGTTTATTTATAAATTTTATTTTGCAACCAATTTATAAATTTTCACTTTCTAACAAACAAACATATCACATACAACTATATCCATTTATAAACATTATTCCTTTATATATAAAATATAATACTAGGTAAAATTATTTCATTTACCTATTTTTCAAAACAATATTGTGTCTGTCTATCCTATTAAGTGTTTAGAAATCCCTATTGATGCCATGGCATCCCATGTTCCAGCCAGAATATATAAATACTAAACAGAACAAATTAACACAATATAAAAACATTTTTATAACACTAACAAATACGCTCTCTTATATATATACGCTCAAACAACTCATTCTAGGGTATTACTACCCTATCTCTACTGAGTCAAACCCCACAAAGCTAAGGTTATCGCTAAACCAAAGCTATGATACCAACTGTAACGACCCACCTTTTTAGACGGTTTAAATCGACAATAAACCAACATGTCAACTCAAACCATTCAAAAGGGAGGATTGTTAATGGGGTAATAAGAAAATAAGAGAAAAGAAGAGAAAAAAACAAAACACAGAATCTCACAGCGGAATGAAAAAATATAATCAAATAAACAGTTCATGAAGCTGTTTTACAAATAACATTTGATTACACTTTTATAATACAATTAGACTTATACATATAGTAGGAATAAATAAATAATGCAGTGGAACAACATGATGCGGTGGAATAATTTAATAAATAATAGACTAATCTCCGTCTTCATCCTCCAAAATAAAATGGTCTTCAATACACTGAAAAGCTCAGACTGACCCAAGCGTAATGAAAAGACAAAACACCCGAGTCAGAACTAAAAGATCTTATGTAAGTTAAATCAAAATAAGTAAATATGAGTGTAACGGCTTCAGAGATGTTTACGGGATTTTACACCTATCCAGTGTCTAACGTGCGTGCAATAACTTAAGAGATGTTCGGAATTTCATCTCCTAAGGATCCGATAAACTATCTACATATATAATACAATACGCTATTATAATATGTTTACAGTAAAGTAAAGTATTAAAATAGCGTTAAGGCGCTACCCATATCCCCCTTAACACATTTTTATATAAATACCCGTAGTCTATACAGATACTGTAAGCTCCACCAAACCGGTGGTTTACTCAATAAGCACTCCATAGGTACAATACAAACCAAAGTTGTAATGGGCTCGATCAGGATAAATATGACAAGGCAAGCGAGGCAATGCCCAGGGCAGGATTCTACCTGTGACGCCCCACCTCTATACCCACGCTAGCCAAGAACACTACGGTGTAGTGCTGTCAACTAGCACGGAGAATAAGGCTGTTGAGGAGCGACCATCTATGTAATTGCTTTGTGCGAGCACCGATATGTCAGATAATAAAACATTGCATTTCATCTTTAGAGGAAATCCAACATACCGATACAAACTCAAAGCTACTACACAGTGGCTATAATAGTTTAGGACAATAGATATAAAAATAACACAGATAACATAAATGCGGAATAAAGATGGAACGAAAAGTCTCATATATACAATAACTGATATCAGTTACAATACATTTGACACAATACAAATGATACAACTACAATTGTCGACTCGTGAAGTTATATATACAAGTACATTATCGACTAATATACATGAATACATTATCATCTTAAAACAGACACACTGACAACTACAACAAGACGAAGACCACTTCAAATGATATAAAAAGTCTTCATAGCTCTAGCAGCAACCCAAAGCTAAAAATCTACAACTTGTAAATACTCGGTCTGACCCGAGTATTACATTCAAAAGAAAATAATACTCGGATCAGTCTAATTCAAAATCAGTTATTAGAGCATAGAAGCAATGATAATCAAATCTCAATAAAGATGACAGTCACAGAAATCTCGTATATCCAACTCTCGATACGAGAATTGGATAACGGCAGATATAACACTAAACAGTGTTAATCCACAAAACAGAAGTCCAAAGCAGTTTAAGCAATTGAAATGTCAATTTAAAAACATCAATGCTAATTGGCTGCAGTACACGCTAACGTGTACTGCCTCGCCAATACAGCCTACGAATTACGCAACAGGTCAATGAATTAAGAATGAAAGAAATATCAATTAAAATCTGCCAATTCGGTGTGGCTGCAGTGCACGCACGCGTGCACTGCCTCGCCACAACAGAAAAAGTCGCCACAACTCCAGGTATTTACAGCAACTAATAAGTCGAAAATCAAAATATCCAACCCAGAATGGTCAGAGGAACCACAGTACAAAGTGGTGAAAGCAAACTGAGATGGCAACATGAATCTACATAAAGGGATGCCATCCAGAGATAAACGAGTATGTGTACCTAAATAAGGCCACAGCAACGACTAAATCATTTAAGCATAAGAATGCAAGTGGAATGTCACTGAGAAGGAATGTTTAGTATACATATAAATCAATTTCATATGTACAACAAACATAAAAGACTACTCAGCAATGCAAGTGGATGACAGTCTCAAGCAACAGCAACTATGCATGTTCGAACGGAGCAGACGTTCAAATAGAGCAAAGAGATGGCAAAGTGACAGTGGATCAAGTAAACAACTCAAGTGCAGCTATAGTGAACAAGTACAAGACCCTGTTCAAATGCAGACATCACTGACAGTACATAATATATATGAAGTGGACTTAAAAACAGGATTAACTAATTCATGAAATCAGAGACCATAATCAAGCAACAACATGAATAGGTCAGTGAACAAAATGACAAAAAATGCAAATGGTACAAGGCATCAATGCAATGTATCAGATTCGAGGACAAGGCAGTGGTGGGCAACATGAATTAATGAACTCATAGGGACAGTGCAATCAAAAGCACAAATATGCAGCAGTTACAAACAATATCTCAAGTGTTCGGTAATGTAACAGTGACATGCACATCAACCAAACAACCTACAAGGTCAGGGAAGCAATGACCGGACCAAACGAAGACCGGAAAGTACAGGCTAAAGCAACATGCTATTGCTACCAAGTGAACCAACTCCACAATGTCAAAACTGCATATATATATGAAATGGATACACCATCAGTGCAGACCAGAAGTGAGACCAGACCAACCAATCAACAAACAAGGTATACCAGATCAGACTATGATGATCAAAGTCAAGAGTGTCCTATGATCAAGTGTACCCGTGAACGAATGCAAACAGGCCAGATACAACATGAACCCAAAATAGTAAAACTGCACACATGCAGTGCATACATGCAGTTCAATATCCAAGTAATATCAGTTCAAAACCAAAATGAACAACAAATACCATAGTGACAAAGAACAGGCTCGAAGTTCAAGCTAATGCAGACTGGAGAATGAAATCAATGCAAACCGAAATTTACTCCAGAATGCATCAGGGTGTAAAGAGCTCGAGCACGAGATATGGCAACTACAAGAATGAATCATGACATGCGACCAAACCTGACCAGACTATATACATGTACACAAATGCAAAGACCACAACAAAGAAGACAGTGGCAGATGCACTTTATCAAAACATAGCAGTATGGAAGAATGTGAACCAGAGAAAATTTACAAGGGAATGAAGACCCAAACTACAGTTCGAGTTATATCCCAATACCATATTACGGTGAATCAAAAAGAAACTACAACCACAGGGAGTGGCAGTCATGCCAATGACTACTATTATCTCAATCGAGTTAAGTGATATCAAATGCAAGTAAAGTGCAAAAAAACTCGGACAAGTTTAAATATGAAACAGAGGTAATGGTCCAATCTGTACGTGTATAGTGAAGATAACTTCACATAACTAGTTGAATCAAAACTAATACTACTGAGCATAAAAATGTTTTGATAAGTCAAGGCTAAAATCGAACAATACTGTAGTAAGACACGAGTGTTACCAGAAGTCAAAACCGATGTCACAAAGAAATCAACAGTAGCAAGTTTTAACCCGAAGGTCAAAATCAAACGGAAGACAAATCGAAAATCCTACAGATATAAACACATAGATGGAAACAAGTGAACCCGAAAAATCATCACAGGCATCGAAACAAAATCAAATGGCCGAAGCTCTATATACTCGAATCGAACAAAGCAGAGTTTAAATTAGATGTGGTGAATAAATCACTCACCTTGTTTGAAGCGGAGATGAACTCGACAGAAGGAGTCGCAAGCACCAACATCACATTCGGCATAGATCCATCGAGTTCAAGTAAGCCAAAATCAGCAAAGCAAAAGGAGCAAAGTACATACCGAAATCACAGAGGAACTCGATCCAAATTGAAGAGCCGTGAGCAAATCAGAGAATATTGAAGTCTACTATCGAGCGGCGCTTCAATTTGTACAAGCCTCAATTCCAGATTCGAAGGCATCAGAGGAACGAAAGCCTTAGCAAGCATCGAAAGAACGAGCGAGGCCAAGCCCTAAATTTCTCAGATCGAAGAAAAATAATCACCGCCATTTTCTTTTCAGAGCAAAAAGGAACGAGTTAGAGAACAAAAGAAATAGGGTCGGCTGGTCTAGATGATTATCACGGCAACAATGAGTATGGGCCACAATAGTTCTCTTTAAAGCCCGTTTCCATAATACGAAATTTTATTAAAAGAATTTCTACTCGATATAGAAACTCTACCAACCATTTTATAAAAGAACTTCAAATTGATTTTTGATTTCAATAAAAATTTACGAACGATTTAATCACCTAATGGCGATAATTAAATGCTACGAATTTGCAGGTTGTTACAGACTCCCCTCCTTAAAGAAATTGCGTCCTCGCAATCATAAGGAATAAAGGGGAAAGGGGTAACAACCATAAGAGCATGGCAATGTCGAATGCATAAGCAAAGCAAATGACAGCAGGGAAGTATTCGATATGAAATCAAAAGGTTCGACTGATTCAAATCAAAAGAATCAACATCGTGCGGATCAAGGAATCAAAATCAGACGACTATCAAAAGCAAGAATCAATCGAGTTCCAGCATTTAAAAGAAAAAGACAAACAGAGCAGAAATCGCGTACTGCACGGATTGAATGTGAGTAAATCAAATTACTCACCTGAATCGTCAAAGAAAAAGACGAAGCTCAAATCTCAAAAATCGCAAATATTCAATCATCAATAACGATAATTGAATTTTCAAATCGCAAATATTTACTTATCTCAGACGATAGTCAGAAAGCAAATCAAATATCTGATTATCTCAAACGATAATTAGAAAGCAAATCAAATATCTGATTATCTCAAACGATAGTCAAATTTCACAAATATCTGATTATCAAAAACGATAATCAGAAACACAAATATTCGATTAATCAAATCGAAAAATATTTAATTATCTCAAACGATAATCAAATTTCACAAATATCTGATTATCAAAAACGATAATCAGAAACACAAATATTCGATTAATCAAATCAAAAAATATTTAATTATCTTAAACGATAATCAAATTTCACAAATATCTGATTATCAAAAACGATAATCAGAAACACAAACATCTGATTATCAAAAACGATAATCAAAAGTCATAAATATTCAATTAACGAGTCCGGAATTAACCGAAGTAGTAAAAGTATGGTTCCATACTCCTTACTTTTGCTAAATCGTTTAAATCTCTTTATCGTTTCCTTGAAAGTGCAGAATTGTGTGTTTTAAAAATAACATTTCACATTCTCAAACGGACAAGTCCGGAATTAAGCGAATCAGTAAAAGAAAGGGGTCATAGTCCTCGATTTTTCTAAAACGTTTAAATCGCTTCCTCGTTCTTTTGAAAATGCAAACTGTAAGAATTTTGAAAACAATTTTAATTTATATTTTGAAACAACTTTTAAAAATAACGAATTTTGAAAATACGTGATTAAATTAGCAATATCAGTGTTGCGGGAGAACCGCTTGTAAATCCATTTCGAAATTGACGGTCACTGAAGTTAACACGTCAAAATCTCATTAAAATAACTGGCATCAAAATATAATACCAAATGAATTTTCATTCATCAAAAATGTCACAAGAATCTTCTCAAAGATAGAAAGGGATATCATACCCTAAACTTGTATTCATAACAAGTCAATAACACATGAATTCACCAATACACAAAAATTGACAAAACTTGTCAATAGAAATCACGAAAATTGGTGAAACACAAATTCTAGAAATCATCACAAGAAATCCAGAAATCACAAAAAGAGGGGGGAAAAGCCTATCAGAAAACGGGAGTATGAAAACTCCAAAACACCGGTATCACAAGACGAGACGCTATCTCATGGCGGCTAACCATTAAAGTTTCACACAGGAATGGTCCGAAGACCGTGGGTCGCTATCCCACACGTGTGAGTCGGAATCACACAGATTGAGGTCTAGGCTAACCTCGCAGAAAAAGAGACATCGCACATTTGCTAGTCTAAATCATAAAAAGGAAAAGGGGAATGCCTATCAAAAAAAATGGGAGCATGAAAACTCCAAAACACCGGTATCACAAGACGAGACGCTATCTCATGGAAGCCATCCATTAAATTTTCACACAGGAATGGTCCGAAGACCGTGGGTCTCTATCCCACACGTGTGAGTCGGAATCACACAGATTGAGGTCTAGGCTAACCTCGCAGAAAAAGATATGTGTGAGTGGAATCACACAAATTAAGGTCTAGACTAACCAAAAAGCAAAAAGGTATGTGTGAATGGAATCACAGAAGTGGTGTCTAGTCTAACCTCGCAAACAAAAAGATATGTGTGAGTGGAATCACACAAATTAAGGTCTAGACTAACCAAAAAGCAAAAAGGTATGTGTGAATGGAATCACACAAGTGGTGTCTAGTCTAAATCATAAAATGATCGTCATGATCAACGAGAAGTGTCAATTACACTAAGCTAGTAAATATAAAAGTTTAGCTTCATGTCCCATAACCACTTGCTTAACTCAAATATTTACGAACAAACTGTAAATCTTCACTAGGAAATTGTCACAAAAAGGGTTCAATCGAACAAGTCCAGGAGTTAACCGACGAAGTAAACGCAAGCGTTTCATACCACTTGTTTTACTAGGCCGTTTAATTCAATTTCTCATACGAGTGAAATAAAGGCTTGTATATACTAATAGATTGGAAAACGGTTTAAGAAAAAGAGCTTTGTAGTAAAATAGTTTTGAAATCGTTTGGAGAAAAGGATTTTGATATTTACTATTAGTATAGAAAACCTTTATATTTTTAAAGTGACAAATCACAAAAATGATTGTTGAAACAATCAATCACAAGAATTCACATACGGAGATGTGAATGGAATCCAAAAAATTCGATTCCAAATTCATCAAAGTAGGAATACCAAAAATTCCAAAAATAGAAGTTATCAAAATCGACAAAGGTGATAACAACTAATTAGAAAAGAAGAATCGATCATCAACTGGAAAGACAAAGCAAATCGAGCAGAAATGCATAAATGACTTCAACAAAAGTAAGAATCAAGTTAATGTCGAAGCCAACAATTAATAGCCGCAGTCGAGTACAAAATGAATCAATTATCATTATCAAAGAAACCAACGGCAAACAAAATCAGAGTCTTGAAAATCAAGAAATTAGCAATTTCTCAAAAACAAAGTGACCGAAGTCGAAGGGAAATCCAGATGAGGAAAACACAAAATATCAAGTTCAAAATCGCTGAGATTCAAACTAGATGTGAATGAGAAATCAAAATCACTCAATTTGCAACTGGTCCAGCTATTTTTCATCACAGTGTAACAGGTACACAATGACACTCATAGCATAGAACAAAAGTGGAACAAAGTCCAAAAGTCAAAATGGCTTTAATTTGCCAAATTAAAACAAAATCAACATCGGCTAAATCAATTCAAAGCCGAAAACACAAGCATAAGCGTTAGGATTTCATACCTAACAGTCAAAAATAGTCATATGTAAAGATGAGAGATAAAACATCGACAAATAGTTGTAACACATGTTCCATCTAAGTTATGTTTTATAATTGTCCTAAACCCCAAGCTCTGATACCAAGCTGTGACGCCCCACCTCTATACCCACGCTAGCCAAGAACACTACGGTGTAGTGCTGTCAACTAGCACGGAGAATAAGGCTGTTGAGGAGCGACCATCTATGTAATTGCTTTGTGCGAGCACCGATATGTCAGATAATAAAACATTGCATTTCATCTTTAGAGGAAATCCGACATACCGATACAAACTCAAAGCTACTACACAGTGGCTATAATAGTTTAGGACAATAGATATAAAAATAACACAGATAACATAAATGCGGAATAAAGATGGAACGAAAAGTCTCATATATACAATAACTGATATCAGTTACAATACATTTGACACAATACAAATGATACAACTACAATTGTCGACTCGTGAAGTTATATATACAAGTACATTATCGACTAATATACATGAATACATTATCATCTTAAAACAGACACACTGACAACTACAACAAGACGAAGACCACTTCAAATGATATAAAAAGTCTTCATAGCTCTAGCAGCAACCCAAAGCTAAAAATCTACAACCTGTAAATACTCGGTCTGACCCGAGTATTACATTCAAAAGAAAATAATACTCGGATCAGTCTAATTCAAAATCAGTTATTAGAGCATAGAAGCAATGATAATCAAATCTCAATAAAGATGACAGTCACAGAAATCTCGTATATCCAACTCTCGATATGAGAATTGGATAACGGCAGATATAACACTAAACAGTGTTAATCCACAAAACAGAAGTCCAAAGCAGTTTAAGCAATTGAAATGTCAATTTAAAAACATCAATGCTAATTGGCTGCAGTACACGCTAACGTGTACTGCCTCGCCAATACAGCCTACGAATTACGCAACAGGTCAATGAATTAAGAATGAAAGAAATATCAATTAAAATCTGCCAATTCGGTGTGGCTGCAGTGCACGCACGCGTGCACTGCCTCGCCACAACAGAAAAAGTCGCCACAACTCCAGGTATTTACAGCAACTAATAAGTCGAAAATCAAAATATCCAACCCAGAATGGTCAGAGGAACCACAGTACAAAGTGGTGAAAGCAAACTGAGATGGCAACATGAATCTACATAAAGGGATGCCATCCAGAGATAAACGAGTATGTGTACCTAAATAAGGCCACAGCAACAACTAAATCATTTAAGCATAAGAATGCAAGTGGAATGTCACTGAGAAGGAATGTTTAGTATACATATAAATCAATTTCATATGTACAACAAACATAAAAGACTACTCAGCAATGCAAGTGGATGACAGTCTCAAGCAACAGCAACTATGCATGTTCGAACGGAGCAGACGTTCAAATAGAGCAAAGAGATGGCAAAGTGACAGTGGATCAAGTAAACAACTCAAGTGCAGCTATAGTGAACAAGTACAAGACCCTGTTCAAATGCAGACATCACTGACAGTACATAATATATATGAAGTGGACTTAAAAACAGGATTAACTAATTCATGAAATCAGAGACCATAATCAAGCAACAACATGAATAGGTCAGTGAACAAAATGACAAAAAATGCAAATGGTACAAGGCATCAATGCAATGTATCAGACTCGAGGACAAGACAGTGGTGGGCAACATGAATTAATGAACTCATAGGGACAGTGCAATCAAAAGCACAAATATGCAGCAGTTACAAACAATATCTCAAGTGTTCGGTAATGTAACAGTGACATGCACATCAACCAAACAACCTACAAGGTCAGGGAAGCAATGACCGGACCAAACGAAGACCGGAAAGTACAGGCTGAAGCAACATGCTATTGCTACCAAGTGAACCAACTCCACAATGTCAAAACTGCATATATATATATGAAATGGATACACCATCAGTGCAGACCAGAAGTGAGACCAGACCAACCAATCAACAAACAAGGTATACCAGATCAGACTATGATGATCAAAGTCAAGAGTGTCCTATGATCAAGTGTACCCGTGAACGAATGCAAACAGGCCAGATACAACATGAACCCAAAATAGTAAAACTGCACACATGCAGTGCATACATGCAGTTCAATATCCAAGTAATATCAGTTCAAAACCAAAATGAACAACAAATACCATAGTGACAAAGAACAGGCTCGAAGTTCAAGCTAATGCAGACTGGAGAATGAAATCAATGCAAACCGAAATTTACTCCAGAATGCATCTGGGTGTAAAGAGCTCGAGCACGAGATATGGCAACTACAAGAATGAATCATGACATGCGACCAAACCTGACCAGACTATATACATGTACACAAATGCAAAGGCCACAACAAAGAAGACAGTGGCAGATGCACTTTATCAAAACATAGCAGTATGGAAGAATGTGAACCAGAGAAAATTTACAAGGGAATGAAGACCCAAACTACAGTTCGAGTTATATCCCAATACCATATTACGGTGAATCAAAAAGAAACTACAACCACAGGGAGTAGCAGTCATGCCAATGACTACTATTATCTCAATCGAGTTAAGTGATATCAAATGCAAGTAAAGTGCAAAAAAACTCGGACAAGTTTAAATATGAAACAGAGGTAATGGTCCAATCTGTACGTGTATAGTGAAGATAACTTCACATAACTAGTTGAATCAAAACTAATACTACTGAGCATAAAAATGTTTCGATAAGTCAAGGCTAAAATCGAACAATACTGTAGTAAGACACGAGTGTTACCAGAAGTCAAAACCGATGTCACAAAGAAATCAACAGTAGCAAGTTTTAACCCGAAGGTCAAAATCAAACGGAAGACAAATCGAAAATCCTACAGATATAAACACATAGATGGAAACAAGTGAACCCGAAAAATCATCACAGGCATCGAAACAAAATCAAATGGCCGAAGCTCTATATACTCGAATCGAACAAAGCAGAGTTTAAATTAGATGTGGTGAATAAATCACTCACCTTGTTTGAAGCGGAGACGAACTCGACAGAAGGAGTCGCAAGCACCAACATCACATTCGGCATAGATCCATCGAGTTCAAGTAAGCCAAAATCAGCAAAGCAAAAGGAGCAAAGTACATACCGAAATCACAGAGGAACTCGATCCAAATTGAAGAGCCGTGAGCAAATCAGAGAATATTGAAGTCTACTATCGAGCGGCGCTTCAATTTGTACAAGCCTCAATTCCATATTCGAAGGCAACAGAGGAACGAAAGCCTTAGCAAGCATCGAAAGAACGAGCGAGGCCAAGCCCTAAATTTCTCAGATCGAAGAAAAATAATCACCGCCATTTTCTTTTCAGAGCAAAAAGGAACGAGTTAGAGAACAAAAGAAATAGGGTCGGCTGGTCTAGATGATTATCACGGCAACAATGAGTATGGGCCACAATAGTTCTCTTTAAAGCCCGTTTCCATAATACGAAATTTTATTAAAAGAATTTCTACTCGATATAGAAACTCTACCAACCATTTTATAAAAGAACTTCAAATTGATTTTTGATTTCAATAAAAATTTACGAACGATTTAATCACCTAATGGCGATAATTAAATGCTACGAATTTGCGGGTTGTTACACTACCGTTTTGCGAATCCGGACTGGTGGTAACGCATAGCATCTACTACCGCCCACCTCGAGACACACTCCCATAATCAAAAATCGAGGGGTGGCCACCAATAAATCACAAAGTAACAGATATGGTATCTAAGGAATGTGCTCGATAGGAGAGCAACCCCACTTGGCCCGGCATGGCTCCTATTTTAGTCATTTTAATTATGACCCGAAAGTCAAGGCTATCCATCATCGTTCTCTTACTTCATTCCAGTAGCCTTCGTCAAACCATCCTACTTCATTCTGGATTCTCCATCACGTGCACAGTTGTTAAAGTGGTTTCGTAATTGGCAGAGAGTATGATAATATCTGACCAAGGTCTCTTTAACAACCAAACGCTTATTTCACACCGGCTGGTTCTTTTACATTTCCAAAACCGATTCATATTTGATATCAAAATATCATATTCAATTAAAAATATCCCTCATTTCAAAACCATCATATTTACTCAAAATATGTCATTCACTAGAAAATATCATTTCAAATTCCAACGTAGGTAATAACATCATTTAACCATATTCGCCTTATCAAGGATTTAAATATAACCAATTCAACCTTGCACGGTTTGAATTTAGAAAATAGTTTGGATGGTTATAAATAGTTTAAAAATTGCTTAATAGTTTAAATAGTTTTAGGATTTTAAAATAGAAAAAAATAGTTTAATATAAAATGGTTTGAGTATTGGAAATGGTATATATAGTAAAATAGTTTGAAAATCTAAATAGTTAGAATTTTAAAATGATAGATTTTAAAACAGCTTATATTAAAATGATTTATTTCAAAAATAGTATCAAATCAAACTATTTCTTCCATTTCAACAAATCTGGACCATATCCAGATTTCAAATCAAAAAAACTAAATTTTTAATCTATCAATTCAAATGACTCGATTTCTATTTAGTTCCAAATCAATGTGATTTCAATTTCAATTCAAAATAACTTCAATTTCTGAAACATTCACTTTTAACTTCAATTTGATTTAACAATTCAAATCAATGATTTAAATTCAATTCCATACTTATTTAAAACCATTTAAATTCATATCAATTTCAAACCCAATTTCAATTTACTTATTTAAACCACTTAAATCAAATTAACTTCATTGTTAAATTTTAAGATCTAAATCTTCAAAATAATTCTTCCAAATTAAAGTCATATATTGGTTTTAACTTTACATTTCCAATTTAATTCTTAAACAATTTCTTTTTAACCATTTCAATTTCAACTTTCAAAGCTTGAATTAGAAAATAATTAAATTTATATAAATCTATAATTTATTCCCTTTAAAACAATAAAATTTAACCAAAAATCCAAATACAAGATTTTAAACCATTTAATTTAACCAATCCGGTGTCCGTATATAATTTTCTATTCTATGGTTAAGTGATACAGATATATATCATTTCAACCCGCAATAAATTTAAATTTTCGAATATATATCATTTCAACCCATGTCCCAAATCACAATTTTCCAAATCCATAATATCGCTCGGCTTTATCATTTCAACCCATAACGATTTTTCATTAATCTATAAGACCATTCGGACATGTATTATTTCAACCTATAGTGATTTTTCTAACAATAACTACGGGAACTTGCACTGTGATAACAACATATAAAATAAACATAACGTCAAATCATCCAAAATGTCAACAATTGAGCATCCATCACAATCATCATTCAAATCAACTAATAAATCACAACTATTAACCGGTTATCATTATTAGGTATTTAACTAACAATTTTAAATTCAATATAAATTTAAAAGGCAATTTAATTTAATATAAATTCAAATTAAATTTAAATGACAATTTAAAGTACCAAACAACAATCAATAAATTTCTAATCACATCATAAATTTAATTTAACTAACATAAGATAGTTTAGTATTCGTGAGTTAAAACACCACCTTTGATTTTTAGTCGATTTAAAATCCAAATAAGGTCCAAAATTTGAACAGTCTCAGAATGCAGCCAAACCAGTCTCATGTTGTCCAGAATTTCGATACGATCACAACGGAGAAAACCGTGCGTGAATTCGAGCTCGTATCAAAAAGTTATGATAGTTAGTAAATTTTGAATTT
Organism: Allium fistulosum; assembly: GCA_030737815.1. NCBI lineage: Eukaryota > Viridiplantae > Streptophyta > Magnoliopsida > Asparagales > Amaryllidaceae > Allium > Allium fistulosum. Next base: position 245,210,717 of record CM060902.1, read on the forward strand.
TAAAAATTTTAAATTAAAAATTAAATAAAAAGCAAATAGGGTTAGACACGTCACCTTCTCGTTCCTGATCCACGCACGCTCACTAACCTACCACGCTCGACATCAGCCGCAAGCAAGTAGACCACAATCGTCGCTGCCACTGCTTGTTCCTCCCAGATCAGAGCACCTCGCCGCCTCACCCAGTGCTGCGCCTCCATCTTCGGTGGCTCCTACAGCCCCCCACCAAGACACGGCCGCCGCCCCTTCCAAGCCATTTTCTAGCGAACCTCATTGTCTCAGAAATGAACTAACACCATGGATCAACTCCTCTCGACCTCCTCTACGCTCCAGCACCAACCGATTGCCATATAGTTGAAGATCCACCGTTGAAATCGAAACCCTAGGATGGACGGCCGGAAGTAAATTGCCAATTTCTGGCCAAACTGAACCTCAATTGCAAAAACGAATTATAGCAATAGATTGCGCTCGTCGAGAGCTTTCCAACGATATATAATATGACATGGTTTGAGGAGCTTGAAATTTTGATTTTGATTTGAAATTTGAAATTAGATTTTTGGAATTGGGAATTAGGGTTTCCACCATTGGGAAGGAAGGAAGGAAGGAGCAGATGGAAATAAGCAGTACGTACAGAAATCAGAAATAGAGGCGGCTAGGGTTAGAAAAGAAATCTATTTACATAGATAGATGGATAAGAACGAGTACATAGATCGAATTAGGTCGAAACGTAAACAACGACCCGAAAAGCCATTTCGTTTCCGAAACGAAAGTGGGTCATCCAATATATTAAAATATAGGTTTTCGATATTTTTAAACTCAATGGAACTAGTTTCAAACCCTAATTCTATTGTATGCGGAAGGTAGCTTTAAAAATCAAATTATATTCATTTAAATTCTATTAATCGATTTTTACGCGTTTCGAGCTCGCACGATCGAACGGTAAGTCCGATCGCTACGAAACTTGAAATTCTACAACAATTCACTGTTACGGATCCGATGAAACTAGTTTCGTCAAAATCCGAGACAGTGGCCAAAATGGCTAATTTTCACGTTTATTAAATAAATTATTATTAAATTAATTTAATCACCTTTAAATTCAAATATTAACAGTTAACCATCTCCATCATTCTTGATTACATAGAATTTGAAATCTTAAAATAAATTTTTCATGTCAAATTCAATATTTAAATATGGCACCAATTACAGCGTTCAATTACAACTGTAATAAATTCATTAATTATAATTTAAATTCCAATAAATTCATTTATTTTGATTTACATTCTTATTATTCAATCAGCAATACCCTATGAATTTTATTAAAATTAGTTTTCATTTTATTACATTCATTATTTTACCGTTAACATCTTTTACCATATTAACTGCAATAATTAATTACATTAATTTTCGTTGATTTCCAAATTAATTCCCAACATATTAAATAATGAGATGATAAATAAACAATTATTACTTTTAAGTAATTTAATCACATTTATAAATTTATTGCTCACAAACAAAGATTATAACTACTTACCACACCACTGATTTCATATTCTATATTAACCAATTTCAATCAGTTACATACAATCTCACCATTAAATACATCATTTAATTTATTTCATTATTTAAAATTATAACCAAATTAACTTAAAAATTATTTCAATTGATTGAAATTACATTAAAATAGTTATCAATAATATTCAAACAACATTATTAAATCATATTCTAATTATTTTATCAATAGTAAATCATAAATTTTAATTCCAATAATACATTTTGAAATCTTATTTAATTTAATATTTTTAATTATCAAAAATTATGGGTCGTTACATTAAACAACCATTTAAACACAAAGTCAAGGCCACGCCATATGTTTTACAGGGTAATAGAAGTGATGTTATACAATATAAAGTTGTCATTTGCTTTCAAAAGGAAGAGGGGTCCAAAGTTTATAACTTAACTTGGTTAATGTCATTTTAACTTTATATTTTAAGCACACAACATATATAACACAACATACACACACAAGATAGCGAGAGAACTTACCAAACTCATGAATAAACCGTGCAGAAACACCCAAGAACAAAGAACCACTTCCTACCATCATCAAAAGCCTAAAGATCCAATCTTTAGCACCAAAATCACAAAACCATGCTCTCCTCTTCCACCTTTGCCCATGGCCTAAACAAGATCCCACCTTTTTCTCATATTTCTTCCATTTTGACTTTAGATCCATGCTTTCTAAGGTGTTCTAAGGCATTGGTTAAAGTTCGGTGGAGTTCGAGGAAGTTTTAAACTAATTAGAGAAAGATTACGAAGAACAAATTGGATTGGTACTAATCTAGTCCTCCATTTTTATTTTTTTTATAACTTTTTAATCTTTGAAAAATTATGAAGTGTTTAGCATATCAAAATCATCTTCTATACATGGTCAAGACCAGCCCAAAAGATTCCCTTATGTGCCATGCATGTTTTTCACTTTACATGAAAGACATCTTAAGCAAAATTACCCTTTTACACTTACACACAAAATATCTTAAATGACATCACCATGACAACATCCAAAAAAGTTTGTTTCCATAAATGACAAAAAAAATTATTTCATTTTAACGTTCTCTTAAGTAGATAAGTGTACGTAAAAAAAGTCTGAACTACTTCTGATGATTAAAAACAAATTTATCGATAAAATGATTTTCGATCAAATTATCAATATTTCTTTAAAAAATTTATTTTTGTAAACACTTTTTCATAACAAGTTTAACATCATTACTTATGATTAAAGGGGGATTAACAAAATTATTAAATCATTTTTAATAACATTTATTTCAAGATTCAAATATTTAAAAACGAAGTGTCCGAAATTTTGTGTCCTTGTGAAATGACCCTCCTCTTTCTACCTTAATTTCATAAGGATTTTTTTTTTACTTCATCAAAGGGAATTTAAATCAAATAGAAATCAAAATGCCATACAAGCTATTGGCATAGCCACTTATTTCTTTTCTAAGTAGGCAAATTAGGCAAAATCAGCAGTTCAGACGTCTAAATTCTTATGACAGGCGTCTAAACTTAATCCCAGACGTCTAACTAATTATGACAGACGGCTCAGAGATCTAAAATTGAAACAGAGAGAAAAAGACATTTTGAACTAAATTCAGACATCTAAATTTTTGTGACAGACGTCTACATTTAACCTCAGACGTCTAAATTATTATGACTGACGCCAATCAATTAGTCAAGGTAAAAAAGAACAACGGTCTTATTTCTTTCTCTAATGGCGACCTAAAATTTTCGCCTCCGCGCATCTTTACTATTTTCTTAGCGATTTATTTCTTCCTTCTCTGAGTGTGCGCGTTCTTCTTTTTGGCGTGCTTTCGATATTCTCCAGTGCTATGGTTTCTAGGGTTTGTGAGGATTTGGGGCTTTTTTACTTTCGTGGTGATTTCGTGGGTGCTTGTCCCCCCTTTGCTACTGTAGCCGAGGCTTTGTTGAAGATTGTGGCACCACCGCTGTCTGTGTGCTTTATTGGCCCTGATTCTGTGGAGATTTGCGTCTTCTCCCACTTGACGGCAGCGGTGTTGAACAGATTCCGTTTTCTAGTTGTTGGCGAGCGGTTCATGGAGATTACACCGTGTTTCTCGTATTCCATCCGAGACTGGTCCTCTGTAGCCTCGCTGCCCTCCGTCGATGATGTGAGTTTGCTTCCTCTCGCCTCCCCTGTCCTCTTGGAAGCCTTCGGCGAACGGGATTTCATCACCCGTTTTGTTCCGAGCCTCCACTTTGGGGCAGAGGTGGGAGATTTGGACTCGTCCTCCTTTGGGACGTGCTTTGGATCGCTGGATTATGGTCTTGATTCCGAAATTTCGGGTCCCCTCTTGGCTGTTGAGCGAGGCTGCTTCACTACTCGTCTCACTATTCTTGGGGACGAGATAACGGCGGCTGTGGACAAGGTTGTTATTGGTTTTGGCACTGTTAGCTGTATCGGTCTGGATGGTGGCAGTGGGGCATTGGATTTGACCACCAATCCTCCGCCAACGTCCGGTTGTCTAATGGGTTGCTCGCCTGCTCCTTCGGAAGCAACGTCGTTGGCGTCTCCGTTGGCGGTTGTTGTTTCTTCGCCGCTGAGGGATTTGGCCTCGGTTGGTGTCGATGGTGGCTCGTTGGATTGGCAGGTTTGCTTCTCTTGTTCCTATTTTAGCATTTTCGTTGATTCAGTTGGTTGTTTATTTTTTGTTGGGCTGGTGGCATTTGAGGCCAACTTATATCGGCTGAGCTTTGCTTATTTCCTCCATGACTTTGAGGTCAGAACTCATGACAGGGAGTCATATTCCGTTGGTTCCCTGTCTGAGTTCGTCTGCCTTCCTTTGGATTCGGTGCAGCTCTCCCTTTGCTACATCGATTCCGATCGAGCTCCTTTTCGTACTGGGCTTGGCCTACTGGATCTCGTCAGTTGTTTTACTCTTCCTGGCCAAATCGATTCCCCATCAGTACCGATTTTGGCGTCCTCTAGTTTGTTCGGTTATTCCGGGTCTTACTGGGCTGAGTCCTATTGGGTCTGTCGATGGATGGCTAAGACCCGATGTGGTCGGCGTGGGCGATCTCCTACTGCTGAACGTATAGCGATCGCTTTCGACCGTTATACGGGCAGTTGGGACATTTGCCAGCCACTCTCGATTCGCGCGGGCGATCGAGGCATCGGGGCAGAGCCGAGACTTCTTTCCTATACGCGGGGCTGTCTGATTAGTGACAGTCCGGCAGTGGAAGGAGTCCAACAGCAACTTGGGAAGCAATCTGATTGCTTTCCTACATTATTCTGTAGTCCGTCTGCTCCTGACTCCTCCGTTATCTTATCGGGCTCATCCTCCTTCGGTTTTTCTTTGTCTTCGGTTGAATCTGCTGGTGTCTACTTTTGTCCATCGGTTATCGCAGCAGATGTTGGTGTTATGTTCCCCTTTGGTTGGTGCGCTTGGCTTTCCTGGTCTAGTGTGGACCGCATTCCGTCTTGTTTGCGGTCTCCTTCCATGTTGTTAGATAGGGAAATCCCGTCGTCCACTCACTGCTCTTCGGTGTGTTCTCGTTCTTCTTCGTCGTGCCCTATCTCCATTTCTATTCCTCTGATGACCAAGGCAGAGATTGCGCTCCTTAATGAGCGGCTGGATTGTTTGGCTAGGAACTCTACTCCCTCATCCTTATCGGATAGCCCTTCTTCGCTCTCCTCGATAGGGGCTGGGGGAGAGGCGATGGTTGAGGCGGCCGTCCCTCCGCAGCGATCGTCTCGGCGTAGGTCTAGGAGAGCCATCTCCACCCCTCGCACCATTCGCACACGCTCTATAGCGGCGTCCGAGCAGATCGACCGATCGGCTCGGTTTTCTCTGTATCTGGTCTGAGGCTTGGGTGTGGTTAACCCGATCGCCTCTCCTTTGGCCCTCATTCCTCATGGCGAATTTTCTTTTCTGGAATATTCGTGGTATTGGCAACGAGGAGTCTCTTGCTAGGCTTAAGCGCATTGTTAAGAAGCACTCAATTGGGCTGGTTGCGATCCTAGAGCCCATGATTGAGCCGGCGAACATTCCCCGAATTATTCTTTCCCTAGGATTCGGTGGTGGCTCGGCAAACATCTCGGGCAAGATTTGGATTTTATGGTCCAAATCGTTTGTGATTCTACCCCTTTTCGACTCCGATCAGCTCCTCTCTGTGATTTGTTCGTCCTCCTTTTTTGCTCACTCCTTTATTTTTTCGGCTGTATACGCCAAATGTGATCGTTTGGGTCGTCAGGTTCTGTGGTCTGATATTCTTGCTCTCGATTCGTTTGGCTTCTCCTCGTCAGTGGTTGGCGGAGACTTCAATATCGTCGCTACCCAGGAGGAGAAGAGGGGGGGGGCGGCCATAAACCGAGGGGCAATGGCTGATTTTAACTCGTTCATCGTCTCCTCAAGCCTTTCGGAAATCCCCTTCGTCGGTTCGGCTTTCACCTGGTCCAACAACCAAGAAGGCCCGAATCGTATTCTTTCTAGACTGGATCGGGTTTTCGGATCGGAGGATTGGTTTCGGCTTCCTTTCTCCTTCTCTATTTCTCATCTACATCGGTCTTTCTCGGACCACGCTCCCATGATTCTTCGGTGCTCTCCTCTCTCGTTATCGGGACCCTCTTCCTTCAGATTCCAGAGCATGTGGAGGACCCACCACTCTTTCCTTCAAGTGGTATCTAACTCTTGGAGCTCCCCTGTTTCTGCCTCTCCCTGTTCGACTTTTGGGCGCAAACTATTGCGTCTCAAGGCTTGCCTTAAGGTGTGGAACGTTGAAGTTTTCAGAAACATTTTTGATCGCGTTCGTTCTGCCGAAGAGGCTCTCATCGTTGCCGAATCTTTGTTTGACGACCTTCCATCCGCCTCAAACAAGGAGACGTGGGACCTTGCCCAAGTTTCTTTCTCCTCCGAACTTCGTGTCGAGAATGACTACCTCCGTCAAAAGGCAAGGGTCAAGTGGGCTATCCACGGTGATGCGAATTCCAAATTTTTCCACTCTTCTATTCGTAAGAAGAATAGTCTTTTATCTATCCGTGAAATTTTGCGTCCTGATCTCACTATGGCCTCTGAGCCCGAGGAAGTGAAAGACGTCATCCTTTCCCACTTCCAATCCTTCTTGGGCTCCCCGTCAGCTTCTGTTTCTGACCCAGCCCTTCTGGCTTTCATTCCTCCATTGGTTCTCCCTTCAGAGGGCGCCATGCTAACGGACATCCCGGCCCCTGAGGAGATCCGTTCTTGCGCTTTTGCTCTGAGTAAGGACAGTGCCAGTGGTCCTGACGGCTTTAATGGAGTTTTTTATCGGACTTCTTGGTCGATTATCCAGGCGGATTTTTGTCTGGCTGTTCAATCTTTCTTCGCGGGGGGAAATCTTCCTTCCGGTTGGACCTCTACCAATTTGATTCTCATTCCGAAGTGCGACAACCCTCGGGCGTGCTCGGACTTTCGTCCCATTAGCCTCTGTAACTTCTCTAACAAGGTTATCTCGAAAATTCTGGCCACTCGTTTGGCTCCGTTCCTTGAACGTATCATTTCCTCTTCTCAGGCAGGATTTGTTAGAGGTCGACTTATCTCTGATAATGTCCTCCTCGCCCAGGAACTGATCTCTCAAATTGATCGGAAAGTTAGGGGTTCCAATGTCGTTTTTAAACTAGACATGGCTAAGGCCTACGATCGCATGTCTTGGTTTTTCGTCATCAAGGTCCTTCGGACCTTTGGGTTTCCGGAGGGGTTGATTGACATGGTCTGGCGTCTTATTTCCAACGCCTGGTTCTCTGTCCTCATCAATGGCTCCGCCCATGGGTATTTCAAAGCAGGGAGGGGCCTGCGCCAGGGGGATCCTCTCTCGCCTTCATTATTTGTGATTGCGGCTGAGGCGTTTGTTCGGGGTCTTCAGTCCTTAACCATTTATGGTCAGATCCAACGGTTCGGTATCCCGAGTGGCTGTCCCCTTATTTCTTCGTTATCATTCGCTGATGACATTGTTATCTTCTCTAACGGCAGCCGTTCCTCTGTTAGGAGGCTCCTTAGTTTTATCCATCAATACGAGAGTTCCTCGGGTCAGCTTGTTAACCCCTCCAAATGCTGCTTCGTTCATTCTAAGGAGTTGTCCCCTGCGAGAGCTGCTTGGATCGAGTCCACCTCTGGTTTCAAGGAATCCTCCCTTCCGCTTCCTTACCTCGGTATTGTTCTTTACCGGGGCAGGAAACTAAATGCTATTTTCGATCCCCTGCTTGACAAAGTGAGGGGAAAGATTTTACGCTGGAATGCGTCCCTTCTTTCACAGGCCGGTAGGCTTGTTCTCATCAAATCGGTGTTGGATTCCATGGGAACTCATATCTTCGCGACTATGACCCCTACTGCATCTTTCTTCCGTTCTTACCGCTCCTTGGCCTCTTCCTTCCTCTGGGGTAACAAGGAAAGTGATCGACGGCATCATTGGGTGTCGTGGAACACGGTTTGTCGCCCCAAATCTGAAGGCGGTTTAGGGCTGCGTAACCCGACCGACCTTTGCAAGGCATTTGCGTGTAAACTGTGGCATCGGTTTGGGGCTAACAACTCCCTTTGGGCCTCTTTCCTCCGCGCTAAATATCGTCGTCTTGAGGGAGCTAACTTCTCCGGCTCTCCTTCCTTTGCTAGTGAAACCTGGAAGCATATGCAGTCGGTTAAAGCTCTCTCAGACGCTCACGGCGGTATGACGGGCTGGGATGGCGACTCCTTCTCCATTCTGACAGCCTGGTCTTCTATCAGAGTTCCTTCACCTATCCTTACTGAATTCTCGTTCATTTGGGATACTCGGACTCCACCAAAAGTTTCTTTGCTTATGTGGCGCCTTCTTCACAATGGTTTGCCACTAGACGTTAATATCCAACATATCGGCATTCCTTTGGTGTCCCGCTGTCATTGCTGCGGCAACGGGGAAAGGGAATCTTTGAGCCATTTGTTTTTCGCAGGCTTCACTGCCAAAGCATGCTGGAATTACTTCGGTAACCTGGTTGGGGCTCGGAGTAATACTGGCATGTCCGCTGATTTTCTTTCTTCCTGGTGGGTCGGGAATTCAGGGAAATCCCTTCGGGCCATCGTGTTCAGACTAATCCCGTGTCTTGTTTGCTGGCATGTCTGGTGCGCAAGAAATAAGGCCATTTTCGACAACGTTCCTATGGATCCGCTTTCCATCATCCATCGCGTGAGGAAGGATGTGTTCTTGGCATTTCGGAGTAGACCTTTCAAGGGTACTCTGAGCCAAAGATCCCGGCGGTTAGTTGGACTGCTATCGATCACTTGCGTGCAGTTGGACGCCAGACTTGGTGTTGGTTGAGTCTTCTCAGTCAGGTGGTGCCTTTCACACACCGCCTTTTTCCCTCTCCCCCCCCTTTTTTAATTTAATGTGTTTGCTAGCATCTGTTCAGGTTTGAGCGGTCTTTCATTGGTTGGCTTTCTCTTGTGCTCGCCTGGTGGGTTTTGGTTGGGTTTTTCAAGATAGGTCGAGAGGGTCTTTTCTACTGCTCCTCGCCTGGCTTTTCATCTTGGTTTCTGTGGTTTGGTTTGTCTTGCTTACACTCTGTAGTGCTCAGTCCGTGGATCCGTCTCCTTCTTCACTGGCCAGGGTAATCTGTTCTGGTCAATCCGGCTGGCCAGCAACAGTCTCCTCTCCTGGAGGTTGTCTGCGTTGGTTTCCCAGTGTTGGTTGATTGCATTACAATCGCTTCTGTGGTTCTGATTGGAGGACTGGTCTTTCCGGATGGTAAAGACGGGTTGGTGGTTTGCTGGTGGTCTCTTTTTCTCTGTTCCTTTCTATGTGTAGGGCGGAATAGCTGCCGCTGAGTTATGTATTTCTGGTATTTCTTGTATTTTAATAAATTTGGGTCAGTGGGTGGTGTCGCTTGATGCTAGCCTTTTCTGTAAGCCCCGGAGAATGGCTTTTATTCTCATTTTGATTATATACTTTTATTTTGAAAAAAAAAAAAAAAAAAAAAAAAAAAAAAAAAAAAAAAAAAAAATATTATGACTGACGTCTAAGTTTAATCTCAGACGTCTAAATTATTATGACTGACGTCTAAATTTGATCTCTATGTACATGCATATGCACATTCAATTTATATGTGTCTGGATGTCCACCTACATTCATTTGCACTTTTAAGTTTGATTTAAACTTCCTTTGAACTATCAGAGTCATTTTTTTTCTTTCAAACAATTCAACCAGGATTCAAAACTTATTACCAATATAAATATATCAGTGCATCCCTAGTAATATACACATACATATGAGGATGTATGTGTTTCTCTTGTTTAAATTCAGAGTATATATATTTTTGTTAAACAAGAGTATCCTGCTTGATTTGGATTCTAGCAGTTCTGACTAAAGTTAATTACTATATACTTTTGAATATTTGTAACAAGTCGGTAAATCCTATGCATATCTAATTTATATGAGCTTAAAAATATCCACAAGAATAATTCCAGGTTTTTATAGCTAAACTCAGATTTTTAACCTTCAAACTTAAGGTTTTAAGTAACTTGAAATTAACTAATACAATATATGTACATATACATATCCATTTCTCAAATACAGGCATATATAATTTACAGATTTTCACCACAATACTCAAATATATATTTTCTTGCAAAAATTCAACCAAGTCTTTAGATTAATCCCAAACTTAGTACATCACTAGATTCATTTAGAACAACCAATAAATCCAAACTTTTAAGACCATTACATAACAACCAAAACAGAACTATAAAAACTCCCCAGATTACATGCAAATATTTCATTCTAAATTCTTATTCAATTCTAATTTAGCATGCTTATATAATCACTCTCATTAGCCACAGCAGCTTCCTATTTAGATCCAGCATTCCCTGAAAGAACATTAGAGGCTGCCCCATTTTAGATGAGACACCCCAGATGTCATAAGCAAACAAGGGTCAGATATAAGATCTGGTATGAGCAATATCAAAGACTCCATGATATTAAGTAAATGAGTGAGACATAAATATTTTGTACAAGTGGGCATATCTTCTTTGAACAATTTGCCTGACTTGTTTATGATATACTTGTGCATATATGATCAGTATTTAAGACTAATCATGTACACACATTCAACCATGCAAACATATATTTCAAATAGAAATACTCAGGAACTATCATAGTTTCAGTCCAACCATCTTAGGAATAACTCAAGTTCCTACTTCATCAATTTAAGGTTGCATTTACCAAATTAATTCCTAGCCTCATCTGCCATAAAGGAATCACGGGGACACATTGCAATAAAATAATTCACAATATTGCACAAAGATCTCAGGGCTTAAACAAACCATGTGCCAACTTGCATACTTCAAATATGACAAGCATTCCAGCAGTCTTCTTGGCTCACAATCCTTAGTTTATTTACTAAGTGTTCATGTTTAATCCTATCGTGAGATAGATAGGTGACTAAATCCCAGTATACATGAAACATTACATAGAGTTTACAAGCATAACTCAAGAACAATCTAACATTCATGTCCAGGGAAAATCATATTTTCAAGTATTTTGGCTTAAAGAAAATACAAGAATATTTACAACTGGGAATAAAGACTAGGCATGTGGGTTATTATCGTTTCATAAGCAACCATGTTTGAACTAAATTCAAGATCTAGCTTAAACAAGATTTCTGGCTCATGGATTTTCTATTTGATCAAGGGTTCAACACTTTTGGATATTTCCATTGCAACCTTGAATCTTTCATTTGAGCCTCAGCACTTACACAAGTGTAATGCAACTCATATACATTTTGGTTTCTATGTTTTCCATGCCATATCTAAACCAGTTACAAGTATTCTCTATTTACTTTCATGATTTCATACTTTTACCTTTCTGGGTGTAACCAAACAGAGCAAAACACTCAAACATCAAAGCAATCAAAACATCCAGAAACACCCATTAAAACATCCATTGAAGCATCCATTAAAACCATAGTAATGGAATCAAAAACATGTAGAAAAATAACATAAGTCTGGCTGCCTCATAACAGGACTTAATGCCATGGGTTTAGTGAGATTACTCACTTGAATATTTCTTCTTATAAATCCAGAAAATCCCTGAGTGTATTTTCTCTTCCTTTAAAATGTTTTCTTCTTTTCCTATTATAAGTAGCTCGGGTAAAACAATTTCTCTGGCCATAACTACTTATTTATAAACATATTTTTACTAGGGTTTTTCTCAAGACAAAATTCCATTTCTGTCCTGGCTAGCATCATGCATTGTGTGTTTGCATTTTCTCATTTTTATCCCTAATTACCCCCGGTCATATTATCAATTAAAGGCTGCATTTTCTTTTCTTTACTTTTTCAGAAAATAGCCACTCACCTAGTCTTGTTAAAAGTGTGACTACCCTATTTTATATTTTAATTATTCCTGAGAATCCCCTTTGCTATTTTTGCCTACACAAGCATATTGACTTGTATTACATTTCATGTCATTTTAATGTTATAGTTTCACTTGCTTATATATATATACTTTTCAGTACTTAAAAATGTATATTTGTATACATATCTTATCTAGGCTTATTTAATTCCTCTTTAATTTCAGAAACATATGCACCTATATGTATACAGGTTTTCAAATCCTTATAACATATATATGTATAATTTTTTTTTCTGGGTTTTAAATAAAATCTGTTTACTGATTTTAAAATAAAACTTACTTTTCTTATTTTCTGGGATGATCCATATAATTCCAGAAATCAAATATCCATATCACAAAATCATGTTTGTAATGCTTTTTAATCCTTGTTTTAAATTCAAGAAATCTGGAGTTCTTCCTTGTGCCATATCAATGTGCACGTGCACACATGCACACATACTTGCACACAATTAATTCCATATATTCTTATACAAATAAATTCAGATACTTTCAAAATTCAACTAAAATAAGATTCCATGAATATCTGGGGCATTACACCTTGCAAATACAATTGAGTTTTAGTTGTTATATGACTTGGTTATAGTGTATTAATTTTTTATTATCGACCAAGTACTCCCTCCATAATGCTTTGTTAAAATGTATCGTTCTTACATTTACGCACATTGGGTTTCAGATGAAGATAGCGGTTGAATCTATAAGGGCCTTACATGTAACTCTGTGAAGTAAATTTGGAAAGAAGAATATACCATTGAGTTGTTTCAACAAATATGATGTGCTTGTGTAAATGCATTATACGCGTACGTCATCCGATACAATCAAAGACTCTAGATAAAATGTTATTTGCTTAGATATTATAGCGTGTCATCAGTTCTAACTAAAATTGTATGATACAAGGTACACACTGGACATGGAACCAAACAAAGATGCTATCCCCAACCAATGTGCAAAGGACGGACCTGATACTACTTTCTCTAAAAGTGGACATCGAGAGTTTCAAACTATTTAAAAAGTTTTGAACTAAAAGTTGTGCGTCGAGGTTATATGCTTAAACACTTTGTTTTTAACGTTACTTAAACGCTTTAATTGCCAAAGCATAAGATCTATATTAGTTTATATTCATCAAATTTGTGATTTTGGTGGTATGAGATGGATCGATAAACCAAGAAATACTAAACGAAATTTAAACTAACCTCGATATGTTTAGCCTGTGCAAACTCCACCGAACAATAGTACAGAAGGAGATATGTTTCCCTTTCCAGGCATAAACGTGGTAAACGAGGAGCGGTGTGAACTCTACTTTGTCTTCTAGTTGGTGTGCTCTAATGTAGCAACTTATCAGCCACATACCATTATTATATCCTTCTCTTCTTATATATTTTTTCTTAATCGGCGAACCATTGTTGCAACACGCTTTGAAAATTCACTACGTTGTGACGTTCAATGTAACGTTGATATTTTTCCAACAAACAGAAGTTGGGCCTACACAATAGTGTTGAATTATAATTTTCGCATATATGGGCAGGTGAAGGAGACAGACGTCGCCTTGTCCTTATCACACCATGTACTGTTTCCACAAAGAGTTGTCCATGCTCTGTCTATATAGTATTTAATTTTATTTCCAGTGGACGCCCTCAATTCTGCATGGACTACACATGTACGCCTATGCAACGTGGCGTATATTAGGTTGCCCACTAAATTATATTACTGACTTAAGTAAATTGAATCCTTGAGTTTTCATCAATTGTTTTTGACACTTGCTTTTCTTTCCCTAATTTGGATCCAATCTTCGCATGATTTTAAGATCCCTTTTTTCTTTCTTTTTTTTAACACTATGTTATAATAGCTACTGCATGACCGGCACATATTTTTCCAGTCCAGCTTTTCTTTACTACAAGTCAAAATTTAGCACAAAATTTTATAGGTGTAATAGTAAAGATCAACTGCACAAAAATTTATATCGTTTTAAAACTTATAGATCACATTCGAAGTTTACAATTTGAGATGAGTCATAAAACATACGTGGTACAACCCGTATTATTAATGCTTACTAATTAAGATAATAAATCGTTTAATTGAACTAAACGTTTTAATCAAACAAATAATTCTAAAAAATGAATTTTTAAGATTGACGAATTAGAAAGTAAGAACTAGTACTTGCGTCCATAACACCGTTTGCATATAAAAAATAATAAAACTGGTTAAAATCAGATAATATGATAAAATGAAAAGAGAAGAGAAGACGTGAGTAAATGATGATTATGTCTTCCATTATATCTATGAAATGATGTTCCTTCTTCGTTGTTCCATTTCACGTTTTTTTCTTCTTCTCAAAACTAATAAAATATGTTTTCTTTTTTAATTTCTAATCTCCAAAACTTCTTAATTTCATAGCAAAAAAATTACAAATAAATGCTCCAAATTCAAGTTAAAATATTCTCTGCAAATCTATCTATTCACGCTGATATTTTGGCTAGAATCGACTGGATTTCTGAAATTAAGAGAACTTCGAGAGTGTGTTAGCTTGAACTTGGATTTCGTTGGAGTTGGAGAGTGAGATTTATTCTCTATCTAAGTACTTAATATCGGATATTATCGCAGAAATATCGCATATCAAACTTGATGCGATATTTTTTTATAAACTATTTCCTAATATATCAATTAACGATATTTCATTGTTGTATCATTGACATTTGCCGATATTTCAATGATTTTGCACCGATATTTAACATAATTGTCAATGAAAGTAGTCAAATATCCTTATTAAGTAGAAAACATACATAAATATATCATATATTACAGTAAAAATTAAATTGTATATGCAAATTCTTTAAATATATATATATATATATATATATGTATGTATATATGTATATATGTATAGTATGTATATGTATGTACGTATGTGTGTGTCCAAACATTTTAACATTAATTTGAAGTGTCAAAAAGTAAATATTTGCATCTTTTACCATCGTCGTAATTTTTACAACTTTCTGATAAACATGTCGATATAACCCAATATCTCCTCTATATTTTAAAATATCGTATATCGCTCCTTAACTGGTGTCTTACCAAAATAGATATTAACTAAATTAGTTCTCTATACTTTATGATCACTATATATGCTTGTTAATATCAAATGTTGGGTTAGGCCTTGATGAGTGAACTTTTGTTAAGATTTTAGAGATGTGGTTCATATTGAATTAGCGTTTCTCTATGTCTGACCATATAATGAATGTGTTAAAATACTTGAGAATAAATGAATTGAAATATATTGATTGTTGGTTTGGTTTATCTTGATTTTTGATGGTTTAGTTTATTTGATTGTTGTTGGGTTTGGAAATGTTTGTACAAGTAAAGTATGGGTTAGGACATTTGAGGATGGCATTGTTGGATAAATGTCAAAGTTGGAATGAAAGTAAAGTAGTTAAACTTTAATGATTATTGAAATTGTATTCACGGCCTTAAACTTGTTCATCGAGTATTAAGCAATACTCGTTCGAATGTCGAACAACATATAAAAGGGCATGCATCCAAGTAAAGGGACATTAGTGTTTAGTTTCTCGGTAATATGGAGCAAAACGTCGAAGAGAATAAAAGAAAGATGAACAAAAGAAAAAGAAGAAGATGGGATGAGTTTCCATCATAGGAAATTCTCCCATCAAAGTAACTCTCAGTCATAACAGACATTCAAACATATGAATGTCAAATTCAAACGTCTAAATTCAAGAAATTAATTCTAATAATATTTTAGTTTAAAATGAGGTAATTCAGACACTTGCATTATTAAGTCAAAAATATGAATCCCTTGTTCATACATTTGATCCATTGTTGAATTATACAACTTGGTTGGTTTGGAATATGGAATTTTAGAAGTTCAAGTTCATTTTTGGACCCATGTGACGCTCAGAAGGATAGGAGTGACTAAGGAGCAATATGACGAGCTCGACAATGGTATGCCAAGACTCAAAAAACATGCGGTTGATGTTATGTGATATAAAGTTTGTGGTGAATCGAGATCTAATTTGATTCTTATTATGGTTTTACAAAGCCGTCCGGCAGTTTCGAGATGAGACAACTAGGTACTGAGGTACATGATTCCATATGATGTTGCGGAGTAGGTCTGTATTCCTTGGATACGGTCTTGGGATTTGATATTTATAGACCACTGGTAGAAGGGAGTGTGGTCGTCTCGATTTCTCGTGTTTGGTGACTTCACTTTAGAGATGTAGAGTTAGGGGTATGCCCTATGGACAATTATGTAGTTTGTTACATTTTTCTAACTCGATAACTAACCTTGTTTAAAATAAAAGGTGTTTTCTTTCTATAACATACTTAATATAATGTGTTATATTAATTATTTAATTAAAAGCATATTTAATGGAAAATCAATATATGGTATGTTATGTGATAGTAGTTACAATATGTTGTAATCATAAGCGATACATCATAATCAAATAAGCATACCATTTTAAATATTCCTAATTAAGATGTATCAAGACTGCATATTGATACATTCATTAAGATTAGGATACGTAACGCTCTCCAAATATTGGGCGGTCTGTTACTTATAGTGGCTGGAGGCACCAAGGGGTTATGTACCAATGGTTATTGGATAACTATGGAATGACTTACTCAATAGTTTATGTTGGTTAATATAACTAAGCTTAAATAAAAATATATCGATGTAACAATTTTTCACAATTCCCTCGACTTGAGAATACTATCAAGCTTCAATGTGGAAACTCTGCTTTGATTATAGTTAAATCATGATACAACGTCCATCAAACGACTATAGTTGGGTCGAGTGGAACCATCAGAATTGAAACACTATTCAAAAGAGAATTTGTCGTACCATTTGTATGAGGTTAGTATCACTATCAACTAAAGTCAACTCAAAATCAAAGTCCGTAGCCAGAGTAGTTTGGTTAATAATAAGTGTTATTATTGAACCAAGGACTTTATGTTTGGACTATAAACTTAAATATGGACAATATTGGAATTTTAACCATTACTAAATTTCATAAGTCCTAATGTGGTATAGTTTTGAAGAAAAGAATTGGTGTAAATAATTATCGTTGTCGGGTAACACTTAATAAAGTAAAATTGGATTTTACCAATGCTAAGTAAGCGATAAATTTGACCATAGTATCACAGTAATGTGTGAACGTTAATATTTGAATTGTTTGATATTTGACGTTGATCAGGTTGACATCCAATGGTCACACAGCTGAAGCATTGAATACACATGTTACTGCTTGAATTAATTAAATTATAATTGTTATAAATTAATTAATATTTATGAAATATTAATTATAAATTGTTTATTTTATACGTATTGCTTAATATTAAATAGTATGCATATAATAGTTATAAATACACTTATTGATATACGATATCGATACACATTTAAATTGTATTTAAGTGTATTAAATATTAATCGAGCTTGAAGTTATTTTGGGATCCATTTGTGGCTTGTAATAGTTGGCCATACGTAGACTAAAAGGGGCTGACCATTAGATTACTAAAGGGGTTATATTTTGAATTAAAAAATGAAGATTTAGTAAAGGAAGAATAATGATCTAGATCCTTATTTTTCTAACTGAGATCTCCATTATTTAATGACCTTTATCCGCACATTTTTTTCTTGACTTTTGCTTCTCCTCTAGACTGGATTAGGTTGTCTGTTTCCCTTCTCCATACCTCAAATTATCAAGCTCTAAAACAATAGATTAGGCACAATTCGATTGCCAGCGGTAGCTATATTCTGGAAGATAGCAACTTCTGGATACAGGATTCGATTCAGGGAGTTTTGTTCTTTGTTTCAAGGTGTAACAACTAGGCTTTGGTGAAAGGTACAGTTTCTTATTCATAACCACATATAAATGTTTATTATATTTATCATATTGTATTGCTAATTGATTAATCAATTATTATTACTAATCTATATATGTTAGTGTTGTCACATTGGACGAATTGCATAAATGTGTACATAAACTAATTTTTTTTATATCTACGCATACTTAGATACTCATGACAATAACTAAAAAACATTTTTTCAAATTATTTTAACAATAAATGATTTAATAATTGAGTACTAAGTTTGAATAATGTAATATTTAATTTTGCAAACTATTTGTTTACACTTATAATGTTTTCGGATTTAATAAAATAAATTTTTGTGTGTGTGTGTATATGTGTGTGTGTATGTGTGTGTGTGTGTGTGTATTTGTACGTAATATAAATATAAGCATATATTTTATGTATTACGTATATTTAGTTATGTAATTATTAAATTTATTTATATATAAATAATTAACACAAAATATTTAACATGAAATTATAATACAAAATAATATTAATAATTTTGGTTTCGTAAATTATATATATATCTATGTGTTTGTGTGTGCGTGTGAGTGTATAAGGATTTCGGTATGGAATCTAAAAATAAATTAAATGTTTTGTAAACATTAAGCCAAAATAATTAATAATTAATTTTTGGCCGTAAGCATGAAAGGTTGATGTGTGTGTAATTTTGTTTTAATTACTATGTAACGACCCACTATTTTGGACCATTCAAATTGACAATAAAACCACACATGTCAGACTTGAATAATTCAAAACAATAGTGCAAATAAATTTGGAGCAAATAAAATCAATCACAGAATCACAGACACAGAATATTAGAATAACTAACAGCGAAAATAAAAATACATAGTAGTTCATGAAGCTACTACAATACAGTCTCAAAACAAATACAAAATACCATAGTCTGAAACACAGATACAACAAAAGTCTGAATACATAAGTCAACTAATACATAAGCAAAGTTGAATAGGAAATAACTGAAATAGAAATAGATAGACAACTACATAGATAGATAAGTCTCCAGCAAATCTCTAGCTCCAAAGATGAATCCAAAGCTGTGATACTCAGGCTGACCGAGCGTAAAGCAAAACACAAAACACTCGAGTCAGGACATACATACTTATAAAATGTAAATCAACTCAAGTGAACTGCAATAGAAATACATCAATAACTTAAAGGATGCTTGGGATTGCCCATCCATTAAGGATCCGTTAAACTATCTACTATGTAGTAATATATGCTATTATAATAATGTCTAAAGTAAAGTAAACTATTTAAAAATAGCGTTAAGGCTTTACATTTTCCACCTTAACACATTTTATAGTGCCAATAGTCTATACAGTACCGTAATACCCCGTAAATTGGAGCTACCAGAGGATACTCCATAGGTACGACACAAATCAAACTCGTAGTAAGGCGCACTAGGGTAGGTGACATGGCACAACTAGGCAATGCCAAGGTAGATATACCAATTACGCATCCGGACTGTTGGTAACGCAAAGCCGCAGCAGTCACCCAACTCGAGCCACACTCCCGAATCAAGGGGTGCACTCAATCAATCACAAAGTAATAGAATGGTATACGATGGACTGTGTCCGATAAGAGGAGCTACCTTATTGGCCCGGAATCGCTCATGGTTTAGCCACCTTATGCCAACTCACGGAAGTTGGGTCCACGTAAATATACCTTAGGATCGTCGCCACCATCCTACTTCATTCTGGAATCTCCACCGCGTACACAGTTGTTAAAGTGGTTTTCGGTATTGACAGAGAGTATACGCATATCCGATCCCGGTCTCTTTAACAACCAATCGTTATTATAACCCGTGGTTATTTATTTCAAATGGTTTATATTTCAAATCAAAACATATTTATTCCAAAACCATTAAATCCGATGTCGTTATTCTTTCAAAAATAATATTCATTCCAAAGTTGTAACATTTCCAAATTCATTCACTTAGTTGTAACATTTTGAAAACATCATATTTTTTAGCAATCGTAGCACTTTGAAAATGTGACAATTTATACAGTAGCATTTCGAAAATGTTACATTGTTAGAAACAGTAGCACTTTATAAACATAACCTTAAAACCATAACATTTTGGAAATGCAACCAATTCTTTAATAATTTCAATTATAACATATTTAAAACATCATATATTATATTTTTACCATAGTTATTATATAAGATTTATTTTACTTTTCAAACTTATTTATTTGGATATTAATTAAACTATGATTTCAGTTAAATAAAATTTATCATTGAAATATCCAATTAAAACTGTATTTTCTCATATTAGGTTAGAATACATTATCAACCTAACTTATTATTATAACAAAGGAACTTATCATTTTATTTATTTAAAAATATCCATTTCATAAATAAAATATTATATTACTAGGTTAGGTTTAAAATTCCATATAATCAAATTAAATTATTAAGTTAAATTAAAATTTTAAAATTTCACTTTATACCATTTATCAATTTATAAAATTTTAACTTATAGAAAATCAGTATATATATATTAAATCATTTAAATCAAAATTTTAAGTTAAAAATTCTTAATTTAAAAATTCCAAATACTTAAAATTTTCCAGAAAATATTTATATTAAAATTTAACCACGGGTCTGTATAATATTTTCTAACCTAGGTCAAGTGAATACGGATATATATATATCATTTCAATCCGAAATATAAAAATTCCGGGTTTGATCATTTCAAACCCGCAATCCCAAGTCAAATAAAAAATCGCTCGAGCCTATCATTTCAGCTCATAACGATTTTTCCCTATTCTAAAGTCTGTTCGGGTATGTATCATTTCAACCTATAGTGAGGGAACTTGCTGTGTGAGAAACAGAAATATAAAATGAACAGTATAGCATAGCATATCATATCAGGCGATGAAACAGGTTTATAATCAGGTTATAACATCATATAATATCATATCACAGGCATATATGAAATTACTATCAATATGGCATATCACTATTACAATTCACAAGCTATCGATTCACTAGTTTATAAGTACGAAGTCGAGAGTGATAAACTCACCTTCTAAAGCTAGAGACGACAAATTCAAGACATAGAATCAAAATCCGAAAAGCACGACAAAGCACGAACTAGATTTGAGTAGGTTAAGAGCCAAGATTCAAATCTTGCAAACAAATGAAATACAACATATAAGTATACATTCAACACAAAAGAATAAAGCAAAAAATGTAAGAATATGAACAAAATGAAGTAAAGATGGCTTAACCAAGTCAAGTGGGCTCAGCCACTTCTCAAATAGACTTGACCATCATCAAACAAGGCTCGGCCACCTTGGTTTTTGAAGCAAGCATGCACGACCGTGGCAAGGTGAAGTGCACGGCTAGGGTAGGTGAAGAGATGGCATGAGGAAGACAAAGAGGCAAGGAAAATGAAAGGACAAGTGAATGGTCATGTGCACAAGGGTTCAGCCCTATGCAAACATGGCTCGGCCTATGGTGTTTGGGCTTGGTCAAGTGGTCAAGGCACCTGAAGTGGTACGACCTGGAGATGCAAGTGGTCACGGCAAGGGAATGGAAGGTGGTGGAATTGGTGGTGGCCGAAGCTAGAAAAGAGGAGAGGGGATCTAGATGGGCTCGGCTAGGGTTTCAAGCCTGGTTTGGTGATGGGATTTTGGGTCATGGTCACAACAATAGGTAGGGAATGATGGAGATGAGGTGATGGTCGGTCATAGGTGATGGTGTGGAGGAGGAGATGGTCGGCTATAGGGAGGAGAACGCCGAACTTTGCTTGAGAACAATCAAAAGAAAAGAAAAATGGAAAAAAAGAAGGTGATAACTTGCTGTATAAATTTGTTTCAGGAAGGTGAAAATGAGAAGACGAGAAGGGAAACAAAGTTTTGAACGTGAATGGTAAATAGAAAGGCATCTATTCACCTTGAAAAGGCATATACATGTCTCTTAGGAAAATACAAGCTCAATTGCAAAGCCCAAATCAAAACAAGCTCAACAACCCAATAGAAAATCAAAGCCCAAACCAAAATAAAATAGAAAATAAACATAGAAAAATAGACAATAAAATACTGAAAATAATTGCGTGTAAAACGCTGAATTTTACCAGATTTAAAAAGTATAAAATAGAATTTGACGAAACGAAAAGCAGAACGAATATCAGAATCAAATTCATCTTAAAAGAAAAAGATTGGAAATTTAACATTCAAATTTAAAATTTTCAAATGAAAGTCAAAGTTTGACCAAAGTTGACCAAATATAAATTTTTCAGAAAATCATTATTTTATTATATTTGGAAAAATAATTATAAACAAAATCCAAAAATACATTGGAAAATTCCAAAATTTCAAATTTTAAATGAATAAAAAATCAAAGTTTCAAATAAATTAATTTAAAATATTTGCTAAAATTATGGGTTGTTACATACTATTTATATTACAATATATATTTGCATGTATATATATATATATGTATTTATATATATTTGTGTATAATATCTTTAGAGTTATATATATGTTAAAAAACCTTTTGATTCAAGATATATACACACACACACAAATATATATACATATACATACATACATATACATATTATTATAATAAAGTTTGTTAAAAATTATTTTGTTAAATTAAATTTCAAAATAATTTGATAAATGTAGTTATACTTATTTTTATTTATATAAATGTATTATATGTTTTACTTATAAACTATATTTTATATTATAAAAAATTATTTTCACACATATATGCATAGTTTTATGCATACATATATACAAAAGGGATAACATATCCATTGCGGTGTAAATTCCAACATCTATATAAGGACATGTCAAACCATGCACACTTTACTATGTTGCACGTGCACTTACATACATGTGTAAACAATACACACAATTATATAATATAAATTTAAAATAAATAAAACATTATTTATAAATAAAATAAAATAAAATATTGATTTTATTTAAAACAAATTTAGATAAGATCTAAATAAATTTAGACTTCATAGGCCCAATAAGATCCAAAGGGACTAATTTTTTTTTGAAATTTACCTATATTCCTTCCCGCGTGTTGCCCCAGTTCCAACAATGGTATTAAGGCTCAGTAGCTTATATGGTCTAAATTAGTCATGTTAACATAGTTGGTAGGGCGTTTAGAAAGGTAGTGTTGAAGTTTGGGTTGTTAAGTAATCAAGTATCCTGCCCTATCGGGCTATCAGCTTCGCCCATATGGTTTTGTAAGCCTAAAGGCTGCCCCGAATAGAAAAGTCACAAGCTGAATTGTGCCTTAGGCTAATGTCAAAATTGTTTTGAAATTAAAATAAAGGCTTTACATTTAAAAGATAAATTTAAAATAAGAAAAGTATTATAAATGTTACAATATAGATTTTCAAAAAAACATTAAATTTAAATGAAATTTTTAATTTTAAAAGTTAAAGTTGAAATAAAATACATATTATAAAAGTTATAATATAAATTTTCAAAATGGTAGAAAATGTTATAAAATCAACTTCCAAAATATTATTTATTAATAAGATTAATAAAATAATTTAATTAATTAAATAATTTAATTATACACACACACATGTATAATATATATAATGATATATGTTATGTTTTGTTTAAGAAGGTATGAGTATGCATGATTGTATAAAAGAATTTTTGAAATTAATAAAATTTAATTAACATTGTTTAATTAAATAAATTAATTAAAAGTTAATTAATAAATTAAAGTACATATATATAAGATATATATGTATTACTATCTATGCTATTCGAGGCGGAGCGAAGCACCAAGAATGTCTTTAGAGTCCAAGCGGAGTTCGGGCGAAGCCTGGACGAAAATAAGCTCTCGCTACTTAAATTGATACTAGTTAATTTTTCATTAAGTAGCAATAGAAATAGTAACTACATATAATGAGAAACTCAATTAGTAATGATTAGGTCATCACTATTTATTATTGTAATATTAGTGATATATATATACACACACAATTAAAGTTTATCATCGATAAATTGAAAAAATAACAAAATCCTATTATAGTTTATAGTAGTAATAAAACATATACATAACAAAGGTTATACATAATGAAATTTATGCTATACAATGACTTCATAAAAAATACAATAATTGTGAATAATTTAATTTTTTCAATTGTTGTAAAACGCTCAACGTTATATTCCAAAATATTTATAATGGAATTTAAAATAAATCGATTAAGAGTTAAAGGAATAACCATTAAAATCATATCTCGAAGACGCGAAAAGTTAATGAGTAATTATTATTATATATTTATTTTTTTGATTAAAAAAATCAATTAAGCAAGCTTTGGAAAACACGAAAATTGCAGGTTTATTCTGAATTACAAAAAGTATATTTATTGAACAAATTTATATATATCTTGATATGAAAAATATAATGTGAAAACATGTTTTAAAATTATATTTGGAGATGTAGAAATTCAATAAATAAATAAAAATTGAGTCTTTTGGTGATATAATTTAGTCAAATTTAAAATGTTATAACAAAAAAACCTATTCTTTTAGCGCCTTAAGAGAAACCGAGCGCTCAAACGGCGCCATAGAAAAGGGGTGGAATAAAGCGCCTAAGGAAAAAACAGATCGCTAAAATTACCAAACAGCGCCCATCCGGTGCTCGGTGGCGCACTGGCGACGACCTTGACAACATAGATTACTATAAAGGTTATAGTCTATATATTCAATATAATATGTTATAATTGAATAATATAATAATTAATTAAAGCGTTAACTAATTAAATAAGATTTAATTAATATAATGTTATATGTAAAATATTATATAAGTTAAATAAAGTATAACTGTTTTTCAATGCAGACTGAAAATAGATAGTTTTATTTTAATATGGATATAATGAATATTCGTTATAAAATAGAACTATAAAGTGGTATTTGTTTTCATATCTAAAGTGATGCATTGGAAAATACAGAAGTGTCTAAAGTTATTTGCAATCATTTTGCGATTATAAACTAAGCCATAGTTTTGAAAACTAATTTTTGATCATATGATTATGAATCATATGGTACTAGTTAATTATATCTCAAATAATTAAGGACAAAACACTCATACAACACGTGCGTCATAAAAGCTGATAAACTCTTCAAATTGATACATATAGATATATGCAATCGTAAGTCTATTAATACCAAAATAATTCCATGTACTTCGTTATATTCATCAATGATTTATCACCAACATGAACTTGTGTATTTGATACACATGTAGTATGTCTATGATAAGCTCATAAAATATAAAATGGAAGTAAATAAAATAATGTGCAATTGAAAAAATAAAAATGATTCAATTTGATTGAATATGCGAGTATATTGTAAAGAGTTCCAAATGAACCTATAACGAATAAAGATTCAATCTCAAAAGTCACTCCTTCCTATGATACATAATGATGAATATATAAGAAGTAATCGAACTTATTTAAACAAAGTATGATTAATGGTAAATGAAGTTGAGTTAACTTCTTTTTATAAGATCAAATACTTAAGAGCAGTTGACGCAGCGGATTAAACAAAAACAAAGTAGATCGATGAAAGTAGCAATCGGTGGATTGATGAATACTGAAATGCCCAAATTCGTTGATCCGAAGATACCGAATTCTAGCTATCTCTGACATGTTGATCGCGCACGATACCGTGAAAAGAGATCTTCAATTCTTCGAGCATTGATCAAGCGCACTTGATTCCGCGAATCGCCTTCAACGATCGAAGATTCGAGCGCACTCGAATGTCGAAGGTGGAGATAGGAGATTACACTCAACTACCAATTTAATTGAAAGCACAAAGCTAACAAACAAGAATTTTATTCAAAAATCAACAACCTTACAAAATGACCACACATGCCTATTTATAGGTTACAACTCAATACGCCAAAACAGACAACACATAAGTCGGCCATGACTTACGACTTACCATAGGTCGACCACGACTTACGACTTACCATAGGTCGTCCACGACTTAGCATCAGTACAAAGAAAACAATACAGTACTTACAATTCCACACGTATAATACAACATATAGATCGTCTACGACTCAACATACACGACCTAAAAACAAACGACATAAGGAAATACAACTCAACGCTTTACAACACATAGGTCGGAAACGACCTAAGACTTCACGACTTAACACTTGAACGACTTATCAGCAGTGAGCGACTTAAAAGCATGCGGCATTGCTTCAGCAACTTAACTTAGGTCGGTAACGACCTAAAACATGTAACGACTTATCATGCAGACGACTTAAGAGATAACCAGCTTCATACGACCTAACTCTTAAGTCGGTAGATTCCTTAGGTCGTGACTCGGCACAGTTAGCTCGTTCGAGCGCCTTTCCCTTTAGCCCGTTAACTCGCGAATATCCACTAAGTCGTTATCGATCTTCACTAAGTCGTTGGAACGACTTAATGCACTTGTTAGGTCGGAGCTCGTGATCCTCGAACTCGTTAGGTCGCATACGACATAAAACTTCAACTTCCCACGACTCACCAAGATTTAGCCCGTTAGCCTCCTCCTTAGGTCGTACCCGACTTACCAACATGTTAGGTCGTACTCGACCTACATCTTCATCTTTCTGGGCTGCATCATCCTCCCCAGGTTGAGAAAAATTCGTCCTCGAATTTGCACTCTCTTTTTCCATACCAAACTCATTCCCATGATATGGTATAAGATGTTTAACATTAAACACATCAGACGTGTATACATCCTCCGGCAGCTGCAACTTATAAGCGTTTTCATTGATCCGTTTCACGATTGTTACAGGACCAATCTTTCGTGCTTTCAGTTTATTGTATGCTCCTACTGGAAAACGATCTTTCGTTAGTACAGCATATACTAAATCTCCTTCATTAAATTCAACGCTTCTTCGCCTCAGATCTGCAGATCGTTTGTACTTCTCATTCGCTTTCTCCAATCGTTACTGAACGATTTGATGACATTCTGTCAACCCATCAACAAAATCAACAGCTCGTTTAACCGTCCCCTTTGGTTGTGGTACTACCGTTAGGTCCAACGGTCCCCTTGGCAAACTTGAATATACAATCTGGAATGGACTGAAACCCGTACTACGATTCACTGCATGATTATGTGCAAACTCCGCTTGGCATAACTTCATGTCCCAACTCTTCAGATTATCTTTCACCACACATCGCAATAAATTTCCCAGCGATCTGTTAACCACCTCTGTTTGCCCATCAGTTTGTGGATGGTAAGCGCTACTAAAATTCAGCTTCGTTCCGATCATCTTCGACAAACTTAGCCAAAAATGACTCAGGAAACGAGTATCCTTATCCGACACAATAGATGCTGGCAATCCATGAAGTCGATAGATTTCTTTGAAAAATAATTGAGCAACATGAATAGCATCCGCCGTCTTCTTACAAGCAATAAAATGTGCCATTTTCAAAAATCGGTCAACCACCACATAAATGGAATCGTTACCATGCTGTGTTCTCGGCAACCCCAACACAAAGTCCATACTCACATCAACCCAAGGCTTAGTTGGAACAGGTAACGACATATATAATCCAGCGTTGGTCGCGGTTCCTTTCGAAACCTGACAGATATGACATCGTTCCACAAATCTCTCTACCTCCTTTCTCATCGATGGCCAAAAATAAGATTGTGAAATCAACTGTAATGTACGGTCTCTCCCCACGTGGCCTTCTTCATGTAGCTCCTTCACAATCTTCATTCTCAAACTACAATCAGGTATGCACAATCGATTTCCTTTGAACAGAAAACCATCTACCATCATAAACTCATCCGTCTCTCCCTCCTTGACTTTATCAACAAACTTTGCAAAGTAAGGATCCTCGACAAATAATTCTGGCAACACATCAAACCCCGTTACTTCAACCTTCATTGTTGTTAACAAATGATTCCTTCAGCTCAACGCATCTACCACACGGTTTGTAACTCCAGATTTATGCTTCACCACAAATGTAAATTGTTGCAGGTACACAATCCACGATGCATGTCTCGCTGAAATCATGTCTTGCCCTTGTAAATGCTTCAACGCCTCATGATCAGTGTAAAGAACAAACTCTTTCTGAAATAGATAGTGTCTCCAGTGTTTAATAGCTTGCGCAACAGCATAGAATTCCACATCATATGTACTATATCTCATCTTCGCTCCCGATAGCCTCTCACTAAAATATGCAATAGGACGCCCCCTCTGACTTAACACTCCTCCAATCCCAACGTTGGATGCATCAGTATGTAGTTCAAACACTAACTGAAAATCTGGTAACACTAGAATTAGTGCAGACGTCAACAACTCCTTGATCTTCCCAAAAGCATCCCCTGCTTCCTCTGTCCATGAAAACTGTTTACCCTTCATACAATCAGTCACAGGTGTCATCACACTACTAAAGTGTGGAATAAACCTTCGATAGAATGAAGCCAACCCGTGAAAACTCCGAACCTCCGTTATCGTCTTGGGTTGCGGCCAATCTCTGATAGCTTCAATTTTACTTTGGTCCACCTGTATTCCTTCTTCCGATACAACATACCCTAGAAATAAAACACTATGCGTCATGAACACGCATTTCTTCGTTGCAGCATAAAACTGTTCCTGTCGCAGTACCATCAACACTTCTCTCAGATGTTGCAAGTGTTCCTCTGCACTTCCACTGTATATCAGAATATCATCAAAATACACCACTACAAACTTCCCAATGAATGGTCTAAAAATCTGATTCATCACCCGCATAAATGTACTCGGTGCATTCGAAAGACCAAACGGCATGACCAGCCATTCATACAATCCTTCCCTCGTCTTGAATGCCGTCTTCCATTCATCTCCCGGTCTGATTCGAATTTGATGATAACCGCTCTTCAAATCAATCTTCGAAAATATAGTAGCGCCGCTTAATTGATCCAACAAATCATCAAGCCTCGGCATCGGAAATATATATCTCATTGTAATCTTATTTAATGCCCGACTATCGGTGCACATCCTCCATGAACCATCCTTCTTTGGTACGAGTAATGCTGGTACAGCACCTGGACTCAAACTCTCCTGTATTCGTCCCTGTTCAAGCAATTCTTCCACTTGCCTCCTTAATTCTTCATGTTCCTTCGGACTCATCCGATAATGTGGTCTGTGCGGCAACATTGCTCCCGGAACAAGGTCAATTTGATGTTGAATGTCTCTTAGTGGCGGTAACTCCTTTTGTAACTCATCTGGAAATACATCCTCAAATTCTTTCAATACTGGTTTCACTTCTTCTGGAATTTCAACCTCTTCACTGCTCTCATGCCCAATTAACAAGAATACTTCCGGCTCTTCTTAAACCTCCTCAACAAACTCCTTCAAAGATAATAAAGTTTTCATCTCTTCAATCTCCTCCAGTTTGTTTTCTTCTTGTTGTCGCTTCTTAGGAACCAAAGTGATTTTAGTACCTTCAAACATGAAACTATAACTGTTGTTTCGCCCATCATGTTGCACTGCACTATCATATTGTCACGGTCTCCCCAGCAACAAATGACAGACATCCATATCTACAACATCGCACCAAATTTCATCTTTGTATTTCTTCCCAATCGAAAATTTAACACAAGCCCTTCGTCCAACTTTTACCTCACCACCCTTCCTTAACCATGCTAACTTGTATGGTTTAGGATGTTTTTCAGTTTTTAACTCCAACTTCTTCACCGCTTCTGTAGAAATAATATTGTCACAACTTCCAGCATCAATAACAAACTTGCAAACTCTTCCTAGAATAGTGCATGTAGACTGAAAAATGTTATTCCTCAACCAACTACTTTCCTCCTCTTGCTTTGGGGTCAAACAACTTCTCCTCATCATCAATGAATACCATTCATCTCCCGACAACAAGTCTTCCTCCTCCACTGGTAATGAATTAGAACATTCAGCTTCTTCCTCCTCATCCTCAGCTTCCGCAACCATCACTCGCTTCTTAGGCTTTGGACACTCATTGCTTTTATGACCCATCTCTTGGCAATTATAGCATTTGAAACCATTGTTAACCTTCGCCTTCTCAACCTCCTTCACCATTGGCTTATTGACAGACTTAGGAACATTAGGACTTCCACTAACACCCTTCACTTGATTGTTGGAATTAGTAAACACACCACCACCTCGTCGTCCCTGTTTCTCCCAAGCCAGCGCCTTCTGGTGTGCTTCCGCTACAGATCTGGGATCAAACATGTTTACCATGTCTTGAATCTGCATACGCAATCCTCCAACAAACCTAGCTGTTAATTGTTCCTCTGTCTCCATGATATCGTTCCTTGCAATCAGTTGATAGAATTCATCAGCATAGTCATTAACAGACTTCGTTCCTTGCCTCAAGTTTTGCAACCTCTGATACATAAGCGACTGATAGTTATAAGGTAAGAATGTGGCTTTCATCATTTTCCTCATCTTTTCCCATGATTCAACCTTTGACTTCCCCATCCGTTCACGTGTAAGTTTGGTTTGCTGCCACCACGCCAAAGCTCTACCCCTCAACCTTGCAGCAACCAACTTTACTCTACGATGTTCTGGAACTTCTTTGAAGTCAAAAATCTCCTCCACATTAGACAACCAATCCAGAAATTCCTCAGCTTGCATACCTCCTTTGAATTCTGGAATTTCAGTTTTCATTCTTGATTCCCAACGTCGATCATCCTCAACATCCCGATACTGACGTCGTCCCTGATCTCGATCTCGGAATTGAACACTTCCCCTGTCACCGTCAAACTCCTCGTCAAAATCTGATGTATATTGTTGTCTTTCCCGTCCACCCACATCTCTTCCACTTCCACTTCTACCACCAACATCCCTCCGATCTATATTCCTTCTATCACGATCATCATCATTCCTACTACGGTTATCAGCACTTCTATGATCATGATTTTCTCTCCTCTCCCGGTTTGAATGTGGCGAAACTCTACTTCCTCCATGGATTGATTCAGGTGAATTTCTTCTTCTACTTTGATTCAATTCAAGCATCATTCTCTCCAGTCTACCAATACTTTCATCAAATTTTTCATGCATACGTTGCTCCATTTGATCGGCCTCTTCCCTTCGATACAAGGCTTCAATATTTTGATGGCGGTTAGCTCTCCTCGGCGGCATGGTTCAAACTCCTCAAATACTTCAATTCTCGGCTAGAACAATGAAATGATGTTCGATCTATATTCTTACTTAGCTCGGCTCCTCACTTCAAGCTCGGCTAACACTTCAAACTTCAAAATTCGTCAAAGAATTGGCTCCAAGACTCGATTTAGCTATGATTGGCTAAAACAAGCTCTGATACCAAACTGACGCAGCGGATTAAACAAAAACAAAGTAGATCGATGAAAGTAGCAATCGGTGGATTGATGAATACTGAAATGCCCAAATTCGTTGATCCGAAGATACCGAATTCTAGCTATCTCTGACATGTTGATCGCGCACGATACCGTGAAAAGAGATCTTCAATTCTTCGAGCGTTGATCAAGCGCACTTGATTCCGCGAATTGGCTTCAACGATCGAAGATTCGAGCGCACTCGAATGTCGAAGGTGGAGATAGGAGATTACACTCAACTACCAATTTAATTGAAAGCACAAAGCTAACAAACAAGAATTTTATTCAAAAATCAACAACCTTACAAAATGACCACACATGCCTATTTATAGGTTACAACTCAATACGCCAAAACAGACAACACATAAGTCAGCCACGACTTACGACTTACCATAGGTCGACCACGACTTACGACTTACCATAGGTCGTCCACGACTTAGCATCAGTACAAAGAAAACAATACAGTACTTACAATTCCACACTTACAATACAACATATAGATCGTCTACGACTCAACATACACGACCTAAAAACAAACGACATAAGGAAATACAACTCAACGCTTTACAACACATAGGTCGGAAACGACCTAAGACTTCACGACTTAACACTTGAACGACTTATCAGCAGTGAGCGACTTAAAAGCATGCGGCATTGCTTCAGCGACTTAACTTAGGTCGGTAACGACCTAAAACATGTAACGACTTATCATGCAGACGACTTAAGAGATAACCAGCTTCATACGACCTAACTCTTAAGTCGGTAGATTCCTTTGGTCGTGACTCGGCACAGTTAGCTCATTCGAGCGCCTTTCCCTTTAGCCCGTTAACTCGCGAATATCCACTAAGTCGTTGCCGATCTTCACTAAGTCGTTGGAACGACTTAAAGCACTTGTTAGGTCGGAGCTCGTGATCCTCGAACTCGTTAGGTCGCATACGACATAAAACTTCAACTTCCCATGACTCACCAAGATTTAGCCCGTTAGCCTCCTCCTTAGGTCGTACCCGACTTACCAACATGTTAGGTCGTACTCGACCTAAATCTTCATCTTTCTGGGCTGCATCAGCAGTACACAAGGTTGGGATTAAATTCATCTAAAGAATAGTTTACAAAATTATATGAGATAAGGGTTTATAAGAAATCCTAACATATCCTAGGCTACGTAGTTGGCAGGCTGTGCGAGTCTAAAGACTGCACGTAATAATTATACTTGAGTGATCTTGTATGAATCGTCCTAAAAGAATTTTGGAATGATAGTCATTGGAAGACCAATTTATGTTTTAAACATAAGTATAGTAAACTAAATACTAAATCAGTTTTATATATAAGACAGATCATAAAATGTTTATAAATATCCATTCTGTTGAAGTGAGAAACAATTATTGTTTCAGGAAATACCAACTTCGTAGTGAAGCAATTTCTTTTAGAAATTATTAATAGAAAAATGGATTTAGATACGATCCAAGGATAAAAATGATTATGAGGAATGAAATGAAATTAACTAAAAATAAAATGAATACAACTCATTAGAATGTCTAATAAGTAATTTTACACATTAAAGAGAAACTATGGGTTTCTTATTAGTGTCAAGTATAGAGAATCCTCAGTTGTCAATTAAACCATTAAGTGTATAGACTGTACAAGATGTATGATGGGAAAATCTGAAATGGATACCAAATACATTATTAAATATGATTTTGATACTTGTACCTAAAGGAATATGATCCATCGGTCGTAATGTGTCTTTAAGAGAAAGATAAATGCAGTTGGAATATAGTAAGCAACATTGATAATAACAGCATCATCAATTTCAATTGTCGAAATTGACATAACAGATTCACTATTCGATGTGATCAAGTTAATTTGGATTTTACTCACATTATTTTCTCTTGACATGACTGTGTTTTGCTACATATGCGTTGAAATAGAAAAGTATAAATAATGATTTAGAATAGACTGTTTGCACATAACAACCAAAGTATCTCAAAGTTAGTGGGAGCAATATTGAGTTTGTGGGTTTTTGGATATGATCCAAGAACATATACAAAAGAATCATTCAACAACCAAGCATAATAGTTGAACAAGTGTTTGGATAGAAAGATCAAATAGTTTGATTTTTATTCAAAATGGAGAGGAAGTGTGTGTCTGTGTAAACCCGGATTTTTTAACATCTGTTAATTGGGGAATTAACTGATTTTAATTATCAGAATATTAATTTTGATTTATCAAATAAATAAATTTTCTGATGATAAATACCTGAATCTATATAGTGATCTAAAAATTATATATTTGGGGTTTGTAAAACAGCTGGGTATGTATAGATTGATAAATATTCTAGAAATGTGTATATATATATAAACTCCATCATTTAAATTAAGGTAAAATACCCATAAATATATATATATAGACAAATATATACAAATTTTATGATGTTGAATATATATATAGAAGTATATATATACAAGTATATGAATATATATATATATATATATATATATGTATGTATGAAAATTGGTATAGTAGAAGAACATACATATATAAGGACAAAATGGACATAAGTAAATACATGAAGAATATGTATAAAATGTATGTGTATAAATGTATATATGGCAATTAAGAAGTATACAAGCTTATGATATTTAAATGTATGAACAAGTATAAAAGTGATTTACAATGTGTATGAAACAAAAGTAAAACATATGAGATTAACCATGGTAAAATATACATGAATATTTGTATGTACATAGGAATGAATATGTGTAAACAAAAGGGGAGACAACATTTAAATCCCAGCACACAAAACATATAAACAATGTCAGCAGCAGAAAAACATAAGATCAGGTCAAAACAAAATCTAATCAAGTCATATATTTTCAAAAGAAAGAGAAAAAAAAGAAAAACAAACAACAAATATCAGCTTTGGCTTGCCCTGCAAGCCTTATCCCTGTCTTCATTTATCAGGTTCGAACAAGCTAAGTATGACAACAGATAAACATTTCTTTCTTCTTCCAACTTAAAACAAACTGCCATTACAAACTAAAAAAAAGAGCCTGTAAACATTTTCAAAACCAGAAAAAAAATATCAAAGCTTGGATCATCTCAGCTAGCAAAATAATCTCATCTCAGATTTAAGCAGGATCAATTCAACTAAGTATAAATCAGGAATCAAGAATCAAGTCGAGTTCCAAAGTTTCAAAAATCTGCTCTGTTCAAACAAAATTGTGAGTAACTTTGAAACTTTTGGTACATCTTGAAGTTGTATGGGATGATCTTTGAAAAATGATGTGAACTATGCTGTGCATGTTGTTTTATAACGATTATAAGTATATATATGTGTGTTAATAATTATATACATGATGGGAACATGGAAAGTAAATCTCTGTTCAATCTGAAATAGTGAATAAACTTGAATTCAAACTTGGTTCAGGAAGTAAATTATTTAAGTAAAATTTGATGAATGTTAACATAAATGTATGCCTGATAATTTTAAAATGAATGCATGTAAATATACATTTAAGTACTTGTGTAAATGTCTGCATAACAGTATATATATGTTCTGTTCTTCTTATACAAGCTTCTAAGATGTTCCAAGTCGAATTTTTTTCCCTGATCTCTTTTAGACTTAGATATATGAATCGATTATGTTTATAACAACAAGGATTAAGTTTTAAAAATAATTGTAAAAATAGAAATTGAATACAGTTTTCACTAGAACATAATTATTACAGTGAAATACATATATATGTTAAAAATCAACAATCTCAATTTCGGATTTGGATTGCATGGATGTATTCGTGGTTGAAAATCACGATTTTTAATATGAGTATCATGATTTTTAGTTTGATAGTCAGTGGGAATTTTCGAGCTGAACAGTTTGGACATTTCGGTAGATTGCCGTTGATCAAAGGTGAGGTGAGCGTTGGGGTTTGGTCGGAAGGTAGGTGGTAGCAAGGTGGTCTCTGGAAAAATGTTGAGGGGATTTATAATTGGCCATGGTGGCCAGGGGACAGCGTGATAGGGTTTGGAGTGCTATTTGGTTGTGTTGGGTAGTCGAGATGATTCCGGCGTCGATGGATCATCGGAGGCACTCGCGTTGGGAGAAACAATGTTGGGGTTCGAGACGAAGCTCGGATGTGGTTGGCAGGGGCTCTCGAGGTCAAGTTCATCGGCAATTGGGAATTTTCCATCGATGCTTTGGTTTCTGGTATACTCGAATTTGTTCGATTTCGTCACACAGCAAGCTCGACGAAGCTGGGTGGTCGGGACATTGGCAAGGGTCGTTGGCGACTTGTAGGTATCGTCGGAGGTGATCGGAACGGAGGCAGTTGCGTGTGCATGTGCATGGGAGCAATGGTGTCTGGGTGTTGTTTTGAGTTTGGGGAAGAACTGTCTTCCTCGGGAACGAACTCGAAGTAGGCAAGGTTTGGCTCGAAGGAATTAGGTAGCGGGTTTTCTCGTGTTTGAACTCGAGAAATTTGAGTTTGTCTCGGGTTTTATTGATTTTGGCTCGGGAACATTTTGTTTCCAGATTTTAAACCTGTTCAGATTTTTAAACAGTAAATGAGTTTCAAAATTTAAAGCAAAGCTAAATTTTAAACAAAGTTTTTAACCAGTTTTAAAGATGTATGAAATGTTGAGTTTAGAGAATGTTGTTAAACAAGTTTAAGTTTTAAAAGAATGTATTTTAAAAGTTTTAAATTTTGTTAAAAAAATAGTTTTGGTTTATATAAATATTACATTAAACAAATTTTTGTAATTTGTCCTTGAATGTTTTCAAGTAAGATGTAATCGATGAAATTGAAATGTGTTTAAATTGAAAGGTATTTAACTTTAATAAATTAAAAGATATGATTTTGTATAAACCAAATTCAAGCTTTTAAATTTAACTTTAATTTAAATGGTAGGTAAGAGTTTAATGTAGTAAATGGGTTATGTTAATTTAATCAAGTTTATTAATTAAAGTAATTAAGGTATAATTACTCAATTAACTAAGATGATTAATTTAGGATATTAAATTAAGATAAATTAATTTGTGAAATTAATTAAAGGTAGTTGATTACATAATTTAGGATTGATTAATCTAAGTAATTAAAGGATTAAGGAATAATTAAGTAATGGATGTAATTAGAGGTAAATTTACTTAATATTAGAAGGAGTATTAAGGGTAATTACTAAATGAAGTAATTAAAGAAATTAATTACTCAATGTAATTAATTAAATTAATATGGTTAATTAAAGTTAATTAATTAGTTAATTAATTAAAGAGAATTACTTGATGAAAGCAATTAAAGGTAAATTACTTAAGGGAAGTAATTAAGGATTAATTAGTTTGAGTAATTAATTAAGGATAATAAATCATTGTTAATTACTTTATAAGAGTAATTAAGGGATTATTTAATGTGATGGGTGAAGGTTAATTAATTTTTGTAAGAGTAAATTTCTTATTTTAATTAAAGGATAATTAGTAAATGATGATTAATTGAGATGGATAGTTAAAGGATGATTAATTAATTGTGTTGTAATTAATTAATGTTAAGTAAAGGTAATATAAGTGATTACAGTTAGTAATTAATTTAATTAGAGAAAAATTAAACTGATTTTTTTTAAAAAGTGATAAATCTCGTTTATGAATGATTGAATGATGTTAAATGCCTTGAATTGGTTGATATCTCTGATATGAAATGTTTTATGAGATGATATGTTTGGGTGGACAGTGATAATGTGGTTAAATATCAATAATGAATTGCTGTGTAAAAAGTGACATCCTGTATTTAAAGTTGAATTGTATTTAATTGAATAACTTGGGTTAAGATGACATGAGATTCGAAGAGACCGGAGTCGGGTATCAGTAAATACCCGTAACCACTTCGATTTGTAATCTACAAATTTTTTATAAATCGTATATGTGGTATTAAACAGGCTGGAATGGAATGAATTGTGTAATATGGATATTTAACCTAAAACTGTTGTGTGATAATAATTGACTATGAGAACTCGTAAAAGGGTACGAGTTACCTTGATATTCACATATGTTATAGCTTGGTATTTCATGTTATATGGATTTACTCATGCTGGTTTCCAGCCTACTCGGGTGTTACTTTGATGTAATGCATGTGTCAGACCGAGTATTACAGATTTCCAGGTTAGGACGTTCTAGAGCTTAGAAGACGAGCTGGATGGCATGAACGTATGGAGTGTTTCCGCTGTGATATATTACTGTTTATCTGAGACATGTTGATTTTAACTGTCCAGTGTATGTATAAATGTTGTAACTCTGATGTATTGATATAAATTAACAGATATAGTATTCTTTTGTATAACTGTTATTATTTGATATTATATTTCATCCGCTGCAAATGTGAGAATCTGTGTTGTGTTTCTGTTTCTTCTTCTTCTATCTCTTTCTTCTTTCCTAACTATCTGGAATTTTCGGGATCGAAAATTCCAGGTTGTTACAGTTGGTATCAGAGCCAGGTTAAGCGAGAACCTTGGCTCTGGAGGGTATACTCATAAGGATAGGGTCAATAGTACCCTAAAATGAGTTGAGTGTAATATATATATGAGAGAACGTACTTGTTATTTTTTTATATAAAGATTTTAAATGGTTTTAAAGGTAAATGATTTTGTATAAAATTATATTTTGATATGTAAAGCAATATTCTTTCTAATAAATATTAAGATAATTAGTTGTTAAATTTATTGGAATTGAATTAAATAGTAATAGAAATACAACCAAATTGAAATTAAATAAAAGTAAGTTTGAAATGGATTTGAACTGAAATTAAAATCTTGAATCTTGAGAAAGAGTTTTAAATAAGATGAATTAGAATTGGTTTCCAGATATGATAACCTTGGAAATAATCATAAATGATTATTGTGGTTAATAATGAAATGCTTTAGGAAAGTAAAACGTCTAGGTAAATGTGACTTATACAATTGAACTGAAGATGATCTAAATTGTGAGGTTTTAAATCTGGGTTTAGAATTGAATTTTTTTTCAAAGTGATAAAGGAATTTGTTTTGGATTCAAAAACCAAAGGTGGATCAAAATTTAAGGATAACTTGGTGTGTAAAAGAAATAATATGTATATATGGGGAATATACATAATATCAAAAATAGTTTGAAACAAACTTTAAATGTTGAGTTTTAAATTTGGAATGAGATGTGAAACCCAAGGTGATAAGTTTTGAACCTGTAAAATTATTAATGTGAAGTTGAAATTTGAGATGGAAATTGAAAATGGATGGATGTTTTTGAGTAATATCATCCTATTGTTATTAATAATCCTAAAATTGTGGATTGGATTTGTGTAAATGAATGAGGAATGAAGGGTGGTAATATATCCATTATTGTGATAACAGGGAAGTTAAACTTTAATTTGAAATTACTTAAGTAATTTTGATTTTAAAGATAAAAATTAAACTTGAGAAAATGAGATCACTTTGAACATTAAGATTTGAATGTTTAAAATGAACATGTAAACTGAAATGGTTAAGGATTGGTTCCAAGATTGAATTCGGGTAATAAATTGAATTTCGAAGATTAAATTGTTTAAAAGGGGGTTTGAATTATTATTTGAACCTAGAAATAAGTTTATGTAGAAGTAAAGGTAAATTAAAATGGAATTTTGAAATTTGAACTCAGAATTAAATGGTTAGGCTGTTAAATTAAAAGTAAAGGTTAATTTGATTTATGGGATTAAATCAATATTTGAAATAATAACTAGAATTGGTATAATTCGAGATGGTTTAAAGTGAAATGAAATAGAAAGTTAATTGGAAATTGGCAATTGATTGGAAATGGAGATTGGGAAGTTGAACAGTTTGGCTCTGGACTATTTTAAATAAATTATTTTGATATACCCTATTTTAAATCCATTTTCCTAACTATTTACTATGCAACTTTTCTTTTTAAATTCCAAGACTATCTTATATTTATTTAGCAACTACTTTTGGAACTATTTAACAATTTTACAACTGATTTATAAACTGATTACTATTTTTCAACTATCTTACAATTACTTAACTGTTTACAGCTATTTTACAAACTAATAATTATTTTTCAACTACTTATCTATTTTTAATTTTTTCAAGCTATTTTCTAAATATAAACTGGTCGGAGTTCAAACTGTTATTGTTTAAATACCCAACTGAGATAAGAATTGAAGTGATAATCCAAATGGGGATTAAGGCAAACGTGAATAAGTGAATAAAATCAAAGTGAGGATGAATAGAAAGGAAATTGATTTAACTGATAATCAATGAAGATAAATACGTAGGATGTACGTATATTATTTTATTCGCATAGTGATTTGATCCAGATTCGAGCTCAGAATTTCGAGATAGTATTATCGATCCGAGTTGGGATATTTCGCTCGATATGGATTTTTGATTGGTTCTGGATATTCTCTATCATAGTTGTGACTATGCAAGGAGAATGACGGTTTCTGATCAAGAAACCAGCTCAGGATTTTATGGCGAACCTGGATATGGATTTTTGATTGATTCTGGATATTCTCTATCATAGTTGTGACTATGCAAGGAGAATGACGGTTTCTGATCAAGAAACCAGATCTGAGTCCGCACTAGGAAGTCGGGTGAACAATACTAGTTCGGAAGTGAAATTGTGTGATCGAGTGAGCGATCAGATTGATATTACATACGAATGATATGGGGACATCGTACAGGTTTGAATAAAATTGATATTGAAATTTGTGGATAAAAACTATAAATGATTTTTGAAATTGAAAGTATATTTTGTGAAATATATGATGAAATAAAGTGGAAATTGGATATTCCTATGGTTAAAATTTACTTTATGAAAGTAAGTAATTTGGTAAATGACTTTACAAAAAGAGTAATCAAATTTGAATATTGATTTGGACTAAACAAACATATATATCTTTGTTATATATGGAAAACTCCCCTTGTTGAATCTATTGCCAGAAGAAAATGATTTTTGAATGTATTTGAGGTATAAAAGTGAATTTATACAAGTATGAGGTGATTCAAAAAAATTTCCCAAGTTTATTATATATATATATGTATATATATAAAGAGATTTTGTGAAAATGATTTTGGAAAATGGTTTTGGAAACCTATGGCATTTGGAAAGGCTTTTGATTTTTGGGTAAAATCAATATTGGAATTTGGAAAGCCTAGTTTGTGAAATATCGATTTTGGAAATCGATTTTGTAAAGGAGCTTTATATGAAATTCATACTAGGTGTATGATTTGTAAAATACTATATGTGTATAGTATAGAGTATTTTGAGATTGGCTCTGGGAAAAAGGCGCTCCCTTGAAATGAACTTCTCAGGAGTGCCATAGGGTGGCACTGCCTTGAGCCTCAAAGAGGGAGGTTCTAAAGTTGATCCTGTGAGGAGTCCGAACAAAACTAGTTCCTGAGGATTATTGTGTAGCGAAAGTCGAGGGGCTGGTGCCTACAGAGGCATTTGGGTTATGCTATGACGACAGTGTAACTCGATGTCACTGCGATCTACTGCAGACCATAGCGAAAGTCGTGTGTGCCGCTGAGAGCCAACAATCTACGTTTGATTTTATATCGGTAGACTGCGACCTATGTTAGAGTGGAGAAGTTTCATTTTGACAGCGAAAATCGTGTGTGCCGCTGAGAGCCAGCAGTTACATGGACTTTTGCTGCGACGGCAACGTAACCCTAGAATGTAACTGCGATCTGTTGTGGGTTCCATGGCGTAATCGAGGGGCGTGGAGACCTACAGTTACATGGACTTTTGCTGCGATGGCAACGTAACCCAGGATGTAACTGCGACCATGGATGGGGGTGATGATTTCCAGAGCATTCTCACCAAAGATATTTCCTCTATTTTTAAAAACTGTTTTCTATATTTTCAATAAAATTATTTTCCAAAGTATTTTCACTGGGTGTTGGAAACGAGTTTACCGAGTACTTATAGATTTTCAGTCCTACGCCTGATCAATGTATGACCGAATTTCTGTGAGAACAAGGATGGACTTGTCGAAACATCAAGTATAAAAATATTTTATAAAAACTATTTTGGAATAACATTATTTAGATATTTAAAGGTGTTTTAAAAACAGTCAAAGGATATTTATCTTATTTTAAGCATTTTCATAAATTCTGGCTTCGTTCCTTTTCGAGGACGAAAAGTTCTAAAGGGGGGAGGAATGTGACGACTCGGATTTTTTAACATCTGTTAATTGGGGAATTAACTGATTTTAATTATCGGAATATTAATTTTGATTTATCAAATAAATAAATTTTCTGATGATAAATACCTGAATCTATATAGTGATCTAAAAATTATATATTTGGGGTTTGTAAAACAGTTGGGTATGTATAGATTGATAAATATTCTAGAAATGTGTGTATATATATATAAACTCCATCATTTTAATTAAGGTAAAATACCCATAAATATATATATAGACAAATATATACAAATTTTATGATGTTGAATATATATATAGAAGTATATATATACAAGTATATGAATATATATATATATATATATATATGAAAATTGGTATAGTAGAAGAACAAACATATATAAGGACAAAATGCACATAAGTAAAATACATGAAGAATATGTATAAAATGTATGTGTATAAATGTATATATGGTAATTAAGAAGTATACAAGCTTATGATATTTAAATGTATGAACAAGTATAAAAGTGATTTACAATGTGTATGAAACAAAAGTAAAACATATGAGATTAACCATGGTAAAATATACATGAATATTTGTATGTACATAGGAATGAATATGTGTAAACAAAAGGGGAGACAACATTTAAATCCCAGCACACAAAACATATAAACAATGTCAGCAGCAACAAAACATAAGATTAGTTCAAAACAAAATCTAATCAAGTCATATATTTTCAAAAGAAAGAGAAAAAAGAAAAAGAAAAACAAACAACAAATATCAGCTTTGGCTTGCCCTGCAAGCCTTATCCCTGTCTTCATTTATCAGGTTCGAACAAGCTGTATAACAACAGATAAACATTTCTTTCTTCTTCCAACTTAAAACAAACTGCCATTACAAACTAAAAAAAAAGAGCCTGTAAACATTTTCAAAACCAGTAAAAAAATATCAAAGCTTGGATCATCTCAGCTAGCAAAATAATCTCATCTCAGATTTAAGCAGGATCAACTCAACTAAGTATAGATCAGGAATCAAGAATCAAGTCGAGTTCCAAAGTTTCAAAAATCTGCTATGTTCAAACAAAATT
The DNA here is from genome assembly GCA_030737815.1 of Allium fistulosum. Taxonomy (NCBI): domain Eukaryota; kingdom Viridiplantae; phylum Streptophyta; class Magnoliopsida; order Asparagales; family Amaryllidaceae; genus Allium; species Allium fistulosum. The sequence continues at coordinate 245,253,086 of CM060902.1, forward strand.
GTGAGTAACTCTGAAACTTTTGGTATATCTTGAAGTTGTATGGGACGATCTTTGAAAAATGATGTGAACTATGCTGTGCATGTTGTTTTATAACGATTATAAGTATATATATGTGTGTTAATAATTATATACATGATGGGAACATAGAAAGTAAATCTCTGTTCAATCTGAAACAGTGAATAAACTTGAATTCAAACTTGGTTCAGGAAGTAAATTATTTAAGTAAAATTTGATGAATGTTAACATAAATGTATGCCTGATAATTTTAAAATAAATGCATGTAAATATACATTTAAGTACTTGTGTAAATGTTTGCATAACAGTATATATATGTTCTGTTCTTCTTATACAAGCTTCTAAGATGTTCCAAGTCGAATTTTTTTCCCTGATCTCTTTTAGACTTAGATATATGAATCGATTATGTTTATAACAGCAAGGATTAAGTTTTAAAAATAATTGTAAAAAGAGAAATTGAATACAGTTTTCACTAGAACATAATTATTACAGTGAAATACATATATATGTTAAAAATCAACAATCAATTTCAGATTTGGATTGTGTGACGCCCCACCTCTATACCCACGCTAGACAAGAACATTACGGTGTAATGCTGTCAACTAGCACGGAGAATAAGGCTGTTGAGGAGCGACCATCCGTGTAATTGCTTTGTGCGAGCACCGATATGTCAGATAGTATAACATGCATTTCATTTTTGGAGGAAATCCGACATACCGATACAAACTCAAAGCTACTACACAGTGGCTATAATAGTTTAGGACAATAAATATAAAAATAACACAGATAGAACAAAAAGTCTTATATATATAATAACTGATGTCATTTACAATACATTTGACACAATACAAATGATACAACTATAACTGTCGACTCTGGAAGTTGTATATATACAAGTACATTATCGACTAATATACATGAATACATATCAACCTAAAACAATTCACTGACTACTACAAAAAGACGAAGACCACTTCAAAAGATATGAAAAGTCTTCATAGCTCGAACGACAACCCAAAGCAAGAAATCTACAACCTGAAATAACTCGGGTCTGACCTGAGTATTAAATTCAAAAGAAAATAATACACGGGCCAGTCTAATTCAAACTCAGTTATTAATGCACAGAAGCAATAATAATCAAATATCAAATAGACGACAGTCATAGAAATCTCGTATATCCAACTCTTCGATAAGAGAATCGGATAACGTCAGATATAACACTAAACAGTGTTAAGCAGCAATCAGCAGATTTAAATCATCAACAAAGATAAGTGAAAAGGATTATCAATGAAGATAATTGAGAAAACAACAGAATTGTCTAAACGGCAATTAACAACAAAAATCACCCACTTAAACCAAATCAAAATACAATTTCAAAATATTGAATTGGATACACAAAACAATTAAAACAATTGAAATATCACTTAAAAATGTCAATTCCGGTAGGGCTGCAGTACACGCACGCGTGTACTGCCTCGCCACTACAGCACGTGAAACATGCAAAAGATCAGGAAATGCACAATGAAAGCTTACAAACGAACACAAGGTCAAACCCAAAATACCGGGTTCAACACAAGCGCAATAAAATAATGTCACAACTTTCAGCACAAGGTCAAATCCGAATTATAAGCTGGATTCAACATAATGTACAAATCAATGTACAAGTATAGGAAAATGGTCAAAGCATCTAAACAAGTCTCGACCAAAAATCAGTGACTCAAGTCAGTAATAGCAAGCAACATAATGGTCAAAACGACTTCAGTGAAGCTGCAGTGACTCGAAGAAATTAATCAACCCAAATCAATAGAAATGAACACAGTGGCAACAGAGGTGTACCCAACAAAAGTGTACAAAGTACAACTACTTCAATGACACAGACACAGAAGTATCAATGACACAGACAAATGCATAGTGAAGCCTGCAAGCACTTCAAACTCAACAACAACAAAATGCACAGAGGCATAGACAATGTCGAAGTCATTCCAACAAAAGTACAGTGCAACTGAATGATGAAACAGTTTGAATATGTACCAATATGCTATGTAGTGAAGCCAAAGCAAACAGTGCAACTCAATATGGCAACACATCTACACAATGAAGCATGAATGCTACTGGAATGAAGTAGATCAAAGTGTGCACATGAATGAATGATTCAAGTGAACAAGTGACAAGAACACATGCAAATGAAACTGTAATGAACAAAGTGGAACTGCACATGAAGCATCACAACAGTAAACAAATGAACAAATCAAACAGTAGTGTATGCATCAGAGACCAAAGCATAGGTGAATGTGCAGACTAGAGTATGCAATGGCAATGCACAAGTCTAGTAACAACATGCTACAAATGACCAAACTACTGAATGCATCAGTGGGTAAAGTATTCAAGTTCAAAGACCAAAGCACAAAGTACAGACATACGGTGGCAACTGCAATACCAAATATGGAAGTGCACATGTCCAGTTACAACAGAATAACGAGTTCAAATGTTAACAAGCACTATAGTGGCTCCAGGTCAAGGATGAACATACATGAATGGGAACAAGTGCAAATGCAACATATTCAAGTTCAATGAACATGTACAAGTGAAACAGTGGAAGCATGAACAAGAACAGTAAAGTAAACAACATCAGGGTACATGAACAACAGTTCATACATGAAGCATGTACAAGTCAGTATAAATCAAACCAGTTCAGGTAAATGAAGCCTCAAGTAAAGTCAGTGAAGCCATAGCATAAAAGTCAACCCAGAATAAGGTCGCAGAGTTTACAAATCAGAGAAGAAGCTCACTATCACGAAAACAAATGGCAGAGAAGATGACCAGAAAACAGTGAACAAGTCAAGGCCATGATCACCAGTAAAAATATCAAAGCCGCATATTTTGGTTAAAAGAATCAACGTTAAAAAGTCAAAAGTAAGAAATTAGGAAAGTATCAGCTGTATTGATCAAAGAAATGATCGAACGTCATATAATCAAAGCCGTGTGAACAAAGGATTTTCCCAAAATGTCACCGCAATAAAAAGGGAAAGATTCAACAACGTGAAAATCACGTAAATCAAGTAAGCAGTGCCACAAAACCCTCAAATTACAATCTTCAATAATACAACTCGAAGTAACCACAATGTAAACCAGAAAGGAAAGCCCAACCAAACAAAGTAATCACGAAATCACAATATTTAAAGCCTACTAACTGAGATTGAGCAAGATGTGAGTAAATAAATTTACTCACCTTTGATTCAACGAGCCCAAAACCACTGCCGACTTCCAGAATCGAAGCCATGGCGTCTTGAAGACGAGCGAAATCAAAATCGAAGCCCTAATTTTCTGGAGATGAACGAGAAAACGCGGCTGCCATTTATTTTCCTTTTTCGTTTTTGATTTAGGGTTGAGAAAAATGATAAAAGGGGGACGGGTTGAACACTTAAGTGGTTATCACGGCACAAAACAAGTGGGCCGAGATTTAGAGTTTATAAAGCCCGCATACTCTTTTAACCAAAATTGTAAAAGAATTTCTACCGATTAAAAACTTCCATCAGCAACTAACAACCAGGTTTAACCGTCTAGAGACGATAATTAATTGGTACGAAATCTCGGGTTGTTACAGACTCCCCTCCTTATAGAAATTGCGTCCCCGCAATTTTCATAATTAAGGTCGTCATTAACAATAAATTTTCTAACATAAACTGGTTAAGCTAGGAAAATAAAGGTAGAGAATTCAAACATCAAAGAAATCTTTTAATTTCATTAAAGAACTTCACAATTCTCAACAAAATATAACTATCAAATAGATAATCAGAAAACAACAAAACTGAATGAACGCAATTATCAGCAATATTCAATTATCAATTAGAAATTAGAATTCAGAAATCACAAAACCGCAATATCTAATTATCGATACGATAATTAGAAGACATCAAAATCTAATTATCGACAAAGATACTTATGAAACACAAATCACAAATCGCAAGCTGCAAATATCTAGTTATCCAATAAATAACTAGAAAACACAAATTCCATAATAAAAAAATTCTAACTATTAACAGAAATAGATAGAAAATAGCTATTCAATAAAATTAGCCTACTTTGGAATCAATTAGAGACTAGAAATTCTCTAATCAACAAATATCAAATTATCAAAAATGATAATCAGATCTCAAATATCCGATTATCAAAAGCGATAATCAGATTTCACAAATATCCGATTATCAAAAACGATAATCAGAAAACATCAAATATCTAATTATCAAAACGATAATCAGAAACAAAAATATCCGATTATCAAAAACGATAATCAGAATCACAAATATCCGATTATCAAAAACGATAATCAGAAATCACAAATATCCGATTATCAAAAACGATAATCAGAAATCACAAAACCGCAATATCTAATTATCGATACGATAATTAGAAGACATCAAAATCTAATTATCGACAAAGATAATTATGAAACAAAAATCACAAATCGCAAGCTGCAAATATCTAGTTATCCAACAAATAACTAGAAAACACAAATTCCATAATCAACAAATTCTAACTATTAACAGAAATAGATAGAAAACAACGATTCAATAAAATTAGCCTACTTTGGAATCAATTAGAGACTAGAAATTCTCTAATCAACAAATATCAAATTATCAAAAACGATAATCAGGTCTCAAATATTCGATTATCAAAAGCGATAATCAGATTTCACAAATATCCGATTATCAAAAACGATAATCAAAAAACACAAATATTCAATTAACGAGTCCGGAATTAACCGAAATAGCAAACGCACATGTCCCATAACCACGAGTTTTACTAAATCGTTTAATTCTCTTCATCGTTCCTTGAAAGTGCAAAATTGTGTATTTTTAAAAATAACATTTCACATTCACTAACGGACAAGTCCGGAATTAAGCGAATCAGTAAAAGAAAGGGGTCATAGTCCTCGATTTTGCTGAAACGTTTAAATCGCTTCCTCATTCTTTTGAAAATGCAAACTGTAAAAATTTTGAAAACAATTTTAATTTATATTTTGAAACAACTTTTAAAAAATAACTAATTTTGAAAACACGTGATTAAATTAGCAATATCAGTAGCAACTTTGATAAGGAAATTGCACTTCTCAAAATACCGTAAGAACGGACAACAAAATTAGCATTGCGGGATAACCGCTTGAAAATCCATTTTAAAATTGACGGTTACTGAAGTCAAAGCGACAGTAATTTTTATACGTCAAAATCTCATCAAAATAATTGGAATCAAAACATAATACCAGTGAATTTTCATTCATCAAGAATGTCACAAGAATCTTCTCAAAGATAGAAAGGGATACCATACCCTAAACTTGTATTCATAACAAGTCAATGACACACGAATTCACCAATGGACAAAAATTGATAAAACATATCAATGAAAATCACGAAAATTGGTGAAGCACAAATTCCAGAAATCAACACACGAAATCCAGAAACCACAAATTCCAGAAATCAACACACGAAATCCAGAAACCACAAATTCCAGAAATCAACACACGAAATCCAGAACAAATTCCAGAAATCAACACACGAAATCCAGAATCACAAAAAGGGGGAAGTCCGAGCACACGGACGAGAAGCTATCTCATGGAAGCTATCCATTTAATTTTTCGAACACACGAATGACCCGAAGGCCTTTGACACACGAACGGCCCGGAAACCATCGAATACACGAATGGCCCGGAGACCATGGGGCGCTACCCCATATATGTGAGTAGAAACATCACACAAGCGGGGTCTAGTCTCCCTCGCAGACAAAGAGACATCGCTCAATCGCTAGTCTAAATCACAAAAATGATCGTCATGATCATCAAGGAGTGTCAATTACACTAAGTTAGTGAATATAAGAGTTAAGCTTCATGTCCCATAACCACTTGCTTAACTCAAATATTTACGAACAAACTCTAGATCTTCACTAGAAAATTGTCACAAAAGGTTCAATCGAACAAGTCCAGGAGTTAACCGACGAAGTAAACGAAAGCGTTTCATACCACTTGTTTTACTAAGCCGTTTAATTTAATTTCTCATACGAGTGAAATAAAGGTTTGTATATACTAATAGATTGGAAAATGGTTTAGGAAAAGAGCTTTGTAGTAAAATAGTTTTGAAATCGTTTGGAGAAAAGGATTTTAATATTTACTACTAGTATAGAAAACCTTTATATTTTCAAAGTGACAAATCACAAAAATGATTGTAGAAACAATCAGTCACAAGAATTCACATACAAAGATGTGAATAGAATCCAAAGAAATCGATACTGAATCCATCAAAAATTATGTTCACCAAAATCCCAAAAAAAATGTCATTAAAGTTGCTAATAAATGATAGCAAATGATCAAGAATCGATTAAATTTGGAGACCAAATCAATTCACTAAAATTCACATTCGAAGACATGAATAAAATCCAAAGAATTCGATTCCAAATTCATCGATGTAGAAATACCCAAAAATTCCAGAAATAGAAGTTATCAAAATTGACAAAGGTGATAACAACTAATTGGAAAAGAAGAATCGATTATCAATTGGAAAAAACAAAGCAAAACGAGCATAAATGCATAAATGACTTCAACAAAAATAAGAATCAAGTCAATGCCGAAGTCAACAATTAATGGCCATTGTCGAGTACAAAATGAATCAACGTTAGCATCAAAGAACCCAACGGCAAACAAAGTCAGAGTCCTGGAAATCAAGAAATTAGCAATTTCACAAAAACAAAGTGACCGAAGTCGAATGGAAATCAAGCCGAGGAAAACACAAAATATCAAGTTCAAAATCGCTCAGATTCGAACTAGATATGACTAAAAAATCAAAATCACTCAATTTGCAAACGGTCGAGCTATTTTTCATCACAGTGTAACAGGTGCCCAATGACACCCATAGCATAGCACAAAAGTGGAACAAAGTCCAGAGGTTAAAATAGCTTTAATTGGCCAAATTCGAACAAAATCAACATCGCTAAATCAATTCAAAGCCGAAAACACAAGAACAAAATCCTCATCATCAAAAACCCAACTTGAGTTCGCAAAGCAAACGAAGGCAGAAGCCAAAATACTTTCACGAAATCAAAATCAAATACACATGAATAAGCGTTAGGAATTCATACCTAACGATCAAAGATAATCATATGTAAAGATGAGAGATAAAACATCGACAAATAGTTGTAACACATGCTCCATCTAAGTTATGTTTTATAATTGTCCTAAACCCCAGGCTCTGATACCAAGCTGTGACGCCCCACCTCTATACCCACGCTAGACAAGAACATTACGGTGCAATGCTGTCAACTAGCACGGAGAATAATGATGTTGAGGGGCGACCATCCGTGTAATTGCTTTGTGCGAGCACCGATATGTCAGATAGTATAACATGCATTTCATTTTTGGAGGAAATCCGACATACCGATACAAACTCAAAGCTACTACACAGTGGCTATAATAGTTTAGGACAATAAATATAAAAATAACACAGATAATATAAGTGCGGAACACAGATAGAACAAAAAGTCTCATATATATAATAACTGATGTCAGTTACAATACATTTGACACAATACAAATGTTACAACTATAACTGTCGACTCTGGAAGTTGTATATATACAAGTACATTATCGACTAATATACATGAATACATATCAACCTAAAACAATTCACTGACTACTACAAAAAGACGAAGACCACTTCAAAAGATATGAAAAGTCTTCATAGCTCGAACGGCAACCCAAAGCAAGAAATCTACAGCCTGAAATAACTCGGGTCTGACCCGTGTATTAAATTCAAAAGAAAATGATACACGAGTCAGTCTAATTCAAACTCAGTTATTAATGCACAGAAGCAATAATAATCAAATATCAAATAGACGACAGTCACAGAAATCTCGTATATCCAACTCTTCGATAAGAGAATCGGATAACGTCAGATATAACACTAAACAGTGTTAAGCAGCAATCAGCAGATTTAAATCATCAACAAAGATAAGTGAAAAGGATTATCAATGAAGATAATTGAGAAAACAACAGAATTGTCTAAACGACAATTAACAACAAAAATCACCCACTTAAACCAAATCAAAATACAATTTCAAAATATTGAATTGGATACACAAAACAATTAAAACAATTGAAATATCACTTAAAAATGTCAATTCTGGTAGGGCTGCAGTACACGCACGCGTGTACTGCCTCGCCACTACAGCACGTGAAACATGCAAAAGATCAGGAAATGCACAATGAAAGCTCACAAACGAACACAAGGTCAAACCCAAAATACCGGGTTCAACACAAGTGCAATAAAATAATGTCACAACTTTCAGCACAAGGTCAAATCCGAATTATAAGCTGGATTCAACACAATGTACAAATCAATGTACAAGTAGAGGAAAATGGTCAAGGCATCTAAAAAAGTCTCGACCAAAAATCAGTGACTCAAGTCAGTAATAGCAAGCAACATAATGATCAAAACGACTTCAGTGAAGCTGCAGTGACTCGAAGAAATTAATCAACCCAAATCAATAGAAATGAACACAGTGGCAACAGAGGTGTACCCAACAAAAGTGTAAAAGTACAACTACTTCAATGACACAGACACAGAAGTATCAATGACACAGACAAATGCATAGTGAAGCCTGCAAGCACTTCAAACTCAACAACAACAAAATGCACAGAGGCATAGACAATGTCGAAGTCATTCCAACAAAAGTACAGTGCAACTCAATGATGAAACAGTTTTAATATGTACCAATATGCTATGCAGTGAAGCCAAAGCAAACAGTGCAACTCAATATGGCAACACAGCTACACAATGAAGCATGAATGCTACTGGAATGAAGTAGATCAAAGTGTGCACAAGAATGAATGATTCAAGTGAACAAGTGACAAGAACACATGCAAATGAAACTGTAATGAACAAAGTGGAACTGCACATGAAGCATCACAACAGTAAACAAATGAACAAATCAAACAGTAGTGTATGCATCAGAGACCAAAGCATAGGTGAATGTGCAGACTAGAGTATGCAATGGCAATGCACAAGTCTAGTAACAACATGCTACAAATGACCAGACTACTGAATGCATAAGTGGGTAAAGTATTCAAGTTCAAAGACCAGAGCACAAAGTACAGACATACAGTGGCAACTGCAATACCAAATATGGAAGTGCACATGTCCAGTTACAACAGAATAACGAGTTCAAATGTTAACAAGCACTACAGTGGCTCCAGGTCAGGGATGAACATACATGAATGGGAACAAGTGCAAATGCAACATATTCAAGTTCAATGAACATGTACAAGTGAAACAGTGGAAGCATGAACAAGAATAGTAAAGTAAACAACATCAGGGTACATGAAGAACAGTTCATACATGAAGCATGTACAAGTCAGTATAAATCAAACCAGTTTAGGTAAGTGAAGCCTCAAGTAAAGTCAGTGAAGCCATAGCATAAAAGTCAACCCAGAATAAGGTCGCAGAGTTTACAAATCAGAGAAGAAGCTCACTATCACGAAAACAAATGGAAGAGAAGATGACCAGAAAACAGTGAACAAGTCAAGGCCATGATCACAAGTAAAAATATCAAAGCCTCATATTTTGGTTAAGAGAATCAACGTTAAAAAGTCAGAAGTAAGAAATTAGGAAAGTATCAGCTGTATTGATCAAAGAAATGATCGAACGTCATATAATCAAAGCCGTGTGAACAAAGGATTTTCCCAAAATGTCACCGCAATAAAAAGGGAAAGATTCAACAACGTGAAAATCACGTAAATCAAGTAAGCAGTGCTACAAAACCCTCAAATTACAATCGTCAATAATACAGCTCGAAGTAACCACAATGTAAACCAGAAAGGAAAGCCCAACCAAACCAAGTAATCACGAAATCACAATATTTAAAGCCTACTAACTGAGATTGAGCAAGATGTGAGTAAATAAATTTACTCACCTTTGATTCAACGAGCCCAAAACCACTGCCGACTTCTAGAATCGAAGCCATGGCGTCTCGAAGACGAGCGAAATCGAAATCGAAGCCCTAATTTTCCGGAGACGAACGAGAAAATGCGGCTGCCATTTATTTTCCTTTTTCGTTTTTGATTTAGGGTTGAGAAAAATGATAAAAGGGAGACGGGTTGAACACTTAAGTGGTTATCACGGCACAATACAAGTGGGCCGAGATTTAGAGTTTATAAAGACCGTATACTCTTTTAACCAAAATTGTAAAAGAATTTCTACTGATTAAAAACTTCCATCAGCAACTAACAACTAGATTTAACTGTCTAGAGACGATAATTAATTTGTACGAAATCTCGGGTTGTTATAGATTGCATGGATGTATTCATGGTTGAAAATCACGATTTTTAATATGAGTATCATGATTTTTAGTTTGATAGTCGGTGGGAATTTTCGAGCTGAACGGTTTGGACATTTTGGTTGATTGCCGTTGATCGGAGGTGAGGTGAGCGTTGGGGTTTGGTCGGAAGGTAGATGGTAGCAAGGTGGTCTCTGTAAAAATGGTGAGGGGATTTATAATTGGCCATGGTGGCCAGGGGACAGCGCGATAGTGTTTGGAGTGCTGTTTGGTTGTGTTGGGTAGTCGAGATGATTCCGGCGTCGATGGATCATTGGAGGCACTCGCGTTGGGAGAAACAAAGCCGGGGTTCGAGACGAAGCTCGGATGTGGTTGGCAGTGGCTCTCGAGGTCAGGTTCATCGGCGATTGGGAATTTTCCATCGATGCTTTGGTTTCTGGTATGCTCGAATTTGTTCGATTTCGTCACACAGCGAGTTCGACGAAGCTGGGTGGTCGGGACGTTGGCAAGGGTCGTTGGCGACTTGTAGGTATCGTCAGAGGTGATCTGAACGGAGGCAGTTGCGTGTGCATGTGCACGGGAGCAATGGTGTCTGGGTGTTGTTTTGAGTTTGGGGAAGAACTGTCTTCCTCGGGAACGAACTCGAAGTAGGCAAGGTTTGGCTCGAAGAAATAAGGTAGCGGGTTTGCTCGTGTTTGAAAGCGAGAAATTTGAGTTTGTCTCGGGTTTTATTGATTTTGGCTCGGGAACGTTTTGTTTCCAGATTTTAAACCTGTTCAGATTTTTAAACAGTAAATGAGTTTCAAAATTTAAAGCAAAGGTAAATTTTAAACAAAGTTTTTAACCAGTTTTAAAGATGTATGAAATGTTGAGTTTAGAGAATGTTGTTAAACAAGTTTAAGTTTTAAAAGAATGTATTTTAAAAGTTTTAAATTTTGTTAAAAAAATAGTTTTGGTTTATATAAATATCACATTAAACAAATTTTTGTAATTTGTCCTTGAATGTTTTCAAGTAAAATGTAATCGATGAAATTGAAATGTGTTTAAATTGAAAGGTATTTAACTTTAATAAATTAAAAGATATGATTTTGTATAAACCAAATTCAAGCTTTTAAATTTAACTTTAATTTAAACGGTAGGTAAGAGTTTAATGTAGTAATGGGTTATGTTAATTTAATCAAGTTTATTAATTAAAGTAATTAAGGTATAATTACTCAATTAACTAAGATTATTAATTTAGGATATTAAATTAAGATAAATTAATTTGTGAAATTAATTAAAGGTAGTTGATTACATAATTTAGGATTGATTAATCTAAGTAATCAAAGGATTAAGGAATACTTAAGTAATGGATGTAATTAGAGGTAAATTTACTTAATATTAGAAGGAGTATTAAGGGTAATTACTAAATGAAGTAATTAAAGAAATTAATTACTCAATGTAATTAATTAAATTAATATGGTTAATTAAAGTTAATTAATTAGTTAATTAATTAAAGAGAATTACTTGATGAAAGCAATTAAAGGTAAATTACTTAAGGGAAGTAATTAAGGATTAATTAGTTTGAGTAATTAATTAAGGATAATAAATCATTGTTAATTACTTTATAAGAGTAATTAAGGGATTATTTAATGTGATGGGTGAAGGTTAATTAATTTTTGTAAGAGTAAATTACTTATTTTAATTAAAGGATAATTAGTCAAGGATGATTAATTGAGATGGATAATTAAAGAATGATTAATTAATTGTGTTGTAATTAATTAATGTTAAGTAAAGGTAATATAAGTGATTACAGTTAGTAATTAATTTAATTAGAGAAAAATTAAATTGATTTTTTTAAAAAGTGATAAATCTCGTTTATGAATGATTGAATGATGTTAAATGCCTTGAATTGGTTGATATCTCTGATATGAAATGTTTTATGAGATGATATGTTTGGGTGGACAGTGATAATGTGGTTAAATATCAATGATGAATTGCTGTGTAAAAAGTGGCATCCTGTATTTAAAGTTGAATTGTATTTAATTGAATAACTTGGGTTAAGATGACATGAGATTCGAAGAGACCGGAGTCGGGTATCAGTAAATACCTGGAACCACTTCGATTTGTAATCTAAATTTTTTTATAAACCGTATATGTGGTATTAAACATGCTGGAATGGAATGAATTGTGTAATATGGATATTTAACCTAAAACTGTTGTGTGATAATAATTGACTATGAGAACTCGTAAAAGGGTACGAGTTACCTTGATATTCACATATGTTATAGCTTGGTATTTCATGTTATATGGATTTACTCACGCTGGTTTCCAGCCTGACTCGGGTGTTACTTTGATGTAATGCTCGGGTCAGACCGAGTATTACAGATTTCCAGGTTAGGACGTTCTAGAGCTCAGAAGATGAGCTGGATGGCAGGAACGTATGGAGTGTTTCCGCTGTGATATATTACTGTTTATCTGAGACATGTTGATTTTAACTGTCCAGTGTATGTATAAATGTTGTAACTCTGATGTATTGATATAAATTAACAGATATAGTATTCTTTTGTATAACTGTTATTATTTGATATTATATTTCATCCGCTGCGAATGTGGGAATCTGTGTTGTGTTTCTGTTTCTTCTTCTTCTATCCCTTTCTTCTTTCCTAACTATCTGGAATTTTCGGGATTGAAAATTCCGGGTTGTTACAGTGTCCATAAGAAAGAACATTAAATGGTACATAGATAATTCCAAACTATAAGTAAACAACATATCGTTGAATTTTAACATGTGCTTATGTTCAAATCACCTCTAGTTTAGTTGTTTAATACTCGACATAGAATTTGTAATCAATATCTTTTATAATAAGTATGAAGAATATTGGGAGCGTCCTAAACAATATGTGAAGACACCTTGTTAAAATGTTTAATATGAAATATGTAAGGTGGATTCTTTATGCATTGGAAATAGGAATGATTATATATGTTGCATTGTCTACAATATCTTATTTAGCTAATGTATTTGATACATAAAGCAAATATCACATCTAAATGGAGATCCCTAAATGGTAGTTTAGAGTTTTCTAAAATATTTATGAAATATTATAGAATTATTTTCAAAAACAACATACTGCTTATGAAGGAGTGTTCGGACTCGAACTTCATAAGTGATATGGAGTATATTATGTTAATATTAAATTTATGTTCAAATCTTAATTACAAAGCTTTAAGTTGAAAATGTTCCAAATGAAATATTATGGCTGATTCAATGAAAAGGCTATGTACATTGCCTTGAATAGAACCACAATTAAAACAATTTATATATATATATATGGAAGAAAATTATAATTGCCACGGGTGATTCCATGTATTTAGAATAGTATATTATTATTATACGATGCAATGTAATGATAACACCTCACTATAAGTGGGGAAACATACTTCGACTAGTTCCACGTGATAAACATAGTTGTTTAGTATCGGAGAGAGTTAATTGACATAGTAGATAATTAAAACAACATTGCAGATCCATTCATGAAGGGGCTAGCTCAATCAATTTTCATTAAACTGATCGAAGGGATGGGATAGAGATTTCATAATTGACTCCAAGTGCAAGTGAGAGATTAATAGAATGAGGGATATGCCCTAGGGACAGTTATGTAATTTGTTACATATTTCTAACTCGATAATCAATCTTGTTCAAAATAAAAGGTGTTCGCGTTTTATTATATACTAGATATGATTTGTTACATTAATTAATTTACTAACTAATTAATTAAAAAAATTATATTTACAAATCCATAAACTTGTGATAGTAGTTAGAATGTGTTGTAATCATGAGTGTTTATCATAATAAAATAAACATATCATTTTAAATATTCCTAGTCAAGATGTATCGAGACTGAATATCGATATATCCATTGAGACTAGAGTACGCAATGCTCACCAAATGTTGGGTAATGTATTACTCATGACTACTGAGTGCACCAAGTGGTTATTTACTGATAGTTATTGGATAATATGGAATGATTCACTCGATAGTTTTCTGTTGGTTAATATAATTAAGGTCAAACAGAAAGTAATGATGTGACAATTTTACATAATTCCCTCGACTTGAGAATGTTGTCGAGCTTCAATGTGGTAACTCCGCTTTGATTATAACCGAATCATGGTAGGACGTCCATCGAGCAACTATAGTTGGATCGAGTGGAAGTAAGAAAAAATTCAAGAGATAATTTGTCTCCTCGGTTATATAAGGTTAGTATCATGGTCAACTGAAGTCAACTCAAAATCTATAACCAGAGTAGTTCTGGTAATAATAGTAAATATTATTGAGCTAAGGACTTTGTGTTTGGACTACAAAGATGAATATGGACGATATTGGAATTTTGACCATTACCAAATTTCATATGTAACGACCTGCCTTTTTGACCATCGAAAGTCGACACTGAACACTACCACTGTGTTCCAATGGCGTACCAATCAATAAAAGGGCAAATTGTTAGGATAAATAAAAAGAATATAACAGAGAACGGAGAATAACAAAATCTCACAGCGAAATCGACAACACATAATATAACAAGGACAATATAAAGTGTCACTCCAAAATACATAGTATATCAGAGTTAAAAACATACCTTATCAGCTGGACAGTTATAAAATCCTGACCTTATAAATGCCGATAGTTATACTATATAATACAGCGGAAAATAAAGTACTACGATAGGTGATTCTTCAGCTCCCCTCCACGATCTTCAAAACCTCAAAGACAACTTGGGAAAATACTCGGTCTGACCCGAGCATTATAAATAAATAACACCCGGATCAGTCTGGAAATACCAGCGTGAGATAACCCAAATAATAGGGAACGTATAAAGTTCTGTGAGGCCATGTCGCTAACGCGGAACGGGATTTCACCTCACAAGAATAACATCCATAAAAGCAAGAGCATAAATAAATATCAGGAACAAATTCAAATATGAATGAGCATAAATAATATTAAACCATACTTGAAAGAACGGAAATAAACCGAGTAAAATCCAAACTGGACAGAATGGATAGAACAAGGAAAATAGTCCAACTTGATAGAATGGACTAAATAAGGTAACAATCCAAACTTGATAGAATGGACTGAATAAAGTAACAGTCCAACTTGATAGAATGGACCGAATCAATACTTAAATGCCGTGATGAGGAGTTGGCTCTACTTGTGGCAATTTAAAGCTAAACAGATTCAGGGTTTTCGAATCAAATAAGGAAAGAAAAATTTCCAACAAATTACTAGAAAGGTGCACCCCCTTGGAATATACCCCTAGTAGTATATTCCTGATAAGCTCATATATTCCATGAAACTTCTCGAACAATACCAAGCCGGACCTCGCCAAAACTTACCGAGTATCCGAATATTTCTGCATCTAAGTGCACAACCGAATCCAAACTAGATGAAACGTGAAAATACCCTAATGGGAGCAACCCCACATAGGTTGGCTTCCACTCGCGCTTTTGGTTTAGTCATTTCCGACAAAGGATAGCAATCTCAACGGAGCAATAAATTGTCTTAGAATGACGATAATAAAGTAGCTGAAGTAACCAATAGCTGAGATACCAACTATCGAGGATATCAAACGATAGTATATGGAAATTAAGTCTTGTATACTTATCAGCACTCATTGAATTTGTTACAACCCAAAATTTAAGCTATAATGATTAATTAACGAATTAATTAAATGATAAAATAAGTTTGTGAAATTATCAAAATCGAGCTACGGGAGTTGCACCAATGTGTCCGTGGTGATTTTCTGATCAACTTCCATATATAGTTTGTCAAAATCCGAGCTAAAACGGAGAAGATACGAAATAAACAAGAAACGAAATATATATATATATATATATAAAGTCAGGTCGACCCTAGGGTCGACCCTCACTATTGCTAGGTCGACCCCTAGCATGCCTGGGTCGACCCGCCCCTATATTTGGACGACATTTCGTCCAGCTTCGTATATGACGTGTTTTTCAACTTCTCTCCAATCCTATGCGTTCGTGCTTCCATCCGACGGTTCCCAATGAGCCTATGACGTGGTTGCACCAGATTTAATCTTCAAATCCAACGGTCTGAGATCCCTAAACCACACTATAAATAAGACCCTAGGCATAGCTATTTTTCTCATTCGGATTTTCTCCCAATTGGGTTCATTGCCAGAGGCTGGACCCTAAAAATAAAAATTTTCTTGGGAGGAGATCTTTTTAATTAAAATATTTTACACCCTAGAAGTGGATCCGGGAAGGCCGAGGAAAAGAGCTAAGGACCACAGTTAGTGTTTAGTAATTATTTTAGATTTTTTTAAGTACTTTAAAATAATAGGGTTCTCAATAGTTGTAGTTTTTTCTGTAATTTTGAGACAATTATTATATAAGTTATTTACAGTTATTTTTTAAAGTTCTTTTTAGTCTATTTTATTCAACTATTTTTATTTAGCTATTTTATTCAGTTATTTATAGTTATTTACAGTTATTTACATCTATTTTACGTTAGAATTCAGTCTGTAAATGTTAGTTTCTTTTTATTCCTTTTTACGCGAATAAAATATTAAAAGAGAATAATTCGCAAATATGGATTAAATAGAATTAAACACTAAATTTACAAAAACTAGATGTAAAATAAGAAAGACTGTAATAAAAAGAAGATAGACTAAAATAGGCAAATTTAAGACATTTGCAAGCATGTTTATAACTAGTGGTTATAACTAAAAAGATAGAAAAGAAGAATAACAATTATAACGTAGGTTATAATTAAGCAGAAAGAATAGTAAAAGCTTATTTTAAGACTTTTTTTTGAGCAAGACGGTTGTGTAGCGTGGCACTACACAGCCGATTAAATATCATAATAATAGGGGAATAGCGCGATCAACAAGCCTGATCGCTGGCCAAAAATAGAAGGATACTACAAAACAGTCGCAACAAAACAAGACAGAGTTATATTTACAAAAATAGCATGGTACAAACATCAGAAAATTAAAAAGATGGATCTGCATAGCGGTTACTGGTGTCCGTGTTGCCAACTAGTAGGAGCTGCCGTTGTGCTGCCTGTTGATTCAGCTGATGGAGAACTAGGGAGTCGCAATCTCAGCCTGAACGGCGCCGAGAAGCTGTGACCTGATATAGATGAGAAATAGTAAATAATGCGTCTGCAGGTTCCGACGAAGTTGGATTTGGGCTTGCAGAACACGTGTGCATTTCGCTCGGCCCAAATGCACCAGCTGAATATAGCTACAAAGAGATCTAAGTGGTGGTTAGGGGGGTTGTTCTGCCAGTGGTCGAAAAACGAGATGATTGTGGGGATGTATCCGAGTATGTGAACAGACGTTGCAGCCCAAACCCTGACAGCAAAATCACATTCAAAGAATAGATGCTGCAAACTTTCTGTTGTAGTGGAGCATATGGCACAGCTTGGGTCAACTACGATATTGTGACGAAGGAGCCTGTCTCTGGTGTTGATGCGCCCGTGGATGAGGCACCATTGTAGGAAAGGAAAGCGGGGCTGGAGCTGGCACTTCTAGAGTCTGGGGAATTTGAAGAGGCGTCCGGGGTTGTTCAGGTAAGCATAGCAAGAGGCAACGGAGAAACCGGCTGAGGGGTTAGGGGCCCAAATGAATAAATCAGGCCGGGGGTTGAAATGAGTGCTTCGGAGGATGGAGGCCGCATGGTGAATCTCGGCTAGGGTGGCGAGGTCGAAGAAGGAAGACGGGAGAAAGTGGGCTGGGCCAGAGATTGAAGAGTCTAAAGTGGTTGCGAGGGCATTTGCTGAGAGAGGGAAGAGGTTGGGAAGGGTGGAGGAGAGGGGTAACTGCCCATGCCAGGTATCCAACCAGAAGAGGCAATTTGCCCCATTACCTAGGTTGACATGGAAGAGCGGTTTGACATGGGGGAGGGTTGCTAGGACACCAGACCAGAAGGGGAAGGTTTGAATCTGGTTGGGGAGTGGAGGGCAAGGTGAGGATTAGAGCGATAGTGGAGCGAGGTAATCCATGATTTCCAAAGAAAGTTGCCGGGTGCTAGGAACCTCCATAGCCATTTGGTGAGAAGGGCAATGTTGAAGTCGTGTAGGTTAACTATTCCAAGGCCTCCGTTGTCGGTGTGCAGACAAGTTGTCCGCCAGTTTATAAGTCTCTTTATTTTACTACCATTCCAGAGAAAGGAGCTTCTGATCGAGTCAATTCTTTTGATTACCCAGGTTGGGAGCTTGTAGAGTGACATCCAGTAAGTGGGAATTGCTGATAGGACAGATTTGACAAGGACGAGGCGCCCAGCTGAGGAAAGGGAGTGAGCTTTCCAGGAGTGAAGTCTGTTTTCGATTTTGGTGATTAGGGGGAACCAATCCGATCTGAGTAATTTAGTTGGACAGAGGGGGACACCGAGGTAAGAGATTGGGAAATGCGCGATTTTGCAGTTCAGCAGGCTGGAACAAGTTTGGCTGAGGTGGTCGGAGTTTCCAAGCATGATGATGGAGCTCTTACTAAAGTTGATGGACAGACCGGAGATGAGCACGAAAGAGTACAGAGCAACTTTGAGGCAGTGTATATGGTTGAACAAGGGAGAGGCAAAAAGGATGGTGTCGTCTACGAATTGAAGGTTGGATATGGCTAGATTTGAATTGGGGAGCTTGATACCTTCAAAGATGTTGTTCGAAATTGCTAACTTGATCATACGGTTAAACACGTCGGCAACCAGAACGAAGAGCAGAGGAGAAAGTGGGTCTCCTTGTCGCAGTCCACGGGCAGATTTGATTAGCCCCCCCCGAGGACCCATTAATAGATATGGAGGACAAGCTAGAATTAAGAATACAATGTATCCAGTTGCACCATTTTAAGGGGAAGCCTCTATGTTTCATAAGTTCCAAGGTTTTGTTTTAACCATGGTTGTGGATTGGTTACAACTGTAAGAAGGGCTCGATGAAGCTGATGAGGAGCAGAAAGGCGAGAAATGTCATGGTTGTGGATTGGTTACAACTGTAAGAAGGGCTCGATGAAGGGGAGGTGTTACAACTGTGGGCGACCTGGACATATTAGTAGAGCTTGTCCTCAGGAGACGGGGCAGAGAGCAGGCGCACCTATCGCACAAGTGCAGGCTTTGGATGCAGCACCTTCTAGCAGTGGACCCGATCGAGGTAGGAAAGTATCTGTAGAAGGTTTGATCTCTATTTCGGATTTTCCTATTCGGACTTTTTTTGACTCTGAAGCATCACATTCTTTCATTTCTAGTTCCTTGGTTGATTGGTTGCAATTAGATATTTTTCCAGTAGTAGACCCTATAGTTGTTTCGAACCCCATAGGAGAATCGACACATTTATCCATGATTCGTAGGGGTTTGAAAATTTTTATACTAGGCATAGAGTTTGATTGTGACGCCTATGTACTGGGATTTTCGGGATATGGGATGATTTTGGAGATGGATTGGCTATCCACTTATGGAGCGATATTAGACTGCGAGAGGAGAGTCGTCAGACTAGAGACATGCAGCGGAAGGATTCTCAAGGTATCTTGCGACCCACAGGGGTCAGTCATGTTGAGCTTCCATTATTCCCTTGATTCATCACTAGGAGAGTTAGATTCTATTCCAATCGTTATAGATTTCCCAGACGTCTTTGAGGAATTTAGAGGACTACCCCCTAAGAGAGAGATCGACTTTAGGATCTATCTGAATGACAATCTAAGCAAATAGCATTACCCGTGAGACATATGGCTCCTAGGGAGAGGAAAGAGTTAAGCAAGCATATCAGTGAGCTATTGGAGAAAGGCTTCATCAAACGAAGCATATCTGAGTGTGGAGCGCCAGTCGACTTCGCTACAAAGGCTAATGGATCCCTTCGACTTTACGTAGACTATAGAGAGTTGAATAAGCTCACAAAGAAGAACTGTTACCCACTTCCTAGGATAGACGATCTTTTCGATCAGTTGGTTGGCTCTTCAGTATTTTCTCAGCTTGACTTAGCTACTGGATTTCATTACCTTAGGTTCGCCGACGATAGCATCGATAAGACAGCATTTAGGACACCCGATGGATTCTTTAAGTGGTTGGTTATGCCGTTTGGGTTGACCAATGTCGCTGCCTATTTTGTAGAATTGATGAGCCGTGTTTTTCGAGATGTCCTAAATAAGTTTGTTGTAGTATTTGTGGACGACATTTTGGTGTTTTCCAAGAGTATGGAAGAGCATGCTATTCATCTTGAGGAGGTTCTTCACACACTTCGTGTTCATCAGTTGAAGGCAAAATTCTCGAAGTGTCACTTTTGGCATAAGGAGGTACGTTTCTTAGGTCATGTAGTCTCAAGAGAGGGTTTAGTTGTTGATCCCGCTATGATAGTAGAAATACAAGATTGGAAGGCCCCTAAGAATGCTACTGAAGTTAGAAGCTTCCTAGGTTTGGCTGGCTATTATAGGAAGTTTATCAGAGATTTCGCTAAGATTTCAGCATCGCTTACTTGCCTCACTAAGAAGAATATGACATTCGTTTGGGACGTAGATTGTGATGATTCCTTCACGATGCTAAAGAGGGCCCTTACTAGTGCACCAGTGTTAGTTTTACCCGATGGAGCTAAGCCTTTTACAGTATACACTGATGCATGTGTGATGGGTTTTGGAGCAGTATTAATGCAAGAAGGGAGGGTAGTATGCTATGGAAGTAGACAGTTAAGAACTCATGAGAAGAACTACCCTACCCATGATTTGGAGTTAGCTGCTATTATTTTCATGCTCAATTCTTGGAGACATTACTTGCTAGGAGAGAGGTTCGAGCTTTTCACTGACCATAAGTCATTAAAGTACCTATTCTCATAGAAGGATTTAATCTTGAGGCAGTAGCATTGGATGGAGTTTTTAGCATCATATGACTTTGAGATAGCTTACACCCCTGGCAGAGGAAACGTGGTTGCAGATGCGTTAAGTAGGAAGAGAGAAACCCTTAGTCCAATGCTCGTGGAGTGGAAAAGCCTAGAGTTTATTTCCACCATTGATTTTAAGCCCTCTACGGACATTACCCCTGGATTATTAGCAGCACTTGAGGTTAAGCCTACCCTCATAGATCGGATTGGCTCAAGGCAGCGAGAGGATTCAAAGCTTATGGATATTCTAGAAAGGATTAGCAGAGGAGAGGTCTCTAGACATCTCCAATGTTATTCCATTGATAGTAAAGGGTGGCTAAGGAGAGATGGAAGACTTTGTGTCCCCCGCACTAGTGATTTGATGAGAGCAGTTTTAGCAGAAGCACACCATTCTCGAATGACTATTGATCCGGAAGGTGATAAGATGTTTAGGGACATGAAGAGAGTATTTTATTGGAGTTGCATGAAGAAGGATGTAGCAGAGTTTGTAGCTAAGTGTCTTGTAGGCCAAAGAGTTAAGGCAGAGCAGCAGAAGCCCGGTGGATTGCTTCTACCATTGGATGTACCCAAATGGAAATGGGATAGTGTTTCGATGGACTTCATAGATGGTTTACCCCGATCTAGGAGGGGAGTACCAGTATTTGGGTGATTGTACATCGTTCGACTAAGTGCGCCAACTTCATTCGGGTCAAGAGTAAGAGGACGGCACCTTTGCATCCTTATATATTCGTAAGATGGTCTGATTTCATGGAGTTCCCTCTAGAATAGTGAGCGATAGAGACCCTATCTTTACTAGCGAGTTTTAGAGAAGCTTGTTAGAGGCTTTAGGAATGCAGCTTAGATTGAGTACGGTCTATCACCCCCAGACGGACAGCCAAACATAGAGAGTTAATAGAGTTCTTAAGGATTTGTTGAGGATGTGCATTCTTGATTTTGGAGGAACTTGGGAGGAGATCTTCCTTTAGTGGAGTTCACATATAATAATAGTTTTCAAGCTAGCATCGGGATGGCACCTTTTGAAGCTCTTTGTGGAAGACCGTGCAAGTCGCCTTCATGTTGGTTGGAGTCTACAAAGAGATTGCAACTTGGTTCCGACATGATTAGGGAGACTTCGGAAAAGATTGATTTGATTCGAAGAAGAATGAACATGGCCCAAGATAGGCAGAAATTTTACGCAGATAAGCGGAGAAGGGATATTGAGTTTGAAGTAGGAGATTTGGTTTTCATTAAGGTATCTCCACTAAGAAAGTTAGTAAGGTTTGGATCAAGTGGGAAACTTGCTCCCAGATTCGTAGGATCGTTCCCCATTGTGGAAAGGGTAGGGAAGATGGCGTATCGGATAATGCTTTCAGAGAGACTCGTAGGAGTTCATGATGTTTTTCATGTTTTGCACTTGAGAAAGTGATTACATGATTCAGTAGAGGTAGTGGAACATAATCAACTTAAGGAAGTTGAAGTGGAGAGAGAAGCATCGTTTCGTCGCATTCCTACCAAGATCGTTGGACATGATATCAAGAAGCTTAGGAATAAGGAAGTCCCATTGGTTAAGGTAGAGTGGGGAGATAGTATTGATGACGCTACGTGGGAGGCTGAGGAGAAAATACGTATCTCTTATCCATATCTTTTCGATGGTACATCTTGAATTTCCTATTTCCATCTTTAGTTTTGAATAGGTTCTTTCCTTTAGTATCCTTTGGGAGGGTAGATCTTAGGATTTAACCTACGGATGGTAGGACCGAATGTAAACATGTTACTAGAACAAGTTATGTATGATGGATGCTAGTGGTTGCAAGTGTTTGCTAGTGGATGCTAATGGACGCATATAGATAAACTAGGCACTATTATCTCTTAGGGATCGGCCTAACTAGGTCACTAAAGCATATGCATACGGATGTGTGCGCATTTGCATTTTATTTTTATTTTCCACGGTTGCTATTAATGGATGATTATCATATGATCGTTGCATTTGGATGATGATTGTAGCACACATATAGAACTATAAGTTATCATTAGGAAATTTGCATTCATTTGGATGCATGGCATGAACATGATTGCATAAAAAGGAGGTCGACTAAATCAGTAGACGGCCTAATCTTTTGCATTAGTTAGAGACATTGACACCACGCTATTTCATATATCATAAATTACATTAGCAAACTTAAGGACAATGGATGTAATGGATGGTGGTTGAGTATATGGTTGTAGAATTTGGATGAAAATATTTATTTCATTCTTCTGTCCTTGGAGATTTCGAGGACGAAATCCTTTAAGGAGGGGAGAACGTAACAACCCAAAATTTAAGCTATAATAATTAATTAACGAATTAATTAAAAAATAAAATAAGTTTGTGAAATTATCAGAATCGAGCTATGGGAGTTGCATCAATGTGTCCGTGGTGATTTTCTGATAAATTTCCATATATAGTTTGTCAAAATCCGAGCTAAAACGAAGAAGATACAAAACAAACAAGAAACAAATATATATATATATATATATATATATATATATATATATATATATAAGGTCAGGCCGACCCTAGGGTTGACCCTCACCATTGCTAGGTCGACCTATAGGTCGACCCTTAGCATGCCTGGGTCGACCCGCCCCTGTATTTGAACGACATTTCGTCCAGCTTCGTATATGACATGTTTTTCAACTTCTCTCCAATCCTGTGCGTTCGTGCTTCCATCCGAGGGTTCCCAGTGAGCCTATGACGTGGTTGCACCAGATTTAATCTTCAAATCCAACGGTCTGAGATCCCTAAACCACACTACAAATAAGACCTTAGGCCTAACTATTTTTCTCATTCAGATTTTCTCCCAATTGGGTTCATTGCCTGAGGCTGGACCCTAAAAAGAAAATTTTTCTTGGGAGGAGATATTTTTAATTAAAATATTTTTCACCTTAGAAGTGGATCTGGGAAGGCCGAGGAAAAGAGATAAGGACCACAATTAGTGTTTAGTAATTATTTTAGATTTTTTTTAAGTAAAAATGATAGGGTCCTCAATAGTTGTAGTTTTTTCTGCAATTTTGAGACAATTTTTATATAAGTTATTTACAGTTAATTTTTAAAGTTCTTTTCAGTCTATTTTATTCTTCTATTTTTATTTATCTATTTTATTATGTTAATTATAGTTATTTACAGTTATTTACATTTATTTTCATCTATTTTACGTTAGAATTTAGCATGTAAATGTTAGTTTCTTTTTATTCCTTTTTACGCGAATAAAATAATAAAAAGAGAATAATTCGCAAATATGGATTAAATAGAATTAAACGCTAAATTTACAGAAACTAGATGTAAAATAAGAAAGACTGTAATAAAAAGAAGATAGACTAAAATAGGCAAATTTAAGACATTTGCAAGCATGTTTATAACTAGTGGTTATAACTAAAAAGATAGAAAAGAAGAATAACAATTATAACGTAGGTTATAATTAAGCAAAAAGAACAGTAAAGGCTTATTTTAAGACTTAGATTAAGTTAATAAGCAAAAAGAGCAAAAATAACAGACGAGGCTTATTTTAAAACTTACACTAAGTTAATAAGCAAGAACAGAATTAAGGCCCATACCAATAGCATTCCCTTTCAGACTAGGACCGATGGTGTCACAACGGATTAGGTGAGGCTAGGCAGGACCCTTTCAGACTAGGACTGATGGTCTCACAATAGTTAGGTGAGGCTGGGACACAGGCTAAATAATTGGTCAATAGATAGAAGCTCAAATCGGGGGATTTGGGTAAGGGGCGCAACTAGATTTTGTTTGTTAGGACCCGTACCAACAGCATTCTTTTTCAAACTAGTACTGATGGTCTCACAAAACACTTAAGTGAGGCTGATCAGGACCCTTTCAGGCTAGGACCTATGGTCTCACAACTGATTAGGTGAGGCTGGGCACACTTATGCTGACAGGGTGAGTAAGAGGTCACAAGAGGGGGGCGACAGTGAGTGTGTACCAATGGTGACCGAGCGTGCGACATCGATTAGGGTTGTAATTCGCTACTATGTTCCAAGCTCTAAAAAGGTGTCTTTTGCAGTGGGACCTACAGGATGGGACTAGCTCACAGTGGCATAATAGGGATAGAAGGCCGATCAATGGGTAGAATTAGGTTTTCAGCCTAATTAAAATAGGATTAGGGTTTTAGCCTAACCAAAGCAGTAATCTAAGACAAGTGCAAACAATCACAAACAAAGCAAACAGTTAAACAATATTTTATCCCAGTTTTATCTTTCCTTTATTTCCTTTTATACTAGGATTTTTGTTAAGTCTATTATCTTTATCTTGCTTTAAATTACTAGTAATTACTTTCACTCACCAGACTTATAGTCTGACCCACTCCTCTATTTCCCTTTTCCCTCCATAGGCCAGTGGAGATAAGGACAGTAGACTTGGATTTCTTAGAGACCCATTTGCAGAGCTTTCTCATTCTTCGTGTATTCTTCTTCTTTCAGTTTTCTTTTCATTTGACTTTGGATGTACTGGTACATTGTGAGAGGGATGATTTTTATGTATTCTGATGATGTGACTGAGATTGTATTTTCCACGAGACATGTGTATTTGGTTTTTATGACTTATTTTATGAAGTAATGATAAGTACTTTAAATGCTTCTGCTGTTATTATTATTTATTTGTCTTGTGAATCTTAGTCTCTGTGATGCTTTAGCTATACCTATAACTCACCATATCTTTTAATGTGCCTTTTTTGGGTATACTAAGGGGTGTGGGGTGTTTCAGAATTCAAACTTGTACTTTTTCTTGGTTATCAATAATACGGGACAAGTCAAGGTAGTGATACTTCAAAGCCATGCCCAACAATTATTCTTAACTTTTGAAATAACGAAAAGTTTACTTCTTTGATGTTTAGTGCTAATTATGCAAATAAATCGTTTCCATATAAGTGATTCGCTTTACAAAAATAATTCATTTGCATAAACAAATCAAACTTTTTCGTTTTTAAAAATGAACTGAACTTATGCTTGATTTCCATATTTCCATATTGGTAAAACACTGTTAGAATTAGTTCCTGATTACTAAAACATTAAGAGAATAGCTTTTCCAAGTGCTCGACCCTGAAGGCCTAAACCAACATCAGACCGACACCCAGAAGATTATCCAACTTAACATCCCAATAATCGAGTTCCAATTCCTTTTTATCTTACCCAAAACTTTCCCTTATCCTATAAAAACTTTTAAGTCATCTTGGATAGGTATCCGGATTTTCTTTTAATAAAAAAATCATTTATCTTTATATTAAATAGTTAATTATTTTCAAACACTTTTATATCATTGGTAAATCAACTTTAAAAACTTTATTAAATCAGTTTATTAACTTTTAAATTAGTTAATAAACTTAAAACACTTTTATTGTAATATTTAATTTATTTTAATCACTTTTATTAAATTAATTAATTAATTCTAAATATCAATATTTAAAAACGATTTATTAAATTCAAATAATCATTAATTAAGTGAACAATTAATCTCAAACATCATTAATTAAAATGATAAGTAAATTTTAAATACCATTAATTAAAACAATTAATCAAGTTCAAATAATCATAAATTAATTGGATTAATTAAATTCAAACTCCATTAGCTAAAACGATTAATTAAAACATCATTTGTTAAAATGATTTATTTAATTATAAAACATCATTAATAAAAATGATTTAACTAAATTTCAAATATCATTAGTTAAAACAATTAATTAAATTTAAAATAACCATTAATTAAAATGATTAACTAAATTCAAATATCGTTATTTAAAATGACTAATTACTTTTAAATATCATTATGTAAAATGATTATTAATTCTAATTATCATTAATTAAAAGAATTAATTAAACTCAAATAATCATTAGTTAAAACGATTAATTAAGTATGAAACAACATTAGCAAAAATGATTAATTAAATCTAAAGATAAACCAATTTTAATCATCATTTATTAAATTGGTTAATTAATCTCAAAATCATTAGTTAAAATGATTAATTATTTTAAATTATCATTAATCCAAATGATTAATGAATTTTAATATTCTATTTAGCGGAAACACAAGCTCTAGTTCATATGACAAGGTTTTGGGGATGAAATTGAATAAATGATGATATAGAGAAATTGCTATAACGACATTTAACGAATTAAATCGAACACTAGGATTTATTTCAATTAAATATCAATATAATAACATAAGGATGTAAATAAATAATTGTTGGCGAGAAACCCCTCAGGATTTCTCTATAGATTTTCCCTGGAAAACAATGGTTATGGATAATATATACATAATCATATGGGTTCGTAACGATCAAATTATTATGTCATCCATTTTCCCAAAAGAAAATTCAACCAAACAATCAATCAAACAGTCTAACTAACATCCAAGCAATCAATAACCATATATAACATCATAGATATGATATAATAAACTTTAATGTCAGCTAAACTCACGTTGATTTTTATTTTTCGCTGAAACGTCCCGACTTTGGACTAAAACAGAACGGATGCTGGATTTTAGCCTAAATTCCAACAAGCTCCAAATCCAATCAAACCACTTCCATCGCGAAGATCTCGACGCCACAAGTCCAATGCAAAAAATGGCGTTCGAATCTGACCTCGTATAAAGGAGTTACACGATTTATAACTTATTGGATTTTTTAATTAAAATTAACAATTCAACTTTAAATTAATTACATGATTGCCCCTCCCCTTTCTTCCCCAAAATGAACATGCACAGTGAAACGCACGGGCATGGCTGTGCACGAAAATCAATGATATGGAGTTACGCGCTACTAAAATTAATGCTGACTTCACCTACGGCTTTCTCTAGACAAACTCGACCTTACCGAACCCATGGATCAACGCTCGCCATCCCCAAAAAGAACGCGACCTGAACGAATTTCCTTACGTCTGCCAAATATTGAGACCCCCATTCCTACGCCACAACCCACCAAAACACGGCCACGTGTGCGCCTAACCACCAAGAAGCCAAAGAAACCAACCCCACGTCCTCTCGATGCCTACATATCTCCCAATCTCCTAGGCCATTCCCTTCACTCAACGCCGACCCAAAACATTGCCTCGAGCTATAGTTCAGGTATAGGATGGAAGCTTATGGACAATACAGTACAATGGATCCAAAATTAGGATTTTAGATGAGTGTGGAATTTAAATTTAAATTTTGAAATTTGATTTTCAAAAGGAAAACCCACTTTTTGGTTACAGACAACAACTTATAAGGAGATGGAGGTATGGCATGCATGTGATGGGGGGTATGGGCGAACATGAGAAGTATGGCAAGGGTATGGCAAGCATGGCTAACTATATATATGTTATTTTTATTTTATTTAATAAAATATTCAACATAACATACCTAAAAATCTCGAACTCCAAATGAGACGTGCCGCTAGGCGTTCTATATGTTATACCTCTATTTCGAATACAATGAAACTAGTCTCGAGGCCTAATTCGATCGTATGCAGAAGATAGCTTTTCAAACCCAATTATTATATTAAATTTCCGATATTAATTTCAATGTGTTTCTGTCTCGCACTACCAAACGATACGTCTGATTGCCATGAAATTCGACGGCATATTATAATTCATTATTACGGATCCAATGAAACTGGTTTCGTCGAAATCCAAGACAGTGCATTAAAAGGCTAATTTCACATATTTAAATATCGTTTTATATTTAATTATCGATATTTATCCGATCGATTCACATTTGTAAATAAATTTATAAATTGAATACACTAATATTATTTATTAGTTAAAATGAGTTTAATAATGTTATTAAATCCATTTAATTAACATTTAACATCATAATTCAAATATTAATCATTCCCTATATTTGAATTATAAGTTATTAAATTCCAAAATCTAATTACTTAAATATTTAAAATTAATTAAACATTTAAAATCAAATGACCAGAATTTTGGGTTGTTACACTATAAGTCCTAATGTGATATAGTTTGGACGAAGAGAATTAGTGTAAAAAATTGTCACTATCGGGTAATGCTTAAAAATGTAAAATTAGATTTTACCGATGCTAAGTAAGCGTTAAATTTGACCATAATATCACACCACCTACTAACTGACGTGTGAATGTTAATATTTGAATTGCTCGATATTAATCGTTGACCAAATTTATACATAAGAGTCACACAATCGAAATGTTGAATACTCCTGTTACCATTCGATTAAATTAAATTATAATTTTTATAAATTAATTAAATTAATTAATATTTTTGAAATATTAATTGTAATTTTTTATTTGATAAGTATTTCTCAATATTAAATGGTATATATCGATAGAGTTAGAGTATGCCCAAGGGGAAATTATGTAATTTTTTACATATATCTAACTCTATGACAAATCTTGTTTAAAATAAAAGGTGTTTTCCTTCTATTACATACTTGGTATAACATGTTATATTAATTAATTTAAAGGTATATCTAATAGAAAATCCATAAATAATGTGTTTGTAATAGCAAGTACAAATAATTGTAATCATGAGTATTATATCACAATATTATAAAACACATCATTTTAAGTGCTCCTAGTAAAGATGCATCGAGACAGGATATCGGTGTATCCGTTGAGACTAAAGTATGTAACGCTCTTCAAATATTGGGCAGTGTATTACTCATTACTGCTATGGGCGGCTGGTGTTTATATATGTATAGTTGTTGGATAACTATTGAATGACTCACTCAATAGCTTTTTGTTTGTTGATATAACTAAAGTCAAATAGAAAATATCGATGTAATTGATTTACACAGTTCTCTTGAGTTAAGAATGCTTTCAATCTTCAACATGGAAGCACTACTTTGATTATAGTCAAATCACAGCATGACATCCATCGAGTGATTAAAGTTGGGTCGAGTGGAAGTATTGGAAGTGAAGCACTATTTAAGAGAGGATTCGTTTAGCTCGATTATATGAGGTTAGTATCACGGTTAACTGAAGTCAACACAAAATCAAAGTCTCCAACGAGAGCATTTCAGTTAATAATGGTTGTTATTATTGAATCAAGGACTTTGTGTTTAAACTATAGAGTTGAATGTGGATGATATTGGAGTTTTGACCATTACCAAATTCCATAAGTCCAAAATGTTATAGTTTTGACAAAGAGAATTGGTGTAAATAATAGTCACAAGTGGGTAATGCTTAATAAAAGTAAAATTGGATTTTATCGAGACAAAGTAAGCGATAAATTTAACTAGAATGTCACACTACTAGCTAAGTGATCTGGGAAAGTTAATATTCGAATAGTTCGATATTAATCGTTGACCAAATTTACACATAATAAGTCACACAACCGAAACGATGAATATTCCTTTGACTAATAATTTAACTAATTTTTAATTTTTACAAACTAATTAATATTTATAAAATTTTAATTATAAAATTTGATTTTGATTTGACGAAAAATATTATTAAATTAATTTATAGTAGTTATAAATATATTAATCGATATACGATATCAATAAGCGTTAAATTGGATTTAATTGAAAATAATGTTTGTTTGGGCTTTAAATGGGTTTAAAGTCCATCAAAAGGGCTGGTAGGATCAGCACAAATCAAAGGGATAGCTGCAGCCTAATGAGTTTTAGAGAGATTTGAAAAGGAGGGCTTAGATGGAAGGAGAATGGGTAAAGATCTTGATCCAAACTTTTATATTTCTCTTCCTCTATATAAAGATCTATACCCTCACCTTTTGCAGATCTTTTTTGGAAGCCTCCATATCCTCTCTAATTTCTGGATGACTTCTCCCTTCCTTTCCCCTTCTATATCAAGCTCAAATCAAATTAGTTTCAATGTTAATCGATAGTTGGTCATCAACGGTTCAAAGACCAGCAACCTGTTGAATTGGAGTTTGTTCAGGAATCAAAACTCATCATTTCAAGGTGTACTCATAGGATTTGGCTATAGGTATACTTCTAATAAGTTTATAAATATATGCGTGTGTAATGCTTATTTTATATATTATATTTTTAGTTAGGTGATGATTCCAACATGTTAATATATGTCACAATATTGATTGGTTGTGTGTGTGTGTAAAAAAATTTATGTTGCACATCTATATGCAACACCACTCAATGCTTCAAAATAATAATTTTTTTATTCTTTAAATAGTTAAGTATATAATATATGTATACATATATAGCTTATAATTTTAAATACTACTTTATACTTATGTGAAATATGAAAATAAAATTTTGTGCACAATGTTTAATATGTATAATAATTTCGACAGGAGTAAATAATTTTTATATATTTATAATCATTTTAAATAGTATTTAAATCAATTAATCATATAAATAATTATATAAATACATATATGCATTATAAATTTTGTTTTAAATTTTATAAAATTAGGATAAAACATATTATACTCTTGGCTACAAAAACCTTATTTTTATTTTTAAATATTTGAAATTTAAACCAAAGATTAAAAATTTTGATTTTTAAATTTTTTAACCTATAGAATTATATAATAAATTTCCAAATTATAAAATATCATCTAAAAACTTAACTAGAAATTAAAAATTTAAATTTAGTTTCAAATAAAAATATTTTAATCAATTATTAATTATTTTCATACGTTTTATTATATATAAATTTGGAATTTTAAAATTAAAAAAATTCTAAGCTATACGCTTGAATGGGTGTTAATATATTTAATATAAATTGTTTTATGATGTATTTGTATTAATATATATATTTATGTGTTATCATACATATATATACAAGTATTTAATACACACACATACACACCTATATATATGTTAAAAAAATTATATTGATACATCTATTGTATTCGACCTTATAATTTTTTTTATTTAATATATATTTATAATCGATTTAAGCATATTCATACAATTATAAATATATACATATTGTTAATATTTCATACTTATGTTTATATATATAATCATATATATAAAATCATAGTTTATACATATACACATAAATATATGTATCTTATAATATTTTATATATTAAAAGTAAAAGTGTATACACAAACATATATTTGGACAGTATATTTGCATATTGGATGAGCTAACGTGTCTGTTGCGATGTAAATACAAGCATCTGTACACGAGCATGTTATATCTTGCATTGATTGATATGTTACATATGCGCGCACACATATATGTGCATACGGTACAAATATATATATATATATACACACACACACATACATACATACATGTATATATATAATATAACATAACTTAAGTAATACTATATCATTTCATAAATTTAAATAAAATAAATATTTTATTTAAATAAAATTTAGAAATATCCTAAATAAACTAGATTTCATAGACCCAATAAAGATCCAATGTAGTTAAAAAAAATTAAAATTTACCCATAACTTCTATTCCGGGTTGGCCTAATTCCCACAATGGTATTAAAACCAAATAGCCTAAGCGGTCTAAATTAGTCGGATTAGGGCAACTAATTAAAGCCTACCCAAATAGTAGGATGTCTAGAAAAGTAGTGTCTAAGGTTGGGTTTAGGTAATTAAGTACTCTACCCTACCTAGTCGCTAGCCTAGCCTGAAATGATGAGGTAAGCCTAAAAGGTTATCCTTAATAGAAAAAGGCCAAATTTGAATTCAACATTCAAAATTATTTTGAAATTAAAAATAAAAGTTTTAAAAATAAAAGTTTTAAAAATAAAATTTAAATTTATAACAGGAAAAATAATATAAATGTTAAAATATAAATATTCAAATCGTTTTGAAAATTAAAATAAAAGTTTTAAATTTAAAAGTTAAATTTAAAATAAAATACAAATTATAAAGGTTATAATATAAATTTTCAAATTTTTTGAAAATGTTCTAATTTCGAAAATATTGTTTATTAACAAGATTAATAAAATAAATGAATTACTTAAATTAGTTGTTTAATTAAATATATATACATGTCTAATAGATATAATGATATATGTTATGTTGTCTTGAATTATTTAAGACAATATGGGTATACATGTGTGTATAAAAGAAATTTTTGAAATTAATAAAATCAAATAAAAATTGTTAAATGAAATAAATTAATTAAAATTTAATTAATAAATTAAATTTATGTAAGATATATGTATTTTACTATAAAGGTTATAATATATATTCAATATAATATGTTATAATTGAATAGTGTAATAATTAATTAAAGTGTTAATTAATTAAATTAAATTAACAAGAATTAATTAATATAATATTATACATAAAATTGTTATATAAGTAATATAAATATAAAATTTATATAATAATAAAACTTATACTTTATGAATGTATAAATTAAAGGTGGAACACTAAGAAACCCTAAACAAACTTAGGGAATAAAAATATATGTAAATATATGTATATCATGATTTTCGATGTGTCTCACACTTTAATCACGAGGGTATTTCAAAAGAAATAATTATTTCATTAGTCGATATCACTCAATATAATATATTGAGATTATGAATCTTCAATAAAGTTGTCCTTTATCATTAATGTATTAATAGATTACTTGTATAATCTTTAGTTGTTGAGTTTTCCTCAAGCTCGGGATGTTATGCGTTATACTATTATTATATTGAATAAACGCGGTAAGATAACTGCATGTATATGTTGAGCTTTTCTCAAGGTATGTGCATTATACTTAGGCTTTGCAAACTGATAGGTCCAAGTGAATAGTTCCACTTTACTTATTGAGCTTTTCTCAAGGTAAATGCAGGATTACGACAACGAACCATGGGTTAGGATTTGTTTGTGATATAACCCATAAAAAGTTATCCATCGTATGTGGGCCTATGATTTGTTGAGCTTTCCTCAAGATCAGAATCCCAAGGCATACGAGACTTAACACCCACTAGTGAAATCGAAAGACTTCTATGTTTCGCTTAGGATTTGGTGAAACATAAAAGACTAGTATTAGCCTTATTAGGAAAATAAAATGATAACATTTAACCTTTCTATTAGAAGAACATATAATATATAATGTTACAATAATCTACATTGAAAAATTTATGCTTTTGATATGACTAAGAAAATGTTTATCAATTTAGATATACGAATGAACTGAATTCAAGATTGATAATAGAAATATAACATATACTTACCAATAATTGCTTATTGCATGTTAACATTTCAATAAAATTGTTTTCATAAAATATACCACGTGATATTTATGAAATAATGATTATTTTTCGACGACAAATAAAAAATAGACACATTTATATTTTAATATTAATATTCATTATGAAATAAAACTGTAATGTGGTATTTGTTTTCATAACAAAAGTGATGCATTGGGAAATATTGAAGCATCTAAAATAATTTGCAATTATTTTTAAGTTATAGACTAAGCCATAGTTTTGAGAAATAATTTTTGTTATATGGTTATGAATCGTATGATACTGGTTAATATGTCTTAGAAAATTAAAGGCAATGCACCCATTTAGTGAGAGCATCATAAGAGTTGATGAACTCTTCAGACTGATACATATTGATGTATGTAGTCGCAAGTATATTAATACCAAAAAGGTTAAACATACTCTATTATATTCGCCATTGAGTTATCATCGACATGGACATGTGTATTTAATACACATGTAGTGCGTTCATGGTAAACTCATAGAGTATAAAACGAAAGTAAATAAAATAATGTACAACAAAATAAAATGATATGATTTGTTCGAATATGTGAGTATATTGAAAAGAGTTCCGAACGTACCTAAAAATGAATAACGATTCAACCTCAAAGGTTACTCCTCCCGATGATATATAATGATGTATCGATAAGGAGTAAACAAACTTCATTAAACGAAGTACAATTAATTATGAGTGGAGTTAAATCAACTTCTTTCTACAAAGTCGTGTACTTAACTGTAGTACACGAGCTTAAAATTAATTTCATCTAAAGAACGGTTTGAAAAATCATATAAGACAAGGGTTTATAGGAAACCCCAATTAATATTCCTTAATTTGAGACCTGAAACTAATTGCTATGAATGTTGTAGTCATCCATAGTATTAATTTTCGGTGATAAAACGTGGCTATGCTAATCATATCAATAATTAGAAGCACATGAATATGGAAATATTAAACTCCATTTTTCTTAACAAATTTTCATATTTTATTTCACAATTGATATTTCATATTCATTACATAATCCCATTCGCAAATCCACATATATAGAATTTATAATTATTACAAAATACTCCTAGGGCGACATATTAAGATGCCCCTTGGTTGATCAGAGTCAAACGCTTTGCAATTATATAACTTGCCATTACATTCATACAGACAAAACCAAACAACATAACGGAATAGATAGGTACTCCTAAATAGCCAGATTGCCTCCTGCGTGTCTCCATAAGCTTATTCATCTAACTGGAAACCTAAAAACCCTCACTCCTGACCCATTCAAATGAGTACCAGAGAGTTTAAGGGGGAAAACAAAAACTTCAGGTCAGACAAAAAGTCTGATGTGAATAATAGCATACCATTTCGAACCAAATAGATATCTAGTCAGACCACGCCGCTGAGCAAAACGAATTTTCCACTTACTAGTACCGTAACCAAAAAAGATTAACCATATACTGTGCCCTTGCATCCACAATGGTTAGAATAGATTAAATATTATTTGTAGTTATGCAACATATACTGGATTACCCATTCCAAGTTATTAGACTATCCATCTCAATTTTTATTGACTATCCGTCTTATAATATGTAGATTACACATCTCACATATGACTACTTTAGATTACCTATCCCCTACCATATGGACTACCCATCACATTTGGTTTCATCTATTTAAAATGATGTAGACTATCCATCATACATCTCATAGTTTCGTAGGATGACTATGAACCCTTCATTAACCATTTAGAGACTATCCACCTCTGACGTGATGTGGACTATCCATCTCACATCTCATATTTTTCTTAGGATAACCATGAATTCATTACCTACCAATTTAATTCATGTTTAGCTTTCATGTTCAACCTATGTCTATTAGTGTCCTCGATTAGGTTGTTTATCCTTTAAACTTATAACATCTCAAAATAAAATAAATTGGTACCTCAATGATTAAATTCGAAGTCATTAAACATATAGCATGTCAAAATTAATACACATTGGTATGCCCAATGAACAATATCAATATAGTAAAAGAAACACATCGGTACCCTAATGATCTTTGTCGAACTTAATAAAAGAAATACATTGGTACCCCCAATGATTAAAGTCGAAATCAACAACCATATGGCTCGCCGCCGTTCATTAGTACAATGTAGTATATTTTCGGGATTAAAACAATGTCGTCCTCTATCCAAATTCGAAAACAAAAACTTAAATTCTTTTAAATAGAAAACTCTATGCCAAGACAAGATCGTCGATTTACATACAATATAGATTATCCACCTTTTAAAAAATAACTTTTATTAACATGAAAACAAGGCGACATGGCCTAGAAAACCTTAATGCCGACACCAACAATTGCGGAGTTGATACAGTGCAACGCTATTGCCAAAGCGAAGAAGTATATGGTCACTGACCTTGATAAATAGCGGCAACAAGACTTACGACGTCATTATAAAACCTTTTACCTAGCATTCTTCGGATACTATGCCGCCAATTTTATAAGGTCGAAGTCAAAATAGGTGGCAACACTACCTTGGTATTGAAAACAGTTGAAAAGAAAATACGCGGCATCATTCAAATCAATGGTGAAAACATGAGGCAACAATGATGTCAGCATTGAAGCTTTAAACATTTAAGTGAATCACGAGAATGCAATGTCGCCAATGATGGGTTGCCACCGCAGTCCACTTTGACTCGGTTGGAATCGTTCTGTAACTATCTAAGTAGTTACCCTATGCTTCCATCCTTATCGACGTCGACACTCATAAATCCAACGTTGGCTTAGGCTCGGCGACGATAATAACGCCATGGCATTATTGTAAATTTGTATGAAAACTAATTTATTGCTAATAAAAACATATATTTTTCATCAAATCTTATTATTTGTCAAGTTCCTATTGGATAATAAAATGATTTACTCAATTTTTTTCAGAAATTTATCGCATTCAGTTTTCAAAGTCCCAACACATATATCAAAATTAATTAATTAATAACCTTAATCAATTGTCCATTTAAATGCTTATCTAACATAATAATTCTAAATCACATGGGAAAAATCTTCAAAAATCATAGAAATTCCAAAATATTATATTCTTCATTGTATAAAAATTTCAGGGCCAAAAACTATATTTAATTATTTCTAATAATTAAAATCCGAAATTAACCCAATTTCTACCTTAGGAAATTCATAAAATATTTATATTAACTCGAAAAATTATGAAATTAAAAAGTTGTCTCCAAAATAGTGTTTTACTCAGCGTACCACAAAATCAAAACGATTGAAGATTAAAAACTTAGGTTTTACCCTTAAAACCCACTTAAAAAATTTCATAAATATTATTTATCCAAATAATGATTATACAACCATATCATGGTAAAACAAACAACAATAATTCAGATACTATCCCTAACTGAATATAAACATAAGCAAAAGAGATGGTTCATGTATTATTGACCTTAGATTTAATGTAGGAGTTGAGATTTGATATTGCTCTTGAATCCCTAAGTCTATTCCTTGATTAGCTTTGCTTTCCCCTTGTAATCTCTTGTTTAATGGCCAGCCACTCTCTTCTTTTTGATTATTTTGATGTTATGAAAAAACAAGAAAGATAATGAGGGGGAGAGGGTTTATAAAAGATGGATCTACCTTCTTTACCCCTTTCATATATTCTCCTATATGTTAATTTTTTCAAAACAATCTCATTGCGTAATTTATTAAGGCATGACCTTGTTAATAACCAATTCACATTCTCCTTAATCATTAAATTATTCTATTTAATCTATCCAATTAAATACCCTGAATAATGTTAGAATAAAATTAGGGATGTTACAAGCTCCCGTCGTTAAAGAAAATCGTCCTTGAAATTCAGTAAGGACTATTAAACAAGCATATTAACATGCATGCAATGCTAGTATATCCTACCAGCTATAAAGTCTATATATGACAAATATGGAAAATTCCTCCATAACGGTTCAGGATGAGTATCCCTATTCCTACTCTCTATTTCTCAAGTAAAGCCTTTCTCGTTGTCACTCCACTGGACCTTCACTAATCTGACTGTCTTGTTCCTTAACTTCATCTCAACTATCGCTACAACTCGAACTGGTTGTCTTACAATAGTCAGATCTGGTTGTACTACTAAATCTTCCAATGTAGTCGAAGCAATAGTAGTCTCTGGATCATGCACACACTTCATAAGATGAGAAACATGAAACACACTATGAACACCTGCCAAAATACTCGGTAACTCTACTTGGTACGCAAATTTCATGATCCTCTCTATAATAGAGGACGGTCTAACATATCTCGATGCCAGTTTCCCTAATTTCCCAAATCATACCACACCCTTCACCAGTAATACTTTAATGAAAACATGATCTCCAACTGAGAACTGTGAATCTTTATGCCTTTTATCTGCGCAACTTTTCTGTCTAGATTGAGCTTCTCTCATCCTATCCCAGATTAACTCAATCTTCTATGTGGCTTCTCTTACCATATCTGGACCAAGTACGAACCTGTCTTCGGTCTCTAACCAACATGCTGGTGATTTGTATGAACTTCCATACAAAGCTTCAAAATGCATCATTCCTATACTAGTCTGATAACTATTATATATTATTGGAAAACTCAATCAAATGCAAATGGTCTTCTCACGACCCACCAAAATCTAGTACACAAGCTCTCAGCAATTCTTCCAGTACCTTATTGACTCTCTTTGTCTGCTCATCTGTCTATGCATGATAAGCAGTACTCATCTGTCTATGCATGATAAGCAGTACTCATCTTAAGCTTAGTACCTAACAATTCTTGTAGACTCTTCCTGAATTCACTAGTGAACAAGGCATCTCTATCACTGACTATACGAATAGGAATCTCATGCAGTCTAATAATATTCTTCATGAACAACTTAGCCAATACAGGTGTCATCCTGGTTGACTTAATAGGAATGAAGTGTGCACTCTTTGTCAGTCTATCCACTATGACCCAAATACATTCATTTCCCATGTTCGTCCTTGGCAACCCGTCTAAAATCCATGGATATCGAATCCCATTTCCAAACTGGTATATCTAAAGGCTGAAACAAACCACTCGGTTTTTGATGCTCGGCTTTAACTTGCTGGTAATTCATACATTGCTTTACTCACAAGCCTACATAACTTTTCATATCTTCCCAGAAGAAACTCCTCTTCATACCCTAAATAATCCTAGTTCCTCTAGGGTGTATAGTAAACTTTGATCGATGGCACTCCCTAAGAACGTCCTTTCTTAGGTCACCAACATCCGGAACACATAAGCATCCCTTCTTCCTTAACCATCCTCCTTGGTCAAGACTAAAATATTTCAAATCATCGATCTCGGTTCCAATTTTCAACCTTGTAATATTTTCGGCTAATAGTAGATCATCTCTCTACTTTGATGCAATCCTCTCCATCAATACTGGTCGAACTTCCAACTAAGATAACATGGTGGTACTTTGACTAGAACTAGCAGTCGACCTTAAATGCGAACTACAAGTAGTCAATGCCTCTAAATCTTTCCATTCTACCAATATAGATAACACCACATTATGATGTTCTCTACTAAGTGCATCCGCCACTTTATTCCCTTTCCCTAGTGTATACTCAATAACAACATCATAAGCTGCTAAAAATTCCAGACACCTCTACTGTCTTATATTGAACTCTTTCTGAGAGAATAAATACCTCAACGACTTATGATCTGTATATAGCTCGAATCTTTCTCCTAAGAGGTAGTGTCCCCACATTTTCAATATGAAAATCACCGTTGCAATTCCAAATCATGAGTCGGATATCTAATTTCATGTGGTCTGAAATATCGAGAAGCGTAGGCAATCACTTTACCCCTTTCCATTAGCATAGTTTCTAATTCAATGCCACATGCATCCATATACATCACCAAATCCTGATTCCCATTTGGAACAACTAATATGGCCTATTGGCTAACAAATGCTTTAACTTAAGGAATGCTTCCTTACATTTATCAGACCAAATAAACTTTTTGTCCTTCCTGGTTAGTTTAGTCAAGGGTGCCGCTATTCTCGAAAAATCCTTGATGGATCTCCGGTAATAGCCGGCCAATCCAAGAAAACTCCTAATCTCTGTCACCATCTCGGGTCTCTTCCAAATTTTTACAGCTTCAATCTTAGCTGAATTCACTGACAACCCTTTCTCTGAACCTACATGACCAAGAAACTTCACATCTATTTTTCAGAAATGACACTTTGAAAACTTCACTTTTAGTTGATGCTGTTTCAACGTCTCAAGCACTATTCTCAGAGGAATCTGATGATCTCTTTCATACTTAGAATATATCAGAATATCATCAATGCATACCAACACGACCCTACCCAGGTGCTCTTTGAAAATCCGGTTCATCAAGTCCATAAAGAAAGCAGGCGCATTAGTCAACCCGAATGGCATTACTAACCACTCGTACGAACCATATCTTGTTCGAAATGTCGTTAAATGAATATTATCATCCCCCACCCTCAATCGATGGAACCCTATCGCTAAATAAAACTGGGAAAATACTTTGGCTCTGCTTAACTGATCAAATAAATCATCAATTCTCGATAGAGAATATCTATTCTGTATCATCTTCTCATTTAACTTACAATAATCAATACATAATCTCAACGACCCACCTGGTTTCTTTACGAACACCGCGGCCACTCCCCAAAGCGAACTGCTTGGTCTAATAAAACTCTTTCCTTCTAAGTCCACTAGCTGCATCTTTAATTCCTTCATCTCAGTAGGTGTCATCCTGCTAGGTTGTCTACTTACAGGTTCGCTCTGGGTACAAGATCTATTCAAAACTCAATATCTCATTTCGGTGGTAGTCCTATATCTGGCTCCAAAACATCTGCAATTTCTCTTTCAATTAAAACCTGATTTACTTCATCTTCTACTTCCATTTCACCCAACAAATCAATAGTGGCATATCCATACCTGGGCAGCTCATCAAACATAGTAGAGTATTCAACATTGACATTTCCCCTGCTCCAATTCCATGAACTTCATGAGAAAGGCGGACTTGGCTACCTCAGATAAACATCTCTCCTCAAATCTCCTTTAGAATTCTGCCCAAATCAATTCCTCGTCCGGTACCCATGCGATCACCCCATTCCGCTAGAACAAAGCAGCTCCTTGCAACTGTCTCGAAACCATCCTTTTATGCTCATCATTCAAGCCCAAATAAGCAAAAATCCTTTCACAATGTAACATCCAGTTCTCCACTTCAATAGCATCTTCAGTTCTGAGAAAAGGCTTCCCACCAAGACTAGTATAATCTCGACTCACCTAGATATTGCCAACTGGCGCTATGGGATTAACTCCTTTTGCATTAGCAACATTACCTCTAGCTACTCTTGCAACTTCTTCAGCTTGCATCAGATTGATGAAGAACTGATACATAGTCCCCATATCTACTAGAGGGGTTCCATCATCTACATTAGCATTTTTGTTTTGATTAGCATCTTCCTGTCGACCTTGGTTCCTTCTGGTATTAGATCGAACATATCCATTGGTTGTGATGCTTTCGCCACCTAGATTCACTCTTCCGTTTCCTACTTCCATATCTTTCTTTCTCGTAAACTTGCATACAAGTCTTAGTAAGATATAGAAAAATGGCCTAAGAGAGAGGGGAGA
Source organism: Allium fistulosum (assembly GCA_030737815.1). Lineage (NCBI taxonomy): Eukaryota > Viridiplantae > Streptophyta > Magnoliopsida > Asparagales > Amaryllidaceae > Allium > Allium fistulosum. The sequence continues at coordinate 245,295,086 of CM060902.1, forward strand.
ACACATACTTATATGTAACAAATAAAAGTACGTTACTATAGCATTATCCCATACCCCAATCTTACCCTCTGATTCATCGGATAATGTTTTCAAAACACTTTTAGGTTTAAATTTCTTTCAAATTTTACATAAACCTATGCTCTGATACTAACTTGTAACATCCTCCATTTTGAAGCATGAAATTAAGCATTATGGATGCTGCAGTCATCCATGGTATTAATTTTCGCTGACAAAACGTGGCTATGTTAATCATATCAACAATCAGAAGCATGTGACTATGGAAAGTATTAAACTCCATTTCTCTTAACAATTTTTTATATTTAATTTCACAAATGATATTCCAGATTCATTACATAATCCCATTTGCAAATCCATGTTAAGGAAATTTATAATTATTACAAAATATTCCTTGAGTGACATATAAAGATACCCTCTTAGTTGATCAGAGTCTAACAATTGGCAATTATAAAACTTGTCATTACATCCATACAAAAAAAAACTGAACAACACAGCGGAATAGATAGGTATTCCTAAATAGCTAGATTGTCTCCTACATGTATCCAGAAGCTTATTCGTCTAACTGGAAACCTTAAAACCCTTACTCCCAACCTACTCAAATGAGTACCCGAGAGTTTAACGAGAAAAAAACTTTAGGTCAGACAAAAAGGCTAGTGCGAAAAATAACCTACCATCTTGAATCAAATAGATATCTAGTGAGACCATGCCACTTAGCGGAACAGGTTTTCCCCTCACTGGTAACTTAACCAAGATATATTAACCATATATTGTGCACTTGCATCCACAATGGTTAGAACAGATTAAAGATTATTTCCAATTATGCAACATATACTGAATTACCCATCCCATGTTATTAGAGTGCCAATCTCAATTTTTATTGACTAACCATTTATACTTATGTGGACTCCCATCTCACATATAACTACTTCTTTGGATTACCCATCCCCTACCATATGGACTTCCCATCACATTTGGTTTCATCTATTTAAAATGATGTGGACTATCCATCACACATCCCATAGTTTTCCTAGGACAAATACGAATCCTTCATTAACCATTTAGAGGCTATCCATCTCCAGCGTGATATGGACTATCCATCTCACATCCCATAGTTTTCCTAGGATAATTGTGAACCCATTACTTATCAATTTCATTCATGTTTAGCTTTCGTGTTCAACCTATGTCTATTGGTGTCCCTAATCAGATTGTTTACCCTTTAAGTTGTCACAGACTCACATCTCAAAATAAAATACATTAGTATCCCTAATAATTAAAGTCGAAATCATTAAACGTATAGCATGTCAAAATTAATACAAATTGGTATCCCCAATGAACAATGTCGATATAGTAAAAGAAACACATTGGTGTCCCAATGATCTATGTCGAACTAAATAAAAGAAACACTTTAGTACCCCAATGATTAAATTCGAATCAATAACTGTATGGCTTGCCACCTTCATTAGTACAATGTAGTATATTTTTGGCATTAAACCAATGTCGTCCTTTATCCAAGGTCGAAAACAAAAACTTAAATTCTTTTAAGTCAAAAACTCCGTGCCAAAACAAGGTCGTCGACTTACATACGATATAGGTTATCCACCTTTTAAAACACAACTTTTATTCACTTGAAAATGAGGCGACATAGCCTAGAAAACCTCAATCTCGACACCAATAATTGCGAGTCGATATTGTGCGACGCTATTGCCAAAGCCAAGAAGTATTAGGTCACCGGACTTCATAAATAGCATCAACAAGACTTACCACATCAGTATAAAAAACCTTTTACCTTGCATACTTCGGCTACTATGCCGCAAATTTTATAATATCGAAGTCAAAACAGGCAGCACCACTGCATTGGTATTGAAAATAGTCGAAAAGAATATACAAGGCGTCATTCAAACCAATAGTGAAAACATGAGACAATAGTAATGAAGGCACTAAAGCTTGAAACATTTAAGTGAATCACGAGAATGCAATGTTGCCAATGATGGGTGGCGTCGCGGTCCACTTTGAATAGGTTGGAATCATTCATAACTACTTAAGTAGTTACCCTATGCTTGCATCCTTATCGACATCGACACTTATAGATGCGACATTGGCTTAGGCTCTGCGATGATAATAACTGCATGGCATTATCATAAATTTTTATGAAAACTTATTTATTACCAATAAAAGTATACACTTTTCACCAAATCTTATTATTTATCGAACTCCTATTGGATAATAAAATGCTTTACTCAATTCATTTCATAAATCTACCGCATTTAGCTTTCAAAGTCCCAACACATATATCAAATTAATCGATTAATATCCTTAATTAATTGTCCATTTAAATGCTTATCTAACATAATAAATTTATAATAATTTGAAATCACATGGGAAAATCCCCAAAAGTCACAAAAATTCCAAAATACCATATTCTTCGTTGTATAAACATTTTAGGGCCAAAAACTATGTTTAATTATTTTTGATAATTAAAAACACAATCAATCCAATTTCCAACTTAGGAAGTTGATAAAATATTATTTTAACTTGTAAAATTATGAAATTAAAAACACATCTCCAAAATAGTGTTTTACTCAACATACCATAAAATCAAAACGATTGGAGATTAAAAATTTAGGTTTTACCCTTAAAACCCACTTAAATTGTTTTATAAAAAATTACATAAATTATTATTCTATCCAGATAATGATTATACAACCATATCTTGGTTAGTAAACAATAATAATTCAAGTACTATCCATAACTGAGTATAAACACAAGCAAAAGAGATGATTCATGCATTATTCACACCAGACTTTTTGTCAGTACTGAAGTTTTTGTTTTTCCTCTTAAACTCACGGGTACTCATTTTAGTAAGTCTGAAGTAAGGGATTTTAGGTTTCCACTTAGACGAATAAGCTTCCGGAGATGTGTAGGAGGCAATCTATCTATTTAGGAGTACCTATCTATTCCGCTATGTTGTTTGGTTTTGTCTGTACAGATGTAATGTCTAGTTATATAATTACCAGGTGTTACACTCTGATCAACCAAAGAGGCATCTTCATATGTTGCTCTTGGTGTATTTTGTAATAATAATAAATTCTCTAAATGTGGATTTGAGAATGGGATTATGTAATGAATATGAAATATCGTTTGTTAATTGAAATATGAAAATTTGTTAACAAGAATGGAGTTTAATATTTTTTATATTCATGTGCTTCTGATTATTGATATGATTAATATAGTTGCTTTTGTCCCCATAAATTAATACTATGGATAACTGCAGCATCCGTAGTGCTTAGTTTCGGGCCTCATATTAGGGGATGTTACAGCCAACATGATAAGCCAAGGAGTTGGCTGGTTGTACGAGTCGAAAGACTACACGTAATAATAATTCACGAGCGATCTTGTATGAATCATCCCAAAAGGAGTTTGAGAACGACCATAATTGGATGACTAACTTATGTTTTGAAAATATGCTTTGTAAACTAAAAACCAAATCAGTTTTATATGTTAGGCCATTCATAAAATGTTTATGAACACCAATTTCATTGCATTGAGAAATAACTGCTGTTTCAAGAAATATCAACTTCGTAGCAAAGGAATTTCTTTAAGAAATTATGTATAAAATGAGTTTGGATATAATCCAGTGATAACAGTGATTACAAGGGATGAAATGAAATTGACCAAACATAAATACATTAGAACATCTAATGAGTATTCTTGTACACTAAAGAGAAACCGTGAGTTTCTTACCAATGTCAAGAATAAATAATCATCGGCTACTTAATTAATCCATTTAGAGTATTGATTCTATGATATGGTACGCTACGCTAATCAAAATAGAATCGAAGTACATTATAAAATATGATTTTGATAGTTGTATCCGAAGGGATATGATCTATTGGCCGCAAATGTGTCTTTATGCAAAAGACAAATTCAGTGGAATATAGTGAGCCATATTGGTAGAATATTACCGTGAATTTCAATTATTGAAATTAAAATAACAGATTCACCATTTAGTATACTCAAGTTGGTTTGGATTTTACTCACAAAGTTATCGCCTAGTATGACTATATGTTTTGGTATATATGTGTTGAAGTGGAATATTCTAAATATAGTTTTAAACAAGAAGTTTGCACATAACAACCAAAGTGTCTCGTAATTAGTGGGAGTGATATTGAGTTTGTGAATTTTTAGAATACGATTCGAGGACGAATACGAAAGTATCATTTTGAAAAGCATCAAAATTGCACAAGTTTTTTGATAGATGTATGAAATAGTTTGATTATCGGTCAAAATGTAGAGGAAGCATGCGTTCATAAGAAAGAACATTAAAAGGTAAATAAATATTTCTATACCATAAGTAAAGAACACACTGTTGATTGTTAATGATGTATTTGAGTTAAAATCAGCTTTAGTTGTTTCAATACTCGATGTTGGATTTGTAAATGATGTGTTTTTAGTGAGTATAAAAGATATTAAGAATATCCCAAATGATATGCAAGGACACCTTATTAAAGTGTTTAATGTGGTATGTGTATGATGGATTCCTTATGCATTGGCATTAGAAATTATCATACATATCATGTTGTCTATGATATCGTGATTTGTTTTTGTATTTGATACATGAAGCAAATATCAAATCCTAATTAATATCACTAAATGATAGTTTAGAGTGTTCTCGTGTATTTACATAATATTAGAGAATTGTTCACAAAACAACGAATTTCTTATAATGGAGTGTTCAGACTCAAACTTCATAAGTGATATTGAGTATAATATGTCAATAATAAATTCAAGTTAAAAACCTTTAAGTTGGAAATGTTTTAGGTAGAAGAGATTGTGGGCGATTCAATGAAATTTTTTAGGACATTGTCTTCAATAGCGTTGCAATGAAAGCAATGTGTGTGTGTATGCACAAATTTATAACTGTGCCGAGGGTGATTCCAAATATTAAGAATCCCATAAAATTGTTATATGATAACAATGTCGTGATATAGTTTATAATAGAGATTAGAGCTCACTAAATGTTGAGAAACATGCTCCAAATTGTTATACATGATAAAACAGTTTATCAGCATCAGGGAGAGTTGAATGATAGAGTAGATAATTAAAGCATAATAGCATACCTGTTCAATGAGGGACCGACCCAATTGCTTTTGAAAAAACTGAATGGAAAAGTTGGAATAAGATTTCATAATTAACCCCAAGTGCAAGTGGGAGATTGATAGAGTTCGTGGTATGCCCTATGTGTAATTATGTAATTTGTTACATATATCTAACATGATAACCAATCTTGTTTAAAATAAAAGGTATTTTCTTTCTGTTGTATACTTGATATAATTTGTTATATTAATTAATTAATTTAATTAAATGAATATATAATATAAAATCCATAAATGGTGGATTTGTGATAGCAATTACAAATAGTTGTAGCATTAGTATTGTATCACAATATTATAAAACACATCATTTTAAATGTTCCTAGTCAAGATGTATCGAGACAGTATATCGGTGTATCCATTAAGACTAGAGTACGTAACGCACTCTAAATGTTTGGCAATTATTACTCATGACTATTGGGGGGGGAACCTAGAGGTTACGTCCCGATAGTTATTGGATAACTATGGAATGACTCACTTGATGTTTTCTATTGGTTAGTATAACTAAGGCCAAATAGAAAATATCGATGTGATTGATTTACATAGTTCTCTCTGCTTAAGAATACTTTCAATTTTCAATATAAAATATTTGCTTTGATTATAGTCAAATTATGGCTCGACGTTCATCTAGTGACTATAGTAGTCGAGTTGGAAGTACTGGAAGTGAAGCACAATTCAAGAGAGGATTCTTCTCCTCTATTATATAAGGTTAGTATCACGGCCAACAGAAGTTAACTCAAAGTCAAAGTCTCTAGCTTGAGCATTTTGATTAATAATAATTATTATCATTGAATAAAAGACTTTGTGTTTAGACTATAGAGTTGAATGTGGATGATACTACAATTTTGACCGTTATCAAATTCCATAAGTCTAAAGTGATGTAGTTTTGAAGAAGATAATTGGTGTTAGTAAAAGTCATAACTGGTTAATGCTTAACAAAAGTAAAATTGGATTTTACTGAGACCAAGTAAGCAATAAATTTATCCAAAATGTTACACCACTTGCTAAACGACGTGTGAATGTTAATATTCGAATAGTTCGATATTAGTCGCTGACTAAATTTACACCTAATGAGTCACACAACCGAAACAATGAATATTCCTTTAACCAAACGATTTAATTAATTTGTAAGTTTTATAAATTAATTAATATTTCAGAAATATTAATTAGAAAATTTGATTCCGATTTGATGAAAAAATATTATTAAATATATTTACAATAGTTATAAATATAATCGATATACGATATTGATAAGAGTTAAATTGGATTTAATTGCAAAATATTTTTCGTTTGGACTTTAAATGGGTTTAAAGCCTATGAAAGAGGCTGGTAGGATCAGCTCAAATCAAGAGGATAGGTGTAGCCTAATGAGTTTAGAGAGATTTGAAATGGAAGGCTTAGATGGAAGGAGAATAGGTAAGGATCATGATCCTAACTTTTCTTATTCTCTTCCTTTATATAACGATCTTTACCCTCACCTTCTGGAGATATTTTATGGAAGCCTCCATATCCACTCCAATTTTTGGCCGACCTCTCCCTCCTTTCCCTTTTCATATCAAGCTCAAATCAAATTAGTTTTAGTGTTAATCGATAGTTTGGGTCAATGGTTCAGAGACTAGCAACCCGCTGAATTAGAATCTGTTTGAGAATCTGACCTCATTGTTTCTAGGTGTGCTTGCAGGCTTTGGCTGTGAGGTATATTTCTAATAAGTTTACATATATAAAATGTTTATTTATATACTATATTGTTAGTTAGGGGACGATTTCAACATATTAATATATTGTCAAAATATTGATTGCTTGTATGTGTGTATGTGTGTGTGTTAAATAAAATTAAATTTTTATATTACAGCATCTATATGCAGCATGGCTCAGTGCTTTAAAAAAACAATTATTTTATTATTTAAACAAATAATATATCATATATGTATATATTTATAGCTTATAATTTTAAATGCTACTTTATACTTATATACAATACGGAAACAAAATTTTGTATATAACGTTTAATATGAATAATTTTGGTAGGAATAAATTAACTTTTGTATATTTATATATGTTTACTCGGTCAGGTAATAAAAATTTAAATCAAACGCACTAGTTCATTTGTGTCGATGATGTTACAACATATAAATTAAAGAAAAGGATACATTTGTAGTAAATATATATAAATCATAGAGATAACATAACATTAGAGTAATAATATATGCATATTATAAATTTATATAGTAGATTGTTATATGCATAAATATAAAATAAGTTTATGTATAACTAATTTAATATGTATATGTCATCTAAACAAATAATCTAACTAAATAATTATATATATAAATTGATTAAAATGAATTAATAAAATTATTATCGAACTGTTTTCAAAATTTAAAATGATGTATATATATAATGTATTTATTTTTCCTATAAGAGAGATGTCAATCTAAAAGTTAATTAATTAAATAAGATGAATGAATACAGCTATTAACTTAAATCCTAAAAGAAATTAATATATAATAACTAAAATAATATATATATATATATTCTTTTCTTTAAATTAATATATTTTATAAATCACATATTATTTTGGAGATATTTTAAGCTATGAGAAATATGTTAAAAACAGATTTATAATACCATTTGGGATGGGGCATTCGGTAATATTTCTTCGGTTATATATAGGAATTGTGGCATAGACGTGATAGTTGTGAGTGTGATTTATAAGCATCGAGTAAATGATTAAGTACCACTCAGTGGTATAAGACACTGTAGTGGTATTTATTCAGTTATTCTATGCGAATAAATCATACTAAACTAACGGGTTCGTGATATAGTGTGGTGATATTGTGTTGAGATATATGTGAGGGACTCATAGCGATACATTAGCCATGTGCTAGTATTTATGAGTTGGGCACTATGCCTAAAATATGGATACTATATATCGTCTATCACATTTTCCTCCAATTATGGTGTTGGAGAGAACAAGATTTGGCTAGCATCCACCCTAATGGCCTGATCGTGGGGTTGCACTCCAAATTTATGACATGACATTATTGTTATATAGCTTAGTGCTCAACTTTGTACAATCGCCCCTGTGTTACATAGGTAATAGCTTGTTACATGTAGGGGCATATTTAGTGTCGTGACTTTGACTTCGCGGAGAGGAGTCCTAGTGGATACGTGTCACAATGACTATGAGTTAACCGAAGGCTGTAGAGTCTCTATGACACTAGAGCTAGCTCTCTACAATCGGTCTCCCATCTAGTTTACAGAGTGGTTAATAGGCATATACTATTTATTCCCTCATTTGTATATGGATATTTATCAGAGATTCACACACTATAGATTCGACTCTACTAGGGACGTAGTGTTTTTCATACAGTCTTCACCCACCATTTGTTGTTATGTATTGTGAGCATCAGATAAATATAACTTCCTAAATTATGATGATACAAGATGAATTAGAATTTAAAGATAATAAAATGGTATTTATAATTAGGAATTCATATGAATAATAGTTTATGTGCTATTGGTTTTTACCCATATGTTGTTGATGATATACATGTATGTGTGTGTGTATGATTTAGACACAAACTTGCCAGTTTTTTTATAATACTCGGGTCAGAATTTCAAAATGTGACTGGTGTAGGTGCACGTTAGCATCTATAGCTTATGGATTATTGAGGCTAGCAGTAGCTTTAGGATGATTCATTCCCTAGAGCATATTGTAGCCTTGTAATAGTTATGTGGGTACTTATTATGTAGTGTGTGATGTATGTATCATGTGGGTGTTGGACTATCATTTTGTAACCTACATGACAATGTACCAGTTATGTATTATATATGGATACTATATTTTATCTGCTGCTTTCTGACTCTATGTACTCTATTTATATTCTACGATTATGTATTATTTTGTCTTAATAACACACATGTGTATTGCTTTGTACTGAGATCGTGTATAATATAGGGTAAGTTTGTTATATTTGATTTAATACTAGTGTCAGTCCAAGGGAATATTTACGTGTGTACTCCATATAGCCTCATTCTCCATATTATCTGACAGTATTATTTTGTGGTACTCTTAGACAATATTGGTATAGAGGTGGGGTGTTTTATATTTTGTATCAGAGCAAGGTTAGGACAATACACGATACCAAGAGTAACGAGTCATTGGCCTAGAAAGACATTAGGAATCTCTATTCTCCTAAGTATTGGGTAGGTATAAACATTGTTAGGTGTATAAGATGATTATATGAAGTAATCATCTAGATGCGTATTTGTTATTTGTATATTTTGATATAAATATTGTTTGTTATACTTAGATTGCATCTCACTTCTAATTTTAATAAGTATGGCTAGACCACGCTCTGGACATATGGACCCCAGGAAATCAAGTGGAGTTGATGGAGTATATATGACGACAGAGCAGTTGATGGAGTTGCTTAGGAGCATCCAGCGGTCAAGTGCTTCTAGGACTCCTAATCTTCCAAATCCTCCCACTCCTCATTTAGAATTTGCCAGGCTATGCAAAGATTATGCTAACCTTGGTGGCAATCCAGTCAAAGGAACTAAAGGAGTGATTGGCGTTTAGGTTTGCATAAAGACGTGGGAGCGTATATTTGCAAGGATAGGTGTGACAGATCAACAAGAACTTCAGATTTCCATGAGTTAGCTACATGATAGAGACATAGAGTGGTATAAATTACTTGTAGTAGAGGAAGATGAAGTTGAGTTAACCTAGGATCAATTTAAGTTTCGATTTGAGTATAAGTTTATCCTCGAGGTAGAGAAAACTGCAATGGTTCGCAAATTCATCGATCCGAAGCAAGCTTACTTGTTTGTTGTCGAATATGTGGCTACTTTTGAGTCCTTGTCCAAGTGCAGTATCGATATGATTAATACACCCTTAAAAAAACTAGATGTTTGTTTATGGCTTGAACAAGTCCTTGAGAAAAGCTCTACTTCCACAATTGAATGCTACTTTTAAAGAGTTAATTTACACGGCATTTAGGTTGGAAGAAGAAGAGAAAGAAAGTGGAGAAAAGGAACCTAAAAAGTAAGTTAGCTTTGGATGGAAGCAAAAGTTCCCATTTAAAAGGCAAAGTTAAAGATTCTTTAGAAATAAGCCAGCTCAGGGAACATCAGCCGGAGCCGTTGATAATATAAAATCTAAATAGCATCGAGTATGTAACAATTATGGACAAAATGGGCATTATGTTAGACAATGCACTAATCCATGGTATTCTCAAGTTAGATGCTTAATATGTAAGGAAATAGGTCATTATGCAACTAAATGTCCAAAGAAGACTAGTAGTCTGAATGTCCTTGGAACCGTGGGAGACCAGTCTTAAGCAAAGGGAAAGGTGCCTGCCAACTTGGAAGGTACGATTTTATTTAGAGATTTACCAATTCGAATCTTGTTTGATTCAGGAGCTTCTCACTCTTTTATTTCTGAAGAATTGGTTGATAAGTTTGGTTTGGACATTTTATATTCAGTCACATCATTAAGGATTTCTAATCCTATTGGAGGATATGCAACCCATGCGATGATGTGTAAGAATGTCTACTTAACATTTTGCAACTTATCATTTTATTGTGATTTACACATATTTGAATATTTGGGGTTCGACATCATCCTTGGTATGAATTGGCTAAGTCGATATGAGGCACATTTATTGTGTTTCGAAAGAATAGTAACAGGCAGTCATCCAGAGTCAGCTGATCGAGTTAGTTTAGCTCTTGGCGATATTCGTGAGAATTCAAGTGGATCCTTATGCGCTTTAGAGGTCCGAGATGAAGATGAAATTGCTCGAATTACAGTAGTAAGAGAGTATCTAGATATTTTCCAACCTATAACCGATCTTCCTCCTAAATGAGCGATTGAGTTTAGAATTGACTTAGTTACTGGAGCTTAACCAACTAGCCTCCTCCAACATGAATGTCAGCAAAAGAAAATGAAGAACTCAAGAAGCAACTGTCAGATTTGGAGTCTAAGCATTTTATTAGGTTTAGTAGTTCTCCCTGGGGTGCTGCTGTTGTGTTTGTGAAGAAAGTTAATGGATCGCTCAAACCGTGTGTAGATTATAGGAAGCTGAATGAGTTGACGATCAAGGATTAGTACCCATTACCCCGTATCGATGATATGTTTGATCAACCCAGTGGAGCTAAGATCTTCTCATAACTTGATTTAGCAACAGGCTCTCATTAACTCTGCATTACAGAAGATAGCATTCCTCTCACTGCATTTCATACTAGATATGGTTCATATGAATGGCTAGTGATGCCATTTAGAATAACAAATGCCCCTGCATATGTCGTTGACTTAATGAATCGAGTCTTTAGAGAGTATCTCTATAAGTTCATCCATGTGTTTATTTATGATATTTTAGTATATTCCAAGACTGAGGAAGAACATGAGAAGCACCTCAAGATTGTTTTAGAGATGCTAAGGCAAAATAAGCTGAAAGCAAAGTTTTCTAAATGTCATATCTGGTAGAAAAAAGTTAAGTTCTTGGGCCATGTAGTTTCGGAAGAAGGAATATCAATAGACCCTGATAAATTTGTAGCTATACAGAATTGGAAATGACCAAACATAGTTTGTGAAATAAGAAGCTTTCTAGGATTAGCCGGCTATTATCGGTGGTATATTAAAGACTTTTCGAAGATTGTTCAACCACTCACTAATCTCATAAGGAAGGGTGTTAAATTATAGTGGACACCTAAGTGTGAAGAAGCATATTTGAAGTTGAAGGAGTTACTTACAAATGCACCAGTGCTAATTGTTCTAGGAGGTAATCAGGACTTAGAAGTTATACAGATGTGGTGGATTTGGATTGGGTCTAGTGCTGAATCAAAAGGGTAGAGTAGTAGCATATGTGTTAAGGTAATTAAGATCTAATGAGACTCGATATGCTTCTCATGATTTAGAGTTGGCTGCTATAGTATTTGCAATCAAATTTGGCTACACTATTTGCTGGGAGAATGGTTTGTATTGTATATAGACCATAAGTCGCTGAAGTATTTATTTACTTAGAAAGACCTTAATATGAGACAACAGCGGTGGCTGGAATTTTGAGCTACATATGATTTTGAGATCCAATATACACCAGGAAAAGGAAATCATGTAGCTGATGTACTAAGCAGAAAACACAAAGTAGAAGTCTCGATGATTATCGCAGAATGAAAGACCTCAAGACACTTTCTATGTATGAGATCTGAGATAAAGATTCTATAGTGGATTCTAGTGCAATGTTGAAAAGTCTTGTAGCTAGACCATCTTTGATGGATCAAATTATTGAAGCTCAAAGGAAATATCAAGCCACTTTAGATTTAAATCAAAGATTGGAAAGAGGTGAAACGGGTAATGACTTGAACAAGTGTTCTCTTGACTCATATGGGAATTTACATAAAAAGAATAGATTGGTAGTTCCTGATATTGATAGTCTCTATAAAGAAATAATGGAATATTGTCATCGATCTTGTTATACCATTCATTCAGGTGGAAATAAAACGTACATGGATATGAAACGCTTATATTATTGAGCTGGAATGACGCAAGATATCAGAAAGTATGTAAAGGAATATATGACAAGTCAGCTAGTAAAAGTCGAGCATCAAAAATCGAGTGGGTTACTCCAACCATTGGAAGTTCCCCAATAGAAATGGGATCAGGTATGAGTCTACTCGATAATGTATTGATTATTTGTTACGTATACATGATTCTTTGGAATCTTATTAATTATATACAGGTATCCATGGATTTCATTGATGGATTACCTCGATCTAGAAAAGGCCACGATATTATATGGGTAATCGTCAATCATTTAACTAAATTAGCTCATTTTATACCTGTGGAGTCGACTAGATTCACACTATACTTAGCAAAACCATTTGTGAAAGAAGTAGTTAGATTCATGGAGTACCAAGTTCTATTGTTTGTGATCGTGGTCCATTATTTACAAGTAGATTTTGGAGAAGCCTTTAAGAAGCTTTGGGGATGAAGTTGAATTTCAGTATCGCCTACCATCCTCAAATAGACGGTCAAACAGAGCGTGTGAATCAAATGCTTGAAGACTTACTTCAAGCCTATGTACTTGACTTTAGTGGTAACTGGGAAGAAAACCTCTGTTTAGTTGAGTTTGCTTATAACAATAGTTATCGGTCAAGTATCGGAATGGCTCCATTTTAAGCTTTTTATGGTAGACCCTATCGGTCACCTTCTTGTTGGCTGGGTACTAGAGATAAGTGTGTATTAGGACCTAATTTGATGAGATAAGCATCAAAGAAGATTGAGACGATTAAGTGAAGAATGAAGGAAGCTCGGTCATCAGAAGTCTTATGCTGATCGAAGAAGAAAAGAGTTAATATTTGAAGTTGGAGATCTTGTGTACATGAAGATATCACCTCTTAAGGGAGTTATGAGATTTAGTAAATCTGGGAAACTGGCACCTCATTATATTGGCCTATTTCCAATTACCAAACGCATAGGAAGAGTTGCTTATTGTAACATCCCCCTACTTGGAGGCCCAAAACTAACGGCTATAGATGCTGCAGTCATCCATAGTTATTAATCCTCGGTGACCAAATACGGCGGTGTTAGGTTCATTGATACATAGAAACATATGAATATGGAAAAAAATTAAACTTCAAACAAAGTAACATTCCATTTGAAATCATTTCCAATTCATTACATAATCCCATATCGCTAATCACGTTCATAGAAAATATATTTATTACAACATTCACCAAGAGCGACATATGAAGATGCCCCCTTGGATGATCAGAGTATATACATGCAATATAACAACTTTTCCATTACAAACAACACAACGGAATTAAAAGAGAGAAAACTCTAAATAGCTAACATGCCTCATGCACGTCTCCGAAAGCTTATTCATCTTAATGAGGTACCTAAAAGCCTCAACTCTCAAACTGCTCAAAATCAATTGAGTACCTGAGAGTTTAAGGGGAAATCATAAACTTCGAGTCAAACCTAAATCCTAGTATGAATAATAATGTACCATCTCAAGTCATTTAGATATCTAGTGAGACCAAACCGCTTAGAGGAACAGGTTTTCCCCTCACTCGTTCCCAAAACCTTTATAAAACCATTCTCCTGCATCCACAATGGTTAAAACATAGTCATTTCAAAATATTGTGATGATATGCATACATGTTAAAACATTTGGATATCCCATCCCTTGTTTAATTGACTCCCTGTCATATTTATAGTTTCTAGAGTCACTATTAACCTAATAGTTATGATGGACTTACTAATAACCTTTTTGTAATGTATGGACTCCCTGTCCCATTTCATAGTTTTCACGGGTGCACTATGAACCTATTAGCCCTTACCAATTAACTTAATTAATTCATGGGTTCCCCTGAACCTATTGGTGACTCCAATAACTTCTCTCTTCTCCTAGTTTTCATGGATTGACTAGGAACCCAGTGACAACTATCGATGACTTAATCTGGATATATTTTTCATGGGTGCACTACAAACCAATTTTACGAAGAAGTACCTTTTCTAAAATAATTTAATTTGCATAGCAAATCACTTTAGAAAAATCCCCAAAAATTCCAGAAATACACTTTAATCATGTTATCGAATATATCAAAATTCCAGACCCAAAATATTAATATATTTTCCAAAATAAATTTATAAACCCAAATAACCATATTTTCCTTTTAAAATTCATAATTAATTCTCCACGGCTTGGAAAATTATAAAAATTGAAACCCAACTCAAAATCATGTTTCTCATAACATTAAATTTTCCCATGGCATTTAAGAATAATTTAACCTTGGGTTTTTCGTAAAACAATGTGTATTCCACTTTTAAACAATCTTGTTTAAACTAATAAATTACAAAACAAGCATATCATCATCCAATATATCAAAAAAAACGAATTTACCCTTAAATCCAAAAGCATATGATTATAGAAACCAAAATAGAGATGGAATTATTATTCACCTTGATTTAGATAAGGAGAATGGATTGAGATTGATTTCCCCTAAGCTTGAATCCTAAGCTTTACTTGATTTTTTTCCCTCTTCTTATCTTCCTCCTAATGGTCGGCTCCTTTTCTTCTTACATTTTAAAATTTTGCTTATGTTAAAATGAACACGTATGGTCTTTGGGACAATGGTATAAGGGTGGAGAATGTGGTCGGCAATTTACCCTAATGCCCCTAGGTTTATTTAGTTAACACTTAACCATTTATAAGCTCATTCATTTTAAATAAGTGCGCCTACTTAGTTTATTAATCAAACTCAATCTTCTTATCACTCTACATTATTCTATTTAATTTATTCTGATTAAATCTCCTAAATAATGTTATCAAAAATTAAGGGTGTTGTACTTATCGAGTAGCACTTCCAGATCAACATGTGAATACATGATGTTTTTCATTTGTCTCAATTAAGGAAGTGTCTACGTGATACCAAGATAATTGTCGAGCCTAGAGAGATACAAGGACTTGAAATTTCTCCAGACTTGACTTATGTGCAACATCCCATTCATATAATTCATTTAGAAGTTCACCAGCTTAGGAGTAAACGATTTTCTCTAGTGATAGTGCAGTGGTAAGATAACCCATTTGATTGTACTTGGGAAACTCAAGAACTTATGAAGCAGACTTGCGCTAAATTATTTAACGAAGCACACGAGTTAGGTACGTGTTTAGATTACTATTGTATGATAATAAATGATATGGATAATTTAGTATTAATTCGTTCGTTATAAATTTCCATATAAGGAATTGCAAGGACACAATTTTCTTAAGGAGGAAAGTCTATAACAACTTGGTGTCAAGAAGCAATTAAATATAAATAAATAATGATATTTTAAATAATAAAAATTGAATTAAAATGGAGATTAGTGAAATAATGGATAAGTTGGGTGGTTCTTGGTGAAATATTTAATATGGTCAAAAAATTGATTTTTTATATTTAGTGTTTATGAATTAATTTGAGAATTTTATTAATAATAAAAATAATATCAAGAGTATGGAAATGTTAATAAATAAAATAATTGATAAAAATGTATTGGATGTAAATATGAGAAGATGTGAATTAAGTGTGTTTCAAAATACTTAATTAGTTGAAGAAGAATTAGAATTTATAAATATAAATGTAATTACATAGAAAGAAATAAATATTTAAAATATAAATACAAAGTAAAATTAAAAAATTATTATAAGTATCAAACATTGCTCAGTTAAAGTGGATTTTTGGAAATTTATTGTTAAAACAATTTAATTAATGAAGAAAAAGAACATTAAAAATATAGAAGAGAATGTAAATAATGAACAAATTAGAAGAAATTCACTATAACTAATTAATTAGCCTAATCAAGTCAATTAAGTAAAATAAATCATCAACTTCATTATCTTTGGAGATTTCCAAACTCTGGACAAATCGTTTGCTTCTATAAATACAAGTCTCCTATAAAACTAAAAACATTGATGAAATTTCCTATTCACCACAAAACTCTACCACCTTCTCACTTTGAAATTTCCAAACAAATCTAACATATTGCTAAAATTATAATATTCAAAAGAGAGCTTCCTGGCATGTATTTACTCCACTAAGGAAACCCTATTTTAATCTATTGATCTATGCACCAGAAAATTGACAGTAAGTGGAAGTGCAAGGAGAAAGACAAGCAAGAGCAACTAATTGGTGCTAATCATTTTCATTATTTACTCACATTTGTGTCTCTGTAACTATGAATTGCATCCAATCTTTGATATACGCAGTGCATTGGAAGGATTTCAATTTGCAAGCAATATATTTCACTTTGTTATTGAGAATTCTTGTTGTACACTTAATGAATTTAGATGTAAATATGGCTGAGTGATGGAAGTATGTAAAGGTAATAACTTGTATTTCATTTCACTTCAAAACCATGGCTGTAAGGCATGATTGTCATCGATTAGCGATAGGCAGGTTGCCGCATCCCTTGCCAGAGACCGGTCGACCTATTCTGACCACTAGTCGATCGATACAGGTCGACCAGTGCTCCACCAGGTCGGCCTAGTACCTAGAAATATATATATATATGTATGTATGTATGTATGTATGTATATAATACACACACACTGATATATATATATATATATATAATAAAGTAACACAAATATAAATCAAAATAAAGTGTGTGTGTGTATATAGGAACTATACATATTAGAATCATACAAATAATTTGATTTCAGTTTGGAAGAAAATGTTGAACATACTTGTTTAAGCCATTACTGTTTACTCATTCAGGTAATAAAAAATTTCATTTGTGTTGATGATGTTACAAATCATATAAATCAAAGAATAGGATACATCTGTAAATATATGTACACGTTATAGAGATAACATGACATAAGAGTAATTAAATATACATAATATAATTTATATAATAAATTATCATAAACCTAAATATAAAATAAGTTTATGTATAACTAATAATTAATATGTATATGTCATCTAAATAATAACCTAACTAAATAATTATAATTATAATTGATTAAAATGAAATTAGTAAAATTATTATTATATAGAAATGTTAATTTAATTTAAAACGACACACACACACACACATATATATATATATATATATGTATAATGTATGTATGTATAATGTATTTATTTTTCCTATAGGAGAGAGATGTAATTCAAAAAGTTAAGTAATTAAATAAGATGAATGAATAAAACTTATATATATATATTCTTTTCTTTAAATTAATATATTTTATAAACAACATATTGTTGTGGAGATATTCTATGCTATGAGAAATATGTTATAAACGGAGTTATAACACCTTTTGGGATGGGGCATTCGGTAATATTTCTCCGGTTATACATAGGACTTATGGCATAAAGGTGATAGTTGTGAGTGTCAGTTATAAGCATCAAGTAAATGATTAAGTACCACTCAGTGGTATGTGACGCTGTAGTGGTATTTATTCGGTTATTCTATGCGAATAAATTATACTGAAGTGACGGGTTCATGATATAGTGTGGTAATATTGTGTTGAGATATGTGTGGGGTACTCAAAGCGATACACTAGCCATGTGCTAGTATTTATGAGTTGGGCATTGTGCCTAATATATGGATACTATATATCGTCTATCACATTTTCCGCCTATTATGGTGTTGAAGAGAACTAGATTAGGCTAGCATCCACCCTAGTGGCCTGATCGTCGGGTGGCGCCCCAGATCTATGACATCACATTATTGTTATATAGCTTAGTGCTTAGCTTTGTGCAATCGCCCCTATGTCAGGTAGGCTAATAGCCTGTTACATATAGGGGCCTATTTAGTGTCGTGACTTTGACTTCACGTAGACGAGTCCCGGTGGATACCTGTCACAATGACTATGAGTTAACTGAAGGCTGTAGAGTCTCTATAACTCTAGAGCTGGCTCCGAGCTATCGGTCTCCCATCTAGTTTTACATAGTAGTTGATGGTCATATACTATTTATTCCCTCATTTGTATATGGATATTAGTTAGAGATTCACACATTATAGATTCGACTCTACTAGGGACTTAGTGTCTGTCGAACAATCTTCACTCGTCACTAGTTGTTACATTGTGAGAATCGGATAAATATAGCCTCATGTGTGTACCTCATATAGCCTCATTCTCTCTATTATTTAACAATATCATTTTGTGATACTCCTGCATAATATTGGTATAGAGGTGGGTTGTTTTATAGTAGGTTGGCCAACATATATAATAGTTGTATATATGCTTATCAATATACGACATCAGAACACATTTGAATTTGATTTAAGTGTGTTAAATATTAGTCGAGATTAAAGTTATTTTGGGGTCCATTTGGGTCTTGAAATAGTCAACAATACATATGCTAAAAGGGGCTGGTCATTAGATGGCTAAAGGGGGTTTGGATTTGAATTAAAAATGGGACATTTAGTAAGAGAAGAATAAGGATCTATATTCTTGTTTTTCTCCTTGAGATCTCCTTAATTTAAAAGACCTCTAACCCCATATTTATTTCTTAACTTTTGCCTCTTCTCTAGGTCTGATTAGGCTAGCCATATCTCTTCTCCAAACCTCAAATTATCAAGCTTTAAAACATCAAATTAAACATAATTCGATTGTTGGTGATAATTGTGTTCGGGAAGCTAGCAACTTCTAGATACAGGATTCAATTCAGGGAGTTTTATTCTTCATTTCAAGTTGTAATAGTTAGGTTTTGGTGAAAGGTACAATTCCTTTTTCATGATCATACATTAATGTTTATTATATTCATTATGTTTACCATATTATATAGTTAATTAGTTAGTCAATTATTATAATGAATCTGTATATGTCGATGTCATCATATTGGATGAATTATATAAATGTGTGCATAATTTTTTCCCTCTGCATGCTTAGGCAATGGTTAAAAAACATTTTTGAAATTACTTTAATAATAAATAATTTAATAATTTACGTATACACACACACATTTAATATTTCGTATACACACACACATTTACGTATATGTACGTATATGTATATATATAATATATATATATATATATTAGTATATATTTTATGTATTTAATTAATTTATATTTATTTATGCAATTATTAAATTTATATAAATAACTAATACAAAATATTTGACACAAAATTTTAATATTATATTATATTAATAATTTTGGTTTCGTGAATATATATAGAAACACACACACACATACATACATACATAAGGATTTCTATACAAAATTAAAAATTTAAATGTTAAATAAACATTAATCCCAAAAATAATAATAATTAATTTTTGGCTGTGAGCATGAAAGAGGGGATGTGTGTAATTTTGTTTCAGTTATTATTTATATTATGATATACAATTACATGTATATATATTTACATATTTTATGTAAAAAATTTCAAAGTTATTTAAATATATATATACACAAATGTTTAAAAAAACCTTTTGACTTTGTTATATATGTGTGTGTATATATATGTCATTATATTAAAGTTTGTTAAAAATTAGTTTGTAAAATTAAATTTCAAAATAATTTAATAAATGTAATTATACTTGTTTTTATTTATATAAATGTATTATATGAATTTAATTTATAAACTATATTTCATATTATACAAAATTATATTCGGACATACATGTGTATGTATTTATATTATTTGTATGTACACATATATACATTAACGATACACATGTATATAGAGGAGTTAACATGTCCCTTGTAGTGTAAATCCCAACATCTATATATGAGCATGCCAAACCATATAGACCTTACTATGTTGCACGTACACACATATGTGTATGGGATACACATATATATTATATAATATAACTTTAAAATAAATATAACATTATTTATAAATAAAATAAAATATTGATTTTATTTAAAACAAATTTTAATAAGATCTAAATTTAGAATTTATAGGTCTAATAAGATCCAAATGGAATATTTTTTTTGAAATTTACCTCATTAACCCCGCCGCGTGAGAGCCCAGCTCCAATAGGAGGTAGAAGGCATTCTATCTTAGTAGCAACGACCGTAGACCTCGGACTACTTTATAGCAAGGGTTATTGGGTTATTTGTCTTAAGTCATATTGATGAACAAATGGTAGTGGTATGGCACATGTATATAGATTTGCGTACGATACGATTATAAGTGGTGGACGATGCGGTAAAGTATCATTGTTTTGGTATTACACTGATGACCATATTTAGCATGTCTTGTCCCTAATAGGAAACCCGATGTCCACAAGCCTAGTGTCTGGTGGCCAAGTCATGTTTGGTTGCCATGATGATTAGTAGTCGATAGACTTATCACGTATTACAAAACACTATAGTAGAATGTGCTAACTTGTTGGATGTATGCGAGGATGCAAGTTGAGTTATGGTTTCATTAGCCCATATTATACCACTTGGTATTATACATGATATATCATCGTATTGATAATCATGTAGATATGTGATATTATACCAAATGGTATTGTACCAGATGATTAAGTCACTAGTGATGTTTACCTACTAAGTATCCGTACACTAGACTAGAAACTCTATTTCGTAACGGCTTTGAGCCGTTCCTAAACAATTTTGCAACAAAATTAAGCCATTTCTGTAACGACCCAGGATATTCGACCTTCGAATATCGACATCAATACATTCACTGTATAGCATGCCGAGCAATCGAGTGCCGGAAATACCAGATCATTAGGGGTGAAGAAGAAAATAGGTAGAAGAAAATAGAGATAACAACATCGGAATCTCACAATCGCAGCAGAACAAAATATAATATTTAATAATAGATCTTTATACAAAAGGTACTACAACCATTAACATACATCCCATTATCAAAGTACAACAATCAAAAAATCAATTCTGGAAAGTTATAATATCTAGTCCTCACAAATACTGAATATACAGCATTACTCACAGAGCTAAAATAACCAAGTATGTATAATACGCATGAGAATTTTCCAGCTCGTCTCCTGAGCTCCATAGCATCCTAGCCTGAATCTGTAATACTCGGTCTGACCCGAGCATTATAATTAAATAACACCCGAGTCAGTCTGGAAAACCAGCGTGAGAAAAACACACTCAATTTGAATTATTACTATTATCAAAATCCTTTGAAATACAAAGGTATCCCGTAAGACAACGCCACATATAAATATGATGGGTTTTTACCTTACGAAAACCAAAACATTTTATATCAAAATCATTTGATATTATAATAGGGTCTATAGAAAATAAATTAGAAAATAGCTGAAATGCTTGCATCTCACGTTTCAGTATAGTTGGGCACAATCAAAACCGTACATGCTCATAGTGGATATTGGATTCCACATAATGACAGGGCTACTAGGGTACCACCCGTCACAGTACATATCTAGAAAAATGTACCGAGATCGTACATAACGATCCTTGCCAACACAGGACTGGCCTACCGCTTACTGGATAGTACCGAATATGTTATCACCCAGGGTGTTCCCACCCTAATCGAGCGCTCTCTTTTCCATGCACAACCACACCCATAAATTATAATATAATATATCCGAGGGTATTTAGAAAAGTGATAGCACACCCTACTTGGGTGCGACCCATTTAGCCTGCTGCATCTCCCCTGTTTGAGTCATTCCCGGTTGATGAGGCTTGAGACTACTTTTTACCTTTAGAATAACATTCATACTTGGAATGCCAACACTGCCTTCCAGGTGACAATGCAATGATAGAATTCATCCATACAAGTTGTTCTGGTCTGAACAAACCGAATCTTTTTTTTCAAGATCGCCATCTCATTATCTTCGAGATATCACAATTCGTAACGCACAAATCAGATCGAAACGATCTACGAATTTGGCCAAATTTGATAGTCGGTTATTTAACTATCAAATAACACCATGAGCAGTCACTAGGCCTTATTTTATAAATCTTCAAAACATTCATTCAAAATATCTTTACAAAGAGACACACACACACACACACACACACACACACATATATATATATTCAAAACTCTTCCATTATTT
Organism: Allium fistulosum; assembly: GCA_030737815.1. Lineage (NCBI taxonomy): Eukaryota > Viridiplantae > Streptophyta > Magnoliopsida > Asparagales > Amaryllidaceae > Allium > Allium fistulosum. Next base: position 245,317,765 of record CM060902.1, read on the forward strand.
CAACCTTTTGAAAACAATTTCAAATTCTTATATCCTTAACGGGATATTTTCAATCCATATCGATATTTAGAAATATTTCCAAACTCCATTTTTCTATTCAACACTTGAAAAATATTTCTATAATAAAAATCTCGTAGTTAAAATATTTTAAATCCTTCCAGTCCAATACTTCGAAAATATTTATAAGCATATTTTTCTAAAATCATTTTATTTCCAATACTTAGGAAATATTCCATTTATTTCATTCTTCTCAAATCCCTTACAACTCACTTGTAACTTCCTTAACTCATTTATAACAGATTCTATAATTTTCCAGAATTCATTAATTAATTTCCTTTAAAATTTCCAAAATCGATTATACTTTTCTATAATCTCCACTACCCATTTCTAACTTCCTTTATGAATTCTAATTCATTTTCGAAGCTCTCGTATTTCAACAATACGGAAGTTCCCTTAAGTTTCCAAAATACCATTATAAGATTTCTCTTACATAAAAATCATATCCCATTAAATAAACCTTGTTTACAAATCTTAAGAGGAAGTATAAATAAATTAAAATCATTTCAAACTCTCTATATATATAATATGTATTTTTAAAGAATAATAATTTATTTTAAAAACATGTTTATGTAATTTTTAGAATATTAAAACACTTTAAATAAACATTGATAATTCATTTCCAATTCATTTTTAAAGAAAACCAATCGATTCACAAAGCTTATTATAAAAATGTGAATTCATTTCAATAAATATTAAATATTTGAATAATCCATTTTCTGAAATATCTCAATACTAAACAACTTTTAACTATATAGTTTAGTAAATAGAAATCCATTTTAAAACAATTTTAATTTCTCGACAAAATTTATTTAAAAAAATCCAATATTCCAATTTCAATTTATAAATCCCTCTCGATTCATATCACATCGACTACATCTCAATTTCATAATCATTCTCACATTCAAAAATAGATTCCACGATTTTTTTTTTCCAAAAACGATTTCCATTGCTCGATATAAATTCACATTGTAAATTTATATTTGCAATTTATCAACTGATATCATTTTCCCTTATTTATAAACATCGATTATAAATTTATAAACTCCTTTGAGTCTCACTTGTTTATAAAACTAATCCCATTTATAAAATCTCATTTTATGAATCCATTCCTTAATAAATCGCATCTATTTTTCAAATCTAATTTTTATATCGATTTCAACTTCTTTCCATAAATCCAGAACACCACTTAAAAATCCATTGTTAAAAATTCTTTATATAAATTATTTTAAAATCTCTATTTAAAACATTTTTCGAATAACTAACTACAACCCAAAATCAAATCATTGTTTTATTCGAATTAATTTTCTTTAAAATAATCCAAATTTGTTATAAATATTTTTATATTCAAAATCTCCATTTAATTCCTTTAAATTCCAAAAATAATATTTATGGTATTTAAAATACCATAATTAAGGCCAGTGCAACTATAGCATCCAATAATTCAATTCACAACATAACCTATATGTGACGCCCCAACTCAATACCCATGCTAACCGAGAACACTATGGAGTAATGCGGTCAACTAGCACGGAGAATAAGGCTGTTGAGGAGCGACCATCCGTGTAATTTCTTTGTGCGAGCCCCGATATGTCAGATAGTATAGCATACATTTCATTTAAGGAGGAAGTCCGACATACCGATACAAACACAAAGCTATCACACAGTGGCTATATATAATCTTCGAAAACAAACATAGAAATAAACATAACACAAGTCAGTCACAGACATCCATATCACAATGGTGGAAAAAGATATGAATATATAACACATGAAAGTGTTCATCAGAGTAGTGGTCAGAAAGATCCACGATAATACAAAAGAATAGCTACAAGCTACACAAAAGAATAAGTATACATCACGGAGTCTATGTCTCAAATGTATACAACAAAAACTACTAATCTAAGTAGTTAGCCAAAAGTCAGAGTAATCCCAGAAGAGAAATCAAGCAGAAGCACCTGTAACATCTCGGTTTGACCCGAGTATTATTTATAAGAAAATAATAAACGGATCAGTCTAGCTATAAATATCAGATGATATGTTATAAAATAAAAGACATGGCATGAACATGTAATAACCATAATGGCCTATCACAAAACGGGAGTATGAAAACTCACCAACACGTGTAACACAAGACGAGACGCTATCTCATGGTAGCTAACCATTAATTTTGAGCCGAAACTCCACAAGAATGGCCCGAAGACCGTGGGGCGCTACCTCACATATGTGATGTAGAAACATCACACAAACGGGGTTTAGTCTCCCTCGTAGACAAAGAGACATCGCACAATTGCTAGTCTAAATCACAAAAATGATCGTCATGATCATCAAGAAGTGTCAATCACACCAAGCTAGTAAATATATGAGTTTAGCTTCATGTCCCATAACCACTTGCTTAACTTAAATATTTACGAACAAACAGTAGATCTTCACTAGAAAATTGTCACAAAAGGTTCAGTCGAACAAGTCCAAGAATTAACCGACGAAGTGAACGCAAGCGTTTCATACCACCTTTTTTACTAAGCCGTTTAATTAGATTTCTCATCCGAGTGAAGTAAAGGCTTGTATATAATAATAGATTGGAAAACGGTTTAGGAAAAAGAACTTTGTAATAAAATAGAGTTGAAATCGCTTTGATGAAAGATTTTTGATATTTACTACTAGTATTGAAACCTTCGTATTTTTAAAGTGACGAATCACAAAACGATTGCAGAAACAATCAGTCACAAAAATTCACATTCGAAGACGTGAATGAAATCCAAGGAAATCAGCTCAAAATGCATCAAAGTGGAAGTAAGTGGTGCAACCTAGCATGCGGAGCGACCTAACAAAATAAAGGTCAAACGACCTAAGTATGAAAAGGTGAGCGACCTAACGTCTTAATATGGCCGAGCTAAAGAATGCAAGCAGGTCGAGCGACTTAAGGTGGTGGCTGAATGTGCGACCTAACGAGGTCGACCTAAGTTGCAAGCGACCTAAGGAGTTAAAGCAGGTCGAAACATTGCAACCTAAAGTGGTTAACGAGCTAGGTAGAAAACAGGTCGAGCGGCCTAAAGGGAACAACGCGACCTAATGACGCGACCTAGTGAGGTGAGACCTAACATGGTCGAATTAAGCAGATGGTGCGACAAAGTCTGGGCGAACGACCAGTGGATGCGACCTAACTAGGAGACATGACCGAGCGACCTAATCACTTGAGGATGAACGACCTAGTTAACTCGCGACCTAACGAACAACAAAGGCCTAGGTGGTGCGACCCAAGGGGTTCGCGACCTAACGAATCGCGACCTAAATGTGAAAATAGGGTCAAGCGACCTGAAGGAAACAAGGTCTAACGACCTAATGGTATTGGGGTCGTGCGACCTAAGGTGAAGGCTGAGCGACCTAAACGCCTAGCGACCTATGACCTAACGACCTAACTCGTACGAGCGACCTAACTCATGCGAACGAATTAAGGCCAGAAACGAGTTATATGCAGGCAGAGACTTTTCCATGCCGTGCGAGCTAGCGAGGCAGAACGACCTAACTTCAGGAAAATGCTAACAACTCGAAAATTTTGGGTTTTCCACCAATTCAATCTACACCAAAAGCAAATGCACACATAATAGTGATAGGGATTCATACCCAACAATCATATATAGTCATAGCCAAGAATGTGAGATAAAAATCTCACCTTTTCATGGAAATTGATGGAAATCAAGCTTGAAAGCAAAGTGAGAACAGTCCCAAGCTTGAATCAATGTCTTCTCTTCGAATTTGGGGTTGAATGATGGATTTGCAAGAGAACTTGATCTTGGAGTTTTAATTTCCCATTCCCTCCTCCATTTTGATGAAGCTTGAATGTTTAAGCAAAATAGAATGAAGTTATGAAGAGAAGGGGTTGGACTGAGCTAGTAAGTGGTTCGGCCAAAAACAAAGCCACAAGCGAAAAAGTGGCGAAAATTCCACTATCTCCAAACACGTCAAAGTTTATACTTAAAAAGATCGCAAACGTCATTTTGAACTCAATGGGGGTGGTCTCGAGTCCTAATTTGGCCATATGCAAAAAGTAGCTTTTCGGACTAAGATCCAATTAACGATTAAATATTTAAATAAGATATTCAAATACATAATCGTCAAATATGCGGGTTGTTACAGACTTCCCTCCTTAAAGAAATTGCGCCCTCGCAATATATAAGATGGAAATAAAAAGTAACAACCATAAAAGCATATTAACACAAAAAGAAATTTGAAATAAGAAGTTGACCTTAAAGAGCATAAGAAAGTAAGTCCGGATGTGTACGCTCGATGAATTCTCTAGATTCCCAAGAGCAATCCTTAGGATTTGAGGACCATTGAACCTTCACAAGCGGGACATCTTTATTTCGCAGTCGTTTAACCTTTGAAGCAATAATTCGAATAGGATGCTGCTCGTAAGTTAAATTCGGCGAAACTTCAATCTCTCCACAACACCGGGCTCAAGAATAGATTCGGAATCCCGAAGGCACTTCCGTAATTGAGAAACGTGAAACACGTCATGCATGGCAGAAAACTGAGCCGGTAATGAAAGGCGATAAGCCATGGAACCAATACGTTCGGTGATAGGAAATGGCCCAATATATCAAGGCGCTAACTTTCCCGATCGACTGAAACGTACAACACCCTTCATAGGGGAAACACGAATAAATACAAGATCTCCAACAGAAAATTCTAATTTCCTTCTTCAATTATCGGCATAGGATTTTTGTGTGACCGAGAACACTACGGAGTAATGCTGTCAACTAGCACGGAGAATAAGGCTGTTGAGGAGCGACCATCCTTGTAATTTATTTGTGCGAGCCCCGATATGTCAGATAGTATAGCATGCATTTCATTTAAGGAGGAAGTCCGACATACCGATACAAACACAAAGCTATCACACGGTGGCTATATATAATCTTCGGAAACAAACATAGAAATAAACATAACACAAGTCAGTCACAGACATCCATATCACAATGGCGGAATAAGATATGAATATATAACACATGAAAGTTTTCATCAGAGTAGTGGTCAGAAAGATCCACGATAATACAAAAGAATAAGTATACATCACAGAGTCTATGTCTCAAATGTATACAACAAAAACTACTAATCTAAGTAGTTAGCCAAAAGTCAGAGTAATCCCAGAAGAGAAATCAAGCAGAAGCACCTGTAACATCTCGGTCCGACCCGAGTATTATTTATAAGAAAATAATAAACGGATCAGTCTAGCTATAAATATCAGATGATATGTTATAAAATAAAAGACATGGCATGAACATGTAATAACCATAATGGCATACTACTACAAGTATGTAATTGAAAATCAACAAGAGATTAATCAATATCACAAGAATCTTCTCAAAGGTAAAATAGGGTATCATACCCTAAACCTGTATTCATAACAAGTCAATGACACACAAATTCACCAATGCACAAAAATTGATAAAACTTATCAATGGAAATCACGAAAATTGGTGAAGCACAAAATTCCAGAAATCATCACAAGAAATCCAGAAATCACAAGAAGGGGGGAGGCCTATCACAAAACGGGAGTATGAAAACTCACCAACACGTGTAACACAAGACGAGACGCAATCTCATGGTAGCTAACCATTAATTTTGAGCCGAAACTCCACAAGAATGGCCCGAAGACCGTGGGGCGCTACCCCACATATGTAATGTAGAAACATCACACAAACGGGGTTTAGTCTCCCTCATAGACAAAGAGACATCGCACAATTGCTAGTCTAAATCACAAAAATGATCGTCATGATCATCAAGAAGTGTCAATCACACCAAGCTAGTAAATATATGAGTTTAGCTTCATGTCCCATAACCACTTGCTTAACTTAAATATTTACGAACAAACAGTAGATCTTCACTAGAAAATTGTCACAAAAGGTTTAGTCGAACAAGTCCAAGAATTAACCGACGAAGTGAACGCAAGCGTTTCATACCACCTGTTTTACTAAGCCGTTTAATTAGATTTCTCATCCGAGTGAAGTAAAGGCTTGTATATACTAATAGATTGGAAAGCGGTTTAGGAAAAAGAACTTTGTAATAAAATAGAGTTGAAATCGCTTTGATGAAAGAGTTTTGATATTTACTACTAGTATTGAAACCTTCATATTTTTAAAGTGACGAATCACAAAACGATTGCAGAAACAATCAGTCACAAAAATTCACATTCGAAGACGTGAATGAAATCCAAGGAAATCAGCTCAAAATGCATCAAAGTGGAAGTAAGTGGTGCGACCTAGCATGCCGAGCGACCTAACAAAATAAAGGTCAAACGACCTAAGTATGAAAAGGCGAGCGACCTAACGTCTTAATATGGCCGAGCTAAAAAATGCAAGCAGGCCGAGCGACTTAAGGTGGTGGCTGAACGTGCGACCTAACGAGGTCGACCTAAGTTGCAAGCGACCTAAGGAGTTAAAGCAGGTCGAAACATTGCGACCTAAAGTGGTTAACGAGCTAGGTAGAAAACAGGTCGAGCGACCTAAAGGGAACAACGCGACCTAATGACGCGACCTAGTGAGGTGAGCGACCTAACATGGTCGAATTATGCAGATGGTGCGACAAAGTCTGGGCGAACGACCTAGTGGATGCGACCTAACTAGGAGACATGACCGAGCGACCTAATCACTTGAGGACGAACGACCTAGTTAACTCGCGACCTAACGAACAACAAAGGCCTAGGTGGTGCGACCCAAGGGGTTCGCGACCTAACGAATCGCGACCTAAATGTGAACATGGGGTCAAGCGACCTGAAGGAAACAAGGTCTAACGACCTAATGGTATTGGGGTCGTGCGACCTAAGGTGAAGGCTGAGCGACCTAAATGCCTAGCGACCTACGACCTAACGATCTAACTCGTACGAGCGACCTAACTCATGCAAACGAATTAAGGCCAGAAACGAGTTATATGCAGGCATAGACTTTTCCATGCCGTGCGAGCTAGCGAGGCAGAATGACCTAACTGTAGGAAAATGCTAACAACTCGAAAATTTTGGGTTTTCCACCAATTCAATCCACACCAAAAGCAAATGCACACATAATAGTGATAGGGATTCATACCCAACAATCATAGATAGTCATAGCCAAGAATGTGAGATAACAATCTCACCTTTTCACGGAAATTGATGGAAATCAAGCTTGAAAGCAAAGTGAGAACAGTCCCAAGCTTGAATCAATGTCTACTCTTCGAATTTGGGGTTGAATGATGGATTTGCAAGAGAACTAGAGCTTGGAGTTTTAATTTCCCATTCCCTCCTCCATTTTTGATGAAGCTTGAATGTTTAAGCAAAATAGAATGAAGTTATGAAGAGAAGGGGTTGGACTGAGCTAGTAAGTGGTTCAGCCCAAAACAAAGCCACAAGCGAAAAAGTGGTGAAAATTCCACTATCTCCAAACACGTCAAAGTTTATACTTAAAAAGATCGCAAACGCCATTTTGAACTCAATGGGGGTGGTCTCGAGTCCTAATTTGACCGTATGCAAAAAGTAGCTTTTCGGACTAAGATCCGATTAACGATTAAATATTTAAATAAGATATTCAAATACATAATCGTCAAATATGCGGGTTGTTACACTATATCAGATTATTCACATAAATCATATATCACTATATATGAAATTAAAATCAACATTTTGAGGAATGCAGTTGGATCCCTCCAACCTGTTTTCTCGCATCCATAGATGTTATATAATACAAAATACCAATCCCGCTTCGAGGTGCGATATCACGGTAATATAGGGCCATCTTCTATTATGCGGGGTGCATAGTGTCTCATCCGCTCCAATAGGCGGAAAATATATCCAACTACTAATATATATATACACTAATATATATAATATAACATTCAACTGATAATAATATATCAATTCAACCAATCATCCAATAATTAACTCAAATTATTATAAATTAAACTAGTCAACCAAATTGAGTGAGATTTACTCACTTTAATTTTGTTGTCGCTTCCTCATTTTGGTTCCGATCGGATTTGAACGATGTTCGAATTCAGAGTTAAACTCAACAACAAAGATTCGTCTCCACATCCATAAAATTTCAAATCATATGCAGGGCCTTTGTGATATCCTGGAATTTCTGGCAATATCAATTTAATAATCTGTGTTAATAATTAAATTGACTTGATAAAATCTTTGATAATAAAATTTGAATTGATTTAATAATCTAATTAAATAAATATTTAATTGGTGAATTTTATCTTTTGAAACTAATAAAATGATTTCTATTTTGTAAATAGAAAAGCTTTGGTTTGAATGTTAATAAATAAATAAAACTTGTTTTTAAATTCTAATATACATTTTGATAATTTGGAAATTTTGATTTATTTAATATTAAGCTTTTCAAAGCTATTTAATAAATAACTATATGGTTTTAAATACTTAAGATAAATGTATTAATTGTTTAAATTTATTTTAGCTTAAGTTTAAATTTAAATTAATTAACAAAAAGGTTTGTTTTATTTTTTATTTTTAAAATAGCTTGATAAATATGATTTGAAATTATATATAGAAGTTTAAAATACAATTTTACAAACAAAACATTAATTCATTTGAGTAAATTGGTAATTTATAATAAAGAGATAATTTCTTTTATAAATTATTTAAAATTGATAAATTGTTATTTTTAAATAATAATAATAATGTGATAGAGATAAGTAGATTTTAAAAGAAAATAAATTTGTTATTTCAAATTGAATTGTGTAGTTGTATATGTATATATATATATAACTTGATTTTTAAATTTGCTTTAAAATTATGATTTTTGAATTTAAGTTGGATTTGAATTTGAATTAATTTTGAAATTCAAAAGAATAAACATTTTTTAAAATATTTGGATAATCTTTCATTTATATATAATTTTTTATTACATTTTCTTTAAAAAGAAATTCATAAATACATGTACATAAGGATAAATAAATTAAGTAAATACTTTCATTTACATTTAAAATAAGTATTAAATGTTTTAAATTAACAAGTGTTAATATATATTAAGTAACCTTAGTGACATGTGTAATAAAATGAATAAATGTGTATGACAAATGTTGTGAAATTAGACAAGTGTCATATTTAATTTTTGTTTTCTTTTATTTTTTTAAAGATCAATTTCAGCCTATTTAAAACATTGCTCCTTCTCTTTTATTTTCTTTTCTATCTTCATTCTAAAATCAAGAAATCTTCAACCTGCAATTTTCAAAACAAAATCAGTAACCAAATTTCCTCAAAACCAGAATCATGTTCAAATCAAAAATCTGAGAATTTCCTCCTCAAACCAAATGTAAATCAAATGCCTGCTTCTTTTCAAACTAAAGCAAGCATTCCAATTTTAATCAGCAACTTAAGCTTTTAAATCATAGACAAGAAGCAACTCAAAGTTTTAAAGTTTTCAAGCTATTTCAAATTGGATGCTCTGTTCTTCATCCTCAAAACAGGTGAGTAACATCACTGTTTTAAAATTTAAGTAGATGATTATGTTGCATGTTCATCTCTGAAAACAAGTATGTTTGTGAATGTATTTATAAGTAAATCTCTGTGTTTATATATGAATGTTTGGTGTGTGCATTGCTGTGCGTCTGGATGTTTTCTCTGATTCTAGTTTCCGAGTTCAAATTCTAATCAAAAATCAATTGCTCTTGATCCAATCCTTGTTAGGACTTAAGTCTTGAACAAAATATGTTTGTTATATCATAGATTTTAGTTTAAAAATTTGTTCAAGTTAAATCAATTTTGTACTGTCTCTGGAAATTTTAAACAAAAGTGCATGCTTAATAAAAGTAAAAACTCAAACATCTTATTTTATAAATTCAGGATTATGAATCGAATACCTAAACCAAAACATTATTTTTAAAACAAAAATCATAATTTTTCGTTAAGTTATGAATGAACAGTTCTAGTTCATGAAAAAATTGGAAATTGAGGATTTTCTGGTGATCTACTTGATTGTGGAGGTCGGGTTTCTTCCTGGAGGTGGAAGAGTGATCAGAGGATCTAGGAAAATTGTTTGGAAGTTGATTAGATCACGGTGGAGGTGGTGGTTGATGTTTCTAGTCTGGAACCCTAGTTTTAACTAGGTTTGATATTTCGATCATCTCAACTTCTCTGGTTGATCGAGTGCAACGAAATTTTGGGTGATGGAAGCTTGGACGTTGACGAAGACTTGGACGGAGGTGCTGACACTCTAGTGGTCGGAGTTTCGAGAACGAGGTGGTTTCCAGGTTGAGGTGGTGGTTCCAATTTGTAGTTCCAGGTTTGGATGATCGGATGTTGGTGATCAGGTTCGAATGTGATTGGTGACTTGAAGGGATCATCGTTGATGATCAAAGATGGATGGCACCACCGTGCATGTGCACGGTGCACTATTTGTTTCTGGTGAAGTTTGGTTTTGGGCAGAGGGTTTGTACTCGAGTAACTCTCGAGTAATTCGAGTTTTGGCTCGAAGTAGGGTAAGGTTTTACTTGAAGCATTTTAGTGGGGGCTCGGGTAATGGTTGTTACAGGTTTTTCTGAAACCTGTATGTTTTCAAATTTAAATTCAATTTTAAATTTGAAAGCAAGTTTTAACAAAGTTTAAACTAAATTTAAAATATGGATTCAAAACTGAATTTGTATCCTAGTTTTAAATTTGAATTAAGTTTTATAAATTAAATTCTTTTAACAATTTTAAATGTTAAGTGTATTTAAAATGGTTTGAATTTAAAAAGAAATTTGGTTTAAATTCTTTTAAATTTCTTTTATAAGGTATGTATTTCTTTAACATGAGATTTTAAAGGTTTTCAAATGGTTTTAAACTTTGTTAAGGTTAAATTTTTATTCATTTTAAATCTTAAATTTAAAATGAAATTTAAAAGTAAATTTGAAAGTAAAATGTTTTGTTAATGATAATTTAATCATTAATAAGAGTAATGTTTTATCTTAAAGTTTATTAAGATTTAATAATTTAGAATAATTAAATTATTAAGGTAATTAAGTGGATAATTAATTGGTTTAATTAATTAATGATTTGGATTGATTAATTTAGCAATTAAGTGTTTAAATTAGTTAATTAAGGTTTAAGATTAATTAATTAAGGAATAATTCATTTGTAATTGAGGATCATTAATTAGATAAGATTAGATTTTTAATTAATGATTAAGAATTAATAAATCAAGTAAATAAAGATTAATTAAGTTACAGTTAAAACTTAATTAATTAAATAATTAGAGGTTAATTAATTGGTAATTAAGATTTATTAATTTGAAATTAATAATGATTAATCTAAGTTAATTACTTAAGAAAAGTAATTAAAGAATTTTTAATAGTAAATGAAGGTCATTAACTTGAGATTATTTAATAATTAATTAATGTGATTAATTTTGATAATTAATTAGATTAATTAATTAAGGATAATCATTTATGAAATTGGTTAAGTATAATTACTTAATGAAAGTAATTAAAGGAATTAATTACTTAAGGTAATTAATTAAATAAATTTGATAAGTTTAAATTAATTAATTAAGTTTAAATTAATTAATTAAGTTTAATTAATTTAAGATAATCACTTGGTGATTTGATAAGTATAATTACTTAAATGCAATTAATGAAGTGTAATTACTTAGGGAAGTAATTAAAGGTAATTACTGGATGTAATTAATTAAAGGAGATTTATTAATGGAAGTAATTTGAGTTTAATTACTTTTTTGTAATTAATCAAGGGATTAATTAAATATAATAAATTAAGGAGTAATTAATTAATTAATGAAGAAATTAAGGGAAGTTAATTAGTGGATGAGATTAATCAAAGGTGATTAATAAATGTGGTTTAATTAATGATTAATTACTTAATGTAATGAATTTAAATAGGATAATTAATTAAGAGTAATTATGGATCATTAATTAATATAATTAATGATGTAATTAAAGGTTGATTAATTAAAACTAATTAATCAATAATAAGTGATTAAAGAGTAATTAATTAATGTAATTAATTAAGGATTAATTTAATTAATTAAGGATTAATGTAATTAATTATAGTTAATTAATGAAGTAATTAAAGGTTAATTACTATAAATGGTTAAGGATAATTAATTAGAGTAATTAATTAAAGGATAAATTACTTGAATGCAATTAAAGGATAATTAATCAAGGATAATTAATTAAGATGGATAATTAGAGGATAATTAATTGATTTGCAATTAATTAATGGTTATAAGCAGGATTTATATAATGAAGTAATTAATTTAATTTATTTTAAATTAATTAGAGATGAAGTAATTAATTTAATTTATTTTAAATTAATTGGAGATGAAGTAATTAATTTAATTTATTTTAAATTAATTAGTGATGAAGTAATTAATTTAATTCATTTTAAATAAATTATAGAATGATGATTAATAAATCATTGCTTATGGATGCTGTTTGATATTGGATGCTTTGCATGGTTTAAGATCTCAGATATGAGATAAGTAATGTTGTTTGATATGGATGCTTTGGTTGAAGTATGATGATAATGTGAATTATCTGTTTGTGATGATAATATGAATTATCTATTGTGATATTGTGAATTATCTATCTGTGTGTATATAGATAATTGAATTGAATTGTTTTAACTTTAAAACAACTTGGCCTTAAAAGATACGTTTTGGATTTCGATGAGACCAGGATCGGGTTTCCAGATTTGGATATCCGAATACCACATTGATCCAAATTAACGATAGGTCGTGAATCTCAAGTGAGGAAGTGTGTTTGCATCGGTGTTAAGGCTGAGTTCAGCGGGGTGTTTGTGTTTGGTTTGATGCCCGAGTTTCTCGAAGAGCTTTGGATAAGGAAGTCTTTGGTATCTGTGTTAGCAGTGCAGCTCGGAGTGTTCAGTGTGCCGACAAGGAGATCTTTTGGCTTAGCAGTTTTCTAGAGAAGGAGTTCAGAAACAATAGAGTGGATCCATTTCTTTGATGGATTGGTTAGTCAAGCATAAGCTGTTCTGATTGGTAAAGAGGGAACAATTTCTTTGGACCGGATAGGATCGCAAAAGTGACTTATGATTGTTTGAGTGTTCTCTTGAGTTATTAGAGAATTTTCCGGGATGTGTTGTCTAGTTTGTGCTTGTGTTCATCATCAGCATTATCATCTACTCCAGATCAGAGTTGTGCAGCGGAAGCAAGTTGGGCAAGTGCACCTGTTTTATCTTTTCCGGATAGGAGATGTAAGTTTGAAGTCTTTTGATGTTTGTGGATAAGAGACTGAGGAATTTGGATCTTTTCTGTGTTCTTGTAAGGATAAGTGTTGGTCTTCAGGATTGAATTGCTAGTTTGGATTACTGGAATTCAATGTGTTTCACGTATCTCTGAGGGAGTACGTGTATGATCTATCTTTGGTTTAGGAACCAGCAGTTCAGGAGGATTTGGTAGTTGAGTCAGACTTGTCTGTGGTCTGATATCTTGTGCAGTTTTGTAGATCTAGATGAGTTGAAGCTCTGTAGTTAGTAGTATAGATTGTTTGGCTTCAGTAGAGCGAGTATCCAGGTATTTATACCTGGGAAACTCTATCCAGAATTTTGTCTGGATAGTTAGATTTGTTTGATTGTGTGAATTTGTTTGCTATGGTTGTTAGCATATGGTTGATAATATATGCTTGTGATTTAAAATTAAAATCTTAGATAGATTTTTAAATTACCTTTGCTTTTAAATTTCGGGGACGAAATTCTTTTAAGCGGGGAGGAATGTGATATCCTGGAATTTCTGGCAATATCAATTTAATAATCTGTGTTAATAATTAAATTGATTTGATAATCTTTGATAATAAAATTTGAATTGATTTAATAATCTAATTAAATAAATATTTAATTGGTGATTTTTATCTTTTGAAACTAATAAAATGATTTCTATTTTGTAAATAGAAAAGCTTTGGTTTGAAATTTAATAAATAAATAAAATCTTGTTTTTAAATTCTAATATACATTTTGATAATTTGGAAATTTTGATTTATTTAATATTAAGCTTTTCAAAGCTATTTAATAAATAACTATATGGTTTTAAATACTTAAGATAAATGTATTAATTGTTTAAATTTATTTTAGCTTAAGTTTAAATTTAAATTAATTAACAGAAAGGTTTGTTTTATTTTTTATTTTTAAAATAGCTTGATAAATATGATTTGAAATTATATATAGAAGTTTAAAATACAATTTTACAAATAAAACATTAATTCATTTGAGTAAATTGGTAATTTATAATAAAGAGATAATTTCTTTTATAAATTATTTAAAATTGATAAATTGTTATTTTTAAATAATAATGATAATGTGATAGAGATAAGTAGATTTTAAAAGAAAATAAATTTGTTATTTCAAATTGAATTGTGTAGTTGTATATGTATATATATAACTTGATTTTTAAATTGGCTTTAAAATTTGGATTTTTGAATTTAAGTTGGATTTGAATTTGAATTAATTTTGAAATTCAAAAGAATAAACATTTTTTTAATATATTTGGATAAGCTTTCATTTATATATAATTTTTTTTATTACATTTTCTTTAAAAAGAAATTCATAAATACATGTACATAAGGATAAATAAATTAAGTAAATACTTTCATTTACATTTAAAATAAGTATTAAATGTTTTAAATTAACAAGTGTTAATATATTAAGTAACCTTAGTGACATGTGTAATAAAATGAATAAATTTATATGACAAATGTTGTGAAATGAGACAAGTGTCATATTAACTTTTTTTTCTTTTATTTTTTTTTAAAGATCAATTTCAGCCTATTTAAAACATTGCTCCTTCTCTTTTATTTTCTTTTATATATTCATTCTAAAATCAAGAAATCTTCAACCTGCAATTTTCAAAACAAAATCAGTAACCAAATTTCCTCAAAACCAGAATCATGTTCAAATCAAAAATCTGAGAGTTTCCTCCCCAAACCAAATGTAAATCAAATGCCTGCATCTTTTCAAACTAAAGCAAGCATTCCAATTTTAATCAGCAACTTAAGCTTTTAAATCATAGACAAGAAGCAACTCAAAGTTTTAAAGTTTTCAAGCTATTTCAAATTTGATGCTCTGTTCTTCATCCTCAAAACAGGTGAGTAACATCACTGTTTTAAAATTTAAGTAGATGATTATGTTGCATGTTCATCTCTGAAAACAAGTATGTTTGTGAATGTATTTATAAGTAAATCTCTTTGTTTATATATGAATGTTTGGTGTGTGCATTGCTGTGTGTCAGGATGTTTTCTCTGATTCTAGTTTCCAGGTTCAAATTCTAATCAAAAATCAATTGCTCTTGATCCAATCCTTGTTAGGACTTAAGTCTTGAACAAAATATGTTTGTTATATCATAGATTTTAGTTTAAAATTTTGTTTAAGTTAAATCAATTTTGTATTGTCTCTGGAAATTTTAAACAACAGTGCGTGCTTAATAAAAGTAAAAACTCAAACATCTTATTTTATAAATTCAGGATTATGAATCGAATACCTAAACTAAAACATGATTTTTAAAACAAAAATCATAATTTTTAGTTAAGTTTTGAATGAGCAGTTCTAGTTCATCAGAAAATAGGAAATTGAGGATTTTCTGTGATCTACTTGATTGTGGAGGTCGGGTTTCTTCCTGGAGGTGGAAGAGTGATCAAAGGGTCTAGGAAAATTGTCTGGAAGTTGATCAGATCACGGTGGAGGTGGTGGTTGATGTTTCTAGTCTGGAACCCTAGTTTTAACTAGGTTTGATTTCGATCATCTCAACTTCTCTGGTTGATCGAGTGCAATGAGATTTTGGGTGATGGAAGCTTGGACGTTGACGAAGACTTGGCCGGAGGTGCTGACACTCTAGTGGTCAGAGTTTCGAGAACGAGGTGCTTTCCAGGTTGAGGTGGTGGTTCCAGTTTGTAGTTCCAGGTTTGGATGTGAAGCTCGAATTCGATTTCGAGTTGGTTGTGATGATCGGATGTTGGTGATCAGGTTCGAATGTGATTGGTGACTTGAAGGGATCATCGTTGATGATCAAAGATAGACGGCGCCACCGTGCATGTGCACGGTGCACTGTTTGTTTCTGGTGAAGTTTGGTTTTGGGCAGAGGGTTTGTACTCGAGTAACTCTCGAGTAATTCGAGCTTTGGCTCGAAGTAGGGTAAGGTTTTACTCGAAGCATTTTAGTGGGGGCTCGGGTAATGGTTGTTACAGGTTTTTCTAAAAACTGTCTTTTTTCAAATTTAAATTCAATTTTAAATTTGAAAGCAAGTTTTGAATAAAGTTTAAACTAATTTAAAATATGGATTCAAAACTGAATTTGTATCCTGGTTTTAAATTTGAATTAAGTTTGATAAATTAAATTCTTTTAACAATTTTAAATGTTAAGTGTATTTAAAATGGTTTGAATTTAAAAAGAAATTTGGTTTAAATTCTTTTAAATTTCTTTTATAAGGTATGTATTTCTTTAACATGAGATTTTAAAGGTTTTCAAATGGTTTTAAACTTTGTTAAGGTTAAATTTGTATTCATTTTAAATCTTAAATTTAAAATGAAATTTAAAAGTAAATTTGAAAGTAAAATGTTTTCAAATGTTTTGTTAATGATAATTTAATCATTAATAAGAGTAATGTTTTATCTTAAAGTTTATTAAGATTTAATAATTTAGAATAATTAAATTATTAAGGTAATTAAATGGATAATTAATTGATTTAATTAATTAATGATTTGGACTGATTAATTTAGCAATTAAGTGTTTAAATTAGTTGATTAAGGTTTAAGATTAATTAATTAAGGAATAATTCATTTGTAATTAAGGATCATTAATTAGATAAGATTAGATTTTTAATTAATGATTAAGAATTAATAAATCAAGTAAATAAGGATTAATTAAGTTACAGTTAAAACTTAATTAATTAAATAATTAGAGGTTAATTAATTGGTAATTAAGATTTATTAATTTGAAATTAATAATGATTAATCTAAGTTAATTACTTAAGAAAAGTAATTAAAGAATTTTTAATAGTACATGAAGGTCATTAACTTGAGATTATTAATAATTAATTAATGTGATTAATTTTGATAATTAATTAGATTAATTAATTAAGGATAATCATTTATGAAATTGGTTAAGTATAATTACTTAATGAAAGTAATTAAAGGAATTAATTACTTAAGGTAATTAATTAAATAAATTTGATAAGTTTAAATTAATTAATTAAGTTTAATTAATTTAAGATAATCACTTGGTGATTTGATAAGTATAATTACTTAAATGTAATTAATGAAGTGTAATTACTTAGGGAAGTAATTAAAGGTAATTACTGGATGTAATATATTAAAGGAGATTTATTAATGGAAGTAATTTGTGTTTAATTACTTTTTTGTAATTAATCAAGGGATTAATTAAATATAATAAATTAAGGAGTAATTAATTAATTAACGAACTAATTAAGGGAAGTTAATTACTGGATGAGATTAATCAAAAGTGATTAATAAATGTGGTTTGATTAATGATTAATTACTTAATGTAATTAATTTAAATAGGATAATTAATTAAGAGTAATTAGGGATCATTAATTAATATAATTAATGATGTAATTAAGGGTTGATTAATTAAAACTAATTAATCAATAATAAGTGATTAAAGAGTAATTAATTAATGTAATTAATTAATGATTAACGTAATTAATTATAGTTAATTAATGAAGTAATTAAAGGTTAATTACTATAAATGGTTAAGAATAATTAATTGGAGTAATTAATTAGAGGATAAATTACATGAATGCAATTAAAGGATAATTAATCAAGGATGATTAATTAAGATGGATAATTAGAGGATAATTAATTAATTTGTAATTAATTAATGGTTATAAGCAGGATTTATAGAATGAAGTAATTAATTTAATTTATTTTAAATTAATTAGAGATGAAGTAAATAATTTAATTTATTTTAAATTAATTGGAGATGAAGTAATTAATTTAATTTATTTTAAATTAATTAGAGATGAAGTAATTAATTTAATTCATTTTAAATAAATTATAGAATGATGATTAATAAATCATTGCTTATGGATGCGGTTTGATATTGGATGCTTTGCATGGTTTGAGATCTCAGATATGAGATAAGTAATTCTGTTTGATATGGATGCTTTGGTTGAAGTATGATGATAATGTGAATTATCTGTTTGTGATGATAATATGAATTATCTATTGTGATATTGTGAATTATCTATCTGTGTGTATATAGATAATTGAATTGAATTGTTTTAACTTTAAAACAACTTGGCCTTAAAAGATACGTTTTGGATTTCGATGAGACCGGGATCGGGTTTCCAGATTTGGATATGTAAATACCACATCGATCCAAATTAACGATAGGTCGTGAATCTCTATTCAGAGTGCAAGGGTTATTGTCGTTAACTCTGTGGGTGATTCCAAAATGAGTGTAACGAGATAATGCCTTCGGTTTCGTTCGAACCTGGAACGAACTTGTATGGATTGAATGCTTTCAGAACATCGTCAAGTGGACGATGAGCATTCTAAGTGATGTGTTCTGATAAGGTAATCGTAAGCTCAAGCCTCATCAACCGGGAATGGATAAAACAGGGGAGGTGCAGCAAGGCTAAGTAAGTCGCGCTCAAGTAGGACAAGATTTCCCCTGTCTAGAGGTCCCTTTTTATTCGGCTTAGTGGGCAGTTGATTCGCGACAACTGCTGGGGTTGACTTGTTCGGGACTATCCAGAAAGGGATGGTTCCGGCTTTGTGTTGCAGGGGTTCGGGAGTGATCCTCGGTACGTTGATCTAGGCTACGTATTGTGATGGGCGGTACCTCAGTAACCCTGCCATTGTACGGACTTGATTGCATACCTATGTATGCTGGAATTTAATCATGTAACAATTTCAGCTATTTCTTATTTACTTGAAAACCCTAGACCTATTATAATATCACTGGATTTCCTATCAAATGTTTTGGTTAGCGTAAGGTAAAACCTTACCCATGTTTATGTGTGGGAAGTCTTACGTGATACCTTTTGTTTTAAAGGTTTTTCAAAGTTAAGCAACTTTAACCTATTACTCACACCAGACCCATGTCTGACCCGGAGTTTAATTTCTGTTTTATTAAACTCTTGGGTACTCAAATTTTACGAGTAGCCAGAGGATTCAGGTTAGCTTTGACGAGTTTTCTAGAGGAGCAATGGAGCAGGAGGCTTCAGCGTTCGTAAATATATAGTGTTCCGCTGTGTTGGTTTCTCTGAGTTGTATTTGAGTTGTAATAACTAGATAGGTATTTATAACTGTCTAGTATGTGTTGTATAATCTGTGTAACTCTAATTGATGTTGTGTATTATGTAATACTTATGTGATTAATATAATTTATTTGTTCCGCTGTTGAGATTCTGATGTTGTTTCTTTCTTTCTTCTCTATCTTTTCACTATCTTTTCTCTTTCTATCCCTTTCTTTCTTAAAGATGATACGAATTTCTATGGAGAAAAATTCGGGTCATCACAGCCTTTATGTCCTCGAATAATGCAAAATGGCTCCACAAATGGATAACCTAGTGCAAACCTTTACTTTAAAAGAAAATTTAAACATAAAACCAAATAAACCATGAAAATAGAAGATGCTAAAATGGAATGGAAACCAACATGCACTTACTCATGCTCTCCTTTCTTTCTAGAATGCAAGGTCGGATGAGAAAAATCGATGCAAGAAGAAAGAGAATAAGTAGCAATAGATCCATCGCTGGAAGCGCAAATTAGGGTTTCGGGAGTAATAGGGTTTGAAGGAGCGAATGTAGTTCAGAAAACTATTCGACAACGAAGCTCTCGATCGACCGCTCTCTCCCTTTTGATTCGCGACTTCCCACGTCACTTACACTGCCTTGCCAAACCTCGCTGAGCTTCCCACCTCTATTGTCGAATCCACAGTCGCGTCATCGTGAGCTTCCCCTCTTCGCCACGCCTCTCCTCCATCGTCGATCGAGCTGCAACTTCACTGCCGCCTCCAAGCTGATGGCGATCGCGATTTAAAATTGCTCGATTTTTTATCATACAAACTCGCGATTTTTGTTTACCAAGGAAACGAAGGAAGCAGATTCGCGATTTAAACGGGAAGGAAGTGGCATATTTCAGACGGTAGGGGTTTGACCTTTTATTATAAATTTTATATTCAAAATATCTCGTATTGGGTAACTAAAAATCTACGATCCCTATCGAGGCGTGCCACTTGGCATTCCTAATGTTAGACCGCTATTCCAGACCCAATGGAACTAGTCTCGATGCCTAATTCGGTCGTATGTGGAAGATAACTTTTTAAATCGACTATTTAAATTAAATTCGATTAAATTATTTCTAGACGTTTCTATCCCGTACGACCAAATGTTATCTCTAAATGCTATGAAATTTGAAATTCGATAATAATATACTATTACGGATCCGATGGAACTGATTTCGTCAAATTTCGAGACTGCGCCTCAGATCGCTATTTTAACGCGTCGATTAAATCGATGATTTCCAAAATTTACGAAATTACTTAAAATTCCAGCTTTTAAAAACTTACTAACTCAATTATAATTCAAATAGAATTTATATCTACATTAGAAATCATTTCGATTCATCTTCAACTAAAATTTCAATTATTCACCATTTCCGTATTACAATAAATCGCTTTATTTGAAATTTAAATTCATTCTATAAATTTCAATCAAAACCTTCATATTCAAAATCAACGTATATCTTAAATCCAAAAATTTAAATCCATTTAAATATTCAAAATCAAACGACGGAAAATCTAGGTTGTTACATTTCTCCCCGTTTAAAAGAATTTCGTCCTTGAAATTGCTAAGGTAGGATGAATGATCCAACCCAATACTTTTCAAAAGCCCACTTAGTTAAAACTCAAAATTTCTTTTTTCTAAATCCTTTAGTTCTATACAAACATTTAATTTCCATTTCTAAATCAAACCCCTTATTTCAGTTATAATTCGAAATCAAATTTTAGATAATAAAAAAAAATTAATTTTTTTTAAAATTTTTCTAACACCCTAAATTTCCAAAAAAAATTGGCAGAGCCTCCTTTGTACGGAGAGCCTTTTGCAATATCACAAATATAATAAAAATGATATCATCGACCCACACAGTCGGAAACATAATATATACCAACATTTATTTCATTGCTATATTTAATCCGAAAGCATACCTTTATATTAGCATTATTAAGTGAGTTCGCTTAATTTATATGAAATTACGCAACCCAAATCTAGCCCAATAGCCTCCTTGTACATGTAATTACTCAATTAAAACACGTAAGTTCCATAAATATGAAATTTAATAACTTCACATTCATTTTACTAATGCAAATACATAGGTTTCATAACCAAACATGTTATAGCATGTATTTATAACAATTACAAGGTTCCAACGTACGATTATCATCTTCAAATCGATTTATACATCATTTATTCAATTTCAACGATTCAAATCAATTTATTTGCATTCAATTCATATTTATAACAAACAAATTCATATTCATTTCAAATTGATTCAAAATAAATTTATTCACTTTCCATTGATTCATAAAATTTTGTTTACTTCCATTTACGTCAAACGACAAATTTTTCCAATGCAAATTCTATGATATTTATTTAATAAAATAGTCACTTAAGCTTATAAACCATTTAAATTGATTCTAAATCAATTTATCAATTTCTATTAATTCACATTCAGTTTATTCACAAAAATCTTGTTCGCTCAATTTTATATCCAACAACAATCCAATCCATGCCCGGATAAGATCCCCCTTCCTCGGCCTTCGGCTTGTATGTGGGTTCCGATGTCAAACCCCACTATTTTAGAGGACCCCGGTCCCCCTCCTAATATCCCTGTCGAGATCCATAAAGACCCAGGTTATAACATTGATGCTGCTCCTTCTCGTGTCATTGGTGAGTCTTCTCTTCCACCATCCTTTTCCCCTGTTCTTGGTGTTCCTTTTGATGCTGCTATCATTCCGTCTCCCGTGATTGAGTGGAACTCCAGGGAGATGACTTGGGTTCATTTGAGTTCTAAGATGTGGTATAGTCCGGAGTTTGATTGTTATTATATGTTTGTAGGTGGAAATGGAGAGATGAGGAGGTTATTTTATCAGGTTGTTGGAAATGGACTTGTTCTTTCATGCGATCGTGAGGATGGTGATGACAATGAGCTTATTTTCGAGGATGACACTTGGGATCGAAATTATATTTACTCCTCTAATTCTGCAGGTTTTGATCCAAATATTGCGGCTCATTTCTCAGGTTTTCTCCGTGTTATGGGGCCTTGTCCTGTTGTTGTTGACAGTGGTCCCCCCTCTTTGGAAGCCGTCTAGTTTTTGTTTGTTCAATGGAATGGCCACTATAAAACCATGTTAGCTATTTTGTGCATGTGCAAAACACCTGTTTTTTATATTTATATACTATGGCATGGCTCACTATAAAGCCAAGTAGCTTTTCTAAAAAAACAATCCAATCCATGCCAATTTATTTATGATCCATTTCATAAATTTATTTGAGCCAAGCTTCCATCCAAAAATATTAACTTAAGTTAATTCGTTTACTTTCAACCATTTCAACCATATAACTTAAGTTCATTTCCATTGCAATTAAATTCCATTTCATTTTAATTCAATAATATTTCAAAATATATCTAACTAGCTATACATAAGTCGAAATCCATTTATAACTCAAGTTCCACATCTAACTTTCAATTTCAATCCAAAATCCATTTTACTTAACCAAGTTAAGTTCCATTTCAATATTCAATTAACTAATTAATTTATCTAATTAATTCACTTCCATTTTATAATTCAATATCTGATTTTTATTTCAAAAATCACTTCATTTAATTTACTTGAGTCCAATTCTTCTTTTCAAGATTAAATTTCCAATCAGATTTCATTTTGTCGATGCTTACTCGAGTTTATTTACATTTAAAATTTTTAACCCAAGATTTACATCACCTTATCTTAAGTATATATTTATTCCATTCAAAATTTATAACCTATAGTTATATAGTCACTTTACAATCCAAGTTTATATATTCAATTCAATTTTCATTTAACTTATCTCAAGTTAAAGTCTAACCTATACAATTTTTCTTTTATAAATTCAATTTATATAACTTCCATAAGTTAAATTTTAATTTCATATTGAAATTCGCAATTCCAGGTTATAAGCTAAAAACTTATTTTTCACAATTTCCATAAAATATTCAAATGAATATTCCAGAATTCAACACCCGGTTTCATTTCAAATCATTTTGAAATCCCATATATAAATATATATTCCTTTCTGTATATCAAGTCTTCTCTTTTGAATTTTTGAATCAAAACCTGATTTTTCCAAAACAATTCTGAAGCCAAATAATCATAGTAGCAATCCGTCACTTAGAAACTCGAAAATGAACACCGATGACGTTGCGATCATCATCAGAATTATTCTCAAGCGACTGAAGTGAGTTCCGCGCTATATCACTTCCAAAATCCATTTAAAACATTTCCTATTAAAATATCTCTAAAATAATACTCCATTATTCTTTCAACCACTTCGGAAAACATTTCCAAAACTTTCGAGATTTCAAAATTCCCAAATACTTAGTTTAAACCCATTTAAAACATTTCTCAAAGCTTCCGGGATTTTAAATTTCCAAATTCTGGTTTGAATCCATTTTTATTTATAATTCATTTGCATAAATTATTCTTATACAATCCCTATTTGTTTATATATAACCGTTTCAATTTATAATCTTGTTTTGATTATAATAATAACAACCAAACACATCAATATACTATAATAATTTCAGAAAATTATTTCTTTCATATCAAAATATAATTTGGGTAAAATTACTTCATTTTCCCGTTTTAAAACAATACTGTGTCGGTTTACCGTGTTCAAGTGTTTAGAAATTCCTATTGATTTAGTGGCGTCTCACTACTCGATCAGAATTTATAAGCCACTCAAAAGATAAATCAACAAAATAAAAAAATTATATTCACTAACAAATACGTGCTCATATCTATTAATACACTCAAACTCATTCTACGGTTCTACTGACCCTATTTCTAATGAGTAATCCCCACCAAAGCGAAGGTTCTCACTTAACCATCAGCTCTGATACCAAATGTAGCGACCCGAATTTTCGACCTTCGAAAATCGATCTCAATACATTCACTGTATAGCATGTCGAGCAATCGAGTAACAGAAATACCAGATCATTAGAGATGAAGAAGAAAAGAGATAAAAGAAAATAGAAATAACAACATCAGAATCTCACAATCGCAGCAGAACAAAATATAATATATAATAACAGATCTTTATACAAAAGGAATTGTAACCGTTCACATACATCCCATTATTAGAGTACAACAATAAACAAATCAATTCTGGGCAGTTATAATATCTAGTCCTCACAAATACTGAATATACAACATGACTCACACAGCGAAAATAACCAAGTATGTATAATATGCCTGAGAATTTTCCAACTGGTCTTCTGAGCTCCATTGCATCCTAACCTGAATCTATAATACTCGGTCTGACCCGAGCATTATAAATAAATAACACTCGAGTCAGTCTGAAAAATCAGCGTGAGAAAAACACACTCAATTTGAATTATTACTATTATCAAAATCCTTTGAAAAACAAAGGTATCCCGTAAAACCACGCCACACATAAATACGACGGGTTTTTACCTTACGATAACAAAACATTTTATATCAAAATCATCTGATATTATAATAGGGTCTATAGAAAATAAATTAGAAAATAGCTGAAATGCTTGCATCTCACGTTTCAACATATTTGGGCACAATCAAAACCGTACAGGCTCGTAGTGGATATTGGATTCCATACAATGACTGGGCTACTAGGGCACCGCCCGTCATAGTACATCTCTAGAAAAATGTACCGAGATCGTACCTAATGGTCCCTGCCAACACAGGACCGGCCTACCCCTTAGTGGATAGTACCAAATATGTTATCACATCGGGTGTTCCCACCCTAATCGAGCACTCTCTTTCCATGCACAACCATATCCATAAATTATAATATAACATATCCGAGGGTATCTAGAAAAGTGATAACATACCCTACTTGGGTGCGACCCACTTAGCCCTGCTGCATCTCCCCTGTTTTAGTCATCCCAGTTGATGAGGCTTGTGGCTACGTTTTACCTTCAGAATAGCATTCATACTTGGAATGCTAACACTGCCTTCCAAGCGACAATGCAATGATAGCATTCATCCATACAAGTTGTTCTAGTCTGAACAAACCAAATCTTATTTTTCAAGATCACCATCTCCATTATCTTCAAGATATCACAATTCGTAACGCACAAATCGGATCGAAGTTGTTTTTGGATAATTAAATCTGATCCCGGGCTCTTCGAAACAATCAATGAATTTGGCCAAATTTGATAGTCAGTCATTTAACTATCAAATAACATCCATGAGCAGTCACTAGGCCTTATTTATAAATCTTCAGAACATTCATTCAAAATATCTTTACAAAGATATATATATATATATATATTCAAAACTCTTTCAGTATTTTCAACGTTTGAAAACAATTTCAAATTCTTATATCCTTAACGGGATATTTTCAATCCATATCGATATTTAGAAATATTTCCAAACTCCATTTTTCTATTCAACGCTTGAAAAATATTTCTATAATAAAAATCTCATAGTTAAAATATTTTAAATACTTCTAGTCCAATACTTAGAAAATATTTATAAGTATATTTTTCTAAAATCATTTTATTTTCAATACTTAGGAAATATTCCATTTATTTCATTCTTCTCAAAATCCCTTACAACTCACTTGTAACTTCCTTAACTCATTTATAACAGAATCTATAAGTTTCCGGAATTCATTAACTAATTTCTTTTAAAATTTCCAAAATAGATTATACTTGTCTATTATCTCAACTACCCATTTCTAACTTCCTTTATGAATTCTAATTCATTTTCGAAGCTCTCGTGTTTCAACATTCCGGAAGTTCCCTTAAGTTTCCAAAATACCATCACAATATTTCTTTTATACAGAAATCATATCCATTAAATAAACCCTGTTTACAAATCTCAAGAGGATTTATAAATAAATTAAAATCATTTCAAACTCTCTCTATATATAATAAGTATTTTTAAAGAATAATAATTTATTTTTAAAACATGTTTACGTAATTATTTAAAATATTAAAACACTTTAAATAAACATTGATAATTCATTGCCAATTCATTTTTAAATAAAAGCAATCGATTCACAAAGCTTATTATAAAAATGTGAATTCATTTCAATAAATATTAAATATTTGAATAATCCATTTTCCAAAATATTTCAATACTAAATAGCTTTAACTATATAGTTTATTAAATAATAATCCATTTTTAAAAAAATTAATTTCCCGATAAAATTTATTTTAAAAATATTCCAATTTCAATTTATAAATCCCTCTCGATTCATATCACATCGACTACATCTCAATTTCATAATCATTCTCACATTCAAAAATAGATTCCACGATTTTTTTCCAAAAACAATTTCCATTGCTCGATATAAATTCACATTGTAAATTTATATTTGCAATTTATCAACTGATATCATTTTCCCTTATTTATAAACATCGATTATAAATTTATAAACTCCTTTGAGTTTCACTTGTTTATAAAACTAATCCCATTTATAAAATCTCATTTACGAATCCATTCCTTAATAAATCCCATCTATTTTTAATATCGATTTCAACTTCTTTCCATAAATGCAGAATATCACTTAAAAATCCATTGTTAAAAATCTTTATATAAATTATTTTAAAACCTCTATTTAAAACATTTTTCGAATAGTTAAGTACAACCCAAAATCAAATCATTGTATTATTCGAATTAATTTCCTTTAAAATAATCCAAATTTGATATAAATATTTTTATATTCAAAATCTCCCTTTAATTCCTTCAAATTCCAAAAATAATATTTTATGGTATTTAAAATACCATAATTAAGACCAATGCTACTATAGCATCCAATAATTCAATTCACAATATAATATATATCAGATTAGTCACACAAATCGTATATCACCATATATGAAATTAAAATCAACATTTTGAGGAATCCAGTTGGATCCCTCCAACCTATTTTTCTTGCATGCGCAGACGTTATATTATATAAAATACCAATCCCATTTCGAGGCGGGATATCGCAGTAATATAGGGTCATCCGCTATTATGCGGGGCACATAGTGTCTCATCTACTCCAATAGGCGGGAAATATATCCAACTACTAATATATATATAATATAACATTCAACTAGTAATAATATATCAATTCAACCAACCATCCAATAATTAACTCAAATTATTATAAATTAAACTAGTCAACCAAATTGAGTGAGATTTACTCACTTTAATTTTGTTCTCGCTTCCGCGTTCTGGATCCGACTAGATTCGAACGATGTTCAAATTTAGAGTGAAACTCAACAACAAAGATTCATCTCCACCTCCATAAAATTTCGAATCATATGCAAGGCCTTTATGTCTTCGAATAATGCAAAATGGCTCCGCAAATTGATAACCAAGTGCAAACCTTTACTTCAAAAGAAAATTTAAACATAAAACCGAATGAACCATGAAAATAGAAGATGCTAAAATGAAATGGAAACCAACAGGCACTTACTCATGCTCTCCTTTCTTTCTAGAATGCAAGGTCGGATGAGAAAAATCGATGAAAGAAGAAAGAGAATAAGTAGCAATAGATCCATCGCTGGAAGCGAAAACTAGGGTTTAGGGAGTAATAGGGTTTGAAGGAGCGAATGTAGTTTTGAAAACTGTTTGACAACGAAGCTCTCAATCGACCGCTCTCTCCCTTTTGATTCGCGACTTCCTACATCACTGTCGCCGCCTCGCCAGACCTCGCCGAGCTTCCCACCACTACTATCGAATCCACAGTTTCGTCATCACGAGCTTCCGCTCTTCGCCACGCCTCTCCTCCATCGTCGATCGAGCCGCGACTTCACTACCGCCTCCAAGCTGATGGTAATCGCGATTTCAAATTGCTCGATTTTGTTTTATACGAACTCGCGATTTTTGTTTACAAAGGAAACGAAGGAAGCAGATTTGCGATTTAAACTGGAAGGAAGTGGCGTATTTCAGAAGGTAGGGGGTCTTAACTTTTATTATAAATTTTATATTCAAAATATCTCATATTGGGTAACTAAAAATCTACGATCCCTATTGAGGCGTGCGCCTGGCGTTCCTAATGTTATACTGCTATTCCGGACCGAATGGAACTAGTCTCGAGGCCTAATTCGATCGTATGTGGAAGATAGCTTTTTAAATCGAATATTTAAATTAAATTCAATTAAATTATTTTTAAGCGTTTCTATCCGGTACGACCAAACATTATCTCTAAACGCTGCTTAATTTGAAATCCGATAATAAAACACTATTACGGATCCATTATGCCCCGGATCAGTATTTTAACGCGTCGATTAAGACGGCGATTTCCTAAATTTACGAAATTACTTGAAATTCTAGTTTTTAAAAACTTACTAACTCAATTCTAATTCAAATAGAATTTATATCCAGATTAGAAATCGTTTCGATTCTTCTTCAACTAATTTCAATTATTTACCATTTCCGTATTACAACAAATTGCTATATTTGAAATTTAAATTCATTCTATAAATTTCAATTAAAATCTTCATATTCAAAATCAACGTATATCCTAAACCCAAAAATTTAAATCCATTTAAATATTCAAAATCAAGCGACGGAAACTCCGGGTCGTTACAATTTCTATAGACAATGTGGTTGTATATAAGCAACCGTCCAAAGCCATACCTATGTGAATTTCTAATAACGTTCATTTCCCAACCCAAACATGTGTTGGACCGTTCGTTGTTATGGCTCTCGAACATTATAAATGGTCATGGGCCGCTGCTAATTGAGAAGATAGGAACGATTCTGCGTAGTTCTATTTTGGAACGGATTATAATCATTGTGGGCCATATTTTAGCAATGGCTATTTTTCATTGCTTTTCTTAGTCCCATGTGGGATAATATAAAAACTAAGCACGACTATTAGCCATTATAAAATACTGTACAATTTCCTTTTATATAAATGTGATTGTTGCCTTTTCACTCATCTACAATATCTTTGACAATAAGAAGATATAATCCACCTCATATCATAAACATTTAGTGCACATACATATAGAACCATAAGTAATCATAGAAACCGATAATAAAAAAAGGTTCGATACTTTATATTGCAAACATAATCATACATTTAGTATAACAAAATTTATATAAATAGTACATTCATCAGATGTGTATTTATAAAGATTGTACATTAAACATGAAGAGCTGCTCGTCACAAACAATGAAGTTGGCTGTAGACCGCAATAGCGATAAATTTCCAACTACCACAATCCCTCCATATTTCTGATGCTAATATGATCCATGGTCTTTTCTCTTCCGATGCAGTTATTCCTGACATAGGAGATATTCCCTTGAATAACAACAACTTCACCATTATGCCACACGACCCCTCCATAGCTAGTTTCATTCAGATCCATCCCTATCAACCTTATAGTGCACAACCAAACAAATGCAACCTCAGCCAACAATCTAAACTGCAAGTTATAGAAGGTAAAATGGAACTGATGTAAACTTTGTGACCTGCTTCTTCTGCAATTAAGTGAAGGTATTTACAACCTACATGTAAAAATATAATTGTCAAAGCAAGTTTTTATCAATTATTTTTGCCAATAATATAGAGTGGATGTATATACCAATATTCATGAAACAAACAACATGACCTACAAAAATTTTCAAAAATATTATGCCATTTTCTAAAAAGCGACCCTAATAGAAACATATATCAAGTGCACCTGAAGAATTCTTAAATAAACATAGTTACTTCAAATCGACATCATGATATTATGTAAGTTCATGATACCCACCTAACCTATGCTCGATTTTGAATATTATTTAGCGAAACCATGTAATTCATTCCAAGATAAGATAATAAAATTTTCTAATAACGCCCAATTAGTGTCTACGCTTTTGTCATTAGAGATTGCTATTGCACTTAAAAATGATACGTCATAGAGTTTTGAAAGTATGTACAATTTAACTTCATAAAGAACAGTGGTACATGTAATAGAACAACTAAAATACTAGTCCAATTACTTTCTAAGAAACATACCAAGTTAACACCTCTTGGATGCAATTCAATGGAGTGGTTAACAAGCATGTAAAATATACGTATATAATGGTATATAATTTAATAAGAAACATGCTAAATTTTCCCATATGTATCAAGTAAAACTAAGGATCATGTACGCTTTTGTATTTCAAAATTTTTGACATTATTTGAAAGGAATTGGTATTATATGACAAATTCAAATGCAAATTTCCTATGAATTACATTTTAAAATCCATCGAAGAGATTTAACTTATAGTACCTTCGAAACTATGTGAAAGATCACCTTTGCCATTATGGGTGCATTTTATAATAAAGAAGAGATAAAAATTATAGTTTGAAAGAATGATATATCAATGATCTTATTTCCTACCTCATGCAACTCCTCACCATGCATCCAGTAGCATTATATATCCAACGACATTCAACCATCACCAAATCTCACTATGAACAAAATTGAATCCATTTATGCATCTCAAGTGCAGTCCCCAAAATCTAATAAGCAACACATCATCGTATGCATTTCTCCATTTCTCCAAATTTGACTCCTTTGAACCTTTCATGATCCTCTAAATCTAGTTATTTTCTTCGACCTAGAAAGTTGTATACAACTAAGGTGCATCCTATTATCCTTGATAGGATTAGGACTATGTGGTTTTCTCGGTTAGACCTAGGGTACTAAATCAGCAAGACTAGCTAAATGAAACATTGTGGTAGAAATAAGGTAAATAGAGATGTAGCCAAAATAAGGTTTGACCGATCCTTGTTCATGTATACACTCACAACCAAAAATCTAACTTAACCGTTACAGCTTTTGAAAAGTGTCATTAATTCACAAATAAAAATTGCGGTGTGTTATAATATATGTAAATTATAAAGAGTGAATATGATATACAATATTTATTATATTTTGTTTAATCCCACATCATGGGATAAGTTCAATCCCAAGCTCCAAAACCTTTATATAAAAGAGCCTATGTAATGGAAATAGATTACTAATTTCAGGAATGAATAAAATATCCTCTTCCCCTTTTTCTAATGGCTCTTACTTTTATATTGTTTACATCACGATTTCTTTCTCAAATGTATTGGAAATTTAATCTAGAAGATTAGATCCATTTTTCCTTTTATGTAGATACATATCTTTCTCTTAATCGGTTACTGAAATTAGATCTATATCTTCCTCTTATTCAACCAATGAAATCAGGTTTGAAATTTTCTAGATTTGTTTTGTGATTAATTTAGATCTAGATTTAAGTATTCTTGTTTCACAATTCTATATCTATTTCCTAATTTTTCAGATTTGGATTTAAGTTTTAGTAGATCTTATCTTTTCAAGATCTTATTTTATCATAGATCTAAATTTATAGATCTTATTCCACTATACATGTATTTTTGTCATTATATTTCAGATCTCATTGTATTATAGATTTGATTTTTTTATTCTTATTTTTCTGATCTTATTATATTGTAGATCTCAAAATCACACTTAAATAATATATCTTTGAGATTTGTACATGGTTTAAAAATAAAATGCTGTGATTTTTTGAATTTGGATTTGAAATGATTTCAAACTTGCTTATTATTGCATGCTTTTTGAGTTTGTTATTTTGGAAAGAAAGTTTTGAATCTGACAATTTCTGTTGTTGATTCAAATAAATTTATTGAACTTGATTGCGTTTTAGTTTGTGATATAGATCTAAGTAATCTATACATGTTTGGTAAGTGAAGTTTTCATTTTGAAAACTCTTTGATTTGGATTTTGACTTTGGAAATGATTTTGATATATATATTTTATATTTCCAGAAGAAATATTTTATTGTTTCTTAAAGAAACATATACATAATGCTTATTTAGAAGATCATATTAAGTTTAGATCCAATATTAATATTGATTTATCACACCTGAAGTGAATGGAAACATTAATGAAAGCATACATGGTAAACTTAATTTCTAACATTTGAAATAAAAATTGACTACCTGCAGTTCCTATAATGCTAAAAGCTTGAGTTTCCATAAATTATTAAATTTCAAATTTTCTTGTAATAAAGAACCAGAAGTTCCAAAAAAAGCAGAAACTTGAATTATTAAAAGGGATATATATATAAGAGTTATTTTAGTTATTTTTAGAAATTTTGACTATTAAGAAATAAAGTTTCTCTTATGGTATTCATTTTAATTTTATTATCGAGTATATTGAACTTAGATTTGAGATGAAAGTTTGCTATGTAACGTTAGTTAGATTGATTTATTTGTTTGTAAAGAAATCAATTCGTTGTGACAATATTTTATATTTTAGGCCACAATAATGGTAAATTGCATTTTTTGAATCATAAATGCACTAAATGTTGGCGTCATAGTAATAAATTAAATTACCTTATCATCATAAATGCTTTGGCTATAGTAAATTATACGATGTTGTAGTTTTATGTTTGAAGTAAGAATAAACATATGGTTTATTATCTGGTGTATTTATTTTGGCAAACAATGCTCGATATAATGAAGGAAATAAGTTTGAACAACAACCCGAAGTTGTGCAAAGAATTGTTTTTTCAACCAGAAGTTGTATAACTCAGTCCGAGACCCGAAATCTTGAATTATGTAATGATTTGTCGATAAAGTCTATGACATGAAATCTTATAGTTATTTTTTTATTAGTCGAAATGTGTAAGCTTCTAAACAAGAAGTTTACACAAAATTTAAGAACCTAAAATTCATACCAAATTAATGAGCTTGAAGTTCATGAATTAGAAACCCAAAGCTTTCTTGAAACTGTGTGAAATGTTAAGATTACACTTCTTGAAGAAGTTAATAGAGGTAAATACATCTTAACATAAGATTATGACAATGCATTCAAGAGATTTCAAAAATCACCAAATGAGTTATATCTTACTTACATCTTTGCATTTACATATCATATTGACCAAATATCATGAAGATATTGTGTTGTATGACATTTCAAATATGCCTTGAATTGAAAATTAATTATTAATTTAGCTTTGAAAAGTGATGTTCATTATTTATAAAATATGAATTCAAATGACATTTTAGTCCATATTTCTCATTTTTCATTTCAGTATATATGTTGTAGTTAGTTTAAAATATTTTCCCCCCATTATATATACTTCCAATGATGTAAAAGTACACATGGTCAATTTATAGGTTCTATGCAATGCGAAATATAATTTCATTTCAATATGTGCAGCTTTAATTTAGTGGAAATTGGTACGAAGGGCCAAATTATATGGCCCATTTTTTTTCCAGGACACAGGTTTGAAACTATTATTTTCGAGGACAATTATGTGCGGCGTGCGTCTTCATCTTCTCAAACATCTAAATATCTTCTGAAATCGATCGTGGAAATTAGGCGCATTCGTCTTTATCTTCTCAAACAACTACGTATATTCTGAAATCTGCCGATCTTGGAAATTAGGCGCGTGCGTCTTCATCTTCTCAAACAAGTATGTATCTTCTGAAATCTACCGATCTTGAAAATTAGGCGCGTGCGTCTTCATCTTCTCAAAGAACTACGTACCTTCTGAAATCTACCGATCTTGCAAATTAGGTGGTCGTGAAAATTAGACGTATCTTGTTCAATCAAAGCGGTCGTTTCTTGTGCAATTGAAGCGGTCGTGAGGCGTTAGTTTCTTCTCAAATCAAAATCGACTTTAATTGTGGGAAATCGTGAGGCGATTTTCTTCATTTGGTGAGTCTCTTTTTTATTTGCTGTTTTTCATTCTCAATTCTATTTTTTATGATGTTACTGTATGTTTCTTTTCACGGGAGGCTGTTTTCATCTATTGGAGGAAGGTTTTGTTTGATGTAGTTGGAATAATGGCTTCTGAATGGTATTGTTTTATTCTTATAACACAATCACTGTGTATTTAGCTTCGTTTGTTCTTTAGTTTGCAATTAAACTCTGATTGTTTAGATGTTTAAGAATGGTGTATCAAAATTCCATTCTGGCTCTAGTAATAATTTGGCAGCCATTGAATGTGATTATGTGTTTTAAAGACCATATTGATCTTAGTGTGTGTTTGTTATGATAATTTTTTAGCTCTTCTTTTTCACCATTAAGTATATTTTTGCAGATCATCTTTTTCACCTATGATTTTTCAACAATGTAAACTTGAATAGGTACAATCACAACGAATGTTTTTCTTCCACGTGTTCCACTGTTGTAATCAGGTTATCCCAAAGAGTGATAGTGATCTGTAAAAGATAAATTGTTTTATCTTTTTTCAAAAAGTGGTATATAAAATGATTTAAATGGTTTTATGCTATTAGTTTTTATTTAAGATCAGTTTTACATAGTTATATTTTCCACTGTTGTAATCAGGTTATCCCAAAGAGTGATAGTGATCTCTAAAAGATAAATTGTTTTATCTTTTTCAAAATGTGGTATAAAAAATGATTTAAATAGTCTTATGCTATTAGTTTTTATTTAAGATCAGTTTCACATAGTTATATTTTTTTTTTTTTTTTTACATTTTTTTTGCAGGTGTGATTCATCTGTAATAGTTGTGTTTGATTTCAATAACAATTGTTTTAGTGCTCGTTTTGGTTTGGATGCTTCTATTTCTTATGTTAGGAATAGGATTTGGGAGCAGTGGAATAATTTTACTCCATTATGCTTTGATATTTTTTATATTCGAGAATCAAAGACTACCTTTATTGAAACGGATAGTGATCTTCAAGCTATATTGTGTTTGTCTTGGTTTAAAAAGGAAGAATTTTTGGTTTTTTTTCTACGGCTGAAGAATGATTCAATGGATAATTTTGTTGGTGAAAGTAGCAAGTCTGGTTCAGTTGTTGGTGTTGAGTCAAGTAATAATATGTTAGGTTATGATGATGATTTAGATTCTGGTTTTACTCAACAAAAGGATTTGCATGAGTTGTTGAAGAAGAATTCAAATATGGAATTTTTTTACTGGCGTTGGTCAACAGTTTGATTCTGCTATTGGATTCCGTAGAACAGTTAGTGCTTATTGTTTGAAGAATGGATTTAAAGTACAGTATATTAAGAATTGTAAAGAACGATTGACAGTTCGATGTGCTGTAGCTAGCTGTCCTTTTAGGATTCATGCTTCTTGCAAACTGAAGCAGTTGGACCAACTATTTGTTAAAAACATTAACTTGATTCATACTTGTGGTGGTGGATTTCGTTCCCTTAGTAGTCCAACCATTAATAGTGATCTTGTGAAAAGTTTAATCGTCAATCAAATTCGTGATGAGCCAAAAAGAAAAACCAAGGATATCATTAAAAGTTTTAGAAGAGATTATGATGTGGAGCTAAGCTATTACTTTGCTTATAAGGGTAAGAAATTGGCTATGAATGATATTTTTGGTGATGAAAAGAAATCTTACAATGAATTAGTTTGGTATTTGAAGGCATTGGAAAGAAATAACCCAAATAGTTATTCAAGTATGGATGTGGATTCTGAAACAAATCAATTTGAGAGAGTTTTTGTATGTTATGAGGCATGTATATTTGGATTTAACTATTGTCGTCCTATGGTGTTTTTGGATGCTACCTTTTTGAAAGGGCGAAGTGGTATTTTGATGGCTGCCACTGCGAAAAATGGGAATCAAGGTACTGAATTTTTTTTTGCTGTTGTATTTATGTTACATAGTACTGTTTCTTTAAGTTATTGTTCTACTGAATTTTATTGTGTACATACTGCATTTTGTTCAAGTGATTAGTCTACTGTTATATAGTACTGTTTCAAATATAATGCATTTGGTTGTTTCAAAAATGAATTCAAACTGACAATTTAATTCAACTGAAAATTAATGATGATTAATGTTGGTTGTTTTTTTTTTGTTTTTTTTTGATAGATACATAATCTAGATGTTTTATTTTTTTTCAGTTTATCATGATACCTACTACTTATGCTGGATTTACCAGAATCTGTCATATTTCAAACAATAAATGCATATATGTTTTTATCTCTAACATCTTCAATCTAGTTGCACTAGTTACAAAGTAGGTACAATTTTTCAATGGACAGTCATTGTAACGACCCAGAATTTTGAACAAATTAAATTGAGAATATTTAATTAATTTTAAATATTTGAACGGTGATTTAATTTGAATCCCCGATATAACTTTGAAATTGGCGATTAAAGTATTAAATTTAATCTGTTGAATGTTGGATAAAAATTTAAAATCTTCAATTTTAAGCTGAAGAAAAATATTTCGAAAGCTTTCAAAATTTATATTGATGTTACTGAAGGTAGTAGAACTTTCAGAATTGAATTTGAAATTTATTTGTTCAGTTTTGAAATGTATATCGTTCAACCGATATTTAAAAATAGCCGTCCGAGGCGCAGTCTCGGAATTTGACGAAACCAGTTCCATTGGGTCCGTAATATTGTATTATTGTCGGATTTCAAATCTCGTAGCTTTCGGAGCTATCGTGTGATCGTACAAGATATAGACACCGAGACAATAATTAACCGATTTAATTTAAATATAAAATTTATACACTCAAATCAACACACCCTATTATCTGATTTCCGTCGACCTAGTTGCCTCCTCTCGTACAAGACAACATTATTTCGTTCCCCCCTCTTCCTTATCTGTTCAAAACAATTCGCTCCTCAGTTCAAAAGAAATCAACGAAGAATAAAAATTCAAAACAATGGCTGAACGAGTTTTCTTTTAATTGAATCTCGTCTTCCTTTTTCCCCCTCATTCTCAGTTCGTTCGCGAATTTCAAACAAAGAAAAAAAAACGAATGGCGGACCTCGTTCTAAAAATCAAATGTGATACTCTCGTTATAAAACCGAGCTACCCCATCTTTCTTTGTTCGAAATCAATCGTCCAGCCTTTATAAAAAAAAAAATGGGGATGACAGTGCGACTTGAAGTCGCAATACAAGGAATGATGTCGCGATTGGTATCGCGAGTCCAAGGAGCTCGAGCTGGTAGCGCTCGCGCATGAAGGTCGCAGCCTGATGGGGAATTCGAGCGTCGTAGAAAGCTAGGGTTTGCGATCTCGTTTTTGGGTCGGTTGGGAAGGATAGGGAACTGTGGTGGTGGCGGATATCATTCGCGAGGCCAGTCAGTGGCTCGAGTTCGCGCGTTCGAAGGTGGAAGGGACTCAAACCCGAGTTCGAGTTTGATGGAGGTCGCGGCGACAAGGCAGGCGACGAAAAAAAGGGATCGCGATGTCAAGCAGCGCGCGTGATGATTGGCTGTCTCTGTAGTTTTGGGGGTTTCGTTGGTTTTCAAACTCGTCAGTATAGGTATGGGTATTTTATTTTTAATTACTCTAATTTAAATAACTGAATTTGGTTTTGTAGAGTTTATAAAAAAAATGATAAATAGATTTGTTTTATGAAAAGATTTTCCAGTAAAGTAAATTACTGTCGAGTTTTTATAGAAAAGAAATTTTTTTTTATCTTAATGTTGATCTTAATGGGAAGATATACAATTTATTTCAATTTAATATATATATGAGAGATTTGAAAAAAATATAGGAATCTGAAAATGTAAATAGTAAATATATATATATCGAAAAGATGTAGAGATACAAAT
Organism: Allium fistulosum; assembly: GCA_030737815.1. NCBI lineage: Eukaryota > Viridiplantae > Streptophyta > Magnoliopsida > Asparagales > Amaryllidaceae > Allium > Allium fistulosum. The sequence continues at coordinate 245,355,570 of CM060902.1, forward strand.
TTTGAATATCGAAAGGATTCATTAAATTAGATTTTTAAACCTATAAAGCTTGTTTTTATAAGCATACCAGTAGATAATAGAAGATTTGTTTATTTACCAATTTAATTATTTTTAGTTGTTAAAGGATAAAGGAAAATATTAGTTTAAAATATTATATTAAGAATAAGTTATTGGTTTAAACCCAAATCGTTAGCCAAATTAAATATATCTATCAAAATGAAAATTTAATAGTTCGATTAATTCAAATGTTAACAAATTGTATAATTATTTATACAAGGTCAAAAGATCGTGAAAAACAAACTGGAATCGAAATGGGATTGCAAATAAATGCTAAGGTGAGATTTTCTCACTCGAAGGAAATTTGAATTTACAGTTATTATTGATTGACTGATTGCTATGTGGATGTGATATTAGATATAGTAGGATATATCTATTATATATAGCAATATATACATATTGGCATATGTATATATTGGATTGATGATTTCCCGCCTCGTATAGCGGATGAGACCCTATTGCGCCGTTAGTAAGCGGATTTTTATAAAACCCATATACCGCGATAATTCCGTACTGGAGCGGAATTGGTATTGTGCTAACATCTTTGGATGCAGGGAAACAGGTTGGAGGGATCCGACTGGACCCCTCACATTGATTGAATTTATTTCTATTGTGATATGAATCTGTGAATGATTATAGTGATGCTATTAATCATATTGATATCTGAAAATTGTTTGAAAGCTAAAATTTAGCTGAATGGATGTTTTGACATCATTGGATTCCAAAGATAAACGAAATTGAACTTTTGAAATTCAAGTAGAAAATTTCTAAGTGAATCAATTTTTGAAATTGAAGAAATTTTGAAGAAAGGAATTTTTGAAGTATAAAAAAGTAAATTTTTATAATCGTATTGAATAAATTCCAGAATAAAGTAAAAATGCTAAATAAATGGATTTCATAAAACAGTGATTATAAATTGAAGAATTTAATTGAAGAATTTGGATTTTTAAATAGATTGAAAGAAACGATTGGAATTTATTTTCTTAAAAAGGAATTTATTTAAAAGGAGATAAGTTTGAAATCAAATTAGAAATTTAATCGGTAAATTGAACTGATTTGGGAAATCCATGTAAAATGATTTCAATTTGAAGAATCCATTTAAAAACAGGATATTGAATAATTTGAAAGAAAAATAAGGAATTTATTTTAGTAGTGGTAAATAAAATTTGAAATCAATCTGTAATTGATTTAATATCTGGAAATGAATCTTTGAGAAATCAGTATGGAAATTTTATTTAAGGTTGAAAATAAATTTAGAAATCAATATTGAAATTGATTTGGTATTGAAGTTTTACAAATAGAATTGAAAATTTATAAAAGTTGTTTATAAATCCGAAATCACTTATTTTGATAAGTAAAATATAGAAGTTAATAAAAAGAAGATTTATGAGTTGAAGTTGTTATTAAAACAGAAATATAATTTATAAACGTTGTTTTATAAATTCAAAATCAATTGAATTTGATAAATTGAAGATAGAAGATTTTTAAAAAGGATATATTCACGATTTTGGACAGTGAATGTATTATTGGATAAAATGGATTTATTTTTGAAGAAGTGATATTAAAAATGAAGTAAACATTTTTAAAGATGTTTTAAAATGTGTTAAATATCGAAATCATAGATTTCAACATTTATTGTTGAAATAGACGTTTTCGAGAAATAAGGAAATGATGGACTATAACACTGTTGTTATAGTAAATGATTTCCGAAAGGAAATGTTTTTAATGTAGTATTGGGATTTATATATCTATCTTAATTTCGAATCCCTATACTAATGATTTTTGAGTCGTCGTAACGATGTTTTACGTAACATTCGTTTTGACTCAGATGAATGTGTTATAGAAATAGATTTCCTTAAAGAATGAAATATATACTTAATTTGATTTAAGTATATCGAATATTTTAAAGTGTTGAAAATGAATAGATTTGTGAAACACTTATTTTTAAATAAGTATGGAAATGTTTTTCCAATATGAAATGAACTGTTGAGATTTTATCTTCAAAGATAAAATGAAATGTGGAAATTGATTTGAAATTGTTTTCAAATGATTAAGTGTGGAAATTTTATATCTAGTAAAGATATTTTGGAAGATAAAATAATTTGGGAAAATTATTTGGAATCTGATGATGTTGCGCATCTTTATTGATAGTTAAATAACCGACTATCAATAATTACCTTGAGTAGGTATTTGTTGTGAATTGGATGAATTTGAATGCCACACTTATTTTTGAATAATCGCTCACTATTCGGGTTAGCCGGGAAAGGACCATGGGGTCGTATAACCCATTCCGAATATGTGATACGTCGTATGAATTGCATTCGAAGACCGGTGTTGAAGACCGGATATTTTGGAAAACGGAAGGATTACCGTCGAGTTACTCTACATCGACTGATCTTCGATTTAGAGGTTTTATCACCCTTAGTGACGAGAAGTCCTGACGTGATTGAAAATTATCCGAATATGCAAGGGCTTCGTGAGAAGTGCCTTCGGTTCTGTTCGATCCCGGAACAGACTTGTATGGATTGTGTGTCTGACGTTACAATTTGAGATATAAAGCTGATTTCTTTCAAATACATTTCTGTTGGTGGCGGAGAATTTATTCTCTTAGCTTAACACCCTTCTCTGAGACGTACGAGCTCAGAGGTTATGTAGTTGAAATTTATCGGCGATATATCCCAATTTGGTAACGTGGCATACTGAGTGTTGCTGTGAAATGATCAGTGTTTGATCATTTGTGATATGATCATTTGTTTGATCTTATATCTTTGTGATCATAGGTTGATCATTTTGTTTGACCCGAAGCAGGGCTTTTTAAGAAAGCATAGCTTTGTGGACGAGACTTCATCGAGCCTCACACCCCGGAAATGGTCGAAACAGGAAGGATGCGGCAAGGTTCTAGGGAGTAGCGCCCCTTAGTGTATGTCATTCCTTCTGGATAAAGGTGGTATCATGGTATGGAGCCCAGATACTTAACCTCTGTGGTTACTGCATTATTATTATCTATGTGGTTTGTTGCGAATCGGGGATCCTCGGGAAAGATCGGTGACGATCGGGGGATGGCATACGCGTGTCAGTAGTTACCTATTTTTGCAGAGGTAACCCGGCCTTGTGTTGGCAGAGATCCGGTTAGGTTCTCGGGTCGTCTATTCCAGGGACGTACCCATCGTGGATAGGAAGTTCCTTAGCCTGACCATTTGTTGGAAATCCAAAGAAATAATACGATCTTGTACGGTTTTAGTTGTAGAACCTATCATTCACTTATGGTGGTCACCACTGTTTGGATGGTAGCTATAGTAGGCATAAGTGCGGAATGCCTATGCTGGCTAAGATTTATATTATACTTTCGAAATTATTTCTACACTATGCACTAATAATAATATAAAAAAAAAAGAATTTGATTTTTTGTAGTAAGCATCTTTGACTATCATAAGAAGAAATCTCCTCCAATTCTGCGTTTGCATTGTGTGTGTGGTGGGAGGTCTTATGGTAGTTTCATTTTCCAAAAGCATTTCGAATTGACTTAATAATTATTTTGTTGTTATAAAGAATAACTGTTTTACGATCTCACACCAGTCACCATGACTGACTCGGAGTTTATTGTTCCCTTCTAAACTCTGGGTGCCCACAAATTTCCACACGGGCAGCCTAGAGTTATGTTATCAGGATATTCTGGATATTCTGGAGCTTTGGAGATAAGCTGGACGACGAGACGTAGTATTTGTATCTGATGTATTTATTCCGCTGTGTATTCTGTATGAGGACAATTTATATAACTGTCCATTGTTGTATATGACTCTGATTGATGTATGTAAAAACCGATATAGTTCTTTGTTTTAAAAGACTAGTAATTATCTATTGTATATTGTTCCGCTGCGATATGTGAGATTCTGTTCTGTTTCTGTTTCTGATGTTGTTCTGTTGTTGTTCTTCTCTCTTTTTCTTCTATCTCCTTCTTCTTCTACTTTTTCTTTTTCTTAAAACCATAACTTTTCGGGTTTCCGGCATTCGATGGCTCAGCAGTCGATAAAGTGAGTATCGATGTTGAATTTTCGAAAGTCGAAAATTTTCGGGATGTTACATTTGGTATCAGAGCATATGGTTAAGCGACAACCCTGCTCTGTTGGGTGTTACTCATTAGAGATAGAGTCAGTAGTACTCTAGAATGAGTTTGAGTGTAATAATAGATATGAGCGCGTATTTGTTATTGAATATAAAATTGTTTTGTATTGTGTTGACTTATCGGTTGATTGTTTATGGATTCTGGTCGGTGCAGTCTAGCTAACTGTAATCGATAGGGGTTTCTAAACTCTTAAACAAGATAAACTGACACAGTATTGTTTTAAATAGGGTAAATGAGATAATTTTACCCAAAACTATTTTTTTGTATATAAAAGAAATGATTTTTCTGTAAATTATTATAGTATATGGTTGCATGGATGTTAGGAAAGTAAAAATGTTGAAATGTTATTATCATTATTGAAATTGAATAAGAAATTGAAATCATAACTCCAAAGTTAAGAAATAAATCCATATACAAATGAAATTTGAGAATGTAAATTATAAATGTGATTTGTAATTTGAAACGGAATTCCAGAGAAGTTTTTGGAAATGTTTTGAAAGGAGTTTGAAAATTTTGGAAAATTTGGATTTTGTTTTGGAAAATTCAAAAGGATAATTTGAATTGTTTTCAAAATGGTTGTGAAATGTTGCTAAGACTCTGGAATACTATGAAATATAATGAAGTTGATAACTTGTAAAGTTTAAAGTTTAAATAAAAATTTAACTTAAGGAATGAAGTTGAATCAAAGTAAGTATAAGTGAATCAATTAAATAAAGTGAAAAGATTACTTAAAGAAAATTTATTAAGTTGAAAATAAATTTGGAGTAGTAACAAATAACTGGAATTAAAACTGAATGTTGAAAACAAATTTGAAATTGTAAGTAAATTGGAATTTGTAATGAATTGGTAATTGAAACTAATCTAAAAAGAGCAGTTATGAGTGAAAGTTGTTTGGTTAATAAAATAAACCGAATGAAAATATGAAATGCGAATTAGATTGAATGGAATTAATTGTAAATGAAGTGAACTAAAGATAATTGATAAATTCAATATTCAGAAGATAAACTGAATCCAAATTAAATTAAATGTTGGAATTGAATTCAAATGAATTTGGAAATGTAAAAAAATTGAATGAATAGGATATAACTTCAATAACGAACTTAAAAATGATATAAGCGGTTATATTGAAAATTTTGTAATTAAATGTGCAAAATAGTTGAATGTTGTAACTAGATATCATGGCTAGTAGGATATACAGGTATAAAGGAATTGGAAATTTTGATTTCGAAGATAATTTGAATTGCTCGAAAAAGGTATGTGTTTATATTTGAATATGAGATTTGATGACTTATTTCTCTAGCCGCTTGGCTCTTTCTTTTTTCTTTTTGAAATCTGAGAGTCCGTAGGGACGTTTTGTAGTAGTGCCGTATTAGCCGCGCAAAGGAGACGCTGGCGAAATTTTTCGAAAATTTCGAGTGTTAGAAAATTTTTAAGAAAATTTTGAAAGTTTAAATTTGAATTTGAATTTAAATTTGAATAGAGGAGTAAAACAATGAAATTGTTAAAACTTATAATTAGAGTTGGGAAGTTAGTTGAATTAATAACAAATCTTTAGTAGAAAGATTTGTTTTGAAAATTTGATAAAACTATTAGATGTTGAAAGATAGTAGACGAGTTAAGGACCATTTTTTTTCTAACTTGTAATTTCGAGGACGAAATTCTTTTAAGGGGGGAAGTCTGTAACGACCCAGAATTTTGAACAAATTAAATTGAGAATATTTAATTAATTTTAAATATTTGAACGGTGATTTAATTTGAATCCCCGATATAACTTTGAAATTGGCGATTAAAGTATTAAATTTAATCTGTTGAATGTTGGATAAAAATTTAAAATCTTCAATTTTAAGCTGAAGAAAAATATTTCGAAAGCTTTCAAAATTTATATTGATGTTACTGAAGGTAGTAGAACTTTCAGAATTGAATTTGAAATTTATTTGTTCAGTTTTGAAATGTATATCGTTCAACCGATATTTAAAAATAGCCGTCCGAGGCGCAGTCTCGGAATTTGACGAAACCAGTTCCATTGGGTCCGTAATATTGTATTATTGTCGGATTTCAAATCTCGTAGCTTTCGGAGCTATCGTGTGATCGTACAAGATATAGACGCCGAGACAATAATTAACCGATTTAATTTAAATATAAAATTTATACACTCAAATCAACACACCCTATTATCTGATTTCCGTCGACCTAGTTGCCTCCTCTCGTACAAGACAACATTATTTTGTTCCCCCCTCTTCCTTATCTGTTCAAAACAATTCGCTCCTCAGTTCAAAAGAAATCAACGAAGAATAAAAATTCAAAACAATGGCTGAACGAGTTTTCTTTTAATTGAATCTCGTCTTCCTTTTTCCCCCTCATTCTCAGTTCGTTCGCGAATTTCAAACAAAGAAAAAAAAACGAATGGCGGACCTCGTTCTAAAAATCAAATGTGATACTCTCGTTATAAAACCGAGCTACCCCATCTTTCTTTGTTCGAAATCAATCGTCCAGCCATTATAAAAAAAAAATGGGGATGACAGTGCGACTTGAAGTCACAATACAAGGAATGATGTCGCGATTGGTATCGCGAGTCCAAGGAGCTCGAGCTGGTAGCGCTCGCGCATGAAGGTCGCAGCCTGATGGGGAATTCGAGCGTCGTAGAAAGCTAGGGTTTGCGATCTCGTTTTTGGGTCGGTTGGGAAGGATAGGGAACTGTGGTGGTGGCGGATATCATTCGCGAGGCCAGTCAGTGGCTCGAGTTCGCGCGTTCGAAGGTGGAAGGGACTCAAACCCGAGTTCGAGTTTGATGGAGGTCGCGGCGACAAGGCAGGCGACGAAAAAAAGGGATCGCGATGTCAAGCAGCGCGCGTGATGATTGGCTGTCTCTGTAGTTTTGGGGGTTTCGTTGGTTTTCAAACTCGTCAGTATAGGTATGGGTATTTTATTTTTAATTACTCTAATTTAAATAACTGAATTTGGTTTTGTAGAGTTTATAAAAAAAAATGATAAATAGATTTGTTTTATGAAAAGATTTTCCAGTAAAGTAAATTACTGTCGAGTTTTTATAGAAAAGAATTTTTTTTATCTTAATGTTGATCTTAATGGGAAGATATACAATTTATTTCAATTTAATATATATATGAGAGATTTGAAAAAAATATAGGAATCTGAAAATGTAAATAGTAAATATATATATATCGAAAAGATGTAGAGATAGAAATTTTGAATATCGAAAGGATTCATTAAATTAGATTTTTAAACCTATAAAGCTTGTTTTTATAAGCATACCAGTAGATAATAGAAGATTTGTTTATTTACCAATTTAATTATTTTAAGTTGTTAAAGGATAAAGGAAAATATTAGTTTAAAATATTATATTAAGAATAAGTTATTGGTTTAAACCCAAATCGTTAGCCAAATTAAATATATCTATCAAAATGAAAATTTAATAGTTCGATTAATTCAAATGTTAACAAATTGTATAATTATTTATACAAGGTCAAAAGATCGTGAAAAACAAACTGGAATCGAAATGGGATTGCAAATAAATGCTAAGGTGAGATTTTCTCACTCGAAGGAAATTTGAATTTACAGTTATTATTGATTGACTGATTGCTATGTGGATGTGATATTAGATATAGTAGGATATATCTATTATATATAGCAATATATACATATTGGCATATGTATATATTGGATTGATGATTTCCTGCCTCGTATAGCGGATGAGACCCTATTGCGCCGTTAGTAAGCGGATTTTTATAAAACCCATATACCGCGATAATTCCGTACTGGAGCGGAATTGGTATTGTGCTAACATCTTTGGATGCAGGGAAACAGGTTGGAGGGATCCGACTGGACCCCTCACATTGATTGAATTTATTTCTATTGTGATATGAATCTGTGAATGATTATAGTGATGCTATTAATCATATTGATATCTAAAAATTGTTTGAAAGCTAAAATTTAGCTGAATGGATGTTTTGACATCATTGGATTCCAAAGATAAACGAAATTGAACTTTTGAAATTCAAGTAGAAAATTTCTAAGTGAATCAATTTTTGAAATTGAAGAAATTTTGAAGAAAGGAATTTTTAAAGTATAAAAAAGTAAATTTTTATAATCGTATTGAATAAATTCCAGAATAAAGTAAAAATGCTAAATAAATGGATTTCATAAAACAGTGATTATAAATTGAAGAATTTAATTGAAGAATTAGGATTTTTAAATAGATTGAAAGAAACGATTGGAATTTATTTTCTTAAAAAGGAATTTATTTAAAAGGAGATAAGTTTGAAATCAAATTAGAAATTTAATCGGTAAATTGAACTGATTTGGGAAATCCATGTAAAATGATTTCAATTTGAAGAATCCATTTAAAAACAGGATATTGAATAATTTGAAAGAAAAATAAGGAATTTATTTTAGTAGTGGTAAATAAAATTTGAAATCAATCTGTAATTGATTTAATATATGGAAATGAATCTTTGAGAAATCAGTATGGAAATTTTATTTAAGGTTGAAAATAAATTTAGAAATCAATATTGAAATTGATTTGGTATTGAAGTTTTACAAATAGAATTGAAAATTTATAAAAGTTGTTTATAAATCCGAAATCACTTATTTTGATAAGTAAAATATAGAAGTTAATAAAAAGAAGATTTATGAGTTGAAGTTGTTATTAAAACAGAAATAGAATTTATAAACGTTGTTTTATAAATTCAAAATCAATTGAATTTGATAAATTGAAGATAGAAGATTTTTAAAAAGGATATATTCACGATTTTGGACAGTGAATGTATTATTGGATAAAATGGATTTATTTTTGAAGAAGTGATATTAAAAATGAAGTAAACATTTTTAAAGATGTTTTAAAATGTGTTAAATATCGAAATCATAGATTTCAACATTTATTGTTGAAATAGATGTTTTCGAGAAATAAGGAAATGATGGACTATAACACTGTTGTTATAGTAAATGATTTCCGAAAGGAAATGTTTTTAATGTAGTATTGGGATTTATATATCTATCTTAATTTCGAATCCCTATACTAATGATTTTGAGTCGTCGTAACGATGTTTTATGTAACATTCGTTTTGACTCAGATGAATGTGTTATAGAAATAGATTTCCTTAAAGAATGAAATATATACTTAATTTGATTTAAGTATATCGAATATTTTAAAGTGTTGAAAATGAATAGATTTGTGAAACACTTATTTTTAAATAAGTATGGAAATGTTTTTCCAATATGAAATGAACTGTTGAGATTTTATCTTCAAAGATAAAATGAAATGTGGAAATTGATTTGAAATTGTTTTCAAATGATTAAGTGTGGAAATTTTATATCTAGTAAAGATATTTTGGAAGATAAAATAATTTGGGAAAATTATTTGGAATCTGATGATGTTGCGCATCTTTATTGATAGTTAAATAACCGACTATCAATAATTACCTTGAGTAGGTATTTGTTGTGAATTGGATGAATTTGAATGCCACACTTATTTTTGAATAATCGCTCACTATTCGGGTTAGCCGGGAAAGGACCATGGGGTCGTATAACCCATTCCGAATATGTGATACGTCGTATGAATTGCATTCGAAGACCGGTGTTGAAGACCGGATATTTTGGAAAACGGAAGGATTACCGTCGAGTTACTCTACATCGACTGATCTTCGATTTAGAGGTTTTATCACCCTTAGTGACGGGAAGTCCTGACGTGATTGAAAATTATCCGGATATGCAAGGGCTTCGTGAGAAGTGCCTTCGGTTCTGTTCGATCCCGGAACAGACTTGTATGGATTGTGTGTCTGACGTTACAATTTGAGATATAAAGCTGATTTCTTTCAAATACATTTCTGTTGGTGGCGGAGAATTTATTCTCTTAGCTTAACACCCTTCTCTGAGACGTACGAGCTCAGAGGTTATGTAGTTGAAATTTATCGGCGATATATCCCAATTTGGTAACGTGGCATACTGAGTGTTGCTGTGAAATGATCAGTGTTTGATCATTTGTGATATGATCATTTGTTTGATCTTATATCTTTGTGATCATAGGTTGATCATTTTGTTTGACCCGAAGCAGGGCTTTTTAAGAAAGCGTAGCTTTGTGGACGAGACTTCATCGAGCCTCACACCCCGGAAATGGTCGAAACAGGAAGGATGCGGCAAGGTTCTAGGGAGTAGCGCCCCTTAGTGTATGTCATTCCTTCTGGATAAAGGTGGTATCATGGTATGGAGCCCAGATACTTAACCTCTGTGGTTACTGCATTATTATTATCTATGTGGTTTGTTGCGAATCGGGGATCCTCGGGAAAGATCGGTGACGATCGGGGGATGGCATACGCGTGTCAGTAGTTACCTATTTTTGCAGAGGTAACCCGGCCTTGTGTTGGCAGAGATCCGGTTAGGTTCTCGGGTCGTCTATTCCAGGGACGTACCCATCGTGGATAGGAAGTTCCTTAGCCTGACCATTTGTTGGAAATCCAAAGAAACAATACGATCTTGTACGGTTTTAGTTGTAGAACCTATCATTCACTTATGGTGGTCACCACTGTTTGGATGGTAGCTATAGTAGGCATAAGTGCGGAATGCCTATGCTGGCTAAGATTTATATTATACTTTCGAAATGATTTCTACACTATGCACTAATAATAATATAAAAAAAAAGAATTTGATTTTTCGTAGTAAGCATCTTTGACTATCATAAGAAGAAATCTCCTCCAATTCTGCGTTTGCATTGTGTGTGTGGTGGGAGGTCTTATGGTAGTTTCATTTTCCAAAAGCATTTCGAATTGACTTAATAATTATTTTGTTGTTATAAAGAATAACTGTTTTACGATCTCACACCAGTCACCATGACTGACTCGGAGTTTATTGTTCCCTTCTAAACTCTGGGTGCCCACAAATTTCCACACGGGCAGCCTAGAGTTATGTTATCAGGATATTCTGGATATTCTGGAGCTTTGGAGATAAGCTGGACGACGAGACGTAGTATTTGTATCTGATGTATTTATTCCGCTGTGTATTCTGTATGAGGACAATTTATATAACTGTCCATTGTTGTATATGACTCTGATTGATGTATGTAAAAACCGATATAGTTCTTTGTTTTAAAAGACTAGTAATTATCTATTGTATATTGTTCCGCTGCGATATGTGAGATTCTGTTCTGTTTCTGTTTCTGATGTTGTTCTGTTGTTGTTCTTCTCTCTTTTTCTTCTATCTCCTTCTTCTTCTACTTTTTCTTTTTCTTAAAACCATAACTTTTCGGGTTTCCGGCATTCGATGGCTCAGCAGTCGATAAAGTGAGTATCGATGTTGAATTTTCGAAAGTCGAAAATTTTCGGGATGTTACAGTCATGCTCTTCTTATTGTAAATTTGATCCAAAACAAATACTGTAAAAGATATAATGTTCTTTAATTTGATATACAAAATGTTACTGTATACAGGAGTTAAAAAGGATAAATGCATTTATCTTTTAATATAAAGAATTAAATAACATATTAAGCCGTCATTATATATCATAGATACTACTACATGTTGAACATATTTATCATTTTTCTCTTTATTTGAAGTTCTTACATAAGGTATACAAATGATTTAAACAGCATATAGAAAAGATAAAAGCATATATGTTTTAGATGTTTGAATATTATTCTTTGTATTGTATGCATGAATTATGTATCATATCTTTGCAATTTCTACCCTTTCTGCGTAGACTACACATGTGATTGTCTACTATTAGATAGTATTGTTTCAAATATAATTTTTTTTACACAAAAAGTGAATTAATTTTTTGTTGTTTCAAATGTAATACATAAACAGTGAATTGTTTTTTTTTGTTTTTTTTCCAGGTTTTTTCCCATTAGCAATGGCTCTTGTTCCCAAAGAAAATGAAGAGTGTTGGAGTTGGTTTTTAAAACGCCTAAAGAATGCTCTCAGTTGTGATAGAATATTAACTTTTTTAAGTGATAGACACTGGGGTTTATTGTTAAGTATTCCAAAATTTTTTCCAAATAGTCATCATTCTTATTGTTTGCATCATATGCAAAATAATATTGCTAGCATTGTGAAAAGTGGAAGGGGTGTTTGGGTAGCTCATTTACTTGAGCGTTGTGCTATAGCTTCTAATCATCATGAGTTTGAAAAAGCCATGTCCAAGTACAAAGAAATTGGAGGTGCCAAAGCTATACAGTACTTGAATGATAAACCATATGATCATTGGGCTGATTTGTTTTTTCCGGGGAAGCGATATGGCGAAAATAAGTCTAATGTAGTTGAGAGTTTTAATTCTTGGATTTTGGATGAAAGAAGTTTGCCTGTTACTGCTTGTCTTGATGGAATTAGGGTAAAACTGATGATGCAAATGTCTAATCGTAGAGAAGAGGCATCAAAGTGGACTAGTGTGCTATGTCCAAAAATGGAAGCTCGTTTGTTGAAATTGAAGGAAGAAGGATTTGGGTGGAGTGTTTCTAAATCATCTAGGTATTTATTTCTATATTTTTACATGATGTTCATAGTTTCTGAAAAAAATGATAAATGCATTTATCTTCTTTCAACTTGCTATGTAGCCTGTGTTATGATTTCATTTTGTTGGTATTTATCAATTTTAAACCCCTCTGGATCTTTTGAATCTTGACAGTCGCGGCATTGTAATTAACACTGTATGTAATTCTTAGCTCTTTCATTATTTTTGTCTGGATGAGTCTGTACATTTTACTTATGGTATATTAGTTCTTGACTTGGACAATCCTGTTGATATTTTTGGAAAAGTCAAATCTGGTGCATCAAGGGAATGTTTTTAGTCAATTCCACTTAATCAGTGGATGCCTTACCCATTGAAATCACTGTCAAGGTTTACTGGTTTTAATTCTTACTATAACCTTTATGCTTTCTTTTTTCTAGATTGGTTATCATTTTTTTTAAAAAGAAAGTCAAAATCAAAATTTACATAAGATCTACTTTCTCTAAAGAATATGAACAGTATGCCTGTTGTTATTTGTTTTGGTTTATGAGTCTTATTTTTCACTATTAGTTCTATGCACATGAATTGGGTCTTATTTATTAGATAGATTAGAGAGAATATATATAGTGCTAATAATCATTTTTTGGAAATGCAATCTGTGTACATATTTTAACTGTTTTTAATTTTACATTTTGTAGGTATATTTTTGAAGTTCATTCTCCAACATCTCAAAAGGTTGATCTTAAAAATCGCATTTGCAGTTGCATTCAATGGAAAGTGACAGGTTTTCCTTGTGCGCATGCTTTGAAGTGTATTTCTTTAACCAGAAATTCTGTTTATGAATATATTGAGAATTACTTTACTGCTGAATATTATCGAGCTTCATATTCACATTTGATCAATCCTATTCCAACTTTTGATAAGGAAGCAATTGAAGCTGAAGAATCATCTATTGTTCTTCCTCCTAAGCCTGTTCGTGGAGCTGGTAGGCCTAGGATGAATAGGATTGAAGGGGCTGACTTTCATGCTAAGCAAAACAGATGTGGAAAGTGTAAAAAACAAGGACATAATAGAAGAGGATGTTCTTTGAATATTTGAGTTGATTGTTTTAGTCCGATGTATTTGATTGGTTGTTCTATAAATACTCTGACTTGAATAATTGAGTTGATTGTATTAGTCCAGTGTATTTGATTGATTGTTGTTCTATGAATACTTTGACTTGAATAATTGAGTTGATTGTATTAGTGCAGTGTATTTGATTGATTGGTTGTTCTATGAATACTTTGACTTGAATATTTGGATTATTGCATATGTTGAATTGGATATAATCTGATTTTGATTACTTTTGGTTGTATGCAATTGTTTATGAGTTTCTGCTTTTCTAGTAGGCACTGTGATGGTTGTCGGTAGGTAGTCAGTGTAGAATTGGTAAGATGATGGTTAGTGAAGAAGAATTGTGGGTTGTGGCTTCTCTGACAGTGTTGAGTGTGGAATGTTGCTGCAGTTTGTATTGAATGAAACAGTGGTGTAGTAGTATTTGCTTGTATGGTCAGAGAACTGTGAAGTTTATAGGTTGTGAATGGTTTGGGATGGAAGTATGGTTAGTAAGTGAAGTATGACAGAGTGGTATTTGGACTTTTGTAAAGGAGGAGGTGTTGTAGTTAAGAAGTGAGGCAGTGGAGGTTGGCAGTGAAGTAAGTAGTAGTCAGAGGCACTTGAAGTTGTGAATGATGAAGGTGGTAGTTACTCTTCTAACAGGAAATGGAAAGTATGGAAGAACTATTGTTTGCAATTGTTCTGTTTAAAAAGATAAATTGATATATCATTGGCCTCAAACAAGCTTAGGACCAAGTATATTTGCGGTCATTGATTTAAATTTTCTTTGTGCAGAAATATTTGTTCAATTTTGTTTGTGCAGAAATATTTGTTCAATTTTGTTTGTGCAGAAATATTTGTTGATTTTTCATAACGGTGGAATACCTATCCATCTCCAATAGTTATTTATCTTTTTGTAATAACTTCTTTTTTCAAGAGAGCAGTATTCAACCAGCATTCCTTCTTCCCATTCTCACGCATCATCACTTTCATCATTCATTTCCACTAACATCTACCCTTATGCCTACAACTGACCAACCTTGCACTTGCCACAACCTAAAATAGCTCACAGGACTTCCATCACCTCTCACTGCACTACAACTCCAATCACTATCTTCAAACTTCTGTCATTTGACATAAAACATTCTCAACACCAACAGAAACGACCTTTATAACCTGAAATTCATAGCAACCATCAACACTAACTACATAGCACTTCCATCCACACTATCTTCCTCATCCTAGCAAATTACTTAACATCACAGTAACCTTCACATTACACAACACACTCTGTATTATACGGCCCAATTTTTTTCTAGGACACAACATGAATGTATAGTCAGATTAAAAGGTGACAGTGCAAACAAGTGCACAGCATACACATAAACAAACTCAAGTCTACAACATCTGTAAGTAGGTTTTACAATTCAAATAATATGGCCTAAGTCAACCATTACAAATTCATCAGTCAAATAAAATTTTAACAAATGTATGATAAAAGGACTGTTAGACATCAAAGAATTTGTTGCTATCATTGTCAGTTCACATCTTTTGTTGCTGAAGCTGAACTGCAGAATTTTTCAATTGTCCAGCAGTATGGTTCATCAGAGAGAATTTGTGCAGTTATCTGTGCTCTAAATGCGTTTACTTGTTCTAGACTGATTTTTGATGTTGTGTCCATTCCTTGTGCTAACTTTTGGATAAACATCATTACGAAAATTCCACAGTCGAACCTGCATTTTTTAAAATTTTAGTTATTGTGTAACATTCATCGTTGTATAAAAATCTCCAGTATCAGTGATTATGAAAATATAACTAAACATGTACTTATATCCATTACATCAAAAGATAAATGCTTCTATCTTTTTTAATAGTTGAATAAAGTAAGATCTGACACTTAATATTTTATGAAGAACTCTTTAATTAATTTCATTTAACAATAAACCAGCTCCAAAACAACAAACAACTTATATCATTTACATAAAAACATAAATGCTTTTATCTTTTCTATGTAATAACTAATATCATGAGAAAAACATCAAATACCTTGAATGCATTAGATAATGTACCATTTGTATCAGTGATTATGAAAATATAACTGAAAATGTACTTAAATCCTAGGTAAACATTTTTAATCAGTGATTATGAA
Organism: Allium fistulosum; assembly: GCA_030737815.1. Classification (NCBI taxonomy): domain Eukaryota; kingdom Viridiplantae; phylum Streptophyta; class Magnoliopsida; order Asparagales; family Amaryllidaceae; genus Allium; species Allium fistulosum. The sequence continues at coordinate 245,371,444 of CM060902.1, forward strand.
AATTACCCGTTGCTTTGTTGAGCACAGTTAATATTTTTAATCAATGAAGACTTTCCCAGAATTGTTTTCTCGCCTGCGTCCTGTAAGTCTTTATTGATTTTGTTTACCACTGCTTTCTGCCAAATATATATATATATATAAAATTTTAATAATAATGATAAATCTATTTATCTTTTTTACTTTCAGTGTATTTTACTTACCACATTAATAGTAAACCTTGAATGTCCACTTCTTAATGTCTTAGATCTTGTGGTCAAGTGTAGAGAATCATAATGGTTCCATGAACATGATTCCACTACTAGCTCTAGCAAGCTCCAATGTCCGTTGCCATGTATAGGAAATAATATATTGAAACATAATGGATTTAGAAGTGCTTGTTTAATAAAAGGATTAAACATATTTTTTTTGATCTTTTCCAGGTTTCCATCTGTTGCGCTTTTCTGTTAAAAAATAATTTCAAAAAATTTATCTTAGAAACAAATTAAATTTTACATTATAGTACACTTACTGTCATTGTTGTGTTCACATATATAATGCTAGAACTTTGTTCTAAAAATTTTGTTTTTCTGAACCAAAACCAATCAATAACCTACATTTCCAAAAAAAAATATGGATTAAGAATAGATTTTATAATGAAGCAAAGAAAAGAATTTATAATGACGCAAAGTATAGTTTTTTGTACTTACTTGACCAGAAATATATTCTCCATAGAAAAGTTCTTCTATCATACTTTTTGTGATGGTGATGAAGTTTTCATCGTCACAAGTAAATGCTTCATCACTAAAAAAATTAAGATTAGTATGTTCTGTGTTGTAATGCACTTACAGTATAAAAGAAAATTAATTAAGATTGGTATACTGAAAAAGTAAGATTAGTATGTAATGAAATATTTTTTAACAAAAGAAAATAACAATAGTACATACTGTACAGGAATTTTATGAATTGTCATACTGTCATACTGTACAGGAATTTTATGAATTGTACATAAAACAACTGACAGTACATTAAAAAGATATTTTTTTTTATCTTTTTTTAGTTGTCACTTGGATTATTAACTAAAATACAGTGCATTAAAAAAAGTAAGGTTGCAAATAAAAATACTTGGTGCTGACAATAATAGGTGCTTAAATAACTTTTTTTATCTTCATGAACATCAACCAGCAAACTATTCATCACCAAAAATTTCTTTTTTTTCTTCAGATTTTAATAAATTTCAACAGCCTTGGATTGTCGATAATACAACCCAACTACTTGATAGAATGACTCAATTTGGCAATTTTTAAGTTAAACTAAGTCAATCCATCAAGTCGCTGTGTAGTACACCAACAATACAAGGTTGTTTATTGAATGGCACAAGTGACAAATTGTTTATTAACTCTGATTAAACCATAACTTAAAAAGTTTACACATTATCGGATGTTTATTGAATGGCACTACCAAACATGACAATGTTAACATGTTTGCATATTATGACATGGTTAAAATGGTTGACAAATTTGTGACTTGTACATTAAACATATGACAGTACATACAAAAGATAATCAGTTTTATCTTTTTTTAATTGTCACCTTCAATATTAACTAAAGGATGGTACAGATCTACCATAAGTTAACCAAATATTAATAACAGGTTTAAGAAAAATATATTGTCATACTCTACAGGAATTTTATGAATTGTACATAAAACAGCTGACAGTACATTAAAAAGAAAAAAAGAAATGCTAATGGCCCAGTTTTGTTCTTAAAAATAATTAGTTTCAACTTGAGTCCCAGGTTCCCCAATTGATTGCCCCGCAATAATACCTACATCTTCCCCCAATTCAACCAGATCGCCATGAGTGGAACTTCTACAATAACATAATTCAATTGAGTCAAAAGTAGTTTAGTTACTTACTTGTTTCGTCCAAGAATTTTGAATTTTTTTTTGACAATTTCTTTTTTTTCTTCGGTAAGATATTCAAGCAGTGGACATTTGTCAACATTCTTTGGCTTCTTCTTCTTTTTTGGTTCTTTTAGGACAATATCTTCAACAACAATTGGATTTTCAGAAGCAATTTCTTGAGCAGGCTCTTTCAGACTGTCAGATTTTAAACTATCTTGTGTCTGCTTTTCTAGTATGAAATCTTGAGTTTGCATAATATCAAAAGTTGGAAAATTAGCAGAACTGTTTATGTGAATCATACCAACAATTTTTTTTTTACCTTTTTGAGCTTCAGTTTTTTTGTTCAAATTATCTTTTTCCTCCACTTCATGCTTTTCTAAATTTTCCAATTTCTGAAGCTTCATTTCAAGAATTTGGATTCTATTTTCAGCTGCTTCTCTTAAACATCTTTCCTCCTTTAATTGTTCTTCAACCTTTTTCATCTTAGAGCACAAAAAATTGACTTTTGATTGTAGCTCCATTATGTTATCAGCAGATTCCTTTTCAGATTTTCTCAAGCTTGTGTCTTCCTGGTACTCATCTTTTATTTTTTTTTGGAAAGAAGTTCTTTCTCTTCTTTTGTTACATCTGCAAATTTTTTTAAAATCTGCAATGAATAAATTTAAAGTTAAGCTTTCACATATATTGTTATTGAAGTACTAGACAAGTTAAGCTTGCACATACACTTTCTATACTCATTTGGTATTCTGTAATAAATTTAAATATGAATAAATCAAGAAAAATGTTTAATATGTATAACTATATATCAAATATAAGTAATGCCTAAGTTGTTATAAAATCATTTACATTAACAGATAAATGTTTTTATCTTTTATAGCTTTTAAGCATGGTAAAATTAATGAAGAACTTTGGAGTTGGACAGAAACTGAATTGTACTTAAATCATTATGTACTTATGTATTTAAAAGTAGCATACCTTATCATTGTCTATTTCATCAAGGTCCAAATCTTTTAATTTTGACAAGTCCCATTTTCTCATCCTTGGGATTTTGCTTTCCAAATTTTCTTTTTCATCGATGATTTGCGTCCTTTCACAAAACCAATACTGCCAATAAGACCATGCAAATAAGCATTAACATTTAACATTTTTGTAAAAAGCATTGGTATAAATTTATTTATATTTAAATCATACTAGTAAGACCATAGTACATCCAGGTGTGCTTCTTGGATTAGCATAGTATTTTTGAACATTTTTCATGACATTTTCACATATTGCTCTCGGCCAAGAGATTGAGTTAAATTTTTTTAAGTTTAACAGCTTTGATAAGAAGCCCCACTGCATGTAGTTCTGATTGTTAGGAAAGAAAAAAGTAATAATCAACAAGAGCAACAACAATTTGACTAAATCTTCATTCCCGTTTTCTTCCTCTATCATTTTTTTCAACCTTCTTGTGACTGTCTTCTGGCTAATTATGTCATTTTCTTCGAAATTTGTAGTCAGAAACTCTGAAAAACTTTCCATTGCTGTGGCCTTATTTGAAGTTGGTATTGGAAACAAATCCTCTCCAGATAAATTCATTCCAAATATAAGGCTAACTTCTTCAGGTGTGATTTTCAGCAGTTTGTTTCCAATTTTGAAAGCTTTTTCTTTAATACTGAAAGAAGTAATTAGTTGGTCTAAATTTGAAGCACTTTTCCGTATGTTTTGCCGTTCTATGCCATTGGTCAGAAACATATTAAAAAAGTTTTTGAATGACGTTTTGTTGATATAACTTTTTGCTTTTGAAGATAGAATGTTTTTTTCCCTTACCATCATCATAACTTTGTACACAGCATCTAAATTACATCTGTATGTTCCACTGTACAGATGTTTTTTCTGTCTTTTCCGCCTGTTTTGAATTTCATATTTGCCAACATCATCTGACTCATCTGTTTCAATATTTATTTCTTCAGAATCATAACTTGCTTCATTTAGTTTTTCTGAAATTGTTCCTTCGTCATCTGAGTTTGTTAGATGTTCTTTTTCAGTCATTTGTGAGATTTGCTGTGTTGGTGTAGCTTCATCCTACATTCATGAAAATAATATCATTAATTAGGATCCTAAATTTATTTCTGCATATTCATGAAGATAATATCATTTTGCTCAAGAATCATAATGCACATAAAGTATAATAAACCCTTTTGTTGAGTAACTATGTAGTACTGATGGCTATTTTTTCTTCCAAAGTATAGAAAGATAATCTGTTTCATCTTTTTTAGTTGTTTAAGTAATGGTCATTTAGAAATCTGAAAACTTAAAGAGAATGAAACACAAAATAGCCATCAAAATATTATTTATAAAAAAGATAAATTCTTTTATCTTTTTTAACAAAGCATTAGCAACAAATTATCCATTACAAATTAGTGATCAGTTATTAGAATTTCATCATCACAATAGCCTTGAAGTAATTACATGTACAACATGTATGAATGCAACATGAAAGCTACAACATCAATGAATATTCAAATTCAAAAGTGACAGTGCAAACAAGTGCACAACATACACAAACAAATGCACCATAAAAACAACTCAACATCAATGAAAATGAAGTAACCAAACCTGACTGAAGTGTTCGAACATTACATATATACATGTATGAAACATCAAGTGAATTTGCAACATCATACACATTGAAACCAGAGTCCAATGCAGACATGTCAACAAGATGAGAATGCAAGTGCAGACAAGCTAGATGATAACTGACTGCAAATAAAGCAACAAGTCAAGTCAATGCACATCAACCCAATACAAAATATATGAAGTGAATGCAGAAACACACACACACACACACATGTATACGTAAATGTAGTGACAGAATAGCAGACTAACCAAGGTAAACAATGTAAGCTCAAAAAATTTAGGTATTTTTTTATTTAAAATATGGAATCTAGATTCCAATTTATTACGTATATACAAAATGAAGATTAGAATTAAATATTATGGGAAACATAAGTATGAAAATAATTACCAATGGAGTTGTAAATGGTGATGGTCTTTGGTTGTGTTCATCACAAAATGGACTGGAAATAGGTCTTATATTTATGCTTTGGGTTCCACCTTCGTTTATGAATATGCAAGTTGTTTTTCGAATGAATATCTTCGACTTAGAAGACCTTGTATGCATTTTTACGCTGCATAAAAAATGTCATATATAATGAAATGTTAGACAGAGTGAAGAACTATTAATTAATATCATTTAACAATAAACCAGCTCCAAAACAACAAACAACTTAAACCATTTACATAAAAACATAAATGCTTTTATCTTTTTTACCTAGGGTTTAACATATCTGTATATTATATGTAGTAACTAATATCATGAGAAAAACATCAAATACCTTGCATGCATTAGATAATGTACCATTTGTATCAGTGATTATGAAAATATAACTCAATAATGTACGTAAATCCTTTACATCAGAAGATAAATGCTTCTATCTTTTTAAATAGTTGAATAAAGTAAGATCTGAAGCTTACTATTTTACGAAGAACTCGTTAATTAATATCAGTTAACAATAAACCAGCTCCAAAACAACAAACAACTTAAACCATTTACATAAAAACATAAATGCTTTTATCTTTTTTACTTAGGATTTAACATATCTGTATATTATATGTAGTAACTAATATCATGAGAAAAACATCAAATACCTTGCATGCATTAGATAATGTACCATTTGTATCAGTGATTATGAAAATATAACTCAATAATGTACGTAAATCCTTTACATCAGAAGATAAATGCTTCTATCTTTTTAAATAGTTGAATAAAGTAAGATCTGACGCTTACTATTTTACGAAGAACTCGTTAATTAATATCATTTAACAATAAACCAGCTCCAAAACATGTACCTAAATCGTTTACATAAAAAAATAGTACATACTTGTAGAGGAATCGATGAAGAAAAATTGATGTTTAACTGAATAATGGCAGAAATCTTCGATCACAAATTGTCTAGTCGTTTAGAAAACTCTACTTTTCGATTTTAGATTTTGATTTTGTTTTACTGGGTTCTGAAAAAGGAAAAGGAACGAGAGAAAAAGTAACGGAATGGAGGGATAAAGTAACAGACGTAACGTGTATTAACTTTGGTCCTAAAAATAATTATTTTAAACTTGTGTCCTAGAAACTTATTGTTTGATGGAAAGAGGCCCTTATGGTAAAATTTCCCTTTAATTTAATTATTCTCTCTGTTGCTTTCTCATTGATATATCTAAATATATATATATGATCTTTACTAATCGCACTATGTTATAAAACCTAAAGTTTTGAAAAAATATCTTTGGGTGCATTAGTCAAACTATTTAATTAACGAAATACATTTTAGTATTATCCAGAGGAGATAACTCATATAACATACTATTTAAGTTTATGGATGTGTGTGTATATATTAATTTGAAGTTATATTTTCATTAAAATTTATATTGAAAAATCCAACATCCTAGAAGAGATGTTATAGAAATTTTACTTTTTTTTATTAGATTGCAATCCCTTAAAAAGAAACACTATATTCCCTGAAGGAATATCATATAAAACTTTAAAAGTAATAACAATAATTTATCTCTAAAAAGAAAAAAAAGGTATTGTATACCAATATCACACTACAAAATTAGTGATTTAATCTCTTGCATCTTACTTTCATTTGGTGCATCTAATTTTGTTACTGTATTTAAAGTTTGATATGACATTTCAAAAGTAGTTACTACAAAAATCTCCAGCAGAGATATTTTATGCTACTATAAAAGTGGTAATTATGTAATTTATGTAAAAGAAATATTGTATATTGATATGACATTCTAATAGTTTGCATATATATCTTTGGAAGAGATAAGTTTGCTCCAGGAATGGTGATAGTAAAATATCTCTATAAGAGACTTATACATTTGGAAATGATAAAATATCTCTAGAAGAGTTTTGTTTATATATTTGGTAATTTTATTAAACCAAATAAATGTATAGAAATTTGATTATGAAGGATTCCAATTTAGTTTAGATTTGATTCTAACTTAAAATTGGAGAGCTATGCAATGTGTATCATATATTTCATTATGATTATATCAAACCTCCCAAATAAGTAAGATATCAAACTATCTCTAGAATACACTATTCTATGTTCATGTGTCTATTTATATCCTAAAATACATGGTCATAGTTATTATTTCATAAGAAATATTATATGTATAACCATTTCTTGAAAAAATATTTTTAAATATTCTCTTGAAGAGATAATCTATATGTCATATCATACATTTCATGAAAGCTATAGATATCGTCTTGAAGAGATCTGTATGTGCAACTAATATAATTGCATATTTTTATAAAATTCCAAGTGTCCAAAAGCTACTCTTATTTATTTCTGTAATAAATCTCTTTTGTTGAACTCTCTAGAAGAGATGTGTAGAAATGTCTATATACAATTATAATTGTGTATTATTCTTTGATAAGTAGTCATAGTTAATGTTTAAAAGTGATATTTGAGATATAATTGAGGAATAAAACTTAACAACTTGAAGTTGTGTATATAATTTATTTGAACCAGAAGTTCAATATGGTACCAAACCAGATGTTTTGAACATTATCATGCAGTCTTTAAGGATTCCCATTGACATAGATCTATAAACAGAGATTAATAGTTGTAATAGTTTGTTCTAAAAATCACTAACTCAAATGAGAAAGAATATGCAAATTTATAATATTTATGTAATAAGTGGACGCACGTATATATCTATATATGTGGATATTCAAATAACAACTTGAAGTTTGTTATGAGTTGATCTTATGGATTATGCATAGATATAATTCCGTGATTTAAAATTCAATCAACATAAATGTTGAATGACCTAAAGTCATATATGTATTCAAGTGATCTACACAATAAGTGAATTCCTCCAATTGGCTAGATCAATGAATGAGAACAAACTCTAATAAGCAATATAAATTAAATGCATCTTATCAACTGATAAAAGAATTATCCTCCTATAATTAATATGTATGATGTATTTGCTAGTAGCAATATCATAATATATCAAAATGAGAATCTAAAGAAGGTTATTATTAAATGTGACAATGTTCGTCAACATTGAGGTGGTGGATAAAAGAGATACAAGTTCATTTTGATTATCAATATTAAATATTGGTTGCAAAATATTAAGTAACTTGAATAAATTATTGATAATATCCCTAGTATACTTGCTCCAATATTAGTTGAAATCCCAGAAGGACCAAAAGGGTATAAATCACATTTGAAGTGTGGTAGAGAAGTCTAAAATATTTTTGGAGAAAATAATAAAGATGCCCAATAAAGGAGGTTCGTGTTTTTTAAGAAATACTTAAGAGTGCTTTGGAAGAGATCCATGACATGATTGTCAAATAAACCTAGAAAGGGTTTAGGTACCTAAAATAGAATAAATATTGAGATATCAATAAATCATATCTAGAACTGACAAGAAATAATCATCGATGATGAATTAGTAAATAATAAAATGCGCTTATGTTTATAAATAAATTAAAGATCTTGAATTAGAGGAAACATGATTGGCCATCATGAATCCTTTACTAATATCGAAACGTGGACTTGTAATCCGCAAAGTAGCGAAAATGTTTGAAACACTTAATATATCCCGAAGGTATAAATATTGCTTAAATCATATTAAACGATGAAAGTATACAAATTCCTGAAGAATATAAATAACTTTGGTGGTTATAAAGAATGCAAAGAATAAGGAGCACAGTTTGCAATCATCTTTTAGGTATTGTTGTAATGAAAATCTTGATATAATTCATGATGAGTAGATTACTTTTTATTTTTAAGTATTGTTGTAATGAAACTTTTAATATTCATCAAAGATATAGTTGCAATATGCAAAACTAATTTGAAGCGCAAAAACGAAAGCATATGAAGTGTTTTTCATAAAGGTAGCATACAAAATGCATAAAATGCAAATCATATTGGAAGAAACAATCTTGTAAAATTCGATTGTATCGAAGGAAACTAATTGTAAATGATGAAGATCTAAAGAAAGGAAAGTAGAATTATTGTCTTCAAACTTTTAACGCTTGTCTAAGCTATGTTACAAAATTATTTATAACTGATTTCAATTATAATGACATATATTCAAACTTAAAGGGAAAACTATAAAATCAGGGGAAGCATACATAAGTATATCATAATGTACTCTTTTTTTCACTAAGATTTTTTTCACTGGGTTTTTTCGTGGTAAGGTTTTAATAAGGCATTACATTGATCTGGAAGTATCAAACTCTATTTGATGTAAATTATTGAAATATGCCATTGTACTCCTTTTCTTTCACTAAGATTTTTCCAGTGGGTTTTTCTTAGTAAGGTTTTAGTGAGATATTATTTTGATCCCGAAGTATCAAACTCTTTAAAAGGAATATCATTATATGATATCTATGATTTTATAAGTTGCACTCTTTTCCTCGTTAAAGGTTTTTCCCAATGGGTTTTCATAACAGAGGATTTTAATAGGGCAACAGACAATATCTATAACAACTGAAAGGATATATGAAAGTAGGATAATAACGAGGAGGAGCAGTCTTCATACACGTTCCCAAATGGACAATTTCAAGCTACCATATGAGCATCCAAGATTTTGAAGATGCATATTCAAGGTGGAGTGTTATAACATATGTAAATTATAAAGAGTGAACATGCTATATATATTTGTTATATTTTGTTTACTCCCACATCATGAGATACGTTCAATCTCAAGCTTCAAAACTTTTACATAAAAGAGCCTATGTAATAGAAATAGATTACTAATTTCAAGAATAAATAAAATGACATCTTTCTCTTCTTATTTTCGTACTGTTTATAACACGGTGCACAGACTAATCATTTTCCAAAATTCTGCCCTGAAGTAAAAAAGACGTCTTTATTACTGGTCATCAAATCATCCTCAACCTGGAAAATCATTATTGTGCAAAGCACGAGCCGAATTCTTTAGAGTTAAACTACACCACAGCATCTTATTCTTTTTTCTCCATTACACGTTTACAATCTTATCTCCTTAACCATCTGTGTCTAAAAAGAAACTTGCAGCTAAATATTCGAGCTCCACAATTCACATAACCAAATCGTAACTTTAAGAATCAGAAACACATCAATAAATTCCTTTATCAGCAACGCATTTGTTATTAGTTTATCCAAGTTTTACCTACATTAGTGCATAATCAAAGTAATTAACCCCATTCAATTGACCAAGGAATCTTCATCGCCTTGTGCAATTGTCAAACTTCAAAAATCTAAGCTAGCCCCACTTGCAGATTCCACCAAAACCAAAGAAGCTTATTAAAACCTCAAATCAGAGGAGAAAGATCAAACATTAGCAATGGCAGAAGCTTCAGTAATAATCATAGGAGAAGAATACTGCAGAGAAGAAGAGAGAGAACTGACGGTGAGGAAAACTTCACTGTTTTATCCAGGCGATGGTTATGCTGCCTATGACCATGTTACCGGTGAGCTTGTTTTTCGCGTTGATAGCTATGGCCGTGGCACGTCGGTTTCTGATCATCTCGTGCTTATGGATCCTACTGGTGCTCCTATTCTCACCGTTCGCCGCAAGGTATTTATTTTATTTTCATAATTTCTATTATTTTCCTTCAATTACTGTTGCTACTGTAGATTTAATGTTTGCACAGATTCAATCACGACTATACATAAGATTTTCTTAGATTAATTAACTTTTTAATGTGTAATATTGGAATCAAAACAGGGTTTCTTTGATGTGTGGCTATGAAAAATAATCTCAGTAAGGTCATGTAAATATGTAATGCAGATTGAAATATATATCTGTTTTCAGATTCAAAGATGTCCATTTCTTGATCCAGACTCCATAGTTTATGAATGTTTAATGTATGCATGTCAGATTTTTGTAAGTCGGCTTCAGATTATAAAACTGAAATCTAGATGTTAATTTACTGTTTTATACTTTTATATCTATTATTGCCTTGATTCGCACATTTAATTTGATATTATAGATAGAAGATGTCAACTTGCATGTAATTGACTGCTTTAAAATTCATTTTCTGTTCTTTCCAGAATCAGATCTGATTTACTAGAATATACAACATAGTTTATGAAGATACTATGTTAAAGTGGACTTCGTGAATTAAATGGTCTTTCAGTATGATTTTTTTTTTCAGGTTATACATCAAATTTTGTAGAAATCTTCAAAAATATTTTATTGGAAATTTATAAACCCATTGACACCGTATTTGATTTGAATTAATAAAGAAAAATCATACTAACAATTGATTTGAATTACAATTCTTAAAGGATTGACTCGCCTCCTTCATCCATTCATTCTCTCAGGTCACTCACTCACATACATATTTTTAGCACACCAAACGAAGCACTGTTCTCTTTCTGTAAGACCATTACCAACAACAAATTTATTCACATACCCTCTCTTCTATTTTTTATATCTAACCAACAAGCTGTAATCAAAAAAGAGAAAACTAATAAAGCAGGAAATTTTTTGCCGTTTTATTAGAAAAACTGATAAAACGGTAAAATCTTGACCGTTTTATTCAATTTGCAATAAAAAGGCAATGACTTTGCTGATTTGTTGAAAAACGAGCTAAAACGACAAAAAGTCTTTGCGGTCAAGTGACTGTTATTACGACTACACCCAAGACCACTCGAATACAATCGCAACACGCAACGCGGAAAAGCCAAATCGTGCTAGATAGTGCAAAACAACCAAACACTCGAAGAATTCAATAAAACCAAATCCGAACACGATCACAACACCAATACAAGCAATATATGAATGCAATAACGATAAGTAAATCACACACGATTTTATAGTGGTTCCACTAACGTTATGTTAGTGTACATCCACTTGAGAGAGCTTTTATTATATCACCAATAGAAAAGAGTACAAGAGATTGTTTACAATGATCTATTCAATAAGAATCAATGTTTGTGGAGATTAGAATTGAAGAAATAGGGTTTGCCTAAACCCTAGATTTAGAGGATAAAACCCTTGATTTGGAATTAGATTAGGTCTCTTGAATCTCTCCTTCTTTTTAGACCTGAAGAGAGAATATATAGTAGTAGAGAAAACCCTGGCGAAAGACCACTTTGCCCTTCACAAATCACAAAACAGCTCAGAAAATCCGGCCCAGGAAAAAACAGATTTATACCGCCTCAGACGTCTGACCTCTGGCCTCAGACGTCTGAGCCAGGTTCAATCTGGCTGACCCAGACAGGCCCAGACGTCTGGCCAGAGGGGTCAGACGTCTGCAGGAACTCTCGGGAACCAGCCTGAACCTCGTCAGACGTCTGGCCCTCTCAGCCAGACATCTGACCCCTAACAGAAAAACAGCCCAGCTTCTTTCCCTCCTATCTTCTTCCTCCGGACTCCGATTTGCGAACCGTTTTCTCCGATACGAAGCTACTTCTGTCCTCTTCAATTCTCCTATATATTGTGTCGCCAAATTTCAACACTCCACCTCGACACTATATCCATCTCCAACACCAATGGTACCATACCATCAACAACCGATAGCTCCAACTACCAACACTTCTACCTTCAACCAAACGTGAATGTTTCCCCAACGGGTTCCGGCAAAGCCACCCCCCATTGCACTCCATCAACGAGTTCAGGCACAAAGCCCCCACCCGCCAACGAAATGTTGAAAACATTCAAACACCGTCTCACCAAAGACAAGAGCACTAGGAGTGTACACTAGCACTATACCAAGAAGATAGAACGACAATCTCATACCAATACTCTTCCACATCTACAACCAAGCTACTCTCTCACCCGTGCCACCTAGTGGCACCTAGCACTTCTCCAAGCGAATCAAGTTCGAGCAATGCTCGAACTTCCCAAACGGCAATGTCTTCGTGAACATATCCGCCGCATTATTCTTTGTGTGCACTTTCCGAAGACATACTTGCTTATCCTCATCCATGGCTACCAAGAATGACTCCCTCACTTCTATATGCTTCGTCCGTGAGCTAAACGCCAAATTCTCCGCCAAGTGAATAGCACTTTGGCTATCACATTGAACATCAATGCTATCGTGTTCAATACCCAAGTCACACAACAAACGCTTCAAATAGAGTGCCTCCTTAGCCGCCTCCACCGCGGCTATCAACTCCGCCTCCGTAGTGGATAAAGCTACTACGGTTTGCAATCTCGATCTCCAACTTATGGCCGTACCACCTAGTGTGAAGACATAACCGGAAGTTGACTTTCTCCTATCTCTATCACCGGCGTAGTCCGAATCACAATAACCAACCAAGTTGCAACTCCTTTTCCCACTACCGCCAAAAACAAGACCATGAGATGACGTACCCCTAAGGTATCTCAATATAAGCTTCACGGCTTCCCAATGCGATTTTCCCGGGTTAGACATAAAACGACTAACCACCCCGACGGCATTTGCAATATCGGGTCTTGTACACACCATAGCATACATCAAACTACCAACCGCACTTGCATATGGCACCTTTGCCATATAAGCCTTGTCTTTCTCCAAGATAGGTGAATCCTTACTCGAAAGCTTCACGTGCAAAGGTAATGGTGTAGTTGACACCTTTGCATTCTCCATGCTAAACCGGCAAAGCACCTTCTTTATGTACTCCTTTTGAGTCAATTTCAACTCAAAACGCTTTCGGTCCCTTTCAATCTCCATGCCCAATATCCTCTTTGCTTCTCCAAGGTCTTTCATTTCGAATTCCGACTTTAATTTCAATTTCAACTTGTTGATTTCATTCTTGTCCTTCGAAGCAATGAGCATGTCGTCCACATACAAGAGCAAATACACCCAACAATCATTTCCCAACTTCTTGAAATAAACACAAGCATCTTTGATGCTCCTATCAAAGCCACTTTCAAGCATAAAATGATCAAATCTCTTGTACCATTGCCTAGGTGATTGCTTCAACCCATATAGCGATTTCTTCAACTTGCACACCATATTTGACTTACCATTTACAACAAACCCTTGCGGTTGCTCCATGTAAATGTCTTCATCCAAGTCACCATGCAAGAAGGCGGTCTTCACATCAAGTTGCTCCAACTCCAAGTTGTGAATAGCAACTATGGCAAGTAATATCCGGATAGAAGTATGCCGCACAACCGGTGCGAATATCTCATCATACTCCTTTCCTTTCCTTTGTGCAAACCCCTTAGCCACTAACCTAGCTTTGTATCTTCCATCGTCCTTCACCTTGTAAATCCATTTGCACCCAATAGCACGGTTTCCTTTAGGAAGTGGAACCAAACTCCAAGTTTGATTCTTCATCAATGATTGCATCTCTTCCTCCATGGCACAAATCCACTTCGAGCTATCACTCGAATTCATGACGTCATCAAGGTCCATAGGCTCATCTTGGACTACATTGAGAGCATAGTCCAACCTATCACAAAAGCTAAGATAGTTCCAATCACCATATCTTTCGGGTGGTCTTATAGCACGACGACCAACCCGAGTAGCAATATTATCACCCAAACTCCTTTCGGCTCCACCTTGAACCGAATCTTCTCTAGGTTCGTGTACATCACCAACACTACTAGAGGCACCTTGTGGACTATGTGATGTATCATCAACCGCTTTCTCCTCACAAGCATCTTCAACTAATCTACTCTCTCTACTACTTGGACAAAATGTGGTAATAACTTCCTTCCCCTTCGATTCATCACGAACTAAGACCGGAATATTCGATGAGCTCTCATTCTCCTTGAACAATGCCGACTCATCAAAAGTAACATGACGAGAGTTTATTACCTTCTTCGTTTCCGGATTCCAAATCCGATAGCCTTTCACTCCTTCCGTATAACCAAGCAAAACCCCTTTGAAAGCTCTAGGTTCAAGCTTATCATTTCCCGGATCATGCACATAAACGGGACTTCAAAAGACACGAAGATAGCTCAAGTCAATACTCTTACCTCTCCACACTTCCTCCGGAATTTTGTTACCAATAGCCGAGCACGGAATTCGATTAATAATGTGTACCGCGGTTGACATAGCTTCGGCCCAAAATCCCTTAGACAAACCCGATGTCAATCTCAAGCATCGAGCTTTCTCTAGTAGAGTACGATTCATCCTCTCCGCAACACCATTTGATTGCGGATCTCCCGGTGTAGTAAAATGTCTCCGAATGCCATGATGCTTGCAATACTCCAAGAATTCTCCAGAAACATATTCTCCGCCATTGTCGGACCTAAGAACCTTCAAAGACTTACCACTCTCATTTTCAACAAGAGCCTTCCATACTTTGAACTTAGCAAATGCCTCCGACTTAGCCTTCATTACATACACCCAAACTTTACGAGAAAAATCATCAATAAAAGAAATATAATACCTTGCTCCACCTAAAGAAGCAACCGGTGCCGGTCCCCAAACATCCGTATGCACATACTCAAGAACGCTTCTTGAATCATGTTTTCCTTCACCGAATGAAACCTTTGTTTGCTTCCCCATGACACACTCTTCGCAAAACTCTAGCTTGTTGAAACTCTCACCACCAATCATCTCCCTTTTCCGAAGAATATCCAAACTCCTCTCCGAGACATGTCCTAACCTCAAATGCCACAATCTAGTTGCATCTAAGTCGCGAGAACTATCAACCCCAACGCTAGCATCACCTTCTATGGTCACACCTTGAAGCAAATATATACCATGAGCCCTAGCACCTTTCATAACCACAAGCGCCCCCTTCGAAACCCTCAAGCCATCTCTCTCAATAGTGATCTTGCACCCCAAAGAGTCTAATTGCCCCAAAGAGATAAGGGACTTCCTAAGTCCCGGAACATAGCGCACATTAGTGAGAGTACGAACTACTCCGTCAAACATCCTAATTTGCACGGAACCAATGCCCTTCGACTTACAAATAGCACCATTTCCCATAACAATCGAATTTCCCTCTCTAGCTTCGAAAGAAGAAAAACAATTCCTATTCGGCGTCATATGATAAGACGCCCCCGAATCGAGAACCCATTCGCTACCCGAAACATTTGATGCTACCGCCGTCAACACATCCATGTCTCCCTCACCAACACCTCTCTCCACCGCGACCGATGAAGATGCTACTTCCTTCTTGGACTTTTCCTTGTCCGGACACTCATTCTTCCAATGACCGGGCTTCTTACAAATATAGCACTTGCCTTTCTTTTCCTTCGACTTTCCTCTCCAACCGGGATTCCTAGATTTGGAACGCCCCCGATTCTCCTTCTTCGCATATCTCTCCTTCTCCACAAACAAACCTTGACCATTTCCGGCACTACTACCACCAACACTCAACTCCTTCATTTGATCTCTCAACTCCTCACTAAGAAGACCCGTCTTGACATCATCTAACGTCAATGTATCCCGGCTATAGATCAAACTATTTGAGAAACCCGTATAACGGTCCGGCAATGAACATAACAATATCATCGCCTTTTGCTCTTCCTCAATCTTCAAATCTACCGCCTTCATCTTCATTAGCAAATCATCAAACACATTCAAGTGTGCCTTAAGCGAACTCCCCTCTTTCATCTTATACGTGAAAAACGTTCGCAACAAGATCAAACGATTAGTTAGAGACTTCTTCATATACAACTCCTCTAACTTGTCCCAAATGCCCTTAGCGGTGGTCTCACCACTAATTTCGGAGATCACATTCTCTCCCATAGCAAGTTGAAGTGTAGTAAATGCCCACTCTTCCATTTCCTCTCTCTCAACATCCGAGATGTCCGCCGGCAACAAATGTGTATCAAACACTACCCTATGAACACGATTTCTTCTTAAAACCGCTTTCATCTTCCATTGCCATTTTTCAAAATCATTATCACCATTCCACTTGTCGATAACCAATTGCGATCCCGACGCCACATACGACCCACGTACATACGGCGCTATACTACTTGGACCAACCATTGAATTTTCAGAGGTATCCGTTTCCGGCATTTCAACAACCACCTAGCAACACCAAAGCTCTGATACCAAATATTATTACGACTACACCCAAGACCACTCGAATACAATCGCAACACGCAACGCGGAAAAGCCAAATCGTGCTAGATAGTGCAAAACAACCAAACACTCGAAGAATTCAATAAAACCAAATCCGAACACGATCACAACACCAATACAAGCAATATATGAATGCAATAACGATAAGTAAATCACACACGATTTTATAGTGGTTCCACTAACGTTATGTTAGTGTACATCCACTTGAGAGAGCTTTTATTATATCACCAATAGAAAAGAGTACAAGAGATTGTTTACAATGATCTATTCAATAAGAATCAATGTTTGTGGAGATTAGAATTGAAGAAATAGGGTTTGCCTAAACCCTAGATTTAGAGGATAAAACCCTTGATTTGGAATTAGATTAGGTCTCTTGAATCTCTCCTTCTTTTTAGACCTGAAGAGAGAATATATAGTAGTAGAGAAAACCCTGGCGAAAGACCACTTTGCCCTTCACAAATCACAAAACAGCTCAGAAAATCCGGCCCAGGAAAAAACAGATTTATACCGCCTCAGACGTCTGACCTCTGGCCTCAGACGTCTGAGCCAGGTTCAATCTGGCTGACCCAGACAGGCCCAGACGTCTGGCCAGAGGGGTCAGACGTCTGCAGGAACTCTCGGGAACCAGCCTGAACCTCGTCAGACGTCTGGCCCTCTCAGCCAGACATCTGACCCCTAACAGAAAAACAGCCCAGCTTCTTTCCCTCCTATCTTCTTCCTCCGGACTCCGATTTGCGAACCGTTTTCTCCGATACGAAGCTACTTCCGTCCTCTTCAATTCTCCTATATATTGTGTCGCCAAATTTCAACAGTGACTTTGTTTGCCATAAATAGGGTTGACAATTAGAATCAAGAGTCGCAAAACTGAACAGAACCGAACCAAAAAGACCAGAATCCGAACCGAACCCGATGGGTCTCGGGTGTGGTCTGAATGATGAAAATACAATAAAGAGCCGATCAAATTCGATCCGAACCTACTCGACTCAAAAGACCCGACCAAAAAACATTAAAATATATGCATTTTTAATGTTATTACTCAGCCGTATCCTATTCGAACCAAACTCGGGTCGGGTCGGGTCTAAAATTTTGAAATCTATAGTTTGGATTCGACAACACCCAACCTGTCTAGAACCAAGACTCACTGTGTTAGGTCCTGGTCCATTAGGTCGGGTCTAATTGCGACCCTTGCTGTAAAACGGCAAAATATTTACCGTTTTATCCATCAGTTTCCGCAACGAAAACAAACAAAATCAGGCATAGCTAAGTGAACAAGCCGTACCTGCTGCACAATAGCTAGTTCAATTTTACCTTTTTTCTGCCGAAAAAGTCATTGCTAGTTGTGTTTTATCTTATTTTCATCTCCTATTTATGGATGATATGAGAACAAGTAATTATGTATGACAATTACGATTTTTTTTGAATATAACCAATAGAATCCGGCTGATCGGTAAACTCCTAAGTGAAATTAAGTTTTGCCTGTCCGCTTTAACTCATGGCACCTATAATGTTCCTGGGTACTATTTTTTGCAATAAACAATTACGATTTTGTTTGTTATTAAATTCGGTTCGGTTATGCATGACCGAGTGGTTATTTTTCTGCTTAGTTTGCCAAAACGATAGTGAGTGTGTTTTTGTACTAACTTTGACAAGTTAGTTTTATAAGCTTTTTAAGTGGCTTTATGGATAGATTTGGTGTGTGTTGTTTGTATAAAGTAATATCCATTTTAAGGATTGAAAAATTCCGAAACCATCATAATTTATTGGATAGAAGATCTAAAAGAACAAAAACATCATATATGGAGTTTTAGCCCATTTCAAATTGCTTAGACGCAATATGTTTTCGGCTAGAGGATGGGGTTGGAGCACGCCCTTCAAGGAGCAAAATTTTATGTACATTTTCTTATTGTCTTGTTTTATTAGCCCACGAATATTTATTTACTCGCCTTGCTAAAGTTAATAAAAAAATATTTATCATGATATCCTTCTTAGATTATTATAAACCATCTTTAATTAGTGTTTTCTCGTTTATAAATATTTTGGGATAATGAAAGTAGTATGAGTCTCATTCTTAAATAATAGTTTGATGATGATTGAAATATGGGTATCATGTTAAGTCAGCGAGCAAGTGAGAAACAAATGTTAATAATAGTTATGTTGCCAATGAATATTGTAGTGATAATACATTTTGATTGGATAATAGAAATTAATGGTAGAGGCAGGACCGGCTAAAGAAATTTTAAAAACTTGGTTGTCCTAGCCAAACAAGAGTTTAGATGAAAATAAAAATATAAAAACAACAGTTTAGCAAGGAATTGAACTTGCGAACTCATCATCAAAGAACATAACAACAACCATTATACCAGCACTTTATAAATAGCAAATACAACATGATATTTAAAGATATATTATGTTAACCATCTATCTTCTCCACCACGTTACCCCCTACCCGGGGGGTTGCCCTAGGCGCCCGTCTGGCGGGATTTGCCCTGAAACCCGCCCTGGGTAGAGGTCGACCAATGTACTTGAATTATAGGCAAACTAAAAATGTACAAATATTTTATCTGATAAAAGCATACATTATGTGTACACAGAGACCAAGCTTGCATCAAAGATGGGAGGGATTCTTAGGAGAAAGAGAGGAAGGACAAAAGCCGCTATTCAGCGTGAAAAGATCATCAATATTTGGCAAGGATCGCAGCATAGACGTCGAACTACACGAAACCGATAACAGCAGCAGCAGCAACACTGGCAGCAGACAATATCGGATCGTAGGTTGCTTTGCTCAGAGAACATGCAAAGTACTGATGGCCAGATGCTCAGATCTTGAAGATGAACATGAAGAAATGGTTGCAGAAATCAAAAGAAAAGTTGATGCTTTTTCACACGTGGTTCTTGCCAAAGATGTCTTCTGTTTGTGTATCAAGCCTGGTTTTGATGCTGCTTTTGCCATGGGTCTTGTGCTTGTTTTGGATCAAATAAGCGGTGACGACAACGACGACGACGATCATTCTATTTTCAGATCTGTTAATGCTTACCGTGTTGCACCTACAATTGATGATGATGATACTAGCATTACGGTTGAATAATGTTATGGATATGGCTGTATTATTGTTACGCTCTTGAACTTTAGTCGGGTTTTTTTATGACTAAAGCTGCCTTGGTCATTGTCTTTATTTCTTGTATGTTCTTGGATTTCCATATATTGAACTCTGATCATCTATGGTTGGATATTTTTGAGCTGTTTTATTCTATTTGTGATTATCAATTTTATATAGTAACAAAAATTATATAAATTCATTAAATGCAACAAACCGTTTGATTTTCAATATGATTTTTTTCCATAAAAGTTGTTTTTTCTAAACAATAGAAGGGAAAAATCTTATGTATTTGATTATTGATTAGATGGTAAAACCAAATACACATTCATTTCAACAAAAAGAAGCAGGGAAAATAAGGAGTCAATCTATTACTTAAAACATAAAAATAAGGAGTCAATCTTATGTAACCTCTTTTGCTTCTCATTTCAATTAAGAAGAAACTATCAATATTGCTAATACTACAGGGACTTTTATATATAATGTTTTTATATATAATGTAGTTTTCATGTACATGGCTATATATACCAGTGGGACACTACAATGTATACTGAGATATTATAATAAAAATTTGATTCTTCGTTTTTTCATTAACTACTAGAAGCATTGTGAATAATGATGCAGAACCGCTGACGAATAATTATACTTCGTAGCTAGCAAATGGTCTAAGAGCTACAAGAAGGGATAAAACTTGAGCAATTTGAGGCTTCAGGATGATACTGATTCAGGCTCGAGGAGATTGAGTGGCTTAGGCATGAGTAAATAAAGAGACATGAACATCTACAAACTGTATGTTTGAGGAGCAGTTACGAAGAGACTGAGTGAAGACAGTTCAACTATGTGAGCAGACGAATGGGTAGATTCAAGCTCAATCTGATATGAAAGAAGAGATGTCTTGTATGATTGTGACAGTTATTCAACATTTAGATCCTCATCCTCCATCAAGATAGTGTTTGAGTTGATATTTACTGTTTTGCATGTACTTCAAGTTTAATTTTGATGAATTTGAACTATTCGAGGTTTAAAGTAGAATTGACATACTTTAAGTTTGTGTTAATATTCGATGTACAACAGTAACAGATTATCCATACATCATTAAATGTTGACAGTTATTCAACAGTACATTTGATGGTGTTTAGATGATTTGTTACTGTTGTCTATCAAGTGTTTGATGATGTTCTAACTGTTTGAGAATGCTGTCCGTGAAATGTTTGATAATGTTTTAAATTACTTCACAGTTAAAGTTTACAATAAAAATTATAAGACGCTGCAAAATATTTAGTCTGAGAGACAACAAGTTTATTTTTTAGTCCGAATGACACTTTTTATTGTCAACATAAAATGATAGTTGCAACTATTATTCTGTGATTTACACTAAAAAGTGTCTTTTAGTCTAAAAAGTAAACTTTTTGTTTCTGAAATTAAATTTTTCTCCAACTTTTTCGCTGAACCAAAAAACCTCTTTAAGATATATGTATTTTGTTATGTATGTGCTTTAGAAAGCAAGAAATGAAAGTACCCAAATATTGCAAAAATGGATATAGAAAGGGTGCAAATCACCAAGACCCAAATTTGGTGTCCTGGTGTGCCCCACCCAATCAGTATTAGACACGCAAGCATGAATTTTTCAAATAAACCCTGGGTAAAAGTTAAGTTGGACTTATTTGTAAAATTTCAAGTGTTCTGATTGGATTGGCACACCATGACACCAAACTTTGGGTCTAGGCGATTCAATTCGGAATATGGTAATTTGTGAGAAATGCCGACTTGAGAGATTGAGAAAGTAGTTTTGGATGTTTAAAGAACATTGTTATGAAAAAATCGTCGGTAAATTTTACATAATATCCCAATAAATTTGCCGACGTTTTTTATTTACACGTTATCAAAACTAAAAAATAAGTTCGTCCCTAAATTATCGGAAAAATGCCGACGATTTGTTATATCAGTTGTTGGAAAAACGTCGGTAAAAATTAACGAAGCTTCTTTTCCCATCGTTTTAATTTTGTCACTAAATTCATCGGCGGTTATATTTATTGATGAAATAGCAACAAATTTGTAGGTTGGGAAACATAGTTTTTCTTGTAGCGATCATCTTTATTTCTTATCTTGGTATCATAGTCAATATATCAAAGCTTAACAACAACAACTCTCTAATTCAAAAATTCAAGAACCTTCTCCACCATGGCAAAAAAAAAAGCCAAGAAATACTGTAACGCCCCACCTCTATGCTCATAATAACAAAGAGTATTAAAAGAAATACTGTCTATTATTACGAAGAATAAGGCTGGATAGGAGCGACCATCCGTAGTTGGCCTTACACTAATATTGGTTATCTCGATAGGAGTGATATATGCTTTTTATTTTTCATCTATTATTTATTTACTCCCATCGACATATCCAATTATCAGTATAAAACAAACTACGATAGTTCATAACAGTTTAGGACATTAGATATAACAATAACACAGATAATATACTTGCGGAACACAGATTAACAAAATCTCATATATATATATAACCGATGTCAGTTACAATATAGTTGACACGATACATATGATACAACTACAACTGTCGACTCTAGAAGTTATATATACAAGTACATTATCGACTAATATACATGAATACATATCATTCTATATACTGACACGACTACTACAAAATGACACTGACAACTTCAGAAGAGGTGAAAAGTCTTCAAACCTCGAACAACAACTCAAAGAAGGAAATCTACAACCTGAAATAACTCGGGTCTGACCCGAGTATTAAATTCAAAAGAAAATAATACGCGGGTCAGTCTAATTCAAACTCAGTTATTAGCGCATAGAAGCGATAGTAATCAAATATCAAATAGACGACAGTCACAAAAATCTCGTATATCCAACTCTCGATACGAGAATTGGATAACGGCATATATAACACTAAACAGTGTTAAATGACAAATCAACAATCCAAATCAGAATACAACTCCAAAACATTGAGATTTACCAATGAAACAATTCAACAAATCGAAACATCAATTTAAAACTGTCAAATCTGATAGGGCTGCAGTACACGCACGCGTGTACTGCCTCGCCACTATCGTAGGAGATACACAGAAGCTCAATGAAAATCACAATGATCGCAAGGTCAAACCCCGAAATCGGGTTCAACTCAAGTGAATTTGAAGTGGTTGGTTGTCTCAAGCAACGGCAACCAAACAAGTTCGAACAACAGATCTACAAGCTGAAACTTCGGAAGAATCGGTTTGGACAACTACAGGTACAGGTACAACAAAATGCAGACCCAACTCCCCAAATGACCAACTGAATGTATACAAGTTCAGTGTAAATCAAGGAAGGCAACTCGAGTGAACCAGACTCAAGTCAGTCCAGTTACTCAATGGAATACATCAAAGTGAGCTTGATGGGTAAAACTCAAGTCTACGAATCATGAAGACTGCAATATCAAAGAAACTACAAGATTGTACAATGGAAATGCAAGGACCAGGCAACTCAATACTCAAACTCAGTCCAAATCCAAACAAAGGCCAGAAGTACATCAATAAAGAATGCTCCGAAGACACCAACATAAGGCCGGTAGCTCAAGTTCAAATTGACTCAAGTGAAGCTACAGGTCAGCAGCAAACAACAATTGGAAATTGCAACAAGAAACTCAAGTAATTCCAGAAGTCAAAATAGTTTCAAGAATGTAAGCACGACAAGGAAACTGACTCCATGCTGCATGTACACTCAAGTGAAACAACCAATTGTAAAATGGAAGAATACAAATTCAATAAGGCACCAACAAATAATCTGAATGCAAAGATCCAATGTCTCAAATGACTTAAGTACATGAATGCAACAGACTCATATATGAAGATCACAAGGCACGTGTACACCTACTATACAATCAAACTCGACAATATTCGCAGATGAAAAATGGAAGAGAGGCACAAAAACAAGTTCAGTACAATTCTGAACCAATGCACATGAATGTGCCAGACCAAAATAATACAACCATGGAGTGATTGCAAGACAGTAGTCGAAAACAATAAACGAGCTATTGTTGAAATCATGGAAACAAGACTACAAGATATGATAGTGCAGACAGCATCTTAAATGGAACAATGAATCGATTCATATGAAGTAGTACAAATGAAATAGGCAGTGACCACTGATGGTAGACAAGTGTCGACCAGGCTACCCATTCAAGTGTAAGCCTTAAGTAATCATGGATAATATATTATGAAACAACAGTAAAAAAAAGATACATATCAAGTATGCTGCAGGCATGTTGAAGCCCATAAGCACAAAGGAAGGATCAATGTCTGGACACAAATCCGACGAACAAAATATAGAACAGGTGTGTATATAAACAAGCCTGACAACGTGATTATCAAAGTGCAGCCACAAATGCAACGTGACTCGAAGTAGAATGGACAGAAGTGAATGCAAACATAATCCAGACTGCATCACAGGAGACATATAACACTGGTGATAAGTTCGAACAAAGATTTCCAACTGATCCAAAGTCAAAGTTTCTAATTAAGAAATGCAATGTCAGAGCCAATAAACAATATGATAAAAACAACCACCAAGTCAAAGACCACTGCCGATCTAAAAACCCAGAAATTCCCACAGCAAAGCCAGATTGACCGAAGTCGCACATAAACATTAACATCAGTGGCTAAGACAAATACCAAATCAAATCCAATTTATCACAGCAAAATTATCCAGCTGTAGAAATCAAGAAGACGAACCAAGTCGCAAAAGAAATCAACAGCAGCAAGTTCGACCTTAAAGGTCAATATCATCACATAACAACGTTGCAAGTGGAAATCAAATGAACAATTTCACAAATTTAGTCTGTATATTCTTCTTTTAACCAAAGACAGTGTCGAAGACAACAAGACAACGAAATCAACATCAGGAAATCCCAGCAGCCGAGTAAATCACAAAAGCACACATTCAAAATTTCCAAAAATCACGAATTAGATGTGAGTGAACCTAAATCTCTCACGCGACTGTTCAAAAATCAACTCGAGAAACAGGTATTAATAAATACAATACCAGCTTTGAAACGAAAACGAGCAGTGGAAATATAACAACGAAGCAGAATTAGATGTGAGGGAATTAACCACTCACCTTGTACTGACGAGCACGAGATTGACGAGTCGAGCGAAGACCCGAAGCGAACTCAAACAAACGGCCGAGTCACCATCGATCCCTCCATAGTCGACGTCGTGGCCAAACGAGGAATCGAGCAAGGTTGAAATCGAAGCCCTAATTTGCTTCAAGAGGAACGAGCGAAAATGAACGAAGATTCGCAAGAGAACAAAGAATCGCCGAAGCCCTAAATTTCGTTCGCCATTTATTTTCTTCGATTGGTTTAAAGAGGAATGGGTCAAAATGAAAAGGGCGAACGTGGTTTTACAAAATCGTGGCCTTAGGCATGGGTTAAGGTATGGTCTGGTATGGGTTTATCTGTATGAGAGGTATGGTCATCATTCTTTTTTTTCGTTTAGACTTAGGGTTAGCGAAAATGAATTGAGGGAAACCGAACGAGTACTGGCCTTAATAAATTATCACAGCACCCCAAACTTGGGCCAAGATTCAAAGCCCATAACACTTAACAGCAATTATCCACCGATTAATCGTTTACGGACGAAATTAATTAATGCGAAACGTCGGGTTGTTACAGACTCCCCTCCTTATAAAAATTGCGTCCCCGCAATTTTCATAATTAAGGTCGTCAACCACTATTATTCTTCTAACATAAACTGGTTAAGTTAGAAAAATAAAGATCGAGAACACAAACAGCAAAAAAAAATTTTTTTTTTCATAAGGGAAATTCACAAATTTTCAACAAAGTCTGATTATTAAATAGATAATCATGAAACAGCGGAACTGAATAAGTACAATTATTAGCAATATACAATTACCGATTAGACATTCAGAAATACAGAGAATTATAAAACAGCAATATCTAATTATCGATACAATAATTAGAAAATAGCAATTCAATAAAATCAGCATATTCTAGAATCTATTGGAGACTAGAAAATCTCATATCAATAAAATCAGCAAACATCCAATCATCCAAACGATACTTAGAAAACAAATCAACAATTGTCAAATTATCGAAGACGAATATCACAAAACATCAAATTCAACAAATATTCGATCATCAAAAACGATAATCAAATTTCTCAAATTCAACAAATATTCGATTATCACAAACGATAACCAAATTTTCAAATTCAACAATTATTTGATTATCACAAACGATAACCAAATTTTAAATTCAACAAATATTTGATTATCTCAAGCAATAATCAAATCTCAAAACAGAAAATATTTAATTATCTCAGGCGATAATTAAATTTCAAATCAACAACTATTTAATTATCTCAGGCGATAATTAAATCTCAAAACAACAAATATTTAATTATCAAAAGCGATAATTAAAAACAACAATTATCCGACTATCAAAACGATAATCAGAACTCATATCAACAAATATCTAATTATCACAAGCGATAATTAGAAACAACAAATATCTGATTATCAAAAACGATAATCAGAACTCATATCAACAAATATCTAATTATCACAAGCGATAATTAGAAACAACAAATATCTGATTATCAAAAACGATAATCAGAACTCATATCAACAAATATCTAATTATCACAAGCGATAATTAGAAACAACAAATATCTGATTATCAAAAACGATAATCAGAACTCATATCAACAAATATCCAATTATCACAAGCGATAATTAGAAACAACAAATATCTGATTATCAAAAACGATAATCAGAACTCATATCAACAAATATCCAATTACCTGCAGATAATTGGAAGCAACAAATATCTAGAAATCAATTAAGAAGACTAGAAAATCAACATAAAAGCTTGGATCGATCCCATCAGATGGCGAGTTTTTAATTCGCCGCACGTGCAACAACATATGGCCGAAGCCTACCAAGTACTCAACATAATTTTGGCGCCCAACAAATGACCCGAAGGTCCAACATATGACTCGAAGGTCTAGTACTGGTATTTGACCCGAAGGTCCAACATATGACCCGAAGGTCCAACATAGTGGCTCGAAAGCACACGAAAACATCAAATATTTCAATTAACGAGTCCGGAATTAACCGAAATAGCAAACGCACATGTCCCATACCACGTGTTTTACTAAATCGTTTGATTCTCTTCATCGTTTCCTTGAAAGTGTAAAATTCATCAAAATCATCAAAACAACAGATATTCAATTAACGAGTCCGGAATTAACCGAAATAGTAAAAGTGTGGTTCCATACTCCGCACTTTTGCTAAATCGTTTAAATCTCTTCATCGTTTCCTTGAAAGTACAAAACTGTGTATTTTGTAAAAATACACTTTACATTCTCAAACGGATAAGTCCGGAATTAAGCGAATCAGTAAAAGAAAGGGGTCATAGTCCTCGATTTTGCTGAAACGTTTAAATCGCTTCCTCATTCTTTTGAAAGCGCAAACTGTTAAATTTCTGAAAACAATTTTATTTATTTTGCAAAATAACAATTCACATTCTTAACTGGACAAGTCCGGAGTTAAGCGAAACAGTAAAAGAAAGGGGTCATAATCCTCGATTTTGCTGAATCGTTTAAGTCGCTTTCTCACTCTTTTGAAAACGCAAACTGTTAAAAATTTATAAAACAATTTTCATTTTTAAAACGATTTTCCAATCACGTGATTAAAGCAGAAAATTAGTAACAATTTCGATAAGGAAATTGTACTTCTCAAAATACCGTAAAAACGGTCACAAAACAGCATTGCGGAATAACCGCTAGAAAATCCACTTTTAAAACTTGACGGTTACTGAAGCCAAAGCGACAGTAGTTTTAAAACGTCAAAATCACATCAAAACAATCTACATCAAAATGTAATATCAGTGAATTCTCATTCATCAAAATGCCACAAAACACCGTGCTTCAAAATATAGCATTGGTGTAAAATCCCGTTATAAAAATAACCGCAACAAAATACGTTTCATAACCAAGCATCGGTTCAACGTAAAATAAATGCAATAACGTGCAATTCAAATTTTGCACGTACTACAGAATGAACAAAGAAATCATTCGAAGATATCTCCAATGAAGATAATTCAAAACAGCAAAAATCTAATCAATATATGATTAGTACAAAGGAAAGTCAGCGGAAATTTCAACAAAAATCACATAACTGGAATTTCTTCGAATCCTCAATTCGGATTCGAAATTCTCAAAGAAACAAAATAATCACAGCTATGTAAAAAACAAATGAAATTCATATCAATTTCGTATTTTGATTTTTAAATCAAAAAGATTATCAGTTGTACTCAGCGAAGACAGTTTCACTGTTTCCGCTGCGCACTCTGATAAATAGAACACAAATCAATCAAATCATCAGAACACAATTTCATCCAA
Source organism: Allium fistulosum (assembly GCA_030737815.1). Lineage (NCBI taxonomy): Eukaryota > Viridiplantae > Streptophyta > Magnoliopsida > Asparagales > Amaryllidaceae > Allium > Allium fistulosum. The sequence goes on from CM060902.1 coordinate 245,399,885, forward strand.
ACAACAAAACACAATTCCACTTTTATTTTTTAAATAAAGATATTTAAAAATTTCATCAAAATTTCAAAACTTTAGTTTTGACTCAAATCACAGATAAAACATCGACCAATAGTTGTAACATATGTTCCATCCAAGTTATGTTTTATATTATGTCCATAAACCCCAGGCTCTGATACCAACTGTAACGCCCCACCTCTATGCTCATAATAACAAAGAGTATTAAAAGAAATACTGTCTATTATTACGAAGAATAAGGCTGGATAGGAGCGACCATCCGTAGTTGGCCTTACACTAATATTGGTTATCTCGATAGGAGTGGTATATGCTTTTTATTTTTCATCTATTATTTATTTACTCCCATCGACATATCCAATTATCAGTATAAAACAAACTACGATAGTTCATAATAGTTTAGGACATTAGATATAACAATAACACAGATAATATACTTGCGGAACACAGATTAACAAAATCTCATATATATATAACCGATGTCAGTTACAATATAGTTGACACGATACATATGATACAACTACAACTGTCGACTTTAGAAGTTATATATACAAGTACATTATCGACTAATATACATGAATACATATCATTCTATATACTGACACGACTACTACAAAATGACACTGACAACTTCAGAAGAGGTGAAAAGTCTTCAAACCTCGAACAGCAACTCAAAGAAGGAAATCTACAACCTGAAATAACTCGGGTCTGACCCGAGTATTAAATTCAAAAGAAAATAATACGCGGATCAGTCTAATTCAAACTCAGTTATTAGCGCATAGAAGCGATAGTAATCAAATATCAAATAGACGACAGTCACAGAAATCTCGTATATCCAACTCTCGATACGAGAATTGGATAACGGCATATATAACACTAAACAGTGTTAAATGACAAATCAACAATCCAAATCAGAATACAACTCCAAAACATTGAGATTTACCAATGAAACAATTCAACAAATCGAAACATCAATTTAAAACTGTCAAATCTGATAGGGCTGCAGTACACGCACACATGTACTGCCTCGCCACTATCGCAGGAGATACACAGAAGCTCAATGAAAATCACAATGATCGCAAGGTCAAACCCCGAAATCGGGTTCAACTCAAGTGAATTTGAAGTGGTTGGCTGTCTCAAGCAACGGCAACCAAACAAGTTCGAACAACAGATCTACAAGCTGAAACTTCGGAAGAATCGGTTTGGACAACTATAGGTACAGGTACAACAAAATGCAGACCCAACTCCCCAAATGACCAACTGAATGTATACAAGTTCAGTGTAAATCAAGGAAGGCAACTCGAGTGAACCAGACTCAAGTCAGTCCAGTTACTCTATGGAATACATCAAAGTGAGCTTGATGGGTAAAACTCAAGTCTACGAATCATGAAGACTGCAATATCAAAGAAACTACAAGATTGTACAATGGAAATGCAAGGACCAGGCAACTCAATACTCAAACTCAGTCCAAATCCAAACAAAGGCCAGAAGTACATCAATAAAGAATGCTCCGAAGACACCAGCATAAGGCCGGTAGCTCAAGTTCAAATTGACTCAAGTGAAGCTACAGGTCAGCAGCAAACAACAATTGGAAATTGCAACAAGAAACTCAAGTAATTCCAGAAGTCAAAATAGTTTCAAGAATGTAAGCACGACAAGGAAACTGACTCCATGCTGCATGTACACTCAAGTGAAACAACCAATTGTCGAATGGAAGAATACAAATTCAATAAGGCACCAACAAATAATCTGAATGCAAAGATCCAATGTCTCAAATGACTTAAGTACATGAATGCAACAGACTCATATATGAAGATCACAAGGCACGTGTACACCTACTATACAATCAAACTCGACAATATTCGCAGATGAAAAATGGAAGAGAGGCACAAAAACAAGTTCAGTACAATTCTGAACCAATGCACATGAATGTGCCAGACCAAAATAATACAACCATGGAGTGATTGCAAGACAGTAGTCGAAAACAATAAACGAGCTATTGTTGAAATCATGGAAACAAGACTACAAGATATGATAGTGCAGACAGCATCTTAAATGGAACAATGAATCGATTCATATGAAGTAGTACAAATGAAATAGGCAGTGACCACTGATGGTAGACAAGTGTCGACCAGGCTACCCATTCAAGTGTAAGCCTTAAGTAATCATGGATAATATATTATGAAACAACAGTAAAAAAAAGATACATATCAAGTATGCTGCAGGCATGTTGAAGCCCATAAGCACAAAGGAAGGATCAATGTCTGGACACAAATCCGACGAACAAAATATAGAACAGGTGTGTATATAAACAAGCCTGACAACGTGATTAACAAAGTGCAGCCACAAATGCAACGTGACTCGAAGTAGAATGGGCAGAAGTGAATGCAAACATAATCCAGACTACATCACAGGAGACATATAACACTGGTGATAAGTTCGAACAAAGATTTCCAACTGATCCAAAGTCAAAGTTTCTAATTAAGAAATGCAATGTCAGAGCCAATAAACAATATGATTAAAACAACCACCAAGTCAAAGACCACTGCCGATCTAAAAACCCAGAAATTCCCACAGCAAAGCCAGATTGACCGAAGTCGCACATAAACATTAACATCAGTGGCTAAGACAAATACCAAATCAAATCCAATTTATCACAGCAAAATTATCCAGCCGTAGAAATCAAGAAGACGAACCAAGTCGCAAAAGAAATCAACAACAGTAAGTTCGACCTTAAAGGTCAATATCATCACATAACAATGTTGCAAGTGGAAATCAAATGAACAATTTCACAAATTTAGTCTGTATATTCTTCTTTTAACCAAAGACAGTGTCGAAGACAACAAGACAACGAAATCAACATCAGGAAATCCCAGCAGCCGAGTAAATCACAAAAGCACACATTCAAAATTTCCAAAAATCACGAATTTGATGTGAGTGAACTTAAATCTCTCACGCGACTGTTCAAAAATCAACTCGAGAAATAGGTATTAATAAATACAATACCAGCTTTGAAATGAAAACGAGCAGTGGAAATATAACAACGAAGCAGAATTAGATGTGAGGGAATTAACCACTCACCTTGTACCGACGAGCACGAGATTGACGAGTCGAGCGAAGACCCAAAGCGAACTCAAACAAACGGCCGAGTCACCATCGATCCCTCCATAGTCGACGTCGTGGCCAAACGAGGAATCGAGCAAGGTTGAAATCGAAGCCCTAATTTGCTTCAAGAGGAACGAGCGAAAACGAACGAAGATTCGCAAGAGAAAAAAGAATCGCCGAAGCCCTAAATTTCGTTCGCCATTTATTTTCTTCGATTGGTTTAAAGAGGAATGGGTCAAAATGAAAAGGGCGAACATGGTTTTACAAAATCGTGGCCTTAGGCATGGGTTAAGGTATGGTCTGGTATGGGTTTATCTGTATGAGAGGTATGGTCATCATTCTTTTTTTTCGTTTAGACTTAGGGTTAGCGAAAATGAATTGAGGGAAAACGAACGAGTACTGGCCTTAATAAATTATCACAGCACCCCAAACTTGGGCCAAGATTCAAAGCCCACAACACTTAACAGCAATTATCCACCGATTAATCGTTTACGGACGAAATTAATTAATGCGAAACGTCGGGTTGTTACAAATACCATCTTTCTCTTCAACATCAAACCATAAAAATCCCATCAACAATCAACAAATGATGGAAGAACCGATGAAGACTACTGTTAGCCCCCAAAGTCAAGTGATAACTATTCAATTAGATGAAACCAATTATCTCTTATTGAAATTCCAAGTCAAAATATCCATTATAGGATATGGCTTAGTAACAAAATGTCCCTTGTAAAGCCCAAAAAATCAGTGTATTACATCAATGCTTCACTTTTGGATACTACAAAAGATAGTTTGTCGTGGAAAAGAATGAAAGAAAAGAAACAAAACACTATACCAATGCATAACGATATAATCTCACAGTGGAATGATGATATCATATAATATACTGAATATACATAAACATAATATGATGAACAATATATAAGAGACAGCACTAGCGGAAGTAACTGATAAGTAAATATCAATTTGGAAAGTCAGAATAGAATATCTGATACAATAAGTCTTATATACTAACAACATTTGTCATGTACTATTACAATATCCTATGTATGTGTGTGTATATATATATATATCCAAGTATCATCTTCGCATCCAAAGCTTCTGCTGCGCCACTCTGATAGCGTATTCCCAAAAGCACCTGACTTCCAAACTACTCGGTTGAGTAACTGAGAGTTGTCATGACATAAACAGACAAAAGCAAAACACAGGTCAAACATAAAGCCTGGTGTGTGGGGAACTATCTCAAAATATTGTATATTAAAACTATATACATATATAAAATAGGAAGCTACAAAGGTACATCTGGTCCTCTCCGCAAACATGGCTCAGGTTTAATCCAAACAGCCCATAAACAAGTAAAGTAAACCCATCTCGAAGGTAGGTAATCTTACCATAACATGCTCTTCTCCGGTAATCAACGAGTCAACATAACTAATATAATGTGATTGAAATATAACAACATACTGTGATAAAGGTAACCCAATATACAAATGCAGGAGCAATATAAACATCACAATATAAACATAATCTAGGATACACAACAACAATATCAACCAACTAACATAACACACACAATATAACGATAAGCGATAAATAAAGAATATAAATTGGTACTCATCAGTGCTGATAGGTGCAGTCCGCTACAGACACCAATCGATTCAATGATCTGTATCTAGAATCTAAAACAACTAGAGTCAGTACTGAATTGTACTATAGACATCAATCGCAATCGAGTGATTGTTATTGAGAGTCCAGAAAAAATAGAGTCAGTACCAAATTGTACCATAGACCTTGATCCGCATCCTGAATGATCGAACTCGTGTAGATCTCATTGTGTCCCACATCGAGCATAGGTGCTACTCTATAGACCTGAGATCTTTGTGGATCTTACCATACCCCATATTGAGCATAAGTGATATATGATTCCATGGTAGATGATCATCGTCACCTCCTCCTTAGTCATCATGGATTTCTTAACAAATTCGCATAACGTCCCAATAAAAGAGAACGATGGTCATCCCATATAATATGCTATTGGGACCCCAAAGGAACACCAGCGTTGTGAGTGTGTGTGTGTATAAAACATAACGTCACACAGTTAAATACGCCTATCACAATGAAGACTGATATGTCGTCATCGTCTATCTATACGTGTGGCCACTGCTGAAAGACCAATAATACGTATGGCCATTAATATAAGGCCAATACAACGTACGGTCACTAATACAAGACTAATACTAGGTATGGTCACAAATATAAGACCAACGCCATTAATCGAAGCATATCTATCCAAGGTCAAAGCTAAGGGGCACGGACTAACTCCGCTCATTCATACACGCTCACCGGATGTGATGTGCAACCCACCATTGTACGGACATTGTATCCAGTCATTATTGATCGCACATGTATTACAATACGTTTACTCTGGATCCCGAACTTTGCCTTGCTCTCCACTTTCCCGAGTAGCCTAAATTCTCCCCCGAAGTCATGTAGAAGCCTTGCATCGACTCGAGTCCAAAAAAGGAAAGAAATCCACGTTAAATTGCACCCTGCTTGAGCTTTACTGTCCAGGCTTGTGCACCACCGATGCACCGGTGGTCTAACATCGGTGGATTGGTGGCTATCTGTCCCAGGCAGTAAAACTTGGGAAAATAACCTCCGAGCCACTGATTCAAGCTTTGTCTCGTCCATCGCATCGTCCAATGAGTCGCCTAGCCCCTCAAGCTCGCCTCCACCATGTCGGACCTCTCTTGGAGCCCATTGGTTGATATTTTGGAAGTGGTTTCTTAAGTATTCGAAAACCGATTTCGATAAGAGAAACCACACTTTTACATGCAGAGATTGCGGGGCAATTCTTTCGACCCGGCCTCTTCTCAGACGCCAAAATGAACACAACCGACCTCCTTTCCTCATGTGGTGCCTACGGGTGTGCCAGTACAACTATTTGTGCACATTAACACACACGCATACACAACCACACTTACACTACACAAATCACGTTTTAGGCTTCCTTGGAGCGATTACTTGACCCGATGTCCTCTCATGCAACTTAGTGTACATGATGGTCGTTATGGCTACGTGGGATTGCTCGTAACTTGTTTATATATGCATATGGATATTCCCATATACATATAAAATTATTCACACCAATGCAAAATCATTATCAAAAATCCAAACCATTCATAAATTCTAACTACAATATTTGAATTGTATTTATTATTATATAACTTCAAATACACGTATAAGTATGTTTACTCAAAAATATACTTACATGTATATTTAAATAAGTATTTCAATTATTACTTAAATCAAAACTTGCTTTTATTTACTAAATCTTTTCAATAAAATACAAATCTCTTTCTCAGCTATTTTATAAAATCATTCTATTATTTTATAAAATACCGAACTATCTTATAAATATTTTAAGCCTTTATAATATTTAATTTCTTCATAAAAATTAAGTATTCATCTTATAATTATTTTATAAAACCTTACGACCATTTTATAAAATAATTCCTTCTCACTATTTTATAAACTCTCGTACTTTTATAAAATCTTTTATATTATTTTATAAAACCTCCTTCTATTTTATAAAATATACCTTTACTACTATTTAATAAAATCTCATTCTATTTTATAAAATATCATTTATAGTATTTCACCAAATCTTATTCTATTTTATAAAATATATCTTTCACTTATAAAATTAGTTCATTACTTAAATAATATTTATAAGTACTAATTATGCTTCGTTAAGCCTCTAACCACATTAATAATAACTGTAGAGCTCATAACTTGCTTAATTAGCTTACTAATATCATTTTATAAAATATTCCATTATGTTATAAAATCGTTTGTTCTCTTAAAAATATATCCATAAATACTAATTAAGCTTCGTTGGGCCTCTAATCGCTTTAAAAATAAGTATAGAGCTCTTAAACCACTTAATTAGCTTACTAACTTTCTCAAAACGTTCATATATAACTTCGATATAGTTATATAATTAATAAATCATATATCTAACACATAATTAAGCCTAAATAATCATTCACAATCACTTCATCAATGCAAAACCAAATCCAAAGCTTACTAACATTTCACAACATGGTCTTAAAGTTCTGTAATAAATAATATGATGATATAAACATGTTTAAGACATAAACATAAGCCTAATTACATTACTAACAGTCTCTAAATTACTTTATAATACTTCAAAATCATAGACAACAAATTAATGAGGTATGACAAGTAAATATGAGTAGAGTCTCATCCCACTCACCTCTTCTTCTCCAAATCAAGCTCAAAATCACCAAAACCTACTTTTAAGCTCCCTTGAAAGTCGAGATCTAGCTTCATACACAAATTTTGGCTAATCCTTTATTGGGTTTTATAAGGAATAAGATAAGATGAATTATGATGATTTTAGTTTGAATTTAGGAATTTATTTGAATGGATTTATGCTTAGAGATTAAGTGAGGATTAAGGAGTGATTATGAAAAGATTAGGAGATGAAGATGAGAAATAACATGAAAATGATAGAATGAAATGAAAATATGAAGTGGTTAGCCACTTATAAGCTAGCCATGTGACTTAGCCCAATTCATTTCTTTCTCCAAAAACCACAATTCATTAAAAAAAACTAATCGATTCCAAACATAATCAAGTTTATACTCGTTTTTCTCACCTCAGAAAAGCGGTCTCAATTATGGGTGTCTCGAGACAAAATTCATCCATCTTTGAAAAACTAGTATAATGGGCGTTCCGTTAATTGACGTTTAAATATTTAAATTAATCATTTAAATATTTAGTCATTAAAATTGCAGATTATTACATTCTCCCCTAAAAAGAATTTTTGGTTTCATCCTTGAAATTCCATTGAGTACGGGAAAGTAATAGGACTAACCTAAATTCATGAGTTTAAACCTCGAAAAATTTCAGGAGTACTTCCTTTATACAATAAAAATTATAGAAATTCCGTGAATAAAATGCATCTAACACCTTAGGAATACGCGATAACCTACATTATTTCACATTTACCTTAGTAAAAACCCCATTTTAAAGAAAACTTCTCACCATTTAAATGTAAATCTAAATAAATAAGCATTTAAATAGCTAAATTTCAGCTTTGAAGTACGTAATTGTACTATACAAAGGGGATTATGCACCAATTCTATAACAACACGCAATTAAAACATGTTATTTTAGCATAGTAACCAATACTATCACAACCATACATGACTATTTATTAGAGAGTAAGCTAAAATAAATTGGTATCCAAGTTTACCACAGACTCCAAGTCAAACCAAAATGAAACCGACTTGTATAAATCTCATCTCGATCCATAAAATGACCATGGATGGTATGTGATTTATCCTAAGTAGTTATTGCTATTTCTCTCCGAGCATGCTATAATAGGTAACTATAACTAGCATACAAACAAATAGACACACAAAACAAGTAGCAACCAAAAAAAAACATGTTTAACGACTATTTTTCTATCGGTTTAGAAAATAACCGAATTTTTTTAAATAAAAATTAACCGCAACCGCACGGCGTACAATGTTAGTACGTGGCGAATACGGGTCGATCCACAGGGAATTATATAGATTTTAAAATTTCTATTCAATCAAATTAAACCAATAGTTAAAGTTTTTATTAGCTAAGAAAAAAATGTAAACAGAAAGCTAGAACAAAAAGTGGTGGAAAATAAGAGATTAGAAAACAATTTAGAGGCAAATCTACTCTCATATTTTTGTAAATCAACACAAAAATAATCTATGATCTCTAATTTTGATATTAAGTGAAATTAGTGATGTATTTATCATAAGTATGGTTTATTTATGTTATTGATTAACATAACTTAAACCATCAAACTATAATACAACAACCAAAGCCACTTATCAATTATCATGAAAATGAAGTCAAAGCAAAAGGTATTTTAAGTATGATCTATTTACTATTGTATTTAGTAACATGGATCATCAAATTTTATTTCTACCTTAATTTTATAATCAAGAATCAATTAGTAAAATGATGATGTAAATTGTGTTTATGTTTGAATAAGAATAGCCTATTTGTAAATACAACACAGGCTATCAAATTCATTTTTATAAACTTACATCAACATTTACTTCTCATGAAGCATAAAAGTGACCATAAATCACAAGAAATGTTGAATTTACATAATATTAGAGAGCTTAATTACCCCTAAATTAGAGGGGTTTTGCAACTCGTTTGTGTTATCATATCAACACATGTAAATTTCAACATTAAAAAGCAAGCAAAAAAGTAAGAGCTAATGAAAATGGAAGAAAAAAGAACTAAGCTAAAATTAAACTAAGTGCATAAAAGAGGAAGCTAATCTACTAATATTAGAATGAAGAAAGCATGTAAATAAAAATGAACATAAAATAAAAGAGCATGTAGAAAAAGAAAGAGGCTTAGGAAGCCATTTTATTTCTCATTTGATTTGAAACTACAACTTGCATTCTAATGATAAGTAAATTAAAAGAGAAGAAGATCCTTTACATGTACATAAGAGGACTATTTATACATGCACAAAACCCTAATCCAATTTTTAGGGGGCTTTCCAAAATCCCCTTAGGAAGTGTGGCCACAAAGTAATCATTAGTCTCTAATTAATCCATCATCAAGTATGCATGAAACTTTAACCTCCCCTAACTTGTCCATTAGCTTTTAATTGTAGATAAGGTAAGTGGGTAGGTGGGGTCCTCCATGGTGTATGGTTTTGAATTATTTCCATCTTCATTCCTTTGTTCCATCCTTGTGCATGCATATTTCCATGAGAACACCTTCATATTTCCATCCAGAAATTCCTATGATTAAAAAGAAAATGTGCAAATAATTATTCTCCAAATTAGTTCATTCACAAAATTACTATTTTACCCCCACATTGATGTATGAATGATGACTTGAAAGCATATTTGAAATTTGGTTTTAAACATGTAAAACTACTCGATTATGACATTATTTAAATAAAAATAGATCAAATATGGATGTAAAAATATGCACACTTACGTGCACATCAAATACCCCCACACTTATCTTTTTATTTGTCCACGAATAACGAAAAACTAAGGTAAATCTGTTTCCATAAGAAACACGATTGCATTGAGCATATGCAACAAGCCGTTAAACCTCTAGGTGTCCCTACTAGGATGAGTGTTGTCTCGTGAGGGTATTTACAAAGATATGAATGCAAAAATATTTACAAATGAAGGATTTACTTTTAAATTGACACGAATAAGTTAAATATAAGTTCTGGTCATTATCAAGAAATTTAAGTCCTTTTACTCGTCTAACTTCAAACAAAAATTAAGTAATCATCACAATAAGACTCCAGTTTGGCTAGTTGTTTCGGTTGATAACATAATGCAACTATGAAACAAATCCTTAGTCAATATCAAAGTTATTCAAAGTGGTATTTTCATTTCTTTTGAATAACAAGTCAAATCACATAAGTGAACATAGTGCTTGGATTTCAATTGCTTACTCTCTCTTTATTTGAAAATTTTATTGATATTAACAATATTTACATATGCCTAACTCAGAAAACTAAGGCCAGATATATTACCCATGCACGGCCTTTCGGGCTTACGTGAGGGGAATATAGAGCGTGGCGAGTGAACACACTAGTGTGAATACCTATCGACTGTAGGCGTTATTAATGAAAGGTTTTTTATATACATACACCTAACTCAGATAAACTGAGGCCAGATATACCAATCATGCACTGCCTTTCAGGCTTACATGAGAAGGGTACAGAGCATGGCGAGTGTACACACTTACGTGTGAACATATGACTCTAGGTGTTAATAAAATCTATACATTTATACAATATATATATATATATTACATATATATATTTTATGAAGAGAGAGTTTTACAATATCATCTTGGCATTAGTTAACTTAAAAGATTTAAAATGTTATCGCCTTTACTTTAAATCAACCACTTATTAAACAAAGATTTCAATTAGGATATACTTCATAATTATCACCCATGAACCTTCCTATATACTAGTTAAACCATCGTTACTTGTAATCAAACATTATTTTTATTTTTGTTAGGACAAATAAATTTTCAAAAATTTCAATTCAATAACCAAAACTTATACTTATCCTACAGTGTTTCTTCAAAAATAAATCAAAATGCTAAAAAGAAAATATTTTTGAGATTTAGAAATTTTGAGATTTTTTTTAGAAATTTTGAGTTTTGGAAAGAAAATGAAAATTCAAAAATTTCATGAAAATTTAAAAAAAAATGAAGATGAGACTCCCCCCGACACTTAATTTTGACTGTGTCCCCATAGTCAGTGCATGATATAGTGAGTGTAAAAGGGAAAAATATGTACATATTTACAAAAGAGAGTTAATATTTCTTACTAGATGTAGCTTGACTCATGAAGAATCATGAGCTCCTCCTCTTGGTTACTTGGCAATTCCAAGAAAGGTTTCATAGGATGACCATTGACTTTGGAAATTGATCCATCCTTGGGGTTTTGTATTTCTATGGCACCGTGTGGAAAAACAGTTCGTACCACAAATAGTCCGATCCATCTCGATTTTAGTTCCCCAAAGAATAAATGAAGTCTAAAGTCATATAAAAGAACTCTTTGGTTAGGAAAAAACGTTTTCTTAGGACAGATTTGTCATGAAAAACTTTTGTTCTTTCTTTGTAAATTTTCTCGTTTTCATACGCGTTGTTCCTAAGTTCTTCTAGTTCGTTGAGTTGTACTTTTCGGTTTTCGCCAGCTTTCTCGAGATCAAAGTTTAAGTTCTTTATTGCCACAATGCTTTGTGTTCGATTTCAACTAGTAAATGGCAAGCTTTTCCGTAAACTAAACAAAATGGGGACATCCCAAAGGTTAGTTTTAAAAGCAGTACGGTAAGCCCAAAGCGCGTCGGTCAATTTCTGAGACCAATCTTTTCGATTTTTTTTAACATTTTTCTCCGAGATTTGTTTTATTTGATGATTTGAAACTTTAACTTGGCCACAAGTTTGAGGGTGATACGGAGTGGATAACTTATGGGTTATCGAGTACTCTTCATTAAAGTTTCAAAAGAACGATTGCAAAAATGGGTGCCGTTATCACTTATTATTGTGCGAGGTATGCCGAACCTCGAAAAGATGTCTTCTTTAAGGAATTTCACAACAATTCTATGGTCGTTGGTTTTGCACGTAACGGCTTCGACCCATTTTGAGACGTAATCAACAGCGAGAAGAATATACAAATTTCCAAAAGAATTGGGAAAATGTCCCACAAAGTCGATACCCCAAACATCAAAGACTTCGATCGTAAGAATGGGGTTTAGAGGCATCATATTTCGTCGAGAAATTCTTTCTAGCATTTGGCATCGATCGCAAGTTTTAAAAAATTTGAATGAGTCCTTGAAAAGAGTGGGCCAATAGAAACCACATTGAAGTGCCTTTTCCGCAGTTTTTCAAGGACCGAAATGTCCACCACACGCTTGGTCGTGGAAAATTGAAAGAACACTCCTTATTCCATTATCGGAGATGCAACGTCAAATGATTTGGTCTGGACAATAATTGAACAAGTATGGATCGTCCTAATAGAAATATTTCACTTGGGACATGAATTTGCATTTGTTCTATTTGGACCAAGATGACGGAGTTTCTTTAGTGACTAAATAGTTCACTATGTCAGCATACCACGGATCGACAGAGACAAAAAGAAGTTGTTCGTCGGGAAAGTTTTCATTGATTGGTAAAGGCGATAGTGCATTGGGAAGATGAGACAAATGAGCAGCTATGACATTGTTGGATCCTTTTTGTCCTTTATTGTAAGATCAAATTCTTGTAGTAAAAGGATCCAACGAATTAAACGAGACCTAGCGTCTTTTTTAGCGAAAAGATATCGAAGAGCGGAATGGTCAGTGTAAATAGTAATGTGTGACCCTATCAAGCATTGTCGGAATTTTTCGAGAGCAAAAACTATCGCTAGAAGCTGTTTTTCAGTAGTTGTGTAATTGAGTTGAGCATCGTTTAGAGTCATATACTAGCAAGTAAATAACATGATCTTGTTGATTTGTTGTCCTAAGACAGCACCAACTGCAAAGTTCGAAGCATCACACATTATTCCAAATGGAAGATCCCAATTCGTTGAGCAAATTACAGAAGCAGAAACGAGTTCGTTTTTGAGACGTTCAAAAGCAGAGACACAATCAGAGTTAAAATCGAAAGGAACGTATTTTCCAAGAATAGTCGTAAGAGGTCGAGCATCTTGCTAAAATCTTTTACAAAGCATCTATAGAAACCAGCATGTCCTAGGAAAGAGCGAATGTCCTTAACGGATTTGAGAATGGGTAGATTTGCAATGACATCGATTTTTGCCTTATCTACCTCAATGCCCTTAATTAAAATGACATGTCCAAGGACTATGCCTTGAGTGACCATAAAGTGGCATTTTCCCAATTTAGTGTTAAGTGTTTATCCTTGCATCGTTTAAGAACAAGTTCAAGATGGTGTAAACACTCAGAAAAAGAGTTCCCGAAGATAGAAAAATCGTCCATAAACACTTTAAGAAATCGTTCGATGATATCAGAAAAGATGCTGACCATGCATCTTTGAAACGTAGCAGGAGCATTACAAAGGTCAAAGGGCATACCTCGATAAGCAAAAGTGCCAAAGGGACACATGAAAGCTATTTTCTTTTGATCTTCGGGAGCAATTGGAATTTGGTTATAGCCAGAATAACCATTAAGAAAGCAATAGAATTCATGGCCGGCTAAACGTTTGAGCATTTGGTCGATAAAAGGAAGAGGAAAGTGATCCTTTCGTGCAGCGGCATTTAGTTTTCTATAGTCAATGCAAACACGCCAACCCGTTTGAGTTCGAGTTGGAATAAGTTCATTAGAGTCATTCTTGACAACGGTAAGTCCAGACTTTTTTGGTACAACGTGAATTGGGCTAACCCATGAACTATCAGAGATTGGGTATATGATACTAGTGTCAAGAATTTTAAGAATTTCATCACACACCGCATCCTTCATTATTGGGTTAAACCTTCATTGCGCATCACGAATAGGCTTGGCATCATCAATCAAATGGATGCGATGTTAAACAAGAGCGGGACTAGTTCCCTTTATATCGGTGATCGACCATCCAAGTGCTTCCTTGTTTTTCGAAAGGATTGAAAGTAAGGAGGTTTCTTGATCAAGAGAGAGAGTCGTAGAAATTATGACAGGAAACGTTTCGTTGTCACCTAAGTATGCATACTTAAGGTGATCGAGAAGGGGTTTATGGTCCAACCTCGAAGGTTGCTCGGTCAAAGAATTAGGTTGAGATTCAGAATCAACTGGAAGCGATTCAAAGGGGAGCGTGTAATCAATATCATTGAGGATTTCATGAAACAATCTTTTGTACTCAGCCCCGCGTTCATCGTTAAGGTCAATCGTCTCGTTTTCGAAGTTTTCATGAATGGCACTAACTTCCAACGTTTGGTCACGAGGTTCATTCGATTGGTTTTCAAGATTGAAAATGTTAAGATCCAAAGTCATGTTTCCAAAAGAAATTTCATCGAACCGTTGCGACAATTGATTAAGGCATTTGAGGTGGCTAAGAATGGTCGGCCCAATATCAAAGGGATTTGACTCATAGGGTTGGTCACAGGTTGTGTTTCGAGAATGATAAAATCAACAGGGAATATTAATTTCCCTACTCTAATGAGTACATCCTCAATTTCTCCCACGGGCTTCTTAATGGAACGATCAGTGAATCGAAGCGTGACCTTTGTTGGTTTGAGCTCATCTAAGCCTAATTGTTCGTGCATAGAGTATGGAATCAAATTGACGCTCACACCTAAGTCTATCAAGCATTTGTTAATCGTCTTGTCTCCAATTGTACATGAAATCGTGGGGCAACCAGGATCTTTGTATTTAATTGGCATGGAATGGGACAAGACTTCACTCAAACTGGCCGCTAAGGAGACTTATTTTGGCAATTGAGTGTGGTGCTTTTTGGTACACAAGTCCTTAAGAAATTTAGCGTAAGTGGGGACTTGTCGAACAATATCAAGAAGTGGGATGTTAACTTTTACTTGTTTAAAAATTTCCAACATCTTTTCCATTTGGTCCGAGTGTTTCTTCGATCGAAGATGATGTGGAAATGGAACGCAATACTCAGTAGGCGGGTCTACTTGAGTAGAAGAATTTGGATTGGAATTTGATTCAACGTTTGGCTCCACGTTCTGTTCAGATTCGTTTGTTGTTTTAGAAGTGTCGAGAGAGGTTTCTGGTAAATTGTTTCGATTAATGACTTGATTTTCGATTTGTTTACCGGAACGCAAAGTTGTGATAGCATTCAATTGGGTGACATTTCTATCTTGAAAAACATGGGCTTAATTCGAATTTGCATTTTGATTTATGGGATTTGGAACATGCTGGCTTAGGAATGTGCCTCGTTCACGTTCACTCACAGACGTGGCTAATTGACTCTTTCAAGTTTAGCAATTGATTGGCTTGTGTTTTGCATATATGAGGTTGATAAATTTTGCAAATTTCTATTTGATTGGAGGCTTTGAGTGGTTGCTTTAGCCAACGTTTCAAGACTTTTCTCAAGTGAACTTAAATGTTTATCGTCTTGGGGAGGGGGAGCAAGATTTGGTTGAAAATTTGATTGTTGCGGCTGATTATGAAATGAACCCGAAAAATTTGGTTGAAAATGATTGGGTTGAGAGGGAGGATTCGAAGCATCATTCGGGAATGCTTGAAAATTAGGACGAACCACATTCGTGTTGGGATTGTTTTGATTCCACGCAAAGTTCGAATGATTTCTCCAACTAGGATTGTATGTTGGAGAAAACAGATCATTTTTAGCTTTATTGAAAGCATTGATTTGTTCGACTGAATTAGGGCACTGATCGGCTATATGATTAGGATCGTTGCATTTATAACACATGGGTTGGGAAGCTTGGATCATTTGGTTTGATGAGAAAACGTTGTCGAATTTATTAATCATTGCATCGATTTTAGCTTCTAAGGCCAAAGATGATCCTATCGAGTGTGCGCTCGATCGTGAGTAAATTGATTTTTCGTTTGAACGTTCCCATTGGGAAAACTTTTAGGCTAGATTTTCAAGAAATTGCCAAGCATCATCGTGATATTAGGCGAGAAAGTTGCCTTGGCACATTGATTCGAGCATGGTTCCTGAGCTGTTTTCGAGTCCATCGTATAAGATTTGGCAAAGCGTCCATTTTTCAAAGTTATGGTGTGGACATTTTATCAAGAGCTCTTTAAATCTTTCAAAATATTTTCCAAATGGTTAACCCATGAATTGATGAAAATTTACGATTTCGTTTCGAATTTTAGATGTTTTTTCCAAGGGGTAGAACTTTTTTAAGAAAACCTTCACAAATTCTTCCTAAGTTTTAATCAAGTTAGATGGTAAGCTGTACAACCACTTTTTAACGTAATCCGTAAGAGCAAATGGAATTAATCGAAGTTTGATGTCAACATCATAAAGTTGTTGGAGTTTCATGGTTGCGCAAACTTGTTCGAATTTCGTCAAGAAGATGTATGGGTCATCGTGTTCAAAATTGCCAAATTTTGGAAGCGTGGCAATATGGTTCGAGTGAATTTCGAAATGGTTACCCACTGGGGGTGGGTAACGTGATGCAAGATGGAATAGAAACTCTATTGGGAAAGATTCTATCCATAAGAGTTCGAGGGGTGTTCTCGTTCGCCATTTCAAGAGAATCGTTTGTTCGAGTTAAACGATTAGTTGTTGAATTACGAGTCCAAGTGTTCGTTGTTGTGTCACGAGTCCAAGTACTCATGCAGAATTAAAAGTTGAGAAGACAAAGAAGTTAGAATTGATTTTAGAGAATGAAACAAGATTCGGAAAATGAAGTGAAAAATTGTTTTTGTTGGTTTTTTTTGGTTTTTTTATATTTTGTTTTTAAAAGAGGAAAATATTTACCAAGAGAAATTTATTTTTTTCAAAAGAGAAGTTTGATTTTTGTTTTGTTTTTTTGGCTTTTCAAAATTTTTTTATATGTTTTTTTTGTATATATTTTTTTGTTTTTGAATTTTCGAATTTTCAAATATTTACCAAAAGGGATTATTGTTTTTCTTTTAGAAAATGCACAATGGTAATTTGAATTTTGTTTTTGAAATTTTTTTTAAATATGTTTTTGAAAAGATTATATAATTTTTTTGGATTTTTTTTTCAAAAAAGAAACTTAGGAAATTTTTTTTTTGGATTTTTGATCTTGATTGAAAAAAAAATTTCAAAGGAAAGGAATTAAAAGAATTTTTTTTTGAATTAAAAAATATTCTAAGTTAAGTTAAATTTACAAATTTTTATTTTTTGGTTTTGGATTTTTTATTTTTTTTTAATTTTTTTAAATATGCATGATCTAATGCAACTAAATGAATGCAAATGACTTAATTACAAATTTCCTATCCTTTGTAGCTTCTATCCCAAATTGTATAATCACACTTTGTCTTAAATCAACAAAAATATTTCTTATCCAGGTAACGGGCATGAGTTATCAGTGCATAATGAATCACCGTGGCAATGCAACCGAAGGTTTAAGTACCTTTAAAGGAACAACCACTATAATATTTACGAATCACCGTAATATTTATAAATGGTTATTGCTCTGCCGTAGCCTAGACACTAAGAAATAAAATCATTTAAGACAATTGTCAAAATACAATTAAGCCCTTAGTGAGCTCGTGACACCCTTAAGTCGAATGTCTAACCTTTATTATTAGTCAAAATTCTATGATGAAATGGGATTTGTAGGCCAAGGAACGGGTGATGAAATCTGCCACCTTATGTGAATTGGGGTGTTGCCCTTAGAAAATAAAATAAGATGGTATGAAATGCAAAACAGAAATTAAACGTGATTTTAACAATGCAACTACAATGAATTTTTTTGTTTTTGAATTGTTTTTCTTAAAATACAAATGCAAATGCAAGAAACCAACAATGCAATTGAAATAAAACTGGAGATGAAAGCACGATACTGGAGTGCACATAATTATTAGCAATTTATTTTTTATTTTTTAGCGATGATTTTTTTTATAAGCAAGCAAAGCAAGCAATTCCTCTCGATTTTCTTCTTTGGCAACCTAAAACTTAAAACAATATATATACAAGTTTTTTTATTTTTATATATTAGGATGGAACTTAAAGCAAACTAAAACCAAACCAACAAAAAAAGAGAAAACAAATAAAATAAAAAGAAACTTGTTATTTGAAAAATGAAAGAGAACACAAGAAAACAAAAGAAAGGAACCATATTGTTACTTATATATATATATATATATATATATATATAGAAAAGAATGACTTAAAAAAAACAAAAATAAAATGATGTAGCAAACCCGGCCCAACTTAAATTAAATACACCATCCACTTCATAAGTTAAAATCAAGCCAAATCAAAGATCAGTTATCTCAAATTAAAACCCAAATACACAATAAAATTCTCTTAACCGATGAAGCTAGCGATTTAATCAAATACACAAATCAAAGATCAGTAATCTCAAATTAAAATCAAAGATCACTTATCTCAAATTAAATGCGGTGGTTTGGCGATGTGGATTACTAGTGATTTGCAGGGTTGCGGTCGTTGATGGAATTGGAGGGAGGTCGAAGCAGTGGTGATGTTTGATTCGGGATTAATGGAGACTTCTGGTGAAAATTAAGGGAGGTGGTTGTGGTGCAAGATGATGGTTCCTGGTCATTTGTGGATGGCAGAGTGGTGATGGTCAGGGGAAGAATTGAGGGTGGTGACAGAGTTAGAGGAGGAAATGACTATTTGGTCTGTAGTGTTTGGAGTTGAAGTGGTATTGCAGGACGTATTATGGGTGGTTACTGACGGGATATTGTTTGCTGCAGGGTGAAGTAAATAGAGCAGAATGGCAGATGGCTAGAGGTGGTAGAGAAAGCATTGTTTGCTGAAGATGGTCGGAGAGGTTGATATGAAGACAATTGGGAGGTGTAGTTGTGATCGGCACTACTGTGTGGAGGTTAGATGCACTGTGGTTGGTGTTGTTGTTTGTAAGCAGTTGGTTGTTCAGTTGTATGTAAATGGTGGTGATGTGTAGCTGCAGGGTCTGGTAGGGAAAGGAAACCGATGTGTATGTGGCAGATGGCACAGTGGTAGAGTAGTGGTTTGAAGGTTGTTGAAGAATGTTGTCAGCAAGAAGGGGTAGTGTATTGAGAATGTTGAAGAATGTTGAAGAATTTGGGTTGCTGTTTTGATGAAAGTTGGCAAATGGTAAAGTATTGATTTTTAAATGTGGATGAATGTCGCAAGGCAGGGGAATGTATTGTGGGAGTTGTTGTTGTTTGTAGAGAGGTCTGCAATTGAAGGATTGGTGAAGGAAGTAGTTATGGAATTGCTGTGCAAGTGAGTGGTGTGGTCTTGACTGTGAAGTTGAGTGTGTATGAAGAGGTGAAGTCTGTTATGGCAAAGGAGAATATGGTTGTGGGTAACGATGTAGCTGCTGTGATTGTTGAATGATTGCAGGCAGGTAAAGTGCAGCAAGTATGGTGGTGTGAAGTTAGAAATGAAGCAGCAGGATGTTGGGGATGATAGTGCACAGTGGTGCAATAAGGTGGAAGTGAAGGCATTGTGCACATAAGTGCACGGGAAGTGGAACAAAAGTGCATATTTGATATATAAGAGTAGGAAGAGGTTTGAGAGCAGATTGTTGTGGTAAATGGCAAGTCTGATGGTTGTAAGATGAAAGCAGTTTTGTTTGACAAGGTGGATGGAGCTTAGCAGTTGAAGATGTATAGGCAGTGTATAGGCAGAGTTGAAGATGGTAGTATGGAGCTTAACAGTTGAAGTTGAATGTGGGGAAGTTTATTGAGAGGTGTGACAGTGAATGTTGGCACAGAGGAAGTGTAACGACCCGTAATTTTCGATAATTAAATTTATTAATTAAATCGTTTTGGAATTTAATTTTGTGAAAAATTAAAAATTTAAGATTTAATAATGAGAGAAATGACTAGAATGTAATGTTAGTAATGTTAATTTAAGACAATTGACCACTATTTTTATGAAATGTCAATTGATTAAAATGATTGTAAAAAAAAATTAAATTTGGTTATAAATTGTAAATAAGTAAATAAACCAAATGTTGTAATAAATGGTGAAATTGTATATAATTAATTGAAATGGGTTAATAAAGAATAATTAATCAGTACGTGAATTTATTAGTTTTGTTTATTAACAATAAACATAGAATTGTGATTGAAATGGTAAGTTATAACAATGTCTTAATTATAAACGCACTATTTAATTCTTGGAATCAATTGGAAATCAATTGCAATTAATGTAATCAAATATTGAAGTACGTATGAATTAAGATGAGAATGGTAGAGTAGTGATGTAATAAATGGTAAACCAGTATTGATTTTATCCATAGAGTTATAATGAATTGAATAATAAGATGAAAGATCAAATAAATGGATTTATTGGAATTTAATTCAATACTCAATTAAATTTATTGCTATTGAAACTAATATACTGTAATTAGTGCAATAATTAACATTTAATGTGACATGGGAAATTAGTTTTAAAAAGATTGTTAAAATATGTGAAATTTAAAATGATGAAATTTAAAATGATGAAATTTGTTGATTATAAAGTTTGAATTGAAAAAGTGATTTAATTACTTTAATAATAATTTATGTAATTAACGTGAAAATAGCCATTTTGGCCACTTTCTTGGATTTCGACAAAACCAGTTTCATCGGATCCACAACGGTGAATTATTGTGGGATTTCAAGTTTCCTAGCGATCGAACTTGTCGTTTGATCGTACGGGCATGAAACGCGTAGAAATCAATTTAATTGAATTCAATTTGAAATAAGCCGATTTTAAAAGCTAACTTCTTCATATAATGGAATTAGGAAATGAAACCTGTTTCATTGAGTTTAAAAATATCGAAAACATTTATTTTGATATACGGGATGACCAACTTTCGTTCTGGAGACGAAATGGGCATTTCGGGTCGTTATTGTCGTTCGTACCAATTCGATATGTGTTCATTTTCTTATCGGGCTTTGTTCATTTAAATAGACCTTTCTAAACCCTAGCAGCCTTTTTATTTCTTATCTTAGTACATACAATTCCGTTTGTCTACTTCTTCTTCTCAATGGTAGAAACTCTATTTTCGTCAAATCCAAATTCAAATTCAATTTCAAAATCAAACTCATCAAAACCTTATAATATTATATACCGATTCAAAGCTCTTGACGATCGCATTCTAGATCTGCAGTTTGTTTTTCGATTTGGGTCTCTATGTGTCCAGAATTTGAAGGTTAATTTTCGGCCGTTCATTTGGAAGATGATCAACGGGGTCGGATCGTCGATTCGATGGTATTGGGTTGTGGAGAGGGCCAAGGAAAGTTCATCTATGTAGGTTGCACGACGAATCAACGGCTGGATCGATGGCAAAAATTCAAGTAGGGTTAAACATCTAGGGGTGGCGGCTACGTTCTCTGATGGTCACGAGGTGGTCGGGCGAACGACGAAGGTCGATGATCCTATGGGGGGCGCTTCGTGGATGTGGTGGCGATCATGTTTGGTGGTGGCGGCCGCGTACAGTCAAAGGCGAGGGGACTCGTGCGTGCATACTGGATGGCTGTAGTTTGAACTACAGGGATAATGACGTGAGGGGGGGGTAATTGTTTTTTATTTTATTTTATTTATTTTCAATTTAAAAACTCAATGTTCTAATGTTAATAACTTTTAAGTACGAGGTCGGATTCACGCGTTGTTTATTCCACCGTGATCGTATCGAAATTCCGCTCATTTTGGAACTGGTTTGGACGAATTTTGGGACTGTTGAATTTTGGGCCTTATTTTGGATTTCAAATCGATTTGAAATCAAAGGTGAGTGTCTTGACCCACTCACGACTACTAGATTATCTTATGTTAATTAAATTAAATTTATGATGTCATTAGAAATTGATTGGTTGATGTTTGGTATTTTTAAATAGTCATTCCAGTTAAATATGACTTTAATTGCATTTAATCGTCATTTAATTTAATATTGAATTTAATTGTCAATTGAATACGTGTTAATGATAATCAGTTAATTGATGTTATTTATTGGTTGATTGAGTGGTGATTATGATGGATGTTTGATTGTTGATATTGGATGTCTTGATGTTATATTTATATTGTTGTAATACTGCAAGTTCCCTTAGTTATTGCTAGGAAAATCCCTATGGGTTGAAATGATACATACCCGAACGATGTATAGATTAGGGAAAAATCGTTATAGGTTGAAATGATAAACCCGAGCGATTTTATGGATTTTATTTTTAATTCGGGATTGTAGGTTGAAATGATATATACCCGTAAATTTAAATTATTGTGGGTTGAAATGATATACATCCATATCACTTGACTAAAGGGTAGAAAATTATACATGGACACCGGATTGGTTAAATTAAATGATATAAATCCTTAAATTTTGACTTCAGTTAAATGATATTTTGAAATAAAATTTGAATTGTATAAAATGATTTATTTTGAAAATCTATGCTTTAAATGTTGAAATTGGAGTTGGTAATGAATTGTTTGAAGAATAAAAAAAAATAGAAATTTCAAAGTTGGAATTTGAAATATAAATGAAATTTATCGAAATTAATTTATTTAAAATGTTTGAATATTTTAAACTTTGAAATCTATGAAATCGAAGTGCTTTAAAATTTTTAGTTCAACATGAGTTTGAAATCGATATAAATTGAATGATTTTATGGGATTTTGAATTGAAAGAAAATTTAGTTTGTTGAAATCTGGATATGGTCCAGACTTGTTGAAATGAAAGAAATAGCTTAACTTTGATATCAATTTTAAATTAATTATTTTAGTATAAACTGTTTAAAAATTTATTTTTTAAAATCCTGATTATTAAGATTTTCAAACTATTAAACTAATTTAATCTATTTTAAACTATTTTAAACTATTTTAATCAATTTAAACTATTTTAACTTATTTTAATCTATTATAACCTATTTAATACAATTTAATCTATTTTAACCTATTTTAAACTAATTAACCAATTTTTATCTATTTTAAATCTATTTAATCTATTATATATCTATTTAATCTATTTTAAATCTATTTAATCTATCTTAAATCTATTTAAACTATTTTAATATTTTTTAAACTATTTCAGAGTATTTTAACAATTTAAAATTTATTTCAAACTGTTTTAAACTATTTATGACTATTTAAACTATATTTCTAAATTTCTAACGGTGCAAGGTTGAATTGTTTATATTTAAATCCTTGATTTAAAAACCAATATGGTTGAATGATGTTATAACCTAAGTTGGGATTTGAAATAATAATTACCAGTGAAATGACATATTTGAGTAACAGGAAATAGGCACATAGAAGAATTTGCAAAAAAATTTAGTCTCAAAGACAACAAGTTTGCTTTTTAATCTGAAGGACACTTTTTAGTGTAAACAGAAAATGATAGTTACAACTATCATTTTGTGATTTACATTAGAAAGTATCCTTCAGCCTAAAAGGCAAACTTCTTGTCTTTAAAACTAAATTATTTTTCGACTTTTTCCTTGAGTCTAAAAAACCCTTTGAGTAAATATGATGATTTTGAAATGAAGATTTAACCTATTTTGTGAATATGATTTCGAAAGTGAATATGATTTCGAAAGTGATATGGTTTGAATTGAATATGATATTTTGATATCAATTATGAATTGGTTTTGGAAATGTAAAAGAACCATTCGGTGTGAAATAAGCATTTGGTTGTTAAAGAGACCGGGATCGGATATTGTCATACTCTCCGCCAATACCGAAAACCACTTTAACAACTGTGTATGTGGTGGAGATTCCAAAATGAAGTAGGATTGTTTGACGAACGATTCTGTATGAGGTATTAACGTAGCCCTGACTCCCGTGAGTTTTCTTGATGTGGCTAAAACATGAGCCATGTCGGGCCAAGTGAGGTCGCACCTCCGATCGGATACATTTCTTCGATACCATATTATGACTCTGTGATTGATTTGGTGGCCACCCCTCGACTTTGATTATGGGAGTGTGTTCCGAGTGGGGCCGTAGTAGCTGCTATGCATTACCACCAGTCCGGATCCGCAAAACGGTAGTATCCTACCCTACGTATTGCCTCGCGTGCCTTGTCACATGCCTTATCGCGCCTTCTACGAGTTTGTTTTGTACCGTACCTATGGAGTGCCCTTTGGGTAAACCACCGGTTTGGTGGAGCTTACGGTACTGTATAGACTACGGGAATATATAAAATGTGTTAAGGGGGATATGAGTAACGCCTTAACGCTATTTTAATACTTTACTTTACTGTAAACACTATTATAATAGCGTATTGTATTATGTATGTAAATAGTTTAACGGATCCTTAGGAGGTGGAAATTCCGAACATCTCTTAAGTTATTGCACTCATGTTAGACACTAGATAGGAGATGTCAAACCCCATAAACATCTCTGATGCCATCACACTCATATTTATTTACTATTGATTTAACTTACATAAGATTTTTTAGTTCCGACTCAAGTGTTTTGTCTTATCAGTTCGCTCGGGTCAGTCTGAGCTTTTCAGTGTATGGAAGACTGCTTTTCTGGAGGACGAGGACGAAGATTTAGTAATGTTATTATTTATTATATATTTTTTCCACTACGTCATGTTGTTCCGCTACATTATTTATTTACTACTGTTGTATGTACTCTGATCTGTATTGAAAAGTGTAATCAAATGTTATTTATAAACCACCTTCATGAACTGTTTATTTGATTATTATATTTTGTCATTCCGCTGTGAGATTTTGTGTTTTGTTTTTTTCGTTCTCTGCTTTTTCTTATTTACCCCATAACAATCCTCCCTTTTTAATGGTTTGAGTCTGACGTGTGTGGTTTATCGTCGATTTAAACCATCCAAAAAGGTGGGTTGTTACATTTGGTGTTAGAGCCAGGTTTAGCGATAACCTTAGCTTTGTGGGGTCTGACACACTAGAAATAGGTTGTAATACACTAGAATGAGTCATTGAGTGTATATATATGAGAGAGTGTATTTGTTAGTGTTATAAAAGGTTTTGTATTGTGTTAATTTGTTTTGTTTAATATTTATAAATTCCGGTCGTTACATAGGACGTTATGGCATTCGATAGGGATTTCTAAACACTTAATAGACAGACCGACACAATATTATTTTGAAATATGGGTAAATGAAATAATTTTACCTAGTATTATATTTTGTATATAAAAGAATAATTTTTATAAAAGATATAGTTGGTTGTGATATATTTGTTGTTATGAAGTGAAATTTATAAATATTGGTTGCAAAATGAGGTTATAAATAAAATGAATATGAAATTGAAAATTTGAGAACTTAATTTCCGGAATTTTGAAAATTGTTTTCAATGGATTTGGAATATAATATTAGTATTGTTTGGAAGTATTTTTGGATAGAAATATTTCAAAGCAATTTGGAAGAAAATGTTTTAAAAGAAATTTTAGAGGAAACAGGTTCTATACTCCCCTCTCTGTCGCTGGAAAATAGTTTCGGTGATGAGTGCATGCATCATCGACGTTTATTTTTGAGTTTCAAAGTGGAAAGACTTCTGTAGTAGTTTTACTACACATCTGTGAGTAAATCTAATTTTGAATTCCTAAATATGATTTGATCTATAAAGGATATAAAAAGTATATAGATTATTTTCAAAATGACTGAAATGAATCCGGGATGTGGTTTTTAATTTTTTTGATAATTAGTAGTTTCAATTATTGTAATGAATGAAATCCTAACTATTTAATAATTGGAAACTTCTAAAAAGAGAAAATAAGAAATTTGATGCTAAGTGATTAATGAAATATATAAGAAATGGGAAATTTGTAAATTGTAAGTCAAGATGATGTAAATATTGAACATTTTGTTAGCAAAAACGAATAAGATAAACTTGTGTAACATTCAATTGCATTCTAAGAGACATATATATATATATATCTATATATATATCTTATCAAAATATTAAAAGTTGAAATGTTAATAGAAATATGTGATGGAATATTATACAAGTAAAACTTGAATAATGTAAGTGTTCAATAGAATTATCTCTATAAATAAGAATTTGGATGCTATAAAATATTTTAAACTTAAGTTAATAATTTGAGATAAATTTAATAGAAAAATGAATATTGTAAGTAAATGATTATAAGCTTAAGTTAACATTTAACCTATTTATAATCGGATTGAATGGAAAAGGTGAATCCTATATTAAGTAATGACTGTAACTTCTGAAATGCTGAAATGATTAAGAAATAGACTTAACATTCAATTGACATTATAAAGGAAAAGAGTAAATGTAAATAGTATTATGTTGAGAATCAAGTATATCATTAAATAATTGAATGAAAAGAACATATGTAAATAAATGAATACAAACTATTGAAAATTGGCATTATATGAATGAATGTGAATAAATTTTTTTAAGTAATGAAATTAAATTAATAAAATAATCATTGTATGAACGAAGGAAACTGAAGAACAGTAATAATGTGAAAGGAAATAAAAAGGAATAAAATTAAACGATACTTGAAATTATTGTTTGTTTTGGCTTATGGGATGGTTGGGAAAGGATACTTCTAACTGTATAAAGTGTATAAATAATCTATTAAGTTTTATCTAAGGCTGTTGAGTGTATGGTATACTTGGTAGTTATTTATCATTTTATATGATTAAAAGTTTCTAAACCCGAACAAACCATTTGTTTGGATGTTATGGACGGATGGTTGACTACTTTTATTGCATGTGATGATTGTATGGTTTTGTTTGCAAGTGATTATTGTATGTTGAGATGATTTGTTTTGTTATTAATTGAAACAACTTAAATATTTCTCATTTACATAATTATTAACTTCTTTGGATTATATAAGTAAAATACAGGTTTATGGAAGCAATTTCTACTGCTTTTGGTTTCATAAATAAAGCGTTATTTGCCCGACAAATAGGTACATTTTCGGATTACGGTTTTATAGCGATATTATATTGTTTTCCCATGGTTTGGGATATTTATTTTGAAATTTGATATATATTGTTATTATTGATATTACTATTTCTCCCGGACCTCTCCATACAAAGGAGACTCTGCCGAAATTTTCCATGAATTTTGGACCTAGAAATTATTGTGAAAGTGTAAATGTTTTTCAAATTTTTATTTAACTTGTATATGAAAGGGTTTAATTGTTTATAAATTTGTATATTTTATTTAAATAATTAATTATGTAAATTAATTGTTTATAAATTGAATGCTTTGACAAAATATATTAGTTTCTTAATTCCTTCTTTCCCTTTTTGAGGACGAAAAGTTTTGAGTGGGGGAGAGTGTAACGACCCGTAATTTTCGATAATTAAATTTATTAATTAAATAGTTTTGGAGTTTAATGTTGTGAAAAATGAAAAATTTAAGATTTAATAATGAGAGAAATGGCTAGAATGTAATGTTAATTTAAGACAACTGACAACAAATTTAATGCAATGTCAATTGATTAAAATGACCACTACAAGAAATTTTATTTTTTGTAGCGCTCAAAAAACGCTACAAAAACTTTTGGTGGCGTTTTGATAATCGTTACGAGAAAACATGCCACTAAAAATCCATGATTTTTTGTTGCATTTATTTTAACGCCACTATAAATGCATTTTTGGCAGCGTTTTTCAAACGCCACCATAAATCTTTTTGTAGCGTTTAAAAAACGCCACCAAAAGATTTTTTGGCGCTACTAATAGAATTTCCAACTTTACCCCTTACGGTTGCATTTACTCAACGCCACTATATATATTTCGGTAGCATTTTTGAAACGCTACTGAAAGTTATTTATTATTTTACACCATTTTTTCATGTTATTATTTCCTGTTAATGGTCTATTTTGGTTCTATTATATCAATCAACAATCACTCACATAATCATCATATTCAAATAAGTTAAAAAACACATTAACCATATAATCAAATAAAATATCCATAACTATTCCAATACAATAGTTTTTCGACAAAATGACCTAACTCACATACAATAACCATTTGTATACAAATTTACACATCGGGTACTAATAAATGTTATATCTAACTAGTGCTAACAAAACGTTTGATTACCCATAATTCTTTGTTGCATACACAAGTGAAAGCTAGCATCATCAAGTCCAAATTTGCTCTCTTTAAAAGTCCGATGCCTACACAAGTGAAAGCACAACAGATAGTCAAACAATTACGTTAACTCGTAGGACTTCAAATATAAGACAAACTTAAACATTCTTATTGCCTAAAGATAAATTTAGACATGATACAAGAGAATATCCCAATGGATAAATATACTCATTTAATAAAGAGTTTAGTAACCCATTCCAAAGTTGCTATAATCGATAAATAACGAAAATAATTCGTGAATAAATAACTATTTCTCACTTACCCGTCAACGATCACACCTGCCAGTAGCTTGTCCAACTGCACCCCTGCTACTTCATCTCGAATAGCAACCCAAACACCCCCGACCTCCTTCACAAATTCAAAAATAATAATATGAAGTACCAAATTAAACCATTCTCCCCATTCCTCAGATGACAAAAGTAAAGGTTTATTGAAAAATATTGAACATGATTTAACTATTCAGATATAATATTTTAGAATGATATAAATATGTATAAAATTCATATATTTAAAATCCCATATGATCTAGATCATGATTATTCTTATTGCAACCACATAATAAATATTTTAGTTAGTACCAACCTTCTCTAAGTCGTTTGATGATAACATTAGCATCAGGCATTGTTCCAATGAAATGACCGCCAGGTCGAAGGGCAGACACATTAGCTAAAGCTCTTCGTGCTCGTGCCTCAGTAGACCATGAATAATGCATCGCAAACTATTAACAGTTAAAAACTTGTTTACAATCTGATACTATTTTTCATTTACCATCCAAAATAGAATCATAAGATGACTCATCTGACAACTGCAGATATCATATGGTCCATCATTCCCCAAATATTCATCCAAGCGAGTCTGAGTAAAAAATTCAAACTTTACTTTTTTTTACCCACTCCATGAACATAAAAGACATCATCTCAAATTTTTTTCAAACTTCAACATAATCAGTATTTTGAAATTAATATCATACCTGTTTGTGTTGTGTGCACAATATTTTGTAGGTACATAGGTCAGTCACTTTATGGCACCAATATAATATGTACTTAAACAAGTGGAGTAGCTGACAAAATGATTAATAAATGTTCAATATGAATAACTATTATATACACACATGCAAAGATATAAATATGAATATATAAAAACAAACTCAGCAATATGTTCTAAATATGAACCTGGCCCTTTTCTATAAATAAAACCATATTCTTTGACTATGTAGTGGCCACGTATATTCAGAGTGGACTACGGACATCAAGAAGTCACACCAAATTTGGAAAAGACCAGAGATAATACGAGGTCTTAACAAAACGTTTCATTGGAGATGAAAATGGGGCAGTGAAGGGGCTTGAAGTTGTACATGTTAAATGGGGAAAAGATAGCAGTGGGAGGTTCCAGTTTGTGGAAATCAAAGGTTCAGAAGAAATTATTGAAGCCGACCTTGTACTCCTTGCTATGGGCTTCCTCGGTCCTGAATCAGTTAGTTCTCTTGACTTTTATTCTTTTCTTAGAAAGACGTTGATATTTCTCCTAACCAAATATATAATGTTCTAGTTGTTTACATATAATGTCAAAAAAATTGCATTGAAATGGATATAAAAATCAAGTTATTAGCATGGTTTACTAACCTTATTTTCACCGGGTATAACATATGTTGATAACTGTATAAACTGTTTTGTTGCAGACAATTGCAGAGAAGTTGGGTTTGGAGCAGGATCCACGGTCAAATTTCAAAGCAGAATATGGAAAGTTTTCAACAAGCATTGACAGAATCTTTGCTGCTGGAGACTGTAGACGTGGTCAGCCGCTGGTTGTATGGGCCATATCTGACATTATTCTACGAGTTCTTTTTAACTACTCAAACTAGTCTTTTTATCACTATTACTAGTAGTCATTGGCACTTTTATGAGTTTTTTTACCATTCCCAATAGATGTACATGTGGTTTAAGTAAATATGTTGAAGCTATCAAGATGATTGTTACTAGTATCTCTAATACCCACAAGTAGATAAAAAGAAAAATCAATAGAAATTACCTGAGCTATGATAGTGATATCAAGTATGGTAGTGCCAAAGGAAACAACACTAGTGTTCAAAACAGAAAGATTGCAGCTCTCAATCTCAGACAAACTCTTCACAAGTACCCCTCTATGATTCTTGCAATGAATCTTCAAAAGCACGGTCTTCTCCGATATCTTCACCTCAATATCCGGTTGACCATCTGATATCAAATCATCGCAGGAAGAAATTTCATCATCCTCTAACACCTGCATTTTCTTGCCCATAACTGCAGTTTCTACTGGTTTATGCATTGATCTTTCTTCAAGCATCTTCACTTTTTCTTGTAGTCTTTTCACATAATCTACCGCATCTCCAAGAACAGAACTCTTGTCCATCTAATTCAACAACATAAATTTAGTTACCACGGTCATCATAAAATTGTCATGAAAGAAGTAAGAGGGAGTTGTAAATCAGAGGTAAGTTGTTTATGTTGCTTTATATGTTTGTTAACAACTTAATAATCTTTGACATATAAGTTGCAGATAAATCAAGTCATAAGTAGAAAATATATGCTGTTTCAGTTTGCATCTCCAACAACTAAATTTATCCTACATTTGTACCATTTACTATTCATGAAAACCATTTGAACCCTAACTGCGCAGTGCTCCATGCAAGAGACAGAACACCAGATCCTATCACTGCAGTTATTACGTGAGCAATACAAGTCCATAGTGTTCCTGTAGTTCCAATGATCATATCACAGGAATTAATAAAGATATTCTAATCTTCAGTAAATTAAACATGTAATACACTCTACTCTAATTACCCGTTCTTGTACGCCCATCATCACCATTTACTTGGTCTGCTTCGTCATCCTGTATTTGCTTCTCAGTTGTGTCATCACCAAGCATAGCTCTGCTAGCATACATTGAGTTTGAGTTCTATAAAATTTCTAATTCCTTCTTAAAGCAGATAAATTAGATCATTTTCAGTACTTGAAACTGAATATGATGAAATGATCTCTCGGTTTTCATCTTAAGAAAGAGAGGCAAGATTCAAAATAAGAATTCAACTGCTCAACCATTCATTATCATGCCATTGAAGGCTATCCAGAATTCATTTGGAAATAGATGAATATAGTGTTACTCCACATATGACAATATGACCAAACTGTGTTATACTGGAGATAATCCTATTATTCTACATCTAAAAAACTATTTAATTTTGTGTTTCAGATGCAATCACAGTGGAAGAAACTAGTTGATATATATCTGAACCAAACTATTCAACAAGCAATTCAATCGATGTTCGATATATATAACTTGCAAAGAATATAGATGCAGTTGTGAGACTTAACTCACTTAATATTACACAACACACACATACAACACACGCAATACACCATTTTGCACTATCTCGCAAATAGCGGTTCACAGGCAAGTATACAGATATAGCAATACAAAGTGTAGTGTAAATAAACATGCAAAGAAATTAAATGCAACAACTTAAAAAATACTCAAAAGGACGCATCCAAAGTCAGTTTAACAATGGAAGCACAAAACAAAATTAAACTAGCAATAATCATGCAAATTCAACACATATTTAATACATAGGCTCATGTGGCACATAATACTAGAGCTTCATTATCTAACTATATATATGTAAGTAACTACAGTAGATGTCTAAGTATTGTACAAGATATAATAATAAATGGCTCGCATTCTATTGTTTAATTTGACTTGCCCTCTTGTAAACATAGATTCATAAACATGGATTCTATTGAGCAGTAAGATAGTCGCGTGAAAAATTAAATTCTGCAAGAAAAATTTTCCCAGTAATTAATCGATTACTACATTTCTATGCTTCAGCTACACTTACTATAATTGAAAACCAATCACAACAAAGTGCTGAGATTCCAAAAAACTAATTTAGGCACTAGAATCTAATTGAAAACCCTAGCATAAACCTAAAATTTGAGATTACAAAGATAAATTTCTGTGAAAGTTGGCTATACTTTATCGCAAATAATAAGAAGAAGAAGTGGCTTTTGGTTCCTGTAGACAGCAGGCAACATGCTGGAGATCTGGAGTAAGGGGCGGCAGCTATTGACGTTGCGAGCAAAAGATTGAGAGAGTTTATGATGGAAGAGGGAGAGAATTTGGGATTTTTTTTCTGTTCAGTTGTCGAACGATTTTGAGGGAGGGCGGCTTTTTTTTGGGGTTTTCATCGTCATTTGAGAAGGACAAAGAAAATGTTAAGGGTAAAAAGAGATATGAGCGGCCGCATAAAATTCCAGCAAAATTTTAGTGAAATGTTGGCGGGAGTCAATCAGTTGCGTTTCTTTATTGTTTTTTATATTTTAAAATGGTCAATTGTTGCATATAACATTAAACGCTACTAACAAATGCAACCAATAACAAATTTTGTTGTAGTGGATTGTAAAAAAAAAATTAAATTTGGTTATAAATTGTAAATAAGTAAATAAACCAAATGTTGTAATAAATGGTGAAATTATATGTAATTAATTGAAATGGGTTAATAAAGAATAATTAATCAGTACGTGAATTTATTAGTTTTGTTTATTAATAATAAACATAGAATTGTGCTTGAAATGGTAAGTTATAACAATGGCTTAATTATAAACGCACTATTTAATTCTTGGAATCAATTATAATTAATGTAATCAAATATTGAAGGTAGTATGAATTAAGATGAGAATTGTAGAGTAGTGATGTAATAAATGGTAAACCAATATTGATTTTATCCATAGAGTTATAATGAATTGAATAATAAGATGAAAGATCAAATAAATAGATTTATTGGAATTTAATTTAAGAATCAATTGAATTTATTACTATTGAAACTAAAATACTGTAATTAGTGCAATGATTAACATTTAATGTGACATGGGAAATTGGTTTTAAAAAGATTGTTAACATTTGTGAAATTTAAAATGGTGAAATTTGTTGATTATAAAGTTTGAATTGAAAAAGTGATTTAATTAATTTAATAATAATTTATGTAATTAACATGAAAATAGCCATTTTGGCCACTTTCTCGGATTTCGATGAAACAAATTTCATCGGATCCACAATGGTGAATTATTGTGGGATTTCAATTTTCGCAGCGATCAGACTTGTCGTTTGATCGTACGGGCATGAAACGCGTAGAAATCAATTTAATTGAATTCAATTTGAAATAAGCTGATTTTAAAAGCTAACTTCTTCATACAGTGGAATTAGGAAATGAAACCTATTCCATTGAGTTTAAAAATATCGAAAACATCTATTTTGATATATGGGATGACCTACTTTCGTTCCGGAGACGAAATGGGCATTTCGGGTCGTTATTGTCGTTCGTACCAATTCGATATGTGTTCATTTTCTTATCGGGCTTTGTTTATTTAAATAGACCTTTCTAAACCCTAGCAGCCTTTTTATTTTTTATCTCAGTACATACAATTCTGTTTGTCTACTTCTCCTTCTCAATGGCAGAAACTCTATTTTCGCCAAATCCAAATTCAAATTCAATTTCAAAATCAAACTCCTCAAGACCATATAATAGTATATACAGGTTCGAAGCTCTGGACGAGCGCATTCTAGATCTGCAGTTTGTTTTTAGATTTGGGTCTCTGTGTGTCTAGAATTTGAAGGTTAATTCTCGGCCGTTCATTTGGAAGATGATCAACGAGGTCGGATCGTCGATTCGATAGTATCGAGTTGTGGGGAGGGCCAAGAGAAGTTCATCCATTTAGGTGGCACGGCGAATCAAGGGCTGGATCGATGGCAAAAATTCAAGTAGGGTTAAACATCTAGGGGCGGCGGTCGCGTTCTCTGATGGTCACGAGGTGGTCGGGCGAACGCTGGGGGTCGAGGATCCAACGGAGGCGCGCTACGCTTCGTGGAGGTGGTGCCGATCATGTCTGGTGGTGGCGGCCGCGTATAGTCGAAGGCGAGGGGGGCTCGTGCGTGCATACTTGATGGCTGTAGTTTGAGCTATAGAGATGATGACGTGGGGCGGTGGGGGTTAATTTTTTTTATTTTATTTATTTTCAATTTAAAAACTCAATGTTCTAATGTTAATAACTTTTACGTACGAGGTCGGATACACGTGTGGTTTGTTCCACCGCGATCTTATCAAAATTCTGGACATTTTGGAACTAGTTTGGAAGAATTCTGAGACTGTTGAATTTTGGGCCTTATTTTGGATTTCAAATCGATTTGAAATCCACGGTGAGTGTTTTGACCCACTCACGGGTACTAGATTATCTTATGTTAATTAAATTAAATTTATGATGTGATTAGAAATTGATTGGTTGATGTTAGGTATATTTAAATAGTCATTCCAGTTAAATATGACTTTTATTGCATTTAATCGGCATTTAATTTAATATAGAATTTAATTGTCAATTGAATACCTGTTGATGATAATCAGTTCATTGATGTTATTTATTGGTTGATTTAGTGTTGATTATGATGGATGTTTGATTGTTGATATTAGATGTCTGGATGTTATATTTATATTGTTATAACACTGCAAGTTCCCTTAGTTATTGCTAGGAAAATCCCTATGGGTTGAAATGATACATACCCGAACGATCTATAGATTAGGGAAAAATCGTTATGGGTTGAAATGATAAACCCTAGCAATTTTATGGATTTTATTTTTAATTCGGGATTGTAGGTTGAAATGATATATACCCGTAAATTTAAATTATTGCGGGTTGAAATGATATACATTCGTATCATTTGACCATAGGGTAAAAATTATATACGGATACCGGATTGGTTAAATTAAATGATTTCAATCCTTAAATTTTGAATTCAGTTAAATGATTTTGAAATAAAATTCGAATTATATAAACCGAATTATTTTGAAAATCCAAGCTTTAAATGTTGAAATTGGAGTTGGTAATGAAATGTTTGAAGAATGAAATAAAATAGAAATTTCAAAGTTGGAATTTGAAATATAAATGAAATTTATCGAAATTGAATTATTGAAAATGTTTGAACGTTTTAAACTTTAAAATCTATGAAATTGAAGTGCTTTAAAAATTTTAGTTTAACTTGAGTTTGAAATCGATATAAATTGAATGATTTTATGGGATTTTGAATTGAAAGAAAAATAGTTTGTTGAAATCTGGATATGGTCCAGACTTGTTGAAATGAAAGAAATAGCTTAACTTTGATATCAATTTTAAATTAATTATTTTAGTATAAACTGTTTAAAATTGACTTTTTAAAAATCTTGATTATTAGGATTTTCAAACTATTAAACTAATTTAATCTATTTTAAACTATTTTAATCAGTTTAAACTATTTTAACTTATTTTAAACTATTATAACCTATTTAATCCAATTTAATATATTTTAACCTATTTTAAACTAATTAACCCATTTTTATCTATTTTAAATCTATTTAATCTATTTTATATCTATTTAATATATTTCAAATCTATTTAATCTATCTTAAATCTATTTAAACTGTTTTAATTTATTTTAAAACTATCTTAAATCTTTTAAACTGTTTTTAATCTATTTTTAAACTAGTTTAGAGTATTTTAACTATTTAAAAATTTATTTTAAACTATTTTAACTAATTTAAACTATTTATGACTATCTAAACTATATTTCTAAATTTCTAATGGTGCAAGGTTGAATTGTTTATATTTAAATCCTTGATTTAAAAGCCAATATGGTTAAATGATTTTATAACCTAAGTTGGGATTTGAAATAATAATTACTAGTGAAATGACATATTTGAGTAAATATGATGATTTTGAAATGAGGATTTAACCTATTTGTGAATATGATTTCGAAAGTGAATATGATTTCGAAAGTGATACGGTTTGAATATGATTTCGTGATATCAATTATGAATTGGTTTTGGAAATGTAAAAGAACCATCGGTGTGAAATAAGCGTTTGGTTGTTAAAGAGACTGGGATCAGATATTGTCATACTCTCTGCCAATACCAAAAAACACTTTCACAACCGTTTACGTAGTGGAGATTCCAGAATGAAGTAGGATTATTTGACGAATGATTCTATATGAGGTATTAACATAGCCCTCACTCCCGTGAGTCAGCTTGATGTGGCTAAAACAGGAGCCATGCTGGACCAAGTGAGGTCGCACCTCCGATCGGACACATTTCTTTGATACCATATTATGACTTTGTGATTGATTTGGTGGCCACCCCTCGATTTTGATTATGAGAGTATGTTCCGAGTTGGGCGGTAGTAGATGCTATGCGTTACCACCAGTCCAAATCCGCAAAACGGTAGTATCCTACCCTGGGCATTACCTCACGTGCCTTGTCACATGCCTAATTGTGCCTTCTACGAGTTTGTTCTGTACCATACTTATGGAGTGCCCTTTGGGTAAACCACCGGTTTGGTGGAGCTTACGGTAATGTATAGACTACAGAAATATATAAAATGTGTTAAGGGGGATATAGGTAACGCCTTAACACTATTTTAATACTTTACTTTACTATAGACACTATTATAATAGCATATTGTATTATGTATGTAGATAGTTTAACAGATGCTTAGGTGATGGTAATCCCGAACATCTCTTAAGTTATTGCACTCATGTTAGACACTGGATAGGAGATGTCAAACCCCGTAAACATATCTGACGCCATCACACTCATATTTATTTACTATTGATTTAACTTACATAAGATCTTTTAATTCTGACTCGAGTGTTTTGTCTTTTCAATTCGCTCGGGTCAGTTTGAGCCTCTCAGTGTATCGAAGACTGCTTTTCTGGAGGAAGAGGGCGAAGATTTAGTACTGTTATTATTTATTATATTTTTTTCCACTGCATCATGTTGTTTCGCTGCATTATTTATTTATTACTGCTGTATGTACTTTGATTTTTATTGAAAAGTGTAATCAAATGTTATTTGTAAAACAGCTTCGTGAACTATTTATTTGATTATTATACTTTGTCATTCCGCTGTGAGATTCTGTGTTTTGTTTTCTTTCTCTGCGTTTTCTTATTTACCCCATAACAATCCTCCCTTTTGAGTGGTTTGAGTCTGACGTGTGTGGTTTATCGTCGATTTAAACCGTCCAAAAAGGTTGGTCGTTATAGGAATGGTTTGGGAAGACAAGATAGATGAGGAGTGTGCAGCAATGAGGTGTGCACGGTATTGTTGATAGAAATTGTAAACAGAGAATGGTGATGAAGAAACAAAAACTTGTAGTAAAAATTGTAAGAGAAAATCAAAAAGGAAATAAAATATGTTTTCTTTTGTTTCGAAATTGTATGTTTTTTTATATATGCAAATGCCAATGAAAGTAGACAAACATCAAGCACACAAACAAAAATGAAAACAAAATTACACAAACACATAAAATATATTTTTTAATTGCAAACTAACACACAATAATAATCAAATGAAAATAATTCGAAGAATTGAAAATAAAATCAAAGCAATTCCCCGGCAACGGCGCCAAAAACTTATTTAACGACTATTTTTCTATCGGTTTAGAGAATAGCCAAAGAAATTTAAATAAAAATTAACCGCAAGCGCACGGCGTACAATGTTAGTACGTGGCAAATACGAGTCGATCCGTAGGGAATTATATAGATTTTAAAATTTATATTCAGTCAAATTAAACCAAGAGTTGAAGTTCTGATTAGCTAAGAAAAAAAAATGTAAACAAAAAGCTAGAACAAAAAGTGATGGAAAATATGAGATTAGAAAACAATTTAGAGGCAAATCCACTCTCATATTTTTGTAAATCAACACAAAAATAATCTATGATCTCTATTTTGAATATTAAGTGGAATTAGTGATGTATTTATGATAAGTATGTTTTATTTATGTTATTGATTAACATAACTTAAACCATCAAACTATAATACAACAACCAAAGCCACATATCAATTCTCATGAAAATGAAGTCAAAGCAAAAGCTATTTTAAGTATGATCTATTTAGTATTGTATTTAGTAACATAGATCATCAAATTTTGTTTCTACCTTAATTTCATAGTCAAGAATCAATTAGTAAAATGATGATGCAAATTGTGTTTATGTTTGAATACGAATAGCCTATTTGTAAATACAACATAAGCTATCAAATTCATTTTTATAAACTTACATCAACATTACTTCTCATGAAGCATAAAAGAGACCATAAATCACAAGAAATGTTGAATTTACATAATATTAGAGAGCTTCATTATCCCTAAATTGAAGGGGTTTAGCTACTCATTTGTGTTATCATATCAACACATGTAAATTTCAACATTAAAAAGCAAGCAAAAAAGTAAGAGCTAATGAAAATGGAAGAAAAAATAACTAAGCTAAAATTAAACTAAGTGCATAAAAGAGGAAGCTAATCTACTAACATTAGAATGAAGAAAGCATGTAAATAAAAATGAACATAAAATAAAAGGGCATATAGAAAAATAAAGAGGCTTAGGAAGCCATTTTATTTCTCATTTGATTTGAAACTACAACTTGCATTCTAATGATAAGTAATTTAAAAGAGAAGAAGATCCTTTACATGTACATAAGAGGGCTATTTATACATGCACAAAACCCTGATCCATTTTTAGGGGGCTTCCAAAAATACCCCTTAGGAAGTGTGGCCACCAAGTAATCATTAGTCTCTAATTAATCCATCATCAAGTATGCATGAAACTTTAACCTCTACTAACTTGTCCATTAGCTTCTAATTGTAGATTAAGGTAAGTGGGTAGGTGAGGTCCTCCATGATGCATGTTTTTGAATTATTTCAATCTTCATTCCTTTGTTCCATCCTTGTGCATGCATATTTCAATGAGAACACCTTCATATTTCCATCCAAAAATTCCTATAATTAAAATGAAAATGTGCAAATAAATATTCTCCAAATTAATTCATGCACAAAATTACTATTTTACCCCTACATTGATGTATGAGTGATGACTTAAGAGCATATTTGAAATTTTGTTTTAAACATGTAAAAATACTCAATTATGACATTTATTTAAATAAAAATAGATTAAATATGAATGTAAAAATATGCACACTTACGTGCACATCACAACAATCAACAATCGATCAAAATAATGAAAGCAACAATAATCAGTCTATCAACCAAACAATTTAATAAGCAACGATAAGAAATGAAAAAGAATAGAAAACAACAACAATCAACAATAAGCAATAACAAGCGACAACAAGCAACAACAATCAATAAAAATCAATCATCAATCAACCAAAAAGCAACACAAGCAATAAAATCACCAATCAATCAATCAATCAATCAATCATTTAATCAACAAGAAACAATAACAATCAATAATCAAGCAACAAGCAATAAAAAAATCAACAAACAATACTAGAAAAAATAACTAGCAGCCAAAATGAGTCTATACCAACACTTATGGTAACCAGTAATGGTCTTAGATGCTCAGCTAGGTAAGTATCATATCGCCGCTTCGAAAATTATCCAAATCTTCACAAAATTAGTCGAAAACTACTTCCCCAAACTATCCTAAGCGATCCTTAATGACTGCACTACAAATAATTTTATGAAGAATAAAGATCATCTAAAATAAATACGATACCCGATCTAATCCTTTATTCACTCACGTGATTCCTTTGTTAAACTAGGGTCGGCCACTAGCTCCTCTCATATGAACTCTGATCCGGTTCCTTAGCCCGACCACTGAAATTTCCTCGCACGACTAGATTCGTAGTCACTTCAAGGATACGAATCAAGCGCTCACCTTTAAGAATCGAGTGAAAAACCCTTGCTTGATTGGTGCAAATCACCTAGAAATCCTACACTCGAACTAGTGATTAGGAAATGGTACGTATTTGGACCGAACCCTAGAAAATATCTCTTCGTCATAGGATTAATCCCATCCCCAAAGAATTATTAACACAAGAACAATCAACTTCTAACAAGAATGACTTTACGCAACATGCATATAAATCATCCACTCGGTCTTGGCTCATTTTTGGGCATCCACCGAGTACTACTTGAATGCAAGTCCAAGTCACACTTCATCGACAAAATCGACTCAACTCGAATGCTCGTGCACTAGTTCGAGTGGTAGTACTCATGGTCACTACACCCCTTTCAATACCATTCGTAGCTACATGTATATCCATTTACTCATACTGATAGCTTGAATGAAGATACCTTATCAATGTAACGATAGAAATAAATTAGAGTTCAAAAGACAAGTGGTGTAAGCAATATTATATAGTAGAAAAATACAAGTATGCTCTCTTAACGTATCTCCTTTTACCAGGTTTCTTTAACTCAAATTGGTCTACTTGGCTCTTAGTGTTGAACCTAGGATTTGATACCAAATGTAACAAAACACCCATCGTAAAACCCAATAATCAGTGCCATACATCAATGCCTGAATTTCGATTACTACAAAAGACATCTTATCAGAGAAAAAGAAAGAAAGAAAAGAAACAAAACACTATACTAAGGCATAATGATATAATCTCATAATGGAATTATAACATATAAAATACTGAATATACATGAACAGAATAGGCAGAATAGTATATAAGAGACTACACTAGAGGAAGTAATTGATATGTAATTATTAATACAGAAAGTCAGAATAGAATATCTGATACAATAGTCTCATATAGTAACAACATCTGTCATGTACTACTACAATATCAAG
Source organism: Allium fistulosum (assembly GCA_030737815.1). Classification (NCBI taxonomy): domain Eukaryota; kingdom Viridiplantae; phylum Streptophyta; class Magnoliopsida; order Asparagales; family Amaryllidaceae; genus Allium; species Allium fistulosum. The sequence continues at coordinate 245,440,867 of CM060902.1, forward strand.
TGTATGTGTGATATATCCAAGTATCGTCTTCGCCTCCAAAACTTCTACTATGCCATTCAGAGAGTGCATCCCCAAAAGCAACTGACTCCCAAACTACAGAATTGAGTAACCGAGAGTTTTCATGACATAAACAGACAAAGAAAAAATGCAGGTCAGTCATAAAACCAGGTGCTACGTGAGCTATCTCAAAATATTGTATATCAAAACTATATACATATATAAAACTAGAGGCTACAAAGGTAAAGTCAGTATCAATAATATGGATTTGGGATAATCCAAACAGCCCGTAAACAAGTAAAGTTAACCCATCTCAAAGGTAGGGAACCTAACCATACCGTGCTTTTCTCTTGTAGCATACGAGTCAGCACAACTAATGTAATGTAACTGAAATGTAACAACATACTATGATAATGGTAACCCAATATACAAATGCAGGAGCAATATAAACATTACAATATAAGCATATTCTAGGATACACAACAGTTGTATCAACCAACTAACATAACACACACAATATAACGATAAGCGATAAACAGAGAATATAAATTGGTACTCATTATTACTGATGGGTGGAGTCCGCTACGGATGCTAGTCAATTCAATGATCCCTATCTAGATCGAAAATAATTAAATTCAATGCCCTATCTAGGATAAAAAAACAACTAGAGTCAGTGCTAAATTGGACTACAGACATTAATCGCAATCTAATGATTGTTATTGAGAGTCCAGAATAAAAAGATTCATTGCCAAATTGTACCATGGACTTTGACCCGCAACCTGATTGACCGAACTCGTGTAGATCTATATGTGTCCCATATCGAGCATATGTGATATATGACCTACTCTATATACTTGAAATCTTGTCCTCAAAATAAATAGAGTCAGTATCGAATTGTACCATAGACTTCGGGTGGCATCCGGAGTGATCAAACTCGTGTAGATCTCATCGTATGCCACATCGAGCATAGGTGATATATGATCCACTCTATATACCTGAAAACTTTGCGGATCTCGTCGTCCCCATATTGAGCACAAGTGATATTTGATCCCATATTAGATAATCGTCATCACTTACCCCTTAGTCATCATGGATTTCTTAACAAATTCGCGTAATGTCACAACAAAGGAAAACGACGGTCATATCGTATAATATGCTATCAGGACTACAAAGGAACACTGATGTCGTGTGTGTATTTGTGTTTGTGTCAAACATAACATTACATAATTAAATGCGCTTATCACAACGAAGACCGATATCTCATCATCGTCTATCTAAATATGTGGTCAAAACTGAAAGACCAATTGTAACAACTTAGTTTTTAGGAGTAAATAATAATAAATATTTAACTAATTAAGAATGCATTTTTGGAATTTAAAATAAATAATTGGAATTTATTTTAGAATATCAAGAATTTTATAATAAATTTATTAGGGATGAAATTAAATAATTTGAGAATAAATGTTGTTTAATAACTGTGAAGTAAATTAATTTGAAAAGCATTTAAAAATTAGGTTTAAAAATGATAATTGTGAATATCTAAATTTAAATAAGTTAAAAATATTGGAAAATAAGTTCTTAAAATTTTATTGTAATGAGTAAATAATTGAGTGTTGTGAATATAGATTTTTGTTTGGAAAATTATTTTAATTTTTTTTAAAAGGAGAAATAAGTAATATATGTAAAAGAAATAGAAAAGAAAGGAAATATATACATATAGTTTACTTATTTTATCTTTGCTAAATCCCAAAGCCTAAAAACCAAAACCAACGTTACATTTTCCATTTCCAAACACTTCTTTCTCCAGAGTTTTCATCATCATTTATAAATAAAACCAAAACGAAAACTGAATTTGTTTTGGTTTTATCAGCATCTTACCCTAACTCTACTTCCTTTATAATTAAAATTGAATTCAATAAAATTTCTAAGTTGGGCATGAGCTTCTAGACATCGAGGTATGTCTACATTCTTAAGCAATTGGAGATTCGTCAATGTTTTGGGTTTTGGAGAGCGCATGCGATCATAGGAAGGAGCAAGAAGGAGGAAACACAATCTTTAGGTGAGTGTTTTCACCCACAATTCTATGTCTAATCCTATGATTTTAAATATATATGCATGAATAGAAATGATGCTTTTGTGTATATTGTTATGAGCTTTAAGTTAGTGGTGATAATGGATATGAAGGGCATCAGAAATAGGTTGATGGGTGTACGACCTGGAGCGAATTTGCTCCAGGCGATTCTGACCGGTAGACCGGTCATGTCTAACCTGTGCACCAGTGGGAATGTATATGCATGTGTTGTATCATGTGCTATATTTAAAAATGTTTATGCATAGTTTTTGAATTTATGATTTCTCATCTTCTCTATATTGACTCTAATGTTATGAGCAATTCATTGTTGATATAGGTTTGATTAATTATTTAAGGGAATACAGTGATGACATCTTTCCATGCAATTTCATGATATTTCTATTCTTTGTGACAAAAAATCTGAATAAATGGAGTTATAATACCATTTGGGATGGGGCATTCAATAATATTTCTTTGGTTATTCTTTGGACTCGTTATATATAATATTATGTGGATTGAGTTCAGTTTATAAGAAGTCAATGAACGTTTGAGTATCATGTAGTGGTATGGGACGTTGTTGTGATATTTATTTGATTATTCATTGTAAGTAGATGACACTCACATGACAGGAATAGAGTGGATAGTGTGAGGTGATATGTAGTGAAATATGGCTCCGTGCCTATATTTAGCGAGTATGGCTCATTGCCTAACGATGACCAAGACTTCGTTTCTATATGTATTACTTCTATATGCCACTATTACGATGTACTCCCATTATGTATGTTGGAGAGGACCAGATGACTAGAATCCACCCTAGCAGCCTGATCATGGGGTCGTACCCTAAATATGTGACACTATATTATATAGCTTTGTATTACTCCTATGCACACATTTGCCCTTATGTCACCTAGGCCAGCAGTTTGTTACCTATAGGGGGCAAGGGTAGTGTCATGATTTAAGAGTCCTCGCGTTGACGGGCACACCGGTGGATACATGTCACGATGACTTTTGCGGTAACTAAGACTATAGAGACTCCATGTCTTTGGAGCTTGCTTAGTACTATCAGTATCCCTTCTAGAACTAATGGAGTAATAGATTGGCATATACTATTGATAACCTCATTGTATTATAGATATGGGTTTGATGACCCAAATATTTTTATATGTGCATGGCTCTACTTGGGACCTTATGTCTGTCATATAGTAATAGTCTGTCATGATACTTTCAGATAGTTTATATATGAGGAGATGAGATTATACCTGTGATGTATGTCTAGAGTATAGCCGATTCTTAGTATAATGATATGCAGCCTATCTTATTTTACATATATTGATTATGATGTTTTATTTATTGAGATTGAGAGACATATTTGGGCAATGCTTCATGCTATTCTAATTATACTTGGTGATATCTCATTTATCGATATTTCTGTATTTGATGATGATTTTTGGATATGTATGATTCACCCATTTATGTTGATTCTATGATTTCTGATTTGATGTGTTTCTATATGGGTGGTGACATCTTTTGATATCAGAGTTGGTTATTCTTATGGTTTTGAGTTATTTGTGAGATTTGATATTTTAATGATTATTTATGGTATTATATGGATATACCATATATAGATTTCTATATCTATGTTCATATATTGACATGTCATTTGATGATGTGAATATCTCTAGTCATGTTATCTTGTTATTATTCCTTGTTTACTCTATTTACCCATACTATATATTCTTAATTACACATAGTCCGACCTGTGCGTTATTTATGTAATACTCGGGTCAATTCGAGACATTTTAGGTATAGGGACGACATGACCAGTATATGATTTTAGTGACCTTAGAGGAGATTTATGTTAGGATTGTTATATGACATTATTAGGACATTGATTCATTGTATATTCATGATATTGAATTGTATATTGATCATTACATTACTGTGAGATAGAGATCCTTGAGATGATTATTCCCTTATAGTATGATATATTGTATATTATATGTTATCGCTGCGATACTGACTCTACTCTATATTATTTACTGTATATTGTGTATTGTACTATACTAGAAGCACACACATTTATTGTTTTTGTACCAATAGTCTATTTGTATAAGTGAGTTATTTATTTAGTGTTTTAGTACGTATTAGTTTTAGTCCAAGGAAATATTCATGTGTGTACCCCATATAGCCTTATTCTCCGTATTATCTAACAGTATTACTTAGTAATACTCTTGGATAGTATGAGTATAGAGATGGGGTATTCACCAATATTATGTATGACCACTAATATAAGGCCAATACAAGGTACGATCACTAATATACGACTGATATTGGGTATAGTCACTAATATAAGACCAATGCCATTAATTGAAGCATGTCCACCCAAGGTTAAAGCCTAGGGGCACAGACAAACTCCGCTTAATCATACATGCTCACCCAATGTGACCGTGCAACCAATCATTGTATCTGATCATTATTGATCACACACGTATCATGTACATTACATATGGATTCCAAGCTTCGCCTTACTCTTCACTTTCTCGAATAACCTAAAGTCTCCCTCGAAGTCATATAGAAGCCATGCGTCGACTTCAGTCCGAAACCGGGGAAAATTCCCGTTAAATTGTACCCTGCCTGGGCTTTACTGCCCAACCAGTGGACCACCAATGGTTTCCTGTCCCAGGTAGTAAAGCCTAGGCAGTTAGCCTCTAACACCGATTCGAGCTCCATCTCCTCTGTCACAATGCCCAATGAGTCGCCTAATCCTCAAGCTTGCCTCCACCACGTCAGACCTTTCCCAGAGCCCATTGATTGATACTTTGAAAGTGGTTTCTTAAGTATTAGAAAACCGATTTCGATATGGAAAACCACTCTTTTACGTGTAGAGATCTACATGGCGATTCATTCAACCCGGCCTCCTCTCATATGCCAAAACGAACATAGCCAACCTCCTTTCTTCATGTGGTGCCTACGCATGTGCCTATACAAATATTTGTGCACATTAACATGCACAGATGCATACATAACCACACTTACACTACACAAATCATGTTTTAGGCTTTACTGGAGCAATTACTCAACCTGTTGTCCTCTTATGCGACTTAGCATACACGATGGTTGTTATGGCTACATGTGATAGCTCGTAATGTGTTTGTATATGTGTATGGATATTCCCATACCCATATATATTATACACACCAATACACAATCGTTATCAACAATCCAAACAATTCACCAATTCTAACTACAATACTTGAATTTTGTTGATTTTTATTTAACTTCAAATACATGTATATGTATGTTTACTCATACACACATGTAACGACCCGGTATTTTCAACCATTCGCATCCATTATAAGTGTATAGGTAGACACTCATGCCGGAGTTGAATTGCTCAAAATACCGCGTTGTAATTAAAATTTGGCAAATCTCAGAATATACAGTAAATAAATATAATCACAGATCACAGACACAGAGTAAAATAATGCAGCGGAAGTAAAAGAAATAGTAGTTCATGAAGCTACTATATAAATATGTCAGAGTTACATAAGATACAAAAGAAGAAATAGAGTACAACAAAAGTCTCAATAAAATAACCAAGTACAAGCTGAGTAGAACAATGGAATTGAAATAGATAGGACATGACAAGCAGATAATCTCCAGCGATTCAAATCTCCAAGAGAGTGGAAATCCAAATCTGTGAATAACTCAGGCTGACCCGAGCGTAAAGAAAAACACAAAACACTCGAGTCAGGACAATATATACTTATATAATGTAAACCAACTCAAGTGAACTGTAATAAAGGTACAAGTAACTTAGAAGATGCTTGGGACCGCCCATCCTCTAAGGATCCGTTAAACTATCTACTATGTAGTAATATTCGATATTATAATAGTGTCTAAATAAGTAAAGTATAATCATATAGAAAATAGCGTTAAGGGGATGGAGAACCTTAACGCGGTCGGATCTTAAAATCATAATCGTAGTAAAGCTCGATATGGTAGGTGACACGGCACAACTAGGCAATGCCAGGGTAGATATACCAATTACGCACACGGACTGATGGAGCGCATAGCAGCCACTATCGTCCACCTCGAACAACACTCCCAAATCGGAGGATGGCCATCTAATCAATCACAAGTAAGAGTATAATATCGAAGAAATGTGTCCGAGAAGAGGTGCTACCTCACTGGTCCGAGATCGCTCCTGTTTTAGCCACCTTATGCCAACTCACGGGAGTTTGGTCCACGTAACATACCTTAAGAACGTCGCCACCATCCTACTTCATTCTGAAATCTCCACCGCGTACATGGTTGTCAAAGTGGTTTTCGGTATCGACAGAGAGTATGTCCATATCCGATCCCGGTCTCTTTGCCAACCAATCGTTATTATAACCCGTGGTTATAACTTTTAAAAATAATACTTTACTTCAAAATAAAATATCATTTCAAACCATATCTTTATCAAAATAAAGATTAAATCAATTCCAAACCATTTCCATATATTTTAAATTTTCATATCATTTCAAAACTTCATTTCAAATCATTTTAATATAATAAAATATCATATCCTTACAAAACTTCATTTCAAATCATTTTCATAAAATAAAATATCCTATCAGTTCAAATCCAAATATTCAACTTTAAATACCTTTTAAATTCAAAGATATCGTTCATTTACTATCATTTCAAATCACCTTTAAATAGTTTATATTCCAATCAAAATAATTCATTTAAACCTTTTAAAAGTGTAATTATTATAATTTCAAATCAAGTATTCGATTTCCAAAGTTTCAAACCATTCTGAGTTCGTTTACTAAGTCAAAAACCCTAATTATTAAAATTTCAGCATTTCACAGCATTTAAAAACAACTGCTATAAGTTATATTTGAAAACATTTTTAATTCAGCAAAGACAGCACTTAAAACTGCTGTTAAAACTCAGTTTTAGTTGAATTATAGTTCAAAACAGAAAAGACAGCATTTCAGAAGTGCTGCGGTAGTTCAGATTTCAAAACAAGGGTTAAATTTGGTTTCAGCAAAGACTACAGACCATTATAGCATTTCCAGAGAATGCTATAATAGACCTGAGTTCAATATTAGCCTATAAGTTCAATTACAGCAACTACAACATTTCAGAAATGCTGTAATAGCTCTTTTTACACAAATTTAGTTCAAAACAGAATCTATAACATTTCTGAATGCTATTAAAAGTTAATTTCAGGTGTTAGTGTATTTCCAGCAATTAAATAACTTTAATTTAAAACACATAAACATTTTAAAAAATCATATTTTAACATTTAAAATGTTCATTCACATATTATTTAACATATATCTTTTCACAATAAATTTCTTATAATCAAATCCAATTTCAACAATTTACTTAATAAATTTAAGTGTAAAAGTGTCCAATTCTTCACCTTTCAACTAATAAACTTAACACTTCAAATTTAAATTACCATTTCACAATTTAATTTAATTTCCAATTTTTATTTAATTAACTTAAACCTTTAATTAAAACCAAATTTCACATTTCCAAGTCAAGTTATATTTTAAAAGATCGCTTTTAAACATTCATTTATTTAACCACTTAAATTCATAGAAAAATCAATAATACTTTAATAAATCACTTAAATTCAAATTTAATCAAATTATCATATTGACCATTTCCAAATAAAATTTAATATCCATTTTATTTATACAACTTAAATATCATTTTTAACCAAATTCCAAATTTCCAACTTAAGTTATATTTCAAAAACCCAGTTAAACCATTCATTAATTACATTTTTAACACATAGAAAAATCATAATTTCTTTATTTTAAAACATTTCAAAATCTATTTAAATCAAATCTCATAAATTTATAATTTTTAAAATACTTAAAAATATCCAAAACACTTTATAAAATAACCACGAGCCTGTATATAATTTTCTAACTTAGGTCAAGTGATACGGATATGTATCATTTCAATCCGTAGTTAAAAAAAGAAAAATCCGGGTTCTATCATTTCAAACCCGCAATCCCAAGTTAAAATAATTTAAATAAAAATCGTTCAGGCCTATCATTTCAGCCCATAACGATTTTTCCCTATTCTAAAGTCCGTTCGGGTATGTATCATTTCAACCCATAGTGATTCTAATCTACAGGGAACTTGCAGTGTGATAACAGATATAAATAACAGAATAACATTAAATAACAGTAACATATGATATAACAGATGTAATAACAGGTGTGAACATCATATGATAATAATATAAGCATATATAACATGATAATATATTTCTACAGATTCGCAGGGTGTCAATTTACTAGTTATATAGGTACATATTGTCTGGTGAGAATAACTCACAGTTTTGTGCTGGAGACACAACGCCGAATGCACGAATGAGATCCAAACAAGCACGATAACACGATTCAAATAAGAGTGGAGGAGCCAAAGTATCAAATCCCTTGAATACAAGTCAAACAAAACAATATAACAACGATGAGTTTCAAATCAGCTACGATCAAAACTACACTAGAATAGACTGCACAGAATCAAATAGAAATGCTTGTGCCTGCTTTCTACCTCATATGCTTCAGCAATGGGCTGTAAAAGCACTGTAATGGAAGGGTTTTGGATCAGGTTTTGGGTTCAAGAAGTCGTCCATACATAGGAAAGGATGATGCAAAGGTATGTGTGCATGGAACTACAACTATAGGGCAAACAAACATGATTTCATGCAACCAAAGGCCACGGCCAAGGCAACCATAGGCACGGCCGGATCCGTAGGGGGTTAGGTACAGGTGTGGTAGTGGGTTTCAGGTCGTCTATTGGTGGTGGAGGTGGAGTTGGTGGCGGCCAAAGCAAGATATGGAGGAGATAATGGAGTTTATGGCCAGACTAGGCATGTTTGTGGAGTTTTTTTGCAAATTTTTGTGGTATTTCCATCTTTGGGATGCCATGGCCTGAAATGGACAGAGGAGAGGCTGATGTTGCAGCTGTAGATGGAGGAGGTGATGGTCGGTGAAGATGGTGGAGAGTGGGCCAAGCAAAGCTTTGCAAAGAGGGAAGCAAAATCATTGAAATTGTGAAGAAGAGAAGAGATAAAGGAAGCCATTGTTTTTATATTTTATTTTTCTCATGCCGTGAGTTTTTTAGGAGAAGATGAGAAACATATTTCACGTGAATTTGAGGAAGAATTCAAGGCAATGCAAAAAAAAATGGACAGCTACTCAAAAAAATGAAAGGGCAAAGCAAGTGAAAGGTCAAAGTAAATGAAAAGTCACAAGTAATATGAAAAGGTTTGACTCTTTATATTTCTATTTCCTTTAAATTAAAATAAACCATATATATTTCAGTAAATAAAATATAAAAGTGAACAAAATAAAGTAAGAAAGGAAATAAATAAATAAATATTAATTAAATATAATTAAATTAAGAAAATAACAAAGAAAATGTAAATTAGGCTTGAAAATTTGAAAATAAATGAAATGAACTTTTGGGAAAATTGTATGTACATGAAAAATATTTATAAATAAAGATAAAAACATAAAAATAAAATGCATACATAAAAATGAATAAATAAATTTTAATTAAATATAATTTAAATGAAGAAAATCATAGAAAAATGGAAACTAACCTTTAAAAATAGAAAATAAATTCAATGAGCTTTGGAAAAATTCAAACATCACTTTAAAAATATTTAAAAGGTAAAAATATATGTAACATAACATATAATACAATTTAGAATAATATATTACAATTAAAAAGATTATTTATAAAATTTAAAATAAACAATATTGTTAAATAAAACAATTTACATCCAATATTGTAAAAAACATAACTTTCACAATATTATTCGGATTTCAACGAAACGAAAAGTAGTGTTCAAGTTATTACATATATTTTCATAATAAAAGATAAAATATATAATTTCAAACTATTTAAAATTTAAACTTAAAAGTCAAAGTTTGACTATTGACCAAAATTTACATTTTCTGGAAATATTAAATTTAGTCATATTTGGAATTCTAATTCACATCAAAATCAAAGTTTTTATATTTACAATAACAAAATTTATTCTTTTCATAAATAAAGCTTTTAAATCTGGAAAAATCAATTTAAAAATAATTGTAAAATACAAGGTTGTTACAACACACATACACGTGTATTTAGATAATAATTCCAATTATTACTTAAATTTAAACTGCTTTTATTTACTAAATATTTTAAATAAAAGTCAAATATTTTTTTCTACTATTTTGTAAAATTATTCCAATGTTTTATAAAATACTAAACTAGCTTATAAATAATTTTAAGTCTTAATACTACTTAATTTCTTCATAAAAATTAAGTATTCATCTTATAATTATTTTACAAAACCTTACAACCATTTTATAAAATAATTAATTCTCACTATTTTATAAACTCTCATACATAAAATATCTCTTTTATGTTATTTTATAAAATCTCATTCCATTTTATAAAATATCGTTTATATTGTTTTATGAAATCCTCTTCTATTTTATAAAATATATCTTTACTATTATTTTGTAGAATCATATTCTATTTTTATAAAATATCATTTATACTATTTTATAAAACCTCCTTATATTTTATAAATATGTCTTTCAATTATAAAATTATTCCCTTACTTAAATAATATTTATAAGTACTAATTAAGCTTCGTTAAGCCACTAATCACTTTAATAATAAGTGTAGAGCTCATAACTCGCTTAATTAGCTTACTAACTTCATTTTATAAAATATTCCATTATTTTATAAAATCATTTGTTTTATCTCTTAAATAATATATTTATAAATACCATTTAAGCTTCACTAGGCCTCTAATCACTTTAATAATAAGTGTAGAGCTCCTAAACCACTTAATTAGCTTAATAACTTTCCCCAAACGTTCATATATAACTTCAATACAATTATATAATTACTAAATTATATCTATAACACATAATTAAGCCCGAACAATCATTCACAATCAATTAAACAACCCAAAACCAAATCCCAAGCTTACTAACTTTTCGTAACATGGTCTTAAAGGTCTCTAATACATAATATGATGATATAAACAAGTTTACGACATAAACGTAAGCCTAATTAGATTACAAACATTCTCTAAATTACTTCATAATATTTCAAATTAAAAAATAACAAATTAATGAGGTATAACAAGTAAATATGAGTAGAGAATCATTCCACACACCTCTTCTTCTGCAAACTAAGCTCAAAATCACCAAAACCCACTTCTAAGCTCTCTTGAAAGCTTAGATATAAGTCCATACACAACTTCGTACTAATCTCTTGTTGGGTTTTGTAAGGAATTGGATGAGAGGAATTATAATCAATAGATTAGAAGTTGAATATGAAGCAGTTGTGCTAGTGATCTCTTCTAAAAACACAACATCAACGCTGCTATATGTGCACTCAACTCTTCTTGCACATTTTGGGAGATTAAACCAAAGAAATACATTGAATTTAGAGCTATCAATAAATTACGCTTCATGTTCAAGAACAAGAACATGAGAAAAACATAAGGTAGAGGAGAACATGAAAATGCCAGAGACGAGAATCATGTAAACAGGGGGGTTATTCATCAAGATTTAGACAAAGAATGGCAAGATGGAGCAACAATAATAATAGACCCAGATGTTAGATATGTGAAAATTTTGGGCATACTTCAATAAGATGTTAGATTAGATTTGATGAAAAGTATTCAGGCATACAACAAGGCAGTGGCATCAGTCAAAAAAGAATAAGTGCAGACTTAACTTAATTAAATCAAGAAATAAGAATAGGTGAAAATCCAATAAACAACTTCACCACTGAGCATCAAGATCATGCAAGAATTGAAGATGCTAGTGATGAAAACTTGTATCCATATTTAGGAGACACAAATCATGTTACAAGCCGTATCACAAATCTGAATCTGGGAGGAAATGAATACAATGGTAAGAATTACTCATTTATAAGGTAATAATACACCTTTAAACGTTACACATACTGGTAATGCTGAGTTCAAAATCCTCAACATCAGTGCCTTATACCTAAGAAATCTACTTGGAGTACCCCATATAAGGAAAAATCTGATAAGTGTTCAATAATTTTCTAAGGACAATATTGTGTTCTTTGAATTTCATCCAAATCTTTGCTTGATAAAGGACAAGCTCAGCAATAAAATATGCTACATGGTGATGTGCATATGGGGTTATACAAGCTTGACTTGTCAATAATCAATATGTCGAAAGGAGAAAGAAGATGCTATAATGTATCTACAAGCAGTGCAAATTTCAATAAGAATAATTTTGTATTTGATACTTGGCATCATAGAATAGGACAGTAAGATGAAATAATTGTAACCAAAATACTGAATGATAATAAAATCTAACATGTTCATGTGAAATTACCTTATGTCTACTGTCAAATAAACAAAAGTCACAAGCTACCATTCATATTATCATATACTATTTACAGTAATCCACTCAAGTTAACTGTCTCTGATCTATGGGACCCTGCACCAGTAAACTTAGATTATGATATAATTATTATATTTCATTTATTGATGCCCCTCTAGTTAGGTATACTTTGATATACCTTCACAAAACAAAGCCACATGCTTTAGAAATTGTGATACAGTTCATAAAACAAGTTGAGAACTGATTAGGATATCAAGTTAAATAATTTAAGACAGATGGGTAATATAAGTCATTGGGTAAATTTTCCAGAATAAGGGAATCTTACGTAGAGTGACATGCCCCTATAACCTTAAGCAAAATGGCATTGTTGAAATGGAACATAGACATACAGTGGAATCAAGTTTAACACTACTAGCTTAAGCTTCTCTTCCTCTAAAATTTTAGCCTTAAGCATTTTTGACTCCTATGTACCTAATTAAAAGATTGCCTATATCTATTCCAACCAATAATGTTCACTTGAGGTATTAAATAAAGATAAGCCTGATTACAAGCACCTAAGGATTTTGGATGTCTCTGTTTTCCCCACTTGAGAGCTTATAATAAACACAAGTTAGATTTCAGATCCTCTCAGTGCCCATTTTTTAGATATAGCACCAACCAGAAGGGATATATATGCTTGGACAAAAGTGGAAGGATATTTGTGTCAAGACATGTATATTTAATGAGCAAGTATTTCCATTTTCCATTAAGGAAATTGGTATAACAAATAAAGTGCATAAGCCAATGCTGGAATTACCATCCATACCTACATATGTCAAAGAGAAAATTCAATTTACACATGCAAATATAACAGTAGCACATCATTTGCATGATTTGGTGTAGTTAGACATGATTGATCATGTTGGCGTTGAGTTTTTTGGCTAGGGGTCCCACTCTTGAACTATAAATGAATTTTTCTTATACTTTAAAGAAAAAGACAAAGACTCGAATAGAACAAATCATATCGGTACCAACATGATTTGGAGGGGAAATTTTGTCAACAAAGACTAGAAGCTTGGAGACTTGAAAACACACGAAGAAGAGTTGAAGATGTAAGTTCAAAAAACAAGTTGACATCAATATGATCATGTCATTACCGACCTGTTATTGATACCAGGTTTTACTTGTTCTTTATGCTTGAAAGCTTGGATCTAAGATTTTATATGTTCTTCCATGAGATAGCAACTTTAAAGGGCGAATTAAAATATAAATTTTCATCCTTCGGCAATGAAATGAGAACCTTTTTAGGAATTTGATCTCTATTTTTTTTGTCATGAAGTGTTGCTAAACTCGAATTTCAGTGGATTTCTAGATCTGAAAGCTTTGTAATTCGATTGTATTTGCACAAAAACATTGAAATAAAGTTAATAGCGGACATAGGCAATCGACTTAAGGCTGCACCACTTTAAAATTCTCACCCTTCTACTTTTTATTTTTGTTTTCTATTGAATTCGTGTCATTTTTATTTGACTTAAAACCATGAGTAGATCTTTGCGTTTACTTTGGATTTGAAGAGTCCAAAAGCTAGATATAGAGATTATTCATTGAAAGTCTATGGTTACTTGGATTTGAGAAGAATATACTATCAGATCTAGAAGATATGGCCGCAATGAAGACCATATCTAGTGCTATTATTGAAGGTGATACTGAAGGAGATCACCATGTTGAAGATGAAACAACTTAACCATTGATTACTCTATCAATATCTTTATCTCATCCGATTGAAGTCATGTTAAGATCTGAGACAAAGAGGATGAAGCTCTGTATGAATGCAAAGTCGCTAGAATAGCAAAGATCCTAGATGGAACTGATGAGAAGTATTTAGGAGCAGTTGATGGCGTTGGCCCAGTCTTGGTAAAGAGAAAAATGACAAAGGTAAAGTAAAAGCAAAAGGGAAGCGTCATCTTACAATTTTAATGAAAAAAGCTTGTCTACAACAGAATGAAATAAAAGGGATGATAAACAACTTATGTAGAGAGGGGATGAGGCATGACAAAAGAGAGTTCTGAAAGATGGAGGAAATTAGAAAACCTTAAAAGATGTCAGTACTGAGAGGTCTAATCATGTTGGTATCGACATGATTGCTGAAGGTTTGAATTTCTCGAATAGTGAAGAATATTTGGTGGATGTTAATGCTGGTAATGGGCAGGCTACTTCTGCTTAAATGCTAGCGTTCAAATATGCAGTGATGAGATAAACACCGAAGAACCAACTAGGAGAGAATGTATTCCAACAAGATGACGGCAGAGGGTGTCGAGATGAATGATTCCTCCAGAGATAGGTGAACCTAGGTATGATGAAACTAACAGAGAATGTATGCAAAGTCAAATGCTTAGGGATGTTCCAAACAACCACCGTCCAGTTGCCCAAAGAAATAAACAATATATCGTTGATATGGTGAAAAGTTATCGAGTGAAAGCTAGCATAGATGGGATGAGGAATGGGGTTCGTCATCGAGTTGGCCCCGTTCACCAAAAACATCCTTGAAGTGAAGTATCTGAGCAAATTCATGATACTGACTACGTCAACCTACATTGGAATGACATATCCAAGGAAACATCTATTGAAGTACGGATGACTTAGGGACAGTGGTCGTGCAATAGATGATATTAGATATAGGTCTTTTCCAATATTCCTGGATGGAGTAGCAATGATGTTGTTCACTCAGCTCGTGCCGAGGTCCATATCATCATTTGATCAGTTGGCCAAAAAGTTTATGGAGTAGTTCTTGGTCCACACTATGTGACTGAATGATGTGATGTCATTATTTAACGTGCATCAGAGTTCCGGAAAGACTTTGATGAACTTTTGAAGAGATTTAATGTTGCGATTACAAAGATAAGCAACCCTAAAGAGGAGACTGTATTGATAGACCTAATCAATGGGGTGCACCAAAGGATAAAAGTCGGTAGATGGATCAAAAGAAATTAACTGTCTACTATTGAAGAGTTTTATCGAAAGACATTCCAATTTCTGCGCATAGAAGAGGTAGATTTGGACGCTGGACTGGCTGTTGATGGTCAAGAAGGTTCGAGTAGTGTGATGCAGATCAACGTTGCTGTCAAGCAGAGTGGTGACAGTGTCAGAAATGTAACAATGAATGTTGGAAATAACAATAATAAGGCGCTGGTAGCAAAAAGCATGACACCAAGAAACATATGAAGTATACCAGGCCTAGAGATTATACTCCGCCGACTGATATAGTTGAGAACATATACCTTGCAACCCAAAGTACCGAGCAATATAAGAAGCTACCTCTGAGAGAGCAACAGAAGAAGAAAGGCCTTTGGGAAATTATTGTCACTTCCATGAGATTTGTGGGCACAATATGTACTATTATAAGCATTTGAGAGATTTAATCGAATATTTAATATATATATAAAAAAAGCTACAACAACATGTCAGGAAGCTACAAGTTGGTAGGAAAATGAACGATAGATCCCAAGGGTAGCCTATCCAAGGGAACTAGGTTGGATCCAATAGAGAGTGATTAAGATAGCCTACAAGAAGAATTGTGATCAATGCAATCTTCGACGTCTTATAGAGAAACGCTTGAATGAGATGGAGCATTATGGCATCTTGTTGAGGCATGTGCCTCAAGAAACGTATTTTGCTATAGACGATGGGACTCTAGAGAAGCAACATAGAACTGTTAATGATGATATTATATTTCAAAACTGAGATGCTAACGAGGTTCATGCCCCGACACTTGACCCTTTGGTAATTATGGCCTTGATTGGGCCAGCTACGGTGCATCGAGTCCTTATTGATTATGGGAGCTAGTGAATATCTTTTTCAAGAAAACTTTTGATCAAATGCCACTCAATGAGAAGGATTCAAAGCCTTTTAAATCTTGTGTTCAAGGATTTACTAGAGAGGCCATGGAAACTATTGGCTGCATTGAGTTACATGTTGATTTGGGTGATCGATGGATTTTTCGCCTACCATACTTTCATGGGTCGATCGACCCTTGCCAATTTCAAAATTGCACTTGCTACATGGTGTTTGATGATGAAGTTCCCAAATGAGAATGGAGTACAGGCAATATAAGGCAACCAAATAGCTGGCTGGGAATGCCACGTTGTAGAGCTCAAAGAGACAAAGTGGCGAGAAAAGGGAAAAGGTGCAGAGTGCTTCTCTGCATCAAATCTTCGAAGCAATAGAAACTACCATCCAAGCCCTAGCTCGGTCCCAACAGTAAGTTTCTAAACCTATGGACCCCTGAAAAGAGTCAGAGGATGTGAAGGTGGCATAGGCGGAGCTGTTAATCGGCATTCTTATCGATGATGACAGTCCCACAAGGGTTATCAAGATCGAGTCTCAGCTCAACCTGAAGACGAGGAAGAAGTTAGTAGGGTTTCTCCAAGATAACATGGAGGTGTTTGCTTGGACACATTCCGATATCAATATGTATGGAATTTTGCCGAAGATAGCATGTTACTTATTGAATGTGGACCGAAGATACACATCCTATGAATCAAAAGAGGCACAGAATGGAACCAGAGTAGTCTGATGTGTTGAAGAAAGAAGTAGACAAGATGAAGGAGAATTGCTTCATCGGCAATGCACTATACCGAGAGTAAGGCATTCTCGAAGGAAGAAATGGACAAGATGTTGGTAAAGAATGCAAAAAGAAAGTGGTGGACATATATTGACTATTTTGAGTTGAATAAGGCATTCTCGGAGGACTGCTTCCCATTGCCTAGGATTGAGCAACTTGTAGATAGAACAACCGAACATGAACTGTTATCCTTCATGAAAGCATACTTGGGCTACAATCAGATAGCGATGCACGTCCTATATCAGTGGAATACTAGTTCCATCATAGATTTAAGGCTGTATTATTATCGAGTCATGCCATTTGGTATGAAGAATGCTAGAGCTACTTATCAGCACAAAGTAAACAACGTGTAAAATGATTAGATCAGACAAACAATGGAGGTTTATGTGAACGATATGCATGTAAAGTCACAGTGATCAGTGGATTACATTGGAGTTCTCTTAAAGATGTTCAATGTACTTCGATAGTATTGAATAAAGCTTAGTCCATCAAATTGTTCTTTCGAAGTTGCATCGGTAATTTTTTCGGTTTCATTATAAAATCAACTGGCATTAAAACAAACTCAAAAAAGATTTATGTATTAAGAGAGGCCATTTCCCCAAAGACAAGGAGGGGATGGAAAGTTTGAATGGTAAAATTAATGCAGTGAGTCGATTCATCGTGAAAGCGCATATCGATCTTTGATGCCCTCATGAAGGAGAATGGAAAGTTGGCATGGACGAAAGAATATTAGGATGCTTCATAGAATTTGTTGGGTTATATGGGGAGTTGTTGTCAAAGCCTTTGGATGGAGAAGATCTGTTTGTTTACTTAGCAGTGTCAGCTCACACACTTAGTACAACCTTGGTGTGTGAAGAGAGTAGAATCTAAAGGCCACTATACCATCTCAGTAAAAGATTTTTTGGAGTGGAAAATAATTATCACAATATGGAGAAACTAGCGTACTGTTTGTTGATTGCTATGAGGAAGCTGTGACTATACTTCCAAGCTCATTCGTTAAAGGTGTTGACCGATCAACTACTAAGGCGAGTGCTACATCGATCCGATACATTGGGAAAATTGATAAAGTAGAATATCGACTTAAGCTAGTACAAGATAACATATCATCCTAGAAAGACGATTCGAGGAGAAGCATTAGCAGGTTTCTTTACTGAATTCACTATTTGGGATAACGAAGTTGAAGAGGATCGGGTTTAGCTTTCTCAGTGAAAGTTGTACGTAGATAGAGCCTCCGATGAGCATGATTCCAAGGCAGGAGTAGTTCTCATGACCTCGAAAGGACAAAGGATATGTTAAGCTTTAAGACTATAGTTCCTAATGGCAAACAACGAACTGAATACAAAGCATTGATGTGGGACTCAAGATAATAAAGGAACTGAGAGTTAAGATGTTGCATATGATTCGTGACTCTCAATTAGTAGTCTACTAAGTGAAGAAGGGTTTCAAGCTAATGGAGAAGAACTTTCCCCTTACATGGAAAAATCATTAGAACTACTAAACAATATTAAGCATTACACGATACACACATCCCTAGGGAATAAAATATGAAAGCTGATTCACTGGCCAAACTGGCTAGCTCTAGGGACGTGCAACTTTTGGGAATCGTTCCAAGAGAAATTTTGTCAGCTCCAAACATCGACGAGATGGATGTTGATTGGATCTTGAGATTGAGGAAGAAAAGGAGCATTGTATGACTCAAATAAAGGAATATTTGCTAAAGAGGACTCTCTTGCATGGAAGAAACGAAAGACGAAAACTCCCGTGTAAAATACCTTGATATGTAAGGAGTGTTGTATAAGAGAGGATTCTCGATGCCCTTGCTGAAGTGTGTCACTAAATAAAAGCTAAGAAAATCCCTGTAGATGTACATGAAGGAAGTTGTGGAGATTACCTTGGAGGGTAGACGTTAGCAAAGAAGGTTCTTTGTGACAGATACTTTTAGCTAATTGTCGATTGGGATGCGACCGACTATTCTAGGAGATGTGACAAGTGACAGAGATTTGCAAAGATACCATGAGCCACATCCATTAAACTTAGGCAGATGGTTAGTCCATGTTCGTTTACAATTTGGAGGATATATATCATTTGGTTACTAACGATGTTGTTAACCCAAAAAATGGATCAACACCCATATATCAGATGAAAGCACTAGCTCTTTTATAATTAATGTAAAAGAAGTAGATATCCCAAATCAAGCAAGTAAGAATAGCAGAAAAGTAAAAAACACACAATAATTTTTATAGTGGTTCAACGTAATCTCCGGCCTACATCCACTTTAATCTCTTTTATTAGCAGTTCTCTCTCTGGATTACAACTAATTATATCATTTCCAACCACAATCTAGTGGATCTCAGATTTACAATGATGTTTCTAAAGAGTTTGAGAGGTAGAGTAAGGAGTGAAGAAGAAAGAGAAGTCTCCAATGGCAGAGATATTAGATCCAAAGTGAAGAGCTGAAGATCAAAAAAGAGATCTAGCAGAAAAGATCTCCCCTTGGTTGTAGGTATGCTATTATTTATAAAGAAACAGTTTTGTTTCGTCAGAAGTCCACTTAGATCGGTGTCCATATATCAGTCCGAAGTCACTTGAAAAATTGTAGAGTACCACGTGTGTTTGTACCAAAATTAGGCACAACACTCTTCGGAAGTCTTTGAAGAGATAAAATGAAGAAATTAAATGAAAAAAGAGGAATTATCTAACAAAAACTCCAAATTTCAGAAGTGAGAATAATTAAAGTGCAGGAAGACACAAGAGTTTAGAGTGGTTCGGCGTATAGCCTACGTCCACTATGAAATAGTTTGTTTTATTGATCTTCCTTTGATGTTTACAAGTGAATGCAATGAATTACAAGAGGTAACTATGATTTGCAGCAGTGAATCTTGTTGGTAGCAGCAGCAACAGAGTTCAGATCTGGATCTGGTGGAGTCCGGGCGTTGGAGATCTCAAAAAGGAAGAAGAACCCCTTTTCTGTTGGCTTTGGGGGTCTATTTATAGGTGTAGGAGGCTGATATTTCGCTCAGATCTCGGGAGACCCTCTCTGGCACGTGACCAGGCCCGTATGCCCAAGCCCGTGAAGTTTCGGTCCGATTCGTGATCGACACGAGCTGATTTCGACTCACTCAAGATTTTTATCCAATGGAGTCAAAATTTGGCAAGGACATTCTTTAGCATGCACGTGGTCTTCTGTGAAAATTTCATAGCATTTGGACTTGTAGATTGGGAGATATGATCGATACAAAATGGAGTTTTCAACAGGCTATTTCCTTCGACTCGCTTCCTGTTTCGACTCGCTTCCGTTCGACTCGATGACGTGGCACTTGATTCTTACTTTGTCATGGATGTTCCTTCGAGCGAGTCGAAGTAAGTACTTAGTTGAGCGAGTCGAAGCAAGCTTTGGAGAGCGAGTCGAAGCTAGCACAGGGAGAGCGAGTCGAAGCTAGCACTGGGAGAGCGAGTCGAAGCTAGCACTGGGAGAGAGAGTCGAAGTGGCTGCTTTGGATAGTTTCAAACTGGAGCGAGTCAAAGAGAGCAGCTCTGAGGGGCGTGGAGCAAGTCGAAGAGAGCAGCTCTGAGTGACGTGGAGCGAGTCGAAGTTGGCTTCTCTTGAGTGCTGCGAAGCGAGTCGAAGGAGCGAGTCGAAGGAGCGAGTCATTTTTGTCCAATCTTGTATCGCTCATAACTCGAGCATACGAACTCGGATTGACTTGAGATTTGAAACGTTGGCTCCCATGGCTTAGCTTGTCATGTCCTACCAATTTTGACTCGGTCTGGACTCGGACAAAATTCATCGATATCCATAGTGAGCCCGTATATAACCGATCTCTGGGACAGGCCGTCACTGGTTACTAGTCAATTCCTTGGCGTTACGGCCTTGCCAAAAGGTGGAATAACAACGTGTTAACCAAACATGCTATTACCAACTTAAATATGTCAACACCGACATGTTTCCTTAATTCAAAACACTTTGAACTTTCTTGCATCCTTCTTCGTACTTCATTTTGCGGCTTCTCATGTTGTTTCCATCGATTGTTGGTTGATTTTGATGTTGTTCCTTCATTGCTTCATTTATTCTGCCGTTCTAGCTATTAATTCGTCAACTCTTGAAATAGGTCATCGAAGACCCTTGAAAATCACTTGGACACATATGGGAAAGGTAGACAATAACTCATGTGGAGTTGGAGTGGAGGAATATAGGGCAAAAATACGTCGTCACCGACATGAACAAGTCGGCACCGAATACTGTAATTAGTGTATTTTAGGATGTAACTTTTCCAAGCTATTCCTTTTCTCCATCGTGCTTGCCAATTTTCAATTCGTTTCATCCTAGTCTTAATCTTCTAAGTCCATTTGAAAATTTGCTTTGGCTCATAGGTGGGTTAACATTTTCCCCCCAAAGCATGCCTTTCGAATGTAAGGTGTGCTTTGCCAAAGAACAAGTTCCAATAATCAGTCTTTAATAGTTGAGCTCTCCGGCTACCTGCTAATCTTAATTTTGGTAAGTCATTCAATTCCTTCAGATTCTCTTGCAAATCATAGGTCGTTCCAAACCTGCTATAGCTAAAGACTCTAATTTCTACATAAGCGTTGTTTATACATCTTAATCATTCCGATTTTATTCCAAGTTATTACATCACATATCAAAATCATCCCGTGTTTATCTACGATTTATCTATTTTATTCTAAGTATAAGGCGTTCAAATCCTTTTTATCAAATCTGCATCCATTCTAAAGTTCGATCTCTCCGCATCATTTTACATTCAATTTGACGTGCGATCTCCCTGAATTGTTCATGATCCAATCTAGGATTCAATCTCTTCGGACCGTTTAACTTCCAATCTATGGTTTAATCTCTTCGGATTGTTGATCGCCCAATCTAGGGTTTTGATCTCTCCAAACCTTGTTGAATCCGCTTGCTCTCCAGCAAAAGGATCTCAACAACCAAGCTAGCCAATCCGCTCACTCGCCATTGAGGGGACTTACTTTTCATACAAGCCCGTCCACTCACTCTCTAGCAAGGGATCATGCAATCTGCACTCTGGTCCCGTCTCTTCGGATGGGACTTAAAGCGATCAATATCGTACAAGTCCATCCGATCACTCTTTAACGAGGGGACTTGCACCTTGCACTCTGGTCCCGTCTCTCGGATGGGATTTAAAGCGATCAATATCCGTTATCACATTCAATGTGGATTTTCTTAAAGTCAAATATTCAAATCAAAGCAAACAAGCAGAAGTCCTAATTATCCATCCCAGACATCCGACTTAAAGTGTGCTTAGGGACCAATCTAGGTCCCGTACACATGTAAATGGTCCTAGGTTATTATTGTCCTGAATAGTCCACCATACATCCGACTTACAGCATGCCTAGGGACTAATCTGGACCTCAAACATGTGTAAGTAGTTGAGGTTATTATTATCCTAATTATTCATAGCAAGAGAAGCAAAGTAAGGGAGTCGAATCTGACTCCCGACCATCCTAATTGTGGGATTTCGAGTCTCGGACCAGATCCATGATTGTTCCTAGACGCGTTTGCTGCAGATGGTGGTTGCTCTGGCCATACTATTGCAGTTTGGTTCCTCACATATTGTTGCAGCTGGTTGCTCTGAACCAGTTCTTCCATCAGATTAAGAAGGTATCGGCACTCGATCGTTCCATGTCCCTCCAGCTCATAGAAGATGCAAAACTTTCTAGATCTTTTCTACTGATCAGTGGGCTCTCTTCTAGTATGCTTTCGATAGGGGATCTTCCATAGTGTCTAGATATATCCTATCCAGGGTCTCTGTTAAATCGACATAGGAGGAGAATTTCGGCTCCCTCCTTTGTCGTTTTGGTTCCCCAAAGTCATCATCAGCTCTTCTTCCACCTTTGTCCTTTCAGTTTCCTGCTTCAGATAGTCCTATATCATCCACACCATTAATTTCAGCATCCTCAGCTTCGGCATCTTCCTGGTGCAAATATCTCTCATCTTCATGGTAGAATTCTACAGGATCCATCGGTGGATCCTTTTCCAGTGCAACTTTGAAGTCGGTCTTTCTTGCGACTCCAAACATTGTCACCATTAAGGTTATTGATGGATCCGGCTTATCGACTGTGGATGTTGCATTAAATTTTGTCAAATAGCTTCTCAAGGTCTCTTCGAGCCTTTGTTTATGCATGATAGCGTCATCACATTCTTCGATTGTGAGACGTGAACTTTGAACTCTCTCAAGAACTTACTCACCAAACTGGTCTATGTGCTTATAGACCCATTCTCCAGTTATATAACCCACATCGCCGCCAAGTTCGTCAAGTACAATGGGAAGCATCGCCCCAATACTTCCTCAGAAGCACCCAACACCTTCATATGTCAAATGAATCTCATCAGATGAACCATCCAATCCGACTTTCCATCATATATTTCCAGCATCGGAAGCTTGAAATGGGGAGGATTTCTCACATTCCGGATATTAGAAGTGAATGGATTCCTGTTTACATTTTCCAAACTCTTATCTGTGGTCCATCTCTAACTATTCTCCTTGCCAATCCATCAATTCGGTTTTCATCATTCAATGATGGTCTTCATCCAAAAGCGATATCCTACCCCTTGCTCTTATGGAGGAATTCCGGCACGTACTCCCCCTGGTTCACATTAGCGTTCTAACTTGCTCCTCTAGTTTCATTTACCCTCTGTTCCTTCGAAGAGGTTCTGGCACATATTCTTTCAGTCGTTGCCTGTTAACATTCTGATTTGCGTTTCTAGCTCCAGCATCGTTTTCTCCTCGCATTCCAACATGTTCCAAGTTCATGTGAACGTTGCCCCCAGGTATAATTGTCTTTATACCGAGTTGTACTATTGGTGGAGGCATCGCTCCAGTTTGCTCTGCTCCAACTCTATGTGCTCTTGCATTAACTCCTAGTCCTTGGTTCTGAATTTCTACGACTCTTGCTATTCCTTGTTGTCCCATCATTTGGAAAAATCCTTCAAGCATTTCCTATTGTCGAGTCATTAATCCATCTTGCATCTCCTCCATCATTTTCTCAATCTCTTCTCTAATCACGTAGATAGATTGATGAGAATATGAGGACACCACCTGGCTGCCCCCATGTTCTGTTGGCTTGCTCTAGCCTTAGATCTAGTGTTAGGCCTCTTCATCTTCTTCAAATCTCAGATTCAAGCTTTAAGTCTTTAGATGGTTCTTTGTTCTTAGTGAAAGCATCAAAATGTTAACCCAAAAAATGAATCAACATCTAGAAATCATATGAAAGCACCGATTCATTTATAATAAATGTAAAAGAAGTAGAAATCCTAGATCACGCATGTAAGAATAGCAGAAAAGTAAAGACCACACAATAATTTTTATAGTGGTTCGATGTAATCTTCGACCTACGTCCACTTTAATCTCTTTTATTAGCTGTTCTCTTCCTGAATTACAACTAATTATATCAGATCTAACAACAATCCAGTGGATCTCAGATTTACAATTATGTTTGTAAAGAGTTTGAGAGGTAGAGGTAAGGAGTAAAGGAAAAGGAGAAGTCTCTCATGGCACAGGTATTAGATCCAAAGTGAAGAGCTGAAGATTAGAGAAAAGATCCAGTAGTAAAGATCCCCCTTTGGTTGAAAGTAGGCTGGTATTTATAGAGAAACAATCATGTTGGGTCAGAAGCCACTTGGAGTAGAGTCTAGAGATCGGCCCGAAGTCAATTGAAAAATTGTAGAGCACCATGTGTTAACCAAACATGTCGGTGTCGACTTAAACATGTCAGCACTGATGTGTTTCCTTAGTTTGAAACACTTCAAACTTTCTTGCATCCTTCTTCCTACTTCATTTTGCGACTTTCCATGTTGTTTCCATCGATTGTTGATTGATTTTGATGATCGTTCCTTCATTACTTGGTTTATTCTGCCGTTCTAGCTGTTAACTCTTCAACTCTTGAAATAGGTCATCAAAAACCCTTGGAAATCACTTAGACACATATGGGAAAGGTAGATAATAACTCGTGAGGAGTTGGAGTGGAGGAATATGGGGAAAATACATGTTGTCACTGACACGAACAAGTCAGCACCGACTTGTGTAGTTAGTGTATTTTGGGTTGAAACTTCTCCGAGCAATTTCTTTGCTCCATCTAAACATGCTTTCCAATTTTCAAGTCATTTCATCCTCATCTTAATCTTCTAATTCCTGTTGAAATCTGATTTGGATCAAAAGTAGGTTAACAAATGTCGAGAGGTGGAGCGAAATATGCAATTGTGGCTATGGATTACTTTACAAAATGGGATGAAGCGGAGTCATTAACAACAAGTTCTTCAAAGAAAGTGATCAACTTGTAGTGAAGACAATTTTTGCACATTTAGAGTTCCACAGAAGATAATCACTGATAATGGAACTCAATTCGAGAGTGTCGAGTTTAAAGAATTATGTGATTAGTACCGAATAGAGAAGAGTTTCTCAGCCAAAGGCTATTGGATAGTTAGAGGCAGTGAATAAGATCATTAAGTCCATTATTTAGAAGAGATTGAAAAGTGACAAGGGCAAATAGGTTGATGACTTACCACTTGCATTGTGGGCTTACCGGATGACCCACAAGTCCATGACTACCATACTCTGTTTGCTTTGGCCTATGGAACTAAGGCCGTGATACTGATCGAATCTAAAGTCCCATCACATAAAAGATTTCACTTTGAACCCAAAATGAATGAGGAACTCTTACTTGAGTCCCTTCAATTAGTGGAAGAAAAATGCAAAGAGGCCGTTTTGAGGGAGTTGCTCACCAGATAAGTGTAGCGAAGAAATTCAATGCCAAAGTCTAGAAATCGCGCCTTTGAGATATGCAACCTCGTTTTGAAATGGTTCTTTCCTGGTATGTGTGCACTTGGTTTGAATTGGGAAAGTCCCTACGTGATTACACAGAAAGCTATCAATTGTTGATGGGACTGTTATCCCACCTTTTGGCAAGGCCGTGATACCAAGAAGTCGACTGGAAACCAAAGACAGTTCTTCCCCAATACCAGTTATATGCAGGTCCACTATGGATGCTAGTAAATTTTGTCCGAGTCCGGATCAAGTTACAATTGATATGACACAACAAGCAATGCCATGAAAGCCAATGTTCCAAATTTCAATCGAAGTTCGTATGCTCAAGATATGATCGATGCAAATCAAGCAATAATCTCATTTGCATCCATCAAGTAATCATCGGATCGTAACCACCCAGGAACATTCCACTTCATATCCATCAAAGGGAAACCTCCTTCATATCGATCTTGTTCGAATCCATCAAATGCACATGGCTTCGTATCGATTGGGTGAGCACTAGTTCGTATCCATCAAATGCGCATTGCTTCGTATCCATAATGTGAGCACTTGGTCGTATCCATCAAGTGCATGCCGCTTCGTATCCATCACGTGCACTTCAGTTCGTATCCATCATATTTGCTTTATTTCGTATCCATCAACAAGTCACGTTTCGTATCGATCACACCAACTTAACTCGTATCGTTCTGTTAACCTATCGATACGAGGCATACCATTAAAGATAGCGATATGAAGAACGCATTCAGTGATCCATACGAAGCAACTTCAAATCATCGATATGAATGAAGCCACACCTATGGATACGAAGCAAGCATGTGTGAAGTGATACGAAGCAATGTGTATGTGAAGCGATACGAAGCAATGTATACGTGAAGCAATACGAAGTGAAGTACAGGAGCGATACGAATGGAAAAGCAATGGATGGATACGAACAAGGCGCATTCAAGTGAGAGACTCGGTCACTCGGCATAAAAAGTGGATCGTTCCTAAAAGTTAGCGCCACATCATCAGGCATCACGTGTCCAGAAGCAATGCGAACATATCGATGCGAACAGAAGCGATGCGAACTCAGCAGCCCTCAACAAATTCAAACTTGCATCGATCATAACTCAAAATCTACAAGTCCAAATGCCACCAAATTTTCATAGGAGCTTGCGTGCAACCTCAAGAATATTCATGATCGATCTTGGCTCGATTGGGCCAAATCTTGATCGATACGAATTTCATTCGTATCGATCACGGATCGAGTCCAAACAACCGAGGATCGATCACGCGGGCCCACCCACGTGGGAGAAGAGGTCTTCCGAGATCTGAGCAAGATATTTGCTGCTTACGCCTATAAATAGTAGCCCAGGACCTACTAAAAAGGGACTTTTGGCTCTTCTACGTCCAGACTCTGCCAAAATCACTATTGTACTCGAATTTTACTATTGTAACTCGTTGTAACCAACAAGCAAAAATCAATAAAAGTCAGCTAATTCATAGTGGACGTAGGCTATACGCCGAACCACTCTAAATCTGTGTGTTTCTATGTGATTTTCTTGTTTATCAATTGGCGTGTTTGTTAGATCTTCCTCATTTTCCATTTATATTCTTCATTTTATTTCTTCAAACACATCTGAAGAGTGTTATGCCCAATTTTGGAACAAACACTTTGGTGCTTTCATTAAGAGAACCCAGTTTTCTCCTGCTCATTGGATCTACTACCGATATCGGATTGCAAGAATCTAAGGAGAAGATCCAGATTTCAAGTTCAGAAGTTCTTCCATCCTATTCAGATTTGCACCAAGTCTAGGAAAGAGCTTCGCTATCCATCATGGTCAAAACTAAGACTACTTCAACAACTGAAGATCGAGAAGGACGGGACAGACAGAACCCCACACAACTTCCTCCTACCAATTAGAATGTCGCCGGACCTTCAGATCCATAAGGTCATGTCACCAGGGAAGAATTTCAATTGCTAATGCAAGAGCTGACTAAAAGCCGCCAACAACTTACTCAGCAACTCCATGCTAACACGGAATTGACCAATCAACAGAATCGTCAATGACGAAGGAGTTCCAGAAGGGATCAGGCTTCCTATTCATCCACTGAAAGTTCAGCCGCTTCTGACTTTAATCACTGATCCACGCGCCCCCGGCTGGACGGAAGCTATACACAGGCTGTTGGACATCAACGCACCTTGAGTCTTGGGCAACTTAGAGTTGGCCTGTCAACTAGCCATCGGACCAGACCTTCCTCCCAAGGAGGTACTGCTCCCTATCACACCACTGACAACTGCGCTGCTACCACCGCTGCCATTGATTTGGGAGTTGATGCCCGAAACCGGACAGATCCGAACTGTCGCCAACATGAATATACTCCTGAACCGTATGTCCCCGAGAACCTAGAACCAAGGAGGCAAGATACGGACCGTCGACCACGACCGGTCCATCCTCGCATTGTGGAACCCGACCACACCTTGGCCCAGCATGCTCAAAATGTCCAGATGCTAGACATCCCGACGATGATACGTCAGATGATCCGTGAAAGTCAGGTTCTCACCAACGACGATTGGGAATCTCCCGGAGTCATACCCCTTTCAATGATGATATACTATGCTGAACCTCCTCGGCGATTCAGGATGCCAACTTTACCCGTTTATGAAGGGAGCTCTGATCCTAATCAGCATATTTTAAAAAATCAATGGTTGATGAATGCAGCACGAGTCGATGATGTAGTTAAGTGTCGGAGTTTCCCGATCTCCCTAGGAGGTACTCGTTTACCACCCCGATCTATCTCATGTTTCAACTAGTTGGCTACAAAGTTTGCTGAACAGTTCCGCATGCATGTCACAAGGCTGAAAGATGTTAACACCTTGTCTAGTGTCACTCAAGCTCCCGGAGAGACACTTAGACGTTATCTGGAGAGGTTTCATGCCGCATGCGCTGAGATTAGTAATCCCAATGATAACTCAATTCTGATGCCATTAACTAAGAGGATCGATCCTGATTCCTAATTCGGCAATTGGTTGGCCAGAAAACCTCCTGCATCATTGGACCGTTTCTATTCTAAGGCAGCCCAGTTATTGAGAAGGGAGGATGCGAAATAGTCTAGGAAAAAGGATGACCCAGGACCTAGTGTGGAAGGAATCCAGAGTAATGTTGCTATTAAAAAAACCGGGGAGAGTTCTGGAAAGGTGCAATTGAACATACAGAATAAACAGAATCAACAGAAAAGTAATGTAAATCAAAACAAGAAATGGGATCAGAATCGTGGGCCACGACATAGGGCTCCTATGTTTGGCAATTATACTCCTTTAAATACGTCGCTGGAAAATGTGTATTTACAGACCTGCAATACTATTCAGTATAAGAAACCTGCTTCGAGACAATCAACGGAAAAACATATTCAAACGGCGAAATTTTGCAGATTTCATGATAGCTATGGCCATAACACGATTGAGTGCCGTCATTTATAGGATATTATTGAGAAGTTGATACATGAGAGAAAGTTGGAGTAGTTTGTGCGGGCGCCGCAGTCAGGAGGTGCGGTCCCATCGAATCAAAACCATATACCAAATCAGGCAAGACTGGAGGAACCCGCTCGTACTGGCGGGAGGTTGGTGATTAATACTGTTAGTGGTGGTCCTCATCCAGCAGACCGAAGCTGGAAGGAAAAGGAGTCGTATGCCAGTTCTATTAGGCATGCGAGCTTCGAATGTTGTAGTAATTTGGAAGACGGGGCTCCGGCTAAGCAACAGAAAACGATGACAGACGACATCGTATTTTGAGACAGGGATGCCGATAGGGTCGAAGCCCCAACCATTGATCCACTTGTCATATCAGCTCAAGTAGATCCTGTCTGGATAAAGAGGATCTTAGTGGACAGTGGAAGCTCAGTGATCATATTGTTTAAGAGAGCTTATGATCAGATGAGGATGGAAACAAAGGATTTGAAGCCTTG
Source organism: Allium fistulosum (assembly GCA_030737815.1). Taxonomy (NCBI): domain Eukaryota; kingdom Viridiplantae; phylum Streptophyta; class Magnoliopsida; order Asparagales; family Amaryllidaceae; genus Allium; species Allium fistulosum. Next base: position 245,470,690 of record CM060902.1, read on the forward strand.
TCAATCTCGCATTCATGGTTTCAATGAAAGTGCGATAATACCCACCGGCATGGTATAACTACCAGTGGAACTGGGAATTGGAGAGCGCCGGAGAGTTCGGATATTATAGTTTGTTGTGTTGAATATAGACTCGCCATACAATGCTTTCTTGGGCCGACTGGCCCTAGCCGAGTTTAGGGCTGCCATTTCCCATTGGTGTCTGACTTTAAAATTCCCTACCGACAATGGAGTTGTCGTTCAGGGAGACTAGGCTGCTGGACGAGCCTGTTATTTTGCTAAGCTACGGGAGGCGCAACGAAAAGAAAAATGAAAGAGCGTAGAGGAAACACTCTGCGTCCGCTTTACTGAGAATTGACAATTGACGCCTGGGCCAAGACCCGGGCACCCCAACCAATTAGCAAGGGATCTTGACCCAAGAGATACCGAAAGTGAAGAAGAAAGTAAAGACCGTCAAGCTTCCCCGACCGAGCTGACGATCGATGTTCCCATCAATGATAATGACGATTCTAAAATGGTAAAGACTGGATCTCAGCTAAGCCAACAGATGTAGAAGGAATTGGTTGAATTTCTCTGGGCAAACCTTGATGTGTTTGCCTGGACGAATTCTGACATGTGTGGAATCTCCCCGGACATAACGAGCCACACATTGAATATTGACTCGCGGCATATCCCGATCAAGAAAAAAAAGGTGTGGTATGGATCCAGAAAGTTCTGCCGCCCTTAAGGAAGAAGTAGAAAAGCTCAAGTCAAACGGGTTTATCCGAGATGCATTATATCCGCAATGGGTGTCCAATCCTGTACTTGTCAGAAAGCCTAACGGGAAATGGAGAATGTGCATTGACTACTCAAACTTGAATAAAGCTTGCCCCAGAGGCAGTTTTCCACTTCCTCGAATCGATCAGCTCGTAGACTCAACGGCTGGATATGAACTCTTATCCTTCATGGATGCGTATTTCGATTACAACCAGATACCCATGCACTTTCCCGATCAGGAGCATACTAGCTTCATCACCGATCTGGGACTTTACTTCTACAAAGTCATGCCGTTTGGACTCAAGAACGCTGGGGCAACCTACCAAAGGCAAGTTAATCGAATGTTCGCTAACCAGATCGGAAAAACCATGGAGGTATATGTGGACGACATGCTTGTGAAGTCGCGATTTTCCACTGATCATATCAAAGACCTGGAATCGACGTTCAACATCCTCCGAGAATATAGAATGAATCGAGGAATTGAAGCCAATATTGAGAAAATCTGGGCAATCAGAAATCTTGAGACTCCGAGGACTATAAAGCAGGTTCAGGGTCTCAACGGAAAAGTAGCAGCATTAAGCAGGTTTATTTCAAAATCCACCGACAAATGCATTCCCTTCTTCGATCTGATCAGGAAAGAAAAATGAAATTTTGAATGGACTACAGAATGTGAGGGCGCATTCCAAGCACCGATTAACCACGTCTCCACACCACCCATTCTGTCAAAGCCTATTGATCACGAAAGATTGTACATCTACTTGGCGGTGTCAGAAAACGCAATCAGTGCTGCCCTAATTCAGGAGAAAGATTGGATACAACGACCGGTATATTATATTAGCAAACAACTAACCAGAGCAGAGAGAAATTATCCGAAGTTGGAAAAGCTGGCTTATTGTCTTGTCATTACCTCAAGGAAGCTCCGTTCGTATTTCTAGGCTCATCCTATCACCATTTACGTCGACCAGCCATTACGACAGGTCCTTACGTGGCCTGAGACGTCTGGTAGGTTACTCAAATGGAATATCGAGCTGAGTCAGTTCGACATCGTTTACACACCATGGCGAGCCATTCAAGGACAAGTCCTAGCGGATTTCATCGCTGAATTCACTATCCCGGAGGACTTGCCCGAAACCAGTGAATCTCCAAAATATATCTTGAAGCTACATACTGACGGTGCATCAAATGACCGCTGCTCAGGCGCCGGAGTTGTACTTGAAATTCCTGAAGGCCGATCTATATGCTATGCTTTAAAGTTCGATTTCCATGCAACTAACAACGAGGCTGAATTTGAAGCCCTGCTCGCCGGATTGAGACTTGCTAGAGATTTGAGAATTATTGCTGTAGAGATTTACTGTGATTCACAATTAGTCATGTGTCAAGTCGAGGAACGTACCAGGCCAAAGACCGAACGCTGGCTGCTTATCTTGCTCGGGTTCAGGAAATATTGGACCAGTTTGATTATTATGCCATTTATTGCATACCTTGAGAACGAAATCAGAAAGCCGATTCCTTAGCAATGTTAGCCGGTACCGGTGAGGCACAGCAAATGGGACTCGTTCCCGTGGAGACATTATTTTCCCCGAGCATCGATTAGATGGAGACCGATTGCATATTTGTAGTCATTCCCGATATGGAGTCATGGATGACTCCATTCAGAAACTATCTCGAGCATGGGACCCTACTGAAGCGCAGGAGTGAAAAAAGACAAGTTCTTCGAAAGGCTTCACGATTCACCAGAATGAAGTCATGTATCGAAGAGGGTACTCTGTCCCTTTACTCTGGTGTATCACCCATGATGAAATCAAACAAGTATTGCATGATGTACATGAAGGAGAATGTGGCGATCACACCGAAGGGCAAGCTCTTGCCAAGAAAGTGCTCCGATATGGATATTATTGGTCGACTGTAAATCACGATGTATCGGATTACGCCAGAAAAATGTGACAAATGTCAAAAATACGCTCGGATTCCAAGAGTCCCACCTACCAAAATAACTCAAATGGCAGTCCATGGCCGTTTGTAGTATGGGGCATTGACATTATTGGTTCTCTACCTCTAGCCAAAGGTGGTGCAAAGTACGCCATCGTCGCAGTTGATTACTTTACCAAAGTGGGCAGAAGCTGAACCCCTTGCTACTATGATAATGAAGAAAGTGATAAACTTTGTTGTACGCAACATTATCTGTCGATTTGGTCTCCCACATACCATCATCACCGACAACGTAGCACAATTCGACAGTGTTGAATTTAAGAATTTTTGTCAACGATTCCACATTCAGAAAAAGTTTTCCACAGTTGCACACCCTCAAATGAATGGACATGTCGAAGATGTTAATAAAGTTATAAAGTCCATTCTGAAGAAACGACTGGAAAAGGCCGGGGGAAAATGGGTCGATGAACTTCCTATGGCTTTATGGGCTTATCGGACGACCCATAAATCCTCCACCGGCCACACTCCATTATCTCTTTCCAACGGTTCAGAAGCCATTATTCCAGTCGAGATGGAAGTACCTTCTCATCGTGTGACTTATTATTATCCAAAAACGAATGCTATATTACTAGCCGAATCTCTGGATTTATTGGATGAGAAGCGAGAAGAGGCTGATTTGAGGGTAGCCGCATACCGAAGTCGAGTCGCCTGATTATACAATGCCAAGGTCCGACCCCGAACCTTCAAACTCGACAATCTCGTCCTTAAGAGAATTTATCTGGTTCCTTCACATATGAAGCCAACGTGGGAAGGGCCGTATGTCATCAAACAAATGCTCGGAGATGGCACATTTAAATTATCGACCGTTGACGGTCTTACTCTACCGAGAGCCTGGAACAGCGAGAGTCTTCGTCGCTACTACACATAACAGGCTCTGTTTATTTATTTAGTCTACTTTTCATTTGCAATTTGTTTATGCATTTCAAAATTTGAATTTGTAATAAGGCAACTGACTTTGCCGTATTTTCTTATTTCAACAATAAAATGCAATCTCTTCGAGCCAGAGCTATGATTTTTTGAAATGCGTCATATGACCATCACTATGCACGGAGAGCTAAGTTCCACCATACGGTGAGATTTATTCAAATAGGGAGTGACCGTGATATGACCGGTCACTCACTAAGTGAAACCCGAGCTCGGGGGCAAGTCATCACACTAAAATCAAAAAAGGATTGATACACGACAATCCTCTAACTAACTATGGATTCCCAGAGTGCGAACTGGAGTATAAACTTACAAATGCAGTTTCGAAGAGGGTGGATCCGTCCACCTAACGACTTCGCCCGTATTCAAACCAAGTTCGAGGAGGATGGGCCCATCTATCTAACAACCTCACTTGTTAACTCAGGGTGGATGTGAGTCGACCATCCACGATCCTGATAGATCCGTCGTTCCCGGAGTTTGAACGAAATCCTAAAGCATAAACAGATGTGACTGACCATCTGTCGGCCAACTCCAGATTCCCAGAGTGCGAACCGGTGTATAAACCTCAACCAACTCCGGATTCCCGGAGTGTGAACCGGAGTATAAACATCAACTAACTCCGGATTCCCAGAATGCAAACCGGAGTATAAACCTCAACTAACTCGGATTACCAGAGTGCAAACCGGAGTATAAACATCAACTAACTCCGGATTCCCAGAGTGCAAGCTGGAGTATAAACATCAACCAACTCCGGATTCCCAGAGTGCGAACTAGATTATAAACATCGACTAACTCTAAAATCTCCGGAGTGCAGATTGAAGTGTAAACACAAACCGGGTGTGAAGCGACCACTCGTAAGACAACTTCGAGTCCCTAGAGCGTGGACAAAGTTCTAAACATCAAACGAGTGTGACTGACCGCTCATGAAGTAACTTAAGTCCCCGAAGCGTGGACATATCTCTAAATCTCAAGCGGGCATAATCGACCGCCGGCGAACAAGTGCAATCCCCAGAGTGTGGATGAAATTACCAATTGATGAGCAAGTGTGGTCCGACTACTCGAACTCGTCTTGTTTCAACTTCTCTTCATAATGTTAAGATCGACGTGTTAAAGGAAAACAGTGATTGCTAACCAATATTTTCAACTTATCCCCGGAACTGGGGGTAGAACTTAAGTACCACCCACTGATTGAGACAGTGCAACATCGGAGTTCGACTTAACGCTCGATCGTGACTCGAAGCCGTAACTCCGGAACTTAGCGACTAAACCCAGGCCCAAATCCAAGGACTAAAACTTCACAAGTGTATTGAATGGAAGTTTAAGCGCTGAAATACTTTAACAAATGAACACAAACTATGGTGAAGACAAAATAAAATTTTATTTCAAATATTCTTTGGAAGAGAAGGATAAGTACGAAATTATTCCAAAAATCCTACTAGCGGGGGCCGAACCCACATTTGTACACGGCCTACAAAAGTAGATTCCTATCTATCTACCAAAAATGAGCCGAGAAGAAATTTTTGTTCTCTCTTTTTCCTCGGCTTCTTCTTCGGCGTCAACCCGCTGGAACTGCCACTTGGCTGCCTCTTTGAGCCCTTGCCTTTTGGCGGCTGATCTCTAATCGGGGGCATTATATTAACTTCTTCCTCCGAACTCACATGTATTGGAATGCTTCCTAAAGGTAGAGTCGGAGGGATAGGATCAATGTTAGAAGGCGGAGGAGGCACACTTGTGTCAACGACCGTGCCACCAGGAAAAATCATAAGTAAAGGAGCTGGACCAGGGCCCGCCATCCCACCTCCAAAGCTACTAGCCCGCGCAGCTGCTTCCATCTCGGCATTAATTTCGTCTATTATCTCCACTTCGTGAATTGTTTGGGCATCGCCGGGAATGCTAGCAGTTGGGCCCGAAGAGCTGGTCACTGGTGCGCTTCCACCCATGACAAATGGCAGATCAACAAAAGGGTCACTGTGATAATCGAGAAGTTCCTCCATCATTTGTTCATCAAAAGTAAGCGTTCTCCCTTGTGGTCCGTCGGTTGCTGCAGTAGCCGTTGTAGTAGTCGCTTCTGTAATAAGGGCCTCCTACGCATGTTGTGACTCTTACGTTACGGGGGGCATAGTCGATGTAGCTCATATCACTGAATAGAGACAAAGAAAAAAGAGTTAGCAATTACTTCAATCAACACTTTCGACTTTGAATGAACACAAGAAATGTTCAGAATACCTTCCTCAGAATGCCTTGCAGGCGAAGCTGGAGAAGCTTCAGTGATGTGCTCACGGGCAGGAGACAACCGCGGTTGATCGGGATTATATGCAGGAACAGGCTGAGGATCAACCGCAGATGCAGATTCAGGCAGGGTTGGCATAAGAGTTTCAGAACCCACATCATGGTGCTCAACACCAGAACCCTCTCCAACTTCCGAATGCTAAGTGCCAAGTTTCTCCTTTTCATATGTGATCATGATATCATGGAGAACTTTTCTTTCATCTTCACTCAACACCCGGTTCTCTAGTTCGAATTCATCAATTGCTTCAACTTGGTGTTCTGCCTACTCGTCTTCCACCGAGCGACCCTAGGCACTATATAAGTGTGATGGATAGTTATCGAGCCAGGTTAGGTTTCGGCGCTTCAAAACATTGGCGTTGTATGTGACAAGAAGATCTTCGATATTAGCCTCCAACCTGGTCTCTACCATCTTCACTTCATTTTCGACCCTGGCCTCAGCTTCTTGAATTTTAAGTGCTACCGCAACCCTCTCATTCCTAAACACCGTGTCCTATTCACACGCTTCCTGAGCTGCTTTGTTTGCATCGTCTTTCTCCTTGACGATTTCAGAAAATTTGGTCTTAAGCTCCTCAAGCTCCTTTAGCGCAGCGTCCCTTTCAGCCATAATAGTGGTGTTTCGGTGGCCCATCTCCTCAACCAAGGCAAAGTGCATCTGTTGCATCCTTTCCATAGACTGATTTTCCTCGTCGGCTTTCTTATTGGCCTCTATTTCTGATTCCCTGGAAGATTCGGCCTCATTGTTAAGCACTTGTATTATACGGTCTTTTTGAGCAAGATCGGTTTCTAATTTCTCAATCATTTTCGCCCGCTCGAAGGCCACCGCCGATGCTTTGTCTGCGGTCTTCATCCACTCCCGATATTGGTTGTAAACATCATGGATATAATCATGCATAGTTTGTTCCGCCTCAGCTGGAAAACTCTTTAAATGCGAAGGGAAGATGAAGTCGTAAAAACAAATGTTTGGAAAGTCTTTTTTCAACTGGGCGATTCTGATCGCTCTTCCACCAGTGGGCTCGGTGACAGCTTGCTCAGTGATAGTGGGAGTTTCTACCTCGGTCGTACGGCGCTGTGAATCAGACCTTTGTACTTGAGAAGGCGGCCTTTGGCGTGAAGGTTACAAGGGTTGTTTGCCATGGCCGGAAGGTTGTGTTGGAGCTCGAGGAGGCAGAAAACGTGACCAGGATCGATGTCTATATTCTCTGTCTCTGTCCCTCTCCCTTTCATAGCGCCCCTGACTAGAATAACCGCGATCGCGGTCTCTATCGGCTTCCCTTCTACGGGACTCGTAATATGAACTATATGACTGGCATGCCGAGCGAAGGCTTCCTAGCATAGATTCTCGCCTTGTCATTGTACCTGTAAAATAGTTGGAAAACCAGAATCAGTAATCTCTAGAAATGAACAACTTACGATTGGAAATCGTGTAGTGCCGTGAAGTGTATATATGCATGTGCTAAACCCCCCGACCAACCGGTTATGTCGGCCACACTCGTAGGAAGTGACTCGCTAAAATCTAAAGCGCTTTGAAGCCCTTCCAATCCGGTGTCGTGTTGGTGTGACACATAGTCTGGAATTAGAATGTCGGCGAGTCCTTCGAAAGGATTTTCCATTTGTGAGGGAGGAGCCTCCGAAATTCTAACACCGGAGGCTGGCAGGGACACGACCACGAATTTCCATCTTGAAGACTTGTGACGCTTATGGGCAACTGCCTTGCCTTTCCTCCTTCCCTCTAAATCCGGAGCACTATCTAGGGGCCCGGCTACAGGTTCGTCATCAGTGGGCGTATTTTCTTCATCGCCCTCCTCAACTATTACAATCCCGGGCGCTCTACGCTTAGCCTGTTTTGCCAGGGCTGCCCTGAAAGATCCCTCAAGTCTTATGCTCCGGTCTTGATTGATTAACCCAACGACCCTCAAATTTTTGTCTGTCAGCACCGAGTCAATTTCTCTCATCTCACCAGGCACCTCCTGAAGAATCCACACTATTTATTTAAAGTGGGCACCTTCGAGTCATGGAATTGCGGCTGTAAAAAAAGGAAATCTTAGATTCAATGTCGATTACAACTATCGCATAAGCCACTAGAGAAATTGCAACACTTACGTCTAACCAACCACCGTCTGGCAAACCCTGGAGGGCACCGAACGTAAAACCACTCCGTCTTGAAGTAGCTAAGCCTGGTCCAGGATCCAGCCACCACTTGACAATTCCTGACCGCCTCAAGGAATGTGAATAAGGGATTATCTCCTTGATTCTTGACATTGAACAAGAATCTGACTTCCTCCAGAGTCGATGGCCGTAAAAGACGCTCCATAAAGACAATGAATAGGCTGTTCAACAATGCATATCCGTTCGGATGCAATTGTGATGAAGCAATCCCCAAGTAAGCCAATACTTCTCGAATAAACTGGTATAATGGGGGAAGTGTCCTAGTTGTGCACGAATGTTAGTTGAAAGCAGTATACTCTTCCAGGGGAGCTTGCGGCCTATCATTTGGCCCCGGAAGCAAAACATCATTCGGCGATAGCCCATGGCATAAGCAAATTCTCCCCAACATGTATTCAGAAACATTAGATGGCACCAAATCTTGTGCGTTCAAAATGAAATTCACTCCCAGTAGCTCATCCGGAGCTAGGCTTATGATTTCAAGTTCGATATCCGGCTATAATATTATTGATGAAGGTGGACTTTGAATCTCCGGCTGTTGTGAACTTCTGGGTTCCATAGCTAATCAACTCATCAAAAATCATCGTTAGATGACAATAATCCCGTGTGTGCCCTAGTGTGAAGTGCATGAATGCGTTGTGCGATGCAATATTTTATGGTGCTTAAGAGTGTTCTATGAAAATTAACAAGGTGTTTAGATGACGAGACTTTGAAATCCAATCGGAATGACCGTCATCACTGACCATCACAACCGTGCCATCCTGACTTCAGAAATTAAGTCCGAGTTAAAGTTCGTCAAATTAGTTAAGTTACAGTTCCATCAACAAGCTCCGAAAGGAAGTTAAATGTGTAGCGGAACGGTTAAGTCCAAAAGTGCAAGATAGAAGCTCGTCAGAGTCAAGAGTTTGAATATGCATGAAGTTTCATATCCATCTAAGTCCAAACTTGGATCATTCCTTACGAAGGCCTTCATTTCGTATCGGTCCAAGAACCTTCATTTCGTATCGGTCAAATCATTTCGTATCGGTCAAGAACCTTCATTTCGTATCAGTAAGAAATATTCATTTCGCATCGATCAGAAAACATCAACTTCGCATCGGCAACTTCGTATCGATCAAGAAATCTCACTTCGCATCGATCACCTCAGCTTCGTATCGATCAAAGAGGCACCAACTTCATACCGATCAATATTTGTTAGCTTTGTATTCATATCGATTTGGAGCAATCAATACGAAGTTCAAGAACCCACAATCGGTACGAAATTAGAGGCAGGCGACCGAAGCGAAGATGATCAATACAAAATCCAAGAGTGTAACAACCCGGGATTTTGTTGTTAATTTAATATCGTCATTAAACGATTAAAATGCCAGCTAATTGATGTTTGAAGTTTTTAACACCCGGTTTAAACTCTTTTATATAAAGTGTTAAGTGCTAATTGGGCTTTACAAATTTGAAATAGCGTGGCCCATAACTGTTGACACCGAGATAGTATCAGAGGAAACCCGACCCCCTTTCTCCCATTCCTCATTCGAACCCTAAACCTAAAAATCAAAACACGAATGAGATTAAATGGCGGTCACAATCTCTTCTTCGTTCGCATTTCAAATGAGGATTTCGATTTTCTTTTTGTCGCCACGGCTTCGACTGGAATGGCTCGAACGATTGATGACTTCGCCTCCTCGCTTGGCACTCGTCTACTTCGTCTGTGGCAAAGGTGAGTTGAAATCTCACATCTAATTCGCTCGTCACTGTTGGTTTTCGTTCATTCTGGTTAGTTCGATCTATTGGTTTTGTTGCGAGAATTGATTTTGTGGACTTCGACATTTGAACTATTTTGATTTGGCACTGTCTCGTTTTGAACCTGCTACTTCGATTACTTTAAAACGTGAATTTGGCCCTCTGGCATCGATTTCTGATTGGAAACTTATGAGGCCTATTTGATTGGTTTAATTGTAGTTTGATTTGAACTGCATTTCTTGGTTAACATCGGCATTGACTTTTAAGTGGGATTGATTCTTGTACTGCTTTACTTTGGGGTTCTTTTCAAATCAGTGCTATGCTCGCGTTCGATTTTTGCGTTAATACTTGGGTTTTGAAATCACAGGGCTTCGGCCATTCGACTTGTCTAGGTGATTGGTGATTTCCTGACTTGTTCAGATTCACCATTTCGTGACTTGATTCCGGGTTTTGATTTTTGCTTGCGTTTTTGATTTTGAACTTGGGATAGTGGTGCTGGTCGACTTCGACTTTGTTTTACTTGTTCTAGGTTGTGACTTGAACATTTTAACCCTGGCCTCAGCTTTTGTCATTGTTCAAACTTGTTTGGTTGACTTCAACATTTGCTTGGTTCTTGTTTCTCGTACTACCTGGTCTAGTTCTCGACCTATAGTGTTTATGAAGTCTAATGCCTTTGGTTTTCATTAGTACATATTGCCTTAAGTACTAGTATGTAGTGGCCATTTGATCTGTCCATTAAAGTCAGTGATGTGTCTGCATTGCGGTCACATGAATTGAACTTGTTCATTACAGTTGGGTAATTGTTCTGTTTAGTTATATTCACTTGGATGTTAGTCATGTAGTTTTGGATTCTATTATACTACTGTTGTCACTCATGTGTACTCCACTGCACCTCACTTCCTTTGGCCTTGCATTTAGTTCTGGCCTTGTATAGTGGTTCACTGCTTCCCAGTTTTATAAATGAGACTGTTGTATTTGGGTTTCGAACCACGACTCGACAGAGTTGCTGCCATTATTGTGGGCACTGACTTCAGTTTGTCTGCACTTATACGTATTCACTGTCACTTGCATTTTTGGTACTGCATATTCCAGTGTTGCTTTATTGAGTTGCAGGGTTTATTGCATATGCTACATCCCTATCATGTTTGGTTGTTTCTCGTTTCAACCTCTCCGGCTTGTTGCACTGCAGTTTTGTACATACTTGGGGTCTCTTCATTTGCACTGCTATATGTTGCTTGTTGACATCTAGCTTGAGTTTTTATTGTTGCATATCTGAACTCGATTCACTGGATCTTGTAGTTGATCATGTTGTGGTCTGATGCAATCTGCATTGTATTCAGTTTTGGGTCTTGTACTATGTTGTCTTCATTGTGTTGCATCTTGCATTCATTAGCTTGTATCACTGTCTTCACTGTTGTCACTGTGGTTTGAAATTGGCTCCTGTTGCCTCACTTGTCTAGATGTTGAAGTTGCTTTGGGAATTGTAATCTGCATTCATGTTGCTTTGTTGCGTGACTGTGGTCTTTGCACCTCGAGTTTTTGTGAAGTTGGTATCTTTACTTGCATATTTCAGTAGCTCCCCCTGTACATGCTGTTGAGTTCCACTGTCCTGTTGTTGTCGTATACGTTTATTTGATACTGCTGAAATAGTGGCATTGATATTGAGACTTGAGTTGAATCCCGATTTCGGGATTTGACCTTGTGATCATTTGTGATTTCTCTGAGCTTTTGTGTACCTCCTGCGAGAGTGGCGAGGCAGTACACGCGTGCGTGTACTGCAGCCCTATCCGATTTGACAGTTTTAAATAGATTTAGTCGATTTGATAAATTGTTTATTTATCTCTGTTGATGATTTAAATCTGCTGATTTTTGTTAAACACTGTTAAGTGTTATATTGACCGTTATCCGGTTTCTTTGTTTAAAGAATCGGATAGATGGGAATTATCGTGACTGTCGTCTATTTAAATTATTACTGCCTATATGCACTAATAAACTGGTTCGAATTAGACTGACCTGGGTATTATTTTCTTTTGAATGTAATACTCGGGTCAGACCCGAGTTATTTCAGGTTGTAGATTCTCTTTCTTTGAGTTGCTGTTCAGGATATGAAGACTTTTCACATCTTCTGAAGTGGTCCGTGTCATTTTGTAGTAGTCGTGTCATTATATAGAACGATATGTATTCCTGTATATTAGTTGATAATGTACTTGTATATATAACTTCTAGAGTCGACAGTTGTAGTTGTATCATATGTATTGTGTCAATTATGTATCAACTGACGTCAGTTATACATATATGAGACTTTTGTTTTTATCTGTGTTCCGCATTTATATTATCTGTGTTATTGTTATATCTAATGTCCTAAACTATTATGAACTATCGTAGTTTGTTTTATACTGATAATTGGATATGTCGATGGGAGTAAATAAATAATAGACGAAAAAGAAAAAGTATATATCACTCCTACCGAGATAACCAATATTAGTGTAAGGCCAATTACGGATGGTCGCTCCTATCCAGCCTTATTCTTCGTAATAATAGACAGTATTTCTTTTAATACTCTTCGTTATTATGAGCATAGAGGTGGGGCGTCACAGTTGGTATCAGAGCCTGGGGTTTATGGACGTAATATAAAACTTAACTCGGATGGAACATATGTTACAACTATTGGTCGATGTTTTAATTGTGTTTGAGTCAAAACTAAAGTTTGAAAATTTGGATGAAATTTTTAAATATCTTTATTTAAAAATAATAGTGAAATTGTGTTATGATGATTTGATTGACTTGTGTTCTGTTTATCAGAGTGCGCAGCGGAAACAGTGAAACTGTCTTCGCTGAGTACAACTGATAATCTTTTTGATTTAAAAATACGAAATTGATATGAATTTCATTTGTCGTTTACATAGCTGTAATTATTTTGTTTCTTTGAGAACTTCGAATCCGAATTGAGGATTCGAAGAAATTGCAGATATGTAATTTTTGTTGAAATTTCCGCTGGCTTTCTTTTGTACTAATCATCTATTGATTAGATTTTTGTTGTTTTAAATTATCTTCATTGAAGATACATTTGAATGATTCTTTGTTCATTTTGTAGTACGTGCAAAAATTTAAATTGCACGTTATTGCATTTATTTTACGTTGAACCGATGCTTGGTTATGAAACGTATTTTGTTGCCGTTATTTCTACAACGGAATTTTACACCAATGCTATATTTTGAAGTACGGTGTTTTGTGGCATTTTGATGAATGAAAATTCACTGATATTACATTTTGATGTAAATTGTTTTGATGTGATTTTGACGTTTTAAAATTACTGTCGCTTTGACTTCAGTAACAGTCAAATTTTTTTTTTTAAAAAAAAAGTGGATTTTCAAGCGGTTATTCCGCAATACTGATGTGTAACCGTTTTTACGGTATTTTGAGAAGTACAATTTCCTTATCGAAATTGTTACTGATTTGCTGTTTTAATCACGTGATTGGAAAATCGTTTTATAAAATTTTAACGATTTGCGTTTTCAAAAGAATGAGAAAGCGACTTAAACGATTCAGCAAAATCGAGGATTATGACCCCTTTCTTTTACTGTTTCGCTTAACTCCGGACTTGTCCAGTTGAGAATGCGAATTGTTATTTTTACAAAATAAATAAAATTATTTTCAAAAATGTTATAGTTTGCGATTTCAAAAGAATGAGGAAGCGATTTAAACGTTTCAGCAAAATCGAGGACTATGACCCCTTTCTTTTACTGATTCGCTTAATTCCGGACTTGTCCGTTTGAGAATGTGAAATGTATTTTTACAAAATACACAATTTTACACTTTCAAGGAAACGATGAAGAGAATCAAACGATTTAGTAAAACACGTGGTATGGGACATGTGCGTTTGCTATTTCGGTTAATTCCGGACTCGTTAATTGAAATATTTGATGATTTTGTGTGCTTTCGAGCCACTATGAGGACCTTCGGGTCATTTGTTGGACCTTCGGGTCATTTGTTGGGCTTTCGAGCCACTCTGCGGACCTTCGGGTCAAATACCAGTACTAGACCTTCGGGTCACTCTGCGGACCTCCGGGTCAATCTGATGGGCGCCAAAATTATGTTGAGTACTTGGTAGGCTTCGGCCATTTGTTGATGCACGTGCGGCGAATTAAAAACTCGCCATCTGATGGGATCGATCCAAGCTTTTATGTTGATTTTCTAGTCTTCTTAATTGATTTCTAGATATTTGTTGCTTCTAATTATCTGCAGGTAATTAGATATCTGATGTTATGAGATTTAATTATCGTATCGGTAATTAAATATTCATTGTTTCTAATTATCGCTTGTGATAATTAGATATTTGTTGATATGAGTTCTGATTATCGTTTTTGATAATCAGATATTTGTTGTTTCTAATTATCGCTTGTGATAATTAAATATTTGTTGATTTTAGATTTAATTATCGCTTTAGATAATTAAATATTTGTTGATATGAGATTTAATTATCGCTTTTGATAATTAAATATTTGCTGATTTGAGATTTAATTATCGCTTTTGATAATTAAATATTTGTTGATATGAGATTTAATTATCGCTTTTGATAATTAAATATTTGCTGATTTGAGATTTAATTATCGCTTTTGATAATTAAATATTTGTTGATATGAGATTTAATTATCGCTTTTGATAATTAAATATTTGCTGATTTGAGATTTAATTGTCGCTTTGGATAATTAAATATTTGTTGATTTTAGATTTAATTATCGCTTTAGATAATTAAATATTTGTTGATATGAGATTTAATTATCGCTTTTGATAATTAAATATTTGCTGATTTGAGATTTAATTATCGCTTTTGATAATTAAATATTTGTTGATTTGAGATTTAATTATCGCTTTTGATAATTAAATATTTGCTGATTTGAGATTTAATTATCGCTTTTGATAATTAAATATTTGTTGATATGAGATTTAATTATCGCTTTTGATAATTAAATATTTGCTGATTTGAGATTTAATTATCGCTTTTGATAATTAAATATTTGTTGATATGAGATTTAATTATCGCTTTTGATAATTAAATATTTGCTGATTTGAGATTTAATTGTCGCTTTGGATAATTAAATATTTGCTGATTTGAGATTTAATTATCGCTTTTGATAATTAAATATTTGTTGATATGAGATTTAATTATCGCTTTTGATAATTAAATATTTGATGTTTTCTGATTGGCGTTTTTGATAATTTGATATTTGTTGATCGATTTTCTGACTATCATTTGGATAATTGGATGCTTGCTGATTTTATTGATATGAGAATTTCTAGTCTCCAATAGATTCTAGAATATGCTGATTTTATTGAATCACTGTTTTCTATCTATTTCTGTTAATAGTTAGAGTTTTACTGATTTTGAAATTTGTATTTTCCTGTTAATTGTTGAATAACTAGATATTTGCAATTGCGATTTGTGATTTGTGTTTCATAATTATCCTTGTTGATAATTATATTTGTTGTTCTCTAATTATCGTATCGGTAATTAGATATTGCTAGTTGGTGATTTTTCTGTATTTTAATTATCTAGTTGATAATTAAATATCGCTGACAATTGTGTTTATTCAGCTTTGTTGTTTTCTGATTGTCTACTTGATAATTAGACTTTGTTGAGGATCTGTGAATTTCTTTTATTGGAACTAAAAGGTTTCTTTGGCAATTGTATTCCCGACTTTTATTTTCTAGCTTAACCAGTTTATGTTAGAAAAATAATTGTTATAGGCCACTTTAATTATGAAAATTGCGGGGACGCAATTTTTATAAGGAGGGGAGTCTGTAACAACCCGGGATTTTGTTGTTAATTTAATATCGTCATTAAACGATTAAAATGCCAGCTAATTGATGTTTGAAGTTTTTAACACCCGGTTTAAACTCTTTTATATAAAGTGTTAAGTGCTAATTGGGCTTTACAAATTTGAAATAGCGTGGCCCATAACTGTTGACACCGAGATAGTATCAGAGGAAACCCGACCCCCTTTCTCCCATTCCTCATTCGAACCCTAAACCTAAAAATCAAAACACGAATGAGATTAAATGGCGGTCACAATCTCTTCTTCGTTCGCATTTCAAATGAGGATTTCGATTTTCTTTTTGTCGCCACGGCTTCGACTGGAATGGCTCGAACGATTGATGACTTCGCCTCCTCGCTTGGCACTCGTCTACTTCGTCTGTGGCAAAGGTGAGTTGAAATCTCACATCTAATTCGCTCGTCACTGTTGGTTTTCGTTCATTCTGGTTAGTTCGATCTATTGGTTTTGTTGCGAGAATTGATTTTGTCGACTTCGACATTTGAACTATTTTGATTTGGCACTGTCTCGTTTTGAACCTGCTACTTCGATTACTTTAAAACGTGAATTTGGCCCTCTGGCATCGATTTCTGATTGGAAACTTATGAGGCCTATTTGATTGGTTTAATTGTAGTTTGATTTGAACTGCATTTCTTGGTTAACATCGGCATTGACTTTTAAGTGGGATTGATTCTTGTACTGCTTTACTTTGGGGTTCTTTTCAAATCAGTGCTATGCTCGCGTTCGATTTTTGCGTTAATACTTGGGTTTTGAAATCACAGGGCTTCGGCCATTCGACTTGCCTAGGTGATTGGTGATTTCCTGACTTGTTCAGATTCACCATTTCGTGACTTGATTCCGGGTTTTGATTTTTGCTTGCGTTTTTGATTTTGAACTTGGGATAGTGGTGCTGGTCGACTTCGACTTTGTTTTACTTGTTCTAGGTTGTGAATTGAACATTTTAACCCTGGCCTCAGCTTTTGTCATTGTTCAAACTTGTTTGGTTGACTTCAACATTTGCTTGGTTCTTGTTTCTCGTACTACCTGGTCTAGTTCTCGACCTATAGTGTTTATGAAGTCTAATGCCTTTGGTTTTCATTAGTACATATTGCCTTAAGTACTAGTATGTAGTAGCCATTTGATCTGTCCATTAAAGTCAGTGATGTGTCTGCATTGCGGTCACATGAATTGAACTTGTTCATTACAGTTGGGTAATTGTTCTGTTTAGTTATATTCACTTGGATGTTAGTCATGTAGTTTTGGATTCTATTATACTACTGTTGTCACTCATGTGTACTCCACTGCACCTCACTTCCTTTGGCCTTGCATTTAGTTCTGGCCTTGTATAGTGGTTCACTGCTTCCCAGTTTTATAAATGAGACTGTTGTATTTGGGTTTCGAACCACGACTCGACAGAGTTGCTGCCATTATTGTGAGCACTGACTTCAGTTTGTCTGCACTTATACGTATTCACTGTCACTTGCATTTTTGGTACTGCATATTCCAGTGTTGCTTTATTGAGTAGCAGGGTTTATTGCATATGCTACATCCCTATCATGTTTGGTTGTTTCTCGTTTCAACCTCTCCGGCTTGTTGCACTGCAGTTTTGTACATACTTGGGGTCTCTTCATTTGCACTGCTATATGTTGCTTGTTGACATCTAGCTTGAGTTTTTATTGTTGCATATCTGAACTCGATTCACTGGATCTTGTAGTTGATCATGTTGTGGTCT
Source organism: Allium fistulosum (assembly GCA_030737815.1). Taxonomy (NCBI): domain Eukaryota; kingdom Viridiplantae; phylum Streptophyta; class Magnoliopsida; order Asparagales; family Amaryllidaceae; genus Allium; species Allium fistulosum. Next base: position 245,488,090 of record CM060902.1, read on the forward strand.
GATGCAATCTGCATTGTATTCAGTTTTGGGTCTTGTACTATGTTGTCTTCATTGTGTTGCATCTTGCATTCATTAGCTTGTATCACTGTCTTCACTGTTGTCACTGTGGTTTGAAATTGGCTCCTGTTGCCTCACTTGTCTAGATGTTGAAGTTGCTTTGGGAATTGTAATCTGCATTCATGTTGCTTTGTTGCGTGACTGTGGTCTTTGCACCTCGAGTTTTTGTGAAGTTGGTATCTTTACTTGCATATTTCAGTAGCTCCCCCTGTACATGCTGTTGAGTTCCACTGTCCTGTTGTTGTCGTATACGTTTATTTGATACTGCTGAAATAGTGGCATTGATATTGAGACTTGAGTTGAATCCCGATTTCGGGATTTGACCTTGTGATCATTTGTGATTTCTCTGAGCTTTTGTGTACCTCCTGCGAGAGTGGCGAGGCAGTACACGCGTGCGTGTACTGCAGCCCTATCCGATTTGATAGTTTTAAATAGATTTAGTCGATTTGATAAATTGTTTATTTATCTCTGTTGATGATTTAAATCTGCTGATTTTTGTTAAACACTGTTAAGTGTTATATTGACCGTTATCCGGTTTCTTTGTTTAAAGAATCGGATAGACGGGAATTATCGTGACTGTCGTCTATTTAAATTATTACTGCCTATATGCACTAATAAACTGGTTCGAATTAGACTGACCTGGGTATTATTTTCTTTTGAATGTAATACGCGGGTCAGACCCGAGTTATTTCAGGTTGTAGATTCTCTTTCTTTGAGTTGCTGTTCAGGATATGAAGACTTTTCACATCTTCTGAAGTGGTCCGTGTCATTTTGTAGTAGTCGTGTCATTATATAGAACGATATGTATTCCTGTATATTAGTTGATAATGTACTTGTATATATAACTTCTAGAGTCGACAGTTGTAGTTGTATCATATGTATTGTGTCAATTATGTATCAACTGACGTCAGTTATACATATATGAGACTTTTGTTTTTATCTGTGTTCCGCATTTATATTATCTGTGTTATTGTTATATCTAATGTCCTAAAATATTATGAACTATCGTAGTTTGTTTTATACTGATAATTGGATATGTTGATGGGAGTAAATAAATAATAGACGAAAAAGAAAAAGTATATATCACTATTACCGAGATAACCAATATTAGTGTAAGGCCAATTACGGATGGTCGCTCCTATCCAGCCTTATTCTTCGTAATAATAGACAGTATTTCTTTTAATACTCTTCGTTATTATGAGCATAGAGGTGGGGCGTCACAAACAGGGCGCATTCAAGTGAGAGACTCGGTCACTCGGCATAAAAAGTGGATCGATCCAAAAAGTTAGCGCCATGTCATCAGGGATCACGTGTCCAGAAGCGATGCGAACAGAAGCGATGCGAACTCAGTAGCCTTCAACAAATTCAAACTTGCATCGATCATAACTCAAAATCCATAAGTCCAAATTCCACCAAATTTTCATAGGAGCTTGCGTGCAACCTCAAGAATATTCATGATCGATCTCGGCTCGATTGGGCCAAATCTTGATCGATACAAATTTTATTCGTATTGATCACGAATCGAGTCCAAACAACCAGGGATCGATTATGCGGGCCCACCCACGTGGGAGAAGAGGTCTATCGAGATCTGAGCGAGATATTTACTGCTTAAGCCTATAAATAGTGGCCCAAGACCTACTGAAAAGGGACTTTTGGCTCTTCTACGTCCAGACTCTGCCAAAATAACTATTGTACTCGAATTTTACTACTGTAACTCGTTGTAACCAGCAAGCAAAAATCAATAAAAGTCAGCCAATCATAGTGGATGTAGGCGAGTGGTTCTGTGTGATTTTCTTGTTTATCAATTGGTGTGTTTGTTAGATCTTCCTCATTTTCCATTTATATTCTTCATTTTATCTCTTCAAACACATTCGAAGAGTGTTGTGCCTAATTTTGGAACAAATAGGGACCTTAATTCTGGAGCATGGAATAACGAACATCAAAAGCACTATTTCACTTGATTTTTGTTTTGGCAAATAAGTTGTCATATTCGTTGGAATTTGATGTAATAAGGCAGTGATTGCCGACCTTTTTATCATAAATAAAGTTGGCATTTTAAATTAATGGAGTCATACTATTAAAGTCTGAGTTTGTATTCTGTGATTAATGGCATAATCAGACATTCTGTATTTTGAAAAACCAGATGTCTAGGTAACCGACTATATATACTAATTAACTTGTTTGATCCATGATTGGGAGCTGGAGTATAATCATACCGGGGATGATCAGATGATTAGCCCATACACATCTACTCTTCGACCAATACTTGGAGATATGTGAGGTCAAGAGTTGATGCTCGAAGATTGACATCTAAGACGCCAATTCCCTGAGATAGAATCAACATAGAATTAAATATTTTTACAAGTACACTATTGAAATATATCAATGTTCGACATACATGAATTGATAAGCTATATAATCATAGCCACATCAATAAGTTAACATTGTTTATGGTCGAATCTCACATGTCCGGTCAATGATCAACAAGGTTGATCAATGTGAAGCAGTTTTGTTTAGCCAAGCTAGATACATTTGGTCGATAATAAACAAAACTAAGCAATAGAATAACACTAAGAAATTGTAGAAATTTATTTATATTGTCAAAGTTACTAAAAATAATGGCATTGTGTAGATCATAAACATAGACAAGTATAATATAGAAGTAACTGAATTATCGAAAATTATATTTATACATACAGGCAAGTATATAGGCAAGAGAAATAAAAGATGGAATAATGTAAATAACACAAAGGTTGAAAAGAAAACAATATTTTATTTATGTATCTTTGAGTATAGAGTTGTAGTGGATGCTACCGCATAATTACGGCCCATATACATGCCAAAGTCACAAAGAATGAACCACAAAGATACAAAAAGAAACTGTCTATTGAAAGTAAAAGCAATCATCTATTTCTTCCTCTCTTATTTTCCTCCCTTCGTCGGCTTCTTAGCAGGATGCTTCTTCTTAGTAGTTTTTTCCTTCTCCTTCAACGGAGAGCTCTTCTTAAAATGGAAAATATCTTCCTCGGTGGTCCAATAGAGGAGACCCTCATATTTGTCGGCTGCACCAGGAGAAACTTTAGAAGCATTGGCAGCATGGCCTGAGGGAGTGCAATCTTGAGAGGGGGGATTGGTGGCATAGAAGACAGCTTCCAGAGACCAATAAGAGGCTTGATATGAACAATTAATCTTGAAGGGGATGTAGATGGTGGAGGAGGGAGTTTCTTTGTGCTCGTTTCAAACTTGACTTTGATTTTGTTGAGGTCAATCACTTGTCTCTCCATCATAGGAGTAGATTCAAGACCTTTCTCACTGACTATGGTTACTTCATTATAGATAGAAACTTCATCCTCTATAGAAAATTCAACATCCTCCAAGTACCCTAAGGTCCCTATTTTCTTGAAGTTTTTAGTCCAGGGCTATAACTGGTATATAGCATCAGAGGAACAAGCATTGTGGTGATGATGGTTGACTTGTTTGTTGAAGCGTTAGGGCCTGAGGCATGTACGATAGACGGCAATGGTTGTAATTGAACCATGAGTCAATAATTTAAATGATATAGGTTAGCGATGTCATTGAGAGAGAATTGAAGTTTCTCAAAGACCGAAGAGAGATATACCTTGAGTAGGTGAGGTTTTTGTTAGAGGAGACTTGGCAATTTCTCCTTCCTCTAGAGCTTTAGGAGGTGTAGGCAAAGTAAGAGGGATCACTGGGGGAATGAAAGCAAGGTTGTTTGGGTTATACCATCCGGAAGTGCTAGTGTCAAGAGCCGCAGACACAAGTTATTATGACCATTTTTTCCATAGTCTATGAATTCACCTGAATGATTGAACTGGACTAAAGAATGATAGAGAAATGGACTCAAAGACCTGGAAACATCATAAAACAATAAAGTGGAAAGTCATAAAATAGATAGCAAAAATTGATGAGATGTAGTGACTTGACCATCTCAACTCGTTAGCCACAACTTGGGTCCGAGTCGTGTTTATGCCAAGGTGAAAAGTGTTCGAGTTAGTGAGTGAACATGGAATGCTCAAGTAGGTGGCAAGGCAAAACACTTAAAGGAAGGAGTTAGAAAACCAAAGTGCAAAGCAACTTCGAGTCATGTCAGAGTCAACCCTGAGCCAAACCTCAACTCAGCCCAGGTCAACCTCCAATCAGCACCGATTTGAGGTGTATAACTTGAGCCCGAGTTATGTGCATGGGTTGGCTTGGCCATGAGATTTTGGGGGAGAGACATGTCGAACATGGAGAATGTACGTAATGAATTTCAGATCTTAATTTGCTAATCTTAATCTATAAATTGGAGCAGAGGTTCACTTAGAAAGGGACTTCTCTTCTGATCTTCCTTCTGGACTTTGAATTACAACGATTTGAGAAATACTATCATGAATTAAACTCTGTACAACTCATGCATGAATTGAGTGATACCGACTTGTAAAATATACTTTTCATGAGCAAAGTACAATCAATAAAAAGGACAAGGGAAATAAGGTCGAAGTACTCGCCGAACCACCATAAAAGTTATGTGTTCTTTCTTTTCTAATTCTCTTTCTTTTTATATCTGATACTTGATTGGATGCTAATGCCATTTTTGTTCCAAACATTTTGGTACTTTCAATTAAAAGAATTTGAAACTTGATTTGGAAAAGATGAAGGGACCATCAAAAAGAAGAGCTATTGTTAAAGGAAGCCAACAAGGGCATGGAAGCAACCAGGAGGTGTCCTCAAATTCAAATCAATCAATCTATGTGACAAGAGAGGAGATGAAAAGAATGGCAAAAGAAATGCAAAAATAGGATGGTGTCTCAACAAGAGGAAATGCTTAATGGATTCTTCAGAAGAATGGAGCAACAAACAAAAGCCAGAGTAGTTGGAAACCAGAATGAATGGGCAAAAGGTGGAATGAGTGCACTTGGAAGTGGAGCTGGACAAGTTGGAGCAAACCCCAAGGAGGCACCCGTAACAACCTACCCTTTTAACCTAGGTCTGATGCCCGAACCAACGCCGATAACCCGAGAACCAAAAGGACGAGTCATTAGGGTTTGAGATAAAATAAACATATACAAATACAAATAGATATCTGATATAGTTCTAACTAATACTATCTACTTTCAAAATCTCATAGCGGAAGGAAATAAGTATAATACATAAATAAATAACATAATCACATCACCATAACTTTTTCTACAGTGTCAAATACATATATCTGAAAAATACGAATACAATCCAATCCACCTATATAGTCAACTCTAGGTTACAACAACTATGTACATTATATACACAATATACGAATGAATCTTTGCTCCTTATACAATCTCATCTCCAAATTCCATAAACCTGGATACACACACATAAAGGAAAATAGGAGTGGCTAAGACAAAAGTTTGGTGAGTAAGCCATACTGTAATCTATATATACTAAAAAAATATACTATAACATAATATGAGTCTATCATTCGACCACCACACATTCCGTCGCTACGTCGGACCTAACTGTCATATACATCTAACTATACAATATCACATTTATGCCGACTCCCTTCCTTGGACCTGCCTCATGTACTATAGGGTCACCTTTTATCCATTGTCACATCAATCGCATAGAGGAATCATGCCATGGACTAGCCTTATTCCTTACAGGTCGCCTGTCTTCCATGTGCTACCTAATTCGACTCATGCCCTAGAGGGTCGCTTACATCCGCTTCTCTGCCTGGTCCACCGAAGCAATATTAGGGAGAAAATCATCTAGATCGCCCAAATGTGTCATAGGACTGCATTCGTATTAGCATACATAATTTGGACCATCTACTTGCACCCCAGACTCGTTCACCTTCGTATCACATTTCAATATCGTAACATATATACATATCACTTCAAAACAACATCCAAATCATCACACATGTTTGTTCATTTCATAGTGCCGTCATACATTTAGTCATGCCTCAGATCACCTTCCATAATACAAAAGAAATAAAATTTAGAATCATTTGTTATTTATTTATATAGGCCATTAAAACCAAGTTTCATTTTGAAAACTTCAATATGCTCCCGTGCATTGGTGGTAACGGACTGATGCATCAGTGTGCACTATTTCTATAAGTTCAGGTTCAAGATTTTGTAGATTTCATTGCTATTCTCGTCTCCTGCCACCGCCGCTTTACCTCTGATCATAGAGAATCATGCATATATCTTAGCCTTAGGTTCTTAAGTAGAATTATACCATTTATTTCATGAATTATAGTGTAAAATCTTCAGTTTTCCAATTTATTACTAAACCTAGTTTCTAAGCATCGATTTCTCCTAGATTCCTCCCAAATCCCTTTGATTTCAAATTTAAATTATTTATACATGATTACCTACACAACTATAGACTGTAAATCATCTTATAGCATCGAAATTGTGTTGTAGGAGAAGAAAAGCATAGATCACTCATGGAAATGCCAAAATTGCTCCTACCTTCGCTGTCCTTTCAAGGCCAGGAAGCATAATTTTTCACCCCCACTCTATTTCTAGATCATAGTACTCATCCATACGGTCGTTTCGATGAGTATATCGTCGAATTCCATCAAGAAACGAAGGAGATTTATTGATTTGAAGTTTGATGTTGAATGTTGAAGATTGTGTATAGGAATTCATCATTGTCCATCGCTGTCCAGCCCTGCTGCGCTCCCATGCTCTAAAATTTCACCTTCCAATCACTTCAGGTTCATATCCTTGTCGATAGCTCTGCAATGCTATTGTTTTTGTTTGATTCGAAGGAGATTTGAGAGGGAATTTGATTTTGATTCTTTGGTTGAGAAGAAGATGGAGGAGGAAGAAAGAAAGTGATGCAGTCATTTCTGAATTGAAATTGTACGTGGTGGTTTTTTACACCGAAGGAGGGAAAATAGTCCCCTCAAAATTCAAATTTCAAAAATCAAGCCCTTGGTGCCCATTTGACCCGATATTGTTTCGACCAGAACTCCATCATACAGACTTCAAACGAGATAAACAAAAATACCACGTAACTCGAAAAAACGAGACAGTACCAATGGCGTTGGTTTCGTCGTCAAATTCCAACATTTGAAAATTACCATTTTGCCCTCCCATATTTTTAGTTTATTTAATTAACTCATTAAATTCAATTTATTTCCATAATACTATATTTATATAATTAAAATATTCCTTAATTCTGGGGTATTACATTCCCCCCTTAAAGGAATTTCTTCCTCGAAATTCCTAAGGGACAAAGAATGCATTGCACTCTCTCATATCATACAAATGTATAAGCATACATAGTCAATCATTTAATCATTCATCCAAATAATTATTTATTCAACAGAGAAACAAATCAAACCAAGCATCCGTACATAACATGCAAAACCTAGAACCAAAATTTTCAAATAGGTGTACGTGTTCTGTTAGTGTGTATGTGTACAGACACACATGGTGGTGCTTGTGTACTTCATGAAATGCAATCAGTAACATAGCATCATTGTATGTATGCAGATAACATATGACATTATATACACAAATATCTAACATTTGGGACCTCCTATATTATTGAGATGATATGACATATAGAACATGATGTGAGCAGCCTAGGGTGATCATATAAATTCTATATGTATGCAAAACAAATAACACTAGCATATCATGTGGTGAGAACACACACATAAATATACATATAAATATAATATATAAATATATATATATATGTATGTATGTATGTATATATGTATGTATGTATATAGTAAATTATGAAATCGTAGCATGGAAAACATATATCAAAATAATAACAAAATCCATAAGATAAATAAAACAACAATATATGTAAAGACCCGCAAATCCGTCTTCCGAAAACTCGACACCGATACGTCCACTGTACCAACTGTCGAAAAATCGAATGGCGGAAACGCGAAACTTTAGGGTTAAAAAGAAGAGGTAGAAGAAGACAGAAGAAAAGAAAGAACAGAAACAGAAACAATATCAGAATCTCACATATCGCAGCGGAACAATATATAATAGATGAATCATTAATATTTAAAACAAAAGACTATATCAGTTTTTTTTACATACATCAATCAGAGTCAATATACAACTCAATACAACAATGGACAGTTATATAAATTTGTCCTCATACAGAAGACACAGCGGAATAAATAAACAAGTACGGTAGTACGCTTCGCCATCCAGCTCATCTCCAAAGCTCCAGAATATCCAGAATATCCTGATAACATAACTCTAGGCTGCCCGTGTGGAAAATTATGGGCACCCAGAGTTTAGAAAGGGAACAATAAACTCCAGATCAGTCATGGTAACTGGTGTGAGATCGTAAAACCGTTATTTTCGCAAAGAAAATAAAACAATTTCGCAATGCTTTTGGAAAATGAAACTATCATAAGGCCTCCCGCCACACACACAATGCAAACGCAGAATTGGAGGAGATTTCTCCTTATGATAGTCAAAAATGCTTACTACGCAAAATCAGTTGATATTATTATTAATGTCTAGTGTGGAAAACATTTCGAAAGTATAATATCAATCTTAGCCAACATACAACCATTGTTGTATGTCTACTATAGCTACTACGTTCAGTAGCAGGTTACCGCCAAATTCCATAGCAGGTAATACAATTAAAAACCGTATAGGGTTCGTATTGTTTCTTTGGATTTCCAACAAATGGTCAGGCAAAGGAACTTCCTTATACCGAAATAGAAACGCCTCTGGAAAGACGCCCCGGATCCTAACCGAATCTCTGCAAACAAAAGGCCGACGCTACCTCACGTCCTAACCGAGCTGTAACTAGGTAACTAACACACGAGCTATGCCATCCCCCGGTCGTTACCGACCTTTATCCGAGGATCCTCAATCACAACGCAACAACCACGAAATATAATCAACATAGGTAAAATATCTGGGCTCCATACCATGATATCACCTTTTATCCAGAAGGAAATGGCATTCCCTAGGGGCGCTACCCCTACAAACCTTTGCCGCAACATTCCTGTTTCGACCATTACCAGGTTGTGAGGCTCGACGAAGTCTCGTCCACAAAGCTACGCTTTTTCACAAAGCCACGCTTTTTCACAAAGCCACGCTTTTTCACAAAGCCACGCTTTTTCACAAAGCAACGCTTTGATCCACAAATGATCAACAGCACTTCGTGTGCCACATTACCAAATTGGGAATGTATCACTAGTAACCATCAACTACATAACCTCTGAGCTCGTATGTCTCAGAGAAGGGTGTTAAGCTAAGATAATAAATTCTTCGCCACTAACAGAAATGTATTTGATAGTAACCAGCTTTACATCTCAAAGTGTAACGTCAGACACACATCCATACAAGTCCGTTCCGGGATCGAACGGAACCGAAGGCACTTCCAAAGAAGCCCTTGCAATCTGGATAATCACTAATCACGTCCAGACTTCCCATCACAAAAAGAGTGATATATATCTCTATACCGGAGCAACTCGGTGCAGAGACATTCGACAGGTTGTCCTTTCATTTTCACAAATATCCGGTCTTCACACCGGTCTCCAAATGCAATCCATTCACGACATATCACTATCCGGAATGGGTTATATGACACAAAGGTCCTCTCCCGGCTTAACCGAATAATGAGCGTTTGTTTTAAAAACAAATCAAGTGTCATTTCAAAGGCAAATATTGATAGTCTGTTATTTAACTATCAAACAACATTCACAACAATCAATCAATTCAAATAATTTTTCCCAAATTATTTATTTCAAAATATCTTCAAAAGATATATACATTTTCCACACTTCACATTTGAAAACCAATTTCAAATCATATTTCACACTTCACATTTGAAAATCAATTTCAAATCATATTTCACACTTCACATTTGAAAATCAATTTCAAATCATATTTTGGTCCATTTAAACCAACTAGATAAATCCTTATCGATTTATTTCAAATTTACATTTCAAATTTGTAAATTTATTTCCACACTTCATCACTTTGAAAATCCGATTTCAAATCATATTTTCCACACTTTAAAAATAAATCAATATTTATTTTTAAAACAAATTTCTGTTTCCTTTACAAATTCTATTCGGAATTTACATTCTCAAATATTCACTTTTACACGGTTTTCAAATTGTTTTCTCATATATTCACTTTCAACACCATATCAACTTTCTAAATGATTTCTCAATTTATTTCCAATCCCAAATCGAATTTCAAATTGATTTCTGAATTTACTTCAACATCGAATCACATTTCAAATTGATTCTAACTTTTAATCCCAAATACCAAATCATTTTTACAAATCGATTTCCAAATTTATTCTCAACACAAAAAATCAATTTTTTCATTCAACATCAAATAAGTTTTCATATCGATTTCTCAAAGATTTATTTCAAATACCCAATCAATTATCAATTTGATTTCAAACAAATTTATCTCCTTTTAAACAAATTCTTTTATTCTTCCAAACCATCTAAAATTCAATTTTTAATTTCAGAAATCCAATTTCGTTTATTTCTGGTATCTAACGATACCAAAAATACATTCGGCTAAATTATAGCCTTCAACAAATTCAATCACAGATATAATCATTCACAGATTATAAATAATCAATCACACAACATATGAAATCAATTCAAATGTTTTGAGGAATTCTGTTGGATCCCTCCAACCTGTTTCCCTGCATCCACAGATGTTAGCACAATACCAATTCCACTTCGAGGTGGAATATCGCGGTATATGGGTTTTATAAAAATATCATCCGCTTACTAACGGCGCAATAGGGTCTCATCCGCTATATAATGCGGGAAATCATCAATCCAATATATACATATGCCAATATGTATATATTGCTATATATATATATATATAGATATATCCTACTATATCTAATATCACAATCCAAACAGCAAACAATCAATAACTGAAAATTCCACTTTTCATTTGAGTGAGAAGATCTCACCTTAGCTTCAATTGGCAGTCCATTTTTCCAATTTCGGCTTGACTTTAAACCTTGTATAAAATTATAGGGTTTTATTAATATTCGAATTCACTAAACAATTAATCAATAAATTTTAATTCCAAACTAATGACTTTATTATTAAATTTAAAAATCAAATTTCCCTTAATATTAAAAATTCCTTTTTAACTCGTAACAGAGATATTTTATATTTTATTGCAAAACTAAATTTCATTTCTATATAAATTTCAAACATTATAAGGTGCCATACATATTCGAATAAATCGAACTAACAAAATTTCATTTGAAAAATTAACTAACTATTTCATTTTAAACTGCTCAAAAATCACTTTCTTTTCCAAAGTTTTATACTTGTATTAAACAGTAATTCCTTTATAAATCTTACTGTTAAATATATTTCTTTATCTGTTTTTCTTCTGCGTGTAAGAATACACAAATATAAATTTAACTAAATTAAATCTAAAACATATACCTAACTGTCGAAACCCTCGCAGTCGCTAGCAGTTCTAAAGTCGATCCCCCAAATCTCCTGTTGACGTTGATTCGAGATCTGAAATTAGATTGTGGCTTTGATTTACAAGCAAGTCTGCTCGTACGATTGCATATATGAAGGAAGCTTTGATCCCCCATACGCGCGCGAGCCTGCCATTGCCATCACGACCATCGAGCTCCCTACGGCCACCAACGACGATTCATGTCGTGCCAGAACCCATCGCGAACTTTGCCAGACTTCGAACCCTAAGTCGAACCATGAACTCGCGAATCCCTTCACTCGACCAATCGCGTTCCCACGCTACTCGAAGCCGAGAAAAATGAAACCCTAGTTTTCGATCTAGATTCGGTGAAGACGCCCAGATGAACAAGCGCGATCGAAGTTTGGGCCACCATTTTTTTCTTTTCTCTTACGAATTTGATTTGAGGAAAACTGTATACGCGGCCATTATTATTTGAAGCTTTGATTTCGAACGAACAGAGGGAAAAGAGAAATAGAAGGAAAATGGTCTATGTTTGTTTATTTTTTTGTTCGGCCATTATTTTGATTTGAACGAGAGATAAAATTTTCTTTGTTTTCTGCTTGCGTGATGATTTAAAAAGAGATGGAGGGAGACAGGAGAACGTGATTTAGCAGAGGGTAGGTCGACATTGAAGTGAAATTAAACCAGGAATCCCTGCTATGTTGACTAATTTCAAATTTAAATTTAAATTTTAAATTGAATTCAATTTAAATTTTAAATTTTAAATTGAATTCAATTTAAATCTCAACGCGTTTACTTACCGTGTGCTCACACAACAACTCCGACCAATACGAAATTTGAAATCCGACAATAATTCAATATTACGGACCCAATGGAACTGGTTTCGTCGAATTCTGAGACTGCGCCCCGGAACGCTATTTTTAAATATCAATTTGAACGATTAAATTTCAAAACTGAACAAAACAGTTTCAATTTCAACCCTGAAGCTTCTATTATCTTCAGTATAATCAATATGAATTTTCAAAGACTTCATATTATTTTTAATCAGCTTAAAACGGAAGATTCAAATTTTTACCCAGTTTCAATAATTAAATTCAATAATTTAATCGCCAAATTCATTCTGATAATTTGAAATTCAAGTCAAACAATCATTCAAATATTTAAAATAAATTAAATATTCTATTTCAAATGTTCAATAATTCAGGGTCGTTACAATCTTCCCTCCTTAAAAGAATTTCATCCTTGAAATTGCCAAGTTAGGAAAAATGCTCCAATTCCCATTAACTATTTTATCAATTCAAACAGTTTTATCAATTTATCAAAACAAATCTTTCTACTAAAGATTCGTTATCAATTCAACTAAATTTCCCACTTTAATTATAAGTTTCAAACAACATTGTTTTACTTCTCAATTCAAATTTAAATTTAAATTCAAATTTTAAACTTTCAATATTTCTCAAAAAATTTCTAACACCCGATATTTTCGAAAAATTTCGCCAGCGTCTCCTTTGCGCGGCTAACACGGTACGACTACAAAACGTCCCTACGGACTCTCAAATCCCAAAAGAAAACAAAATGCCAAGTGGCAAAATCAGAAACTCATCAAATTTCATACTGAAATTTAAATACATACCTTTTGGTCGAGCAATTTAAATTATCTTCAAAAATCAAAATCCAATTCCATTTTCCTTAGCCTTTACAATCCCTGTATATTTTACTTGACAACAATGGCTAAATTTACCTATTGGAATTCCAATGCAATTTACTTAAGAATTTCATTCATTCATTTCTTAAGTTCAATATAAGTATTTCTTATATTCATTTTCACTTTACTAACAAAGTCATATATTCATTTCCATTCAACTTTGCATTTCAATTCCATTTGAATTCAATTTACGATTTCAATTTTATTTGAATTCATTTCAAATCTCAATACTCTTATTTCCAAAAAAATTCATTCAGATTTTCATTTCGAATTTTACTTGAATTCGATTCATCTTCTAATTTCGAATATTGAGCTTTATTTACCTTTATCTCAAATTCAATTTAAAATCACTTGTCGTTAAGTGAAAATTTTCAAAAATTCCAAAAAAAATTTCTAACTCCCAGTGAAAACACTTAAAAAATCATTTTAAAAAAAATGGATATGGAAAGCACGTTCCCCCATGGATCACAGTTACTCGGCGGTTTCGCTACTCTCCCAGTAGAATCACTTGTAACTGTAGATTTCACATCTCTTGAATTTCGCCATGGTTGTTGCCATAGATCATAGTTCACACGACGGTTACACCACTATCCCAGTGGAATCGCTTGTAACCATAGGCATCTCGCCCCTCGAATTTCGCTGTGGCATTTAGATCGCAGTTTACACGGCGGCTACGCCACTATCCCAGTGGAATCGCTTGTAACTGTGGGTATCACACCCCTCGAATTACGCTAGCATACATCGTGATCAATCAATATGATCCCGTCCCGATCAAATGGATACTCAAACTGAGTTCCAACACCTTCATAATTTTTTTTCAATGGAAGGTACTTTTTCATATCCTTAATTTGGAAAACATAATATGTCATATATGTATAGTACTGCATTTCCAATTGATTTCATTCAATTTTTAATTGGCAGTTCATTAATCAAATCTCATTGAAAAACCATTCAAATCTATTCCATCTACTAATTTAATTAGTATATTCACTCATCCATTTTAAATTTCAAATTTCCATATTCAATTCGTCTCGAAATTATTTTATCAATAACAAGGAAATTTCAATTTATTTTTCTTTCTTACTTACTTGAATTTATATACAAATTCAAACCATTTCATTCAACTCATAATTCAATTTCAATTCTAAACTCAACTTCCAATTCATTTATTTCATGAATTAATAATTTATCAAGTTAGTTTACTTGAATTCAATCCATTTTATTTTATTCCTCAAAGTTTGGATTTTTATTCACTTAATTCAAATCAATCTCATTTTTTTCAATTCCAATTCATTCATTTACAAATGTAGCTTCATTTGTTCATTCATAAATTCATTCATTTTCAATTTGAATCTCATTCCAATCAGATTTCAAATATTTTATAAGTTATCAACTTATTTACATTCCATTAATGAATTTATTTTCAATTATCTCTTGGAATTCTATTTCAATTTGTAAATTACATTTACAATTCACATTGCCAGATCTCATTTGTATATGGATTTTATTTCATTATATTTCAATTCATATTTATAAATTTCATTTGTTAAATGAATTTATCTCCAAATCTTTGGTTATTATTTTAATTTCTTATTCAATTCCATATAACAGTGATAATAATTCAATATTATCACCTTCCTAACAACCAAGCATCCATATACAATAATAAGTTATAGAAAATCATTTCTTTTCTATACAAAAATAATTTTGGGCAAAATTATTTCATTTACCCTATTTAAAACAATACTGTGTCGGTTTATCTTGTTTAAGAGTTTAGAAACCCCTATCGATTACAGTTGGCCACCCTGCACCGACCAGAATCTATAAACAATCAACCGATAAGTCAACACAATACAAAAAAAATTTTATATTCACTAACAAATACGCGCTCATATCTATTAATACACTCACACTCATTCTAGAGCACTCTGACTCTATCTATAATGAGTAACACCCAACAGAGCCAAGGGTTGTCGCTTAACCGGATGCTCTGATACCACTTGTAAAGACCCGCAAATCCCTCTTCCGAAAACTCGACACCGATACGTCCACTGTACCAACTGTCGAAAAATCGAATGGCGGAAACGCGAAACTTTAGGGTTAAAAAGAAGAGGTAGAATAAGACAGAAGAAAAGAAAGAACAGAAACAGAAACAATATCAGAATCTCACATATCGCAGCGGAACAATATATAATAGATGAATCATTAATCTTTAAAACAAAAGACTATATCAGTTTTTTTACATACATCAATCAGAGTCAATATACAACTCAATACAACAATGGACAGTTATATAAATTTGTCCTCATACAGAAGACACAATGGAATAAATAAACAAGTACGTTAGTACGATTCGCCATCCAGCTCATCTCTAAAGCACCAGAATATCCAGAATATCCTGATAACATAACTCTAGGCTGCCTGTGTGGAAAATTATGGGCACCCAGAGTTTAGAAAGGGAACAATAAACTCCAGATCAGTCATGGTGACTTGTGTGAGATCGTAAAACCGTTAATTTTCGCAAAGAAAATAAAACAATTTCGCAATGCTTTTGGAAAATGAAACTATCATAAGGCCTCCCGCCATACACACAATGCAAACGCAGAATTGGAGGAGATTTCTCCTTAAGATAGTCAAAAATGCTTACTACGCAAAATCAGTTGATATTATTATTAATGTCTAGTGTGGAAAACATTTCGAAAGTATAATATCAATCTTAGCCAACATACAACCATTGTTGTATGTCTACTATAGCTACTACGTTCAGTAGCAGGTTACCGCCACATTCCATAGCAGGTAATACAATTAAAAACCGTACAGGGTTTGTATTATTTCTTTGGATTTCCAACAAATGGTCAGGCGAAGGAACTTCCTTATACCGAAATAGAAACGCCTCTGGAAAGACGCCCCGGATCCTAACCGGATCTCTGCAAACAAAAGGCCGACGCTACCTCATGCCCTAACCGAGCTGTAACTAGGTAACTAACACACGAGCTATGCCATCCCCCGGTCGTTACCGACCTTTATCCGAGGATCCTCAATCACAACGCAACAACCACGAAATATAATCAACATAGGTAAAATATCTGGGCTCCATACCATGATATCACCTTTTATCCAGAAGGAAATGGCATTCCCTAGGGGGGCTACCCCTACAAACCTTTGCCGCAACATTCCTGTTTCGACCATTACCAGGTTGTGAGGCTCGACGAAGTCTCGTCCACAAAGCTACGCTTTTTCACAAAGCCACGCTTTTTCACAAAGCCACGCTTTTTCACAAAGCCACACTTTTTCACAAAGCAACGCTTTGATCCACAAATGATCAACAGCACTTCGTGTGCCACATTACCAAATTGGGAATGTATCACTAGTAACCATCAACTACATAACCTCTGAGCCCGTACGTCTCAGAGAAGGGTGTTAAGCTAAGAGAATAAATTCTCCGCCACCAACAGAAATGTATTTGATAGAAACCAGCTTTACATCTCAAAGTGTAACGTCAGACACACATCCATACAAGTCCGTTCCGGGATCGAACGGAACCGATGGCACTTCCAAGGAAGCCCTTGCAATCCGGATATTCACTAATCACGTCCGGACTTCCCATCACAAAAAGAGTGATATAAATCTCTATACCGGAGCAACTCGGTGAAGAGACATTCGACAGGTTGCCTTTCATTTTCACAAATATCCGGTCTTCACACCGGTCTCCAAATGCAATCCATTCACGACGTATCACTATTCGGAATGGGTTATATGACACAAAGGTCCTCTCCCGGCTTAACCGAATAATGAGCGTTTGTTTTAAAAACAAATCAAGTGTCATTTCAAAGGCAAATATTGATAGCCTGTTATTTAACTATCAAACAACATTCACCAATCAATTCAAATAATTTTTCCCAAATTATTTATTTCAAAATATCTTCAAAAGATATATACATTTTCCACACTTCACATTTGAAAACCAATTTCAAATCATATTTCACACTTCACATTTGAAAATCAATTTCAAATCATATTTCACACTTCACATTTGAAAATCAATTTCAAATCATATTTTGGTCCATTTAAACCAACTAGATAAATCCTTATCGATTTATTTCAAATTTACATTTCAAATTTGTAAATTTATTTCCACACTTCATCACTTTGAAAATCCGATTTTAAATCATATTTTCCACACTTTAAAAATAAATCAATATTTATTTTTAAAACAAATTTCTGTTTCCTTTACAAATTCTATTCGGACTTTACATTCTCAAATATTCACTTTTACACGGTTTTCAAATCGTTTTCTCATATATTCACTTTCAACACCAAATCAACTTTCAAAATGATTTCTCAATTTATTTTCAATCCCAAATCGAATTTCAAATTGATTTCTGAATTTACTTCAACATCGAATCACATTTCAAATTGATTCTAACTTTTAATCCCAAATACCAAATCATTTTTACAAATCGATTTCCAAATTTATTCTCAACACAAAAAATCAATTTTTTCATTCAACATCAAATAAGTTTTCATATCGATTTCTCAAAGATTTATTTCAAATACCCAATCAATTATCAATTTGATTTCAAACAAATTTATCTCCTTTTAAACAAATTCTTTTATTCTTCCAAACCATCTAAAATTCAATTTTTAATTTCAGAAATCCAATTTCGTTTATTTCTGGTATCTAACGATACCAAAAATACATTCGGCTAAATTATAGCCTTCAACAAATTCAATCACAGATATAATCATTCACAGATTATAAATAATCAATCACACAACATATGAAATCAATTCAAATGTTTTGAGGAATTCTGTTGGATCCCTCCAACCTGTTTCCCTGCATCCACAGATGTTAGCACAATACCAATTCCACTTCGAGGTGGAATATCGCGGTATATGGGTTTTATAAAAATATCATCCGCTTACTAACGGCGCAATAGGGTCTCATCCGCTATATAATGCGGGAAATCATCAATCCAATATATACATATGCCAATATGTATATATTGCTATATATATATATAGATATATCCTACTATATCTAATATCACAATCCAAACAGCAAACAATCAATAACTGAAAATTCCACTTTTCATTTGAGTGAGAAGATCTCACCTTAGCTTCAATTGGCAGTCCATTTTTCCAATTTCGGCTTGACTTTAAACCTTGTATAAAATTATAGGGTTTTATTAATATTCGAATTCACTAAACAATTAATCAATAAATTTTAATTCCAAACTAATGACTTTATTATTAAATTTAAAAATCAAATTTCCCTTAATATTAAAAATTCCTTTTTAACTCGTAACAGAGATATTTTATATTTTATTGCAAAACTAAATTTCATTTCTATATAAATTTCAAACATTATAAGGTTTCATACATATTCGAATAAATCGAACTAACAAAATTTCATTTGAAAAATTAACTAACTATTTCATTTTAAACTGCTCAAAAATCACTTTCTTTTCCAAAGTTTTATACTTGTATTAAACAGTAATTCCTTTATAAATCTTACTGTTAAATATATTTCTTTATCTGTTTTTCTTCTGCGTGTAAGAATACACAAATATAAATTTAACTAAATTAAATCTAAAACATATACCTAACTGTCGAAACCCTCGCAGTCGCTAGCAGTTCTAAAGTCGATCCCCCAAATCTCCTGTTGACGTTGATTCGAGATCTGAAATTAGATTGTGGCTTTGATTTACAAGCAAGTCTGCTCGTACGATTGCATATATGAAGGAAGCTTTGATCCCCCATACGCGCGCGAGCCTGCCATTGCCATCACGACCATCGAGCTCCCTACGGCCACCAACGACGATTCATGTCGTGCCAGAACCCATCGCGAACTTTGCCAGACTTCGAACCCTAAGTCGAACCATGAACTCGCGAATCCCTTCACTCGACCAATCGCGTTCCCACGCTACTCGAAGCTGAGAAAAATGAAACCCTAGTTTTCGATCTAGATTCGGTGAAGACGCCCAGATGAACAAGCGCGATCGAAGTTTGGGCCACCATTTTTTTCTTTTCTCTTACGAATTTGATTTGAGGAAAACTGTATACGCGGCCATTATTATTTGAAGCTTTGATTTCGAACGAACAGAGGGAAAAGAGAAATAGAAGGAAAATGGTCTTTGTTTGTTTATTTTTTTGTTCGGCCATTATTTTGATTTGAACGAGAGATAAAATTTTCTTTGTTTTCTGCTTGCGTGATGATTTAAAAAGAGATGGAGGGAGATAGGAGAACGTGATTTAGCAGAGGGTAGGTCGGCATTGAAGTGAAATAAAACCAGGAATCCCTGCTGTGTTGACTAATTTCAAATTTAAATTTAAATTTTAAATTGAATTCAATTTAAATCTCAACGCGTTTACTTACCGTGTGCTCACACAACAACTCCGATTAATACGAAATTTGAAATCCGACAATAATTCAATATTACGGACCCAATGAAGCTGGTTTCGTCGAATTCCGAGACTGCGCCTCGGAACGCTATTTTTAAATATCAATTTGAACGATTTAATTTCAAAACTGAACAAAACAGTTTCAATTTCAACCCTGAAGCTTCTATTATCTTCAGTATAATCAATATGAATTTTCAAAGACTTCATATTATTTTTAATCAGCTTAAAACGGAAGATTCAAATTTTTACCCAGTTTCAATAATTAAATTCAATAATTTAATCGCCAAATTCATTCTGATAATTTGAAATTCAAGTCAAACAATCATTCAAATATTTAAAATAAATTAAATATTATATTTCAAATGTTCAAAAATTCAGGGTCGTTACAATATATCTAAGCAATATCTCAGCCAAACCTAGAGATTAAGTAAACTAATAATCAACCAAATGGAAAGCGCTTTGAGAAGAAATTGAATTGAAAAGATCAGATCTACTCCTCCACTTTCCAATTTTCTCTATCCAAATCGTTCTCCCAACTAAATCTTGCAAACTTTACCACTGGCATAAACTCGTTCCCAAACATCAACTACAAATGTACGTGGATGTCTACAACTTCTGCAATCTCTGCTACCATCTCAAATCAATAATGTCCCAATGCATAACAATGGGTAGCCTTAGCCAAAACACGCCCTCAAAACATTGCACTCTCTCATACCATTTCTAAATGCACATACTTAACACCTAAATCAACCGGTAGTACTTTCCTTAACTCGTCTTTCTGATTGCTAAGGCAATTAAAAAAGTGGATGGTGTCTTAACCAAACAAATCCAAATGACTTAAATCACCATGCTATTTCTTCTTTCACCCAAGGACATTCAAAGTAATCGATGTCTTAACCTGGTGAACATAACATATATCACATTTAAATCTCAAATCTAACTTGAGTGGTATCATTACGCTTATGATATCACTTCTCCTAATATCCAATAAGCTTGATACTCAAAGTATCACCTCCATAATTATCCAAACATTCCAACCTAAATTCTACAGCCCTCAACTAAGCGAGCATCCAAACAAAGGTAATCCTGTTCCATTCAATCAATGCAACCATAGAAACCAAAATCCTAAATCTAAGTGGAGTTCTTTCCAAAGGAAAATGCTAACCTAAGATGGAGATAGAGTTGAAAGGGTCGACTATATAATACATTGTTTACATACACCTCATCAATGTAAACTCTGTATCCTTAAGTCCATATTTCAAAAAGGTTTGTTTGAGTAGACAGTCTCTCCTCAATCTAAGGAATGGTTGAAAAGAATCCATCTACTCCTTACTTAAAATCATATTCGAACTTTCAAATTCCATTTTCCATAAAACCACCTCCGTATCTTCTATGCATGAAAACCATACACCTTCTCTTCAATCTTTTAAATAAGTTTTTCTTTAATTACCATAGAACACTTGAATTCACACCACCCTATGGTACTTCTTTATTTTACTTTAGCATCCATTCAATCTACTACATCGTTTCTTCAATTCCTCAAATCACGTCAATCTTTTTGGTTCAAATCTATTATTTAAATCCTTTATCTACACCAATCTGAAATACGTTATCATTCTCTCACTACCAATCCAAATTTTAATATCATTTATACACAGTAGTTACCACTCTACACCATTTATTTATTCTCTAATTATATCTATCTATAAAATTCCAAGTATTTCATCCCATTCATAGATCACACAAACTCATATGATATTAACATCCATCCATATTTGAGGTCTTTTGCAAACTCAACCAGTATACTAAAATATTTATTCTCATATAATCTTATACGAAATCTAATCCAGAATTTCCTTTAAAATCAAGAATTCACGCTCAATACCCTTCACAACGAAATCCAAGCTCAATTTATTTTCTAATAACACCCAACAAATATTTCCTTTCCCATATATCATGTTACCGACTTATTACTCCTCTATATCATGGATGAGACAACTCAATAGGGATGGTGCCTCGCCATATAAGTCAAAAAATATAATACTCAATAATCATAATAACACCCTACGCCACAACATATCTTGGAACATCGACAAAAGGAATGATGTCCTAGCACAATGAACATACCATCAAACTCATGCCACATCCAATCCAATAAAAATCATATACTCGCAATCGCATCTATTACTCAGATATCGAACATCTATAAGCATATCCCTAAAACATATACAGCAAGACAATAATCACATTTGGAGAACAACATGTATCCAAGCCATATAACAACTATCACTTGCTTGGAGAACAACATCCATCAAAGCCATATAACATAAGTGGTGTAACGTTACCCTCAACATCAGGTCAATGACACCCATCCTCAATCAATTCAAATAACCTAACTTTACCGAGTAATCAAATAATATAACATTCTAAATGTCATTCGCTTCCATCTCCGATCATCACCACAATGACATAGAATAAAAGAACGCGAATGTCAATTATTTCAATTTCTGCTCTATGAATTGATACCGAGTCAGATCACAAAGTAGCATCATTAGGTCACTGGGATACTATCCTAAATAAACTCTAGACTCTTCAACTACAATCTTCATCCACACCGCTAAAATATTTTCAATCAATTGTTTAACAAGATCCAATCAATTGAAATTCCAATACTACTTACGCCTCTTATACTAACCAGCTTCAAAATTCATTTCAACTACAACTTCAAAATTTTCCCATATCCAATAAGTATAGCCTAGGACCAATCATATAAATCTTATCTGATTTAATTTGCTATTTGATAGCCATCTTTTCTCTAATTTTCTTCAACACAAAAATTTGGTTTACTTTTCTCTTTCTAACCATAAGCACAATCTTTCTTTCTCTATCCAATCCCATGCAACTACCGGGATCATGACATATGATAAAATCAAGCCCAGTCCACTAGTTCTTGTCTTAGCCCTATTCCCATCGGCATCCAACATTATCCCATAACAAGTTATTCAATCGATTTCAAAATTAATCGATTCATGCACAGTGTGAGACTTACACTTGAACTACTTACCGTCACATTCCTTATCCAAAATCATAACTCACCTCCAATCATAAGCCACTTTCCCTTCTTTATAGCGGATGGTGGTCTATTTGCACTTGGGAACATCTCCAGTGCATAACCATTCTCTTCCTTATCTTCATAACCCATCAAACAATTCTTTATTAACCATTCAAAATTTCTATTCATACTTTATAAAAATAGTAAAATATTTTTTCTGACTAGGTAATCAATGTTAAAATTAATTTTTTTTAAATACATTATTGCTTTTCAAAATATAGGTTACAAAATATACTATTTACTTAAAACCATAGGATAAAATCTTTTCATCAAACATTTCTTTTATTTATGGATTTTAATTTAGGTACTACTTATTTTTTTAACTTTAATAACTTAAAATAAACCACTTTAAATATTTTATAACTTTTGAATAAACTATAGTTATCTTCAAAAAAAATTTTTATTTCAAAACATCATTGTGAGTAATTTATTTTCATTTATTATATATGAGTATACATTAATTTATTTCGTAGACAGAAAATTTCTACACTTTTAAACAACACATCATATATATGAAAATAAAATTTAATATTCACTTTAGCTACTCACCATATTTATATCAATTTAGAAAACCATTACCGTAATCTTAAATCATACATTTTACTATACACGTGTTTTGTCACGACCCACTTTTTCGTATAATTCGAACTGACATTTTGCCACACTTGTCCTGTCCAAATTGAATAGAAAGGCAGATAGTAAGTAAAAGAAAGTAGAAAGAAGATAGAAAGAGAACCAAACAACACAGAATCTCACAGCGGATTGAATAATCTATAATATAGAACAAACCTTTACATAAAACAAAACTGTAACATTTACAGAACAGATAACAATCAGAGTGCACCAACCTATTTAGCACGGATAGTTATAACACCCTGTCCTCACAATTGCTGATAAACACAACTATAATGCAACGGAAAAATAATCATCTACGTGACTACGTCTCTGGGTCTCAAGCTCCTTTCTTGAAGCTTCAATCCTTCTAGCTAAACCTTCAAATATGCTCGGTCTGACCCGAGCTTATAGGAAAAACCACTCCCGGGTCAGTCTGGTAAAACCAGCGTGAGAATTTAAATCCCAAGGAATTTTATTCATTATAACTTTCAAAAATCCTTTTAAAATCAAAGGTATCTCGTAAGACCTCGTCACACATAAACACGATGGGTTTTTCCCTTACGATAACCAAAACCTTTTATAGAAAATCAAATGATATTTTAATAGTGTCTAAGTACAAATACTTATTCAAATAGACGAAATTGTTACATTAATTAAATTCCAGCATACTAGGCTCTACAACCAAAACGGTAAAGGCACGTATTGGAGAATGGATTCCATACAATGACTAGGCACCGAGGTACCACATATCACAGTACATGTCTAGAAAAATGTACCGAGGACCTCGCCGGGATCCCCTATAACACAAGATCGGTCTACCCCTAACCTGGATAAAACCGAATATGCTATCACCCTGAGTGTTCCCACCTTCTCTAGTTCTTTCCATGCACCATAATAATAATATCTGAGGGTATCTAGAAAGGTGATAAACATACCCTAATTGGGTGCGACCCACTTAGCCTTGTTGCATCTCCTCTGATTTTTAGTCATTCCCGATTGATGAGGCTTGAGGCTACGATTACCTTTATAAGGAATTTATACTTGGAATGCTCATTGTCCTCCAATGATAATGTGCTGATAGCATTCATCTATACAAGTCCGTTCTGGGTCTGAACGAAACCGAAGGCACTATTCCTACTACATCCGTTTTGGAATCATCCTCAAGATTAGTAGCGATTAGCCCTTGCACTTCAATGCTCCATCTTCGATTCCATGCTCTTTTCTTCATTTCAAAAGAGTATTCGTTGGATCGATGTGGTGTTCAGATAACTTATCCAATCCCGGTCTCTTCGAAACAACTTTCGATATTTCCGGTAAACTCAACCCCGGTTCTTTAGGAAATAAACAGACAAAAATAAGATCAGAGATCATCTCCTAACCGTTAGGGGATGGATTTCCTTATAATCGTCCTAAAAGAACGAAACGAGTTTATACGTATAGTATAGCACCTCGTTGGTAACTGTACCATATAATTCCCATGTTTCTCCTACATATTTCAAAGTTACGTTTTTGGGTCCAGATTTGATAGTCGGTTATTTGACTATAAAATAAACAATCATTCAACCAAAGATTTCATTTCCCACTGAAAACACTAAGCCTTATTTAATTTAAATTTTAAATAAATTTAATCCCTTAATCAAAAGTGTATACTTACCTCATATGGGTAAGTATACTCAAAAACCATTCCTTTCAATAATATTTGAAAACCTTTGTAAATAAATATGGAAAGTACTTAACGGTATCAACCATGGATTCGTAGCTCAATGATTACGTTTCTATCCTAGAGAAATCCAAACTTAACTATAGGCAATCTCTGCCTCCCGATTACGCCATGAAAGTATACCATTACTTTCTGAAAACTTTATTTAATAATTATCTCAATATAATACTTATAAAGTTTCTATATAAATTTTCCCAAGTTTAATTTAGGGAAATTACTCTTTTATAAAAGGTTTACTATATAATATATTATTTTTAAAACATTATTAATATTTGAAAAAATTACCTTTGGAATAATAATAATAATGTCTTAATATTAATTAATCCTTAAGTAATATTAACCTTAAACAAATCACTATAAATATACTTTAATTATTAATTAAATATACTTTAAACAATTTAAATAATTAATTAGCTTTGAAACAATAATTAAATACTTTTTAGATAATTTTTAAGAATAATAAAATAATTAAATTTAAATCATTATCAAAATATTTATTAATTAACTTTAAAATATCATTAATAAATAATCATCCTTAAAACAATTTTTGTTCAAAGGTCAACTTCCAAATCGAAAAAAGGACTTATTTATTTCAATGGTACTTAATCAAATTACCATTCATCCCATAACAATCTAGAACAATAGATACAGATATTCACAACAATCTATTATTAACAATTTATTCAACATCATATTGCCCAATATAATTATCAGGATAATAAATAGATGTCCGTACAAATATAGTAGTAGAACAGGGTTTTATTTCTGCTAGTAAATGTCCAAAAACTCATAAAATCAGTAATTATGCCAATAGGGGTCCAATTAAATACAATTAGTGGAACGGTGTTTTATTCCGCTAAATAGATGTCTAAACATCGTAATTAGTTTAGATTAACTCATCGTTATTTTTATCTTGACAAATAACTTCAATAGGCGGGTCACATAAATTCAAACGACGATATTTGTTTTAAATTGGTTACTTAAATTTTCATCCATTTTAATATACTATAAATTTTCAATTGTTTAAATCCTATAATAAACCATCTGATGACGCAGTGCACGACGATTTTGACTCATCGCAAAAGTTTCACCTCAAACCGATTTACGGTTTGCTAGAAATTCAGCTTTAAAAGTCTTCAACCTTATTAATTAAAACAATTTCTTTAAAATCTCTTTTTTATATTTTTTATTTCCCCTCCATCTCTTTTGGGCTGAAGCCCACCCAATCATTCAAACCGCATTTCCTTCTTTCCCCATTTCTTCTCCAAATCCTTCCAGTAGAAAACAAGAAAAAAAACAACCCAAATGCCAAATTCTTCGAACAACTTGCTGCCTTCTTCGATGACCACCTCGACCTGTGCGACTTCGAGACTTAACCCAACTTCGGCAACCCATCGCCCAAAACATGAACGCCTCCACCTGGTTTTAATTTGTTCGATCATCTTCACCTGATTTCTCCTGTGCACGTGCACACGTACGTTCCTCCGCCGATCAATGAACCGCCACCGCCAACAAAACCCCCTCGTCGTGCTCGTTCGGTTGCATCTACCCCTCACCCTCCATCGTCTTCCAGACGAAACGAACCCATTTGAACCCTCTTTCCCCAAACCGTTTGGAACCATGACCGAAAGAAACAAGTTTCCCCATGCCACAACTGGACACTAACGCCTATGCCATCTATACCGCCGAAATCCCCATCCCTAACGCTGCCTCCTTGCCAAGTCCGACCAGGCCCGGTCGCCTCCCCAATCACCTACGACACGTTTTTCCATCATAAAAAAAGATCCTTAAACCCTAAAAACACAACTCTACCCTAATCCAAGGCCAAAATCGAAATTCGGCAAAGGTGGATCCCTCACCCACGTTCCTCTTCTACTCCTCGAATCGACCGCTCCTTCCTTCGACGATTAGATTGTCGAAATTTATTTTCTAAACAAAAATTGATCATCTCAAGATTACTCACAACATAGACCATTAGAAATCATGAAACTTTCAATAAAAATCCTATTTTCACTCAACAACCCTGATTATATACATGAATCAATGATTTGAGTATGTTGAAAATCGACCAAACTTGGGTTACTTAATTTATTTTAGAAAATTCACCTCATATACACAATAAGCCAACTTCAAACTATTTTTAGTGGAATCTAGGCTCAAAAACAAGCACTTCATTAGTTTACATCAATAGCCTATTCAAACTAGAATAAGAGATATTGATTTTTGAACCAAAATATATATAGGTTTCTTTAACTCTGTTTAACATGACAGAGTATTATTGAGCACTTCCAAGAATTCAAATTTAAAATTCTCACCTTGATCATTTTTGAACCCTTGAAATCTTCTAGTTGAACTTAAGTTTTTGATCTGAACTTGAAAATTATCGCTTTGCTTTGGTTTTGGACGAGAAGGCTTCTTCCTCTCCTTATTGTTTTTTTGTTTTTGTTTTACAAAGCTTTCATTTTTCTTCTTTTTACAGTTTTTGGTTACAGACTTTAGAAACTGAAGCTACACATATACAAGCCTATGCATATACAAGTTTATGCAAATAAGTGTAATGGTGATGTACACGTACAATATTTTGTGATGGATTGAGGTGAGGTGGCTTTGAGTTGATATTTGTTGAGATGAAGAGAAGTCAAACTGAATGTTTTTGTCTTTCTCTTTTTAGACCAGACCATGCTTATATATGATATTTATATTTTTCCATTTTTATTTGTAATATGTTTGGCCAGGCAATGTTTTATGCTTATGTTTTAACTTGACTAGATTTTAACTTGATTTACTTTTACCAGGCAAAAGTTTTAAATTTCCTACTTATAGGTTTACTTTTCTAACTTGTAAATTTTTTGACTAGATGAATTTATATAAATATACATATTTCATTTGACTTGTAAGTTTTTGTGTTTATATTTTGGTTATTTTCCCTTCTTTTACCCCGTTAACTTTCTTTTTGTATAAAACATGTTTTTTCATATATTTAGAAAATGAGTTAGTAATAATTATAATAACTTCAAGTCTTCATATTCATATTTATTTTTTTATATTTAAAATGTAAAATAAAAGTTTGCTATTTGAAAATACATTACTCAAAATACTAAAAGTTTTGCTATTCCTTTGTAAATAAAATAACATTTTGTTCTACATTTCTTTTTATATTTAAAATGTATAATTCAAAGCAAATGAAATTTTTTGCTATTTCATTCTAAATAAAAAAAATTGTCAAAACATTATTTTGTAAAAGTTTCTTATTTAAAAATGATTTTATAAATTTTCTCATTCCTATCATCATATATTTTCATATATATCTTTTCCTTCATTTTTCAATATTGATATACATTTATTTTTAATAACTATATTTATTTAGTTCATATATATATACATATATATTTCACTTACCATTACATATATTGTTTTTAACACACCATTTATATTTGGTTTATACATATTTTACATTCTTCTTAACTAATATGTATGTGTGTGTGTGTGTAAGAAAAATCCAATTTTAAACTCTTTCTATTTATAATACACTATATTATTCATAAGCCAAAATCATTCCTATTTATAATATATTATTCTTATTCATTTGAATTTGTTTTCTTAAATTACATATGATTTCTATTGTCCTGAATATATATATATATATGTATATATATATATGTATATATATATATAAGAAATTCCAAATAAACCAATTTCATATTTTATAAATAAAATCTGGAAATTCAAAATATTATCTTGGCTTAAAAGCTATATATTATTACCAATTATTATTTAATGGGAACTTATTTTTAATATGGAATTAGAATTAGAATTTTCGAGGACAAAAAGAGAAATAGAATTTTGATTCATATTATTAAATAAATCATTCTTTAAACATTTTTACACTGTTACTCCTTTATTATACATTTGGGATATATCCACTTTAAATTACAAAGTATTTCCAAGCTCGTTTTTTATACTAAAACATTTTTCATAACTCGATGTCTTAACAAGTCCATCCTTGTTCTTATAGAAATTTAGTCATACGTTGATCAAGCGTAGGACTGAAAATCTCTAAGTACTTAGTAGACCTATTTCAACACCTAGTGAAAATACTTGAAAAATCTTTCAAAATGATATGGAAAGTATCACCCCCCTTTTCCTTCTTTACCACCATGGATCGCAGTTAACACGATGATTGCGTCGCCATCCCGGCAAAATCATAAGTAAACTATAGGCATCAACACCCCTCGACTTACGCCATGGGAACACGATAGATCGTGTCACGACCCACTTTTCCGTACAGTTTAAACTGACAATTTACCACATTTGTCAAACCCAAATTGCACGGGAAGGAAAATAGTTAAGAAAAAAGAAAGTAGAAAGAAGATAGAAAGAAAACTAAACAACACAAAATCTCACAGTAGAACAAATAATCTATAATATATAACAGTCTTTACACAGAAGACAAAACTTTAATTTATATATACAGACATCGATCAGAGTATGCTAGCCTATTCAGCACGGACGGTTACAACGACCTGTCCTTAAAACTGCTGATAAACACAACTAAAATGCAACAGAAATATAATCGTCTACATAAATACATCTCTGGGCCTCCAGCTCCTCTCTTGAAACTCTAAAATATCCACATAAACCTTCCTATATGCTCGGTCCAGACATATGTATTGATTGTTATTCTCTGATGATTGTAAATAAAAAACGGTTATAGATTCTTTATATAAAGATACGTTATTATATACTATATTTTGTTCCGTTGCGATTGTGAGATTCTGTGTTATTGTTGTTCTATTTTCTTCTATCTCTTACTTCTTCTTTACCCTAGTTATTCGCTCTTTCGTACAATTTGGGTTGAACAAGAGTGAATTATTATCATCTCAAAAAATATGGAACTGCGGGTCGCTACACTTTTTTTATTTAATAAACCTATAAACTTATAACATTATTTCCTCATTCGTTTTGGATCGAAACGATGCGTGGATTTTTGCATTGAAACCCTATCGCAAAATGTTTTTATATGAACTAATATTTTTTGAGTTTTCTACAATGTAAAATTTAATATTTTATAACAATTATAGTAAATAAATGAGTAACTTCTTATATAATTAATTATAGGACAATTAATTAATTATTAAATGATATGTTAATGTTAATTAAATAAATTAAATTATTTTATTTGATTTCTTGATTGACAAGTAATCGGGGTCAAAATAAATTCGACTATGTTAATTAAAAACCAATTCGTTTTGAGTTGTAAATTGATTCAATTTTAATTATAAATTGTTGACTGAGTTAACGATCTATGTTAATTAATAATGTTCTTGGTATTGATTTCAATTATCTATTGCCCATACTATTAAGTAGCCAAACAAATTAAAGTAAATAGAATAACACGTTTTATTGGCAAGTAAATCGACTCGTACCAATCGCTATTCCGTTTTTGAAAAAATGGAACGATTACAAGCGAATTATTTTTGATGGACTGGTCTTGATAAAGTGAACATATGGAATGAAATTCCATATGTAAATATTAGCACCCTAATTCGAATTTTTAAATGACTTGGTTTTTTAAAAATCTATCGTTGGATTCGAAGGGACCTGGTTCGAATATCAGCATTATCGACCCAATAACCACCGTAGACCTTTACGGTATTGATTGTAGGGCCCAGTATTGTGGAAATAAACTAAAGTAAAAATTTCGGCCATTTAAATACGTATTTAATATTAGGCACTATTATAATATCACCGGATTTTCTATAAAAGTATTTTGGTTATCATAAGATAAAAACTCATCGTGTTTGTACGAGATACCTTGATTTTTCAAAGGATTTTGATAACTTTAGTAATTCAAATTAAGTGTGTTTATTCACGCTGGTTTCCAGCCTGACTCGGGTGCTACTTTATTGTAATGCTCGGGTCAGACCGAGTATTACAGATTCAGGTTAGGATGCTTTGGAGCTCAGGAGACGAGCTGGATGGCAGAGATGTATTGCACGTACTTGATTATATTCCGCTGTGTATTGTAGGATGTATATTCATCATTTTTGAGGACAAGTTATTATAACTGTCCATATTTATATGTTGATGGTTATACTCTGATAATTTGTATGAATATTAACTAATACAGCTTTTGTATAAAAATTTGTTATTGTATATATTTTGTTCCGCTGCGATTGTGAGATTTTGTGTTGCTATTGTTTCTGCTTCTTCTTCTATCTTTTTTTTCTTAAACTGTTACAATGTGGTATTTCCAGCACTCGATTGCTCGGCACTCTATACAGTGAATGTATTAGTGTCAATTTTCGAGGGTCGAAAATCGCCTGGTCATTACACGTTCCAAAATACTTTTTTTATCAAAGAAATAAAATAATTTATTCTTAATTATATTAAAATTAAAAAGATCATTTGATAATTAATTAAGAATAAATTATTTTTTTCTTTGATAAATAAAGTATTTTGGATTATGTGTGTATATATATATATATATTTGAGTTGGAAATATTTTAAAAGGAAATTTAAAGGAATAAAACACCGAAATCACTTTGGTCATTGGAAAATAATTTTGGTGATGACTGCAGCATCATCGACGTTCGTTTTCGAGTCTCCAAGGGAGGAATTGCTACCTTAATGATTTGGGATATAAATCCCACCCTCATGAAAATAAAATCCCTTCCAATATTTGAAAAACAATTTCAAATACTTAAATCCATGATAGGATATTTCCAAACCATCTCAACACTTAGAAATGTTAGTCCTTGAGATGATGGTTTTGATGACAACAACGTTAGAATAGATTATAAAATAGAAATACTAACATTACAAGTTTAGATATATATATATATATATTTGCAGGATCTAACCATGCAGGTATCAAGAATGAAGACTGTACAGTATAGAGATTCAAGATACAGAGATAGAAGACTCATGAGTATCAAGATTATCAAGAGTTCAAGGTAAAGTTTGTTTTATTAGGAATATTTGTTAAAACTCGTAGAAAAGCACTGGCATCTTAATATCCAATTTATTCGTGGAATGGAATCCACTTCGAGCCCGTTAAAGGGATGGAACCCTAAGTAGGATGGAACCTACGAAAATCTAGTGGGACATTGTTTTGTATCCACTAATTTTAATTCAAATGATTTTACAAAATTATCTTGTTTTCAAAATGATTTCAAAACTTTCCTTTTAAAAGATTCAAAACTCTCTATCCTGATTTTAAATAATTTTAGCCTCAAAACATCTTTATTTTCAAAGTCAAAATACTCCTGTTTTTAAATGTCTTTTCAAATAATATATTTAACTTCTATTATTATACTTAGATTTAAATATAAAATTATAGTTAAATTATGTATTTATTGTTCTTTATATTTACTTATGAATTTCAACTATATTCAAGTATATTTATAAAGTTTTAAATAGTTTTTATATAAGATAAATATTGTTTTTTATAGAAATTCAAATTATCATTTTTTGCTGAGGGATTGCGACATGCCCCTAGGTAGTATGTCGACATAGTGACAGTTGAAGTTCAAATTCAAATTTCAAAAGAAGTGTCTATTCGCCATAACTCTTCATGAATGGTCATGGTTGTTGGGTTTCTATAAATAGGGGTCAGTTTCAATGAATTTTCAATCATATTTTTCTGATTTTCACTCCTCTTCATCTTCCACATTTCTTATTACAAAATCATACCATTACTCTGCCGAAATCAACATCGAATCATACTCGATTACTTCTAGTTTGATTCTACATCACTATCTCTACAAGGTTCTCAGTGCTATTCAGAGTTATAGGCTTCTTTGTAATCTATCTAGCGAGAAAAGGTGTGATTGTAGCCTTGTAAATCAATCAAGCGAGAAAAGGTGTGATTGTAGCCTTGGAAATCAATTAGGTGAACTTGTTGCCCCGGAAATCAAGTATCCCTACCCAGAGGATTGGTATTCTGGAGGGTGTACCTCGTAGCCTTGAAATCGAGGGTTGTAATTGTTGAATTGCTTTTGAAAGGAAATCCGTACTTAGTTGTGCGGGACTGGATGTAGGGTAACTCCGAACCAGTATAAAATCCGACGTGTTCTTTCCTTTACTGCTTTTACTTTATATTTGCATCTGTGTTTGATTCTATGTTCATATTTGTGTCTAATTAGTGTATACATTGTTAATAAAGTTAGATAAACTCAAAAGATTAACAAATTTCTTAAAACACTATTCACCCCCCTCTAGTGTTAATTCTAGCCTTAAGATCCTTAATCCGCATTTCTCACATTTGGTATCAGAGCTTTGTTTTCAAAAGTTTCATTATCTGAATTTTGAAAATTTTCAAAATGGCTACTAACACTAGTACTGCTATTACCACCAACACTAGTTCATTTGTAGAAGGTCAGTCTACTGCCAGACCACCACTTTTTAATGGCAGTAACTATGCATATTGGGCATGTAGGATGAGAATATATTTACAATCTGTAGGATTGGATACTTGGAATATCACACAAACTGAATATTCTGAACCCACAACTAATTTTGCACATTAGACCACTGAGCAAAAGACTGTTGCACAAAATAATTCTAAGGCAATGAATATTCTGTTTTGTTCACTTGAAAGAAATGAATTTAATAGAGTGTCAGTTTGTAAGTCTGAATATGAAATCTGGAAAACTTTGCAAGTAACTCACGAAGGAACAAGCAAAGTTAAACAGACCAAAATTTCCATGCTCACAAATCAGTTTCAGTTATTTAAAATGAATACTAATGAGTCTATTTCAGATATGTATAGTAGATTTCAAGATATTGTGCATTCTTTAATATCTTTGGGAAAGGAATTTTCGGAAGAAGATCAAGTCAGAAATTTTTTGAATTCTCTCACTCTAGAATGGGATCAAAAGACACTTGCAATTGAAGAGGCAAATGACATCAGTACTTTAAAAGATAGAAGAATTGATTGGAAATATAATGTCGTTTGAAGTTCAAATGATCGGGAGAAGAGAAAGCAAAGCATCTGAAAAGAAATCAATGGCATTCAATGCATTGACCGATGGATCAGACTCAAACAGTGACAATGATGAAGAGATATCATTTATGACCAGAAATTTTAAGAAATTTCTGAAGTACAGAAAATTGAATAGTTCCAAGAGAAACAACTTTAAGAATTCCGGTAATCAGACTACAGTACCAAACTTTATCAAATGCTTCAATTGTGACGAACCAGGTCATATCAAAAAGAACTGTCTATATCCAGAAAGGCAGAATCCTCCTATGAACAATGAACCAGCAAAGAAACGGAAGCATGCATTTACTGCTACTCTAGATGACTCACACTCGTCCTCAAGTGATGATGATCAGAAGACGGATAACTCGAATTTGTGTTTCACTGCAGTTCACGACTCCGATGAGTTCAAAGAAACGGATTAAGAAAAAGGTACACGTTTACAATATAATTGGTTGAAATTGCTTGCATAGAATTAGTTGCTTGTGTAACGACCCGATATTTTCAACCATTCGCATCCATTATAAGTGTATAGGTAGACACTCATGCCGGAGTTGAATTGCTCAAAATACCGCGTTGTAATTAAAATTTGGCAAATCTCAAAATATACAGTAAATAAATATAATCACAGATCACAGACACAGAGTAAAATAATGCAGCGGAAGTAAAAGAAATAGTAGTTCATGAAGCTACTATATAAATATATCAGAGTACATAAGATACAATAGAAGAAATAGAGTACAACGGAAGTATAAATAAGATAACCAAGTACAAGCTGAACAGAGCAACATAACTGAAGTCGATAGAACAAGACTAGCAGATAATCTCCAGCGATTCAAATCTCCAGAAGGTGGAAATCAAAATCTGTGAATACTCAGGCTGACCCGAGCGTAAAGCAAAACACAAACACTCGAGTCAGGACAATATACACTTATATAATATAAACCAACTCAAGTGAACTGTAATAAGGTACAAGTAACTTAAAGAATGCTTGGGACCGCTCATTCTTTAAGGATCCGTTAAACTATCTACTATGTAGTAATATTCGCTATTATAATAATGTCTACTCAGTAAAGTATAATCATATAGAAAATAGCGTTAAGGGGATGGAGAACCTTAACGCGGTCGGATCTTAAAATCATAATCGTAGTAAAGCTCGATATGGTAGGTGACACGGCACAACTAGGCAATGCCAGGGTAGATATACCAATTACGCATCCGGACTAGTGGTGACGCATAGCAGCCACTACCGCCCACCTCGAACAACACTCCCAATCAAGGGTGGCCACCAAATCAATCACAAGTAATAGAATGGTATCGAAGAAGTGTGTCCGATAAGAGGTGCTACCTCATTGGTCCGTTAATCGCTCCTGTTTTAGCCACCTTATGCCAACTCACGGGAGTTGGGTCCACGTATATACCTTAGGATCGTCGCCACCATCCTACTTCATTCTGGAATCTCCACCACGTACACGGTTGTCAAAGTGGTTTTCAGTATCGACAGAGAGTATGTCCATATCCGATCCCGGTCTCTTTGCCAACCAATCGTTATTATAACCCGTGGTTATAACTTTTAAAAACAATACTTTACTTCAAAATAAAATATCATTTCAAACCATATCTTTATCAAAATAAAGATTTATCATTTCCAAATCATTTCAATATTCCAAAATATCGTATCCTTTCAAACTTCTTTTCAAATCATTTCAATATATCAAAATATCATATCTTTGATAGTTATACTTCGAAACCAAAAATCATTTTTATTTCAAAACTATACCAATTTCAAAACAATATCATTTCCATTTCAAACATATATTCACCTTTCAAATAGTCTATACTTTCAAAGTTATAATTCTTTTGAAACTAAAACATTTGAAATCATTATACTTTGTAAATCACAACATTTCGAAAACATATATTTGAAATCATCTATTAATTCTACATATTTACAAATTTATTAAATTAAACCCAACTTCCAAATTTTAATTTTTATTTCAAACCATCACTTTCAACTCAAATTCAGTTTACTAACAAACCATTTCAAATCTTATAAATTTCAAATATAGGTTTAATTCACAAAATAAAATATTCAATCTTTAGTATATTTCAAAGCTTAAATATCCCATATTTCATAAATTCAAAATCATTTGTATACATTTCAAAATATCAAAATATTATTCAAAACATCATTCATTTATATTTCATTTAAATACCATTTAAATCCATTCTTTTTATTAAATTTAAATACCATTTTAAAACTCACATAAAAATCAAATTCTTCCATTTAAAACCATTTAAATGTCTCTTCATTATCTTTAGCATTTTTAACATTTTATTTCAAAAATTATATCATTTTCCAAAGATTATTTTTCATTAAATTTATTAAAACAACAAAATATAGTTTACGTAGCACTTACAAAATGCTACGTAAAGTTATAGTTTAAAATAGTTCATTTAACAAAACGACAGCACTTAAATGCTGTAATATATTTCCATTAAAATTAAAATAAACTTAAATGTTAAGTTTAACCACTATAGCACTTACAAAGTGCTATAATAGCCTTTATTCCAAATTAACTCTTTAGTTCATTTAAACAACTACAGCAATTACAAAATGCTGTAATATCTTTTACATACATTTCAAAAATGCTGTCAAATCAAATTCAGAGTTTTATTTACAATTCCACAAATAATTAACTTTTAATATAAATCATTTTAACTTATAAAATCATATATTTCACATTTAACACAATCATTTAAATACCTTTATTTCTATGATTTTATAAAGTCAAATTTCCATACAAAAATCAAATTTAATAACAATTAAATTTTCATTTCTTTAATTAAATTATTAACTTAACAACTAAGTTTAAATTTCCAAAAATATAGCTTATTTCCATTTATTTTACTTAATTAAAATTTCACTTTTAAACAAATTTCACAAAATTCAATTTAAGTTATATTTCCAAATTCAGCTTAAATGTTCATTTATTCCATATTTTAATTTATACAAAATCATTAACACCTTTAAAACATTATTATTACTTAATAAAAATCATTAAATTCATCTTTACATCAAATTTGTCATATTTTCTTACTTTACAAAAATTCCATTTATAAACAAAATCATAAATTCCAAAATTAACTTATATTTCAAATTCTACTTCACCATTTACTTAATTCACTTATTTAATTTGTAGAAAATCACAAATACTTTATAGAAATCATTTTAATGAAATTTAAATCAAAATACCATAATATTTACATTAAAAAAAGTATTTTAAAAATTTCAGAAAAATATATAAACCACGGGTCTGTATATAATTTTCTAGCCTAGGTCAAGTGATACGGATATGTATCATTTCAATCCGCAGTTTACAAAGAAAAACCGGGTTTTATCGTTTCAAACCCGCAATCCCAAGTAATATAAATAAATAAATAAAAACCGTTCAGGCCTATCATTTCAGCCCATAACGATTTTTCCTTATTCTAAAGTCCGTTCGGGTATGTATCATTTCAACCCATAGTGATTCTAATCTACAGGGAACTTGCAGTGTGATAAACTGATATAAATAAACAGAATAGCATGAGATAACAGTAATTGATGATATAACATATGTAATAACAGGGGTAAACATTATATGATCATAATATAACAGTTACAACCGGATGATATAATTTTACAGATTCAAATGGTGTCAGTTTACTAGTTATATAAGTACACATTGTCTGGTGAGAATTACTCACTTGTTCAAGCTGGAGATGACAACCTCAAACGCACAAAAAAGATTTCCAGAGGCACGAGAGCACGATAATTATTTGAGTGTGGGAGAGCCAAAGCTAATTGCCTTGTCACATTCAAACCAAACAATTACAAACAACATAAGATTTCAACCCAAAAATTCAATAAACAATGCTAGAAATGGATGCATAAACAAAGTCAAAGTGTTTGCACTTGCTTCCTACCACCTATGCTTCAGCTCTAGATCTGAAATGGCACGGCTAAAGGCATGGTTTGGATCAGGTATGGTCTGGAAAAGGTGCGGGTACAAGGTGATGAAGGTGAGTGGAAGTTACAAGGTGTTGAAGGCAATGGAATACCAAAGGGTTTCAAGGCAAAGTGTGGCTTTTGTTGCACCATAGGGTTCGGCCCCTTGCTGATGTGGCTTGGCCATGGTATGTGGTGGTCAGGTGGTGGCTGGAGTGTGGGCCAGAGGTGGTGGAAGGTCAGGTCAGAGGTGGTGGTGGTGGAGGTAGTGGTGGCAAAAGGTGTGGTAGAAGGAGGAGATGACAATTCTAGGTCATAAGTGATAGTTTGTGATGGTTTTTGGTGGATTTTGTGTAGATCTTGGACTTGGATTGGTTAGGCCTGAGGAGGAGGATTGCTAGGATGGGTGATGGTCAGAGGAAGGGGGTCGTGGTGGTCGGCCAAAGCCTGGAGGAGGAGGAACCAAACTATGAAGGTAGAGAGCATATGCAGTTTCAATAGAAAAAAAACATAGAAAACAAGGAAGAAAGAAGGAATTTTTACCCAAAATTTTGAAGCCATGGCCGTGATTTTTTTGGAGGAGAAAGTGAAGTGTTTGTGTGAAAAAAATGAAAAGAAGTCCGCTGAAAAGAATAGGGTATGCATGGCCAAAAACATTGAAGAGAGGAGTTGAGAAAGTGAAAGGTCGGGAGGTGAAAAGCCATAGGAATTTCAATAGTTTAAAACTTTTCATATTTCCTCTAATTTCTTTTTAAGTTTTATATAACTGAAATATATATATAAACTCAGATAAAATACGAAAATTTAGTAAATAAACAAAAATAAATTAATTAATTATTAATTATATAAAATTTAATTAAGTAAAACAGCAAAAATTGCAACTAGTCTTGAAAATATGAAAAATAAATGCAATGAACTTTGGAAAAAGTTTATGGACTTGTAAAACATTTATAAACAAAGATAATAACATAAAATAAAAATGAATTCACAAAATGAATAAATAAATTTTAATTAAATATAATTTAATTGAAGAAAATAGCAGAAAAATAGAAACTAGCCTTTAAAAATAGAAAATAAATTCAATACGCTTTGGAAAAATTATAAAATCACTTTAAATTATTTAAAAGACAAAATTATACATAAAATAAAATACTAACACATATTAGAACAATATGACAAATAAAATATAATTTAAAATAGACAATATTGCTAAATACATCAGTTTACAAACAATATTGAAATATACATAACTTTCACAATTTAACTCCGTTTCCAACGAAACGAAAAGCTGTATCCATGGAATTAAATCTATTTTCATAATAAAATATAAAATTTAAGAATTTGAAATATTTAAATTTAAAGTTCAAAAGTCAAAGTTTGACCAGTTTCAATAGAAATTCGCTTTTCAGTGAAATATCCAATTTATACTAGTTTGAACTATAAATCACTTAATAGTCAACATTTATATTTCAAATGAAATGTTTGAAATAGAACAAGTTTAAAATAAGTTAAAATAAAATAAAGTCAAAATTTAAAATATAGGCCAAAATCTAGGGTTGTTACACTCTCCCCCACTCAAAACTTTTCGTCCCCAAAAAGGAATGAAGTACGGGAAAACACAGGAAAGATAAAATTGAAATGAGATTAAGACAAGATGAAAAAATATTGAAATTATACCTGATAACTGTGGTTATAGGTAAGTTTAACAAGGTGGAGATGGTCTTCCCAAGATTCTCCAGAATCAGGAACACAAGTACGAAAAGATCCTCTAGAATCTGATTCACTCTTTCCGCTTGACCGACAGTCTGTGGGTGGAATGCAGTGCTCAGATTTAAAATGAGTACCAAAGATTATAAAGATCATAGAAAGATTTCTAAGCAAAAAGATTATAGATAGATGCCTATACCAGTCTGTAGCAAGATAAGGACAACTAATAGACAGTTTGAAAAACAAAATTAGGTAATAAGTTTGAAAAACAAAATAAGATAATAGGTTTGAAATTTCCATGGTTTCAGCTTAACTGATAATTAATTTTACACAAGTTAAGTAAATCTTAACTATCTCTAATTTCATTATCTTATCATCAAATTTTCTTAAACAAACAATCTCTAAAATCATGATTTGATTAAAATTAAGTGTATAACATTCAATAAATTTAATTCTTCTTTATTCCTAATTATAATTAAATTTATCCCTCTCAAATATTTTATCACATATGTTAAATATGCTTACACTTATTATAACTGTTTTAATTTATTCCTAATTCCCTTAACATCATTTGTATTGTAAATTATTCAATTAACCTTTTAGTCTATTTACCTATGTTAATCTTTTTATAACTAAAATTTAAGTGTATAATATTTATTATAACCACTCAAATTTTATTTATAAAAATCTTTTTATATTGTATATTATCCAATTACATTGTTAACTTCTAAAAATTAAGGTAAGTTATATTGGAATGCAATTGAGAATTATACAAATAAAACTTTCTAAAATTAATATACACTATAAACATCCTAATTCAATCATTTCAAGCTTGAATCATCTATTCAAAAATTTTGATTTTCTTTTTATACTTGAAGTTATTATTTAAGATAGAATTTAAGAATAAAATCTCTGATTCCTTTCAAACCATTTAGAGATAGATAAATGTATGTACATAATTTGTCAAATCAAATTTAAATCATATATCTATATATTTTATAAATCAATCATATTTTAGAAATTTATATCAATCAAGTTTCCCAAAACAAAGCTGTAGCAAGACTACAGAATGGTTTCTTCACTTCGAAACTCGAAAATGAACGTCGATGATGCTGCAGTCATCACCGAAATTATTTTCCAGCGACAAAGAGAAGAGCACTTAATTTTTAAACTTTAAAATCCTTTAGAGACAAAAAAAAAATTATTCAAAAATACTTTAAATAATATCCTTTTAAAAATTTTAAACACAAGGTTTGAAATCCATCGGAAATTAAACTCTTTAAATTTCTTGTTTTAAATTCATTTCAGTTCCCAAATAAATTTATAAACAACTATTTATAAATTCCTTTGTAGAACAATAAATGATAAATCAAGTATTATCATTTTAAATAATCAATTTAAACCAATTTATTAAGTTCCATAAATTTACTTATATATTAAAATTTATTTAATTAACCAAATTTTAAAATAATATTGTATCGGTTTGTTCTGTCAAAGTGTTTTAGAAATCCTATCGATAGCGTTGATCAGACGAATCGATCGGAAACCCAAATCGACATCAACAACTCAAACAACACAATATATAATAAAATATAGATTTAAAAGTACAATTCAAAATGTTGGAGATAGTTTAGAAACAAAGACAAGATGATTAATTAACAAAATATGAAGATGGATAAGCATAGATAAATCGCGGGCAACCTTAACCGGGTCAACCGTGACTTAATGAATAAGAGCAAATGTGGATTTTCCTGGGGTAAATCTACATCCGATCTCAAGAGATAGAGTTTGGAATAACAAAAGATATTAGCATCTAAACCAAGGATAAATATAAATCTTTGGTGAATCGATGCAAATTTGTAAAGGAGTTTTCCCCCTTTTACAAGTCATTAGAATATTGGCGAGACCACCAATTCACTATAAAGCTCATTCGAAGCGGAGTTATGGGATACTCCAGAATCAAAAGAAGATGAATAGTGAGGGATAAGAATGAATTTTGGAACCGCAGGGAACGTTCCAAAAATTAAAAGGAAATTCGAATCAAGAGGAAAAGATTCAAACTCGAACGAAAGTGATTCTGTAAATAAATCTACTCTATATGCTGAGTTTTGCCTCAAAGCCAAAGCTCTGATACCAACTGTAACGACCCGATATTTTCAACCATTCGCATCCATTATAAGTGTATAGGTAGACACTCATGCCGGAGTTGAATTGCTCAAAATACCGCGTTGTAATTAAAATTTGGCAAATATCAAAATATACAGTAAATAAATATAATCACAGATCACAGACACAGAGTAAAATAATGCAGCGGAAGTAAAAGAAATAGTAGTTCATGAAGCTACTATATAAATATATCAGAGTACATAAGATACAATAGAAGAAATAGAGTACAACGGAAGTATAAATAAGATAACCAAGTACAAGCTGAACAGAGCAACATAACTGAAGTCGATAGAACAAGACTAGCAGATAATCTCCAGCGATTCAAATCTCCAGAAGGTGGAAATCAAAATCTGTGAATACTCAGGCTGACTCGAGCGTAAAGCAAAACACAAACACTCGAGTCAGGACAATATACACTTATATAATATAAACCAACTCAAGTGAACTGTAATAAGGTACAAGTAACTTAAAGAATGCTTGGGACCGCTCATTCTTTAAGGATCCGTTAAACTATCTACTATGTAGTAATATTCGCTATTATAATAATGTCTACTCAGTAAAGTATAATCATATAGAAAATAGCGTTAAGGGGATGGAGAACCTTAACGCGGTCGGATCTTAAAATCATAATCGTAGTAAAGCTCGATATGGTAGGTGACACGGCACAACTAGGCAATGCCAGGGTAGATATACCAATTACGCATCCGGACTAGTGGTGACGCATAGCAGCCACTACCGCCCACCTCGAACAACACTCCCAATCAAGGGTGGCCACCAAATCAATCACAAGTAATAGAATGGTATCGAAGAAGTGTGTCCGATAAGAGGTGCTACCTCATTGGTCCGTCAATCGCTCCTGTTTTAGCCACCTTATGCCAACTCACGGGAGTTGGGTCCACGTATATACCTTAGGATCGTCGCCACCATCCTACTTCATTTTGGAATCTCCACCACGTACACGGTTGTCAAAGTGGTTTTCAGTATCGACAGAGAGTATGTCCATATCCGATCCCGGTCTCTTTGCCAACCAATCGTTATTATAACCCGTGGTTATAACTTTTAAAAACAATACTTTACTTCAAAATAAAATAACATTTCAAACCATATCTTTATCAAAATAAAGATTTATCATTTCCAAATCATTTCAATATTCCAAAATATCGTATCCTTTCAAACTTCTTTTCAAATCATTTCAATATATCAAAATATCATATCTTTGATAGTTATACTTCGAAACCAAAAATCATTTTTATTTCAAAACTATACCCATTTCAAAACAATATCATTTCCATTTCAAACATATATTCACCTTTCAAATAGTCTATACTTTCAAAGTTATAATTCTTTTGAAACTAAAACATTTGAAATCATTATACTTTGTAAATCACAACATTTCGAAAACATATATTTGAAATCATCTATTAATTCTACATATTTACAAATTTATTAAATTAAACCCAAATTCCAAATTTTAATTTTTATTTCAAACCATCACTTTCAACTCAAATTCAGTTTACTAACAAACCATTTCAAATCTTATAAATTTCAAATATAGGTTTAATTCACAAAATAAAATATTCAATCTTTAGTATATTTCAAAGCTTAAATATCCCATATTTCATAAATTCAAAATCATTTGTATACATTTCAAAATATCAAAATATTATTCAAAACATCATTCATTTATATTTCATTTAAATACCATTTAAATCCATTCTTTTTATTAAATTTAAATACCATTTTAAAACTCACATAAAAATCAAATTCTTCCATTTAAAACCATTTAAATGTCTCTTCATTATCTTTAGCATTTTTAACATTTTATTTCAAAAATTATATCATTTTCCAAAGATTATTTTTCATTAAAATTTATTAAAACAACAAAATATAGTTTACGTAGCACTTACAAAATGCTACGTAAAGTTATAGTTTAAAATAGTTCATTTAACAAAACGACAGCACTTAAATGCTGTAATATATTTCCATTAAAATTAAAATAAACTTAAATGTTAAGTTTAACCACTATAGCACTTACAAAGTGCTATAATAGCCTTTATTCCAAATTAACTCTTTAGTTCATTTAAACAACTACAGCAATTACAAAATGCTGTAATATCTTTTACATACATTTCAAAAATGCTGTCAAATCAAATTCAGAGTTTTATTTACAATTCCACAAATAATTAACTTTTAATATAAATCATTTTAACTTATAAAATCATATATTTCACATTTAACACAATCATTTAAATACCTTTATTTCTATGATTTTATAAAGTCAAATTTCCATACAAAAATCAAATTTAATAACAATTAAATTTTCATTTCTTTAATTAAATTATTAACTTAACAACTAAGTTTAAATTTCCAAAAATATAGCTTATTTCCATTTATTTTACTTAATTAAAATTTCACTTTTAAACAAATTTCACAAAATTCAATTTAAGTTATATTTCCAAATTCAGCTTAAATGTTCATTTATTCCATATTTTAATTTAT
This sequence comes from Allium fistulosum, assembly GCA_030737815.1. Taxonomy (NCBI): domain Eukaryota; kingdom Viridiplantae; phylum Streptophyta; class Magnoliopsida; order Asparagales; family Amaryllidaceae; genus Allium; species Allium fistulosum. Next base: position 245,532,482 of record CM060902.1, read on the forward strand.
ACAAAATCATTAACACCTTTAAAACATTATTATTACTTAATAAAAATCATTAAATTCATCTTTACATCAAATTTGTCATATTTTCTTACTTTACAAAAATTCCATTTATAAACAAAATCATAAATTCCAAAATTAACTTATATTTCAAATTCTACTTCACCATTTACTTAATTCACTTATTTAATTTGTAGAAAATCACAAATACTTTATAGAAATCATTTTAATGAAATTTAAATCAAAATACCATAATATTTACATTAAAAAAAGTATTTTAAAAATTTCAGAAAAATATATAAACCACGGGTCTGTATATAATTTTCTAGCCTAGGTCAAGTGATACGGATATGTATCATTTCAATCCGCAGTTTACAAAGAAAAACCGAGTTTTATCGTTTCAAACCCGCAATCCCAAGTAATATAAATAAATAAATAAAAACCGTTCAGGCCTATCATTTCAGCCCATAACGATTTTTCCTTATTCTAAAGTCCGTTCGGGTATGTATCATTTCAACCCATAGTGATTCTAATCTACAGGGAACTTGCAGTGTGATAAACTGATATAAATAAACAGAATAGCATGAGATAACAGTAATTGATGATATAACATATGTAATAACAGGGGTAAACATTATATGATCATAATATAACAGTTACAACCGGATGATATAATTTTACAGATTCAAATGGTGTCAGTTTACTAGTTATATAAGTACACATTGTCTGGTGAGAATTACTCACTTGTTCAAGCTGGAGATGACAACCTCAAACGCACAAAAAAGATTTCCAGAGGCACGAGAGCACGATAATTATTTGAGTGTGGGAGAGCCAAAGCTAATTGCCTTGTCACATTCAAACCAAACAATTACAAACAACATAAGATTTCAACCCAAAAATTCAATAAACAATGCTAGAAATGGATGCATAAACAAAGTCAAAGTGTTTGCACTTGCTTCCTACCACCTATGCTTCAGCTCTAGATCTGAAATGGCACGGCTAAAGGCATGGTTTGGATCAGGTATGGTCTGGAAAAGGTGCGGCTACAAGGTGATGAAGGTGAGTGGAAGTTACAAGGTGTTGAAGGCAATGGAATACCAAAGGGTTTCAAGGCAAAGTGTGGCTTTTGTTGCACCATAGGGTTCGGCCCCTTGCTGATGTGGCTTGGCCATGGTATGTGGTGGTCAGGTGGTGGCTGGAGTGTGGGCCAGAGGTGGTGGAAGGTCAGGTCAGAGGTGGTGGTGGTGGAGGTAGTGGTGGCAAAAGGTGTGGTAGAAGGAGGAGATGACAATTCTAGGTCATAAGTGATAGTTTGTGATGGTTTTTGGTGGATTTTGTGTAGATCTTGGACTTGGATTGGTTAGGCCTGAGGAGGAGGATTGCTAGGATGGGTGATGGTCAGAGGAAGGGGGTCGTGGTGGTCGGCCAAAGCCTGGAGGAGGAGGAACCAAACTATGAAGGTAGAGAGCATATGCAGTTTCAATAGAAAAAAACATAGAAAACAAGGAAGAAAGAAGGAATTTTTACCCAAAATTTTGAAGCCATGGCCGTGATTTTTTTGGAGGAGAAAGTGAAGTGTTTGTGTGAAAAAAATGAAAAGAAGTCCGCTGAAAAGAATAGGGTATGCATGGCCAAAAACATTGAAGAGAGGAGTTGAGAAAGTGAAAGGTCGGGAGGTGAAAAGCCATAGGAATTTCAATAGTTTAAAACTTTTCATATTTCCTCTAATTTCTTTTTAAGTTTTATATAACTGAAATATATATATAAACTCAGATAAAATACGAAAATTTAGTAAATAAACAAAAATAAATAAATTAATTATTAATTATATAAAATTTAATTAAGTAAAACAGCAAAAATTGCAACTAGTCTTGAAAATATGAAAAATAAATGCAATGAACTTTGGAAAAAGTTTATGGACTTGTAAAACATTTATAAACAAAGATAATAACATAAAATAAAAATGAATTCACAAAATGAATAAATAAATTTTAATTAAATATAATTTAATTGAAGAAAATAGCAGAAAAATAGAAACTAGCCTTTAAAAATAGAAAATAAATTCAATACGCTTTGGAAAAATTATAAAATCACTTTAAATTATTTAAAAGACAAAATTATACATAAAATAAAATACTAACACATATTAGAACAATATGACAAATAAAATATAATTTAAAATAGACAATATTGCTAAATACATCAGTTTACAAACAATATTGAAATATACATAACTTTCACAATTTAACTCCGTTTCCAACGAAACGAAAAGCTGTATCCATGGAATTAAATCTATTTTCATAATAAAAGATAAAATTTAAGAATTTGAAATATTTAAATTTATAGTTCAAAAGTCAAAGTTTGACCAGTTTCAATAGAAATTCGCTTTTCAGTGAAATATCCAATTTATACTAGTTTGAACTATAAATCACTTAATAGTCAACATTTATATTTCAAATGAAATGTTTGAAATAGAACAAGTTTAAAATAAGTTAAAATAAAATAAAGTCAAAATTTAAAATATAGGCCAAAATCTAGGGTTGTTACAGCTTGATTGTTTGATTGATTGATTTTAAATTGATATGCTGTTTGAATTTTAAAATTTATTTTCTATTTTTACTATTATTTTATTATTTTAATTATTTTTGACACATTCTGAAATATATTATAAGTAAAATAATATTTCAGAAATATAGACACTAATAATAATATTTATATATATGTATATTAGATATCTTAGGAAAATCATATCATGAAAATTCACAGGCACATGTCGACATGGCCCCTACCACGATGTCGACATGCCTACCTGAATTTGAATTTCAAATTTTGAATTCAAATGTTTGAATTTCCCTCCACCTTTTAACTTCATTTATTTCTCTGAAAAGATACCTTTTGACAAAAGAGAATATGTCCTTTGAAAGTCTATTTATCCACTATCTTTTATCATATCTTTTCACTTTCATTTTTAAATTCAAACTCTCTCTTCATATCTTCAAGCACTCTACTCTTTACTCTAATGGCTTCTTCAAGCAACCCCTCAACCATGAGAATTTCCAGAAAAATCAAAGAGCAATTATTCAATGATCCGGAGGCAATTAAAGCATACATCAATTATGCTAATTATGCCAAAGTCCATCCCAGAAAATTTGCTATTTTTCAAGATTTTTCTTCTTATGAAATTGATTCTCTTTTTGCAAACAATGGTGTTTTAAGTCTTATTGACTCTTCTCAAAACGATTTTGTTTGCTATCCTAATCTTGTCAAAATCTTTTATGCTAATTTAAACCGTGGTTTTTATAATGGAAATGAGAATGAGATTTGGAGTAGTGTCAAAGGGCCTCAAATTGTTTTGAATTGTGATCTCTTGGGTACCATTCTTAATTGCAAAAGCACGGGAATGGATCTTTCTAGTTTTAAAATCGATGAACATGATCGTGAGACATTTCATCATATTTTTGAAGGAGATGATAATTTTGAATTTAAAAACCGAAACTTTCATCCTAAAGCAAGGATTGTTAATCTTCTTTTGCAACATACTTTGACCCCAAGATCGGGAAACTTTAACAATCCTACCTCAAAAGTGTGCAAAGCATTTTTTGGTGTTTTTGGAAATTATGACATCAATTGGGCGCAAGTTATTTTGGATGAACTTCGTCCTAAAAATTTTGAAATGGGAGAAAACACTTTATATCATGGAATTTACCTTACTCGGATTTTTAACTATTTTGGAGTGGATTTCAAAGGTGAAGAATTTGTCTCTAGAAAAGTTTTTAATATCTCAAACATTTCCCTCATGAAAATCCCATATGTTTTTCAACCTTATGAGACACTTACCGAAAAGGATGAGCGTTTGGCTCATGAAGAAATGGAAGAGGAAGAAGAAGAAGAAAGGGATGAAATGGAAATAGAAGAAGAAGAAGAAGGTGAAACATCCTTAGAAAGTATTGAATATCCTTCCAATCCATCCAACAAAACCCTTCTCAAAAGCCAAAAGATAATTGTGGAGAATCAACGGATTTTAAAACGATCTGTTAGTAAGAAGTTGGATAATATGTCTTCGAAGATGAACAAGTTCTTTTCAAAAGTCAGCAAGAAACTTGGACTATCTTCATCATCTTCATCTTCTAACTAGTTTTATCTTTTAGTATTGTATTTGTCTTAGTTTATTTTATTTCGAATGTTCGTGTAGTTCCATATGTTTAATAATTGTATTATCCAATTATGCAATGAAATTGAATTTCCTTCCTGTCATCTAGCTTATTTTATATCTAGAATAAATGTTAATATATTATAGAAATATATATACATCATTATTCACAAGATAAAATTATCATCAATTTTCACTAAAGTATGTCGACATACCCCCCTTGACCATGTCGACATGTACTGGTTAGAAGTGACTATTGATTTTGAATTTGAAATTTGAATAACTACCAAATGTCTATTCATTTCAAATGAATTTCTACACCTATATATACCTTTGTCTTACAGAAATCTTAACTGAAATTTATTTCTCATTAACTATATTCTTCATTTCTTTCTCTAATTCAATTATGGCCAATCCTATTCATAATCTATTTGAAAATCTTGAAGAAACACTTAATTCATTCAAGAATATTCTCTCTATCATCCTCCGTAATCAGCGTCACTTAGAATTAAGTCAAATGCAGATGATCAAGGAACAAGAGTGTAACGACCCGGAAATTTCGAACCCGAAAATTCCAGATAGTTAGAAGAAAAAGAAAAGAGATAGAAGAAAGAAACAGAACAAGACACAGATTCTCACATTCGCAGCGGATCAAAATACAATATCAAATAATAATATCAGTTATACAAAGAAAACTGTATTTGTTAATTACATTTTTATACATCAGAGTTACAACATTCACAAATATACTAGACAGTTAGAATTAACATGTCTCTAACAACTATAATATCACAGCGGAATATACTCCATACGTTCCTGCCCTCCAGCTCGCCTCTTGAGCTCCAGAACGTCCTTACCTGAAATCTGTAATACTCGGTCTGACCCAAGCATTACATCAAAGTAACACCCGGGTCAGGCTGGAAACCAGCGTGAGCAAACTCATCGAACACGGAACACAAAGCATACAACTTTAAATAAACCCGGGGTAACTTATATCAATTTACAACTTCACAAGTTGTCATAGACGTCACTTATTTCACACATCAATTTCTAAGTGACAAAACTTAGATTAAAGGGTCCAATTCACTTAATTCATTCCATATCAGCCTATTGATTTCACATATCAATTTATAAAGAATCGAAGTGGTTTAGGATATTAACTAATACCCGACTCCGGTCTCTTCGAATCCAATGTCATCTAAACCCAAGTTATTTTAAGTGAAACACAATTCAACCTTTAAATGCAAGGTGTCACTTTTATACAGTAATTCATTATCGACAGATAGCCACATGATCATTGTTCAAGACAAACATATCATATCTCAAACATTCATATCAGAAATTTTCAGCCAATCATTTACAAGCAAGATTAATTTGTCACTCCCTAATTATCCTCTCTAATTACATTCAGTAATTAGTCTTTAAATAATTTACCACATTCATCAATTAATCTTGATTAATCACATTCAATAATTAATTATCCTTAATTACTTACATTAATTAATTGACCTTTTAATTAATTAATAAACCCTTTAATTTATTACACTCATTAATTTACTAACCTTTAATAAATTTCTAAATTAAACCATACTTAAACTAATTACCCTACGTAATTAGTTCTCAATTACTTTCATTAAGAGATTATCATTAGATAAATCACATTCAGTAATTACCCATTAATTACCTTCCTTAATAATGTCATTAAGCAATCATCCTTTATTTAATTTTCCCCTCTCTCTGTTTTTATTTTTATTTTTATATAGCTCAATTAATTTATCATATTTATAAATCAAACCTTTAAGTTGATTATATAATTTAATCAACCTTTAATTAATTATCTAAATAATTAAATTAATTAATTATTTATTGCTTGATTTCATAAATCAATTATCAATCCTTAATACATTCAATAATTTAATTTCAACATTTGATTTACCATGATTTAACCTATTTTATAATTACTTTAAACAACAAATTTGAAAACAATTTAAACCCTTGGAGACTCGCTTAAGCCTTCTATAATTTGTTTAAGAACTTGATTTTTATTTCCTTTTTGAATAACTTAAAGAAAACTAGGTTTATTAAATATCAACAAAACATTTTACTTTGGATCAGACTGACCCCATCTCCAATTTCCCATATCTTCCCGAGCCATCTTCCTTGTTTGATTAACTAAAAAAAAACTGATGCTCACACTAAACTCACACAAAACTCTCGAACCTGATCTCGAACCACAAGCAAAATTTCCCGATGCAATTCACCAAACTGAAACATCAGATGCACACGCAAGTGTGTACACGTGCACGTCGCCATTTCTCTCCTCCGGTCATCACTGTGACCTCAGGCAAGTCATCGCCGACCCCCTCATCACGATCAATCACCCAGAAACCTTAAACACGATCATTTCTGAAATCGAGCTATTCGTATACCCCTCAGGAGTCCATCACTTGACGGAATCCACCTCGTACTGCCATTCCAAAGACGTTATGAACCCTTCAACTCCGGCCATAGCTACCCCGACCATCCTGCATTGCTTACCTTTGGACCGGTCATGTCCGATCCTCTATTGACTGCAAATTCCTCCGTTTAAAACTCGTCGACAAAACAGACCATTAAACCCTAAAATGAAATCGACCGGCCAATTTGATCAACAGAAAATTTTCGAACGAATTTTCCTACGATCACCAATCCCTAAGCGACCTTCGATAAGAATCTCGACCACTTCAGTTATGCCGATCACAAGAGAATACTCGAAATCCATATCCCGTACAACTCTCAATTACTCGAGATTTACTAACCTAAAAATCATGATTATGCCATCTAAATTCATGATTTACAATCACAAATCAGATTATGGGTTCCAGTAATCAAATCAAAATGTTTGATTTTTAACCCAAATTGATTCTTCACCGAATTTTTTTTTTTTCAAATTTGAATTAATTACAAAATATAAAATCCTGAATTTATCTTTAGAATTGATATTATATAGTTAGGGACAACTTTCATTTAGGAATTCCAACCTGGAATCAAATCTATGAGAAGATATGAATTTTTGAAAAGCTGTTCTTAAGCCTATGAAGAACAACAGAACTAATATATACATACACAGGTATATCCCAGACAAATTTTATTGTTTGTACATTCATTCACAACCCAACCTTCAAGTAATCTTTGTATACCATTATTTTCTACAGATTTTCATCTCATGCAACAAATTAAATCACAGAAATTTTAAACTATTTTTATGGTAAAGGTTTACTCACTGTATATTCTTGTTCCAGGTCAAAACTACTTTTCAAATTTTACTTAAAAATTATGTTTAAAACTTAAATCTTGATTATAGAAACATGTTTTGTTTGAACCTTAATGCCTTAAGAGGATTAGAAAGAGATATCTTGGATTTTTAACAGGTTTTGGTAACCTGTAATTTAAAAACAGAGGCAATATGCCTGTTCCCAGACATGCACTAATGTATATATTCATTTTTGTATACATGCAACCATATTTCACAGCTTCGCTTCAAATGTTCATTACAAACATCAAGTTATAGACCAGATTCAAAGCAGTTTTACTCACCTTTGTTTGAACAGAGGAAGCTTTGAAAATCTGGAAATGGTTTGATAACTTGAAATTGCTTTTGCTCCTGAATCTGGACTTGAATTTGAAACTGCTGCTTGATTTAATTTGAAACTGAGTTGAAATCTGAAGTTGTTGAGTTAATCTTTGTTTAACTTGTTTCAGGTTTTAAATCTTCCAAGAGTTTGATTTCTTTTTCTTTTAATTCTCATGTTTTGAAATATATCCAAGAGAATGAAGCCTGGCTCTTTTCTTTTAATACATGTCTATATTTTAAATTAAAAGAACATTTTACTTGCCACTTGTTAATTATGTATGATATATTAGTTACAAATGTTTTAATGCATGCATACAAGTCTTACAAATGTTCTTATGTATGTTTGAGTTTATTTTTATTTATATTCTATTTTTGGTTTTTATCTTTTATATTTATACCTTTCTTCTATTAAGTAAATGTATCTTTTTAAAGAAATAATAAAATCCTATATAAATCAGTAACTATATATATGTACTAGTGAAAATGTAGAGTTTTAATCTAATTTACTTCTGAGATTTTGAAAATTACTTTGGAATAATAGAATATCTTATATATCCATATTATAACAAACTTCCCTATATTTTATTCTATATATATATATTCATATACATTATAAAGCTTGTATATCTATTTATTTATATGCTATAGGATTTATCATTTCTATAGATTTATAATTCAATACTTGTTATACTTTTAAATCTATATATTCAGATATTTATCATAATTTTTATTTGTTTAATCTACAAATTAGTAGTTTAATAAGTTTAACCCTGTTAATTACCAATTAGCAGATGTCCAAAAAATCTGGGTTATCACATTCCTCCCCCCTTAGAATCTTTTCGTCCTCGAAAAGAAACTAAGCCAGAATTTACTAAAATGCTGATTATTAGAAAAATTACTCTTTGATCAAATTTTTTTTACTATAAACTCTTTTTATTAAGAAATTTTAAAACACTTTTAAAAATCTATATGATATTACTAGGAATAGTTTTATAAAAATACTTTTATAACTCGATGTCTCAACAAGTCCATCCTTGTTCTTATAGAAATTCGGTCATACGTTGATCAGGCGTAGGACTGGAAATCTATAAGTACTTAGCAAACCCGTTTTCAACACCAAGTGGAAATACTTGGAAAATAATTTATTGAAAATATAGAAAACAGTTTTGAAAAAAGAGGAAATATCTTTGGTGAGAATATAGAAAACATTTTGAAATTAAGGAAATATCTTTGGTGAGAATGTTCTGGAAATCATCACCCCCATCCATGGTCACAGTTACATCACGGGTTACGTTGTCATCGCAGCAAAAGTCCATGTAACTGATGACAGCATGGAACCCACAACAGATCGCAGTTACATTCCAGGGTTACGTTGCCATCGCAGCAAAAGTCCATGTAACTGTTGGCTCTCAGCGGCACACACGATTTCGCTGTCAAAATGAAACTTCTCCATTCTACATAGGTCTCAGTCCACCGATATAAAATCAAACGCAGACTGTTGGCTCTCAGCGGCACACATGACTTTCGCTATGTTACCATAGTGTCGCAGTCTACCGATATAAAATCAAACATAGACTGTTGGCTCTCAGCGGCTCACACGACTTTCGCTATGGTCTGCAGTAGATCGCAGTGACATCGAGTTAAACTATCGTCACAGCATAACCCAAATGCCTCTGTGGGCACCAGCCCCTCGACTTTCGCTACACAAATAATCCTCAGGAACTAGTTTTTTCCGGACTCCTCACAAGATCAACTTTAGAATCCCCCCTTGGGGTTCAAGGCAGTACCACCCTGTGGTACTCCTGAGAAGTTCATTTCAAGGGAGTGCCTTTTTCCCCAGAGCTATTCTTAAAACATTTTATACTATACACTTATAGTATCTTCAAATCATATCCTTTATGATTTATATCAAAATCTCTTTTACACAAAATCGATATCCAAAATCAATAGTTCCCAACTTGGCTTTTCAAAATCCAAAATTGATTTTCCCAAAAATCAAAAGCCTTTTCCAAATTATATAGGTTCAAAAACCTTTTCCAAAATCATTCTCATAAAATCCCTTATATATATAGATATATATAACTTTGAAAATCTTGGATCATTTCAAACTTGTATAAAACCTCTTTTATACTTCTAATATTTCAAAAACCCTTTCTTCTGGCTATAGATTCAACAAGGGGAGTTTATCATATATTACAAAGATATATAACTTTATTTTATTCCAAATCAAATATTCAAGTTTGATTTCTTTATAAAGTTATTTACCATACTACTTACCTCCATAAAGTAAATTTCAACCAAAGAAATATCCAATTCCATTTTATTTCATAAATATACTTTTCATTTCAAAGACCATTTTACAATCCTTATCCACAAATTTCAATATCAATTTCATTCAAACTCGTACGATGTACACATATCATTCGTACGCAATATCAGTCTGATCGCTCAATCGATCACAAAATTTCACTTCCGAACTAGTATCGTCCACCCGACTTCCTAGTGCGGACTCAGATCTGGTTTCTTGATCAGAAACCGTCATTCTCCTTGCATAGTCGTAGCTATGATAGAGAATATCCAGAACCATTAAAAAATCCATATCCAGGTTCGCCGTCGAAAATCGAGCGAAAAATCCCAACTCGGATCGATAATACTATCTCGAAATTCTGTGTTCAAATCTGGATCAAATCACTATGCGAATAGAATAATATACGTATATCCTACGTATTTATCTTTATTGGTTATTAGCCAAATCAATTCTCTTTTCTATTCACATTTCCTTTAATTCCATTCACTTATTCTCAATTGCTTCCATTTCCAATTTAGTTATTACTTCAATTTCAAACAGTTTGAACTCTGACCTATTTAAATTTAAAAATAGCTTGAAAAAGTTTAAAATAGATATGTAACGACCCAGAATTTTGAACGAATTAAATTGAGAATATTTAATTAATTTTAAATATTTGAAACGATGATTTAATTTGAATCCCGAATATAACTTTAAATCGGCGATTAAATTATAGAATTTAATCTGTTAATAGTTGAATAAAAATTTAAATCTTCAATTTTAAGCTGAAGAAAAATATTTCAAAGGCTTTTAAAATTCGTATTTATCATACTGAAGATAATTGAAGCTTTGGAATCGAATTTGAAAACGATTTGATCAGTTTTGAATTTACATCGTTCGAGTCGATATTTTAAAATAGTCAATTTTCAGACTGTCTCGGAATTCGACAAAACCAGTTCCATTGGGTCCGTAATACTGAATTATTGTCGGATTTCAATTTTCGTGTTTTTCCGAGTTAATACGTAACCGTACGACACATAAATGCGTTGGAAATTTTCAAATTGAATTCAATTTAAAATTGGTAATTATATCAGTTCACATCACCACGACCATTCCCTTTGTTTCAGCCTTAAATTACGCCGAGCATCACGAAAAAATCACGCAACCCATGTTCCCCTTTCCCTCTCCTCCCATTCTTTTCAACAGATAAGAGAAAAAAAAAAGAATAATAAAAACTCTCGTTCAAATCTTAATGGCAACCGAGTTCGACGAGGAAGTTCCCTCGAGGCGCTCATTCGATCAAGGCAAAGGCTGAGCAGGGGAGGGAATCGAGCGCGTGCGTGTGAGCGATGGGATTTAGGGTCGCGAACGAAGATGGGTTCTCGAATTCGAATCACGGCGGCATGGTGGCGCTCGAGTGGGAGCGATGGTTTCGTGGTGAGGAGTTCTCGCGTGCGCGAGCATGTGAGGGCGAAGTTCTGGTATGGGCGTTCGTCGTCGCTGTCAAAGGTGAAGTGGATTGGGGTTTTGCGATTCACTCAAGCTCGAGCGTGTCATCGTCGAAGTGAGGTGGCGACTTGTGTGGCAGCAGCAGACTGGTGGCCTCGCGAGAGATGTAGTTTGGTTTCTCAGTTAGTTCGAGCAGTGAGGTATATTTGTTATTTTAAATTTCGATTTAAAATTTATATGTATATATAAGTATGAGGAAAATAAAATATAAGTAATGTGAGTTACAGTAAAATGTAAATACAGATTTTTAATTTAGTATTATAGATTGAATATATATGTATATAGGAAATTTAGTTTTAAAAATAAACTTTTGAGTTAAAAAGAATTTAGTTTTAGTTTTAAGATTTTGTTAAATAAATTATTAAAAAGGATTAATTTAAAATCAATTGTATTAAAATTGTTAAAAGAAAATTTGTTTAATTTAAATTGTTTTAGAAATGGTTAGAGAACATTAGTTTGAAACTGAAATGTTGGTTAAATAAATATATTTATAAAGAAATTGGTTTAGAATAAATTATTCGATAAAAATTAAAATTTTGGTTTAAATAAATTAACAGATGATAATTTATTGTAAATTGATTCAAATATTGATAAATTGTATAAAATATTTATACAAGGTTAAAGGAGAAATCGAGTCAAGATGGAAATGGATTGCAAATTAAAAAGCTAAGGTGAGATCTTCTCACTCAATTTGAAAAGTGGAAATTTTCAGTTATTGATTTGATTGACTGTTTGAATGTGTATTAGATATGATAGGATATATCTATATATATAGCAGTATATACATATTGGCATATGTATATATTGGATTGATGATTTCCCGCCTCGTATAGCGGATGAGACCCTATTGCGCCGTTAGTAAGCGGATTTATAAAAACCTATATACCGCGATAATTCCGTACTGGAGCGGAATTGGTATTGTGCTAACATCTTTGGATGCAGGGAAACAGGTTGGAGGGATCCAACTGGACCCCTCACATTGATTTATTTTATTTATACTGTGGTATAAATCTGTGAATGATTATATTGATGTTATTGATCAAATCGATGTCTGGAAATTGATTGAAAGCTAAAAATTTAGCTGAACGGATGTTTGATATCACTGGATTCCAAAAATAAACGAAATTGAATTTTTGAAATTCAAGTAGGAATTTTTAAGTGAATTGATTTTAGAAATTTAATAAATTTGAAGAAAAGAATTTAAAAGAATAAAGGCTGATTTTTATAATCGTATTGAATAAATTCCAGAATCAAGTGAAAACATTAAATAAATGAATTTCGTATAATAGTGATTTTAAATTGAAGAATTTAATAAAAATTTGGATTTCTAAATAGTTGGAAAAAGATAAAAGAATTTATTTTCTTTAAGAGAAATTTGTTTAAAATGAAATAAGTTGGAAGTCCAATTATAAATTTAATTGGCAAATTGAAACAAGTTTAGGAAAAATCAATATAAAATGATTTGGGATGGGAAATTAATTTAGAAATGAATATTGAAATTGATGTGGTATTGAAGTAGAATTAGAAATCAATTTGGGATTTGATTTTGGGGTTAAAAGTGAATATTTGGGAATGTGGATTTAAAAATGGAAATGATGTTAAAATGAGTTTATTTACAGTTTGTAAAGTTTAAAAGAACGATTTCTTTTAAAATAAATAAATTATAAGTATTTAACTTATAATATGGATTTTTGATGTATACGTTGAGTTATAAAATTGAATGGGTCATTAAAGGAAATTTATAAATCGAAGTTGTTAGAAAATATAAAGTTGAATTTATAAACGTTGTTTTATAAATTCGAAATCAATTGGATTTGATAAATTGAATATAGAAGGTTGTTAAAGGAGATATATTCACGATTTTGGATAGTGAATAGATCGTTAAGTAAAATGGATAGTTTTGAGAAAAGTGATATTGAAATTGAAGTTAAACATTTTAGAGATGTTTTTAAAATGTATTATGATATCGAATACATAGATTTCAACATTCATTGTTGAAATAGACGTTTTCGAGGAATAAGGAAATGGTGGACTATAACACTGTTGTTATAGTAAATGATTCCCGAAAGGAAATGTTTTATATAGTATTGGGATTTATATATCTATTTTAATTTCGAATCCCTATACTAGTGATTTTGAGTCGTCGTAACGATGTTTTACGTAACATTCGTTTTGACTCAAATAAATGTTGTTATAATAAATGATTTCCTTAAAGAATGAATATATACTTAATTTGATTTAAGTATATCGAATATTTTCAAAATGTTGAAAATAAATAGACTTGTGAAATTCTTATTATTAATAAGAATGGAAATGCTTTTCCAAAATAAAATGAAATGTTTTTGAGAATTTATCTTTGAAAAGATAAATTGAAAATTTAATATTGAAAACGATTTGAAATCGTATATCAGGAGATATTTTTGAAATATAAATTCACTATGGAATTTATAAAGGAAAGGGAAACTGTTTAGAAAAATAAATATTGATTTATTTTTGAAGTGTGGAAATTTTATATCTAGTAAAAGATATTTTGGAAGATAAAATAATTTGGGAAAATTATTTGGAATCTGATGATGTTGCGCATCTTTATTGATAGTTAAATAACCGACTATCAATAATTACCCTTAGATAGGTATTTGTTGTGAATTGGATGAATTTGAATGCTACACTTATTTTTGAATAATCGCTCACTATTCGGGTTAACCGGGAAAGGACCATGGGGTCGTATAACCCATTCCGAATATGTGATACGTCGTTATGAATCGCATTTGAAGACCGGTGTTGAAGACCGGATATTTTTGAAAACGGAAGGATTACCGTCGAGTTACTCTACACCGACTGATCTTCGGTTTAGAGGTTTTATCACCCTTAGTGACGGGAAGTCCTGACATGATTGGAAATTATCCGGATATGCAAGGGCTTCGTGAGAAGTGCCTTCGGTTCTGTTCGATCCCGGAACAGACTTGTATGGATTGTGTGTCTGACGTTACAATTTGAGATATAAAGCTGATTTCTGTCAATTACATTTCTGTTGGTGGCGGAGAATTTATTCTCTTAGCTTAACACCCTTCTCTGAGACGTACGAGCTCAGAGGTTATGTAGTTGAAATTCATCAGCGATATATCCCAATTTGGTAACGTGGCATACTGAGTGTTGCTGTGAAATGATCAGTGTTTGATCATTTGTGATATGATCATTTGTTTGATCTTATATCTTTGTGATCATAGGTTGATCATTTTGTTTGACCCGAAGCAGGGCTTTTTGAGAAAGCGTAGCTTTGTGGACGAGACTTCGTCGAGCCTCATACCCCGGAAATGGTCGAAACAGGACGAATGCGGCAAGGTTCTAGGGAGTAGCGCCCCTTAGTGTATGTCATTCCTTCTGGATAAAGGTGGTATCATGGTATGGAGCCCAGATACTTAACCTCTGTGGTTGCTGCACAGTTATTATTACTTTGTGGTTTGTTGGAAATCGGGGATCCTCGGGAAGATCGGTGACGATCGGGGGATGGCATACGCGTGTCAGTAGTTACCTACTTTTGCAGAGGTAACCCGGCCTTGTGTTGGCAGAGATCTAACCGTAATGTTAGGTTATTTCTCGGGTCGTCTATTCCAGGGACGTACCCATCGTGGAGAAGGAAGTTCCTTAGCCTGACCATTTGTTGGAAATCCAAAGAAACAATACGCGACGTGTACGGTTTTAGTTGTATTACCTGCTATGGAATGTGGCGGTAACCTGCTATTGAACATAGTAGCTATAGTAGGCATACGATACTGGTCGTATGTTGGCTAAGATTAATATTATACTTTCGAAATGTTTTCTACACTATGCACTAATAATAATATCAAAAAGAATTTGATTTTTGCGTAGTAAGCATCTTTGACTATCATAAGAAGAAATCTCCTCCAAGTCTGCGTTTGCATTGTGTGTGTGGTGGGAGGTCTTATGGTAGTTTCATTTTTTTTTAAAAGCATTGCGAATTGACTTTAAAATTCTCTGCTATTTGTTTTAAAGATAAATAACTGTTTTACGATCTCACACCAGTCACCATGACTGACTCGGAGTTTATTGTTTCCCTTCTAAACTCTGGGTGCCCACCAATTTCCTCACGGGCAGTCTAGAGTTAGATTATCGGGATATTCTGGATATTCTGGAGCTTTGGAGATAAGCTGGATGGCGAGACGTAGTATTTGTATCTGATAGTATTTATTCCGCTGTATATTCTGTATGAGGACAAGTTTATATAACTGTCCATTGATGTATATTGACTCTGATGATTGATGTATGTATAAAATGATATAGTTCTTTGTTTAAAAGATTACTGATTTATCTATTATATATTGTTCCGCTGCGATATGTGAGATTCTGATATTGTCTCTGTTCTGTATCTGTTGTTATTTTGTTGTTCTTCTTCTCTTTTTCTTCTATCTTCTTCTTCTTCTACTTTTTCTTTTTCTTAAAACCATAACTTTTCGAGTTTCCGGCATTCGATGGCTCAGCAGTCGATAAAGTGAGTATCGATGTTGAATTTTCGAAAGTTCGAAAATTTTCGGGATGTTACAAGTGGTATCAGAGCATATGGTTAAGCGACAACCCTGCTCTGTTGGGTATTACTCATTAGAGATAGAGTCAGCAGTACTCTAGAATGAGTTGAGTGTAATAATAGATACGAGCGCGTATTTGTTAGTGAATATAAAATTGTTTTATATTGTGATGATTGGTTTGTTGAGTGGTATATGGATTCTGGTCGGTATTGTCCGTACAACTCTATCGATAGGGATCTCTAAACACTTGTATAGAACAATTCGGCACAGTATTGTTTTAAATAGGGTAAATGAGATAATTTTGCCCAAAACTATTTTTGTATAGAAAAGAAATGTTTTTCTATAAAGTACTATAGTATATGGTTGTATGGTTGTTAGGAAAGTAATAATAGTAAATTATTATCATTGAAATTGAATAAGAAATTGAAATCGTAACTCCAAAGTTAAGAGATAAATTCACATACAAATGAAATTTAAAGAATGTAAATTATAAATGTGAATTGTAATTTAAAACGGAATTCCAGAGAAGTTTTTGGAAAGGTGTTGAAAAGAGTTTGAAAATTTTGGAGATTTGGGAAGTTTAAAATCTTTTTGGTTTGAAAATGATTTTTCAAAGGATTTGATATTGTGGAAAATTGTTTTAGAGAGTTGAAAGCTCTAAACTCTTTTCGGTCGCTGGAAAATAACTTCGATGATGACCGCGGCATCACCGGTGTTCATTTTCGGGTTTCCAAAAGAGAAATTGCTGCCAAATTGTTTTAAATGGAAAGTGTTTGGAAAAATTTGGGGTTTGTTTTGAAAATTCAAAAGATAAATTTGAATTGTTTTCAAAATGGCTTTGAAATGTTGAAAAGACTCTGGAATGCTATATAAAAATATTTATGAAATATTGTAAGTTGATAACTTGTACAATTTGAATTTTGATAGAATAAATTTAACTTAAAGGATGAAGTTAAATGAATGTAAGTACAAGTGAATCAATTAAATGAAATTGAAAGCTGAAATTCATTTCGAATTCGTAAGCAAATGAAATAAATTGAATAATTATAAATGGAAGATGAATTACAATTCGTATGGGAATTGGAAATCCAGTTTAAATGTAAGTAGATTTGAATAAATTGAATTGATATCAATTTGCATTAGTAATTGGAACTAATCTAAAATAGTGCAGTTGAATAAAAGATAGATGATGATAAATTCAATATTCAGAAGTAAACTGAATCCAAATTAGATTGAAAGTGTAAATTAAATTCAAATGAATTTGAAATGTAAAATTGAAAGATAATGGATATAACTTCAATAGTGAACTAAAGATGATATAAGTAGTTTATATTGGAAAATTTTTGTAATAGAATTTGCAAATGGTTTGAATGTGTAACTAGATATTATGGCTAGTAGATATATAGGTATAAAGGGAATTGAATTTGATTTCAAAGATAAATTCGAATTGCTCGAAAAAGGTATGTATTTGAATTATAATATGAGTTTTTGATGATTTCTCTCTAGCCGCTTGGCTTTTTTCTTTTTCTTTTTGAAATCTGAGGGTCCGTAGGGACATTTTGTAGTCGTGCCGTATTAGCCGCGCAAAGGAGACGCTGGCGAAATTTTTCGAAAATTTAGGGCGTTAGAAAATTTTTGAGAAAATTTGAAAGTTTAAATTTGAATTTAAACTCGAATTTGAATTTTGAAATAAACAATGCTGTTTAAAACTCATAATTGAAGTTAGAAAGCTAGTTGAATGATAACGAATCTTTATTAGAAAGATTGGTTTTGAAAATTTGAGAAAAACTATTAAATTGTGAAAAATAGTAGACAAGTTAAGGACCTTTCTTCCTAACTTGTAATTTCGAGGACGAAATTCTTTTAAGGGGGGAAGTTTGTAACGACCCAGAATTTTGAACGAATTAAATTGAGAATATTTAATTAATTTTAAATATTTGAAACGATGATTTAATTTGAATCCCGAATATAACTTTAAATCGGCGATTAAATTATAGAATTTAATCTGTTAATAGTTGAATAAAAATTTAAATCTTCAATTTTAAGCTGAAGAAAAATATTTCAAAGGCTTTTAAAATTCGTATTTATCATACTGAAGATAATTGAAGCTTTGGAATCGAATTTGAAAACGATTTGATCAGTTTTGAATTTACATCGTTCGAGTCGATATTTTAAAATAGTCAATTTTCAGACTGTCTCGGAATTCGACGAAACCAGTTCCATTGGGTCCGTAATACTGAATTATTGTCGGATTTCAATTTTCGTGTTTTTCCGAGTTAATACGTAACCGTACGACACATAAATGCGTTGGAAATTTTCAAATTGAATTCAATTTAAAATTGGTAATTATATCAGTTCACATCACCACGACCATTCCCTTTGTTTCAGCCTTAAATTACGCCGAGCATCACGAAAAAATCACGCAACCCATGTTCCCCTTTCCCTCTCCTCCCATTCTTTTCAACAGATAAGAGAAAAAAAAAGAATAATAAAAACTCTCGTTCAAATCTTAATGGCAACCGAGTTCGACGAGGCAGTTCCCTCGAGGCGCTCATTCGATCAAGGCAAAGGCTGAGCAGGGGAGGGAATCGAGCGCGTGCGTGTGAGCGATGGGATTTAGGGTCGCGAACGAAGATGGGTTCTCGAATTCGAATCACGGCGGCATGGTGGCGCTCGAGTGGGAGCGATGGTTTCGTGGTGAGGAGTTCTCGCGTGCGCGAGCATGTGAGGGCGAAGTTCTGGTATGGGCGTTCGTCGTCGCTGTCAAAGGTGAAGTGGATTGGGGTTTTGCGATTCACTCAAGCTCGAGCGTGTCATCGTCGAAGTGAGGTGGCGACTTGTGTGGCAGCAGCAGACTGGTGGCCTCGCGAGAGATGTAGTTTGGTTTCTCAGTTAGTTCGAGCAGTGAGGTATATTTGTTATTTTAAATTTCGATTTAAAATTTATATGTATATATAAGTATGAGGAAAATAAAATATAAGTAATGTGAGTTACAGTAAAATGTAAATACAGATTTTTAATTTAGTATTATAGATTGAATATATATGTATATAGGAAATTTAGTTTTAAAAATAAACTTTTGAGTTAAAAAGAATTTAGTTTTAGTTTTAAGATTTTGTTAAATAAATTATTAAAAAGGATTAATTTAAAATCAATTGTATTAAAATTGTTAAAAGAAAATTTGTTTAATTTAAATTGTTTTAGAAATGGTTAGAGAACATTAGTTTGAAACTGAAATGTTGGTTAAATAAATATATTTATAAAGAAATTGGTTTAGAATAAATTATTCGATAAAAATTAAAATTTTGGTTTAAATAAATTAACAGATGATAATTTATTGTAAATTGATTCAAATATTGATAAATTGTATAAAATATTTATACAAGGTTAAAGGAGAAATCGAGTCAAGATGGAAATGGATTGCAAATTAAAAAGCTAAGGTGAGATCTTCTCACTCAATTTGAAAAGTGGAAATTTTCAGTTATTGATTTGATTGACTGTTTGAATGTGTATTAGATATGATAGGATATATCTATATATATAGCAGTATATACATATTGGCATATGTATATATTGGATTGATGATTTCCCGCCTCGTATAGCGGATGAGACCCTATTGCGCCGTTAGTAAGCGGATTTATAAAAACCTATATACCGCGATAATTCCGTACTGGAGCGGAATTGGTATTGTGCTAACATCTTTGGATGCAGGGAAACAGGTTGGAGGGATCCAACTGGACCCCTCACATTGATTTATTTTATTTATACTGTGGTATAAATCTGTGAATGATTATATTGATGTTATTGATCAAATCGATGTCTGGAAATTGATTGAAAGCTAAAAATTTAGCTGAACGGATGTTTGATATCACTGGATTCCAAAAATAAACGAAATTGAATTTTTGAAATTCAAGTAGGAATTTTTAAGTGAATTGATTTTAGAAATTTAATAAATTTGAAGAAAAGAATTTAAAAGAATAAAGGCTGATTTTTATAATCGTATTGAATAAATTCCAGAATCAAGTGAAAACATTAAATAAATGAATTTCGTATAATAGTGATTTTAAATTGAAGAATTTAATAAAAATTTGGATTTCTAAATAGTTGGAAAAAGATAAAAGAATTTATTTTCTTTAAGAGAAATTTGTTTAAAATGAAATAAGTTGGAAGTCCAATTATAAATTTAATTGGCAAATTGAAACAAGTTTAGGAAAAATCAATATAAAATGATTTGGGATGGGAAATTAATTTAGAAATGAATATTGAAATTGATGTGGTATTGAAGTAGAATTAGAAATCAATTTGGGATTTGATTTTGGGGTTAAAAGTGAATATTTGGGAATGTGGATTTAAAAATGGAAATGATGTTAAAATGAGTTTATTTACAGTTTGTAAAGTTTAAAAGAACGATTTCTTTTAAAATAAATAAATTATAAGTATTTAACTTATAATATGGATTTTTGATGTATACGTTGAGTTATAAAATTGAATGGGTCATTAAAGGAAATTTATAAATCGAAGTTGTTAGAAAATATAAAGTTGAATTTATAAACGTTGTTTTATAAATTCGAAATCAATTGGATTTGATAAATTGAATATAGAAGGTTGTTAAAGGAGATATATTCACGATTTTGGATAGTGAATAGATCGTTAAGTAAAATGGATAGTTTTGAGAAAAGTGACATTGAAATTGAAGTTAAACATTTTAGAGATGTTTTTAAAATGTATTATGATATCGAATACATAGATTTCAACATTCATTGTTGAAATAGACGTTTTCGAGGAATAAGGAAATGGTGGACTATAACACTGTTGTTATAGTAAATGATTCCCGAAAGGAAATGTTTTATATAGTATTGGGATTTATATATCTATTTTAATTTCGAATCCCTATACTAGTGATTTTGAGTCGTCGTAACGATGTTTTACGTAACATTCGTTTTGACTCAAATAAATGTTGTTATAATAAATGATTTCCTTAAAGAATGAATATATACTTAATTTGATTTAAGTATATCGAATATTTTCAAAATGTTGAAAATAAATAGACTTGTGAAATTCTTATTATTAATAAGAATGGAAATGCTTTTCCAAAATAAAATGAAATGTTTTTGAGAATTTATCTTTGAAAAGATAAATTGAAAATTTAATATTGAAAACGATTTGAAATCGTATATCAGGAGATATTTTTGAAATATAAATTCACTATGGAATTTATAAAGGAAAGGGAAACTGTTTAGAAAAATAAATATTGATTTATTTTTGAAGTGTGGAAATTTTATATCTAGTAAAAGATATTTTGGAAGATAAAATAATTTGGGAAAATTATTTGGAATCTGATGATGTTGCGCATCTTTATTGATAGTTAAATAACCGACTATCAATAATTACCCTTAGATAGGTATTTGTTGTGAATTGGATGAATTTGAATGCTACACTTATTTTTGAATAATCGCTCACTATTCGGGTTAACCGGGAAAGGACCATGGGGTCGTATAACCCATTCCGAATATGTGATACGTCGTTATGAATCGCATTTGAAGACCGGTGTTGAAGACCGGATATTTTTGAAAACGGAAGGATTACCGTCGAGTTACTCTACACCGACTGATCTTCGGTTTAGAGGTTTTATCACCCTTAGTGACGGGAAGTCCTGACGTGATTGGAAATTATCCGGATATGCAAGGGCTTCGTGAGAAGTGCCTTCGGTTCTGTTCGATCCCGGAACAGACTTGTATGGATTGTGTGTCTGACGTTACAATTTGAGATATAAAGCTGATTTCTTTCAAATACATTTCTGTTGGTGGCGGAGAATTTATTCTCTTAGCTTAACACCCTTCTCTGAGACGTACGAGCTCAGAGGTTATGTAGTTGAAATTCATCAGCGATATATCCCAATTTGGTAACGTGGCATACTGAGTGTTGCTGTGAAATGATCAGTGTTTGATCATTTGTGATATGATCATTTGTTTGATCTTATATCTTTGTGATCATATGTTGATCATTTTGTTTGACCCGAAGCAGGGCTTTTTGAGAAAGCGTAGCTTTGTGGACGAGACTTCGTCGAGCCTCACACCCCGGAAATGGTCGAAACAGGACGAATGCGGCAAGGTTCTAGGGAGTAGCACCCCTTAGTGTATGTCATTCCTTCTGGATAAAGGTGGTATCATGGTATGGAGCCCAGATACTTAACCTCTGTGGTTGCTGCACAGTTATTATTACTTTGTGGTTTGTTGGAAATCGGGGATCCTCGGGAAGATCGGTGACGATCGAGGGATGGCATACGCGTGTCAGTAGTTACCTACTTTTGCAGAGGTAACCCGGCCTTGTGTTGGCAGAGATCTAACCGTAATGTTAGGTTATTTCTCGGGTCGTCTATTCCAGGGACGTACCCATCGTGGAGAAGGAAGTTCCTTAGCCTGACCATTTGTTGGAAATCCAAAGAAACAATACGCGACGTGTACGGTTTTAGTTGTATTACCTGCTATGGAATGTGGCGGTAACCTGCTATTGAACATAGTAGCTATAGTAGGCATACGATACTGGTCGTATGTTGGCTAAGATTAATATTATACTTTCGAAATGTTTTCTACACTATGCACTAATAATAATATCAAAAAGAATTTGATTTTTGCGTAGTAAGCATCTTTGACTATCATAAGAAGAAATCTCCTCCAAGTCTGCGTTTGCATTGTGTGTGTGGTGGGAGGTCTTATGGTAGTTTCATTTTTTTTTAAAAGCATTGCGAATTGACTTTAAAATTCTCTGCTATTTGTTTTAAAGATAAATAACTGTTTTACGATCTCACACCAGTCACCATGACTGACTCGGAGTTTATTGTTTCCCTTCTAAACTCTGGGTGCCCACCAATTTCCACACGGGCAGTCTAGAGTTAGATTATCGGGATATTCTGGATATTCTGGAGCTTTGGAGATAAGCTGGATGGCGAGACGTAGTATTTGTATCTGATAGTATTTATTCCGCTGTATATTCTGTATGAGGACAAGTTTATATAACTGTCCATTGATGTATTTTGACTCTGATGATTGATGTATGTATAAAATGATATAGTTCTTTGTTTAAAAGATTACTGATTTATCTATTATATATTGTTCCGCTGCGATATGTGAGATTCTGATATTGTCTCTGTTCTGTATCTGTTGTTATTTTGTTGTTCTTCTTCTCTTTTTCTTCTATCTTCTTCTTCTTCTACTTTTTCTTTTTCTTAAAACCATAACTTTTCGAGTTTCCGGCATTCGATGGTTCAGCAGTCGATAAAGTGAGTATCGATGTTGAATTTTCGAAAGTTCGAAAATTTTCGGGATGTTACAAGATAAGTAGTTGAAAAATAGTTATTAGTTTGTAAAATAGCTGTAAAATAGTTAAGTAGGTATAAAATAGTTAGATAATTGCAAAAATAGTTTTTTTTTAAATAGTGATTAGATATAAGTAACTGAAAAATAGTAATTAGTTTATAAGACAGTTTCAAAATAGTTAAATAGTTCCAAAATAATTGTAAAATAAGTATAAGATAGTTTGGCTTTAAAAGGAAAGATTGTATAGTAAGTAGTTTGGAAAAATATATTTGTATTAAAACAATTTATTTTGAAAATAATCCAGAGCCAAACTGTTTAATTTCTCAATCTCCATTTCCAATTAATTTCCCATCAATTCAATTTAAATTTCCACTTCCTTTTAAATTGACTTAATACTTCAATTTCCATTGAAATTGATTTAATCCCAATTGAAGTTGAATTAACCTTAATTCCTTTCCAAATTTAAATCAAATTCTGTTTGATTTTTAAACTTATTCAACTTTAATCACAATTCCAAATTATTTCAAATCAATTTGGATTATCAAATTGAACCAGCTTCAATTTCAAATCATTTCAATTCTAATTTACCATTTGAATTTTTAAAGTTATACATCTTCAATCACAATTCCAATTAATTCAAATCAAATTCAATTTGAACAAATTTTATTAAAATCTCAACTTAAAACCATCTCGAATTTCATAAATTCGAGTTAAAAATTTTAAATTTTGATTTAATCCTTTAAATCAAATCATCCTTTACTTTTAACTTAACAACTTAAAATTTTTAAACTTTTTAATTCTGAGTCCAAATTTCAAAACTCCATTTTAAAATATCTTTTCTTAACTTATCTCAAAGTTCAAATTAGAGTTCAAAACTTTTTAAATGATTAAATCTTCAGAATTCAATCAACCTTACTCAAATTTGAATTCTCCATTTCAAATTTTAAACTTCTTATTAATAAATTTTCCATTTAAGTTTAAAAAACTTACTTCACTTTTCCGAGAAAATTCAAAACTCAACACTTAGTGTTTACTTCTAATCAACTTTGACCTTATGTATATCCTACATATATACATATTTATTTCATTTGCACTTCAAGTCATACTTTAAATTTTAAACCATTCTTGGTTTTTTAATTTCAAAACAAATTCCTTTAAAATAATTTCAAGTTTTCTGGACTTAGATTTAAAACTTCACAATTTTAAATTATCTTCAATTCCAATTTATAAGTCATACTCACCTAAAAGTTTATTTCCCTAAAACATTTCATTATTAAACACAACCATTTATGATAATAACCAAGATTATCATATCTGGAAACCAATTCATTATTATCTTTATTCTGATAATACTTCTATAAATTCAAGGTTTTAAATTCAGTTTGGATCCATTTCAAACTTATCTTCATTTAATTTCAATTTGGTTGTATTTCTATTACCACTTAATTTAATTCCAATATTTTTAACAACCAATTACCTTAATATTTATTAAAAAGAAATATTGCTTTATATATCAAATAAAATCTTATATAAAAATCATTTGAAATCTTTATATATGAAAATAACAAGTACGCTCTCATATATATACACACACTCAACTCATTCTAGGGTACTATTGACCATATTCTTAATGAGTAAACCCACCAGAGCCAAGGTTCTCGCTTAACCTAGCTCTGATACCAAATGTAACGACCCGGAAATTTCGAACCCGAAAATTCCAGATAGTTAGAAGAAAAAGAAAAGAGATAGAAGAAAGAAACAGAACAAGACACAGATTCTCACATTCGCAGCGGATCAAAATACAATATCAAATAATAATATCAGTTATACAAAGAAAACTGTATTTGTTAATTACATTTTTATACATCAGAGTTACAACATTCACAAATATACTAGACAGTTAGAATTAACATGTCTCTAACAACTATAATATCACAGCGGAATATACTCCATACGTTCCTGCCCTCCAGCTCGCCTCTTGAGCTCCAGAACGTCCTTACCTGAAATCTGTAATACTCGGTCTGACCCAAGCATTACATCAAAGTAACACCCGGGTCAGGCTGGAAACCAGCGTGAGCAAACTCATCGAACACGGAACACAAAGCATACAACTTTAAATAAACCCGGGGTAACTTATATCAATTTACAACTTCACAAGTTGTCATAGACGTCACTTATTTCACACATCAATTTCTAAGTGACAAAACTTAGATTAAAGGGTCCAATTCACTTAATTCATTCCATATCAGCCTATTGATTTCACATATCAATTTATAAAGAATCGAAGTGGTTTAGGATATTAACTAATACCCGACTCCGGTCTCTTCGAATCCAATGTCATCTAAACCCAAGTTATTTTAAGTGAAACACAATTCAACCTTTAAATGCAAGGTGTCACTTTTATACAGTAATTCATTATCGACAGATAGCCACATGATCATTGTTCAAGACAAACATATCATATCTCAAACATTCATATCAGAAATTTTCAGCCAATCATTTACAAGCAAGATTAATTTGTCACTCCCTAATTATCCTCTCTAATTACATTCAGTAATTAGTCTTTAAATAATTTACCCCATTCATCAATTAATCTTGATTAATCACATTCAATAATTAATTATCCTTAATTACTTACATTAATTAATTGACCTTTTAATTAATTAATAAACCCTTTAATTTATTACACTCATTAATTTACTAACCTTTAATAAATTTCTAAATTAAACCATACTTAAACTAATTACCCTACGTAATTAGTTCTCAATTACTTTCATTAAGAGATTATCATTAGATAAATCACATTCAGTAATTACCCATTAATTACCTTCCTTAATAATGTCATTAAGCAATCATCCTTTATTTAATTTTCCCCTCTCTCTGTTTTTATTTTTATTTTTATATAGCTCAATTAATTTATCATATTTATAAATCAAACCTTTAAGTTGATTATATAATTTAATCAACCTTTAATTAATTATCTAAATAATTAAATTAATTAATTATTTATTGCTTGATTTCATAAATCAATTATCAATCCTTAATACATTCAATAATTTAATTTCAACATTTGATTTACCATGATTTAACCTATTTTATAATTACTTTAAACAACAAATTTGAAAACAATTTAAACCCTTGGAGACTCGCTTAAGCCTTCTATAATTTGTTTAAGAACTTGATTTTTATTTCCTTTTTGA
The DNA here is from genome assembly GCA_030737815.1 of Allium fistulosum. Taxonomy (NCBI): domain Eukaryota; kingdom Viridiplantae; phylum Streptophyta; class Magnoliopsida; order Asparagales; family Amaryllidaceae; genus Allium; species Allium fistulosum. The sequence goes on from CM060902.1 coordinate 245,559,095, forward strand.
ATAACTTAAAGAAAACTAGGTTTATTAAATATCAACAAAACATTTTACTTTGGATCAGACTGACCCCATCTCCAATTTCCCATATCTTCCCGAGCCATCTTCCTTGTTTGATTAACTAAAAAAACTGATGCTCACACTAAACTCACACAAAACTCTCGAACCTGATCTCGAACCACAAGCAAAATTTCCCAATGCAATTCACCAAACTGAAACATCAGATGCACACGCAAGTGTGTACACGTGCACGTCGCCATTTCTCTCCTCCGGTCGTCACTGTGACCTCAGGCAAGTCATCGCCGACCCCCTCATCACGATCAATCACCCAGAAACCTTAAACACGATCATTTCTGAAATCGAGCTATTCGTATACCCCTCAGGAGTCCATCACTTGACGGAATCCACCTCGTACTGCCATTCCAAAGACGTTATGAACCCTTCAACTCCGGCCATAGCTACCCCGACCATCCTGCATTGCTTACCTTTGGACCGGTCATGTCCGATCCTCTATTGACTGCAAATTCCTCCGTTTAAAACTCGTCGACAAAACAGACCATTAAACCCTAAAATGAAATCGACCGGCCAATTTGATCAACAGAAAATTTTCGAACGAATTTTCCTACGATCACCAATCCCTAAGCGACCTTCGATAAGAATCTCGACCACTTCAGTTATGCCGATCACAAGAGAATACTCGAAATCCATATCCCGTACAACTCTCAATTACTCGAGATTTACTAACCTAAAAATCATGATTATGCCATCTAAATTCATGATTTACAATCACAAATCAGATTATGGGTTCCAGTAATCAAATCAAAATGTTTGATTTTTAACCCAAATTGATTCTTCACCGAATTTTTTTTTTTTCAAATTTGAATTAATTACAAAATATAAAATCCTGAATTTATCTTTAGAATTGATATTATATAGTTAGGGACAGCTTTCATTTAGGAATTCCAACCTGGAATCAAATCTATGAGAAGATATGAATTTTTGAAAAGCTGTTCTTAAGCCTATGAAGAACAACAGAACTAATATATACATACACAGGTATATCCCAGACAAATTTTATTGTTTGTACATTCATTCACAACCCAACCTTCAAGTAATCTTTGTATACCATTATTTTCTACAGATTTTCATCTCATGCAACAAATTAAATCACAGAAATTTTAAACTATTTTTATGGTAAAGGTTTACTCACTGTATATTCTTGTTCAAGGTCAAAACTACTTTTCAAATTTTACTTAAAAATTATGTTTAAAACTTAAATCTTGATTATAGAAACATGTTTTGTTTGAACCTTAATGCCTTAAGAGGATTAGAAAGAGATATCTTGGATTTTTAACAGGTTTTGGTAACCTGTAATTTAAAAACAGAGGCAATATGCCTGTTCCCAGACATGCACTAATGTATATATTCATTTTTGTATACATGCAACCATATTTCACAGCTTCGCTTCAAATGTTCATTACAAACATTAAGTTATAGACCAGATTCAAAGCAGTTTTACTCACCTTTGTTTGAACAGAGGAAGCTTTGAAAATCTGGAAATGGTTTGATAACTTGAAATTGCTTTTGCTCCTGAATCTGGACTTGAATTTGAAACTGCTGCTTGATTTAATTTGAAACTGAGTTGAAATCTGAAGTTGTTGAGTTAATCTTTGTTTAACTTGTTTCAGGTTTTAAATCATCCAAGAGTTTGATTTCTTTTTCTTTTAATTCTCATGTTTTGAAATATATCCAAGAGAATGAAGCCTGGCTCTTTTCTTTTAATACATGTCTATATTTTAAATTAAAAGAACATTTTACTTGCCACTTGTTAATTATGTATGATATATTAGTTACAAATGTTTTAATGCATGCATACAAGTCTTACAAATGTTCTTATGTATGTTTGAGTTTATTTTTATTTATATTCTATTTTTGGTTTTTATCTTTTATATTTATACCTTTCTTCTATTAAGTAAATGTATCTTTTTAAAGAAATAATAAAATCCTATATAAATCAGTAACTATATATATGTACTAGTGAAAATGTAGAGTTTTAATCTAATTTACTTCTGAGATTTTGAAAATTACTTTGGAATAATAGAATATCTTATATATCCATATTATAACAAACTTCCCTATATTTTATTCTATATATATATATATATTCATATACATTATAAAGCTTGTATATCTATTTATTTATATGCTATAGGATTTATCATTTCTATAGATTTATAATTCAATACTTGTTATACTTTTAAATCTATATATTCAGATATTTATCATAATTTTTATTTGTTTAATCTACAAATTAGTAGTTTAATAAGTTTAACCCTGTTAATTACCAATTAGCAGATGTCCAAAAAATCTGGGTTATCACAAAGAGAGACACTTCGATGCAATTCGTTGGATGACCTCCTCCATGCACAAAGACGATAACGAAGCACATCCTCCTGTTTCTCTATCTGTTGATAATGAAAATTGGGATGCTATCAAACAAGACCCTATCTTTGGAGAAGAAGGATGGGTTAATGTTCCTCGTAACGTTTAATTTTCTTTCTTTGATTGAATTGTTTGAATTAATTTGTTTGATTTGGTTTGGATTAATACTTTGTGTGGATTTATTTCATTTGGTTTGAAGTTTGTTGTATGAAACATGTATATATACATTAAAATGAATATAGTCTTTAGTTAAAGTTATTATGCTCATATGTATCATTATTTCTTAATCTATATATATTCCGTTGTATAGTTTATCAATGCAGGTACTAAAGTCCAAGAGTAAGGGGGGTACATTTTTGTTGATGACAAAGGGGGAGAAGTATAAAATAGGGTAGTTGGGCATAGATTAAGAGGGAGTTGTTAGTTTTAGGGGGGGTTATTAGGATAGAAGTGATATTTTATAAACAAAGGTTGTCATCATCAAAAAGGGGGAGATTGTTAGTCCTTGAGATGATGGTTTTGATGACAACAACCTTAGAATAGATTATAAAATAGAAATACTACCATTACAAGTTTAGATATATATATGTATTTGCAGGATCTAACCATGTAGGTATCAAGAATGAAGATTGTATAGTATAGAGATTCAAGATACAGAGATAGAAGACTCATGAGTATCAAGATTATCAAGAGTTCAAGGTTAAGTTTGTTTTATTAGGAATAGTTGTTAAAACTCGTAGAAAAGCACTGGCATCTTAATATTCAATTTATTCGTGGAATGGAATCCACTTCGAGCCCGTTAAAGGGATGGAACCCTAAGTAGGATGGAACCTACGAAAATCTAGTGGGACATTGTTTTGTATCCACTAATTTTAATTCAAATGATTTTACAAAATTATCTTGTTTTCAAAATGATTTCAAAACTTTCCTTTTAAAAGATTCAAAACTCTCAATCCTGATTTTATATAATTTTAGCTTCAAAACATCTTTATTTTCAAAATCAAAATACTCCTATTTTTAAATGTCTTTTCAAATAATATATTTAACTTTTATTATTATACTTAGATTTAAATATAAAATTATAGTTAAATTATGTATTTATTGTTCTTTATATTTACTTATGAATTTCAACTATATTCAAGTATATTTATAAAGTTTTAAATAGTTTTTATATAAGATAAATATTGTTTTATAGAAATTCAAATTATCATTTTTTGCTGAGGGATGTCGACATTCCCATAGGTAGTATGTCGACATAGTGACAGTTGAAGTTCAAATTCAAATTTCAAAAGAAGTGTCTATTCGCCATAACTCTTCATGAATGGTCATGGCTGTTGGTTTTCTATAAATAGGGGTCGGTTTCAACGAATTTTCAATCATATTTTTCTGATTTTCACTCCTCTTCATCTTCCACATTTCTTATTACAAAATCATACCATTACTCTGCCGAAATCAACATCGAATCATACTCGATTACTTCTAGTTTGATTCTACATCACTATCTCTACAAGGTTCTTAGTGCTATTCAGAGTTATAGGCTTCTTTGTAATCTATCTAGCGAGAAAAGGTGTGATTGTAGCCTTGTAAATCAATCAAGCGAGAAAAAGTGTGATTGTAGCCTTGGAAATCAATTGGGTGAACTTGTTGCCCCGGAAATCAAGTATCCCTACCCAGAGGATTGGTATTCTGGAGGGTGTACCTCGTAGCCTTGAAATCGAGGGTTGTAATTGTTGAATTGCTTTTGAAAGGAAATCCGTACTTAGTTGTGCGGGACTGGATGTAGGGTAACTCCGAACCAGTATAAAATCCGGCATGTTCTTTCCTTTACTGCTTTTACTTTATATTTGCATCCGTGTTTGATTCTGTGTTCATATTTGTGTCTAATTAGTGTATACATTGTTAATAAAGTTTGATAAACTCAAAAGATTAACAAATTTCTTAAAACACTATTCACCCCCCCTCTAGCGTTAATTCTAGCCTTAAGATCCTTAATCCGCATTTCTCACAAGAAATATTTTCAAACCACACTTTTCCAGTTCATTCACGATTGTTATATTAAAAGCTATTTATTTTTAATATATTTAAAATGGAATAACAAAAGTTTTTAGTACTTGAGTTGTATATTTTTAATATAGCAAACTTTTGTTTTGCACTCTAGATATAAAACAAATATGAAAATGAAAAATTAATTTTTTTTAATTAATACTACCTTATATCTCTTATTCTCAAAACAAAGTAAAAAATAAAGTTATAAAATCAAAGGAATTTAACTATGTAAATGAAAGAGAAAAATAACCAAAAACAACTTTTCAACACGGTAAAAGTGAAAGAGAAAAAATATATATATACATATGCTTTTGCCAAGTCAAGTAAAGTTGAAAAAAAGATATAAACATTACCTGACTAAAAATATTTACATATGCTTGCCTTGTCAAAAAGAGGAAAACTAAAATTCATCTTATTTCAAACTTCACCTCACCTCAATAGTCAGCAGCCACCTCATTTCATTTCCATCCATCATAAAACATAGTACAGATCAAAACATCTTTTTGAGCCCAAAAACCTTGTACCTATACATCATTTCTTTTATATGAATTATATGTATATATAGGCTTGAGTGTGTGTGTATGCTTCAGCTCTGTAAAAACAATACTCTACAAAATAAAAGTTACAAAACACAGCAAAAAGAAAAGAAGAAAACGAAGCAGCCTGATTTATCAAATCCAAAAAAAAAACAAGGCAAGGATTCAAGTTTCAGATCATAAATTAAGTGCAACTGGAAAGTTTCCAAATATTTCGAAGTCTCTTATCAATGTGGAAGGTGAGGATTTTAAAATTTGAAACCTGGAAGTCTTTGACATTGCTCTGTTATATTTAACAGTGAAAAATATATACATGCTCAACTTTCAAAAATCCCTATCTTCAAATCTAGTTCAAATTTGCTAATTGTGTAAACTAGGGAAACGTTTGTTTTTAAGTATATATTACATTAAAAATAGTTTGAAGCTAGTTCATGTAACGACCCGTAATTTTCGATGATTAAAAATTGTTAATTAAATAAAGTTTTGTAATTTAACGTTGGAAGAAATAAAAATTTGTGATTTAATAACAAAGAATGTAACTGGAATAAAATGAAATAGTATTAAGTTAAGGTAATTGATAGCTGCGTTAATGTAACTTCAATGAGTTAAAATGGTTATAAAGTTATAATTGGTTATAGATTAATTAGTTATAATAATATGTGTATTAATTGATAATTGGATTTAAAGAGAAATTAATAATTTAAAAAGGTGTAAATTAATGAAATAAGTTGTAACTAATTGTAATTGATAAAATGAGTGTAATCAGGGTTATTATAACATTTTCTTGTAAATAATAAACTTACAAATGTTACTAAATGTTGAAATGGTGACAATTATTATTTGTTACCAATTCATTGAATTAATTACGAATAAATGTAAATAAATGTTACATTAATGTGAGTCAATACAATAACTGCAAATTGGGAATGCAATAAAATTTACAGAAATGTCAGTTATATTCATAAGGGAACAATTGATTTAATAAAAATGGAATGAAACCAATATAAATAAATTATTTGGGATTTTAAATTATAATTAATGTGTAAAATTGACAAAATTTCAACATAATTGAAATATAGTAGTTAATACAAATAAAAGATGGAAATTGTAGCATATTAGTGAAATAAGAGATGAACAAATGTTAACTATGTATGTAGAGCAATGGTTACTCGAATTAAAAGATTGAATCAAAATTAAATCAATTTATTGGAATTAAATTATTATTAATTGGATTTAATTGCAGTTGAAACTGAACACTGTATTTAGGAAGAAAATTAACACTGAATTGATATGAGAATTTGTATTAAATTATTGTAAATGTCTAACTGATCAAAAATGATGAAATTTGTTAGTTTATAAATATTGAAATTAAAAAGTGATCTAATTAATTTAATATTAATTTATTTAATTAGCGTGAAAATAACCATTTTGGCCACTGTCTCGGATTTCGACGAAATTAGTTTCATCGGATCTGTAACGGTGAATTATTGTTGGAATTCAAGTTTCGTAACGATCAGACTTGTCGTTTGATCGTATGAGCTCGAAACGCCTAGAAATCAATTTAATTAAAATCAATTCAAATCAATTTGAAATAAGCTGATTTTAACATAACTTCTTCATACGACGGAAATAGGACTTGAAACCTATTCCATTGAGTTTAAAAATATCGAAAACATCTATTTTGATATATGGGATGACCCATTTTCATTCCGGAGACAGAACTGGCTTTCCGGGTCATTTATCGTTTCAATCCAAATCAATCTTGTCCATTCATTTCTATTTCTGATCTACCTATAAATAGCCTGTTATAAACCCTAGCTATTTCTTATTCCATATGTCTGTACGTGCAATTTCATCTGCCCATTTCTCCTTCTCAATGGCAGACAAACAAATTCCCAATTCAATTTCAAATCAAATTTTAATCGAAAATTACTCCTCAAACCCTATCAAATTTTATATCGATTTGAAGCTCTCGACGAGCACAAGTCAAATCTGCAGTTAGTTTTTCGATTCGGGTTTCTGGATGGCCGAAATTGAGCGATTTAATCTCGGCCATTCATTGGTGGTTGATGATCTTCGACGGATCATCGATTGGAGGATACCGTTGTGGAGAGACGGTCGAGTGGAGTTCATCCATGTGGCTCACTTGACGAGTTGATGGCTGGATCGAGGTGATAAATTCGATTAGGGTTTTGATGGTAGGCGATGGCTGGGGCGTTCGACTTGGCCGACAATGATCGGTGGCGTCGTGATGGGGTCGCGTGGCCTCTAGTAGGCGTGCCTGGCACGGCGGAGGGAGGGCCAATGGCTCTGGCGACATTAACAGCGGGTTTGTGTCGATTGCGTTCGAACTGCAGCGTGTGGCTAGGGTTACTGGGAGCGAGCTTAGGACGGTGACGTGGCATGGGATGTAAGGGGCTTTTGTTTTTTTATTAATTATAATTTTTTAAATCGTTCTAACTTATATATCTTTCCCATACGAACTCGGATTTGGACGCGGTTTCTTCCATTGGGATCGTATCGAAATTTTGAACATTTTGGCGCTTGTTTGGTCGAATTTTGAGACTGTTTGAGTTTGGGCCCTCTTTTGAATTTCAAATCAATTTGAATTCAAAGGTGAGTGTTTTAACCCACTTATAATTACTAAACTATCTAATGTTAGTTAAATTAAATTTATGATGTAATTAGAAATCAATTGATTGATGTTTAGTATGTTTAAATTATTATTCCGGTTAAATTTGACTTTTACTGCATTTAACCATCGTTTAATTTGAATTTATTTTGAATTAAATTGCCATTTAATTTATTATTGAATTTATATTGCCAGTTAATCACCTGTAAATGATAATCTGTTATTTGTTGAAATTTATTAGTCGAATTAGATGATGATTATGATGGATGTTTGGTTGTTGATATTGGTTGATTGGATGTTATGTTTGATTTATATATTGTTATCACTCTGCAAGTTCCCTACGGGTTGAAATGATATATACCCGAACGACCAATAGATTATGGAAAAATCATTATGGGTTGAAATGATAGACTTGAGCGATTTATGGATTTTTATTTCATTCAGGATTGCGGTTTGAAATGATATATAATCGTAAAATTTTAAATTATGGATTGAAATGATAAATATCCGTATCACTTGACCCTAGGGTAGAAAATTATATACGGACACCGGATTGGTTAAATTAAATGATATTTGAATCTTTGAAATTTTGAATTCAGTTAACTAGTATTTTGAAAAAGAAATTGATTTGTATAAACTGAATTATTTTCGATAATCCAAGCGTTAATGTTGAAATTGGAATTGATTTAATGAATTGTTCAAAAGATTTAAATTTGAATTTCAAAGTTGAAGTGTCAGATATAAATGAATTTATCGGAACTGAGAGACTGAAAATGTTTGGATATAACTGTGAAATTTATTTTAAACTAATTTAATCAATTTAAACTATTTTAATTAATTTAAACTATTTAATTTGTTTTAATCTAATTATAACCTATTTAATCCAATATAATCTATTTTACCAATTTTAAACTAATTAAATTTATTTAATCTATTTTAAATCTATTTAATATAATTTAAATCTATGTAATCTATTTTAAATTTATTTTATCTATTTAAAACCAACTTAATATAATTTGAATTTATTTAACCTATGTTTAATTTATTTAAATCATGTCACATCTAATTCAATCTATATCTAAACTATTTAAATCATGTTAAAAATCGAATTAATCAAATTTAAATCTATTGAAAATATTTTACTAATTTAAAACTATTGTAATCTATTTTAAATTACTTTCAAACTATTAAAACTATTTCTACTATCTAAACCTTTTCTAAAAATTTCAGATTGTGTAAAGTTGAAATATTTATATTGAAATCCTTAATGATGAAAAAACTAAGTTGGAAATTGGAATTGATACCTTTTTGTGAAATGACATATTTGAGTGAATAAGATGATTTTGAAATGAAGAATTAATTAACATAACTTATCAATAATTTCCTAGTAAATATGATTTCAAAAGTGAATTTGATTGAAAGTGAATATGATTTTGGAAGTGAATAAGATTTTGAAAGTAATTATAGTTTGAAATTGAATATGTTTTCGAAATAGATATGATTTGAAATTGAATATGATATATTGGTATAAATTTTGAATTGACTTTTAAACGTAAAAGAACCATCCGCTGTGAAATAAGCATTTGGTTGTTAAAGAGACCGGGATCAGATATTGTCATACTCTCTGCCAATACCGAAAACCACTTTAACAACTGTGTACGTGGTGGAGATTCCAGAAATGCAGTAGGATGGTTTGGCGAATGGTTTCTGCATGAGATAGATGTGACCCTGACTCCCGTGAGTCAGCTTAGATGTGACTAAAACAGGAGCCACGCTGGGCCAAGTGAGGTCGCACCTCCTATCGGGCACATTTCTTCGATACCATTCTATTACTTTGCGATAGATTTGGTGGCCACCCTTGATTTGATTTGGGAGTGTGTCCTAGGTGGGCGGTAGTAGCTGCTATGCGTTACCACCAGTCCGGATCCACAATTGGTATATTTACCCTGGCATTGCCTCGAGTGCCGTGTTTACATGCCCTAGAGCGCCTTCTACGAGTTTGTTTTGTACCATACCTATGGAGTGCCCTCTGATAACCTCTAGTTTACGGAGGAGTTACGGTACTGTATAGACTATGGGAATATATAAAATGTGTTAAGGGGGATATGGGTAACGCCTTAACGCTATTTTAATACTTTTACTTTACTGTAGACATATTATAATAGCGTATTGTACTACATAGTAGATAGTTTAACGGATCCTTAGGAGATGTGAATCCCGAACATCTCTTAAGTTATTGCACTCACGTTAGACACTGGATAAGAGATGTCAAACCCCGTAAACATCTATGACGCCGTCACACTCATATTTACCGTTGATTTAACTTACATAAGATCTTTTAGTTCTGACTCAAGTGTTTTGTCTTTTCAATTCTCTTGGGTTAGCCTGAGCATTTCAGGGTTGAAGACCTTTTCTAGAGGACGAAGACGAAGATTTGTACTATTATTATTTATGATATGTATTCCACTGCATCATGTTATTCCGCTGCATTTATTTATTATTTATTCTTGTTGTAGTATGTAACTCTGATTTGTATTATAAAGGTTTAATCAATGTTATTTGTAAATAGCTTCATGAACTGCTTATTTGATTATTATATTTTGTCCTTCCGCTGCGAGATTCTGTATCTGTTTTCTTTATTTCTCTGCTTTTTTTTATTTACCCCATAACAATCTGCCCTTTTGAATGGTTTGAGTCTGACGTGTGTGTCTGCTTAAAACATCCAAAAAGGCAGGTCGTTATAGTTCGTTTTGTATATCTTGAGAAATTTCAAAAATACAGTAAACAAACCAAGTTTTGACAAAACTCGACATGTTTAAAATATTGAATCGAGTATGAAATCCTGATTGTGGTTGAAAAATAGGATTTCTAATGAAGACCTCATGATTTTTAATAGCCTATGTCTCGAGAAATCTTGAGATGATCAATATCCATTAAAAAAATAAATTCCGGCGACGTGTTGGTCGATAGGCGGTATGACCTAGTCTTCGAGGAGCATGGAGGCATGGGGAAGAGATCTACCGTGGCGCATGTTTGAAATTGGCTTTGGATTAAGGTGGCGTCTCAATTTAAGGGTTTAGTGGCATTTTTCTCTTGGGCTCGGTTTTTCATGTCACTGGCATGGTGGGAGGCATCGAACTTGGGGTTGAGTGGCTCGGAGGTGAAGGGAAAGGGATGTGATTGCTTCAGTAGTGGAGGCATGCTCTATATGTTGGTGAATTGATGGGACGAGGTGGAAATAGGGGCGGTGGCCGAAATCTAGGTTGAAAAAAAACTAGGTGCGTATGTTCGAATGAGGACAGGGTGTTATAACTGTGTGTGCTGAATAGGTTAGTATACTCTGATTGATGTCCGTATATGTATAAGTTATAGTTTTGTTTATGTAAAGATTTGTTCTATATTATAGATTATTCGTTTCTGCTGTGAGATTCTGTGTTGTTTGGTTTTCTTTCTATCTTCTTTCTACTTTTTTTCTTACTATCCGCCTTTCCGTGCAATTTGGGCTGGACATGTGTGGTAAATTGTCAGTTCGAATTGTACGAAAAAGTGGGTCGTGACATGTTTAAATTTCATTTCACAAAAACTTCAAATTTAAAAATGAATATATATATATATATATATATATATATCAAGACACCAGAATTCTACTTACTTTTAATTCAGTCTTTAAATCCCTTTTTTAGAAATCATTAAAAGTACTTATTATCTTATATAAACATAATACCAATTCATAAATTTTCTTCCATCCGAAATTTATAATTCCAATTTTCAGTACTAATTTCCTTTTTCACAATTTCTTTAAATTTTTACTCTAAAAATATTTTACTTCCAAAACTCAATCCTCATACCGTCAACACTACTTTCCTATCTAGTGCATCCATCAAATCAAAACCATGTGATCACATATACTGTCATAAAGCTCTGCCATGTCTTCACTAAAAATTTGGGTTCAATTCCAACATAATACTAAGAACTACTCCTCATACACCAAATGTAGATAATATGGGGTTTTACACTGGTATGACTCATCATTTACAGATATCGGTGGAACCCAACATGGATGTTCACATCAGAATATCCCTAAGATCGACCCTAGTACCATTCTAGATTTGATCTTAACCCACCAATATCTATTTATATTCCAGTTTCCATCTTCACCAGCTTGCTCATCCTCCACTATTTGTAATTGGGTTTAATTAGCAACTCCCTAGTAGATAGATAGCTCAACTGGAATAACTACAAACATATTTGACTTGTATATATATAATATCTAATAAAAAGTAAAAATACGCTCCCTTAATACGCTCCTAGCTCCTATCCTAGTTTCTAACATATGCTCTGATACTAAATGTAAAAACCCACCTTTTTGACCCTAGGTCCGACACCCGAACAAATGCCGAAAATCAAAGAACCGAACGGAGGAGTCGTTGGGGTTTGGGATAAAATAAACATATATAAATACAAATAGATATCAAATACAGTTCTTACTAACATTACCGATTTTCAGAGTTTCACTACGAAAGGGAATAAATATAATACATAAATACCATAGTCACATCACCATAACTATGTCTACAGTGTCAAATACATATGTTTAAATAATACAAATACAACCTAATTCACCTACATAGTCGACTCCAGGTCACAACACATATGCACATCATACACACAATATACAAATGAACCTCTACTACTGATACTATCTCATATCTAAACTCCATAAACCTGGGTATATACATATATATATATTTGTGTGTGTGTGTGTCTAAAAGAAAAAATATAAGGAGGTCGGACATAAGTCTGGTGAGTGAGCTATACTCTACTTTACATATACTGTAAAAATAATATTGTAACATGCTATGAGTCTATCGTTCAGCCACCACACATTTCGTCGTCACATCATACTAACGGTCATATACATCTAACTGAAATATATCACATTTATGTGGACTCACTTCCCTAGACTCGCCTTGTGCGCTACAAGTTCGCCTATTATCCATCATCACGTCAATTGTAATACCCCGCAAAAATTAACCAAATATTTAATATAAGAAATCAATTTAATTATTGTAAGGTTAAAAGTGGAATTTTGAATTTTTTACGAATACTAGAATTTAGCTACGAAACTTGTGCATTGCGTCCTTGGTGATTTTCTAGACAATTTTCATATATAAAGTTTTGGAATTAGAGTTCGTATGAAAAAGTTATCAAAGTTTAAAGATTCAAAATCAAAAATAATAAACATATATAAACAGAAAGGAAATATTTAAATTAGGTAAGTTAAACCGGTCGATACCGTGGTTGGGATCGGTCGACCTTAAACTAATCGGTCGACCACTGTTAACGCTAAAAGTTGAACGCTAACACACCGATGTATGTAATGAAAAGTGAAAGCACCACCCGTTGGTACGGGAACAAAAGATAAGCAGAGAAATAATAGAAAGCAGTAAAAAGACAATAGTTTTATAGTGGTTCGGCTTAATATCTAGCCTACGTCCACTTTAATCTCCTTTATTGCTGATTCAATTACAACTTTTACAACAATATTCGGTTACAACACCACTTAGACAAGTAGCTAGAACTCCGATGTAGAAGAATCTTTCGAATTCATGTTGAATGTGTTAGATCTCCTCTTGAAGTTCGTTGAAGCGTCTTTTGTGTTTGAAGTGTCGGATGAGTTGAGAAAACAACAGAGTATAGGCGTTCCAAAAGTGAGCCAAAAGTCATCTTTTAGTTGGAGTAGGTGGGGTATTTATAGGGAGAATCTGGAGTTAGGTCGTAGGTCGTGAGCGACCTAGGGGTAGGTCGTAGGTCGTGGGCGACCTAGTGGGCACGGTTTACAGCTTAACAGGGGTGCACTTGATCACTTGAACACATTGGTAGGTCATTGGTCGTGAACGACCTAGGGGAGAAACGACATAAGAAGTTGTCTTGGTTTGTTTAGGTCATGAGCGACCTAGGGAAAATGGTCGGCGAATTAAAGTTGGGAGCGGCCTATAAGCAAGCGGCTTTATTTTGTGATAACTCGCTAGGTCGCTGGATCTTTTAGGTCGCTAGGTCGCTGCCCTCTTTAGGTTGTTAGGCTGTTGTTTCATTGAGTTAATAAGTCGTTAACTCGTTGAGTAGCTTAGGTCGTTAGCTCATTAGGTCGCAAGACCTCTTAACTTTCTAGGTCACTGAGCTTCTTAGCTCGTAAGGTCGTTCCATCCTTTAGGTCGCTAGCTCGTTCTGGCTTGTGCTAGTTGCTAAGTCTTCATCTGTTTAGTTCGTTAGGTCGCTTATACTTTTAGGTCTTTAGGTCACTGGAGCTCTAGGTCGTTAACCCGCTATGATCTCCAAAACCTTTAGCTCGTTAAGTCATTAGGTCGCTAGGTCGCTTGTGAAGTTAGGTCGCTAGGTCGCTTTTAAAAGAGAAGTTAACACTTGCCCCTTGAAGTACAGGCCTATGTCATAGGTCGTGTGCTTCGATCTAGTTCTGCTAGGCCGTGAGCGACCTAAAACATGTGCTAACTCGCGTGCCCATTCACCTTCTTCTCTTTGCCCCATATAAACTGCTAGCTCGCTGCTTCTTTCTTACTTAACTGCTTCGATATCCCGCTCTGCCATTAACAAAACTTCGTGATTTCAAAGGCGAATTCGAGCTAATCAGTCGACGATTCATCCTTGCTATCATATTGCGTAAGTAAACTTGACCTTTATCCAACCCACGATCACCGTCGAACCACGAATTTCAATCTTCAAACCCCAGACCAACTTCGTACGCCGTACTTCACTTTTGAGTCATGTTGCGGTCAGTTTCGATTGCCATTAGCTATGTTGCCATTGCGATTCACGAAAGCATAGCAGCGCGCTGGATCTTATGATGGATAAGAGATGGTTTAAATCCGCGTTAGGCGATTTGATGGTGTGGATAGATAAATGGTCTTGCTGAGAAGATGGTGGATTTCGTTGCTTAGGTGATAACGGGTTATCGGGTTACCAGCTAACGAGATAGCGAGCTGTTTAGTGGAGAAGAAGTTAGCGATTTAGTGAATCTGAGCGACTTAGAAACCTTCGCGACCTAAGAAACTAGGCCGACTTATCAACCTGCGACTTAAACCACTTGCGACTTAACTTCTTAGGTCGCGCTTGTATTCAGGTGACCTAGGACTTAGTCAGATTTTCACTGCTTTGTCTTGAACAATGCGACTTAAGAAGAGTTCGACTTATGTAACTCGCGACCTTGTTGTGTCTTATCTTGCCAGAATAGCATATGAATTCCAAGCAGGACGACTTAATAGAAACCCGACCTATGCTAGGTCGCTTGAGCACAATCTGGATGACCTAGGAGATGAATAAAACAGGAACACTTGTAAAATTTTGAAAGCACTTGATTGAACTGTTTGAACTTGAACTGTTTGAACTTGAACTGTTTGAACATTGTTGCACTTCCTTATAGATTATACTAACTTTTAAGCTAACAACCTGTTAAACACAACATTTGCAGAAAACTAGGGCGAATATACTGCCATTGACTGCCCACATCGAATGACAGATTAGTCGATAAAGAATAATCAACTTAAATGAAATTCGTGAATGAAATGCTGTGAATCAACAAATTCAAGTAAAGTATTAAAGCAAAGCTAAAATAATCAACTAAAGCTGATCTGCTTGCATCAACACTGTACTTGAACTTAAAATAACAAGCCCTGAAACTTTATAATCGACTAATGTCAACTAATTTGATTCCAGTTATATTTGCTTGTCATTTTACTAGTTTTGCACAACACTTCACACTTTTAGGAAACGTGCACCTTCATATTTGAATATCCAGTTTCTTGTGTAGAATGTCTTCTCAACAAGAAGAAATAGGACAAGCTGGAGAAGTCTTTCCAATTGCTAACCCGTTGAATGATCCTCCGGAAAGAACTCCGACCACTTTGAACCATAAAGTTTTCAGTCAGTTGTGCATTCAGTTTGGCATTGCTGAAGCAGACGCTCGGCTTCCCGGGATAAATGATACTACTGATAGGCCACCTCACGGCTTCATTGTTGTTAACCGACAGATGTGCTTGAATGGAGCTATTCCTCCTTTTAATGACTTTCTTCGAACGCTCCTTCTCCGATTAACCATCTCTCCTTTCCAACTACACCCCAATGGCTACGCCATCTTGATGGGGTTGTGTGTGCTATTCAGGAGGACACTTGACCGTCTTCCGAGCTTCGAAGAAGTCTGCTATTTGTGCACTTTCGCAAAGAACAAAGATCATCCTTCAATTATTCTTATGAGAGGCGTGAGAAACCGTAAACTGATTTTAGACTTGCCCGAGAGTGCACACGGGTTTTTAAGTCAATTCTTCTATGTTTGTTGCCCCCCAGGGTTCTATGCCATCTGGAGAATAGAAAGTAAGATTGCCTATTTTCGCTCACCTCATTTTTCTGAATTTCTTGGAACTCGAATTGCCAAGTACTTAACTTCAATCTTTACTTTTTGTAGCACTTCCTCCTCCGCTCAGAGATCCCAACCACAAGCCAACCTTCGAAACATTAAGTGTCGTGGCGGCTGAGGAGAGAAGCATCAAGTTTCTGCTGAAAGACGAGTTTCTACACCAATTTGGGCTTTTACATCCCTCTCGATCTATTCAGCTTCATGAAGCTTCTAATTCCGAGACTAAAACATCAGCTGTCCCGGTTTCTACCGAAGAAGTCGCATCGAAAGAAACTGCCGCAGGAGCTTCGTTAGTGAAATGTTCCACCCCTGCCAATGTCGCGGGGTCATCCGGCAAGCTTACACTTTCCCCGGTGATTGAAGAAGGAGTTGAAAAAGAAAACTCCGCTGGGCATGACGGTGACGATATTTATGGTGGACTGAGTGACCTGATGATAACTTCACAGGAGCTTTTTAAGGATGACCCCGTTACTACTAAAGTTATTTCTCCAGTAGTTGAGGCGACATCCACCCTGCAACAAGCTCCGTCAGCTCAAGAGTTGACACAGGTTGCAAAAGTCGTCACCGCTCCTAAACCAAAGAGTGGTTTGTAGCTTGACGCGCGTAGTTTGCACATCACACACACTTAGGATTTTTGGCGATTATATGCACTTGACTTCTTTTTCTGGAGATTTCTAAATTCTATCTCTTTTTCGTTTTTCAGGTTCTCCAATGGGACGAAGCAGTTCGTACTATGATGATTTTATGTGCTACGGAAAGCGTGACTACTACTATGATCCCAGGCGCCACATCTCTGCTCCCAGGGAGACCGACGAAGAAAGAGCAGCCAGAAAAGCTCAAGAAAAGAGGGCCCACGAGGAGCGCTACGGGAGAAAAGATGAGCGTTATGACTCTTCCCAGAAAGACGATGATTCCCACAAAAGAAAATCTCACGACGATAGAGGGAAGAGTCATATAGTTGAGGACCCAAGTAAGCGGGCCCGACTTAGCGAAAGGTCTGCGTCTGCAATTTATGAAAAGCCCGATGCTCACCTCTCTTTAGAAACTGATCTCCTGCTCTCCAAAGAACTGATATTCAGACGATCCTCAACAGGCCATCATATCAAGTTGAGAATGCTCCGACTGCTCTTCAAAGTCGATTTCCACACTGGTGCTTAAAAGGGTGCGTTTTGATCTTGATTTGGTTCCCATCGACAAACAAGCTATGTTGAGGAATCTTGACGCCGTTAAACTTGACATTGAGAGAATGTCTGGATGGCAAAAACTTGTCGACGAGCTTCAAAGAAACAATCGCCTAAATCTTGAGGCTATGCTAACGATGGAAAGCGACAAGTCGGAGTGGAAGAAAGTTCTTGAGCGACATGATGCAGAAATGAAGAGCATTGCTGATGAAAACAAGAGACTTGAGTCCGAAGTTAAGAAACTCAAAGAAGACCTTGCTACCTCTTCCGCTTCTCATTCTCAAAAGGAAGAGGTTTTTCAAAAGAAGGTGAGAGATGCACATGCCGCCCAGAGAGATGCTGAGAAGAAACTTGAGGCAGAGCGCCATGTAATTGAAAAATACCGCAAAGATACCGTTCAGCTGCGGGAAAGAGTTAACTCCCAAGACCTGGAGATTGCAGCGTTAAAAGCTCAACTTTCAACAGTAAAAAAGGAATGTGATGATGCTTTGGCAGGAAAAGTGGCTGCTGAAGAATCGCATGAAACCACCAACGCCACCATCAGCTCTACTCTTTTTGAGTTTTATGTTCTTAGTGTCTTGGGACGCGGAAGTCTTTCGTTCTTGGGCCTGAAATACGAGATCACTTTGGCAGAGGTGTGGGAGGCAATAATTGACATGTATAAAGATACGGGCTATGCGGAGGAGGACCTGGAAGCTTGTCATTTGGATGACGATGGTTGTGCTGCCCTTGCTAGAGGAAAAGAACAACTTGCCAGGGAGCGAGCCGAAGCAGCAAGAGGAGAGCGTTTGGAGAAGGCGCCTTTAACCGACCCCGCTCGTCCTTCGGCTTCGGTCGACCCTGATACCGTTGGCTCTAGTTCTCATTCTCCTCCTCCTGCAAAAGCCGAAGTTAAAACCGCAATTACTGAGCCTCCCACTGAAGAAGAGACCCTGGAAGATGTCGAGGCCCAAAAGTTCGAGATTGAACTTGCGAAACTGAACTCTCCAGGTAACTTTGACGTTAATTGTAACGTCCCAGATTTTCACGCTCGAAAATCAACATCCATACTTTACATCGTATTCGAATGCCGTAGATTCGACCGTTCAAATCCGAGTCGCCGGAGCTTATAACAACATTAAGTAAATAACACAGCGGAAGAAAAAGGATAATAGATTGATATACAATATCTGATACAACAGAGTGATACAATGAATATCAATATACATCAGAGATATGATACAACAAATAGCAGCGGAAAAGAAAACGATAACATCAGCAGCGGATAATCTCCATCTTCAAAGCACCAATCCAAAAATAGCTTGAGCTCTCAATAACGATGCACAAAGATAAGCAAGTGCAGTCCGATCCAAAGACTGAACTAGCTCCAGAAAATCTACTAATCTGACTATCTGAAAAACCCAACTCTAGACTGCTCGTGTAGAAAAATTTTGAGCATCCAGAGTTTAGGAAAAAAACAATAAACTCTGGATCAGTCATGGGACTGGTGTGAGCAACAAAAACAGTTTATCTTTAAAAACAAATAGCAGAGAATTTTAAAGTCAATTCGCAATGCTTTTGGAAAATGAAACTACCATAAGGCCTCCCACCACACACACAATGCAAACGCAGAATTGGAGGAGATTTCTCCTTATGATAGTCAAAGATGCTTACTACGCAAAATCAAATCATTTGATATTATTATTAGTGCATAGTGGAAAAACATTTCGAAAGTAGAATATAAATCTTAGCCAGCATAGACATTTCGAACTATGCCTACTATAGCTACCATCCAAACAGTGGGGCGCCACCATAAGTAGATGGCAGGTTCTACAACTAATACCGTACAAGGTTCGTATTTGGAAGATGGATTTCCAACAAATGGTCAGGCTAAGGAACTTCCTATTCCACGAAAGAAACGCCTCTGGCGGGACGCTCCGAGAACCAAACCGTTCTCTGCCAAACAAGGCCGGCTACCCCTTTTCCCAAGGGATAAAAGAAACCTCAGATATGCCACCCCCGGTCCTTTGGGACCTTTAACCGAGGTGCCTCGAAACCAACATCACACATAATAAATAAGTGTATCCACATGAGTAAGTATCTGGGCTCCATACCATGATACTACCCTTTTCCAGAAGGAATGGTCATACCCTAGGGGAGCTACCCCTGAAAACCTTGCCGCACGATTCCTGTTTCGACCATTACCGGGTTGTGAGGCTCGACGAAGTCTCGTCCACAAAGCTACGCTTTTTCAAAAAGCCACGCTTTGGGTCAACAGATGATCAACCTATGATCACAAAGATAAATGATCAAACAAATGATCATATCACAAATGATCAAACACTGATCATCACACAGCAACACTCAGCATGCCACATTACCAAATTGGGATATATCGCTGATAAATTTCAACTACATAACCTCTGAGCTCGTACGTCTCAGAGAAGGGTGTTAAACTAAGAGAATAAATTCTCCGCCACCAACAGAAATGTATTTGAAAGAAATCGGCTTTATATCTCAAAGTGTAATGTCAGACATACAATCCATACAAGTCTGTTCCGGGTTCGAACAGAACCGAAGGCACTTCTCACGAAGCCCTTGCCAATCCGGATAATTTTCAATCACGTCCGGACTTCCCGTCACTAAGGGTGATAAAACCTCTATACCGGAGATCAACCGATGTAGAGTAACTCGAAGGTAATCCTTCCGTTTTCAAAAATATCCGGTCTTCAACACCGGTCATCAAATGCTATCCATATACGTCGTATCACATATTCGGAATGGGTTATACGACCCAAAGGTCCTTTCCCGGCTAACCCGAATAGTGAGCGCAATTAAAAATCATATGGATATGGGCTTTCAATTAAGTCACAGCTTAAAACCCAAAACTTTTCATTCGAATGGTTAAAACAAATTACCATTTCCAATCTTTTAAACAAAAAGATTTAATTCACAAAGTTAACCCCATTCACAAAGATTCATTCATATATTTCAAAACAATTTCCATTTCACTTGGATTAACTCGTTAAATCTTTAAATCAAGATTTAACTTATAGTTTTCAAAACAATTCCATTTCGAATGGTTAAACTCATTTAAAATCTTTAAATTAAAGATTTAACTTATAGTTTTCAAAACGTTTCCATAACATGGAAATCATTTTCATTTAAATCTTAAATTTCCTTTTAGCACAATTCGGAAGTTCACTTCTTATTCGAAAGCTTTAATCATTTGAAAACAAATAGTTTTCTTCTCAGAAAATCCAATTTTATTTATGAAAGTATGTATGCTCCGATACCAAATGAAAGTGTGTGTACGCTTGTGCACACTGATTACGGATCGTGTAATATGGACTAATATATGCGGAATGTTATTTACAATTGCTATATAAGTAAATATTCAATAAACTAACTATATAACAATTCACAGATATAGAATAGTAAATGCAGTAAACAGTAAAATCACACCAGGGATTTTTATACTGGTTCGGACCTCCCGTCCTACGTCCAGTCCCAGACTCCTATCTGGATTTTCACAACCAACTACCTCGCTTCACCCGGAGGAACAGGTTTACAATACCCGAACAGCCGAACGGGATTTCGTGCCTCTTACAACACCGAGGACTTCAACAAAAAACAAATACAATTGTCGTTGACAACTTGTGCTCTTGATAACACGGATTTGTCACTTGTAGTACACCCTTCCTATAATCTTATCCTCAAAGTATGTGAATGATGTTTGTGAAGATTGAAGGAAGTATATTACTTAATTGAATCAAAAGATATGAAATGATTTCAATGATTCAATAAGCAATTGAAATGTTTTAGAGCTCAAGACAGAGATCAATAGAATAGAGATTAGAATAATAGAATTGGTTATTCTTATCTGGAATAATGATTTCATGATGTTTATATAAGAAATAAACAGTTGTAACCCTTTGTGAAAAGATACAAACAAAGGTCATGATCATTGGCGAAGAGAAAGAGAAGCAACCGTTGAAGAAAAGGAAGTGTCTGTACGAAAGGTTGCTTTCTGTTTGAAAACGGTCGACAGGTCAAAATGGACCAGTAGACAGGAATTTGAATATATATATACGTTATGTACACTTGTGCACGTTATCTGTGCATTCTGGGCAGAAACGGTCGACCGCCTTGTTTTAAACCGGTCGACCGGTTTAGCCCAGACTGCACAGTTAATGTGCACTCATACATATATACATTTATATTCAAAGATTGAAGGTATGAGATTATTTGAGGATAGATTTTAACATAAATAACACTACTAACATCCCACATAATCAACCTCTAATGTATGGAGCTCTTTGTGTCTCTTTAAAACAATGAATAATCTTCTTTTTGTCGATCACGGCTTATCCCTTTGTCAGAAATCAAAACTCTATAAAAATCTTGACTCAACATTCTCCCCCTTTTTGATTGATGACAACATATATCTGAAGTTCTGAATCTCCCCCTGAATATGTGATCTCCCTGAGATTTTGTCTGTATTCTTTATATATATATATATATTCCTGCAAATAATTGTTAGCTCTTTCTCCCCCTTTGTCATCGACAAAAAGGAGTAATAGATAATGGAATAATATAGGAATGTATCAACCAGAATATCCATTTTCCTCTTTTCTTAAGTGGTACCTGCAAAAAATATAATTAAGACCATGGTACCCACTTTTTATAGGGTCCTAAGAGTTAGATCTTAGGAATCCAAACCCATACGGGTCCGGTATCCCCTTTATATACATAATTAGAATTATAATGCACAGTATTCATGAAATTCTGAATATATTTGTTCCTAATCAAATTGTTATTTGTTTTAGGAACCCATATTTTGATAGTCTTGACATTTTTCTTCTGAAATTTCACAACTGATTTTGGTTTGGAATATAATAAACTAAGATTTTTCATAGCTCCAGTATCTTGTACTTTATTTTTTCCTTCCATTACCAAGATGTTTCTTGGTTTCTTGTTTCCTATATCCCAAACCTTGTTTATTTGAAACAGATTGTGAACTTTCAATGATTTTTGTCAAATTTTCTCGACCTTTGTTAAAGTTAGAAACATTTTGAGTTATGTCATCTAACTTAGTTTGTAAGCTCGCTTTTTCTAGGTCCAGATTTTTGACTTTTGCCTTAAGCTCATGATTTTCAATAGTGAGAGCATCATTTTTCTCTTTTTGAGTTTCAATTTCTTGACTCAAAAGAGATAATTGAGAGTCAACATTAGATGATGATTCTTGAAGTTTTTCAAGTTCTTCTTCTAATATTTTCTTCTCATCTTTTAACATATCTCGTTCAAACTCTGCTCTACTCAAATCTGCTTTGGCTACTTTTAATTGACGTTTTATGTCTTTATATTTGACTATCAATTCAGAATTAATATCAAGTAATTCATCAAATGTAGGAATTTGTACCTCATCTTCTGTTGCCATAAAACAAACATTAGCTTGTTCATTCTCCTGATCACTTTCACTTTCAGATGAGGATGAGTCTGAATCATCCCATGTTACTGAGAAGGCTCGTTTCTTTGACTTGTCCTTCTTATGTTTGAATTTATCATTTTCTGACTTCTTCTTCTGTTCTGGACAATCCTTCTGCATGTGCCCCTTTTTGTGACAGTTGAAACATTCTATAGTTGATGAAGATGGTTTGTTTGATCCAGGTTTCCTTTTGTTGTAACGACTGGCTTTTCGATATTTTAGGAATTTTTTGAATCCTTTTGCAATGAATGCCAAATCTTCATCTTCAGAATCTGATTCATTTTCATCTTTCTCAGCATGAAATGCTACATTTTTCTTTTCTTCTTTCTGTTCTTTTCTAGCCTGCAAATTTGCTTCATAGGACATTAAATTTCCTATCAATTCATCTGGCTTCATGATGGAAAGGTCATTAGCTTCTTCAATTGCTAATACTTTTCCTTCCCATTCACTAGTCAGAGAATGTAGGACTGTTGAAACAACATCAAAATCTGAATATTTTTGTCCTAATCCGATAAGTGCATGATGAATAGTTTGAAACCTTGAATACATATCATTGATTGTCTCATTTGGTTTCATTTTGAAATTTTGAAACTGACTCTTCAGCATGGCTATTTTGGCTTGTTTAACCTTGTTAGTACCTTCATGAGTGGTTTTCAACGTTTGCCAAATTTGATATGCAGTAGTGCAGATACTAACACGGTTATATTCATTTTGGTCTAATGCACAAAACAACATATTTATTGCCTTTGCATTTACGGCTGCTGCCGTTTTCTCAACCGTTGTCCATTCTGAATATTCAGTTGTTGGATTTACTATTTCTTTTTGAGTAGCATTCCAAGCATCATAACTATTTGATTGCATGAAAAATGACATACGTGTAGCCCAATAGCTATAGTTGAGACCATTAAAGAACGGAGGTCTTTGTGTTGATTGACCTTCCGTGTAAGTGTTAGTGCTAGTGCTTGCGTTATTTGCCATATTACAAGAATATATCAAATAACGGTGTTACGGTTATATGATGACCGTGCTCTGATACCAAATGAAAGTATGTATGCTCCGATACCAAATGAAAGTGTGTGTACGCTTGTGCACACTGATTACGGATCGTGTAATATGGACTAATATATGCGGAATGTTATTTACAATTGCTATATAAGTAAATATTCAATAAACTAACTATATAACAATTCACAGATATAGAATAGTAAATGCAGTAAACAGTAAAATCACACCAGGGATTTTTATACTGGTTCGGACCTCCCGTCCTACGTCCAGTCCCAGACTCCTATCTGGATTTTCACAACCAACTACCTCGCTTCACCCGGAGGAACAGGTTTACAATACCCGAACAGCCGAACGGGATTTCGTGCCTCTTACAACACCGAGGACTTCAACAAAAAACAAATACAATTGTCGTTGACAACTTGTGCTCTTGATAACACGGATTTGTCACTTGTAGTACACCCTTCCTATAATCTTATCCTCAAAGTATGTGAATGATGTTTGTGAAGATTGAAGGAAGTATATTACTTAATTGAATCAAAAGATATGAAATGATTTCAATGATTCAATAAGCAATTGAAATGTTTTAGAGCTCAAGACAGAGATCAATAGAATAGAGATTAGAATAATAGAATTGGTTATTCTTATCTGGAATAATGATTTCATGATGTTTATATAAGAAATAAACAGTTGTAACCCTTTGTGAAAAGATACAAACAAAGGTCATGATCATTGGCGAAGAGAAAGAGAAGCAACCGTTGAAGAAAAGGAAGTGTCTGTACGAAAGGTTGCTTTCTGTTTGAAAACGGTCGACAGGTCAAAATGGACCAGTAGACAGGAATTTGAATATATATATACGTTATGTACACTTGTGCACGTTATCTGTGCATTCTGGGCAGAAACGGTCGACCGCCTTGTTTTAAACCGGTCGACCGGTTTAGCCCAGACTGCACAGTTAATGTGCACTCATACATATATACATTTATATTCAAAGATTGAAGGTATGAGATTATTTGAGGATAGATTTTAACATAAATAACACTACTAACATCCCACATAATCAACCTCTAATGTATGGAGCTCTTTGTGTCTCTTTAAAACAATGAATAATCTTCTTTTTGTCGATCACGGCTTATCCCTTTGTCAGAAATCAAAACTCTATAAAAATCTTGACTCAACAATTTACACGAGTGAAAACCTTGGAATTTAAATCCAAATTCCCAAATCAATATCTTTAAAATGGTTTCACCCATATATAACTGTACATCATCTTTAATCCCTAGTTCCAAATCATAGAATTCAATTTCAACTTGAATTCAAATCTAAATCAAATTATTTAAATTTTCAAAACTCGATTAAGTTATTCAAAATAACTTTTATCTTTGAAATTCCATTTCAAAAGCTTTTCACTTTAAATCCAAATTTCCAATTTCAAAATCAATTGAAATTAAAATTAAAATTTCAAAAATATCAATTTAAATTATCTGTGACTTAACCGATTTCCACGTGAAATCCATATTTGTGTGTGTAAAGGTGTAGTCCAGGGGTTTAACACAATAGTGCAACATCAATCAATCATCACAGATCAGAATACAGAAATATAGTTGATAAGCGATATAAACTATAACGCTTATCGCTCATTCACAGATCACAGATATATATCACAGCTAAGTAAATTACAGATCACAACATAAATCAGTGTATATCACAAAGCATCATATATCAGGGATATCAAACAATTTAACATTCCATAGAATCCAAACATTCATAAGTAAAATCAAGCATTCAATAAACATTTATAAGCAGGATTAATTTATCGTTTAATCTTAATCAATTCAATTTATTTCCAATCAAATTTTTTTTACTTATGAATTTATTATCCAATTCTGATTTATTAATTACAAATCATTTGATATAAATTAATTTATCAATCACTTTAAATTAATTAAATTTTTCTTAATTTATCATATTAATTATATCAACCTTTAAACAAATTACTTAATTAATTAATCTTAAAAAAAATCAAAATATCCTAAATTTATTTTAATAAGTGATTAATCCTTAATTACTTTAATTTAGTAATTTCATTTAAACAATTTATAATTGATTATCTAAATAAATAAATCCAATTTATTATTAACATCAATCACTTAGATCAATACTTAATAATCCTTAGTTAATTAACTTCATTAACTAATAACATTTCTTTAATTACTTTCCTAAGAAATTATCTTTTAATTCTAAATTATAAATTTTAAATAAAATAAATAAGTCATTCTTAAATTAACTTATTAATGTAATTTACTTCAATATCTAAATTATCTCTAAGATAATCTATTCCTTTATTAATGATTAAATTAATATTAATGTGTAGAACATTTCACTTTTGAATTAAATTTTAAATTACATTTTGAATATAAGATTCAAAATAATTTACCATTTAAAACCTTAACCAAATTTAAACTAAATTTAAACTTGTTTTAAAACACCTTCAGATTTTAAAACTGATTTTATTTCAACTTGTATTTGAATTTCACTTTTCGTCCAGGTTTTAAAATCTTGATTAAAATTCAAGTTTTTAAATCTTACTTTATTTGACAAACCCAGACTTGAATTTAAACAGAAGAACAGGCTTCTGTTTTAAAATGCCTGGAACAAACGAACTCGAGACAGTACACTACTTCGAGTCTTCACCTCCCCTGCTTCGAGTCGAGCATATGAATAACCCGAGTCTCCCCCGAGTCAAAATACCCTGCACCCAACAAAATCCTCAGCACTTCAAATGGGCACGGTGCACGTGCACCGTGGCTCTGGCCACCTCCGGCCACCCACCTGAACTTCAACGCGTCGACGACCACCTCCAGACATGATCGCGACCCCTCCGAAGCCACCCACTCGCTCGAATCGAAATCGAGCATACTGCTCAAACCTGGAACCCGATGTCTAACCAGAAACTTCCTCGTGCTCACCACACCGATCACCGGATCGCCTACACTTCCAGCCACGACTTCGCCAACAACCCTGCTTCCACTTCCCAAAATCTGGTGGAACTCGATCCACCAGAGGCGATGAGATGAACTCCTTTCCGATCGAACCCAAAAATAGGGTTAAAAACTTCAACGACCCCTTGCCGCTGCCACAATGGCGTATTCCCCTTCTGACAATTTTTGCCGACCTCTCCGAACGTTCCTCTTCCTCCAGAGAAAATTGCGTCCACCCCGATCACTTAGATCACTAGAAAATCATAAATTCCCATATTTTGTTCAACCCAAAACTACACCTTCAATTCCAAATTAAAAATTATGATTTCCCTCTTAAAAATCAAGTTATAAGTTAATGATTCAGCTTATGATCCTAGATTAATAAATTAAAATGTTTGGGTTTCCTCCTATTCAAGTTTGCTCTGATTGTTTTGATTTTCCAGAGCAATATTCAAATTTATTTCAAGTTAAATAAAATTTAAACTCTAAGCTAGGATGAAGCAACAAATTTTTGTTTGTATTCTAAGTTCTCAAAGTCATCAGATCAAGGAATAAAAAATTTTGAATAAAAATTCAAGCTTGGAACTAAAATAGTTTGTTACTGAGATTACAACAAGCACACAAATATCTATCCATATACACATAGAAACATACATATATACAAAGCATACTTATTCCAGAGTTTAACCATGCAATCCAGATTCATATACTTATGCTTTAAAATGATGTTACTCACTGTATTTAGTTTAAACAGAGCTTCATCCATATCGAACTGGCTTAACTTATTCTTGCATATCAACATATATCTATATATTCTACACGCAGGCAAAACAAACACATCATTCATCAAAAATCATCACATGCAAACCAAAGAAAAATGGGATTTAGAGTTGCTCACAGTTTTTGAAGGTTGAAGAACAGAGCACTTGAATTGACTCAGGCTTGAGAAGATATAAGCTGAAGCCTTAACTTTGAAAACTGTTTTGAAAACTTGAAACTGAATTGTCAATCTTCTTTGTTTTGATAAAACTCAAGTTGCTTTGTTGTTTAGATTTGCATGCAGTAACAATTCCAGATTGAAGAAAATGATGTTGTTCAAGTTGTAGCTTTGGGTGATATTTACTTTAGTTTCTTTTCTTTTTTTCTTTTTCTTTTTCCAGTTTAGAATGGAACGAATACTGAAGTGGGGATTGATAAATGGAAGATAGTTTACAGGGTATCATATTTTCTTTGTAGTATACTAAGCATGCCTGATGCATAGGGGATGTATACAGGGTATAAGGCATGGTACAGGGTATTGTTTCTTTGTACTTTATGATTCATATGTTTACTTGTTTTGCTCGGTTGATACCTTCTCTTGTATGCTAGAGGTAGTAGCATTAATGACTTGTACAAAGTACATACATATATTTTAATTTGTTTGTTCATACTTTATCTTTGACAATGCTTACTTTGTGGTGGCTGCAGCTATGTTTTGGTGGGATGGAATGATTTGTATATGTACTTCTTTTATTTTGTTTTGTTTTTATACTTTGTTTTGTTATTTTTCTTACTTTTTGTTTCGGCTGAGAATATATTGAGAAGATTTTGTTTCATACTTTTGTTACTTGAAGATTAAGTTTTTGTTTTGTTTGTTTTATGCTTTGTACTTTATTCTATATGTAAACTTTTTATTTGTATACACTTTGTTTTCTTTTTCTTGTTTATATGTGTATTTGTTTGTATGCATACATTTGTTTTACTTAGTTTTATACTTGAATGTATATTTATTTTATTTTACTTTATTTTTTCCTTGTTGCTTTACAATATAAATAAGCTTATATCCTAATATGTTGTTATTTTAATTCATTTCATGATTTTGTAAAATTCATCTTATATAATTTCATTTCTAAACCATTTCTTCATGATTTAAATTCATATACATATCACTTTAAAAGAAAATACTATTAAAAAATTTATTTTGTATAACGATATTTTGTTTTAAAGTTTTAACTATCAGCATTTTGTAAGTCATTCATTTATTAAATACGACTTAAATATTCAAATTCAATATATACAAATTTTCAAATCCATGACTTAACATAGTTTCGATTCGAATATCGGGGAAACTCGCTTCCGTTTATAATAAATTTTACAAATTTGTATTCAAAAATTCAATAAATTATTAATTTAAATTAAATTAAAATCTAGGGTCGTTACAAACTTCCCCCCTTAAAAGAATTTCGTCCTCGAAATTCGCAGGCACGAAAACAACACAGAGATAGGCAGATTCGATATCCTATAATTCCTCAAACACAAGATATGGATTCCAAACTCAAGTCGGAATATCTCAGAATATATACCAATTTGTCCCTCTTCAGACTTCGGTATTCATAAGAAATTATAATAGAATTTCAAAATTTGGTTTCAAACGAAATCGTTTTATCGATTCAATTCAATTTATCCTTCATATTCTATTAATCAATTTAACTCAATTTCAAATTTCAAATTTCAAATTCATTAAGGTTTAAATCAAAAATCGGGTAAGAAACCGATGAAGATACGAAGTAAAGATTTTCTACAACGATTCGTAGAGCCATCATCACACCGAAACTTCTTCTTGTAGCTGATACGAAGCAATCAAAAGAATTTTGGAATCGAATCAAAGGAGATTGATAAGAAAGTTATTTCCACTGTTGTAGAGTATTGACCATTTATAGTCGTATTTCCCTATCCTCTATCTCGTCCTCTTCTTGCACTCATACTCACTATCAGTGGATAGTAAGAGAATTTACTGAGGCGTTCAAACGGATATCTTAGGATATACTCATTCTAGAGTTTACTTCACTCTATCTCTAATGAGCTACTTAACGTGTTATACTCCTGAGCAAAAGTTCAACCTTAGCTCTGATACCAAATGTAACGTCCCAGATTTTCACGGAGAAGCGGCCACCGGTAGGCTTTGCAACCATCCCAATCCCACCGTGGCTTACACTGGTACCTCGCATTTACTTTTACGGCCAGCCTCTCGACTGTCATGGCCTTCGCCTAACCAACCCATCCCTCTCAGGGACATGTAGGGGTAAGAGTCCCCCGTTCGCCACCAAACTGCGAAGCGAGAACCCCCTATCATGTTGTAATATAGCAAATGCGATCCATATACGTCGTATCACATATTCGGAATGGGTTATACGACCCAAAGGTCCTTTCCCGGCTAACCCGAATAGTGAGCGCAATTAAAAATCATATGGATATGGGATTTCAATTAAGTCACGGCTTAAAACCCAAAACTTTTCATTCGAATGGTTAAAACAAATTACCATTTCCAATCTTTTAAACAAAAAGATTTAATTCACAAAGTTAACCCCATTCACAAAGATTCATTCATATATTTCAAAACAATTTCCATTTCACTTGGATTAACTCGTTAAATCTTTAAATCAATATTTAACTTATAGTTTTCAAAACAATTCCATTTCGAATGGTTAAACTCATTTAAAATCTTTAAATTAAAGATTTAACTTATAGTTTTCAAAACGTTTCCATAACATGGAAATCATTTTCATTTAAATCTTAAATTTCCTTTTAGCACAATTCGGAAGTTCACTTCTTATTCGAAAGCTTTAATCATTTGAAAACAAATAGTTTTCTTCTCAGAAAATCCAATTTTATTTACACGAGTGAAAACCTTGGAATTTAAATCCAAATTCCCAAATCAATATCTTTAAAATGGTTTCACCCATATATAACTGTACATCATCTTTAATCCCTAGTTCCAAATCATAGAATTCAATTTCAACTTGAATTCAAATCTAAATCAAATTATTTAAATTTTCAAAACTCGATTAAGTTATTCAAAATAACTTTTATCTTTGAAATTCCATTTCAAAAGCTTTTCACTTTAAATCCAAATTTCCAATTTCAAAATCAATTGAAATTAAAATTAAAATTTCAAAAATATCAATTTAAATTATCTGCGACTTAACCGATTTCCACGTGAAATCCATATTTGTGTGTGTAAAGGTGTAGTCCAGGGGTTTAACACAATAGTGCAACATCAATCAATCATCACAGATCAGAATACAGAAATATAGTTGATAAGCGATATAAACTATAACGCTTATCGCTCATTCACAGATCACAGATATATATCACAGCTAAGTAAATTACAGATCACAACATAAATCAGTGTATATCACAAAGCATCATATATCAGGGATATCAAACAATTTAACATTCCATAGAATCCAAACATTCATAAGTAAAATCAAGCATTCAATAAACATTTATAAGCAGGATTAATTTATCGTTTAATCTTAATCAATTCAATTTATTTCCAATCAAATTTTTTTTACTTATGAATTTATTATCCAATTCTGATTTATTAATTACAAATCATTTGATATAAATTAATTTATCAATCACTTTAAATTAATTAAATTTTTCTTAATTTATCATATTAATTATATCAACCTTTAAACAAATTACTTAATTAATTAATCTTAAAAAAAATCAAAATATCCTAAATTTATTTTAATAAGTGATTAATCCTTAATTACTTTAATTTAGTAATTTCATTTAAACAATTTATAATTGATTATCTAAATAAATAAATCCAATTTATTATTAACATCAATCACTTAGATCAATACTTAATAATCCTTAGTTAATTAACTTCATTAACTAATAACATTTCTTTAATTACTTTCCTAAGAAATTATCTTTTAATTCTAAATTATAAATTTTAAACAAAATAAATAAGTCATTCTTAAATTAACTTATTAATGTAATTTACTTCAATATCTAAATTATCTCTAAGATAATCTATTCCTTTATTAATGATTAAATTAATATTAATGTGTAGAACATTTCACTTTTGAATTAAATTTTAAATTACATTTTGAATATAAGATTCAAAATAATTTACCATTTAAAACCTTAACCAAATTTAAACTAAATTTAAACTTGTTTTAAAACACCTTCAGATTTTAAAACTGATTTTATTTCAACTTGTATTTGAATTTCACTTTTCGTCCAGGTTTTAAAATCTTGATTAAAATTCAAGTTTTTAAATCTTACTTTATTTGACAAACCCAGACTTGAATTTAAACAGAAGAACAGGCTTCTGTTTTAAAATGCCTGGAACAAACGAACTCGAGACAGTACACTACTTCGAGTCTTCACCTCCCCTGCTTCGAGTCGAGCATATGAATAACCCGAGTCTCCCCCGAGTCAAAATACCCTGCACCCAACAAAATCCTCAGCACTTCAAATGGGCACGGTGCACGTGCACCGTGGCTCTGGCCACCTCCGGCCACCCACCTGAACTTCAACGCGTCGACGACCACCTCCAGACATGATCGCGACCCCTCCGAAGCCACCCACTCGCTCGAATCGAAATCGAGCATACTGCTCAAACCTAGAACCCGATGTCTAACCAGAAACTTCCTCGTGCTCACCACACCGATCACTGGATCGCCTACACTTCCAGCCACGACTTCGCCAACAACCCTGCTTCCACTTCCCAAAATCTGGTGGAACTCGATCCACCAGAGGCGATGAGATGAACTCCTTTCCGATCGAACCCAAAAATAGGGTTAAAAACTTCAACGACCCCTTGCCGCTGCCACAATGGCGTATTCCCCTTCTGACAATTTTTGCCGACCTTTCCGAACGTTCCTCTTCCTCCAGAGAAAATTGCGTCCACCCCGATCACTTAGATCACCAGAAAATCATAAATTCCCATATTTTGTTCAACCCAAAACTACACCTTCAATTCCAAATTAAAAATTATGATTTCCCTCTTAAAAATCAAGTTATAAGTTAATGATTCAGCTTATGATCCTAGATTAATAAATTAAAATGTTTGGGTTTCCTCCTATTCAAGTTTGCTCTGATTGTTTTGATTTTCCAGAGCAATATTCAAATTTATTTCAAGTTAAATAAAATTTAAACTCTAAGCTAGGATGAAGCAACAAATTTTTGTTTGTATTCTAAGTTCTCAAAGTCATCAGATCAAGGAATAAAAAATTTTGAATAAAAATTCAAGCTTGGAACTAAAACAGTTTGTTACTGAGATTACAACAAGCACACAAATATCTATCCATATACACACAGAAACATACATATATACAAAGCATACTTATTCCAGAGTTTAACCATGCAATCCAGATTCATATACTTATGCTTTAAAATGATGTTAGTCACTGTATTTAGTTTAAACAGAGCTTCATCCATATCGAACTGGCTTAACTTATTCATGCATATCATCATATATCTATATATTCTACATGCAGGCAAAACAAACACATCATTCATCAAAAATCATCACATGCAAACCAAAGAAAAATGGGATTTAGAGTTGCTCACAGTTTTTGAAGGTTGAAGAACAGAGCACTTGAATTGACTCAGGCTTGAGAAGATATAAGCTGAAGCCTTAACTTTGAAAACTGTTTTGAAAACTTGAAACTGAATTGTCAATCTTCTTTGTTTTGATAAAACTCAAGTTGCTTTGTTGTTTAGATTTGCATGCAGTAACAATTCCAGATTGAAGAAAATGATGTTGTTCAAGTTGTAGCTTTGGGTGATATTTACTTTAGTTTCTTTTCTTTTTTTCTTTTTCTATTTCCAGTTTAGAATGGAACGAATACTGAAGTGGGGATTGATAAATGGAAGATAGTTTACAGGGTATCATATTTTCTTTGTACTATACTAAGCATGCCTGATGCATAGGGGATGTATACAGGGTATAAGGCATGGTACAGGGTATTGTTTCTTTGTACTTTATGATTCATATGTTTACTTGTTTTGCTCGGCTGATACCTTCTCTTGTATGCTAGAGGTAGTAGCATTAATGACTTGTACAAAGTACATACATATATTTTAATTTGTTTGTTCATACTTTATCTTTGACAATGCTTACTTTGTGGTGGCTGCAGCTATGTTTTGGTGGGATGGAATGATTTGTATATGTACTTCTTTTATTTTGTTTTGTTTTTATACTTTGTTTTGTTATTTTTTTTACTTTTTGTTTCGGCTGAGAATATATTGAGAAGATTTTGTTTCATACTTTTGTTACTTGAAGATTAAGTTTTTGTTTTGTTTGTTTTATGCTTTGTACTTTATTCTATATGTAAACTTTTTATTTGTATACACTTTGTTTTCTTTTTCTTGTTTATATGTGTATTTGTTTGTATGCATACATTTATTTTACTTAGTTTTATACTTGAATGTATATTTATTTTATTTTACTTTATTTTTTCCTTGTTGCTTTACAATATAAATAAGCTTATATCCTAATATGTTGTTATTTTAATTCATTTCATGATTTTGTAAAATTCATCTTATATAATTTCATTTCTAAACCATTTCTTCATGATTTAAATTCATATACATATCACTTTAAAAGAAAATACTATTAAAAAATTTATTTTGTATAATGATATTTTGTTTTAAAGTTTTAACTATCAGCATTTTGTAAGTCATTCATTTATTAAATACGACTTAAATATTCAAATTCAATATATACAAATTTTCAAATCCATGACTTAACATAGTTTCGATTCGAACATCGGGGAAACTCGCTTCCGTTTATAATAAATTTTACAAATTTTTATTCAAAAATTCAATAAATTATTAATTTAAATTAAATTAAAATCTAGGGTCGTTACATTAATCCAGTTCAAGTGGATTACTCGTTCGATTCCACTGAGCTCGATGAACTTCTCGCTTATTACTTAAGTCTCGATGAGCCACCGTCTCCTCTCTTTACGAGGAATACTGATTTTAACTTTTCTTATTCTGTAGTGAGATCACCAAGTGTTGTACATACTTCTCCTCCTCCAGCTGTTGCTCCTCCATCTTCTTAAGTTACTCCTCCTTCTGCTTCTCAACCGGGGTCGTAGGAAGAAAAAATAGAAGCTCTTCAAGACTTGGACGATCCGGCTGCTTCGCAAGAACAGAAGGCGGAAGAACTTGAGGAGGGCGAGAAGACCCCGGAGCAACCTTATGACGATGACACAAAGCTTTCTGCATTGATTACTCTGGGAAGTGAGTCTTCTTCAAAGAAGAAAGGGAAACGCGCAGTTTCAAAGAAGAAGAGGAAAAGCGCTTCTGCTAGTGAAGAAAAAGTGGAAGCAGATCCAGCTACACCTCCTTCTCCTTCTTCCCCGACCCGTCCACGTCGGCTTCAGAAATTAATCATCAAGCCGGGCAAGAGCTCTAAAGGTGGCGGGAAGAAGAAGTAATGAGCTTGACTTTTCGCTTCTTGTTTTGCTTTTTTCTTGTACATAGATGTTTGTATTAACCGGAGATTGTATGGGTGCCGGCCCCCGTCTTTTGGAACCTGTACATGTACAAAATTTTTATAGTATGGAATAAAATGATTCTTTTTACTTGTACAATTTCTTGTCAGTATATGTGTGAATGCATTTATTCCTTGTTTTTGCACAAGTTTCTTTATTTACTTTATATGATACTGCAGTGAG
The DNA here is from genome assembly GCA_030737815.1 of Allium fistulosum. NCBI lineage: Eukaryota > Viridiplantae > Streptophyta > Magnoliopsida > Asparagales > Amaryllidaceae > Allium > Allium fistulosum. The sequence goes on from CM060902.1 coordinate 245,594,269, forward strand.
CTCGTGGTATGATGTTTGAGCGTTGTTTTTATTAATATAGCTATATGCCCCCGTACCACGGTTCATTGCAATATTCTGAAAAGACTTGTACTCTTATTTTAGAGAATAATTCTTCCGTTTTGAGGAAATATTATTCTGCTTTTAGTAGAGTATGCCTTGTATTGGAGAAGTTTTCTTTCTCTTTTTTTTCTTTTTAGAAAGAGTTAACATACTTCAACTTTCAGAGATGGCCACTTATATTATCTGAGAAGTGGATTGCTCTTCGTAGTGAAGCGGGCTTCTGAAGAGAACTTTTATTTTTTGGACGTGCCTCTTTAGAGGGCTTTGTTTAGCATTTCACCATTGAGGGTAGGAATGTGCCTCTGAAGAGGGCTTGTGCCTCCGTAGAGGGATTTTTTGTTGTGCCTCGGGAGAGGGCTTTTCTGTTGTGCCTTGGGAGAGGGCTCCTCTGAAGAGTTGTGCCTCCGAAGAGGGCTTTGTGCCTCCGAGGAGGGCTTCATGTTTTGCCTGAAAGTTTTCTCACAGTTAAATGGATCCACGGGGCGGACGCAAGCCACTTAATTGGATGTTTGTTTGCACAGACAATCATAATTAAGCAGCAAGGGCCCGGTACCTTCCTTTGGGAAGGTGCCCCTCCGGTGGTTCCATTAACCTTATTGGTTGAGAAAAACATTTCATTTTACAGCGTGCCTCGTTGGAGGGCTTGATTTTGCACTTCAACTTTTTTGGGGAAGATCGTTCCCGTGAGAGTAGAAGAGTGCCTCCGAAGAGGGCTTTATTTGTTTGCCTGAAAGTTATTTCTCACAGTCAAATGGACCACGGGACGGACGCAAGCCTCTTAATTGGTTGTTCGTGCACAAACGATCACAATTAATTAGCAAGGGCTCGGTGTCTTCCTTTGGGACGGTGCCCCTCCGGTGGTACCATCAACCTTATTGGTTGAGAAAAACGTTTCATTTTACAGCGTGCCTCGTTGGAGGGCTTTGAGTTGTTTGCCAGGAAGATTGCGTCTCACAGTTAAGTGGTTCCACGGGGTGGACGCAAGCCACCTAACTGGATGTTTGTTTGCACAAACGATCGTAGTTAAGCAACAAGGGCCCGGTGCCTTCATTTTGGGAAGGTGCCCCTCTGGTGATTCCACCAACCTTATTGGTTGAGAGACAAGATTCCTTTTTGGCTATTTTTTTTTGTCTGCTTGCCAATGTCTTTTCATCATCTGTTCCTCAGCGATCCCTTGCTATCACTTTTGAATACTTGTTCATTCCTTTTGCAGGTTGTTTGATTTTTCCAAGGAAGTGTATTTCATGGTTGAGTGAATCCACGGGCAGACGCAAGCCACTTAACCGGATGTTTGTTTGCACAAACGATCTTGATCAGTTAGCAAGGGCCTGGAACCTTCATTTTTAGAAGGTGCCCCTTCGATGGAATCACCAACCATTTGTGAGTAATACTTCTTATGTAAGAATTGAATCTGGAATTTTTTGTGGCTTGACATTTGTTTGTTGAGTGATTTATGGGAATCGCTTGGGTTTGTGACGTGTTGAATAGGTAAGCTTTGTTTTGATTTCCTGCAATATTAAATCGGTATTTTAGCAATATATTTAAAATATTTGCAGATTGAAATGATACAGGTATTTTAAAGCAGTAAAAGACACAAGATTTATAGTGGTTCGGCCAAGAATTGGGCCTACATCCACTTTATAGTTCTTATTGCTGAGTCACACTGATTTTACAATGGCTTACAATACAAGCATGATACATCCAGAATTATTTTACAAATTTAAGCACAGCTTTTAAGTAAAATATGGACGCAAGTGATTGCTGTTCCAGGCTCTCGGTATTGGATCTCCTTCGACAGTTGTCAGTTTGAAAGTGCCATCGATAAGATTTTGGCCTATGACATACGGCCCTTCCCAGTTTCGCCCAAACACTCCTGTTGCTGTCATGATCCTTTTCAAGACTAGATCCCCAATTTCAAAGCTGCGTTGACGAACTTTAGAATTGAAGTGCCCGGCTATCCTTTGCTGTTGAGCTGCAACTCTGAGTTCAGCTTCTTTCCTTCTTTCATCAAGCAAATCAAGTGCTTCAAGTTGCAGCTTTTCATTTTCAGCTTGGTTGAAATGAATTCTCCTGTGGGAGGGGACCTCTATTTCCACGGGAATCATTGCTTCTGATCCATATGCTAATGAGAATGGAGTGTGCCCAGTCGCAGTTTTGTGAGTAGTCCTATATGCCCATAGTGCTAGTGGCAGCTTATCAACCCAACCACCTTTTGCTTTTTCCAGTTGCTTTTTGATGGTTGATTTGATGATTTTGTTCACTGCTTCCACTTGCCTGTTTGCCTGCGGATGAGCCACTGCTGAGAAGCTTTTTCGGATCTTGAATCGCTTGCAAAATTCCTGGAATTCTTCGCTTTCGAACTGGGTACCATTGTCTGTTATTATCTTCTGAGGCACACCATACCTGCAAATGATATTTTTAGTTACAGAATTTATCATCTTTTTAGAGGTAATAGTAGCCAAGGGTTCAGCTTCAGCCCATTTAGTGAAATAATCAACAGAAACAATGGCATATTTGATTCCGGATCTGGCAATCGGCATAGGCCTAATGAGATCTATCCCTCAAATGGCGAATGGCCATGGACTGACCATTTGTGTTAGCACGGTGGAAGGTGCTCTGGGGATTTTCGCTAATCTCTGGCATCTGTCACACTTTCGGGAGTAGCTAGCAGCATCTCGGTTAATATCCGGCCAAAAATACCCATAACGGAGAATTTTCTTTGCAAGAGTTTGGCCATCTGAATGATCCCCGCATTCTCCACCGTGCACTTCAGCTAAAATTGTCTTAGCCTCTTCTTTAGTTACACAAGGGAGTAGTGGCATCGAGAACCCTCGTCTGTACAAATGGTCGCCCTGAATTACATATCTCGGGGCTTTTCTTAGCAGCTTCTGGCGCTCTTTTGAGTTTTCTGGTAAGGAGCCGTAGAGCAGATATTCCTTGATAGGGGTTATCCATGACTCCTGTTCTTGAGATATAGCCATGATCCAGTCAATATCCATCTCATCAATACTCGGAGCTGTCAAGACTACCAATCCCAATAATTGAGCTTCGCCAGAGCTTGAGTATTTCGCGAGAGAATCTGCCTTTATGTTCTCTTCCCGGGGGATATGGTTTATTGTATAATGATCAAAATCATCGAGAAGCTCACAGGCTTTTGATAAGTAAGCAGGCAGATTTCCTCCTTTAGTTTGAAACACTTTCTTGACTTGGCATACAATTAGTTGGGAATCACTAAAGATCTGCAATACTTTGATGCTTAGTTCTTTAGCAATCCTCAGACTGGCAATAAGAGCTTCATACTCGGCCTCATTATTTGTCGAAGGAAATTCTAATCTTAATGCATAACACAATGACCGCCCTTCGGGGGTTTCAAGCACAACCCCAGCTCCGGAATAGTAATCATTTCTTGCACCATCAACATATACTTTCCATCGGATCGGAATGTCTTCAGTTACCTCTTCCTCACTGCCACCTTTATCTGTGCACTCTGCAATGAAATCTGCTAAAGCTTGTCCATTGATTGCTCTTCGGGGATGATAAGTGATATCGTATTGATTGAGTTCAATATTCCATTTCAGAAGACGACCTGAAGTTTCAGGGCGGAATAGGACTTGCTTTAGAGGTTGATCAGTGAGGACTTTAATAGGATGAGCCTGGAAGTATGGCCTCAACTTTCTGGATGCGATCAATAGACAATAGGCGAGCTTTTCTAACTTTGAATAATTCATTTCTGCCCCAGTGAATCTTTTGCTGATGTAATAAACCGGACGCTGAACTTTTGCGTCCTCTCGTACCAACGCCGCACTAAGAGCATGAGATGAAACTACTAAGTATATGAATAGATCTTCACCATTGTTGGGCTTAGAATGTACTAGAGGCGTTTCCATATGGTGAATCAGCTCATCAAAAGCTTTTTGACACTCATGAGTCCATTCGAAATTTTTCTTTCCTTTCTTCAGAGCATCAAAGAAAGGAATGCATTTATCTATGGCTTTGGAAATAAATCGACTCAAAGCAGCGACTTTCCCATTAAGGCTTTGTAGTTCCTTCTTTGTTCTAGGGCGTTTGACTTCCCTTAAGGCAGTGATCTGAGCAGGATTAGCTTAAATGCCCCTAGCACTCACAATGAAACCTAAGAATTTTCCGGACTCAACCCCAAATGAACATTTCAGAGGATTAAGCTTCATCCCATACTTTCGGAGGATTGTGAACATTTTTGCCAGATGATCCATGTGGTCTACTGCCTTCTTTGATTTCACTAACATATCATCAACGTACACTTCCATAGTTTTGCCAATTTGAGGCTTGAACATGGCATTAACGAGTCTCGGATAAGTTGCCCCTGCGTTCTTTAGTCCGAAGGGCATGACTTTATAGCAGTAAAGACCAACATCAGTGATGAAGCTCGTGTCCTCCTGATCTGGCTCATGCATCATGATTTGATTGTATCTTAAGTAAGCATCCATAAAAGACAATAATTTGTGCCCGGCTGTTCCATCTACCAATTGATCGATTCTGGGCAACGGGAAACAATCTTTGGGACATGCTTTGTTCAAGTCTGAGAATTCGATGCATACTCTCCACTTTCCATTTGCTTTTTTGACCAACACTGGATTAGAAACCCAATTTGGATAAGTGGATTCTCTGATGAAGCCATTCTCCATGAGCCGATCTACTTCTTCTTTCAATGCCATTGACCTTTCAGGACCCTGGGTTCTTCTTTTCTGCTTTATGGGTGTGAACTTCGGATCAATATTTAAAGCGTGTACTGCAATTTCTAGAGATATTCCACACATGTCAGCATGACTCCAAGTGAATACATCCAGGTTTGCTTTCAAGAATGCTATTAGTATATTCTGAACCATCATACCAAGTTGTGAACCCACATTCAGCACCTTGTTTGGGTCATTCGGGTCAAAAGGTATTGGTACCGTCACTTCTACCGGCACCACTCTATTCTCCTCTACACTGGTTTTTCTGGGATCAATTTCCTTTTGCGCACCACTATGCTCACCAGTGCAGGGTCCACCCCGTACTTGCTACAAGGTAGGTTCTTTGATGCGGACCGGAGCTGCCGCACCTTTTCCCATCTCTCTCTTTTTCGCCTCCCGCAACTCTGTGAGATAACATTCCCGCCCAGCATTCTGGTCCCCTTTCAAAACACCAACGCCGTTATCAGTGGGGAATTTCATAGTTAGGCACCACGGGGCGAGAATAGCTTTGAATGCAGCAAGAGTTGGTCGTCCCAAGAAGGCGTTATAAGCAGAAAATTCATCAACAATAACAAAAGTTTGCTTACGGACCACTTTTCTATCCCCTTCACCAAGTTCTACAAATAAGTCGACAGTTCCGATGGGCTGCTTTGGTTCCCCAGTGAACCCCACAATTTTTTGCGAAGAAGCTTGAACATCAGCCATCGGAATTTTCATTTGATCAAAGGTCTTTTTGAAGAGGATATTACAAGAAGCGCCGCAATCAACAAGCACTCTTCTCACAATAGCTGGTCCGATACCGGCGGTTATTACCAAAGGATCCATGGTGGGAGCTTCAATTCCCACAGAATCTCCAACTCTGAATATGATGTCATCGTGACAATTTCTTTGCTGTTTTGAAGGCACAGTATCTTCCAAAACAAAAACAGTTTCTTCTTTCGGGGCGTGTCTCAGAGCATGAGCATACCTCTCCATTTCTCCCCAACTTCTGCCTGCTGGGTGAGGCCCCCCTGTGATTACATTAATAACAGGTCTTTCAGATTCCTTCACCGCAGCCTTTTCTCCTGAGCCAGATTGACGAGCAGGAAGTTGCTGCCCCTGAGTGGATGAGGCCGGATCACCTCTGTTTCTCTTAACATACTGTTGAAGTTTATTTTCTCTCAACAGCTCTTCAATCAAGTTCTTTAGGTGGCGACATTCGTTGGTGTCATGGCTAGGTTGGTTATGGAATCGACAGAACCTTCCATTAGGCACAAAATTCTACCCGAGTTTAATCTTGGGTGGCTCAGGGAACTCGACGGCATCATTGGTTGCGAAGAAGATGTTTTCTGGAGTATCAGTTAGAGGAGTAAAGTCTGAAGGCTTGAAGTAACGAGGTTTCTTCACATCTTTCTGTCCTTTCCTACTGTTATTTTCCCTCTTCTGACCACCAGATTCTTTCTTATTAGAAGCTTCAGCCACATTGTTGTTTTGAATTTCAGCCACAATCACCTTTGCTGGTGAAGAAAGACTCTCCAAATGCATAAATTTGTCAGCCTTCTTATAAAACTTCTCTAGTGAATTTGGTTCCTTCATTTTCAACCATTTTCCAAACTCACTTGTTTTATCGATGGCTTGCATCAAGTAAGTTAGAATCATTCGAGGCTCAGCATTATCCACTTCGGCCAAAGCTATGTTGAAGCGATTCAAGAAGGATTTGATAGATTCGTCGGAAACTTGTTCTAGACTGGACAGTGACATTATGTCCTTGGCCTTTGTAGCATACAACCTAAACTGATCCTTGAATTTACGAGTCAAGTCAGAGAATTGATCCACAGATCGGACCGGTAGCTTTGTAAACCAGAGTAGAGCCACTCCCTCCAAATAGACAGGAAAATATCTGCATTTAATCTCATCTGTTGCCCTGGCACCTGTCATATGCCAGTCGTACTTATACAAGAGTTGATTAGGGTCGCTTGTCCCCCGATAGGCTGGGATAGTAGGGGGAACAAATTTCTTTGGAAATTCAGCTTTTAGAATTCTTTCGGTAAACGGAGTTTTGCTTGGAGCAAATCCCCAGTCATTTTCATCTTCATTCCTTTGCATACTTTCTTTCATGATTTGGCGAACCATTCCGGATAAGTATTCCTCATCGTTCAGAGGCGTTGCCGGGCAGACGTCAGCCACTCTTTCGGAAGTTTGCCTGAACAATCGTTCGCGAAGAGGTGGCTACGGCCTTGAACCTCCAGCTTGGGGAGGTGCCCCTTCGACGGTGCCAGCTGTCCTTGGAGGAATACTCTTCTCTTGGGAGGTATGAGCATCTTCAGCAAAGGTTGGTTCATTATTTTCCGGTTGTCGATTTGCCCCGAGTAGAGCGTTTAACCTGTCCATCATCAAAGCATTTTGAGCTTCCATTTGTTAGTATAATCCAGACACAACATCATCAAGTTAGGCCCTTGTGACTCCAACAGTAGGAGTCGCCTAATTTGGCGCTGGAGAAGAGGCAGCCCTGTCATTAGCATCTCCGGATCTCGTGGATCTACTCTTTCTTCCAGGAGCCATGATTTCAGATAGACTTCTGGTTTTTAAGGAGATTCTTTCAACAAATCTTTGCGAAGCAATGGTGAGAAGACGCCTGATTTCGATCTTCTTAGTGAAAGCACCAAAAATGTTAACGCTAAAAGTTGAACGCTAACACCCCGATGTATGTAATGAAAAGTGAAAGCACCACCCGTTGGTACCGGAACAAAAGATAAGCAGAGAAATAACAGAAAGCAGTAAAAAGACAACAGTTTTATAGTGGTTCGGCTTAATATCTAGCCTACGTCCACTTTAATCTCCTTTATTGCTGATTCAATTACAACTTTTACAACAATCTTCAATTACAACACCACTTAGACAAGTAGCTAGAACTCCGATGTAGAAGAATCTTTTGAATTCATGTTGAATGTGTTAGATCTCCTCTTGAAGTTCATTGAAGCGTCTTTTGTGTTTGAAGTGTCAGATGAGTTGAGAAAACAGCAGAGTATAGGCGTTCCAAAAGTGAGCCAAAAGTCATATTTCAGTTGGAGTAGGTGGGGTATTTATAGGAAGAATCTGGAGTTAGGTCGTAGGTCGTGAGCGACCTAGGGGTAGGTCGTAGGTCGTGGGCGACCTAGTGGGCACGGTTTACGGCTTAACAGGGGTGCACTTGATCACTTGAACACATTGGTACGTCATAGGTCGTGAACGACCTAGGGGAGAAACGGCATAAGAAGTTGTCTTGGTTTGTTTAGGTCGTGAGCGACCTAGGGAAAATGGTTGGCGACTTAAAGTTGGGAGCGGCCTATAAGCAAGCGGCTTTATTTTGTGATAACTCGCTAGGTCGCTGGGTCGCTGCCCTATTTAGGTTGTTAGGCCGTTGTTTCATTGAGTTAATAAGTCGTTAACTCGTTGAGTAGCTTAGGTTGTTAGCTCATTAGGTCGCAAGACCTCTTAACTTTCTAGGTCACTGAGCTTCTTAGCTTGTTAGGTCGTTCCATCCTTTAGGTCGCTAGCTCGTTCTGGCTTGTGCTAGTTGCTAAGTCGTCATCTGTTTAGTTCGTTAGGTCGCTTATACTTTTAGGTCATTAGGTCGCTGGAGCTCTAGGTCGTTAACCCGCTATGATCTCCAGAACCTTTAGCTCATTAAGTCATTAGGTCGCTAGGTCGCTTGTGAAGTTAGGTCGCTAGGTCGCTTTTAAAAGAGGAGTTAACAACCACCCTAAACCAATAAGTCGATCAATCAACCATTTTCGACTAGGTTTAGCCTAGACCGAACGACCCAAATTTTATAATATTAGATAATATCGCCAACGTTGATTCTAGCGTTTATAAATAAGATGTTAATTCTAACAATAATCTTTTCAGAAAACTGTGTGCTCTAAACTCTTTCTCTCCTCTAAAATTTCTGAAAATAACATTTTAAGAGATAAATCAACAAATCAAAGAAGAAGAACAACCAAAAAAGTGGAGAGCGAAGTAAGACTAAAAGAAGGGATTAACAAATCTAGGGAGAAAGCTCTTAAGGGATGAGTGAGTTTATTATTAAATTATGTTGATTTACAAGTAATTGAGTTTATTTATACACTTGTTTGATCTAGAAATTAATCTAATTTAAATATGAAGTTTCTTATTTATAGTTTACGTATTCAGTAAACTACAATTATACCAAGATATGAATAAAAGTATAGATCATATGGATCTAACTTCTAATTTATTTAATTTTGATTTGAGTGAAGAGGTTGATTTGGATGTGAAGTAAATTTTGAAATATGATTAGAATTGTTTCAACTAGATATATATCTGGAATACGCACTTTTGTTCACCTCGAATTGAAAATGGAATTTAATGTGTATGTATCTTTGCCCTGTTGATTTCACCCTGAACTAATTTGAGATACAAATATACCTATATAATTATGAAATTGATAAAACTGAAATCGTGTAAATGAAATATAAGTGATACACGAAAATTATTGGAATTATAGATTTAAACAAATAGGTGAAATCTGGTCAAAAGTTGTGATTTAATCACCGTTAAACAAAATAGGGTTCACTGTCGAAAATCTACACTTAAAAGTGTGATTAACGATAAAAAAAATAAAGCAAAATAAATGGATAGTTTACTGTAACAAAGATAGTTTACAATAACAAAAACCAACTGGTCGACACTAAGCGGTTGATCGCGACAATAGCTAACAGTTGACCAGTAGGCGCATTCTCTACGCAGATTGAACCTAGGCCTATGGCCTAGGTTTATGTATGTATGTATGTATGTATGTATTTATATTACTATATATAACAGTATACTAGCAGGGAAAAGTAGTTTCCCAATTCTTGACTTCTGGATGTTAAGGGACTAGGTAGATGCGTACGTGGACAATTTGGCCAAGACATTATTTACTTAGCGAATTCAATACTGGATATTAGGTGGTTCGATCGCGAATGGGAGATTCCTCAATGTACGTGCGACACTATTAGTGGATGCCTGGCATGGTGCATGTCCTGACAATAACGAGAGGTTCCTCGATGCATATGGAAATAAGAATGTGACACTATTGTGGATGCCCTGCGCGCTGCAATAAGTGGCATTATCATTGTGTTTTGGACATGAATGCAGCATACCCTAAATTGTATTTAGCACAAGTTGACATTACGGGTTCCTCTCCATGCATAAGTATGATACATTATAGTCGAAGTTTTGGTAATGCAGTCCCAAGAGTGATATAGTATGTGATCTTATGTTAGGAGCAGTCCCAGAGGTTACTAGTCCGATCCGTCGTTGATTTGTGATATGATTAATTGTATGACCCTAAGTATAAACCTCCACAAGATGTTTAGGCATAGGTGTTTTTAAAACCATATTCCTTAGGCTGATGTGACCAACCCTAGTAAGTTATTTTACGAACACAAGTAGGACACCCTAGGTCATGTAGTGTATAAATGAAGTTAATTGCATGTGATCACTATAAAATTAGTAATGCAACTCATTCACCTGACGTTTGTCTGACCCACTCCTTCCCTTTTTTCCCCAACACAGGAGGACATAGCACTAGGCGATTGACCCAGATATAGTACGTGGAGAAGTGTGCTTAGCGGTTGAATTGCATATTATTCTTCATTACTCTTCATGTAACTATTTATTATATTCAATACTTATCAGACTTTATGCTATTTATTTTTAAACTCTGGATTTTGATAATGTATATTTCGAGACTGTGTTTCTAGGATATTTTCTAAGATGATTATTTTTTGTATTTATATTTTACTACCTTCCACCGTGGGATTTGAAATTATAGAATGTCTTAGATTTAACCTTGTAATCATATCCTGTAATGTTTTAAAAATCAACAACATGCATTTCTTGGCACGATGCGAGTTCAGAAGTCAGTTTAGACTTTGGATCGGTATGTTCAGAGGTATGGGTTATTACACTTGGTATCAGAGCTTAGGCTCAAGAATCCCTAGTGGTTAGGTAGGTATTGAGAGAATGTACTTGTATATTTTGGAAAAGTTTTTCAAAAGGTTTCCAAAAAAATATTTTTTGAAAAAGTTTTCTATAGGTTTTCTGAATGCAATCACTTATCCTTGCTAATACTATATATGGAAAATTTTGCTAATAATTCCTAAATCACTGATAGAAAGGTTGAGCAATCCCACTGGTTGCAACTCAAGTGAAGCAGCTGAGATTCCGAGTGTGAACGTCCCAATATATTTCCACCAGTATCTACAAAGTAAAGGACAAGCTGAGTTTAATCCAAATAGTGATCCCATCGAGCAGGCGCCATGTGCAGTTCCTGCCAACCTACCCATCACTGATTTCGCCAAGCTGCGTAAGGATTATGTAGTCTAGGAGGGAAGCCATAGGTGGGGAATCTTTTGTGTACTCAAAGGTATGGATTCGTACTTATGAGAGGGTTTTCAAATTGATTGGCCTTGGAGATGTCGTTAGGAGACAACTTGCTTCTTGGCATTTACAAGGAGTGGAATACACTTGTGCAATGTGGTAGTGGCAGAAACCAATGAGGAAGAGATAACTTTGGGATAGTTTAGGAGGAATTTGGAGATGATATTTCTTTCTATAGCAGAGCATGGAGTACATATGGAGAAGTTGATACATTTGGAGTAAGGAGATATGTCAATGGGAGACTATGTAAATTAGTTCAATGAGTTGGCTAGGTTTGGGCTAGATTTGGTAATTATCCCTCACATGAAAGCTTTGAAGTTTGCTAAGGGGCTGAATCAACCTCCTCAAGGCTTGGTCCTTACTCACATTCCCATGGAGGTGATTTACAAGGGTTTGTTGGAGATGGCTTTACTGAATACTATTTCCAAAGAAGAGGTGAGGAGTGAGCCCAAGAAGTCAGGAGGAAAGACACCCTAGAAGAATCAACGCACAATCAGAATGAGGACCCAAGGGAAGATTAAGAAGCAGGAAATCAGCTTCCGCACTGGATGTTCTTCACAGTTCTAGTGCTCCTCAAGTAGTGGATATAGGGAAGAAGGTCATAGTTTTAGGTGTGTTATCTTTATCTAATTTATTTGTTCGTACCTTATTTGACACTAGGGCACACACTTTTTTATTTCGAGTGGACTTGTAGATGAGTTGCACTTAGACACTAGCATGGTTACTGACCCAGTGGTTATATCAAACACTGTTGGAGCATTGGCTCATTTATTTACTATTTGTAATAGTTTGAAATTGTTTATTTTGGGGTTCGAGTTTGATTGTGATGCTTTTATCTTGGGATTTTCTGGATTTGGTTTGATTTTGGGCATGGACTAGAAGACCATGTATGTGGAAATCTTAGATTGTGATAGGAAGGTCATTCATTTGGGTACTTGTAGTGGATGTAGTCTTGAGATTTATTATGACCCCAGAAGTTTAGTTATATTGAGTTATGTATATTCTTTAGACCTATCACATAACGAGTTAGCTTTAGTGCCAGTAGTTTGAGACTACCCAAATGTCTTTTTCGAAGTGATGGTCTTCTACCCTAAAGGGAGATCGAGTTTTAGATTTATCTCAAGGAGAATGCTAGACCTGTTGTCTTACCTTTGAGGCATATCACTCCTAAAGAAAGAAGCAAGCTGAATAAGCAAGTGAACGAGCTACTGAAGAAGGGCTTCATTAAGAGGATTATTTCAAAGTAGGGAGCACCAGTTGTCATTTCCACCAAGGTAGATGATTCTCTAAGTCTTTGTGTCTATTATCGTGAGCTGAATAAGATGATAAAGAAGAATCGTTACCCGTTACACTGCCTAGATGATCACTTTGATCAACTAGCTGGAGCGAAGGTGTTCTCTTAGCTTGACTTGGCTACCAGGTTTCATCAGTTGCGAGTAACTGAAGATAGTATGCAGAAGGCCGCTTTTCATACACCCGACGGACTTTTTGAGCGGTTAGTCATGCTGTTTAGACTAACCAATGCACCCATCTATTTTTTTGATCTAATAATTCGAGTTTTTAGAGGGTTGCTTAATAAGTTCGTGGTGTTATTTATTGATGACATATTAGTCTGTTCGAAAAGCATAGAGGAGCACAGGTTGCATCTAGAAGAAGTGCTAAATATTATCCGTGGGCATAGTCGAAGGTGAAGATTTCCAAATGTCACTTTTGGTGCAAGAAGGTTAGATTTTTGTGACACATTGTCTCTAAGCATGGGTTGGCAGCCGATTCTAGTAAAGTTGCTACAGTATAGGATTGGCATGTACCATAGAATGCCATGGAGGTGAGAAGTTTTCTTGATTTGACGGGCTACTATAGAAAGTTTATTAAGGACTTTGCTAAAAAAATTCTCCTTTGACCTACCTTACCAAGAAGAATTTGGGTTTCTCATAGGAGTCAAAGTGTGAGGACGCTTTTATTAAGTTAAAGGAGTCATTGACTAGTGCATATATGTTTTTACATCTAACAGTACAAAGGCATTCACAGTGTATACTTATGCTTATGGTATGGGATTGGGTGCGATTTTCATGCAGAAAGGGATAGTGGTGTGCTATGCTAGTCTACAATTGAAAGTCCATGAGAGAAACTATGCTACTCATGATCTTGAGTTGACAGTCATTGTTTTTGCACTCAAGTCATAGAGGCATTATTTATTAAGAGAGTGATTTGAGCTGTTCACGGATCATAAGTCTTTGAAGTATTTGTTCTCCCAGGAGGATTTAAATTCAGGACAACAGAGGTGGATGGAGTTCTTGATATCATATGATTTCGATATCTCCTATACCCTAGGCAAAGATAATGTTGTAGCTGATGCCTTGAGTAGGAAGCATATGATTTCAATACTAATAGAAATGGGAATTTTTTTAGCTTGTTGATTGGTTTTGGTAAACTTGAGAAATCAAAATAGGATAAATAAAATAATGTTTAAGGAGAAAATAGTGTTTTATAATAATTAAAAATAAAAAAATAATAACACTTCTCTTATTAGGTCCATATCTTACCGTTTTGGTCCAAGTAGTAGTAATAAGGAATGAGAAACAAGTTCCATACGTTGCATTCTCATTCTCATTCTTTGGCCAAAAATCTGATAATAAACTTTCTTCTATTCTCAAAACCCTAGCTCCAATAATCCCCAAATCAAGTTCCAAACCATAGGGCTTTTATCTAATTCTTGTAGAAACCGAAAGAAGGTAATCTCCTACACCTCCTTGTACATTAATTAGGGCTATTAATCTAAGTTTTATTTCTTGGTTGAAATTTTCTTTTTGCAACTTCTGAAAATGACCTATGTAGTTATCAATAGAAGCTAGCCTAGGCGAATCCGGGTTTTAATCACCAATTCATGTTATATATGTAAGTTTACCTACATAACTATCTCTAAATGAAAGTTTGATTCGCTTTTTGGTTGAATTAAATGAATATATGATTGTATTGATCTCAATCTTTTGGTATTGTTCATATTTCATATTGCTCAACTATAAACAACTGAAACCCTAGCCTTATGATCTTATTTAATTGATAATTATAGTTGTTTATATGGATGCATGCACTCAGAAATCACCTTAGAACAATCACTCAAGACCTAGGACCAAACCGCCTTCACCAGGGATCGACCAAAGGGGTATCTAGAGTTGGAAGAACTACATAATTCGTCCCTACTGGTGGACCTGTGGTGCGCCACCAGTGCATCGGTGGGGGTATCCTGGTCTAGTTCCAACTCTAGGAAATCTTCCCAATTCACCCATTTTTCCACTTGTTATTACATTGTTTTGTGTTCATTGTTTTCTATGTGATGAGTGACCTATTATAGCACTTATGGTAGCCATTTCAACTTATTAATTATTTATCATAATAATATGTTAGGAGATGGTATAGAAGTTAGACCCCATGGACCAATTGTTTGTTATGATCTTATGATGTATAGTTGTGTATTCTCTTGTGCTATGGACATGGAATCACCTTGATTTAAAAGGGTTGGAAATTTATAACCTTATATCTATCTATTTTCTATATATACATATACATACATACATACATATATATATAGGCACATAAGTGATTTTATTAAAGAGGGTTTATTTATATTTATAAATCTCAAACTTGTTTCTTAATTGATCTAATTCCTATTTTAAATGATTTTAATAAATTATTTATATATTATGTATTGTTAGTAAAATGGACATGGGATTTGGAAATATAAAACTAATTTATTTCCTTACAAATCGTTATTTATTTCAAAATGGATTTCGAAGAGTATTAAGTATGGTTTTATAAAATAATGGGCCATTTAAATATATATATATATATATATATATGATCTTCGGAATATGGTTTGTGAATAATATAACTTTATGGAATTTAGGATAACCACACACACACACACACACACACACACACATATATATATATATAGATCAAATGGAATATATGGTTTATTTTATCTAATGATAAATAAAGTATTTAGAAATCCTTTCCTATATGAAAAATTATATTATCGGATTTCTAAATTATAAACTCTTATAAGGTAAATATTTTGAGAGCCTTAGTTCTATAACATGGGAAGTGCTAATAATCGACCTAGTGTTATCGATTGGTTTAAATACTCTCGAGTAACGCTTCATCAAATATTGTACAACTCATTGAATAGAATGTTTGAGTGGTACTTACTAACCCATTAGTGAATACTTGAACTTCAGTGGGTAGTATGGGATAATTTGGTTAAATTCTTGTGACCACTTTTTGGTAAATATTCAACACTTGAGGGTTGTATTCTTTTTTGGCGTTCGGCCGGAGGTCGATAGATCTTTAAAGGAATATAGTTCAGGTTTTCCATCGGTATCCATAACGAGTGAGATTTAATAGCTTCTAGTAAATACTTGAATTTCACTAAGCGATATGAAACATTTTGGTTAAGTTCTAGTGATTACAGAAGGTGATAGTATTTGGCACTTTAGAATATATTTCTTTTGTTCTTCGGCCGAGGGCTGATATATCCTTAAGAAATATACTCATGGATTTCATTACGATCATCTTGATCAGTATGAGTTATATACATACATACATACATATATATATATTAGTAAAAATATATAATAATGAATATTCTAGAATCTTCAAGTCATGGTTGCTACGATCGCCTAGATCGGTATGGAAGATTCTTAAGATCGGTTGTGATTCTGTTTCTACGGTATGGACGATCCTTGGTATCAGATCAGCATAAAAGATACCAATTTGTTTTGTTGTTTTCCACGGTATGAACAGTCGTTAAGATTGGTATGAATGATCAGGATGATTGTTATGGCTTTGGTTTCTGTGTATTAGAAATACTGTTCTCTGTTTTGCAATTCTATGTTTAGTGACTATCCTGTGTTTTTTATCTACACATATATTCCTCTGCCTTAAGATAAATTCTGAGTTAAATCATTTCAGTGAAAAGTGTATTTTTGTCATGTCATATACCTTTATGTTATATCATGTTCTCACCTTTTTGTATTTAGAGATAGTCTGACACGTTTATTATTTTATAATACTCGGGTCAGGCCGAATCTTTTCAGGTTTCAGGGCGCTAAGGCTTTTGGGTAGGTGTGCTAGAAGATGATAGACATTTTGACATTTTAGTTCATCTTCTATAGGATATTTACATGTATTATGGGATATATTATTTGAGTTAGTGATTTATTTTGGATGTGTATTATGTGAACCTAGTTGTATATTTTGGAGACTCACTGTATGTATTGTATATGATGTATATTATTCCAATGTGATCTATGATTATTATTTCATATGATATATTGTTCTGATTTTGAGAAACCGATGTGTTTATTACTTTGTACTGAGACTGTACACGTAAAAAATTTGATTCCAGATTTTTGGTAAAAGGTATGCTTGACGTGTTATTGTTAGTTTAAAGAAATATTCACATTTGGTCGCCCTTAACAAGCCGCATTCTCCATATTATTAGACAACATTATTTATAACGTTCTTTAATAATATGAGTATAACGCTAGGGTCGTTACAGTTTGGTATAAGAGCAGAGTCAGAACATTATAACATATAATATCACATGTCTAAGACCTAGATGACTTAGAGTCCTATCCCCCGGGGTGTGTGGTAAATAGTTATATTAATTATCTAATTAAGGATTGGAATTTAAAATAACTAAGGGAAAATCATTTAGGATGTATTTAGATTTTTAACTGGTTATATTAAAAATAATGTTAGAGTTTGGATTGTGCAGAATAATATTATGGCTAGAGGCAGACCTAGAGTTACACCAGTATCGACCAGTAATCCTGGCGTAGAAAGGATGTTTTTGATTCTCGAATAGATTTCAGAGACCTCCTGTGCTAGCCGAACTGCTGAACCCAATGCTCATTTGTGTAACATCCCCTATCTAGAGGCCCAAAACTAAGTGCTACAGATGTTGCAGTCATCTATAGTATTAGCTTCTGGTGACTAAATACGGCTATGTTAATAGTATCTATAATATTATAAGCACTTGAATATGAAACAATACACATATTTCAAAACAACTTTTACTTCATTACATGTAAAACAGATGTTCCATATTCAACTTACATAATTCCAATACGTTCCCAGGCACATATAAAATATACTTATTACAAAGTACGCCAAGAGCAGTATATGAAGATACCCCCTTGGATGATCAGAGTCATATAGTCATAATAGACTTAATACAAACACAATGGAAATACAACAAAACATAAAACTGCAACTCCTAAATAGCTATCTGTTTGCCTCCTGCATGCCTCTAGTAGCCTTATTTGTCATCTTACTAAGCCTGAAAAAGACCTTAACCTCTCAGCCTACTCAAATTAATTTTAAGCACCTGAGAGTTTAAGGGGAAAACATAAACTTCGAGTCAGACCTAAAGCCTGGTGTGAATAATACTATACATCCCGGTTTAATATGTTAAGTGAGACCATGCCGCTTAGCGGAATGAGCTTCCCCTCACTAACATCCTTTTAAAACATATCTTTTGCAAAACCTTTTCCTGCAACCAAACTGGTTAAATACCATAAAGCGTCATTATGTAAACATACATAAATTTCAGGTGATAATGAATTATCTGTTCAAACACATAAGTTTTGTTTGGGTAACTTTTAACCTTTGGCTGACTCGGGCATAACAGACCATATAACCAAAATTAATCTAACACCTGTTAGCTATTCTTCTTCTGGACTATCTATCCTTAACTATCTATTAAAAACTTCACTTCTGGACGGTCTGTCCCTAACTTAATCATCTCTTAGGTCTTCCTGATCCTAATAGTTTTTCAGGCTCAGTAGTAACCTATCTGTATACAACATATATTCCTTTCGGTGTGTAACCATAATTTAAATATCATTAAATAATTATTAATTTCAATTATCCTTAATTGAAAAAATTAGTTTAATCCCATCATCATTAATTAAAATAATTAATCGAGCTCTACAAATTAACTAAACTCCATTATCCTTATTTAAAAGAATTAATTAAACTCATATAATCATTAGTTAAAACAATTAATTAAGTATAAAAAATCATTAGCAAAAATGATGAATAAAATCTAAAGATAAACCAATTTTTAATCATCATTTATTAAATTGGTTAATTAATCTCAAATTAATTAATTCAAAAGATTAATTAATTTAAACTATCATTAACCAAAATGATTAATAAATTTTCAATATTATTTTTAGTGGAAATATAAGCTCAAGTTCATATGATAGGGTTCTTGAGTTGAAATTTAATAAATGACGATATAGCAAAAATCGCTATAACGATATTTAAACTATAAAAGGTAATATCAGTAATTAATTTCAATAAACCATCAATATTAAAACATAATGATGTAAATAAATAATATTTGGTCGAGAAACCCCATTTAGGTCTCTCTATAGATTTTCCCTACAAAACAATGGTTACCGATAATATATTGATAATCATATGGGTTTATAACGATCAAATTAATATGTCATCCATTTTCCAAACGGAAATTCAACCAAACAAGCAATCAAACAATTTTAACTAACATCTAAACAATCAATACACGATTTCAACATCATTAATATGATATAATAAAATTAAATGTGAGTTAAACTCACTGGAATTCCTTTGAAAACTTGACACACTTTGAAATTCGGAAAGCTTGGAAAACCACAAATTCTTCTCGAAAATGGGTCATTTTGCACTCGACTTTTGGTCCCTTTCCTCTCAGATTTTGGAAAAGTGGTCAAAAGGAAAGTTTTAGCTAAATCTTTCCTCTATCATTTAAACAAAATAATTACTCAAAAAAGTCAAATTTTTTAGTAAGTTATAGCCAAAACATTGAGGGGTATTTTCGGATATCAATATCTAGGTTCAAAACACTCTTGCAAAAGAATTAATTTTTGGAGAATCTGAGCTCGAAATAAGATAAAGTAGTTTACAACAAAGTTGTAGCCACTGGAAATATACATGGTTTGAAAAAAATAAATTCTTGATTTGGTTTAATGTGGAGAAAGTTTTGACCGAATGAAGTAGGAGAAAAAATGGAGAAAGTGGAGATGAAAACAGGTGAATTAAAACCAAGTTTTTAAAGTAAGAATTTGATTTTTAAAAAACTTTAAAACCTAAAAACTAAATAGAGAAGCCATGGAAGTTTTGTTTCCATGCTTGGAAAAGTTTTGAAAATGGAAAAGAGAATGAGAAAGTGAAATAACAATTAGGAAAATTAGTTTATATACTATGTTAACATGTTAAATTACTAAACTACCCCGCATCCTTTACCCTCCATTCCATGAATGCCACATCACCATGTCCTACTCCTCCCATCATATCAATGCCACCATAGCCTCCCCCTTTCACATCAAGCCACCATGTTGTTTAATGCTTGTACTCAAGTTGCCAATATGTCAATTCATGTCCCCCCGATGTGACATTTTCTTTTATTTTTTTATTATAGTTGCCAAAGTGTCACTTGATCATTTTCTTAACTTAATTAATTACACTTAAACCAAATTAAATTACTAATCTACGTTTATAGCATTTCATGTGTTTGAATATATAAATACAAATGTGTACACAATAATTCAAACAACTTTTATATGATGAAACGTCGAAAATTCGGAAAACGGTTTCCAGCCACATTTTCTGTTTTTCATCGAACTATATATTTTTTTAAACAAATTTTAAAAACTATTTCACCATTATTATTTATTATTAAAAAGAGTTTTATTTTCATTATAAAACCATTTATTTGAATATTTAAAATTAATTAAATATTCGCAAATCAAATCGAACTATATATTAGTCAAACGGAGCTTGCACTGCTGAACAGCCAGTCAACTGAATGGAACTACTTGCTGAACGGTTGAACGAATGAAAAGCTAAACAACTGAACGTAACTATCTGTTGAATGGATGATTGGTCCTACAAAACTACTACTTCGAATGGCTAATTGGTACTACGGAACTACTATTCCGAATGACTGCATGGCTTTACGGAACTACGCGGCTTCAATATAACACTAATACCACTAACTTATAGGATCTTTAGGAATTACATAACAATTAGTAGGATACCAGCCTTTGAAAAATGAGAATCCTCGTCATAATTCAGGGTACAAGTTAAATAAATCTCTAGCACAGTATATTAGGAATGACTTTAGAATTAAGGCCAGATAGGCTTAGGGATCTTTTGCTAAAGCCTACTAAGTCTACTATTACCAAATAGTTCTTTGACTTTGTATTTATACTGAAAGAAATTTTGAGTTGTCTATTCGTCAGATGAGATCCTGATAAGATTTTGATTGTATTCCTGATTTGATGGATTTTGAATTTCCTTGTTTCTTTTCTTAACGGTTTCTTAATTGATGTTCAATTTCTATGAGTTCTTGAACTCTTTGTTTCTTTACTGAATTTCCCTGATGATCTGTAGATTTCTCACTATGTTTCTGACTTCGTATTTGTATTAGAAAAAGTTTTGAGCAGTTTGTTTGACATATGAGATCCCAGTAAATTTCAAATTACATTCTTGAATTCATGAATTCTTTTTTCTTCTAATAATGATTTCCTGATAAATTTCTGGTTTTATGAATCTTAAATGTGATATCCCGGGATTTCGAGGAATTTAAAATGTGATAATCTCTAAATTTAAATTATTTAAATTGATAATATTAATATAAATAACCAAATAATATAATAATAAGATGTTTTAATTATGGTATAGATTGATTTGTAATAAGAATAATTGTTTAAATTATGTTATTTTATAAATTTGATTTTTAATAGATTTATCATTTCTAAAATTAATAAGTATTGTTTAAATATATATATATATATTGTCTTGAGTTGTTTTTAAATGAAATAATTAAGTTCAAACTTAATAATGTGTTTATATAAAAATATAAATGTTAAGTTGATTTTAAATTGGATTTTTAAAAACTAAAATTTGAATTTGAATCTGGATTTAAATTTGAATCTTTAAAGATAATTATTTTAATATATTTTGATATGAAATGTATGAATAAAGTTTTTATTAAAATAAGATTTTTTTTAAAATATTTTCTTTAAAAGAAATTTATTTATATAAATTTAGGAAATGTTTATTTAATAGTAATAAATACAAAAGGTATATTTACACTTAAAAATGAATCAAATATTGTATATGATTTTATTAGGATATAAATGAGTTTTATTTTATTTTCTTTTAAAGGTTTCATTTATTTATAATATAGAAAAGCATTTATAACTAATAAATGTATTTATCTATTTAGGAAATAAATATATAAGCTTTATAATCTTTTTAAAAATATTATAAAACAATTAATGACAAGTGTTAATTTTATACACATGTAAATACATGTGTAAGATCATAAACTAATGTATGTGACAAGTGTTATTTTATTATCATTTTTGCTTGATTTTTAATAAACCATCAATTTAGATTATATAAGCCTACCTTTCCATTTCTCTTTTCCTTTTCTAATCTCAATCCTCAAAAACTAAAACCAGAAAATGATCAAAACCGTAATCATCCTCAAAACCAAAACTGAAATTCATCTCAAACCATAATCATCTTCAACCAAAACTGAAATCAAATCTCCTCAAACCTGAATTCATCTTCAAAAGCTTGATTCTCAAATGCCTGAAACCATTTATTATACAACCTGAAAACATTTTCCTGTTTCAACAATCAAACCCTCTAATTTATTTTTAAAACCAGAAACAACTTGAAATCATTTCCTAAAAAACAAACCTGTAAACATTTTCCAATCAAAAGCCAAAGCCTGCAACCATTTTCATGTTTCAAACCAAGTCTGTAACCCTTCTCAAATGCCCGAAACCATGTATTCTTTCAAGCCTGTAAACATTTATTCTTCAAGACCAGTAATTAATGCATGCAAGTAAATCTGAAGTTTTCAAGAGCTTCTCAAATTTTAAAAAGGAATCAAGGGAGTCAAATTGAAAGTAGATTCAGTTCAAAGCTTCCAGTTTTTAAAAGATCAACATTCCAGCTATAACTTCTCTGTTCAACATTTTAGGTGAGTAAACCTTTGAATTAAAATCTAAGTATCAAATATTTATTGCATGTGAATTAATGTGTTGAAATTGCTTTGCATGTCTGTAATTCTGTATGCTCTTGTATATTTTTAAAAATGTGAATATCTGTTGATTTTAAACATCAAAATATTAGTTCAAATCCTCTGCTTTTAAAACTATGAACATGGAATTCCCTTTAGATTGATGTAGATAATATATGTTGGAATTAACTTGGGAATGAATGTTTGAAAAGTATATATATGCATGTTTATTTATATGAATACAGTTGTATGTAAGTATAGAATTATGCATGTGCTTGTATATCTGTTTTCCAGAGTTCAGTGTTTATAAATTTATCAAAAATTTCATCTCTCTTTATCTGATCAATATTAGCACTTTGTTTTAAGACAAATTAGTTTAGTTTTAATCTAATCTAGGTACTAAAAATATAAGCAAGTATATATGTTTTGAAATATGCTTGTTTTTGTGAAATAACAGTAGGAATCCTGTAAGACATTCAAAAATCAAATATCGAATTATACTAATTCAAGTTCATGTCTGGAATCATCTTTGAAAAACAAGATTTTAAAACAAAAACTACAATTATTAAAATTATATTGAGGGTGCAGTTTGTAGTTAACCAGAGTTGGGTTTTTGAGTGATTTCTGGTGACTAGGATGTTTTTGGTAGTCGGAATGGTTTCTGGAGATGGTGATGAAGTAGTGGAGCTTGAAAAAAATACTTGTTGGATTTTATGATGGTCATGGCAATGGCGAAGAGTTGGAGTAGGGTTTTTCGAACCTGTTTTGGTCATAGCGTTTCTCGAGTGATCTCTTCATCAAGGTTGAATCGGAGGCAATCGCGTGTTGGGGAATCGAAGCTTCGTGTCGAGAGACAGCTCTGGGGTGGTCGGCGGAATTTCTGGTGATCGGAATCGATGGCGCGAGGTGATTTTGGTCAATGGTTTGGGTTTTTGGAAGGATCGAATTTCTCGTTTTCGTTTCTCAGTCAAGTACGAGGTGCTGGGTGGTCTGGGATGTCGGCAAGATCATCGACGACTTGTTGAAAGTCTCGGCGAGGGTCGGAGGCGATCAGGTCGGAGGTGCACGTACACGCATGTACGTTTGTGTCAGTTTATCTGGTTTTTGGGTTCGAGTGTTTTCTCGAAGACGATTAGGGGAAAAAGGGTTTTTGCTCGAAGTCGTTTCCAGGGTGATACGTGAGAGAAGAAGAGAAACTGTTAAAGTTTTTAACAGTTTAAAAATTTAACAAACAAGTTTTTAAAATTTTCGGGAAGGTCTCGAGTAGATTAGGAGCTGGCTCGGGTTTGCCTTCGGGTCGTTGTGAGCTGAGTGAAAACTGTTAGCAGTTTAAATTTCTTTAAACTCAAAACAGTTTTAAATTCTAAAATTAAATCTCTGTTTTAATAAAGATGCAGATGTATTGGCTTAGATTTAAATACATATGGGTTAAAACCCAAAGTAAATGTTAAACCAGTTTTTAATATTTAAAATAAAAGTAAGTTTTAAATTTAAATAATCAAGTTAAGTTTATTGTCTTGAAATTTCATTTCTTTGAAATGAATGATTTGAATAAATTAAGTTGTATGAATTGATTAACTTAATTATATTAAGTTAAAATCTTAAGTTATTTTCAAACTTAATTTGAAATATAAAGGTTAATTAATAAGGAAATGTTATCTTAAAAACTTAATTTAAGTTTGATAATAATGGAATAAATAAAGAGTGATTTATTTAATTAAATTAGAATGGTTAAGGATGAGTAAATTAACAATTAAAGTTTTCAAGTGATTTAGTAACTTGTAATTAAGAATTGTTAATAAATAATTAAGGATAAGTAATTAATGATGATTTATTCTAACTTAATTAATGATTTTAATTAAGTGAGTTAATTATTAAGATCAAATGTTTTTAGATGATAATATTTATCTTAAGGTTAATTAAGAATTTTTAATGAGTTAAATTAATTTAAGTTTAATTAATTAATTTAATTAACAAGGATTAATTAAAGTAATTAAGAGTTAATTAAACTAGTAATTAAGTACTTAATAAGTTTTATTAAGTAATAATTAAGTTCTCTTAATTAATAATTAAGAGATTATTTATCTCTGATTAAAGTTAATTAAGAATTAATTAACTATTGTTAAGGGTTAATTAATTGTCATTAAAGATTAATCAATAAATAATTATGGATTAATTAAATTGGTAATTAAGGTTGTTAATTAATAATTAATTTTTATTAATTAATAATTTAGAAGTAATTAATTAGTTAATTAAGTTTAATTAATTAATTATAAAAGTAATTAAGGATTGATTACTTTGTATTAAAAGATATTGATTAATAATTAAGGTTTATTAATTAATAGTTAAAGAATAATTAATCAAGGATTAATTAATTTGTTTAAAGGGTAATTAAGGATGAGTTACTCAGTTATAATTTAGGAAGGAATGTGATTTATTTAGTTAATTAATTTGTTAATTAATTAAGGGTAGTCACTTGGTAATTGATTAAGTATAGTTACTTAATAAGATTGATTAAGTATAATTACTTAGTGTAAGTAATTGATAAATGAATTACTATATGTAATTGGTGTAATTAATCAAAAAGGATTTATAAAAGAAATTAAAGTAATTAAGAATAGTTAATTACTGTTAATGATTATTTAAGGTTGATTAATGGAAGTAATTAATTAATGCATGATTAATTAATGTAATTAATTAAGGAATAATGTAATTAATTATAGTTAATTAATTAAAGTAATTAATTAAGGATCATTAATTAATGTAATTAATGAGAGTAATTAAAGGTTAATTACTGTTAATGGTTAAGGGTAATTAATTTGTAAAATTAATTAAAGGATAATTACTTTATGTAATTGATGGATAATTAATCAAGAGTGATTAATATTTAATGATTAATTAATTAAATGGATTGTAATTAATTAATGTTGATTAAGCAAGAATAGGAATTAATTCTTAAATAATTAATTTAATTTAAGTTGATTAAATTAATTATAATAGAGATTAATAAATGGTTGCTTATGAATGATGGTTGAGTAGAATGTCTGATTTGGTTGATATCTATTGGATGATATACTATGATATATCTGTGATAAATGTGTGATATTTATCTATGTAAATGCTGTGTGAATTCAAGTATTAAATTGAATTGAATTGTTTAAACCTTTAAACAACTTGGCCTTAAAAGATACGTTTTGGATTTCGATGAGACCGGGATCGGGTTTCCGTATACCGGATTTCCAGGTCTGGAGACCCGAATACCACATCGATCCAAATTAACGATAGGTCGTGAATCTCAAGTGAAGATGAATATTCAGAGTGCAAGGGTTATTGTCGTTAACTCTGAGGGTGATTCCAAAACGAGTGTAACGAGATAATGCCTTCGGTTTCGTTCGAACCCGGAACGAACTTGTATGGATTGAATGCTTTCAAAACATCGTCAGGTGGACGATGAGCATTCTAAGTGATGTGTTCTTTTCTAAGGTAATCGTGACCTCAAGCCTCACAAACCGGGAATGGCTAAAACAGGGGAGGTGCAGCAAGGCTTCGTGGGTAGCGCCCACCGAGAGTAAGGTCATCCCTGTCTAGATGTCCCTTTCTATTTCGACTTAGTGGTACGGTTGCAGTACACAACCGTGGGGTGATTTTATTCGGAATTATCCAGTAAGGGATGGTTCCGGCTTTGTGTTGCAGGGGAACGGGCGTACTCCTCGGTACGGTGATCTAGGCCACGTACTGTGACGGGCGGTACCCCAGTAGCCCTGCCATTGTATGGAAATCCAACTTCCAATAAGTGATAACGGTCTTGATTGTATACCTATGTATGCTGGAATTTAATAATGTAACAATTTCGGCTATTTCATATTTATTTGAAAACCCTAGACCTATTATAATACAATCGAATTTCCTATCAAATGTTTGGTTAGCGTAAGGTAAAAACTTACCCATGTTTATGTGTGGGAAGTCTTACGTGATACCTTTTGATTTCAAAGGTTTTGAAGTTAAGCAAATTTAAACCGTTTACTCACACCAGACCCATGTCTGACCCAAGTGTTTATTTCTGTTTTATATAAACTCTTGGGTACTCAAATTTTACGAGTAGCCAAGGGAGTCAGGTTTGCTTTAACGAGTTCTCTGGAGGAGCAATGGAGCAGGAGGCTTCAACGTTCATAGAGATATAGTAGTTCCGCTGTGTTGATCTCTGAGTCATTGTTATCTGTGTTGTATCTTATATTGTAGAAACTAGACAGGTGTTTATAACTGTCTAGTATGTGTTGTATATGTTGTGTAACTCTGATAGTTGTTGTATATGATACTATGTAATAGTTTATGTTATTAATATAATTTATTCGTTCCGCTGTTTAGATTCTGTTGTTGTTTCTTTCTTTCTTCTCTTCTTTTCTCTTTCTATCCCTTTCTTTCTTATTAGCGATGCATCATTCTGTGGAATGAGTGGCGGGTCGTCACATTTGGTATCAGAGCTATTGGTTGAGCGAATACCTAAGCTCTGGAGTGGTGTCTATCTTGAGAGAGCGTATTTGTAATTTTTATATAACTATATATATATATCTATTCTACCTATTTTGTTGGGTTACCTGTTCGGGTTTTCCAATATGAGTTCTAAAGGTAGATGGGGTGGTGGTGTGTGTAAACACGACTACAAATAGTTGGAGTTTAGATGTTTGAGGTTGGAAGTATATTTGTCGAGACTGTAGACCTAATACCGTCTCGAGTAAACTTTGATATGGTATAAGGATTTCATATCTCTAAAGGAAACCTGTTAAGGTTCGGAGTCCATTATTGAAGTATAAGTTTGATCATGCTCGTGTGAGCAGATTTTTGAGGAGTTTGGATCTGTCCGAAGAGCTGAAGCAAGTGATGGTATCTTGATACCTCAGGAAATTGTAGCTGTGCGATGAGACGCAGTGACTATGAATGTTCCCAAAGAAGTTTTCTTTTGGAGCAAATTTAAGGAAGTGTCTGCTTCGGTGATGCGGCTAAGTTCAGCAGGATGTTTGTGTTTGGTCTGAGGTCCGGGTTCTCTAGAAGCTTTGGATAAGGAGTCTTTGGCATCCGTGTTAGCGGTGCAGCTCGAGTGTTCTGTGTTCCTGCTGGAAGATCTTTTGGCTTAGCAGTTCGTAAAGTGGAGTTCAGAAGCTGCGGAGTAAATTCATTTTTCAAATGGATTGGTCAAGCACTAGACTGTTCTGATGGATTAAGAAAGAACAGTAATCTTTGGATATTGGACTGGATAGGATCGCAAAAGTGACTTGCGATAGTTTGAGTGTTCTCTTGGGAAATCTTTTGCTTGAGTTTGAGGCATCTCTAGAAGATGTAGGAGTTATAGAGTTGTCAGAAATTCTCTGGAAGTGTTGATCTAGTTTGTGTTCGAGTTCATAGACGACATCTAGATCAGAGTTGAGCAGCGAAAGCTTGGTAGTAGTTGTTCTAGAGTGGAAGTAACCGGAAATTGCAGTGTTTGGATTAGAGGGTTCCTACATGAAGTTTTCAAGATCTGAAGGACAGATTGGTGAGAGCATCTGTTTTGTCTTTTCCGAATAGGAGAAGTATTTGGAATCTACCGATGATTTAGGAGTAGAGTTTTAGTTCTGGATTTCTGTAGATCTTGAGAGGATCCGTTTGTTGGATTGTTTTGATCCGGTTTGTTTCAAGAAGCATCAGCGATGGTTAAGCTGATCAGGAAGGATGAAGGCATCCCAGAATCGTCAGAAGAGTTCTGTGGATTAGAGATGGAGGATTTGGAATTAGAAGTTGGAGACTTCGTTGTTATTTCTTCAGTGAAGGGAGCAATTGAGTTTGGGTAAGATTAGAAAGATAGCTCCGAGTATATTGGATCTTTCTGAATTTTTGTGAGGATATGTGTTTTGGCTTCGGTATTGAATTACCAGTTTGGATTTAATAGAGCGAGTAACCCAGTATCTGTATCGGGGAAACTCGGGATAATTTTAGGTAGTTTATCCGGATCTATGTTCGGATAACTAGAATTGTTGTTAGTATGAATTGTTGCTTGGATGAAATTGTTTGTTTGGATGAATGGTTGTTTGTTTGATAGTGTATGGCTGATAAGTATGCTTGAATTGTTTTAAAATGGATTGAAATAAAATAAAAATTTGGATTATCTTTTGTTTTAAATTTCGAGGACGAAATTCTTTTAAGGGGGAAGGAATGTGATATCCCGGGATTTCGAGGAATTTAAAATGTGATAATCTCTAAATTTAAATTATTTAAATTGATAATATTAATATAAATAACCAAATAATATAATAATAAGATGTTTTAATTATGGTATAGATTGATTTGTAATAAGAATAATTGTTTAAATTATGTTATTTTATAAATTTGATTTTTAATAGATTTATCATTTCTAAAATTAATAAGTATTGTTTAAATATATATATATATTGTCTTGAGTTGTTTTTAAATGAAATAATTAAGTTCAAACTTAATAATGTGTTTATATAAAAATATAAATGTTAAGTTGATTTTAAATTGGATTTTTAAAAAGTAAAATTTGAATTTGAATCTGGATTTAAATTTGAATCTTTAAAGATAATTATTTTAATATATTTTGATATGAAATGTATGAATAAAGTTTTTATTAAAATAAGATTTGTTTTACAATATTTTCTTTAAAAGAAATTTATTTATATAAATTTAGGAAATGTTTATTTAATAGTAATAAATACAAAAGGTATATTTACACTTAAAAATGAATCAAATATTGTATATGATTTTATTAGGATATAAATGAGTTTTATTTTATTTTCTTTTAAAGGTTTCATTTATTTATAATATAGAAAAGCATTTATAACTAATAAATGTATTTATCTATTTAGGAAATAAATATATAAGCTTTTATAATCTTTTTAAAAATATTATAAAACAATTAATGACAAGTGTTAATTTTATACACATGTAAATACATGTGTAAGATCATAAACTAATGTATGTGACAAGTGTTATTTTATTATCATTTTTGCTTGATTTTTAATAAACCATCAATTTAGATTATATAAGCCTACCTTTCCATTTCTCTTTTCCTTTTCTAATCTCAATCCTCAAAAACTAAAACCAGAAAATGATCAAAACCGTAATCATCCTCAAAACCAAAACTGAAATTCATCTCAAACCATAATCATCTTCAACCAAAACTGAAATCAAATCTCCTCAAACCTGAATTCATCTTCAAAAGCTTGATTCTCAAATGCCTGAAACCATTTATTATACAACCTGAAAACATTTTCCTGTTTCAACAATCAAACCCTCTAATTTATTTTTAAAACCAGAAACAACTTGAAATCATTTCCTCAAAAACAAACCTGTAAACATTTTCCAATCAAAAGCCAAAGCCTGCAACCATTTTCATGTTTCAAACCAAGTCTGTAACCCTTCTCAAATGCCCGAAACCATGTATTCTTTCAAGCCTGTAAACATTTATTCTTCAAGACCAGTAATTAATGCATGCAAGTAAATCTGAAGTTTTCAAGAGCTTCTCAAATTTTAAAAAGGAATCAAGGGAGTCAAATTGAAAGTAGATTCAGTTCAAAGCTTCCAGTTTTTAAAAGATCAACATTCCAGTTATAACTTCTCTGTTCAACATTTTAGGTGAGTAAACCTTTGAATTAAAATCTAAGTATCAAATATTTATTGCATGTGAATTAATGTGTTGAAATTGCTTTGCATGTCTGTAATTCTGTATGCTCTTGTATATTTTTAAAAATGTGAATATCTGTTGATTTTAAACATCAAAATATTAGTTCAAATCCTCTGCTTTTAAAACTATGAACATGGAATTCCCTTTAGATTGATGTAGATAATATATGTTGGAATTAACTTGGGAATGAATGTTTGAAAAGTATATATATGCATGTTTATTTATATGAATACAGTTGTATGTAAGTATAGAATTATGCATGTGCTTGTATATCTGTTTTCCAGAGTTTAGTGTTTATAAATTTATCAAAAATTTCATCTCTCTTTATCTGATCAATATTAGCACTTTGTTTTAAGACAAATTAGTTTAGTTTTAATCTAATCTAGGTACTAAAAATATAAGCAAGTATATATGTTTTGAAATATGCTTGTTTTTGTGAAATAACAGTAGGAATCCTGTAAGACATTCAAAAATCAAATATCGAATTATACTAATTCAAGTTCATGTCTGGAATCATCTTTGAAAAACAAGATTTTTAAAACAAAAACTACAATTTTTAAAATTATATTGAGGGTGCAGTTTGTAGTTAACTAGAGTTGGGTTTTTGAGTGATTTCTGGTGACTGGGATGTTTTTGGTAGTCGGAATGGTTTCTGGAGATGGTGATGAAGTAGTGGAGCTTGAAAAAAATACTTGTTGGATTTTATGATGGTCATGGCAATGGCGAAGAGTTGGAGTAGGGTTTTTCGAACCTGTTTTGGTCATAGCGTTTCTCGAGTGATCTCTTCATCAAGGTTGAATCGGAGGCAATCGCGTGTTGGGGAATCGAAGCTTCGTGTCGAGAGACAGCTCTGGGGTGGTCGGCGGAATTTCTGGTGATCGGAATCGATGGCGCGAGGTGATTTTGGTCAATGGTTTGGGTTTTTGGAAGGATCGAATTTCTCGTTTTCGTTTCTCAGTCAAGTACGAGGTGCTGGGTGGTCTGGGATGTCGGCAAGATCATCGACGACTTGTTGAAAGTCTCGGCGAGGGTCGGAGGCGATCAGGTCGGAGGTGCACGTACACGCGTGTACGTTTGTGTCAGTTTATCTGGTTTTTGGGTTCGAGTGTTTTCTCGAAGACGATTAGGGGAAAAAGGGTTTTTGCTCGAAGTCGTTTCCAGGGTGATATGTGAGAGAAGAAGAGAAACTGTTAAAGTTTTTAACAGTTTAAAAATTTAACAAACAAGTTTTTAAAATTTTCGGGAAGGTCTCGAGTAGATTAGGAGCTGGCTCGGGTTTGCCTTCGGGTCGTTGTGAGCTGAGTGAAAACTGTTAGCAGTTTAAATTTCTTTAAACTCAAAACAGTTTTAAATTCTAAAATTAAATCTCTGTTTTAATAAAGATGCAGATGTATTGGCTTAGATTTAAATACATATGGGTTAAAACCCAAAGTAAATGTTAAACCAGTTTTTAATATTTAAAATAAAAGTAAGTTTTAAATTTAAATAATCAAGTTAAGTTTATTGTCTTGAAATTTCATTTCTTTGAAATGAATGATTTGAATAAATTAAGTTGTATGAATTGATTAACTTAATTATATTAAGTTAAAATCTTAAGTTATTTTCAAACTTAATTTGAAATATAAAGGTTAATTAATAAGGAAATGTTATCTTAAAAACTTAATTTAAGTTTGATAATAATGGAATAAATAAAGAGTGATTTATTTAATTAAATTAGAATGGTTAAGGATGAGTAAATTAACAATTAAAGTTTTCAAGTGATTTAGTAACTTGTAATTAAGAATTGTTAATAAATAATTAAGGATAAGTAATTAATGATGATTTATTCTAACTTAATTAATGATTTTAATTAAGTGAGTTAATTATTAAGATCAAATGTTTTTAGATGATAATATTTATCTTAAGGTTAATTAAGAATTTTTAATGAGTTAAATTAATTTAAGTTTAATTAATTAATTTAATTGACAAGGATTAATTAAAGTAATTAAGAGTTAATTAAACTAGTAATTAAGAAGTACTTAATAAGTTTTATTAAGTAATAATTAAGTTCTCTTAATTAATAATTAAGAGATTATTTATCTCTGATTAAAGTTAATTAAGAATTAATTAACTATTGTTAAGGGTTAATTAATTGTCATTAAAGATTAATCAATAAATAATTATGGATTAATTAAATTGGTAATTAAGGTTGTTAATTAATAATTAATTTTATTAATTAATAATTTAGAAGTAATTAATTAGTTAATTAAGTTTAATTAATTAATTATAAAAGTAATTAAGGATTGATTACTTTGTATTAAAAGATATTGATTAATAATTAAGGTTTATTAATTAATAGTTAAAGAATAATTAATCAAGGATTAATTAATTTGTTTAAAGGGTAATTAAGGATGAGTTACTCAGTTATAATTTAGGAAGGAATGTGATTTATTTAGTTAATTAATTTGTTAATTAATTAAGGGTAGTCACTTGGTAATTGATTAAGTATAGTTACTTAATAAGATTGATTAAGTATAATTACTTAGTGTAAGTAATTGATAAATGAATTACTATATGTAATTGGTGTAATTAATCAAAAAGGATTTATAAAAGAAATTAAAGTAATTAAGAATAGTTAATTACTGTTAATGATTATTTAAGGTTGATTAATGGAAGTAATTAATTAATGCATGATTAATTAATGTAATTAATTAAGGAATAATGTAATTAATTATAGTTAATTAATTAAAGTAATTAATTAAGGATCATTAATTAATGTAATTAATGAGAGTAATTAAAGGTTAATTACTGTTAATGGTTAAGGGTAATTAATTTGTAAAATTAATTAAAGGATAATTACTTTATGTAATTGATGGATAATTAATCAAGAGTGATTAATATTTAATGATTAATTAATTAAATGGATTGTAATTAATTAATGTTGATTAAGCAAGAATAGGAATTAATTCTTAAATAATTAATTTAATTTAAGTTGATTAAATTAATTATAATAGAGATTAATAAATGGTTGCTTATGAATGATGGTTGAGTAGAATGTCTGATTTGGTTGATATCTATTGGATGATATACTATGATATATCTGTGATAAATGTGTGATATTTATCTATGTAAATGCTGTGTGAATTCAAGTATTAAATTGAATTGAATTGTTTAAACCTTTAAACAACTTGGCCTTAAAAGATACGTTTTGGATTTCGATGAGACCGGGATCGGGTTTCCGTATACCGGATTTCCAGGTCTGGAGACCCGAATACCACATCGATCCAAATTAACGATAGGTCGTGAATCTCAAGTGAAGATGAAGATTCAGAGTGCAAGGGTTATTGTCGTTAACTCTGAGGGTGATTCCAAAACGAGTGTAACGAGATAATGCCTTCGGTTTCGTTCGAACCCGGAACGAACTTGTATGGATTGAATGCTTTCAAAACATCGTCAGGTGGACGATGAGCATTCTAAGTGATGTGTTCTTTTCTAAGGTAATCGTGACCTCAAGCCTCACAAACCGGGAATGGCTAAAACAGGGGAGGTGCAGCAAGGCTTCGTGGGTAGCGCCCACTGAGAGTAAGGTCATCCCTGTCTAGATGTCCCTTTCTATTTCGACTTAGTGGTACGGTTGCAGTACACAACCGTGGGGTGATTTTATTCGGAATTATCCAGTAAGGGATGGTTCCGGCTTTGTGTTGCAGGGGAACGGGCGTACTCCTCGGTACGGTGATCTAGGCCACGTACTGTGACGGGCGGTACCCCAGTAGCCCTGCCATTGTATGGAAATCCAACTTCCAATAAGTGATAACGGTCTTGATTGTATACCTATGTATGCTGGAATTTAATAATGTAACAATTTCGGCTATTTCATATTTATTTGAAAACCCTAGACCTATTATAATACAATCGAATTTCCTATCAAATGTTTGGTTAGCGTAAGGTAAAAACTTACCCATGTTTATGTGTGGGAAGTCTTACGTGATACCTTTTGATTTCAAAGGTTTTGAAGTTAAGCAAATTTAAACCGTTTACTCACACCAGACCCATGTCTGACCCAAGTGTTTATTTCTGTTTTATATAAACTCTTGGGTACTCAAATTTTACGAGTAGCCAAGGGAGTCAGGTTTGCTTTGACGAGTTCTCTGGAGGAGCAATGGAGCAGGAGGCTTCAACGTTCATAGAGATATAGTAGTTCCGCTGTGTTGATCTCTGAGTCATTGTTATCTGTGTTGTATCTTATATTGTAGAAACTAGACAGGTGTTTATAACTGTCTAGTATGTGTTGTATATGTTGTGTAACTCTGATAGTTGTTGTATATGATACTATGTAATAGTTTATGTTATTAATATAATTTATTCGTTCCGCTGTTTAGATTCTGTTGTTGTTTCTTTCTTTCTTCTCTTCTTTTCTCTTTCTATCCCTTTCTTTCTTATTAGCGATGCGTCATTCTATGGAATGAGTGGCGGGTCGTCACATTAAATTTCTCTATTGATTCTTATGATGATTTATGGATTTCATATCCTTGGTTTCCTCGTGAGATTTTTGTAATGGTCCCTTATTGAACTTTGGTTTTGTGAATCCCAAATTTTCTTATTGATTTTTATGATGATTGTTGAATTCCATATTTTTGGCTTCTTAATTCAATTTTTGTGATGATCTCTTATATAATTTCTGGTTTCGTGAATTCTAAAATTTCCTCATTGACTTCTATGATGATTTGTGTGTTTCATGTACTTGGTTTCCCCATTAGATTTTCGTAATGATTTCTTATTGATCTCCTATTTTTATGAATTCTTGATTTCTTTATTGGGTTCTCATGATGAGTTATTGATTTCCCATTGAATTTTCGGATTTATAAATTTTCTGGATAAATTTTGAAATTTTGTATCCAGGTTTATTTGAAAAATGTAACGTTTCCACACCAATATAAGATAGGAATTCCGGAAAAGAGTTTCTTATCAAGTAGACTTTATTCATTTTAGTTAGAAGATGATGGTAAAAGGGAATACGAGGCCTCTAAATTTCATACAACATCAATGTTTAATTATTTGCCAATTAGTTAATGCATATAGTGCGGGGATGAAAATAAAATCGTAGCAGGGAAGCTGGGTAAAACCACCAAGAGTGAGGAATTAATCCTCAATGGCTAAAGAAAACATAACCCAAGTGCAGAGGATTTGGAGTATGTAATGGCCTTTTGGGAAGTTTTATTTACTTAAAATTAATGACGGCAGACTAGGCGATATCGTTTCATATTTTTATTATTGGTATTAAAAAGATTTGGTCATGTTATTATTTGAATGCTCTGCCCAACAAAATTACTAGATGATGTCTTGAATTATAAAGACACCCATCAAGCTCTCATAATAAGGTTGTGACCCTAATAGGAGTTATTATCTATTTTGCAGGAAATGAAGAAAGAAATTCTTTTGAGTTTTTGTCCTAAAGAACAAAAGCTTCTTTCATACTAGGGGGAGGCTAAATGTTATCCACACAACATTCTAAAGAGTGATAGTATAAAAGAAGAAGCAAGAGCATTGATGAGGATCAGAAGGCATTAGAAGTGGTCTCTGAAAACATTAAAAAAGAGCTTTCGATGAGGTCGAAAGGTATTTTTTGCAGGCGATAACTAACAGGTTTACAGCTTTCGAAGTGGTCAAAAGGTACCTTTCGAAGGCAATAAATAGCATACTTTCTACAGGTGTGCCAAGCCATTCGAAACGATTGGTTTGTCTTTATTTACCTCCACCAGAAGAATGTTCAGCCAAATCAACCCTTTAGAAAGCATGTATGAGCCTTTCGAATTAGTTAAAGTCTTCATCACCTATGAAAGTGAAGATTATAGGAATTTTTCATAATTCCCTCAAAACACAAGGAGATAGGGTTCTGCACCAAACAGATAGAATGCTTTGAGATGGAGTCTTCTGTAGTTAATCTCTCAAAAGTGTTTCTACTCGTTCGAAGCCCACAAAGCACGTGTTTCGATGGTGTCGAAGGACAATGCTCATACTAACTTACATAGCATATAAATTGCTTAATGAAGAGCGTATTTATACACCTTTCGACGGAGTCAAAAGTTATCAAGCAGTAACTTTCAATGAAGTGAGAAGTAATCAAGCAATATACATTTCGACAAAGTCGGAAGGAATAAAGCAAAATGGAAGGAAGCCACATCTTCAGGGTCAGTGAAAGGTTGGCCATATAACCCTTTTGACTAGGTCAAAAGCTTTGATTCAAGAGATGTGCACGAAAGCAGGAAAGTAAATCTTCCGACCGTGTCGAAAGCAAGGGGTCAAAAGTTGCTGACCGGCACCTATATCCGATTTCATTCATTTCTTTCTTGTACTTTCTAAAGCTTGTAAACCCTAATCTCAAAATCAAATTGGGGATTTGGTCAATCTATTCGTCTTTAGTTCAATGAAAAGGGTGATTATGATAAATTTTTGATTATGCAACTGTTTAGAGATTCTTATTGTATACATTTATGATCATCTGATGTCGACCTAATCGGAAGGTACATTTCGATTAAGTCGAAATCCCTAGCATACATATATTCTTTGAGTTTTAGCTCAAAACCACAAGATAATTAGAGCTCATCCATTGAACTAAGTCAAAACCCATTCAATTCGACCAGTATTCCCAAAACTGTTAAGCCCTAACCTTAGGCCACTTTGACTACTTCGAAAGGTGGTCCCGACAGAGTCAAGAGCAAAGTGATTCGGAAGGAATTCATAAAGAAAAGTTAGCCTTTTGACCGTGTTGAAAGGTGTTAATGAGGTGTTTTCAACTATCTTTACCTACTTGAAGAGTGTAAGCTACCTTCACCCATACTAAAGGAGGTTTCGAAGGAATCACTTACACTTTAAACTTCACTTCGAGGTGTTGTCAAGTTTTCTTGTTAATAATACTTGTAGATGGTAAAAGTTTATTACCGACCTCTGCCAACCATTATCAACCACAAACCGAAGCATTTATTTTTCGATTACTTTGGATGGTAATGATATCATTTTTCTATTACCATATAAATCGATATAGTAATGGTTTTGAATATGAATTTGCAGTACCGAACCGAATCCATCCCTACCCATCCCCAAATTCTGAATTGAATTCATTGATCAAGTCCTAATCCAAACTTGGCATTTAACAAGAATATAGTATATATATACACATGTATATATTACAAAATGCATCGTGTTTAACGAAAAAGACAAACAAGGGATAAAGAAGGGCTAAGATTTAAAGATAACATGTATATCAAATGACTGTTATCAAAACACCTAATTAACGGCATTAGAATTTTTTCCTTCAATCGTTATCTATCATCTCCAGGATAAGCTGCCTCCCAAACCAATTCTCATCTCTAATCTTTGATCGTGGCAAATTCTCAATGAACTCCCACAATAAGCATGTAGAATACAATAGCCTATGATTTTTGTTTGATGATAACAAACATATATATTTGTTTAAATGTATTTGTTATTGTACTATTTAATTTTTCCACATAATTAAATAAATATCTATTGAATAAAATGAATAACTCAGAATTCATATTTAAACAAATATTTTATTCAAACGAATATTTTATTACAAATTCATATAGTACAAATTTGAGTTGTCACTACATTTACACATTTTCAATTATAATACATTTTCAATTACAATACATTTTTAATTACAGTACAATTTTCAATTTACAATTTTCACCTCACTACATATTCACTCTCACTCGTATTTGATCTTCAACTCTGTTCCAGCTTGTATCCAACATCTGAACTATTTGCAAAATAAACACTGATGTAGTAAAATTGAAAAAGAAATTATTTTGTAGTGCACAATAAAGTGTGTGTTTTGAAAATATAATTTGCCTCAGTTATTTGGGTTGTTCATGATCATTTTCTTTTAATTCATCTTACACGAACAACTTTTGACATGCACAATGTATCACTGTACATGCCGCAAGGTCATGCACACCGATATATACTTGCTTGTTAAAATTGCAGGGATAGGTGAGCACAAGGTCAAACCCAAGTAAAAACTGGATTCAACTCAAGTTCAATATGAAAAACACCGGTTCAATCAACATGAAACAAGTTCAGTCTCAGTACACAAAATGCACCAGATAGGCCAATAGCAGCATATACAAGTGCAGGCATGAACAACCAAACACAGCAAGTCTAACAAAACAGTGATCAAGTGCAGGTCCAAATGCGTTATCATGAATGCAAAGAAACAACATACAACATTTCATACATGCTCAGGTTCAATTTCATTCGACATGAGACCAGACTTGAATGCAAAGAACACAACAGAGATGAACGGAGAGCATAGCAAAACAAATCACACTCATACATACATACATACATACATACATACATACATACATACATACATTCATACTTGTATGTATGTATATGTACATGTGACATCAGATTAAACTCTAGCACAGTGGACAGAGCGATGTACGAAGACATTAGAACATAAGCAACCCGACAAACAGTGAATGAAATACAAAGTGCTTCAAGCAAGTGAAGCCTCAACCAAGAAGGCAATTCACTAAATCGATATACACATGAAGCCTCAACCAAAACCACACCAGACTTGTACAAAGGGGACAACAATGTTCAAACAGTAAGACTAACAAGCAAAATGAAAACAGATCTAACCACCAAATGTACAAAGAACCAAACAAGTAAACAGGTGCACAGGAGTTCAAGTGAACAAAGCAGTATGTTCATGCAAACCAGACTTCATAGAATACAAGTTCAATGGCATGGACAGGTGCAAAGCTGTAACACTCCACGCCCCTTAGTATACCCAAAAGGACACACTAAAGGATATGGTGTGTTATATGTATAGCTAAAAACTTTATAGAGACTAAGATTCACAAGACAAAATAAATAAAACAGTAGAAACATTTCAAAATTAAACTTTATTTCTCCATAAAATAAGTCATAAAATCAAATACATAATATGTCTTAAAAACTGAATACATACGTCTCATGAAAAATACCATCTCAGTCACATCATCAGAGTACATAAAAATAATCATCCCTCTCACAAAGTACCAGTACATCAAAAGTCATATGATACTGAAAAGAAGAAGAGTACATGAAGAATGAAAAAGCAATGCAAATGGGTCTCCAAGAAATCCAAATCTACTTTCCATGCCTCTGCTGGCCTAAGGGGGAGATAAGGAGAAACTAGAGGAGTGGGTTAGACTAAAAGTCTGGTGAGTGGAAGTATTTACTAGCATTTTTAAGCAAGATAAAGATAATAGACATAGCAACTGTTCTAGTATAAAAGGAAATAAAAGAAAAGATAAAGCTGGAATAAAATACGATTTAACCGTTCACTGTGCTTAGATAGTTCGATTAGATCGTTTGCACTTTTCTTAGATAACTGCTTTGATTAGGGTGAAACCCAAATCCTACTTTAATTTGGCCGAAGTCCTAATTCTACTCTTTGATCGGCTTTCTATCTCTATTGTGCCTACTGCGGACTAGACGCATTGGCCCATACGCAAAAGATGCGGACTAGACCCTGTTGGTCCCTACATAAAAGATACAGACTAGACCCTGTTATATGGCCAACCTATTGCTTAGAGGGTAAGGTAGGGATCCAATAAGGAAATGTGTTACTAAATTATACCAATAGAAGTGTTGTTAAATTATAAAACACTATTCTTATCCAAAACAATGTTTTATTTTACATAAACTATTCTCTCAAAATTTACCAAATCCATTCACAAGATAAAATTCCTATTTCTACAAGTATTGAAATATCGTATTCAAATATATATATATATATATATGTATGTATGTATGTATATAACTTTTACTACTAAAATTTATTCTCTTTATTTCAATAAAATAATTGAACCATAAATTTTAATATTCTCATTTTGAAAACAATAAGTTACAATATTCATATTTAATTAAATTTACGCTATTCTCCAAACTTATTCTTATATTACCAAATATAAGAATTAAGTTCAAAAAATAATATTTATTGAACTTCCAATTTATTAAATCTCAAAGTTAAATATAAATTTGAAAGTACATTAATAAAATTCTAAATTTTTATCCTAAGTTTATTTAAGATAAGTTAAACAAACTATTTACAGAGCTAGATTTAATTTCATAATTAAATTACGCAAATTAAAAATTTAGAATTTATTTATCCACATTCAAATTTAATTAATGATGTAGTTAACAACAAGGTTGTTAAAGGTTTTTACCTTACGATAACCAAGACACTTTTATAGAAAACCCGGTGATATTATAATAATGTCTAAAGGTCAAAGTAAAATAGGAAAATAGTTGAACTGCTTGCATCTCATATTTCAACATAGTTGGGCACAATCAAAACCGTACGGCGCTTTTTGGAGAATGGATTCCATACTATGACAAGGCACCGGGGTGCCACCTATCACAGTACACATCTAGAAGATGTACCAAGGACCTCGCCTGGATCCTCTGCCAACACAAGACCGGCCTACCCATGACCAGATAGTACTGAATATGTCATCACCCCGGTTGCTTTGCAACTCTTTTTATTTGAGATATCATGCACAACCAATCCATAAATATGTAGATGTATATAGAAAGGCGATGACACACCCTAATGGGAGCGACCACTTAGCCTTGCTGCATTACCCCCGTTTTAGTCATTCCCGATTGACGAGCCTTGAGGCTACGATTACCTTTCAAGAAATTTACACTTATTCTGAAGAGTGATAGTATAAAAGAAGAAGCAAGAGCATTGATGAGGATCAGAAGGCATTAGAAGTGGTCTCTGAAAACATTAAATAAGAGCTTTCAATGAGGTCGAAAGGTATTTTTTGCAGGCGATAACTAACAGGTTTACAGCTTTCGAAGTGGTCAAAAGGTACCTTTCGAAGGCAATAAATAGCATACTTTCTGCAGGTGCGCCAAGCCATTCGAAACGATTGGTTTTGTCTTTATTTACCTCCACCAGAAGAATGTTCAGCCAAATCAACCCTTTAGAAAGCATATTTGAGCCTTTCGAATTGGTTAAAGTCTTCATCACCTATGAAAGAGAATATTATAGGAATTTTGCATAATTACCTCAAAACACAAGGAGATAGGGTTCCGCGCCAAACAGATAGAATGCTTTTGAATGGAGTCTTCTGCAGTTAATCTCTCAATAGTGTTTCTACTCGTTCGAAGCCCACAAAGCACGTGTTTCGATGGTGTCGAAGGACAATGCTCATACTAACTTACATAGCATATAAATTGCTGAATGAAGAGCGTATTTATACACCTTTCGATGGAGTCGAAAGTTATCAAGCAGTAACTTTCAATGAAGTGAGAAGTAATCAAGCAATATACATTTCGACGAAGTCGGAAGGAATAAAGCAAAATGAAAGGAAGTCCAGTCTTCAGGGGCAGCGAAAGGTTGGCCATATAACCCTTTTGACTAGGTCAAAAGCTTTGATTCAAGAGATGTGCACGAAAGCGGGAAAGTAAATCTTCTGACCGTGTCGAAATCAAGGGGTCAAAAGTTGCTGACTCGCACCTATAAATAAGACCCTAGGGGTCTGTTTTAGTGATCCAATTTCATTCATTTCTTACTTGTACTTTCTAAAGCTTGTAAACCCTAATCTAAAAATCAAATTGGGGATTTGGTCAATCTATTCGTCTTTAGTTCAATGAAAAGGGTGATTATGATAAATTTTTGATTATGCAACTGTTTAGAGATTCCTATTGTATACATTTATGATCATCTGATGTCGATCTAGTCGAAAGGTACATTTCGATTAAGTCGAAATCCCTAGCATACACATATTCTTTGAGTTTTAGCTCAAAACCACAAGATAATTAAAGATCACCAATTCAACTAAGTCGAAACACATTCAATTCGACCAGTATTCCCAAAACCATTAAGCCCTAACCTTAGGCCACTATGACTACTTCGAAAGGTGGTTCCGACAGAGTCAAGAGCCAAGTAATTCGGAAGGAATTCCTGAAGAAAAGTTAGCCTTTAGACCATGTCGAAAGGTGTTAATGAGGTGTTTTCAACTATCTTTACCTACTTGAAGAGTGTAAGCTACCTTCACCCATACTAAAGGAGGTTTCGAAGGAATCACTTACACTTTAAACATCACTTCGAGGTGTTGTCAAGTTTTCTTGTTAACAATACTTTCAGATGGTAAAAGTTTATTACCGACCTCTTCCAACTATTATCAACCACAAACCGAAGCATTGGTTTTTGGATTACTTTGGATGGTAATGATATCATTTTTCTATTACCATATAAATCGATATTGTAATGGTTTTGAATATGAATTTGCAGTACCGAACCGAATCCATCCTTACCCATCCCCAAATTCTGAATTGAATTCATTGATCAAGTCCTAATCCAAACTTGGCATTTAACAAGAATATAGTATGTATATATATAGACACATGTATATATTACAAAATGCATTGCATTTAACGAAAAAGACAAACAAGGGATAAAGAAGGGCTAAGATTTAAAGATGACATGTATATCAGATGGCTGTTATCAAAACACCTCATTATATTAACGGCGTTAGAATTTTTTCCTTCAATCATTATCTATCATCTCCACGATAAGCTGCCCCCTAAAACAATTCTCATCTCATATCTTTGATTATGGCAACTTCTCAATGGACTCCCACAATAAGCATGTAGAATACAATAGCCTATGATTTTTGTTTGATGATAATAAACATATATATTTTTTTGTTTAAATGAATTTGTTATTTTACTATTTTATTTTTCCACATAATTAAATAAATATCTATTGAATAAAATGAATAACTCAGAATTCATATTTAAACAAATATTTTATTCAAACGAATATTTTATTACAAATTCATATAGTACAAATTTGAGCTCTCACTACATTTACACATTTTCAATTATAATACATTTTCAATTACAATACATTTTCAATTACAATACAATTTTCAATTTACAATTTTCACCTCACTACATATTCACTCTCACTCGTATTTGATCTTCAACTCTATTCCAACCTATATCCAGCATCCAAACTATATGCAAAATAAACACTGACGCGGTAAAATTGAAAAAGAAATTATTTTGTAGTGCACAATAAAGTGTGTGTTTTGAAAATATTATTTGCCTCAGTTATTTGGGTTGTTCGTCATCATTTTCTTTTAATTCATCTTACACGAACAACTTGTGACATGCACAGTGTATCACTGTACATGCCACAAAGTCGCACACCGATATACACTTGCTTGTTAAAATTATAGGGACATGTGAGCACAAGGTCGATCCCAAGCAAAAACTGGATTCAATTCAAGTTCAATATGCAAAACACCGGTTCAATCAACATGAAACAAGTTCAGTCTCAGTAAACAAAGTGCACCAGACAGGCCAATAGCAGCATATACAAGTGCCGGCATGAACTACCAAACACAGCAAGTCTAACAAAACAGTGACAGTGATCAAGTGCAGGTCCAAATGGGTTTTCATGAATGCAAAGAAACAACATACAACATTTAATACATGCTCAGGTTCAACTTCATTCGACATGAGACCAGACTTGAATGCAAAGAACACAACAGAGATGAACGGAGAGCATAGCAACACAAATCACACTCATATATACATACACACATACATGTATGTATGTATGTATGTATGTATGTATGTATGTATGTATGTATGTATGTATGTATGTACATGTGACATCAGATCAAACTCTAGCACAGTGGACAGAGCAAGGTACGAAGGCATTGGAACATAAGCAACCCATCAAACAGTGAATGAAATAAAAAGTGCTTCATGCAAGTGAAGCCTCAACCAAGAACGCAATTTTCTAAATCAATATACACATGAAGCCTCAACCAAAACCACACCAGACTTGTACAAAGGCGACAACAATGTTCAAATAGTAAGACTAACAAGCAAAATGAAAACAAATCTAACCACCAAATGTACAAAGAACCAAACAAGTGAACATGTGCACAGGAGTTCAAGTGAACAAAGTAGTATGTTCATGCAAACCAGACTTCAGAGAATACAAGTTCAATGGCATGGACAGGTGCAAAGCTGTAACACTCCACGGCCCTTAGTATACCCAAAAGGACACACTAAAGGATATGGTGTGTTATATGTATAGCTAAAAACTTTATAGAGACTAAGATTCACAAGACAAAATAAATAAAACGGTGGAAACATTTCAAAATTAAACTTTATTTCTCCATAAAATAAGTCATAAAATCAAATACATAATATGTCTTAAAAACTGAATACATACGTCTAATGAAAAATACCATCTCAATCACATCATCAGAGTACATAAAAATAATCATCCCTCTCACAAAGTACTAGTACATCAAAAGTCATA
The DNA here is from genome assembly GCA_030737815.1 of Allium fistulosum. Classification (NCBI taxonomy): domain Eukaryota; kingdom Viridiplantae; phylum Streptophyta; class Magnoliopsida; order Asparagales; family Amaryllidaceae; genus Allium; species Allium fistulosum. The sequence continues at coordinate 245,638,581 of CM060902.1, forward strand.
TGATACTGAAAAGAAGAGTACATGAAGAATGGAAAAGCTATGCAAATGGGTCTCCAAGAAATCCAAATCTACTTTCCATGCCTCTGCTGGCCTAAAGGGGAGATAAGGAGAAACTAGAGGAGTGGGTTAGACTAAAAGTCTGGTGAGTGGAAGTATTTACTAGCATTTTTAATCAAGATAAAGATAATAGACATAGCAACTGTTCTAGTATAAAAGGAAATCAAAGAAAAGATAAAGCTGGAATAAAATACGATTTAACTGTTCACTGTGCTTAGATAGTTCGATTAGCTCGTTTGCACTTTTCTTAGATAACTGCTTTGATTAGGGTGAAACCCAATCCTACTTTAATTTGGTCGAAGTCCTAATTCTACTCTTTGATCGGCTTTCTATCTCTATTGTGCCTACTGCAGACTAGACGCATTGGCCCCTACGCAAAAGATGCGGACTAGACCCTGTTGGTCCCTACATAAAAGATACAGACTAGACCCTGTTATATGGCCAACCTATTGCTTAGAGGGTAAGGTAGGGATCCAATAAGGAAATGTGTTACTAAATTTATACCAATAGAAGTGTTGTTAAATTATAAAACACTATTCTTATCCAAAACAATGTTTTATTTTACATAAACTATTCTCTCAAAATTTACCAAATCCATTCACAAGATAAAATTCCTATTTCTACAAGTATTGAAATATCTTATTCAAATATATATATATATATATATATGCGTGTATGTATGTATGTATGTATGTATGTATATATGTATGTATGTATGTATGTATATAACTTTTACTACTAAAATTTATTCTCTTTATTTCAATAAAATAATTGAACCATAAATTTTAATATTCTCAGTTTGAAAACAATAAGTTACAATATTCATTTTTAAATAAATTTACACTATTCTGCAAACTTATTCTTATATTATCAAATATAAGAATTAAGTTCAAAAAATAATATTTATTGAACTTCCAATATATTAAATCTCAAAGTTAAATATAAATTGGAAAGTACATTAATAAAATTCTAAACTTTTATCCTAAGTTTATTTAAGATAAATTAAACAAACTATTTACAGAGCTAGATTTAATTTCATAATTAAATTACGCAAATTAAAAATTTAGAATTTATTTATCCACATTCAAATTTAATTAATGATGTAGTTAACAACAGGGTTGTTACAGGTTTTTATCTTACGATAACCAAGACACTTTTATAGAAAACCCGGTGATATTTTAATAATGTCTAGATGTCAAAGTAAAATAGGAAAATAGCTGAACTGCTTGCATCTCACATTTCAACATAGTTGGGCACAATCAAAACCATACGGCGCTTTTTGGAGAATGGATTCCATACTATGATAAGGCACCAGGGTACCACCTATCACAGTACACGTCTAGAAGATGTACCAAGGACCTTGCTTGGATCCTCTGCCAACACAAGACCGGCCTACCCATGACCAGATAGTACTGAATATGTCATCACCCCGGTTGCTTTGCAACTCTTTTTATTTGAGATATCATGCACAACCAATCCATAAATATGTAGATCTATATAGAAAGGCAATGACACACCCTAATGGGAGCGACCACTTAGCCTTGCTGCATCTCCCCTGTTTTAGTCATTCCCGATTGACGAGCCTTGAGGCTACGATTACCTTTCAAGAAATTTACACTTATTCTGAAGAGTGATAGTATAAAAGAAGAAGCAAGAGCATTGATGAGGATCAGAAGGCATTAGAAGTGGTCTCTGAAAACATTAAATAAGAGCTTTCAATGAGGTCGAAAGGTATTTTTTGCAGGCGATAACTAACAGGTTTACAGCTTTCGAAGTGGTCAAAAGGTACCTTTCGAAGGCAATAAATAGCATACTTTCTGCAGGTGCGCCAAGCCATTCAAAACGATTGGTTTTGTCTTTATTTACCTCCACCAGAAGAATGTTCAGCCAAATCAACCCTTTAGAAAGCATATTTGAGCCTTTCGAATTGGTTAAAGTCTTCATCACCTATGAAAGAGAATATTATAGGAATTTTGCATAATTCCCTCAAAACACAAGGAGATAGGGTTCCGCGCCAAACAGATAGAATGCTTTTGAATGGAGTCTTCTGCAGTTAATCTCTCAATAGTGTTTCTACTTGTTCGAAGCCCACAAAGCACGTGTTTCGATGGTGTCGAAGGACAATGCTCATACTAACTTACATAGCATATAAATTGCTGAATGAAGAGCGTATTTATACACCTTTCGATGGAGTCAAAAGTTATCAAGCAGTAACTTTCAATGAAGTGAGAAGTAATCAAGCAATATACATTTCGACGAAGTCGGAAGGAATAAAGCAAAATGAAAGGAAGTCCAGTCTTCAGGGGCAGCGAAAGGTTGGCCATATAACCCTTTTGACTAGGTCAAAAGCTTTGATTCAAGAGATGTGCACGAAAGCGGGAAAGTAAATCTTCTGACCGTGTCGAAATCAAGGGGTCGAAAGTTGCTGACTCGCACCTATAAATAAGACCCTAGGGGTCTGTTTTAGTGATCCAATTTCATTCATTTCTTACTTGTACTTTCTAAAGCTTGTAAACCCTAATCTAAAAATCAAATTGAGGATTTGGTCAATCTATTCGTCTTTAGTTCAATGAAAAGGGTGATTATGATAAATTTTTGATTATGCAACTGTTTAGAGATTCCTATTGTATACATTTATGATCATCTGATGTCGATCTAGTCGAAAGGTACATTTCGATTAAGTCAAAATCCCTAGCATACACATATTCTTCGAGTTTTAGCTCAAAACCACAAGATAATTAAAGATCACCCATTCAACTAAGTCGAAACACATTCAATTCGACCAGTATTCCCAAAACCATTAAGCCCTAACCTTAGGCCACTATGACTACTTCGAAAGGTGGTTCCGACAGAGTCAAGAGCCAAGTAATTCGGAAGGAATTCCTGAAGAAAAGTTAGCCTTTAGACCATGTCGGAAGGTGTTAATGAGGTGTTTTCAACTATCTTTACCTACTTGAAGAGTGTAAGCTACCTTCACCCATACTAAAGGAGGTTTCGAAGGAATCACTTACACTTTAAACATCACTTCGAGGTGTTGTCAAGTTTTCTTGATAACAATACTTGCAGATGGTAAAAGTTTATTACCGACCTCTTCCAACATTTATCAACCACAAACCGAAGCATTGGTTTTTGGATTACTTTGGATGGTAATGATATCATTTTTCTATTACCATATAAATCGATATGGTAATGGTTTTGAATATGAATTTGCAGTACCGAACCGAATCCATCCTTACCCATCCCCAAATTCTGAATTGAATTCATTGATCAAGTCCTAATCCAAACTTGGCATTTAACAAGAATATAGTATATATATATACACATGTATATATTACAAAATGCATTGCATTTAACGAAAAAGACAAACAAGGGATAAAGAAGGGCTAAGATTTAAAGATGACATGTATATCAGATGGCTGTTATCAAAACACCTCATTATATTTACAGTGTTAGAATTTTTTCCTTCAATCATTATCTATCATCTCCACGATAAGCTGCCTACCAAAACAATTCTCATCACATATCTTTGATTATGGCAACTTCTCAATGGACTCCCACATCAAGCATGTAGAATACAATAGCCTATGATTTTTGTTTGATGATAATAAACATATATATTTGTTTAAATGTATTTGTTATTTTACTATTTTATTTTTCCACATAATTAAATAAATATCTATTGAATAAAATGAATAACTCAGAATTCATATTTAAACAAATATTTTATTCAAACAAATATTTTATTACAAATTCATATAGTTCAAATTTGAGCTCTCACTACATTTACACATTTTCAATTATAATACATTTTCAATTACAATACATTTTTAATTACAGTACAATTTTCAATTTACAATTTTCACCTCACTACATATTCACTCTCACTCGTATTTAATCTTCAACTCTGTTCCAACCTATATCCAACATTCGAACTATATGCAAAATAAACACTAACGCGGTAAAATTGAAAAAGAAATTATTTTGTAGTGCACAATAAAGTGTGTGTTTTGAAAATATTATTTTCCTCAGTTATTTGGGTTGTTCGTCATCATTTTCTTTTAATTCATCTTACACGAACGACTTGTGACATGCACAGTGTATCACTGTACATGCCACAAGGTCGTGCACACCGATGTACACTTGCTTGTTAAAATTGCAGGGACATGTGAGCACAAGGTCAATCCCAAGCAAAAACTGGATTGAACTCAAGTTCAATATGCAAAACACCGGTTCAATCAACATGAAACAAGTTCAGTCTCAGTACATAAAGTGCACCAGACAGGCCAATAGCAGCATATACAAGTGCAGGCATGAACTACCAAACACAGCAAGTCTAACAAAACAGTGACAGTGATCAAGTGCAGGTCCAAATGGGTTATCATGAATGCAAAGAAACAACATACAACATTTAATACATGCTCAGGTTTAACTTCATTCGACATGAGACCAGACTTGAATGCAAAGAACACAACAGAGATGAACGGAGAGCATAGCAACACAAATCACACTCATATATACATACATACATGTATGTATGTATGTATGTATGTATGTATATACATGTGACATCAGATCAAACTCTAGCACAGTGGATAGAGCAAGGTACGAAGGCATTGGAACATAAGCAACCCATCAAACAGTGAATGAAATACAAAGTGCTTCATGCAAGTGAAGCCTCAACTAAGAAGGCAATTTTCTAAATCAATATACACATGAAGCCTCAACCAAAACCACACCAGACTTGTACAAAGGCGATAACAATGTTCAAACAGTAAGACTAACAAGCAAAATGAAAACAAATCTAACCACCAAATGTACAAAGAACCAAACAAGTGAACAGGTGCACAGGAGTTCAAGTGAACAAAGCAGTATGTTCATGCAAACCAGATTTCAGAGAATACAAGTTCAATGGCATGGACATGTGCAAAGCTGTAACACTCCACGCCCTTTAGTATACCCAAAAGGACACACTAAGGGATATGCTGTGTTATATGTGTAGCAAAAAACTTTACAGAGACTAAGATTCACAAGACAAAATAAATAAAACAGTGGAAACATTTCAAAATTAAACTTTATTTCTCCATAAAATAAGTCATAAAATCAAATAGATAATATGTCTTAAAAACTGAATACATACGTCTCATGAAAAATACCATCTCAGTCACATCATCAGAGTACATAAAAATAATCATCCCTCTCACAAAGTACCAGTACATCAAAAGTCATATGATACTGAAAAGAAGAAGAGTACATGAAGAATGGAAAAGCTATGCAAATGGGTCTCCATGAAATCCAAATCTACTTTCCATGCCTCTGCTGGCCTAAGGGGGAGATAAGGAGAAACTAGAGGAGTGGGTTAGACTAAAAGTCTGTTGAGTGGAAGTATTTACTAGCATTTTTAAGCAAGATAAAGATAATAGACATAGCAACTGTTCTAGTATAAAAGGAAATAAAAGAAAAGATAAAGCTGGAATAAAATACGATTTAACCGTTCACTGTGCTTAGATAGTTCGATTAGATCGTTTGCACTTTTCTTAGATAACTGCTTTGATTAGGGTGAAACCCAAATCCTACTATAATTTGGCCGAAGTCCTAATTCTACTCTTTGATCGGCTTTCTATCTCTATTGTGCCTACTGCGGACTAGTAGCATTGGCCCCTACGCAAAAGATGCGGATTAGACCCTGTTGGTCCCTACATAAATGATACAGACTAGACCCTGTTATATGGCCAACCTATTGCTTAGAGGGTATGGTAGGGATCCAATAAGGAAATGTGTTACTAAATTTATACCAATAGAAGTGTTGTTAAATTATAAAACACTATTCTTATCCAAAACAATGTTTTATTTTACATAAACTATTCTCTCAAAATTTACCAAATCCATTCACAAGATAAAATTCCTATTTCTACAAGTATTGAAATATCTTATTCAAATATATATATATATATATATATATATATGTATGTATGTATGTATATAACTTAACTACTAAAATTTATTCTCTTTATTTCAATAAAATAATTGAACCATAAATTTTGATATTCTCATTTTGAAAACAATAAGTTACGATATTCATTTTTAAATAAATTTACTCTATTCTTTAAACTTATTCTTATATTACCAAATATAAGAATTAAGTTCAAAAAATAATATTTATTGAACTTCCAATTTATTAAATCTCAAAGTTAAATATAAATTGGAAAGTACATTAATAAAATTCTAAACTTTTATCCTAAGTTTATTTAAGATAAATTAAACAAACTATTTACAGAGCTAGATTTAATTTCATAATTAAATTACGCAAATTAAAATTTTAGAATTTATTTATCCACATTCAAATTTAATTTATGATGTAGTTAACAACAGGGTTGTTACAGGTTTTTACATTACGATAACCAAGACACATTTATAGAAAACCCGATGATATTATAATAATGTCTAGAGGTCAAAGTAAAATAGGAAAATAGCTGAACTGCTTGCATCTCACATTTCAACATAGTTGGGCACAATCAAAACCGTACGGCGCTTTTTGGAGAATGGATTCCATACTATGACAAGGCACCGGGGTACCACCTATCACAGTACACGTCTAGAAGATGTACCAAGGACCTCGCCTGGATCCTCTGCCAACACAAGACCGGCCTACCCATGACCAGATAGTACTGAATATGTCATCACCCCGGTTGCTTTGCAACCCTTTTTATTTGAGATATCATGCACAACCAATCCATAAATATGTAGATGTATATAGAAAGGTGATGACGCACCCTAATGGGAGCGACCACTTAGCCTTGCTGCATCTCCCTTGTTTTAGTCATTCCCGATTGACGAGCCTTGAGGCTACGATTACCTTTCAAGAAATTTACACTTATTCTGAAGAGTGATAGTTTAAAAGAAGATGCAAGAGCATTGATGAGGATCAGAAGGCATTAGAAGTGGTCTCTGAAAACATTAAATAAGAGCTTTCAATGAGGTCGAAAGGTATTTTTTGCAGGCGATAACTAACAGGTTTACAGCTTTCGAAGTGGTCAAAAGGTACCTTTCGAAGGCAATAAATAGCATACTTTCTGCAGGTGCGCCAAGCCATTCAAAACGATTGGTTTTGTCTTTATTTACCTCCACCAGAAGAATGTTCAGCCAAATCAACCCTTTAGAAAGCATATTTGAGCCTTTCAAATTGGTTAAAGTCTTCTTCACCTATGAAAGAGAATATTATAGGAATTTTGCATAATTCCCTCAAAACACAAGGAGATAGGGTTCCGCACCAAACAGATAGAATGCTTTCGAATGGAGTCTTCTGCAGCTAATCTCTTAATAGTGTTTCTACTCGTTCGAAGCCCACAAAGCACGTGTTTCGATGGTATCGAAGGACAATGCACATACTAACTTACATAGCATATAAATTGCTGAATGAAGAGCGTATTTATACACCTTTCGATGGAGTCGAAAGTTATCAAGCAGTAACTTTCAATGAAGTGAGAAGTAATCAAGCAATATACATTTCGACGAAGTCGGAAGGAATAAAGCAAAATGAAAGGAAGTCCAGTCTTCAGGGGCAGCGAAAGGTTGGCCATATAACCCTTTTGAATAGGTCAAAAGCTTTGATTCAAGGGACGTGCACGAAAGCGGGAAAGTAAATCTTCCGAACGTGTTGAAATCAAGGGGTCGAAAGTTGCTGACTCGCACCTATAAATAAGGCCCTAGGGGTCTGTTTTAGTGATCCAATTTCATTCATTTCTTACTTGTACTTTCTAAAGCTTGTAAACCCTAATCTAAAAATCAAATTGGGGATTTGGTCAATCTATTCGTCTTTAGTTCAATGAAAAGGGTGATTATGATAAATTTTTGATTATGCAACTGTTTAGAGATTCCTATTGTATACATTTATGATCATCTGATGTCGATCTAGTCGAAAGGTACATTTCGATTAAGTCGAAACCCTAGCATACACATATTCTTTGAGTTTTAGCTCAAAACCACAAGATAATTAAAGATCACCAATTCAACTAAGTCGAAACACATTCAATTCGACTAGTATTCCCAAAACCGTTAAGCCCTAACCTTAGGCCACTATGACTACTTCGAAAGGTGGTTCCGATAGAGTCAAGAGCCAAGTAATTCGGAAGGAATTCCTGAAGAAAAGTTAGCCTTTAGACCATGTCGAAAGGTGTTAATGAGGTATTTTCAACTATCTTTACCTACTTGAAGAGTGTAAGCAACCTTCACCCATACTAAAGGAGGTTTCGAAGGAATCACTTACACTTTAAACATCACTTCGAGGTGTTGTCAAGTTTTCTTGTTAACAATATTTGCAGATGGTAAAAGTTTATTACCGACCTCTGCCAACAATTATCAACCACAAACCGAAGCATTGGTTTTTGGATTACTTTGGATGGTAATGATATCATTTTTCTATTACCATATAAATCGATATGGTAATGGTTTTGAATATGAATTTGCAGTACCGAATCGAATCCATCCTTACCCATCCACAAATTCTGAATTGAATTCATTGATCAAGTCCTAATCCAAACTTGGCATTTAACAAGAATATAGTATATATATACACATGTATATATTACAAAATGAATTGCATTTAACGAAAAAGACAAACAAGGGATAAAGAAGGGCTAAGATTTAAAGATGACATGTATATCAGATAGCTGTTATCAAAACACCTCATTATATTAACGGCATTAGAACTTTTTCCTTCAATCATTATCTATCGTCTCCATGATAAGCTGCCTCCCAAAACAATTCTCATCTCATATCTTTGATTATGGCAACTTCTCAATGAACTCCCACAATAAGCATGTAGAATACAATAGCCTATGATTTTTGTTTGATGATAATAAACATATATATATTTGTTTAAATGTATTTGTTATTTTACTATTTTATTTTTCCACATAATTAAATAAATATCTATTGAATAAAATGAATAACTCAGAATTCATATTTAAACAAATATTTTATTCAAACGAATATTTTATTACAAATTCATATAGTACAAATTTGAGCTCTCACTAAATTTACACATTTTCAATTATAATACATTTTCAATTACAATACATTTTCAATTACAATACAATTTTCAATTTACAATTTTCACCTCACTACATATTCACTCTCACTCGTATTTGATCTTCAACTCTGTTCCAACCTATATCCAGCATCCGAACTATATGCAAAATAAACACTGATGCGGTAAAATTGAAAAAGAAATTATTTTGTAGTGCACAATAAAGTGTGTGTTTTGAAAATATTATTTTCCTCAGTTATTTGGGTTGTTCGTCATCATTTTCTTTTAATTCATCTTACACGAACAACTTGTGACATGCACAGTGTATCACTATACATGCCACAAGGTCGTGCACACCGATATACACTTGCTTGTTAAAATTGCAGGGACATGTGAGCACAAGGTCAATCCCAAGCAAAAACTGGATTGAACTCAAGTTCAATATGCAAAACACCGGTTCAATCAACTTGAAACAAGTTCAGTCTCAGTACACAAAGTGCACCAGACAGGCCAATAGCAGCATATACAAGTTCAGGCATGAACTACCAAACACAGCAAGTCTAACAAAACAGTGATAGTGATCAAGTGCAGGTCCAAATGGGTTATCATAAATGCAAAGAAACAACATACAACATTTAATACATGCTCAGGTTCAACTTCATTCGACATGAGACCAGACTTGAATGCAAAGAACACAACAGAGATGAACGGAGAGCATAGCAACACAAATCACACTCATATATACATACATACATACATACATACATACATGTATGTATGTATGTATATACATGTGACATCAGATCAAACTCTAGCACAGTGGACAGAGCAAGGTACGAAGGCATTGGAACATAAGCAACCCATCAAACAGTGAATGAAATACAAAGTGCTTCATGCAAGTGAAGCCTCAACCAAGAAGGCAATTTTCTAAATCAATATACACATGAAGCCTCAACCAAAACCACACCAGACTTGTACAAAGGCGACAACAATGCTCAAAACAACAGCAAGACTAACAAGCAAAATGAAAACAAATCTAACCACCAAATGTACAAAGAACCAAACAAGTGAACATGTGCACAGGAGTTCAAGTGAACAAAGCAGTATGTTCATGCAAACCAGACTTCATAGAATACAAGTTCAGTGGCATGGACAGGTACAAAGCAGTAATACCCCACGCCCCTTAGTATACCCAAAAGGACACACTAAAGGATATGGTGTGTTATAGGTGTAGATAAAACTTTATAGAGACAAAGATTCACAAGAAAAAATAAATAAAACATTGGAAACATTTCAAAATTAAACTTTATTTTTCCATAAAATAAGTCATAAAATTCAAATACATAATATGTCTTAAAAACTGAATCCATTCGTCTCATGAAAAATACCATCTCAGTCACATCATCAGAGTTCATAAAAATAATCATCCCTCTCACAAAGTACCAGTACATCAAAAGTTATATGATACTGAAAAGAAGAAGAGTACATGAAGAATGGAAAAGCTATGCAAATGGGTCTCTAAGAAATCCAAATCTACTTTCCATGCCTCTGCTGGCCTAACGGTGAGAAAAGGGGAAACTAGAGGAGTGGGTTAGACTTAAAGTCTGGTGAGTGGAAGTAATTACTAGCATTTTTAAGCAAGATAAAGATAATAAACATAGCAACGGTTCTAGTATAAAAGGAAATAAAAGAAAAGATAAAGCTGGAATGAAATATGGTTTAACTGTTCACTATGCTTAGATAGTTCGATTAGATCTTTTGCACTTTTCTTAGATAACTGCTTTGATTAGGCTGAAACTCAAATCCTACTTTAATTAGGCTGAAGTCCTAATTCTACTCTTTGATCGGCCTTCTATCTCTACTGTGCCTACTGCGGACTAGATGCATTGGCCCTACGTAAAAGATGCGGACTAGACCCTGTTGGTCCCTACATAAAAGATACAGACTAGACCCTGTTGGTCTCTACGCAATAGACACCTACTACTACAGACTAGACCCTGTTGGTCCCTACGCAATAGATACCTACTTAGTGCTTGGAACTCAATAACGACTTATCAGCCAGCACTAAGGCCGCACGCTCGACAGCCATTGGGCTCGCGTTGTCTGTTGTTCCCTCTTGTTGATCTCTTATTTACCACTGCTCCAGCATAAGCGTGCTCTTGCCTCACCTGTCCTATTGTCAGACCACCTGTGTCTGACTAAAAGGGAATGTTGTTGGTATGGGTCTTATCTAACAAACAAAATCTAGTTGCACCCCTTGTCCATATCCCCATGATGTGAACTTCTATTTATTGACCTCTTATTTACCACTACTCAAGCATAAGCGTGCCCTAGCCTCGCCTAATCTATTGTGAGACGTAACTGAAAAAGGGAATGTTGTTGGTATGGGTCTTACTTCTATTTTTGCTTATTAACTTATTATGAGTTTTAAAATAAACCTCTATATCTGTAAAGGACTACCTCTTTGGTCCTACAATACCGATCTTCTGTATCTGTAAAGGACAGTTGGGCCTACAATACAGATCTTCTATATCGGCAAAGGACTACCCTTTGGGCCTACAATACAGATCTTCTGTACCTTGCTTATTAACTTAATCTAAGATCTAAGTTTATTAAAATAAGCCTCTTCTGTTATTTCTGCTTTATTTGCTTATTAACTTAATTTAAGTCTTAAAATAAGCCTTTCCTGTTCTTTCTACTTAATTATTATCTTTAATTATAACTTGTGTGTTATAATTCTGCTTATTAACTTAACCCAAGGTCTAAGTATATAAAATTAAGCTACTTTTGCTATTTTTTCTATTTTCTCTTTCTAGTTATAATTACATGTTATAACTAAGCTTGCAAATATCTTAAATTTGCCTATTTCAGTCTAAGTCCAATTTATTACAGTTCTTCTCATTTTACATCCCATTTTCTACGAATTCGGTGTTCTTATATTTTAGTCCATTGTCACGATTTATTCCATTCTATTTATTCCATTCGCGTAAAAAGGCAATTAAATTAAAAAGAAATTGACAATTACAGAAGAAATCCCAAACGTAGAATAGATGTAAATAAAATGTAAATAACAGTAAATAACTATAAATACTGTAAATAACTGTAAATGATTGGAAAAGCTATAATTAACAGTGAATAATTGCAAATAACTGAAAAAGAATAGCTAAAAGAAAATAGACTTGTATAAAGTTATCCCAAAATTGTAGAAAAACTACAACTATTGGAAACCCTATTATTTTAAATTACTTAAAAATATAAAATAATTACTTAAACACTCACCTGTAGTCCTTAGCTCTTTTCCTTGGCCTTTCTGAATCCACTTGAAGGGTATAAAATATTTTAATTAAAAAGATCTTCTCCTCGGAAAAATATTCCTTTTAGGGACCAGCCTCAGGCAATGAACCAAGATGGAGAAAATTTAAATGAGAAAAATAGCTAGGCCTAGGGTCTTATTTATAATGGCACTTGTGGATCTCAGACCGTTGGATTTGGAGATTAAATCTGGTGCAACCACGTCATAGGTTCCATAAGAACTGTCGGATGGAAGCACGGACGTACATGATTGGATGAAAGTTGCAAAATGACGTGTTCGAATCAACTGGATGAAGCCACGTATAAGAATGCACGTGGGTCGACCATGGTGTCACGACTCGTCTTTCTATTACTAGAAAAACACATCATGATTTAAGAAAGAAAGGGATAGAAGAAGAAAAGATAGGAAAGAAAGAACAACAACATAAAAGAATCTCACAGCGGAACGAATGAAATATAATATATCACATAAGATATTACATAGTATCATATACATCAGGGTTACACAGCTTATACATCACATATTAGACAGTTATAAACACCTGTCTATCATACATCTCAAACATCACAGAGATACAGACTCAACACAAACACAGCGGAATCACTATATATCTACACGCTGAAGCCTCCTGCTCCAAATCTCCTCCAGAATTCGTCAAAGCTAACCTGAATCCCTCGACTACTCAATACAAAATTGAGTACCCAAGAGTTTAATAAAACAGAAAATAAACACTTGGGTCAGACATGGGTCTGGTGTGAGTAAACGGTTAAAGTTTCTTAACTTTAAAAACCTTTTGAAAACAAAGGTATCACGTAAGACTTCCCACACATAAACATGGAAAAGTTTTTACCTTACGCTAACCAAAACTTTGATAGGAAATCCGGTTATATTATAATAGTGTCTAGGGTTTTCAAGTAAAATACAGAAATAGCTAGAATGCTTACATCTCACGTTCCAACATAGTTGGGCACAACTAAATCGTACGGCGCTTATTGGAGATTGGATTCCATACAATGACAGGGCTACTGGGGTACCGCCCATCACAGTACGGGGCCTGGATCACCGTACCGAGGATCACGCCCAATCCCCTGCAACACAAGACCGGAACCATCCCTTACTGGATAATCCCGAACAAGACAACCCCGTAGTTGGCGCGACCAACCACACACTAAGCCGAATAAAAAGGAACTTCTAGACAGGGGAAAATCTCGTCCTACTTGGGTGCTACCCACTTAACCTTGCTGCACCTCCCCTGTTTTAGCCATTCCCGGTTGATGAGGCTTGAGGCTACGATTACCTTTATAGAACACATCTATCTTAGAATGCTCATCGTCCTTCTGACGATGTTCTGAAAGCATTCAATCCATACAAGTTCGTTCTGGGTTTGAACGAAACCGAAGGCATTATCTCGTTACACTCATTTTGGAATCACCCTCAGAGTTAACGACAATAACCCTTGCACTCTGAATCTTCATCTTCACTTGAGATTCACGACCTATCGTTAATTTGGATCGATGTGGTTTTCGGATATCCAAATCTGGAAACCCGATCCCGGTCTCATCGAAATCCAAAACGTATCTTTTAAGGCCAAGTTGTTTTAAAGTTAAACAATTCAATTCTATTATCTATATACACACAGATAGATAATTCACAATATCACAATAGATAATCTACAAATAGATAATTCACATTATCATCATACTTCATCCAAAGCATCCATATCACACAACATTACTTATCTCATATCTGAGATCTCAAACCATTCAAGGCAAATCAATATCATTCAACATCCATAAGCAATGATTTATTAATCACCATCTATAATTAATTTAAAATGAATTAAAATAATTACTTCATCTTTAATTAATTTAAAGTAAATTAAATTAATTACTTCCATCATTATCAATCTTGCTTAAATCACTATTAATTAATTATCAATCAATTAATTATCCTCTAATTATCCATCTTAATTAATCATCCCTCATTAATAATCCTTTAATTACATTCAAGTAATTAGCATTAAATTAATTTCACAAATTAATTATTCTTAACCACTTATAGTAATTAACCTTTAATTACTTCATTAATTAATTAACTATAATTAATTACATTAATCTTTAATTAATTACACTTAATCACTTCATTATTGATTGAGTAATCTTAATTAATCAACACTTAATTACATCATTAATTATATTAATTAATGATCCCTAATTACTTTTTAATTAATTACTCTATTTAAATTAATTACATTAAGTAATTATCTTTAATTAAATCATAATTATTAATCACTCTTGATTAATCACATTCAGTAATTAACTACCCTTAATTACTTTATCAAATAAATTAATTACTCCTTAATTAATTATCTTTAATTAATCCCTTGATTAATTCCATTAATTAATTACTCATTTAATTAATTACCTTAGCAAATAATTAATCACATTATTAATCAACCTTAACTCTCTAATTAATTAATTACTCTTTAATTAATTAATTAACTCTTTAATTAATTTTATTAATAAATCCTTAAATTAATAACATTAAGTGATTAACCCTTAAATCACTTCTATTTAATTACTTCCATAAGTAATTTCTCTTTTCTTAATTACATTCAGTAATTATCCATTAATTACTTTACTAAGTAATTACACTTAATTAATCATAAGTGATTATCTTTTATTAATTAGGCTTATTAATTATCCTAAAATTAATTACATTAATTAATTAATTAATTGATCATCACTTAATCTTTAATTAATTTATTTCTTAATTACCTTCATTTCCGCTAATTACTTCATTTAGTAATTATCCTTAATTACAATAAGTAATAAATCTTTAATTTATTTTACTCATTAATTATCCTTGATTAATCTCCACTTTTAAAGATAAACTCTTCATTTAAATTAAATACTTCTTTCTATCAATTTATTTCATTTAAAAACCAATTTAGAAATCAATTTATATACTTGAAATATATAATTTTACTTAAGAAAAAAACAATTTAAACATTTTAATTTAACCTTTTAAAACTTATCTGCTTTATATATTTTAAAACTTGTTAAACATTCATCTTTGAAAACAAATTATTTTCATAACTTAATAACTTGTTTACTTTGCTTTTGAACTTGAAAACATTTGTAAAATCCAAGCTCTCAGTTTTAAAAAAACCCAGAACACTAAAACCAAACAACCCGAGCCCATCACCAGAAAACCCGACCAAGCCCCGAGTCACTCGCACACTACTCACGAACCCAATCCACTTCGAGCAAAAACTCTTCCTTCCCGATGCCACAACCACTACTGACACCACCATGAACAAGTGAACGTGCACACCCAATCAGAACGCCTCCGACCTCTGCCGTGATCGTTGACAAGACAACGACACCTACCTCAGTCCTCCCGGCCCACCAGATCAGCCTATCTCGTTGAAATCGAGAATCGAGCAAATCGATCAATCCTGGAACCACCTGAACGATCAAAATCTATCGCCGCCGACGACCTCACCCACCGGAGTTCACATCCTTTCGACCACAGCTGCATCTCATACCCACGCGACGTTTCCCACCATTGCGATCCACTCCGGTCCTTCGCCCACGTCGAAATTGCTTTGACAACCAGACGAACGAAACACAGATTTAAACCCTAGTTCGCCAAAATCCCATCGCCTCGACCATCGATAAATACATCAAGTATTTTTCTTAAGACCTCCATGCCTTAGACCACCTGCAGCCCAAACGTTGACTTCCCAAACGCCGCCGATCATCGACTATCGACAATAATGTCGAAATTGGTCAACTCAGCAAATCTCAACATATACAACACAAAAAATTTGGATTTTCATGGCAAAATTCATGATTTTGTATTACGTTTCTGATTATATGATCAAAAATTGAAATTAACCAGATTGATTTTTAACATATATTAAGATCATCACTATTATTATGAGTTTTGAGATATAATTGCTAATTATAAATCCTTGTCATTTTTAAAACTGATGTTATAGTCTTATGATCACATTTACTTTATTGATCAAAGCCTAACAATGCTTATATGATGAGAATGGGATTTATTTGGAAAAAATTTGAGTCTGTCATTTCACAGAACAGTACAACAAAAAAGTATATTTAAGACAATTTTCAGAGACCAACAATATTTGCGTCTTTAAATGAGGTCTAATTAGAGACAAAAATAATCTTGTTACTAATAATCACTAAATATAAAATGACAGTCTTTAGTGGGTCTCACGTCATCATCCTCACACACGTTCTAAAGAAATAAACTCTATTCCTGTGAAACAAAAACACCTATCGTCCTGTTTCTCCCAGAATAAAAAAAATTAAAGAAATAAGATCCCTAATCCTTTTCACGCAAAACCCTTTCACAAATCCATTCCTCTTTCAGCGAATCAAATCCTTTTTCCGCGAATATACTCCTCTTTTGCGAATCAGTAGAAAGTAGAAAGGATGCTCTAAGCTGCCAAGTTACGTATTTGAAGAAAAAAAGGGTTCGTTTTCTCACCGCTTAGTTCTGCTAATTGTTTCGCATGAATTTATCCGATTTTACTACAAGTATTGACTAACTTTGTTGATTATTAGTTAGTGAGAGTTCATTTACCAATTTGATTTCTCATTTCTTTGTATACTGCCACTGCTAATTCAATAGATAATGATGCTGTGATACAAGTATTATGCTTAGTTTTTGACTGATATTATTGAATAAAACATTTATATTATGTCTTAACTAGTATTTCAAATTTTTATTTACCTCTTAGAATATGGGGGTTTACATGATGATTAGGACAAAAGTGTAGATATTGTAATGATTTAGTACAATATTAATTAAATTTAATTTGCATTCAATACTTCGTTCAGTAGCATTTAGACTAAACTATGCCTTTCAAGTTATGCTCCTTTAATATTTACTAACAAGATATAAAAGAAAACGTTCACTTAGGATGTAGTTTTTCGTACTTTCTATGTGCTTACATTGAGCAATGATGGAAATCCTCACAAAGAAGTATCACATCGTAAATTAGCACGGAAATCTAATAGTGATTAGTTGAATTATTTTCTTGACTAAAATTAACTATCCATTTCGAAAATTGTTTGCCATTTTATACGAATAACAATCATATTGTGTGTATCTTTATGACTAGTTGAATTCACATATGTTTATGTTTTTGGTCTTTAAATATCTCCTCATAATTTATATTCAAATTTGTTGATTCTACATTTCCACTCTTGTTATTTTGGTACTTTGGTAATAGTTCATTTTATTATTGTGAAAATTCATCCCTCCCCGATTGATGCTACAAGTTATATGATGCCATACACCTAAGATGTTGTAGAACAACTTCATGCGTTGATAGACAGGCATAAATACAACTCGATGTTAAACTGGAATTTTTGTCATATTAAGATGAGCGGTTCTTATTTTTTCATGATTTGATTAACCAATGTTTAACATATATGCCTCATGACAGGACACATGAGTTTCTCAAGGTAAAAAATATTCAGAAAAGCAGATATATCAATGATTATACTAGCTAAGATTGCTTTGATAATGTTCTTGCTATATTATTTGTAGCAGATTTCCATCGATTAAGAGATGATATTATTCTATTTAAGTTGACTTAGAGTGTATATTTATTGTTAAATAGCTTTAAACCAATAAATAATACATTTTATTGCAGTGTTTTGGTAATTAGTTTTGATCGCTCCAGTTGTTCAATATTAACTAAACATTTTTATTCATTTAATTGGTTCCAATATGTATATGTTCTAGAATGTAGATTATACATTATGTTTTAAGTAATGCTATAACATATTAACCTTGGTTTATGTACTATTTTTCTTCTAAATTTGTCATATAACTTAGCATGAAAAGTTTATTTTCATTCATGTGAACTTACCTGTCCTGGTTTAAAGAACTTGTCACTACGTAACTGATTATGTTTCATACGTAATTATTTACTAGTGTTCAATACGTTTATGTTAGACATTTAAGAAGAATTTAAAAGGATATTAACTTATACTACATGTTAGTATTTAATAGATAAAACAATGTAGCTAACACTAAAGCCTTATCATATATGATTTACCAAAGAAGTAGATCCATACGATAGCTTCATAGATTGTTGAAATGGGAACTTTGTAATAAGGTTGAATGCACATAGTGAGATCAAAAAATATTTATTTCATGCACGGTTTTGTGGGCAGTACACAATAGCTGAAAAACAGCAAATATTTTATGTCAAGACTACATAAGGGTCCCTTATATATATATATATATAAAGTTGACACATGTAAACAATAAGGATATTTAACGTGTTACACATGGGTTTGCAATTTAAAACACTTTATAAACTGCTAATATGCAAAAGGTACTGTTTATGTTCTCTACACTGTATAGAACTATGTAATAGGTTAAGAAGAATAGTAATATATTTGTAATATATAAAAATCTCTCATCAATAGATAATTGTACTTAATTATAGTTGTACATCTTTCATGACTTTATTTTATTTCCAACGATGGGATCGGTATAGTTCATTTGCCAGATCGTATATGTTGAACAAATAGATATTTATGTAATACATATCGGTGAGCAATAATGTCCTGACATTGAACATAAGTAATTGATCTTGATTTAACCTAGGCCAGGAAGATCTTGGCTTGGTGTCCATGAATTATGTTCTTATCTTCTACAAGTTGACTTTAACAGTTTGCAACATGGCATAAACCCTACTTCGGCCTATGAAACTTGAATGCTAGAAGATAATGCTTTGTTGGTTGTACAAGTATTGTCTAAGTTACATTATGCTTTGAAACCTTTTGTTCTCAGATGTATTATTAGTATTAGTCTTTATGTTATGCTTGTACAAACAAATTAAAAGGCAAATTAAAATTTTGAAACCATATATATAGCATGATAATCTTTGCTCCCTTCATCAATATTTTGAGGTTAGTTGGCAAGTTGGCATAAACCTAACTGAGCGCTTAAAAATTTATTACCATTGATTCAAAATTTGCAGGCATTTAGGAACTTTCTTGGTAAGGTAAATAGATATTTTTAGTTTTGTAAAATTACCCTATTGCTATGTATATTAGAATTTATTTTTGAGAAAAAGATTTTATATGGATCCAATTTCTATTTTACGTTTCTATATCAAGAATGTGATTACTTGCTATAATACTATTTATAGGCTTGCCTATGCTTAATTGTTTTCTATTTTTGTATCATATGTATAAAGATATTCAAATATATAAGCATGTAATACATCTATTAAAAATTCAAAAAAGTTAACTATGGAACTGAGGAACCAGCAAGATTATTTGTTATTTCATGTAGCTACAACCAATATGAATCATATGACCTTTTAGCTTGTTAAGATAGCAGTAATATTGGATATTGATAATATTTGATTTTTCACCTTGCAGAGGGCATACGCTATGACGTAGTTTATGAGCACAAATTTTATGAGATGTGGAAAAATGAAGATGATGCATGAATGTTTCGTGCTTGTTGGCTACTAAAACTATCAAGCATGCTCTGTTTGGAAAACTTACCTTTGCTTTTAGACTTTTATTCTAGGTATTGTTAATTTGTTTGAATTTGTTTCAGGACTAGTTTGTTGGATATAACTCGTATGTTTTTTTAGTTATGATTTTTGTACTTTGGTAATTATAACACTTGAAACCATTATTGACTTTCGCCTTCCCAACCTCATTCACAACTGGTTTTGCAACAGCTTTTGAAACATTAGAACTTCCACTAACACCCTTCACTGGATTGTTGGAATTTGTAAACACACCACCTCCTCGTCTTCCCTGTTTCTCCCAAGCCAATGCTTTCTGGTGTTCTTCCGCTACAGATCTGGGATCAAACATATTTACTATGTCTTGAATCTGCATACGCAACCCTCCAACAAATCTAGCTGTTAATTGCTCCTCTGTCTCCATAATATCATTCCTTGCAATCAGTTGATAAAATTCGTCAGCATAGTCACTCACAGATTTCGTCCCCTGTCTCAAGTTTTGCAACCGCTGATACATAAGCGATTGGTAGTTATAAGGTAAGAATGTAGCTCTCATCAGTTTCTTCATCTTATCCCAAGATTCAATCTTTGACTTCCCCATTCTCTCCCGTGTTAGCTTAGTTTGTTGCCACCATGCCATAGCTCTACTCCTCAGCCTTGTAGCAACCAACTTTACTCTACGATGTTCTGGAACTTCTTTGAAGTCAAAAATCTCCTCCACATTAGACAACCAATTCAAAAACTCCTCAGCTTGCATACCACCTTTGAATTCTGGAATTTCAGTCTTCATCCCAGATTCCCACTTGTGATCATACTCCGACTGATTTCTTCCTTGTCCACGTCCTCGTCCATGAACACTTCCACCATCATACTCTTCTTCAAAATCAGATGTATATCGATGTCGATCCTGACCACCAACATCTCTACTACCATCCCGTCTTCCACCAACATCCCTTCTATCTACATTCATCCGACCACGATCTCGATCATCAACATTTCTATAACTGTCTCGGCTCACACTTCTATGGTCATTATCATTACTTCTCTCTCGATTGGAATGTGGCGAAACTCTACTTCTCCCATGGTTAGATTCAGGTGAAACCCTTCTCTGATTTTGATTCATCTCCAACATCATCTTCTCTAATCGATCAATTCCTTCATTAAGTTTCTCACTAAAGTTTTCATTAATTCTTTGCTCCATCTCATCAGCTTCTTCTCTTCTATACAAAGCTTCTATGTTTTTGTGACGATTAGCTCTTCTCGGCGGCATGGTTGATTCTTCAAAACTTTGACTTTCGGCTCCAACTCCAAATTTCAAACACCATTCGAACTTAGATCCAAAATGAAATGGATCGAAAACTCCCACTTTGTTGCAAAAATATGATGAATCACGATGAACACAACTTCTCAAAATGATGCAAATTTTGATCTCCAACACTTCAATTTCAACTCGGCTTTGCTTGATGTAGCTCGGCCTCTCTAACTCTTCAAATAAATTGGCTCCAAGACTCGATTTAGCTATGATTGGCTAAAACAAGCTCTGATACCAAACTGACGCAGTGGATTAAACAAAAACAAGGTAGATCGATGAAAGTAGCAATCAGTGGATTGAGAAATACTGAAATGCCCAAATTCGTTGATCCGAAGATACCGAATTCTAGCTATCTCTGACACGTTGATCGCGCACGATACCGTGAAGAGAGATCTACAATTCTTCGAGCGTTGATCAAGCGCACTTGATTCCGTGAATTGGCTTCAACGATCGAAGATTCGAGCGCACTCGAATGTTGAAGGTGGAGATAGGAGATTACACTCAACTACCGATTTTAATTGAAAGCACAAAGCTAACAAACAAGAATTTTATTCAAAATCAACTAACTTTCAAATGTACAACTCACGCCTATTTATAGCATTTTACAATCCAGACCCTTAAGTCGTATACGACTTACGACTCATCATAAGTCGGCAGCGACTCAACACTCCACGACTCAAGAACTTGTATTACAACCCACACAACATCACAAATTTACAACACTTAGGTCGTATACGACTTACAACACACGTCCAAACAACACTTAGGTCGTAGACGACCTAACGACTCATGACTCAAGAAACGAACGACTTACAGAAATACAGACTCATTACAACACTTAGGTCGTAGACGACTCACGACTCAAGAATGAAAGACTAACGACTTAAAGTGAATGCAACTTCCCGACTTACGACTTAGCATTCAACGACCCAACTAAGTCGTAACCCGCTTCTCCTTCCTGCTTCTTGTTAAGTCGTGGACGACTTATAGCCGTGCCGTTAGATCGTGTGCGACTTATCAAACTCGAACGACTTAAGCTCTCGTTACGCCGTAACTCCTTTTCATCGGAACTGTTAGGTCGTAGTTTTTTTCCCCGAGCTTTGTTAAGTCGCAACCTGCTGGAATTAAGTCGCAGCTCCCCCTTACGTGACTCCTTAGGTCGTGGACGACCTATAGCTTCTTACTTAAGTCGTGTGCGACTTAGACCTTCATCATCTCTGACCTGAGCTGCATCAGAAATCCTAGTTTAGTCAAATGAAATAGAGCTTTATGATGGAAAATTGAATAATATTTATGAGTTATAACTTTAAGAACTTTAAAATATGATTATTTTTTATGGTAGTCAATGAGTCAACCATATAGGACAGGATTTATGCAAGAAATATTCGTTTTAGTTGGCATGAAATTTTCTTAACTGAATTTAGATCCCATTTAAAATTATTAAGACATTATTGCCCATATTTTAACCATGTTAAAGAATAAATAGCACAGGGGTTAACTGAAGCGAATATATCCTAGCCATTTTAGCTTTAGATCGATTATAATAGGCCTTGTGTCAACCAAAATACCGAAGGTGGAAAGTTAGTGATCATTGTAACGACTTAGATTTTTCGACGATTTAAATTTTAATTTAACGAATATTTTGAAATAAAATTATTTTAAAAAAATAAAAATCTAACAGCGAAAACTAGATATTTGGAATGCGTCCATTTAAATGAGACCAATAAAATTTGTTTCGTGTCAAAATTCGTCCGAAACCCGGTCAACCCAATTTTTCCTGGCGAATTATCAAATTTTGAAGTATGAATATTTTTACATAGGAAAGATCTAAAAAATTCTCCGATTTGAATGATGAAGTTTGTTCTGTCCAATTTCGACCTTTGTAGCTCCGTTTATCAAGAATTGTCGTTGTCGTCCAATTTCGAAACGGTAACAGTGATGACAGATGAAATTTTGCTACGAACGTCGTAGCACAGATTTAATTACATCGTTGGATTCATCTCGTCGTGCTAATCTCCATGGTATATTTGTTTTCGTGTTTTGGCTAAATGGTTGAAATATTGGTCCGTGATCTAGGGCTGCACACAACCCATATCCAACCCGACCCAACCCACCAACCCGACCCAACCCACATAAACCCAACCCAACCCATCCTAGTTCGGGTCGGATATGGGTTACAATTTGTAACCCATACTATATATGGGTCGGGTGTGTTATTTTGTTCAACCCAACCCTACTTTAACCCAACCCAACCTTATATTAAAAACCTAATTTAATATCAATACACTTCAAATTAGAATAGTCTAATCCTAGAATAATGTTTATGTATTCTACAGTAAATATACGAAAAAGCATATTTTATGTCAACCCAAACAAGATAGAATTTGGCAAAGATATTCCAAAGGGCATTTTAATGTATTTTAAAATGAAACACTTGTTCTACTATGTAGTGAACTAATTTCATATGATGTGTTTTACAATGAAATTTTAATAAAATATATGTTATAATGAATTAGTTAATTTAAGTGTGTTATGCTAGCTAATATATTATGTTGAATATTTTAATATTATTTTTTGAAAATATTCCCTTATTGTCTCATTTTTTATTAGATTCATGCAACCCAACCCAACCCTACTAAACCCGACCCAACCCATACTTCGACCCAACCCATATCCAACCTCATATAGGGTCGGATACGAGTTGAGCTACCTTAAACCCATACCTATGCGGGTCGGATGAAATATTTGGTTTGACCCGACCCAACCCATACTTTGTGCAGCCCTACCGTGATCGTGCCCTGAAGTCATAATTGCACAAATTGTTTTCAACCGAGATTATTTCTTTTTAGCCTATTTTCCTTGCGTGGGCAGACCAATTTATTAATTGCTCTCATTTATTAGCCTCCGTGCATTATCTTCCTTCTTCTATTTTATGCGTGCTCCAATCATTGCTGCTCCCATTTTTCTCTGTGAACTTTGTTTGAGAAAATATATAAACTTTCATACATATTTGCTACCCACGTGACTTCTCTTCCTTCCTTCCTTTTTCTTCCTTTCCCCTTCTTGTATCCTTCTCCACCTCGCATGAGCCACCCTCCGCCAACCGCTTCACCACCACTTGCTTCTCCTCCACCCGCCTTCCCCGACCACACTAGCCCCCTACCGCGTCCCCTTCTCCCCTGCCATAGCCCAGCCTCGCACCATACCTCCTCCGACCGAACCACCCGAGCCTCCCCACACCAGCAGCCTTGCCCCGTCACCAGCCCTCCTGCTGCTGCCACCCAGCTATCTGAACCCGCGCCCGGCCCTTGCACCCACCTCTCGACCCAGCAACCTCCCGAACCCACTCACCAACTTCTGAATGCCTAGCCCGCCTATCCGAAGCTTTGCTCCGTATGTCGGCTACCTCGTCGAAGTTCCCATACGTAACAACGTCCACTGAGGCTGCCATCGCGTTTCGAATGGTTGAGGCCGTGCGGAGATATGGATTTCGCGTGAAGATGGAAGCAGCATGGTCAGCCGCATTCTGTCTATGGGTGGAGGAAGCTAAGGCGCGTGAGATGGTGGAGCTTGATGGTAGTTTCGGTCGTCGTGTGTCGTACATGCGTGGATGTTCGTGAGTTGCGTATGGATGTGGAGCCTGGAGCTTATTTTTTTCGCATGCACGTTTCTATTATCAGTAGAAAAAAAGGGGGGGAAGTAGAAGAGACAGTGGACTGGGCCTTCTTTGGTTAATGGGTAAGTAGTAAATAATATAGTTAAGTAATAGTAAAATAATATTGTTTAAAATCGAATAATTTATAAATTGAATAACTCGCTTGTTTCAGGTCCAATTCGAACGCGGACTGTCGCGTTTGGTTCGTATTTAATAGCACTACGAAATGGAATTGATTTAGTGAAAATTGGAGATTGCGGAATTTTCAGTTACATTCGAACGTGCTCGAATTTAAATCGGAATCAGAACGTGAAAGCGACAACAGAAAATAAAGGTGAGTGTTCTATAATGCTCACAAGTACTAGAATATTGTTATGCTAGTTAAATTTGAAATTATGAAGTGATATGAATTTATTGATCGTTGTTTGATAAATTTCCCTCTAAATTGTCATTTGAATTAACTGTAGAAATTAAATTTGACAGTTAGATTTGAAATTGGGATTGAATTGCCAATAAAATACCCGATATTAATAACTATGAAATTGTTGTGAATTATATTGTCTGTTTGTATGATTGATTACGATGGATGCTATTGGTTGATATTTTGGATGTTTGGATGTTTATTTGTTTATATATATCCTGTTATCACCCTATATATTATTTATAGTGTATAAAACTGTAAATTGAATTATTTCGAATAAATTAAGAAATAGGTTGAAATTATATATACCTATGACATTGTGACTTGGATTGAAATGATATATATCCATCCCTGAAATTAAATTGAGATAACTGATCACTTGGCCATAGGATAGAAAATTATATACGAACACCGGATTTGTTAAATTAAATGATTTTAAAATTTTTGATCTGAAATTATTTAAATGGTTTTGATTTGAAAGAAATAAAAAATCAAGTTTATAAAAATCAAATTATTTTCGACCTTGAGCTCTGAATGTTGAAATTTAAATTTGGTAATCGAAATTGTTTAAATAATCGAAGTTGAGATTTTGAAGTTATAATCGAAATAAAATTTGAATTCTTGGGAATTGACTTTTTTTTAAAAGATTGGATTTTTATTCAAACTTTAAATATAGATAATTTAAAAGTGGTATAAATGATATTTCGAAATTGAGCTCGGAATTGAATTATATTTGAAAATTGGATTTTAAATTGAATATTGAAGGATAATTTGGTTAAGTGTTTTAAATCGATATTTTGAAAATCGAGCTCGAAATCGATATTGAAATTGAAATTGAATTAATTGGATTTGAAAGTAGGATTGAATTAGTTTGAAGTCGAAGTTGAAATTGATTTGAATTGAAATCGAATCGATTGAATGGAAATTGGAATTGATTTGAATTGGGAAGTTGGAATTGAATCAGTTTGACTTTGAAACTATTTTCAAATAAATTATTTAATATAAAAATATTTAAAAGCTATCTTTTTAAATATACAAATTATTTTCGTTTTCCAAATTATTTTTCTATATAAACCATTTTAATACTAAAACTATTTTATATTAAACTATCTTAACCATTTAAACTATTTTTAACTATTTTAATTTTTTAAACTATTTTAAACTAGTCAAAATGTTTTTCAAAAGTTCAAACTGGTCAGGAGTGGAATGTCATTTTTAAATCATGGATTTAAATACGAATTTGGTTGAAAGAAGTTATAACCCAAATTGAAATTCGAAACCATTTTGGAATCGAAATCAGAATATTGAGGCGAGAATGATTTTGAACTGAAATAGTATGTTTTGAGTAAATATGATGATTTCAAAACGAATTTGATTTTGAAACGAATATGATATTTTGATATTAAGTATGAACTGTTTTCGAAATGTAAAAGTACCAACCAGTGTGTAAAACGCCGTTTGGTTGTTAAAGCGACTGGAGCCGGATATGGGCATACTCTCTGTCGATACCGGAACCACTTTAACAACTGTGTACGCAGAGGAGACTCCAGAATGAAGTGGTTGGATTTGGCATCGTTTGCTGGATTTGAAGAAAGTGAACGATGATGGATTAGCCTGGTACTTGTGCCAATTGGAAATGACTAAAACAGGAGCCGTACCAGCCAAGTGGGCTAGGTACCCCGAGCGGACACACTTCTTCGTATTACCATCATTTACATTGTGATTGATTGGTGTGCACCCTTCGATTTTATGGGAGTGTTGGACGCGGTGGGCGATCATGGCTATGATGCGTTACCACCAGCCGGGAAGGGTAAACTGGTAGTATCTTACCTTAGGCATTGCCTCACGTGCCTTGTCATACTTTTATCCCTAAACGAGACCCATACGATTTTGGTTTAGTGTTGTCGTATCACGGTGCATCCCTGACTACCGATGTTCTACTGGTGGTGTCAAATGCAAACTGTACGACAATGCTTAAAAATGCGTTAAGAGGGATTAATGTAAAGCCTTAACGCTAAGAAAAAAAATTTATTTTACTGACTAGACATTATATATGTAGCGTATTCTACTACATATAAATATTTTGACGGGTCCTTAAGAGATGAAAAATCCCGTAACATCTCTTGAGTTATTGCACGCATGTTATACACTGGATAGGAGATGTGAAAACCCGTAAACATCTCTGACGCCGTTACACTCATGTTATATGCGATTTCGATTTGACTTACATAAGGATATTTTAGTCCTGACTCGAGTGTTTTGTCTTTTCCTTACGCTCGGGTCAGTCCTGAGTTTTTTTTAGCTTATTGAAGATTTACTCTGGAGGACAAGATGAAGATTTGGTATATTATTACTATTAGTATGCCTGCATCATGTTGTCTTCTGCATTATTTATTTATTTCTGATGTATTTATAACTCTGATAAATGTTGTATAGAATATAATCAAATATATTGTATAAATAGCTTCATGAACTGTTTATTTGATTATTATATTTTTGTCGTTCCGCTGTGAGATTCTGTGTTTGTTTTCTTCTTCTTTTCTTATTTTTCTTATTTAACCCCAATGATTATCTACCTTCCGGATTGTTTAAGTTGGACATGTGTGGAATATTGTCAATTTAAACCTTCCGGAATGTGGGTCGTCACAATCATGGTACTTAAATCAGTGAAATCAAGATGAATAAATGTAGAAAAATAACTTAACTGCAGCAATAAATATGCCTTTGTTTCTGATCCATAGACATCATATAAAGCTTTATCTATAAAAAAAACTGTCCACCAAAGCAACATTGCAGTAGTAATGTGAAGTGGCCGATGGCAACAATATTTGACATTCTCAATATGGGCTAAATTATCTATTATAACTTGGATCATAATTTGAATAAATTTTTGGGCATTAAAATTCCATGCTTCGCTCTAGATCATGTTGTAAAATAATACAGTAAGTAATCTTAGTTTCTCTAATATTTTGCCTGATTATTATATTGTGCAAAATAGTAGATATTTTGTTATTAATAATATAAACTGGTTCTCTAAACATGAACATAACACAACATAAGTGCTAGTATCATCGTTTCTTTACACACTTTTGAATATATAAGTCCATTAGAAACATAAATAGTTTTTTTCCTTATGGATCAAATGGCTTGTAGTAGACAATACATGAATTCACCAAAAATATAAAACAAATGACACTTTATTAAGAATAGATATAAGTTATGATATTTAGATAACTTACAAATAATGACATTATATGCTACCAAATTATAATAAAGCATCAACTGATATGTACCACATTATAAAGAGTGATATATAAATTGAACAGTATTACAGAGGAATGAGATTAATACTTGTATCTTTAATAATATTTAGTAGTAAAATCACAAATGATAGCTATTCGCTATATTTTCTTTTTCTAAGCCAAAAATTATTAATTTTGGCTTTTGAAAAGCCAAAAAGTAGCTTATTTAAGTCAAACCAAATGGGCGCTTAAATTACATTTCTACCAAATGATTTCAGAATTTAAAACTGTCTCGTATATTTTAACCGTTATTCGTTCGTTCGTTCGGGCGACGTCCGTAGTCTCTAATAATTTCAAACTTAATTCTTATGTTGTAGTAAAAAGATATATTTACATTCTATCATGATGTTCTATACATTAAGAAACTCAAATTCAGAAAACATACCTAGAGAAGTGCAACTATAAAAAATAAATTAAAACCCAAATACCTAATCTTGGAAATCAAGGTGCATCCCTTTTAATATATCCTTACACACGTCGACACACCTTTGTATACACAATATATCTTTAGTGAAAATAAGAAGACAAAATGAATAACAAATGCATACCACATCATATAATATAGAAAGACATTATGAATCATTTATTTTGTACATAAGAAATATATTATTTGAACGTTGCCTTGATCAGATATGAAATCCCCATTCGGTAGAGCAGTAAAATGCAGACCTTCCACACTCGTAAGAAAAGAATGTGTAAGAAGTTGGTAAATATAGGATTAAACATTATGAAATTATGTGAACAATGCAAATGAATTAGTATATCTTAGATATTTAAAGAAAAATTTCGAGTAAGGTACCACAAAAATTATAACAATCAATTGAAGATAATAAATTCGCTATTTTTGATAAGTTTGTGAATTAAAAGTGACAAATGGATACGCCATTTCAACATGTATTCAGAATAGTATCAATTAAACATAAATCTATGACCAAATATGTACCACTTTTTCACTAGCAAATAATGACATGTCAAGGTTCGCGTATTAATTTAAAAATAAGGAGCATGTAGAATATTCAACTGAGATCAGTGTTTTAAATCTTGGATTTTGGCCAATATCTCGGGAAAATATCTCGGCTATCTCGGGCGATATTTAAAACACTTATAACTAAATAGGCTGCCAAATCTCGGATTTTGGCTGATATCTCGGATTTTTCATCTCGGCCATCTCGGGGAGATTTAAAAGCCTGACTGAGATGTCTTCTAATCTTGGAAAAACAAAAGATGAATAACAATTTCTCACTGTTTTTGTAGTAAAGAGATAAGGTTCAGATAAATATACTTTCATATATGTCAGTAAGTCCATGAAAACTTTTTTGTAATGTTTTTCAAACTGTTAGTTTTTACTATTTTGATATGTCAAACTAAAAGACAGTAAATTTAACTATGTATTTAAATATAAATGGATAAGTATTAGAAATGATATTGAGATAATAATTATAATTTAAATAACATGCTTGTGTAAATTATGCTTATATCCAGTTGTGTACGACTTAGATGCTCATCTTGGCATATAAAATTTTGTGGAAATTTTTTTTATATATGTAACAACCAAAAAAATTTAACGATTTAAATAACATAATTAACTAAATTTTTCTTGAAAATAAATAATAAAATTTAAAAATGAAAATTTGATATTTGGTATGCGTCTATTGAAGCATAGCAAGTGGCAGATTTTTATTTGAAAATATGAAAGTTTGTTTGGTTGTGGAATTTCAAATTTAAATTTAAAATCAGTTATTTGATGAAAATAAAATATTTTTGAAATCTGAATATTTTACATAAGAAAAATGTAAATCATTTTCTGAGTGAGACATCGTATTTCGTTTCACCGAATTTGGACTGCTCTAGCTCCGTTTATACCATTTTCGGCGTTTTAGCAGCATTTTCGACAACGAATATCGAGTTTTGATAAGCTAGTCGTATCGCTGATATTTGTGTACCATTATGTTCGTCCCGTCTCGCTGATATCCGTAGTATATTCATTTGTGCATTTCGGCGTTCGGTACGTGGCGAAATCTGCGAAATAATTAGTCGTATCGGTTCTGTATTTGAGCCTTTTTGGTTTCCTATGTCGTTTTATTATCCATCATGTAAAAAAAGAAATAGCCATCCGTTATTAACATTTTCCAGAAATTCAACCAATGTCCTTCTCTATTCCCTATTTTCTATATATTGCAGTTCGACCTTTCACTATCTCCCCTTTCATTTGTTCTGTCTTCTTCTAAAAAGAGAAAAAAAACAACAAAAGTGGTAAGTTATATTTTAAAGTTTTCTTTCATATATATATTTGGATTACTCCTTCCCTTCGCTCCCATCACCACGTCTCACCACCTTGCCGTTAGCCACGCATCCTTCTTTTGCTCGGCCGAAAACTGCTCATACCCTTCTCCACGCAACCAGAATCGACCCATCCCCTGACAAACACCCTTCGCCCTCCTTTAACCGCCACCATCCCACAGACCCGACGGCAGCCCCTGCCCTTCCAAAGCCCTCCACCCCTCACCTGAGCATCATCGAAACCCACCATCTCCCCTCCGCTTGCCCAGCAACCGAACAACCGCTTAACCTTTCTCAAACCCACTGCGTTGGCTGAGCAGCCTACACCGAACGCCTTCCACCTATAGATCACCCGATCCACTTCCCACCTTCATCCGCAACCATCTCCTCTACCAGCCTACGCTCGACCCTCCCACTCCGCTGCCCTAGCAACACGCCACCGAAGCCACCACATAGCCACAGCCGCCATACACTGCCGTGCCATCCCTCCCTCGGACCTGAACTCCAAGGCAGCCTCCACTTCCCCGACCATACCCTCGCCTCGAATAGCCGCACAACAGCCACCCACTCCACTGCAAAGCCGACCAGCCCCTGGCACCACCTGAGCCGAGCATAGCAGCTCTGAGCAACAACTATCTCTCTTTTAAATAAAAAAATATAAGCTTATATATATATAAGTTACTTATATATTTTGATTTTTTTTGAATCCAGTGGCTTAGATTTGCTTTCGTGCTTGTGCAACTCCTTGACATGTCGTTGTCCCGATTACTTATCCATGTGCGTATCCGTGTCCTTTGCTTCTCATTCCTGTTGTTTTCTCTGGCCTCGAAAGGTGAGCGTCACTCACGATTAACATTTTAATGTTTAGTAAATTTATATTCACATGAAATGACAATTGAAATGGGTTGTTTAACTGGATTGATTAGAAATTAAATTGATGAATATGATATGTTAATGTTTAAATTTGTTTATCAGTGTTAATTAACATAGGACACCATACCATGTTGTGTGTATGTGTCTATATATATATATATATATATATATATTGTTAATTATGATCCATGCTTGTAATTGATATGTATGCAAATTTCTATTATTATTTTTTTCTCACTCTGCAAGTTCCCTTAGTTTTAGGAAATCGCTATGGGTTGAAATGATACATACCCGAATGATATTATAGATTATGGGAAGATCGTTATGGGTTGAAATGATAAACCCAAGCGATTTTATTGAAATTGAAATTTTGGGATTGCGGATTCAAATGATATATACCCGTAAAATATTAAATTATTGTGGATTGAAATGATAAATATCTGTATCGCTTGACCATATGTTAGAAAATTATATACGGACACCGTTGGTCTATTTTTAAATGATTTCCAGAATTTTGAAAATATGTGTTTTGATAAATATTGATTTTTAAAATATAATATATATAGATTTTATTTTAATATATGTGTAAAATTTAGATTTTTAAATTATGTGCTTGGAAATTTTAAATTTATAAGTTAAGTTTTTAAAAATGTAAATTTTAAGATTTTACTTATAATTTTATTACTTTTAAATAAGTAAAATAAGATTTAAAATAGATTTAATAATAAGGTTTAATTTAATTTAACTAATATATATATAATATGTTTTAAAATATTTATTTAAAATTTATATTAATATTTTGAAATTAGATTTTGTAATAACTTTAATAAATTAAGGTTGGGAAGATAAATTGAAATTGATTTATAATTTAATTTGTTTTAAAAATTTAAGTCAAATAAAAATTGATTGAACTTATTGATTTTGAGATTTTAAAGACATGATTTGATAACTTGATAACTTGATTTTGATTAAAAGTGATTAAATGAGTATTTTTAGGTTTAAATAAAATAAAATTTGAATAATTAATTTTGATTTAAACTTGTAAATTTGAGATTTTATTTAAATGATTATAAAAGTGATTAAGTGAATAATTTTCAAATATAATTAAAGTTAGATACTTTATTTTTGATTTTGATTTAAAATTTGTAATTTGGGATTTATTTAAAATTTAAATATTTATAAAAGTGGATTTGATTCAACGACCACGGTGTGAAATAAGCGTTTGGTTGTTAAAGAGACCGGGATCGGATATTGTCATACTCTCTGCCAATACCGAAAACCACTTTAACAACTGTGTACGTGGTGGAGATTCCAGAACGAAGTAGGATGGTTTGGCATACGTCTGTATGAGGTATGAACGCAGCCCTGACTCCCTTGAGTCAGCTTGATATGACTAAAATAGGAGCCACAGCGGGCCAAGTGAGGTCGCACCTCCGATCGAGCATGCTTCTTCGAAACCATATCTATTACTTTTGTGATTTGATTTTGGTATGCACACCTTTGATTATGGGAGTGTGTCTCGAGGTGGGCGGTAATAGCTGCTATGCGTTACCACCAGTCCCGATCTGCAAAACGGTAGTATCCTACCTTGGGCATTGCCTCGTGTGCCTTATCATATGCCTTATCGCGCCCATTACGAGTTTGGTTTGTGTCGTACCTATGGAGTGCTCCATGATAGCCCACTGGTTTGGTGGAGTTTACAGCACTGTATAGACTATGGCATTTATAAATGTGTTAAGGGGGATATGGGTAATGCCTTAACGCTATTTTAATATTTTACTTACTGTAGGCATTATCTATGTAGCGTATTGTATTATGTATGTTGATAGTTCCATGAATCCTTAAAGTATGTAATCCCAAACATCCTTTAAGTTGTATTGCATTTCACTTGACATTTCACTTGAGTTGATTTACTTGCATAAGAATGTTAATCTTGACTCGAGTGTTTTGTGTTTTGCTTTATGCTCGGGTCAGCCTGAGTGTCACAGCTTTTGAGACTCACCTTTGGAGCTTGGAGCTTTGCTTGGAGATCTATCTTTATCTATTTCACCTTTTCAGTTATTTCAGTTATTTTCAGTTGTTTATGTTCAGTCTTTGTCATTTTCTTCTGTATTAGAGACTCTTATGTATCTGGGATTTCTGTTGTATTTGTTTTGGACTCTGATGTTTCTATAGTAGCTTCATGAACTACTATTTATCTATTCTGCTGCTTATTGTTGTAAAACTCTGTGTCTGTGATTGATTTTATTTACTGTATATGCTAAGTTTTGCCAAAAATAAATTACAATATGTTGTTTTGAGCAATTCAAGTCTAGCATGTGTGGATTATTGTCGATTTGAATGGTTCGAAATAGCGGATCGTTACAGTTGGTATCAGAGCCAGGTTTAGGCAAAACTTAGCATATGGAGTAGAACTCATTAGCGATAGAGTAGTAATACCCTAGAATGAGCAAAATTAATCATGGAATCATCTTCGTTCGTGCTTGAAATTCTTAGTTATAGATTCTCTTTGATTTGGATTTCCTTTGAATTTTGGATCTTTACCTTTGTTCTAAAATCCATTCTTGTCTTTTCCAGATGAGTAACCGTAGGAATGTTCGTGGTAGGGGTCGTGGAAATGCCCTCACACCACCAGTTGTTTCTCCCGTTCCACCAGCTCAGCCTATTAAGTTCACTATTCTTTGTAAGGAGTACTCTCAGCTTGGCGGTACCATGTTCACTGGAGTAGAGAGTATTATTGAAGCTCGGCAATGGCTGAAGTGTTTGGAGAGGATTTTCACCGGACTTGAGATCACTGATGCTCAGATGCGTCAGTTAGCTACTTGGTAGTTGCAGGAGTCCGCCCAGGATTGGTGGGAATCTGTTACTACTCAGACTATCGAGGCTAGTATCACATGGCAGCAGTTCAGGTGAGATCTTTAGTTGTCCTTTTTCTAGTTATCTCTTTTGAATCTATCTCTTTGAAATTTATCTCCTTTATCTTTATCCTATCTTTGATCCATTATTTTCGAGGATGCTTTTATGGCTAAGTGGATGCTCGAAGCAGGGAAGTCTCAGTTATATAGGGCATTTATGGACCTTGAGCAAGGGGATATGACTTTTGCAGAGTAAGAGAGAAAGTTTAACGAGTTACCTAAGTTTGGACCCAGCTTAATTGACACCCCGCTCAAGAAGAATGAGAAGTTTATCCACGGTGCTCGCCCAGACTGTTATGACCGTTTGATTAGTCATGTTCACGGAACCTCGCTTCTCTTATGGATATGGCCACTAGATTTGAGAATCCTAATTCCAAGGGAAAGCAGGCTGTTTCAGCATCCCAGGGTAATTCCAGTAGTTCGAAGAAGAGGAAGCCCAACTTTCATTAGCAGAAGAAGAATTGGCAGAATTCTCAAGGTCTTGGTTTTTCTTCTCAGAAGCGATCTCTTGACCTATCTTCCATCACTTGTTTCAAGTGCGACCAGAAGGATCATTATGCTAACACGGTCCATCTTCTGCTGGAGCCGCTATTCCTCCAGCTCAGACTACCAAAAACAACCTTTCCCACCTTTGTTTGCAGCTTGGCCACTTTAAGAAGGATTGTCCCACTAAGCAGAAAGGCAAGACATATGGAGTCTTTGCCATGACCTCTTCCACTACTTCTCCTTCTACCAGTGATAACCAAGGTACTCTTCAGAGCTCCTTTACTTTGCATGACTATCCTATTTGTGTTCTTTTTGACACTGGGGCATCCCATAGCTTTATATTTGTTGATCTCTGTAATAAATTTGAGCACATCTTATAACCTCAATTGGTGACTTCATCATTATGTGTGACTAATCCCATCGGCGGTCCTACCAACCTTAGTATGATTTGTAAAGGGGTGAAACTCCTTTACAAGAAGCATCAATTTACTAGAGATTTCTATGTTTTGGGTTTCGATGCATTTGATATCTTACTTAGAGGTGATTGGTTAAAGCGATATGATGCTGTCATTTCTTGTAAGGCCCGAACTATTTCCTTAGTTAGCGAGCGGGGCGAGCCTTTAGTAATCGAATGTCGAATGCCTCAGGATTATGCAGGCACACTACAACAAAAATACCCTATTACAACGCCCGTTTTACAACGTGCATTGGCTGCCCGTTGTAATAGAAGGCTATTACAACGGTCCATTCAGGCCCGTTGTAATAGACGACCTATACAACGTCTTTTTTACAACGAGCGATGATAGACCGTTGTAATAGAGTGCTATTACAACGGTCCTTGAATGCCCGTTGTAATAAATGTTAGTATTACAACTTCACCCAAAATGCCCGTTGTAATATATAACAATTTTACAACGGTCCAAGCCAAATTTTTTTGGCTCCAGCTATGAAATTTCGTTCGTTTTATTTATTTATTACCGATCTTTCCTCCTCACAACCCCTAATTCCCAAATCCTAAGCTGATCCTCCTAATCTCTCCCTCCTCCACCAGATCTGCTCCAAAACCCTAGTCGCCTCCCTCTTCCTTCCCTCCGTTCCCATTTCCTCCCATTCCCCCATCAACATCTACCACATCACCCAATCAGAGAACTCACACAGATGCAAATACGAATTCATATGTTTTCAAACCAAATTCCTTAATCCAAGTTCGCAAATCACGACCAAATATAAATTCACGAATTTCAGATACTCAAAACAAAATCAAAATCCACGTGGGTGATGAGGCGATTGCAGTTCGATTGGGGAATCGCGACTTGCTGGGGTTCGCGAATTAAGTTTATGGGTTTCTGGTGGTGGAAGAATGATGAAATGGTTTGGAGATTGTTGTCGGAGGATATGTCGCGATTGAATCTTGAGGATGAAGGAGTTCGACGGCTTTCGATTTAGTTCATGTTCCGATCAACAAAGGCAAGGACACAATTTTGCTTTCAAATTTTTTGTTTAGATATGTAGTTCTTTGGTTGAGGAAGGATGGAGGAGAGAGTAAGCAAACCATATAGAGAAGTATCATGCCAAGCAAAAAAGTAAGTCCAATCAATTTTGCTTTCAATTTTGCTATCGCTGAAGTGCTTGGTGCTGGTTTCATGCGCTTTTTGGGATTGTGCTTCCAGTGGAACTGGTTCACCATTATAGAGAAGTATCATGCCAAGCAAAAAGGTAAGTCCAATCATTTTATACAACCTAACATCTTTTTTTTCTATATATGTTCGCTTTGCTTTAATGGAGGATATTGTTCTTTCTATATACGTTTGAATATGCAATAAGCAATTCTTCTTATATTCTTAACGATTCTTGTTTATTTGATTTTGTTTGTCATCAGGAAACTGAATAACATCACGTTTACAGGCGCACGTCGATCCTAGCAGTTATGGAGTGCGTTTTCTTATCCAAGTTATCTCTGTGTAGTATATATCTTTTTGTTGTTTCAGTCTTATTGGATTAATATATGAGTGTTTATGCAACATTTCATGTATATGCCTATGGTGCACAACTGCGCATACTATATATGATGCTATACTTTGTGAACTAGCATATAATAGCATACTTTATGAAATAATATCTGCATATATTTTGTCTCAAAAGATTCGTTATAGTAGGCTCACTAGATCTACAATTTCTCAATCATTCCCACTGCACGCAGAAAACAAACTTTGCTTGTCTTAACTCGTATGGTTTGCATTTCAATTTCGATCAATACTGTCTTTCGTTTATTTTTATTTTATCATGTACTGGATATCATGCAATGTGTTTGATATGTTCAGGGAGTGGATTCAAATCGATTAGGCCATATCGAAATGGATATTTTGGAGCATGGATTAAGCTACAGAGTGGCTATACTGCAGAAGTCAATACTGCCCTTTATGTAAGTCCTCATTCATCAATTTCAGTTCATCTATTTCTAGGACTAAAATATACTAAGACTGATCCAAAGCTCAGTTAATATCGCCAAAACATTGACATGACAATCAAAGGTGCAAGGATTGAGTAGCCAACAACGGCTATAATTTGTTTTCGGAATTATCTAAAATATATATCATGTGATCAGTTTATATCCCTTTTGGGATTTACAAAATTTGTTCTGTATTTTTGGTACTTGATAAAAAGAAACGAAATTACAAGTCTGTAAACATACAGTGTTATGCATTTTGATACACCATTTATAACAGTTAGAATTCGAGTATTGCATTTCTAGTTTCTAATCTCACTGAACCAGTTGCAGAGGCGATTGCTGCAGCGTTTGCATTGTGGTTGTCATACAAAACGAAGGTAGATGGATCTACGCGATTAAGAATCTCAATTGGCCATGATTCTAGAATATCTGCAAAGATTTTAC
Organism: Allium fistulosum; assembly: GCA_030737815.1. NCBI lineage: Eukaryota > Viridiplantae > Streptophyta > Magnoliopsida > Asparagales > Amaryllidaceae > Allium > Allium fistulosum. The sequence goes on from CM060902.1 coordinate 245,676,653, forward strand.
AAGTAAGTTGTGATTTTAGTTTTTTAGAATTAGGAGTTTGCTATTTTTTTAATATTTTAGAACTCAGTTGGCGAATATAGTTTTCAGACTTAAAGAATGTGATCCACATACTATGCTTTATCATCATTAACAGCTAAGCCACATGCCATGCTTTATATTTTATATTGTACTTCTCGCACAGTCATCTGCATTCTATGATTTCATGACATTTATATTTAATATATCCACAATCATCTCATCGAAATTGCGTACCGAATTCCGCTACTTTTGTTGTTGGCACTAAGATGTCTATAAACATCAAGTTAATCAGAACCGTCTACATTGCTTTGTACAATTGTTGATTATGTGTGTTATTTTTTCAAATAAGTTTATGATGAGTAAACTGAGATTTATTTAAGATCATTCACCTCCATGTTTTTACCTGATTTAGAGCTAGGATACCAGTTAATTAGGTTCACCGTACCTGAATGTTTTAGCCTCATGCACAGGTTAGAGCACTAGCATTTTCAAGTGTTGTTACACAAGTATATGGATTTATTTTCTTAAATTCTATGTTCGCACGTTGCATGGTATTAAGTAATAGACAACATATCAAAGACAGATGAAATTTCATGCTCAATTTTCAGTTTCACTGTGTTATGTCCTGTGGCATTTATTTTTTCCTGTCTTGATTTGGCCTTCAGTGTGCAATTTTTTTGTCACCGACTGAACAGGCTCATAGATTTGGAATGCATTTATGATTCCCCATGTCATTATACAATACTAGCATGCTCATGATGTCATTTGATTGAAAATAACATCTTTATGTCAGTATGATAAATTAATTACTTTCAGAATGCTGCTTCTCGTGGAATTGCTGGTGTTGGACACGAAGTTATTCAATACGGGTAAGCAAAGCCGTGAAATCCTTTTTTGTATCATGTATTATCCGTTTCATTTGAGAACGTAATATATAAGAAATACAAAATCTGAATCTTAGTTCAAATGTTTGACGAAATGTTCACTCGTTATTCAATATTGTTAAAACTTCGTATGAAACTTTTCTGATGTTTAGTTGCTTTAAAGTGCTTTGGCTTATTTATGTTGAATCTATGATTCTGTCATTACTCGTTTGTGATGGATTTTTGTATTACTTTTTTATTTAAAACCAGGAACTAGATAATATTATCATGTATATCCAATTTTGTTTTGATATATGTACTGTAGATTAGCATCAACACCAGCAATGTTCAACAGCACCATTACCGTGGATGATAAATTCTTCTGCCCTGCTGATGGATCTATTATGATAACAGGTACAATAGAAAGACCACTTACATATCCCATTGTCCCATACATTTTCGTTCTAAGTTGTTTTTTCTGTTCCAAGATAGATGCAGTTCTAAGTATATGATAGATAGCATCTCTTTTAAAACAGACACCGTTCTAGAAAATGAAGCATATGGTTGTTATTATCTAATAGTTTGGAATTGGGATTCTGAAATACGCTGTCCACATCTAAAATGTCTTCTATTATGACACATTGCACTCCATGTTCTGTAACAGTAAAAAATATAGCAGTCATGGGTTAAACCAAGCGATTGTTTTCTCCATTTCCTATTTTCCTTTCAATGTTAACTGCCAATTCACTTCTCATTTTCAGTATTGCTTTCCAAGTTCCTGATGCATTGTATATATACTTATACATACACACGCATACACACATATATGTATGTAATTTACATTATCTTTGTATGTATTGCAGGACATAGTAGAAGCAAAGGAATTTTTGAAGAAAAAAGGTGTTATATGGGTTCTGATTAACTAAAATATTATGGTTCAAAGTTTGCTTCAATGTCGTTCGGTCTAAATTTTAAATCTTGTGTTATTATTTGTATGTACTACGTGTTATATTAGTTTAGGGTTGTATTCGATGTTTTGTAACTATGTAAAATTTTATGAATGATGTGAATAGATGAATCTTTTTGTTATTTTGAAATATAAATTTCTTTTGCTATTTTTAGTAAATATGAATAATATGGTTGTCATTAGTATAATAATTTTATTTCAATTCAAATTAGTTTAAAATTTACACGTGCATTGTAGTAGTTTTATTTTTTTTCTCATTTGAATCTTTTTAACAATGGGCAAAAACAGTTGCAATATCATGTATTACAACGGGCATTGCCCGTTGTAAAAAGGTGTGTTACAACGGGCACTGCCCGTTGTAAAAAGATTTATTACAACGGGCATTGTCCGTTGTAAAATATGGTCAACCTATTACAACATCGCCTATTACAACGGTCGGCTGCCCGTTGTGGAACACATATTACAACGGGCATTGCCCGTTGTAAAAAGCCTGTTTTGTTGTAGTGGCAGTTTTATCTTCTCGCCTGATGCATAGCCTAGTGATCTTGACTCCACCCCTGTTGTCCAACTATTTCCGGATGTCTTTGGTGAAGTCACTTCTCTTCCTCCTAAGTGGGTAATTGAATTCCACATTGATCTTATTCCTGGAGCCCGACCTGTTTTCTTCCGCCCAGACGGATGGCACCTAGAGAGAAAGCTGAGCTAAGGAAGTAGATTAAGGATTTGTTCTCCAAGGGTTTGATTAGGTAGAGTTATTCTGAATGAGGAGCGGCTGTGGTCTTCGTCACCAAATCTATTGGTTCTTTGAGGATGTGTGTTGATTATAGAGAGCTGAACAAGCTTACTCTTAAGAACAGATATCCTATGCCTCGCATCAATGATATGTTTGATCAGCTCTATGGAGCTAAAGTATTCTCTCAGCTTGATCTTGCTACCGGTTTTCACCAGCTTCGTGTAGCTGAGGAGATCATTCCTAAGACAGCTTTCTGAACAGAGAATGGTTTCTATGAATGGTTAGTCATGCCCTTTGGATTAACCAATGCTCCTGTCTTCTTCGTCGATCTCATGAATCGCGTATTTCGCGATGTTCTCAACAAGTTTGTCCTGGTTTTCATTGATGATATTCTCGTCTTTTCTAAGTCAGAGAAGGAGCATGAATCTCATTTAGGCTATGTTCTGGAAACTCTTAGGAGTCATCAGTTGAAAACCAAATTTTCTAAATGCCATTTCTGGAGGGATGAAGTCCGATTCCTTGGGCATATTGTTTCAGAAAATGGAGTCTCGGTTAACCCAGTTAAGGTCGCCACGATTAATGTAAGTCTATCCACCTTTTATCTTTGTAATTCAATTCTCTTATCTTCCTTCGAACTTATCCACCTTATTCTATTTCTAGGATTAGGAGACACCTAAGACTCCTTCCGATATTCTTAGATTTTTAGGCCTTGCTAGTTATTATCGGAGATTCATCGAGAATTTTGCTCGAATAGCTACACCTCTTACTTCTTTGACTCGTAAGAATGCTAAGTTTGTTTGGAGTGATAAGTGTGGAGCTGCATTTAATGAGTTGAAGCAAAAGCTTACCTCTGCTCATGCTCTCACCGTTCCGAATGGGAGTGAAGGATTATCTGTTTATACTGATGCTAGTCGAGAAGGTTTGGGTGCTGTCTTGATGCAGGATGGGAAGGTCATTGCTTATGCTAGTCGTCAGTTAAAGCCCCACGAAGTTAACTATGCCACCCATGATTTGGAATTGCTTGATGTTGTGTTTTCTTTGAAGTTATGGAGGCATTATCTTTTGGGAACTAAGTTTGAGCTCTTTACGCATCATCGGTCTCTTAAGTATATTTTCACCCAAAAGGATTTGAACCAGAGGCAAATTAGATGGCTTGAGTTCTTAGCATCTTATGACCTCGACATCAACTACACTCCCGGAAAGACCAATGTTGTGGTTGATGCCTTAAGTCGTAAGAGAGCCTTGTTGTGTCAGATTATAGCTTCTTTATCTCTTATGGATCGTATTGCAGCCAAGCAGGATGAAGATGAGATGCTTAAGCTCATGAAGGAGAATATTCGAAATAGGGAAGGTGATAACCAGATTGAGTTAGGAGCACAAATTGACCAAAAAGGAGTCGTGAGGATTAATAACCGAATTTTGTTCCGAATGTCGATGGATTGAGGCAAGAGATTCTTAGGGAAAATCATCAGTCCAGACTCTCTATCCATCCAGGTGTCATGAAGATGTTTCAGAATATGAAGAGGATGTATTGGCAGAGTGGTATGAAGCGGAGTATCTCCATTTATGTCAGTAGATGTGCCACTTGTCAATAGGTCAAGGCTGATCACCAGAAGACCGCCGGATTGCTGCAACTCCTTGAGATTCCCATTTGGAAGTGGGATCAGGTTTATATTTATTTTATTGATGGTTTACCGAGGAGTAGAAGAGGTAAAGAGAGTATATGGGTAGTTGTCGATCGATTGACTAAATTTGCTCATTTTATTCCGGTCAAGTCGAGTCGAACTGCTTCGAGCATAGCTGAGATTTATATGAGGGAGATTGTCCGACTCCATGGTCTTCCATCTAGTATTATTTGTCATCGTGATCCTATCTTTACCAGTAAGTTCTAGAGAGCTTTTCAGGAAGCTTTGGTACTCGTTTGAACCTTAGTACTGCTTACCATCCCCAGATTGATGGTCGGACGGAAAGGGTAAATCAGATTCTGGAAGATCTTCTTCGTGCCTGTGTTCTTGATTACCGAATATCATGGGAAGATCATCTCCATCTCGTTGAATTCACCTATAATAATAGCTATCGGGTATAATTCTATTTTGAAATTTAATTGTCTTAAGCTTTAATCAATTAATCACATTCCTTTCAGGCAAGTATCGAGATGTCTCCGTTCGCCGCTCTTTACGGACGATCTTGCAAATCTCCATCTTGCTGGATTGAATCCGATGATCGCTTAGTTCTTCGGCCTGATATGATTCTGGAAGCATTCGAGAAGGTTAAGGAGATTAGGAGGAAGATGGAGATTGCTCAGGATAGGCAGAAGAAGTATGCTGATAGGCGGAGAAGGGATTTGGAATTTTCAGTGGGTGATCGGGTCTATCTTAAGATCTCGCCGTTGAAGAATGTGGTTCGTTTTGGTCGGAGAGGGAAGCTAGCTCCTAGATTCATTGGTCCTTTTTGCATCTCGGAATGGGTTGGTCCTTTGGCTTATAGAGTTGATTTGCCGAAGAAGTTGTCGGGTGTACATAACATGTTTCACGTATCTCACCTTCGCAAGTATCTCCATGATCCATCCTTGATTGTTCAGCCTGCTTTATTAAAGAATTTGGACGTCGAGTCAAATCTCACTATCGAGTGGAAGCCACTTCGTATTGTCGATAGAGGTACGAAGCAACTCAGGAGGAAATCTGTCAGTCTGGTCAAAGTACAGTAAAGTACAGATGATCGGGATTGCACCTGGGAAACCGAGGAATCCATACGTGCTTCGAATCCTGAATTATTTGTCTCAAGTGCTATTTATTTGAATTTATCTTATCTTTCTGTTTGTTTTTGTTCTCTTATCTCGTTCCTTTTCGGAGACGAAAAGTTTTGAGAGGGGGAGAGTGTAACGACCCGAAAATTTTAACGATTTAAATAACGTAATTAACAAAAAATTTCTTGAAAATAATTAATAAAATTTAGAAATGAAAATTTGATATTTGGTATGCATCTATTGAAGCATAGCAAGTGGCGAATTTTTATTTGAAAATATGAAAGTTGGTTTGGTTGTGGAATTTCAAATTTAAATTTAAAATCACTTATTTGATGAAAATAAAATATTTCTGAAATCTAAATATTTTATATAAGAAAAATGTAAATCATTTTCTGAGTGAGACGTCGCATTTCGTTTCACCGAATTTGGACTGCTCTAGCTCCGTTTATATTATTTTCGGCGTTTTAGCCGTATTTTCAGCAACGAATATCGAGTTTTGATAAGTTGGTCGTATTGCTGATATATGTGTACCATTCTGATCGTCTCGTCGCGCTGATCTCTGCAGTATATTCATTTGTTCATTTCGGCGTCTAGTACGCGACGAAATCTGCAAAACGATTACCGTATCGGTTCCGTATTTGAATCTTTTTGGTTTCCTATGTCTTTTTATTATCCATCGTGTAAAAAAACTAATAGCCATAAGCTATTAACAATTTCCTAAAATTCAATCGATGTCCTTCTCTATTCCCTATTTTCTATATATTGCAGTTCGACCTTTCACTATCAACCCTTTCATTTGTTCCGCTTCTTCTAAAAAGAGAAAAAAACAACAAAAGTGGTAAGTTATATTTTAAAGTTTGCTTTCATATATATCTGGAGTGCTCCTTCCCTCCCATCACCACGTATCACCACCTTGTCGTTTGCCACCCCATCCTTCTTTTGCTTGGTCGAAAACTTCTCACACCCTTCTCCATGCAACCAGATCTGACCCATTCCTTGACAAACACCCTTCGCCCTCCTTGAACCGCCACCATCCCATAGGCCCGACGGCAGCCCTTGCCCTTTCAAAGCCCTCCACCCCTCACCTGAGCATCACCGAAACCCACCATCTCCACTTCACTTGCCCAATAACCGAACAGCCGCTTCCCCTTTCTCAAACCCACTGCCTTGGTCGAGCAGCCTGCACCGAACGCCTTCCAAACAGAGAGCACCCGATCCACTTCCCACCATCATCCATAACCATCTCCTCTACCAGCCCACGCTCGACCCTCCCACTCCGCTACCCAAGCCACACGCCACCGAAGCCATCACATAGCCGCAGCCGCCATACACTGCCGTGCCATCCCTCCCTCAGACCCAAACTCCAAGGCAGCCTCCACTTCCCCGACCATACCTTTGCCTCCATTAGCCGCACAACAGGAACCCTCTCAAATGCAAAGCCAACCAGCCCCTGGCACCACCTGAGCCGAGCATAGCAGCTTTGAGCAGCAACCATCTCTCCTTCTTTAAATAATATATATATAAGCTTATATGTATAAGTTACTTATATATTTTGATTTTTTTGAATCCAGTCACTTAGATTTGCTTTTGTGCTTATCGCAGCTCTTTGACATGTCGTTGTCCCGATTGCTTATCTGTGTGCGTATCCGTGTCCGTTGCTTCTCATTCCCGTTGTTTTCTCTAGCCTCGAAAGGTGAGCGTTACTCACATTAACATTTGAATGTTTAGTAAATTTATATTCACATGAAATGATAATTGAAATGGGTTTTTTAACTGGATTGGTTAGAAATTAAGTTGATGGATATGATATGTTAATGTTTAAATTTGATTATCTATCCTAATTGACATATGACATCATACCGTGTTGTGTGTATATATATATATACACATATCTAAATTATTAATTATGATCCATGCTTGTAATTGATATGCATGCCAATTTATGTAATTATTTTGCTCTCACTCTGCCAGTTCCCTTAGTTTTAGGAAATCACTATGGGTTGAAACGATACATACCCGAACAATATTATAGGTTAAGGGAAAATCGTTACGGGTTGAAATGATAAACCCAAGCGATTTTATTGAAATTGAAATTTTGGGATTGCGGGTTGAAATGATATATACCCGTAAAATATTAAATTATTGCGGATTGAAATGATAAATATCTGTATCACTTGACCATAGGTTAGAAAATTATATACGGACACCGTTGGTCTATTTTTAATGATTTCCAGAATTTTGAAAATATGTGTTCTAATAAATATTGATTTTTAAAATATAATATATATATTTTATTTTAATATATGTGTAAAATATAGATTTTTCAACTATATGTTTGGAAATTTTAAATTTATAAGTTAAGTTTTGAAAAATGTAAATTTTAAGATTTTACTTATAATTTTATTATTTTTAAATATATAAAATAAGATTTAAAATAGATTAAATAATAAGGTTTAATTTAATTTAATTTAATAAAAATTTAATTTAACTAATATATCTATACTATAATGCAAAACCTTGGTCAAACCGGTCAAAGTGAAGCCTTTTTTGCATTTCCTGAAATAGCCCTACAGATTGAGAAACTGCTGAGGACACTTTTGTCATTCCCGCGTTAGAACTGATTCCTCTTTGGCCACGATCTGTTCGTTCTCATTTCTCTCATCCAATTTCTTCACCTATCCCTCTTCTCATTCGATTCAACAATGGCTACTGTATTTCTCACCAGTTGCTACTTTGAAACCTATCCATCATTACCGAAATCAAAACACGTAAACTGTCCATATTTTCTTCTTTGTTTACCTTCTTTCCAATCAAGTGCTAAGAAACTTTTAAAATCCGCAACAATGACTACAAATTTGACTCAACTGAAGCCCTGACCTCTGACTTCTAAGCAGAAGCGCTTCCATTTAGAGGACTGAAGAAACATAATTCACCGACTCAACTTGATCAGCCTACACTTTAATTCTCAGGTTTGAATAAGTTTCGAAACCAATTTCTACTGCAGCGCCGATGGGGGGTTTGGATCTGGAGGAAAGGGTAGACGGCGGAGAGATTGAAGGCGAAAGGATTTTTTGACATATTTAACCAACTGTTCCAATTTTTGGTAGATTGCGTTGATTTTTCTTTTACAGTAATTACTGATTAAATTGAGATAATTGAAAATGGGTTGCCAAATATCAATACAAAGTTTTATTAACAATAATTATTATTTCATCATCTTCAATGATATCTCTTATTCAATAGTTTGTATAACTTTTGGGTATATTCACTTTAGCTAAATTTAATTTTGACAATCGTTGTTTTCTCTTCTTACAAAACTCCACTACCTACATCAATTTTTATTTTATTTGCTCATGTTTTTTCCCCAGTTCATACTCTTTGTTTTACTTTCAACCTCATTGTTATATAATTTTTTGCATTATGTTCAAATTGTTATGATTTGATTTTCTGTGTGTTCGTGTGCTACCACGATTTCCATCTCCTACCATACTTCTTTTAACTGAAGAAGCAACGTTGTTTTGTCTCTTCCCAATACACATTCAAAACTTGAAACTCCTCAAATTAATGTCATCAATTCTTTATTTGCTTATTTCAGTTAGTAATTTAACCTTTCATGATTCTACAGGAAAAACAAAATTCAAAGTTGAAATCAGGATCCAACAACCACTTTGGTAAAGAAGACATGGACAATGATCAGTTTGGATAGACATTTGAGCTTTGAAAAGCTTTGAGTACTGTGAGTTCTTCTGTGCATTTTGCTATTTTTATTTATTTTTTAAGGAGTCCACTAACCAGTTTCATTGTTCGTGCCTAAAACTATGAAACATATTGTTTAGTTTTTGTACACCAAATGTTTCGGGAAATGACTTATAGTACTAGAAAGTCATTATGTTGCAGTGAATGATTAGGTGACTTAGTTTCATCGTACTAGACAGTTATTTTATTACAATGAATGATTAGATGAGTAATAGTACTAAACATATTGTTTCGTTGTCATAGTTTCATTGATTGGTATGGAGGTTTGTTTGGGATTCAATAGGAAAAGTTCAACAGTATTGTTTGCACTCAAGTGATGCCTTTATTTATTTGTATGTATATTTGACAATCTAGAATTAACGTATGACATAGATAGAAAAACCACAAGCCTATCTACACTTGAGATTATATAGTAGTTATGCTTTTACTTTGATTGTTAAATAATAATGAAAATTTATGGAGATATACATTTGAATTAATGAGAGCATAGTGGCTATTGTGCTCTAATATTTGCAGCACATCCCAAAATGTTCACAACTTCCATTCCTACCTCACCACACCTAACAATAGTTAAATTCTTTGTTGTTCCAAAAGATTTCCATCACTTATGCCTATAGGGTAGCCATTCAAAATTACCTGTATGGCTAGCTTAACTGCCATACTGCTATTCCATAAGCTTCTTCATCATATTCTTCATCGTTTCAGGATACATGGCTATTTTGTCCACCATATTGTTATCATGTAAGCTTCTTCATCATACTCTTCATCATCTAAGGAAGTTGAAGGAATACGAGATTTCCAAAGTTTCTATCAGGTTGTTTGAAAAGGTGGCAAGCCAACATAAATAAATGATTTTGTATAAAAATAAGCTTTATGCATTCACATGTCCATGTCTAGGTTGATGAGAACATTGTCATAGTTTTGGTAGACACAAAGATTAGATTCGTAAGGGAACATAAATGTACATGCATTTATATGTATTGTTCTATGCATTATGTAAAAGATTTTTTAAATTTTATAGTTGTCACTTTAATTGAAAGGCATACATTTTCATTTGTTTTTCTTCAGTAAGGTGGATATTTTTCACTGTTTTGACTATATTTTACAAGTTTATAGGGTTTTTGGAAATGATATGGGAGATCATGCATGGAAATCTCTAAAAAAGATGTGGGAAGAGTAAGCAAAATCTTTACAATATTTTTATTTGCATTTTCATTTCGGAATGGTCAAAAAGTTAAATATCAATTATTTTATACCCAAGAAAGTTTGTTTTAATATGAAAATGTTTAAAAATATGTCAATGATAGGTATGGTTATTGGCATATCCTAAATATAATATTATGTATTTACTATGTGAGTAAATGTGCATCTAGCATAAATTCTGATGATAAATGCTTCTATTGTTATGCCCAAATGATACTACTATTTCTAATGATATGCACAGGCTATAGCAACACTTTATAACTATAACTATATTTACCAATAAGTAGTGCTTATAACCTGTTGTCATTGTATGCAATATGCATCACTAATAGTAAAGCAATCTTTTACTTGGTAAACCATTTGTTTGTTTCTCAACTTTAGTTAATAAAATGAAAGATACATATGGTCTTTAATTTGTCCTACATTTCACACTTTGTTTACACTTACCATAACTATGTCCGACCTATAATTTCATCATTTTTCACTCCATCTCTACTCTGTACCCTTTATCCCAAATTAGATTATTTGTTGCGGCATAAATTCATTTTTCATGATACAATAGGATGAGTCTATAAATAAGACTTATAATATAACCACTTTTAATATAAATCCACTAGATTATTTGTTTGCAATGTATTTTATGTACATATCAGCTATCTATTTTATGTTAAAACATATGGACTTTATATAATTTATGTGGTTCTTTAGATGTTTTTTTTCCAATGGATTTTCTATTTGAAATACAATTAAAGTATCGCAGTGTACTGATTTATATATGATGCAAGCTAAAAAATAGTCTGCATTCAACAGAGATAACAAAGATGATACACTTATACCAGCTTATTAACATGCATTTAAAACCAAGTAATGACATATATAACTATATTTACCAACTCTTTGTCCTAATATTTCCCATATGGTTTTGTTGTATCAAATATTTTTAACACCATTTCAAACTGAGAATTGTATCTTCACATCAGGTGGCCTTCACATCTACTAGAGATACTTTAAAAGCCTGACCTTGAATTTTAACATAACAGTAAAATTTACTCTTTGTTGGAAAAACTTAATGGAAACAAACTTCTTGCATAAAAAAATCATTCTCGGGATTGATCTTGCGAGATGAGACATGGAGATCAATTAAAAATGCAAGCACCTTTCTTCGACCGTCATATCTTCCACTGTTCACTTGATTCATTTTTTTAAATTCATATTACTCTAAAAGTGTGTTTTAAAAATATATATTTTGTAGGCACCATTATTTGTTAGTTCATTTTGTTGACTCATTGTAAGGGTATTCAGGTTCTTAAAATTTCTTTGGTCCATGCAAAACAAAAATATCAATTTTGTAAGGGAGTAGTTGATAATATGTCCACTATGTTAATCATATAGGCTAATTACTTGGATATACCTTCGTGTTCTAGGTAGTAGGTTTTGAGTACCACTAAACCTACTATAACAGTTAACTTATTTTGGACTCTATAAATCCAGTTTAGCTTCTCATGAAATCATCCTTGCTGGGATGGTGTGCATTCACTGCTTAATTAAAGTGACGTTGTTTTTTCTTTTGTAATTTAACCTTTTCTTTATTGTGGCTAAGGAATTGTAATTCGATGCTTAACGTCTCAAAATATATGTGAACCCATGTTTTACATTTGAAGTGCACTAAAAACATATAAGTTGTGTGATATCAGTATCTACTGCTGTCTTAATAGAAAGTTTTAATACAAATAGTTTATATCTCTGCATTATATCCATAACTCATATTGCATAATGCTTCTGTTTAAGATGGACACCCTTCATGTTTCTGTTTGAACATATAACACAAAAATGTTTCCATTCAAGTTTCAGGTGAGAAATTATTGTAACAATATATGCACTTGGTGTTGAATGAGGGAGCAGGAATTCAGAGTTGAATAAAAAGAAAATTTCATCGGGAATAAGGTACTTTCATTTAACCACATCTTTTGTTTTCTTCTGTATAATATTATGTCAGTAGTCCTCGCCTTGGCTCTTTGCGTACTAAAAGTATAGAAAAGTATTCATTTTACTGAGTCATTCGACTGAAAAACATGATGGTTAAGGAATAATACTGACTTCATCATGCTCAAACAAAGCATGAATTCAGAGTTTGTTTACTATAGTTTGTTTAAGATTTAGCTGTTTGTAATATTTTATGCATATGACCTGGAAAATGTGTAACGACCCGACTTTTTCTCCACAGAAAATCGGATCATTATGAAGAAAGAAAGGGGTAGAAAATAGAAAAGAAGAGAAGAAAGAAAGAAACAACAACAACGATCTCACAGCGGAACGAATAAATTATATTAATAACATAAACTATTACATAGTATACAACAATTTACAGAGTTACACAGCATATACATCACTTACTAGACAGTTATAAACATCTGTCTAGACATTACAACTCAAATACAAGACAAGACACTATCACATATATCAACACAGCGGAATACTATATCTACGAACGCCGAAGCCTCCTGCTCCATTGCTCCTCCAGAATATTCGTCAAAGCTAAACCTGAATCCCTTGGCTACTCGTAAAAATTTGAGTACCCAAGAGTTTATAAAATAGAAATAAACACTTGGGTCAGACATGGGTCTGGTGTGAGTAAACGGGTTAAAATTGTTTAACTTCAAAACCTTTTGAAAACAAAGGTATCACGTAAGACTTCCCACACATAAACATGGAAAAGTTTTTACCTTACGCTAACCAAAACATTTGATAGGAAATCCAGTTATATTATAATAGGGTCTAGGGTTTTCAAGAAAAATACAGAAATAGCTGAAATGCTTACATCTCACATTCCAACATAGTTGGGCACAACTAATACGTACGGCACTTATTGGAGTTTGGATTCCATACAATGGCAGGGCTACTGGGGTACCGCCCGTCACAGTACGTGGCCTAGATCACCGTACCGAGGAGTACGCCCGCTCCCCTGCAACACAAAGCCGGAACCATCCCTTACTGGATAATTCCGAACAAGATAACCCCGTAGTTGGTGCGACCAACCACACACTAAGCCGAATAAAAAGAAAAGGGACCTCTAGACAGGGATCTATCTTGCTCTCAGTGGGTGCTACCCACGAAGCCTTGCTGCACCTCCCCTGTTTTAGCCATTCCCGGTTGATGAGCTTGAGGATACGATTACCTTTAATCAGAACATATCAGTTAGAATGCTCATCGTCCGCCTGACGATGTGCTGAAAGCATTCAATCCATATAAGTTCGTTCCGGGTTCGAACGAAACCGAAGGCATTATCTCGTTACACTCGTTTTGGAATCACCCTCAGAGTTAACGACAATAACCCTTGTACTCTGAATCTTCATCTTCACTTGAGATTCTCGACCTATCGTAAATTTGGATCGATGTGGTATTCGGGTCTCCAGACCTGGAATACCGGTATACAGACACCCGATCCCGGTCTCATCGAAATCCAAAACGTATCTTTTAAGGCCAAGTTGTTTAAAGGTTTAAACATTTAAACTTATATTCTGAATGATATAAACAGATAGATAAATAACATTATCACAATAGATAATTCATATCAACATTCATCTCACAAAGCAGCATATATCATATATATATCAGAGACATACAAATCATCCAATATCAACCAATCACCCAATATCAATCATCTATAAGCAGAATTGATTAACTCCAAATCAATTAAATTAACCTTTAATTAAATTAATTTCTACCCTTTAATTACTTGGATTACCATAATCCTGCTTACTATCATTAATTAATTATAAATTAATTAATTAAACATCTTAATGATCTTCCTTAATTAATCTTCTTTGATTAATTATCTTTAATTACATCAAGTAATTATCCTTAACCATATACAGTAATTAACTTTAAATTACTATCATTAATTACATCATTTATCATATTAATTAATGATCACTAATTACTTCCTTAATTAATTATTCTCTTTTAATTAATTACCTTAACTAGTAATTAACCACATTATTACTTAACTTTAATCCTTTAATTAATTAATTACTCTTTAATTAATTAATTTCAAATCAATTATATTAATTACCCTTTAATTTATAACATCAAGTGATTAACTCTTTTTATCACTTCCATTTAATTACTTACATAAGTAATTTCTCTTTTCTTAATTACATTCAGTAATTATCTATTAATTACTTTATTAATTAGTTACACTTAATTGATTCATAATTAAGTGATTATTTAAAATTTAAATAAATAATTAACTAATTATTTAAAATTAATTAAATAATTTATTAATTAACTTCTTATACTTCAAAATCCTTAATTAATTAAGAAAATCATTTATCTTAATTAATCTTTACTTATTAACAAACCATATAATCGAGTATTCTTAAGTCCATATCAAAATAATTTAACCTTAATCATCATCACAATTTATTTATTTGAATTAATCAAATCTTTAAAGACAAATTATTCTATTTAGTTCTCAAAATTTTAACATTAACCTTATTTGAAAATAATGCATTTAGAAATCAATTAAAAATTAAAACACTTTAAATTTTCTAATTTTTTAACCTATTTATTTCAAATAGAATTTTAAAATTTTGTTTTACTTAAGAACAAAAACAATTTAAAACTTGAACTTGTTTTCTCTTTAAAAAAAATCTGGTTGCTTATCAAAAACAAACTCTCACAAATCTCGAACAAGAACCCGAGACAAACGCTAATTTCCTCGAGCCTAACTCGTCTCACTCGCGACCAAAACTGCTTCGAGTCGACTGCAAAACAACACGACATTATCCCGAGTCTTTCTCCCTTCTCGTATACTTCGAGTCATCAGGCAATATACACGATACTTCCCTGAGTTCCCCCTTCTTCCCCAAACCCAAACAATCCCAGATATATCCAAACGTGCACGTGCTCGTTCATCAGAGCGACATTGGCTCATCGCCGCCGATGCTCACAAGTCGCCGATCGCCTCCTCTAACAATTTCCTCCACCCAGATATTATCACGAACTCACACTCGAAATCAAGCTTTCAAAGATCAACTGGAAATCACCCCAACGACCAGAGCTACCACGAATCTCCGATGCCAACCACCAGAAATGATGAGATTCCGACCAGAGCATCTTCATCGATACATGCAACTATCCAAACACTCGCGATCATCTCTGTTTTCCCATGTCCATCACCCATACCTCACGAACATCATCATTCAAACTGGCTTCCGAACCCTAGTTCGATCGATCTCGAAAAATTCCCTCATCTGAAAAATCTACTCGCATTTTTCCTAACATCCATAACCCATCATCTAGCTTCGATCCAAATTTCGAATCAAAATATTGCATGGATAATCAGAAATCCACAAAATTCCCAATTTCGTATAATTCCCAAATTCATCTTAAATACATAATTAAAAATTATGAAATTAGTGTTAAAATTCGTGATTTCCTATCACGAATTCACCCATACAATCCAAATTAAAAATTGAATTCATAAATTTTTGACCCAATTTATATTTTCACTGTTCTTTATAAAATTTCGAGATGAATACTTAATATAAGTTCCAGGTCTTATTTTTAGGAGTTATACTACATGTTTCTGAACATTTTTCATTCACAAACCAAAGGCTAATAGTGACTAAATGATGAGAAGTTGGATTTTTAAAAGAATTTAAGCTCTGACAAAATCAACAGAGACTATATCTAACTATACAGGCATTCAAACATTCATATACAAACATGCATATAATTCAATTCAAGTATTTCAGATAACAGCATGATATTCATTCAAAATAACAATATGAAATCTAGGATTTAAAACTGTTTTTAAAAATAAGTTTACTCACCAGTTTATATCAGAGAACAGAGAATATATTCTGTTTCCTGGCTTTTCCAGATTTTTGAATTTCTTTTGTTTTTGCTTGTTGAATTTTAACTCTTGCTGTTGATCTTTGAAACTGATTTGTATTTGAGAAAATTTGAAACTGATGTTGCCTTTGATCTCCTTCCTCTGATTTTTATTTGAATTTCCAGTTTCCATTTGATTTACAGAGTTGTTTGCTTCCAGATTTTTATTTCCAGACTTTTTACTTCTTTAGATTTGATTCGAATTGTATTTAGTAGAGAGATGAAGAAAAGATAATCTTAAACTGAAAAATGAAAACAGATTTTTCTTCTTACATAAATTTTTACAACTTTAATTATCAAGGAGAAAAGAAAATAAAATAGATAAAGCCACTTGTCCTTTTAATTAGCTTACACATAGGTTTGCAAATTACAAATGTCTTTAAACTACCTTTAAAAACTTACAAGTGTACATTCTTATTTTAATTAATTTACTTAAGCTATACCTATGTATTTATAAAATATTTACATGTATATAAAATGTATTTATCTTTTATAAATAAGCTTTTAGATTTTAATAAATATACAAATGTGAGAAACAATTATTTAAAATAACTTATGCTTATATCAATTAAATATAACATACTTATATATGCTTGAGAAATTGAGTTTAACTCTCTATATATTTTTACAAACCCATTTTGACTTATATTTGAATATTAAAAGAAAAAAGATTATTAAAACAAATAAACTTCTTAATTTAAACCTTATTTAAACTTAAGCTTACATATATATTTTTAAATAAGAAATTATTCTTGTTACTTAGATTATAAATATCATTTTCAAAAGTACTAAGTCAAATCACAAATTTCCAAATTACAAATTATATATATATATATATATTAAAGTTTGGAAATACTTTATTAAATTCAAATTCAATATTCTTTTCATTCCAATATATGCAAATATATATATTCTAAATGAAAAATACTTTTAACATTAGCTTGATAATTATCATATTGAATTTAATACATAACTTCAAATAACAATATATATATACATATATATTATAATTTGATAACTTATCCTTTTATTAAATTAAAGACTCCTTATTTATAATATATATACCTATATATATACATTATAAATATAAACACTTATATTAGTTTTAGAAAGATAAATCTTCCCAATTAAAATTTTAGAAAAGATATTCCCAAATTAAAATGTTATTAGTTTTCAAAAGAAATAAACTTGCCAATTAAAATATTATTAACCTTTTAAAATGAATAAACTTGTCAATTTTATAAAATAAAATCAACAAATCAATTTAATTATTAATAATGATTATTAAATTGACATTGCCAAATTTCAGGGATATCACATTCCTCCCCCCTTAAAATAATTTCGTCCCCGAAATTTAAAAGCAAAGATAATTTAATAACCCAAATTTTTTTTTAAATTTTAAACAGCAACCATATAAATCAATCATATTCTAACAACCATAGCAATCAATTTAATCAAACAAATTTAACTATCCAGTCAAAAATTCTGGATAGAATTTCCTCGAGTTTCCCCAAGTATATATATACCGGGATACTCGTTCTACAGGATCTTAACTAACTATCTACAAAAATCTAGAACTCCTTCCTATCTAGATTACAAATCTGAACAAAATATCAGACTAAACTCAAAACCATCTCAACTTCCAAATCCTTCCGAATTGCTGATTCCATCCCTCGATGAATCATACACATATTCCTCAGAGATATGTGAAATAAAATGAATTCCAGTTATCCGAACTGGCCATTCAATTCTGGGGATCAAAATCTAATCTCCAGAGAACACAGAAAAATCTCATAATACTTCCGGAGTTTACTTTCCAATTTTTCCAAATCTTATATCTCCTTTAATCGGAGAAAACTTAAGTAATATCCCAAATTTCAACTTCAATTTCCAAATTCCATCAATTCTTAACTGCATAACTCTCCTGACAATCCTGAGTCACTTCATCCTTCCTGATCAGCTTAACTCTTGCTGATGCTTCCTGAAATAATCTAGACCAACATCAAACCAATTTCCGGATCCTTCTCAACAAAATGGTTTCCCAAAAATCACCGAAATCCAGAACACAACTCTACTCCACAACATTAGAGCATTTCGAACTACTTCTCCTATCTGGAATAGCCAAACAGTTGCACTTGACAACCTTACCTCCAAATCCTGAAAAATTCTTCATACTTAGAGATACACTTGAATTTCCTATAGAAATCCTCTACTCCAAGAAAATTGCAACTCCCGGTCGCTTCCACTCTAGAATATCTGCTATCTTGCTTTCGCTGCACAACTCTGATCTGGAACAGATGAGAATGCCATCGGAGAAACTCGAGCACAAACTTGATCATCCACAGTTTACCAAACCATAAAATCTTAGTTAACCCTTCCACTTGGTCAAAAACATCCCAGTAGAATTCCCTTCAGAAAATTAGGTGTGATCAATTCCTCTCCAAAGAATCCTGAGCCGCTTCACCAAATTCTTCTCTCGGAGACA
This sequence comes from Allium fistulosum, assembly GCA_030737815.1. Classification (NCBI taxonomy): domain Eukaryota; kingdom Viridiplantae; phylum Streptophyta; class Magnoliopsida; order Asparagales; family Amaryllidaceae; genus Allium; species Allium fistulosum. Next base: position 245,695,322 of record CM060902.1, read on the forward strand.
TCCTTCTATTAAGCTGAACCATCGGTAACTCCACGAATCAAGTCGATACGGAATCTCAATCTCCAATAATACCAAGAGAATACTCAAATAATCGCAAGTCACTTTTGCGATCCTACCTAGTTCGGATTCCAAAGATACTGTTCTCTCTTTACCAATTAAAACAGCCTTAAGCTTTTCCAAACAAGGTTAACCCTTCAAGAAAAAACTTCACCATCTACTCGGACTGCTGATAGAAGAACCACAAAGATTCCGGAACCATCGTAGAAACGAACCATACTGCTGCATCCAAACTCTATCTCGACAGCACACCGAACACTCCGAGCTGCACTGCTATCACAGCTAACCAAGAACTTCTAATCCAAAGGCTTCTCAACTAAAACCATTAACTAACTTCACAACGGACCTCCGAGATGGCAGTCATTCCAAAAGAAACTCGGCTCCAAACCAAACGCCAACAACTTACTCTTCTTAAGGGAACAATGAGACCATGTCCGAAGAAACAATTAATCGACCTTAGTCCCATACTTCAAATTAGACAAAACTCTCTTACTCGATATCAGAGAATTCCTATACAGTCGAGTCTTTCCTGCGGTAGACATCAACTGTTCCTCCAATACCTTCTTAATCTTGTTCCAAAAAGAAAATCTCCTTCGGGAACATCCATAGATACTGCGTCTTATCACACAACTGCTCCTTCCTGAAGTCGCCAAGCTACCATCACTTACTTCTGCACAACTGATAGATTCAACTCTAGAAAATCTGCTCACCCGAGCTCAACCAATCTTACATTCCAATAATGGACTCCGAATCTTGAAAAGGATTTTCTTCAGAGATCCGAGACATCCTTACTCCATACTGCCAACTTACTCGAGACGATATTGGGTTTACAGTCTCGATAGATACTTCCAACCTCAAACATTCAAACTCCAACTATTGGTAATTGTGTTACACACACTACCACCTTATCTACCTTTATAACTTATATTGGAAAACCCGAACAGGTAACCCAATAAATAGGTAGAAATACATAAATATATATTTTTAAAATGATACTTTTTATATAGAAATTATTTCTGGGTAGAATTATTTCATCTACCTCTTTAAAAAAAATATTGTGTCCGTTGGCCTGGTTCAAGTGTTTAGAGATCCCTATCAATAACGTTAGCTACTCGTATTGACCAGAATCCATATACCACTCAACCGATCAATTAACACAATATAAAATCATTTTTATATAACTAACAATTACGCGCTCTCAAGATAGACATCACTTCAGAGCCTAGGTATTCACTCAACCTAGTGTTCTGATATTCACTTAACCAAAAGCTTAGGCATTCGCTCAACCTATGCTCTGATACCAACTGTAACGACCCGACTTTTTCTCCATAGAAAATCGGATCATTATGAAGAAAGAAAGGGGTAGAAAATAGAAAAGAAGAGAAGAAAGAAAGAAACAACAACAACGATCTCACAGCGGGACGAATAAATCATATTAATAACATAAACTATTACATAGTATACAACAATTTACAGAGTTACACAGCATATACATCACTTACTAGACAGTTATAAACATCTGTCTAGACATTACAACTCAAATACAAGACAAGACACTATCACAGATATCAACACAGCGGAATACTATATCTCGAACGCCGAAGCCTCCTGCTCCATTGCTCCTCCAGAATATTCGTCAAAGCTAAACCTGAATCCCTTGGCTACTCGTAAAAATTTGAGTACCCAAGAGTTTATAAAATAGAAATAAATACTTGGGTCAGACATGGGTCTGGTGTGAGTAAACGGGTTAAAATTGTTTAACTTCAAAACCTTTTGAAAACAAAGGTATCACGTAAGACTTCCCACACATAAACATGGAAAAGTTTTTACCTTACGCTAACCAAAACATTTGATAGGAAATCCAGTTATATTATAATAGGGTCTAGGGTTTTCAAGAAAAATACAGAAATAGCTGAAATGCTTACATCTCACATTCCAACATAGTTGGGCACAACTAATACGTACGGCACTTATTGGAGTTTGGATTCCATACAATGGCAGGGCTACTGGGGTACCGCCCGTCACAGTACGTGGCCTAGATCACCGTACCGAGGAGTACGCCCGCCCCCCTGCAACACAAAGCCGGAACCATCCCTTACTGGATAATTCCGAACAAGATAACCCCGTAGTTGGCGCGACCAACCACACACTAAGCCGAATAAAAAGAAAAGGGACCTCTAGACAGGGATCTATCTTGCTCTCAGTGGGTGCTACCCACGAAGCCTTGCTGCACCTCCCCTGTTTTAGCCATTCCCGGTTGATGAGCTTGAGGTTACGATTACCTTTAATCAGAACATATCACTTAGAATGCTCATCGTCCGCCTGACGATGTGCTGAAAGCATTCAATCCATATAAGTTCGTTCCGGGTTCGAACGAAACCGAAGGCATTATCTCGTTACACTCGTTTTGGAATCACCCTCAGAGTTAACGACAATAACCCTTGTACTCTGAATCTTCATCTTCACTTGAGATTCTCGACCTATCGTAAATTTGGATCGATGTGGTATTCGGGTCTCCAGACCTGGAATACCGGTATACGGAAACCCGATCCCGGTCTCATCGAAATCCAAAACGTATCTTTTAAGGCCAAGTTGTTTAAAGGTTTAAACATTTAAACTTATATTCTGAATGATATAAACAGATAGATAAATAACATTATCACAATAGATAATTCATATCAACATTCATCTCACAAAGCAGCATATATCATATATATATCAGAGACATACAAATCATCCAATATCAACCAATCACCCAATATCAATCATCTATAAGCAGAATTGATTAACTCCAAATCAATTAAATTAACCTTTAATTAAATTAATTTCTACCCTTTAATTACTTGGATTACCATAATCCTGCTTACTATCATTAATTAATTATAAATTAATTAATTAAACATCTTAATGATCTTCCTTAATTAATCTTCTTTGATTAATTATCTTTAATTACATCAAGTAATTATCCTTAACCATATACAGTAATTAACTTTAAATTACTATCATTAATTACATCATTTATCATATTAATTAATGATCACTAATTACTTCCTTAATTAATTATTCTCTTTTAATTAATTACCTTAACTAGTAATTAACCACATTATTACTTAACTTTAATCCTTTAATTAATTAATTACTCTTTAATTAATTAATTTCAAATCAATTATATTAATTACCCTTTAATTTATAACATCAAGTGATTAACTCTTTTTATCACTTCCATTTAATTACTTACATAAGTAATTTCTCTTTTCTTAATTACATTCAGTAATTATCTATTAATTACTTTATTAATTAGTTACACTTAATTGATTCATAATTAAGTGATTATTTAAAATTTAAATAAACAATTAACTAATTATTTAAAATTAATTAAATAATTTATTAATTAACTTCTTATACTTCAAAATCCTTAATTAATTAAGAAAATCATTTATCTTAATTAATCTTTACTTATTAACAAACCATATAATCGAGTATTCTTAAGTCCATATCAAAATAATTTAACCTTAATCATCATCACAATTTATTTATTTGAATTAATCAAATCTTTAAAGACAAATTATTCTATTTAGTTCTCAAAATTTTAACATTAACCTTATTTGAAAATAATGCATTTAGAAATCAATTAAAAATTAAAACACTTTAAATTTTCTAATTTTTTAACCTATTTATTTCAAATAGAATTTTAAAATTTTGTTTTACTTAAGAACAAAAACAATTTAAAACTTGAACTTGTTTTCTCTTTAAAAAAAATCTGGTTGCTTATCAAAAACAAACTCTCACAAATCTCGAACAAGAACCCGAGACAAACGCTAATTTCCTCGAGCCTAACTCGTCTCACTCGCGACCAAAACTGCTTCGAGTCGACTGCAAAACAACACGACATTATCCCGAGTCTTTCTCCCTTCTCGTATACTTCGAGTCATCAGGCAATATACACGATACTTCCCTGAGTTCCCCCTTCTTCCCCAAACCCAAACAATCCCAGATATATCCAAACGTGCACGTGCTCGTTCATCAGAGCGACATTGGCTCATCGCCGCCGATGCTCACAAGTCGCCGATCGCCTCCTCTAACAATTTCCTCCACCCAGATATTATCACGAACTCACACTCGAAATCAAGCTTTCAAAGATCAACTGGAAATCACCCCAACGACCAGAGCTACCACGAATCTCCGATGCCAACCACCAGAAATGATGAGATTCCGACCAGAGCATCTTCATCGATACATGCAACTATCCAAACACTCGCGATCATCTCTGTTTTCCCATGTCCATCACCCATACCTCACGAACATCATCATTCAAACTGGCTTCCGAACCCTAGTTCGATCGATCTCGAAAAATTCCCTCATCTGAAAAATCTACTCGCATTTTTCCTAACATCCATAACCCATCATCTAGCTTCGATCCAAATTTCGAATCAAAATATTGCATGGATAATCAGAAATCCACAAAATTCCCAATTTCGTATAATTCCCAAATTCATCTTAAATACATAATTAAAAATTATGAAATTAGTGTTAAAATTCGTGATTTCCTATCACGAATTCACCCATACAATCCAAATTAAAAATTGAATTCATAAATTTTTGACCCAATTTATATTTTCACTGTTCTTTATAAAATTTCGAGATGAATACTTAATATAAGTTCCAGGTCTTATTTTTAGGAGTTATACTACATGTTTCTGAACATTTTTCATTCACAAACCAAAGGCTAATAGTGACTAAATGATGAGAAGTTGGATTTTTAAAAGAATTTAAGCTCTGACAAAATCAACAGAGACTATATCTAACTATACAGGCATTCAAACATTCATATACAAACATGCATATAATTCAATTCAAGTATTTCAGATAACAGCATGATATTCATTCAAAATAACAATATGAAATCTAGGATTTAAAACTGTTTTTAAAAATAAGTTTACTCACCAGTTTATATCAGAGAACAGAGAATATATTCTGTTTCCTGGCTTTTCCAGATTTTTGAATTTCTTTTGTTTTTGCTTGTTGAATTTTAACTCTTGCTGTTGATCTTTGAAACTGATTTGTATTTGAGAAAATTTGAAACTGATGTTGCCTTTGATCTCCTTCCTCTGATTTTTATTTGAATTTCCAGTTTCCATTTGATTTACAGAGTTGTTTGCTTCCAGATTTTTATTTCCAGACTTTTTACTTCTTTAGATTTGATTCGAATTGTATTTAGTAGAGAGATGAAGAAAAGATAATCTTAAACTGAAAAATGAAAACAGATTTTTCTTCTTACATAAATTTTTACAACTTTAATTATCAAGGAGAAAAGAAAATAAAATAGATAAAGCCACTTGTCCTTTTAATTAGCTTACACATAGGTTTGCAAATTACAAATGTCTTTAAACTACCTTTAAAAACTTACAAGTGTACATTCTTATTTTAATTAATTTACTTAAGCTATACCTATGTATTTATAAAATATTTACATGTATATAAAATGTATTTATCTTTTATAAATAAGCTTTTAGATTTTAATAAATATACAAATGTGAGAAACAATTATTTAAAATAACTTATGCTTATATCAATTAAATATAACATACTTATATATGCTTGAGAAATTGAGTTTAACTCTCTATATATTTTTACAAACCCATTTTGACTTATATTTGAATATTAAAAGAAAAAAGATTATTAAAACAAATAAACTTCTTAATTTAAACCTTATTTAAACTTAAGCTTACATATATATTTTTAAATAAGAAATTATTCTTGTTACTTAGATTATAAATATCATTTTCAAAAGTATTAAGTCAAATCACAAATTTCCAAATTACAAATTATATATATATATATATTAAAGTTTGGAAATACTTTATTAAATTCAAATTCAATATTCTTTTCATTCCAATATATGCAAATATATATATTCTAAATGAAAAATACTTTTAACATTAGCTTGATAATTATCATATTGAATTTAATACATAACTTCAAATAACAATATATATATACATATATATTATAATTTGATAACTTATCCTTTTATTAAATTAAAGACTCCTTATTTATAATATATATACCTATATATATACATTATAAATATAAACACTTATATTAGTTTTAGAAAGATAAATCTTCCCAATTAAAATTTTAGAAAAGATATTCCCAAATTAAAATGTTATTAGTTTTCAAAAGAAATAAACTTGCCAATTAAAATATTATTAACCTTTTAAAATGAATAAACTTGTCAATTTTATAAAATAAAATCAACAAATCAATTTAATTATTAATAATGATTATTAAATTGATATTGCCAAATTTCAGGGATATCACAAAATGGTTGCTAAAACGTATGGAATGAGGGAGCAGGAATTCAGAGTTGAATAAAAAGAAAAAAGGTAGCATGAGTTAAAAAGAAATTAAGGCGAGCTTCACAAAATAATAGATTGAAGTTAGTAGAAACAAATGTAATTGTCATCTTTTGTAACTAGGCATGAGAGAAATATTTAAATTAATTATAATGACAACTTCTCTCTTTTTTTTCCTTTCATTGTAGGAGCTGAGTTTTTAAGCAACATAACTAGACCTACAAATAGAAAATGGAACCATGGAACAAATCGACATTGGAAGAAAAGTCACTATCTCTCAAAGCTCAACCACCATGGTCGCAGATGCTGCAACCAAGGATGAAATTCAAGCAAGAATCGGTCATATGAAAAAGGATCTTGCAGAGACTGACTCAGTTTACTACTGAGTTATGATTTTGATTTAAGGTTTGCCGAAATTGATTGTTGTATTGGATTGTCTATGGATTCATGATCAACTAAAGTGGATTTCTGAATCTTCCAATTGAAAGATTATTGGATGCCTTCTTCAAGTTAGAAAAGAAATCAAGGTAGTTATCTAATTCTCCATGCTAATTTTCTTCTTCTTCTGGCATGAATAAAGATAACATGGAGAGGAGAGTAAGAATGAGCTGAGCATTTGTTGGATTTTGATCCCAATACTAAATTTTTTGTAGGAATAAAATAGAATAAAATACATGATTCAGATAAAATGATGGCACCGATATGAAATTTGTGTATCTTTGATTGAGACAAATAAACTGAATCGGTAAGCTTTTATAGTTTTCTATTTCCTCACCATCTTCATTTTTTATATTACTGTTTGTTTTGTACATATTGTTGCCTCTTTGAATGTGATGAATATTAGTGCCTTCAGAAAAACAAAGGGGGCACATTATATATTTTTATATAAAAAAATAAAAGCTACCAATATGTGCGGTAGGAGTCTAAATGTAATTGAACTTCCCACAAAGGAAATTTCAAAAACAGAAAATAACCATAAAATCAACAGTGATAGGTTGCTGTAATTATAAATAAGCAGAAATACAACAATAATAAAATATTTATCATGGTGAATAAGATTGAAAATAGTTGGATATGGATTAATGTGAAATAGTACCTGCATTTTATGAACAGAGGCAAGTTAGTGTGCATGCATGTGCAAAAAATTGCATGACTATTGAAACCTGGAACTGTAGGTAACATTGTATTGTAATAGAAGAATGCTAGCGTCACTCGCCTTCATGCGACTGTACCTACACATGCTTTCTTATTGGCTGCCATATTCAAGGTGGAACCCACTAAATAGTATGGAAAAATAAAAAAATGCTTGGCCAATGGCATAGCGCGAGTATAAGCGATTGTGCATATGAAGAAACTGTCTTTAGAATTACTCTTTGTAATTTATAAATATCACACACACGCAACCCACACCGAACACGCACAACAGACTTGCCAAGTCGTACACGTATACTAGCCTCACACACCCAGAAAAACCCACGATACACACACACGAGACTAATGTAAAACTGACATGCAAAGGTTATATCCATGTGATTGATGCATGAAATGCCGTGTGCAAACTAATTAAGCTGCAAGCTGAAGTGATGGTGTGAGCAAATTGAATTGATGAACAGGTGCATGTCTCGATGCTGCTGGAACTGCGATGCTGGCCAAACTGATGTTGTATGCAAACAGAACTTCGATGCTGATCAAATTGGGTGACTATATAGAACAATGTACTAGAGGTTGAGTTAGTGATGATGACTCTGCTATGCTAGCTAAACAGGTGCTGGATGAAAATTTGGAATGTATTAATTATGGTAATAGTTTATTTTTTCTTTTTATCATTCTTCATTCCAACTTACTGATTTCTACTGTTTTTTTTTTCAATGACACTTCGAATCGTGTTTAATCTTTCGGAGTACAATTGACAAGCACCACTGCCAATAAATCATTTACAAATTTATTTACAACAGAGCAGCATGGTTCTCAACGCCACTGATGTTAAAGTTGCCTTTATAAACTTCTTTATAGTTAAAAGAACATTAACAAAGAATACCAATATGCTGCTACTATTGAAGTAGCAAGAAACTTTGAAGGATAAATTAACACATATTTGTAAACATAATACTACATCCATCTCAAATATCAAGTAAATTCTATACCTTTGATTTTTGAATGCAATTTTTTTTATCGATAAAATCTCACGTCTTCCTTTCATGAAATTTTCAGTAACTTATATTACCTTTGAGCTGCAATGTGTATTTGAAGATGCTTCAGGCTTTTGGAGGGTTTGATCTAGAGGCATTTGAAGTTGCTGCAAGTTGTTGGCCTGAAAGGGATGGAAAGTTGATTTGGAGTGCACGTGCTGAAGGGTTTCAATAATGCAAGTTGATGGACATGTGTTCCTTTTGGGGGATAGATAGATGAAGAGTTATTGTCGGACCCTTGAGCTCGATTGCTTGCTGTGATGAATGTGGTAGTACAGATTGTAGTATTTGAAGCTCTAGCAAGGTGGTAGTACCCTTGCATTATCTAGAGCTCTGACATGGCTGCAAAAAAAAGATCGTTAGGCTTTAACCTTTAATAAAACCTTTAATATATTATTACTCTCTAACCTGTTTTAGTTTTATTATTTGAATAGTGATAGGACAAAAGAAGTTGAAGAAGTGTCACTCTATAGAAGACAAATAATAAAACTAAAAGCCGCAGAAGGAGATATGTGCAAATCATTGATGCAATTTTAAGGGTTTTCAATTTGTCTATTATTATTGATATGCTCTACAAGTTGGTGTATTACCATTATGTTATTGAAGTTTAATTTTATGTTTATTACAGGTTCAGTTACGGTGTAAAAGAGATGATGTGGCATGACTTATGTACCTTAAATTGCACACGGAAGTGGTGGTTCTTATTTACAAAGTTTATTCTCTTACAATAAGTTGGTATTATACAAGATTTACTAAGTCAATGTTATTCAACTATATTTACTTTTCATTGTTTAAGTGCAAAAATAGGTGTACCCTCTCCAGTTTATGTACGTTGCTTATTTACTATAATCTTGATTTTTATTTTATTCTCTCTGAAAATTTTATTTTTATTCTCTGCAAATTTATTTTGTTTCAAGATTGAAGAAATTAGCAACAAAGAACAGTGATATTACATGTTTAATGGATTTGAATAGATATATAAGAAACCATGATATGTCTGTTGAGCTTTCAGTTAATAATACAGGGTTGAAATTTGTGTTTTAACATGATAATGATATTGAATTGATAAAGTTTTATTGATCTACCGTATGCTTTTCCCATCAAATAGTGAGGTTGACAAATTAAAAGAGAGGGTAAATTAAGTAAAATGGTTATATTACCATTAGCACCATTTTTAACTTTGTAATGTAAGAGTATCCTAGGTTGACTGATTTGATTATATATTTTAAGTTCTACATGGATTCAATTTATTTTGCAACAAAGATAATTTAACGTACATTTTCAATCATGAACGTACATTTTAAAAGCTTCTTCAAACTCTTCCTACTAAAATAACTACTTCTTCTGCTTCCTTACCACCGCCTCCTGCTCAACAGTATCATAATTGTAACAAAGATAAAATACGTCACTTTTTTCTTTGCACACGTCCAACGGACGTGCCACCATACTTGTATATATAATATGTTTCAAAATATTTATTTAAAATTTATATTAATATTTAGAAATTAGATTTTGTAATAAATTTAATAAATTAAGGTCGGGAAGATAAATTGAAATTAATTTATAATTTAATTTGTTTTAAAAATTTAAGTCAAATAAGAATTCATTGAACTGATTGATTTTGAGATTCTAAAGATATGATTTGATAACTTGAAAACTTTATTTTGATTAAAAGTGATTAAATGAGTATTTCTAGTTTAAATAAAATAAAATTTGAATATTTAATTTTGATTTAAACTTGTAAATTTGAGATTTTATTTAAATGAATATAAAAGTGATTAAGTGAATAATTTTCAAATTAAACATAATTGAAGTTAGATATTTAAATTTTAATTTTGATTTAAAATTTGTAATTTGGGATTTATTTAAATATTTATAAAAGTGGATTTGATAAAATGACCACGGTGTGAAAATAAGCGTTTGGTTGTTAAAGAGACCGGGATCGGATATTGTCATTGTAACGACCACGACTTTCTCTCCATAGAAAGTCGTATCGCTAATAAGAAAGAAAGGGGTGAGAAATAGAAAAGAAGAGAAAGAGAAAGAAAACAACACAAATACTCACAGCGGAAACGGAACAAAATATAATATATCATATAACTATTACATAGTATCATATACATCTATCAGAGTTACACAGATTACACATCATATACTAGACAGTTATAAACATCTGTCTAGTTATTACAACTCAATACAAAACAAAGATCTAAACAAGATCAACACAGCGGAAACTACTATCTATATCTACAACGCTGAAGCCTCCTGCTCCATTGCTCCTCCACAATTCGTCAAGGCTAACCTGAATCCCTTGGCTACTCGTAAAAATTTGAGTACCCAAGAGTTTATAAAACAGAAATAAACAACTTGGGTCAGACATGGGTCTGGTGTGAGTAACAGGTTAAACTTGTTTAACTTCAAAACCTTTTGAAAGAAAAGGTATCACGTAAGACTTCCCACACATAAACATGGGTAAGTTTTTACCTTACGCTAACCAAAACATTTGATAGGAAATTTGATTGTATTATAATAGGGTCTAGGGTTTTCAAGTAAAATACAGAAATAGCTGAAATGCTTACATCTCACATTCCAACATAGTTGGGCACAACTAATACGTACGGCACTTATTGGAGTTTGGATTCCATACAATGGCAGGGCTACTGGGGTACCGCCCGTCACAGTACGTGGCCTAGATCACCGTACCGAGGATCACTCCCAATCCCCTACAACACAAGGCCGGAACATCCCTTACTGGATAATTCCCGCACAAGATACCTCACGGTTGGGATCAGCAACCGCACCACTAAGCCGAAATAAGAAGGGACTTCTAGACAGAGGTAATCTTGTCCTACTTGGGTGCTACCCACTAACCTTGCTGCACCTCCCCTGTTTTAGCCATTCCCGGTTTGTGAGGCTTGAGGTCACGATTACCTTTAAATAGAACACATCTATCTTAGAATGCTCATCGTCCACCTGACGATGTGCTGAAAGCATTCAATCCATATAAGTTCGTTCCGGGTTCGAACGAAACCGAAGGCATTATCTCGTTACACTCGTTTTGGAATCACCCTCAGAGTTAACGACAATAACCCTTGCACTCTGAATCTTCATCTTCACTTGATTCACGACCTATCGTAAATTTGGATCGATGTGGTATTCGGGTCTCCAGACCTGGAAATCCGGTATACGGAAACCCGATCCCGGTCTCATCGAAATCCAAAACGTATCTTTTAAGGCCAAGTTGTTTTAAGGTTAAAACAATTCAATTCTTATCTATACTACACACAGATAGATAATTTACAATAGATAATCCATATTATCATCCAAACAGATAATTCATATTATCATTTCAATCCAACCAAACATCCATATCACAGATCAACACATATCTCATAAGAGATATCAAACAATGCAAAGCATTCAATATTATTTAACCATCCATAAGTAATGATTTATATCATCTCTAATTAATTTAAAATAAATTAAATTAATTACTTCATTCTATAAATCCTGCTTACTTAACTATTAATTAATTATAAAATAATTAATTAATTATCCTCTAATTATTCATTTCAATTAATCATCCTTGATTTATTATCTTTTAATTACATTCAAGTAATTAGCCTTAAATTAATTTCACAAATTAATTATCCTTAATCAAATATAGTAATTAACCTTTAATTATTTCATTAATTAATTAACTATAATTAATTACATTAATTCTTAATTAATTACATTAATTAATTACTTTTTAATTACTTATTATTTGATTAATTAGTCTTAATTAATCACCTTTTAATTACATCATTAACTATATTTAATTAATGATTTCTTAATTTCTTCTTTAATTAATTACTCCATTTAAATTAATTACATTTAATAAATAAATCTTTAATTAGTCACATTTATTTATCACCTTTGATTAATCTCATTCAGTAATTAACTTCCCTTAATTACTTCATTTTATAAATTAATTATTCCTTAATTAATTATCTTTAATTAATCCCTTGATTAATTTCAAAGTAATTTAATCCCAATTTCTTTCATCCTTAAATCATCTTTCCTTAATTACTTCCAGTAATTATCATTAATTATTTTACTAAAGAATTATACTCCATTAATTACATTAAGTAATTATTTATCATATCATCAAGTGTTTAAATTAATTAAACTTAATTAATTAACTTAAACAAATTTCATTTAAACTTAATTAATTACATTGAGTAATTAATTCCTTAATTACTTCCATTAATTAACTCTAATTACTTCATTAAATAATTATCCTTTATTCATTAATTAACCACTAATTACTTATACTAAGTAATTATCCTTTATTAATCACCTCCATTAATTAATCACATTAATTAATTTCACCTTAATTAATCACATTTATTAATTAATTAACCTTAATTTATCACATTAATTATCCTTAATTAATCCTATTAATTTTCCTTAATTAATTATCTAAGTAATTAATTCTTAATTACCTTTATAATTACCCAATTATCATTATCATATAAATTTTTAACATTTATCATTAATTAATTTACTTAGTTAAGTTTTTAAAATAAAATAAATAAACATTTAACTTAACAAATTAAAGTTAACAAATTATAACTTCCTTCAATCAAATTATTTTAAACAATTATAAAAGTTCAAACTAGATTCAATTTAAAATTTAAACTTGCTTTTTATAAAACTTTTTTAAAAACTGTTTATAACTTGCTTTGGGTCCAACCCGATCTTCACGCGAGATCTACTCGAGTTTCTCCTTTTCTTTTATTTCAAAAACTTAGTTAAAATTTTTAAATTTTTTTAAAACTATAACAACTAAACTGTTAATAGCTAAACATTTCAAACTACACGAGTTCTACACTCCAGATTCCCGAGCTCAACTCGAGTATTCCACTCCTCCCACTGCTTCGAGAAAACCCACGAAAAACTCGAACTCGACCGAGCATTTCTTCTTCTTCCCCAAACTATACTATCTCTTCCAGATATACAACGTGCACACGTGCACGTGCACGCAAGTTCGCCAGTGCTCAGACCAACATCGACGCCTTCGCCAAGTCGACAACCATCCCCCTGACTCACCTGGCCACCCAGACCACCGATATCACCATCGAAACGAAATCGAACCCATCGTTCGAAAAACTGGAACAATACCGATCACCTAAAAACGCCTCGCTCCGACCATCTCAACCACCTGACGCCACGCAACCACAATTGAAGCTTCGTCAACCTCCCCTGCTTCAATTCCCCTAGGTCTCGTTCCACTCGATGCATCGATGACCACGAATTAGCCTCACATCTCTCGACGTTCAAATCCTGACATTAAACCCTAGTTCGTCGTCGCTGAGTCGCCACGTCCATCGATAAATCAAATCCTTATTTTTCCTGTAATCTCCAACATGCCAGCTTTCACCACGAACAATCACGACTTCCCAATCATCGTTGATCAACGGAAATTGATGAAAATACATTTCCCGTTCATCTCGAGATATCTCTCCAACTATTTACTTAAAAATCATGATTTCTTTACCTAAATTCATAATTTGCCAATACAAATCACATTATGAAATCAAATCACGAAATTAAAACAATCGATTTTTCTGTTATAAATAGATTTCTCTGTAACATTCTATTTTCTAAAAAAAATTCTAAATATTTCTTCTTGGAACTATTTTTAAAAATGAAATTATAATGTTATAATCATTTTCTTTTTAAAGATCAAAGCTTGAATTTTTCTGTATAGGCAGATATGAATTTTTATGTATTATTCATGGGCCTGTGAACACAACAGTGACAAGCATACATATACACAACCATGTATACAATATATAATGTAATTCAACTATAATTCAGGTAAAATCATCCATGCAAACCAAACTTAATTTGTTGAATACTAATCTCTATAAAAGATTAGATGAGGGGATTAGAAATTTTGCTTTAAATTTAACTCTGTAACTTAAACAGAGAGGATACAAACATATACATGCACACAGGGTTCTCCATATTCAAGTACACATATATTCAAATTTAAGATAAACATGCATACATATTTCAAACATAAATGACAATTTTACTTTAAACATTTTACCACATAAACCCAAATTTAACTGTTTTTAAATCTAAGTTTACTCACCTTTTTAAAGAAGAACAGAGCAACTTTGTTTTTGAAAACAGCTTCAAACTTTAAACTGGAGTTGCTGGAATTTGTAAAAACTCGAGAACTTGAATTTGTCTTCGATTTGAAAACTGAAATGCTATTGCTTCTTTAAAAACTGGAATGCATGTTGCTGAGACTTGATGAAGAGATGAGACAGTTTTGATTTAAGTTGGAGAAAATGCTTGCAGACTTGTTATTCTCAGGTTTGAAGAAAATAGTCTACAAGCTTTGATTTTTGATCTTTCTAATGGTTACAGGGATTTTTTTTTGAAGTTGAAAATGAATTACAGGTTGATGTTTTTGTCCAGAATCATGTTTTCTGGTTTTAGAGGAGTTGTTGAATTTCAGATTTATTTTTCTTAGCTTTAGGTTTGAAGAAAATGATAGAAAAGAATTGAAGGAAAGAAAGAACATGTATTTATAAGAGCTGAAATGATTTATAAAAATAAAAGAAATTAAAATTAAAACTTGACATTTGTCAAACCCTTGTTTATTAACTTAACACATGTTAAATGAAGTTTTTATATGCTTACACTTGTCTTTTAAGTATTTTATATTTACTTTAGCTATTAATAAAAAGCTTTTATAAATACTTATCTAAATACATATAAGAATTACTTTAAAAGAAAATAAAATAAAACCAATTATATATATAAATAAAAGCTTAAACAAATATTTTTAAAACCAAATATTTCAAAATATCCATCTTTTGAATTTCAAAGCTTAAATTCAAGTTCAAATTAAATTAAATTATAAGATTCAATTTAAAAGTTAACTTATATATATTTACATACTATTTATTAAAATAACAATTTCTTTTAGCATTTAAAATTCATACATATTAAAAATAATACATTATACTTATTATTTGAAATTAACATATTTTATAATTTAAACAAGAGATTATATTATCAAGAAATATTTTAAAAAAAATAAAACAAACCATTTTGTAAATCTTATTTATTTAAACTTAAGTTAAAAATATATCTTAACCAATTAAAAGATTTATCTAAAGTATATTTAAAACTAAAATGTTATTTATTTAAATAACTTTAAAAAGTCCAGATTAAACTAAATCTAAATATAAATTCCCAATTAATCAAAGCTTCTATTTACAATATATATAAATAAATATATATATTCAAATAGAAATATCTTATTAACTTTTAAAAGATAAAATCATCAATTAAATACTAATTTAATCAGATTATTAAATTAAATTCAAATCTTATTATCAAAGATTATCCATATCAATTTAATTATTCAACAGATTATTAAATTGATATTGTCAAAATTTCCGGGATATTACATTCCTCCCCCCTTAAAATAATTTCGTCCCCGAAATTTAAACAAAGGTAATTTAATAATCTTATTAAAGATTTAAATTCAAAACACAAGCATCTACTATCATCCATATGCTAGCAACCATAGCAACCAAATCATCCAATCAAACAATTTAACTATCTAGACTAAATTTTAGATAAAATTCTTCGAGTTTCCCCAAGTATATATATATACCGGGATACTCGCTCTACAAACAATCTAAACTACTAAGCTATAGATTTCCTACTCATCTAGATTTACAGAACTAAACAGAATATCAGACTACAGACGAGTCTGACTCAACTACCAAACTTCCCAAACTGCAGATTCTAAAACCAGAGATAGATCAAATACGTACTCCCTCAGAGATACGTAAAACTCAATGAATTCCAGTTATCCAAACTGACAATTCAACCAAGTAGACCAATTACTTATCGAAATCAGAACACAGACGAGATCCAAACACAACTCTACTCCACAACATCAGTAGATTCCAAACTTACTTCTCCTATCCAGAGATACACTCCAAACTGCTTTCGCTGCTCAATTCTGATCTGAAGTAGAACACAAGCACAGGCTAGACAACTCATTCCAGAAATAAGATTCACTGATCCATAAATAAAACTCAGATACTCCAGCAAAACTTGAGCTGTTCCACCAATTCCATCTCTAGGAAACATCCTTCCACTAGACTGAACCATCGGTATCACTCCTGGAATCCAGTCGATAAGAAAACTCAACCTTCAGATGCGGGCAAACTTCTGACTTCTCTGAAGACATCCATAAAAACTCTGACAACCCAAGAGAACACTCAGACAATCGCAAGTCACTTTTGCGATCAACCCATCCTAATTCCAAAGAAAAACTGTTCTTCTTTACCAATCAGAACAGCTCAACTTAACTATCCAATCCATCGAAGAAATGGATCCTCTTACTGCTTCTGAACTTCACTTCCAGAAAAACTGCTCATCCAGAAAACTTCCTGCCATCACAGAACACTCCGAGCTGCACTGCTGACACTGATGCTCTTATCCAAAGCTCTTCGAGAAAACTCGGACTCCAAACCAAACGCCAACAACTTACTCTTCTTAAGGGAAACAATGAGACCATGTCCGAAGAACAACTAATCGACCTTAGTCCCATACTTCCAAACAGATAAAACTCTCTTACTCGATATCAAAGAATTCCTATACAGCCGAGTCTTTCCTGCGGTAGACATCAACTGTTCCTCCAATACCTTCTTAATCTTGTTCCAAAAAAAAAAAATCTCCTTCGGGAACATCCATAGATACTGCGTCTCATCATACAGCTACTATTACCTGAGGTATCAAGGTACCATCACTCACTTCTGCCTCATCGACAGATCCAACTCTACTCATCCACACTTCAAAGATAAACTACGAACCATTACAGTTTCCTTCGGAGATCGATGAAATCCTTCACCACAGCAAAGCTTACTCGAGACGGTATTGGGTTTACAGTCTCGATATATACTTCCAACCTCAAACATTCAAACTCCAACTATTGGTAATTGTGTTACACACACTACCACCTTATCTACCTTTATAACTTATATTGGAAAACCCGAACAGGTAACCCAATAAATAGGTAGAAATACATAAATATATATATTTAAAATGATATATTTTTTTTATATAGAAATTATTTCTGGGTAAAATTATTTCATCTACCTCTTTAAAACAATATTGTGTCCGTTGGCCTGGTTCAAGTGTTTAGAGATCCCTATCAATAACGTTAGCTACTCGTATTGACCAGAATCCATATTCCACTCAACCGATCAATTAACACAATATAAAACCATTTTATATAACTAACAAATACGCGCTCTCATATAGACACCACTTCAGAGCCTAGGTATTCACTCAACCTACTGCTCTGATACCACTGTAACGACCACGACTTTCTCTCCATAGAAAGTCGTATCGCTAATAAGAAAGAAAGGGGTGAGAAATAGAAAAGAAGAGAAAGAGAAAGAAAACAACACAAATACTCACAGCGGAAACGGAACAAAATATAATATATCATATAACTATTACATAGTATCATATACATCTATCAGAGTTACACAGATTACACATCATATACTAGACAGTTATAAACATCTGTCTAGTTATTACAACTCAATACAAAACAAAGATCTAAACAAGATCAACACAGCGGAAACTACTATCTATATCTACAACGCTGAAGCCTCCTGCTCCATTGCTCCTCCACAATTCGTCAAGGCTAACCTGAATCCCTTGGCTACTCGTAAAAATTTGAGTACCCAAGAGTTTATAAAACAGAAATAAACAACTTGGGTCAGACATGGGTCTGGTGTGAGTAACAGGTTAAACTTGTTTAACTTCAAAACCTTTTGAAAGAAAAGGTATCACGTAAGACTTCCCACACATAAACATGGGTAAGTTTTTACCTTACGCTAACCAAAACATTTGATAGGAAATTTGATTGTATTATAATAGGGTCTAGGGTTTTCAAGTAAAATACAGAAATAGCTGAAATGCTTACATCTCACATTCCAACATAGTTGGGCACAACTAATACGTACGGCACTTATTGGAGTTTGGATTCCATACAATGGCAGGGCTACTGGGGTACCGCCCGTCACAGTACGTGGCCTAGATCACCGTACCGAGGATCACTCCCAATCCCCTACAACACAAGGCCGGAACATCCCTTACTGGATAATTCCCGCACAAGATACCTCACGGTTGGGATCAGCAACCGCACCACTAAGCCGAAATAAGAAGGGACTTCTAGACAGAGGTAATCTTGTCCTACTTGGGTGCTACCCACTAACCTTGCTGCACCTCCCCTGTTTTAGCCATTCCCGGTTTGTGAGGCTTGAGGTCACGATTACCTTTAAATAGAACACATCTATCTTAGAATGCTCATCGTCCACCTGACGATGTGCTGAAAGCATTCAATCCATATAAGTTCGTTCCGGGTTCGAACGAAACCGAAGGCATTATCTCGTTACACTCGTTTTGGAATCACCCTCAGAGTTAACGACAATAACCCTTGCACTCTGAATCTTCATCTTCACTTGATTCACGACCTATCGTAAATTTGGATCGATGTGGTATTCGGGTCTCCAGACCTGGAAATCCGGTATACGGAAACCCGATCCCGGTCTCATCGAAATCCAAAACGTATCTTTTAAGGCCAAGTTGTTTTAAGGTTAAAACAATTCAATTCTTATCTATACTACACACAGATAGATAATTTACAATAGATAATCCATATTATCATCCAAACAGATAATTCATATTATCATTTCAATCCAACCAAACATCCATATCACAGATCAACACATATCTCATAAGAGATATCAAACAATGCAAAGCATTCAATATTATTTAACCATCCATAAGTAATGATTTATATCATCTCTAATTAATTTAAAATAAATTAAATTAATTACTTCATTCTATAAATCCTGCTTACTTAACTATTAATTAATTATAAAATAATTAATTAATTATCCTCTAATTATTCATTTCAATTAATCATCCTTGATTTATTATCTTTTAATTACATTCAAGTAATTAGCCTTAAATTAATTTCACAAATTAATTATCCTTAATCAAATATAGTAATTAACCTTTAATTATTTCATTAATTAATTAACTATAATTAATTACATTAATTCTTAATTAATTACATTAATTAATTACTTTTTAATTACTTATTATTTGATTAATTAGTCTTAATTAATCACCTTTTAATTACATCATTAACTATATTTAATTAATGATTTCTTAATTTCTTCTTTAATTAATTACTCCATTTAAATTAATTACATTTAATAAATAAATCTTTAATTAGTCACATTTATTTATCACCTTTGATTAATCTCATTCAGTAATTAACTTCCCTTAATTACTTCATTTTATAAATTAATTATTCCTTAATTAATTATCTTTAATTAATCCCTTGATTAATTTCAAAGTAATTTAATCCCAATTTCTTTCATCCTTAAATCATCTTTCCTTAATTACTTCCAGTAATTATCATTAATTATTTTACTAAAGAATTATACTCCATTAATTACATTAAGTAATTATTTATCATATCATCAAGTGTTTAAATTAATTAAACTTAATTAATTAACTTAAACAAATTTCATTTAAACTTAATTAATTACATTGAGTAATTAATTCCTTAATTACTTCCATTAATTAACTCTAATTACTTCATTAAATAATTATCCTTTATTCATTAATTAACCACTAATTACTTATACTAAGTAATTATCCTTTATTAATCACCTCCATTAATTAATCACATTAATTAATTTCACCTTAATTAATCACATTTATTAATTAATTAACCTTAATTTATCACATTAATTATCCTTAATTAATCCTATTAATTTTCCTTAATTAATTATCTAAGTAATTAATTCTTAATTACCTTTATAATTACCCAATTATCATTATCATATAAATTTTTAACATTTATCATTAATTAATTTACTTAGTTAAGTTTTTAAAATAAAATAAATAAACATTTAACTTAACAAATTAAAGTTAACAAATTATAACTTCCTTCAATCAAATTATTTTAAACAATTATAAAAGTTCAAACTAGATTCAATTTAAAATTTAAACTTGCTTTTTATAAAACTTTTTTAAAAACTGTTTATAACTTGCTTTGGGTCCAACCCGATCTTCACGCGAGATCTACTCGAGTTTCTCCTTTTCTTTTATTTCAAAAACTTAGTTAAAATTTTTAAATTTTTTTAAAACTATAACAACTAAACTGTTAATAGCTAAACATTTCAAACTACACGAGTTCTACACTCCAGATTCCCGAGCTCAACTCGAGTATTCCACTCCTCCCACTGCTTCGAGAAAACCCACGAAAAACTCTAACTCGACCGAGCATTTCTTCTTCTTCCCCAAACTATACTATCTCTTCCAGATATACAACGTGCACACGTGCACGTGCACGCAAGTTCGCCAGTGCTCAGACCAACATCGACGCCTTCGCCAAGTCGACAACCATCCCCCTGACTCACCTGGCCACCCAGACCACCGATATCACCATCGAAACGAAATCGAACCCATCGTTCGAAAAACTGGAACAATACCGATCACCTAAAAACGCCTCGCTCCGACCATCTCAACCACCTGACGCCACGCAACCACAATTGAAGCTTCGTCAACCTCCCCTGCTTCAATTCCCCTAGGTCTCGTTCCACTCGATGCATCGATGACCACGAATTAGCCTCACATCTCTCGACGTTCAAATCCTGACATTAAACCCTAGTTCGTCGTCGCTGAGTCGCCACGTCCATCGATAAATCAAATCCTTATTTTTCCTGTAATCTCCAACATGCCAGCTTTCACCACGAACAATCACGACTTCCCAATCATCGTTGATCAACGGAAATTGATGAAAATACATTTCCCGTTCATCTCGAGATATCTCTCCAACTATTTACTTAAAAATCATGATTTCTTTACCTAAATTCATAATTTGCCAATACAAATCACATTATGAAATCAAATCACGAAATTAAAACAATCGATTTTTCTGTTATAAATAGATTTCTCTGTAACATTCTATTTTCTAAAAAAAATTCTAAATATTTCTTCTTGGAACTATTTTTAAAAATGAAATTATAATGTTATAATCATTTTCTTTTTAAAGATCAAAGCTTGAATTTTTCTGTATAGGCAGATATGAATTTTTATGTATTATTCATGGGCCTGTGAACACAACAGTGACAAGCATACATATACACAACCATGTATACAATATATAATGTAATTCAACTATAATTCAGGTAAAATCATCCATGCAAACCAAACTTAATTTGTTGAATACTAATCTCTATAAAAGATTAGATGAGGGGATTAGAAATTTTGCTTTAAATTTAACTCTGTAACTTAAACAGAGAGGATACAAACATATACATGCACACAGGGTTCTCCATATTCAAGTACACATATATTCAAATTTAAGATAAACATGCATACATATTTCAAACATAAATGACAATTTTACTTTAAACATTTTACCACATAAACCCAAATTTAACTGTTTTTAAATCTAAGTTTACTCACCTTTTTAAAGAAGAACAGAGCAACTTTGTTTTTGAAAACAGCTTCAAACTTTAAACTGGAGTTGCTGGAATTTGTAAAAACTCGAGAACTTGAATTTGTCTTCGATTTGAAAACTGAAATGCTATTGCTTCTTTAAAAACTGGAATGCATGTTGCTGAGACTTGATGAAGAGATGAGACAGTTTTGATTTAAGTTGGAGAAAATGCTTGCAGACTTGTTATTCTCAGGTTTGAAGAAAATAGTCTACAAGCTTTGATTTTTGATCTTTCTAATGGTTACAGGGATTTTTTTTTGAAGTTGAAAATGAATTACAGGTTGATGTTTTTGTCCAGAATCATGTTTTCTGGTTTTAGAGGAGTTGTTGAATTTCAGATTTATTTTTCTTAGCTTTAGGTTTGAAGAAAATGATAGAAAAGAATTGAAGGAAAGAAAGAACATGTATTTATAAGAGCTGAAATGATTTATAAAAATAAAAGAAATTAAAATTAAAACTTGACATTTGTCAAACCCTTGTTTATTAACTTAACACATGTTAAATGAAGTTTTTATATGCTTACACTTGTCTTTTAAGTATTTTATATTTACTTTAGCTATTAATAAAAAGCTTTTATAAATACTTATCTAAATACATATAAGAATTACTTTAAAAGAAAATAAAATAAAACCAATTATATATATAAATAAAAGCTTAAACAAATATTTTTAAAACCAAATATTTCAAAATATCCATCTTTTGAATTTCAAAGCTTAAATTCAAGTTCAAATTAAATTAAATTATAAGATTCAATTTAAAAGTTAACTTATATATATTTACATACTATTTATTAAAATAACAATTTCTTTTAGCATTTAAAATTCATACATATTAAAAATAATACATTATACTTATTATTTGAAATTAACATATTTTATAATTTAAACAAGAGATTATATTATCAAGAAATATTTTAAAAAAAATAAAACAAACCATTTTGTAAATCTTATTTATTTAAACTTAAGTTAAAAATATATCTTAACCAATTAAAAGATTTATCTAAAGTATATTTAAAACTAAAATGTTATTTATTTAAATAACTTTAAAAAGTCCAGATTAAACTAAATCTAAATATAAATTCCCAATTAATCAAAGCTTCTATTTACAATATATATAAATAAATATATATATTCAAATAGAAATATCTTATTAACTTTTAAAAGATAAAATCATCAATTAAATACTAATTTAATCAGATTATTAAATTAAATTCAAATCTTATTATCAAAGATTATCCATATCAATTTAATTATTCAACAGATTATTAAATTGATATTGTCAAAATTTCCGGGATATTACAGTCATACTCTCTCCCAATACTGAAAACCACTTTAACAACTATATACATGGTGGAGATTCCAGAACGAAGTAGGATGGTTTGGCGTACGTATGTATGAGGTATGAACGCAGCCCTGACTCCCTCGAGTCAGCTTGATATGACTAAAACAGGAGCCACGCCGAGCCAAGTGAGTTTACACCTCCGATCGAGCATGCTTCTTAAAAACCATATCCATTACTTTTGTTGTTTGATTTTGGTGTGCACACCTTTGATTATGGGAGTGTGTCTCGAGGTAGGTGCTAGTAGCTGTTATGCATTACCACAAGTCCGGATCCGCAAAACGGTTGTATCCTACCTTGGGCATTGCCTCGCGTGCCTTGTCATATGCCTTATCGTACCCATTACGAGTTTGGTTTTTGTTGTACCTATGGAGTTCTCCCTGATAGCCCGCCGGTTCGGTGGAGTTTAGTA
The DNA here is from genome assembly GCA_030737815.1 of Allium fistulosum. NCBI lineage: Eukaryota > Viridiplantae > Streptophyta > Magnoliopsida > Asparagales > Amaryllidaceae > Allium > Allium fistulosum. Next base: position 245,719,295 of record CM060902.1, read on the forward strand.
CTGTATAAACTACGACATTTATAAAAATGTGTTAAGGGGGATATGGGTAACGCCTTAAAGCTATTTTAATATTTTAATTTATTTACACATTATCTATGTAGCGTATTGTATTATGTATGTAGATAGTTCCACAGATAAAGGATGGAATCCCAAACAACCTTTAAGTTGTATTGCATTTCACTTGACATTTCACTTGAGTGGATTTACTTGCGTAAGAATGTTAATCCTGACTCGAGAGTTTTGTGTTTTGCTTTATGCTCAGGTCAGTCTTAGTGTCATAGCTTTTGAGACTCACCTTTGGAGCTTGGAGCTTTGGTTGAAGATCTATCTTTATCTATTTCAGCTTTTTAGTTATTTTAGTTATTTCCATTTGTTTATGTTCAGACTTTGTCATTTGCTTTTGTAGTAAAGACTCTTATGTATCTGGGATTGCTGTTGTATTTGTTTTGGACTATGATGTTTCTGTAGTAGCTTCATGAACTACTATTTATCTATTCCGCTGCTTATTATTGTAAAACTCTATGTTTGTGATTATGTGATTGATTTTATTTACTGTATATGCTAAGTTTTGCCAAAAATAAATTACAATCTATTGTTTTGAGCAATTCAAGTCTGATATGTGTGGATTATTATCGATTTGAATGGTTCAAAATAGTGGGTCATTACAATATATGTTGAGATCACCGAAAATAAAATATGGGATAAACTGAGAGATTATGTCTCCTGCTATTTGTAAAAAAAATCCAAAATAGTATTGCAAGTAGCACATTATAATATTCCAAATTTTCAAGTGTATGTGCCATAGTAATATGGCATGCATATGCATATGGCAGACTATATTGCAAGTCCAAGCATTGTACTAATAGTGAAATCACAACCATATTATTTTCAAAAATGTCAAAGCATCTTTATAAATATGTTTGTAGTAGTAGCACATTAGTTACCCAAAAATTACTGTAACAAAAAAGAAAACGTGGTGAAAAATATCAAGCTTTATTCCTTACATTGCCAAATTACACATGACTAAATGAAACAAACAACTGAAAAAGAAGAAGAGGCCAAATAAAATACATGTGTATATTTGTATCACGCTTTATAATAAGGATAGCAAAAATTAGTTTATGTTTTCAGGGAAATGATCAGAAAATGTGGTTACCACACCTATGTAATATTTTAACCAACAGTCTTGCTTTGCCATAAATTAAATGAAGGACCAATTTACCAATCAGCCATTGGAGTCGTAGGAAACAAAGATTTTAGATGGAACATAGGAACAAATGAAGTAAAACATTAATGTAAAATATGTACCTAAAACACAGCCTACACATAGAGGGACCACACATAACTTGAAAGCTAAAGAAATAGCAGGTCAAAATCCAAACAAAACATGCCCTAAAAGCGTAAGTCTAAAAATAGTTATTCTATCTATATAATTACTTTATATAAATTAATGTGGTCGAATATTGTGAACAATGGTACAGATATACAAATAAAACACAACTGAATAAATTTATAGAAACACCGGCAGCATTCAAGCAACAACATACCTGAAATGGGAGCAACGAAAACAGCAATCAAATGGGGAGAAGAGCAACAACAAACCTGAAACATAGTAGATTAAAAGCTTTAGATCTTCATGTCAATTGCAATCAATATAAAGAAAAGGCTTAAGCGAACTGAGCATTAAGGTTGGACGATTCCAAAATCGAAAATCAATGTACAATACGGAAGCAATGAAAACCATAATCAAACAGGGAAAAAAGCAACAGCTTACCTGAAATAGGAGCAATGAAAATGGCAATCGAATAGTGAGAACAGCACCAATGCACCTAAAACACGGTAGATCAAAAGCTTTAGATCTTCATGTCAATTGCAATCAATAGAAAGAAAACGGAGCACAATTAGGAATTAACGCTTACCTTAACCAGAAGTTGACGCGAGGAAGAAGATGAAAAAGGAATAGCGAATTACTCGTATGTAATGCAAGGAGAAGCGGTTTTTGACTTGTGCGACCTTCCATCTTCGCCAGCACCATATTTAGGTAGAATGTGAGAGAATTTAACGCCAGATGTTAAAGAGGCCGCATTTATGTCTATTTAGTACGGAGGCTCAAACTTGCAAATGTTGATTTTTTAGGGCTAAAATGGAAAAATTACCCTAAATGGTTGAGAGTAAAGAATTAGGGCTGAGATTTAATATGGTAAGAGGAAAAACTCAACACCATATTGTCATTTATATATAATAGAATAGATTCTATAATTGAGTAGAGCTAAAAGGGATTTAACATGTAATTAATTCTCTCGTTAAATTGAATTACAATGTAATTACCAAATTATTTTTAATACAGATTGATCAAAATTTAAAGCAATTAATTCCATTTTATTTATTGCATACTAATAATATATATCATCCTTACTATTTAAAAACAGTTAACTTATAACTATAATGAATAACCTTATCTCTAATTTATAATTATTTATTTACAGAATAATTCACGTTACACGTTCTCTCAAAGAGTTTTCATCTAAAATATTAATGATAAACATAAATAAATAAAATAATTAATTGATAGTATATTAAGTAATAATTTATTAACATTAAAGATAATTAATATGTAAATGTTCTTTCATTAATATGAATTACAATTTCATTCTCAAAGTACTTTGAAGTCAAGTTAATCAAAATTAAAGGTAGTTAATTCAAAATATTTTTTAAATGCTAATAATATTTAGTATGATAATAGTTCAGTTATAACCATTATGAATAACTACATCTCTCATTTGTAATTATTTATTCAAAACAACATAAAATAAAACAAAATTTGTAAAAAAATAGAAATAATTACGTCTTTCTTGCTTGAGATCATCAAGAATTTGATGATAACCGTGTGTTTTCTATGAACTTACATAGTATATTAAAGAACAAAACAAAAAATATTAAATCCTTGATTGATTAAAGAAGCAATTAGAATTTACCAAAAAATTCTATCGACTAAGACAACGTAAAACAATTAAAAATAAAAATGTTTCCAAAACACGTATTTAAAATTAAAATTTTAAAAATATTTAATATTGTATGCCAAAGGTAGTACGTAAGTGTTCCATATACATTTATAATTTTTTTCTAAAATACAGTGTGAAATTCATTATTTAAATAATCTTTTACTTCAAATATAATTCTTTCCTTCCAACTTGTTTTCTTTACATACTAATGTTTTAGAATCTAATAATGATCGGCTTTACCTTAATTTGATCATACAAAAAACCTTGTGATTTCTTGGTATTTATGTATTAACAAACAAATAATTCGTGCAAAATAAATGGAGGAACCCAATTACTGTTAGACCAATTAAAAAAAAATGGAAATGAAATTTGGTATAAAATGTGAAAAAGAAGACATAGCTTAACTTTATTTATAATAGATTTTATCAACAGAAGCTTCTATTGTTATTATTGTAAGAAATTCTTTACTGTTCGATCTTTCATGATTAATGATGAACAATTCAAGTAATAGCCCAAGGATCACCAATACCGAATATTTCACAAACAAAACTTAATATGATTTATTGTTTAAGATGACGTACCTTGATTAACAGCGGAAGATGTAATGGTTGTCATCTTCTTCTTCTGACTTCTAATAATTACTCTTCTTCTCAGAATTCGGTTTCTCTCTCTAACCCTATTTCTTTATGTGTTTCCTGATGGAGAAGAATGCATCTGTTGGCTGGGAGAGAGAGGACCCAATCCTTTATATAACATTTAACTCTAAATCTGGTACGTCCATCATATACCAATTCAACGCTTAAGATTAATCACAAACCTAATGTTCTAATTATAGAACGGTCTATTTATGACTTAATTAATCGGCTCACATTAAGATTAGAAACTGCATAACGTTAAAGGTAAATGAAACGTTCTATTTATGACCTAATTAATAGGGTCACATTAAGATTAGAAACTGCATAACGTTAAAAGTAAATGAGCCAATTGCAGTTTCTAATAGCATATTTCTAACATTCTCCCACTTGACCCGATTATTCATAATATCAAGTGTTGAACATCATACTATGATAAATTGCTGAGAGTTATGGCGGTTTTGCAATATTAATTCAATGCATTCCCTTCCATATACTACAATACCAGCAATCCATCATTTTATACTCATAATTTATATAAAACAGCATAATGGTCCACATAATGTCTTATATCATAATGATTAAACATAATATCTTTATAAGACTCTTTCTTGTTTAAAATTACATAAAGTACGTACTACCACATTAAAACAAGAGACACATAATTGTATATTAGAAACACACAAAGGAGCTCAGAATGTCACACATCAATTATTATTAATACAACCAAGACTCATTCTTTGAACATGTTCCTTAAATTGTCTTGGCTGTACCCTTTTCGTCAAAGGGTCTGCAATCATAAGTTCTATCCTGATGTGCATGATTGACACTCTTTGTTTTTGAACCTCATCTTTCACAACAAGATACTTCAGTTCCATATGTTTGGCACCTTTAGAGTACTTGTTGTTTTTTGAGAAAAACACTGCTGCAGAGTTATCATAATAAATTTTCAGCGGCTTGCTAATGGTGTCGACAACCGCAAGTCCTGAAATAAAGTTCCGCAACCATAATGCATGAATTGTGGCTTCATAACATGCCACAAATTCTGCCTCCATAGTAGATAAAGCAACGATAGTTTGTTTCGCACTTTTCCATGATATGGCTCCTTGAGCAAACATAAACAGGTAACCAAAAGTCGATTTTCTAGTATCGATGCATCCAGCAAAATCTGAATCGCTATATCCAATCACCTCCAATTCATTGGATTTACTATACATGAGCATGTAATCTTTCGTGCCTTGTAAGTACCTCAACACTTTCTTTGCAGCTTGCCAATGTTCTCTTCCTGGATTACTTTGATACCTCCCTAACATACCGACCGCAAAACTGATATCCGGTCTAGTACAGGTTTGAGCATACATTAGGCTACCAACTACAGATGCATATGGAATTGATTCCATTTCCTTTCGTTCAACATCATTCTTAGGACATTGCATGAGATTGAATTTATTACCTTTCTGTACAGGAACTTTCCAGGTGAACACTTACACATTCCAAATCTCTCTAGAATCCTTTCGATATATCCTTTCTGAGACAATCCCAATATTCCTTGTGATCGATCACGAAATATTTCTATTCCAATCACATAAGATGCCTCTCCTATATCTTTCATTTCAAAGTTCGTTGAGAGAAATTCCTTGGTCTCATGCAATATGCTTAAATTATTTGCAGCAAGCAAGATGTCATCAACATAAAGGACTAGATAAATAAACTTGCTCCCACTGATCTTTTGGTATAAACAGTGATCAACCATATTTTCCTTAAAACCAAAAGATGTAATAATGGTATTGAACTTAATATACCATTGCCGGGATTCTTGTTTAAGCCCATATATTGACTTCTTAAGTTTACACACCAATTGTTCTTTACCTTTTATAGAAAAACCCTCAGGTTGATCCATATAAACATCCTCATCAAGATCTCCATTCAGAAAGGCTGTTTTTACATCCATTTGATGAAATTCCAAATCATAATGTGCTACTAATGCCATTATTATTCTTAGTGAGTCCTTTTTCGAAACAGGAGAAAATGTCTCCTTGTAATCAACACCATCTTTCTGAGTGTAACCCTTAGCAACAAGTCTAGCTTTATACCGTTCGATATTACCACTAGAGTCGTGTTTGGTTTTAAAAACTCATTTGCATCCGACTCTTTTACAGCCATGTGGTAACTCAACGAGATCCCAAACTTCATTCTATTGCATGGATTTTAGTTCTTCTTTCATGGCATTAATCCATTCCTTTGACTCTTTACTTTCTACAGCATGTGAAAACGAAACTGGGTCCTTATTGATTCTTATATCATAATCTGATTCTTGCATATAAACCATATAATCATTAGAAATAGCTGACCTACGATCTCTTTGAGACCTTCTTAATGCTACTTGTTGTGGTTCATGCATATCAACATTATGTAAGTCATTTCCTTCAGGAAGTACTTGTTCATTTATATGTTGTTCATCATCATGCTGTTCTCCAACAGCTGGAACAACATTTGGAGTAATAGTAGATGGAGGAACTATTCTAGGCAATGTAACATTTACCCTTGTTTCCTTTATTTCCACTATTTCTCTTCTAGTACTCCCACTGACTTCACCAATCTCAATGAATCTTGCATTACCAGTTTCTACAATTCTTGGACTATGATTAGGACAGTAAAACACATATCCTTTAGATTTTTTAGGGTAACCTAAAAAATACCCACTAATCGTTCGAGAATATAACTTCTTTTCATGTGGATTATAAATTCTCGCTTCCGCTGGACAACCCCAAACATGCAGGTGTCTTAAGCTAGGTTTCCTGTTAGTCCATAATTCAAAAGGAGTCTTTTGAACAGCTTTACTAGGAACCCTATTCAACAAATAATTAGCGGTTTTGAGAGCATACGGCCACAAATTCTTAGGTAGTGTAGAATCTAACATCATACTCCTAATCATATCTATTAACGTTCTATTGCGCCTTTCTGCTACACCATTTTGCTGTGGTGTACCCGGCATTGTGCATTGTGCACATATGCCATGACTTTCGAGGAATTTTGCAAATGGACCTGGACACTGGCCTGACTCATTATATTTGCCATAATATTCACCACCTCTATCAGACCTTATGATTTTCTCCTTTTTATCTAATTGCCTCTCAACTTCCTTTACAAACGTCTCAAGGACATTCACAGATTGAGTTTTTTCATGAAGCAAATAGACATAACCATAGCGGGAAAAATCGTCAATAAAAGTGATGAAATACTTTTCTCCATTAAAGGCTAGACAGTGTGTATTATTTCAAGAAGCTGGCTGCTTCTAGTGGCTCCTTTCTTATTATGTGTGGTTTGTTTACCTTTAATACAATCCACACATAATTCTAGACCACTAAAGTTCAAATTTGACAAAATTTCATTACTTACTAATCTCATCATTCTTTCTTTGGATATGTGACCTAGTCTTTTATGCCATAAGAAAGCAGAATTTTCATTCAACATGCTACGTTTGCATCCAACATTATTTATTACATTCAGCAAGGAATTTGCATAAGTGTCATTCAGTTTCAATTTATATAAACCATCAATTAGAATACCAGAACCAACATTATCAGTATTCTTATATAAATCAAAACAACCAGATCCAAACGTACATCTAAAACCAGAAATATCCAACTTACTTACGGAAATAAGGTTTCCAGATAATGAAGGTATATAAAGGGTATTATATAAGTCTAATACATATCCACTTTCTAGAATTAGACGATAAGTCCCAATGCCTTCTATTGTGGATTTCATTCCGTTTCCCATAAAGAGAAAACGATCTTCATTTGGATTTATGGTTCGGATCATAAGAAATCCCTGTATATTATTGGAGACATGAGTTGTAGCACCAGTATCAAGCCACCATGTATTAATAGGAACTTCAACTAAATTTGATTCAAAACATACGAAAGATAGATGATTACCTTTCTTTTCGAACCAAGCTATCCTTTTCAGACAGTCATTTTGATAATGTCCTTTCCTTTTATAGAAATGACATCGAACATCCTTTAGTTCCTTCTTTTCCTTATCCTGCCCATTCTTAGCAGGTGCCTTTTTCTTCTTGAAATGACTTGATTTTCCATTCTTTTCTTTACCAGCTTTATTACTCACAAAACTTACTGAGTGATTCACTTGATTTTTCAAACGTCCTTCTTCCTGAACAAGTCTACTAGCCAATTCATTAACATTCCACTTATCCTTTATAGTGTTATAGTTAATTTGAAAATGTCCATATTCAGAAGGTAGCGAGTTCAGGATAAACTGGACAAGAAAAGAACCTCTACTGTAAGCCCAAGGGAGTTTAACCTTGCTGCAAAATTAGTCATCTCTATAATGTGCTCTTGCATAGTTCGCGACCCATCAAACTTCATGGTCGTGAGTTCTGCCATAAGAGTACCAGCGAGTGACTTATCAACTGAACGAAAACGCTCTTCCACAAACTGCATATATTCCTTAGCACTTTCTGTTTGCGAAATTGTTGACTTGATGTTGTTAGCAACAGTCATCTTAATAAACATAAGGCTCAATCTGTTACTGCGTTCCCATGCTTTATGGTGTGATTTTTCTATCTCAGTACTAGCTGTTGTAAGAGCAACATGTTTATCCTCAAGGAGTGCCAAGTCAAGATCCTGAATACCTAAATGGAAATTTACTTGTTCTCTCCATTCAGAAAAATTAACACCAGTGAACAATGTATCAGATGAAGCATGTGTATTCATGGGAACTACTGCAAATTAAATTAAAAAAAAATTGAAATAACTATAAGCTCATAGCTAACACGATTCAGATATGTACATAATAGTATAATATAGCACTCCTTTGGGTAGATACTATCTTATACTTAACATAATTAAATACCAAAACATAAGTAAGTAATAAATATAATCAATTAAATAGAACTGACATCTTTGGATGATCAATATTTATTTAATCAAGATATCTATTAAACCTCAACATGTCAACTAGTTATAGAACAAGACTTTCCTTTGGGTAAGTTCTCAGGTTCTATCATTAGTGACGCCAGTTTTTAATTGGTATTATTATAACTGGCAATTTCTATCAATAATCATTATGTCACTTATGCACTAAATGATTATTCTGATTTTGACCACTTTGGTGATTAACAAAATCATAAATCTCATGTGCATAAATGACTTATAACACATACTTGATTAAACATCATGAGTAAAGCATAGAACAGATCAATTGCAATCATAGGAAATATTCCGTTATTGATTGGTGGCTCTGATACGAAATGTAAGAAATTCTTTAATGTTCGATCTTTCATGATTAATGATGAACAATTCAAGTAATAGCCCAAGGATCACCAATACCGAATATTTCACAAACAAAACTTAATATGATTTATTGTTTAAGATGACGTACATTGATTAACAACGGAAGATGTAATGGCTGTCATCTTCTTCTTCTGACTTCTAATAATTACTCTTCTTCTCAGAATTCGGTTTCTTTCTCTAACCCTATTTCTTTATGTGTTTCTTAATGGAGAAGAATACATCTGTTGGCTGGGAGAGAGAGGACCCAATCCTTTATATAACATTTAACTCTAAATCTAGTACGTCCATCATATACCAATTCAACGCTTAAGATTAATCACAGACCTAATGTTCTAATTATAGAACGATCTATTTATGACTTAATTAATCGGGTCACATTAAGATTAGAAATTGCATAACGTTAAAGGTAAATGAAACGTTCTATTTATGACCTAATTAATAGGGTCACATTAAGATTAGAAACTGCATAACATTAAAAGTAAATAATCCAATTGCAGTTTCTAATAGAAGATTTCTAACAATTATATGATAAAAGAAAATAAATAAATAAATACATAATTGATCATGTAATTAACAATAAACTTACTTAGTACATAATTATTTCTCTCATAAATTGAATTCCAATTATTTCTTTAAATTCAAGTTACCCAAAATTAAAAGTAATTAATTTTTTTATTTACTGCATGGTAACAATATTTGATATTATTACAAAAATCAGGAATAACTATATTGATAACCATTTCCGAACTATAAAAAATATGAAACATAACATAAAACAAACTATAAAAATCATGGACAACTACATCGTTGTGACGTAATATCATTAAGACTTTGATGTAACCATAAATGTGTGTTGCCTATGAATATTTCATAGTCTAATAAATAACACAATAGAAAAATATAAAATAGATTGAGATATAAATACAATCACAAAAAAGCAAAATTATTTCTTAAATTAAGGACAGTACAATATATTGTCTAATAGTGAATTAAAAGAGATAAGATATACGGTTAGGTACTACAGTGAATAAGAATAGATAAGATATATGGTTAGGTACTGAATTCCATATATGATAGTATAATAAAATAGATAGATGGATTAATAAGATAACAAATTTCTAGAATATAGAGATATAATAGTAAGAAGAATAAATGGAATGGATTTAAATTAGGAAAATGAAGAGTTTGTGACATTTTAAGTAGATCGATTTATTTGATTTGCAAGGAGTGAGTAAATAAATCAATTTTTTTAATTTGTTTTATTTGCAAGGATTTAAATTAGGAAAATGGAGGATTTTTGTTTGATTTGTTTTTGGCATTTTAAATGGATAATTTGCATTAAAAAATACATAATTATGCTTTAAGTTACAGAAGGGTGAAGATTCAAGGGGAAACATGTGGGTTTATTTTTTAATGGGGGTTGGGAGTAAATAAATGTCCCCATATTATGTTATACATATTTTACAAATGAGTAAGATGTTAATTTAAATGTTCAATAAAATCTGAAAGGGACAGACGAACTTTATTGTAAAAGTTGTGTTACAAATTATGAGAATTAAGAAACAAGGAACGGCTGCCAGGTCCCTGGAATTGAAAGATGATGGATAAGAATTTAGAATGCAATTAAACATAATAAGAGTTGAACTTCTTATGTAACAGAAGAAAAGATGCATAGTAATGAAAAAGTGGAAATTTTTTAGTATAAGGTCCAATAACAAAAAATTTATTTTAAACATTAAATAATTATGAGAAGGTAATAAAGAAAGGAGTGAGAATTAGTGAATGAAGGGCTTAATTTAACTATTGAGGGAAAGCTGTGATAAGTATTGATTTTAAAAATGTAAAAATATCATTTTATACAGTATATTAATTCATATTAAGTGAGAAGTGAGAAGTGCGAATAAAACATTCTCATGTTCAATTTTTTGTTTAATAAAACAGAAGAAATGATAGATTGAGTGATAAATACAAGGGGAAAAGCAAATTATTCCTTGAATTAAGGTGAATACAAAATATGACTTTGTGAAACTCCAGCACCTACATCTATTGTATGATTCAAATTTAAAATGATGAACCACATAAATGAAAATTAAAACATCAAGTAAATATCATAAGATACAATAAAATATTGAGAATAATATTAATACAAATATACTGGGAATAAGACCTCCATATATAGGTTTCGATATAACTATAGATTGCTTAAAATTTGAAATTGTTCAAATGTGTTAGTAATCCAATATATTATTATGATTCAACTATGCCATATATATAAAAGTATCCATGTTTATTTTTTGTTAAGAAATAAAAACCTAATTATTTTTCCTACACATAAAATCAAAAAATCTAGCACCTGTCATATTACTGTAAATTTATAGTATCAAACCATGAAAAATGAAATAAAAACGACATGTAAATATGTTGAGCATAAGGTAAAACAGTAAGCAAGATCGTTTCAATATTAGTAAGTTTTATGATTTTCATTTAATAATGAAAAAGAGAAGATATTTATCAATCTTACCTGAATAAATAAGTAATCAAATATAATATTGATTAAAATGAGTAAGTTTATCATTTCCGTTCACACCGCATATAAAGAACTTAGCTAAAATTAAGTGAAAATTAGGCCCACGTCCTTTTAATTAAACTTAGTCCACGTAAACTCCTCCCATTTGAAAACTTTTATTTCCGATCCCTATTTTTATTTGCGGCTAAATTTATTCTATAAATACCCCTGTTTACCTGTCGCGCTAATTTTAATGGTGGTCGTGATTTCGGTTGCAAGTTTTTAATTCTGATTCAGTTCGATTATTGTTTTAAGATATTATTTCGGATTCATGGCTTTATCTTCTTCTAGGTAAAATATTGTTTGGATTTGTAGTCGGTTTTGTTTGTTTTTAATTGATATTGCGATATTCGTTGATGTTGTTATTTTTGTTTCGTTTGTTTTTTTTAAGTAAATGGAAATTACAAGTATTCTATTGTTTATTTTAGCTGAAAAATTAATGCGTGTGTATAAGGCACTGTTCGATGAAAAATTAATGCGTCTGGAATTATTATAGATATTTTATAGACTTGTCCACAAATAATTTGAATATGTATGCTGAAAATGGTACGCAAATCACTAATAGTTGCTGATTTATCTGCAATTTTTTTCAATTATTGCTTACATATCAACATATAATATTCATATTTCACTGTGTTTGATTAAGCTCAGACTTCTGCTGATTAATCTCTATTTTTTTAGAAATATTGCTTACATATCAGCAAATAATATTGCTTAAATATTAGCATATTATTATCATGTGCTGATTTATTTGCAATTTTTTAAAATTATTGCTTACATATCAGCATATAACATATATATCCTTTTTTTTAATTTCTTTTTTTGTAATTGTAATTTTTTTTAAAATTAAAGTGTTCCTGGTGATACTAGAGTGCTTGTGCTGTTGAAGTTTGGATATGATAGCTTTTCGTTACGTCTTCAATTTGATAGTTCGGTTGTTATGTTGAGAAGTGCTATTTGTGGTTGTAATGACCCGTAATTTCGCTACTTCGGAAATGAGAGATTTCATTCGTTTTAAATTTAAAAGAAATTTAAAACTTAAATAAATAAGTTATATATAATAGATAATAACAGAGAAATCATTTATTCTTGTAGTTAATAAATTTAAAAGTATAAATTTGGATTTTAGAACCAATCGACAAAAGTTGAGTTTTGTTAAAAAATAAATAAATGCTTAAATAAATAGGTTTAAATATTTATTTAAAAAGATAAATCTTATTGAAATCATTTAATAAAGATAATAAAAGTATATTAAAATATTTATAGATATGTTAATAATCGTTTTACAAAAATAACCAAATTTTGTCGCATTTTGTCAGTTTTACAAACACTGTAAAATTAGAGATTTTGATATTATTTAAATATGATTTTAAAATATAAAGAGACATGTTTTAATTTATTTAAAGAAGTAAAAAGTTTATTTTTAAATTTGGTTTACATAAATATATAGTTTAACTAAAACGTCAAAATAATGACTGTAAGACATTTTGTCGAAAAACAACGTTTTGTCGATTAAAAGTTCTCGCAACGTTGTTGCACCTTTATTTTCCTATATAGGAACATATATTCAAATAGTATAAGTATTAATTAATTTACTAATCAAGTTTACTTTTACTAAACATACTTAGAAAATTCTAGAATATAATTAAGAAAAAGTAAGCACAAAAAGACAAAAATGTCATTTCAAAGCAAAAAGTAAAACCTCTAATCAAAGAAACATAATTATTACTTTCTTTACTTAATACTTAAGGGAAAATGACATAAAGTAATGATTTGAAATGTGATGTTAAGTGTTGAAAAAAAATAAGATTACTTTATAAGTAAGTAAAGGTATTTTGGTCTTTTTACAAAATATTATTTTAATCCAAAAACTTTTCTATAAATAAGACCACCATTCTTCCACTTTCTTTGAACATTTCTACCTTCTTCTTCTTCTTCCTCCTTGAAGCTCTCTTTAATGGCTTCTTCTTCTCTTCCAAATCCTTACTACCATATCAAATCAACCCCAAACACCACCGAACTTTGCCAAAGGCCTTAGAATACCATTTAAACATGGTTTAGCATATAAGAAGTGAAGAAATGATGGAGCAAGTAGTGGAATAGGTCAAGGCCAAACCTATCAAGAAGAGGGAGCAAGTTCGTGAAGCTTCGGAGCGAGAAAAGGAGAAGGAAGTGCTGCCGGAATTAAAAGGAAAGTCTACGGAAAAAACTTGGTGTAGCGTTGTTGCATAAGAATTTTGGTAGGAAGTAAAACATTTTGGTTAGAGGTGAGAAATTCTCATCGCTTTCGAATTTATATATTGGTTATGTTAAAACAATCATATTTATACTCTTATGGCATATGAACGTTTATTTGATTGTTAATATGGATGATTTGATAATTAGTTAGAAAATTGAATTGTGATAATATATCCTGTTATGGTAGTAAAAGTGAATGATTAGATTTGAAATCATATGATATGTGATTGGTTGAATGGATGTTATGATAGTGATGAATATGTATATTGGTTATGCTCATTTTGATTAAGTAATCACCTTTGTTTATAAGACCATATTTTAGTGATATGAGATATTTTGGAAAAATAAGACTCTTTTCAATTAGAAGTGAAATTAAAGTAAAAATAAAAGAGAATTTGAAATTTGAAGTGAAACGGATTTGAAAATGATAGTTAAATTGAAATTGAAATTGAGATGAATAGTGAAATTAAAATTGAAATCGATTTTGAAAAAGTGAAGTTTAGTTTGAGATTGAATTAAAGTTTAAATTGAAATAAGATTTAAAATCTAAGTTTTAAATATGTTTAATTTGAAGTTAGAATTGAAATTGAATTGAAATTGGAATTTAAAATTTATATTAAAATAATAGGAATATAATAATATTATAATATGGTAATAGTGAAAATATATTTTAAATACTTTAAAAAGTGAAAATATTGATTTATAATGATTTTATAAGTGATAGAATTCAATTTAAATAAATTATTTCAAATATTGAAAAATAAGTTAAAACTAGACGCGTCGCGCAACGGTAGTTCGCGATTTCGCGCCGAAAAGTTCAAATGAATGTGTAGAGTGGAATATAGTTCGGAATTCTTCGAGATACGAAAATTTCGGACTATTTTATTCATATATTCTAAACGAAGAAAGAAAATCAAAGTTTCGTTGTGTAGATTTTGAATTAAGTCCAAATCAATTTTCTAGAAAAATCGCGCTAGTACAATTAAGTGACCATAACAGGAAATCTGTTTAAATAAATATTTTTAATTATGGAAAAATATGAAATAAATTTGATAAATCTATTTAAATAGTTTAAAAGAGATTTGGATTGGAAAATATGAATTATCGAATGTTTAAAAGTTGTTTAAATCAAATAAGCTTATATAGCACTTTCCGCAGCACTTTTATGCTGCGAATGGTATAACTTTTTGAATACAAGTTTAAATGTAACGATTTTTCCCATAATTAATTGTGAATGTTTTTAAAAGGAAGATTAAGTGTTTTGAAAGATAAATTGGAATATTTATAAGCAATTCCAAAATAAAGTTGAAAAATCCGAGTATGCGGAAACGACTAGTACATTTGTTCCGCCTGTGAGATCTGGGAAGATAGAACAAGGTGTTTAACTATGGTTAGGGATGGAGCAACCAGTGCCCTGAACTTACCTGGCCTATGTTTTATTTTCTTAGGCGAGGGGTGGAACAGATCGAAAGGAAAGCCCGGATGCTCTTAAATAAAAAGATTCTGCTAAGTTTTCCAAAATAAAAGAAAATAAAAGAAGATTGGTATTATCTAAAAATTTAAGTAATCTCCAAAATGAATGATTTCTATGATCCTATTTACTCAAAAATGTTTGCTAAGATTAATTTTAGGGTTTATCGTAAATGATGTCTTAAATAACATTGTTTTTGACCGACCTAAAAGTTAAAGGAATTTGGATCGAGAGTTAAGTGAGGAAATTTGAAATATTTTCCAAAGCAAAAGAATGAATTACTTTGAATTATCTTAAGTCAAAAGAAAGAGATTTCGAAATCATCCGAAAAGAACTAAAGTGAAAAGAGACATAATAAATCCTGTATACTCATATTCACTTTTTATCGATGATTGATTTCGAAGGAACCGGGGTCGGATTTGGGTGATTCCTATTCGAAAACCACTTCGAACCAATGTATACATTCGAATGTGAAGACATGTTGAAGATGATGATTATTGAAGACCATGGATCTTCATAGCGCGAGGACTGTTTGTTGAACATGCTCTGGGTAGCTCCCATTATAGAGTTATTTATAGCAGTGGTCTCCTCGTGATGGAGATTTTTCGGATTGCAAGGACTACTCGCTACTAGTGGTGGTAGAAGAGTGCCTTCGGTTTGTCCTGTTCCTGGACAACTTGTATGGACGATTGTCTGACATTGCATTTCTAAAGATTACGTATATTGGTTTTTACAAACGTACATCAGTTGGTGGCGGAGAAGGAAACTTCTTTTAGCTTAACACCCTCCTTGAGACGTATGAGCTCAAGGGTTGTATTTTTGTGGAAGGCAATTAGTAGTTAACGGAAATGGTAATGTGGCATTCAAAGATGTGATTGTGATTTGTGAAAGGTAATCGTTACCTCTAGCCTCATCAACCGGAAATGACCAAAACAGGGTTAGATGCAGCAGGGCTATGTGGGTCGCTCCCATTAGGGTATGATCATCCTCTTCTAGAAATATCTTTACATGCTATGAAGTCGTGTATCTGATTATTGTGGTTTGTATGCTAGAGGGCCCTCGGTTAAAGGTCGGTAACGACCAGAGGATGACATATTCGGTACCATCTAGTTATAAAGGTGGGCCGGTCTTGTGTTGGTAGAGGGCATATGTTCTGTGCCTCAGGACATCCATCTAGAGGTGTACCCCTTCGGAAGGTAGTCCCTTCACCTGGTCATTTGTATGGAAATCCATTCTCCAATAAAAACCTACGAACTTGATTGTAAACCTATTATGCTGGAATTTAATCAATGTAACAATTTCGGCTAAGATTAATAAAGTTTATTTGCAAATGTTTTCAAAGAGATGTCATTAGAAATAATATCAAAGGTTTTGATATAAAGGTGTTTTAGTTATCATAAGGTAAAAACCCGTCCGTGTTTATGTATAGGCGTGGTCTTATGAGATACTATTTATTTTTAAAGGATTTTATTCAAAGGCTGATTTATGACACTACCATTCATTATTGAGTTTTTCTCACGCTGGTTAATCAAGCCTGATCCGGGTATTTTCAATACTCGGGTCAGATCTGAGTAGTTTCAGGTTTAGTCGAAGACGGTTGGAGTTTCCAGAGGAGAGCTGGAGATATTCATCTACATATGGACATATTCTATTATCTGCTGTACTTAGTTTGTTTTGTTTTGATGTTTGTCAGCAATTGTAAGGACATATGTTTAAAACTGTCCAAGCAGAATTTAGGTTAGACTCTGATATATGTTGTAACATCCCGAAAATTTTCGACTTTCGAAAATTCAACATCGATACTCACTTTATCGACTGCTGAGCCATCGAATGCCGGAAACCCGAAAAGTTATGGTTTTAAGAAAAAGAAAAAGTAGAAGAAGAAGAAGATAGAAGAAAAAGAGAAGAAAGGAAGAAGAAGAACAACAGAACAGCAACAGAAACAGAACAATATCAGAGTCTCACATATCGCAGCGGAACAATATATAATAGATAAATGAATAATCTTTAAAACAAAGAACTATATCATTTTATACCTACATCAATCATCAGAGTCAATATACAACAATGGACAGTTATATAAACTTGTCCTCATACAGAATACACAGCGGAATAAATACTATCAGATACAAATACTACGTCTCGTCCTCCAGCTTATCTCCAGAGCTCCAGAATATCCAGAATATCCTGATAATATAACTCTAGGCTGCCCGTGTGGAAATTGGTGGGCACCCAGAGTTTAGAAGGGAACAATAAACTCCGAGTCAGTCATGGTGACTGGTGTGAGATCGTAAAACAGTTATTCTTTAAAATAAATAGCAGGGAATTTTAAAGTCAATTCGCAATGCTTTTGGAAAATGAAACTACCATAAGACCTCCCACCACACACACAATGCAAACGCAGAATTGGAGGAGATTTCTTCTTATGATAGTCAAAGATGCTTACTACGCAAAATCAAATTCTTTTTGATATTATTATTAGTGCATAGTGTGGAAAACAGTTCGAAAGTATAATATAAATCTTAGCCAGCATAGACATTTCGAACTATGCCTACTATAGCTACCATCCAAACAGTGGGGCGCCACCATAAGTGAATGATAGGTTCTACAACTAAAACCGTACAAGGCTCGTATTGTTTCTTTGGATTTCCAACAAATGGTCAGGCTAAGGAACTTCCTATCCACGATGGGTACGTCCCTGGAATAGACGACCCGAGAACCTAACCGGATCTCTGCCAACACAAGGCCGGGTTACCTCTGCAAAAATAGGTAACTACTGACACGCGTATGCCATCCCCCGATCGTCACCGATCTTCCCGAGGATCCCCGATTTCCAACAAACCACATAGATAATAATAATGCAGTAACCACAGAGGTTAAGTATCTGGGCTCCATACCATGATACCACCTTTATCCAGAAGGAATGACATACACTAAGGGGCGCTACTCCCTAGAACCTTGCTGCATCCTTCCTGTTTCGACCATTTCCGGGGTGTGAGGCTCGACGAAGTCTCGTCCACAAAGCTACGCTTTCTACAAAAAGCCCTGCTTCGGGTCAAACAAAATGATCAACCTATGATCACAAAGATATAAGATCAAACAAATGATCATATCACAAATGATCAAACACTGATCATTTCACAGCAACACTCAGTATGCCACGTTACCAAATTGGGATATATCGCTGATAAATTTCAACTACATAACCTCTGAGCTCGTACGTCTCAGAGAAGGGTGTTAAGCTAAGAGAATAAATTCTCCGCCACCAACAGAAATGTATTTGAAAGAAATCAGCTTTATATCTCAAATTGTAACGTCAGACACACAATCCATACAAGTCTGTTCCGGGTTCGAACAGAACCGAAGGCACTTCTCACGAAGCCCTTGCATTTCCGGATAATTTTCTAATCACATCCGGACTTCCCGTCACTAAGGGTGATAAAACCTCTAAATCGGAGATCAGCCGATGTAGAGTAACTCGACGGTAATCCTTCCGTTTTCAAAAATATCCGGTCTTCAACACCGGTCTTCGAATGCAATTCATAACGACGTATCACATATTCGGAATGGGTTATACGACCCCATGGTCCTTTCCCGGCTAACCCGAATAGTGAGCGATTATTCAAAAATAAGTGTGGCATTCAAATTCATCCAATTCACAACAAATACCTACTCAAGGTAATTATTGATAGTCGGTTATTTAACTATCAATAAAGATGCGCAACATCATCAGATTCCAAATAATTTTCCAAATTATTTCATCTTCAAAAATATCTTTTACTAGGTATAAAATTTCCACACTTCAAAAATAAATCAACGTTTATTTTTAAAACAAATTCCCATTCCATTTATAAATTCCATAGTGAATTTATATTTTCAAAATATCTATTGATATACGATTCTCAAATCGATTTCAAATATTCAATTTCATTTTATCTTTAAGAAGATAAAATCTCAAAACGTTTCATTTCATTTTGGAAAATGCATTTCCCTACTTATTTAATAATAAGTATTTCACAAATCATTTATTTTCAACACTTGGAAAATATTCGATATACTTAAATCAAATTAAGTATATGTTTCATTCTTTAAGGGAATCTATTTTCTATAACAACATCAATTTGAGTCAAAACGAATGTTTACGTAAAACATCGTTACGACGACTCACAAATCACTAGTATAGGGATTCGAAATTAAAATAGATATGTAAATCCCAATACTAGATAAAAACCATTTCCTTTCGGAAATCATTTACTATAACAACAGTGTTATAGTCCACCATTTCCTTAAATTTCTCGAAAACGTCTATTTCAACAAGAACTGTTGAAATCTATGTTTTCGATATTTAACACATTTTTAAAACATCGTTAAAAACAATTTAACTTCATTTTTAAAATATCACTTCTTCAAAAATGAATCCATTTTATTCAATAATATATTCACTGTCCAAAATCGTGAATATATCTTCTTTAATAATCTTCCATATTTAATTTATCAAATTCAATCTATTTCGAATTTATAAACACGTTTATAAATTCTATTTCCATTTATAAAAACTACAATTTATAAATCTTCTTTATTAACTAGTTCAATTCATAACTCAATTTTTATACTAACGGTCCATCTTATAAGTTAATACTTATAATTCATTTATTTTCAAAAAATCGTTCTTTTAAAACTTTACAATTGTAAAGTTCATCCCTTTATAAATCATTTTAACATCATTTCCATTTTAAATTCACATTCCCTTATTTCAATTGGATTCATTTTTCCAAATATTCACTTTTGAATCTAAAATCGGATTTCAAATTAATTTCTAATTCTACTTTAACTCCAAATCAATTACAAATTGATTTCTAAATTTATTTTCACTACTAAAATAAATTCTTATTCTTTTCAAATTATTCAATATCCTGTTTTTAAAGGGATTCTTCAAATTGAGATCATTTTACATTGATTTCCCAAATTATTTCAATTTACCAATTAAATTCCTAATTGGGTTTCCAACTTATCTCTTTTTAAATAAATTCCTTTTTAAAGAAAACAAATTTCAATTGTTTCTTTCAATCTATTTTAAAATCCAAATTTTAAATTAAATTCTTCAAATTATAATCACTATTTTACGAAATCCATTTATTTAGCATTTTCACTTTATTCTGGAATTTATTCAATACGATTATACTTTAAAAATTCCTTTCTTCAAAATTTCTTCAATTTCAAAAATTGATTCACTTAGAAATTTTCTACTTGAATTTCAAAAATTCAATTTCGTTTATCTTTGGAATCCAATGATGTCGAAACATCCATTCAGCTAAATTTTAGCTTTCAAACAATTTCCAGATATCAATATGATTAATATAATCATTCACAGATTCATACCACAGTATAAATAAATTCAATCAATGTGAGGGGTCCAGTTGGATCCCTCCAACCTGTTTCCCTGCATCCAAAGACGTTAGCACAATACCAATTCCGCTCCAGTACGGAATTATCGCGGTATATGGGTTTTATAAAAATCCGCTTACTAACGGCGTAATAGGGTCTCATCCGCTATACGAGGCGGGAAAATCATCAATCCAATATATACATATGCCAATATGTATATATTGCTATATATATAGATATATCCTATTATATCTAATATCTCATCCAATAGCAATCATCAATAACTGCAATTCAAATTTAAATCTGAGTGAGAAGATCTCACCTTAGATTTTAAATTTTCCATCCATTTTCCATTCTCGACCCAATTTCTTGATTTATACCTTGTATAAATAATCATATAAATTTATTAATATTCGAACCAATCAAATGATCCGTTTCCATTTAGCAGAATTTTATTTTATCTAATCAATTCAATTTCAAACAAATTTCCGTTTACATAATTTTAATCATTCAATGATTTTACTTTACCCTAGTTTTTCTTTTAATAATTTTATCTAATCAAAAATTTAAAATTAAGCTTTAAACAAAAATAGGTACATATGTGTATTTATATAACGATACATATTTGAATCAATTTGTAAAAGATGAAATCGAGAATACCTCTTCTACCTTATCGAATCGAACCCTAGCTGTCGACCTTGTTCACGCAAACGAGACCCAAAGGCTACAGCTTGAACTCATCTCGTTGCCAGAACATGGCCTGAACCCGACCTCCTCGAGACCGCGACCTCCAAATCAAATCGTGATGCAGCTCGCCTGCGACATCACACTGTGCCCTAGCTCACGATCCTCTTTGTCGACATCAAAGTCGACCACGATCTCTTCCTCCCCCAGTACTCGCGATTTCCCCTCCATCACAGCGCACGCGAGTACGAGTTTCATTGCCGCCGACTGAGTCGACCCCGTAGTACGTGCCTCCTCATCGATGCCCTCGAGCTCGAGCTCGCAGCTATCGCGATTTAATCGATCGCGTGCCCAAGGATTCGAACGCGCCGCCTTGCTATTTCTTCAATTGATCGCGATTTGTACTGAGAGGAGATGTTTGGGGACCGGCCATTAAAGTTGTTTTGTTTTCGTTTGATTGCCGAGAAATTTGAAAGATGGAAGGGAAAGTATGGTACGGGGGAGACAATAAAGGGGCGGGTTGTACGAGTTGTTTGTGGGAGTTGAATAATATATTCTTTAAATTTTCTCGCTATAGACACCATCGCGTATATCCATCGTACAACCACACGTCAACTCCGAATGCCACGAAATTTGAAATCCGATAATAATACAATATTACGGACCCAATGGAACTGGTTTCGTCGAATTCCGAGACTGCGCCTCGGACGACTATTTTTAAATATCGATTTGAACGATATAATTTCAAAATTGATAAAATCGTTTTCAAATTCCATTTCGAAGCTTCAATTATCTTCGGTATTATCAATACGAATTCTAAAAGCTTTTCGAAATATTTTTCTTCAACTTGAAACTGAAGATACAAAATTTTATTCAACTTACAATAGATTAAATTTTAAAGTTTTAATCGCAAATTTTCAAAGTCATATCGGGGATTCAAATTAAATCACCGTTCAAATATTTAAAATTAATTAAATATTTCCAATTTAAATTTGTTCAAAATTCTGGGTCGTTACAGACTTCCCCCCTTAAAAGAATTTCGTCCTCGAAATTACAAGTTAGGGAAAAATGGTCCTTAACTCGTCTACTATTTTTCACAATTCAATAGTTTAATCGAATTTTCAAAACAAATCTTTCTACTAAAGATTCGTTATCATTCAACTCATTTCCAACTTCAATTATAAGTTTCAAACAACATTGTTTAACTTCTCAATTCAAATTCGAGTTTAAATTCAAATTTTAAACTTTCAAATTTTCTCAAAAATTTTCTAACACTCGAAATTTTCGAAAAATTTCGCCAGCGTCTCCTTTGCGCGGCTAATACGGTACGACTACAAAACGTCCCTACGGACTCTCAGATTTCAAAAAGAAAAAGAAAAAGCCAAGCGGCTAGAGAAATAAGTCATCAAATCTCATATTCAAATTGAAATACTTACCTTTTTCGAGCAATTCAAATTATCTTCGAAATCAAAATTTCCAATTCCTTTATACATGTATATCCTACTAGCCATAATATCTAGTTACAACATTCAAACTATTTTGCAAATTCGATTACAAAATTTTCAATATATGCTTATATATTTACGGTTGAAGTTACATATTCATTTTAAATTTCAATTTCCATATTCAATTCATTCTCGAATTTCGTTTACTAACAAATTTAAAACCAAGTTTAACATTCAGTTTTAATCTTATTCACGTACAATTGTGAATTCCATTTATTGAAAATTTATTTATACTTACTTGAATTTATCTTTAAATTTGAACCATCTCTTTTATTAGTTCACAATTCAAGTTTCAATTTCAGTTTTACTTACTTACAACTTCAAATTTATTATTTCATTCTGAAACTCATCCACTAATTCTTTCATTTCCAATTCGAATCTGATTTCCAAATCAAATTTCAATTATTCTATAAGTCTTTGACTTACTTACATTTCAATTTATAAGATCATTGATACATCCACCTTACTAATTTCATTCCATTATTGAATTTTAATTCATCTTTCATTTCACATTTATAATTATTCAATCCACTTCATTGTACTTGCAATTGCAAACTTATTCATTCATTCACAATTTTATTCTCATAATTCAATACTCAATTCCAGAGTCTTTTCAACCTTTTCAAAACCATCTTTGAAAACAATTCAAATCATCCTTTGAATTTTCAAAACAAAAACCCAAATTTTCCAAACAACTTCTATTTAAAATAATTTGGCAGCAATTCCTCTTTTGGAAACCCGAAAATGAACACCGGTGATGTCGCGATCATCATCGGAATTATTTTCCAGCGACCGAAAAGAGTTTAGGGCTTTTCATTTCTTGAAAACATTTTTCCAAAATCCTTTGAATTTCATTTTCAAATCAAAAAGATTTAAACTTTCCAAATCTCAAGAATTTCCAAATTCTTTTCAAAACATTTCCAAAAACTTCTCTGGAATTCCGTTTCAAATTACAAATCACATTTATAATTTATATTCTCAAATTCATTTGTATGTGAATTTATCTCTTAACTTTGGAGTTATGATTCCAATTTCTTATTCAATTTCATATAACAATGATAATATATTAATATTATCACTTCTAACAACCATGCAACCATATACTATTATAATTCATAGAAAAATCATTTCTTTTCTATACAAAAATAGTTTTGGGCACAATTATCTCATTCACCCTATTTTAAAACAATACTGTGCCGAATTGTTCTATTCGAGCGTTTAGAAACCCCTTCGATACAGTTTTGCAAGACTGTGCCGACGAAGGTTCATATACCACTAAATAAACCAATCATCACAATACAAAACAATTTTATATTCACTAACAAATACGCGCTCATATATATTATTACACTCAAACTCATTCTAGAGTACTACTGACTCTATCTCTAATGAGTAACACCCAACAGAGCAGGGTTGTCGCTTAACCATATGCTCTGATACCAAATGTAACATCCCGAAAATTTTCGACTTTCGAAAATTCAACATCGATACTCACTTTATCGACTGCTGAGCCTTCGAATGCCGGAAACCCGAAAAGTTATGGTTTTAAGAAAAAGAAAAAGTAGAAGAAGAAGAAGATAGAAGAAAAAGAGAAGAAAGGAAGAAGAAGAACAACAGAACAGCAACAGAAACAGAACAATATCAGAGTCTCACATATCGCAGCGGAACAATATATAATAGATAAATGAATAATCTTTAAAACAAAGAACTATATCATTTTATACCTACATCAATCATCAGAGTCAATATACAACAATGGACAGTTATATAAACTTGTCCTCATACAGAATACACAGCGGAATAAATACTATCAGATACATATACTACGTCTCGTCCTCCAGCTTATCTCCAGAGCTCCAGAATATCCTGAATATCCTGATAATATAACTCTAGGCTGCCCGTGTGGAAATTGGTGGGAACCCAGAGTTTAGAAGGGAACAATAAACTCCGAGTCAGTCATGGTGACTGGTGTGAGATCGTAAAACAGTTATTCTTTAAAATAAATAGCAGGGAATTTTAAAGTCAATTCGCAATGCTTTTGGAAAATGAAACTACCATAAGACCTCCCACCACACACACAATGCAAACGCAGAATTGGAGGAGATTTCTTCTTATGATAGTCAAAGATGCTTACTACGCAAAATCAAATTCTTTTTTATATTATTATTAGTGCATAGTGTGGAAAACAGTTCGAAAGTATAATATAAATCTTAGCCAGCATAGACATTTCGAACTATGCCTACTATAGCTACCATCCAAACAGTGGGGCGCCACCATAAGTGAATGATAGGTTCTACAACTAAAACCGTACAAGGCTCGTATTGTTTCTTTGGATTTCCAACAAATGGTCAGGCTAAGGAAATTCCTATCCACGATGGGTACGTCCCTGGAATAGACGACCCGAGAACCTAACCGGATCTCTGCCAACACAAGGCCGGGTTACCTCTGCAAAAATAGGTAACTACTGACACGCGTATGCCATCCCCCGATCGTCACCGATCTTCCCGAGGATCCCCGATTTCCAACAAACCACATAGATAATAATAATGCAGTAACCACAGAGGTTAAGTATCTGGGCTCCATACCATGATACCACCTTTATCCAGAAGGAATGACATACACTAAGGGGCGCTACTCCCTAGAACCTTGCTGCATCCTTCCTGTTTCGACCATTTCCGGGGTGTGAGGCTCGACGAAGTCTCGTCCACAAAGCTACGCTTTCTACAAAAAGCCCTGCTTCGGGTCAAACAAAATGATCAACCTATGATCACAAAGATATAAGATCAAACAAATGATCATATCACAAATGATCAAACACTGATCATTTCACAGCAACACTCAGTATGCCACGTTACCAAATTGGGATATATCGCTGATAAATTTCAACTACATAACCTCTGAGCTCGTACGTCTCAGAGAAGGGTGTTAAGCTAAGAGAATAAATTCTTCGCCACCAACAGAAATGTATTTGAAAGAAATCAGCTTTATATCTCAAATTGTAACGTCAGACACACAATCCATACAAGTCTGTTCCGGGTTCGAACAGAACCGAAGGCACTTCTCACGAAGCCCTTGCATTTCCGGATAATTTTCTAATCACATCCGGACTTTCCGTCACTAAGGGTGATAAAACCTCTAAATCGGAGATCAACCGATGTAGAGTAACTCGACGGTAATCCTTCCGTTTTCAAAAATATCCGGTCTTCAACACCGGTCTTCGAATGCAATTCATAACGACGTATCACATATTCGGAATGGGTTATACGACCCCATGGTCCTTTCCCGGCTAACCCGAATAGTGAGCGATTATTCAAAAATAAGTGTGGCATTCAAATTCATCCAATTCACAACAAATACCTACTCAAGGTAATTATTGATAGTCGGTTATTTAACTATCAATAAAGATGCGCAACATCATCAGATTCCAAATAATTTTCCAAATTATTTCATCTTCAAAAATATCTTTTACTAGGTATAAAATTTCCACACTTCAAAAATAAATCAACGTTTATTTTTAAAACAAATTCCCATTCCATTTATAAATTCCATAGTGAATTTATATTTTCAAAATATCTATTGATATACGATTCTCAAATCGATTTCAAATATTCAATTTCATTTTATCTTTAAGAAGATAAAATCTCAAAACGTTTCATTTCATTTTGGAAAATGCATTTCCCTACTTATTTAATAATAAGTATTTCACAAATCATTTATTTTCAACACTTGGAAAATATTCGATATACTTAAATCAAATTAAGTATATGTTTCATTCTTTAAGGGAGTCTATTTTCTATAACAACATCAATTTGAGTCAAAACGAATGTTTACGTAAAACATCGTTACGACGACTCACAAATCACTAGTATAGGGATTCGAAATTAAAATAGATATGTAAATCCCAATACTAGATAAAAACCATTTCCTTTCGGAAATCATTTACTATAACAACAGTGTTATAGTCCACCATTTCCTTAAATTTCTCGAAAACGTCTATTTCAACAAGAACTGTTAAAATCTATGTTTTCGATATTTAACACATTTTTAAAACATCGTTAAAAACAATTTAACTTCATTTTTAAAATATCACTTCTTCAAAAATGAATCCATTTTATTCAATAATATATTCACTGTCCAAAATCGTGAATATATCTTCTTTAATAATCTTCCATATTTAATTTATCAAATTCAATCTATTTCGAATTTATAAACACGTTTATAAATTCTATTTCCATTTATAAAAACTACAATTTATAAATCTTCTTTATTAACTAGTTCAATTCATAACTCAATTTTTATACTAACGGTCCATCTTATAAGTTAATACTTATAATTCATTTATTTTCAAAAAATCGTTCTTTTAAAACTTTACAATTGTAAAGTTCATCCCTTTATAAATCATTTTAACATCATTTCCATTTTAAATTCACATTCCCTTATTTCAATTGGATTCATTTTTCCAAATATTCACTTTTGAATCTAAAATCGGATTTCAAATTAATTTCTAATTCTACTTTAACTCCAAATCAATTACAAATTGATTTCTAAATTTATTTTCACTACTAAAATAAATTCTTATTCTTTTCAAATTATTCAATATCCTATTTTTAAAGGGATTCTTCAAATTGAGATCATTTTACATTGATTTCCCAAATTATTTCAATTTACCAATTAAATTCCTAATTGGGTTTCCAACTTATCTCTTTTTAAATAAATTCCTTTTTAAAGAAAAAAAATTTCAATTGTTTCTTTCAATCTATTTTAAAATCCAAATTTTAAATTAAATTCTTCAAATTATAATCACTATTTTACGAAATCCATTTATTTAGCATTTTCACTTTATTCTGGAATTTATTCAATACGATTATACTTTAAAAATTCCTTTCTTCAAAATTTCTTCAATTTCAAAAATTGATTCACTTAGAAATTTTCTACTTGAATTTCAAAAATTCAATTTCGTTTATCTTTGGAATCCAATGATGTCGAAACATCCATTCAGCTAAATTTTAGCTTTCAAACAATTTCCAGATATCAATATGATTAATATAATCATTCACAGATTCATACCACGGTATAAATAAATTCAATCAATGTGAGGGGTCCAGTTGGATCCCTCCAACCTGTTTTCCTGCATCCAAAGACGTTAGCACAATACCAATTCCGCTCCAGTACGGAATTATCGCGGTATATGGGTTTTATAAAAATCCGCTTACTAACGGCGCAATAGGGTCTCATCCGCTATACGAGGCGGAAAAATCATCAATCCAATATATACATATGCCAATATGTATATATTGCTATATATATAGATATATCCTATTATATCTAATATCTCATCCAATAGCAATCATCAATAACTGCAATTCAAATTTAAATCTGAGTGAGAAGATCTCACCTTAGATTTTAAATTTGCCATCCATTTTCCATTCTCGACCCAATTTCTTGATTTATACCTTGTATAAATAATCATATAAATTTATTAATATTCGAACCAATCAAATGATCCGTTTCCATTTAGCAGAATTTTATTTTATCTAATCAATTCAATTTCAAACAAATTTCCGTTTACATAATTTTAATCATTCAATGATTTTACTTTACCCTAGTTTTTCTTTTAATAATTTTATCTAATCAAAAATTTAAAATTAAGCTTTAAACAAAAATAGGTACATATGTGTATTTATATAACGATACATATTTGAATCAATTTGTAAAAGATGAAATCGAGAATACCTCTTCTACCTTATCGAATCGAACCCTAGCTGTCGACCTTGTTCACGCAAACGAGACCCAAAGGCTACAGCTTGAACTCATCTCGTTGCCAGAACATGGCCTGAACCCGACCTCCTCGAGACCGCGACCTCCAAATCAAATCGTGATGCAGCTCGCCTGCGACATCACACTGTGCCCTAGCTCACGATCCTCTTTGTCGACATCAAAGTCGACCACGATCTCTTCCTCCCCCAGTACTCGCGATTTCCCCTCCATCACAGCGCACGCGAGTACGAGTTTCATTGTCGCCGACTGAGTCGCACCCGTAGTACGTGCCTCCTCATCGATGCCCTCGAGCTCGAGCTCGCAGCTATCGCGATTTAATCGATCGCGTGCCCAAGGATTCGAACGCGCCGCCTTGCTATTTCTTCAATTGATCGCGATTTGTACTGAGAGGAGATGTTTGGGGACCGGCCATTAAAGTTGTTTTGTTTTCGTTTGATTGCCGAGAAATTTGAAAGATGGAAGGGAAAGTATGGTACGGGGGAGACAATAAAGGGGCGGGTTGTACGAGTTGTTTGTGGGAGTTGAATAATATATTCTTTAAATTTTCTCGCTATAGACACCATCGCGTATATCCATCGTACAACCACACGTCAACTCCGAATGCCACGAAATTTGAAATCCGATAATAATACAATATTACGGACCCAATGGAACTGGTTTCGTCGAATTCCGAGACTGCGCCTTGGACGACTATTTTTAAATATCGATTTGAACGATATAATTTCAAAATTGATAAAATCGTTTTCAAATTCCATTTTGAAGCTTCAATTATCTTCGGTATTATCAATACGAATTCTAAAAGCTTTTCGAAATATTTTTCTTCAACTTGAAACTGAAGATACAAATTTTTATTCAACTTACAATAGATTAAATTTTAAAGTTTTAATCGCAAATTTTTAAAGTCATATCGGAGATTCAAATTAAATCACCGTTCAAATATTTAAAATTAATTAAATATTTCCAATTTAAATTTGTTCAAAATTCTGGGTCGTTACATATGTATTTAAAAGTTTTCCGCTGTAATGATATTGGTTCAATATTATATGTTATTCCATTCGTGTGATATTCTATTATGTCTATTTTTTTATTACCCTTCATGTTCCGTATTTTCGTGCAATTTGAGTTGGATATGTCTGGTTTATTATCGATTCAAAGGGTACGGAAAAACGGACCGTGATAGTGGTAAATGGACAGAATTGAGTTCATTGTCATTTGAATTATACTATGTTAGAGATGGATTGAGAAGGAATATTGAAACTAATTTTGATCTTCAATCTATTTTGTTGTTGGCTGCTCATAACCGTAAGGATTACTTTGTTATTTTTGTTGATGTTGTTCCTACTAGTTTTTCAGCAACCAATATTAGGTCAGATGATGTTTCTTGTAGTAGTGATTCCTCATTTGTTAGTACCGGTGATTCTAATATTCAATTCAGGCAGTTATTGAGAAATGATTCCAATCAATATGTTTTTACGGGTGTTGGTCAACAATTTCCAGGTGGTGTTACTGAATTTAGGCTCAATCTGATGATATATAGTATTAAGGCTGGGTACAAGCTTGATTTGGTTAAGAATGATAAGGAAAGAGTTACGGCTGTTTGTTCCCGAACAAAATGTACTTTCAGCATTCATGCTTCTGTCAAGTTTACTCTTCCTGGCTATTTTGTTATAAAGAGATTTCATCCTGAACATACTTGTGGTGCTGGAATTCATGATATTAATGATCCTCCTATTTCAAGTAAATTGATTAAGTTATTGGTTTATGATCATATTCAAGCTAATCCATTAATGAAGACAAAGGACATTATTAACCTATTTCAAACTGAGTATAATATCATTTTGAAGTATTATTTTGCTTATAGTGGGAAGAGATTGGCTTTAGAAGATTTACATGGAAGTGATATGATGTCTTATCACCATTTGAAGTCTTTTTGTGATGCTGTACTCGAAACTAATCCTGGTAGTAAAGTAGTTTTGGAGTGTAATCCTGATACTCGTGAATTTGAGAGGGATTTTATTGGTTTTGAAGCTTGTGCACATGGTTTTCAATTTTGTCGGCCTTTAATATTTGTTGATGCTACTTTTATGAAGGGTAGAGCTCAAGATTGTTTGATGGCTGTTACTGGTAAAAATGGCAATGAAGGTATGTTGTTTGTTTGTAGTTTAATATATAATTGCATCAGTATCTGCAATAATTATTATTTGTTGTTGCAATATCAGCATTTATTAAGAAGAAGAAATATCTTACTGATAGAAAACATTGCAGAAACCGAAGCAATTTTACATAAAAAATTGCTGAAAAGTCTGCAATGTTTCGATATAGTGAGAAATTGTTCTGTAGTAATATATTGTAATAATTGTAGTTTTGCCTGCACTTTTTGAATATAAGTGCATAGTATTATGCAATTTGTTTAGTTATTTATATATTTGTTGTTTATCAGGTTTTTTTCCTATAGCAGTTGTAATTGTGTCTGGTGAAGATGAAAATAATTGGATTTGGTATTGTGAATAGCTTATAGATTTTTTGAAAGATGATAGTAGAAAGTTGTTTTCATTTCTGACCGTCATCCTGGTATTCTTGTTGCTATTTCCAAAGTGTTTCCAAATTCAATTCATGGTTCATGTTTTTATCATTTAAACAATAATTTAAAAGTTGCTTTAAAATTTGAATTTTCCAAATCAAAAAAGAAATGGTTGATAGATTTGTTTGGACGTGTTGCATATGCCTCTAATTTGGATGATTTCAATGTTGCATTGAAGAATTTTAAAGATGCTGGTGGTTCTACTGTGGCAAACTTTTTGAATGGAATTCCCTATGAGAAGTTTGCTAATGTTTTTTTCCCTGCTTGTCGTTATGGTGAAATGTCATCAAATTGTTCAGAGAGTTTCAATAAATGGATTTTGGAAGAAAGACATTTACCAATCACTGCATGCTTGGATAAAATTAGAGTTAAGTTAATGAAGCTAATTTCTGATCGTCGAGAACTTGCTAATAGTTGGAATAGTGTTGTATGTCCGGTGAATGAAAATCGGTTGAAAAGTCTTCATTTGGAAGGAGCTTCGTGGTTTGTTATAAAATCAAGTGAACATGTGTTTGAAGTTCATTCTCCTATTCGTCAATCTGTTGATTTAAATAATCGGAGTTGTTCTTGTAATCTATGGAAAATATATGGTTTTCCTTGTGCTCATGTTGTTATATGTATTTTGAGTTGTAGAAAGTTAAATGTTTATGATTACATTGAAGATTATTTCAAAGTTATTTATTTTCGATCGGCGTATTCTCATCCAATCAATCCTATTATAAACTTTGTGAAAGAAGATGTTTTGATTGAAGATGTTGTTGTAGCACCTCCTAAAGGTAGAAGAATGCCTGGTCGACCATCAACATCTAAGAGGATAAAATTTGCTGGTGAAATTTCAAAGACTATTAGATGTAGTATATGCAAGAAGTTGGGTCATAATAAAAGGACTTGTTCATTGAAACACATGTAGTTTTTTTTCCTTTGGGAAAGTTAAAATGTTTGGAGTTGAGTTTATGTTTTTGTTATTCATTTTAATGGTATTTTCTCTGTACTTAGGTTGGATGTTTAATGTTTGTAATGTATTATTCATGGTATGCTTCTATTAATCATTATTGTAGTGTTTTCTGTAATTATTACGATTAATTGCACATATTTCTACAGTTTTTTTGAATTTTTGTTTACTGTTTATACCTCTTTTGTGAATACTGCTTTTTATATGAAGATGATATTTGTATCATTGTTTGGCATGAAATAAATATGGTATATCCATAAGTATGTGCAATTTTTGTTAATAAATGTGGAGGTATCTGCAATTATTTATATTTTTTGCTGACATTTCTGCAATTATTTGGTGCAAGAATTTTGAATAACTACATATTTGTGGAGATATCTGCAGATATATGCTTTTATTGCTGACATTTCAGCAATTATTATTAATAGGTGTGATTTGGTTTAGTATTTTGGTAACTGATTTCAATTGTAAGAAATTTATATATAAATTTTTTGATAATGAACTCTAATATTGTGTTAACACAATAATATTGTCTTCCAACTACATAAGTTTAGCAAAATATGTATATACATTACAGAATTCTTAGAGGAAACATTACAGTTTGATACATCAAATGTTTTGGTTTGCTTCAGAAAGTAAAAACTTTTCTGTCAAGCTTTCTTCTAAGCTCCAACTATAAGGTTTGCAAGAAAGAATTTGATGTGCCAATTCAGCTCTTTGTAAATCCATAGCTTCATTGGTGAATTGAGGGTCATCATTGTTGATTTCTTTGCCTTCACTTCTTTCTTTCATAATGTTCATTACAAACATGCCACAGTCAACTCTGCAATGATTGACAAATATTACGAAATTGTTAGAATAAATGTTCTATGATACGGAAATATTTGTACATTTTTTGTTGTTGTGTACTTACGAATCAGAACGTTGTTGTGGGCTGTTAGCAAAAGTGATTTGGTTTGATGGTTTATGCTTTGCTTTTACCAATTTCTTTAGTAAGGCTGTGATATAAACTCTCTATAAAGAAAAACAAAGATTTTGTTAAACAGTTTATTTTCCTCTGGTTTATTCATTTTTGAATTTACATACCAAATTTCGTGCTGCCTTCTGATGTTCTCCTTCATGCCTTGGTTTTATGGAAGCATTGTGAATCCATATTCTATCTTCTTTAATAAACTCCAAGAGTGTAAAATGTGATTTTTGGTGGATAGGGAAGAACATTTTATTGCAGTTTGCAAAAATTTTAGCTACTACATTATCGATTAGGGCTTGTGTTACATTCTTTGAATTGCTCAGTAGAAATGTCTGTAGGAGAATATATTAGCAAATTGAATTTATGAATATTTAAACATATTCTTCACTAAAAGATTATAAGACTTACAGCAGCGTAAACTTTGAAGTACAAGTTTTCTGCATGAACTTTATGCAATTCATGTGAATACCAGTCAATGATCTATAAAAATTATTATAAGGAAATAGTGATAGTATATTTGTTGATAAAAGACTATAATATGTTTTGCAGAAAAAACAATAAGTTCATTGAATTTTGCATAAAAAACAATAGGTTTGATGAAATGTTGCTGAAAAATCTCCACATAAATGTAATTTTTTCAGATAAATGTAATATTGCTGACAAAACAATAAGTTTAACGAAATGTTGCAGATAAATATGTAGATAAATGGAATTGTTGCATATAAATGGATTTTTGCAGATAAAACATCAAGTCCAATGAAATGTTGCTGATAAATTTGCAAATAAATGGATTTGTTTAGTAAAGTTCTACCTGCCCTTCAAGAAATCTTCCTATAATTAGTTCACCAAGTGTTGTTTCTGTTATAATGTTGTCATCGTCTCCATTCAGGTATGCACTTTTGCTGTGATAAAATGATCAATATTACTAAATGTTTGCATTTTTTAAATATTTGCCGATATGTTAGTAGGAAATTTAAATAATTACTTTTATTTGAGCAATTATTGGTATACTTGGCTATTTAAAGAATTATACACAGAAGTCCTCTAGCAGCTTGATTTTTTCTTCAGATAGACTTCGCACATTTGACATTTTTCTAACATTTATCTTTGTAGTGGTAGATAATTCAGTTGATCTGGGTTCAGATTCGTATTCTTCAACTATT
Source organism: Allium fistulosum (assembly GCA_030737815.1). Taxonomy (NCBI): domain Eukaryota; kingdom Viridiplantae; phylum Streptophyta; class Magnoliopsida; order Asparagales; family Amaryllidaceae; genus Allium; species Allium fistulosum. The sequence continues at coordinate 245,753,537 of CM060902.1, forward strand.
ATTGGTATGATTTCTACTTGCTGTTTAGCCTTTTTTGATTTCTTTTCAGTTTGGAAATCCAATTCTTCAACTAATTTATACCTTTTTATGCTTTTCAATTTGCAATGTTTTCTCTTTGCTTTCTTCAGATTTTTTTTCTGCAAAACTAGCTATTTCATCTTCTGTTTGTTTTCCTTGTAGCTGTGGATAATTTTGAATTCTTTCACCTGAAATTAATTTGAATGTTGGTGAATATTTCATGATTGGTTATCGGAATACAATTTTTGTGATTTGATTGTCTTCAGGTTTTTCTACTTCCGTAAGTCTGCATTGTTGTTTTATATTTTTGTTTTAATATGTTGTATTAGTTTGATTTTCTAATACTGCAGTGCTTTGAGTTGAAAGATGTATTTTCAATTGAAATATTTAATGTTTCTGAAATGATAATGAATTTTATTTGTAATTTTTTGAATAATTATGAAAAAATGAAGAATATGTTGCACTTTATAACAGTTGTTGCATTATTATCTGCAATTATTCTTCAACTGCGTATTTTTGATATAATAAGAATATTTGCAGATATATCAACAAATTTGTTTAATTTTTGCAATCTTGTTGAAAAACTATCATTATTCAAAGCATTACCAAATGAAAGATTTTGTTCAATTGCTTTATCTTCCTTGACTGTTTTTGTTTGTTCATCATCATCTAGATCTTTTTGTTTTTCTTCGAAATTTCTTTTTTCCTCATTGTCAACATCTTTTCCTTTTTGTTCTTCTTTTTCTTCATCTTTATCTTTCTCCATAAGATGACATTCATCTTCAACAGTTTTGTCTTCAGTTTGAACATCAGTTTGATTTTCCTTTTCTTCTGTCCTTTGAGCTGACATATATGTTTGCAATTCAAGTCTTTAGTATTTTAGAAATAATTATGGATTTTATGTTTTATGTTACAAGGTATTATGTAAAAAATGTAGAATATGCTGCACTTTTTAATAATTATTGCAATAATATCTGCATTTATTCTTTAACAATGCTTTTGTCACATAACAAGAATATTTGCAGATGTATCATCAAATATTTTAAATTTTTGCATTCTTGTTGAAAAACGATATATTATTGAAAGTATTACCAAATGAAGTATTCTCTTCTGTTTCATTATCTTCACTTTCTTCATTTTCTTCAGTTTCAGTTTCTTCTGTGGAGTTTAGTTTGCTACCACTTATTTCTTTTATTGGTAGCTCTACATTCTTAGATTGTGTGGATGATGATGTTTCCACATCTTGTCTCAATTGCTTTCTTAGGAGCGTATTTTCGGCTTGAAGTTTTCGGTTGTCCAATTCAAGTTTTCTTATTATTTCTTTGTATTTTTTTTCTCTTTTCTTGTATAATGTTTCATATTCTTCATCTTTTTCAACTGCATCTTTCAGCAATTTTAGTTCTTCTCCTTGAAAATCCTGAAATAAAGAATTGAATCAAAATTGAAGCTTTAGTACATTTGAATATAATTATGTAAGAATTGTGAATAATTGGAAAAATGTATATAATTTTAATTATGATTGGCATGTATGTCCATAAATATTTTTAATAATGGCAGAAAAATCTGCAAATATTATGCAACATTGTAGATATCTCTTCAATTATTGTAAATATTTGTAGCCCTATGTTCAGATTTCCTATTTACAACTGCAGATAAATATAAATTGTTTATAATAATTGCAGTTAAGTCCGCAACTGTAGTGAAGAATTGCACCTAAAATGATTAACTGCTGCTAATAACTGCAGATATATCTGTAACTATTGTTAATTATTGCAGATAAGTTTCCAAAAAAATAGAGTACTGGCTATTTTTGTACTGTAACTTAACAATTCTAGAAATTATATTGCAGTTATACTTACTGAGTTGTACTCTACGGTCATTAACAATATTGGCTTGAGTTTTGATATATCTCATTTGCCATCCAAGGGATATGAGTTGTTGTATTGCAATTTAGCAGATTTCAAAATTTGTGTTTTCTCACAGATCCACCACTGCAAAAAAGACAATTAGTATTAGAATAAATTATTAGTTAATAGGATATTTATCTAATCAATCAAAAATTTAATACCAGTAACAATGTAACGCAAGCATTTATTTTCCTTGGTGTGTCAATATATTTTTCAATTTTATTTATCAAATGTTTGTGAATCATTTTTGGCCACGATATCTGCTGCATTTTATCTTCACAAACACAATATGGAATCATATTCCAAGATACAGTTGAGTTTGGATTTGATATTAAGAATGTTGCAACCAAATGCAGTTGCAAAAGCTTTGATGTATCTGTTTTTTCTTCTTTTGATGTTCCTTTTATTGTTGTAAACAACTCCCTTTCTATGTTTTTTTTGTTGACATTTGTCTCTTCTTCAATATGTCTGTTGATGAATGATGTAAACCGAACATTTCTTTTGCCCTTTTTTCATATGGCCAGAAGTTTTGATTTGCTGACCATCTGTAGGAATTGATAATAATTGGCTTATATCATTCTTTATGAATGTTAGTAACATATCTCCAAATTGAAAGCAATTCAAGTTCTTTTTGTAGGCTTTGATGATTATGTCTATAGTTGTTGAGTTTTTTGTGTTTTCCTTTGCTGGTATAATTCCAACATAGATCATATGAATGAATTTGTAGAAAGGTAAATTTTGAAGATATTTTGTAAGTGATACTGTCAGCAAATCTTCCTTCTTAATCCTGCTAAGGACATTAATGAAAGGCCTTAAATTATTTCTATAGTTGTCTTCTCTTGAAGTAATTTTCTCTTCACTGATTGTTTTTCTTTTTTGCTGTAGAATATTTGATCCTGATTATTGTTCAACAGGAACAAGTGATCTTTCCAGAATTACTTTTTTGCCTTCTTTTATTTCCTCTTTTTTGCTTTTCTGTAAAAGTACATTAAAAATTATTAAATAAATATGAACAATGTAATAATATGATAGGTGATGTTAAATACTTGCATTTATAATGAATATGTAGAAAAAACAGAAATGTATGCAATTATCTTAAATAATTGCAGTCTATTCAGCAAATTTTAAGGTATATGCAAATTTTCATGTATGTGGAATTGTTGCATATATTTTAGCAGTTTTAAAAAATAATTGCTTATTTTTCTGTAATTATTTGAATAACTGTGATATCGAAATTTTATTGTTTCTAATCATACATATTTCCAGAATTTACTTCACTTTTTCCAAATAGATTGGTAATCCAATGAAACTATTGAAAAAACTGTTAACTTATACAAAACTTTTCTTGTATATGTTGTAGTTGCATATATGTCAGAAATTTTAAAAATTAATTGCTTATTTTTCAGCAACAATTTGAATAATTATAAACTTTAAAATATGGCATTTGTAATTATAAATATTATCTGATTTTTCTTCACTTTTTTTGAAATAGATTGGTATTTCAATGAAACTATTCAAAAACTAGCATATAAAAATGAGATTACTCTGTTTTATTGAATTATTGTTGAAATGTAAGCAATTAAACTGAATTGTTGCAACCACATGTGATATTGTCAGTAATGCTTATTTTTGTTCATACATAAATGCTGCCAAGATATTCAACAATGCTCATTATATTTGCATATCTATCTGCAATAACTATGAATAATTGACATTAAACTATTCAAAAAATTACACATAAAAGTAATTATTCTGCTTAACTGCTTTATTACTAAAAAGTAAGCAATTAAAGTGAATTACTACAGCCATATCTGATATTGTCATTAATGGTTACTTAATTTCGTTTATACATAAATGTTGCAGAGATATTCAAAAAAATTCAACACAGTTGCATATTTGTCTGCAATAATTGTAACTAATTGACATTAGTATGATATTTACTGTTAGATTTGTAACATTATGAAAAATTGCAGGCAACTACTGACATTGATCGAATATATTGCTTAAAAATATGCAAAAAAAACACATTAATAACATCTGCTTTGAAATTTGAAGAGAGCAAATAGTTTTTTGAACAATTTTTAACAAAAATTGCAGTAATTAGAGGAAGTTTTGCAGTTTATTGTCTGCATTCTCAATTTTCTCTGTATTACCATAAAAAAGATCGATTACATGCATGACTAACTCGAAATATCTAAATCACTTGAAAAAACCCTAAGATACATCGATTGAAAAAGGTGTAATATAAATTGACTATTATTGAAATTGAGATATATCACCTTCGATCTTCCCATTTTGCCTTGTTTGATTTTGAAAACGTCAGATTTCGACTTGATTTTGGTTGTTTTGTTGTTCGATTTTGTAGATTTCTCGTATTTTGTTGAAGAAAATGTGATTTCAATTGGAATAAATGTCGAACGATAAAAAAGCGTGGGTAGGTTTTAGGATGATATTTAAGGGTAGTTTGGGAAAAAAAAATAGGTCGCGTTTAAAAATAAGGATGAAATTTATATGTTCTGTATCTAAAGGATTTTTGGTGAATTATGAAAGTTATTAGGGATGTATGGCAAATGTTCCCTAAAATTAAACGCTCTTGTTGAATAACCACTGAAATAGCCAACATACCCTGTTTAATAACAAACTTTTTCCCAAATCATCCTTTATAAATGGAAACATAAATGGAAATTCCTGAAGATATGGTACCATAAAAGATCAACTGTATAGAACATCTTCAAAAATTTCATGCTTGCATAGATCTGAGAGAATGTACATAACGCAACGTCTTGGTTACAAGAAATTGCTAAATAGGGTGAAATCGGCATGATGATCGACGGTTGGAGGAAGGCATAGCTTGCTAAGAGGGAAAGAAGGTTGTTGAGCGAATTAAAGGGGTTTAAGATTTGGGTTTTGGAAAGAAATAGATTTAGGATCGGTTGAGTTTGGAAGAATCAACATTTGGACCTTTTAATGGACATCGTATGCCTCTTTGAAGTATAAGCTGACTGAGAGAAATTACATAAGTGGATTTACAAAGGTGGAATAGTAGGAGAACTTTTAGAGAGGGAGCAGAAAAGAGAGGGAGCAGAAAAAAGGAAGGACGTAAATATTTAGGGATTAGAGAAGGAACGTAGCGGAGGGATGGACACGAATAGAAAGAAACCAAAAAAAAACGGACTGTTGATTTCACAAAATACGCAGAGGGCTTGTGCGCTCTTGAAATGTAACTCCTTGATAATATAATAGTATAGATTATTATAGATTTATTTTTATTTCACAGTAGGTCAGACAAATGGTTTTCCAGCACAGAATTAGGTTTCTGAATGGCGGGTTGAATGAAGCAATCTTGGTGCTGCATTCGGTGGACACTTGATAAGGTTAGTTAAATCGTTTATTTAGTCAGTCGACTAATTTGATTTTTGCCCAGTTTTTAACCAAACCTATGTATGTCTTTTCTGTTTCTTCCTCTTTACCTCTTTACTAAAACGGAACTTACTAATGACTTAGGCAATAAAAATGCGTTCTTTGTAGAACGGATTTTTTTTCCTTCGGGATCATATGATGCAATTCTTTCAATCAATATGATTATAAAAGGGGTTTCTGGAATTTTGGTAATGGAAGTAGTTCTTCTACTTAGGTTTGTTTATTCATACTCTAACTTATATTTGATTATAGTTTATGTTTGATTAAAAGTTAATTTATTTTATTTTCAATTAATTAACTCGTAAAATTATTTACTGCTATCATAATGTTCTCCTAGGCCCTATTCATTAATAGTGCCCTTAATTGGTCAAAATTAAACGCTCCACTTTGTAAAATTATAAGTAATAGTTTAGTTACATGCCTAAGAGACTCATCTAAGTTTTCACTCTCTGAAATCATACAGAAACAATTTTCTTACTTTCAATTATAATATGGTTATCACTCTGAGTTATAATACAATGTTTTGCATGTAATTTTGGTAATAGATTTAAGTTATAATGTATTGATATGCGCATAGTTCGAAGCAAAGGTTTGAAATAGTTGCAATGTGTGTGATAATTAACTATTTTGGCACTTTAATGGTAATGATAATCTATTTCTTGGAATCAACTAGGTTGCTTTTGGCAGAAGCTGAAGGTGTTTTTAGATCTGAAAAAGCAACTCGATTCGTGGTAAAGCTCTACATTGTAGAGAAGGAGAGTAATGAGCTTTGTGAATAGGAGTGCTACATATTGTCTATGGCATCTGGTGCGTTGGCTGGAGTGGTGAATGAAGTACATTCTATGGTGGCTCGATAGGCATGATCCCCTTATGGTTTTCTGTAGTCGTGACTCCTCTATGAAGCACAAGTTGCGTTTAAGGCAGTATATAGCACAAGTAATTCTTTTAGTCGCTTTTCCATTTACTTATTCCACTCATGTTTCTATCACATCAAAAATATAGAATATATGTTGAGGTAATATTAATTACTAGATTAGTTATTAGACTATCAACTCCTAAAAATGTTGAAATTAAGAGAGAACCTCATATTAGTTAACAATTTGGGCAGTGAGAGTTAAGGTATGAGAGTTCATTTTTATGCACTTTTAGTTTTTTTAGGGAAACTAGCACATGCTACACATTTTTGCGCTTATGCTCGATATTATTATGAAGCATACATATTCACATCGCTTGCATTCCTTAAAATCTAAAATACATGTTCCAGTTTATTATTGCAAAATAAAAATATACATTATGAGTTGACTACAACTGAGACATACATGTTCCAGTTAACTACTGCCAAATAAATAAATAAAACTTGCATCTTAATTTACTGGAATTTGAAAGAGTTAAATTATGAGATTAATTTGTCGATTTTGTAGTTAGTAGCATAGCAAATTTTTGTGATTTTAAACATGGTTCATCTTTTAACGGAAGAGGTAAATTTCAAAACCTATCATAGAAGGTTGTGACTAATTTCATGAACTTTCTCCTTCTACAGAGGAATATTTATATTTGATTATTACAGTTATAACTGAATCATATATAGATTGTAAATTGAATATACCTTGACAATTTTCATAATCTTTATCCTTTTATAAAGGAATATTTGTATTGATAGTTACATTTATGAGTGAATCATATATAGATTGCAAATGGAATATACCTTTACAAATTTTATGAACTTTCTCCTTCTATAGAGGAATACTTATATTTGATTGTTACATTTACAATCGAATCATATATACATTTTAAATTGAATATACCTTGACAAACGAAGTAGAACAAATTTTAAGGAAGAGAAGTATTCATTTTAACCTCTGTTTTGTTAACATTCTCTTTTGTGGTATTTAAAAATAAAGTCTGAAAATGTTTTCTTCCTTCTACCCTCTGATTTTCATTGTACTCAGCACTATTCAGTTTGTCCATATGCTTTTTGGTTTAATTTACTTCAATGGGCCTTTGGATATTATTTCGGTTTTCTTTCTTTTTTGTTAATATTTAATGAGTTTGTAATGAATATTTTAGTTTTAATGCATTAGATTTTGCAGTAAAGGAATATTTGGCATTTAATTCTTAACTCAAGCGGTATTTTTGATGACAAAATTTGGTTTTCTTTAATATGGCATGCATTTGATTTGCACAGATTTGGGATGTATATTATTCTCACATTAAAATTGATATTTGATTATGACATCATTTTCTATATACTGTATTTTTGGTGACAGTTGATGCATCGGCCTTTTCTAAATTTAAAGTTCACTGTTGCATTCCTTACAAATTTTTTATTATGGTATATATGATTTGGATTTTGTGGTTGTAAAGTTGACATTATTTTTTTTATCAATATATGGAGTAATTTTGCGATATTAGCTTTTCTTGATTCTTATTTACAACTGTTGAACTTCTAATTTGCATTTCATATGTGATTTATATCGAGATGATAATGCCAACCTTATTTGTTTTATTCAAATGGATGATCAACTAAAATATTTTTCCATAAGGAAGAACATTGCAATCAGGATCTAACATTAAACAAATAACTTCATGCACAAAATTCAGAATTTGATCAATTGGGTGCTATAAATTTTAATTGATATATTATCTGATAACTGACTTTATTCACTCTTACATATTTTATATTTTTTTCCATGTTTGAATCTACAATTTTTTGATATTGGAGATGGCCGCTTGAAAAGTTGTACGTAAAGTGCAATCACTTCCAAGCATGTCATTCAGAAGTAGTCTTAAAATTCATGTGAATCAATTCCATAGGACAACAATGAAAGTACATGTGTGCTTACATTATCATTGGATATGATTTGAATTAGGTTGAAACTTAGGAAGAAAAAAACTACTTAACCTATGGGCAAGCAATCCAATCAAGGAGTACTTATCTTCATGTCTTCAGTTAAATTCTCAAGTGGTAATGCAGATATTGATGAGCTATCCAAATGTTTTTGAGTGATGCATATGTATTTTGAATTACACCAAAATTATTCAAGTTCGCTGATTGCAGTTTAATAAGGCATATTGGCATTCTAGACTAAAGTCTCAATGCGTAGTGTAATGGATGTAACTGAAAATCTCTGTTAGTTTAATATTAAAAACAATTTTATGGTTTCATTTTATTAGATTAATATAATTTAATTATTGTATACTTATTCACAATTGAATATGACTCTAATATTATAGAGGTTTTAATTAATATGAGATTTCAAAGTTAAATATAGTAAACTCTCGATCGGCAACCTTATTCGATTGACCTTAAGTGGCTTTAATATGATCTTAGTTATTAATCTAAAAGCTTGATATAGTAGGCTGGGATTTGTCCAAGCAGGCAGAGAGTTAACTCCGTAGTTAGTATGGTAAATGATGTTAAATTTCTCCTGTAAATTTGAATATTTCAACTGACATTAATTTGAGCTAAAGATTATACGTGTGTTTGATCTCACTCATATATCTCAATTGACAATAATTTTTTTCCTTCTATAGATTTGCATGAATTGGAGGTTAAGATTCACTAACATTTTAGTTTTAGTAACTAGGCAAAATATACTATTGGGTTATTTTGATACGGTTCTAAATTAAAAACTCACAATTGAATTTTTTTTCATTTCAAAGCCATATTATATAATTAATATGGCTTAAAAAACGAGGTGCGGCACCCTATATAGGCATAGTAACCGAAACTATCACACTATTATGCAGGTAGCTTAGTTACTTCTACGATGATACATTGCACATGTTGTATTTTGCTTAAGAGAAACACGTACAAAATTTATTAAGCGAAATTTTGTTAAACACCCTTCTATAAGTTTCAAAAAACATTTCTACCCCTTTTCAAAAATAGATTCCACAGATAAAATAGCACAAATTTGAAGTCTCTAAAAGATGAAGATATTTGTAGTTCAAAGTGTAAAATACTGGCCAATTTAAAGTGCAATTATTTGCAGTTTAAACTGTAAATATTTGCACTTTAAATTGTAAATATTTTCAAAAGAAAATTTTGATTTTCTACATTTCGTATTAATTTCCAATTAAGTGCAGATTTAATTTTCTAGAAAAATTATCAGAAAAAGTTCTATGAGAGTAGTCGAAATCTATTTTTAGAAGGGACGGTCGTGTAAGTTTGAACTTAAGGGTGTCTCCCTAATTTTTACTTTTTTATTTCACAAATACATTATTTATACAAAAAATTATAATTCATTTACTTTGACAGTTATTCTAATATTTTAAAACGGAGTAGAATTATCATTTATCGATATCTTGATATTAAAGAAGGATCCAAATATCATATTCAATAGATTTCAAATTTCTTTGTTGTACGTGAGCCTGAATACAATGAATTGTATGTGAACTTAAATACAATGAGTTGTTGATGCAGGCCAAGTATTAGGTCGTGACCGACCTAACGAACCCTTAAGTCGCACGGAAATGTTAGGTCGTCTACGACCTAAGAACATAGAGGCTAACAAAGAAGATAACAAAGAAGGGATACAAAATGATGTCCTAGGTCGTGACCGACCTATTGATTCCCTTAAGTCGCTCCAGCAACTTAGTAAAGCTCGCCAACGACCCAGCAGGAATGCGCGCGCTAATGAGATAAGCCGCTGCACCGAGGTACGACTTAAGCTAGGTCGCGAAGAACGACCTAAGTTAGGTCACGTGAAGGAGTCCTGAAAGCTGGTTCTTAAATCGCTGCCGACCTATGATAAGTCGTAGGTCGCTCCATCTCAATTAGGTCGCATGAAGCTGGTTATCTCTTAGGTCGCTGAAGGGTATTAGGTCGTCTGCATTTTAAGTCGTTACAATGTTGTTTTAGGTCGCTGCCGACCTATGTATTGTAAATATATGATGACGCGTGTTTTGTACTATGTTGTAATTGTTGAGTCGTTGCCTGCTAGGTCGTAGGTCGCATCTGTTAAGTCGGCTGTGTGTTAGGTCGGCTGGGGCGGGTTAGGTCGTAGGTTGCATCTGTTAAGTCAGCCGTGTGTTAGGTCGACTGGGGCGGGTTAGGTCGTGTATGTGTTAGGTCGTGGACGACCTAAATGTTGTACAAATTTCTGTTGTGTGTGTTGTAAAGCCTATAAATAGACGGATGGTGTCATTTGTAAAGTTAGTTGATTTTGAATAAAACTTTTGTTTGTTAGCTTTGTGCTTTCATTTAAATCGGTAGTTGAGTGTGATCTCCTATCTCCTCTTTCGGTATTCGAGTGAGCTCGAATCAACGATCGTAGAAGCCGATTCGCGGAATCAAGTGCGCTTGATCAACGTCGAAGAATCGTAGATCTTTAAACACGGTATCGTGCGCGATCAACGTGTTTGGGATAGCTAGATTCCAGCATCTTTGGATCAACGGAGTTGGGCATTTGGTATTCTTCAATTCACCGATCGCTGCTTTCACAGAATCATCATTTTGTTATTCCGCTGCTGCGTCATTTAGTATCAGAGCTAGACTTAGCCAATCATAGCTAAGCCGAGTCTTAGAGCCAATTCTTATTGAAGAAGTTTGAGGAGTTAGAGCCGAGAGCAAGTGAAGGCCATGCATCATATTTGTTCACACTGAGAGTTGAAGTTTGTTTCTTTTAACAATGCCGCTAAGGAGAGCCAATCGACATCAAAATATTGAAGATTTGTACAAGAGGGAAGATGCCGAGCAAATGGAACAACGCATAAGTAACAAATTCAATGAGAAGTTAGATGAAGGTATTGGAAGGTTAGAGAAATTGATGAATGATATAAATCAAGGTCAAAGAAGGAGGTCGCCAATCTCGAACCATGGAGGAAACCGAGTTTCACCATCGGTTACGGAAGCGAGAAGGGTATCGCCACAATCTAATCGAGGAAGAAGGGAATCATCAGTTTCGATGAGACGAGATCACCATGCATATCGAGATGAAGAAAGAAGAACTCAACGTGAGTTTGAGTATGAGCCATATCGAGATGATGACAAACATATTAGAAGAGACATGCATGATCGAAGAGATGTTGATGGTCGAGATCGATACCGAAGTACACGTGATTATGATGAAGAGAGTGATAGAAGTCATATTCATTATCGAGATCGAGACCAAGGACGGAATGCATATCGGGATGTTGAGGATGATCGCCGATGGGAATCGGGGATGAAAACTGAAATTCCAGAATTCAAGGAAAGAATGGTAACGGAGGAATTTTTGGATTGGGTTTCAAATGTTGAAGAAATTTTTGACTTCAAAGAAGTTCCCGCGGATCGAAGAGTGAAGTTAGTTGCTACGAGATTAAAAGGGAGAGCTATGGCATGGTGGCAACAGACTAAACTTACACTGGAGAGAATGGGGAAGTCAAAGATTGTTACATGGGATAAGATGAAGAAATTAATGAAAGCTTCTTTCTTGCCGCAAAATTATCAATCGCTTATGTATCAACGTTTGCAGAACCTAAGACAAGGGGCGAGATCAGTGAATGAGTATACAGATGATTTTTACTAATTGATTGCGAGGAATGATATTATGGAAACAGAGGAACAGCTAACAGCAAGGTATGTTGGAGGGTTGCGAACGCAAATTCAAGACATAGTGAATATGTTTGATCCAAGATCTGTCGCCGAAGCACATCAGAAAGCACTTGCTTGGGAGAAACAAGGAAGGAGAGGTGGTGGTGTGTTTACTAATTCCAACAATCAGAACAAGGATGTTGGTAACAGTGCGGATGTTTCCAAAGTCGTCAGTAAGACAATTGTGAATGAAGTCAACAAAGCCAAGGTCAATAGTAATTTCAAATGCTTTAATTGCCAAGAGTTTGGCCACAAAAGCAATGAATGTACAAAACCCAAGAAACGAGTCATGATTGCGGAGATTGAACATGAAGATGCAGAAGTAGCATATGTCAATTCGCTACCAGTTGAAGAAGAAGAATTGTTGACAGGAGATGAAGGTTGTAGTTTGTTGTTGAGGAGATCTTGTTTAACACCAAAGCAAGAAGATAACTCTAGTTGGTTGAGAAGCAATATTTTCCAGTCAACATGCACTATTCTAGGGAAGGTTTGTAAATTTATCATCGATGCAGGAAGCTGTGATAATATCATTTCTTCGGAAGCTGTAAAGAAGTTGTCATTGAAAACAGAAAAGCATCCACACCCATACAAATTAGCTTGGTTGAGAAAAGGAGGGGAAGTGAAGGTTAATCGAAGAACTTGTGTTAATTTTCCATTGGAAAGAAATATAAAGACGAAATTTGGTGTGATGTGGTAGACATGGATGTATGCCATCTGTTGTTGGGAAGACCATGGCAATACGACAGGGCTGTGCAACATGATGGACGCGCAAACAGTTACAGTTTTATGTTTGATGATACACGAATCGTTTTGGTTCCTAAAAGGCGTCAACAGAGTGAAAATAAATTGGAGGAAATCGAGGAGTTGAAAGTTTTGTTGTCTTTAAAGGAATTTGTTGATGTGGAAGATGAAGTCGATTGTTTTCAATCACCAAAGTTTGACGGAGAAGAAGTTGTTGAGTTTCAATCAACGGAATCTGATGAACATGAGGTTGAAAGTTCATAGTCAGCAAAGTTGGATGAGGGTGCAGAAAGCAAGTCAGGAGATGAAGAGGGTAATTTGTTGAGGAAGGAGGTGGACTCGATTAGTCTATTATCTACAGAAGAGTTTGATAAAGAAGTGGAGGATAGAGAGGAAGTGTTTATGTTGAATGGGAATGAAACCAGTAGAGATCTCGAGACTCCTGAGGAGGTTAATTCGAGGGTGCATGAATGATTGTGAAGAGGTAATTCCTGATAAGTTGACCAAGGAAATACTGCCACGGGAAAACGTACATCATGTTAATCAAGTGTCAAGTGCTATTATACCATATATGCCACGTAATCAGATGTCTCCGACAGAGCAGGTAGAGTTGAGAAGATTGGCTGATGGGTTACTATTCAAAGGAAGGCAGTTGTATACTCCTGATCGCATTTGGCAAATAGAAGTTATCAAAGATGTACGTGTAGAAAGACACGTGGACATTGATCATAACATGCAGTTGGTTACAATGTTTTGTTTTGGGTCATCGATAAGGAAAGGGGTTGAAAGGCTTGTTCAAGAGAGTCAGAGTTATCAAATTTCAAAAGCGACCGCAACGAAATCAGGATTATGTATGTCATTAACTATACATACTAGATCATGTATGAACTCTGTAGTGAATTTGATGAAGACGCAAAGTGATAATGAATCTAACTACCTGATGGTGGAACGATTTCTTGCTGATACGTACAACAAGCAAGATGCTGGAGGGATGGATCATTTGGAAATTGTGAAGGAAATTGGTGATAATGGTCGTAAGTTGAGCTTGCCGGATCATCGTCCTATCACTAACATTGATAATATCAAACACTTGGTTCTATTTTACAAAGATGAGAGTGTCGAAGACGAAGAAACTGTAAATTCGAGGACGAATTTCTCTCAACCAGGGGAGGATGATGTAGGCCAAGTTTTAGGTCGTGACCGACCTAACGAACCCTTAAGTCGCACAGAAATGTTAGGTCGTCTACGACCTAAGAACATAGAGGCTAACAAAGAAGATAACGAAGAAGGGATACAAAATGATGTCCTAGGTCGTGACCGACCTATTGATTCCCTTAAGTCGCTCCAGCGACTTAGTAAAGCTCGCCAACGACCCAGCAGGAATGCGCGCGCTAATGAGATAAGCCGCTGCACCGAGGTACGACTTAAGCTAGGTCGCGAAGAACGACCTAAGTTAGGTCGCGTGAAGGAGTCCTGAAAGCTGGTTCTTAAGTCGCTGCCGACCTATGATAAGTCGTAGGTCGCTCCATCTCAGTTAGGTCGCATGAAGCTGGTTATCTCTTAGGTCGCTGAAGGGTATTAGGTCGTCTGCATTTTAAGTCGTTACAATGTTGTTTTAGGTCGCTGCCGACCTATGTATTGTAAATATATGATGACGCGTGTTTTGTACTATGTTGTAATTGTTGAGTCGTTGCCTGCTAGGTCGTAGGTCGCATCTGTTAAGTCGGCCGTGTGTTAGGTCGGCTGGGGCGGGTTAGGTCGTAGGTTGCATCTGTTAAGTCGGCCGTGTGTTAGGTCGGTTGGGGCGGGGTAGGTCGTGTCTGTGTTAGGTCGTGGACGATCTAAATGTTGTACAAATTTCTGTTGTGTGTGTTGTAAAGCCTATAAATAGGCGGATGGTGTCATTTGTAAAGTTAGTTGATTTTGAATAAAACTTTTGTTTGTTAGCATTGTGCTTTCATTTAAATCGGTAGTTGAGTGTGATCTTCTATCTCCTCTTTCGGTATTCGAGTGCACTCGAATCAACGATCATAGAAGCCGATTCGCGGAATCAAGTGCGCTTGATCAACGTCGAAGAATCGTAGATCTTTAAACACGGTATCGTGCGCGATCAACGTGTTTGGGATAGCTAGATTCCAGCATCTTTGGATCAACGGAGTTGGGCATTTGGTATTCTTCAATTCACCGATCGCTACTTTCACCGAATCATCATTTTGTTATTCCGCTGCTGCGTCAGTTGTTATATTTAATGATACTTTTGCATATATATATATATATATATATATATATATATATATATATATATCAATGACCATGGGATTTATTACAAAATATTTTCACTTATCTTCAATTTTTAGATCATGTTCTATTTAGAAACCATATTGGAACATACAAGTCCTTCAAATATATTCCATCAACCTATTCATACTTACAAACTATACTCATTGATTTATGCATCCGTACAACGCACGGGCTTCCACTTGTGTGTGTAGTGTCTTATAGCACAGAGAGTAAATCTCGCTTACCAACTACAAACAGAAATCCTAAGCTCAATTTTCCAAATCAACTCTTGAAGTTTTGAACTCATAAATCTGGACATAACTCTAACCAAGCTGTCAGCTTGAGTATTAATTTGGATTTTTGTAACATCAAATTGCCCCTAAATATAATCAGAATTATAGAGCAGATCAAAATTCACAACAACATTTAAAAAGATTTTTAATGGTGGAGCCCTTGCAAAAATGGTCAATTCAGTTTTAAATCTGCCTGGGAAAATTATAGACCTAAGAACAACACCCTTTCATGTTATCATCATATATAGAACACATCAATAGCACCTAAAATATCCACGACCCTATTTTTAGCACATATGAGCAGATTGAAAACAACGGATAGAATGAAAAACTGGGATACTAATACTACGACAGTTTGTAAACTATGTGAAAAAGAGGAGGAAGATTTAGATCACTTAGGTCCTGTTTGGTTTGTCCTTTTTAGTTTTGTGTTATCGTCTAAACAAAAATGTGCACATCGTATGTATTATTGGAAAACAAACTATTTTGAAAAATGAAATTAACATGTAAAATAGAAAACAAGTTTATTTTGTTTTTCGTATTTTGATAGGTAACAAAAGCACGGAGAACAGTCCAACTCTTCCGTTGTCCGTTGATTATTAGAATGACTAAGTATTATAAATCTTTTTCTTTTGTTTTTTAGGATTTCATAGTGCAAGTTAAAATTACAAAACCCAAAATCCAAAATGAAACCAAACGGACCTTTATTTTTTCTATGTGAATACTCATCAATAATTTTGCAGCAAGTAAAACAAATCATCTAACTTCACTTACCTAGTTAAACTAATATTAATACTTTTCTGGAAATCATATCAAGTAGAAACAATGGGAAAAACTTCCATATAGACCTCGTCGGCATTGCACTCTCATCAACAGTTTGACACTTACGGATTGAACATAATACTAAATTGTACCAAGGGAAAATCCTCCCTAGTGACGTACATTTAGAGCTAATATTACAAGGCTGTAGAATCTTCATCAAGACATCCAAATTCTACAACACGACATGCTCAAAACAAGGCATCTTATGCAGAAAATAAAAGCTTATCTGCATGAACGTTTCCCAGGTTGGCATTACCTAAAAATCAACATAAAACCGAGCTTAATCGTACACAATACATCAATCTCATGGATCTCCATGCCTCCCGTAAAACACCTGTCCTGGATCTATGTTATGCACAAAAGTTGTTAGTAGCAGTTAATAATAAAGAGGAGATCAACAAATGCACTTCCAATTAGAGTTCATCAGAATCGATGCCGGAGGTAAGCTCTGATGAACCCTGCCATGATGGTAGAACTCAAGATGTCAGTGTACCAATTCTGGGAGTCGATGAAGAATACCTATTGTGCATGTTTGTCAACGTGCACACATGCACAGGCATTTGCATACGGCTAAACTATGGAGTCATCTTGTAATTAGGGTTTAATGGTTGAGTCAGTCAAAGCTTGTGACCGTTGTAATGCTATTATAAATACATGTAAGAGAAGTAGATGGGATAAGGTTGGAATATATTTGAAATAAAACTCAATTTCTTTCTTTATCCTTCCCTGTTCATGTTTGTGTATTTCTTCTTCTTTCTTGCAATATCTTCGATCACCAGAAACTCAAACATTCTCAAATCCTCTGCATTTCTAAAGACAACCGATACTTCTCCCCATTTTCACATGTTCCTTACTTCTTAAATTTTCCATTACTGCTATTCAAGAATCAATAACCCCTCACCAAAGCTTCAACTTCTCATGCATATCAAAGATGACTATGACCAGAAACCAGAACAAGCAACATGGGTCTACCAAATTGGTACCAGAGCAGGACTCAAACATTAACCCATCTACAAATTCTCCACCCACACTTGATCCCAGCAACTAGAATGATAGCCAACTTACCATGCCTCCTCTGGATGATGAAGAAGACTTCTGGGCGAGGCAAGAACATACCAATGAAAAGACAAGCCATACCCTAGATCAACTCACTGAAGCACAACAAGTATTACACCAATCATTTCAAGAAAATTCGCAAGAAGTGAATGGAAAGATAGATCTCTTTTCGGCTACTCTAGAATCCTTCACGCAATAAATGAGAAGACTTAAGAATTCACCTACCACTTTCCATCAAGAACCTCATCACTCATCAAAAAGCATTCCCTATATTCCTCTATTCTATAGAAATAACAACAAAAGCACCTCAGTCTCTCCTTATACCACTGATCAAAATCAAAAATCTCATGCAAGGCAGCCTAGTATACTATCCTTATCTACCTTGCTGCAACACACCACCATTAACTTGGAATTCCCTGTCTACTCTGGGGATACTACTATCATTGAATGGCTTGATCAGGTTGAACATTTGTTCAGATATCATCATACTCCAAAGATTGAATGGGTGCCTACATGTTCCTTCCATCTTAAGGATGATGCTCAGAAATGGTTTAAATGGTTAACAAAAAATTTCAAGAATTATGACCATTGGAAAATATCTAGAGAAGAAATCATAGTCAGATTTGCTCCTCCTAAATTAAGAAAGCCATTTGGTGCATTTGCCAATCTTAAACAACTCACTATTGTGCAGCCTTGCCTTACCAAGTTCGAACAGCTACAAGGCCTATTGGATCATCCACATCCAGACTATGTTTTTGATAAATTTATGGATTGTTTTAAGGAGGATATAAGGATAGATGTTGAAACTGCTAGATCTTCCAACTTCAAAGAAGTCATGGCATTAGCAAAGATATATGAGAACAGATGGTCTAACCCTAAAAGATATTTTAAACCAAATCCATATTCACAACCATCATAACCCAAGAACATAGCCCAAATAAACCCTACTTCCAAGTTTCCAGGAACCTCAACTAGTAATAATACCTTTGTGGAAATTGCCAAAGCAAGCGCCTGACTCCAGAAGAGATCTTGGGAAAAGGAAGGTAAAATATGTTATGTTGTAATGAAAAATGACATTTAGGTCATCAATGCAAGACAAAACAAGTATATGTGTTGGAGGGAGTTATGGTTTTAGATAGTGAAACTGAGGCAGAAGCTAATAAAGAACAAGATAGCAATGAATCTACAGAAGTGGTTGAAGAAGAAGCAAGCCCAGATATTACTTTACATGCAATGTGTGGCATTCCAGCCCTACACATAATCAAAATCAACGGATAAATACATGGGAAGCCAGTACAAGTACTTATAGACTCAGGCTCACTATAACCTGGCCATGAAAATCAATTTAAAGGTAGATAACTCAAAGGATTTTGAAGTAATGGTTGCAAATGGAGAGAAACTTCAAGGTACTGGGATGAGCCATCAAATTATGCTAAAATCTCAGAGCTGGATCATGCCAATTAATTTGTTATTGTTACCTCTTGATGGCTGCCAGATTGTTTTAGGAGTTCAATGGATGAAATCTTTAGGTGAAGTAACACTTAACTTTGCAAAGCTCCAAGTCAAGTTCGAATATAAAGACAATACTTGTATATGGCAAGGCAGTTAGATTTTGTGATAATACTTTGAAAGGAATTGAAAAGAGAATGAAGAATTTGATTTCAGAATAATACTTGATTACATTCAATAGCCTGTATCAGGCTTTATATAAGATTGAATACAATAAATGGGCTTGGGCCTTGGTTGCTTTGAATACCCGCATCCTATCCTTCGGTTAGCTTTGAGATAAACAACACAGTGAAGCTGCATACTCTTTATCCCCCCCCCCTCAAACCAATATTAGGTTTAGGGTTTCTTATGTCTTCCATGGCGGCAACGAGAAGCGATCTTCTGTTCCCTTGATTCTCCACAATAATCAGCTCTTTACAGCAAATTTCTAGGGTTTGCTGCGAGTTCTCCTTTCATTTGAGAATTCTCAGCAACTTCGAACTTCATTCCCGTGTTCGATACATGCTCTTCTCTTCCAGATCTGGTCTTAGTATCGTCTTTGAGTGGCTTGCTTGCTGTAGCTATGGCTCTGTGAGATGATTCGGCCTGAGTTTCTCTCTCTTTGCTGGAGACCAATTTTCTGAGATCCGCCTTACTCTCTACCTTCAGCTCGGCTCGAAACCTCAGGTAATTTCTTGCAGACAGCGCCTTGGTAAGTGTGTCTGCACGTTGATAAGCTGATGGTATGTGATTGATTTGTAGATTTCCTCTTTGAACTTGTTCACGAACAAAATATAGATCGATTTCGATATGTTTTGTTCGTGCGTGCAAAACTGGATTTGCTGTCATGTACACAGTGCTTTGATTATCACACCATAATATTGATTTGACTGTTGTGTTGATTTGTAGTTCCTTTAGTAGTGATTGTAGCCAAATTATCTTTGCAGTAGCACTTGCAACACTTCTATATTATGCCTTTGTGCTTGATCGTGATACAATGGTCTGTTTCTTTGAACACCACGACACTAGGTTGTCTCCTATATATATGTAGTATCCTGTTATAGACTTTCTATCATCAGTGTCTGTAGCCCAGTCTGCATATGCATATGCTGTGATGTTTAGGTTATTGCATGCTCTTAACTTTAATCCAAAATCTACAGTTCCTTTAAGATATCTGAGAATTCTTTTTACTGCCTTCTAGTGTTCATCATGTTGTTCCTGCATAAATTGAGAAAATTTGTTAACACTGAATGATATATATGGCCTAGTAATAGTAGTGTATTGTAGTGCTCCTACAATACTTCTGTATTGTTTAGTATTTAATATGGATTCTCCCCTGTTTTTGGATAGTTGTTGATTGCTGACTGTGACGACCCGAAAATTTTGAACATTTGAAATAGGAATATTTAATTAATTTTAAATATTCAAAGGTTAATTTTTAACTTGAATTTCAAATATCATTAATTATTAGATAATTAATTGTTGAATTTAATTATCGAAATTGGTAAATTATTGAATCTGGAGCTTTAAGCCTGTTAAAAATAATTTAAAGGATTGTAAAAATTATATTGATAGTACTGAAGATAGTAAAAGTGTTGAAACTGAATTTGGAAGTGTTTTGTTAAGTTTTAAAAATATATCGTTGAAATGGAATTTAAAAATAGTCTTCCGAGGCACAGTCTCGAAATTCGACGAAACCAGTTCCATTGGGTCCGTAATATTGAATTATTATTGGATTTCAAATTTCGTATTTTTCAGAGTTGTTATGTGAGCACACGGTAAGTAAACGCGTTGAAATTTAAATTGAATTCAATTTAAATTTAAATTTGTATACGGTGAACATCAGATGAGATCTCGTACCCTCTCTCTCTGTGTGTTCCCGTTAAATACGCCTAGAATCATGGAAATAATCGTGCATAGCTTACCCCTTTCATTTCAAAGTAAGGCAAATTCTATTTCAACCCATATTTTCAATTAGTAGCCCCCCAAAATATAAAAAAGATTGTAAACCCCCAAACTTGCTTAGTAGCCCCCCGTTTGTTCCAAAATTACCCCTAAACTTATCTGTACTATTTTTTTTTTGAGTTTCTGTGTTCACCACGCACTGACAAGACGTGGTTAGATACCTAACCACATAGAGACTATGCGTGGTTTATCATATAACCACGTAGTGGCACTACGTGGTTTATCATATAACCACGTAGTGGCACTACGTGGTTATATTACCAACCACATTTGTTCGCTCCGTACTAGAACAACATTCATATTTTAACCCAGCGTGGTACTTCCAAAATAATAAAAAAATTACGTAAAAGTTGGAAAGTATGGTTTTGGAGTTTCGATGTTTTAGAACAGTGAAAAATTACGTAAAAGTTGGAAGAATTGAGAAAAAAGCTTCTTAAGGGTATTTTTGTCTTCAGGAATTTATTTTTTGAAGGGGGGGCTACTAAGTAAAATTATGGGTTGAAATAGAATTTGCCTCAAAGTAATGGTCGAACAAATCTTTCTTGCTTTAAAACAAGTCCCCTCTCCAGTTCATTTTAAAAAGTAAATACGAAATCATCTTCTGAAGCAAAATCTCCATCTCCTTCAAATTAAAACCCACGCGAATCCCTCTCCCTGTTCAGATTTCAAATTTAACGAAATGAATCAATGGTCGCAGCCTCCTATTCCACTCCTCAACAAATCGCGAGTCGAGTAAATCGCAAAGCCAAGTCGCAGACTTCGACGCGGCGAGGGGAGGGATTGGTTGATCGAACCACGCGATTCAGGAATCACGTTCGAGCGGCTGAGGCTTTCATCGACGTCAGGTCAGGCCATGGGCACGTGCGCGTTAGGATCTAGATGCTCGTTGAGGTCGCGAATCTGGAGATCGGCGATGGTCTGCCGCCGCGAAGGTCGAATCGATGGCCACCGAACTAGTTGAGGCTAGTTGTTCTAGCGATTGGAAAGGGCAGTTCAAGATGGCGGTCGAAGATTGTTTCTGCTACAGGCAGTGTGGTGTTGTCTGGTAATTTAATTTTTGAGTTATTTGATTAAATCTAAATTTAGTTTAAAAAAAAATGAAGGCAGTACAGTTTGTTTGATTTAAAATCTATAACACGTCTATATATGTATGTATATAGGCACTAACAGGGAATAAAATAAAAATATATAAAAGTATATCCAGGAGAAAATATCCATACATATTTAACTTGTCTAACTGATTGATCAATTATTTTAGTTACTAAAAGATTTATAAAAGAGAATCAGTTTAAAACTTAATTAATTGTTCAAATTTAAATCACATTACTAATGTTAATGTAATAAAGAAAATCAGCTTTTAACCAAACCATTTTGTTAAATTTAAATTGGAAACTGATTATTCGATTTATTTCGAATATTAATCAACTGTAAATATCTATACAAGGTCTAAAATAGAGAAACGAGCTGGAATGGAAGTGTTTGGGGAATGGACTGCAAATTTAAGGGGTAAAGGTGAGTTAATCTCACTCAGTTAAATTTAAATTTAAATGGTTAAATTTAAATAATTTATTGAATGGTTGATTTGATTGATGTGATATATATAGTAGTATATACCAATATATATATATATATATATTGGCATATGTATATATTGGAGTTGTTGATGTTCCCGCATTATATAGCGGATGAGACCCTATGCGCCGCATAATAGCGGAAGATATTTTATAAAACCCATATACCGCGATATTCCACCTCGAAGTGGAATTGGTATTGTGCTAACATCTGTGGATGCAGGGAAACAGGTTGGAGGGATCCAACTGGATTCCTCAAAATATTTAATTTTGTTTAAATATTCTGTGATATGGTTTTTGATATCCTGTGATGAATTATATGGATAATTGGATGTTATGGTTTGGTTGGATCGATTTGGATGTGCTGAATTATCAAAATCTCTAGAATGGAATTTTTGAAAAGAAATAAAGGAGTAAATTTTAAGTAAAATAATTATAAAGTGTTTGGGATAAATTTGAGAATAAATCTGATTAAGAATAAAAGTGATTTCCAAAATTCTAATAAATATGGAAAAGAGGAATTTTGAATAAATAGAGAAATATTGAATTTAAAGAGAACTTATGTGATGTTATTTAAAGGGATAAAAATTTATTTTAATTAAATGTTTAAATGTAATTAAAAAGAAAGAAAGAAATTGGGAAATCTGGAACTTGTGTTTCAGTTTAAAGATTTTAAATCATAATGAGAAATAAAATCTGGAAGTTAATGAATTTGGAAATAAATGGATTAAGTAAGGAAATTTATTTCAAAGTAAAATAAATTGGGAGATCAATTATAAATTGATTTAAATACTTTGGGATTTGAAACTTTAAAGAGAAATGAGATTTTGAAGATATAAACTGGGTTTATAAAGTGAAATGGAATATCAGTGGATATTAGAAAATATAAATTCAAGGTGGGGATTTATAAAAGAATATGGATTGGTTTAAAAATAAATGTTGATTTATTTTTAAAAGATGGGAATGAGAAGTGTATTTCTCTGGATAGCCAAGTACGTTTTCAAAGCAATTTTTAACATAAGTTAAAAGTTCTAATTGTGTTTTTAAAAGCATGTTTTAGAAAATTGATTATTTCTAAATGTTAATTTCCTATGTATTTTCAAAAATCTATTATTGTAGTAATTATATAAAAGTGATTTGCTATTATGTTTTAAAAGGAGAAATTTAGTTTATATTTATAAAGTGGTTTATTTTAAAGTATATATTTTTAATATAGTATTAAAGTAGTTTGATTTCAATGTTATAAAATATATTTAAAATAAAGTGTTTTTAAAATTATTTTAAAATTAAAAGTATTTTGTACTTGGTGATTCAGTGGAAATAATTATTTGGGAAATGTATTCCGTAAGCGGAAACTGTTTGAAATTGTTCTCAAATGAGTTTTGAAAATTTGGAAATATATCTTGGAAAGATATTTGGGCAAATAAATAATGTGGGAAATTATTTATTGTGTGATGGTTGCTTGTGGATGTTAATTGATAGTTAAATAACCGACTATCAATATTGGCCAAATGCGCTGATCGTTTCGAAGAGACCGGGATCGGGTTTCCGTATACCGGGATTCTAGGTCTGGAGACTCGAATACCACTTCGATCCGGTTTGTACGTTTCGTGTAACGTGTTCGGAGTCGAAGATGGAGCAGTGAAGTGCAAGGGCTAGTCGCTACTAATCCTGAGGATATTTCCAAAATGGATGTAGTAGGAATAGTGCCTTTGGTTCCGTTCGGACCCGGGACGGACTTGTATGGACGAATGCTTTCGTGACATCGTCAGGTGGACGATGGGCATTCTAAGGGATATGTGCTATAAAGGTATCGTTTAGCCTCGAACCTCATCAACCGGGAATGACTGAAAATCAGGGGTTATGCAGCAAGGCTTCGTGGGTAGCCCCCACTTGAGAGTAAGGTCATCCCTGTCTAGATGTCCCTTTATATTTCGGCTTAGTGTTGCGGTTGCTGATCCCAACCGTGGGGTGATTTTATTTGGAATTATCCAGTAAGGGATGATTCCGGCCTTGTGTTGCAGGGGAGCGGGTGTACTCCTCGGTACTGTGATCTAGGCCACGTACTGTGACAGGTGGTACCCCAGTGCCTAGTCATTCGTTGGAAATCCATTCTCCCTACGTGCCTTGTACGGTATTTGTTTGTATACCTAGTATGCTGGAATTAAATCATGTAACAATTTCAGCTATTTTAATAAGTATTTGTGACTAGACACTATTATAATATCAGAGGATTTTTATAAAAAGTGTTTTAGCTATCGTAAGGTAAAAACCCGACATGTTTATTTGTGGCGTGGTCTTACGAGATGCTTTTATTTTCAAAAGGATTTTTGAAACTTTAATAATCAATTGAGTGTGATTTTCTCACGCTGGTATTCCAGACTGACTCGGGTATTATTTTATATGATGCTCGGGTCAGACCGAGTATTATAGGTTACAGGATATGATGCTGTGGATCTCAGGAGATGAGCTGGATGGCGAGACGTATCTCCCGTACTTGTTTATATATATATATATATATTCCGCTGTGTTGATTGTTGTACTCTGTTGTATTGAGGACATGATATGGTTATTGTCCAGTTGTATGTTATGTGTTCTCTGGTGTATATTCTGATGCTATATTATATAAAACTGATATAGTTTTGATTTGTGTAAAGATCTGTTGATATATATTATATTTTATTCCGCTGCGATGGTTAGATTCTGATGTTGTTTCTATTTTTCTTCTTCTACCTCTCTTCTTAACTAAAATGGTTCGATTTTCCGGGTCTGGAAAGTTGGGTCGTCACAGTGGTATCGGAGCTTAGGCTGGCGATAACCTTGGCTCTGGTGGGAATTTTGAGAGTATTAATAGATATGAGCGCGTATTTGTTAGTGAATATAAAATGGTTTTATATTGTGTTGGTTGATTTATTGAGTGGCATATGAACCTTCGTCGGCACAGTCTGGACAACTGTATCGAAGGGGTTTCTAAACACTTGAATAGAACAGTTCGACACAGTATTGTTTTAAATAGGGTGAATGAAATAATTTTGCCCAAATTATTTTGTATATAAAAGAAATAATTATTCGAAAATTATTATAGTTATATATTTTGATGCTTGGTTGTTAGAAAATGACAATAATGAGTTAGTCTCATTATTGAGTAGAAATTGAAAACTTATAACCTAAGTTGAAGAATAAATTTATATAACAAATGGAATTTGAGAATATAGACTATAAATGAAATTTATAAATTGAGATAAACTTTATATACAAATGTGAATTACAAATGTGATTTATAATCAAATGAGGTAAATTCATAAACAAATGAAATTTGTAAATGTAAATTGTAAATGTGACTTATAACTTGAAATAAAATGTGATAGAATTCTAGAGTAATGTTTGGATATAAAATTGAATGGATTGTGAATTTGAAGTTTTGGGAAAGGTTTAAATTCCTTTGGATTTTAAAGATAGTTTTTAAAAGTTTTGGGGAAATAATGGTGATATTATTTCATGAATATTTTTGAAATTGAATTGAAATCTGGTGGGATTTAGCAATTAAAAATGTTTGAAATGTTTCAAAGTGATAAAAGCATTAAATTCTCTTTCGGTCGCTGGAAAATAATATCGGTGATGACTGCAGCATCATCGATGTCTATTTTCGAGTTTCCAAAGAGAAATTGCTACCAAACTGTTTTAAATTGGAAATGATTGTGAACTGGGTTGGTTTTGAAATTCAAAGGAAAAATTGTTGGGTAAAAGCAGATTATTTTGGAAATTGGGATTTGAGGTGATATACCAGATATGTATGAGTTATTTATGGATTCAAAATGGTTTTGAAATAAAACCGGGCAATTGAATTCTGGGAATTCTATTTAAAAAATAAATGTGGGAATTTAAATGAATCAACAATATAACAATATAAAGTATAGAATGAAGTTGATTGAAATAAGGAGGGAATGAAAGTTTAATTCTGGGATTATAATTATGAGATGAAAATAACTCAATGAGTAATACAAGCTGGTAGATAAAAGAGTTAGAGAACTTGAAGGTGAATAAAATATATTTGAATTTAACTTAAGATAAGTTAAATAAAATTGAGAATTGGAATTGAATTAAATGTAAATAAGTTGAAGTCGAATTGAATTTGATATAAAGGTAATATAAAATGCTTATAATTGTGTAAAGAAATTCATATTCTTAAGTTCTTAAGTGTAATAACTTGAAATTTGATTATAAAGATGGAAATGGACTTAAATGAATAGTCCTAGATCTTAAGTAAGTAAGTTAAAACTTATGAATAGAAATGAAATTGTAAGTCATAAATGGGAATTCATTTCTTTGAACCATTAAGAGTTATAATTTGAAATTGTAATTATCAAATGGAAACGACTAAGATGAGCAATCTTAATTTTTAAATAAATCCAAACTTGAATTATAAAATAAATTGAACTTAAGATAATTAAGTGAAGTGATATTTGGAATTAAAAAGCAAGTATTTAATTTTAACCAACGGGGGAACTAATTTGATAATAAATTAGTTAATGAAATTGAATTGTGAGTTAATGAAATTGGATTAAAATAGAGATGGTTTGGATTGCGAATGGAATCCAAATAAGTGAAAATAAATTGGAAATGACCTGGTTATTAATAAAATAATTCCATATGAATTGAGTATGGAAAATAAAATTCATAATGATTGAGTGAATGAACCACTTATATTAAATAAATAAATGGATGGAATTTGATTAAATAAGAATCAAATGAAAGATGGAAAAAAAACTTTAAAGGGTTGGTTAAATGGAAAATAAACTTAAGTTATTGACTTAAGTAAATGTTGAATGGAAACTGAACTCAACAGAGGAGTGGTTTAAATAAGTTGAGAAATAGTTATTGAATGAATTAACTTGGATTGTTTTCGAGCTAAATAAAATTCAATATTCAGAAGTTGGAGATGAATTGAATTTAAGAAAATTATTAGAAATGAAAATCTGAATGAAATGTGGAATAAGTATTTATATTTGAAATGAAGTAGTAAATTGAAGTAAATTGAAATTCATATGAAATTGGAATTCGATTTGAATATATACACTTCAGTGGTGAAGTAGTAAATAAATATAAAAAAAATTTATACTGAACTTAAGAATTTAAGAATGAAATTATTAAGAAAATTTGTATTGGAAATATACTTAGTAATTTTGGAAAAAAAATATATACTAAGTGAATAGTTGAATGAAGACTAAAACTGAAGTTGTGAAATGGGATAGTTGTGAATAAGGGGATAACAATCAAAAAGGAATGTGAATAAAAGAGAATTGATATAAATGATAATCAATTGGAATTTATACGTAAGATGTACGTATATTATTTTATTCGCAGAGCTATTTGATCCAGATGTCGAACACAAAATTTCGAGATAGATATATCGATCCGAGTTGGAATTTTTCACTCGATTTTCAACGGCGAACCTGGATATGGATTGTTGATTGATTCTGGAAATTCTCTATCATAGTTTGTGACTATGTAAGGAGAATGACGGTTTCTGATCAAGAAACCAGA
This sequence comes from Allium fistulosum, assembly GCA_030737815.1. Lineage (NCBI taxonomy): Eukaryota > Viridiplantae > Streptophyta > Magnoliopsida > Asparagales > Amaryllidaceae > Allium > Allium fistulosum. The sequence goes on from CM060902.1 coordinate 245,781,219, forward strand.
TCTGAGTCCGCACTAGGAAGTCGGGTGGACGATACTAGTTCGGAAGTGAAATTATGTGATCGAGTGAGCGATCGAATGTGATATTGCGTACGGATGATATATGTGCATCGTACGGGCTTAAGTAAAACAAATATTGTGAATTTGTAAAGAAAAGTATAAAATGACTTTGGAATTGTGATGGAATATTATTGCTTAGTAGGATATACAGGTGTATAAAAGCAATGGATAAATTGGGATTTTTGATTTTAGAAGATAAATTCAATGGCCCGACAAAAGGTATGTATTTGAATTTCTATATGAAATTTGATTGGGTTTTTGATCCAGCCACTTGGCTTTTTGTTTCTTTTTGAGATTGGGAGGCCGTAGAGCCATTTTGTAGTTGTACCGAGCTAGCCGCGCAAAGGAGACGCTGGCAAAAATTTTCGGAAATTTAGGGAGTTAGAAAAATTTTGAAAATTTTTGATAAGTTAAAATTGAATTCAAAATTAAATTTGAATGGATAAGTAGGTGGTATGGGTTGAACTTATGAATAAGTTTGGGAAGTTAAAAGATGATTAGAGTATCATTAATAAAAGATTGTTTGGGTATTGTTAAAACGGTTTGAATTGGGAAAATAGTTAACGGGGATTGAATCATTCTTCCTAACTAGTAATTTCGGGGACGAAATTCTTTTAAGGGGGGAGGAATGTGACGACCCGGAAATTTTGAACATTTGAAATAGGAATATTTATTTAATTTTAAATATTCAAAGGTTAATTTTTAACTTGAATTTCAAATATCATTAATTATTGGATAATTAATTGTTGAATTTAATTATCGAAATTGGTAAATTATTGAATCTGGAGCTTTAAGCCTGTTAAAAATAATTTAAAGCATTGTAAAAATTATATTGATAGTACTGAAGATAGTAAAAGTGTTGAAACTGAATTTGGAAGTGTTTTGTTAAGTTTTAAAAATATATCGTTGAAATGGAATTTAAAAATAGTCTTCCGAGGCACAGTCTCGGAATTCGACGAAACCAGTTCCATTGGGTCCGTAATATTGAATTATTATTGGATTTCAAATTTCGTATTTTTCGGAGTTGTTATGTGAGCACACGGTAAGTAAACGCGTTGAAATTTAAATTGAATTCAATTTAAATTTAAATTTGTATATGGTGAACATCATATGAGATCTCGTACCCTCTCTCTCTCTGTGTTCCCGTTAAATACGCCTAGAATCATGGAAATAATCGTGCATAGCTTACCCCTTTCATTTCAAAGTAATGGTCGAACAAATCTTTCTTGCTTTAAAACAAGTCCCCTCTCCAGTTCATTTTAAAAAGTAAATACGAAATCATCTTCTGAAGCAAAATCTCCATCTCCTTCAAATTAAAACCCACGCGAATCCCTCTCCCTGTTCAGATTTCAAATTTAACGAAATGAATCAATGGCCGCAGCCTCCTATTCCACTCCTCAACAAATCGCGAGTCGAGTAAATCGCAAAGCCAAGTCGCAGACTTCGACGCGGCGAGGGGAGGGATTGGTTGATCGAACCACGCAATTCAGGAATCACGTTCGAGCGGCTGAGGCTTTCATCGACGTCAGGTCAGGCCATGGGCACGTGCGCGTTAGGATCTAGATGCTCGCTGAGGTCGCGAATCTGGAGATCGGCGATGGTCTGCCGCCGCGAAGGTCGAATCGATGGCCACCGAACTAGTTGAGTCTAGTTGTTCTAGCGATTGGAAAGGGCAGTTCAAGATGGCGGTCGAAGATTGTTTCTGCTGCAGGCAGTGTGGTGTTGTCTGGTAATTTAATTTTTGAGTTATTTGATTAAATCTAAATTTAGTTTAAAAAAAAATGAAGGCAGTACAGTTTGTTTGATTTAAAATCTATAACACGTCTATATATGTATGTATATAGGCACTAACAGGGAATAAAATAAAAATATATAAAAGTATATCCAGGAGAAAATATCCATACATATTTAACTTGTCTAACTGATTGATCAATTATTTTAGTTACTAAAAGATTTATAAAAGAGAATCAGTTTAAAACTTAATTAATTGTTCAAATTTAAATCACATTACTAATGTTAATGTAATAAAGAAAATCAGCTTTTAACCAAACCATTTTGTTAAATTTAAATTGGAAACTGATTATTCGATTTATTTCGAATATTAATCAACTGTAAATATCTATACAAGGTCTAAAATAGAGAAACGAGCTGGAATGGAAGTGTTTGGGGAATGGACTGCAAATTTAAGGGGTAAAGGTGAGTTAATCTCACTCAGTTAAATTTAAATTTAAATGGTTAAATTTAAATAATTTATTGAATGGTTGATTTGATTGATGTGATATATATAGTAGTATATACCAATATATATATATATTGGCATATGTATATATTGGAGTTGTTGATGTTCCCGCATTATATAGCGGATGAGACCCTATGCGCCGCATAATAGCGGAAGATATTTTATAAAACCCATATACCGCGATATTCCACCTCGAAGTGGAATTGGTATTGTGCTAACATCTGTGGATGCAGGGAAACAGGTTGGAGGGATCCAACTGGATTCCTCAAAATATTTAATTTTGGTTAAATATTCTGTGATATGGTTTTTGATATCCTGTGATGAATTATATGGATAATTGGATGTTATGGTTTGGTTGGATCGATTTGGATGTGCTGAATTATCAAAATCTCTAGAATGGAATTTTTGAAAAGAAATAAAGGAGTAAATTTTAAGTAAAATAATTATAAAGAGTTTGGGATAAATTTGAGAACAAATCTGATTAAGAATAAAAGTGATTTCCAAAATTCTAATAAATATGGAAAAGAGGAATTTTGAATAAATAGAGAAATATTGAATTTAAAGAGAACTTATGTGATGTTATTTAAAGGGATAAAAATTTATTTTAATTAAATGTTTAAATGTAATTAAAAAGAAAGAAAGAAATTGGGAAATCTGGAACTTGTGTTTTAGTTTAAAGATTTTAAATCATAATGAGAAATAAAATCTGGAAGTTAATGAATTTGGAAATAAATGGATTAAGTAAGGAAATTTATTTCAAAGTAAAATAAATTGGGAGATCAATTATAAATTGATTTAAATACTTTGGGATTTGAAACTTTAAAGAGAAATGAGATTTTGAAGATATAAACTGGGTTTATAAAGTGAAATGGAATATCAGTGGATATTAGAAAATATAAATTCAAGGTGGGGATTTATAAAAGAATATGGATTGGTTTAAAAATAAATGTTGATTTATTTTTAAAAGATGGGAATGAGAAGTGTATTTCTCTGGATAGCCAAGTACGTTTTCAAAGCAATTTTTAACATAAGTTAAAAGTTCTAATTGTGTTTTTAAAAGCATGTTTTAGAAAATTGATTATTTCTAAATGTTAATTTCCTAAGTATTTTCAAAAATCTATTATTGTAGTAATTATATAAAAGTGATTTGCTATTATGTTTTAAAAGGAGAAATTTAGTTTATATTTATAAAGTGGTTTATTTTAAAGTATATATTTTTAATAAAGTATTAAAGTAGTTTGATTTCAATGTTATAAAATATATTTAAAATAAAGTGTTTTTAAAATTATTTTAAAATTAAAAGTATTTTGTACTTGGTGATTCAGTGGAAATAATTATTTGGGAAATGTATTCCGTAAGCGGAAACTGTTTGAAATTGTTCTCAAATGAGTTTTGAAAATTTGGAAATATATCTTGGAAAGATATTTGGGCAAATAAATAATGTGGGAAATTATTTATTGTGTGATGGTTGCTTGTGGATGTTAATTGATAGTTAAATAACCGACTATCAATATTGATCAAATGCGCTGATCGTTTCGAAGAGACCGGGATCGGGTTTCCGTATACCGGGATTCTAGGTCTGGAGACTCGAATACCACTTCGATCCGGTTTGTACGTTTCGTGTAACGTGTTCGGAGTCGAAGATGGAGCAGTGAAGTGCAAGGGCTAGTCGCTACTAATCCTGAGGATATTTCCAAAATGGATGTAGTAGGAATAGTGCCTTTGGTTCCGTTCGGACCCGGGACGGACTTGTATGGACGAATGCTTTCGTGACATCGTCAGGTGTACGATGGGCATTCTAAGGGATATGTGCTATAAAGGTATCGTTTAGCCTCGAACCTCATCAACCGGGAATGACTGAAAATCAGGGGTTATGCAGCAAGGCTTCGTGGGTAGCCCCCACTTGAGAGTAAGGTCATCCCTGTCTAGATGTCCCTTTATATTTCGGCTTAGTGTTGCGGTTGCTGATCCCAACCGTGGGGTGATTTTATTTGGAATTATCCAGTAAGGGATGATTTCGGCCTTGTGTTGCAAGGGAGCGGGCGTACTCCTCGGTACTGTAATCTAGGCCACGTACTGTGACAGGTGGTACCCCAGTGTGTAACGACCCGGAAATTTCGACCTTGAAATTTCCAGATAGTTATGAAAAAGAAGAAAGAGATAGAAGGAGAAGAAGAAGAAATACTAAAACACAGTTTCTCACATTCGCAGCGGATAAAATATAATATCAAATAATATTCTTTACACAAAGAAAACTGTATCAGTCAATTACATTTTAATATATCAGAGTTACAACCATTTATACATGAACTGGACAGTTATACAACTTGTTCCAGACTACAATCTATACAGACTACACTGTCTCATATATACAGCGGAATACTCCATACGTTCCTGTCATCCAGCTCGCCTCCTGAGCTTTCGAACGTCCTTACCTGAAAATCTGTAATACTCGGTCTGACCCGAGCATTACATCAAAGTAACACCCGGGTCAGGCTGGAAACCAGCGTGAGTAAACCCATATAATTTGAAATACCCAGCTATATAACTTAAGTGAATTACCAGGGTAACTCGTACTTTTCTACGAGTTCTAATCTTATTTAAGTCAATTCATTTATCTCAAAACAATATCCAAGAATCGTTATCAGTTTTAAATATCCGTGATACATAGCTTATTTCATTCCAGCCTGTTTACTTTCAAATTCACATTTATACAGAATCGAAGTGGTTTCGGGTATTCACTGATACCCGACCCCGGTCTCTTCGAATTCAATGTCATATCTAAACTAAGTTATTCAAGTGAAATACAATTCAACATTAAATAGGATGTCACCTATACATAGCTACATTATCATTGTCTACCTATATCATATCACAAACATTGCATATCAAACATATCAACCAATTCAAGGCATTTACATCATTCAATCATTCATAAGCAAGATTGATCACTTCCAAAATTAATTTAATTCATCCCTAATTAAATTAATTACTAATCTTTAATCACTTAGATTACCTTTACTTAACATCTATTAATTACAAACCGATTAATTAATCTTTCTTTAATTTCATCACCTTTGATTAATTATCCTTTAATTTTATTAAGTAATTAACTCTTAATTACTTACCTTAATTAATTATCATATAATTAATTAATTACAATAATTAAATAATTATTCTTTAATTAATAATCATCACTTGATTACTTTCACTAATTAATTAACCTTTAATTTCTCTCATTAATAAATTTTACCATAATTAATTACTTTAAATTAATCACATTCAATAATTAATCTTAAATTAATTACATTCATTAATTATTTATTTATTTATCACCTTAATGTATCATTTAAATCTTAATTTAATAACCTTTGAAAATAAATTATCATTAATATATATATATATATATTAACTTAATACCTTTAAGTTAATTATTAATCAAAACATTATTTTAAGATAAACCATTTAGCTTCTTAAGTAGGCTATTAAATTTTATTTCAAAATAGACTTAAGAAAACAAAGCTTAATTAATTTTAAAATAAACTAAGAACTTCTATCCACCCAAAATGAAATAAACTTTTATTATATAAAAGAAATTTGTTTTCAGAATAAAATTCTAAAACTTGTTTTATTTTAAAATTTAAACTTGTATTTTCTTTGCTTTTTAAAATTTATACAAAATTTACATTCAAAATCTTACAACCTGAAATCATGTTTCCTTAAAATTTTAAAACCAGACCCGAGCCTAACATCATTCTCCCTGAGTACTTCTTCGAGTCATCCACTTCATCCTCTTTCTTCGAGTCAAACCCATATTGACTTCGAGTCTGACTCGAGACAAAACTGAGCTTACGCGATCTAAATCCCGAGCAAACCCTCCCTTTCCCCGAGTTCCCACCCGAGGATGCTTTTCTTCACCATCTCAAAGCAAAGCTCCGATACATAGAGACACCACGTGCACGTGCACGACTGATCGCCGGAGATCTAACCATCCAAACCACCATCGACAAGTCATCAACGACCTACCCTTCCGATCCCGACCACCCAAACTAAGAACCATGCTCGAAATCGAAATCTAGCTCAAATAACTAAACCTGGAACGAAACAGGTTGCCAAGAAAACGCCTCGACTCGCCTATTTCGACCATCTGAAACTTTGAAATTCCGGCCACAGCCTCGTCATGAAACCTCGCACCCATTCCCCCATGACCGATCGAGTACGGTGTTTCATCGACGTCGCAAACCTCTCGTGAACCCAGACGTTCCCATCAGTACCCAAAACCCTATATCGATGCCTCGCCGCCACCACGGTGGATGATATATCTAGCTAGCAATTTTGCCGTGACCCCCGACCTCCCAGCCACCTCCAGAAGTGATCTCGATCTCCTACATCACTCCGATCACCAGAAATTGCTAAAAATTCCTTTCCCGTTCAACCCATGATTTCTCTCAAATTACAACCCTAAAAATCATGATTCCCTCTCTAAAAATCATAGTTTTCGAAGATAAAACAGATTTGATACAAGAATTCACAAATTGTATAAGTCAAGGTTTTGATATATTTGAGTTTTAACTGTAATCCTTTCATCCTAGTTAAACTGTCTTTAATTTCTACTTAAAAATATTTTTAAAACCTAAATCTTGTTGTTACAAACATAATTTTTTTATTCATTGAAGTCTAAAGAAAATCAGGGAGAGAGGAATTGGAAATTTACCAGATTTTGAAGCCTGAAACTAGAACACAGCATACATATGGGTACACAGATATGCATAATACATATACACATGAAATCATCTCTGAACAAACATGCAAAGCATACTACTCAACAAAATTTCAAGTATTATCACATGCAACTGGTTATCAAACAACTTAGGCTTTATAGAAAAGTTTACTCACAGTTTTCAGTTTGAACAGAGACTTACTTCTCATGTTCCAGTCAGGTATAATTGTTAACACTCACTCATATATATACTTAAAATCATCTTTTAAACAACATGCATAGCATAATTCAGATCATATTTATAAGGTCATTGCATACTAGTTCAAAATTTATCAAATTTTCCAAGTTTACTCACCTGTAGAAGATAACAGAGCAAAGTTGTTTTTGAAAAACTGGCAATTTGATGTGAACTTAAATCTGCAATTTGATCTGATCTGCCACTTGATTCTGCTTGCACTTTGTTATGTTGAAATCCTGGGTCTTTGCTTTTAGTTTCAGATTTGAAATTTGCAAGAGGTTGTTTGAATTTTACTTAAATTTGATTTCCTCAGATTTCTTTTCTGGTTTGGCCTTCTCAGATTTTTGTTCTTTTTTTTTTCTCCTTTCTTTGATTTCAGATTGTTGTTTTTAATTCTCTGGTTTTGAAAATGAGAAGATTGAAAGAAGTAGGAGTAGAGCTAAATGTATATAAGAATGTACAGCCTTGTTTTTATTATTTTTAAAATGAAGAAAACTAATAACTAGACACTTGTACACCCGAATCACCCTCTAGCTTACAAATGTCTATTTCATGTATTTTATGTTTTTATGTTATATTTTATATTTTTACTTAATACCTTGTCTTTTTATTTATCCTTATTTAAATTTAAACTAAGATTATAAATATTTTAAATCAATTACTAAGTATATATATACTAATGTTTAAAAATGTAGAGTTTCAACTCTAATTTATTTCTAAGATATCTATTTGGTAAATATATTTTCTTAATTTATATTTATAAAAATCCTTTGAAGAAAATAATATAGAACTAATTATATACTAATAAAAATCAAATATACCTTATTTTTAAATCCAATTTATTTTAAGATATTTTATCTTTTAAAATTTCAATTCTCAAATTCAAATTCAATTTAATTAAAATCAACTCATATATATATATATTTAAACAAACACTTGTTTAATTAGTTTGAAAATAATAATTTTGCCAATTTAAATAATCATATTTGGAGATTATCAAGTAAATATTTATCCAGATATAAATATTTATTTATCGAATTTATTTGTTAAATTAATAAATCAGTGTTTTAATAAATCAAATCCAGTTTAATTATTGATTAACAGCTGTCAAAAATCTGGGTTATCACATTCCTTCCCCCTTAGAATCTTTTCGTCCTCGAAAAGGAACGAAGCCAGAATTTATTCAGTTCTTATAATCTGATAAATTTTCTTTGATCATCTTTAAAACACTTTTTAAAATCTATATAATATTATCAAAATAGTTTTTGTAAAAATATTTTTTATAACTTGATGTTTCAACAAATCTATCTTCGTTCTTACAGAAATTCGGTCATACATTGATCAGGCGTAAGACTGAAAATCTACAAGTACTTGGTAAACCCGTTTTCAACACCCAGCGAAAATATTTAGAAAATAGTTCTATTGAAAATATAAGAAAATATTTTTGAAAACTTTTTTTTTTTTGAAAATATAGAAAACATTTTTGAAATAGAGGAAATATCTTTGGTGAGAATGCTCTGGAAATCATCACCCCCATCCATGGTCCCAGTTAACCCGATGGTTACGTTGCCGTCCTGGCAAAATCCACAGATAACTGTAGGTCTCCGCGCTCCTCGATTACGCCATGGAACCCGCTACAGATCGCAGTTATACCCGGGCCTTACGTTGCTATCACAGCACAAACCCATATAACTGTAGGCATCAGCGCCACCGAATTTCGCTGCCAAATAATGAAACCTCTCCCACATAGGTCGCAGTCTACCGATATAAAATCAAACGTAGACAGTTGGCTCTCAGCGGCACACACGACTTTCGCTATGTTACCATAGTGTCACAGTCTACCGATATAAAATCAAACGTAGACAGTTGGCTCTCAGCGGCACACATGACTTTCGCTATGGTCTGCAGTAGATCGTAGTGACATCGAGTTACATTGTCGTCACAGAATAACCCAAATGCCTCTGTGGGCACCAGCCCCTCGACTTTCGCTACACAAATAATCCTCAGGAACTAGTTTTGTCCGGACTCCTCACAGGATCAACTTTAGAATCCCCCCTTGGGGTTCAAGGCAGTACCACCCAGTGGCACTCCTGAGAAGTTCATTTCAAGAGAGCGCCTTTTTCCCCAGAGCTATACTCAAAACATTTTATACTATATACTTATAGTATATTCAAATCATACCCTTTATGATTTATCAAAATCTCCTTTACACAAAATCGATTACCAAAATCGATAATTCTCAAACTAGGCTTTCCAAAATCCAAAATTGATTTTCCCAAAAATCAAAAGCCCTTTCCAAAATCCATAGGTTCCCAAAACCTTTTCCAAAATCATTCTCATAAGATCCTTTATATATATATAGATATAGATATAACTTTGAAAATCTTTGGATCATTTCAAACTTTGTATAAAACCTCTTTTATACTTCAAATATTTCAAAAACCCTTTTCTTTTAGCAATAGATTCAACAAGGAAAGATTTACCTTATATAACAAGAATATATAACTTTATTTTATTCTAAATCAAATATTCACATTTGATAAATCTTTTATAAAGTTATTAACCATATTTCTTTTCAAAAACCATTTTACATTTCTTATCCACAAATCTTCAATATCAATTTCATTCAAATCTGTACAATGTACACATATCATCCGCACACAATATCAATCTGATCGCTCAATCGATCACACAATTTCACTTCCGAACTAGTATCGTCCACCCGACTTCCTAGTGCGGACTCAGATCTGGTTTCTTGATCAGAAACCGTTATTCTCCTTGCATAGTCGTAGCTATGATAGAGAATATCCAAAACCAATCAACAATCCATATTCAGGTTCGCCGTCGAAAATCGAGCGAAAAATTCTAACTCGGATCGATAATACTATCTCGAAATTCTGTGTTCGAATCTGGATCAAGTCACTATGCGAATAGAATAATATACGTATATCCTACGTATTTATCTTTATTGGTTATCAGCCAAATAAATTCTCTTTTCTATTCACATTTCCTTTAGATTCTTATTCACTTATTCACCATTTCTCCCAATTCCAATTGAGTTATTGCTTCAATTACAAACAGTTTGAACTCTGACCAATTTAATTTAAAAATAGCTTGAAAAAGTTTAAAAATAGATAAGTAGTTGAAAAATAATTATTAGTTTGTAAAATAGCTGTAAAATAGTTAAGTAGGTATAAAATAGTTAGAAAATTGCAAAATAGTTTTTTTTTTTAAATAGCGATTAGATATAAGTAACTGAAAAATAGTAATTAGTTTATAAGACAGTTTCAAAATAGTTAAATAGTTCCAAAATAATTGTAAAATAAGTATAAGATAGTTTGGGGTTTACGAAGAAAGATTGTATAGTAAATAGTTTGAAAAAAAATGGTTTATATTAAAACAATTTACTTTGAAAATAGTCCAGAGTCAAACCGTTCAATTCCCCATCAAATCAATTTAAATTTCTACTTCCATTTAAATTAACTCAATTTCAATTTAAATAACTTTAATTTCCATTGAAATTGATTTAACCTCAATTCAAGTTGAATAAATCCTCAATTTTTATTTCAAATTAATTCAACCTTTATTTTTAATTTTAATAAATTAAATTTTTAAACCTTTTAATTCTGAACTCAAATTTCAAAATTCCATTTTAAAATTGTCTTTACTTAACTTATTACAAAGTTCAAATAAGAATTCAAAAACAATTTAATCTTCAGATTCTAATTTATTTTCCATTTTCAATTTCCAAATCTCAAACCCATTTTGAGATCACTCATAACTCCCATTTAAATTAACCATTTAACTACCCAAGTTAAATTTAAATTTCATCTTGAAATTTCCAATTCAAGTTATTTATTCAAACTTATTTAACTTCCTCCAAGTTAAATTTACTTAATCCGGTCAACTTTTCACAATTTGAATTCCCATTCAAATTTTAAACTTCATATTAATAGTCTTTCCCCTTTTAAGTTAAAAAAAAACTTACTTTACTTTTGGTTTCACATCACATTCCAATTTAAAACTCAACACTAAGTGTTTATTTCAAATCATCATTGGTATTATGTATATTCCTCATATATACATTTTCTTTACACACCAAGTTATACCTTAAAATTTTAAACCATTCTTGGTTTTTAATTTCAAAATAAATTCCTTTAAAATAATTTCAAGTTTCCTGGACTTAGATTTAAACTTCACAATTTTAAATTATCTTTATTTCCAATTGGATTTTAATTTTAGTTTGGATCCATTTCAAACTTATCTTCATTAAATTTCAATTTGGTTGTATTACTATTACTACTTAATTTAATTCCAATATTTTAACAACCAATTACCTTAATATTTATTAGAAATAAATATCATTTTATATATCAAAATATATTTTTATATAAAATCATTTAAAATCCTTATATAAGAAAATAACAATTACGCTCTCATATATATACACTAAACTCGTTCTAGGGTAACATGGACCCTATCCTTAACGAGCAAAACAGAGCCAAGGTTCTTGCTTAACCTTCGGCTCTGATACCAAGTGTGACGACCTAGAAATTTCGACCTTGAAATTTCCAGATAGTTATGAAAAAGAAGAAAGAGATAGAAGGAGAAGAAGAAGAAATACTAAAACACTGTTTCTCACATTCGCAGCGGATAAAATATAATATCAAATAATATTCTTTACACAAAGAAAACTGTATCAGTCAATTACATTTTAATATATCAGAGTTACAACCATTTATACATGAACTGGACAGTTATACAACTTGTTCCAGACTACAATCTATACAGACTACACAGTCTCATATATACAGCGGAATACTCCATACGTTCCTGTCATCCAGCTCGCCTCCTGAGCTTTCGAACGTCCTTACCTGAAAATCTGTAATACTCGGTCTGACCCGAGCATTACATCAAAGTAACACCCGGGTCAGGCTGGAAACCAGCGTGAGTAAACCTATATAATTTGAAATACCCAGCTATATAACTTAAGTGAATTACCAGGGTAACTCGTACTTTTCTACGAGTTCTAATCTTATTTAAGTCAATTCATTTATCTCAAAACAATATCCAAGAATCGTTATCAGTTTTAAATATCCGTGATACATAGCTTATTTCATTCCAGCCTGTTTACTTTCAAATTCACATTTATACAGAATCGAAGTGGTTTCGGGTATTCACTGATACCCGACCCCGGTCTCTTCGAATTCAATGTCATATCTAAACTAAGTTATTCAAGTGAAATACAATTCAACATTAAATAGGATGTCACCTATACATAGCTACATTATCATTGTCTACCTATATCATATCACAAACATTGCATATCAAACATATCAACCAATTCAAGGCATTTACATCATTCAATCATTCATAAGCAAGATTGATCACTTCCAAAATTAATTTAATTCATCCCTAATTAAATTAATTACTAATCTTTAATCACTTAGATTACCTTTACTTAACATCTATTAATTACAAACCGATTAATTAATCTTTCTTTAATTTCATCACCTTTGATTAATTATCCTTTAATTTTATTAAGTAATTAACTCTTAATTACTTACCTTAATTAATTATCATATAATTAATTAATTACAATAATTAAATAATTATTCTTTAATTAATAATCATCACTTGATTACTTTCACTAATTAATTAACCTTTAATTTCTCTCATTAATAAATTTTACCATAATTAATTACTTTAAATTAATCACATTCAATAATTAATCTTAAATTAATTACATTCATTAATTATTTATTTATTTATCACCTTAATGTATCATTTAAATCTTAATTTAATAACCTTTGAAAATAAATTATCATTAATATATATATATATATATTAACTTAATACCTTTAAGTTAATTATTAATCAAAACATTATTTTAAGATAAACCATTTAGCTTCTTAAATAGGCTATTAAATTTTATTTCAAAATAGACTTAAGAAAACAAAGCTTAATTAATTTTAAAATAAACTAAGAACTTCTATCCACCCAAAATGAAATAAACTTTTATTATATAAAAGAAATTTGTTTTCAGAATAAAATTCTAAAACTTGTTTTATTTTAAAATTTAAATTTGTATTTTCTTTGCTTTTTAAAATTTATACAAAATTTACATTCAAAATCTTACAACCTGAAATCATGTTTCCTTAAAATTTTAAAACCAGACCCGAGCCTAACATCATTCTCCCTGAGTACTTCTTCGAGTCATCCACTTCATCCTCTTTCTTCGAGTCAAACCCATATTGACTTCGAGTCTGACTCGAGACAAAACTGAGCTTACGCGATCTAAATCCCGAGCAAACCCTCCCTTTCCCCGAGTTCCCACCCGAGGATGCTTTTCTTCACCATCTCAAAGCAAAGCTCCAATACATAGAGACACCACGTGCACGTGCACGACTGATCGCCGGAGATCTAACCATCCAAACCACCATCGACAAGTCATCAACGACCTACCCTTCCGATCCCGACCACCCAAACTAAGAACCATGCTCGAAATCGAAATCTAGCTCAAATAACTAAACCTGGAACGAAACAGGTTGCCAAGAAAACGCCTCGACTCGCCTATTTCGACCATCTGAAACTTTGAAATTCCGGCCACAGCCTCGTCATGAAACCTCGCACCCATTCCCCCATGACCGATCGAGTACGGTGTTTCATCGACGTCGCAAACCTCTCGTGAACCCAGACGTTCCCATCAGTACCCAAAACCCTATATCGATGCCTCGCCGCCACCACGGTGGATGATATATCTAGCTAGCAATTTTGCCGTGACCCCCGACCTCCCAGCCACCTCCAGAAGTGATCTCGATCTCCTACATCACTCCGATCACCAGAAATTGCTAAAAATTCCTTTCCCGTTCAACCCATGATTTCTCTCAAATTACAACCCTAAAAATCATGATTCCCTCTCTAAAAATCATAGTTTTCGAAGATAAAACAGATTTGATACAAGAATTCACAAATTGTATAAGTCAAGGTTTTGATATATTTGAGTTTTAACTGTAATCCTTTCATCCTAGTTAAACTGTCTTTAATTTCTACTTAAAAATATTTTTAAAACCTAAATCTTGTTGTTACAAACATAATTTGTTTATTCATTGAAGTCTAAAGAAAATCAGGGAGAGAGGAATTGGAAATTTACCAGATTTTGAAGCCTGAAACTAGAACACAGCATACATATGGGTACACAGATATGCATAATACATATACACATGAAATCATCTCTGAACAAACATGCAAAGCATACTACTCAACAAAATTTCAAGTATTATCACATGCAACTGGTTATCAAACAACTTAGGCTTTATAGAAAAGTTTACTCACAGTTTTCAGTTTGAACAGAGACTTACTTCTCATGTTCCAGTCAGGTATAATTGTTAACACTCACTCATATATATACTTAAAATCATCTTTTAAACAACATGCATAGCATAATTCAGATCATATTTATAAGGTCATTGCATACTAGTTCAAAATTTATCAAATTTTCCAAGTTTACTCACCTGTAGAAGATAACAGAGCAAAGTTGTTTTTGAAAAACTGGCAATTTGATGTGAACTTAAATCTGCAATTTGATCTGATCTGCCACTTGATTCTGCTTGCACTTTGTTATGTTGAAATCCTGGGTCTTTGCTTTTAGTTTCAGATTTGAAATTTGCAAGAGGTTGTTTGAATTTTACTTAAATTTGATTTCCTCAGATTTCTTTTCTGGTTTGGCCTTCTCAGATTTTTGTTCTTTTTTTTTCTCCTTTCTTTGATTTCAGATTGTTGTTTTTAATTCTCTGGTTTTGAAAATGAGAAGATTGAAAGAAGTAGGAGTAGAGCTAAATGTATATAAGAATGTACAGCCTTGTTTTTATTATTTTTAAAATGAAGAAAACTAATAACTAGACACTTGTACACCCGAATCACCCTCTAGCTTACAAATGTCTATTTCATGTATTTTATGTTTCTATGTTATATTTTATATTTTTACTTAATACCTTGTCTTTTTATTTATCCTTATTTAAATTTAAACTAAGATTATAAATATTTTAAATCAATTACTAAGTATATATATACTAATGTTTAAAAATGTAGAGTTTCAACTCTAATTTATTTCTAAGATATCTATTTGGTAAATATATTTTCTTAATTTATATTTATAAAAATCCTTTGAAGAAAATAATATAGAACTAATTATATACTAATAAAAATCAAATATACCTTATTTTTAAATCCAATTTATTTTAAGATATTTTATCTTTTAAAATTTCAATTCTCAAATTCAAATTCAATTTAATTAAAATCAACTCATATATATATATTTAAACAAACACTTGTTTAATTAGTTTGAAAATAATAATTTTGCCAATTTAAATAATCATATTTGGAGATTATCAAGTAAATATTTATCCAGATATAAATATTTATTTATCGAATTTATTTGTTAAATTAATAAATCAGTGTTTTAATAAATCAAATCCAGTTTAATTATTGATTAACAGCTGTAAAAAATCTGGGTTATCACACAGTGCATAGTCATTCGTTGGAAATCCATTCTCCCTACGTGTCTTGTACGGTATTTGTTTGTATACCTAGTATGCTGGAATTTAATCATGTAACAATTTCAGCTATTTTAATAAGTATTTGTGAATAGACACTATTATAATATCAGAGGATTTTTATAAAAAGTGTTTTAGCTATCGTAAGGTAAAAACCTGACATGTTTATTTGTGGCGTGGTCTTACGAGATGCTTTTATTTTCAAAAGGATTTTTGAAACTTTAATAATCAATTGAGTGTGATTTTCTCACGCTGGTATTCCAGACTGACTCGGGTATTGTTTTATATGATGCTCGGGTCAGACCGAGTATTATAGGTTACAGGATATGATGCTGTGGATCTCAGGAGATGAGCTGGATGGCGAGACGTATCTCCCATACTTGTTTATATATATATTCCGTTGTGTTGATTGTTGTACTCTGTTGTATTGAGGACATGATATGGTTATTGTCCAGTTGTATGTTATGTGTTCTCTGGTGTATACTCTGATGCTATATTATATAAAACTGATATAGTTTTGATTTGTGTAAAGATCTGTTGATATATATTATATTTTATTCCGCTGCGATGGTTAGATTCTGATGTTGTTTCTATTTTTCTTCTTCTACCTCTTCTTCTTAACTAAAATGGTTCGATTTTCCGGGTCTGGAAAGTTGGGTCGTCACACTGACCATAGGAGTGTGTTGAGATTTTGCCTCATGCATCTTTGATTTGATAAGTATCTCTCTAATATAGTTTGTTTGACTTAGCAGTATCTCTGTGTCTGTTTTCCTGTTGACTTCAATGTCCAGAAAGTAATTGAGCTTGCCAAGATCTTTGATGAAAAATTGCTTGTTAAGATATTGTATGATGCTTGTGATTTCTGCTGTGTCATCACCTGTTATAATTATGTCATCAACGTATATTAGAATGTAAATAATATGATTATTATGATTTTTGACAAATAGGGAGTTATCAGATTTGGTAGATTGATAGCCTAGAGAAGTTAGTGTGCCTTTCAATCTATCAAACCATACTCTCGATGCTTGTTTCAAGCCATATATGGCCTTGTTTAACTTGCAGACTTGATGATCATTCTGTTTATATCCCTGTGGCTGCTCCATGTAAATTTCTTCTTGAGGATGCCATTTAAGAATGCATTGTTAACATCTAGTTGTCTTATGTCCCAATTTTTGCTTAAGGCAATTGTGAGCACAACTCTGATGGTTGTTGGCTTTACCACTGGTGAGAATGTCTCGCTGAAATCGAATCCATACTGTTGAGTATATCCATTGGCAACTAGCCTTGCCTTGTATTTGGACACTGTTCCATCAGGTTTCTTCTTCAGTTTATAGGTCCATTTGCATCCTATTATATTTTTGTTTGCTGGAGGATGCACAAGACTCCATGTTTTATTCTTCATTAATGCTTGATATTCTTCATTCATTGCTATCTTCCAGTTTTCATCTCTGTATGCTTGTTCAAATGACTCTGGTTCTTCAACATTCATTGTTGCTGCATAGATTTTTGGTTTGAATATTCCTCTTTTGGATCTTGTAATCATGTGATGACCTGGTCTGATTGGTAATTCAGTGTCTGTTGATGTTGAATTATCAATTTCACCAGTGTTGTCCTGAGATTGGTCTTGAAGTCTGTCAGTACAGATTCCTTGACCTTGATTGTTTGATGTAGTGGGTGACTGTACAGGTATATCAGGCTGTTCTTCTGTTCCATGACCTGGTTCTGGTAACACGGTGTGTTGTGGATCAGAAACACCTGCTTCCTGGAGATTCCATGTCTCAGAATACACAGGTATATTTGAGATAGATGTTCCAGGATTATATATTTTCTGAGTAGTCTTTATATTTGCAGAAGCAAAAGGAAATAACCTTTCATTGAATACTACATGTCTGCTAATAAATATCTTTCCTGAACTGTCCAAGCATTTATAACCCTTCTGCTTGGTTGCATAACCCAGAAATGTACAGGGATGAGATCTGAAATCCAATTTATATCTATTATATGGTCTTAGATAGGGAAACATAGACACCCGAAAGTTTTTAGGCTATCATAATTTGGTTTAACTCCCATAAGTTTTTCAATTGGGCTTACTCCATTTAGTACTTTAGTTGGAAGTCTGTTGATCAAATATACTGAAGTACTAAATGAGTCAGGACAGAACTTCAGGGATAGAGATGCCTGAGCAAGTAAAGTTATCCCTGTTTCTACTATGTGTCTGTGTTTTCTCTCAACTAGACCATTTTGTTCAGAGGTGTATGGACATGTGATTCTATGTATTATACTTCTGTTTAAGAAGAATTTGTCAAGTGACTTGTATTCACTACCACCATCACTTTGAACTACTTTAACTTTATGACTAGTTTGTCTCCCAGCTTGGTTAATAAAATGTATGACAGCATTGTAAGTTTCTCCCTTAGTTTTTAGAAAGTATATCCATGTGTATCTAGTAAAGGCATCAACAAAGGAAATGTAATATCTATAGCCATAGTCAGAACTAATGGGTGCAGGACCCCAAAGATTAGTTGTAACTAGTTCTAGTGGCATTTTGTATTCAGTAGTAGAGTTAGCAAAGGGTAATTTATGACTTTTGCCCATTTGACAGTAAGTACAGACATATGGTAAGATAGGATCACTAAAAGAAACTTTAATTTCTTTCAAAACCTGTTTTACAATATTTGCATTAGGATGTCCCAACTTATAATGTCATTGATCAAATACACTTTTATTGTTTTCAACAGATGCTACCTCACAATTATTGCTACACTTTGCTTTCTCAGCAGTGTTTCTGCAGTTAGTTGCAGTGAACCTGTACAACCCATTCACTGCATCACCCTGCAAAAGTTTTTCACCTGTTAGTATGTCTTTGACTAAACAGTATTTAGGGTAAAATTCAAAGTACGCATTATTATCATGTGCAAATTGAGAAACACTCATGTGATTTTTCTTAATTCTTGGTACTCTTAATAAATTGTTAAGATATAACTGCCTTTCACCTTTGATGTAGGCATTACCAATATGAGTGATCCCAATAGGTTTACCATCCCCCATAAATATTAACTGTTTACCTCTGTACTCCTTGTTGCCAAGATTTAAGTTGTCGAGATTATTTGTCAAATGATTGGTTGCACCTAAATCTGGGTACCATGCTTCATCTTGTATGTGTTCTGATCTTGCTCTTTCATCTTGATGTTGATTAATGTTGCCATTACATTGTTTATTAGATTCTTGCTGAGCTTGTGCTATGTTTGCAGTGTAGTTGCCATTTCTTTGATTGTTTGAGTTTTGTCCTGGTACAAAGTTGGCATTGAATCTGAAATAACATTTTGGTGCAGTGTGACCAATTTTCTCACAAATCTGACACTTTGGTTTGTTGTTGTTGTTGCTCCATCTCCCCCTACCTCTTCCTCTCACAGTAGTATTTCCCCTTTGATATTGCTGATTATTGTGATTTTGATTCCTATTTTTATTGTTGCCTGAGGCAAAGTTGATAGATATTTCACTGTCTATTGGTTTCTTGAAATCTAATCTTCCTTTATGTGCAAGAAGGATAGAGCTGACATAATCAAGAGATGGTAGGGTTTCTTGAGAGGATATTATAGCTACCACTGATTCATACTCATCACTTAAACCAGTTAAGATAGTTAAAACTTGCTCTGTATTTGACACTTTGTGTCCTGCAGCTTCAAGCATATCACATATGTTCTTGACATTTGCCAGATAGTCCCTCATTGTTTGACTCTCTTTTCTGACATTTTGCAACTGTCTTTTGTAATGCATTACCCTTGCTACAGATTGAGTGTTGAAAATTCTTTCTACTGCTAACCAGATTTCATTAGCAGTTCTGCAGCCAATTACTTGAGGCAGTAATTTAACATTTATTGATGAAAGTAACCAAGAACTTATAAGACTATCTTGCCTTTGATACTTTACATATTCTCCATTACTTACAGTTTTGTTTTCTGAATCAGTGATAAATTTGGGAGGAACAGCAGTGGTACCAAGAATGAATCCTTCCAAACCATATCCTCTTGCTGCAGTTTCGACTTGAACCTTCCAAAGGAGATAGTTATCTTCTTCAAGTTGAACAGTAATGAGTTGTATCTGGGGACTGATTGTGGCTTTCAGGAGATTTTCTGCTGCAACAGTGGATTGTTGTGGTGGATTGGATGTATTATCAGAAGTTTCTGAGTTGTCATCATCCATGATGAAGCTTCTTGAATTGGGAAATGCTTAAGAAGTCTGAGATCAGATAGAGTGATCAAGATCTTGCTTCTGCAGAATCCAAGTATGTTGCAATCGGGTTTAGATGACGATGCTTAATTTGATAAACCAGTGGTTTGGCACTTGCCTTCTTTCTGTTTTGATGGGTTTCTTGAATTCTTGACTGATTTTTGATTTCTTCTTCAAGTTAAGACTTGATCAATGAGAAAGATTCAGTGCAGCCAGAGTTTTCTAGGCGAGGCACTAGTCTTTAGAGACAAGTCTTACGCTACCTAAATGATGATGATATTTCTGATGGGTAACTAATCTCCAAATGATGAGATTTCTCTAATGGAGATTAGTATCTTCTTTTTCTTTTCTTTTTCAAGAATTTTGGTGCCGTTTTGCCTTGTAACTGGCTCTGATACCAAGTTAGATTTTGTGATAATACTTTGAACGGAATTGAAAAGAGAATGAAGAATTTGATTTCAGAATAATACTTGATTACATTCAATAGCCTGTATCAGGCTTTATATAAGATTGAATACAATAAATGGGCTTGGGCCTTGGTTGCTTTGAATACCCGCATCCCATCCTTCGGTTCGCTTTGAGATAAACAACACAGTGAAGCCGCATACTCTTTATTTGGCATTCAACCAGAAGGTTTGAAAATCGTGGATGAAAAGGCATTGAAAAAGATTGTTCTCAAGCACAGTTTGCCATAATGTTGTGCTCTCAGCTTGTCACAAATAAGGATATTGACATTCTAGAATCGATTAAAAGTATTCTTGATGAATATCCCAAGGTCCTTGCTCCTCTGGATACCCTACCACCTAGCAAACCTCAAGATCACAAGATACCACTATTGCATGGGTCCAAGCCTGTTTTTGTAAAGCCATACAGGCACTCACACCATATTAAAAATGAGTTAGAGAATATTATTCAAGAAATGTTGAATTTTGGTATTATAAGGCCTAGTTGCAGTGCCTATTCTTCACCAGTGGTCATGGTTAGAAAGAAAGATGGCTCCTGGAGATTATGCATAGAATATAGTGGCTTGAATAACATTACTATTAAAGATAAATTCCATATACCCTTGATAAATGATTTATTTGATGAATTATATGGTGCATAATATTTTACTAAATTAGATTTGAGATCTGGTTATCATCAAATTAGGGTTCGTAAGGAAGGTATTCATAAAACTGCCTTTAAAACCCATGATGGCCATTATGAGTTCATGGTTATGCCTTTTGGACTTGTAAATGCTCCATCTACATTTCAATCTTTAATTAATGCTATCTTTAAATTGTATTTAAGAAAGTTTATTCTAGTATTTTTTGATGATATAATAATCTATAGCCAAGCTATGCTTGAGAATTTAGAACATGTTAGGATTGCATTGCTGGTATTACAAGATAACCAGTTGGTAATAAAGCTTTCCAAATGCTCTTTTGCAAAACAAACCATTGAATATTTGGTTCATGTGATTTCTGCAAATGGCTTAGCAGTAGACAGTAAAAAATTACAAGCAATTAAGGAATGGCCCATACCATCTACACTGAAGGCATCAAGCGGCTTCCTAGGTCTAACCGGTTACTATAGGAAATTTATCAAAGGCTATGGTATAGTGGCTAAGCCCTTGACTAATTTATTGAAGAACGGTTTTTTTTCTTGGGATGACAAGGCAACACAAGTATTTAAAAAGTTAAAGTATTGCCTCATGTCCCCACCTATTCTCTTTATACCCAATTTTAATAAACCATTTATTATAGAATGTGATGCAAGTGGGATAGGAATTGGAGTTGTACTGATGTAGGATAATAGACCTATAGCTTTTTTTAGTAAAGCATTACAAGGCAGGAACTTAAATCTCTCTATATATGAAAAGGAGTTGCTAGCTTTAATATTAGCAATAAAGAAGTGGTCCTAGTATCTTTTAGGGAGGCGATTTATCGTTAGAATGGATCATCAAAGCTTGAAATATTTACTAACACAAAGGCTACATACTGGTATACAAGGCAAATGGCTTGCTAAGCTACATTGCTTTGATTATGTTATGGAATACAGAACCAGAAAGGAGAATATATTGGCAGACACACTATCAAGGAGGGATAAGGAGAAGAGTCATTGCATGGTTCTTTCACAAGTACAATCTACATGGTTATAAGGATTAAAGGACACACTTGTCAATTCTCCATTTTATGCAGAGGTAAAGAAAAAGATAGCAGATGGAGATCCTAGTGCCAGTAAGTACAAGTTAGTGGATGAACTGCTATTTGTCAAGGGAAAAATATTGATAAATCATCAAGATGCGGAATTGGTTAAAATCCTTATCAGTGAATTTCACTCCACTCCTCTCAGTGGGCACTTTGGCATCAAAGCCACATCAAAGAGAATCAAGGCAGTATTTTATTGGAAAAAAATGAAATGGAACATAGAAAAATTTATCAGAGAATGTGAAGTATGTCAAAGAAATAAAAACTGAAAACATCCACATACCTTGTCTCCTACAACCTCTCCCTATACCTGAAAGAATATGGATTGACATTACTATGGATTTTATCAATTGTCTACCTAAAACCAAGAAGTACACTGTTAAAAATGTTATAGTAGACAGACTGTCCAAATATACCCACTTTTTTCCATTATCACACCCTTACACAACAAAAGAAGTAGCCCATGTATTTTTAATAGGGTTTTAAGCTTCATGGGATGCCTTCTTCCATCATTAGTGATTCAGATACCCTCTTCACCCGTTCATTTTGGCAGGAGCTTTTCAAACTACAGGGCAGCACATTAAAGTTAAGTACATCCTATCACCCTCAAACAGATGGGCAATCAGAGGTCACCAATAAAACATTGGAAGGGTACTTGAGATGTTTTATGTGCCACAAGCCCTATGAGTGGTCTAAATGGTTAACACTTGCCGAGTACTGGTATAATACAACATGGAATACTTCTACAAATATGACACCTTTTCAAGCAGTTTATGGTATTACCCCTCCTACCCTCCTCTCTACATGCCAAACACAGCTAAGGTCCAATAAGTGGAAGATGAATTGCACTCCAGGGATCTAGTTCTAATGTTTTCAAAGGATAGTTTGGTGTTTGCTAGAGACAGGATGAAGATGTTTACTTATTTGAAAAGAATTGAAAGGAGTTTTGAAGTTGGAGAGTAGGTTTATCTAAAGTTGCAACCTTATAGATAACTCTCAGCAAGAAGACAGAAAACTCACAAGCTCTCCAAAGTTTAACAGTCCTTATGAAGTAGAGAAAATAATTGGGGAGGTGGCCTTCCAATTAAAGTTACCCCAAGGTGTAAAAATACACCCAGTGTTTCACGTATCACAATTAAAAAAGAGGATTGGGACTGGTGTGACAATACAAGATGATATGCCTTCTTAATATAAGAGCTGGTTAAGGATCCTGATAGAATCTTGGATAGGAGGATAGTTCCCCTTAGTAATAAACCTATAGTGCAAATTTTGGTCAAGTGGAAAGATCTACCTAAACAAAAGGCCACCTAGGACGAATACTGGGAAGTTATTAAGAAATTTCCAACATTGGACCTTGAGACAAGGTCCATTTTTCAAGGGGAGGGGAGATGTTATGCAGAAAAGTTGTTAGCAGCAGTTAATAATAAAGAGGAGATCAACAAATGCACTTTCAATCAATGTTCATCGGAATTAATGTTGGAGGTAAGCTCTGACGAACTCTACCATGAGGATAGAGCTCAGGATGTTAATGCACCAAGTCTGGGAGTTATCGATTGCAGAAGATGAAGAATATCTACTGTGCATGTTTGTGCACGTGCATACATGCACATGCATTTGCACACTTATAAGCTAAACTATAGAGTCATCTTGTTATTAGCATTTAATGGTTGAGTCAGTCAAAGCTTGTGACCATTGTAATGCTACTATAAATACATGTAAGAGAAGTAGATGGGATAAGATTGGAATATATTTGAAATAATACTTAATTTCTTTCTTTATCCTTCCCTGTTCATGTTTGTGTATTTCTTCTTCTTTCTTGCAATGTAACAACCCACCCTTTAAGCACAAATATTCGCTTAAATGATAGATAGTTATTTAGGGTAAAATAGAATCAATCACAGAACACAGAATAAAACAACTCAGAGTCTCACAGCGGAAAATAAATAAGTACATAAATAAGTCATGAACTCAAAAGTTACATTATTCTCTCTCTAATTACTGAAAGGAAATAACTGGAATAAAATGAGTCTAACTGACATAATGAACTAACTGATAAAAAAACTGAAATAGAATGGAATCTCCTGAAATGCCTTCGTCTTCACACAAGCTCCTCAAACTGGAAATGCTCAGGCTGACCCGAGCAAAATGAAAACAAAATACTCGAGTCAGAACTAATATTCTCATGCAGTCAAATAAATCAATGCAAAATAACTTAGGAGATGTTACGCGTTTTTCCATCTCCTAAGGATCCGTCACTACATATATAATAGGGTACGCTATAAGATAATAATAATGTCTACCAGTAAAATAAATATCAAAATAGCGTTAAGGCTTTACATTGATCCACTTTAACACATTACAGTTTAAATCAAAATCGTAATGGGCTCGTATAGGGGTAAGTATGACAAGGCACGTGAGGCAATGCCCAAGGTAGGATTCTACCAGTTTACCCTTTCTGGCTGGTCGTAACCCATCCGTGGCCGACCGCGACAATCAATCCAAACAGAAGGGTGCACCCATCGAGTTCAAATCACGATAGTAAAATACGAAAGATCAATGTCGCTAGAGGTAGCTAACCTCAATGGCCAGACATAGGTTCCTGTTTTAGTCATTTTAATTATGACACGAATGTCAAAGCTATCCATCATCGTTCTCTTACTTCATTCCAGTAAACGTCGCCAATTCAACCACTACATTCTGGGTAACATCCACCGCGTGTACAGTTATCAAAGTGGTTCCGGGATTGACAGAGAGTATGCCAATGTCCGGCCCGGTCTCTTTGACAACCAACGTAATAATTTACACGCCAATTTGCCAATTTATGTTTAAAATGACTCATAACGAAATTTATAAATTCCCAAATTTCTCAAATTCAATTTCTTGTTTCAAAATCCCATTATAAAATATTTCGATTTCAAACTCAATTTCCTCCTTTTCTTCCATTTAACTTAAATACCTTTAAATCCCGAAATTTCAAATTTAAATCAAAATTTTATAAAACTTAAATCAAAACTCCAATTTATTTAAATAAAACATTTTCCTAACTTCTTTTTTTTTTCAATGCTAAATCCCAAATCTAAACAAAATTTTAAAGAATTTCAAAACATTTATATATAAATTTCCATACGATCACCATTTTAAATAAATCTTTTCTTTTTGAGGCCAACGATGTATGATTTAATTTTCTACCTAGGCCAAGTGGTATAAATAAATTTAATAATGGGTATATATCGTCTCAACCCTTCAACAATAAACTTCAATATACAGTCGTATCCAAATATCAAATGGGAAAATTCAACAAATCACAATATACTGACTATCAATAACATGATAAAAGTAGCAAATTAAATGTCAATTTTCCTATACTAGTGTACATGCATGGGTCGTGTGTATCGTGTCAATATGTGCACTTAAGAATATGACCATCAATCCATTCAACCAATTAATACAAAATCGCAATATAGATCAACGACGGACAAACATATGTAGGCGACCATTTTAATTTTTATTATTAATCGCATTAGATATTAGTTAGTGTGAGTGTAAACACTCACCTCAACTACGCTAGCCCGAGGCGATCACAAATGCAATACGACCGGATTTCAGTACCGACGATCCGAGCGTCCACTACATAGTTAATACGCAGCACAGTCAGATCCAATAGCTCGTACGAAAACTACTGGTTGGTTAACACTCTTCTCTACAGCAAGCTCCTAACTTACTTTTCCTCTTTTTCTTATTTCAGCAACACAGTATCTCGGCCAGCCTAAAACAAACGAAAGCAGCAGCGTTGCGGCTTCGGCTACTTGTTGAAAATCAACGACAGTGAATAGATTTTCTTTTGGAGTCTCGTCTTACATATAATTTCTTTTTTTTTATACTCTACTCGCTACAGAGGAGGTGGCGACTGATGAGGCCAACCTAGGCGCAGCTACACGCGGTCTCGGTGGTGGCAACCGTGGGCGTCGGAAGGCGAGGCAGGCGATGGGCCAGGTCAGCTCAGTACAGGCAACGAAAATTTTATAATTTTTCTCTGGGTTGGTGGCGGCTGGAACCTAAGCCGGAGGTGGTGTGGTTGTGGTCGGAAGGTGAGGCAGGCGGTGGTGGCAAAGGTAGGTGACGGCGGTGGTGTTTGGAAGGGATGATAGCTCGGTGAATGTTTTGCTTGAGAGTTTGAAAGCTACAGGTTGCTTTAATATAAACGAACGCATTTAAAAAAAAATGGAAGAAGAAAGTTATGATCTTGACCACGTGTCATGATGTGGGTAGGCCGAGAGAAAAATATCCCCTAATTAACAGTTCAAACTTTCACCGATTATACCAATTCCAAAGCGGTTTGCGTACTTTTTTTTTTAGAATGAGAAGGCGCAGGAAAAAATTTAAAGGAAGAAAAAAAAATGGTACGTGACCACATAACCATGCGCATAGGCATGAAAGCCAACATATTCATTCTCATCTAATGTTACATGTACAAATGAAAATTTTTTATTTTTTTATTTTTTTACCGTTAGTTTAAATGTATGTTTTCCTCCGAACGACCGTTCATAAAATACTTCCTCCATATTCATGCGGTTGTTAAATAAATTTCATATTGAAATTTTTAGCGACCAAATATATCGACGAACACTGCACCGAACAAACTGAACGTCCGAACATTCGAAACAACCACCGTTGGACTAAGCGTGTTAATACTAACGCGTCAGCATATAGAAAACGGGGTATTTAACGCTCGGTTGAAATTTTGATGATTTTTTTTCGCAATATCGGTTGTTACTAACGTAAATCGACCGTATTAATCAATTCAAATGGAGCTGGTGAAATCAAAATACGATGAACGATCGTCGACGTTTTTTTTATTATAAATTTCTCTACAATATTTCCGTATAACATATTTAAATTTCTGAAACCAAAATTCCACTGTTTTTATTTACTATTGATTTTACTTTAAATTTCAAATCGTTTAAAATTTTCATTTATAATTTAATTTCCCTTTATATTCATTTTATCCAAACATACGCAATGTTAATTTTAAATTTAAACTTCTAAATTTCTCAATTTAAATCAAATTAAATATGATCGACTAATCATTCAAATTAACGGTAAATTTCAGAACCGTTACATTCGCCCCCACTCGATATTTTTCGTCCTCGAAAAGATGGAACAGAATGGTATAACAAGAATCAAAAGATAGATTAAGATCGAAAAGCGTACCGAAATCAAATAATTCAGGATTGGAGGCACGGATACTATTCTCAGTTTCCCAAGTGCAATCTCGATCGTCATCACTCCACTAAACTTTAACGAGATTGTCTGATTTATTCCTCAGTTTCCTCATTGCTCTATCTAGAATACGAATGGGTTTCCTTTCAATAGTAAGATCTGGCTGAATCTCCAATTCCTCAAACTGCGTAGAATGAACTATCGCCGACGGGTCATGAATATACTTACGAAGGTTGGAGACGTGGAACACATCATGAACACCCGATAGTTTTTCAGGCAACTCAACTCTATAAGCTAGAGTACCAATCCTTTCGGATATACGGAAAGGACCAATGAATCTTGGGGCCAACTTCCCTTTCTTTCCAAACCGAATGACGTTTCTCAACGGCGAAATCTTGAGATACACCAGATCTCCAACTGCAAATTACAACTCTTTCCGCCTTCTATCAGCATATTTCTTTTGCCGATCCTGTGCAGTTTTCATCTTTCGCTTAATTCCCTCAACCTTCTCAGAAGCTTCCAAAATAATTTCAGGCCCAAGAACAAGTCTGTCACTAGTTTCAATCCAACAAGATGGAGATTTACATGGACGTCCGTAAAGAGCTTCGAACGGTGCCATATCGATAGTAGCCTGAGTTAAAGATTCGAATTACGAAAATTTTATTTTACATATATATATATATATATATATATTTAGTTCAAATTTTATTTAACAAAGTCTTCCCTGATAGCTATTATTATAAGTGAATTCGATAAGATGGAGATGGTCTTCCCAAGAACCACCGAAATCCAGAATACAAGCCCGAAGAAGGTCCTCCAAAATTTGATTGATCCGTTCGGTTTGGCCATCCGTCTGTGGGTGATAGGCCGTACTCAAATTCAACTGTGTACCCAATGAATCCTGAAGAGCTCTCCAAAAGTTACTCGTAAAAATAGGGTCACGGTCACAAACGATACTAGAAGGAATTCCATGGAGTCGGATAATTTCCTTCAGATAGATCTCAGCCAAACTCGAAGCAGTTCGAGTTGACTTCACAGGAATAAAATGGGCAGTCTTCGTCAATCGGTCAACAATTACCCAAATGCTCTCATTACCCCTTCTTGTCTTTGGTAAACCATCCACAAAATCCATAGAAATCTGATCCCACTTCTATTCCGGAATCTCAATGGTTATAATAAACCTGCTACTTTCTGGTGATCAGCCTTAATTTGCTGACAAGTACTACATCTACTTACATACAACGAAATGTCCCTCTTCATTCCTTCCCACCAATAAAGTCTCTTCATATTCTGAAACATCTTTGTTACTCCGGGATGAATAGAAAATTTAGATTTGTGATTCTCCTTAAGTACCTCTTCCCTTAGTCCATCTACATTAGGAACACAAACCCTTCCATTTATCTTATGAATACCCTTCTCATCAACTACTGCATCATACCATCTCTTCGAGTCAATCTCTCTCCTCATAACTTCCTCTCGAATCGCTCTTAAACTTGGGTCTTCACTTTGCTTAGAAACTATACGATCCATCAGAGAGGATGAAGCAATCAACTGACAAAGCATAGCCCTTTTTCTACTCAAGGCATCGGCCACTACATTTGCTTTACCCGGGGTATAGTTGATGTCAAGATCATACGCAGCTAAAAATTCAAGCCATCTCGCTTGCCTTAGATTCAGATCTTTCTGGGAGAAAATATATTTTAGGGATTTGTGATCGGTAAAGAGTTCGAACTTGGTACCCAATAGATGATGCCGCCACAACTTCAAAGCAAAAACCATAGCCAACAACTCCAAATCATGAGTTGCGTACCTAACTTCATGCGGTCGCAACTGTCTACTAGCATAAGAAATAACTTTGCCATGCTGCATTAAAACAGCTCCAAGTCCACTTCTACAAGCGTCGGTATAAACCGTAAGACCTTCATTCCCATTCGGAACAGTAAGAACAGGAGCAGAGGTCAATTTCTGCTTCAATTCATCAAATGCTTTCTGACACTTTTCATCCCAATTAAATTTTATGTTCTTTCGGGTTAAAGCTGTAAGAGGAGAGACAATGCGAGAGAAATGCTCAATGAATCTCCTGTAATAACCAGCTAGGCCTAAGAAACTCCTAACATCCGTGGGTGTCTTAGGAATTTCCCAATCCTGAAATTAGATATACGGCACGAATCAAAAATTTGAAAAAAAATATTCCGATAATCAAATCGAAAGTAAGAATATGGAACTTACATTTACTACGGCGATCTTAGCGGGGTCCACCGAAATTCCATTTTTTGAAACCACATGGCCAAGAAATCTGACTTCCTCCTGCCAGAAATGGCATTTGGAAAATTTCGCCTTCAACTGATGACTTCTCAAAGTTTCAAGCACGAACTTCAAATGTTGCTCATGCTCTTCTTCGGTTTTAGAGAAGACTAGAATATCATCGATAAAAACAAGCACGAATTTGTTAAGAACATCCCGGAATACTCTATTCATGAGATCTACAAAGTAAGCTGGGGCATTCGTTAACCCAAAAGGCATAACGAGCCATTCATAAAATCCATCTTCAGTACGAAAAGCAGTCTTATGAATACTATCCTCGGAAATCCTCAACTGATGGAAACCTGAAGCGAGGTCCAGCTGAGAAAACACCTGTGCTCCATAAAGCTGATCAAACATATCGTTAATACGAGGCATAGGATATCGGTTCTTATGTGTGAGCTTATTCAATTCTCTATAGTCCACACACATTCTCAAGGAACCGTCAGACTTAGTGACAAAAACTACGGCTGCACCCCATTCAGAAAAACTTCTTCTTATCAAACCTCTAGCCAAAAGATCTTCAACTTGAGTCTTCAATTCCACTCTTTCCTTAGGCGACATCCTTCGGGGTGGAAGTACGACAGGTCTGGCTCCGGAAATAAGATCAATTCGAAATTCGATTTCTCGATGAGGTGGTAAACATGTAACCTCACCAAAAACATCAGGAAAAAGTTGGACCACTGGAATAGTGTCTAGATTGCTAGAAGGTGAATCAAGGGAGAAAACAAAACTCTTGACAAGATCACAAGGTATTTTACATTGGATAATCAGTTGAGAACCTTTATCGTCAATCAAAGAAATGGTCCGATCACTACTAAAAATAACAGCTTCGAACTTGGATAGCCAATCCATGCCTAATAATAAATCGAATCCACCAAAGCCCAAAACATAAAAGTCTCCAGTGAAACGGTGTTCGTCTTTAAAAAGACAAACGCCCTTACAAATCATTCCTAAGTTTGCAGGGCCACCAATGGGATTGGAGACACACAAAGATTTAGAAGCAGGTTCGGGTTTCAAATCATGCTCAAATTTCTCACATAAATTAACAGATATAAAACTATGAGAGGCTCCAGTATCGAATAAAACACGGACAGGTGTAACATCAAAAGAAAGTGTACCTTGAAGTACGGGATCGGTATCTTCAACTGGAGTGGTGGAAGCGGTGACTGCAAAGACGCCAGATGGTGTGCCCTTCTTATACATAGGGCAATCCTTCCTGATATGGCCTGGTTGTAAGCAAACATGGCATAAGTCACGCCTAGTCATCTGTACTGGAGGACGGCTGCTAAGGATGCTGGTGGACAATCTTTGGCATAATGTCCCTTTTTATCGCATTTGAAGCAAGTGATGTGCGATAAGTCTTTAGTCTTCTTCTGAGGAAACCCCACTCCTTGACGGCTTTGCCACTTCTTCTTCTAGTTACTAAAATTTGACTTTCTCTTGCCAAGGTTACTGGAACTAGACGGCGCTGGGGTGTCAGAAACTTCTGAAATCCTATTCAGCTTCAAATTCTCAAAATGGATTGCCAAATCAATGATATCAGAAAATGGCCTATGGATATGACCAGTCAGCTGCTCTCTATACTCCCTACGCATACCCGCAATGAATTTCTCATTCTTCTTCAGGGGAATCTCAATCAGATGAGGGCCAAACTTTGATAGCTTATTTAATTTCCTTTCATACTCTACGACCTTCATCTCCCCTTGCTTAAGCTCCATAAACTGATTATACAAGTCCGTCCTCCCAGCTTCTGGCATCCACTGGGTAATAAAAGCTTCCCTGCAATTCGAAGAACCAAGGCTAAGCTAAACTTCCACGAGATAATCGTAAGAATATAAAATTCTTATTTAGATAAATCTCACCTAAACTGGGCCCAAGAAATATCTTCCTCAGGGGTATGAGCCGTAAAAGCATCCCACCAATCAAGGCGGCTTCTTGAAACTGCCAAGCTGCTAATTGACGCTTCTGAGCGTCAGTGATGCCAAGTCCAACAAAAATCCTTTCGGCATTCTTAAGCCACTGCTGTGCTCCAACAATGCCCTCGGCTCCGGTGAACTTCTTCCCTCCAAGCTGAGTATACTCTTTACAAAGTGTAGTAAACCTCACTTCTGGAACAACAACAGGTGCAACGTCTTCATTGGGGATATTTCCCCTACCTCTGCCTCTAGAACTACGATTACTCATCCTGAAAAGAAGGGATGGCAAGAAATTTATTAGAAGTTGAGTCAAGAAAATGAACCTAGTCAAAAGAATTTACTAAGGAAGGACACCTTATCTATTTTAATCTGCTTAAGCTTTAAACCATTTGTTTCTTAAAGTTTTTTTTAACACGCTCTCTTAAGAAAGATTCTTCTCATTCTAGGGTAATTAATTACCCTATCTA
Source organism: Allium fistulosum (assembly GCA_030737815.1). Classification (NCBI taxonomy): domain Eukaryota; kingdom Viridiplantae; phylum Streptophyta; class Magnoliopsida; order Asparagales; family Amaryllidaceae; genus Allium; species Allium fistulosum. The sequence goes on from CM060902.1 coordinate 245,813,354, forward strand.
TAATGAGTTTACCCCCACAGGCTTAGGTGTTCACTCAACCATAAGCTCTGATACCAACTGTAACAACCCACCCTTTAAGCACAAATATTCGCTTAAATGATAGATAGTTATTTAGGGTAAAATAGAATCAATCACAGAACACAGAATAAAACAACTCAGAGTCTCACAGCGGAAAATAAATAAGTACATAAATAAGTCATGAACTCAAAAGTTACATTATTCTCTCTCTAATTACTGAAAGGAAATAACTGGAATAAAATGAGTCTAACTGACATAATGAACTAACTGATAAAAAAACTGAAATAGAATGGAATCTCCTGAAATGCCTTCGTCTTCACACAAGCTCCTCAAACTGGAAATGCTCAGGCTGACCCGAGCAAAATGAAAACAAAATACTCGAGTCAGAACTAATATTCTCATGCAGTCAAATAAATCAATGCAAAATAACTTAGGAGATGTTACGGGTTTTTCCATCTCCTAAGTATCCGTCACTATCTATATATAATAGGGTACGCTATAAGATAATAATAATGTCTACCAGTAAAATAAATATCAAAATAGCGTTAAGGCTTTACATTGATCCACCTTAACACATTACAGTTTAAACCAAAATCGTAATGGGCTCGTATAGGGGTAAGTATGACAAGGCACGTGAGGCAATGCCCAAGGTAGGATTCTACCAGTTTACCCTTTCTGGCTGGTCGTAACCCATCTGTGGCCGACCGCGACAATCAATCCAAACAGAAGGGTGCACCCATCGAGTTCAAATCACGATAGTAAAATACGAAAGATCAATGTCGCTAGAGGTAGCTAACCTCAATGGCCAGACATAGGTTCCTGTTTTAGTCATTTTAATTATGACACGAATGTCAAAGCTATCCATCATCGTTCTCTTACTTCATTCCAGTAAACGTCGCCAATTCAACCACTACATTCTGGGTAACATCCACCGCGTGTACAGTTATCAAAGTGGTTCCGGGATTGACAGAGAGTATGCCAATGTCCGGCCCGGTCTCTTTGACAACCAACGTAATAATTTACACGCCAATTTGCCAATTTATGTTTAAAATGACTCATAACGAAATTTATAAATTCCCAAATTTCTCAAATTCAATTTCTTGTTTCAAAATCCCATTATAAAATATTTCGATTTCAAACTCAATTTCCTCCTTTTCTTCCATTTAACTTAAATACCTTTAAATCCCGAAATTTCAAATTTAAATCAAAATTTTATAAAACTTAAATCAAAACTCCAATTTATTTAAATAAAACATTTTCCTAACTTCTTTTTTTTTTCAATGCTAAATCCCAAATCTAAACAAAATTTTAAAGAATTTCAAAACATTTATATATAAATTTCCATACGATCACCATTTTAAATAAATCTTTTCTTTTTGAGGCCAACGATGTTTGATTTAATTTTCTACCTAGGCCAAGTGGTATAAATAAATTTAATAATGGGCATATATCGTCTCAACCCTTCAACAATAAACTTCAATATACAGTCGTATCCAAATATCAAATGGGAAAATTCAACAAATCACAATATACTGACTATCAATAACATGATAAAAGTAGCAAATTAAATGTCAATTTTCCTATACTAGTGTACATACATGGGTCGTGTGTATCGTGTCAATATGTGCACTTAAGAATATGACCATCAATCCATTCAACCAATTAATACAAAATCGCAATATAGATCAACGACGGAGAAACATATGTAGGCGACCATTTTAATTTTTATTATTAATCGCATTAGATATTAGTTAGTGTGAGTGTAAACACTCACCTCAACTACGCTAGCCCGAGGCGATCACAAATGCAATACGACCGGATTTCAGTACCGACGATCCGAGCGTCCACTACACAGTTAATACGCAGCACAGTCAGATCCAATAGCTCGTACGAAAACTACTGGTTGGTTAACACTCTTCTCTACAGCAAGCTCCTAACTTACTTTTCCTCTTTATCTTATTTCAGCAACACAGTATCTCGGCCAGCCTAAAACAAACGAAAGCAGCAGCGTTGCGGCTTCGGCTACTTGTTGAAAATCAACGACAGTGAATAGATTTCCTTTTGGAGTCTCGTCTTACATATAATTTTTTTTTCTTTTTTTTTTTATACTCTACTCGCTACAGAGGAGGTGGCGACTGATGAGGCCAACCTAGGCGCAGCTACACGCGGTCTCGGTGGCGGCAACCGTGGGCGTCGGAAGGCGAGGCAGGCGATGGGCCAGGTCAGCTCAGTACAGGCAACGAAAATTTTATAATTTTTCTCTGGGTTGGTGGCGGCTGGAACCTAAGCCGGAGGTGGTGTGGTTGTGGTCGGAAGGTGAGGCAGGCGGTGGTGGCAAAGGTAGGTGACGACGGTGGTGTTTGGAAGGGATGATAGCTCGGTGAATGTTTTGCTTGAGAGTTTGAAAGCTACAGGTTGCTTTAATATAAACGAACGCATTAAAAAAAAATGGAAGAAGAAAGTTATGATCTTGACCACGTGTCATGATGTGGGTAGGCCGAGAGAAAAATATCCCCTAATTAACAGTTCAAACTTTCACCGATTATACCAATTCCAAAGCGGTTTGCTTTTTTTTTAAAAAATGGTACGTGACCACATAACCATGCGCATAGGCATGAAAGCCTACATATTCATTCTCATCTAATGTTACGTGTACAAATGAAATTTTTTTTTACCGTTAGTTTAAATGTATGTTTTCCTCCGAACGACCGTTCATAAAATACTTCCTCCATATTCATGCGGTTGTTAAATAAATTTCATATTGAAATTTTTAGCGACCAAATATATCGACGAACACTGCACCGAACAAACTGAACGTCCGAACATTCGAAACAACCATCGTTGGACTCAGCGTGTTAATACTAACGCGTCAGCATATAGAAAACGAGGTATTTAACGCTCGGTTGAAATTTTGATGATTTTTGTTTCGCAATATCGGTTGTTACTACCGTAAATCGACCGTATTAATCAATTCAAACGGAGCTAGTGAAATCAAAATACGATGAACGATCATCGACGTTTTTTTTTTATAAATTTCTCTACAATATTTTCGTATAACATATTTAAATTTCTGAAACCAAAATTCCACTGTTTTTATTTACTATTGATTTTACTTTAAATTTCAAATCGTTTAAAATTTTCATTTATAATTTAATTTCCCTTTATATTCATTTTATCCAAACATACGCAATGTTAATTTTAAATTTAAACTTCTAAATTTCTCAATTTAAATCAAATTAAATATGATCGACTAATCATTCAAATTAACGGTAAATTTCAGAACCGTTACATGCAATATCTTCTATCATCAGAAACTCAAACATTCTCAAATCCTCTACATTCTAAAGACAACCGATACTTCTCTCCATTTTCACCGGTTCCTTACTTCTTAAACATTATGTTACTGCTATTTAAGAACCAACAACCACCAACTCCTCACCAAAGCTTCAACTTCTCCTGCATATCAAAGATGAAAACAACCAAAAACCAAAACAAGCAACATGGGTCTACCAATCTAGTGGTTTGAGCTCCCTATGAAAAATCGACAAGAGTTGTCTGGCAAGCTAGAAGACCCGACTAATCACACCCAACCGCAACAATTGGAGCTTACAAAATGCGAGTAAGAGTTGAGAATGGACAATAATCTTCCAGATCTATATTCTTCCATGAATTTTCTTTTTTCTAGAGAAAAGATGACTATAGTGGGTGTAAAGTAGATGAACGCTTTGAAGAATACGTGGTGCATAAATCGATGTGTTCATTTTATAAACACTCGGAAAGCCTATTTTTTGTCATTAGCCTTTACCTTTTCTATCCTTTCATTGTTATGGGTGTTTTGGCCCAAAGAGTGATGATGTTCAAATTGGAGTTATAAGGAACATCTAGTATCCAAGTTCCTTAAGTGAAGAAGCAGAAGCACCTTGGTTGTACAAGTAGGGAAGAAACACGAAGAATGGGGCCTCTACTTCTTTGTTTGGTAGTTCACCTACGGGATAAAAAATCACTATCTGATGATCCTACTACAGAATAGAAAATCATTTTCAGTAACTAGGTACCAGACATGGTTTCTTTTCTGGTAGCGAGACTACCGAACAAGAATATTGGTTCAGCGTTTATAGTATTGCCGAACTAGAGAGTTGATAGCTAAATGAAGCCATGATTCCAACTACGTCCATCCACCGAACAACTACTACTGAACCAATCAACTACCACCGTGCCGAATAGAGCATATAAGGAAAGGCAATCTTGAACATATGGAAGTTCTGGATCGTATCTTCTATATATGGAAATAGCCAAACCGAGTATGTTAAATAAGGAAACTGCCTATTTTATCGACTTGACATCCATATACCTTCACTCCTATAAATATCCAAGCTTCCAACAACACTGAGAATAATTTTTGGAATTGGCAAATGCCGTTGAACAAGATACGATGAATGGGAATTGCATAAAAGACTATTGGGAAGCCATATTTTATTATAAACTATTGTATTTTACATTCAAATCATTATAAAATTGATGTACAAGGAAGGACATATAAATGAATAGTGGACGTGGGCACATTCGGGCCGAACCACTATAATCTATGCGTATTTTATATTACTGCTTTCTTATTTCTCTGCTACTACAAATCGATTGGAGGTGTTTGCCCATTTTCTATGCAAACATTTTTGGTGCTTTCATTGAGAGAATCTTAGTATGCCTCCAAATTCGAAGGCTACAGTTGGTACCACCATTGGGAGTTTTAACCAGACAGTAAGCAAACAGGATAATCATTCATCCAGCACCCCAAAACTAGATGTTGTAACAAGAGGTGACCTGGATAGGGTTATGGCGGAACTCGATACTTGTTTCATTGCCCAACATCAAGATATTGTGGACCAGATCATGGCATATTTGGGGCTGACGCAAGTAGGTAGACACAACACTGAAGCACAAGGACAATCCCAGTCTAGGGGATCCAGAAAGCGAAGGAGGTCGTATTTTGGTAGCGGACCCGATTAGGATAACCAAAGAACGAGGAGAGTACACGTTGAGGAAATTGAACGAGTAAGGATTCAACCTAAAGCTGAACCATAGAATAGTTCAACTCTGAACCAACTAGGCGAGGCACCGAGCCAGGGCCAGCTATGGTGAACCACCCTCACTCCAAGCGATGCTTCCCCACGTTAGCTAAAATGGCAGCAGATGGAAGGCGACCCACCATCAGGAATGGTCCCGAAGTCAAGATCTGGATCATAGGTCAAGTCATTACATAAGAAGCAAAAGATGCCTTTCTCTTCGATGGGAGAGATCGACACATCTCCGTTCATCGCCTGAACTAGAAGACCGAATGGCATGGATCATTAAAGAATGTGTTCGACATAAAAAAGTAGAATGAGGGATTGGCGCAAGAGTTGGTAGCCCATTCTTCATAGAAATAGAGACCGCTCGTAATCCTAGAGGCTTCTGAATGCTCATAATGGATCCTTATTAAGGTTTGACCAACCCCAATGTGCATACAGCAATAAATACAACATATGCTAATGAGCGGAGCAACGGAGGAAGTCTTATGCAAATGCTTTTCCTTATTCCTACTAGAACTAGCAATGATGTGGTTTTGTCGTCTACCTCTCGGCTCTATCCACTCATGGACGATGTTAGAGGAAAAATTTATCAGCTAGTTTCTATTGCACGTGAAACAACTTAAGGACCCGTATTTATTAACAGAAATGAAGTGGAGAGACGATGCGGTGTTACAATGGTATTTGTTTCAATGTTGCAGCCTCTAGGATTTAGAATATTGATGAATGACTAACTTTGATGGCCTTATTTTGTTGCATACACCTAGCACAAAGATGGCCCGGATGTTAACCAAGGAAAAACCGGCCACGTTTTAGAATTTCTTTTATGAAGCGACAAAGAATATGAGGCTGGAGCAGGCCGTAGAAGGGAGACAAACTGGATCGGCAATTAAGTCATTAGAAGGATCTAACAGTGTAAAGGCTATGGTAAACGGAGGCAAAGTAATTTCATTGAAAAGAAGAAGGTTAGCAAACAAATTGGCTTAGGCGAAAAGAAGGTAGAATTGAGGAAATTCGGACTTGGACCGAAATTCAATGCTTACACGGATCTGAATGATACCATAGAAGACCTTCACCTTGCAATGCAAGTAGAGCTAAAGTACAATATGCCTCAATTGAGGAAGGAGACCGAAACATACATAAATACGGGAAAGTACTATCGATTTCACGAATCCTATAAACATAACACTAATGAATGTCGTCCTTTATGAAACATTATTGAGGAATACATCAAAAAAATGAAGTCAGAGCGATACGTTAGAAATCCTAACGCTTTCCTCGTTCATATGCAATAGACACCAAAACGACCCCCGTTGGGGAAAGGAGGAGAGGGAACTAGTACCAACCAAGAGAAGGATGGGAGATTGGTAACGAAAACCAAAGAAGGAGGACCTCATGTGGTGGACAAAAGCTGGGATGAGATGGAAAGATATACGAAGTCCCTAATTTAGGAGAAGATTTTGTGTATGCATATATGAGGAGCGTAAAGCCAAAACCGCTCATCGGGAGCACGATAAGGTAATTTTCAATTGTAGTGATTTGCATGGGATGCAATACCCATATACAAACCTTATGGTGATCTCAGCATTGCTCGGCCCGGTAGAAGTACATCGGATTTTAGTTAATAGTCGAAGTTCGGTTAACTTCCTGGTTAAGGATGCAGCTAACAGGATAGGACTATCCGTGAAGGATGTTGTGTCATATAACAAAAAGTTGCATGGCTTCAATGGAGATGGTAAAATGTCCTTAGGGAAGCTGGATTTGTTTATTGAGCTAGGAGAACATCCCTGATCATCCATACAGAAGCAAACTTTTGTTTTGGTGGACAGGTTCTTTAAATACAGCACCTTCTTAGGGTGGCCTGCCTTATCATATTTCCATGCAGTTGTGGCCTAATGGTGTTTGACTATGAAGTTCCCCATAGCTCATGGAGTAGGGGTAGTAGAGGAAGACTAGGATGTTGCTAGGGAATGTTATGTGGTAGAGCTTCATGAAAATAAACATCTGGAAAAAGTAACATCGTAGACGTCACCCTTTGTGCCAAAAAAGCGACCGCATGGCAAGTAAAGGAGGCCTCCCACTCGGGTTTACAAGTGATCATTTTAATGAATTTAACCTGAGAGATGGTGGAAAGGGGGCCGTAGTTGAGCTTTAGGAAGGCGTAGAATTTGTGGAAGTGAATAGTAATGACCCGAAAAAATTGATGGCAATCAGATCTCGATTAGAACAAGATCTAAAGATACAATTGATAGGATTCTTACAGGATAATCATGATGTATTCACTTGGTCTCATGCAAACATGTGCGAAATTTCCCTCACCACTGCATGCCATACTATAAGTATCAACCCAACGAAGTCCCCAATGTAGCAAAAGAAGAGGAGTACAGGCCTTGAACAGTCGGCAACCCTTAATTAAGAGATAGAAACTTGGTTAGCAAATGGGTTCGTTAGAGAATCCCGCTACTCATAATAGATAGCTAACCCAGTCTTGGTGAAAAAGCCGAATGGAAAATGGCCAATATGTATTGACATTTCCAACTTGAGAGATGCATGTCCTAAACATTATTTCCCACTTCTGAGGATCGATCTGTTGGTAGTTGGAATTATAGGACACGAGCTATTATCCTTTATGGATGCATATTTTGGGTGCAATCAGATTGCTATGTATGAACCAGATTATAAAAACACTAGTTATATTATCGACTTAGGACTCTATTATTATAAAGTCATGTTGTTTGGACACAAAAATGCAGGAGTAACCTACCAACGCTTGGTCAATAAGATGTTTGCTAATAAAATTGGAAGGACTTTGGAGGTATATGTCAATATCATGTTGGTAAAATCAAAAAGGGTTGAGGACCACATTACTCACCTGGATGAGATGTTCCAATTCTTATGGGAGTTTGGAATGAAGTTGAACCCACTAAAATGTTCTTTTGAAGTTTTCTATGGGAAATTCCTAGGCTTTATTATGAATGCTAGGGTGATCAAAGCCAATCCAGAACAATTCCACGGTTTAAAGGACATCAAGATCCCTGAAATGCAAAAGGAGATGAAGTGTTTAAATGCTAAAGTGGTAGCATTGTGCAAACCCATTTCTATGGCGATTGAAAAGTGTGTCCCGCTCTTTGAAGCATTAGAAAAGGAGAAAAGCAAGTTCACCTAGATGGATGAGTGTTTTAGCCATGTTTATTAATCAACTGGAAAACCTGCTGAAGCTGCCAATTCTTTCTACACCAGTAGAAGGGGAGTATATGTACCTATATTTAGCACTGTCAAACCATGCCCTTAGTGCAATATTCATTTAGGAAGAAGACCGGGTGCAGCAATCGATGTATTATGTAAGCAAGAATTTCACTAGACCCAAGTCAAGATATCCTAAGCTAGAGAAATTGGCTTACCATCTCTTAATTATCTTAAAAGCTGAGGCACTATTTCCAATCCCATCCAATTTGGGTGCTTACGGATCAACCATAAAGGCAAGTCCCGCATTGACCTGATACCTCAGGTAGGTTGACTACATGGAGTATTGAGCCAAGCTAGTATGAAATTACCTACAATTCTATGACATCAACGAAAGGACATATCTTGGCAGACTTTATTGTTGTGTTCACTATTAAGGACGATGAAGTCGAATCCTAGGAGGAGAAAGCTCTTAAATGTTGAATGAATGTGGATGAATCTTCGAATGACAAGACTCTGGCACTAAAGTAGTGTTGATAACACTTGAAGGGAGGAAGCTAAGCTACGCAGTATGGTTGGGGTTCACGGCAACAAAAAATGAGGCCGAATATGAGGCACTAATAGCAGGATTGAAGATAGCTAGAGAGTTGGGAATAAGGTCATTGTGCATGTACAATGAATCTTAGTTGATCGTAATCCAGGTGCTAGGGGAATTCCAGGCTAAAGGAGAACATTTGGCGTCCTATTTAAGGAAGGTGAAGGACTTTTCTAATAAGGTAGAGCACTATTGTAACACCCCTAATTTTGATTAACATTATTCAGGAGATTTACTTAGGTAAATTAGATAGAATAATGTGATGTGTAGTAAGATAAGGAGGATGAGATTTGATAAATTACAAGGTCGAGCCTTAACTAATTAATTATTAAGATTGTTTTAGAACTTAAAACATAAAAGAATATATGAGAGGGACAATTTACTAATAGATCTATCTTTTATCCCTTAAACCCTCCCTCTCTCATATCATTTTACTTTTACTCACACAAAAACAATCAAGGGAAAATGGAAGGAGGCCGGCCATTAATCAAATTTAGAAGTGGAAAACTAAGGGCAAATCAAAGGGAAAAAGCTAAGGAAATCATTCTCCATCAAATTTCAACTCTATTATCCAATCTAAGGTCAATAATAATAGAGCATCTCCATTTTTATGCTTATTGATTTTGAATCTTGATGGATTTTGAGCCGTGATGATGTTATGATGTGCCATGTTTGATTTTATCATTGTTTGGATAGAATAATGATTTATTGAATTTTCATGAAATTATTTTAATAAGTTTTAAAGGTAAAACCTAAGTTTTTGATCTCCAAACGATTTGATTTTTCGATATGATGTGTAAAACATAATTTTAGAGATGGGTTTTTAGTTTCATAATTTTCCAAATTAATAGGAATATTTTATGAATTTACTAAGAGGGAAATGGCATTTATGTCGGCTTTTAATTATTAAAAATAATTAAATAATGATTTTATCTTCGAAATTTTTATATGTTAATTATGATTTTTCGTGAACTTTGGGGACTTTTCCCAAAAGATTACGATTTTACATGAATTTATTAAGCTAAAAAAGCTTATAAATAAGTATTAAATAATTAATATTATTTGAAGGGTGCAAAATTTGTTTTGGGAAAAGAAAATGGATTTTTTTTATAACATGAGTGATACTCTATACAAGAAGAGCACTCTTTTGATGTCTCGGGGGCTCAAACACATGACCTTTCAAACCTTTGTCTAGAGCGTCACACTCTAACCACTTAAGCTAGAGGTCCTTAAAGGAAAAGAAAAAGGAGTTGCAACAGATTTCTGAAATGAATTTGGGAAAGTATGTTTCCAACAAATAGAAAATTGATAAATTATAATAGTTGGTGAAAAGAGATTTCTTTATATAAAAATAAAATAGTTTTTATGGTAATCACGGTATTGTCACTCCGCATATATCAATGTCGACACGCTGATAATGCCGCAGCTATGAATGGCGACATCGGCATGGAGAGAAGCATGTAGTAAATACTCAAGCAATTATGGAATTATTCTATCTATGTTGAAGTGATCAACGTCGGCTTCCTATCAATATCGGCTTGGTAATCTCGTAATATACCCGGGCAACGCCGATCGCCCTTATTTCCATGTTTTGATAATATACGGCATTGATGCCGCAAGTAAGTAAACCACAACCTTTTAGTTTCATTATTAAACTATTTACGGCGCTATTGCCACTGTCTTTTCGGCATTGCTATGATGTCGATGTCGTCTATTTTAATAACTATTGTTTTAAGACAGTGATTCGGCCAACCTTACTTTCGATATTAGTTGCTTTACGGCAATGACGCTGCTATATCATGGATTCGACAACCCTAGTAATGGCATAGTAGCCGCTACTTTTATAGCACCCAATATCAATGTTTTATGATATTGATGCCGCGCGTTATTAATGTCGGTTTCAAAGTATTTTCATATATAAAAGGCAATATTTAATAGGTTCGATAACCTATAAGTTTCTATGTTGTGACAACATTTACTTAGGCATTATAGCCTTATTTTTTTATAAAATCAGAGTTATTTTAAAAGCTTTGACATGTAGGGATGCGACGTCACATGACGGTTATATCAATGCCGCTAGCTGTTGAAAATGAACATATCCTAATTTATGGCGTTAAGCCCTATAATTAAAAGGTGGGACATCCTCCTATTACTTTCAAACGTATATATGGCGGTACTAAAATGGTTTATAAAGTGGCATGAGAAATTGGTAAAGTAAGGGGCTATATTTTTCCTTGTTTAAATATGAATTAATGGGATTAATCATATATAATGATAATTGTTTTCAAGGAATAAATTATGATTTTGCCCAAGTTTTTATATGAAATTACCAAAGAGGGTTATTACTTAAAGATAAGTAATTGTAAGATACCAATTGATTGAACATATTTGAAAGATGGATGTTTTATGTTCTTATTTGATTAGTTATCTTGCATGATTATCATTGTCATACTCACCTCATCATGACTCGTAACTGCATTTTGGGATTAAAAAGGATAGAATAACCAGTTAGGTTGACCCATTAGTGAGTGTAATCAGATTTAACTCTTGAGAAAGTAGAATTGCATCCAAGAGATCAGACAGATCCGAAGAGTTAGGATGGCCCAAACTGATCAAAAGATTCTAAGATGAGATATGGTATTGGAAGTACCCAATAGGTTCATAGTGATCCCAAAAAACTATGGCTTGAGTAGTGTTATTAGAAGATATCCAATAGGTTTCTAGTGATCCCATGAAAACTATGATTTGAATACATGGTATTAGAAGAATCCAATAGGTTTATAGTCATCCCATAAAGACTATGATTTGAGAGATGTTATTGGAGAATCACAGTAAGTTCATAATGATCCCTTGAAAATTATGATTGGACGACGTTATTAGTGGAAGCCAATAGGTTCTTAGTAATCCCATGAAAACTATGATTCAGGACAGGTAGTCCTTAAGAGCTTTGATAGGTTATTAGTCAACCCATGAAAACTAATAGGTTCTTAGGGACCCTAGGAAAACTATCAGTTGAGACCGATAGTCAGTTTTGTGAGAATAGGTGAACTTAGGGTAGACGTAGCTCTAAATTGACAGATGAGTTAGACTTATCCCATTGCATATTTGCATATGATATTGTTATTATGTTTTAACCATTGTGGATGCAGGAGCACAATATATGGTTGATTTGTTTTTGTTAAGATACTAGTGAGGGGAAAACACGTTTCACTTAGCGGTGTGGTCTCACTAGTTATCTATTTGGTTCGAGATGGTATGTTATTATTCACACAAACTGTTTGTCTGCCCCGAAGTTTTTGTTTTTCCCATTAAAATCTTAGGTACTCATTTGAGTAGGTCAAGGGTAAGGGTTTCTAGGTTTCTAGTAAGATGAATAAGCTTCCGGAGACGTGCAGGAGGCAATCTAGCTATTTAGGAGTTCTTATCTAATTCATTGTGTTGTTTGATTTTGTCTGTATGAATGTAATGGCGGGTTATATAATTGCTAAGTATTAGACTCTGATCAACTAAAGGGTCATCTTCATATGTTGCCGTTGGATTATTTTGTAATAATTATATATTCTCTGAACGTGGAATTGCGAATGGGATTATGTAATGAATATGAAATGTTATTTAAGAAATGAAATGTGAAAGTTTTCTATTAAATTTTGTTAAAAATTTTCATATTCGTGTGCTTCTGATTATTGATATGATTAACATAGCTGCATTTTGTCACCGGAAATTAATACTATGGATGACTGCAACATCCGTAGCACTTAGTTTCAGGCCTCAAAGTGGGGGATGTTACAAACTGATATCAGAGTATAGGTTTATGTAAAACTTAAAAGATTAAAAGATTTTTGAAAACATAATCCTAATGAATCAGAGAATAAGATTGGGTATGGGATAACGCTATAGTAACGTACTTGTATTTGCTATATATAAGTATGAATTTTCCCCTCCCTCTCTTAGACCATTCTTCTGTATCTTATTATGGCTCGTATGCAGATTACGAGAAAGCAAGATATGGAAGCAGAAAATGTAAGAGTGAACCTAGGTCGAGGAAGCATCATAACCAATTGAAATATTCGAGCTAATACCAGAAGGAACCAAGGTCGACAGGAAAATGCTAATCAAAACGCAAATGCTAATGTAGGTGTTGGAACCCTACCAGTAGTATAGGAACAATGTATCAGTTATTTGTTAACCTGATGCATGCTGGAGTAGCTGCAGGGATAGTTGGAGGAAATGCTGCAAATGCGGGAGGAGTTAATCCTATGGTGCCGGTTGGTAATAACTATGTTAAGCTGAACCGAAATTATGCTAATCTTGGAGGAAAGCCTTTCTTGGAGCTATTGAAACGGAGAATTGGCTATTACACGATGAAAGAATCTTTGATAATCTAGGATTGAATGATGATCAAAAAAGGAGGTTGGCATCGAGGCAGCTGCAAGGAGTTGCTTTGTACTGGTCGAGCAGAGTGACAATTGGAGTGCCAGAAGAGGAATTGACTTGGGCTGAATTTCGAAGGAGATTCGAGGAGAGATTCTTATCTGAAGTAGTCAAGTCAACATTGCTTAGGAAATTTATGGAATTGGAAGAGGAAATGTCGGTGTTAGAATATGCTACGAAGTTTAATGAGCTGTCTAGGTACGGATATGCTACCATTAACACTGTGATTGAGCGGAATGAGAAGTTTATCTGAGGTTTGAAGCCAGAGATTGCTAAAGCGACTATGTCACATCTTTGAGATTCGAGTAATGTAGTGGTGGAAATAGCTATAAGAAATGAGAAGATGCTTGTGACTTTTGGGAAAGAGAGGTCAATGGAGACTCAGGGATTTCTGAGTAAGAAGAGGAAGTTCTTCAAGAAGAAGGGAGCTCAGAAAGGTGGAGCTGCCAAGAAAGGGAAAGCTGATCTTATTTTCTTTAAGTGCGATAAGAAAGGACATTTTTCTCATGGGTGTTGAACCGGTAAGGGAAAGAAGGTTACGGAAAAGAAAGGTGTGAAGTGTTTCAACTGCAACCAGATGGGGTACTACAAAAATAAATGTCCAAAGCTGGCTAGAGCATATAAAGGAAAGTCTTTGCTTTGGAACCATCATCTTCCAAACCGTCTGCTGTTGAGAAAGGAAAGTCTGTGACGGAAGGTGCACTTTTGGTTCATAGCATACCAGTTAGAGCATTGTTTGATACAAGTGCATCGCATTCTTTTATCTCTTATTGCTTGGTAGATAAGTTAGATCTAAAACCATCATACCTTGTTACTTCCTTAATGGTAGCTAATCCAATAGGAGGATATGCAACTCTAGGGATGAGATGTGTCCATCTAGAATTTGAGTTGCTAGGTTATACTTTTGCTTGTAGTTTGTTTGTGTTTGATTTTGCGGGTCTCGGGATTATTTTGGGTATGAATTGGTTGAGCAGATATGATGCTAGGATATTTTGCCAAGATAGGAAATTATCATTGAAACACCCTAATAGTAGTGACCAAATCATATACTCAGTTGAGAATTCAAGTTCAGAAAGTTGTGCTTTGTTAGGTGCAATAGAAGTAGAAGACGAAGTAAATCCGGTAGATATTGTAAAAGAATTTGCAGTTGTTTTTAGCCTGTTATAGAACTACCACCGAAACGAGCTATTGAGTTTCGAATAGATCTTATACTTGGATCTGAATCCGTTAGTAGACCACCTATCAGGATGACACCTCCCAATATGAAGGAGATAAAGGTGCAACTGGTGGACCTAGAAGGAATGAATTTTATTGGACCAAGTAGTTCGCCTTGTGGAGAGGCCATGGTGTTCGTGAAGAAACCGGATGGGTCATTAGGATTGTGTATCGATTGTCATAAGTTGAATGAGTAGTCCTTAAGAGCTTTGATTGGTTATTAATCATCCCATGAAAACTAATAGGTTCTTAGTGACCTTAGGAAAACTATGAGCTGAGACAGATAGTTAGTTTTGTGAGATTGGGTGAACTTAGAATAGACGTAGCCCTAAATTGACAGATGAGTTAGACTTACCCCATTGCATACTTGCATATGATATTGTTATTATGTTTTAACCATTGTGGATGTAGGAGCACAGTATATGGTTGATTTGTTTTGGTTAAGATACTAGTGAGGGAAGAACCCGTTCCGCTTAGCGGCATGGTCTCACTAAATATCTATTTGGTTTGAGATGGTAAGTTATTATTCACACCAGACTGTTTGTCTAACCAGACGTTTTTGTTTTTCCCCTTAAACTCTCGGGTACTCATTT
Organism: Allium fistulosum; assembly: GCA_030737815.1. Lineage (NCBI taxonomy): Eukaryota > Viridiplantae > Streptophyta > Magnoliopsida > Asparagales > Amaryllidaceae > Allium > Allium fistulosum. Next base: position 245,828,452 of record CM060902.1, read on the forward strand.
GAGTAGGTCGAGAGTAAGGATTTCCAGGTTTCTAGTAAGACGAATAACCTTCCAGAGACATGTAGGAGGCAATCTAGCTATTTATAAGTTCTTATCTAATCCGCGGTGTTGTTTGATTTTGTATGTATGGATATAATAGCAAGTTATAATTGCCAAGTGTTAGACTCTGATCAACTAAGGGGGCATCTTCATATGTCGCTCTTGGAGTATTTTGTAATAATTATATATTCTCTAAACGTGGGATTGCAAATGTGATAATATTATGAATCTGAAATGTTATTTATGAAATTAAATGTGAAAGTTTGCTATTAAATTGTGTTTAAAATTTTTCATATTCATGTGTTTCTGATTATTGATATGATTAACATAACCGCATTTTATCACTGAAAATTAATACTGGACGACTGCAGTATCAGTAGCACTTAGTTTCGAACCTCAAAGCGGAGGATGTTACAACTATGTAATCAGACAAATTCCAAGGGAAGAGAATTAAGATACGGATTAGTTGGAAAAACTTGCAAGTTCAGGAGACGAACCACTACTAGGCTAAATACCGGTGAAAACCCTAACAAGCCCTACTTTTAAGGAGGTGAATGCAGTTGCGACTGTTGATGGGAAGGAAACTTGGACGACCTCGATCATAAAATAATTAAGCAAGGGGGTCTTGCCGGGCAGCAAGAATGAAGCCACGAAGGTCGTACGAAAGCACCAAGGTTTGTTATTAAGAATCGTATGTTGTAATGAAGAGGATTCTTTAATCCGTTTTTAAGCTGTGTAGCAAGAAGGGAAGCCCAAAAGGTGTTGGATAATATACATCAGGGCTGTTGTGGAGACTACGCCGAAGGGCAAACCCTAGCGAATAACGTGTTGCGATATGGATATATTTGGCCAACAATAAATCGTGATGCAATGGAATATGAAAAGAGGTGCGACAAGTGCTAGAGGTTTGTGAAAATCCAAATGTTGCCCCCAGACCGAGCTGACACGCATGGTTAAGCCTTGGCCTTTTGTAGTTTGAGGGACAGATCTGATCGGCGAACCCCCTATGGCTAGGGGTAGAGCTAAGTATGCCACAATGACGGTTGACTACGTTACTAAGTGGGTCGAAGCAGAGCCCCTTACTAAGGTGTCTTCGGCCAAGGTTATAATCTTTTTGGTCAAGAAAGTGATATGTAGGTATGGAGTCCCACTTCATATCATATTATACAATGGATTATATTGACAGCGAGGAGTTCACTAACTTCTGCCAATAGCATGGGATAAAGAAGAGTTTTTCTATGATGGTATACCCGTAGGCTAATGGACAGGTGGAAGCAGTTAACAAGGTTCTTAATACTCTTATAAAAAGCGGTTGGAAAAGATGAAAGGAGCATGGGTAGGCAAACTCCCTTTTTGCACTATGGGCCTATCGCACTTCCTTCAAGACGGCAACTGGGCATACCCCGTTTTCTTTGGCTTATGGGTTAGAGGCCATGCTAACCGTGGAAATCGCGGTATCATCCCGTAGCTGATTCATTATGAACCAGATGAAAATGTGGAGTTATTGAGTATATCCCTAGGTTTGATTGATAAGAAGCGCAATGAAGCTGGCATGAAGGTCGTGGTACACAAGTGAAGGATAGCTAGGTAGTATATCTCCAAGGTCAACCACCTCCCTCTCAAGGAAGGAGACTTAGTACTGAAGCGAATATTCCCTGTATTGGGGGCACTCGATCCAATAGGAGGGACCGTATGTCATTTATAATTATCTGAACAATGGAGTTTACATCTCAGCACAATAGATGGGGCCATGTTCAAAAAGCATGCAACACACAAAATCTTTATCATTATTTTATTTAATCATTATTGTTTTTCTTTTTGTTTATTCAAGTACCGCTATTTTGTAATTAAGCAAGTATCAAGTTATTATTAATAAAATGTGTGTTCCTTGAAATCTAATTGTGTCAGGTGTCTTTTGTTACACCTGGATTATTGTGTACTCTTAAAATAAGAAATAGGATGTAACTGTGGGCCCCGACTAACCCATCCCTCATTGACGAATGATAGGGATGGTTAAGCATCTAAGCTCATCGATTTTGCATTCTTACCAATTGAGCATTGCGAAAGCTTGGCGAGTTGAATTCACCTATTCTCAAGGGCAGGTCGCATCACAATAACCTTGAACTTACCGTCAGAAAAAAATCCCGACCGGCAATGGCAAACCAGACCTATCCATGGTTGGGACATGATCTCTAATTGGGCAGTTCCCTATTAACGATCGACCCGAGAACCCTGGAAGGCAATGTCAAACTGAATTTACCCATGTTTAGGACATGACCATCGACTAGATAGTTCGCCATTAATGATCGACCCTAAAACCGTGGCTGGAAATGGCGAACTAGAGTTACCCATGGTCAGGACATGACCACAGGTTGGGTAGTTCTCCACTAACGTAAGACCTTAAAACTCTGGTCGGAAATAGTGAATCGGACTTACCCGTGATTAGGACAGGGCCACTGACTGGGTAGTTCACCATTTATGACCGACCTTAAAACTATAGTCGGTGATAATGAATAGAACTTACCTATGGTCAAGACATAACCATCGATTAGGTGGTTCAACATTGGTGATCAGCCCTGAGATCTAGAGGGATGACCACAGATTGATCATTGCTAAGAAAATGTTTTATAGAAAACGCATAGAATATAAACATATGAACAAACAAAAAGGAATAATGGAAAATAGCAGGAAAACAAGCTATAAACGACCATGACATCTAGACATCATAAACAACCAAATATTTACAACATAAAGTCGTAACCATAAAAAATATGCACACGCCTTCACAAAAGTCATCAAAATTGTATGTGTGTAGTCAGAATGTTTGGTACACAAAAAATGAGAAACAAATAATTCCAAATAAAGGAAATACAACCACTAAACCATCACTTGGATTTAGACGACTGACCCTTCTCTGGTTGCTTAGGTCCGGTAGGCTTCTTCTCTTTTTTATCCTCCTTAGTCTTGGATATAGCAGTTGCATCGAGCTCAATCAGCTTCTTCTTTATTATATTAAACTCTTCCGTTGCTTCCAACTTATCCCTGGCCATCACAATTGGAAATAAGCCATTATATTTGTCCTAAGAACTTAATACCTATCGAAATCCTCAGTTGACTTTTTGTAGCCCGTGATCTCAATGTCAGTATCTTTCTTAAGTGCAGTAATCATCTCATCACGGCTTTCCTCCACTGTGAAGTTTGATGGACTCGGGGGCATGGGCCTTGACAGTAAGGCTTTAGAGAGCGCCATAGCTCCAGAAGGGTCCATCATAACCATATCACCTGAATGGAAATGAGGGGGACTATCAAGTACGGAATTACTCAAATGGGCTCGCTTATACTGAGTACTGGCTCATAAGCTATATAAAATAATCCTACATCCTTTGGGGGAAGATAGAGCATCACCCTAGGGGTAGCTCCGGATGGTCATATCTGTGGTGATGCCATAAACGGTTAGCGGAATGTCATGCATGGGGGATATATAATCATTTCAAAATTTGACCTTGGGTAGTATCCCATGAAGGAGAACCGCCATTCTTCTTCACCTCCTTATCCTCTTGTTCCTTCCAAGCTCTCTCATAAGTAGCCAACTTTATATAGCCCCAACGTATTTCTTCTTTTTCCTCTGTATAGCATCGGGCCTAACAGCATTAAGACTAAAGGGCGGCCATCCTTCCTCGCTAACGTATAGGTTTCCTTGACCAACCTTCGATAAATAGAGGCTTGACCTCCTGATAATCATCCATCCACGTCAGATTTCTTTCTGTATACATCCAAATATAGATCTTATCTAGGTTTTGTATGATTTTATCTAGTTAGCTATTCATCTCATCGCTCAGCCTCTTTTTCGATAGTCATGTCTTCGAGTCTAATTTTAAGGGAGGCTCTCTCACTCTTCCAATCCTCATCCATCTTCTTTAATTCAAAATATATGGTCTCAACTTGATATGCATGAAATTATATTTTTACTCTCATACTTAATTTTCTTCTATTAAAATAAAGGATATATAAGGGTATTTTTACATGTTTTGACCAAAATATTAAAGTGTTTTCAAATCATCATTCACTCATCTATATTTTGGCAAACGGTAATTCTGTGTGCATGCATTAATTTTGAGAAAATTTATTTGCACATTTTAATTTTGTTTTGTATGAAATTGAATGCAAATTAGAAGAAGCTTCATTGATGTCGCCACTTACCCACTTACAAATGGACCACAATTAAAAGTAAAAGCACATTTTAGTGGAGACTAATTTATCATTAATGATTGAAGGACATACAAAGTGAAGGGTAGTTTTGGTAGCACCCTAAAATATATTATGGTCTTAGACTTGTGTAAATACCATTTTATGTTTCATGTAAGGAGGCATGTAATTGTAGCTGCTAAAAAGAAATAAAAAACTTTTCTCTCTTTTAGTTTAATGGCTTCTTAGCCTTTAATTTATGCAACTTTGTTTCATGCTCTCTCTTTTTCTGTTATTTTATTTCATGTCTCTCTTTTATTTCATTCAAGTAGATTAGATTTACTTTATGCAAATTAGTGTATATTTATTTTTATGCAATTAATTAGCGCTCTGTCTATCTTTAATTAGCATTTCCTTTCTTTTTATTAATGTTGAAATTCACTTTGTTTGAAACGAATTCAAGGATGAAAGGCTAAACCCCTAGGGGTAATGAAACTCTCATGAATCATGTAAATTCGACATAATGGTTTCATTTATATTCTCTTGTTTTTGTGCTTAATGTAAATTTAGATGTAGATGGAAGTTTGATGTTTATAAATGAATTTGATAGCCTATATTGTTAATCACAAATAGGCTATACTTAATTAAATGTAGACTCAAGTTACATCTTCATCTAATTATTTGATTTTGATAATAAAGTTAAAAGTAGAATAAAAATTTGATGTTCTATGTTACTTGATCAAAGATGGTAAATAGATCATGTTTAAAATAGATTTTACTTCTAACTTCATAATCATTTTCATGAGATTTGATAAGTAGGTTTGGTCGATGGATGAAAATTTGATGGTTTATGTTATTTTATTCAATATCACAAATAAACCATACTTAAAATCAATACATTAACTAATTCCACTTGGGTTAAAAAGAGAGATTATATATTTATTATGTGTTGATTTATATGAATTGAGAGTGGATTTATCATTAAATTGCCTTTTAATCTCATTAATTTTATTTTCATTTTACTCTAGTTGTTCTACAATTTTTTTAGTTAAAAATATTTTCAAAACATTTGGGATAGTTTAATTGAGTAATTTGAAATTCTTGCTTTCCTTGTGGATGATCCATACTTACGTATGTACTACAATTGTACGCTGTGGACTTGCGGTATTTTATTATGACATAATTTTGGTGGTTTTCTAATCGATAAAAATAACTGTTCCGAATCGAATCAATTTTTTGGTGCCCTTGCCGGGAAAAGCAATTTAATTTTAGTTTTACTCTTCGAATTATTTTTATATTTTGTTATTTTTCAAAAAAAAAAGAATTTGCATTTCATTTGTTACGTTTCTATTTTGTGTTGTCCGTATACTGTTTTCTGCATTACATTGCATTGCATACTTTTTTTTTGAAAAGAGGTAAACGGGCCAAGCCCAATACAATACAAACAGGGTATCAAACCCTTATAACACATGAAAACCCTAGCCGACATACTCAAATGCTTTTAAGAAGTTTTTATGGACGATTTCTCTATCTTTGGATATTCTTTTTTCAAATGCTTACATCATCTCGAGTTAGTTCTAAATCGATGCAAATAGAAATGCTTAACTTTAAATTGGGAAAATACCACTTTGTGGTCAAACAGGGCACAGTCCTCGAACATGTCATTTCAAATAAGGGAATTAAGGTAGATAAAGCAAAAGTTAATGTTATTTCAAATCTATCCATTCCTAAATCTGTTAAGGACATTCAATCTTTCTTAGGGCATGCTGGTTTTTATCGACACTTTGTAAAATTGCTGGGCCCTTAACCACACTCTTAGAAAAAGACATTCCTTTCGACTTTTGTTCTTATTGTGTCTCTTGTTTTGAACGTCTTAAAAATGAACTTAAATCTGCTCCAATCCTCTGCTCGCCCAATTGGGATCTTCACTTTGAGATTATGTGTGATGCTTCTAACTTTGCGGCCGGTGCTGTCCTAGGACAATGCATCAACAAAATCCTTCACATAATATACTATGCTAATATGACTTTGAACGATTTTCAACTCAACTACACAACCATCGAAAAGAGCTTCTAGCTGTAGTTTTTGCACTAGAAAAGTTTAGACCTTATTTGATAGGTTCACACATCATGGTCTACACTGACCATTATGCTCATAGATACCTTTTTGCTAAAAAGGATGCCAATTCTCATTTGGCGCGTTAGATCATTTTACTCCAAGAATTTGACCTTACGATCAAAGACAAAAAAGGATCTGACAATGTCATAGTTGATCACTTGTCTCGCCTCCCAAATACACCATCTTCTTTACCCGTCAATGAGAACTTTACCAACGAGTAATGTAACACCCCAAATTTTATTCTAACATTATTCGGGGTGTTTAACTGGATGGATAAATAGAACAATGTAAATGGTTTAAGGAGAATAAGATTTGAAAATTTATAAGGTCGAGCCATTAATAATGAACTAAGTAAGATTGTTTAAAAACTTAATCTAAGAAAAGAATATATGAGAAGGGCGGTAGATGAATAGATCTACCACTTATCCCTTAAACCCTCTCCTCCTCATATCATTCACATTTACTTACTTAAAAACAATCAAAAATAAAGGAGATAGAGGTTAGCTATTAAACAAGAAGATTAGAAAAGGAAAGTAGAGTTTATCAAAGGAAATACTTAAGGATTCAAGAGCTATATAAAATCTGAACTCTAACAATTAACTAAGGTGAATAATACATGATCCATCTCTATTTTCTTGTTCAGGAATTTGGCAGTGGTCGTATCTGAATTATTTGATTATTTTTGCCAAGTTATGGTTGTCTAATTATTGTTTGGATAGAATAATGATTTAGGGGAATTTTATGAAATTGTTTGAAAGGGTTTTAAGGGTAAAAACAAAGTTTTTAATCTCCAATGCTTTGATTTTCTAATATGTGGTGTAAAACATTAATTTGGAGATAAGTTTTTAATTTTATACTTTTCCAAGTTAAATTAAATAATTTATAAATTTTCTAAGGTGAAAATTAATTTTAATTCGGGTTTTAATTATTAAAATAATTATATATAGTTTTTGGCCCCGAAATTTTTATAACGCAAAGAATATGACAATTTTGAATTTCTGTGAATATTTGGGATTTTTACCAAGTGATTATGATTTTTTATGAATTTATTATGCTAGATAAGAATTTAAATTGATAATTAATTAAGGATATTAATTAATTAAAATATAAAAATGTTTTGGGACTTTAAAACTGGATGCAATAGTTTTTCAGAAAAGAATTGTATAAAGTTTTGTAATATCCAATAGAAATTGGACAAGAGTTAAGATTCTTTGAAAACTATTTGCTTTTAGTAGCAATAAATCAATTTTCATAATAATTACGACAATGCCATGTCGCTTGTATCATCGCCGAGCCTAAGACAACGCCGCATCTATGAGTGTTGACATCGATAAGGAGGGAAGCATAGGATAACTACTTAGTTAGTTATTTTGGTTCCAACTGAGTCGAAGTGGACATCGGCGATAATCCATCATTGGCAGCATCGCATTATCGTGATTCATCTAAGCATTTAAATCTTTAACGCCGCCATCAAAGATGCTGCATGTTTTCACTTTGTTTTAATTGATGCTGCATATCACTATTTTGAATGTTTTCGACACTAACTATATAAGAGGCAGTTGTAACATCCCCCTACTTGGAGGTCCAAAACTAACGGCTACGGATGCTGCAGTCATCCATAGTTATTAATCCTCGGCGACCAAATACGACGGTGTTAGATATATAAATACGCAGATCGCAAGAATATGGAAAGAAATTAACAAATCAAAAACACATTTCCACATTCCATTCAAAACATTTCATGTTCATTACATAATCCCAAAAACGTTAACCACGTTCAACAAAATACAATTATTACACATGCGCCAAGAGCGATATATGAAGATACCCCCTTGGATGATCAGAGTATATAATCAGGCTAATAAATCTGTCTTTACATCCAAATACACAGTGAAAAAAGATAACACTAAATAACTAACTGCCTCCTGCACGCCTCCGGACGCCTTATTCGTCAAAAAAGAGAACCTAAAAACCCTAACCCTCAAACTACTCAAAATCAATTGAGTACCCGAGAGTTTAAGAAGAAAAAAAAACTTCGAGTCAGGCATAAGGCTTGGTATGAATAATAATCTAACATCTCAATCCTTTAGATATCTACTGAGACCGCGCCACTTGGTGGATCGGGTTTTCCCCTCACTAGTGTCCTAAAACTTTTATAAAACCATATACCGTGCTCCTACATCCACAATGGTTAAAAACATACATTTCAAAATATTATGATGATATGCATACATATAAACATTTTTGGATTTCCCATCCCCATTTTAACTTGACACCCTATCATAATTATAGTTTCTAGGGTCACTATTAACCCATTAGTTTTCATAGGTTTACTAATAACCTTTTTCATAACACATGGACACCCTGTCATATTTCATAGTTTTCATGGGATCACTAAGAACCTATAGGCTCCTGCCAATTAACTTAATTAATTCATGGGTCCCCCCTGAACCTATTAGTCACTCCAACAACTAATCCCTTTATCCTAATTTTCATGGGTTGACTAGGAGCCTATGGATTTATCCAGTAACTCACTTCTTATCCTTGTTTTCATGGGTTGACAAGGAACCTACTGATGTCTCCATTAACTCCTTTCTTATCCTAGTTTTCATCGATTGACTAGGAACCTATTGACTGATGTCAATTCTTAATCTGGATATAGATTTCATGGGTTCACTACAAACCAATTAGCCCCTGCCAACCTTCCTTAATACATAGATTTCAAGGGTTTACTATGAACCTGTTGGTTACCCCCAATAACTACATAATCATAGTTTTCATGGGTTTACTATGAACCTATCTCCCGAACAACTTCAAGGTTTAGGCATCTTATATTTTGGTCTCCCTGACTCCATGGATGCAATTCTACTTATTCAGGAATTTAATCCATTTATATTCACTACTGGGTTAACATACCTGGTTCTTCTACCCTTTTATCCCCAAAATACAGTTATGGGTATTTATCATGTGAATCTATTACTTATAAAGGAAAAGAAAAACCAGATCGCTTATATGATGACATGTGTCCTCTTTCAGTTAGGGTATTTTCGGAAGCAAAGCATTATCAGTCGGTAAATCAACTGCTTTGAATTCCAGTCGGCACGATGTGTTTTTTCCTAAAACCGTTACTACGACTTCCAAAACCATATTCGTTTTCGTCCTCCTCTCTTCTTTATCCACGCTCTACAAACCCTGCTCCTTTCTTTCATTTTTCTATCGACTAATCTTAACCCCAAAACAATCAACATTAGAGATGTTATACTGCTGGTGAAATCGCGAAGTCGAATTGGGGATTTACTAGAATTAGGTCAGTTATTTGTTTATTTTTATTGCTCGAATTACGGATTTTATACATCTGAACACATATTTGGTAGGATTTACAATAATACATTATCTGATTATTTGTTACTCCAAATTTGTGCTACATCCCTTATATCTATTTCAAATAAAAGGCTTTCATGTAACTAATTTGTTAATCCTTTTCAATGGAGTTGGGTATTATGCATATTACTTCCTTTCGAAAAAACCACCTTTGATAATTCGGTTAGAGATACGGTTTTCATCTCCCAAATTCTTCATTCCGATTCGCTTTCCACCCTCATCTTTCACGTAAGTAGGTTTACTAAATTTTCCATATTTTCTGGTTGTATAATTTGTTTGAACATGAATAATTCACATTGCTTACAATACAGTATTTTTCATATCAACTCATATCTATTTCTATCTTTCATTAATCATACCCATTTGTTGTTCGCAAGCATGAAGATTACAGTTGTAGATTATGTTGTTGATGAATTTACTTAATGACGGTCTGTTCAATATTAAAGGTTGTTAGTGGTGTTGATGATATCTTTACATCTTAGTACCAATATCATGCTTGAAACTTTGTTTTCTACATGATTCATACAAATTGGGAAGTGGTTTCTAATAATTACGATCAGATTTACATTACTACACAATGAGTCACCCTTAAACGTTTAAATATTGGCAGTGTATAGGTCGTGATTTCCAACTATTGAAAATGATTGAATAATAAGCATGTGACTGTAAATTTGAAGGGCGTATTCTCTATAAATCTTCGGATGTCATTGTAAATTCTGTAAGTGACATATCTTCGCATACCTTATGTGCTCCCATTGCTTATATTTCTTTTCTTTTTTTACTTTTCGATATTTTCAACTAAGGAGTAAGGATGCATTATTGTTATTTTCTTTTTCCTTTTCGTCTATGATCTCTCATTCAATATCAGTTTGTATTGTTTGTTGCCTTTACTAATATTACACTTGGAAAGTCTTTTAAATACTATATGTGAGGGTTAATACATTACCTTATGTTATTTAAATACATATTTAACAAACCAAATTCTACGATTTCAATATGTTAATTTTTTTCTTTTCTTTATTTTTTATTTTTTTATTTAACTAGAATGAAGTGAGGCTTTTGAAGAATAGAGTTTCTTGATTGGATTGAAAAGGTGGTATCTTTATACTACAATAGCCTTGAAATAACGAACAATTTGAGTATAGAATTAGAATTGATTACAATTTGAAAATAGATTAGAGTCTTTAAAGATCGTAGTTTCTGGAAGTAATATGAGTGAAAAAATTTCTTATGACATTGCAAAAGTTGATATTGTTTATCATTTTTTTTCTTTCTGAAGTTTTATGAACCCCACATCAAACCCGTCATTATGATTTTGCAATCTCTATCTCTGGGTTTTATGATGAAATCGGGTAATCAATTATTTTATATTCCTATGTGTTTTTTAGTTGTTACTAATCTACTTCTGAATAAAGTAAAAATGGGTTTTATCTTCTATATACATAAAGGATATTGATTAATTTATGTTCCCATACGTTTCTTTTACCAAGCCAATTCCACCGTCCCTTAAGTGATTGCTGTCTTTTAATATCTTACTTAGTTGCAGATGTATCTTTGTTTGTAAAGATTTTGTTGTTGTCTTCATTGTTAGGATTTACAGAAAAAATGAGTTAAAATAAGTAATAAAGAAAAATAAGATTACAAAATTTTTTTACCAATTTTTTATGTTAATTCTGGTTGGTAATATACTTAGAAAATTTAAGGGTTGAAATAGAATTTACCCTGGTACTGTGATCTGTTTTGCTCCAAATAAGTTCATCACGTTTTACTGTTTTAATAAGTGTGTTCAAAAATTTGTACAGTTGGTTTTAATTTTATCAAATGGCATACCCATACAAAATATACCACTTTGCAACATGTAAACCGAATGAAGAAACAACAAAACAACGTTTTACCTTCCAAGATTTAGGATTCATTCACTTAGCAGCAAACAAACAAAACATACAAGATCATCAAAATTGAAATTTGCTAACAAAAATCGAAAATTCGAATGATAAAACAACAAAACACTTCAAATGTACCATCTCATACCGATTAGTGCTTAAATACGACTACTTCTAATTTGAAAAGTTGACTTTATGTTTATTATATAAATAGATGCTACTGCACTGTTTGTAGAAATATAATTTTTTGGTAGGCTTTTGTAATTCATGTTATTTAGATGAAGATGCTAATAATCTTTTATTCCTATCATCGTCAGTTTTACCTTGCAGTATTTTAGTGACTTTAATTATGAGGTAGATGGAATTTCTCTTTGTTTGTACTGTGATATGAATTATTATGCTGAGGGAAACAGGTATGATGGATAGAATACCTGTTTCGGGTGGATAGTACATATAACATATTTATTTTTCATAAAGGATATATTTTTGTACTTAACTATATTGAACTATCATAAATTTATAATGCCTTTACATACAAGTTATGAATTTTTATATTATGTTTCCTAAAAAATTTACTTTCATAAATATCAATATAATTAATTGCTATCCCACAAGTAAGAGTTCATCAATATCCTTTGAAAGATCTTTTTATTCATAGCATGTAGTTCACTGTTTCGCATTAACTTCAGTAGATGAGTCACTCTTATGTGGATTCATTATTTATTCATGCCTTAAATAGGAATACAAATTATGTAAAATGAATTAACTAATCACATCAACTTTTTTTTAATGATAAATACTTGCTTATATTGATTTTGGATGATTGTCTTCTCCATTATTTCTTCATTCATTACAAATCAACACAATTTTTTCCATTTAATTGTTCCGTCGAGAGTTTTTTTTGGTTATATGAAAATTATACATAAAGAAAAAATTGAAAGCCCCAGTTAATACTACTATTGCTTAATTTTATATTTATCAATGAGTTCATTATAACTAACTTCATGTTGACATAAAAAGAAGTAACGAAAGGTTAAGGCCATAGCAAAGGAAATAAACTGAGGTTTGATGCACCCTTCCCTCATGTGGAAATCTAAGTGCAGAAAACATGTTCATGGGAATCTGGTTTCATGATTAGTTAACAAAAGTAAAATTTCTTTAAAATGTTTTGGAGTTATCATTGGCAAAAATCAAATCGGAAGCACTATATGCATATAACTAAACAGTTGCAAATAATCACTTTGCTAAATTCAAACAAGTTTGGGCCACTATGAACTATGTTACTAGATCAACACATTTAATAATGTGGATTTTTTTTTGAGGACGAATATATTTATTTATTTTAAAGGACAACCAAGTTCCGTTATTCACATCATGGATAACTTTGACATCAAGGACGACTTTTGAATTTTAATCGGATAATATCCAAATATTTTAAACCAATGATGAATATCTACATTTCACAAATAATAATAATTAATTACCGAAACTTTTTTTTTGGAATGTGAGAAAAAAGAATATAACAAACAATAAAAAAGAATATAACAACCAAAGTTTCTTCGTCCTTAATCTAATTATTAAAGTTCGTTGTCCTTGGATCTAATATTTTTTTAAAAAAAATGTGTCCTTAAAACTAAATACCCCTTTAGTAATTTACTATGTTGGTTTTAAGTTTTACATGATTTTTTTATTTGAGACAATCCCCTATGTTTATCTTTGAGACAATCCCCTATGTTTATTGTCTTTCTGCCAAAATCAATATTTTTAAAGCAATCAATAATAGTTATGTAAGTGCTATATTTTTTTTGCACCTGTTCGCAACAAAAAATATGAATCATATCATACAAAATCCAACTTAAAAAATATAAATGATGCAAGTTAAAAGGGATGTATATCATGTTGCATGACACAGTTTTTTGGTTAATTTTTTTTCTACAATCAACATTGTAGCTGAAGAGTTTAGTAAAATGAATTGTGATGTTGATTAATTTGGTTAAGTCGATAGGCTTATTCATGCAACTCCTTTTTATAATGCGGTAATTAATGGAAGAATATTGTTCAGTGTCCTTTAAAGAAGTTCGTTAATGATGTTAATATATAAAGATATTTCAATTGAATTGAGATACCGACCTATGATCTTCTCATGTTTAAGAAAAAGCATATCATGCAACTAGATATGTCAGCATTCCAAAAGTTAGATGAACAATTTCTGATTCCCCAAAGTTATGGAAATTTACCACACGAAGCACGAAATACTGTCGATTCCATGGACCAAGTACACTATTACTTTCAGTATAATTAAACCATTTAAAAGCTATTGACGAAGTGAAGGCTGTAACTTGCAACTTGCATATTGAAACGTAGGATACAAAACTTGAGTTAAAGGAGGAAAAGAAAGAGCATAAGGTAAATTTCTAATGCATTAGGCCAATACATACATTTTTAACAGTTGCATTATTAAATTATATTATAGTTATTATACGTTCAAAAGAAGATTATGTACTGAATTTAGGATTAATAGGTCAAACAGTATCAAATTTTGAGTCTTATAACCAGCCTTAAGGTTATTTTTTTCGAATTTGCAGCTATTTTTTGTGCATTAACTCGAGCAAATCTAATAAATATTATTATGTTAAATCCTGTGTAGGTTGCTATGAAACAAGAAACGGGAGATGCACAAAGAGCTAATAAAGAATAGAAGAAAGCAAAACTGAAGCACAGAAAGTCTCAAAAGCTTGCTGCAGTTGTAAGATGATTTTACATTCCCTTAACGCAGATATAGTCCACTATTGTTTGACCAAAACAATCAATACATATGGTGTATACCAAGCTTGGTGCGTAGGACATGGAGGGAAGGTAAATTTTTATTCGAGATTGGGGTTATTTATTACTAAATTTAACCAAAGTTAAATTTCTCGCATCTGTGGTGGATTTTCTGATGATGTGTGTTGTAAATTATTACATATATTAATTGAAGTGCAGTATTAAAACCAAGTTTGATAGTTTCTCCATATTCTCATATATTGCACTGTTCTTTTCAAAAGTTGAGTAAGAGATGTGCGTTGTTTACCTTCGCTTTATATTCATTAACAATTATCACACATCTTATACTTATAAAGTGAAGATATACTCGACAGTATTGTTGATGTTGTATAGGATCCAAAAACAATAAATAGAATTATGTTCACCGATGCCATTCCAAATTTTTTCAAATCATTTTGCTCATTGGGTTATTAAGGTCTATGAAATCGGTTTTCAATATACATGCATCTAAATGCTTAATTATATTCATGTCTATGGAAACTGTATTCGACTCTTCTCAAAATTATTCTTTAAAAGCGGTAGAGGAAAAAAACAGTTAGGCAAAAAATAATTAATATAAATGTACTCTGTATGCATGGTAAATAGAAGAAGAAATATAATTAATAATTGAACAATAGCACACTATTGAATAAAACTACACACCCACACTATTATATAAACTTGACAACCGCATTATTATATAAACTTGACAACTTCTCAACTGGTGTACTTGAACACCATGCACTCTCAATTTTATATAGTATTTGAACACATTATATGTCAGGATCATGGACACTATATTCACATGTGTGTGTTGGTTTGGGTGTGGGGGTTTTCTTCTACATCTAAAAGTTGGACCACAGGACTGTCATTTTTGGTGACGTACAAAATATTTATTCCAATGGCGTGGTGACCTACAGGTATATTATTCATGACTATCCAAAGTAAAAATAATGAAGGCTAAAGCAATATTGAAATTTTAGGCCTACTGTCAACATTGGTGGACTAGCCACAAGAACGGTGGTGTTTAAACATCACACCTTCATTTGACACCAACATGCTATTTTATTTTTTGTATTTGCACATTTCAGACACTTTGGTGTGAGGGATTACTTAATCCAGCATAATATATCATTGAAAATGCATATTGATTTTCGAGTATTTGAATATGTTGCAGCATAGACACTAACTTAGTTAATCTCATGTCAACAATATGAACACCGGTGGGTACTCATAACCCACTTTTGTTTGGTCCCAGCCAAAGTTTGAAACTTCAAATATTTAGTTCGGAAATTCTTTATGTAGAGTGAAGTACTTCCATGGTCATACCCATATTTGTATTTTAGAGGCATGAAAACTTAAGGATGGCCAACTGCTTTGATTAATCGGTGAATTTTCTCCTTTTTTTTAAGTAGCATAATTCAATGTGTTTTTAAAACTCAAATATCCAACAAATACTAAAACTGTCAAACATTACTGATTACTAGCAAATTTACTGTTTTTTTATTAAAACATTAGTAAATGATTAATTCCACTAACACTGAATCTTAGAATCAATAATTTCAAAAAACCAAGGAATCTTTTCCCAAACATAAACAAACATGACAGAATCTCCTTCTTTTATTGGCTGCCCATCATTCTCATTGCTTTTGCTGTCGTCTATTTGTTTAAGGAAAGGAAGATCGACTCTCTTGAACCTATCTAGAGTAATGCAACTGACTGTTCTGCCTGACTGAGTTCAACTACAGGTGTTTTCTACTAACAATTTGAACTCAAGCATGCCATTGAAGGTCTCCCATGTTTCAAGTTCCCTAACTTTCATGTTTGATAGCTTGCACTGTCCTCCTATTCCATTGTTTATGATGCAAAGAGCAATGTAGAGGACAAAGAGCATGAGAAACACTGCCGTTTTAATCAGTAAGTTCAAATACTCATTGAGGTTTAAATTTACTGATTACGCAGTTCTTCGTGCAATGGATTATGGGTTCCGATGCATACAATGATGTGATCGCATTTACTGGAGAGATTGATAAAGTAAACCCTTCATTAACCTCTTCTTCCTAATAAGTCAATTTATTGCAAAGTCTTGCGGGAAAGATTAGCTAACATTTTGTTCAACTCAATTTGTTGAGGTACAATTATAAATCTCTTAGAAGGGTGCTACTGTAGTATGCAGTACCAATGGGAATGTTTTAATTTGAATAATTATAAGTATTCCATGTGGTTGCTGTTAAGTTAACAGCCACATGGTGCTTGGGTCTCGGTGGTTGAGTTTTTTTAGTCAAAAAACTAGGATATTATTGTTATATCTGTGTAACTATATATCACTCTTGAGTTATTTTTTGGCTTATCAATTAGTAATCTATATACAAATTGTAGAAAGATGGTTTATCTAAGGAAGATGATTGCTTTTATGCTGTGAACATTGTTGATATCGTGGAATATTTGCAAGACACGAGGTTCATCTTCATCGACAGAGATATCAAACCATCATCCATTTAAATGACTCTTTGGTCAAAATAAGAAAAAATCGTGTCCATAATCTCCTGTTCCAGACGAAGGTAATATTATTATTTTGTTTCTCACTTTTTTCCTTTTTTAAAAATGCCTCGCAGTTAAAGCTCCAACTCGTTAAATTGATTTGGTGTTGACTTTTGAAATTCTTAAGTTTAATATTTTAGTATTGTAAAATATTATGTTTTTAGTTTTTCTTTTGTTTTAACTTTTCATTGTCCATGGATTAGATAAGTAAGAAAGCGATCTTTTTTCTAGATAAGGAAGAGTTAAAGCATTCTATTCTCAATATGCGTTTGATGCTACTGTGAATGTACTCACAATAGCTTTTCGTAACCATGTTTCTTTACTACACTGTTTATACTACATTTTATTATATTATTTTTAAAAGTACACGAGATTTCTCATATTTCTTATAATTGGAAAATTTTGAGCAGGTGCTTCTAGATAGCCCGCTGTTGACCTTCGCTGGGACTTAGCTTCGTAATTATGGCATTGACGGTAGCTTATGTGACTCGGCAAGGACGCGTTGAAAGATATAGAGCAGCCTTTAGCTTGCAACTACCTGCAAAAATGCGCTTATGCAACATGATGATTGTAGCATTCTTATACACGCTGGCAGTTTGACTAAACAGAATACACCAAATTCTTATCCAAGGGTTATTATTTAGAGTTTGCAATAAAAACACAAAGTCTACAATCAACATATTATACATAGTGCACACAAGTTTTTCTTCTTTAATTTTCTTTTCCTTTCCATAGAAAAAATAAACACGGATACTTTCAGTTTGAGTTCATGAATGCTTACAGCTGATTTTTCATAAAGTAACTCCCAATATACACATAGTTATCCAAGTAAAGTAGTATTAACCTTGGAGAGCTTATAAAATATATTAGGTAAATACCATAAGGGAACAACATACCTCAAATATACATAATATTTTGTAAAAGAAAAAATCCCCTAATCAAATCTTCATCTGTAAAAATATAACCAGATCCAATTGCCTAACCTATTGCACCTTTTGTAAATGAGTTGAATCAACCTACTTACTGAAGATGGTGAAAATGATCGTAAATAAATGACCATCAAAATAAAATGTTTATTAAAATAGTTATAAATGGATGTAACATTTTATCCCATTTAACTAAAATTTTGAATTTTGAATTTTAGAATTTCAAGGTTTTGGAAACAACAATTGAGAGTTTGAAACCTGAATATTTACATGTCATGTGTTCGAAATACCGAGACATTAAATGAGTGTTTTGCTTTAATAAAATACCATTCTTATTATAAAAAGAAAATCTAAGAATTTGAATCTGGAAAAACTTAATTTTGAAACTTAAATGTTAAATTTTAAGTTTTGAAATCTAATTTAGAAAATTTGAATTTCAAAATTAACAATTTAAAGGTTATGATTTTTAGAAGTGCGAACTTCAATTTTGAAGTTAAAAAATTTAAATCCTAAAAATTTGAATTTTGAAAATTCGTATTTTGAAGTTTGAATTTGTAAATGTGAATTTTATACTAAATTTAAACTTAATTTTTGATTGTTTGATTTTTGAAATTTAGTACTTTTTACTTTGATTTCGAAAATTTGAAATTGAAATTTACTGTGTGAAATTTTGAATATTGAGTTTGAAAAACTGGATATGATAATTTGAATTTGACTTTTGAATTTTGATTGCTTTACAAACCTTAAAGTAAAAAACAAAACTTGGGGTCTTTTATTTTTAATTTTAATATTGAAATATAATGGTTTAAACGGATGATTTATATATTATGTGCGTTGGTTCAAGTTGCCTCTGCCACTGAGTGGGTTGAATACTGAGTGGGTTGGATGAGTTGGGTTATAATTGGGGTTGGGTCAATTTTGATCCAAACATTTTATGATTCGACCCTATCCAAAGCATATGAATTATAAGAAATTTCTAAACTTCATTCTTGCCTATTTCATTAGGATAAACAAAAATCAACAACACGTTACAAACATACAATTCCACAAAATGTTAGTTACAACATGATTAATGACGCTGCCCATGTGCGTAGCACGGGCCACACACTAATGACAAAAGTCGACGTATTTATTAATGATAACATTCATCTCTTTACTTTAATTACAACTGAAAAACAACGATCATCATATTCTCCATTGCTTTTGTTTGACGGTGCGTCTTCCCTAGGTTTCAACGCACCAATAACTGTTAACAATTCATTTTCAACTTCTTCAACGCCATCTCTGATTTTCACTGTCGACAATGTATATTTATCCATCTTCACTCGGTTACAAAATGTAAACTTAGTTATTTTCAAAACCAACCACTTTTCTCACCGCTTTGTGTTTACCAAACGTTTTAATTTCCACAAACTTGAGACTAATATATTTTTTCAAAAACCAAACACTAAACAACTAAAGGCCCAACTTATTCGTACATATTTTTTCACTTTTCCAACATCAACTTTCAAAACAAACAGCATGGTATACCAAAGCGGCACGGTGGGAATAAAGGAAAGATAAGAGGACGAATAACGAGTTTCCAAAAACAAAATTTTATTAATCCCCACTTTTTCAGGACTTAAAAAATCTCTCTCTAACGCATTCCACGTTCCATACTCTCCAACCACTCTTCCACACCTAACTACAAAACATAAACTAATAACTTAATTACCAACAAAACGAGCCATAACAAATTATACCTTCACCACTTAACAACTACACATAAACGGATTTAGACTAAATAAATTTAATTCAAAGAAGATAGGTTGATTTCCTAAACAAGGTTTTCCCTTTTTTATTACAATACTCCGTGTGTGCAAATGAATAACTGGAGATACACTATTCTGCACTCTGGTTATGTCCCCACTTCAAATTTTTAACACTATTTTATTTTCTCACAACATTTTCCAACTACCTCAACACTGAACATAAAGCTGAAGGGGTTAAGAACCATCACCGCACATAACCTCTACATACTGCTTTAACATACAATCGGACTACATCCAATTGGACCTACAATTACAGGGAATTACCAGCACTGCCCGTGTGCGTAGCACGGGCCACGCACTAGTATATTCATATTTGAAGAAGCAAACATAACAATTCAACAATACCACTTTTGTGGGTTTAAGGTCCATAAAATACATTTCATATAAAACATAGTTAATCCCTTTAACTTATATTTTTATCAAGGCAATATTTCTTCAAATTAGCTTACTTAAAGTCATTTCAAAACTCCTTTATTTTACCATCGGTTTTTCCTTTAAATTTGAGTTTGGGTTTAGAAACCTTTCAAATCCATCTTTAAAACATTTGGCGTTTGCCTTTCGAATACTTTAAAACATCTCTTTCGAAACCTTTCGACCATGTTAAAGTATTATCATATAAGTATAGAAGCATACCTTCGAAACCATTTGAAAGTACCCTTTCGAAACCAATGAAGGTTACCTTTCGAAACCATTGAAAGTACCCCTTTCCAAAGCATTGGGTTTATACTTAAAACATCATTTTGGGTCAAAGTGAACATAGGCGAAAGCATCTCTTTTGGAACCATTCTTCATTTCAAAAAGTATTGGGGAAGGTTGATGGTGTCGAAACCATCCTTTCGAAAGCATTGAAACATCTGGGTAAAACAGTTGAAGGTTAGGTTCGAAACCCTTTTCGATACCATTGCCTTCGAAACCCCTAACCCCTTTCGAAAGCATTAGGAAGTGGCTTGTATTTATAAAAACGACTGAACCTTTTGACAACATTAATGTCTTCAATAACATCGAAAGGTCATAAATTCTCAGAAGGGTTTCGACTTGGTCGAAACTACCCCTTTCGAAAGCTTTAAACAAATTCTATGTAACTGCTTCGGAAGCTACTTCTTTAAAACAAAGGCGGCGGCTCTCTTTCGAAAGCCTCTTTTGGAAATACCTTTCGCAACCATAGGTTTCGACCGCGTCGAAACACATTTATAAACAGGCAAGTGCTTTTCTTTCAAAATCAAAAATAAACCAAGGAACTAACCTCTTCAAAAGCTACCTTTCGACACCCTACCTTCCACCTTTCTCCAATCCACTACGTACCATCTGAATGATACCATGTGTATTGGTTTAGTGGTTTCGACCTAGAAGGTTTCGACTAGGTTGGAGGTGGAAGGTCTGAGTCGAAGGGTTCTTCTAAAGAAGGCGGAACCCTTTTTTCTGAACAAAAGGCTGTTTTTACCAAATACAATAAACTTTTTGTAACAAACTTGCCTACTTGTAAACATTCGATTGGATGTCATAAACATTCAAATAATTTGGATAATATTTGCTGCATTTTCTCAGATCTAAAAACATGATAACTTTTAACAATTAAGCCCTTCCTATTAACAAAACAATTAAATCATTTAGGTCCTCCTTTCAAAATAATTTAATTTCTATACTAAATCACTTAGTAAAAATCCCCAAAAATTCCAGAAATTCACCTTAATCATGTCATCTAACATATCAAAGTTTTAGACCTAAATTATCAATATATTTTCCAAAATAAATTTATAAACCCAAATAACCCTATTTTCCCTTTAAAATTCATAAGTAATTTCCACGGCATAGAAAATTATAAAAATTGAAACCCAACTCTAAAATCATGTTTTCCATAACATAAAAATTTTCCATGGCATTTAAAAAAATCATTTGATCTCAGTTTTACCTTAAAATCGTGCATATCTCCTTTTACCGTCATGTTTAAACCAAATAAATCATAAATCAAGCATATCATCATTCAATATCATAAAAACGAATTTATCCCTTAAATCCAAAACCATATGATTATAAAACCAAAATAGAGATGTAGTGATTATTATTCACCTTAGATTGGATAGGGAAATTGGGTATTGATCGAGATTAATTTCTTCTAGCTTGAACTTAAGCTTTAGATTTTAATTCCTCTTCTCTTCTTCTTTCTAATGGGCGGCCTCTATTCTTCTTATGTTTAAAAATTTGCTTGTGATAAAATGAACGTGTATGGATAAGGGAAATGGTTTAAGGGTGGGAATATGGGCGGCTATTTATCATAACGCCCTTATGTTTATTTTAGCTAACACCTAACCATTTATAAGTTCATTTAATTTAAATAAGAACGGCCACTACATATTTATTAATTAACCTCAATCTCCTTATCTACATTATTCTATCTAATTTATTCTAATTATATCTTCTAAATAACATCAATAAAAATTAGGTGTGTTACAGGCTTCCCTCAAAGAATTTCGTCCTCGAAATTCAGTAAGGACTAACTAGCAAATATAGCAATCATCTATAACATCTTCTAATAACCATTCTAGCCTACCTGACTAGCAACTAATATATATATATATATATATATAAATCTAATATAGACATACCATCAAAGAAGATCAGGATAAGCATCTCGAATCCCGTCCTCTGTCTCCCAAGTACAGTCCTTCTCGTTGTCGCTCCACTGAACTTTCACCAACTTGACTGTCTTGGTCCTCAATCTTTTCCCATCTCTCGCTACAACTTGAACTGGTTGTCTAACAAAAGTCAAATCAGGTTCTACTACCAAATCCTCCAACTATGTCTGAGGAATAGTAGCCTCTAGATCATGCACAAACTTGCGAAGATGAGACACATGGAATACATTATGGAAACCTGCCATACTGCTCGGCAACTCTACTGTGTATGCGAGCTTTCCAATCCTTTCTATAATCTGGAATGGTCCAACGTATCTCGGGGCCGACTTTCCCGACTTTCCAAACCATACCACACCCTTCATCGGTGATACTTTAACGAAAACCCTGTCTCCCATTGAGAACTCTAGGTCTTTACGCCTCTTTTTTGTGTAACTCTTCAGCCTGGATTGAGCTTTCTTCATCCGTCCTCGCATTAACTCAATCTTTTCTGACGCTTCTCTAACCAACTCTGGACCTAAGACCAATCTGTCTCCAACCGACAAGCTGGTGATTTGCATGGCCTTCCATACAAAGCTTCAAAAGGCATCATTCCTATACTAGTCTGATAACAATTATTATAGGAAAACTTAATCAAATGTAGGTGATCTTCCCCCGATCCACCAAAGTCTAATACACAAGCTCTTAATAAATCCTCGAGTACCTTGTTGACTCTCTTTGTCTGCCCATCTGTCTGTGGGTGATATGCCATGCTCATCTTGAGCTTGGTACCTAATACCTCTTGTAGTCTCCTCCAAAATTCACTAGTGAATAATGCATCTCTGTCGCTGACTATGCTACTAGCAATCCCATGAAGTCTAACTATGATCTTTATGAGCAACTTAGCCAAAACAGGTGCCGTTCTGGTTGACTTGACTGGAATGAAATGGGCACTCTTGGTCAACCTGTCCACTATAACCCATATGCTTTCATTTTCCCGGTTCGACCTTGGCAACCCGTTTATGAAATCCATCGATATCAAATCCCATTTCCAGACTAGAATGTCTAAAGGCTGAAGTAATCCACTCGACTTCTGATGTTCGGCCTTCACTTGTTGACAGTTAACACACCGCCTAACCCACAAGCCAACATCCCTCTTCATGCCTTCCCAATAAAAGCTCCTCTTCATATCTTAATATATCTTGGTCCCTCCAGGATGAATCGTAAACTTCGATCGATGACATTCCTCCAGAACTTCACTCTTTAAGTTTTCTATATCCGGAATGCATAATCGTCCCTTCTTTCTCAACCATCCTCTTTGGTCAAGACTAAAATCCTTTAGGTCATCAACCTCTGATACTACCTCAAGCCTTCTAATCCTCTCGGCCAAAACTGGATCTTCTTTTTTGCTTAGAAGCTATCCTCTCGATCAACACTGGTCGAACTTTTAAACAAGACAACATGGCAGTACCCTGACTAGAACTAGCAGTAGATCTCAACTTCATACCATAACTGGTTAAAGCTTCTAGATCCATCCATTCTGCAACATCGCTAACACCACATTCTGATGTTTTCTACTGAGAGCGTCTTCTACCTTATTTCCTTTCCTCGGAGTATACTCTATACCGAAATCATAAGTAGCCAGAAACTCCAACCATCTCTGTTGCCTCATATTCAACTCTTTCTGGGAGAATAAATATCTCAAATATTAATGATCAGTAAACAAATCAAATCTCTCTACTAAGATGTAACAACCCGCATATTTTACGATTGTATATTTAAATATTTTATTTAAATATAGCATCGTTAATCGGATTAAAATCCGAAATGTTACTTTTTGTAAACAGTCGAATTAGGACTCGAGACCACTTCCATTGAGTCCAAAATGGTGTTTATAACTTTTTTGAGTATAAACATCAATATGTTTGGAGTTGATTAGAATTTTGATGTTTTCATTTGGGGTTTTGGGTTTGGGTTTCAGCCCACTAACCCAATAAGAGAACCCAACTCCTTTATCAAACACTCTAACTCAACTCCTCTTCATTCATTTCATTCCTCATTTCCTAACACTAAAGCTCAAGAGAAAATTTGGGGGAAAAGATTGGAAATTAAAATTCCTAAACCCTAATTTTATTAGGAAATTCAAGTTCTTGCTCTAAAATTAAAGAGAAGCTTAGGTAAGCATCCTCTTCATCTTCTCCATCTCAATCTCTCTTCAATTTCAGAAATTCCTAAACCCTAACTTAGGAAATATTTGCTTATTAGCTTAGATTGGAGCTTCTTGAGTTGAAATTGAAGATGAATTGGCCTTTCCTTTGTTTTAGAGCTTCTTGTTCGTTGTTTTTGGGTTTAAAGGTGATTTTTTGAACTCACATCTATGTCTATAACTCTCCTTGTTGTTAGGTATGAATTCCTAACATTTATTCACGTTCATTTGCTTTTGAGTTGAATTGATTTGGTGAATTTTCCAATTTTTGGTTTTGAAGTCCACTTTTATAAAAATCCTACTATGGATGTTTGGACATGATATTTGGGGTGCCTATAAGGCTGGGTTGTCGCATGGCATAAATCCCTAGTCGTCGTTGCTCGTCCGATCGCTTCCGAATCGTTTTGGCCATCATGGCCTAAGCAAACTGTTGCCAAGACCAGGTGACCAGACGTTTGGTTATCAAGTCTAGACGTCTGGTTATAGACCTAGAGGAAAAAAATAAGCACGTAGAAAATTAAATGGCAGAGATCAATTCCAGACGTCTGACTTATAGGTTTAGACGTCTGCCTTGAAATTTCAGACGTTTGGGGGTTTTCTGGATTGTTTCCAAAACCCAAATCCAAACGTCTGGATTAAATCCCAGACGTCTGGAACTGTGCATTTTGCTTATTTGCCTATTTTTTTGATTGGATTTCCAATTTTTGTCGATCCGGATAGTTGTTATCACTTATTATTGACTTTGATGACTTCTTTCTTTTGATTTTTGGGAATATCCATTTGATGGATTTGATATCGATTTTTATGGATTTAATTCACATTGTCGTATGTGAATTTTTGGTGATCGATTGTTTTTACAATCAGTTTTTGTGATTTGTCACTTTAAAATACAAAGGTTTCTATACTAGTAGTAAATACTCAAACTCTTTCACAAAAAACGATTTCAACACTACTTTTAAATACAAAGCTCATTTTTAAAAACCCTTTTCCAATTTATTAGTATACACAAACCTTTACCTCATTCGTATGAGAAATCTAATTAAACGGCTTAGCAAAACAAGTGGTATGAAACGCTTGCGTTTACCTCGTCAGTTAATTCTTAGACTTGTTCGATTGAACTCTTGTGACAATTTTCGAGTGGAAATCTACAATTTGTTCGTAAATATTTAAGTTAAGCCAGTGGTTATGGGACATGAAGCTAAACTCGTTTATTTACTAGCTTAGTGTAATCTACACTTTTCATTGATCAATGATGATCATTTTATGGTTTAGACTAGCGATATGCGATGTCTCTTTATCCGCATAGGGGACTGTACCCCGTTCTATTGAGCTTCGTCTTATTTTTATAGGTTAGCGACCTATGGGTTTTATGGAGTTCGTTTCATCGGGCGTACCGTTATTGCACTACGTCGTTGTTCCGGCTCATTTGAGTTTCAGGTTCCTCGGGCGTACCGTTATTGCACTACGCCGTTGCACCGGCTCTATGGTTAGCGACCATGGAATAGCGTTCCGTTTGTGATACACGTGTTGGTGAGTTTTCATGCTCCCGTTTGTGATAGGCCTTCCCCTTTTTGTGATTTCTGGATTTCTGGTTGTTGATTTCTAGAATTTGTGTTTCACCAATTTTAATGATATGCATTGATAAGCTCTATCAATATTTGTGTTTTGGTGAATAATTTAAAGAATATGACATTCTTTCTGGTGTTTGAGTAGATTTGAGATATTGTATGATTTTTTTTATTATCTGATGTATACTTGTCAAAGTATGGCATTATTGTTATCATACGTTTTTGTCATATCTCTTATCCTATCTCATTTTATATGATATTTAAAGCTAGACTGATCCGTTTATTATTTTTCTTCTTAAATAATACTCGGGTCAGACCGAGATATTTCAGGTGCTTCTACTTAACTTCTTATCAGGGACCATCATCTGATTTTTGGCTAACTACTTTAGATTAGTAGTTTTTGCTTTTATACATTCGAGATAGAGACTCCTTGATGTATACTTATTCTTTTGTCTAGCACTTGTATCTATTCTTTTGTGATGTAGTGGATCTAGTTTGACCACTATTTGATGTAGTGTTATATTCATATCTGTTTCCGCCTTTGTGATGAATAATTGTGACTGATTTTTGTTATACTTATTTCTATATTTTTTTTCGAAGCCCACATAGCTACTATGTAGTAGCTTTGAGTTTGTATCTGATATGTCAGATTCCCTCTTGAAATGAAATGCAAGTCATATTATCTGGCATATCGGTACTCACACAAAGCAATTACACAGATGGTTGCTCCTCAACAGCCTAATTCTTCGTGCTAGTCGACGACATTACCCAGTAGTGTCCTTAGCTAGTGTGAGTATAGAGGTGGGGCGTCACAGGTTGGTATCAGAGCCAAACTTCAGAACAATGTAGAATAATCTAGCAAGGATCATTGTCCTAAGTCTTTCTTAGGAGTCGTGCCTTAGGATTTAATTCGAGTCATTGAACCCGTTCTATCCTATTTTCTGTTATGATGCCTTGTTTTATCAATCAAGTTTGTTTGATATTCATTCTGAGAATAACCTTTTTCCTCTTCTTTCTTTCTTTCTTTCTTAAAGAAGAGAAATGGTTAGACCAGGCCGTCCTAGCGCCGGTCAATCCAGTGCGACTCCTCAGGGTGGAGTATTTATGTCTGCCCAGCAGCTCTTAGATCTTGTGAAGAATGCTCAAGCTGTCGGACCCATTCCAGAGCCTAATCATCCTAAATCTGGGTTTGCACGCTTGTGCAGTGATTACACCAACTTGAGTGGAAGGCCTTTCAAGGGTTCTGAAAGCGTTATAGAAGTTTTAGCTTGGCTTAGAACATGCGATCGCATCTTTTCCCGCATGAATCTTATGGATCTACATCGAGTCCAAGTGGCTTCTAGCATGCTCCAGGAGAGAGCATTTGATGCAGCCTAGCCTGATAAGTCGTGCGCCTTAAGTCGCCAACGACCTACCGAGCTCCGACCTAACGAGTAGCGACCTAACTCCAGCGAGCTACGACCTAATTTCAACGAGTTACGACCTAACTCCAGCGAGTCGCTCCTCATCCGTGAATCGAGCGAAGCCCTAAGTCGCGGTGAAGCTCTAAGTCGTGGGACGCTCCTCTCCTTATGTCGCGAATTTCCCTATATCGCGCTCCAGCCTAGGTCGCTGAATTCCTAAATCGCGAACGACCTAACCCTAGGCCGCGAAGCTTTAAGTCGCGAATGAGAATCCTAGTTAAGTCGTGTAAAGATAAGTCGCTGCTTCCTTATATTCTTAGGTCGCGTGAAGTTCTCCAAAAGCCATGTCTTAAGTCGCTAAAGTTTAAGTCGCCTGAAGATGAACTGTTTTGTTAAGTCGCTGATGTTTTAGGTCGCTCCAGTGTTAAGTCGCGTCATGTACTGTTGTGATGCAATTTTCTTAAGTCGTTTGCTGTATTTTGTTAAGTCGTTTGTATTTGGTTATGTCGTACTTGCTTAAGTCGTGTATCTTGGTAAGTCGTTGTACTATTGTGATGTAATTTCCTTAAGTCGTTTGAAATATTGTAACGTGTGTTGAGTTGTAAACTCCTATAAATATGAGTGTATGGTCATTTGTATGAGGAGTTGATTTTTGAATAAAAATTTGTTGAGTGCTTTGTGCCTCCATTGAAATTGGTAGTTGAGTGTAATCTCCTATCTCTACCTTCGGCATTCGAGTGCGCTCGAATCAACGATTGTTAAAGCCAATTCACGGAATCAAGTGCGCTTGATCAACGTTCGAAGAATTATAGATCTTCTCTCACGGCATCGTGCGCGATCAACGTGTCGAAGATTGCTAGAATCCGGTATCTTCATGATCAACGGATTTGGGCATTTATCTTGGGTATCTTCAATCCATCAATTCATCATTGTATCATTTCATCGATTTTATAATCGATTCACCGATTATTTCCGCTAATCGTGTGAGATCCTGGACGGATTCGATTTACATCGTCGAATTTGCTTCCTTGGCTGCGTCAGTTTGGTATCAGAGCTAGATCGCAAGAAGTTTGCAACATTTGGAGAATTGGGTTTCAAGAACTTGAAGTTTGGAGATCGGATTTGCATTGTTGAGAAGTTTGGTGTTCATCGTGTTCATCGTGAAGTTGCAACAAGTTGGGAGTTTCGATCCATATCATTTTGGATCAAAGTTCGGAAAGTGTTTGAATTTTGCTCGTTGGGATTTTTGCGCGCCGAAGTGAGGTTTGAATTTCTGAAGATTTGTTTGAAGTTCAATCATGCCACCGAGACAAGCTCAACGTCATCGCAATGTTGATGCTTTGTATGGAAGAGAAGAGGCCGATGAAATGGAACAACGAATCAACGTGAATTTCAATGAGAAGTTGAATGAGGGAATTAGTCGATTAGAGAGAATGATGCTTGAAATGAATCAAAGTAGAAAAAGGGTTTCACCTGAATCGAGCAATGGGGGAAATAGAGTTTCACCACATTCAGATCGGGAGAGAAGAGAAGATCATGATCGTAGAAATGTTGACGACCGTGATAGGAATGTTGATGATCGAAATCGGAGAGATGTGGATGATCGTGATCGGAGGAATGTAGGTCGAAGGGATATTGGTGGTAGAAATGGTGGTGGTAGAGATGTTGGTGGTCATGATCGACATCGATATGCATCAGATTTTGATGAAGAGTTTGATGGTGGTAGTGTTCATGGTCGAAATCGAAACCAAGGAAGAAATCATTCAGAGCATGATCACAAATGGGTGTCCGGAATGAAAATTGAAATTCTAGAGTTTAAGGGTGGTATGCAGGCTGAAGAATTTCTAGATTGGTTATCTAATGTTGAAGAGATCTTTGATTTCAAGGAGGTTCCGGAAGATCGTCGAGTGAAGTTGGTTGCTACTAGGTTGAGGGGAAGAGCTATGGCGTGGTGGCAGCAAACCAAACTTATACGAGAACGGATGGGGAAGTCGAAGATTGTTGCTTGGGAGAAAATGAAGAAGATGATGAAGGCTACATTCTTTCCTTAAAATTATCAATCACTCATGTATCGGAGGTTGCAGAATCTGAGGCAAGGGACGAAGACTGTTAATGATTATGCTGATGAGTTTTATCAACTGATTGCTCGAAATGACATTATGGAGACGGAGGAACAATTGACTGCTAGGTTTGTTGGGGGGTTGAGGATCCAGATCCAGGATATGGTAAATATGTTTGACCCTAGATCTGTGGCTGAAGCGCACCAGAAGGCGTTGGCTTGGGAGAAGCAGGGAAGACGAGGAGGTGGTGTGTTTCCAAGTTCCAATACTCAAAGCAAGGGTGCTAGTGGGAGTTCCAATGTTTCTAAAGCTGTCAGTAAACCAGTTGTGAATGAAATTGCGAAGGCGAAGGTCAACAACAGTTTCAAGTGTTATAATTGCCAGGAAGTGGGTCACAAGAGTAATGAATACCCGAAACCGAAGAGGCGAGCTATGATTGCTGAAGAGGAAGGTGAGGATGTTGATGAAGGTTATTCTAGCCCAGTTGAGGAGGATGAACAGGATATCGCGTCGGGAGATGAAGGATGTAATCTAATGTTGAGGAGATCATGTTTGACACCGAAGCAGGAAGAGGAGGCTAGTTGGTTGAGGAGTAATATCTTTCAGTCGACATGCACTATACTGGGGAAGGTGTGTAAATTTGTGATTGACGCAGGAAGTTGTGACAATATCATTTCTACCGAAGCTGTGAGAAAGTTGAAGTTGAAGACAGAGAGGTATCCAAATCCTTACAAGTTAGCGTGGTTTAGGAAAGGAGGAGAGGTGAAGGTGGACAGGCGAGTTCATGTTCCATTTTCTATTGGGAAGAAGTATAAAGATGAGATCTGGTGTGATGTGGTGGAGATGGATGTTTGTCACTTGCTTTTGGGAAGACCATGGCAGTATGACCGAGCAGTGCAGCATGATGGTCAAACCAATAGCTACAACTTTATGTTTGAGGGTACTAAGATCATTTTAGTTCCGAAGAAGAGACAGCAAGGAGAGAGCAAGTCAGAAGAGATTGAGGAGCTGAAGACTTTGTTGACTTTGAAGGAGTTTGTCGAAGAAGTAGAGGAGAGTCCAGAGGTGTTCTTGTTGATTAGACATGAAGCTACTGAATTTGTTGAAGTTCCAGAGAAAGTAAAGCCAGTGTTGGAATAATTCAGAGATGTGTTTCCTGAAGAGTTACCAAAGGAGTTACCACCGTTGAGAGATATTCAGCATCAGATTGATCTTGTGCCAGGGGCGGCATTACCTCACAGGCCACATTACAAGATGAGTCCTAAGGAGCATGAGAAACTAAGAAGGCAGATGGAGGAGTTGTTAGAACAAGGGCATGTTCAGGAGAGCTTGAGTCCTTGTGCAGTGCCAGCCTTATTGGTACCGAAGAAGGATGGGACTTGGCGGATGTGTACGGACAGTCGGGCTCTAAACAAAATCACTGTGAGATATAGGTTTCCTATGCCGAGGTTCGATGATTTGATTGATCAGTTGAGTGGGGCTGTTGTGTTCTCAAAGATTGACTTGAAGAGTGGATACCATCAGATTCGTATTAGACCGGGTGATGAGTGGAAGACTGCTTTTAAACCTAGGGAAGGTCTATACGAATGGCTGGTTATGCCGTTTGGCTTGTCAAATGCTCCTAGTACTTTTATGAGAGTGATGAACCAGATTTTCAGACCATTTATTGGGAAGTTCGTAGTAGTTTACTTTGACGATATTTTGATCTATAGTGGGAGTATGGAAGAGCATATCCAGCATTTGCGAGAAGTACTGTTGATTCTACGACAGGAGCAATTCTATGCAGCAATGAAGAAGTGCGTGTTCATGACGCACAGTGTTTTGTTTCTGGGATATGTTCTGTCGAAGGAGGGTATTCAAGTGGATGAAAGCAAAGTGGAAGCTGTCAGGAGTTGGCCACAACCCAAGACAATTACTGAAGTGAGGAGTTTTCATGGGTTGGTATTTTTTTATCGAAAATTCATTCCACATTTTAGCAGTGTGATGGCACCTGTAACTGATTGCATGAAAGGAAAGAAGTTCGTGTGGATAGAGGAAGCAGAGTTAGCTTTTGAGAAGATCAAGACACTTTTGACGACAACACCCATTCTGGTCTTGCCGAATTTTCAGATATTGTTCGAGTTACACACTGATGCTTCGAAGGTTGGGATTGGTGGAGTATTGAGTCAGAATGGAAGACCAGTTGCTTATTTCAGTGAGAAGTTGTCTAGAGCCAAGTTGAGGTATAGCACTTATGACGTGGAGTTTTACGCAATTGTTCAAGCTGTGAAGCACTGGAGACATTATCTGTTTCAGAAGGAGTTTGTTCTTTATACGGGTCATGAAGCTTTGAAACATTTGCAAGGGCAGGACAAAATCTCAACTAGACACGCTTCATGGGTCGCGTATTTGCAGCAGTTTACTTTTGTTGTAAAGCACAAATCAAGGGTGACGAATCATGTGGCTGATGCCTTGAGCAGGAGGAATCATTTGTTGACGACGATGAAGGTTGAAGTGACAGGATTTGAACTATTGCCAGAATTGTTTGAGGAAGATCCTTACTTTTCGAAGATTGTTGAGAAAGTCAAGGATGGGAGTACTGATGAGTTTGTGTTGGTAGATGGATTCTTATTCAAGGGGAATCGATTGAGCGTACCAGATTGCAGCTTGAGAATGAAAATTGTAAAAGAGTTGCATGAAGAAGGACATGTTGGTCGGGATCGCACATTGCAGTTGATTTCTCAGTCTTATTATTGGCCCTCGATGAAGCGGGAAGTTGAAAAGTTTGTTCGAAGATGTCATGTTTGTCAAGTTTCGAAAGGGACAACTACAAATGCGGGTTTGTATATGCCTTTACCTGTTCCTACAAAACCGTGGGTTGATGTAAGCATGGATTTTGTGTTGGGCTTGCCGAGGACTCAACGGGGAAATGACTCTATATATGTTGTGGTGGACCGTTTCTCGAAGATGGTACATTTTGTTGCTTGTAAGAAGACGGCAGATGCAGTACATGTGGCACAGTTGTTCTTTAGAGAGATCTATCGCTTGCATGGTTTACCAGAATCTATAGTTTCGGACAGGGATACCAGATTTCTGAGTCATTTTTGGCTGAGTTTGTGGAAGATGGTGGGAACGAAGCTGAAATTCAGTAGTGCTTATCATCCACAGACGGATGGACAGACGGAAGTTGTAAAGAGATCTCTAGGTAATCTATTGCGATGCCTTGTGAATGATAATTTGAAGAGTTGGGATTCGAAACTATGTCAAGCTGAGTTTGCACACAACCATGTAGTTAATCGTAGTACGAGTTTCAGTCCATTTCAGATTGTATATTCAAGCTTACCAAAGGGGCAGTTGGATTTAACGATAGTGCCACAACCGAAGGGGACGGTTAAGCGAGCTACTGATTTTGTTGATGGGTTGACAGAATGCCATAAAATCGTTCAGGAATGATTAGAGAAGACGAATGAGAAGTATAAACGATCTGTGGATCTGAAGCGAAGAATTGCTGAATTTAATGAAGGAGATTTAGTATATGCTGTACTAACGAAGGATCGTTTTCCAGTGGGAGCATACACTAAACTTAAAGCTCGAAAGATTGGTCCTATAAAGATCGTGAAACAGATCAATGAAAATGCTTATAGGTTGAAGCTGCCGAAGGATGTGTACACTTCTGACGTGTTTAATGTTAAACATCTTATACCTTATTATGGAGATGAACAACCCAATGGGGAAGAACTTTTAAATTTGAGGACGAAATTTTCTCAACCAGGGGAGGATGATGCAGCCTAGCCTGATAAGTCGTGCGCCTTAAGTCGCCAGCGACCTACCGAGCTCCGACCTAACGAGTCGCGACCTAACTCCAGCGAGCTACGACCTTATTTCAGCGAGTTACGACCTTATTTCAGCAAGTTACGACCTAACTCCAGCGAGTCGCTCCTCCTCCGTGAATCGCGAAGCCCTAAGTCGCGGCGAAGCTCTAAGTCGTGGGACGCTCCTCTCCTTATGTCGCGAATTTCCCTATATCGCGCTCCAGCCTCGGTCGCTGAATTCCTAAATCGCGAACGACCTAAACCTAGGTCGCGAAGCTTTTAAGTCGCGAATGAGAATCCTAGTTAAGTCGCGTAAAGATAAGTCGCTGCTTCCTTATATTCTTAGGTCGCGTGAAGTTCTCCAGAAGCCATGTCTTAAGTCGCTAAAGTTTAAGTCGCCTGAAGATGAACTGTTTTGTTAAGTCGCTGATGTTTTAGGTCGCTCCAGTGTTAAGTCGCGTCATGTACTATTGTGATGCAATTTTCTTAAGTCGTTTGCTGTATTTTGTTAAGTCGTTTGTATTTGGTTATGTCGTACTTGCTTAAGTCGTATATCTTGGTAAGTCGTTGTACTGTTGTGATGTAATTTCCTTAAGTCGTTTGAAATATTGTAACGTGTATTGAGTTGTAAACTCCTATAAATATGAGTGTATGGTCATTTGTATGAGGAGTTGATTTTTGAATAAAAATTTGTTGAGTGCTTTGTGCCTCCATTGAAATTGGTAGTTGAGTGTAATCTCCTATCTCCACCTTCTGCATTCGAGTGCGCTCGAATCAACGATTGTTGAAGCCAATTCACGGAATCAAGTGCGCTTGATCAACGTTCGAAGAATTATAGATCTTCTCTCACGGCATCATGCACGATCAACGTGTCAAAGATTGCTAGAATCCGGTATCTTCGTGATCAACGGATTTGGGCATTTATCTTGGGTATCTTCAATCCATCAATTCATCATTGTATCATTTCATCGATTTTATAATTGATTCACCGATTATTTCCGCTAATCGTGTGAGATCCTGAACGGATTCGATTTACATCGTCGAATTCGCTTCCTTGGCTGCATCAGCATTAGATTGGTATGAGCTTCTGATCTCAGAAATTATTGAAACGGATCTTACTTTGGAGCAATTCCGGGAAAGATTCGAGTTGAAATTTGTGCCGGAGGCTGAAAAAGTAACTTTGGCCCGATGCTTTATTGACCTTGTTCAAGGTGAATCTTCTATGATGGATTACGTCGCATCTTTTGAATCTCTCTCTAAATATGGGGTCGAGTATATTAATACCCCATTGAAGAAAAATCAGAGGTTTGTTTATGGGTTGAATAAGAACCTCAAAAAGCCATTACTTCTGAAACTAGAAGTTTTTTTCGATCAGCTTGTTGATATCGCTCTTCTACTTGAAGAAGCCGATAAGGAAAGTGATGTTGAAGTTGTGGGTGCCAAACAGAACTTCAACAACAACAAGAAGAGGCCTATTAAGTTCAAGCCTAATCCCAACAAGAAAGGGAAGCAAGCAACTTCGGTAGCAAAAACTCCTACCTCTAGTCGTGGACAATGCTACAATTATGGTTCTAAGGACCATTATGCAAATAGGTGCCCAAAACCTCTTTTTTGTCGTTATTGCAAAACTTCGGGTCATCTTTTATCTTCATGCCCCAAACTTCCAAACAAGAAAGAGGGAAAGCTAAATGTTGTGCAAGCTCCTAGTAACACTTCTCTTGGTCAAGGTATTTCTCATTCTATCCTTGATGGCATTATTATATTTCGTGATCTTTCTATTCGAGTTCTTTTTGATACGGGTGCATCTCACTCTTTTATATCAAAAGAACTTGTTGATGCTTTGTCTTTAAATGTTATTGGCTTGATGACTTCATTGAGAATTGCGAATCCGGTTGGTGGATCCGCAACACTCAATTTACTTTGTAAAGATGTCGAGATTATTTTATGTGATTATGCCTTCCGAGCCGATTTGCATGTTATGCGTTACCTAGGTTTCAGAATAATTTGGGAACGGATTGACTTAACCGTTATGAAACCCATATCCTATGTCCTGAGCGGACTATATATCTTCGACATCCTTAATCTGTTAAGCAGATTTCTCTTGTTCTTAAAGATTCAGATTCCAATTCGGTAGCATCCTTATATTCTCTAAATCCTCATGATGACGATAATGATGATGAGGACGATGTCATTTCCGTCATTCACGTTGTTCGTGAATTTCCCTACATATTTGAGCCCATTTTAGGATTACCACCTAAGTGAGCAATTGAGTTAAGAATTAATCTAATCCCTAGAGCTCTACCTATCACTCATCCTCCTTATCGTATGTCCAATAAGGAAAATGAGGAGATGCGTAAACAATTATCCGAATTGGTAGCCAAAGAGTTTATTCGTTCTAGTTCCTCTCCTTGGGGAGCTTCAGCTATCTTTGTGAAGAAATCCGAAAGTACACTTAGGCTTTTCGTTGACTACCGCAAGCTTACTGATCTCACCATCAAGAATAAATATCCCTTACCTCGGATTGATGATTTATTCAATCAACTTAGTGGTGCTAGAGTCTTTTCACAGTTAGACTTAGCAACCGGTTTTCATCAGCTTCGCATTGCAGAGGATAATATTCCTTTGACATCGTTCTGTACTCGTTATGGATCTTATGAATGGCTTGTTATGCCATTTGGTGTAACGAATGCTCCAGCTTATTTCGTTGACCTTATGAACCGAGTTTTCAAAGGCTTCCTCGATCTATTTGTCCTCATCTTTATAGATGATATTCTTATTTATTCTAAAACCGAGGAAGAACATGAAAAACATCTTCGGATTGTGTTGGAAACTCTTAGGAGCAACCAATTGAAAGCAAAATTTTCTAAATGCCACTTTTGGTAATCTCGTGTGAAATTCTTGGGGCATATTATTTCTGAATCCGGGATTTCCGTGGATCCTTCAAAGATGGAAGCGATTCAGAATTGGATGAGACCGGGGAGTGTGACGGAAATTCGTAGCTTTCTTGGATTGGTGGGTTATTACCGTCGTTTTATAAAAGACTTCTCTAAAATTTTCGTACCTCTTACTAGTTTGACAAAGAAGGGATTTAAATACATTTGGTCAGACAAATGTGAAACTGCTTTTCAAAAATTAAAAAACTCCTTTCCAATGCTCCAATTCTTGTAATTCCCGAAGGGAACCAAGACTTTATTGTTTATACCGATGCTAGTCGTGTTGGTTTGGGAGCCGTTCTCATGCAATGGGAACGTGTTATCGCTTATGCTTCTAGGGAATTAAAGCCTGCTGAGACTAGATATACCACTCATGATTTAGAGCTCGCAGCTATTGTTTTCGCCCTTAGAATTTGGCGTCATTATCTTTTGGTAGAGAAATTTGTTCTCTACACCAATCATAAATCTTTGAAGTATTTATTTTCTCAAAAGGAACTGAATTTGCGTCAACAACGTTGGCTCGAATTCCTTGCATCTTATGATCTTGATATTCTTTATACTCCCGGAAAGGGAAATCGAGTTGCTAATGCCCTTAGTCATAAGCAACAAGCGGTTGTTTCAATGATGATATCCGAATGGAATGATCTCGAGACTTTTTCCACTTGTGAGATTCGAGATAGTGAATCCATTTTATGTTCAACTCTTGTTTTGTGTAGCCTTGAGGCTCATCCTTCTCTTTCGGACCGCATCCTTGAAGCTCAAAAGCAAGATCCCGAATTTGTTCTTCTTAGCCAAAGTTGTAGGGATAAAATTGATATTGAAGGTTTGAAAGACTTTGATATTGATGCTCGTGGCGGTATTCGAAAATTTGGTAGATTATCGTGCCAAATATTAGTGATCTTCGTAAAGACATTTTAGAAGATTCTCATCGTTCTAAAATTACCATCCATCCCGGTAGTAGTAAAATGTACGCGGACATGAAGCGACTTTATTATTGGGATGGAATGAAATCTGATATTGCTAACTTTATTAAGCGTTGCATGACTTGCCAACTCATAAAGGCCGAGCATTAAAGGCCTGGTGGGTTATTGCAACCTTTGGACATTCCCGTTTGGAAGTGGGATCAAATTTCCATGGACTTTATTGACGGGCTTCCCCGTTCTCGTTCGGGACATGACAGTTTATGGGTGATCGTAGATAGGCTTACAAAATCCGCCCATTTTTTTCCCGTTCGGTCCAATCGGACCGTACCTCTTTTGGAAAAACTCTTTGTTAAAGAAATCATTAGATTGCATGGAGTCCCTACTTCTATTGTTAGCGATCGTGATCCATTGTTTACTAGTGGATTTTCGAAATGTCTTCAAAAAGCTTTGGGAACGAAGCTTAATTTTAGCACCGTTTATCATCCTCAGTCCGATGGACAAACCGAGCGTGTGAATAAAACTTTTGAAGATCTCCTTCGTGCATGTGTTCTTGATTTTGGTGGAAGTTGGGAAGATCGTATTTCTCTTGTTAAGTTTTCTTATAATAATAGCTTCCAATCTAGTATTGGTATGGCACCTTTCGAGGCGCTCTACAGGAGGCCATGCCGATCTCCTTCGTGTTGGCTTGAAGCTGGTTTTAGGTCCAGATATTATTCGTGATGCCACAGAAAAGATTGACCTTATTCGTCATAGGATGAAA
Source organism: Allium fistulosum (assembly GCA_030737815.1). NCBI lineage: Eukaryota > Viridiplantae > Streptophyta > Magnoliopsida > Asparagales > Amaryllidaceae > Allium > Allium fistulosum. The sequence goes on from CM060902.1 coordinate 245,866,391, forward strand.
GAAGCTCAAAGTAGACAAAAATCCTATGCCGATAACCGAAGAAGGAAATTAGAATTTTCTATGGGAGATTTGGTGTTCATTCGTGTTTCACCTATGAAGGGTGTTGTGCGTTTCAGTCGATCGGGAAAGTTAGCACCTCGATATATTGGCCCCTTTCCCATCACCGAACGCATTGGTTTCGTGGCTTATCGCCTTTTATTACCGGCTCAATTTTCTGCTATTTATGACGTGTTTCACGTTTCTCAACTACAGAAATGCCTTAGGGATTCTGATTCTATTCTTGAGCCCGGTGTTATTGAAGAAATTGAGGTTTCACCTAGTTTGACTTATGAGCAACATCCTATTCGTATCATTGCTACGGAGGTTAAACGCCTTTGAAATAAAGATGTTCCTCTTGTGAAAGTTCAATGGTCCTCAAATCCTAAGGATTGTTCTTGGGAATCTAGAGAATTCATCGAGCGAACACATCCGGACTTACTCTCTCTTGCTCCTTAAGTTGAACTTCTCATTTAAAAATTTCTTCTTTTGTGTTGTTATGCCTTAGTATGGTTGTTACCCTTTATTTTCTTCTTAAGTATTGCGAGGACGCAATTTCTTTAAGGAAGGGAGTCTGTAACAACCCGCATATTTTACGATTGTATATTTAAATGTTTTATTTAAATATAGCATCGTTAATCGGATTAAAGCCAAAATGTTACTTTTTGTAAACAGTCGAATTGGGACTCGAGACCACTTCCATTGAGTCCAAAATGGCGTTTACAACTTTTTTGAGTATAAACATCGATATGTTTGGAGTTGATTAGAATTTTGATGTTTTCATTTGGGGCTTTGGGTTTGGGTTTCAGCCCACTAACCCAATAAGAGAACCCAACTCCTTTATCAAACACTCTAACTCAACTCCTCTTCATTCATTTCATTCCTCATTTCCTAACACTCAAGCTCAAGAGAAAAATGGGGGAAAGATTGGAAATTAAAATTCCTAAACCCTAGTTTTATTAGGAAATTCAAGTTCTTGCACTAAAAGCAAAGAGAAGCTCAGGTAAGCATCCTCTTCATCTTCTTCATCTCAATATTTCTTCAATTTCAGAAATTCCTAATCCCTAACTTAGGAAATATTTCCTTTTTAGCTTAGATTAGAGCTTCTTGAGTTGAAGTTGAAGAGGAATTGACATTTCGTTTGTTTTAGAGCTTCTCGTTCGTTGTTTTTGGGTTTAAAGGTGAGTTTTTGAACTCACATTTACGTCTATAACTCTCCTTGTTGTTAGGTATGAATTCCTAACATTTATTCACGTTCATTTGCTTTTGAGTTGAATTGATTTGGTGAATTTTCCAATTTTTGGTTTTGAAGTCCAATTTTATGAAAATCCTACTATGGATGTTTGGAAATGATATTTGGGGTGTATCGAAGAGCCTATAAGGCTGGGTTGTCGCTTAGCATAAATCCCTAGTCGTCGTTGCTCCTTCGATCGCTTCCGAATCGTTTTGGCCATTATGGCCTAGGCAAACTGTTGCCAAGACCAGGTGACCAGACGTCTGGTTATCAAGTACAGACGTCTGGTATAGACCTAGAGGTAAAAAAATGAGCACGCAGAAAATAAAATGGCAGAGATCAATTCCAAACGTCTGACTTATAGGTTCAGACGTCTGGGTAGGTCTCAGACGTCTGCCTTGAAATTTCAGACATTTGTGGGTTTTCTGGATTGTTTCCAGAACCAAATCCAGACATCTGGATTTAACCCCAGACGTCTGGAACTGTGCATTTTGCTTATTTGCCTATTTTTTTGATTGGATTTCCAATTTTTATCGATTTTTGTCGATCCGGATAGTTGTTATCACTTATTATTGACTTTGATGACTTCTTTCTTTGGATTTTTGGGAATATCCATTTGATGGATTTGATATCGATTTTATGGATTTAATTCACATTGTCCTATGTGAATTTTTGGTGATTGATTGTTTTTACAATCAGTTTTTGTGATTTGTCACTTTAAAATACAAAGGTTTCTATACTAGTAGTAAATACTCAAACTCTTTCATAAAAAACGATTTTAACACTACTTTTAAATACAAAGCTCATTTTTAAAAACCGTTTTCCAATCTATTAGTATATACAAACCTCTACCTCATTCGTATGAGAAATCTAATTAAACGGCCTAGCAAAACAAGTGGTATGAAACGCTTGCGTTTACTTCGTCGGTTAATTCTTGGACTTGTTCGACTGAACTCTTGTGACAATTTTCGAGTGGAAGTCTACAATTTGCTCGTAAATATTTAAGTTAAGCTAGTGGTTATGGGACATGAAGCTAAAGTCATTTATTTACTAGCTTAGTGTAATCTACACTTTTCATTGATCAATGATGATCATTTTGTGGTTTAGACTAGCGATATGCGATGTCTCTTTGTCCGCGTGGGGGACTGTACCCCGTTCTATTGAGCTTCATCTCATTTTTATAGGCTAGCGACCTATGGGTTTTATGGAGTTCGATTCATCGGGCGTACAGTTATTGCACTACGTCGTTGTTCCGGCTCATTTGAGTTTCACGTTCCTCGGGCGTACCGTTATTGCACTACGCCGTTGCAACGACTCTATGGTTAGCGACCATAGAATAGCGTTCCGTTTGTGATACACGTGTTGGTGAGTTTTCATGCTCCCGTTTCTGATAGGCCTTCCCCTTTTTGTGATTTCTGGATTTCTGGTTGTTGATTTCTAGAATTTGTGTTTCACCAATTTTGATGATATGCATTGATAAGCCTTATCAATATTTGTGTTTTGGTGAATAATTTAAAGAATATGACATTCTTTCTGGTGTTTGAGTAGATTTGAGATATTGTGCGATTTTTGTTGTTATCTGATGTATACTTGTCACAGTATGGAATTATTGTTATCATACGTTTTTGTCATATCTCTTATCCTATCTCATTTTATATGATATTTATAGCTAGACCGATCCGTTTATTATTTTTCTTCTTAAATAATACTCGGGTCAGACCGAGATATTTCAGGTGCTTCTACTTGACTTCTTATCAGGGACCATCATCTGATTTTTGGCTAACTACATTAGATTAGTAGTTTTTGCTTTTCTACATTCGAGATAGAGACTCCTTGATGTATACTTATTCTTTTTTCTAGCACTTGTATCTATTCTTTTGTGATGTAGTGGATCTAGTTTGACCACTATTTTGATGTACACTTTTATGTGTTATATTCATATCTGTTTCCGCCTTTGTGATATGAATATCTGTGACTGATTTTTGTTATACTTATTTCTATATTTGTTTCCGAAGCCCACATAGCCACTATGTAGTAGCTTTGAGTTTGTATCTGATATGTCGGATTCCCTCTTAAAATGAAATGCAAGTCATATTATCTGGCATATCGGTACTCGCACAAAGCAATTACACAGATGGTCGCTCCTCAACAGCCTTATTCTTCGTGATATGTCAGATTCCCTCTTGAAATGAAATGCAAGTCATATTATCTGGCATATCGGTACTCGCACAAAGCAATTACACAGATGGTCGCTCCTCAACAGCCTTATTCTTCGTGCTAGTCGACGGCATTACCCAGTAGTGTCCTTGGCTAGTGTGAGTATAGAGGTGGGGCGTCACATAAGAGATAATGCCTCCAAATATTCAAGGCAAAAATCACCACTGCTAACTCCAAGTAATGAGTAGGATATCTTACTTCGTGCGGTCTCTTTCAATTGTTGACAGCTTCGATCTTAACTGGATCAACTGACAATCCTTCCTCTGAAACCACATAACCAAGAAACTTAACCTCTTTCTTCCAAAAATGACACTTAGAAAACTTTGCCTTCAGCTGGTTCTGCCTCTGTGTTTCTAGCACCACTCTAAGATGAATCTCATATCTCTTTCATCTTTTGAGTACACTAAAATGTTATCTACGAATACCAACACGAACTTATCCAAGTGCTCTCGGAAAATCCGGTTCATCAAATCAACAAAGAAAGCAGGTGCATTCGTCAATCCAAATGGCATCACCAACCACTCATACGAACCATATCTAGCTTGAAATGCTGTCAAAGGAATGCTATACTCCGTCATTCTCAACTGATGGAACCCCGTCGCCAAATCTATTTGGGAAAACACTCTGGCTCTACTCAACTGATCAAACAGATCATCTATCCTTGGCAGAGGGTACCTATTCTTGATCGTCCTTTCGTCTAACTTACGATAGTTAATACACATCCTAATGACCCATCTGGTTTCTTCACGAACACCGCGGCCGCTCCCCAAGGAGAACTGCTTGGTCGGATAAAATTCCTTTCCTCAAGATCCACTAGCTGCACCTTTAATTCCTTCATCTTTGTCGGTGTCATCCTGCTAGGTGGTCTACTTACAGGTTCGGCTCCTAGTACAAGATCTATCTGAAACTCAACAGCTCATTTCGGTGGTAGTCCTGTGACTGGCTCAAAGACATCTGCAAATTCCCTTGCCAGTCGAACTTGACTAAGCTCTTCTCCAACCTCCATGGCACTTAATAAAGCACAAACACTCTTACTAGAATTCTCCACTGAGAAGATGATTCGGTTATGACTATCTGGGTGCCTAAATGATATTTCCTTATGCTGGCAAAATATCCTAGCCTCATACTTACCCAACCAATCCATACCAAAAATGATCCCAAAATCTAAGAAATCAAAAACATACAGACTGCATGCAAACTTATGACCTAACAAATCAAGTTCTAACTGGTCATATCTCATCACTAGAGTTGCATACCCTCCTACTGTATTCGCAACCCCTAAGGAAGTAACAAGGTATGTGGGTTCTATGCATAACCTATCAACCAAATACTGTGATATAAATGAATGTGATGCACTGGTATCAAAAATTATCCTAACTGGTATACTCTGAATCAAAAGCGTACCTTCCATTACAGCTTTCCCTTTCTCTACTGCAGTAGGTCTAGAAGAAGATGGTGGTCCAATAGCAAACACCTTCCCTCTATCCGCCCTTACTGGCTCTGGACTCTGGTTCTTATAATGCCCAACTTGGTCGCAGTTGAAGCATTTCACATTCTTCTTCTCTACAGGTTTCTTCCTTTGCCAGTCTGGCACTCATGAGCATAGTGGCCCTGCTTATCGCATTTCACATTCTTCTTCTCTACAGGTTTCTTCCCTTGCCAGTCCGGCACTCATGAGCATAGTGGCTCTGCTAATCACACTTATAGCACACTAAATTAGCCTTCTCTTTCTTGGCAGCATCCCCTTTCTGGGCTCCCTTCTTCTTGAAGAATTTCCTTTTCTTTCCTGAGGGCCCTGGGACTCAACTGGCTTCTCCCTAACAGACACAACAAGAATCTCTTCATGGCGAATGGCCATCTCCACCACCACATTACAAGGTTCCATGACATGAGTCATTGTCATTCTACCTAGCTCTGGCCTCAATCCTCGATGAATCTCTCAATCCTTCTGACATTAGTGTCAACCAAAGCATATCCATATCGAGACAGCTCATCAAACTTAGCAGTATACTCGACCACTGACATCTCTCCTTGGACAAGATCCATGAACTTCCTCATCAATGCCGATTTGGCAACCTCAAACAAGAACCTCTTCTCAAACCTTCTCCTAAAATCATCCTATGTTAGCTCTTCCTCCGGAACTCCGGCTATTACGTTGTTCCACCAGTGAAGCGCTAACCCTTGCAGCTGTCTTGAGGCTAGCCTTCTCTTTTCTCCATCATCCAAGCCTAAATCAGTAAAGATCCTCTCACGGTTTAAAAGCCAGTTCTCAACTTCAACGGCATCCTCTGTTCCCACGGACGGCTTTCCACCCAAACTGGTGTAGTCTCTGCTCATCCTAGCATAGTTATATCCAATTGGAACTACAGGATTAACACCACCAACATTTCAAGCAGCTCCTGCTTGCAAAAGATTAGCCAACAACTAAAACACCATCCTCGGATCTACTGGCAGATTTCCAGCACCTACGTTGGCTTAAGCATTTTGGTTAGCATTAGCCTGTCGACCTTGGTTTTTCCTAATATTAGGTCAAGCATTTCCATTGGTAGTGGTGCTTCCTCCACCTAGATTTCCTCTTCCGTTTCCTGCTTCCATATCCACTTTCTCGTAAATCTGCATACGAGCCTTAGTAAGATATAGAAGAACGGTCTAAGAGAGAGGGGAACACGTACTTAGATATATATATCTATACATCAAATACAAGTACGTTACTATAGCGTTAACCCAAACCCGGATCATATTTTGGATTATGTTTCAAAAAAGCTTTTAGGTTCAACTTTTCTTTTAAAGTTTCATAAACCTCGCTGTAATACCAACATGTAACATCCCCGTACTTGGAGGCCCAAAACTAACGGCTACGGATGCTGCAATCATTCATAGTTATTAATCCTCGGCGATGAAATATGGCGGTGTTAGATGTATTGATACACAGATCACAAGAATATGGAAAAAATTTAACAAATCAAAAAAACATTTCCACATTCCATTCAAAACATGTCATGTTCATTACATAATACCAAAAACATTAACCACGTTTATCAAAATATAATTATTACACATACGCCAAGAGCGACATATGAAGATGCCCCCTTGGTAGATCAGAGTATATAATAAGGCTAATAAATATGCCTTTACATCCAAATACACAGTGGAAAAAGAAAACACTAAATAACTAACTGCCTCCTACACGCTTCCGGAAGCCTTATTCGTTAGAAAAGAGAACTCGAAAGCCCTAACCCTCAAACTACTCAAAATCAATTGAGTACCCGAGATTTTAATGGGAAAACAAAAACTTCGAACCAGGCACAAAGCATGGTATGAATAATAATCTAACATCTCAATCCTTTTAGATATCTAGTGAGACCACGCCGCTTAGCGGAACGGGTTTTCTCCTCACTGGTATCCTAAAACTTTTATAAAACCATATACCCTGCTCCTGCATCCACAATGGTTAAAAACATACATTTCAAAATATTAAGATGATATGCATACATATAAACATTTTTGGATTTCTCATCCCTAGTTTAACTTGACACCCTGTCATAATTATAGTTTCTAGGGTCACTATTGACCTATTAGTTTTCATGGGTTTACTAATAACCTTTTTCATAACACATGGACATCCTGTCCTATTTCATAGTTTTCATGGGATCACTAAGAACCTATAGGCTCCTGCCAATTAACTTAATTAATTCATGGGACCCCCTGAACCTATTAGTCACCCCAATAACTAATCCTTTTATCCTAGTTTTCATGGGTTGACTAGGAACCTATGGATTTATCCAGTAACACACTTCTTATCCTAGTTTCATGGGTAGACTAGTAACCTGCTGATTTCTATATTAACTCCTTTTTTATCCTAGTTTTCATGGGTTGACTAGAAACCTATTGACTAATGTCAATCCTTAATCCGGATATAGTTTTTATGGGTTCAATACAAACAAATTTGCCCCTGCCAACCTACCTTAATACATAGTTTTCAGGGTTTTACTATGAACCTATCTTCCAGACAACTTTAAGGTTTAGGCATCTTATACTTTGGTTCCCTGACTCCCTGGATGCAATTCTACTTATTCAGGAGTTTAATCCATTTATATTCACTACTAGGTTAACCTGGCTAGTTCTTCTACCCATTTATCCCCAAAATACAATTATGGGTTCTTTATCATGTGAATATATTCATATTTGAAGAAGCAAACGTAACAATTCAACAATACCACTCATATGGATTTAAGGTCCATGAAATACATTTTAATAAAACATATTTCACCCCTTTAACTTATATTTTTGTCAAGGCAATACTTCTTCAAATTAGCTTACTTAAAGTCATTTCAAAACTCCTTTATTTTGCCATGGGTTTTTCCTTTAAAATTTGAGTTTGAGTTTGGAGAACTTTTGACACCTTCGAAACCTTTGCTATCGACCTCATAGGATGACATCCTTCGAAAGCATAAAAATCCAGCTTTGAAACATTTGACTCCTGCTTTTCGAATACTTTAAAACATCCCTTTCAAAACTGTTTGACCTTGTTAAAGTATTATCATATAAGTATAGAAACATAGCTTTTAAACCATTTGAAAGTACCCTTTCGAAACCAATGAAGGTTACCCTTCGAAACCATTGAAAGAACCCCTTTCGAAAGCATTGGGTTTATACTTAAAACATCATTTTGGGTCAAAGCGAACATAGGCGAAAGCATCTCTTTCGAAACCAATTTCAAAAAGTATTGGGGAAGGTTGATGGTGTCGAAACCATCCTTTCGAAAGCATTGAAACATCTGGGTAAAACAATTGAAGGTTAGCTTCGAAACCATTACCTTTGAAATCCCTAACCCCGTTCGAAAGCATTAGGAAGTGGGTTGTATTTATAAAAACAACTAAACCTTTTGACAACATTGATGTCATCTATACCATCAAAAGGTCATAAATTCTCAGAAGGGTTTCGAATTGGTCGAAACTACCCTTTCCGAAAGCTTTAAACAAAATCTAAGTAATTGCTTCGGAAGCTACTTCTTTAAAACAAAGGCGACGGCTCTCTTTCGAAAGCCTCTTTTGGAAATACCTTTCGCAACCATAGGTTTCGACCGTGTCGAAACACATTTATAAACAGGCAAGCGCTTTTCTTTCAAAATAAAAAATAAACCAAGGAACTAACCTCTTCAAAAGCTACCTTTCGACACCCTACCTTCCGCCTTTCTCCAATCCACTACGTACCATCTGAATGATACCATGTGTATTGGTTTAGTGGTTTTGACCTAGAAGGTTTCGACTAGGTTGGAGGTGGAAGGTCTGAGTCGAAGGGTTCTTCTAAAGAAGGCGGAACCCTTTTTTCTGAACAAAAGGCTGTTTTTACCAAATACAGTAAACTTTTTGTAACAAACTTGCCTACTTGTAAACATTTGATTGGATGTCATAAACATTCAAATAATTTGGATAATATTTGCCACATTTTCTCAGATCTAAAAACATGATAACTTTTAACAATTAAGCCCTTCCTATTAACAAAACAATTAAATCATTTAGGTCCTCCTTTCAAAATAATTTAATTTCTATACTAAATCACTTAGTAAAAATTCCCAAAAATTCCAGAAATTCACCTTAATCATGTCATCTAACATATCAAAGTTTCAGACCCAAATTATCAATATATTTTCCAAAATAAATTTATAAACCCAAGTAACCCTATTTTCCCTTAAAAAATCATAAGTTATTCTCCACGGTGTGGAAAATTATAAAAATTGAAACCCAACTCCAAAATCATGTTTTCCATAACATGAAATTTTTCCATGACATTTAAAAAATCATTTGATCTCGGATTTACCCTTAAACCATGCATATCTCCTTTTACCATCATGTTTATACCAAATAAATCATAAATCAAGCATATCATCATTCAGTATATCATAAAAACAAATTTATCCCTTAAATCCGAAACCATATTATTATAAAATCAAAATAGAGATGTAGTGATTATTATTCACCTTAGATTGGATAAGGAAATTGGGGATTGATTGAGATTGATTTCTTCTAGCTTGAAGTTAAGCTTTAGATTTGAATTCCTCTTCTCTTCTCTTCTTCTTCCTAATGGTCGGCCTCTATTCTTCTTATGTTTAAAAATTTGCTTGTGATAAAATGAACGTGTATGGGTAAGGGAAATGTTTTAAGGGTGGGAATATGGGCGGCTATTTACCCTAATGCCCTTATGTTTATTTTAGCTAACACTTAACCATTTATAAGTTCATTTAATTTAAATAAGTATGGCCACTACATATTTATTAATCAACCTCAATCTCCTTATCTACATTATTCTATTTAATTTATTCTAATTAAATCTCCTGAACAACGTCAATAAAAATTAGGGGTGTTACAGCAGTGATGCCGCCTGTGTTTAACATCGCACATATACGTTTAGCGGCATAATAGTCGAAATAAGCTACATATAAAGTTTTATAATGATGCCACTAGTTTTGTTGGTGCTATTCATCAAAGCCAACGAGGTTTCTTTTGCATTGTTTTGGGCAATGATGTCATGCGTCATTATCACCATGACTCTTGGTATCGACGTTTACGTTGGAGTTTGAAGGCCATATTGCTAAGTTTACAAGTCTTCTTAAAATTTTGTTTTACGAGGTGGATAACCTATAGCACATGTAAGTCGACAACATCATTTTTGATATGATATTTTATACTTAAAAGAATTTAAGTTTTTGTTTTCGACATTGGATAAAGGTCGACATTGTTTTAATGCCGAAATTGTTCTATATTATCTTAATAAATGACGGTGTGCTGTATGTTTTACGATTTCGACATTATTCATTGGGGGTACCAATGTATTTTACTTTATGAATTTCGACACTAATCATCTCATTGGGGATACGAATGTAAAATTTGCTTTAATAAGTTCGACATAGATCACTGGGGATATGAATGCATATTATTTTAAGATGTTATAAGTGTTCTCCACATAATTTCATAGGAAGATATGGTGTCGGATTCAAGGCTCTAAAGAGATGAGATTGAACCTCATTGCAAGAAGAGGCTCTTCAATAGAGATCAACAATGTAGAAGACATGAAGACAGGCCATTCGACAGTAATTCTAGCACCACTTCGCATTAAAACCATATCTCATCACTTCGATGCTAATCAATCTCGCACCTCTTCAAGGTCACTCCTTATTCACTTCACCCATCGTCACTCCGTAAGTCGTCAATGTCACATCGCTTCAATAAGGAAAAAAAGACAGTGTCAAATTTAACCAAATAGACATCAAAGACAACCAATATATGAGCCATCAATGAATGTCGAAGAGACCTACAACAACACTAAAGTAACAAAGATTGCTCTTCGATCTCCTTATACGTCATTGTTACTATCGAAGATATGAGATCAACAATACACCAACACTACCTCTCACTAACTTTGAAGATATACAAAAAGGGACATATGGAGGACATCGCCTTTCATGACTAATGCCACGAAGAGGTTAATTACAAACAACTCTGAAGGTCAACAACGAGTGTCGAAATCACCTTAGCATATCTCATTGATACTAAGCACTGCTACTCGCCAATCACAATCTCTCCACCAATCATCAAGAAGTACTACACTTTGCAGCTCTTTGAAGATATTGCACTGCTCTTCGGTAACGATATTGATGTTGGACACTACCAATATCCACGAGGATCTTAACACTGCTATGTGATAACACCAAAAGGATGCAAAGTGGCACCAATCTTTGCCGTTGTTCAACACAGCACTTCGATCTTCGTATCACTTAAAGGACGATGACATCATGCTTAGTAAAGCCATCATTGTCGCCATGGATGTTGCCGCCAAGAATGTTGCTGCTGATGTTATTGTTGCATATCTCCAAAGAAATCTTTGTGAAGACCTTATCAACTCCATCACCGAAGCTTAACCACGTCGAGGACCCTACCACTCCACCTCTATAAATACGACTCTAGGGGTGCTGTTTTGGGACCAAATTCCCTTTCCTTATTTCTTACATGTCTTCAACTTTGTAAACCCTAAATCAATTTGGGGATTTTGCCGATTATAATGCTTGAACCTTGTATACATAAGTAATCGAATATTAAATAATTGCATAGCCTATTGACATGGTTTAAACTCGTGATTTGCATACATAATTGAGCTTAGACTAAGACTTGAATGTTGTCAAATATATTAACTTAAATCTCTTCCAACATATTGACTTGGATGACATCTTTGTGAGGAATGCGGAATATGGATCTTAAGGCTAGAATGAACACTAGAGGGGGGGTGAATAGTGTTTATAAGAAATTACTAAATTTTTTTGAGTTATTGTTGATTTGTACACAAATGTATGCAATATTCAGATACAGATATAATCACAGAATCAAACATAGATGTAGAAATAAAGTAAAAGCAGTAAAGGAAAGAACACAACGGATTTTATACTGGTTCGGAGTTACCCTACATCCAGTCCCGCACAACTAAGTATGGATTTCCTTTCAAAAGCAATTCAACAATTAAAACCCTCGGTTTCAAGGCTACGAGGTACACCCTCCAGAATCACAATCCTCTGGGTAGAGATACTTGATTTTCGGGGCAACAAGTTCACCCAATTGATTTCCAAGGCTACAATCACACATTTTCTCGCTAGATAGATTACAAAAAAGCCTATAACTCTGAATAGAACTGGGATCTTGTTGAGATAGTGATAGAGAATCAAACCAGAGATTATCTAGTTAGATTCAATGTTGATTTCGGCAGAGTAATGATAGGAATATGTATAAAAAAATGTGGAAGAAGAAGAGAAGTTAAAAACCAGAAAATCTAATATTAAATTCGTTGAAACTAACCCCTATTTATAGAAGAACAACAGCCATGTCCATTCGTGAAAGGTTATGGAGAATAGACACTTCTTTTGAAATTCAAATTTTTGGTCCTAACCAACACTATGTCGACATGGGGTACTAGGGCATGTCGACATCCCAAAGCCTTTTTTGATGATTTGATTTTCTTTGAAAATAACCTTTATCTTATATTAAAAACTATTTAAACTTTATAAATATACTTGACTATAGATAAAATACATAGATAAATATAGAGAATACTATATATAAAATTTTACTATAATTTTATATTTAAATCTAAGTATAAATATATTATATTTAAAAGATAGTTTAAAACAAACGAAGTTTAAAAAAAGAGTTTATTTAAAAACAAAAACAAAGAATATTTTAAGGCTAAAACATCTTTTTGAAAATCATTTGAAAAGATAATTTTTATGGCTAAAACATTTTGAAAAGCAGTTTTAAAAATCATTCTGAAGTAGTTTTGAAAAACATTTTGAAGTAGTTTTGCAAGCTTCTTCCTGTAGAATATCTCATCATATCAGGACTCGAGAACTTGTACAAAACCAGGATGTTCGTGGGTTTGTAAGCCACTTGTCGTAAGTTTGTAAGCTACTTGTCGTGGGTTTGTAAGCCACTAAAAAGGTATAAATGGGTTCCATCCCAAAAGAAAAATGGAGTGAAGATTTCAGTGCTATTGTGAAGTTTTAACAAAATTCTAGACTCAATACTTATCTTGAAATCTTGAACTCTTGATAATCTTGATACTCATGAGTCTTCAATCTTGATATCTTGAATCTCTATATTGTACAGTCTTCATTCTTGGTACCTGCATGGTTAAGTCCTGCATATACATATATATCTAAACTATAATGTTAGTATTTATATTTTATAATCTTATTCTAAGGTTGTTGTCATCAAAACCATCAACTCATGGACTAACAATCTCCCCCTTTTTGATGATGACAACCTTTGTTTATAAAATATTACTTCTATCCTAACAACTACCCCTAAAACTAATAACTCCCCCTTAATCTATGTCTAACTACCCTATTTTATATTTCTCCCCCTTTGTCATCAACAAAAACAAACTAACTCCAAACTATATAACTCTTAGTCTAATATTCTATATGATTATAATGATAGTGTTATCATACATAATCAATGCTTACTTGTAATCCTAAAACTTAGTCCTAAACTACTAACATTCCTAACCAAGTACCTATATAATACTTATATATAATATATATAGGAATCATATATAAGAACACACAATATATATATATATATATATGTTTATATTTACATTTTCATAAAACGTGACAAATATACACATAACGATGAAAAAATGAAAAAGAAGAAACTACTGACCATCCTTGACAATTGGAGATCTATGGATCGAACAATTTGGATAATGGAAACAGAAATTTCCACGTTGTTCAACCAAGTTTCCATCCTTGTCAAAACATACTTCGCCAACGCAAATGACTTTGTCGTTGTCTTCCACATGCTCTTCTTCCATTGGTTCTTCTTCTTCTTCTTCACTTTCCTCTTGTTCATGATCTCCTGAAGAGTCCTCGTCAATCAAGATTGGGTTAGCATGATTATCCATAAGAAATTTTTGCAAATTCCTAAGGATTTTGCCTTGCCTCTCTTGTTCTTTGGCCATTCGAAGTTGCATCACTTGGATTTCAGTCATTAACTGAACGGTATCCTTCAGAGAATCCTCCATTTTCGTCACACAAGCGAGCATTGTTTGTTGAAACAGACCAGAAGTAGGCGATGGGAACGAAAAATTTGATTTTATGTTTGATTTGGAAGAGGAGGCCATTGATAAATTGATTTCAGAAGATAGAATAGAAAGAGAACATAGAGAATGAAGAAAATTTCGAAATAGGAGAAATTTATAACCACTTATTTGAATTTTGGTGGGAAAATTTTAAAATTAAAAATCGTTATATGTCGACATGGGTCTAGGGGGAAGTCGACATGGTTCTTGAATTTTTTCCTATTTGATTTATTTTGAATTAATTTTTAATTATACTTGTTATTTATATTTTATATTTCAGTTAATGAACAAATACCTAATTCTCTTCTTAATTTAGTAAATGTAGATTCATTTAAGGGTTTTGTTAAGATATCAGCAATTTGATTTTCAAAATTGATATAGTCGAGAGTAATTACTTCTCTACTTATATTATCTCTGAGAAAATGGTGTCGGATATCAATATGTTTAGTTCGAGCATGTTGAGTAGTATTTTTGGACAAATTTATTGCTCTAGTATTATCATAATAAATTGGTGATTTTGAGATATTTAAACCAAAATCTTTTAAAGTTTGTTGCATATATATTACTTGAGAACAAGCCAAAGCAGCAGAAATATACTCTACTTCAGTTGTTGATAGAGAAACTGTGTTTTGCTTTCTACTAAACCAGGAAATCAAAGAATGCCCTAAAAAGTGACAAGTTCCACTTGTACTTTTTCGGTCTGATTTACAACCAGCATAATCAGCATCATAGTAAGATATTAAGTCAAACGAATCATTTTTAGGATAAAATAAGCCATAATCAAAGGTGTGTTTAACATATCTTATAATACGTTTTACAGCTTTTAAGTGAGTTTCTTTAGGTTGGGATTGATACCTTGCATAGAGACAGACACTATGCATGATATCAGGTCTACTCGCAGTGATATAGAGTAGTGATCCAATCATTCCTCTATATAATTTTTGATCTACATCTTTCGAGAGATCTTCTTTACTAAGGTACTCATTGGTTGCCATGGGAGTGGGTTTTCCACTCGCAGTAGTCAAACCAAATTTACTAACTAGGTCTTTAGCATATTTTTCTTGACTAATAAAGATACCATTATCTAATTGTTTTATTTGTAATCCTAAAAAGAAGTTTAATTCACCCATATGACTCATCTCAAACTCTTTTGTCATTATTTCAGAAAATTCTTTATTCATTTCAAAATTAGTTGATCCAAAAATGATATCATCTACGTAGACTTGTACTAGTTGAATATCATTTTTATTTCTTTTAATAAAAAGAGTATTATCTACTTTACCTATTTCAAAATTTGATTGTAACAAGTAAGATCTTAGTCTATCATACCAGGCTCTAGGAGCTTGCTTTAGACCATATAGAGTTTTCTTAAGTTTGTAAACATGATTTGGAAATTTATCATTTTCAAAAAGTGGTGGTTGTTTAACAAATACTTCTTCTTTTACAAAACCATTTAAAAATGCACTTTTAACATCCATTTGAAATAATTTGAAATTATTATGATTTGCAAAAGCAAGTAGAATCCTAATAGCTTCTAATCTTGCTACGAGGGCAAAGGTTTCATCAAAATCTATTCCTTCTTCTTGACAATAACCTTGAGCGACTAATCGGGCTTTATTTCTAATAACCTCTCATTGTTCATTCATTTTATTTTTATAAACCCATTTAGTTCTAATTATTGTTTTATTTTCAGGTCTAGGAACAAGTTCCCAAACATTATTTCTAGTGAATTGATTTAATTCTTCTTGCGTAGCCAAAATCCATGAATCATCAGTTGACGCCTCTTCTGGATTTTTGGGTTCAATAGTTGATATAAAAGCTATATTACTCATTTGACTTAGTTGGTTTCTAGTTTTAACAACAGATTGCATATCTCCAAGTATATTTTCTATAGGGTGATCTTTTAAAAGTTTAATCCTTTTATTAGGATGATTTAATTATTAGTTTCAGTTGACTCTTGGTTTTGAGTGATTAAATCCTCTTCATCATTTATTTCTTTAAAAATTTTGAAATTTTCATCAAATGAAACATGCATTGTTTCTTCGATGGTATTAGTTCTTAAATTAAATACTCTATATGCTTTACTTCTATTAGAATATCCGATAAAGATACCTTTGTCGGATTTAGGATCAAATTTATCTAAGTTATCTTTTGTATTTAAAATAAAACATTTACTTCCAAAAATTCTAAAATAAGATACCTTAGGTTTCTTTGAGTAAATAAGTTCATAAGATGTCTTATCAGTTAAAGGTCTAATTAAAATTCTATTTAAAATATAATAGGCGGTAGCAACTGCTTCTGCCCAAAAGTACTTTGGTAAATTACTATCAGAAGGCATAGTTCTCACACACTCTTGAATCGTCCTATTTTTACGTTCTACTACTCCGTTTTGTTATGGAGTTCTTGGAAATGAAAAATTGTGAATTATTCCCTTTTTATTACAGAACTCTTCATTTTCAAATTCACCACCGTGATCACTACGGATGGTTATAATTTTTTGAGAAAGTTGATTTTGAACCCTTTTTGAAAAATTCTTAAAATATTCAAAAGTATCACTTTTATGTTTTAAAAATATTGTCCATGTAAATCTAGAATAATCATCTACAATTACAAAAGCATATTTACTATTATTTATTGATAGAATTTGAGATGGACCAAATAGATCAATATGAAGTAATTCAAGAGGTTTTGAAGTAGAAATCACATCTTTTAATTTAAAAGAGCTTTTTCTAAGTTTTCTTAGTTGACATGCATCACATAGATTATCTACTTTAAAATTCATTTTAGGGAGGCCTCTTACTAGATCATGTTTTGACAATCTAGATAAGAGTTTGAAATTCAAATGCCCAAATCTCTTATGCCAAATCCAAGGGTCACTTGCATTTTCCAAAAGACACAAGTTATCATTTGAAATTTTCATACTAAGAATATAAATATTCTTTTTCCTAATTCCCTCAAATATTATGGTTGAATTATTATCTTCAATGTGACACTTATCTTTTTCAAATTTAATTTTATATCCTCTATCGCATAGTTGACTTATACTTAGCAGATTGTGTTTCAGATTCTTAACTAGCAAAACATTAGTAATAATAGGATTTTCAGAGTTACCGACTTTGCTGATGCCGATCACATAACCTTTTGAATTGTCTCCAAAGTTAACCAGTCCTCCGTCTTTGTATATTATATCATTCAGCATATCTAGATTCCCAGTCATGTGTCTAGAACATCCACTATCGAGTATCCAGTTGTTCTTTTTGATCTGCACAGTTTGTTTGTTCTGGATTGATTCCTCAACTCCCATAAAGCATGATTCCTGTACATCAAACAATCTTAGTAGACAACTTGTATTTGAATATTGATTATATGCAGACTCAAGAGACAATGATGATCTGAATATTTCTAAACATGCATTAACAAATTTCTTAAACATAGCCATTTAAAAAAAAACTTTTTCAAAAATCAGATTATGAAACTTTTGAAAACCTTGCTCTAATACCAAATGTGAGGAATGCAGAATATGGATCTTAATGCTAGAATGAACACTAGAGGGGGGTGAATAGTGTTTATAAGAAATTACTAAATATTTTTGAGTTATTGTTGATTTGTACACAAATGTGTGCAATATTCAGACACAGATATAATCACAGAATCAAACACAGATGCAGAAATAAAGTAAAAGCAGTAAAGGAAAGAACACACCAGATTTTATACTAGTTCGGAGTTACCCTACATCCAGTCCCGCACAACTAAGTACGGATTTCCTTTCAAAAGCAATTCAACAATTACAACCCTCGGTTTTAAGGCTACGAGGTACACCCTCCAGAATCACAATCCTCTAGGTAGAGATACTTGATTTCCGGGGCAACAAGTTCACCCAATTGATTTCCAAGGCTACAATCACACCTTTTCTCGCTTGATTGATTTCCAAGGCTACAATCACACCTTTTCTCGCTAGATAGATTACAAAGAAGCCTATAACTCTGAATAGCACTAGGATCTTGTTGAGATAGTGATAGAGAACCAAACCATAGATTATCTAGTTAGATTCAATGTTGATTTCGGTAGAGTAATGATAGGAATATGTATAAAAAATGTGGAAGAAGAAGAGAAGTGAAAAACCAGAAAATCTGATATTAAATTCATTGAAACTAACCCCTATTTATAGAAGAACAACAGCCATGTCCATTCGTGAAAGGTTATGGCGAATAGACACTTCTTTTGAAATTCAAATTTTTGGTCCTAACTGACACTATGTCGACATGGGGTACTAGGGCATGTCGACATCCCAAAGAATTTTTTGATGATTTGATTTTCTTTGAAAATAACCTTTATCTTATATTAAAAACTATTTAAACTTTATAAATATACTTGACCATAGATAAAATACATAGATAAATATAGAGAATAATATATATAAAATTTTACTATAATTTTATATTTAAATCTAAGTATAAATATATTATAATTAAAAGATAGTTTAAAACAAACGAAGTTTAAAACAAGAGTTTATTTAAAAACAAAAACAATGAATATTTTAAGGCTAAAACATCTTTTTTTGAAAATCATTTGAAAAGATAATTTTTAAGGCTAAAACATTTTGAAAAGCAGTTTTGAAAATCATTCGGAAGTAGTTTTGAAAAACATTTTAAAGTAGTTTTGTAAGCTTCTTCCTGCAGAATATCTCATCATATCAAGACTCGAGAACTTGTACAAAACCAGGATGTTCATGGGTTTGTGAGCCACTTGTCATAGGTTTGTAAGCTACTTGTCGTGGGTTTGTAAGCCACTAAAAAGGTAGAAATGGGTTCCATCCCAAAAGAAAAATGGAGTGAAGATTTCAGTGCTATTGTGAAGTTTTAACAAAATTCTAGACTCAATACTTATCTTGAAATCTTGAACACTTGATAAT
This sequence comes from Allium fistulosum, assembly GCA_030737815.1. Classification (NCBI taxonomy): domain Eukaryota; kingdom Viridiplantae; phylum Streptophyta; class Magnoliopsida; order Asparagales; family Amaryllidaceae; genus Allium; species Allium fistulosum. The sequence continues at coordinate 245,885,416 of CM060902.1, forward strand.
CTTGATACTCATGAGTCTTCAATCTTGATATCTTGAATCTCTATATTGTACAGTCTTCATTCTTGGTACCTACATGGTTAAATCCTGCATATACATATATATCTAAACTATAATGTTAGTATTTATATTTTATAATCTTATTCTAAGGTTGTTGTTATCAAAACCATCAACTCATGGACTAACAATCTTGCCTATAGCATATTAATTCATATTATTCATGATCTTCGAAATGACAATGATATCGATGCAAAGAATGACTATGGACTTGGAATCATGCATTGCTTTACCCTATGACTTCAATGGCATTCAATACTTCACGTCGGCGACTTCGACTAGCTTCGAAGAGGCTTCTGTTTGATTAATTCATTGTTTACATGCTTTTGGGTGTTAACAAATTTATTCGTTAACAATAAGTTTAAGGGGTATACAACCTAATTTGGGACACTAATAGACATAGGTTAAAATGTAGGCAAAACATGAAGAAAATTGATAAGTGATGGGTTTATAGTTATCCTAGGAAAACTATGAGATGTGAGATGGATAGTCCACATCCTGCCGGAGATGGATAGTCTCTATGAGGTTAATGAAGGGTTCATGATTAACCTAGGAAAACTATGGGAGGTGTGATGGATAGTCCACATCATTTTAAATGAATGGAATATGTGTGATGGATAGTCAACATAATTTAAATAGCTAAACCATGTGTGATGGGTAGTCCATATTGTAAGGGATGGGTAATCCAAGTAATAAATACATGTGAGATGGATAGCCCACATAATTTTGTTAATGAAACCATGTGTGATTGGTTGTCCATATGGGAGGGGATAGATAATCCATAAACATGTTCATATATGAGATGGATAGTCCATATATATATATATATATATATATATATATATATAAGATAGGTAGTTAGATTAAATTGAGACAGATAGTCATTTTAAATTAGATAGATAGTCAATTAAACTTGGATGGATAATTCATTATATGATTTTGGGAATTGGGTAATGGTGTGGGCAACACTGTGAAGACGGATTAGTCCGACTTACCTAAGTTGTGTAATTGTAAAGGTTATTTTTTATGTTCTAACCATTGTGGATGCGGGAGCACAGTATATGGTTAATATGTTTTGGTTAACGTACTAGTGAGGGGAAAACATGTTTCGGTCAGCGGTGTGATCTCATTAAATATCTATTCGGTTAGAGATGGTAGGATATTATTCACACTAGACTGTTGTCTGGCCCAAAATTTTTGTATTCCCCTTAAACTCTCGGGTGCTCATTTGAGTAGGACGAAATAACGGATTTCCGGTTCCAGTTAGACGAATAAGCCGTCGAAGATGGTGTAGGAGGCAATCCAACTATAGTAGGAGCTTCTATTTTTCCGCTATGTTGTTTTGGGATGCAATTGGCATGTTGTGTAATGCCAAGTATTTGACTATGATCAACCGAAGAGGCATTTTATATGTCGCTCTTGGAGTATTTTGTAATAATTATAATTTTTTGAATGTGGGTTTGCGAATGGGATTATGCAATGAATATGAAATATCATTTGTGAAATGAAATGTGAAAATTTGTTATAAATTTTTTTTTTAATTTTTTTTCATATTCATCTATTTCTGGTATTATCAAAATAATTAACATAGCTGCAATTTGTCACCAAAAATTAATATTATGGATGACCGCAGCATCTATAGCGCCTAGTTCGGACTTTAAAGTGAGGGATGTTACAAGTTGGTATCAGAGCTTAAGTTTATGTAAAACTTAGAAGGATTCTAAACCTAAAGAATTTTGAAAATATAATCCTAATGAATCAGAAATTAAGATTAGGGTATGGGATAATGTTATAGTAACGTACTTGCATTTGCTATATATAAGTATGTAATCTTCCCTTCTCTCTTAGACCGTTCTTCTATATCTTACTAAGGCTCGTACAGATTATAGGAAAGGAAGATATTGAAGCAAGAAACGGAAGAGTGAATTTAGGTGGCGAAAGCACCACAACAAATGGAAATGCTCCGCCAAACACCAGAAGGAATCAGGATCGATAGACAAATGCTAATCAAAATGCAAATGCTAATGTAGGTGTTGCGACCCCGCCAATAGATATGGGTGCTATGTATCAGTTCTTCATTAATCCGATGCAAGTTGGAGTAGCTGTAGGAGTAGCTGGAGAAGATGCTGCTAACATGGGATAAGCAAATCCCATGGCGCCAATAAGCAATAACTTTGCCAAGCTGAGCCGAAATTACACATGTTTGGGTGGAAAGCCTTTTCTGGGAACTGAAGATGCAATAGAAGTGGAGAACTGGTTATTGCATTGTGAAAGAATTTTTGCTGATTTGGGCTTGGATAATGAGCAAAAAAGAGATTGGCTTTTAGACAGTTGCAAGGAGCTGCTTTGTTCGGGTGACCGTAGGAGTACTAGAGGAGGAGTTGACATGGATGGAATTTCGAAGGAGATTCGAGGAATGATTTTTGTCTGAAGTAGCCAAGTTAGCCTTGCTTAGGAAATTTATGGAACTAGAGCAAGGGGATATATCAGTATTGGAATACTCTGCTAAATTCGTTGAGATGTCCAAGTATGGATATGCCACCATAGATACTGTGATCAAGAGGAAGGAGAAGTTTATCTAGGGGTTGAGGCCGGAGACTGCTACGAAAACTATGCTACATCTCGGAGATCCATCAAATGTATTGGTGTAAATGGCTATCAGAAATGAGGAAATGCTTTTTACCTTTGGGAAGGAGAAGCCAGCGGAGACTCAAGGTTCCCAAAGTAAAAGGAGGAAGTTCTTAAAGAAGAAGGGAACATAGAATGGCGGAACTGCCAAGAAGGGGAAAACATATATTGTTTGCTATAAGTGTGATAAGAAGAGACATTATGCTAACGAGTCTCGATCTAGTGATGGTATAACAGTTGTGGGAAAGCAGAATGTGAAGTGCTTTAATTAATTGCGACCAAATGGGACATTATAAGAACAAATGCCCAAAAGTGGCTTAGGCATAAAAAGGAAAGGTCTTCGCTTAAGAAGAGACATTATACTAACGAGTGTCGATCTAGTGATGGTATAACAGTTGTGGTAAAGCAGAATGTGAAGTGCTTTAACTGCGACCAAATGGGATATTATAAAAACAAATGCCCAGAAGCGGCTAAGGCAGGAAAAGGAAAGGTCTTTGCTTTAGAACCATCAGCATCTAGGCCAACAGCGGAGGAGAAGGAAAAAGCAGTGATGGGAGATACACTTTTGATTCATAGCATACCCATTAGAGTATTATTTGATACCAGTGCATCACATTCTTTTATATCTCAGTGTTTGGTGGATAAGTTAGATTTAGAACCATCATACATTTTTACTTCCTCAAAGGTAGCTAATCCAATATGAGGGCATGTAACTTTGGGAATGAGATGTGACCATTTAGAATTTGAGTTGCTAGGTTATACTTTTGTCTGCAGTTTGCTTGTGTTAAATTTTGCGGGTTTAGGGATTATTTTGTGTATGGATTGGTTGAGAAAATACGATACTAGGATATTTTTATAGGATAGGAAAATATCATTAAGACACCCTGATAGTATTGACTGAATTGTATACTCGGTTGAGAATTCGAGTCCAGAAGTTTGTGCTTTGTTGGGTGCCACAGAAGTGGAAGATGAGATGAATCGGGTTTTAGTAGCAAGAGAATTTGCAGATGCGTTCGAGCCTATTATAGGACTACCACCAAAACAAGCTATTGAGTTTCGTATAGACCTTGTACCTGGAGCTGAACCCATAAGTAGACCACCTAGCAGGATGACACCTACTGAAATTTATTAGAAGGAAAGAGTTTTATTGGACAAATCAATTCACCTTGCGGAGCGGCCGTGGTATTTGTGAAGAAACCGGATGGGTCGTTAAGATTATTTATTGATTATCGTAAGCTAAATGAGAAGACGATAAATAATAGAAATCCTTTGTCGAGAATCGATGATTTATTTGATCAATTGAGTGGAGCCAAGGTATTTTACCATTTGGATTTGGAAACAGGGTTCCATCAATTGAGAGTGGTGGAGGACAATATTCCTTTGACGTCGTTTCGAATGAGGTATTGTTCGTATGAGTGGTTAGTAATACCATTCGAATTGACTAATGCGTCTGCTTTCTTTGTAGACTTGATGAACCGGATTTTCCAAGAGCACTTGGATAGGTTTATGTCGGTGTTCATCGATGACATTTTGATATATTCTAAGGATGAAAGAGAGAATGAAAGTCATCATAGAATAGTGCTAGAGACGCTGAGGCAACATCGGCTAAAAGCAGAGTTTTCAAAGTGTCGTTTATGGAAAAGAAAAGTGAAGTTTCTTGGCCATATAGTCTCCAAAGAAGGGTTAAAAATGGATCCAGCTAAGATTGGAGCTGTTGGTAGTTGGAAGAGACCCGAGACGGTGACCGAGATATGGATTTTTCTTGGATTAGCTGGCTATTACAGGAGATTTATCAATGATTTCTCATGGACAGCAGCACCCCTGACTAAACTAACCAGAAAGGACGTAAAGTTTATTTGGTTTAATAAATGTGAGGAAGCATTCCTTAAGTTAAAGCATATGTTGACCAATGCGCCCGTGTTAGTGGTGCTAGATGGGAATCTGGATTTAGTGGTGTATACAGATGCATATGGAGCCTGAATAAGAGCTATGTTAATGCAGAGGGGTAAAGTTGTTGCCCACGCTTCTCGACAGCTTAGACCGCATGAAGTTAGATATCTGACCCATGATTTGGAGTTGGAAGCAGTAATTTTTGCATTGAAGGTGTGGAGACACTACCTCTTAGGGGAACAATTCGAGTTATATATGGATCATAAGTCCCTGAGTTATTTATTCTCTCAGAAAGAGTTTAATATGAGACAACGGAGATGGCTAGAGTTTTTAGCCACTTACGAATTTGGTATTGAGTATACGCCAAGTAAAGGAAATAAAGTTGTAGATGCATTTAGCAGGAAACATCGGAATGTGGTGTTAGCTATGTTGACTGAATGGAAGGATTTAGAGACATTGACTACGTGTAGTGTGTACGTAAGATCGACTACTAGTTCCACTCAAAGTATTACCATGTTATCCTACTTGGAAGTTCGACCGGTATTGACCGAAAGGATTGCTTCAAAGCAGAGAGATGATCCATTGTGACGACCACTCTGCACCACCAGCACCTAGTATACATAAGATAGTGCACTGCTGTCGTGCTGCTCCATGTAGAGCATTTAAAATGAAATAAAACATCACAAAATCGTTAGTATATCTCATAGCACATGGAATAAAATATAATATCATAGATATAAAACAGAAGAGATGATAATAACTAAGTGATCTGAATATCAGTTCACAGATACACAAAGTTATACATCATGAAAAAGATTTTGTACAACAGAAGTAAACTCATATGATTGTATCATAATAATATTAATAAGCAGCACTACCAAGGCTCCATAGTGTTGCACAACAGAATAAGCATAGAAATTCATGTATATAATACGAGATAACACCCTCTACCTTGTCCTCTGCACAGCTACTACGCCTCCCCTAGACCTGCTATCTAGTCTGCTCATTTAAGAGCACCCGAGATTATAAGAAGCAAAGTATAAAACCCCAAGTTAGACAACAGCCTGGTGTGAGTGGTAAATGAATCTCAAAATAACATACAAGTCGATATAGTAAGGAACAAGGTACATGAATCATACCCGACCTGTCCCTACATCTAAAGTGTTAGCACATACTAACATAATCTGCAATACAACTAAGTATGATAATGGGTGTCCAGGTATTCCTATCTCCAATGACTACCCTAGAGTGATAGACCGAGGGGAAAAAAATCAAAGCAACCATAACGTCCATCAAACAATCCTCACTATCACTCCATGTACTTTGGATATATGATAACTCGTATGACCATTCTATTACCAGGGAATAATGGAAATCTCGGTTTTTAGGGTACTATCTTTAGCCTAAAGCTGATACTAGACCCATTCAACGGGTCCAGGGTACGTGGATCTATTTGACCGATCCGAGGTAACTTTCAACATACTCATGAGCGTCCTCACGATACCCCTACTCTAAGTACAATAGGAAACACTTTGAGTATCAATGATCCCTTAGTACGCATATCTGAGCCCTTTCCTTTGCTCCAGCTAGCTTCCATTATCCTAGAGGAACCATTCTACATTCCCCCACTCGATGGCTCCTTTCAACATCGAGCCGTCATAACCATTCTACATTCCTTATTCTACGACTCCTTTCTACATCGAGTCATCTTTTCCAGAACCTAACTTCATTCAACGTCGAGTTACCATCTGAAGACTCTAACTTTCATCATGTTGTTACAGTGCCATTATTCATCATGCGAACGAGCCAACAACTCTAGCACGATTTATAGAACCCCTGTATCCACCTCCAAAAGTTCCAACTCCACATTATCAACCAGGAGAAGTCGGCACCGACCTCTAATGTCAGGCCTGACCTCTATACTCGGTCAACTGATGGTCAAGTTCCTTCCCATCCCATTCCTTGCTTCTAGTACTCTACGCTCATATGTCTTGACCCTGACTTCTCTACTCCAAATCAAGTCGTCATAGGACAAGTCTCACTCGATCTCATATCCTAGAAACAAGTCAGTGATGTCTTCTATACTTAGCCAATCTCCAATCCAACACCCTGGGCAACCTCTACTAGCCATAGCCTCCCTTCCACTCAAGTTGCCCCCGACAAGGACTAAGCCATAGATGTCGGTACCGACCTCTGATGTCAATGTTGACTTTTGTACTTAGCAAATTGGAGCTTGCGGTTTGAACTACGAGCTCCTCATATGCTCTAGTTCTGCCTTCCAAGTTTTGTCCAATTTCGACCAAATTTGCCTTTTGATTTGCCCAATCTCTCGACCTATCTACCTAAGATCCAAAACACTAACAAAAAACATCAAAGCAACACATACAATCATAGATAATCATGCATATGCATCCATTCATCCATACAATATATGAAAATATGAGAATCAAGCAAATCATAATGTAGATCTAACTTTTACACCAATTTATGCATATGAAATACAAGAGATTTCAAAACCATTTTAGAAAGCACTTAAACCTTTCAAAGTTCATTTATAAACATGTATAAAAGTGTGGTTAGGGTTAGAAATAATTTTAAGGTAAAAATCATATCAAAAACATCATTTATAACTATATAAGCATCCATAGTAGAGTGAGAGACTAAGAACCCCTCACCAAATACCTAAAATACCAATTTCTTCGTTAGATCTGAAGTGGACAACAAGGAAGAATGATCCAAATCAATAAAAATGATAATCTCTAGCTTCTATATGCTAATCCCATCTCTATCCATTGATTTGGCTAAGATTAGTAAGAAAAAGATGCGATTTTTGATGAAATTAGGGCTAATGGAGGTTTAGATCTATTAGGGGAAGGAGGAAATGACTTAAGTTAATTTTTCCAGCCTCTTATTAGCACAAATTTTGAAGTGGATTAGTGGGTCTAAGCACGGGCTAAGTTAATTACCCACTAATACTAGTTAGCAACAACCAAAACTTAAAGCTGCAATAACTTTCAAACGACAAGTCTGATTTTCTATTATGACCACTCTATGGAATGGAAAACCATCATCTTGAAGAAACAGAAGTGGTTTGAGACCCTTTCGGCCTTTATCAAAAGTTATAGTCCAAACAAGATTTTCAAGGTCAAAATGGTCACACAGAAATTCGACAAAAATCATGGATGTGGAAAATGTCCTAAAGAGTCACTTTTCAAAATCTTACGATCAGACAACCTCATATGAATAAAATAAAAATATTTTACGATCATCCTATTCGTAAAACATAGGTTGTTACATCCATTGTTAGTGAAAAGGTTAGAAGGCTTGAAGGTGGAACTGAGATTGATGATTTAAAAGATTTTAGTCTTGACCAGAAGGGATGGATAAGAAAGAAGGGACAATTATGTGTTCCATATGTTGCTGAGCTAAGAAAAGAAGTTCTTAGGGAGTGTCATCGGTTGAAGTTTACTATTCACCTTAAAGGAACTAAGATGTATCAGGATATAAAGAGAAGTTTCTTTTGGAAATGTATGAAAAGCGATTTAGGCTTATAGGTAAATAGCATGTGAATTGCCAACAAGTAAAAGCTGAACATTAGAAGCCGAGTGGTTTGCTTTAGCCTTTAGATACACTAGTTTGGAAATGGGATTCAATATCCATGGACTTTATCGACGGGTTGCCAAAGTCAAATAGGGGAAATGAAAGTATTTGTGTCATAGTGGATGGACTAACCAACAGATGCACATTTCATTCCCATTAAGTCAACCAGGATGGCACCTGTATTGGCTAAGTTATTAATGAAGAATTTTGTTAGACTGCATGGAATTCCTAGTAGTATAGTCAGTGACAGAGATGCCTTGTTTACTAGTGAATTTTGGAAGAGTCTACAAGAAGTGTTAGACACCAAACTTAAGATGAGTACCGCTCACCATTCGTAGACGAATGGGCAGACAGAGAGAGTTAATAGGGTACTCAAAGATTTATCAAGAGCTTGTGTTATGGATTTTGGTGGGTCATGGGAAGACCATTTGCACTTGGTTGAGTTTTCCTATAATAATAGTTACCAGACTAGTATAGGAATGACGCCTTTCGAAGCATCATACGGAACGCCATGGAAATCACCAGTGTGTTGGTTAGAGACCGGAGGCAGATTGGTCCTTGGTCCAGATATGGTAAGAGAAGCCACAAAGAAGATTGAGTTAATCCGGGATAGGATGAGAGAAGCTCAGTCTTGGAAGAAAAATTATGTAGATAAAATGAATAAAGATTTAGAGTTCTCAGTTAGAGATTGTGTTTTCATTAATGTATCACTGATTAAAGGTGCGGTACGATTTGGAAAGTCAGAGAAACTGGCACCTAGATATGTTAGATCGTCCCCTAATATAGAAAGGATCGGAAAACTCGCATACCGGGTAGAGTTACTGAGTAGTTTTACAGGTGTCCATAATGTGTTTCATTTTCTCATCTTAGAAAGTACGTGCATGATCCAAAGGATACTATTGCTCTAACTGCATTGGAAGATTTAATAGTAGAACCGAATCTGACTTTTGTGAGACAACAGTTCGTTTGTGGCTATAGATGAGAAGAAGTTAAGGAACATGACAGTCGAATTAATGAAAGTCCAGTGGAGTAACAACGAGAAAGGCTATATTTGAGAGACAGAACAGAGGATTAGGAATAATTATCCTAAGTTGTTATGATAATATGTTCTATATTTGTTGTATATAGACTTTATAGCTGGTAGGGCAAGTTAGTATTGTTTACATGTTTGATATGCTTGTTATATAGTCCTTCCTGAATTTCGAGGATGAAATTCTATAGGGAGGGAAGCCTGTAACACCCCTAATTTTATTCTAACATTATTGCGGGTATTTAATTGGATAGATTAAATAGAATAATGTAAATGGTTTAAGGAGAATGAGATTTGAAAACTTATAGGATCGAGGTATTACTTATGAACTAAGTAAGAATATTTAAAAACTTAATCGAAGAAAAGAATATATAAGAGGGGCAGTATAGGAATAGATCTACCTGTTATCCCTTAAAACCACTCCCCCTTATATCATGTACATTTTACTTACTTAAAAACAACAAAAAAGAAAGGAGATAGAGGCCGACCATTAAACAATAAGATTAGAAAAGGAAAGTAGAGCTTATCAAAGGAAAGACTTAAGGATTCAAGAGCTATATCAAATCTCAGCTCTAACAATTAATCTAAGGTGAATAATACACCACATTTATTTTCTTGTTCTTAAATTCGGCTATAGGTAGTATCCGAATTATTTTGATGACTTTTGCCAAGTTATAGTTGTACAATCATTGTTTGGATAGAATAAGGATTTATGGGAATTTTATGAAATTGTTTGAAAGGCTTTTATGGGTAAAACCTAGGTTTTCAATCTCCAAATGCTTTGATTTTCTGATATGTGGTGTAAAACGCTAATTTAGAGAAGGGTTTTTAATTTCGTAATTTTCCAAGTTAAATTAAATAATTTATGAATTTCCTAAGATAGAAATCGGGTTTAATTCGGGTTTTTATTATTAAAAATAATTAGATATAGTTTTTGGCCCCGAAATTTTTATACGGTAAAGAATATGTAAATTTTGAATTTTTGTGATTTTGCTCAAGTGATTATGATTTGTCGTGAATTTGTTATGCTAGATAAGCGTTTAAGTTAATAATTAATTAAGGATATTAATTAATTAAAATTGAAAAATGTTTTGGGACTTTGAAACTGGATGCAATTGTCTTTTAGAAAAGACTCTATACTATTATATTATTACCGAGTTATATTTCTAAAGCGCAAAAGCATCCTCGGTACTTTAAAACTGAACCGTCTCGAATTTCATTTTCTTTCTCTAGGATCGCTGCTCTCCCTTTCCTCCTATTTCATCCACCATAAATAATAAACTTCCCCTCGAATTGTGCTTGCTTCGCTCTATCGCCGTCACCCTTCGATCCTACCGCTGTCGTAATGCCAATTGATTCCGAATAATTGCAAAATCGCCTTCCGGCCGCTTCTCCTCTCTGTCCCTTCTGATTTTCGTCAGCCCTTATTCTGAAGTTGTCATCTTCTTCGAACGACGTACCATTGGTGGACAGCCCTTCATCGACAAGTTGTCTTCAAAATTGCCAGCTCTTCTCCGATGTAAGAAGTTTTTCTTCTCCTCTGTGATATGATTTCTAACTACATAAGTTCCCGCGCACTAATTAATTATTTGGTCTATTATTTGAAACACCTTCATATAATGTTGAATTATCTGAATATATAATAGTGAGCCGTTTATACAATGTTATCCATGAATTATCTAAATACGCATGTCAATGGGATAGTGAGTCGTTTATATAATGTTTAATATCCCCTTTGACATCTTTTATTAATCTAATTATTTTCATATATAATCTACTAACTATATTGTTTGATACTATAATTTTAATGCCAATGCTCCTTTTGGCTGATTAATTTTGGTTTCAGGTAGAAGGAGCTCTTTACATAGATGCAGCTTAATGTCCATCTTTCTTGCATTTTGTATGTAGGTACATCATTAGAGATTTTGAGGTTTTGTTAGGTGATGGAATTTATTATTTTTATACCAACAAATTGGAGAACACATTTGAGTTTCAAAGGTTTTGTTGAATTAAAATTATATATATGGGTTTTATTATGTTTAACTATTTTATGTTACCTGTGTAGTTTTATGCTTTACATCCATCATGGGACTAATGCACTTGCACAGTCGTGCTTAGAGCATTGAGGCATTAACGAATACTGCATACACCTATGTATATGTGTGTGTTTATATACGTGTGCATGTGTGTGTGCATGCATTGATGAAATTACGATTTACATCATATTTCTTCTAACACATGTTCTCAACTTTTATTGTATTTTATGTAGAAGGAGATGGAAATGTTCAATGGACTATAGAGATATTGTATTGTACATAAAAATCAATTGTTCGATTTCATAAAATTCAGCAAATTCAAAAGTTTACATCAACAAAGACAACGGGTAGCTAATTTCCGCTTTGAGTTAGATAATGTGGTTAGTAATTTATATTTGGTTATACAAATCAAGCTTAAGATAAAGGTTAAATTGCTGCAATGTAATAATATGTCCCCATTTAATTTGCGTTTGTTTCAGTTGAAATAGCAGTGCAGCTTACTTGGACCCCTGATTTAATATCATCAGTTAAGCCATAAATTCTTAAGCGGCAACAATGAGGTTTGAATTTTAATGCTATTTATTATGTATTTTCATACATTTTATATTAGTTATGACAGGGGTAATGAAAATTTTTATGCAGTTTATTATGTATTTTCATTCGTTTTATAGTAGTTATGGCAAGGGCAGTGAGATGAGGGAAGTGAAATATGGTAATCTTAGACTTTATTTTTTCAACATTTAAAATTTATTGTATGTTGGTTTTGTGGACAACTATAAAGTAAGAAAGTATTGACCTAGAAACAATGAAGTAAAATGTATTAGCAAAGTCTTATAGCTTTCTCTCACTCCCTCTGTGTGTGTGTGTAATGCACTTGCATATGATGTGACTTGGCTTTGTACTAAATTTCAATAAATAAGGTTTCACTCATATTTAGCTCTTAGCATGTATTTTGATGCTGACTACAATATGTTAAGCTACTAACTAAATCTATTGAATGCTTCATATTTAACAAGCACAGTTCATGAAGTAGGCACCCTTCGGTAGCACCATTATCCCATGCCTTCTGGGCTTATACTGGACAACTACAGACTCTTCCATCGTCACATCCCTCTCTATCGACAAATGTAACAACTGCTGCAATGTTAAATGCATTGACGTCTGCATCAAATAATGCATTATCATGAGAAGGTGTACTCACCTGCATTGTTGCTCTTGGTAGAGCTGCTGCTACCGCTGGTTTCAAGAGGTTTCTTGCCTTGATAGAGGCTGCAAAAGATAGAAAAGACGGGCCTTTTTGCAAACTATTTAACTCTTAGTTTTTTCCTGGTTATCTGCTTGTGGTTTCATCATCCTGGTACGTTGCATAATTGCTTATGGTATTTATTGATAACAGTTATTTGCTGGTACTATAAAGTTTTTTTTGTTACTAACCTAAGTGTTGTTAGTCTCCATTTTGAATTTAAGAGATGTTATTTGGTCTGATTGTACTTAGAATGGCTCCCTTATTGATGTAGCTCAGGCCAGGGATGAAGGCATGAGTCGAAAACGACTTAAGACTTATGATGAGTCGTAGGTGATGAGTCGTATATGACTTATGATGAGTCGTAGGTGATGAGTCGAAAACGACTTAAGACTTATGATGAGTCGTAGGTGATGAGTCGTATATGACTTATGATGAGTCGTAGGTGATGAGTCGAAAACGACTTAAGACTTATGATGAGTCGTAGGTGATGAGTCGTATATGACTTATGATGAGTCGTAGGTGATGAGTCGTATATGACTTATGATGAGTCGTAGGTGATGAGTCGAGAACGACTTAAGACTTATGATGAGTCGTAGGTGATGAGTCGAAAACGACTTATGACTTAGGAATTTTTCTGGATATGTGTTGTAGCCTATAAATAGGCAAGTTGTGTCATTTTGTAAGGTTGTTGAATATTGAATAAAATTCTCTTTTGTTAGCTTTGTGCTTTCAATTTCAATTGGTAGTCGAGTGTATCTCCTATCTCCACTTACGTCATTCGAGTGCGCTCGAATCATCGTTTGCTGAAGCCAATTCACGGAATCTTGTGCGCAAGATCAACGTTGAAGAATCGTAGATCTCTTTCCCGGTATCTTCGGATCAACGAGTCAGAGATAGCTAGAGTTCGGTATCTTCGGATCAACGAGTTCGAGCATTTCAGTATCCATCAATCCACAGATTGCTACTTTCATCGATTGAAGATCGACTAGAATTATCCGCTGCGTCAGTTTGGTATCAGAGCCTGTTTTAGCCAATCATAGCTAAATCGAGTCTTGGAGCCGAGAATTTGAAGTGTTGAAGTTGTGTTCATCGTGTTCATCATATTTTTGCAACAAAGTTGGAGTTCGATCCATTTCATTTTGGATCAAAGTTCGAAAGGTGTTTGAATCGTGAAGTGTGAATTTGTTGAAGTGTTTGTGAAGTATTCAATCATGCCGCCAAGACGAGTTCAACGTCATTGCAATATTAATGCTTTGTACGGAAGAGAAGAGGCCGATGAAATGGAGCAACGAATCAACGAGAATTTCAATGAGAAGCTTACTGAAGGGATTGGTCGATTAGAGAGAATGATGCTTGAAATGAGTCAAAATCAGAGAAGGGTTTCACCTGAATCGAGCCATGGAAGAAGTAGAGTTTCACCACATTCTAATCGGGAGAGAAGTATTGATAGTGATCATAGAAGCGTGGATCGAGATTGTGATAGAAATGTTGATGATCGAGGTCGTGATAGAAATGTGACTGATCGAGATCGGAGGAATGTAGATCGTAGGAATGTTGGTGGAAGAAATGGTGGTGGTAGAGATGTTGGTGGTCAGGATCGACATCGATATACATCAGATTGTGAAGAAGAGTATGATGGTGGTAGTGTTCATGGACGAGGACGTGGACGAGGAAGGAATCAGTCGGAGTACGATAACAAGTGGGAATCTGGGATGAAGACAGAAATTCCCGAATTCAAAGGTGGTATGCAGGCTGAGGAGTTCTTGGATTGGGTGGCTAACGTTGAAAAAAAATTTGATTTCAAAGAAGTTCCAGAACATCGTAGAGTAAAGTTGATTGCTACAAGGTTGAGGGGTAGAGCTTTGGCATGGTGGCAGCAAACCAAACTTACACGTGAACGAATGGGGAAGTCAAAAGTTGAATCTTGGGAGAAGATGAAGAAATTGATGAAAGCAACGTTCTCACCTTACAATTATCAATCTCTGATGTATCAACGTTTGCAGAACTTGAGGCAGGGCACAAAGACTGTTAATGATTACGCAGATGAGTTTTATCAGCTTATCGCAAGGAATGATATTATGGAAACGGAAGAACAACTGACATCTAGATTCATTAGGGGATTGAGAATGCAGATCCAGGATATGGTAAACATGTTTGATCCAAGATCTGTGGCGGAAGCACATCAGAAAGCGTTGGCTTGGGAGAAACAGGGAAGACGAGGTGGTGGTGTGTTTACCAATTCTAACAATCAAGCGAAGGGTGTTAATGGAAGTTCTAGTGTTTCAAAAGTTGTTGCAAAACCAGTTGTAAAGGAAGTTGAGAAGGCGAAGGTTAACAACAGTTTCAAATGTTACAATTGTCAGGAGATGGGTCATAAAAGCAACGAATGTCCGAAGCCGAAGAAGAGAACCATGGTGACAGAAGTTGAGGAGGAAGATGAGGAAGAAGCTGAATGCTCTAATTCTTTACCAGTTGAGGAGGAAGACTTACTGTCGGGAGATGACGGGTACGCATTGATGATGAGGAGAAGTTGTTTAACACCGAAGCAAGAGGAGGAAAGTAGTTGGTTGAGGAACAATATCTTTCAATCTACATGCACTATTCTGGGAAGAGTTTGTAAATTTGTTATTGATGCTGGGAGTTGTGATAATATTATCTCTACAGAGGCAGTGAAGAAATTGGAGTTGAAAACCGAGAAACATCCTAAACCGTACAAGTTAGCTTGGTTGAGGAAGAGTGGTGAAGTGAAAGTTGGACGTAGAGCTTGTGTGAAGTTTTCAATTGGGAAGAAATACAAGGATGAGGTTTGGTGTGATGTAGTCGACATGGATGTGTGTCATCTGTTGTTGGGCAGACCATGGCAGTTTGATAGAGCAGTACAACATGATGGTCGTGCTAACAGTTACAGTTTCATGTTTGAGGGTACTAAAATCACTCTGATTCCCAAGAAGCAACAACAGAAAGAGAGTAAGTTGGAGGAGATTGAAGAGTTGAAAACTTTATTATCTCTGAAGGAATTTGTTAAGGAGGTTGAAGAGGAGCCTGAAGTATACCTGTTGATTGGGCGTGAGAGCAGTGAAGAGGTTGAAATTCCAGAAGAAGCGAAGCCAGTTTTGAAAGAATTTGAGGATGTATTTCCAGATGAGTTACCTAAAGAGTTACCGCCGCTGAGAGACATTCAACATCAAATTGATCTTGTTCCGGGAGCAGTATTGCCACATAGACCGCATTACCGAATGAGTCCGAAGGAGCATGAAGAATTAAGGAGGCAGGTGGAAGAATTGCTTGAGCAGGGACGTGTACAGGAAAGTTTGAGTCCATGTGCTGTGCCAGCTTTGTTGGCACCGAAGAAAGATGGGACGTGGAGGATGTGCACGGACAGTCGAGCATTGAATAAAATCACTGTACGATACAGATTTCCAATGCCAAGGTTGGATGACTTGCTGGATCAGTTGATTGGGGCTACTATCTTTTCGAAAATTGATTTGAAAAGCGGATATCATCAAATTCGGATTAGACCTGGAGACGAATGGAAGACAGCCTTCAAGACGAGAGAGGGGTTGTATGAATGGCTGGTGATGCCATTCGGTCTTTCGAATGCACCGAGTACGTTCATGCGAGTGATGAATCAAATTTTTAGACCTTTCATTGGGAAATTTGTGGTGGTGTACTATGACGACATTTTGATTTATAGTAGAAGTCAGGAAGAGCATGTTCAACATCTGAAGGAAGTGTTAATTATTTTACGAGAGGAACAGTTTTATGCTGCGACAAAGAAATGCGTGTTCATGACGCATAGTGTTTTGTTCTTGGGGTATATTGTTTCGGAGAAGGGCATCCAGGTAGATCAGAATAAAGTTGAAGCAGTCAGGAATTGGCCACAGCCGAAGACAATTACAGAAGTGAGAAGTTTTCATGGGCTAGCGTCATTCTACCGAAGATTCATTCCACACTTCAGTAGCGTGATGGCACCGGTGACTGATTGCATGAAAGGGAAACAATTTTCTTGGACGGAGGAAGCTGGGATTGCTTTTGGGAAGATCAAGAAGTTGCTGACATCTGCACCAATTCTTGTATTACCAGATTTTCAGTTATTGTTTGAACTGCATACTGATGCGTCAAAGGTTGGAATTGGAGGGGTGTTGAGTCAGAATGGGCGTCCTATTGCATATTTCAGCGAGAAGTTGTCAGGAGCAAAGATGAGATACAGTACCTATGATGTGGAATTTTATGCTGTTGTTCAAGCAGTAAAGCACTGGCGACATTACTTATTCCAGAAAGAATTTGTTTTATACACTGATCACGAGGCGTTGAAACATTTACAAGGACAAGACAAGATTTCAGCAAGACATGCATCGTGGATTGCTTATTTGCAGCAGTTTACTTTTGTCGTTAAGCACAAGTCAGGGGTAACCAATCGTGTGGCTGATGCTTTGAGCAGGAGGAGTCATTTGTTGACAACAATGAAAGTTGAAGTGACAGGTTTTGAATTATTGCCAGAATTGATTGAAGAAGATCCTTACTTTGTGAAATTTGTTGAAAAAGTAAAGGAAGGAAGCACTGATGAATTTGTGTTGGTGGATGGTTTTCTGTTTAAAGGAAATCGTTTGTGCATCCCAGACTGTAGCTTGAGAATGAAGATTGTTAAAGAATTACATGAAGAAGGCCATGTGGGTAGAGATCGTACGCTACAGTTAATTTCACAATCTTATTTTTGGCCGTCAATGAGGAAAGAGATAGAGAGATTTGTGGAAAGGTGTCATATTTGTCAAGTTTCGAAAGGAACAGCGACGAATGCGGGGTTATATATGCCGTTACCTGTGCCTACCAAACCATGGGTTGATATCAGCATGGATTTCGTGTTGGGATTGCCGAGAACTCAGAGGGGAAATGATTCTATATTTGTTGTGGTGGACAGGTTTTCGAAGATGGCACATTTTATAGCCTGTAAGAAGACAGCGGATGCAGTTCGAGTGGCACAGTTATTCTTTAAAGAAATATATCGTTTACATGGTTTACCCGAATCTATTGTTTCTGACCGAGATACTCGATTTCTGAGTCACTTTTGGTTGAGTCTATGGAAGATGGTAGGAACGAAGTTGAAATTTAGTAGTGCATATCATCCTCAGACGGATGGACAAACTGAAGTTGTGAATAGATCGTTGGGAAATTTGTTGCGATGTCTTGTGCAGGACAATTTGAAGAGTTGGGACTTAAAGTTGTCTCAGGCAGAGTTTGCTCATAATCATGCTGTTAACCGAAGCACTGGTTACAGTCCATTTCAGATTGTTTATTCGAGCTTACCAAAGGGGCCGTTGGATTTGACGGAAGTGCCACAATCAAAGAAGACAGTTAAGAAAGCTGCCGATTTTGTTGAAGGTTTGACAGAGTGTCATAAAATCGTTCAGGAACGATTGGAGAAAACAAATGAGAAATATAAACGATCTGCAGATTTGAAACGAAGGAGTGTTGAATTTAACGAAGGTGATTTAGTTTATGCAGTGTTGACAAAGGATCGTTTTCCAGTGGGAGCTTATAACAAGTTGAAAGCCAGAAAAATTGGTCCTGTAAAGGTCGTACAACGAATTAACGAAAATGCTTATAAGTTGGAGCTGCCAGAAGATGTGTACACTTCTGATGTATTCAATGTTACACATCTCGTACCATATCATGGGGATGAACGAGCTGATGTGGAAGAATTTACAAATTCGAGGTCGAATTTCTCTCAACCTGGGGAGGATGATGTAGCTCAGGCCAGGGATGAAGGCATGAGTCGAAAACGACTTAAGACTTATGATGAGTCGTAGGTGATGAGTCGTATATGACTTATGATGAGTCGTAGGTGATGAGTCGAAAACGACTTAAGACTTATGATGAGTCGTAGGTGATGAGTCGTATATGACTTATGATGAGTCGTAGGTGATGAGTCGAAAACGACTTAAGACTTATGATGAGTCGTAGGTGATGAGTCGTATATGACTTATGATGAGTCGTAGGTGATGAGTCGTATATGACTTATGATGAGTCGTAGGTGATGAGTCGTATATGACTTATGATGAGTCGTAGGTGATGAGACGAAAACGACTTAAGACTTATGATGAGTCGTAGGTGATGAGTCGACTTAAGACTTATGATGAGTCGTAGGTGATGAGTCATATATGACTTATGATGAGTCGTAGGTGATGAGTCGAAAACGACTTATGACTTAGGAATTTTTCTGGATATGTGTTGTAGCCTATAAATAGGCAAGTTGTGTCATTTTGTAAGGTTGTTGAATATTGAATAAAATTCTCTTTTGTTAGCTTTGTGCTTTCAATTTCAATTGGTAGTCGAGTGTATCTCCTATCTCCACTTACGTCATTCGAGTGCGCTCGAATCATCGTTTGCTGAAGCCGATTCACGGAATCTTGTGCGCAAGATCAACGTTGAAGAATCGTAGATCTCTTTCCCGGTATCTTCGGATCAACGAGTCAGAGATAGCTAGAGTTCGGTATCTTCGGATCAACGAGTTCGAGCATTTCAGTATCCATCAATCCACAGATTGCTACTTTCATCGATTGAAGATCGACTAGAATTATCCGCTGCATCACTTATGTTAATAGTTTTTTCTATAAGTATCTTTGTCAAAAAAATAAGAAATAAAAGAATGATTTGTATTTAATGAAGAGGAGTGATATAGGGCTACAACGACCTTTAAAATAATTAATTTCAAGTTAGAGTTCCCTACGTTGTTACTTTTAAGAAAAAATTGATTTCCATGCAAAAATTATTGAAACTTATTGTCCTAAAATAAATCAAAGACTCAGGATCAGTAAAAAAACTCAGAATCTAACCCACTTCATAAGTATATTCCACCAAAGCCTAGGTATTAAGACCACGGATTGTAATGTTTTGCAATGGTAGCGTGTAACCGAGGTCGCTACTTCCACTATAGTATGTCACCGCTACATTTTCGGTATCTTGCTCCTGTTTCTTTTCTTCCAGTACTTCAGCAATGAAAGATGGTGCTTAAAATATAAAGTCCTTTCGTCAAAATGTATTTTTTAGCATTCATGCATTCTTTATTATAATAAACAACCAACTTATTGGTTCTCTTTCAATTATATGTTTGCCAATTTAAACGAGGAAGGACGGCTTCTAACAATCAACAATGAGAACTTCATTATTCAATGGACACTTTCAACCTCCGATTCAAAGGTCTGAGCATAAGCTTCGAACTTATGATCCACAAATATGTTCAGTTCATTTGTTTGTTATATTTTGGTTTGATATATTTAATCATGCAGACACAAGACTATACAGCGTAGATATTAGTTATTGCACCAGTATTCATTTTATATATGTGGTTAACACACTATATCTTATCCTAATGGAAAACTATCATATTAAAGATGTAGCTTTCCTAAGCACTTTAGCACGTTTTCTAAGCACTCATTTCTTTCCTAAGCACTTTAGTATGTTTTCTAACCACTCATTCACATCACATATAGTCTTCGATTACCATGCAATTGCTTGTTAGATTATTTGCTCATCTTAATGGAAATGTTAATCATAAGGACTTCTATATCAAATTATACTCAAAAAAATTGAACAATTTTAGCATAGTTAGCTAACTAACCTTTTGTTTGCCTTTCTAAAGACAATGTATGTTGGGGTCCCATTAGGTTTATGCATTGCATGTCTACTTAGAATGATAACTAAAGGGTCAAACATTTTAATAGAAGAATCAAAACTCTCTGTTTTCTTTTAACATTTTTCATTATGATTTTGGATATTCATCGATAATGGTTTCTACTGAATTAGTTCTTAGCAGGATCAATAATTTGTTAGAAACATATTATTAACATTTGTGTGTTACTTTAAATTGATTCCATACGTATATAGTTCATTGCTTTAATAGTTGACTGCATATCATAAGGAAAGAGAGTACAAGCTAGGGGTATTGTAAACTGATATTGTATGATGATGATTTTAGTATTGCGGTAATTATAACACTGAAATATAACATGACTGTCATATTTACTGCCCTCCCCACTTATATCCACTTATATTCCATGGACTTTTACTTTGCATAACATTGACACGGCATCGCTATTGATATTTCTGTATTAGATTTAAGGATAGGTTTTTTATATACTTAACACTGAAATATAACATGACTGTCATATTTATTGCCCTCCCCACTTATATCCACTTATATTCCATGGAGTTTGACTTTGCATAACACTGACAAGGCATCGCTATTGGTGTTTCTGTATTAGATTTAAGGATAGGTTTTTTATATACTTCCTTTTTGAAAAATTTAAAGCACTAACAATAATTTAGAATTGATCTTTAATAGCTTACAAGGACATTTGTGTCTGCATTGTTAAGCATGTGAATGTTAAGAAGTTAATGAGTCCGCTAAGCAAAAAATTATTCCTCTTCTAGCACAATTTTGTGAAGTCGAGAATAAAGTATTCTTTTCTTGCATTGTCCTTCTCACAAACCATCAAGAGCACGAATAAGAGTTTGAGGTCAATAGAATAGATTGTTAGAAGCTGGAGATGAAAGTTATAGCACAAAGTCTACTCTTTAGCCCTTTGATTCTAGGTATTTTCGTTAAATTGCAGAGGGAAGTGACATGGAGAGATTCCATATATCTTTTTTTATTGAATATTCATATATAGTTAAATAATGTAGCAGATAAGACAATACAATAAATGGAAGTTGAGAAACAAGAATATTCCCCTTTACTTATTAGAAAGAAGGTTGCATTCATAATGTATCTATAATGGAAAGAAGAGATTAATATGATTGTGTTGGATTGGTGGTCAAGCTTCTGGTGCAGCAACATCAGAATAAATGAGAAATTTAGTTTTCTTACTAAACATGTTGTAACAAGTTGGAACCTCTGATATTATTAGTAGTCAACAGTTAAACAATTAGGTTGTCATTCGTTTTATGAAGTACCACACAAATAGTAAATGGAATAGTTTGCATTACGTCTGTAAATCAGGCCCATATATAGAATTAAGTACAATTAGTTCCATTTAATTATTATTTTTAAATCTCTATATAATTCCAATTTGAATTAATTGGTAAAAGTAATTAATGGCTAACAATTCCATATAGGTAGTTGACATTCTTTTTCATATTATGCTTCCATGTTGGAGATAACTTAGAGTTGATGTTGGCTTTTGCTATATAATGCCATTGTGTTCAAAAATATTAGTTTAATTTTGTATGATTTGAAAAATTATTGAAGGATATCTATCATTTAAATTTTGTTGGTAGTGTCGGAAAAAAGACAATCCAAAATAATTTCAATTCAAAAGCGTTTATTCATCTTCAGGTAACTAAAAGAACTCTAGAAATATTTAGTTAAAAAATTAACTGAATCCCGTGTGCGTAGCATGGGTTCACACTAGTTGTATAAAGTTTTGCAACATCCAAAAGAAATTGAACTAGAGTTAAGATTTGGTGAAAAGTATTTGCTTTTAGTAGTAACAAATCAGTTTTCATGATAATTACGACAATGCCATGTCGCTTAATCGTCGCCGAGCCTAAGACAACGCCGCATCTATGAGTGTCGATGTCGATAAGGAGGGAAGCATGTGATAGCTACTTAGGTAGTTATGGAATGATTCCAATTGAGTCGAAGTGGAAATCGACGGTAACCCTTCATTGGCGGCATTTCATTATCGTGATTCATTTAAGCATTTAAAGCTTTAATGCCACCATCAAAGTATGTTTTCACCTTGTTTCAATTAACGCCGCATACTACAATTTTGAATGCTTTCGACACCAACTATATAAGAGTAAGTGATGCCACCTGTCTTTAACATCGCACCTATAAATTTAGCGGCATAATAGCCAAAGTAAGTTAAGTATAAAGTCTTATAATGACGCCACTAGTCTTGTTGCTGCTATTCATCAAGGCCAATGAGGTTTCTTTTGCATTGTTTTAGGCAATGATGTCGTGTGTCATTGTTGTCGTGACTCTTGGTATCGACGTTGGAGTTTAAAGATCATATTGCTAAGTTTATATGCCTTCTTAAAATTTTGTTTTACTAGGTGGATAACCTATAGCACATGCAAGTCGACAACATCATTTTCGATATGAAATTTTATACTTAGAAGAATTTATGTTTTTGTTTTCGACCTTGGATATAGGTCGACTTGTTTTAATGCCGAAATTGTTCAATATTATCTTAACAAGCGACGACAAGCTATAAGTTTTATGATTTCGACATTATTCATTAGGGGTACCAATGTATTTTACTTAATGAATTTCGATACTAATCATTGGGGGTATCAATGTATCTTCACATTATAGACATCATGCACGTACTTTGGATCATGCACGGACCCTCGGCCAGTCAATTAATACCTTATCCAAAAGCGGACCCCTGTCGAGATACCATAATGGAATCTCTCATGTCACTTAATACTTCCTTATTTGGAAACGGACCCTTAATCAGTCACTTAATACCTCATCCAGAAGCGGATCCCTGTCGAGATACCACTTAACGTAACCGCTTGGCCATTTAATACTTTATTTGGAGAAAAGAGGCGGGTCCTCAAACAACCACTTAATACCTCAAGACCCTGAAGCAGACCCCTCGTACTATAGCCCAAACTCATAATGATATCTCACATTAGTTCGACTATTCGTAGGAACTGATAGCCAGATTAGCTGGGCAGATTCTCCTATAAAATTTGGGACTAACTTGGTGTCATTATAAATTCAAAACAATTGTTATTCTATGAAGGTATTTCCTCATATGTAAAAACATCATGTACTCATTCCAACACAAAAGTTTTACGTTTTTCCCCATACCGGGAAAAGGCCCAATAAATCTGGTGCCTACTTTCCAACTATCCAAAACGTATGACCTTCACACGCTGCCTAATCAATTCTGACTTTTCAAAGTCTCGCAATACAAATTTGGTCCTAGTAGAATTTGTTGGTGGTTTCCCACCCATAATTTTGCGATTTGCATAGCCTCTCAAAAAAATGCTTCAAGGGTGCCAAAGCAATCATCTATTGATGACTACAATTCTACGCGAATTCTACAAAGGGTAAGCGCTACTCCTATGGTCCTCCAAAATCCAAGATGCAATGCTATCAACAAATCCTCCAAGTTCCCATCCATTCGTTCAGTTTGTCCGTCGATCTTCAGTTGGTAAGCGATGCTCAAATTCAACGAAGTCCCTAAAGCTAGTTCCTAAAGCTAACTAGCAAACTCCTCCAAAATTTACTAGTAAACTAAGGGTCCTTATCACTAACGATGCAAAGTGCAACTCCATAAAGCTGTGTTGGAGTGTTGTGGTTCCATTGCTTATAACGGGAAATTTCTGCCACCTTCTTCTTAATCCTTTATCAATAGGAAATTCCATTCTCGTTCCTTTATGTTTTCTCTTTTCCTTGCATGGTGGCATTTTGTAAACTAAATCCCTTGTGTTTCCCAAAATCTAAAGTTTTGGGATTGAAACATTTACTCAAAGTAGGCTGCTAACCTAATTTCCTCATTAACTTCCAGTTTTACCTATGGTCTATCTCTAGTTAAGTGTTCTCATAAAATTTCCTTATTTACTTTGCTTCCCAACATATATCAAGTGGGTTAAATCTCATTCATAAAGTCTACATAAGAAAAAAAATGGGGATATATCTTATACCACATCATTCACTTTTCCATTAACTAAGAAAGACAACTAGCGACTATAATCCAAGAACTTCAAAAGAAAATTTTACTGGAAGTTGCCATTTATTATCAGTTAATATAAATGGTATTGAGGTCCTAACATTCCTTTCTAAATTAAGATGGGTTATTTTTAATATTTCATTCCATTGCTACCCATTTCTTTATTTCCCTTTTTCATTCTATAATAAATTCGGTCCATTCATTGCTTCAATCAATATATCCATTGTAGTTGATCATCACTCATCAAAATTGGACCATTTCCAATTAATCCTTCTTCAGGTTACCAAAATCCATTCATTACACAAATTTATTTCTTCCATAAATGTCATATCAAGTTTCCTTAATCAGTCCTTATTAGATTACTTTTTTTCCTCATTAATCACAAATTTATTGCCCGTGAAATTTGTAATTAATGTCCATAAATCGTAATCCGTCAATTACTAACTAACGCGCATATCATCGTAACCTATGTTATATATATAATATATATATACATACATACATTTTTTTTTGAAATGGGTAAGAATTTTATTTAGGCATTTCAGCCCAGAACGTTAGCCCAAACTGGCCCATTCCAATATACTTGCAAAACCAAAATTCCACTAACAACAAGTAAACTAACACTTTCCAGAAATAACACGACTTCCTTTTCTTCCTCATTCGAGCTCGCAAAGTCATGGCGGTTGAGACAAATAGCTCGTACTTGGGTTTCCTACCAATGGAGAGCATAGATCCACACTTGCAGTTCGAATTACGTCTCGTCCCAGCTTGGTAAGTGGGCAGTTTTTAATTCTCCTTTGTACTAGATGCACATACATAAATATACATATAAATACTTACATACATACATACATACATACATACATACATACATATATATATATATATATATATTCTTGTTGTTTAGCATAGTTGTATGATATCTATATCTAATTACTAATTCTACAACTAGAATACTCATTTTCATATTTTAATTTATCGAAGCTATCATTCCAAAAAGATTACCGTCATAAATTAACCACAATTGAGATTATTGCTTTGTTTGAAATTACAAGGAATTATTTCTTTTCTAAAATAGATAGTCTAAACTATAGAAAATAATATCCATCTCTTACACATCTCTTTCCTTTTTAGTGTATTTCTTGTTACTTTAAACAACGTACTTTTGGGAATTGGATAATTTATGGAAAATACATGGAAACTGCTCCAAAATTAAAATATACAAATTCATATTCTATGGGCAATCTAATTCACAATCCAATTACACTTCTGGAATATCCTTACACTTTACCAACTTCTTCAAATTGAGGTTTGTGACTGACTTCAAATTTCCAGAGCAAGTTGTACATTCTATTTCTATTTATTCATATCCTAAAAACCTTAGTCTATCCTACCAGGTCATGATCCGTATCTACTCCATAAAAGTTATAAAATAATAACTTTTGCACACAAAATAGAATGAGTTCATACAAATAAACTTATTTAAAAATAAACATTTATTACTACATTTCTTGCAATACTCAAAACATGAAATATCAAATTCAATATCTCCATCTTTGAAAATTAAACTTTAAAAACCTTTATCAAAGATTCAAAATTCCTTTGTTCCAAATAGGAATAAAATAATCTCCCATTTTAAAATTTTCCTTATCAAAACTTTTTCACTTAAAAGTTATACTTTCTAATTTATGGCATTCAAAATTTTCTTGGTTTTAAAAAACGAACTTATGAAAAACTTTCATTTCGATAGCTTACTAAAATAAGGATTCACTCCTTTTTGAAAATAGGATTTTTAACACAAAAGATTCAAAACTTAATTATCTTTCGAAAATAATATGTTGGACCATTTTTGTTTCAAAAAGTTTTCTAGCTATAAGGATTATCGTTTACAAAATAGTAAATTTTCCATAATTATCATTTCAAAATAACAGTTATTTCCTTCTAAAGCGTACAATAACATTTATTACCTTATCACTCAAAATATACTGTTATTTGACGAAATATATCTCGTAACTTTGCTCGAAAACTCTTAAAATCTCTTGCAACAATTCTCTTTATCAAATCTAATAATATTACTATTCAAATAACTTTTGTATTCAAATTAGGAAAACCATATAAAATTCTCATCTTTACATAAATGCTTCTCCTTATACAAAAACATCTAACTTATTTATCAATCATCATTTAAATCCAATCAATGGTCAAAGATACCTTTTACAACTTTATGCGATAGAAAAATAGATGGAGTAGACAAAGGTAACCCCTACCTTATTCAATTACTCTTTCAATATCTCATCTACCAGAATTCACAATTCTATTATTACCTAAATTCTAGCCATTATTGTATAAATTACCTTATACGGGAAAGTCCCTCCTACCTATCCTATCGGACATTCCTTTCGTTCTATTTTCTATCTTTTGTTCCAAAATATGTGTTATTCCTATTTATAAACCCATAAAAAGAGTTATAATAAAAGAACTTTTAGATTTATAAACAAGGAAAAATAGAAGAATCAAAGAACCAAAAATTGAAATCTTTTTAACCAAATTAAAAATTAACAAATGAAAACTTTTCAAGTCATTAATTTACAATTAAAACCATCCACCATTTTGTCTTTAAAGAAATTCACCGCTTTTAAAAATTGCATTACCTTACCCAACCTTTCTAAAACTAATAGTGGTATATTTCTAATGTTATCTAAAATCATATTCTTATTTCCAAAAATTTCCAACTTATACAATCTATAAGAAGTTATAGACGAAGGAACTATCAAATTTATTGCATAAGAGATATAACATAGAAAAATAGAAGAATACAAAAACAAGGAATTTGAAAGCTTTTCTAATTCAATCAAATTTTAAATTGAGATGTTAATAAATGGAAACTCAACTTCTCAAGTCAACAAATTTGTAAATTAAAATCACCTGCCAAAAATGTTTCACCACCTTTTTAGATTTACAACCTCTTTTCAAACTTTTTACAATACAAACGGTGATATAATTTAAAAGTCGTCTAAGTTCACTTTTTACTAAAAATTTCTAACTCATAAGATTTTCATTTTAAAATCTTTTGAACGGTATTTTTAAAATTTTCAAGGGGTTTTCAAAGAAACTTTTTAATCAAATTATGTCCTAAGAGGTAGGATTAAAATTTGTTCTTTCCTTTAAACCTTTCCATCTACGATTACCCCTATTATTAAATATGTCTATAGGGTCTACAATGATAAGGAAGACTAGGTCCTATCGAGGAGTCGATTACTATCTAGCTTTTAGGGCACTTCCATAAGTTGAGGTCATGCTCTCCTTAGTTTGCTCCTAAAGATATGATCTTCGCTCCATAGGTAATCGGAGTAGGAGTATAAATTATCTCTATTTATTCTTCCAACTCATACTCGCATCGTTCATCCTTTTAGAATATGGTCGCAACTATTTTTTTATATAGTTAGAATCTATAAAGTTAGACATAAATTCAAAAATATATACATATATATAGTAAGATTTTTGAAAAACACCTTTCAAAAATAACAAATACGTCTCTCATACATATAGTTTTCCCCGTTGATCGGGTAACCTAAGCTCTAATACCAAATGTAACAACCAAATGTCACCCCTTAAAGGGCGTGGCTACAAATGATAACCCCGGACTTTCTTGTTTTACGGCCAGCCTCTCGACTATCAACCAACCCACATTATCGAGACATGTAAGGGCAAGAGACAAAGCTTCACCACCATTCACAATGCAAGAACCCCCCATCACATAAGCATAAACATGCCAACAAGGTCAGGTGCCTCAATTTTTACCTTTTCAGTATTTGGGCAGTCTATTTGAAAATTAGAATATGTCTATGGACATAAAACCATTTAATAATTCTTATAAGAAAAGGAGGCGGGTCCTTAATCAACCAGTTAATACCTTCCATTACAGAAGTAGGTTTTCCAAATCCCACGTCATAAATAGCTACCAACGCAAAGAGATAGTACCTAAGCCACTTAATACCTTTTATTGGAAAATAGAAAGACTTTGGTCATTTAATCCCTTAATTAAGGTAGACCCCATCATTTAATACCACTTCCAAGGCGTGCTCCTCTATGGTAACTATCTAGCTAGCATCATATGGAATATCTCAAGTCACTTAATACTTCTTTATTTGGAAATGCTAACCCTCAGTCAGTCACTTAATACCTTATCTAGAAGCGGATCCCTATCGAGATACCACAATGGATTCTCTCAAGTCACTTAATACTTCCTTATTTGGAAAGGCGGATCCTCAATCAGTCACTTAATACCTTATCCATAAGCGGATCCCTGTCGAGATATCACCTAACGTAACCCCTTGACCATTTAATACTTCATTTGGGGAAACGAGGCAGATCCTCAAACAACCACTTAATACCTCAAGACCCCGAAACAGGCCCCTCATACCATGGCCCATACTCATAATGACGTCTCACATTAGTCCGACTATCAGTAGGAACTGGTAGCCAGATTAGCTGGGTAGTTTTCACTGTAGAATTTTGTACTAACCTCGTGCCATTATAAATATTTATCATAAAGATATCTCACATCAATAGGAATTGTACACAACTGTTGGTAGCCTCAATATGAAGGGCAGACTTCCGTCATGTAACTCTATTGACCTCGCATCCTTATGACTTAGGTGTAAATTAAATATACTCCATATATATAATAATACTCGTCTCACCGCTTTATAAATAAGGCCTTATAAGGGATCTTCCTTATTACGCCTTAGAATAATAATTAGGCTATATATAAGAGCTTCCACTTATTTTCTCCCAACAATCAATTACATTCCTAATGGGAAAAATAAATGAAAATAAATACCTAATTAGCTACGCCATATATGCAATAATTATATGTTAATTACGCTAGTAGAGATAAATAAATATTCGCGCCTAATGAACTCTACATGCACGGATTTTACACCCTAAACTAGCTTTAAATGTCAATTCCCTAACCAACACTATATTACAAGTATTTTTTCTTTAAATTCCCAAGATTTCAACATACCAAAATAAGAGATTCTAATATCCAAAATAGGAAATAAATATTCATAACAAAAACTGCAATAACAGACTTGTAAATAAAATAGAAACTTAATTTATTATTCCAATTCAATGGAATATCCTAAATAATAGGAATTGCAACCTAAATTCCATATTCCATTCAACTTCTCTTTTACAAACAAATAGATAAGAATAAGTGGTGTAAACTACGAATAGAATTCGTAATCTAAACCCCTTATTTCATTGAAGAATCACAATTTGAACCAAAGAAGAAGGAGAAGTGGAAAGACTATGAAATTATGTAAAATTGCATAAACGAAACAGATTCCATCAAATTAATGTAAATAATTGAGAATCTCAACATAGAATTTACATTTCGAAATAAAAAGGAATTTTGGGAGATTTTATCTATCGTATTTTCACAATCCCAAAATCCCTTAGGTATATTCAAATCAAAAAAGAGATATGCTAAAATTTACTGAAAAAGAAATACTAAGGTTTCCACTCACATAATAGCCTTAGCTTCGCCTTCCTTGGGTTTGCATGCCTTAATCTCTTCCAAAATATCTCTCTTTTGAGGTATACACACACAGTAGGAAAGAGGTATATATATTTATTATATATGGAATAGTTGGAGGAGAATAGAATAAGAATTGGTTGGAGGAAGAAGAAATAAATAGAAAATAGATTGGATTCTTACCTGAATTCTCTATGAAGTTTCTAAATCTAATTTGGAGAGAAAACAATGGAAGAGTTTCGCTGAATTCCCAAAAATATTTGTAAATTAAAAGTGAGAGTTTAGGGTCTTATTCATAGTGGTTAGAACGTATCAGAACCGTGGGATGAAAATAGTTTTAGAACTAAGAAATTTGGATAACTCGTATACACAAAACCCTAGCCCCCACCCCAATTTTCATGACAAACCGGTCGATCGTCCCCCATCTACTGATCGACTGCTAGGGTCGACCTGTCCGAATCAAAGGGGTCGACCAGTTCGTCCTTTTAGGGAATGTTTTTATCCCGTTACTTTTTATTAAATTTTATACCTTATTTAAATCCAATGTTAATTATTAATTAAACGTTTCCTTAACCTCCAATTAATTCTATGTTAATTTTTGAAATTTCAAACCCTAAATTTAGATATTCATTTGAATTTGAATTCTAACTAAATTAATTTAAATTTGAATACATCAAAAGACCATAACTTCTTCATTTGAGCTTCATTTTCAGCATATTATATATGGAAACAGAATAGAATTTCACTATGAACGCAATAGAATAACTTTCGTGGTCAAATTCCAACTTTTATAAAATTCACATATTCAACCCTATTATATTTAATTCAATCTGATCCATTTAATTATGGTTCATTTTTCGGGGTGTTACAGGAGCTCATGATTCTTCATGAGGCACACTACGTCTAGTAATAAATTTTAACCCTCTTTTATAAATATATATATATATATTCTTCTCCTTTACACTCACTATATCATCCATTGACTATGGGAACATAATCAAAATCAAGTGTGGAGGGAGTTCTCATGTTTATTTTGATTTCACATGGTTTGATTTTTGCATTTCCTTTCCCTTTCCTTCAAAAAAATTGCATATTAATTTAATTTTGAATAGGTACGATTAAGTACGCATATAGTTTTGGTCATTATGTTAAATATTTTGGGAAATTACTTGTCTTGATGAATAATAAAAAGAAAAGTTTAAATTACAAGAAACTATGGTGTAACTTGTATATAGAGCGATTCATAGGTGATGATTATGAAGTCTATTCTAAATTATTGTCTTTGTTTAAAGAGTGGTTGATTTATTGTACATGCGCTAACACTTTTAATCTTTAAAGTTAAGTGGTGCTAAGATGATTTTGCATAACTCACTCTCCTTAAAAAAAACCAAGAGTAAGGTGTATACACATAAGTGTGTATACCCACAATGCTCTGTACTACTCCTACATAAGCCCACAAGGCTGTGCATGGATAGTATATCTAGCCTCAGTATCCTAAGTTAGGTGTATGCATATTTAAAAAAAAGTAATAATAATAAACACCTAGAGTCAGGTGTCCGTACATAAGTGTGTACTCTCTTCATGCTCTATACTCTTCTCACATAAACCCGAAAGGCAATGCATGGACGGTATATCTGGCCTCAGTATTCCAAGTTAGGTGTATGTAAATAATAATAATAATTATTATTATTTTACAAATAGAGAGAGTATGCAATTGAAACTCAAGCATTATCCTGACTTTACTGATTTAACTTGTTATACAAAAAGAAATGAAGGTACCACTTTGCAAACTTTGATAATCAATTGAAGAATTTATTTCATAATTACACTATATTATCAACCGAAACAACTAGCCAAGCTAGAGTCCAAATGTAATGATAACTTAATTTTTGTTGGAATTTTTTATTAGTAAAAAACTGAAATTTCCTGATAATGACTGAAACTTATATATTACTATCTCATGTCAATTTAAAAGTAAATTCTTCATTTTGTAAATAGTACTTGCACTCATATCTTTCGCATTAGGAACTTTGCATACTACATCTGGATTTTGTGGTTTGTTCCCGTTGAAAACCCTGACGAGACAACACTTGTCATACTAGGGACACCTAGAGGTTTAACGGCTTATTGCATTGTAACAACCCGCATATTTATCGATTTTATATTTAAATATTTTATTTAAATATTTCATCGTTAGTCGGATTTTAGTCCGAAAAAGCTACTTTTTGCAAACAGTCGAATTAGGACTCGAGACCACCTCCATTGAGTTCAAAATGTCGTTTGCGATCTTTTTGAGTATAAGCTTCGATATATTTGGAGTTAGTGGAATTTGGCCACTTTTTCACTTAGGGCTTTGGGTTGGGTTTCAGCCCAATAACCCCACTTAACCTCCTACCTCTCTAACTCTTCATCCATTCACTCCCATTTCATTTCATTCCCTCAAGCAAACTGAAAATGGTGGAGAGGAAGAGGAATTAGAAATTACAAAACCCTAGTTCCATTTGCAAACTCTTGTTCTAGCTCCAAATTCAAAGAGAACCCATTGGTAAGCTTCATCTCCTTCTTCTCCAACACATTCTCTCTTCAATTTCAGTTTATTCCTAAACCTAACTTTGGGAATGTCCTTCTTTTAAGCTTTGATTCAAGCTTGTTGTGTTGGAATTGAAGAGTGATTGCCATTGCCGTTGCTTTCAAAGCTTCTTCTTCATTTGTTTGGGTTCAAAGGTGAGATTTTTATCTCACATCTAAGTCAATAATTATCTTCGATTGTTAGGTATGAATTCCTAACACTTATCCTTGTGCAATTCCTGAGTCGTTGTGGCTCGACCGATCGTCATCGATGTCGTTTGGCCATTTTTTGGCCTAGGTTCAGGGAATGCCCTGAATAACAGTTTCAGCCGTCTGAACGTATGGTTCAGACGTCTGAATGGAATACTGGGAATTTTCTTCTCCCAGCATTCAGACGTCTGAATCAAAATTTCAGACGTCTGAATTGGTTCGTTTTGAACCAGAAAAGGAATAGGCTAAAAAGTGCCTATTTCAGACGTCTGAAATCTAGGATTCAGACGTCTGAATTCTGTTCTGGAAAATAGTTTATTTTCCAGATTCAGACGTCTGAATTCTTGATCTCAGACGTCTGAATCTGCTGTGTTTTGCCTAGTT
Source organism: Allium fistulosum (assembly GCA_030737815.1). Classification (NCBI taxonomy): domain Eukaryota; kingdom Viridiplantae; phylum Streptophyta; class Magnoliopsida; order Asparagales; family Amaryllidaceae; genus Allium; species Allium fistulosum. The sequence goes on from CM060902.1 coordinate 245,918,291, forward strand.
GTTTTTTTAGCTTGAATATCCAACTCTAATCAAGTCGGGTTGATTCCCTTTTTGTTGTTATCATTTATTATCGGCCACTTTGTTAAGTCGCCCGCCTTTTTAAACTTAGGTCGCTTGTCTTCACTAAGTCGTACCGTTTTGACGGGGCGCTGCCCCGCACCCCGCCGTGGGCGCTGCCCCCTGGACCCCCGCGACCTGACCGGGCAGGTCGAACCCCCTATAACTCTGCGTAGGCAATCTTATCCGAAAACCATTCAACGGAACTTCTTACTTTGATGGTTTTGGGAATTGATTTATTTGGATTTTATTCACGTCTTCGAATGTGAAATTTTATAATTGATTGTTTCTACAATCACTTCTATGACTTGTCACTTTAAAAATATAAAGGTTTCAATACTAGTAGTAAATATCAAAACTCTTTCATCAAAATGATTTCAACTCTATTTTCAATATCAACTCGTTTATAAAACTGTTTTCCAATCTACTAGTATATACAAACCTTTACCTCATTCGTATGAGAAAATATAATTAAACGGCTTAGCAAAACAAGTGGTATGAAACGCTTGCGTTTACTTCGTCGGTTAATTTATGGACTTGTTTGATTGAATCTCTTGTGACAATTTTCTAGTGCAGATCTACAATTTGTTCGTAAATATTTGAGTTAAGCAAGTGGTTATGGGACATGAAGCTAAACTCTTATATTTACTAGCTTAGTGTAATCGACACTTCCTTATGGTCATGATGATCATTCTTGTGATTTAGACTAGTGATTGAGCGACGTCTCTTTGTCCATGTGAAGGACTGTACTTCATTTTATTGAGCTTCGACTCAATCAGGAGGAGCTTCGGCTCAAAGTCCGCAATGGGGGACTATACCCAGTCAGGAGGAGCTTCGGCTCAATCAGGAGGAGCTTCGGCTCAAAGTCCGCAATGGGGGACTATACCCAGTCAGGAGGAGCTTCGGCTCAATCAGGAGGAGCTTCGGCTCAAAGTCCGCAATGGGGGACTATACCCAGTCAGGAGGAGCTTCGGCTCAATCAGGAGGAGCTTCGGCTCAAAGTCCGCAATGGGGGACTATACCCAGTCAGGAGGAGCTTCGGCTCAATCAGGAGGAGCTTCGGCTCAAAGTCCGCAATGGGGGACTATACCCAGTCAGGAGGAGCTCCGGCTCATTTTTATAGGATTGGCCATCCTCTTTTATTGTGATTTCTGGATTTCTAATTGATGATTTCTGGAATTTATATTTCACCAGCTTTTACGATTGACATTGATGAGTATGTCATTTATTGTGGCTTGGTGAATTAAATTAAGAATATGACATTCTTTTCCCTGTTTTGAGACTATTGAGATATTGTATGACTTTTGTGGGATTTCTAATGTATACTTTTCATAGTATGACACCTTTTTGTTATCATACGTTCTATTATAATATCTCATATTCTATCTCATTTTATCTGATAATTATAGCTAGACTGATCCGTTTATTATTTTCTTCTTAAATAATACTCGGGTCAGACTGAGATTTTACAGGTGCTTCCTCATGACTTCCTATCTGGAGCCATCATCTGACTTTTGGCTAACTACTCTAGTTTAGTAGTTTTTTTGTTTGTATACATTTGAGATTAGACTCCTTGATGTATACATTTTCTATTATCTGGCACTTGTATCTATTCTTTTGTATTATCGTGGATCTTTCTGACCACTACTCTGATGTACACTTTCATGTGTTGTATATTTATTCATATCTATTTCCGCCTCTGTGATATGAATTGTCTGTGACTGATTTATGTTATGTTTATTTCTATATTTGTTTCCGAAGATTATATATATAGCCACCGTGTGATAGCTTTGAGTTTGTATCGGTATGTCGGATTTCCTCCTTAAATGATATGCATTCTATACTATCTGACATATCGGTGCTCGCACAAAGAAGTTACATGGATGGTCGCTCCTCAACAGCCTTATTCTCCGCGCTAGTTGACAGCATTACCCCGTAGTGTTCTTGGCTAGCGTGGGTATAGAGGTGGGGCGTCACATGCATACTCTCAATGCAATCGTGTTCCCTATGAAAGTGGACTTATCGTAGTTTTACTTGTTTCTAGGACGAATAAAAAGATAAGTATGGGGTTATTTGATGTGCATGTAAAATTGTATTTTTTTACTCTCATACTTAATCTTCTTCTATTAAAATAAATGACATATTAGGGTATTTTTACATGTTTTGACCAAAATATGAAAGTGTTTTTTTAATCATCATTCATTCATCTACATTTGGGTAAAACGGTAATTTTGTGTGTATGCATTAATTTTGAGAAACTTTATTTGCACATTTTTATTTTGTAGGAAATTGAGTGCAAATTGGAAGAAGCTTTACATATGTATGCATGCACAAGTCTTGGAAGCCAAAAGAAGGAAGAAAAAAGAATTAATTTTTCATGGAGGAGCCCACTTACCCACTTGCAAAAGGACCGTAACTAAAAGCAAATGCCCATGTTAGTGGGGATTAATTTATCATTAATGATTACTTGGATGCCACATAAAGTGAATGGTAGTTTTGATAGCACCCTAAAATATATTAGGGTTTTAAACTTGTATAAACACCTTCTTATATTTCATGAAAGGAGGCATGTGGTTGTACCACAAAATAGAAATAAAAAACTTTTCTCTTCTTTAGTTTAATGCCTTCTTAGCCTTTACTTTATGCAACTTTGTTTCATGATCTCTCTTTTTATGTTCTTTTATTTCATGCTTCTCTTTTATTTCATGCAAGTAGATTAGATTTATTTTATGCAAATTAGTGTTGATTTATTTTTTATGCAATTAATTAGCACTCTTTCTCTATAATTAGCGTTTCCTTTCTTTTTGTTAATGTTGAAATTCACTTTTGTTGAAATGAATTCAAGGATGAGAGGCTAAACCCCTTCAATTTAGAGGTAATGAAGCTCTTATGAATCATGTAAATTCAACATAATGGTTTTGTTTATATTCTCTTGTTTTTATGATTAATGTAACTTTAGATGTAGATGGATATTTGATGTTTATAAATGAATTTGATAGCCTATGTTATTAAACACAAACTATACTTAATCAAATGTAGACTCAAGTTACATTTTCATTTAGTTATCTGATTTTGGTAATGAAGTTAAAAGTAGAATTGAAATTTGATGTTCTATGTTACTTGATCAAAGATGGTAAATAGATCATGCTTAAAATAGACTTTAGTTCTAACTTCATAATCATTTTCATGAGATTTGATAAGTGGGTTTGGTTGATGGATTAAAATTTGATAGTTTATGTTGTTTCATTCAATGTCGACACAAATAAGCCTTACTTAAAATCAATACATTAACTAATTCCACTTAGATTAAAATGAGAGATTATAAATTTATTATGTGTTGATTTATATGAATTTGAGAGTGAATTTATCTTCAAATTGCTTTTTAATCTCATTACTTTTATTCTCATTTTACTGTAGTTTTTCTATATAAAAATTTAGTTGAAAATATTTTCAAAACATTTGAAATAGTTTGATTGAATAATTTGAAATACTTACTTTCCTTGTCGATCGACATGTATTTGCATACGTACTACAATTGTACGTCGTGCGCTTGTGATATTTTATTATGACAAAATTTCGGTTGTTTTCTAATCGATAGAAAAAACCATTCTGAATCAAATCATGGCTTTGTTAGCTGTATCTTCGATTTCATCCAGTCTCTTCATATATTTATCTTTGACATACTTATAGTCCTCAAATAATTTTTTAGCTTTGGAATTATAGTCGTTATTTAATGCCTTGAAATCGAGACCATGGTCCTTCTTTAGCTTCTTTATTTCATCAGAATGAACGCTCGTGGGTTTCTCGATCTCCTCAGCTTGGGACCACTCCAACACCTATAGCACTTCCTGATGCGTTTTATCTTTTTCATGCAACTATATCTCAAACTCAAAAATCTTTAAATTTTGATCAACGTTTTTACTACCATCTCCTTACCAGCCTTAATCACTTTTTGCATGAAACTATGATAGCATATTCACACCTCTATGTCCATCCTCGAGAAGGTCACTCACGTCAGTAAAAGAGGTAGCAGGGGAATCAGCAAGTAAGCGGGGTATGGGATCCTTGTGCTGGTATGGTTGCTGAAATTCGTCATAGTTAGGATCACTAGGATCGGTAATGATACATACTAGTCTCTTCCTTGTCTTTCCCCTTCTCCTTATCTTTGGAGGTAGTCCTCGAGGTAGAATTCTTCTTTACAATTATGATCCCCCCTCGTTTTTCAACCTTCACTTGCAGCTTGGATGTTTCTGACTCCAAAAGGGTAAAAGCTGATGCCTTTGGAGATTTGGATGGATGAGAAGGTGTCCTTGATCCTGACTTACTAGGAGAGTGAGACCTCTGTGGAGAACTATCATGTTGTTCCTGACCATTATTGTCCTCAGCCGGGTGATAGGATATCATCTCCCTTGTCTTGAGTTCTATTGCTAGCTACACGAGGCCGAATGATGAGGCGGCCTTTTTAACATCCGCCAGAGGGACATCCTGTTTCAACTGCTTAAATTTGGATTGAATCTTGCTTCGCCTTGAACTCGTGCTCCCTACGAAGATTACAAGAATATAGATTTAAATTCTACTACAACTAAGAAACCCCATAAGTAAAACATAGGAAAAGTCAGCGTATGTGATGAGTGCACGGTGTTTAAACGAACCCTTAGGGTCCTCGTGCATTTCTAGCTATTGTTGAATCTCCTCTATTGAGGTAGAGTCCCCATAAGCAATTCCCAAATCCGGGTCACATAAATAGTAAAAAAACGGTGATGTCCTTTAGGATAAACTCCTTTTGGTCCTCCTATCCAAAGGTTTTGCGTAGGGCCTCCTCAACAACAAGATTGGATAAGGAATTGAGGCCAATCTACCTGGAAGAATGGGCTTCTCAGAAGTTGTGGTATCGCGGTCAAGAGAATACAGACTCTTCCCCTAAATAATCTTATTACCAACATCGTCATCCTCCCACTCCTTTATGGATGTTAACCGACCACTTACATGATGCTAAATCCTAAAAGAAACTAACTTTGACCCTATGGCTTCTGTGTGCACTACAGGGTCAGTACCAGGTGGGGCCGACGTCAAATTAACACCGCGGGCAAAGGGTTAAGAAGTATGTCCTACACTTGTCTCACCCACCTTAGAGGTTTTCCCTCTCCCATGATTTGTAGGATTATTTGTAGAGGGAACTCTATCTTTCCCAACCGAGCACCTATCGGCCTTCAACACGAGATGTCTAAGATTTTCATCCATCACGAGATGGGGAACCTTTCTGAAGTCCACCAGAATTTTTTTTCGATTCTCCAACATCTCTTTCAAGTCATCACCCGCAATAGCTTTTTTCAAAAATAAGGAAATGATTAAAGAATGGTTCAATGGTCGAAATAAAATTTTCCCAAGTAAGAATGAACATGAACAAATGGTTAAAGCGACCTACATCCTGAATGCCATTGATGGAAGCATGGAGAAGTATCCTGAATAAAGAAGTAATCCTTCTTAAACATGTTCTAATTCAAATAGAGATCTTCCACAGGTTTAAATCTACTGCCCAACTCAAGGTAAAGAAAGTGAGAGTTCTCTGCCTTACTCTCTTAATAGCATATAAGAACCTAATTTGCCCATGCATGGAGGAACCTGAAGCTCCCATATAAAGATGACATAAAGGCTAGTAAGAATTGCGTAGCCATTCGGTTGAAGCTAAAATAGGAAGGTTGGGCTCTTGCTATACAGTGATACTTTAATAGACCATATATCCTTCAAGAAGAGCGTAAGCCCATTGATCAGGGGTCAGCGGTAGCATACCAACTGGCAATCTATGAGCGGCCGCTATAGTATCCGACTGCCGAGAAGTCAAAGTAGAAGCTACCGACTTAATGGGGTCCACCAGCATCTGTAAAGAACCATATCCATGAACTAAGGAATGAGCAGAGTTGAGCTGACTGACCCTATGTCTTAGTGGTATCGGGTCAGTAGGGATGGAGCTTGATCTCCAACAGCGCTAGATGAGCGAATGTGGCAGTGACTCGAAATGCCTGTCTAATATATGAAAATGTCTCATGTAGTGCCTTGAATATGATTTGAGTTTGTATGCATGTGTGTATCTAAAGAAAAAGAAAACCACTCTAGAATCCCTGTATGTTTTGGCCCGATAATCAACTTGTAAGCAACCTACAACCCTTCATATTTTTCTAAGTATCTTAACCGGAAATTTCACTTGCCGAACCAAGCATGTTGACCCTTTAGAGGTCCCGAGTATAGGAACAAGATTATACGGCTAAAGATGTTAGCCTAAAAACCATAATTCTCTTTGGTTCATTAGTTTTAAGACATAAACCCTTCAATCGGACCCATCGCGACATGACGATAAAGAAAAAACAACATCTTAATTCCAAGCTACTCCAAAAAATAAGTAACGATCAAGGGGTCTAACAAGCATGGCTTCGCAGATGCCAAATCGCCTCTATTTAGAAAAAACCCATCGCCAACCAAAGACTAACATTTGGAAGCTCAAGGGATTAGTAGACACTCATTGTGGAAAAGGCCAAGGCAAACTAAGATATTAAGCATATAATGGTTCTTCGGAAACCACCAAAGAAACCCCTTTTTTCCTTCCTTTTGTTGCCGAACACTGAGCAATGGGGAATAAGGAAAATTGACAATAGATGTAATGATTTAAACATTAAATTAGCAAAGAAAGTGTTATACCTATGTAAATTGCAGAATAAGTGGTGGAAAATCGAAGTTATGTGTGTTTGGTAACGATTCCGGACTTCTGGCACACTTGGGAGACGTACAGGTGCAAAAATTGGAAGTAATAGGTGTTTGTACCAAAATTAGGCACAACACTCTTCGGAAGCGTTTGAAGCGATAAAATGAAGAAAGTAAATGTAAAAAGAGGATTATCTAACAAACACTCCAAACAATAATCAGAAAAACGACAAAAGAATGCAGAGATTTAGAGTGGTTCGGCATGTTGCCTACGTTCACTATGAAATGATTGACTTTTATTAACTTTTGCTTGCTGGTTACAGCGGATTACAATAGTAAATTTCGAGTACAATAGTGATTTTTGAGTACAACAATGATTTCGGCAGAGTATGGACGTAGGAGAGCCAAAAAGTCCCTTTTCTGTAGGTTTCGGGCTGCTATTTATAGGCGTAGGCTGCAAATATCTCGCTCAGATCTCGGGAGACCTCTTCTTGCACGTGGGTGGGCCCACGCAATCGATCTCATGTGGTGTGCACTCGATCTGTGATTGATACGAATGAATTTTGTATCAATCGAAATTTGGTCCAATCGAGTCGAGATCGATCATGAACATTCTTGAGGATGTACGCAAGCTCCTGTGAAAATTTGGTGGCATTTGGACTTGTAAATTTTGAGTTATGATCGATGCAAGTTTGAATTTATTAAAGGTTGTTTCCTTCGTATCGGTGTCGTTCATATCGCTCTGTTCGTATCGATCCGAGCACATGCCAGCATGTTGACGTGGCGCTAACTCCTCGGATCAATCCACTTTTCGTGCCGTGTGACTGAGTCTTTCATAAGAATGTAACTTGTTTGTATCGATCCAGTTGAGTCATGTTCGCATCGATCGCAACTGTTCTGTTCTTATCGATTGTCTTCGCTCTGTTCATATCGATTGATTGCATCTCACTTCGTATCGATTGCTGAGGGCTGTTTCGTATCGTTCGTTCGATGTTTCATTCGTATCGATCGTTAATCGATCGATACGAATTGACTCCAATTGATGGATTCGAAGTCGAACCAGGCCAAGTGAACATGAAGTTGGGTGTACGTGATGGATACGAACAGATGGATACAGATGGAGGCGAACAGATGGATGCGAACAGATGGATGCGAACAGATGGATACGAATGAATTGATTCCCTTGGTTTGCATCGATCATATCTTGAGCATACGAACTCGAATTGACTTGAAATTTGGAACGTTGGCTTCCATAGCCTTGCATTCCGTGTCATGTTAATTGTAGCTTGATCCGGACTTGGACAAAATTCATCGATATTCATAGTGAGCCTGCATATAACCGATCTTCGGGGCGAACTGTCCTCGGTTTCCAGTTAAGTTTTTGGTGTCACGGCCTTGCCAAAAGGCGGGATAACATTTTGCCTTCCAAAGTACGTCTTGTGAGAGCATGACGTGCTTTGAAAAGTTGCAATCTTCATCCTGAACAGTTTTATCCGACTTGTTTGAATGGTTGTTGTCTTTTCGTCGAAAGATGTAACCTTTGATTGATTCTTCAGTAATATGAATTGTTGGCTGCCAATTGTTGTACTATTCACTGTTGTAACTGTCACCAGACGAGTATTCAATTCCTATGAATTTTTAAAAAATTGGATGTTAGTTCGTTATACATGAATGTATGTTAACCTGACTCTCGTTAACGTTCGCACGTTCACGAGTCGTTGTCATTTTTTTCAATTTTTTCTTTTGTATCGAATTTCGTATTGACCCTTTCCTGAATCAATGTGAAATTCGATTTGTAACAACGCTAGATAGTTGTTTTGAAATATCCCTTCGTATCGATCCTCTCCTAGATCGATGTAAAAGGTCGAAAAGTTGTTTTCGTATCGATGTCGATCGACACGATTTTAGTTGTCGTTTTAATGTAGTTTTCTTTCGTATCGATCCTCTCCTGGATCGATCCGAGATGTTGGAACACATGCTTCGTATCGATGGTTATCGATATGAAATGGATAGCCCTTGGAGATGCATCGTATCGATGGATACGTAGTCTTGGGTCTTCAAGTCGATGGGTACGAAATAGGTGTTTCGTATCGATGAAGTTGAAACAGATGGCTGGTAATTGATGGGTATGAAGCGCTAGACTTTGGATTGCTTCGAGTTGATGGATATGAAGCTATGTCTTCATATCGGTAGAGGGAATCGCTTCAGGCATGTTGGCCCAACGTCCTTCGTATCGATAGACCCCTGACCTTTTCAACCGATCCAGTTTACTGGGAGACGAATCGTTTCCTTCCCTTGGTTTTATACCTATATAAATACATTGTGGAATTAGCAAAAAAAAATTATCTGCTTGCATTCCCACATATTGCTTTCGTATCGATCATTAGCTCGGAAGAAAGAAACTGTCTTTGACTCCAAACCTTCAAACTTTTAACCTTTCGAATCGATTGCTTTAAATAGGTAATTAGCTTTAATAATCCTTTCTAGAACAATGGGACTTGAGATATTTTGCCATCCTAGCCATTCCCATGACGGATTCTGGCGTGGGGATAGTCGCGGATGGTCATAATGGGTTCAAGGAAGGAGGAGATGACTCCTGAATGGACTTGGGGAAGAAGAATTCCGGGATACGAAGGATCTGTGTAGAAATAGTTGAGTTCTGCTTTCATATCGATGATGGGTTGTTCGGATCGATCTGGATAACAGGATTTCGAGATGGTGAAGTGGAGGTCTTCGTATCGACTGATGATGGAGTTTCGTATCAACTCGAGATGATCGATACGAAGGCTTCGGACTTGCTGATCGATACAAAGAGGTTGCATTTGATCGATACGAAATCCAATGTTCTCGATCGATACGAACTACGCGCCAGGAGATCGATACGAAGGTAGCTTAAGTGATCGATACGAATTTCGTATCTCGATGGATACGAATAGCTTCTTTGACCAATACGAGCTAGAGCTTTGGTGATCGATTGCGAGTTGAACCTTGATGAACTTGAAAACTCTTGCACATTTGAACACCTGATTCCGACAAGCTTCAATCTTGCATAATTGGATTTGACCGTTTCATTGCATATTCTGACTGCCTTTCGAAGCTCGTCAATGGAACTGTAACTTAACAAAATTTTAACTCGGATCGGTTTCTAAAGTCTGGGTGGCACGGTTGTGATGGTCAGCGATGACAGTCACTCCAGTTGAATTTCGAAGTCTTGTCGCGTGAACACTTCCTTTTTAGTTCTATGAAGTTTCTTAAGTATTACGTAGCACTGCACTACACAAAACATCCATGAACTTCACACTGGGGAACACACGGGCTTATTATCATCTAATGATGGTTTTTGATGAGTTGATTAGCTATGAATCCACAAGTTCTCAACAACAGGAGCTTCAAAGTCTAGCTCTCCTAATAATCAAAGTACTGGTCATCGCGGCCGAAGTTATCGATCCAGCTCCGGACGAGCTGCCAGGGGCCACGTTTATCAGGAATCCGCAAGATTCGGTGCCGTCCAACGTTTCTGAAGATATGTTGGAGCGGATATGTCTAAGGCACGGTCCGCCACTGGATGACGTCTTATTACCGGGACCTAATGATAGACCGCATGCTCCCCCGGAAGGGTTTACTGCCTTCAACAGGAATTCATGTACAGCTGGGGCGCTTCCTCCATTCAATTAATATATTAGAGAGGTGCTAGCTTTCTTTGGAATCGCCCCATCACAGTTACATCCAAATGGATATGCTCTGCTAAACAGTCTATTAATTGTATTCATGGAGCATCTTTTTCGACCCCCCGACTCTGATCGAAATCAGATACCTTTTTAATGTTAATAGTCGGGGAGATAGCCCTTCTTTCACATTCTTAAAGGCGGTCAGAAACTGCCAAGTTGTGACGAGGTCTTGGACTAGACTGAGCTACTTCAAAACCGAGTGGTTCTATGTCCGATGTCCCCCAGGATTCACCAATCGGTGGTTGGTCAGACGTAAGTGCTTCGAATTTTCTGGTAGTTAACAAGATACTTGCAACTGGTATTGGGACTAACACTTTCTTTCTTTTGCAGCCGCAATTCCTTGACCTGAAGGCGCACACTTTAAAGAAATAGTACGGGTCCTTCAAGAAGTACCGGGCGAGATGAGAGAAATCAAGTCGGTGCTCACCGACAGGAACTTAAGAATTCTTGGGTTAATCGAATGAAAAAAAGCATAAGACTTGAAGGAGCGCTTAGGGCAGTTCCGACTAAGCGGGTGAAGCATAAAGCGTCCGAGGTCGTAATAGCTGAGGAGGGTGATGAAGAACACACACCTATGAACGACAAACCCTTGGCCGGGCCTTCTGACAGTTTTCAGGGTTCAGAGGGAAGGAGAAAAGGCAAGGCAGTTGCACACAAGCATCACAAATCCTCAAGATGGAAATCCATAATAGTGTCCCTGCCAGCCTCCGGTGTTAGAATTTCGGAGGCTCCTCCCTCGCAAGTAGAGAATCATTTTGAAGGACTTGCTGATATTCCGATTCCGGACTATGTGTCACTTCAACACGACACCGGATTGGAGGGGCTTCAAAGTGCTCTAGATTTAAGCGAGTCTCTTCCCACAAGCGTGGCCGACATTACCGGTTGATCGGGGGGTTGCACACACATATACACTTCACGTCACTACACGGTTTCCAGTCTCAAGTTGCCTGCTTTGGGAGATCACTAACTCTATTTTTCTTTTACTTTATGGATACGATGAGTAAGCGAGATTCTATGCTTGGAAGTCTCCGTTCAACGCGCCAGTCATCGAGTTTGTATTTATGAGTCCCGCTGGAGGGAGGACGATAGAAACCGCGATCGCGGCTATTCCAGCCAAAGCGTTATGAGAGGGATAGGGACAGAGAGTGAAGATATCGCTCTCGATCGCGTTCTCCACCTCCTGGGTTCCCTACACAACCTCCAGGACACGGAAAATAACTAGTAGAACCTCCTCGTCAAAAACCATCTTCTCAAACTTCTAGGCCTAAATCACAACGTCGCAGGACTGAGGTCGAACCTCCCACTATTGCCGAACAAGCCATCACTGAGCCCATTGGGGAAGGGGCTATCAGAATTTCCCAGTTAAGAAAAGATTTCCCGAACATCTGATTCGACGGCTTTATCATCCCTCTTCACTTAAAGAAAATCCCCTCTGAGGCTGAAAAAACGATGCACGACTATATTCATGATATCTATACCCAATATAAAGAGTGGATGAAAGCCGCGGATAAAGCGTCGGCGGTGGCTTTTGAGCGAGCAAAAATAATTGAGAAGTTAGAAACCGACCTTGCTCAAAAAGACCGTATTATTCAAGTGCTCAATGATGAAGCCGAATCCTCTCGAAATCTGAAATAGAGGCCACCCAACAGGCTGATGAGGCGACTCAATATATTGAAAGAACGCGACAAACGCATTTCGCTCTAGTAGAGCAGATGGGCCACCGAAACACCACAGTTACCGTTGAAAGGAATTCTGCTCTGAAAGAACTCAACGAGCTTAAAGCCAATTTTTTTGAAATCATCAAGGAAAAGGATGATGCAAATAAAGCAGCCCAGGAGGCATGTGAACAAGCAGTGGTGCTTTGGGATGAGAAGGATGCAGCCGTACTTAAATTTCGGGAGGCCGAGGCTAAGGTTGAGGAGGAAGTTAAAATGGCGGAGGCCAGGTTATAAGCCGATATTGAAGATCTTCTCATTACTTACAACACCAATGTTTTGAAGCACAGAATCCTGGCCTGGCTTGATAACTATCCAACACATCTGCTCAATGCTTAGGGCCGATTGGTAGGAGATGAAAAGGAAGCTCCTCAAGCTGAACAGATCGATGAGTTTGAACTCAAGAACCGGTTGTTGCGCGAAGACGAACGCAAAGTTCTCCACGATGCAATGATCTCATATGAAAATGAGAAGCTTGGCGCTCAGCATTCGGAAGTTGGAGAAGGCTCTGGTGTCGAGCATCATGATATAAGTTCTCAAACTCTCATGCCGACTCAGCTTGAATCCACACCTGCGGTTGATCCTCAGCCCGTTCCTGCTTATAACCCGGATCAACCGCAGTTGTCTCCTGCTCGCGAGCAAGTCTCTGAGGCTGTTCCGCCACCCGCGAACCAAACTGAGGAAGGTACTTTGAACATTTTCTGTGTTTATCCAAAATCAGAAGCATCACTTGAAATAATTACTAACAATCCTTCCTTTGTTCTTATCCAGTGATCAGTGCAACATCGGCCATGCCTCCTGCAACTCAAGAACCACATCATGTGCAGGAGGCCATTATAACAGAAGCGACCACCACAATCACCAGGGCACCAACTGATAGAGCAAAGGGAAGCACACTTATTTTTGATGAGCAGATGATGGAGGAAGTCCTTGGTCATCACAGTGACCCCTTTGCCGATCTGCCGTTCGTTATGGGTGAAAGCGCACCAATGACAAGTTCTTCGGCTCCAACTGCGGGAGTCCCCGGCGATGCACAAACACTTCATGAGGAGGAAATCATAGCTGAAATCAATGCTAAAATGGAGGCAGCCGCGTGGGGAAGCGGCTTAGGTGGTGGAATGGCTGGACCCGGTCCAGCCCCTTTGCGAATGATATCTCTGGTAGGAACGGTCGTTGAGACGAGCGTGCCTATCCCACCTCCTTCTGTTGATCCTGTCCCTCCGACTCTGCCTTCAGGAAGTGTTCAAATACATTTGAGTTCGGAGGAGGAAATTGATATAATGTCCCCGATTGGAGATCGGCCGCCGAAAGGCAAGGGTTTAAAGAGAAAACCAAGTGATAGCTCCAGCGGGTCCACACCGAAGAAGAAACCGAGAAAGAAAAAAGAGTAGATACATTTCTTCGGTTTATTTTTGAGTAGATAGGAATTCCTTTAGCTTTTGTTGGCCATGTATAGATGCGGGTTCGACCCCTGCTAGTAGGATTTTTGGGATAAACTTGTACTTAATTTTCTTCCACAAATAGTTGAAATGAAATTCCATTTTGTCTTCAACTCAATTTTCATTTATTTGCTTAAGTGTTTCAGCATTTGAACTCCAATCCAGTACACTTGTTGAGTTTCGACCTTTGGATTGGAACCAAGTTTATTCGTTAAGTCCTGAAACCACGACTATGAGTTATGACCGAACGTTAAGCCGGACTCCGATGCTGCACTGTCTCAGTCAGCGATTGGCGCTTAAGTTCTGCCCCCAGTTTCAGGGACGAATTGTAAAGATCAAGTGGAAATTGTGCTCTGCCTTCCACTCATCGAGCTTAACATCGTTGAATTGATGCTGAAACAAGGAAATTTGAGTGGTCGAATCGCACTCGCTCATTTATCGACGATTGCATCCACACTCCAGGGATTTGCATTCGTAGGTCGGCGGTCGGTCACGCCTACTTGAGTTTCAACGATATGTCCACGCTCCGGGGACTTAAGTCATTTTCATGGGTGGTCAGTTACACCCGTTTAATGTTTGTAACCACGTCCACACTTTGGGGACTTTAGATGGATTCGCGAGTGGTCAGTCATACCCGATTTGCATTTACACTATGACCATGCTCCGGGGACTAAGAGTTGTTTTACGGACGATCGATTCCAATCCGGTTTGTGTTTAAACTCCAATCCACTCTCCGGGGATGTAGAGTTAACGCTTGTACTCCAATTCACACTCTGGGAATTTGGAGTTGATGTTTATGTTGACACTCCGGTCCACACTCTGGGAATCCGGAGTTAGTTGATGTTTATACTCTAGTTCGCGCTCTTGGAACTTGGAGTTGGCTGACAGATGGTCAGTCAATCTGTTCAGGCTTTAGGACTTCGTTCGCACTCCGAGAACGACGAATCTATCAGGATAGTGGATGGTCGGTTCATGTTAACCCTCAATTTTCTACGACTTAAGAACTGCACGACTCAAGAAGCGTATGCGACTTAACGAGTTAAGGCTTATGCGACTTAACGAGTTAAGGATTATGCGACTTAACAAGCTAAGGATTGGTCGACTTAACGAGTTAAGGATTGGTCGACTTAAAGGAGTCAACGACTTAAGGAAGTGGACGACCTACGAATTGAGGTCTGGACGACCTAACGAGATAAGGTGCGAATAACCTAACGAGTTAAGGTCTAGACGACCTAAAAGTTGAAACAATCTAAAGCAGTTTACGACTTAAGAGGTTACGATCTAAAATACGCAACGACCTAAGGAAGTTAAGATCCAACGATGTAAGAGATGGCACGACTTAAGGAGAAAATGAGTTAACGGCTTAAGGTTATCCGCGACTTACGACCTAGCATAGGTCGTAAGCGACTTAAACAAAAGAAGAGATGCAGCATTCGGTTAAGTCGCAGATAATTCAGGACTTGTAATATAACCGAATAAACGAACTTACCAGTTGAGCCACGACTCAAGACTTAGCTTAAGTCGTCCACGACCTAAAGCCACTGAGTTATAACCTGCTGCCGCTTTACTTATACTGATACCTGCTAAGTCGGCCACGACTTACGACTTACCATAAGTCGGCCGCGACTCAGGACTTGGCAGAAATTCCCGTCCAGAATTCTCTATAAATACATTGCCATCTCCAACAAAGGAAGGACTTTTGGCCAACCATTTTTCTGAAGTGCCATTACTCTGCCGAATTCTCAACTCATCCAAGACTTGAAGAACTCTAAACATTGAAGATACTACAACAAGCTTTGAACGAGATTCTACATAACCGACATGGATTCAACAAATCTCATCATCAAAGTTTGAGTTACTAATCTGAAGTGTTTGTGTGATCGAAGTGAATTGTATTCGAAGTGCATTGTATCAAATTGTAACCAGATTAGCAATAAAAGAATATAAAGTGGACGTAGGCTCAATTACGGGCCGAACCACTATAAATCTGTTGTCCTTTTACCGTTTTTCTGCTATTTTCAGCTTATATTCTGTTCCCGTACCAACGGGTGGTGCTTTCACGTTATTACTACACACACCGGGTGTTAGCGTTCAATTTTCAGCGTTAACATTTTGTTGCTTTCACTGAGAACCCAACTCAGGAATATTCTCACCATTGCTCTGCAAGAGTTTGTTCAAAGAATCTCTCTAAAGACCAGAAGTTTATCTGAAATCATGGCTCCTGGAAGAAAGGGTAGATCTATCAGATCTGGAAATGCTCATGAGGGAACCTCCGCTTCCCCAACAGAAAATCAAGCAACTCCTACCGTCGGAGTCACAAGGGCTGAATTAGACGACGCAGTGTCGGGATTATATCAGCAAATTGAAGCTCAAAACGCTTTAATGATGGACAGATTAAACGCTCTACTTGGGGCAAATCAACAGCCAGAAAACAATGAAACAGTCTTCACTGAAGATGCTCGTAATTTCCAGGAGAAAGATATTCCTCAAAGAGCAGTTGGCACCGCCGAAATGCCACCTTTCCAAGCTGAAGGTCCAGGGCCGCAGCCAACTTCTCGCGAGCATTTTCCCAGGCAAAATTCCGAAAGAAGAGCTGACTTCTACCCGGCGATGCCTCTGAACAATGAGGAGTACCTATCAGGGATGATTCACCAAATCATGAAAGAGAGCATGCAGAGGGAAGAAAACGAGAGTGATTGGGGATTTGCGCCAAGCAGAACTCCGTTTACTGAAAGGATCCTGAAAGCAGAGTTTCCAAGAAAATTTGTACCTCCTACTATTCCGGCTTATAGAGGGACAAGTGACCCTAATCATTTTCTATACAAGTATGATTGGCATATGACCGGCGCGAGGGCATCAGATGAGATTAAATGTCGATACTTTCCAGTATACTTGGAAGGAGTGGCTCTACTTTGGTTCACAAAGCTACCAATTCGGTCTGTTGATCAATTCTCTGATTTAACTCGAAAGTTCAAGGATCAGTTCAGGTTGTATGCTTCAAAAGCTAAGGATATAATGTCACTGTCCAGCCTTGAACAAGGGCCCGGAGAATCTATCAGATCTTTCTTGAACCGTTTCAATATAGCCCTAGCCGAAGTGGATAATGTAGAACCCCGTATGATCCTGACTTACCTGATGCGGGCCATCAACAAATCAAGTAAATTCGGAAGATGGTTAAAAATGAACGAGCCAAACTCACTCGAGAAATTATATAAAAAGGTCGACGAATTTATGCGTTTGGAAAACCTCTCCGCACCGGCAAAAGTGGTTGTTGCCGAAGTCAAGAATAACAGTGTTACTTCTAACAAAAGAGAATCCGGAAACCAGAAAAGGGAAAGTGATGGAGGAAAGAAGCAGAAGAATGAGAAGAAACCTCGCCGCTTTAATCTTTCAGATTTTACCCCTCTAACTGATACACCGGAAAATATCTTCTTCGCAACAAAAGATGTTATCAAGTATCCTAAACCACCAGAGATGGGGAGAGGTGCAATACGTAATGGGAAATTCTGCCGATTCCACAATCAACATGGCCATGACACTGACCAATGTCGCCAATTGAAGAATGTGATTGAAGAGTTACTGGAACAGGGTAAACTGCAACAATATGTAAAGAAAAACAGAGCAGACCCAACCTCATCCACTCAGGGGCAAGAACACCCTGCCCATCAATCTGACTCTGGCAATAACACTGCAGGGCAAGAATCTGAAAAGCTTGTCATTTACGTTGTCATAGGAGGTCCCCATGCAGCAGCCAGGAGTTGGGACGACTATTAACTACCCACAAAACTGCAGCTGGGGCATCTTCCAATATCTCTGGCATATGAATCAAAAACAACGAATCCGGTGGAAATGGAAATTCAATCTGGAGACTCTGGAACAACAATCACTTGCATCCAATTTTTACTTAACAACATTGCTTAAATTTGAAAAATGATAATGGATGTATAACTCTTGTATTGTAAACCACTAAGAAATCAGGGTGGATTAATAATAAAGAATATTAAATCTTGTGTTCTAATGCTATATAATGCCTGTTTCATTTCGATATGCAAATATCTTAAATATATTGCTAAAATGTCGATTTAATGTTGCAGGCTATCAAAGCAAAAGCTTACTTATTTAACACATCACAAGATTTGGCGATTCCCATAAATCACTCAACAACAAAGTACATTTCTCCAGCAGAAAGCAAGCAATTTGCAAAAGAATGGGGCATATACTTGAAGTGATGACAAGGAATCGCTAAGGAGCGGATGGTGAAAGAACACAAGCAACAATTGCTACTCTTCGGAGTTCAAACAGAAAGACCTCTTCAGAGGCGCAACTCTTCGGAGGATAAAGACCTCTATGGAGGCACAAGCCCTCTTCGGAGGCAAGCAAAAAAAAAATTGGAAGTTCTCTTCTCAACAAAGAGGTTGGTGGAACCAGAAGGCGCAGGATCTTTGTTAACTAGTTGCGACTGTTTGTGCAAACGAATATCCAATTAAGTAACTTACGTCCGCCCCATGGATCCATTTAACTGTGAGAAAGTAACTTCCAGGCAATCAAATAAAGACTTCTCCGAAAGCACAAGACTTCTCTGGAAGCACAAGGCTTCTCCGGAAACACAAGACTTTTTCGGAAGCACAAAACCTCTCCGGAGGCACAATGCTAATCTTCGGAGTCCATGCTACTCCACAGATTCCAAAATGCTAATCTTCGGAGTCCATGCTACTCCACAGATTCCAAAATGCTAATCTTCGAAGTCCATGCTACTCCACAGATTCCAAAATGCTAATCTTCGGAGTCCATGCTACTCCACAGATTCCAAAATGCTAATCTTCGGAGTCCATGCTACTCCACAGATTCCAAAATGCTAATCTTCGGAGTCCATGCTACTCCACAGATTCCAAAATGCTAATCTTCGGAGTCCATGCTACTCCACAGATTCCAAAATGCTAATCTTCGGAGTCCATGCTACTCCACGGATTCCACAATGCTAATCTTCGGAGTCCATGCTACTCCATGGATTCCACAACGCTACTCCTCAGAAATGCCAAAAATCCCTCCTCAGAGGCACACTTCAGCTCTCAAGGAAGACCTACTTGTTCATCTTGAAAAATTCTTCCCCAGAAATTGAAGTGCTAAGTAAAATCCTCTTTAGAGGCCCGCTTTACCGCATAGGAGAATTCACTTCTCAAAAACATGAAGTGACCATCTCCGAAGGTTGAAGCGTAAAAACTCCTCCAAAAACGAGACACGCTCCATTTAAGTGGAATAATTGTTTCCTCAAAGACGGAATAGTTATTCTCCAAAAATAAGAGTACAAGTCTCACCAAAGCAAAAAGATATTGCAATGCACTTGTGGTATAGGGGCAATATCATACAATACAGCTACAACAATAAAAGTAGTATTCAAGTGACATACCACAAGCACATTACAATATCACGCGGAAAAGATGTGGAATAAATGCATTCTCAAACACAGACAAAAAGTTTGTACAAATAAAAAGAATCGCTTATTCTACACTAAAATGAGAAATAGATGCATTCTTACATATACAAGAATTCGTGCAAGTAAAAAAATTATTTTATTCAATACTGTGAAAATTCTTTACATATGCAAATCTCAAAAAAGCAGGGGCCGGTACCCGCACAATCTCCGGTCGATACAAGCAAAAAGCAAAACGGAGAAAATAAAATCAAGCTCATTTCTCCTTCTTCCCACCTTTGGAGCTTTTACCCGGCCTAATGATTAGTTTCTGAGGCCGCTGTGGACGGGTCGGGGAGGAAGGAGAAAGAGGCACAGCTGGGTCAACTTCCGCTTCTTCTCCAGCGACAGAAGTGCTTTTCTTCCCTTTCTTTGAAACCGTGCGTTTCCCCTTCTTTTTCGAAGAAGACTCACTGCTTGGAGTAAAAAACTCAGAAAGCTTTGTGTCGTCATCATAAGTTTGCTCCGGGGTCTTTTCGCCTTCTTCAAGTTCCCCAGTCTTTTGCTCTTGCAAAACAACCGGATCTTCCAAGTCTTTGAGGGCTTCTATTTTCTCTTCTTGTGATCCTGGTTGAGAAGCAGAAAGAGGAGTGACTTGAGAAGGAGGAGGAACAGCAGCCGGAGAAGGAGAAGTTAGCGCAACTTTCGGTACTTCCGCTAAAGAAGAAAAGAAGTTAAAATCAGTATTCTCCGAAAAAAGATAGTGGCTCATCAGGGCTTAAGTAGTAAGTAAGAAGTTCATCGATCTCAGTCAAGTCAAATGAGCAATCTACTTGACTTGGGTTGACATCAAAGTTACCTAGAGAAGTCGGTTTTGCAAGATCAATTTCGAATTTCTGAGCCCCAATATCTTCCAGAGCCTCTTCCTCGGTGGGAGTAGTCACAATTTCAGTGTCAACTTTAGCAGGAGGCGAAGAATGGGAACTGGAGCCTATAATGTTAGCATCGGCCGAAATAGAAGTATGGACAGGGGCAGTTAAAGGAGCTTCCTCCTTTGGGTGTTCTTCTCCCGTCGATTTAGCTCATGCTTTAGCAAGTTGCTCCTTTCCTCTAGCAAGAGCGGCACGAGTTTCAACGTCAAGATAACGTGCCTCAAGCTCTGCCTCGTCAAAGCCAGCACCACTGAACATATCAACTACGGCTTCCCACACTTCGGCTAGAGTAATCTCGTATTCAGGGCCCAGAAAGGAGAGGCTCCCATGACCCAAAACGCTATGCATGTAAAAGTCAAACAGAGTAGAACTGATATTGGCTTTGGTAGCCTCATGATATTTTTCAACTGCGACTTTGCCAGCGATAGCTTCATCGCGTTCTCTTTCAGCCTTTAACAACTGAGACTGCAGCCTGGTGATTTCCAAGTCTTGGGAGCTAAATTTCTCCCGAAGCTGAGCGGCGTCATTGCGATATTTCCCAGTAACATGCTGCTCTGCTTCAAGTCTCGCTTCAGCATCTCGCTGAGCAGCATGGGCATCTCGAACTTGCTTTTGGAGCATTTCTTCCTTTTGCGAATAAGAAGTGGAAGAAGTGGCAAGCGCGTTCTTTAGTCTTTCAACATCAGCTTCAAGTCTCCCATAATCCTCAGTGATGCTCTTCATTTCAGCGTCGTGCTGCTTGCAAATTTTATCCCACTCTGACTTATCATTCTCCATGGTCAGCATGGCTTCGAGATTCGCACGATTGACCCTTTGCAGCTCATCAACAAGTTTTTTCCATCTAGACATCCTTTCGATATCAAGTTTGACGGCATCAAGGTTACGCAGCATAGCCGGTTTATCAATCGGGACCAAGTCAAGGTCGAAGCGTACCCCCTTTAAGTACCATTGCGGGAACCGACTTTGAAGAGTTGGCGGACCCTGTCCAACTTGATATCGGGGTCTGTTGATGATTGTTTGGATGCCAGACTTCTCAAGAGCAGGAGAATCAAAGGGGATGTCAAGAGGAATTGAAGCAGGGGCAGAAATTGCAGACGCGTCACTAGACTTGACCCGCTTGCTTGGATCTCCAGTAAGGTGACTCTTCCCTTTATCGCCATAAGACTTTCGCTTATGGGAATCATCGCCTCTATGAGAAGAGTCGTGTCGCTCATCCCTCCTCCCGTATTGATGTTCATAATTTCGCCTTTCTTGAGCCTTCCTAATAGCTCTTTCTTCATCTGTTTCCCTCGGGGCAGAGAGATAGCGCCTAAAATCATAAGTGTCGTGGCTTCCGTGACGCTGGAATTTATCATAGTATGAACCGCTTCGCCCCATCGGAGAACCTGAAATTGAAAAAAAGATAAGTGTTAAAAATCTTCAAAGTAAAGAAGCCGAGTGCATTTAATTGTATAAAATCCTAAGTGTGTGTGGTGTGCAAGCTACACGCGTCTAACTACAAACCACTCTTTGGTGTGGGAATGGCGACGGCTTGTATAGAAGGCGTCGAAACTTGTTGTAAAGAAGAAGTCGCCTCGACAGCAGGAGAAATAGCTTTTGAAGCGTCATTTTTAAATAGCTCCTGCGAAGTTACCATTAAGTCACTAAGATCCCCAAAAATGTCTTCGCCGTCGTGCTGGGCGGAACTCTCTTTCTCAACCCCTTTATTGGACGTCTTCTCGGGGCATTGAGGAGGCTCCTCCTCTTCGATAACCGGAGAGAGCGTAGATTTGCTAGACGGTCCCGCAACATCAGTAAGCGTGGGGCACTTCACCAATGAAGTTTCAGTAGCAGGCTCCTTCGGCGTGAGTTCCTCAACAGAAATTGGGGCATTTGGTGCCTCCGTAAAAGAATCAGGAACTTCGTGAGGCTGAGAAGAGCGAGAAGGGTGAAGAAGTCCAAACTGGTGAAGAAAATCGTCTTTCAACAAAAATTTCACGTCCCGCTCTTCAGCCGGTACGGCCATGAGCCTCTCCAGAGTTGGCTTGTGGCCGGGATCCCTAGAAGGAGGGGGGAGTGCTGAAATGAAAAAGCGAAATTAACATTTGGCAATTTGGACTTCACAAAACTCAGAGAATAGAAGAAGTAAAGATAGATAATCTTACTTCCTTCCCTCCACAAAGCATAAAACCCCGGGGGACAGCGAACGTAAAAGTACTGAGTTAAGAACCCATGGGCACTGTCAGGGAGGCCGACAATCAATTTACGATTTCTGGCGCTTCTCACAATAGTGATCGAAGGATGATCTTTAGTTCTGGTAAAAGAACATAAGTAGCAGATCTCGTCAAAACTAGGGAGACGGTCAAGCGTTCTACTAAATAATACACACAACCCCATTAGAATGGCATAGCTATTGGGATGTAGCTGAAATGGGGAGATGGCTAGTTGACGAAGAAGATGCTGGAGAAAGTTGTTAAAAGGTGGAATGGCCCCGCTTAGGCACATTTGTCGATTGACCGCTACAAAGCCGGGAGGCGCTACATCAACAGTGTTACTTTTCTTAGGAAGAATGGCATCAGCTTCAGCAATGCCAAACTGAGCGCACAACTGCCGGAAAACTTTGTACGATAGAGTGGTAGGGGCTCTTTCTGGAGGATTGACTAATGGAGCTGGAATAAGAGTGGCCTCTCCAGTCTGGACTGTTATATCTTCTTGCTAAGAAGTCATTCTACACAAGCAACTGGATATTCAAATATGAAGGTGCACGTTTCCTAAAAAGTGTGAAGTGTTGTGCAGAACTAATGAAGATAACAAGTAAATATAACTGGAATTAAGCTAGTCGACAATTGATCGATTACCAAATTTCAAGACTTGTTAATTTAAAGTTCGGGTACAGTATTAGTGCAAACCGGTCATTTTCAGTTGACTATTTCAATGTTGCTTTAATACTTTGCCTGAATTTGTTGATTTAAAGCACTTCGTTCACACAATCTATTTAAGTTGATTATCCGTTATTAACTAATCTGTCATTTGATGTGGGCAGTCTGTGGTAGTATATTCATCCCAATTTTTTGTAAATATTGTATTGAACAGATTATTAGCTTGCAAGTTAAAGTGATCTGTGAAAGAATGCAGCAAAGTTTAACAGTTTAAATTCCAGACAGTCCAAAGTCTAAACAGTTCAAAGTTCAAACAATAATTCAAAGTTCAAGCAAAGCTTAAAAGTACAAGTGCTAAGTCATTGACGACTCAAGTGCTAACTCGTCCACGACCTAAGGATTATGAGGCGGGTTAAGTGAGATCACTTCAATTTTAAGTCGGTGATGCTTTAAGTCGGCAATACTTTGAGTCGTAAGTCATGGAAAAGAAGAAAAGCTTCAGTTCAAAGCAGTGAGAAATTCTCTAAGTCCTGACTCGGCCACGACTCAGAGCTTAAGTCGTAAAGGTCGCTAGGTCGGTCTATAGTTAGATCGCAAAGATCACTGGGTCGCATAAAGTTGCTAGGTCGTACCCGAGGCAATATCCCACTCTAATTGGCCAACTTACTCCTAACCCATCTACCTTCTAACTCCTAACCCGTTAACCCAATAACCTCATCATCAACAACAACCCTAGTCCTATCACACCACTGAATCACCACAAATCGCAAGTCGACTTGAGTCAAATCAAACAGCCCTGAATCCATCGATGACCAATGCAGCAATACTTGCACGACTAAAGTGGGTGAATCGGAGGTGAAGAACGGGGCTCGTAGATTGACGATGTTCGACAATTGAAAAAGAAGCAGGACCGCTTACGTAGTGTGATGCTAGAGAGAATCGGAAACGAATCAAGGAGGAATCGCCGTAGGGAGCTCGGAGAAGTGTTAATGGCAGAAGCGGCTTGGAGATTAGGTAATGAGAAGAAGGAAGTGAAAGGAACGACTCAAGCTTTTATATCTCGGAGCAGTGGAACTCGAATTGGCACACGCGAGTTAAAATAAGTCGAAGCACACGACCTAAGACTTAGGCGTGTACTTCAAGGGGCAAATGTTAACCCTCAATTTTCTACGACTTAAGAACTGCACGACTCAAGAAGGGTATGCGACTTAACGAATTAAGGCTTATGCGACTTAACGAGTTAAGGATTATGCGACTTAACAAGCTAAGGATTGGTCGACTTAACGAGTTAAGGATTGGTCGACTTAAAGGAGTCAACGACTTAAGGAAGTGGACGACCTACGACTTGAGGTCTGGACGACCTAACGAGTTAAGGTGAGAATAACCTAACGAGTTAAGGTCTAGACGACCTAAAAGTTGAAACAATCTAAAGCAGTTTACGACTTAAGAGGTTACGATCTAAAATACGCAACGACCTAAGGAAGTTAAGATCCAACGATGCAAGAGATGGTACGACTTAAGGAGAAAATGAGTTAACGGCTTAAGGTTATCCGCGACTTACGACCTAGCTTAGGTCGTAAGCGACTTAAACAAAAGAAGAGATGCAGCATTCGGTTAAGTCGCAGACGATTCAGGACTTGTAATATAACCGAATAAACGAACTTACCAGTTGAGCCACGACTCAAGACTTAGCTTAAGTCGTCCACGACCTAAAGCCACTGAGTTATAACATGCTGCCGCTTTACTTATACTGATACTTGCTCAGTCGGCCACGACTTACGACTTACCATAAGTCGGCCGCGACTCAGGACTTGGCAGAAATTCCCGTCCAGAATTCTCTATAAATACATTGCCATCTCCAACAAAGGAAGGACTTTTGGCCAACCATTTTTCTGAAGTGCCATTACTCTGCCGAATTCTCAACTCATCCAAGACTTGAAGAACTCCAAACATTGAAGATACTACAACAAGCTTTGAACGAGATTCTACATAACCGACATGGATTCAACAAATCTCATCGTCAAAGTTTGAGTTACTAATCTGAAGTGTTTGTGTGATCGAAGTGAATTGTATTCGAAGTGCATTGTATCAAATTGTAACCAGATCAGCAATAAAAGAATATAAAGTGGACGTAGGCTCAATTACGGGACGAACCACTATAAATCTGTTGTCCTTTTACCGTTTTTCTGCTATTTTCAGCTTATATTCTGTTCCCCTACCAACGGGTGGTGCTTTCACGTTATTACTACACACACCGGGTGTTAGCGTTCAATTTTCAGCGTTAACAGTTCACATCCACCCCGAGTTAACAAGCGAGATCATTAGATGGATGGATCCATCCTAATCAAACTTGGTCAAGATATGGGTGAAGTCGTTAGGTGGATGGATCCACCCTCTTCGAAACCGTATTTGTAGGTTTATACTCCAGTTCACAATCTGGGAATCTAGAGTTGGTTAAAGGATTGTCGTGTATCAATCCTTTTTTGACTTCAATGTGATGACTTGTCCCCAAGCTCGGGTTTCACTTAGTGAGTGACCAGTCGTATCACAGTCACTCCCTATTTGAATAAATTCCACCATATGATGGAACTTAGCTTTCCGTGCATAGTGATGGCTACAGGACGCATTTCAAATAAATCATAGCTCTGGCTCGAAGAGATTGCATTTTATTGCTGAAATAAGAAAATACGGCAAAATTAGTTGCCTTATTACATATTCAAATTTCGAAATGCATAAACAAATTGCAAATGGAAAGTAGACTGAATAAATAAAAAGAGCCTGTTATGTGTAACAGCGACGAAGACTCTCGCAGATCCAGGCTCTCGGCAGAGTGAGACCGTCAACGGTCGATAATTTGAATGTGTCATCTCTGAGCTTTCGTTCAATAACATATGGCCCTTCCCAGGTTGGCTTCATATGCGAAGGGACCGGGTAAATTCTCTTAAGGACGAGATTGCCGAGGTTAAAGGTTCATGGTCGGACCTTGGCATTGTATAATCGAGCGACTCGACTTCGATATGCGGCTGCCCTCAAAACAGCCTCTTCACGCTTCTCATCCAATAAATCCAAAGATTCGGCAAGTAATATAGCATTTGTCTTCGGATCATAGTATGTCACACGATGAGAAGGCACTTCTAATTCGACTGGAATAACAGCTTCTGAACCATAAGAAAGAGAGAATGTGCTGTGGCCGGTCGTGGACTTGTGGGTTGTTCGGTAGGCCCATAAGGCCATAGGAAGTTCATCGACCCATTTGCCCCCGGCTTTTTCCAGTCGGTTCTTCAGAATAGACTTTATAACTTTATTAACAGCTTCGACCTGTCCATTCGCTTAAGGGTGTGCAACTGCAGAGAATTTCTTATGAATGTTGAATCGTTGACAGAATTCCTTAAATTCAACACTATCGAATTGGGTCCCGTTATCAGTGATGATAGTATGTGGGAGACCAAATTGGCAGATGATGTTGCGCATTACAAAGTTGATCACCTTCTTTGTTGTGATTATAGCAAGGGGTTTAGCTTCCGCCCACTTGGTAAAGTAATCAACTACTACGATGGCGTACTTCGCACCACCTTTGGCTAGAGGTAGAGAGCCAATAATGTCAATGCCCCATACTGCAAACGGCAATGGACTGACCATCTGAGTTATTATGGTAGGTGGGGCTCTTGGAATCCGAGCATGCTTCTGACATTTATCACATTTTCTAGCGTAATCCGATGCATCGCGATTTACGGTTGGCCAATAGTATCCATATCGGAGCGCTTTCTTGGCAAGAGCTTGCCCCCCGGTGTGATCGCTGCATTCTCCTTCGTGCACGTCATGCAACACTCGTTTGATTTCATTATGAGCGATACACCGGAGTAAAGGAACAGAGTATCCTCTCCTATACATGACTCCATTCTGAATAGTGAACCGCGAAGCTTCTCGAAGGATCTATCTCTTTTCACTTCCGTGCTCTGGCAGGGTTCCATGCTCAATATAATTTCTGAACGGAGTCATCCATGACTCCTTCTCGGGAACGACTCCAAATGCCCAATCGGTTTCCATCTGATCGATGCTTGGTGAAAACAATGTCTCCCCGGGAACTAGTCCCATTTGCTGTGCTTCACCTGTACTGGCTAACTTTGCTAATGAATCGGCTTTCTGATTATGCTCTCGTGGTATGTAATAAATGGCATAATAATCAAATTGATTCAATGTCTCCTGAACCTGAACAGGGTAAGCAGCCAGTCTTCGATCTTTGGCTTGGTATTCCCCTCGAACTTGACACACGACCAATTGTGAATCACAATAAATTTCCATAGCAATGATTCTTAAATCTCTGGCAAGTTTCAATCCAGCCAGTAGGGCTTCATATTCGGCTTCGTTATTGGTTGCACGGAAGTTGAACTTTAAAGCATAGCATATAGATCGACCTTCAGGAGTTTCAATTACAACCCCTGCACCTGAGCAACGGTCATTTGATGCACCATCTGTATGCAGCTTCCAGATATACCTGGGAGATTCACTGGTTTCGGGCAAGTCCTCTGGGATGGTAAATTCAGCTATGAAATCTACTAGGACTTGTCCTTGAATGGCTCGCCTTGGAGTGTAAGTAAGGTAAAACTGACTTAACTCGATATTCCATTTGAGTAACCTAGCACACATCTTAGGCCGCGTAAGGACCTGTCGTAACGGCTGGTCGGTATAAACGGTGATTGGATGAGCCTGGAAATACAAACAGAGCTTCCTTGAGTCAATAACAAGACAGTAAGCCAACTTCTCTAGCTTTGGATAATTTCGCTTGGCTCCGGTTAGTCATTTTCTAATATAGTAGACCGGTTTTTGTACTCGGTCTTCCTCCCGAATTAGGGCAGCACTGATTGAGTTTTCTGATACCGCCAAGTAAATGTACAATTTCTCGTGATCGATAGGCTTTGACAAAATTTGCGGTGTGGAGCGGTGTTGAATTAGTGCTCGGAATGCGCCCTCACATTCCGTAGTCCATTCAAAGTTTTGTTTCCCTTTTCTGATCAGGTCGAAGAAGGGAATGCATTTGTCAGTGGATTTTGAAATGAACCTGCTCAGTGCTGCTAATTTCCCATTGAGGCTCTGGACTTGCTTTATAGTTTGTGGAGTCTTGAGATTTCTAATCGCCTAGATCTTTTCGGGATTGGCTTCGATTCCTCGAGCGTTGACGATAAACCCAAGGAATTTTCCTGATGCAACCCCAAAGTGACATTTCAACGGATTGAGCTTCATTCTGTATTCTCGGAGGATATTAAACATTGACTCCAGGTCTTTGATATGATATGTGGAGAATCGTGACTTGAATAGCATGTCGTCCACGTATACCTCCATGGTTTTTCCAATCTGATTGGCGAACATTCGATTAACTAACCGTTGATAAGTCGCTCCGGCGTTCTTGAGTCCAAAATGCATAACTTTGTAGCAGTAAAGCCCCATATTGGTTACGAAGTTGGTATGCTCCTGGTCGGGCAAGTGCATGGGTATTTGATTGTAGCCAGAATACGCTTTCATGAAGGATAAGAGTTCGTGCCCGGCCGTTGAAACTACAAGCTGATCAATTCGAGGAAGTGGAAAACTGTCTTTAGGGCAAGCTTTATTCAGTTCATGAGTAATCGATGCACGTTCTCCATTTCCCATTTGGCTTTCGGACAAGTACAGGGTTGGATACCCATTCCGGGTACAATTCATCTCGAATAAATCCGTTCAATTTAAGCTTATCTATCTCTTCTTTAAGGGCGGCAGATCTCTCTGGATCCATACCACGCCTTTTTTTGTTTGACCGGGACATGCCGTTGGTCAATATTCAATGTGTGGCTCGCGATGCTCGGCAAGATCCCACACATGTCAGAGTGCGTCCAGGCAAACACGTCGAGGTTTGCCCGGAGAAATTCAACCAATTCCTCTTGCATCCATTGGCTTAGCTGAGATCTAATTTTTATCATTTTAGAATCATCGTTATCGTCAATCGGAGCATCGATCGTCAGTTCGGCCGGGGAGGCTTGACTGTCTTTACTTTCGTCTTCACTTTCAATATCTCTTGGGTCAAGATCTCTTTGGAATTGGTTGGGGTGCCCGGGCCTAGGCCCAGGCGTCAATTGTCAATTTTCAACAAAGCGGACGCAGAGAGATTCCTCTACGTCCTTTTCTCTTCTCTGCGCATCTCGCAGCTTGGCAACGTAACAGGCTCGTCTAGCAGCTCGATCTCCTTGAACGACTCCAACCCCATAATCGGTAGGGAACTTCAGAGTCAGACACCATGGGGCAATAGCAGCCCTGAACTCAGCTAAGGCCGGTCGGCCTAAGAAATCATTATATGACGAGTCTATATCCAACACCACAAATTGTAACATCCGGACTCTCCGACGTTCTCCAATTCCTAACTCCACTGGCAATTCCACCACTCTAGCGGGTATAGTCACACTCCCGTTGAAACCATGGATACCGTACTGACAAGGCTTGAAATCTTTAGTCTCCATTTTCATCTGGTCATACGCTCGCTTGAACAATGTATTCACAGAACTTCCACCGTCTACCAAGATCCTCTTCATCCAAGCAGGACCTACTTGAGCTGATATGACAAGTGGATCGATGGTTGGGGCTTCGATCCTGTTGGCATCTCTGTCTCGGAAGACGATGTCGTCAGTCATCACCTTCTGTTGCTTGGCCGGAGCACCATCTTCCAAATTACTACAACACTCGAAGCTCGCGTGCCTGATAGAACTGGCATACGACTCCATTTCCTTCCAGCTTCGGTCTGCTGGATGAGGACCACCATGAACAGTATTTATCACTAACCTCCCGCCAGTACGAGCGGGTTCCTCCTGTCTTGCTTGATTCGGTACATGATTCTGATTTGATGGGCCCGCACCTCCAGACTGCGATGCTCGCACAAACTGGTCCAACTTTCTCTCTCTTATCAACTTTTTAATGAGATCCTACAAGTGACGGCACTCATTCGTGTTATGGCCGTAGCTTTCGTGGAATCTACAAAACTTTCTTGTCTGAATCTATTTTTTCGATGACTGTTTCGGAGCAGGCTTCTTATACTGAATAGTATTGCAGGTCTGTAAATATACATTTTCCAACGACGTATTCAAAGGAGTATAATTATCGAACATAGGAGCCCTACGTCGTGAACCACGATTCTAATCCCGTTTCCTATTTTGGTTTCCATTGCCTTTCTGTTGATTCTATTTATTTTGTATGTTCAGCTGCACTTTTCTGGAACTCATCCGAATTGTTTAACAGCAACATTGCTCTGAATTCCTTCCGCACTAGGCCATGTGTCATCCTTTTTCCTAGACTGTTTCGCATCCTCCCTTTTCAAGAATTGGGCTGCCTTGGAATAGAAACGGTCCAATGACGCAAGAGGTTTGCCGGCTAGCCAGTTGCCGAACTCAGAATCGGGGTCGATGCCCTTAGTCAGTGCCCTCAGAATCGAATTATCATTGGCGTTGCTGATCTCAGCACATGCGGCATGAAATCTCTCTAAATAATGCCTGAGTGTCTCTCCAGGAGCTTGAGTGACACTGGATAAAGTATTAACATCCTTCGGCCTCGTAACATGCATTCAGAACTGCTTAACAAACTTTGTTGCCAACTGATCAAAACACGAGATAGATCGAGGTGGCAGTCGAGTAAACCACATAGTCGCTATGCCCCCTAGAGAGATCGGGAAGCTTCGGCACTTAACTGCATCATCAGCTCATGCAGGATTCATCAACCACTCATACTTTAAGATGTGTTGATTGGGGTCAGAGCTCCCTTCATAAACCGGTAAAGTCGGCATCTTGAATCGCCGAGGTGGTTCAGCATAGAGTATCTCATCAGTAAAAGGAGTATGACTTCGGGGGATTCCCCAGTCTTCATTAGTAAGACCCTAACTTTCACGGATCATTTGACGGATCATCGTCGGAATGTCAGGCATCTGGACATTTTGAGCACGTTGGGTTAAGGTGTGGTCGGGTTCCACAATGCGAGGAGAGGCCAGTCGCTGTCGACGGTCCATGTCTCGCCTCCTTGGTTCTATATCTTCGGGGACATAAGGCTTAGGAGTATGGTTGCGTTAGTGGTGGGTCAGATCCGTTCGGTTCCAAGCGTCAACTCCCAAACCGGTAGCAGTGGTAGTGCGGTTGTCAGTAATATGGTATGAGGCAGCACCTCCTCGGGAGGAGGGTCCAGTTTGATGGCTGGTTGACGGGCCAACTCTCGGTTGCCCAAGATTCAATGTATGTTGATGCCCAGTGGCCTGTGTGTAACTTCCGTCCAGTCGCGGGCGCGTGGATCTATGATGGTAGTCAGAAGAGGCTGAACTTTCGGTGGATGAATAGGAAGCCTGATCCCTTCTGGATCTCCTTCGTCTTTGACGGTTTAGTTGGTTGGTTAATTATGTGTTGGCGCGCAATTGCTGAGTGAGCTATTGACGGCTCTTAGTCAGTTCTTGCATTAGCATTTGAAATTCTTCCCTGGTGATAGGGCCTTGTGAATCTGATGGTCCGGCAATATTTTGGTTGGCAGGAGGTGGTTGTACGGGGTACTGTTTGTCCCGTCCTTCTAGATCTGCGGCAGTTGAGGTAGTCCTTGTGTTAACCATGATGGATAGCGAAGCTCTTTCCTAGACTTGATGCAAATCTGAATAGGATGGAAGAACTTTAATCTTTGAAATCTGGATCTTCTTTTTAGATTTACGCAATCTGATATCGATAGTAGATCCAACGAGCAGGAGAAAAACTATGTTTTCTCAGTGAAAGCACCAAAGTGTTTGTACCAAAATTGGGCACAACACTCTTTGGAAGCGTTTGAAGAGATAAAATGAAGAAAGTAAATGTAAAAAAGGATTATCTAACAAACACTCCAAACAATAATCAGAAAAAGGACAAAAGAATGCGGAGATTTAGAGTGGTTCGGCGTGTTGTCTACGTCCACTATGAAATGATTGACTTTTATTAACT
Source organism: Allium fistulosum (assembly GCA_030737815.1). Taxonomy (NCBI): domain Eukaryota; kingdom Viridiplantae; phylum Streptophyta; class Magnoliopsida; order Asparagales; family Amaryllidaceae; genus Allium; species Allium fistulosum. Next base: position 245,950,086 of record CM060902.1, read on the forward strand.
TTTACTTGCTAGTTACAGCGGATTACAACAGTAAATTTTGAGTACAACAGTGATTTTCGAGTACAACAATGATTTTGGCAGAGTCTAGACGTAGGAGAGCCAAAAAGTCCCTTTTCTGTAGGTTCTGGGCTGCTATTTATAGGTGTAGACTGCAAATATCTCGCTCAAATCTCGGGAGATCTCTTCTTGCACGTGGGTGAGCCTACGCAATCGATCCCATGTGGTTTGCACTCAATCTGTGATCGATACGAACGAATTTTTTATCGATCGAAATTTGGTCCAATCGAGTCGAGATCGATCATGAACATTCTTGAGGATGTACGCAAGCTCCTATGAAAATTTAGTGGCATTTGGACTTGTAGATTTTGAGTTATGATCGATGCAAGTTCAAATTTATTAAAGGTTGTTTCCTTCGTATCGATGCCGTTGGTATCGCTATGTTCATATCGATCCGAGCACGTGCCAGCATGTTGACGTGGCGCTAACTCCTCGGATCGATCAACTTTTCGTGCCATGTGATTGAGTCTTTCATAGGAATGTATCTTGTTCGTATCGATCCAGTTAAGTTATGTGCGCATCGATCGCAACTGTTCTGTTCATATTGATTGTCTTCGCTCTGTTCGTATCGATCGATTGCATCTCACTTCGTATCGATGGCTAAGGGCTATTTCGTATCGTTCGTTCGATGTTTCATTTGTATCGATCGTTAATCGATCGATACGAATTGACTCCAATTGATGGATTCGAAGTCGAACCAGGCCAAGTGGACACGAAGTTCGGTGTACGTGATGGATAAGAACAGATGGATACTTGATGGATACGAACAGATGGAGGCGAACAGATGGATGCGAACAGATGGATGCGAACAGATGGATACGAACAGATGGATGCGAACAGATGGATACAAACGAATTGATTCCCTTGGTTTGCATCGATCATATCTTGAGCATACGAACTCGGATTGACTTGAAATTTGAAACATTGGCTTCCATAGCCTTGCATGTCGTGTCGTGTTAATTGTAGCTTGATCCGGACTTGTACAAATTTTTTTGATATTCATTGTGAGCCTGCATATAACCGATCTTTGGGACGAACTGTCTTCGGTTTCCGGTTAAGTTCTTGGTGTCACAGCCTTGCCAAAAGGCAGGATAACAATTGGGAAATGAAGGAATGTGCTCAGTCCTGAAATTGTATCAACACACACACACACACACACACACACATATATATATATACACACACACACACACACATACATACATGTAGACTGTACTATTCAATATCGAAAAGATAAGACCAACCAATATTTTTTTGATAAGGCATCTTTGGATAATAAAATATTGGACCAAGTTAAGTGTTGGACTAGACGGTTCATATGCGAGAATTTAGGTTTAAGAGCAATGAAGTGAAGAAAACCATGAAACGGTAATTGGATGTAACTAAAACTTGAGACAAAGGGAGTGGTTATGGAAAACAACAAGTAAGCTGCAAGGACTATATCTTTTAGGAAAAATTAACAAAGCACACTCTGTATTCTACGAAGTATTCTTTAGAGGGCAAGTGTTATAGCGTTTTGGCCCAAGGAGTGATGGTGTTCAAGTTGGAGTTATAAGGAACATCTAGTGTCCGGGTTCCCTAAGCAAAGACATGGAAACACCTTTGTTATACAGGTAGGGACTGTTCGATAGTTAGACTACCAAACTGAAATCCCTGTCTGATGATCCTATTATGAATAGAAAATCATGTTTGGTGGCTAGGGTACCGGACATGATTTCTTGTCCGGTGGTGAGACTACTGGACAAGAATATTGGTTCGGTGTTTATTGTATTACCAAACCAGAGAGTTAACAGCTGAATGAAGGCATGATTCCAACTACCTTCATCCATCGAGCCAACTACCATCGAACCCAACAGAGCATATAAGAAAAGGCAACCTTGAATATATGGAAGTTATGGATCATATCTTCTATATATGAAAATGGCCGAACCGAGCATCTTATACAAGGAAACTGTCTATTTTATCGGCCTTACCTACACCTTCGCTCCTATAAATATCCAAACCTACAGCGGTAATAAGAACAATTTTTGGAACTACCTGATACTGCCGAATAGGATACACCAAATAGGAATTGCCTAACAAACTACTAGGAAGCCATATCTTATTCGAAATTCATGTATTTTGCATTCAGATCATTATAAAACTGGTGTACAAGAAAGGAAATAAAAAAACAGTGGACGTTGGCACATTCGGGCTGAACCACTATAAATCTATGTGTAATACTTTACTGTGTTCTTATTTCTATGATACTATAAATCAATTGGATGTGTTTGTCCATTTTTTGTGCAAACATTTATATTTCTCTAATTTTCTTTTTGGATATGTTTTAGTTGCTAGACCTAGTATAAGTGGATTTTGTATCATCCAGCCAACACCTGTTTCGGACCACTAGCAACTATTATGCATCTTTGTTGTAAGTCAATATGTGGAGATAATATATACTCCTTTTCGTTACAATGCACTCTTTTAGGTTAGGGGGTTGTAAGGTTTTGATGAGGCTTCTTATCGAATTATATGAATTTGTTGTAGTAATGAAGTATCAATTTTCTTTTAAAAAAAGTATGAAGAATTGAGGGAGAAAAGAAATTAGAAAACTCAACCTTTTCTCTTTTGAGAAGAAGAAGAGAAATGATCATCATTTCAGAATTTATGAAGATCTGACTCTGATGTATTTACAATTTTTCCTTTAGCCCATCTTTTCATCTCTTATTAATCTATTATCCAACTTTAACAACCTTTATATATTTTTCTTATGTGAATGGAATTATGAACGCAATAGAATAGGTTTAGGATCCTAATTCATTTACCTTTGAAAAATCGCTTTTTAAACCATTGGTTCGATTAAATTGTTTAGTTCAATTAAATTGAATTACTATCTTAATTATTAAGTGTAAAAAATATAGGTGTTACAAGCAGTTAATCTCAATCTTATAACTCTCTCGCACAGAATCCGTATCATACCCGCTGCCACTCCCTCACACCATGACTTTGCAGAAACATCAACATATTTGATTATATCATTCGACTAACATTGGCTAGTGAACTATTGTTAGTAAGATTTTTTTTCTTCACGACTTGGTACTATACGTAATGTTGTATGCTTTTACCTATATAGAGACACAAATTAACTATTTTTCAAAATGTGTAAGAGGCTAATTGAATTTATGACTAAAAGAAATAAAGTGCAGAAAGTTAATTACACATAGATTTATATGTTGTTTGGACGTGAGGGAATCCGACATCCACGGAACTATTATCCATTCTTCCATTAACAATTACACGTACATAATTTGAGAGGAAAATGACTGATTATAAAATTGCTTATACAATTTAATGTTATTTCATTATCGCTTTTATTCCTCACTCCTTTATACTACAATACCTATCCTACTTACAAAAAGTTGAAGCACGTGAATTAGTGACATCATTATATGAATTTGGTATCCCCCATCAAATCTTTTCACGTGCTCCTCATCCAAGTTGTTCTCACGATGCGTTGTGTGGATTGCTAAAGTTAAAGGAGACATAATACACTTTACGCATGATCATATTTTCGTAATGGCAGGATAACTAAACTTTAATTGAATCTTCTTCGGATTGGCGGAATTCCCTTGCATAAGTGACACTTGTGCTTATGCTTATGATCAGTAAGATTTGGTCATCGGGCAATGTGGTATGAAGCTTTTAACATTATCATGAATTACTCCTTAATAAATGGTTGGACAGTGTGTCTTTTTGAGGTACCCTTTGTAGCACTTCCTGAACTACAATTCATGTATGCATGAATTATGGAACTCTAAACTTTGAATTATGCCTCGTTTTTTCAGTGAGCATCAGTGAGCTCCATTAATTAGATTAGTAGTCGATTGCACTATCTCGAAGTTAATGTTTCCCCCTTAAACTCTCGGATACTCAATTGATTTTGAGTAGTTTGAGAGTTGAGATTTTCAAGTACCTATTTAGACGAATAAGCTTTCGGAGACATGCAGGAGGCATGATAGCTGTTAACGCTAAAAAGTGAACGCTAACACCCGGTGTGTGTAGTAGAATTGTGAAAGCACCACCCGTGTGACGGGAACAAGAAGTAAGCAGTAAAATATCGAAAAATGTGGTAAAAGACAGCAGTTTATAGTGGTTCGGCTTGAGATCGAGCCTACGTCCACTTTGAATCTCTTTATTACCGAATCTGGTTACAAGACGATACAATACTCTTATGAAAACAATACAGTTTGATCACAAAGACAATCTCGACTACTAGCTCAAACTTCGATGATGAAACTTGATGAATCCGTGTTGGATGTAAGAGATTCCTCTCAAAGCTTGTTGTAGTGTCTCGAATGTCTGAAGATCTTCAATTATTGAATGAGTTGAGAGTTCGACAGAGTAGCGACGCTTCAAGAAATGATCGGCCAAAAGTCCTTTTGTCGTTGGAGTTAGGGGGTATTTATAGAGCAGAATTTGAACAGGGAATTTTCCACCAAGTCTTAAGTCGTGTACGACTTAGGATAAGTCGCGTCCGACTTAAGATAGGTCGCAGCCGACTCATGCTAGGTTGTGAGTCATCGTCATCCCCTTCCGGCCTCAGTTTCGAGGCAGCAGACTTATCATTTAACAGTTTTAGGTCGTGCACGACTTAGTGACTTTAGGTCGTGTACGACTTAGTGACTTTAGGTCGTAAGTTGTAGGTAATTGCTAAGTTGTAGACTTCCCTAGGTCATAAGTCGTAGGAAACTTCAATCCTTAGGTCGTCTATACCTTAACGTATTAAGTCATCCAGACCTTAAGTCGTAGGTCGTGAAGTATGGAGCCACTAGATCGCTAACTTCTTTAGATCGTTAGGTCGTAGAGAAGTTAGGTCGTAGACTTTTAGGTCGCGAAGCATGCTAGGTCGCGAAGTCCCTTAAGTCGTAACCCATTAAGTCGGTCCTGTAGCTTAAGTCGCATACTGCCTTAGATCGGAACCTTCCTTAACTCGTAAACCGTTAAGTCGGACCATTCCTTAGGTCGGAGCCTGTTGAGTCGTAGGCCTCTTTAAGTCGTGAGCTGGTGGCTTCCTTGAGTCGTAGATCATCCAAGCCTTAACTCGTTAAGTCGCACAATCCCTTAACTCGTTAAGTCTTGAGTCGTGTACTTTTCCTGACTCGCACAGTTCCTTGACTTGCTAAGTCGCACACCCTGTCTTAAGTCGTGGAGAATTAAGGGTTAACATCTGCCCCTCGAAGTACACGACTAAGTCGTAGGTCGTGTGCTTCGACTCATCTTAACTCGTGTGGGCCGATTCAAATTCCGTTGCTCGGAGGTATAAAAAACTTAAGTCGTTCCTCTTATCTTCTTCTTCTCATTAACATTTTTCCCAACCGCGTCTGCCATTAACACTTTTCCAAGCTTTCTAAGGCGATTTCGATTCGATTCTTCTTCGATCATCCCTAGCATCATACTGCGTAAGCATTTTCTCCTCTTTTCCAATCGCCGATTATCATCAATCCTTTGTCTCTGGTTTGCTCCCTTGAACCTTGCAAATATCGTCACACTGGACATTGATGGACTTAGGGTAGTTCGATATGACTTGATTCGTGTTTTGCGGTGGTTTAGTGGCGTGTCAGAACTAGGGTTGATGGTTGTGATGTTATCGGGTTAATGGGTTAAGCGTTGAATGGTTCTCGAGTTAGGGATTAACGAGTTAGAAAGTAAACAGGTTAGGAATTGGATGGATAGATGGTTAATGAGTTAAGGATTAAATAAGTCAGGAGTTAGATGGATTGGTGATTTCGCGTGATCCAGCAATTCTGATGATTTAACTACGGATCGACTTATCACTTTCTGCGACTTAAGCTTTGAGTCGTAGCCGAGCTAGGACTCGGGACTTTTTGTTGCTTTGAATTGGAGCTTCTTTTATCCTACATGACTTACAACTTAGAGCACGGCTGACCTTAACCCGTAGGAAGCAATTTTTAAGTTGCGGCTGAGCTAGCACCTAAGTCGTTGCCGAGTCAATGCTTGAATCGTGGGCGACTTATCACTTGAGTTGTTCATGACTTATCACTTGAGTCGTTCGCGACTTATCACTTGAGTCGTTCACGACTTATCACTTGAGTCGTTCGCGACTTATCACTTGAGTCATTCACGACTCAGTATTTGCAATTTTCAGATTTTTCTTGAGCTTTGAACTAGTGTTTGGACTTTAAACTGTTAAACTTTGCTGCATTCTTTCACAGATTATTTTGACTTGCGGGCTTACAACCTGTTCAACACAACATTCACAGAAAATTGGGACTAATATACTGCCACTGACTGCCCACATCAAATGACAGATTAGTTAATAACAAATAATTAACTCAAACAGATCGTGTGAACGAAGTGCCTTAAACCAACTAATTCAAGCAAAGCGTGAAAGCAACATTGGAGTAGTCAACTAAACTTACATGTTTGCATTAATACTGTGCCTGAATTTTAAAACCAACAAGTCCTGAAATTTAGTAATCGATCAATTGTCGACTAGTTTAATCCCAGTTATATTTACTTGTTCTTTTCATTAGTTTTGCACAACACCTCACACTTTTTAAGAAACGTGCACCTTCATATTTGAATGTCCAGTTGCTTGTGTAGAATGACTTCTCTGCGAGAAGATACTACAGTCCAGGCTGAAGAAGCCACTTTTATTCCGGCTCCATTAGTCAACCCTCCAGAAAGGGCCTCTACCACTTTATCATACAAAGTTTTCCGGCAGTTGTGCGCTCAATTCGGCATTGCTGAAGCTGATGCCAATCTTCCCGAGAAAAGCAACACTGCTGATGCAGCACCTCCTGGCTTTGTAACAGTTAATCGACAAATGTGCCTGAGCAGAGCCATTCCGCCTTTCAACAACTTTTTCCAGCATCTTCTTCGACAACTGGCCATTTCCCCATTTCAGCTACATCCCAATGGCTATGCCATTCTAATGGGGTTGTGTGTGCTATTTGGGAGAATCCTCGAGCGACTTCCGAGCTTTGATGAGATTTGCTACTTGTGTTCCTTTACCAGAACTAAAGATCATCCTTCGATAACTGTTGTGAGAAGCGCCAGAAATCGTAAATTGATTGTCGGCCTCCCTGATAGTGCTCATGGGTTTTTGACTCAGTTCTTTTATGTTCGCTGTCCCCCGGGGTTTTATGCTGTGTGGAGGGAAGGAAGTAAGATCATCTATCTTTACTTCTTTTATTCTCTGAGTTTTGTGAAGTCCAAACTGCCAAATGTTAATTTCGCTTTTTCATTTCAGCGCTCCCCCCTCCTTCTAGGGATCCCATCCACAGGCCAACTCTAGAGAGACTCATGGCCGTTCCAGCTGAAGAGCGGGACGCGAAATTCTTATTGAAGGACGAATTTCTCCACCATTTAGGACTTCTTCACTCTTCTCTCTCTACACAGCCTTATGAAGTCCCTGATTCTCTAGGAAAGGCATCAGATGCCCCTGCCCCTGCTGGAGATCCTATGCTGAAAGAAATCTCCACTGAGACTTCACTGGTGAAGTGTTCTGCTTCTACTGGCATTGTGGGGTCGTCCAGCAAATTAACACTTTCCCCCGTTATTGAAGAGGAAGAAAATCCTCGAATTTCTGAGAAAACGGTTGATGTGGAAGTTGAAAAAGAGAGTTCTGCTGGGTATCATGGCGATGACACCTTTGATAACTTGAGTGACATAATGATAACTTCTCAAGAGCTTTTTAAAGACGATACTTCAAAAGCGATATCTCCTGTTGTTGAAGCGACCTCTTTTTTGCAACAAACTTCAACACCTACCACACAAATTATTGCCATTTCCACACCCAAAAGTGGTTTGTAGTCTGACGCGCGTAGATTGCACATCACACACACTTAGGATTTTTGGCACTTATATGCACTTAGCTTCTTCAATTTGAAGATTTCTAAGACTTGTCTTTTCTTCAATTTCAGATTCTCTGATGGGGCGAAGTGGATCGTATTACGACAAATTTCAGCATCATGGAAGCCGCGATGCTTATGATTTTAGGCTTTATCTTCCTTCCCGTCAGGAGACCGACGAAGAAAGGGCCTCTAGAAAAGCTAGAGAGAGATGGGATTATGAGGAGCACCGCAGAATAGAAGATGAACAACACTATGGGAATAGAGACGAGCGATACGACTCTTCCCGCAGAAGTGACGATTCTCATAAAAGGAAATCTCACGACAACAAGGGGAAGAGTCACATTGCTGATGATTCTAGTAAGCGGACCAAACTTGGCGAAAAGGACGCATCTGCAATTTCGGAAAAGACTGACGCTCCCATCTCTCTTAATATTCCATCCGGCTCTCCTGCTTTAAAGAAATCTGATATCCAAGCGATCATCCAAAGGCCCCAGTACCAAGTTAAAGATGGTCCTCCAACACTTCAGAGTCGATTTCCGAACTGGTGCCTAAGAGGAGTGAGCTTTGACTTAGATCTAGTTCCGATCGATAAACAAGCCATGCTCAGAAATCATGATGCGGTTAGGCTTGACATTGAGAGGATGTCGCAATGGCAAGAGCTTGTTGATGAACTCCAAAAAGTCAACCACATGAATCTCGAAAACATGCTGACTCTGGAGAACGATAAGGCTGAATGGGATAAATGGTGCAAGCAGCATGATGCCGAGATGACGAGCATCGCAGATGACAATGCAAGGCTTGAATCTGAAGTCAAGCGACTTAAGGAAGATCTCGTCACTTCTTCTGCATCGTATACTCAAAAAGAAGAAGTCTTTCAGAAGCAAGTGCGGGACGCACACGCTGCGCAGAGGGATGCTGAAATGAAGCTTACAGCTGAACAGCATGTTACCGAGAAATACCGCAAAGAAAACGCTGAGCTGCGGGAAACAGCTATTTCCCAAAACGTGGAGATTGAGAAGTTAAAAGCTCGACTTTTTAAAGCTGAGAAAGAGCGTGATGAGGCTGTTGCTATTCGAGTTGCAGCCGTTGCTGAAAAAGAAGCGGCTGAAGAATCCCATAAGGCAACTAGAGCCACCATCGATACGACTTTGTTTGACTTTTATATCCATTGCATCTTGGGGCGTGGGAGCCTTTCATTTTTGGGACCGGAATATGAAATCACTTTAGCTGAAGTATGGGAGGTGATCATTGACATGTTCGGCGGTGCCAGTTATGCTGAAGCAGATCTTCAAGCTACCTACTTAGATGAGAGCGCCCGCGCTGCCCTTGCCAAAGGAAAAGATCAGCGTACCCGAGTGCAAGCCGAAGCGACGGGAGAGAAGCTTCCTGAGAAAGAAATACTTCCTATTGCCCCTGTTCATATTTCGGCTTCAGCTCATGTGGATATTGCTGGCTCTAGCTCTCACTCTTCGCCTCCCGCTAAAGTTGACCAAGAAACTGTGACCACTCCCACAGAGGAAGAGGCTATGGAAGACTTTAAAGCTCAGAAATTTGAGATTGATTTCGCCAAACTGACTTCTCCAGGTAATTTTGACATCGACCCATCTCCAGTGAATTACTTATTAGATTTGACTAAGCTTGATGAACTTCTCACTTATTACTTAAGCCTGGACGAACCAATATCTTCTCTTATCTTGGAGAATACTGATTTTAACTTCTTTTCTTCTGTAGCGGAAGCATCGAAAGCTGCGCCAACTTCTCCTTCTTCAGCTACCGTTCCTCCTTCTTCTCAAGTTACTCCTCTTCCAGCTTCTCAACCAGGATCGCAAGAAGAGAAAATTGAAGCCCTCAAAGACTTGGACGATCCGGTTGTTTCGCAAGAGCCAAAGACAGGGGAACTTGAAGAAGGCGAGAAGACTCCGGAGCAGTCTTATGACGACGACACGAAGCTTTCAGAGTTTTTTACTCCAGGTAGTGAGTCTTCCTCGAAAAAGAAGGGGAAACGCGTAATTTCGAAGAGAGGCAAGAAAAGCTCTTCTGCCGCTGGAGAGGAAGCAGAAGTTGGTCCGGTTGTGCCTCTTTCTCCTTCTTCTCCGACTCAACCACAACGGCCTCCGAAGCTAATTATCAGGCCGGGTAAAAGCTCTAAAGGCGGGAAGAAGGAGAAATGAGCTTGATTTTGCCTTTTCTGCTTTTTGCATGTATTGACCGGAGATTGTGCGGATACCGGTCTCCGCTTTTTTGAACCCTGCATATGTAAAGAATTTTCATAGTATTGAATAAAATAATCCTTTTACTTGAACGAATTCTTGCTAGCATATGTGAACACATCTATTTCTTGTTTTTAGTGTAGAATAAATGATTCCTTTACTTGTGCAAATTTTATATCCGTGCTTGATGATACATTTATTCCACATCTTTTTGCGTGATATTGTGATGAACTTGTGGTATGTTGCTTTTATTACTGTAACTAAATTGTACAATATTGCCCCTATATCACAAGTGCATTGCAATATCTTTTTATTTTGATGAGACTTGTACTCTTATTTTTGGAGAACAACTGTTCCATCTTTGAGGAAACCATTATTCTACTTTAATGGAGCGTGTCTCGTTTTTGGAGAAGTTTTTACACTTCACCCTAAGGAGATGGTCACTTCATATTTTTGGGGAGTGAATTCTCCTTCGCAGTGAAGCGAGTTTCTGAAGAATGTTTTGACATTTCAATTTTGGTGAAGTGTGCCCCCGAAGAGGTCTTTTTGACATTTCAGCTCTGGTGAAGTGGGCCTCCGAAGAGAGATTTTTACACTTCAGCTCCGGTGAAATGTGCCCCCGAAGAGGTCTTTTTGGCATTTCAGCGCTGGTGAAGTGGGCCTCCGAAGAGAGATTTTTACACTTCAGCTCCGGTGAAATGTGCCCCCGAAGAGGTCTTTTTGGCATTTCAGCTCTGGTGAAGTGGGCCTCCGAAGAGAGATTTTTACACTTCAGCTCCGGTGAAATGTGCCCCCGAAGAGGTCTTTTTGGCATTTCAGCTCTGGTGAAGTGGGCCTCCGAAGAGAGATTTTTACACTTCAACTCCGGTGAAATGTGCCCCCGAAGAGGTCTTTTTGGCATTTCAGCTCTGGTGAAGTGGGCCTCCGAAGAGAGATTTTTACACTTCAACTCCGGTGAAATGTGCCCCCGAAGAGGTCTTTTTGGCATTTCAGCTCTGGTGAAGTGGGCCTTCGAAGAGAGATTTTTACACTTCAGCTCCGGTGAAATGTGCCCCCGAAGAGGTCTTTTTGGCATTTCAGCTCTGGTGAAGTGGGCCTCCGAAGAGAGATTTTTACACTTCAACTCCGGTGAAATGTGCCCCCGAAGAGGTCTTTTTGGCATTTCAGCTCTGGTGAAGTGGGCCTCCGAAGAGAGATTTTTACACTTCAACTCCGGTGAAATGTGCCCCCGGAGAGGTCTTTTTGGCATTTCAGCTCTGGTGAAGTGGGCCTCCGAAGAGAGATTTTTACACTTCAACTCCGGTGAAATGTGCCCCCGGAGAGGTCTTTTTGGCATTTCAGCTCTGGTGAAGTGGGCCTCCGAAGAGAGATTTTTACACTTCAACTCCGGTGAAATGTGCCCCCGGAGAGGTCTTTTTGGCATTTCAGCTCTGGTGAAGTGGGCCTCCGAAGAGAGATTTTTACACTTCAACTCCGGTGAAATGTGCCCCCGGAGAGGTCTTTTTGGCATTTCAGCTCTGGTGAAGTGGGCCTCCGAAGAGAGATTTTTACACTTCAACTCCGGTGAAATGTGCCCCCGGAGAGGTCTTTTTGGCATTTCAGCTCTGGTGAAATGGTCCTCCGAAGAGAGATTTTTACACTTCAACTCCGGTGAAATATGCCCCCGGAGAGGTCTTTTTGGCATTTCAGCTCTGGTGAAGTGGGCCTCTGAAGAGAGATTTTTACACTTCAACTCCGGTGAAATGTGCCCCTGGAGAGGTCTTTTTTGGACTCCGAAGAATAGCAATTGTTACTTTTGCTCTTTCGTCATCTGCTCCTTAGTGATTCCTTGTTATTACTTCAAGTACATGCCCCATTCTTTTGTAAGTTGCTTGCTTTTTGCCAGGGAAATGTACGTTATTGTTGAGTGATTTATGGGAATCGCTGAGTCTCGTGACGTGTTGAATAAGTAAGCTATGCTTTAATTGCCTGCAATATTAAATCGACATTTTAGCAATATATTTAAGATATTTGCATATCGAAATGAAACAGGCATTATATAGCAGTAGAACACAAGATTTTAAAGTTCTTTATTATTAATCCGCACTGATTTCTCGGCGGTTTTCGATACAAGAGTTGTACATTCATCATCATTTTACAAGTTTAAGCAATGCTGTTAAGTAAAAAATTGGATGCAAATGAATGTTGTTCCGGAATCTTGAGATTGAATCTTCATCTTTACTGGAATCATTGTTCCCGATCCATATGCCAATCAGAATAGAATGCGGTCAGATGCTGTATGAGGACCCCCTGTAACAGCATTAATGACAAACCTCCCTGATTCCTGCTCTGCAATTTCATTGACTGAGCCGTATTGATGATCGGGAAGCTGTCGTTCCTGAGTGGATGAAGATGGGTCATTCCCGTTTTTCTTGACATACTGTTGAAGTTTGTTCTCTTTCAACAGCTTTTCAATCAGATCCTTCAAGTGGCGGCACTCGTTAGTGTCATGGCCAGGTTGGTTGTGGAACTTACAGAATCTTTCACTCTGAGTGGCATTTTTCCCAAGTCTCAACTTATGAGGTTTAGGATATTCGACAGTGTTCTTAGTTGCAAAGAAAATATTCTCTAGAGTGTCGGTCAAGGGGGTGAGATCCAGAGATTCAAAGTGGCGAGTTTTCTTCACATTTCCCTGCTTTTTCTCGTCATCTTTTTCCCTTTTCTGTCCTCTAAATTCTCTTCTATTAGAAGCAACACTGTTATTCTGGATTTCAGCCACAGCTACCTTCGCTGGTGCAGAAAGGCTTTCTAGGCGCATGAATTCGTCGGCCTTTTTATAGAATTTTTCAAGTGAGTTTGGCTCCTTCATTTTTAGCCATCTTTCGAATTCACTTGATTTGTTGATGGCTCGCATCAGATAAGTCAGGATCATACGGGGTTCTGCATTGTCCACTTCGGCTAAAGCTACATTGAAATGGTTCAAGAAAGATCTGATAGATTCTCCGGAAGCTTGCTCAAGGCTCGATAGTGACATTATATCTTTTGCTTTTGAAGCATACAATCTGAACTGATCCTTGAACTTTCGGGTCAAATCAGAGAATTGATCTACAGACCGAATTGGTAGCTTAGTGAACCAAAGTAGAGCCACCCCTTCCAAGTACACTGGAAAGTATCGGCATTTAATCTCATCTGATGCTCTTGCACCGGTCATATGCCAGTCGTACTTATACAGGAAGTGATTAGGGTCACTTGTCCCTCTATAAGCCTGGATAGTAGGAGGTACAAATTTTCTTGGAAATTCTGCTTTCAGGATCCTTTCAATAAACGGAGTTCTGCTTGGTGCAAATCCCCAGTCATTCTCATTCTCTTCCCTCTGCATACTCTCTTTCATGATTTGGCGAACCATCCCTGATAGGTACTCCTCGTTGCTCAGAGGCGTTGCCGGGCAGACGTCGGCTCTCCTTTCGGAAGTTTGTCTGGGCAAATATTCGCGAAAAGTTGGTTGCTGCCTTGAACCTTCAGCTTGGAAAGGTAGCATTTCGACAGTGCCAGCTGCTCTTTGAGGAATATCTTTCTCCTGGGGATTACGAGCATCTTCAGTGAAGACTGTTTCATTGTTTTTTGGCTGTTGATTCGCCCCAAGCAGAGCGTTTAATCTGTCCATCATTAAAGCGTTTTGAGTTTCAATCTGCTGATATAATCCTGACACCGCGTTGTCTAACTCAGCCCTTGTGATTCCAACAGCAGGAGTTGCCTGATTTGCTGTTGGGGAAGTGGAGGTTCCCTCTTGAGCATTCCCGGATCTGGTAGGTCTACCCTCTCTCTTAGGAGCCATGATTTCAGATAAACTTCTGGTCTTTAGAGAGATTCCTTCAACAAACTTTCGCGGAGCAATGGTGAGAATGTTCCTGAGTTCAATTCTCAGTGAAAGAACCAAAATGTTAACGCTAAAAAGTGAACGCTAACACCCGGTGTGTGTAGTAGAATTGTGAAAGCACCACCCGTGTGACGGGAACAAGAAGTAAGCAGTAAAATATCGAAAAATGTGGTAAAAGACAGAAGTTTATAGTGGTTCGGCTTGAGATCGAGCCTACGTCCACTTTGAATCTCTTTATTACTGAATCTGGTTACAAGACGATACAATACTCTTATGAAAACAATACAGTTTGATCACAAAGACAATCTCGACTACTAGCTCAAACTTCGATGATGAAACTTGATGAATCTGTGTTGGATGTAAGAGATTCCTCTCGAAGCTTGTTGTAGTGTCTCGAATGTCTGAAGATCTTCAATTATTGAATGAGTTGAGAGTTCGGCAGAGTAGCGACGCTTCAAGAAATGATCGGCCAAAAGTCCTTTTGTCGTTGGAGTTAGGGGGTATTTATAGAGCAGAATTTGAACAGGGAATTTTCCACCAAGTCTTAAGTCGTGTACGACTTAGGATAAGTCGCGTCCGACTTAAGATAGGTCGCAGCCGACTCATGCTAGGTTGTGAGTCATCGTCATCCCCTTCCGGCCTCAGTTTTGAGGCAGCAGACTTATCATTTAACAGTTTTAGGTCGTGCATGACTTAGTGACTTTAGGTCGTGTACGACTTAGTGACTTTAGGTTGTAAGTTGTAGGTAATCGCTAAGTTGTAGACTTCCCTAGGTCGTAAGTCGTAGGCAACTTCAATCCTTAGGTCGTCTAGACCTTAACGTATTAAGTCATCCAGACCTTCAGTCGTAGGTCGTGAAGTATGGAGCCACTAGATCGCTAACTTCTTTAGATCGTTAGGCCGTAGAGAAGTTAGGTCGTAGAGAAGTTAGGTCGTAGACTTTTAGGTCGCGAAGCATGCTAGGTCGCGAAGTCCCTTAAGTCGTAACCCATTAAGTCGGTCCTGTAGCTTAAGTCGCATACTACCTTAGATCGGAACCTTCCTTAACTCGTAAACCGTTAAGTCGGACCATTCCTTAGGTCGGAGTCTGTTGAGTCGTAGGCCTCTTTAAGTCGTGAGCTGGTGGCTTCCTTGAGTCGTAGATCATCCAAGCCTTAACTCGTTAAGTCGCACAATCCCTTAACTCGTTAAGTCTTGAGTCGTGTACTTTTCCTGACTCGCACAGTTCCTTGACTCGCTAAGTCGCACACCCTGCTTGAATCGTGCCATTCTTAAGTCGTGGAGAATTAAGGGTTAACAATAGCTATCTAGACTTCTCTTTATTTTTGAGCATCAGTGAGCTCCATTATTCATACCAGGTTTTATGTCTGACTCGAAGTTAACGTTTTCCACTTAAACTCTTGGATACTCAATTGATTTTGAGTAGTTTGAAAGTTGAGGTTTTCAAGTACCTATTTAGACGAATAAGCTTTCGGAGACATGCAGGAGGCATGATAGCTATCTAGACTTCTCTTTATTTTTTAGCATCAGTGAGCTCCATTATTCATACCAGGTTTTATGTATGAGTCGAAGTTAACGTTTTCCCCTTAAACTCTCGGATACTCAATTGATTTTGAGTAGTTTGAGAGTTGAGGTTTTCAAGTACCTATTTAGACGAATAAGCTTCTAGAGACATGTAGGAGGCATGATAGCTATCTAGAGTTCTCTTTATTTTTGATTTCGTTGTGTTGTTGTTGTAAAGTAAAAGTTGTTTAATTGCCTATATATACTCTAATCATCCAAGGGGCATCTTCATATGCCGGTCTTGACGTATGTTGTAATAAGTATAGTTCTCTGAACGTGGTTCTCATATTGGGATTATGTAATGAATTTTGAAATGTTTTGAAATGGAATGTGGAACTTGTTTGATATTTTAAAATTTTCCATATTCATGTGTTTCTGTGTATCAATGTATCTAACATTACCGTATTTGGTCGCCGAGGATTAATAACTATGGATGACTGCAACATCCATAGCCATTAGTTTTGGGCCTCAAAGTGGAGGATGCTACATATAAGAATTGGTATTTCGCTTTGGGGGTTTTAATGTGATGTTTTCGTAAACCAAAATTCCTTAAGGCATATATCAAATCCAAATTATACTAAACAATTACTAAAATAAGAAAGACTATGATTTCCACGCACAACATGTCCTTAGCTCTTCCTTTTTTAAGACTTATTACGCCCACAGTAATCTCTTTCAGTTCTCTCCTTTTAGAAATATAGAACAAGAGTATTGTATAAGAATTAAATTCAGAAGTTTAGGGATTGGAGGAGAAAAGGATTAGAAATGGAATAATAAATGTCTAAAATTCTTGCCTGAAACCCTAAAGTATTACTCTGAATCTTTAAGGAGAGAGATAGGTAGAGCTTTGCTTGGTTCTCAGAATAATTTGTGAATAAAAGTGATGGGGCTAGTCTCTTATTTATAATGGTTATAAATCACTAGAACCGTTAGATTTAAGTCGGCTTGAAATAATAAAATCTGCACCGTTCGATTGCAGAAAACCCAAGCCACCATCACCACGAACCGGCCGACCGGTCTAAACTAGGTGGTCGACTTTTTACTTTCTACGGTTGTGTAACTACTTTGTTCCTTAATTATCAACTAATGTTAATGTTAATGTTAATGTTAATGTTAATGTTAATTTTTAATTAACCCCCAAGTTTACCTTTTGAATTTCAAATTTAAGAATTATTTATTTATTTGAATTCTTTTTAAATTCATTCGAACTAGAAACTTCAAACATCCATAACTTTTCCGTTTGAGCTCCTTTTAGACACAGTTTATATGGAAATTGATTAGAAAATGGCCATGAATGCAACAACATAACTTTCATGGTCAAATTTTTACTTTTGCAAAATTACATTTTTAGCCATATCTATTTAGTTATTTAATTAATTTATTTATTTCTTATTAATTTTTATGGGGTGTTACAGAGGTGGCTAGCTGAAGTAAGGCAGTGGATGGTGATGATAATAATGGTGAATATTGAGTATAATTTAAACCCTTTTTATTTAAGTTTAAATATAGAATTCATTGAATTTAATTATTTGGTTTAAGTGATTATAACCACCAAATTTTAATTATATAGCAGGTATAATTACTTTAATCTAACCATGAGTATTCAAATTCATTTTCAATTTACTGTGAGTTAAAACTTCATTTTCACTTGATAAAAATATACCGCTAGATGATTTTGTACTTTTTTATTATATGAGAAGATCTAAGTCGAATTGCAGCGATTGAATTTTATAAAACATTAAGTATTATAAAAAAACTTATATAAAATTTATATCAACAAATTTTATTTGAAACTCGAATATCCATGGAAGACGAACATATCATAAAGTATACTTTCTTGAATTATATAGAATTTATATTGATCGATGATGACTTGGTAGACTTGATTATTGATGACTATGGTGGAATTGTTTGATCGATGATTGTTTGAATTGAATTATATGTAGTTGATGTTTTTGATTATTGATTAAAAATAAATAAATAATACATAATATATAAATATATTATGATAATTCATTTGAAGAAAATGAAAAATAGGATATGGACTTTCAAAGCTTGTATGGTGTTGAAAAGAATTTTATTTGAAATATCGAATTTATTTGTGAAGAAGATCTTATCTTGTTTTTAAAGAAAAGAAGCGCAAATATTATTATTTAAAATGATTCTTTTTTTATTTACAAATTTGAAAATAAATAATTTTTATGGAATTTTGTACCAAATAAATTTTATTTAAATTACATTTTAACGGAAAATATTTGACTCGAAGTTGAATTTAGATTATTTTTATTTTAAGTAGAAAGTTAGGAGTTTTAAATTGAAGTTGAATTTAAACTCGAAAAAGGGTAATTTTTGGTACTAATATTTTAAAAATGAAATTTCAGAAAAATTCAAGTATATTGATTTAAGAAGTCCTAGAATCATGTTTGAATTATGTTGAGATTAAATTTGGATTTTAAAAGATTAAATTTGAATTACTTGAATTTAGTTTGAATTTAAACATTGAACTAAAAGACTTATAATATTTATAAAGGACGAGAAAATAAATAAAATTCAAGTTTATTCTTTTAGAAATTCCTAAATGTATATTTGAAATGATTTGAGACGAAATTCAAATTTTTGAAGTTTAATTTTGGATTGTTAAACATTAATTTGACTTTAAACTAGGATTAAAAGGATAAATTCTTGTTTAATAATTTAAAATCCACTTTGAGTGAGATAATATGAATTGGTGCAATTAAATACTTTTTTGGATGAGATGATACATGCTTATTTAGTTTAAATTTCATCGTTTCAAGTTATTTACTTTATTTTAGCCCGACTGTTATTATTCAATGTCGTGTTTTAAATTGTTATTGCTGTAAACAATGTTGTTATCTACAAGTAAAACCATATTGCATGCACACGACTAATCTAATGGGATATATGATGGGTTTAAAGAGACATTATTGGAATAAATGTTGTTTGGAATGATCAAATGATTTTAAAAGTAATAATTTTAACATTTATTGAGTTGAACATAGGATATTGACTACTAGACCTATGCAGTTAAGTCCCTACTAAAGCCCCACAAAATCCCCGCAATAGCGCATAGCGCTCTTCGACCGCAACGTTATTTTAGTTTAGCACTATTAAATAGTAGATCCACTTTAAGCCCTGCTATTTTTCGTTACACTCGCTGAATCATGGCTTTTTAGCATCCTCTTTAGCAACATTAATATATAAAGGTTGATTTGACTAGTTCTCTTTTAAACCAAATCAATAAAGTTAAGAGAAGGACCTCATTTTATGACATAAGCTCCCAATATATGTTAAAAAAATCTATTACAGTCACCAAATCTAGTCGATGCAAATCATATTCTTCGGTTTTGCAATATAAGATTAAACAAAATTTCTTTTTCCTACACAAATGACGTGAGAATGAGAATAATTTAACTTTAAATATTTGGTTCTATATCGAATTAAGCTTTTTACACCTTTGTTATATCCCCATTGGAACTTTTTGCACCTCCACCGCTAAGCGTTTAACTACACAATAGTAGACTGCTAACATCCTTCCTAGCGGACTGATTCGAGGGCCGCAACCCAAATCGTGATGATCTTGTCCCTCATCACTATGTCCAAACGATCTATTTCAAGGACATTCAAAGCTATCAAGGATAATAAAGATTGTCGAAGACATATTGTAAACAAAGAGAAGTAGCGCCACTAATGAGATATGATATAGTGGACTATGGCACTAGTAAGATTTATCACGCCACCAAATACTAGAAGAGTACGACAACTAAGGGATCGTGCGAAGTGCATATCACAACGACCTAAAGTGTACGGGTAAAATTGACCAGGATGACTTACTAGGGTAGATTAGTCTATGTAAAAGGTAAATCCACAAATGAGATTTATCAGTGTACAATCTCCTCCTGGGGTTCATAAGATAAGAAGATGATTTAAGCCTTCTTATAATTATTAGCAGAAAATCCATTTTAACATGAATATGATCAATTTCGAATATTGATTCAAATTTATACAACACAAGGCAACTCATAAGTAAAATTATAGGATATTGTATCCTAGTTGATTAGAGTTGCAACTGTGTATGTTATATTGAATAGTGCCGCGACATGGGTGTTGTAACTGATTTATGAAAATGAACATTTCAGAATTTGTTTGGTGTCTGTGGCCCTATGTGTGACGTATAGCCCCATAAAAGCCATCACGACACATTCATCTAATTCTATTGCATGATTATACTCATAGTTAGATGTCTAGTCGGGCCAGACTGAGGTTGTTTTATAGGTTTGGTATGACTATATATGCTTTATGGGGTGCAATATGGAGTTTGAGCAGACGACGACGAGTATTTACATTGTTTATAAATTGTTAAGATTCCATTGTATTGATTGTTGTGATGTATTTCTATAATGAGTTGTATAAAAACTAAATAATGTACCAGATTTTTGGAAATGTTGGAATATTCATCGTTTTTATTCACTCTGATTGTTAGTTGGGAAATTTTTGTTTATGTCCCTGGTACTGTATTATTTAATTCTCAAACTCGTGTACATTGCCTTACATTGAGACGAGATATGTATTATTTTAGATATATTCTGGTACTGAAATATATCCATGTTGACCTAAAGTAGTGTACGAGAGAGATCACTCCTTCCGTGCTCATTGATCTGAACTATTGGACAATAAACTTCCTTTGATATTTCAATTGCTGGAGCCAAGGCGTTACAACTTGGTATTATAGCTTAGGTTAGAATAATACAGAGATAGAGATATACTTTGACTTTAGAGGAGTGGGACTTAGGTTGTTTAACCCATTTTTATTATACGACTCTCACTTGTGAGATGCGAGTTGTGAATGATCGAAAAAGTCTATCATCGGATAGAATATTTATATAAGTATGTATACATGTATTTGTATTGAAAATTTATTATAAAAGTTATTTATTCTTTGAAAAATAAAATAATATTCACCTGTATGATGTGACTATTTGTGTATGATTGGAAGATACAGATTGAATTTTTATATTCCTCAATCCACCGCAACAATGAATTGTAGTAATTTTTGTGTATAAATTCATATAAATATTCCATGAATACCAATAAAGATAGGTGATAAAAGGATACGTATGGGTGATAAAAAAATACAAATATTACCCTCAAGAAGATAAAAAAATTCTCTCCTTATGAATGCTAGTAGAATCATGCAATGTCGTAAAAACTGACCGATTTAATTCTATATGATTCTAAAGAAAAAGAATTTTGTTGCCGTTTTTCATTGAGTTAAAAATAAACACAAGTGTCAGATCCTATGTAAAAAAAAATTTACTAGCATGTTAGAATCGAATATATATAAAAAGGATAAATAATAATATGGTAACTTTTCAATAAACTATTTTTTATGCGAAAATAAGTTGAAAGATAAATAAATACTAACATATTCCCATAGTCAATGCGGTTATTTTTGAATATTAGTGTGATCCACGTTAGACACACAAGTTGTTTCTCGAGTGTATATATTCTTCTGAATGTAAGTTTGCTCAAGCTTTGATTGGTTGATGGTTGTAGAGTTATTAATGGGATGATATTTAGCATTGGTGTTCGCCTTAGGTGAAATAATATTGGTATTATTATTTCTTTTTATGCATTTATAGGCATGTGCATGTGTTTCATTAATCTCTTAGCATATGTACATCTATATTTGTTTGCATATTAAGTGGTGGTGGATGGTAAAAAATCCTATCTTTTGATAATATTTTGATAAGTTATCAATGTACATATCATGGTAGCATCATGATGGTAAGTGTTGGCCTCCTGTTGTGTTTATCATACCTTGGATGTAAATTTATTACTATCATAAAAGTTCAAGTCTGTTTGAAACTTCCAAATTGGCTTCCTAATTATCCAAGAAATACTAACTGCACTACTACTTGTTCTGCAAGAAACATGTCTCTTCTTTCCTATTTGGTTTTATTTCAATTCTACTTTTACTATATAAACTACTAAAATTTAAACAAGAATTTCCAAGTTATGTGTTCTCTACATTTGGTACATTTAAATATCTAAAATGGTAGAAAATATGACAAAAGTAAATTCAAAAATAACCCACTTCGATAAATGTTATGATTACGGACATAACTTTTGATTTTATAATCCAATTTAGATGAAGATTTTTGGTCTAAAAGATAATTAGAAATTGGATAACTTTCTTGTTCGTCACTTGCCAAAATTTTGAAGTTTATTAGTTTTTAAACCTGTTTGAAGTTGAGATAAAAAAATTGGCCTGGTTTTATATTTTTAGAATTTCAGCTCCCTAGTATTTTGGCCATAATTTTCAAACAAGAGCACTAATTGATCCTCCTTGATGTTTATTGAGCTCCAAGTGGGTGGGAGAAATTTCAAAGATATTAGTAGATTTGATTGCATCATATGAAGCTTCTACCAGCTATTAGCAAGACGGATTCTCTACCCGAGCAGTCATCTTAACTTAGACTCGATACTCGGGTAATCACTTAGGTTCTTGCTTCATCCATTTTTGACGATCTTGTGCTCATTGGAAAGTTATGATGATAATGAACAACTTTTGTATGAAAAGTTTTGCAAAATTTAAATGTTCTCTCGACGAAAATTGCTGTTTTCTAAAATGGGTCTGCATGTTGTTTTAACTTTCGAAATGATTATAAATTTATATATGCAATGTTTTAATATTCATTTGAGTTAAGAATAGGTACATGAAGGTCATATGAATAAATTTTGCACATATTTACATATAAGTTAAGCGAACTAGCTTAAAAATGCTAAAAAATGTTGTTTTTACTTAAAAATGTATATATATATATTGTTAATTATATGTCGTGTGGTAAATTTTGATATATAATTATTACCGATCATGTTTTGGTCGATGTATATATATTTGATCATATTATAATTTTTTGAAAGCCTCTCCGTACAAAGAAGACTCTGTCGAAATTTTTTAAAATTTTAAAACATTTGGAAATTTTGAAAATTTTATATAGTTTGAAATTTAAGGAAAATTTTCAAAAGAGTTATTGAAACCTAAATGTATATTAATTGTTATATTTGTAACATTAGAATGAAAGATAAGCACCATTGTCCAAGTGGTTAAGTTATTCGGCTTTGGTGTGAGAGGTCACAAGTTCAAAACTTGCGTAGTGTGATTCGAATGTTTATTGACATGTGATATGTTGTCCCAACAATGCATTAAAGAATAATACATATATTATGTTATGTAGTTAATGTCATTGATTAAATCGAATACATAACTCTTTAGTAAATTACGAGAATTCAATTTCATTAAGCATGGGAGTCTGTTACATCCCATTCCAAAGTTAAAATAAAATTGATATGTTAAAATGAATTTTGAGAACTTAATTGCATATTATAATGAATTTAATTCAATAAATTGAATTTTTGGATTTTATTTGATATTAAAAGAAGAATGTTGATTTAAAATTCAGACTTCGAATTTGAATTGTGTTTTAAAAAAATCCATAAAGTTGTGTGAAAATTTATTTTGAGAAAAATATATAATTATTATGAAATTATGAAATTTATTTTAAAAATAAAACAATTATTTTATAATTATCGAAAATTGAAAAGTACTATTTTAATAAAAGAAAATTTGGATTATAACGCCTCGAGCCACATTTTAATCAGATATCAAATAGCGGTCCAGTAATATAGTAGTTAAGGATGTTGATTTAAAATGAATAGAAAAGTTGAATTTTTCGTTCCTTTTATTAGACCACAAAATTTCAAACCAGCCACTTCCCATACGCTCCATCCTTATTCAAATCTGTTTACCCCTTTATTTCCTCAACCATAATCCTATTTTGTCCAAATCAAAATCAGAAGAAGGAAAAACATTGCGACCATGGTGATGCAATGGGGAGGAGGCTCGCAAGGTTTACGTGAACGAACAAGGGTTGTGACTGGGGATAGCGACAAGAAGGTGAAGCAACCAAATTTGCAGGGACGTGACTGTTGATGGCATAGTGATGGGAGGTATAGGATTGGATGTGGTGGCGGCTGGTGGATGCGTGGTTGACGAGACGATGTCTCGAGGAAGATGCCGGCCTCGATGATTGTACGCAGGCTTGATGGTTGAAGGAGACTTAAAGGGAGTGGCTGGCGGAAGTAAGGAAGAAGACGGTGATGACAAAAATTTCAATAGTGAGTATAATTTAAACGCCTTTTTATTTAAGTTCAAATATAGAATTCATTGAATTCAATTACATGGTTGAAGTAAGTATAGCCACCAAATTTTAATTATATAGTGAGTATAATTTACTTTAATTTAATTGTAAGTATTTCAATTTCATTTTGAATTTACTATGAGTTAAAACTTCATTTTCACTTAATAAATATATACCGCTAGATGATTTTCTACTTTTCCGTCAATTGAGAAGATCTGAAGTCGAATTGCAATGATTGAATTTTATAAAACTATGGAATATTATAAAGAAACTTATATAAAATTTATATCAATAACTTTTGAAACTTAAATTTTCGTGGATGATGAACATATTATAAAATATACTTTGTTGAATTGAATAGAATTTATTGATCGATGATGGCTTGGTAGCCTTGAATATTGATGATTGATGGTTAAATTGTTTAGTCGATGATTGTTTGAATTGAATTATATGTGGTTGATGAAAATTATATATTTGATTGTTGATTGAAAAATAAATAAATAATACACTATATATATATATATATTGTGATGATTCATTTGATGAAAATGAGAAAATGGATATGGATATTTAAAGGTAGTATGGTGTTTTTAAAAATTTTGTTTGAAATATTGAATTTACTCGTGAAGAAGATGTTATATTGTTTTTAAAGAAAAGAAGTGCAAATATTATTACTTGAAATGATTCTTCTTTGATTTATAAATTTGAAGATAAATAATTTTTATTGAATTTTGTACCAAGGAAATTTTATTTGAATTACTTTTGCATTGAAAATAATTGAAATTAAGTTGAATTTAAATTATTATTATTTTAAATAGAAAGTAAGGAGGTTTAAATTGAAGTTGAATTTAAACTCGAAAAGAGTTATTTCTCAATATTAATATTTTAAAATTGAAAATTTGAGAAAATTTAAGTATATTGATTTGAAAAATCCCAGAATCATGTTGTGGTAAAATTTGGATTTTTAAAGATTAAATTTGAATTACTTGAATTTAAAATTTTAATTAAATGGCTTAGAAAAATCTGTATTCGAACTAAGTACTAAAAAAATTGAAGCTTTCTCCAGTCATCTCTTTGTCAATAGAGTTAGAGGCTTGCTTTTGAATAAAATTGTCTTACTCTCTACAATGGTAACCAACACCCCCTCCAAGATCCTTGAACTATGATCTACGCATATCTCTCTTACGTCCAAGAAGTTTCCGGTTCTTATCTCTACTCCAACTCACAAAGACCTCTACATCATTACCAACCCTTCCATTACTAGCCAAACTACCCCTCATCTCCTCATTATTCAAACCAACCTTCACATCATATAGACTAATATAACACCTCACATAAATCATGGGGTTTCACAAATGATGTATATTATGGAGATAATGAACATAAAAAGATGAATACCCATTCCTCATTAATAATACCAACATCCACTACTTTAAGTCCATAATTACTATAGTAAGGATATCTATGTGACTTGAAAGTGTAACTTTGGAATTCATCGTGAAGAAATATAATTATTTCTAAAGAATAACGTGGTTGATCAAGGACTTGTCTAGAGGGATTTCTCATAATGCATCCAATAATATAACGCTCTTTTTATGGGGATGCTCTCTAGGAACTTCATGTGATAGGGTTAGCTGAATGGATGTTAGAGCATCGTCTTACATCTCTCCTAGTTTATCAAACTTCAAGCGATTCAGTCTATATAGGGTTGAAACTATCTTAAAGGTCTTCCTCTTTTCGACATCATCTTCAACTTTAATGCCATAAAAACTAATTTCTAGTCAAACTTGGTGACTCCATTATTATTCACATCACTCCCTAAAGAATTAGCCATTAATAACTAACCTAGAACAAGATAGCTAGCTTAGATGCCAATCAATTGTGAAAATTTTATCATATAATTACCGCAGAAGTTATCCTAAGAATATAATATGTCGATCAGAACCTATAACTAATTCGACCATTAATAAGATCAATCATACGGTAATATAGGAACACTAAAACAAAAAAGAAAAGAGACAATGAAGAGGTTTCATGTGATTCAGCGAATTGCATACATCCATGAGCCAAACAATTATCATTTAATCTTTTTACATTAGGAAGATTATAGGAGAGATTAAAGTAGAATTGCCTTCAGATTTGATTTCACTCAAAACCCTTAATTTAGTTTGTTCTACAGACCAGGGTTTCCTTGTAAGGGAAGTAATAGTTTATTTACTCTTAATTGTTTTCTTTGTTTTCTTGAATAACAATGAATTTATATGGATGTATTTGTAACATTTCTTATCAATAAATAGGATAATTAATATGTGGAAAACTTGAAGATACGCTAAACTGTGGATATGAAAATTTCTGAAAGAGCTATTGGATAAAATATTGTAACTCCAAATTCATCGATATTTGAATTGTGTACAAAAATGTCATTTGATTTTCTTGTTCATTAATTGGAAATAACCATGGAGAGTTAAATAGAATAGCGATTATTCAGTTTATAGGGGATAAGGCACTGATGGGACCAAAATTGAGGAAACAACGACGGTGGAAATCGATTGGGTGCAGGACGGTAGAGATAAGAGGAAGAGATCATGATAGGATGAAATTGAAAGTTCGGTTATTTGTTAAATTAGAAAAAGAAATGAATAGGGTAACTTCAAAATAATACTTTATATTGTTTATATAATATAACTAGTGTGAACCCGTGCTTCGCACACGAGTATGGAAAAAATATAATTGCTGTAGTTAGAAAATTAAATTATTTTGATAAATAATTAGAATATAATATTACTCAAAGTGATTAAAAACATTACTACAATATCAAATATAATTTTAAAAATTAATACATAATCGTTATTGATAAAACGTAGTAATAAGACTGAATGTTTTCAAACATATATGCCAGTGAAAAACATAAACGGCAAAGTGGACTTGTCGGTAGTGAAATATGAAAGCATTAAATAGCATAGGTCCTATAAATTAGGACTAAAGGCATATCATAAAAGAATGTTTCCTCTAAAAAGTTTATCGTTCACTAAATAGAATCATAATTTAATGCAACATAGAAAACGTGATATATATTTGGTTGTGTAAACCTTTTCTTTTAAATGCTTTTATAACAAAGACAAAACAATTATATGGTATTAGAATTAAAGTAATGTGTCACCCACAATCAATTATATGGCATTAGAATTAAAGTAATGTGTCACCCACAAACAATTCACATGCAAAATATTTATACACAACCGTACAAAATTAGCAGAAATAGTCAAAACATTAATGAATCAAAAAGTAACAAAGAAGGTGGACCTTTGGAGACGAAAATAAGATTTATTTGTGTTATTATTACAGCTTAACAAAAACAGAATAGTAATAAACTAATAATGCAGTTGGTAGGACCATGTTCATTTCAGAAAGCAACCAAGCGCGCGAGAAGAAATTATTTTTCATCTTTTTCTTTGGCCGCAGATGCAAGCTGTATAGTCAGTTGGTCTTATTGATTGTGTTCCTGCAATTGAATTTTGTTAAACTCAGTAACAATGTCAGTAGTAATGGATACTTCAACAACTCAGCAAAAAACAAAATAACAGTGACAGTTGTAAATTTTTTGCTAAAAAACAGAAGCAATATGTAAAAGCATGAGTGAACTTTTACTTTTATGTACATCTGCAATCAAGAAAGCAAAAAAAATTACTCTGGTTTAGTGGACGATGTATTGGCATTAAAAACAACCTGTACAGATTCAAAATTTTAAGGCTATAGGACAGAATTAATGGAACACAGGATAAAATGTTTTTCCTTTCTTTTTTTGGCAAGAATAAATTTAGCTATATTGCTTTTAATATAAGATTAAGGAATGTTACGTAAATGTAAATTCCACAACAAAATAGAAGCGTGTAGAACAAACAATGAAAATGTTCCTTTATGTTTAACTTAGTAAGACTATAATATATTGTCAAGATGCAATCATAAAATGACCGGAAAGCTAGTAATAGAAGTGCAATAAGATGATTTACCAATAAATGAAGCTAGCGGGATGTAAACAAATTTGTAAAATTTTATAGAAGTTATTGTACCAATGGTGGAATAGAGGATCGTGTTTCTTTTTAGTTATAATAGAGGATCGTGTGTTTTAATAGAAGTTGCTTAGTTATTTGTGTGAATGGATGCCATGTTTAGCTTATATATTGATCACTTATATAAAGGTAAAATCAATACTGGAGATTTTTCAAGAGGCCATTTTGGATTGTTCTTTCTACCCAACACAACTATATATATAATACAGATCTACCATCAACGTATAAAGATGATATCAACAAATAACCAAAAATCAAAGTAAAGAAAGACTTAGGAGGAAAGCATGAGGACCGCCTTAAAGTTCTTATTTGCATTAAATGCATTGTTTAAGCAATATCTAAGTTGTCGAAAGCATGAATTAAGGATAGATAAAAATACAAAACCATAATGACCATAATTAGTATTTATTTTCAATATGTATCAAAAAATAATTATAATTTTTAAAATCAAATTTAAGTCTTAGAAAATGTGATAGTTGTAAATAAAGCAGGCCAAAGAGAAAATTCCTACTATTTATTAAATATCTGGCTAAACTAAGAAATACTCTTAATGCGTAGCATTAAGTGGAAATAAAATATGCATTGAAGATACAGAAATGCCCAGCTCAGTCATGCGATGATTGGAACGTTAAAAGTTTCATCAATATGCAATAAGGAGCAATGTTTATTTTTTGTAAGTTTAAAAGCACTGGGACAAATTATATTTATTTGTTTTATAAGGAGACGAAGTATAGTCGTATACAATACTTATGAAAATTAAAATTAGAAAATCATGTATATATCACAATATACTTACTAAAAATGATTGAGTTTAACTATGTTAAACTGAATTTATATAAGCTAATAATGAAAGTTTGATAGTCTTGAAAAATCAAACATTTCTTTTTCTTTATTACATAATATTCATACTTAGTTTTATAGTTTGATACAAATAATAATGTATTTTAAATTTTAAATGCCCTAAGAACCATTATGCTCATCTTTAAGATGAGTCAGTTGCTATGTATCATATAAATGTGCTGATATGTAAAAGTAATTGAATTTAAAGGACTCACCCATATAAGCCCAAATGATTTATGGACATACTTATATAATAGCTTGTCATATTAGTCTTCTTACACTTTTTAGCTATAAGAATTCAAATTTAATGGAAACTTATTTGGACAATTCACAATCAAGATATAGTTAACCAATAAGAGGAAAAGATATAAGTAAAATCAAACTCAAAAGCTAAACTCACTCACTATGACATCCTTGAACTAAAAGAGATAACATAGGCTATCTCTTAAATTAGAAAAATATTCCAAATATCTTATTCCTTTTGAAGAAGAATAAGATTTGATATTTACAGTAGTGATATCTATAAAGCATGGTATCATTAAACTAAATTAGCTAAGCAATATATCAAAGTATATGTATTTTTATGTTATGCGTGAGACAATTGTTAGTTATCTCAAAAAGGAAAAATGATTACGATGCGTGAAAGTACATGGAATAGAAAATATAACCCACTATGCTTAGTTAAGCTTCATTATATATGAGTGTGTGTGGACTACTTTGCTCATTTTATATCTTAAAAAATTATTTCACATAAAATATGTTAATGAAAGAAAAACGTTGGATCATTACTGCACTATTCCTCTCCTATTTGCATGATTTATTTAATTTATAACATACATCAGAGGACCATTTTTCCTAATATTTCAAAGAAAAGATGCCTAATCAAATAGTTTGTTCATATCTTTTACACAGAACTACGATGTGTGTGCGACAAAAAAGTGCTCATTGGAAAAAAAATTCTATATGAGAAAGACTTACCTACAGAATATTTCTAGTAGTTCCGAACTTAGACACAATCCCTTAACAGCCTATGGTGTTTGCAACCGAAAAAAATAAAAAATAATAATGAGTTATTCGTTATAAAAACAT
Organism: Allium fistulosum; assembly: GCA_030737815.1. Lineage (NCBI taxonomy): Eukaryota > Viridiplantae > Streptophyta > Magnoliopsida > Asparagales > Amaryllidaceae > Allium > Allium fistulosum. Next base: position 245,979,852 of record CM060902.1, read on the forward strand.
ATTAATTTAAGAAGGATATATATTTATAGACCGTTTGTTTGATATTAGCATGGTAAATGCACTATTTTCAAACCATTAATTGTTGAATAAGAATAAAATATCACATGGCAAGTTTCGAGAGCTATAATGGAAAGACTATGAGGGGAAATTCTCGTTTATATATCTTCATAGGTAGCAAGCCACATGCTTCAACTCTTATTAAAAATTTATGTTCTAGTAATTAAAGGCAAACAAATTTGAATAAATAATAGTTATAGTAAAAAGTACATTTGTCTTGTCAATATACCCAATCCATGGACAATTTACCTTTTTTCTTCAAGTAGAATTGTTAATATTTTACAAACAATCATTATTGTATTGGAAAAGTGAAATAATAAAAAGGGAAATACAAACCAAACTTGACGGGGAGTGTTGAGAAATAGGAATGATAGCCTCAGAATATTTCATCTAGGATGAAAACAGTAAACTATAAAAGGCTAGCATCCATTATGCAGCTGTTAGATATACTTGGTACTTTGTCGTAATTATGGTGTAATTAGGCAATTATAATTTAGGAAATAAGCAACGGCTAGTAGAATTATAATTTGGAAAATAAGCAACGGCTAGTAGAATTATAATTAAGGAAATAAGCAACGATTAGTAGAATTAAGCTATATATAATCATGTACAAAGAGCTTGTAGAATCGAAGAAATTTTTTGCAATAAAATTAACTATTCATCGTATTCTCTCTTCTCCTCTAAAATTCAACAAATAGTGATGTATAGATGAGTTATGTGACTAATGAAACTCGTATAACAAAAGAACATAAAAAACCAAATAGGTCAATTATCATTTAACGTTAGTTGTTTGAATATAAACTAATTTAGTTGCAACACTCATTTAAATTTTGTTGGAATACTACCTAGGTATGTTAGAGCAGGAATATATATATGTGTGTGTGTGTGTGTGTGTATGTGTGTGTGTGTGTGACATAAATGGGATATATAAGAAGCTTCTTCTAAAAGGTCAATACTTGTGGTAAATAGTATAAGCCAATTAATGCTAAGATCAAATGTCAATGACCCATAACAATAGTGTTGTTACCAGTAACAGAGTACCTGAGCAGTATGAGTAAACCATTTCTTGGGATCATTCTATAGAAAATTAATATTATATTAGATTTGATTTATGCTATTTAGATGTATGTGTGAATGAATGATAACTATTGCATTGTGATGTAACTACATGCCTAGTAATACATTTAAGAAATCATATGTTTCAAACTTAGCTATTTCATTCTCGTGCAACATTTTAATGTAGGTTGATTCTCATTTTCAGCATGGTGCAAAATGGTTACAAACGTAAGAAGCAAGTGCCTTAGGAGATGGTTGAAAATTGCATGCTTTTCCACTTTGTAATATATGGCACACTATATAATATAGCTAACATATTTGCAAATGCCTCTTACATGGATCACTCTTTATCCTAGATCCTTGCATCAATAAGAACATAAAGAGAGATACTATAATAGGAATAATCTTCTAATAGAAAATTATTTAAAATAAAACAAAATAATATATTAAAACCATGACTTGACTCACTTAAAATTAGTACTGTTTTATAGAAACTTTTACAATTTGTAAAATGAAGTGTCGTCAATTTTTCTACCAAGCAAAATGTAAAACTACCTAAGAACTGAGATTATAAAAGCCAACTATATTCAGTTGTGCCAATTAGCCACATATCTACTGTTCCGTTTTGACAGAAATGAACATATGCAAAAACCAAAAATAAATCATAGATAGTTACAACTTCAACTGTACCGTAATCCACAATCAAGCTACTGCTCCAGTAAGAGAGGATGATGCACAGAGTATGATATCTGACCAAAAAAATTAAGAAGAGAAACCACAATCAGTATAAAGTATGAATTTTAAAGGATTAGGAAAATGAAGCCGTTAATTACCTATAAATTCAAAATTGAGGAAAGACTGTTGAAAAATGGCTAGGGTAATTTGTATCAAGAAATCATTTCCCTGTTGCACTTTCATTGTTCAAAGAATTAAAAGTAATCAAAAAAGACAATCATCATTCCTCTTTCAACTACAAGAGAACAAACAAATAATTATATTGAAATTAGAACAATCGATGGACTACAACTCCTAGAAGGAATCCTAAAGGTGTACATAGGTTATAAATTAAACTCCTAATGTATGTTTCTACAAAGTTTAGATACACGGTGCAATTTAACTATAAATTATGTTTCAACATGCTAACGCACTTAATAAGCAACCATATAGATACCTCAATTCCCATATTGTGTGTCCCCATGTTCCCAACTAAATGTCCACTATTCAGTAATTGTAAGATTTCAAAATGATAATTAAATAAAAGCACACTGAAAGGAGGAGATTGTTCTAACTATAATGAAGATTAGTTCTGCTATGAAATGACATTCTTAAGTACAACGTAATTTGCATAATAATGAAGATCGGTTATGCTACGAAATGACATTCTTAAGTACAGCGTAATTTGCATAACACAATATAGTGGCTTAATCAACCAACATATCATTTTAAACGATCTATAAATGTATCTATTCTTTTTCATTCAAGAAAATGAACTACTTCCATATTTATCCAAAAGTTCGGTTTGATTAATAATTATTCCAATATTTTAATATCCAAAAAGCTCGGTTTCAGTAATAACTGTTCCAATATTATAATTCCAGTTTCATAATAAACTTCCTCTCATTGCTTATAATATTGACTTCGATTGAAAAATTAAGAAAACCAATTTCCTACTTTGTTCTATAGAAGAAATTGTAGCTTTTGATAGGAGGAAATTAATTTTAGTGTCATAGAAGAATTTAAATTTCTATTTTAGTGTTACACTTCTAAGAATTAGTAGTGATGAAAATAAACTTATATGTTGGAATCATTCACACCCCCAAGCATGAACGATCCAAGTAATTGGTTGTTTCTAAAAACAAAACAGTTAACGATACAAAACGATCAAAAAAATATTTAAACAAAATCGAAAGAATAACCTCAAATAGGGATAGCGAAGCGATTGTACGAAGTCGCTAACTGTCTATCGCGTATTCTGTAGCCAACGTAGATGATAAACATGAATCGAAAAGGAGGTAAAAGCAAGGTAGGGTTTGTACAATACTGGACGATGTGGGGCAGAAAGAGGGAGTAAAGGAATGGCTGAGATAGAAATCGAAGGGAATTTATCGATTCCCATCGAAGGAAAAGTGGAAGAGGAGAGAAGATGAAGGGGAATCGATCGATTTCGATGGAGGAAATTGGGAGGAGGAGAATAGGGCTGGAGAGAATAGAAGGTTTAGGTGGAGGAAAAAGGGAAAGATAAAAATACGGACATCGTGGAGAAAGACAAATAGGGAGACGGTTCAGTTGCCAAAATTTAAGGGGGCTTCTGTGCTCTTGAAACCAAACTCACTAATAATAGTATAATATAGATTACGCATTAAAAAAATTCTCCCACCGGGTATTATTTTTTATTTTAAAACTATAAATTTCATTTTCTTATCCAAATTGATTCAGTTTCTAATAATTTTATAATTAATTGACTTAAAGTTATCTAATATTTTGACTTTCATTATTTTTAAAATAAGGAGCACTTTTACTGTTACATTGAAATGTTGTTTTATTAAATTCCAAAATTGGAAAAAGTTGTCAGGTCCCTTTCTTAAATACTACTTGGACAAAAGGACACTTGTGATTGTAATGTAGCATAATGGCTTATTTTCTCTTACATTGATATTAATTGAGAGAAGTACATATCAGGGGATTTTTAGTGGGTTTTATACAGTTTTTGAAAATATAAAAATGCATGAGTCATGAACTTTCCTATTTTAATGTTATTTTTGCATTATTATGCTTAACATTACTTATCCAACAACGTATGCTCTACCCTTTCGTTTTATTCTCCTAACGGTGATTTGAGTTTTATTCATTTTTTGAATTTTTTAGTGCATGATATATGCATTTTCAAAAAAATAAATGTTTCCCCATTATTATGTTTTCTGTACGTGTAAAATGTAAACTTTTAGTCATAATTTAATCCATTAGTGGTAATTTGGTCCTTTGAATGTTGACTTGTATTGAAAAAATTTAAACTTTTATTTCTGATAATAAATGTTAGAATTTATTTTACGTAGTAAAATTTACGTAGTAACATGGTGTATTACAGTGATTTTCTCAACTACATTTGATATGCACTTTTATTTTTATCATTGGCATAAGGTTTTTACAAACGTCATATGTTCTATACTTTCATTAAAAATGTTTTCTTTTACACATTTATTTTTTAACATAAAGAAGGTGGTGTCTATTTTTACTTCAAGTTGTGTATTATTTAGACATTCGTACAAATATCTTTTGACATATTTTGAATTTTTGCAAGGACCATTGGCTCATGTCGAAAGTTGGTTGACACTGAGGTGGTTGTTGGTTACCTTAAGATATCAAAAATAAGCACGTCAAATTTCTTTTATGCGAGCTTGTGAAACATGAATGCAAATGTATATGGATAAGACATAAAAAAAATAGTTATACATGTAACTTTCTTCATACGCCAATCATTCTATTCCAATCAAATAGTCCAAATCAACGGACACTTCGTTCATCCTTTCATCATCTTATAAAGGGAAATATGAACTTCATATCCCACTTGTTATCCCACCTTTTGGCAAAGCTGAGATACCCAAGAATTAATAATAACTAGTCATGAATATCAACTATGCATTGCAGGATAACTATGGATATCGATGAATTTTGTCCGAATCCGGATCGGGCTGCAATTTACAAGGCATGGCAAGAAAAGCCGTGGAAGCCAGCGTTTCAGGTTTCAGGTTAATCGGAGTTCGTATGAATGAGATATGATCGATACAAGTTAGATACAAGGTGTTGTTCGTATCCATCAGAAAACCAAGGTGACGACCTGTTCGAATCGATTAGATTCGTATCCATCAGAGAGGCCTCGTCACATTCGAATCCATTGGAGCTTGGCAACTTCGAATCGATCATCTTCGAATCGATCAGGCACGAGTCAATCCGCGGTCATGAAGCTCGAATCCATCTGTTCGTATCGATCACCACACCTTGATTCATATCCATGGGCTTTGTATCGATCGAAATGGTTCAAGCCTTCGTATCCATGGACTTCGTATCGGTCGATCGATGATTAGTTCGAATCGATGAACGAGGCGTTCATTCGAATCCATCAGGAAGCTTTAGCTCGTATCCATCACAAACCGTATCCATTGAATGGGTCTCCATCGATACGAGTTAAGACTGCCAATCTCGATTCAAGCTAGACGTTGGAAGTTGATACGAGATATACGAAGTTGATTGATTCAAACTAGATAACAACACTCGATACAAACGAGGCGAAATTCATGGATACAGATCGGTCAATACGCCGCTAAAATCGGATCGATCCAGGAAACTCTCACCACGTCATATCAGCGCGCATGCGTCTCGATCGAGTCGAATGATGGATACGAAGGCATGGATTCGAACTCAGCAGCAAATGAAAATCATAAACTTGCATCGATCATATCTTCTAAACCACAGATCCAAATGTAACGAAATTTTCACTGTAGCTTACGTGCAAGGTAAAGGATGTTCCTGCCATGTTTCAGCTCGATTGGACTAATCCTTGATGGATACGAAATCACTTCGTATCGATCACGGATCGAGTCGAAACTTGGTGGGACCGGTCGCGTGGGCCCACTCACATGCCAGAAAAAGTCTCCTGAAGTTTGGGCGAGATCTGGGCCTCCTACGCCTATAAATAGCCCCTTGAAGCCTACAGAAAAGGGATCTTTTTGGCCATTCGACATCCAGACTCTGCCGGATTCAATTCTACTTCTTTCCATTGCTGTTATACAGAAATTCACTCATTGTATCTACTGTAATCATCTGTAATCAGCAGAGAACATCAATAAAAGATAAAAATCATTGAAGTGGACGTAGGCCGGAGATAGCCGAACCACTATAAATTTCCTGTTCTTGTGATTTATTTCTGGATTGCTGTTTATTGCTAGCTTAGATATGAGATTTGTGTTTGAATAGTGCTGATTTGTATTCATACACTGGTGCTTTCACAACACTTGGGGTTTGTGACCATTTTTGGCGCAAACACTTTGGTGCTTTCACTGAGAAGAACTAGCACCCGCTACACCATATTCAGAGTTCAGATTTAAAAGCTTGAAGGGATCAGAGTTGGGAGACAATGACTCGACAAACGAGACAAAGAGCTGAGAGGAGCCAACAAGGAGGAAGTCAAGAGGCATCCTCTGGCGCTGGAGAAGAACCAGCTTCGATCTACATCACCAGAGATGAAATGGAGACCATGACCAATCTGATGCACGAAAGAATAATGAAGAGCCAACAAGAGATGATGTAGAATTTCTTTGAACAGATGAGAGCTGCAGGGATGCATAGTCTAGGACCATCTTCAGCGGCTATGAATATGGAACAAGGAGCTAGGATTGCGGAACCCAACGAAGGTCAGAATGCAGATCCAGAAGACAATCAACAAGGACTTGGGGGCAGACCATCAGGATCTGATGCTGGAAGGCCGACAGATGGAGCTCAACAAGCTGGAGCCAACACCAACGCTAACGGGTCACACAAAGAGTACGTACCAGAATACCCTTCAAGACCAAGGGGGCAACCCCAGGATGGAGATGAAAAGATGGCTGGATTAGTGCGACGACTCATGAGAAGGGGATTGTCTAGCGGAGGGTTGGAAGAAGTTAGTCGGAGCCCGTTCACTCCGAATATAAGAAATGCAAGGAACCCTCCAAAGTTCAAACTACCAACGCTGGATCCGTATGACGGGAAGTCGGATCCGACCATGCATATTACCAGATACATTAGACACATGGAAGTACTGGGGGAATCCGAGGAAGTGATGGCACGATGTTTCCCTTTATTTTTGTCAGACTTGGCTGCACTTTGGTTCAGGCAATTAAAGGCTGGATCGATCAAGACATGGGGCGAGCTTGTAGATTGCTTCATGGAACAATTTAGAGTCCATGTGACAAGACCCAAGAGTGTGATGACTTTAGCTTCGATAAAGCAAAGGACCGGAGAATCCATAAAAGGTTTTCTACTGCGATTCAATGCAACGGTGGCTTCTGTAGATCGCCCGGATCCATCGATGATTTTGATGGCGGTGGTGGCAGGAGAGTTGGAGATGGCACCGAATTCAAAGATTCATTGACAAGAGATCCACCGCAAGATCTCGGAGAATTTTACCATGAAGCTGAAAAATTCATTCGACTAGAAGAATCACGAGCCGAGAGGCAAGAAGTAAATGCTGCACAAGGCGAAGGAACCGCCAGGGAACAGTCCAGGGAAGACAAAGGAAAGAGAAAGCAGGATGACGCACACGATGGTCCTGACAAACGGAAGAAATTCCGAGAGCCTAGATTCAGGCAATACATAGATTTGACGGCAATCCTAGAAAGGATTTACACTGAAACTCGGGGGCAACTCCCCTATCGAAAACCACCCAGGAGAGATCCCACGGAGCGGGAACGCAAGACTGGAAAATACTGCCTATTCCATGAGCTGGATGGGCACACTACCGATGAATGCCGCCACCTAAGGGATGAGGTGGTAGAACATGCCAGGAGTGGTAGATTGCCACAATATACCAGAGAACGGGCAGCGACAGTAAGACCTGAACAACCACCGCCTCCACCTAACAGGAATGATCCTGGATCGGGATCACGACTCGTCATCAACTGATTATGATGGCAAGGGCCAAGTTCAAGATTTGGACTTTGGCCGATTAGTTCTCTTAGATTTGATTTCCAAAATAAAACGGCTATCCACCTACTTACTCATGTACGGGAACCGGTGAGATCCCTAGGCATGCTCTAAGATGGAAATAGACCGCTCCGCCCGGAGAGGCATTGTCTTGTTTTTCTTGGTGTTCGAGATTGAACATCTAGGATTTGAATTCAATAAAGAAACATTTATTGAAACAAACCTTTGACCGGAGAGTTAAAGGATAAACATTAAATATCAATATAAAGATGATCGCTTTATGATCCTACCCGGAGAGGCGGGGTCCGGAGTGCAGGAAGTGAGTTGCTTCGCCGGAGAGCGACAGGATCGACTCACTTAAGCATCGTTTCCTATTCACCGGAGAGTGATTGGATTGGGATTTGATAAGAGCCCGGAGAGGCTATGATCGACCCACGATTTAGGCCATGACATCGCTTAATGTTCAGATACGCTGAACCGGAGTGCAAGAAGTGGATCGCTTCGCCGGAGAGCGACAGGATCGAGCCACTTAACGTTGTTTCCCCTTCACCGGAAGTGACAGGATGGGATCCAGCAGGAGCCCGGAGAGGCTACGATCGGTCCAGAACGGCCAAGACATCGCTTCACGCCCTAACTAGGGCCAGAGTGCAAGGGGTAGAAAGCAACGCCGGAGTGCAATAGGATCTTTCTATTCGACCGCTAAGTCTGGAATGGGCTTCGCAAGGGTTCAGAGCGATCATCAACAGTCCGGAGAGACTGTAGAATTTCATTCTTAACTTCCACTGGAAGAAATTGATAATGTTTCGGCTTCGAACAGCCATGGACTTGATTAAAAATTCTATAAGCTCTTAATAAAACCTGAACTCGCTGCATTCAATTTGAGATTGATCAAAACACACCTTTTACCAAAAGGCAGGTTTTGGGGGGCAAAATGTTATCCCACCTTTTGGCAAAGCTGAGATACCCAAGAATTAATAATAACTAGTCATGAATATCAACTATGCATTGCAGGATAACTATGGATATTGATGAATTTTGTCCGAATCCGGATCGGGCTGCAATTGACAAGGCATGGCAAGAAAAGCCGTGGAAGCCAGCGTTTCAGGTTTCAGGTTAATCGGAGTTCGTATGAATGAGATATGATCGATACAAGTTAGATATAAGGTGTTGTTCGTATCCATCAGAAAACCAAGGTGACGACCTGTTCGAATCGATTAGATTCGTATCCATCAGAGAGTCCTCGTCACGTTCGAATCCATTGGAGCTTGGCAACTTCGAATCGATCATCTTCGAATCGATCAGGCACGAGTCAATCCGCGGTCATGAAGCACGAATCCATCTGTTCGTATCCATCACCACACCTTGATTCATATCCATGGGCTTCGTATCGATCAAAATGGTTCAGGCCTTCGTATCCATGGACTTCGTATCGGTCGATCGATGATTAGTTCGAATCGATGAACGAGGCGTTCATTCGAATCCATCAGGAAGCTTTAGCTCGTATCCATCACAAACCGTATCCATTGAATGGGTCTCCATCGATACGAGTTAAGACTGCCAATCTCGATTCAAGCTAGACGTTGGAAGTTGATACGAGATATACGAAGTTGATTGATTCAAACTAGATAACAACACTCGATACAAACGAGGCGAAATTCATGGATACAGTCGGTCAATACGCCGCTAAAATCGGATCGATCCAGGAAACTCTCACCATGTCATATTAGCGCGCATGCGTCTCGATCGAGTCGAATGATGGATACGAAGGCATGGATTCGAACTCAGCAGCAAACGAAAATCATAAACTTGCATCGATCATATCTCCTAAACCACAGATCCACCAGTCCAAATGTAACGAAATTTTCACAGTAGCTTACGTGCAAGGTAAAGGATGTTCCTGCCAAGTTTCAGCTCGATTGGACTAATCCTTGATGGATACGAAATCACTTCGTATCGATCGCGGATCGAGTCGAAACTTGGTGGGACCGGTCGCGTGGGCCCACTCACATGCCAGAAAAAGTCTCCTGAAGTTTGGGTGAGATCTGGGCCTCCTACGCCTATAAATAGCCCCCTGAAGCCTACAGAAAAGGGATCTTTTTGCCCATTCGACGTCCAGACTCTACCGGATTCAATTCTACTTCTTTCCATTGCTGTTATACAGAAATTCAATCATTGTATCTACTGTAATCATCTGTAATCAGCAGAGAACATCAATAAAAGATAAAAATCATTGAAGTGGACGTAGGCCGAAGATAGCCGAACCACTATAAATTTCCTGTTCTTGTGATTTATTTCTGGATTGCTGTTTATTGCTAGCTTAGATCTGAGATTTGTGTTTGAATAGTGCTGATTTGTATTCATACACTGGTGCTTTCACAACACTTGGGGGTTTGTGACCATTTTTGGCGCAAACACCACTTAACAATATCATTTAAAAATGGAAATCTCTCTTCAACCTTTCAGGTTCAGCCATGGCGAAAAATCAACCCCTTAAAAAAACTTTTCTCAAATTCCCGATAAGATTAATCTCGATAGACCTCATAATTCAGGCCATCATCCGCATATCATATCTGCAAAGGGAGGATCCATCATTAATGATGATGTTTTCAGCTGGTACAAAAAAGGGCAGCAAGAGAAAGCTCAATGGTCGGAGATATATCTGTTTGTATCAAAATTGGCACAACACTCTTCAGAAGTTTTTGAAGAGATAAAATGAAGAAATTAAATGGAAAAAGAGGATTATCTAACAAGAACTCCAGAAAACAGATATGTAAATGATAAAAACGCACAGAAACACAGGAATTTAGAGTGGTTCGACGTGTTGCTTACGTCCACTATGAAATTGATCACTTTATTGATGTTTCTTTGATGATTACAATTGATTGCAGCGGATTACAGCGAATTAAAGTTACGAAATTCGAGTACAACAGCAGTAATGGAGTATGGAATCGAATCCGGCAGAGTCTGGGCGTTGGAGCGTCAAAAGATCATTTCTCTGTAGGCCTTGGGGCTCTATTTATAGGCGTAGGAGGCTGATATTTCACTCAGATTTCGGGAAACTTCTTCTGGCACATGAGTGGGCCCACGCGACCGAGCCCATGAAGTTCGACTCGATCAGTGATCCATACGAACGAATATCGTATCGATCAAGATTTTGTCCACTAGAGTCGAAACTTGTTGTGAACATTCTTTATCTTGCACGCAAGCTCCTGTGAAAATTTCATAGCATTTGGACTGGTGGATCGCGAGATATGATCGATACGAATTGGTGTTACTCGGCAGGCTGTTTCGTTCGAATCGATCGTTTCGACTAGATCATTTCGAATCGATGGTTGCACGCGCCCCGGTGATGATGTGGCGCGCACTCTTCGGATCGATCCACTTTTTATTCCGAGTTGATCGAGTTGCCCTAGGATTCTCCCCTTGTTCGTATCGATGCAATTGTCTTGTTCGAATCGATCATTAGCGCGCTTTTCGTATCAATCTGTAGTATGCTCAGTTCGAATCGATGGAGACGGTCTAGTTCGTATCGATGAAGATGACGTAGTTCGCATCGATGGAGGTGGTCCTTATTTGTATCGATCAAGGTTGCTTCCACTTGATGGATACGAACAAGCAATATTGTGATGGATACGAATAGTGTGAGTCGATGGATTCGAATAAGGGTTCGTTGGTGGACGCGAAGTAGACATTGGCCGACCAATACGAAGTGCACTATCTGTTGATGGATACGAAACCGATCGATACGAACTAGGGCTTGACGATAGATATGAAGTCGATCGATTCGAACTGTGGCTTGACGATGGATACGAAGTCGATCGATTCGAACTGTGGCCTGCTGATGGATACGAAATCAAGGATATTTCCTCCAACTTGCATCGATCATAACTCGAGCATATGAACTCGGTTTGACTTGAAATTTGGAATATCAACTTTCATGGCTTCACTTGTCGTGTCATATCAATTGTAGCTTGATCCGGACTCGGACAAAATTCGTCGATATCCATAGTGAGCCTGCGTATAACCGATCTCCAAGACTAACCATCATTGGTTTCTAGTCAAGTTCTTGGTGTCACGGCCTTGCCAAAAGGCAGGATAACATTTGCCCCCCAAAGTACGTCTTGTGGAAACATGACGTGCTTTGAAAAGCTGCAACCTTTACTTTGATCAGTTATCGTCCTTTCGCTGGAAGTTGTAATCTTTGACTGATTTCCTTAGTAACGTGAGCTGCTGATTGTCAACTATTGTACCATGTATTGTTGTAACTGATTGCTGTATGCTAGTGATTAGTTGTTTGTCGTCGTAATCGTTATCAGATAAGTTTCCAATTCCTGTGAATGTTGAAAATTGAATGTTAGTCCAACATATATGCACATATGTTAATCTAACTCTTGCTAACGTTGCTCGTCCACGAGTCGTTGTCAGTTTATCTCATATTGAATCCCGTATCGATCCTCTCCTGAACCGATGTGAAATTCGAATTGTAACAACGCCCGATGGTTGTTTTTGAATGTTTCTTCGTATCGATCCTCTCCTGAATCGATGTAAAAGGTTGAAAGGTGGTTATTCGCATCGATATACTTCGCATTGATGGGTACGAAATGAACATTTCGCATCGATGGACATGAGCTTCGATGGACTCTAATGCTGTGGACTTTATTTTGTAACGATGAACTCGTGCTGTCGTGGGTCGAGAGCCGATGGATACGAAATAATCATTTCGTATCGATGGAGTTCAATGCCTTCAAAACAGTCATCATTGTGTATTTCGAATCGATGGGCCTTGTGTCATTGGATACGAATAGACAATTCGCAACGATGGGTACTGGCCTTTGGGAGCTGTGATTTGATGGACTCGAAAGGCGTAGTTAGTATCGATGCACAGTGGAGGTAGTTGAGAGCATTGGATGCGAACAATAGTTTCGTATCGACAGAGCTTGGTGACTCAGAGAAATCTCTGTTGACAATTTCGTCTCGATAAAAGCTCACAATTATGGATTCGAATAGCTTGTTCGAATCGATCCTTTGGTGGAACCGTTGTTACCGGTCGGATCTACGGGGAGGTGAAACGCCTTTTTCCTCAGTACTCGGGTCCATATAAATACTGTGGACTTAGTCATTTTTTACTTTTCACTTTTCCACTTCGTCTTCGTATCACTCTAGAGACTTGGAAAAAGAAAACCGCTTGCCTTCGAATCGAATCAACCTTTCAATCTCTCTAATCAGCCGTTGCAATTAAGTAATAAGTCAATGAACTCGTATCACGAACGACGAGATTCGAATCCCACCATTAATTCATACACACATGCGACCGACCTTCAGGGGTGTTGAGATCGAAGTTAGTTTGGAGCATGGTTGAAGGAGGAAAGGAATGGCATCACGGCCATTTTGGGAAGAAGGAGTGAGGAAAAAGATGAAGTAATTGCTCAGTCTGAATTTCGTATCGATCGAGGGTTAGAAAAACTGGAATTTCGCATCGATCCCCCCTTCTGTGACTTCGTATCGATTGCTGACCTCGTGATTCTACTTCCATCACTTCAAATCGACATGGGTACAAAGCATATTTGCGATGGATACGAACTCCGTTGCAACCTGATCGATGCGAAGTTAACGGGACCTGACCGATACGAAATCAATGGATTCGATCGATGCGAAGTTGCTGGCCCTGATCGATACGAAACTAGTGAATTCGATCGATACGAAGTTCCTGGCCCTGATTGATACGAAACTAAGGCCTTTGGTCAATACGAAACTTACTCCTTTCTGATCGATGCGAAATAGACCTCTATCGATCGATCCAAGCCTGAACCCTGATAGACACAAAATCTTGTACAACCGAACACTTGACTCCGACGAGCTTTAGCCTTGCATAACTGGACTTAACCATTTCACTGCATATTTGACCGTCCTTCGAAGCTCGTTGATGGAACTGTGACTTAACGAACTTATAACAAATTTCAACTTGGATCGATTGCTAATGTTTGGATGGCATGGTTGTGACGGTCAGCGATGATGGTCACTCCAGCTGAATTTTGAAGTCTCGTCATTTACATGCTTTCCTTAACTCTGTAGAATTTTTCAAGTGATATACAGCACTGCACTGCACAACACATTCACACATTTCACACTGGGGAATGCACGGGCTTATTATCATCTAATGATGGTTTCTCATAAGCTAGTTAGTAATGGAATCTTCAAGCTCACTACAACAGGAAGCTCAGAGTTTAATTCCACCAATAATCGATATACCGGCCATCGAGGCCGAAGTCATAGATCCAGCTCCGGATGAGTTTCCAGGTGCCAGGTTCCTTTGTAGTCCACAAGACTCTATGCCGTTCGGCATCTCCGAAGATATGCTGGGATGGATTTGCTTAAGACATGGCTTGTCGCTTGACGACGTATTACTGCCAGGGCCAGATGATAGACCCCATGCTCCCCCGGAGGGGTTTACTGCTTTCAATCGTCATGCTTGCACAGCGGGGACACTTCCTCCATTTAATCAGTATATAAGGGAAATGCTATCATTCCTTGGAATCGCTCCATCCCAGCTACACCCCAACGGATACGCCTTGTTGAATAGCACTTTCATTGTTTTTATGAAAATTCTCATTCGACCACCAAAGCCGATCGAGATTAGATATCTCTTCAACATTAAGAGCCATGGAGATAGCCCTTCTTTCACACTCTTGGAAGCGGTTAGGAACTGCCAAATAGTAACGGGGTCCTGGGGAAGGCTGAGTTACTTTAAAACAGAATGGTTCTACGTTCGATGCCCCCCTGGATTCGCTAGGCGATGTTTGGATAGACGTAAGCGTTGCAGTCTTTCTCACAAATTATCGAGATAATAATAATCGTTCCCAAAACTAACATATTTCTCTTCTTTTATAGCCGCAATCTCACGACCTGAAGGTGGGTATTTCAGAGAATTAGTTCGGATCCTCCAAGCAGTTCCGAGTGAAGAGAGGAACATTGACTCGGTTCTAACTGACAGAAACTTGAGAATTGTCAGGCTGATTGAACGGAAGCAAAGCTAAGGCTGGAAGGGACACTTAGAGCGGTCTCGAAGAAGCAGGTGAAATGCAAAGCGCCCGGTGTCGTGATAACCGAAGGGGTTGATTCGGAGAGAACACCCACTGATGATGAACTTATAGCTGGGCCTTCTGGCAGTTTTCAGGACTCCGAAGGAAGGAGAAAAGGCAAGGCAGTTTCTCATAAGCGTTTTAAATCCATGAGATTGAAATACGTGGTTGTGTCTTTGCCTGTTCCTGGAATTAGAATTTCGGAGGCTCCTCCCCTGCAAGTAGAGAATCCTTTCGAAGGGCTTGCTGATATTCCAATTCCAGATTATGTGTCGTTTCAACACGACACCGGGATGGAGGAGCTTGACAGTGCTCTTGATCTGGGCGAGTCGCTTGCTATGAGTGCGGCCGACATTTCCGGTTGGTCGGGGGGTTCCACATACATATACTTCACTGCACTACATGATTCATAATCATAAATCGTCCAATCCAAGAGATCACTAACTTTTCTTTCGTTTCTCACTTTCAGGTACGATGTCCAGGAGAGGATCAATGTTAGGGAACCTTTGCTCGGCTCGAAAGTCTTCTTCTTATTATGAGCCCCACAGGAGAGTTTCAGATAGAGACCGCGATCGCGGGTACTCCAATCAGGACAGATACGAACATGATAGGGATAGAGACTATAGACATTGATCTAGGTCCCGTTCGCCACCTCTTAGAATTCCATTTCCACCTCCAGTTCATGTTTCACACCCACCAGAACCTCCGCGACACCGACCGTCTTCTCACACTTCTAGGCCCGAAACTCATCACCAACGAGTTGAAACTGTGGCCCCCATAATTGCAGAATAGGCCATAACTGAGCCCACGGGGGAAGGGGCTATTAAAATTGCTCAGCTGAGGAAGGAGTTCCCGAACATATGCTTCGATGGCTACGTCTTCCCTCCTCATTTAAAGAGAATTCCATCGGGGGCGGAGAACACAATGCATGGTTACATTCATGACATCTACGCCCAGTATAGAGAGTGGGCGAAGGCTGCAGAAAAAGCTTCCTAGGTGGCCTTTGAGCGAGCCAAAGTGATTGAAAAGATGGAGTCTGAACTCGCTCAAAAAGACCAAATCATCCAAGTGCTCAATACCGAGGCCGAGTCTTCTCGAAAATCTGAAATTGAGGCCACCAAAAAAGCTGATGAAGCGACTGTGGCGATGGATAGGTTGAGGCAGACACACGTTGCCTTGGTGGAGGAGATGGGCCACCGAAATACTACAGTCACCGCCGAACGGGATGCGGCGGTCAAGGAACTCAACGAGCTCAAGGCCAAATTCTCTGACATGGCCAAGGAAAGGGATGATGTGAACGAGATGCGGCCATGGCTAAGGTTCGCGAGGTGGAGACAAAGGTCGAGGAGGAGGTGAAATCGGCCGAGTCCAGGCTAGAAGCCGATATTGAGAATCTTCTCGTTGTTTACAACGCTAACATGCTGAGGCATAGGGCTCTAGCCTGGCTCGATGATTACCCAGCACATTTATACAATGCATGGGGCCGATTGGTTGAGGAGGAGAAAGCGGTGCATCTAGGTGAGTATGTCGATGAGTTTGAGCTCGAGAATCGTCTACTGAATGAAGATGAAAGGAAGATTCTCCACGAGTCAATGATTTCTTATGAGAAGGAGAGACTCGGCACCCAGCACTTGGAAGTGGGAGAAGGTTCAGGGGTTTACCATCATGATGCAAGTCTTGAAGTTCCAGCGTCAACTCAACCTGAACCATTATCTGTGGTGGATCCCCAAGCTGTTCCTGCATACAATCCAGATCAGCCGCAGATATCTCGGGCTATAGAGCAAGTTGTTGAAGCCGCTCAACCATCTACGAGCCAAACTGAGGAAGGTACTCTGAACATTCTTCGTACTTGTTCGAGATCAATAGCTTTTTTTGATTTGTTTACTAACAGTCTTCTTTTTCCTTTGTCCAGTGATTGATGCTGCACCGATCGTGCTTCCTGCAACCCAAGAATCACATCAAACGCAGGAGGCCGTCATCACTGAAGCGACCACCATAACTACAACTGCGCCACTCGATGAAATGCAGGGAAGCACGCTTGTTTTTGATGAGCAGATGATGGAGGAACTCTTTCGTCGTCATAGCGATCCTTTTGCTGACTTGCCATTTGTTATGGGTGGAGGCGCTCCTGCTACAAGCTCTTCAATGCCAACCACTGATGCTCCTAGCAAGGCCCAGGCGATCAATGAAGAGGAAATATTGGCCGAAATCGATGCTGAGATGGAAGCAGCGGCCCGTGGTGGCAGTTCTGGAGGTGGGATGGCAGCACCTGGTCCGGCTCCGCTTAGAATGATATCACCTGGTGGTACAGTCATTGACACTGGTGTGTTCATTCCACCTCCTACAGTTGACCCCGTTCCTCCGACTCCGCCCGTAGGAAGTATCCCCATTCATTCGAGCTCGGAGGAAGACGTTGAGATTATGCCCCCGCCTGGAGACCGACCACCAAAAAGTATAGGCTCAAAAAGAAAAGTTAGCGGCGGCTCCAGCAGGTCTACACCGAAAAGGAAGCCAAGGAAGAAAAAAGAGTAGACATGCTTCCTCGGTTTATTTTTATTTTCATTTTGTTGGCCATGTATAGATGCGGGTTCGGCCCCTGCTAGTAGGAATTCTTTGGAATAAACTTGTACATGAATTTCTTTCACGAATAGTAGAAATGAAACTCTTCTTCCTTTGCTTCTTTTCAGTTATTGTGCATTTGCTCAAATGTTTCAATATTTAAAGTGTACTTGTGAAGTTTCAGCTTTCGAGTCAAGTTTGTTCTTTGTTTGCCAGGTTCGGAAATTGTGGACATGGTTCATGACCGGGAAGTGAGTTGAATTTTGACGTCGCACTGCTTCAGTCAATGGTCGACACTTAAATTCTGCCACCCAGTCTTGGGGATGAGTTGTAGAACATCAGTTAGCGATTGCGTCTCCCTTATAACATGCTGAGTTTAGTGCCGCTGAATGAATGTTCGAGACAAGCGGAGATTGAGTGGTTCAACCACACTTGCCTGATTATCGATGATCATATCTGCGCTACGGGGATCTTCATTTGTTTACTGGCGGTTGGTTACGCCGATTTAGATTTTAATTATATGTCCGCGCTCTGGGGACTCGAAGTCGACATTTATACTCCGACCCGCACTCTGGCAGTTCGGAGTTGGTATTTATACTCCAATTCACGCTTTGGGAATTTGGAGTTGATGTTTATACTCCGTTTCGCACTCTGGGAATTTGGAGTTGATGTTTATACTCCGTTTCGCACTCTGGGAATCCGAAGTTGATGTTTATACTCCGTTTCGCACTATGGGAATCCGGAGTTGACGTTTATACCTTGTTTCGCACTTTGGGAATTTGGAGTTAATGTTTATACTCCGACTCGCACTTTGGGAGTTCGAAGTTGGTAGACAGACGGTTAGTCACATCTGCTGCATGATTTTGGATTTCGCTCGCACTCTGGGAACGAAAGGTGTATCAGGATCTTGGATGATCGGATCACATCCACCCCGAGTTAACAAGTGAGGTCGTTAGATGGACGGGTCCACCCTCCTCAAACTTGGTTTGGATATGGGCGAAGTCGTCAGGTGGACGGATCCACCCTCTCCGCAAACGTATCTGTGAGTTTATACTCCAGTTCGCACTCTGGGAATCTGGAGTTTAAGTGAAGGATTGTCGTGTATCAATCCTTTTCTGACTTTGGTGTGATGGCTTGTCCCCGAGCATGGGTTTCACTTAGCGAGTGACCGGTTGCATCACAGTCACTCCCTATTTGAATAAATCCCACCGTATGGTGGAACTTAGCTCTCCGTGCATGATGATGTTCATATGAAGTATTTTAAGTAAATCATAGCTCTGGCTCGAAGAGATTGCATTTTATTGCTGAAATAAGAAAATATGGCAAAGTCAGTTGCCTTATTACAAATTCTAATTTCGAAATGTAGAAACAAATTGCAAATGAAAAATAAAATAAATGAATAAACATAGCCTGTTATGTATAGTAGCGACGAAGACTTTCGCTGTTCCAGGCTCTCGGTAGAGTGAGACCGTCGACGGTCGATAATTTGAATGTGCCATCTTCAAGCCTTCGTTCAATAACATGCGGTCCTTCCCATGTTGGCTTCATATGCGAAGGAACCGGATAAATTCTTTTCAGGACGAGATCGCCGAGTTCAAAGGTTCGCGGGCGGACCTTGGCATTGTATAATCGGGCGACTCGACTTCGATATGCGGCTGCCCTCAGATCAGCCTCTTCACGTTTCTCATCTAATAAATCGAGAGATTCAGCAAGTAATATTGCATTTGTCTTCGGATCATAGTATGTCACACGATGAGAAGGTACGTCTAGCTCGACTGGAATAACAGCTTCTGAACCATAAGAGAGAGAGAATGGAGTGTGACCGGTCGCGGACTTGTGGGTTGTTCGGTAAGCCCATAAAGCCATGGGAAGTTCATCGACCCATTTGCCCCCGACCTTTTCCAGTCGTTTTTTCAGAATGGGCTTTATAACT
Organism: Allium fistulosum; assembly: GCA_030737815.1. Taxonomy (NCBI): domain Eukaryota; kingdom Viridiplantae; phylum Streptophyta; class Magnoliopsida; order Asparagales; family Amaryllidaceae; genus Allium; species Allium fistulosum. The sequence goes on from CM060902.1 coordinate 245,999,214, forward strand.
TTGTTGACTGCTTCGACATGTCCGTTGCTTGAGGGTGTGAAACCACAGAGAATTTCTTTTGAATGCGAAACCGTTTGCAGAAATCTTTAAATTCAACACTGTCGAATTGGGTTCCGTTATCAGTGATAATGGTGTATGGGAGACCGAATCGACAGATAATGTTGCGGACTACAAATTTGATCACTTTTTTCATCATTATGGTAGCAAGAGGTTCAGCTTCAGCCCACTTTGTAAAGTAATCAACTGCAACGATGGCGTACTTCGCATCGCCTTTTGCCAGAGGTAGAGTACCAATGATGTCGATGCCCCATACTGCAAACGGCCATGGGCTGACCATTTGCGTTATCTCTGTAGGTGGGGCCCTAGGAATTCGAGCATGCTTTTGACATTTATCACATTTCTTTGCATAATATGACGCATCGTGATTCACAGTTGGCCAATAATATCCATATCGAAGTATTTTCTTGGCAAGTGCTTGCCCCCCGGTGTGATCGCCACATTCTCCCTCGTGTACATCGTGTAATACTCGTTTAATTTCATCGTGAGCGATACACTAGAGTAAAGGAACAGAGTACCCCCTTCTGTACATGACTCCATTCTGGATGGTGAATCATGAAGCCTTCCGAAGGACTTGTCTTTTTTCACTCCTGCGCTCCGGCAGGATTCCGTGCTCAAGGTAATTTCTGAATGGAGTCATCCATGACTCCTTATCAAGAACAGTTTCACATACCCAGTTTGTTTCTGCCCGGTCAATACTTGGGGAAGGTAACGTTTCTACGGGAACGAGTCCCATTTGCTGAGCTTCACTAGTGCTGGCTAACTTCGCCAACGAATCGGCTTTTTGATTGCATTCTCGAGGTATACAATAAATGGCATAATAGTCGAACTGATCCAGTATTTCCTGAACTCGAGCTAAGTAGGCAGCCAGCCTTCGATCTCTCGCTTGATATTCTCCCCGAACGTGACACACAACTAATTGTGAATCACAATAAATTTCCACAGCGATAATTCTCAAATCTCTGGCAAGTTTCAGTCCAGCTAAGAGGGCTTCATATTCAGCTTCATTATTGGTTGCATGAAAATCGAACTTTAAAGCATAACATATAGATCGGCCTTCGGGGGTTTCGAGTACAACTCCAGCGCCCGAGCACCGGTCGTTTGATGCACCATCAGTGTACATCTTCCAGACATATTTGGGAGATTCACTAGTTTCGGGCAAGTCGTCTGGAATGGTAAATTCAGCTATGAAATCGGCTAGGACTTGTCCTTGAATGGCTCGCCTTGGAGTATAAGTAATATTAAACTGGCTCAGTTCGATGTTCCACTTGAGTAACCTACCAGACGTCTCAGGCCGCGTAAGGACCTGTCGTAACGGCTGGTCGGTGTAAACAATAATAGGATGTGCCTGGATGTATGGACGGAGCTTCCTTGATGCAATAACAAGGCAATAAGCCAGCTTTTCTAGTTTCGGATAATTCCTTTTGGCTCTGGTCAATCGCTTGCTGACGTAATACACTGGCTTCTATATCCTGTCTTCTTCCCGAATTAAGGCAGTGCTGATAGCGTTTTCTGATATCGCCAGGTAAACGTACAACTTCTCATGACCAATGGGTTTTGACAGGATAGGTGGTGTGGATAGATACTGAATTAATGCTTGGAAAGCGCCCTCACATTCCGTGGTCCATTCAAAGTTTTGTTTTCCTATTTGGATCAGATCGAAGAAGGGAATGCATTTGTCAGTGGACTTTGAAATGAACCTGCTCAGTGCCGCTACTTTCCCATTGAGACTTTGGACTTGCTTAATAGTTTTTGGAGGTTCAAGATTTCTGATTGCCCAGATCTTTTCCGGATTAGCTTCAATCCCTCGAGCATTGACAATAAACCCAAGGAATTTCCCAGATGCAACTCCAAAATGACATTTCAGTGGGTTGAGCTTCATTCTGTATTTTCGAAGTATGTTAAACATAGTTCCAGGTCTTTAATATGGTAAGTGGAAAACCGTGACTTCACAAGCATGTCGTCTACATATACTTCCATGGTTTTCCCGATTTGATTGGCAAACATCCGATTGACCCATCATTGATAAGTAGCCCCGGCATTCTTGAGTCCGAATGGCATAACTTTGTAGCAATAGAGTCCCAGATTGGTTACGAAGCTGGTATGTTCTTGATCAGGTAAATGCATTGGTATCTGATTGCATCCAAAATACGCATCCATGAAGAATAAGAGTTCATGTCCAGTTGTCGAGTCTACGAGCTGATCAATTCTGGGAAGTGGAAAACTGTCTTTAAGACAAGCTTTATTCAGATCGGAGTAATCGACACACGTTCTCCATTTTCCGTTTGACTTTCGAACAAGCACGGGATTCGACACCCATTCGGGATATAGCGCATCTCGAATGAACCCGTTTGCATTAAGCTTTTCTACCTCTTCTTTAAGGGTGGCAGATCTCTCTGGATCCATACCACGCCTTTTCTGTTTGACCGGGACATGCCGCGGGTCAATATTCAGAGTGTGGCTCGCGATGTCTAGCGAGATCCCACACATATCAGAATGCGTCTAGGCGAATACGTCAAGATTCGCCCGTAGAAACTCAACCAATTCCTCTTGAGTTTGCTGGCTTAGCTGAGACCCAATCTTTATCATTTTTGAATCATCATCATTGTCAATTGGGACATCAATCGTCAGTTCGGCCGGGGATGCTTGACTTTCCTTAGATTCTCCTTCATCTTCAGTCTCTCTTGTGTCGAGATCCCTTTGGAATTGGTTGGCGTGCCCGGGCCTAGGCCCAGGAATTAATTGTCAATTATCAGCAAAACGGACGCAAAGAGATTCCTCTACGCCCTTTCCTTTCTCCTTTTGCTGCGCCTCCCGCAGCTCGGCAACGTAACAGGCTCTCCCAGCAGCCTGGTCTCCTTGAATGATTCCCACTCCACGATCAGTGGGAAACTTCAGAGTCAAACACCACGGGGCAATGGCTGCCCTGAATTCAGCGAGGGCCGGTTGGCCCAAGAAAGCATTATAAGGGGAGTCTATGTCCAACACAACGAACTGTAATATCCGTACTCTCCGGCGTTCTCCAACTCCTAACTCCACCGGTAGTTCCACTACTCCAGTGGGTATAGTAGCGCTCCCATTGAAACCATGGATTCGAGATTGGCAAGGCTTTAAATCTTTGGCCTCCATTTTCATTTGGTCGTAAGCTCGTTTAAACAAAATATTCACAGAGCTTCCACTGTCAACTAAGACCCTCTTCATCCAAGCAGAACCTACTTGAGCTGAGATGACCAGTGGATCGATAGTGGGGGCCTCGACTTTATCAGCATCTCTTTTTCTGAATACGATGTCATCTGTCATCATCTTCTATTGTTTGGCCGGAGCCCCTTCATCAAAACTACTATAACATTCGAAGTCCGCATGCCTTATAGAGCTGGCATACGACTCCATTTCCTTCCAGCTTCGGTCGGTTGGATGAGGACCACCGCTTATTGTATTAATAACCAATCTCCCGCCAGTACGAGCGGGTTCCTCCTGCCTTTCCTGGTTTGGTGCATGATTCTGATTCAATGGGCCCGCACCTCCCGACTGCGGCGCCCGAACATACTGATCCAACTTCCGTTCATGTATCAGCTTTTCGATGAGATCTTGTAAATGACGACACTCATTTGTATTATGGCCATAACTTTCATGGAATCTACAAAACTTCCCTGTTTGGACCTGTCTTTCTGTTGACGGCTTCGGGGAAGGTTTCTTGTATTGCATGGTATTACAGGTCTACAAATACACATTCTCCAGCGACGTATTCAATGGAGTATAATTGTCGAACATGGGAGCTCTACGTCGTGGACCACGATTTTGATCTCGTTTTTTACCTGATTTCCACTGTCCCTCTGCTGGTTATGTTTGTTTTGTATATTCAACTAAACTTTTCCGGAACTCTCCCCGGATTGTTTAACTCCGATGTTACTCTGAATTCCTTCCATGCTGGGCTCTGCGTCATCCTGCTTCCTAGACTGTTTCACATCCTCCCTTCTCAAGAATTGGGCTGCCTTGGAATAGAAATGGTCCAATGACGCAGGTGGCTTCCGAGCTAACCAATTTCCGAACTCGAAATCAGGATCAATCCCCTTAGTCAATGCCATCAGGATAGAGTTGTCATTAGGATTGCTTATTTCTGCACACGCAGCATGAAATCGATCCATGTAACGTCTGAGTGTCTCTCCAAGAGCTTGAGTGACACTAGATAGAGTATTAACATCTTTAGGCCTCGCTACGTGCATACGGAATTTTTCAACAAACTTGGTGGCCATCTAGTCAAAATTAGAAATGGACCGTGGCGGTAAACGTGTAAACCACATAATAGCAATGCCCCCCAGGGAAATGGGGAAACTACGACATTTTACTGCATCATCAGCTCTCGCAGCATTCATTAGCCATTCATACTTCAGGATGTGTTGATTTGGATCAGAATTCCCTTCATAGACTGGTAAAGTTGGCATCCTGAAGCTCCGAGGTGGTTCAGCATATAATATGTCATCAGTGAAAGGGGTATGACTCCGTGAAATCCCCCAGTCATCATTAGTGAGACACTGACTTTCACGGATCATCTGACGAATCATCGTCGGTATATCCGGCGTCTGGATATTTGGAGCATGCTGTGCCAAGGTGTGGTTGGGTTCCACAGCGCGAGTCTGGACCGGACGCGGTCGATGGTCCGTACCTCGCCTCCTTGGTTCAAAGTTTTCAGGGACATAAGTTTCTGGAGTACGTTCTCGTTGGTTATGATGCGGATCATCTTGATTTCTAGCATCAACTCCTTGTTCGGTAGTGGTGGTGGTAGCGAGGTTGCCTGTGACATGGTAAGGAGCAGCACCCCCTCGAGATGAGGGTCCGGTTTGATGGTTGGTGGATGGTCCAGTCCTGGTTTGTCCAAGATTTAGGGCAGGTTGGTGTCCGGTGGCCTGGGTGTAGCTTACGTCCAATCGTGGGCGTGTAGATCGGTGATGACCATCAGAAGAGGCTAAACTCTCCGTGGAGGAATAGGAAGCTTGATCTCTTCTAGATCTTCTAAGCCTTTGGCGATTCAGCTGGTTGGTCAACTCTATGTTGGCGCGCAGTTGTTCAGTAAGCTGTTGCCGACTCTGGGTCAACTCTTGAAGCAGCATCTGGAACTCTTGTCTGGTGACCGGGCCCGATGGATCTGAAGGTCCGACGGCATCTAGGTTGGATGGAGGCAACTGCACGGGATTCTGTCTATCCTGTCCTTCCTGATCAGTAGTTGTAGAAGCAGTTCGTGTGCTCACCATGATGAATTGACGAAGTCCTTTCCTAGATTTGATGCAAATCTAAATAGGATGGAAGGGCTTCAAGGCTTGAGAACTGGATCTTCTTCTTGGATTTATGCAATCCGGTATCGATAGGAGATCCAAAGAGCAGGAGAAAAAATTGGGTTTTTTCTCAGTGAAAGCACCAAAGTGTTTGTACCAAAATTGAGCACAACAGTCTTCGAAAGTTTTTGAAGAGATAAAATGAAGAAATTAAATGGAAAAAGAGGATTATCTAACAAAAACTCCAGAAAACAGATATGTAAATGACAAAAACGCAAAGAAACACAGGAATTTAGAGTGGTCCGGCGTGTTGCCTACGTCCACTATGGAATTGATCACTTTATTGATGTTTCTTTGATGATTACAATTGATTGCAGCGGATTACAGCGAATTAAAGTTATGAAATTCAAGTACAACAGCAGTAATGGAGTATGGAATCGAATCCGGCAGAGTCTGGGCGTTGGAGCGTCAAAAGATCCTTTCTCTGTAGGCCCTGGGGCTCTATTTATAGGTGTAGGAGGCTGATATTTCACTCAGATTTTGGGAGACTTCTTCTGGCATGTGAGTGGGCCCACGCGATCGAGCCCATGAAGTTTCGACTCGATCCGTGATCCATACGAACGAATTTCGTATCGATCAAGATTTTGTCCAATGGAGTCGAAACTTGGTGTGAACATTCTTTATCTTGCACGCAAGCTCCTGTGAAAATTTCATAGCATTTGAACTGGTGATCGCGAGATATGATCGATACGAATTGGTGTTACTCGGTAGGCTGTTTCGTTCGAATCGATCATTTCGAATCGATGGTTGCACGTGCCCCGGTTATGACGTGGCGTGCACTCTTCGGATCGATCCACTTTTTATTCCGAGTTGATCAAGTCGCCCCAGGATTCTCGCCTTGTTCGTATCGATGCAATTGTCTTGTTCGAATCGATCATTAGCGCGCTTTTCGTATTGATCTGTAGTATGCTCAGTTCGAATCGATGGAGACGGTCTAGTTTGTATCGATGAAGACGATGTAGTTCGCATCGATGAAGGTGGTCCTTATTCATATCGATCAAGGTTGCTTCCACTTGATGGATACGAACAAGCAATATCGTGATGGATACGAATAGTGTGAGTCGATGGATTCGAATAAGGGTTCGTTGGTGGACGCGAAGTAGACATTGGCCGACCGATACGAAGTGCACTATCAGTTGATGGATACGAAACCGATCGATATGAACTAGGGCTTGATGATGTATATGAAGTCGATCGATTCGAACTATGGCTTGACGATGGATACGAAGTCGATCGATTCGAACTGTGGCCTGCTGATGGATACGAAATCAAGGCTATTTTTTCCAACTTGCATCGATCATAACTCGAGCATATGAACTCGGTTTGACTTGAAATTTGGAATGTCGACTTTCATGGATTCACTTGTCGTGTCATATCAATTGTAGCTTGATCCGGACTTGGAAAAAATTCGTCGATATCCATAGTGAGTCTGCGTATAACCGATCTCCAAGACGAACCGTCATTGGTTTCTAGTCAAGTTCTTGGTGTCACGGCCTTGCCAAAAGGCGGGATAACATTAATATGACATGTATCAAGCCACCGAACTAAAATTGTGAAAGGAAATGGAAATCTCTCTTCAACCTTTCAGGTTCAGCCATGGCGAAAAATCAACCCCTTAAAAAAACTTTTCTCAAATTCCCAATAAGATTAATCTCGATAGACCTCATAATTCAGGCCATCATCCGCATATCATATCTGCAAAAAGAGGATCCATCATTAATGATGATGTTTTCAACTGGTACAAAAAGGGGCAGCAAGAGAAAGCTCAATGGTTGGAGATATATCCAAGAGGGAAAGTAGTTAAAGGTAACAGAAAAGGATTATGTGATTTTAAACCCAAATATGTTTTAAATAATGTAAAATGGGAGTATCTAACTAAAAAACTGAAGGTAAAGAGTACTACTTGTAAAAAAGAGAGCTAAAAGTGTTGATGGTTTAGGTTTGAAAACCAGAAATACATTATTTCTTAGTATATAAAAATGTCACCTGTAGCTTGGAATATAAATGGGGTGAACGCACCCTTTAAACAAAACGAGTTATTTGATCTTGTTAAATATGACGAACTTACTAAATAGTCTTGTTAGATGATAAATTGAACGAAAAATGTAAAAATATTTTGCCGAAAACTCCTAAATCATGGGAGAACTGTAAATAACAATGACTGTGGGAGAAAAGGTAGAATTTTAGTACTTTAGACTCAAATGTGTAGCATTTAAAACATGCTAAATCCAATTATTAATATGTTGAGGGTAAAAGTTGGGCTTTATATGTTGCAAGTTATTGAAGCTGTTGAACTAAAGCGAATAAAGAATGAGTAGTCGACATGTTTGTCCAAACCATAAGCAATGTTCATAGTAGAGAAATAACCATACACACAATTCAAAATCCAAGTAGTTGATTATGCGAATTATCGAAAGTTACAAAGTTCGCAATTCAAGTTGCCCTAATGGTCATGGATCCCCAAATTGGAGCTCTCTTTATAATGTGAAAAGTAAAATGACAAATAAACACTACAAGGAAAAAGGCATTTTCCGACGGCTGAAAACCGTCGGCGGCCGTCGGAAGCCGTCGGAAAATAAGGCGTCGGTGTGCAGTAATTCCGACGGCTTCCGACACAATTCGCTGTTTGGATTTCCGACGGCTTCCGACGGCTACCGACGGCTTCCAACACTTGTCGGAAGCCGTCGGAAGCCGTCGGAAAAATATAACCTGAAAGCCGTCGGAAAAATATAACCTGAAAGCCGTCGGAAGCCGTCGGAAATCTGCTGCATTTTTTCGGTATTTCTGCTGCAATATAGCCTTCCATCCACATTTCCCATACAAACACTATTCCACCAATACTGCAGAATTCAATATATAATATTCCAACCAAATATCAAAAACCAAACTATACACAATTCACCGAACAAAAAATACATAAAATTAAGTCAAAACACATAACCATCACCCAAACTAATGTACAATACATAATAATATCCACAACACCAAATGTTCTATCAATTCCTACATCCCCAACATCCACATAATTATGCAACAAAATAGCTAAGTGTATCATAACATAGTACATAAATCATACAAAACAGAAAAAAAAACATACCGACCAAAGCAATCAATCAATCTCCTCCCGAACCTGAGCCAACAGAGGAAGGGAAGCTGCCACCATACTGCTGCATGTACTCGGCGATACGCTGGTCTAGCAACTGTGCGGTCTTTATGGCCTGCCGACGGTTCTGCTCCTCCAGCTGCTCCACTCTAGCCCACAAATCTTCGATCTCTGCTAGATCGATCTGAGCTCTAGTCTGCCTACCCCGTCTCTGACTGCTGGCCTGTAATAAATATTTAATTTAGCTGTGTGATCTCTGTAAGTGTATGTACTGAATTAAAAATATGCATATATCTGGCAAACTAAATTAAATAACATGTCTTTTTCGTTATTTTTATTTTTGAAATGACATTCAAGTAACGAATTAATATATTTTGGTAATGCATAATATTTTCATAACGAAGTGACTCAAAACCAATGTACTGAATTTGAAAACTTATATGATACCCAGTATATTATTTACTTACCACTTGACTGCCAAATCCGTATCGTCTGCCATGCTCCGATGGATCCATAACTGACTCAAAAATAGCATCCTCCTCATCCGTCGTCAGCTGATCTCAACCCGTATCAGCATGGAGTTTCTGGCGCTGCTCCATAAACTTTTCCTACATTAACAAATTAATATCATCATATCTTCTTTCATTATATTTTAACAAGTAGAACAATTACTAATACTGCATAAAATGAAATATGCTTACATGGCTCTTGGTGGATTTATCGTCGTACCATGTATACGAAACTGTCCTGTCCGGATTTACATGCTCGACAGCATGCGTACGAGTAAACACGTCCATATAGCCCATGGGACCATGCGCCTTAGCTTCCTGAAATTGATTTTTACATACAATTATTGTACATTTGAAATTATATAGCACAAACTATTTACAACTTGCATTCAGTAAATTTACCAACTCATGCCGATACTGCTGAAATGACTTCGACCCTCCGCGATGAGTGATAGGATTTTTATTTATGTTTGTAGAGTTTCTTTCTGACTCTGCCTGTACATTCAAAATTTGATACATTATTTATCGATCATGTATCTTTTGATATTTACTACCAGTCAAATAATTTAAAAAAAATTAGTATACTTGCCTTCGCCTCGTCAGTTTCCCAGTATCCCAACCATGCTTGCCATACGCTCTCCCTCATCCAACGTGGTTTCTTACCTGATTTCTTGATTTGAGATATCGAATCCCTATAGCTTTTACGCATCTTCTTCATCCAATACCCTCGTGCCAACTGCATATCATCTGTCTGAATGTCTATCTCAGTCTGTGTTTCACGATAAAAAGCAAAAAGAATATTAAACTGTAAACGATAAACAGTAAAAAAACCAAAAACAAATTAAAAATGGAAAAAAGAAAAATATACTTACTAGGACATCCAGCCTAATATACTCTACTATGTGGGGAGGGATGTTATCTCACTTCGGCCAACACGCACTCATCCTACTCCGGTAAGAAGCTCTAGAAACGTCCAACACAACCTTCGAGGGAAGTAGGTCGAACCCCCTGTTTTTAAGTATGATAAAGATAAGTACGTATGTATATCAAAAAAATAAAATAAGATGCTGAATAAAATTTAATTCTTTCCCCTCTGCTCTAGGTACTAATGAAACTACATGACGCTGTGATGCTTGTGATCGACCACTGCCATCGCCTCCTGAAGATCGGGAAGAGCTCCTACCTCTAGATGACATTACGATAATCCTGTGACATATATACACATCATTTCAAAAGAGAATAATAACATGATAATGAAGTATATTTCATACGTAAATGACATCAACGGTATAAATTGCTAAATTAATGACTGAAATGGAAATAGAAATGGAAGTGTGTTATACCTGATTCATAATGGGTCTCATGTTCCGACGATAAGCAGATTACATTGCATTTTTAAATAAAAATTGCTAAATAAATGACAAATGGAAATGACATAAAACATGTAAACAATGGTAAACGTACAGATTTGGTTTCATAGTTACATCAATTTCATAATACATCAAGAATTCAACATAGTTACATCAATTGAAAAAAATCAGATTCGGATTTTAATCAATCATCATCGTCTTCTGATTCAGATTCAGTCTTGTTTTCTATGATATTTTCCTCTGCACTATCAAAAGCTTCTACCAAAACATTTGATTCATCGATCAAAGGACCAAAATCTGTATGATCGTCTGTAATTATTATTTCGTTATTTTCCTCAAGATCTGCTTGATAAGCTTGTTCGTCTGGAATATTCTTCCCATCGAATGTAAATCTGGCCTTTGTTTTAAAAACTGCAGACCAATCTGTTTTATCTCTTTTTAGAGACGGATAAGGAGCGTAATAAACTTGCAATGCTTGTTTGGCTAGTACAAAAGGATCGTACTTGTGATAGTGCGATGTATTCTTTATTTCGATAAGATTATAATCCTTGTGCACATTAATTCCAGAACCTGGAACATTGCTAAACCAATTGCATCTAAATAGAAACACCTCATCCATGGGTCGTGAGAAATATGTCAGTTGCAAAATTTTTGTTAGAAGGCCATAAAAATCATTTAAGTGATTTTTTGGATCGTCACTACCTTTTACAAATACACCAGTATTATTCGTTAATTTTTCTGCACCGTATTCTTTGGTGTTAAATTTATATCCATTGACGAAATATATTGGATATGCCTTGACCACTCTTTTTGGTCCCATCGCAAGATGTTGCAACCCTTCGTCAACAACACAATTTCTCGGCTCATAAACGTAATTTGAAAACCAACCGGAAAATTCTTTACTGAGATCTCCGTTCGGATGTTCATGTTCATAAACACTATATATATAAACAAATTATTACATTAGGTTATACACGCGCATGCATTATAGAAAAGAATAAAACACAAATTATTATTTCAGATTACCTAACAAACGGTGCAACCTCGGTACAATTTAGAAGAATATAAGTGTGTGCTACATGAAGATCTCTATCGTCTAGCCATATTTCTACACATTTTCCAGAAGGCCGACCATGTTGTCTAAAAATAGATAACATTGCTTGAGAGGACTCTTGTTCGTCGCCTTCGTTATTACGAGGAACACTTTCAAATGATATATTCACATGGTCACTGAAATAGTGAGAGAAAAAGAACGAAGCTTCTTCTTTGATGTAAGATTTACATATCGAACCTTCAACTAGTGCTTTTTGCCTCACTTTTTTCTTCAGATGATTTAGATATCTATGCAAAATTAATTTACATTAACTTCATGGTCGAAAATGCAATTAAATTACGTGATAACATATTACATACCTCTCTAATGGATACATCCATCCATATTGGACAGGACCTCGAAGTTGTGCTTCAGATGGGAGATGAACAGGTAAATGTTCCATTACATTAAAAAAGCTGGCGGAAATATTTTCTCTAATTTGCAGAGCAATATAGGAATATCTACTTCGAGTTTACGTAAACGTTGCACTTTTAAAGTAGTCGAACAAAGCTCTTTGTAAAACATACTAAGCTCCGTTACTACCTTCCAAACTTTTAATGGCAGTAGTTCTTTAAACATAAAGGGATATAAATTTTCCATCATTATGTGACAGTCGTGGCTTTTCATTCCACTCAATCTACCGTTTTTAAGGTCAACACATCTACGAAGATTTGATGATATCCCATCAGGAAATCTTAACCCTTCCACCCTTTTCAACACAACTTTAACTTGATTATTATCTAATTCGTAACATGCTTTGGTTTTTTTACTGTTATTTGGTTCCATATGAAGCTCAGGACGTTTGCATAATTCTTCTATATCGCGTCTTGATTTCAAATCATCCTTCGTCTTCCCTTTCACATTCAAAATTGTGTTAAAAACATTATCAAATACATTTTTCTCATTGTGCATCACCTCTATATTATGACGAAGCAGAAGATGTTTCCAATACGGCAACTCCCAAAAAATAGTTTGTTAGCACCAGTTATGAACAATGGATTTGCCTTCAATTTCTGTTTGCACTCCAGTTTCATATATCTTTGGATAGTCCCTAACAAGTTCATATATGTCTTCGCTTGACCATATCGTCGGTGGTTGTCTGGTTTCTACTCTATTAGCTAAAAAGTTTTTCTTGTCTCCTCTGAAGGGATGATTTACATGGAGAAAATATCGATGACAGTCAAACCATGACATTTTCTTACCATGAGGTAAAGAAAACACTTGTGTTTCATCCATGCAATATGGACATGCTAGACGACCGGCAGTACTCCATCCTAAAAGCATTGCATAGGGAGGAAAATCACTTATAGTCCACAACAAAGAAGCAAACATACGAAAAGTTTTCTTCTTGGACACATCGTATGTTTCTACTCCTTTGTTCCACGGTATTTTTAACTCCTTAATCAACGGTTGTAAATATACATCGATTCCTTGTGTCGGATCGTCGGAGCTAGGAACGACAACAGTGAGAAACATATATTGCATTTTCATACACATCCATGGAGGTAAATTATACGGTGTGACGATAATGGGCCAGGATGAATATTTAGAACCAAATTGAGAAAATGGCGAAAAACCATCCATACATAATCCCAATCTAACATTTCGACTCTCCGCTGCAAAATTTGGATACGTTTTATCAAAATGCTTCCATGATTCTACATCGGCCGGATGTGTCAACGTACCCTCTTCCTCCGTTCTCACACTATGCCATCTCATAATAGATGCAGTTACAGAAGATGCATATAATCTTTGAAGCCTTGGAGTGATGGGTAAGTAATGCATACGCTTGTACGGAACTTCCTTCCCCTTCTTTTGTCTTGGTTTGTATCTCTCCTGATTACAAATTTTACAATTTCTAAGGTTTGCGTCTTCTTTCCAAAACAACATGCAGCCTTTTAAACATGTATCTATTTTCTGATAAGGTAAACCAAAAGCCGACATAAGTTTTTTAACTTCATAGTGATTTTCACACATTAGATTATCGGGCGGCATATGTCTTTTTGCAGCTTGTACAACAGCCGTAAACCCAACTTCAGTGATGTTGTATTTGACTTCATCGCAATGTATTCTGCGATTACTGACAGCTGAGTGCCGCTTTTACAACCATCCCAAATAGGTTTCTTAGCAGCATCTAGTAAGTCATAAATTTTTTTTGCTTCAATATTTGGTTCTTCAATATTTCCATCATCGTTATCAACTTCAACCGTAGGAAACATTGATCGTGCTGCATCTTCGACCATATTTTCTATACGGGTCGTCGTAACTGCTTCGTTAACGACACTTTCAGACTCTACAGAAGTATTTGCTACAACTTCTCTATGCTGATCCCAAACATAATACTCAGGTACGAAACCGTTTTGGCACAAATGAACTTTCACAATGTCTGGTAACAAATACTTCAAATGTCTACACCTACTACACGGACAACGAATTTCTGGATCGTTTCCATTATTACTTAAAGCAAATTCGACAAATACGTTTATACCATTATAAAAATCTTCTTTCATTGAGCCTCTCAGTCCTTTTCTTTGGTACATCCATCTCCTCCGATCAACAAAATAATCAATCATTTTTCCTATTTGAGAAAATGAGTCACATGTTCAAAATTTAATATTTATTTTCAAGAATACAAATTCGAAAAAGATTATTTTCATAGTCATATAATATTTGAATATAAAGAACTATTTCACAAATTAAAAAATATTTTCAAATATGACACGTTTTATATTTTAACGTATCAATACAAAATTTTGTACAAAAAGATATTTTTTTCCATGGTCAGGCATCCTACTTCCCATTACAAACACAGTAAGCATTTACATTTCGTATATTACTTCGTCTCAAACGATTCAACAAAATTTCGGCAGCATTTTCCTTTTGTTCCTTGCATTGTACACAAATGCGTGTACGTAGGAAACAAAAAAGAAAAGTTAGGCCGAAATTTTATGAACCGTTTGAGACGAAGTAGTATAAAAAATGTAAATGCTTACTGTGTTCATAACTTGTCCAATACAGGGACAAATCCAACAAACATTGTACCAGATGAATATAAATGGTCGTTTTTTTGAAAAAAAAACGACTATTTATATAACGATCATGTACAACACTCGTTAGACGGGGCCAAAAAATCTATAAGGTACACTAGTTAATTAAATGTGCCCATTTTACGAAAAAATATAGTTTTACTAACTGTTCACATTTACAAAAATATATTTTAATTTAACACATTTATTCGACGTATTACATCAACTTAAAGCTGGTTTAACATTTTTGTCATTTTTCAACGCACACAATTATAATTTAGACTCATGCATTTTTTTGTTGCATAAGTCGATACGTGCACAATATAATACTCCTAGCTCGTGGATTCATTTTATCTTATTCCAACTAACACAATACAATGATAACAGCGCTACACACATATACAATTGTAGAATCAAGGCATAAACAACGATTTACATATACACGAACAACCACAAATTATACCCGTTTTTCACAATTTCACGATAAAAGATGAAATAGGTATACCATGAAATACTAGAAACTATTATAACACTATTGGAAACAATTTCAGTCACCAATTAGCCCTAATTTATCAACTTAAGCAAATCTAGAAATAGGGTAAAAATTTAATTTTTCGCGAAAATAAGAGATTGTACCTGAGCTAGAAAGCAAGAGAGGTTGAATTCGTAGCCGAGGAGGATGTAAAAATACGAAATTAGTGACTGGAGGCTTGGGGAGTGAATTTGGGAATTTGGGATTAAGATTTTAGGTTTGCTGAAATGGGGAAGAAGAGGCTCGGCTGGGCCAGAAATACGCGATTTTCCAACGGCTTCCGACGGCCGTCGACGGCCCGTCGGAAGCCGTCGCCCCCCCCGTCGCTATTTAGCCATTTTCTAGTAGTAAAAGAAGGAGAACTGGATAAATTCGGCCCCACTTTAGATGAGGGTATGTAACATCCCCAAATTATAAGGGTCGAAATAGATACTAATGATGCCGCAGTCATCCTTAGCATTATTTTTCAATGATAGAATGAGATCCGTTATTGAATCATTAACATCAGAAGCACTGGAATTTAAAAAAATTTAAAACAAAACATTTCATTCATTAATTTGCAAAATCATTACACTTCATTTCCATAACCCCCGAATTCATTGTTCAGATAAAATATAATAATTACATATATAGTCCTAATAGCGATATATGAAGATGCCCCTTTGAACGATAAGAGTTTTAACTAGCTAGACGGTCAACCAAAATAAAAAGTAATTAAACTAATGCACATAGGAATTATAAGCTTGTATACGGTAGCTTGCCTCCTACACATCTCCGCACTACAACAAAACAACCATATTACAACCTGTAACGACCCGCCCTTCTACACTCAGAAGAACGCGCCATTATTAAGAAAGAAAGAGGTGAGAAAATAGAAAAGATAGAGAAGAAGAAGAACAACAACAGAATCTCAACAGCGGAACGAATAAAATATAATATATCACATAAGAGATTACATAATATCATATACATCAGAGTTACACAGATAATACAACACATACTAGACAGTTATAAACACCTGTCTAGTTAATACAACTCGATACAACTCAATCATCATAGAGATACAACACAGCGGAAATACATATAAATACTACACAGCGGAACCAATATATCTATCTACAACGCTGAAGCCTCCTGCTCCATTGCTCCTTCCGAATTCGTCAAAGCTAACCTGAATCCCTTGGCTACCCGTAAAAATATGGGTACCCGAGAGTTTAGGAAAAACAATAATAAACTCCGGGTCAGACATGGGTCTGGTATGAGTAAACGGTTAAAGTTGCTTAACTTTAAAAATCCTTTGGAAAACAAAAGGTATCACGTAAGACATCTCACACATAAACATGGGAATGTTTTTACCTTACGCTAACCAAAACTTTGATAGGAAATTCAGTGATATTATAATAGTGTCTAGGGTTTTCAAGTAAAATACAGAAATAGCTGAAATGCTTACATCTCACATTCCAACATAGTTGGGCACAACTAAATCGTACGGCGCTTATTGGAGATTGGATTCCATACAATGGCTGGGCTACTGGGGTACCGCCCGTCACAGTACCTGGCCTAGATCAGCGTACCGAGGACCCATCCTAAGTCCCCTGCAACACAAGGCCGGACCCATCCCTTACTGGATAGTTCCGAATAAAATCACCCCACGGTTGGGATCCACAACCGCACACTAAGCCGAAATAAATAGGGACATCTAGACAGGGATGACCTTACTCTCAAGTGGGGGCTACCACGAAGCCTTGCTGCACATCCCCTGTTTTAGCCATTCCCGGTTGATGAGGCTTGAGGCTACGATTACCTTTAGAGAACACATCTCTTAGAATGCTCGTCGTCCACCTGACGATGTTCTGAAAGCATTCGATCCATACAAGTTCGTTCCGGGTTCGAACGAAACCGAAGGCATTATCTCGTTACACTCATTTTGGAATCACCCTCAGAGTTAACGACAATAACCCTTGCACTCTGAATCACCATCTCGAGCCTATAAGTACTATCTCCGTCAAACTCATTACGGAATCACCCACAGAGTTATACTGACGAATAGTTCTTATACCACGAGTCTTCACTTGCTCCAATTGAATTTCACGACCTAACGTTAATTTGGATCGATGTGGTTTTCGGGTCTCCAGACCTGGAATCCCGGTATACGGAAACCCGATCCCGGTCTCATCGAAATCCAAACCGTATCTTTTAAGGCCAAGTTGTTTTAAGGTTAAAACAATTCAATTTCATTATCTATATATACACAGATAGATAATTCACAATATCACAGATAGATAATCCACAATATCACAGATAGATAATCCACAATATCATCATAAATAGATAATCCATATCACACAGCATCCATATCTGAGATCTCAAACCCTTCAAGGCAAACAATATCATCCATCCATACATAAGCAAGGATAAATAATCACACCATTTATAATTAATTTAAAATGAATTAAATTAATTATCTCATTTCAAATTAATTTAAAATGAATTAAATTAATTACTTCTTCTCTAATTAATTTAAAGTAAATTAAATTAATTACTTCATCTTATAAATCCTGCTTACAAAATCATTAATTAATTACAAATCAATTAATTAATCATTCTCCAACTTCCATTTTAATTAATAATCTTGGATTAACTAACCTTTAATTACATTCCAGTAATTACTCTTTAATTAATTTCACAAATTAATTATTCTTAACCATTCACAGTAATTAACCATTAATTACTTCATCAATTACATTTATTAACGAACCTTAATAAATTACTTCCATTACTTAATTAATTGACTATAATTAATTACATTAATCCTTAATTAATTACATTAATTAATTAACTTCTATTAATCACTTTCATTTATCAACCTAAATCATGTACAGGAATTTCCATCTTGAAATTACTTACCTTAATTAATTATATAAATCCTTTTTATTTATTACACCAAGTAATAAATCTTTAATTACTTCTACAAAGTAATCCTACTTTAATTACTTCCCATTAAGTAATTTCCTTCATCTAATTACATCCTATAATTATTCATTAATTTCCTTGCTAAGTAATTATACTATTCAATTTCATTAAGTATTCATACTTAATTAACCATCAAGTGGTTATCTTTAATTAATTTACAATTAATTATCTTGAATCAATCACATTCATTTGATTAATTACAATTGGTAATTCATTTTCTTATTTGCCTTTCACAAATTTTATTAATCTTTAATTATAGATTAACTATTCTTCTAATTATTAATTAATAAACCTTAAATTATCAATTAAAAAACTTAATAACAAATTAATTACTTCTTAATTACCAATTAATCAACCTTTAATTTCTTAATTAATAAATTCCCAATTCATTAATCTCTAATTTATTAGTTAATCTATTATGACCACTAATTAATTAAATTACTTAATTAGTCTTACATAAATCACTTAATTAACCTTTATTCTTAATTAATTAAATTAATTAATTATACTTAATTTCCTAATTAACTTAATTAATTCAAAGATAATAAAACTCCTTTAACTTAAGATAAACGTTTCTTAATTACCATTTACATTTCAAAACCCCTTTATCTTTATAATTAACTTAAAACAAAATTTAGATTAAATAAATCTTAACACTTCTTAACAAATGTTAAGGAACAAATTTGATATTTATAAAGAAATGTTATAAATAAAGTTTAACCAATTTTGTTTCTACATTTCAAATTCTTATATTTAAAAGCTTTCTTAAAAACTGGGGTTTAAATCTTCGTCGGGTCGAACCCGAATGCTACTCGGGTTTAAACCCGAGTCTTCCTGCTCACCATTTTTCTTTTTACTTAAAGTTAAATTTTATGACAGTTATAAAACTGAAGCATAACCCAATCAAATACCCGAATGCAGACCCGAGTTAAACACCCAAAACCCCTACCTCGCTTCGAGTCGAACTCCACAAAAAAACTCGAGCAACACACAGGAGAACTTCGTCTTCCCCAAATCATATGACCCAGATGCCAAAATGCACGTACACGTGCACAGTCACCCTGGCCACCTCCGACCCACACCACGCTCATCTCCATATCGTCGATAGCCCAAATAAGCTTCGCAACCACCCAGAAACGCCAACCAACGTCGAAAGTGGAATCGAGTTATCACGATCAAAACGTACAGCAACCCACGCCTGGAAATCGCCTCGAACTCCCAATGCCAACCACCGAAAGACCCAGACTTCGACCTCACACTCTCCGACCATCTACGAAGCCATGCCCAAAGCCTCGTGACACTCGATCGCGTATAGGCATCGAATTCGTCACATTACAGACATGACCAAACTTGCAACCCCAAACCCTAAATCGATCTCGTTTCTTTAATTTATGAAGTAGAAAAATTCTTTAGCATTTTTCCTGTTATCAACAAGTATCAAGCAAGCTTCAACCAGAATTTCAACATTTTAAATTGGTTCGAATGTTAGAAAATGGGAAAATGCAAATTTTATTCAATTTCAAATTACTCTTGAAATACAGAACTAAAAATCTCCATTTTAATTTTAAAAATCCTAATTTGCGAAGTACATTCGAATTACAATCTTGAAACTACAAATT
Source organism: Allium fistulosum (assembly GCA_030737815.1). Classification (NCBI taxonomy): domain Eukaryota; kingdom Viridiplantae; phylum Streptophyta; class Magnoliopsida; order Asparagales; family Amaryllidaceae; genus Allium; species Allium fistulosum. The sequence continues at coordinate 246,018,826 of CM060902.1, forward strand.
TCTATGATGGATTTTTACATGGTCTTACGAATTTCCCTGTCCTTTCTATTTTACAGTTAACATTCAAATATCTTTTCCTTAACTTCATTTCTAAGTTTAATCTAAGACTAACAAACAATTCTTGTTTGATAACTAGACCAAAATAAAGATCAGCGAGAAAAGAATGGATTAGAACTAAATTGTTAAACTCTGTAATATGGAACAGAGCTGATGTAATCACATCAGACATGCACACAAGAATACCATCATGTACACAGAATCATATACATAGATATACACACGCAAGTTATCATTATCACAAATATTTCACAGCAACAAACATTAACTAATTTAGATTTTTAGATAAAGATGTTTACTCACCGTTTTTGGAAAGAGCAGAGGCTAGAAACTTGATTAAAACTGAAAACTGGAAGAGCTTTAAAAACTGGAATGCTAAGACAGGGACATGATGATTCAACTTGATTCCAGGCTTTTAGTTTGAAGATGAATCTGGCTACAGGCTTGTAGAAAATTGTTTACAGGGTTTTGGAAATGTTTCAGAGGAGATGATTTCTGGTTTGCATTTGTGAATAGCCTTGCCCAGGCTTTGGAAAAAGATTACATAGTTTGTTGTTTTTCTTTGCAATGTTTGAATGAGTTCGAAATGAAAAGGAACTCGATATTTAATAAAACAAGTGCAGAGGCTACATTGTTTTGCTGGTACAAGATTCTATATTAATTAGATCAGAGATCTTTTGGGTATGGAGCTGAAATGAAACACTTAGTACACAAGCATTTATGAACATGCCATACCTATCTTTTTATTCAATTCGTATGGTACTTGTGTGATATTTTGCTTCTTTCCTTGCCTGCAAAGCTTCATTACTATAATACAAATATTTATTTTACTGTGTTCATCTTGTATATATCTTTTCATTTTGCAGGTACACCTTGTATATATATTTACCTTGACTTATTTTTACTTTGCATATGTATGGTAGTAGTTTATACATATGGTTATGGTTGGTATATTTTACTTGCCTGCAAACTAGATACTTAGTACATATATTTACTTTGCTTTAGACTTACCTACTTTAGTAAAGTTGTTACATTTATTTTATTATGTTAGCTTGTGGATTAATTTCTAGTTTTACATGACTATTGTTTTGTATTTCTATTTATAACTCAATGTATTTAACTAATGTATTTTCTATTTTAAACTTAACTTACCAAACACTTTATTTATATTTATTTATTTATTTATTTTATTTATTTATTTACTTATGTTAAGTATGTTTATAAGTTTATATATTTATATTTACATTTAACCATTTATTTGTTTTATATTTATATTTAATATAAACAAGATTTATTTTAATTACAAACATTATTACCAAAATTACATCAAATTATTATATAGATCAAAAGTGAATAAGTAGAGTTTCATTTAAGTTTAGGATATATTTTATTGTAATTTAAATTGGAACACTTCATTTTAAATTTTCAAATTATAGTTTTCCTCTAAACACATAAATATACACATTTAAATAACACTTATTTAATTAGAGATAATAGGGCTATTTAAATCTATTTATAAAATATCACAGATTAAATTTGTAACTAATTATTCTGATTTAAAATCAATCTATAACCATATTTTAAAACAGCACATTATCAATTAATTGGTTATTTATATTTGAAAATAACAATTTTAATCGATTTTAAATAATTTAATTAGGAGATTATCACATTTTAAATCCCTCGAAATTCCGGGATGTCACATTCCTCTCCCCTTAAAAGAATTTCGTCCTCGAAATTTAAAATGAAAGATAATCCAAAGTTTTATTTTATTTTCAACCAATTCAGACATATATATCAGCCATACACAACCAAACAAACAATTTCAATCAAATAAACAACACTAGCTATTCGGACACAGATCCGGATAAGCTTCCTAAAAATTTCTCGAGTTTCCCAGGTATAGATACTGGAATACTCGCTCTACTGAATCCAAACTAGCTACACTACTGAGCTACTGAGCTCCTACTCAACTAGATCTACAAAACAAGACAGGATATCAGACTACAGACAAGTCTGACTCAACAACCAAAACTCCCTGAACTACTGGTTCCAAAACCAGTGATAGACTTACACGTATTCCCTCAGAGATACGTGAGACACAAGGAATCCCAGTTCTCCAAACTGGCAATTCACTCCTGAAATCCAAAACTCTTATCCTTACCAGAATACAGAAAGATCCAATTAATATACTCCGGAGCTAACCTCACAGTCTTACCCAATCTTATTGCTCCCTTTACCGAAGAAAATCTCAACAACATCGAAGTCTCCAACTTCGAATTCCAACTTCTTCCGTCTCTTATCCACAATAATCCTTTGACGATCCTGGACTGCCTACATCCTTTCCCGACCAGCCAAAACTTTGCTGATGCTTCAATAACCAACTGGATCAGAATAACTCAACCAAAAAGATTCTCTCCAGATTTACCCAATCATTCAGAATACAACTCTACTCTACCATCATCAGTAGATACAACTCACTTCTCCTATCCGGAAAAGACAAAACAAATGCACTGCCAATCTGGCCTCAAATCTAGAAAATTCCTATAGAAATTCTCTAATCTCAGAACACTGCAACTTCCGGTTGCTTCCACTCTAAAACAGCTGCCACCATGCTTCCGCTGCACAACTCTGATCTGAAGTAGATGAGAATGTCGATGAATCTGAACAAAACTTAACCAACATCTCCTGGACACACAACATCAGATCCACCCCAATCGGAAACGAACTGCTCAAAGAACAGATGAGTCCTCAGTCAAGGGTACTGTCTTCAGCTACCCTTAGCTAGAAGAAACACGAAACTAGATACAGAGGAGAAAACACAAACGCTCCACCGAATCTTCCTAAGAAACCATCGGTACCACTCCTGGAATCCAGTCGATACCAACTAAATCTCCAGATGCTGACAAAACTCTGACTTCCTGAAGACATCCAGAAAAAAAAATCTCCAACGAACCAAGAGTACACTCAAACTATCGCAAGTCACTTTTGCGATCAATCCAGCCTAAATCCAAAGAAAACTGCTCTCTCTCAACCAGTCAGAACAGCTTACGCTTATGAAGCCAATCCGTCGAAGAAACGGAACCACTCTGCTGCTTCTGAAATTACCTCGAGAAAATATTCCAAGCCAGAAGACTTCCTAGACGACACAGAGAGCACTCCGAGCTACAATGCTGACCCAAATGCCCAAAACTTCCCATCCAAAGCTCTTCGAGAAATCGGACTACAAACCAAACAAAAACATCCTGCTGAGCACCACCACAACACCGAAGCAGACACACTTCCTTAACTTGTTCCAAAGAAAACATCTTCGGAAACATCTATAGTCACTGTGTCTCATCACACAGCTACAACATCCTGGGGTATCCAGATATCATGACTTACTTCTGTCCAACCGACAGATCCAAACTCTCAAAAATCCGCTCACACGAGCGCGATCAAACTTTCACTTAAATGATGAACTCCGAATCCTTCACAGGTTTCCTTCAGAGATCAACAAAATCCTTACATCAACAAAGCTTACTCGAGACGGTATTAGGTCTACAGTCTCGACATATACACTTCCAACCACAAACATTCAAACTTCAACTATTGGTAGTCGTGTTACACACACCACTACCCTATCTACCTTTATAAATTATATTGGAAACCCCGAACAGGTAACCCAACAGATAGGTAGAAATAAATAAATATATATATATATAGATAAAAATTACAAGTACGCTCTCTCAAGAAAGATACCACTCCAGAGCTTAGGTATTCGCTCAACCTATTGCTCTGATACCACTGTAACGACCCGCCCTTCTAGACTCAGAAGAACGCGCCATTATTAAGAAAGAAAGAGGTGAGAAAATAGAAAAGATAGAGAAGAAGAAGAAACAACAACAGAATCTCAACAGCGGAACGAATAAAATATAATATATCACATAAGAGATTACATAATATCATATACATCAGAGTTACACAGATAATACAACACATACTAGACAGTTATAAACACCTGTCTAGTTAATACAACTCGATACAACTCAATCATCATAGAGATACAACACAGCGGAAATACATATAAATACTACACAGCGGAACCAATATATCTATCTACAACGCTGAAGCCTCCTGCTCCATTGCTCCTTCCGAATTCGTCAAAGCTAACCTGAATCCCTTGGCTACCCGTAAAAATATGGGTACCCGAGAGTTTAGGAAAAACAAAAATAAACTCCGGGTCAGACATGGGTCTGGTATGAGTAAACGGTTAAAGTTGCTTAACTTTAAAAATCCTTTGGAAAACAAAAGGTATCACGTAAGACATCTCACACATAAACATGGGAATGTTTTTACCTTACGCTAACCAAAACTTTGATAGGAAATTCAGTGATATTATAATAGTGTCTAGGGTTTTCAAGTAAAATACAGAAATAGCTGAAATGCTTACATCTCACATTCCAACATAGTTGGGCACAACTAAATCGTACGGCGCTTATTGGAGATTGGATTCCATACAATGGCTGGGCTACTGGGGTACCGCCCGTCACAGTACCTGGCCTAGATCAGCGTACCGAGGACCCATCCTAAGTCCCCTGCAACACAAGGCCGGACCCATCCCTTACTGGATAGTTCCGAATAAAATCACCCCACGGTTGGGATCCACAACCGCACACTAAGCCGAAATAAATAGGGACATCTAGACAGGGATGACCTTACTCTCAAGTGGGGGCTACCCACGAAGCCTTGCTGCACATCCCCTGTTTTAGCCATTCCCGGTTGATGAGGCTTGAGGCTACGATTACCTTTAGAGAACACATCTCTTAGAATGCTCGTCGTCCACCTGACGATGTTCTAAAAGCATTCGATCCATACAAGTTCGTTCCGGGTTCGAACGAAACCGAAGGCATTATCTCGTTACACTCATTTTGGAATCACCCTCAGAGTTAACGACAATAACCCTTGCACTCTGAATCACCATCTCGAGCCTATAAGTACTATCTCCGTCAAACTCATTACGGAATCACCCACAGAGTTATACTGACGAATAGTTCTTATACCTCGAGTCTTCACTTGCTCCAATTGAATTTCACGACCTAACGTTAATTTGGATCGATGTGGTTTTCGGGTCTCCAGACCTGGAATCCCGGTATACGGAAACCCGATCCCGGTCTCATCGAAATCCAAACCGTATCTTTTAAGGCCAAGTTGTTTTATGGTTAAAACAATTCAATTTCATTATCTATATATACACAGATAGATAATTCACAATATCACAGATAGATAATCCACAATATCACAGATAGATAATCCACAATATCATCATAAATAGATAATCCATATCACACAGCATCCATATCTGAGATCTCAAACCCTTCAAGGCAAACAATATCATCCATCCATACATAAGCAAGGATAAATAATCACACCATTTATAATTAATTTAAAATGAATTAAATTAATTATCTCATTTCAAATTAATTTAAAATGAATTAAATTAATTACTTCTTCTCTAATTAATTTAAAGTAAATTAAATTAATTACTTCATCTTATAAATCTTGCTTACAAAATCATTAATTAATTACAAATCAATTAATTAATCATTCTCCAACTTCCATTTTAATTAATAATCTTGGATTAACTAACCTTTAATTACATTCCAGTAATTACTCTTTAATTAATTTCACAAATTAATTATTCTTAACCATTCACAGTAATTAACCATTAATTACTTCATCAATTACATTTATTAACGAACCTTAATAAATTACTTCCATTACTTAATTAATTGACTATAATTAATTACATTAATCCTTAATTAATTACATTAATTAATTAACTTCTATTAATCACTTTCATTTATCAACCTAAATCATGTACAGGAATTTCCATCTTGAAATTACTTACCTTAATTAATTATATAAATCCTTTTTATTTATTACACCAAGTAATAAATCTTTAATTACTTCTACAAAGTAATCCTACTTTAATTACTTCCCATTAAGTAATTTCCTTCATCTAATTACATCCTGTAATTATTAATTAATTTCCTTGCTAAGTAATTATACTATTCAATTTCATTAAGTATTCATACTTAATTAACCATCAAGTGGTTATCTTTAATTAATTTACAATTAATTATCTTGAATCAATCACATTCATTTGATTAATTACAATTGGTAATTCATTTTCTTATTTGCCTTTCACAAATTTTATTAATCTTTAATTACAGATTAACTATTCTTCTAATTATTAATTAATAAACCTTAAATTATCAATTAAAAAACTTAATAACAAATTAATTACTTCTTAATTACAAATTAATCAACCTTTAATTTCTTAATTAATAAATTCCCAATTCATTAATCTCTAATTTATTAGTTAATCTATTATGACCACTAATTAATTAAATTACTTAATTATTCTTACATAAATCACTTAATTAACCTTTATTCTTAATTAATTAAATTAATTAATTATACTTAATTTCCTAATTAACTTAATTAATTCAAAGATAATAAAACTCCTTTAACTTAAGATAAACGTTTCTTAATTACCATTTACATTTCAAAACCCCTTTATCTTTATAATTAACTTAAAACAAAATTTAGATTAAATAAATCTTAACACTTCTTAACAAATGTTAAGGAACAAATTTGATATTTATAAAGAAATGTTATAAATAAAGTTTAACCAATTTTGTTTCTACATTTCAAATTCTTATATTTAAAAGCTTTCTTAAAAACTGGGGTTTAAATCTTCGTCGGGTCGAACCCGAATGCTACTCGGGTTTAAACCCGAGTCTTCCTGCTCACCATTTTTCTTTTTACTTAAAGTTAAATTTTATGACAGTTATAAAACTGAAGCATAACCCCATCAAATACCCGAATGCAGACCCGAGTTAAACACCCAAAACCCCTACCTCGCTTCGAGTCGAACTCCACAAAAAAACTCGAGCAACACACAGGAGAACTTCGTCTTCCCCAAATCATATGACCCAGATGCCAAAATGCACGTACACGTGCACAGTCACCCTGGCCACCTCCGACCCACACCACGCTCATCTCCATATCGTCGATAGCCCAAATAAGCTTCGCAACCACCCAGAAACGCCAACCAACGTCGAAAGTGGAATCGAGTTATCACGATCAAAACGTACAGCAACCCACGCCTGGAAATCGCCTCGAACTCCCAATGCCAACCACCGAAAGACCCAGACTTCGACCTCACACTCTCCGACCATCTACGAAGCCATGCCCAAAGCCTCGTGACACTCGATCGCGTATAGGCATCGAATTCGTCACATTACAGACATGACCAAACTTGCAACCCCAAACCCTAAATCGATCTCGTTTCTTTAATTTATGAAGTAGAAAAATTCTTTAGCATTTTTCCTGTTATCAACAAGTATCAAGCAAGCTTCAACCAGAATTTCAACATTTTAAATTGGTTCGAATGTTAGAAAATGGGAAAATGCAAATTTTATTCAATTTCAAATTACTCTTGAAATACAGAACTAAAAATCTCCATTTTAATTTTAAAAATCCTAATTTGCGAAGTACATTCGAATTACAATCTTGAAACTACAAATTTCTATGATGGATTTTTACATGGTCTTACGAATTTCCCTGTCCTTTCTATTTTACAGTTAACATTCAAATATCTTTTCCTTAACTTCATTTCTAAGTTTAATCTAAGACTAACAAACAATTCTTGTTTGATAACTAGACCAAAATAAAGATCAGCGAGAAAAGAATGGATTAGAACTAAATTGTTAAACTCTGTAATATGGAACAGAGCTGATGTAATCACATCAGACATGCACACAAGAATACCATCATGTACACAGAATCATATACATAGATATACACACGCAAGTTATCATTATCACAAATATTTCACAGCAACAAACATTAACTAATTTAGATTTTTAGATAAAGATGTTTACTCACCGTTTTTGGAAAGAGCAGAGGCTAGAAACTTGATTAAAACTGAAAACTGGAAGAGCTTTAAAAACTGGAATGCTAAGACAGGGACATGATGATTCAACTTGATTCCAGGCTTTTAGTTTGAAGATGAATCTGGCTACAGGCTTGTAGAAAATTGTTTACAGGGTTTTGGAAATGTTTCAGAGGAGATGATTTCTGGTTTGCATTTGTGAATAGCCTTGCCCAGGCTTTGGAAAAAGATTACATAGTTTGTTGTTTTTCTTTGCAATGTTTGAATGAGTTCGAAATGAAAAGGAACTCGATATTTAATAAAACAAGTGCAGAGGCTACATTGTTTTGCTGGTACAAGATTCTATATTAATTAGATCAGAGATCTTTTGGGTATGGAGCTGAAATGAAACACTTAGTACACAAGCATTTATGAACATGCCATACCTATCTTTTTATTCAATTCGTATGGTACTTGTGTGATATTTTGCTTCTTTCCTTGCCTGCAAAGCTTCATTACTATAATACAAATATTTATTTTACTGTGTTCATCTTGTATATATCTTTTCATTTTGCAGGTACACCTTGTATATATATTTACCTTGACTTATTTTTACTTTGCATATGTATGGTAGTAGTTTATACATATGGTTATGGTTGGTATATTTTACTTGCCTGCAAACTAGATACTTAGTACATATATTTACTTTGCTTTAGACTTACCTACTTTAGTAAAGTTGTTACATTTATTTTATTATGTTAGCTTGTGGATTAATTTCTAGTTTTACATGACTATTGTTTTGTATTTCTATTTATAACTCAATGTATTTAACTAATGTATTTTCTATTTTAAACTTAACTTACCAAACACTTTATTTATATTTATTTATTTATTTATTTTATTTATTTATTTACTTATGTTAAGTATGTTTATAAGTTTATATATTTATATTTACATTTAACCATATATTTGTTTTATATTTATATTTAATATAAACAAGATTTATTTTAATTACAAACATTATTACCAAAATTACATCAAATTATTATATAGATCAAAAGTGAATAAGTAGAGTTTCATTTAAGTTTAGGATATATTTTATTGTAATTTAAATTGGAACACTTCATTTTAAATTTTCAAATTATAGTTTTCCTCTAAACACATAAATATACACATTTAAATAACACTTATTTAATTAGAGATAATAGGGCTATTTAAATCTATTTATAAAATATCACAGATTAAATTTGTAACTAATTATTCTGATTTAAAATCAATCTATAACCATATTTTAAAACAGCACATTATCAATTAATTGGTTATTTATATTTGAAAATAACAATTTTAATCGATTTTAAATAATTTAATTAGGAGATTATCACATTTTAAATCCCTCAAAATTCCGGGATGTCACATTCCTCTCCCCTTAAAAGAATTTCGTCCTCGAAATTTAAAACGAAAGATAATCCAAAGTTTTATTTTATTTTCAACCAATTCAGACATATATATCAGCCATACACAACCAAACAAACAATTTCAATCAAATAAACAACACTAGCTATTCGGACACAGATCCGGATAAGCTTCCTAAAAATTTCTCGAGTTTCCCAGGTATAGATACTGCAATACTCGCTCTACTGAATCCAAACTAGCTACACTACTGAGCTACTGAGCTCCTACTCAACTAGATCTACAAAACAAGACAGGATATCAGACTACAGACAAGTCTGACTCAACAACCAAAACTCCCTGAACTACTGGTTCCAAAACCAGTGATAGACTTACACGTATTCCCTCAGAGATACGTGAGACACAAGGAATCCCAGTTCTCCAAACTGGCAATTCACTCCTGAAATCCAAAACTCTTATCCTTACTAGAATACAGAAAGATCCAATTAATATACTCCGGAGCTAACCTCACAGTCTTACCCAATCTTATTGCTCCCTTTACCGAAGAAAATCTCAACAACATCGAAGTCTCCAACTTCGAATTCCAACTTCTTCCGTCTCTTATCCACAATAATCCTTTGACGATCCTGGACTGCCTACATCCTTTCCCGACCAGCCAAAACTTTGCTGATGCTTCAATAACCAACTGGATCAGAATAACTCAACCAAAAAGATTCTCTCCAGATTTACCCAATCATTCAGATTACAACTCTACTCTACCATCATCAGTAGATACAACTCACTTCTCCTATCCGGAAAAGACAAAACAAATGCACTGCCAATCTGGCCTCAAATCTAGAAAATTCCTATAGAAATTCTCTAATCTCAGAACACTGCAACTTCCGGTTGCTTCCACTCTAAAACAGCTGCCACCATGCTTCCGCTGCACAACTCTGATCTGAAGTAGATGAGAATGTCGATGAATCTGAACAAAACTTAACCAACATCTCCTGGACACACAACATCAGATCCACCCCAATCGGAAACGAACTGCTCAAAGAACAGATGAGTCCTCAGTCAAGGGTACTGTCTTCAGCTACCCTTAGCTAGAAGAAACACGAAACTAGATACAGAGGAGAAAACACAAACGCTCCACCGAATCTTCCTAAGAAACCATCGGTACCACTCCTGGAATCCAGTCGATACCAACTAAATCTCCAGATGCTGACAAAACTCTGACTTCCTGAAGACATCCAGAAAAAAAAATCTCCAACGAACCAAGAGTACACTCAAACTATCGCAAGTCACTTTTGCGATCAATCCAGCCTAAATCCAAAGAAAACTGCTCTCTCTCAACCAGTCAGAACAGCTTACGCTTATGAAGCCAATCCGTCGAAGAAACGGAACCACTCTGCTGCTTCTGAAATTACCTCGAGAAAATATTCCAAGCCAGAAGACTTCCTAGACGACACAGAGAGCACTCCGAGCTACAATGCTGACCCAAATGCCCAAAACTTCCCATCCAAAGCTCTTCGAGAAATCGGACTACAAACCAAACAAAAACATCCTGCTGAGCACCACCACAACACCGAAGCAGACACACTTCCTTAACTTGTTCCAAAGAAAACATCTTCGGAAACATCTATAGTCACTGTGTCTCATCACACAGCTACAACATCCTGGGGTATCCAGATATCATGACTTACTTCTGTCCAACCGACAGATCCAAACTCTCAAAAATCCGCTCACACGAGCGCGATCAAACTTTCACTTAAATGATGAACTCCGAATCCTTCACAGGTTTCCTTCAGAGATCAACAAAATCCTTACATCAACAAAGCTTACTCGAGACGGTATTAGGTCTACAGTCTCGACATATACACTTCCAACCACAAACATTCAAACTTCAACTATTGGTAGTCGTGTTACACACACCACTACCCTATCTACCTTTATAAATTATATTGGAAACCCCGAACAGGTAACCCAACAGATAGGTAGAAATAAATAAATATATATATATAGATAAAAATTACAAGTACGCTCTCTCAAGAAAGATACCACTCCAGAGCTTAGGTATTCGCTCAACCTATTGCTCTGATACCACTGTAACGACCCGCCCTTCTAGACTCAGAAGAACGCGCCATTATTAAGAAAGAAAGAGGTGAGAAAATAGAAAAGATAGAGAAGAAGAAGAAACAACAACAGAATCTCAACAGCGGAACGAATAAAATATAATATATCACATAAGAGATTACATAATATCATATACATCAGAGTTACACAGATAATACAACACATACTAGACAGTTATAAACACCTGTCTAGTTAATACAACTCGATACAACTCAATCATCATAGAGATACAACACAGCGGAAATACATATAAATACTACACAGCGGAACCAATATATCTATCTACAACGCTGAAGCCTCCTGCTCCATTGCTCCTTCCGAATTCGTCAAAGCTAACCTGAATCCCTTGGCTACCCGTAAAAATATGGGTACCCGAGAGTTTAGGAAAAACAAAAATAAACTCCGGGTCAGACATGGGTCTGGTATGAGTAAACGGTTAAAGTTGCTTAACTTTAAAAATCCTTTGGAAAACAAAAGGTATCATGTAAGACATCTCACACATAAACATGGGAATGTTTTTACCTTACGCTAACCAAAACTTTGATAGGAAATTCAGTGATATTATAATAGTGTCTAGGGTTTTCAAGTAAAATACAGAAATAGCTGAAATGCTTACATCTCACATTCCAACATAGTTGGGCACAACTAAATCGTACGGCGCTTATTGGAGATTGGATTCCATACAATGGCTGGGCTACTAGGGTACCGCCCGTCACAGTACCTGGCCTAGATCAGCGTACCGAGGACCCATCCTAAGTCCCCTGCAACACAAGGCCGAACCCATCCCTTACTGGATAGTTCCGAATAAAATCACCCCACGGTTGGGATCCACAACCGCACACTAAGCCGAAATAAATAGGGACATCTAGACAGGGATGACCTTACTCTCAAGTGGGGGCTACCCACGAAGCCTTGCTGCACATCCCCTGTTTTAGCCATTCCCGGTTGATGAGGCTTGAGGCTACGATTACCTTTAGAGAACACATCTCTTAGAATGCTCGTCGTCCACCTGACGATGTTCTGAAAGCATTCGATCCATACAAGTTCGTTCCGGGTTCGAACGAAACCGAAGGCATTATCTCGTTACACTCATTTTGGAATCACCCTCAGAGTTAACGACAATAACCCTTGCACTCTGAATCACCATCTCGAGCCTATAAGTACTATCTCCGTCAAACTCATTACGGAATCACCCACAGAGTTATACTGACGAATAGTTCTTATACCTCGAGTCTTCACTTGCTCCAATTGAATTTCACGACCTAACGTTAATTTGGATCGATGTGGTTTTCGGGTCTCCAGACCTGGAATCCCGGTATACGGAAACCCGATCCCGGTCTCATCGAAATCCAAACCGTATCTTTTAAGGCCAAGTTGTTTTAAGGTTAAAACAATTCAATTTCATTATCTATATATACACAGATAGATAATTCACAATATCACAGATAGATAATCCACAATATCACAGATAGATAATCCACAATATCATCATAAATAGATAATCCATATCACACAGCATCCATATCTGAGATCTCAAACCCTTCAAGGCAAACAATATCATCCATCCATACATAAGCAAAGATAAATAATCACACCATTTATAATTAATTTAAAATGAATTAAATTAATTATCTCATTTCAAATTAATTTAAAATGAATTAAATTAATTACTTCTTCTCTAATTAATTTAAAGTAAATTAAATTAATTACTTCATCTTATAAATCCTGCTTACAAAATCATTAATTAATTACAAATCAATTAATTAATCATTCTCCAACTTCCATTTTAATTAATAATCTTGGATTAACTAACCTTTAATTACATTCCAGTAATTACTCTTTAATTAATTTCACAAATTAATTATTCTTAACCATTCACAGTAATTAACCATTAATTACTTCATCAATTACATTTATTAACGAACCTTAATAAATTACTTCCATTACTTAATTAATTGACTATAATTAATTACATTAATCCTTAATTAATTACATTAATTAATTAACTTCTATTAATCACTTTCATTTATCAACCTAAATCATGTACAGGAATTTCCATCTTGAAATTACTTACCTTAATTAATTATATAAATCCTTTTTATTTATTACACCAAGTAATAAATCTTTAATTACTTCTACAAAGTAATCCTACTTTAATTACTTCCCATTAAGTAATTTCCTTCATCTAATTACATCCTGTAATTATTCATTAATTTCCTTGCTAAGTAATTATACTATTCAATTTCATTAAGTATTCATACTTAATTAACCATCAAGTGGTTATCTTTAATTAATTTACAATTAATTATCTTGAATCAATCACATTCATTTGATTAATTACAATTGGTAATTCATTTTCTTATTTGCCTTTCACAAATTTTATTAATCTTTAATTACAGATTAACTATTCTTCTAATTATTAATTAATAAACCTTAAATTATCAATTAAAAAACTTAATAACAAATTAATTACTTCTTAATTACCAATTAATCAACCTTTAATTTCTTAATTAATAAATTCCCAATTCATTAATCTCTAATTTATTAGTTAATCTATTATGACCACTAATTAATTAAATTACTTAATTATTCTTACATAAATCACTTAATTAACCTTTATTCTTAATTAATTAAATTAATTAATTATACTTAATTTCCTAATTAACTTAATTAATTCAAAGATAATAAAACTCCTTTAACTTAAGATAAACGTTTCTTAATTACCATTTACATTTCAAAACCCCTTTATCTTTATAATTAACTTAAAACAAAATTTAGATTAAATAAATCTTAACACTTCTTAACAAATGTTAAGGAACAAATTTGATATTTATAAAGAAATGTTATAAATAAAGTTTAACCAATTTTGTTTCTACATTTCAAATTCTTATATTTAAAAGCTTTCTTAAAAACTGGGGTTTAAATCTTCGTCGGGTCAAACCCGAATGCTACTCGGGTTTAAACCCGAGTCTTCCTGCTCACCATTTTTCTTTTTACTTAAAGTTAAATTTTATGACAATTATAAAACTGAAGCATAACCCCATCAAATACCCGAATGCAGACCCGAGTTAAACACCCAAAACCCCTACCTCGCTTCAAGTCGAACTCCACAAAAAAACTCGAGCAACACACAGGAGAACTTCGTCTTCCCCAAATCATATGACCCAGATGCCAAAATGCACGTACACGTGCACAGTCACCCTGGCCACCTCCGACCCACACCACGCTCATCTCCATATCGTCGATAGCCCAAATAAGCTTCGCAACCACCCAGAAACGCCAACCAATGTCGAAAGTGGAATCGAGTTATCACGATCAAAACGTACAGCAACCCACGCCTGGAAATCGCCTCGAACTCCCAATGCCAACCACCGAAAGACCCAGACTTCGACCTCACACTCTCCGACCATCTACGAAGCCATGCCCAAAGCCTCGTGACACTCGATCGCGTATAGGCATCGAATTCGTCACATTACAGACATGACCAAACTTGCAACCCCAAACCCTAAATCGATCCCGTTTCTTTAATTTATGAAGTAGAAAAATTCTTTAGCATTTTTCCTGTTATCAACAAGTATCAAGCAAGCTTCAACCAGAATTTCAACATTTTAAATTGGTTCGAATGTTAGAAAATGGGAAAATGCAAATTTTATTCAATTTCAAATTACTCTTGAAATACAGAACTAAAAATCTCCATTTTAATTTTAAAAATCCTAATTTGCGAAGTACATTCGAATTACAATCTTGAAACTACAAATTTCTATGATGGATTTTTACATGGTCTTACGAATTTCCCTGTCCTTTCTATTTTACAGTTAACATTCAAATATCTTTTCCTTAACTTCATTTCTAAGTTTAATCTAAGACTAACAAACAATTCTTGTTTGATAACTAGACCAAAATAAAGATCAGCGAGAAAAGAATGGATTAGAACTAAATTGTTAAACTCTGTAATATGGAACAGAGCTGATGTAATCACATCAGACATGCACACAAGAATACCATCATGTACACAGAATCATATACATAGATATACACACGCAAGTTATCATTATCACAAATATTTCACAGCAACAAACATTAACTAATTTAGATTTTTAGATAAAGATGTTTACTCACCGTTTTTGGAAAGAGCAGAGGCTAGAAACTTGATTAAAACTGAAAACTGGAAGAGCTTTAAAAACTGGAATGCTAAGACAGGGACATGATGATTCAACTTGATTCCAGGCTTTTAGTTTGAAGATGAATCTGGCTACAGGCTTGTAGAAAATTGTTTACAGGGTTTTGGAAATGTTTCAGAGGAGATGATTTCTGGTTTGCATTTGTGAATAGCCTTGCCCAGGCTTTGGAAAAAGATTACATAGTTTGTTGTTTTTCTTTGCAATGTTTGAATGAGTTCGAAATGAAAAGGAACTCGATATTTAATAAAACAAGTGCAGAGGCTACATTGTTTTGCTGGTACAAGATTCTATATTAATTAGATCAGAGATCTTTTGGGTATGGAGCTGAAATGAAACACTTAGTACACAAGCATTTATGAACATGCCATACCTATCTTTTTATTCAATTCGTATGGTACTTGTGTGATATTTTTCTTCTTTCCTTGCCTGCAAAGCTTCATTACTATAATACAAATATTTATTTTACTTTGTTCATCTTGTATATATCTTTTCATTTTGCAGGTACACCTTGTATATATATTTACCTTGACTTATTTTTACTTTGCATATGTATGGTAGTAGTTTATACATATGGTTATGGTTGGTATATTTTACTTGCCTGCAAACTAGATACTTAGTACATATATTTACTTTGCTTTAGACTTACCTACTTTAGTAAAGTTGTTACATTTATTTTATTATGTTAGCTTGTGGATTAATTTCTAGTTTTACATGACTATTGTTTTGTATTTCTATTTATAACTCAATGTATTTAACTAATGTATTTTCTATTTTAAACTTAACTTACCAAACACTTTATTTATATTTATTTATTTATTTATTTTATTTATTTACTTATGTTAAGTATGTTTATAAGTTTATATATTTATATTTACATTTAACCATATATTTGTTTTATATTTATATTTAATATAAACAAGATTTATTTTAATTACAAACATTATTACCAAAATTACATCAAATTATTATATAGATCAAAAGTGAATAAGTAGAGTTTCATTTAAGTTTAGGATATATTTTATTGTAATTTAAATTGGAACACTTCATTTTAAATTTTCAAATTATAGTTTTCCTCTAAACACATAAATATACACATTTAAATAACACTTATTTAATTAGAGATAATAGGGCTATTTAAATCTATTTATAAAATATCACAGATTAAATTTGTAACTAATTATTCTGATTTAAAATCAATCTATAACCATATTTTAAAACAGCACATTATCAATTAATTGGTTATTTATATTTGAAAATAACAATTTTAATCGATTTTAAATAATTTAATTAGGAGATTATCACATTTTAAATCCCTCGAAATTCCGGGATGTCACACAACCTTTCATTTACAACTAACAAAAATTGATAGTTGTAATAGGTATTTTTAACAACTATTTTATTTTAGCAGTTGTAATAGGTATTTTGTAACAACTGTTTTATTTCAGCAGTTGTAATAATGGCACTTATAACAACCATATTGTATACCAGTCGTAATATTTATTTATAACAACTGTTTTCAACAGTTGTAACAAATATTACATTTCATCACATAGGGGGCTTTCAATCTCCCTCCATTCATTTCTTCGGCCGCCCAAACCTGAAAAAAAAATACATCGCTCCTTTCCTTTTTCTCAAAACCTAGACGCCAAAACAAATCTAATCCAGCAAAAAAATTTGTTTACCCTCCTTGTAATAATTTAATCGCAGATCCAAAAAGCCCTAAATCATCGTCGTCGTCGATCGTAGGCCACCCTATCGCTCCTAGCTAGATCGCTCGTGCTCGCTGTTTGTACGCGCTCGTGCTATCGCTCATAGGTTTGATCTTTTTCATTCTTTTCTAATCTGTTGATTTTAATTTTGATTTTCTAGGTTGATTAATTGTACACGCTCGTGCTATCGCTTGGACGCGCTCGTGCTATCGCTCATAGCCCTAAATCATACATTTTTTTAAGAGAGGGTGAGAAAGTCATATTAAAAGCAGCTAATATCAAGTTGTTGCCAAAAGTAAAACAGCTTGATGCTGTTGAGCATGCTCCATTTAATATGTTTGTGGTT
Source organism: Allium fistulosum (assembly GCA_030737815.1). NCBI lineage: Eukaryota > Viridiplantae > Streptophyta > Magnoliopsida > Asparagales > Amaryllidaceae > Allium > Allium fistulosum. The sequence goes on from CM060902.1 coordinate 246,036,565, forward strand.
CTCACTTAACTTTGACTGCAAAAACCAATCCTATTTTGTACATGAATAACGTATATTTATTGTTGAGGTCTGATATTCATATATCGTTGTATCTTGTCCTTGATTTCCATTGTTTTGTTGACTACTTTATTAAATTTTATTTTAGAATATTGATTGTTTAATTTTACTTGAAATATGCATTGCAATGTAGCAATAACGTTGGGTTCTTAATTCAAATATAAAAATTGTTATAAAATAACTAAATTGCACCAGCTTGAGTAAATCACAGAGCAAGTGTGCATTGCTGCTTAAATTGCACCAGTTTGGCTGACACGCACATACATATACATCTATGTATGTATGTCCATCTATGTGTAAATTCTGTTATCTTTTTCGTATATCTAAAATATGCAGGACAAAGATGTTTTTTATGAAAGAGTTTTTAGTTGATGAAGGTTCTTAGTAACTTAGTTTTGCTGGGTTTTCATATTGCTTCTTCTTCTTGCTATTGCTGTTGCATAATTTGCTCATGAACATGCCCATGATTTTCATGTATTTTTTACTATGTTTTTTTTGACTAGTTGAGCCTAGTTAGAACAAAATTAGCTAGAATGTGGAAAGAGGGACATTAATGTGTAATAATTAGACAAAGAAGAGAGATACTATACTTAATGAGATAGAATGCCATGGCTATCTACATAGTTAGTAACATGCTTTGGGTATGTATAAACATATTAAAGGTGGAGATAAATGTAGGTGATGTGGAATGTGACTGCTAGTGCTCCATCTCTATAATCCAGCTTCACTAAAATAAACCTACTATTTTCAACTTGGTAACTTACATAAACATTATAAAAAGGACTGTATATCATGATTCTCTTCCATAAAAACTTTGACTATGAAATATGATTTATTTATTTTTTACACTATATAAGCCGTAAAACTAGTTAAAGGAGCAAACCTATGCTGTAGTTACTACTTAACCACCTGCACATGCACTTAACAAGCGATGATTATTTAAATAAATCAGGAATCAACCAAATGAAAATAGGATAGAAAGTCATTGCTATGTAATTAATGTCTGCTTAGGATTCCTCAAGCGAAAGGGACTGATTTATTATTTGCACGTATATGATGTGAGCAGCGGATATCGAAAGTGTCAGGAGTTGATTTCTTTGGTGAAATTTCTGGTTTGACTTTTAGCCCTGATACCAAGGATATCGATGATTATTTACCTACGGAGCTGGCTAAAAAGTATAAACAAAATGCACACATTTTTGTCTCAAACTTGATATCATTACATCTATTTTATTCATACAGTATTTCACATCCTTTTCTTCACTGATTTGGCTAAATTTGAATTTTTACTGATATCATTAGCGATTTAACCGCATCTTCAGACATGCCATTAGCGATTTGTTTATGGCTGTAAGTTATAATTCATTCATTCTGTTAACAAGTAATCGATATACGTTTAATTTATTAGTGCATGTCTAACATTTTTTTTTCAACATAACATCAATGGTAAACAAAATGCAGCGGAAGAACCAGTGACTCCTCATGACAATACGCCTTTGGTATTTCCGAAACAATGTCATATTACATTCACATGTTTTTGTGTATGACCTTCACAGTTGATAGTATCCCATGCACTCCAGTTAAGGATCATCTTCTTGAAGTAACCTATGCATCTGTTTGCTTTTACAATTCTATTAGAAAATAGTATATGATCACTATATTGAATTTAAAAAAGAAAAAAAAGAAATAAGTGCATGATACTTTACAACTGAAATAAGTGATTTCATCTTTGCTTGTTTCTTTGTTGTCTCGCATGAGAGCACGACGACGTGTTATTAGCTCTGCCGAAACCACTCTGAATGCAAAGACATCTCCTTTGGAGGTCAACTTCATTTAAATTGTAGATATTATATAAATAGTAATAGTAATAGTAAGAGAAATAATAATATATCTATACATATACACATATCACATACATGTAACATCGTTTTAAACTTAGTTTAACCCAGTTCAAAATAGAGTTTAACTTGGTTATTATAATAATTTTCATATAGTCATTTAAGGTGGTTACATTTATCATATCTTTATTATAATAATTTATTTTTGGATGTCTAATCCCCTTGAAATTATACCATCCAATTTTGTAGTTATGTCCAGCTTTAATATCAAAACTGTTGGAAAAAACAAAAAAAAGGTATTTAGTATAACAAATAAAAAAAGGTATTTAATTTCTCGCAGTGTAATGTGTTTCACTCCATGTTCACATTCATCAGAAGCAGTAGTAGGCAGTAGCTGTCTTATCAACGTCACAAATAGCACAACCTATAAATTTGCCTCCACCAGCTGGCATTTCATCGGTCAAAGATAGGAAAGTGCCAGCTTAGGATTTAGTAATGTCGATTCTGACTTGACAAAATCAGCATCAACGCTTTTATATAGGTTGACCATACAGCCCAGGATAGAGATGGGCTCTTGAAAGTAAACACTTGATAATGGAGACTTTGAGTTCAGGCATCTCTTGAGTAAATCTAGAAGATAAATATATGGAAAAAGCAAAAAAAGAAGAAAAAATGGATTCAGCATATAAAAAGATTCATTACATGCTAGATGCAAACAAATGAGTTGATGGTTGACATGCAAGACCATATACAGATCACACACATTTAACAATTGCTTGACTATAGCAAACAACTATTTCTGTTTAGTACAGATTTATGCGATTAATCATAATTTAGAATTCAAATACACATAAAATTAGGTCAAACAGAGACTTCCATCATATAGTCATGAAGTTGCATAGATATGAATGCAATATAGGATATAGGTAGGTTGTTTATAACAAAAATTAACTAATGTATCTCACCAGTCATCATAGCCTTCTACACAAGTTTTGTATGTTTATACCACTTAAAAAAAATCCCAGTTCAAGAATAGGACTTTGTGTTTTTTTGTGTCTACAAAGGTTACATACGCTGGTTTCTTCGCAATCATTCTCATTTCCACAATTTGATTTTTCTTCTTCCCCTTGTTTGCTTTCTTTTGTTTTTTTTCCTCCTCATCCGTACAAAGAATTTGTGCTATGGAGCTATACAAGATTACAAATTTAATGAAATGAAAAGTGAAATCTTGAATAGATATTGAAATTTTGAGACGACTTAAATATGTTACGGTGATAAAAACTAGCATATGCAATTCTATTACAAAGTCATAATGCACATAAATTAATTTCCTAGTACCAGTATAGCTTGGATGGATTCTAATTCAATGTCCATATCTGGTTAAATTCATCTAAACCTAGATTTTTCATTTTTCCACCTACTCAATATCCATAGCGTTTGGACGGTGCATAATTTGCAATAAAAGTCAAACAGCTTGAATGAAATTGCTACATCGTCTTTTTTTACTCTCCATCGGACAAAGCATGACTTTTCTCTTAATTTTAGTAATCAAGGCATGTGGTCGAAATTGCTACAACGTCTTGTTTACATACGCCGGTTTCTTTGAATTTTTAATCAGCTAGCTATAGGATATCTTTGTTGTTACTTGCTGTTTGTTTCTTTGAATTTTTAGTCAATTAGTTGTATGAAATTTTGTTTGTTTTACTTGCTATTTAAGTTGTGTTTACAGTTTACAGCATCTCGGTATCGCTGTGGACAAACCACGGTTTTATCAATGGGATTTTCCTAGACATAGTGCAATTAAATTATAGTAGAAAAAATATAGGTTGTGACATATTAGATACATCTAGCTAGGCTTTACATTTTATTAAAATTCAAAATTATGACTAAAAAACATTTAGTTGTCCCCATAAACTATTGTGTACTGTTGCTTTTCGTGGCAATTGTGTTACCGCTCTGACCATACTATGAATACTGTTTCCTTATATTACACTGATCTAGGGGAAAGTTGCTCATATTATATGAGTTACTACTCATATTCTATTATATTTATTACTACGTACATTATTCACATATTCAAGTACATGTTGAATTTTAGTGACGCATAAATGAAATCAATAATGTCACAAAAGTCAACAAACAAAAAGGAATATATGCAAAAAATGCAGCAAAAAATGCACACATAAAACTAAACATTAAGCAAACTTAGTAAAATATTAGCATAATTGCTCCACCATAAGCATGTACAGACCATACAATATTACTACATCAATAAGAAGTGGAATAGAGAAATAAACATTTTAAATATCTCAATGTTTAATAGTTCCCTGTGCACAGAAATAAGAACACTCAGGCATTTGTGCTTTACTTTGAAGGATAATCATGAACTACTAGAATCTGCCTCATTTATTGCACCTAATTTAAGTTAACATGCACTGCATTGATATACCTTAGCTCCATCAAACCCGCAACTCTATACTGGAATGAGACAATAGCTTTGTTAGCAACCAATTATCTGGTAGTAAACTCACAGATCTAAACTTTTGTCTATATGCAATTGGATTAACTAAGATTAATACAATTGGGTTTTTACTACTCTACACATGGTGGTCTGGTCTTTCCTAAAACGTTAATTCTTGCTACTAATTTATGTTGCACACTCCTTTGTAGTTCAAGAATAGCAATAAATATAAGCCAATGAAATGAATAAATTTCATTGCGCTTAAGGGAGCGTTGTTTACAATATGTAAGGGAGCGGTTGTTTACAATATGTAAATTTCAGTAGAATGAATGTTTACAATTTTCATTTTTCTGAATTTATTTCACCACAATGCTTTATTTTTGCAGTCTCATCGGAGTAGCAACAACGTCACAACTAGTGTTAATATACAATTTCAGCACCAGCCTAGAAAGTGCAAATTATTGAGTTGGCAAAGGACTGTTGTCGCAGAAGCAACAATCGCATCTACCGACCCTACTGTTTTAGTGCATCATGTACCATTAGGAGCAGATGCTTGGGAAGTTTAGGTCGATGCGGTGGTGGATCCTGAAGCTTTTCTATTTAGGCATACTTCAGATATCTACACGATTGGACAAGTGGTTGGGACGCCTATTGCTTGGAATAAAGAATTTATCTCTTTTGATTAGTAGGTATATATACTTATACTGATTTATGTGATGGATTTAATTATGTTTTGGAAAGGAGTTATGAATTCATAAATGGTGTAAACTTGAATTGTTTTTTAATGTGAATGGTTCGTGTTGTTTCAAGTATTTGAATGATTGTGGTTATTATTAATGAAGTATTGGTTTTAATTATAATATCACGAAATTTATGGTTAATAGCAATTGTGAAAAGATGAATTATAGTAATTTGTAGCAGTTGTAAAAATATTTGGTGCAACTGTCATCACTAGTTGTAGTACATCCTACTACAACTATTACAAACTATTGTAAAATGTTAACGCAACATGCGAAATAGTTGTAAAAATATTTATTGCAAGTGTCGTAAACAGTTGTAAATAAGTCTTTTACAACTGCCAAAAGCTGTTGTAAATAAATCTTTTACAACTGCTATTTGCAGTTGCAAAAGGACTTAATCCAACTGCTTATGCAACTGCACGTGACCCTTGTAAAATAATCCTGCTCTATTACAACTGCGGATATAAAAACTGGCGGATGCCAGTTGTAATAGACCTATTACAACTGTTTTTGGCAGTTGTGAAAGGGTATTTTTGTTGTAGTGCCGGAAGCTTATTCGTCTAAAACTAAAATATCCTACTCTCAGCCTACTCAATTTCAAATTAAACACTCAAGAGTTTGGATAAATCAAAAACTTCAGGTCAGACAAAAAGTCTGGTGTGAATAATATTGTACCATCTCGAACCAAAATATGGATACTTAGTGAGACCACGGCACTGAGCATATCGGGTTTTCCAACACTAATACCGAATCAAATAATATGCAATCCATAGCATATCCTACATCCAAAATGATTAGCATATAAGCATAATATAATCATGCAATAATGGGTAAAATGAATAGTTCGGCATTCATTAAGGTCAAAGGGATACACATTCCCAAATTTACCCAATTCCAAAACAGTCCATAACATAGTTTTCTCAGTGTCATATAAACCTATATTAGTTTTTCTCAAGCTAACTAAAAACCTATCGGCTGACTCGGACCTGGGTTTCCCAGATAAGTCAATGGTCTTCTAATCCAGTCAAAAGAAATATAAACGGTCTTCTAAGATCGGTAGGAGAAGATAACAATGGTCTTCTAAAGACAATAGAAGAAAAGAATAATAGTCTCCTAAATATGGTAGGAGAATATATAAGTGAGCTACTGACTCAGGACAAGGTTTACCAGATAATTCAACGATCTTCTAATACGGTCAGAAGAAATATCTACTATCTTCTAAATACGGTAGGATAAAATAATAGTTGTCAATTATATTGTAGGAGAAATAGGTGAGCTACAAGCCATGAGTTCTTTCTAATGCGTAATCTCTAAAGTTTTAGCCTATTTCGGCAAAGCCCAACTCACTAGAATCTGTGGACCTGAACAACCGGGGCCTTAATGGTTGGAGCATAGGGAATGACCCTACACCAGTCTCCACCCTTAATCTTAAATCTGAATCTGATTTTTAAAATGTCAATGAGTTATGTCTTTTAATCAATTCGGCCATCCTAACATAATTTTGATCTTCACGATCTCTTGGATGCAATTCTACTCACTTAGGAGTTTAAATCTGGCCATACCCACTATTGGACCAATCGTAGTTGGTCATATGTTCCCTAAATTCCCAAGGTCACGAAGTTGGGTTATATCATATATATATGAGCATGTTAATAATTTAGCATATGGAATAATAACAGATCAATATATAAGAATGAATATATAACACATCATCAACCAGTTAAATATATGTTCAATATATAATAGTCAATTTATACACAAATTACTTTTTCGAAAGTAATAGCTTCCTCCTTAAAACTCTTTCAAAAATAGGCTAATACATTTTTCTTCTCTTTTGAAATTCCATAAAAATACTTAACCAAATCATCTTTTTGTTTAAGTAAAATTTAGCCTCAAAATATAGTGAAAATCTTCCAAGTACACTAGAATAGCTTTCTCCCACTTTTTAAAAATATAGACTATTGTGCCCTAAAATTTTACTTATTTTTCACGTGTTAAAATAAAGATCGTCACGCCTCAAAAATTTTATAGTCTTCGCTTGCTAAAAATAAAAGTCATCGCGCGTTTTAGCCGATAAACATCGCACGTTTATAACCTTATAGTTATCGCATAAAAATAGATGATCACGTTTAAAATAGACCAGGGACTTCACTATCTAGCTATCGCCTATTAAATTTGAAAGCCTTCATGCCAATGTTTTGAAAACCGGACCGTAAGTCGAACCATGACGCCCCAAGGTTCAAGGTTCCGAAAGTCGAATCGGTCGGACCGTTAGAACTGTGCATTTTTATTTTATAATAATTTATACATTTAAAATGTAAATTATAGAACAAATTTCATAATGTATGATATTCACTCATATGATGATGCTTCGGAATCTTGAATTAAACACACTATAGTTTTGTTTTGTTGATACATAAATGTTCAAACATACTGCAGCTTTGTTTTAAACTTAACATACATAAAATTAACATATAATAGTTGACAAGGAGGATACATATAAACTCCAAAATAACAACCCAAAAACTACAACAAGATTTCAAACTCATACATCTCACACTCAAACACTACAAAGCTCTGTCATATATTCATGGTCCATAATGATGGATGCCTATTATTAACAGCACCTTCTTCGGCTTCATGTAACATTGCCATATATGACATTGAAGTATCAAAATTAAATGTTTCCACACCATTGTGTATTTCTTGTAAGCCCACTTCATTGCCAATAATATGATTAGTGCCAATTACAGTATCGTCATTCTCAACCACATCAACATCTCCATCATCTAAAAGTACTTCTAAGTCAGTATTATCTAGTTCTTCATTCTCAAAGCAATTGACATCTAACAAAAATAAAAAATACATAACAATTAGCCACTATGTTAAAATACATAAAATAGATAATTCAAAGTGAAAAAAATATCACCTTTGCTGTTATACAAAGCATTAATCTCATCAACCGTCAATAATGGTGGTTCCTCCTCCACCACCCATATATTATTTTCGTCAATCTCAAGAAAAATAGGATCATAGTTTTGCCCCTTCAATTCACGTCTAAAAGAACGTAATAAATTAGACAAAACATGAGTTTATGATAAAATAGCAAAAATATTGCGTGGAAAATAGTGCCAGCTAACACTTTAAATCGAGAATAATGAGGTAGATTACTTTAAAAATTGATATGCTAAATGGATTGATAATAATATAAATTGCACATGCAAGAATTTGAATCAAACAATTGTCTTGATAATGTCAGCTAACATTTTGAATCATAATAGAAACTGCAATTTATATCATGTGCAATTATTCATGTGTCTGGCAATGTATATCTCTAAAAACAGCATAAAAACCAAGTATAATTACTAAATACATTGTCTGACACTGTAATTTATAAATGCCAGAGAAAATGCACAAAATGCAAACATTGTTTCACTGAAGTTTAAGGACCCAGTAGCTGATATACATAGAATGCCAGAGAAAACTGGCGTATAATGATTAATGAACAACATACTTTTGTCCAAGTCGAAGATTGTAATGAACGAACACCAAATCATTCAGTCTTTAATGCTCTAGTCGATTCCTTTCTTTTTGAATGGATTTTTTTAAAAACACTCCAATTCCATTCACATTCCGAGAAGCTACAAGTTTGGCTCAACACTCGAATAACCAACTTCCTTAGATTTGGCATGTTGGTTCCGTAAATCGACCACCATTCATCTACACTTATATCACATAATAATTTTGACTTATAAATTATGACTTGTAAATTTAAATAATAATTTGCTTTGAAATATTTGAAATTTAAATTTTCATCCGAAAGCATTAGATGATGATTATTTATAGCAGTGTTCCTTCTAAAATCACCTTCTGCATTCTTGTAAAATTTTATCCTTTTTGTAAGATTTCTAGTCAAATCTGGATTCTCGTTGGAATATTTCTCAATTACATCTACTATAGCCGAATGACAAGAATAGTGTTTCTCCTTCATCTCCACATTATATTGATATTGATGATTAAACAGGAAACCAACAGAGTGTATACTTTTATGCAATTGTTTATCCCATCGACTTTCCATTATATTGATAAAAGGCTTTATAATCTTTTTGTTCTGCGCAAATCATTTTATCATATCTTCTCTTGCATTGTGAATTGCAGCATACAAATAATCCATTGCAGGTCTCTCATCGCTATCGACGAGTCTAAGAACACGAACAAGTGGCTCGGTGATACTTACAATCAAAGAGCGTTCCTTCCAAAACGTCGGATCAAAAACATGATTAACAAACTATTTCCCTTTTATATCTTTACGACGATGGTTTCCAATCTTGACTAGTCACCATGGCCATAAGTTCATCTTTATGACTTAAAATACTTTGTAAAGCAACGAAGTTTGTAGCAAATCTAGTCGGAGCCGAACGAAGTAAATTTCTCTCATTTGTGAATCTTCGCATCATAGATAAAATGGAACAATGATTATAAATAAACTTTGGTATCTTTGAAGCTTGATTTACGACATTAGAGACTCGCTCAAGATTCCCAATATCACTAAACATTAAATACATGCAATGTGCGGCACATGGGGGCCATGAAATAGTAGGAAATTCTGTCTCAATTTATCTTCCAACAGCTACATAATTTGCCGCATTGTTGGTTACTACTTGCATAATATTTTCAACTCCTACTAACAAAATAACTTCTTTAAATAGGCCAAAAAGCATTACAGTAGTTTTAGAAGCAGCTGATGCATCAACAAATTTCAAGAATAATGTAGCTATATCATAGTAGATAAAGAAAATAATTAAAACATGTTTTAAAGTATATGGAATTGCTACAAAAAAGTAAACCAAAACCTTTTTTTTTCTTACTTTACTAATAACCAGGTTTGTAAAACATGTAACACTTAAAGTTGTGTTTGTGGTTTGACAATATATTACAGTGTTTGGTTGGCAAACAACACGGAAGTCGTAATAAAAATCAATGTACCTTAAGGAGAATAAATCGAGAAATCAAACTTCTACCATTCTGATTCAACCATCCATCTACCGTTAATGTACAACTAGTTTCCGTCCATGAATCACGATGTTTTTTGACTTCATCGTCCACTTGTGCAACACAATTCTTCAATAACTTGCCACGCAAGGCATAGAAGTTTGATCCTTCGTACCCTTTTCCATAACTAGCAATTGCATTAATCATTGATTGATACAATATGGAATTTACCACATTGAAAGGAATTGACGCGTTATAGAACCACTTTGCAACTGCCATGTCCACCGCATCCTTGACTGCTTTGCCTTGATATACACTTTTTATAGTTGTTTGAGAACATGTGGTGGTTCTTGGCATAAAAGTAGGACTCAAGAGATCAGTAGAACCAGTGTGTTGTAAGCTAGTAGACGCGGATCTCTTTCTAGAACTATGAAGTAAACCATCTTCTGATTCGCTCTGAAAAACACAAGTTTTAGACTTTTTTATTGCAATATTCTTTTTTAGAACTTCCCGCTTTCAATATTCAATTTCATAGCATGTTTGACTTCGTCTTTTACATGCAAACAAGTCACACATTCACCTCCATTTAAACTGGAAATGTGATATTTGAAGCGGCGAATCCCATCGCGTTTGAATGTTTTGTTGAAGAACATATATATTTTATCTCTGAATTTCCATTAATTGTTGTCTCGGTGCAATATTGTCATGTTGGATCCGTCTTAGGTCTATTTGAGTGACAAGTAGTGGTTTCGATACTAGGATTTGACGCTTTTTCGGAATATGGATTTGATGTTATTCTGTTATCACTAAAAATGAAATATCATTATTTATCATTCACATTATTATGTAACAAGTACAAACAGAGCCGGCTCAAGAAATTTTAAAAACCTGGGTTGCGTTAGGCAAACAAGAGTTTAGATGAAAAAAAATCTAAAAACAACAATCTAGCAAGGAATTGAACTTGCGACCTCATCATTAGAGAATATAACAACAACCACTATACCAACACTTACTTCATACATAGCAAATACAACAGGATATTTTAAAGATATATTATGTTAACCATCTATCTACTCCACCACGTTGCCCCATACCCGGGGTGTTGCCCTAGGCGGCCGTCTGACTGGACTTGCCCTGAAATCGGCCCTGAGTACATGTTTATAGATAAATAAAAATTAGTAGTTTCTAATTGCTATAATACAACAGTTAACCATTTGAAAATTTTGCATTTGCTATAATACAAAATTGCTGTAATTCATCAATAATTGCTATAATACAGCAGTTTATTAATCATCTCCTAACTCCCCTATTCAACATTCAGAATCATAAACACTAATCCTTTGCAGGGTTTTGATGAAATGCAGAGGTAATTAGTTCATCTGAAATGGCTAATGTAAGTAGAAGACAAGGCAATAATAATATCAACAAAACTGTTATGTTTTGATTGTTTGCCAGAGAGAATACTTCGAATAAGCATATGCAAATACTAGATTTCTACTTATGTAAGATTTATGACAAAACAAATCTAAAGTCATTTTCAAACTATGACCATGCATGCAATAATTATCGGTACAAATAATTTACCAAACATCCAATTTCAAATCAACATCTTAAATCAGTGACCCTATTTTAAAATCAAAGCAACTTAAAATACCCAATTATATAATCTTGTCGGCAGAGCAGGTTATGACGGAGGTCGATGTAGTGAGTTGCAATAGAATTGGAGGCAGTAGATTGCGATTGAAGTGGAGGTATCAGGTTGCGGTGGGAGGAGCTTCATATTTCGATCGATTTATGGTTATGTCATTTTTATTTTGAGTTGAAAAAAAAAACGCAATTGTAGAAGTGAGAGAAACAGGAAGGGTCAAATGGATTATTTTCACACGGTTCAATCTTTTTGTTTGTTTCAACATGCGGTCTGTGCATATGAACGGCCTAATTGACCGGTTGGTTCCACGGTCCGCTGTTATTTGCGGTCCTACCATGGCCGAATCAGGTTTCCAAAACACTGCTTCATGCTTTAATAACGTGTATGCATTCTCCTAGCACTAACGTCTAGCGACACTTGTCCTCATAGGTTAGTTTATTTTGTTCATGCACTTCAAGTTTCACGTTCATACATATTTTCTCACTTTCGTGCATTAATAATGCATATATTTTCCGTCTTCATCAATCACCATAGCTTCCATGCAATGATGCAACGTACATGTATATATTTCGTGTACAGTCGTGTACAGCTGGGCTTCGTGTATTAATTGATTAAAGAGCCATGTGATGATATTTAAGTTATTTCACGATTTATGGCCACATGAAATATATTTAAACCTTTCATGATTTAAAACTATCCCATTTATTACGTGTGTAGTGCAGGTGCACCATTTTTGGTTGCAGCTTGATTTGTGGCCACGTCATTTGCATGCATTAGTTATTTATTAGGGTAAGTTTGGCTCAAATACCTAATAAGTTTCAAAATAGAGAAAAATCATTTCCAAACTAAACTTACATTTTCGGTCCATATATTCAAACTAGTGTGTGGTCCGTGCTACGTACACAGACATAGTCTATAAACGTATTGTAATATTAAATTGTAGTATCAGGGGAAGCCATAAATTTATATTCTTTTTCTACCTTGACATCAATCGTAGGTCCGCCACATTAAGTCAGTCTAATAGTGTTTTCAGTCTCCTTTGTTTATTGCTGCTTTCCTTTTCTATCATCTTTGAGTTAAGTTACCTTGGAAGATTTGTCTTCTGGTTCACAATGCAAGTTTTACTGTAGGTTTATATATAAAGAACAGATAAATAACCAAAAATAGAAGGTAAAATTCTGTGCTATGAAAAATGAACTAAATCTATGTTTGAGCCAAATTGTCAGTAAGTGTACACATATTAGCACTTGCAATTTTTAATATGGTTTGGTACAGAATTTGTGCATAAATAGCATTTCCAAATAGTTTAGCATTTTTGGCTGATAATTGGTTGGCACAAAGTCAAGCTTTTACAGCAAATAAAGGATGGAATACTGAAGGTACATGAATTGATCCAAGGATTTACCACAAAGGGAATATGAAACATTTCACAGGATTGGATCTCATGGCCATAAATTATCTTAATGCAACATGTCAAATAAGCTACCACAAATAAAAATGTCATATAGATCTCCAAGTTATATTAAGAAATCTGTTACACGTTATATTGAACCAATTGTGTTTCCAATCTAATCTAATAAGTAATAATAGCGATTACCGGAAAATAAACAAAAGATCATAGCTCCTCTCCTCTGATGTAGAAACAGCAGCAATCATATCCAATCCAATAAGGATCGATACCTGTGGAGAAAATTTAGAATAGAATGAGAGTAGCACAGCTGAGTTTTGCAAATTTGACAACATGGTAATGAACTTATGTACAATGGTTCGAGATAAAAATGTGTTTTGAGTACGCAAGTACAAAGGTGGAAAAAACCAGAAGTTATCGGATGTATATAAATGAATACAAAAATTCTGGTAGACATGCATGCAGTGTGACATAATCCTCCCTCTATGTCTTTTGCAAATAAATTTAAAGTACACAGTAAACATGAGAATAGAACCCTATAACCTAGCTTCAATCAGTACCTGTAATTTCAGTGTGCCGGAAATGCATATGAAGACAGGATTTATAAACATTTGAATTTGTATAAAATATTCAACATCATTTTTATCTAACAAAATGTGCATGGTAAATTAGTGGATGGTAGATTGTTGGATATCAATGAACATCAATATGTAATATTTCCATCTTTTCTCTACTTAACCAATAGTTCTCAAAGTAGTTAGTTGTCTTTGTAGTGGCAAAAGCATTTAAAAGAGTAACATAACCAGCTCAACGCTTTTAGTAGCAAGCTTCTGTAGTTCCTTCAACAGTTATTGAATTGCATTTGTTATTTAAAGGACGGTAAAATTGCAAGGATAGTACCCCATTTCTGTCATGCGTCACAGAGCAAGTGCATGAATCATGTCTGTGGTTCAATCCTAATTTTAGCATTAAAGATGACCAATGTTCAGCCAACAATAATGTGATTGAGGACAACACTATCAATAGTATACGCAAGTATTTCCTGCATGAACGCATAGTGATAAACGATCTTATAGTGGTTCTCTAATAAGAAATAACACTTGTTCACTAAAATATTGATTTAGTAGGACAGACACATATGCAACAGTGATGCAGCAGAACAGCAAAACAAAAATGTTGAACATGTGTTCAATGAAACTGCATACTAAAATTCCAAAGAAATTGTAAAATAGAAACCATGCATTATAATTAAAAAAAACATGCATATATGTACTGCATGAGAAATTAGATTGATACCGTCACCATGGGTTCACAAGTGCAAAATGAAAAAAAAATACAGTGACAGGATAAACAGACATCAGGGTTTGAAGAAAAGATCCAATTAAATGGTAACATGGTTTAATAAGCTTTCAAAAATTAGTTCCTTTGCCTCTTCTCCCGAATCTTGCTTTTAGGTGGTGCTGCTGGATCAAGTTCTTTATCACCATCCTACGGAGAAGAAAAATAAGCTGCAGTTTGATTTTGCAAGCATAAAACAACATGCATCAACGTCGGGTGTAACGTTCACTTATGCATTCAGTTGTTGTCCAATACAAAGTTTTGTTGTGAATACCTTGCCCAAAATTATAATGCTTTTCTAACCTCTGTAAAGTGCAGGGTTATTAGTATAAACTATTTTTTGGCACTGGGTTATTATTTTATAATAAATAGTGTAGTACGAAATAGATATCATGAAATAAAATTTACAATTCATTCTTGGAAGTGTTGAGGTAAGTAGATTTAATTAATTCTCCTCTCAATTTGACGATGTCTTATTTTGAGTGTAGAATAATGATTTTTTTTTTTGGGTTTTGTTATCATGTGCCCTTAGGGCACATGTTAATAATCACTTTTTGCACTAGAAGACAAAAAAAAGCAAAATGTCTATATTATCCTTACCGAATTTAAAAAGGTGGATTTCAGGGGGGGTTATAGGGTAATTTTGCAATTATTAACATGTGCCCTAAGGGCACATGTTAGCATTTCCCTTTTTTTTTTGTAATTTTACCGAACAAATAGATGGCTGGGGGACTTTGATTTGGCACTTATTACATGTAACGGCTGCTTTATGAAGATGTATGGAACAAATTATATTAACAGGAGAAACGAATACAATTGAAATTGAAGGAGCATTAATAATAAAGGAAAACAATCTGCATAGGTTCTAAATAGTAATAGCACAAACAAAGGTAGTTACTGACTACAAAGTGAGCATTGATGACAAATATGGACTATATTTTAAGACAATACATAGGTTCGATATTAATTACAAAGATAGTTATAACCACAAAGTTAAAGAGTAAAATTCAGTAATAAAACGTAGAAGTGAACCGAACATAGGTTCCCATTCAACAGCAAAATTTTATGAATTGGATGCCATGAATGTATGTCTGTTTATATAAATATAACTTTCAAAACTATAAAATGGTAACGGGGGAACAAAATTTTCTTCCACAAACCATGGTGACTCTTATTTGGACTGAAACTAACTGATGCCATAAAGGTACAACTCCAAAAAATTCATGATATCTTAGCTCTCCTCCACTTAAATTTTACTCATAATTTCTATGGGAACATGCTACACCAAACTAATATGAAGTTAAAAGATCCAGATGGTTTTTAAACATAAAATAAAGGCGATATGTTAAAGGAACATAATGTTGATATTTTTCAGTATTTGAACTGCTAGATTATACAGAGAATAAACTCAATGCAACCCAAAATGATTACCTTTATATTGTATTTATTAGCCATTGATAAGTCCTAAAGGTCTAAGAGGCGTTGGTTTACCAAAGAGAAGTACACTAATCAGACAGTTTACCAAAGCAAAACAACAGAGATGATGAAACATGCCTACGCCTCGCAAACGTACACCGATCACCAATGCAAAAGGCGCCCCAAAAGTATAGATCGATATAGAAGTTATAAGGCAGTCGGAATCGAAGACGCTGTGGAAATAACAAAGCTTGGGATCGTGTGTGTGTACCGACATAAAGTGGGATGGAATACTCTATACAATCGGTGGGAAAGGGCGATGTAAATGTTAGGTTAAAAGAAGTTGCGGGAAAGGTATATTCAGTGGATAGTGGGTGTGGATGGAAGAGAGAGGGAACAATTGCTGCAAAGGAAAAAAAACAGAGGCACAAAATTGTTGAGTAATGAAATGTGTCGGGAAGAAAATGGAGCGGTTTTGAGGGTTCGTGGTAGGCTGGTGGTTATTTTGTTAAAAAAAAAGGAACCGCTGAATGAGTATTATTTTGAGATGAAATGATTAGGTGTGTCCACATCAGCTTTTGGAAGTTCCTACTTTAAGATATAAGTGGTAGATTCGTGCATGCAAAAAGACCTAACTACCCTTTTATGTTTTTAACATTTCAAACGCGTATAACTTTATGTAGAAAAATCGGATCAACATACGGTTTTCACCAAAAAATCACAAATTTTATGATCTTTAAAATGAGATCCATTGTTGATACAAAAAATTCAAATTTGTAGTAAAGGTGCAATTATTTCATATATTCGCAGACAATTCAACAAATTTTAAACACTTTCGATTTTTTTTTCAAATTTACAACATTTGCAAATAATTGCAGACATTTCTGCAACTATATGCTATAGTTGCAGAAATGTCTGCAACTATATGGTATAATTGCAGACATTTCTGCAACTATATGATATAGTTGCAGTTTTCCATTGAAATTGAGAAAGCTGAGCTCGCCATTAAAGAAGAAGATGAAATCAAGAAACATAAGTTCGCCAATGAAGAAGAAGATGAAATCAAGAAAGATAAACTCGTTATTAAAATCAATCATGCAAGAAGCGGAGGGGTATTTTAGGGGAAAAAACAGCCGAAATGAAAAATAGGGACCTGCAAAGTATGTTTTTCTTGCGGGAAGAGTTTTAGTGAATTAAGTTTGCTTTTAGGGATGCGTGCCTAATATTCACTGTTTATTAAGCCCTCACACGTGTTTCATCTTTCTTATCAGCGTGCACATGCCATCGCGATTAATCAAGCAGGGCCATCGCGAGTAAAATTTGAGCTGTCGCGTCCTATTTTGCTTTGTACATTAAAGGGTTGTTTGATCGTCTTATATAAGTCGTTTTTTTGCTTTTTGAAAACCAAAACCTATTCATTATTTCTGGCTATCAAAAAACCAAAAAACGATTTATTTAAGTCTATCCAAACAAGGCATAATTCAACTCGTCGCGTACAAAATGTATAAGTTGTAGCTTGCATTTGAACTATTTAACTATCGCAATTGCATTCTAACCGTTGAACCGTAGCTGCAAATATACATGCTTCATGTACGCACGTGCAAACTAAGAGCCGTCGCCAACAATTTGTTGCTAATACTTTGTTTTATAAATATAGAATGTTGGGTTCCCGTGTGTTGTCCACTTTTCTATTCTAGCTTTCAGGTATTAATTTTCTTAAGCCAATGTATTGTTAAGTCTTAGATGATTAGTTCTACTTTGTTAAAAATAGTTCAATTATAGTTTTGTAATTAAATTAAAAAACTAATTTCTTATTTTTTTTTAAAACCAATTCTTTTATATCAAATCCACTTTGTTGTTGAATTTTGCATTGGCCAAACTCTTTCTTTTCTATTATCTTTCCATAAAATGTTAACACATATAATTAACTCGATTAATTAATTAATATTTTCCTTTACTAACTAATTCATATAAAATAGAAAAATAATGGGAAAAATCTAAAACATTCACCAATAGTTTATTTTAGCATTTCTATCTCTTGTAAAAATTTTGGACTAAAATAATTACTTTTCATATTTTTAATAATTAATTTTCAAAATTTAACAATTTTCTCACCTAGAAAATTCATAATAAATTCAAATTAATTCCAAAAATTATGAAATTAAAAAATCGTCTCCAAAATAATAATTTGAACGCCATATCAAAACTTTAGGCTATTTAGAGATTAAAAAAACATAACTTTTCACATTTAAAACGTTTAGGAAAATTCATAAAAAATAGATAATTAATTCTTATCATTCAAAAAACCATATCCATGGTTATTCAATCCAAATGCAAAAATTAAACATCCAAAAATACGCATTTACAGCCATACCAAATTTAAGACACACAGAAACAAAGAGATTGGTACATATTTTTCACCTTAAACCTGGTTGAAATGATGAAACTTGTCTTAGGTTCTTTTTTCCGTAGCTGTCTTCTTATTTTCTTTTTGAATTCCTAATGGTTCCTCTTAATGGTGGTCGGCCTTATGTTTCTATGTTTTAGGTTGAGAATGCAATGAAGTGAAAATGAAATGAACAAGGAAAAGGGGAGGATGATATGTTATTTTCCTTTCCTCTTTTACCCTTCCAAACTTAAGTTTATTAAATCTTATTTCATTCAACCCATTCTCTTTTTTTATTAAAGACCAAACTAATTAATTAATTTGTATGAAAAATCCTACATTCCTTAACTTCACATTTAATTATCTCGTAATTAAATATTCAAATTATATGCTAATATATAAAAATTAGGGTGTGTTACAGGGTACATGTATATTTATGGAGAAGTTGGACTACATAATCTTTGAAACGTGGCACCATGTTAAAGGTAGATGATTGTGATTTGTCCAAGTGGTACACGTGTTGGAACTGAGCCAGCCAATAGTGGAAGTAATGAGTGATTTTTTTTACCATTTTGGATCTTTATTAGGCCTATGAAGTCTAATTTATAATTTATTTAGAACATTTCTAAAATTTCTTTTAGATAAAATCATTATTTTATTTAAATTTATAAAATAATATTATATTATTTATTTAATGTTATATATAATATATATGTGTGTATCATATAAGTATATATATGTGTATCATATATGTAACAACCCGCCTTGAAATGAGCCTTAATTCAGACTCAGAAAAGGCCGATCGAAACTTAGAACCATCTCAAAATTGGCTGTTGGTTGGGTAAAAAACAATACAGAGCTATTTATCTAATAGTTCATATTCTCAGAATGGAAGGATAAAATATAGTAAAAGAAACAATACTCATTTCGTTAAAAATTCAAATGTCATAAAAAACAATAATGACCGTTACATATCCGTGGTACATCATTTTTAAAATACAACAGTTTCTAATGGGTACATCTGAAAATAACATGAATAGTGTAACGACCTTGAAATTCCGACCCAATTTTAAAATTTTGAATCCATTATTTTAATATAAAATATGGAACTTTCATACGATTTCAATTAGCGTCCAAACTTTGTTCATAAATTGCGCCTAGATGGTTATAGATATGGGAAAAGTTTCGTCGGAAAACACCACAGTAAATTTCGTTCGCGTTTATTTCACATCAGTTCATTTTAAACGCGAAATTTTTTATCTTCTAAACCGGAATATTTTTACATAGAAAAATTCTAAACCATCTTCTGATCAAGACGTCATTTTTCGTTTTCCAAATTTCGAACATCTTCAACTCCGTCGATCTTATTCTTCGGCGTTTTTGATGCATTTTCCACAATAGAAAAACTTCGAATTTCATAATTTAATCGTACCACTGATATCTGTATACCGTTGCGTTCGCCTCGTCGCGCTGATCAAAATGGTATATTTATTTGTGTCAATCGGAGTTCGGCGGTGCAAATTTCAATTGTTTAACGGAGTATAAACTGGTCCGTTACGCAGCCCAAACCGGTACCCAATTACCTACTCAGTTCAGAATTCTAGGGGACCTTTGACTATTCAATTGCCTTGGAAAGCCAACAGCCATTCGGTTACCAAGGCAAATAAATTGGAGACCTTTCAATTTCTGTACTAGGTTATATAATAAGCTATCATCCCACTATTCACTCGTTTGTATTTTCACATCTCTGGTACGTGACTTCTCTGCCTTCCTCTTCTCTTTCATATTTTTCCATTTTCTTTCTTCTCAAGCAACAAATGAAGCCTTCTAGCCCACTGCCCTCAGCAGACTCGCCCAGTCCCCTCCGCTAGCCGAGCCACCCCAGCCCAGTCCCCTCCACCCGCCTGCCCCGTCCCCTTCGCCTGCCCCGTCCCCTTCGCTTGCCCCAGCAACCCGCCTGCCCCAGTCCCCACGCCCAGCCCGAGCCACCCACTGCCCCAATCCCCTCCCACCGGCCAACTGCCAGTTCCCGAACCCGCCTGCCCCAGTCCCCACGCCCAGCCCGAGCCACCCACTGCCCTAGTCCCCTCCCACCGGCCAACTGCCACCCGAACCCCCTGCCACCCGAACCGCCCTGCCACCCAGTCCACCCTGCCGCCTAGCCTCCAACCCCACTGCTTAGCCCAGCCCACTCGAAACCCACCGCCCCACCCTGGCCTCCGCCACTTGCCCGCATCCAACAGCCCTCTGACAACACAATCCCCGTCCCCAACAGCCCAACCGCCCTCCCACCTGCCCATCCGCCGACCACCCGGACCCGCCAGCAACCCCAGCCGAACCCCAGCCCGCAACCTCCAGCGACCGGCCCGCTTTACACCCCGACCCCAAGTTGTCCCCTGCTCCACCGTCACGGTTGTGCCTCGCCTTGGCCGTAGTCGAATTTTCATTGCACTTCCTTTTTATATATAAATATATATATGAAACTGTATATTTTATTGCAGTATATAACTTTGAATTTCTGGTTACTCATACACGGTGTTTTACTATGTTTTATTCCAGCTACTGCTTCGAAGACTTAGGCTTCCATTCAGCCTGTCAGATCTATCTAGTTTCTTTGCTTTGTTCGTGTTCGGATTCGTGCTTGTGTCGTCTATTTAGTCTATTCATTTTCGTGCTTCGCCGTCATCTTCTTTAACCACGCAAGGTGAATATTTCATTCACGACTCAATCTATTATGCTGTGATAATCAAGTGATAGATGTTATTGATATTAATTTGAATGTTAAAATGGTTGATGTTAAATTGTGATTTGAAGTTAGTTATGGAAAATAGTTGTGACACTAAATTGTTATGTGATGTGAAATTGGTCGTTAATATAAGTGACGATTAATATGAAATTGAAATTGATATAGGATAGTCTAAAATTTAAAATAGATTATACATGTTGAACTTGTCCCTTTAAATGTTAAATAAATCAACACGTAGAAATAGTGTTAACAACACTTTGAACCATTGAATGTATGATTGATGTAATAATTTGATAATAAACACCAAGTGAAAACCCATAATGTAATAATCTTTAATCTGCATGAAATGATAGTGTGGATTCTAGGAATAATTTTATTAATTTACATAAATAACAAATGTAAATTAAATGCTATTATTTCGTGTTATCCCGCTTTTTGGTCAAAGCTGGAATATCGACAAATTGGCTGGATATCAAGATTGGAGTTCAATAGGAAACAAGGCTGCAATGGATATCGTCAAAATTTGGCCGAGCTCCGATCAGGACGAAATCGATTGGAGATGATGATGAGGACTAGGAGATGTTACGTTTTAAGTTTCAGGTTAATCGGAGTTTGTATGAAGGAAATATGATCGATACAAGGTAGGGAAAATATGTTGTTTGGATCCATCAAAGATGAGGTGATGGCAATTTCGAATCCATCTGGTTCGCATCCATCGGATTTGGCGTAGTTCGAATCGATCATTCTCATCACACCTCGGTTTGAATCCATGGACTTCGCACCAACGTCTTCGTATCCATCGGCAGGAGCTACGTTCGAATCCATCGCCTCCGCATCAATCAGAATGGTGGAGACCTCACACACATCTGATTCGTATCCATCAAATTGAGTTCCTTTGAATCCATGAAGCTACTCCACATCGTATCCCTTAGGAGGAAGTCCTTCGAATCCATCCAGTTGTAGTGCTTCGAATCTACCCTGTGGAGACAACTTCGAATCGATCAATACTTTCTTTGATCGATTCGAACGAACATCCATTCGAATCGATTCGAAGAAGCATGGCTTCGAATCCATTGAAACCAAGAGGAAGCAGCTGAAACCCAGGATTCGACCCAGTAAACTCGGAGAAAAAGATGGGTTGACCCGAGAAACGCGCGCGCCACATCACCATATGCACGCACCATCCATCGATTCGACCCTATCGATTCGATGGGATCGATTCGACCGAAGGGATTCAACCGGAAATGCAATCTTGACTCGATCATATCTTGAGATCTATGCGTCCAAATTCAATGAAATTTTCACAGATGCTTACATACACATTGAAAAATGTTCTCACCAAATTTCAGCTCGATTGGACGATTTCTTGATCGATTCGAACATAGCTTCGAATCGATCCCAAAGTGGGCCCGGATTTCCAAAAAGCGGGCATGTGGGACCCCTGACGTACTGGAACTGGTCTCCCTTCAATTTAGGCGAAATATCAGCCTCCTACACCTATAAATAGACCCCCAGGTCATTCAGAAAAGAGGTCGGACAATTTTGAGAGCTAAAGAGCGCCCGGACTCTGCCAGATTTACTCCAGATCACCATTGCTGCCTTAGATTCAGATTATAATCATAAAATTCGTTGTACTACGCGACAAGAAATTGTAATCTTCAAGCATTGATCAATAAAAGATAAAAACTTTGGAGTGGACGTAGGCCGGAGATAGCCGAACCACTATAAATCTCGTGTTTTTGTTCATTATTTCTGGATTGCTGTTTGTTGTTTGCTTGGATCTGAGATTTGTGTTTGAATATTGCTGATTTGTATTCATATACTGGTGCTTTCACAACATTCGGGGTTTGTGACCATTTTTGGCGCAAACATTTCGGGATTATTTAAATAAACGGTTGAATTGTTATGTATGGCTGCTATTGATTGTTTATTTACTTTGACACCATCCCAGTTATCACACTGCAAGTTCCCTTTGCTATGCTTTGTTTTATTTAATAATATGGGGTTGAAATGATAAATACCCAATTGAATAACTTTAGCCTAGGATAGATAATTAAAAATAAGAAACCCGATTGGTCGACAAAAATCATTTTGGAATTGAAATTTATTTGAAATTAAGAAATGAACTTAAAAATTTGTTGGAAAGTAAGTAACGAAATTAATGGACTTAATTGTAATAAATTAATGGATTTAATGGTAATAAATTAATGGACTTAATTGTAATAAATTAATGGATTTAATTGTAATAAATTAATGGATTTAATGGTAATAAATTAATGGACTTAATTGTAATAAATTAATGGATTTAATTGTAATAAATTAATGGAAATAAATAAGTGGATCTAATTGAAATAAATTAATGGATTTAATTGAAACGGATTAATAAATCTATTTAATTAGATAAAATGGATTGACACATTTAATTGAAATGAGATTTGAACAAGTAAGTTGTAGAATCTAATAATTCGAATTTATTAGATTTGAGATTAAATCTAATTCGGATAAATTTAATAAATTTGGAATTTGTTATATAATTTAATTTGAGATTAAGTAACAAAGTGACTTAAAGGGAATGCAAAACCAACTAAAGTTTAAGGATTTGATTTAGCTGTTGAAATTGATTAAATCAAGGTTCTGATTAAATCTAATGTAACGATGAATGGGAATATGAATTAAAATGAATAAAAGTTGATTTAATGATTTGAACCAAATTGACCAGTTAATTGAATCTATGGTTTATGAATTAAATTAGTAAGTGGAATTTGGATCTCGTTAATTTGAACTTGAATACTTAAGTATTGTTAACTCAAGGGCTTGAACTAAAACATCAATTGGAAATATGATTTTAAATGTTCGAAATAAATTGAATTGTGAAGTGTCAAATTTTGAAAGTCAAACTTGCAACTTGACTTTTGGACTTTGATTTGTTTAAACTTTAATATTAAATGACCATCGGGTAATTAATGCGTAGTTATTAAAGAGACCGAGATCGGATATGGACATACTCTCTGTCGATACCGAAAACCACTTTAATAACTAATATACGCGGAGTGTTGATCCAGAACGAAGTGGATGGTTTTTGGTGAACGCGTTGACTGAAGAAAGAGAACGATTTTGGATGACCCCTGACATGACTAAAACAGGAGCCGCGCCGGGCCATTGAGGATCACCATCTCTAGCGGACACACTTCTTCGATACCTTATCTATTACTTATGTGATTCGATTTGGGTGCACCCCTTGATTTGGGAGTGTTGTTTCGCGGTGTTGAGGTAGTAGCTGCTATGCTCAACATCAGTCCGGATCACGCAACTACTAGTATCCTAGTTGGTATCGCCTCATGTACCTTGTCATACTGATTATCCTATTCGCGACCACTACGTTTTGTTTTGTACCTTTAGTATATGGATTGCCCTCTAGTGACTTTCGGTTTTGGGGAAACTACGGTCTTGTATATGCTCTTGGGAATAAAAATGTGTTAAGGGTGGAATGGGCCATGACTTAACGCTATTTTGATATCGTACTTTACTGATTAGACATTATCTATTTAGCGTATTCTGTTGTATATATAGCTAGTTTATAGGATCCTTAAAGATGTGTATCACATTCATCTTTGAGTTATGAACTTTATTATTAGCACCTGATTATCCTGTATAAGATTTTGAGTCCTGACTCGAGTGTTTCTTTTGTATATGCTCGGGTCAGTCTGAAGCTATCCAGTTGCTGATCAAGGTTGGTTGAAGATGCTGAAGACTTAGCATTTATCATTATCAGTTATTTCCTTTCTAGTATTTGATGAACTTATGTATTGAACATCTTTTATTTCCTCTTTGTCACTCCATGTTGAAACATTGTTGTATTCCTGTAGTAGCTTCATGAACTACTATTATGATGATGTACTTTTCCGCTGCATTATTCTGTGAATATTCTGTGTCTGTGATGTTGTATTGATTCTCATTTACATATACGTATTCATAATCCCATAATGATTCGTGTTTTGTATTATATAAATTGACATGTGTGGATTATTGTCAATTTAAATGGTCCAAATATACAGGTTGTTACAGTTGGTATCAGAGCTTCGGTTTCCCTAAAACCCTTAGTTCGGGATTATGAAACTCATTAGAGATAGGGTAGCAATACCCTAGAATGAGGAGAATCGATTCAATATCCAGATCCTTTCTATTCAAACTTCTTCGATTCATCGATTGAATTTTTCTTTGAGTTCTATGATTTTATCCTTAGTTCTAAATTTCTCTGGTATTTCAGGATGAGTGCCAGAAGAAACAATAGGGGTGGAAGAGGCAATGGTCCTGCTCAGGCTGCACCTGTCGCTCCAGCTCCTGTCAAATTCACCACTCTTAGTAAGGAGTATACACAGCTTGGTGGTATTAAGTTTTCTGGATCCGAGAACATTATCGAGGCTCAGCAATGGCTTAAAGGCTTAGAGAAGATATTTTCGGGTCTGGAGATCACTGATGCTCAGAAGCGTCACCTTGCTGCTTGGCAACTTCAAGATGCCACACAGGATTGGTGGGAATCTGTTACTTCACGTATCGAGGAAAACACCATCACTTGGGCCCAGTTTAGGTATAAATTTGTTTGGATTTCGCAGCATAAATTCTTCTTTCAATCTTAGGAATGTTATTTATCTAGTCTATCTTTTGATTAGGGATACTTTATCGGCACAATGGATGCCAGCTGCTGGGAAAACCCAACTTTATAGAGCTTTCATGGATCTTAAGCAAGGCAGTATGACTTTTTCTGAGTATGAGAGGAAATTCAACGAACTCTCAAAATTCGGACCTGGCTTGATCGATACACCGCTTCTGAAGAACGAGAAATTCATTTAGGGAGCTAGACCAGAATATTATGACTTGCTTACTGGCCACACTCACTGCACCTTCACCGAGCTTGTTGATTATGCTCTTAGATATGAGGCGAAGCCTAAGGGACCTACTGCCAAGGCCACTCCTACTCAGCCCTCCTCTAGCCAGCCCGGGAAGAGGAAGATGAACTTTGATCAACAAAAGAAAGCTCGGTAGAAGACTACAGGATTGGGATATGCTTAGAAAAGCCCAATCAACCTTGCTAATATCACTTGCTTCAAATGCAATAAGAAGGGCCATTATGCTAATAGTTGTCCATCTACCGGAGCTGCTTTTCCACCACCTTCTACGACTAGGAAAGATTTATGCTATGTCTGCCTCAAGCCGGGTCATTTCAAGAAAGACTGCCCACTGTATAAGCGTGGCACACCATCTGGAGTATTTTCTATCACCACACCTGCACCCCCTGCACCACCCACCCAGGATGACCAAGGTACCTTACGAAGTACTTTTTCATTACATCATTTACCTATTAGGGTATTATTCGATACTGGTGCTTCTCATAGCTTCATATCTATTGATCTTTGTAATAAGCTCAAATTAGAACCTACTCTTGCTACTACTTCCTTATGCGTCTCCAACCCTATTGGAGGACTTGCCAACCTCAGTAGAATTTGTAAAGAGGTTGTGCTCTTGTATGGAAGATATCGATTCACTTGGGACCTTTATGTGCTTGGCTTCGCAGCGTTTGACATCTTGTTAGGTGCTGATTGGTTAAGGAAATTCGATGTTGTTATTTCTTGCAAGGCTCGTTCTGTTTCTCTAGTCAATGACAAGGGCCTACCGCTTGTCATTGAATGCAAATCACCGCAGAAATATGCCAAAAGCTTCATATTCTCTCTTGATGCTCACCCGGATGATCTTAGTACTACCCCTATTGTTTAGAAATTTCCCGATGTATTTGGAGAGGTCAACTCTCTACCGCCTACATGGGAAATCGATTTCCGTATTGATCTTATTCCTGGAGCTACTCCCGTAGTTCTCCCACACCGAAGGATGGCTCCTAAAGAAAAAGCTGAACAAAAAACCCAAATTGATGATCTATTTGCTAAAGGCTTGATTAGGAGAAGTTGCTCTGAATGGGGCGCCGCAGTTGTATTTGTCACCAAATCAGATGGATCTCTTCGCATGTGTGTTGATTACCGAGAACTGAACAAACGCACTCTCAAGAATCGTTATCCGATGCCTCGCATCAACGATTTATTCGATCAGCTCCATGGAGCTAAAATTTTTTCACAACTTGATCTAGCCACTGGGTTCCACCAACTCAGAGTTGCTGAAGATAGTATCCATAAGACAGCTTTCCGTACCGAGAATGGATTCTATGAATGGTTGGTTATGCCATTCGGTTTGACCAACGCACCTGCTTATTTCGTCGACTTGATGAATCGAGTCTTCGGGATGTACTTAACAAGTTTGTTCTTGTATTCATTAATGATATTCTCGTCTTCTCCAAAGACGAGAAGGAGCATGAAACACATCTCCGTTATGTTCTAGAAACTCTCCGAAACCATCAGCTTAAAGCCAAGTTCTCTAAATGCCATTTCTGGCGAGACGAAGTGAGATTCCTGAGCCACATAGTTTCTGAAAATGGGATTTCGGTCGATCCAGCTAAGATCGCCGTAATCAATGATTGGGAGACTCCTAAAACTCCTACATATATTCGTAGTTTCTTGGGTTTAGCCAGTTATTATCGCAGATTTATTGAGCACTTTGCCCGGATTTCTGCCCCACTTACTGCTTTAACTCGAAAGGATGTTAAGTTTATTTGGAGTGAGAAGTGCGAATCAGCCTTTAATGAGTTGAAGCGTAAGTTAACTTCATCCCCTGTTCTTGCGGTAATCGATGGAAGTGAAGGATTATCTATCTATACAGTTGCTTGCCGAGAAGGTTTAGGCGCTGTTCTTATACAAAATGGAAAGGTAATTGCCTATGCGGGCCGTCAGTTGAAGACCCATGAATTAAACTATGCCACACATGACCTAGAGCTTCTTGCCGTTGTATTTGCTCTGAAACTATGGAGGCATCATCTTTTAGGAACAAAATTCGAATTATTCACTGATCATAAGTCCTTGAGATATATCTTTTCCTAGAAGGATTTGAACCAGAGGCAAGTTCGATGGCTCGAATTTTTAGCTGCATATGATCTCGACATCACTTATACTCCTGGGAAAGCAAATGTTGTAGCCAATGCATTGAGTCGTAGCAAAGCATTGTCTTGCTGTAATATTGTTGAAGGCATGTTATTTCAGCTTGTCATCTCTCCCTCTCTTATGGATCGCATAAAAGCTAAACAATATGAGGACACTTTGCTCTATCGTATGAAGGAGTTAGTTCTTGGTAGAGTCGAAAATGTTGACGGTAAAATAGGAGCGCAGATTGATAGTAATGGAATCCTAAGGATCGACAACCGTATTTGTGTTCCTAATGTCGATGGATTGAGACAAGAAGTACTTAGGGAGAATCATCAGTCATCACTTTCATTTCATCCTGGTGTCACTAAGATGTATCGTAATATGAAGCGTTTATATTGGTGGAGTGGGATGAAGAGAGATATTTCTATATATGTCAGTAGATGCACCACTTGCCAACAAGTCAAGGCCGATCACCAGAAGACTTCCGGTTTACTTCAACCCCTAGAGATTCCTTGTTGGTAATGGGATCAGATTTCTATGGACTTCATCGATGGATTACCAAGGACCAAAAAAGGTAACGAGAGTATATGGGTGATCGTTGATAGGTTGACAAAATTTGCTCACTTTATTCCTGTTAAGACCACTCGTACTGCTTCAAGTTTGGCAGATATTTATATGAGAGAGATTGTTAGACTTCATGGGGTTCCATCTAGTATTGTATGCGATCGAGACCCTATATTCACTAGTAAATTCTGGAAGGCGTTTCAGGACGTCTTAATCACTAAACTGAATCTGAGCACAGCTTATCATGCCCAAACAGACGGCCAAACTGAAAGGATGAATCAGATTTTGGAGGATCTGCTCCGAGCCTACATTATTGATTTCGGTGGATCTTGGGAAGACCATCTCCATTTGGTTGAATTCACTTATAATAACAGTTATCAGGCAAGTATCGATATGGCACTGTTCGAAGCTTTATATGGACGGCCATGCAAATCGCCAGCTTGTTGGATTGAGCCTGGTGATCGATTGGTTCTTGGCCCAGATATGATTATGGAAGCATCCGAGAAGGTTAATGAGATCAGAAGGAAGATGAAGACCGCACAGGATAGGCAGAAGAGCTATGCAGATAGGCGTAGAAGAGATTTGGAATTCCAGGTTGGGGATGAGGTATTTCTGAAAGTATCACCTTTGAGGAATGTTATTCGATTTGGTCGTAGAGGGAAGCTTGCTCCAAGATTTGTTGGACCATTTACTATCACCGAGAGAATTGGCACATTAGCTTATAGAGTTGCATTACCAGAAAAGTTTGTGGGCGTGCACAACGTATTCCATGTTTCACATCTCCGAAAAGTCGTGCGTGATCCATCCATGACCATTCCAATTGCTCAGTTAGATGAAGTAGATATCGAGCCAGATTTGACTATCGAAAGAAGACCACTTCGAATAGTCGATCGGGAAACAAGGCAACTAAGAAGGAAGTCTATAAATCTCGTCAAAGTCCAATGGAGTGCAGATGAGCGAGATTGCACATGGGAAACTGAGGATAGTATCCGAGATTCAAACCCCGAATTACTGATTTCAGGTATAAATCAAATTCTCTTAAAATCTATCTTGATTTTTCCGCTTACTCCATTCTCACTTCACCGTCTCGTTCTTTTCGAGGACGAAAAGTTTTGAGTGGGGGAGAATGTAACGACCCTGAAATTCCGACCCAATTTTAAAATTTTGAATCCATTATTTTAATATAAAATATGGAACTTTCATACGATTTCAATTAGCGTCCAAACTTTGTTCATAAATTGCACCTAGATGGTTATAGATATGGGAAAAGTTTCGTCGCAAAATACCGCAGTAAATTTCGTTCGCGTTTATTTCACATCAGTTCATTTTAAATGCAAAAATTTTTATCTTCTGAACCGGAATATTTTTACATAGAAAAATTCTAAACCATCTTCTGATCAAGACGTCATTTTTCGTTTTCCAAATTTCGGACATCTTCAACTCCGTCGATCTTATTCTTCGGCGTTTTTGCTGCATTTTCCACAATAGAAAAACTTCGAATTTTATAATTTAATCGTACCACTGATATCTGTATACCGTTGCGTTCACCTCGTCGCGTTGATCAAAATGGTATATTTATTTGTGTCAATCGGAGTTCGGCGGTGCAAATTACAATTGTTTAACGGAGTATAAACTGGTCCGTTACGCAGCCCAAACCGGTACCCAATTACCTACTCAGTTCAGAATTCTAGGGGTCTTTTGACTATTCAATTGCCTTGGAAAGCCAACAGCCATTCGGTTACCAAGGCAAATAAATTGGAGACCTTTCAATTTTTGTACTAGGTTATATAATAAGCTATCATCCCACTATTCACTCGTTTGTATTTTCACATCTCTGGTACGTGACTTCTCTGCCTTCCTCTTCTCTTTCATATTTTTCCATTTTCTTTCTTCTCAAGCAACAAATGAAGCCTTCCAGCCCACTGCCCTCAGCAGACTCGCCCAGTCCCCTCCGCTAGCCGAGCCAACCCAGCCCAGTCCCCTCCACCCGCCTGCCCCGTCCCCTTCGCCTGCCCCAGCAACCCGCCTGCCCCAGTCCCCACGCCCAGCCCGAGCCACCCACTGCCCCAATCCCCTCCCACCGGCCAACTGCCAGTTCTCGAACCCGCCTGCCCCAGTCCCCACGCCCAGCCCGAGCCACCCACTGCCCCAGTCCCCTCCCACCGGCCAACTGCCACCCGAACCCCCTGCCACCCGAACCGCCCTGCCACCCAGTCCGCCCTGTCGCCCAGCCTCCAACCCCACTACCTAGCCCAGCCCACTCGAACCCCACCGCCCCACCCTGGCCTCCGCCACTTGCCCACATCCAAAAGCCCTCCGACACCACCCTCCCCGTCCCCAGCAGCCCAACCGCCCTCCCACCTGCCCATCCGCCGACCACCCGGACCCGCCAGCAACCCCAGCCAAACCCCAGCCCGCAACCGCCAGCGACCGGCCCGCTTTACACCCCGACCCCAAGTTGTCCCCTGCTCCACCTTCATGGTTGTGCCTCGCCTTGGCCGTAGTCGAATTTTCATTGCACTTCCTTTTTATATATAAATATATATATGAAACTGTATATTTTATTGCAGTATATAACTTTGAATTTCTGGTTACTCATACACAGTGTTTTACTATGTTTTGTTCCAGCTACTGCTTCAGAGACTTAGGCTTCCATTCAACCTGTCAGATCTATCTAGTTTCTTTGCTTTGTTCGTGTTCGGATTCGTGCTTGTGTCGTCTATTTAGTCTATTCATTTTCGTGCTTCTCCGTCATCTTCTTTAACCACGCAAGGTGAATATTTCACTCACGACTCAATCTATTATGCTGTGATAATCAAGTGATAGATGTTATTGATATTAATTTGAATGTTAAAATGGTTGATGTTAAATTGTGATTTGAAGTTAGTTATGGAAAATAGTTGTGACACTAAATTGTTATGTGATGTGAAATTGGTCGTTAATATAAGTGATGATTAATATGAAATTGAAATTGATATTGGGTAGTCTAAAATTTAAAATAGATTATATATGTTGAACTTGTCTCTTTAAATGTTAAATAAATCGACACGTAGAAATAGTGTTAACAACACTTTGAACCATTGAATGTATGATTGATGTAATAATTTGATAATAAACACCAAGTGAAAACCCATAATGTAATAATCTTTAATCTGCATGAAATGATAGTGTGGATTCTAGGAATAATTTTATTAATTTACATAAATAACAAATGTAAATTAAATGCGATTATTTCGGGATTATTTAAATAAACGGTTGAATTGTTATGTATGGCTGCTATTGATTGTTTATTTACTTTGACACCATCCCAGTTATCACACTGCAAGTTCCCTTTGCTATGCTTTGTTTTATTTAATAATATGGGGTTGAAATGATAAATACCCAATTGAATAACTTTGGCCTAGGATAGATAATTAAAAATAAGAAACCCGATTGGTCGACAAAAATCATTTTGGAATTGAAATTTATTTGAAATTAAGAAATGAACTTAAAAATTTGTTGGAAAGTAAGTAACGAAATTAATGGACTTAATTGTAATAAATTAATGGATTTAATGGTAATAAATTAATGGACTTAATTGTAATAAATTAATGGATTTAATGGTAATAAATTAATGGACTTAATTGTAATAAATTAATGGATTTAATTGTAATAAATTAATGGAAATAAATAAGTGGATCTAATTGAAATAAATTAATGGATTTAATTGAAACAGATTAATAAATCTATTTAATTAGATAAAACGGATTGACACATTTAATTGAAATGAGATTTGAACAAGTAAGTTGTAGAATCTAATAATTCGAATTTATTAGATTTGAGATTAAATCTAATTCGGATAAATTTAATAAATTTGGAATTTGTTATATAATTTAATTTGGGATTAAGTAACAAAGTGACTTAAAGGGAATGCAAAACCAACTAAAGTTTAAGAATTTGATTTAGCTGTTGAAATTGATTAAATCAAGGTTCTGATTAAATCTAATGTAACGATGAATGGGAATATGAATTAAAATGAATAAAAGTTGATTTAATGATTTGAACCAAATTGACCAGTTAATTGAATCTATGGTTTATGAATTAAATTAGTAAGTGGAATTTGGATCTCGTTAATTTGAACTTGAATACTTAAGTATTGTTAACTCAAGGGCTTGAACTAAAACTTCAATTGGAAATATGATTTTAAATGTTCGAAATAAATTGAATTGTGAAGTGTCAAATTTTGAAAGTCAAACTTGCAACTTGACTTTTGGACTTTGATTTGTTTAAACTTTAATATTAAATGACCATCGGGTAATTAATGCGTAGTTATTAAAGAGACCGGGATCGGATATGGACATACTCCCTGTTGATACTGAAAACCACTTTAATAACTAATATACGCGGAGTGTTGATCCAGAACGAAGTGGATGGTTTTTGGTGAACGCGTTGACTGAAGAAAGAGAACGATTTTGGATGACCCCTGACATGACTAAAACAGGAGCCGCGCCGGGCCATTGAGGATCGCCATCTCTAGCGGACACACTTCTTCGATACCTTATCTATTACTTATGTGATTCGATTTGGGTGCACCCCTTGATTTGGGAGTGTTGTTTCGCGGTGTTGAGGTAGTAGCTGCTATGCTCAACATCAGTCCGGATCACGCAACTACTAGTATCCTAGTTGGTATCGCCTCATGTACCTTGTCATACTGATTATCCTATTCGCGACCACTACGTTTTGTTTTGTACCTTTAGTATATGGATTGCCCTCTGGTGACTTCCGGTTTTGGGGAAACTACGGTCTTGTATATGCTCTTGGGAATAAATATGTGTTAAGGGTGGAATGGGCCATGACTTAACGCTATTTTGATATCGTACTTTACTGATTAGACATTATCTATTTAGCGTATTCTATTGTATATATAGCTAGTTTATCGGATCCTTAAAGATGTGTATCACATTCATCTTTGAGTTATGAACTTTATTATTAGCACCTGATTATCCTGTATAAGATTTTGAGTCCTGACTCGAGTGTTTCTTTTGTATATGCTCGGGTCAGTCTGAAGCTATCCAGTTGCTGATCAAGGTTGGTTGAAGATGCTGAAGACTTCGCATTTATCTTTATTAGTTATTTCCTTTCTAGTATTTGATGAACTTATGTATTGAACATCTTGTATTTCCTCTTTGTCACTCTATGTTGAAACATTGTTGTATTCCTGTAGTAGCTTCATGGACTACTATTATGATGATGTACTTTTCCGCTGCATTATTCTGTGACTATTCTGTGTCTGTGATGTTGTATTGATTCTCATTTACATATATGTATTCATAATCCCATAATGATTCGTGTTTTGTATTATATAAATTGACATGTGTGGATTATTGTCAATTTAAATGGTCCAAATATACAGGTTGTTACAGTTGGTATCAGAGCTTCGGTTTCCCTAAAAACCTTAGTTCGGGATTATGAAACTCATTAGAGATAGGGTAGCAATACCCTAGAATGAGGAGAATCGATTCAATATCCAGATCCTTTCTATTCAAACTTCTTCGATTCATCGATTGAATTTTTCTTTGAGTTCTATGATTTTATCCTTAGTTCTAAATTTCTCTGGTATTTCAGGATGAGTGCCAGAAGAAACAATAGGGGTGGAAGAGGCAATGGTCCTGCTCAGGCTGCACCTGTCGCTCCAGCTCCTGTCAAATTCACCACTCTTAGTAAGGAGTATACACAGCTTGGTGGTATTAAGTTTTCTGGATCCGAGAACATTATCGAGGCTCAGCAATGGCTTAAAGGCTTAGAGAAGATATTTTCGGGTCTGGAGATCACTGATGCTCAGAAGCGTCACCTTGCTGCTTGGCAACTTCAAGATGCCACACAGGATTGGTGGGAATCTGTTACTTCACGTATCGAGGAAAACACCATCACTTGGGCCCAGTTTAGGTATAAATTTGTTTGGATTTCGCAGCATAAATTCTTCTTTCAATCTTAGGAATGTTATTTATCTAGTCTATCTTTTGATTAGGGATACTTTCTCGGCACAATGGATGCCAGCTGCTGGGAAAACCCAACTTTATAGAGCTTTCATGGATCTTAAGCAAGGCAGTATGACTTTTTCTGAGTATGAGAGGAAATTCAACGAACTCTCAAAATTCGGACCTGGCTTGATCGATACACCGCTTCTGAAGAACGAGAAATTCATTTTGGGAGCTAGACCAGAATATTATGACTTGCTTACTAGCCACACTCACTGCACCTTCACCGAGCTTGTTGATTATGCTCTTAGATATGAGGCGAAGCCTAAGGGACCTACTGCCAAGGCCACTCCTACTCAGCCCTCCTCTAGCCAGCCCGGGAAGAGGAAGATGAACTTTGATCAACAAAAGAAAGCTCGGTAGAAGACTATAGGATTGGGATATGCTCAGAAAAGCCCAACCGACCTTGCTAATATCACTTGCTTCAAATGCGATAAGAAGGGCCATTATGCTAATAGTTGTCCATCTACCGGAGCTGCTTTTCCACCACCTTCTACGACTAGGAAAGATTTATGCTATGTCTGCCTCCAGCCGGGTCATTTCAAGAAAGACTGCCCACTGTAAAAGCGTGGCACACCATCTGGAGTATTTGCTATCACCACACCTGCACCCCCTGCACCACCCACCCAGGATGACCAAGGTACCTTACGAAGTACTTTTTCATTACATGATTTACCTATTAGGGTATTATTCGATACTGGTGCTTCTCATAGCTTCATATCTATTGATCTTTGTAATAAGCTCAAATTAGAACCTACTCTTGCTACTACTTCCTTATGCGTCTCCAACCCTATTGGAGGACTTGCTAACCTCAGTAGAATTTGTAAAAAGGTTGTGCTCTTGTATGGAAGATATCGATTCACTTGGGACCTTTATGTGCTTGGCTTCGCAGCGTTTGACATCTTGTTAGGTGCTGATTGGTTAAGGAAATTCGATGCTATTATTTCTTGCAAGGCTCGTTCTGTTTCTCTAGTCAATGACAAGGGCCTACCGCTTGTCATTGAATGCAAATCACCGCAGAAATATGCCAGAAGCTTCATATTCTCTCTTGATGCTCACCCGGATGATCTTAGTACTACCCCTATTGTTTATAAATTTCCCGATGTATTTGGAGAGGTCAACTCTCTACCGCCTAAACGGGAAATCGATTTCCGTATTGATCTTAATCCTGGAGCTACTCCCGTAGTTCTCCCACACCGAAGGATGGCTCCTAAAGAAAAAGCTGAACTAAAAACCCAAATTGATGATCTATTTGCTAAAGGCTTGATTAGGAGAAGTTGCTCTGAATGGGGCGCCGCAGTTGTATTTGTCACCAAATCAGATGGATCTCTTCGCATGTGTGTTGATTACCGAGAACTGAACAAACGCACTCTCAAGAATCGTTATCCGATGCCTCGCATCAACGATTTATTCGATCAGCTCCATAGAGCTAAAATTTTCTCACATCTTGATCTAGCCACTGGGTTCCACCAACTCAGAGTTGCTGAAGATAGTATCCATAAGACAGCTTTCTGTACCGAGAATGGATTCTATGAATGGTTGGTTATGCCATTCGGTTTGACCAACGCACCTGCTTATTTCGTCGACTTGATGAATCGAGTCTTTCGGGATGTACTTAACAAGTTTGTTCTTGTATTCATTGATGATATTCTCGTCTTCTCCAAAGACGAGAAGGAGCATGAAACACATCTCCATTATGTTCTAGAAACTCTCCGAAACCATCAGCTTAAAGCCAAGTTCTCTAAATGCCATTTCTGGCGAGACGAAGTGAGATTCCTGGGCCACATAGTTTCTGAAAATGGGATTTCGGTCGATCCAGCTAAGATCGCCGTAATCAATGATTGGGAGACTCCTAAAACTCATACAGATATTCGTAGTTTCTTGGGTTTAGCCGGTTATTATCGCAGATTTATTGAGCACTTTGCCCGGATTTCTGCCCCACTTACTGCTTTAACTCGGAAGGATGTTAAGTTTATTTGGAGTGAGAAGTGCGAATCAACCTTTAATGAGTTGAAGCGTAAGTTAACTTCAGCCCCTGTTCTTGCGGTAATCGATGGAAGTGAAGGATTAACTGTCTATACAAATGCTTGCCGAGAAGGTTTAGGCGATGTTCTTATGCAAAATGGAAAGGTTATTGCCTATGCGGGCCGTCAGTTGAAGACCCGTGAATTAAACTATGCCACACATGACCTAGAGCTTCTTGCCGTTGTATTTGCTCTGAAACTATGGAGGCATCATCTTTTATGAACAAAATTCGAATTATTCATTGATCATAAGTCCTTGAGATATATCTTTTCCCAGAAGGATTTGAACCAGAGGCAAGTCCGATGGCTCGAATTTTTAGCTGCATATGATCTCGACATCACTTATACTCCTGGGAAAGCAAATGTTGTAGCCAATGCATTGAGTCGTAGCAAAGCATTGTCTTGCTGTAATATTGTTGAAGGCATGTTATTTCAGCTTGTCATCTCTCCCTCTCTTATGGATCGCATAAAAGCTAAACAATATGAGGACACTTTGCTCTATCGTATGAAGGAGTTAGTCCTTGGTAGAGTCGGAAATGTTGATCGTAAAATAGGAGCGCAGATTGATAGTAATGGAATCCTAAGGATCGACAACCGTATTTGTGTTCCTAATGTCGATGGATTGAGACAAGAAGTACTTAGGGAGAATCATCAGTCATCACTTTCATTTCATCCTGGTGTCACTAAGATGTATCGTAATATGAAGCGTTTATATTGGTGGAGTGGGATGAAGAGAGATATTTCTATATATGTCAGTAGATGCACCACTTGCCAACAAGTCAAGGCCGATCACCAGAAGACTGCCGTTTTACTTCAACCCCTAGAGATTCCTTGTTGGAAATGGGATCAGATTTCTATGGACTTCATCGATGTATTACCAAGGACCAAAAAAGGTAACGAGAGTATATGGGTGATCGTTGATAGGTTGACAAAATCTGTTAACTTTATTCCTGTTAAGACCACTCGTACTGCTTCAAGTTTGGCAGATATTTATATGAGAGAGATTATTAGACTTCATGGGGTTCCATCTAGTATTGTATGCGATCGAGACCCTATATTCACTAGTAAATTCTGGAAGGCGTTTCAGGACGTCTTAGGCACTAAACTGAATCTGAGCACAGCTTATCATCCCCAAACAGACGGCCAAACTGAAAGGGTGAATTAGATTTTGGAGGATCTGCTCCGAGCCTGCATTATTGATTTCGGTGGATCTTGGGAAGACCATCTCCATTTGGTTGAATTCACTTATAATAACAGTTATCAGGCAAGTATCGATATGGCACCGTTCGAAGCTTTATATGGACGGCCATGCAAATCGCAGCTTGTTGGATTGAGCCTGGTGATCGATTGGTTCCTGGCCCAGATATGATTATGGAAGCATCCGAGAAGGTTAATGAGATCAGAAGGAAGATGAAGACCGCACAGGATAGGCAGAAGAGCTATGCAGATAGGCGTAGAAGAGATTTGGAATTCCAGGTTGGGGATGAGGTATTTCTGAAAGTATCACCTTTGAGGAATGTTATTCGATTTGGTCATAGAGGGAAGCTTGCTCCAAGATTTGTTGGACCATTTACTATCACCGAGAGAATTGGCACATTAGCTTATAGAGTTGCATTACCAGAAAAGTTTGTGGGCGTGCACAACGT
Organism: Allium fistulosum; assembly: GCA_030737815.1. Taxonomy (NCBI): domain Eukaryota; kingdom Viridiplantae; phylum Streptophyta; class Magnoliopsida; order Asparagales; family Amaryllidaceae; genus Allium; species Allium fistulosum. Next base: position 246,074,868 of record CM060902.1, read on the forward strand.
ATTCCATGTTTCACGTCTCCGGAAAGTCGTGCGTGATCCATCCATGACCATTCCAATTGCTCAGTTAGATGAAGTAAATATCGAGCCAGATTTGACTATCGAAAGAAGACCACTTCGAATAGTCGATCGGGAAACAAGGCAACTAAGAAGGAAGTCTATAAATCTCGTCAAAGTCCAATGGAGTGCAAATGAGCGAGACTGCACATGGAAAACTGAGGATAGTATCCGGGATTCAAACCCCGAATTACAGATTTCAGGTATAAATCAAATTCTCTTAAAATCTATCTTGATTTTTCTGCTTACTCCATTCTTACTTCACCGTCTCGTTCTTTTCGAGGACGAAAAGTTTTGAGTGGGGGAGAATGTAACGACCCTGAAATTCCGACCTAATTTTAAAATTTTGAATCCATTATTTTAATATAAAATATGGAACTTTCATACGATTTCAATTAGCGTCCAAACTTTGTTCATAAATTGCGCCTAGATGGTTATAGATATGGGAAAAGTTTCGTCGGAAAATACCGCAGTAAATTTCATTCGCGTTTATTTCACATCAGTTCATTTTAAACGTGAAATTTTTTATCTTCTGAACCGGAATATTTTTACATAGAAAAATTCTAAACCATCTTCTGATCAAGACGTCATTTTTCGTTTTCCAAATTTCGGACATCTTCAACTCCGTCGATCTTATTCTTCGGCGTTTTTGCTGCATTTTCCACAATAGAAAATTTTCGAATTTTATATTTAATCGTACCACTGATATCTGTATACCGTTGCGTTCGCCTCGTCGCGCTGATCAAAATGGTATATTTATTTGTGTCAATCGGAGTTCGGCGGTGCAAATTACAATTGTTTTAGAGAGTATAAACTGGTCCGTTACGCAGCCCAAACCGGTACCCAATTACCTACCCAGTTTAGAATTCTAGGGGTCCTTTGACTATTCAATTGCCTTGGAAAGCCAACAGCCATTCGGTTACCAAGACAAATAAATTGGAGACCTTTCAATTTCTGTACTAGGTTATATAATAAGCTATCATCCCACTATTCACTCGTTTGTATTTTCACATCTCTGGTACGTGACTTCTCTGCCTTCCTCTTCTCTTTCATATTTTTCCATTTTCTTTCTTCTCAAGCAACAAATGAAGCCTTCCAACCCACTGCCCTCAGCAAGTCCCCTCCGCTAGCCGAGCCACCCCAGCCTAGTCCCCTCCACCCGCCTGTCCCATCCCCTTCGCCTGCCCCGTCCCCTTCACCTTCCCCAGCAACCCGCCTGCCCCAGTCCCCACGCCCAGCCCGAGCCACCCACTGCCCCAATCCCCTCCCACCGGCCAACTGCCAGTTCCCGAACCCGCCAGCCCCAATCCCCACGCCCAACCCGAGCCACCCACTGCCCCAGTCCCCTCCCACCGGCCAACTGCCACCCAAACCCCCTGCCACCCGAACCGCCCTGCCACCCAGTCCGCCCTGCCGCCCAGCCTCTTGGACTTTGATTTGTTTAAACTTTAATATTAAATGACCATCGGGTAATTAATGCGTAGTTATTAAAGAGACCGGGATCGGATATGGACATACTCTCTGTCGATACCGAAAACCACTTTAATAACTAATATACGCGGAGTGTTGATCCAGAACGAAGTGGATGGTTTTTGGTGAACGCGTTGATTGAAGAAAGAGAACGATTTTGGATGACCCCTGACATGACTAAAACAGGAGCCGCGCCGGGCCATTGAGGATCGCCATCTCTAGCGGACACACTTCTTCGATACCTTATCTATTACTTATGTGATTCGATTTGGGTGCACCCCTTGATTTGGGAGTGTTGTTTCGCGGTGTTGAGGTAGTAGCTGCTATGCTCAACATCAGTCCGGATCTCGCAACTACTAGTATCCTAGTTGGTATCGCCTCATGTACCTTGTCATACTGATTATCCTATTCGCGACCACTACGTTTTGTTTTGTACCTTTAGTATATGGATTGCCCTCTGGTGACTTCCGGTTTTGGGGAAACTACGGTCTTGTATATGCTCTTGGGAATAAATATGTGTTAAGGGTGGAATGGGCCATGACTTAACGCTATTTTGATATCGTACTTTACCGATTAGACATTATCTATTTAGCGTATTCTGTTGTATATATAGCTAGTTTATCGGATCCTTAAAGATGTGTATCACATTCATCTTTGAGTTATGAACTTTATTATTAGCACCTGATTATCCTGTATAAGATTTTGAGTCCTGACTCGAGTGTTTCTTTTGTATATGCTCGGGTCAGTCTGAAGCTATCCAGTTGCTGATCAAGGTTGGTTGAAGATGCTGAAGACTTAGCATTTATCTTTATCAGTTATTTCCTTTCTAGTATTTGATGAACTTATGTATTGAACATCTTGTATTTCCTCTTTGTCACTCTATGTTGAAACATTGTTGTATTCCTGTAGTAGCTTCATGAACTACTATTATGATGATGTACTTTTCGCTGCATTATTCTGTGACTATTCTGTGTCTGTGATGTTGTATTGATTCTCATTTACATATAGGTATTCATAATCCCATAATGATTCGTGTTTTGTATTATTTAAATTGACATGTGTGGATTATTGTCAATTTAAATGGTCCAAATATACGGGTTGTTACAAATAGATAAATAGATAGACTACCACAAGCTTACTCCATGCCTTCGCCTTCAACGTCATTATCTTTCTAAGCTGTGTTGTAACGAGGAGGGAGACAGAACAACATATGTCCGGTGAATAAAAATCTCAAGCATTACTATATTAGCACTTAGGCAGTATAATTCAAATAGGTATGTCTTACGATTTCTGCCTACATCATAAGTCCTTTCAAATACAAGCTTAAAGACTTTTCCCAAACTTAAATAAAAGGCTTTCCAGATATAAGACCGTAGCTAACTTGCTACTATTCCAATAACCCATATCTATCATCCTTAATGTCCTACTAATATAAGAGATAGTACTCAAGTCACTTAATACATTTTAATGGGAATTATGTAGACTCCAACCATTTAATGCCTTATTTAAGGCAGGTCCACATCATTTACTACCTATAATCCAAAGGCTGATGTAACAACCCGAATTACAGTGGGTTCGGATTTTTCGCAAAAATGCTAAAATCCAAGCTCATTGAAGCCCGAGTTGTGTATTTGGTATCCTACAAATAGGCAAAGATAAATATATCAGAGCTCAAATAAATATCTCATAGCGGAACTGACTAAAATATAATAGTAAGTAAATACTCACCAAGGTAATAACACTTTCTAAACAAGTGTCACAAAGCTGGAAAATCTCTGCCTTCTATCTAACCTGTGGGATGATATGAGGAGGGGGTCAGAACTAAAGTTCTGGTGAATGGAAAAATTATACACTTCTAAGCATAACTCTACATATACCGTTCTATTTCCATTTTCTGTTATATTAGGTTTATTGGGTTTATAATACTCTCGCCTTTCTGCGTGAATCGTACCCATCTACTCCCTAGTAGATTAAGACCTAATAACCAATATATATGTAGCTACATGCCCAAAGACCGCATCGGTCCTAGGTACTACCCATAGTACCTTCTGTATCATCCTCGAAAAGGACTCCATCGTCTCGCTACTAGAGCGTACTGTAACTATATTTGGAAAGGACAGCTTCGTGAGGCCAACAATACAGATGTTCCATCGTCTACTATGAAAACGTGAAACTGCATCCGCACTAGCTTATGCTAGTGCTCGGACATCCACAATATACCATCCAGTGCGTACCTTGAGGACTACACGTAATCGTTCTGTCTACTCCCTGAATTCCACCAACAAGGTCTACCTTGTACGGAACTCAGTCGGGGATTTTCTATATCTGTAAAGGTCCGCAGCGTTAGGCCTACAATACAGATATCCTACTTGGTCTGTCTCTTTTCCCATCGTGGCTATGGCCCCACGCAGCCCCCCTCCATCAACTAATCGAAAGACCTTTCAAAAGCTAAGTGCCTGTGCCCTACTGCAAACAATCTAAACATCCAATTGGTTGTGCCCCTCATCCGATGTCTCGATAGTGAAAGAATCATTGGCCTGTTGTTTTAACCCTAGTCTTTCTTGAACTCGCTTTGACTGATGATGGCTGATATCCACATGTGACTATCCTTATGGGTCTTGCCCACTATAACCTACTCGCAAACTAGAGTACGGTGTCATAGGAATATCCTACTCCATCATCAACCTTTTGACTGCCTACAAAGGTCCGCTTCGTTAGGCCTACAATTTAAAAGCAGTCAAGACATACTCTCTTGATGGAACACCTACAGACCTGCCTCTGAGGGTGTAGCTTCGTTAGGCCTACCCCAGAAGGCCATCCTAGAGTATCATCGCGTCCCGTTGAAGTCTCGTACTTCCTTCTAGCCCAAAATAACTAAGTTGGGCGTGCTCTTTCTATACTAAAAATCTGCGATGAACTACTTCGCTAGGCTCTTTATCCAGATTCTCTTTGAGCTACTCCAAACGCACCTTGCCATTTTATTAGACACTAGGTCTAATCTTTTATTATGCGTTTAGTTTACTTTTCTTATTCTGTTGGCTACTTATTTACCCTAATCAGCATGCCCAGCCCCACCCATGTGTGAGACCATCAGTCCTAGACCTGAAAGGGAATGATGCCGGTACGGGCCACTTTTATTATTTTTGCTTATTAACTTAATCCAAGATATAAGTTTGATAAAATAAGCCTCTTCTATTTCTTTCCTTTTAGTTATAACCTACGTGTTATAATTATACTTGCAATTGTCACTTTTATATTCTTTTCTTTCTTTTATAATCCACATGTTATAAATGTAATTGCAAGTGTCTCTTTTCTATTCTAGTCCGTCTTCTTTTATTATGATACTAAATGTTCTTTAGTTCTCTTATATTATATAACAGTCTTAACTTGGGACTACGTCCAACTGTCATAAGTTACTTATCATAATAACTGCTTTACTTTTTACTCTACTATCTGTGCAATAAATGCAGATCTAGTCACATTTTATGTTTACTGTTTCTAATCTTGTCAAATAATTAAGTTGTTATTTCTTCTGCTTTAATTTTATTTAACGCTTTGCGTTATTCTCTTTTATTCTTGAAAGTAGTTCTATTCTATTTGGTTGGTTACAAAAACTGTGCTAAAAATCCATTTCCATATTTTAATACTAAATAATGCTATATACAATAACTCGTAACTGCAAGATATTTCTTTTATTGTTTCTTCAATTGTTGGGTAATGCAAAATACAATAATGTCTCTATTTTGCGCTAATTCCATATTTCTTGCTTTCATTCTTGCAATTACATTTATCGTTATTCTTACAATATTAAATTATGGAAATGTATTTCCTTTTCTAAACCAACCAACTAATCTATCACTAACTTCCAAATCAAGTTATTAGATTTTTTTTCTTTTTTTTAATTCATTTTTCCCATTTTAACATAATTTACTGTAAATTTCTCACTTTTAGGATCATGCCTTTCTCTACCACTTTTTAGCCTAATATTACTTATATTTAGTTGGGTTTCTTTTCTTTTTCCATATAAATAACATTTAAATATAAGTACACTTCTCTTATAAAACTTACAGTTTCAACATAACTAACTAGTAGAACTAATTACTGAAATTAGTTCAAATGCTGAATTAAAATATTTAACAGGAATCTAACGATAATATATATCATCAACATAAAATATATATAATTTAAATCCACTCACCTGAAAAGGAAACACTCCAAATTCCAGACCTGATTTTTAGTTCAGTTCTATTATCCATAGCCTTCCCCTTTGCAACCCTATTTGATCCACAAACCTGAATTTGTATGGATTTATAAATCTGGATCTAATTGAAGAAAAATAAATAGATAAACTAGAAAACCAGATCTGAAAACTCACCTCATACGGACGGCTTAATTTGGACATCTCTTCTCGAGATCTACAGTTTCTACCTCCAAATTGCAAATCAGAAAACCTAAATCTAATATATTTGATTTATGAAGAATTAGAGGAGAAAGAAAAGTGATAGGGCTTCTGCGCCCATTCAGAAAAATATGGGTTTGAAGGGTAGCCCTGCACGTTTATTTATAGAGAGCCAAAGCAACGTCGTCCGTTTGTTTAAAGCGATTGAAATCTAGCCGTTAAAAACAAGCAAAATGCGTCAGTTTTGACGTGTCTCGCCTTTTTGTTTTATACGTATTAATTTATTTCCTCTATTTTCACTATTTATAATTATTTGATTATTTAATTATCTAAAAATGCGGGATGTTACACTACAAGAGAAACAGCTCTTTCCAACGGCGGTAAGCCGTTGGAGGCCGTTGGAAAGCCGTTGGAGGCCGTTGAAAATCCCGTTGGTATACGTTTCAACGGCTTCCAACGGCACCAACGGGGTTATACCAACGGCTTCCAACGGCAAGTTTGCCAACGTGGCAAATCCTGTTGACCAAATTACCGTTGGAAATCCGTTGGAATGCGTTGGAATTTGCCGTTGGAAGCCGTTGGACGTAAATGACCATTGTGCCGTTGGTCGCCGTTGGAAGCCTTTGGAAATTTGGGTATATTTTTTTAAATAAAACCAGCAATGCTTGCTTCCAGCCACACACAACCACAATTATATCAAAACAGCTCCATTTCGAGCATATATATATAACAACTATATCAAAACATATCCAAACATATAGATATAACCAAATCATGCATATATTTCAACATAAACCAATATCCAAACATAACCAACATCAAAAAATCCAAACCAACATCCACAACCAAACCATTAGAATGTATCAAATTCAAATATACACAGAAACCATTAGAATGTATCAAATTCTCACCAAATCCAAAATATACATGCCAATAACAAAACATACCTAAATCACTCCGCACCAGAACCACCAGATGAAGGAGGCTGTCCATACTGTGCGATGAACTCCGCCATACGCCGGTTCATCTCCTCCGTCCTTGCTTCATGCAGCAAATTGCGTTCCCGCATTTCGGCAAGCTCGGCTCGTAGCTGCGCAATCTCTTCCTTATCTTGAGCCTTTTGATATTCTCTTTGGCCTATCTGAGCCTGTAAACAAATTTAAATTATCAACTACACTAAAAAAATTAGTATTAAAATAATTGCAAATTAACTAACCTATATATATTCACTAACAAATTCATAAAACAAACTACGGATATGGAAGCGTCTGCCGCGGGTATAAGGATAGTTCAAAATATGAATGGAATACACTAGTATAAGGATATTTACTAACTTAAAATTTAACTTAAAATTACCGATTGGCTTCCATATCCGTAGCGTCTGCCGCGGGTCACTGGATCCATGATAGACTCAAAAATGGCGTCCTCCTTATCGGGGGTCAAGTGAGCTCGTCCCGTATCCTCAAGTAAGGCTGTCCGCGCTTCCTGGAACTTTTGTTGTCAAGCAAAATATAATTGAATTTAGTTAACGTTATTTCAATTAACTTGTAAGTTTTAGTTACTTATGTTATACTTACATAGGCAGCACGCGCTTTGTCATCGTGGTCCCAAGAGTAAGAAACTGCGCCGAAATCATCGACCTGAGTCAAGGCATGTGTATGGGTAAACACATCCCAATAACTAACAGCCCCCCCGCGTTGTCTCTCCTGAAATATGCACATATAAATATACATTATTTATATTTTAACAAATTAAAACTTAAAATAATTAACTATTTATCTTATTTAATTATTATACCAAATCTTCCCGGTGATGCTGGAAAGACTTGGAACCACCGGGATGTGTAACGGGGTTCCTACTCCTGTTTGCAGAATTCCTCTCGGACTGCCTCTGCAAATTTAAATTGAAAACAAAAATTGTTTTGACAGTTTTAATTATTTATATATTATTTGCCTCAAACAATTTAAATTAAATATATGATAGATTTACCATAAAATCCTCGTTGCTCCACCAGGTGGCGAACTCATCAAAGACAACTTCACTCATCCAATGAGGCCTCTTTCCTGATGTTTTGATGTTGTTTATTGTTTCGCGATAGTTTTTTGCAATTTTGCTGCTTCAATGGCGCCGGACAACAGAAACATCAGAATCGGCCAAGTCCACTTCCCCCTGCACGTTTGAAAAAATATGAGTTATACAGTTGCTACAAATAGTGCAAACATGAATTGACATAATGTACATGACTACATAATGCAATAATTGATATACCACACATACCAAAAAGTCCTGCCATATAGCCTCCCGCACCCCCTCTGGTATCGCAGTCCACCTCGGCCAACACGAGGTCATACGAGCCATATACGCCCGTCGCGAGATCGTGAGCACTATGTTGGAAGGCTCCAACATAAACCCACCGCTGTGTAAAACAGGAAAAAAACATTTAATATTCCGTTACTACTATATATATTTGATAAAAGATTGTATGGAATAAAATTTAATTTTGAAACTTTATACTTACCTGCCATCGGCTTTGGGTTTTAGCCATACCGTAGGCCGAACACCCGGCTGTGAAGGACCAGCATCATCACCTCTCTGTGAGCTGGAAGATCCGGAGTGTGAACGTCTACGTCCCGACATACCTATATGAAATCATAGTATAAAGAAAAGCAAGAGTAGCATTGATTAATTTAGTATGCAAATGGTGTCAGAATAATGAACATGGCGTAACATACATTATGGCGTAACATAAAAGAGACTATGTGATACATATCATATAAAATTACTTTGGAAACAGAAAAATGAAAAAAAATTACCTTCTCAAAATATTGATTAGTGATCAATCCTCATCGCTTTCGGATTCAGACTCTTCTTCGCACTCTATATTTTGTTCCTCTATACTCTCAAATGCTTCAATTAATGCATTTGATTCATCGTTTAGAGGTCCAAAATCTATTTGATCGTCGGTTACTATTATTCCTCTATTTTCCTCGATATCTGCTTGGTAAGCTTGTTGTTCAGGAATATTCCATCCATCAAATGTAAACCTTGGTTTGGTTTTAAAAACAGCCGACCAATCTATTTTATCTCTTCTTAAAGATGGGTAAGGAGCATAATAAACTTGAAGTGCTTGTTTGGCAAGTACAAAAGGATCGTACTTATAATACCTCGAAGTATGTTTTATTTCTATAAGATTATAATTTGGATCCATGTTTATTCCAGAACCTGGAACGTTGCTGAACCAGTTGCATTTAAACAAAAATACTTCTTCTACGGGTCGGGTGAAATATGTCAACTGCAAAATCTAGGTCAGCACGCCATAAAAGTCATTTATGTGATCATTTGGATCATCACTACCTTTGACAAATACACCAGTATTGTTAGTTGATTTTTCGGCACCGTATTCTTTGGTATTAAATTTATATCCGTTGACAAAGAATATTGGATATGTCTTGACTATCCTTTTTGGTCCCATAGCTAAATGTTTCAATCCTTCATCTAGAACACAATTTGTTGTATTAAAAACGTAGTTAGAAAACCAAGCAGCAAATTCTTTACAGATATCGTCGTTTGGATGTTGTGATTCGTAAATACTGCAATTATAGAACAAATGTTGCATTATGATTAAAATACATGTGTGCATATTTGTGTATACATATGTGTAGATGATATGCATGTGTAGACGTATGTGTATATATATTACCTAATAAATGGTGCAACTTCGGCATTGTTGAGAAGAATGTACGTGTGTGCTACTTGATAATCTCTATCATCCAACCATACTTCCACACATTTACCAGCAGACCGACTAGTTTTTTTAAAAATAGATAAAGTCGCTTGACAATCATCTTCATCAATGCCTTCATCATTACGCGTAGCACTTTCAAATGATATGTTCACATGGTCGCTGAAATAGTGAGAGAAAAAAAACGAAGCTTCTTCTTCGATGTACGATTTGCAAATCGAACCTTCAACTCGAGCTTTCTGTCTCACTTTTTTCTTTAGATGATTTATATACCTAGCAAAAATTATTTTAAATTAATTTTTTATACATTTAATTAAACCAATATGTAATAAACTAAATATTAATATACCTTTCAAATGGATACATCCATCCATATTGCACAGGCCCTCGAAGACGTGCTTCAAATGGAAGATGAATAGGTAAATGCTCCATAACATTGAAAAAACCTGGAGGAAATATTTTTTCCAGTTTGCAAAGCAATATCGGGATTTCTTCCTCAAGTTTACGTAGACGATCAACTTTTAATGTAGTTGAACAAATCTCTTTATAAAACAGACTAAGTTCTGTTATAACAGTCCAAACTTTTACGGGCAACAGTTCTTTAAAAGCGACGGGTATCAAATTTTCCATCATAACATGACAATCATGACTTTTCATCCCGCTAAGTTTATTGTTCTTATAGTCAACACATCTACGAAGATTAGAAGATATGCCATCTGGGAATCTTAATCCTTCCACCCATTTTAAAAGTAATTTAACTTGATTATTGTCTAGCTCATAGCAAGCTTTTGGCTTTTTTGTGTCATTTGGCTTTATATGAAGCTCAGGACGATTACATATTACTTCGATATCACGTCTTGATTTCAAATCATCTTTTGTCTTCCCTTTAACATTCAAAATTGTATTAAACAGATTATCAAACACGTTTTTCTCATTATGCATCACGTCAATATTATGACGAATCAAGAGATTTTTCCAATAAGGCAATTCCCAAAATATGCTCTGTTTGCACCAGTTATGAATCGATGATTTACCTTGAATTTCAATTTGTTCTCCAGTTTCATGTATCTTTGGATAACCCTTTACAAGTTCATAAATTTCTTTGCTTGACCAAACCGTAGGTGGTCTCAAAGTTTCATGTCTATTAGCTGTAAAGTTTTTTCTATCTCTTCGAAAAGGATGATTAATATGAAGAAAACATCAATGACAGTCAAACCACGAAACTTTCTTTCCATGAGGTAAAAAAATTGCTCGTGTTTCTTCCATGCAATAAGGAAAAGCTAGACGACCGGCCGTACTCCAACCTGAAAGCATTGCATATGCAGGAAAATCGCTGATTGCCCACAATAAAGAAGCATACATGCAAAAGTTCTTTTTTTGGGAAATATCATATGTCTCTACTCCCTCGTACCACAATTTTTTTAATTCATCAACCAATGGACGTAAATAAACATCGATTCCTTGTGTCGGATCATCGGAACCAGGGACGACAACTGTAAGAAACATATATGGAGTTTTCATACACATCCAAGGAGGTAAATTATAAGGTGTGACAATTATAGGCCATGACGAATATTTCGAACCAAATTGAGAGAATGGGGAAAATCCATCCGTACATAAACCAAGTCTAACATTACGAATTTCAGACGCTAAATCAGGATATTTCTGGTCAAAATGCTTCCATGCTTCCCCATCAGCTGGATGTGTTAACGTACCTTCTTCCTGTGTTCTCACACCGTGCCATCTCATATGTTGTGCAGTTACAGAAGATGCATATAACCTTTGAAGTCTAGGAGTAATTGGTAAATAATGCATACGCTTATACGGGACTTCCTTTCCCTTTTTCTTTCTTGGTTTGTATCTTTCCTGATTACATATTTTACAATTTCTAAGGTTGATATCTTCTTTCCAAAACAACATGCAACCCTTTAGACATGTATCTATTTTTTGATACGGTAAACCGAAAGCCGACATCAGTTTTTTTACTTCGTAATGATTTTCGCACATTAGATTATTAGGACGCATATGTCGTTTCGCAGCTTGTACAACAGCCGTAAATCCAGATTCTGTGAGGTTGTATTTGGATTTCATTGCAATGTATTCAGCAGTTACTGATAATTGGGTTCCGCTTGTGCAGCCTTCCCAAAGGGGTTTTTTCGCGGCATTTAACAAATCATATATTTTTTTGCCCCAATATTTGGTTCTTCTTCAGCATTACCATCGTCATCAGTTAATTGAGGAACATGAAACATTGAACGTGCAGCATCTTCAACCATATGTTCTACAAGATTTGTCATACCAATTTCATTACTCACCACCTCCTCGTCTTGTACAAGATTAGATGCTAACTGTTCCCCATGACGATCCCAAATCAAATAGTTCGACACGAAACCGTACTGACGCAAATGAACTCTAACCATTTGTGGTATCAAATGCTTTAACAGTTTGCATTTACTACATGGAAACAGATTTCTTTGTAGTTTCCATTATTACGTAAAGCAAAATCCATAAATACGCTAACACCATTATTAAAATGTTCACTTGTTGAGCCTTCAGTATCGACCCTTCGTTTTTTGTACATCCAGCTCCGATCAGTAAAATAATTGTCCATTTACCTACGTATATAATTAAAAAGTACGATACAAATTTGCATTGACATTTTTTATTAAAACAATTTTATAAACATTCTTCTTGTTTTTGTTATATCTGTCAAAATAATACTTAAAGCTTATTTTGAAATGAACATTATATTCTATTTAAACAATTTTATTAGCGAATTTGATATTAATGGATCATTGACACTTTGTTGATGGGTCATCCTACCTCCCATTACAAATACAATAACGTAATTAAATCGCATAAATCATTTCAATTTAAACGATTCAACAAAATTTCGACAGCACTTCGCTTTAGTTCCCCGAACAGTACACAATTGCGTGTACACATGGAACATAAAGGGAAGCGCTGCCGAAATTTTGCGAACCGTTTAAACTAAAATGATTTACGAGATTTAATTACGTTATTGTTTTTGTAACTTGTCCAATACAGGGACAAATCCAACAAATACTGTATACGATGAATATAGATGTCCGTTCTGTTGAAAAAACAAATATCTACACAACGATCATATACAATACTTATCAGACGGGGCCAAAAACACTCTAAGGGTTTAAATTTTAAAATTAGCAATACAAAAGTTTAAATTTTATTTTCATAAAATTTAAACTTTTATATCAATAAACAATATGTTGAATCAACGCATATATAATGATTTTTCCTAAAACAAAAAAAATCCAGTGTGTGTGCGCAACGTATAAAATAAACAAACAATGTTATACATATAATCGCATCACAAATCACATCCAGTCATGCACAAAATGTATCATGTATATATCGTATCATAACATGTCAAAAGTGAACAATTTATAGGTCAATATCATCACTTTCTACGTACGATTTTACGCAATTCAATCACCAATATAATAACAAGTGAGGTTCATGCTTAGGTTAGTAACAATTATTAAGTTTGATACTAATTTAATAATAAATCTAATTTAACAAATCATAGTTAAACATGCAATAATTAGTTTAATAACAATAATTAAGGTCCAATACACTACACTACACAGACAATAGCACAGTACATACACAAAAATTACCAATTTAACCTAAAATTAAAAATTTAACAAAATTAGGGTTTTAGCAAATAATACCTGATTTTGGAGGTTGTGAAGCTTGCAAACCAAGATGGGGATGCTAGAACGTGTAGAAGAGGATAAAATGTGGTTGGAAATTTTTTAGGGTGGGAAAATTGGGGTTTTTGGGTTGATTTTCGTGTGTAAGATGAATGAGGAGGAAGAAGATTGATCTGCAGGTAAGTCGCGGATTTCCAACGGCGAGCAATGGCCGACAACGGCATTATTCCAACGGGTTCCAACGGCATGTGTTTTTTGTTATTAAAAAATTCCGGGAAAAGCTTGCCGTTGCTCGCCGTTGGAAGCCGTTGGTCAAAGGCCGTTGGAGGCCGTTGCCCCCCCCCCCCCCACATTGCTATAAACAGTAATTCTTGTAGTGTTACGTTCTCCCACCCTTTAGGATATTTCGTCCCCGAAATTTGACAAGGGTAAAACTATGTAATTCCTCGCATCAAACACATCCATCTTATGTACATCCAATTTTTGCGACCATCCGTGTCCTTGTGCAAAGTGTCATTCAACATAAAATATATGCATGTACATGAATTTCTAAGCGGTACCTCCTATATGAATGCTTTTCTTCTTTAAAAACTCCCTTTTATGATGCACACATCCTAAATATACTTGCAATTTTTATATGAATGCAATCTTTTGAAAACTCAAAACATTTTTCCTCCAATTTTTCCCATACTTCTATTGAATAGGGGTGTAGTTCAACAATTTTTTTCCCATCCAAATCCTACCACACAACTTTTAATATTCGAATTTCAGAAAAATCTAATTTTTCGAACTCGATTTCTTATGTAACAAGGTAGAAAACGGAAAACCTCACATTTCCCCGTTTTACTTTTGCGCACCTCTTTCTCTGTACTCGGAACTTATGCCACTATTCTATAAAAAATCTCTATGTGCTTTCCCAAACACAGTTCAAATAAGAAAAAAAATTCTTTTCAAAATTTTATGTTGACATTTCTATCGCTTTCTTTAAATTTTGCTATTTTTTTTCTTTTAGTTACTTTTATTTGCTTTTACTTTTCTTTTATTATTTACGTCCTATGTTCTTATTCTCTTCTTGTGAACATCACAAAAACACAGAGAAAAAGTATCATACTAATCATCACTGATTTACTACAATAGGAACTAAATGCTTACATAGGAGTACAGTCTCATGACTGAAAGAGAAAACAAGTCCTACTACAAAGCGATACTAGATAGGTAAATATAGCAGCTAAACACGGCTATCATCTAGGGCTAGGAGGCTTAGGACCATGTCCACCCTGACACAGAAAGGTCCTACTCTAAGAATCCAAGTAACTCATATGCTCCCCCTGCCTCCTATTACTCAGTACAAACTTACGTTGTATTAATCACGATGAATAAGATCTATTCATCTCTTCCATTCCATACTCAAAATGGAATAACCAGGTCTCATTTACTACAATGAATAAGGATTTCAATCTATGCAGTCTCTGTCTAAAAAAGCAACTAAGCTTGGGGAAATTTTCTCCTTACCTTTACCTTTCATTTTTCTCCAACTAAGGTCTACATATCCCAACCACGTGTGTCTTACTATCTTACTAATATCACTTCACTATTATTCTATAGTCTACACACATGAAGCAACATTCCTAGGCTCTCACTAGTGTCCTATACACTTTACGGGAACTTTTATTATTACTACAAAAGTAATCAATGCTATCTCCTACATAGCTTTACACTAGTGTCACAGCTAAGAAATGATTCATATCTACTCCATAATTAAAAGTTTGGTTTGGTATCTATCATTTCATTTCAAAAATTAAAGCTTCTAAATTTTTGAAAAATCAAATCCCAATATTCTTGCCTTTAAAAGTGTTACTTTGAAGTTTCTATTAAAGTCAAAGGTACTTGGTTACTTAACATTTTATCTTTCCAGACTTGCCTCTTTACAGCTCTTTGAATTTAAATTATTTCCCAAGCCTAGAGGGGAAAACTTACAAATTCTAAGTTCAA
This sequence comes from Allium fistulosum, assembly GCA_030737815.1. Lineage (NCBI taxonomy): Eukaryota > Viridiplantae > Streptophyta > Magnoliopsida > Asparagales > Amaryllidaceae > Allium > Allium fistulosum. The sequence continues at coordinate 246,090,220 of CM060902.1, forward strand.
AACTAATTCCTCTTTTCCTTTTAAAGACCTTTACAGCTTTCCATAAAAAAATTTGGATTTTTAAATTTAACTGTTTACTAAGTTTTTCTCTTCCAACAACTTATTTACTTTTTCACCAAACTATTTTTCTTTAAAACATGTCTTGCTTATCCTTAAAACATTTTTTTTTCTTGACTTCCAAAAATGTCTCACGTGTTTTCAAAACATCTTCTTTTCATAAATTTTCAAATTTACAATAACTGGAGTAGATAAGAACAATTATTTTATCAAAAATCCCTTAACTTTCTTACTCTTCCAATTACCTAACCTTGGAGGAGTTTCTAACTTACTACAAATTGGGACTTTCTACAAAGGCAAGCAACCAATGCGCATAATCAATGGAAAAATATGAAATTTCCATTGCTTAGCTTTCCTACTAAGACTCTTTATAATATCCCTTCTAACTAACACTGTCTTTAATTATTACACTTCTTATTACACCTAATGGGTTTTGTACCTTAATGTATTGGAACTACATTCTCTTATGAGAAACCATTAACGCTAAAACATTCTATGAATCCTTTAAAAGAGGATTTCATGTTTATGTTAAATTATAAGGAACTTATTATATATTTTATCGAAATAGGCTATACAAAATATGGTGCTTTCCATACCTTGTACATCTCTTTCACGTATTCCTTATAACTTGCACAAAACATCTTTATTTCTGATTTGGTTTCATAGAAAATTATATCATTATTAATTTCATTCCAATAAATTAAAGTATGTTTAATCTATATTCAGTTATAATGGACATTTCCTACGAAATTTATTAATTTCCAAATATTTAACTTGCATTTTCTTTTTTTCCAAAAACCCAATATTTACTTCCTCAATCATATTAACAATTATATTTTCAACTTTTAAATTCCAAAAGTTTCATTTTATTAGGCTAGACATAAAGTGGATTTTCTTCTTACTACCCTAGGAATACCCTTCCTAAACCTTGGCAATCTCATTTCCTTACTAAAATCTCTTATTCCTTCCAAAATAAAAATACTTTCCCTACTATCCCTAGGGAACTTTCCCACTTCCTATAACATATGGATGCCAATCTTCTCTCAAAACATAGCTTATTGTACACTATAAATCGGCAATAACATAGGGCTCAACATCATTGGGTCAACCCAAACCCAACTAGCAAACTATGCACAAATATACTTCTAAAAACTTTTCATATGTTAAAATCTAAAATTGGGGAATATTAGAATTTTAGTACATAATATATTTATATTTTAATCAAAAATACGAATACGTTCACTCATATTTCCTAATTTACTTAGGATCAACTAACCTAAGTTCTGATACCAAATGTAACAACCCGAATTCCAGTGGGTCCGAATTTTTCTCAAAAATGCTAAAATCCAAGCCCACTGAAGCTCGAGTTGGGTATTTGGTATCCTGCAAATAGGCAAAGGTAAATATATCAGAGCTCAAATAAATACCTCACAACGGAACTGACTAAAATATAATAGTAAGTAAATACTCACCAAGGTAATAACACTTTCTAAACAAGTGTCACAAAGCTGAAAAATCTCTGCCTTCTATCTAACATGTGGGATGATATGAGGAGGAGGTCAGAACTAAAGTTCTGGTGAATGGACAAATTATACACTTCTAAGCATAACTCTACATATACCATTCTATTTCCATTTTCTGTTATATTGGGTTTATAATACTCTCGCCTCTGTGCGCAAATCGTACCCATCTACTCCCTAGTAGACTAAGATCTAATGACCAATATATATGTAGCTACGTGCCCAAATACCGCATCGGTCCTAGGTAGTACCCATAGTACCTTTCGTATCCTCCTCGAAAAGGACTCCATCGTCTCACTACTAGAGCGTACTGTAACTATATCTGTAAAGGATAGCTTCGTGAGGCCAACAATACAGATGTTCCCTCGTCTACTATGAAAATGTGAAACTGCATCCGCACTAGCTTATGCTAGTTGTAACGACCCATAAAATTTAATAATTTTATTAACGTATTTAACTAAATTTTTGTGAAATTTTAAATAATTGAATTTGAAAATAAAAAAAAACTTGATATTTGAAATACGTCTACCTAAACATGGCAAATGGTAAATTTTCATTTGATAATATGGAAGTTTATTTTATTGGGTAATTTTATTTCAATTCAAATCAGTTAATATTTGATGATAATAAAATGTTTTTCAAACCTGAATATTTTTAAATAATAAATTTGTAAATCATTTTCTGAGTGTGACGTCATCTTTCGTTTTTCCAAATTTGAACTGCTATTGCTCCGTTTATCTTATTTTCGGCAAATTAGCAGCATTTTCGGTACGGATTATCGACTTTTGATCGGATGATCGTACCACTGATATTTGTATACCGTTTTGATCGTCTCCTTGCGCTGATCTCTGCGGTATATTCACTTCTGTATTTTGGAGTCCGGTGTGTGGTGCGATCGGCGAAACGCCCAGCGTATCGGTTCCGCAACCGAGTCTTTTTGGTTTCCTGCCCCTTCATTTTCTCGTGCACTCAATAGCCATTTACGTTTTGACCATTTCTATTCCCTATGATACAAATATTCATCTGTTCGTTTCCTAGTACCTTTTGTTCATTTTCATCTGGCTTACTTTCAAAGAAATTTTTTTAAAACGAAATAAAAATTATAACCATTTTTCCACTGTAGCTCAGCACCCACCATGGCCCCTTACAACCGCCTGTTCTCCTCCCACCTCCACGTCTTCCTATGCAACCTAGCACCCACATCCAAACGCATGTCCCTACGTGCAGCCAACAGCCGAGATTTGCAAACCCAAGCAACTCCACCTGAACCTTTCGGCCCTCCATCTCACCCATTTCCGCGGCTATGCCTCACCTCCAAGTTGCCGAACCCACCCCATGCCCAGCCTGCATGCATCCTCTCCTCTAACTTGTGCCGCTCGCACTTCCACCACCTAGCCTCGACCACCAAGCCTTCATCCACCCTCCTCCTCCTCTGCCTTGTTAAGCTCTTCAAGCTTCTTTTTTTTGTAAGTATATAGAAGTTTAAAAAAAACTATAATTTAGAGTATATTTATATTTAATCTACTATGTTATATATTAGCATATATATGTTTAAAATTTAAAGAATATATGCATGTAGGTCGTATACTAGTGATTGTTAGTATGCAGGTCTGTATATGCTTATAACATATATTTGTTTATATGTCTAGTTTACAAAAAATTTTGTCGCATGCATATCATTGTATTTTTCACAAACATATTTTATAATAGTATAATAATATATTCGGTTGGATCTTTAATAAAAAAAACTATAACTTGCAGACTGATGATCTTGTCCTTTTGCTTTATAAAGTACTATTTTATACAATTATAAGTTGCATGCTAGCTCTATTCTTATATATAAAGTAAGTAAGGATATAAAGTATGTTGTAGGCTCATATATATATATATATATATATATATATTTCCTAGTACATATAGATGTTCGCATACGTAAGTATTTTTAATATATTGTATAGATCTATATTTGATTTCAGAATGTATAAAGATTTTAAAATATAATATATATATATATATTTTAACAATTTTGACTTTTTAATTTGTATGCCTATAAATATATAACACTGTTATGTGGTGGACGAGATGGTATTAAAAGTAATATTATATACACATTACATTATAAAGAAGAGGCCACTGTTCTGTTTTTTTTATGAAGTGAGTCTATACAAGTCACAAAATCTGTAGCTTATATATCTTTTTAAGTATGTAAATTTTATATTAGTTTTATACATGATCTGGTTGCTTTTGTGTAGGTAAATGTAGCAGTTTGTGTATAGGTTATAAAGATAACAGTATATATATAAAAGTGTATATTTTATTATAAATTTATTTTATTCAATATTCATCTTAAAAAATTATTATTGATTTTACTAAATAATAATCATAGTATGGTACACATTTTGTCTTGTTATATCTAGCTGATTCTTTGATTTATGATTTTTGTTATCAGCTCTATTCGTCGAATTCGTGCCAATTTTGCTTTGCTTGACTCAATTTCAGTGTCTGTATCAGTGTGCGTATCCGTGTCATCTCCTGTTCTCTCTAGCCTCGAAAGGTGAGCAATCACTCACGATTAATGTTTTTATATTTATTAAATTTGATTTCAATTGAAACGGCAATTGAAATATGCTGCTGTTAGTTATTTATATATATATATACACCATTATCTGTATCTGTTCACCTATGACATCTGACACCATTACCTGTTATTTATATTGATGATATATGCCTGTTACTGATTATTATATTGTTACCATAACTGTTCTCACTCTGCAAGTTCTCTATTAGTATAGAATTCCCTATGGGTTGAAATGATACATACCCGAACGATCTATAGAATAGGAGAAAATCGTTATGGGTTGAAATGATAAACCCAAGCGATTTTCATTTGAATTGAATTTGGGATTGCGAGTTGAAATGATATATATACCCGTATATATTTAAATTGCGGGTTGAAATGATAAATATCCGTATCACTTGACCATAGGATAGAAAATTATATACAAACACCGTTGGTCTATATATATTTTTGAAATGATTTTTCCAAGGTTCAAAGATATATATATATATGGTTTTATAAAAATATTGATTTTAAATTATGTATAAATTAGTTATTATAAAATAAGTTTAATAATAATATTTAATTTAATAAAGTTGGATTTATTTAATAAGTAATATGCTTAAGTATTTATTAAAATTATATTCTAAAATAGAGTTTTATAATGATTTTTATAAGTTAAAGTTGGAAAGATAAATCTGAATCTATATGAAATGTGTAAATTTATTTAATTAAATAGATTTGGAACTTATTGAATTTGAGATGTTTGAAAGGATATGATTTATAACTTGATTTTTGTGTAAGGTGATTAAATGAATATTTCAAGTTTAAATAAATTGAAGAAATATTTAGTGATTTGAAATTTGGGGTTTCATTAAATGATATTGTATTTTATTAGTGAATATTTCAAAGCTAAATAATATTAAAGTGAATTTGATATATATATATGAAATTATCGAATTTAGTTTTGAAAATGTTGAATATTTAAAGCTTTGAAATATATTGAAACTGAAATGGTTGATTTTGTGATTTTAATCTGTATTTGAAATCGATATAATTTAAATTGGTTTATTGAAACAGAATTGAATTGGAATTGATGAATTGAGAGTAAATTAAATTTGAATTTTTCAATTTGAGTTGCTTTGAATCGATATGTGAAATTTGAGGAAGCTATTTTATAAAGTATTTTTTGAATTTTAAACTGTTTATATATTTTACTTTATAAACTATTTTATTATAAACCATTTTAATATAAATCATTTTAATACAAACCATTTTAATATAAACTATTTTATTTTATAAACTATTTTATTATATATATACTATTATTAATATCTAAACTGTTCAAGTGGAAGTTATGATTTCAAAGTTATAAATTTCGAAGTTATGTTTTCAAAGTGTTATGATTTCCAAAGTATTATAAATTCTAAGTTTAGAATGTCGAAAGTGTTATAACTTTGAAAGTGTTATTGATTTGGAAATAGATAAATTTGAAGTGAAGAATGATATTGTTTTGATATGGTTTTTGAATGGATATGATATTTTGGTTTAGAAGTATAAATTATTTTGAAATGACCACGGTGTTAATAGCATATATTACTACATAGTAGATAGTTTAACGGAACCTTAGAGGATGGTTATCCCAAACATCCTTTAAGTTACTGTATTTCAATTGATATTTCACTTGAGTTGGATTTATTGATATAAGAATGTTAATCCTGACTCGAGTGTTTTGTGTTTTGCTTTACGCTCGGGTCAGATTGAGTGGCTCAGTGTTCGAGACTCACCTTTGGAGTTGGAGCTTCGCTTGGAGATCCAACTATATCTATTCAGTTTTCGGTGATTCAGTTGACTCCAGAGATATATTCTGATCTTGTATTTGATTATTGTATTGAGACTTCTTTGTATTCCAGACTTCTGTTGTATTCTTGTTAACTCTGTTATATATATAGTTGCTTCATGAACTACTATTCTTTTGTTTCCGCTGCTTATTGTTATATTACTCTGTGTCTGTGATTCTGTGATTATTTTATTTACAGTATATGCTGTGTTTTGCCAAATATAAATTAACAATTTGATATTTTGAGCAATTCTAGTCCGACATGTGCAGATGCGAATGGTTGAAAATATTAGGATGTTACAGTTGGTATTGGAGCTTTGGTTTTAGGCAAATTCAGCATATAGAGTAGATTTAATTACAGAATCGACTTCGTTCGAGCTTGAATCTCTTCCTCTTTGACTCAGTTTCCTTTGAATTTTGGAACGTTCCCCTCAGTTCCAAAATCTATTCTTGTCTTCCCCTATCTAAATTCTTTTGATTTTGGAGCATCCAATAGCTCCACTGAATTATTTGTAAAGGGGTGAAACTCCTTTACAACAACATTGAGTCACCGAATATTTCTGTATCCTTGGTTTAGGCGCTGCTATTTCTTGTTATACCTATTGTTCTCTATTAGACGACTAGGGTAAATTCTCTTGTGATCGAATGCCAATTTTCCTTAGAATTCTGCATCGATCTTATTCTTGATGTCACGGTTGACCCGGTCAAGTTCACCCGCGAATTAATATAAGGCTATCTATCTTCCTCGTTTGTAATTTAATTACCTTATCTTTCTACCAAGTCTGTTTTGTGATTTGAGTTCTCTTCGATTAGGACCCCTCTAATTTTGAATCTCTTATGGCGTTTCGTACAGTGAAATTGATTTTGGAAAATTTTATTCTTGTATCAGATGGACTTTATATAAGTATAAGGTGATTTTCAAAACTGTTGATTTTGGAAGGTATTCGATTTGAAGAGATAAACCTTATATATAATGGAATTTATATAAGAATGATTTGATATATTTGAGATTATTGGTTTTGGAAGGTACTTTGTCTGAAAATGAAATCTTATATATAATGGAATTTATATAAGTGCGATATTTGAAACTATGATTTTGAAAGGGTACTATATATGGTATATTATATTTTGAAGTAAGAGGTATGGGGAAGTACCCTCCGCGAAGAAGTATAGTATGATATGCTTCGACCCAGATGGATATGGGGAATCCAGGAATGGATTCGACCGATAAACCCTAATGGACTTGGGTGAATTCAAAAATGGATTTGAACTGATATAGTTGTCCGGACTTAAACTCATGAGTTCCTCGATTTTTTTCAGGGTAGACGGTTCTTTAGTTTACCCAATGGAGGCGCTTTCGATCCTGGGATCTGTTGTTTTTGGATCTTCCGGGAAGGAAGTGCATCCATTGCGTAAATCATTGAATCAGCAGCGTACCACTACAACAGGGGTCGATGGTCCCTTGTTTACGAACTGGCTACGATATTTTTCTGGAATCCGGAAGGTGGAAGGATCTTCTAGAAAGTTTTGTGTCCATTACGTAAATACTGGATCAGCAACGGGCCACTGCTATCGTATTATCATCATTTGACATTGGATTTTTGAGCGGTACTTCTCATACCTATTTTTAAGTATTTTTCACTAGGTGTTGAAACAGGTCTACTATGTACTTGGGGAATTCTAGTCTTGCGCCTGATCAACGCATGGCCAGAGTCTGCAAGAACGAGGATAAACCTATTAAGACATCGACACTACAGCAAAGTAATCATATTACAACCTTCCCTTTACAACTGTCCAATTTTAACAGTTGTAATAAGTAGTTTGTAACAACTGTTCATTTTTAACAGTTGTAGAAAAGATATTTTTAACAACTCTATTTGTATAGCAGTTGTAATATGCTTCTTTAACAACTGCTTATCTACGCCAATTGTAAAAAACTATTTATAACAACTGTTTTTGTCAGTTGTCCTCCAACATTACTTTCCTGCCCCCCAAAAATTACAACTTCCCTCCCCCAATTTCGTTGGCCGCTCAATCCATTAATTAGGGCAAAAGTTCCCAAAACTAAACTCACTGTCGATTCAATTCGCAAACCCCTAATTTCCAAAAAAAACCTAATCTGCTCCTCAAAACCACTGCTGATATCGTACGCTCTTTCCATCTTCTTCCTCGCGTTAACGTGCTCGGTCCTCAAAACCGCTGCTGATATCGTATGCTTAAGGTATATTCATTTCGTTCTATTTGTTCTAATTGAGTGTTTATATTGTATCTGTTTGTGTGTTCAAGGAGTATTAAGATTCGTGATTTGGGTTTTGCGGTTTTTTGAATTTCATAGGTTTTGGGTATCAAATTATGTATCGAATCAGGAACTATGTATCTGTGTGTGTGATTCGTAATTCTATTTTCGGTTTGACTGGTGTGTGTTATGTATACTTGTAGTTTCATGGATTTGACTGATGGAGTAGGTGGTCAGACGTATATCATGTTCACAGTTCTTATCCTAGGTAATTTAGAATTGTTATGCAGTGTTTTTTCAGTTCTGAGTTAGTACTTTATCCTTTGTATGTTGCATGCTTGATAGATTATGTGGGTTAAGGCTTGCATGTTTTGATTCAGTAGGCAAGGAGCAATGTTTTTTGTTTCTATTTAACTGAGATTTAACTGGGTTGTGTTTCAATTTTGAACATGTTATAAGTTGAGATCTATAATTCATTTTCATATATATATAAAAGACCACTTTACTATAAATGAACTTGAATTCATTTTTTATATTTGCAATGACTTGTTTTGGTATATGTAAGACAATACATGGTTGATGAGATTATATTTTGATTTCTCCTCTTATTCAATCCTTGATCCTTGACCTTTTGCATTATTGATGAATATAAAGCTTTACTATTATTTCCAAATGATGAGAGGACCATGTTACGGTTAGCATTTGAATTATTATTAATATATATCCTAAGCTACAGGATCTGTTGTAACTATAGCTGTGTATAAATACACTTTGTCATTAATAAAGAAATATATAAAACTGAGCATTCAATCAGAAACTACATTAGAAGCTTTAGTAATAGGTGGGGTAAACAATAATAATAACATCACAAAACTAAATATTCAATTACTTTGCTCAACTTTCGGGAATATGACACTAATAATTTTTTTTTTGGAACTACCTAGGGAACCAAGCTATGCTTGTAAACTCTATGGAAGTATATTATTGCCTTTCTTGAACAGATTCTATGCATATGTGATTGAAAAACTTGTCTTATGCAATTTTATGAGAACTTTTAGATTCAGTCCAAGATAAAAGATAGATATTTTTTTAGTTGACAAACAATATGTTATTTCCTTTCGCCTACCATCCACTGTAAATATTGCCTTTATTCACCCAAGGCAAAGCGTTTCTTTCAAGTTCAAATTGCATGCATACATAGTAACATATGTAAACTGTTTTTATTTATGAATAGTCATTCCCGAGCCAAATACTCTTTACTACACAAGAACAATTCAAGCTATTGATTTTCAAAATCTTTTATGCAGTATATGAACAACGGTTGCAGAAGAAATTGATGATTAGATTAGCACATGTTCATGCCTGAGGTGGCCATCATCATCGAATATTTTTTTGCAAATCCAGGTACAGGAGTGGCTTCAACATCGTCATGAGGTTTTGGCTGTGATTGAATTTCAAAGTATGTTCTCGTGCATGTGTCATGAATATCACCTGTCTATGTAACAGGTAAATACATTCAGCAAACACTTCTTTGTATGTATAATCACATGGTTTCATATGTAGATTGGTTCCTACCACATTATCATGGATTTTGGATAGATTGCTTGTCTTTGAAACATTATTTTATCTTCTATGTGAATATTTGTTGTCTGTTAATAACAATTAATACATGAACATAACTTCATATTTGATGAATTTAGTTATATATATGTTAATGTACACATAATTACCATATTCATCAAATATATATACCCGAAAATGGCTCGAACTCAATACAATACCCAAAAAAGGTTCAAACTCATCGCAATACCTGAAAATAGCCTAAATTTATAACAATACCCGAAAATAGTGTTCATATGTAGTTTTCCGCCTTTTCCCCCACACTTAGTTGGTTCAAAGTACCAATTATAGACTTTTGAGTAAACATGATATGTTGCAGACCCATGCATGTAATCACCATTTCAACAAATTTAGTAAATATCGTCGACTACGACGAATCTAAACATGGGTTTACTGAACACTTATTTTAGTTAGCGTACAAAGTGCAATTCGTACCATGGTCTATCCCGATTATCATTGGCAATATGAGAATTATATATTTCTGTTCTCATTTGTATTCTCCTTGGCAAATTATTTTTGATCAATGAGTTTCAGTTCATCTTTTTTGCAGTTTGAGAATATCTTCACATTAGAAACTTGAAACTCATAATATTTGAAAAGAAATAGGAGTTGACCAAGAAGTATTAGATGGTAATATTGGTTCTGATCAAAATTCAGCACTATCTTGAATTGGGTTATTTTTAGTGAGATTTAGCTTTAATTTCTTTATATTTTTTCTACTAATCACCAAACAATTGATAGGCTTTAGGTTTTTGATTTGCAGGTGAGGGATGAGGTTGATTATATAACATTGGCACTTTGTGTTGTTCATTTTAAGAAATAAGATTGCTATACTAATAGAGAAAGTTGGATTTTATTGATCTCAAAATTTCCCACGTTAGTACTTAGCATTTTTTTCTACAAATTCTATTTCTATCTTTTATTTGTTTGATGGAAAAAGTTTAGTTTTAGCACGTCAACTTGAATTCTTTATTTCCATGTTATATTTGTTCCTCGGTTATTTTTTTTTCAAACGGAATATATGTATATGTCTTACGTGTGCTTGCCCAATTAAAAATGTTAATAGTACTCACTCAACCAAAGAATGGATTGCCCATGAAAGGTTGAGTTGGGATATCGTTTAGATTTGAGTATGTTACGAAATATGCAACATATTGAGCAAGGGTTATCGGTGATGCCTCCGATTGGTAATTCTGGTATAATGATAGTTGAGCCTCAACAACCAATAAGAGAGAATCTTCCTGATGATGAGAGGACCATGTTTGCCACTTTCTCCAATGGTTATCCTCTGACGAAACATGAGCTGCTGAGCTTCTTTATGAGGTAAAACCTTAATTTTTCTTCTTCTTATTATTCCCATACATTTTTTTTTGTCAAATAAGTGCGTTGCTCTATTTACATTTTTTTAAATACTTTACACATCTGCCTTTTTATTAATTCGATTCAACCTTGGTTATTAAATTAATTAAAATGTTGGGTATGCTGGAAGATATTATCATGTTCTGTTAAGTAATACATTTTCATGGTAAATATAAGCTAGCTATCAATACAGACTTCGGTATTTTTCTCTTATGTTAATTTCACGTTGAACGTTTACTGAGGAGTTGTCCAATATGAATTAGCTAAGCTTTCGTTGTTGCTTGGGAATTATAAAAGAATGGATCAGAAAGCTAGGGGAAATAGTCATGTTGTCTTGAATGATTTTGAAATGATATTCCGTTTATCCATACATATATCATACAAAATTCTTTTCTAGTACAAACCCAGCTGACTTCAGAAGAAGATATATTTTATATAAATGTTAGTTGACTACCAAATATTAAATAGATGTCCAAACTGTATGGAAAATAACTGTGTTTTATTCCTTTTTAATCACTGAATGGGTTTGTTATATTTATAAACATGTTAAATATGAACTAAATCACATCAAATAATTGTTTTTGTTATTAAATGTGTTTTATTTCTCATTGATTAGTATATAAAATGCATTATGGTATGAATGGAGATATGTAATACATACCTTGATAGGTAATAAAATGATTTCATAATACACTGTGTATACATAACATACCTTGAAGTTGCCAAGATTATGCCAAGGCCACTGAGTAAATGGACCTGGTTTTGAAGCCATATTGTTATTTTTCCTATTGATATCATATTGTGAGGTATATTTATAGTTTTATACCAGTGACAGGTGTAATATTTCATTATAACTAAATAGGTTACTAGAACACTCAACAAATAGTTTTAATCCTATCACTCAGTACAGTTCATCATAAACTGATATTGTAGGTTAATGGTAAGTACTTCTTTGCTGTAATGAAGCCAATAAATGTGCAAGCAAGTTCTCGAAAGATACCCTTTTTGCAAGAAATCGAAGTATTGTTAACAATGCACTCATGATGAGTCATGTATAGTAATGTAACAATACTGATCCAACATTCTTTGTAGGATTATAGCATTTCTACTCCAGTCACAGTAATGTAACAACTTTGAGTAGATATTTTAATACTGGTAAATGGCCCATCGTTGCATAGACCCAAAGTACCCTTATATAAGCTTCTTTTTTATTTTATTAATATTGGATTATAAAAGAAACAACACTTGCTCCCAGACTACTTTTTCAACCTTAGTAGCTTTCAATTAAATTGCAACTGAATTATTTTTATTTATTAATATTTTTTATGCTATTGTTTTTCCCTTCTATAATAATTTTTGTTTATTAATAAAAAATTAAAGTAACCATTCAAATCCACTGACCCAGAAAAATAATATTGGGCTTCGATAGGTGTAACACTTTATCCATGTGATGAAATTATTGCATGAATAAAACAATATGGGAGAGTGACTTTCATCAATTGCTGATAGATGAGATTAGATGGGAAAATGTAATGTGGTTTGTGGTTTCTGTATTACGTTTTATATAGTGATAGGATTAAATATGAAATTTAATTTTTTGAACCCTTGTAACATTTCATGTGCGAACTGTTATTTAATGTCATTTTTTTTTAATAAATTCCTATTACTAACTGGTTCAATATAACCTTGGTTACGCTTTCCTTTGAATGCTTTAGTGGATGTTTCGTCGTACTGTAACCCAAGCAAAAACAGCTTTTTTTAGCGTTTGTCTTATTCTTGAACACTAAAAAGTGCAAACATTGTATCTATTTATGATAGGATTTATTTGTAGACTTATTATGGCTCACCCCATTGCTAGCAGGGTTAATACCCAGGCGACGACAGCTGAAGAAGCTGCAGAAGGCAGACTATCGTAGGTCCATGAACGATTGTGGTTGAGCCCAACAATAGCAGATCGACCGTGGCTTGGCATAAAGACTTCGTTGCCTTTGACTAGTGTATTTCCTTAGGGTATGTGTTTTGCGATAGAAAACTTTATCTTTCTTATGTATTTTTGTGTTGTATCCTATTTTGGAATGGTTATGTGAGAATGTTGTTTTGGTATTGTTTTAGTTGGTGATGTGAACGAATATTTTAGATTGTTTTATTTGGTATGTATTGTGTTTTGTTAGAATTATACAAATATTAATATTTATGAATGAATTTGATTCAGTTATGTATATTTATAGTTTTGCTAAATTATTAAATGGTGCATGCAATTATATTTTTGGGTTTAAATTGCAATTGATGTGGTTGTAATTAAAGTATATTACAACTGTGGAGGAGGTCGCAAAACATACTAAACTGCAACTGCGTATAACAGTTATAGTAGGGATAACTACAACGGTGGCCAAGTAGTTGTCATACCAACAGTTGTAAAATGGTTATTTGCAAGGGTAAGAAACAGTTGTAATATACAATATCACAACTGTTATATGCAACTAAAGAACACAGTTGTAAAAAATTGATAGTCTTTTACAACTTCTTAAAATACGACTGTGGTTCCACCGTTGTAATATATCTTTTACAACTGTGTTCCACCATTGTAATATGCCTCTTTTGTTGTAGTGCGAGTTATAAAAGTATTTTGATAAAGTATTATATAAAGGATATTTTGATCATTTTTCTTTCTAAATAATATAAAATGTTTAAATACTGTTTATTTATATACTACATGTTTTATTAGTAAATTATTAGTGTTGTAAATATTTTAGAAGTTATTTAAAACATATTTAAAGTAAATGATTATTGATTTATTAATAATGTTTGAAAATTATCTTGAGATAAATTAATAAATTTATGAATGATGGATTTAATGTTTTCAATAGTTTCTTTGTAAATATAAGTAATGATGTAAATAATTGTTTTCAAATAGTTTACATATATTTATAAAGATGTTATTAAAACATATAAATGATATTTATAAATGAAGCAAGAAATTTTGAAAATGAGTTTTGAAAAGTATTAAAGATAATTGATTTCAAAATGAAGCTTTCAAATGAATAATTCAAGTAAAATTTATATAAGTTTCTGTGAATGTACAATTTAAAGATATTATATAAATGGAAATATTGATTTGTGAAGTTTATTTATAATAATATACTTGACAAATAAATTTAAATCACTATTTTTGGAAGTATAGTTTGGAATATTTACTTAATTTCCAAGTACTAATAGTAAATTTATTGGTTTATTTACTGTTTGAAATTTTGTATTAAACCATAATAAATGTTTTTCCATGATTTGAATATTCATATTTTTAAAACAAGTGTGTAAAATTAGTTATGAAGATATGAAATTTTATACTTCGATTTAGAAATTTAATGTAAGATTTGAAGTATACTATTAGTTCAATTTAATAAAATTGAGTTTATACTTATATTTTAGAAAAAAAATACGAGTCTAATAAATTATCGGATTTAAGGAACTTTATTTTAAAACTTAATATAATGTTTTGATATAAATTTCTAACATTGTTTTAGACTTTTGAAAAATCTTTTCATAATGCTAGGAGGATGTTTTAAATATCTCTTATATTTTTACTAAGTGATTGATCTTTGTATAAATAAGTGAATGGAAATCAATTCAAAACTAAATGAAATTTATATGATTTGAATTGACAGTTTGAACTAACAAATTTGAATTGATGACTATTTATTTATTTAATAAATTGGATTAAACCAAATTATTGAATATTAATTAATTTAGATTGAAATTTATTTGGTTTAAATTAACCGTCTTACTTGTTTTTCTGTAACGACCCGTAAATTTTAACTGTTTTAATAACGTAATTAGTTGAAATTTTGTGAAATTTTAAACGATAAAATTTTGAAATAAAATTTTGATATTTGGAATGCGTCTAATTAATCATAGCAACTGGTAAATTTTCATCTAAAAATATGAAAGTTTATTTTCGTGTGTAATTCTATTTTAATTTAAATCAGTTAGGGATTAATGAAAATAAAATGTTTTCGAAACCTGAATATTTTTACATAGAAAAATTCTAAATCATCATCTGAGCAAGACATCATTTTTTATTTTTCCAAATTCGGACTTCTTTAGCTCCGTCGATCTTATTTTTCTGCGTTTTTGTTGCATTTTCCGCTAGTAGAAAATTCGAATTTTTATAATTCAATCATACCACTAATATCTATATGCCGTTTTGATCATCTCGTCGTGCTGATCTCTACGGTATATTTAATTCTGTGTTTTGAGGTCCGGTACGCGACGGAAATAATAAAATGTTCGTTGTAACGGTACCATAATTTTTGAATTTACTGCTTCTTTTGGTTTCAAAATATTGAAACGTACTGCAAACACAAAAAATTAATTGCCATTAATTTTCAGCTGAATCAATGGACGTGACCGTTGCCATTACCCTGACTTTTGCTTATATTCACATACCTTTCCACTGTTCCACTTGAAACAAATATAATTAGAAAATATGTGTCCCTGTAGCTTGCTTGTACCATTCCTCATTTCTTTGGATCCTGCTTTCTTTTTTTTACCTGTAGCCGACTGCTCTTCTCCCCTTCCCCAACCTTCTTTCGTTCTCTTTTCCCCCCCTGTTCTAGCATCTCCGCGTTCGGCCTCCCCTGTCCACTCGCCTCAGCCACCGCCGCCATATCCTCCTAGGCGACCAACAACTTCCGAACTCATCACCCACCGCACTTTGCCCCGACCCCACTTTCCATTGGCCGCAGGCTTCATCGCATAGCCGAACTCCGCCGTGCACTGCCTCCGCCTCGCGTAGCCACTACTCGCACTTTTCCCAAATCTCTGATAGCCGAGAATCTTCCCAAATCAACCTCGGCCACAACCCTTAGCTCGGTCTTCAACCACCCGAAGGCCTGTCTCCTCTCTAATATATATGGTATTTTATATTTATATTATGTCAGTATTTATATAGTAGTGTTGCTGGTACATATTTTGTTAAGATTCAGATTTGTATATGAAATGTTTACCTCAGTTTATTTATAGTTAAGTATATATAACAATTTCGTATTTTTTTGAATATTTAGTTTTAGTAAATACATACATATGTCTATATTGCAGTTATAAGTGTTGATCAGCCTATGAAGTATATGCAGTGATTTTGTAGTGGTTTAAATATGATACATATAGATTTTGATTCTTATTTTATCTGTTATAAGGGTTATAAGGTTTATATAAAAAGTTATGATCAATCTGTTTGTATATATTTGGGCTTCTACTGGTTATAAAACATTAGTTGATATGATGTATGGTTTTATATAAGTTATATACTAGCTAGTTAATTTATATATAAAAATGTTTATATGTTAGTGTTTCTATATATCTGTAAGTACTTACAATATAAAATATTATATTTTTGCATAAAGGAAGTACATATATTTTAGTCCAGATGTTAGTTTTATGTATTCTGTTTGATATATATATGGATTTATGCAAGTTTAGATATGTATTAGTATATATACATAGTAGTGTCACATAATACATTTAAAACTAGTTGAGTATAATCAGTTGTTAAGATGTATGTACCACTACTTGATCTTAAAATAAATATATGGTTCATATATTTGGTTAGCTGTTGAATATGTACATAAACTTTTATATTTTTATAGATGTGATAACGATAGTTCTCATATATATAGATTCAAAATATAATTGCATAGTGTTAGTATATATATATGTTATATCTCGGATATATATAGTATATGTTTTGTAATCTGCTGTTTATATATGCATTATAATCTGTTGTATGTATTTTAAAGTCAGGTCAGTTTATATTTTTGTTGTTTGTATATAAATTTATATATATAATTTAATATGTGTTTGAAATTCAAAATATGATTTTATATAAAGAGTTATTTATAGTTATATATATAAATATAAATTCACTTATCAATCATCTTCTTCGATCCAGTTCTAATTTGATTTCGTCAATTCCTTGTCATCAGCTCTGATAGTCAAACTTGTGTCCATTGTGCTTGCTTTGGAATTCGGGCTTGGATTTGTAACCCGTCGTGTAGTCTATCTCCTCTAGCCTCGAAAGGTGAGCATTCACTCATGATTAATGTTCTTATATTTATTAAGTTTGATTTCAATTGAAACGACAATTGAAATATGCTGCTGTTAGTTATTTATATTGCTATATCTATGCCATCATCTGTATCTGTTCACCTGTGACACCGACACCATTATCTGTTATTTATATTGATATATATGTGCCATCATCTGTATATGTTCACCTGTGACATCTAACACCCTTATCGGTTATTTATCACTGATGATTTATGCCTATTACTATTGTTATATTATTATCATATCTGTTATCACTCTGCAAGTTCCCTGTTAATATAGAATTCACTATGGGTTGAAATGATACATACCTGAACGATCGGTAGAATAGGACTAAATCGTTATGGGTTGAAATGATAAACCCAAGCGATTTTCATTTGAATTGAATTTGGGGTTACGGGTTGAAAAGATATATACCCGTATATATATTTAAATTACGGATTGAAATGATAAATATCTGTATCACTTGACCATTGGGTAGAAAATTATATACAGACACCGTTGGTCTATATATAAATATTTGAAAAATGATTTCTATAGTTTTGAAGGAAATATATGGTTGTAATGAATATTGATTTTTATGATCTAATAAAGTTGATTTAATAAAGTCGATTTAATCAATATAAAATAATGTTTAAGTATTTATGTAAATTTATATTTTCAAATATAGAGTTTATAATGATTCAGGTTGGAAAGATAAATTGAAATTGATTTGAAATTATATTTATTTAAGAATTTTACTTAAATAAGGTTGATTTGAAATTTATTAAATTTGAAAATTGAAAGATATGTTTTATAACTTGAATTTGATTAAATGTGACTTAAATGAATATTTCAAACTTATATAAATTTAAATGGGATATTTTGTTTATTTAAATTTTTAAATTGAAGTCGTATTTAGATGTATTGAAATGATTAAAGAAATATCTCAGAAACAAAATGTAATGAAATTAAATTGAGATATAAATGGAATTATCAAATTTAGTTTTGAAATGTGAATATTTAAAGCTTTGAAATATATTGAAGTTGAAATGGCTTATTTTGTGGTTCAAATATGTATTTGAAATTGATAATTTGAAATGGTTTATTGAGAAGCTGAATCGAATTGAAATTGATGATTTGAGATTTGATTAAATTTGAATTTTGGAATTCGAGTTTATGAGAATTGATTTGTGAAATTTGAGGAAGCTATTTTTATATAAAGTATTTTAAACTATATCTAAAACTATTTATATTTTACTTTATAAATTTTAATATAAATTATTTTAATATAAATCGTTTTCAATATAAATTATTTTATTATAAACTATTTTAACTTATAACTATTTTACATAAACTATTTTATTGTATAAACTATTTTTCTATAAATACAAATTTTAATATCTAAACTGTTTAAGAGGAAAGTGTTAGGATTCCAAAATGTTATAATTTCAAGCTATGATTTCGAAGTGTTATGAATTTCAAGGTTTTGATTTCCAAAGTGTTTTCATTTTAAAAGACTTATGATTTCGAAAGCGATATAACTTTGGAAAGTGATATGATTTTGGAAATGGATTTATTTGAAGTGGAAGTGATATCGTATTGATATGGTTTTGAAATGGCAATGATATTTCGGTTTGAAATATAAACTATTTTGAAAGTTTACTAAATGACCATTGGTGTAATTAATACGTAGTTATTAAAGAGACCGGGATCAGATATGGACATACTCTCTGTCGATACCGAAAACCACTTTAATAACTAATATACGCGGAGTGTTGATCCAGAACGAAGTGGATGGTTTTGATGAACGCGTTGACTGAAGAAAGAGAACGATTTTGGATGACCCCTGACATGACTAAAACAGGAGCCCTGCCGGGCCATTGAGGTTCGCCACCTCTAGCGGACACACTTCTTCGTTACCATATCTATTACTTTTGTGATTCGATTTGGGTGCACCCCTCGATTATGGGAGTGTTGTTTCGCGGTGTTGGGGTAGTAGCTGCTATGCCCAACATCAGTCCGGATGATGCAACTACTAGTATCCTAGTTGGTATCGCCTCATGTACCTTGTCATACTGTTTATCCTATCGCGACCACTGCGATTTGTTTTGTGTTATACCTATGGGGTACCCTCTGATAACCACTAGTTTACGGTGGGGCTTACGGTGCTGTATAGACCATGACATGGTAAAAATGTGATAAGGGTGGAATGGGCCATGACTTAACGCTATTTTGATATCGTACATTACAGATTAGACATTATCTAATTAGCGTACACTACTACATAGTAGATAGTTTAACGGATCCTTAGAGGATGGTTATCCCAAACATCCTTTGAGTTACTTGTATTTCAGTTGATATTTCACTTGAGTTGGATTTATTGATATAAGAATGTTAATCCTGACTCGAGTATTTTGTGTTTTTTACGCTCCGGTCAGACTGAGTGTACCAGTATTCGAGACTCACCTTTGGAGTTGGAGCTTCGCTTGGAGATCCAGCTATCTATCGATTCTACTATCAGTTATCCAGTTGATTCCAGTGATGTATTCAGATCTTGTATTTGACTATTGTATTGAGATATCTATGTATTCGAGACTTCTGTTGTATCTTGTTTAACTCTGTTATATATAGTAGCTTCATGAACTACTATTCTTTTGTTTCCGCTGCATTATTGTTATATTACTCTGTGTCTGTGATCTATGATTATTTTATTTACTGTATATGCTGAGTTTTGCCAATTTAAATTAACAATCTATTGTTTTGAATTATTCAAGTCTGACATGTGTGGATTTATTGTCGATTTGAATGATCCAAAATAGTGGGTCGTTACAGTTGGTATCAGAGCTCTGGTTTTAGGCAAAACTCAGCATATAGAGTAAATTAAATTACAGAATCACGTTCGTTCGAGCTTGAATTCCTTCTTCTTTGACTCGGTTTCTTTGAATTTTGGAACGATCCCTTCGGTTCCAAAGTCCATTCGTGTCTCCTCTATTCGTGTCTTTTTAATTCTGGAGTATCCCATAACTCCACTTCGAATGATCTCTATAATAAATCGGCGGTCTCGCCAATATCTGAATAATTTGTAAAAGGGTGAAACTCCTGTACAACCAGCATTAATTCACCGAAGATTTCTGTATCCTTGGTTTATGATGCTGTTATCTTTTGCTATACCCGAATTCTATCTCTGGCGATCGAATGTCGATTTGTCACAGAATTCTACATCGAATTTATTCTTGGAATCACGGTTGACCCGGTTAAGGTTACCCGCGATTTATATAAGTTTGTCCATCTTCTGTTTGAAAACTCAATTATCTTATCTCCCTATCGAGTCTAGCTTTTAGTTGAATTCTTTTAGTTAGAGTTTCTCTAATCTGAATCTCTATCTTTGTTTTGCAATCCATGCGAGGATATCCGAGTGAGGGAGTGTATTCGCAATTAACATAAAATATTTTATGTTTATAGTGTGTTGTTTGAGTTGTGGATGTTGGTTTGGATTTTCGATCGATTCGTCTGATCAACGCTATCGATAGGATTTCCAAAACACTTGAACAGAGCAAACTTACACAATATTGATTTCAAATTTGGTAAATGAAATAATTTTGTATGATTATATTATAAATATATAAGTAAAATTTTCTGAAAAAAAAGAGGTTAATTAATTGGTTGTTTGAAATGATAATATTTGATTATCATTTACTGTTCTAAATGAATTTATAAACATGGTTTATAAATTGATTTGGAATTGAAATAACTTTTAAAAAGCAGGAATTAGAGAATTTAATTTCCAGTGATTTCAAGCTTTGGTTTTTAAACTTTTAAAATGTATATTATTGAAGGTATTTTCAAATAGAAACCATTTTCAAAGAATTTTAAAATGTTGAAATCAGTGCTCTTCTCCTTGTCGTTGGAAAATAATTTCGGTGATGGCGGCCGCATCATCGACATTCATTTTTGAGTTTCGAAGTGGAGAGACAATGCTGTAGCTTTGCTACGTTTTGTTTTAGGAAAAATTTTGATTTGAATTTCTTAAGTATGACTTGATTTATATATATATATATATATGGGTATATTATTTTAAATTTAACTTTATTTAATATATATAGTATATACATAATTATCACTAAAGGGTTTGAAATTAAACAGAAATTTAATTCTTAAAATTATGTTAAAGGATGTTTTCAATTAAATAAAACTAAATTTTGAATAAGTATTTAAACTTGAAATAAATTGAATTTGAAAATTTTATTTGTATAGTACTAAATTGCATTTCAATATAACTTACCTAAATTATTCAGAAGTTAAAATGTAATTGGGTAATATACAATATAAAATGATTTTATAAATAAAATTTGAGTGTTTATAATAAATGTTATACACTTAGATTTTAATTATAAAAAAAATGCTAATAAAGATGATAGAATAATAAGTTAATTGAATGAGATGAATATAATAAATTTTGTTTTGAAAGAAATAAAAAATTAAAATTAGATCAACTTATGGAAATACTTTGAATTTAAAATAAATTATTGAATATAAATTAATTTAAATTGAAATTTATATGGTTTAAATTAATTTATATGGTTTAAATATATGTGATAAGAAATATTAAGCGAAATAAACTTAATAATAATTTGGAATAAAATAATTAAATTTGTTGAATAAAATATGAGTACAATAAATGATTATACAAATTGATGATTTAGAAATTGTTAACTGAGGATGACTAGATAATAAGATAATGAATTTAGAAATAGATAGATTGATTTAACTTAAGTGAAACCAAGTGGATTAAACCAAATTGTTAAATATTAATTAGTTTAATTTGAAATTATATGGTTTAAATTAATTGTTTTACTTGTATTCCAATCTATTTTTTTTTCTGGTTGTTTCTATTCTCCTACCTCCTTCCTTTTCGGGGACGAAAAGTTTTGAGTGGGGGAGAGTGTAACGACCCATAAATTTTAACTGTTTTAATAACGTAATTAGTTGAAATTATGTGAAATTTTAAACGATAAAATTTTGAAATAAAATTTTGATATTTGGAATGCGTCTAATTAATCATAGCAACTGGTAAATTTTCATCTAAAAATATGAAAGTTTATTTTCGTGTGTAATTCTATTTTAATTTAAATCAGTTAGGGATTAATGAAAATAAAATGTTTTCGAAACCTGAATATTTTTACATAGAAAAATTCTAAATCATCTTCTGAGCAAGACGTCATTTTTCATTTTTCCAAATTCGGACTTCTTTAGCTCCGTCGATCTTATTTTTCTGCGTTTTTGCTGCATTTTCCGCTAGTAGAAAATTCGAATTTTTATAATTCAATCATACCACTAATATCTGTATACCGTTTTGACAATCTCGTCGTGCTGATCTCATCGGTATATTTAATTCTGTGTTTTGAGGTTTGGTACGCGACGAAAACAATAAAATGTTCGTTGTAACGGTACCATAATTTTTGACTTTACTGCTTCCTTCGGTTTCAAAATATTGAAACGTACTGCAAACACAAAAAATTAATTGCCATTAATTTTCAGCTGAATCAATGGACGTGACCGTTGCCATTACCCTGACTTTTGCTTATATTCACATACCTTTCCACTGTTCCACTTGAAACAAATATAATTAGAAAATATGTGTCCCTATAGCTTGCTTGTACTATTCCTCATTTCTTTGGATCCTGCTTTCTTTTTTTTACCTATAGCCGGCTGCTCTTCTCCCCTTCCCCAACCTTCTTTCGTTCTCTTTTCCCCCTCTATTCTAGCATCTCCGCGTTCGGCCTCCCCTGTCCACTCCCCTCAGCCACCGCCGCCACCGCCGCCATATCCTCCTAGGCGACCAACAACTTCCGAACCCATCACCCACCGCACTTTGCTCCGACCCCACTTTCCATTGGCCGCAGGCTTCATCGCATAGCCGAACTCCGCCGTGCACTGCCTCCGCCTCGCGTAGCCACTACTCGCTCTTTTCCCAAATCTCTGATAGCCGAGCATCTTCCCAAATCAACCTCGGCCACAACCCTTAGCTCGGTCTTCAACCACCCGAAGGCCTGTCTCCTCTCTAATATATATGGTATTTTATATTTATATTATGTCAGTATTTATATAGTAGTGTTGCTGGTACATATTTTGTTAGGATTCAGATTTGTATATGAAATGTTTATCTCAGTTTATTTATAGTTAAGTATATATAGCAATTTCGTATTTTTTTTGAATATTTAGTTATAGTAAATATATACATATGTCTATATTGCAGTTATAAGTGTTGATCGGCCTATGAAGTATATGCAGTGATTTTGTAGTGGTTTAAATATGATACATATAGATTTTGATTCTTATTTTATCTGTTATAAGGGTTATAAGGTTTATATAAAAAGTTATGATCAATCTGTTTGTATATATTTGGGCTTCTACTGGTTATAAAACATTAGTTAATATGATGTATGTTTTTATATAAGTTATATACTAGCTAGTTAATTTATATATAAGAATGTTTATGTGTTAGTGTTTCTATATATCTGTAAGTACTTACAATATAAAATATTATATTTTTGCATAAAGGAAGTACATATATTTTAGTCCAGATGTTAGTTTTATGTATTCTGTTTGATATATATATGGATTTATGCAAGTTTAGATATGTATTAGTATATATACATAGTAGTGTCACATAATACATTTAAAACTAGTTGAGTATAATCAGTTGTTAAGATGTATGTACCACTACTTGATCTTAAAATAAATATATGGTTCATATATTTGGTTAGCTATTGAATATGTACATAAACTTTTATATTTTTATAGATGTGATAACGATAGTTCTCATATATATAGATTCAAAATATAATTGCATAGTGTTAGTATATATATATGTTATATCTCGGATATATATAGTATATGTTTTGTAATCTGCTGTTTATAAATGCATTATAATCTGTTGTATGTATTATAAAGTCAGGTCAGTTTATATTTTTGTTGTTTGTATATAAATTTATATATATAATTTAATATGTGTTTGAAATTCAAAATATGATTTTATATAAAGAGTTATTTATAGTTATATATATGAATATAAATTCACTTATCAATCATCTTCTTCGATCCAGTTCTAATTCGATTTCGTCAATTCCTTGTCATCAGCTCTAATAGTCAAACTCGTGTCCATTGTGCTTGCTTTGGAATTCGGGCTTGGATTTGTAACCCGTCGTGTAGTCTATCTCCTCTAGCCTCGCAAGGTGAGCAATCAATCACGATTAATGTTCTTATATTTATTAAATTTAATTTCAATTGAAACGACAATTGAAATATGCTGCTGTTAGTTATTTATATTGCTATATCTATGCCATCATCTGTATCTGTTCACCTGTGACACCGACACCATTATCTGTTATTTATATTGATATATATATATATATATATGCCATCATCTGTATTTGTTCACCTGTGACACCGACACCATTATCTGTTATTTATATTGATATATATATATGCCATCATCTGTATCTGTTCACCTGTGACATCTGACACACTTATCGGTTATTTATCACTGATGATATATGCCTATTACAGTTGTTATATTATTATCATATCTGTTATCACTCTGCAAGTTCCTTGTTTATATAGAATTCACTTTGGGTTGAAACGATACATACCCGAACGATCTGTAGAATAGGAGAAAATCGTTATGGGTTGAAATGATAAACCCAAGCGATTTTCATTTGAATTTAATTTGGGGTTACGGGTTGAAAAGATATATACCCGTATATATATTTAAATTACGGATTGAAATGATAAATATCCGTATCACTTGACCATTGGGTAGAAAATTATATACAAACACCGTTGGTCTATATATAAATATTTGAAAAATGATTTCTATAGTTTTGAAGGAAATATATGGTTGTAATAAATATTGATTTTTAAGATCTAATAAAGTTGATTTAATAAAGTCGATTTAATCAATATAAAATAATGTTTAAGTATTTATGTAAATTTATATTTTCAAATATAGAGTTTATAATGATTCAGGTTGGAAAGATAAATTGAAATTGATTTGAAATTATATTTATTTAAGAATTTTACTTAAATAAGGTTGATTTGAAATTTATTAAATTTGAAAATTGAAAGATATGTTTTATAACTTGAATTTGATTAAAAGTGACTTAAATGAATATTTCAAACTTATATAAATTTAAATGGGATATTTTGTTTATTTAAAATTTTAAATTGAAGTCGTATTTAGATGTATTGAAATGATTAAAGAAATATCTCAGAAACAAAATGTAATGAAATTAAATTGAGATCTAAATGGAATTATCAAATTTAGTTTTGAAATGTGAATATTTAAAGCTTTGAAATATATTTAAATTGAAATGGCTTATTTTGTGGTTCAAATATGTATTTGAAATTGATAATTTGAAATGGTTTATTGAGAAGCTGAATCGAATTGAAATTGATGATTTGAGATTTGATTAAATTTGAATTTTGGAATTCGAGTTTATGAGAATTGATTTGTGAAATTTGAGGAAGCTATTTTTATATAAAGTATTTTAAACTATATCTAAAACTATTTATATTTTACTTTATAAATTTTAATATAATTTTTTTAATATAAATCATTTTCAATATAAATTATTTTATTATAAACTATTTTAACTTATAACTATTTTATATAAACTATTTTATTGTATAAACTATTTTTCTATAAATACAAATTTTAATATCTAAACTGTTTAAGAGGAAAGTGTTAGGATTCCAAAATGTTATGATTTCAAGCTATGATTTCGAAGTGTTATGAATTTCAAGGTTTTGATTTCCAAAGTGTTTTCATTTTAAAAGACTTATGATTTCGAAAGCGATATAACTTTGGAAAGTGATATGATTTTGGAAATGGATTTATTTGAAGTGGAAGTGATATCGTATTGATATGGTTTTGAAATGGCAATGATATTTCGATTAGAAATATAAACTATTTTGAAAGTTTACTAAATGACCATCGGTGTAATTAATACGTAGTTATTAAAGAGACCGGGATCGGATATGGACATACTCTCTGTCGATACTGAAAACCACTTTAATAACTAATATACGTAGAGTGTTGATCCAGAACGAAGTGGATGGTTTTGATGAACGCGTTGACTGAAGAAAGAGAACGATTTTGGATGACCCCTGACATGACTAAAACAGGAGGCCTGCTGGGCCATTGAGGTTCGCCACCTCTAGCGGACACACTTCTTCGTTACCATATCTATTACTTTTGTGATTCGATTTGGGTGCACCCTCGATTATGGGAGTGTTGTTTCGCGGTGTTGGGGTAGTAGCTGCTATGCCCAACATCAGTCCGGATGACGCAACTACTAGTATCCTAGTTGGTATCGCCTCATGTACCTTGTCATACTGTTTATCCTATCGCGACCACTACGATTTGTTTTGTGTTATACCTATGGGGTACCCTCTGATAACCACTAGTTTACGGTGGGGCTTACGGTGCTGTATAGACTATGACATGGTAAAAATGTGTTAAGGGTGGAATGGGCCATGACTTAACGCTATTTTGATATCGTACATTACTGATTAGACATTATCTACTTAGCGTACACTACTACATAGTAGATAGTTTAACGGATCCTTAGAGGATGGTTATCCCAAACATCCTTTGAGTTACTTGTATTTCAGTTGATATTTCACTTGAGTTGGATTTATTGATATAAGAATGTTAATCCTGACTCGAGTGTTTTGTGTTTTTTTTACGCTCGGGTCAGACTGAGTGTATCAGTATTCGAGACTCACCTTTGGAGTTGGAGCTTCGCTTGGAGATCCAGCTATCTATCGATTCTACTATTAGTTATTCAGTTGATTCCAGTGATGTATTCAGATCTTGTATTTGACTATTGTATTAAGATATCTATGTATTCGAGACTTCTGTTGTATCTTGTTTAACTCTGTTATATATATAGTAGCTTCATGAACTACTATTCTTTTGTTTCCGCTGCATTATTGTTATATTACTCTGTGTCTGTGATCTGTGATTATTTTATTTACTGTATATGCTGAGTTTTGCCAATTTAAATTAACAATCTATTGTTTTGAATTATTCAAGTCCGACATGTGTGGATTTATTGTCGATTTGAATGGTCCAAAATTGTGGGTCATTATATTTTCAATCTAATTTTTCTTCTGGTTGTTTCTATTCTCCTACCTCTTTCCTTTTCGGGGACGAAAAGTTCTGAGTGGGGGAGAGTGTAACGACCCATAAAATTCAACAATTTTATTAACGTATTTAACTGAATTTTTGTGAAATTTTAAATAATTGAATTTGAAAATAAAAAAAACTTGATATTTGAAATACGTCTACCTAAACATAGCAAATGGTAAATTTTCATTTGATAATATGGAAGTTTATTTTATTGGGTAATTTTATTTCAATTCAAATCAGTTAATATTTGATGATAATTAAATGTTTTTCAAACCAGAATATTTTTACATAATAAATTTGTAAATCATCTTCTGAATGCGACGTCATCTTCCGTTTTTTCAAATTTGAAATGCTATTGCTCCGTTTATCTTATTTTCGGCAAATTAGCAACATTTTCAGTACCGATTATCGACTTTTGATCGGATGATCGTACCACTGATATCTGTATACCGTTTTGATCGTCTCATCGCGCTGATCTCTGCGGTATATTAACTTCTGTATTTTGGAGTCCGGTGTGTGGTGCGATCGGCGAAACGCCCAGCGTATCGGTTCCGCAACCGGGTCTTTTTGGTTTCCTGCCCCTTCATTTTCCCGTGCACTCAATAGCCATTTACGTTTTGACTATTTCTATTCCCTATGATACAAATATTCATCTGTTCGTTTGCTAGTACCTTCTGTTCATTTTCATTTGCCTTACTTTCAAAGAAATTTTTTTTATACGAAATAAAAATTATAACCATTTTTCCACTGTAGCTCAGCACCCACCATGGCCCCTCACAACTGCCTGTTCCCCTCCCTCCTCCACGTCTTCCTATGCAACCTAGCACCCACATCCAAACGCATGTCCCTACGTGCAGCCAACAGCCGAGATTTGCAAACCCAAGCAACTCGACCTGAACCTTTCAGCCCTCCATCTCACCCATTTCCGCGGCTATGCCTCACCTCCAAGTTGCCGAACCCACCCCATGCCCAGCCTGCGTGCATCCCCTCCTCTGACTTGTGCCGCTCGCACTTCCGCCACCCAGCCTCGACCACCAAGCCTTCATCCACCTTCCTCCTCCTCTGCCTTGCTGAGCTCTTCAAGCTTCTTTTTTTTGTAAGTATATAGAAGTTTAAAAAAAAACTATAGTTTACAGTATATATATTTAATCTACTATGTTATATATTAGCATATATATGTTTAAAATTTAAAGAATATATGCATGTAGGTCATATACTAGTGATTGTTAGTATGCAGGTCTGTATATGCTTATAACATATATTTGTTTATATGTCTAGTTTACAAA
This sequence comes from Allium fistulosum, assembly GCA_030737815.1. NCBI lineage: Eukaryota > Viridiplantae > Streptophyta > Magnoliopsida > Asparagales > Amaryllidaceae > Allium > Allium fistulosum. Next base: position 246,118,971 of record CM060902.1, read on the forward strand.
AACCTTTGTCGCATGCATATCATCATATTTTTCACAAACATATTTTATAATAGTATAATAATATATTCGGTTGGATCTTTAATAAAAAAAACTATAACTTGTAGACTGATGATGTTGTCCTTTTGCTTTATAAAGTACTATTTTATACAATTATAAGTTGACTGCTAGCTCTATTCTTATATATAAAGTAAGTAAGGATATAAAGTATGTTGTAGGCTTATATATATATATATATATATATATATATATATATTTCCTAGTACATATAGATGTTCGCATACGTAAGTATTTTTAATATATTGTATAGATCTATATTTGATTTCAGAATGTTTAAAGATTTTAAAATATAATATATATATATATATATTTGTTTTAACAATTTTAACTTTTTAATTTGTATGCCTATAAATATATAACACTGTTATGTGGTGGACGAGACGGTATTAAAAGTAATATTATATACATATTACATTATAAAGAAGCGGCTACTGTTTTGTTTTTTTATATGAAGTGAGTCTATACAAGTCACAAAATCTGTAGCTTATATATGTTTTTAAGTATGTAAATTTTATATTAGTTTTATACATGATCTGGTTGCTTTTGTGTAGGTAAATGTAGCAGTTTGTGTATAGGTTATAAAGATAACAATATATATATATAAAAGTGTATATTTTATTATAAATTTATTTTATTTAATATTCGTCTTAAAAAAATATTATTGATTTTAGTAAATAATAATCATAGTATGGTACACATTTTGTCTTGTTATATCTAGCTGATTCTTTGATTTATGATTTTTATTATCAGCTCTATTCGTCGAATTCATGCCAATTTTGCTCTGCTTGACTCAATTTCAGTGTCCGTATCAGTGTGTGTATCCGTGTCATCTTCTGTTATCTTTAGCCTCGAAAGGTGAGCAATCACTCACGATTAACGTTCTTATATTTATTAAATTTGATTTCAATTGAAACGGAAATTGAAATATGCTGCTGCTAGTTATTTACATTTATATATATATATATATACCATTATCTGTATCTGTTCAGCTGTGACATCTGACACCATTACCTATTATTTATATTGATGATATATGCCTGTTACTGATTATTATATTGTTATCATAACTGTTCTCACTCTGCAAGTTCCATGTTAGTATAGAATTCCCTATGGGTTGAAATGATACATACCCGAACGATCTTTAGAATAGGAGAAAATCGTTATAGGTTGAAATGATAAACCCATGCGATTTTCATTTGAATTGAATTTGGGATTGCTGGTTGAAATGATATATATACCCGTATATATTTAAATCACTGGTTGAAATGATAAATATCCATAACACTTGACCATAGGATAGAAAATTATATACAGACACCTTTGGTCTATATATATTTTTGAAATGATTTTTCAAAGGTTTAAAGAGAGATATATATATATATATATATATGGTTTTATATATATATTGATTTTAAATTATGTATAAATTATTTATTATAAAATATGTTTAATAATAAGATTTAATTTAATAAAGTTTGATTTATTTAATAAGTAGTATGCTTAAGTATTTATTAAAAATATATTCTAAAATAGATTTTTATAAGTTAAAGTTGGGAAGATAAATCTGAATTTATTTGAAATGTGTAAATTTATTTAATTAAATAGATTTGGAACTTATTGAATTTGAGATGTTTGAAAGGATATGATTTTATAACTTGATTTTTGTGTAAGGTGATTAAATGAATATTTCAAGTTTAAATAAATTGAAGAAATATTTAGTGATTTGAAATTTGGGGTTTCATTAAATGATATTGTATTTTATTAGTGAATATTTCAAAGCTAAATAATATTAAAGTGAATTTGATATATATATGAAATTATCGAATTTAGTTTTGAAAATGTTGAATATTTAAAGCTTTGAAATATATTGAAACTGAAATGGTTTATTTTGTGATTTAAATCTGTATTTGAAATCGATATAATTTAAATTGGTTTATTGAAACAGAATTGAATTGGAATTGATGAATTTAGAGTGAATTAAATTTGAATTTTGGAATTTGAGTTGCTTTGAATCGATTTGTGAAATTTGAGGAAGCTATTTTATAAAGTATTTTTTTGAATTTTAGACTGTTTATATATTTTACTTTATAAACTATTTTATTATAAACTATTTTAATATAAATCATTTTAATATAAACTATTTTAATATAAACTATTTTAATTTATAAACTATTTTATTATATATATTCTATTATTAATATCTAAACTGTTCAAGTGGTAAGTTATGATTTCAAAGTTATAAATTTCGAAGTTGTGTTTTCAAAGTGTTATGATTTCCAAAGTATTATAAATTCTAAATTTAGAATGTCGAAAGTGTTATAACTTTGAAAGTGTTATTGATTTGGAAATAGATAAATTTGAAGTGAAGAATGATATTGTTTTGATATGGTTTTTGAATGGATATGATATTTTGGTTCAGAAGTATAAATTATTTTGAAATGACCACGGTGTTAATAGCATATATTACTACATAGTAGGTAGTTTAACGGATCCTTAGAGGATGGTTATCCCAAACATCCTTTAAGTTACTGTATTTCAGTTGATATTTCACTTGAGTTGGATTTATTAATATAAGAATGTTAATCCTGACTCGAGTGTTTTGTGTTTTGCTTTACGCTCGGGTCAGACAGAGTGGCTCAGTGTTCGAGACTCACCTTTGGAGTTGGAGCTTCGCTTGGAGATCCAACTATATCTGTTCAGTTTTCGGTGATTCAATTGACTCCAGAGATATATTCTGATCTTGTATTTGATTATTGTATTGAGACTTCTTTGTATTCCAGACTTCTGTTGTATTCTTATTAACTCTGTTATATATATAGTAGCTTCACGAACTACTATTCTTTTGTTTCCGTTGCTTATTGTTATATTACTCTCTGTGTGTGATTCTATGATTATTTTATTTACTGTATATGCTGAGTTTTGCCAAATATAAATTAACAATATGATATTTTGAGCAATTCAAGTCCGACATGTGCGGATGCGAATGGTTGAAAATATCAGGATGTCACACTAGTGCTCAGACATCCACAATGTACCACCCGGTGCGTACCTTGAGGACTACATGTAATCGTTCTGTCTACTCCCTGAATTACACCAACAAGGCCTACCTTGTACGGAACTCGGTCAGGGATTTTCTATATCTGTAAAGGTCCGCTTCGTTAGGCCTATAATACAGATATTCTACTTGGTCTGTCTCTTTTCTCATCATGGCTATGGCCCCACACAGCCTCCCTCAACTAATCGAAAGACCTTTCAAGAGCTAAGTGGTTGTGCCCTACTGCAAACAATCTAAACATCCAATTGGCTGTGCCCCTCATCCAATGTCTAGATAGTGAAAGAATCATTGGCCTGTTGGTTTAACCGTAGTCTTTCTCGAACTCGCTCTGACTGATGATGGCTAATATCCGCATGCAACTATCCTTATGGGTCCTACGCACTGTAACCTACTCGAAAACTAGAGTACGGTGTCATACGAATATCCTACACCAACATCAACCTTTTGACTGCCTACAAAGGTCCGCTTCGTTAGGCCTGCAATGCAAAAGCAGTCAAGGCATACTCTCTTAATGGAACACCTACAAACCTGCCTCTGGGGGTGCAGCTTCGTTAGGCCTACCCCAAAGGGCCATCCTAGAGTATCCTTGCGTCCTGTTGAAGTCTCGTACTTCCTTCTAGCCCAAAATAACTAAGTTGGACGTGCTCTTTCTATACTAAAAATCTGCGATGAACTGTTTTGTTAGGCTCTTTATCCAGATTCCAAACGCACCTTACCATTTTATTAGAACTTATGTCTAATCTTTTATTATGCATTTAGTTTACTTTTCTTATATTGTTGGCTACTTATTTACCCTAATCAGCATACCCAGCCACACCCATGGGTGGGACCATCGGTCCTAGACCTGAAAGGGAATGCTGCCGGTACGGGCCACTTCTATTATTTTTGCTTATTAACTTAATTCAAGATCTAAGTTTGATAAAATAAGCCTCTTCTATTTCTTTATTTTTAATTATAACCTACGTGTTACAATTATACTTGCAATTGTCTCTTTTATATTCTTTTCTTTCTTTTATAATCTACATGTTATAAATGTAATTGCAAGTGTCTCTGTTCTATTCTAGTCTGTCTTCTTTTATTATGATACTAAATTTTCTTTAGTTCTCTTATATTATATAACAGTCTTAACTTGGGACTACGTCCAATTGTCATAATTTTCTTATCATAATAACTGCTTTACTTTTTACTCTACTATCTGCGCTTTATCATAATAACTGCTTTACTTTTTACTCTACTATCTGCGCAATAAATGCAGATCAAGTCAAATTTTTTGTTTACTGTTTCTAGTCTTGTCAAATAATTAACTTGATTATTTCATTTTCTTTAATTTCTTTAATGCTTCGCGTTATTCTCTTTTACTCTGGGAAGTAGTTCTATTCTATTTGGTTGCTTACAAAAACTATGCTAAAAATCCATTTTCATATTTTAATACTAAATAATGCTATAAACAATAACTCGTAACTGCAAGATATTTCTTTTATTGTTTCTTTAATTGTTGGGTAATGCAAAATACAGTAACGTCTCTATTTTGCACTAATTCCATTTTTCTTGCTTTTATTCTTGCAGTTACGTTTATCGTTATTCTTATAATATTAAACTATGGAAATGTATTCCCTTTTCTAAACCAACCAACTAATCTATCATTAACTTCCAAATCAAGTTATTAGATTTTTCCCTTTTTTTTAATTCATTTTTCCCATTTTAACATAGTTTACTGTAATTTCTCACTTTTAGGCTTATGCCTTTCTCTACAATTTTTAAGCCTAATATTACTTATATTTAATTGGGTTTCTTTTCTTTTTCCATATAAATAACTTTTAAATATAAGTACACTTCTCTTATAAAATTTATAGTTTCAACATAACTAACTAGTAGAACTAATTACTGAAATTAGTTCAAATGCTGAATTAAAATATTTAACAGGAATCTAACGATAATATATATCATCAACATAAAAGATATATAATTTAAATCCACTCACATGAAAAGAAAACACTCCAAATCCCAAACCTGATTTTTAGTCCAGTTCTATTATCCATAGCCTTCCCCTTTGCAACCCTATTTAGATCCACAAACCGGAATTTGTATGGATTTATAAATCTGGATCTAATTGAAGAAAAATAAAAAGATAAACAAGAAAACCAGATCTGAAAACTCACCTCATATGGACGGCTTAATTTGGACATCTCTTCTCTAGATCTACAGTTTCTACCTCCAAATTGCAAATCAGAAAACCTAAATATAATATATTTGATTTCTGAAGAATTGGAGGGGAAAGAAAAGTGAAAGGACTTCCGCGCCTATTCAGAAAAATATGGGTTTGAAGGCTAGCCCTACACGTTTATTTATAGAGAGCCAAAGCAACGTCGTCTGTTCGTTTACAGCGATTGAACTCGAGTCGTTAAAAACAAGCGAAATGTGTCATTTTTGACGTTTCTAGCCTTTTTGTTTTGTACGTATTAATTTATTTCCTCTATTTTCATTGTTTATAATTATTTGATTATTTAATTATCTAAAAATGCGGGGTGTTACAGCGGACTTCTCACTAGTAACTATTTAGCTGATATTGCATGGAATTTCTTCAACCACTAAATACTTCCTATTGAAGTAGACCCTTTCCTGGGATATCCTCTACGATGTCTTACCATAACCCCAACCATTTACTACTTCCTACATAGAGAAGAGGCGGACCCTCGCACAACCACTTATTACCTTCAATCTCTGAAGCAGGTCCTTCGTATTATGACCCGTACCCAATGGTGACGTATCAAATTAGTTCAACTATTTGTAGGTACTAGTAGCCAGATTAGCTGGGCAGATTTTTCCTATAGAATTTGTGACTAACCTCGTGTCATCGTAATTACTTATTATAGGCGATGTCTCACATCTATCCCAAAGTTATACTGTTGGTAGCCAGATTAGCTGGGCATAGTTCCGTGTGCTTTTGACTGACCTCGCATCCCAATAACTTGGTGTAACGACCCGCTATTTTGGACCATTTAAATCGACAATAAATCCACACATGTCGGACTTGAATAATTCAAAATACCGAATTGTTAATTTAAATTTGGCAAAACTCAGCATATGCAGTAAATAAATCAATCACAGAATCACAGACACAGAGTAAAACAATAATACGCAACGGAATAGATAAAATAGTAGTTCATGAAGCTACTATATAAACATCAGAGTTAGAAATAAAATACAACAGAATATCTCAAATGCAGTGAAGTCTCCAGTACAACAGATGACTTCTCTTGAACAAATCAACTAGAAGAGCTAAAAGCTGAGGCGATAGTTGGATCTCCAAAGGAAGCTCCAAACTCCAAGGGTGAGTCTCAAATGCTGTATCACTCGGTCTGACCCGAGCGTAAAGCAAAACACAAAACACTCGAGTCAGGATTAACATTCTTATATAAATAAATCCGACTCAAGTGAAATATCAACTGAAATTCAAGTAACTTAAAGGATGTTTGGGATAACCATCCTCTAAGGATCTTCAGAACTATCTACAAGGTGGAAATATACATTATAACACCGTGGTCATCTCAATTAAATTTATACTTCAAAACCCAAATATCATTTCATTTCAAATATATCTATTTTCCAAAATAGTATATATATATATTAAATGATTTAAAAAGTGAAGTATTTATAATTTCCTCAAGTCTCGCAAATCGATTCAAATCAACTTCAAATTCCAAATTTCAAATTTATTCAAAGCTCAATACTTCAATTTAATCCAGTTCTAAATATACCCTTTATTTTCAATATATTTCAAAGCTTTAATATTCAACAATTTCAAAGTTAGATTTAACAGTTTCATATAGCTCTTGATTTAACTTCATTATTATTTAATCAGGGAATATTCACTTAATAGATTCAATGTCATTTACTAGCCTTAAATTACATTTTTACTAAATATTTCTTAAATTTTATTTTAAACAAGAAATATTTATTAAATTATTTGAATCAAACTCAAGTTATAAATCATATCTAAAATCCCAATTTCAATAAGCTTTAAATTGGTTTAATTAAATAAAATTCTTTACTAAATTCAAATTATCTTCCCAACCATAACTTATTTAAATTTTTACCAAAATCTATTTTGAAATATAAATTTTATACTTAACATATTATATGTCTTAAATCCATCTTAATTAAATTAAATATCATCATTAAATCTATATATCATTACCATTTATATATAAAATTTTAAGAATCAACATTTGTTAAAACCATATATTTCTTTCCAAAACCAGAGAATTCAATTTCAAAATATTTATATATATGGACCAACGGTGTCTGTATATATATCTATCATATGGTTAAGTGATACGGATATTTATCATTTCAATCCGAAATTTAAATATATACGGGTAGATATCATTTCGACCCGTAATCCCAATTTCAATTCAAATGAAAAACACTTGGGTTTATCATTTCAACCCATAACGATTTTCTCCTATTCTAAAGTCCGTTCGGGTATGTACCATTTCAACCCATAGTGAGTTCTATACTAACAGGGAACTTGTAGAGTGATACTAGATAATATAAAATAAAACAACAGGCATATATCATCAATAACAATAGAATAAGAACAACGGGATATGGTGTCATATCCCACAGGTGAACAGTTACAGATAATAGCATATATAACAACTTAAATAACTACAGCAGCATATTTCAATTGTCGTTTCAATTGAAATCAAATTTAATAAATAAAAGAATGTTAAATCGTGAGTGGTTGCTCACCTTTCGAGGCTAGAGGAGTTTGATACACAGTAAGCTAAGAACTTCCAAGCAACGCTAGATGGACACGATTTGACGAAGAAAGACAGGTACGATGGACTAGGCTGATAATGGGAAATCGAAGAGAACGATTGAATCAGTTGATATAAATTGAACTAAATATGTATGAAATCAATATTTAGTTTAAAACAAATAAATAAAATAAATCATCATATATACATAAGATTGAAATAAATACTTGTATATTATATTGACCCAAGTTTCAAACCAATATCCAAACATCATCTAAAAAAAATCTGGGAAAAATATTATTAACACAGTTAGATAACTAATATATTATATATATAAGAAAATTTTGAAACATGTATAAATTATTTTTAAGTCAGCACTGATTATAAAACAACACATATTATATTTTATTTTTCTTTTGTAAATATATATAAACATATTATAATATTCAAAATCATTATACCCTTCAGCAAAAGAAGACTGTAATTATACATAACTTGCACTTAAATACGTATTGCAGATAAAATATATAAAACCAAGTAGACCCTATACATTTTAAATATAAACCAACTCATACACAAATGTATATATAACTATGTATATAAATATGTAAAACTAAACACACAGAAAATATTACTAAATATATACCTAACAGCAATATACACTTAAACCAACACTTATAAATATAACTTATATACTCAGTAAACATATATACATATAGAGTTGTAAATGTATACTCCCTTATATATAATATAATATATGTATATATATATCCAAACTAATATATATAACTTACCTAACGTAATATATATAACATTCGTGTGTGTGTACAGGCTGTCAAACATTGTCACTTTATATGTACACAAAATGAAAAATGGCAGTGCCAAGTCTCTACTCAAAACAAGGTGTCAAAATAAATGATTAAGAAAACCAACTTATATAGTTTATATTTAAACAAACAATATACTACCCGTACATAAAATCGAACTCACACAGTATATGTATATATACTTTTAAAAATGTAAGTTACCCAAATATCAACACTAACGTATTTAAATTTATTACTGTTAAACAGATATGCCTATACATATTCAACAATATATATTATATTCCATAATCAAACTATATATACAAACAAATGAAAACTTGGTAAACGTATAAGTTCTCATCTTCTGTTTTTAAAAAAATTTCAAACCAAATTAAAACAATATATATAACAAGGAGGAAACTCACGGCAAGAGGTGAATGCATGCTGGGCTTGCTTGGTGGAAGGGTTCGGCTCCGTTGGGTGATCTGCGATGGAGGGTGCTGGAGCAATGGAACGTGGCTAGGAGGAAGCTGCCAGGGAGCATAGGTGTGAGGCCATCGGAAAAAGAAGAAGGTGGTGAGGTTCGAATGTGGATATGGGGGCTGTGCGTTGGGTTTGCTGGATTTCGGCCAGTGGGTGGAGGGGATGGATGTTGTGGTGTGGTCGATGATTGCTTGGGGAAGAGGGTTCGAAGAGAAAGGGAAAGGTGATGCTCGGTGATGGGATTCATGCGTGGAAACTGTGATTTGGTGAAGGGGAGAAGTGTAAAAGCTTTACTGTAAATGCCAGAAGAAAAGTTGAAGAAGCAACAAAAAAAATGGAAGTGAAACGCGTATCCACTTTGCCATATATAAAATATTATATAACGTAAGTGAAAATTCCAACGGTCAAATTATTAAAGTGATTAATATTTGTTTTGGCCAGAACGTTTCAAATTTTGAAACCGAAGGAAACCATAAAGTCATAGTTTAAGGTACCGTTACAACGAATAGTTTATGGCTTTTGTCGTGTACCGCACCTCAAAATACAGAAATAAATATACCGTAGAGATCAGCACGACGAGAGGATCAAAAAGTTATATAGATATCAGTGGTACGATCATCCGATCAAAAGTCGATAATCGGTACCGAAAATGCTGCTATTCCGTATGGAAAAATTCAAATGGAGCTAGAAACGTCCGAATTTCGCGAAACGAATTTCGCAGCCTGATTCAGAATGCTCTGAATAAATTTTCTCCTGTTGACATATTTTGGTTTCGGAAAACTTTTAAATTCACTGTTGTTAACCGGTTTGATTTGAAATAAGATTTCACAGGAAAATAAACTTTAATATTATCAGATGAAAATTTACCAGTTGCTATATTAAAATTGACGTATTCCAAATAGTAAATTTTTATTTTCAAATTTTATTGTTTAAAATTTCACAAATTTCCAGTTAAATATACTTTTAAAACCATTAAATTTTTGGGGGTCGTTACACTCTCCCCCACTCAAAACTTTTCGTCCCCGAAAAGGAAGGAGGTAGGAGAATAGAACAACCCAAAATAAAAGTAGATTGAAAGTCAAGATTAAACAATTAGTTTGAACTATATAAATTTTACTTAAAATTGAAAACTTCATTTGCTATTCAATTGTCTTTAATACTTTAATATTTTTCAAACCCTTTTGCAAATTTCTTGCTTCCTTTATAAATGCCATTTATGTTTAAATAACACCTCTATAAATATATGAAAATATTTGAAAACAATTATTTACGTTATTACTTATTTTTACAAAGAAGCTATTTGAAAACATTAAATTCATAATTTATTAATTTATAAATTTTATCAAAATTACTTTTCAAGTATTATTAATAAATCAATAATCATTTACCTTTAAATTGTTTTTTTTAATTAATACTTCTAAAATATTTATAACATTGATAATTTTTTTATTTAAACCAAGTAGTATATAAATAAACAATATTTTAAAGGGATATAGTCAACAAGGAAAAGAAGGAGGACTTGGAAAAACAGAATATATGTGAATAAATAAAGCTGAGCAGATAAGGTAGATTCAAAGGAATAATATCGGGCATGAATAGTTAATTTAGAACCATAAGGGTTTTGATTCCAAATATTAATACATAATTCCTTTGTTGGAAATTCTTTTATAATAAAATACTTTTATAATAAAATACTTTTATATCGAAAAAAAATTTCCTTTCGAAAATACCCTTATAACTCGATGTCTTAACAAGTTTATCCTCGTTCCTGTAGACTCTGGCAGTGCGTTGATCAGATGCAAAACTAGAATTCTCCAGGTACTTAGTAGACTTGTTTTAACACCCAGTGGAAATACTGGAAAAACTTTTGAAAACAGATATGGAAAGTACAATCCAAACAAAACAAACAAAACCTTTGTCTAACCATGGTTCGCAGATACACAATGGTTACGCCTGGTTCCCCCAGGAAACAATCCATATCCGTAAGCTTTCTCAGCCCTGCGAGTTACGCCATGATGACTAGTAGAATGCAGGATACACAATGGTTACGCCTGGATCTCCCAGGAAACAATCTGTACCCCCAGGCAAGACTCAGCCAAGCATTTGCGCTACTATTCGCGACCTACACAGATTGCAGGATACATAATGGTTATGCCTGGATCCCCCAGAAAACAATCCGTACCCCTAGGCAAGACTCAGCCAGGCAGTTTCGCTATGCAGTCACGAGAGAAAAATAAGACCATGGGTAACGCCATGGAATTCGAAGGACACTCGAGTATCATATCCGGAAAACCAAAAATCAGAGAGAATAATATCGATAGAATGAATCCAAGATGTGGCCACAAATCGGATATCAAGCAGAAGGCACTTTCCATATCTTTACTTCGAAAATATGTATCACATAGTACCTTTTCAAATCACTTTCAAATATCATACTTATATAAAATCCATTATATATAAGATTTAATTTTCAAATCAAATACTTTCCAAAATCAATAGTATATCAAATCATACTTATATAGACTTCAATTATATAAGATTTCACTTTCAAATTGAGTACCTTTTCAGATCTATAGTTTTCGAATCAATTTCATACTCATACAAATCAATTTTATATAAGTTCGACAACTCCCAAATCAAGCTTTAGTAACATAAGGTTCTCAAATTTCAATTTGTTTCAATATCAGTTCAATTTCAAAATCATATATAATTTCACCAAATTATTTCTTCTCAAATTAAATATCTTTAGTTTCAAAGTTTCCAAAATAATAGATTTAGAAAATAAATCCAAATTTCCAAATCAATATAATTTTAGTCAACCAATTCATTACGAAAATCAAATGTTTTCAAAATCATCTTATACTTACGTAAGGTCTATCTTATATAAGGATCAAATTTTTCAAAATAAATTTCGCTGTATGAAGAGCCATATGAGATTGAATATCTTTGCTTTTATGGGTTATATATCTTTGTAATTTAAATTGGAAATTTTCTTTTAGTAAGCAAAGATATTCTAACATGACAGCTTTCAATTTCAGCGTCAAAATATATCAATGATATTAGAATATAAGATGTACATACGTCATCATTTCGCAGAATCACATTTGATCGCTCGCTCGATCACACAAGTTCGCTTTCGAACTAGTATTGTCTATTCGACTTCCGTAATGCGGATTTCGATATGGTTTCTCGACTAGAAGCCATCAGTCTCCTTGCATAGCCATATACTACGATAGAGAATTCTAGAATCACGCCCAAAATCCATATCAAATATTCGCCATCAAGAATCGAATGAAAAATCCTAACACGAAATGGTGTAATTCACCTCGAACTTGTGTATTTAACCCTGGATCAAATTAATTATGCGAATAAAACAGCATACGCACAACTTATATATTTATTCCAACTTGTTAAATATATAGTTTCATAAAGATGTTACTAAGTTAAAACATTTAACTAAATTTTATTCAAAATATATTGAAGCCCAAATTCTTTCAAAACATTTCAAATCTAAATTCCATATTTAGAAAAATTCAAAATAGCCTTATTCATTTACTTAACAAAACAGTTTCAACTTATTTAAATCATATTACTTCATACTTAAACGTTCAAAACAAACTTATATACTTTATCAAAATACTTTTCAAAATTTCTTAGCTTTGAAGAGTTAACCTTGATTTGGAAGTGCTCGAACCTTTAAAATAGTTGAAGAAATCATTTTCAAATTCAAGAGTTGGAAATCAGCAACAAATCAGTAAATCAATTTTAATAGATGGGGTTATATCAAATCCGAAACTCGAAGAATGAACACCGGCTTACTTCAAATCATTTCAAATATATATATACATATATCTTTCGAATATCAAATCTTACTTCGGAATTTGACATCAAAAATGGTTTAACAAAATCACTCGCATAGCAAAGCTACTGAAGTGGCCTATCCTTCACTCTGAAACTCGAAAATCAATGTCGATGATGCGTGCACTCATCACCGAAATTATTTTCCAGCGACATAAGTGAGTTCTGGACTCCTATTTTCTCAAACTTCTTCTGAAATTTCTTTGAAATCATTCGAAACTTATTAAAATCATTTGAAACATTTCTTATTCGGAAAAATACTTTTAAATCATATTATTATTATATATTTCAAAATCTTAAAACCAATTTCAAAACACCGGGGTTCAATTTTCGAATTTCAAATTTAAATCCTTCAGTTATAAATCATTTTTAGATAAATCAAATTTCTTATATAATTATTCAAAATTACAAATCCTTTCGAAACCTCAAATTCTTATTTATAATCTTTATCGAAAACATTTCACTTTTATATATAGGATATAATAATTTCGATATATAAAACAATTTCTAAAATATAAACAAGCCTGATTTTTCAAAGGATGGTTCAAGAATGGATTTCAAAACAAAGATAGAAATTCAACTTAGAGAGACTCTAATCAAATAGGATTATGATTCGAAGATAAGCTCGGACGCAGATGAGATAATTAAATTTCAAAATAGAAGATAAATATACTTATATAAATCGCGGATGACCCTAGGGTCAATCGTGACTTCAAGAATATAATCGATGCGGAAATCTAAGGCAAATCGACATTCGATCGCCAGAGATAGAATTTCGGCATATCAAGAGATAGAAACATCCAAACCGAGTGCTATATAAATCTTCGATGAATCAATGCCAATTGTAAAGGAGTTTCACCCCTTTACAAAACATTCAACGATCGGCGGGATCGCCTTTTCTTATAGAGATCATTCGAAGTGGAGTTATGGGATACTCCAGAATCAAAAGAATACAAATAGGGAGAGACCAGAATGAATTTTGGAACCGCAAGGAACGTTCCAAAGTTCAAAGGAAATCAAGTCAAAAGGAAGAGATTCAAACTCGAACGAAAGTGATTCGGTAAATAAATTTACTATATATGCTAAGCTTTGCCTAGAGCCAAAGCTCTGATACCAACTGTAACGACCCGCTATTTTGGACCATTCAAATCGACAATAAATCCACACATGTCGGACTTGAATAATTCAAAATACCGAATTGTTAATTTAAATTTGGCAAAACTCAGCATATGCAGTAAATAAATCAATCACAGAATCACAGACACAGAGTAAAACAATAATACGCAGCGGAATAGATAAAATAGTAGTTCATGAAGCTACTATATAAACATCAGAGTTAGAAATAAAATACAACAGAATATCTCAAATGCAGTGAAGTCTCCAGTACAACAGATGACTTCTCTTGAACAAATCAACTAGAAGAGCTGAAAGCTGAGGCGATAGTTGGATCTCCAAAGGAAGCTCCAAACTCCAAGGGTGAGTCTCAAATGCTGTATCACTCGGTCTGACCCGAGCGTAAAGCAAAACACAAAACACTTGAGTCAGGATTAACATTCTTATATAAATAAATCCAACTCAAGTGAAATATCAACTGAAATTCAAGTAACTTAAAGGATGTTTGGGATAACCATCCTCTAAGGATCTTCAGAACTATCTACAAGGTGGAAATATACATTATAACACCGTGGTCATCTCAATTAAATTTATACTTCAAAACCCAAATATCATTTCATTTCAAATATATCTATTTTCCAAAATAGTATATATATATATATTAAATGATTTAAAAAGTGAAGTATTTATAATTTCCTCAAGTCTCGCAAATCGATTCAAATCAACTTCAAATTCCAAATTTCAAATTTATTCAAAGCTCAATTCTTCAATTTAATCCAGTTCTAAATATACCCTTTATTTTCAATATATTTCAAAGCTTTAATATTCAACAATTTCAAAGTTAGATTTAACAGTTTCATATAGCTCTTGATTTAACTTCATTATTATTTAATCAGGGAATATTCACTTAATAGATTCAATGTCGTTTACTAACCTTAAATTACATTTTTACTAAATATTTCTTAAATTTTATTTTAAACAAGAAATATTTATTAAATTATTTGAATCAAACTCAAGTTATAAATCATATCTAAAATCCCAATTTCAATAAGCTTTAAATTGGTTTAATTAAATAAAATTCTTTACTAAATTCAAATTATCTTCCCAACCTTAACTTATTCAAATTTTTACCAAAATCTATTTTGAAATATAAATTTTATACTTAACATATTATATGTCTTAAATCCATCTTAATTAAATTAAATATCATCATTAAATCTATATATCATTACCATTTATATATAAAATTTTAAGAATCAACATTTGTTAAAACCATATATTTCTTTCCAAAACCAGAGAATTCAATTTCAAAATATGTATATATATGGACCAACGGTGTCTGTATATATATCTATCATATGGTTAAGTGATACGGATATTTATCATTTCAATCCGAAATTTAAATATATACGGGTAGATATCATTTCGACCCGTAATCCCAATTTCAATTCAAATGAAAAACGCTTGGGTTTATCATTTCAACCCATAACGATTTTCTCCTATTCTAAAGTCCGTTCGGGTATGTATCATTTCAACCCATAGTGAGTTCTATACTAACAGGGAACTTGCAGAGTGATACCAGATAATATAAAATAAAACAACAGGCATATATCATTAATAACAATAGAATAAGAACAACGGGATATGGTGTCATATCCCACAGGTGAACAGTTACAGATAATAGCATATATAACAACTTAAATAACTACAGCAGCATATTTCAATTGTCGTTTCAATTGAAATCAAATTTAATAAATAAAAGAATGTTAAATCGTGAGTGGTTGCTCACCTTTCGAGGTTAGAGGAGTTTGATACACAGTAAGCTATGAAATTCCAAGCAACGCTAGATGGACACGATTTGACGAAGAAAGACAGGTACGACGGACTAGGCTGATAATGGGAAATCGAAGAGAACGATTGAATCAGTTGATATAAATTGAACTAAATATGTATGAAATCAATATTTAGTTTAAAACAAATAAATAAAATAAATCATCATATATACATAAGATTGAAATAAATACTTGTATATTATATTGACCCAAGTTTCAAACCAATATCCAAACATCATCTAAAAAAAAATCTGGGAAAAATATTATTAACTGTAACGACCCGTATTTTTTTAACGGATCGACAAGTTCGACAGAATTTGGAATTTTAGAGTTTTTGAGCCATTTCAGATTTTAGGCGAAAATGGCTAAGTCTTGAGTCGTGAACGACTTAGTGTAAGTCATGAGTCGTATACGACTTAGGGGATAGGAGCGACTCAGGGGTTTGGCTAGTTAAGGGTGTAAGGATAAGTCGTTTGAACGACTTAAGGGGTAGGCACGACTTAAGGATTGGGCGAGATAAGGTTTAAGTTGTAGCAGTTAAGTCGTGACCGAGTTAAGGTGATGAGTCGTACCCCAAGTCATCTGATGAGTCGTATCCGAGTCATCTGATGAGTCGTATCCGAGTCATCTGATGAGTCGTACCCCAAGTCATCTGATGAGTCGTATCCGAGTCATCTGATGAGTCGTACCCTGTTATCTGATGAGTCGTACCCTGTTATCTGATGAGTCGTACCCAGTTATCTGATGAGTCGTATCCCTGTTGTTTGATAAGTCGTAGAATGGGTTATCTCGTCTAACAGTTAAGTCGTGGACGAGTTAAGGGATGAGTCGTAAGCTGTTGAGTCGCGCGTAGGTGATAACTCGCGCAAGTGGATGAGTCGTAGCCATTGTGATGAGTCGTATACGAGTTAGTAGTTGAGTCGTCTAACCAAGTAAGGCGTGCGCATTTAAGTCGTAGACAGGGGGTCTGGTGAGTCGTAGGCGCATGCTATGAGTCGGAGACGACTTAGGAGATAGCTGATTTGTCGTGAGTCATAGGCTGAAGTGTGTTAAGTCGTTGAGTCGTAGGGCTTTGAGTCGTGAGTCGTAAACGACTCATGGAGGCAGACGAGATAGGGATTTCAGCTATAAATAGGAGAGTTTCTCTTCATTTTTGGGATCCGGATTTTGAAACGACGAAGTGCTGCCATTTTGAGAGCTCGACTTCTACACTTCTTCACTTCTTTTCTCCACTCTAATCTAGTGCTTCCATCCATCCAAATCGAAGATCAAGATTGAAGATTCAAGAGCTTAGATTGAAGATCTTCATCTTTTCAAGAGAGATTTCTTCGTTTGAAGCGGATTCGTGATAGATCAAGCTCGATCCTTCGCTGTACAGAACTGAAGCGTGTTGATTTGGGTTTGTTTAGGTGATTTGGTGAGTGGTGATTATCTCTCACACGGATCCAAAGGAGTGTATCGGATTGTTGGCCCGATTTGGTGTTAAAATAGTGATTCCCATGCATTTTCTTCATCCTAAGTGTAGATCCATGTAGATCCATTGTTCATGATGATGTTACATCCATTTTATCATATGTTAACCTATGCAAGTTCGTTCATCAAGTTTGTAGAAATATAATCCATGTTTTCATGCTTATTGGACTTTCAACTCTTTAATTACGAAAATGCCATTATTGTTATAATTGTCTACTTAGATCATATTTGAATGCTTGATTGTTTGGATTGATGTTTGATTTGATTGATTGTTATGAACTAGATGATTGATGATTAGATTTAGACCGAAGACGATTCAAAAGCTAAGGGAAAGGCTCTTGAATTGGGAAAGCTGCTCGTGGCATATGTAGCGGGATGATGAAGCTCTTATGCATAGATTTGATGATGTGATGATGAGATGAGGCTTTGCGAGGATGTAATGAAGCGAGGCAATCATGTGATGAAGACTTGGTCTAATCCAGACGGGATCATTCCAAGCATGTTGATAACTCGGTGATATGATTCGAGTTGAGGATAATGAATGGATATGAGAATAGTCGTCGAGGAGGATGACTAGGAGGCTTGGATAGCATCGTTGTTGAAGGTTCTAGCATGCTCTAAGCAAGAGTACGTTTGGGCAGATTCGATAGTCCCAACGGCCAACTGTTGATGGTCGAGTACTCTGGGCAGATTCGATAGTCCTAGGCACGGGCTGCGACGACGTGCGGGAGTTATGTCTAGAACCGGGGTTTTCATTAGCCCTTGACGGACGGCTGAAAGAATGTGCCGGTCATTCAATTAACGGTGATATCGAAGCAATGATAACAGTGATAGCCAGAGTCATGGATGTTTGGTTGTAACGTCATTTCGGACTCAAGAGCGGTATTTTCTGAGTGCTTATCTGATTTAGGCCTTGGTACTGGGAAAACATCGCCCTTGACTCGAGTGATAGTAGCTTTACTTTAAATTGTATGCTCTGCTATGTTTGCTTCTGCTTAGTGTGTGTCTGGGGGCTATCACTGTAGAATGAGGTTGGAGTGGGAGGGTTGTATTCCTATCCCTTTTCCTTTATGCTCTTTTGGTATGTTGTTAGTTAATTTACTGCTCACTAAGACTGTTGTCTGACTCAAGGCTTTATGTTTTAATTCTTATTGCCTTGGGCTGTTCGTCCATTTTGGGACGGGCAGACTAGGTAGCAGGTGACAGGTGTTGTTCTCTTCTCACGATGCTGATATCGAAGACGAGCTAGAGGGTTGCATATTATCTTCTTATTATATGTACTGGATATTCCGCTGTTTTGTATTCTCTGAGAGATATGTAGTGTGGCTGGATGTATTGACTATGTGGATGCTTGTATTCAACTATTATGGAGTTTTATATGATGTCATTTTGTTCTGTAAAGCTTCACTATACATATGTTCTATTGTATTTTGTCCATGCGCTGTGAGTAATACGATAGATTTTGTTGTTTTAAATCTTACCTTGACAATCGTCCATGGTCGCCTGGCACACTTTACAGCGCTCTATCTCTAGATTCGGTGCAGGGGTCATGGGCGGTCGTCACATTAACACAGTTAGATAACTAATATATTATATATATAAGAAAATTTTGAAACATGTATAAATTATTTTTAAGTCAGCACTGATTATAAAACAACACATATTATATTATATTTTTCTTTTGTAAATATATATAAACATATTATAATATTCAAAATCATTATACCCTTCAGCAAAAGAAGACTGTAACTATACATAACTTGCACTTAAATACGTATTGCAGATAAAATATATAAAATCAAGTAGACCCTATACATTTTAAATATAAACCAACTCGTACACAAATGTATATATAACTATGTATATAAATATGTAAAACTAAACACACAGAAAATATTACTAAATATATACCTAACAGCAATATACACTTAAACCAACACTTATAAATATAACTTATATACTCAGTAAACATATATACATATAGAGTTGTAAATGTATACTCCCTTATATATAATATAATATATGTATATATATATCCAAACTAATATATATAACTTACCTAACGTAATATATATAACGTTCGTGTGTGTGTAAAGGCTGTCAAACATTGTCACTTTATATGTACACAAAATGAAAAATGGCAGTGCCAAGTCTACTCAAAACAAGCTGTCAAAATAAATGATTAAGAAAACAACTTATATAGTTTATATTTAAACAAACAATATACTACCCGTACATAAAATCGAACTCACACAATATATGTATATATACTTTTAAAAATGTAAGTTACCCAAATATCAACACTAACGTATTTAAATTTATTACTGTTAAACAGATATGCCTATACATATTCAACAATATATATTATATTCCATAATCAAACTATATATACAAACAAATGAAAACTTGGTAAACGTATAAGTTCTCATCTTCTGTTTTTAAAAAAATTTCAAAACCAAATTAAAACAATATATATAACAAGGAGGAAACTCACGGCAAGAGGTGAATGCATGCTGGGCTTGCTTGGTGGAAGGGTTCGGCTCCGTTGGGTGATCTGCGATGGAGGGTGCTGGAGCAATGGAACGTGGCTAGGAGGAAGCTGCCAGGGAGCATAGGTGTGAGGCCATCGGAAAAAGAAGAAGGTGGTGAGGTTCGAATGTGGATATGGGGGCTGTGCGTTGGGTTTGCTGGATTTCGGCCAATGGGTGGAGGGGATGGATGTTGTGGTGTGGTCGATGATTGCTTGGGGAAGAGGGTTCGAAGAGAAAGGGAAAGGTGATGCTCGGTGATGGGATTCATGCGTGGAAACTGTGATTTGGTGAAGGGGAGAAGTGTAAAAGCTTTACTGTAAATGCCAGAAGAAAAGTTGAAGAAGCAACAAAGAAAAATGGAAGTGAAACGCGTATCCACTTTGCCATATATAAAATATTATACAGCGTAAGTGAAAATTCCAACGGTCAAATTATTAAAGTGATTAATATTTGTTTTGGCCAGAACGTTTCAAATTTTGAAACCGAAGGAAACCATAAAGTCATAGTTTAAGGTACCGTTACAACGAATAGTTTATGGTTTTTGTCGTGTACCGCACCTCAAAATACAGAAATAAATATACCGTAGAGATCAGCACGACGAGAGGATCAAAAAGTTATATAGATATCAGTGGTACGATCATCCGATCAAAATTCGATAATCGGTACCGAAAATGCTGCTATTTCGTATGGAAAAATTCAAATGGAGCTAGAAACGTCCGAATTTCGTGAAATGAATTTCGCAGTATGATTCAGAATGCTCTGAATAAATTTTCTCCTGTTGACATATTTTGGTTTCGGAAAACTTTTAAATTCACTGTTATTAACCGGTTTGATTTGAAATAAGATTTCACAGGAAAACAAACTTTAATATTATCAGATGAAAATTTACCAGTTGCTATATTAAAATAGACGTATTCCAAATAGTAAATTTTTATTTTCAAATTTTATTGTTTAAAATTTCACAAATTTCCAGTTAAATATACTTTTAAAACCATTAAATTTTTGCGGGTCGTTACACTCTCCCCCACTCAAAACTTTTCGTCCCCGAAAAGGAAGGAGGTAGGAGAATAGAACAACCCGAAATAAAAGTAGATTGAAAGTCAAGATTAAACAACTAATTTGAACTATATAAATTTTACTTAAATTTGAAAACTTCATTTGCAATTCAATTGTCTTTAATACTTTAATATTTTTCAAACCCTTTTGAAAATTTCTTGCTTCCTTTATAAATGCCATTTATGTTTAAATAACACCTCTATAAATATATGAAAATATTTGAAAACAATTATTTACGTTATTACTTATTTTTACAAAGAAGCTATTTGAAAACATTAAATTCATAATTTATTAATTTATAAATTTTATCAAAATTACTTTTCAAGTATTATTAATAAATCAATAATCATTTACCTTTAAATTGTTTTTTTCAATTAATACTTCTAAAATATTTATAACATTGATAATTTTTTTATTTAAACCAAGTAGTATATAAATAAACAATATTTTAAAGGGATATAGTCAACAAGGAAAAGAAGGAGGACTTGGAAAAACAGAATATATGTGAATAAATAAAGCTGAGCAGATAAGGTAGATTCAAAGGAATAATATCGGGCATGAATAGTTAATTTAGAACCATAAGGGTTTTGATTCCAAATATTAATACATAATTCCTTTGTTGGAAATTCTTTTATAATAAAATACTTTTATAACAAAATACTTTTATATCGAAAAAAAATTTCCTTTCGAAAATACCTTTATAACTCGATGTCTTAACAAGTTTATCCTCGTTCCTGCAGACTCTGACAGTGCGTTGATCAGACGCAAAACTAGAATTCTCCAGGTACTTAGTAGACTTGTTTTAACACCCAGTGGAAATACTGGAAAAACTTTTGAAAACAGATATGGAAAGTACAATCCAAACGAAACAAACAAAACCTTTGTCTAACCATGGTTCGCAGATACACAATGGTTACGCCTGGTTCCCCCAGGAAACAATCCATATCCGTAAGCTATCTCAGCCCTGCGAGTTACGCCATGATGACTAGTAGAATGCAGGATACACAATGGTTATGCCTGGATCTCCCAAGAAACAATCTGTACCCCCAGGCAAGACTCAGCCAAGCATTTGCGCTATTATTCGCGACCTACATAGATTGCAGGATACATAATGGTTACGCCTGGATCCCCCAGGAAACAATCCGTACCCCTAGGCAAGACTCAGCCAGGCAGTTTCGCTATGCAGTCACGAGAGAAAAATAAGACCATGGGTAACGCCATGGAATTCGAAGGACACTCGAGTATCATATCCGGAAAACCAAAAATCAGAGAGAATAATATCGATAGAATGAATCCAAGATGTGGCCACAAATCGGATATCAAGCAGAAGGCACTTTCCATATCTTTACTTCAAAAATATGTATCATATAGTACCTTTTCAAATCACTTTCAAATATCATACTTATATAAGATCCATTATATATAAGATTTAATTTTCAAATCAAATACTTTCCAAAATCAATAGTATATCAAATCATACTTATATAGACTTCAATTATATAAGATTTCACTTTCAAATTGAGTACCTTTTCAGATCTATAGTTTTCGAATCAATTTCATACTCATACAAATCAATTTTATATAAGTTCGACAACTCCCAAATCAAGTTTTTCGTAACATAAGGTTCTCAAATTTCAATTTGTTTCAATATCAGTTCAATTTCAAAATCATATATAATTTCACCAAATTATTTCTTCTCAAATTAAATATCTTTAGTTTCAAAGTTTCCAAAATAATAGATTTAGAAAATAAATCCAAATTTCCAAATCAATATAATTTTAGTCAACCAATTCATTACCAAAATCAAATGTTTTCAAAATCATCTTATACTTACGTAAGGTCTATCTTATATAAGGATCAAATTTTTCAAAATAAATTTCGCTGTATGAAGAGCCATATGAGATGGAATATCTTTGCTTTTATGGGTTATATATCTTTGTAATTTAAATTGGAAATTTTCTTTTAGTAAGCAAAGATATTCTAACATGACAGCTTTCAATTTCAGCGTTAAAATATATCAATGATATTAGAATATAAGATGTACATACGTCATCATTTCGCAGAATCACATTTGATCGCTCGCTCGATCACACAAGTTCGCTTTCGAACTAGTATTGTCTATTCGACTTCCGTAATGCGGATTTCGATATGGTTTCTCGACTAGAAGCCATCAGTCTCCTTGCATAGCCATATACTACGATAGAGAATTCTAGAATCACGCCCAAAATCCATATCAAATATTCGCCATCAAGAATCGAATGAAAAATCCTAACACGAAATGGTGTAATTCACCTCGAACTTGTGTATTCAACCCTGGATCAAATTAATTATGCGAATAAAACAGCATACGCACAACTTATATATTTATTCCAACTTGTTAAATATATAGTTTCATAAAGATGTTACTAAGTTAAAACATTTAACTAAATTTTATTCAAAATATATTGAAGCCCAAATTCTTTCAAAACATTTCAAATCTAAATTCCATATTTAGAAAAATTCAAAATAGCCTTATTCATTTACTTAACAAAATAGTTTCAACTTATTTAAATCATATTACTTCATACTTAAACGTTCAAAACAAACTTATATACTTTATCAAAATACTTTTCAAAATTTCTTAGCTTTGAAGAGTTAACCTTGATTTGGAAGTGCTCGAACCTTTAAAATAGTTGAAGAAATCATTTTCAAATTCAAGAGTTGGAAATCAGCAACAAATCAGTAAATCAATTTTAATAGATGGGGTTATATCAAATTCGAAACTCGAGGAATGAACACCGGCTTACTTCAAATCATTTCAAATATATATATACATATATCTTTCGAATATCAAATCTTACTTCGGAATTTGACATCAAAAATGGTTTCACAAAATCACTCGCATAGCAAAGCTACTGAAGTGGCCTATCCTTCACTCTGAAACTCGAAAATCAATGTCGATGATGCGTGCACTCATCACCGAAATTATTTTCCAGCGACATAAGTGAGTTCTGGACTCCTATTTTCTCAAACTTCTTTTGAAATTTCTTTGAAATCATTCGAAACTTATTAAAATCATTTGAAACATTTCTTATTCGGAAAAATACTTTTAAATCATATTATTATTATATATTTCAAAATCTTAAAACCAATTTCAAAACACCGGGGTTCAATTCTCGAATTTCAAATTTAAATCCTTCAGTTATAAATCATTTTTAGATAAATCAAATTTCTTATATAATTATTCAAAATTACAAATCCTTTCGAAACCTCAAATTCTTATTTATAATCTTTATCGAAAACATTTCACTTTTATATATAGGATATAATAATTTCGATATATAAAACAATTTCTAAAATATAAACAAGCCTGATTTTTCAAAGGATGGTTCAAGAATGGATTTCAAAACAAAGATAGAAATTCAACTTAGAGAGACTCTAATCAAATAGGATTATGATTCGAAGATAAGCTCGGACGCAGATGAGATAATTTAATTTCAAAATAGAAGATAAATATACTTATATAAATCGCGGATGACCCTAGGGTCAACCGTGACTTCAAGAATATAATCGATGCGGAAATCTAAGGCAAATCGACATTCGATCGCCAGAGATAGAATTTCGGCATATCAAGAGATAGAAACAT
The DNA here is from genome assembly GCA_030737815.1 of Allium fistulosum. Classification (NCBI taxonomy): domain Eukaryota; kingdom Viridiplantae; phylum Streptophyta; class Magnoliopsida; order Asparagales; family Amaryllidaceae; genus Allium; species Allium fistulosum. The sequence goes on from CM060902.1 coordinate 246,143,623, forward strand.
CCAAACCGAGTGATATATAAATCTTCGGTGAATCAATGCCAATTGTAAAGGAGTTTCACCCCTTTACAAAACATTCAACGATCGGCGGGATCGCCTTTTCTTATAGAGATCATTCGAAGTGGAGTTATGGGATACTCCAGAATCAAAAGAATACAAATAGGGAGAGACCAGAATGAATTTTGGAACCGCAAGGAACGTTCCAAAGTTCAAAGGAAATCAAGTCAAAAGGAAGAGATTCAAACTCGAACGAAAGTGATTCGGTAAATAAATTTACTATATATGCTAAGCTTTGCCTAGAGCCAAAGCTCTGATACCAACTGTAACGACCCGCTATTTTGGACCATTCAAATCGACAATAAATCCACACATGTCGGACTTGAATAATTCAAAATACCGAATTGTTAATTTAAATTTGGCAAAACTCAGCATATGCAGTAAATAAATCAATCACAGAATCACAAACACAGAGTAAAACAATAATACGCAGCGGAATAGATAAAATAGTAGTTCATGAAGCTACTATATAAACATCAGAGTTAGAAATAAAATACAACAGAATATCTCAAATGCAGTGAAGTCTCCAGTACAACAGATGACTTCTCTTGAACAAATCAACTAGAAGAGCTGAAAGCTGAGGCGATAGTTGGATCTCCAAAGGAAGCTCCAAACTCCAAGGGTGAGTCTCAAATGCTGTATCACTCGGTCTGACCCGAGCGTAAAGCAAAACACAAAACACTCGAGTCAGGATTAACATTCTTATATAAATAAATCCAACTCAAGTGAAATATCAACTGAAATTCAAGTAACTTAAAGGATGTTTGGGATAACCATCCTCTAAGGATCTTCGGAACTATTGTAATGACCCCGAATTTTAATTACATTTAAAGTGATAATTAAATGAGATTTTGAATTGAAATTGTAAAATTAATTGATAAAGTAAGCGAGTTTTCCCGGATGCCGATTAATTCTGTGTGAATCATTTAAATTTAAAAATATAAACATCTTTTATTCAAATAAGTAGGCAAGGCAAGATTGTACATACAAAATAAAAGTATTAAGAAGAAACAAAGTAATAGAAAACAAAATAGCAAAAGCAAAAGTGTATATGGAGAAAAGCTTGCAAAAGAAGATACCACAATATCTTCAGCCGAAAAGAAAAAGTAAATATCACAAGTATGGGAACATAAAGGACATGTGCATTAAATGTTTACCTCTCTAAGTATATACAACATCATCAGCCTCCATACGAAAATCTCTGGCTAAAGATTTAAAAATAAAAGCAAAGGAAAAAATCTTGTACTTGTTGTACAAATATATAACTTGTAAACCCTCTTCTTTATATCAACATTTTTTTCTTTTCATCTCAGTCTCATTTATTCGAAACTGAGAAAATCTAAAGTAGCAACATTTCAAAACTTAAACAAGATCATTCAACAACACAAATGAATCAAGGCAACCAGAGATCAAAGAAGAGATCTCAGCAAGCAAGTTTAAGAGCTGTTTGAAAACAAAAGTGCTCTGTTCCTCTTTATCCAGTGAGTAACTTTTTATTTAAAAACCTAAATAAAATAAACCAGTTGCATGTTCATATCTATGAATTCGTATGGTTGTATGTGTGTGTGTGTGTGTGTATATATATATTTATGGTCCATGTTTGTGTATATATGTGAAGGTATATATGTGTGTGAATATGTGTTTTCTGTGATATCCCCTGTCCTTAGTTTTCAAAGCTAAGGTTTAAAATTAAATCCAATCATCTTTTGACCTATTGTTGTTTAAACTTAGGATTTAAAGATTGTTGTTTTTATATAAACTAAAGTTTGATAATTTATTCAAGTTGAAATAACTTGGAACATTTCTGGAATAAAAAAAAAGAACAGGGAAATCTCTTATTTAAGCCAAAACTCAAATATGTTATTTTACAAAATCAGGATTATAATTTGAATACGATAACCAAAACATGATTTTTAAAACAAAGATTATGATTTCTAGTGATAGAAATCAAGTGCAGTTCTTGTTTGAACGGAGAATGGGTTTTAGGCAAGTTCAGGCGGTCGGGGGCACTAGCGAGGTCGGAGTTTCTTGCGAAGGTGGACGAGCCTACGTAGGTGATGGGAAAAATATCTGGAGCGGTTCCAGTTCGTCGTGGTGGTAGCGGCGGTAGATTGAAAATTTTTAACCTAGTTTTAAAGAAGATCTCATATGCGATTCGTTTGACCCCTATGGTTGATCGAGTGGCGCGAGAGTTTGGAATGGGGAAGCTGGGGCGTTGACGCGTCGATGAACGGAGTTGCGTGAGCTCTCGTGGTCGAAGTCGGGGGTACGTGGCGTTGACAGGGATGGAGTTGTAGGGGTTCGTTCGTTCCAGCTTTGAGCTTTGAAGCTCGATTTCGATTTAGGGTGGTTGGATGAGTTTTGATAATCGGGGTAGGATGCTTGGGTAGTTCCCGACTTGTGGAGGCCATCGTTGTTGATCATCGGTAAGCGGCGCCACCGTGCATGTGCACGGTGGATTTCTTGTGCCTGGTGATGTTGTTTTGGGAGGGGAGTTTACTCGAGTTCGACTCGAGTAGTTCGAGTGTTTGCTCGAAGTGAAGTAGGGTTGGCTCGAAGAGATTTGGGTTGCACTCGAATTTTTCCAGTGATTGCTCGGGGTGGGGAAAGAATGGCTCGAAGCAGTTTTGTTTTGATTAGAGTAAAAGTTTGTTCCAGGCTTTTGTAAAGTATAGCCTGGCAGTTTCAGATCCTTTTGAATTTAATATAAAATCTGAGCAGAAATTAAAACCAAGTTTAAATTAGAATTTTAAGTCTAAATTCAAATTGAAATTTGAATCTTAAGTTTTGAAATATACTAAAGTTTATAACGTTAAAATGATGTAAATAAGTTTAAAAGAGTAAAGCATACTTTAATGATTTGAAATTGAAAAAGAAATTTAGTAAAAAAAAAACCTTAAATTTGAATTTACTGATTTGGATTCATTAAATTAATAAGTTAATTAAAATGGATTGACAAATTAATTAAAGATAATTACTTAATGGAATTAATTAAAGGGTTAATTTATTAATGTGATTAATTAGTTATAATTACACAATTAATTCATCTTAATTGTAGATGGTTGATTATTATCGAATGCTTTGTGATTGTGATGCTTTGTGATATAAATTACTTTGTGCTGATCTGAAATTTCTATTTCTGTGATATCACTATGTGAATATGAAACCCTTGACCCGTAAACGACATTTGAATTTCGATGCGACAGGGAGTCGGATTCCAGTTGGTTATCCGAAACCCACATCGAATTGTAATAATGAATCTTTGTGACTGATAAATTTATTTTATCTATGAATCTGTGAATGAAGATAAGCGTTATCGATTTTATCGCTTATCGATGTATCTGTGATGATTGATGTTGCACTATTATGTGTAAAACCCCTGGACTACACCATACACACACAAATATGGATTTCACGTGGAAATCGGTTAAGTCGCAGATAATTTAAATTTGATGTTTTTGAAATTGAAATTTTAATTTCAATTGATTTTGAAATTTGAAATTCGGTTTAAAGTGAAAAGCTTTTGAAATGGAATTTCAAAGATAAAAGTTATTTTGAATAACTTAATCGAGTTTTGAAAATTTAAATAATTTGATTTAAATTTGAATTCAAGTTTGAAATTGAATCCTATGATTTGAAACTAGGGATTAAAGATGTTGTACAAGTTATATATGGGTTAAACTATTTTAAATTATTGATTTGGAAATTTGAATTTAATTCAAGGGTTTTAACTCGTGTAAATATAACTGGATTTTTATGAAACGAAACTATTTGTTTTCAAATAGTAAAAGCTTTCACACAAGTAATGAACTTCCAAATTGTGTTGAATGGTTTCATGTTTGAAATAGAATTGAAATGTTTTGAAAACTATGAAATGAGTCTTTAATTCAAAGACCGGACGAGTTAATCCAACTTGAATTGGAATTGTTTTGGAAGACTATGAATGAATCTTTGGAAACAATTTTTTGAAAGCTATAAGTTAAATCTTGATTTAAGGATTTAACGAGTTAATCCAATTGAATTGGAAATCGATTTTATAACGCCCCACTCTGAGACCCACTGTAACAAAGAGTATTACGGGAGTAATACTGTCTGTTAAAGCGGAGAATAGAGTATAGTGGAAGCGACCATTTGTAATCAAGCTATAACTATCTACTGAATACGTCGAAAGGGTGGTATCTATATTTTTTTTTCAAGTGGTTCGACATATTCAATAAATATTTATAACGAAATTACAATGGCTAAAGATCTATCAGAATAAGCATAGTAATAAAATGATAAAACATCACAGAACAGAATCACATAACAGATATAAAATCCCAGGACAATACATCGTCAATACAGATCCAAATATCATAAGTGGGTATAAAGCCACTTCTCACACATGTGAGTCAAAAATATGTACATATCAAAGTCTGAATAATAACATAAGCAGACACTAAGATAAGCTATCTCAAAAGCATAGCAGATAAGTCCAAAGCGGAAGCACAGAGCAGCTAAGTCCAGAGACCTAACCTGAAACAACTCGGTCTGACCCGAGCGAAAAACACTCGGGTCAGGCTAGCTAAACAATCAGTAATAACTGAGATAAATAATACTGTGGTACATAAATAAGACAGTACTTATCCAAAGAGAAGTATATTATGAACCACATGAATATAATGACGATCCCTAATCATCAATAAACAATAAAAATCTCCAAAGAGAAATCAACACCAAAGTGTAGAATAAATAAAATCGCCTCATATCATCGGCATAGCCAAAGCTATAAAAAGATGCCCATAGGCAATAATCCCAAGAGTGACCAGAGTCTGTAATCAATGCCCAAGCAAAGATCGATGCTCCAAAGAGCAATGGGGATATACTGAAAAGTCAATGAAATCCAACACTGAAAAGCAGTGTCCAAAGACACTGTGAATCCACAAGGTAATCGCACTTACATCGTATGGTTCCATAGAACCAACACCGAATGGCGGTACTCGAATGGATATAAAAATCATCAAATAATACCAATATTGCACGTGCACCGACCAGAGTCATTGTTGCCAAGTACTGTAGAGTTGTGATCGATCACTCGCACAGATGCGGAACGCGCGAGACGGCAAGATCCTTCCCAGAAGGATAAAGGCCCAGAGGCGCATGCCGAAAATTAAACTGCTCCATAGAGCAGGTGTCCAGAGACGGTTGCCCAGAGGCATGGTGACCCAGAGGTCTAGTACTGGCCGCCCAGAGGCTAATGTGTCACTAACTTCTTGGAGAGGAACCCGTAAAGTGTTAACAATGAGTTCCATACCCCACGTTCGCACTAAATGGTTTCCTAACCAATAGTAAGCTCACACTCCAAACAATAAAAAGTCCACCTCGTATCATCGGTAAACTAGACCCAAAGGTCAAAACGATCAATCGAATAGGTTGGGGATTAACTGGAAAGAAAATACACACGGTTCTATAGGCCGGAGATTTCCTAACCGTTTAAGCACCTTTCCACTTCGCTCGACATGCTAAAAAGTGAGTGTGAGGTTTTTATTATAGAAAATAATGGTGTGAAATGGATTTATAATTGATTTTGAAATCACTTTAAAACGGCTTTTGAAAAATCTCCTATTATGGAGTAATTAATTTAATAATTAAAAATAATATTATATAATAATTTCGAAAGCCATTTAGGAGTGAAAAATCTTTTGAAAATGATTCATAAAACCCATGTACGAAATCTAGAGACAAATCTCAAAGAAATCAATAAAACCAGAAAATCACTGAAAAATATTCCAAGTGTTTGTAAACATTCAAAAAAACTGACGCGAACCAAAGTTCGGCAATTTATTTGGACCAGCAAACTGTGTCCAAATGTCATGAAAATTTGCAGGCATGTAGTCCAACATCCCTACTTTAAGATGCAAAAAGAATCGGGAAATTACGACTTGAAACAAAGAAACGGCGTCGTCTCAAAGTCGGACAAAAATCATAAAACTTTACTGTGTCAAAACAGTGTAAAGGTCCCACTTCGACGACATGGTCGAAGGGTCACATGAACTCAGATCTTGATGAAAATTTGCAGCAACATATAAAGTACTCCTACTTTGATATGCAACAAGAATCGTTCGGTTTTGACTTGAAACGAAGAAACGACAATGTTTCAAAGTTGGTCCGACGATAACTGAAAATGATCACTATTGTAAAACAGTTTCTGTGTGCTACTTCGGCAATAGAAACGAAGTACCTAATGCACCCAGATCTAAACCAAACTCTGCATGGTTAAAGATCTCGATCTCATCTTTTTAACGAGACCAAAAACGATGAAATCCGACAAAGGACGAGCCCGGGATGGCGTCGCAAAGTCGGGGTTCTACGCTGAAAACAACGGGAGAAAAGATACTAAGACCTATAGCTATGCACTAACTGGCCAGAGATGAAAACCACAATTTTGGCATAGTAAACTTCAAATTCTGGCAAAATGAATAAAATGAAAGTTGTAGCTTAGTTTCTAAGCTTTCCGGAATGACCAAGATCTTCAAATTCCGACTAGAGATGAAAATTCTATGACTAAAACAATTCTCAAATCTAAATTTTATATCACTGTCGTTGTGCTCTCAGGACAGTGGTAAGAATGTACAATTTTGACCAAATTAACTTCGAAATTTCATGAAACTCAAAGCATGAAAGTTTTAGCCCTAAATCTAAGCTTTCCAGAACATCAAAAATTATTAGATTTGGATAAGAAACGAGTAACTTATGGCCAAATCAATTTTAGGTTTTTATTTTATCATCCCTGTAGTTTGTTGTCAGGTCAGCGACAAACAAGCATGATTTAGACCATTCAAACCTAAAAATTAGGCAAAGCACAAAACATAAAAGTTATAGGGTACATAATAAGCTTTCCAGAACTTCAAGAAAATATTAATTCCGATTTAAGATGAATAAGATATGCCTAATTTACTAACAGCAATAAACTAATTATAATTTCAGCTAGCATATATTACAAGTACCTTATGTGCACACTCCAAAATGAAAGCAAAGATGATCAAAGAGCTATGATTCACATGTTACATAATAAAACATGTGTTATTAACTGATTACCAAAATCAAAAGATGATTAAACACATATTAGAAGAGGTTTTTAGCAATATACCTCTCTTGAAAGCAACAAAGACTATTATAGCATCAACCCAAGTTAGCAAAAGATGATTAGGAGGCTATAAAATCAAAAAAACACATAAAACATGTGTTACCAAATACATTTCAGAAATGAGAAAGATATAAAAATGGATTTGAGGTGGGTATTTGCATTACCTTTGCATAAAATGACTTGCATAAGCTAAAACTAGAAGGAGATGAAGATAGAGGCCATTTTTGTTATGAAAGCTTTAGGAAATGATTAGGGTTTTGATTAGGGTTGAATGAATGAGGTTATGAGAGTATGAGATAATTTATAGAGGAGGTTTAGGGTGGGTTATTGGGTTAGGTTTTGTAACCCAATAAGAAGAGAGTTATTTACATGTTTCCAAAAATTAGTCTAGGTGTTCATATATGTTTATAAAACTCATTTTTTTTTCTTATCCAAACCCATTTAAAAATCTCTCCTCAAATATTTAACTTTCCAAAAATAACATTTTATCCTCATTTTAAAATCCCATATTTCCCATTTAATTAAAATAGCCTTTTCAAATAATAAATTTTATTATTCCAAATCCTTTTATGCTTCATTAAAATAAATAAAAATCCTAACCTTTATTTATTAATTGGTAATGCAAATCCCGGGTTGTTACAGACTCCCCCCCTTAAGAAAATTGCGTCCCCGCAATTCCTTAAGATAGATGTCGTCTATAACGTCAAATCCCCAAAAGAAGTGATAGAGATAAAATAGAGAATTCTCACCCGCAGAAGAAGATGGGAGAAAGCCAGGATAAGAGCGTTCGATAGATTCTCTGGTCTCCCAAGTGCAGTCCTTAGGATTTCGTGACCATTGAATCTTCACGAGTGGAACCTCTTTGTTGCGAAAGCGTCTAACCTCCGAATCAAGCACACGAAGAGGTTGCTGCTCCAAAGATAAATCGGGTAAAATCTCTAAATCAGGCACAACATGTGGCTCAATGATAGAATCAGGGTCGCGGACACACATGCGAAACTGGGAAACATGGAACACGTCGTGCATTCCAGAGAAGTGAGCAGGTAGAGCCACACGATAAGCCACGGGGCCAATGCGTTCCGTAATAGGAAATGGTCCAACATAGCGAGGAGCCAACTTCCCTGTAGAGCTGAAACGCACAACCCCTTTCATGGGAGATATTCGAATAAAGACATGATCACCAATGAAGAACTCAAGATGCTTCCTACGGCTGTCCGCGTAGGATTTCTGATGGTTCTGCGCCTCTTTCATTCTCTGACGAATAAGAATAATCTTCTCAGAAGATTCCCGAACTGAATCTGGACCAGACCAAGAAGGTGCTTCTCACCAGATTCTAACCAACAAGCAGGAGAGCGACATGGCCTTCCGTAAAGGGCCTCGAAAGGTGCCATGCCGATACTAGACTGAAAGCTGTTGTTGTAGGAGGACTCTACAAGCGGTAAGTGATCCTCCCAACTACCTCCGAAATCCAGAATACAACAGCGCAAAAGCTCCTCTAAAACACGATTCACCCTCTTCGTCTGACCGTCGGTCTGAGGATGATAAGCAGTCGAGAGATTCAGCTTTGAGCCCAAAGCTGACTGTAGGCACTTCCAGAAGTGACTAGTAAAGATAGTGTCTCGATCACAGACGATAGAGCTAGGAATTCCATGGAGTCGAACGACTTCCTTCACATATAACTTGGCAAGCTGAGGAGCAGTCCGAGTGGACTTAATAGGAATGAAATGAGCTGATTTGGTCAAGCGATCAACGATGACCCAAATAGAAGTATGGCCTGACTTCGATCGAGGCAGACCGTTAATAAAATCCATGGATATCTAATCCCATTTCCACAATGGAATCTCTAGCGGCTGAAGAGGACCGGATGGACGCTGGTGTTCAGCTTTGATCTGTTGACAAGTCATGCAACGACTTACATAACTTGCAACATCACTCTTCATGCCTTCCCAATAATATAGACGACACATGTCAGCATACATCTTGCTCGACCCGGGATGAATAGTGTACTTAGTGCGATGACATTCGTCTAGAATGTCACGCCTAAGTGATAAATCAGATGGTACCAAAATACGGTTCTTCCTGCGAAGACACCGATGAGAATCAATAGAATAATCCGACAATGTCTCATCACTGGATCCCGACTCAAGGAGATGAATATATCGCAACAAGTCTGGATCCTACCGCTGAGCATGGACAATGCGATCCAATAGAATAGGTCGAGCTTCCATGCTGAATAACAAGATCTGAGGATCAGAAGACGGAGCTCGATTTCGAATATCACACATAGAAAGAGTCTCAAGAATATTCCACTCGGCAATCATCACAGAAATAACTGCCGAGTATTTGCGACTGAGCGCATCTGCAACACGATTCCCCTTGCCAGGGGTATACTGAATATCTAAGTCATATGAGGCGAGAAACTCGAGCTATCGCTGCTGCCTCATATTGAGATCCTTCTGACTGAATAAATACTTCAGCGACTTGTGATCGGTGTAGAGAATGAAACGTTCGCCCAATAGATAATGACGCCACGTCTTCAAGGCAAAGATGATAGCTTCTAACTCAAGATCATGAGTAGGATAACGAACCTCATTCGGACGTAGGTGCCTAGAAGCGTAAGCAACTACCCAATCCTTCTGCATAAGCACAGCACCGAGGCCGCTACTACAAGCATCGGTGTAAACAACAAGATCATGGTTACTCTCAGGAACCAAAAGGATTGGAGCATGAGTGAGAAGTTCCTTCAATCGCTGGAAAGAAACTTCACACTTATCAGACCAAATAAAGCGAACCCCCTTACGAGTCAGAGTCGTGAGGGGAAGTGCAACACGAGAGAAATCCTTAATAAATCGACAGTAATAACCCGCCAACCCAAGGAAGCTGCGAATATCATGAACGTTCTCAGGCTGCTTCCAATTCTGAATAGCTTCAATCTTGGCAGGATCGACAGAAATACCCTCAGAAGAAACAATATGACCCAAGAACTTGACCTTACTCTCCCAAAAATGGCACTTGGAGAGCTTGGCCTTAAGCTGGTGCTGACGAAGAGTATCCAAGACGATCCGCAAATGATGAGCATGCTCTGCCTCGGATCTAGAATAAACAAGAATATCGTCGATGAAAACCAGTACGAATCTATCGATGTATTCCCGGAATACTCGATTCATAAGATCGACGAAGAAAGTCGGAGCGTTCGTCAAGCCGAACGGCATGACCAACCACTCAAAAGAACTATAACGAGTGCGAAATGCTGTAAGAGGAATGCTGTCTTCCATGACTCGTAGCTGATAGAATCCGGTGGCAAGGTCAAGCTGAGAGAAGACCTTCGCACCGCTCAATTGGTCAAACATGTCATAACGGGAATTTGAGTTAGACATGATTCAATGATAGATAATTAATTAAGGAATACTATGGAATATAACGGATTCCTATACATATTCCTAACTTATCTATCAATAAACATAAGGAAGGGATTTGATTTAATTCGGATCTAATTTAAAATGTATTGTACTAAGTGTATCTGTTCTGTGTTTATTATGCTTATTCCTGAAACCAGGCTCTGATACCAAGCTATAACGCCCCACTCTGAGACCCACTGTAACAAAGAGTATTACGGGAGTAATACTGTCTGTTAAAGCGGAGAATAGAGTATAGTGGAAGCGACCATTTGTAATCAAGCTATAACTATCTACTGAATACGTCGAAAGGGTGGTATCTATATTTTTTTTTCAAGTGGTTCGACATATTCAATAAATATTTATAACGAAATTACAATGGCTAAAGATCTATCAGAATAAGCATAGTAATAAAATGATAAAACATCACAGAACAGAATCACATAACAGATATAAAATCCCAGGACAATACATCGTCAATACAGATCCAAATATCATAAGTGGGTATAAAGCCACTGCTCACACATGTGAGTCAAAAATATGTACATATCAAAGTCTGAATAATAACATAAGCAGACACTAAGATAAGCTATCTCAAAAGCATAGCAGATAAGACCAAAGCGGAAGCACAGAGCAGCTAAGTCCAGAGACCTAACCTGAAACAACTCGGTCTGACCCGAGCGAAAAACACTCGGGTCAGGCTAGCTAAACAATCAGTAATAACTGAGATAAATAATACTGTGGTACATAAATAAGATAGTACTTATCCAAAGAGAAGTATATTATGAACCACATGAATATAATGACGATCCCTAATCATCAATAAACAATAAAAATCTCCAAAGAGAAATCAACACCAAAGTGTAGAATAAATAAAATCGCCTCATATCATCGGCATAGCCAAAGCTATAAAAAGATGCCCATAGGCAATAATCCCAAGAGTGACCAGAGTCTGTAATCAATGCCCAAGCAAAGATCGATGCTCCAAAGAGCAATGGGGATATACTGAAAAGTCAATGAAATCCAACACTGAAAAGCAGTGTCCAAAGACACTGTGAATCCACAAGGTAATCGCACTTACATCGTATGGTTCCATAGAACCAACACCGAATGGCGGTACTCGAATGGATATAAAAATCATCAAATAATACCAATATTGCACGTGCACCGACCAGAGTCGTTGTTGCCAAGTACTGTAGAGTTGTGATCGATCACTCGCACAGATGCGGAACGCGCGAGACGGCAAGATCCTTCCCAGAAGGATAAAGGCCCAGAGGCGCATGCCAAAAAATAAACTGCTCCATAGAGCAGGTGTCCAGAGACGGTTGCCCAGAGGCGTGGTGACCCAGAGGTCCAGTACTGGCCGCCCAGAGGCTAATGTGTCACTAACTTCTTGGAGAGGAACCCGTAAAGTGTTAACAATGAGTCCCATACCCCACGTTCGCACTAAATGGTTTCCTAACCAATAGCAATCTCACACTCCAAACAATAAAAAGTCCACCTCGTATCATCGGTAAACTAGACCCAAAGGTCAAAACGATCAATCGAATAGGTTGGGGATTAACTGGAAAGAAAATACACATGGTTCCATAGGCCGGAGATTTCCTAACCGTTTAAGCACCTTTCCACTTCGCTCGACATGCTAAAAAGTGAGTGTGAGGTTTTTATTATAGAAAATAATGGTGTGAAATGGATTTATAATTGATTTTGAAATCACTTTAAAACGGCTTTTGAAAAATCTCCTATTATGGAGTAATTAATTTAATAATTAAAAATAATATTATATAATAATTTCGAAAGCCATTTAGGAGTGAAAAATCTTTTGAAAATGATTCATAAAACCCATGTACGAAATCTAGAGACAAATCTCAAAGAAATCAATAAAACCAGAAAATCACTGAAAAATATTCCAAGTGTTTGTAAACATTCAAAAAAACTGACGCGAACCAAAGTTCGGCAATTTATTTGGACCAGCAAACTGTGTCCAAATGTCATGAAAATTTGCAGGCATGTAGTCCAACATCCCTACTTTAAGATGCAAAAAGAATCGGGAAATTACGACTTGAAACAAAGAAACGGCGTCGTCTCAAAGTCGGACAAAAATCATAAAACTTTACTGTGTCAAAACAGTGTAAAGGTCCCACTTCGACGACATGGTCGAAGGGTCACATGAACTCAGATCTTGATGAAAATTTGCAGCAGCGTATAAAGTACTCCTAATTTGATATGCAACAAGAATCGTTCGGTTTTGACTTGAAACGAAGAAACGACAATGTTTCGAAGTTGGTCCGACGATAACTGAAAATGATCACTATTGTAAAACAGTTTCTGTGTGCTACTTCGGCAATAGAAACGAAGTACCTAATGCACCCAGATCTAAACCAAACTCTGCATGGTTAAAGACCTCGATCTCATCTTTTTAACGAGACCAAAAACGATGAAATCCGACAAAGGACGAGCCCGGGATGGCGTCGCAAAGTCGGGGTTCTACGCTGAAAACAACGGGAGAAAAGAGACTAAGGCCTATAGCTATGCACTAACTGGCCAGAGATGAAAAACCACAATTTTGGCATAGTAAACTTCAAATTCTGGCAAAATGAATAAAATGAAAGTTGTAGCTTAGTTTCTAAGCTTTCCGGAATGACCAAGATCTTCAAATTCCGACTAGAGATGAAAATTCTATGACTAAAACAATTCTCAAATCTAAATTTTATATCACTGTCGTTGTGCTCTCAGGACAGTGGTAAGAATGTACAATTTTGACCAAATTTAATTCGAAATTTCATGAAACTCAAAGCATGAAAGTTTTAGCCCTAAATCTAAGCTTTTCAGAACATCAAAAATTATTAGATTTGGATAAGAAATGAGTAACTTATGGCCAAATCAATTTTAGGTTTTTATTTTATCATCCCTGTAGTTTGTTGTCAGGTCAGCGACAAACAAGCATGATTTAGACCATTCAAACCTAAAAATTAGACAAAGCACAAAACATAAAAGTTATAGGGTACAGAATAAGCTTTCCAGAACTTCAAGAAAATCTTAATTCCGATTTAAGATGAATAAGATATGCCTAATTTACTAACAGCAATAAACTAATTATAATTTCAGCTAGCATATATTACAAGTACCTTATGTGCACACTCCAAAATGAAAGCAAAGATGATCAAAGAGCTATGATTCACATGTTACATAATAAAACATGTGTTATTAACTGATTACCAAAATCAAAAGATGATTAAACACATATTAGAAGAGGTTTTTAGCAATATACCTCTCTTGAAAGCAACAAAGACTATTATAGCATCAACCCAAGTTAGCAAAAGATGATTAGGAGGCTATAAAATCAAAAAAACACATAAAACATGTGTTATCAAATACATTTCAGAAATGAGAAAGATATAAAAATGGATTTGAGGTGGGTATTTGCATTACCTTTGCATAGAATGACTTGCATAAGCTAAAACTAGAAGGAGATGAAGATAGAGGCCATTTTTGTTATGAAAGCTTTAGGAAATGATTAGGGTTTTGATTAGGGTTGAATGAATGAGGTTATGAGAGTATGAGATAATTTATAGAGGAGGTTTAGGGTGGGTTATTGGGTTAGGTTTTGTAACCCAATAAGAAGAGAGTTATTTACATGTTTCCAAAAATTAGTCTAGGTGTTCATATATGTTTATAAAACTCATTTTTTTTTCTTATCCAAACCCATTTAAAAATCTCTCCTCAAATATTTAACTTTCCAAAAATAACATTTTATCCTCATTTTAAAATCCCATATTTCCCATTTAATTAAAATAGCCTTTTCAAATAATAAATTTTATTATTCCAAATCCTTTTATGCTTCATTAAAATAAATAAAAATCCTAACCTTTATTTATTAATTGGTAATGCAAATCCCGGGTTGTTACAGACTCCCCCCCTTAAGAAAATTGCGTCCCCGCAATTCCTTAAGATAGATGTCGTCTATAACGTCAAATCCCCAAAAGAAGTGATAGAGATAAAATAGAGAATTCTCACCCGCAGAAGAAGATGGGAGAAAGCCAAGATAAGAGAGTTCGATAGATTCTCTGGTCTCCCAAGTGCAGTCCTTAGGATTTCGTGACCATTGAATCTTCACGAGTGGAACCTCTTTGTTGTGAAAGCGTCTAACCTCCGAATCAAGCACACGAAGAGGTTGCTGCTCCAAAGATAAATCGGGTAAGATCTCTAAATCAGGCACAGCATGTGGCTCAATGATAGAATCAGGGTCGCAGACACACATGCGAAACTGGGAAACATGGAACACGTCGTGCATTCCAGAGAAGTGAGCAGGTAGAGCCACACGATAAGCCACGGGGCCAATGTGTTCCGTAATAGGAAATGGTCCAACATAGCGAGGACCCAACTTCCCTGTAGAGCTGAAACGCACAACCCCTTTCATGGGAGATATCCGAATAAAGACATGATCACCAATGGAGAACTCAAGATGCTTCCTACGGCTGTCCGCGTAGGATTTCTGACGGTTCTGCGCCTCTTTCATTCTCTGACGAATAAGAATAATCTTCTCAGAAGATTCCCGAACTGAATCTGGACCAGACCAAGAAGGTGCTTCTCACCAGATTCTAACCAACAAGCAGGAGAGCGACATGGCCTTCCGTAAAGAGCCTCGAAAGGTGCCATGCCGATACTAGACTGAAAGCTGTTGTTGTAGGAGGACTCTACAAGCGGTAAGTGATCCTCCCAACTACCTCCGAAATCCAGAATACAACAGCGCAAAAGCTCCTCTAAAACACGATTCACCCTCTCCGTCTGACCGTCGGTCTGAGGATGATAAGCAGTCGAGAGATTCATCTTTGAGCCCAAAGCTGACTGTAGGCACTTCCAGAAGTGACTAGTAAAGATAGTGTCTCGATCACAGACGATAGAGCTAGGAATTCCATGGAGTCGAACGACTTCCTTCACATATAACTTGGCAAGCTGAGGAGCAGTCCGAGTGGACTTAATAGGAATGAAATGAGCTGATTTGGTCAAGCGATCAACGATGACCCAAATAGAAGTATGGCCTGACTTCGATCGAGGCAGACCGTTAATAAAATCCATGGATACCTAATCCCATTTCCACAATGGAATCTCTAGCGGCTGAAGAAGACCGGATGGACGCTGGTGTTCAGCTTTGATCTGTTGACAAGTCATGCAACGACTTACATAACTTGCAACATCACTCTTCATGCCTTCCCAATAATATAGACGACACATGTCGGCATACATCTTGCTCGACCCGGGATGAATAGTGTACTTAGTGCGATGACATTCGTCTAGAATGTCACGCCTAAGTGATAAATCAGATGGTACCAAAATACGGTTCTTCCTGCGAAGACACCGATGAGAATCAATAGAATAATCCGACAATGTCTCATCACTGGATCCCGACTCAAGGAGATGAATATATCGCAACAAGTCTGGATCCTGCCGCTGAGCATGGACAATGCGATCCAATAGAATAGGTCGAGCTTCCATGCTGAATAACAAGATCTGAGGATCAGAAGACGGAGCTCGATTTCGAATATCACACATAGAAAGAGTCTCAAGAATATTCCACTCGGCAATCATCATAGAAATAACTGCCGAGTGTTTGCGATTGAGCGCATCTGCAACACGATTCCCCTTGCCAGGGGTATACTGAATATCTAAGTCATATGAGGCGAGAAACTCGAGCTATCGCTGCTGCCTCATATTGAGATCCTTCTGACTGAATAAATACTTCAGCGACTTGTGATCGGTGTAGAGAATGAAACGTTCGCCCAATAGATAATGACGCCACGTCTTCAAGGCAAAGATGATAGCTGCTAACTCAAGATCATGAGTAGGATAACGAACCTCATTCGGACGTAGGTGCCTAGAAGCGTAAGCAACTACCCAATCCTTCTGCATAAGCACAGCACCGAGGCCGCTACCACAAGCGTCGGTGTAAACAACAAGATCATGGTTACTCTCAGGAACCAAAAGGATAGGAGCATGAGTGAGAAGTTCCTTCAATCGCTGGAAAGAAACTTCACACTTATCAGACCAAATAAAGCGAACCCCCTTACGAGTCAGAGTCGTGAGGGGAAGTGCAACACGAGAGAAATCCTTAATAAATCGACGGTAATAACCCGCCAACCCAAGAAAGCTGCGAATATCATGAACGTTCTCAGGCTGCTTCCAATTCTGAATAGCTTCAATCTTGGCAGGATCGATAGAAATACCCTCAGAAGAAACAATATGACCCAAGAACTTGACCTTACTCTCCCAAAAATGGCACTTGGAGAGCTTGGCCTTAAGCTGGTGCTGATGAAGAGTATCCAAGACGATCCGCAAATGATGAGCATGCTCTGCCTCGGATCTAGAATAAACAAGAATATCGTCGATGAAAACCAGTACGAATCTATCGATGTATTCCCGGAACACTCGATTCATAAGATCGACGAAGAAAGCCGGAGCGTTCGTCAAGCCGAACGGCATGACCAACCACTCAAAAGAACTATAACGAGTGCGAAATGCTGTAAGAGGAATGCTGTCTTCCACGACTCGTAGCTGATAGAATCCGGTGGCAAGGTCAAGCTGAGAGAAGACCTTCGCACCGCTCAATTGGTCAAACATGTCATAACGGGAATTAGAGTTAGACATGATTCAATGATAGATAATTAATTAAGGAATACTATGGAATATAACGGATTCCTATACATATTCCTAACTTATCTATCAATAAACATAAGGAAGGGATTTGATTTAATTCGGATCTAATTTAAAATGTATTGTACTAAGTGTATATGTTCTGTGTTTATTATGCTTATTCCTGAAACCAGGCTCTGATACCAAGCTATAACGCCCCACTCTGAGACCCACTGTAACAAAGAGTATTACGGGAGTAATACTGTCTGTTAAAGCGGAGAATAGAGTATAGTGGAAGCGACCATTTGTAATCAAGCTATAACTATCTACTGAATACGTCGAAAGGGTGGTATCTATATTTTTTTTTCAAGTGGTTCGACATATTCAATAAATATTTATAACGAAATTACAATGGCTAAAGATCTATCAGAATAAGCATAGTAATAAAATGATAAAACATCACAGAACAGAATCACATAACAGATATAAAATCCCAGGACAATACATCGTCAATACAGATCCAAATATCATAAGTGGGTATAAAGCCACTGCTCACACATGTGAGTCAAAAATATGTACATATCAAAGTCTGAATAATAACATAAGCAGACACTAAGATAAGCTATCTCAAAAGCATAGCAGATAAGTCCAAAGCGGAAGCACAGAGCAGCTAAGTCCAGAGACCTAACCTGAAACAACTCGGTCTGACCCGAGCGAAAAACACTCGGGTCAGGCTAGCTAAACAATCAGTAATAACTGAGATAAATAATACTGTGGTACATAAATAAGACAGTACTTATCCAAAGAGAAGTATATTATGAACCACATGAATATAATGACGATCCCTAATCATCAATAAACAATAAAAATCTCCAAAGAGAAATCAACACCAAAGTGTAGAATAAATAAAATCGCCTCATATCATCGGCATAGCCAAAGCTATAAAAAGATGCCCATAGGCAATAATCCCAAGAGTGACCAGAGTCTGTAATCAATGCCCAAGCAAAGATCGATGCTCCAAAGAGCAATGGGGATATACTGAAAAGTCAATGAAATCCAACACTGAAAAGCAGTGTCCAAAGACACTGTGAATCCACAAGGTAATCGCACTTACATCGTATGGTTCCATAGAACCAACACCGAATGGCGGTACTCGAATGGATATAAAAATCATCAAATAATACCAATATTGCACGTGCACCGACCAGAGTCGTTGTTGCCAAGTACTGTAGAGTTGTGATCGATCACTCGCACAGATGCGGAACGCGCGAGACGGCAAGATCATTCCCAGAAGGATAAAGGCCCAGAGGCGCATGCCGAAAAATAAACTGCTCCATAGAGCAGGTGTCTAGAGACGGTTGCCCAGAGGCGTGGTGACCCAGAGGTCCAGTACTGGCCGCCCAGAGGCTAATGTGTCACTAACTTCTTGGAGAGGAACCCGTAAAGTGTTAACAATGAGTCTCATACCCCACGTTCGCACTAAATGGTTTCCTAACCAATAGCAAGCTCACACTCCAAACAATAAAAAGTCCACCTCGTATCATCGGTAAACTAGACCCAAAGGTCAAAACGATCAATCGAATAGGTTGGGGATTAACTGGAAAGAAAATACACACGGTTCCATAGGCCGGAGATTTCCTAACCGTTTAAGCACCTTTCCACTTCGCTCGACATGCTACAAAGTGAGTGTGAGGTTTTTATTATAGAAAATAATGGTGTGAAATGGATTTATAATTGATTTTGAAATCACTTTAAAACGGCTTTTGAAAAATCTCCTATTATGGAGTAATTAATTTAATAATTAAAAATAATATTATATAATAATTTCGAAAGCCATTTAGGAGTGAAAAATCTTTTGAAAATGATTCATAAAACCCATGTACGAAATCTAGAGACAAATCTCAAAGAAATCAATAAAACCAGAAAATCACTGAAAAATATTCCAAGTGTTTGTAAACATTCAAAAAAACTGACGCGAACCAAAGTTCGGCAATTTATTTGGACCAGCAAACTGTGTCCAAATGTCATGAAAATTTGCAGGCATGTAGTCCAACATCCCTACTTTAAGGTGCAAAAAGAATCGGGAAATTACGACTTGAAACAAAGAAACGGCGTCGTCTCAAAGTCGGACAAAAATCATAAAACTTTACTGTGTCAAAACAGTGTAAAGGTCCCACTTCGACGACATGGTCGAAGGGTCACATGAACTCAGATCTTGATGAAAATTTGCAGCAGCGTATAAAGTACTCCTACTTTGATATGCAACAAGAATCGTTCGGTTTTGACTTGAAACGAAGAAACGACAATGTTTCGAAGTTGGTCCGACGATAACTGAAAATGATCACTATTGTAAAACAGTTTCTGTGTGCTACTTCGGCAATAGAAACGAAGTACCTAATGCACCCAGATCTAAACCAAACTCTGCATGGTTAAAGATCTCGATCTCATCTTTTTAACGAGACCAAAAACGATGAAATCCGACAAAGGATGAGCCCGGGATGGCGTCGCAAAGTCGGGGTTCTACGCTGAAAACAACGGGAGAAAAGAGACTAAGGCCTATAGCTATGCACTAACTGGCCAGAGATGAAAAACCACAATTTTGGCATAGTAAACTTCAAATTCTGGCAAAATGAATAAAATGAAAGTTGTAGCTTAGTTTCTAAGCTTTCCGGAATGACCAAGATCTTCAAATTCCGACTAGAGATGAAAATTCTATGACTAAAACAATTCTCAAATCTAAATTTTATATCACTGTCGTTGTGCTCTCAGGACAGTGGTAAGAATGTACAATTTTGACCAAATTAACTTCGAAATTTCATGAAACTCAAAGCATGAAAGTTTTAGCCCTAAATCTAAGCTTTCCAGAACATCAAAAATTATTAGATTTGGAGAAGAAACGAGTAACTTATGGCCAAATCAATTTTAGGTTTTTATTTTATCATCCCTGTAGTTTGTTGTCAGGTCAGCGACAAACAAGCATGATTTAGACCATTCAAACCTAAAAATTAGGCAAAGCACAAAACATAAAAGTTATAGGGTACAGAATAAACTTTCCAGAACTTCAAGAAAATCTTAATTCCGATTTAAGATGAATTAGATATGCCTAATTTACTAACAGCAATAAACTAATTATAATTTCAGCTAGCATATATTACAAGTACCTTATGTGCACACTCCAAAATGAAAGCAAAGATGATCAAAGAGCTATGATTCACATGTTACATAATAAAACATGTGTTATTAACTGATTACCAAAATCAAAAGATGATTAAACACATATTAGAAGAGGTTTTTAGCAATATACCTCTCTTGAAAGCAACAAAGACTATTATAGCATCAACCCAAGTTAGCAAAAGATGATTAGGAGGCTATAAAATCAAAAAAACACATAAAACATGTGTTACCAAATACATTTCAGAAATGAGAAAGATATAAAAATGGATTTGAGGTGGGTATTTGCATTACCTTTGCATAGAATGACTTGCATAAGCTAAAACTAGAAGGAGATGAAGATAGAGGCCATTTTTGTTATGAAAGCTTTAGGAAATGATTAGGGTTTTGATTAGGGTTGAATGAATGAGGTTATGAGAGTATGAGATAATTTATAGAGGAGGTTTAGGGTGGGTTATTGGGTTAGGTTTTGTAACCCAATAAGAAGAGAGTTATTTACATGTTTCCAAAAATTAGTCTAGGTGTTCATATATGTTTATAAAACTCATTTTTTTTCTTATCCAAACCCATTTAAAAATCTCTCCTCAAATATTTAACTTTCCAAAAATAACATTTTATCCTCATTTTAAAATCCCATATTTCCCATTTAATTAAAATAGCCTTTTCAAATAATAAATTTTATTATTCCAAATCCTTTTATGCTTCATTAAAATAAATAAAAATCCTAACCTTTATTTATTAATTGGTAATGCAAATCCCGGGTTGTTACAGATTTGAATTGCATAAATGAATCTTTGTGAATGGGGTTAACTTTGTGAATTGAATCTTTTGTTTAAAAGATTAAACGTGTGGAAATTGTTTAAACCATTGAAGGTTTTTGAAATGAATCTTTTTTTTAAAAGATTGGAAATGGTAAATTGTTTTACCATTCGAATGAAAAGTTTTGGGCTTTAAGCTGTGATTTAACTGAGACCCCATTATCCATATGATTTTTAATTGCGCTCGTTATTCGGTTTAGCCGGGAGAGGACCTTTGTGTCATATAACCCATTCCGAATAGTGATACGACGATATGGATAGCATTTGAAGACCGGTGGTGAAGACCGGGTATTTGCGAGAGCGATAGGATGACCTATCGATTGTCTCTGCACTGAGTAGCTACGGTATAGAGATTTCCTAAGTGATGGGAAGTCCGATCAGTATTGTGAATACCCGGATTGCAAGGGCTTCTTTGGAAGTGCCTTCGGTTCTGTTCGAACCCGGAACAGACTTGTATGGATGTGTGTCTGACATTACACTTTGAGATGTAAAGCTGGTTTCTATCAAATACATTTCTGTTGGTGGCGGAGAATTTATTCTCTTAGCTTAACACCCTTCTCTGAGACGTACGAGCTCAGAGGTTATGTAGTTGATGGTTACTAGTGATACATTCCCAATTTGGTAATGTGGCATACGAAGTGCTGATGATCATTTGTTGGTCAAAGCGTTGCTTTGTGAAAAAGCGTTGCTTTGTGATAAAGCGTAGCTTTGTGGACGAGACTTCGTCGAGCCTCACAACCCGGTAATGGTCGAAACAGGAATGCTGCGACAAAGGTTTGTAGGGGTAGCGCCCCTAGGGTATGTCATTTCCTTCTGGATAAAAGGGTGGTATCGTGGTATGGAGCCCAGATACTTACTCATGTGGATA
Organism: Allium fistulosum; assembly: GCA_030737815.1. Classification (NCBI taxonomy): domain Eukaryota; kingdom Viridiplantae; phylum Streptophyta; class Magnoliopsida; order Asparagales; family Amaryllidaceae; genus Allium; species Allium fistulosum. The sequence continues at coordinate 246,165,685 of CM060902.1, forward strand.
CACTTTATTTATTATGTGTGATGTTGGTTATCGAGCGCTCGGATAAAGGTCGGTAACGACCAGGGGATGACAAAGCTCGTGTGTTAGTTACCTAGTTACAGCTGTACAGCGTGAGGTAGCGTCAGTGTGTTAGTTACCTAGTTACAGCTGTACAGCGTGAGGTAGCGTCGGCCTTTTGTTTGCAGAGATCCGGTTAGGATCCGGGGCGTCTTTCCAGAGGCGTTTCTATTTCGGTAAGGAAGTTCCTTAGCCTGATCATTTGTTGGAAATCCAAAGAAACAATACGAACCCTGTACGGTTTTAGTTGTATTACCTGCTATGGAATGTGGCGGTAACCTACTATTGAACGTAGTAGCTATAGTAGGCATACAACAATAGTTGTATGTTGGCTAAGATTGATATTATATTTTCGAAATGTTTTTCTACACTATGCACTAGTAATAATATCAAAAGAGTTTTGATTTTGCGTAGTAAGCATGTTTGACTATCATAAGGAGAAATCTCCTCCAATTCTGCGATTGCATTGTGTGTGTGGCGGGAGGCCTTATGGTAGTTTCATTTTCGAAAAGCATTGCGGATTTCAATGTTTAAAAGCCTTTGTTGCTTGTTTTAAAGATAAACTGTTTTTGTTGCTCACACCAGTCCCATGACTGACCTGGAGTTTATTGTTCCCTTCCTAAACTCTGGGTGCCCACTATTTTCCACACGGGCAGTCTAGAGTTGGGTTTTTCAGATATTCAGGTTTAGTAGATTATCTGGAGCAAGTTCAGTTCTTGGAGTTCATGGACTGACGTGGCTTATCTTGGAGCATTCTATTGGAGACATTCTATCCGCTGCTGATGTTATCATTTTCTTTTCCGCTGCTATTTCTTGTATCATATCTCTGATGTATATTGATATCTGTTGTATCATTCTGTTGTATCAGATTTTGTATCTGTCATTGTATCAATGTTATATATATTGATATCATCTATTTCTTTCTTCCGCTGTGTTGTTATACTTAAGTGTGTTATAAGCTCCGGCGAATCGGATTTGAACGGTCGAATCTATGACATTCGAGTACGATGTAAAGTATGGATGTCGATTTTCGAACGGGCAAATCCGAACCGTTACAACTATCTACAAGGTGGAAATATACATTATAACACCTTGGTCATCTCAATTAAATTTATACTTCAAAACAAATATCATTTCATTTCAAATATATCTATTTTCCAAAATAGTATATATATATTAAATGATTTAAAAAGTGAAGTATTTATAATTTCCTCAAGTCTCGCAAATCGATTCAAATCAACTTCAAATTCCAAATTTCAAATTTATTCAAAGCTCAATTCTTCAATTTAATCCAGTTCTAAATATACCCTTTATTTTCAATATATTTCAAAGCTTTAATATTCAACAATTTCAAAGTTAGATTTAACAGTTTCATATAGCTCTGGATTTAACTTCATTATTATTTAATCAGGGAATATTCACTTAATAGATTCAATGTCATTTACTAGCCTTAAATTACATTTTTACTAAATATTTCTTAAATTTTATTTTAAACAAGAAATATTTATTAAATTATTTGAATCAAACTCAAGTTATAAATCATATCTAAAATCCCAATTTCAATAAGCTTTAAATTGGTTTAATTAAATAAAATTCTTTACTAAATTCAAATTATCTTCCCAACCTTAACTTATTCAAATTTTTACCAAAATCTATTTTGAAATATAAATTTTATACTTAACATATTATATGTCTTAAATCCATCTTAATTAAATTAAATATCATCATTAAATCTATATATCATTACCATTTATATATAAAATTTTAAGAATCAACATTTGTTAAAACCATATATTTCTTTCCAAAACCAGAGAATTCAATTTCAAAATATTTATATATATGGACCAACGGTGTCTGTATATATATCTATCATATGGTTAAGTGATACGGATATTTATCATTTCAATCCGAAATTTAAATATATACGGGTAGATATCATTTCGACCCGTAATCCCAATTTCAATTCAAATGAAAAACGCTTGGGTTTATCATTTCAACCCATAACGATTTTCTCCTATTCTAAAGTCCGTTCGGGTATGTATCATTTCAACCCATAGTGAGTTCTATACTAACAGGGAACTTGTAGAGTGATAACAAATAATATAAAATAAAACAACAGGCATATATCATCAATAACAATAGAATAAGAACAACGGGATATGGTGTCATATCCCATAGGTGAACAGTTACAGATAATAGCATATATAACAACTTAAATAACTACAGCAGCATATTTCAATTGTCGTTTCAATTGAAATCAAATTTAATAAATAAAAGAATGTTAAATCGTGAGTGGTTGCTCACCTTTCGAGGTTAGAGGAGTTTGATACACAGTAAGCTATGAAATTCCAAGCAACGCTAGATGGACACGATTTGACGAAGAAAGACAGGTACGACGGACTAGGCTAATAATGGGAAATCGAAGAGAACGATTGAATCAGTTGATATAAATTGAACTAAATATGTATGAAATCAATATTTAATTTAAAACAAATAAATAAAATAAATCATCATATATACATAAGATTGAAATAAATACTTGTATATTATTTTGACCCAAGTTTCAAACCAATATCCAAACATCATCTAAAAAAAAATCTGGGAAAAATATTATTAACACAGTTAGATAACTAATATATTATATATATAAGAAAATTTTGAAACATGTATAAATTATTTTTAAGTCAGCACTGATTATAAAACAACACATATTATATTATAATTTTCTTTTGTAAATATATATAAACATATTATAATATTCAAAATCATTATACCCTTCAGCAAAAGAAGACTGTAACTATACATAACTTGTACTTAAATACGTATTGCAGATAAAATATATAAAATCAAGTAGACCCTATACATTTTAAATATAAACCAACTCATACACAAATGTATATATAACTATGTATATAAATATGTAAAACTAAACACACAGAAAATATTACTAAATATATACCTAACAGCAATATACACTTAAACCAACACTTATAAATATAACTTATATACTCAATAAACATATATACATATAGAGTTGTAAATGTATACTCCCTTATATATAATATAATATATGTATATATATATATCCAAACTAATATATATAACTTACCTAACGTAATATATATAACATTCGTGTGTGTGTACAGGCTGTCAAACATTGTCACTTTATATGTACACAAAATGAAAAATGGCAGTGCCAAGTCTCTACTCAAAACAAGCTGTCAAATTAAATGATTAAGAAAACAACTTATATAGTTTATATTTAAACAAACAATATACTACCCGTACATAAAATCGAACTCACACAATATATGTATATATACTTTTAAAAATGTAAGTTACCCAAATATCAACACTAACGTATTTAAATTTATTACTGTTAAATAGATATGCCTATACATATTCAACAATATATATTATATTACATAATCAAACTATATATACAAACAAATGAAAACTTGGTAAACGTATAAGTTCTCATCTTCTGTTTTTAAAAAAATTTCAAAACCAAATTAAAACAATATATATAACAAGGAGGAAACTCACGGCAAGAGGTGAATGCATGCTGGGCTTGCTTGGTGGAAGGGTTCGGCTCCGTTGGGTGATCTGCGATGGAGGGTGCTGGAGCAATGGAACGTGGCTAGGAGGAAGCTGCCAGGGAGCATAGGTGTGAGGCCATCGGAAAAAGAAGAAGGTGGTGAGGTTCGAATGTGGATATGGGGGCTGTGCGTTGGGTTTGCTGGATTTCGGCCAGTGGGTGGAGGGGATGGATGTTGTGGTGTGGTCGATGATTGCTTGGGGAAGAGGGTTCGAAGAGAAAGGGAAAGGTGATGCTCGGTGATGGGATTCATGCGTGGAAACTGTGATTTGGTGAAGGGGAGAAGTGTAAAAGCTTTACTGTAAATGCCAGAAGAAAAGTTGAAGAAGCAACAAAGAAAAATGGAAGTGAAACGCGTATCCACTTTGCCATATATAAAATATTATATAACGTAAGTGAAAATTCCAACGGTCAAATTATTAAAGTGATTAATATTTGTTTTGGCCAGAACGTTTCAGATTTTGAAACCGAAGGAAACCATAAAGTCATAGTTTAAGGTACCGTTACAACGAATAGTTTATGGTTTTTGTCGTGTACCGCACCTCAAAATACAGAAATAAATATACCGTAGAGATCAGCACGACGAGAGGATCAAAAAGTTATATAGATATCAGTGGTACGATCATCCGATCAAAAGTCGATAATCGGTACCGAAAATGTTGTTATTTCGTATGGAAAAATTCAAATTGAGCTAGAAACGTCCGAATTTCGCGAAACGAATTTCGCAGTCTGATTCAGAATGCTCTGAATAAATTTTCTCCTGTTGAAATATTTTGGTTTTGGAAAACTTTTAAATTCACTGTTATTAACTGGTTTGATTTGAAATAAGATTTCACAGGAAAATAAACTTTAATATTATCAGATGAAAATTTACCAGTTGCTATATTAAAATAGACGTATTCCAAATAGTAAATTTTTATTTTCAAATTTTATTGTTTAAAATTTCACAAATTTCCAGTTAAATATACTTTTAAAACCATTAAATTTTTGCGGGTCGTTACACTTGGTTATAATATATATATATATATATATATATATATATATATATATATCACACTCTACATATATTATCACACACCTCACTGTTTTCATAATCAAGGCCTTATAAGAAGTCTTTCTTATTTTTCCTTTAATATTAATTACCATCCTAAAGGGGATTTAGTACAATTAATAACCTGTTTAACCACGTAATTATACACTATAATTATATGCTAATCACGCTAATATATATATATATATGCATGTGTGCGGAGGGGGGTGTGTATACGCGCCTAGTAATCTTTAAGCGTGCAGAATATATGCCCTAAACTAGCGTTTATATGTCAAATCTTTCAACGATTATAAAAGTCTCATCCCATATTATCAATAATACTATAATTCCAACATTCATACCAAAATTCAAATCATAGACTTGTATACAATTAAAATTTAAACTCAACTTATTACATCAAAATAATGGAATATATTGATACTAGAAACTTACAATTCCAATTCTTATGCTCTATTCAACTCCTTTTTCACAAAAAATAAACTAAGTTATTTCTATTTAAATTATGGGAAAAACCAGTGCAAACTACGAAAAAAATTCGTACCTTACATACTATTTCTTAATCAAAATCCTTTAACCAAATTCAAAGAAAAGAATAAGGAGTGGAATAGAAGGTAAAATTATCAAAACTAAAAATCTACACAATTTCCATTATTCATCATGAATAATTGAGATTCCACCTAGAATTGACATTTCGCATCGAAGGAATTTTGGGGGTTTATAATATGATGTTTTCGCAAACCAAAACTCTCCAAGGCTATTCAAACCCAAACTACCGTAATCAATTACTAAAATAGAAAAGCTAATATTTCCACTCACGGTATATCCTTAGCTTTGCCTCCTTTGGATTTGACATGCCTTTAACAACCTCTATCAGGTCTCTTATTTTTGATACATGTATACAGCAAGAGATCTGTACATATGTTAGATTCAGAAAATTAAAGGTTTGGATGAGAAGAAGTTGAGAAAATAAACAATAAAGAAAGATAGATCTATAGGATTTCTTACCTGAAACCCTAATTGAGTTTTCTGAATTTTGAAGAGACGGACTAACAGGACTTCACTAGGTTCTCGAAATATTATATGAATAAAAGTGAGGGTTCTAAATTCCTATTTATAGTGGTGAGAAAGCAGTAGAACTGTCAGATTTAAATAATTAGATCTAGAACATTCAAAATGCCAAAACCCTAGCCGCCACTGTCAATAAGCGGTCGACCGCCCCTCTACCACCGGTCAACCACTAGTGGTCGACTGGTCAAGGTAGGGGTGGGCATTTAACCGAGTTAACCGAGTTAACCGACTTAACCGACATCGACCGAACCGCATTAACCGATATAATCGGTTAACCGAATTTTAGGTTAACCGACCGACCTTAACCGATCAACTTCGGGTCGGTTAACGGTTAACACACTGGTTAACCGCGGTTAACCATTAACCGAACCAATAATTTTTCAAGTGTGTTCGACTATAACCCTAACCGGCCCACTAACGCAGTATATATCCTAATATTCTCAAAACCCAGTAAATGCATATCGCCGCTTCCTCTTTTGGTTAAAAAACCCTAGACCGACTCCACTCCACTACCGATTTCGCAAAATCAATAGCTAATCCCAGGAATTTTGATTCGATCGATAGATCATCTCCTTAAAGGCTTAAAATCTTTCAATTCGTCAACGTGTTGCAAGCTTGCGAGTTGCGATTCCAATTTCACATCGATTTGAGGCTTTGAGATATAGTGAATACTAGCCGAAAGAGGAAGAATGTGAGATTGTTCTAACTTTTACATGTTTTATTTGATTATCTGTTTAATTATTAGATTAGGATCGCAATTTGTTGTTAAATTCTTTATACTATCCATTAACCTAGAGATGCGAAAATTTGTTGTTATCTGTTTAAATATTACAAAATTAAACTGTAAATTAAAATATATATTACTGAGTTAAACAAGACTCAAGTATCTGATATGTTTTATGTGTTTAAGTATTTTCAGTTTAAGTATATGTTTAAAGTTTAAACAGATATTCAGTTTACAAAATTATATGTTTTAAGTATTTACAGTTTGAATTGTGTTATCAGATTTAACTTGATATTTTTACAGATATTTACAGTTAAATATTCTTATGATAACTTTAGAATATAATAACAAGTTAAATATTTATAGTTTGATATTTGATAATAACACAAGTTTTGTAAAAATATGCATGTAACATGGTATATTTAACTTAAATAACAAAAACTGTAAAAATATCCTTAATTAATATTTAACGTCAACGTTAATTTTAACATTTACTTAACGCCTAAGTTAAGGGGTCGATCGACTTATTTATTTTGGGAATGTTCGTTTTTAGCCATTTTAATTTATTATATTCCTTAATTAATATTTAACGTCAACGTTAATTTTAACATTTACTTAACCCCTAAGTCTAATTACTGTTAACTTTCAAATTTAAAATTTAAGAATTATATAATTAGTTGGATTTGAACTCTATTTAAATTATTTTGAATCCAAAAACATCAAACATGCGTAACTTTTCCATTTGAGCTCTGTTTTCAACATATTATATATAGAAATTGATTAGAGTTTCGCCAGGAACACAAGGGCATAACTTTCGTGGTCAAATTTAAAATTTTGCAAAATTTCAATTTTTATCCCTATCTTATTTTAAATTATTCAACTTATTTATTTATAGATGATTTTAAGGGGTGTTACAATATACTCATATACGTGTGTGTGCTATGTAACATATCAATCTATTCAAGGTATAACATGCCTATGTATAGGTGCTGGGATTTACATTGCAACAGACATGTTAGCTCATCCAATATACAAATATATCATCCAAATGTATATTTATATATTTTACCTACATATATATTACAAATATGTGCGTGTATAAACTATAAAAAGTATTATGTAGATAAATTTTTATAAATATGTATATATAAACATAAGTATGAAATATTAACAATATATGTATATAACTATATATATATATGTATGGATTATTTATAAAATATATTAGATTGATTTTTTTAATTATAGCAAGGTCGAAATAGTACATGTATAATTTTTTTTTAAAAAACATACACACACACACATATGTATATATATATATATATATTTTGTGTGTGTGAATATATTAAATGCATATATATATATATGGATGTATAGTAATAAACATATACTAATAAAAATAATATCTTAAAAAGTTTATATTAAATGTATCGCTTACTGGTCTTGCGCATAGCTAAAAAAATGTATTTTTTAATTTTAAAATATATTTTATAATAAATAATCATATGAAAATTATTAAAAAAATAATTTTTCGAAACTAAATTTTATATTTAAATTTCCTATGAAATTCAAAATGATAATTTTTAATTTTGAAAATTTATTATATAGTTTTATAATTTAATACATTTAAAAATTATTTTTTTAACTTTCGGCTTATATTTAAATATTTTAAAATATAAAAAATGTTTTTTATTCCTGCCAAAAGTTTAATATGTATTAATATAATTTTATAGAATATAAAACATAATTTATAATACATATATGTATTAATATAAATATCTACATGATTAATTGATTTAAATATATCATATAAATATAAAAATTATTTTTGTTCCTGCCAAAATTATTATACCCGTTAAACTTTATGTATAAAATTATATTTCCATATTTTACATAAGTATATATTAGTATTTAAATTATAAACTATATACATATTTATAGATACTATATATTAAATTATTTAAAATGGAAAATTAGTTTTTTTTGTTGAATCATGTTGCATATATGTATATGTACATAAATGTTTTTTAATATAAAATATATACATACAACCAATTTATACTGTGACAATATATTTATATGTTAAACTGTCACCTACTAATAATATATGAAATAAACATTATATATAAAAATTAATGTTCATAAACATGTTAGGAACAAACCTTATAGCCAAAGCCTATAAGTACATCTTTAAACAATTAGATCTAATCCTCGAACTGATTTCCAATCTAGAAGATTGCTAATCTCTGAACTGATGACCATCGGCTAATGAATAACACTTGATTTGATTTAATTTGGACCTAGAAATTAGAGAGATGGAAGAGGGAAGTTCGGTCTGATCTAAAGGGGATATCAAGGCTCTAAAAGTTCTTCAGAGTTTGAGGGTAGAGATGCTTATATAGAGGACAATTTAGAGATATTTTAGGATCAATATCATACATCTTCTCTTACCAATTCTCTTCCATATTAGCCATCCGTCTCTAAACCTTTCTGTCCTATCTTTTAGCCACCTATAACCCCATATCATAACCAAACCAACCAACCCCCTGTAAAAACCCTAATTTTGATTAACATTATTCAGGATATTTAAGTAAATTAATTAAATAGAATAACGTGTAGTGTGATAAGGGGATTGAGATTTGATAATTAATTGGGTTAGGCCTTAACTAATCAACTAATAACATTGTATTAAACTTGTGATAGAAAAGAATAAATGAGAAGGGTAAAATAGGAAAAGTGCTGTATCCCTTAAGCTCTCACCTTCTCATTCATTCTCATTTTAGAACATCAAAACAATCTAAAGCTAAAGAGAAGAGGTCAGCCATTACTAGGGAGATTCGAAGAGGAAAACTAAAGCAAATCAAGGGTAAAAGCTTAGGAGAACAAATCTACATCAAATCTTAAACTTATTATCCAATCTAAGGTGAATAACAGTAACACCATCTCATATTTTTATGTTTTATTCTTGGATTATGATTGATTCTGAATTGTTGATGATTATATGTTATGCCATGATTGCTTATACCATTGTTTGGTTAAATAATGATTTATTAGAATTTTTATGGTAGGTTTTAAGAGAAAAACCTAAGTTTTTAACCTCCAATTGATTTTCTTTTCAGATATGTTGTGAAAAATATAATTTTGGAGATGGGTTTTTAATTTCATAATCTTTCGAGATAATAGGAATATCTTGTGGATTTTCTAAGGAGAAAAGGGTATTTATTTCATGTTTTAATTATTAAAAATAATTAATTAATGATTTTGGTTTCAAAACTGTTATACGTTAAAGAATACGTGAATTCTGATTTTTAGAGATTGACGAGGATTTTTCCCAGTGATTATGATTTTATATGAATTTATTAAGCTAGAAAAGCTTATAAATAAATATTAAATGATTAATATTATTTGTTGGGTGCAAAATGAGTTTTTCCAAAGAAAAAACAATTTGCGGCGGTTTTTTTGAAAAGAAGTTGATAAAGTTCGCTTTTAACCAATAGAAAATTTACAAGGGTAAAGTGTTGGTGAAAAGTAATTGCTTTTGATAGAAACAAAACAGTTTTTATATTAATTATGATATTGCCATGATGCTAATATGAATGTCGAACCCAAGTAACAGTCGACATTAATGTTGCCACTATAGAATCTAACATCAATGTGAACGGATGCATACTATATCACTATGTCGGTATGGAATGAATCTGTTCGGGTTGAAGTCATATAGTATAAGGTCTTCGACATCAAATCAATGTCGTCATGGTGATCTCGTAATACACCAGCACTATTTCGACCTCCTTTTTTCTTTGTTGAAAGCTATAACATACGGCATTGATATTGCAAGTCTTCACCCAAGTATTAAATGATGCCACATTACATTGTTTTCGATATAAATTATTTCCGATATCATCTATACCGAGGCACTGATGCTGCATGTTTCCTATTTCGATGCCACAACTTAAGGTAGTAATGCCACAAGTATTATTTTTGACTTTAACTTTTTTGTGGCATTAATGCCGCTATATCATGGTTTCAAGATCCCTTTTATACGGCCTAGTAGCCGAAGTTGTCAAGCAACCGATATCAATATTTTTATAATATTGTTGTTGTATGTCATCAATGTCGGCATCCATATATTTTACCTATCAAAGGCTATATTTAATGCTATATTTAATAGGAGCGACAACCTATATAATTCTATGTTAAAAAATAAGGATTTCGGCATTATGATCTATTGATTTTATAAATCAGAACTTATTATTAATGTTTTTTTGACGGGGTGTGACATCCCATGCCGGCCATATTGATGCCGCAAGTTTTTGATTATGAACATATTCTAATAATTGGTGGCATATCCTGTAATGAAGAAGTGCGACATCCTCGTAACAATACCGAAAACGTACATGGCAATTTTATATTGGACTATAAATTGGCATGAGGGATTGGTAAAATAATGGGCTATATTTTCTTTGTTTAAAAATAAGAATTAAGAAGATTAATAATATATAATGATAAATGTTTTCAAGGAAATAAATTATGGTCTAGCCCAAGTTTATATATGCAATTACCAAAGAAAGTTATTACTTAAGATTAAGTAATTATATGATGCCAATGACCATTGATTGAACATATTTGAGCGATAGATGATATATGTTCTTGTTATCATCAATCAATTATATTTGCATGTTTATTATTGACATACTAACATTTTCATGACCCATAACTGCATTTTGGAAAAAGATTTAAGGGCAGAAGAACCAGCTAGGTTGTCTCGGTGGTGAGTATGGTCAGAATAAACTCCCGAGTGAGTAGAACTGCATCCAGGAGATCAAAAAAATTAAATTGTGTTAGGATGCCTTAGACTTATCAAAAGATATGATTAAAAGCAGATAATAAGTTTAATGTGGGAGTGGTGTAGGGTCACGTCCTATGCTTCAGCCATTAGCCCACGGTTGGTAAAGGTCCGCGATTCCAGTGTGTAGGGCTTGGTGAGATGAAGGGATGTTTACGCACATGAAGGAACTCGTAACTCTATAAGCACATAAACTGATTGAAGACTCCTAACCGTATCTGGAGCATTGGATGTAACTCCTAACCGTATTTAGAGTATTGTTGTTTCTTATAACCATATTTAGGGAATATTAATCATACCTCCTAACTGTAGTTGGAGACTTTGGTATATCTGGTTAAGCTTAATTAAGGACAGGTCATCCCTATACCTCCTAATTGTATTTGGAAACCTCATAACTGTATCTAGAGATAGGTTGTTAACTTGCCTGTGAAAACTAATAGGTCTTAGTAATCCTGGAAAAACTATGATTTGAGACAATTGGTTCATTTTGGGAGATTGACTAAAGCGTTGGAATGCATAACCCTATGATGACAGATTAGTCAGACTTACCCATGTTGCATGCATGCATATGATTATGTTATTTTCTATTCTAACCATTGTGGATGCAAGTGCATAATTTATGGTTGACATATTTTAAGAAGATATTAGTGAGGGGAAAACTCGTTCCGCTCGGCTGCGTGATCTCACTAGATATCTATTTTGGTTTGAGATGATATATTATTATTCTCAATAGACTGTTTTTCTGACCTAAAGTTTTCATTTCTCCCCTTAAACTCTTGTGTGCTCATTTGAGTAGGTCGAGAGTAAGGGATTTCAGGATTTCAGTTTGACGAAAGAGCTTCTGAAGATGTGCTAGAGGAAAGATAGCTATTTAGAAGCTTTACTTTATCCGCTGTGTTGTTTTCATTTTACTTAATGGAAGTAATGATAAAATTTATAACTATCAAGTATTAGACTCTGATCAACCAAGGGGACATCTTCATATGTCGCTCTTTGAGTATTTTGTAATAAATATATTTTCTCCGAACGAGGGATCGAATGAGATTATGTAATGAATATGAAATTTTATTTTGAAATGAAATATGAAAGTTCATTTAATGAATTGAGTTTTGAAAATTTTGATATTCATGTACTTCTGATGTAATATATGATTAACATGGCCGCATTTTGTCATCGAAAATTTATACTATGGTTGACTGCAGTATTCGTAGCACTTAGTTTTGGATCTCAAAATGGAGGTAGTTACAAATTTGGTATCACAACATAGGTTTATGTAAAACTTAAAAGAGTTTTGAAAACGTAATCCAAACGAAATAGAGAATAAGATTGGGGTATGGGATAACGCTATCGTAACAGACTTGTATTTGCTATATATAAGTATGTATTCTCCCATCTCTCTCAGATCGTTCTTTTATATCTTATTAAGACTCGTATGCAGATTACAAGGAAGCAAGATATGGAAGCGGGAAACGAAAGAGTAAATCTAGATGGAGGAAGCACTACAACCAATGGAAATGTTTGACCCAATACAGGAAGGAACCAGGGTTGACAAGAAAATGATAACCAAATTGCAAATGCCAATGTAGGTGCTGGAACCCCACCAGCAGATATGGCACTATGTATTAGTTCATTGTTAACATGATGTAAGCTGGAGCTACTGTTGGTTTGGCTGGAGGTTGTGTTGCTAATGTAGGAGGAGCTAATCCCGTGGTACCAGTTAGCAATAACTATGCCAAATTCAACAATGATTATACTAGTCTTGAAGGAAAACCTTTTCTTGGAACTAAGGATGCGATTGATGTAGGGAATTTGCTTAGGAAGTTTGTTATTTAGAAAGGAGAGATGTTGGTGTTGGAATATGCCACTAATTTTGATGAACTGTCTAGGTATTGATACGCCATCATAGATACTGTGATTAAAATGAATGAGAAGTTTATTTGGGGTTTGAAGCTGGAGATTGCTAAAGCAACAATGCCACATCTCCAAGATCCAAGTAACGTAGTTGTGGAGATGGCGATAAGGAATGAGTAAATGCTTTCTACTTTTGGAAAAGAGAAGTCAGTGGAGACTCAGGGTTCTCAAAGTAAGAAGAGGAAGTTCATTAAGAAAAAGGGAACTCAAAAAGGTGGAGCTGCCAAAAAAAGAAGGATGATATTATTTGCTTTAGCTGCAATAAGAAGGGGCACTTTGCCAATAAGTGTCGCTTGGAGATGGAAAGAAACCCTCAGGAAAGAAGGTTGCAGGAAAGAAGAATGCAGCATTTTATTACTACAACCAAGTAGGACATTTCAAGAATGAATGTCCAGAACCAGTCAAAGCCGATAAAGGAAAGATGTTTTCTTTGGAGCCATCTGCATTGGGACCGACTGCTACCGAGAATGGAAATTCTGTAATGGAAGGTACGCTTTTGATTCATAGCTTACCAGCTAGAGTATTGTTTGATTCTATGCATCGCATTCATTTATCTCTCAGTGTTTGGTAGATAAGTTAAGTTTAGAATCATCATACCTTGTTACTTCCTTAAGGGTTGCGAATCTGATAGGAGGGTGTGTAACTGTTGGGATGAGATGTGACCATCTAGAAATTGAGTTGTTAGGTCATGCTTTTGCCTGTATTTTTGTTTGCATTTGATTTTGTGGGCTTTGGAATTATTCTGGGTATGGATTGTTTAAGCAAATATGATGCTAGGATATTTTGCCAGGATGAGAAAATATCATTAAGGCACCCTAATAGCAGTGATCGAATTATATACTCAATTGAGAATTCGATTTTGAATGTTTGTGCTATATTTTGTGCAATGGAAGTAGAAGATGAAGTGAATCAGGTTTTTATTATGTGAGAGTATGCAAATGTTTTTTAGCCTGTTATGGACTACCACTAAAACATCTATTGAGTTTCAAATAGATCTTGTACTTGTGACTGAACCGGTAAGTAGACCACCTAGCAGAATGACACCTCTTGAGATGAAAGAGTCAAATGTGAAGCTAGTGGACTTAGAAGGAAATAGTTTTATTAGATCAAGCAGTTCGGCTTAGGGAGCAGTCGCGGTGTTTGTGAAGAAACTGGATCGGTCGTTGAGAATGTGTATCGATTATCGTAAACTGAACGAGAAAATGATAAATAATCGGTATCCTTTGCCGAGAACCGATGATTTATTTGATCAGTTAAGTGGAGCCAAAGTATTTTCCCAGTTGGATTTGGCGATAAGGTTCCATCAATTGAGGGTGGCCGAAGATAGTATTCCATTGACAGTGTTTCAAACAAAATATGGTTCATACGAGTGGTTAGTAATGCCATTCGGATTGACTAATGCACCTACTTTCTTTATGGATTTGATGAACCGAATTTTCCAAGAGCACTTGGTTAGGTTTGTGTTGGTGTTCATTGATGGCATTATGATATATTCTAAGGATGGAAAATGATCATGATATTCATCTTAGAATAATGCTTGAGACGTTGAGGCAACATTAACTAAAAGCGAAGTTTTCGAACTATCATTTCTGGAAAAAAGGTGAAGTTTCTTGGTCATATAGTTTTAGAAAAATGGTTTCCTATGGATCCAGCTAAGATTAAAGTGGTAAATAGTTGGAAGAGACCCGAGACAATGATCGAACTAGGAAGTTTTCTTGGACTAGCTGGCTATTACCGAAGATTCATCAAGGGTTTCTCTCATATAGCGGCACCCTTGACTAAACAAACCAGGAAGGATGTATAGTTTGTTTTTTTCGATAAATGCGAGGAAGCATTCCAGAAGCTAAAACATTTATTGACCAATGCACCCGTGTTAGTAGTACCAGACGGTAATCAGAATTTATGGTGCATACTGATGCATGTGGAACAGGGTTAGGAGTTGTGTTAATGCAAGGATGTAAAGTGATTGCCTACACCTCTCGATAGGTTTAACCACCTGAAGTTAGGTATCCGACTCATGATTTGGAGTTGGCAGTGGTGATCTTTGCTTTCAAAGTGTGGAGACACTACCTCTTAAGAGAAAGATTTGAGTTGTTTACATATCAAAAGTCTCTGAGATATTTATTTTCTAAGGAGTTGAATGTGAGATGACAAAGGTGTAGCATCCCCTATTCTGAGGCCCAAAACTGACCGCTATGGATTCTACAATCATCCATAGTTATTAATTCCCGATGAAAAAATACGGCTATGTTAATTATATCAATAATCAAAAGCACACGAATAAAAAAAAATTCAAACTCAATTCAAATATAACTTCTACATTTCGTTTCAATATATGATTTCATATTAATTACATAATCCCATTTGCGATTCCACATTCAAAGAAAATATAACTACTACAAAATACTCCAAGAGCGACATATGAAGATGCCCCCTTGGTTGATCAGAGTCTAACACTTGGCAATTATATAACTTGCCATTACATCCATACAGGCAAAACCAAACAACACAACGGATTAGATAGGTACTCCTAAATAGCTAGATTGCCTCCTGCACATCTCCGAAAGCTTTTTCATCTAACTAGAAACTTGAAAATCCTTACTTCCATCCTACTCGAATGAGTATCCAAGAATTTAAGGGGAAAGCAAAAACTTCGGATCAGACAACAGTCTAGTGTGAATAATAACCTACCATCTCGAACCGAGTAGAAATCTAGTGAGACCACACTCCTGAGCGGAATGAGTTTTCCCCTCACTAGTATCTTTGCCAAAATACATTAACCATATACTTTTCTCCCGCATCCATAATGGTTAGAACACAATAATATATGATGATATACAAGCATGCAATATACCGTAGATTATCCATCCCAATTTATCCAACTATCTATCTCAATTTATAGTTTTTCTAGGGTCACTATAAACCTATTAATTTTAATGGGCTAACTAATAACCTGTCCCAAGTCTTAGGGACAATATGACCAACTTCATAGTTTTCCTGGGATCACTAACAACCTATTGGTTTTTACCAATAACCTTTCAATCATAATTTTCATGGGTTTACTATGAACCTATTGGATTCTCCAATAACTTCTCTCATTTTATAGTTTTTATAGGATCACTGGGAACCTATTGGATACCCTCCAATAACACTCCAAACATAGTTTTCTTGGGCTTACTATGAACCTATTGGATCTATCCAATAACCTGTCTAAATCAATAATCTTTTGATCAGTTCTAGGCATCCTACATGTTTAATCTACCTGATCTTCTGGACGCAATTCTACTCACATAGGAGTTAACTCTATTTTCATTCACTATTGGGTCAATCTAGTTGGTTATTTTGTCCTCAATACCCCAAAATGCAGTTATGGGTCATAAATGATGTGAGTATGATAGTAACAATTGTGTATAATAACCGATCAAATAAATACAAGAACATCTAGCACCCATCATTCAATATGTTCAATCATAATCTTTTATGCCTCATAATTACTTAATCTTAAGTAATATTCTCTTTGGTAATTTTAACTCAACACATGTGCTAGTCCATTGGTTAATTCCATAAAACCAATTTCAAAATATATAATTAATCCCTTTAATTCATATTTAAACAACAAAAAACCTAGCCCATTATATTACCAATTCTTATACTAATTTATAGTACCATTGATGGTTTTGATGAAGATATGAGGATGTTGCACCTCATCCTTATTGGCACATCACCAAAATAAGTAAGAATATGTTTATCTTTAAAAACATGTGGCATCAATAAGGTCAATGTGGGTGATAGCCTCTTTTGATGTCGTCCATTATATAAAAGTGTTCTTATTTCATAAAAACCTAAGGCTATATTGCTGATAATAACCATGTCGCATGACATAGTCATGTGGGTAGCTGACCTTATTCAAAATAGCTTTCATTATTTAAAAAAGATGGACGTCGACCTTGATGACTATCAACATTGATGTCTTATTTCCCTTCGAAAGTAATCAATGGCGGCATTAACCAAAACAGTGTGTAGCGGCGTCGTTCAAAACCTTGGTTAAAACATGTGTCGTCGATGCCGTTTAAAATAAGACAAAGGTCGGAGAGCTTGATGAAAGGCGGTATAGGTGTATTCACGAAGAGTTATGTCGACGTCGATCTCAATGATGAATAATACCATACCTATGCGCTTCGACCCTACAGGACCCACTCCATACCAACATCGTTGATATCATGTGCTTCCTTTAAGATCGTCGACGACATTAATGGCTTCAACACAGAAGGGCATCGACACTAAACATGGCATTCTTATAATTATTAGTAAAACTGATTTATTTCTATATAATGCCTATACTTTTCACCAACTCTTAATCTTTGTTAATTTCTTATAGGTTGAAAACACCTTTAACATATTCTTTTCAAAAATATCTACCGCACCCTATTTTTACTAAAAAATTACATTTGCACCCATTTAATAATTATTAATCATTTAATATAACCATAAGCTTTTCTGACTTATTAAATTCATAATAAATCGAAAACCCTTGCAAAAATCCCACAAGTTCACCAAAAATCAAAAATAACATATTCTTTATCATATAAAAATTTCGAGGCCAAAATCATTATTTAATTATTTTTAATAATTAAAACCTGAAATAAATGTCCATTCTTCCTTAGGAAATTCATAAAATGTTCATATTATCTTGGAAAATTATGAAATTAAAAACTCATCTCCGAAATTATGTTTTACACAACATATCAAAAAATTGATTCGTTTAGAGATCAAAATCTTTAGGTTTTACCCAAAAACCCAATAAATAATTCTATAAAATTTTCTATAAATCATTATTCTATCCAAACAATGATAAAATCAACATGGCACAACATATCATCATAAACAAATTAATCCATCCAAGATTCGAAGCAAATAGGTACAAAAATGAGATGGTCTACTATTATTCACCTTGATTTGATAGGTAGACTTGAGATTTATGATTTTTAGATTTCCTAAATCTTCCTTTTTGAATTCCTAAGCTTTCTTTCACCTTTCTTTGTTAATGGTCGGACTCCGTACTTTCTTTTTGGTTGTTTTGGTTGTAAAATTAGAATAGTATGAGGGGTAGAGGGTTTATGAGTTAAAAAAGATGGATCTACCTATTACGCCCCTCTTATGTATTCTCTTTTGTCCTAAGTTCTAAAACAGTCTTAATAACCAATTAGTTAGTTAATTATGGCCTGACCTTATTAAGTATCAAATCTCAGTTCCCTTATCATACCATACATCACATCATTCTATTTAATTAATCTAAATAAATTTCTTGAATAATGTTAATCAAAATTAGGAGTGTTACAAAAGGTGGCTAGAGTTTTTGGCAGCTTATGATTTTGGTATTGAGTATACATCAGGGAAAGGAAATAAAGTTGTTGATGCACTTAGCAGGAAACATCAAAATGTGGTATTAGCTATGTTGGCAGAATGGAAGAATTTAGAGGCATTGACTACTTGTAGTGTGCTGTTGAGATCAACTACTAGCTCTAATCAGAATACTGCCATGTTATCTTGCTTGGAAGTTCGACCAATATTGATCGAAAGGATTGTGTCCAGGTAGATCGAAAGGTTTGCGTCTAAGTAGAAAGATGATACATTACTAGCCCGAAGAATTAGAATGATTGAAGGTGGAACTGAGATTGATGATTTAAAAGATTTTAGTCTTGACCAGAATGGATGGTTATGGAAGAAAAAACGATTGTGTGTTCCAGATATTTGTGACCTAAGGAAAGAAGTTTTTAGGGCGTCATCAATCGAAGTTTATTATTCATCCCAAAGGAACTAAGATGTATCAGGATATGAAACGGAGTTTCTTCTAGGAATGTATGAAATGGGATGTAGGCTTATGGGTAAAGCAACGTTTGAATTGCCAACAAGTGAAGGCTGAGCATCAGAAGCCAAGTGGATTGCTTCAGCCTTTAGATATATCAGTATAGAAATGAGATTCCATATCTATGGATTTCATTGACGGGTTTCCAAGTTCAAATAGAGGAAATGAGTATATTTGGGTCATAGTGGATAGACCGACCAAGGATTGCCAAGGATGCCTTAGATTGATCAAAAGATATGATTAAAACCAGATAATAAGTTTAATGTGGGACTGGTGTAGGGTCGTGTCGTATGCTTCAACCGTTAGCCTCCGGTTGGTAAAGGTCCACAATTCCGGTGTCCAGGGCTTAGTGAGATGAAGGGATGTTTATGCACATGAAGGAACTCATAGCTCTATAAGCTCACATAAATTGAGGGAAGATTCCTAACCGTATCTAGAGCATTGGATGTAACTCCTAGCCGTATTTGGAGTATTGTTGTACTTCCTAATCGTATCTAGGGAATATTAATTGTACCTCCTAACTGTAGTTGGAGACTTTGGTATATTTGGTTAAGCATAATTAAGGAAAGGCCATCCTGATGTCTCCTAACCGTATTTGTAGACCTCCTAACTGTATCTGGAGATAGGTTGATGGTTGGCCTGTGAAAATTAATAGGTTCTTAGTAACCCTAAGAAAATTCTGATTTGAGACAGTTGTTCCATCATGGGGGATTTGGTAAACCGTGGGAATGCATAACCTTATGTTGACAGATTAGTCAGACATACCCATGTTGCATGCATGCATATGACCGTGTTATTTTCTGTTCTAACCATTGTGGATGCAGGTGCATGATTTATGGTTGACATATTTTAATAAGATACTTATTAAAGGAAAACCCATTCCGCTCAGCGGCGTGGTCTAACTAGATATCTATTTTGGTTCGATATGGTATATTATTACTCACACCAGACTGTTTGTCTAATCCAATGTTTTTGTTTTTCCCCTTAAATTATCGGGTGCTCATTTAAGTAGGCCGAAAGTAAGGGTTTTCAAGATTTCAATTTGACGAATAAACTTCCGAAGATGTGCAGGAGGCAAGATAGCCATTTAAAAGCTTTATTTTATCCGCTATGTTGTTTTCATTTTGCTTAATGGATGTAATGATAGAATTTATAATTATCAAGTATTAGGCTCAGATCAACCAATGAGGCACCTTCATATGTTGCTCTTGGAGTTTTTTGTAATAATTATATTTTCTCTGACGAGGGGTGGGATTATGTAATGGATATGAAATCTTATTTTGAAATGAAATGTAAAAGTTTATAAAACGAATTGAGTTTTGAAAATTTTCATATTCATGCGCTTCTAGTGTTATATATGATTAACATGGCCGCATTTTGTCATTGGAAATTAATACTATGGAAGACTGCAGCATTCGTAGTGCTTAGTTTTAGGTCGTAAAATGAGGGATGTTACAGCCCCCTTCATGGGCTTTAAGCCCATTTAATGCCCGAACATATATTTTGCATTTAAATCCAATTTAAGCACATATAGATATTGCATATCGATTAATATATTTATAACTATTATAAATATTTTTAATAATATTTTTTTATCAAATCAAATTCATAACTTGTATTTCACAAATGTTAATTAATTTAATTAATTTATAACAATTACAAATTAATTAGATCATTTCGTTCAAAGGAGAATTCATTGTTTCAGTTGTGTGACTCGTTACGTGTAAATTTGGTCAGCAAATAATATCGAACTATTCGAATATTAACATTCACGTGTCACTTAGCAGGTGATGTGGCATTTTGACCAAATTTATTGCATACTCGGTTTCGGTAAAATCCAATTTTACCTTTTTAAGCGTTACCCGACTATGACTATTGTTTACACCAATTCTCCTCGTCGAAACTACATCATTTTAGACTTACAGAATTTGGTAATAGTCAAAATTACAATATCATCCATATTCAACCGTGTATTCCAAACACAAAGTCCTTGTTTCAATAATAACAATTATTATTAACCGAAATGCTCTGGCCAGAAACTATAACCGAGGAGACAAATCCTTTCTTGAATAGTATTTCACTTCCAATACTTTCACTCGACTAAACTATAGTCACTCTATGGACGACGTGCCATGATTGGACTATAATCAAAGTGGAGCTTTCATGAAGATCAACAGTATTATCAAGTCGAGAGAACTGACAATCACATTGATATTTCTGTTTGACCTTAGTTATATTAACCAACAAAAAACTATCGAGTGAGTCATTTTATAGTTATCCAATAACTATCAGTACGTAACCACTTGATGCCCCCAGCAACTATGAGTAATGCACTGCCCAATGTTTGGAGAGCGTTACGTACTCTAGTCTCAACAGATGTATTAATATACAGTCTCGATACATCTTGACTAGTAATATTTAAAATGGTATATTTAATTTCATTATGATAAATTACTCAGAGTTACAACACTTTGTAATTATTATCGTAAAACATACTTTTAATGGATTTTTTATATTAAATATCCTTTTATTTAAATTAATTAATTAATATAACACATTATATCGAGTATACAATAGAAAGAAAACACCTTTTATTTCGAACAAGATTGGTTATCGAGTTAGATATATGTAACACATTACATATTGCCCCTACAGCATACCCTTATGTAACGATCCCACCGCTATACCCATATTATTCAAGAACATTACAAGTAATACTGTCTAATAATACAGAGAATACGGTTGGTGAAGGGGGATCGAATGTGAATATATCTTTATACTAACACCGACACGTCTTTATTGCCTTTTTAGGATCTGAACTGAATATTTGGACTCACGATTCTATATCTATCTTTAGGAATTTTGTTGCATGCCTTGATATCATTATTTATGAGATAATACTTAGGTGTTATGATTAAATTGAATAAAATATCGTTGCATACTATTGTTTGTTAGATTTTCGGGTGATAATTATTGATTTTTAATTATTGAATTAGTTAAAGTATGAATTCATATGATGAATTGTTCTATGTTTTGCATATAGTTTCGATAAACTTAATTGGTTTGGGATGTTGATTCCTTGAATGACTTGATAGTGTTAATTTACAACGTAATTCTGTTCATTTGTGAATTAAAATTTTAAAGTATGTCGATACTTGTATATCATCGTGTGATTGGGGTTGTCGGAAAGCAACTCGGATCTCTAGGAAATTTTATATTATGGAATGATATTTTATAGAATGATGTTAGCTCTAAAAGATGAAATTTTAATGGATTTATTGTTTGAATTGTTTAAATGTTTTTTAAAAGAATTTCAAAATGGAGATTTTATCTATTTTGATCCTTATTGGAATTCAGTTTATAAAATATAGTTAAATCATATTATATTCTCAACTTATTACTTAATTCAAAGTTTATATTCAAAGCTTTTTGAAAATGAGTAATATTTAATTATAAAACCTTTTTAAATTATAAGTGTATTAAAATTTTGAAGGTAAAAGATAAAATATAGTATTATTTTATAAAAGCTATTATGAAAATAATAATTTCAGTTTCATGTGATTTTAGTTATAAAAGAAGTTTAAATGATTTTAAAAGAGTTCAAAAGCTTTTGTAAATATGTAGCTCTTCTTTAAAATGAGTTTATGGATTTAAAAGTGATTTTGGAAATTTTATATCTTTGTAAATAAAAATTAATTTAAAAACTCTTTTATTTTATTTATTATGGATTTGGGATTTTATTGAGATTTCATGATTTTCTATGAAACAAAGAATTTTAAAAAACGATTTAGTTGTCAGATTGGTATTGGACATTTTGTACAATTCTTTTGCTTATTATTATAATTTGTTAAATAGAATTTGAGTGGAATTTACTAGCTTTTAGTAAATACTAGAATTTCACTTTCTGGTACAGGACAATTAGTTAGATTCTAGTGATTACTAAAGTGAAAGTGAGCTACACTTTAGAATTGTATTACTTAGAGTGTTCGGATTTCGTTTTCAGGTAGATAGATCCCTGAGAGACAACAACTCATTTTTCATCGACCCGAGAGTCAATACATTCTTAGATTTGGGTAGGCAGACCTATTTGGTTGGGTTAGATTTGTTATGGTGTAATGCAGCTGTTCTTTTGTTGTTTGGACAGGTGTTACATGCATGATTAGTCTATAGACCAGATGACTAATACCTATAAGTTTATTTGGTATACAATTAGACAATGTTTGCCTATTTGGTTGTGTTAGATAAATTCGCATAACTAGTCTATTATGTTCGGTTAGAGTGTTACACTATGTGCGGGGTCTATTTGGTTTGTTAGGATGGTATCAGTCTATTTGGTTTTTAGGCTCCATGTCGTTGTTTAAACTGATAGTTGATCACCATTATTATTTCATTGGTGATGATTGTTTCTATAGAGATTTTGGAATGGATATTTAGTATCTTTTGGCTCTGGAGAATTTGAATATTATCAACATATTTTTTATGATTGTCTAATTGAGACTTGATATGGATTGATGAAATCATGATTTTGATTGGTATGCCCTATTATGATTATTTTATTATTAAGCCATATATTTATGATAATGGATTTATGAAATGGTGATTTTGATTGATATGCCTTATTATGATTATTTGGTGTCAGACATATTTCTATTATGGCTTATTTTATTGTTAAGTCAGATATTTATGATATTAGTATCTCAATTTTTTATTAGATATAGTATGACCCATTTATTTTATAATACTCGAGTCTGCCCGAGACTCTACAGGTACAGGGACTCACTAACTTATGGATTTTATGATAGCACTAGAGTAGACTATTTTGATTGTTTTTGTTTACTCATTATTGTATACGTATGTACATTTAGGATGATGGGTCATGTATATTATTTAGCTGGCTTGTCGCTGATATGATATTTTGAATGTGATGTGTGTGTGTGTATATATATATATTTATATATGTCTAGTACTAATATTTTGTAGACTCACATCTTATTATGTTATATGATATATGTTATTCCGCTGTGGTCTGTGACTCTAATTTAGATTTATTTATATTATATATTGTATATTGTTCTGAATATTTTAAATCGATGTGTTATTAACTTTGTATTAATACCGTACACGTCAAATTTTCAGTTCAGATCCTCCTAATGGTAACAAAGATGTTTCAGTGTTAATTCGAATATATATTCACATTTGATCGTTCTTAACCAGCTGTATTCTCTGTGTTATAGACGACATTACTTGTAATGTTCTTTAATAATATGGGTATATCAGTGGGGTCATTACACCCTAACTCTATAAATCTTCCACTTGCATTTAGGGTCAATTATGGAATCTCATTTTAACTTTTCCAATTGGTTTCCTTAAAACAAATCGGGTATGTCCCTCAGTGAACAAGTATGCCATTAGGTTTTAATTATCTACTCTGTCAATCAACTCTCTCCGATGCTGATAAACTACCTTTATCATGAAGAGCAATTCGGTGTATGTCTCTCGACTTCCAGTGAGCTCTGAGTTCTGTTATGAACTATATCATAACATTGTTGTCATATAACAATATTATGGGATTCTCAACATTTGGAATCACTCTTAGCATAGTTATAAATTTGTGCATTTATATTTATATACATTGCTTTTATTGCGGCACTATTCAAGACAATGTACTTAGCCTTTTTCATTGAATCAACCATAGTTTTTCATTTGGACCATTTCCCACTTAAAGATAGTTAACTTTAATTTATTATTGATGTATTGTACTCAATATCACTTAAGAAGTCTGAGTTCGAACACTCCTTCGTAAGGAGTTTGTTGTTTCTATAATTAGTTCTCAAGTATTTCGTAAATACACGAGAACACCTCAAACAACCATTTAGTGATATCAATTTGGATTTAATATTTGCTTCATCTGTCAAATACATAAACAATCATGATATCATTGACAACATAACATGTATGGTAATTCCTATTTCCAATGCATCGGGAATCCATCTTACATGTTCCGTATTAAACATTTTAATAAGGTGTCCTTGAATATCGGTTGGGACATTACCAATATCTTTTACACTTACTATAAAATACTTCATTTACAAATCCAACATCGAGTACTAAAACAACTAAAGCTGATTTTAGCACAAGTACATCATTAACAATCAATAGTGTGTTGTTTACTTATGGTTTAGAAATATCCATGCACCATTTAACGTTGATTCTTATAAACACACATTTTCTTTGCATTTTGACAAATAATCAAATTATTCGATATTTCTATCAAAACACTTGTTCAATTTTGATGCTTTTCTAAGTGATACTTTCATATCCATTCCGGATCCTATCCGAAATCCCACAAACTCAATATTGTTTTCACTGATTTTGAGACACTTTGGTTGTTATGTGCAAATAGTCTAGTCTAAATCTACATTTAGAACTTTTTGCTTCAACACATATATACCAAGACATAAAGTCAAACTAGACGATAATTTTGTGAGTAAAATCTAAACCAACTTGAGCACATCGAATGGTGAATCTGTTACGCTAATTTCAACAATTCAAATTCACGGTATTATTCTTATCAATGTGGCTCACTATATTCCAAATGAATTTGTCTTTTTCTTAAAGACACATTTGCGACCAATATATCATATCCGTTCGTGTACAACTACCAAAATAATATTTTGATAATGTACTTGGAATCTATTTCGGACATTCACATCGTACCATATCATAAGTCAATACTCTTAATGGTTTAATTCAACAGCCAAGAATTATTTATTCTTGACATTATTAAAAAACTTACGGTTTCTCTTTAATGTACAAGTATACTCATTAGACATTCTAATGTACTGTGTTCATTTAGGTTCGGTCAATTTCATTTCATCCCTTTTAATCAGTTTTATCTTTGGATCATATCCAAATTCATTATATATCAATAATTTCTTAAAGAAATTCCTTGGCTATGAAGTTGGTATTTCTTGAAATGGTAGGTGTTTCTTAGTGCAACAGAGCAAGCATTCATAAGTACTTTATGAATTGCCTTATATAAAACTGATTTCGCATTAGTTCACAATATATTTATGTTCATAACATTAATTAGTCATCTCATGACTATCGTTTCCAAAAAAAATTGGGACATACAAGATCACTTACTTATAAATGTTACGTGAAGTCTTTTGACTCGTATAACCTACCAACTCCTTAGCCTATGATATGTAGGGGTTTCTTATAAACCTTTATCTTGTATAGTTTTGTAAACTATTATTTGGATGATATTAATTTTAACCTCGTGTACTACTCTAAAGTACACACCTTATAGAAGGAGTTTAACTCAACTTCACTCATCATTAATCTTGCTTTGTCCAACAAAGTTCGATTGCTCCTTATCAATAGATCATTATGTATTATAGGAAGGAGTGACCTTTGAGACTGAATCTTTATTCATATTAGATACATACTTAAATCTTTCCAATATGCTCACTCATTTGATCAAATCAAATCATTTCTATCATATGTTATATTATTTACTTCCGTTTTATATTCTATAAGCTTATCATAAACTTATACATGTGTATCAAATGCACATAGCAATGTCTATGATAACTCCTCGGTGAATATGACGAAGTACCGGAACCGTTTTGATACTAACAGACTTATGATTACATACATCTATATGAATCAATCCGAAGAGTTCATCAACTCTTATGATGCTTCCACTGAATAGGTGCTTTGTCCTTAATTGTCTGAGATATAATCAACCAGTATCATATGATTCATAACCATAAAATAAAAATTATTTCTCAAAACTATGTCTTGGTCTATAACTCTAAGATAACTATAAATAATTTTAGATACATCGTTATTTTCAAATGCATCACTTTCGATATGAAAAGATACCACATTATAGTTTTATTTCATAACGAATATTCACAATACTCACATTAAAATATAACCGTGTCTATTTTTCAGTCGAAATTGAATAATTGTCATTATTTTCATAAATAATGTGCGGTACGTTTTACAAAATTGATTTTCGTAACTTCATGCAATCAATAAGTGTTACATGTCACTCTCCCTCTATTTTTGATATTACTATAATAATAGCGTACTGAATTCAAAGGTTCATCATTCACTTAATATAGATTATTTATTTCGTATAATAATTCTAGTTTACAATGGAGTGTTTTTTGATCAAATATCTTGAAACCGAAGAAATAAATCTCATAGAAAAAATTTATATGAAAATACATTTCGGAATAGAAATCTTATTTCTTATTCCAATATTATGTATTAATTATTATTATTATTACAATTCTTGTTTTTGATGTTTCTTTATGAAGTAGAAGTGACTATTCACTCTCTTCATCCCAATTGTAGCTTAAATCACATTCGCTCTTGTATATTCGTTATTCTCTCTATATATCAAATAAAATCTCTATATATATATTTTAAAATAAATATTTAATTTTAAACACATATTGAAATAAAATCTTTATATATTCTATTTTAAAATCATTATTTCTTAAAACACTTATATTTAAAATCAATATATATATACATTATATTTTAAAATCAATACTTAAAACCAATATTATATTCTTAAAATGCATATATTTAAATATCAAAGTATATATATGTTATATTTTGGGAGAGGGAAGGCTGCAATGGGTTCGGCGACCAAGGCTCGGAGGAAGGATAGACAGTTGCAGTGGTGATGGGAGGAGGAAGGCCGGAGTGGGTGCTGCTCGGAGAGGGTGGCGATGGTGGCCGCTAGCTGCACGTGTAGTGCTGGTGGCAGGGAAATAAGGTAGGGGTCACAGCAGGGGTGTTTGACAAGGTGAAGGGGTTGAACTGGCTATCAGGTCGTGTGAAGGTGGAGCTGATGGATGTAGAAGGTATGCTGCTGCAGGTTTGAAGGAGGATGGTCGGAGGAAGGCGGAGAGGCCGAGCATGGAGTTTTACATGAGGGAATAAGGCGGGGTAAGCTAACGGAGGGAAAGCATGGTAGCAAGGTGAAGCGGAGGTTGACGTGAGGTGGGCTATGGCTATTGGCTGACAAGGCGGTGCAGGGTTCTTCGGCTAGAGGTGGATGAAGTGGGAGGTTGATAATTCTGTTCAGCAACAAAATATAGGAGGATGGGTGAGTTTGTCTGATGATGGTGGAAGGGAAGCGGGGCGGCAGTGACATTCAAGGAGGGGAGATGGTTGTTCGGATGAGATGGCTGTCGATGGAAGATGGGTTGGTGCCGGCGTGTGGGTTGTGGCCAAGCTGCTTTTGGTGTCACATGCATGGTGGCTTCTGTCTTGGTGGGGAAAGCTACAGCTGGGTTGCATGGAGCATGGGGAGGAGGACGGGTTCGTCAAGGGTTGTCACGGCGTGGAGCAAGGGGAGCCGGCTGTTGAGAGGACGGGAGAGAGATGGAAGCAGCGGTGGAATTTTTTGTTTTCAAGTGGAAGAAAGTGGATAGGCTTCAAATGATAAAAGCAAATTATATAAACATATTTCTTTTTTTATTCTCAAATGAATAGAACGTACTATAAGAGGGGGAAGGGAATAAGAGAAATGAACGAACCAGTATATATTCAAAACAATAGGAATAACAAAGGTCAGATATTGATTTATAAAAATATTAAAGGCAAGTTGCTGCTTATTTTCAACCGGTTGACAATTGAAAGGTCATAGAGCACTCTAGAAACTCAAAATGGGTACCGATACAACTAACCGTTTCGTAGATTTTGTCGCGAACCGGATTCCGAAATACAGGAATGAATATACTACGGAGATCAGCACGACGAGACGAATAGAATGGTACACAGATATGAGAGATACGGTTATCCTATCAAAACTCGAAATTTTCGTTACCGAAAATGCTGCTAAAACGCCGAAAATAAGATAAATGGAGCTAGAGCAGTCCAAATTCGACGAAACGAAATACGACGTCTCACTCAGGAAATGATTTACATTTTTATTATATAAAAATATTCAGATTTCGAAAATATTTAATTTCCATCAATTTAACTGATTTAAATTAAAATTGAAATTTCACAATAGAACAAACTTTCATATTTTCCAATGAAAATTTGACACTTGCTATATTTAATTAGACGCATACCAAATATTAAATTTTCATTTCAAAAATTTATTTTTTATTTTCATCAAAATATTAGTTAATTACGTTATTTAAATCGATAAAATTTCCAGGTCGTTACACTCTCCCCCACTCAAAACTTTTCGTCCCCGAAAAGGAACGAGATAGGAGAATAGAAGTAAACAGAAAAGAAAGATAGATTCGAAATTCATAGTACTAGATACAACAATTAATTCAAATCCATATAAATTTCATTTTTAAACATCTTATTACTTACATTTATTTTGTATATTATTCAATTACATGTTCTCATTACATTCAAATTTACTTAATATTTACAACATTTCTATTAAGCAAACATTTAGTTTGAACATTTTATTACTTAAGTTTCTCTTGTATAACCTTCAATTACATATTCACATCAACATTTTAACTTTTTGAGTATTTCAGGAAAGTTATATATGTTTTAGAATGCAATTGAGTATTATATAAATAAATTTTATCCTAGTTCAACTGTTTCAAGTTGTTTCAATTTCATTTCTCATATTAGACACTCCAATTTTTAGAAATTTGCTTCATTTCAATAATTGAAAACCATCACTTAATATAGAACTTAAGAGTTAAATTTCTGGTTTCACTTCAAACCATTTTGAAATAAATATATACATGTATATATATTTTATGAATCAAATCATACTCAAGAAATTCAAATCAAATCCATTTCCAAAACAAAGTGTAGCAAAGCTACTAAATGGCCTCTCCACTTTAAGACTCGAAAATGAATGTCGATGATGCTGCAGTCATCATCGAAATTATTTTCCAACGACAAAAGAGGAGAGTACTGACTTACTTCTTTTAAATTTCTTTGGAAACAATTTCCATTCAAAAATACTTTCAAATAATATATTTTGAAAACCAAATTTTGAAAAGCACCGGAAATTAAATTCTCAAATCTTTAATTTAAATTAATTTCATTTACAAATTAGATTTATAAACCATGTTAAAAAATTTAATTTCCTTATAAAATACAACAATAGTTAACTGTTTAGGAATGTTGACAAAACAATAAATGATAATCTAGTATTATCATTTCGAACAACCAAATCATTTAACTATCTAATTTCAGAAAATTATACCTTCATATATAAAATATAATCATACATAAAATTATTTCATTTACCAATTTTGAAAACAATATTGTGTCAGTTTGCTCTGTTCAAGTGTTTTGGAATTCCAATTGATTGTGTTGGCCAAACGAATCGATCGAAACCCACAATTCAAACTTACTAACTCAAACAACACAATATAAAACATTTTATATCAATTATAAATACATTCTCTCATAGGATGATTCAAGAATGGATTTAGAACAAGCATAGAGATTCAAATTTAGAGGGACCCTAATCAGAGAGAATTCTAACTAAGAAGATAGGCTCAAAAGGAAGATAAAATAATTACATTACAAAAGAGGAAAGATGGATAGACTTATATTAATCACGGCTACCTCAACCGGGTCAACCGAGACTTAGAAAAAACGAGAATATCATCAACGAAAACCAGGTCAAACTAGTTGAGAACATTGTGGAGAATGCGGTTCATGAGATCGACGAAGAAGGCAGGAGCATTGGTTAGTCTGAAGGGCATGATTAACCATTCATAGAAACCATTCGTCCGAGTGGAAGGACAACCGGTCGAGCTCCAGAAATAGGATCGTTGCGAAATTCAATTTCCCATTTAAGAGGAGGAGAGGTGACTTCACCAGACTTCCGGAAAGAGTTGGATAACAGGGGTGGAGTTAAGATCACTAGGTTGAGAATCAAGAAAAAAGATAAACTGCCTACAAAATCCTAAGGCATTCGATATTCGATCATAAGAGGATTACCCAGGTCATCTGCAAGGGAAACGGTTCGAGCTATGCAAGAGATAATAGCATCAAAACCGAGGACATAGAAATCTCCGGTGAATCGATGCTTGTTGTAAAGGAGTTTCACCCCTTTACAAATCATACTAAGGTTAGCGGGACCTCCGATGAGATTAGTCACCCATAAGGATGAAGCTGCCAATTAAGGTTGAAGCTATGGGATGATCCATATCAAGAAGAACACGAACAGGAAAAGACAAGAATGGATTTAAGAACAAAGGGGAAAGTTCCAAAATTCAAAAGGAATCCTAATCAAGGAGAATCCTAACAAAGAATTTCAAGCTCGAACGAAGATGATTCTATAATTGATTCTACACATTTTAGGATATCACTACCCTATCTCTGATGAGTTTTTACTCCATATGCTATGTTTTTCCTAAACCAGAGTTCCAATACCAACTGTAACGACCTGCAATTTCGAACCATTCAAATCGACAATCATCCACACATGTCAGACTTGAATCACACAAAACAACAGATTGTTAATTTATATTTGGCAAAACTTAGCATATACAGTAAATAAATCAATCATAGAATCACAGACACAGGGTTTTACAACAATAAGCAGCGGAATAGATAAATAGTAGTTCATGAAGCTACTATAGAACAACAGAGTTTAAAACAAAATACAACAAAAATCAAAAATACAAAGTAGTCTCAAATACAACAGCAACTGACAAGTCTGAACATAACAACTGGAAATAACTGAAGTAACTGGAAAGCTGAATAGATATAAGATAGATCTTCAAGCAAAGCTCCAAGCTCCAAAGGTGAGTCTCAATGCTGAGTCACTCAGTCTGACCCGAGCATAAAGAAAAAAACAAAACACTCAAATTAGGATTAACATTCTTATGCAAGTAAATCAACTCAAGTGAAATGTCCAAATGAAATGAAATATAGCTTAAAGGATGTTTGGGATTCCCATCCTTTAAGGATCCGTTAAACTATCTACATACATAGTACAATACGCTACATGTATAATGTCTACAGTAAAGTAAAATATCAAAATAGCGTTAAGGTGTTACCCATATCCCCCTTAACACATTTTATATATTCCTATAGTCTATATAGATATGGTAAACTCCACCAAACTAGTGGTTTACTCAGGGAGCACTCCATAGATACAGTACAAAACAAACTCGTAGAAGACTCGATAAGGCATGTGACAAGGCACGCGAGGCAATGCCAGGGTAGGATTCTACCGTTTGCACTCCCGGACTAGTGGTAACGCATAACAGCTACTACCGCCCAGCTCGAGACACACTCCCAAATTAAAGGTGCACCCAATCAAATCACAAAGTAATAGAATGGTATCGAAGAAGCATGCTCGATCGGAGGTGCAACCTCACTTGGCCCGATATAGCTCCTGTTTTAGCCACATCAAGCTGACTTGCGGGAGTCAGAGCTACGTTAATACCTCATATAGAATCGTTCGCCAATCCATCCTACTTCGTTCTGGAATCTCCACCACGTGCACAGTCGTTTAAGTAGTTTTCGGCATTAGTAGAGAATATGACAATATCCGATCCCGGTCTCTTTAATTACCAAACACTTATTTCACACCGTGGTCGTTTTTATCTCAAAACAGTTCATACTTCATATCAAAATATCATATTCATTTCAAAATAATATCACTTCCGAAATCATATCCACTTTCAAAATAATATCACTTTCGAAATCATATCCACTTTCGAAATCATATCACTTTCGAAATCATATTCACTTCCAAATCATAACCACAAAATAGTTTAAACCATCATATCATAATATTCGTATTTAAATCCATTAAATCTAAATCATAACAGTTCCAACTTAAACAGTTTAAATATTGAAAATAGTTTATATATGTATTGAAATAGTTATAACTTAAAATAGTTATATATTGAAATAGTTATAAATTAAAAATAGTTTATATATTAAAATAGTTTCAAAATAGAATTGTTTCTTCCAACTTCACAAATTAATTCAAATCAACTTTAATTCCACAATTCAATTTAAATCAATTTCAATTGAACAATTTCAATTGAAAAGGTTAAGGTTCAATTCAAATTCTCATTAATCCATTTTAATTTATATCGATTTCAAATCCAGGTTTGAATTACAAATTTAAAACCACCTCCAATTTCAATAGATTTTAGAGCTTAAATATTCAAACAATTTACAATAACTCAATTTGATAAATCTCATTTATATTTCAAAATTCAACTTTAATTTTTTTTTAATTTGAAAATATTCACTTAATAATTTTTAATAACATTTAAATAAAATCTCAAATTATAAATTTAACTAAAATCAATAATTAAATATTCCAACTTCAGTTATATTTAATTCTAAAATATTCACCTAATCACTTTTTATAAGTATTTAAATAAAATTTCAAATTACAAATTTAAATCAAAATTAAATATTCAGTTTTATTTAAATTGAAAATTTTCATTTAATCACCTTCAATTAAATCAAGTTATAAAATCATACCTTTCAAAATCTCAAAATCAATAAGTTTCAAATCAATTTTATTTAAATTCAATTCTCAAATAAATTAAATTACAAATCAACTTTAATTTATTTTCCCACTTTCCTTTAATAAAGTTATTACAAAATCTATTTTAAAATATTAATATAAATTGTAAATAAATATCTAAAACATATTACATATATTAGTTAAATTAAATTCTTATTAAATTTTAAATTATTATTAAATTAAATCTTATTATTCTAAAATCTATTTGTAAATCTTATTTTATATGTTTTAAAAATCATAAGTTATAAGTAAAATTTTATAATTTACATTTTAAAACTTAACTTATAATTTTAAAATTTCCAAAAACATATAATTTTAAAAATCTAAATTTTTCACATATATTAAAATTTAAAATACCTTTACATTATATTTAAAAATCAATATTTATCAAAATCCATATATTTCCTTTCAAAACTTTGGAATTCATTTTCCAAAAATAGACCAACGGTGTCAGTATATAGTTTTCTACCCTATGGTTAAGTGATACATATATTTACCATTTCAATCCGCAATTATTTAAATTTATGGGTATATATCATTTAACCCGCAATCCCAAAATTTCAATAATAAAATCGCTTGGGTTTATCATTTCAACTCATAACTATTTTCCCTAATCTATAATATCGTTCGGGTATGTATCATTTCAACCCATAGGGATTTCCTAATTAACAGGGAACTTGCGGAGTGAGAAAAAATAAAATAATAATATAAATTGGCATACATATCAATGACAAGCGTATATCATAATTAACAATCTAAAATATAATATATATATATATATATACAACATGTGATGGTGTCATATGTCCATTAACATTGGTAAACAAATGCAGATAATAACATATCATACTTAATAACTGAATACTAACAAATTCAAATTTAACAACATATTTCAATCGTTATTTCATATGAAATCAATTTACTAGCATATGAATGTTAATTGTGAGTGATCGCTCACCTTTCAAGGCTAGAGAAATTAGACACGCAACAAGCTACGAATCCAAGCACAAATTCCAATGTACAGCACGATGAACATGAATTCGACAAACAAAGCAAAGCACGACGGACTTGAATCGATGAAACAAAATATAATTTTTTTAAAGTCTAAAATTTACACACATATTTAAAATAAAATTTTTATATTATATTTTAAAAATTCCATTTAAAATACATATCAAAATAAAATCTCTCTCTATATATATTTTAAAATCAATATTTAATTTTAAAAACATATTGAAATAAAATCTTTATATATTCTATTTTAAAATCATCATTTCTTAAAAAACATATATTTAAAATCAAAAAATATATATACATTATATTATAAAATCAATACTTAAAACCAATATTATATTCTTAAAACACATATATTTAAAAATCAAAGTGTGTGTGTGTGTGTGTATATATATATAATATTTTGGAAGAGGGAAGGCTGCAATGGGTTCGGCGACCAAGGCTCGGAGGAAGGATGGTGATGCAGCCAAGGAAGCGAATTCGACGATGTAAATCGAATCCGTCCAGGATCTCACACGATTAGTGGAAATAATCGATGAATCGATGATAAATCGGTGAATTTAAGAATACCCAAATGCCCAAATCCGTTGATCACGAAAATACCAGATTCTAGCAATCTTCGACACGTGGATCGCGCACGATGCCGTGAGAGAAGATCTACAATTCTTCGAACGTTGATCAAGCGCACTTGATTCCGTGAATTGGCTTCAACAATCGTTGATTCGAGCGCACTCGAATGCCGAAGGTGGAGATAGGAGATAACACTCAACTACCAATTTTAATGGTGGCACAAAGCACAAACCAAATTTTATTCAAAATCCAACTACTTACAAATGAACCAACACCCGCCTATTTATAAGCAAATACAATTCACGCCTCCCATAAGTCGTATGCGACTTAACGACTTAACATAAGTCGACTTACGACTTAACAACTCAAACAAAGAAAATACAAACACTAGGTCGTTACATGACCTTCAACATACCTCACGACTTAACTACACAACGACATACGACCTAAGAAATTACAACATCATGGTACAACATCATCACACAGGCGACATACGACTCAACGAATTACAACAATACGACTTAACAATTAACGACCTAAAATTCTGTTCGCGACATAAGCTTCACGACATAAGGAATGCGGCATAACCGGAGCTTTGCGACCTAAGCTTTACGACATAAGGAATGCGGCATAACTGGAGGCGGAGCGATCTACGACTTAGTTAAAGCGAAGATGTTCGGGTTAGGTCGTTCGCGACCTTACGCTGGAGCGCGACTTAGAGTTAGGTCGTTCGCGACATAAGGAGGAGCCTCGACTTAAGGAACTTCTCGATTTAGGAACGCGATCTACTAGAACTTCGTGATTTAGTAAGTTGGGTGACCCGCGACATAAAGAGATGAGCGACCTAAGAATGATCGACCCGTGGCACGCTGCATCATCGTTTCCCCGCCTTTTCACCCCTTTAACTCGTTCATACGACTTAATTGAGTCGTTAACTTGTTCCAGCTTCAAATCTTGAATTGGAATATCAGGCTGGGCTGCATCATCCTCCCCTGGTTGAGAAAAATTCGTCCTCGAATTTAAAAGTTCTTCCCCATTGGGTTGTTCCTCTCCATAATAAGGTATAAGATGTTTAACATTAAACACGTCAGAAGTGTACACATCCTCCGGCAGCTTCAACCTATAAGCATTTTCATTGATCCGTTTCACAATCTTTACAGGACCAATCTTTCGAGCTTTAAGTTTATTGTATGCTCCCACTGGAAAACGATCCTTCGTTAGTACAGCATATACTAAATCTCCTTCATTAAATTCAACACTTCTTCGCTTCAGATCCGCAGATCGTTTATACTTCTCATTCATCTTCTCCAATCGTTCCTGAACGATTCTATGGAATTCTGTCAACCCATCAACAAAATCAGCAGCCCGCTTAACTATCACCTTCGGTTGTGGCACTATCGTTAAATCCAACGGCCCCTTTGGCAAGTTTGAATATACAATCTGAAATGGACTGAAACCCGTACTACGGTTGATAGCATGATTATGAGAAAACTTCGCTTGACATAACTTCACATCCCAACTCTTCAGATTATCCTTCACAAGACACCGCAACAAATTTCCCAACGATCTATTCACAATCTCGGTTTGTCCATCCGACTGCGGATGATAAGCACTACTGAAATTCAACTTTGTTCCCACCATCTTCCACAAACTCAGCCAAAAATGACTCAGAAATCTGGTATCCCTGTCCGAAACTATAGATTCTGGTAAACCATGCAAGCGATAGATCTCTCTAAAGAACAACTGTGCCACATGGACTGCATCTGCCGTCTTCTTACAAGCAACAAAATGTACCATCTTCGAGAAACGGTCCACCACAACATATATAGAGTCATTTCCCCGTTGAGTCCTCGGCAAGCCCAACACAAAATCCATGCTTACATCAACCCATGGTTTTGTAGGAACAGGTAAAGGCATATACAAACCCGCATTTGTAGCTGTCCCTTTCGAAACTTGACAAACATGACATCTTCGAACAAACTTTTCAACTCCTTGCTTCATTGAGGGCCAATAATAAGACTGAGAAATCAACTACAATGTGCGATCCCGACCAACATGTCCTTCTTCATGCAACTCTTTTACAATTTTCATTCTCAAGCTGCAATCTGGTACGCACAATCGATTCCCCTTGAATAAGAATCCATCTAGCAACACAAACTCATCAGTACTCCCATCCTTGACTTTCTCAACAATCTTCACAAAGTAAGGATCTTCCTCAAACAACTCTGGCAATAGTTCAAATCCTGTCACATCAACCTTCATCGTCGTCAACAAATGATTCCTCCTACTCAAGGCATTAGCTACACGATTCGTCACCCCTGATTTGTGCTTTACAACAAAAGTAAACTACTGCAGATAAGCGACCCATGAAGCGTGTCTAGCTGAAATTTTGTCCTGCCCTTGCAAATGTTTCAAAGCTTCATGATCCGTATAAAGAACAAACTCCTTCTGAAACAGATAATGCCTCCAGTGCTTCACAGCTTGAACAATTGTGTAAAACTCCACGTCATAAGTGCTATATCTCAACTTGGCTCCAGACAACTTCTCAATGAAATAAGCAACTGGTCTTCCATTCTGACTCAATACTCCACCAATCCCAACCTTCGAAGCATCAGTGTGTAACTCGAACAATATCTGAAAATCCGGCAGTACCAAATTGGGTGATGTCGTCAAAAGTGTCTTAATCTTCTCAAAAGCTAACTCTGCTTCCTCTGTCCACACGAACTTCTTTCCTTTCATGCAATCGGTTACAGGTGCCATCACACTGCTAAAATGTGGAATGAATCTTCGATAAAAAGATACCAACCCATGAAAACTCCTCACTTCAGTAATTGTCTTGGGTTGTGGCCAACTCCTGACAGCTTTCAATTTGCTTTCGTCCACTTGAATACCCTCCTTCGACAGAACATATCCCAGAAACAAAACACTGTGCGTCATGAACACGCACTTCTTCATTGCTGCATAGAATTGCTCCTGTCGTAGAATCAACAGCACTTCTTGCAAATGCTGGATATGCTCTTCCATACTCCCACTATAGATCAAAATATCGTCAAAGTAAACTACTACGAACTTCCCAATAAATGGTCTGAAAATCTGGTTCATCACTCTCATAAAAGTACTAGGAGCATTTGACAAGCCAAACGGCATAACCAGCCATTCGTATAGACCTTCCCTAGTTTTAAAAGCAGTCTTCCACTCATCACCCGGTCTAATACGAATCTGATGGTATCCACTCTTCAAGTCAATCTTTGAGAACACAACAGCCCCACTCAACTGATCAATCAAATCATCGAACCTCGGCATAGGAAACCTGTATCTCACAGTGATCTTGTTTAGAGCCCGACTGTCCGTACACATCCGCCAAGTCCCATCCTACTTCGGTACCAATAAGGCTGGCACTGCACAAGGACACAAGCTCTCCTAAACACGCCCTTGTTCTAACAACTCCTCCACCTGCCTTCTCAGTTCCTCATGCTCCTTAGGACTCATCTTGTAATGTTGCCTGTGAGGTAATGCCGCCCCTGGCACAAGATCAATCTGATGCTGAATGTCTCTCAACGGTGGTAACTCCTTTGGCAACTCTTCAGGAAACACATCTCTGAATTCTTCCAACACTGGCTTTACTTCCTCTGGAACTTCAACAGATTCAGTAGCTTCATGTCCAATCAACAAGAACACCTCTGGACTCTCCTCTACTTCTTCAACAAACTCCTTCAAAGTCAACAAAGTCTTCAGCTCCTCAATATCTTCTGACTTGCTCTCTCCTTGCGGCCTCTTCTTCGGAACTAAAATGATCTTAGTACCCTCAAACATAAAGCTGTAGCTATTGGTTCGACCATCATGCTGCACTGCTCGGTCATACTGCCATGGTCTTCCCAAAACCAAGTGACAAACATCCATCTCCACCACATCACACCATATCTCATCTTTATACTTCTTCCCAATAGAAAATGGAACATGAACTCGCCTGTCCACCTTCCCCTCTCCTCCTTTCCTTAAC
The DNA here is from genome assembly GCA_030737815.1 of Allium fistulosum. NCBI lineage: Eukaryota > Viridiplantae > Streptophyta > Magnoliopsida > Asparagales > Amaryllidaceae > Allium > Allium fistulosum. Next base: position 246,204,914 of record CM060902.1, read on the forward strand.
CACGCTAACTTTTAAGGATTTGGATGCTTCTCCGTCTTCAACTTCAACTTTCTCACAGCTTCGGTAGAAATGATATTGTCACAACTTCCCGCGTCAATCACAAATTTACACACCTTCCCCAGTATAGTGCATGTCGACTGAAAGATATTACTCCTTAACCAACTAGCCTCCTCTTCCTGCTTCGGTGTCAAACGTGATCTCCTCAACATTAGATTACATCCTTCATCTCCCGACACGATATCCTGTTCATCCTCCTCAACTGGACTAGAATAACCTTCATCAACATCCTCACCTTCCACTTCAGCAATCATAGCTCGCCTCTTCGGTTTTGGGCATTCATTACTCTTGTGACCCACTTCCTGGCAATTGTAACACTTGAAACTGTTGTTGACCTTCGCCTTCGCAACTTCATTCACAACTGGTTTACTGACAGCTTTAGAAACATTGGAACTCCCACTAGCACCCTTGCTCTGAGTATTGGAACTTGGAAACACACCACCTCCTCGTCTTCCCTACTTCTCCCAAGCCAACGCCTTCTGGTGCGCTTCAGCCATAGATCTAGGGTCAAACATATTTACCATATCCTGGATCTGGATCCTCAACCCCCCAACAAACCTAGCAGTCAATTGTTCCTCCGTCTCCATAATGTCATTACGAGCAATCAGTTGATAAAACTCATCAGCATAATCATTAACAGTCTTCGTCCCTTGCCTCAGATTCTGCAACCTCTGATACATGAGTGATTGATAATTGTAAGGCAAGAATGTAGCCTTCATCATCTTCTTCATTTTCACCCAAGCAACAATCTTCGACTTCCCCATTCGTTCTCATGTAAGTTTGGTTTGCTGCCACCATGCCATAGCTCTCCCTCTCAACCTAGTAGCAACCAACTTCACTGGACGATCTTCCGGAACCTCCTTGAAATCAAAGATCTCTTCAACATTAGATAACCAATCTAGAAATTCTTCAGCCTGCATACCACCCTTAAACTCTGGAATTTCAATTTTCATTTCGGACTCCCATTTGTGATCATACTTTGAATGATTTCTTCCTTGGCTTCGATTTCGACCATGAACACTACCACCATCAAACTCCTCATCAAAATCTGATGCATATCGATGTCTATCATGACCACCAACATCTCTCCGATTTCGATCATCAACATTCCTATCACGATCGTCAACATTTCTACGATCATGATCTTCTCTTCTCTCCCGATCTGAATGTAGTGAAACTCTATTTCCCCCATGGCTCGATTCAGGTGAAACCATTATTCTACTTTGATTCATTTCAAGCATCATTCTCTCTAATCGACCAATCCCCTCATTCAACTTCTCATTGAAATTCTCGTTGATTCGTTGCTCCATTTCATCGACCTCTTCTCTTCCATACAAAGCATCAACATTGCGATGACGTTGAGCTCGTCTCGGTGGCATGATTGAACTTCAAACAAATCTTCAGAAATTCAAACTTCACGCTGCTAACACGAACACTTCACGAAAAATGATACATGGTTTTCACAAATCAATGGACAATCTCGACCCTCCAAGCTCTAGGTCGCAACTCTCCAATCTTCAATTTGAGCACGACTTATGCAAAGGCGCACTTCCCAAACTTCAACTACCTCGGCCGAACGACTTAGCGAAAAGTTCACGACCTAAGGCGCAAACCAACGTGCACGACCTAAGACGATAAGGCGCGCAACTTCAATACGGCGCGGAATTTCAAACTTCACTTCGGCACGCAAAAATCCCAACGAGCAAAATTCAAACACTTTTCGAACTTTGATCCAAAATGATATGGATCGAAACTCCCAACTTGTTGCAACTTCACGATGAACACGATGAACACCAAACTTCTCAACAATGCAAATCCGATCTCCAAACTTCAAATTCTCGAAACCCAATTCTCCAAATGATGCAAACTTTTTGCGATCTAGCTCTGATACCAAATGATGCAGCCAAGGAAGCGAATTCGACGATGTAAATCGAATCCGTCCAGGATCTCACACGATTAGCGGAAATAATCGATGAATCGATGATAAATCGGTGAATTTAAGAATACCCAAATGCCCAAATCTGTTGATCACGAAGATACCGGATTCTAGCAATCTTCGACACGTTGATCGCGCACGATGCCGTGAGATAAGATCTACAATTCTTCGAACGTTGATCAAGCGCACTTGATTCCGTGAATTGGCTTCAACAATCGTTGATTCGAGCGCACTCGAATGCCAAAGGTGGAGATAGGAGATAACACTCAACTACCAATTTTAATGGTGGCACAAAGCACAAACCAAATTTTATTCAAAATCCAACTACTTACAAATGAACCAACACCCGCCTATTTATAGGCAAATACAACTCACGCCTCCCATAAGTCGTATGCGACTTAACAACTTAACATAAGTCGACTTACGACTTAACGACTCAAACAAAGAAAATACAAACACTAGGTTGTTACATGACCTTCAACATACCTCACGACTTAACTACACAACGACATACGACCTAAGAAATTACAACATCATGTTACAACATCATCACACAGGTGACATACGACTCAACGAATTACAACAATACGACTTAACAATTAACGACCTAAAATTCTGTTCGCGACATAAGCTTCACGACATAAGGAATGCAGCATAACCGGAGCTTTGCGACCTAAGCTTTACGACATAAGGAATGCGGCATAACTGGAGGTGGAGCGATCTACGACTTAGCTAAAGCAAAGATGTTCGGGTTAGGTCGTTCGCGACCTTACGCTGGAGCGCGACTTAGAGTTAGGTCGTTCGCGACATAAGGAGGAGCCTCGACTTAAGGAACTTCTCGATTTAGGAACGCGATCTACTAGAACTTCGTGATTTAGTAAGTTGGGTGACACGCGACATAAAGAGATGAGCGACCTAAGAATGATCGACCCGTAGCACGCTGCATCATCGTTTCCCCGCCTTTTCACCCCTTTAACTCATTCATACGACTTAATTGAGTCGTTAACTTGTTCCAGCTTCAAATCTTGAATTGGAATATCAGGCTGGGCTGCATCATCCTCCCCTGGTTGAGAAAAATTCGTCCTCGAATTTAAAAGTTCTTCCCCATTGGGTTGTTCCTCTCCATAATAAGGTATAAGATGTTTAACATTAAACACGCCAGAAGTGTACACATCCTCCGGTAGCTTCAACCTATAAGCATTTTCATTGATCCGTTTCACAATCTTTACAGGACCAATCTTTCGAGCTTTAAGTTTATTGTATGCTCCCACTGGAAAACGATCCTTCGTTAGTACAGCATATACTAAATCTCCTTCATTAAATTCAACACTTCTTCGCTTCAGATCCGCAGATCGTTTATACTTCTCATTCGTCTTCTCCAATCGTTCCTGAACGATTCTATGGAATTCTGTCAACCCATCAACAAAATCAGCAGCCCGCTTAACTATCACCTTCGGTTGTGGCACTATCATTAAATCCAACGGCCCCTTTGGCAAGCTTGAATATACAATTTGAAATGGACTGAAACCCGTACTACGGTTGATAGCATGATTATGAGAAAACTCCGCTTGACATAACTTCACATCCCAGCTCTTCAGATTATCCTTCACAAGACACCGCAACAAATTTCCCAGCGATCTATTCACAATCTTGGTTTGTCCATCCGACTGCGGATGATAAGCACTACTGAAATTCAGCTTTGTTCCCACCATCTTCCACAAACTCAGCCAAAAATGACTCAGAAATCTGGTATCCCTGTCTGAAACTATAGATTCTGGTAAACCATGCAAGCGATAGATCTCTCTAAAGAACAACTGTGCCACATGGACTGCATCTGCCGTCTTCTTACAAGCAACAAAATGTACCATCTTCGAGAAATGGTCCACCACAACATATATAGAGTGATTTCCCCGTTGAGTCCTCGGCTAGCCCAACACAAAATCCATGCTTACATCAACCCATGGTTTTGTAGGAACAGGTAAAGGCATATACAAACCCGCATTTGTAGTTGTCCCTTTCGAAACTTGACAAACATGACATCTTCGAACAAACTTTTCAACTCCCTGCTTCATTGAGGGCCAATAATAAGACTGAGAAATCAACTGCAATGTGCGATCCCGACCAACATGTCCTTCTTCATGCAACTCTTTTACAATTTTCATTCTCAAGCTGCAATCTGGTACGCACAATCGATTACCCTTGAATAAGAATCCATCTACCAACACAAACTCATCAGTACTCCCATCCTTGACTTTCTCAACAATCTTCACAAAGTAAGGATCTTCCTCAAACAACTCGGGCAATAGTTCAAATCCTGTCACATCAACCTTCATCGTCGTCAACAAATGATTCCTCCTACTCAAGGCATCAGCTACACGATTCGTCACCCCTGATTTGTGCTTTACAACAAAAGTAAACTGCTGCAGATACGCGACCCATGAAGCGTGTCTAGCTGAAATTTTGTCCTGCCCTTGCAAATGTTTCAAAGCTTCATGATCCGTATAAAGAACAAACTCCTTCTGAAACAGATAATGCCTCCAGTGCTTCACAGCTTGAACAATTGTGTAAAACTCCTCGTCATAAGTGCTATATCTCAACTTGGCTCCAGACAACTTCTCAATGAAATAAGCAACTGGTCTTCCATTCTGACTCAATACTCCACCAATCCCAACCTTCGAAGCATCAGTGTGTAACTCGAACAATATCTGAAAATCCGGCAGTACCAAAATGGGTGATGTCGTCAAAAGTGTCTTAATCTTCTCAAAAGCTAACTCTGCTTCCTCTGTCCACACGAACTTCTTTCCTTTCATGCAATCGGTTACAGGTGCCATCACACTGCTAAAATGTGGAATGAATCTTCGATAAAAAGATACCAACCCATGAAAACTCCTCACTTCAGTAATTGTCTTGGGTTGTGGCCAACTCCTGACAGCTTTCACTTTGCTTTCGTCCACTTGAATACCCTCTTTCGATAGAACATATCCCAGAAACAAAACACTGTGCGTTATGAACACGCACTTCTTCGTTGCTGCATAGAATTGCTCCTGTCGTAGAATCAACAGCACTTCTCGCAAATGCTGGATATGCTCTTCCATACTCCCACTATAGATCAAAATATTGTCAAAGTAAACTACTACGAACTTCCCAATAAATGGTCTGAAAATCTGGTTCATCACTCTCATAAAAGTACTAGGAGCATTTGACAAGCCAAACGGCATAACCAGCCATTCGTATAGACCTTCCCTAGTTTTAAAGCAGTCTTCCACTCATCACCCGGTCTAATACGAATCTGATGGTATCCACTCTTCAAGTCAATCTTTGAGAACACAACAACCCCACTCAACTGATCAATCAAATCAACGAACCTCGGCATAGAAAACCTGTATCTCACAGTGATCTTGTTTAGATCCCGACTGTCCGTACACATCCGCCAAGTCCCATCCTTCTTCGGTACCAATAAGGCTGGCACTGCACAAGGACTCAAGCTCTCCTGAACACGCCCTTGTTCTAACAACTCCTCCACCTGCCTTCTCAGTTCCTCATGCTCCTTAGGACTCATCTTGTAATGTGGCCTGTGAGGTAATGCCGCCCCTGGCACAAGATCAATCTGATGCTGAATGTCTCTCAACGGTGGTAACTCCTTTGGCAACTCTTCAGGAAACACATCTCTGAATTCTTCCAACACTGGCTTTACTTCCTCTGGAACTTCAACAGATTCAGTAGCTTCATGTCCAATCAACAAGAACACCTCTGGACTCTCCTCTACTTCTTCAACAAACTCCTTCAAAGTCAACAAAGTCTTCAGCTCCTCAATATCTTCTGACTTGCTCTCTCCTTGCGGCCTCTTCTTCGGAACTAAAATGATCTTAGTACCCTCAAACATAAAGCTGTAGCTATTGGTTCGACCATCATGCTGCACTGCTCGGTCATACTGCCATGGTCTTCCCAAAACCAAGTGACAAACATCCATCTCCACCACATCACACCATATCTCATCTTTATACTTCTTCCCAATAGAAAATGGAACATGAACTCGCCTGTCCACCTTCCCCTCTCCTCCTTTCCTTAACCACGCTAACTTGTAAGGATTTGGATGCTTCTCCGTCTTCAACTTCAACTTTCTCACAGCTTCGGTAGAAATGATATTGTCACAACTTCCCGCGTCAGTCACAAATTTACACACCTTCCCCAGTATAGTGCATGTCGACTGAAAGATATTACTCCTTAACCAACTAGCCTCCTCTTCCTGCTTCGGTGTCAAATGTGATCTCCTCAACATTAGATTACATCCTTCATCTCCCGACGCGATATCCTGTTCATCCTCCTCAACTGGACTAGAATAACCTTCATCAACATCCTCACCTTCCACTTCAGCAATCATAGCTCGCCTCTTCGGTTTTGGGCATTCATTACTCTTGTGACCCACTTCTTGGCAATTGTAACACTTGAAACTGTTGTTGACCTTCGCCTTCGCAACTTCATTCACAACTGGTTTACTGACAGCTTTAGAAACATTGGAACTCCCACTAGCACCCTTTCTCTGAGTATTGAAACTTGGAAACACACCACCTCCTCGTCTTCCCTACTTCTCCCAAGCCAACGCCTTCTGGTGCGCTTCAGCCACAGATCTAGGGTCAAACATATTTACCATATCCTAGATCTGGATCCTCAACACCCCAACAAACCTAGCAGTCAATTGTTCCTCCGTCTCCATAATGTCATTTCGAGCAATCAGTTGATAAAACTCATCAGCATAGTCATTAACAGTCTTCGTCCCTTGCCTCAGATTCTGCAACCTCTGATACATGAGTGATTGATAATTGTAAGGCAAGAATGTAGCCTTCATCATCTTCTTCATTTTCTCCCAAGCAACAATCTTCGACTTCCCCATTCGTTCTCATGTAAGTTTGGTTTGCTGCCACCACGGCATAGCTCTCCCTCTCAACCTAGTAGCAACCAACTTCACTCGACGATCTTCCGGAACCTCCTTGAAATCAAAGATCTCTTCAACATTAGATAACCAATCTAGAAATTCTTCAGCCTGCATACCACCCTTAAACTCTGGAATTTCAATTTTCATTCCGGACTCCCATTTGTGATCATACTCTGAATGATTTCTTCCTTGGCTTCGATTTCGACCATGAACACTACCACCATCAAACTCCTCATCAAAATCTGATGCATATCGATGTCGATCATGACCACCAACATCTCTCCGATTTCGATCATCAACATTCCTATCACGATCGTCAACATTTCTACGATCATGATCTTCTCTTCTCTCCCGATCTGAATGTAGTGAAACTCTATTTCCCCCATGGCTCGATTCAGGTGAAACCATTCTTCTACTTTGATTCATTTCAAGCATCATTCTCTCTAATCGACCAATCCCCTCATTCAACTTCTCATTGAAATTCTCGTTGATTCGTTGCTCCATTTCATCGGCCTCTTCTCTTCCATACAAAGCATCAACATTGCGATGATGTTGAGCTCGTCTCGGTGGCATGATTGAACTTCAAACAAATCTTCAGAAATTCAAACTTCACACTGCTAACACGAACACTTCACGAAAAATGATACATGGTTTTCACAAATCAATGGACAATCTCGACCCTCCAAGCTCTAGGTCACAACTCTCCAATCTTCAATTTGAGCACGACTTATGCAAAGGCGCACTTCCCAAACTTCTACTACCTCGGCCGAACGACTTAGTGAAATGTTCACGACCTAAGGCGCAATCAAACGTGCACGACCTAAGACGATAAGGCGCGCAACTTCAATACGGCGCGGAATTTCAAACTTCACTTCGGCGCGCAAAAATCCCAACGAGCAAAATTCAAACACTTTCCGAACTTTGATCCAAAATGATATGGATCGAAACTCCCAACTTGTTGCAACTTCACGATGAACACGATGAACACCAAACTTCTCAACAATGCAAATCCGTTCTCCAAACTTCAAATTCTCGAAACCCAATTCTCCAAATGATGCAAACTTTTTGCGATCTAGCTCTGATACCAAATGATGCAGCCAAGGAAGCGAATTTGACGATGTAAATCGAATCCGTCCAGGATCTCACACGATTAGCGGAAATAATCGATGAATCGATGATAAATCGGTGAATTTAAGAATACCCAAATGCCCAAATCCGTTGATCACGAAGATACCAGATTCTAGCAATTATCGACACGTTGATCGTGCACGATGCCGTGAGAGAAGATCTACAATTCTTCGAACGTTGATCAAGCGCACTTGATTCCGTGAATTGGCTTCAACAATCGTTGATTCGAGCGCACTCGAATGTCGAAGGTGGAGATAGGAGATAACACTCAACTACCAATTTTAATGGTGGCACAAAGCACAAACCAAATTTTATTCAAAATCCAACTACTTACAAATGAACCAACACCCGCCTATTTATAGGCAAATACAACTCACGCCTCCAATAAGTCGTATGCGACTTAACGACTTAACATAAGTCGACTTACGACTTAACGACTCAAACAAAGAAAATACAAACACTAGGTCGTTACATGACCTTCAACATACCTCACGACTTAACTACACAACGACATACGACCTAAGAAATTACAACATCATGTTACAACATCATCACACAGGCGACATACGACTCAACGAATTACAACAATACGACTTAACAATTAACGACCTAAAATTCTATTCGCGACATAAGCTTCACGACATAAGGAATGCGGCATAACCGGAGCTTTGCGACCTAAGCTTTACGACATAAGGAATGCGGCATAATTGGAGGCGGAGCGACCTACGACTTAGCTAAAGCGAAGATGTTCGGGTTAGGTCGTTCGCGACCTTACGCTAGAGCGCGACTTGGAGTTAGGTCGTTCGCGACATAAGTAGGAGCCTCGACTTAAGGAACTTCTCGATTTAGGAACGCGATCTACTGGAACTTCGTGATTTAGTAAGTTGGGCAATCCTCGACCTAAAGATATGAGCGACCTAAGAATGATCAACTCGTGGCACGCTGCATCATCGTTTCCCCGCCTTTTCACCCCTTTAACTCGTTCATACGACTTAGTTGAGTCGTTAACTTGTTCCAGCTTCAAATCTTGAATTGGAATATCAGGCTGGGCTGCATCAGATGGACAGTTACGGTGGTGATGCGAGGAGGAAGGCCGGAGTGGGTGGCGATGGTGGCCGCTAGCTGCACGTGCAGTGCTGGTGGCAGGGAAATAAGGTAGGGGTCACGGCAGGGTGTTTGACAAGGTGAAGGAGTTGAACTGGTTGTCAGGTCGTGTGAAGGTGGAGCTGATGGATGCGGATGGTATGCTGCTGCGGGTTTGAAGGGGGATGGTCGGAGAAAGAAGGAGAGACCAAGCGTGGGGTTTTGCATAAGGGAATAAGGCGGGGTAAGCTAACGGAGGAGAAGCACGACAGCAAGGTGAAGTAGTGGTTGACGTGAGGTGGGCTGTGGCTATTGGCTGCAAGGCGGTGTAGGGTTCTTCGACCAGAGGTGGATGAAGTAGGAGGTTCACAACGCTGTTCGGCAACAAAATATAGGAGGATGGGTGAGTTTGTCTGATGATGGCGGAAGGGAAGCAAGGCAGCAGTGAAATTCAGTGATGGGAGATGGTTGTTCGGATGAGATGGCTGTCGGTGGAAGACGGGTTGGTGTTGGCGTGTGGGTTGTGGCCAAGCTGCTTTTGGTGTCACGTGCATGGTGGCTTCTGTCTTGGTGGGGAAAAGCTACGGCTGGGTTGTATGGAGCAAGGGGAGGAGGACGGGTTCTGTAACGACCCGTAAATTTTTAATAATATTTATTTGTTTTATTTATATATTTAATTAGAATTTTGTGAAATTTTAAATAATAAAAATTTTGAAATAAAAATTTGATATTTGGAATGCGCCTATTTTAATATAGCAACTGGTAAATTTTCATCTGATAATATTTAAGTTTATTTTCTTGTGTAATTTTTATTTCAATTTAAATCAGTTAATAAAAGTTAAATTTAAAAGTGTTCCGAAACCTAAATAGGTCAACATGAGAAAATTTATTTAAAACACTCTGAATAAGTCTGCATAATTCGTTTCGCAAATTTCAGACGTTTCTAGCTCCGTTTGGATTTATCCATACAGAATAACAACGTATATCAGTGTCTGTATCGTCTTTTGATCGGATGATCGTACCACTGATATCTGTATACCGTTTTGATCGTTTCATCGAGCTGATCTCTACGGTATATTCAATTCTGTGTCTTGAAGTTCGGTACGCTGCGGGATCGATGAAACAATTTGCAGTATCAGTATGGTTTCGAGCATTTCAAATTTCTTGTGACCATCCAAATTCCACCGTATATCAATCCAATAGCCACCAACCATTTATATCCCCAGAAATTCAATTTTTGACTTTTGTAATTCCTAGAGTTGCTTGCCCTTTCATTTGCATTGTTCGGCTTTTCAGTTGGTTCTACATGTTTCTATTGAGAAAAAGTAAACATATACTTTGATATAAGTTATATTTATACTGGTTTGTCTAAACGTCATCTTCCTGGCCTTTGTTCTTCTCAAACTCTCCATAACCCTTCCGCACATACGAAGCCATCACCTTCTCCAGATTCTTTCCATTTTCTTCACTGACCTTCCTCCCCTCTTTTCTAGCATCTTCGCCACACGTTCTCCACCGATGCTAGCATCTCCTCCCCATCGAACCGTGTCTTAGCTCACCCGCGCGTGCAGCTACAGCCACCGAACTCTACAACTTCCAACCGAGCCTTCCTTCTCTTGTTTATGGATCACGCATATATTATAGGTTAGTTTATTTTATTGCTTCAAAAATTTATTTACCTGAAGGTGTTTGTTCCTCTATTTTACATCTTACTGTTATATATGTAAATATATATATTTGCCTGTGCAGATGAGTATAAGCTATATGTTAGTTTTTGGTATATTTAACTTATTACACATATAGAGTAATGCGTATATATATACTTGATTTTAATAACCATAGTTTATAAAAGCTTATGTGAATTGGTTTACGTCTTATATACATTAGTGTTATATCTATTTGTTTTATAAATTTATCTATTGATAAACTATACTAATATAAATTCAATTGTATATATATATATATATGTGTGTGTGTGTCTATACAGATATATTAGATCTTGAAAATATTATCTGGGTTTACTATATGTAAGTTACAGTACATTTTTATAAAGGAAGTATTCTAAGTATTATGATAGCTGTTCTAGTCTAGATTTAAATATAAATATAAGATATGTTTATATATAAGTTTGTATAAGATGGGTATTATCGGTTTGGGTCCATATATATATGTTATATAACTTTTATGATAGGTTAGCTTATACAGGTAAGTTATATAAGTCGTTTTATAATGTGTATATCTACATAAGTACTTATTTTAAATTATAGTACGTATACATATTTTATTTTAGTATATGTGATGTTAATTTAAAAAAAACAATGATTTTTATTTTATATTTGCCTTAAATTTAAATTATTGATTTCAAGATATTATATATATGTGTGTGTTTATTTAAAATTTTATTTGATTTTTTAATTTATGTGTTACAATTTAAATAATGATTTTTTATATATATACATAAGTTCACTTATACTATTTAGCTTCATTGATCCAGTTCTGATTTGATTTCGTCAATTCTTATCTATCGGCTTTGTCGAATTCATGCCAATCTAGTCGTGCCTTTTCGTGCTTTGCGGAGTTTGGATTTGTGTTTTGAATTTGATCTCTAGCTTTAGAGGTGAGTTATCACTCTCGACATCCATACTTATATAATTGTGAAACAATTGCATGTGAATTGTAAAAAATTTATATGTTATATTTATAAGTTCATATGTGCCTGTGATATGATTTTATGATGTTAAATTCTGTATATATATTTGTTACATCACCTGATATGATATGCTATGTTATATTGCTTATTTATTTGTTGTTTCTCACACTGCAAGTTCCCTTTCACTATGGGTTGAAATGATACATACCCGAACGAACATTAGAATAAGGAAAAAATCGTTATGAACTGAAATGATAGGCTTGAATGATTTTTATTGTATTTGATTTACTTGGGATTGCAGGTTTGAAATGATAGAACCCGGATTTTTCCTTTTAATTACGGATTGAAATGATACATATCCGTATCACTTGACCTAGGTTAGAAAATATTATACAGGCCCATGGTTATATTTTTAAATAATATTTTCCAAAAAAAAAAATTATTATTAAGTATTTTGAATTTTTAAATATATGAGATTTGAGCTAAAAGATTTGATCTAATGATTTAAATATAAGAAGATGTTGGTTTTCTATAAGTTAAGATTTTATAAGTCTATAAGTGGCTTTAATTGAAATTATAAAGATGTGTTGGTTTTAAATAGAATTTAAAGACATTTATTGATGTTAAGTAACTTAATAATACAATTGGACTTAATATGGAATTTCAAATCTAACCTAGTAATTGTTATGAATTTTACTTTATGAAACAGACATGTTTTGTGTAATAAATAATGTATTTTGAACTGATAAAACGGAATACAGTTTTAATTGGACATTTTGTAATAAAATTTATTTAACTATGATAAAATATTCTTTTGTGAAATGTTATGTTTTGTAAACTAAATAGTTATGATTTTAAATGGAAAAATGTAACTTTAATTATGACCTAACCTGATAATTGGAAATTTGGTTTTTCAAATGGAAATTTTAAGTTAAGTAAATAAATAGAAATTTAGTTTTATTTATGAAATGGGTATTTTGAAATAAAGTGTTAGGTTAGTGGTTAAAAATAAAAGTTAAGTAAAATAGTGTATTTTGACTTAATAAATGAATTATGGTTTAAATTGGATATTTATTTATAAAATTTTATATTATTAAATCATAAGTTAAATGATATCCAAATGAATGTTTTTGAAGCATGAAATATGATTTTTTTATAAGTTAAAAATGGCTAAAATTGAAGTTTTAATGTTTTTGAAAAGTTATAATAAAATATGGAATTTTATTGGTAGCATTTATAAAATGCTGTGGATTTAAGATGGCATTTGTTAAGGGCTATCCTTTCTGAAATTTAACTAAGTTCTGAAATAACTAAACAGCTACTACAGCACTTTGTAAGTGCTGTTGTTGCTGGAAGTAAACTGTTTTGCAACACCAGTGAGCTACTGCAGCACTTTGTAAGTGCTGTTACTGCTGAAAGTAAACTGTTTTGAAATAATAACTAAATATCTACTGTAGCACTTGGCAAGCGCTGCTGTTTCTTAAACTGAACTATTTTGAAATTACAATACCTATTGTAGCACTTTATGAGTTCTTCTGTTTTGAATTTGACAATGTTTTGAAATGTTAATATATTTACCGTAACACTTTATAAGTGTTGTTGTGGCTGAAATTTCAATGAACTTTGGAAATGAATATTAGTTTGGAAGATTTTGACATTGAATTTAAATGGGTTAAATGAATATGTTTTGAGGTGAAATATAAACCATTTTTGAAATTTATAAGTTAGTACAATGTTTTGGAAATTTTATAATTGAATGAATGAACTTAGAAATGCTACAACTTTGAAATGAATATTATTTGACGTTGAATTTAAACGGTTTAAATGAATATTGTTTTAAGGGTGTTATGATTTTCTAAGTATTATGATTCTCAAAGGATAACATTTCTAAATTTTTATGATTTCAAAGTATTATGGTTTCAAAGTGTTTGGGTTCGGAGTTGTTATAACTTTGAAAGGTACTATGGTTTTGAAAATGAAATTATTTGAAATTGTATTTAATTAAGAATTGTCTTTATATATATATTAACTTGAAACTTACTGAAATTGAAGATTTAAGAATGTGACTTTATAAAATGGTTTGGTTTAAGATGATTTAAAAGGGAATATTTCAATTTTAAATAAATTGAAAGAAATATTCAGTGATTGGAAATTTGGGTTTATTCAAATGATATTTTTGTTTTGAAGTATAAACTAGTTTTGAAATGGATATGATGTTTGGTTTTGAAGTATAAATTATTTTGAAATAAATATCCATGGGTTATAATAACAGTTGGTTGTTAAAGAGACCGGGATCGGATATGGGCATACTCTCTGTCGATACCGAAAACCACTTTAACAACCGTGTACGCAGTGGAGATTCCAGAATGAAGTAGGATGGTGGTGACGATTCCTATTAAGGTATATACGTGGACCCGACTCCCGTGAGTTGGCATAAGGTGGCTAAAACAGGAGCGATCGACGGGCCAATGAGGTAGCTCCTCTGATCGGACACACTTCTTCGTATACCATTCTATTACTTTATGATTGATTTGATGGCCATCCTCGATTTTGATTTGGGAGTGTGTTCCGAGGTGGGCGGTAGTGGATGCTATGCGTTACCACTAGCTCGGATGCGTAATTGGTATATCTACCCTGGCATTGCCTCGTTGTGCCGTGTCACCTACCATATCGAGCTTTACTACGAGTTTGTTTTATACCATACCTATGGAGTGCCCTCTAACGACGTCCAGTACGGGGGAGATTACGGTACTGTATAGACTATGGGAATATATAAAATGTGTTAAGGGGGATATGGGTAACGCCTTAACGCTATTTTGATAGTTTACTTTACTCTAGACATTATTATAATAGCGTATCTTACTACATAGTAGATAGTTTAATGGATCGTTAAAGAATGGGTGATCCCAAGCATTCTTTAAGTTACTTGTGCATTTCTATTACAGTTCACCTGAGTTGGTTTACATTGTATAAGTATGTATGTCCTGACTCGAGTGTTTTGTGTTTTGCTTTACGCTCGGGTCAGACTGAGTGATACAGCATTCGAGACTCACCTTTGGAGTTGGAGCTTTTCTTGGAGATCCAGTGTGATATCCCGGGATTTCAGGGAATTTAAAATGTGATAATCTTGTAAGTTAATTATTTAAAATTGGTAAAATTGTTATTTTCAAACAATTAAATAATGAGTTGTTTTTAAATATAAATATAAATAGATTTTAAATAGACTTATTATTTTTAAATTTAATAAGTGTTGTTAAAAATATATGTATATATGTGTATTTAAATTGATTTTAGATAGAATAATTATTTAGTATTAATAATGTGCTTGTTAAAATTTAATATATATATATATTTATTTGAATTGATTTTTAATTTGGATTTTTAAATTGACTTTGAATTTGGATTTAAGAATTGAATTTAAAGAAATATATATATCTTAAAATAAAAATAATAACATAGTTTGGATTTAAATATATAAATAAGTTTTTATTTAAAATAAGATTTGTCTTATATTATTTTCCTTAAAGAGTTTTATTTATATAAATTAAGATAGTGTTTATTAAATAGTAATAAATACAAAAGTTTTATAATTAATTTATTAAAATGGATTAAATATACTATATATGATTTAGTTAAAATCTAATTGGTTTTTATTTTATTTTCTTTTAAAAGTTTTATTTTTATAAATTAAGAAAAGCATTTATAAGTTAGGATATGTATTTATTAATTAGGAAAATTTAATAATAAAAGCTTTTAAATCCATTTAAAAGAATATTAATTTAATTATGCATGTAAAGTTATAGGTGTTAGCTTATAAAACCATCTAAGCATATGTGTTAACATAATAAACAATGGTTGAGACAAGTGTCATTTTCTTTTTATTTTTCTTTAAATTTTAATAAATCCTAATTTACATTATATAAACAAACATCTCCTCTCTTACGTTTCTTTTCCTATCATCTCATTTTAAAAGCAAGAAACAACCTGTAAAACCATTTCCAAACAAATCAGTAATCAACTCCTCAAACCAGAAAGCTAATCATAAATCAAAACCTGTAAACAAGTTTGCAAATCAAAATCAGCAACCTGGAATCAAGTCTTGAATCAACATGTTTCTAGTTTCAAAACATTTCAGAGAACAAAAGCAAATCTTTCTCAGTTTTCAACTTCCAGTTTTATCAAGCTCTCTGCCTCTTTAAAATCTGGTGAGTAAACCTAACTTTAAAAACAGTTTAAATCTGGAACTAAACTTTACTGCATGTGATAAATCTGTGGATAAAATTTGTTGCATGATGTTTTCACTTGAATATAAATTGTGTTGACATATATGTATATATAGTATGAGCAGGTCTGTATATACAAAACCTGGTCTCTGTTTTCTTTAGTGAGAAAACATTTTGTTTTAAAAACAGTTAAATTATAGTTCTGATGCATGTTGTGTGAAAATTCTTTCAGTTTTTATATAAATGAATTGGTATATATGTGTGTAAGTATGTTTGTATATATATATATATATACATCCTGTTCTCTGTTTTAACAAGTGACTAAACTCTTTTGAAGTTCTGATATTTGATCTATTGATTGAATGCATGACTTAAGTAAGAATGAACATTGGTTTGCATGAACAGATCTGTGTATATGTGTATATTTGGCTTGTGCATGTTAATATACAGGTTTATTAATTCCTGTTTCTAGTTTCAGGTTTTTCAAAACCTGTCAAAATCCCCAAAATCTCTGTTTCTAATTAAGGTTAGATTGAGTTGTTAAAATAAAAGTGTTCAAATTCATTAAAACTTAATGTTAAAAATACTTTTAAAAACAAACAACAAGTATAAGTGGTCTGGAACAAAGTAGTACTGTAAACTCACCCATGATGGAAATTTGATTTCTTTAATTTATTGATTTGATTTTATAACCTAAAATGTCTTTGAAAATGTTGATTTTTAAAACTGAAATCAAGATTTTAAAAGGTGTATAGAGTGAGAAATTCGAGGATGAACAGAAAGTACATTTTGGGAAAACTCCGGTGATCGGCGACTTGGATGGTCTCGTGATCGAAGTTGAAGCTTCCTGGTAGGTTTGGAAGTTGAAGAAAAATGCTAAGTAAAATTCTAATTCGCTATGGTGACGATGCGGCAATGATTTAGGGTTTTAACCCAGTTCTTAGTAGGTCTGGGTTTCAAGGCAATTTCGCCGTCGACGTTGAAACGGATGGAGCCGGACGTAGGGAAATGGCTCATGAGTTATCGAAGAAGCTTGAGCCAGGATCGTATGGCCTCCGATGGCTTGAAGTGATCGAGCAAGGCAATTTTTCTGATGATGTTTGCTGAGTCAGTTGGGTCGAGATGACTCGATCTCGTTTCCAAGTTTAATTCAGGTTTCTAGATGATCGTAAGACCTAAGGGGATGGTCGTAGACTCGTGGAAGGCGGCGAGGTGGGCTGAAGTTCATCGGAGCTCCGGTATACGTGCACGTGCACGTTTGTGATATCTGGAATTGGTTGGTTTGGGGAAGGAAGGATGAGCTCGGGATGGTCTCGGGGGAAACGAGGGTGTGACTCGAAGTAAGCAGGTGATTGCGAGAACTCGAAGTAGACTCGGGAATTTTGTTCGTTAGCTCGGGTTTTTGGTGAAGTTAGGTTGTCTGGAGTAAAAGTTCTAATTCCAGATTTTATTTTAAGTATTTAAATAATTTATTTTAAAAAAGCAAAATGGTTTCAAGTTTAAAAACAAATAAAACCAAGCTTTAAAATGATAAAGGTTTTAAGTTATTTAAATAAATTGTTTTCAAAGGAAAAACATTTAAAACAAATTTAAATGTGTATTTGAAATAATATTTAACTAAGTTTTTAAATACATTTAAAATAAATATGTTTTAGGGAAATGTTAAATTTAAGAATAGGAAATTATTAAACTAGTTTGAATAAGTTTCATAATTTCTAAGATTTATTTTGTTTAAATAAAATTTTATATCTTCTATTATATATTGATTTGCAAAAAGTTTTCAAATGGAAGTATAAAGATATAACTAAGTTTTGAATAAAGATAATGAATTTGTCTTTAAATTATTTAAGTTATGATTAATTAAGGATAATTAATTATTGAATTAATTAAAATATTTAATATTAATAAAATTTATTAGTATAATTAATTAAAGATGAGATTAATTAAAGATATTACTTAGAGTAAGTAATTAGTGGGTAGTTAATAATGGAACATTAACTAGTGATTAAGAAGTAATTAATTTAGGTAATTAAATTAAGTTAATTAATTAAGGTAATTAATTAAGGATAAACTTTGAATTTGATTAAGTGTTAATTACTTAATATAATTAATTAATTAATTAAGTGAATTACTTAGTATAAGTAATTAAGGTGTAATTACTAAATGTAATTAATTAAAAAGAATAATTACTTTTTGGAAGTAATTAATGAAAGGTAATTAAGGATTAATTACTTAGATAATTAATTAAGGTTAAAATTAATTAATGTGATTAATTAAGGTTAAAATTAATTAATGTGATTAATTAATGGATAATTATTGAAGGTGATTAATAATTACTTAATTTAAAAGTAATTAGTGGATAATTAATAAAGTAATTTGTGGAAATTACTTAATGGAAATGATTTGAGGTTAATTAATGGAAGTAATTAATTAAGGATTATTAATTAATGTAATTAATGAAAGTAATTAAAGGTTAATTACTGCTATGGTTAAGAATAATTAATTTGTGAAATTAATTAAAAGATAATTACTTTATGTAATTAATGAATAATTAATCAAGGATGATTAATATTTAATAAGTTAATTAAAGATTGTAATTAATTAATGATTGATTAATTCTTAAGTAATTAATTTAATTTAAGATAATTAAATTAATTATAATATAGGGTTAATAATTGTTGCTTATAGCTGATTGTTAATATAGAATATCTAAATTGGATGATATCTATTGGATGATATGTTATGATATTCTGTGATATGATATTGGATATATCCGTGATAAATGTGTGATATTTATCTATGTTAATGCTGTGTGAATTCAAGTATTGAATTGAATCAAATTGTTTAAACCTTTAAACAACTTGGCCTTAAAAGATACGTTTTGGATTTCGATGAGACCGGGATCGGGTTTGCTACATTACAGCATGATAGGGGGTTCTCGCTTCGCGGTTTGGTGGCGAACGGGAGACTCTTACCCCTACATGTCCCTGAGAGGTAAAGGCCTTGTGAGGGTTGGTCATTTGTTGAGTGTATTTGAGTTGTAATGACTAGACAGATGTTTATAACTGTCTAGTATGTGTTGTATAAGCTGTGTATCTCTGATGTATATGATACAATGTAATATCTTATTTGATTAATATAATTTATTCGTTCCGCTGTTTAGATTCTGATGTGTTTCTTTCTTTCTTCTCTATCTTATCTCTATTCTATCCCTTTCTTTCTTCTTGATGATACGACTTTTTGTGGAGAAAAAGCCGGGTCGTCACAGTTGGTATCAGAGCACTAGGTTGAGTGAATACCTAGCTCTGGAGTGATTTCTATCTATCTTGAGAGAGCGTATTTGTAATTTTTATATAACTATATATATATTTATTTCTACCTATTTGTTGGGTTACCTGTTCGGGTTTTCCAATATAAGATATAAAGGTAGATAAGGTAGTGGTGTGTGTGTAACACAACTACCAATGGTTGGAGTTTGAATGTTGAGGTTGGAAATGTATCTGTCGAGACTGTAGACCTAATACCGTCTCGAGTAAGCTTTGATATGGTGTGAGGATTTCTCTGATCTCCGAAGGAAACTATTAAGGTTCAGAGTCCATCTTTGAAGTGCAAGTTTGATCACGCTCGTATGAGCAGATTTTCGAGAGTTTGGATCTGTCGGATGAGCTGAAGCAAGTGATGGTATCTGGGTAACTCAGGAAGTAGTAGCTGCGTGCTGAGACGTAGTGACTATGGATGTCTCCGAAAATGTTTTCTTTTGGAGCAAGTTTGAAGAAATGTGTCTGCTTCGGTGTTGTGGCTGAGTTCAGCAGAGTCTTTTCTGTTTGGTTTGGAGTTCGAGTTTCTCAAGAAGTCTTTGGCATCTGTGGCAGCAGTGCAGCTCGGAGTGTTTCGTGTGCCGGCAGGAAGTTTTCTGGCTAAGCAGTTTTCTAGAGTTGGAGTTCAGAAGCAGCAGAGTGGATCCAGTTCTTCGATGGATTGGTTAGTCAAGCATAAGCTATTCTGATTTGTTAAGAGAGAACAATATTTTTGGATACTGGACTGGGTTGATCGCAAAAGTGACTTGCGATAGTTTGAGTGTTCTCTTGAGTAGTCAGAGATTTTTCGGGATGTCTTCAGGGAAGTCAGAGGTTTGCCTTAGCATCTGTAGATTTGAGTTTTCTTATCAACTAGGATTTCAGGATTTATACCGGTGGTTCAGAAGGATAGCTCCTAGAGGAAGGATTTGGTGAAACAGCTCAGTATTTTATGGAACCTCTGAGTTTTCTTTTTATGATCTGTTGAACCGTGTTTCCAGGAAGTGTTGTCTAGTCTGTGCTCGAGTTCATCGACAGCTTTCTCATTTTCTCTAGATCAGAGTGGTGCAGCGGAAGCAAGATGGCAGCTGTTCTAGAGTGGATGCAACCGGAAGTTGGAATGATTTGGGATTAGAGAATTTCTACAGGAAATATTTTTAGATTTGAGTCCAGATTGGTGAGTGTATCTGTTTTGTCTTTTCCGGATAGGAGAAGTAGATTTAGTCTACTGAGGTTTGTGAAGTAGAGTTTGTGTACTGGATTTCTGTAAATCTTGAAAGGATCCGTTTGTTGGATTGTTTCGATCTAGTTGTTTTTATAAACATCAGCAAAGGTTGAGATGATCGGAATAGATATAGGCAGCCAGGATCGTCAGAAGAGTCCTGAAGATTAGAGAAGGAGGAATTTAGAATTCAAAGTTGGAGACTTTGTGGTGGTTGTTGAGATTTTCTTCGGTAAAAGGAGCAATAAGATTGGGTAAGACCAGAAGTTAGCTCCGTAGTATATTGGATTCTTCTGAGTTTTGTAAGGATCAGTGTTTGATCTATCTCTGGTTTTGGAACCAGTAATTCGGGAAGTTTTGGTAGTTGAATTGATCTTGTCTATGGTCTGATATCTTGTTCAGATTGTAGATCTAGATGAGTAGGAGCTCAGTAGCTCAGTAGTATAACTAGTTTGGATTCAGTAGAGCGAGTATCCCGGTATCCGTACCTGGGAAACTCGGGAATAAATTTAGGAAGCTTATCCAGATCTATGTCCGGATAGCTAGAATTGTTTGTTTGATTGAATTGTTTGTTTGGATGAAATTGATTGTTTATTTGTGTTGGCTGATAGGTATGCTTAGATTGGTTGAAATAAAATAAAACTTGGGATTATCTTTTGTTTTAAATTTCGAGGACGAAATTCTTTTAAGGGGGAAGGAATGTGATATCCCGGGATTTCAGGGAATTTAAAATGTGATAATCTTGTAAGTTAATTATTTAAAATTGGTAAAATTGTTATTTTCAAACAATTAAATAATGAGTTGTTTTTAAATATAAATATAAATAGATTTTAAATAGACTTATTATTTTTAAATTTAATAAGTGTTGTTAAAAATATATGTATATATGTGTATTTAAATTGATTTTAGATAGAATAATTATTTAGTATTAATAATGTGCTTGTTAAAATTTAATATATATATATATTTATTTGAATTGATTTTTAATTTGGATTTTTAAATTGACTTTGAATTTGGATTTAAGAATTGAATTTAAAGAAATATATATATCTTAAAATAAAAATAATAACATAGTTTGGATTTAAATATATAAATAAGTTTTTATTTAAAATAAGATTTGTCTTATATTATTTTCCTTAAAGAGTTTTATTTATATAAATTAAGATAGTGTTTATTAAATAGTAATAAATACAAAAGTTTTATAATTAATTTATTAAAATGGATTAAATATACTATATATGATTTAGTTAAAATCTAATTGGTTTTTATTTTATTTTCTTTTAAAAGTTTTATTTTTATAAATTAAGAAAAGCATTTATAAGTTAGGATATGTATTTATTAATTAGGAAAATTTAATAATAAAAGCTTTTAAATCCATTTAAAAGAATATTAATTTAATTATGCATGTAAAGTTATAGGTGTTAGCTTATAAAACCATCTAAGCATATGTGTTAACATAATAAACAATGGTTGAGACAAGTGTCATTTTCTTTTTATTTTTCTTTAAATTTTAATAAATCCTAATTTACATTATATAAACAAACATCTCCTCTCTTACGTTTCTTTTCCTATCATCTCATTTTAAAAGCAAGAAACAACCTGTAAAACCATTTCCAAACAAATCAGTAATCAACTCCTCAAACCAGAAAGCTAATCATAAATCAAAACCTGTAAACAAGTTTGCAAATCAAAATCAGCAACCTGGAATCAAGTCTTGAATCAACATGTTTCCAGTTTCAAAACATTTCAGAGAACAAAAGCAAATCTTTCTCAGTTTTCAACTTCCAGTTTTATCAAGCTCTCTGCCTCTTTAAAATCTGGTGAGTAAACCTAACTTTAAAAACAGTTTAAATCTGGAACTAAACTTTACTGCATGTGATAAATCTGTGGATAAAATTTGTTGCATGATGTTTTCACTTGAATATAAATTGTGTTGACATATATGTATATATAGTATGAGCAGGTCTGTATATACAAAACCTGGTCTCTGTTTTCTTTAGTGAGAAAACATTTTGTTTTAAAAACAGTTAAATTATAGTTCTGATGCATGTTGTGTGAAAATTCTTTCAGTTTTTATATAAATGAATTGGTATATATGTGTGTAAGTATGTTTGTATATATATATATATATACATCCTGTTCTCTGTTTTAACAAGTGACTAAACTCTTTTGAAGTTCTGATATTTGATCTATTGATTGAATGCATGACTTAAGTAAGAATGAACATTGGTTTGCATGAACAGATCTGTGTATATGTGTATATTTGGCTTGTGCATGTTAATATACAGGTTTATTAATTCCTGTTTCTAGTTTCAGGTTTTTCAAAACCTGTCAAAATCCCCAAAATCTCTGTTTCTAATTAAGGTTAGATTGAGTTGTTAAAATAAAAGTGTTCAAATTCATTAAAACTTAATGTTAAAAATACTTTTAAAAACAAACAACAAGTATAAGTGGTCTGGAACAAAGTAGTACTGTAAACTCACCCATGATGGAAATTTGATTTCTTTAATTTATTGATTTGATTTTATAACCTAAAATGTCTTTGAAAATGTTGATTTTTTAAAACTGAAATCAAGATTTTAAAAGGTGTATAGAGTGAGAAATTCGAGGATGAACAGAAAGTACATTTTGGGAAAACTCCGGTGATCGGCGACTTGGATGGTCTCGTGATCGAAGTTGAAGCTTCCTGGTAGGTTTGGAAGTTGAAGAAAAATGCTAAGTAAAATTCTAATTCGCTATGGTGACGATGCGGCAATGATTTAGGGTTTTAACCCAGTTCTTAGTAGGTCTGGGTTTCAAGGCAATTTCGCCGTCGACGTTGAAACGGATGGAGCCGGACGTAGGGAAATGGCTCATGAGTTATCGAAGAAGCTTGAGCCAGGATCGTATGGCCTCCGATGGCTTGAAGTGATCGAGCAAGGCAATTTTTCTGATGATGTTTGCTGAGTCAGTTGGGTCGAGATGACTCGATCTCGTTTCCAAGTTTAATTCAGGTTTCTAGATGATCGTAAGACCTAAGGGGATGGTCGTAGACTCGTGGAAGGCGGCGAGGTGGGCTGAAGTTCATCGGAGCTCCGGTATACGTGCACGTGCACGTTTGTGATATCTGGAATTGGTTGGTTTGGGGAAGGAAGGATGAGCTCGGGATGGTCTCGGGGGAAACGAGGGTGTGACTCGAAGTAAGCAGGTGATTGCGAGAACTCGAAGTAGACTCGGGAATTTTGTTCGTTAGCTCGGGTTTTTGGTGAAGTTAGGTTGTCTGGAGTAAAAGTTCTAATTCCAGATTTTATTTTAAGTATTTAAATAATTTATTTTAAAAAGCAAAATGGTTTCAAGTTTAAAAACAAATAAAACCAAGCTTTAAAATGATAAAGGTTTTAAGTTATTTAAATAAATTGTTTTCAAAGGAAAAACATTTAAAACAAATTTAAATGTGTATTTGAAATAATATTTAACTAAGTTTTTAAATACATTTAAAATAAATATGTTTTAGGGAAATGTTAAATTTAAGAATAGGAAATTATTAAACTAGTTTGAATAAGTTTCATAATTTCTAAGATTTATTTTGTTTAAATAAAATTTTATATCTTCTATTATATATTGATTTGCAAAAAGTTTTCAAATGGAAGTATAAAGATATAACTAAGTTTTGAATAAAGATAATGAATTTGTCTTTAAATTATTTAAGTTATGATTAATTAAGGATAATTAATTATTGAATTAATTAAAATATTTAATATTAATAAAATTTATTAGTATAATTAATTAAAGATGAGATTAATTAAAGATATTACTTAGAGTAAGTAATTAGTGGGTAGTTAATAATGGAACATTAACTAGTGATTAAGAAGTAATTAATTTAGGTAATTAAATTAAGTTAATTAATTAAGGTAATTAATTAAGGATAAACTTTGAATTTGATTAAGTGTTAATTACTTAATATAATTAATTAATTAATTAAGTGAATTACTTAGTATAAGTAATTAAGGTGTAATTACTAAATGTAATTAATTAAAAAGAATAATTACTTTTTGGAAGTAATTAATGAAAGGTAATTAAGGATTAATTACTTAGATAATTAATTAAGGTTAAAATTAATTAATGTGATTAATTAAGGTTAAAATTAATTAATGTGATTAATTAATGGATAATTATTGAAGGTGATTAATAATTACTTAATTTAAAAGTAATTAGTGGATAATTAATAAAGTAATTTGTGGAAATTACTTAATGGAAATGATTTGAGGTTAATTAATGGAAGTAATTAATTAAGGATTATTAATTAATGTAATTAATGAAAGTAATTAAAGGTTAATTACTGCTATGGTTAAGAATAATTAATTTGTGAAATTAATTAAAAGATAATTACTTTATGTAATTAATGAATAATTAATCAAGGATGATTAATATTTAATAAGTTAATTAAAGATTGTAATTAATTAATGATTGATTAATTCTTAAGTAATTAATTTAATTTAAGATAATTAAATTAATTATAATATAGGGTTAATAATTGTTGCTTATAGCTGATTGTTAATATAGAATATCTAAATTGGATGATATCTATTGGATGATATGTTATGATATTCTGTGATATGATATTGAATATATCCGTGATAAATGTGTGATATTTATCTATGTTAATGCTGTGTGAATTCAAGTATTGAATTGAATCAAATTGTTTAAACCTTTAAACAACTTGGCCTTAAAAGATACGTTTTGGATTTCGATGAGACCGGGATCGGGTTTCCGTATACCGGTATTCCAGGTCTGGAGACCCGAATACCACATCGATCCAAATTAACGATAGGTCGTGAATCTCAAGTGAAGATGAAGATTTAGAGTGCAAGGGTTATTGTCGTTAACTCTGAGGGTGATTCCAAAACGAGTGTAACGAGATAATGCCTTCGGTTTCGTTCGAACCCGGAACGAACTTGTATGGATTGAATGCTTTCAGCACATCGTCAGGTGGACGATGAGCATTCTAAGTGATGTGTTCTGATTAAAGGTAATCGTAGCCTCAAGCCTCATCAAACCGGGAATGGCTAAAACAGGGGAGGTGCAGCAAGGTTAGTGGGTAGCACCCAAGTAGTATAAGATTCCCCTGTCTAGAGTCCCTTTTTATTTCGGCTGTGTGGGCGGTTGCTGGCTCCAACCGCGGGGTTTCTTATACGGGAATTATCCAGTAAGGGATGTTCCGGCCTTGTGTTGCAGGGGATTAGGAGTGATCCTCGGTACGTTGATCTAGGCCACGTACTGTGACGAGCGGTACCCCGGTAGCTCTGCCATTGTATGGAATCCAAAATCCAATAAGTGCCGTACGATTTAGTTGTGCCCAACTATGTTGGAACGTGAGATGTAAGCATTCCAGCTATTTCTGTATTTTACTTGAAAACCCTAGACCCTATTATAATATAACTGGATTTCCTATCAAACGTTTTGGTTAGCGTAAGGTAAAAACTTACCCATGTTTATTTGTGGGGAGTCTTACGTAATACCTTTGTTTTCAAAAGGTTTTGAAGTTAAGCAATTTAAACCATTTACTCACACCAGACCCATGTCTGACCCAAGTGTTTATTTTCTGTTTTATTAAACTCTTGGGTACTCAAATTTTTACGAGTAGCCAAGGGATTCAGGTTTGCTTTGACGAATCAATGGAGGAGCAATGGAGCAGGAGGCTTCAGCGTTCGTAGATATAGTGTTCCGCTGTGTTAGTCTGTATGAGTCATTTGTTGAGTGTATTTGAGTTGTAATGACTAGACAGATGTTTATAACTGTCTAGTATGTGTTGTATAAGCTGTGTATCTCTGATGTATATGATACAATGTAATATCTTATTTGATTAATATAATTTATTCGTTCCGCTGTTTAGATTCTGATGTGTTTCTTTCTTTCTTCTCTATCTTATCTCTATTCTATCCCTTTCTTTCTTCTTGATGATACGACTTTTTGTGGAGAAAAAGCCGGGTCGTCACATCCAGCTATCTATTTCGCTTTCAGTTATTCAGTTGATTCAAGTGATGTATTCAGCTTTGTACTTGGTTATTGTATTGAGACTTCTGTTGTATCTTGTTACTTCTGTTGTATTTTGTTAACTCTGATATATATATAGTAGCTTCATGAACTACTATTTCTTGCTTCCGCTGCATTGTTATATTACTCTGTGTCTGTGATCTGTGATTTATTTATTTACTGTATATGATGAGTTTGCAAAATTTAAATTAACAATCTGGTATTTTGAGCAATTCAAGTCCGACATGTGCGGATGCGAATGGTTGAAAATATCAGGTCGTTACAGGTTCGTCAGGGGTTGTCACGGCGTGGAGCAAGGGAAGCCCGATGTTGAGAGGAGGGGAATGAGATGGAAGCGGTGGTGGAGTTTTTTGTTTTCAAGTGGTAGAAAGTGGACAGGCTTCAGATGATAAAAGCAACTTATATAAACATATTTCTTTATTTTTATTCTCAAATGAACAGAACGTATGAAAAGAAGGGGATGTGAATAAGAGAAATGAACGAACCAGTATATATTTAAAACAATAGGAATAAAAAAAGGTCAGATATTGATTTCTGAAAATATTAAAGGCAACTTGCTGTTTATTTTCAACCGGTTGACAAATGAAAGGTCACATAGCACTCTAGAAACTCAAAATGGGTACTGATACGGCTAACCGTTTCGCAGATTTCACCGCGTACTGGACGTCGAAATACAGAAATGAATATACTACGGAGATCAGCACGATGAGATGAACATAATGGTACATAGATTTGAGAGATACAATTATCCTATCAAAACTCGAAATTTTCGTTGCCGAAAATGATGCTAAAACGCCAAAAATAAGATAAACGGAGCTAGAGCAATCCAAATTTGACGAAACGAAATATGACGTCGCATTTATGAAATGATTTACATTTTTATTATATAAAAATATCAAGATTTTGAAAATATTTAATTTCAATCAATTTAACTGATTTAAATTAAAATTGAAATTTCACAACAAAACAAACTTTCATATTTTCCAATGAAAATCTAACACTTGCTATATTTAAATAGACGCATACCAAATATCAAATTCACTTCAAATTTTTTTATTTATTTTCGTCAAAATTTTAGTTAATTATATTGTTTAAATCGATAAAATTTCCGGGTCGTTACAATATGTTATATTTCTTTTTGTTAATCTTCAATTCAGTTCATTTGTATATCTTAATTGAGAAACATTTATCAATCATATTAAATGCATTATTTATTAGTGTAGATTATTAAAACATTATATAGCGTATGTTCTTACAATGTTAGAAAAGCTAAACGTTATCATTTCATTTTTCTAATAAGGCTCCTACTAGTCTTTTATATTTTACCAAACCCTAAGTTGAAACAAAGAAGTGGAACCTTATCCTAATTTCACTTCGACATTGAGTTTGATCAACAAATCGAAACAAAATTATTCACTCGTACCTACCATATCGCGACGGCTTAGGTATAATATATGTACATTTAGTTTTCTCAACAAATACATATAGTTACCTTACCTTATCTGTTCAATACACATAACATACCTACCTTGAGTTTCCTCAACAACTAAGGAGTATGCAATTAATTTATTAATATATATATATGTGTGTGTGTGTGTGTGTGTGTGTGTGTTAGTGGACAACATTATATTGAAGACTCATAATCTTCAAAATATTATATTAAGTGATATTGACTTATGGAATAATGTATTTCTTTTGAAATATCCTCGTGATTTAAGTGTCGGACACATCAGAAATCACGGTATACATACATATACGTATCTATTTTGTTCCTTAAGTCCGTTTATGGTTTCTTTAATGTTCCACCTTTAATTTATACATTCACATTATACAAGTTTTATTATTATTATATACTTTTATAATTCATATTAATTGTATAATAGTCTTATGTATAATATTATATTAATTAAATCTTATTTAATTAATTTTAATTAATTAACATTTTAATTACTTTTAATTAATTAACATTTTAATTAATTTATATTACCATAATATAACATTTATATTAAATATTTATTATATACTATAACCTTTATAATATAACACATATTTCATATATAGGTGTATATTATTTAATTAATTAACCTTTTAATTAATTTATTTAACTAAATAATTTTAACTAAATTTATATTAATTTTGAAATTCATTTATATACATGCATGTATACTTATGTTATTTTAACATTTTTAAACAACATAACATATATCATAATATATAATACATGTAAATATTCTTTATTAATTAAATTATTTAATTAATTTATTCATTTAATTAATACTATTAATAAATTTAAATTTTAAAAATTAATTTATATTATTTTTCAAACATTTTTGAAACTTTTATTACATTATAACTTTTATAATATATGTATATCTTATTTTAAATTTAATTTAAAATTTAAAATATTATATTTTAAATTTTTAAACAGTTTTGAAAATTAGCCCGTCCCAATTCAAATTGGGTCTTTTTCGTATTAGGGATAACCTTTTAGGCTTACCTCATCATTTGGGCCAGGCTAGTAATTAGTTAGGACAGAGTACTTGATCACCCAAACCCTATCTTTGACACTACTTTCCTAGAAACTCTGCTATATGGATAGGCTTTAATTAGTTAGCCCTAACATGACTAATTTGGACCGCATAAGCTATTTGGTCCTGATACCAGTGTTGGAACTGGGCCAGCTAGCAGTGATAGTAATGGGTGAATTTTAATTTTTTTAACATTTTGGATCTTCATTGGGTCTATAAAGTCTAATTTATTTAAAATATTTCCAAATATCTATTAAATAAAATCCTTATTTTATTTAAATTTATAAAATAATATTATATTATTTATCTAATGTTATGTGTGTGTGTGTATATATATATACGTGTAGCAATTACTTATTTATATATGTGTGTGCATGTGTAACATATCAACCCGTGCAAGGTATAACATACCCGTTTATAGGTATTGGGATTTACACCGCAACTGACACGTTAGCTCATCCAATATACAAATATATTGTCCAAATGCATGTTTATACTTTGCTTATATATTAAAATATTACAAATACATACATACATACATATATATATATATATATAAACTATAAAAAAATTATTCATATAATTTTTTATAAATATATAAATATGTATATATAATCATAAGTATGAAATATCAGCAATATATATATATAGCTATATAAATATGTTTGAATTATTTATAAAATATATTAAATATAATAATTTTTTTATTATTGTAAGGCCGAAAACAGTATGTGTAAATATCAATTTTTAACATATATATATATATATGAATATATTAAATGCTTATATATGTATATAATAATAAATACTTATATACATACATACATATATATATATATATATATATATATAATATCTAAAAAATTTATATTGAGTATATCACTACTTGGTTTTGCGCACGGCTCAAAAAAATGTTTTTTTATATTAAAATATATTTTATAATAAATAACCATACAAAAACTATTATAAAATTAATAAAAATAATTTTCTAAAACTAAATTTGAGTTTTAAATTTCCTGTAAAATTCTAACTGATAATTTTTGAATTTTGAAAATTTATTATATAATTTAAAACTAATTAAGAATTAATTTTTTAATTTTCAAATTATATTAAAATATTATAAAATATAAAAAAATGTTATTTATTCCTGCCGAAAGTTTAATATGTATTAATATAATTTTATAAATTATAAAACATAATTTATAAAACATATATGTATTAATATAATTATTTATGTTATTAATTGATTTAAATATTATTTAAAAATAAGATATAAATATAAAAATTATTTTTGTTCCTGTCAAAATTATTATACCCGTCAAACTTTATGTATAAAATTATATTTCCATACTTTACATAAGCATATTGAAGTATTTAAAATACATATTTATAGATATTATGTACTAAATTAATTAAAATGGAAAAAATAGTTTGTTTTTATTTTTGAGCCATTCTGCATATATGTATATGTAAATAATTTTTTTAGTATTAAACACACACACACACACACACAGATATATATATACACACACACACACACACTCACACACATACACAACCAATCTATATTGTGGCAATATATTTATATGTTGAAATCGTCACTTAGCTAATAATATAACATATGAAATAAATGCTATATATAAATTAATATTCATAAACATGTTAGAAACATACCTTATAGCCAAAGCCTATAAGTACACCATGCAACGATGAGATCTGATCCTTGAACTGATTTCCAATCCAAAAGATTGCTAGTCCCTGAAATGATGACCACGGGCTATCAAATAACACTTGATTTGGTATGATTTGGACTTAGAAAATTAGAGAGATGGAAGGAGGAAGTTCGGCCAGATTTAGAGAGGGTATGGAGGCTCCAAAAGTTCTCCAAAGGTTGAGGGTAGAGATGCTTATATCAATGTAGTTAATATGGGATAATATCCTTGATATATTGCGAAATATCTCATATTGTTCCTATGCCGATACTTTTTCAAAATATCGCTTAAAATGTCATTACCGATATATTGTACAATATTTGCCGATATATCACTCCGATATTTGGGGTAAAATATCCGATATTTTTGAAGCATATCGTCCATTATGATATGTGTTGGAGAAAATGTATTTACAAATAGATATCTTCACATTCTCAATATTTGTTTTTTGTATAAGGTGAATGACAATGTCTAGGCCATATTAGAAACCCCAAAGCACTTATTTTTCGGTTTTAACCATATAGCTTTAGTCTTCTTCGTTAGTCTTTCAATAATGAAAATTATACTTGTTCCATTATTTTATATATATATATAATTTTCAGTGAAGACTTTACCACTAAAAATAAGATCATGAAAGAGCTACTTCTATTTTTATATCTTTTTTTATTCATCATTTCTAATTAGTAAGTTAGCTTATGAAAATTCATTTTTATTAGTTATTATCATGCACTAAGAACCAAAAGTTGAAGAGTGGTAAAGTTATATATTTGACATATTGATAAGGAACGAGCTAACGTAGTAATTGGTATCAAATCAACTTTGCTTATTCGATAAACTAAGCGAAAATAAAAACGATGAAACTATAAATATAATTTTTTTAGGAAAGTAATATAAATAATTAGATGACTGAAGAAACAATGAATATAGTACAAAAATAAAGAAATAATAAAGATGTACAATATATGAATTTATCGGTTTTTATGAGCTTATATTATGATTTGTATTTAATAGAATATCTCAATAAACAGATTGTGATCAACAAACTATATGCAGTCAGTCTATAATAGTAATTTGGCATTATTTATCCAAATATTTGAAAACTTAACATTAATATTACAGTATTATAATAGGGGCATTTCACTAGAAGGACAAACTTTGCGGTCCAATTAGTTTCTAGGACACACATCCATATAAATTAATTTCAAGGCCAAAGTCAGCAGAATAATTACTTTTAAGGACAAAATCAGCAGTTCAATTACTTTCAAGGACAAAATTTCATAGGTTTTTAGGCCTTAGAAACTAATTATTTTGCATTTTGTCCTTAAAAGTAATTATTTCAGTTGTGTGTCCTAGAAACTGCTAAAGAGGCCCTTGTGGCTAATTTCCACATTATAATATATAGTATAATATCGTTTATAACATGTTCTATACATGTCTGATATTTTGCCGATATTTTAAAATATCTTGAACCGGTACTTGATCGATACGTACCCGATACTAATATTAACTACTTAGGCTTATATTAAAAAAGAATTTAGAGATATATTAGGATTAATATCCTACATCATCTCTTACCGATTCTCTTTTATCTTAGCACTCCATCTCTAAGCCTCTCTATCCCATCTTCTAGCCGCCTATGACCCCGAATCAGAGCTGAACCAACCAATCTCCTTCATGAGCTTTAAACCCATTTACAGCCTGAAGAAATATTTTACATTTAAATCCAATGTAAATGTATATTGATATCGATATCAACTAATACATTTATAATTATTATAAATATATTTAACAATATTTGTTTATTAAATCAAAATCAAATTTATAACTAATATTTCACAAATATTAATTAATTTAATTAATTTATAACAATTATAAAATAATAAAATCATTTCGATCAAAGAAAATTTATCGTTTCAGTTGTGTGACTCGTTAGCTGTAAATTTGGTCAGCGATTAACATCGAACTATTAAAATATTAACGTTCACAGTCGCTTAGAAGGTGGTGTGACATTTTAGCCAAATTTATCGCTTATTTGGGTTTGGTAGAATCCAGTTTTACTTTGTTAAGCATTACCCGGTTGTAACTTTTATTTACACAAATTTTCTTTGTCAAAACAATATCACTTTGGACTTATGGAATTTGGAAACGGTCAAAATTCAAATATGATCCATATTCAACTTCATAGTCAAAACACAAAGTCCTTGGTTCAATAATAACAATTATTATTAACTGAAATGTTCTTGCTAAAGGCTTTGACTTTGAGTTGGTTTCAGTTAACCGTGATACTAACCCCATATAATCGAGGAGACGAATCCTCTCTTGAATAGTGTTTTTCTTCCAACACTTCCATTCGACCCAACTATAGTCACTCAACGGACGTCGTGCCATGATTTGACTATAATCAAAGCAGAGCTTTCATATTAAAGATTAACAGTATTCTCATGTCGAGAGAATTGTGTACATCCATTACATCGATATTTTCTGTATGACCTTAGTTATATTCACCAACAGAAAACTATTGAGTGAGTCATTCCATAGTTATCCAATAACTATCAATACGTAAACCCTTGGTGCCTCCAGTTGCTATAAGTAATACACTGCCCAACATTTAGAGAACGTTATGTACTCTAGTCTCAATGGATGTATCAATATCTAGTCTCGATACATCTTGACTAGGAATATTTAAATTGTATATTTACTTTCATTGTGATAAATTACCCATGTTTACAACACTTTGAAACTACTATCACAAACATACCATTTATGGATATTAAATTAAATATACATTTAATTGAATTAATTAATTAATATAACACATTATATCAAGTATATAATAGAAAGAAAACACCATTTATTTCGAGCAAGATTGGTTATCGAGTTAGATGTATATAAAAAGTTACATAATTGCCCCTTGGGCATACCTCTAACTCTATCAATATGCTTGGAATGTTATGTGGCACATCTTATTTTACATACTCAACAATAACTTTGACATGATATTCCAAAAAAAAAGTGATGGCCTCATAGAACTCCTTACGATGGCCTGGATTTACCACTTTAAGATTGCATACGCTTGTTTCATGGGACTTCTCATGATAGGATAGGATCACTACTTCAAGTTAGCCTATGATAGCTTCACTAAACTCCCAACAACGGCCTTGACTTATTATTTGAAGATGGCACATGCTGGCTTCATTGAACTTCCCAAGATAGCCTTTGTTTATCATTTGAAGGTAGCATGGGATGGCTATATTGAACTCTTCCTGATAGCCTTCGTTGACCATTGGAAGATAGCACGTGATGGCTATATTGAACTCTTTACGATAGCCTTTGTTTACCATTTGAAGATAGCACACGATGTTTATATTGAACTCTTCACGATAACCTATGTTTATCATTTGAGGATAGCATGTGATGGCTATATTGTACTCTTCACTATGGCTTTGGTGCTTTATGTCATGATAGCCTTACAAGATTTGTCACAGTAGCTTCATGATTTATCTCATTTGGCTCTACAATACACTTCATGATGATTCTGAAAGATTCTCCATGATAACCTCAAAGGCTTCATTACGATGGCTATTTTAATAGCTTGCCTTTCATACCTCTTTTCATGATGATCCCAAGGAATGCTTTACATGCAATGGCTTCCATATTCCACGATAGCTTTGACAATATCCCCCACGATAGCTTTTATGCATTTCCCATAAGAGCCCTTCTCATTGTTGTTATCTACAAAAACTAAGATCGCAAAAGCTCCCTTATTCGTTAACCTGCGATGACTTTTATATTTGGGGTATAACACTTGTCCCCTCCCCCTCTATTTTACTATAATTGTTTATACTTTAATATAAATGACCTTTCGTATTCCCTCGTTT
The DNA here is from genome assembly GCA_030737815.1 of Allium fistulosum. NCBI lineage: Eukaryota > Viridiplantae > Streptophyta > Magnoliopsida > Asparagales > Amaryllidaceae > Allium > Allium fistulosum. Next base: position 246,239,593 of record CM060902.1, read on the forward strand.
GCTCATCTTGGGCCATCATTCTCATTGTTCACGATCTAACATTCATCATTATTTTCCCTTTTATTATAAATAATATGCTTCTCCTTTCTTCTCCTTTTTCTGGCTATGTTTAAGAAGAACCGACTCACTCTAATTGCACCCAATTTTGGTTCGCATTAGATTTTCAATCAGTAAGTGACTATAGTTATCATTAATTTATTTGTTGCTTATTTTGTTATGGTTACTTTTAGATCGAATTAATCATCTTCAACTTTAAAGTTAACTAGGGTTTTATCGGTTAATTCTGGTGTTAATGGGTTTCTTTAAAAACTTCATCTTTTCTTAACGTTATTTTGATCTGAATCTATTAACCCAAGCCATAGTTTTTTGTTTATGGGTTTCGAGTCTCATGGCTTTAGGTATCAATTTCTAATTAATTTGACATTTCATTACATGTCAAGTCTTATAGAGTTAGGTGTATGCCCTAGAGGCAATTATGTAATTTATTGTTAATTAATTAACTCTGTAAATCAAATCTCGTTCGTAATAATGGTGTTTTTCATTTTTGTTATATAATTTGTTATAATGTGTTATAAATAATTAAACGATTAATGAAAATATTTTAACACAAAATCCATAAATGGTGTGTATGTGATAGTAATTAAAAATGGTTGTAATCATGAGTATTGTATCACAGTATTCTAAAACACATCGTTTTAAATGTTCCTAGTCAAGATATATCGAGACTAGATATCGATATGTCCGTTGAGACTAGAGTGCGTGTCACTTTCCAAACGTTGGAAAGTGTATTACTCATATTGTTGGGGGCACCTAGAGGTTACATACTGATAGTTATTGGATAACTATGGAATGACTCACTCGATACTTTTCTGTTGGTTAATATAACTAAGATCAAACAGAAAATATCAATGTGACTAATTTACACAATTCTCTCGACTTGAGAATACTGTCAACCTTCAATATGAAAGCTCATATTCTATTATATTCAAATCATCTCCCAACGTCCCCTAGTGGGTCGAGTGGAAGTATTGAAAGTGAGGCACTATTCAAGAGAGGAATCATTTCCTCAGTTATATGGGGTTAGTATAAGAGTCAATTCAAGTCAACCCAAAGTCAAAATTTCTAGCCAGAGTACTACCGTTAATAATAATTGTTATTATTGAATCAAGGAATTTATGTTTGGATTATAGAGTTGAATATGGACGAAGTTGGAATTTCAACCATTACCAAATTCAATAAGTCCAAAGTGATATACTTTTGACGAAGAGGTGTAAATAAATGTCACAACCGGGTAATGCATAATTAAAGTAAAATTGAATTTTACTAAAACTAAGTAAGCAATAAATTTCGCCAAAATATTACACCACCTACTAAGTGATGTGTGAACGTTAACATTCGAATAGTTTGATGTTAATCGCTGATCAAATTTAAAACCGACGAGTCACACAACCGAAATGATGATTTCTCTTTAGACCAAACGATTTAATTAGTTCATAATTATAATAAATTAATTAAATTAATTAATATTAATAAACTATTGATTATAAAATTTTGAATATGATTTAAGGAATAAATATTATTGTATATATTTATAATAGTTATAAATATATCGATCGATATGCGATATCAACAAACAATTAAATCAGATTTAATTAGTAATATTTATATGGACCTAAATGGGATATTAGCCTTTGATATTATGGTGATATTTTGGTAGCAATAGGGATGTTGGAGGCGGCTTAAAATGGTCTAGGAGTATTTTAGATGGATGGTTCAAATTTAGGGAGAATGGGTAAGAGGTATGACCACCTTATTCCTTCCACTATAAAAGGATTTCTAACCTTAATGCAAAAACGACCTTTAGGCTACAATTTCCCATCATTGTTGTTCGAATTTATCTACATAGGAGCTTCAAAAAATTAATCTCACATCAATTCCAAAGCAATAACTATTGGATAGTCAGCGGTCTACGATTCAAGGATTAGCAGTCTACCGAATAGAGAAGAGTTCCGAAGAGGGAGATTCATCATTACAAGATATACTTCAAGGCATTGGTTTTGGTATGCATTTACTATACCATATGACTTATGATTACTATATAATATTTTATTGTTTGTTTATATATCGTTATTATATTGTTAATTATATGAGATTCTTATAGGTATTAATGTTGTCACATATTAGATTGATTATATGTATGGATATTATTAAAAAATAGTCATTTTTACATATCTGATTTATACAGCTGAATAAATTTATTTTAATTATTATTCTTTTATTAATTAATTTATACATATATACACACACATATATATACATAGATATATATATATATGTATACCTATATACATAGATACACACATATACATACATATATACATGTATATATGTATATTAATATGTCATATAATATATATTTCAGTTATTATTATTTTATTAATTAATTTATATATGTACATATGCATACACACACACATACATACATATTTCATATATATATATATTAACATGTAAGCATAAATTAAATGACATATTTAATTGAGTCATCATATCATGTTAATAATTGACCTTATATTTTATATATGCATATTTACACTAATTATAATTTTAGGTAATAGCAAAGTATTTTTTAATAATTACTTACTACTGTTTAATATTATTTAAATCTATATAAGTTGAATAATTCATACAAAATCATATATGTTTCAAAAATTATATTCTAATTTTATAAAATTATTACATCATCGTATTATCCCTCTGCCAAAGTCTCAATATTTAAAAATTAAAATTTTTATTTTAAAAAAACCATTTATATGTGCGACCAATAATAAATAATTAATAAAAAATTATTTTTGACTCAGAAAATTATGAAATTTTTTTCTTCACCTTAAAGTATCATGTTTGAATTATAAAAATTTATAATTTGAAAAATATATTACGAAAGTATATTTAACATTATTTTAATGCTTTGCGGCTAATTAATATATATATATATATAATTTAAAAATATAAAATTATATATAAATATTTAGTGTGTTGTGTATTTAATTTGGAATGCAATTTATAAAAAAATTTATTTATTTGTATTTAGCTTTCATAATTGATATAATTACATAAATACATATATCTTTAAATACATATATTTATAAATACTTTAAATATTATAAATATTATTATATATGGATACATACATACATACATACATACATACATAATTTTGTTACTATAAAATATACATGTATATTTTATTAAGAAATACTTTACATATTATGTATATATTTATATAGATATTTATTTAATTAATATTTGATTCAATATATATATATATTATTTTACATATATGCAACACATATATTTTTCATATATGTTTACATAACTAATTCAATATATATACGGGCCGGTCTAGTTCTAACAATGTCATGGTTTGAAAGCTTAATATACGAGAGCTGTGTTTTTAGTTTTCACACATGAAATCTATGCTTGGGCTTTACACTTGAAATCACTTTACACGAAAACCACGTTTGGACTTTTCACGCGAGGGTTCTGTTCTAAACTTTATATATGAAAACTATGCTTAAATTTAACATACGAAAGCCTTATCCCACATTTTACCCATAGAAGTCATATCTTGGTTTTGCACATGAAAGCACTATTTAACATTTTACTCATGAAAGTCATATCTAGTTTTATCTCATGAGAGCTCTATTTAAGAAAGTTACATCTTGGTTCATCTCCTGAAAGCTCTATTTAATATATTACTCGTGAAAGTTATATTTAAGTTCATCTCACGAAAGCTTTATTTAATATTTTTGGTTTCACGGTAGCTTTTGTTCCAAAATTTTCACGTGAATGTTATGCTTAGGATTAATACACAAAAGCTTCATATTTATGTGCGGTGGCTCAATTATTTATTATCTATCCGTATTATGTCTTAATGTTCAAAAGATTATCAACATTATATACTACTATTAATGTATGATTTCTTATCACGAAAGCTGCCCGTTTTTTAAATTTGTCATAAATTAAATTCATATGTTGCAATTAACATTTATCTTACTATGGTTTGACAAAGATTACTCTCTTTGGTCGTTGCTAAGTTATACACGCAATGGTGCATGCATATGACTTTTTGGTCCATTCACATTTTACACCCGAAAGATGTTAGTATACATATACAAGTTGATTCACCAGCATACAAGTAAGGGGTGAACATATTGCTATGCTCATGCATGCTTGACACTTAAGATGCTTGTGGATTAAACTTAACTTAGAGTTTACTTATATACATCCACATTACTCTACTTTGTCACTTCCCGTTCGTTTCTTTGAAATTCCTATTCATAAATTCATTATTATAGGTACCATGGCTGGAGGTAGAAAAGTAACTTTTAAAGGTTCAACCAAACCTCCTAGAGTCAAAGATTCTTCCGAGGAGAAAGTCTACACTTCTCACCAATCCTATTTCACGACTCAAGAGGACGTTGATTCTATCCTGCATTATATTGGCATAACATGGATTGAAGCTAAGGCTCTAAGCCTAAATGATAGAATGAACTCTTCTCCAGAAGGGTTTTGTGCTTTCACCCCTCTTCATATCTTCATTCATGCTACCTACCTTTCAACCCAATCATATCTATCATCTTATCCTTCCTTAAAATTTCTCTTATTCAATTGAACCCCAACTCCTATAGTTATCAACTCTCTATTTATCTTATTTAAGGAACTTAAGTTAGAAGATCTACCACTATCTATCATATGCTCTCTGGTCACACTTCAGAAGATAAAGCAACAACATGAAGGTTCCATTTATTGTTTTAGTTCTATGGGAAGTTGAGTGTCACTGATTTTGCGAATAGGCCTAGAGACTAGAGTCATTAATTTTTCTCTGTTAGGTGTTATTCTCCAGATATTACTGTAGAGTTTTCCTTTCCTAGTAATTTAGTTTGTTCTTGGTTATTTTGTTTAATTGTTATTTAGGTTAGTCGTATTGATTTTCAGCTGCTAAATCAAAGAACATAAATCTTAAGGTTTTGGCTAAGGTTAACCACCTTAGCGATGCCGTAGAGTTTTCTAGGAGTCGATCGAGACTCCTTACTGAAGAAATACTGAGAAAATAATCCCTTGTTCAATCTTCCCATCGCGTTCTAGGTGAACCTTTGATGATGAAGAAGAAGAAAGGTGGCTCGCCGACCCTTATTGCAGTCAAACTAGATGTTTTCTCTGTGAATTCTCCAATATATCGTTTAGCTGTTGGTAGTCCCGGATATTCTCAAGGTCTCATTTCCAGTTTATTCCTTTCCTTATTTAAATGAATTTCCCCAAACCATTTTTTTATGAACAATTCTTCACGAATTCCATCTAGTTAGCGCAGATGCTTTATCATCTAACAAGGCCCCTGAAAGGGACGCGGAAGATGATCTTAAGGCTATTTAACACTAGAGGGGGGGTGAATAGTGTTTTAAGAATTTCTTTAAAACTTCTTTGATTTAAATTGAATTAACTAACTTAATGCAAATACACAATCACAGATCAAATCACAGAATCACAAACAAATGCAAATATAAATAAAAAGCAAGTAAAGGAAAGAACACACCAGGAATTTTATACTGGTTCGGTGTTACCCTACATCCAGTCCCGCACAACCCGTACGGCTTTCTATTCAACAATAATCTAGATTACAATCCCTCGATTCCAAGGCAACGAGGTACACCCTCCAGATTCTCAGGTCTCTGGGTAGAACCACTTGATTCACAGGACACAAGTTCACCCGATCGATTTCCAAGGACACGATCACACCTTTATAACCCCACACAAGTTTCTTTGAGTACAAATGTATCTATAACTCTGATAAGCACTGAGATTCTTTGGAGAGAGTGGCAGAGAATCAAACTAGAGATATTCTGGTTTGATTCACTTAAGATTTCGGAAAAATATGGATAGGATGATTAGAAAATAAGATAAGAGAGTAAAGAGGAGAGAAAATAAAGAAAGTAGTTACTGGAAAACATCCATAACAGTCTCTATTTATAGAGAATGAATGGATGTGTCCATTCGAAGAGGTTTAAACGAATAGACACTTCTTTTGAAAACAACCTTTGCTGTAACGGGAAGCATGTCGACATGACAGGTAAATAGGATGTCGACATGGTCTAGTAAAAAGTGATGATTTGCTTTACTTTGAAAATGATGATTTAAAACATATGCAACTTTATTCAAATGGACTCTATGTATTTGTAGAAGGTATTTAGAAGTAGAAATACTTATGAATGTATATATGTATATATACTAAAATATATTTAAAATCAAAGTAAATAAACTAAAGTAAATATAATATTAAAATAGATTTTGAGGCTAAAATATCAAGGACAATTTTGAAATCAAAATATAACAAAATGATAAATATGATTTTGAGGCTAAAACATTTTTGGAAATGTGAACGAAGGTTTTTCTTTTGAAAAGGAATATTTGAAAATCATTTTATAAAACAAGAGATAATTTTGAAAATCATTTTGAATCAAAATTAGTGGATAACAAAATAGGGCTACTATCCATTCCACTAGATATTTCGTGAGTTCCATCTCACTAGGGTTCCATCCCTTTAACAAGAACGAAGTGGATTCCATTCCACGAGTAAATTGGATAAAAAAGAATGATAGTGCTTTCAAGGAGTTTTAACAAATATCTAACCTAACTATATTATTTGTCTTGAACTCTTGAATATCTTGAATCTCATGAGTCTTCAATCTTGAACTCTTGATCTTTGTCTTCATCAATTTTGTTTTCTTTACTGTACAGTCTTCTTTTGTTGATACCTGCATATAGATTTCCTGCACATATATATTTTATAACACTTCTATAGTTGTTGTCATCAAAACCACTATCCTATGGACTAACATTCTCCCCCTTTTTGATGATGACAACCTTTGTTTATAAAATATTTATATTCTCCTTATAACTCCCCCTAAATCTAATAACTCCCCCTTAATCTATGCCTAACTAACCTATTTTATACTTCTCCCCCTTTGTCATCAACAAAAAAATGACACTAACTCCCCCTAAATCTATGATATTAATGATAGTGTTATCATTAATAATACTGAAACTAGATATAACAATGCTAAATATTGTATACTCAGAATGATATATATGAGTAATATAAGAATGAGAATAATAAGTGTAACCACAAATTATTTTATTCATATCACTATATACATAACTGTTAAATGAAAAGAAAATGCATACAATAAGTAGACAAATCAATCAAACATAAGCACACCTATTTATGTCTTATTACATAATCAATATAGTAAGTTATCATAAATCAACCATGTTTAAAACCAAACCAAATCAAGTATTTCAAATCAAATCAATTTTAAACCAAATCAAACAAGTTAAATGTTACGTGGAACTTCAACCCATCCCTCTTTTCCAAAGATGGGATCCGCTTTGATTACTTCCCAATCTTCATCGTCCTGGAGCAATGTCTTCGGTGGATTTACTTGGAGATCCTCTTTGTTGAGAGCGGAGATCATCCATCGTAGTGCATCGAAATGCCTTTCTTGTTCCTTTATCATCTTGTTTGAGTTCCATATCATCCTGATTATCTGAATTCTGAGTTGTCATAAAACACATATTTGCCAATTCTGTTTTCTATTCATCATCACTTGAGGACGTATCTGAATCATCCAGTGTTGCTGCAAATGCTTTCTTTCTTTTCTTTGAATATTCTTTGTTTGATTGAGGAGTTTGCTTTTCTAGATGTGGACAGTCTCTTTGATAATGACCAAACTCATTGCAATTGAAGCATTTGATGTTGTTGAGTGATTCAGTGTAATTTCCAAAACTTTTTCTCTTGTGATTATTCATTTTTCTATACTTCAAGAATTTTCGAAAGTTTCTTGTCATGAAGGCTATTTCTTCATCATCATCACTAGAGTCTGATTCACCAGTTAGTGCATTGAAGGCAATGGACTTTTTTTCTGATGACTTATTCTCCCTTCTTCCCTGAATTTGAACTTCATATGACATCAGATTTCCAATTAATTCATCAATCTTCAAGGTACTGATGTTATTTGCTTCTTCAATCGCCAGTGTCTTCAAATCCCATTTTGGAGTGAGTGAATTCAGAATTTTCCTGACTTGAACTTCTTCGGAGATTGCTTTTCCCAGAGATACTAGTGAATGAACAATATCCTGAAAACGACTATACATATCTGGAATAGATTCACTAGGCAACATCTTAAATAATTGAAATTGATTAGTAAGAATAGAAATTTTGGTCTGTTTAACTTTGCTTGTTCCTTGATGAGTAACTTGCAGAGTTTTCCAGATTTCATATGCAGTTTTACAAACAGATACCCTATTAAATTCATTTCTATCTAGTGAACAAAATAAAATATTCATGGCTTTTGAATTGTTTTGAGCCACTTCTCTTTGAACGGTCGTCCATTGAGCAAAATCAGTTGTGGGCTCAGTGTATTCAGTTTGTGTCATATTCCATGTTTCTAAACTAATGGATTGTAAATATATCTTCATTCTACATGCCCAATATGCATAGTTACTGCCATTGAAAAGTGGTGGTCTGGCAGTGGACTGACCCTCTACAAATGAACTAGAAATACCAGTGTTGGTAGCCATTGTTACTTTTCAAAAATCAGGTTATGAATACTTTGAAAAACTTGCTCTGATACCAAATGAAAGGGACGCGGAAGATGATCTTAAGGCTATTTAACACTAGAGGGGGGGTGAATAGTGTTTTAAGAATTTCTTTAAAACTTCTTTGATTTAAATTGAATTAACTAACTTAATGCAAATACACAATCACAGATCAAATCACAGAATCACAAACAAATGCAAATATAAATAAAAAGCAAGTAAAGGAAAGAACACACCAGGAATTTTATACTGGTTCGGTGTTACCCTACATCCAGTCCCGCACAACCCGTACGGCTTTCTATTCAACAATAATCTAGATTACAATCCCTCGATTCCAAGGCAACGAGGTACACCCTCCAGATTCTCAGGTCTCTGGGTAGAACCACTTGATTCACAGGACACAAGTTCACCCGATCGATTTCCAAGGACACGATCACACCTTTATAACCCCACACAAGTTTCTTTGAGTACAAATGTATCTATAACTCTGATAAGCACTGAGATTCTTTGGAGAGAGTGGCAGAGAATCAAACTAGAGATATTCTGGTTTGATTCACTTAAGATTTCGGCAAAATATGGATAGGATGATTAGAAAATAAGATAAGAGAGTAAAGAGGAGAGAAAATAAAGAAAGTAGTTACTGGAAAACGTCCATAACAGTCTCTATTTATAGAGAATGAATGGATGTGTCCATTCGAAGAGGTTTAAACGAATAGACACTTCTTTTGAAAACAACCTTTGCTGTAACGGGAAGCATGTCGACATGACAGGTAAATAGGATGTCGACATGGTCTAGTAAAAAGTGATGATTTGCTTTACTTTGAAAATGATGATTTAAAACATATGCAACTTTATTCAAATGGACTCTATGTATTTGTAGAAGGTATTTAGAAGTAGAAATACTTATGAATGTATATATGTATATATACTAAAATATATTTAAAATCAAAGTAAATAAACTAAAGTAAATATAATATTCAAATAGATTTTGAGGCTAAAATATCAAGGACAATTTTGAAATCAAAATATAACAAAATGATAAATATGATTTTGAGGCTAAACCATTTTTGGAAATGTGAACGAAGGTTTTTCTTTTGAAAAGGAATATTTGAAAATCATTTTATAAAACAAGAGATAATTTTGAAAATCATTTTGAATCAAAATTAGTGGATAACAAAATAGGGCTACTATCCGTTCCACTAGATATTTCGTGAGTTCCATCTCACTAGGGTTCCATCCCTTTAACAAGAACGAAGTGGATTCCATTCCACGAGTAAATTGGATAAAAAAGAATGATAGTGCTTTCAAGGAGTTTTAACAAATATCTAACCTAACTATATTATTTGTCTTGAACTCTTGAATATCTTGAATCTCATGAGTCTTCAATCTTGAACTCTTGATGTTTGTCTTCATCAATTTTGTTTTCTTTACTGTACAGTCTTCTTTTATTGATACCTGCATATAGATTTCCTGCACATATATATTTTATAACACTTCTATAGTTGTTGTCATCAAAACCACTATCCTATGGACTAACAGCCCCCTCCAATTTGCATGCTTCCTCCAAAGTCGTCGATAAGCCTATGCCACCCAAAGCCCTTCCATCGTCTATTTCCTCCAGGGTAGAAGATGCTTTAGCACTAGCCAGATTAAATAAACGGAAGTGTTCTGGTATTGGACTTATTTCCACTGGGGTTCCCTTCGAAAAAATCTATGGAAGTCAAGCTTACCTGCACCTCTGTCCATAGTTCCTACTTTCAACGTCGTCACCATCGTGACCACTCTTCTGACTCATGATCCTTTCATTGATATTTGTTGACCTTCTCTTCATTAATCTATGGCTTCATTATTACAAGCCTTGGGGTTTAATTCTCCATCTTCTAAGGATATTCTTCCTCCACCTCGTTCTGGGGTAGGATCCACTTCTAATACTAATTGCCTTCAGAAGCTTCTTTTTCTCCCATTTGCGAGGAAATTTGGGTTTGCCTCTTACAACCTCTTGTTCGCGTATGAATTCTATCTTTCTTTCTTTTTCATTAAATACGTATCCTAACTTCTTTTCTTCCCTTCCTTTACTAATCTTATGTCACGATTCTTTTCTGATTGGATAACACTTATTTGACCTCCAACGATCGTCCCTAATTTCTTCTTAGAGCATGTCTACCCACTAGGAAGCAAACTCCTTACTGTCTATGAAGGTGGCAGCTCTTGAAACCCAGTTCCGTGATCTCCAATCTAATAACAAGTTGCTTTCTTCTGAGAAAGATTCACCTTCTTCTAAGAAGGAAGATGAAAAGAAAAGAGCTGATGAGCTGGCGGATCAGGTAAAAATCTTAGAAGATAAATTTCCCAAGTTCAAAAAGAGGTATTTGAGCTTCGAATGACCTCGGATCAAATTCCTGCCTCAGAGAAGAATATAGACAAGAAAAATCTTACTATCAGCAAATTAAAGGCCTCTTTGCAAGCTATAAAGTCTAAGGTTTCTTCATTCCTGAATGCCACGCTCCCACGGTGGAAGGAGTAGTGTACAGAAGCAGCTATGTTCACCATTTATAAGGACAATGTTCACCAATACCCAAATTTGGACTTCCCTTCACTCAACACTGCAAAAATGGGTGTTAAAAGTAAGTTTCACATTTTCCTGGATTGCATCCTCGGAGGTTATTCCGATGCAGAAGATGAAGCTATTATCGATCCTCCCAAGTCTTTAGTTCTCGATGATATACCATCGGATGAAGACATTGAAGAATCATGGAATGATGAGGCATATGAGAGGGATGATGACAATGATGAGGATGACGACAATGATAATAATGATGTTGATGGCGGCACTGGCGGTCCTATCCGGGATGATTCACTGGGAGGAGGTGGAAATGATGGTTCAAACCAAGACGGATCTAAAACCTTCAAAATCAATGCCATACTCCCAATCTTCCCTCTTATGGTTCTAATAAAGAACTTAACAAAGATTCTTCTTCTGCACCTCTTTCTGACAAGCCAATGCATGCCGAATCGGGTAGGTTAGACGAGTCTCCTTCTTATGTTCCACATGTTCGATCCTTCAGGTCAAAAGTTACAGCGGCACCTCCGCGGGTATCTTACATTAGCTTTCTTGTCGTTTGTTTTTCATATGCATATATATATGGTCATATTTTTGAACATATGGATACCTTGAGAACTTACTAGATAAACATGTGGATACCTTTAGAATTTACCAGAAGGGCTAATAAAAATTATGTAGAGATTATACTAGATAAAAAGAAAGAGGAAATTTTAAGACTTAACTGACATGGAGAAAGGCTATGCAAAGACTTGAACGTATTAAATGAGAAATATATGAGAATTCTAAAACATCTCAAATATCTTGAGAATTTCAAGAATAAAAAGGTCGCACCTTTCCTTCGGAAATCACGCTTTCACCAGGATAATTTTCGCAAGGAAAATGAAGAATTGACCACGCCCTTTTGGATGCTGATTGAGGATAGAGCTAAACTTACAAAGTGCTTATATCTTATATATGCTTGATTTCACATGACCAACTTTCCTCTCCCGGGTAACGGTTATGAGGGATTGATTAGACGCCTTCATAAGAGATACTTGGATTCACACGGATCTGATCCTCATCCTAAGGAATACTAGAATTTGTGCAGGGTTCCTAGCATTCCTTTAGCTATTGACTCCAACTTGCCAATAAGGTTAAATTCAACAAGGATAGATTTCTTACTGAGTATTACAAAGAATCTGTTCCTTATGAGCCACTGTAATGTTGTAAACTAATTTTTTGCTTTTAAACCGAAATTGTAATGATTTTGTGATTTATTTATTTTAATATACTCATTACCAATGTGCAGGCTTCTAAATTTATTCATAATTATTCATCATCTCCCATGTCAAGATATAAATTGGTAAATCGATCGGGTTGAAAAGGATTTTCAAAGAAAATTTCTCCTTGATTAACAAATATCGCCTAACAAAATACTGCTTCCTTTCGGATCTCCAACATTACTTTTCAAATTTAGATTTCTCTTTCTCCGGGGACCACAAAGACCAATTATTGCATGTTATTCAGTCTAAGTATGCCAATTTATTATGTAGTAGACTTAGTCCTACTTCAAGAGAATGGAACCACTGTGGGTTTCCCTCGGTTAACACCCCTCATAGCATCGAGGCTCCTTTTAGGACTACATTCCACATCTTGCCTTCTTCCTTCCAGAAGATTGAAGAAATCCTTTCTAAAACTAGGAATAAGTTGTGTTGTATCTCCTTAAGCTATTGTTATTATGAATGTGATGGTTTCTTCGTTATTAATGAAAAGCTTGCAATCTTTGATATTTCCTTTCTTTTACTGAAAATCCATTATTACTCGCTTTCTAATTAGGGTGAAGAACTGTCTTTATCTCTGGATGACCCTAGTCTTAACACCATCTCAAGGACATTAAAGCCAAACCGATGGCAACTTTGAGAGATAGACCTTCTCGTTCTCTCATTGGTTCAAAAACTAATAATGAGACAAAGGCTAACAAATAGCATGAAAAGTATCTCTACGTAAGATCTGTTTAAAGACTTCCCAAGAGATGGTTGGGGATCTTCAAAAGGTTTCATTAATGGATGAGGAAATTGCGAGACTAACAGGTAGGCTTAACTCTTTTTCCAATCCCCAACAACAACTAGATCATGATGCAAGAATTACTCAGTTGAACCAATGTGTTTTTGATTTAGAAACTGGATGAAATATAAGAATGAATGTCAGCCATACGAACTTATATTGAATGAGGGTGGATGAGGACTGCCCACACCCATTCCAACTAAATCTCTTAAGAAAGCATCCTTGCATAATTCTTCTTCATTGCCTCAGGGATGTTCGGCACGTGGTAGCGGTGTATCTGACTTATCTTTAAGAAGGGAGTTCAATGAACTTGCAAGGTTAAGTAAGTCCTTCAAGTTAGAGTGTAATCAAAAGGTAAAGGATTATTATAACAAGAAGTTTATTGACACTTTTTCAAAACTCAAATTGGAAGTCAAGACTCTAGAGCATCGATACAAAGAACTTTCATCAACAATTAATATACTTAAAGATGATAAAAGTAAATTATCTGACAAGGCTTCCCAATTAAAAAATGCTAAGAAGACTTATGAGAACGCATTAGTAGTTCAGGTTGATTCCATTGATTCCCTCAATGTCATCTGTCACAAAGAGAAGAAATTAAAGAAATATCTTCTTTTAGTTATCCGGTGTATCGTTGATCCCCTACTGCGCTAGAAACATTGACGAACAAGGTAAAAGAGCTTAAAGATTAGCTAGAATTAATGTAGTATTATTCTACTAGGGCATCACAACTTGATTCCCTTGTTGATTACTTAACTGAAGTTATAGATTGAGAAAGGTGGTTGCTTCTGGTTACCAATGACATCAACACTTCTTCTGATATGGATTCTCTAATGCTTTAAAGGATATCAGAGGACCCTCGATTTTATATAAGGATGTGGGCTCATCTAGCGAACAACATTTTTGTTCTTTAGATGTTGTCGAAAAAGGGAAGGAACTGATTTACCAACATCATCCTCTTCCTCATCTTGTAGGGCCATGAGTTTAGAGGAAGCATTTTGTTGTAAAAAGAACATCATCATGTAATATTTTTACATGATGTAAAATATTGTGAAATTTGTTTAATAAATTATATGGTGTCATTATGGTAAGGCATAGTATGTATGTTGTATTAAATAAAGTTTTGCATACATGATTTTTCATGGAAAATCACCTTAAATTGCTTCATTTTGCTCACCATCATAGTTCCTGCGTTTCCTAAATAACTTGAATGCTCCCAGATAGCTCATTTTTAGAGTTGAAGCCTGCCTAGATTGCCACTTCTTAAATGAATGTCTTGGCCCAAAGGTTTTTTGCCCTTCTTGCCTTGGATGCATGCTTTAGCTAGTCCTGGCGGCTGAACCAAAGGCTTAATTGATCATCACCCTTTGGATAGGTGCTCCGGCCAGGCCTTGCGATGGGACCTAAGGGCTTTCATCCTTCTCTCTTGGATGGATGCTTTGGCTAGGCCTAGCAGCAAGATCAAAGGCTTAATTGACCATCGCTCTTTGGATAGGTGCTTCGGCCAGGCCTTGCATCGGGGCCTAAAGCTTTTCATCCATCTCCCTTGGATGGGTGCTTTGGCCAAGCTTGATGGTGGGACTAAAGGCTTAATTGACCAATACTATGTGGATGTGTGCTCCGGCCAAGCCGGGACTGAAGCTTTTTGTCCATCTCCTTTGGAAGGGTGTTTTAGCCAGGCCCGACAACGGGACTAAAGACTTAAATGACCATCTCTCTTTGGATGGGTGCTTCCGCTTGACCTAATGGTAGGACTAAAAGGTTTTTTCATATATCCCTTGGATGTATGCTTGGTCAAGCCCAATGGCGAGACTAAAGGCTTAATTGACCATCACTCTTTGGCTGGATGCTCCGACCAAGCCTTGTAGTGGGACCGAAGGCTTTTAGTAACCATTAAAGTCTCCTTTTGCTTTGAAGATCGAATTCTGATTATTGTTATCTTTTACACATGGCCTTGTTTACTTTTGCTCTAATTCCTTAGACATTGGGGTTCTATAAACTCATGTAGTTCTCCCTTCCTTACATAATTCGATAATCCTATATGAAGCTCGACAATTGTTAGTGTAGTGCCTATCAACCTTATGGTAGTGGCAATACGATCCTCCCTTTTGTCTTTCTTCCTTTCTTACAGTGTTGTTAGAGATCCAATAGTTTAATCTTCCCTTAGTACGAAAATACACTTCTTCTTGAGTGATGAGAAGGGGAGTGACGATTTTGGCTTTTTGCTATAGGATTACCTTGTTCATCCGTATACTTTTTCTGGATATTCTAACACCCTAAGTCCTCTTTGGGTTTCCATTTTTTTAACTGAAAACCCTTCTTTTGGAGGCCAAATTGACCATTTCTCTCCATTTTTGAGAAAATTTCTCAAAATCATGGTTCAATTCGGTTTCAAAAATAATTCCTCGTGCTTGAGACTAAATGCTTTGTCTAGCCTGTGAGAATGGGTCTTTCCCTAGTCTCACATTATTCCTATACTTTAGGTTTGATTCTTCCAATCGTAATCGATTGGCCATGTTATAGATTAGCTCTCTTCCTATATGAAAGGGATTTAGGCTCTATTTAGTTGGACTATATCGAGCCACCCTCTTCTTTTCCTCCAAAGTCTGCATGGCTAGCCTTCTCCAATTTAACTATTGTTCTCTTCAAATTTGCTGATCGTTGGTAGATGATGTAAAGGGTTCGCTCGTGGCTTATTGGACCTTTCTTGGGACCTAATTTCCATGGTAAATTAAAATGGGATAGGCAAGCTTAAGAGAAGGAAAAGGCATTGAGTTCAACTCCCAATAAGAGCCCTACTAAATGTTGGGGCAAAAGTTAGGATTTATATATTACAAGTTATTGAAGCTATTGAAATAAAGGGAATAAAGAATGAGTAGTCGACATGTTTTTCCAAACCATAAGCAGTGTTCATTTGTAGAGAAATAACCATACAAATAAGTCAAAATCCAAAATATTTGATTATGCAGATTATCTAAAGTACTAATCCTTGGTTACAAAGTTCGCAATTCAAGCTGTCATAATGGTCATGGATCCCCAAATTGGAGCTCTCTTTACAATATGAAAAGTAAAATGACAAATGAAGAAGAAGGAGAACTAGAAAAATTCAGCCCCTCTTTAAATAGGGGTACAAGTCTATTTATAGAGAAGTTGGACTACTGGATCCTTGACATGTGTCACCCTACTAGAGGTAGATGACCATGAATTGTCCAAGTGGCACGTACTCGAAATGGTATGTGGCACGTCTTCTTTTAAATACTCCATGATAGCTTCGACGTGTTATTCCAAAATAACAAGCGATGGCCTATTAGAATTTTTTATGATGGCTTGGATTTACCACTTTAAGATTACATATGATAGCTTCATGGGACTTCTCACTATAGTATATGATCGCTACTTCAAGGTAACCTATGATGGCTTTATAGAACTCCCCACGGCGGCCTTGACTTATTATTTTAAGATGGCACATATTGGCTTTATTGAACCATGATAGCCTTTGTTAATCATTTAAAGATAGCACGCGATGGCTAAATTGAACTCCTCCCGATAGACTTTGTTTACCATTTGAAGATAGCATGCAATGGCTATATTGAACTCTTTGTGATAGCCTTTGTTTACCATTTGAAGATAGCAAGCGATGGTTATATTAAACTCTTCATGGGAGCCTATGTTTACGATTTGAAGATAGCACGCGATAACTATATTGAACTCTTCACTATGGCTTTGCTACTTTATGTCACGATAGCTTTACAAGATTTGTCACGATAACTCCAGGATTTACCTCATTTGGCTCTCTAAAACACCACGATAATCTTGAAGGCTTCATCACGATGGTTATTTTAATAGTTTGCCTCTCGTACCTCTTTTCATGATGATTCCAAGGAATGCTTCATATGCAACGACTTCCATATTCCATA
This sequence comes from Allium fistulosum, assembly GCA_030737815.1. Taxonomy (NCBI): domain Eukaryota; kingdom Viridiplantae; phylum Streptophyta; class Magnoliopsida; order Asparagales; family Amaryllidaceae; genus Allium; species Allium fistulosum. The sequence continues at coordinate 246,256,771 of CM060902.1, forward strand.
ATGGATTTAATAATATCCCACACGATAGCTTCTATGCATTTCCCATGAGAGTCCTTCTAGTTGTTATCTATAAAAGCTTTGATATTTCTTGCGAAAGCTCCCTACTTCGTTGAGCTATGGTGACTGTTATATTTAAGGTATAACACAATATATATATATATATGGTTCTTATATACTAATGGAGGAGTATATATGTAAATGCAAGTAACTTTGAAATAAAGAGGAATGAAATTTGATCTAATCTTAAAAAAATTGAATTCCAAATGTAATTACACTACGGTGATCATGGGGGATTTTAAGAGTATTATGCATACTTATGAGAAAAGTGTTGGTAACTTATTCCAACCAGAAAACTAGAAAACAATCAACAAATATAACATGACTAACAGATGCAATGTTGAATGGAAATAGGTTTACTTAGAGATCAAGTGAACATTAAAAAATTCAATTTATATCAGATAGAAATTCAACAAACTGGGAACTTATAGATAAATTTTAAAATTTTACTTATAATTCTTTAGATTAGAATACTAATGATCATACATGGATCCTTGTTAAGATAGTACATGATAGCAATGAGAAATATAATTTTTCATTTAGAATTGTAAATGGATGGACTTATAATAGTGAGTATAAGAAAATAATAGAAAACTCCTTAGCTTTTTCATGTCATGGTACATGGCAGTTCTAATTCAACATTTTTCCAAAATTCAATAAACATAAACTTAAAAACTAGAGTAGAATGAAGCATAAACGTAGCAATATTATAGAAATTTAGACATGACGGGAAGAAATTATGAGACCTGATAGATTGAGATCCCATATATGCCTAGGAATTATAACCAAAAAATCTAATATTTTTCTTCATTTGTATACCAAAAAGGGATATAGATCCGATATCTGCAAAAACAGATACGGATGGGATATGAATGCATCCACATTCGAAAATTATCTGTTTGATTTTTGTTAAAATCATTGGTTACATTACATGTATTTTAGTATAATGAATGATATGTAATACCTTTTTAATATTTTAATAGTTTATATTATACGTGAGGGAGTTTAGGGTATGCCTTAGCAACAACTATGTAGTTTGTTACATATATCAAACTGTATAATCAATTTAGTTCATAATAAAGATGTTTAGTTTCTATTATATACTGTTTTATATTGTGGTATATTTGGTCAAGTGATTAATTTAAAATATATTAATTAGAAAACCCTTAAATAGTATGTTATGTGATAATAATTACAAATAGTTGTAATCATGAGAAAATCATCACAAAAGAGAATAATATATATTTTTAAATATTCCTAGTGAAGATGTTTCGAGAAGGTATATTGATACATTCATTGAAACCAGATTGCATAACACTCTCTAAATGTTATACAGTGTATTACTCATTGCTAGTGGAGGCAAAAAGTGGTTACGTACTCATAGTTATTAATTATGTAATGACTCACTCAATGGTTTCTTGTTGATTAGTAACTAGGTCAAATTGGAAAATTTTGAGTGACGATATTACATAGTTCTCTCGACAAGAGATTACCGCTGAGCTTCAATGCGAATACTTCGCTTTGATTATAGTTAAATCATGACATGAAGATCATTGACTGACTAATGTTGGGTCCGAGTTAATGCATTGGAATTGAAACACTATTCGGTAGTGAATTCGCCTCTAGGTAAACTATAGTCAACTCAAAGTCAAAATATCTGGCCAGGGTAGTATGATTGATAATTAATATTATTATCAAACTATGGACTTTGTTTATGGACAAACCAAGTTGAATGTGGATGATATTGGAATTTTGACCAAAACCAAATTTCATAAGTCTTAGAGTGGTATACTGTTGACGACAAGAATTGGTGTAAATAATAATTACTAAAAGGTACCTCTTAAATTGTAAAATTGAATTTTACCGATAAAGATGAAAAGTGATAAATTCGGTCAAATTGTCACACCATTAGCTAAAGTAACGTGTAAACGTTAATATTCGAATTATTTGATATTAATCGTGGACTGAATTTATACCTAAATATTCGAATTATTATTAACAACCGTACTAGGGAATTTTCCAAAATACCGCACGAATTGATTGATTTATAAATTAGTTAAATAAATTTATGTTTATGAAATATTATTCATTTATTTATTTGGTTTACTAGGTGCTACTCCCATTAGTAATTAATTAGGTGCATATATAAAAGTTATATATGTATGTATCGACATATGATATCGATACCCATTTAAATATGATTTAAATGATGTTAATTGCTAAACGGGCTTTATGCCTTCATTGGCACATAGATGCCTCCATCATGGCCAACCATATCTTGATGAGATGGGGAGGAGCAAAGTTTGGATTTCAGTTCCAAATCTAATACTTGGTAAAATGAGAATGAGTAAAAGGTGGAGAATTTATCTGCTTTTTCTATCTATTTAAACCAAGCTAGCCTCCCCATTTTCACCTTTACTTCCTTCTCTTTCGATTTTGGCCATGATCAGCCTTCCTTCCCTCCATACCACCGAAAATTCAGTAGCATAAATCACATCAAATCAAAATAATTTCCACGGTGCACTTCATCATTGCAATATCCAATAATTGATTCAAGGTCAATCTAAGAGATCTCACTAATCTACGTGCATTCAAGGCTGCCTCTTTAGGTATAAACTATTTTGCACTTTATATTATACACATCATGCAGTAGCTAAATTATATATAATAATTATGTAAGTGCATTTGTTGTCTTCTATTACTGTATGCTATTATATCACATCGAAAATGTATATTATTATTATTCTTGTTTAGATCATTGCAAATTAAAAAAAAATTCGACAATAAAATTCAACCATGATATATTTTATTTATATTATTTGAAATTCTAAAATTGCTTTTAATAATTTAAAAATAAAATATTACCTTTTTAAATTATATACACATAATATATAATTTTACAAATGTTTATAAATTATGTGCATGTAAAATTTGTTCTGAAAAAAAACTAATTCCAAACCTTCATATATATACTAGCAAAATATAATTATATTTATTTTAATATCTTTATCAATATTTATGTTATAATATAGATATGTATGTCTGTAAATGTTTAATTTAATAATATATATAATAAATAGTTTTGAATTTATAATTTTAAAAAATTACTGTAAAAAAGAAATAAATTTAAATAAAATATTTCGATAACTAATTTTGTTGAAAATTTATACTCGATTATTATATAAATTCTAGATAGTTTATGTAAAAAAATATTTTTATTTTCGATAATAGTTGAACTTTATTAAAATTATAAAATATTTATTAAAATTAATTAATAGATATTTTAAATGATTTTGTATATCTAAATTTGAAAACTTAAATTTTTTTACTTAGCCAAAATTGGATATTTTAGATATTAAAATTTAAATTTTATTGACATAGTCAAAATCTAATCAAATATTTTAATAGTTAGTTTTATTTCAATAAAGAAATATAGTACGAAGGACAAAATTCATCAATTTTTTGCTTCAAGGACACGCTCTCAATTTTTTAGTTAGAAGGACAAACTTTTCAATATAATATAGCAGAAGGATAATTTTTTAGCTTCAAGGACAGTGCTACTGTGTAGTATCAGTTTTGTGTACTGTAGTAGCAGTTTTTAAGTATTTAACATTTTTTGATTTGTAGTAATACTTTTATTATTTGTAACATTATTCTATAGGTGGAGTGTGTAATATTAAGCCACAATGTTATTTTGTAGTAGCATTTTACGAGTTATAATAATATTTTTAATTGAATTAAATAAGAATAAAATAATACTATATAGTATCAGTTTTTTTAACGTTCTTTGTTGTATTTTATTTGTAATAAAAATTACAATTGTAGCATCACTTTATTTTATTTTTTAATACTTATTATGCTTGTAGTAGCAACTACTGAATTATAGTTGTTTTTTTTGAATTGTAGTAGCATTTTATACACATTTAATAGTATTTATGAATTATAGTAGCAGTTTATGAATTATAGTAGCAGTTTATGAATTTCAATAGCAGTTTTTGAACAAATGTACCATTTTATAGATGAAGTGTGCATTTATTATGTTTGCAGTAGCAGTTTATGAATTTTAGTTTTTTCTTTTTAAAATTCTAATAGCAGTTTATGCACATTTAATAGTATTTATGAATTATAGTAGCAGTTTATACATATTTAATAGTATTTATGAATTATAGTGGCAGTTTTACACACATTTTATGTTTTTGATAGTAGCAGCAAATGATACTATATACACATACACATTTTGATAGTAGCAGTTTTATACATATTGATAGTATATACACGTTTGCTAGTAGCAATTTTTTGATAGTAGATATACATTTGATAGCAGTTTTATACACATTTGATAGTAGCAGTTTTTTAATAGTAAATATAAATGATAATGTGCAGTATCAGTTTTTCTGTTTTCTAAAAAAAATTAATGATGCATCTTTTCTTTATGTATAATAGGATATGTATTGATGGTGATTATGAAGGAGTAAATTTAAATTGGAAAAGTAGACGTATATGTATATTTTAACATATAATGACATTAATGATATTGCATAGTATCATTTAATAAAAGGAAACTGATACTACATAGTACCACCGTCAAACCTGCTACTAAAGTTTTAGATTTTGACGATTGTGGTGGTGTTGGAAGCGGCGACGAGGCTGGTGGTACAGGTGATGGCGGTGGGAAGTGGTGCAAGAAGTGGTGGTTGGTAATTTTGGCGGTTTGTCACTATGACTAATTTTGAGAGAATGTTTGCCTTGTGGCTAAAATATGAAGGTTGTGTCCTTGAGGCTAAAAAATACAATTTTTTGTCCTTTAAACTAATTCTCCCTATTTAATGTATGTGTATATTGAAATTACATATAGATATATTTTGTACATATATTTAAATAATATTTTTACATAGCCAACGCATATATAAATGATGAAACCATACATCGTAGATGTAAATCCCAACATCTTTTTTTGAGAAAAATGAGTGATCATCTTTAGAAGGAGAGTACTCATATAATTTTTACTCTAAACTTTGAAATGGAGCTTGCTAGTAGCAAAAATCTCTCGTACGTAGAAAAGATATAGAAAAAACACTCCCCGACCTATTAACTAGAGACTAGTAAAAGATATCAAGTGTAAGATTTGAAACTGAAATATATAGAAGACAAGAAGAGATTATCCAATCTAACACCAAAATACGCACTAGAGATGGAAGTCCTAAAGCTATGTCATCCACATAACGCCAAACGGCATGATGACTGATCCACTAAAATCAAAGGGACATAATCAAGCCCATGACAAAACATTAAAGGCACATAATAACACCAACCCAACAGCAGCAAATCAATTGTCTGAACCACCACACCAAAATCTCTCCAAACCAAACTAATACTAGAAACTAAAAAAACTCAAAAAACATGTGAGACCCCAACACACATACATACATACACACACACACACACACACACACATATATATAAAGGATATTTATATAATTACATGCGTGACTAAAATTAAATGTAATCAAAATGCAAGACGAAATTAGTTTTCAGTTAAAAGTAAAAAAATTGAGGCGTTATAATTAAAAGTGTCAATTGGTTTGGTGCTCAGTATCTATTATTTCTCCTATTATTATGACAATTTTTACCTTAAGGATATTAATTCGACTCTTTACTTTGTAAAGATATTCTTTAAAATGTACATTTTTACCAAATTATAGCTACTATTTGCAACCCAATTATAATACTAAAGCACAATGGCGTAAATCAGGTTGTCAAAGGGACTGTTAACATTATCGAACAGTATTTGGTTTCTTTCAAACTATAAATACCAACAAGTAGTAGTGAAGATGGTAGTAAGCAGAATTCTATAGCCTTTGGAAATGGAAGTTTGAAATGATTCTTGTAATAATTAAAATTATTGTTAGTCGAGTTAAATTCAAAAATATTAAGAGTATTGACAAATACAAAGTTGGTTAAGAGACAGTTGTAATATAGGCAAGTTACATTTTCTAAGCCTAAATTGCAAAAAACGGCTTTTTTAACCATAAAAGATTATTTTCTTTTGAAATTCAATTGTGTTTAGTTTCTTATGTAGAATCAACCACATGTGCAGCTTTGTTTTTGATGGTGCATTTACATTCCAAACAAATTTGAATATGTTATGTTTGGTTCTTAAGAAACTTAAAAACCTATAAACTGAGTTTGAAGAGTAAATTAGACGTATTGCTAGAATTTGAAATGATATGATGAAGGTTATAAGTTCTACCATAAAATTAATTCGAAATCATTTCTTTCCAAATAATGTTTCGTTATTATTATAAAAGTTCCAACGTCATTTTCCTAATAAAAGCACATTAAGATTATGTGGATTTATAATTCTTAAGCTCGATTCCTCTTTAGATTTGCAAATTGATTCGCAATTAACATGACAATTGGTACTACTGTAGGAATTACCTCCCCTCTAGAGGAACCTTCTTCTAATCTTATATATTTTATCAATTACCCATTTTGAAAAGAGGTAATATAACATCCACTAAATTGGTTGGGCCGGTAAAATGGAGTTAATTAGAATGATTCTACATGCTCTAGGAAAAAATCTACAATTCCAATTATATTTTATTATTATTAATTTTGTCAATTATTATTTGCCAATTCACTATTTTTTTAACTTTGCCGGTCTAATAAAAAACCCTAAGTAGTTCATAGAAAATTCATAGTTTTATAGTTGTGTATTCATGACTATATTTTCAACATTGTGTACATTGTTTGGGACTAAAATTGAATACTTGTCAAATAAATATTACATCCCAAATGAATTTCGAAGCAATATAAAATAAACCTAAGGGTTGTTGTATCTAGGTGAATGCGAGGTAAACTACTTGGTATCATCAACAAACTGGAGAATCGAAAGACCTTTATTAGTAATATTGTTACCAACACACTCCAAGCCCCATTTGTATTAACTAACATTATAATCCTAGTAAATACATCCGATGTTAGGTTGAACAATAGAAATGATAGTGGGTTGCCTTGTCTAAGACCATATTTAGATTGAATTTTATTTCCTAAAATTACGTTAACCATTATGCTTGAGTTTTGACTTTGAGTAAGGTCATACCCCAACCTACCCATCTAAAAGTATAACCCTTAGCCAGTACTAAATCTTCAAGAAAAGTGTAATTAATAAAGTTAAATGATTCAACAAAATCGAGTTTTAAAATGGCGTAATTGCTATTATTTTTCCAACAAAAGTTTATAATAAATTCTTAGACTACACCTACCCCCACCTGTGATATTTCTACCCTTAATAAAAGCAGATTGGGTAATATCGATTGAATTATTCATTTTAGAGCTTAATATGTTAGCTTAAACCTTTGAGATAAATTTAAGAGAACAATTTATTAACGAAATAGGCCTAAAGTCCTTGAGCTCTATTGCACATAATTTCTTATGCAGAAGTATAACGTTAGCAAAGTTAAACTTTCCTAGTTGTTAATTATGAAATTCATTAAACATTTCGATTAAGTTGAATTTTAAAACATGCCAAGATTTTTTATAAAACAACATAGGAAATCCATCATGGTCGGGAAATTTATCGCTAGGCATATTGTCGAGAGCCTTCCAGATCTACTCTTCCAAAAATAGAATGTCTAACTCATCTAATGCCATCCAAGTATTTTCAGGGTACAAATCATTCCATCAAGCTTTGATTTTGTGACCTCTATTCGCTTTGAATATTGCTTTGTATTGTTAGTCCCTGAGAAGTTGGTTTTGATGACAACAACCTTAGAATAAGATTATAAAATATAAATACTAACATTATTGTTTAGATATATATGTATATGCAGGATATATATATATATACAGGTACCAAAGAATGAAGACTGTACAATATAAAGATTCAAGAACTGATGAACTCAAGATCGAAGATATCAAGATTCAAGACTCATGAGTATCAAGATTATCAAGATTTCAAGATTTCAATATAAGTAATTTAGTTAGGAATTTTGTTAAAACTCCTAGAAAAGCACTGGCATCTTAAAATCCATTTTATTCGTGGAATGGAATCCACTTCGAGCCCGTTAAAGGAATGGAACCCTAAGTAGGATGAAACCTACGAAAAATCTAGTGGAACATTGTTTTGTATCCACTAACTTTTATTCAAATGTTTTACAAAATTATATCTTGTTTTCAAAATGATTTCAAAATCTTCCTTTTTAAATAAAAAACATCTATCCTGGTTTTAAAATACTTTTAGCCTCAAAATAATCTTTATTTTCAATATCAAATTATCCTTGGTTTTAAACTATCTTTTAATTATAATATATTTAACTTTTAATATTTATACTTAGATTTAAATATAAAATTATAGTAAAATTTTATATATACCAAAATATTATTCTCTATATTTATTTATGTATTTTAACTATAGTTAAGTATATTTATAAAGTTTAAAATAGTTTTAATACAAGATAGAAGTTATTTTCAAAGAAAAACAAATTACCAAAAATAACTTAGGCTTGTCGACAACCCCAAGGAACCCTTTTCGACAAGGTAACAGTTTATTTCAAAAGTTTGAATTTCAAAGGAAGTGTCTATTCGTCATATCCTTTCACGAATGGACATGGCTATTGTTCTACTATAAATAGGGGATGTTTTAAACAAAGTTATAATCATATTTTCTCTGATTTCACTCCTCTTCTTCTTCCACATTTCTTTATATACATTTTTACCATTACTCTACCGAAATCACCATTGAATCTAACTAGATCATCTATGGTTTGATTCTCTATCACTATCTCAACAAGATCCCAATGCTATTCAGAGTTATAGATTTCTTTGTATTCAATCGAGCGAGAAAAGGTGTGATTGTAGCCTGGAAAATCAATCGGGTGAACTTGTTGCCCGTAAAATCAAGTATCTCTACCCAGAGGATTGTAAATCTGGAGCAGTGTACCTCGTGGCCTTGAAATCGAGGGTGTAATTGTAAGAATTGATTTTGAAAGGAAATCCATACTTGTGTTGCGGGACTGGATGTAGGGTAACTCTGAACCAGTATAAAATCCAGTGTGTTCTTTCCTTTATTGCTTTTACTTTATATCTGCATCTGTGTTTGATTCTGTGATCATATCTGTGTCTGAATATTGCATACATTAGTGTTCAAATTAATATAAACTCAAAAAGAATTAGTAATTCCTTAAAACACTATTCACCCCCCTCTAGTGTTAATTCTATCCTTAAGATCTGTAATCCGCATTTCTCACATTTGGTATCAGAGCCAGGTTTTCAAAGTTTCATAATATGAATTTTGAAAATTTTCAAAATGGCTACCAACACTAGTACTGTAACTACTACTAACACTGGTTCTATTACCTCTGTCACTAGTTCATTTGTAGAAGGTCAGTCTACTGTCAGACCACCACTTTTTAATGGCAGTAACTATGCATATTGGGCATGTAGGATGAAAATATATTTACAATCTGTAGGACTAGACACTTGGAATATCACACAGACTGAATATTTTGAACCCACAACTGGTTTTGCACAGTGGACTGCTGAGCAAAAGATCGTCACACAAAATAACTCTAAAGGTATGAATATTCTGTTTTGTTCACTTGATAGGAATGAATTTAATAGAGTGTCAGTTTGTAAGTCTGCATATGAAATCTGGAAAACTTTGCAAGTTACTCACTAAGGAACAAGCAAAGTTAAATAGACCAAAATTTCCATGCTCACAAATCAGTTTCAATTATTTAAAATGAATCCTAATGAGTCTATTCCAGATATGTATAGTAGATTTCATGATATTGTGCATTCTCTAATATCCTTGGGAAAGGTATTTTTGGAAGAAGATCAAGTCATAAAAATCTTAAATTCTCTTACTCCAAAATGGGATCAAAAGACACTTGCGATCGAAGAGGCAAATGACATCAGTACCTTAAAGATAGAAGAATTAATTAGAAATCTAATGTCGTTTGAAGTCCAAATGCTTGGGAGAAGAGAAAGCAAAGCATCTGAAAAGAAATCAATTGCATTCAATGCATTGACCAATGGATCAGACTCAAACAGCGATAATGATGAAGAGATGGCCTTTATGACCAAGAACTTTCAGAAATTCCTGAAATACGGAAAGATGAATAATCTCAAGAGAAACAACTATAAGAACTCTGGTAATCAGAATGTAGTGCCAAACTATATCAAATGTTTCAACTGTGATGAACCAGGCCATATCAAAAGAGATTGTCTGTATCCAGATAAGCAAAATCTTCCTATAAACAATGATTCCACAAAGAAATGAAAACGTGCATTTATCGCTACTCTAGATGACTCAGACTCGTCCTCAAGCGATGATGATCAGAAGACGGATAATTCAAATATGTGTTTCATGGCAGTTCACGACTCCGACGAATTCAGAGAAACGGACTCAGAAAAAGGTACACGTTTACAATACATTGGTTGAAATTACATGCTTAGGATTGGATGTTTGATTGGTTGATTTTGTATTGGTGTGTCGTTTGAATTTTAAAATTTTTATTATTATATTTTTACTATTATTTTATTATTATTTTTATTTTTAAATAGTATCATAATATTTTATGGAATATACTATAATTCTAGTAATATTCTAGATATTATATAGACATTAAAAATAATAAATATATATATATTAGAATACTTAAGAGAAATATCTGGGTTTGGAAGCATTCTGGAAATGAATTTACCACTAAATCAGCTTGGAATGAGGTAAGACATAAAGATAATAAAGTAGAATGGAGCAAAATCATCTGGAATCGTGTCAATAGTCCTAAAATGGCTTTTACTGCGTATAAAGCGGTGCTCAAAAGACTATCCATAAAGGATAGACTTTCAAAATGAGGGATTATAACAGATAAGATATGTGTGTTATGTAATCAAGAAGAAGAAACTCATGAACATCTCTTTTTTTCCTACAATTTTTCGACAGAGGTGTGGAATCTGTGTAAAACCTAAATAAATTCATCGCCTTAGACTCACTTATTAGCAGATGAAATAAATTACCCGATTCAGAAGAGGAACGGCGAAGACATGGAAACCAAATTGAGCAGCATTGCCATTACTGTAATAGTTTGGAGTGTGTGGAAGGAGAGAAATCGCCGATTATTTCAGAACAAACAGAGAAATTATACCGAAGTCAGTAAGCTAGCTTTAAGCGACATGCGACTGGTGCAACGAAGAATCAAAAACTGGAATCTCACCTCACGGGAATGAGACAGAGCACAAATTGGAGAAGGGGATCTGAGCTATCCATTAGCAAATAACCCAAGTACAAGCTATCTTGCTCACCTCCGGCCGCCATGAACCATGAAGAAGAAGGAGCAGAAGATCAGTTTTACTTTTCTTTTTTAGGAAAGGTCGAGAGTTCTGTTGCTTTTAACAAATATAAATGGTTTGTATGTATGACTTGGGCCAGTGATTTTGGATCTCATTCTTGGGCTGAAATGCCTTAATAAAGCTCTTACCTATTTTAAAAAAAAATACTTAAGAGAAATAAATCATGAAAATTCAGAGACACCTGTCGACAAGGCTCCCCCCCCCCGCGTTGAATTCAAATGTTTGAATTTCCCTCCATCTTTTCACCTCATTCAAGTCTCTGAAAAGTCACATTTTGACCAGAGAACCTGTCCCTTGAGAATCTATTTATTTACTATCTCTTATCACAACTTTTCACTTTCATTTTCAAATTCAAACTCTTATTTCAAAATATCAAGCTCTCTACTCTCTACTCTAATGGCTTCTTCAAGCAACCCTTCCACAATGAGACTTTCCAGAAATATAAAAGAGCAACTTTTTAATAATCCGAAGGCTATAAAAGCATATATCAACTATGCTAACTATGGAAAAGTCCATCCCGGAAAGTTTGCTTTATTTCAAGATTTCTCTACTTATGAAATCGATTCTCTTTTTGCAAACAACCAAGTTCTTAGTCTTGTTGATGCTTCACAAAATGACTTTGTTTGTTATCCAAATCTTGTTAAAATTTTCGATGCAAATCTCAACCGTGGATTTTATAATGGAAATGATGATGAAATTTGGACTAGTGTCAAAGGCACTAGAATCATTTTAAATTGTGATGTCTTGGGTACCATTCTCAATTGCAAGAGCACGGGAATGAATCTTTCTAGTTTTAATATCGATGAAAATGATCGTGAGACATTTCATCACATTTTCGAAGGAAATGATAACTTTGAATTCATAAATCGAAACTTTTGACCAAAAGCTAGAATTGTTAATCTTCTTTTACAACATACTTTGACCCCAAGATCTGGGAGTTTTAACAATCCAATTTCAAAAGTTTGCAAAGCACTTTTTGCTATTTTTGGAAATTATGATATTAATTGGGCGCAAGTTATTTTGGATGAACTTTGTCCCAAAAATTTTGATGTGGAAGAAAACACTTTGTATCATGGAATCTATCTCACTCGGATTTTTAATTATTTTGGAGTGGATTTCAAAGGAGAAGAATTTGTTTCAAGAAAAGTTTTTAATCGCTCAAACATTTCTCTTATGAAAATTCCATATATTTTTCAACCATATGAGACTCTTGCTGAAAAGGAAGAGCGTTTGGCTCATGAGAAGATGGAAGAGGAGGAAGAAGAAGAAGCGGATGAAATGGAAATAGAAGAAGACGAAGAAGGTGAAACATCCTTGGAAAGTATTGACTATCCCTCTAATCCATCCAACAAAAACTTAATCAAAAATCAAAAGACCATTGTTGAGAATCAACGGACTCTTAAACGGTCCGTTAGTAAGAAATTGGATAAAATGTCATCCAAGATGAACAAGTTTTTCTCCAAAGTTAGCAAGAAGCTTGGATTATCTTCATCTTCGTCATCCTCTAACTAGTTCTACCTTTTCATGTCATGTTGTATTTGTTTTAGTTTGTTTTGATTTAAATGTTCGTGTAGTTCTTAATGTTTAATCATTGTATCGTTCTATTATGAAATAAAATTGAATTACTTTTCTGTTATCTAGCTTATCTTATCTCTAGAATAAATGTTAGTATATTATATAAATATATATATACACACACAATTATTCACAAAATCAAAATGAGTCATCAAAATTAACTGACCCCGGTCGACAACGCCCCAGAGACCATGTCGACAAGTACTGGTCAGAAATGACTTTTCATTTGAAATTTGAAATTTGAAATTTGAATAACTACCTTGTGTCAATTCATTTCAAACGAATTTCTACACCTATAAATACATATTTCTTCCAGAATTCATCACTCAAAATCATTTCTTATCTACTCTATCTATATTTCTTCTCACAAACTCAAATATGGCCGATCCAATTCATAATTCGACCGAGATCTTGAAGAAACCCTTAATTCTTTCAAGAATATTCTTTCTTTCATTCTCCGTAATCAGTGACACTTAGAGTTGAGTCAAATGCAGATGATCAAGGAGCAAGAAAAACATTTGATACGATTCGATGGATGATTTCCTCCCTGCACAAAGATGATAATGAAGCACATCCTCTAGTCTCTCTCACCAATGAAAATGAAAATTGGGATTCCATTAAAGCAGACCCTATATTTGGAGAAGAAGGATGGGTGGAAGTTCCTCATAATGTTTGATTTTATTTGATTGCTTTGTTTGATTTGAATTGATTGCTTGAATTGATTTGATTTGATTTGGTTTGGTGTGGATTGATAATTGGTGTGCAAAACATAATATGTATAAATACACATTGATATTTATATGATCTTTGATTAGTTATCATGTCTATCAGTATAATTATCTCTTAATCTATCTATTATATACTCCATTATATATTTTATTAATGCAGGTACTTTAGTACAAGAATAAGGGGGAGTTATGTAGTTTGGAGTTAGTTTTTGTTGATGACAAAGGGGGAGAAGTATAAAATAGGATAGTTAAGCATAGATTAAGGGGGAGTTATTAGTTTTAGGGGGAGTTATTAGGATAGAAGAAATATTTTATAAACAAAGGTTGTCATCATCAAAAAGGGGGAGATTGTTAGTCCCTGAGAAGTTGGTTTTGATGACAACAACCTTAGAATAAGATTATAAAATATAAATACTTACATTATTGTCTAGATATATATGTATATGCAGGATATATATATATACAGGTACCAAAGAATGAAGACTATACAGTATAGAGATTCAAGAACTGATGAACTCAAGATCGAAGATATCATGATTCAAGACTCATGAGTATCAAGATTATCAAGAGTTCAAGATTTCAATATAAGTAATTTAGTTAGGAATTTTGTTAAAACTCCTAGAAAAGCACTGACATCTTAAAATCCATTTTATTCGTGGAATGGAATCCACTTCGAGCCCGTTAAAGGGATGGAACCCTAAGTAGGATGGAACCTACGAAAAATCTAGTGGAACATTGTTTTGTATCCACTAACTTTTATTCAAATGTTTTACAAAATTATATCTTGTTTTCAAAATGATTTCAAAATCTTCCTTTTTAAATAAAAAACATCTATCCTGGTTTTAAAATACTTTTAGCCTCAAAATAATCTTTATTTTCAATATCAAATTATCCTTGGTTTTAAACTATCTTTTAATTATAATATATTTAACTTTTAATATTTATACTTAGATTTAAATATAAAATTATAGTAAAATTTTATATATACCAAAATATTATTCTCTATATTTATTTATGTATTTTAACTATAGTTAAGTACATTTATAAAGTTTAAAATAGTTTTAATACAAGATAGAAGTTATTTTCAAAGAAAAACAAATTACCAAAAATAACTTAGGCTTGTCGACAACCCCAAGGAACCCTTTTCGACAAGGTAACAGTTTATTTCAAAAGTTTGAATTTCAAAGGAAGTGTCTATTCATCATATCCTTTCACGAATGGACATGGCTATTGTTCTACTATAAATAGGGGATGTTTTAAACAAAGTTATAATCATATTTTCTCTGATTTCACTCCTCTTCTTCTTCCACATTTCTTTATATACATTTTACCATTACTCTACCAAAATCACCATTGAATCTAACTAGATCATCTCTTGTTTGATTCTCTATCACTATCTCATCAAGATCCCAGTGCTATTCAGAGTTATAGATTTCTTTGTATTCAATCGAGCGAGAAAAGGTGTGATTGTAGCCTGGAAAATCAATCGGGTGAACTTGTTGCCCATAAAATCAAGTATCTCTACCCAGAGGATTGTGAATCTGGAGTGGTGTACCTCGTGGCCTTGACAGGTCAATAAATTTTAAATTAGTTAAATCAAAAAAATTAAATAAAGTTGGATTTTATTTAAATGAACTAGATTGGATTTAATGCAACTCATTGGACTTCATGGGTCCACTATGATCCAAATAGGGAAAGTTTGTTTGAAACTACCCATGTTACCCATTGTGGACCGGCTCCATTCCAACAATATGCATTTTATGCATAGTTACTGCTCCAAACAATTCATTTTCATCATTTTTGTTTATAATTTTGTACTTTCATAGTCAATAAAACTGGAAAAAAAATTATGTTAAACCAAAGCTTTTGATTTATGTTTCAATATTTACCAATCGTCAGCAGGTATGATAAATCTAACATTCGTCTGCATCCAAAGATGCATATATCCAATATTGTAAAATGATTTTGCATGCAGATGACGATGTGGATATGCCACTATCCACATCCAAAAATATCGGTTCATAGGTATGAGATTTCCACTAATAATGAAAACATCTCTATGATTTTTATTAATCAAGCCAACCTATCGAAAGAGATGCAAATTCTATTGAGTAATATGAAACAAAAAGCTAAAGTCCATGACTAACACAAGGATATGAGGAAACTATGTTTTTTTATGCAAAATGTATAGTCGGGGCTTACTATAATATTTGTAATATTTTTGATGATAAAGAGTTAATGAATTTGATAAAATGGAAACAGGCACAAAAAAGCACATTACAGAGTTTTTGAATCGTAATACCACACAAAAGATGTAAAAAGAAACATAATCCTAATGCCGAGGAAATTATGTTATCTCCTATAGAGCTAAATGAAATTAATTATTTGATATCTTAGGTTGGAGATAATAAAATCCCTATGCCTGATGAATTTAATGCTATATTTTACAAAATGCGTTGGCAAAGTATTAAGGTGCAAATTTTCAATGTGGTTAAGGTATTAATAAATGAAGGAAACTGCTAAGAAGCCCAAATCCAACTTTCATTACTTTAATTCCAAAAATCAAGAATCCTATTAATATTATTGAATATAACCCATCTCATGTTGTAACTTTATACACAAATCTATTTCAAATATATTAATTAATAGGATCAAGAACTTTCTACAATATCTTATTTCATAAAAGTAGTGCGTCTTTGTTCCAAGTTGAGTTATTATGAAAACTATTTACTAACACATGAGATGGTGAGAATTTTTGATAGTAAAATGGAAGATGGTTTATGTTTGAAAATTGATTTACAAAAGCATATGAAAAAGTTGATATGAAGTTCATATATCAAATGATGGTATATATTCTCTTTCAAAAAAAATTACGATCAAATATTTAAGTTCGTTAATATCCTAAAATTTCAATTATATTGCAACAGAAACTAGTAGGATACCAAAAGTAACAGAGGTATTAGATGGATGACCCACTATCTCCAGATTTATTTGCAATAGTGATGTAATATTTTACAATACAAATGGATATGGTAGTATTAAAGAATAATATTAGTGTAATAAATAGGATTAAACCATGTATTACTCATCTAATATACATTGATGATCTAATGTTATTTATTAAGGCTAATAAATCTAATGCTATTGCTACTAAAGTATTTTTGAGAAGTTGTATAAGTATGTAGGATTGCATTTAATGAATTCAAGAGTAAAGCATACTTTAGCCAGCATTGTAAACAAAAGAAGGAAGTTATGGATAACTTACATATAAAAAAGGGATCTCTACCAATAAAATATTTTAGAGTGCCTCTCTTAGTAAATAAGATCAAAGGCTGAAAATACTTCACTAACAGATAAGACATAAGAGAAAATAAAAACATGGTCCAATAAACTACTATCCATAACAAAAAGAGTGGAGCTAATAAAGACTGTATTATGCAATCATATTATATTGGATGAAAACGCATCATATTCCAATAACTTCTATAAGTAAAATCCTAAAGCTATAAGCAAACTTTGTGTGGAGAGGAGGATATAATAAAATGAGATGTAATAAATTGTGCATACCAAAAGGAGAAGGAGGCATAGTCATTAGAAGTTTATATGAACTTAATACTACATGCCATTTAAAACATTTGTGGAAATGTATAAGTGGTGAATTTCTATGGGGTAAGATGGATTAAAACTATATTTTTAAAAAGAAGAAATCTAATGAACTCCAGTAACAAAACCTGAATCATCAAAGTGCAGAAGCAAATATTGAAGCACGGAGATTTAAGAAAAAAAACATTTGAAATTTCAAAGATGGTAAGACCATAAGCCTATGGTTTGATTCTTGATTTCACAATGAAGATTAGTGTGGGAAATACAAAACAAAGAGTTTCTCACACTATTAGAGATTGATAATGGCATCCTAATCCACATCCAACCATTTCATTTTATAATAGTCTAATTAAAAAAATACCACCGGATTAACAAGCGTAGAATGATCATTGGGAATGGAGGTGAAATAAAAATAAAACTTTTTTTAGAAGACACAAGAATTTATAAGAGGTAATTATCTAGAAGTTGAAAAGTATGAGTGTTTACGGGACAAGGTTAATCGTCCAAACATGGCTTTCTATTCCTTTTTTGTAATAATAGGAAAATTGCCAACAAAATATGAACTAAGGTAACTTGGACAATCTATCATACATCCTATGCGAGTTACATACTAAATCAGTTGAGCATTTGTTTTCTTAATGTAGTTACTCAAGTTACTTTTGAATGAAAGAAAAAAAACTAAGCATAACTAGCAGCAGTAGCATAAGTTTGAGAGAAGGGATATAATTACATAAACTAATGTTTGGACCTAAGTCACTTGAAATAGATTTGGCATAACCCTTGTTGGCAGCTATAATATACCATATACGTAAAGAAAGAAATTATAGAATACATGTGGAAAAATAACCACTGAAGAACAAAAATGGTTACTAATAGACAAAGACAACACATCTTTAGTAAATCAAGAGAAAAAACATAAGAACATTCTGAGTTTAGAATGCCTACCCAAGAGATGTACAACCACTGATAACATTAGGGAGATCGAGGAGTATCTGTAATGCCCCACATCATAAAATCACAATTATGAGATGTGGTTTGATAATCTTTTGGTGTTTCAATGGTGAGATGTGGAGACATGAATCTAAAGTTTCTCCAAAATCTACAGAGCCTCGGATCGGTCCTCTCTATGTTGAGGAATAATATAATGGGAGAGGATTTGGTGTTACTGTAATATATGTAGAGCCTCGCCCAATAATCAATCAATAGATATTACTTTATGGGTAGTTCTATTCCCACCCCGGTTATTCCTTTATTCACCCCAAGAAATACAAAATATATTTTTGGAAAAAAATACCTATTCATGAAACTGTATAACTAATATTTACCTGCATGGTTTGGGATCATGTCTAGTAGTCTTCCTACTCAATCACCAAAGATATGCATATTTTCAAACATATATATCTATAATCAAAATCATATTATTACCATGATTCAACAAAGTTAAAACCCGAGTTTAAGCATTTAAGCGAACATAACAAAATATTTTATTTTTGAGAAATTAAATTTAACAAAATATCAAAGTAAATATAACATAACATGAAATTTAGCTTTAACGAGTTTTTGGAAAAGTGTAAAGATCTTGAAAAATAAAGTAGATTAATTATCTAAGTTAAATTCAAAATATTGAGTGAAAAGAAAATTTATGCTATATCTTTTAGAAAATTTTCAAGTAAGAATCTAGAAAGAGGAACTAAATGAATCATAGAGGAAGATTTAATTATGAAGCTAAAGGGTAGTATGGTAATAAATGCGGGGTTAATAGACCTTTGTGGGGTTTACCATTTTAATTGAATTATGTTGGGGGTGTAGAGAAATAACTGGGATATTAATAGTCGTAGCCTTACTTTACAATACAGTTAGATCTGACAAAATTGAGAAGCAACTTTTATTTATCTGACGATGGTAATAGCATGGATGACGGTAAAAGCACTAAATACGGAGTTAAGAATATGAGAAGTTGCATGAATTAGAATTTATTATATTAGGAGAAAGGAGAGTGAACAAAAGCTAGGTAAAAGTAATGTTTGTGAAGAAGGAAGTAGTGGAAAAGCTTCCAGGGAAGAAGAAAAGATCGTATCCATATTTGTGGAAAAGATGATTCTCGAAATTAAGCGAGATAATATAAAGAGATAAGATGGGTAGGGTTAAGTTTATTAGTTAGCAAGCGGGTATTGTTTAACTCGATTATGCGAGCCGAACGGGCTAATTTATATGTTTTAGTCCAATCAAAGAAAATGAAAGTATGCGATATTGAAACGACTTTACACCAAATTTACATTAAGTGTGTGTAACATGTCTTAAACCAAAACAAAATTCTTGAGAAATCTTTATGTTCTTGATATTTTTGTATCCGGATATATCACCCACCAATAATGGCCATAATGCTTGATTATTCTATTCCAATTACATTCGTTTATGTAACAATCCATATTTTACGCATCGAAGAAATTGTAAAATATTTTTATTTTATTTCTGTGAGGTCGTATGATTCTATAATTTTAGGATATGACTCTTAGGGACATTTTACACGCCTATGATTTTTCCCGAATTTCTATATGACCAATTTAACCCTGAAAATTCTGTTTGGATTATAACTTTTGATAGAAGTCGAATTAGGGTCTCAAACTAGTTCCATTGTTTCAGGATGATGGTTTTCCATTTCGTAGAGTGATCATAATAAAAAAATGAACTTATGGTTTGGAAGTTATGCCTGTTTTAAGTTTAGACAACTACTGGTCAGAATTAATGTGTAATTAGTTAAGCCCATTAGTTGGCCCATTAGTCTAGTTAGAGATTACTATAAATAGGGGCTGTAGGAGTCAAATTAGAAAATTTCCTTTTCATTCCAAATCAGGCCTAAACCCTAATTAACCCTAGATCCATTCTAATTCATCCAAACTGCTCTCTAAATCAAACTAGATTGTGGATTAGAAATTAGATCCTCGATTAGAAGCAAGAGATCACCAAATTGGTTGATTAGAAGTGCTCTTCATTGCTGTTTGGATTGGATCTAAATTCAAATTAGTTGAATTTTGTAATTGGTGAGTGGTTTATGACTTCTCACTATCCTATGCATGTTTATGTATATAATTATAGGTTTTAACATGGCTTTTAATCTAAAAATACTTTTCTAACTTTAAATAACATGTTAACACATGTTAGGGCCTAAATCAATGACATATAGCAAGATGCTTTATAAATTTCCTTGTGATTTATCTTATTTATACCCATATGATCATTGATTGCTTGGATTTGGATTCGAATTTGTTTGATTGCAATAATTTCATGTATTGCCTATGTGATTGGATTGAATGCATGTTATTCTATGTCTGTATGTTGTGCTTCGATGTTGTTTATTAGTGTTTTGGATGCATAAGAAGATATGATGAATTGGTTAAATCGGAGGCAATGTTGGTCGGAATTGGATGAAACTTGAAGGGGAGGCTTTGGAGCAAACCAGGAGCCTACATGATAAGTCGCACCTTATTTGGAGTTGAAGGTAAGACTTAGTACTGAGTTATCCTTGAGAGTCGGCACCGAGTTATGGTGGATGGCCATTGGTCGGTCATTAGCATGGGCAAGTAGAACATAGCTAATGAGGTGTTCTAAAGCAAGGATGCAAGAGGTTTGGCTATGGGTTGAGGGTACCATCGAGTTATCTCTAGAACTTGGAAGAAGAGCTTTAGATTGGTGATGATTTATCATGGATGGATGGGTCGGGGTCCAAGGCACTGCAAGAAGCGAACTAGAGGCATGGAAGAAGAATTAGCCATTGGTTGGATAAGTGTATAATTTGGCGCCAGTTATACCTATAACTCGGTATCGTGTTATCATGGTATAGAGTATGGAGTTGGAACTTCTAAGGACTGTTGTTGAGGTTCTGTAGGTTATGCTGGAGGTGTTGGCTCATTTGCATCGGGGTTGGATGGCGATGTAACGACATGATGAAAAGCTAGAATCTTCGGATGTTGGCTCATGTTGGGAGTAGGTTCCGAAGATGGCGGCTTGGTAATATAAGGAGCCATAGGATCGGGGAATGTGGAACGGTTCCTCATGAATAATGGAAACCATATTGAGCAAGAAGGACTCGGTGTCCAAAAGGAGCAAAGGAGGGCTTGGATGAGTACGTGCTAAGGAATTATTGATGAACGAAGTATTTTCATGTGTACTCAAAGCAGGGGTATTATAAGTGGGGACGCCCAGGGGTCAATTAAGGGGACTATATACCCTGGACTAGTGGCTTTGGGTCTAGTGTCCAACTTTGGGCTACGAGACATGTATCGAGCTTTAGGCTGCATGATAGAGAGTACATCGAAAACCGGGACTTCCATTAGTTCCTAGTAGTAAATATGCCACACGAGTTATCATATTTTCAAGGCACACAGATGAGTGATAATGGTATTGCTTAATGGATTCAATGGTTGCTTTGCTTTCTTCATTTAGTGGACTATCACTCGTGAATATCATTGGGAGTAGTACTGGAGATAGGGATATCTAAACATCCATGGTTGTATATTGTATGGTACCTTTATGGTATTGTAGAGTAGCATATTATGGTGTTATGTGCTAACTCTTTGGTTGCAGAGACAGATCAGGTATGGCTCGTGTACTGTTGTTCCTTACCATATTTACCTATATAGTATTTTGAGATTCTTTTACTGCTTTGTCTAACCCAAGGTTTTATACTTTGCTTCTTATTATCTTGGGTACTTTTAAATGAGTAGACTAGATAAAAGGTCTAGGTGACATAGTAGCCATTCAAAGGACGAGCTGGATGAAGCTATCTCGCATTATATACTTATATGGATTTTACACTTATTCTGCTGTGCAGCACCGAGGAGCCTTAGCAGTGACTGCTTATACTTGCATTTGAGACAGTTATTGAGTTTGTTTTCATTGTATAAACTCCATGACATTTGATGTATAACTCTATGGATCTATACTCCGGTGATTTGTTCACATAGATATTACTATCTCTTATGTTATATCTGTGATATTATATTTTGTCCATGCGCCGCGAGATATTATAGGATATATGTTGTGTTTGTTATTATTCTTTTAGATGATCATCCTATATCGGCCGGGCACAACTGCAGCGCACTATTTTGTTATTATATATACCGGTGGTATATCAGAGCTTTGGTTACGTGATTAACCTAGGTTGATACCGCGATCCAGTAGAGTTAAGAAATGAGTTATCGCCTTAGACTGGTTCTTGAGTGTGTGTGCGTATACGAGAGAGTGCATACTTGTTATAAGTTTGGTTTTCAAAACTATATAGTAATATAATATATAATATAAGTAGCATGCACATGAGCAGTATAGATATAGTTTTCTTTATGAGAGACTGATCATTCTTATTACAGATAAACGTGAGCCGGCATATAAGGAACTCTGTGAGGAATTCTGCTTCTGGAGTGGAGGAGGGAGCGGGATCAGGAGCTGCTAAGCCTAATTTCCAAGCCATGTTCAATGCTATGATGGCAAATATAATGAGGAATGCTCTTGTAGTGGGAATGGGTAGAGGTACTCCCGTGCAAGCACCTAGGACTGATTTTGCTAAGTTAAGCAATGATTACTCTACTCTTGGAGGAAAGCCATTCCATAGGAAAGAGTTAGCCATAGAAGTGTAAGATTGGTTGGACACTTGTGAACGCATCTTTGGTGATATGGAGGTAGAAGATGCTATGAAGAGAAAGTTGGCTTCGAGACAGCTTCAGACCGAGCTATGAATTAGTCGAATGCTGTTACTATTACTACTCCAGGAGACCAATTTTCTTAGGATCAGTTTAAGATGAGGTTTGAGGAGAAGTTCATTTCGGCTGTTGAGATGTTGGTGTAGTTTAGCAAACTTGCTGATCTTAAGCAGAGAGAGAAGATAGTTTTTGAATATGCTGTAGAATTTAATGCTTTTTCTAAGTATGGGATGTCATTCATCGACACTCCTGTGAGGAAGAATGAGAAGTTCATCATAGGATTAGACGACTATCTAGGAGAGAAGCTAGTGGACCATATTGATGAGCCGTTTGAAAAGATGGTAGAGAAGGCGCTTCGCCGTGAGTATCTATACCCTAAGGCTAGGATTGCTATTGTTGTTTATGCTGAGAAGGAGGAGCCAATGCCGCAGCAAGTTGGTGAAGGCAAGAAGAAGTGGAATGGAAAGCGGAAGTAGTCCCAGGAAAAAGGTGGTAAGAAGAAGGGTAAACGGGAACCTGTTTGTTTTTTGTGCAAAGAGAAAGGCCATTTTATCAAAGATTGCAAAGTCAGCAACAACAAGAAGTGCTACAACTATGATAAGCCTAGGCATTTGAAAAAGGATTGTCCTGAATCAGTGAAGGATAAGAAGGTTGTGAAGGCATATGCTTTGGATGCAGTCCTGATTCATCAAGTGCTACCTCGGCGGAGGAGAAGGGAAAATGGGTCGTCATTCAAGGTATGTTTTCTATTGGTGTTGTTCTTGTTCAAGTTTTGTTTGATACCGGGGCTTCACATTCATTCATATGTAGTGACCAAGTAGACAGATGGGGATTGTGACCCATGATAGTAGACGGGCCTTGATCGTAACAAACCCTATTGGAGGCTCCACTAAACTGTGCATGGTTTGCAGTGGTTTAGTCTTATCAATTCATGGATGTTCTTTTGTTTGTGATCGCTTTGTTTTGAATTTTTTTGGGTTCGAGGTTATCATGGGAATGGACTGGCTAAAGAGGTATGTGGCTATAATGGATTGCGAGAAGCTATTGGTGACAATCAGAGATGTGGATGGGGAACGATAGCAAATAGCTGCCTACCAGAGGATGAGGTGATGGTTAGCTTTCTATATTTTCTTGGGGTTCCACGAGAGGGGTTGTCATCTATGCTGATTGCTAGCGCCTATCTGGATGTCTTTGAGGAAGTGACTGGATTGTTGTCGCATAGGGATATCGAGTTTTAGATTGACTTAGTGAAGGAAGCCAGACCTATAGTTATGCCTTTGAAGCATATGGCATGTTACAGAGAGCAGATGGAATTAGAAGTGCAAGTAAATGACCTATTGAGGAAAGGGTTCATTCGAAGAAGCATATCCAAGTGGAGGTGCACGAGTGGTATTCACGACTAAGACGAATGGCTCATTGAGGTTGTGTGTGTATTATCGTGAGCTGAATAAAGTGACAAAGAATAACAGTATCTACTCCCATGTATAGATGACACGTTTGATTAGCTGCACGGTGCGAAGGTGTTTTCTCAAATGGATTTAGTAATGGGATTTCACCAGCTTAGAGTAGCGAAAGAGAGTGTGCCTATTACTATGTTCCATATGCCGTCAGGTTTTTATAATGGTTGGTGATGCCATTCGAGTTGACCAACACTCCGACATATTTTGTGGATCTCATGAATCGGGTTTTCAGAGACCAGTTAAATAAGTTTGTGCTGATGTTCATGGATGATATCCTAATCTACTCCATAACTGAAGAGGAGCATAAGACATACTTGAGGATTATGCTAGAAATATTGAGGAAGCATAAGTTGAGAGCGAAGTTCTCGAAGTGTCACTTCGGGAGAGAAGAAGTGAGGTTCTTGGGTCATGTTGTTTCAGAATATGGTATGGCAATGGATCCTGCGAAGGTGGTAGCAGTTCAAGATTGGAATCAGCCCAAGAATACTACATATGTGAGGAGTTTCTTGGGATTGGTGGGATACTATAAATGCTTCATAAAGGACTTCTCAAAGATAGTAGTACCGTTGACCAATTCGATGAAGAAGAATCAGACTTTTGTATGGGACGCAAAGTGTGAGCTTGTATTTGTGAGTTTGAAAGAGAGGTTGATGAGTGCACTAGTGTTGACCATTCCAAGTGGAAATGAAGAGTTAACAATATACACTAACGTCTGTGGTATTGGATTGGATGTGGTGTTGATGCATAAGGAAAGAGTCGTTGCTTATACCAGTCGACAGCTAAAGCCGCATGAAAGAAATTATCCGACTCATAATTTAGAGTTAGCGGCGATTGTTTTTACTTTAAAGATGTGGAGGTACTATTTGTTAGGAGAGAGATTTGAGCTGTTTACGGACCACAAATCCTTAAAGTTCCTTTCTCTCAAAAGGATATCAACCTACATCAGCAATGGTGGTTAGAGTTCTTGGCCTCCTTTTTGGTATTTCCTACACACTGGGTAGTGGAAATGCAGTCTTCGATGCATTAAGCAGAATTCATGCTGGGTTGGGAGTAATGTTCTTGGAATGGAAGTAGATAGAGTATATTGATGGATTTGATTTTAGGTCTCACTGTGAGCTAGAATCTGAAATGTTGGAAAGCTTATTAATTAGACCTACTCTAATTGAAAGGATCGGTACTAGTTAGAAGTAAGATGCTAGGCTAGTGGAGATCATAGCGAAAATAGAGGAAGGACTAGAATCTGATGACATAAAGCAATACGAACTCGACTGAGAAAGTTGGCTTTGTAAAGATGGGAGGATGTTTGTTCTCAATGTTGATGGATTGCGAGATGAAGTACTAGGAGAGTGTCATCATTCCATATAGACTATTCATCCTAGCAGTAACAAGCTGTATAGAGATATGAAGCGAACTTACTACTGGGAAGGCATGGAAAGGGATGTTGGGGGCATTCATCTCTAAGTTAATGAGCTGCCAATTGGTGAAGGCAGAGTGGAAGAAACTTAGTGGATTATTGCAACCGCTAGATATTCCTGAGTGAAAACGGGAGCAAGTATTAATGTATTTTACAGATGGACTACCGAGGAATCGAGTACGTCACGATGGAATTTGGGTCATAGTAGATCGGTTGACCAAGAGTGTGAGATTTATACCCATCAAGTCTAGTAGAACGACACCCAAGCTGGCAGAGTTATATGTGAAATGGATAGTACAATTTCACGGTGTGCCAAAGAGCATTGTGAGCGATCGAGACCAATTGTTCACTAGTGAGTTTTGGAAAAACTTATAAGAGGCATTAGGAACTGAGCTGAATCTTAGTATGGCTTATGACACAAAAACGGATAGGCAGACCGAGAGAGTAAATCATATGTTAAAAGATCTATTGGGAGCATGCATTATAGATTTTGGAGGATCATGGGATGATCATTTGCATTTGGTGGAGTTTGCATACAACAATAGTTATCAGTCGAGTATTGGTATGGCACCGTTTGAAGCATTGTATGGCCGACTATGTAACGCTCCTTCATGTTGGTGGGAAGCAGGCAAGAAACCGATACTTATTCTAGAAATGATTAGCGAGACATCGGAGAAGATTGAGGTCATTTGGCGAGGAATGAAAGTTGCTTAGGATCGATAGAAAAGCAGTGCTGATAAGAGAAGAAGCGATTTGAACTTTTCTGTCCAAGATATTGTATTTGTGAAGGTTTCTCCTCTGAAGAATGTAGTTCGATTCGATAGAAAGGGGAAGTTGGCACCGAGATTCGTAGGTCTTTTTCGATAATTGAGAGAATAGAGAAGCTAGCATATAGGGTTGACTTAACTTAGAAGATAGTGGGTGTGAACAACGTTTTTCATGTCTGTTATCTACGGAAGTTTGTGCACAACTCAAGCATGATAATTACATCGGATCAGCTAGAAGATGATGAGGTAGAACAAGAAGTTAAGGTACAATGGAGCAGAAGTGATGATGATTGTACATGGTAGACAGAGGAGAGCATGAGGAATAAGCGTCCAGAGCTCTTTGAATAGTAAGACCCAACATTTATCGTATCTACTTTTGCCATTGTACATTATATTAAATAGAGCAGTATCCCTCATGCTAGGATATATCACATATACTATTGATTGCATGGCTGCTTGTTTAAGATGTTTGATGGTTACTTATGATTGCTAGGCATGAAAGATAACAATGGTTGTTTAGGCTTGTTTGGGGATTTCGGGAGCAAAATTCTTAAAGGAGGGGAGAACGTAAGGACCCATATTTTATGTATCGGAGGATCGTAAAATATTTTTATTTTATTTATATGAGATTGTATGATTCTATAATTTTGGAATATGAGTCTTAGGGACATTTTACACACCTATAATTTTTTCGAATTTATATGTGACCATTTTGACCCTGAAAATCTTGTTTAGGTTATAACTTTTAATAGAAGTCGAATTAGGGTCTCAAACTAGTTCCATTATATCAAGATGATTGTTTCCCATTTTTTCGAGTGGTCATAATAGAAAAGTGGACTTATGGTTAGGATGTTATATCCGTTTTAAGTTTAGACAACCGTATGTCAGAATTAGTGTGTAATTAGTTAAGCCCATTAGTTGGCCCATTAATCTAAGTAGAGATTATGATAAATAGGGGCTGTAGGAATCAAACTATAACTTTTCCCTCTCATTCCAAATCAGGTCTAAACCCTAATTAGCCCTAGATTCATCCTAATTCATCCAAATTTCTCTCTAAATCAAACAAGATCTTTAAGGTGTAATTTCATATCCAATTTTTATATATGTCCCATCCCCTAATCGCTGATATTTTTGAAATTTCAATTAAATGTTTGTATGATTTTCATTCAATAAGTGAAATTAGAATGCAAATCTTTTTTGATTCAAATTATAAACCATCGCAATTGCAAATGAACAAATATCTTTATACAAACAAATTTTGAATTTTGCAATAACGTTACATGTAAGTTTAGATTTAAATTTATTCCATTTAAAATTAGTTTCAAAATAATTTATTTATTTAATATAAACATATTTATTTACTTGTTAAAAAATTAAGATTCTATGAATTGTTGGAAAAGGGAAATTTTATCCGTTTAATATGCATATAAATTAATTTCAAATCTATGAATTGCTGGATAAAATGAAATTCTATAATTATGTAAATATTTATATATATATATATATATATGTATATATTGAAAGTCTATATGAGTGGATCGTCTAGATTATATGCAAGTATAAACAGTCTATAAACGATAGTAGCAAAGTAAATAAAAATAATCACACCGGTATTTTATACTGGTTCGGACCTCCCGTCCTACGTCCAGTCCCGAAGCTCCTCTTCGGAATTTCCTTTCAACTAACCCTTGCTTAACCCGGAGGAACAGGTTTACAATAGCAGAGTTTCTTTGTCAAGAATGTGTTCTGTAACACGGATGTTGACTATTGAGTACAAAAGTGCTTCCAATATATATTGATCTAGAGAATATCTGAATGAGGAGTTCTGTATATATGGAAGGGTTGATTACAGGTAGTTGATTGCTTATAGATCAGGAATAAATCAGAGTACACGAGATAAGAGTATAAGTAAATCAGGTTGTTATCTTCTCTTGAATTCCTGATGCTATTTATAGTGATGAAGAGTTTTCTTGTATAGTTGCATCTGTTGTAATCTCCGTAAAGTCGCTTCTGATGGTGATGAAGAGTTGCGACAAAGAGAAGTGGATGTGTCTTTTCGAATGTGACAGTTGAGCTTTGAAAATGCACAGTCGAGTCTTGAATCAGACATCTGGAAAGTAACCTCAGATGTCTGGTCTTCATATCTATTATAAGCCTGTATACTTTTCAGACGTCTGACGTTGGTAACCAGACGTCTGATTGCTTCTGAATTATGAACCAGAGGAATCATTCAGACGTTTGACGTTGGTAACCAGACGTCTGATTGCTTCTGAACTATGAACCAGAGGAATCATTTAGACGTCTGGCTTGTGCTCTCAGACGTCTGAAAGTGTGCATGTTGCTTCATCTTGTGCATGTCCTATTTCTCTTCAATCTCTTCTGATTTGACGTCTTTTGATTCTTGCCTTGAGTGTTGCTTTAGTCTCTTTGGTGACGTTACTCTATCAACTATCTGTAAATATAGATATATATGGACATTCGATTTCCATTGTATAGTTGTTATCATCGAAACCATAGACTTGATTTCCTAACAATCTCCCCCTTTTTGATGATGACAACTATTCAATGTACTTATATATATATTTCAAATCTCCCCCTGAATATGTGCTTAGTTTTGTTGATAAGATTATATATATATATTTCTGCCCCTTTGACATTATCAAAAAGAATATATAATAGTTCAAGTCAAAAGAAAAATTTGCATTAATAATAAGAAGGAGATATATGATGGAGATATCAATGCTTAGACAAGATCTTGAAGTGAACAAATTCCTAAACTTCGTCTGAGTTTTATGAAAGTTTGTTCGTTTAATGGTTTGGTAAATATGTCGGCTACTTGATTTTCGGTACTTACATATTCTAAAGATATAGTTCCTTTTTCAACATGGTCTCGTAAGAAATGATGTCGTATATCTATATGTTTTGTGCGTGAGTGATTTACAGGATTTTTTGACAAATTTATAGCACTTGTGTTGTCACAATATATTGGAGAATTTTTTATGATTTTACCAAAATCCATTAATGTTTGTTGCATGTATATAACTTGCGCACATGCTAGAGCTGCGGAAATGTATTCAGCTTCACAAGTAGATAAAGAAACACAATTTTGCTTTTTACTAAACCACGAAACTAACGATTGTCCGATAAAATGACATGTTCCACTAGTACTTTTACGGTCTGTTCTACAACCACCAAAATCCGCATCGCTATATGAATCAAGTTCAAAATGTGATCCTTTAGGATAAAACAAACCATAATCTTTAGTACTAGATAAATAACGTAAAATGCGCTTAACAGATCGTAGATGAGATTCTTTTGGTTTGGCTTGAAATCGGGCACAAAGACATACACTCATCATAATATCTGGACGACTAGCTGTTAAATATAGTAAAGAACCAATCATACTTCGATATAACTTTTCATCAAAATCTTTTCCATTTTCATCTTTTTCTAAGTGAATAGTGGTACTCATTGGTGTTGGTTTGCTTGAAGTTTTATCCATTTTAAATCGATGTAATAAATCGTTACAATATTTTTCTTGGTGAATAAAAATTCCATTTTCTAGTTGTTTTATTTGTAATCCTAAGAAGAAATTTAATTCTCCCATGTGTGACATTTCAAATTCATTTGTCATAATATTTGAAAAATCATTACATAGTTTTTCGTTGGTCGAACCAAAGATGATATCATCAACATAAATTTGTACAACTAAAATATCGTCATCTTCTCTTTTAATAAATAAAGTTGTATCTATTTTTCCTATATGGAAACCAGATGTTATTAGGTGATTTTTAAGACGTTCGTACCATGCACGAGGTGCTTGTTTTAATCCATATAGTGCTTTATGTAATTCAAAAACATGATCGGGATAATTTTCATGAACAAAAAGCGGTGGTTGTTCAACATATACATTTTCTTTGATAAAACCATTCAAAAGGGCACTTTTGACATCCATTTGGAATAGTTTAAAATTGTTATGAGTTGCAAAGGAAAGTAAAGTACGAATGGCTTCTAATCTTGCTACCGGTGCAAAAGTTTCATCATAATCTATGCCTTCTTCTTGATTGTAGCCCTGAGCAACTAGTCGTGCTTTATTTCTAACAATATTTCCATTTTCGTCCGCCTTGTTTTTAAATATCCATTTTGTTCCTATTACTGATTGATCTTCAGGTCTTGGTACTAATTCCCATACATTATTACGTTCAAATTGATGTAGTTCCTCTTGCATAGCCATTATCCAAAAATTATCATTTGAGGCTTCTTTATAATTCTTTGGTTCAAAGTTTGATACAAACGCTATATGGCTTATTTGATTTAGTTGATTTCTAGTAACTCTTGAATTAAGATCTCCAATAATATTATCTATTGGATGATTCTTAAGGATCCTAGGAGATGATAAAATAGTGTTATTTTGTATATTGGCTTCATTATTACTAGAATTTGTTGAGTTTGTTGGTGGAATAATTTCTTCTTCATCATTAGTTTGTTGTTTGAAAGGGTTTTCGTCAAACGAGACATGTAGACTCTCTTCTATAGTATTATTCTTTTTATTAAAAATTTTATATGCCTTGCTACGATCTGAATATCCAACAAAGATACCTTCATCGGCTTTTGGATCAAATTTTTCAAATTTGTCTTTTGTATTTAATATAAAACATTTTGAGCCAAAAGTTTTAAAGTATGATACTTTAGGTTTTTTACCAAAAAATATTTCAAAACAAGTTTGTTTAGTCATTGGGCGAATAGTTACTCGATTCAATACATAACAGGATGTAGCAATAGCTTCGGCCCAAAAGTGTTTTGGTAATCCGCTACTATTTAATAATGTTCGTGCGCACTCTTGTAATGTACGATTTTTTCTTTCTACGAAACCATTTTGTTGGGGTGTACGAGGAAAAGAAAAATTATGAGTTATTCCCTTTTTATTGCAAAAATTTGAAAAAAAAATCGTTTTCGAATTCTCCTCCATGATCGCTTCTAATATTTTTTATTTTTAAATTCATTTGAGTTTTAATCCGTTTTGCAAATATTTTAAACATACCAAAAGTATCGCTTTTATGTTTTAGAAATAAAGTCCGTGTATATCTTGAGAAATCATCGACTATTACAAAAACATATTTGTTATGATTAATAGATCTTACTTGTGTTGGACCAAATAAATCTAAATGTAATAATTCTAATGGTTGTTTTGTAGAAATATTATTTTTAGATTTAAACGAGCTTTTCTTTAGTTTACCAATTTGACAATCATCGCATAAATTTTCTACTTTGTAACTCATTTTAGGTAACCCTCTTACTAACTCATATTTAGCTAACTTATTAATATTTTTAAAATTAATATGACAAAATCGTTTATGCCACAACCATGGATCATCATGTTTGGCAGTTAAGCATAAGCTTGAATCTTTATTAATATTCATGTTTAATATATAAATATTTTTGTTTCTAACACCTTCAAAAATGAGTTGTTTGTTATTATCTAAAATGTTACATCTATCTTTTTCAAAGTTTATTTGAAAACCTTTATCACATAATTGACTAATGCTTAATAAGTTGTGTTTCAAATTTTCTACTAGTAAAACATTAGTAATAATAGGAGAGTTAGATATATCAGAATTAATGACTTCTCCAATGCCTATGACAAATCCCTTTGAATTGTCCCCAAATGTTACCGTTCCACCATCGATGTATGTTATATTTGATAACATTTCTGAATTTCCAGTCATATGTTTGGAGCAACCGCTATCTAGTATCCATTTCTCCTTATTTTTTATTTTGGGTACCTACAAGATAAAAAATATTTTAATTGGTACCCACATATTTGATAAGGGTCCTAATTGTTAGAGGGAGGTAGCCATACCCAAGATGGTTTGGTACCTTTATAAATATAATTTTTATTATAAACTACATTTTCTAAGTAATCATTGATATGCTTTTGTCTAATCAATTTATTATTTGTTTTAGGAACCCAAATTTTCATATTTTTGGTATTCAATTTTTGTTTAGATAAACTTCTAGTTTTTATATAACTAATATTTTTAGCATTATTTTCTTTTTGTTTAGAACATTTTTCAAATCCTATTCCATTTCTATTACCTGATGGTTTTGATGTTTTGATAAGATTTTCCAAATCTTGTTTTCCTTTGTTGAATTTTGACACATTATTGGTAATTTTATCTAACTTTTCTTTTAATTCTCTATTTTCTGTTTTCAATAATTCAATATCCTTTTTAAAATCAACATTTTCTTTTAGCAAATTTTCTTTTTCTAGAGTAATGTTCTCACTTTCTATCACATTATCTCTTAATTTTTCTTGAGATATTTCAAGTTCTTCTTCTAAAATAGTTTTTTCATCTTTCAACATTCCCACTTCAAGTTCTAATCTATTTACTTTTACTATATATTCTTTGTTCAATTTTTTTATTTGTCTAAATTTATCATCTAATTCTATGCTCAGTTCAAGTAATTCTTCATAGCTAAGTTCCGGACATACCTCATCTTTTTGTGCCATAAAACACACATTAGCTTGTTCTCCGTCACTATCGCTATCACTTTCTGAAGATGAAGAATCAGAATCATCCCACGTTACCTTGAAAGCTTTCTTCTTTTTGAGTTTTTCAAATTTGCTCTTCTTTTTATCATTGTTAAGTTTTGGGCAATCCTTCTTCATGTGTCCGTATTGATCACATTCATAACACTTAATTTGAGATAGATTTGTTGAGTTGGTTTTTCCTTCTTTTTGAAACTTGGTCATCTTTCTAAATTTCTTGAATCTATTGTAGTTTTTGGCAATGAATACTATCTCATTTTCATCTAAATCTGAGTCATCATTCTTTATTGATGGAAATGCTATGTTCTTTGTCTATGAATTTAATTCTTTATGTGCCTGCAAATTAGCGTCATAGGACATCAAATTTCCTACCAACTCTTCAACTTTGAGAGTAGAGAGATCATTAGCTTCTTCAATAGCTAATACTTTTCTTTCCCAATCAGGTGTTAAAGAGTTGAGTTGTAACAACCGGGATTTTTGTAATTTCAATTATCGTCAAAATGACGATTTAAATCAGTTGTTAATGGTTATTGGAATTCAAATCGAATTTGAAATGTGAAAATTGTTTGATTGCAATTGAGATTTATTCGGGTTAAAATTGATTGGGATTTTAATCAGTTGGTTAATTGCTAGTGCAGTTTTGAATCGATTCGGAATCCTTTTTGTATAAGTTTGTTATCGTCACTAGACGATTGAAATTGATAACAAATTACTATCATAAATTTTGATCGAACTGAAATCCTTTTAAGTCGTAAAATTCTCTAATAAAACGTTAAGTAAGTGTTGAAGGGCTTTAACTTATAATCTCAGCCCACATCTTCAAAATACTGTGATATCTATCAAAGAAAACCCATTCCCTCTTTCGTTGATTCGATTCACTTTCGCAACCCTAAACCTAATCAAAGAAACGAGAATGGCGGCTCTCTCGTTCGTCTTCTCCAGCAAAGAAAAAGGGAAGCCGCGTCTTCTCGCTCGTCTTCTCAACGAAACGAGGGCATGGAAATCGAAGAGGATAGAAGGCGTTCACTCTCAGTTTCGTTCGTCCCCTCGAATTCAACTCGGTCGCCTTGCTTTTGTGAAGCCGCCTCGGAGATGCTTTCGACTTCTTCTTCTTTAGTCGAATTCGTGGGAAAAAGGTGAGTAATCGTATTACTCACATCTAGTTCACTCTTCGTATGATGCTTCAGTAATTTGAGTTAGATTCGATCTGGTTTTATCTTGGCCCTTTTGTTTTCACCTGATATTGGTAATCGATGTTGCTTGGAATTTACTGCTTCGTGAATTTCTCGTTTTGATTTGTTCGACTCACGACTTGTTTTCGTGATTTCCTTGGCTTACTTTGATTTTGTTCAATTGCTTTGCTGTGATGATGATTCCCTGGTTTACTTGTTCGAATTTCTGGCAATTGATTTGTGTTGACTTCGGTCTTGTTTTTGAGTATGGGGTTCTATGACTTCGGCCATTATGTCTTTACTCGTGGTAGCATTTGTTGATGATTTTGATCTGCTCGACCTCCTTGGTCATTTTCCTTGCACCATTTGAATGTTGGCTTCACTGCATGGTTTGGTCAGTTTGTACATGAACTGTTTTGGTCTCATTTCCATGTAGATAGCATTTGGGTTTCACGACCTGATGTACCTGATATAATTGTATAGCTCCACTTGAAAGTGCACTGCCTATGTTGTCCTATTGTATTGCACTTGTTCATGCATTCGACATTTCCATGCTATTCACTGTTTGCATGGTAGTTGCATTGTTCTGGTTTTTGACTAGCATGAATAAGCACTGCTCTCACTATCGTATAGTCTGCATTGCTTGCTTGCATTGAAGTTGTAGGGTCCTCTGGTCTGTTAGTGTTGTTGTGTGATTACCACTATTATCAGTTGCATTTACTTAATGCATTGCTGGTGGTCTCTAGTCTCTGTATCTCCATTTTGCATTCTGATTTCATTGAAAATGTTTACTCTGTAGTCTGCACCTCATTTTCATTGTAGTGGTTGCACTTGTGATCGGTTTCAGTTGTATTAACAATGTTGTTACTGATGTTGTAATATTAAGGTTGCTCTGATATTGTCCTGTCCACTTGACTTCGGTCACTTGATCTTTTTATGAAATTTCAGGTCTTCGACCTGACCTTGATTGTGTAATATTACTGGTGATATTTCGTTGATATAGATATATATGTGCATACATGTATTCTTGTATTTGCATTTGCTTGTTGTTGTTTCTGGTTCATCTGTGTACTTCACCGAGCATTACTGCTTCCTCTGACCTTTTGTTCAGTGTTGCATCTGCACATTCACTATCCTCATGAACTTGTTCCGTAAGTGATGTACTGATGCACTTTGAACCTGATTTGGGTATTCATCCCTTACCTGTTGCATTTACAAGGTTTTGACATTCATGTCTGCACTCTCTCTCTTGATAGTTGCTTGTGAGATGCATCCCTTGAGTACTTGTCTGTTTCATGCTTTGATCACTGGTTGCAATTCATTTGGTTCAGTCTTGTACCACCTACTGTTCACTTGAATTGTGATTCTTGATGTCGTACCGAGTTGAGTTAATGTAGTCATCACTTTTGTACATGTACTCTGCTCTGGCCTGGTTTCTCCATTTAGTCTTGCTGCAGTTGCTAGTTTGAGTTTTGTTGCCTCTTGCACATGCTCTTTGATATTGGTTGAACTTGTTTCACTTGCTGCCACTGTCTTCTTTGTAGTTGCATTCTGCCCTTGTCTTTGCAACTGTTTGCTACTATAGCTTCATCGTGGTGGTGGCTTCGTATTCGCTTATGTCTGCATTCGCATGCGCTTTGCAGTTTTTCCCCCTATTGGGATTTGTTCTTGAATCCACTTGAGTTGAACCCGATTTAGGGGTTTGACCTTGTGATCACTTGTGACTTTCATTGAGCTTTTGTGTATCTCCTGTGATAGTGGCGAGGCAGTACACGCGTGCGTGTACTGCAGCCCTATCAGATTTGACAGTTTTAAATTGATTTAGTCGATTTGATAAATTGTTTATTTATCTCTGTTGATGATTTAAATCTGCTGATTTTTGTTAAACACTGTTAAGTGTTATATTGACCGTTATCCGGTTTCTTTGTTTAAAGAATCGGATAGACGGGAATTATTGTGACTGTCGTCTATTTAAATTATTACTGCCTATATGCACTAATAAACTGGTTTGAATTAGACTGACCTGGGTATTATTTTCTTTTGAATGTAATACTCGGATCAGACCCGAGTTATTTCAGGATGTGGATTTTCTTCTTTGAGTTGCTGTTCAGGATGTGAAGACTTTTCACATCTTCTGAAGTTGTCAGAGTCATTTTGTAGTAGTCGTGTCATTGTATAGAATGATATGTATTCATGTATATTAGTCGATAATGTACTTGTATATATAACTTCTAGAGTCGACAGTTGTAGTTGTATCATATGTATAGTGTCAACTATGTATTAACTGACATCAGTTATATATATCTGAGACTTTTGTTTTATCTGTGTTCCGCATTTATATTATCTGTGTTATTGTTATATCTAATGTCCTAAACTATTATGAACCGTCGTAGTTCGTTTTATACTAGTATTGGGTGTGTCGATGGGAGTAAATAAATAATAGAAGAAAAATAAAAAGAATGTACCACTCCTATCGAGATAACCAATGTTAGTGTAAGCCCAATTACGGATGGTCGCTCCCATCCAGCCTTATTCTTCGTAATAATAGACAGTATTTCCTTTAATACTCTTTGTTATTATGAGCATAGAGGTGGGGCGTCACAGTTGGTATCAGAGCTTGGGGTTTATGGACATAATATAAAACATAACTTGGATGGAACATATGTTACAAC
Organism: Allium fistulosum; assembly: GCA_030737815.1. NCBI lineage: Eukaryota > Viridiplantae > Streptophyta > Magnoliopsida > Asparagales > Amaryllidaceae > Allium > Allium fistulosum. The sequence goes on from CM060902.1 coordinate 246,293,820, forward strand.
TATTAGTCGACGTTTTATTTGTGATTTGAGTCAAAACTAAAGTTTTGAAATTTTGATGAAATTTTTAAATATCGTTATTTAAAAATAAAAGTGGAATTGTGTTTTGTTGTTTGGATGAAATTGTGTTCTGATGATTTGATTGATTTGTGTTCTATTTATCAGAGTGCGCAGCGGAAACAGTGAAACTGTCTTCGCTGAGTACAACTGATAATCTTTTTGATTTAAAAATCAAAATACGAAATTGATATGAATTTCATTTGTTGTTTACATAGCTGTAATTATTTTGTTTCTTTGAGAATTTCGAATCCGAATTGAGGATTCGAAGAAATTGCAGATATGTGATTTTGTTGAAATTTCCGCTGGCTTTCTTTTGTACTAATCATCTAGTGATTAGATTTTTGCTGTTTTGAATTATCTTCATTGAAGATACATTTGAATGATTTCTTTGTTCATTTTGTAGTACGTGCAAAAATTTGAATTGCACGTTATTGCATTTATTTTACGTTGAACCGATGCTTGGTTATGATACGTATTTTGTTGCCGTTATTTTTATAACGGACTTTTTACACCAATGCTGAATTTTTGAGGCACGGTGTTTTGTTGACAATTTTAATAAATGAAAATTCACTGATGTCACATTTTGATGTGAATCCTTTGATGAGATATTTGATGTTTTAAAATTTCTGTCGCTTTGACTTCAGTAACAACCAAATTTTTAAAAGTGGATTTTCAAGCGGTATTTCCGCAAAACTGATGTGTAACCGTTTTTACGGTATTTTGAGAAGTACGATTTCCTTACCGAAATTGTTACTGATTTGCTGTTTTAATCACGTGATTGGAAAATTGTTTTATAAAATTTTAGCAGTTTGCGTTTTCAAAAGAATGAGGAAGCGACTTAAACGATTCAGCAAAATCGAGGATTATGACCCCTTTCTTTTACTGTTTCGCTTAACTCCGGACTTGTTCAGTTGAGAATGCGAATTGTTATTTTTACAAAATAAATAAAATTGTTTTCAGAAATTTAACAGTTTACGCTTTCAAAAGAATGAGGAAGCGATTTAAACGTTTCAGCAAAATCGAGGACTATGACCCCTTTCTTTTACTGTTTCGCTTAACTCCGGACTTGTTCAGTTGAGAATGCGAATTGTTATTTTTACAAAATAAATAAAATTGTTTTGAGAAATTTAACAGTTTACGCTTTCAAAAGAATGAGAAAGCGATTTAAACGTTTCAGCAAAATCGAGGACTATGACCCCTTTCTTTTACTGATTCGCTTAATTCCGGACTTGTCCGTTTGAGAATGTAAAGTGTATTTTTACAAAATACACAATTTTGCACTTTCAAGGAAACGATGAAGTGATTTAAACGATTTAGCAAAAGTGCGGAGTATGGAACCACACTTTTACTATTTCGGTTAATTCCGGACTCGTTAATTGAAATATTTGATGATTTTCGTGTGCTTTCGAGCCACTATGAGGACCTTCGGGTCATTTGTTGGGCTTTCGGGCCACTCTGCGGACCTTCGGGTCATTTGTTGGGCTTTCGGGCCATCTGCGGACCTTCGGGTCAAATACCAGTACTAGACCTTCGGGTCACTCTCCGGACCTTCGGGTCAATCTGATGGGCGCCAAAATTATGTTGAGTACTTGGTAGGCTTCGGCCACTCTGAGATGCACGTGCGGCGAATTAAAAACTCGCCATCTGATGGGATCGATCCAAGCTTTTATTTTGATTTTCTAGTCTTCTTAATTGATTTCTATATATTTGTTGTTTCCAATTATCTGCAGGTAATTGGATATTTGTTGTTTCTAATTATCGCTTGTGATAATTAGATATTTGTTGATATGAGTTCTGATTATCGTTTTTGATAATCAGATATTTGTTGTTTCTAATTATCGCTTGTGATAATTAGATATTTGTTGATATGAGTTCTGATTATCGTTTTTGATAATCAGATATTTGTTGTTTCTAATTATCGCTTGTGATAATTAGATATTTGTTGATATGAGTTCTGATTATCGTTTTTGATAATCAGATATTTGTTGTTTCTAATTATCGCTTGTGATAATTAGATATTTGTTGATATGAGTTCTGATTATCGTTTTTGATAATCAGATATTTGTTGTTTCTAATTATCGCTTGTGATAATTAGATATTTGTTGATATGAGTTCTGATTATCGTTTTTGATAATCAGATATTTGTTGTTTCTAATTATCGCTTGTGATAATTAGATATTTGTTGATATGAGTTCTGATTATCGTTTTTGATAATCAGATATTTGTTGTTTCTAATTATCGCTTGTGATAATTAGATATTTGTTGATATGAGTTCTGATTATCGTTTTTGATAATCAGATATTTGTTGTTTCTAATTATCGCTTGTGATAATTAGATATTTGTTGATATGAGTTCTAATTATCGTTTTTGATAATCAGATATTTGTTGTTTCTAATTATCGCTTGTGATAATTAGATATTTGTTGATATGAGTTCTGATTATCGTTTTTGATAATCAGATATTTGTTGTTTCTAATTATCGCTTGTGATAATTAGATATTTGTTGATATGTGTTCTGATTATCGTTTTTGATAATCAGATATTTGTTGTTTCTAATTATCGCTTGTGATAATTAGATATTTGTTGATATGAGTTCTGATTATCGTTTTTGATAATCAGATATTTGTTGTTTCTAATTATCGCTTGTGATAATTAGATATTTGTTGATATGAGTTCTGATTATCGTTTTTGATAATCAGATATTTGTTGTTTCTAATTATCGCTTGTGATAATTAGATATTTGTTGATATGAGTTCTGATTATCGTTTTTGATAATCAGATATTTGTTGTTTATAATTATCGCTTGTGATAATTAGATATTTGTTGATATGAGTTCTGATTATCGTTTTTGATAATCAGATATTTGTTGTTTCTAATTATCGCTTGTGATAATTAGATATTTGTTGATATGAGTTCTGATTATCGTTTTCGATAATCGGATATTTGTTGCATTTAATTATCGCTTTAGAAAATTAAATATTTGTTGATTTGAGAATTAATTATCGCTTTAGATAATTAAATATTTGTTGATTTGGGATTTAATTATCGCTTGAGATAATTAAATGTTTGTTGATTTTAGATTTAATTATCGCCTGAGATAATTAAATATTTGTGATTTAAGATTTAATTATCGCCTGAGATAATTAAATATTTGTTGATTTGAGATTTGATCATCGCTTTTGATAATCGAACAATTGTTGATTTGAGATTTGATTGCCGTTTTCGGTAATTAAATATGTGCTGATTTGTTTTCTGATTATCGTTTTGATAATTAGATATTTGATGTTTTCGATTATCGTTTTTGATAATTTGATATTTGTGGATTTATTCTCTGAGTATCGTTTGGATAATTGGACGTTTGTTGATCGTATGGAATTGCTATTTTCCACTTATCTTTATTGATAATTAGAATTTGTTGATTATGGGATTTGTGGTTTCTAGTTAAGTATTGAATAACTAGATATTTGCAGTGGCGAATTTGTGATTTGTGTTTCATAATTATCTTTGTTGATAATTAGATTTTGCTGTTTTCTAATTATCGTATCGACGATTAGATATTGCTGTTTTGAGATTTTCTGTATTTTAATTATCCAGTCGATAATTGAAGATTGCTGGTAATTGTATTTATCCAGTTTTGCTATTTTCTGATTATATATGGATGATTAGGCTTTGTTAAAAATTTGTGAACCCCTTTTATTGGAATTAAATGATTTCTTTGGCAGTTGAATACTCGATCTTTATTTTGCTAACGTAACCAGTTTATGTTAGAAAAATAATAACTGTTGACGACCTTAATTATGAAAATTGCGAGGACGCAATTTTTATAAGGAGGGGAGTCTGTAACAACCGGGATTTTTGTAATTTCAATTATCGTCAAAATGACGATTTAATTCAGTTGTTAATGGTTATTGGAATTCAAATCGAATTTGAAATGTGAAAATTGTTTGATTGCAATTGAGATTTATTCGGGTTAAAATTGATTGGAATTTTAATCAGTTGGTTAATTGCTAGTGCAGTTTTGAATCGATTCGGAATCCTTTTTGTATAAGTTTGTTATCGTCACTAGACGATTGAAATTGATAACAAATTACTATCATAAATTTTGATCGAACTGAAATCCTTTTAAGTCGTAAAATTCTCTAATAAAACGTTAAGTAAGTGTTGAAGGGCTTTAACTTATAATCTCAGCCCACATCTTCAAAATACTGTGATATCTATCAAAGAAAACCCATTCCCTCTTTCGTTGATTCGATTCACTTTCGCAACCCTAAACCTAATCAAAGAAATGAGAATGGCGGCTCTCTCGTTCGTCTTCTCCAGCAAAGAAAAAGGGAAGCCGCATCTTCTCGCTCGTCTTCTCAACGAAATGAGGGCATGGAAATCGAAGAGAATAGAAGGCGTTCACTCTCAATTTCGTTCGTCCCCTCGAATTCAACTCGGTCGCCTTGCTTTTGTGAAGCCGCCTCGGAGATGCTTTCGATTTCTTCTTCTTTAGTCGAATTCGTGGGAAAAAGGTGAGTAATCGTATTACTCACATCTAGTTCACTCTTCGTATGATGCTTCAGTAATTTGAGTTAGATTCGATCTGGTTTTATCTTGGCCCTTTTGTTTTCACCTGATATTGGTAATCGATGTTGCTTGGAATTTACTGCTTCGTGAATTTCTCGTTTTGATTTGTTCGACTCACGACTTGTTTTCGTGATTTCCTTGGCTTACTTTGATTTTGTTCAATTGCTTTGCTGTGATGATGATTCCCTGGTTTACTTGTTCGAATTTCTGGCAATTGATTTTGTGTTGACTTCGGTCTTGTTTTTGAGTATGGGGTTCTATGACTTCGGCCATTATGTCTTTACTCGTGGTAGCATTTGTTGATGATTTTGATCTGCTCGACCTCCTTGGTCATTTTCCTTGCACCATTTGAATGTTGGCTTCACTGCATGGTTTGGTCAGTTTGTACATGAACTGTTTTGGTCTCATTTCCATGTAGATAGCATTTGGGTTTCACGACCTGATGTACCTGATATAATTGTATAGCTCCACTTGAAAGTGCACTGCCTATGTTGTCCTATTGTATTGCACTTGTTCATGCATTCGACATTTCCATGCTATTCACTGTTTGCATGGTAGTTGCATTGTTCTGGTTTTTGACTAGCATGAATAAGCACTGCTCTCACTATCGTATAGTCTGCATTGCTTGCTTGCATTGAAGTTGTAGGGTCCTCTGGTCTGTTAGTGTTGTTGTGTGATTACCACTATTATCAGTTGCATTTACTTAATGCATTGCTGGTGGTCTCTAGTCTCTGTATCTCCATTTTGCATTCTGATTTCATTGAAAATGTTTACTCTGTAGTCTGCACCTCATTTTCATTGTAGTGGTTGCACTTGTGATCGGTTTCAGTTGTATTAACAATGTTGTTACTGATGTTGTAATATTAAGGTTGCTCTGATATTGTCCTGTCCACTTGACTTCGGTCACTTGATCTTTTTATGAAATTTCAGGTCTTCGACCTGACCTTGATTGTGTAATATTACTGGTGATATTTCGTTGATATAGATATATATGTGCATACATGTATTCTTGTATTTGCATTTGCTTGTTGTTGTTTCTGGTTCATCTGTGTACTTCACCGAGCATTACTGCTTCCTCTGACCTTTTGTTCAGTGTTGCATCTACACATTCACTATCCTCATGAACTTGTTCCGTAAGTGATGTACTGATGCACTTTGAACCTGATTTGGGTATTCATCCCTTACCTGTTGCATTTACAAGGTTTTGACATTCATGTCTGCACTCTCTCTCTTGATAGTTGCTTGTGAGATGCATCCCTTGAGTACTTGTCTGTTTCATGCTTTGATCACTGGTTGCAATTCATTTGGTTCAGTCTTGTACCACCTACTGTTCACTTGAATTGTGATTCTTGATGTCGTACCGAGTTGAGTTAATGTAGTCATCACTTTTGTACATGTACTCTGCTCTGGCCTGGTTTCTCCATTTAGTCTTGCTGCAGTTGCTAGTTTGAGTTTTGTTGCCTCTTGCACATGCTCTTTGATATTGGTTGAACTTGTTTCACTTGCTGCCACTGTCTTCTTTGTAGTTGCATTCTGCCCTTGTCTTTGCAACTGTTTGCTACTATAGCTTCATCGTGGTGGTGGCTTCGTATTCGCTTATGTCTGCATTCGCATGCGCTTTGCAGTTTTTCCCCCTGTTGGGATTTGTTCTTGAATCCACTTGAGTTGAACCCGATTTCGGGGTTTGACCTTGTGATCACTTGTGACTTTCATTGAGCTTTTGTGTATCTCCTGTGATAGTGGCGAGGCAGTACACGCGTGCGTGTACTGCAGTCCTATCAGATTTGACAGTTTTAAATTGATTTAGTCGATTTGATAAATTGTTTATTTATCTCTGTTGATGATTTAAATCTGCTGATTTTTGTTAAACACTGTTAAGTGTTATATTGACCGTTATCCGGTTTCTTTGTTTAAAGAATCGGATAGACGGGAATTATTGTGACTGTCGTCTATTTATATTATTACTGCCTATATGCACTAATAAACTGGTTTGAATTAGACTGACCTGGGTATTATTTTCTTTTGAATGTAATACTCGGGTCAGACCCGAGTTATTTCAGGTTGTGGATTTTCTTCTTTGAGTTGCTGTTCAGGATATGAAGACTTTTCACATCTTCTGAAGTTGTCAAAGTCATTTTGTAGTAGTCGTGTCATTGTATAGAATGATATGTATTCATGTATATTAGTCGATAATGTACTTGTATATATAACTTCTAGAGTCGACAGTTGTAGTTGTATCATATGTATAGTGTCAACTATGTATTAACTGACATCAGTTATATATATCTGAGACTTTTGTTTTATCTGTGTTCCGCATTTATATTATCTGTGTTATTGTTATATCTAATGTCCTAAACTATTATGAACCGTCGTAGTTCGTTTTATACTAGTATTGGGTGTGTCGATGGGAGTAAATAAATAATAGAAGAAAAATAAAAAGAATGTACCACTCCTATCGAGATAACCAATGTTAGTGTAAGCCCAATTACGGATGGTCGCTCCCATCCAGCCTTATTCTTCGTAATAATAGACGGTATTTCCTTTAATACTCTTTGTTATTATGAGCATAGAGGTGGGGCGTCACATGAGTATTCGTGAAACTAAATCAAAATCAGTAAACTTAACTCCTGATGCCATAAGATCATGTTGAATAGTTTGAAATCTTGAATACATGTCTACTATAGTTTCATTTTGTTTCATTTTAAATGATGAAAATTGATTTTGCAAAATTGAAATTTTAGTTTGTTTTACCTTTGTTGTACCTTCATGTGTAATTTGTAAGGTACGCCAAATATCAAATGCAGTAGTACATAACATGACACGTGAAAATTCATTTTTGTCAAGTGAGCAAAACAGGACATTCATAGCTTTAGCATTATTTGATGCTAAGGTCTTTTGTGCATCGGTCCATGTGTTCATAGCAGTAGTTGGAGCTTCATATTTATCTTGAGTGGCTGACCAAATTTCTAAACCATTAGCTTCCACAAAAATTCTCATACGTGTAGACCAATATGAATAATTAGAGCCATTAAAAAGTGGGGGTCGTGCTGTGGATTGTCCTTCTTAAAAAATACTTGCCATATTAGAATGATTTAAAAAACGTGTTACTGTTTTATAAACGAACCTTGCTCTGATACCAATTAAAAGTCTATATGAGTGGATCGTCTAGATTATATGCAAGTATAAACAGTCTATAAACGATAGTAGCAAAGTAAATAAAAATAATCACACTGGTATTTTATACTGGTTCGGACCTCCCATCCTACGTCCAGTCCCGAAGCTCCTCTTCGGAATTTCCTTTCAACTAACCCTCGCTTAACCCGGAGGAACACGTTTACAATAGCAGAGTTTCTTTGTCAAGAATGTGTTCTATAACACGGATGTTGACTATTGAGTACAAAAGTGCTTCCAATATATATCGATCTAGAGAATATCTGAATGAGGAGTTCTGTATATATGGAAGGGTTGATTACAGGTAGTTGATTGCTTATAGATCAGGAATAAATCAGAGTACACGAGATAAGAGTATAAGTAAATCAGGTTGTTATCTTCTCTTGAATTCCTGATGCTATTTATAGTGATGAAGAGTTTTCTTGTATAGTTGCATCTGTTGTAATCTCCGTAAAGTCGCTTCTGATGGTGATGAAGAGTTGCGACAAAGAGAAGTGGATGTGTCTTTTCGAATGTTACCGTTGAGCTTTGAAAATGCACAGTCGAGTCTTGAATCAGACGTCTGGAAAGTAACCTCAGACATCTGGTCTTCATATCTGTTATAAGCCTGGATACTTTTCAGACGTCTGACGTTGGTAACTAGACGTCTGATTGCTTCTGAATTATGAACCAGAGGAATCATTCAGACATCTGACGTTGGTAACGAGACGTCTGATTGCTTCTGAACTATGAACCAGAGGAATCATTCAGACGTCTGGCTTGTGCTCTCAGACGTCTGAAAGTGTGCATGTTGCTTCATCTTGTGCATGTCCTATTTCTCTTCAATCTCTTCTGATTTGACGTCTTTTGATTCTTGTCTTGAGTGTTGCTTTAGTCTCTTTGGTGACGTTACTCTATCAACTATCTGTAAATATAGATATATATGTACATTCGATTTCCATTGTATAGTTGTTATCATCGAAACCATAGACTTGATTTCCTAACATATATGTATGTATTTATGTATATATTCAGATTTGATATACTTATAGACACACACACAGACATACATACATACATATATATATATATATATATATATGCGTGTGTGTGTGGATGGATACACTTACATGTATTTATTTAATCATTGACTAAACCAAAATTGATATTAATTGTATATGTATATTTGTTTCAAAATCAATTTAGATCAAGGTTAGTTAGGAATTTGTAAAAGAGGTAGGTGATAACTAAGCAATTATATTCTCATTTTTATCTATAGATTAGATCTAGATTTAGTTAGGAATTTGTAAAAAAGGAAGGTGGAATTGGTCAAACATATATCCATTTCCTCTTTAGACCATAAATCTTCCACATGTATTCAAAGATTTCAAATTTGATTGTATACACATATATTATAGTATATTCAAACATATGTATACACCTAAGCAACTATATTCCTAATATGCATATGAATTTTCCAAATGTATATGTAAGTATAAAATAGATGTATATAAAAAATATAAATCTAATATGTATACGTATATGTATAGTTATAGGCATGCTTATTTATTATTATTCTTTTGTCATGTTAGTGTATGAATATATTAGATATATTAAAATAAATGTAAAATATATTTAATTAATATGATTAATTAAATAAATACAAAATACATAAAAATAAAACATGACTTTAGCTCAAATTTAGCAGCTTCAGCCCCACCTAAAATGGAAGAACCCAACCATCATCCCCTTACTTTTGCTAATGATCTTGTATGTTTCACCTAGCCTAATGCTTCCAATATCTCTTGCATCCTTCAAACCTTATATGAATTCAAAGCCCTAACTAGTCTTTCCAGAAACATGAACAAAACCCAAATCGTAATTGCCGCTCTTCGCTATGTTGATAAGGAGGCTATTATAAATCTCTCTTCTCTTCAAGAAATGCCTATGAATACCCACTACCTTGGCATGCGGCTTATATTTAAAAGATTAACTACTTCCAGCTGCCTTCCGCTTTATAAAAAGATTATGAAACTCTCAGGCTGGTCTAATACAAAACTTTCTCAAGTAGGAAGGCTTACAGTAATCATCTTTATTACAATTGTTATGAGCTCCTACTGGTCAAGACACTTCATTCTCCCTTCCAAATTAATTTCTACGGTTAACAGAGCCTTAAATAATTTTCTATGGCGTGGCTCTCCCTAAGATCACCCCTATTGCGTTTTGTAAATTTCAACTACCAAAGACTAATGGTGGTCATGGACTTCTAAACTTGAAAAAATGGAACTAGGCATCTATCTTAAAATACTTTCACATAATTCTTTCGGAAGGCAACAACTTATGGTTAAGATGGTTGCACAACAATCTCATCAAGGGAAAGGACATCTCCTTTAGGAATAAATTACTACAGTAACAATAACAGTACTAAAGTAATTAAATTGTTAACAAACCATATTTGAAGACAAAGATGAATAATATACCTTCTCTCCAGGGCTTTTAAGCCTGAGCAAACCTTCTTATACCTCACCTGGCTCTGAAACAAAACTCTACAGGACCTTCATTTGCTCTTACTATGAAGTTGAAGTACTATGAACATGCATGAACAGTAGGAAATATACTAAAGAATAGTGGATTAGTGTACATATATAACAATAATATTTTATCTCATAATGTTATACTAAGAAATCCCTTCTTGCACTTGTTATACCCAATAACAATTTTATCAAAAGAAGGAATTACTAGTACTATCAATAATCAGAAATTAACATCCAATTTGTGTCACAACCACAACATCATAAAATTGATATTAATCAAAAAGGTATTAAAAGAAAAGAAAACTTTTTAAACTCTTAATCTCAAAAGATAAATTATAAAAGAATAAAATAAAAATTATTACAACCATTTTACAATAAAAGGTAAAAGATCTACAAAATCATATTGAAAAAACTATATGTGTAGATACTCCTAATGCCTTCTGGCAAAGGAAAAAACATGGAATAAGTTTACCTTATGAACCTGACATTAAAGAAAGTCAAATTCCGCTTAAAACTAGACCAATAGCTATGTCTCAAAGACATTTAGAAATTTGTAAAAAAGAAATAGAAGAATTATTACAGAAGGGTCTTATAAGACTATCCAAAAGTTCATGGAGTTGTTCGGCATTTTATGTTGAAAATGCAGCAAAATTAGAACGCGGTGTTCCTAGACTAGTTATAAACTATAAATCTTTAAACAAGGCTTTAAAATGGATTAGATATCCAATTCCTAATAAAAAATATTTACTAGCAAGGCTTTATTCAACCAAAATAATGTCTAAGTTTTATATGAGATCTGGATTTTGGCAAATTAAGATCAATGTGGATGATAGATACAAAACTGCATTTACAGTTCCATTTGGCCGTTATGAGTGAATGTAATTTCGTTTGGGTTAAAAATGCCCCTTCAGAATTTCATAAAATTATGAATGATATTTATTGTGCTTATACAACATTTACCATAGTATACACTGATAATGTTCTTATATTCTCAAAATGAAATAATAAACATTTTAAACATTTAAATATTTTCATACATGTTACTAAAAAAGCAGGATTAGCTATATCAACTTAAAGATAAAAAAATTCAAACACAAATTAGATTTCTTGGACATATTATAAAGATGGAACAATATTTTCTATAGATAGAACAATTATATTTGCAGAAAAATTTCCAAATGAAATTAAAAATAAAACATAATTACAAAGAATTTTAGGAAGCTTGAATTATGTTTTCGAATTCTATAAAGACTTAGCCTATGATGCTAAACCATTACTTAATAGATTAAGAAAAAATCTGCCTGCTTGGACAGAAGAAAATATAAAGGCTGTAATAAAAATAAAAGCAAAGATAAAGAAAATTCTTTATCTTTCCATTCCCAACCTTGATGCACTTAAAACAGTTGAAACAGATGCATCAGATAAAGGTTATGGTGGCATTCCTAAACAAAGAACTGGGAATAAAGAGTCTTTAGTTAGATTCATATCTGGAATCTAGCAAGGACCTAGAGTAAATTACTCTACTGTCAAAAAAGAAGTATTAGCAATTGTATTAAGTATACAAAATTTTAAAAGCGACTTATTAAAAAAAAATTCTTACAAAGGGTGGATTGTAAATCTACCAAGGAAATTTTGCAAAAAGATGTTAAAAACATCGCATCAAAACAAATATATGCCAAATGGCAAGCAATTTTATTAGTATATGATTTTGATATTTAGTTTATTAAAGAGTCTGATAATTCTTTACCAGACTTCTTAACTCGAGAACAGGGAAATTATGAATAAAGGAAAAGAAAAAGAAGAAAGCAGTAAAACTGCAGTATCCCGTCCAATAAGGACTTAAAAGTCAATCTTTCAAAAGGATGAAAAGAATTAAGAGAAGAAGTCTTAAAGACTACTCCGATTGATGAACAACTCAGAGCTGATGCATATGAGCTAGCAGTAAATTTTGTCTCAACAAAAGGATACGTATACCAATATATTCCAATGTCTACCATATGGGTATCTCTTGTAGAGAAAAAATATATAAATTTGTCGGCTGAAGAGGTTATGACCTTCAATCTAAAAAATTTCACAGGTCCCTACCTTTATCCGAAGAATTTTAATTATTATCAAGAAATATTGACCTACACAGGTTCTATTTAGGTTGAATCCGCCATGAGAACAGGTGCAGAGTGGGCTTTTAAAGGCCTCTATTATTAAAATAGTTTCCCTAGAACAATGGGAAGAAGATTTATACAGGTTAAAGAATTAGCAACAAGTTCAAAAAATCCTTATAGGAATAAATTGATTTTTATTTACTTTGACTATGTTAAAGCATGAGATTTAGCTTTCTCTTATGAAGATAAACAGAGAAAACACGGTTGGTTTATTCAATTTAAAACTTAGAAAACCACTAATTTTCCAAATTGGTTTATAATTTGATTTTCAAATTTTGGATTATATCCAGTTAATTTACCGTAAAAGAAAAGAAGTATTTACGAAGAATTCGTTCAAGTTAACACTTCATCAAAGGTCATGGTTTAATATTTGCCGTACTTTATCAAGTACCTTGGATTATGAAATTGGATGTTGTAGTAATCCCAAGAACGCTTCAAAAGCTTAGATAAATTTTTGAAAACCTTCTTTATTTAGGAAGAAGAATTTTAATTAAATGGTAGGATAAATATGAGTTTTTAAAGACGCTATTTTTTCAGAAAAAGGTTTAATTAACCACGAACCAATTAAAATACCTATTAGAATCGATTTGCCTAAATTAATGAAGAACTCATGTCAAGTTCTTCAAAGAAAAATAAAAAATACAGCTTAAGGCTATATTGGATTCTGACAACGATGGTTAGCTTATGAGCATATCCAGAGAAAAAAGCTCATGAAGAGACCAAAAAGGAATGGAAGACTATATGCTAAAAGCAGCAAGAATAATATCAGATGTCATAAGAAAAAGGTTAATGGAGTATAGATTTTCTACGTATACCTCCTTATACCTAATAATAGAGGCTGTGTCCTATCTAGGAATCCCTCCTCCGACAAGATAAAAAATCCAAGCGATAAAGTAAAGCCTATCAAGTGGAATTATTACACCTGTATGCTAGATTCCTCATCAAAAGACAAAGCAAGCTTTACTTTAAGAAAAGTAGAGGGCCTTATTTTGCCAGCAAAAAAGGAAGATAAGTGTTTGTACCAAAATTGGGCACAACACTCTTCGGAAGTGTTTGAAGAGATAAACTGAAGAAAATAAATGTAAAAAGAGGATTATCTAACTAACACTCCAAACAATAATCAGAAAAACAACAATGAACACAGAGATTTAGAATGGTTCGGTGTGTTGCCTATGTCCACTATGAAATGATCAGCTTTTATTAACTTTTGCTTGCTGGTTACAACGGATTACAACGGAGAATTTCGAGTACAACAGTAAGTTTCGAATGCAACAATGATTTTGGCAGAGTCTGGACTTTGAGGAGCCAAAGATCCTTTTTCTGTTGGCTCTGGGATGCTATTTATAGGCGTAGGATGCAAATATCTCGCTCAAATCTCGGGAGACCTCTTCTGGCACGTGGGTGGGCCCACGCAATCGGTCCCATGTGATTTGCACTCGGTTCGTGATCGATACGAACGAATTTCATATCGATCAAGATTTGGTCCAATCGAGTTGAAATTGGGCATGAACATTCTTTAGGTTGTACGTAAGCTCCTGTGAAAATTTGGTGGCATTTGGACTTGTAGATTGCGAGTTATGATCGATGCAAATTGGGCTCTCCAACATGGATACGAGTTCGTATCGATACCTTCGCCTCCATCTCCTTCGTGTCGACCAAAGACACGTGCTTGCTTGTAGACGTGGAGCGATAAACTGTGGTGGATCCACATTTTATGCCGAATCGATTGAGTATTTCCATGGTTTACGCTTCGTTCGTATCGATCTGACTTGGCCCTGTTCGTACCGATCGATTGCATTATTCTGTTCGCATCGATCGACTACATTGTTCTGTTCGTATCGATCGACTGCATTGTTTTGTTCGTATCGATTAACTGCATTGTTCTGTTCATATCGATCGACTACATTCCACTTCGCATCGATGGGATGTTGTGATTTCGTATCGATCTGTGGTCGATCGATACAAAGCACGTTTGAAGCTTAATTGACACGAATTGGACATTCACGTCGCAGTCGATGGATACGAAGTATGAGGGTCCGATGGATACGAAGTAGACTCTCTTGCTGCTGATCGATACAAAGTGAGCTTGTTTGCTAATAGATACGAAGAAGACTATTTTCGATGGGTACGAACAAGGCGGTTGCATGGCGATGGATACGAATAGACGGATGCGTGATGGATATGAAATCGACCATTGCGAAATGATGGATACGGCCTGATCGATGCGAAATGATGGATGTGAGTGAGTTGATTTCCTTGGCTTGCATCGATCATATCTTAAAAATATGAACTTGGATTGACTCGAAAATTGGAACGTTGGCTTTCACTGCTTTGCTTGTCAAGTCTTGTCAATTGCAGCTTGATCCGGACTCGGACAAAACTCATCGATATCCATAGTGAGTCGGCGTATAACCGATCTTTGGGACGGGCTGTTCTCGGTTTCCAGTTAAGTTCTCGGTATCACGGCCTTGCCAAAAGGAGGGATAACATTTACCCCCCAAAGTACGTCTTGCGAGAACACGACGTGCTTTGAAAAGCTGCAATCTTCATTCTGAAAAGTTCCATCTGACTTGTGAAATGGTTATCGTATTTTTGTTGAAAGCTGTGACCTTTTATTGATCTATAGAAACATAAGTCATGAACCATAGACTGCCAATTATTGTACCGTGTACTGTTGCAATTGATCGCTGTACGATAGTGATCTGTCGTCTGTTGTTGTAATCGTCACCAAACGAGTATTCAATTCCTGCGAATTTTAAAGATTGAATGTTAGCCCATTATACATGAGTGTATGTTAGCCTGACTTTCGTTAACATTCGTATGTTCACGAGTCGTTGTCAGGCTTTATATATCGAATTCTGTATTAACCCTCTCCTGAATCAATGTGAAGTTCGATTTGTAACAATGCTTGATGGTTGTTTTGGTGTGTCCCTTCGTATCGATCCTCTCCTGGATCGATTCGGGATGAATGAACGTAGATTCCGTATTGATACAGTAGAATGGTCCAAATATTATTTTGCAATGACCTTTGCATCGATGGACATATGAGCGATATGAATAGTCCAACTGGTCCTCTGGGTATTTTTCGTATCGATGGATACGAGTCATTATGGGCTATACGATGATGGATACAAATAAAGCAGTTCGTATCGATGAGTTTCAGATGGACTCGAATGTCGATAAGACTCGAGTTGATGGATACAAATAGCTCCTTTCGTACCGATCATGGGAGAAACCTATGTCTACCGATCGAGACAACTGGGAGGCGATTCGTTTCTCTTCGGTTCTTGGGTCCATATAAAAGCGTTTTGTACTTAGAAGAATTCTCTCTATTTTCATTTTACTTCCAGCCTTTCGTATCGATAAAATTTCAAAAGCAAGAAAACTGCATTTGCCTTCAAACCGACCCAAGTTTTAATCCCCCGAACTAATTACTCAAATTAGGTAATTAATCGACGAATCCATGTAGATATTGAGGGGACTCGAGATTCAACGCCAATTCATTCAAAGTCGCGGCCTATTCCGGCATTGTTGATGCCGGAGTTGGGTCGAAGCGAGGTCAAGGAGAGAGTAATGGCTTTTGTGTTTGTCGAAGAAGAAGGAATGAGGAGGGATACGAAGGAATTGGTGGAAGGTTGTTTGGCCTTAATTTCGCACCGATGAAAGGAAGGAGAAGATTTGGCTTCGTATCGATTTCAGGCATAGTGTTCGTATCGATGAAGAATTGACTGATGAATGGTGAAGTTCGTATCGATCCAGGGTAGGCAATCGATACGAAATGTTATATAACCCGATCGAGCCGAAGCCAGCATACCTCGATCGATTTGAAATGCCACATAACCTGATCGGTACGAGGCCGCTGAGTCTCGATCGATATGAAGTTAATAAACTTTTGATCGATATGAAACTAGAATTTCTGACCGATACGAAATTAAGGCCTTTGAACGAACGATCTGAGCTTTGACTTTAATGGATACAAACTTCGTGCAAAATTCGAACACTTGACCCCGGCGAGCTTCGGCCTTGCATAACTGGACTTAACTGTTAAACTGCATACTTGACCTCCTTTCGAAGTCGTCGATGGAACTATAACTTGAAACACTTAATAAACTTTTACTTGGGTCAGCCTCCAAAGTCTGGGTAACACGGTTGTGACGGTTGGTGATGACGGTCGCTTCGGTTGAATCTCGAAGTCTTATCATTCGAACACTTTTCAATTATTTCTATGAAGTTTCTTATGCATCACATAGCACTGCACTGCACATTCACACACTTCACACTGGGGAATACACGGGCTTATTATCGTATAGTGATGGTTTTTGATAAGTCTATTAGTTATGGAGTCTACAAGCTCACAACAGCAGGAGCTTCTGGGTTTGTCTTCCTTAGTCATAGAGATTTCGGCCATCGCGGCCGAAGTTATAGATCCAGCTCCGAACGAGTTGCCGTGTGCCAGGTTTATCATGAACCCACAAGATTCTGTGCCGTCCAACGTCTTTGAAGATATGCTGGGATGAATATGTCTAAGGCATGGTCTACCGTTGGATGCGTTTTATTACCGGGACCGAATGATAGACCGCATGCTCCCTCGGAAGGGTTTACTGCCTTCAACAGGCATTCATGTACAGCCGGGATGCTTCCTCCATTCAATCAATATATTCGGGAAGCATTGTCCTTCTTTGGAATTGCCCCATCACAGTTACATCCCAATGGATACGTGTTGTTGAACAGTCTATTCGTTGTATTCATGGAGTATCTTTTCAGACCCCCGACCCCAATCGAAATCAGATACCTTTTTAATGTTAAGAGTCGGGGAGATCGCCCTTCTTTCTCATTTCTAGAGGCGGTCAAGAACCGTCAAGTTGTGACTGGTGCTTTGACCAGATTAAGCTACTTCAAAACTGAGTGGTTCTAGGTTCGATGCCCACCAGGGTTTGCTAGTCGATGGTTGGCTAGACGTAAGTGCCTCGACTTTTCTGGTAGTTAACAATATAGTTGCAACTGATATTGGGACTAATACTCTCTTTCCATTATAGCCATAATTCCTCGACCTGATGGCGCGCACTTTAATGAAATAGTACGGATCCTCCAAGAAGTTCTAGGCGAGATAAGAGAAACCGAGTCGGTGCTCACCGACGGGAACTTAAGAATTCTTGGGTTAATCGAGCGAAAATAAAGCATAAGGCCTGAAGGAGTGCTTAGGGCGGTCCCGACGAAGCGGGTAAAGCGCAAAGCGCCAGGGGTCATAATTGCTGAGGAAGGTGATGAAGAACACATGCCTACGAGCGACGAACCCATGGTCGGGCCTTCTCACAATTTTCAGGGTTTAGAGGGAAGGAGAAAAGGCAAGGTAGTCGCACACAAACGTCATAAATCTTTGAGATGGAAATCTGTAGTTGTGTCACTGCCAGCCCCCGGCGTTAGAATTTCGGAGGCTCCTCCCTCGCCAGTAGAGAATCCTTTTGAAGGACTTGCTGATATCCTGATTCCGGACTATGTGTCACTTCAACACGACACCAGATTGGAGGGGCTTCAAAGTGCTCTAGATTTAAGCGAGTCTCTACCGATCAGTGCGGCCGACATTACTGGTTGGTCAGGGGGTTGCACACACATATACACTTCACGGCACTACACGGTTTCCAGCCTTAAGTTGCCTGCTTCAAGAATTCACTAACTCTGTTTTTCTTTTACTTTGTAGATACGATGAATAGGTGAGATTCTATGCTCGGTAGTCTCCATTCAACACACCAATCATCGAGTTCGTATTATGAGTCCCATCGAAGGGAGGATGATAGAAACCTGATCGCGGTTATTATAGTCAGGAACGTTACGAGAGGGATAGAGACAGAGATTACAAAGAACAAAGATATCGATCCCGATCGCGTTCTCCACCTCCCCGACTCCCTACACAACCTTCTATTCAAAGCCCACATCCCCCGGAGCATCCACGCCAAAAACCATCTTCTCATGCTCCAAGTTCCGAGTCTCAGCGTCGTAGGACTGAGGCCGAACCTCCCACTGTTGGCAAACAAGCCATCACTGAGCCCACTGGGAAAGGGGCTATCAGAATTGCCCAGTTAAGAAAAGATTTCTCGAACATATGTTTTGACGGTTTCATCTTCCCCCCTCACTTAAAGAAAATTCCATCGGAAGCAGAAACCACGATGCATGACTATATTCATGACATTTATACACAGTATAAAGAGGGGATGAAAGCTGCAGATAAGGCATCAGCGGTGGCTTTCGAGCGGGCTAAAATAATTGAAAAGTTAGAATCTGATCTCACCTAGAAAGACCGCATCGTCCAAGTGCTTAACGATGAAGCCGAGTCCTCTTGGAAATCAGAAATAGAGGCCACCTAAAAGGCCGACGAGGCAAACTTGGCTATGGAGAGGATGAGGCGACACATTTCGCTTTGGTGGAGCAGATGGGCCACCGAAACACCATAGTTATCGTTGAGAGGGATGCTGCTCTGAAAGAACTCAGTGAGCTAAAAGCCAAATTTTCTGAAATCATCAAGGAAAAAGATGATGCAAATAAAGCAGCCCAGGAGGCGTGCGAGCAAGCGATGGTGCTTCAGGGCGAACGGGATGCGGCAACGGCTAAGGCCCCAAAGGTGGAGACTAAGGTCGAGGAGGAAGTCCAAATGGCGGAGTCCAGGCTAGAGGCTGATATCGAAGATCTCCTCATCACTTACAATGCTAACATCTTGAAGCATAGGAATCTAGCCTGGCCCAAAAATTAATCGACACATCTATACAACGTCTGGGGCCGATTGGTAGGAGATGAAAAAGCCGCCCACCAAGCTGAATCAATTAACGAGTTCGAGCTTGAGAACCGGGTGTTGAGCGAAGACGAACAGAAAGTTCTCCATGATGCAATGATCTCATATGAAAAGGAGAAGCTTGGCGCTCAGCATTTGGAAGTTGGAGAAGGCTCTGGTGTCGAGCATCATGACACAAGTTTTGAAACTCCCATGCCGACTCAACCCGAATCCACACCTGCGGTTGATCCTCAGCCCGTTCCTGCTTATAATCCGGATCAACCGCAGATATCTCCAGCTCGCGAGCAAGTCTCTGAGGCAGTTCCGCCACCCGTGAGCCAAACTGAGGAAGGTACTCTGAACATTCTCTATGCTTATCCGAAATCGGAAGCGTCACTTGAAGTAATTATTAACAGTTCTTCTTTTGCTTTTATCCAGTGATTGAAGCTACACCGGTTGTGCCTCCTACAACTCAAGAACCACATCATATGCAGGAGGCCATTATAACTGAAGCGGCCACCACAGCGACCACGGCACCAACCGATGAAGCACAGGGAAGCACACTTACTTTTGACGAGCAGATGATGGAGGAACTCCTTGGTCATCACAGTGACCCCTTTGCCGATTTGCCGTTCGTTATGGGTGGAAGCGCACCAGTGACAAGTTCTTCGGCCCCAACTGCAGGAGTCACCGGCGATGTACAAACACTTCATGAAGAAGAAATATAGCCGAAATCAATGCCGAGATGGAGGCAGTCGCGCGGGGCAGCAGCTTCGGAGGTGGAATGGCGGGACCAGAAATTTAACACTTCAAACCAATAGGTAATCAACTTACAAGAATTGAATAAGGTTCTAATAAAGATCAAACAAATATAACAAAAATTTACAACATAGATAAAGTTTTTTTAAAATCCTGGTCAGCGCAAAATCTAGAAATGAACATAGATAAACCAGGAGAAAACTCTGAAATGTCAAAAGAAATAATGAAAAGATTATATGCTTAAAATATTAAACAAAAGGAATTTGCACCTATAATAGAAGATATGGTAATTAGAGAAATCTCTGAACCCGAATCTGATAATAATTCAGATGAAGAAGTAAATAACTTACAAAAAATATTCTTAAACATAGAACAAAAGAAACCAGAAGATAATTTTAAAGTTAATAAAATTAATTATGGGAATACCTTGTATAGTAAACCCTATTATACGAGACCAACGCTACTTGACCTCTTATTCGAGAAATAAAATAGCTATTGAGTAGTATCTTTTGATGGTACCTCCATTGTAGAATGAAATATAGATGGTTATTCTTAATATCAAATACAAACAAGTCTGAATTATATGACAATGTACACTATTGCATGTCTAATTAAAAATAATTCAAATGATAGAATAGTTAAAGTTAGTATATAGGGGTATAACGATCATTTAAAAGGTTGGTGGGATTTTCATTTATCAAATGAAGCAAAAGCGCATATATACCGCAACAAATTAGAAGATGAAATGACAAAAACTGGTTGCGTTAATACGCTAATATATACAATATGTAAACATTTATTGGAGCTACAGCTGTTCAAATTGGCAGAACTCAAGAACAATTGATGAATTTAAAATGTCAAATGTTTCACAATTTAGATGGTATAAACATGTATATTTTTTAAATTTTTTACTAGAAGTGATAGTAATCATGATTTTTGGAAAGAAAAGTTCTTATCAAGTCTACCTCATTTATCTATAGAAAGGGTTAAAAATCATATAAAAAAGAAAATTAATGGAACTGTCCCTTATAGCCAATATACATATGGAGAATTAGCAGCAGAAATAGTTGTGGAAAGAATTCATTTATGCAATGAAATAAAATTACATAAGCAAATTCAAAAGGTGCAAAACTATAGAAAAAGAATCTTAGGAGATTTTTTTGATCAACTTGGGTTATCACCAGTAATGCCAATAAATGAAAATAAAAGGGTTAAAAAAAATCATCTAAGAAAAGATTTTATAGAAATAAAAATTTTCAAAAAGGAAATTATGTAGAAAATAGCAAAACACCTAAAGGAAAACCATATAAATCTTATAAAAAAGGGCAAAATAAATCTAATCAATGAAAAGTTCCAATATGTTGGAAATGTTAAACCTAGGACATTATGCAGATAAGTGTAAAATGAAAAATAAGATAAATAACCTTGATATAGATGAAGACTTAAAATATTCACTTAAAAAATTATTTGGAACAAGTTCTAATTATGAAAAAGAAGATTTAAAATTATCTGTTATTACAGAAATCAATTCAGAAATTGAAAATGAATCAAAAAATGATTCAGATAATAACTCAGAATCTGATAATTGTGATGGTTATTATGACTATTATAAGGCTTTATGCAAATCTAATTGGTTATTTATGTTAACAAAAGAAGAAAAATTCATTTTGGATATTATAGATAAAATTCCAGATCCAGAAGGAATGAAAAATATGTTAAAAAAGCATTTAGACACACATCAAACTCTATAGGACCTTTGTTTGCTCTTAATTTGAAGTTGAAGTTGGATGAATGGACTTAAACAGTAGGAAATATACTAGAATAGTGGATTAGTGTGTGTGTCATATATATATATACAAAAATAATATTTTATTATCATAACTATTTTACAAGGATGGAGGCTGCTTTCCATATTATTCACCTTATCACTATTAACGATTTACGCTAAAACTTTCCTAACAACGCCTTTCAATGGCAACAAATGGTAATAACACAGCCACGCGACCTAAGGACATAGTCCCGAATTTCAAAGGTAAACAACAAGTTGGAGTAACTAGATTTTATCAAATAGAATTAAAATAACAACAGGTTGATAAACTAGATCTGAAAAATTACTACAACAATAACAGTTTTAACAGTAATTAAATTGTTAATAAACAATATTCGAAGACGAAGATGAATAGTATACCTTATCTCCGGAGCTTTTAAGCTTGAGAAAACCTACCTTTACCTCACCTCGCGTTGATACCAAACTCTACAGGACCTTCGTTTGCTATTAATATAATGTTGAAGTTGGATGAATGGACTTGAACGGTAGAAATATACTAGAGAATAGTTGATTAGTGTGTATGTGTAATAATATTTTATTATCACAACTATTTTAAAAGGATGGATGCTGGCTTTCTGCTATTACAAACTTATTATACTAGCTTTTTATTTTCCTCTAAAACTTATCTCTCATACATTATACAACATACACATATATAATAGATATAAGGAGGTTATACAATTACCATAAACTTGCAATTGCAGGTTTAGTGCATTCTAGAAGCTAATAATGCATTTTGATATAACATCTCCTTTTAGCTTTATTTCATTTGGGTTGGCATGATATAATGTCTCCCTTATCTTCCTTTATGCTGGCAAAATAAGGCCCCCTACTTTTCTTAAAGTAAAGCTTGCTTTGTCTTTTGATGAGGAATCTAGCATATAGGCGCAATGGTTTCACTTGATAGGCTTTTACTTTATCGATTATATTTTTTATCTTGTCATATGAGGTTATCCTAGGGGTGATGTTAAGGTTATTTCATCCAGGACATAGCCTCTATTATCAGCTAGAAGGAGGTATAAATAGAGAATCCATATTCCATTAACCTTTTTATTGTGACATCTGATATTATGCCTGCAGCTTTTAGCATATGGCCTTCCATTCCTTTTTGGTCTCTTTATGAGCTTTTATATGTGGATATGCTCATAAGCTCATCATCACTCTTAGAATCCAATATAGCTTTAAGGTGTATTTTTAATTTTTTCTTTGAAGAACTTGCTATTAGTTCTTTTAATAATTCAGGAAAATCCTTTTTAGGAGATGGTGCAATAGGTATTTTAATTTGTTCATGGTTAATTAAACCTTTTTCTGAAAAAATAGAGTCTTTAAAAAACTCATATTTCACCATTAATTAAAATTCTTCTTTCTAAATAAGGAAGGTTTTCAAAAATTAATCCAAGCTTTTGAATCGTTCTTGTGATTACTAAAACATCCCATTTCATAATCCAAGGTATTGGATAAAGTACGACAAATATTAAACCAGATCTTTCATTTAAGTATTAACTTGAACGAATTCTTAATAAGTACTTCTTATCTTTTGAGGTAAAATAATTATAAATCAATTTGGAAAATTAGTGGTTTTATGAGTTTTGAATTGAATACACCAACTCTGGTCTATTTTTCATAAGAGAAAGCTAAATCTCATGCATATCTGTTTAGATCTAATTTATTACTAATTTAAATTACTACAGCAATAAAAAAAACCCGTTATTATTTTTTAGATCTGAGAATTTCTCTGTTTAAAAAATAGGTATTTTCCAAAAGCTTCATTTATACAATATATGTATACATATATTTACATGCATGTGAATTTTGAACTAGTTAAAAACCAATTAGTCATGTTTGAATGAAAGTGTAGTTTGAATTAATTGGAAGTTATTTAAACCAATTTTTACATATGTATAAATATATGTTTAAGTTTTACAATATTAAGGAAATGTCAATAGAGATATTTTCATCAATTAATCATTCCTATATCTAAATTCAAATTTATCCTATAAGTCAAATTTGGACCTTTAATTTGCAGTTTTGAGTTGCAACTTTATTCAATCATTTTATGTATGTATGTATGTATGTATGTATGTGTATTTGTATATATGTGTATGCATGTATAAATCTGAACTGTTTCCATACTTGATTAAATCAATAATTAATATTATAAAAATTTGAAACAATTAGATCAAAAGTGATTTGACTAATGCATGTAAATATACGGGGATTTATAAAGCATACTATAAGTAAAAGGCTGATTGGAATTAAGTTAGATTTGATGCATGCTTATGAAAACATGAAAGGATAAGTTGCACATCCCAGCAATATCCATGAATATATTACACTATGACATATCTAGTCTTATGATTATGCTATATTTGTATGTTCTCCCCAATCTTGACATATGTTTGCAATTTACACTCTATGTATTCATGTGATTTTTACCATGCTCAAAAGTGAGGTGCTATTGCTAATTTATTGCACATTTTTTACATTTATGACCTATTGAATAGTTACCTAATTAACAACTTGACCCTTCACTTACCAAAATGATAAAACAAAACAAGTAACGATTACACACCTACTCCTTTTCAAAAAAATATATCACATACATACTCATAAGAGTGTATTTTGATATATTGTTTTATATAAAAATCTAATTTATTAATCCAAATACATTAATTAAATCGAGAAATTTAAATAAAATGAGATTTTATTTGAAACAATTTTAGATTGGATCTAATAAACATTTTTGACTTCATAGGACCAAAAGATTCAAAATAGGATTTTTTATTTAAATCTACTTATTTTACCTGCTTCCGATTGGCCCAATTGCTTCAATTATTACTACTAACAATTCTATTTTCAGCATTGATGGGAAACTTGTAGTTTCTATTTAATGTACAGTAATTATTATTAGACACTAATGTGTTGTGTGTACATTTTAGGCTTGATTAATTTTATTTTATCCTATGTAATTAGTTTCTATGTTAGAGCCATTGGATCATATCTAAGTCCATTATAATACCACTAGTTTCTAAAAGAAATTTATTTGACCATGAAGGTGGTGTTTCTTGAAACAACAATCATTTCTCGGTAAGACGAAACATTCAGAAATACTTTATGAACTTCCTTTTATATTTATATGAAACCGATTTAATTTAAGTTTATGGAACTAATGTTCATTACATGAATTATACAAACACATATCTTAAACTATTTAAAATCGGGGTTTCTGATCAACTCATATCTTATATGAACATCATGCTATAAACTTTGCTTTAGATGAAACTATTATTTTACATATGTATTTACTCTTAAGTATGTATCCTTATACAAAGAAATTAGCTTGATTTCACTCCATATCAATCGTACTTTGTCCAACAAAGTTTGTATTACCACATATATATACAACATTATGTATCATAGGGTGGAGTGACTTTTAGGTTTGAATACTTCTCATTTTAGGTACTTTTGGAACTATTTCCGCACACCTACCTATTCGATCAAATTAAATTATTTAATTTCCTTTTCATGTTATGTTTTCTGCTTCCGTATTATATTCTATGAACTAATCATGGACATACTACTTCTTTATGGCATACATATGTTCATGTTTGTGACAATTAATTGGTGAATTAAATGATGTAAATGCATATGTTTTGGTGTTTTGGTATCAGTAGACCATGAATTACATATAACTTATATACATTGGTCCAAAGAGTCATTAACTCATTTGTCACTCCCATTGAATATGTGCTTTCCCTCAATCGTTTGAGATACAATTCACCAGCGCTATATGATTCATAATCATACGTTTAAAAAATTATTTCTCAAAGATTTAGATTAGGATATAATTAAAAAAAATTGTAATTTTTTGGATACCTTTGTATTTTCTGTAGCTAATGCATCACTTTTGTTAAGATAACAAAACACCATCATTATAGTTTTACCTTACAATGAATATTCATAATATTCATATAAAATAAAACTATATCTATTTTCAGTCAATACTAAAAAACATATTTACCCCACTAGCTTTGCTAAAAAGAATACTGGAAAACATATATTATTTCATAAATAATATTTGGTATATTTATGAAAACAATTTTTCGTACCTTGATGCATCCATTTATAAATGCTATTTGGCATGCTACCGTTATTTTGTCCAATACTATAACAACATATGAAAGTTGGAGTTCTATTCAACCACTTACCACGGGCAATTTATTTTGTCCCACTGTAACTAGTTTAAAGTCAATAGTTTCAGATCAAATATCTTGAACTTGAAGAAATAACTCCTATATAACAAAATTTTGTGTATAAAAGTACATTTAGAATAGAAATCACATTTCTCGTTCCTTATTAAGTATCTACTTTTTTTGAAGAAAAGGTAGTTGATTCACTTAGATGCTTCTAAGCTTACCACCCCATATCTATTACTAAATAAAATTAAAATTACAACACTACACCACTGTTTATACTCACGCATACTGACCATACAACATCAAATTACAACAATCACACTGACCATACAACATCAAATTACAACACCACACATACTTACACATGAGCATAAAAATTACAACAACCCGTACTGACCAAACTTTTACAAAACAAGACCTAAACCGAAAAATACCCCATACAACGATTCATACTGACCCAATAACTAACATTGCATGAAGTGCTCATGCATGCTATCTTCAATCAAAACCGAGCACAAAACAATACATTTAGCTCAAATATTGTTTATTAACTGTAGGTATATTACACCTATATGCTAGATAAAAAATCTAAGCGATAAAGTAAAAGCCTATCAAGTGGAATTATCACACTCATATTCTAAATTCCTCATCAAAAGACAAAGTAAGCTTTACTTTAAGAAAAGTAGAAGGCCTTATTTTGCAAGCACAAAAGGAAGATAAGGGAGACATTATATCATGCCAACTCAAAAGAAATAAAGCTAAAAGGAGATGTCATATCAAACTGCATTATTCACTTCTGGAATGCACTAAACCTACAATTGCCCACTTATGGTAGCTTGATAACCTCCTTATATCCATTCCCGGCCCTAGGGTAAGGCTGCCAAGACAGCCGCCTAGGGCAACCGACCTGTTAGGGGGCATCCATCAGTGGTGGTGGTGGTGACTTACTGCTTTATTTGGATAAAAATATGGTTTATATTACTAACTTCAAGTGAGTCTTTGTTGGAGTGGTAAAAGCTTCGGATGGGTGATGGGGCAAGGGAAGTTCAAATCATGGCGTGGTGGATTTATTTTTGCTCAAACTTGAAGAACTGGACTGGGGCAATAAAGCTGCTTGGGTCGGCCCTGCTTATATCTTCTATATATGTGTGTTTTGTATGATGTATGAGATATAAGTTTTAGAGAAAAATAAAAAGCTTGTATATAAGTTTGTAATGGCGGAAAGCCAGCCTCCATCCTTGTAAAATAGTTGTGATAATAAAATAGTATTGCAAATATGATGAGCTCCTACTTGTCAGGACATTTCATTCTCCCTTCCGAATTAATTTTTATGGTTAACAGAGCCTTAAATAATTTTCTATGGCATGGCTCTCCTTATGCTAGATCACCCATATTGCGTTTAGTAAATTTCAACTGCCAAAAGGCTAATGGTGGTCTTGGTCTTCTAAACTTGAAGAAAAGGAACTAGGCATCTATCTCAAAATACCTTTACTTAATTCTCTCGGATGGAAACAACTTATGGTTATGATGGGTGCACAACAATCTCACCAAGGGAAAGGACTTGTGCAAGATCCCGATTTTTCCCACTGCTAGTTGGGGTTGGCGCAATATTATCGAACTCAGACCTTCCTTCTTGCTGTTGATTCAATGCAATCCCTTGAAACTTCCAGCAACTAAATTCTGGGATGACCCATGGGCTTGTCCTGGTCTTATTCTTAGGGATGTTATTGAACATAATTTACAGTATTTGATCGGAATTCCTTCTAAAGAAATCGCCAAGGACTTTATCGTTATTAATTCTCCTATTCTTCCTTACTGTTGTAAGGCGGCTCTGGAGTTTTGAGATCAAATAACATAATTTACAGTTGTAAGGCGGCTCTGGAGTTTCATAATAGCAACATCGTTTCCTTCTACCATGGAACCAGTCTCATGGTCAACTCACAACAGATTACATAGCACCTCTGCTATTTACAGAAATCGTTTAGGAAGTCTTTATACTTTTCCTTGGTCGAAGCGGATATGGAACGCTTATGGATTAATGAAAAATAATCTTCTCCTTTGGAAAATTATGGAGAATGCGACTAACCAAGGATAAACTTCATAAATTTGGACTTCTACAGTCCCCACATGTATCCTATGCAATTCACAGCCTGACGTTGACGCTCTCTTGTTCTTTGATTGTTCTTTTTTCAAGTAAATCTGCACTGCTTTCCTTCGGCATGGAACCCTCCCTCCTCCCGCAGCAAGCTCATAAGATGAATGGCATAGAATATTTCTGCAAAGTAGATGGAAAACTCCAAGGCATCATTTTCTCCCCATCTTTCTAAAGTGATTTGTTTCCACTATATAGCTCGAACAAAAAAATCAAAGCTTTGGTTATAAATTTAGGTCGGAATTGAAAATTCTGAGATCACTACGTGTTCAGGTGAATCGTGATATTCGTTAGTAGCAAAATCGTATGCAGGCTTTGCTAAGAGCAGGGATAGGTAAACTAGTTTGTCTATGTATTGGCCTTTTTTTCATAGCCTATCATATTTTATTCTTTTTACTTCAAGGCTTTTTTGTCTATGGCTAAATATGTATTCGCATGTACAGTTTTCGTGAATTTAATAGGCATGGCTTCCTTTGCCCATTTACCTTCCAAAAAATATGATTTTACCTAGACATATAAATTGGATCTAATGCTAATTAATAGAATACATAGGCTCATTAAAATCCAAATTGAGATTTTCTTTTGAAATTTACTCATTTCTTCGCTACCAAAACGGGCCTAACCCAATAATAGTATCAGAACCTATATGGTCTATGAAATCTAATTAGTCGGCATTTAGGGTCAACCAGTAAACTTTTTTATCTGATGGGTATCTAGAATAGTATTGAATAGGCTTGAGGTTGGATAAAAAGTAATTAGTCTGACCTGATTGGTAGAGTAAGTCCAAAAGGTTAGCTTGGATGTAAGACCCAAATTTATTTTGCGCCTTAGGTTACATTCAAATTAAGATTTGAAATTTTAAATATATTTTAAATTTAAGTGTTTACTGTAAAGTATTTTAAGTGTTATAAAATAAATTTAAAATGTTTCAGAGCTATTTCAAAAATTAATTCAATATGTTTAAAAAATTTAAATATTTAATTAATTTGATAAAAAATATATATAATTTATAAAAAGTTTGTCAATTAATATATATATATATATATATATATAAGTGTAAATCGTATATACGTGCATCTAATAGCTAGAAATATTTAATTTTTTTTAATAAATTTTTTTATGGACAGGTGTGTGCTATAAATGCAAAAGCTTTGGAAGTCATAGCACTTTTATTTCAAACAAACTGGCAGTGAAATTCCATTGATGTATGGTTAGTAAAGGAAAGGCAATGAAGGTTGTAAACCGATAGGGAGATTCCGTTCATAGATGTAGGGCATTTTTGGAATTTCAAATTGACACCGCGGAAATCTTATTTATTGAATTATTTTTATTAATAGTAGAGATATATATTGACAAATATATATAGCTATAAAAGTTATAGTGGAATATTTATCTTAAAATTGTTTAAGCTAAGTTAAACAAAATTTCCAAAAATTATGTAAATACCAAATTAAAATGTTTAAACAAATTAATAATTAATTAAACATTAGTTAATGCATATATATTGATATATATATATATAAAACTATAAAGGCTATAGTTTAATATATTTTTTAATTTCTCCAGTTTTTTGAGAAATTAAGCTAAATAAAATTTAAGAATTTATTGACTATTTAATTAAATGTTTAATTAAAAACTAACTACATGAATAGTTTATATATATATGATGAATAAATAAATAAATACATACATACATATATATATTCGGCACACACACACACACACACACATATATATATATATATTCTATATTTTTGGTATATACATATATATATAGATAAATATTCTTCTTAAATTGTTAAAGATGAATAAAATAAAATTTCTAAAATTTTAAAATGAAATAAAATTAAATAAGTTGATTGAATTAATAATTAAAATCAATTAAGCTTGGTTTAATTGATAAATACGTGTAAATATTTTATAAGCTAATTAAATTATAATAGTTATAAATAAATTAACCTTATGTCAAGGAACACTAACTCAAATAGTTACCAGTATTACGCTCTAGATATAAATTCTAGATATTATGGGACCTCTATGATATCAAAATGAATAGTCTTCGTGAATAAAGTACAGCTCTTATTATCAAAATATAAATTAAACTTATATAATTATATGTGTACAAATATATATAAATGTAACTATAGGAAACCTAAAGAGATTGCTAGAACAAATACGCATGTATGGTATGTATAACGTGATTTCAGATGTGTTTGACACTGGAATCACGATGGTATTTCATAAGAATACATTATTCCTTATATCGGTATCACTTAAAATGTATTAAATATATGTATCTTTAATATAGGTTGCCCTCTATCATTGTTATATTGATGGATTACTTGCATATGCACTAGTTATTGAGAAAATTCAAGTAGAGTAATTGTGTGTAAGATATCAATATATTGCCAGACGAGGTAAAATACATGAATGTATTTGTTGAGCAAACTTAAGGTACATGAATTACATTTAGACCATCAAGAAATGATATGTAAGGATGAATAATCTCTCTTGATTTGTTGAGCAAACCCAAGGTTAAGGTATAAATTAGGGTGATGACCATAGTTAGGAGTTGTATATGATACAAATGATAAAGATTTCTCAATCGCTTGCTGGCCTACGATTTGTTGAGCAAACTCAATGTCAGAATCCCAAGGCAAGCAATCCTAACACTCACTAGAGAAATCGAAAGTATTCTATATTTTTCCTAGGGTTTTTAGGAATATAAAATTCTTCTGGGAGCCTTATCAGAGAAATGAAATGATTACATTTAATCATTCTAATATTGTATGAACACGTGCTATGCAAATTAAAATTATCTTTGTCAATGAATTTATGCAACAAATCCAACTAATAAAAATATTTATCAATTGAAATATAATAATGAACTGAATTAAGATTGAGAAAGAAATATAAAATATACTTACCAGTAAATCTTTTGGCATGTTGTTGCTTCAACACCCATGCAACATGTGAATTATACAACTATTAAATATATTTGTACTTTGGTCACTTAAGCGTTTATTTGTTCAAGACTTTATATTGTCTTCTAAATTTTGAATTGTAAAGCAAATCAAGAATATGGATTTTCGATCCATATTAGATCATATACAGAAGTTGTATGTTGAATATTTGCATCTGTAATATAATCTCAACAAATTTTGTTCATTCAAAATAAGTAAGTAAACCATAATGTTAGATCAAGTGTTCAATATAGTTGAATATAATGAGAACATTGTTATGTTGAAAACAACACCAGACCAAGGACTATAGAACCAACCTAGGAGTTCGATCATTGAAATATCAGCTTAGATCAGTTTCCTTCAGTACAACTTATATGATATCCTTAAAATATTAAGGATTTCTAAGTGCACTTTTGTAAAGAGTTCGTTGTAGTTCTGTTGTAAGGATTTTCTTTTGAATGGTTCAACCATTTGGAACATATGCGGCATATAACATATGTGACATAGAACATATGCGACATAGAACATATTACGGCATTCCTTTTGAATGGTTCGACCATTTGGAACATACGCGGCATAGAACATATGCGGCATAAAACATATTACAGCATTATTGAAACAGGTGGCATAGAACATATGCGGCATAGAACATATTACATATTTCCTTTTGAATGGTTCGAGCATTTGGAACATATGCAGCATAGAACGTATTACGACATTATTGAAACAGGTGGCATAGAAAATTTGCGGCATAGAAGACTAGCTGTATAGAATATCAACGATATCATCAACGTCGAAATTGAAGCCCCAAACTTAGTGGAATCATTGCATACCAACAAAGTTGCTATTGTATGCCCCCCTACAGGTTAGAGATGACATGCAGCATGGATGAACTTCGGCTCTGATTAATGACGCATGGCAATTTCGTTATTAACATAAAACTGTTTTATTTCTTTAAAATGCAATATCTTTTCACAACTCCAATTATTCCTCAAATTCTTGTTGGATAATAAATTTCTTTACCAAATCCATTTCAAAAAAATGCTATAGATCTTATTTTCCATTCCCAAAATAACCTGAAAACCACATAATCTATATTAATATTTTGATATAATTATTAAGCTTTTCTAGCCTAATAAATTCATAATAATTCGTCAACACTCGGGAAAAATCCCCAAAAATAACAATAAATCATATTTATCATATTATTTAACATAACAAAATTTCGGGACCCAAAAATATTATTTTAATAATTAAAACTCAAAATAAGCCATTTCCTTCACTTAAGAAATTTATAAAATTTTCATACTTGATTGGAAAATTATGAAATCACAAACCCACTTCTAAAATAATGCTTCTAACATCAAGTTAAAATTTCAAGTCGAATAGATTTAATAAAATAGGTTTTCACTCTTAAAACTTATTAAACAATTTCATAATAAATCCAATAACTCATCATTCAAGCATATAATCAACCAATCATTCAAAACATTGCATAAAACAATCATAAGATTTGGGTTTGATCACAAAATCGAAATGAACATGCAAATAGTGAGATGAATAAATATTATTCACCTTTGTTTAATAAAGAAGGATGAGATTTGAGTTTAGATTTGATTTCCCGAGGCTAAATATTGATTTCCTAGCTTTTCTTCCTCTTTGAACCCTTAGTAATGGCCGACCTTGTATTTGCTTTAATTTGTGTAAATGAAGGTTAATAAGGGAGATGAAAGTGTGAGGGTTTATATTTAGAAAATGTGTCTATTCTAATTTTACTCTCCATATGATTTCCTCCTTCTAATTTAAGTTATATCCATTCTTGTTAATTCATTAATTAAGGCTTGACTAATTTAATTATCAAATCTCATTCTCCTTATCACCCTACATTATTTTATTTTATTTTATTTATATAATTAAATATCCTGAATAATATTAATCAAAATTAAGGTTGTTGAAAACTCCCCTCTTTAAAAAAATTCGTCCTCAAAATTAAGATAAGGTACATAACAACAATGATAATCATTGGCATAAAACATACTATCAAAACAAATCAGGATAATCATCTCTAATCATGTTCTCTATCTCCCAAGTACAGTCTTTCTCGTTTTCACTCCACTAGACCTTCACTAATCTGACTGTCTTATTCCCTAGCTTCTTCTTATCCTTAGCCATAATATGAACTGGTTTCCTAACAACAGTCATGTCTAGTTCCATTTCTTAGTCTTCCAATGCAGTCAGTGTGATAGTAGTTTCTGGATCTCAAACACACTTCCTAATATGAGAAATATGAAAAACATTATGGACTTCTACCATACTGCTCAGTAACTCTATCCTACAATTGACTTTCCCGAACCTCTCTATAATAGGAAATTGTCCAACAAATCTTGGTGATAATTTTTCTGACTTTTTGATTCTTACTACACACTCCATCAGCGATATTTTGACGAAAACATGATCTCCAATTAAGAATTCTATGTCTTTCCATCTCTTATCTGCATAATTTTTCTACCTAGACTGAGCTTCCTTCATCCTAGCTCGGATTATCAATCCTTTCTGTGGCTTCTCTTACCCTATCTGGACCAAGAATCAATATATCTCCTATCTTCAACCAACATACGAGCGATTTGCAGGGTCTTCCACATAGAGCTTCAACAGGTGCCATAGCTATACTAGTTTGATAACAATTGTTACAGGAAAATTCGACTAAGTGTGGATG
This sequence comes from Allium fistulosum, assembly GCA_030737815.1. Lineage (NCBI taxonomy): Eukaryota > Viridiplantae > Streptophyta > Magnoliopsida > Asparagales > Amaryllidaceae > Allium > Allium fistulosum. The sequence goes on from CM060902.1 coordinate 246,327,665, forward strand.
GTCTTCCTATGACCCTCCAAAATCTAGCATACAAGCTCTTAACAAATCCTCCAAGACTTTGTTAACTCTTTCTGTTTGCCCATCAGTCTATGGATCATAAGTGGTACTCATCTTAAGCTTGATACCTAACACCTCTTGTAGACTCTTCCAGAATTCGTTGGTGAATAAAGTATCTCTGCCACTGACTATACTACTAAGAATTCCATCCAGCCTAATGATAGTCTTCATAAATAACATAGCCAAAACGGGTGCCGTCTTGTTGACATGACGGGAATGAAATGTGCACTCTTGGTCAATCTATCTGCTATAACCCAAATACTTTCATTTCCCCTACTCACCATGGCAATCCGTCAATTAAATCTATAGATATAGAATTTCATTTCCAAACCAGTATATCTAAAGGCTAAAGCAACCCACTTGGCTTCTGATGCTCGGCTTTTACTTTTTGACAATTTAAGCATTGCTTTACCCATAAACCTACATCACTTTTCATACCATCCAATGAGAAGCTTCTTTTCATATCCTGATACATCTCATTCCCTCCTAGATGAATGGTAAATTTCGATCGATGACACTCCCTAAGATCTTATTTCCGTAGGTCTCCAACATTTGGAATACATAATCGTCCCTTCTTTCTCAACCATCCATTTTGATCAAGATAAAAATCATTCAAGTCATCAATCTCGGTTCCACTTTCAATTCTTCTAATTCGTTCAGCTAACAGTGGATCATCTCTTTCCTTAGAAGCAATTTTATCAATCAATACTAGTCGAACTTCCAAGTAAGATAACATTGCAGTACACTGACTAGAACTAGCGGTCGATCTTAACTAGACACTATAAGTAGTCAATGCTTCCAAATCTTTCAACTCCACTAACATCACCAACACTGTATTTTGATGTTTTGTGCTAAGTGCATCTGCGACTTTATTACCTTCCCCTGGTATGTACACAATACCAAAATCATAAGCTATTATAAACTCTAACCACCTCTGCTGTCTCATATTCAACTCCTTCTGAGAGAATAAATATCTTAAATACTAGTGATCCATAAACAAGTAGAATCGTTCTCCTAACTGATAGTGTCTCCATACTTTCAAAGCAAAGATTACTGCTGCCAACTACAAATCATGAGTTGGATACCTAACTTCATGCGGTCTAAGCTGTCAAGAAGCGTAGGAAATCACTTTACCCCTTTGCATCAACACAGCTCCTAATCCTGTTCCACATGCATCAATATACATCACTAGATCTTGATTCCAATCCAGAACAACTAACACAAGTGCATTGGTCAATAAATGCTTCAGCTTTAGGAATGCCTCCTCAAATTTATCGGTCCAAACATACTTCACATCCTTCCTTGTTAGATTAGGCATCGATGCAGCTATATGAGATAAATCCTTGATGAAATTCCGGTAATAGCTAGCTAATCCAAGAAAACTCTTTATCTTAGTCACTGTCTCGTGTCTTTTCCAATTATTAACAGCTTCTATCTTAGTTGAATCCACTGACAACCCTTTTTCTGAGATTACATGACCAAAGGAACTTCACTTCTTTCTTCCAAAAATGATACTTTGAAAACTTTTCTTTTAGTTGATGTGACCTCAACATCTCAAGCACTATTCTAAGATGAACCTCATAATCTCTCTCATCCTTAGAATATATTAAAATGTCACCAATGAACACTGTCACGCCCCCACCTCTATGCTCACGCTAGCCAAGGACACTACGGAGTAATGCCGTCAACTAGCATGAAGAATAAGGCTATTGAGGAGCGACCATCCGTGTAATTGCTTTGTGCGAGTAGCGATATGTCAGATAGTATAACATGCATTTCATTCCAAGAGGAAATTCGACATACCGATACAAACTCAAAGCTACCACACAGTGGCTAAGTGGACCTCGGAAACAAATATAGAAATAAACATAACACAAATCAGTCACAGACATTCATATCACAAAGGCGTAAACATATATGAATATAACACAAAGAAATGTACACCAAAGTAGTGGTAAAACAAGATCCACTACATCAAAAGAGAATAGATAAAGTGCTAGACAAAATAATAATTATACATCAAGGAGTCTATAGCTCAAATGTATAATAACAGAAACTACTATGCTAAAGTAGTTAGCCAAAAGTCAGGTGAGGACCCTGATAAGAAGTCAAGCAGGAGCACCTGAAATACCTCGGTCTGACCCGAGTATTATTTAAGAAGAAATTAATAAACGGATCAGTCTAGATATAAATATCAGATAAAATGATATAGGATAAGAGATATGACCAAAAACGTATGATAACATAAACGTCATACTGTGTTAAGTATACATCAAATAACAACAAAAATCATACAATATCTCAAATCAACTCGAAGCACCAAAAAGAATCACATTCTTTAAATTATTCACCAAAACACAAATATTGATAGAGCTTATCAATTCAATCCACAAAAATTGGTGAAATACAAATTCTAGAAATCACAACGAGAAATCCAGGAATCACAAAATGGGGTAAGGCCTATCACAAACGGGAGCATGAAAACTCACCAACACGTGTATCACAAACGGAACGCTATTCCATGGTCTCTAACCATAAACCGAACATCGACGCACCTAGAAAGATACGCCCCATGCACAGTCGAACATCGACGCACCTAAAAAGATATGCCCCATGTATAAACTAACATCGATGCACCTAAAAAGATACACCCCTTGCCTAGTCGAACATCGATGCAACTAAAAAGATACACCCCATGCCTAGTCGAACATCGATGCACCTAAAAAGATACACCCCATGCACCGACTTAATGAGCCGATTTCTCCACGAACGGTCCAAAGACCATGGGTCGCTAGCCCATAAAAATGAGATGAAGCTCAACAGAACAGGGTATAGTCCCCCACGTGGACAAAGAGACGTCGCACAATGCTAGTCTAAATCACAAAATGATCATCATCGATCATCAAGAAGTGTCGATTACACTAAGCTAGTAAATATAAGAGTTTAGCTTCATGTCCCATAACCACTTGCTTAACTCAAATATTTACGAACAGATTGTAGATTTCCACACGAAAATTGTCACAAGAGTTTCAATCGAACAAGTCCAAAAATTAACCGATGAAGTAAACACAAGCGTTTCACACCACTTGTTTTGCTAAGCCGTTTAATTAGATTTTCTCATACGAATGAGGTAAAGGTTTGTATATACTAATAGATTAGAAAACGATTTTATAAAAGAGCTTGTATTAAAAATAGAGTTGAAATCATTTTTGTAAAAGAGTTTGAATATTTACTACTAGTATAGAAACCTTTATATTTAGAAGTGACAAATCATAAAATGATTGTAAAAACAATCAATTACAAAAATCCACATTCGAAGATGTGAATAAAAACCATCGAAATCGATATCAAATCCATCAAAATGGATATTCCCAAAAATCCCAAAGTAGAAGTCATCAAAGTCAATAATAAATTATAACAACAAATCGAATAATCTCGAATCGATAAAAATTGGAATCCCACACGAAATAGGAAAATTGCGCTGAGACAAACATATTCAGACGTCTGAATTGTATATTTCAGACGTCTGAAACTGGTGTTCAGGCAATACTTTGCCTAGGCAAAAAATGGCCAAATCATATCGGAAGCGATCAGATGAGTGACGATGGCTAGGGGTTTACGCCAAACGACTACCCAACCTTAAAGACTCACAAATACACTCCGACCAACATGTCCAAACATCCATATAATGATTTTTCCCAAAATTGGACTTAAAAACCAAAATTTGGAATATTCATCAAACCGATTCAATTCAAAAGTAAATAGACAAGGAATAGATGTTAGGAATTCATACCTAACAATCAAAGATAGTTATAGACATAGATGTGAGATAAAAATCTCACCTTTAAATCCAAAAACACAAGAGAGAAGCTATAGAGCAAGGCAAGAACAATCACTCTTCAATGTTAACCCAAGGAGATTCAATCTAAGCTCAAAAGTAAAACATTTCCTAAGTTAGGGTTTAGGAAATTTCTGAAAATTGAAGAGGGATTGAGATGGAGAAGATGAATAGAAGGCTTACCTAAGCTTCTCTTGGATTTTGGAGCAAGAATTTGAGTTTGCAATTGAATCTAGGGCTTGGAATTTCTATTTCCCATTCTCTTCCCCCATTTTCAGTTGAGCTTGAGTTTTTATGAAATAAGTTGAGTGAATGGAGAGGAGAGGGGGCTGAGTTAAGGTATAGAATGAGTTGGGTGAAACCCAAACCCAAAAGCCCACTTAGAAAACATCAAAATTCAACTCGCTCCAAACATATCGAAGATTATACTCAAAAAAGTCGCAAACACCATTTTGGACACAATGGAAGTGGTTTCGAGTCCAAAATGTTGATTCTCAAATTCATTCATCATTCAGAGGTCTAAAATCTGCAAATCAGACGTCTGAATCTGGAAAAATAAGAATTTTCCATCTTCATTCAGACGTTTGAAATGCACGATTCAGACGTCTGAATCTGGAAAAATAAATGTTGTTCCAGAACAATATTCAAACGTCTGACTCGGGAATTTCAGACGTCTGAAAATGGCTATTTTAGCCTGTTTCCTTTCTGGATCGATTCGAACCATTTCAGACGTCTGAATTAAGCATTTCAGACGTCTGAATTCCCGTGAGACAGTTTTTCACGAATAGACACCACAGAAACTCGATTCACAAAGACTTTTCACTAATTCGACTGTTCATTGACGATTAGTGACCTTTTCTGACTAAAATCCGACTAACGATGCTATATTTAAATTAAACATTTAAATATACGAATCGTAAAATATGCGGGTTGTTACAGACTCCCCTCCTTAAAGAAATTGCGTCCTCGTAATAATTAAAAGGAAAATAAAAAGTAACAACCATAAAAGCATATCAACATAAAAGAAAATTTGAAATAAGAAGTTCACCATAAAGAGCACGAAATAATAAGTCTGGATGTGTTTGCTCGATGAATTCTAAGATTCCCAAGAGAAATCCTTAGGATTTGAGGACCATTGAACTTTCACATAAAGAATATCTTTATTTCGAAGGCGTTTAACCTCCAAAGTAATGATACGAATAGAATGTTGCTCATAAGTCAAATCCGGTGAGACTTCAATTTCTTCAAATACACTGGACTCAAGAATAAAAATCGGAATTCCTAAGGTATTTCCGTAGTAGAGAGACGTGGAAAACGTCATAAATAGCAAAAGATTAAGCCGGTAATAAAAGGCAATAAGCCACGGAACAAATATGTTCGGTGATGGGAAATGTACCAGCATAACGAGGTGCTACTTTCCCGATCAACTGAAACGCACAACACCCATCAAAATCAAGAACACATGCACGAAGAAGATCTTCAAGAGTTTGATTCACACGCTCGGTTTGTCCATCGGATTGAGGACGATAAGCGGTGCTAAAAATTAAGCTTTGTTCCCAAAGCTTTTGAAGACCCTTCCAAAATCCACTAGTAAAATAATGGATCACGATTGCTAACAATAGAAGTAAGAACTCCATGCAATTTAGTTTGACATAGAGTTTATCCAAAAGAGGTATGGTCCAAAAGAGAAGGACGAACCTCGAGGCTACACCAAACAAGAGATGAACATGAATTGGATTCACGATCTCGAATCTCACAAGTGGATAAAGTCTCAAGATCACTCCATTCAGATATCATCAAAGAAACAACTGCTTGTTGCTTACGACTAAGGGCATCGGTAACACAATTTCCCCTTTCCGGGAGTATAAAGAATACCAAGATCATAAGATGCAAGGAACTCGAGCCAACGTTGTTGACGCAAATTAAGTTCCTTTCGAGAAAGTAAATACTTTAAAAACTTATGTTCGGGGTAGAGAACAATTTCTCTCCCAATAGATAATGTCACCAAATTCTAAGAGCGAAAACAATGGCCGTGAGAACTAGATCATAAATAGCATATCTAGTCTCGACAAGCTTCAATTGTCAAGAAGCATATGTAATAACACATTCCCATAGCAAGAGAATGGCACCCAAACCAATACGACTAGTATCGGTAAAAACAATAATGTTTTGATTCCCTTCGGGAATCGCAAGAATAAAAACATCGGAAAAGAGTTCTTTTAAATGGTCCTCTTTCCTGAAAAGCTAAGACTTTCAAAATTATGATTAATTTTATGTAATCAATTTTTTTTAGAAAAATTTTCTTATTACAAGTCAATTTTACTGTGTCTGTCTGTCTCATCATAGCGTTTAGGAGATTCCTATCGATAACGTTGATCAAGCGCATCGACCAGAATTCTTAAAGCACTCAATGAGCAAAATAACACAAAATCATCTTCGATATGATAAACAAGTCTCTTAAAAAGTTTACAAATATTCTTTGCTTGTTTTAAGAACAAAATCCAATCATACTCATAAATATCTTGTTAAAAAGATTTGCAAATTTTAAATTTGTTATTTTCATCCACAATCAATAAATATAAGGACAAACTAATCGAGATATTCATAGAATACTCGATTCACAAAATGGATGAAATAAGGTAGAAGGTTCGCCATACCGAATGACATAACGAACCAAACACAAAAATCACAATGAGTGTGGAATGCAGTAAGAGGATGCTACCTTCCGCAACTCGTAGCTGATGAAATCCGGTGGCAAGGTCGAATTGAAAAGATCTTAGCACCATTCAATAGATTGCTTAGGTGATAATCCTAAGGCAAGCTCAAATATACCGGAAAATTCACAAACCATTTAAAATGAGAGAAATAACACTTTTCTCATCAAATGGATTTAAAGAATAAAATGATGCCACCGAATTTTGGAAATCAAAATCATTAAAAACAATAGAAATCTGCTTAACAGATTGAAGATGTCGAAGATATAAAGTCCGCTCAGGACATAGGATGTGAGCTTCATAATAATAAAGCCAATCCTTTCCCAAAAATTAATTTCAAAGCCTAAGTAACGCATAATATGCGAATCGGCTCGAAAAGAATAATCACATAAAATAATCTCGACATTTTCACAAGGTAAATTGAGTGTTGCGGATCCATCAATCGAATTCGCAATTCTCAATGAAGTCATCAAGCCCATAAAAATTAAAAGAGAAATAATCATCAAGTCCTTTTGATATAAAATAATGAGATGAACCCAAATCAAAAAGAACTCGAATAAGATAATCACAAAACAAATATTGTCAAGGATAGAATTACCTTGACCAAGAGAAGTGTCACTGGGAGCTTGCACGACATTCAACTCTCCCTCTCTCCTACTTTGGAGTATGGGACACGTAGATATATGATGACTCAAACTTTTGCAATAGCGACAATAAAGGGGTTTCGGACACTCATTTGCATAGTGGTCCATAGAATCACAATTGTAGCATCGTCCACGACTAGTGGTATGAGTCTTTGCTACAGAAGTTTCTTGCTTCCTTTTCTTGTCGGGATTGGGGCCTTTGAACTTAATAGGCATCTTCATGTTATTGTTGAAGTTCTGTTTGGCACTCACAACTTCAACATTACTTTCATTATCGGCCTCTTCAAGTCGAAGAGCGATATCAATAAGCTGATCAAAAGAAACTTATAGTTTCAGAAGCACAGGCTTTTTAAGGTTCTTATTCAACCCATAGACGAACCTATGATTTTTCTTCAATGGGGTATTAATACACTCGACCCCATATTTAGAGAGAGATTCAAAAGATGCGACGTAATCCCTCACAGAAGATTCACCTTGAACAAGGTCAATAAAGCGTCGGGCTAAAGTTACTTTTTTAGCCTCCGGCACAAACTTCAATTCGAATCTTTCCCGGAATTGCTCCCAAGTAGCTTTGATAATTTCAAAAATCAAAAGCTCATACCAATCTAATGCTCTTTCTTGGAGCATGCTAGAAGCCACTTGGACTCGAAGTGAATCAATAAGATCCATGCGGGAAAAGGTGCGATCGCATGATCTAAGCCAAGCTTGGATTTCTATAACATTTTCGGATCCCTTGAACGGCCTTCCACCCAAAGCGGTATAGTCTCTGCACAAGCGTGCAAACCCGGATTTAGGGTGAGTTGGCGCTGGAACGGGTTCGGCAGCTCGGGCATTGTTCACAAAATCTAAAAGTTGTTGAGCTGACATAAATACTCCATCCCGAGGAGTAGCACTAGATTTACCGACACTAGGACGGCCAGGTCTAACCATTTCTCTTCTCCAAGAAAGAAAGAAAGAAAGAAAAAAGAGGAAAAGGTTATTCTCAAAATGAAGATCAAACAACCTTGATTGATAAAACAAGGCATCCCAAAAGAAAATAAGATAGAATGGTACGAAGACCCGAATTAAATCCTATGGCACGATTCCTAAGAAAGACTTAGGACAATGATCCTTGCTATATTTTTCTACATTGTTCCGAAGTTTGGCTCTGATACCAAACTGTCACGCCTCACCTCTATGCTCATGCTAGCCAAGGATACTACGGAGTAATGCCGTCAACTAGCGCGAAGAATAAGGCTGTTGAGGAGCGACCATCCGTGTAATTGCTTTGTGCGAGTAGCGATATGTCAAATAGTCTAACATGCATTTCATTTCAAGAGGAAATCTGACATACCGATACAAACTCAAAGCTACCACACAGTGGCTAAGTAGACCTCAGAAACAAATATAGAAATAAACATAACACAAATCAGTCACAGACATTCATATCACAAAGGCAGAAACATATATGAATATAACACAAATAAATGTACACCAAAGTAGTGGTAAAACAAGATCCACTACATCACAAGAGAATAGATAAAGTGCTAGACAAAATAATAATTATACATCAAGGAGTCTATAGCTCAAATGTATAATAACAGAAACTACTATGCTAAAGTAGTTAGCCAAAAGTCAGGTGAGGACCCTGATAAGAAGTCAAGCAGGAGCACCTAAAATACCTCGGTCTGACCCGAGTATTATTTAAGAAGAAAATAATAAACGAATCAGTCTAGCTATAAATATCAGATAAAATGATATAGGATAAGAGATATGACCAAAAACGTATGATAACATAAATGTCATACCGTGTCAAGTATACATCAAATAACAACAAAATCATACAATATCTCAAATCAACTCGAAGCAACAACAAGAATCACATTCTTTAAATTATTCACTAAAACACAAATATTGATAGACCTTATCAATTCAATCCACAAAAATTGGTGAAATACAAATTCTAGATATCACAACGAGAAATCCAGGAATCACAAAAAGGGCAAGGCCTATCACAAACGGGAGCATGAAAACTCACCAACACGTGTATCACAAACCGAATGCTATTCCATGGTCGCTAACCATAAACCGAACATCGACGCACCTTGAAAGATACGCCCCATGCACAGTCGAACATCGACGCACCTAAAAAGATACGCCCCATGTATAAACTAACATCGATGCACCTAAAAGGATACACCCCATGCCTAGTCGAACATCGATGCACCTAAAAAGATACACCCCATGCACTGACTTAATGAGCCGATTGCTCCACGAATGGTCCAAAGACCATGGGTCGCTAGCCCATAAAAATGAGACAAGCTCAACAAAACGGGGTATAGTCCCCCACGTGGACAAAGAGACGTCGCACAATGCTAGTCTAAATCACAAAATGATCATCATCGATCATCAAGAAGTGTCGATTACACTAAGCTAGTAAATATAAGAGTTAAGCTTCATGTCCCATAACCACTTGCTTAACTCAAATATTTATGAACAGAATGTAGATTTCTACTCGAAAATTGTCACAAGAGTTTCAATCGAACAAGTCCAAAAATTAACCGACGAAGTAAATGCAAGCGTTTCATACTACTTGTTTTGCTAAGCCGTTTAATTAGATTTTCTCATACGAATGAGGTAAAGGTTTGTATATACTAATAGATTAGAAAACGGTTTTATAAAAGAGCTTGTATTAAAAATAGAGTTGAAATCATTTTTGTAAAAGAGTTTGAATATTTACTACTAGTATAGAAACCTTTGTATTTAGAAGTGACAAATCATAAAATGATTGTAAAAACAATCAATCACAAAAATCCACATTCGAAGAAGTGAATAAAAACCATCGAAGTCGATATCAAATCCATCAAAATGGATATTCCCAAAAATCCCGAAGAAGAAGTCATCAAAGTCAATAATAAATGATAACAACAAATCGGATAATCTCGAATCGATAAAAATTGGAATCCCACACGAAATAGGCAAATTGCGCTGAGACAAACATATTCAGATGTCTGAATTGTATATTTCAGACGTCTGAAACTGGTGTTCAGGCAATACTTTGCCTAGGCCAAAAATGGCCAAATCATATCGGAAGCGATCGGATGAGTGACGAGGGCAAGGGGTTTATGCCAAACGACTACCCAACCTTAAAGACTAACCAATACACTCCGACCAACATCTCCAAACATCCATATAATGATTTTTCCCAAAATTGGACTTAAAAATCAAAAATTAGAATATTCATCAAACCGATTCAATTCTAAAGTAAATAGACAAGGAATAGATGTTAGGAATTCATACCTAACAATCAAAGATAGTTATAGACATAAATGTGAGATAAAAATCTTACCTTTAAACCCAAAAACACAAGAGAGAAGCTATAGAGCAAGGCAAGAACAATCACTCTTCAATGTTAACCCAAGGAGCTTCAATCTAAGCTCAAAAGTAAAACATTTCCTAAGTTAGGGTTTAGGAAATTTCTGAAAATTGAAGAGGGATTGAGATGGAGAAGATGAATAGAAGGCTTACCTAAGCTTCCCTTGGATTTTGGAGCAAGAATTTGAGTTTGCAATTGAATCTAGGACTTGGAATTTCTATTTCCCATTCTCTTCCCCCATTTTCAGTTGAGCTTGAGTTTTTATGGAATGAGTTAAGTGAATGGAGAGGAGAGGGGGCTGAGTTAAGGTATAGAATGAGTTGGGTGAAACCCAAACCCAAAAGCCCACTTAGAAAACATCAAAATTCAACTCGCTCCAAACATATCGAAGATTATACTCAAAAAAGTCGCAAACACCATTTTTGACACAATGGAAGTGGTCTCGAGTCCAAAATGTTGATTCTCAAATTCATTCATCATTCAGACGTCTGAAATCTGCAAATCAGACGTCTGAATCTGGAAAAATAAGAATTTTCCATCTTCAATCAGATGTCTGAAATGCACGATTCAGACGTCTGAATCTGGAAAAATAAATGTTGTTCCAGAACAATATTCGGACGTCTGACTCGGGGATTTCAGATGTCTGAAAATGGCTATTTTAGCCTGTTTCCTTTCTGGATCGATTCGAATCATTTCAGACGTCTGAATTAAGCATTTCAGACGTCTGAATTCCTGTGAGACAGTTTTTCACAAATAGACACCACAGAAACTCGATTCACAAAGACTTTTCACTAATTCGACTGTTCATTGACGATTAGTGACCTTTTCGGACTAAAATCCGACTAACGATGCTATATTTAAATTAAACATTTAAATATACGAATCGTAAAATATGCGGGTTGTTACAAACACCAATACGAATTTATCAAAGTGCTCCCGGAAGATCTGGTTCATCAAATCTACATAGAAAACAGGCGCATTAGTCAATTCGAATGGTATTGCTAACCACTTATAAGAACCATATCTCATTCGAAATGCCATCCAAGGAATACTATCCTCTGCTACTCTTAATTGATGGAACCCTATCGCCAAATCCAACTGCAAAAATACTTTGGCTCCACTCAACTAATCAAATAACTCATATATTCTTGGCAAAGGGTATTGATTCTTTATCGTCATTTCATTTAACTTACGATAATTGATACATAATCTTAACGATCTATTCGGTTTCTTTACGAATACCGCAACCGCTTCCTATGGTGAACTTCTTGGTCAAATAAAATCTTTTCCTTTTAAGTCCACCAGCTGCACCTTTAACTCGTTCATCTTTGTAGGTGTCATTCTACTAGACGATCGACTTGCAGGTTTAGCTCTATATACAAGATCTATTCAAAACTCAATAGCTTTTTTTGACAGTAGTCCAATTACTAGCTCAAAAACATCTGCAAACTTCCTAATGACAAAAACTCAATTCAACTCATCTTCCTTCTCCATTGCACTAAACAAAGCGCAAACATCAAAATTCGAGTCCTCTGTTGAGTATATAATTCAATCACTAATATTATGGTGTCTTAGTGATATTATCCTACCTTGGCAAAATATCCTAGCACCATATTTGCTTAACCAATCCATACCCAATATAATTTCAAAGCCCATAAAACCAAACACATGCAATCTACATGCAAATATATGACCTAACAACTCAAACTCTAAATAGTCACATCTCATCCGAGGAGATGCATACCCTCCTATCAGATTCGCAACCCTTAAGGAAGTAACTAGGTAGGATAGTTCCAGATTTAGCTTATCTACCAAACAACGAGATATAAAAGAATGTGACACATCAGTATCAAACAGTACTCTAATAGATATGCCACGAATCAAAAGCATACCTCCCATCATAGCTTTTCCTTTCTCCTCTACTACTGGTTTCGAGGTAGCTGGTTCCAAAGCAAACACTTTTCCTTTCTCAACCTCGGTTGATTCCTTACATTGATTATTGTAATGGCCTATCTGGTCACAATTGAAGCATTTGATGTTCTTCCTCCCAATAAGTTTCTTTCCATCTCCAGAGCGACATTCGTTTGCAAAATTACCTTTCCTGTCATACTTATAACACATAACATACACTTTTTCTTTCTTAGAGCTCCATCCTTTTGAGCTTCCTTTTTTGAAAGAACTTTCTTTTTTGATTCTACCTACTTTGAGTCTCTACTGCTTTGTTACCACCAAAGAAAGCAAGTATCTATTTATTTATCAGTGTCATCTTCCCTACTACGTCACATGGATCCCTGAGATTTGCAAGGTTTCCCTCGTAAGCTTTTGCTTTAATTCATGGATAGACTTTTCACTTCTCTTAATCACTGTATCGACGGTAGCATACCCATATTGGGATAACTCCTCAAACCATGTTGCATACTCCAACACAGTCATGTCTCCTTGCATAACTCAACAAACTTCTTAAGAAATTCCGACTGGGCAATTTCAGACATGAACCTCTCCTCGAACCACTTTTTGAACTCGGCCCAAGTCAAAGTCTCCTTTGGAACTCCAATAATAACACTATTCTACCAATATAATACAGCTCATAGTAACTGTCAGGATGCCAGTCTCATCTTATGCTCGTCACTCAGACCTAAATAACCAAAAATCCTTTCACAATTAAATAGAAAAATTTCCACCTCGATAGCATCCTTGGTTCCAATGAATGGCTTTCCTCCAAGTCTCGCATAATCTCGACTCAAAACAACATATTTGTTGACAACCAGAACTTTAAGATTTGCTCCTCCAGCATTACCATCAACTAGTCCAACTACAACTCTTGCTTGCATCATGTTGACAAAGATCTGATACATAGCTCCCATGCAATGACCCAGAATTTCAATCATTGAATTCGGAATATTTAATTGATTTTGAATATTGAATAGTTAATTTTATAAGTTAAACAACTTATATTTCAAATTCAGCGATTTATTTGATAATTGAATTGTTAATTGAATATTTAGAATTGTTTAAAATTATCAAATCTTAAATTTTATGTGAATGAAAATGATTTCGAAAGTTGATTTAGATTCTATTTGAATAAGAATGAAGATAGTAAACTTTTGAATTTAAAAAGGAATAAGCGGATTTAATAATAATCATTTTAGTTAACGGGCGAAAATAGACTTCTGAAGAACTATCTTGGAATTGGACAAAACCAGTTCCATTGGATCCATAATAGTGAATTATAGTATGCCATTGAATTTCGTGGTGATCAGACGTTTCGTTTAGTCATGCAAGCTCGAAACGCGTAGAAATTAATTAAAGTAATTTAAATTAATATAATTTGATTTTGAAAAGCTAACTTCAGTATATGATAGAACTGGGTCTCGATACTAGTTCCGTTGTGTTCAGAATAAGGGTATTTCATATAGAACGACAGGCGGCACGTCACGAATGGAGTTCAAAATTTTAACGTGTGAAGAGTGCTTTGAAATTTTCTATAAACGGCCATCAAATTCACTTTTGCAACTAAACCCTGGCCCTAATTTTTCTTCATCCGCCACTTATGTATAATGGCCAAAATCTACCAACCTTTCTCCCTTAATTCCTCATCAAGCGCTTAATAGGTCATCACGGCGCATGAAGGAAAGTTGTAGAGCTCAACGAGCTCTACACAACATGCGATTGGATTGTCCAATCACCGACAACTGGAGTTGAAATCTGGCCACGTTCTTACGACCTAGGGCTAGAAGTGGAGGGCGATTCATGCAATCGAGCATGTTGTGGTTGGGGTCGGAGGTGTGGCTTGAGGTGGCAGAGATGTTGGTGACGTTTGATTATTCTCCGATGTGGCGATGGAGGTGCGAGGATCGATGGAAGTTCAGTGATGATGGGTTCACAATTGCGAGCTTGGAAACGAGAATGAGTTTATGGAGGGAAAGGTAATAAAGTTTAAACTTTTATTAACTTAAGTTAATGGTGTAAGTAATTATATTATAAAATCAAAATCTTACTAAATGTATAACTCTTGCATGCAAGGTCCAAATTGAACCCGGTCAGTCACATTAGGTTTGTATCGACGAAATCTATGATATGGAGTTGGATTGGAAAATTTTGGAGCTAGTGGGAATTTGGACTAGAATTGAACGCCTGTTCGATTTTAATTCAAACTGGAGCATTTTGGTGAAAATTGGAATCAAAGTGAGTTAACTCACCTCACTGGCCCACTTATATATTTTATACAAGTGGATAATTTTATTGTTGATTGTTTGTTAATTGTTTATTAATTGTTTGGATGGTTTACTATTTTATTTGTTAGTTTGGATATATTCCCGCCCTTGGAGCGGATGAGACCCTGTTACGTTCCCGTGTATTAGCGGATGACCCTTTGTATATGATCCCACCTCGAAGCGGTTGATTTATATTTTATAATTATATACTGCATGTGATGCAAGGGGACAGGTTGGAGGGATCCAACTGGATTCCTCACACTGTTGATTTTACTTTTCATATATTTTGATATATGATGTGTTGGATGCCATAGTTGATGACATGGATGATTTTCCCCATTAAGTGCTATAGTAACACTAGGCAATATTTTTAGTATTTTGAAATACTATAAAATGAAGATTTAGTTTTTAAAAGGATTTTAAGTGATTTCAAAAATAAATATATTTTAATAACAACCCTTGAATTACTAAGAGAAGGAATTTATTTTAGATAAAATAAAAGGTATGATTTTTGGATATTATAAATTAATAGTTTTTATGAAATATTTTAAATATAGATTTTTGAACTTTATAATAAAGATTTTTTAAATCTAAAAATAAGTCTGTCTTTTATACTAAAGGAATACGGTTTTAAAAAGAAGGTAGAAATATTTTGGTATAAATATTTATTAACCGTTTTATATAAAGTGATATATATATACATACATATATTAAGATTTATTTATAAATGTGGAAAATTATAAATGTGATGATGTATAAAAGTGGCATTTTACGGATAAAGTGAGGATTTATAAAATCGTATTTTATTAATAAAAGGATAGATTATAAACGGTGTTTATAAATAAAGGGAAACTTTTATCATTGGATAAATTAGGAAAAATAAATCACAATTGTGGATTTATAATAATATTTGGAATGTTGTTTTAAAAAAATAGTTGATTCTATTTGGAAAATTGAAAGTGAGGATATATTTGGAGATGTTAAATTGTATTTTATAAATAGAAAGGAATTTATAAAAGAAATTTATGCATATGGAAGCAACGTTAAAAACGGATTATAATTGATGTTTTAAAAGGGATTTTATGAATAAGTGAGATTTATTTTAGAGATAGAGTTATAAATGTGGTTTTATAAATAAAGGGAGTTTATAAAAAGGAAGTTTTATAAAATAGAAAGGGATTTATAAATATAGTTTTATAAATATGGAAATGACTGTGTTGAAATTAAAGTATGGACTTTTATCAAGGAAATATATTTATGTTTTAAAAGTTAAAATAATCTTTTAAAGGAATGTTTTGGAAGTGATATTTTTAAATGGAGTTTAATGGTTTTAAATTTAAAATGTGTTAAGTGGTAAGAAGACATGGATTCAACATTTTTGTTGTAATAAATGTTTTCGAGAAAATGAGGAAGACATAGACTATAACATTGTTGTTATAGTATGCGGAATTTATACCTATATCGTATATTTAATCTTAAGTTTCGAGGTGTGTAACTTACGTCCATTTTGAAGTAGAATGTCGCTCATTCAAGGTCTGAGAAGTAATAGTACCCCAACTTGATCGGCTTCATTGTTGACTAATAAATAGTTTGAGTTTGACATCGAAAACTGATATTAAATATGACTAATTAGACCTCTATACTAGTGTTTTGGGTTGTCGTAACGATGTTTTACACCACATTCGTTTTGACCTAATAAAGTGTGTTTTGGGAAGTAAAAAGTTTTTCTCAAAAAGTTCTAAATATACTTATTACGAATTTATGTATATAGGGCACCGTCTAAACTTTTAAAATGAAATGGTTTGTGAATATACTTATACCGTTGAGATAAGTATATGAAAATGTTTTCCAAATATAGAAAGACTAAATGTGGTTTGTGAATACATCTTCGTAAAGGTATTTTGAGAAAAATAATTGGAAAGTGTTTTAATTAATGAAAGGAGGCTTAGTGTTGCTTGGTACTTAACCAATGTTACTTCCTTTAGAATTTTTATCTTTGGTTGGATTGTTGTTTATTTGATAGTTACATAACTAACTCTCAAGTGTTGGCCAGTTTATAAACTAACTTTGTCAGTTCAGAGAGACCGGGATCTGATATGTTATCCGTAAACCACTTCGAACCGGCAACATTTCGAGTTGGAATATCTTGAAGATAATAGAAATGGAGCTTTTAAAGTGCAAGGGCTACTTTCAACTAATCCTCTGGGTGATTCCTAAAATGGATGTAGTAGAAGTGGTGCCTTCGGTTTCGTTCAGTCCCTGAACGAACTTGTATGGATGAATGTTGGCATTGCATTGTTGCCTGGAGGGCAGTGTTAGCATTCCAAGTAGGAAGTGTTATATAAAGGTAAAACGTAGCCTCAAGCCTCATTAATCGGGAAACGAAAAAAATTGGGCATGCAGCAGGGCCAAGTGGATCGCTCCCATCAAATTATGGTCATTTCAAATCTGGATCGATTACTATCTACTCATGTATGCTTCAAGGCCCATTAACGAAAATGGCGATCATATTCAGTACTACAAGTCATGTGGTAGGCCAGTCCTGTATGGCAAGGGTACATGATGTTCTTGTGAAACCTCGATGCATTTTATCTAGAGATGTACCATCAAAATGTAGTTCCTTAGCTTGTCATAGTATGGAATCCAATCTCTAATATGTTCCTTTACGGTTTTGATTGTAGAACCTAGTATGTTGGAATTTAATTACTGTAACAATTTTGGCAATGATTAATAAGTTTATGTACTCTAGACATTATTATAATATCACTAGATTGGCTATCGTAAGGTAAAAACCCGTCCATGTTTATATGCGGCATGGTATTACGAGATAGCTTTATTTTGAAAAGAGTTTGATAACTTTGAAAATCCAACTGGGTATATTTTCTCATGCTGGTTTACTAGAATGACTCGAATGTTATTTTATTATAATGCTTGGGTCAGACCAATCATATTTACAGATTGCTTTGGATGCATTGGAGCTCAAGAGATGAGCTGGAGGTCTTCATGACGTATTCTCATATTTGATTGTTTCTCCACTATATTATTGTTAAAATTATCAGTACTTGTGAGGACATATTGTTATAACTGTTAGGGCAGATGATTGGTTATTTGTGTACTCTGATTTGATGTATGTATATTACAGTCTCTTTTGTAAAGATCATTGACATTATATTATACATCGTTCCGCTGCGATTGTGAGACTCTATGTTGTTTTCAGTTCCTTTTTCTCTTCTTCTTCTTTTCTCTTCTTCTTGTTTACTCTTCTTCTTTCTTCTTTCTTTCCCATAACTATCCGTCTTTCCATTCAGTTTGGGTTAGACATGTGTGTTTTATTATTTGCTTTAATTGTGCTGATTTACAGGTTGTTACACTTGGTATTAGAGCACAAGGTTAAGTGAGAACCTTGACTTTGATAGGGCTAGTGATTAAGAGATAAGGTAATGGAATGTCTTATTATGAGTTTGAGTGTATTATATATAAAAGAGCATATTTGTTAGTGATTATAAAATGTTTTGTATTGTGTTAATTTATCTTATGGGTGGCTTATGAATTCTGGTCGGTACGTGAGACGCCACAATGTTGATAGGGTTTTCTAAACACTTAAACAAGGCAAACCGACACAGTATTATTTTGAGAATTGGTAAATGAAATAATTTTACCTAAATTATATTTTATATATAAAAGAATAATTTTTCAGAAATTATTATAGTTATATATGGTGTGTTTGGTTGTTAGTGAATGATAATATTTGATTATTATCATTTGTTGTTTATGTTCTAATAAAAGTTGTTATTATTATAATGTAAACAAAGATAAATAATTAAGAAATGGTTTTATATAACTAAGGTGAAATTATATATAAGGAAATTTATAAATGTCGTTTGTAAAAAAATGAATTTAAAAGTAAGAAATTTGAGAATTTAAATCTCATTGATTTTGAAAATTGTTTTTCAAAGGTTTTGGAAGAATAATAATAGTATTATTTTGAAAATATTTTGGTTAGAAATATTTTAGAATGGAATATAAAAGAGATAGAAAGCACTAGACTCACTTTAGTCGCTGGAAAATAATTCTGGTGATGACTACAACATCATCGGCGTTCATTTTCGAGTTTCTGAGTGATGGATTGCTACCAATGGAGTTTGTTTTGGTAAAGCTAGTTTTGATTTATAATTCAATAGTATTATTTGGAATACAAAAAAATTATATACGGTATTGTTTCAAAATAATTTGAAATGGTATAGATAAGAAAAGAAAATTTGAAATTGAGATATGAAATTAAAATTTAACTTCAGTAAAGTTAAATAAATTGAGTTAATAAAATCAAGTTTAACCTAAGAAAGGTTAAATGAAATTGAATTGGATTTGAAATGAATTAGATGAATTAATAAAGTGAATTAATGATATGAAATAATGGAATGAATATGAATTTTAGTTACAAAATGAAATTCAATTTAAGTTGTAAGATGAATTGAATATGGTTTGGAATGTTGTTGATGAAATTGAATATGAACTTAAGTTGTGATGTAAAAATAAACATTAGTGTGCTGTATAAAATGTTTATAATAAACTTAAGCAAAATTCTATAGAATGGTTCCTAGTATTATTAGTATTAAAAGAACTATACTAAATTAATGGAATGTAAATTAATTGAATGTGAATTAATGGAATGAAAATAAAAGAATCTTAAAAAAGATGGGATATAATAAGAAACAAATTGAAATAAATACGTAAGTTTTACGTAGATCATTTTATTCGCATAACTGTTTAATCCAGATTCGAATATATGATTTCGAGGTGATTTACACCGACCCGAGTTAGGATATTTCACTCGATTCTTGATGGCGAACACTAGATATGGATTTTTAATTTATTTTGATATTCTCTATCATAGTTTATGGCTAGAATGGCGATTTCTAATCAAGGAACCGGATCAGAATCCACACTAGTGTGGTCATGTGAACGATCCTAGTTGGGAAGTGAAATCGTGTGATAGAGTGAGCGATTAGATTTGATTTAGAATATGGATGGTATATGTACATCGTACGGGATTTAACAAATTAAATGTTGACATCGGAAAATGTAAATCGATATGGTTATGAATGAATTGGATACATATTATTTGTTTAATGGTTTCCCTTGTTACATTTGCTACATTTGCACATAGTTATTGTATATTTTATATTATATAGTGATGTTACTTTCTATATACATGTTCTCATTGGTTGTATATGTTAGTAGGTGCAGATGGCATATATTTCACATTTTGAGCTCGCTTTCACATTTTATTGGTTGTATATGCTAGCTAATATTAATAAAAGGTACACAACTCGGATTACATATTGTACTTTTATATTTTGTGGAAATTAGGTTGAAGGGCTTCACATTCCAGGATAATAAGTTTTAAGGACAACACTTCTAAATAATTAGTTTTAAAGACAATTTACAGAAAATGATAAATTCATTTATCTTTTAAAGTTATACAGGAAAACGGTATATTCATTTATCATTATTTCCATACAACTAAAAATGACAACTTCATTTATTTTTTCTTGCAAACTATCCTTAAAACAAAATTTCCAGAAGCGTTGTCCTTAAAAATTATTACCCTGCATAAAGAAGCCCTTTGAGTGAAAATCCCCTTATATTTTTCCCTATGGGATGCCTCATCCTTGAAGATGTATATTTATGATTATATATATATATTGTAAAATTTACCAACTGAGCTGCGCTAAGTAGACGCTGGCAAACTTTTCCATAAATTTAAGGTGTTAGAAAATTTTTGAGAATTTTGAGAAGGAAATTTTTGGATAACTAAAACTTGATTTTGAGTTATAACTTGGAATGATGGATGGATGGAAATTAGTTGGTATAGGTGGGAGAATCTAAAAGATTTAGGAATTTTATAATCTATTTTAGCTATTTTGTTTTGAAAAGTTAATGGTTTTGTGACATCTTTCTTCTTGCTAATTTCGAGGACGAAATCCTTTTGAGGAGGAGAATGTAACGACCTAGAATTTAAGTCATTGAATCTGGAATATTTAATTGATTTTGAATATTGAAAAGTAAATTTTATAAGTTAAACAACTTATATTTCAAATTCATCGATTTATTTGTTAATTGAATTGTTAAATTGAATATTTGGAATTGTTTAAAATAATTAAATCTTGTATTTTATGTGAATGAAAATGATTTAGATACTATTTGAATAAGAATGAAGATAGTAAACTTCTGAATTTAAAAGCGAATAGGCTGATTTAAAAATAATCGTTTTACTTGATGAAAATAGCCTTCTGGGGCACTGGCTTGGAATTGGATAAAACCAGTTGCATTGGATCTGTAATAGTGAATTACATCATGATGTCGAATTTCGTTGCGATTAGACGTATCGTTTAGTCATGCGAGCTCGAAACGCATATAAATTAATTAAAGAAATTCAAATTAATATAATTTGATTTTGAAAAGCTAACTTCTGTATATGATAGAATTAGGTCACGATATTAGTTCCATTACGTTCGGAATATGGGTATTTCATATAGAATGGCAGGTGGCACGCCTCGATTGGAGTTCGAAATTATAACATGTGAATAGTGCTTTGAAATTTTCTATAAAAGGCTATCATATTTCACTTTTGCAACTAAACCCTAACCCTAATTCTTCTTCAGCCACCACTTACGTTTAATTGCCGAAATCAATCAGCTTTTCTCCCTTAGTTCCTTATCAACCACTCAATAGGTCGTCGTGGCGCATGGCGGAAAGTTGTAGAGCTCGACGAGCTTTACATAACGTGTGGTTGGATCGTCCAATCATCGACGATTGGATTCGAAATATGGCTGTATTCGTACGACCTAGGGCTAGACATGGAGGGCGATTCATGCGATCTAACATGTCGTGGTTGGGGTCAGAGGTGCAGCTTGAGGTGGCGGAGATGTTGGAGACGTTTGATTGTTCTTCGATGTGGCGATGAAGGCGCGAGGACCGATGGATGTTCGACGATTATGGGTTCACGAACGCTAGCCTGGAAACGAGAATGAGCGTATGGAGGGAAATGTAATAAAGTTTAAAATTTTATTAACTTAAGTTAACGATATAATTAATAATATTATAAAATCAAAATCTTACAAAATATATAAGTCTTTAATATGAGGTCCAAATCGAACGCGGTCAATCGCTTTAGGTTCGTATAGACGAAATCTACGATATGGAGCTGGATTGGAAAAATTTGGAGCTAGAGGGAATTTGGGTTAAAATTGAACATCTGTTAGATTTTAATTCAAACCGGAGCGTTTTGGCGAAAACTAAAATCAAAGTGAGTTAACTCACCTCTCTGGCCCACTTTTATTTTTATATAAGTGTGGATAATTGTAACAACCCTATTTTAATTACCTGATTGTTTGAAACAAAAATTAGAAATAATGAATTCAAATTAGTGATTCATGAAATTTAGTTATGAAATTAATTATAATATTTGAGAATAGTAACTTTGTTTTATCTTAGTTGATCTTAAGATAATTTTGTGAAATGTGATAAATTTCAATAAGTGATTAATATTGAGATTTATTGTTTAAAATAGAAATTTGCAATTTATAGTTTATGTTATTGAAAATAATGAGCATAACTTTTCATTTTTAAGGTTACACATTTAAATTTGTGTAATATCTAAATATTATTAAAAATAAGAATTTTAACTTGTTAATTTTGTTTTGGTAGTTCGAGAAATCGATTTATGAGTTTTGTTAAAACATTATTAAGTGAAAGTTAGTTTAAATTTGTGTTTTAATAAGTGATTAAGTAAAAATTAAAATTAGCAACACTTCTTCTAAAAATGAAATTAGTAACACTTGGCTTTTTGGATCCACATCTCATCCTCATGGCCCATTTAGAATAATTAGAAAAGAGAAATAGGAGTACGTATATTTCTTCCTTAATTCATTTCGTTCCATAGAAAACAGAAACAAACTCTCTTGCTCTCATTAACTCTAGCTCAAGCAATCATCTAATTCTAGTTGCAAAACAAAGGGGTTTTGTCAAAAATTGTATAAATCTAATCCCGGTAATCTCCTCCTTCATCTAATGTATCTATTGTGTTGATTAATTTCAGTTTTGGTTTAGGGTTGTAATTTTTTTTTTCTTTCAATTTGCTGAAATTAAACTTAGAAATTGCTGAAAGTGTTGAGTTAAGGATTCTAGAAAGCTATTACATGGGAAAAAAGGTGAGTAAATACTCACACAATCAATCTCTAGATAATTTGCATCCTTATGTAGTTAGAATAATCTGATATTTGCAGTTGTTGATTGAATGGATGATAAGTTATTGAATGACTTTGGTTGTTTGATGTTGTTGATTGCGAATATCTTGGATGTTAATCACACTTAGTAATTTAGGCATATCATTTTCATATCTTATTGGAATTTGATAATTTTCAAAGTTCTGGAAAGCTGATACATTAAGGAACAACTTTCATGTTGTATGTTTCGAAAAATTCTGCTATTCAAAGGGTCGAAATTTTGTTTGAAACTGATACAAGCTCTGCTGTGTCAATTTTCTAAGTTGAAATCTGAAATAAAAATCATCATAACTTTAGATTGGTAAGTCATAATTAAGTGATGTTTTTTTTCAGTTGAAAGGTATTTTTATAAGGAACATCTTTTATGTTTTGTGTTTTGCATAAGTTTGAAGTTTGCATGTTCGAAAACTTCTTTTTTTGTTGCTGGCTTGTTAATTAAAATACTGAATTAACAAACTTAAATCCGAGAAATTGTTTCAATCGTAACTTTTGAACCATATGTCCAAATTAAATTATCTTTTTTTTTTAAAAGCTAAAACATTTATCTACAACTTTCATGTTTTGAGATTTGAAAAATTATGGGATTTAAGAGGTCGAAACTGCAGATCTAAAAGCTCTAATATTGAGTTAAAAATATATAAATGGATATGCTTCATATTCAAGTAATTTTATGAAAGAGAGTTTATTTAAAATTATAAATCTCAAACTTGTTTCTAAATTTGTTTCACTTTCTTTTGTAAATGATTTTTATAAGTAATTATATATATATATATATAAATATATTTATATATCAATTATTTTTAGTATAAAGAGTTATGAATTTGAAGATATGAGTGATTATGGTTTTATAAAATAAGTGATAACATATGCAATTGGCTTTGGAAATATGGTTTTAAAATGGCAAGTCTAGTTTATTTCTAAATAATATATATATCAAAATGGATTTGGAAAAGTAATAAATTGGTTTTAAAATATGGGTTATTAACTAAGTGTTTTCTATGGAAATTTGAGACAAAATTAAGTATACAAGTGAAATTTTGGAATAAATAGAGTTATGGGATATAGTACCGAATAAGTGAATATTTTACTATAGTTAAATAATAAATGGGTTTATGGAAAATTAAATAATTATTTATAAAAAATAAACTCAAAAGAGAAAAATGTTTTGAGAACCTTAATTCTATAATTTGAGGAGTACTAATAATTGACTTAGTGTCATCGATTGGTTTAAATGCTTTCGAATAACGCTTCATCGAATATGCTATAACTCATTGAATAGAATGTTTGAGTGGAATTTACTATCCCATTAACGAATACTCGAATTTCACCGGGTAGTATGGGATGCCTTGGTTAAATTCTTGTGATCCTATTTGAGAAAGTACTTAACACTTTAGAGTTGTATTCTCTTCTGGTGTGCGACAAGTGGTTGCTAGATCCTTAAGAGAACTAGTGTGAACCCGTGCTACGCACACGGATGTTATTATAAAACCAAGATAAAAAAATGTCAAAGTAAATTTAATCATTCATTGCTTATGTTTAGTCATGTTTGATGGTGTAATTATAAATATGCATGGAAAGCCTTGGTGATCTAGTATAGATAGCTGGAATTTGATATATTTGGACCAATCATCGATGAACCAAATTTCTGTTCCTGTAAAAAATGGTTACCCAACAAACTATGTAACAGACGAAAGCAAGAAAGCGTAACTTGAAAAACCAAATAAATTGGAAATACAGCACACTATTTAGGTGAACATTGAACTGCTATCTAAATAAATAGTAGTAATTAATACATCATAACAAACTATGCACTAAGCACTGGAAGAGTATCATATGAACAGATGATAACCAAATATTGAAGGAAACCAATTTCGGCCACTATATTCATCTCTGAAAATAATGGGTAAGCTTAAGAAACTTTCATGCATAATTTTTTTGCCATTGCCTTTGTATGCATATATAAACAGAAAGATTATAATTCAATATTCTATGTCTTATTTACTATCAAATATGAAGACAACCACTATTTGCCATTAACATCCTCTTATTTTATTTTTCTTTAACTTCTAGCTAACTTCATCTGTTTAGGACTGGAAGCCTGATTGTGTTCCTGCACATGGAAATTAACTTATTATGTATGAGTAGAAAATATATACTATAACCGAACAAATAATGGTCAGTATACCCATATTGATTCCTTTTACGCATATAACACACGGTAAAATACAGTTTATAATAATCTTAGCTGAATGATAATATAATCTGATTGGTTGAAAACAACCTTTTCCCACTTTCTCACCTCTATCATGTTAATGATATAGGCTGAGTTATTCTTAGTTGACCAACGCCCTTCATATCCATGTATGTCAATAATGGCCTTTTATTCAAGCTTGTTGACACGTCCTCGACTACCACCAACTTAATTTACTACAATAAGCGATTTAGTATATTAATGTTAATTGATGATTACTTACTCCTAATCGTTGTTTATTTTTTGAAAAAAAAGCATAAATATATGAACCATAAATAAATGAGGAAGTATGAATCATGATAGAGAAGAAAAAGATTTGAAAAGGTAACACACGTACTTTGCTTTTTGTTCAACATTCTTTTCCCTATCTCATCTGTTATAAATGATTGTGGTACCAGTTTTCACTTTAAAAAAAATTATGTTTATACATAGACAAATAATCTAAAAGGCATAAACAACAACATCAACATAAAAATTAGCAAAGAATATGAGTATGCATTTGCGAAGAAGGAATCACAAACATAAAATGAACCTGATAATTTTAAGAAATATAAGAATTTCAGTAATATATATTAAAATCATGAAAAATCTTATTAGAACCTGATGGTTTTGAGCAGATAATCATTGCGTAAAAATTGGGTAAATGACGATAATGAGGCAAAATTGAAATGAAGCATGCACCGAACCCACAACACATACTTCAGGAAGCCATGTATATGTTGCTTCTAAAGCTTTTGGTTTGTGCATCTAAAATTTAATCTGTAAAAATATTGAAATAGAATGCAAAATGGTAGTGAAAATAATAAAAGCCAAGTAAAATAAGATGCTACTACATTATTAACTTGTCCTATTAATCGATCCAAAATTATTCACTGTAAGTTGGTAGTGTGTGTGTAGACACACACATATTAGTAACTCATGTTAGTAATAATAATGTACCAAGTCTCAAAATTTCATGAAAGACATGTTGTTCTTGTGGAGGTTCACAACTTCTTGTTGAATATGTTCATTAACTTAACAAAAAATTTCAAATACACACACAGAAAATGACGAAACCTAAATCTTTGGAATACTCTATAACCAAAATTATGCCAACTGAGTCAGGGGTAAAATTACAGTAAAATGAATGCATAATTAAAAATATAAGAGAAACAACCTACTTATAAGAAAATGAAAATAATAAAGTTATGGTTTGAGTTGTTTGAAATTGGCATGAGGTAAATGAAAATTAAACGGGATAAAAGACAAACTATAGAAAATAACTAAAACTTAATATCACCTAAAGGTAACAATACCAAGGAAATTTGAATAGAATTTTATTTGCTACGTAAGTTACCTTGGCCCTCAAATATCAAACAGAGGAGGCTAGGGAATAAAGAAGGTTGGCAAATGTATTTCTGTTTACATTTATATATCTGTAATAACACTGGAAAGTTGATTCAGTTCATTCATAAGTATACCGATAAATATGAAAATGCTCATCAAACTCACATAAAACCCAAAGTTGATTTTAAATTTGTAATCATATGAAAAACTATGGGGGTAAATGAATTAAATACTTGCAGTTACATGCACATATATACAATCAGAAGTGGGAAACCATGTACAATACTGCACTATCACCGTCACTGCCACATAGCGAAATCCATTAGCTTTTCTTAAATAATAATGTTTTAGAGAATTTAAGGGAAAATTATTACCAACAAACAAAACTAAATTAGTATTAATAATTTAGGCGTAAAATCAATACCAATTATGATCAAGTTCGATTCTGCAAGAAAATCATGCAAGAGTACGAAATAACACACCAACCTATACATTTTCAATGAATTTTAAATAAGTCCAAATATAAAGGTAGAAAAAGAAATGGTTCAAAAGATAATTTATAAAAAAAGCATAACTAAAATTTTAAAGATTTTAAATTTCAATGCATATTAAACATTGTTCTAGTTAAGATATAAAAAATACGTTTCTTATGAATTTGCAACTTATAAAAGTCAACATTAGTTTTGAAAGTGCGAGGAAACACATGTACTTCTAGAGGTCAGGAGGAAAAATATTTCACTACCTAGGTTGTTGCAAAACCAAATCACAATTTAAGATTTAAATTTTAGAGTTTTAAAATTTAAAGCTACGGAATTCTTACAGACTGAACAAAAATCATGTACGTTATTATAACAGTAGTAATTATTAATAAATAACTTTCATAGAATCGTAAAAAAGGTTATTGTTTATTCCTGTATATCATCAGTAGTAAAAAATACAGAATTAACTTGGATGAAATCATCATGTAAGACTAAATAGGGTGCTGAGTTCAAATTCATTACATAAAATCATAATGCAATTACTAAACTTTTGAATCAACTTGTAAAATGACTGAGATACCCAAAATCAATACATAATCATTAAATGTTATTGTCCATAGTTATAAATTATTAAAAATAAAGTTAATCTTTAATCTGTCATGGAAATTGAATATGCAAAGCAAATGGGCTTGACTATAAATCCAATACATACCATCTAGAGGCATAATACAGTTGAAGTACAGAAGTTTACATCTATATGAAACTATGGAATTTTAGAAGGAAAACGGGAAAGAAAATATATTTAGACTTAATAAGAACAAAATTTGAAATTATTCAATTGAAAATGCAATATGTACAATTGGAAAGTCCTTTGATATATTGTCAATTACTTAAAAAATGACTTTAACTGCAAATCTAAGGCTAAATTTGGGATACGTTCTTTTGAACCCGGAAAGTTAATGCTGCGAGGGATGGGAAACCCCGTCTAATCCATAGTTAATAGCTTTAAAAAGAACTTTTATTTCATTTGGTAAGCTAAGTTTGGAGTACATTCTTTTGAACACAGAAAAGCTAATATTGTGATGGGTGGGAATAACAAATAGTTCAAAATCAACTTAAGTTAAAATGGCATACATTTTTATGATACCGTACTCATTAAAGGTTACTGCTAAATATATAAATTATTGAAAACAAAGAATAAATTTCAAATCTATCCAACTCATACAAAATAACACAGTTTGAAATAAAAACCAATGGCACCGGGTCGCAATATAACACAGTTTGAAAATATTTATGCATGATCAATGCTTAAGGACATGTTAAACATAAGCATAATGCATGAAATAAGCTAAAGAAATTTAATTTTTACAAATTAACTACCTTACATTCATTGTCCATTACCACATCATTATTAGTTTTGAATTGTATGACAATAAATTAATTTGTGTATATCTTTGTAGGTGTTTTATTATTATTATTGCTATATTTTTAGGTGAAGAAGTTGAAAATTGAAACCTCTCGTGAAATAAGAATACTTAAAAAAACAATAATGAAACTATAGAGAACATGATCAACAACACAAAAGCATTCAAAAAAGCAGAACGTTATATGAAGTTTTCCTATTTAATACAAAACAGATCATATGGAAACTTGAAAAAATGAAACCTATAACTCCTCCAGGTATTTGATTCGTGTATGCACATTTGTTAGCAAACCAAACACATTTTTCTAAAAACAAATATCCTATTGATTCAATTCATGATGTGGTGAGAACCTATGCCACTGGAGCTGTTGAGCATTTTGCATCAAGCATTCTAGTGTTACCGATATACGTAACCCAGCAGTAAATGTACTGTAAAAGAAAGGCAGAAAATTTTGTACGAATCTGATTTGAGGAAAAATCTAAAAGAAGCACGTTGGTGAAGTAATAGGACGAAGATGTAAAAAGTACAAACCAAGTTGCAGCCAAATAAAAAAAATCATAGTAGTTTGAAGTGGATGAAAAATCAAAGAACCATGCTGGTAAAATAGTTGACCACAAAAATCCAAAGGAAGTCATGTTATCGAAATTGTTCTTTTCAGTAACTATAGAAACAAACTTAATATCTGATTTCTTTAATAATGAAATAAAGTGAACGGGCATAATAGATGTAGCTACCCTTAAAAGTTTGGAATAAATATGGAAATCAAATAAATGAATACCAGCAAGTTATTACAAAATCCTTCAAAACAGTGTGTTTACCTTGAAAATAGCAAAATTTAACCTTTAAATTTTGGAAATAAAGCTTTACATGGCAGAAGAAACTTGAGTTTGGATAACTTTTTCGGTTATTCAGATTTCAGTAGAAAACAAAATCCATCTATTGCAAAAAATAATATAATTATTATCTAACGGTTCTTTTTTGATCATTTTGTACCAGTAACTATTTGCAAAAAAAAATTCAAGATTTTTAGTTCATGGAAATTATATTATATAAGAGAGTATAGCCTAGTTTGCTGGTCACTGGAGCAGTAGTTGTTAGTGGGATAAAATGCCAATTTTATATATTTCCAACTTTGTTAATTAACTGTATAAAATAATAATTACGCACTATTGTTATAATTGTAATCCATTCAAAAATTTACAGGTAGGAAACATTTAGATTAGTAATCAATAATGAAAACAAAACCTTTCAAAACCAAATGCAGCCAAATGAAGTTATGTACAACAAACAAAATGAAGGTATAAGAGATAATTTGACGTATAGATATCCAACAGCCAGTGCTTATTTCAGTGAGCGTCTTCCAGAAAGTTGACAGGTAATTTGTGAAATATTTATAAATGTTTTAACATAACTTTATCTTGTTTTGTATATATAGCTGCTGTGATTAAGTATAACTTCACCTCCAACACAAAGAAGGAAGAACACTAAATAAATAAAGACTACAAAAACTGGCCAAAGAAAGCCTATAATTGCTATGATTAAAGCATAAGCGTTCAAACTCATCACACGTTCACCAGCATCAATAATTTTAACAGATGCTAAATTGATTCTAAGACCTAAAAACAATTGCATAGATAGAAGTTAGCTATAAGCAACAGTAGGAAAGAAAGACCGATACCTAATACCGAAGAAGACTGCTATTTCGTGTCAACGGGATGAGGAAGGTCGAGCACGCCACCATAGTGGCTATAGCTATCAAGCAATTCCTCGATTTGAATAGAAGCCGAAGAAACCATCTAATCGACGATAATCAAATTTTGAAGATTGTAATCGTCTATCGCCTATCGCGGTAGATCTATTTGCCAATTGATTCGCCGCGTGGAAGTATTTCATCTGGGTACAGCGGCGGACGGTTAGCGATATGGAAATTAGGTTGGAAATCAGGTTTTAGGTCAGGAAGTAACCAAAATTTATATAGGGTTTTTGTCAGAGAAGAGGGGAATGAAAACAGAGTGAATTTAGGGTTCTTTCGTAAGAACGGAGGCTAAAATTAAAAGTAACGAAGAAGCTGGGCGAGCGAGAGAGAGAGCCGTGACAGTTGATTTGAGAAAGAGAAATAATGATTTAGGGCGGAGACTGTTCAGTTGCCAAATTTCAAGGGAGACTGTGTGAGCTTGAAATTTAACTCACTAATAATAATATAGTATAGATATGGTTCAGGTTTTCCAGTGTTATCCGTAATAAGTGATATTTAATAGCTTTTAGTAAATACTTGGATTTCACCATACGGTATGGGACGTATTTGTTAAATCGTAGTAATTACTATAGGCGATAGTATTTGGCACTTTAGAATTTACTCTCTTTTGGTGTGCGGCAAGTGGCTGCTAGATCCTTAAGAAGTTTATTTATGGATTTCTTTTCGAACATAATAATTTAATAATATTAAATAAATGTGGATTTATCGAGTCATGGTTTCTACGATCACCTTGATCGGTATGGACTATCCATGAGATCATTCTGTGATTTTGTGTTCCCGGTCTGAGTACGATCCTTGGTATCGGATCGGTTCGAGCGATAACAATTTGTTTGTTTGTTTGCCACGGGTTTTGAGTACAATCATTATGACTGTTTTGGACGATCATTACGATCGGTTTGGATTAAGATCTCTTGGATTCTGGATATTTGGATTTTGTGACTGTTCTGTGTTCGTGAAATAAGTATATATATACTTGTGTCTTGTGTTTGTGAAATAAACATATATTCTTGTGTCGTGTGTTCGTGAAATAAATATATGTTCTTGTGTCTTGTGATGGATGTTAAGTTAATTCTGTTATTTTGTGTTTATTGACTAGTTCGTGTTTGTGACGTAAATTTGTAACCCTATACTGAGTTAATCATTGATATTTGTGTACTTAGAGATATAGTGTTTTGTTCTGTGAATTCAATCATGAACATCTGTATTTATTTATATGTTTGTTTGTTTTTTGTGCTATATCTTGTTCTCACCCTATTAGATATTTAGAGATAGTCTGACCCGGGTGTTATTTTGCTCGGGTCAGACCGAGACTTTTCAGGTTACAGGAATACACGATAAGTTGACATTTGGATGTTTGAGCTAGCAAGGAGATAAAAACTTTTGACTTTTTAGTTTATCTCATTTAGGAAATTTGTGAATATGTTTATAAGATGTACAATTGAGATTAGAGAATTGTTAAACTTGTATAACAATCGAATTTAGTATTTCATTGTGTAAAATCAAAATTTGTATATGTGTAAGTTGAGATTTATTCCGCTGTGATCTATGACTGTTATTTATGTGATATATTGTTCTGATTCTGAGAAATCGGTGTGTCTATTACTTTGTATAATACCGTACACGTCAAATTCGGTTCAGATATTCAGTGAAAAGATATAATGACGTGTCAGTGTTAGTATAAAGATATATTCACATTCGATCGCCCTTAAAAAGCCGTATTCTCCGGATTAGCAGACGATATTACTTGTAATATTCTTTGCTAATCTGGGTATCGCGGTGTGGTCGTTACAGTTGGTATCAGTGCTGTGTTAGAACATTATAATATATAATATCACGGATCTGAGACTTAGATGACTTAGAGTCCTATCCTCTAGGGTGTGTGGTAGATAGTTATATTAATTATCTAAGTAGGGATTGGAATATTAAATAATTATCGGGATAATCATTTGGGCTGCAAATTGATTTAAAAAAAAATTAATTTGGCAAATTGGAATTTGTGACATTTAAAAACTTTAGTGAATAATGAGTAAAATATTTTAGAGTTAAGAAAATTTTGAAATTAATTGGTTTTTAGCATTATATTTGGAGTGGAATTGATTGAATGTTTTGGAAATGAAATTAGAAACCAGTTAACAAATAATTGTTTTAAGATGATATTAATATATATATTCTTTCATTAAGGAAATTGCGGGGATGCAATTTCTTTAAGGAGGGAAGTCTGTAACAACCCTATTTTAATTACCTGATTGTTTGAAACAAAAATTAGAAATAATGAATTCTAATAGTGATTCATGAAATTTAGTTATGAAATTAATTGTAATATTTGAGAATAGTAACTTTGTTTTATCTTAGTTGATCTTAAGATAATTTTGTGAAATGTGATAAATTTAAATAAGTGATTAATATTGAGATTTATTGTTTAAAACAGAAATTTGCAATTTATAGTTTATGTTATTGAAAATAATGAGCATAACTTTTCTTTTTTAAGGTTACACATTTAAATTTGTATAATATCTCAATATTATTAAAAATAAGAATTTTAACTTGTTACTTTTGTTTTGGTAGTTCGAGAAATCGATTTATGAGTTTTGTTAAAACATTATTAAGTGAAAGTTAGTTTAAATTTGTGTTTTAATAAGTGATTAAGTAAAAATTAAAATTAGCAACACTTCTTATAAAAATGAAATTAGTAACACTTGGCTTTTTGGATCCACATCTCATCCTCATGGCCCATTTAGAATAATTAGAAAAGAGAAATAGGAGTACGTATACTTTCTTCCTTAATTCATTTCGTTCCAGAGAAAACAGAAACAAACTCTCTTGCTCTCATTAACCCTAGCTCAAGCAATCATCTATTTCTAGTTGCAAAACAAAGGGGTTTTGTCAATAATTGTATAAATCTAATTCAAGTAATCTCCTCCATCATCTAATTTATCTATTGTGTTGATTAATTTCAATTTTGTTTAGGGTTGTAATCTTTTTTCTTTCAATTTGCTGAAATTAAACTTAGGAATTGCTGAAAGTGTTGAGTTAAGGATTCTAGAAAGCTATTACATGGAAAAAAGGTGAGTAAATACTCACACAATCCATTTCTAGATAATTTGCATCCTTATGTAGTTAGAATAATCTGATATTTGCAGTTGTTGATTAAATGGATGATAAGTTATTGAATGACTTTGGTTGTTTGATGTTGTTGATTGCGAATATCTTCGATGTTAATCACTGTTAGTAATTTAGGCATATCTTTTTCATATCTTATTGGAATTTGATAATTTTTGAAGTTCTCGAAAGCTGAGACATTAAGGAACAACTTTCATGTTGTATGTTTCAAAAAATTCTGCGATTCAAAGGGTCGACATTGGGTTTGAAACTGATACATGCTCTGTTGTGTCAATTTTCTATGTTGAAATCTGAAATAAAAATCATCATAACTTTTGATTGGTAAGTCATAATTAAGTGAGGTTTTTTTTCAGTTGAAAGGTATTTTTATAAGGAACAACTTTTATGTTTTGTGTTTTTCATAAGTTTGAAGTTTGCATGTTCGAAAACTTTTTTTTTTGTCGCTGGCCTGTTAATTAAAATACTGAATTAACAAACTTAAATCCGAGAAATTGTTTCAATCGTAACTTTTGAACCATATGTCTAAATTAAATGATCTTTTTTTTTAAAAGCTAAAACATTTATCTACAACTTTCATATTTTGAGATTTGAAAAATTATGGGATTTAAGAGGTCGAAACTGCAGATCTAAAAGCTCTAATATTGAGTTAAAAATATATAAATGGATATGCTTCATATTCAAGTAATTTTATGAAAGAGAGTTTATTTAAAATTATAAATCTCAAACTTGTTTCTAAATTTGTTTCACTTTCTTTTGTAAATGATTTTTATAAGTAATTATATATATATATAAATATATTTATATATCAATTATTTTTAGTATATAGAGTTATGAATTTGAAGATATGAGTGATTATGGTTTTATAAAATAAGTGATAACATATGCAAGTGGCTTTGGAAATATGGTTTTAAAATGGCAAGTCTAGTTTATTTCTAAATAATATATATATCAAAATGGATTTGGAAAAGTAATAAATTGGTTTTAAAATATGGGTTATTAACTAAGTGTTTTCTATGGAAATTTGAGACAAAATTAAGTATACAAGTGAAATTTTGGAATAAATAGAGTCATGGGATATAGTACCGAATAAGTGAATATTTTACTATAGTTAAATAATAAATGGGTTTATGGAAAATTAAATAATTATTTATAAACAATAAACTCAAAAGAGAAAAATGTTTTGAGAACCTTAATTCTATAATTTGAGGAGTACTAATAATCGACTTAGTGTCATTGATTGGTTTAAATGCTTTCGAATAACGCTTCATCGAATATGCTATAACTCATTGAATAGAATGTTTGAGTGGAATTTACTATCCCATTAACGAATACTCGAATTTCACCGGGTAGTATGGGATGCCTTGGTTAAATTCTTGTGATCCTATTTGAGAAAGTACTTAACACTTTAGAGTTGTATTCTCTTCTGGTGTGCGACAAGTGGTTGCTAGATCCTTAAGAGAATATGGTTCAGGTTTTCCAGTGTTATCCGTAATAAGTGATATTTAATAGCTTTTAGTAAATACTTGGATTTCACCATACGGTATGGGACGTATTTGTTAAATCGTAGTAATTACTATAGGCGATAGTATTTGGCACTTTAGAATTTACTCTCTTTTGGTGTGCGGCAAGTGGCTGCTAGATCCTTAAGAAGTTTATTTATGGATTTCTTTTCGAACATAATAATTTAATAATATTAAATAAATGTGGATTTATCGAGTCATGGTTTCTACGATCACCTTGATCGGTATGGACTATCCATGAGATCATTCTGTGATTCTGTGTTCCCGGTCTGAGTACGATCCTTGGTATCAAATCGGTTCGAGTGATACCAATTTGTTTGTTTGTTTGCCATGGGTTTTGAGTACAATCATTATGATTGTTTTGGACGATCATTACGATCGGTTTGGATTAAGATCTCTTGGATTCTGGATATTTGGATTTTGTGACTATTCTGTGTTCTTGAAATAAGTATATATATACTTGTGTCTTGTGTTTGTGAAATAAACATATATTCTTATGTCGTGTGTTCATGAAATAAATATATGTTCTTGTGTCTTGTGATGGATGTTAAGTTAATTCTGTTATTTTGTGTTTAGTGACTAGTTCGTGTTTATACTCAAACCCAAAGCCCTAAGTGAAAATGTCAAAATTCTACTCAACTCCAAACATATCGATGTTTATACTCAAAAAGGTCGCAAACACCATTTTGGACTCAATGGAAGTGGTCTCGAGTCCCAATTCTACTGTTTGCAAAAAGTGACATTTCGGACTTGAATCCGACTAACGATGCTATATTTAAATAAATCATTTAAATATACAATCGTAAAATATGCGGGTTGTTACAGACTCCCCTCCTTAAAGAAATTGCATCCTCACAATCTTTAAGAAATAAATAAGAAGTAACAACCATAAAAGCATGTCAACACAAAAAGAAGAAATTTGAAATAAGAAGTTCACCTTAAGGAGCACGAGAGAGCAAGTCCGGATGTGTTCTCTCGATGAATTCTTTAGATTCCCAAGAGCAATCCTTAGGATTTGAGGACCATTGAACTTTCAGAAGAGGAACATCTTTATTTCGAAGGCGTTTAACCTCCGAAGCAATGATACGAATAGGATGTTGCTCATAAGTCAAATTAGGCGAAACTTCAA
Organism: Allium fistulosum; assembly: GCA_030737815.1. Classification (NCBI taxonomy): domain Eukaryota; kingdom Viridiplantae; phylum Streptophyta; class Magnoliopsida; order Asparagales; family Amaryllidaceae; genus Allium; species Allium fistulosum. Next base: position 246,363,780 of record CM060902.1, read on the forward strand.
TTTCTTCAATAACACCGGGCTCAAGAATAGAATCGGAATCTCGAAAGCATTTCCGTAGTTGAGAGACGTGGAATACGTCATGAATAGCAGAAAACTGAGCCGGTAATAATAGGCGATAAGCCACAGAACCAATACGTTCGGTGATGGGAAATGGACCAATATATCGAGGTGCTAACTTTCCCGATCAACTGAAACGCACCACACCCATCATAGGTGAAACACAAATGAATACCAATAAAATCTGGACCTAAAACCAGCTTCTCACCGGCCTCAAGCCAACACGAAGGAGATCGGCACAGCCTTCCGTAGAGTGCCTTGAAAGGTGTCATACCAATACTAGATTGGAAGCTATTATTGGAAGAAAACTCAACAAGAGAAATATGATCTTCCCAACTTCCACCAAAATCAAGAACACATGCACAAAGAAGATCTTCAACAGTTTGATTCACACGCTCGGTTTGGCCATTGGACTGATGACAATAAGCGGTGCTAGAACTAAGCTTTGTTCCCAAAGCTTTTGAAGACCTTACCAAAATCCACTAGTAAAATAATGGATCACGATCGCTAACAATAGAAGTAGAAACTCCATGAAATTTAACAATTTCTTTGACATAGAGTTTAGCCAAAAGAGGTACGGTCCAAAAGAGAAGGACGAGCCTCAAGGCTACACAAAACAAGAGATGAACATAAATTGGATTCACGATCTCGAATCTCACAAGTGGATAAAGTCTCGAGATCATTCCACTCGGGTATTATCATTTGAAACAACTGCTTGTTGCTTTCAGCTAAGGGCATCGGCAACACGATTACACTTTTTCGGAGTATAAAGAATATCAAGATCATAAGATGCAAGGAACTCGAGCCAACGTTGTTGATGCAAATTAAGTTCCTTTTGAGAAAATAAATATTTCAAATATTTATGATCGGTGTAGAGAACAAATTTCTCTCCCAAAAGATAATGTCGCCAAATTCTAAGAGCGAAAACAATGGCCGCGAGCACCAGATCACGAATGGCATATCTAGTCTCGACAAGCTTTAATAGTTAAGAAGCATATGTGATAACACATTCCCTTAGCAAGAAAATGACACCCAAACCAATACGACTAATATCGGTATAAATAGTGAAGTCTTGGTTCCTTTCGGGAATCGCAAGAATAAAAGCATCGGAAAAGAGTTCTTTTAATTGATCTTCTTCCCCGAAAAGCTAAGACATTCAAAATTATAGTTAACTTTGTGTAATCATTTTTTTTAGAAAAATTTACTTTTTACAAGTCAATTTACTGTGTTTGACTGTCTCATCATCGCATTTAGGAGATTCCTATCGATAACGTTGATCAAGCGCATCGACCGGAATTCTTAAAGCACTCAATGGGCAAATCAACACAAAATCATCTTCTATATGATAAACAAGTCTCTTAAAAATATTACAAATATTCTTTGCTCATTTTAAGAACAAAATCCAATCACACTTATAAATATCTTATTAAAAAGATTTGCAAATTTTAAATTGTTCTTTTCATCCATAAATAATAAATACAAGGATAAACTCAACGAGATATTCGTAGAATACTCGATTCATAAAATGGATTAAATAAGGTAGAAGATTCATCAAACCAAATGACATAACGAACCACTCATAAGAATCATAACGAGTGCGGAATGCGGTAAGTGGAATGCTATCCTCCGCAACTCGTAGCTGATGAAAACCGGTGGCAAGGTCGAGCTGAAATGACCTTAGCACCACTCATAGATTGCTTAGGTGATAATCCTAAGACAAGCTCAAATATATTTCGGAAAATTCACAAATTACTTGAATGAGAGAAATAACATCTTCCTCATCAAGTGGATTTAAAGAATAAAAATGTTGCCACCAAATTTGGAAATCAAAATCTTTAAAAACAATAGAAATCTGCTCAACAGATTGAGAATGTCGAAGATAAATAGTCCGCTCAGGACATGGGATATGGGCTTCATAATGATCAAGCCAATCCTTTCCCAAAAAATCAATTTCGAAGCCTAAGTAACGCATAACATGCAAATCGGCTCGAAAATAATAATCACATAAAATAATCTCGACATTTTCACAAAGTAAAATGAGTGTTGCCGATCCACCAATTGGATTTGCAATTCTCAATGAAGTCATCAAGCCCATAATATTTAAAGAAAAAGGAATCAACAAGTTCTTTTGATATAAAAGAGTGGGACGCACCCGTATCAAAAGAAATCAAATAGGAAGATCACGAAATAAAATAATGCCATCAAGGATAGAAGGAGAAGTACCTTGACCATGAGAAGTGTCACTAGGGGCTTGAACAACATTTAGCTTTCCCTCTCTCTTGTTTGGAAGTTTGGGGCATGAAGATAAAAGATGTCCGGAACCTTTGCAATAACGACAAAAAAAGGTTTCGGACACTCATTTGCATAGTGGTCCGTAGAACCACAATTGTAGCATCGCCCACGACTAGAGGTAGGAGACTTTGCTACCGAAGTTTCTTGTTTCCCTTTCTTGTGGGGATTGGGGCCTTTGAACTTAATAGGCCTCTTCATGTTATTGTTGAAGTTCTGTTCGGCATGCACAACTTCAATATCACTTTCTTTATCGGCCTCTTCAAGTCAAAGAGCGATATCTATAAGCTGATCGAAAGAAACTTCTAGTTTCAAAAGTAAAGGCTTTTTGAGGTTCTTATTCAACCCATAGACGAACCTCTGATTTTTCTTCAATGGGGTATTAATATATTCGACCACATATTTAGAGAGAGATTCAAAAGATGCGACATAATCTGTCATGGAAGATTCACCTTGAACAAGGTCAATAAAGCGTCGGGCTAAAGTTACTTTTTCAGCTTCCGGCACAAACTTCAATTCGAACCTTTCCCAGAATTGCTCCCAAGTAAGATCCGCTTCAATAATTTCTGAAATCAAAAGTGTTGATTCATGAGTTTTGATTCATGACACAAGCTTCAGAGATCATACGACGAAATACAAAGAGAATACTATACGAAAGCGACAAAAAGAGAATAAACGTATATTGTGAACTACAAAGGAGATAAGACTACAATCCAGAGATTAGTATGAATATTTTATTTTATTGAGTCTTAGAATATTGTTAAAATCATTCCTCAAGTAGTCACACACACACAAATTGATCCATGTTAATTTATACATATATAAGTGTACACTGTGCAAATAACATCAGGTCGGCTGACCGACCAGGATCCTCGGTCGACCGACCCGGTATCATGTGCACAGTGACTTTCTGTTTTCTATACGTTTTTAAACTCAGCTGACCGGCCAGGTTTTCCGGTCGACCGACCAGAGAAAAAGGCTAGTTTTCTGAAGAGACGCGATCATTTCATGAAGAGGAATGTCCTCTATTTCAAGAGGTATGGACACAACTGTTAACTAAAAATCTTCATGAAAGATTACAACTCTTCTACAACTATATAAACATATTCAATTCACTTCTACATTAACCAATTCATGTTTTAATTCTGAAATCTATTCTCTATTATTCTCTGCAAAAAAAAAAGCATTCATTCTCATTCAATATCACTAGAATCCTTGAACTAATTCATATACTTCGATTCTACGTGATTATCTTCCTTCTAAATCTTCACACACATACATACTCTTGAGGATTTGATTATAGGAAAGTTGTACTATCAAAAGACAATCAGTGTTATTCAGAACACATTCGTCAACAAACTATTTGTATTAAGTTGAAGTCCTCTTCGGCTGTTGAGGCGGAAAAATTCATGTTCGGCTGCTCAGGTGTCGTATACCTATTCCTCCGGGTTAAGTGAGGGGTTTAGTTTAAATCCAGAGGGTATTCTGGGACTGGACGTAGAACGGGAAGTTCGAACCAGTATAAAAATTCCTGGTGTCATTTTACTATACTGCTTTTATATTCCGCACTATTTACCTTATAATTATCATCACTACACTCTGTATTATCATATATCCATATTACACGATCCTTAGTACTACACGTACACTTTCATTTGGTATCAGAGCCTGGTATTCTATCGATCGTCACAACATCATAGAATAATGGCTAGAAAAAGTTCCGGTCGAAGTACAGTAAGCAAAAAGCCTGAAACTATTAGAGCAACGACCAATGAGGACTGTAAAAAGGTACTTTCTGATTTACAAATTTCAGTAAATGATAATAATGAATTAGTTAGTATAAGCAATAAGATTTCAAAGCTTAATTTTATTATTTTAGAAAAGATGAAATCTGTTGAACTTGAAAATGAGAAATTGAAAAACGAGAAGTTAAAATTAGAAAATCAACTTGGTGATTTAAAGAATAATTTTATAACTCTTACAGATTTTCTAGATAAACAAAACACCATATTTGAAAACGAGAGAGAAAAATTTTCAAAAGAAAATTTTGATTTGAAAAGACAAAATGATTTATTACAATCCTCTTTAGATAATTTAGAATCTCAAAATTTCCTTCTCAAAAATGAGAACGGTACGTTAAAAAATGAGAATTATGAATTAAATGAGAAAATGGATATTTTAAATAATAGTAATATTTCTTTTGAAAATAATAAGTGTGACTTTAAAGCTAAATTTGATAAACTCAACACTGAAGTCACAAAATTTAATAAAGGTCAAAATGATTTAAACATGATTTTATCTAGTTCTAGACCTTTACATAATAAAAATAGTTTAGGATATAATCATAGAAATAGCACTAGATACGCTTTTATGTATAATAAAAATGTTAGTGCTACTACTAAATTTCGAGTAAAGTCGAAATCAAATTTTTATCGAAATTCAAAAACTGCTATGACCAATAATGTTTATAATTTCTCTAGAAGTACAAAATCATTAACGAGAAATATGAATAAAAATTATCTAAGTATTTGGGTTCCTGTTAATTGGAAAAATAGAGAAAAATGCATTAATAATTATTTTGATATGGTAATCAATAATGAAAATTATATTTATAAAGGTACAACCACACCCAAATGGGTATGGTTTCCTAAAAATTAGGAAATTATAAGAATCTTGGGTATCGCATGCTTTAAATGTTCATTGTTTTCTGATACCTTACAAGTAGTAATTATTTTGTTCTATATTGTTAACACTTGTGTGAAATATAATATTTGTTATCATATAAACTCTCCTTTTCGTCAATGACAAAGGGGAGAAAGATATTGCTCTAACACAATTTTCAGAAATAAACAATGCAAGCACAGATTAAGGGGGAGAAAAGTAAGTGTTACCTTAAAACTCTTATTTGTGATGATGCAATGTATGAATGCTTGTTTCTTTTATTGCTATGTTTTGAATATCTATACATGCATCATATTGTTTTACAACTTGCTATTTCATAATTTCAAGTATTCTATTTCTTTTACATATTACATCTAGTAAGTATTCCTTTTTGTCGATGACAACGGGGGAGAAATATATGAAAGCTAACATATTTTTTGCAGAAAAGTCGCCATATATTCAGGGGGAGAATTATAATATAGATAAGTTTTACTTCGTCACATAAGTATCGTCATCAATCAAAAAGGGGGAGAATGTTGATTCATGAGTTTTGATTCATGACACAAGCTTCAGAGATCATACGACGAAATACAAAGAGAATACTATACGAAAGCGACAAAAAGAGAATAAACGTATATTGTGAACTACAAAGGAGATAAGACTACAATCCAGAGATTAGTATGAATATTTTATTTTATTGAGTCTTAGAATATTGTTAAAATCATTCCTCAAGTAGTCACACACACACAAATTGATCCATGTTAATTTATACATATATAAGTGTACACTGTGCAAATAACATCAGGTCGGCTGACCGACCAGGATCCTCGGTCGACCGACCCGGTATCATGTGCACAGTGACTTTCTGTTTTCTATACGTTTTTAAACTCAGCTGACTGGCCAGGTTTTCCGGTCGACCGACCAGAGAAAAACGGCTAGTTTTCTAAAGAGACGCGATCATTTCATGAAGAGGAATGTCCTCTATTTCAAGAGGTATGGACACAACTGTTAACTAAAACTCTTCATGAAAGATTACAACTCTTCTACAACTATATAAACATATTCAATTCACTTCTACATTAACCAATTCATGTTTTAATTCTGAAATCTATTCTCTATTATTCTCTGCAAATAAAAAGCATTCATTCTCATTCAATATCACTAGAATCCTTGAACTAATTCATATACTTCGATTCTACGTGATTATCTTCCTTTTAAATCTTCACACACATACATACTCTGGAGGATTTGATTATAGGAAAGTTGTACTATCAAAAGACAATCAGTGTTATTCAGAACACATTCGTCAACAAACTATTTGTATTAAGTTGGAGTCCTCTTCGGCTGTTGAGGCGGAAAAATTCATGTTCGGCTGCTCAGGTGTCGTATACCTATTCCTCCGGGTTAAGTGAGGGGTTTAGTTAAAATCCAGAGGGTATTCTGGGACTGGACGTAGAACGGGAAGTTCGAACCAGTATAAAAATTCCTGGTGTCATTTTACTATACTGCTTTTATATTCCGCACTATTTACCTTATAATTATCATCACTACACTCTGTATTATCATATATCCATATTACACGATCCTTAGTACTACACGTACACTTTCAAAAAGCTCATACCAGTCTAATGCTCTTTCTTGGAGCATGCCAGAAGCCACTTGGACTCGAAGTGAATCAATAAGATCATGCAGGAAAAGATGCGATCGCATGTTTTAAGCCAATCTTGGATTTCTATAACACTTTCGGATCCCTTGAATGGCCTTCCACCCAAAGTGGTATAATCTCTGCACAAGTGTGCAAACCCGGATTTATGGTGAGTAGGTGCTGGAATGGGTCTAACAGCTTGGGCATTGTTCACAAGATCTAGAAGTTGCTGAGCAAACATAAATACTCCATCCTGAGGAGTAGCACTTGATTGACTGGCGCTGGGGTGGCCTGGTCTAACCATTTCTCTTCTTTAAGAAAGAAAGAAGAGGAAAAAGGTTATTCACAAAATGAATATCAAACAAACTTGATTGATAAAATAAGGCATCATAAAAAGAAATAGGATAGAACGGTACGAAGACTCGAATTAAATCCTATGGCACGATTCCTAAGGAAGACTTAGGACAATGATCCTTGCTAGATTATTCTACATTGTTCCGAAGTTTGGCTCTGATACCAAGCTGTGACGCCCCACCTCTATACTCACACTAGCCAAGGACACTACTGGGTAATGCCGTCAACTAGCACGAAGAATAAGGCTGTTGAGGAGCGACCATCTGTGTAGTTGCTTTGTGCGAGTACCGATATGTCAGATAATATAACTTACATTTCATTTCAAGAGGAAATCCGACATATCAAATACTCACTCAAAGCTACCACACAGTGGCTATGAGGGCTTCGGAAACAAATATAGAAATAAACATAACCCAAATCAGTCACAGATATTCATATGACAAAGGCAGAATTAGATATGAATATAACACATAAAAGTGTACATCAAAGTAGTGGTCAAACAAGATCCACTACATCACAAAAGATTAGATACATATGCTAGACAAAAGAATAATTATAGATCAAGGAGTCTATATCTCAAATGTATAATAACAAAAACTACTAATCTAAAGTAGTTAGCCAAAAATCAGATGATAATCCCTGATAAGAAGTCAAGCGGAAGCACCTGTAACATCGTGGTCTGACCCGAGTATTATTTAAGAAGAAAATAATAAACGGATCAGTCCAGCTATAATTATCATATATAAAAATGAGATATAAGAAGAGATATAAGAAGAGATATAACAAAAACGTATGATAACAATAAGGTCATACTCTGACAAGTATACATTAAACTACAACAAAATCATACAATATCTCAAGAATCTCAAAGCACCAAAAAGAATCACATTCTTTAAATTATTCACCAAAACACAAATATTGATAGAGCCTATCAATGCCTATCATCAAAATTGGTGAAACATAAATTCTAGAAATCATCAACTAGAAATCCAGAAATCACAAAAAAGGGAAGGCCTATCACAAACGGGAGCATGAAAACTCACCTACACGCGTATCACAAACGGAATGCTATCCCATGGTCGCTAACCATTAAGCCGGTGCAACGGCGTAGTGCAATAACGGTATGCCCAAGGAACCAGAAACTCAAATATTTCGGAACAACGACGTAGTGCAATAACGGTACGCCCGATGAACCAGAAACTCAAATATTTCGGAACAACGACGTAGTGTAATAACGGTATGCCCGATGAACCAGAAACTCAAATATTTCGGAACAATGATGTAGTGCAATAACGGTACACCCGATGATCCTGAAACTCAAATAATTTGAGACAACGACGTAGTGCAATAACGGTACGCCCGATGAACCCGAAACTCAATAAAGCCCGTAGGCCGCTAGCCTATAAAAATGAGACGAAGCTCAATAGAACTGGGTACAGTCCCCCACGCGGACAAAGAGACATCGCACATCGCTAGTCTAAACCATAAAATAATCATCATCGATCATCAAAAATGTCGATTACACTAAGCTAGTAAATAAATGAGTTTAGCTTCATGTCCCATAACCACTGGCTTAACTTAAATATTTACGAACAGATTGTAGGTTTCCACTCAAAAATTATCACAAGATTTCAATCGAACAAGTAAAAGAATTAACCGACAAAGTAAACGCAAGCATTTCATACCACTTGTTTTGCTAAGCAGTTTAATTAGATTTCTCATACGAATGAGGTAAAGGTTTGTATATACTAATAGATTGGAAAACGGTTTTATAAACGAGCTTTGTATTAAAAATAACGTTGAAATCATCTTTATGAAAGAGTTTGAATATTTACTACTAATATAGAAACCTTTGCATTTTAAAGTGACAAATCACAAAATTGATTGTAGAAACAATCAATCACCAAAAATTCACATACGAAGACGTGAATCAAATCCATAGAAATCGATACCGAATCCCTCAAAAAGGATATTCCCCAAAAATCCCGAAAAAGAATTTATCAAAGTCAACAAAGGTGATAACAACAAATTGGAGAAACAAGAATTGATTAAAAATTGGAAATTCAAACACAAAAGGCAAAATAGGCAAAGACAGCAGATTCAGTCGACTGGACCAGGGTGGTCAGTCGACTGACACAAATCCTGGAAATTTTCTGTTTCCAGGTTCAGTCGACTGACCCAGAGTGGTCAGTCGACTGATACTGGCCCAGGAAATTTCCTGGGTTGGGTTCAGTCGACTGACCCTCTAGTTCAGTCGACTGAACTTTAAATTCCAGTATACTTAGCCTAGCCCCCAAGTGACAAATATTCTTCTATATGGGCAATCAGTGTGTCTATTACTTTGTATATTACATGACGTGTCAGTACACGTCAAATTCGGTTCAGATATTCAGTGAAAAGATATAAATGATGTGTCAGTGTTAGTATAAAGATATATTCACATTCGATCGCCCTTAAAAAGCCGTATTCTCCGGATTAGCAGACGATATTACTTGTAATATTCTTTGCTAATCTGGTTATTGCGGTGGGGTCGTTACAATAATTTTATTGTTGATTGATTGTTGTTTGGATGATTTACTATTTTATTTGTTGGTTTGGATATATTCCCGCCCCTAGAGTGGATGAGACCTTATTACTTTTCCGTGTATGAGTGGATGATCCTTTGTATATGATCCTGTCTCGAAGCGGTTGATTTATATTTTATGATTATATACTGTATGTGATGCAGGGGGACAGATTGGAGGGATCCTACTGGATTCCTCACATTGTTGATTTTACTTTTCATATATTTCAATATATAATATGTTGGATGCCATATTTGATGACATGGATGGTTTTTCTCTATTTAGTGCTATAGTAACACTGGGCCATATTTTTAGTATTTTGAAATATTATAAAATAAGATTTAGTTTTTAGAAGGATTTTAAGCGATTTCAAAGATATATATATATATGATTTTTAATAATAATTCTTTAATTACTAAGTGAAGGAATTTATTTTAAATAAAATAAAAGGTATGATTTTTGTATATTATAAATTAATATTTTTTATGAAATATTTTAAATAGAGATTTTTGAACTTTATAATAAAGATTTTTAAAATCTTAAAAAAAGTCCATCTTTTATAGTAAAGGAATATTGTAACATATCCCTACTTGGAGACACAAAACTAATGGCTACGGATGCTGCAGTCATCCATAGTTATTAATTCTCGAAGACCAAATACGACGACATTAGGTATATTGATACACAAAAACACAAGAATATGGAAAAAATTAAACAACAAACAAATTCCACATTCCATTTCAAAATATTCCAAATTGTTTACATAATTCGAATTCGCAGACCCCGTTTAGATAATATATAATTATTACAAAATACGCCAAGAGCGACATATGAAGATGCCCTCTTAGTAGATCAGAGTATATAGATAGGCAAGAAAATAATTTTCCTTTACAAACAAAACACACAGCGGAAATAAAAGAACTATAATAACAAGTTTTCCTCGTGCACGTCCTCAGAAGCTTTATTCGTCTAAAAGAAAACCTGGAAACCTTAACTCTCAGCCTACCCAAAATAAATTGACTACCCGAGAGTTTAAGGGGAAAACAAAAACTTCGAGTTAGACATAAAGCCTGGTATGAATAATAATTTACCATCTCAAACCATTTAGATATCTAGTGAGACCACGCCGCTTAGCGGAATGGGTTTTCCCCTCACTAGTATCCTAAAACATTTATAAAACCATATATTGTGCTCTTGCATCCACAATGGTTAAAACATAGTATTTCAAAACATTATGATGATATGCAAAACTAATAAATCAATTTTCGATTACCTATCCCTATTCATTCTGACTATCTGTCTCAATTATAGTTTCTAGTGTTACTGTTAACCTGTTAAATGTTTATGGACTATCTGTCCAATTGCATAGTTTTCATGGTCACTAAGAACCTATTGTTACTCCATGATTTTATTTCTTATCCTAGTTTTCATGAGCTAATTAGGAACCTATTGGTGACTGCCAATATCTTAATCCGGATATAGTTTTCCTGGGCTAACTACAAACATACTGCCCCTACCAGTATCAAATCATAGTTTTTATGGGCTGCCTATGAACCTATTGGCCACTGCCAATATCATACAGTTTTCATGGGCTTACTGTAAACCTATTGGCCCTTACCAATATTTTAATTAAAATTTTAACATATGTTAAGTTATATTCACTACTGGGTCAACCTAACTGGTTATTCTGCCCTTTCCCCAAAATATAGTTATGGGTTAATAACAATGTGAATAACATTTCAAAATCTTTATTTATGCCATGGTTATTACTTTAAATTGAGATTGGGTTTATGTTTTGAAACCATTAAAACATTTCTTTTGAAACCTCTGGGTAGCCTCCTTCGAAAGCAAAGACCTCTATCCAAAACATTGTATACATACCTTTCGAAGCCCTCAACAAACATTCTCTTTCGAAACCTATTAAACCTTTCGATGGTATCAAATCTTCTTTTTAAAATATAGAGCTTCGAAACAAATGAAAGTACTCCTTTCGAAAACATTGGGTTTACTCTTTAAAAACATCATTCAGGTCAAAATGGTTATATACGAAAGTATCTCTTTCGAAACCAACAAAAATTAGTTTGGGGAAAATTGATGGTGTTGAAACCATCTTAGTCGAAAGCAAAACCTTTAAAACTAAAACTTTGAAGGACAGAATCGAAACCCCTTTCGACTCCATCACCTTTGAAACCCCCAACCCTTTCGAAAGCAATTATTTAAAGGAAAAAGGTACTCCTTCGAAAGTAAATACTTTAAAACAACATGACAACCTTCTTCGAAAGCTAATTATAAAACCGTTTCGAAAGCATATGTTTCAACTGTGTCGAAAGCTTTAGGTAAAACTAGGCAAGACTTTAACTTTTGGAAACAAAGCAGGGTTTCGACCCCATCGGAAGCCACCCTTTCCACACCATGGCTTCTGCCTTCCTTCCAATCCACTGCATACCATCTAAGTGATATCTTGTGTATTGGTTTCGACTATAGTTGTTTCAACTTTGCGGGTTTCGACTAGGATGAGGCGGAATCAAAGGAGTCGAAAGGTCCTTACTAATAGAGGCGGAACACCTTTTTCTGATTAAAAGGCAGAAATTTAGCAACTTTTAGTAATTACTTTCTAACTACTTGCTTATTTGTAAACTATTGATTGGTTGTCATAAAAACTTTTCAAATACTTTACCTTTAAAACTGCCGCATTAATACCAGATTATAACCATTAAAAATGCAACATTTTAGCCCTTCCATATACTAAAACCAATTATTTCAGAAATGTCCTTCTTTTCAAATAATTTATTTTCCTTAGTAAATCAATTAGGAAAAATCCCCAAAACCCACAGAAATTCAGTTTCATTATGTAATTAAACATATTAAAATTTTAGACCCGATTTCATCCTGAAATTCTCGAAATAAATTTTAAACCCAATTATATCATATTTTTCATTAAAAATTCATAATAAAATTTCCATAGCTTTGAAAATTCTGAAAATTAAAAAACCCATCTCCAAAATCATGTTTTACATAACATAAAAAGTTTCCATGGCAATCTAAAATCATATATTCTCGATTTTATGTCAAAACCGCGCAAATTCATGTGCATATGAATTTAAAACAAATCATCATAATATAACTCAAGCATATCATCATCCATATTATCAGAAAAACGAATTTAAACCATAAATTCAAAACAATACAATCATAGAATAAAAATAGAGATGGTATGAAATTATTATTCACCTTAAACTTAATAAGGAATTTGAGATTTGTTGTTGATTAATCCTCCCTAGCCTTAGATTAAAATTTCTTCTTTTCCTTCCTTGGTAATGGCCGACTTTAGTTAAGGTTTCTTATTTTCGTTTGTGAAAGTGGAAATGAAAAGTGAATGGACAAAATGGGAAGTTATAGCCGTGGATAATTAATTAGCTAATTTTACTAATATGCCCATGTGTAGTTTAATTAACCAATAAACCAATTTAAAGCCCATTTATCTTATTAATAAGCACAACCCTATATAATTTATTCAAATCTCAACCTCCTTATCATCATTATTCTATTTAATCTTAAATTTCCTAAATAATGTCATAAAAGTTTAGGGATGTTACAGGCTCTCCCCCCTGTAAAGAATTTCGTCCTCGAAATTCAGTAAGGACTAAATACTAAACATAGCTATCATCTGTAACAACACCTAACAACCTTACCAGTCTAACCGACTAGCAACTATATATAAATCTAATATAGACATACCCTCAAAGCAGATCAGGATAAGTATCTCTAATCCTGTCCTCTATCTCCCAAGTAGAGTCCTTCTCGTTGTCGCTCCACTGAACTTTCACCAACTTGACTGCTTGTTCCTTAATCTTTTCTCATCTCTAGCTACAACCCTAACTGGTTGTCTAACAAAAGTCAAATTAGGTTATACCACTAAGTCATCCAACCCTGTTGGAGGAATAGTAATTTCTGGATCATGCACATACTTGCGAAGATGAGACACATGAAATACATTATGGACACCTACCATACATAGGTGATACCTTAATGACCTACATACCTTGGGGCTAACTGCCCTAACTTTCCAAATCGTATCACACCCTTCATAGGTGATACCTTAATGAAAACCTTATCTCCAACCGAGAATTCTAGGTCCTTACGTCTCTTATCGACGTAACTCTTCTGTCTGGATTGAGCTTCCTTCATCCCTCCCCGGATTAACTCAATCTTCTCTAACGCCTCTCTAACCAAATCTGGACCTAAGACTAATCTTTCTCCAGTTTCCAACCAACATGTTGGTGATTTGCATGGTCTCCCATATAAAGCTTCAAATGGCACCATTTCTATACTAGTATGATAATTATTATTATAGAAAAACTCAACCAAATGTAGGTGATCCTCCCAAGATCAACAAAAGTCTAATACATAAGCTCTCAAAAAATCCTCAAGTACTTTCTTGACTCTCTCTGTCTTTCCATCCATCTGTGGGTGATACGCTGTGATGCCCCACCCCGAGACCCACATTAACAAAGAGTATTACTGGGTAATACCATCTGCTAATGCGGAGAATAGAGCTGTTTAGGAGCGACCATCTATATCCTTGTCATAAATATCTATTGAATACGTCGACAATTGCTCTAAAAATTTTTCTTCTACTCAAGTGGATCGACATATCCAATAAATACTTAATACAAAACTATAGGTGGCCAACGGATCTATCAGAACAAAATAAAATAACTAAATGCAACTCACATCACGGAACAACATATGAACATACACACACACACACACATATACTGATACAACACCAGAGTAATACAAAATGATACATCATATGTGGTAAGATGACCACAATATATATACACGAGTCAAAATATATACATCAGAGTCAACATAAAAAGCTACACAAAAAGACGATAACGGATATATCTAAGCGGAAGCAGAAAGGATAAGTCCAACAGGTACATTACCAGAATCATCTAGGTTTGAACCGAGTATAAAATACATGGGTCAGTCTAGCTAAAACAATCAGTTTATTAGGCTAAACGATAATAAGAAGCATAAGGATAATGGTGGTACTCTTCTCAAGCGCAAAGGAACAATTCAATGTGCTTATGGTTACTTATAGTGATATAATGTCACTTAGCATGAGTATATGGTCTCAAAAGAGATAAATCAACATTCAACAAAACGCTAAATATAGCAAGCCTCATATCATTGGCATATCACAAAATCAATAAGTATGGTTTAGGGAAAATCATAACTCCTAAAAAGAGATCCCAAACCCGCCATATCGACAATCTCAAAAGCATTCCCAAAGAAATCACAACCACAAAATATGTCATAAGGCAATCATGTATATCTCCTAAGTGGAGAGTATAAATCCCAAATAAACGCCAAAACGGCAAATCTCAAATCTCAATATAAACGCCAGTGTAGGAAAATCAAATCTCAAATATAGAACTCAAGGAGTTCAATTTCCAAAGATGTAATCGCCATATATATAATATCTCAAATGGCTCGAATGACCAATAATAAAAAGGCTATACACTTGGAAAATCTCAAATAATCAATGAAATCATCTCAAAATATTTGCATGTGCATATGGCCGAAGCCTGCCAAGTACTGCTCTCTCAAATAAGGCGCCATGCCCGAAGGCAAATACGTTGCAATGACAAACATCCCGAAGGATAAGTACGCCGCAATGGCGAATCCGCCGCAATGGAAAATACGCCGCAATGGCAAATACGCCACAACGGCAAACGTGTCTATGACAATGACCCGATGGTCCAGTACTGGCAATAAGTCTCGAAGACAACTGTGTCACAAACTCTCAGATAGGAACCTGAAAAGTGTTAACGTGCGTCCCATACCACACGTTCGCACCAAACGGTTTACTAACCGCTTGTAATGCCACGCTAGAAAGCAGTAAAATGTTTACCTCATCTCATTGGTAAAGACGACCCGAAGGTCAAAACGATCAAACGAACAAGTCAGGAATTAAACGACAATATAATGCATGTGTCCCATACCAAGTGTTTTACCCAATCATTTGATTCTCAATCGTTCGAATAGTGCAAAAACTTGTATTTTATATAGAAAAAAATTTGTTTGTGAAAACAAGTTTTTAAAACAATTTTTGAAAACCGTTTGCAAAACATTCCTTTGAAATTCCCTTTATTATAGAGAATATATAATTTTAATAGCTTTAAAAATAATTATAAATTTTGTAAAATATTTATTTCGAAAGGAATTTTATAATAAAAAAATCTTCCGAAAATGGTTTAGAAAACATGTGCACAGAAACAGCAAAAATCAACGAAAATTCGATGAAATTAACATACGAAAAAAATCCAAATGAAATTGTCAATTTGTAGCACGAATCGACATTAATGTCAGCTTTCCTATTAGTAGGAGTTAGCCTTTTAGAATCATCTCAAAACAATGCTCAAAATCATCGAATCCAAAAAACAATTCAATGGAAACTGCCAAAACATTACAAAAGAACTAGGGCCTGCGGCTTGTTTAGCCAGCTCGCCCCTTTTAAACTCAGAATTTGAGAAAACATAAAAAATGAAAGTTGCAGAAGATTTCCAAAGCTTTCCAGAACATCTAAAATTATCGAACTCTGATAAGAAATGAAGTAGTTATGACTAAAATAAATTTCAGGTCAGAAGTTCACTACCGCTGTCGTTTTAGTTTCGGGACAGCGACACTAGAATGAACTTTTGACCATGTAAACTTTAAAATTTAACAAAATCCAAAACATGAAAGTTGTAGCAGATAATCTAAGCTTTCAGGAACATCAAGAATCATCAAATTCGGACACCAAACGAATAGGATATGCTCAAATTACCAACAGGATTAAGCACAGAAAGTCACAGTTTTACAGTGACAGGGCAGCGAGTTTGAATTGGGTTTTTAAATCCTCTATGCACGAAATTTTCTAAAGTGTTTAAAACGAAAGTTATCACACTCATTTCAAGATTTCAACTTCAAAGAAAATAAAATTCCGATTTAAAACGAAAGAGATATGCCCAATTTACTGACAATGATTCACAAACGAACATGCAACAAACAAAATTGAGATTTCTTACCTTGAAATCTCAATCAAAGCTAGAAAATGTGAGTTTTGATACTCACCTTGCAATTCATGGATATTAACATAAATAAATTTGGCCAAAACTAAAGCAAGATGAAGGCTTTTGGCAATTGAAAGCTTCAGCTACCTGTAGAAACTTAGAAACAGAACATGCAAAGTTGAAGAACAAGTAATTAACAAACAACCCAAAAACAAAATTGGAATTTGATGAATTCTCTCTGATTTGAAGTAGATTACCTATTTCAACTTAGCTTTTAATTTCTTAAAACAACAAATCCATGAAGAAATTAGGGGATTGAAGGCCATAGATTGAAAGGGGGTTCTTTCTTTTGTTTATGGTATTTTACAGTAAGAAGAAAAGAATGTAGGTACTGTTTCTAAGAGGAGCAAAGCTTTCTCACTTATGTTAGTTCAGGCTTAATTTTGCTAATGGGCTTGGACCCAAACTAAAGAAAGTAAATAAGCCTAAAAGAATTAATTCACCACTAAAACAATTATATACACTTATGTAACAATTAAAACAACACATTTATCTTCAAGTTTTTAACACAATAAATTATGTAAACACTCTTTCATGTTAAATAAAATATTTTGTACTTAATAAAAATATAATTTTAGTTCTAAAAATATTTTTATTATTAAAAACCCTTATTTTTACATAAATACACAAATTACACAATTAAATGCATGAATCCTTATTTTTAACTCCAATAATTTTACAAAAATTATTTTATTGCATAGAAAAATATAACAAACCATTTTAAACTCATATTTATAACCAAAACAAATTTTTAAACTAAACTTTGCCTTTTTTAAAAAAACAACCTTTAAAAATCAAATACTTCCTTTAAAAATTATTAAAAGAAGTAATTAGCAATAATTAATAAACTTATTGCATTTTCTCCAAATAAAAACCATTTTCCATTCATTATTAACTCAAACAAAATAAAATAAAGTTTCAAACTTTATTTTCTCATTTTATTTCCAAAAATTCATTGTTTATTCCAAATAAACAATTTAAAATTTTCAATTTTTATTTTAATTCACAATATTAAATTGTAACTAGTTATAATTTAATATTTTACTGGTAATCTCCAAAATCAGGGTTGTTACATACTCCCCCCTTAACAAAATTGCGTCCTTGCAATTTCTAGAGAAGAGTTTATATTCAACTCATTTATTTCATTAATCAAAAGAAAGATAGACAAGCTCGAGTTTAAAATTTTTCCTCTGAACTCAAAATGATAGAAGACCAAGATAAAATTGCTCGATAAATTCTATAATTTCCCGAATATATTCGTTGGGATTAGCGGACTATAGAATTGGTATGAGCAATACCTCATGATTTCAAAGGCTTCTTAACTTCGAAACAAGAACACAACAGAATGATATCCAAAAGATCAATCTAGTGAGAGTGATTTGTTGGAAATTTCTCGAATATAGTCGGGATTTAGCTCAACTTTTATCCCGGACTCCAATCAATAAGATGATTATCGACATGACTTTCCGTGTGTCATTACGGAAAGAACCACACCAACATAAGTTTGACAACAAGAGAAGTAAGAGAATTCGATGAGAGGTGGTTTCTTCATAGGCCACCAGACTCAAAGGACCGCATAATGCACGATGTTAGATAATGCCTTAAAGACAAAAAAACTCAAGGAATGGATTTCTATACTCTTATTTTACAAAACAAATATTTTTAAGGTTTCAAAAACCTAATTTCTTTATACTCAAATTCTCAAACTTCAATATTCTGAAAATTTTCAATACTTCTTAAAAAAATCCAATTTATTCTCTAAACTCTTTATTTAAAGTGAATAAAATGTTTTACTCATAGATTCTACCATAATATATTTCAGTTTGAAATATATACTTCCATACAAAACATCAACCAAATTATATTCACAAAATAGGTAGAATGCACTTAACTAATAAGAAAACAAGTTGTTTCAATTAAAAACCTGTTGTAAAGATATTAAATTTTGACCCAGCAAAACTCAAAATCTAAAAATACATATTAAATGAAAGTTGTTCTACTAAGTCTACGCTTTCCAGCGATTTAAAGATCATAAATATCAGTTTCACGGTTTGAAAGTTATGCTAAATTTATTTTCAGCTTAAATCTTAGAAAATCTCTTATAGGACAGAAATGTCCATCTACTTTCAAACAAATTTAGGCCAGGAAAAATGCAAAATTTTCTAAAGTATAAAGAAAATTTATACATTTCTAAAGGCTCTTTCATTTGCAAAAAGTTTGAACTCATTCAGAGTTATAAACCTCAAGTTATTATTGTTTTAGCACAGCACTTTTCCAACCAAATTTCTTATTTCAAATCAATTTAAATTTTGAAATTTTCCCAAACCATTTTAATTTCAAATTATATTTTCAAACAAGTATTTTGCTAAATCATTTATTAAATGATCTTCTTTTTCCCCGGAAAGCTAAAACACTCAAAATTATAATTAACTTCATATAAACGTCTTTTAAAAGAAACAATTCATTAAATGAAAATATTTTCATCACTTTCCAAAATCTAATTTAAAAGCAATTAACTAAGAAAAATCATTTTGGAAGAGATGACTAATATCTTCCATTATCAAGAGATGATTGTTGATCATTTATTAAAACAAATTTTGTAATATATATAAAGTTCTAAATTATTTTCACAATTTAAAATGATTATACTACATGAATTGTTCATATATCAAAATAATTCAACCTCAAATTTCCACTTTGTCACACAAATTAAATTCCCATTTAATTATTAACGTAAAACTAATTAAAGTTGACAATTAATTCAAATTTGTTTTCAAAAGAATTTTACAAATACACACCAACAAATTTTTAACACAACCAAAATTTGAAACAAAATTTTTTCACAAACCCATGATTACAATTTAAAATAAGCATATTCAATTTCGAAATTTTTTCAAATAATGCAAGGGTATTGCCTCGCCATTGTTTTATAGTTAATGAACCCATAGATTGGCTGCAGAGTTGACCTAGTGATCAAAACTGCCTCGCCACTCCTCTAATACTTACTATGGTTCAATGGCTGCATTTCATTTTCAAACTAAAATTTAATTCTCAAACCATATTAATTTATTCCAATCTTACTTATTAAAACTCGATTTACTGTGTCTGATTGCCTCATCACAGCTTTTAGGAAATTCCTATCGATAACGTAGATCAGGCGTATCGACCAGAATTATTAAAGCACTTAATGGACAACCCAACACAAAAATCATTTTCTTTAAAAAGAAATACCTCATATATAATACTCAAAATATTCTGTATTTCTCTCAAAAGTCCAATTTCAATTAGAACGTATTTTTAATTTGAAATATTTGAAAACTCAATTTTAACTTATACTCAAAATCAAAAACACAAGAAGAACTCATCGAGATATTCCTAGAATACTCGATTCACAAGACTGATAGAATATACTAGAGTGTTCGTTATTTCGAACGGGATAACGAGCCACTCACGAAACTCATACGAGTGCGGAGTGCAGTAAGAGGAACGCTATCCTCCATAACTCGTAGCTCATGAAAATCGGCGTAAGGTCAAGTTGAGAAATGACCCTAGCACCACTCAATAGATTAAAAGGATCAATGAAATATAAGAGTAAGGATAAGATATCTTCTCGAACGAGGAGAAGTAACATTAACAACGAATCATTACTTCGAATGAAGTAATACCACAGAGTAAATCAACAATTGAGTATCCAAAGAGGATATCTCAAAGGAGAGAAGAATGACAATATAAGTTAAATTCAATGAATCACATCATTTCCTTTGTGGACATCCCCGTGGAAGGATGACCGAAAGGCTAAGAATTGGAAAGGAGGTCAATATAATTCTCGATTGTTCGATGGGTGATCAACTCGAACGGACTCACAGAAATCAACAAAGTCATAATGACTGGAATTCGAGATATATCATCAACATCTCGAAACTCAAGAGTGGATACTGATACTTCAGAATCATCATTAACATTCCGAAGAACAAGAAATAACAAATCAGCCAAAATTCGGATACCTAAATATAGGATCCTTCGAATCATAGAATGCGGTTTGATAATATGCAAGCCACTCCATCTCAAATCATCCCAAACTCTAGATAGAAACATCGTGCTAATTCACACGAAAAGGTAAGCTACAAGGAACAACCCCAAAATCCTCATACATCATGCCAAATATTGCGGATCCGCTCAATAGGAGTCGCAATCCTCAAAGAAGAACAAGACAAGAATCATCCAAAAGCATCAACAAATTCCTCCAATACGGATGAGTGTCAAGCACCCGTACTGAAGGGGACTCGAACAAAACAGTCACGACTAGGATTACTCCTAAGATAATATATCATCAATTCTATTATGGAATACTATGGAATAAAACATATTCCTCGACATATCCCAAACTTCTATCTTAAAGGACACGATAAGGTAAAAGATACAATGATTAAAGAATTGGTAACACTTGTATTATACTTGGATGTACCGTAATATGTGTTTCTGTTCTATGTTTATCATATTTTATTCTGAACTCAGCTCTGATACCAAGCTGTGACGCCCCACCCCGAGACCTACATTAACAAAGAGTATTGCTGGGTAATACTGTCTGCTAATGCGGAAAATAGGGCTGGTTAGGAGCAACCATCTATAGCGTTGTCTTAAATATCTATTGAATACGTCGAAAATTGCTCTAAATTTTTTTTTCCTACTCAACTGGATCGACATATCCAATAAATACTTAGTACAAAACTATAGGTGCCTAATGGATCTATCAGAACAAAATACAACAGCTAAATTCAACTCACATCACAGAACAACAGGTAAACATACACACACACACATATACAGATACATCACCAGAGTAATACAAAATAATACATCATATGTGGTAAGATGACCACGATATATACACATGAGTCATAAATATATACATCAGAGTCAACATAAAAAGCTACACAAAAAGATGATAACATATATATCTAAGTGGAAGCAGAAAGGCTAAGTCCAACAGGTACCTAACCTGAAACATCTCAGTCTGACCCCAGTATAAAATACACGGGTCATTCTAGCTAAAACAATCAATTTATTAGGCTAAACGATAATAAGAAGCATAAGGATAATGGTGGTGCTCTTCTAAAGCGAAAAGGAATAATTCAATGTGCTTATGGTTACTTCTAGTGATATAATGTCACTTAGCATGAGTATATGGTCTCAAAAGAGATAAATCAACATTCAACAAAACGCTAAATATAGCAAGCCTCATATCATTGGCATATCACAAAATCAACAATTATTGTTTAGGGAAAATCATAACTCCTAAAAGAGATCCCAAACCCGCCATATCGGTAATCTCAAAAGCATTCCCAAAGAAATAACAACCTCAAAATACGCCATAAGGCAATCATGTATATCTCCTAAGTGGAGAGTATAAATCCCAAATAAACGCCATAACGGCGAATCTCAAATCTCAATATAAACGCCAGTCTAGGCAACTCAAATCTCAAATATAGAACTCAAGGAGTTCAATTTCCAAAGATTTAATCGCCATATATATAATATCTCAAACGGCTCGAATGGCCAATAATAAAAAGGCGATACACTTGGAAAATCTCAAATAACCAATGAAGTCATCTAAAAATATTTGCACATGCATATGGCCGAAGCCTGCCAAGTACTGCTCTCTCAAATAAGGCGCCACGCCGAAGGAAAATACGTTCAAAGACAAACATCCCGAAGGACAAATACACCGCAATGGCAAATCCACCGTAATGTAAAATACGCCGCAATGGCAAACGTCTCTAGGACAATGACCCGAAGGTCCAGTACTGGCAATACGTCTCGAAGACAAATGTGTCGCAAACTCTCAGATAGGAACCCGAAAAGTGTTAACATGTGTCCCATACCACACGTTCACACTAAACGGTTTACTAACCGCTAGTAAATACTACACTAGAAAGCGGTAAAATGTTTACCTCATCTCATCGGTAAACACGACCCGAAGGGCAAAACGATCAAACGGACAAATCATGAATTAACCGATAAGATAAACGCACGTGTCACATACCACGTGTTTTACCCAATCGTTTGATTCTCCTTCTCATTCATTCGAATAGTGCAAAAACGTGTATTTTATATAGAAAATAATTTGTTTGCGAAAACAAGTTTTTAAAACAATTTTTGAAAACCGTTTGCAAAACATTCCTTTGAAATTCCCTTTATTATAGGGAATATATAATTTTAATAGCTTTAAAAATAAATATAAATTTGGTAAAATATTTATTTCGAAAGCTATTTTATTAAAAAAATCTTTCGAAAATGGTTTAGAAAACACGTGCACAGAAATAGCAAAAATCAACGAAAATTCGATGAAATTGATATACGACAAAAATCCAAATGAAATTGTCAATTCGTAGCACAAATCGACGTTAATGTCGGCTTTCCTATTAGTAGGAGTTAGTCTTTTATAATCATCTGAAAACAATGCTCAAAATCATCGAATCCAAAAAACAATTCAATGGAAACTGCCAAAACTTTGCAAAACAACTCGGGCCTGCGGCTCGTTTAGCCAGTTCGCCCCTTTTAAACTCAGAATTTGAGAAAACATAAAACATTAAAGTTGTAGAAGATTTCCTAAGCTTTCTAGAACATCTAAAATTATCACACTTTGATAAGAAAAGAAATAGTTATGACTAAAATAAATTTCAGATCTGAAGTTCACTACCATTGTCATTTTAGTTTGGGGACAACGACACTAGAATGAACTTTCGACCATGTAAACATCAAAATTTAACAAAACCCAAAACATGAAAGTTGTAGAAAATAATCTAAGCTTTCAGGTATATCGTGAATCGTAAAATTCAGACACCAAACGAAAAAGATATGCTCAAATTACCAACAGCATTTAACACAGAAAGTCAAAATTTTACAGTGACAGGGCAGCGAGTTTGAATTGGGTTTTTAGACCCTCTATGCTCAAAATTTTCGAAAGTGTTTAAATGAAAGTTATTACACTCTTTTCATGCTTTCCAGAACTTCAAAGAAAATCAAATTCTGATTTAAAACGAAAGAGATATGCTCAATTTACTGACAGCGATTCACAAACAAACATGCAACAAACAAAGTTGAGATTTCTTACCTTAAAATCTCAATCTAAACTAGAAAATGTGAGTTTTGATACTCACCTTGCAATTCATAGAGATTAACATAAATAAATTTGGCTAAAACTGAAGCAAGATGAAGGCTTTTGGCAATAGAAAGCTTCAGCTACCTATAGAAACATAGAAAAATAACATGCGAAGAAGAAGAACAAGTAATTAATAGACAACCCAAAAAAAATTGGAATTTGATGAATTCTCTCTGAGTTGAAGTAGATTACCTGTTTGACATTAGCTTTTAATTGATTAAAACAGCAAATCCATGAATAAATTAGGAGATTGAAGGCTATAGATTGAAAAGGGGTTTCTTTCTTTTGTTTCTGGTTTTTTATAGTAAGAAGAAAAGAATGCACGTACTGTTTCTAAGAGGAGAGAAGCTTTCTCACTTATGTTAGTTCAGGCTTAATTTTTCTAATGGGCTTGGACCCAAGCTAAAGAAAATAAATAAGCCTAAAAGAATTAAATCACCACTAAAACAATTATATACACTTATGTAACAATTAAAACAGCACATTTATCTTCAAGTTTTTAACACAATAAATTATGTAAACACTCTTTCATGTTAAATAAAATATTTTAGACTTAATAAAAATATAATTTTAGTTTTAAAAATATTTTTATTATTCAAAACCCTTATTTTTACATAAATACACAAATTACACAAATAAATGCATGAATCCTCATTTTTAACTCCAATAATTTTACAAAAATTATTTTCTTGCATAGAAAAATATAACAAACCATTTTAAACTCATATTTATAACCAAAGCACATTTTTAAACTAAATTTCACCTTTTTATTTAAATAAACAACCTTTAAAAATCAAATACTTCCTTTAAATATTATTAAAAGAAGTAATTAGCAATAATTAATAAAATTATTGCATTTTCTCCAAATAAAAACCTTTTTCTATTCATTATTAACTCAAACAAAATAAAATAAATTCCAAACTTTAGTTTCTCATTTTATTTCCAAAAATTCATTGTTTATTCCAAATAACCAATTTAAATTTTTTATTTTAATTCACAATATTAAATTATAAGTATCGTTATAATTTAATATTTATAGGTAATCCCCAAAAGAAGGGTTGTTACATACGCAGTACTCATATTAAGCTTGGTACCCATCACTTCCCGTTGACTCTTCTAGAATTTGCTAGTGAACAATGCATCTCTATCACCGACTATACTATTAGGAACTCCATGTAGTCGAACTATGTTCTTCAGAAACTACTTAGCTAAAACAGGTGTCGTTCTTGTTGACTTAACTGGAATGAAATGGGCACTCTTGGTCAATCTGTCCACTATAACCCATATACTTTAATTACCTCTATTTGACCTAGGCAACCCGTCTATAAAATCCATGGATATCGAATCCCATTTCCAAATTGGAATCTCTAAAGGCTGTAGTAACCCACTTGGTTTCCGATGTTCAGCTTTCACTTTTTGACAGTTTGCACACTGTCTAATCCATAAGCCAACATCCCTCTTCATACCTTCCCAACAGAAGCTCCTCTTCATATTCTGATACATCTGGGTTCCTACAGGATGAATTGTAAACTTGGATCGATGACATTCTCCAATAAGTTCTCTCCTTAAGTCTTCCACATTTGGAACACAGAACTATCCCTTCTTTCTTAGCCACCCTCTCTAGTCAAGGATTAAATCCTTTAAATCATCGGTCTCAGTTCCAACCTCAAGTCTTCTGATCCTCTCAGCTAATACTGGGTCCTTCTTCTGCTTAGAAGAAATTTTCTCAATCAATACCGATCGAACTTCTAAACAAGACAACCTGACGGTACTCTAGCAAGAACAAGCAGTCGATCTTAACTGCACATCGCAACTGACTAAAGCTTCTAAATCCTTCCACTCCGCTAACATAGCTAACACCACATTCTGATGTTTCCTGCTAAGAGCATCAGCCACTTTATTACCTTTTCCTGGTGTATATTCTATACCAAAATCATATGCAGCCAAAAATTCCAGTCACCTCTGCTGTCTCATATTCAACTCCTTTTGAGAGAATAAATACTGTAAAGACTTATGATCGGTATATAACTCAAATCTATCCCCTAAGAGATAATGTCTCCAAATTTTCAATGCGAAGATCACAGCTACCAACTCCAAATCATGAGTATGATATCTAACTTCATGTTGTCTAAGCTGCCTATATGCATAGGCAATGACTTTACCACTCTACATTAACACCGCTCCTAATCCAGTTCCACATGCATCAGTATACACCACCAATCCTTGGTTTTCGCATGGAACTACTAATACTAGTGCATTGGTCAACAAATGCTTTAACTTAAGGAATGCCTCCTCACATTTGTCGGACCAAACAAATCTCACCTCCTTCTTGGTTAGCTTAGTTAAGGGTTTTGCTATCCGCGAGAAATCCTGAATGAATCTTCGGTAGTAGCCAGCAAGTCCAAGAAAACTCCTGATCTCAGTCACCGTCTCTGGTCTCTTCCAATTATTCACAGCTTTGATTCCATCTGGATCGACTGACAATCCTTTCTCTGAAACCATGTGACCAAGAAACTTTACCTCCTTCTTCCAGAAATGACACTTAGTAAACTTCACCTTTAGCTGATTCTGCCTCAGCATCTCAAGCAACACTCTAAGATAAACTTCATGTTCTCTCACATCCTTAGAGTATACTAGAATGTCATCTATAAATACTATTACAAACTTATCCAAGTACTCTTGGAAAATCAGTTCATCAAATCTATGAAGAAAGCAGGTGCATTCGTCAATCCAAATGGCATAACCAACCACTTATATGAACCATATCTAGTTTGAAATGCTATCAAAGGAATACCGTCCTCCGCCACTCTTAACTGATGGAAACCTATCACCAAATCCAAGTGGGAAAACACTCTGGCTCCAATCTACTGATCAAACTGATCATCTATTCTTGGCAAAGGATACTTATTCTTAATTTTCCTTTCATTTAACTTACAGTAGTCAATACACATCCTTAACGACCCATCTTGTTTCATCACGAACACCACGGCCGCTCCCTAAGGCGAACTGCTTGGTCTAATAAAATTCCTTCCTTCTAGATCCACTAGCTGCACCTTCAATTCCTTCATCTCGGTTGGTGTCATCCTTCTAGGTTGTCTACTTATAGGTTCAGCCCTTGGTACAAGATATGTAACAACCCATAATTTTGTAAATATTTTTAACTAATTTTTTATGTGAAATCTTTGATTTTTAAATCATTTAAAAGTGAATTTTTAGAATTTTCCAAAGTAAGTTTGGAATTTGTTTGTAATGTATTTTCCAAATATAATAAAATAAATATTTTCTGAAATTTTATATTTTGGTCAATTGAAAGTCAAAGTTTGACCATAGTTGAAAATTTTAAATTTTAAATTTTAATTTCTAATCTTTTTCTTTGAAGCAGAAGATAATTCTGATATTCGTGCTGCTTTTCGTTTTGTAAAATTCTGTTTTATACTTTTTAAATTTGATAACTTTCAGCGTTTTACACGCGATTATTTTCAGCATTTTTCTGTTTATTTTCTATTCTATATTTTTCTACTTCATTTTTATTTTATGTTTTATGTTTTATTTTTTATATATTTTTTATTTCGTTTGGACTTTCATTTGATTTTATTGGATTTTATTTGGATTTTTGGCTTGGAAATACAAGGGGACTTAGGTTTCTTTTCTTGGAAATCAAGTAAACCTTTTCATTTGCCCCTAGCCGTTCATAACTCCTCCACTAATCCCTAGCCGCCACTTCATTTTGTAAATCATGTACAAAAAGTTTCTCATCCCATCTCATTTCCCATTTGCTTCCTGAAGAAAAAATATACAATAAGTTCCATGGCTTCCTCTCTTCTTTTCTTTTTCTATTTTCTTCTTTTGTCTCAAAGCTTTGCTCGGCCACCATGCTATTGCCGACCACAACTTCTCCTCTACACCACCTTTGACCGGCCATCTCCACCACCATATCATCGCCTTGCATGCCGTGACCATAGATCCAAAATCCATCACATAATTGCCTTGAAAACCCTAACCAAACTCCACTTATTCATCCACTTTCTCCTTTTAACTTCGGCCTCCACCACCTACTCCTCCTCCAGCCCATGACATGACCACTGGCCGCACCACCTGATGATGATGACCAGACCTGACCCAAAGCCTAGCCCATGGCCGAGCCACTTTGCATAGGGCTGAGCACAAAACTCCTCTTGATCCATGCCTCTTACCTTCCTATTGAATTTGCCTTGCCATCTTCTCATATTCCAAACCATAGCCGTGCCTTGTGACCTCATGACCGAGCCTAGCATGCTTCTAACCATCATGGTCGAGCCATGTATTGATGTAGTTGAGCCCAATTGCATAGTGGCCGAGCCCACTTGTGGACTAAACCAATGCTTTCTTCACTTTGTTTCATTGCTTTAATTTATTTTGTGTTGAATATATATGCTTATATATGTTGTATAATTTGTTGTTACAAGACTTGGATCTTGGCTCTCCATCCACTCGTATTTAATTCGTGCTTTGTCGTGCTTTTCGAAGTAGATTCTCTTGTGTTTGATTGTTATCTCTAGCTTTAAAAAGGTGAGTTTATCACTCTCGACATTCGTACTTATATAATTGTGAAACAATGACATGTGAATTGTAGAAATTAGTATGCTATGTTCATATATGCCTATGATATGATTATATGATGTTATATACTGCTTATATATTTGTTACATCACCTGATATGATATTATATGCTCTACTGTTATTTTATTTTCTATATCTCACACTGCAAGTTCCCTTTCACTATGGGTTGAAATGATACATACCCGAACGGACTTTATAATATGGAAAAATCATTATGAGCTGAAATGATAGGCTCGAGTGATTTTTGTTGTATTTTATTTGACTTAGGATTGCGGGTTTGAAATGATAGAACCTGGATTTTTCTTTTTAATTATGGATTGAAATGATACATATCCGTATCACTTGACCTAGGTTAGAAAATTTTTATACAGACCCATGGTTATATATTTAATAATATTTTCTTAAAATTTTTAAGTATTTTTAAGTTTTAAGATATATGAAAATTTTACTTAAAAATTTGATTCAATGGTTTTAAATATATGGAATTTTTATAAGTCAATAAGTGGTTTGAGTTAAAATTATAAAGTTATATTGGTTTTCTATAAGTTGGAATCTTTATATATCAATAATTGGTTTTAAATTGCTATTTAAAGATCTTTATTGATGATAAATAACTTAATAATTAAATTTGATTTAATGTGGAATTTTAAATCTAACCTAGTGATGGTAATAGATTTTATTTTATGAAATAGATATGTTTTGTAAAATAAATAATTATGATTTAAAATGGTAAAATGTATCTTAAATTATGACTTAACTTTATAATGGAAATTTGGTTTTAATTGGAAATGTGAAGTTTGACTTATTAAAAGAATATTTTATTTATGAAATGGGTATTTCAAATAAAGTGTTAAATTATTTGTTAAAATAAAAAGTTAAGTAAATAGTGCACCTTTGACTCAATAAATGAATTATAGTAAATTTGGATATTTTAATTATAAAAGTTATTTTATGTAAACTATAAGTAAATTGTTATCCAGAAGATTATTTTTGAAATGTAAAGATATGGTTATAAGTAAAAATGGCTAAAATTGAAGTTTTTAATGTTTCTGAAATGTTATAATAAATCTAGAATTGTATTGGCAGCATTTACAAAGTGCTGTTGTTTCTGAAATTTAACTACGTTCTGAAATAACAAAAATACTACAACACTTTATAAGTGCTGCTGTTCTAAATTTGAACTATTTCTGAAAATACCAATATGTCTACTACAACACTTTATAAGTGCTGCTGTTTCTGAAACTGAACTGTTTCGCAACACTAAAATGCCTATTGTAGCACTTTATAAGTGCTGCTGTTTTGAATTCGACAATGTTTTTGAAATGTTAATATATTTACCGTAACACTTTATAAGTGCTGTTGTTGCTGAAATTACAATGAACTTTGGAAATGAATAATATTTTTGAAGACTTTGACATTGAATTTAAATGGTTTAAATGAATATGTTTTGAGGTGAAATATAAACCATTTTTGAAATTTATAAGTTAATACAATGTTTTCGAAATTGGTCTAATTGAACGAATAAACTTAAAGGTGCTATAGCTTTGGGAATGAATTTTTTTTTTGGTGTTATGACTTGCTAAATATTATGATTTCCAAATAATAACATTTTAAAAGGGTTATGATTTCAAAGTATTATGGTTTCAAAGTGTTTGATGTCAGAATTGTAATAACTTTGAAAGTACTAAGACTTTTGGAAATGAATTTATTTGAAATAGTATTTAATTAAGAATTGTTTTGAATATATTGATTTGCAATTTAAGATTTAAGAATATGGCTTTATAAAGTGGTTTTGGTTTAAGATGATTTAAAAAGAAATATTTCAAGTTTAAATAAATTGAAAGAAATATTCAGCGATTGGAAATTTGGGTTTGTTCATATGATATTTTGGTTTTGAAGTATAAACTAGTTTTTAAATGGATATGATATTTTGTTTTTAGGTATAAGTTATTTCGAAATAAATATCCATGGGTTATAATAACGATTGGTTGGCAAAGAGACCGGGATCGGATATGGGCATACTCTCTGTCGATAATGAAAATGTAACGACCCGATATTTTGGACCATTCGCAACCATTATAAGTGTATAGGTAGACACTCATGCCGGAATTGAATTGCTCAAAATACCGCGTTGTTAATTTAAATTGGCAAAACTGAACATATACAATAAATAAATAATCACAGATCACAGACACAGAGTAATAAGTGCAGCGGAAATAAAAGAGATAGTAGTTCATGAAGCTACTATATGAATATATAAAATACATTAGAGTTTACAACAGAAGAGTAATATGATACATCAGAGTTAAATTAGAATACATTACTGGAATCATCGAATACTGGAAACAGAATAGATGGCTGGATCTTCAAGCAAAGCTCCAACTCCAAAGGTGAGTCTCGAAAGCTGAACCACTCCGTCTGACCCGAGCGTAAAGCAAAACACAAGACACTCGAGTCAGGATTAACATTCTTATATTAATAAATCCAACTCAAGTGAAATAGCAATTGAAATACAAGTAACTCAAAGGATGTTTGGAATAACCATCCTTTAAGGATCCGTCAAACTATCTACTATGTAGTATTGTACGATAAGTAGATAATGTCTATCAGTAATATAAAAGGTATCAAAATAGCGTTAAGTCATGGCCCATTCCACCCTTAACACATTTTTATTCCCAAAAGCATATACAAGACCGTAGTTTCCCCAAAACCGGAAGTCACCAGAGGGCAATCCATATACTAAAGGTACAAATCAAAATCGTAGTGGTCGCGCATAAATGGAATACAAGTATGACAAGGCACATGAGGCAATACCCAAGGTAGTGATACTACCGTTCGCCTGATCCGGACTGGTGAGAACGCAACGCCGCGGCGTCCGCAACACCGTGAAACAACACTCCCAAAATCAAGGGTGCACCAATCGACAACAAGTAATGAGTAGTTCGAAGAAGTGTGTCCACTTGAGGTAGCAAATCCTCCATTGGCCCGGCACAGCTCCTGTTTTAGTCATTTCCAATTTGACACAAGTGTCAAGGCTATCCATCATCGTTCTCTTTCTTCAGTCATCACGTACATCATCCAACCACTTCATTCTGGATCATCACTCCGCGTATAGTTATTAAAGTGGTTTTCGGTTTAGATAGAGAGTATATCCATAACCGAATTCCGGTCTCTTTAATAACTTCCGTAATTATTTCACCGATTGGTCGTTTATATATTTCAAAAACCAAATCAATTTCAATTTCAAATAGAATTCGTAAATAAACATTTCATTTGTCTTTCAAAACCAATTTCCAATAATTTACGTTTCAAAACTTCCAATTTACCGTTTCAAAATCTTATAATTCAATTTCAATCTTTATATTGAAAACACTTCAAATATTGATTCAAGTTCGTACAAAAGTTTCATTTCGAAATCATTAGAATCAATTTAGTTTTAACATTCAAATCAATTTACATTCATTTATCGATTTCATTCAATATTCGTTAAGTAAATTTTATCATTCAAAACAATTCTATTAAATTTCCAATTCATTAAATCAATTCTTAAGTTCAACTTCATTAAAACAAAACTTACAATTTTTGAATTAAATTCAATTCGTCAAACTAATTTTTTCAATTACAAGTCTTACATTAATTCCAAAAATATCACATTTTCATTTCTTGTTAAAGAAATTCAATTTCACTTATTTACTTTCTTAAATAATTTTCCAAACTTACTTAATCAAGAAAACTCAATTTCAATTATTTACGAAGTAAAATTCACTTATTCAAAAGTCCAATTTTTACTTTTTAAAGAATTCAATTCAATTTAATCATTTAATAATTCAATCTCATTTAATTATTAAATAATTCAAAACTTAATTATTAAATAATTTCAAAGTTTAATAATTTCAAACTTAATTATAATTTCAAACTTAATTATTAAATCATTTCAAAGTTTAATAATTTCAAACTTAATTATAATTTCAAACTTAATTATTAAATCATTTCAAAGTTTAATAATTTCAAACTTAATTATAATTTCAAACTTAATTCAATAATTTCTCAAATTAAACAACATTCTTTCATCAATTACGTTGTCAATATTTTGTTTCAGATTATTATATAATAACATTTTCCTTTCATTAAAAATTCAAATTTCAACTTCATTTCAAAACTATATTATTTATTCAAATAAAATCTTCATTTTATTTTTAAATCAAATTATTGACCAATCGGGTTTTATTTAATTTTCTATCCTAGGTCAAAGTTCAATTTGGGTATTTATCATTTCAACCCGATTCCAATTCAATTCAAATCAAAGCATAGTAAAGGGAACTTGCAGTGTGATAACTGGGATGGTGTCAAAGTAAATAAACAAGCAATAACAACGAACAATAACAATCCAAAAATCAATTCAAATAATCCTGAAATAACCGTATTAATTCGCATTGTTATTTGTACGAATTAATATAATTATTTCTAGAATCTACACTATCATTTCATGTAGATTAAAGATTATTACAATATTATATATACGGTTCTTCACTTGTCATCTATTTACAATTTCATACATCATCAGTTTAACAACATACATTCAGTGGTTCAAAATGAAATTAAACAAATTCTACGTGTCAATAAATTCAACAGTTAAAGGGGTCATATTATACAAATGTCAGTTAATCAAATTTAACATTTAACTATCCTATATCAAGTTCAATTTCACATTATTTATCATTTTAATATTAACAATTTAACGTCCAATATAAACATCAACAATCAATCAATTATCAGCCAAACTGTATTATCATCGCATAAATAATTAACAGATAATGGTGTCAGATGTCACAGGTGAACTGATACAGGCAATAACATATATAACAGTGTAATTAGCTAACAACAGTATATTTCAATTGTCGTTTCAATTGAAATCAAATTTAATAAATAAAAGAACGTTAATCGTGAGTGAGTGCTCACCTTTCGAGGCTAGAGATGCACCGGAATGGAATGAGTTACGAATCCAAGCATGAATTTCGAAGAAAAGAACGATGGAAATAAGTTTGACGAACAGAGCTGATAAACAGCAATAAAGAAGACGAATCAAAACTAGCTTTACAAAGCTGGAACAAGATACACACATATTATATTATAACATTTTCTCAAAAAAATCAGTTTGGAAACACAAGTTTAAAATGAAACTTTATACATTATAAATTAAGGTCAGCATCCAAAACAAAAACAAAAAATCCTTGAACATATATGTATATAATATAACCAATATTAAAATAAGACGCAAATAAATATTAGAAATCTAAACATATTTCATTACCAAAATCATTATGAATTTGAAACGCAAGGATTCAAAATCAAATATATATATATATATACACTAAAGAAAATCAATACCCCTCTTTCTCTCTACAAACATTTTAAAATCAATACTTAACCAATATGCCGACAGTACAGATATGTGCAGACAACATACTCACAAACCATCATATAATATAACTAATAAATTATAGAATTAATATAGGCTTATACAGCCCCAAACAACTTTATGTATATAGATAACAAACCGGTGTACGAAATCAATTTACATAACTTACCGTATTATATCATATACAATTTAATCACTGTATAGTACTACACAAAATACTTATGCTACTATAATATAGACTTATTTAAATATATAATACCATTATAAAATAAATATAACCATATATCTAAAAAAACAAATTCTAATACACTTATATTATAAGCACATATGCAGACCATTTTCAAAACTCGGTATATAATAAAAAAAAATTAAGGTAAACCAATACCAGTCTATATTAAAACATGCAGACTGAATGAGTACCAATATATACTTAGTAAGATATGCAGACCGACCTCTGTCTACAAAACAACATTAGACCAAATAAAATTTTCATATATAAACTATCTGAATATGAATTATACTTATAGCCTAAGATTCAAAATATGTAGTCTCATTTAATACATATATTTACATCAATAAATAATTATATACATTAAACAACTTACATAACAAATGCTTAAACTACAAACTTTATAAATATACATAAACTATGTGCATACTTAACAGATCTGATAACATTTAAGCTAATTGATATATAGACCAATATATAAGAACAGGCACTCAACTACATACCTCACCAAATTTACGTCAACTGAAGCTTAGGAAGGAGAGCTCGGCAAAGGTGGTTGAGATATGGAGGGATGAGGCTCGGTGTGTTCGGTGGATGAATTCATGGTGAGGCCGAGCTGATGGGAGAAGGTGGACGTTGGTGAGGGGAATAAGACCAGATGGGCGAAGGCTGCTCACATGGGTTCGGTTGGGCAGAGCTCGCTCGTTTCAGCAAGATCAAAGGGAGATAAAAGAGGGGAGCAGCTCGGCCATTTGCCATGGAGGTGTTGTGTCTCCAGAGGCATAGGCGGATGAGGTTGCGGATGCGGCCGGAGGTGGAGCGGGTCCGTTGGCTGCCGCGACGTTAGGTGGTGGAAGGCCATTTCATGGTGGAGGAGCCGGAAGAAAACAAGGCAGAGATCGGGTTGTGGGGTAGTGGGTCACGGTGCTTGGGGCGGTGAAATATGTGGAGGTGGATGAGTACGTGAGAGGGTGATGGGGTTTTAGTGGCTGGTGTTTGAAGGGAGTGAGTGGGAGAGGAGTTACGTGAGGGAAAGGAAGAATAAAAGCAACAGAGGAGATGGAAGATGCCTAGAAAAATGAAATGTGAATTGGTTTCAGTTATTACTTCTCAAGCAAATGAACCAACGCAATAATAATCACGGCTACTACTTGGAAATTGGAATGCTAAAAGTTAGTAACCATTCAAATTTCAACCAGTGGAAAGTAAAAGGTAATTGCAAATCAAAAGGCGTACCGGTGTGGTTAACCTTTTACGGGTTTCGCCACGTACCAGACATCAAAGCACAAAATTGAATATACTGTAGAGATCAGCTCGACGAGACGATCAAAACGGTAAACAGATATTAGAGGTACGATTTAATTATAAAAATTCAAAATTTCTATTAGCGGAAAATGCAAGAAAAACACTGAAAAATAAGATCGACGGAGCCAAAGATGTCCGAATTTGGAAAAACGACAAACTAACATCTTGCTCAGAAGATGGTTTAGAATTTTCCTATATAAAAATATTTAGGTTTCGGAAATATTTTATTTTCATCGCTTTTTAACTGATTAAATTGAAGTAAATTTACGCGTGAAATAAACTTTCATATTTTCGGACGAAAATTTACCAGTTGCTATGTTTAACTAGACGTATTCCAAATATTAAATTTTATTTCAAAATTTTATCGTTTAAAATTTCACAAAATTTCAACTAATTACGTTATTAAAACAGTTGAAATTTACGGGTCGTTACATTCTCCCCCACTCAAAACTTTTCGTCCCCGAAAAGGAACGAGGTAGAAGAATAGAAACATCCAGAAAGAAAACAGATTTGAAATACAAAATAACAATTAATTTAAACCATATAAATTCAAATTTAAATTAATTGATATTCAATAATTGATTTAATCCATTTGATTTCACTAAAATCAATCTCAACTATTTCTAAATTCATTATCTTATTATTCAATCATCTTAAATTTACAATTTCTAAAACCATAAATTTGAATAGTCTTTTATTATAATCATATTTTTTCAGCAAATTTTAAATTCTTCTTTATTCCAAATTATTATTAAATTTATTCTACTTAATATATCTTATCACATATATTTAACCCATATAAATTAATTTAAAGCATAAAAGTTTCGATTTAAATTAATTTATATTCACTAACTGCTTTTAAATTCAAGGTATTTTCATAAGTTGATCTAATTTCATTTTATTAATTAACCTTCAAAACAAAATTTATTTTCAATTATCTTATTATTTTATTATCTCTATTAACATTTTATAATTAAAATTTAAGTGTATAACATTTATTATAACCACTAAAATTTTATTTATAAATTCAATTTATATTATATATTATCCAATTACATTTTAACTTCTGAATAATTTAGGTAAGTTATTTTGAAATGCAATTTAGTACTCTACAAATAAAAATTTCAAATTCAATTATTTCAAGTTTAAATATTTATTCCAAATTTTGGTTTTATTTATAATTAAAATCATCCTTTAACAAAATTTAAGAATTAGATTTCCGATTAACTTTAAACAATTTAGAGATATATATAATATATTTATATCAAATCAATTTAAATTTTAAAATAAGATACCTATATATATGTGAATCAAAATATACAGAAGAAATTCAAATCAAAATATTTTTCAAAACAAAATCGTAGCAAAGCTACAGAATAGTTTCTCCACTTCGAAGCTCGAAAATGAACGTCGATGATGCGGCCGCCATCACCGAAATTATTTTCCAGCGACAAAAGAGAAGAGCACTGATTTCGACATTTTAAAATTCTTTGAAAACGGTTTCTATTTGAAAATACCTTCAATGATATACATTTTAAAAATTTAAAACCAAAGCTTGATATTTCTGGAAATCAAATACTCAAATTTCTGATTTAAATTCATTTCAAATTCCAAATCAAAATATAACTAAGTTTATAAATTCATTTATTTATTATGCAATAGTCAATGGTTTATAAAAGAATAAATGAAAATCAAATATCATTATTTCAGACAACAAATTCATTAACAATTTTATTTTCAGAAAACATATATTTATATAATATAATCATTCAAAACTATTTTGTTTATCAAATTTGAAAACAACATTTTTAATATAAATTTAGAAATACATTTCTTTGCTCGACGATACAGGAATGGATTTTCAAAATAAGGATAGGGATTCAAATTTTGATGGACTCAAATCAAAGAGAAATTTGATTCGAATTCAAGTTCGAAAGAAAAGATAAGATGATTCAATTAACAGAATCGGGAGATGGATAAGCTTATTTAATTTACGGGCAACCTTAACCGGGCCGTCCGTAACTTCAAGAATAAAATCGATGCTGAGTTCCAAGGTAAATCAACACTCGATCTCAAGAGACGGAATTCAGGTATAGCAGGTAATAGATAGCATAGTAAACCGAGGATACAGGAATCTCCGGTAAATCGATGCCTATTATAAAAGAGTTTTGCTCCTTTACGAATCATTCGAAGATTGGCGAGACCGCCGATCTATTATAGTTATCTTTCAAAATGGAGTTATGGGGTGCTCCAGGATTGAAAGAAGACGAATAGTGAGGGACACGAATGAAATTTGGAACCGTAGGGAACGTTCCAAAATTCAAAGGAATCGAGTCAAAAGGAAGAGATTGAAACTCGAATGAGTGTGATTCTGTAAATACATTTACCCTATATGTTAAGTTTTGCCTAGAGCTACCAAAGCTCTGATACCAACTGTAACGACCCGATATTTTGGACCATTCGCAACCATTATAAGTGTATAGGTAGACACTCATGCCGGAATTGAATTGCTCAAAATACCGCGTTGTTAATTTAAATTGGCAAAACTGAACATATACAATAAATAAATAATCACAGATCACAGACACAGAGTAATAAGTGCAGCGGAAATAAAAGAGATAGTAGTTCATGAAGCTACTATATGAATATATAAAATACATTAGAGTTTACAACAGAAGAGTAATATGATACATCAGAGTTAAATTAGAATACATTACTGGAATCATCGAATACTGGAAACAGAATAGATGGCTGGATCTTCAAGCAAAGCTCCAACTCCAAAGGTGAGTCTCGAAAGCTGAACCACTCCGTCTGACCCGAGCGTAAAGCAAAACACAAGACACTCGAGTCAGGATTAACATTCTTATATTAATAAATCCAACTCAAGTGAAATAGCAATTGAAATACAAGTAACTCAAAGGATGTTTGGAATAACCATCCTTTAAGGATCCGTCAAACTATCTACTATGTAGTATTGTACGATAAGTAGATAATGTCTATCAGTAATATAAAAGGTATCAAAATAGCGTTAAGTCATGGCCCATTCCACCCTTAACACATTTTTATTCCCAAAAGCATATACAAGACCGTAGTTTCCCCAAAACCGGAAGTCACCAGAGGGCAATCCATATACTAAAGGTACAAATCAAAATCGTAGTGGTCGCGCATAAATGGAATACAAGTATGACAAGGCACATGAGGCAATACCCAAGGTAGTGATACTACCGTTCGCCTGATCCGGACTGGTGAGAACGCAACGCCGCGGCGTCCGCAACACCGTGAAACAACACTCCCAAAATCAAGGGTGCACCAATCGACAACAAGTAATGAGTAGTTTGAAGAAGTGTGTCCACTTGAGGTAGCAAATCCTCCATTGGCCCGGCACAGCTCCTGTTTTAGTCATTTCCAATTTGACACAAGTGTCAAGGCTATCCATCATCGTTCTCTTTCTTCAGTCATCACGTACATCATCCAACCACTTCATTCTGGATCATCACTCCGCGTATAGTTATTAAAGTGGTTTTCGGTTTAGATAGAGAGTATATCCATAACCGAATTCCGGTCTCTTTAATAACTTCCGTAATTATTTCACCGATTGGTCGTTTATATATTTCAAAAACCAAATCAATTTCAATTTCAAATAGAATTCGTAAATAAACATTTCATTTGTCTTTCAAAACCAATTTCCAATAATTTACATTTCAAAACTTCCAATTTACCGTTTCAAAATCTTATAATTCAATTTCAATCTTTATATTGAAAACACTTCAAATATTGATTCAAGTTCGTACAAAAGTTTCATTTCGAAATCATTAGAATCAATTTAGTTTTAACATTCAAATCAATTTACATTCATTTATCGATTTCATTCAATATTCGTTAAGTAAATTTTATCATTCAAAACAATTCTATTAAATTTCCAATTCATTAAATCAATTCTTAAGTTCAACTTCATTAAAACAAAACTTACAATTTTTGAATTAAATTCAATTCGTCAAACTAATTTTTTCAATTACAAGTCTTACATTAATTCCAAAAATATCACATTTTCATTTCTTGTTAAAGAAATTCAATTTCACTTATTTACTTTCTTAAATAATTTTCCAAACTTACTTAATCAAGAAAACTCAATTTCAATTATTTACGAAGTAAAATTCACTTATTCAAAAGTCCAATTTTTACTTTTTAAAGAATTCAATTCAATTTAATCATTTAATAATTCAATCTCATTTAATTATTAAATAATTCAAAACTTAATTATTAAATAATTTCAAAGTTTAATAATTTCAAACTTAATTATAATTTCAAACTTAATTATTAAATCATTTCAAAGTTTAATAATTTCAAACTTAATTATAATTTCAAACTTAATTATTAAATCATTTCAAAGTTTAATAATTTCAAACTTAATTATAATTTCAAACTTAATTCAATAATTTCTCAAATTAAACAACATTCTTTCATCAATTACGTTGTCAATATTTTGTTTCAGATTATTATATAATAACATTTTCCTTTCATTAAAAATTCAAATTTCAACTTCATTTCAAAACTATATTATTTATTCAAATAAAATCTTCATTTTATTTTTAAATCAAATTATTGACCAATCGGGTTTTATTTAATTTTCTATCCTAGGTCAAAGTTCAATTTGGGTATTTATCATTTCAACCCGATTCCAATTCAATTCAAATCAAAGCATAGTAAAGGGAACTTGCAGTGTGATAACTGGGATGGTGTCAAAGTAAATAAACAAGCAATAACAACGAACAATAACAATCCAAAAATCAATTCAAATAATCCTGAAATAACCGTATTAATTCGCATTGTTATTTGTACGAATTAATATAATTATTTCTAGAATCTACACTATCATTTCATGTAGATTAAAGATTATTACAATATTATATATACGGTTCTTCACTTGTCATCTATTTACAATTTCATACATCATCAGTTTAACAACATACATTCAGTGGTTCAAAATGAAATTAAACAAATTCTACGTGTCAATAAATTCAACAGTTAAAGGGGTCATATTATACAAATGTCAGTTAATCAAATTTAACATTTAACTATCCTATATCAAGTTCAATTTCACATTATTTATCATTTTAATATTAACAATTTAACGTCCAATATAAACATCAACAATCAATCAATTATCAGCCAAACTGTATTATCATCGCATAAATAATTAACAGATAATGGTGTCAGATGTCACAGGTGAACTGATACAGGCAATAACATATATAACAGTGTAATTAGCTAACAACAGTATATTTCAATTGTCGTTTCAATTGAAATCAAATTTAATAAATAAAAGAACGTTAATCGTGAGTGAGTGCTCACCTTTCGAGGCTAGAGATGCACCGGAATGGAATGAGTTACGAATCCAAGCATGAATTTCGAAGAAAAGAACGATGGAAATAAGTTTGACGAACAGAGCTGATAAACAGCAATAAAGAAGACGAATCAAAACTAGCTTTACAAAGCTGGAACAAGATACACACATATTATATTATAACATTTTCTCAAAAAAATCAGTTTGGAAACACAAGTTTAAAATGAAACTTTATACATTATAAATTAAGGTCAGCATCCAAAACAAAAACAAAAAATCCTTGAACATATATGTATATAATATAACCAATATTAAAATAAGACGCAAATAAATATTAGAAATCTAAACATATTTCATTACCAAAATCATTATGAATTTGAAACGCAAGGATTCAAAATCAAATATATATATATATATATATATACACTAAAGAAAATCAATACCCCTCTTTCTCTCTACAAACATTTTAAAATCAATACTTAACCAATATGCCGACAGTACAGATATGTGCAGACAACATACTCACAAACCATCATATAATATAACTAATAAATTATAGAATTAATATAGGCTTATACAGCCCCAAACAACTTTATGTATATAGATAACAAACCGGTGTACGAAATCAATTTACATAACTTACCGTATTATATCATATACAATTTAATCACTGTATAGTACTACACAAAATACTTATGCTACTATAATATAGACTTATTTAAATATATAATACCATTATAAAATAAATATAACCATATATCTAAAAAAAACAAATTCTAATACACTTATATTATAAGCACATATGCAGACCATTTTCAAAACTCGGTATATAATAAAAAAAAATTAAGGTAAACCAATACCAGTCTATATTAAAACATGCAGACTGAATGAGTACCAATATATACTTAGTAAGATATGCAGACCGACCTCTGTCTACAAAACAACATTAGACCAAATAAAATTTTCATATATAAACTATCTGAATATGAATTATACTTATAGCCTAAGATTCAAAATATGTAGTCTCGTTTAATACATATATTTACATCAATAAATAATTATATACATTAAACAACTTACATAACAAATGCTTAAACTACAAACTTTATAAATATACATAAACTATGTGCATACTTAACAGATCTGATAACATTTAAGCTAATTGATATATAGACCAATATATAAGAACAGGCACTCAACTACATACCTCACCAAATTTACGTCAACTGAAGCTTAGGAAGGAGAGCTCAGCAAAGGTGGTTGAGATATGGAGGGATGAGGCTCGGTGTGTTCGGTGGATGAATTCATGGTGAGGCCGAGCTGATGGGAGAAGGTGGACGTTGGTGAGGGGAATAAGACCAGATGGGCGAAGGCTGCTCACATGGGTTCGGTTGGGCAGAGCTCGCTCGTTTCAGCAAGATCAAAGGGAGATAAAAGAGGGGAGCAGCTCGGCCATTTGCCATGGAGGTGTTGTGTCTCCAGAGGCATAGGCGGATGAGGTTGCGGATGCGGCCGGAGGTGGAGCGGGTCCGTTGGCTGCCGCGACGTTAGGTGGTGGAAGGCCATTTCATGGTGGAGGAGCCGGAAGAAAACAAGGCAGAGATCGGGTTGTGGGGTAGTGGGTCACGGTGCTTGGGGCGGTGAAATATGTGGAGGTGGATGAGTACGTGAGAGGGTGATGGGGTTTTAGTGGCTGGTGTTTGAAGGGAGTGAGTGGGAGAGGAGTTACGTGAGGGAAAGGAAGAATAAAAGCAACAGAGGAGATGGAAGATGCCTAGAAAAATGAAATGTGAATTGGTTTCAGTTATTACTTCTCAAGCAAATGAACCAACGCAATAATAATCACGGCTACTACTTGGAAATTGGAATGCTAAAAGTTAGTAACCATTCAAATTTCAACCAGTGGAAAGTAAAAGGTAATTGCAAATCAAAAGGCGTACCGGTGTGGTTAACCTTTTACGGGTTTCGCCACGTACCAGACATCAAAGCACAAAATTGAATATACTGTAGAGATCAGCTCGACGAGACGATCAAAACGGTAAACAGATATTAGAGGTACGATTTAATTATAAAAATTCAAAATTTCTATTAGCGGAAAATGCAAGAAAAACACTGAAAAATAAGATCGACGGAGCCAAAGATGTCCGAATTTGGAAAAAACGACAAACTAACATCTTGCTCAGAAGATGGTTTAGAATTTTCCTATATAAAAATATTTAGGTTTCGGAAATATTTTATTTTCATCGCTTTTTAACTGATTAAATTGAAGTAAATTTACGCGTGAAATAAACTTTCATATTTTCGGACGAAAATTTACCAGTTGCTATGTTTAACTAGACGTATTCCAAATATTAAATTTTATTTCAAAATTTTATCGTTTAAAATTTCACAAAATTTCAACTAATTACGTTATTAAAACAGTTGAAATTTACGGGTCGTTACAGAAAACCACTTTGACAACTGTGTATGCGGTGGAGATTCCAGAATTAAGTAAGATGGTGGCGACGATCCTATTGAGGTATATACGTGGACCCGACTCCCGTGAGTTGGCATAAGGTGGCTAAAACAGGAGCGATCGACGGGCCAATGAGGTAGCACCTCTGATCGGACACATTTCTTCGATGCTATTCTATTACTCTGTGATTGATTTGGTGGCCACCCTTCGATTTTTGATTTGGGAGTGTGTTCCGAGGTGGGCGGTAGTGGCTGCTATGCGTTACCATCAACCCGGATGCGTAATTGGTATATCTACCCTGGCATTGCCTAGTTGTGTCGTGTCACCTACCCTAGCGCGCCTTGTACGAGTTTGATTTGTGTTGTACCTATGGAGTATCTTCTCGTAGCCTCCCGATCTGGAGGTACGCAGGTACTGTATAGACTACTGGCACTATTTATGTGTTAAGGTGGAAAATGTAAAGCTTTAACGCTATTTAAAAGTAAGTTTATTTTACTATTAGACACTATTATAATAGCGTATATTACTACATAGTAGATAGTTTAACGGATCCTTAAAGGATGGGCGGTCCCAAGCATCCTTTAAGTTACTTGTGCATCTTTATTACAGTTCACTTGAGTTGGTTTACATTGTATAAGTATGTATGTCCTGACTCAAGTGTTTTGTGTTTTGCTTTACGCTCGGGTCAGACTGAGTTGTACCAGTATTCGAGACTCACCGTTGGAGTTGGAGCTTCGCTTGGACCAATCTATTGATTCTGCTCTCGGTCCTTCAGTTGATTCCAGTGATGTATTCAGATCTTGTATTTGACTATTGTATTGAGACATCTTTGTATTCGTAAATTCTGTTGTATCTTGTTTAACTCTGTTATATATATAGTAGCTTCATGAACTACTATTTCTTTGCTTATGCAACATTGTTATATTACTCTGTGTCTGTGATCTGTGATTTATTTACTGTATATTCTGAGTTTTGCCAAATTTATATTTACAATTCGGTATTTTGAGCAATTCAAGTCCGGCATGTGTGGATTTATTGTCGATTTGAATGGTCCAAAATAGTGGGTCGTTACATTTGGTATCGGAGCTTTGGCTCTAGGCAAACTTAGCATATATGGTAAATTTATTTACAGAATCACTTTCGTTCGAGCTTGAATCTCTTCCTTTTGACTTGATTTCTTTTGAATTTTGGAACGTTCCCCGCGGTTCCAAATCCATTATTGTCTCTCCCTATTTGTCTTCTTTTGATTCTG
Organism: Allium fistulosum; assembly: GCA_030737815.1. NCBI lineage: Eukaryota > Viridiplantae > Streptophyta > Magnoliopsida > Asparagales > Amaryllidaceae > Allium > Allium fistulosum. Next base: position 246,408,239 of record CM060902.1, read on the forward strand.
GAGTATCCCATAAGTCCACTTCGAATGATCTTTATAATGAATAGGCGGTCTCGCCAATCTTCGAATGATTGTAAAGGGGTGAAACTCCTTTACAAGAAGCATTGATTCACCGAAGATTCTGCATCCTCGGTTTACAATGCTATCTATCTCTTGTTATCCCGAATTCTATCTCTTGAGATCGGATGTAGGTTTGTCCCAGAACTCTACATCGATCTTATTCTTGAAGTCATGGCGACCCGGTTAAGGTTGCCGTGATTTATATAAGCTTATTCATTCCCATATTCTGTCATCTTGTCTTTTGTTTCCAACTTATCTTCAAATCATTCTTGAAGTGTTTTGTAAACTAATATTTAAATTTTTTTAATATATATGGTGTTGTTTGAGTTGTTGATGTTGATTTGGGTTTCCGATCGATTCGTCTGTTCAACGCTATCGATAGGATCTCCAAAACACTTGAACAGAGAAAACTGGCACCATATTGTTTTCAAACTTAGTAAATGGGATAAATTTTGTATAATTATATTTTATATATGTATAATTTTCTGAATTTTGATAGTTAGTTGAATTGGATGTTAAGAAATAATATTTGACTTTGTGTATACCTTGTAACCATTGGCTTTTGTTTCATATATAAATAATTGAACTATAAAATATGGTTATAAATTAATTTGGAAATTTAAATGAATTTAAAATCAAGAATTTGAGAATTTAATTTCCGATGATTTCAAACTTTGGTTTTAAGGTTTTAAAAGGATATATTATTTAAAATATTTTCGAATAGAAATTGTTTCTAAAGAATTTTAAAGTTTAAATCAGTGCTCTTCTCTTTATCGCTGGAAAATAATTTCGGTGATGACTGCAACATTATCAACATTCATTTTCGAGTTTCGAAGTGAAGAGAACATTCTGTAGCTTTGCTACAGTTTTTCTTTGAAGAATAAATTGATTTGAATTTCTAAAAATTGACTTGATTATAATATATATATTGATATATGGTTTAAAAAAATTTTGATTTGATATATATATTGTATATATATTTATTTATCTCTAGAATAGTTTGAAGTTAACCGGAAATTTAATTCTTAAATTTTATCTTAAAGGATGATTTCAATTATAAAATGAAGCCAAAATTTTGAATAAATATTTAAGCTTGAAATAATTGAATTAGAAAATTTTATTTGTATAATATTCTACTGCATTCTAATATAACTTACCTTGATTATTCAGAAGTTAACAATGTAATTGAATAATGTACAATATAAAATGGTGTTAAAGGAATTTATAAATAAATTGGAGTAGTTATAATAAGTGTAAATATACTTAATATATGCGATTAGATACATTAAGTGGAATAAATTTAATAATAATTTGGAATAAAGAAGAATTAAAATTTGTTGAACGAATTATGAGTACAGTAAATGATTTTCAAATTCATGATTTTGGAAATTGTTAATTGGATGATCAGATAATGAAATTAGAAATAGTTAAGATTTATTTACTCTATGTCTGTGATCTGTGATTTATTTACTGTATATTCTGAGTTTTGCCAAATTTATATTTACAATTCGGTATTTTGAGCAATTCAAGTCCGGCATGTGTGGATTTATTATCGATTTGAATGGTCCAAAATAGTGGGTCGTTACAAGATCTATTCTAAACTCAACAGCTCTTTTCTGGGGTAGTCCAGTGACTGGCTCAAAAACATCTGCAAATTCTCTTGCTACTTGAACCTGACTTAACTCATTTCCTACCTCCGTAGCATTAAGCATAGCACTAACACTCCGGTCAGTATTCTTTACTGAGAATATCACTCGGTTATGACTATCAAGGTGTCTCTGTGATATTTCTCTATCCTGGCAAAATATTCTATCCTCATACCTAGTCAACCAATACATACCGAAAATGATTTTGATATCTACGAAATCAATAACATACAAACTGCATGCAAACTTATGACCTAACAAGTCAAGTTCTAACTGGTCGCATCTTAACCCTGAAGTTGCATACCCTCCTATTGGATTCGCAACCCATAAGGAAGTAACAAGGTAAGTGGGTTTTAGGCATAATCTATCAACCAAACACTGAGATATAAATGAATGTCATGCACCGGTATCAAAAAGTACTCTAACTAAAATACTCTGAATCAAAAGCATACCTTCCATCACACTCTTCCCTTATCTGTTGCAGTAGGCCCAGTTGGTCCTATAGCAAAAACTTTTCCATTGTCCTCCCTAATTGGCTCTGGACACTGATTCTTGTAATGCCTAACTAGATCATAGTTGAAGCATTTCACATTCTTCTTAACTGCAGCTATCTTCCCATTTCCCGACCGACATTCATTAGCAAAGTGACCTTTCTTGTCACACTTATAGCAAACTACCTCATTCTTTGACTTCTTGGCAGTATCTCCCTTCTAGGTTCCCTTCTTCTTAAAGAACTTCCTCCTCTTCCCCTAATAACACTGAATTTCCACAGACTTCTGTTTCACTAAATCAACAAGTAACTCCTCATGGCAAATGGCCATCTCCACCACTATATTACAAGGATCACGGACAAGGGTCATGGTCATTCTAGCAAGCTCAGGCCTCAGTCCCCGAATGAACTTCTCATTCCTTCTGATGTTAGTTTCTATAATAGCTTATCCATATCTAGACAGTTCTTCAAACTTAGTAGCATACTCTACTACTGACATCTCTCCTTGTACTAAATCCATAAATTTCCTCATTAGCTCAGACTTAGCAAACTCAGATACAAACTTCTACTCAAATCTCATCTTAAAATCAGCACAAGTTAACAACTCTTTCGGAATTCCAACAGTGACAGTACTCCACCAATGCAGTACTGACCCCTGCAACTGCTTACGGGCTAACCACCTCTTTTGCCCATCATTCAGGCCTAAATTAGTAATATACACTCACAATGCAACTGCCAATTCTGAACTTCTACGGCACTCTCTGTTCCCAAGAATGGTTTCCCACCCAAACTGGTGTAATCTTATAAGCAAAGCAATATTCCCAACTAGAGCCACAGGATTAGCTCCTCCTACATTTCCAGCAACTATAGCAGCAGTGGCTCCTGCTTACGTCACCCCAACTAAGAACTGATACATCACCCCCATATCTACTGGTGGATTTCCAACACCCCATTGGCTTCAACATTTTGGTTACTAGCATTAGCCGGTCGACCCGGGTTTCTCCTGGTAATGGGTCGAGCATTTCCATTAGTTGTGGTGCTTCCTCTACCAAGATTTCCTCTTCCGTTTCTAGCTTCCATATTTCCTTTCTCGTAAATCTACATACGAGCCTTAGTAAGATACAGAAGAATGGTCTAAGAGAACGGGGGATACATACTAACATATATATAACTATATATAGCAAATACAAGTACGCTAGTATAGTGTTAACCCAAACCCCAATCTTATTATCTGATTCATTAGATTATGTTTTAAAAATCTTTTAGGTTTAAATTTCTTTTAAAGTTTCATAAACCTATATTCTGATACCAACTTCTAACATCTCCGTACTTGGAGGACCAAAACTAATGGTTACGGATGCAGCAGTCGTCCATAGTTATTAATTCTCGGCTACCAAATATGGAGACATTAGGTACATTGATACACAGCAACACTAGAATATGGAAAAAATTTAAACAACAAACAAATTCCACATTCAATTTCAAAATATTCCAAATTGATTACATAATCCCAATTCGCAGACCCCATTTAGATAATATATAATTATTACAAAATACGCCAAGAGCGACATATGAAGATGCCCCCTTGGTAGATCAGAGAATATAGATAGGCAAGAAAACAATTTGCCTTTACAAAAAAAACACATAGCGGAAATAAAAGAAATCTAATAATAAGTTTGCCTCCTGCACGTCCTTGGAAGCTTTATTCATCTAAAAGAACACATGGAAACCTTAACTCTCAACCTACCCAAAATCAATTGAGTACCCAATAGTTTAACTGAAAAACAAAAACTTTGAGTCAGACATAAAGCCTAGTATGAATAATAATTTACCATCTCAAAAATTTAGATATCTAGTGAGACCGTGCCGCTTAGCAAAATGGATTTTCCCCTTACTAGTATCCTAAATTTTTTATAAAACCATATATTATGCTCCTGCATCCACAATGGTAAAAACATAGTATTTCAAAACATTATGATGATATGCAAAACCAATAAATCAATTTTGGATTACCCATCCCCATTCATTCTGACTATCTGTCTCAATTATAGTTTCTAGGGTTAGTATTAATATGTTAAATGTTTATGGATTGTCTGTCCAATTGCATAGTTTTCATGGGATCATTAAGAACCTATTGATAACTCCAATATCTTATTTCTTATCCTAGTTTTCATGGGCTAACTAGGAACCTATTGGCTGACTGCCAATATCTTATTCCGGATATAGTTTTCATGAGCTAATTACAAACATACTGGCCCTTGCCAGTATCAAATCATAGTATTCATGGGCTGACTATGAACCTATTGGTCCATGCCAATATCATACAATTTTCATGGGCTTACTGTAAACCTATTGGCCCTTGCCAGTATCTTTAATTAAAATTTAACATCTATTAAGTTATATTCACTACTGAGTCAACCTAATTGGTTATTCTACCCTTTCCCCAAAATACAGTTATGGGTTAATAGCAATGTGAATAACATTTCAAAATCTTTATTTATGTCATGGTTATTACTTTAAATTGAGATTGGGTTTATGTTTTGAAACCATAAAAAATTCTCTTTCGAAACCTCTGGATAGCCTCCTTCGAAAGCAAAGACCTGTTTTCAAACCATTGTATAGATACCTTTCGAAGCCCTTAAGAAACATTCTCTTTCGAAACCTATTATACCTTTCGATGGTATCAAATCTTCTTTTTAAAATATAGAGCTTCGAAACAAATGAAAGTACTCCTTTCAAAACATTGGGTTTACTGTTTAAAAATATCATTTGGTTCAAAATGGTTATATACGAAAGTATCTCTTTCGAAACCAACAAAAAATAGTTTAGGGAAAATTGATGGTGTCGAAACCATCTTAGTCGAAAGAAAAATCTTAAAACAAAAACTTTGAAGGACAAAGTCGAAACCCCTTTCGACTCCATCACCTTTATAACCCTCAACCCTTTCGAAATCAATTATTTAAAGGAAATGGGTATTCCTTCGAAAGTAAATACTTTAAAACAACATGACAACCTTCTTCGAAAGCTAATTATAAAACCGTTTTGAAAGCATATGTTTCAACTGTGTCGAAAGCTTTAGGTAAAACTAGGCAAAACTTTAACGTTTGAAAACAAAGCAGGGTTTCGACCCCATCGGAAGCTACCCTTTCGATACCATAGCTTCCGCCTTCCTTCCAATCCACTACATGCCATCTAAGTGATATCTTATGTATTTGTTTTGACTATGGTGGTTTCGACTGTGTGGGTTTCGACTGGGATGAGGCGGAATCAAAGGAGTCGAAAGGTCCTTACTAACAGAGGCGGAACACCTTTTTCTGATTTAAAGGCTGAATTTTAGCAACTTTTAGTAATTAATTTCCAACTACTTGCCTATTTGTAAACTATTGATTGGTTGTCATAAAAACTTTTCAAATACTTTACCTTTAAAACTGCCGCATTAATACCAGATTAAAACCATAAAAAATGCAACGTTTTAGGCCTTCCATATACTAAAACCAATTATTTCAGAAAAATCCTTCTTTTCAAATAATTTATTTTCCCTAATAAATCAATTGGAAAAAATCCCCAAAACTCACATAAATTCAGTTTCATCATGTAATTAAACATACTAAAATTTTAGATCTAATTTCTTCCTGAAATTATCGAAATAAACTTTAGACCCAATTATATCATATTTTTTATTAAAAATTCATAAAAAAATTTCCATAGCTTGGAAAATTCTGAAAATTAAAACGCATCTCCAAAATCATGTTTTCATAACATAAAATTTTTTCATGGCAATCTAAAATCATATATTCTCGGTTTCATGTCAAAACCGTGCAAATTCATGTGCTTATGAATTTAAAACAAATCACCATAATATAACTCAAGCATATCATCATCCATATTATCACAAAAACGAATTTAAATCATAAATTTGAATCCATACAATCATAGAATAAAAATAGAGAAGGTATGAAATTATTATTCACCTTAAACTTGATAAGGAATTTGAGATTTGTTATTGATTAATCCTCCCTAGCTTTGGTCCTTAGCTTTAGATTAAAATTTCTTCTTTTCCTTCCTTGGTAATGGCCGGCTTTAGTTTAGGTTTCTGATTTTTCCTTTGTGAAAGTGGAAATGAAACGTGAATGGACAAAATAAGAAGTTATAGCCGTGTAAAATTAATTAGCTAATTTTACTAATATGCCCATGTATAGTTTAATTAACCAATAAACCAATTTAAAGCCCATTTATCTTATTAATAAGCATGGCACTATATAATTTATTCAAATCTCAACCTTCTTATCATCATTATTCTATTTAATTTATCTAATTAAATTTCCTGAATAATGTCATAAAAATTTAGGGATGTTACAAATACGGTTTCAAAAAGAAAATAGAAATATTTTGGTATAAATATTTATTAACCATTTTATATAAAGTGATATATATATACATACATATATTAAGATTTATAAATGTGGAAATTTATAAATGTGATGATGTATAAAAGTGACATTTTACAAATAAAGTGAAGATTTGCAAAATCATATTTTATTATAGATTTATAAACGGTGTTTATAAAATAAATGGAAACTTTTATCATTGGATAAATTGGGAAAAATAAATTACAATTGTGGATTTATAATAATCTATAGAATGTTGTTTAGAAAAATAGTTGATTCTATTTGGAAATTGAAAGTGAGGATAAATTTGGAGGTGTTAAACGATATTTTATAAATATAAAGAATTTATAAAAGAAATTTATACATATGGAAGCAATGTTAAAAACGGATTGTAATTGATGTTTTAAATGAGATTTTATGAATTGGTGAGATTTATTTAGGGATAGAGTTATAAATGGGGTTTTATAAATAAAGGAAGTTTATAAAAAGGAAGTTTTATAAAACAGAAAGGGATTTATAAATATAGTTTTATAAATACGAAATGATTGTGTTGAAATTTAAGTATGGTTTTTTATCAAGAAAATATATTTATGTTTTAAAAGTTAAAATAACATTTTAAAGGAATGTTTTGGAAGTGATATTTTCAAATGGATTTTAGTGGTTTTAAAGTGATTTAAAATGTGTTAAGTGGTAGGAAGACATAGATTCAACATTTTTGTTGTAATAAATGTTTTCGAGAAATTTAGAAAGACATAAACTATAACACTGTTGTTATAGTAGATTTCCAAAAGTTTTTATAGTATACATGATTTATATCTATATCCTATATTTGATTAAGTTTCGAGGTATGTAACTTACATCCATTTTGAAGGTAGGAATGTCGTTCATTCAAGGGCTGAGAAGTAATAGTACCCCAAGTTGATCGGCTTCATTGATGACTAATAAATAGTTTGAGTTCGACATCGAAAATTAATATTAAATATGACTAATTAGATCTCTATACTAGTGTTTTGGGATGTTGTAACGATGTTTTACACAACATTCACCAAAAAAAGTGTGTTTTGGGAAGTAAGAAGTTTTCCTAAAAATGTTGTAAATATACTTATTACGGATTTAAGTATATGGGGCATCGTCTAAACGTTTAAAATGAAATGGTTTGTGAATATACTTATACCATTGAGATAAGTATATAGAAATTTTTTCCAAATATCGAAAGATTAAATGTTGTTTGACAATATCTTCGTAAAGATATTTTGAGATAAATATTTTGAAAATGTTTTAACTAATGAAAGGATTAATTAAAGTAGCTTAGTGTTGCTTAGTGCTTAATCAGTGTTACTTCCTTTGGAATTTTTATCTCTGGTTGGATTGTTGTTTATTTAATAGTTACATAACCGACTATCAAGCGTTGCCAGTTTATAAACTATTGTTGTCGGTTCAGAGAGACCGGGATCGAATATGTTATCCGAAAACCACTTCGAACCGGCATAAGTGTTTTGAATTGGAATATCTTGAAGATAATCAAAATGAAGCTTTTGAAGTGCAAGGACTACTTGCTACTAATCCTGAGGGTGATTCCGAAAATGGATGTAGTAGAAGTGGTGCCTCCAGTTTCGTTCAGCCGCAGAACGAACTTGTATGGATGAATGCTGGCGTTGCATTGTCGCCTCAAGGGCAGTGTTATCATTCCAAGTGGGAAGTACTATAAAAGGTAAAATGTAGCCTCAAGCCTCATCAACTGGGAAATGACAAAAATTGGCATGCAGCAGGGCCAAGTGAGTCGGTCCCAACAGGGTATGATCATTTCAAATCTAGATCGATTACTATCCACTCATGTATGCTTTGGGGCCCATTAACAAAAGGGGTGATCATATTCGGTACTACTAGTCAAGTGGTAGGCCAGTACTTTATGGCAGGGGTACAAGATGTTCTTGTCAGACCCTGATGCATTTTATCGAGATCTACCATCAAAAGGTAGTTCCTTACCTTGTCATAGTATGGAACCCAATCTCCATACTGCCTTTACGGTTTTGATTGTAGAGCCCAGTATTCTGGAATTTGATTAATGGAAAAATTTCGGTTATGATTAATAAGTATTTGTACTCTAGACATTATTATAATATCACTAGATTTTCTATAGAAAATGTTTGATTATCGTAAGGTAAAAACCCTCCGTGTTTATATGCGACATGGTCTTATGAGATACCTTTATTTTGAAAATAGTTTGATAAATATAAAAATCCAACTGGGTGTGTTTTCTCATGCTGGTTTACCAGACTGACTCGGGTGTTATTTTTATAATTCTTGGGTCAAATCGAGCAAATTTACAGATTGCTTTGGATGCATTGGAGCTCAGGAGACAAGCTGGAGGTTTTCATGATGTATTCCCGTATTTGAATGTTTTTCCGCTGTATTGTTGTTGAAATTATTAGTACTTGTAAGTATAGTTTGTTATGACTATCCAGGCCAGTGACTGGTTATTTGTGTACTCTGATTTGATGTATATATATTACAGTTTCTCTTTTGTAAAGATCATTGGTATTGTATTATATATTGTTCCGCTGCGATTATGAGACTCTATGTTGTTTTCTGTTGCTGTTTCTCTTCTTCTTTCTTCTTTCTTTCCATTAACTTTCCGTCATTCCGTTCAATTTGGGTTGGACATGTGCGGTTTATAGTCAGCTTTAGTTTTACGGATTTGTAGATTTACATCGCATATCCACTGACGGTGTTCCAGCACCCACATTAGTAGCTGTTTGTCGAACCAAGTTCCCCCTAGTACTGGGCCTGACATTTCCATTGGTTATGGTGCTCCCGCCACCGAGATTCACTCTTCCATTTCCTTCCTCCATATCTTACTTTCCTTAAATCTACATTTGAACTTTAATTAGATATGGAAGAACATTTCAATTGAGAGGGAAGAATAGAGATAAGATATATACTTGTATCTAGGAAATACAAGTTCGTCGCTATTGCCTTATCACATACCCCAATCTCATTCTTTAATTCATTAGGATCATGTTTTCAAGACACTTTTAAAGTTAAAAATTCTTTTAGTTTTACATATACCTTTTCTCTGATAACAAGTAGCAACATCCCCCATTCCAAGGCATGATAATAAGCGCTATGGATGCTGCAGTCATCAATAGTATTATTCTTCGGTGACAAAATGATATCAGTTAATAGTATCATTAATATCAAAGCATAGGAATATGAAATAATTTCAAAACACATATTTCATTAATTAATTTCCATACATATTACATAATCCCAAACATTACCTAGGTTTAGATGAAATATAAGTATTATAAAATACTCCAAGAGCGACATATGGAGATGCCTCCTTGGTTGATCATAGTTAACTACTGGACAAATACAATTTCTACCATTACATACATACAGACAAAAGTTATACAACACAGCGGATAAGTAAATAGATAAACTCCTACATAGCTAGCTCTGCCTCCCACATGTCCCTGGAAGCTTTATTCGTCCAACCTAATTAACCTGGAAACCGTACTCTCGATCTACTCAAATGAATACTCAAGTGATTAAAGGGAAAAACCAAAACTTTGGGTCAGATAAAAAGTCTGGTATGAATAATATTATGTTACCTCGATTAATAGATATCTAGTGAGACTACAATGGGTTTTCCCCTCGCTAGTATACACTAAATGTCTTTTTATAAATCAAGCACCTGCATCCATAGTGGTTAAACTAGACAATATAAACAACCATATGCATGCATGCAACCTGGAAATCTTGACCAATCTGTCTAAATAAATGGACTATCTATCCCAACATCATAGTTTTCTCAAGGTAACTACAAACCTATTTGATTGACTCGGGGCTACTAGATATATCAAATTCTCCAACTTACTATTAGAAGGAAATTGGACGGTCTATTTTGAAACTTACTATTCGTATGGCCACTCTAAACCTAATGGTTTTGCAGGCCAACCAATAACCTACTTCATCTTTGTGTATTCATTTCTGTGCGTAAACCTACTTTTCGTCTTACCCTAGACAAATCCTTACATATGGGAATTATAGACTAATATTAGCTAGGAGCTAACAGTTGAAGTATAGGGCGCGACCCTACACTAGTCCCCTCTGGTTTTGTATTCTTTGAGTCAATTCATCCTATCACAATTTATCAAAAGGTAATAAGAATAATATTCTTTTTAGTAAAATTCTAGGCTAAACACCCTTTTATATTTCCTTAAAAACATAAATCTTTATAATTGATTTACCCTTGAAATCATATTTCTAAAAGAAGAAAAATATAGTCATTTACTTTATCCAAAATATTATGCCAATACATACACACATATTCTTTTATAAAATAGCATTGATAAATTTCAAAGTCGCTTAGAGGTTATCGCACCTCGAAACCGTATGCTACGAAGCCATACATAAAAAAACCATTAAATTGATAAAGTGCGACATTGATATAACTACTATGGGATTGTCGCACCCCTCTGTATCGAAAATATGTTAAAGTATCTAATTTATAAAACACAAGACCAAAAATATTTATGGCGCATATTACAAATACATATAGATCGCCGAACATAAGCGACATAGTTATGGGTTGCATTGTATAAAACTTTAGAACTTAAAAATATGGGAATGTTGATATTAAGGTTAGGAAGCATCATTTTTGTATAAAACCAACGTCAAAAATAGCTTATAGCAGCATCATGGCTAAAACAAGGCAGGATAAGGAAATCGAGGCATTATTGCCTCTTTATAACCGATGTTGATATTCATATATGAAGCATTAATGCCGTAATATAGATTATGTCGAAAATATACTTCTAGCGGCATTATTGCCTTATGGAGTTGATGTTAGTATAAAAATATGCGGCGTTATGGACGTCGCTATAAACTTTCAGCATTATCAATGTCACAATAAAACATTCGGTATGAAATAGGCAGCATAGAACATATACGGCTTAAAAGACTAGCGACAAAGAATACCAACGTCACAGACATCAATGTCGACATTGAAGCCTCCACCTTAGTGGAATCATTGCATACCAACAAAATTGCTATTGTATGCTTCCCTACAGGTTAGGGACAACATGTGGCATTGATGAACTTCGACGTTGATTAATTATGCATGGCAATTTCACAATTAATATAAAACTATTTTATTTCTTTAAAAAGCAATATCTTTTCACCAGCTCCAATTATTTGTCAAATTCTTATTGGATAATAACTTTTTTGTACCAAATCCATTTCACAAACTGATATAGATCTGATTTCTAATTCCCAAAAAAATTTGCAAACCATATAATCTATATTAATATTTTAATTAATTATTAAGCTTTTCTAGCTTAATAAATTCATAATAATTCGTAAACACTTGGAAAAACCCCCAAATATCACAATAAATCGGATTTATCATATTCTTTAACTTGTAAAACTTTTGGGACCAAAAAATTTATTTAATTATTTTTAATAATTAAAAACCGAAATAAACCATTTACTTTACTTAAGAAATTTATAAAATATTCATACTTGATTAGAAAATTATGAAATTAAAAAGTCAATTCTAAAATAATGCTTCTAACATCATGTCCAAATTTCAACTCGAATAGATGTCATGAACTAGGGTTTCACTCTTAAAACCTATTAAATAATTTCATAATAAATCCAATAATTCATCATTCAAGCATATAATCAACAAAACATCCAAAACATGACATAAAACAATCCTAAGATTCGGATTTGATAACAAAACCGAAATGAACATCGAAGTGGTGATATGGATAATTATTATTAGCCTCGGTTTGATAAAGAAGGACGAGATTTGAGTTTAGATTTGATTTCCTCAAGCTAAATCTTGATTTCCTAGCTTTTCTTCCTTTTTGAACGCGTTAGTAATGGTCGACCTTGTATTTGCTTTAGTCTGTATAAATGAAGGTGAATGAGGAAGATGAAAATGTAAGGGTTTATGTTTAAGAAATGTATCTATTCCTATTTTACCCTCCATATGATTTCCTCCTTCTAGCTTAAGTTATAACCATTCTTGTTAATTCATTAATCAAGGCTTGACAAATTTGATTATCAAATCTCATTCTCCTTATCACCATATACTATTTTATTTTATTTATCTAATTAAATATCCTAAATAATGCTAATCAAAATTAGGGGTGTTACTTTGGCAAGAGCATTTCGGTTAATAATAATTGTTATTGTTGAACCAAGAACTTTGTGTTTTAACTATAGACTTAAATATGGAAAATATTGGAATTTTGACCATTACCAAATTCTATAAGTCCAAATTGATATAGTTTTGATGAAGAGAATTGATGTAAACAACAGTCATAATCGGGTAACGTTTGAACAAAGTAAAATTGGATTTTACGAAACCAAGTGATAAACTTAGCCAAAATGTCACACCACCCGCTAAGTGACGTGTGAAACTTAACATTTGAATAGTTCGATATTAATCAATAACCAAATTTACACCTAACGAGTCACACAACCGAAACAATGAATTCTACTTTGACTGAAACAATTTAATTAATGTGTAATTATTATAAATTAAATAAATTAAATTAATATTTGTGAAATATTAGCTATAAATTTGATTTTTATTGATAAACAAATATTATTAAATATATTAATAATAGTTATAAATATATTAATCGATATGCGATATTGATACATATTTAAATTGGATTTAAATGCATAATATATGTTTGAGCTTTAAATGGACTTGTTATACTGCCTTTTGACTAGGCATTATATCATAAAAGTTGGCTAAATGGCTTCTGTGATCATCAAAGCAGGAAGCCTGGGGAGTCGGTTATCAGGCTCGGAAATCAAAGATATTTGGAACTATGGACAATAGTTAGGCGGATTCAGACCGGGTGCCAATCAAGGTGCAATCAATATGAAGTGACAAGGAAGGCCCCGTGAGACCACATTTCAAATTTCAAGTCAATCGGAGTTTGTATGCTCGAGTTATGGGCAAAGGAATAATTTATATAAATCAATCGGGAACGATCAATAAAACAACATAAATCGTTGAAGATCAATCAATATCTCAAAATCATGCACTTGGAACTTTTAGAGCATCACTATATTGAAGAGTGGAGCCCATAAAAATGATCGCATGACAAAACTCCCAAATCTTGGAAAAGGGGCCAATCGTTATTGGAACGATCGTACAAATAAGCCATAACGATCCATAGTTTTACGGAAAATGAGATATCGGTACGTTGAAATTGCACAAAATTTAGAGAGAAAGTAGCTTACATTATGGATCATCCCCATGATCGATCACAGCTCAAAAGGATGAAATCTTAGAAAAGAGGCTGACTGTTATTGGAACGATCTTACAAATCAGCATAACGATCCATAATTTTACTGAAAATACGATATCTCACAAATGGTATATTGAAATTGCACGATATTTAGAGAGCAAGTAGCTAACATCATGAGGAACCCACATGATCGATTGCCACTCAAAAGGATGAAGCAAGGAATGCTCTCCTATGATCCAATTTCTAGTCAAAATTGCGAAGATCGATCGATATCTCACAAATGGGAAGTCCAAATGGCGTGAAACTTTGGGAGAAAGGACTAGAGGCATGTAGGACCCTATAAAAACGATCGAAGCCCTATTGGAGTTAGTATAAAATGATTGGCCTAAATTATTTTTTGGTATTCGATTGATCCTAAATTTTGTGGGTTGGGTCATATGGGCCTGGAGGTTCTTCTGCCAAAATTTCAGCCCGATCCATGCACGTCTTCGACTATAAATACAGCAGACTTGGCTCATTGCAAGAGACTTTTTTTCGGTGGTCTCTCCTTCGTCACTTCTTCTTCCTCCATTAAGTTTCTAAGACAAAAACAACTGTACTTGTAATCTTACAACATGAATAAAAGATTATTAGAGTGGATGTAGGCCAGAATTTTCCGAACCACTATAAAACTCATGCGATCCTTTACTTTTTCTGCATTCTATTTTGTGATATGCGTTCTTATCTTTCTATTTGGATATTATTTTTGGAAATTGGTGCTTTCACATACAACTAGGTGCTTGTGACCATTTTTGGCGCAAACATGATTAAAGCCCATGAAGGGGGCTGCTTGGTTCATGTAACACCCCTTATTATTTTGATAACATTATTCAGGAGATTTCATTAGATAAATTAAATAGAATAATGTATATGTAAGTGATAAGGAGATTGATACTTGAATTAATTAATTAAGGTCATGCCTAATAAACTAACTAATGGGCTTAAGAATGGTTGTAGGTTAAATAAATTAAATATGGGTATTATTGGAAATTGCCGCCTAATGGCCCTTACCCATATATATTTTTGTTCCCAACATCTTACTTCCCAATCACATCATTTTTGAGAACGCAAATAATAAGCATAGGAATGGCCGGCCATTAAGAGGAAGAAGAGGAAATCAAATTAAAGCTAGAAAATCAAGCTTAGGGGAAATCAATCTCAATCCAATTTCCTTATCTAGATCAAGGTGAATAATAATTCCATCTCTATTTCATTTTAAATCATATATTAAGGGATAAATTCGTTTTTATGGTATATTGGATGATGATATGCTTGATTTAAGATTTATTTGATTTAAACAAGATTGTTTAAAGGAGTTTTACATGGTATTAGGTCAAAACTGAGATTTAATAATGTTTAAATGCCATGGGAAAATTTTATTTTATGAGAAACATGTTTTTGGAGTTGGGTTTCAATTTTAAGAATTTTCCAAGCTATAGAAAGATTATTATGAATTTTCAAAGGAAAATATGGTTATTCGGGTTTATAATTTCTTTTTAGAAAATATATTGAGAATTTGGGTTTGGAATTTTGATATGTTAGATAACATGATTAAAGTGAATTTCTGGAATTTTTGAGGATTTTTCCAAAGTGTTTTGCTATGCAAAATAAATTTATTTAAGAAGAGGGACTTCTTTGCAAAAATTGGAAGGGCTTAATTGAGTAACTTAACCATGATTTAGATCTGGATTAGCGGCTATTATATTTGAAAAAAGAATTTGAAAAAGTTAAGGCAACCAATTTGGTGGTTACACATGGTAGGTTAGTTAAAGAAAAATTTACTTAAACAAGAACTAAACCTAGTTTGCTCAGAAAAGTGGATCTGCCTACTTAGGAAAGCGCCTTTCAACACAGTAGCTTCCACCTTCATCCTTGTCAAAACCAACTATGCCAAAACCAATACACAAGGCATCACTATGAAGGTACGTAGTGGATTCGAGATAGGCGGAAGGTAAGGTGTCGAAAGCATAGCTTCCAAAGGGGTTGAAACCTTGGTTTGTTTTTTAAAGAAAAACGCCTACCTTTGTTCTGATTTAGCCTTCGACAGGCTCGAAGAGTTTGGTTTCAAAAGAGGTTTTAAAAGTTTTTGAAAGGGTTTCCATTAACTTAAGATTACTTTCGACTGGGTTCCTTACTTATAAAAAAATGTTTTGAAAGAAGGGGTTCCGACCTAGTCGATACCCTGCTGTCGTTTTATGGCCTTTTGATGGTGTTGAAGATATCAATGCTGTCGGAAGGTATTTTGTTTTATAAGTCCAAGCCATTAGAAAGGGGTTAGGGGTTTGGAAGGTGATGGTTTCGAAAGGGATTTTGACACCAACCTTCCAATGTTTTACCCAGATGTTTTATGCTTTCGAAAGAGATGGTGCCGACGCCATCAAGTTTTTCCCAATACTTTTATATGATAAAGGATGGCTTCGAAACAGATGCTTTCGACTATATTCACTTTGACCCAAATTATGTTTAAGTACAAAACTAATGCTTTTGAAAGGGGTACATTCAATGATTTCGGAATGGTTACTTCCAATGGTGTCGAAAGGGCTACTTTCAACCGGTTTCGAAGCTAAGCTTCTAAAGGTTAAATATTAATACTTTAATGTATTCGAAAGGTTTCAAAAGGATGATTTTAAAGTATTATAAGCCAGGATCCTAATGTTTTAAAGATAGATTTTTAAGGCTTTCGAAAGAGGTCATCCTATGAAGTCGAAAGAAAGGTTTCGAAGGTATCGAAAGGTTTTATGACCCAACCTATATTTTTAAAGGAAAAACCCATGGAAATATTAAAGGAGTTTTATAATGGTTTTAAGAAGAAGCTATCTTTGATAAATAAATAGAAAGGGGATTAACCATGTTTTATATCAAACCCAGAGGTGTGGTATTGCTTTGTTGTTATATTGCTTCTTCTAATATGAATATATTCACTTTATAATGGATCCATAACTGCATTTTAGGGATAAAGGGTAGTAGAACCAGTTAGGTTAACCTAGTAGTGAATATAAATTGAATAAACTCTTGAATGAGTAGTATTGCATCCAGGAGGTCAGGAAGACCAGAACATAGGATGCTAAAATATAAAAGACATATATTGGCATGGGCCAAAAGGTTCTTAGTAAGCCCATGAAAACTGTGTATGAGAAAAGATATTGGCAGGGGCCAATAGGTTCATAGTTAGTCCATAAAAAATATGTATAAATAAAGATGTCAAAAAGACAAGTTCATAGTTAGCCCATGAAAACTATGTGTAAAGGAAGATGTTAGATAGACAGGTTCATAGTAAGCCCATGAAAACTATGATTGGATACTGGCAGGGCCAGTAGGTTTGTAGTTAGCCCATGAAAACTATATCTGGATGAAATATTGATAGATGTCAATAGGTTCCTAGTGAACCCATAAAAACTAGTGTAAGAAGAAAGGATACTGGGGTTACCAATAGGTTCCTAGTCAACCCATGAAAACTAGGATAAGAGTAAGATATTGGAGTTACCAATAAGTTCATAGTGATCCCATGAAAACTATGTAATTGGACAGGGAGTCCTTAAATGATTAACCAGTTATTAGTCAGCCCATGAAAACTATTACGTTAATAGTAATCCTAGAAACTATAATTGAGGTAGATAGTCTAAAATGAATGGGGATGGGTAATCCAGAATTAATTCATTTGTTTTGCATATCATCATATTATATTGTTTTGAAGTGTTTTAACCATTGTGGATGCAGGAGCACATTATATGGTTTTATAATGGTTTTGATATACTAGTGAGGGGAAACCTGTTCTTCTAAGCGACGTGGTCTCACTAGATATCTAAATGATTTGAGATGGTAGATTATTATTCATACCAGGCTTTATGTCTGACTCGAAGTTTACGTTTTCCCCTTAAACTCTCGGGTACTCAATTGATTTTGAGTAGTTTGAGAGTTGAGGTTTTCAGGTACCTCTTAAGACGAATAAGCTTCAGAAGACGTGCAGGAGGCATGATAGCTATTTGGAGTTCTCTTTTCTTTTGATTCCACTGTGTTGTTTGTAATGGCAAAGTTGTTATATTGCCTGTATATACTCTGATCATCCAAGGGGGCATCTTCATATGTCGCTCTTGGACGTATGTTGTAAAAAAAATATTTTCTCCAAATGTGATTTGCGAACATGAGATTATTGGAAATGCTTTGATATGGAAATGTGATTTTGTTTGAAGTTTAATTTTTTCCCATATTCATGTGTTTCTGTGTATCAATGAATCTAACACCACCGTATTTGGTCGTCTAGGATTAATAACTATGGATGACTGCAGCATCCATAGCCGTTAGTTTTGGGCCTCCATGTAGGGTGATGTTACAAGTTGGTATTAGAGCATAGGTTTATGAAACTTTAAAAGAAAGTTAAACCTAAAAGATTTTCAAACATAATCCAATAAATTTGAAAATATGATCGGGGTTTGGGTTAACGCTATAGTACCGTAATTGTATTTGATATATATATATATATAAGTACGTGTTCCCCTCTCTCTTAGACTGTTCTTCTGTATCTTACTAAGGCTCGTATGCAGATTTACTAGAAAGAAGATATGGAAGCAGGAAACGGAAGAGGAAATCTAAGCGGAGGAAACACCAGAACCAACGGAAATGCTCGACCTAATACCAGGAGGAATCAAGGTCAACAGGCTAATGCTAATCCAAATGCTGAAACCAATGTAGGTGCTGGAAATCCGCCAGTAGATGCGATGATGGTGTATCAGTTGTTAGCAATCTTTTGCAAACTAGAGTTGCTGGTAATTTTGGAGGAGCTAATCCTATGACTCCAATTGGGAATAACTATGCTAAGCTAAGCAGAGACTACACCAGTTTCGGTGGAAAACCGTTTGTTGGAACGGATGATGCTGTTGAAGTTGAGAATTGGCTGCTAAGTTGTGAAAGGATTTGTACTTATCTAGGCTTGGATAATGGGCAAAAGAGAAGGCTAGCCTCTAGGCAGTTGCAAGGGGCTGCACTTCACAGGTGGAATAGTGTGACCGCCGGAGTACCGGAGGAAGAGATGACATAGGCATATTTTAGGAGAAGGTTTGAGCAGAGGTTTCTGTCTGAAGTTGCTAAGTTTGCATTGATGAGGAAGTTCATGGATCTGGTTTAGGGAGAGATGTCAGTGGTCGAGTACGCTGCTAAGTTTGATGAGCTGTCTCAATATGGATATGCTTTGGTTGACACCGATGTTAGAAGGAATGAAAGGTTCATTGGAGGACTGAGACCTGAGCTTGCTAGGATGACCATGACCCATATCCGAGATCCTTCTAATGTGGTGGTGGAGATGGCCATTCGCCATGAAGAGATGCTTGCTATTTCAGCTAGAGAGAACCCAGTTGCTATTTCAGAAGGTTTAAATCGAGTATAATCCATACATGTCCAACTTAAACAATCCGGAACATAAATAATCAATGGGGTTAATTAAGAAAATAAGAAAAGAAGAAGAAAACAAACACAGACTCTCGCAGCGGAACGATAAAATATAATAGTCAAATAAACAGTTCATGAAGCTGTTTATATTATACAATTGATTATAATTTATACAACATTTATCAGAGTTATATATACAATAGGGATAAATAAAATGATGCAGCAGACAATATGATGCAGGAATAATACTAGTAATAATATACTAAATCTTTGTAACAACCCAAAATTTAAGCTATAATAATTAATTAATTAATTTAAAAATAAAATAAGTTTGTGAAATTGTCAGAATCGAGCTATGAAAGTTGCACCGTTGGATCCGTTGCGATTTTCTGATCAATTTCCATATATAACTTGTCGAAATCCAAGCTAGTATGAAGAAGTTACGAGAGAAATAAAAATCAGACAGAAATGAAGAAAATAAAAATAATAGACCCCATAGGGGTCGACCCATGCAAATGTGGGGTCAACCTATAGGTCGACCCCCAATGAAGTAGGTCGACCCACCAAAACATCTGGACGTTATTTCATCCAGGCACGAGCCGAACAACCTATTTTGCAATTTTCGTCAAATCTCGTGCGTTCTTAGCTACATCCGATGGTTCCTAGCGAGCCTATGATGTGGTTGCACCAGATTTAATCCTCAAATCCGACGGCCTGAGATCCCTAAGTCACACTATAAATAGAACCCTAGGCCTAGCTATTTTTCTCATTCAGATTTTCTCCCAATTGAGTTCATTACCGGAGGCAGAACCCTAAATAGAAAAATTTTCTAAGGAGGAAATCTTTTTGATAAAAATATTCTACACCCTAGGAATGAATCCAAGAAGGCCAAGACTAGAGCTAAGGACCACAAGTGAGTCTTTTGTAATTATTTTAGATTTGTAAGCAATTTAAAATAATAGGGTTCTCAATAGCTGTAGTTTTTCTACAATTTTGAGACAATTTTTATGTAAGTTTATTTAAAGTCTATTTTTAAGTAAATTTCAGAAGTTCTTTTAGTCTATTTTTTTCAGCTATTTTTTTCAGTTATTTGCAATTATTTACGGTTATTCCCGGTTATTTATAGTTATTTACATTTGTTTTAAGTTGGAATTTAGCCTATAAATGTTAGTTTCTTTTTATAAAGATTTAATCCTTTTTGACGCGAATAAAATATTAAAAAGAGAAGAATTCGCAAATATGGATTAAAATAGAATAACACTAAATTTACAGAAATCAGATGTAAAATGAGAAAAACTGAAATAAAAATAGAGACGGATTGAAATAGGAAAATTTAAGATATCTGGAAGCATAATTATAACAAGTGGTTATAACTAAAAAGAGAAAATAGAAGAGTAACAGTTGCAAGAACAATTATAACACGTAGGTTATAATTAGAAAGAAGAGATAACAAAAGAGGCTTATTTTAAAACTCAGATCTTGGATTAAGTTAATAAGCAAATATAGAAAAGAAAGAAATAAAAGAAGAGGCTTATTTTAAAACTTAGATTAAGTTAATAAGCAAATATAGAAGTAGGGCCCGTACCGGCAGCATTCCCTTTCAGATCTAGGACTGATGGTCTCACAATAGTAGGTGAGGCGGGGACACGCTTAAGCTGATTAGGGTAAATATGTGGCCAATAGATAGAGGCTCAAATCTGGGGGTTTGGGCAAGGGGCGCAAAACTAGAAGATTGTTTGTTAGGACCAGTACTGGCAACATTCCCTTTCAGGTCTAGGACTGATGGCCCCACAACAGTTAGGTGAGGCTGGGCAGCATTCCCTTTCAGGTCTAGGACTGATGGTCTCACAACAGTTAGGTGAGGCTGGGCACGCTTATGCTGATTAGGGCAAATAAGGGGGCGAAAACAGAATCTGAAACAGTATTTTATCCCAATTTTATCTTTTCTGTATTTTCCTTTCAAACTAGAACTATTGCTTAGTCTATTATCCTTATCTTGCTTAGAAATGCTAGTAATTACTTTCACTCACCAGACTTATTGTCTGACCCACTCCTCTATTTCCCCTTTTCCCTCCAATAAGACAGCAGAGTTGAGTTGATACAGGTTGCTTGGAGACCCATTCCCGGAGTTTTCTCATTTCAGATGTATTCTTCTGCTTTTCATCTTTTTCAATTGGCTTATGATGGATTTGGCACTTGTGGGAGTGATTATTATCATTATTGTTACTTTTGTACTCTGATTATGTGAGACTGAGATGTATTTTCATAAGACATGTTATGTTTTTATAACTTATTTTGAAGTGAAGTTTTAATGAAAATTATTATTTAAATGCTTCTGATGTTTGTACTTATTTGTCTTGTGAATCTTAGTCTCCATGATGCTTTAGCTATACCTATAACGCACTATATCCTTTGGTGTGCCCTTTTTGGGAATACTAAGGGATGTGGGGTGTTTCACTTGGTATTAGAGCCAAAGGTTACAGGATTCCAAAAAACTTGTTTAAATAGAAAGTATTTTTCAAAGGTAACATATTTTCAAACTATTTTTCAAAATGAAACTCTTAGAAATAGTTTTCAAAGATAAGAGAGTTTTTATAAAAATACCCTCAAAGTTCAGTTCAACCTTCTTTCGATTCTTTCGAGCCTAAATTTTCTTTTCTTTGCATAGAATGGCGGATGCCCTAAATCTTCCAGAGGGTGTCCTAGTCCTTGGCTGGTTCCATAGAAACCTCCAAGCTACAATACCAAAGGTGTAAGGGCAAGCGCCCAATGCAGCACCGGCGGGTGGAGATCCTACTAATCCACCTGCAGCAGCCAATATTTCTAAGCTATGCAAGGACTTCGCTAGTCTAGGATGCAAGACATTTTCTGGCACGGAGGATTTCGTACAGGCACAAGCTTGGTTGAGGAATACAGAGCGAATATTTGGGCTGTTAGGATTGGAGGACCGACAGAGAGTTTAGCTTGCATCTTGGCAGCTGAAAGGAGTGGCTTCTTACTGGTGGGAGATTGGAGATAGAGGGTAGAGACATTGGTTGGTTTGGGTTTCGGGAAAGGTTTGAGAGAAAGTTCTTGTCACAAGCCGAGGAAAGGATGCAGTCGGAGAAGTTCATTAGTCCGAAGCAAGGGAGTCTTTCGATGAAAGAGTATATAAATCAGTTTAACGAGTTATCGCGGTTCAGGATGGAGTTTTTTGATACACCGCATAAGAAGACCACTAAGATTTCTAAGAGTTTAAACCAGCCCCTCGAAGGGTTGGCATTGAAACATGTGCCTGTGGGAGCGACGTATGAGTCACTTGTGGAGGTGGCTCTCATGTCAGATGTAGCTAAGAAAGAAGGGGTTAAGGAGGTTCCTAAATCAGAAAACTATAAGAAGCAGTGGTGCAAGAATAAGAAGGATAAGGACAAGAAGAAAGGAGGAGGACCTCAAAAGGGATAGATCAAGAAAGGCGAGAAATGTCATAGTTGTGGATTGGTTGGGCATTTCATAAAGGACTGTAAGAAGGACATGATGAAGGGGAGGTGTTGCAACTGTGGGCAGCCTGGACACCTTAGTAGAGCTTGTCCTTAGAATACGGGGCAGAGACAGGCACACCTACAGTGCAAGCACAGGCTTTGGATGTAGCACCTTCTAGTAGTGGATCGGATCGAGGTAGGAAAGTCTCTGTTGAAGGTTTGATCTCTATTTTGGATTTTCCTATTCGAACTTTTTTTGACTCCGGAGCATCGCATTCTTTCACTTCTAGTTCCTTGGTTGATTGTTTGCACTTAGATATTTCTCTAGTTGTAGACCCTACAGTTATTTCAAACCCCGTAGGAGGGTTGGCACATTTATCCATGATTTATTGGGGTTTGAAAATTTTTATACTCGGCGAGAATTTGATTGTGACACCTATGTACTGGAATTTTGGGGATGGACTGGTTATCCACTTATGTGCGATATTAGACTGTGAGAGGAGAGTCGTTAGACTAGAGATATGTAGCAGACAGATTCTCGAGGTTTCTTACGACCCATAGGGGTCAGTCATGTTGAGCTTACTTTATTCCCTTGATTCATCACTAGGAGAGTTAGATTCAGTTCCAGTTGTTAGAAATTTTCCAGACGTTTTTGATGAGGTTAGGGGACTACCCCTTAAGAGAGAGATCGACTTTAGGATCTATCTGAATGACAATGCTAAGCCAGTGGCTTTGCTCGTGAGACAAATGGTTCCTAGCGAGAGGAAGGAGTTAAGTAAGCTGATTGGTGAGCTGTTGGAGAAAGGCTTCATCAGACGAAGCATATCTGAGTGGGGAGCGCCAGTCGTCTTCGCTACAAAGGCGGATGGTTCCCTTCGACTTTGTGTAGACTATAGAGAGTTGAATAAGCTCACAAAGAAGAACCGTTACCCACTTCCTAGGTTAGACGATCTTTTTGATCAGTTGGTTGGCTCTTCAGTATTTTCTCAGGTTGACTTAGCCACTGGATTTCATCAGCTTAGGGTCGTTGACAATAGCATCGATAAGACATCATTTAGGACACCCGATGGATTCTTTGAGTGGTTGGTTATGCCGTTTTGGCTGACCAATGCCCCAGCCTATTTTGTAGATCTGATGAGCCATGTTTTTTGAGATGTCCTAAATAAGTTCGTTGTAGTATTTTTGGATGACATTCTGGTGTTTTCCAAGAGTATGGAAGAACATGTTATTCATCTTGAGGAGGTTCTTCATACACTTCATGTTCATTAGTTGAAAGCAAAGTTCTCGAAGTGTCACTTTTGGCGTAAGGAGGTGCGTTTCTTGGGGCATGTAGTCTCAAGAGAGGGTTTAGCTGTGGATCCCGCTAAGATAGTAGTAGTACAGGATTGGAAGGCCCTCAAGAATGCTACCGAAGTTAGAAGCTTCCTAGGTTTGGCTGGTTATTATAGAAAGTTTATTAGAGATTTTGCTAAGATTTCAACACCGCTTACTTGCCTCACTTAGAAGAATGCGGCATTCGTGTGGGACGTGGATTGTGAGAATTCTTTCACGATGCTAAAGAGGGCCCTTACTAGTGCACCCGTGTTAGTTTTACCCGATGGAGCGAAGCCTTTTACAGTATACACTGATGCATGTGGGACTGGCCTTGGAGCAGTATTGATGCAGGAGTGGAGGGTAGTATGCTATGGGAGTAGACAGTTAAGAACGCATGAGAAGAACTACCCCACCCATTATTTGGAGTTGACTGCTATTGTTTTTGTGCTCAAGTCTTGGAGACATTACTTGCTAGGAGAGAGGTTCGAGCTTTTCACTGACCATAAATCATTGAAGTACCTGTTCTCACAAAAGGATTTAAACTTGAGGCAGCAGCGTTGGATGGAGTTTCTGGCATCATATGACTTTGAGATAGCTTACACCCCTAGCAAAGGGAACGTGGTTGCAGATGCATTAAGTAGTAAGAGACCAACCCTTAGTCCAATGTTCGTGGAGTGGAAAAGCCTAAAGTTTATTTCCACCTTTGATTTTAAGCCCTCTACGGACATTACCTCTGGATTATTGGCAGCACTTGAGGTTAAGCCTACCCTCATAGATCAGATTAGCTCAAGGCAGCGAGAGGCTTCAAAGGTTGTGGATATTCTAGATAGGATTAGTAGAGGAGAGGTCTCTAGACAACTCCAACGCTATTCCATCGATAGTAAAGGGTGGCTAAGGAGAGATGGAAGACTTTGTGTAACCCTCACTGGTGATTTGATGAGTGTAGTTCTAGCAGAAGCACACTATTCTCGAATGACTATTCATCCGTATAGGGACATGAAGAGAGTATTTTATTGGAGTGGCATGAAGAAGGATGTAGCAGAGTTTGTGGCTAAGTGTCTTGTGTGCTAAAGAGTTAAGGCGGAGCAGTAGAGGCCTGGTGGATTGCTTCAACCATTGGATGTACCCGAATGGAAGTTGGATAGTGTTTCGATGGACTTCATAGATGGTTTACCCCGATCTAGGAAGGGGAATACCAGTATTTGGGTGATTGTAGATTATTTGATTAAGAGCGCCCACTTCATTCCGGTCAAGAGTAAGAGGACAACACCTTATTTGGCATCCATATACGTTCGTGAGATAGTCCGACTTTATGGAGTTCCCTCTAGCATAGTGATCGACAGAGACCTTATCTTTACTAGCGAGTTTTGGAAGAGCTTGCAAGAGGCTTTAAGGACACAGCTTAGATTGAGTACGGCCTATCACCCTCAAACGGATGGCCAAACGGAGAGAGTTAATATAGATCTTGAGGATTTGTTTGGGATGTGCATTCTTGATTTTGGAGGAACTTGGGAGGAGCACCTTTTTTAGTGGGATTCGCATATAACAATAGTTTTCAGGCTGGCATTGGGATGGCTCCTTTTAAAGCTCTTTATGGAAGACCTTGCAAGTCGCCTTCGTGTTGGTTGGAGTATACAGAAAGATTGCTACTTGGTCCTGACATGGTTAGAGAGACTTCGAAAAAGATTGATTTGATTAGAAGAAGAATGAAGATGGCCCAAGATAGACAAAAATCCTATGCAGATAAGTAGAGAAGGGATATTGAGTTCGAGGTAGGAGATTTGGTTTTCATTAAGGTGTCTCTGCTAAGAAAGACGGTAAGGTTTGGATCAAGTGGGAAACTTGCTCCCAGATTCGTAGGACCGTTCCCCATTATGGAAAGGGTAGGGAAGATGGCGTATCAGATAAAGCTACCGGAGAGGCTTAAGGGAGTTCATGATGTTTTTCATGTTTCACACTTGAGAAAGTGCTTGCATGATTCAGCAAAGGTAGTGGAACCTAGCCAGCTTGAGGATGTTGAAGTGGAGAGAAAAGCATCGGTTCGTCGCATTCCTACCAAGATCGTTGGACGTGATATCAAGAAGCTTAGGAATAAGGAAGTCCCATTGGTTAAGGTGTAGTGGGGAGATAGTATTGAGGACGCTACGTGGGAGGCTGAGGAGAAAATAGGTACCTCCTATCCGCATCTTTTTGATGGTATGTCTTGAATTTCCTATTTTCATCTATAGCTTTGAATAAGTTCTTTCCTTTAGTATCCTTTAGGAGGGTAGATCTTAGGATTTAACCTATGGATGGTAGGACTGAATGTAAACATGTTACTAGAAGATGTTATGTATGTTGGACGCTATTGGTTGCAAGTGTTTGCTAGTGGAAGCTAATGGACGCATATACCCACACACTTGGCACTATTATCTCTTAGGGATCTGCCTATCTAGGTCACTAAAGCATATGCATATGGATGTGTGCGCACTTGCTTTTTTATTTCCATGGTTGCTATAATGGATGATTATCATATGTTGTTGCATTTTGATGAGGATTGTAGCACGCATGTAGAACTATCAGTTATCATTAGGAAATTTGCATTCATTTGGATACATGGCACAGACATGATTGCATAAAAAGGAGGTCGACAGAATCAGTAGACCGCCTAATCTTTTGCATTAGTTAGGGACATTGACACTACACTATTGCATATATCATAAATTGCATTAGAAAGCTTAAGGACAATGGATGTAATGGATGATGGTTGAACATGTGGTTGTATAATTTGGATGTAAATATTTATTCATTTTTCTGTCCTTGGAGATTTCAGGGACGAAATCCTTTAAGGAGGAGAGAATGTAACAACCCAAAATTTAAGCTATATTAATTAATTAACGAATTAATTTAATAATAAAATAAGTTAGTAAAATTGTCAGAATCGAGCTACGAAAGTTGCACCATTGGGTCTGTGGCGATTTTCCGATCAATTTCCACATATAACTTGTTGAAATCCGAGCTAGTATGAAGAAGTTACAAGAGAAATAAGAATCAAACAAAAACGAAAAAATAATAGTAGACCCCATAGCGGTCGACCCATGCAAAGGTCGGGTCAACCCATGCAAAGGTCGGGTCGACCTATAGGTCGACCCCTAATGACGCTTGGTCGACCTGCCAAAACACTTGGACGTTATTTCATCCAGGTACGAGCCGAACAACCTATTTTGCAATTTTCATCAAATCTCGTGCATTCTTAGCTGCATCCGACGGTTTCTAGAGAGCCTATGACGTGGTTGCTATAGATTTAATCTTCAAATCTAACGGCCTGAGATCCCTAAGTCACACTATAAATAGAACCCTAGGCCAAGCTATATTTCTCTTTCAGATTTTCTCTCAATTGGGTTCATTGCCTGAGGCTGAACCCTAAATAGAAAAAATTTCTAGGGTGGAAATCTTTTTGATAAAAATATTCTATGCCCTAGGAGTGGATCCAGAAAGGCCAAGGACAAGAGCTAAGGACCACAGGTGAGTGTTTTGTAATTATTTTAGATTTGTAAGCAATTTAAAATAATAGGGTTCTCAATAGTTGTAGTTTTTCTACAATTTTGAGACAATTTTTATGTAAGTTTATTTACAGTCTATTTTTAAGGAAGTTTCAGAAGTTCTTTCCAGTCTATTTTATGCAGTTATTTGCAATTATTTACATTTATTCACAGTTATTTACATCTGTTTTAAGTTTGAATTTAGCTTGTAAATGTTAGTTTCTTTTTATAAAGATTTTATCCTTTTTGACGCGAATAAAATATTAAAAAGAGAAGAATTCACAAATTTGGATTAAAATAGAATAACACTAAATTTATAGAAATTAGATGTAAAATGAGAAAACTGAAATAAAAATAGAGATGGACTAAAATAGGCAAATTTTAGATATATGTAGGCAGAATTATAACAAGTGGTTATAACTAAAATGAGAAAATAGTATAGTAACAGTTGCAAGAACAATTATAACACGTAGGTTATAATTAGAAAGAAGAGATAACAAAAGAGGCTTATTTTAAAACTTAGAACTTGGATTATGTTAATAAGCAAATATATCAAAGAAAGAAATAACAGAAGAGGCTTATTTTAAAACTTAGATTAAGTTAATAAGCAAATATAGAAGTAGGGCATGTACCGAGCATTCCCTTTCAGATCTAGGACTGATGGTCTCACAATAGTAGGTGAGGCTGGGACACGCTTATGCTGATTAGGGTAAGTAAGTGCCCAATAGATAGAGGCTCAAATATGGGGATTTGGGCAAGGTGCGCAAAACTAGAAGATTGTCTGATAGGACAAGTGCCGGCAACATTCCCTTTCAGGTCTAGGACTGATGGTCTCACAACAGTTAGGTGAGGCTGTGCAGCATTCCCTTTCAGGTCTAGGACTGATGGTCTCACAACAGTTAGGTGAGGCTGGGCATGCTTATGCTGATTAGGGCAAATAAAAGGTCAAATAAGGGGGCGACAGTTAGTGTGTACCGGCGATGACCGAGCTTGCGGCATCGATTAGGGTAAATAATTCGCTACTGCGTCCTAAGCACTAAAGAGGTGTCTTTTGCCATAACTAATAGGATTGGTTCACATTGCCCGATCAAAGAGTAGAATTAGGATTTCAGCCTAATCAAGTTAGCAGTTGAGATAGGATTAGGGTTTCAACCTAATCACAACAGTTTAAGAAAAGTGCAAACAATCAAATCAAACAGTCAAACAGAATCTGAAACAGTATTTTATCCCAGTTTTATCTTTTCTATATTTTCCTTTCAAGCTAGAACTATTGCTTAGTCTATTATCCTTATCTTGCTTAGAAATGCTACTAATTACTTTCACTCACCAGACTTATTGTCTGACCCACTCCACTATTTCCCATTTTTCCCTCAATAAGCCAGCAGAGTCGAGTTGTACAGGTTGTTGGAGACCCATTCCCGGAGATTTCTCATTTCAGATGTATTCTTCTGCTTTTCATCTTTTTCATTTGGCTTATGATGGATTTGGCACTTGGGAGATGGATTATTATTATAATTACTATTATTATTGTTACTTTTGTACTCTAATTATGTGAGACTAAGATGTATTTTCATGAGACATGTTATGTTTTTATAATTATTTTGAAGTGAAGTTTTGATGACAAATTATTATTTAAATGTTTCCGCTGTTTGTAGTTATTTGTCTTGTGAATCTTAGCCTCCGTGATGCTTTAGCTATACGTATAATGTACCATATCCTTTGGTGTGCCCATTTTGGGAATACTAAGGGTTGTGGGGTGTTTCAATCTTCGTCTTCGTCCTCCAGAAAATGATCTTTGGTGCGCTGAAATTCTCAAGGCTGACCCGAGCGTAATGTAAAGACAAAACACTCGAGTCAGGACTAAAATATTCTTATGTGAGTCAAATCGATATCGCATATAACATGAGCGCCGTGGCATCAGAGATGTTTACGGGGTTTCACATCTCCTATTCATGGTATAACATGCATGTAATAACCAGGAGATGTTATGGGATTTTCCATCTCTTGAGGATCCGTCAAAATATTTATATGTAGTAGAATACGCTACATATATAATGTCTAATCAATAAAATAAATACCAAAATAGCGTTAAGGCTTTACATTGACCCCCCTAACACGTTTTTAAGCATTATCGTACAGTTTGCATATAAAACACCAGTAAACCGTCAGTGGGTAGAGATGTGCCGTGATACGACAACACTAAACCAAAATCTTAGGTGTCTTGTATAAGGATAAAAGTATGACAAGGCACGTGAGGCAATAACCATGGTAGGATACTACCAATTCGGATCGCAGAGCTGGTGGTAACGCATCATAGCCATGACCGCCCACCGCGTCCATCCATCCCATATCGAGTCAAAGGGAGGGTATCTCAAATCAAGGTGCACCAATCGAAACCAACAACAAGAGTAATAATAAGGACCGAGTCCAAGAAAATCAAAGAACGAATGTCCGCTCGGGGTAATTAGCCCACTTGGCCCTCTCAAGCCGTCCTGTTTTAGTCATTTCAAATTGGCACAAGTGCCGGAGTCTATCCATCATCGTTCTCTTTCTTCAAATCTAGTAAACGATGCCAAATCCAACCACATCGTTCTAGAGTCTCCTCCGCGTACTCAGTTGTTAAAGTGATTCCAATATTGACAGAGAGTATGCCAATAAGAGGCCCGGTCTCTTTAACAACCAAACGTCGTTTTACACACCGGTTGGTTCTTTTGCATTTCGGAAACAGTTCATACTTGATATCAAAATATCATATTCGCTTCAAAAAAATTAAATCCATTTTGAAATCATCATATTCGCTTCATAAATCATATTTTACTTCAAAATGTTAATTTAGTTCGATATATCGATTTCACTTCAAAATTTTGATTCGAATTACAATTTAGGTTATCACCTCACTTTAACCCAATTCGCTCTTAAGTCCAAGATTTAAATATAAACATTTCACCCCTTTAACCAGTTTGAATTTTAAGAAAATAGTTTAAATAATTTTAAAATAGTTAAAATAGTTTCATAGAAAATAGTTTGAGCATTAAAAATGGTTTATATAGTAAAATAGTTTGGAAAATCAAAATAATATGAATATTTAAAGAAGATAGATTTTAAACCGTTTATACTAAAATAATTCATTTGAAAATAGTTTCGAAGTTAAACCGATTCAATTCCAAATTTCCCACTTCAAATCTATTCCAATTTCCATTTCGATTCAATTCCGATTTCAAGTCGAATTTTACTTTAATTCCAAATTAATTTCAATTTCAATTCATATTTAAAATCCAAATCTTCAAATATAATTCAATTCCGAGCTCAATTCCGAAATATCGTTTTATATCACTTTTACTTATCATATCTTCAAAGTACGAATAAAAGTCCAATTTTAAAATAAATCAATTTCTGAAATTCACATTATATTTCGATTATAACTTCAAAATCTCAACTTCAATTATTTAAAACATTCATGTTATCAAACTTAAATTTCAACACTTCGAGCTCAAGTTTGAAAATAGTACGATTTCCATAAATTCGACTTTCATTTTTTTTAAATCAAATCATTTAAATAAATTTCAAATCAAAATTTTTTAAATCATTTAATTTAACTAATCCGTTGTCCGTATATAATTTTCTATCCTGTGGCCAAGTGAATAGTTATTTCGATTTAATTTTAGGGATGGATATATATCATTTCAATCCAAAATAAATGCCATAGGTATATATCATTTCAACCTATTTCTTAATTTATTCGAAATAATTCACTTTATAGTTTTATATACTGTAAATAATTTTCAGGGAGATAACAGGATATATCAAAATAAATAAACATCCAAATCATCCAAAATATCAACCAATAGCATCCATTACAATCAACATCCAAATCAGCCAATAATTCACAATTTCATAGTTATCAATATCAGGTAATTTACTGGTAATTAAATTCCAATTTTAAATTTTAACTGTCAATTTTAATATTTACAGTCAATTCATATGTTAATTTCATTTTCATTTAACAGTCAACAAAATTAGATAACTTCACGATTCAGTTTTAACGAACATAAAAATATTATAGTACGTCGTAAGCGTTAAAAACACTCACCTTTTATTTGAAACTGAAAATTTTTCCAGCTTCAAATAAATCTCAAACTAACTCCAAGACGTAGTCTTTGTCGATATGAATCCAATGTAATTTGTTTCGTTTGATTCTGACCTAAAACAAATAAGTTATCATATTTTTAAAATTACATGGTTTAAATAATATAACAGTTTTCTTAATGACATACTTAACAATTTTAATTACCCATTCAAATAATCATGCCGTGAACGCATCTTCCCCTTTCGATAACTCACCAGGCCGACCCTTCAATACGTCACCGCAGCCACCCCAGACCACCAGAGACCACCGCTCCCTCTCCCAAACATGCACGTCGAGATGAATTCAAAACCATAAGCTTCGACATCGGAAACGCCGCCATGGCCGAGAAAACCCAATTAAAAGTTTTCTGTTCAACCCCACATTGCCACCGCCACCGTCCACCATTCGCCACCATACCTCGACCGAAGGTGCGCCTACCCTTCCCCTGCATTTTTCCTTCAGACACCGTTCCCCCAAACTTCACCGAAACGCCGCAATCACCCAAAACTTATGGCGCTGTTCAACCTGGAATCGCGACCCATCCACCACGTAAAATCCGATCTTCACCGTTCACTACATTCATCTCATCGATGCGCATTAGACTCTAGCTGACGGCCTTGCTTGACTCGGCCTTGAGTGGCTCTGACCATCGTGAGCCGTAGGATTTTTGGGGGAGGAAGTTCGTTACAAGAGAAGAACGTGTTTATTTTTTCTCTAAGTCTTTAGTTTGCTATATTTTTTTTCTTTCTTTCCGTTTGAAAATTTTAAGTGGGGAAAATAACAAGTTTATAAGAGAAGGCTGGGTCCAATCAAAGAGTAGGGTGGCTGAAGCATATAGATGCGGCTGAAAAGAAATAATATGGGCTGAAAGGAAAGAATGTAGGCTTCCTACTCCCATCAATAAATTATTTTAAAAAGTATAAAATATCTTGCTATTGATTCCAAACCTCGATTGAGGCATGCCGCCAGGCGTTCATAATGTTATACCCATATTTTGAACGCAATGGAACAAATCTCGAGTCCTAATTCGATCGTATGTGGAAGATAGCTTTTTGAACCCAATTATAATATTAAATCTTCGCTATTAATTTCAACGCGTTTCTATCCCATACGACCAAACGATAACTCCAACTACTACGAAATTTGAAATCCGATAATAATACACTATTACGGATCCAACGAGATTGGTTTCGTCGATATCTGAGACTGTGCCCCGGAAGGCTATTTTCAAATGTAAATTTAAATGAGTTATTTTTAAAATCGAGTAAACCACTTATAAACCCATTTAAAAATTTTATCTACCTTCATTTTTTTATATAAATTTAGTAAGCCTCTAAACTTTTTTTATCTAGCTTAAAACTCAAGATTCCACCATTTAACCAATTTCAATCATTCTATTAAATTATCCAATAAATCGTTATATTTGAAATTCAAGTTATTAAATCTATAAAATTAACTTTTAAATATTTAAAATCACTTAAATATTTCAATTTCAAATAACCAAAATTCTGTGTCGTTACATTCCTCCCCCATTAAAAGAATTTCGTCCCCGAAATTGCCGAGGTAAGAAGAATGACCCAAACCCCTTTAACTTTCACAAAATTATTTGTTGAAACCACATTATCACTTTTACTAATTTCCAATTTCATCCATAGATTCCAAATAATATTCTTCATTCAATTATTTCAAGTTATAATCAAAATCAAATTTTAGTTATAAAAATTTTCTTCAAAATTTCCTAACTCCTTAAATTTTGGAAATTTTTTGCCAGCGTCTCCTTTGCGCGGCTAGATCCGAACAACTACAAAATGCCACCACGGATCCATACCATCTAAAGAAACAAAATCCAAGTGGCTCCATCATAAAATCATCAAATCCAACAATAATTTGAACATGTACCTTTTAGTCGAGCAACCCAATTTCCTTATGAAATCAAAGACATCAAATTTGCCCTTGCTTTTATATGCATGCATCATATATACCAGTGATATCCAATCATATAATTCAAAATCATTTTACTCTATATTTCAATTTCCAATATTTTATTTACTTGAGCCCATATGATGTACATATATCATCTGTACGCAATATCAAATCTGATCGCTCGCTCGATCAAACATTTTCTCTTTCGTGCTAGCATCGTTCACACGACTCTCTAGTGCGGACTAAGATCTGGTTCCTTGATTAGAAACCATCATTCTCCTTGCATAGCTATATACTATGATAGAGAATCCCAGAATCAATCAAAAATCCATATCCAGCATTCGCCGTTGAGAGTCGAGTGAAAAATCCTAACTCGGATCGATATAAATTATCTCAAAATTCTATGATCGAATCTGGATCAAACCGTTATGCGAATAATATAATATAACTTACGTATAAATTTCCAATTGATTCTTAGCTACACTCAATTCTCTTATTCACATTTAATTCATTTCCATTAAATTATTCACAGTTATCATTCACCCTTATAATTCACGTTCACCTATTTACTTAGTATGTTCTTTGAATACAAATTTCACTTAGGAATTTTTCTCATCAAATTTCCTTAAGTAAATTATAAACATTTTGTATAGACTTCTTATGGTTATTACCATTTCACCACTTAAGTCTATATCCATTTTAATCAAATTCAATTTCAATTCCATTTAACTCAATTTATCTCCCAGTTTAAATATTGAATTTTATCAACCATATCCCAAACTATATTTAACTCACTAATTAAATTAATTAGTTCAATTATCCCATTTCATCAATTATTTCAAGTCTCGATCAATTTCATTTTCAAAATTTATTTTATTTAGTCCAACTTAGGCTAAATTTTCAATTTCACTTTATTTAACATAATTCAAGTTAAATTCATTCCACAGTTCAATTTATTATTCACATCCAGCAATTTAACATTGTTTTAATTTGCTAATTTTCAAATTTTATAAGTTATCAACTTATTCTCATATTCCATAAATGTTTTAAATCAAATTCTCAAATTTTAAACACTTTGTTCTAAGTATTTCAAACAATTTTTGAAATCATATATATATATATGTGTATATACAAAATCTCTTGGTATATCAAATTATTCTTTTGAATTTCAAAACCAAAACCAGTTTTCCAAAACAAAACTCCAATTGGTAGCAATTTCTCCCTTGGAGGCTCGAAAATGAACGTTGATGCTGCTGTAGTCATCACCGAAATTATTTTCCAGTGACCAAAGTGGGTTAAATGCTTTTATTTCTTTCGGAATCTTTTCAAACTATATTTCCAGTCAAAACACTTTCAAATAATATTATTATTAATTCTGAAGGCTTTGAAATTTTTTTGAAAGCAATAGGTTTTAAATTCTAAAATTTTCAATTTTTAATTCCTTTCTATATATAAGCTATATTATAAATATATTTATATAAATTTCATTACCTTATTACCAAAAATTTCATTAATTTACAACTTTGTTATTTTAGACAATTATTATTGTAATTGGATTTCAATTCAATTTAATCATCGACACTTCGTGAAATGGAGTTCACAAAGTATTCATTTTATTTTAATTCAACCAATAATCGATGATAACTAAATATTATCATCTCCTAACACTTCTTTAATAATCATTATATATACATAATAAAATTTAGGTAAAATTATTCCATTTACCCTATTTTAAAACAATATTATGTCAACTTGCCTCGTTTAAGTGTTTAGAAACCCCTATCGATAACATGGCGTCCCGCGCACTGACCAGAATTCATAATCTCAATGGATAAGTAAACACAATATAAAACAATTTTTAACACTAACAAGTACTCTCTCTCATATATATACGCTCAAACAGACTCATTCTAGGGTATTACTACCCTATCTCTAATGAGTCAAACCCCACAAAGCTAAGGTTATCGCTAAACAAAAGTTCTGATACCAACTATGATGACCCACATTTCGGAAGGTTTAAATCAACAATAATCCACACATGTCCAACTTAAACAATCCGGAATATAGATAATCGATGGGGTTAAATAAGAAAATATGAAAAGAAGAAGAAAACAAACACAGAATCTCGCAGCGGAACGATAAAATATAAAAATCAAATAAACAGTTCATGAAGCTATTTATATTATACATTTAACTATAATTTATACAACATTTATCAGAGTTATATATACAATAGGGATAAATAAATAATGCAGCAGCCAACATGATGCAGGAATAATAATAGTAATAATATACCAAATCTTCGTCTTCGTCCTCCAAAAAATGATCTTCGGTGCGCTAAAATACTCAGGGCTGATCCGAGCGTAATGAAAAGACAAAACACTCGAGTCGGGACTAAAATATTCTTATGTGAGTCAAATCGATATCGCATATAACATGAGTGCCGTGGCGTCAGAGATGTTTACGGGGTTTCACATCTCCTATCCAAGGTATAACATGCGTGCAATAACTCAGGAGATGTTATGGGATTTTCAATCTCTTAAGGATCCATCAAAATATTTATATGTAGTAGAACACGCTACATATATAATGTCTAATCGATAAAATAATATCAAAATAGCGTTAAGGCATTACATTGATCCCACTTAACGCGTTTTTAAGCATTGTCGTACAGTTTGCAAATAAAACACCAGTAAACCGTCGGTGGATAGGGATACGCCGTGATACGACAACACTAAACCAAAATCTTAAGGGTCTCGTATAGGGATAAAAGTATGATAAGGCACGTGAGGCAATGCCCAAGGTAGGATACTATCAGTTCAGGTCGTAGGGCTAGATGTAACGCAACATAGCTTGCACCGCCCACCGCGTCCATCCATCCCATATCGAGTCAAAGGGAGGGTATCCTAAATCAAGGTGCACGAATCGAAATCAACAACAAGAGTAATAATATGGACTGAGTCCAAGAAAATCGAAGAACGGATGTCCGCTCGGGGTAATTAGCCCACTTGGCCCTGTCAAGCCGTCCTGTTTTAGTCATTTCAAATTGGCACAAGTGCCGGGATCTATCCATCATCGTTCTCTTTCTTCAAATCCAATAAACGACGCCAAATCCAACCACTTCGATCTGTAGTCTCCTCCACGTACACAGTTGTTAAAGTGTTTTCAATATTGACAGAGAGTATGCCATTAAGAGGCTCGGTCTCTATAGCAACCAAACGTCGTTTTACACGCCAGTTGGTTCTTTTACATTTCGGAAACAGTTTGTACTTGATATCAAAATATCATATTCGCTTCAAAAAATCAAATCCGTTTCGAAATCATCATATTTGCTTCACAAATCATATTTTACTTCAAAATGTTAATTCAGTTCGATATATCGATTTCACTTCAAAATTTTGATTCGATTACAATTTAGGTTATAACCTCACTTTAACATAATTCGCACTTAAATCCAAGATTTAAATATAAAAATTTCACCCCCTTTAACCAGGTTGAATATTTAGAAAATAGTTTAAGTAATTTTAAAATAGTTAAAATAGTTTCATAGAAAATAGTTTGAGTATTAAAAGTGGTCTATATAGTAAAATAGTTTGGAAAATCAAAATAATATGAATATTTAAAGAAGTTGGATTTTAAACCGTTTATACTAAAATAATTCATTTGAAAATAGTTTCAAAGTCAAACCGATTCAATTTCAAATTTCCCACTTCAAATCAATTCCAATTTCCCTTTCGATTTAATCGATTCAATTCGGATTTCAAGTCGAATTTTACTTCGATTCCAAATTAATTTCAATTTCAATTCCAGATTACTTTCAATTCCAATTTAAAATCCAAATCTTCAAATATAATCAATTCCGAGCTCAATTCCAAAATATCGTTTTATATCACTTTTACTTAGCAATATTCAAAGTTCGAATAAAAGTCCAATCATTTAAAATAAATCAATTTCTGAAATTCACATCATATTTCGATTATGACTGTTTGCACAAAAAATGGGCAAACACCTCCAAGTCGTATGATTTAGTTGATTTTATGTTGTTTTTAGTGGTCTGGGTGATTTATGCAAATATGTAAAAAGTAGGGACTAAACTGTAAAAGACACACAGATTTATAGTGGTTCGGCCAGAACGTGCCTACGTCCACTTTATATGTTATTTCTCCTTTCTTGTTCAGATTACAAGTACAAAGCTTTGATACAAGTATATGAAAGTTGTTTGAAAGTTCTCTCCGTGCTTGAGCTCTAAAACTTGTCCGCTATTGTTGTACCCCTGCCCCTCTATTTATAGAGTGAGGCTGGGGGTAGGGGTCTTGGATGTATAAAGCTGCTGGTGGGCCTGGGCTGATGCAATCTGGCCTGGCAATGTTGGTTCGGTACTCCCTGGTTCGGTGATGGTTGGAGCGTAGAATGGACCGGTTGTAGGTGATTCGGTGATAGGTGGTTCGGTGATAAGTGATTCGGTGATAGGTGGTTCGGTGATAGTGGTTCGCTGATTCAGTGATAGGTGGTTCGGTGATAGTGGTTCGGTGATCCGGTGATAGGTGGTTCGGTGATATTGGTTCGGTGATAGGTGGTTCGGTGATTCGGTGATAGGTGGTTCGGTGATAGTGGTTCGGTGACTCGTTGATAGGTGGAGTGCGTTGGTCCGGTAGTCATTGGTCCGGTAGTAGAGGAGAGAGCTGGTTCGGTGGGCATGGGATGGAGCCGGTCGAAACACACCCAACATTTGCCCCCCAAAGTAGGGCATATGCCTGTATATGGCGTGCTTTGTTTTAGGCCATTCACACTATTATACGGTCTCTAGTGCCGAACCAACTGGTCCGGTCATTGATATTTGCTTATAAGTAGGGGCCTTGTGCTTCCATTATTCCTTACCAACCGAATCACACCCTTGCCATTGTCGGACCAAACGTGTTAGCCGAATCAAACGTGTTAGCCGAATCAAACGTGTTAGCCGAATCAAACCCTTGACATTGACGGACCAAACGTGTTAGCCGAATCAAACCCTTGTCATTGCCGGACCGAACGTATTATCCGAATCAGGTGAGTTCCCCCCCTTTTTCTGCCGAATGAACCGGATGGACTCGTGGATCCCGAGTACCGAACGGAACCGATACCGAATGAACCAAAAAAATTTCTGTACCGAATGCGCATATGTTTTGAATTCCAAGTAAAACTCCAGACATCACATTTTTACATCCTTTATTTTAACAACGTGCTTTTCTGTGTTTGCAGATAAATGTCTCACAAAGTGGAAACCCGATCAGAAAAGAAGAGATCCCAGGACAGAGAAGAGCCTTCCGCCGTGCCCCCAGTCCAGTCAGGACCGGGACGTTATGGGCCCACCTCGAGATCATTGGTAGATGGATATGGTCCTCAGGAGCTTCTGAACTGACCTCCTGATTGTTTCCCTAGCTCACTCAAAGGCGAGTAGCTTGATGTTATTTCTCGCTCCTTTGGGATTGACAGAGCACTCATGCTATTGCCGGGGGAACGAGTGATGCCGTATGACCGCCCTGCAGGCTACTTTGCTTACAGCAGGTATCACTGTATGTGTGGTGCCATCCCGCCTCTTAATGCTTGAATAGTCAGGTTTGTCACATATCTGAAGGTGGCTCCATTCCAGCTTCAGCCTAACTCCTACGCCATTCTGGTGATCCTGTCTGTCATTGTCCAAAGGAGATACGGGCGTCCTCCCTCCAACCGGGAGATCCGGTATTTGTACAACTTGAGAGGCTATAAGAAGGGGTCTCCATACATCAGCTTGGAATCAGCCGTATCTTTCAAGTCGGTCCTGGACTTATATTCGAAGTTCAGCATGTTTAAGAAAGAATGGTTTTTTTGTTAAGGATGACTCTGTTTCCATCCGTCGCTTCACCTCAGGTTGTAAGTCGAAGTTTATTTATGATTTATGTTCTGATTGCAATGCTTCTTCTCATGTGTTTTTATTTCTTTCTAGCGACAGGTGGCTTTGCAGTCGTAGAGAATGACTGCCTGGTTCAGATGGCTGCGGAAATAGAAGCCATCACGGGAAGGGATAGGTCGGCCTCTTACTTGATTAGGAACGCTACACTTCTGGGGCACAACCTGATCCTACCACATCAGTCTGTGGTCAAGCAGAGAGACACGGCGGAGGAGAGGGCTGCCAAAGCCACAGGAGGGGCCACTGCGAAGAGCGGCAAAAGGAGACCCTTCTCGGCGCATCCAATCGCCGGGGGGAAGAAACTCAAGAAGTCTGATGGACCCTCTCCCAGCACACATCCAGATGTTCAGGAGGAGGATAAAGTGGAGGGGGAAAAGGCGAGGATGGAGGAGGTGAGGCGGAGAGCGGAAGCGGTGGAGAAGGTGACGGTGATGATGGTGGCGAAGGACAGGGCGGTGATGGCACCGGGGTTTTGCCTCCTGGGCAGGCGGGCGTGATCCAAGAGTGGACATGCTCTCCGCCAAGCATTTGAAGAGTTGGAGGAAACGGAGAATTCCAAGAAAGCTGATAAGATTGGGACCGGCGCCGATTTATCTTCCAGGAGTGCTTCTACTGAGGCAACTTCTGCGGTTCAAGGTGAATTTCTCTCCTTCCTTTTTTAATTCTTGAATGATGGCTCAACGCATGCTGGTGACACTTGATTTTTATTCCAGGAGCGGGAAAAACGGCCAAGACCTCAGATCTTCGGCACAGGCTTGAACAATACAAACTCCTCAAAGCTTCCACCAAGCCGAAGCCTCCTACTAACCGTCCTGGAGACGT
Source organism: Allium fistulosum (assembly GCA_030737815.1). Classification (NCBI taxonomy): domain Eukaryota; kingdom Viridiplantae; phylum Streptophyta; class Magnoliopsida; order Asparagales; family Amaryllidaceae; genus Allium; species Allium fistulosum. The sequence goes on from CM060902.1 coordinate 246,448,611, forward strand.
AGTCGGCTATCGTCCTCTTCTTGGAGTTATTGAAGAAGATATACAAAAGGGGAAGAGGAGTCAATCTACGTTTGAATCTCTTCCTGGCCCTCCGGCCCCACTCCAGCCTATTCATGATATTGAGGAGGAGGACACCGAGTTGATACCTTTCCCACATCTGTCTGAGAATCCCACCGTCACCCCAATAGATCATCCTGGCTTAGTTCGCAATCCGTTTGCGGGTCATCCGGACCTGGACCTGGCATCTCATGACATCTCCTTCGATGAGGTTACTGGTGAGCATCTTCTCCCTCGCAATCCTATGGTACGGGTGCTTGACGAAGCTAAGTCCCTGGACCTTGATTTGCTTACTACCCGGGTTGTAACTCTGGGGGATGAGGCTAAGGCAAATATTGACCGGGTTGCTGAGGAGACCAGGAAATTGATGGGGCACCACGCCCGACTGGTCAAGGCTGGGGAAGAGATAGGGAGCGCCAACATTCAGCTACGGTTGATGGTTTCCGACCAAGCTAAGCAACTTGCCGACCAAGCCATCCAAATCTCTCAGCATGAGGCCGCATCTAGACAATTGAGGAAGACTATGGAAGAGGCCAGTAGGGCAGAGTTGCGGAAGATGGAGGTCGTCTGTAAGGAGCGGATTGACATGGCCATTGCCACGGTGGATGAGGTTCGGCAAGCGGACCTCGAGCGGGTAGAGGAACTATCGGGGAGACTTGAGGCCGCGGAGCTTGCTCAGGCTAAGTTGAAGGAGGAGATGGAGGCGATGAGGAGGTCCCTTCAGGCTGACCGTTTACGGTATCGATCGGAGAGGGATGCTGTCATTGCGAAGCTGCGGGTTTCTGAGGTCCGAATGAGGGAGTTTGAGGAGAACGAGGGAATGATGGATGGGATGCTCCAGGATATGTACTTCCGTACTTGGAGGCAGGGTAACTTGTCCTGGATGGATGATTACCCCCGGGTTATGGCTAGGATCTATCTCAGGGCTCTAGAGGAGGCCAAGGCTGAGGCGGATAAGGAGGGTGGCGTGGCCTTCAGGATGGATGTGGTTACTGCCCAGTTTACCAAGGAGGAGAAGGTGGCGGTGAAGGAGGGCATGCGGTTGCTTGCAGCTGAGGAGGCAGCTGTGCAAGTAAAGGATGATGATCAAGATGATCAAGGAGCAGATGCTGGTAAGTATTCCTTTCTAGTCTTTCCGTTAACTTGGTTGCTTATCATTAATGAATTCTTTCTTTGACCGGACAGGTGGGCAACAGGACAAGGATAAAACTCTGATGCAGCCGGCTCCTTGATTTGACCTGGATATCCTTTTGTGAACTTGACATTGTTGTGTATGTTAGTCTCAGAACAGTAACGTAACTCTTAGGCTATAATTATGCTACTTGTAATAAACAACATTATTCTCGACGTGTAATTTTTTAACTTAAGCTGATTCTGTCGTTTTTGAATGTTTTTGCTATTTTGACATGTTGTATGAGAAATATAGCTATGCATATTCTTCTAATTAAATTGTGTTTGACGTCAAGTTCTTGTTTAAAACATAATTTCATGTCTTGCAATATTAGTGTGATGTGTGAATAAATTATAGCCATGTGTTTATACATGAAAGAAGGAAATACCGCCCTTCATATTTTGCTTGTAGATGGCAGCTTTAAATGTTTTGTATGACCGAGTATGGAATGCAGTCCAGTGTCTCGTTGCGAGTACCTGCTTCCATTAGCGAATGTTTCCTATTTTGTGTCCTGTACTTTAGGGATTGTTATAGAGGATAGGAGAATAGTTTTTTAAATAAAGTTGAAATATGAGAAATAGTAAAACTTCCAATCACGGAAGGCCTTCGATGTGCTTAAGTTCGTGGCAAACGGGCTTTGTAGTCACTTTCCCTAGCTGTGGGTCTTGGAGACATTTGTCACCCATCTTACGCCTCCGCGTGGAGTTAATCTTTTTTACCACAGCCGTACTTAAGACACATCGGAGCCGAGATCGCGCACAGTAACTACACGGGCCATTATGGCCCGTAATCGTGGGTATTATTCGATTTACTGTGGCCGGCTAGCGCGGGTGCCGATCGTCAACCGTGAACTACCCCTGGCTGGCCACACCTTATGTTGGGGATTAAAGTAGGTTCACAGTTGCCGGCGAGTCGAACGCCGTAATGAGCTGCCTCGGCTATAGTCGGCCTTCTTGGTGGCTTATAATCGGCTCATTATAGTTGGCTTTGAGGGCCGTCGCGAGCAATGAGTTAACCCGCAACAGAGGGATGCCGGAGCAAAAGTGTCTCATTGGCAAGGGCATAGATTCGTATAGTACCTGTTAGGTCTTGTCCAGAGAAGTCGCGCTGTGGAGCGCCTTGAGTGAAAATGCTATTTGCACAGGGTTTTGTTCAATAGAAAAGGATAAAGTTAACAAGCAGCCAAGATATAAAGGAACAAGTTAAAAAAGAGACAAGGCTTTTTTAAAGTGGTTCGGCATGAAAATACCTACGTCCACTGATTCTCTTTGTTAATTCACTTCATATGGGCAGTACAAGTTAAGAAAAGTATCGATGGAGGTGTTGAATGTTCCATGCCCTCTGGAACACCTCTCCGTCCACTGTTGACAAAATATAAGCTCCATTGTGGAGATCTTTATGAATTACATATGGTCCATCCCAGATTGGATCTAGTGCCCCGGGGCGAGGGAAGATTCGCTTGAGGACAAGATCTCCTTCTTGTAAGGTATGATGCTTGACTTTGGAGTTGTATTGTGCTGCCACTTTTTGCTTGTGGGCTGCTGCTTTGAGGGCTGCATCATTCCTTCTCTCCTCAATTAGATCCAAAGACATGTGAAGGAGTTCTTCGTTCTCTTCTGGGTTATAGTGGATCCTACGGTGGGAAGGCACGATGGTTTCAACTGGGAGCATAGCCTCCAATCCGTATGCCAAAGAGAAAGGGGTATGCCCCGTTGATGTTTTGAAAGATGTGCGATAGGCCCACAGTGCCGTAGGGAGTACATCCACCCAAGCGCCCTTTGACTTTTCGAGTTTCTTTTCGATTAGAGTTTTCAGAATTTTGTTGATGGCTTCGACTTGTCCGTTTGCCTGGGGATAAGCTACGGATGAGAAGCTTTTGTGAATTCCGTGCTCTTGGCACCAGTTGGCGAACTCCTCGCTGTCAAACAGGAGTCCATTGTCTGATATAATTTTGAACGGGACTCCGTACCTGCATAGAACATTTTTGATCAAGAAGTTAATAACTTTTGCTGAAGATACTTTATTTAGGGGTTCTGCCTCCACCCATTTGGTGAAGTAGTCGACTGCCACTATAGCATATTTGGCCCCGCCTCGGCCCATTGGCAGTTCGCCGATCAAGTCAATTCCCCATACTGCAAAGGGCCAAGGGCTGGTCATTTGAGTAATCTCAGTTGTTGGTAGCCGTGGAATCTTAGCAAACTTCTGGCATCTGTCACATTTTCTGACGAAATCTAAGGCGTCCTTGCTTAAGGTGGGCCAGAAATATCCATATCGGAGTATCTTTTTTGCCAAAGTCTGCCCTCCAGTGTGATCTCCGCAGCTTCCTTGATGAATGTTGGATAAGATTTCATTGGCTTCCCTTCCAGCGACACACCTTAATAAGGGGTTAGAGAAGCCGCGCCGATAGAGGGTGCCCTCTTGTATTGTGTAGCGGGAATCTTTCCTCAAGATTTTCTTGACTTCGTTACGCCCGTTTGGCAGTGTGCCACTTTGTAAGTAGTTTCGGAGGGGAGTCATCCAAGTTGCTTCTTCGGTTGCAGCTATCAGATTTACTTGCTCAAAACTTGGGATCAGTTGCTTTGAGATGGCTACTGCTCCGGAAATAGCGCCGTCTCTCATGCTAGCTTGCTTCGCCAATTCGTCGGCCTCTTGGTTCTCTTCCCGAGGGATGTGTTTGACTAAATAGTTGTCCAATCGATCGAGAAGTAACTTGGTCTTCTTTAAATATGCTATGAGTCGTTCTTCTCGAGCCTGGAATTCTCCTAGTATTTGATTTACAATAAGTTGAGAATCGCTATGAAGACACAAAGAATTGGCTTCGATTTCTAAGGCAAGTTCTAATCCAGCTATCACTGCTTAATACTCTGCATCGTTGTTAGTGGCAGTGAATTCCAACCTTATAACATAGTGCAGCTTACTTCCCCTGGGGGTGATTATTACCACACCTGCCCCCGAGCCTTGTTCGTTTGATGCACCATCCACAAAGAGGTTCCACTTGATGTCTTCTGCTATCTCTGATTGCTCCTTACCTTCGTTGGTAGTGAATTTGGCAATGAAATCGGCCATGGCTTGCCCATTGATGGCGGTGCGAGGATGGTAGGTAATATCATATTGACTTAGTTCAATGCACCATTTAAGTAGTCGTCCGGAAGTGTCGAGACGATGGAGTACCTGCCTCAGCGGTTGATCGGTCAGAACTCTGATGGAATGGGATTGAAAATAGTGTCGCAATTTTTGTGATGCGATTAGTAGACAGTATGCTAGCTTCTCAAGTTTAGGATATCTGACTTCTACCCCTGTAAACCTCTTACTTACAAAGTATACTGGCCGCTGCGTGTGGTTGTCTTCTCTTACCAAAGCAGCGCTTAGAGCATGAGATGATACAGCAAGGTATAGGTATAACTCTTCGCCTTCATTTGGAGTCGAGAGTACCGGCGGTTTCTGGAGGTGTTCGATTAAGTTAAGGAAAGCGGTTAAGCATTCATCAGTCCATTCGAACTTTCCTTTGTCTTTCTTTAGAGCTTCGAAGAAGGGGACGCACTTGTCCGTTGCTTTGGAGATGAATCGGCTTAGGGCGGCCACTTTCCCATTCAGGCTTTGCATTTCCTTTCGAGTGGAAGGTATTTTGATATCTTTTAGAGCTCGGACTTGTTCAGGGTTTGCTTCAATCCCTCTGGCATGGACGATGAATCCCAAGAACTTTCCTGATGATACTCCGAAGGAGCATTTTAGAGGATTAAGTTTCATTCCATACTGGCGAAGTACTTGAAACATCTCGCCCAGGTGGCTTACGTGATCGTCGGCTTTCCTTGACTTTACCAGCATGTCATCCACATACACTTCCATAGTTTGTCCTATTAGCCCTGCAAACATCTTGTTGACGAGGCGCTGGTAGGTGGCTCCTGCGTTTTTAAGTCCGAAAGGCATTACCTTGTAGCAGTACAAACCCCGGTCAGTGATGAAACTAGTGTGGTCTTGATCGGGAGCATGTATAGGAATTTGGTTATATCCTGAGTATGCGTCCATAAAGGATAAGAATTCGTGCCCGGCTGTGCTGTCTACAAGTTGATCGATTCGTGGAAGCGGGAAGCAATCCTTCGGGCAGGCGTCATTTAAGTTGGAGAAGTCAATGCATGTTCGCCACTTCCCATTAGCCGTCTTTACCAGCACCGGGTTGGCGATCCACTCTGGGTAGATGGCTTCTCGTATAAAGTCATTGGCAAGTAGATTCTTTACTTCTTCATCGAGGGCTGCTGATCGTTCTGCCCCCATGCTTCTCTTTCTTTATTTTACGGGCGCCTTGGTAGGATCAATGTTTAGTACGTGGCATGCTATGTTAGGGGAGATTCCGGTCATGTCAGCATGTGACCATGCAAATACATCCAAGTTGTGGCGGAGAAAGTCAATGAGTTGTTCCTTCAACTCTGCTTTTAGTTGGGACCCGATTTTCAATAGTCTACTCGAGTCATGCTTGTCTACAGATACAAATTCCATAGCCTCTGCAGGCTCGGCGGTGGCCTCCTCCTCTTTGTCCCTGGGGTCTAATTCATTGAAAGGGTCACTGGTATATCGAAGAGGAGGTGCTTTCTTTAGTTTCTATGCTTCCAAACTTTTTGTGCAGAGGGCAACCTCTACACTCTTCCCTTTATCCTTCATGTGGTTGTTGCGAAGTTCAGTTATATAGCAGTCTCGAGCAACGTCCTGGTCTCCCTCTACCTCCCCTACTCCATTGTCCGTTGGAAATTTCATCTTTAGGCACCATGGGGCCAGGACAATTTGGAAGTCAGACAAGGCTGGCCTTCCTAAGAAAGGGTTGTAGGCCGAGTGGTTTTCTATCAGCACAAATGTCTGTTTCCGCACAACGGAGCGGGGATGACTTCCAATTTCAACAAAGAGGTCTAGTTGCCCGAGGGGCATCTTCGCATCTCCAATGAAACCGTGTAGTGGTTTATTGCAGGGAGAAACGTCCTTTATTGATAGTTTCATTTTGTCGAATGCATGTTTGAATAAGATATTTACGGAGCTTCCAGTGTCTACTAGAATTCGGAAAACTTCGGCCGGACCGAGCCGGGCAGAGATAACCATGGGATCCATGTGAGGGTACTGCCTTCCCTCTAGGTCATGCCTACTGAATGTGATGTTATCACTCTCTTTCCGCTTCAGGTGGCGTTCTTCTGTAACAGAATTAACACAGTCTTCATTGTTTCTAAGCGACTTTCCGTATCTTTCCATTTCTGCCCAGCTTCTGTCGGCGATGTGCGGTCCTCCCGAGATGGTATGGACCACTATCTTCTCTTGACTGGAGCTGCTAGTGTTGCGATTTCCTCTGCCTACCTCTGGGGAGGGTAGCCTTGGGTTCTCATTGGCATAAGCTGGAGTCCTGTTCTGACCTTTTACATAGTGTTCCAGTCTCTTCCTTCTGATGTGTTCTTCAATCAAGTCCCGGAGATGATGGCATTCATTGGTATCATGACCATGGGATTCGTGGAAGCGGCAGAATTTTCCAGACTTAATCGTGTTATCTGATTCCTTCTTGTGCGGGGGGCGTTTGTATTTAACTTCGTCTTGGGTGGCAAGGAAGATGTTTTCAATGGTTTCATTCAAAGGAGTGTAAGTGTCGAATCTCGGTCCTGGCCGATATAGGCGCTTTTCTCCCTTCTTGCCCCCAGCATTGTCTCTAGAATCATTTCTTCGAACGTCCTTCGCTGTAGCGGGCATGTAGCCATGAGCTGCCTTATTTTGTTGCCCTAACCATTCCTCAGTGGCAGCGTCTTCGAGCCTCATATATTTCCCGGCTTCATGGAAGAAATTGGGTAAATTAGCTGGTTTTTCTTTTGTCAATCTTTTAGCAAATTTAGTATCCGGATGCACACCACTACAGAGGGCCATTAAGACAAGCTTCTCATCGACATCTTGGACTGCGGCCGCTGCGGCATTGAATCGGGTTAAATATTGCTGCAGCTTCTCTCCAGGTTTCTGTTTGACATTGGATAAGGAATAAGCGTCCTTCGGTTGTTCCACATGAATGCGGAACTGGCTGATAAACTTTTCTTTCAACATCTCCCATGAGCTGATGGATCCTTGGGGTAGATGGCAGAACCATGAGGTAGCTAGATCTGCTAAAAATAGTGGAAAGCATTTGCACAATACCCCCTCTGTTGCCCCACTCATGAGTATATGTTGTGTGTATCTCTGCAAGTGTACAACGGGGTCAGAGGTTCCTTTGTAAGGTTCCATTATTGGCATTTTCCATTCTCGAGGGGTGATAGCAATTTCGATATGGCGGGCGAAAGGGCTGGTTACCCTAGCGCCTATCCCTCGATCTCTTTGATCCCGTTGGACGCACTCTCTGAACAAGCGTGCCTTCCTTTCATCAGAATTTGGAGCAGATAGAAATGAGTTTGGTTCTGTTCTATGGGATTGATTCCGTCCAAATGACCTGTAGGGATGGTATCGTCTATCATTCCTAATACTTTCCAGTGGCTGCCTTCGGTCTTCTGGGAGCATGTTAGGGTCAGCTATAGTTGGCCCTTGCCTTGATCTTCCCTTGATGGGGTCTGATCTAAGCACTTCCTCGGGTCCAACTTCGGGCTGGACTCTAGCTCGGCCCCGTTCATTGGTGTTTCCGTGGTTAGGCAGTATGACCGGCCCAGCTACAGTTGACCTCCGCTCGGTACCTCCCCCGTTGGGTTCGGTTCCAAGCGTTTCCTCAGGCCTAACTTCGGGCTGTGCTCGGTCTCGGCTCCTACCATGGCCGCTTATGTCGTTAGCTCCTTCGAAGAAGGAAGATCTTTGTTGTCTCTGAGATCCTCCAGACCGGGACTCACCCCATGATTCAGTGTTGTGGTTGGACTCTTCAGCATCCCTTAAGCGTGACATGAGATGGTCCACCAAGGCTTCCTGCTGGGACGTGAAGCGGTTAGTCACTTCAGCCATAACCCTGTCTAGATCTGCCCTAGTAATTGTTGCCGGCTGTTTTACGGCAAGGGTGGTCAGATTTGCTTGACCTTCATTTGGTACTGCTGCTGGAGGGGGACGATCTACTTGATCTGTGACCACTGGATCTGGAAGACTGCTGGTTGCAACGTTTTTTCCTTTGTTAACATCTTTCTTCTGCTTGGGAGGCATGTTTTCCAAGCAATGAACGATGTTGTTAGGAAGAATGTTAAGTGGAAGAAGCTGAAGCTTCGAGCTTCAATTCTCAGTGAAAGCACAAAAAATGGGCAAACACCTCCAAGTCGTATGATTTAGTTGATTTTATGTTGTTTTTAGTGGTCTGGGTGATTTATGCAAATATGTAAAAAGTAGGGACTAAACTGTAAAAGACACACAGATTTATAGTGGTTCGACCAGAACGTGCATACGTCCACTTTATATGTTATTTCTCCTTTCTTGTTCAGATTACAAGTACAAAGCTTTGATACAAGTATATGAAAGTTGTTTGAAAGTTCTCTCCATGCTTGAGCTCTCAAACTTGTCCGCCATTGTTGTACCCCTGCCCCTCTATTTATAGAGTAAGGCTGGGGGTAGGGGTCTTGGATGTATAAAGCTGCTGGTGGGCCTGGGCTGATGCAATCTGGCCTGGCAATGTTGGTTCGGTACTCCCTGGTTCAGTGATGGTTGGAGCGTAGAGTGGACCGGTTGTAGGTGATTCGGTGATAGGTGGTTCGGTGATAGGTGATTCGGTGATAGGTGGTTCGGTGATAGTGGTTCGGTGATTCGGTGATAGGTGGTTCGGTGATAGTGGTTCGGTGATTCGGTGATAGGTGGTTCGGTGATTCGGTGATAGGTGGTTCGGTGATAGTGGTTCGGTGACTCGGTGATAGGTGGAGTGCGTTGGTCCCGTAGTAGAGGAGAGAGCTGGTTCGATGGGCATGGGATGGAGCCGGTCGAAACACACCCAACAATAACTTCAAAATCTTAACTTTGATTATTTAAAACAATCCTGTTATCAAACATAAATTTCAACACTTCGGGCTCAAGTTCGAAAATAATTCGTTTCCATAAATTCGAATTTCATTTTCTTAAAATCAAATCATTTAATTAAATTTCAAATCAATTTTTTTTTAAATCATTTAATTTAACCAATCTGGTATCCATATATAACTTTCTATCCTATGGCCAAGTGAATAATTATTTCGATTTAATTTCAAGGATGGATATATATCATTTCAATCCAAAATTAATGCCATATGTATATGTCATTTCAACCTATTTCTTAATTTATTCGAAATAATTCAATTTACAGTTTTATATACTGTAAATAAGTTTCAGGGTGATAACTGGATTTACCAAAATAAATAAACATTCAAATCATCCAAAATATCAACCAATAGCATCCATCACAATCAACATCCAAATCGGCTTACAACAATTTCATAGTTATCAATATCAGGTAATTTACTGGCAATTAAATTCCAATTTCAAATTTTAACTGTCAATTTTAATATCTACAGTCAATTCATATGTCAATTTCATTTTCAATTAACAGCCAATAAAATTAGGTAACTTCATGATTCAATTTTAACGAACATAAAAATATTATAGTACGTCGTGAGCGTTAAAAACACTCACCTTTTATTTGAAACCGAAATTTTTTTCCAGCTTCAAATAAATCTCAAACTAACTCCAAGAAGTAGCCTTTGTCGATACGAACCAATGCAATTTGTATCGTTTGATTTTGACCTAAAATGAGTAAGTTATCATATTTTTAAAATTACATGGTTTAAATAATATAAAAATTTTCTTAATGACATACTTAACAATTTTAATTACCCATTCAAATAATCATGCCGCTAACTCATCTTCCCCTTTCGATAACTCACCAGGCCACCCCCTTCAAAACATCACCACGGCCACCCCACACCACCAGAGACCGCCGCCCCCTCTCCCAAACATGCCCATGTCGAGATGAATCCATAACCATAAGCTTCGACACCTGAAACGCCGCTGTGGCCAAGAAAACCCAATTAAAAGTTTTCCGTTCAACCCCACATTGCCGCCGTCACCATCCACCATTCGCCACCATACCTTGGCCGAAGGTGCGCCTACCCTTCCCCTACATTTTCCCTTCATACACCGTTCCCCAAACTTCACCGAAACGCCGCAATCGCCCAAATCCTGGGGCGCCGTTCAACCTGAAACCGCCACCCATCCACCTCGTAGAAACCCATCTCCACCGTTCACTACATTCATCTCATCCACGCACACCGGACTCTAGTTGATGGCCTTGCCTGACTCGGTCTTGAGTGGCTCCAACCATCGTGAGCCGTAGGATTTTGGAGGGAGGAAGTTCGTTACAGGAAAGGAACATGTTTATTTTTTTTCTTCTAAGTCTTTAGTTTGCTATATCTTTTTCTTCTTTATTTATGTTTGAAAATTTTAAGAGGGGAAAAGAACATTGTTATAAGAGAAGGCTAGGTCCAATCATAGAGTAGGATGGCTGAAGCATATAGGTGCGGCTGAAAAGAAATAATATGGGCTGAAAGGAAAGAATGTAGGCTGCCTAGTCCCATCAATAAATTATTTTAAAAAGTCAAAATATCTAGCTATTGATTTCGAACCCCGATCGAGGCATGCTGCCAGGCGTTCATAATGTTGTACCCCTATTCTGAATGCAATGGAACAAGTCTTGAGTCCTAATTCGATCGTATGTGGAAGATAGCTTTTTGAACCCAATTATAATATTATATTTTCGATATTAATTTCAATGCGTTTCTATCCCAATGACCAAATGATAACGCTAACTTCTACGAAATTTGAAATCTGATAATGATACACTATTATGGATCTAATAAGACCGGTTTCATTGAAATCCGAGACTGTGCCTCAGAAGGATATTTTCAAATGTTAATTTAAACGAGTTATTTTCAAAATCGAGTAAACCTCTTATAAACCCAATTTAAAATTTTATCTACCTTCATTTTTTTATATAAATTTAATAGGCCTTTAAATTATTTTTATCTAGCTTAAAACTCAAGATTCCACTATTTAACCAATTTCAATTATTCAATTAAATTATCCAATAGATCGTTATATTTGAAATTCAAGTGATTAAATCTATAAAATTAACTTTTAAATATTTAAAACCACTTAAATATTTCAATTTCAAATAACCAAAATTCTGGGTCGTTACATATGTTGTAATAAATATATTTTCTCTGAACGTGATTTGCAAACAAAGGATTATGGAATGAATTGGAAATGTATTGATATGGAAATGTGATTTTGTTTGAAGTTTATTTTTTTTCCATATTTATGTGTTTCTGTGTATCAATGAATCTAACACCACCATATTTAGTCGCCGAGGATTAATAACTATGGATGACTACAGCATCCGTAGTAGTTAGTTTTGGGCATCCAAGTTAGGGGATGTTACAGTCCGACTTTGACATGGGATTATATGCGGCTAAAAGATGGGATAGAAAGGCTTAGGATGGAGGGCTAAGATGGAAGAGAATTGGTAAGAGATGATGTAGGATATTGATCCTAAAATAACTCCAAATTCTCCTCCATATAAGCATCTCTATCTCAACTATTTTAGAACTTTTTGGAAGCCTACATCGCAAGTAATTTTTAGCCGAACTGGACTCCTTCCATCCTCCATCAATTTAAGTGCAAATCAAATCAAATGAAGTGTGATTCGATAGTTGGTAGTCAACGGTGCAAGAACTAGCACTCTATTTGATTGGCAATCAATTCGAGGATCGGAACTCATCAGTTCATAGTGTACTTATAGGCTTTGGCTATATGGCATATTTTTGACATGTGTATAAACATTAATATATATATATATTGTTTACTTTATATATTTTATTATTAGTTAGGTGACGATTCCAACATATAAATATATTGCCACAATTTGGTTGGTTGTATGTGTGTATATATATATGTTTTATATTATATAAAAAAATTTCAGGTATATAACATATTTGAAGCATACTTAATAAAAAACATTTTTTTATTTTATGAAATTTAATATATATATATATATAAACTATTTATATTTATGTATATAGTTTATAATTTAAATATTACATCATACATATGTAAAATATTGAAATATAATTTTATACGCAAAATATAATAATTATAATACTTTCGGCAAAAACAAAAATTATATATATATTATTTAAAAAATACTTAAATTGATTAATCGTATAAATTAATTATATTAATATATATGTTATATATTATGTTTTATATTTTATAAAATTATACTATCAATTATCAAACTCTTGGCTGAAAATAAAAAAATAATTTTTTATTTTTAAATATTTAATTTAAAGACCGAGAATTTAAAATTAATTTTAAATTATAAAATTTATTTATTTTAAACTTTAAAATATACAAATTTTTAGTTCGGATATTGCTAAAAGTTTAAAATTTGAGATTTAAGTTACAATATATTTGTATTAAATTTTAATAAATATCCACATGGATATTTATATAAAATATATTTTAAAACTGAAAAATTAATTTTTCTTGAGTTATGCGTAAGATCTGGTGTATGTGTATTTTCAATATATATTGTATTTTGAGAAATATTCATTTATATATATTATATATATATGTATATTATTTATATATGTAAATGATTTTATATTTTACGTATATGAAAATAATAAGTTATTTATACATATATGAATGTATTTTTTTTTATTTTATTAAAAATGTTATAAAATTTAAATTATTACAAATGATTTATATATATATAGTATTAAATAGATAATGTTACTCTTTCATTCATGTATTTATACTAGTATATATAAATTTTTATATAAAATTATTTAAAAAAATACATTGTGTATATATATAATTGGAGCATTTTATATATAAATAAGATTAAAAAAACATACATTTGGATAATATATTTGTATATTGGGTAAGCTAACATGCTCGTTGCATTGTAATCCCAGCATCTATATATGGACATGTCATACCTTACATGGATTGATATGATACATATGCGCACACACACACACACAAATATATATATATATATATATATATGTATGTATGTATGTATGTATGTGTGTGTGTGTGTGATACACGTATATATATAATATGACATAAATTTAAATAACACAATATCATTTTATAAATTCAAATAAAATATAGATTTTCTTTAAAAGAAATTTAGAAATTTTCTAAATAAATTAGACTTTATAGGCTCGATAAAGATCCAAAATGGTAAAAAATTTGAAACTCATCCATTTCTTCCATTGCGGGCGGGCCCAGTTCCAACAATGGCAATAGAGCAAAATAACATATGTCATCTAAATTAGTCATATTCTGGTCAACTTATTAAAGCCTACCATATAGTAAGGTGTTTAGAAAAGTAGTGTTTAAGGTTGGGTTTGGATAATCAAGTATTCCACACTATTTGGCTACTGGCCTGGTCCGAAATGATGAGGTAAGCCTAAAAAGTTATCAGTTAATAGAAAAATGCACAATTTGAATTGGGCCTTGGGCTAGTTTCAAAACTGTTTTGAAATTAAAAATAAAAGTTTTAAATTTAAAAGTTAAATCTAAAATAAGAAAAATATTATAATGTTATAATATAGATTTTCAAATTGTTTTGAGAAAAAAAATTAAAAGATTTTAAATTTTAAATTAAATTTAAAATAAGATATAGATATATTTTAAAAGCTATAATATAAAAAAATTCAAAATGTTTGAAAAATAATATAAATCAATTTCAAAATTTTAAATTTATTAATAAGATATAAAAATAAATAATTTAATTAAATAAGTTAATTAATGAAAAAAATATATATGTATTATATATTTTGATATAAGTTATGATATTTTAAAATGTTTAAGGTATTATAAGTAAGTATCTATATAATATGATTTTTCAAAATTAATATAATTTAATCAATTTAATTAATTAAAATTTAATTAATAAATTAAAATACACATATATAAGATATATGTGTGTTACTATAAAGGTAATAGTATATATATTAAATATAATATGTTATAATCGAATAACAAAATAATTAATTACAGTGTTAATTAATTATATTAAATAAGATTTAATCAACATAATATTGTATAAGATATGAAATATAAAACTTATATAATAATAAAACTTATATAATATAAATATATAATAAAATATGGAACAATTAGAAACCCAAAATAGACTTAAGGGATAATACATATGTATAGTACGTATACCATGATTTCAGATGTGTCTGACACTTGAATCGCGAGGATATTTTATAAGAAATACATTATTTCATAAGTTAATATCACTATATATAATATATTGAAGATAATGAACCTTTAATATAACGTTGTCCTCTATCATTTATGTATTAACAGATTACTTGCATACTCTTTAGTTATTGAGCTTTCCTCAAGCTAGGAATGTTATATGTAGTTCTATTAATATATTGAATAGACGGGGTAAGATAACTACACATATTTGTTTGGCTTGCCTCAAGGTGTGTGCATTATACGTAGGTCATCACGAAATGATAGGTCTGAGTGAATAGTTCCACTTTACTTATTGAGCTTTCCTCAAGGTAAGTGGTATTAGGACAAGGCATACGAGACCTAACACCCACCGGTGAAGTTGAAATACCTATATGTTCGACTTATGGTTTGGAGAAACATAAAAGACTAGTGACGGCTTTATTATAAAAATAAAACGATAACATTTAACCTTTCTAATACTGTATGAACATATGTTATATAATGTTATTGTAGTCTACATTGAAAATTTTGTGCATTTAATATGATTTGTTACCACTAAAATTCCTTTCGACCTAGTCGAAACCAATTTGAGTAAGAAGACAAAGAAGAATAGGAAGAAAAGGCTCCACCTAGATCTTTCGAAGGAGTCAAAGGGATCCTACAGCCAAAGTCCAAAAGCTTCAGAACCTTTTGAAGGGGTAGAAAGGATGCTACACTCAAGGTCTAGAAGATTCTCAACCATTCGAAGCGGTCGAAAGCACCCTTCCGCTTCAATGACCACCTTTCGGAGCAGATGATTCCATATGCACGAAGACCTTTCGAATGAGTCAAAGCAACTTCTTTCAAAGACAAAGGAGGATAACTCTTCACATATGCGCCAAACCTTTTGAAACCAAAGGTTTTGCCATCACTCAAACCACTTGGAAGCATGTATTGGCTTGAATAAACCTTTCGAAAGCTAAATAAAGCCTTTTGAACCGGTCAAAGCCATTATTATCCAGGGAGGTTCAGCATCAAGTCACTAGTAATAGTTCAGAAGCAACTCAGAGCATCGAAACCATCAGCATTTCAACACCTTCGAAACCACTGAACAAAGCCTATCGACAAAGTCAAAAGCTCTTACAAATCAACATAGAGGATAAAAGTGTAACCGTTCCTTTCAACAAAGGCAGAAGCACACTAGAGTCAATATGGCAGCCACCTTTTGACCAGGTCGAAAACAATGGGGTCGAAAGCTGCTGACCTGCATCTATAAATAAGACCCAAGTGGTCTTGTTTTGGGGATCGGAACTCAATCATTCTGTACTTGTATTTTCTTAATTCTAAAAGCTGTAAACCCTAATTTTGTAAATTGAATTGGGGAAATTGAGCAATAAAGGCTTCTTTGAGTTGAGGAAGGGAAGATCTCTTAGCTCTTTTTTACTTAGTTGATTCAAAGTTTTATAATTATCAGAACTAATCGTGTTTTTCAGGTATCAACCAAGTCGAAAGGGCTCTTCCGACTTAATCAAAATTCCTACATATTCAAGTAACTCCAATCAACGATCCTAAGCAACCTTTTTCTGGACTTCAACTTTCGACAAGGTTGAAACCCAACCTTAATCTACTTTAACCTTTTACACCCAATCAAATACAAGGAATCTAAGGCTCTAGCTTTTGAAAAGGTTGAAACCCCTTCCCAGCTGAATTCACCTTTGTTACCGAAACCGAAACCAAAGTCATCAAATAACATAGCCATCGACAGGGTCAAAACCCATTAAGTCAAACTATACCTTGAGACTCATAGAATCGTCCGTTTGAGTTTCGCAACTGCTTCGAAAGGAAGGCTTTCGAAGGGTAAAACCATATTATCTCAGCAACCTAGAGGGGCTGTTAAGAAAGGAAATTGGCCGTTTCGACTGGGTCGAAAGGTGGATAGAAGAAAGTCTTCACTAAATCATCCTATTCGGAAGGACAATCAAAGAGAATACACACTCACCAATCTTTTCAGTTGAATTAAAGGAGACCAAAAGAGACCAATCTCTTTCTTCAACTTTACTTTAGGGTTTGACAAGATCTCTTGTTAACATTTTGGCGCTAGAAGGAGGGCTCGAACCTCCACCTTGATTGAACAACCAAAACCACTTGTCTCTAACCTAACCCAACTCAATTTCAAGCTTATCTACTTTGGTATAACACCATCATGGCTAGAAGAATCAAAAGATCCGAGTAAGGATCACCCGAACCACATTTGATAGGATTCTCCCCAAGAACCATCAAAGATTCCAACCAATATGAAGAGCAAAGGCTAAGATTAGAAACTCTAAGGATTACAAACAAGAAAAAAGCGGAATCATATGATCCGGAGAAATGGAGCTTAAACCCTTTTCATATTGGCCCCACCCCTATTTTTGTCTTAGGAAAAAGGAAAAGTGGAAGTGACAATTTGTTTAGTCAAATAAGGAAAACTATTCAACATTATTCCAAAGGCACAATCTTTGAAGAAGAGATAATGGCTGATTATAATGCCTTTGTACATAAATGGCAACGAGCTGCAATAGAAACATTTCCAACATAAGAACTCCAAAGGGTATTGAAAAGAAGAGCAATCGAAGAATGTGAAACAACAAGGCCAAGAAATAAGAGATCAAAAAGCCATCCTCAAGAGACAAGTTTCAAGTCTAGAATTCCTAAAGAATGCAACTTAACAACATTCATAGAGAATGTCTACTTGTTAACCAAGGATGAGCTCAATTATTGGCCATCGCATAAAAAGAAGCCAAAATATGAAAGGAATCTAGGGGGATCCTACTGCCATTATCACATGATGAATGGACATAAGACTAATCATTGCAGGGCCCTAGAGGAGATGATAATCAACTTCTTTCGTCAAGGAAAGATTAACGAATTTGTAATGAAATATTGAATGAGATCAATAAAGAGCTATTTTTCTAAAGAGAATCTACATGGATGGGAGTGAAATGCTCCTCTTATTTGGACACTACCTAAGACGGTAGAAAGCCTCTGTCCACGCCGAGTTCGCCAGGGCAGAGCACCTCCTGGAGGGAGGGCGGAGTAAGCCTTTAACCGTACCACATTATGGCCTGGTTAAAGCACTGGACAAGCCCTTGGTCGTGCCTCTAGTCGAGTCAAGGCACCTCCTAGAGGGAGGATGGAGTAAGCCTTTATCCGCGCCACACAATGGCTAGGTTAAAGCACCGAATGAGCCCATGTCTACGCCACGCTATGGCCAGGGCAGGGCGCCTCCTGGAGGGAGGTCGGAGTAAGACTTTATCTGCGCCACGCTATGGCCAGGTTAAAGCACCGAACAAGCCCTTGGCCGCACCTCTGGCCAATTCAAGGCGCTTCCTGGAGGGAGGTTGGGTAAGTCCTTGGTTCCAGCCCCTAAGATGAGCTAACCAAGAGTACCAAACAACAATGGACTAAAATGTCCAAGCCCAAGAAGAGGCTCACCAAATAATGGACTAAGATGTCCAAGTCCAAGAAGAGGCTCATCAAATAATGGACTAAGATGTCCAAGTCCAAGAAGAGGCTCATAAAATAATGGACTAAGATGTCCAAACCTGAGAAGCGGTATATCTCCAATGGACTAAGATGTCCAGGCTCAAGAAGTTTCACATCAGGTTATGGACTAAGACGTCAAAGCTTGAAAAGCAGTCAATCAGATTACTACTATATACAAGGCCTAATGGGTTTATGGATGTCAAAGAAGACAAAATCTAAGGGGTAAAGCAGAAATCTATCTATTAATACCCGAATTTGGGTTTTTGGTCTTTATCCATCATTTACGGTCTTTATTATACCCGAATCTATGTTTCGAGACTATTACTTAAAAATGACCTAATCTAGGCTTGAGATTTTCTTATGGATTTCTGATTATCCACTACTAATGCCCGAGTCTGGTCAAAGACTTTTCTCAAGAAGATTATTATTATGAGTTTCCGTTAATACCTGAATTTGGGTTTTGGACTTATAAGTTTTCAAATTTCACTAACCCCCGAGTATGGGTCATTGGATTTCTATTACAAATATTCAGATAATGATTTCTGGATCTTTTTCATATTTAGCTCTTTATTAACTATCTCCAGAGGCTGACTCTCTAATATTTAAACCCCTGTTTCGGGACAGGGGTTTCTACCGACAAACTTTGGATATTTCAGCAATATGGTTAAATTTTCTTATCATGACCCAAAATTGGATTTAGACATTTGATTAAATATAAACTACTTTACATATGATTAACATGATGATTTGTTAATCTTCAAAAATGATATGCATAACCTTACACACAAATTTCAAGCTGACAATAAGAAATGTTGTTCGCTTCATACTTTTCAGGGAGATCAAAACAACAAAGAAGAATGAAAGATTCAGCAAACATAGAAGTTAAAGTTAAGCCATCGAACAAGCATTTTAGAAATAACACTACAAGAAAGAATCACAAATCAGGTGATATTTATAAAGTTTATATGATTTTATAACTTATGAAACTATTCACAAATATACAGAATAGGTATATACATTTCATGAATACAAATCTATCATAAATCTTAAGCAGCCTTGTTCAGGTTCTCAACAATTGAAGGATCAACTGTGTGACGGATTCCAATGCAGAGGACCTCTTTGAGTTTCTTTTATTTCTTCCTTATCCTATCTGCATCATTAATTGCATCGATATTAGTCTTCAAAGCACGA
This sequence comes from Allium fistulosum, assembly GCA_030737815.1. Classification (NCBI taxonomy): domain Eukaryota; kingdom Viridiplantae; phylum Streptophyta; class Magnoliopsida; order Asparagales; family Amaryllidaceae; genus Allium; species Allium fistulosum. The sequence goes on from CM060902.1 coordinate 246,467,740, forward strand.
TTGAAAGCTCTGTTTGCACCCTTAAGGGTTTTATTTTCCTTTCTAATTCAGCGATGCATTTCTAAAGGAAGTAGTTGCCGCGTTCAAGTTCCTGAATTCTGGCGGCATGCTCATTTATGCTTTGCGAATATTTCACTCTTTGTTGTTCATTGAAGTACTTAGCCACTTCATATTTAACCTTTCTACACCATTCGCCCACTACCCTCTGATCTAAGCTAGAAGGGGGACTGTTCATCGTGGGGTATTTCTGAGCAACGAGGGAAGTCAACGTTGTGGATTTGGCGACAGGAGTAGCGCGGGGAGCCGATAAATAAACACTTGAAATGTTATCCCCTATAATATATTCCAGCGACTCAATTGAGCTTGGTTATCCTTCAATTTCAGCTCCAAATAACATATTTGTTGGAGAAGTTCTAACATCTTATGGTCGAAATTGATTGAATCGACTTAACTTGTCATTTCAGTGCGAAAATTGTTTCATCTTTACTTTTGACATCAGCCTCTAAATTGGCAATTGATCTTTAAGATTGCTAGCAATGGTTTTCTGAAGTAAGTATCTTTTGTGCCATCTTAAGGCTTCGTCATTGTCGTGAAAGCGGGCGAGTAAGGTATCTTCGAGGAGTTTACTCCTTTCAAGTTCTGTTAGATGCTAATCTCTAAGATTGGTAAAGTGTGACGCTGAATCGAGTGAGAGAGGAGCTGCTGATAACTGTAACTCCTATTAAATAAATAAAAAACAAAATGGAGTCAAAACCAGAATGATAAATCTCTTTATTATTACGATAAAAAAATTACAATTCGAATGATAGTGAAACTAAAAGATACAATAAACACTTGTCTTATATTTAAAGATAAGAAGCAGCATCTCTAACTTTATTTAATGAATTGGCAGAAAGAATAATTGTTGAGTCAAAAGGAGTGTTTAGTCCCTCTGGAGTAGTCATTGGAGGAAATTTGCTATAGTCCAACTCCCCAGCTGGAGGACTATCGCGACCACAAATTAGTTTCGTATGATATGTTCTGATCTCCTTAAGAAGCTTTTCTTTCTCATCACCGAGGAAATTAAAGCGGAGACGAGGATGTTCCAAGTAAAGTTTTTGAAAAACTCTAAGAAAACAGTATCTTGCTAGTTTTGAAGATTTTAAAATTAATGCCTTTTCAAGATATAATCTTCTCAATTTAACATGCTAACTTAAGTGGTCTCTAGAAAGAAGATGGCCTGAGGAACAGTCACTCTGTGATAATATAATAAAATGTGGCTAAACATAAAAAGCAAGACTAAAACGAATATTCACAAATCAATTTATTATTACATGTTTACAATCATTCATCTGGTTCACACAAGATTGACTTAATAAATAATTCAAAAACAAGTTATTCTTATAATACTTAAGTTTTTCAAGAGGTAGATCTTGGGGAATGGATCTGACCCGTGGTGAATTCCAACAAGCTCCACGATGCGGGTTAGATCCGAATTCAGCCAAGTATCTTTTATGTAAGCGCCTAAGTAGACCCCCACTAAATTCATCTAAATATGAAATGTCAACGATAGGTTGTCTACAATAGACCTTATATAAGAAATTAACTTAAATGTCTCTCTCCTCAATCAACATCCAAAATAAGGTTATTAACTCCCGTTTTTCTTTCAAGAGAGCGTCATAGCGAAGGCGCGCTCACCATAGCCAAAGGCAGCTTCTTGACACTTAAAAGATGCTAACACTACTGCGCTTCTATTAAGTCTATCATATTTGTCGAAAAGTATGTTGTGCTCCCTCAACTGCTTGTCTAACTCCCTATATAACTTATTTACCTCTGCTTGTTTCCTTTCAAGCTTGGTCTTATAGGGATGAACAGTTTTCTTCCTTATCTAAATAAAAGATTTACACTATTATTGTCTTCGAAGTGAAAGATGTTTAAACAGAGAATCCCATACCTGAGATATTAGGATTGATGCTTGGGAAGCTTGTTCCTTCTCCTTCGGCGCTTCATCATCAACAAAAGCAGGATCTTCTTGAGGGGCAGAAAGTGCGATAGATTCAGGCGGGATTGCTTTGTGAGGAGATGAATCTTTCTTAGAAGCTCTTGTATTGTCATCCCCATCTTTGTCATAAGACTCGATATGGCTCTCTCCATCACTACCTAAACCTTGACCGTCGTTGGTGTTATCATCATTATCATCGTTGTCATCATCATTATCATCACCATCGCCCCCGCCCTCTTCTTTGATGGAATCATCTTTGTCGCCTTCATCTTCTAAGTCATATTCGATTTCGAAGGAAGGGACTTCAAAAGAAAGAATCTTAGAGGTGTCAATCTCCTCCTTTTCATCAGCCTCAATTCCTTGCTTCATTTGATTAATCTTGCCCATAACACTATCAACAAGGGCATAGTCGAGTGAAGGAAAGCTTAGCTCAGGGCATTTGTCGATGTTGTCAGCGTAAACAAGCATTAGAGCATCTTCGAAAGAGTTCTTCATGATCTCATCAAGTGTGGTATAGAGAAACTAAGACACCCGTTGTTTCGCGTCTAAGATAGTATCGACTGCCAGTTTCAGAGAAGCCTTGTTTTTCTTCAACTTTTCCTTCAAAGAGGAATTCTTTGTCGCCATTCAAACCTTCTCCTTGTTGGATTCTTTCATGGTCATTTGCATTGCAAAGTTTTCGTCGTCGAGGAGTTTTCGGGCTTTTCTTTCCTTTAAAATAGTTGATTCCGACTGGGCGAGAGAAGTTCTCAATCGCTCTAGTTCGTACGTAGCTTCTTCTTTTTCTGTTGACAAGGAAGAAACTTGATTCTTTAAAGCAGAAATTTCCTCCTGAAACTTGGAGAATTCAGTAGAGGATTTGGATGTCTCCTCGTGCAAAGATAACCAACTCTTGGAAATCTATAAGGAAAAGTACAACATAAGTCAGAAACTCAAAAAGGAACAGGCACAGAAAAGTTAAGTGAAGAAAAACTTACTAAGAGTTGCTATTTTATCAGAGAATGATAGTGACCCGCCAAGTTAGAAACGGAGGAAGGCGGGTGGATGGGGAAAAGGATTCAGAGTTTAAGATAGACTAGATTATCTCTTCAAAATTAATGGAAGGAGAAGGGGATGATGCCCTAGGTGGAATGTGCTTTTGAGAAGGGGTTATATCCAAAGCTTTTCACATCTACTCAAGTGCACCTGGAGAGCTTGAAATAGTGATGCGAGAGAAAGGATCAACTATAGAGGGAGTCTTCTTAGATTGGTCGTGAGAAGCTTCAACAATCAGATTTTCCAAAGCTTTATCAAAAGTTAAAGACTCCTCCTCCTCAGAATCAGGAACTTCGACAACTTTAGCTACTTTTAGAGGTGGCTCCACCACAGTTGATTTCTCCAACTTTCTTTTAACGGCCATCTTAGTCCTAGCAAGAGATTAAGGAAAAGATGGCGCATGGGAAGTCACAGGAGGAGGAGCTGGACCACCAGTAGGTTTTTCAACCTGGGGAGAAGTTGTAGAGAATTCAAGCAGATTGTAAGATTAGTAGAGTAATTTGGAAAACAACATAGAAATGGAAAACAAATGCCGCGTCTATAACACTACCAGAGTGGTCAGAGAAGATGGGTGACATAAGTGAAAAGTTTGCAGGATCTTCTAGGGAAAGGAAGCATTTGCTTTTTGACGTATGTTGGATCAGGGGAGGTTGTCCCAGAATCCTCTGACCAGAAGGGTGGAGAGAGAGCTTCCTCAAATTCGAGGGGTTCAGTAGCTTCAATCGACTTCTGATCCTACCGGAAGCTACAATTAAAGACTCCACTGTTCTCTTATCTACCTCATTCAGTTCTTTAGCAGGAGCACCTGACATAAGGCAAGAATCAGAAAAGAAAAATAACTAAATGGAAAGAAAATAATGAAATCCGAGCTTACAAGGAGTAGAGAAAGTCCCACTGATATTTGGGAAGCATTTGACGAAGAAGAACTGGTTCTCCTAGTCCCTAAACTTGTTAACTCCATCATATATCAGTTTCTTCGGAGGGTTCGCTCTAAATATTTGGTGGTTAAGATTGCTAAGCTTGACTAATCGGATGAGGTGGTTTAACACTTTAGCATTTAGAGAAGGGAAGCTGGATTCTAGAGCCATCAACTCCAAAGATAGGAAATAGGTGTATACATTCGGAGACAGCTGGATTAGAGCGATTCCGAGATAAGAAAGGAACCTATATAAGAAGTTCGAGAATGGAAGAAACCCTCCATGCCATATGTGTATAGTGGTGTATGCAAAGAACCCTTCAAGAGGGCTGCTGACGGTGTCAGTTTCTATAGGTGGAATGGCTTCCACTCCGGTGATTCCATAGTCGTTGAGAATGGAATCCACTTCGTCTTATGTAGATATCAAAGAACGCTTTAAAGTGGCTTCGACCTTCTTTGGAGAGCTCATGGTTCTGCCAGGTGAAAACGTTTTAGTTAGAATTTTCAGACCATTATGAAGCTAACATTCTTTCAATAATTAGTAAAAACCTATTGTAGCAGCTTAAACATAAAATTAAACATGAAACTTCAAATTCTTGGAAGAATGAAGGAGATAAAAATCAGAGATATAGAGCTTTCAACAGAGTCGAAAGGGAAAGAAAAAATTAACATTTAACAAACACCTCTCGACAATGTTGAAAGCCTAGATATGAACATCCACAGAGCTTTCGACAAGGTCGAAAGGGAGGGTTGATGTATATGACTAATTGGCACTTTTCAACAATGCCGAAAGCTCAATAGAATCCATGTTATTAAAAGGGAATAACTAAAACCAACTTTAAAATTTGAATGACGTAGACACTACCAATGTTCAACAAACAAAAAACCCTTCAACACTGTCGAAACCTACAATCCTAAGTTGTTATAAGGGAATATGAATGCTGTCGAAACCTTAAATACCCATTGAGTCGAAAGGTTCTAAGTTAAAATCATATTGATAAAAATAAAAGAACTTAGAACGTTTCGACATTATTGGATAAAGGTGAATATAAGGTTGTGACTCATTAGTTATAAAAGGTTTCAATAGGGTCGAAACGACATCATGGTTTCGAAAGCATACTAAAAAAAATATTTCAGTCAACACAATAGGTTTCGACTAGATCGAAACGTTTTGCTTTCGAGAGGGATGACTGCATGCTACTTTACTATGTAATCTTTCGACAAGGTCAGTCAAATTAGCGCTTCAATACCTTTCGACCCCATCGAAAGAGGCTAAGAAAGCAAAACAAAAGTTGCCACCTTAATCCCTTTCGAAGGGGTAGAAAGGTAATTTTTTAGCGCCAATTTTTTAATCTGTACAATTCAAAGCTTCCGGGCGAAGAAAACTAGAAATCCTTTCTTCCCAAAGCCCGATTTCAACCCAGGATTTCAAAAAATTAATAAACAAATGAATCAAAAAGCAAATCAACTATTTGAAAATCACTAAGAAAAAAGTTTAAATCTTCTAAAAAGGCAATAACTATAGAATCAGAAATTGGGTTTAAAATGAAAGTTAGCAAAAAGGAGAAAATCTAATCGGACAATAAAATCAAATTAAAGAGCACTTCCAGTTAAGTTAAAACTAGAACAATTTTCAGTAAATCAAATCGAAAATTGAAATCTCGATTGTGGGATTTGAGAAGTTAAAATCCATCGTGAAATAAAATGATAAAGAGAAATTTCAAGGGCGAAATAAATAAAACTTGGATCTGGATTTGTAGTGAAAGAAAATGAGAATTTTCTGGAGGTTTAAAGTTTTTTATTTTTCTCTAAGATTAATCTCGTTTGCAGGTAAGTGAAAAGGAAGAAGAAGAAGACGTAATTTATAAGAAAAGTCAGAAATAGTGGCAAGCCATTCGATCAGATTTAAATGAACGGTCCAGATTCACACGGGAATGCCAAAAGGCGGGATGATTCTTGGTTTTGACATGATTGACTTGGAAAGTCAAGAGAATCCCTTCGCAAGAGGGTGGCAAATGTTACTACTAAAATTCCTTTTGACCAAGTCAAAACCAGTTTGAGAAAGAAGACAAAGAAGAACAAGAGGAAAAGGTTCCAGCTAGACCTTTCAAAGGAGTTGAAGGAATGCTATAGCCAAAGTCCAAAAGCTTTAGAACCTTTCGAAGGAGTCAAAAGGATGCTACAGTCAAGGTCCAGAAGATTCTCAACCTTTCGAAGGGGTCGAAAGCACCCTTCCGCTTCAGTGACCACCTTTCGAAGCAGATGATTCCATATGCATGAAGACCTTTCAAATGAGTCAAAGCAACTCCTTTCGAAGATAAAGGAGGATAACTCTTCACATATGTGCCAAACCTTTCGAAACCAAATGTTTCGCCTTCACTCAAACCACTCGAAAGCATGTATTGGCCTGAACAACCCTTTCGAAAGCAAAACTAAGCCTTTCGAACCAGTCAAAGCCGTTGTTATCCAGGGAGGTTCCGCATCAAGTCACTGGCAAGAGTTCAGAAGCAACTCATAGCATCGAAACCATCAGCATTTCAAAACTTTCGAAACCATTGAATAAGCCTATCGACAGAGTCGAAAGCTCTTACAAATTAACATAGAGAAGAAAAGTGTAACCATTCCTTTCGAAAAGGCAGAAGCATACTAGAGTCAATACGGCAGCCACTTTTCGACCAGGTCAAAAGCATTGGGGTCGAAAGGTGCTAACCCGCATCTATAAATAAGACCCAAGGGGTCTGGTTTTGGGGATCGGAACTCAATCATTCTGTAATGGTATTTTCTTAATTCTAAAAGCTGTAAACCCAAATTTTGTAATTTGAATTGGGGAAATTGAGTAATAAAGACTTCTTTGAATTAAGGAAGGGAAGATCTTTGAGCTCTTGTTTACTTAGTTGATTCAAAGTTTTATTATCAGAACTAATCGTGTTTTTCCAGGTATCGACCATGTCGAAAGGTCTCTTCCGACTTAATCGACACTCCTGCATGTTCAAGTAACTACAATCAAAGATCCCATGAAACCTTTTTCTGGACTTCTACTTTCGACAAGGTTGAAACCCAACCTTAATCTACTTTAACCTTTTACACCCAATCCAAACACAAGGAATCTAATGCTCTAGCTTTCGACAAGGTTGAAACCCCTTCCAAGCTTAATTCACCTTTGTTACCAAAACCAAAACAAAAGCCATCAAATAACATAGCCATCGATAGGGTCGAAACCCACGAAGTCAAACTATACCCTAAGACTCATAGAATCATCCATTTGAGTTTCGCAATTACTTCGAAAGGAAGGCTTTTGAAGGAGAAAAGCATATTATCTCAGCAACCTCGAGGGTCTGTTAAGAAAGGAAATTGGCCGTTTTGACTGGGTCAAAAGGTGGATAGAAGAAAACCTTCACTAAATCATCTTATTCAAAAGGGCAATCAAAGATAATACACACTGACCAATCTTTTCGATTTAATTAAAGGAGACCAAAAGAGACCAATCTCTTTCTTCAACTTTACTTTGAGGTGTTGACAAGATATCTTGTTAACATGATTGATAAAATGTTTATAAATTATGATATACAAATGAATTGAATTAAAGATTGACAGATAGAAATATAATATATAATTACTAATAAATGCTTATTGCATGTTAACGTTTCAACACCCGTGCAAGCGTCTAATTCTACAACTACTAAATATGTTTGTAATTTGGTCGCTTATATGTTTATTTAGTCGAGACCGTGTTTGCATTCTATGAGTACCAAACTCAAAAGTAGTACAATACTATGGATATTATACCATATACAATCGCATATAAATATTCTATAGTGAATGTTCACACTTTGTAATGTACTATATTTCAATGAAATTAGTTCATTTGAAATAAGCAAATAAACCATATTGTGAGATCGAGTATTCAATTTGATTGATTACAATAAAGTTCATATTATATTAAATGTAACACAAGACTAAAACTATAGTATTGATCTAAGAACTCGATCATTGAAATGTCAGTTTAATCAGTTAACGTAAGGTGCATCATATTTGATGTCCTTAATTGTTAAGGATAATCAAATTCATTTGTGTAAAGAGTTCATTATGATATTATAGTAAGGGATTCTTTTTGAGTAGTTCGACCATTTAGAAAGAATAACGTATGTAGAAAAGTAGATGTGGTTTAAGGTACAATTAGGATGAATAGAGTGAAAAGTCACTTCTGCTTCATAATGAAACGTCAAAAACAAGAATTGTAATAATAATTATTGATACTTAATATTGGAATAAGAAATATAATTTCTTTTCCAAAATGTATTTTCATATAGAAAATTATTTTCTATGAGATTTATTTCTTTGAGTTCAAGATATTTGATCAAAGAATTCTTCATTATAAACTAGTTGTAGTATATGAAATACATAATCTATATTAAGTTAATGATGGACTTCAAAATTCAGTACATATATAGTAACAGCGGGAATAATGGGAGAATGCCATGTAACACTTATCGATTGCATCAAGTTATGAAAATTGTTTTCGTAAAACGTAACACACAATATTTATGAAATAATGACTACTTGTCGGGGTCGACGTGGTTATATTTTAATGCGAATTTATTAATATTCATTATGAATAAACTATAATGTGGTATTTTTTTTCATAAAAAAAGTGGTGCATTGGAAAATATTAAAGTTAAATCATATGATACTAGTTAATTATGTCCTAAACAATTAAGGGCAATGATCCCATTTAGTGGGAGCGTCATAAGAGTTGGTGAACTGTTCAGATTAATGCATATAAATGAATGCAACCGTAAGTACATAAATATTAAAACGGTTCCACATACTTCACCATATTTCACCTAGGAGTTATCACATACATGTATATGTGCATTTGATATGCATGTATAAGTTCGTGATAAGCTTGTAGAATATGAAACAGAATTAAATAACATGCAACACAAATGATTCAAGTCAATCGAATGAGTGAGTATATTGGAAAGAGTTCTGTATGTACCTAATATGAATAAAGATTCAATCTCAAATATCACTCCTCCATATGGTACATAATGATGTATCGATAAGAAGTAATCGAACTTTGTTGAATAAAGTATGATTAATTGTGAGTGAAGTTCAATTAAACTCTTTCTATAAAGTGTGTACTTAAGAGTAGCACACAGGGTTAAAATTAATATCATCCAAATAATAGTTTACAAAACCATACAAGATAAGTGTTTATAAGAAACCACTTCATATCCTAAGGCAAGGAGTTGGCAGGTTGTGCGAGTCGAAAGACTGCACGTAAAGAGAATTTTAGGGATGACCATAACTAGATGACTAATTTATGTTATGAACATAAATAAATTGTGAACTAATGAAAAATCAATTTTATGTAAGGCAATTCGTAGAATGCTTATGAATGCCCATTCTGTTGCACTAAGAAACAACCGTCGTTTCAAGAAATACCAACTTCATAACGAAGGAATTTATTTAAGAAATTATCGATATAAAATGAATTTGGATACAATACAATGATAAAACTAATTACAAAGGTTGAAATAAAATGGACTGAACCTAAATGAACACAAATATATTAGAACGTTTAATGAGTATTCTTGTACACTAAAGAGAAACTGTGAATTACTTGTCAATGTCAAAAATAAATAATCCTCGATTATTTAATTAAACCATTGAGAATATTGACTCTATGATATGGTGCAACATGCTAGTCCGAAATTGATTCCAAGTACATTATCAAAGTAGCATTTTGATAGTTGTATCAAGATATGATCCATTGGCTGCAAATATGTTTTTATGAGAAAGACAAATGTAGTTGGAATATAATAAGCCACATTGATAAGAATATTATCGTGAATTTCAATTACTGAAATTAGCGTAACAGGTTCACCATTCGATGTATTCAAGTTGGTTCGAATTTTACTCATATAATTATTGCCTAATATGACTTTATATTTTAGTGTATATGCGTTGATGCAGAAAGTTTTGAATATAGATTTAGACTAGTTTGTTTGCACATTACAACCAAAGTGTCTCGAATTTAGTGGGAGCGATATTGATTTTGTGGGTTTTTGGATATGATTCAAGAATGTATACAAAAGTATCATTCTAAAAAGCATCAAAATCGAACAAGTGTTTTGATATATGTATCAAATAGTTTGATTATTGGTCAAAATGCAGAGGAAGTGTGTATTTATAAGAAAGAACGTTAAAAGGCACATAGATATTTCTAGATCATAAGTAAACAACATACCGTTGATTGTTAGCGATATACTTATGTTATAATAAGTTTTAGTTGTTTTAATACTCGATGTTGGATTTGTATATAATGTCTTTATAGTAAGTATAAAAGATATTAGGAATGTCCTAAAATGATATGCAAGGATACCTTATTAAAATGTTTAATACAAAACATGTAAGATGGATTCTTTATGCATTAGCAATAGGAATTATCATACATGTTAGGTTGTCTACGATGTCGTGATTTGTTTATGTATTTGATACATGAAGCAAATATCAAATCCAAATTGATATCACTAAATGGTTGTTTGAGATGTTCTCGTGTATTTATGAAATACTAGAGAATTGTTTTAAAAACAATGAACTACTTATGAAGGAATATTCGAACTCAAACTTTATGAGTGGTATTGAGTATAATATGTCAATAATAAATTCAAGTTAAGAATCTTTAAGTTGGAAATGTTCCAATTAGAAAAGATTGTGGGTGATTCAATGAAAATGTTAAGTACATTGACTTGAATAGCGCCATAATAAAAGTGTATATATAATAATTGCACAAATTTATTACCGAGTCGAGATTCCAAATGTTGAGAATCTCATAACATTTTTATATGATAACAATGTCACGATATAGTTCATAACAAAACTTAGAATTTATTAGATGTCAAGAGACATACTTTGAATTGTTCCACATTATAAAACAGTTTATCAGCATTAGGGAGAGTTGACTGATAGAGTAGATAATTAAAACATAATAGCATACCCATTCACCGAGGGACTGACCCAATTGGTTTTGCGAAAACCTATTATAGAAGTTGGAATATGATTCCATAATTTACCCCAAATACAAGTGGGAGATTGATAGTGTTAGGGGTATGCCCAATGGGTGATTATGTAATTAGTTACATATATCTAACTCGATAACCAATGTTGTTCAAAATAAAAAGTGTTTTTTTCTATTATATACTTGATATAATATGTTATATTAATTAATTAATTTAGGTAAAAGTATATTTAATAGAAAGTCCATAAATGGTATGTTTTGTGATAGTAAGTTACAAAGTGTTGTAACTGTGATTAATTTATCACAATGAAAATAAATATACCTTTTAAGTATTCCTAGTTAAGATGTATTGAGATCGAATATTGATACATCCGTTGAGACTAGAGTACGTAAGTGTAACATCCCCTACCTTGAGGCTCGAAGGTAAGCTCTACAGATGTTGCAGTCATCCATAGTAATAACTTCTTGTGATAAAATACAGTAATTTGAATAGTATCCATAATTTCAGAAGCACATGAATATTATATAAAAATCAACATAGATTTAAAACAACTTTTTTTTATTACATTTCAAATCAATATTTCATATTCAATTACATAATCCCAAAATGTTTCCCAGGTTTTGACCAAATATAATTATTACAAATTATGCCAAGAGCGACATATGAATATGCCCCCTTCGATGATCAGAGTACTAAATAGACATATTAGTTTTAAATACATCATAACGGAAATAAAAACTAACTACACTTATATAGCTAAGTTTGCCTCCTGCCCGTCTTTGGAAGCTTATTCGTCCAACCTACTAAACCAGAAAAACCTTAACTCTCAATCTACTCGAATTATTTTGAGCACCTGAGAGTTTAAGAGGAAAACATAAACTTCGAGTCAGGCATAAAGCCTGGTGTGAATAATACTATTACATCTTGGTTTCTTAATATTAAGTTAGACCACTCCGCTTAGTGGAACGGGTTTCTCCTCACTAATATCCCTTTTAAAACATATCTTTTGCAAATCAGAATCCTGCAATCAAACTGATTAAAGCAATAATAGCAATATCATATATGCACATAAATCAGGTAATCAATGGATTATCTGTCCGAACTATGTAGTTTTTTTAGCTAACTACTAACCATTGGCTGACTTGGGCTTACCAAACAAAATAACTAATCTAACTTTGGTTAGACACACTTCTAGAAGGTTTGTCCTTAACTTACTTCTCCCAAGGCAACTGATCCTAATGGTTTTGCGGGCTCACCAATAACCTATCTTTCTCTGTATATTCCTTTCTGTGTGTAACATCATTTTAGTCTTACCTATGACAAAGCAATACACACTAGAATTTTGGACTTATATTAACTAGGGGCTAATAGCTAAAGTATAAGGCGCAATCCTATACTAGTGCCATCTGGTATTCTAATATCTGAGTCATTTACTTAGGGTTAACTACCCATCAAACTTTCCTTGAAAACATTTTTTTCAAATTGATTTAACCTTTTTAATCATATTTAAACAAGGAAAATATACTTTTCGCTTTACTCAAATATCTTTTCCATGATATATACTTTACAAAAAACAATGTCGATGAAAACCTAAATCAATAGGGTTATCTTTCCCTTTAAAACAAGTTAAAGCCCTTCTTTAACTTAGAAACATTAGGTTTTAAATTCAAGATATGAACTTCAAAACCCTTGTTTAAAAACTTTAAACAGTCCCTTTCGAATCCATTGAAAGAACCCCTTTCAAAATAGGTTAACTACTTTACTTTGAAACAATAGGCCAAAAGCCAAAACAGACCTTTCGAAACCTTTAAAAATAGACCTTTCGAAATCATTGAAAGTGTCCCTTCGATAGCACTACAAAACCTTAGACATCCTCTTTTAAAAACACCTCAAACTTGCCTCTCAAAAGCATTGGAAACCTTCCATTCAAATATTAAAAGTAAACCTTTTGAAAACATTAGGGAATCTCCCCTTCGAAACCTTCATTATATTTTCGAAAGCACTAAAGTCCTTTACTTAAAACAAACCTTTCGAAAAAATTGGGTTCAAGTAAAAGTTTGTGGAACATAGCTTCGAAACCATTTAAAATCATTCCTTTCGAAACCTATGAGTTTAAGTTTTAATATATCTAATGGTCTTAAAAGAACCAGGGTGAAAGCATTGTTTTCGAAAGCATTATTCCTAAGTAAAAGAAAGCGGATGGTTTCGAAACCAACCTTTTCGAAAGCATGGAGAAGCGGCTTGAAAGTTTAAAGCAAAAGAATCCTAATGAAGGCATTGATTCGAAAGATTGAATGTGGCAGCAGGAATTTCGAACCCTTCGAAAGTTTGTTTTAAAAACAAAAGGCGACAATCCATTTAAAAGCCCTTTCCTTATATAAACAGAAGCAAGTTGGTGAAGTCGAAAGCTCCAACCGCTTCGAAAGCCTTATTTGTAACCAAAATAGTTCCAAGTTTAAAAGAGCTACTTCTACCCCTTCGAAAGCATGTTTCGACTTCATATCTTCCCCCTAACTCCAATCCACTATGTACTAAGGCATTGATACCATGTGTATTGGTCTCGACTTGGTTGGCGGTGGATGTATAGTGTCAAAAGTTGGCTGCTATAAGTGGCGAAGTAGTAATCCTTTACAAAACTGATTATTAACTTTTAAAAGTAATACCTTTCCAACTAACTTGCCTTATTTGTCAAAATATAATTGGTTGCCAATTCTTTTACAAAACCTTTTTCTAAAAGTGCTACCGAATTCAGTAATTAACAATTTTAAAGCATTTAACAAATTGCCCCTTCTCCTTTTTTAAACATATTAATCATTTAAGTCCCATACCTTAAATAATTTTATATCTTTAATAAAATACTTAGGAAAATTCTTGAAAAATTCCCATAAATCACTTTTAATATGTTTTCTAGCATATTTAAATTTTTGACCTAAATTTTGTTTGCGCCAAAATTGGTCACAAACCCCAGAAGTAGTGAAAGCACCAGCGTATACACACAGATCCACAATATTCCAACACAGATCTCAGATCTAGGTAAAATAGAGAATAAAACTAAAGAAATAGCAAATGTAAAATGTAAGAAAGAAAGTACAGAACACAAGAGTTTATAGTGGTTCGGCTATCTCCGGCCTACGTCCACTTTGAATTGATCCTTTTATTGCTTTTGTATTGAGATTACAGTTACAAGTCTTTGAAATCAGCAAACAAAATGGCAGAGATTCCCCTAGCAAAGAAGAAGCCGATCCCTTTCTAGTTTCCATAGGGCTGCTATTTATAGGTGTAGATCCAAAAATATCCGCCTCAAAACCTGGAATACCTTTTCTCTTGCGCAGGTGGGTCCGCATGATCGATCTAGAGTCGTTTGGGACCGATCCATGTACAATTCGCATCGATCCAAACTGGCTCCAATTAAGCCGAGATTGATCACAAACCTTCTTGAGTGCATAAGAAAGCTCCTGTGAAAATTTTGTGATGTTTGGACTAGTAGATCTCGAGTTATGATCGTTCCAAGTTGTAGTTTGCATGAAGGCTGAATCATTCGCATCGATCTACTCGCCTCCATCAAGTTCGTATCGATTTTACCCTCATATCCATAGCCCCAGCCTTCGCATCGATCCAAACTTCATGCGCTCTGATCCATATCTTTCGCTCCACCTCGACTGCTTCCTTAGTATCCACTGATACGAAGTAGAGAGCCTTCGTATCCATTAACATAGGCTGTTCGTATCCATCGACCAACCTCCTTCGTATCCATCAGCTGCTCTGGAAACATACGCTCTCGTATCCATCGGTTGCCCTACCTTCGTATCGATCTAGTGTCATGATCTTCGTATCGGTCCATGTCTACTACCGTCTTTGCATTAATCGATAAGTGATCGATACGAAATGTCCATCCGAATGATTGAAACCGCTGATCCACTCTTCGTATCGATCCCAGCCATGATCGATACGAAACATGCTGCCTTCCTTTTGCCGTGTCCAACCAGATTGATCCGCGTTGCATTGATACGAAACCATCGATATGAAGTATGCTGCCGTTTCCATCCTGATCGATACGATATCGATACGAACCTGCTTTCCTTGAATTTTGATCCATCCATATCTCGAGCATACAAACTCCGATTGACCTGAAAGTTGAAACATAGCCTTTCCTAGCCTTGTTCATCATTCCTTATCGATTCCACCTTGGTCGGAGCTCGGTCAAATTTTGACGGTATCGATCATAGCTTTGTTTCCAATCGATCTCCAATCCTGATATCCATCCTTTCCAGCCAGTTTGTTTATATTCCGGCCTTGACTAAAAGGCAGGGTAACATTTGCCCCCCGAAACATGCCTTGTGGTAGAAGGCGTGTTTTGAATAGCTCCAAATTCGACATCCAAAGCCCACATTCCATCCATAGCCATACCATCTGATTCATAATCCAATATATTACCAAGTCATCCTATCCAAGTGCCATATCCATTTCCAAGTCCGCGACTGCTCCGAGTCGATGACCGATTCCGAATCTAGTAACCAGATCCTTAGCCAATTCCATCCAATATCTGAATCTATAACCTCTCCGGGTTCTTTTCAAACGCAATCCACACTCGACGACCTGTATTAAGCAACGCCTTGGTGTTCTTGGTTCAGTGTCCCTGAACGTTGAGTAATACCATGGCTTAAGTCCTAAGCTGAATCATGGTCACTCCGGACCCTTGTCGAGCACAGTCCATACTCGACGACCTGAAGAGGTAACAAATAGATAATATGGGGCCTAAGTCCTATGCTGAATCCTGGTCGCTCCAGACCCTTGTCAAGCATAGTCCATACTCGATAACCTGAATAAGCCGATTTGCCACGTTCGGACGAAAGGACTTACCCCTTGCCAGGTACAATCCATACCTGACGACCATTTACCAAAAACCAAATAAAAATCCAATCAAAATCCAACCCGAAATCCAGATTAAATCAGAAAACCAAAAATCCATACCAGAAATCCAAACCAATATCCAAACAAGAGAACAAACAAAACCAGGAGTTCAAACAAAACTACAAAACCAAACCAGAAAAAGAAAAAAGACCAGTGTCTAAATCAAAAAAGAGAAAGCAGATTTCACAAACTAGAGCATCGTGGTTTATCATCATCTCAGAGCATGCCTAGGGGCTATCTCTGTCCCCGTACATATGTAAGTGACTTAGCCGTTTGCCTAGAGTTTGCTACTTAATCCATATCATCCCTGTCAGTCGATAACCAATCGACCATAATCCCTCGGCCTCGTACCATCGTCGTTCGAGGTAGACGGTGGCTGCTCCTGTTCCATCACCACATTCCAAGTTCCGACATATTGCCACAACTGACCATTCCTTACATGCTCCTCGATGATATCCTTTAGATACCTACAGCTGTTGGTATCATGCCCGTCCAGGTCATGAAAGAGACAGTGCCTTCCTGATGCCATGTCGCGTTATGAGGGTTCCCTCCTTGCCGGTCTTCGGTAAGGAAGGCGATCCCGAGTCTCCCTGAATATCTGCTCTAAAGTTTCATTCAATCCTGTGTAAGTGGAGAATTTAGGCTCTCCTCGGCGTTTCCTTGCCTTCCAGAGTTGTCATCAAACTTCCTCTTTACTTTATTCTTATCCTTACTCGAGCTTTTGCCGGATGGTTCTCCACCCTCTACCGTGTTCACTTCCTTTAACTTCATATCCGAACATGCATCTTCCCGTCGAAGAAATCTTTCGGCCTCGTGAAAGAACTCCCCGAGATCCATTGGTGGATCTCGTATCAACGATACCTTGAAATCCGAGTTATCCCAGACTCCTGACACTGACGCAATCAAAACCATCGATGGATCCGGCCGATCCACCGAAGCAACTACTGCATTGAACCGAGTCAAGAAAGCCCTGAGCAATTCTCCTGTCCTTTGCTTCACTCACGTTAGTGTCATTACATTATTCGGCCTTTTGGTATGAACCGAAACTACTTCAAAAACCTGTCCACCAATTCCGTCCATGTCCTGATAGAACCATCTTCCAACCGCCGGAACCACATAGCAGTTATATCCATCAAGTACAGAGGGAAACACCGCGCCATAACTTCCTCCGATGCCCCCCAGCACTTCCATGTGCCTTGTGTACCTCATCAAGTGATCGGTAGGATCATCCTTGCCGTTGTATACCTCCAGAGTAGGAAACTTGAACTCTGGTGGATTCCGAGCCATCCTGATGTCGTGGGTAAAAAGATTCCTATTTACTCCTTCCAGATCTCTGTTTGTTAAGCCTCCACGCATAGTTCGCCTGGTAATCTCAGCTAATCCAGTGTTGTCCACCAAGGGTTGCCCCCCGAGTCCCCGAGGAAATTCTGGTACATACTCTTTATCACGTACTCTTGTGCTCCTGCCAGCATCCTGTTGTGTGGTGTCACCTGAAATCCCTCCATGAATTGGTCTATCATTGCATGGTGGTGTGCCCCTTAGTCTGGATCTATCCAAATTGGTAACTGTGTGCTGATTGGGGGCAGCACCCTATTAAGCTGCTCCATCTGATTGTCTGTTGGGTCCTTCTGTTCCAGTTCCGTGGATCTGAACGCCTGAAGCTCCAGCTGTTCCTGCCTGCCCAAACTGTCTAAGAAGGTTCTGCATCATGTCCTCCTGCCTTTTCAGCAATTCTTCCTGCATAGCTTCCATCATCATCTCCATCTCGTCCCTGGGGATGAAAACTGAGGCCTGATTCGCCCCTGAGGAAGCCTCTTGACTCCCCTCTTGATGGCTCCTTTTTAGTAATGTATTTCTAGTTGATTGCCTAACCATGGTTACTTTAGGATCCGATCCTTTAGCTTTCCAAATCTGAATTCCAAACCTGAGTTCAATTCTCAGTGAAAGCACCAAAGTATTTGCGCCAAAATTGGTCACAAACCCCAGAAGTAGTGAAAGCACTAGTGTATACACACAGATCCACAATATTCCAACACAGATCTCAGATCTCGGTAAAGTATAGAATAAAACTGAAGAAATAGCAGATGTAAAATGTAAGAAAGAAAGTAAAGAACACAAGAGTTTATAGTGGTTCGGCTATCTCCGGCCTACGTCCACTTTGAATTGATCCTTTTATTGCTTTTGTATTGAGATTACAGTTACAAGTTTTTGAAATCGACAAACAAAATGGCAGAGATTCCCCTAGCAAAGAAGAAGCCGATCCCTTTCTAGTTTCCATAGGACTGCTATTTATAGGTGTAGATCCAAAAATATCCGCCTCAAAACCTAGAATACCTTTTCTCTTGCGTAGGTGGGCCCGCATGATCGATCTGGAGTCATTTGGGACCGATCCATGTACAATTCGCATCGATCCAAACTTGCTCCAATTAAGCCGAGATCGATCACGAAACTTCCTGAGTGCATAAGGAAGCTTCTGTGAAAATTTTGTGATGTTTGGACTTGTAGATCTCGAGTTATGATCGATCCAAGTTGTAGTTTGCATGAAGGCTAAATCATTCGCATCGATCTGCTCGCCTCCATCCAATTTGTATCGATTCTACCCCCATATCCATAGCCGCAGCCTTCGCATCGATCCAAACTTTACGCGCTCTGATCCATATCTTTCGCTCCACCTCGACCGCTTCCTTAGTATCCACCGATACGAAGTAGAGAGCCTTCGTATCCATCAACATAGGCTGTTGGTATCCATCGACCAACCTCCTTCGTATCGATCAGCTGCTCTGGAAACATACGCTCTCGTATCCATCGGTTGCCCTACCTTCGTATCGATCTAGTGTCATGCTCTTTGTATCGGTCCATGTCCACTACCTTCTTCGCATCGATCGATAAGTGATCGATACGAAATGTCCATCCTAATGATTGAAACCGCTGATCCACTCTTCTTATCGATCCCAGCCTTGATCGATACGAAACATGCTGCCTTCCTTTTGCCGTGTCTAACCAGATTGATGCGCATTGCATCGATACGAAACCATCGATACAAAGTATGCTGCCATTTCCATCCTGATCGATACGAAATATCGATACGAACCTGCTTTCCTCAAATTTTGATCCATCCGTCTCTCGAGCATACGAACTCTGATTGACCTGAAATTTGAAACGTAGCCTTTCCTAGCCTTGTTCATCATTCCTAATCGATTCCACCTTGATCGGAGCTCGGTCAAATTTTGATGGTATCGATCATAGCCTTGTTTCCAATTGATCTCCAATCCTGGTATCCATCCAATCCAGCCAGTTTGTTGATATTCCGGCCTTGACTAAAAGGCGGCGTAACAAAATTCATAATTTTATTTACTAGAAAATTCATAATAAATCTACACCAACTTAGAAAATTATGAAACTTGAAACCCATCCCTAAAATAATGTTTCTAATCTTATATAAAAAACGCAAGCCATTTGGACGTCACTTAATAGGTTTTCAAATCAAATCTTATCAAAAAATCGATATGAAACAACATAAATCATCAACAAGCATATATATCCAATTAAACAATCAAAACATGGCATTTTACTTGCAAAATAAATTCAGATCTCATCTAGAAACCAATAGCAATAAAAATAAGATGCAATCTATTATTCACCTTAGCTTGTTGTTAAGGAGTTTGAGATTTTCCCATGAATTGATTTTAGTAAGCTTCCTTCTTGAATTCTTGCATATCTTCCTTTTGTTTTCCCTTAATGGTGGTTGGCCAAGCTCTAAGCTTAGTTTTGTTTGTGAATGTGGGAAATGAGAATGGGACAAGGGTTTAGGGTATACGAATATAACCTATTCCTATTTTGCCTTTATCTTATTACCGTTACTTAATTTTAAAATTTTCATTTGTTTATTCATTACTTAAGGCACGGTTACCTTATAGTTATACAAATCTCAATCTCCTAACCACTTATATTATTTCATTTAATTTATCTAACTAAATGTTCTAAATAATGTTAGTCAAAATTAAGGTCATTACAGACTCCCCTTTTTAAAGAATTTCGTCCTCAAAATTACGATAAGCTACTCACAACAGTCAATCATAAAGGTAAAACATAAAATGAAATAAGTACGGATAAATATCTCTAATCATGCTCTAAGTTTCCCAAGTACAGTCTCTCTTATCATCACTCCACTAGACCTAGACTAATCTAACTGTGTCGTTCCTTAGTCTCTTCTCATCCATCGCGAGTATATGAATTGGTTTTCTAACTATAGTCAAATTCAGTTCCACTACTAAGTCATCTAAAATGGTCCATGCTGTAATAGTCTCTGAATCTTGAGTACATTTCCCTAGACGAGAAATATGAAAAACACCGTGGACTCCTACCAAACTACTTGGTAACTCCACTCTATACATGAGTTTCCCAATCCTTTCTATAATAGGAAATGGTCCAACAAATCTTGGTGCCAATTTTCCTAATTTTCCGAATCTGATTACACCTTTTATCGATGATTCCTTGACAAAAACATGATCTCCAACTGAGAGCTCTAAGTCTTTCCATTTCTTATCAGCATAACTCCTCTGCCTAGACCGAGCATCCTTCATTCTAGCTCGAATTGACTCAATCTTTTCTGCAGCTTCCTTAACTAATTTCAGACCAAGAACTAACCTATCCCCGGTCTCTAACCAACAAACGGGAGATTTGCATAGCCATCCATATAAAGCTTCAAACGGTGCCATCCCTATACTAGTCGGATAACTGTTGTTATATGAAAACTCGACTAAGCGTAGATGGTCTTCCCATGATCCCCCAAAATCAAGCACATAAGCTCTTAATAAATCCTCTTGGACTTCGTTTACTCTTTCCATTTGTCCATCCGTCTGCGGATGGTAAGCGGTACTCGTCTTGAGCTTGATGCCTAAAGTCTCATGTAGACTCTTCTAGAACTCGCTAATGAATAAGGAACCTCTATCACTTACTATACTACTAGGAATTCCATGCAATCTAACTATATTCTTCATAAACAACTTAGCTAAAACAGTTTCCGTCCTGGCTGACTTAACTGGAATGAAATGGACACTCTTGGTCAATCTGTCCACTATAATCCATATGCTTTCATTTACTCGATTTGATTTTGGCAACCCGTCTATAAAATCCATTGAGACAGAATACCACTTCCATACCGGAAGATCTAAACGCTGAAGCAATCCACTTAGTTTCTGATGTTCAGCTTTTACCTGTCAGTTCAAACACTGCTTCACCCATAAGCTTACATCCCTCTTCACGCCTTCCCAGAAGAAACTTCTTTTCATGTCCTCGTACATCTTAGTTCATCCCAAATGAATGGTGAACTTTGAACGTTGGCATTCTCCAAGAACTTCCTTTCTAATGTTTCTCATATTCGGAACACATAGTCTTCCTTTCTTCCTTAACCACCCATTCTGGTCAAGACTGAAATCTTTTAAGTCATCGCTCTCTATTCCATTCCTTAACTTTCTAATCCGTTCAACTAATAACGGATAATCTCCTTGCTTAGAAGCAATCCTTTCGATCATCATTGGTCAAACTTCTAAACATGACAACATAGCGGTTTCCTTACTAGATCTAGCTTCAGATCTCCACTATATTTTGCATGTAGTCAATGCTTCTAAATCTTTCCACTCAGCTATCATTACCAGTTCTGCGTTCTGAGGTTTCCTCCTAAGTGCATCTGCAACTTTATTGCCTTTTCCTGGTGTGTACACAATACCAAAGTCATAACCGGCTAAAAACTCTAACCACCTTTGTTGCCTCATATTCAACTCCTTCTGAGAGAATAAATATCTTAGTGACTTATGATCCGTATACAACTCGAATCTTTCTTCCAAAAGGTAATGTCTCCACACCTTCAATGCAAAAATTGCCGCAGCTAATTCCAAATCGTGAGTTGGATATCTAACCTCATACGGTCTGAGCTATCGAGAAGCATAGGCAACCACTTTACCTCTTTGCATTAACACATCTCCTAATGCTATTCCACATGCATCCTTGTACACCACTAAGTCTTGATTCCCCTCTAGAACAACTATCACGGGTGCATTTGTCAATAAGTGTTTCAGTTTCGAGAATGCCTCCTCACGCTTATCAGTCAAGACAAATTTCACATCTTTGCATGTTAGTTTAGTCATCAGTGCCGCTATATGCGAAAAATCCTTATTGAATCTCCTATAGGAACCAACTAGCCCAAGAAAGCTCTTTATCTCAGTCACTGTCTCGGGTCTCTTCCAACTATTCACTGCCTCAATCTTAGTTGGATCTACAGACAACCCTTTTTCTGAGACTACATGACCAAGAAACTTCACTTTCTTCTTCAAAACTAACACTTCAAAAATTTCGCTTTCAGTTGATGCTACCTCAATGTCTCAAGCACCACTTTAAGATAAACTTCATGCTCTCTTTCACCTTTAGAGTATACCGGAATGTCATCTATGAAAACCAATACGAACCTTTCCAAGAGCTCTAGGAAAACTAGGTTCATCAAATCTACGAAGAATGCTGGCGTGTTAATTAGTCCGAATGACATTACTAACTATTCGTATAATCCAAATCTGGTTCTAAATGCCGTCAAAGGAATACTATCCTTAGCCAGTCTAAGCTGATGGAACCCTGTTGCCAAATCCAATTGGGAATATACTTTAGCTCCACTCAACTAGTCGAACGAATTGTCAATTCTAGATAACGAATATCGATTCTTTATCTTCTTCTCGTTCAACTTACGATAATCGATACATAACCTTAACGATTCGTCCGGTTTCTTTGCAAACACTATGGCTACTCCTTACGGCGAACTGCTTGGTCTGATAAAATTCTTGCCTTCCAAATCCACTAACCGCACCATTAGCTCCCTCGTCTCCGTAGGTGTCATTCTGCTTGGCGGTCTACTCACCAGTTCTGCTCCTGGTACTAAATCTATCTGAAACTCTATAGCTCGTTTCGATGGCAGTCCTACTATGGGCTCAAAGACATCTACGAGTTCTCTAACAACGAGAACTCGATTCAACTCGTCTTCTGCCTCCACAACACCCAACAAAGCATTATCCTCTAAACTAGTGTTTTCTACGAAGTATATTATCCGATCACTATAATCAGAGTGTCTAAGTGATCTATCATGGCAAAATATCCTAGAATCGTATTTACTTAACCAATCCATACCTAAAATAGTTCTGAACTCTACGAAATCAAACACATGCAATCTGTAAGAAAATGTATGACCTAACAATTCAAACTCTAAGTAGTCACATCTTATCCCAAGAGCCGGATATCCTCCTATCGAATTCGCAACCCTTAAGGAAGTAACTAGGTATGAGGGTTCTAGGTTAAGCTTATCTACCAAACAATGAGATATAAAAGAATGCGATGCACCAGTATCAAATAGAACTCCAACTGTTACACCATGAATCAAAAGCGTACCTCCTAACACAGCTTTTCCCTTTTCCTCTACTATTGGTCTCGAGATAGCTGGCTCCAATGCAAACACTTTCACTTTCCCATCTTTGGCTGGCTCCTTGCACTGGTTCTTATAATGTCCAATCTTATCGCAGTTGAAACATCTCACTCCTTTCTTGTCAACAAATTTCTTCCCTTTGCTTGTCCGGCACTCATGCGCATAGTGTCCATTCTTATCACACTTATAAATGATAACTTCTGCCTTTCCCTTCTTGGCAGCTCCACTCTTCTGAGCTCCGTTCTTATGGAAAAAATTCCTCTTCTGGTTCTGCCCTCCATGAGCTCCCCCTGCTTTGTTACTCTCAAGAAAAGCAAGCATCTCTTCCTGCCTCAAAGTCATCTCAACAACAACATCGCAGGGATCTCTAGTATGCGGTAATGTAGCCTTAACAAGATCAGGCTTCAAACCGCGAATGAACTTCTCATTCCTTTTAATAACTGTATCAACCATAGCGTATTCGTATCTCAATAGGTCCTCAAATCTGGTAGCATACTCAAGCACTGTCATGTCTCCCTGCTCCAACTTAGCAAACTTCCTGAGCAGAGTTGACTGTGCAATCTTTGACATAAATCTTTCTTCAAACCTCCTCTTGAACTCTGCCCAAGTCATAGTCTCCTCATTGACTCCTACCGTAACACTACTCCACCAATACAGTGTTGCTCCTTGTAATTTCCTAGAAGAAAGTCTCCTTTTCTTCTCATCATTGAGACCTAAACTAGCAAAAATCCTCTCGCATTGAAGTAACCAATTCTCCACTTCAATTGCATCCTAAATCCCGATAAACGGTTTTCCTCCCAGCCTAGCATAATCTCTACTCAACACAGCATAATTATTAACCACTGGAGCTCCTTGATTTCCTCCTTCAGCATTTCCACCAACTAATCCAGCAGCAACACTGGCCTACATCATGTTGACGAAGAACTAATACGTAGCTCCCGTATTAACTTGCGGCATTCCAACACCCACATTAGCACTGATACATAGCTCCCATATCAACTTACGGCATTCCAGCACTCACATTAGAAGCTTGTGCCTGACCTGAATTCCTTCTTGTGTTTGGTATGGCATTCCCATTAGTTGTGGTGCTTCCCTCACCAATGTTAACCCTTCCATTTCTAGCATCCATATCTTACGTCTGTAAAATCTACATTCGAGTCTTTGTAAGATACAAAATAGTAGCCTAAGAGAGATGGGAGAATAGAGATAAAGTGTATACTTATATATAGCAAATACAAGTAAGTTAGTATAGCATTATCCCATACCCCAATCTTTTTTCTAATTCTTTATGATTATGTTTTCAAAATCATTAAGTTTGAAATTTTCTTTTAAGTTTTCATAAACCTATGCTCTGATACCAAGTTGTAACATCCCCTATCTTGAGGCCCGAAGCTAAGCGCTATAGATGATGCAGTCATCTATAGTATTAACTTCCGGTGATAAAATACGGTAAGGTTAATGGTATCCATAATATCATAAGCATATGAAAATGCAATAAAAATCAACACAGATTTAAAACGACTTTTTGATTACATTTCAAATCAATATTTCATATTCAATTACATTATCCCAAAACGTTTCCTAGGTTTTGACCGAATATAATTATTACAAATTATGCCAATAGCGACGTATGAAGATGCCCCATTGCATGATCATAGTACTAAATAGACATATCAGTCTTAAATACATCACAATGAAAATAAAACTAATTACTCTTATATAGATAACTTTTCCTCCTATACGTCTTCGGAAGCTTATTCGTCCAACCTACTAAACCTAAAAAATCTTAGCTCTCATTCTACTCAAATTAAATTTGAGCACCCAAGAGTTTAAGGGGAAAACATAAACTTTGAGTCAGACAAGCCTGGTGTGAATAATACTATTACATCTCGGTTTACTGATATTAATTGAGGCCATGCCACTTAGCGGAACAGGTTTCCCCTCACCAATATCCCTTTTAAAACATATTTTTGCAAATCAAAATCCTGCAATCCAGCTGATTAAAGCAATAATAGCAATATCATATATGCACATAAATCAAGTAATCAATGTACTATCTGTCCGAACTATGTAGTTTTATTTGGCTAACCACTAACCATTGGCTGACTCGGGCCTACCAGACAAAATAACTAATCTAACTTCCGTTAGACACACTTCTTGACGGTCTGTCCTTAAATTACTTCTCCCAAGGTCAACTTATCCTAATGATTTTTTGGGCTCACCAATAACCAATCTTTCTCTGTATATTCCTTTCTGTGTGTAACGTCATTTTAGTCTTACCTGTGACAAGGCGAATTTTGGACTTATATTAGCTAGGGGATAATAGCGAAAGTATAGGGCGCGACCCTATACCAGTTCCATCTGGTATTCTAATATCTGAGTCGTTTACTTAGGGTTAACTACCCCATCAAATTTTCCTTGAAAACATTTCTTTCAAATTTATTTAACCCTTTTAATCATACTTAAACAAGGAAAATATACTTTTTTCTTTACTCAAATATCTTTGCCATGATATATGCTTTACACAAAACAATGTTGATGAAAACCTAAATCAGTAGGGTTATCTATCCATTTAAAACAAGTTAAGCCATTCTTTAACTTAGAAAACATTAGGTTTTAAATTCAAGCTATCAACTTCGAAACCCTTGTTTAAAAACTTTGAACAGTCCCCTTCGAATCCATTGAAAGTACCCCTTTCAAAATAGGTAAACCACTTTACCTTGAAACACTAGGCCGAAAGGCCGAAACATATCTTCTGAAACCTTTAAAAATAGACCTTTCGAAATCATTGTAAGTGTTCCTTCGAAAGAATTATAAAACCTTAGACATCCTCATTTCAATACACTTCAAACTTGCCTTTCGAAAGCATTAGAAACCTTCCATTCAAATACTAAAAGTAAACCTTTCAAAAACATTAGGGAAACTCCCCTTCGAAACCTTCATTATATCTTTCGAAAGCATTGGGTTCAACTAAAAGTTTATGGAACATAGCTTCGAGACCATTTAAAACCATTCCTTTCGAAACCTTTGGGTTTAACTTTCAATATATCTAAGGGTCTTAAAATGAACTGGGGCAAAAGCATTGGTTTAGAAAGCATTATTCCTAAGTAAAAGAAAGTGAATGGTTTCGAAACAAACCCTTTCGAAAGCATGGAGAAGCGGCTTGAAAGTTTAAAGCAAAATAATCCTTGTGAAGACATTGATTCGAAAGATTGAATGTGGCAGCAGGAGTTTCGAACGCTTGTTTTAAAAACAAAAGGCGGCAATCCATTCGAAAGCCCTTTCCTTATATAAACAGAAGCAAGTTGGTTAAGTCGAAAGCTCCAACCCCTTCGAAAGCCTTATTTGTAACCAAAATAGTTCCAAGTTTAAAAGAGCTACTTCTACCCCTTCGAAAGCATGTTTCGACTTCATACTTTCTGCCTAACTCCAATCCACTATGTACTAAGGCATTGATACCATGTGTATTGGTCTCGACTTGGTTGGGGGCAGATGTATAGTGTCCAAAGGTGGTTGCTATAAGTGGCGAAGTAGTAATCCTTTACAAAACTGATTTTTAACTTTTAAAAGTAATACCTTTCCAACTAACTTGCCTTATTTGTCAACATATAATTGGTTGCCAATTCTTTTACAAAACCTTTTTCTAAAAGTGCTGCCGAATTCAGTAATTAACAATTTTAAAGCAATTAACAAATTGCCCCTTCTCCTTTTTAAACATATAAAACATTTAACTCGCATACCTTAAATAATTTTATATCTTTAATAAAATACATAGGAAAATTATCCAAAAATTATTATAAATCACTTTTAATATGTTTTCTAACATATTTAAATTCCTGACCCAAAGCTAACAAATAATAGCTGAAAATAATCTAAACCCAAATTTAACCATTTTCTTTACCAGAAAATTTATAATAAATCCACAACAACTTAGAAAATTATGAAACTTGAAACCCATCTTTAAAATAATGTTTCTAACCTTCTATAAAAAATGCAAGCCATTTGAATGTCATTTAATAGGTTTTTCAAATAAAATCTTATCATAAAATCTATATTAAATCAATATAAATCATCAACAAGTATATATATCCATTTAAACAATCAAAACATGGCATTTTACTTGCAAAATAAATTCGGATCTCATCTAGAAACCAAAAGCAATAAAAACGAGATGTAATCTATTATTCACCTTAGCTTGTTATTAAGGAGTTTGAGATTTTCCCTTGAATTGATTTGATTAAGCTTCCTTCTTGAATTCTTGCTTATCTTCCTTTTGTTTTCCCTTAATGGTGGCCGACCAAGTTCTAGGTTTAGTTTTGTTTGTGAATGTTGAAAATGAGAATGGGACAAGGGTTTATGGTATAAGAATATAACCTATTCCTATTTTGCCCATATCTTATTACCTTTACTTTCTTCATTTTAAAATTTTCATTTGTTTATTCATTACTTAAGGCACGGCTACCTTATAGTTATATTAATCTAAATCTCTTAACCAATTACATTATTTCATTTGATTTATCTAATTAAATGTCCTAAATAATTTTAGTCAAAATTAGGGTCATTACAGTAACGCTCTCCAAATGTTGGGCAGTGTATTACTCATTGCTGTTGGGGGCACCAAGGGGTTACATATTGATGGTTATTTGATAACTATGGAATAACTCACTCGATAGTTTTCATTTTGTTAATATGACTAAGGTCAAACAGAATATCTCGATGTGACTGATTTACATGGTTCTCTCGACCTGAGAATACTGTCGATCTTCAGTATGAAAGCTCGACTTTGATTATAGTCAAATCATGGCACGACATTCATCGAGTGACTATAGTTGGGTCGAGTGGAAGAATTGGAAGTAAATCACTATTTAAGAGAGGATTCGTCTCCTCAATTATATAGGGTTAGTATCATGGTTAACTTAAGTCAACTCAAAGTCAAAGTTTTCGGCTAGAGCATTTCAGTTAATAATAAGTGTTATTATGAAACAAGGACTTTGTGTTTGGAATATAGAGTTGAATATGGACGATATTGTAACCATTACCAAATTCTGTAAGTTTAAAGTAATATAATTTCGACGAGGAGAATTGGTGTAAACAATAGTCAAAGTCGGGTAACGCTTAAACAAAGTAAAATTGGATTTTACCGAAACCAAATAAGCAATAATTTAGCCAAACTGTCACACCACCTACTAAGTGATGCGTGAATGTTAATATTCGAATTGTTGGATATTAATTACTGACCAAATATACACCTAACGATTCACACAACTGAAACGATCAATTCTCCTTTGATCGAAACGATTTAATTAATTTGTAATTATTATAAATTAATTAATATTTATGAAATTTTAGTTATAAATTTGATTTTGATCTGATAAACAAATATTATTAAATATATTTATAGTAGTTATAAATATATTAATCGATATGCAATATCGATATAAATTAGAATTAAATGCAAAATATTTATTTGGACTTTATATGGATTTAAAGCCCATGAAGGGTGCTGGTTGGTTCGGCACTGATATGGGGTTATAGGCAGCTAAAATAGGTGATAGAAAGGCTTGGAGATGGAGGTCTAAAATGGAAGAGAATTGGTAAGAGATGATGTTGGATAGTGATCTAAAATATCTCTAAATTATCCTTTATACGGTATCTCTACCCTCAACCCTTAGGCAACATTTTAGGGGCCTCCATCCCAAGTAATTTTTGGCCAAACTCATCTCCATCCATCCTCCATCAATTCAAGTGCAAATAAAATTAAATCAAGTTCTATTCTATAACTAGTGGTCAACGGTTCTGGGACCAACATTCTACTGGATTGGAATCAGTTTCATGATTAGATCTCATCGGTTCAAGGAGCATTTATAGGCTTTGGCTATAAGGTATATTCCTGACATGTTTATATATATAATGTTTATTTTTATATATTGTACTTTTAGTTTGGTGACGATTCCAACATATAAATATATTGTCGCAATTTGATTTGTTGAATCATTTTTTTATTTTTATATAATTTAATATATATTATATATATGTATGTATATAATTTAGTATTACATATTACACCATACATATGTAAAATATGGAAATATAATTTTATATATAAAATATAATAGTTATAATATTTTCAGCAGAAACATAATTATATATATATTATTATTATTTCAATAATATTTAAATCAATTAATCATATAAATTAATTATATTAACATATATATAGTATAAATTGTGTTTTATATTTTATAAAATTATACTATCAATTATCAAAGTCTCGGCTAAAAATAAAAAAAATTGGTTTTAAATATTTAATTAAAAATCAAAAATTAAAATTAAATTCTAAAATAAATTTTAAGTTATAAAATTATATATTTTAAAATTCAAATTTACAAAATATTAGTTAGGATATTACTGGAAATTTAAAATTAGGAATTTAAGTTACAATTTTTTTAATTTCTATTAAATATACGCATGGAAATTTATTTTACAATTAAAAAAATTCTTGAGCGATACGCATGACCCAATGTATGTGCATTTTCAATATATATATGTATATGTATGTATGTATGTATATTGTATTTTAAAATTATTAATATATATTTATTTATATATATCATATATATATATATGATTTTATATTTTACATATAGTAAAATAATTTATGTACACATATATGAATGTATTATTTTCAATTTTATACAAAAAGTTTTTTACCAAATTTAAATTATTACAAATGACTTATATATATAAACATGTGTATGAAATATTAACATTATATATATAATATTATATAAATATATGTTAAACACATATACATACATATATATATATATATAATTACTTAAAAAGTAATTTAGTGTATATATACATATTTTTAGCATTTTATATATAAATAAGTTTATTAAACATACATTTGGACAATATACTTGTATATTGGATGAGCTAACGTACCCGTTGTGGTGTAAATTCCAATACCTATATACGGATATATTATACCTTGCATGGTTTGATATATTACACATACACGCGCACACACATATATATGTATGTATATGATATGTATATATATAATATAAATTAAATTAAAATAATAAAATATCATTTCATAAATTTAATTAAAATATAAACTTTATTTAAAATAAATTTAGAAATATTTTATATAAATTAGACTTCATAGGCCCAATAAACATCCAAAATGGTAAAAAAATTGAATTTCATCAATTTCTTCCACTGCGGGCTGACCCAGTTCTAACATGTTTCTCTCGTGCACTTTCAAATGTCAAGTAGCATAGCTCATCACTCTTCCTTTCTGCATCAAGACTACACCTAACGTCGTACCACAAGCATCGGTATACATTGTGAATGCCTTCGTACCATTGGATAATGCTAGAACGGATGCACTGGTCAATGCCTGCTTTTACTTGATAAAAGCATCCTCCCACATCATATTTTGCAAGAAAATCAAATTCTTCTTTATAAGGCAGATCAGAGGGGTAAAGATTTTAGTGAAGTCCTTAATGAACTTCCTATATTAACCCACCAAACGAAGGAAACTCTTCACATCCACGCATTTGTAGGCACATGCCAATCCTATATCGCAACAACTTTACCTAGATCAACAGCCAGCCCACTCTCTGAGATAACGTGTCCCAAAAAGCATACCTCCTTACGCCAAAAGTGACATTTGAAAAACTTTTCCTTCAACTTATGCCCATGGAGTGTATTGAACACTACTTCAAGATGCAACTTGCGCTCCTCCTTGCTTTTCGAATAGACTAAAATGTCATTTGCAAATACCACTATGAACTTATTAAGAAATGCTTTAAAAACTCGACTCATCGGATCAACAAAGTAGACGGGTACATTGATCAGTCCAAAGGGCATGACTAACCACTCATAAAGCCCGTCGAGTGTACACAAAGAAGTCTTTTGAATACTATCCTCGGCCACACGTGACTAATAGAATCCGGTAGCCAAGTCAATTGGTGAGAACACCTTCACTCCAACCAACTAATCAAAGAGACCGTCTATGCAGGGTAATAGGTACCAATCTTCTTTGTCAGCTTATTCAGCTCAAGACAATTGATGCAAAGCCTCAAAGAACCATCTGCCTTGGTAGCAAAAACAACAAGTGCTACCCGCTTTGAAATACTCCTCTTAATGAAGCCCTTCTGCAACAACGCATTCACTTGCTTATTCAGCTCGCATCTCACTTTAGGAGCCATATGACTCAAGGGTAAGGCAATGGTCTTGCGTTCTTTATAAGGTAAATTTGAAACTCGATCTCTCTCTCTCATGGAAGACCGGTGGCCTTAGAAAAGACATCTGGATTGTCTCTAACTATCGGTACTGAATCTAACTCATCACGTGATAGGTCTAAAGGTAACTTGATATAAATGAGCCTCTAGGATCGCAATATACCTCTAGACTATGTCCATTACGAGTACCTAAATGAATAACCTTCCTTTCACAATCTAAGATCGCGCTATACATGGTCATCCAGTCTATACCCAAAATCAACCTAAACCAAGCGAATCCTAGGACAAAAACATCGTAATCGAAATCCACTGCCAAAACAAACAATCTCAAACCCCTACATATCATAGATAGATAAGCTAATCCTCCTACATTGTTTGATAATCTTTCAGGTCCATACTTACCTTGACGACTATGTCATTATGCTCCTTGAAGCATATATGCGATAAATAGACTTTTGTAACATGTCTACACTATTTATAACTATGCTCATGTCTAAATGCAACTCATATATAGGTCTACCTGAAATAAAAGAGTGTGATGCCCCAATGTCAAATAAGGTACAAATAGGTACCTTGAATAAGGTTAACACACCTTCAATTACGACCTTCTTCCCCTTATCTGCTACAGGAGGCTCACTCAAGCTAGGAATCGCATCCAGTGGGTATGCTGAAACCACTTGGGCAGTGGTCTTTTGTAGTGCCGGACACTCCCTCCTCATGTGCCCAAATCGATTGCAGTTGTAACATTTGATCTTTGAGATGTTTGTCTTGCACCCTTCGCAAAATGGCCCTTCTTACCACATCTCCTACATTGTAGCTCCTGCTTCTTAATCTTACCTTTGGCCCCCATTCCACTCTTGCGCTAATTCTATTGAGCTGTCTTTCATCCTGACTTCTTAGCCTCACTCTTCACTTCCTCTTAAGAAACGGTATTTAGCGATGCCATCTCCACCAAACCCTTGAAAGCCGCACCTATGGGAATATGACCAAGAACAAAATCTTGGAGGGGTTAACTCGGTCCCTTTGCAAACTTTAGAGCCTTCTTATGTGGGGTATGTTGAATATGCTAGTATATGATTTTTGTTTGATGATAATAAACATATATATATATATATATATATTCATTTAAATGTATTTGTTAATGTACTATTTTATTTTTCACATGATTAAATAAATATTTTCTGAATAAAATAAATAACACAAAATTTAAATTCAAACGGAAATTTTATTCAAACAAATATTTATTACAATTTTGAATAGTACAAATTTGTGCTCTCACTATATATACACAATTTCGATTATAATACAAATTTGATTACATCACAATTTTCAATTTACATTTGCACCTCACTACATATCACTCATTCACTCATATTAATCCTCAACTCCATTCCATATTGAATCCAGCATCTGAGCGATCTGCAAAATAAACACTAACGCAGTAAAATTGCAAAGAAAATATTTTGCAGTGTAAAATAAAATATATTTCGAAAATATTTTTTTGCCTTAGTTATTAGGTTGTTTGTCATCATTTAATTTTGAATTCATCAAACACGAACAACTTATGACATGCATAGTGTATCACTGTACATGCCACAAGGCCATGCACACCAATATACACTTGATAAAATTACAAGGACAGGTGAGCACAAGGTCAAACCCAATCAAAAGCCGGGTTCAACTCAAGTGCAATACAAATAAAGTCACAACACGAGCATAAGGTCAAACCCAAGCTATAAGCTGGATTCAACACAGACTTGAAGTGATAAGAATGACACAGTCACGACCAAAACAATCACTAGAAAACAGAGGCTAGACAGTACAACCAAACTGCAGCTACCAAATTCTACAAGGCAAATGAAGATAACAACAATGCAGTTCACATATGTATATAGTGACATGCACAAGTGAAGATATCATGTGCACCAGAACTGGACAGTCCAACTACTAGCATTCTATCAGGGACCAAGAACAAAAATGAAACAGAAAGTGGCAACATAAATATGACACAAGGCTGCAAACAAGTCCTAAAATCAGACTCAACAATATCAACCAGACTAGATCAACACACCAATAATGATACAAGTACAGTGCAACTCAATGCAAACCAAGGATGCAACTCACAAGCTCCAAACTCAGAACAACATGAAGATCAAACATAAAGGACTACATGCATTGAATGCATAGACCAGAGCACGTGCACTTATATACAAATGCAACAGAGGCAAGAATTAAATCCAGGAACACAAGTGACTTGGACCATAAATAAATATCAAACCAAAATGCAACAGATAAATGCCTTACATCAAATGAACACACATGTATGTATATATATGCAGTGCATAGTGTAGACTCAAATATCAGTGAAAACGAAACAGTAGCTCAACAACTTAATATGCAAACAAATGCAATGCACGAGTACAGGATACAAATGCAACATGAAGACACTACATGTACAATAGTGGACAGAGCTCAATGCAACTCATCACAATATCATATAAATAAAACTGAAATGCAGCAAGCACTCGGGTTAACAAAGGTGTCTTAGATATCATCATATAAACAAATTCCAAAATATACTTAAGGCCGAGACAAAATCAGTAGGTAATTTCAAAAATAACCAAGTCAAGATAAATGCCAAAGTCATGCAACAGCGAACAAAATAAGGTACAAGTCGAGTATGCTACAAGGATGAACAGACATGCCAAAGTCCAGAAATCATTTCAAATGACCAAAGTCAATTTTAAAAATGTCAGAGAATCAAAACGGTGGTATCAAGTTCGAACAAAGCTCAACGGTAAATTTCACATGAAGCCAAGAGCAATTGACCGAAGTCAAAGAGAATGAAGAACGAAAATAAAATCAAATGCCAGAAATTCGAAAACGTGGTGAGCAAGGAAAACATTGTCAAAGCGAATCAAAGCCGTGATAACCAAGCAATCAATAATATACGAATTGAACAAGTCTAAAGAAATCATAGTCGTTCAAACATAATCAACTGGCCGAAGAAAATTATCAGACGAGTTCAAACAATTAATTTGAACGAAACTTTAGGGAATTAAAACCCTATATAAACCATAACATCATCGGCATACCAAAATCATCGAGTTCAAACATATCAACCAGAAAAGCAAAGGGAAATAACATACCATTAAAATCGAACTCGATCGAAGCAGCCGAAGCTAAGCAACGAAGAAACGATCGATCAACAAAGCTACACGCAAATATCTATTCAATCGATCAATTTGAAGTCGGCGCATCTTTAGTTTACAAAAGCCCTAATTTTATTAGAGTGGAATAAACGAGTAACAAAAAGGAAGCAACCATAATCGCAAGGACATCGGGCTGAAGGAATATACAGAGGAAATAAAAGAAAAAGGGAAACGAGCTAATTTCTTAAGCCTGAACTTTTGGGCCGACTTCTTTAAATTTCTAAATTGGGCTTTAATTTTTAAATTAGGGTTTTGTTTTTAATTGTTTTTAAAAATTTTATTTTTCCTTTAATTTTTTTTAATTTCTAGTCGTGTGACTAGGGGACGAACTACGATGGTGTAGTTTGAGAATTTGCAACTCAATGGCTGAGTTGTGGCAGGGTTTTGAGCGTAGAGTTAGGTTAGTCGATAGCGGGTGTCGCGAGTTTACGTGTATAAGCATCTGAATACTTAATTTCTAGTAGAAACCTTGGGGCAGCACGTAGGCAGGGTTTTGCTGAAGCTGGGTAAATCTGTGTGTTCTATTTTCTGCTTTTTATATTCTGCCATTATCTGTGCTCCTATTATTCTACTGTGATCAGTGCTGCAATTATTTTATATAAACTTCCGCAATAATTTTTATAATTAATTGTATCACTCTATTCACCCCCCTCTAGGGTGAAATCGATCCTACAAGTGGTATCAGAGCTAGGAACAAAAGCCATTTTTGTTTTAAAATTTTAATTTTTCAAAAACCAATTTTTGTTTAACAAATTTAAATTTTAAAATGGATTCTGTTAATAATGTTTTTGCTGAGGGTCGGTCCAGTACTATTCCTCCTATATTTGATGGAATAGATTTTTTAAATTGGAAATTAAAAATGAAAATTTTTCTGAAATCCATTGATGATTGGAATATTGTTGAAACAGGTTATAGGACACCAACTATTATGATAGATAATCAAGAAATAGAAAAACCTATGAATCAATGGACAAATTCTGAAATTAAACTACTAACGGATAATATCAAGGCTATGAATGCTATTATTTGTTCTTTAGACCAAATTGAATTTAATTTGTTTCACATTGTTTAACTGCGTAGGAAATCTGGTACACACTTGAAGCAGTTCATGAAGGAACCTCCCAATCTCATCTTGAAGGACTTAGTAATAAATATAATCACTGTTTCTCAGGAGAAACAAATGATAGTGAAAGTGAAGAACCAAATGAGGTGTGTTGGCAAGCTAAGGAACAACAAGAATGGTATCTAGATTCGTGTTGCTCCAGGCACATAACAGGCGACAAGTCAAAGTTTCTTAGCCTAGAAAAACACAAAGGTGGGAGAGTCACTATGGGCAACAATGAGAAATGCAAGATTATTGGTAAAGGTAAAATAGGTAATGGTATGTTTACCTTAAATGATGTTTTATATGTAGAAAATCTACACCATAATCTGATCTCAATTAGTCAGTTATGTTATAAAGGTATGAATGTTGTTTCTGATTCTGACTTGTGCAAAATTGTTGACCAGTCATCAAAAGAAATATTATTTTCAGGTAAAAGGAAAGGAAATATATACTCTCTATCTTTTGATGATCTCACTCTTTCAAAATGTTTGGTAGCTAAAGATGTAGAAGTAAATTTATGGCATAGACGATTAGGGCATGCTAGCATGAATCTGTTAAACCAATTGAAAAGAAAAGGTTTGGTAAAAGGTTTTCCATCACATGATTTCGAAACAGAAATTTTATGTAAAGCGTGTACTATGGGAAAACTTAAAAAATCATCGTTTCATGCCAAGAACAATGTAAGCACTTCTAGAGTTCTTGAACTAGTTCATATGGATTTGTTTGGACCTAACAATATTACAAGTCTAGGTGGTAAGAAATATTGTTTTGTATTGGTTGATGATTACTCTAGATACACATGGGTATACTTCTTAGCTAAAAAATCAGAAACTTTTTCCTACTTCACCAAATTCACAAAATTAGTTCAAAATGAAAAAGGAGTTTCTATTATTTCACTAAGAAGTGATCATGGTGGAGAATTTGAAAATTATTGTGATGAAAATGGATTTAGACATGAATTCTCTGCCCCACGTACTCCACAACAAAATGGAGTAGTCGAGAGAAAAAATCGAACCTTACAAGAGTTAGCTAGATCTATGATAAACGAGTATGAACTACCCTTGTCTTTTTGGGAAGAGGCAGTAAATACAGCCAGTTATGTAATGAATAGAGTCATGATTAGGCCAATTCTTAAGAGAACACCATATGAACTATGGTTCGGCAAAAAGCCAAACGTTACATATTTCAAGGTTTTTGGTTGTCCGTGTTTCATTCTTAATACAGGTGATCAACTGGGAAAATTTGAGGCAAAAGCTGACGAAAGGATGTTTATGGGATACTCATCCAGAAGCAAAGCTTATAGAGTATACAACAAAAGGACGAGAACAATCATGGAGTCAATCTATGTGAAATTTAATGAAGGAATTGATGATCAAAACAAGGAAACAATCAAAAGAAATGTATAAGAGGAGAACGAAAAGAATGAAAATGAAAAAAGAAAAGAAACCACAACCACAAAAGAAGTCCAAAGAAATCTGGATCTAGAGAAATTGAAATTCAAAGCAGACCATCCTCCAGAGTTGGTAATAGGAAATCCTATCGCAAGTATTCAAACTCGTTCCTCCTTTAGAAATTTGTGTGATTTGTGTCTATACAGTGGATTTATCTCAGAAATTGAACCCAAAGACATAGATATAGCTCTTAATGATAAAAAATGGTTTATGGCTATGCAAGAAGAGCTAAATCAATTTGAGCGAAATGATGTTTGGACTCTAGCACCTAGACCCAATGATTATCCAGTTGTTGGAACAAAATGGACTTTTAAAAACAAATATGATGAATCTGGAAATGTGATTAGGAATAAAGCTAGGTTAGTTGCTAAAGGCTATAATCAAATTGAAGGAATTGACTTTGATGAGACTTTTGCACTAGTAGCAAGACTAGAGTCCATTAGGATATTGTTAGCTTTTGCTTGCTATAAAGGATTTAAACCAAGACAAATGGATATTAAAAGTGCTTTTCTTAACGGAATTTTGAAAGAAGATGTATTTGTTGAAAAACCAGAAGGTTTTGAAAGTTATGAATACCCAAATCGTGTATATAAACTTAAGAAAGCATTATATGGATTAAAACAAGCTCCTAGAGCTTGGTATGAATGTCTTAGCACTTATCTCCTTGAAAATGGGTTCAAAAAGGGTTGTGTAGACACCACACTGTTCCTATTGCATGAAAATGATGATCTTTTGATTGTTCAAATATACGTTGATGATATTATTTATGGTGCCACTAACCATGTGTTGTATGAGAAATTTGAAAAAGTTATGCAGGAAAAGTTTGAAATGAGTTTGGTTGGAGAGTTAAAATTCTTTTAAGGATTTCAAATCAAACAAAGCGATAAAGGTACATTCATCTCTCAAACGAAATATATTAGGGAATTTGGGTTAAAAGATGCTAAACTAGCAAAAACCCCCATGAGCACAACAATTAAACTTGACAAGGATGAAAAAGGTAAGGTAGTTGATCAAAAGCAATATCGAGGTATCATTGGATCGCTTCTTTATCTTACCGCTTCTAGACCCAATATCATGTTTTCTGTCTGCTTGTGTGCACGATTTCAATCTAATCCAAAAGAATCTCATTTAAAACCTGTTAAAAGAATTATAAGATATTTGTTGCACACCCCACGTTTTGGTCTTTGGTATCCAACTAATGATAACTTTGAATTAAAAGGATATTCAGATGCAGATTATGCTGGAAGTCTAGTTGATAGAAAAAGTACAAGTGGCACGTGTTTTATGTTAGGACATTCGTTAGTTGTATGGTCAAGAAAAAAACAGAATTGTATTGCATTATCCACCACAGAGGCAGAGTATATTGCTCTAAGTGGTTGCTCTGCTCAAATTTTATGGATGATACAAACTTTGCAAGACTATGGTCTAAATTTTAAACGTGTACCACTAATGTGTGATAGCAAAAGTGCAATTGATCTCACAAATAATCATGTACATCATTCACGGACAAAACATATAGATGTTAGACATCATTTTATTAGAGATCATATTTCCAAAGAAAATATCTGCATAAATTTCATTTCAACCGATTCTCAACTGGCAGACATTTTTACAAAACCCCTTCCAAAAAATAGTTTTTTGTCGACTTCGTCTCAATTTAGGCATTTTAGAAATTTGATTTTATATTTTTGATTATGACCTTGAATGCCTACATTAACTTATCTCACTTCCTACTGATTATCAAAAAGAAAAATAGTGATTGAAAAAATGATGAGTGTTGATATTAATCATATATTATAACTTGAGACAGTATAATTAGTAAATTTCTTTATAAATTTAAACAAGAGTTATAAAAACTTTTTGTTGGTAAAAATTCCATGACCATTTCTATTTCTATCGACCATCACTCATCAAAATCCAATATAGTATGTCAATATGTGGTATTTTAAACGGGAAATTATTCATTTTTCATTTCATTATTTTTTTAAACAAATAAAAACAATCCAAAGTATTTGCTATCATTTAAAAGTCCTCACAGTTATGCATGGGTGAATTACTTGGAATTTTTGATTATATGCTTCCATGCTCATTTAAAAGTCCTCACGGTTATGCATGTATGGAAAGCATATCAAAATTGATTGATTAAATAGACAAGTTGATTCTAATCCCATTTAAAAGTCCTCACGGTTTATGCGTGGTTAGAAGATACTTGAATTCATTTTTTAATAAAAATTTGGAATACTACTAATCTCATTTAAAAGTCCTAACGGTTATGCATGGTTAGGAGATATTCAATTTCCTGAAATAAATATACCACAAATAGACATAACTATATGGTTTTATATGATGACATCATCCCTATCATTCTAAAGTGGAATATGCGTCAAACAGAGTATTTATGATTTTTGTTTGATTTTTTATTGCAATTTAATATTTATACCCGATTGAGTATTAATATTGTATTAATGTCAATCACTTTATCTCTATTTTTCTAACACTATTACTCTTTTGCTGATAACAAAAGGGGGAGAGAAAAGTTAAGATTTTGGAAACTAAAGGTCAAATATATGAAGGGGAGCTTTGTGTAGAGAGGGAGCATTCAAATAGGGGGAGCAAATTGAATAATCAAATACATTTAATAAATTCAAAATCTTAAATATATGTTTGTTATCATCAAAAGGGGGAGATTGTTGAATATGCTAGTATATGATTTTTGTTTGATGATAATAAACATATATATATATTCATTTAAATGTATTTTTTAATGTACTATTTTATTTTTCACATAATTAAATAAATATTTGCTGAATAAAATAAATAACATAGAATTTAAATTCAAACGGATATTTTATTCAAACAAATATTTATTACAATTTTGAATAGTACAAATTTGAGCTCTCACTATATATACACAATTTCGATTACATTACAAATTTGATTACATCACAATTTTCAATTTACATTTGCACCTCACTACATATCACTCATTCACTCGTATTAATCTTCAACTCCATTACAGATTGAATCCAGCATCTGAGTGATCTGCAAAATAAACACTAACACAGTAAAATTGAAAAGAAATTATTCTGTAGTGTAAAATAAAATATATTTTGAAAATATTTTTTGCCTCGGTTATTTGGGTTGTTCGTCATCATTTAATTTTGAATTCATCAAACACGAACAACTTGTGACATGCACGGTGTATCACTGTACATGCCACAAGGCCGTGCACACCAATATACACTTGATAAAATTACAGGGACAGGTGAGCACAAGGTCAAACCCAATCAAAAGCCAGGTTCAACTCAAGTGCAATACAAATAAAGTCACGACACGAGCACAAGGTCAAACCCGAGCTATAAGCTGGATTCAACACAGACTTGAAGTGACAAGAATGACACAGTCACGACCAAAACAATCACCAGAAAACAGAGGATAGACAGTACAACCAAACTGCAGCTACCAAATTCTACAAGGCCAAATGAAGATAACAACAATGCAGTTCACATATGTATATAGTGACATGCACAAGTGAAGATATCATGTGCACCAGAACTGGACAGTCCAACTACTAGCATTCTATCAGAGACCAAGAACAAAAATGAAACAGAAGGTGACAACATACATATGACACAAGACTGCAAACAAGTCTTGAAATCAGATACAACAATATCAACCAGACCAGATCAACAGACCAGTAATGATACAAGTGCAGTGCAACTCAATGCAAACCAGGGATGCAACTCACAAGCTCCAAACTCAAAACAACATGAAGATCAAACATAAAGGACTACATGCACTGAATGCATAGACCAGAGCACGTGCACTTATATACAAATGCAACAGAGGCAAGAATTAAATCCAGGAACAGAAGTGACTTAGACCATAAATAAATATCAAACCAAACTGCAACAGACAAATGTCTAACATCAAATGAACACACATGTATGTATATATATGCAGTGCACAGTGCAGACTCAAATATCAGTGAAAACGAAACAGTAGCTCAACAACTTAATATGCAAACAAATGCAATGCACGAGTACAAGATACAAATGCAACATGAAGACACTACATATACAATAGTGGACAGAGCTCAATGCAACTCATCACAATATCATATAAACAAAACTGAAATGCAGCAAGCACTCGGGTTAACAGAGGTGTCTTAGATATCATCATATAAACAAATTCAAAAATATACTTAAGGCCGAGACAAAATCAAGCAGGTAATTTCAAAAATAACCAAGTCAAGATAAATGCCGAAGTCATGCAACAACGAACAAAATAAGGTACAAGTCGAGTATGCTACAGGGATGATGTAACAACCCGTATATTTGGACCATTTAAATTGACAATAATCCACACATGTCAACTTAAATAATACAAAACACGAATCATTATGGGATTATAAATACATAAATGTAAATGAGAATCAATACAACATCACAGACACAGAATAGTCACAGAATAATGCAGCGGAAAATACATCGTCATAATAGCAGTTCATGAAGCCACTACATAAAATACAACAATGTCTTAACATCAAGTGACTAATACAAAAATGTCCAACAGACTAGGACATCAATACAGGAATAGAAATAGACTGATAAAGATAAATGCTAAGCCTTCAGCATCTTCAACCAACCTTGATCAGCAAATTGGATAGCTTCAGACTGACCCGAGCATATACAAAAAGAAACACTCGAGTCAGGACTCAAAATCTTATACAATAAAATCAAGTGCAAGGGAAAAGTTCATAACTTAAGGATGGATAAAATTACATCTCTAAGGATCCGATAAATTATCTATATATACAATAGAATACGATAGATAGATAATGTCTAATCAGTAAAGTACGATATTAAAATAGTGTTAAGGCGTTACCATAATCCCCTTAACACCTTTTATTCCCAAGAGCATATACAAGACCATAGTTTCCCCAAAACCGGAAGTCACCAGAGGGCAATCCATATACTAAAGGTACAAACCAAAACGTAGTGGTCGCGAATAGGATAATCAGTATGACAAGGTACATGAGGCGATACCAACTAGGATACTAGTAGTTGCGTGATCCGGACTGATGTTGAGCATAGCAGCTACTACCTCAACACCGCGAAACAACACTCCCAAATCAAGGGGTGCACCCAAATCGAACCACAAAAGTAATAGATATGGTATCGAAGAAGTGTGTCCACTAGAGGTGGCGAACCTCAATGGCCCGGCGCAGCTCCTGTTTTAGTCATGTCAGGGGTCATCCAATATCGTTCTCTTTCTTCAGTCAACGCGTTCACCAAACCATCCACTTCGTTCTGGATCAACACTTCGCGTGTATTAGTTATTAAAGTGGTTTTCGGTATCGACAGAGAGTATGTCCATATCCGATCCCGGTCTCTTTAATAACTACGTATTTATTACCCGATGGTCATTTAAGTTAAAGTTTAAACAAATCAAAGTCCAAAAGTCAAGGTGCAAATTTGACTTCAAAAATTTGACATTTCACGATTCAATTTTTTCCAGATATTTAAAATCATATTTCCCGATGAAATTTGTGGTCTAAACATTTGAGTTAACAATATAATTAAGTATTCAAATTCAATTTAATAAATCTCACTTATTAAATTTAGTTAACACTCCAATTAATTCGATTTAATGGTAAATTTTAATTCACATCATTTAAACCAAATTCTATTCATTTCAATTCGTATTTACATTCATCGATACATTAACCATAATCATAAATTTGATTAAATCAATTTTATTAAATTTAAAATCATTTTAAATTTAAATTATCACTAAATTAAATCCATAAAACTTTAGTTAGTTTCGTATTCCACTTTAGTCAAATTTTCTAAATCTCAAACTTAATTTATGTCAAGTTTCAAATCTATTTAATTAAAACCGATTTTAAATCTAAATCTAACAACCTAATAAATTTTCAAATTATTAAATTCTAACTTCCTTGTTTTTAAATCTCATTTCAAATAAATTTGCCAATTCATTTTATTCAATTAAATAAGTTTATTAATCCGTTTCAATTAAACTCCATTAATTTATTCCTATTAATTTATTTCGATTTAATCCATAAATCAAATCCATTAAGTTCGTTACTAAATTTCCAAACAAATTGTTAAGTTCATTCCTTAATTTCAAATAGATTTCAATTTCAAAATAATTTTTGTTGACCAATCGGGTTTCTTATTTTTAATTGTCTATCCTAGGCCAAGTTGTTTAATTGGGTATTTATCATTTCAACCCGATATCATTCAATATAAAACAAAGCATAGCAAAGGGAACTTGCAGTGTGATAACTGGCATGGTGTCAAAGTAAATAAACAAGCAATAGCAAACATACATAACAATTTAACAATTTATTCAAATAATCCCGAAATAATCATATTAACTCACATTTGTTATTTTGCAAATTAATACAATTATTCCTAGAATCCACACTATTATTTCCTACGGATTAAAGATTATTACATTATGATTTTCACTTGGTGTCCGTTATCAAATTTCTACATCAATTGTACATAACAATTTTAATGTCACTACTATTTACCCTAATTAACATCATATTACAGTTCAACATGTTTAATCAAATTAAACAATACATGGCGTCAAATTTTAGAAATTAACAGTTTATTTCAATCAAATTTTAACAATCAACAATTTAATATCCAAATTAATATTAACAACAATTATCACTTGATTATCATAGCATAATAGATTGAGTCGTGAATAAAATATCCACCTTGCGTGGTTAGAGAAGATGGCGCGGCACGAAGATGAATAGATAAAATAGACCCTAATAGGCACGACGCAAAATGAACACAAACTGCAATCAAACAAATAATTAATCAATAATTTGTTTATTGTAATATATATCGATTGAATATATATAAACCATACCAACGACGAAGCAAGATAGATTCGACAAGCGGGATGGAAATACTTATGCTTCCGGATCAATAGCAGGAGCTGAAACAACATAGCAACAGACTGTATGTGAGCAACCAAAATTTCAAAGTATATACTGCTATATAATATAACAGTTATATATATATATACTTATATATATAAAACAGAGGTTCACAGAGCATGATTTGCGGCCACTGCGAGGCACAATGGTGACGGCGGAGCGGCTGGGGCGGAGCGGCTGGGGCGGAGCGGGGTTGGGCGGGCTGGCGGGGCTGGACTGGGGGTGGGCTGGGCGGACTGGGGACGGCGGGGGAGCTGGGGACGGGTGGCGGGCTGGGGGCTGCATGGGGCAGTGGGGCGGAGGGGACGGGCGGCGGGGAGCTGGGGCAGGCGGAGGGGACTGGGGTGGCGGGGAGAAGCAGGGCGGAGGGGAGTGGGACAGGCGGAGGGGATTGGGGTGGCGGGGCGAAGCAAGGCGGGCTGCTGGGGCAGGCG
Organism: Allium fistulosum; assembly: GCA_030737815.1. NCBI lineage: Eukaryota > Viridiplantae > Streptophyta > Magnoliopsida > Asparagales > Amaryllidaceae > Allium > Allium fistulosum. Next base: position 246,512,509 of record CM060902.1, read on the forward strand.
GAGGTGGGGTAGGGTGGCGGGGCGAAGCAGGGCGGAGGGGAGTGGGACAGGCGGAGGGGACTGGGGTGGCGGGGCGAAGTAGGGCGGGCTGCTGGGGCAGGCGGAGGTGGGGTAGGGTGGCGGGGCGAAGCAGGGCTGAGGGGAGTGGGACAGGCGGAGGGGACTGGGGTGGCGTGGCGAAGCAGGGCGGAGGGGAGTGGGACAGGCGGAGGGGACTAGGGTGGCGGGCGAAGCAGGGTGGAGGGGAGTGGGACAGGCGGAGGGGACAGGGGTGACGGGCGAAGCAGGGCGGGCTGCTGGGGCAGAGGAGGCTGGTGGCGGAGGAGGCTGGTGGCGGGCTGGTGGCCGGGGCGGCTGGTGGCCGGGGAGCAGGCTGGTGGCCGGGGCGGCTGGTTGCCGGGGAAGCGGGCTGGTGGCCGGAGCGGGTGGGAAGGCGGAGGGCTGCTGAGCTTGTTTCCAGAGAAGGAGTTTCAAAAAAAATATAAAATAGAGAGGAGGAAGAAGAGAAAGAATTATGCAGAGGAGAAGAAAGGTTACGTACCAGAGAGAAGAGAGTAAATGAAGGTAGAGCAGTTAATGCAGGCAGAAGGGATAGCAGAGATATATACACAGGATTCAGAGTGTGCATACGCCAGTGCAATGATGATTTTTCAAAGTGGAGGCTGTTGGATTTCCAAGACAGCTGAATAGACTTCTTGAATTTTGAACGTTGGGAGGTTGGGTACCGGTTCGTGTGGCGTAACGGACCAGTTTGTACTTCGTTAACCAATTTATAACTTGCAACGCCGAACTCCGATTGACACAAAAAAAAATACCGTTTTGATCAGCGCGACGAGGCGGACACAACGGTATAAAGATATTGGTGGTTCGACATTGTTTGCGAAGTGGTAAATCTTATTGAATCATTTGCTCGAGCGACAATTTAACTAGCAGTTAAAGGCGGAATTTGACGAAACGAAATGCGCCGTCATGATCAGAATATTTTTCTTATGCAACATTGTGAAAAATATTTTAGTCCGGACGATAGAAAAATTACACATGAAATTTAAACTAATATGCAAATGCGACGAGCGAAATTTACTTCCATATTATTCGACGAAATTTGGCGTACGCCTATGTCTATCTAGACGCATTCCAAATATGAGTTTGAATAGCAACGGAAGTTGTTTGTGAAAATTTGAAATTTCTATTACGGAGAATGCAGCAAAACACCGAAGAATAAGATCGACGGAGCTAAAGATATCCGAATTTTGAAAAACGAAAAATGACGTCTTTGTCAGAAGATGATTTAGAATTTTTCTATGTAAAAATATTTAGGTTCGGAAGATAAAATTTTCCACGTTTTAAAATGAACTGATGTGCAGTAAAATGCGCACGAAATTTACTTCGGTATTTTCCGACGAAACTTTACCCATATCTATAACCATCTAGGCGCAATTTAGAAACAAAGTTTGGACGTTGATTGAAATCGTATGTAAGTTTCACATTTTATATTAAAATAACGGTTCTAAAATTTTTAAAATTTGGTCGGAATTTCAGGGTCGTTACAGATGAACAGACATGCCAAAGTCCAGAAATCATTTCAAATGACCAAAGTCAATTTTAAAAATGTCAGAGAATCAAAACGGTGGTACCAAGTTCGAACAAAGCTCAATAGTAAAATTCACATGAAGCCGTGAGCAATTGACAGAAGTCAAAGAGAATGAAGAACGGAACTATAATCAAATGCCAGAAATTCGAAACTGTGGTGAGGAAGGAAAACATTATCAAAGTGAATCAAAGCCGTGATAACCAAGCAATCAATAATATACGAATTGAACAAGTCTAAAGAAATCACAGTCATTCAAACATAATCAAGTGGCCGAAGAAATTTATCAGACGAGTTCAAACAATTAATTCGAACGAAACTTTAGGGAATTAAAACCCTATATAAACCATAACATCATCGGCATACCAAAATCATCGAGTTCAAGCATATCAACCAGAAAAGCAAAGGGAAATAACATACCATTAAAATCGAACTCGATCGAAGCAGCCGAAGCTAAGGAACGAAGAAACGATCGATCAACAAAGCTACATGCAAATATCTATCCAATCGATCAATTTGAAGTCGGCGCTTCTTCAGTTTACAAAAGCCCTAATTTTATCAGAGAGGAACGAACAAGTAACAAAAAGGAAGCAGCCATAATCGCAAGGACATCGGGCCGAAGGAATATACAGAGGAAATAAAAAAAGGGAAATTAGCTAATTTCTTAAGCCTGAACTTTTGGGCCGACTTCTTTAAATTTCTAAATTGGGTTTTAATTTTTAAATTAGGGTTTTGGTTTTAATTGTTTTTAAAATTTTTATTTTTCCTTTAATTTTTTGAAATTCTAGTCGTGTGACTAGGGGACAAATTACGATGGTGTAGTTCGAGAATTCGCAACTCAATGGCTGAGTTGTGGTAGGGTTTTGAGCGTAGAATTAGGTTAGTCGATAGCGGGTGTCGCGAGTTTACGTGTGTAAGCGTCTGACTACTTAATTTCTAGTATAAACCTTGGGGGCAGCACGTAGGCAGGGTTTTGCCGAAGCTGGGTAAATTTGTGTGTTCTATCTTCTACTTTTTATATTCTGCCATTATATGTGCTGCTATTATTCTACTATGATCAGTGCTGCAATTATTTTATATAAACTTCCGCATTAATTTTTATAATTAATAGTATCACCCTATTCACCCCCCCCCCCTCTCGGGTGAAATCGATCCTACAGGGTATTTATCAACTCCATCCCAAACCTAGCCAACTAATTAAACCGATTCACATATTCCTTCACCGACATCTGTCCTTGCTGCAGGTGTATGAATTTCTCCTACTGCACGCCCTTCTTTGGCACGGAAAGAAACTTCATCCCAAAACGCCTCCTAAACTCTCCCTAAGTAACCCCCCTTCATTAGTCTCCTCCACTACTACATCCCACCAATTCAGGACCTCCCTTTATAAATGCCAAGTAGAAAACTGTCTCCTCGTGTCATCTCCAAGACCCATCAATCCAAAAATTCTCTTACAAGTGCAGATCCACGCCTTTGAGTCCACATACGACTCGGTCCCCACATTCGACTTCCCTCTTAGACTCGCGAAGTCCCTACATAGCTAGGAAAAATCGAGAGAAGGTGGATGGGCAGGAATTACACTTAGCACCTGCTTTATGGGTCCCCTACTAAGGTTAAGGTCGGCTTCTCCTCTTGCTTGCATATGCCGGGGGAACCAAATCGGGATGTTCACGTCTAGAATCTCAACTGCATCACCCGAGCCTTAACCAGTAGGATCACTCATCCTCTCTATCTATGAATTAAGAATTATTATCAACTTTTCCACAAATAATATTGGCAAAAGCAAGGGAAAACGTTTTTCCGTATTATACCTATATATAAAATCTTTGGAAAACTTATATATATACTCACTTTTCAAAAACCTATTTTGAAATTTTTTTGAAACCTTTTTGAAAACTTTTTGTTTCAAATTTTTTCATGTACATTCTCTCAGTACGCACCTAGCTCCAAAGGAATTTTAAACTTAGGCTTCAGTACCAATTGTTAAAACCCGCACCTCCCGACACGTGGATCCAAAGACAAGGGTGAATTTCGAACTCGCATCAGTGCCGAGAAATACGAGCTATCGGGATTTTAAATATTACATAGACTAAGAATAAGAGGATAAAATCTAAAATATATTCTACACTTTCAGATCTCACAGAAGAAGGCAAAAAATATAAGTATATAAAATAGTCATCTCAAAATATATCCTAGTGAACATAGTTTCAAAACATACGTAGTCATAATCAAGAGTTAACAAAATTACAACAAATAGTCTAATAAATACTAAGTATGATAAATAGTTACATGCAAAGTAATGGGAAATAATAAGCAACTCCAATGCCAAGCTCGTCTCTCCACGTACTAATCTCTGGGACTATTACCTACTACCCTATTCTTTGTGGTAGGGGAAAAAGAAAGGAAAGCAGCGTGTCAGACAAAAGTCTGGTGAATGAGTTACATCATTATATATGATGATCACAAATAATTATACTCTATGCGACCTATGGTGTTCTACTTGTGTATGTGAACTAGTTATTAAGGTTGGTTTGGTTAACTTAAGGGGTATATTTCTAAAGACACCTACACTAACATCTTGTCAAGGCTTATACTTAGAATCGAACAATTGATTGAACCTTAAAATAAATATGGATCGGCTAAGAAGTACCGGAAATACTCCACATAGGATCACTTACAATATCAATCTTGGGACTACATTCATAACTTACGACTACATGTATCAAATTTATGCATTAAGGAGGAGCCCGCAATGTCGAATCATGCCAAAGACATCTCAAGATCGCTGCATTCATGTCCACCTCTCAATGGAAACTTTACGCCACTTATCACACTACGTCAGGATCCATCAACAACACAGTATCACGTTTGCGTCGTCATGCATACCAAGGAGCTCCTATTAGTGCCAGGCCATAAAATTCTCTAGGCATCATTGATAGTGTTTCTACACCGTAGAACATTCTATGAGTGCAATTTGTGATGGAATCGCCCAAATCGAATATCGACCCTGTCGAATAAATAGTGTCTAGACCTTATTGCCAACATAAACATATATCCTGTCTGAAACGCCCAAAGATCATAAACCTAGGAAACTAATTCCCCTACTTATACTAACATTCATATATAATAGCATATAAATAAATAAACTTATAAACTTGGGCCATAGGCCGTGGTTTAATCTTGCCTGTAACACGTTATCCGATCGATAGCTTGCTGTTGACCGATTCCAGTTTGCCTGTCGACCGATCGTAGTTGTTTTAATTAAATTTGTTTTCATTTAACTACTGTTTATTCTCTATTACCATTAATTATTTATTATGGCAAACAGTTAATTATAGTGAACCCTATTTTATCAATCTACGATCTTCGATGTTTTCAATTTCAATTTCTATCAATTTCATATGCATATTTTTTATCCAAACGGATTAAATCAGTATAGAATTAACAAGGTTTATCTATATTCAATTCAACGAAAAGGGTATTCAACCTAAACCGATTTTTTTCTAATAGATTTATTTTATCCAGAAGTAGATTAGAAAAGAATCATATTCAAATAGGTTAAATTCTTACTCAATTTTCAATCTATTACAAGTATTTGATAAACGATATTTCTGACTTAACCTAAACCAATTTCAAATCAAATAGGATATCAATAAACTTAATTACATATAAATCTCAACATTAATTCGTGACCCACTCACCTCTGGAAAGCTATCCCTTTTCAATAGCTTGGAATCGACTTCGCTCGGTGTAGAACTCCTCTTGATTTAATTTTATTTCTCCTTCTTCAATCTATTGAATTTAAATTTTGTTTTGTTCTGAAGAATTTTTGATTTGAAGAGAAAGAATGTTCAGATTTTAAAGAGACAAAGTTTTGTTACATTCTGAGTTAAAAGGGTTTTGATGCAGCTTAGTGTTATATTTATAGAGGTAGAAAGCAACAAAAAACGTTCGATTAACTGTTATCCAATCCGAGTCATTCGACCGACTCGAACCCTAATCGGGAAGTAATAACCGGTCGACCACTTGGTTTGGAACGGTCAACCGTTAGTGGTCGACTTGTCCAACCAATGGTGTTGACTAGTGAAGCTTTCCTGATTTAATTATTTAATTATTAATTATGAATTTTCATACGTTAATAACTTTTCATACTAGCTTCGATTTCAAAAAATTATATATGAAAATTGTCCAGAAAATGGCTAAAAACACAACAGTGCAAGTTCCATAACATAATTAGAACATTTGTAAAAATTCCATTCTTACTCTTGTTATATTTAAATTCAATTCATTTATTAAATTTCCTGTTAAATTTTTTTTGGTGTTATAGATTTTGATTAATCCGTTGAGACCAAAGTGTGTAACGCTCTCTAAATATTAGGCAATCTTTTACTTATGGTTGTTGGGACGGGTTAATGTACTCAAAGTTATTGGATAACAATGAGATGAATCATTCGGCAATTTCCTCTTGGTTGATAACAACTAGGTCAAACAGGAAATCTCAATGTGACGATGTTACACAATTTCCTCGACTTGAGAATACTATTGAACTTCAAAGTGGATACTCTACTTTGATTATGGTTAAATTATGGCAGGATGTCTATTGAACAACTATTGTTGAGTCTAATTTGAAGCTTGCGAGTGAAGTACTATTCAATAGAGAATTTGTCTCCTTGGTTGTATGAGCTTAGTATTACGGTCAGTTGTAGTCAACTCAAAGTCAAAATCTTTAGTCATAGTAGAACGATTAACAATAAATGTTATTATTGAACCAAGGACTTTGTTTGTTGTCTAATAAAGTTAAATTTGGATAATATTGGAGTTTTGACCGATACCAAACTCCATACATTCTAACATGACATAATGTTGTGAAGGGAACGTGTTTAAATTATTGTCACTATTAGTATCGTTTAAAGTAATGTAAAATATGATCTTATCGAAAAGATCTATAAGTGGTGAATTAGATCGAACTATCACATCAATAGCTAAGGTGATGTGAAAACATTAATGTTTTAATTGTTCAATGTTTATCACGGTGAAATTTAAACCTTTAAGTCTAACAGCTGTATTTTTGAATTTTTCAAAAAATCATGTGACATAATTAGTTTATAAGTGTCATAGATTAATTAAATTAACTAACACTTAAGAAATATTAGTTGTTATTATTATATATATGATGATGTTTATGGTATTATTAATAAGGGTAGCTCCTAAAAAGTATCCGTCTACTATTAGTAATTATTTGGATGTGTATATAAAAGATATATATGCTTGTATTGATATATGATATCAACATATATTTAAACATGCTTTAAATATACTTAATTACTTAAATAGGCTTTGGAATTTTTTATCCGATATATGATGCAAGCATGGCTAGCTATAGAGAGAAAACAAAAGGTCTAGATATTTGATTTAAATTTAATAGGGAATTAAATGGAATGTATTAAAGAGAGGATGAAGAAAGGTTTTCATTCTCTACATAAAAACAAGTGAATATTAGGCTCAGGTCCCTAATAAGTTTCAAAATACACAAAAACCCTAGTAAAAAAAAGTATGTAAATTAGGTCCCTATAATTAAGTTACTAAGTAATTGCATATAGTTATGCAATTATTCACTGAATAATTGCAGACATTTATGTAATTATATCCTAAAGTTGCATAAATTTATGCAACATTTTCGGTGAATAATTGCGGAAATTTCGGCAATTTTTTTGGTGAATAATTGTGGAATTGTCCGCAAAGTTTTGAAAAAATTGCAGAAATTTCCGCAATTTTTTGGTGAATAATTGCGGAATTTTCCGCAATTTTTTGAAAAAAATTGCGGAAATTTCCGAACTTTTTCATTGAATAATTGTGGAAATGTCTACAATTTTTTGATATAATTGCATAAAGGTCTGCAATTATTCACTAAATAATTGCATAAGTGTATGCCATTATTCGATAACTTAATTCTAGGGACCTAATTTACAAACTTTTTTTTACTGGGGTTTTTGTGTATTTTGAAACTTATTAGGGACCTATGCCAAACTGTCCCTAAAAACAAATCCTCCTCATTATTTTAATTTTTAGTTTTTCCTTCTTTCGCTTCTCCCATTCTTAGCCTCCATCTCCTTCATCCCAACCCATGGCCAAAATTAATTTTTTCCCAAAACAATATCAAAAAATACAAAACAAAGCGGTTCACTCAACAGGGGCTGCATATAATATGTTTCACTATTAAATTTTGTTGATTGGGCTTTAGGCTCAGTGGATTTGGCTAGATGACTAAATATATTTATTTAGGTTTAACCTATTTATATGATAAAGAGATGTAAATTGGACTGCAGGGTTTTGACAAAATGCAAAATTATTGTATTTATTAAAGTATTTTTATAGATAAAAAGTAACGAAATCTGAAACTGGAAATATAACAGAATAACCGGAATTTTCGAAATGGAATCGAAACTCTCAAAATTTTAAATGACCGAAACGGAACGGAAAACCGGAATTGTGAACCTTGATATTAATACATCGCAGCATCAAGTTGTGAATAATGGAATCCAGCAGGAAATTGACAAATCAAAGTGTCTCATAGTTTGGCTCGATTTAAGGTATAATTTCTATCATGTTTTTACATATGTTTCCTAATCCCTGACAAATATTTGTATTACTAAACATTTGTTTATATGATTTCTATTCAATAATAGAAATTTGAATGCAAGTTTTTATTTTGTTTCAAATCATAAAGCATTACAATTGCAAATGAACAAATATATTTATACAAACAATGTTTGAATTTTGCCATAACATATCATGCTAGATTTAAATTTATTTTATTTAAACTTAGTTCCAAAATAATACACACATGCACACACACACACACACATACACACACATATATATACATATAACTAGATTCTTGGACAAATTAGTATTCTATGAATTTTTGGAAAAGCGAAATTATACACACACACATACATATAAATTAGCTTCAAATCTATGAATTATTAGATAAAAGGAAACATTATAATTAAGTAACAATATTATTATATATAGATTAAAATAATTATATATACATATACATATATGTATTTATCAAATCATTCACTAAACCAAAACTGATATTAAAAAAATATGTATATATGTTTCAAAATAAATTTTGATCAAAATTAATTAAAAGTTTGTAATGGAGGTAGGTAATAACTAAGGAATCATATTTTCAATTTTATCTAGAGATTAGATATAGATTTAATTAGGAGTTTGTAAAAGAGAAAGGTGAAATTATTCATACATATTTCCGTTTCCTCTTTAGACACTAAATCTTCCACATATATTTGCAAATATCTAATTAATTATGGAGATAAAATTATAAATTATATATTTATATGTATAAACACATACATACATACATATATATATATATATCTGTGTTTGTGTATGTGTAAAAAACAAATGGCAATACATAATACACACACACACATATATATATATATATGAATATGTATAGTATATATGTGTGTCTAAATTATATATGTAAAGCACTATCAATATGTGTATACAGACCACTTACATATATTATAGTATATTCAAACACACATGCATATACACACATGCATATACATTGTAGCGACCCACCGTTCCATACCTTTTGAGTTGACAATAAACCCACACTTGTCCAACCCAAATTGCACGAAAGGGCGAATAACTAGGGGTGAAGAAGAAGAAGTGAACGAAACAAACAGAAACAACAACACAGAATCTCACAATCGCAGCGGAACAAAATATACAGCATGACTCACACAGCGGAAATATAATCAAGTACGGGGAATACGCCTTAGACTCCTCCAGCATGTCTTCTATGCTCCATAGCATCCTAGCGTAAATCTGTAATACTCGGTCTGACCCAAGCATTATAATAATATAACACCCGATTCAGTCTGGAAAACCAACGTGAGAAAACACACTGAATTTGAATTATAACTGTTATCAAAATCCTTTGAAACAAAGGTATCTCATAAGACCACATCACACATAAACACAATAGGTTTGTACCTTACGATAACCAAAACATTTTATATCAAATCATCTGATATTATAATTGCGTCTATAGAAAATAAACTAAAAAATAGCTGAAGTGCTTGCATCTCGCGTTTCAGCATAGTTGGTATACAACTAAAACCGTACAGGCTCTTAGTGGATATTGGATTCTATACAATGACAGGGCTACTAGGGTACCGCCCGCCACAGTACATCTGTAGAAAAATGTAACGAGATCAAACCTATCGATCATTGCCAAAACAAGACCGACTTGCCCCTTACTGGATAGTACCGAATATGATCACCACTAATGGGCCCCGAAACGCAACGAACAATAGATTGTGATGATGACAAATGTCCACTCTAGATGAGTGATGATCATACCCTCACGGGAGCGACCCACATAGCCTTGCTGCATCTCCCATGTTTTACTCATTGCCGGTTAATGAGGCTTGAGGTTACGATTACCTTTCAAGAACATTTACACTTAGAATGCTCATTGCCCTCCAATGACGATGTTCTGATAGCATTCGTCCATACAAGTTGTTCTGGGCCTGAACAAACCGAATCTCCAAAATCACCGTCTACATTATCTTTGTGATATCACAATTCATAACGCACAAATTGGACCGAAGTGGTTTTCAGATAATTTAAATCTGATTCCAGTCTCTTAGAAATGATCAACAAATTTGGCTAGATTTGATAGTCGGTTATTTAACTATCAAATTACACACATAACAGTCACTAGGCCCATATTTTATTTAATCTTTTCAATACATTTATTTCAAATATCTTTACATAGATATATATTCAAATCTCTTTCAGTATTCCAATGTTTGAAAACAATTTCAAATCTTTATAACCTTAACGGGATATTTTCAAACCATATCTTACTTCAACACTTAGTGAAATATTTCCAAATTCAATTTATATTCCATTACTTAGAAAAATATCTCAATATAAATCCTTTCGTCGTTAAAATATTTCCAAAACCATTCATTTCAACACTTAGCAAAATATTGTAAGTCTATTTTCCGGAGTCATTTCTAATATCAATACTTAGGAAATATTTCATAACTTATCTCCTAAATTCCAAAAATTATTAATAAATTCCTTTTGCAATTACCAAAATCGATTTTACTTATTTAAAATCTCATTTGACAATTTATAACTTCTTTATTGAATTTAAATTCATCTTCGAAGTTCCCGTGTCTAACCATTTTGGAAATTCCTTAAGTTTTCCAGAATTCCATTATAAGATTTCTCTTATCAAATCGCATCCGTTAAATAAAACCTGGTTTACAAATCTCGAGAGTATTTCTAAACAAATTTCAATAACTTCCCAAAACTCTATATATATAAAGTAAGTATTTTTATAACATGGTTAAGTATATATATAAAGTAAGTATTTTTAAAGAATAATAATTTATTTTTAAAACATGGTTAAGTAATTATTTAAAATATTAAAACACTTTAAATAAACATCGATAACTCATTTCCAATTCATTTTTAAATTAAACTAATCAATTTGCAAACTTATTATAGAAATGTGAATTCATTTCAGTAAATATTAAATATTTAAATAATCTACTTTCTGAAATATTTCAATACTGAAATATCTTTAACTATATAGTTTAATAAATAAAAATCCCATTTTAAAACAATTTAATTTCTCGACAAAAATCTATTTTTTTAAATCCAATATTACCAATTTCAATTTATAAATCCCTCTCGATTCATATCACCTCGACTACATTTCAATTTCATAATCATTCTCAAATTTCTAAAATATAATCCACTATTTTTTTCCAACAACCGATTTCCATATCTCGATATAAATTTATACTATGAATTTATATTTTCAATTTATCAATTAATAATTGTTTCCCCTTATTTATAAACATCATTTATAAGTTTTTAAACTCACTTGGGTTTCACTTGTTTATAAAAAATATTCTCATTTATAAAATATCATTTATGAATCCATTTCTTTAAAAAAATCTCATTTATTTTACAAATCCATTTTAAATATCGATATCAACTTCTTTTCCATATTTTTAGAAATATCGTTTAAATATCCATTTTTAAAAATCCTTTATATAAATTATTGTAAAATCTCTATTTAAAACATTTTACGAATAGTTAAGTACAACCCAAAATCAATCATTGTTTAATCCAAATCAATTTCCTTTAAAATAATCCAAATTTGATATAAATATTTTATATCCAAAATTTCCTTTTAATCCCTTAAATTTCAAAAATAATATTTATGGTATTTAAAATAAAAAAATTAGGGCCAGTGCTACTATAGCATCCAATATATCAAATCACACAATAATCCATAAAAGATTATTCAATCGCATCATGTATAACTATATATGAAAAAACAATCAATATATTCGAGGAATCCAGTTGGATCCCTCCAACCCGTTTCCCTGCAGCTACATATGTTATATAACATAAAATACTAATCCCGCTTCAAGGTGGGATATCGTGGTAATATAGGTCATCCTCTATTATGCGAGGCGCATAGTGTCTTATCCGCTCCAACTGGCGGGAAATGTATCCAACTACTAACATTTACTACTATATATATAATACTATCATATATAATATAATATTCAACTAATAATAATATATCAATTCAACCAATCATCAAATAATTAAATTTTTAATTGTTATAAATTAAACCAGTCAACCAAATTGAGTGAGAATTACTCACCCTGATTTTTAATTTTCTAATCGTTCCAATTTTAAATTAAATTGAATAGGCGTTAAATTAAATCTAAAATTCCAATCGGCTTAAAAAAAATCTCCAAACTAATTTTATTTCGTAGCCTACGTCATTACGAATCCAACGCCACCTGTTTTGTAATTTTTTGACATTGCATTAAAAAGTTATTAAATTTATTAGCCATCTCAATTTAATTCTTAATTATATATACTAATTATATAATGAAGTTTAATTATAGTATTACCTCCACTATCTCATTTTAGGAAAAACATGCAAAACCCTAACAGCCCTTTTCGTTCACAACAAAGCTCCCAGGATCACACCTTCAATCTCTCGACTATGAACATCGACCCCGCCTCCCTTGTGCCCTCCTGAGTTCGCTGCGCCTACCCATCGAACACCCAACTCAACTTCCTGGAACATCCGCCACGCGCGCGCACGAGAACGACTCGCCAAACCCTAGGTCGCAGCGTTTTCCCCCATCCTCCATCTCATGCTCTGGTCGCGTCTCCATCGCGGCTTCATCGCGGCTTCATCGCGATGCCCCTCTTTTTTTTATTCGAATGAATTTCGATTTGCTGAATTGATGAAGAAAGAGGGAAAGAGAGTGAGCTAATGGTTTTTAAAACGAAGGAGGAAGGCTCGTATGCGTAGGGTGGCGGTGCAGATATTAGGGTGGCTTAAATGGGATAGGGGTTGACTTAGAAAATTTTTATAATATTATTTAATTTCCAAAATATCTTATTAGCATATCTCAAAATCCCGAACTCCTATCGAGGCATGCCGCCTGGCGTTCCTAATGTTATACTCCTATTCCGAACGCAATGAAACAAGTTTTGAGACCTAATTCGATCGTATGGAGAAGATATCTTTTTGAACCCAATTAAAATATTTAATTTTCGATATTAAATTCAACGCGTTTCTATTTCGTACGACCAAACGGTAAATCCAAAAGCTACAAATTTGGAAATCCAATAATAATACACTATTACGGATCCAATGGAACTAGTTTCGTCGAATTTCGAGACTGTCCCCCGGAGCGCTATTTTAACGCGTCGATTAAATCGACGATTTCAAAAATTGATGAAATCACTTGAAATCTCAGTTTTAAAAACTTATTAACTCAATTCCAATTCAAATAGAATTCATATCAACATTAGAAATCATTTCGACTTATATTCAACTCAAATTCGAATTATTTGCACTATTCGTATTACGAAAATCGTTATATTTGAAATTTAAATTAATTTTATAATTTCAACCAAAATCTTCATATAATTTATATTCCAAATCCAATATTTAAAACCATTTAAATGTTCAAAATCAAACGACGGAAAATCCGGGTCGCTACATTCTCCCCCTTAAAAGAATTTCGTCCCCGAAATTGCTAAGTTAGGACGAATGGTCCAAACCCATTACTTTTCAAAGCCCACTTATTTAACTTGCTATTTCACTTTTCTAAATCCTTTAGTTCCAACCAAAACAATTAGTTTCCATTTCTAAACCAAAATCCCTTATTTCAGTTACAATTCGGAATCAAATTTTGATTAACAAAAATTTTCCAAAAATTTTCAAAATTTTCTAACACCCTATATTTCCGAAAATTTTTGGCAGAGTCTCCCTTGTACAGAGAGACTTTTGCAATATGAAAAATATGATAAAAAGATATACATCGGCTCTCATGGCCGAAAAATGCAATATATAACAATTTTTTATATTTTCACATGCTAAATCGTAAGCGTACCTTATTTTAGCGTTATTAAGCAAGTTCGCTTAATTTATATGCAATTTCCGCAACCCAAATCTAGCCGAATAGACTTCTGGCGCCTGTACTTACTCAAATAAAGCATTTGAGTTTAATAAACAGCAAATTCAATAGCATTTCATTCATTTAACAACTTAAACCCATAAGTTCCATTAACAAGTCATGTTATAACATGAACGTTTAGAAGTTATAACTAAATACAAGGTTCAAAAACATTTAATTATTCACTTCCACTCGACTTATAAACCATTTATTCCATTCCAAATGATTTATATGTGATTCACTTGCATAAATTCATTTCCATACTCATTTTATTCTTAACTCATCACAAGTCAATTCCAATTCCATTCACCTATTTGATTTTATCAATTCATTCCATTCAAACTCAAATAATGAATCATTTCATAAAATAATAACTTAAGTTTATAATCAATTTATGTTTGTTTCTATTTCAAACTCAAGTTTAAATTCAATTATAATTAAACCACATTCTAAAACCATCTTTAAATCACTTACCATTTTAGGTCGAGTCTTATTTATATTCGAACCCATTCCATTTATCCATTTCAAATTAAATAAATTTCTGGTTACTAATTTAATTAATTAGTTCATTCCATCAATCTATTCCAAATCGCGATTAATTTTGTTTCACAACTCAAGTCCAAATTTATTGATTAATTTACTACAATTCAAATTCAATTCAACATTTTAAACTATACTCAGTTTATTTATACTTAGGTTGAACTTCATTCTTATAGTTTGAGTTCATTTCTATTTCAACCCAATTTCCATTTCACTTTACCTAACTTGAGTTAAGTTTAATTTTCAAAAATTGACTTATATAACTCGACATGAGTTTAACATCAATTTATAATCAACTCCAAATTTTCATTTCTTTCTGCCAAGATATTCAACCATTTCAATTTGGTTTTATTTTTCACTTCCTCGAGCTTATACGTTCATAACTTATTTATACACACTTCCATGTATTTTCCCTTTTAACTTAGCTCGAGTTCAACCTTGTTTCTCAACCCAATTTCAAATTTCCATTTTTTTGACCCAAACTTTTATCCATTACCATTTGGTTTATATATATATATATATATTCAAATTTCATCAATTTTATGGGTTATACAATTTATTCATTTTAACTTACTTAAGTTAAATTTCAATTTCAAACTTCAATTTTTCACACTCCTTTCCTTACTAATATCATTCTCAACTTATAAGTTCAAAAACTTATTTTCTTTGCGGTTTCACAAAACCTTCAAATGAATATCCTAAAATTCAACCACCCGGATTTATTTCAAACAATTTTGAAACCATAATATATATATATAGCTCTTTTGGTTTAATAAACCATTTCCTTGGAATTTTCAAAATCAACTTGGTTTTCCAAAGCAATTCCTTCGGAATTTCCAAAACAACACTTGTTTACCAAACAAAAATCTCCATATCGAATTACTATGCTAGCAATCCGTCACTTAGAAACTCGAAAATGAATACTGATGATGCTGCAGTCATCACCAGGATTATCTTCCAGCGACTGAAGTGAGTTCAATAGTTTATCACTTCCAAAATCCATTTAAAACAATTTCCATTCAGAAATATTCCAACTAATATTACTATTATTCATTTCAAAAACACTTTGGAAAACATTTCCAAAAATCTTCGGGATTTAATTTTCCAAATTCTGGTTTGAATCCAATTTTAGCTTTACTCATTTGTATAAATCATATCTATACAATTTCTATTTGGTTATATAAACCATTTCAATTTATAATCTTGTTTTGATTATAATAACAACCAAACATACCAATATACTATAATAATTTCAGAAAATTATTTCTTTCATATCAAAATATAATTTGGGTAAAATTATTTCATTTACCCACTTTAAAACAATACTATGTCGATTTAACTTGTTTAGAGTTTAGAAACCCCTATCGATACAGTTGTCCAGACCGTACCACCAGAATTCATAAATACTCAACCGATAAGTCAACACAATATAAAACAATTTATATTCACTAACAAATACGCGTCATATCTATTAATACACTCAAACTCATTATAGGGTACTAATAACCCTATCTCTAATGAGTAATTCCCACCTAAGTCAAGGTTCTCCCTTAACCTTCAGCTTTGATACCAAATGTAGCGACCCGCCATTCTGTACCCTTTGAGTTGACAATAACTCCACACTTGTCCAACTCAAATTGTACGAAAGGGAGAATAACTAGGGGAGAAGAAGAAGAGTGATAGAAACAAACGGAAACAACAACACAGAATCTCACAATCGCAGCGGAATAAAATATGATATATAATAACAAATTTTTATACAAAAGAATCTTTAGCTGTTAATATATACACAATCATTTGAGTACAACAATCAATCTGGACAGTTATAAATACCTATCCTCACAAATATTGAATATTGTGACGACCCGGTATTTTAACAGTATTAATTTAATAAAGATTTAATTCAATTAAATAAAATGTAAACTGATCATTTTGAAATGAATAAATCTACTAGAGATAATTTATATAGATTTGTATTTTTAAAAGAAAATTTGATTTGTAAATTTCAATTAAATCTCTTAATAATATTTGTAATAAAATTTATCTTATATAATTAAATTAAAATACTTTGTTTTATTAACATGGGATAAATAAATATATAAATACATGCATATAACCATAAGTAGACTATAATAATAAAATAAGTAGAAAATTAAATATAAACTTATTATCTCTAAAAAATATATTTATATGTAGTTAATGTAAATAAAACTATACTTTATCAATCGTTAAGAATAAAAGTAAATATCACATATATGGATAAATAAATAACATCACCAATAAATTATCGTTAAGCGAAATATAAAGTGAACTATCTTCTATCAATAAATTAAACCATTAGTATAAATCCAAATTGTAATTTGAAAATAAATGTAAACACTTATTATCACTAGAAGTATGTGAAGTAATACAAGTATTAAGTAAAAAAAAATTAAGGACAGGCAACACCAAGGAAAAGAAGAAAAATGCCAAGTATAAAGTAAATAAAACACATTCATATAATGCAAACTCCTTAACAAAGCAAGAATAATAACTGGGTACGATTGCTTCCAACAAAATCTCGAGTGTACAGGGTAAAATATGAGAGTATTTACCAAACCAGCCTACAATGAAAAAAAAAAGAAAAAGTTGCATATACTTAAGCTTGCAATACAAGCCAGCTGCAACTATTTTATAAAAATGTATGCACAAGTACAAAATCATAAATTACATATGACAAATGAAATAAATGCAAGCCACAAACAAATCTTTTCAGCCTACAATGTAAATAAAAATCTCTGGCAAAGTTGAGTTGTATCTCCAGTACAAATAACAATTTTATATCAAATTTTAGAGCCTGCATATCCTTTTAAAATTATCGCAGCTTGTATCTTATTCCATTATCAAGTTCGACAGAAAGAAAAAAAAACTACAACTAGACAATCTAACTTAACATAAAAAAAAAAAATCAAAATACAAGGAAACTTCAAAACTGGAAGTCAGGGAAACAAGTTAACAAGCCTGCCTGTGATCATCTGGAATTCAAATCTGCAGTTCTTCAACAACTTGCTTTTTGTTCAACATCTTATTTTAGGTGAGTAAACTACCAGAACTTTAGTCTATAACCTGGTGTTTTTTATAAGTATTTGAAGTATGTTGTGAATGATGTTGTCTAGATGAAAATGCGCCTGAATGTGTTTATATACGTATAAAAATTTGATGAGCATGTCTTTGTACAGGCTCTCAGGCCTCTATTTAAATTTATAAGGTTTAAATTTAGTATAAAAAAAATCAATGTGAAGAGAAAAAAAATTCGAATATCTTAAATTGTTGATTTGATTTTATTTCTTGAATAAACATACAAAGTTATGATTTTTAAAACTAGTAACAGAATTTTTAAAGTCGAATTGAATGTGTATTTGGAGGATGACTAAAATTTGGTATTTGGTCAAGTTCTGGTGGTCGGAGCATCTTTGGTGGCCGTGACTTCGTCTGGAGAAGGTCAGGTGTGGGAGTGTTCGGGGAAAAATGTCTGGAGGGTGGTTAAATCACTGTGGCGTTTGGAATCGATCGATTTGGTTTGTAACCCTAAATTGGGTTGGGGTCGGAATTTGAATGACAGCGTCACCTCTGGTACATCGAGTGACTTCGGACTGGGTGTATAGGTGTTGTGAGGGTCTGGCGTGGTCGAGGATGGGATTTCACAGCCTCTGGTGGTCGGTGTCAGGGGTTCGTGGAGTTTTCAGGTTGGAACGTTGTTCCAGAAATTGGTCGAGATACCTCGTTTTTGATTTTGGGTTTAGGTTGATGTCGGGGTGGTCGGGATTGATGATGGGGATGGTCGTCGATGTGCTGGGGGTTTTGGCGATGGTCAGAGGGGCATAGATCATCGGTACACGTGCACGAGGGGTCGGGTGTCAGTGGGTTTTGAGAAGGAAGAGTTGCCTCGGGAGAAACTCGTGAAATGAGGGTGATGGCCCGGGTTGGTCTCGTGTTCGTGAGTGTACCTTGTTAACAGTTTTGAATTTATAAAATAACTAAGTTAAAAATAAAAAAAAAGAGAAAAAAAGAAGTTTTCCAGGGGGCAACACGGGAGGATTACGGGTTGAACCCGAAGTAGAGGGTTTAACAGTTTTCTTTTTTATATAAATAAAGGATGTTTCAAACTTTAAGTAATTGTAACTGATTTTAAATTTATTTTCTTTGTATAATAATGTTATTAATATTGGTTAAGAAGTCGTATAATAGGTTTTACTTAAATTAGATTTATTCTTAAGTTATTTAAACTTAATCTAAATATGTAATTAAGAAGTTAATTCAAAGGATTTAATTATGTGATAACAAAGATTAAGTGATAAATAAGGACAAATGGGTTATCTTTAAACAAGTCAAGGACTGGTTATTAAAGATCTATAAAAATTAAGGAATTAAAGAGAAATTTATTTATTATGGATTAAGGATAATTAACCAAAGGATAATTACTGGATGAAAGAAATTTAAGGAGATTTATTTAATGGAAGACATTAAGAATTAATTACTTGGTGTAATTTATAAATTGGGGATTAGTTAATTAATGAATGTGATTTATTAAGATAGCTAATCAATGTAGGTGGCTATAAGATAATTAATTTGACCAATTAATTAAGGATAATTAATGTGAATGGGTAAGGATAATTAAATTGTGAAATAATTAAAGGCTATTTACTTAATGTAATTAAAGTATAATTAATTAAGGATGATTTATTAAGTTGGAAAATTAAAAAGATGATTAATTAGTTGGTTTGTAATGAATTAATGTTAAGTAAGGTAATCTAAGAGATTAAAGTTAGTATTTAATTAGAGACTAATTAAATTTATTAAGAAGTGATAGAACTTGCCTATGAATGATTGAATGATATTGGATGCCTTGGAAATTTGATGTTTTGATATGGAATGTTTGTGATATGATAGGATGTGATGGACAATAATAATGTGGTTATCTATCGATAATGCACTGCTGAATTAAAGTGACTTTTTATAATTCAATTTAAATTGTATTCACTTGAATAAATTAGGTTAAGATGACATCGGATTCGAAGAGACTGGAGTCGGGTATTAGTAAGTACCCGAAACCACTTCGATTCTTTATAAAATTGATTTGTGAAATCAATAAGTTGGAATGAAATGATTTAAGTGAATTGGACCATTTAATCTAAGTTCTGGTACTTAGAAATTGATGTGTGAAATAAGTGATGTCTCTGACAAATTGTGAATTTTGTAAATTGAAACAAGTTACCCGGGTTACATTCATATCAGTCGTATGCTTTTGGTATTTCTTGTTAGATGGGTTTACTCACGCTGGTTTCCAGCCTGACCCGGGTGTTACTTTGATGTAATGCTCGGGTCAGACCGAGTATTACAAATTTTCAGGTAAGGACGTTCTGGAGCTTGGGAGACGAGCTGGATGATAAGAACGTATGGAGTGTTTCCGCTGTACTATATTATTTTATATCTGAGACATGATAATTGTGTATATCCATTGTCTGTATAAATGTGTAACTCTGATGTATAAAAATGTAATCGACAGATATAGTATTCTTTTGTAAACTATTATTATTTATTATTATATTTTATCCGCTGCGAATGTGAGATGTTGATGATTCTGATATTCTCCTTCTTCTTCTTCTATCTCTTTCTTCTTTTTCATAACTATCTGGAATTTTCGGGTTCGAAAATTCCGGGTCGTTACAGTTGGTATCAGAGCGAAGGTTAAGCGAGAACCTTGGCTCTGGTGGGTGTACTCATAAAGATAGGGTCAATAATACCCTAGAATGAGTTGAGTGTAATATATATGAGAGAATGTACTTGTTATTTTCCTATATAAAGATTTTAAATGGTTTTAAAGGTAAACGATTTTATATAAAGATATATTTGATATATATAAAGCGATATTCCTTAACCAATAAATGTTAAGGTAACTGGTTGTTAAATTATTGGAATTAAATTAAGAAGTAATAGAAATATAACCAAACTGAAATTGAATAAAGATAAGTTTGAAATAGATTCGAATTAAAATGAAAATCTTGAATTTTGGAAAGAGTTTCAGAATAAGATAATAATGAACTCGTTTCCAGATATGATAATCTTGGTTATTATCATAAATGATTGTTGTGTAAGCAAAATAAAATGTTTTAGGAAAGTAAAACATTTAGGCAAGTATGACTTATAAATTGGAACTAAAGATGATATAAATTGTGAAGTTTTAAATCTAAGCTAGAAAATTTGGAATTTGTTTCAAATTGATAAATAAATAATAAATAATGTTATTTAGTATATTTAAATGGAAGGGTCCTGTTTCAACAAGAGTTGTTGAAATTTGTTTTGAACCAAAGGCGGTTTAAATTTAAAGATAACTTGGTGTGTAAAAGGAAATGTATATATGAGAAATATACATAATATCAATGATGGGTTGTTTGAAATGGGAGTTATGTGTGATCTCAAACGGATTGAGGTTTGGAAATGGGAAATGTGAGCTATTGAGGGATGCTGTTTTAAGTAATCTGGATGTTTATTTACTTTGGCTTATCCTGATATCATCCTTTTGTTATTAATAATCCATGAAACTGTGAATTGGATTATTCTAATTGAATTAAGAAATGGACTGAGGTAATATACATCCATTGCAGAAATTAAATGAAATCACTCTGAACTTAAAAACTAAATTTGCAAACTAAAATTGTTTAAGAATTGGTTTCAAAGTTAGAAGTTAAAAATTTGGAGATAAATGGAATTCTGAAGATTTAATTGTTTAAAAGTTTTGAACTCTTATTTGAACCTTGAAATAAGTTAAGTAAAGGCAATTTAAAATGAACATTTGAAATTTGGATTCAGAATTGAAAATTGTTAAAGATTTAGGTTGTTAAATTAAAGATAAAGGTTAATTTGATTTAAAGGATTAAATCAACATTTAAAATTTAACTCGAATTTATATAATTCGAGATGGTTTGAAATTAAGATTTAAATTGAATTAGTTCAAACTGAATTTGATT
Organism: Allium fistulosum; assembly: GCA_030737815.1. Taxonomy (NCBI): domain Eukaryota; kingdom Viridiplantae; phylum Streptophyta; class Magnoliopsida; order Asparagales; family Amaryllidaceae; genus Allium; species Allium fistulosum. Next base: position 246,534,201 of record CM060902.1, read on the forward strand.
TGAATTAATGAGAATTGTGATTGGAAATGGATAAGTATAAAATTCAAATGGAAAATTGGAATTGGATTAATTTGAAATAAAATTGAAGATTGAATGAGTTCAAATTCAAATGGGAATTGGGATTAATTCATATAGAAATTGAAATGATTTGAAATTAGTCTAAACTAATTTGAATAATTTGGAAAAAATCAAATGGAATTTGATTTGAATTCGGAAAGGAATTGAGGCTAATTCAACTTGAATTGGGAATAAATCAAGTTTAAGGAAAATTGAAGTTATTTAAAATTTGAAACCCAATTGGAAGTGGAAAATTTAAGTTGAATTGATTTGGAATGGAGGTTGGGAATTGAACAGTTTGACTCTGGACTATTTTCAAAATAAATTGTTTAATATAAACCTATTTTTCCAAACTATTTACTACACAACTATTCTTTTTTTAAACCTAAAACTATCTTAAACCTGTTTTATAATTACTTTGGAACTATTTAACTATTTTACAACTGTTTTATAAACTAATTACTATTTTTCTACTACCTTATAAACTGATTACTGTTTTTCAACTATTTTATAAGTAATTACTATTTTCCAATTATTTTACAGTTACTTAACTATTTTACAGCTATTTTACAAATTAATAATTATCTTTAAACTATTTATCTATTTTTAAAATTTTCAAGCTATTTTGTAAATAAAAACTGGTCGGAGATCAAACTGTTATTGAGTAAATACCCAACTGAGATAAGAATTGATGTGATAACCCAAGTGGGGATTTAGCCAAATGTGAATAAGTGAATAAAATCAAAGTGAAGGTGAATAGAAAGGAAATTTATTTAACTGATAATCAATAAAGATAAATACGTAGGATGTACGTATATTATTCTCTTCGCATAGTGATTTGATCCAGATTCGAGCACAGAATTTCGAGATAGTATTATCGATCCGAGTTGGGATTTTTCGCTCGATTTTCGACGGTGAACCTGGATATGGATTTTTGATTGGTTCTGGATATTCTCTATCAAAGGTGTGACTATGCAAGGAGAATGACGGTTTCTGATCAAGAAACCAGATCTGAGTCAGCACTAGGAAGTCGGGTGGACGATACTAGTTCGGAAGTGAAATTGTGTGATCGAGTGAGCGATCAGATTGGTATTGCGTACGAATGATGTGAGGACATCGTACGGGTTTGAATGAAATTGGCATCGAAAATTTGTGGATAAAAACTGAAAAGATTTTTGAAATTGAAAGTATATTTTGAGAAATTGACAATGAATAAAGGTAGAAATTGATTTTGAAGTTGTAGATAAAAGGTTATAAGATGATTTTTGAAATGAAAAATATATTTGTGAATATGTGAGGAACTAAAATAAATTTAAAATTTATAGTTCTATAGTAGAAATTAACTTTATGGAAATAAAGAGGAAATTGAATATTTTTTGAGTTAAAGTTTACTTTATAATAAAAGTAAGAAATTTGGCAAGTGAGTTTATAAAGTAATCAAATTTGAATATTTGATTGGGAATAAACAAAGTTACGTATCTTTGTTATATATGATAAAACTCCCCTTATTAAATCCATTGCCAGAAGAAAAAGGTTTTTGAAAATTTTGAAGTATACAAAGGAAACTTATACAAGTATAAAGTGATTTAAAGATTTCCCAAGAAAATTATATATATGAATATATATATAAAAGATTTTATGGAAATGGTTTTGAGAAAAGGTTTTGGGAACCTTTGGATTTGGAAAAGGCTTTTGATTTTTGGATAAAATCAATATTGGGATTTGGAAAAGCCTAATTTGAGAATTATCGATTTTGGGAATCGATATTATGTAAGGAGCTTATACGGAATTCATACTAGGTGTATGACTTGGAAAATACTATATGTGTATAGTATAAAGTGTTTTGAGATTGGCTCTGGGGAAAAAGGCGCTCCCTTAAAATGAACTTCTCAGGAGTGCCACAGGGTGGTACTGCCTTGAGCCTCAAAGGGGGAGGTTCTAAAGTTGATCCTATGAGGAGTCCGGACAAAACTAGTTCCTGAGGATTATTGTGTAGCGAAAGTCGAGGGGCTGGTGCCTACAGAGGCATTTGGGTTATGCTGTGACGACAGTGTAACTCGATGTCACTGCGATCTACTGCAGACCATAGCGAAAGTCGTGTGTGCCGCTGAGAGCCAACAGTCTACGTTTGATTTTATATCGGTAGACTGCGACACTATGGTGACATAGCGAAAGTCGTGTGAGCCGCTGAGAGCCAACAGTCTATGTTTGATTTTACATCGGTAGACTGCGACCTATGTGGAAGTGGAGAAGTTTCATTTTGACAGCGTAATCGAGAGGCCGCAGAGAGCCTGCAGTTACATGGACTTTTGCTGTGACGGCAACGTAACCCTGGATGTAACTGTGATCTGTTGTGGGTTCCATGGTGTAATCAATTACATGGACTTTTGCTGCGACGGCAACGTAACCCAGGATGTAACTGCGACCATGGATGGGTGTGATGATTTCCAGAGCATTCTCACCAAAGATATTCTTTCTATTTTCAAAAAATGTTTCCTATATTTTCAATAAGATTATTTTCCCAAGTATTTTTACTGGATGTTGAAACGGGTCTGCCAAGCACTTATAGATTTTCAGTCGTACGCCTGATCAACGTATGACCGAATTTCTGTGAGGACAAAGATGGACTTGTCAAAACATCGAGTTATAAAAGTATTTTTATAAAAACTATTTCAGTAATATTATATAGATTTTTAAAGTAGTTTAAAAATGATCAAAAGAAATTTATTTGATTTTAAACATTTAAATAAATCTAACTTCGTACCTTTTAGAGGACGAAAAGATTCAAAGGGGGGAGGAATGTGACGACCCGGTATTTTAACAGTATTAATTTAATAAAGATTTAATTCAATTAAATAAAATGTAAACTGATCATTTTGAAATGAATAAATCTACTAGAGATAATTTATATAGATTTGTATTTTTAAAAGAAAATTTGATTTGTAAATTTCAATTAAATCTCTTAATAATATTTGTAATAAAATTTATCTTATATAATTAAATTAAAATACTTTGTTTTATTAACATGGGATAAATAAATATATAAATACATGCATATAACCATAAGTAGACTATAATAATAAAATAAGTAGAAAATTAAATATAAACTTATTATCTCTAAAAAATATATTTATATGTAGTTAATGTAAATAAAACTATACTTTATCAATCGTTAAGAATAAAAGTAAATATCACATATATGGATAAATAAATAACATCACCAATAAATTATCGTTAAGCGAAATATAAAGTGAACTATCTTCTATCAATAAATTAAACCATTAGTATAAATCCAAATTGTAATTAGAAAATAAATGTAAACACTTATTATCACTAGAAGTATGTGAAGTAATACAAGTATTAAGTAAAAAAAAATAAGGACAGGCAACACCAAGGAAAAGAAGAAAAATGCCAAGTATAAAGTAAATAAAACACATTCATATAATGAAAACTCCTTAACAAAGCAAGAATAATAACTGGGTACGATTGCTTCCAACAAAATCTCGAGTGTACAGGGTAAAATATGAGAGTATTTACCAAACCAGCCTACAATGAAAAAAAAAAGAAAAAGTTGCATATACTTAAGCTTGCAATACAAGCCAGCTGCAACTATTTTATAAAAATGTATGCACAAGTACAAAATCATAAATTACATATGACAAATGAAATAAATGCAAGCCACAAACAAATCTTTTCAGCCTACAATGTAAATAAAAATCTCTGGCAAAGTTGAGTTGTATCTCCAGTACAAATAACAATTTTATATCAAATTTTAGAGCCTGCATATCCTTTTAAAATTATCGCAGCTTGTATCTTATTCCATTATCAAGTTCGACAGAAAGAAAAAAAAACTACAACTAGACAATCTAACTTAACATAAAAAAAAAAATCAAAATACAAGGAAACTTCAAAACTGGAAGTCAGGGAAACAAGTTAACAAGCCTGCCTGTGATCATCTGGAATTCAAATCTGCAGTTCTTCAACAACTTGCTTTTTGTTCAACATCTTATTTTAGGTGAGTAAACTACCAGAACTTTAGTCTATAACCTGGTGTTTTTGATAAGTATTTGAAGTATGTTGTGAATGATGTTGTCTAGATGAAAATGCGCCTGAATGTGTTTATATACGTATAAAAATTTGATGAGCATGTCTTTGTACAGGCTCTCAGGCCTCTATTTAAATTTATAAGGTTTAAATTTAGTATAAAAAAAATCAATGTGAAGAAAAAAAAAATTCGAATATCTTAAATTGTTGATTTGATTTTATTTCTTGAATAAACATACAAAGTTATGATTTTTAAAACTAGTAACAGAATTTTTAAAGTCGAATTGAATGTGTATTTGGAGGATGACTAAAATTTGGTATTTGGTCAAGTTCTGGTGGTCGGAGCATCTTTGGTGGCCGTGACTTCGTCTGGAGAAGGTCAGGTGTGGGAGTGTTCGGGGAAAAATGTCTGGAGGGTGGTTAAATCACTGTGGCGTTTGGAATCGATCGATTTGGTTTGTAACCCTAAATTGGGTTGGGGTCGGAATTTGAATGACAGCGTCACCTCTGGTACATCGAGTGACTTCGGACTGGGTGTATTGGTGTTGTGAGGGTCTGGCGTGGTCGAGGATGGGATTTCACAGCCTCTGGTGGTCGGTGTCAGGGGTTCGTGGAGTTTTCAGGTTGGAACGTTGTTCCAGAAATTGGTCGAGATACCTCGTTTTTGATTTTGGGTTTAGGTTGATGTCGGGGTGGTCGGGATTGATGATGGGGATGGTCGTCGATGTGCTGGGGGTTTTGGCGATGGTCAGAGGGGCATAGATCATCGGTACACGTGCACGAGGGGTCGGGTGTCAGTGGGTTTTGAGAAGGAAGAGTTGCCTCGGGAGAAACTCGTGAAATGAGGGTGATGGCCCGGGTTGGTCTCGTGTTCGTGAGTGTACCTTGTTAACAGTTTTGAATTTATAAAATAACTAAGTTAAAAATAAAAAAAAAGAGAAAAAAAGAAGTTTTCCAGGGGGCAACACGGGAGGATTACGGGTTGAACCCGAAGTAGAGGGTTTAACAGTTTTCTTTTTTATATAAATAAAGGATGTTTCAAACTTTAAGTAATTGTAACTGATTTTAAATTTATTTTCTTTGTATAATAATGTTATTAATATTGGTTAAGAAGTCGTATAATAGGTTTTACTTAAATTAGATTTATTCTTAAGTTATTTAAACTTAATCTAAATATGTAATTAAGAAGTTAATTCAAAGGATTTAATTATGTGATAACAAAGATTAAGTGATAAATAAGGACAAATGGGTTATCTTTAAACAAGTCAAGGACTGGTTATTAAAGATCTATAAAAATTAAGGAATTAAAGAGAAATTTATTTATTATGGATTAAGGATAATTAACCAAAGGATAATTACTGGATGAAAGAAATTTAAGGAGATTTATTTAATGGAAGACATTAAGAATTAATTACTTGGTGTAATTTATAAATTGGGGATTAGTTAATTAATGAATGTGATTTATTAAGATAGCTAATCAATGTAGGTGGCTATAAGATAATTAATTTGACCAATTAATTAAGGATAATTAATGTGAATGGGTAAGGATAATTAAATTGTGAAATAATTAAAGGCTATTTACTTAATGTAATTAAAGTATAATTAATTAAGGATGATTTATTAAGTTGGAAAATTAAAAAGATGATTAATTAGTTGGTTTGTAATGAATTAATGTTAAGTAAGGTAATCTAAGAGATTAAAGTTAGTATTTAATTAGAGACTAATTAAATTTATTAAGAAGTGATAGAACTTGCCTATGAATGATTGAATGATATTGGATGCCTTGGAAATTTGATGTTTTGATATGGAATGTTTGTGATATGATAGGATGTGATGGACAATAATAATGTGGTTATCTATCGATAATGCACTGCTGAATTAAAGTGACTTTTTATAATTCAATTTAAATTGTATTCACTTGAATAAATTAGGTTAAGATGACATCGGATTCGAAGAGACTGGAGTCGGGTATTAGTAAGTACCCGAAACCACTTCGATTCTTTATAAAATTGATTTGTGAAATCAATAAGTTGGAATGAAATGATTTAAGTGAATTGGACCATTTAATCTAAGTTCTGGTACTTAGAAATTGATGTGTGAAATAAGTGATGTCTCTGACAAATTGTGAATTTTGTAAATTGAAACAAGTTACCCGGGTTACATTCATATCAGTCGTATGCTTTTGGTATTTCTTGTTAGATGGGTTTACTCACGCTGGTTTCCAGCCTGACCCGGGTGTTACTTTGATGTAATGCTCGGGTCAGACCGAGTATTACAAATTTTCAAGTAAGGACGTTCTGGAGCTTGGGAGACGAGCTGGATGATAAGAACGTATGGAGTGTTTCCGCTATACTATATTATTTTATATCTGAGACATGATAATTGTGTATATCCAGTGTCTGTATAAATGTGTAACTCTGATGTATAAAAATGTAATCGACAGATATAGTATTCTTTTGTAAACTATTATTATTTATTATTATATTTTATCCGCTGCGAATGTGAGATGTTGATGATTCTGATATTCTCCTTCTTCTTCTTCTATCTCTTTCTTCTTTTTCATAACTATCTGGAATTTTCGGGTTCGAAAATTCCGGGTCGTTACAAATATACAGCATGACTCACAAGGTGGAAATATAATCAAGTACATGGAATACGCCTAAGACTCCTCCAGCACATCTCCTGTGCTCCATAGCATCCTAGCCAGAATCTGTAATACTCGGTCTGACCCGAGCATTAAAATAAAATAACACCCGAGTCGGTCTGGAAAACCAGCATGAGAAAACACACTCAATTTGAATTATTTCTGTATCAAATTCCTTTGAAAACAAAGGTATCTCGTAAGACCACGTCACACATAAACACGACGGGTTTTTACCTTAAGATAACCAAAACATTTTATATCAAATCATCTGATATTATAATAGTGTCTATAGAAAATAAACTAAAAAATAGCTGAAATGTTTGCATCTCACGTTTCAGCATAGTTGGTATACAACTAAAACCATACAAGTTCGTAGTGGATATTGTTCCATACAATGACAGAGCTACTGGGGTACCGCCCGCCATAGCACACCTCTAGAAAAATGTACCGAGATCGAACCTATCGATTTCTGCCAACAAAAGACCAACCTACCCATTACTGGATAGTACCGAATTGGATCACCACTAATGGGCCCCGAAACACAACGAAAATAGATAGTGATGATGATAAATGTCCACTCTAGATGAGTGATGATCATACCCTAATGGGAGCGACCCACAAAGCCTTGCTGCATCTCCTCTGTTTTAGTCATTCCTGGTTGATGAGGCTTGAGGCTACGATTACCTTTCAAGAACATTTACACTTAGAATGCTCATCGCCCTCCAATGACAATGTTCTGATACGTCCATACAAGTTGTTCTGGGTCAAAACAAACCGAATCTCCAAAATCACCATCTTCATTATCTTCGCGATATCACAATTCGTAACGCACAAATCAAATCGAAGTGGTTTTCGGATAATTTAAATCTGATCCCGGTCTCTTCGAAACGATCAATGAATTTGGCCAGGTTTGATAGTCGATTATTTAACTATCAAATTGCAAGCATAACAGTCACTATGCACATATTTTATTTGATCTTTTCAAAACATTTATTTCAAATATCTTTACACAGATATATATTCAAATCTCTTTCAGTATTCCAACATTTGAAAACAATTTCAAATCCTTATATCCTTAACGAGATATTTTTGTTATCCTGCCTTTTGGCAAGGCCATGACACCAAGGACTTGACTAGAGATTGAAGACAACCCGTCCCGCAGATCAGTTATCTACAGGTCCACTATGGATCCAGGCAAATTTGGTCCGATTCCAGATCGGGCTACAATTAACATGGTATAACAAACAAAGTTATGAGAAGCAATATTCCAAATTTCAGGTCAATCGGAGTTCGTATGCTCAAGTTATGGATCGATCAAGTTTCACGAGAAGCATGTTTGCTTCATATCTATCACCTTCGTATCCATCAACTCCACAATCCATCTCCTTCGTATCCACCAAGCAATAGCATCGATCAGAGTTTATCCGCTCAACCACTACCCATTTCGTATCAATTCTACTAATATCCATTTCGTATCTATCAACCAAGCATCGATACGAAACCAACATCCAAGCATTGATACAAAACCAACTTCCAGGCATCGATACGAAACCTCATGCCAACATCGAAGGGAGCAACCTGGATCGATACGAAGATTAGGACCAATCGTCGATACGAAGACAAGGATATAGTATCGATACGAAGAGCAGTGCACAGGATCGATACGAAGTAAGTAGTCAGACCAAAGGAAACAGTCTTTAGGCATGAAAGATGGATCTCCAAATAACACTCGGGCCACGTCATCGATACGAATTCATCAGCCTATTTGCAAAAATCCATCTTGGATCGATCATAACTCAAAAACTACAAGTCCAAATGCTATGAAATTTTCACAAAAGCTTGCATATCACCTGAAGACCCACCATGATCGATCGCAGCTCAAATGGAGCCAATCTCGATCGATACGAAATGCATTTGGATCGATCCTGATCGATCCCAAATGACCCAGATCGATCTGGTGGGCCCACCCACGTGTGAGAAGAGGTATTCTGAGGTTTGGGGAGATATTTCTAGATCAACTCCTATAAATAGCACCCCTACGCCTACAGAAAAAGGACTTTTGATGCTTCTACGCCATTACTCTGCTGTAACTCCATTGTTACTCGAAAGCTAGTGACTTGTACTGTTGTAATCAGTTATCAATCATCAATAAACGACTAAACTTTTTAAAGTGGATGTAGGCTACAGCTCCGAACCACTATAAATTCTTGTCTCTTTCTATTTCTGTTTGATTTTATTGGTGTGATTATTAGATTAGCCTCTTTTTCCATTTAATTTCTTTATTCTAATCTCTTCAATTACATCCTAAGAGTGTTGTGCCCATTTTTGGTACAAACACTTTGGTGCTTTCACTGAGAAAACCATACTTTTCTGTGATTCAATGGATCCCCTGTCGTTGTTGGATTGCTAAAATCTAAGGAGGAGATCCAGATATGCCTTATTATGGTTCCTTCCATTCTACTCATATTACTTTAGATCTAGGAAAGAGCTACATCAATCATGGTGCGTACTACCCAAACTGGTTCAAATGCTATAGATCCAGAAGGAAGGGATAAGCAAAATCCCACGCAGCTGACCACACCAGGGCAGACGTCAGTTGGAGCTCTAGATCCACAAGGTCCTGTGACTAGAGAGGAGTTCCATACCCTCATGCAAGAGCTTACTCAGAGCCGTCAAGAGCTCACTCAGCAGATCCATGCCAACACGGAGCTCGCAAACCAACTGAACGAAGAAAGGCGAAGGAGATCTAGAAGGGATCATGTCCCTCATTCCTCAACCGAAAGTTCGGCTTCATCTAACTTCAATCACAAATCTACACGCTATCGGTTGGATGGAAACAATGCAGAAGGCTCCGGGCATCAGCATGACGTGAATCTCGGGCAAACCGGGATTGGTCCTTCTACAGGGCACCAAGCTGGACCCTCCTCCCGAGGAGGGGCACTTCCTTATCATACCATTCATGACCACGCAGCTGATGCTGCTATAGATCTGGAAGCCGAGATCCAGAACCAACTAGATCTAGCTCATCGCCAACACGTTCACGCTCAGGATCCTGACTTCCCTGAAGATTGGGAGCCAAGGAGGCGAGGAACAGACCGTAGATAGCAACCGAACCATCCCTGCAACATGGAACCTGACCATGCCTTAGCCCCGAACATCCAAATGCCTGACATTCTAACCATGATACGCCAGATGATCAAAGAAAGTCAAGGCCTTACAAACGATGATTGGGGGATCTCTAGGAGTCATACTCCATTCACCCATGACATCCTTTATGCAGAGCCACCCCGTCGATTTAGGATGCAGAGCCACAAACGATGATTGGGGGATCTCTAGGAGTCATACTCCATTCACCCATGACATCCTAACCAACATATCTTAAAGTATGAATGGCTCATGAACGCCGCTCGAGTTGATGATGCGGTTAAGTGTAGAAGTTTTCCTATCTCTTTGGGAGGCACTGCAACTATGTGGTTCACTCGATTACCACCCAGATATATTTCATGTTTTGATCAATTGGTTACTAAGTTTGTTGAGCAGTTCCCTATGCATGCTACTAGACCAAAGAATGTCAACACCTTGTCCAGTGTTACTCAAGCTCCAGGAGAGACTCTTAGACTTTATCTGGAAAGGTTCCATGCTACTTGTGCAGAGGTCAGCAACCCCAGTGACAATTCTATCCTGATGGCATTGACTAAAGGGATCGATCCTGATTCTGAGTTTGGTGATTGGTTGGCTAGAAAAACCCCGCTTCGTTGGACTGTTTCTACGCTAAGGGGGGCCATTTCTTAAGGAGAGAAGACGCTAGACGATCTAGGAAGCAGGACGTAGCGGGGCCCAGTGGTGATAAGGAGGAAGTCAAAGATAGTCAGGCTTCCCCAGCGGAGTTAATGATCAATGTTCTGGTCCACGACGACGATGATTCCAAAATGGTAAAGGTCGGATCTCAACTCTGCCCCCAGATGAGACGGGAATTGGTTGGTTTTCTTTAGACAAACCTTGTGTGTTTGCCTGGACTCATTCAGACATGTGTGGGATCTCGCCAAACATCGCAAGCCATGCATTAATATTGACCCATGGCACGTCCCGGTCAAACAAAAAAGGCGTGGTATGGATCCAGAGAGATCTGCCGCCCTGAAGGAAGGTGGATTCAACAGCCGGATATAACACGAGAAGCTTGTTTGCTTCATATCTATCAACTTCGTATATATTACCTTCGTATCCATCAACTCCACAATCCATCCCCTTCGTATCCATCAAGCAATAGCTTCGATCAGAGTTTATCCGCTCAACCACTGCCCATTTCGTATCGACTCTACTAATACTCATTTCGTACCGATCAACCAAGCATCGATACGAAACCAACATCCAAGCATCGATACGAAACCAACATCATGGCGTCGATACGAAACCTCATGCCAACATCGATACGAAGGGAGCAACCTAGGATCGATACGAAGGTTGGGACCAATCATCGATACGAAGACAAGGATATAGTATCGATATAAAGAGCAGTGCACAGGATCGATACGAAGGAGGTAGTCAGACCAAAGGAAAAAGTCTTCAGGCATGAAAGATGGATCTCCAAATAATACTCAGGCCACATCATCGATATGAAGCCTATCGATACGAAGGTATCGATACGAATTCATCAGCCTATTTGCAAAACTCCATCTTAGATCGATCATAACTCAAAAACTACAAGTCCAAATGCTATGAAATTTTCACAAAAGCTTGCATATCACATGAAGACCCACCATGATCGATCGCAGCTCAAATGGATCCAATCTTAATCGATACAAAATGCATTTGGATTAATCCTGATCGATCCCAAATAACCCTAGATCGATCTGGTAGGCCCACTGTGATGCCCCACCTCTATACTCACGCTAGCCAAGAACACTACCGAGTAATGCCATCAACTAGCGCAAAGAATAAGGCTGTTGAGGAGCGACCATCTGTGTAATTGCTTTGTGCGAGTACCGATATGTCAGAAATTATAACTTACATTTCTTTTCAAGAGGAAATCCGACATACCGATTCAAACTCAAAGCTACCACACAGTGGCTAAGTGGACATCGGAAACAAATATAGAAATAAACATAACACAAATCAGTCACAGACATTCATATCACAAAGGCGGAAACAGATATGAATATAACACAAAGAAGTGTACATCAAAGTAGTGGTAAAACAAGATCCACTACATCACAAGAGAATAGATAAGGTGCTAGACAAAAGAATAATTATACATCAAGGAGTCTATATCTCAAATGTATAATAACAAAAACTACTAATCTAAAGTAGTTAGCCAAAAGAATCAGATGATAATCCCTGATAAGGAGTCAAGCAGGAGCACCTGAAATACCTCGGTCTGACCCGAGTATTATTTAAGAAGAAAATAATAAACGGATCAGTCTAGCTATAAATATCAGATAAATAAGATATAGGATAAGAGATATGACCAAAAACGTATGATAACATAAATGTCATACTGTGTCAAGTATACATCAAATAACAACAAAAATTATACAATAACTCAAATCAACTCGAAGCACCAAAAAGAATCACATTCTTTAAATAATTCACCAAAACACAAATATTGACAAAACATATCAATGCCAATCCACGAAAATAGGTGAAACACAAATTCTAGAAATCACAACGAGAAATCCAGAAATCACAAAAGGGGGAAGGCCTATCACAAACGGGAGCACGAAAACTCACCAACACGTGTATCACAAACGGAACGCTATTCCATGGGACGCTAACCCAATAAATGAACCGAACATCGACGCACCCTAAAAGATACGCCTCATGCACAGATTCGGTCGTGGTACAGTTCCCCACGCGGATAAATGAGCCGAACATCGACGCACCCTAAAAGATACGACTCATGCACAGACTCATTGAGCCGATTGCTCCACGAACGGTCCGAAGACCACGGGTCGCTACCCCGCAAAATTTGAGCCGAAGCTCCCCAAATGGGTTTTAATCCCCATACCAACAAAGAGACTTTGCTCAATCGCTAGTCTAAATGTGACGACCGCCCATGACCCCTGCACCGAACATAGAAATAGTGCGCTGTAAAGTGTGCCAGGCAGCCATGGACGGTTGCCAGGGTAAAATTAAAACAGCAGAATCTATCGTATAACTCATAGCGCATGGATAAAATACAATAGAAAGTATATATAGTGAAGCTTTACAGAACAGAATCTCAATTAAACTTCATAATAGTTTGGTACAAACATCTGAATAGTCAATACATCAAGCCTCACTACATATCACTCAGATAATATACAAGCAGCGGAACATCCGGTACATATAGTAAGAAAATAATATGCAAGCCTCCAGCTCGTCTTCGTCATCAGCATCGTCGGAAACTAAGAACAGCACCTGTCACCTGCTACCTAGTCTGCCCATCCCAAAGCAGATGAACAGCCCAAGGCAATAAGAGTTAAACATAAAGCCTTGAGTCAGACAACAGTCATAGTGAGCGGTAAATTAACTAACAACATACCAAAAGAGCATAAAGGAAAAAGGAATAGGAATCCAACCCTCCCACTCCACCTCTTTCTACAGTGATAGCCCCCAGACACACTAAGCAGAAGTAAACATAGAAAATCAGACATTTAAAGTAAAGCAATTATCACTCGAGTCAAGGTCAACATTTTCCAAGTACAAACCCCTAAGGCCTAAACCAAGATCAGATAAGCACCCAGAAAACATTGCTCTTGAGACCGAATGACGATACAACCAAACATCCATGACTCTGGCTATCACTGTTATCTTTGCTTCGATACCACCGTTAATTGAATGACCGGCACATTCTTTCAGCCGTCCGTCAAGGGTTAATGGCAACCCCGGTTCTAGACAGAACTCCGCACGTCGTCGCAGCCCGTGCCTAGGACTATCGAATCTGCCCAAAGTACTCGACTACAATCATAGTCTTTAGGGACTATCGAATCTGCCCAGCGTACTCTTGCTTTGAGCCTGCTAGAACCTTCAACAACGATGAAATCTCAGCCTTCTAGTCATCCTCCTCGACGACTATTTCCATACTAGCCCAAGCGCCTCTCGAGCCAACCATTATCCTCAACTCGAACCATTTCACCGAGTTATCAACATGCTTGGAATGATCCCGTCTGGATTAAACCAAGGCTATCTCATACCATGCCTCGCTTTATCTCATCATAGCAAAGCCTCATCTCAACATCAACATCATCAAATCTATCCATATGAGCTTCATCATCCGCCACATATGCCACGAGCAGCTTTTCCAATTCAAGAGCCTTTCCCTTAGCTTTTGAATCATCTTCGACTAACTTGTCCAAATCAAATCATCAATCAACTAATTTACAACAATCAATCAAGTCAAACATTAATCCAAGTAATCAGGCATTCAAACATGATCAAATAAACAATTATAACAATAATGGCAATCTTGTAAATAAAGAGTCTAAATCTAACAAGCATGAATCATGAGCAATATCTCTACAACTTGATGAATGAACTTGCATAGGTTAACATGTAGTAAAATGGATGTCAAATCATCATGAACAATAGATCTACACTTAAGTTTATGAAAATGCATGGAAATCACTATTTTAACACCAAATCAAGCCATCAATCCGATATACTCCTTTGGATCCGTGTGAGAGATAACCACCACTCACCAAATCACCTAAACACCTCAAAAGCAACACACTTCAGATCTGGACAGCGAAGGATCTAACTCGATCTATCACAATCCCGCTTCAAACGATGAAATCTCTCTTCGATGGTTGAAGATCTTCAATCTAAGCTCTTGGATCTTCGATTTGATCTTCGATTCGGATGGAAGGAATCACAAGATTAGAGTGGAGAAAATAAGTGAAGAAGTATAGAACTCGAGCTCTCAAAATGGCAGCACTTCGTCACTTCAAAATCCGGATCCCAAAAATGAAGAAGAACCCGCCTATTTATAGGCTGATTTCCTTAGGTCGTCCGCTTCCCCTTAGGTCATCCACGACCTAACAACCCCGACCTACGACCTAACAGATTCCCCGACCTAACACTTTGCGCGACATAACAGCTTCCGACTCAACGACTTAGCACATGCACGCGACTTAGCTACTTAACACTACACGACCTAACTGCATATGCGCTTCCACGACCTAAAATGTCACGACCTAAGACTCAATACTAATGTGCGACCTACGACTTAAGCCCTTGCACGACTTAACACACTACGACTTAACTCTTAGCGACTTAACGCTACTCGACCTAACAACTTAACTAGGATACGACTTAACATCCATGCGACCTAACGACTCAACCCACTTATCTCCTTAACTCGTCCATGACCTAACCATCTTAGGTCGTTAACTCGTTTAGTTCCTTAGGTCGTTGACTCGCTAACTCCCTTAAGTCGCTAACTAACTTAAGCCGTTAACTCCTTAGGTCGCCGATTCCTTAAGTCGCCAATTCCTGTAGGTTGCTAACTCTTAGGTCGTCCACTACCTTAAGTCGCCAACTTTCTTAGGTCGTCCACTACCTTAAGTCGCTCACCCGACCTAACTACTCTCGACCTAACCTACCCCACGACCTAAGCCACCACACGACTTATCTTCCAGACGACCTAAGCTACACACGGCTTATCTTCTATACGACCTAAGCCCTAGTCGACCTAAACTCCGGACGACTTAACAACACTAACAACCTAACACAACTGTTATACGATATTTCGATCCGTAAAAATACGGGCCGTTACATTCTCTCCCCCTTAGGAATTTCGCCCCCGAAATTCCAAACAAACAAGAGCAATCAAAACTATTTTGCATGCCTACCATCCATAGCAATCAACAAACCATGCATCCAATTCTAGCCTAGCATGCAGAATTCTAAAACTAGAACAAGTTACAATGTCGTGAGATGACACGACACCTTATGGCCATACCTCGAAGAGTTCAGGATGAGCTGCCTTCATCCTCTCTTCCACCTCCCATGTACAGTCGTTATCATCATCACTCCATTGTATCTTGAGCAACCTAACTACCTTCCTCCTAAGCTGTTTCGTGTTAGTTTCCACAACATGAAGCGGCCTACGAGGTCTCTCAACAACTGGATATACCTCAAATTCTTCACAGCTATCTGCAGAAACTACTGTATTCGAGTCGTGCACATACTTCTGTAGATATGATACATGAAAAACATTGTGCACACCCGACATCTTTTTTGGTAACTCCAATTTATAGGCGAGCTTTCCAATTCGCTCGATAATCGGGAATGGTCCAACAAATCTCGGAGTCAACTTTCCTTTCTTCCCGAAGCGAATAACATTCTTCAGTGGAGAAATCTTCACAAAAAACATATCACCTACGTTGAATTCCAAATCCTTACGACGCTTATCGGCGTAACTTTTCTAACGGTCTTGGGCTGCCTTCATTCGTTGCCGAATGATCTCTATGCAATCTGAAGTCTGTCGAATCATTTCTGGCCCAAGTATCAGCTTTTCTCCTGTTTCTAACCAACATGTCGGAGAGTTACACGGTCTTCCATACAATGCCTCATACGGTGCCATACCAATGCTTGACTGATAACTGTTATTATACGAAAATTCTACCAAATGAAGGTGATCTTCCCATGATCCTCCGAAATCTAAAACACATGCCCTAAGGAGATCTTCCAAAACTCGATTGAATCTCTCAGTCTGACCATCTGTTTGGGGATGATAAGCTGTACTCAAACACAACTTGGTTCCCAAAACTTCCTGAAAGCTCTTCCAAAATCTACTAGTGACCAATGGGTCTCGATCACTTACTATACTTTTCGGAATACCATGGAATCGAACTATCCACTTAACATACAGCTCAGCCAACTTTGATGCAGTCCTAGTTGATCGAACAGGAATAAATCTTGCACTCTTAGTCAAATGATCTACAATGACCCAAATCCCTACATTTCCCGTTCTGGTTCTAGGTAGTCCATCGATAAAATCCATCGATATTTGCTCCCACTTCCATGTAGGAACTTCTAATGGCAGAAGCAGTCCACTTGGATTCTTCTGCTCGGCTTTTACCAACTGGCAGTTCATGCACTTGGAAATAAAATTTCCAACATCCTTCTTCATACCTTCCCAGTAATAGGTTCTCTTCATATCCCGATACATCTTATTACCACCTGGATGAATTGTCAGCTTCGAGTGATGACTTTCCTTCAGAACTTTATTTCTCAATTCATCTATATCGGGAACCACTAGTCGTCCTTGCTTCCGAAGCCAACCCTCTCGATCGACCTCGAATCCTTTATCCTTTTCCGGGTCCAATCCAGATCCAAATCACGGATAATCTTGACAAGCTTATCGTCTCGCTTTTGGCTCTTGCCAATTCTTTCCACAAGAGTCGGTCTTATCGATAAGTTTGCCAACATTTCAGGTTCCAATTCACATCTGGGCCTAAAGTCAAATCCAGCTAAATACTCGAGATTCTTCCATTCTGAAAACATGGCTCCCAATCCTGCATGTCTTCGACTTAACGCATTTGCCACTGCGTTACCCTTTCCCGGAGTATAGGCTATACTAAAATCATATGATGCCAAAAACTCTAGCCATCGTTGCTACCAAAGATTCAAATCCTTTTGGGAGAAAAGATACTTCAACGACTTATGATCTGTAAACAACTCGAATCGAACTCCCAATAGATAATGTCTCCACATCTTCAGAGCAAAAACAATCGCCGCTAACTCCAAATCATGAGTCGGATAATTCCTTTCATGCGGCTTCAGTTGTCGACATGCATACGCAACAACTTTACCCTTCTGCATTAGCACTGCTCCAAGTCCAGTACCACATGCGTCGGTGTAAACCACCATCTCATCATTTCCACTAGGAATAGTCAAAATAGGAGCACTTGTCGGTAGCTCTTTCAGGATTCCGAAAACTTGCTCACACTTAGCATCCCATCTGAATACTTGATTCTTTTTCATCAATCCCGTTAATGGTGCAGCTACCTTGGAAAAGTCCATGATAAATCGACGATAGTATCTTGCTAATCCAAGAAAACTTCTCACATCAGACGCATTCTTAGGTCTACCCCAATCCTGGATTGCTGCTATCTTGGCGGGATCAACCGCTATTCCATTTCCAAAGATAATATGGCCTAAGAACCTCACTTCACCCTTCCAGAAGTGACACTTTGAAAACTTAGCCTTCAGCTGATGTTTCCGTAAGATTTCCAAAACAATACGCAAGTGCGTCTTGTGCTCTTCTTCAGTTCTGGAATAAATCAAAATATCATCCACGAACACAAGTACGAACTTGTTCAACTGATCTCTGAACACTCTATTCATAAGATCCACAAAATATGCTGGTGCATTGGTCAATCCAAACGGCATTACCAGCCACTCAAAGAAACCGGATGGTGTCCTGAAAGCAGTCTTCGGCACACTATCCTTAGCCACTCTTAACTGGTGAAATCCCGTAGCTAAATCCAT
Organism: Allium fistulosum; assembly: GCA_030737815.1. Lineage (NCBI taxonomy): Eukaryota > Viridiplantae > Streptophyta > Magnoliopsida > Asparagales > Amaryllidaceae > Allium > Allium fistulosum. The sequence goes on from CM060902.1 coordinate 246,552,418, forward strand.
CTGAGAAAACACCTTAGCTTCGTGAAGCTGATCAAACAAGTCGTCTATTCTCGGCAATGGATACTTGTTCTTCTTGGTCACTTTATTCAGCTCACGATAATCCACACACAACCTCAACGATCCATCCGCTTTATTAACAAACACAACTGGTGCACCCCATTCGGACACACTACTCCGAATGAATCCTTTCTGTAAAAGATCATCAACTTGCACCCTCAACTCTTGCTGTTCCCTAGGTGCCATCCGCCTAAGAGGCATCACAACAGGTCTGGCTCCTTCAACTAAATCGATACGAAACTCGATCTCTCTATGCGGCGGTAACCCTTTGACCTCATCAAAGACATCCTCAAATCCATTAGCGATTGGCACAGATGACAGTCCATCCCGTGGAACAACCAGCGAATACATGAAGCTCATGAAGATGCCTTCCTCATGCTTACATCGTATCACAACCTTTCGCCCCTCCACATTCTCGACTGTCACCTCCAACCTTTCACAATCAACCTTTGCCGCATACTTCCTAAGCCAGTCCATACCCAAAATAATTCTGAACCCCGCAAAGTTCAGAACAAAACAATCACAAACAAAAGAGCAATCATGACTCGATACAATCAGACCATGGCATAGCATACACAGACATGACGAACCCCCAACTGGATTAGTCACAACCAATGGCCTATCAACGATATCCGGTTCTAAACCCAACCGGCCTACAAGTTCATTACAAACAAAAGAATGTGACGCCCCAGTATCAAATAACACTCTAACTGGAACACCACATATGGAAAGAGTACCTTGAACCACCACACTCTTTCCTTTCTCTTCAATGGTAGGAGCTTTCGAAGATGATGGAACAGCCCCCAAAGCATAAGCTTGCACAATCTGCTTGTCCCTCCGCGGTTCTGGACAATTCTTCCTAATATGCCCCGGCTTGTCACAGTTGTGACACTTCATCGGCACCTTTGGATTCTTGCAATCTCTAGAGAAATGGCCCTTCTGCTGACAATTGTAGCAGGTCACTTCACCCTTCGGTCTCTTCTGGCCATCCTTACCCTTCTACTGCTGCTGCTTCCTCTTCTTGTTTCCACTCTGTTGTGGTTTAGACTCTTCCTTGGTTACAACAACAACAGATCCTTCTTTAGGAAACAGATTCTCGCGCCTGAGAGCCTTCTCCACAAGCTTCTCAAATGAATCGTCTAAATGATCCACCAACTGCCTCCCAAGATAATTGTCCAAGCCTGTCACAAACTTCTCGTTTTTCTGATATGGAGATTCAATATACGACCGGGCATACTTGGACAAAGCTTCAAACTTAGAAACATACTCAAGAACTGGTCTTTCACCTTGCTTGAGCTCCACAAACTTCTTAAACAGAACAGATTTCTGAGCCGTAGAAATGAACTTAGCTTCAAATCTGGTTTGGAATTGCTCCCAAGTAATCTCTTCCTCTGGAGTATCAATGGTGATAGAGTTCCACCAATCAGAAGCTCTTCCTTGAAGCTGTCCTGATGCAAGCTTCCTTTTGGTTGCATCCTCGATTCCCAAATCACCAAAGATTCTCCTACAAGCATCTATCCATCTCTGAACTTCAATGGTTGACTCTGTTCCCAAGAAAACCTTTCCTCCAAGAGCAGTATAGTCTTTACACAGCTTAGCAAAATCCACCGGTTTTGGAGTTTGAACTTGAACTCCAACATCTACTGATGGCCCCGGAGCTGGCATCCTTCTCATGATCGAAGTCATCATAGCTTCGAACATAGCTGCATAATCAACAGCTCCCTCCACAGCACGGCCTTCCCTAGCAGCTGGTCTCCCTCTTCGACTCATCCTTAATATCTATAAAAAGGAATGATTAATACACCTTGAGAACAACCGCATAAAGGACTCACATACTTCTAAGCAACTATATTATATATAGTAATCATCCATCAAAATACAATTACGTCTCTCATACGTAGTTACGTCAGCGAGCGTTGGGTAAAATCGATTAACCAAAGCTCTGATACCAAACGTGACGACCGCCCATGACCCCCGCACCGAACATAGAAATAGTGCGCTGTAAAGTGTGCCAGGCAGCCATAGACGGTTGCCAGGGTAAAATTAAAACAGCAGAATCTATCGTATAACTCATAGCGCATGGATAAAATACAATAGAAAGTATATATAGTGAAGCTTTACAGAACAGAATCTCAATTAAACTTCATAATAGTTTGGTACAAACATCTGAATAGTCAATACATCAAGCCTCACTACATATCACTCAGAGAATATACAAGCAGCGGGACATCCAGTACATATAGTAAGAAAATAATATGCAAGCCTCCAGCTTGTCTTCGTCCTCAGCATCGTCGGAAACTAAGAACAGCACCTGTCACCTGCTACCTAGTCAGCCCATCCCAAAGCGGATGAACGGCCCAAGGCAATAAGAGTTAAACATAAAGCCTTGAGTCAGACAACAGTCTTAGTGAGCGGTAAATTAACTAACAACATACCAAAAGAGCATAAAGGAAAAAGGAATAGGAATCCAACCCTCCCACTCCACCTCTTTCTACAGTGATAGCCCCCAGACAAACTAAGCAGAAGTAAACATAGCAAAGCAGACATTTAAAGTAAAGCAATTATCACTCGAGTCAAGGTCAACATTTTCCAAGTACAAACCCCCAAGGCCTAAACCAAGATCAGATAAGCACCCAGAAAACATTGCTCTTGAGACCGAATGACGATACAACCAAACATCCATGACTCTGGCTATCACTGTTATCTTTGCCTCGGTACCACCGTTAATTGAATGACCGGCACATTCTTTCAGCCGTCCGTCAAGGGTTAATGGCAACCCCGGTTCTAGATAGAACTCTGCACGTCATCGCAGCCCGTGCCTAGGACTATCGAATCTGCCCAGAGTACTCGACTACAATCATAATCTTTAGGGACTATCGAATCTGCCCAGCGTACTCTTGCTTTGAGCCTGCTAGAACCTTCAACAACGATTAAATCTCAGCCTTCTAGTCATCCTCCTCGACGACTATTTCCATACTAGCCCAAGCGCCTCTCGAGCCAACCATTATCCTCAACTCAAACCATTTCACCGAGTTATCAACATGCTTGGAATGATCCCGTCTGGATTAAACCAAGGCTATCTCATACCATGCCTCGCTTTATCTCATCATAGCAAAGCCTCATCTCAACATCAACATCATCAAATCTATCCATATGAGCTTCATCATCCGCCACATATGCCACGAGCAGCTTTTCCAATTCAAGAGCCTTTCCCTTAGCTTTTGAATCATCTTCGACTAACTTGTCCAAATCAAATCATCAATCAACTAATTTACAACAATCAATCAAGTCAAACATTAATCCAAGTAATCAGGCATTCAAACATGATCAAATAAACAATTATAACAATAATGGCAATCTTGTAAATAAAGAGTCTAAATCTAACAAGCATGAATCATGAGCAATATCTCTACAACTTGATGAATGAACTTGCATAGGTTAACATGTAGTAAAATGGATGTCAAATCATCATGAACAATAGATCTACACTTAAGTTTATGAAAATGCATGGAAATCACTATTTTAACACCAAATCAAGCCATCAATCCGATATACTCCTTTGGATCCGTGTGAGAGATAACCACCACTCACCAAATCACCTAAACACCTCAAAAGCAACACACTTCAGATCTGGACAGCGAAGGATCTAACTCGATCTATCACAATCCCGCTTCAAACGATGAAATCTCTCTTTGATGGTTGAAGATCTTCAATCTAAGCTCTTGGATCTTCGATTTGATCTTCGATTCGGATGGAAGGAATCACAAGATTAGAGTGGAGAAAAGAAGTGAAGAAGTATAGAACTCGAGCTCTCAAAATGGCAGCACTTCGTCGCTTCAAAATCCGGATCCCAAAAATGAAGAAGAACCCGCCTATTTATAGGCTGATTTCCTTAGGTCGTTCGCTTCCCCTTAGGTCGTCCACGACCTAACAACCCCGACCTACGACCTAACAGATTCCCCGACCTAACACTTTGCGCAACATAACAGCTTCCGACTCAACGACTTAGCACATGCACGCGACTTAGCTACTTAACACTACACGACCTAACTGCATATGCGCTTCCACGACCTAAAATGTCACGACCTAAGACTCAATACTAATGCGCGACCTACGACTTAAGCCCTTGCGCGACTTAACACACTACGACTTAACTCTTAGCGACTTAACGCTACTCGACCTAACAACTTAACTAGGATACGACTTAACATCCACGCGACCTAACGACTCAACCAACTTATCTCCTTAACTCGTCCACGACCTAACCTTCTTAGGTCGTTAACTCGTTTAGTTCCTTAGGTCGTTGACTCGCTAACTCCCTTAAGCCGCTAACTAACTTAAGCCGTTAACTCCTTAGGTCGCCGATTCCTTAAGTCGCCAATTCCTGTAGGTTGCTAACTCTTAGGTCGTCCACTACCTTAAGTCGCCAACTTTCTTAGGTCGTCCACTACCTTAAGTCGCTCACCCGACCTAACTACTACTCGACCTAACCTACCCCACGACCTAAGCCACCACACGACTTATCTTCCAGACGACCTAAGCTACACACGGCTTATCTTTTATACGACCTAAGCCCTAGTCGACCTAAACTCCGGACGACTTAACAACACTAACAACCTAACACAACTGTTATACGATCTTTCGATCCGTAAAAATACGGGTCGTTACACTAAATCACAAAATGATCATCAATGATTGACAAGTGTAAATTACACTAAGCTAGTAAATATAAGAGTTTAGCTTCATGTCCCATAACCACTAGCTTAACTCAAATATTTACGAACAGATTGTAGACTTCCACTCGAAAATAAGTGTAAATTACACTAAGCTAGTAAATGTAAGAGTTTAGCTTCATGTCCCATAACCACTAGCTTAACTCAAATATTTACGAACAGATTGTAGACTTCCACTCGAAAATAAGTGTAAATTACACTAAGCTAGTAAATATAAGAGTTTTGCTTCATGTCCCATAACCATTAGCTTAACTCAAATATTTACGAACAGATTGTAGACTTCCACTCGAAAATTGTCACAAGAGTTCAATCGAACAAGTCCAAGAATTAACCGACGAAGTAAATGCAAGCGTTTCATACCACTTGTTTTGCTAAGCCGTTTAATTAGATTTTCTCATACGAATGAGGTAAAGGTTTGTATATACTAATAGATTAGAAAACGGTTTTATAAACGAACTTTGTATTAAAAATAGAGTTGAGATCATCTTTGTAAAAGAGTTTGAATATTTACTACTAGTATAGAAAATCTTTATATTTTAAACTGACAAATCACAGAAATGATTGTAGAAACAATCAATCACCAAAATCCACATTCGAAGACGTGAATCAAATCCAAAGAAATCGATACCGAATCCATCAAAATGGATATTCTCAAAAATCCCGAAAAAGAAGTCATCAAAGTCAATAATAAATGATAACAATAAATCGGATAATCACGGATCGATAAAAATTGGAACCTCAAGCAAAACAGGCAAAAACAAGCAGGTCAGTCGACTGACTGCAGAGGCCAGTCGACTGATCCAGAAACCCAAAAGTTTCATTTTCTGCAGTCAGTCGACTGACTGCAGAGGTCAGTCGACTGACTGCAGAAAACAGAGACTTCCTTTTTCTGCAGACAGTCCCAGATACGCTCTGTTTCTACAGCCAGTCGGCTGACTTCAGAGGTCAGTCGACTGACTAGCACTGGGACTATTTTTCAGCCTTTCCAAATGAAGAGCAAACTCTTCCAATTTGCGATTGGACAAGCAATGGGCGCTAAGGATTTATGCCAATCGACAACCCAGTCCTATAGGCTCTTTGATACACCACCAAAAGCATGATCAAACATCAAAGCTAAGATTTTTAGAGTTTTAGACTTCAAAACACCAAAATTGAAATGTTCACCAAATCAATCCAAATCAAAATCAAATGAACATGTAAAGATGTTAGGAATTCATACCTAACAATCAAAGATAGTTATAGACATAGATGTGAGATAAAAATCTCACCTTTAAACCCAAAAACAATGAAGGAGAAGCTTGAAAGCAAAGGAAGATCAACTACTCTTCAACTTCAACTCTAGAAGCTTGAATCTAAGCTCAAAAGAAGAACATTTCCTATGTTAGGTTTAGGAAATTTCTGAAATTAAAGAGAGAATGAGTTGGAGAAGATGAAGAGGATGCTTACCAAAGCTTCTCCTAGAGTTTGGAGCTAGAACTTGAGTTTGCAAATGAATCTAGGGCTTGGAATTTCTATTTCTCATTCTCTTCCCCCATTTTCAGTTGAGCTTGAGAAAAAGAAATGAAATGAGTGATTGGATGAAGAGAGGGGGTTGAGTTAGGGTATAGGATGACTTGGGTGAAACCCGAACCCAAAAGCCCACTTAGAAAATAGCAAAATTCAACTTACTCCAAACATATCGATGCTTATACTCAAAAAAGTCGCAAACGACAATTTGAACTCAATGGAAGTGGTCTCGAGTTCTAATTTGGCTGTTTGCAAAAAGTGACATTTTGGACTTAAATCCGACTAACGATGCTATATTTAAATTAAACATTTAAATATACGAATCGTAAAATATGCGGGTTGTTATAGACTCCCCTCCTTAAAGAAATTGCGTCTTCGTAATACTTAAGAAGAAAATAAAGAGTAACAACCATAAAAGCATATCAACACAAAAGAAAATTTTGAAATAAGAAGTTCACCATAAAGAGCACGAAAGAGTAAGTCTGGATATGTTCGCTCGATGGATTCTCAAGATTCCCAAGAGCAATCCTTAGGATTTGAGGACCATTGAACTTTCACAAGAAGAACATCTTTATTTCGAAGGCGTTCAACCTCCGAAGTAATGATACGAATAGAATTGTTGCTCATAAGTCAAATCTGGTGAAACCTCAATTTCTTCAACAACACCGGGCTCAAGAATAAAATCGGAATCCCTAAGGCATTTCCATAGATGAGTGACGTGAAACACGTCATGAATAGCAGAAAATTGAACCGGTAAAAAAAGGCGATAAGCAACGGAACCAATGCGTTCGGTGATGGGAAATGGGCCAATATATCTAGGTGCTAATTTTCCCGATCGACTGAAACGCATAACACCCTTCATAGGTGAAACACAAATAAACACAAATAAAAGCTAGACCTAAAACCAGTCTCTCACCGGCTTCAAGCCAACACAGAGGAAATCGGGACGGCCTTTCGTAGAGTGCCTCAAAAGATGCCATACCAATACAAGATTGGAAGCTATTATAGGAAGAAAACTCAACAAGAATACTATCTTCCCAACTTCCACCAAAATCAATAACACATGCACGAAAGAAGATCTTCAAGAGTTTGATTCACACGCCCGGTTTGTCCCTTGGATTGAGGACGATAAGCGGTGCTAAAATTAAGCTTTGTTCCCAAAGCTTTTGAAGACCTTTCCAAAATCCACTAGTAAAATAATGGATCACAATTACTAAATATAGAAGTAGGAACTCCATGCAATTTAAGAATTTCCTTGACAAAGAGTTTAGCCAAAATAGGTACGGTCCGATTGGACCGAACGGGAAGAAAATGGGTGGATTTTGTAAGTCTATCTACTATCACCCATAGGCTATCATGACCCGAACGAGAACGGGGAAGACCGTCAATAAATTCCATGGAAATTTGATCCCACTTCCATATTGGAATTTCCAATGGTTGCAATAACCCACCGGGCCTTTGATGCTCGGCCTTTACAAGTTGGCAAGTCATGCAACGCTTAACAAAGTTAGCAATATCGGATTTCATTCCATCCCAATAATAAAGTCGCTTCATATCAGCGTACATTTTACTACTACCGAGATGAATGGTAAATTTAGAACGATGAGAGTCCTCTAAAATGTCTTTACGAAGATCAATAATATTTGGCACCATAAGTCTACCAAATTTTTGAATACCGCCACGAGCATCAATATCAAAGACTTTCAAACCTTCAGTATCAATCATTATCCCTTCAACTTTGGCTAAGAAGAACCAATTCGGGATCATGCTTTTGAGCTTCAAGAATGCGGTCTAAAAGAGAAGGATGAGCTCAAGGCTACATAAACAAGAGATGAACATGAGTTGGATTCACGATCTCGAATCTCACAAGTGGATAAAGTCTCGAGATCATTCCATTCGGAAATCATCATTGAAACAACTGCTTTTTGCTTTCGGCTAAGGGCATCGGCAACACGATTAACCTTTTCCAGAGTACAAAGAATATCAAGATCATAAGATGTAAGAAACTCGAGTCAACGTTGTTGACGCAAATTAAGTTCCTTTTGAGAAAATAAATACTTCAAAGATTTATGATCGGAGTAGAGAACAAATTTCTCTCCCAATAGATAACGATGCCAAATTCTATAAGCAAAAACAATGGCCGTGAGCACCAGATCATGAATGGCATATCTAGTCTCGGCAGGCTTTAATTGCCTAGAAGCATAAGCGATAACATGTTCCCATTTTCATGAGAATGGCACCCAAACCAATATGACTAGTATCAGTATAAACAATCAATTCTTGGTCCCCTTTGGGAATCGCAAGAATAAAAGCATCATAAAAAGAGTTATTTCAAATAATTCTCTTTCCCGAAAAGCTAAGACTTTCAAAATTATCATTAACTTAAATGTAATCATCTTTTTAGAAAAATTTACTTATTACAAGAATTTACTATGTTTGACTGTCTCATCATAGCGTTTAGGTGATTTCTATCGATAACGTTGATCAAGCACATCGACCAGAATTCTTAAAGCACTCAATGGGCAAAATAACACAAAATCATCTTCTATATGATAAACTTGTCTCTTAGAAAATTTACAAATATTCTTTGCTCGTTTTAAGAACAAAATCAAATCATACTTATAAATATCTTATTAAAAAGATTTGCAAATTTTAAATTGTTGTTTTCATCCATAATCAATAAATACAAGGATAAACTCATCGAGATATTCGTAGAATACTCGATTCATAAGATGGATGAAATAAGGTAGAAGGTTCGTCAAACCGAATGACATAACGAACCACTCACAAGAATCATAACGAGTGCGGAATGCGATAAGTGGAATGCTCCCCTCCGCAACTCGTAGCTGATGAAAACCGGTGGCAAGGTCGAGCTGAAAAGACCTTAGCACCACACAATAGATTGCTTAGGTGGTTATCCTAAGACAAGCTCAAATATACCGAAAAATTCACAAACTACTTGAGAAAAATAACATCTTCTTCATCAAGTGGGTTTTTAACGAATAAAATGTTACCACCAAATTTTGGAAATCAAAATCATTAAAAACAATAGAAATCTGCTTAACAAATTGAGAATGTCAAAGATAAATAGTTCGCTCAGGACATAGGATGTGGGCTTCATAATGGTCAAGCCAATCCTTTCCCAAAAAATCAATTTCGAAGCCTAAGTAACGCATAACATGCAAATCGGCTCGAAAAGAATAATCACATAGAATAATCTCGACACTTTCACAAAGTAAATTGAGTGTTGCGGATCCATCAATCGAATTCGCAATTCTCAATGAAGTCATCAAGCCCATAATATTAAAAGAGAAAGAATCATCAAGTTCTTTTGATATAAAATAATGAGATGAACCCAAATCAAAAAGAACTCGGATAAGATAATCACAAAACAAATATCGTCAAGGATAGAATGAGAAATACCTTGACCAAGAGAAGTGCTAGTAGAGGCTTGCACAACATTTAGCCTGCCCTCCTTCTTGCTTTGAAGTTTGGGACACACAGATATATGATGACTCAAACTTTTGCAATAGTGACAATAAAGGGGTTTCGGACACTTATTTGCATAGTGGTCCGTAGAACCACAATTGTAGCATCGTCCACGACTAGTGGTAGGAGTCTTTGCTACCGAAATTGCCTGCTTCCCTTTCTTGTTGGGATTAGGGCTCTTGAACTTAATGTGCCTTTTCTTGTTGATGTTGAAGTTTTGTTTGGCATCCACAACTTCAACATCATTTTCTTTATCGGTCTCTTCGAGTCGAAGAGTGATATCAACAAAATGGTCGAAAGGCACTTCTAATCTCAGAGGCAAAACCTTTTTGGGGTTTTTACTCAAAGCACAGATAAACCTTTGATTCTTTACAAGATCCAAAAGTTGTTGGGCAGACATGAAGACGCCATCCAGAGAAGTGGCACTGGATTGACCGGCGCTGGGGCTGCCAGATCTAACCATCTCTTCCTCTTTAAGAAAGAAAGAAAAGAGGAAAAAGGTTATTCGCAAAATGAATATCAAACAAACTTGATTGATAAAACAAGGCATCATAAAAGAAAATAGAATAGAAAGGTATGAAGACTCGAATTAAATCCTATGGCACGATTCCTAAGAAAGACTTATGACAATGATCCTTGCTAGATTATTCTACATTGTTCTGAAGTTTGGCACTAATACCATCCTGTGATGCCCCACCTCTATACTCACGCTAGCCAAGAACACTATGGAGTAATGCCGTCAACTAGCGCGAATAATAAGGCTGTTGAGGAGCGACCATCTGTGTAATTGCTTTGTGCGAGTACCGATATGTCAGAAATTATAACTTACATTTCTTTTCCAGAGGAAATCCGACATACCAATTCAAACTCAAAGCACTACGCCATAAATGACCTTCTGCAACATTTTTGCAAGGTGTTGCCAGCTAAAATGTTGCGACAGCTATAAAATTTTGGTCCTACTGCAACGTTGTATTTTTGGTGTTACCTTAGCCATAAAAATGTGTTGCTCTAGCTAAACAAGTGTAACAGGATGCAACATTTTTATATAGTGTTGCTATAGATGTATTCAAATTAAAAAATTAATAAAATTAGCAATCCGCATGAATACGATCCAACGGTCTACATTTAATCTGATTGTTAAAATGGATCACCACTACAATTTGTCCCAAAATTTCGTTTTCCCTCTTTACTTTTCATAACATTTCGTTCTCACCCCCAATTTCCAAATCCCTAATTTCCAAATCATATTTTCGTTCCTCACCCCAGCTACCCCCTGACCCATCGCCCCCAGCTACCCCCTGACCCATCGCCACCAAATTGTCACCCTCACCACCAGCTACCCCCTGACCCATCGCGACCATCTAGCTCCAACGAGAGCCCCGTCACGACACCAAAACCCGAAGCCAAACAAAGTTTTCCGTTCAAACCCCTTTTGCCACCGCTGTCGTCGCCATCAGCTCTTCTTTCTCGTTCCTCTCTATGTGAAAATTAGGGCACACGATTTTTCTTTCTCGTTCCTCTCTGTGAAAACTAGGGCACGCGATTTCAGTTGCTTTGATGCTCTGATTGATCGAATCTAGTGTGAGAAACGTTCCTGGTAGCTTGCTCCTTCATTCTCCTTGATTGATTGCTCGAATTGCTTTGACTTCGTCGTCGGCTACGATGTGATATTATTTGGTATGTTTTCTGCCTTCTGGTTTACTTGGTTATTCTCGATTTTGGTTACACTCGCACACTTTTGCCGATGATGAATTGGGATTTATTTATAGGCTTTATTTCCTATAATCTCGAGTTTAATCTTTCTGTTGGACTTTGAGAAATCTGGTATGTTGGATTGCGATGATGTATTGGTATGTTGGATTTTGGTTCACTGGCTTGATTTTGCTTTGCCGATGATGAATTGCGATGTGATATTATTTGGTATGTTGGATTTTGGTTCACTGGCTTGTTTTTTATTTCTGATCTGAGCTTGTTAGCTTTTTTCTACTGTATTTGTTAAACCAGAACTTGAACCTTTGTTAAACTTGTTCACATACCTTTGTACCTTGCTGCATTTGTTAAACCAGACCTTGAAGTATTTGTATTCTGATGTCCTCTTGAAAACTGCTTTACTTGAAAACTTCTGCATTTTTGAAAATCAGAACTTGTATATCATTTTTGAAAATCAGAACATGAACTGATGCTCCAAGTCCTCTGTATATCATATTACTGCCTATGTTTCTCTTGTACATGCCTGATGCATTCTGTGTTTCTTGCACTGGCTTGTCTACATTTTGCTGAACCTGGTTCTTGTTTGTTTTGTTGGTTGCTTGGCCCTGAGTTGAATCCAGTCGATGACTCGGGTTTGACCTTGTGCCGTGTATATCACAGGTTGACCGTGCAAATATTTGGTCCCTGTCAGAAAAAAATATGAAAAGAAACAACCCAAATACCTGAGGCAAATAATATAACAAAAATATTTTCATTTTCTGTTCGAGTTAAATATTATTTTCCAGATTACTGCTTTTGAATTATATGTGACAGGTATTGAAGACTGGACAGCTGGATACAAGCTAGAAGACAGAATCAAATGTGCATGAGTGCATGAGTGCATGAGCTTGAAGACAGGTTTCAAAGAAGGCTCGATCTTCCAAAATCGGATGAATCGGGCGGTGCCCACTTGTTCGATCTTCCAAGATTTGTTAGTGTCGATGTCTGTATAAATTGAAACTGCATATGTAATGAGTGAACTGAGTGATGTAGTGAGGAATATCTGTATATGTGAATATCAGTGTTATATATCATTGAATTGTAAAACAGTGGAGTCAGGAATTTGTACTATTTCAAATGTTGAAATAAAATATTTATTTAAATAAATTACTGTTTAAATATTAAATTCTGTGCAATAGCATTTTATTAAATAAATATTTATTTTTATTAAAAAATCAAATATGCTCTACATTGTGGGCCCTACAAATTCAGAAAGTTAATATCTATAGCAACATTTTGGAATGTTGCTACGGATACCTATGGGTGTTGCCATAGACCCAAATAGGGTTCTATTGCAACAATATTACTTATGTTGCCTTAGATAGTCAAAATGTTGCCTTTGAGGTCTAAGGCAACGGCAAAAATTGCATCATCCTAAAAGTGTTGCCATAGACCTATGGCAACATTTTTCGGGCCTGAGCCAACATTTTTTTTGTGTTGCAGAAGGCCATTTATGGCGTAGTGAAGCTACCACATAGTGGCTAAGTGGACCTCGGAAACAAATATAGAAATAAACATAACACAAATCAGTCACAGACATTCATATCACAAAGGCGGAAACAGATATGAATATAACACAAAGAAGTGTACATCAAAGTAGTGGTAAAACAAGATCCACTACATCACAAGAGAATAGATAAGGTGCTAGACAAAAGAATAATTATAAATCAAGGAGTCTATATCTCAAATGTATAATAACAAAAACTACTAATCTAAAGTAGTTAACCAAAAAAATCAAATGATAATCCCTGATAAGGAGTCAAGCAGGAGCACCTGAAATACCTCGGTCTGACCCGAGTATTATTTAAGAAGAAAATAATAAACGGATCAGTCTAGCTATAAATATCAGATAAATAAGATATAGGATAAGAGATATGACCAAAAACGTATGATAACATAAATGTCATACTGTGTCAAGTATACATCAAATAACAACAAAAATCATACAATAACTCAAATCAATTCGAAGCACCAAAAAGAATCACATTCTTTAAATAATTCACCAAAACACAAATATTGACAAAACATATCAATGCCAATCCACGAAAATAGGTGAAACACAAATTCTAGAAATCACAACGAGAAATCCAGAAATCACAAAAGGGGGAAGGCCTATCACAAACGGGAGCATGAAAACTCACCAACACGTGTATCACAAACGGAACGCTATTCCATGGGTCGCTAACCCAATAAATGAACCGCACATCGACACACCCTAAAAGATACGCCTCATGCACATATTCGGTCGTGGTACAGTTCCCCACGCGGATAAATTAGCCGAAATCGACGCACCCTAAAAGATACAACTCATGCACAGACTCATTGAGCCGATTGCTCCACGAACGGTCCGAAGACCACGGGTCGCTACCCCGCCAAATTTGAGCCGAAGCTCCCCAAATGGGTTTTAATCCCCATACCAACAAAGAGACATCACTCAATCGCTAGTCTAAATCACAAAATGATCATCAATGATCGACAAGTGTAAATTACACTAAGCTAGTAAATATAAGAGTTTAGCTTCATGTCCCATAACCACTAGCATAACTCAAATATTTACAAACAGATTGTAGACTTCCACTCGAAAATAAGTGTAAATTACACTAAGCTAGTAAATATAAGAGTTTAGCTTCATGTCCCATAACCACTAGCTTAACTCAAATATTTACGAACAGATTATAGACTTCCACTTGAAAATAAGTGTAAATTACACAAACTAGTACATATAAGAGTTTAGCTTCATGTCCCATAACCACTAGCTTAACTCAAATATTTACGAACAGATTGTAGACTTCCACTCGAAAATTGTCACAAGAGTTCAATCGAACAAGTCCAAGAATTAACCGACGAAGTAAACGTAAGCGTTTCATACCACTTGTTTTGCTAAACTGTTTAATTAGATTTTCTCATATGAATGAGGTAAAGGTTTGTATATACTAATAGATTAGAAAATGGTTTTATAAACGAGCTTTGTATTAAAAATAGAGTTGAAATCATCTTTGTAAAAGAGTTTGAATATTTACTACTAGTATAGAAAACCTTTATATTTTAAAGTGACAAATCACAGAAATGATTGTAGAAACAATCAATCACCAAAATCCACATTCGAAGACGTGAATCAAATCCAAAGAAATCGATACCGAATCCATCAAAATGGATATTCTCAAAAATCCCGAAAAAGAAGTCATCAAAGTCAATAATAAATGATAACAATAAATCGGATAATCACGGATCGATAAAAATTGGAACCTCAAGCAAAACAGGCAAAATAGGCAAAAATAAGCAGGTCAGTCGACTGATTGCAGAGGCCAGTCGACTGATCCAGAAACCCGAAAGTTTCATTTTCTGCAGTCAGTCGACTGACTGCAGAGGTCAGTCGACTGACTGCAGAAAACAGAGACTTCCATTTTCTGCAGACAGTCCCAGATACGCTCGATTTCTACAGCCAGTCGGCTGACTTCAGAGGTCAGACGACTGACTGGCACTGGGACTGTTTTTCAGCCTATCCAAATGAAGAGCAAACTCTTCCAATTTGTGATCGGACGAGCAATGGGCGCTAGGGGTTTATGCCAATCGACAACCCAGCCCTATAGGCTCTTCGATACACCACCAAAAGCATGATCAAACATCAAAGCTAAGATTTTTAGAGTTTTAGACTTCAAAACACCAAAAATTGAAATGTTCACCAAATCAATCCAAATCAAAATCAAATGATCATGTAAAGATGTTAGGAATTCATACCTAACAATCAAAGATAGTTATAGACATAGATGTGAGATAAAAATCTCACCTTTAAACCCAAAAACGATGAAGGAGAAGCTTGAAAGCAAAGGAAGATCAACTACTCTTCAACTTCAACTCTAGAAGCTTGAATCTAAGCTCAAAAGAAGAACATTTCCTAAGTTAGGTTTAGGAAATTTCTGAAATTAAAGAGAGAATGAGTTGGAGAAGATGAAGAGGATGCTTCCATCTTCGAAATTTAAAATCTCATCTGACAATTT
The DNA here is from genome assembly GCA_030737815.1 of Allium fistulosum. NCBI lineage: Eukaryota > Viridiplantae > Streptophyta > Magnoliopsida > Asparagales > Amaryllidaceae > Allium > Allium fistulosum. The sequence goes on from CM060902.1 coordinate 246,567,950, forward strand.
ATAACTTCTTTATTGAATTTAAATTCATCTCTGAAGTTCCTGTGTCTAACCATTTTGGAAATTCCTTAAGTTTTCCAGAATTCCATTATAAGATTTCTCTTATCAAATCACATCCGTTAAATAAAACCTGGTTTACAAATCTCGAGAGTATTTATAAACAAATTTCAATCACTTCCCAAAACTCTATATATACAAAATAAGTATTTTTAAAGAATAATAATTTATTTTTAAAACATGGTTAAGTAATTATTTAAAATATTAAAACACTTTAAATAAACATCGATAACTCATTTCCAATTCATTTTGAAATTAAACTAATCGATTTGCAAACTTATTATAGAAATGTGAATTCATTTCAGTAAATATTAAATATTTAAATAATCTACTTTCTGAAATATTTTAATACTGAAATATCTTTAACTATATAGTTTAATAAATAAAAATCCCATTTTAAAACAATTTAATTTCTCGACAAAAATCTATTTTTTTAAATCCAATATTACCAATTTCAATTTTATAAATCCCTCTCGATTCATATCACCTCGACTACATTTCAATTTCATAATCATTCTCACATTTCTAAAATATAATCCACTATTTTTCTCCAACAACCGATTTCCATATCTCGATATAAATTTATACTGTGAATTTATATTTCCAATTTATCAACTAATAATTGTTTCCCCTTATTTATAAACATCGTTTATAAGTTTTTAAACTCACTTGGGTTTCACTTGTTTATAAAAATATTTTTATAAAATTTCATTTATGAATCCATTTCTTTAAAAAAAATCCCATTTATTTTACATCCTTGCATCCACAGATGTTATATAACATAAAATACCAATCCCGCTTCGAGGCAGGATATCATGGTAATATAGGGTCATCGCTATTATGCAGGGCGCATAGTGTCTCATCCGCTCCAATCGGCGGGAAATATATCCAATTACTAACATATACTACTATATATATAATACTATCATATATAATATAATATTCAGCTAATAATAATATATCAATTCAACCAATCATCAAATAATTAAATTTTTAATTGCTATAAATTAAACCAGTCAACCAAATTGAGTGAGATTTACTCACCTTGATTTTTAATTTTCTAATCGTTCCAATTTTAAATTAAATTGAACAAGCATTTAATTAAATTTAAAATTCTAGCTGGCTTCAAAAAAATCTCCAAACCAAATTTATTTCGTAGCCTACGTCAATACAAATCCAACGCCACCTGTTTCATAATTTTTCAACCTCCCATTAAAAAGTTATTAAATTTATTAGTTATCTCAATTTAAATTCTTAATTAAATATACTAATTATATAATTAAGTTTAATTATGGTATTACCTCCACAATCTCGTTTCAAGAAAAAACACGCAAAACCCTAACAGCCCTATTCGTTCACGACAAAGCTCCCAGGATCATGCCTTCAATCTCTCGACTACGAACATCGACCCCGCCTCCCACGTGCCTTCCTGAGTTCGCCACGCCTACCCATCGAACGCCCAGCCATGACTTCCTGGAACAGCCACTGCGTACGCGCAACAATGACTCGCCAAACCTTAGGTCGTAGCGATTTTCCCCCCTCGGCCATCTCGTTCTCTGGTCGGGTCTCCATCGCGGCTTCATCGCGATGCCCCTCTTTTTTTTATTCGAATGAATTTCGATTTGCTGAATTGATGAAGAAAGAGGGGAAGACAGTGAGCTTGTGGCTTTTAAAATGAAGGAGGAAGGCTCATTTGCGTAGGGTGGCGGTGTAGATATTAGGGTGGCTAAAATGGGATAGGGGTTGACTTAGAAATTTTTTATAATATTATTCAATTTCCAAAATATCTCGCTTAGCATATCTCAAAATCCCGAACTCCTATCGAGGCGTGCCGTTTGGCGTTCCTAATGTTATACCTCTATTCCGAAAGCAATGGAATAATTTTTGAGACCTAATTCTATTGTATGGAGAAAATAGATTTTCGAACCCAAATAAAATATTAAATTTTCGATATTAAATTCAACACGTTTCTATTTCGTACGACCAAACGGCAAATCCAAATGCTACGAATTTTGAAATCTGATAATAATACACTATTACGGATCCAATGGAACTAGTTTCATCGAATTCTGAGACTGTTCCACGGAGCGCTATTTTAACGCGTTGAATAAATCGATGATATCAAAAATTAATGAATTCACTTGAAATCTCAGTTTTAAAAACTTACTAACTCAATTCCAATTCAAATAGAATTTATATCAACATTAGAAATCATTTCAATTTATATTCAACTCAAATTCCAATTATTTGCACTATTCGTATTATGAAAATCGTTATACTTGAATTTATTTATTTTTGAGAAAAATGTGTGATCCTCTTCGAAAAGAGGAGAGCACACATGCGAATCTATATATATATATAACACTGATATAAAGTGCTGCCAACATGCCTGGCAGGTAACAAAAAACCAAAAACAAATATAAATCTAAACTCAAGTACTCCTAAGACGAGTTTCGGCAAGGCCACCACCCATCACACTCCAATTTTAAGCTCCGGCATGGCCACCGCCCGATGTTGAGGTGTTAGAAGTACCTAAAAAACAAGAGGAAATACAAAAAACTACTGGAAGACGTCCTAGACTAATGAGGAAGCTCCAATCTGCTGGAAAGTGAATAAGCATCTGCTCTGAAGTAGATCTGCAAAATGAACCTGAAATCCTATCTCCCATACCTGTATCTGGAAAAAACTAAAGAAAAAAATTAGAATGATACATATATATGTATATTTATATAATAAATATACATATATATGTATTTAATAAGGAATGAAAAACAAACCTAAATAAGACTAATCTGGACAATAACAGAATAAACTAAAAAACCTAAAAGCCAAAACCAAACAGAGACAAGTACAACTTTTAAGACTGATCTATCTTATGAACCTTTAATCAAAAGTAAGTTATGATTAGAAGTGAAGACATTATCTAAATTAGAGAAAATATTAATAATACTATTATTATTATTAAAAAAATTATTGTTGTGTTTAAATAAATTAATATTATGATTAACCTTATTAAGATAACTTTTGAAAAGGATATTTTTAGCTAATTTATATTTGGGATTTGAGATCCAATTAAAACAAAATGAAGAAATTGTAAAAATCAATTTGTTAAAATGACTATTATTATTATTGAAAATTCTTTGATTTCTTTCAAACCAAATAAACCAACTAATAATAATGAATAATGTGTCTAGTAAAAATCTAATATTCTTATTGAATTTGAATCTATAAATGTTCCAGTAAAATTCGCAATCCGAAATTTTAGTTGTTATATTAAAGTTAAAAAATTTAAGAGTGTTAATTAGAATGTAGTTAGAATCCATACAATTATAGTATATATGATTAATGTCCTCAAGATACTGATTACAAAAATAACATTAATTGTCATTTTGAATATATTTTCTCTTTAAAAAATTCGATTGTATTAAGTTTTCCATGAAGAATTAACCACATGTAAATTTTGAATTTAGGAGGAGCATTAGATTTCCACATATATTTGAAAGAGTTGTTTATTGTACCTGAAAAATTGATGAATCTGTAGAAAGAATTAGAAGTATATTTCTTACTTTAATCCCATTCCCAACTAATAAAATCATTGACATTATCAATATTATAAAGATTTAATCTGGCATAAAGCAAAGAAAGTTGTCTAAAATTTGTATCAACTAAAATTCTGTTAAAACTGAATTTCCAAGGAGGATCTTCTTCAGGAGAATAAACATCTTTAATTAAAGCATACTTAAAGTTACAAATATCATAAAGATCCTTAAATTCAATCTTAAGAGGCAAGATCGAAATTCAGCGGTCATGCCAAAACGAAGTACGATTACCAGAGTGTACAATTGTATTTATACCTAAATTAAAAATCTCATTACATTTTAAAATGTTTTTCCAAAAGTTAGAAATATTTTGAGCGGCTGGAGGAGCAATTTGATATAAATTGCTATTTCCATTATAGTAATATTTAGAAATGATCTCTTTCCAAATAGCATTATCATTTATATCATTGAAATTCCAAAGCCACATACCTAACAGAGACAAATTCATATTACGCAAATTAATAACACCTAAACCACCTTCCTTTTTGGCCTTACAGACAGTTTCCCAATTTACAAGACATTTAATACTATTATTAGAATTTTCGCCACTCCAAAGAAAATCTCTTCTAATCCTATCAATTTTATCAATAACCCAATCCGGGAATAAATGCAAGGACATCCAATAAATCGGAAAGGGCTGATAAAACCGAATTTATTAAAATTAATCTACCAGCTCTAGAAAGAAATCTCCCATTCCAGTTTGAAATCTTATTTTTAATCTATCAATGATAATAATCCAAACGTCATGTTTGAGTTTAGTGGGTCTAATCACAAAACCGAGATAGTCAAAAGGAAATTTCATGGTTTTGCAATTAAGAGTATTAGCAACTAAGTTTTCAACTTTATCAGAATCATTTAAAACTAATACAGAACTTTTGTCAAAATTTATTCTTAAACCAGATAAAAGTTCAAAACTGTAGAGGATAAACTTAAGGGTAATGATGTGTCTAGGAAGATGGGAAGAAAAAAGTAAGGTATCATCAGCAAATTGAAGAACCGATAAACCATTACGCGAGATCTCATTGCCTACACGCCCGAGAGATCCATTATCCACTAATCTTTCAATAATTTTAGCAAAAACATCCGTAGCTAAGTTAAATAATAAAGATGATAAGGGATCTCCTTGCCTTAAACCTCTCTTAGATTGAATTCTATTACCTAATATACTGTTAACGTTAAAAGTTGCACGTTACCACCCGGTGTGTGTAGTTGAATTGTGAAAGCACCACCCGTGTGACGGGTACAAAAAGTAAGCAGTAAAATAGTGAAAAGCAGTAAAAGACAGCAGTTTATAGTGGTTCGGCTTGAGATTGAGCCTACGTCCACTTTGAATCTCTTTATTACTGAATCTGGTTACAAGACGATACAATACACTTATGAAAACAATACAATTTGATCACAAAGACAATTTCGAGTACTAGCTCAAACTTCGATGATGAAACTCGATGAATCTGTGTTGGATGTAGGAAATTCCTCCCGAAGCTTGTTGTAGTGTCTCGAATGTTTGAAGATCTTCAATTGTCGAATGAGTTGAGAGTTCGGTGGAGTAACGACGCTTTGAGAAATGATCGGCCAAAAGTCCCCCTCATGTTGAATGTAGCGGTGTATTTATAGGAGTTGAATTCTGGACAGAAGTTTTGCCAAGTCTTAGGTCGCGTACGACCTAAGTTAGGTCGTAGGTCGCGAGCGACCTAAACTAGGTCGCAGTCCACTCGCGACTTAAGAAGCAGGCTGATGAAATTGCACTTAAGTGGTAAGTCGCAGGCGAGTTAAGGAAGATACTAGGTCGTTGGCGACTTATAGGAATGATTCAGTGCGAAACTTAACCCCAAAGTCTTAGGTCACGTACGACCTAAGTTAGGTCGTAGGTCGCGAGCGACTTAAGAAGTTAGCCTGATGTAGTTACTCTCGGTTTTCTCTGGATAAGGTGGCAAGTAGTAGGTCGTGAGCGACCTAAGGAACAGTTGCTGAGATGTTAGGTCTCTAGGTCGCAGCTTTTCATAGGTCGCCAATACCTTTAGTAGTTAGGTCGTTAAGCATGTTAGGTCGCGAAGTCCCTTCAGCAGTTAGGTCGCGAAGCTCCTTAACTTGTTAGGTCGCCTCTGTAGTTAGGTCGTAAACCACTTTAGGTCGTAGAGTCTGCTAACTTGTGAAGCTTTTAGGTCGTGGGTTTCCTTAGGTCATGACATCCCATAGGTCGTTAGATTCCTTAGGTCATGAAGCCTCTTAGGTCGTTAAGTACCTTAGGTCGTTAGGTTCCTTAGGTCGTGAGTTTCCTTAAGTCGTGATGCCTTTTAGGTCGTTAAGAGCTGTTAGGTCGCAGAGTTTTAGGTCGCCAAAATAAAGGAGTTAACATTTGCCCCTCGAAGTACACGCCAATGTCATAGGTCGTGTGCTTCGACTTACTCTTGCTAGATCGTGGATGACCTAAAACTTGCGTGCCTATTCCCCTTCCTTTCTCAGCCTCATATAAACTGTTAGGTCGCCTTCTTCCTCCTTATCCTTCCGCTTTGATTTTTCGTTGCCATTGACGAATCTCTGAGTTTCCAAGGGAGAATTCAACTTGTTTAGTCGACGATTCATCCTTTCTAAAATACTGCGTAAGTGAATTCAATCTCTGCCCCACCATAATCGCTGCCCCATCATGAGTTCAAGTTTTCCGACCCAAGTCCAATTCCATGCGTTCGTGTTTTATTTTTTGAGCGATTATTACAATCGACTTCCGATCGTCATTCGATATGTTGATGTGATTCATGAATGCACGGTAATGTTTGTAATGGATCGGAAGGATTTGAAGTTGATTTGCTGGACGATTTGGCGGTATGTAGAGATGAATTGAATTCAAGAAAAGGATGATCGTTTTCTTTGTAATGGCAGTATCGGGTTATCGGATCCATTAAGGGATTGCGTGGAGGGAAAGTCAGCGACTTAACAGATTTGTACGACCTAAGAGTTTTGTGCTGAGCCTTCTGCGACCTACGACTCACATCCCAAGATATTTCACCGACCTAAACATCCTTGCGACCTAAGAATTCCTGCAACTTAGATAAAGCCGAACTTTCCGACCTATGCTAGGTCGTGAGCGACCTAAAACTTGGACCTTTGGACTTAACTGAACTTTGAACATAATGACTTAACAATCGAAAGACCTAATTTCTGCGACATAAACTCTAAGTCGCAGCCGAGTTAGGACTTGCCAAATTTACATCGCCTTGACCTTTCCTACTTGTGCTGTGCGACCTAAAAAGACTCCGACCTATGCTAGGTCGCTGGACGACCTAACACTTGTGAAATTTGGACAGAGCTCGACTGGCCTTTGAATTTTGATCGAATCTGAACTATGTTGCACTTCTTTACAGATTGCTTTTACTCTAATGTTAATAACCTGTTAAACACAACATTTGCAGAAAAACGGGACAAATATACTGCCATTGACTGCCCACATCGAATGACAGATTAGAAGATAAAGAACAATTAACCTACATGAATTTTGTGAATGAAATGCTGTACAACGATAAATTCATATGAAGTATTAAAGCAAAGCTAAAATAATCAACCTAAGCTGATCTGTTTGCATCAACACAACGTTGTATTTGAACTTAAAATGACAAGCTTCGAAACTTTATAATCGACAAATGTCAACTATCTCAATTTCAGTTATACTTGCTTGTTATCGTTTTAGTTTTGCACAACACTTCACACTTTTTAGGAAACGTGCACCTTCATATTTAAATATCCAGTTGATTGTGTAGAATGACATCTCAACAAGAAGATTCAGGACCAGCCGGAGAAGCTTTCCCAATTGCCAACCCATTGGTCGACCCTCCAGAAAGAACTCCGACCACTTTGAGCCACAAAGTCTTCAGACAACTGTGTGTCCAGTTCGGCATTGCCGAAAAAGATGCTTCATTTCCTCCCTTCAATGACTTTCTCCGAGAACTTTTCCTTCGATTAGCGATCTCTCCCTTTCAGCTACACCCTAACGGATATGTCATTATACTGGGGTTGTGTGTGCTGTTTAGAAGAGTGCTAGACCGTCTTCCCCGTATTGAGGAGCTTTGCTATTTGTGCACTTTTGCAAAGAACAAAGATCATCCTTCGATTATCCTCGTGAGAGGCGCAAGGAACCGTAGATTGATTCTCGACTTGCCCGATAGTGCACATGGATTTTTGAGCCAATTCTTCTTTGTCCGTTGTCCTCCGGGATTTTATGCCGTTTGGAGAGTCGGAAGTAAGATTTCATTTTTCCGTTTTCTTCATTTTCGGATCTTGAATTACCAAATGCTTAACTCCGTCCCTTACTTTTTGCAGCACTTCCTCCTCCACTTCGAGATCCCAACCTTAAGTCGACCTTAGATACTTTGAGTGCTGTGGATGCTGAAGAGAGAAGTGCCAAATTTTTGCTGAAAGATGAGTTCCTGCACCAGTACGGACTTCTGCACTTTTCCCGATCCACTCAAGTTTATGAAGCTCTTAACTCCCAAATAGAGACATCGGATGCCCCAGTTTCCGCAGAAGGGATGGCTCTGAAAGAACCTACTGTTGACACCGCACTAGTGAAGTGTTCAAGCTCTGCTGGTGTTGTGGGATTATCTAGCAAACCTTTGCTTTCCCCGGTGATCGAAGAAGGAGTTGCAAGAGGAGACTCTGTTGGGCGTGACGGTGGAGATATTTTTGATAATCTAAGCGACTTGATGATAACATCACAAGAGCTTTTCAAGGACGACTCTGTCACCACCAAAGTTACTTCTTCAGCAGTTGAGGCGACATCCGCCTTGCAGCGAACTCCATCAACTCAAGAGTTAACGTCAACTGCAAAAGCCGACGTTACCCCCAAGCCGAAGAGTGGTCTGTAGCCTGACGCGTATAGTTCACACGCCACACACACCTAGGATTTTTTGGCACTTATATGCACTTAAACACCTTTTATTCGAAGATTTTTAAGATTTGTCTCTTTTTCTTTTCCAGATTCTCCGATGGGACGAAGCGGCTCCTACTTCGACAAATTCCAGCGCTACGGAAGCCGCGATGCTTACGACTTTAGGCGTTATCTCGGTGCCCCGAGAGAAACTGATGAGGAAAGAGCTGCCAGAAAGGCTCACGAAAGGCGTGCTTATGAAGAGCGCCGCAGAAGGGAAGATGGACAGAACTATGGGAGTAGGGACGAGCGACACGACTCTTCCCGTAGAAGAGAAGATGAACACCAGGATTCATCCCGAAGAGAAGACGATTCTCAAAAGAGGAAATACGATGATAAAGGAAAAAGTCACATTGCCAGCGACTCACGTAAACGAACTAAGCACAGTGACTCTTCCGTCTTTTCTGAGAAGCCTAACGCTCCCATTCCTTCTGACTTACCTGCTGGTTCTCCCACTCTCGAGAAGTCTGACATTCAAGCAATCATTAACAGACCCTAGTATCAAGTTGGGCAAGGTCCGCCAATCCTTCAAAGTCGGTTCCCGCAGTGGTGTTTAAAAGGGGTACGCTTTGACCTTGACTTGGTCCCGATCGATAAATCGGATATGCTGCGCAGCCTTGATGCCATCAAACTTAATATTGAAAGGGTGTCCGGATGGCAAAAGCTTGTCGATGAGCTGCAAAGAGTCAACCGTGCAAATCTTGAGGCCATGCTAATCATGGAGAATGATAAATCCGAGTGGGATAAAATTTGCAAGCAACACCAAGCTGAAATGAAGAGCATCTCCGATGGTTATGAGAAGCTTGAGGCCGAGGTTGAAAGGCTCAAGAACGAACTTGCAACTTCTTCCACTTCTTTTTCACAAAAGGAAGAGATGCTTCAACAGCAGGTTAGAAATGCTCATGCTGCTCAGCGGGATGCTGAAGTGAAACTAGAAGTAGAGCAGCACGTTACCAGGAAATATCGTGATGACGCAGCTCAATTTCGGGAGAAAGTCAGCTCCTAAGACTTAGAGATTACAAGACTGCAGTCTCAATTATTGAAGGTTGAAAGAGAGCGTGATGAAGCTCTCGCTGGTAAAGCTGCGGCTGAAGAATCCCATAAGGCAACTAGAGCCACCATTGATACGACTTTGTTCGACTTTTATGTCCATTACGTCTTGGGGCGTGGTAGCCTTTCATTTTTGGGACCGGAGTATGAAGTCACATTAGCTGAAGTGTGGGAGGCGATTATTGATATGCTTGGTGGTGCCGGCTATGCCGAAGCAGACCTTGAAGCAACTTATTTAGACGGAGACGCCCGTGCTGCTCTTGCTAAGGGAAAAGAGCAGCTTGCCCGAGTGCGAGCTGAAGCGACGGGGGAGAAGTGTTCCGAAAAAGAAATACTTCTTGCTGCCCCTGTTCATATTTCGGTCTCAGCTGACGTCGATATCATTGGCTCTAGTTCTCACTCTTCACCTCCTGCCAAAGCTGACAAAGATATTGTTACCACTCCCACAGAAGAAGAGGCCCTGGAAGACATTGCAGCTCAGAAATTCGAGACTGATCTCGCCAAGCCAACTTCTCCAGGTAACTTTGACGTCGACCCAGCTCCGGTGAACCACTTATTCGATTTGACTGAGCTTGATGATCTTCTTACTTACTACTTAAGCCTTGACGAACCAATATCTTCTTTTACCTTAGAAAGTACTGATTTTAACTTCTTTTCTTATGTAGCGGAAGCACCGAAAACTGCACCAACTTCTCCTTCTTCAGCTACCGTTCCTCCTTCTCCTTAAGTTACACCTCTTCCAACTTCTCAACCAGGTTCACAGGAAGAACAAATAGCAGCCCTTCAAGGCTTGGATGAACCACCTGTTACTCACGAACAGAAAGCGGAAGATCTGGAAGATAGTGAGAAGACTCCGGAGCAGTCTTTTGACTATGACACAAAACTTTCTACATTTCTTACTCCGGGGAGTGAGTTCTCTTCCAAGAAGAAGGGGAAACGTGTGGTTTCGAAGAAAGGAAAGAAAGGCTCTTCTGCTGCTGGAGATGAAGCAGAAGTCGATCCGGTTGAGTGTCTTTCTCCTTCTTCTCCGATACGGCCTCCGAAATTAATTACCAGGCCGGGTAAAAGCTCCAAGGGCGGGAAGAAGGAGAAATGAGTTTGATTTTGCCTTTTCTGCTTTTTGCATGTATTGACCGGAGATTGTGCGGATACCGGTCTCCGCTTTTTTGAATCCTGCATATGTAAAGAATTTTCATAGTATTGAATAAAATAATCTTTTACTTGAACGAATTCTTGTTAGCATATGTGAACACATTTATTTCTTGTTTTTGCATAAGTTTCTTTGTACGGTATTGCAATGAGCTAGTGGTATGATATTTGAGCATTGTTTTTATCAATATAGTTATATGCCCCTATACCATGGCTTACTGCAATATTCTGAAAAGACTTGTATTCTTATCCTTAGAGAATAATTCTTCCGTTTTGAGGAAATATTATTCTGCTTTTAATAGAATACGCTTTATATTGGAGAAGTTTTTCTGTCTTTCTCTTTTTGAAGAACACTTCATCTTTCGGGGATGGTCACTTTTACTTGTTGAAAAGTGAATCCCTTACGTAGTGAAGTGAATTTCTGAAGAGTGTTTTGATCTACTGGATGTGCCTCGTTAGAGGGCTTTGCTTGATATGCCTTCGGGAAGGGCTTTTTGTTGTGCCTCGAGAGAGGGCTTTGGTTTTGCATTCCAAGCTTGGTGAAGTGTGCCTCTGAAGAGGGCTTGTGCTTCTGAAGCAATTTCTTGCCTACGAAGAAGTCTTGATTTTTGTGCCTCCGAAGCAATTTCTTGTTTACGAAGAGGGCTTACGAAGAGGGCTTTGCGCCTCCGAAGCAATTTCTTGCTTACGAAGAGGGCTTTGTGCCTCCGAAGCGATTTCTTGCTTACGAAGAGGGCTTTGTGCCTCCAAAGCAATTTCTTGCTTACGAAGAGGGATTTGCGCCTCCGAAGCGATTTCTCGCCTACGAAGAGGGCTTTGTGCCTCCGAAGCAATTTCTTGCTTACGAAGAGGGCTTTGTGCCTCCGAAGCAATTTCTTGCTTACGAAGAGGGCTTTGCGCCTCCGAAGCGATTTCTCGCCTACGAAGAGGGCTTTGTGCCTCCAAAGCGATTTCTCGCCTACGAAGAGGTCTTTGTGGAGTAGTGTGGACTCTGTAGAATAGCGTCGTTGCTTGTGTCCTTTCACCATTTGCTCCTTAGTGATTCCTTATCGTTGCTTCAAGTACATGCCCCCAGTTTTTTGCAAATCGCTTGATTTTTGCCAGAGAAATGTACTTCGTTGTTGAGTGATTTATGGGAATCGTTGAGTCTTGTGGTGTGTAGAATAAATAAGCTTTGCTTTGATAGCCTGCAATATTAAATCGATATTTTAGCAATTATTTTTTAAGATATTTGCATATCGTAATGAAAGAGGCATTATCTAGCATTAGGACACAAGATTCGTAGTTCTTTATTATTGATTCATACTGATTTCTCAATGGTTTACAATACAAAAGTTATACATCCGAGACCATTTTTTTACAAATTTAAGCAATGCTATTTAGTAAAAATTGGAAATTCAATCCGGAGATTCTGGGAGATGCCCCCGCTGCAGTTTTGTGGGTAGTCAGTACTTGTCCCAATTTCTGCCTACTGGGTGAGGGCCCCCTATGACAACATTAATGACAAGCTTTTTGGAATCTTGTACTGCAGTGTTGTTGCCAGAGCCAGATCGATGGAAGGGATGTTGTTGCCCCTGAGTGGATGAGGTCGGGTCGACTCTGTTGTTCTTCACATACTGTTGCAGTTTACCCTGTTTCAGCAACTCTTCAATCACATTCTTTAACTGGCGACATTGGTTAGTGTCATGGCCAGGTTGGTTGTGAAATTGACAGAATTTCCCATTATTTACTGCACCTCCCCTCATCTCAGGTGGTCTGGGGTACTTGACAACATCCTTCGTTGTGAAGAAGATGTTCTCTGGTGTATCAGTTAAGGGAGTGAAATCTGAAGAATTAAAGCGGCGAGGTTTCTTCTCATTTCCTTGCTTCTTTTCTCCGTCATTTTCCCTTTTCTGGTTTCCCGATTCCCTTTTGTTTGGGGCAACATCGTTATTCTTGACTTCGGCAACAACTGCTTTTGTGGACATATGAAGGCTTTCTAGACGCATGAATTCATCGGCCTTTTTATAGAATTTCTCAAGTGAGTTTGGCTCTTTCATTTTTAGCCATTTTCCGAATTCACTTGATTTGTTGATGGCTCGCGTCAGGTAAGTCAGGATCATACGTGGTTCTGCATTGTCAACTTCAGCAAGAGCTATATTAAAGCGATTCAGGAATGACTTAATAGGCTCTCCAGGATTCTGCTCAATACTATACAATGACATAATATCCTTCGCCTTTGAAGCGTACAGCCTGAATTGCTCTTTGAACTTTCGGGTCAGATCGGAAAACTGATCTACAAATCGAACAGGAAGCTTGGTAAACCAAAGAAGTGCTACTCCTTCCAAATATACCGGGAAGTATCGACACTTAATCTCATCAGTTGCCCTTGCGCCGGTCATGTGCCAGTCATATTTATACAAGAATTGATTTGGGTCGCTTGTTCCCTTATAAGCAGGAATAGTGGGGGGAACAAATTTTCTGGGAAATTCAGCTTTCAGAATCCTCTCAGTAAATGGAGTTTTACTCGGTGCGAATCCCCATTCGCTCTCATCCTCATCTCTCTGCATGCTTTCTTTCATTATTTGCCGAATCATGCCGGAAAGATATTCCTCATTATTTAGTGACTTTGCAGAGTAGACTTCGGCCATTTTCTCGGAAGTTTGTCCGGGTAGATGTTCACGGAAAACTGGCGATGGCCTAGATCCTTCAGCCTGGAGAGGTACCCCTTCAGCGGCACCTGATCCCCCTTGAGGAATATGTCTTCCTTCGGAGTTGCGAAGAGTATCAGCAATGTTTTCTTCATTATTAACTGGTCTTTGACTTGCCCCGAGCAAAGCATTTAACTTCTCCATCATCAGAGTATTCTGAGTTTCAATCTGCTGATACAATCCAGAAACAGCAGCATCTAACTCTTCTTGCGTAACCCCGACGCCTGGAGCTGCCTGACTTGGAGAAAGAGAAGTGGCAGTATTCTCGTGAGCATCTTCAGATCTGACAGACTTACGTTTCCTTCCAGGAGCCATTATATCCAACAGACTTCTGGTTTTGAAGAGACTTTCTCAACAAACGGTTTTGGAGCAATGATGGCAATCTTCCTGAGTTGGATTCTCAGTGAAAGCACCAAAATGTTAACGTTAAAAGTTGCACGTTACCACCCGGTGTGTGTAGTTGAATTGTGAAAGCACCACCCGTGTGACGGGAACAAAAAGTAAGCAGTAAAATAGTGAAAAAGCAGTAAAAGACAGCAGTTTATAGTGGTTTGGCTTGAGATCGAGCCTACGTCCACTTTGAATCTCTTTATTACTGAATCTGGTTACAAGACGATACAATACACTTATGAAAACAATACAATTTGATCACAAAGACAATTTCGACTACTAGCTCAAACTTCGATGATGAAACTCGATGAATCTGTGTTGGATGTAGGAAATTCCTCCCGAAGCTTGTTGTAGTGTCTCGAATGTTTGAAGATCTTCAATTGTCGAATGAGTTGAGAGTTCGGCGGAGTAACGACGCTTTGAGAAATGATCGGCCAAAAGTCCCCCTCATGTTGAATGTAGCGGTGTATTTATAGGAGTTGAATTCTGGACAGAAGTTTTGCCAAGTCTTAGGTCGCGTACGACCTAAGTTAGGTCGTAGGTCGCGAGCGACCTAAACTAGGTCGCAGTCCACTCGCGACTTAAGAAGCAGGCTGATGAAATTGCACTTAAGTGGTAAGTCGCAGGCGAGTTAAGGAAGGTACTAGGTCATTGGCGACTTATAGGAATGATTCAGTGCGAAACTTAACCCCAAAGTCTTAGGTCACGTACGACCTAAGTTAGGTCGTAGGTCGCGAGCGACTTAAGAAGTTAGCCTGATGTAGTTACTCTCGGTTTTCTCTGGATAAGGTGGCAAGTAGTAGGTCGTGAGCGACCTAAGGAACAGTTGCTGAGATGTGAGGTCGCTAGGTCGCAGCTTTTCATAGGTCGCCAATACCTTTAGTAGTTAGGTCGTTAAGCATGTTAGGTCGTGAAGTCCCTTCAGCAGTTAGGTCGTGAAGCTCCTTAACTTGTTAGGTTGCCTCTATAGTTAGGTCGTAAACCACTTTAGGTCGTAGAGTCTGCTAACTCATGATGCTTTTAGGTCGTGGGTTTCCTTAGGTCGTGACATCCCATAGGTCGTTAGATTCCTTAGGTCGTGAAGCCTCTTAGGTCGTTAAGTACCTTAGGTCGTTAGGTTCCTTAGGTCGTGAGTTTCCTTAAGTCGTGAGGCCTTTTAGGTCGTTAAGAGCTGTTAGGTCGCAGAGTTTTAGGTCGCCGAAATAAAGGAGTTAACATATACCGTTAACCATAATGCTAGAGTTTCCAGTTCTAAGCAAATTCGAAACCCAAGAGATCCATCTATGACTAAAACCTCTAGCATGAAAAATATCTACAAGAAAATCCCAATCTACTGAATCAAAAGCTTTAACAAAATCAAGTTTTAAAATCGCACAAGTAATGTTATTCTTACAACAGAAATTGATATATTCTTGAACCACTGCCACTCCATCAGTGATATTTCTCCCTTTAATAAAAGCCGATTGTGAACAATCAATTAATTCGTTCATTCTTTTACTAAGTCTATTAGCTAGAACTTTAGAAATGATTTTAACTGAACAGTTAATCAAAGAAATAGGTCTAAAATCTTTCAAGTTTTTAGCCCCTACTATTTTGTGTAACAAAATAACATTTGCGAAATTAAATCTCCCTAATTGCAAATTACCATTGTAAAAATCATTATACTTGAAATTTAAATTCATTTATAATTTCAACCAAAATCTTCATATTCAAAAATCAATTTATATTCTAAATCCAATATTTAAAACCATTTAAATGTTCAAAATCAAACGACGGAAAATTCGGGTCGTTACATACATATATTATAGTATATTCAAACACACACACACACATGTATGTATGTATGTATGTATGTATGTATGTATGTATGTGTGTGTGCGCAACAACCCATACCTTAATAGGGCCGAATTTCAACTAAATCGAAAACTAGGTCCATTGGGATATAGATCATTGGTTTTGGTAACCTGTAATAAACATTAGTATATTAGAGAACGAACTCATATCATAATAGTAAAAATATAACAGAACATAGATGCTGACTAAGGCTACTACATTGGAATCAAAATTATTACTTTAGTACCTGGTTGCCTTGCCAGCGTCGAGCATAAATGAGAAGACTTCACCATTTGCAGTTTCTGTCTTACACGAGCAGCATGTCCCTCTAAATCTTTTATGTGGGTTGTAATGAGAAGGGGGTCAAAACAATGTTATGGTGATTATAAAATTACATACTTTATCCATAACACTAATTTATGTCGATTGACTTCTATGTGTTATATCCATTATTCACGGCTGTTTCGTGTAATTCCGTTTACGTGTACAATATATCTAACCTTCTCCGAGGTATAACAACATACAACTATATATATATAACGTTGTGCTACCCAAAAGAAACCGCCGGCCACTTATTACTTTTTAGTTAGGGAGGAGGCAAACCTAATGACCATTTAATATGTCACGACCCAACTTCCTACGCCCAGGAAGTCGCATCATGAATTAGAAAGAAAGGGATGAGAAAGTAGAAAAGACAGAGAAGAAGAAGAAACAACATCAGAATCTCTACAACGGAACGAATAAAATATAATATATCACATAAAAGAATACATAGTATCATATACATCAGAGTTTATACAGATAATACAACACATACTAGACAGTTATAAACACCTGTCTAGTTAATACAACTCGATACAACACAAACAACACAGAGATACAACACAGCGGAAATACAGAATAAACACTAACACAGCGGACCCAATATATATATCTATACGCTGAAGCCTCCTGCTCCATTGCTCCTCCAGAATTCGTCAATGCTAACCTGAATCCCTTGGCTACCCGTAAAAAATTTGGGTACCCGAGAGTTTATGAAAAACAGAAATAAACTTCGGGTCAGACATGGGTCTGGTATGAGTAACAGGTTAAAGTTGCTTAACTTTGAAAATCATTTTGAAAGAAAGGGTATCACGTAAGACTCCCCACAAATAAACATGGAAAAGTTTTTACCTTACGCTAACCAAAACATTTGATAGGAAGTCCAGTGATATTATAATAGGTCTAGGGTTTTCAAGTAAAATACAGAAATAGCTGAAATGCTTACATCTCACATTTCAACATAGTTGGGCACAATCAAAACGTACGGCGCTTATTGGAGATTGGATTCCATACAATGGCAGGGCTACTGGGGTACCGCCCGTCACAGTACCTGGCCTAGATCAGCGTACCGAGAACCCACCCTAAGTCCCCTGCAATACAAGGTCGGAACATCCCTTACTGGATAATTCCCGCACAAGACACCCCAGCAGTTGTTTGCAACCAACCGCCCACACAACCGAAATAAAAAGGGACATCTAGACAGGGGTAATCTTGTCCTACTTGGGTGCTACCCACTAACCTTGCTGCACCTCCCCTGTTTTAGCCATTCCCGGTTGATGAGGCTTGAGGCTACGATTACCTTTAGAGAACACATCTCTTAGAATGCTCATCGTCCACCTGACGATGTTCTGAAAGCATTCAATCCATACAAGTTCGTTCCGGGTTCGAACGAAACCGAAGGCATTATCTCGTTACACTCGTATTGGAATCACCCTCAGAGTTAACGACGACAACCCTTGCATTCTGAATCGCTATCTCGAATCTATAAGTACTATCACCGTCAAACTCATTACGGAATCACCCACAGAGTTATACTGACGTATAGTTCTTATACCTCGAGTCTTCACTTGCTCCATTTGAATTTCACGACCTAACGTTATTTTGGATCGATGTGGTATTCGGGTCTCCAGACCTAGAATCCCAGTATACGGAAACTCGATCCCGGTCTCATCGAAATCCAAACCGTGTCTTTTAAGACCAAGTTGTTTTAAAGTTAAAACAATTCAATTCAATATTTTCTATATACACACAGATAGATAATCACAATATAACAATGGATACTCACATCATCATCATAAACAGATAATCAATATTATTATCTCAAATAGATAATCAGTATTATCCTACTTAATCCAAGCATCCATATCACAATAAATATCACTCATCTCATATCTGAGATCACAATCAATCGATGGAATATCAATCATTCATTCATAAGCAATGATTTACCATTCACAATCTATAATTAATTTAAAATGAATTAAATTAATTACTTCTATCACTAATTAATTTAAAGTAAATTAAATTAATTACTACATCTATAAATCCTGCTTATATAACCATTGATTTATTAAATCAAATCAATTAATCATTCTCTAAGTATTCAACTTGATTAAACACCTTTGATTAATCATTTTCTAATTACAAATAAGTAATTAGTCTTTTAATAAATTTTACAAATTAATTATCCTAAATTATTTATAGTAATTAACATTTAATTACTAATTTATTTATTAAATAAAATTAATTACATTTATCCTTAATTAATTACATTAATTAATCACTTCATTATTTATCCTTTACTTAAACAATTCATAATTATATCATTAATTATATTAATTAATGATCTCTAATCTATATTTAAATTAAATCACTTCATTTAAATTAATTACATTAAGTAATTAAATCTTTAAATTAAACGCAATTATTAATCACTCTTGATTAATAACAAACCAGTAATTAACTACCCTTAATTACTTATTAAATAAATTAATTATTCCATAATTAATTATCTCCATTAGTTAATCCCCTGATTAATTTCAAAAGCAATTACCCAAATTACTTTATTAACAAATCATCCTCTACTAATTACCTTCAGTAATTATCATCAAATTACTTCCCTAAGTAATTCTGCTACCTTAATTTCATTAAGTAATTACACATATCAAATCACCAAATGATTTCTTAAAATTAATTAAATTAAATAAATTAACTTAGAGTAATCATATTATCAAAATTAATTACAATAAGTAATTAATCCTTTAATTACTTTATTAAGTAGTTACATTTAACAATTGATAATAGATTATCTAAATTAATCTAATTAATTATCAAATTTAATCATATTAAATAATTAATTAAAAGTCCTTAGTTAATTATCATTATTAACTAAAAACATTCCTTAATTTACTTCTTACTTAATCTTTAGTCATAAATTATTAATTTATAGATTAAATACATAAGTCCTCCCTTAGTTAACTTATTAATTCACTTCAATATCTTAATTATCTCTAAGATAAATTATTCCTTTATTAATGACTTAATAATTATTGAAGTGTATTTTAAACCTTACCTCTTTTTGAATTTAAATTTGAATCCCATTTTGAAATTAAGATTTAAAATGATTTACCATTTAACATTAACCAAATTTAAATATTAATTTATAAAGTTTTAAAAGAATGTAAAAACATTCATTACTTATATAAGAAAAGCCTCTTAAATTAAACTACTTAAATTTTAAAACATTCGGATTTAAAAACTGATTTAAGATTTCAGATTTTGAATTCAGGAAACCTTGAATCTATAAATCTAACTTTGATTTAAATTCGGATTTAAACCTTGATTAAATACAAATTTCATTTTAAGAACCTTAGATTCAAAGATCCATTTGAATCTCTACATTAAACTTTGAATTTAAACCCCTGTTTAAATTCCAGTTTCCAAATTTTTAAATTGAATTTTTAAAACTGAAAACTGTCAGGTCTTTAAACCTGAGGATCCACATTTACATATTTTAAAACCTTTATCTCCCTTCAGTTTTGAATTCAAACAAAATAAACTTGAATTCATACTTCTATTGGATTTAAACTTGTTTAAAACTGATATTATAATTTAAGTTTCATTTTAAATTTGTTTTTAAAAAAAATTATTGCTGCCAGGTTTACAAAAGCCTGGACAAATCACTGACTCGAGACAACAAACATCTGCTTCGAGTCCCTTCATCTCCCGCTTAGAGTCAAGTACGCGAATAACCCGAGTGAAACGCGAATACCCCTCTCTACAACCCAGGCTACCCCCTTCATAGTTTCCAGAACTCGTGCACGTGAACGTGCACGACGCCTCCGATCAACTCCGGCCTCTCACCAACCTTCCATCCCATCGTCCACCACCCACACTGCATTTCCCGATCATCAGAACTCATCACCGCAGCTCAAATCAAAATCGAGCTCGATGACCAAGCCTGGAAGAATAAACAGGTTTCCCCCTCGAACCTGGAAACTCCACTGCCCCTTCAAACTTCGACCACCGGAGTGCCATCGCCTCCGGCTGCAGCTTCGCCCATGTTACCGCGACCACCCCCCCCAGAGTCTCATCGAACTCGATCAACCAGAGAACCAAGGCCGATCAAAATTTCCGAGCTCACCAAAACTAGGGTTCCCAACCAAGAATTTACCACCACTGCCTCCACCGGCCTCTGATCATCCACCACCTATTTTTCCCATCACCTCGATAAGCTCCTCCACCACCTCGCACAACCCGACCGCCTTCAGTCACATAGATCACCAGAAATTTCCAAAATTCCATTTCCAGTTCATCTACAAACTGCTCTCAAGCCTTATTACTAAAATTCTTGATTTTAGTTTTAAAAATCAAGTTTTGATTAAAGTATTCATTTTATAATACTGAATTCATAATTTACAAGGTTTGAGTTTCTCACTTTGTTTATTTTACACTGTTGTTTCCATATTTCAGAGATACTCAGGCTTGGAATTTAACTTAATTAAGTTTTTAAACATTAGTCCATAACAAATCAAACAGCTTTTGTTTGTAATCCAAACCCTAACAACAATTGATTTAAGAGAATGTGAGTTTAAATCCTAAAACAGGAAACTGGAAAACTAAAACAGAGAACATTCATATGAAAATAGACAGGCATACATCAGATTGCATTTACATGTATACATACTACAATGTTTACCACAGAAATAATAAGCAACCATATTAAATCTTAAGTTTTGAAAAAAATATGTTACTCACAGATTTGAAGAATGAAGACAGAGCACAGTTATGTTGAAAGCTGCAGGCTTGCTCCCTTTTAAAACTTCTTGCTTTTGATGTTGAAAATGTATGATGCTTCAGTTTTATAAAAATAGAATTGCTACTTTATTATTCTCAGGTTTGCTATGTGATGAACGAATGAAGATATAAGAAGATGTATATAAAGAAGTGTTTGTACAGGGAGTGTTTTCTGGGCTAAGCAATTTCAGGTACACTTCCTTTCTTTCTTTTTATTTATTTTACTAATCAGAGAATTGTTTTCATATGGGGCTGAGTTGATCTTTTAAAAAAAAAATTCGAATTGACTTATACCATGCTTGCATTAAATGTTGGAGTACCCTGTGTCCTACTTACCTTACTTATTTTATGCATAGATGTATTGTTATTTTAGCTTTGATTATTTCAGCCTGCAAACACTTTCTTGCCTGCATACTTTTTTCTATACTTTGTTTTATACTTCATGACAAGATATTTTATTTATTTTGTTTCTTAGCTTTTCACATTTTCTTGTCTACATATATTTCTTTACTTACTGGCATACTTATATTTTTATGTGTAGATATTTTGTTATTTTACTTTGCTTATTACTTTAGCTTTTGCATTTTAAAACTTTACAGGCAACACATATACAAACCTGGTTTGTACTCACCTCATGTACATATATAAAATTACTTTAGTTATTGATATAAATTTTTAGCTTAAGTTTTTAGTTTCATTCTTACATAATTGCTTATTTATCAAGCTATACTTAAAAGAACAAAACAACCCTTTTGTTAATCTTATTTAAATTCAAACTAAAATCATTTAAACAAATTTTAACTTTATCTTTAGTATATTTTAAAGCCAAATTATTGTTTATTTAATAGCTATATTTTAAATCAAATTGCAAATTACCCAAAACATTAGAATTTGAAAACAAATCCTTATTTATTAAATTTTAAAACAGATCTTGTCTATTCACAATATATATACAAGTATATAAATAAAACAATTTATTTAGCTTTTTAAAAGATAAATTATCAGCCCAATATTTATTCAGAAGAAAATTATTAGTTCAATTCAAGTCTTATTATTAATTAAAATCAGATCAATTTAATTTTTAAAGCCGATTATTAAATTGATATTGTTCAAAATTTCCGGGATGTTACATTCCTCCCTCCTTAAAAGAATTTCGTCCCCGAAATTTAAAACAAAGGTAATTTAATAATCTAATTAAAAATTAATTTTAAAACACAAGCATATATCAATCATATGTTAACAACCATAACATCCAATCAAACAAACAAACCAATTTAACTGTCCAGACAAAATTCCGAATAGAATACTCTCGAGTTTCCCCGAGTATAAATACCGGGATACTCGCCCTACAGAACCCGAACAATCTAGCTACCAAGCTACAGAGCTACCACTCATCTAGATCTACAACAAGACAGGATATCAGACTATAGACGAGTCTGACTCAATAACCAAAACTCCTTAACTGCTGGTTCTAAAACCAGAGATAACTCATACACGTACTCCCTCAAAGATATGTGAAACACACCAAATCCCAGTTATCCAAACTGACATTTCAAATCTGAAGACTCAACACTTATCCTCAGAAGAACAACAGAAAAGATCGAAAATATCTCGGAGCTGGCTTTCCACATCTTACCCAATCTTATAGCTCCCTGAATCAGCGAAAACTTCAACAACAACGGAGTCTCCAACTTCGAATTCCAAATTTCCTGTCTCTAATCCACAAAACTCTTCGGACGATCCTGGGTCTCCTACATCCTTACTGATCAGCTCAACCCTTGCTGATACCTCTCGAAACAAACTGAACCAAAACAATCAAACAAAATGATCTTTCCAAGATCAACCAAACTCAGAACACAAACTCTACTCCAAAATCAGAAGACAGACTCACTTCTCACATCCGGAAGAGATAAACAGATGCACTCCAATCTGGCCTCAGATCCTGAAAAATTTCCTGTAGAAACTCTCAAATCCAAAACACTGCAATATCCAATTGCTTCCACACTAAACTACTGCCACCATGCTTCCACTGCGCTACTCTGATCTGAAACAGATGAGAATGCTGATGATGAACTCAAGCACAGACTGGACAACACATCTCAAAAATAGGGTCCAACAGATCCAAAAATAAAACTCAAGTTCCTCCCAAAACCTGAGCTGCTTCACTAGAATCTTTCTCCAGAAACCATCCTACTACTAAGCTGAACCATCAGTACCACTTCTGGAATCCAGTCGATACCAAACTCAGTCTCCAGATGCTACCAAAACTCTGACTTCCTGCAGACATCCAGAAAAATTCTTTGAAACACAAGAGAACACTCAACTATCGCAAGTCACTTTTGCGATCCACCAAGCTTAATTCCAAAGATACTGCCCTCTCTAAACCAAACAGAACAGCTTACACTTATGCTGCCAATCCATCGAAGAAATGGATCTACTCTGCTGCTCCTGAAATTACCTCAAGAAAACTGCTAAACCAGAAAGCTTCCTCGCCAACACACAGAACACTCCGAGCTGCGCTGCTGACACCAATGCCAAGGAATTCCTAATCCAAAGCTCTTCGAGAAACTCGAACCTCAAACCAAACAGAAACATCCTGCTGAACACAGCCACAACACCGAAGCAGTCGCACTTCCTTAAAACTTGTTCCAAAGAAACATCTTTGGAAACATCCATAGTCACTGTGTCTCATCACACAGCTACTACATCCTGAGGTATCAAGATACCATAACTTGCTTCTGTTCAACCGACAGATCCAAACTCTACTTAAAGATGGACTCTTAACCTTTACAGGTTTCCTTCAGAGATCAATAAAATCCTTACACCACAGCAAAGATCACTCGAGACAGTATTGGGTCTACCGTCTCGACAGATACACTTCCAACCTCAACAAACTCTAACCATCGGTAGTCGTGTTACACACACCACTATCCTATCTACCTTTATAACTTATGTTGGAAAACCCGAACAGGTCAATCCAACAGATAGGTAGAAATAAATAAATATATATATATAAATTACAAGTACGCTCTCTCAAGAAAGAAATCACTAAAGGGCCTAGGTATTCGCTCAACCTAGTGCTCTGATACCAACTGTCACGACCCAACTTCCTACGCCCAGGAAGTCGCATCATGAATTAGAAAGAAAGGGATGAGAAAGTAGAAAAGACAGAGAAGAAGAAGAAACAACATCAGAATCTCTACAACGGAACGAATAAAATATAATATATCACATAAAAGAATACATAGTATCATATACATCAGAGTTTATACAGATAATACAACACATACTAGACAGTTATAAACACCTGTCTAGTTAATACAACTCGATACAACACAAACAACACAGAGATACAACACAGCGGAAATACAGAATAAACACTAACACAGCGGACCCAATATATATATCTATACGCTGAAGCCTCCTGCTCCATTGCTCCTCCAGAATTCGTCAATGCTAACCTGAATCCCTTGGCTACCCGTAAAAAATTTGGGTACCCGAGAGTTTATGAAAAACAGAAATAAACTTCGGGTCAGACATGGGTCTGGTATGAGTAACAGGTTAAAGTTGCTTAACTTTGAAAATCATTTTGAAAGAAAGGGTATCACGTAAGACTCCCCACAAATAAACATGGAAAAGTTTTTACCTTACGCTAACCAAAACATTTGATAGGAAGTCCAGTGATATTATAATAGGTCTAGGGTTTTCAAGTAAAATACAGAAATAGCTGAAATGCTTACATCTCACATTTCAACATAGTTGGGCACAATCAAAACGTACGGCGCTTATTGGAGATTGGATTCCATACAATGGCAGGGCTACTGGGGTACCGCCCGTCACAGTACCTGGCCTAGATCAGCGTACCGAGAACCCACCCTAAGTCCCCTGCAACACAAGGTCGGAACATCCCTTACTGGATAATTCCCGCACAAGACACCCCAGCAGTTGTTTGCAACCAACCGCCCACACAACCGAAATAAAAAGGGACATCTAGACAGGGGTAATCTTGTCCTACTTGGGTGCTACCCACTAACCTTGCTGCACCTCCCCTGTTTTAGCCATTCCCGGTTGATGAGGCTTGAGGCTACGATTACCTTTAGAGAACACATCTCTTAGAATGCTCATCGTCCACCTGACGATGTTCTGAAAGCATTCAATCCATACAAGTTCGTTCCGGGTTCGAACGAAACCGAAGGCATTATCTCGTTACACTCGTATTGGAATCACCCTCAGAGTTAACGACGACAACCCTTGCATTCTGAATCGCTATCTCGAATCTATAAGTACTATCACCGTCAAACTCATTACGGAATCACCCACAGAGTTATACTAACGTATAGTTCTTATACCTCGAGTCTTCACTTGCTCCATTTGAATTTCACGACCTAACGTTATTTTGGATCGATGTGGTATTCGGGTCTCTAGACCTAGAATCCCGGTATACGGAAACTCGATCCCGGTCTCATCGAAATCCAAACCGTGTCTTTTAAGACCAAGTTGTTTTAAAGTTAAAACAATTCAATTCAATATTTTCTATATACACACAGATAGATAATCACAATATAACAATGGATACTCACATCATCATCATAAACAGATAATCAATATTATTATCTCAAATAGATAATCAGTATTATCCTACTTAATCCAAGCATCCATATCACAATAAATATCACTCATCTCATATCTGAGATCACAATCAATCGATGGAATATCAATCATTCATTCATAAGCAATGATTTACCATTCACAATCTATAATTAATTTAAAATGAATTAAATTAATTACTTCTATCACTAATTAATTTAAAGTAAATTAAATTAATTACTACATCTATAAATCCTGCTTATATAACCATTGATTTATTAAATCAAATCAATTAATCATTCTCTAAGTATTCAACTTGATTAAACACCTTTGATTAATCATTTTCTAATTACAAATAAGTAATTAGTCTTTTAATAAATTTTACAAATTAATTATCCTAAATTATTTATAGTAATTAACATTTAATTACTAATTTATTTATTAAATAAAATTAATTACATTTATCCTTAATTAATTACATTAATTAATCACTTCATTATTTATCCTTTACTTAAACAATTCATAATTATATCATTAATTATATTAATTAATGATCTCTAATCTATATTTAAATTAAATCACTTCATTTAAATTAATTACATTAAGTAATTAAATCTTTAAATTAAACGCAATTATTAATCACTCTTGATTAATAACAAACCAGTAATTAACTACCCTTAATTACTTATTAAATAAATTAATTATTCCATAATTAATTATCTCCATTAGTTAATCCCCTGATTAATTTCAAAAGCAATTACCCAAATTACTTTATTAACAAATCATCCTCTACTAATTACCTTCAGTAATTATCATCAAATTACTTCCCTAAGTAATTCTGCTACCTTAATTTCATTAAGTAATTACACATATCAAATCACCAAATGATTTCTTAAAATTAATTAAATTAAATAAATTAACTTAGAGTAATCATATTATCAAAATTAATTACAATAAGTAATTAATCCTTTAATTACTTTATTAAGTAGTTACATTTAACAATTGATAATAGATTATCTAAATTAATCTAATTAATTATCAAATTTAATCATATTAAATAATTAATTAAAAGTCCTTAGTTAATTATCATTATTAACTAAAAACATTCCTTAATTTACTTCTTACTTAATCTTTAGTCATAAATTATTAATTTATAGATTAAATACATAAGTCCTCCCTTAGTTAACTTATTAATTCACTTCAATATCTTAATTATCTCTAAGATAAATTATTCCTTTATTAATGACTTAATAATTATTGAAGTGTATTTTAAACCTTACCTCTTTTTAAATTTAAATTTGAATCCCATTTTGAAATTAAGATTTAAAATGATTTACCATTTAACATTAACCAAATTTAAATATTAATTTATAAAGTTTTAAAAGAATGTAAAAACATTCATTACTTATATAAGAAAAGCCTCTTAAATTAAACTACTTAAATTTTAAAACATTCGGATTTAAAAACTGATTTAAGATTTCAGATTTTGAATTCAGGAAACCTTGAATCTATAAATCTAACTTTGATTTAAATTCGGATTTAAACCTTGATTTAAACCTTGATTAAATACAAATTTCATTTTAAGAACCTTAGATTCAAAGATCCATTTGAATCTCTACATTAAACTTTGAATTTAAACCCCTGTTTAAATTCCAGTTTCCAAATTTTTAAATTGAATTTTTAAAACTGAAAACTGTCAGGTCTTTAAACCTGAGGATCCACATTTACATATTTTAAAACCTTTATCTCCCTTCAGTTTTGAATTCAAACAAAATAAACTTGAATTCATACTTCTATTGGATTTAAACTTGTTTAAAACTGATATTATAATTTAAGTTTCATTTTAAATTTGTTTTTAAAAAAAATTATTGCTGCCAGGTTTACAAAAGCCTGGACAAATCACTGACTCGAGACAACAAACATCTGCTTCGAGTCCCTTCATCTCCCGCTTCGAGTCAAGTACGCGAATAACCCGAGTGAAACGCGAATACCCCTCTCTACAACCCAGGCTACCCCCTTCATAGTTTCCAGAACTCGTGCACGTGAACGTGCACGACGCCTCCGATCAACTCCGGCCTCTCACCAACCTTCCATCCCATCGTCCACCACCCACACTGCATTTCCCGATCATCAGAACTCATCACCGCAGCTCAAATCAAAATCGAGCTCGATGACCAAGCCTGGAAGAATAAACAGGTTTCCCCCTCGAACCTGGAAACTCCACTGCCCCTTCAAACTTCGACCACCGGAGTGCCATCGCCTCCGGCTGCAGCTTCGCCCATGTTACCGCGACCACCCCCCCCAGAGTCTCATCGAACTCGATCAACCAGAGAACCAAGGCCGATCAAAATTTCCGAGCTCACCAAAACTAGGGTTCCCAACCAAGAATTTACCACCACTGCCTCCACCGGCCTCTGATCATCCACCACCTATTTTTCCCATCACCTCGATAAGCTCCTCCACCACCTCGCACAACCCGACCGCCTTCAGTCACATAGATCACCAGAAATTTCCAAAATTCCATTTCCAGTTCATCTACAAACTGCTCTCAAGCCTTATTACTAAAATTCTTGATTTTAGTTTTTAAAATCAAGTTTTGATTAAAGTATTCATTTTATAATACTGAATTCATAATTTACAAGGTTTGAGTTTCTCACTTTGTTTATTTTACACTGTTGTTTCCATATTTCAGAGATACTCAGGCTTGGAATTTAACTTAATTAAGTTTTTAAACATTAGTCCATAACAAATCAAACAGCTTTTGTTTGTAATCCAAACCCTAACAACAATTGATTTAAGAGAATGTGAGTTTAAATCCTAAAACAGGAAACTGGAAAACTAAAACAGAGAACATTCATATGAAAATAGACAGGCATACATCAGATTGCATTTACATGTATACATACTACAATGTTTACCACAGAAATAATAAGCAACCATATTAAATCTTAAGTTTTGAAAAAAATATGTTACTCACAGATTTGAAGAATGAAGACAGAGCACAGTTATGTTGAAAGCTGCAGGCTTGCTCCCTTTTAAAACTTCTTGCT
The DNA here is from genome assembly GCA_030737815.1 of Allium fistulosum. Taxonomy (NCBI): domain Eukaryota; kingdom Viridiplantae; phylum Streptophyta; class Magnoliopsida; order Asparagales; family Amaryllidaceae; genus Allium; species Allium fistulosum. The sequence continues at coordinate 246,596,388 of CM060902.1, forward strand.
TTTGATGTTGAAAATGTATGATGCTTCAGTTTTATAAAAATAGAATTGCTACTTTATTATTCTCAGGTTTGCTATGTGATGAACGAATGAAGATATAAGAAGATGTATATAAAGAAGTGTTTGTACAGGGAGTGTTTTCTGGGCTAAGCAATTTCAGGTACACTTCCTTTCTTTCTTTTTATTTATTTTACTAATCAGAGAATTGTTTTCATATGGGGCTGAGTTGATCTTTTAAAAAAAAAAATTCGAATTGACTTATACCATGCTTGCATTAAATGTTGGAGTACCCTGTGTCCTACTTACCTTACTTATTTTATGCATAGATGTATTGTTATTTTAGCTTTGATTATTTCAGCCTGCAAACACTTTCTTGCCTGCATACTTTTTTCTATACTTTGTTTTATACTTCATGACAAGATATTTTATTTATTTTGTTTCTTAGCTTTTCACATTTTCTTGTCTACATATATTTCTTTACTTACTGGCATACTTATATTTTTATGTGTAGATATTTTGTTATTTTACTTTGCTTATTACTTTAGCTTTTGCATTTTAAAACTTTACAGGCAACACATATACAAACCTGGTTTGTACTCACCTCATGTACATATATAAAATTACTTTAGTTATTGATATAAATTTTTAGCTTAAGTTTTTAGTTTCATTCTTACATAATTGCTTATTTATCAAGCTATACTTAAAAGAACAAAACAACCCTTTTGTTAATCTTATTTAAATTCAAACTAAAATCATTTAAACAAATTTTAACTTTATCTTTAGTATATTTTAAAGCCAAATTATTGTTTATTTAATAGCTATATTTTAAATCAAATTGCAAATTACCCAAAACATTAGAATTTGAAAACAAATCCTTATTTATTAAATTTTAAAACAGATCTTGTCTATTCACAATATATATACAAGTATATAAATAAAACAATTTATTTAGCTTTTTAAAAGATAAATTATCAGCCCAATATTTATTCAGAAGAAAATTATTAGTTCAATTCAAGTCTTATTATTAATTAAAATCAGATCAATTTAATTTTTAAAGCCGATTATTAAATTGATATTGTTCAAAATTTCCGGGATGTTACATAATACCTCAACTCTAAAGCGGGCCCTCCGTAACGTAATTGTTAGCCAACCAGTTCTTAGCTACAAAAGCCGATGACACCTAGATATGGATCGATAACTTAATTTGTCATATTAGTAACACATCTCAAAGACTTATGTAAGGGTTACCTACACCACCTCCAACAAACAAATAGCTAATAATTAATCTTTGAGGTCATTGCATATCCCATACAGATTCTACACTAGTAGAAAGCGAAATCTGCCAGGACATAACCCAAATCTTTGCTAACGCCTGCTCGAGACTGCTGGTGCTCATTGCCTATATGCCAGCCATACTACTAAATATGGAACCATCAATAACACTAACATAGCTCGCCGACCTCCCACAACCAAAATCTCATTTAGACTATCCTAATGTAAGTCAAGAAAAATACATATCCTAGACACTTAATACCTCTTCTTGGAAATGAAGCAGACCTTGTTTTCCTATTAGGTATCGTCGTAGGTTATATAAGACTTCTTATATAAGGAGGAGGTAGACCCAACGACCATTTAATACCTTCCACATTGAAGTAAATCCCTTGACATCCCAAAAGGTACCGAGCCATTTAATACTACAAATCCAAGGCGAACCCTTGGTATATTTTCCTACACCTATACGCAAAACATATATCCCTTTCCCATGAATCCTAAAATTAGAGATGTCCAACATCAGTAGTACATATACATAACTGCTAGTAGCCTTTAGGTGAAGGGCAGACTTCTATTGTGTAACTCCACTGACCTCGCACCCAACCCGTTCTAAACCAAACCAATTATATTATGCTAGGCCCACTAATTCACGCACGTCCTAGGCGATTTATTGAGGACGTATAATTTCCTCCTATGAAAACTATACTACCTCATAGTATATAATTCCTATCTTATACGCTTATTACGCATAATATTTATTTCCCTCTTAGGTCCCATAAATGTCAATTGTCTGTAATAAAGGGTCATTATTATTATAATTGGACAACCACTAATGACATTTATTTATTCATTCTAATTCAACCTATTATGCCTATTTCATTTCCCCATAAATGCCATATTAAATCTTTTAGCCGGTCCCATTAAACACATTTATGTCTCCATTTTATTCCTATAATTCCCTATTGACTGCACATTTATTACCCTACTAATTTTGGAGTACTATATCTTTTCCCATTTCAACCTCCTAGTTATATTGTTTACTGTGCTATTAATAAATAGTCGCCCTAATTATAATTAATACGAATACGGTCTTATATTACGATATAATATATATATATATAACTCATTAATTCCTACACTTAGGAATTCCAGAACATACTTATACGCACAAATGTAAGGAACATTTATTTCCACATTTAAATATATTAGAGCTATCCTTCCCAAAAAGGATTACCATTATAACTTTCCATAAATTACCCAAAAGTGAGACTTGTGACGACCCTAAATTTTTGACATTGGAAATCGGAATATTTAATTGATTTTAAATATTTGAAAGTTAGTTTAATTTGAAATTCAAATATCAGAGTGAATTTGGCAATTTAATTATTGAATTTAATTTATTGAAGTTGGGTAAAAATTTGAATCTTCAGTTTTAAGCCTGTTAAAAATAATTTGAAGACTTAGAAAATTCATATTTATGATACTGGAAGTAATGGAACTTTCAGAATTGAATTTGAAACTGTTTTGTTCAGTTTTGAAAATTTTATCGTTTAAATTGAATTTAAAAATAGTCTTCCGAGGCACAGACTCGGAATTCGACAAAACCAAATCCATTGGATCCGTAATAGTGTATTATTATCGGATTTCAATTTTCGTAGTGATTGGAGTTGTTGTGTGATCATACTGTGAGCAAACGCGCTGAAAATTATATCGAAATTTAATATAATGACTGAGTCCAAAAAGCTATCTTCTCCATATGATCGAATTTGGACTCGAAACCTTTTCCAATGCGTTCGTAATAGGGGTATAACATTACAAACGCTTGGCGGCATACCTCGATAGGAGATCACGATTTTAAGTTGCAATCATCGAGACAATTGAATTTAAATTTGATATATTTGTTGACCAATCAAAATAAACAAATATAATAGAATTTGTATCCCATCTATCTCCTTTCAGCCGAAATTCCATCCTTTCATCTTTCTCCATTCAACACGCTACTATCCCTTTATTTCAAATCGAACAAGAACGTTCCCTTTCATTCTTCACAAGAAAAAAACCAAAAAAATCGAAATCAAATTAAAATCCATGGCTGAAGCCTGAGTGAATTCGTAAACCTTCTCAGTTAAATAAAATTCATCATCATCTCGTTTAAAAAAAAAATATCGAATTCCTCCCATTAGAACCAATCGCGATTTCCCCTCTTTTCTAAATAAAATTCGATACCACTTAATTCTCTAGTTTTTCAGAACCGAACTCGAAAGATACAAATGAAGGGAATCTTGTTCGAATTCGTTAGGGGCGGCAAGGGAATCGCGTTGTAGCAGCAAATCTGGGCAGGCTCGAAGTCGATTTCGACTTCGATAATGAAGTTCGCGAGCATTACCGTAGTCGCCATGGCTTCGGCTGGTGCTCGAGTGATGGAAGGAGAGCGTTGCGCAGTGGGTATCGGTGTCGCACGCGAAGGCAGGGCGTAGCTTGGGGTTTTGGTGAGCGCGACGCAATCGGTCAAGGTGGGAGGAGGTGCTGGCATTCACGAGCACGAAGTTTTGGATCGATGGGAGGTTTGGGTTAGCAATTCAGCTGGGAACAGTAAGGTAATCATTCGATTACTTTCGTTCAAATTTAAAATACATAATGTATATATATGTAGATATATTAGGAAATGATTTTTGTAAGATTTAAATAGAAAAGAGGAAAAAATATATATAATAGAGAAGTACATATATATGCAGATTTCTATATATATATATATACACACAGAGAACAGAAAAATTTGTTCAGTAAGGTCAAAGATATTTTTGTTCAAATTAAAAACCATTTTGTTTTGATTTATTTACAGTAAGGAAAAATATTTATTTTGTTTATGTACTGAAATATATATATGCAGTTTAAAATTAGATAGGACTTTTGAAGTGTTGTAAGATTAAAAAAAAATAAGTTAAATTAAATTGTTAGTTTTTAAAATAATAAATTATAGTGGCTAAATTATTTAGTTAACCTATATAATTATTTTGGTAACTAGAAAATATTTTATTTAAGAAAATTTAGTCTTAACTTTAATTTTTAGTTAAATAAATTTGTCAAAAGGAATTTGTTTAAAAATTAAATCACTAGCTTAAAATTTAATTTATTTGTTGAATTAAGATTTTAAAATGGAAATTTAATTGTTCGATTGATTCGAATATTAATAAATTGTATAAAATTATTTATACAAGGTCAAAATCTGAATGAAAACAAGCTGGATTGGATATGGATTGCAAAATAAAAGCAAAGGTGAGATCTTCTCACTCAATCAAATTTTTCGATTAAATTTAAATAGTTGAATTTAAATTCTGGATGTGTTTGGATGAATTGGATAATTTATCTATTGATGATATTAGATATAGTAGGATATATATATATATATATATATATATATTTGGAGTTGATTTCCCACATTATATAGCGGATGAGACCCTATGCGCCGCATAATAGCGGATGATATTTTATAAATCCCATATACCGCGATATTCCACCTTGAAGTGGAATTGGTATTATGCTAACATCTGTGGATGCAGGGAAACAGGTTGGAGGGATCCAACTGGATTCCTCAAATATTTGAATTTGTTTCAATGTTGTGTGTGATTTATTTATAATCTGTGTATGATTACATTGATAATTAAATTTGTTGAAGGCTATAATTTAGCTGAACTGTATTTTTGGTATCGTTGGATACTAGAAATAAATAAAATTGGATTTTTGAAATTAAAGTAGGAAATTTTAAGTGAATTCTTTTGAAAGGATTGGGTGAATTTAAAAGAAGGAATTTAACAATATAAAGTTGATTTTCGAAATCTTATCGAATTAATTCCAAAATATGGGAAAAAAATATTAATTAATGGGTTTTGAATAATATTGTTTAAAAGTTGAAGAATTCATCGAAAATGGAGTTTTAAACAATTTGGGAAGAATAAAGAGATTTATTTAAAAGGTGATAAATTTAGAAATCAATTTGATAATTGATTTGGTATTTGAAAATAAATCATTGGGAAATCAATTCGAAATTGATTTAGTGTTTGAAAAATAAACTTGGAAATTAATTGAAAGTTGATTTGGAGTTGAAAGTGAATATTTGAGAAATCGATTTGAAAATCATATAAAAAGTGAATATTTGGGAATGTAAATTCAAAATGGAATTTATAAAGGTAAGGGAAATTTGTTTTAAAAATAAACACTGATTTATTTTTAAAGTGTGGAAATAAATTTACGGATTTGGAACGTAAATTTAAAATGAATCGACAAGGATTATTTAATTGGTTTAAATGGACCATTTTGAAGTGAAAGTGTATTCTCACTATAAAGCCGAGTATATTTCCAAAGTAGTTTTTAAAATATAAATTAAAGGTTCTAAAGTTGGTTTTTAAAAGAAATCTTTCGGAGAAAATGTTTTCCAAATATATTTTAGATAGTGATATAAATCATTTAAAAATATTTGAACTCGGCAGATTTCCAGTGGGAATGAATAAATATTTGGAAATATATTCCGCGTAAGGAAATTGATTTGAAATTTATATTCAAAAGTTGAAAGATGAAAAGTGATTTGAAATTTGTTTCAAATGGTTGAAGTGTTGAAAATTATATCTTGAGAATATAATTTTGAAAATAAATAATTTGGGAAATTATTTGGAACCTGGTGATGTTGTGAATACCGATTGATAGTTAAATAACCGACTATCAATATTGACCTTCAAATGGGTATTTGTTGTGATTTGCTTGAAATTTGAATGCAACACTTATTTTTAAATAAGCGCTCATTATTCGGTTTAGCCAGGAGAGGACTTTGTGTCATATAACCCATTCCGAATAATGATACGACGTTATGGATTGCAAGGGCTTCTTCCTTTATTTGGACGAAATATCTTCGATTCTGTTCGAACCCGGAACAGATTTGTATGGTCGTATGTCTGACATTACACTTTGAGATATAAAGCTGATTTCTTTCAAATACATTTCTGTTTGGTGGCGGAGAATTTATTCTCTTAGCTTAACACCCTTCTTTGAGACGTATGAGCTCAGAGGTTATGTAGTTGAAGGATATCAGTGATATACTCCCAATTTGGTAGTGTGGCATGCTAAGTGTTGCTGTGTGTTGATGATCATTCGTTGATCAAAGCATGGCTTTCGTGTAAAGCGTAGCTTTGTGGACGAGACCTCATCGGACCTCACACCCCGAAAATGGTCAAAATAGGAAAATGCGGTAAGGTTATGAGGGTCGCTCCCTTTAGGGTATGTCATTTCCTTCTGGAAAAAGGTGGTATCATGGTATGGAGCCCAGATGCTTTACCTGTGTGGTGGCATCAATCTTATTTACTGTGTGATTGTTGCTTTGTGATCGAGGCGCCTCGGATAAAGGTCGCAAACGACCAGGGGGTGGCATACTTGTGTAGTAGTTACCTAGTAAGAGGTAACCCGGCCTTGTGTTGGCAGAGAGCTAGTTAGTTCTCGGGACGTCCCTCCAGAGGCGTTTCCATGTGGCATAGGAATTTCCTTAGCCTGACCATTTGTTGGAAATCCAAAGAAACAATACGAGCCCTTTACGATTGAAATTTGTATAACCTGTCACCTCAGGTGGCAGCTATAGCAGGCATAATATAATGGTACCTATGCTTGCTAAGATTAATATTATATTTTCTAAAGGATTTTCACACTATGCACTAGTAATAATATCAAAAGAGTTTTCTCGTATTAAGCATATTTGATTATCATAAGAAGAAATCTCCTCCAAGTCTGCGATTGCATTGTATGTGTGGTGGGAGGTCTTATGGTAGTTTCATTTTCCAAAAGCATTGCGAATTTCTTTTATTTTCTTTGTGAAAATAACTGTTTTTAAGATCTCACACCAGTCCCATGACTGACCTGGAGTTTATTGTTCCCTTTCTAAACTCTGGGTGCCCATAATTTTCCCCACGGGCAGCCTAGAGTCAGGTTATCAGGTCATTCTGAAATTCAGAATTACTGTGGAGATCTGGAGGTGAGATGGATGACGAGACGTATCATTTACATTATGTATTATCCGCTGTGTATTCGGTATGTGGACAAGTTTATATAACTGTCCAGTGTTGTTGTTGTAAACTCTGATGATATGATGTATTCACTACAAGGGAGACAGCTCTTTCCAACGGCTCCAAGCCGTTGGCGGCCGTTGGTAAGCCGTTGGAAGCCGTTGGAAAGGCCGTTGGAATACATTTCAACGCCTTCCAATGGTTTCCAACGCCTCCAACGGCGTTATACCAACGTTTACCAACGGCTCATCTGGCCACGTGGCAAACTTCGTTGACCAACTTGCCGTTGGTTCGCCGTTGGAAAACGTTGGTTATGGCCGTTGGTAGCCGTTGGAAGCCGTTGCCTATAAATGACCAAATGGCCGTTGGTATCCGTTGGAAATCTGAAACTTTTTTTTCCCCAGCAGCTCCTACTCACCTCCGGCCACACACAATATCATAAATATCAAAACTGCTCCATTTTGAGCGTATATCCAATAACAATCACATATATATAACCAAACACAATATAATAATCAAATCACACACATAAACAACCAAACCATCAAAATAAACTAAATTCTACATCCATCAAATTAGTTTCTACATCAAAACCAAACGTCATCCAAACCAACCGTCATCATATATACAAACAAAACACATAAAAAGCCATCACCAATCGTCATCCAAACCATCACCAAATGTTTAAGACATCCAAACACATCACCAAATGCCTAACACATCCAAACCATCACCAAATGTCTAACACCATACAACAATATATACAAACCATCACCACTCCACACATAAGAAAACATCTCAAACATACCTCAACTCACTCGCCAGCAGAACCACCGGAGGAAGGAAACCGCCCGTATTGCTCCATGAACTCCGCCACTTTATTGTTTAGCTGCTCCATTTGTTCTTCACGGCGGCGATCGCGGTCTTGAAGCGTGGCGATCTGGGCTCGTAGCTGTGCGATCTCCTCCTTATCTTGAGCCCTCTGGTAGTTCTTCTGCACTACGTCAACCTGTAAATATTAGTAAATATGTGTAAATATATGTGTAAATACGTTTAAATATTTACTCTAGCTAAGCTCACATCTAAAGTGTTTATATATATGATATCGAAATGAACATGCTTCATAAAAATTATTTTAAATTTAAATTAAATTACCGATTGGCTTCCAAATCCAAAGCGCCTTCCGTGGGTCGCTGGATCCATGACAGACTCAAATATTGCGTTCTCCTCATCAATGGTCAACTCTGCTCTTCCGGTGTCCTGGAGCATCAATGTCCGTGCGTCCTGAAACTTTTCCTAGTATGAAAAATACAATTGAATTTAGATAATGCTAATTTAATAGACTTAAAACTTTTAGTTCATTATCTTATACTTACATATGCGGTCCTTGCTTTGTCATTACTTTCCCAGGTGTACGAAAATGAGCCTGAATCGTCAATCTGAGTCACCGCATGCGTATGCGCAAATACATCCCAACGATTGACAGGACCACCGCGCTGTCTTTCCTGAAATATGCACATATAAATATATATATTAAATATTTTTATATAAATGTTTATCTTAATTAATAAATATACCAAGTCCTCGCGGTGATGCTGGAATGACTTAGAACCACCGCGATGTGTGACGGGGTTCTTGCTCCTGTTAGCAGAATTCCTAGTTGACTCTTTCTGCAAATTTAAGTTGAAAAAAAATTGTTTTATAGTTTTAATTTAAATATTATTTGCGTAGAACAATTTAAATTAAATATATGCTAAATTTACCTGAAATTCCTCATTGGCCCACCAGCGGATAAACTGTTCCCACACAACAGCGCTCATCCAATTTGGCTTGCTTCCACTTGATTTCACAGCATTTAAAGTCTCCCTGTAGTCCTTTGCAATTTTACTCTGCCAATGACGCTGTACAACGGAAAGATCTGCATCCTGGATGTCCACATGGCCCTGCACGTTTGATTACATAAGAGTTATATAGTTTTTATGCGTAGTGTAAACATGATTAGATATTTAAACCTAACAAGTAATATCACTCATACCAAAAAGTCCTGCCAAATAGCTTCCTTCACGTTCTCTGGAATCAAGGACCATTTGGGCCAACATTCATTCATCCGACTCTGGTATGCACGCTTAGATAATGAAAGAACTATATTTGATGGCTCTAACGTAAAACCACTGTGTTTAACAGGAAAAAAAAGCATTTACTATTTTATGACTACTATACTTATAATAGACTGTACGAGAATAAAATTTAATTTTGAAACTTAATACTTACCCAGATCCGTCGGCTTTTGGCTTTAGCCAAATTGCAGTGCGTGGCATCTCCTCTGATGGACCAGCGCGATCACGATCTGCAGGACGAATAGTCCCTCTCTGTGAAGAGGAGGGAGACCCAGAATGTGTAGACCCAGATCGTCTACGTGAAGACATATCTATAGACCATGTTACAGACAAACATTATATGAGAACATTAAATGACTATATGTAAAACATACATTATGGCATAACATAAGAAGAGTACGTGACACATATCATACATTAGCATAACATTTTTAATGAAAACATTATAATGTTAAATATAATTACCTTCAAAATGTAGATTATTGATCAGTCCTCGTCAGTTTCGGTTTCAGACTCTGTTTCGTACTCTATATTTTGTTCCTCTGTACTCTCAAATGCTTCAATTAATGCATTTGAATCATCGTTTAGAGGTCCAAAATCTGTTTGATCATCTGTTAATATTATTCCTCTACTTTCCTCGATATCTGCTTGGTAAGCTTGTTCATCGGGAATGTTCTGTCCATCAAATGTAAATCTTGCCTTTGTTTTAAAAACAGCCGACCAATTTACTTTATCTCTTCTTAGAGATGGGTAAGAAGCATAATAAACTTGAAGAGCTTGTTTGGCAAGTACAAAAGGATCGTAGTTATGATAATGCGAAGTATGTTTTATTTCTATAAGATTATATTTTGGATGCACGTTTATTCCAGTACCTGGAACGTTGCTGAACCAGTTGCATTTAAACAAAAATACTTCTTCTGCAGGTCGTGTGAAATACGACAATTGCAAAACTTGGGTTAGCACGCCATAAAAATCATGTATATGATCATTTGGATCATCACTACCTTTAACAAATACACCAGTATTGTTAGTTAATTTTTCAGCACCGTATTCTTTGGTATTAAATTTATATCCATTCACAAAGAATATTGGATAGGTCTTGACTATCCTTTTTGGTCCCAAAGCTAAATGTTTCAATCCTTCGTCTACAACACCATTTGTCGTATCAAAAACGTACTTAGAAAACCATTTAGAGAATTCTTTGCTGATATCTCCGTTCGGATGTTGTGATTCGTAAATACTGCAATTATACAAGAAATGTTATATTTTGATTAAGATACATGTGTGCATATTTGTATATTTATTAATTAAGATACAAGAAATGTTACATATATAAGTATATTACCTAACAAATGGTGCAACTTCAGCACAGTTGAGAAGAATATATGTGTGTGCTACGTGATAATCTCTGTCATCCAACCATACTTCCACACATTTACCAGAAGGCCGACCATGCTTTTTAAAAATAGATATAGTCGATTGACAATCATCTTGATCAATGCCTTCATCATTACGCGGAGCACTTTCAAATGATATGTTCACATGGTCACTAAAATAATGAGAGAAAAAAAATGAAGCTTCTTCTTCAATGTATGATTTGCAAATCGAGCCTTCAACTCGAGCTTTCTGCCTCACTTTTTTCTTTAGATGATTTAAATATCTATTTCAAATTATTTTAAATCAATTTTTTTATACATATATTTAAACCAATATTTAATGAACTAAATATGAATATACCTTTCAAATGGATACATCCATCCATATTGCACAGGCCCTCGAAGACGTGCTTCAAATGGAAGATGAATAGGTAAATGCTCCATAACATTGAAAAAACCAGGAGGAAATATTTTTTCCAATTTGCATAGCAATATCGGGATTTCTTCCTCAAGTTTACGTAGACGATCAACTTTTAATGTAGTAGAACAAATCTCTTTATAAAACAGACTAAGTTCTGTTAGAACAGCCCAAACTTTTACGGGCAATAGTTCTTTAAAAGCGACGGGTAATAAATTTTCCATCATAACATGACAATCATGACTTTTCATCCCGCTAAGTTTATTGTTCTTATAGTCCACACATCTACGAAGATTAGAAGATATACCATCAGGGAATCTTAATCCTTCCACCCATTTTAAAAATATTTTAACTTGATTATTGTCTAGCTCATAGCACGCTTTTGGCTTTTTTGTTTCATTTGGTTTCATATGAAGCTCAGGACGATTACATAATACTTCGATATCACGCCTTGATTTCAAATCATCTTTCGTCTTCCCCTTGACATTCAAAACTGTATTAAACACATTATCAAACACGTTTTTCTCATTGTGCATCACGTCAATATTATGACGAATTAGGAGATTTTTCCAATAAGGCAACTCCCAAAAAATGCTTTGTTTGCACTAGTTATGAATCGATGATTTACCTTGAATTTCAATTTGCTTTCCGGTTTCATGTATTTTTGGATAATCCTTTACAAGTTCATAAATATCTTCGCTTGACCAAACCGTAGGTGCGCTTAAAGTTTCAACTCTATTAGCTGTAAAGTTTTTCTTATCTCTTCTAAATGGGTGATTAACATGAAGAAAACATCGATGACAGTCAAACCACGAAATTTTTTTTCCATGAGGTAAAGGAAATGTTCTTGTTTCTTCCATGCAGTAAGGACAAGCTAGGCGACCAGCCGTACTCCAACCTGAAAGCATTGCATACGCAGGAAAATCGCTGATTGTCCATAACAAAGAAGCATACATGCTTAAGTTTTTTTTATAGAAATATCATATGTTTCTACTCCTTCGTACTACAATGTTTTTAATTCTTCAATCAAAGGTTGTAAATAAACATCGATTCCTTGTGTCGGATCATTAGGACCAGGAACAACAACTGTAAGAAACATGTATGGAGTTTTCATACACATCCAAGGAGGTAAATTATAAGGTGTGACAATTATAGGCCAGGACGAATATTTAGAACCAAATTGAGAAAATGGTGAAAATCCATCCGTACATAAACCTAGTCTAACATTACGACTCTCGGATGCAAAATCAGGATACTTTTGGTCAAAATGCTTCCATGCTTCCCCATCAGCTGGGTGTGTTAACGTACCTTCCTCTCGTATTCTCATACTGTGCCATCTCATATGTTGCGCAGTTACAGAAGATGCATATAACCTTTGAAGTCTAGGAGTAATTGGTAAATAATGCATACGCTCATACGAGACTTCCTTTCTCTTTTTCTTTCTTGGTTTGTACCTTTCCTGATTGCATATTTTACAATGTCTAAGATTGATATCTTCCTTTCAAAACAGCATGCAACCGTTTAGACATGTATCTATTTTTTGATATGGTAAACCAAAAGCCGACATTAGTTTTTTTACTTCATAATGATTTTCGCACATTAAATTATTGGGAGGCATATGCCGTTTTGCAGCTTGTACAACAGTTGTAAATCCAGATTCTGTGAGGTTGTATTTAGATTTCATCGCAATGTACTCAGCAGTCATTGACAATTGGGTTCCGCTTGTGCAACCTTCCCAAATGGGTTTCTTCGCCGCTTCTAACAAATCATATATTTTTTTTGCACCAATATTTGGTTCGTCTTCAGTATTACCATCGTCATCGGTTAATTGAGAAACAGGGAACATTGAACGTGCAGCATCTTCAACCATATGTTCTACGAGATTTGTCGTATCAATTTCATTACTCAATACCTCCTCAGCTTCAACACGATTAGATGCTAACGGTTCTCCATGACGATCCCAAACCAAATAGTTCGACACGAAACCGAACTGACGCAAATGAACTCTTACCATTTCTGGTACCAAATGCTTTAACAATTTGCATTTAGTACATGGACAACGGATTTCTTTGTCGTTTCCGTTATTACTTAAAGCGAAATCAATAAATACGCGAACACCATTATTAAAATGTTCACTAATTGACGTTTCACTTTCAACTCTTCGTTTTTTGTACATCCAGCTCCGATCAGTAAAATAATTGTCCATTAACCTACGTATATAGTTAAAAAGTACGATATTAATTTGCATTGACATATTATTAAAACAGTTTACAGGTGAATTTTATAATAACTGATCATTGACTCTATGGTGATGGGTCGTCCTACCTCCCATTACAAATACAATAACGTAATTAAATCGCGTAAATTATTTCAATTTAAATGATTCAACAAAATTTCGGCAGCGCTTCGCTTTAGTTCCCTGAACAGTACACATTTGCGTGTACACAGGGAACATAAACGAAGCGCTGTCGAAATTTTGTGAACCATTTAAAATGAAATAATTTACGCGATTTAATTACGTTATTGTATTCGTAACTTGTCCAATACAGGGACAAATCCAACAAATACTGTATAAGATGAATACATATGTCCATTCTGTTAAAAAAACGAATATCCACATAACGATCATATACAATACTTATCAGACGGGGTCGAAAAACATTCTAAGGGTTTTCGAATATATTACATATTCTGTAACATATTATATTTATAAAAAAAATTGACGTTCGATACTATACTTACTGTCATTTTCGATATTTTTTAACCGTACATTATAAAATTACTACACTATATTACTTATTAAAAAAAATCAAAGTAACCGTATATTATAAAATTAAATATCATTTTCGATATTTTATAATCTAATGTCATCATTCAACTTATCGCACTATATTTTCATACAAGCAGCATTCTATACTACGCTATACACACAATACACTATACACCATACATACAACATACTATAATATACAATTAACCTACAATACATAGGTTAATAATAAAAATTAAGCATCAATAAACTAAACTACACATACAATAGTCAATACAAACATATAAATTGCAAATCTAACACTAAATTACCTAATTTAATAAAAAGAGAATTAGGGTTTATACCTTGATTGGATAAGATTAGGGGTTGGAGAGGGCTTCTAGATGCTACCGAGTGACGTTGGAGGCTGGAATGGAAGTGGATGGCGAATTGGGGAGGAGGATGGAGGGTTTTGGGAAAAAATTTGGTGAAAAACGAAATGGGGGAGAAGAAGCTGCTGCCGTTTATTTTGGTTCGGGTTTCCAACGGCTACCAACGGCCGCAAACGGCATTTTCCAACGGCGTCCAACGGCTATCTTTTTAATCTCTTGGTAATAATCCGAAAAATACTTGCCGTTGGAAGCCGTTGGTCAATGCCGTTGGCGGCCGTTGCCCCCCCGTTGGAATAAACAGTAATCCTTGTAGTGATTGTATAAACTGATATAGTTCTTTGTTTAAAGATTATTCATTTATCTATTATGTATTGTTCCGTTGCGAATGTGAGATTCTGTTGTTGTTTCTGTTTCTTTTTCTTCTGTCTTCTTCTACCTCTTCTTTTTAACCCTAATGATTCGGTTTTCCGGCATTCGATTGTGCGGCAGTTGATACAGTGGACGTATTAATGTCGACTTTCGAGCGTCGAAAGATCGTATCATTACAGTTGGTATCAGAGCAATTGGTTAAGCGACAACCTTGGCTCTGTTGGGTGTTACTCATTAGAGATAGAGTCAGTAGTACTCTAGAATGAGTGTGAGTGTAATAATAGATATGAGCGCGTATTTGTTAGTGAATATAAAAATTGTTTTGTATTGTGTTGACTTATCGGTTGATTGTTTATAGATTCTGGTCGGTGCAGTCTGGCCAACTGTAATCGATAGGGGTTTCTAAACTCTTAAACAAGATAAACCGACACAGTATTGTTTTAAATAGGGTAAATGAAGTAGTTTTACCAAAAACTATTTTTGTATAGAAAAGAAATGATTTTCTATGAATTATTATAGTATATGGATGCTTGGCTGTTAGGAAGTAATAATATTGAATTATTATCATTATTATATGAAAACGGAATAAGAAATAATGGTATAACCAAAGATATGGAGATAAATTCGTTTAACAAATGAAATTTATAAATATAAATTGAAAATATAAGGAAATGAATTCATATACAAATGAGATTTGTAAATGTAATTGTAAATGTGATTTATGATTTGAAATAGAATTCCAGAGAAGTATTTGAAAATAAATTAAGTAATGGAATGAAATTTGTAGTATGAATTTATAAATGAGTTTTATAAATTGAAATAAAGTGCCGGAGTAAATTTTGCAATACGAATTAAAGAATTTGGATAGAAATTTCAAAGTTAGTTTTGAAATGTGAGTAATTGTTTAAAAGACTCTGGAATTTCATTAAAATGTTATGGAATGTAGATAAGTTTGATGACTTATAAAATATTTGAAATTTGATTGGAATAAGATTCAAATTGAAAAGGAATGAATTTGTGAATGAACAAATGAGGTTACATTTGTAAATAAATGAATTGGAAATTGAATAATGAAATGAGATTTGATTTGAATCAAGTTGAATAAAAAATCCAAACTTGGGAAAAAAAAATGGATTGAATTCAAGTAAACAAATTTGATAATTTATTAATCCATGAAATAATGAACTGGAAGTTGAATTAGTTAAGTTAAAGTTGAGTTGTGAGCTAAATTTAAAAATGATTTGAATTTGCATATAAATTCAAGTAAGTAAAAAAAAATTGAAATTTCCTTGTTATTAATAAAATAAATTCGAGATGAATTGAATATGAAAATTTGAAATTTAAAAAGGATAAGTAAATATACTAATTGAATTAAATTAGTAGCACTACAACAAAATATGATATTAATAACGCTATTTAATAACGCGTTATTCTGAAGCGTTATTATTGACCCTTTATTATAGGTGTAACGCGCGCATTTCCCTTCCCCTTCACGTGTAACGCTGCCCCCAAAACGTCTCCCTCCAACTTCCCAAATTATTTTCCCTCTCCCTCCAAACCCATCCTCCATTTTCCCCTTTCCAATTTCTCTATTTGCAATCAGTCGACCAAAAGAATAGAAATAAAAAAAATTCCTTCGTCTCAAACCCTTAAATCCCATAATTCCGAAACCTAATTCTGCAAGCTTTCCCAATTATGCGCAGAAAATCATTCCTGATGATCCCAGATCCATCCGAAAAGGAAACATCTCTCTCCTCTCCGACAGTATCACGATGCGTGACCGAAACGGTAAACGGGTCCCACAAATTCGTAATCCAAGGATATTCCTTAGCCAAAGGTATGGGAATCGGGAAACATATCGCTTCTGATACGTTCACCGTCGGCGGATTCCAGTGGGCGATTTACTTCTACCCTGACGGCAAAAATCCGGAGGATAACTCGGCTTATGTGTCAGTTTTTATTGCATTGGCAGGCGAAGGAACGGATGTGAGGGCCTTGTTTGAGTTGACGTTGATTGATCAAAGCGGAAAGGGGAAACACAAGATTCATAGCCATTTTGATCGGTCGTTGGAGAGTGGCCCATATACACTCAAATACAGAGGAAGCATGTGGTAAATTTTTTAACTTTTATCATTTCAAGTTTTTGCAGTCATGATTGGAATTGTTTTTCAATGTATTTTGGTAAAGACAATTCGTAATTTTATTATACATGCTAACAGTTTTATGCCTTTTTTGTTGTTGTTTTATGTCTGAGTTCTGCTTCTTGAATTTTAATCTGGGGTTATCACAGTGGGGAAAAAAACAATTTTTTTAGCTTTTTAGCAGGCTTTTCAGTTGCAGACTATATGCACTCGAACATATTAAGTGCTATAACGAGTGGAGCTAGGTGTAGTTGTTGAAGTTTAAGAATTGTACTGAAGTTCATTAGCAACTCCGTCGATAACCGAGGAGTACTATGATACCTAAAACGCTTGGTCATCAAAATAGAGCTTGATCAGAACCTTTATAAAAATTGATTTAGAGATATTTTCGGGCGCATGCAGTGAAGCTGAAATTTTATTCATGTCCCTTGATTGGATATTTGTGATAAATTGTAAGTGGATAATGGGAATATGGGTTACCTATATATTCTAGAAACTATCTTGTATACCTTTGCCTTGGACATACCTTTGAGTTGTGTCCTATACACTTTGGAGTTGATCATATACCCTTTCTGCTTAGCCTTAAATATGCTTTGGATTTTCATTCATTCCTCATTTATTTATTTGATGGATATATGATGTCAATATAGTTTGTCATTATTGCTATATATACATGCCAAAATGAGACATTTGTAGTAATTGTTTGATTTATGCAAAGTGAGTCTATTACATGTTTTTTGTGTTTGTTAAAATCATTGCTAGTGTTGGTCTGTTGTCACTGAAAGTATATCATATGCTCAAGCATAGGGGAAGCATTTATTAGAGTTTAAAATTGGTTAGCTTTTTGCTTGGTTGTCACATGAATTATATTGTGGATGATGCTTCTGTCATGTCACATAAGTTGTACTAATTTGAATATTGATTGAGTGATTGGTGTATAATGTATCTTCCGCGATATGCTTTTATATTTGTATTTTAACTTTTTATTGCCCCAAAACATCTCCCTCCAACTTCACATCTTTGTATTTTAACTTTTTATTCAATTAGTAACATAATTTTCCTATGTTTAAATGTAGTGCAACTTTGATAAAAATATGAAGAAGTGGATTTATTGGATTGGTGAGGGAATGAAGAGATGGTCGCTCAACTTCTGTTTCTTGCTGGGTTATTCCTTGCAACACGCGTTTTTCAACTACTTCAATCGTTGCAGTATGGATGAGGTCAGAACTCGAAAGGTACATGTATGTACTGCTGTGGATTTATGCGTAGAAATCGAATTGAATACGCAAGTACATACAAATTTTGCTTTGACATTGCCATATACTGTTTCGTTTCCTGAGTACCGTGTTCTTGTAATTGCGTTATTATTCTGTCTTCTTTTAACCAAGATTCTTTACTAAAACATATATAATGGCCGTGGAAGGCTAATACGTTTGGGCATTCTAGGCAAACAACTTCGGCATCTGTGTGTACTGCTTATATTACATGAAAATGAAATAGGATCTTTTATGTACTTGGCTGCTTCTACAAACTTATTGCATTCTGAAAACTAGTTACAAACACGTCACTTTTGATCTGGTCAGGTGGTCAGCTGACTGTAAAACGACTTCCAAAAGTAGTCTGAAACCGTTTTATTTCTAATAGTGGCTTGTGCTTTTTCATAAGATACCAAGGAAAAGTGACCAACGACATTTCATAAAACGTTTGACGTGTCTATTTGTGTAAATTATGTTGGGGTGTCTTGCATTGTGTGTGCACATTGAAAAGAAGAATAGTATATTTCAACATTGTGTCTTGCATTGTGTCTTGCATGGGGTGTCTCAGATCGTTGCTTATATTCTCCATTCTCCTTGAGATAGGAGAGTAGAAACCTTCCTGTTTGGGCCACCCAGTGTAGAAATTTCCTGCCATCCCAATAGATCAGTGTAGCAATCTGCTCGAGGAACTTAACAACAACCTGTGTAAACAAGAAGAGAAAATAAGTTTATATGCACAAAAGCAACAGGAGGTTTGCCTCTAATAATATTGAATCAGTTTTAGTTAACATTTTATTTATCATCTCCAATTTTGTTCTGACATTTAAAAAACAGGGTCTGCTAAGAACTACAGAAAGTACTCGTTCTATTTCAAAGGTAATTAATAATTTCTTCGATGACTTAGAAGTGCATGCGTCGAAGTTGAATGTGATTTTGGAAGAATCTCTACAAGTACAAGACCAGAAATTATGTGCGCTTGAAAAGAAATTTGTGGTTGTTATTTGTTTTAATGTTAAACAGAGTCTTGATCTGGTTCAAATCATTTACTTTGTTTCTGAGTACTCTGCAGGAAATTTCTGCTCCTGAAGAAAAAATGCTATTAGAGAAAGTAGCAGAATTGGTTGCAAGTTCAAGAGTTAAGAAGCAGAAAGTGGTAATTTACTATTCATTTTCTTTTAAAAGTGATAAATTATGCCAACTCTAATGTTATGATATTTTGATAAAGTTTTGATCATGTAACATATGTGAACTCTAATGTGAAACATTTGAATAACATAATTTGAATTCAATTCCTGCAGGTTCAATTGGCAGTCAGTAATCTCCGTGCATGCGCAGCAGATAATACTAGCACTCTTGGCAATGAAATATCTGCTGCATGTGAAATCAATTTTCAGTTAGAAATGAATGGGCGGCATTCGTCGAAAAAGTCGAAAACAACTATCTTGAAGATACTGCTTTGGTCGATACACAACAAAACTACTTAAAAGAAGGTCTTAAGCAATGGTAAGAAATGAAAACCAAACTGCCCAGACACAATTTTAACCCTACACTACATACGATGCAAATTTAACCCCTACATATGACAAACTGCAGCATGGATAATACAAAATGTAATGCACAACAATGGGAAAAGGCTCAAGAATCTATAAAGAACATAAAAGGAGAAACTGTAGCATCAGTTTCTTCCATTATCAGGTATTCATTATCATTTAAGTTGTTGCTGTCTGTGTCTCAAGTACTGGATGGATATTTACTTGGCTATTTTTGTAGTGTTGGATCTGAGACAAATCAGTTATTACGATCTAAGCATACGTCTGTTGCAGGAACTGTTACTAATGATGTAAATGAAGCAAACGAGAATCTAATTTCCACCATTAAATGTGAGTTTCCTCCTCCTTCTTCTTTTTTTTTAAGCTACTTATGGTTTTCATTTGAAAAACACTCTATTTATGAGGGGGGAAAATGTCTACTTTCAGGTTCACTGAAACTTGATCATGATATAAAGGACAATATTCACTCTGCGATTCTACCTTGCCATGAAGAACTAGAAGGCTTATTGAGTGGCCATGATCATAGAGTTTCAGAAATATCAGACAACTCAAGGAAGAATCTTGAAGTTGAATATAAGGTAGAGATAGATATATTACAATATTGAGTAATGATTTGAGTAATGATTTGTATTAACATTTATCGAATTATTTTGTCAGATGGATGAACCAACTTGTTCAACTCCAAAAAGGCGAACACTTAATGTACCTAGTGTTGTATCTATCGAGGAAATGAGAACACCGGCTTTTGAGGAATTGTTGAAGTCATTTCCAGAGGCAAAATCTTGTTCTGCTTCGAAGCAACCATCAAATTGCGAAGGCAGGGACTTTTCAGGGCTATTTGATTCTCCGGACATTAGACAACCTCTCACTACGATCAACTAAATTGAAACCATATTAACACATGCGTTGTTATAAATATATGATTGCATGTATTGAATTTGGTAATTCATGTATTGAACTTATTTTTTGTTAGTTGATACTTTATTTTGTTATCATGAATATGCGTTACATTTGCTGATTATTATATTATTTTTTTCGTTTATACATTGTTCAAATTGTTATCTAGATTCATGTTTATTGTTATTATTAAAATGTAATAGTAGGGTGCATAAAATATATAGTAAAATAAAGCATAGCTCCTTAAAATCGTTATAACTATATGACATAAGTGCTATAAAAAGGTAATCCAATGTATAAGGTTACTGTCAAAGGATAGTAGCAAATAGGCGCTATAGAATAACTATTTTATAGCGGCTATACTATGCTATGAAATCATGCTCTTTTATAGTGGTTTTTTTGTGTGTTATAAATGTGCAGTTCTTTTTTATAACATGTCGATATACAGCGTTTATCAAACCGCTATAGTTGTGTTTAATAGCGGCTATATGCCGCAATAAAAGACAGTTTTTCTTGTAGTGTAGATGGAATGGAATTAAAACAAATTGAGTCGGTATCAAATTTAAATTAGTTATAAACAAGAATGGATATTCTGTTAAGTGAATATCGTTGAATTTGCATATAAATGGTTGTCGTTGACGCAAACAAGATTGTATAAAATTCTATGAGTTATTAAAAGAAAATAAAATTTGATTTTTGAATCAATTGAAAGGGATATGAATTCGTTCGCTTAAAAATGAATAGAAATGTAAGAAAGTGAGTTGTAAATCACTTGAATTGAATGGAAAGTGTATGTGAATTGGTCGTAAGCAATTTATACGGTTTCGATACAAATTGAATTGTTTATAGGAATTATTTTGAGTACATTGCTTATGAAAACTATGTGTTTACTATTAAGAATAAGTGAAATGAAAATGAATTTTCTATATATGACACTTACGTGTTTAAACCGAGTAAGTACAGGTACAGGGGGCCGTTGGCTGCATTTGGTTGCGCTAAAATGCTAATAATAAACCACTTTGCTTAAAAATGCTAATAAAGGTACGCCTACGCAATACAAAAATAGGAAATAAGAACTGTTTTTGTTTTTCCGACCGTGTGGGTTGATGTATATATATTTATATCCATTGTCAAATTGCAAAAGCTCCTCCGTACAAAGGAGACTCCGCCAAAATTTTCTGAAAATTTTGGGAGTTAGAAATTTTTTGAAATTGTTGGAAATTTTCACTTAACAACAACTGATTTAAAATTGGAATTTGAGATAAGGTAAGTAAGATTCAATCTTCGAAGTTAAAGATGAATCGAATTCAAGTAAAATTTGAATGAAAATTTGGAAATAAAAGTATTGAGATTCGAAATGAATTAGTAAATTGAAGCAAATTGATTTTATATGAAATTGGATTCCAAGTTGAATAGAAGTAAATTAAAACCAAGTGGTAGTGAAGTGAAAATAAATATAAGAAGTATGTAAATACTTATATTGAACTTAAGAAGTGGTGAAATTGTTAAGTAAAATTTAGAATTGAGAAATATTCTAAGTTAATAAGTGAATGAAAATTTAACTGGAAGTAGTAAAAATGGTGATTGTTAATAAGTGGATAGAAATCAAAATATAAATATGAATAAAAGAAAAGAAAAGAAATATATAAAATGATTTTGAAAGCTACGATTGGAAATCATTGCTAGTAGTATACAGGTGTTTTAAAGGTAAAAGAAAATTTGGATTTTGATTTCAGAAGATAAATTGGAATTTGCTCGGCAAAGGTATATATTTAAATTTTTGTATGAAATTTGATGGGATTCTGATTTTTGCCACTTGGCGTTTTGTTTTCTTTTGGAATTTGGGAGTCCGTAGGGACATTTTGTTGTTGTACCGAGTTAGCCGTGCAAAGGAGACGTTGGCGAAATTTTCCGAAAATTTAGAGAGTTAGAAAATTTTTGAGAAATTTTGGATAATTTAAAATTTGAATTTAAATTTAAATTTGAATTGTGAAGTAAAATAAAGTTGTTTGAAACTTATGGTTGAGTTTGGAAAGTTAATAAGAGGAATGATAGTGTCTTTAATAAGAAGATTGGTTTGAAAATTTGATAAAACAGTTTGATTTTGGGAAAATGATAAACGGGTATTGGAGCATTCTTCTTAACTTGTAATTTTGGAACGAAATTCTTTTAAGGGGGAAAGAATATGACGACCCTAAATTTTTGACGTTGGAAATCAGAATATTTAATGGATTTTAAATATTTGAAAGTTAGTTTAATTTGAAATTCAAATATCAGAGTGAATTTGGCAATTTAATTATTGAATTTAATTTATTGAAGTTGGGTAAAAATTTGAATCTTCAGTTTTAAGCCTATTAAAAATAATTTGAAGGCTTAGAAAATTCATATTTATGATACTGGAAGTAATGGAACTTTCAGAATTGAATTTGAAACTGTTTTGTTTAGTTTTGAAAATTTTATCGTTTAAATTGAATTTAAAAATAGTCTTTCGAGGCACAGTCTCGGAATTCGACGAAACCAGTTCCATTGGATCTGTAATAGTGTATTATTATCGGATTTCAATTTTTGTAGTGATTGGAGTTGTTGTGTGATCATACTGTGAGCAAACGCGCTGAAAATTATATCGAAATTTAATATAATGACTGAGTCCAAAAAGCTATCTTCTCCATACGATCGAATTTGGACTCGAAACCATTTCCAATGCGTTCGTAATAGGGGTATAACATTACAAACGCCTGGCGGCATACCTCGATAGGAGATCATGATTTTAAGTTGCAATCATCGAGACAATTGAATTTAAATTTGATATATTTGTTGACCAATCAAAATAAACAAATATAATAGAATTTGTATCCCATCTATCTCCTTTCAGCCGAAATTCCATCCTTTCATCTTTCCCCATTCAACACGCTACAATCCCTTTATTTCAAATCGAACGAGAACGTTCCCTTTCATTCTTCACAAGAAAAAAAAATCGAAATCAAATTAAAATCCATGGTCGAAGCTTAAGTGAATTCGTAAACCTTCTCAGTTAAATAAAATTCATCATCATCTCGTTTAAAAAAAATCGACTTCCTCCCATTAGAACCAATCGCGATTTCCTCTCTTTTCTAAATAAAATTTGATACCACTTAATTCTCTAGTTTTTCAGAACCGAACTCGAAAGATATAAATGAAGGGAATCGTGTTCGAATTCGTTGGTGGCGGCAAGGGAATCGCGTTGTAGCAGCAAATCTGGGCAGGCTCGAAGTCGATTTAAACTTCGACAATGAAGTTCGCGAGCATTACCGTAGTCGCCATGGCTTGGGCTGGTGCTCGAGTGATGGAAGGAGAGCATTGCGCAGTGGATATCGGTGTCGCACGCGAAGGCTGGGCATAGCTTGGGGTTTTGGTGAGCACGACGCAATCGGTCAAGGTGGGAGGAGGTGCTGGTATTCACGAGCACGAAGTTTTGGATCGATGGGAGGTTTGGGTTCGCAATTCAGCTGAGAACAGTAAGGTAATCATTCGATTACTTTCGTTCAAATTTAAAATTCATAATGTATATATATGTAGATATATTAGGAAATGATTTTTGTAAGATTTAAATAGAAAAGAGGAAAAAAAATATATAATAGAGAAGTACATATATATGCAGATTTATATATATATATATATATATACACACACACACACACACACAGAGAACAGAAAATTTTGTTCAATAAGGTCAAGGATATTTTTGTTCAAATTAAAAACCATTTTATTTGATTTATTTACAGTAAGGAAAAATATTTATTTTGTTTATGTACTGAAATATATATATGCAGTTCAAAATTAGATAGGACTTTTGAAGTGTTGTAAGATAAAAAAAAATTAAGTTAAATTAAATTGTTAGTTTTTAAAACAATAAATTATAGTAGCTAAATTATTTAGTTAACCTATATAATTATTTTGGTAACTAGAAAATATTTTATTTAAGAAAATTTAGTCTTAACTTTAATTTTTAGTTAAATAAATTTGCAAAAGGAATTTGTTTAAAAATTAAATCACTAGCTTAAAATTCAATTTATTTGTTTAATTAAGATTTTAAAATGGAAATTTAATTGTTCGATTGATTCGAATATTAATAAATTGTATAAAATTATTTATACAAGGTCAAAATCTGAATGAAAACAAGCTGGATTGGATATGGATTGCAAAATAAAGGCAAAGGTGAGATCTTTTCACTCAATCGAATTTTTCGATTAAATTTAAATAGTTGAATTTAAATTTTGGATGTGTTTGGATGTGTTGGATGATTTATCTATTGATGATATTAGATATAGTAGGATATATATATATATATATATATATTTGGAGTTGATTTCCCGCATTATATAGCGGATGAGACCCTATGCGCCGCATAATAGCGGATGATATTTTATAAATCCCATATACCGCGATATTCCACCTCGAAGTGAAATTGGTATTGTGCTAACATCTGTGGATGCAAGGAAACATGTTGGAGGGATCCAACTGGATTCCTCAAATATTTGAATTTGTTTCAATGTTGTGTGTGATTTATTTATAATCTGTGTATGATTACATTGATAATTAAATTTGTTGAAGGCTATAATTTAGCCGAACTGTATTTTTGGTATCGTTGGATACCAAAAATAAATAAAATTGGATTTTTGAAATTAAAGTAGGAAATTTTTAGTGAATTCTTTTGAAAGGATTGGGTGAATTTAAAAGAAGGAATTTAACAATATAAATTTGATTTTCGAAATCTTATCGAATTAATTCCAAAATATGGGAAAAAAATATTAATTAATGGGTTTTGAATAATATTGTTTAAAAGTTGAAGAATTCATCGAAAATGGAGTTTTAAACAATTTGGGAAGAATAAAGAGATTTATTTAAAAGGTGATAAATTTAGAAATCAATTTGATAATTGATTTGGTATTTGAAAATAAATCATTGGGAAATCAATTCGAAATTGATTTAGTGTTTGAAAAATAAACTTGGAAATTAATTGAAAGTTGATTTGGAGTTGAAAGTGAATATTTGAGAAACCGATTTGAAAATCGTATAAAAAGTGAATATTTGGGAATGTAAATTCAAAATGGAATTTATAAAGGTAAGGGAAATTTGTTTTAAAAATAAACACTGATTTATTTTTAAAGTGTGGAAATAAATTTACGGATTTGGAACGTAAATTTAAAATGAATCGATAAGGATTATTTAATTGGTTTAAATGGACCATTTTGAAGTGAAAGTGTATTCTCACTATAAAGCCGAGTATATTTCCAAAGTAGTTTTTAAAATATAAATTAAAGGTTCTAAAGTTGGTTTTTAAAAGGAATATTTCGGAGAAAATGTTTTCCAAATATATTTTAGATAGTGATATAAATCATTTTAAAATATTTGAACTCGGTAGATTTCCAGTGGGAATGAATAAATATTTGGAAATATATTCCTCGTAAGGAAATTGATTTGAAATTTATATTCAAAAGTTGAAAGGTGAAAAGTGATTTGAAATTTGTTTCAAATGGTTGAAGTGTTGAAAATTATATCTTGAGAATATAATTTTGAAAATAAATAATTTGGGAAATTATTTGGAACCTGGTGGTGTTGTGAATATCGATTGATAGTTAAATAACCGGCTATCAATATTGACCTTCAAATGGGTATTTGTTGTGATTTGCTTGAAATTTGAATGCAACACTTATTTTTAAATAAGCGCTCATTATTCGGTTTAGCCGGGAGAGGACTTTGTGTCATATAACCCATTCCGAATAATGATACGACGTTATGGATTGCAAGGGCTTCTTCCTTTATTTGGACGAAATATCTTCGATTCTATTCGAACCCGGAGTAGATTTGTATGGTCGTATGTCTGACATTACACTTTGAGATATAAAGCTGATTTCTTTCAAATATATTTCTGTTTGGTGGCGGAGAATTTATTCTCTTAGCTTAACACCCTTCTCTGAGACGTATGAGCTTAGAGGTTATGTAGTTGAAGGATATCAGTGATATACTCCCAATTTGGTAGTGTGGCATGCTAAGTGTTGCTGTGTGTTGATGATCATTCGTTGATCATTTGTGATCAAAGCATGGCTTTCGTGTAAAGCGTAGCTTTGTGGACGAGACCTCATCGGACCTCACACCCCAGAAATGGTCAAAACAGGAAAATGCGGCAAGGTTATCATGGTCGCTCTCTTTAGGGTATGTCATTTCCTTCTGGAAAAAGGTGGTATCATGGTATGAAGCCCAGATGCTTTACCTGTGTGGTGGCATCAATCTTATTTACTGTGTGATTGTTGCTTTGTGATCGAGGCGCCTCGGATAAAGGTCGCAAACGACCGGGGGGTGGCATACTCGTGTAATAGTTACCTAGTAAGAGGTAACCCGGCCTTGTGTTGGCAGAGAGCTAGTTAGTTCTCGGGAAGTCCCTCCAGAGGCGTTTCCATGTGACATAGGAAGTTCCTTAGCCTGACCATTTGTTGGAAATCCAAAGAAACAATACGAGCCCTTTACGATTGAAATTTGTATAACCTGTCACCTCAGGTGGCAGCTATAGCAGGCATAATATAATAGTACCTATGCTGGCTAAGATTAATATTATATTTTCGAAAGGATTTTCACACTATGCACTAGTAATAATATCAAAAGAGTTTTCTCGTATTAAGCATATTTGACTATCATAAGAAGAAATCTCCTACAAGTCTGCGATTGCATTGTGTGTGTGGTGGGAGGTCTTATGGTAGTTTCATTTTCCAAAAGCATTGCGAATTTCTTTTATTTTCTTTGTGAAAATAACTGTTTTTAAGATCTCACACCAGTCCCATGATTGACCTGGAGTTTATTGTTCCCTTTCTAAACTCTGGGTGCCCATAATTTTCCACGCGGGCTGCCTAGAGTCAGGTTATCAGGTCATTCTGGAATTCAGAAGTTACTGTGGAGATCTGGAGGGGAGCTGGATGACGAGACGTATCATTTACATTATGTATTATCCGCTGTGTATTCTGTAT
Organism: Allium fistulosum; assembly: GCA_030737815.1. Lineage (NCBI taxonomy): Eukaryota > Viridiplantae > Streptophyta > Magnoliopsida > Asparagales > Amaryllidaceae > Allium > Allium fistulosum. The sequence goes on from CM060902.1 coordinate 246,623,964, forward strand.
GTGGACAAGTTTATATAACTGTCCAATGTTGTTGTTGTGAACTCTGATGATATGATGTATTGTATAAACTGATATAGTTCTTTGTTTAAAGATTATTCATTTATCTATTATATATTGTTCCGCTGCGAATGTGAGATTCTGTTGTTATTTCTGTTTCTTTTTCTTCTGTCTTCTTCTACCTCTTCTTTTTAACCATAATGATTCGGTTTTTCGGCATTCGAATGTGCGGCAGTTGATACAATGGACGTATTAATGTCGACTTTCGAGCGTCGAAAGATCGTATCGTTACAAGACTTTTGCTCTATTTGGAATTACAAGGAATTACCTCTTTTATTTTATTGAAATAGACAGTGCAAACTATGGAGGAGAACATCCATACTTTATACATCTCTTTCCTTTTTGGTGTATCCTATATTATTTCAAACGATGCACTTTTTATACATTGTTGAAGAATTAGATAATTTATAGAAGTTACATGGAAACAGATACAACTAAATTGTACCCACAACACTTCCAATAAATTAAAACATAGAAAAAATTCACATTCTAAGTCAAATTAGGGTAATCTAAGTTAATACTAACAATTTACTTCCCAATTATCTTAAATCTGGAATAAATCTTGCAATCTTTTCAACTTTCAACTTTAACAAATTTATGGACTGATTTCCAAATTTCCAAATTAGGGTGTTAACGCTATTCCTATTCCAATTATCTAACTTATAGAATATTTAGGCGAGATTTCAATTGAATACGTTCTTCCTAAGCCTACAACTCAACAAATGTGGCATAGGCATAATAATTAAATAAAATTCAATGAGATAAATTTCAATGTTGTACATAAATCATATAATTTCCCACTTACCTTTCTAGCTTTCCAAATCTCCCAAATTAAAATGCATTCCTTTTAATTCGACTCTGTTCCCTTTCCAATCCAAAAATATGTATAACAAGATATGTACATACCATTAGAATTAAAGATTTGATAAGAGATTTGGGTTAAGTGTAATATAGATTTATAATTATAAAATTTATGTTTTTCCATAGTATCGATTTGCTCCTTCTCCTCTTCCCTTTTATTTTCTTCTCTTCTCCAATTATATATACAAATAATATAATATTTTATAATTAACAAAAATAGGGGAGAAGAGAAAATGGCAGAGCTCCGCTACTTTGATAAGAAAATATGAGAAGAAAAGTAAGGCCCTAAGCCGGTATTTATAGGTGCTCGAATCAATCGTATCCGTTAGATCAAAAATAATTAAATATGGGTCGTTCGACCAAAGTTCAACCCTAATCGCCGCGCTTCGATCAGTCGATTTCCCCTATATAGGCAGTCGACCGCTAACGGTCGACCAGCCCATAGAGGGGTTTGACAAGTCGGTCCACGCGGTTAATATTATTTATTTATTTTTATTCCTTTTTAATTATTTTCAACCAGAAAACAACAAACGCTGATAACTTCTTCGTTTAAACTCTGATAGCAAAATTCCATGTTTCAAAATTGCTTAAAAAATCACTACAAACACAATGGTGCAAGTTTCGTGGCCAAATTCCGACATTCGGTCAAATTCCATTTTTGAGCCTTAGTAACTATTTATTAATTATTGTTAATTCTATGGGGTGTTACATTCCTCTTTTACAGAATTTTGTAACAACCCTGGTTTTGGAGATTACCTGTTAATATTAAATTATAACGGTAGTTATAATTTAATATTGTAAATTAAAATAAAATTTGAAATTTTAGTTGTTTATTTGGAATAAACAATGAATTTTGAAAATAAAATGAGAAAAAATAAAGTTTGGAACTTTATTTTATTTATTTGGGTTAATAATGATTGGAAAATCGGTTTTATTTGGAGAAAATGCAATAATTTTATTAATTATTGCCAATTACTTCTTTTAATAATTTTTAAAAAGAAGTATGAAATTTTTAAAGGTTGTTTATTTAAATAAAAAGAGGGAAATTGGTTTAAAATAAGTTTTGACTATAAATAATATTTTGAAATGGTTTGAAATATTTTACTAAGTGAGAAAATAAATTTTACGGAATTTTAGAAGTTAAAAATGTAGACTTTTACATTTATATGGTGAAAATTGTGTTATTGTGAAATAAAGGATTTTAATAATAAAAATGTTTTTAGAATATAAATTAATCTTTTTATATGATAGAAAATGTTTTATTTTGTAAGTATACAAGTTTACAAATTTTTCTTTTGTAAAACTTGAGAGAAAATGCATTTTTGTTTTTGTGTATAAGTGATATTTGCACATATTTTGGTTAAGTGTTGTTTAATTAACCTATAGGCTGTTTATTTTCTTTTTACTAATGGGTGCAAAGCCCATTAGCACTTAGGAAAATATTGAGAAAGTGAGAAATGGAAATCACATGTACGTTCTATTCTTCACTTTCTTCTCAAAATCAGATAATGAGAAATAGAAACCCACTCCTCCATATAGCAAATTCAGGCCAATTCCTTCAATTTGTTTTGCAAATTAAAATCTTTTGCAATCTAGAGAGTAAATAAAAAGGTAATCTAATTCCAAACCCTACTATTTCATCAATTCCTAACTTGAGATATGGGGTTTTTCTTATTTACTGTAAAACTTGTTTTGCATGTACTGTTTTAAGTTTGTACAGGTTATTTGAAGCTATAATCTCCTCAAAGCCTGCCTCTTTTTAAATAAATTTAAGTTTTTACCTTCTATACAGTAAGGTGAATTTGTTAACTCGCATCTCTAGTAAATCAAAGTGGAAAATTGCTTGAATCTGTGAAAAACAAGTTGCTTTAACCGATTTCTGTTTATAGTTTTCTTCCCTGTCAAAACAGCTTTATGTTGCTTCTTTGAATGACTGTAACTTTTGATTCCTGCAGCGAAATACTACCGGATTTCTTCCAAATAGTAGTTTATACGTTGAACTTTGTCTCTGCAAAATTTGGTTGAAAAATATTTTCATTTGAGTGTTCAAAACTTTGCTGAAAAATCAACAAAAACCAAAAAAATTTCCTGGGCATATTTTGTTGCTGAGTTGCTGCAAACATGGCCTGAGTCCATGTTTGAGACAGCATAACTCTTTCATTTCTTACTGGAATTCATCGATTCTAGTTTGTTTGAAAGATAAAGTTTTATACTATATGCGTACCAATTTTCAGCTCAATCCGAGGTTGTTTGGTTCTTTGTTTCATGTCTGAAATTTGTATCCGAGATGGTTTTCAGGCCTGTACATGTTTTTTTGAACTGTTGCAAACACGGCCTGAGTGCATGTTTGAGACAATGTAACTTTTTCATTTCCGGACGGAATTTATTGACTCTTTTTTGTTTGAAAGAAGAAGTTTTCTAGTATGTGTTTACCAATTTTCAGCTCAATATGAGGTCGTTTGGTCCTCTGTTTCAGGCCTGTAAGTTGAACCCAAGATGATTTTCAGGCCTGGGCACATTTTGTTTTTGAACTGTTGCAAACTTGGTCTAAGTCCATGTTTGAGACAACGTAACTTTTTCATTTCTAGTCGGAATTCATTGATTCGTTTTTTGTTTGAAATCTGAAGTTTTCTGCTATGTGCATACCAATTTTTAGTTCAATCAGAGGTCGTTTGTCCACTTGTTTTATGTCCGAAAGTTGAACCCAAAGAAGATTTCAGACCTGGGTATTATTTTGCATTTTTAATTTCTTTTTCCGTCTGACTTTTGACCTTTACTTCATGTTTTTATGAAATTTTTGAAATGTTTTGAGGGCTATGATGCCTATCAATAGGCTAGCCCAGTTTTGATGATTTTGAAATTCAAATTTGAATTGAATTTGAATTGAATTTGAATTGACTTTGAATGACAGTTTTGAGTGATTTCTTTGATTTCGAGCAAGGATTTTTCCAAACAATTTTGAAATAATTTTTAAAATTTATGGGCATTTCAAAATAATTATTATATAATATTTTAAAGTGTAAAATCTATTTATTCTCTATAATAAGGGAAATTTTCAAATAGGGTTTTCAAATTGATTTCGAGAATTGGTTTTCAAAGCTTGTTTTCCAAAGTAAATTATTTTATATGTAAATTACACATTTTTGCACATTTCGAGTGAATGAGAAGGAGAATTAAATGGTTTGGTAAATCACGTGGTATGGGACACGTGCGTTTATCTTATCGGTTAATTCCCGACTTGCCTGTTTGATCGTTTTGACCTTCGAGTCGAGTTTACCGATGAGATGAGGTAAACTTTTTACTGCTTTGAGTGTGAAATTTACTAGTGGTTAGTAAACCGTTTAGTGCGAATGTGTGGTATGGGACACACGTTAACACTGTTCGGGTTCCTATCCGAGAGTTTATGACACATTTGCCATTGCGGCGTGCCAGTACTGGACCTTCGGGTCATTGCCATTGCTGCGTATTTGTCTTCGAGACGTTTGCCATTGCGGTGTATTTGCCATTTTGGCGTATTTGTCATTGTGACGTTTTGCCTTCGAGTGAGGTACCTATTTGAGATAACAGTACATGGCAAGGCTTTGGCCACATGCACGTGCAAACACTTTTGAGATGATTTCTTTGACTATTTTCCCTAGCGTATCACCCCTTTCCGGAATTGGTCCCTTGAACCATTCAATATATATTTGTGGCGATTACCTTTCGGGAATTTGAACTCTTGGGAGTTCTCCTTTTTAGGAGTTATATTTTCCCTAAACCACTATAGATGATTTCTGATATGCCGATGATACGAGGCTTGTTATATTTTGCATTTTATGGATCGTCTTATCTATTTTGAGATTATATGTTTGTGTAAGTGATATCATCCCATCACTTAGAGTAACCACACCATACTTATACTCATGCTTAAACTCAGTATTGTTCCTTCTTGTTTAAGAAGAACATTACCCTTATCCTTATGCATCTATTACTACTTATCCTTATAAACTGATTTGTTTAGCTAGACTGACCCGTGTATTTTATACTCGGGTCAGACCGAGGTGTTCCAGTGTAACGACCCGCTATTTTGGACCATTCACATCCATTATAAGTGTATAGGTAGACACTCATGCCAGAATTGAATTGCTCAAAATACCGCGTTGTTAATTTAAATTTGGCAAAACTGAACATATACAGTAAATAAATATAATCACAGATCACAGACACAGAGTAATAAATGCAGCGGAAATAAAAGAGATAGTAGTTCATGAAGCTACTATATAAATGTATAAGTTACATCAGAGTTAAACCAGATACAACGGAAGAGTAATACGATACATCAGATACAAATCAGAATACATCACTGGAATCATCGAATACTGAAAGCAGAATAGATGGCTGGATCTTCAAGCAAAGCTCCAACTTCAAAGGTGAGTCTCGAATACTGTATCACTCAGTCTGACCCGAGCGTAAAGCAAAACACAAAACACTCGAGTCAGGATTAACATTCTTATATCAATAAATCCAACTCAAGTGAAATAGCAATTGAAATACAAGTAACTCAAAGGATGTTTGGAATAACCATCCTTTAAGAATCCGTTAAACTATCTACTATGTAGTAGTGCACGATAAGTAGATAATGCCTATCAGTAATATAAAGATATCAAAATAGTGTTAAGTCATGGCCCATTCCACCCTTAACACATTTTTATTCCCAAGAGCATATACAAGACCGTAGTTTCCCCAAAACCGGAAGTCACCAGAGGGCAATCCATATACTAAAGGTACAAAACAAATCGTAGTGGTCGCGTATAGGGATACAAGTATGACAAGGCACATGAGGCAATACCCAAGGTAGTGAAACTACCGTTCGCCTGATCCGGACTGGTGAGAACGCATCGCCGCAGCGACCGCAACACCGCGAAACAACACTCCCAAAATCAAGGGTGCACCAATCGACAACAAGTAATGAGTAGTTCGAAGAAGTGTGTTCGCTTGAGGTAGCTGACCTCCATTGGCCCGGCACGGCTCCTGTTTTAGTCATTTCCAATTTGACACAAGTGTCAAGGCTATCCATTATCGTTCTCTTTCTTCAGTCATCACGTACATCATTCCAACCACTTCATTCTGGATCACACTCCGCGTATAGTTATTAAAGTGGTTTTCGGTTTAGACAGAGAGTATGTCCATAACCGATTCCGGTCTCTTTAATAACTTTCGTAATTATTACACCGATTGGTCGTTTAACAAATTTCAAAACCAAATCAAATTCAATTTCAAATAGAATTCGAAAATTAACATTTCATTTGTCTTTCAAAACCAATTTCCAATAATTTACATTTCAAAACATCCAAATTACCATTTCAAGATCTTATAATTCAATTTCAATTTTCTTTAAAACAATTCAAATATTGATTCAAGTTCGTATATAAGTTTCATTTCGAAATCATTTAAATTAATTTGATTTAACATTTAAATCAATTTAAATTCATTTGTCGATTTCATTCAATATTCATTAAGTAAATTTTCCATTCAAAACAATTTCTATTTAATTTCCAATTCATTAAAACAATTACTTAAGTTCAACTTCATTAAATCAAAACTTACAATTTTGAATTAAATTAAATTCGTCAAATCAATTCTTTCAATTACAAGTCTTACATTAATTTCAATAAATCACATTTTATTTCTTGTTAAAGAAATTCAATTTCACTTATTTATTTACTTAGTTACAATTTTCCAAAAAAAAACTTACTTAATAAAGAAAACTCCATTTCCATTATTTACGAAGTAAAATTCACTTATTCAAAAGTTCAATTTTACTTATTACAGAATTCAATTCAATTTAATCATTAAATAATTCAATCTTATTTAATTATTAAATAATTCAAAACTTAATTATTAAATAATTTCAAAGTTTAATAATTTCCAACTTAATTATAATTTCAAACTTAATTATTAAATCATTTCAAACTTAATTCAATCATTTCTCAAATTAAACAACGTTCTTTCATCAATTACATTGTTAAAATTTTGTTTCAGATTATTACATATTAGCATTTTCCTTTCATTAAAATTCAAATTTCAACTTCATTTCAAAACCATATTATTTATTCAAATAAAATCTTCGCTTATTTTTAAATCAAATTATTGATCAATCGGGTTTTATTTAATTCTCTATCCTAGGTCAAAGTTCAATTTGGGTATTTATCATTTCAACCCGATTCCAATTCAATTCAAAATCATAGCATAGCAAAGGGAACTTGCAGTGTGATAACTGGGATGATGTCAAAGTAAATAAACAAGCAATAACAACAAACAATCACAATCCAATAATCAATTCAAATAATCCCGAAATAACCGTATTAATTCGCATTGTTATTCGTACGAATTAATATAATTATTTCTAGAATCTACACTATCATTTCATGTAGATTAAAGATTATTACACTAATTATTCATACGGTTCTTCACTTGTCATTCGATTTCAATTTTAACACTACAACAACTAATCCAATATACGTTCAATGGTTCAAAATGTAATTATCACTATTTTACATGTCAATTTAATTTAACAATTAAAAGGGGTCATATTCAACTAATCAAATTCAACATATATGTCGATTCAAATTTTAATTATCCTACGTCAATTTATTTGCATAATATTTATCACTTTATACATTACAATTTTAACGTCCAATTGTAAATATCAAACAATCAATCATTTAACAACCAAACTGGATTATCATTGCATATATAACAGATAATGGTGTCAGATGTCATAGGTGAACTGATACAGGTAATAGAAGTGTAAATATCTAACAGCAGCATATTTCAATTGTCGTTTCAATTGAAATCAAATTTAATAAATAAAAGAACGTTAATCGTGAGTGATTGCTCACCTTTCTAGGCTAGAGAAATTTGAAACAAAACCAGACACGAATTAGATCACGATCTAGGGAATCGAACCATCCAAGCAACTAGCTCAAAGTGAAGTAAGTTGGAAGCGAATTTGACGAACAAAGAAGCTGAATCGATGAGAAACGAATCAAAATCAATTTGATAGACAGCAACGCTATACATATTATCATTATTTTAATATATATATATACCTTTTAAAATATATAAACAAATGTTTTATATCCATATCAAAACAAACGTCCTATACAACTTTTTATGTAAACCACTTGATTTATGTAAACGACAGATGTACAAAATGACCTGTTCAGAATCTTATGTGAACTTTATATTTATAACCAACATATAATATATTACTAGTATATTTTAGATATAAGTATAACTGACGTAACTGTAAACATAGGAAAATAAATGCAAGTATTAAGGATACAGTATTTTATATTTTAACATCAAGATTTTTAAGTAAGGCAGAGAGGGTCCAACGTAAAAATTGAAACAAAATATTTTTGAACACGACTTCCATTCAAATCTATTCATACTTAAAACGTAAATTGAAATAAACTGTCTATATATGGATATCTTTCATATTCATATACCTTAATCAAGACTAGAACTGTAACTCACAACTATGCTTATAAAATATAACACATATTATAACTACAACAGCCGTATACAATTTATTTATTTAAACTGACATATAACATATCATATAAACGCTTTAGATATAACTTGAAACTGAAATGATATATAGATACTTTAAACAGCCAACTTGAAGTACTTTAACATAATATAAATTCACCTATAGATATGTGTCCATGCGTACGCAAGTCAGAGGCATGCCTCACTAGTGCCACACTTTAAAATTTTATTTACACTTACAGATATTATAATTTTCAAAATACACTTAAATGGATAGAAATATATCAACATATATAAAAAAAAGAATCACATAGGTGCAAGGCTATGGGGTCTTGGAAAAATAAAATAAATAATAATAATAATAATAATAATAATAATAATAATAATAATAAATATGCAGTAAGAGCTATGGGTAAATTGAACAACTAAATGACATAAATATATTTGAACGTAAAATACATAAACCTCCATGAACACTCTACCAACATATTCAAATATAATACTAATATATAGGCCATACGTCCTTGAATCTACAAAGTAAATCCCATACTGACATCACTTACATTATCTAACTATTGCAAATATATATAAGTATATATATCCTATATAAATTAGTTTTAGATCAACACAGAGGCAAATACTAAACTTCATACAAACTAATTTATATACCATAAAATGTTATAAATATTGTAAGACATATGCATGCATATATACCTTAGCAATATAGTTGATGGGAAAAACTGCAAGCTTCATAACGTAAGGAAGAATGAGGGAGGGGTGCGGATCTCAGGGGAAGGTCGAGCCTGGGTTTGGATCTGGAGTGAGATCGGTCAGAGGTTCAAAGGTAGGAGAGGGAGGTGAAATGAAACGGCGTTCAAGGTGGAGGTTGGTGGTGGGCGGATGAACATGGAGTGGAGGTGGCGGCAACTGAAGGCGGCGGCTAGTCTTGAGGTCAGAGAGGAGCAGCGGTCGGCATGTGGTGGTGGGTGTTTCTTGCCGCGTTCGAAAAGAAGGATGGAGGAATAAATGCGTGCATCTGTTATGGGTAGGTGAAAGAGATCTGGGAAGGGAGAGGAGAGTGAGGTTTAAGTTATACGTGATTTTTTTTTCAAGCAAAGGTAACAGAGGAACAAAAAAATAAGGGGGGAGAAAAATGAATTCGAACTGGAACAATAAATGAAATGGCACAAAATATTTGTGAAGATGAAGCAACATGAGAAAGTGAAGCTATGCATTGGAAAGGTAACGTGCATGTTCGTTATTTTTTTTCTCAAAAAGCAAGAATAGAGAATAAATGAACCATTTTTTTTAAAATATTGAAACTGATGAATACCCAATAAACAAGAACGAGAATTTAAGAAATATAGATGCAACGGTTGTATGGTACTGGATAGGTAGGTAGATAAAGGGACAGAGGGAACCCAAAAGGTTTTAAACGGGTGCCGATACGGAAGGCGTTTCGCAAAGGCAACGTACAACGGACTCCACGTTTGACAATCGAATATACCGTTTTGATCAGCGGGACGAGACGATCAAAACAGTATAGAAATATCAGTGGTACGATTTAAGTATAAAAATTCGAATTTTTATACTAGCGGAAAATGCATGAAAAACGTAGAAAAATAAAATCGACGGAGCTAAAAAGTCCGAATTTTGAAAAACGACAAACTGACATCTTGCTTAGAAGATGGTTTAGAATTTTTCTATGTAAAAATATTTAGGTTCCGAAAACATTTTATTTTCATCGTTTTTAACTGATTAAATTGAAGTAAATTTACGCGCAAATTAAACTTTCATATTTTCGAACGAAAATTTACCAGTTGCTATGTTTAACTGGACGCAATCCAAATATCAAATTTATATTTCAAAATTTTATCGTTTAAAATTTCACAAAATTTCAACTAATTACGGTATTAAAACAGTTGAAATTTTACAGGTCGTTACACTCTCCCCCACTCAAAACTTTTCGTCCCCGAAAAGGAACGAGGTAGGAGAATAGAAACAACCAAAAAGAAAAACAGATTTGAAATACAAATAACAATTAATTTAAACCATATAAATTCAAATTTAAATTAATTGATATTCAATAATTGATTTAATCCATTTGATTTCACAAAAATCAAACTCAACTATTTCTAAATTCATTATCTTATTATCCCATTTTCTTCAATTTACAATTTCTAAAACCATAAATTTGAATAGTCTTTTATTATAATCATATTTTCTTCAACAATTTTAAATTCTTCTTTATTCCAAATTACTGTTAAATTTATTCTACTTAATATATCTACTCACATATATTTAACCCATATAAATTAATTTAAAACATAAAAGTTTCGATTTAAATTAATTTACATCTATTAATTTCTTTTAAATTCAAGGTATTTTCATATGTTGATCAAATTTCAATTTATTAATTCTTTCAAAACAAATTTATTAATTCTTTCAAAACAAATTTATTTCATTATTAACTGAGTTTACTTATTATCCTATCTAACTCTATTCACATCTTTATAATCAAAATTTAGTGTATAACATTTATTATAAACACTCAAATTTTATTTATAAATTCAATTTATCTTATATATTATCCAATTACATATTCAACTTCTGAATGATTTAGGTAAGTTGTATTAGAATGCAGTTGAACAATATAAAAATAAAATTTTCCTAATTCAATTATTCAAGTTTAAATGTTTATTCCAAATTTTGGTCTTATTTATAATTGGAATCATCCTTTAACAGAATTTAAGAATTAGATTTCCGATTAACTTTAAACAATTTAGAGATATATATAATATATTTATATCAAATCAAATTAAATTTTAAAATAAGATACATATATATATGTGAATCAAAATATACTGAAGAAATTCAAATCAATTTTTTTTTTCAAAACAAAACCGTAGCAAAGCTACAGAATGGTTTCTCCACTTCGAAACTCAAAAATGAATGTCGATGATGCAGCCGCCATCACCGAAATTATTTTCCAGCGACAAAGAGAAGAGCACTGATTTGATCATTTAAAATTCTTTGAAAATGGTTTCTATTTGGAAATACCTTCAATAATATACATTTTAAAAATTTAAAACCAAAGCTTGAAATTTTTAGGAAATTAAATTCTCAAATTTTTACTTTAAATTCATTTAAATTTCTAAATAAATCTATAAACCAACTTTTATAATTCCATTTATTTTTATGTTGGAACAATCAATGATTTACAAAACAAATAGTGAAAAATCAAATATTACCTTTTTGATAACCAATTCAGTTAACAATTCAATTTCAGAAAATTTCTACTTATATATATAGTAAAATCATACAAACTTTATTTTATTTTCCAAATTTGAAAACAATATTGTGTCAGCTTGCTCTGCTCAAGTGTTTTGGAAATCCTATCGATAGCGTTGATCAGACGAATCGATCGGAAACCCAAATCAACCGCAACAACTCAAACAACACAGCATATATTAAAACATTTATATATTAGTTTACAAATACATTTCTTTGCTCGACGATACAGGAATGGATTTCAAAGCAAGGATAGAGATTCAAATTTGATGGACCCAATCAAAGAGAATTTTGATTCGAAAATAGATTTGAAACAAAGATAAGATGATTAAATAACAAAATAGGAAGATAGATAAGTTTATATAAATTGCGGGCAACCTTAACCGGGTCAACCGAGACTTCAAGAATAAGATCGGTGTAGAATTCCGAGGTAAATCGACATCAGATCTCAAGGGATAGAATTTTAAGCGTAGCAGGAGATAGATAGCATCGTAAACCAAGGATACAGAAATCTCCGGTAAATAAATGCCTATTGTAAAGGAGTTTCACCCCTTTACAAATCATTCGAAGATTGGCGAGACCGCCGATCTATTATAAATATCATTCAAAATGGAGTTATGGGGTGCTCCAGGATTGAAAGAAGACGAATAGTGAGGGACACGAATGAATTTTTGGAACCGCAGGGAACGTTCCAAAATTCAAAGGAATCGAGTCAAAAGGAAGAGATTGAAACTCGAATGAGAGTGATTCTGTAAATACATTTACCCTATATGTTAAGTTTTACCTAGAGCTACCAAAGCTCTGATACCAACTGTAACGACCCGCTATTTTGGACCATTCGCATCCATTATAAGTGTATAGGTAGACACTCATGCCAGAATTGAATTGCTCAAAATACCGCGTTGTTAATTTAAATTTGGCAAAACTGAACATATACAGTAAATAAATATAATCACAGATCACAGACACAGAGTAATAAATGCAGCGGAAATAAAAGAGATAGTAGTTCTTGAAGCTACTATATAAATGTATAAGTTACATCAGAGTTAAACCAGATACAACGGAAGAGTAATACGATACATCAGATACAAATCAGAATACATCACTGGAATCATCGAATACTGAAAGCAGAATAGATGGCTGGATCTTCAAGCAAAGCTCCAACTTCAAAGGTGAGTCTCGAATACTGTATCACTCAGTCTGACCCAAGCGTAAAGCAAAACACAAAACACTCGAGTCAGGATTAACATTCTTATATCAATAAATCCAACTCAAGTGAAATAGCAATTGAAATACAAGTAACTCAAAGGATGTTTGGAATAACCATCCTTTAAGAATCCGTTAAACTATCTACTATGTAGTAGTGCACGATAAGTAGATAATGCCTATCAGTAATATAAAGATATCAAAATAGTGTTAAGTCATGGCCCATTCCACCCTTAACACATTTTTATTCCCAAGAGCATATACAAGACCGTAGTTTCCCCAAAACCGGAAGTCACCAGAGGGCAATCCATATACTAAAGGTACAAAACAAATCGTAGTGGTCGCGTATAGGGATACAAGTATGACAAGGCACATGAGGCAATACCCAAGGTAGTGAAACTACCGTTCGCCTGATCCGGACTGGTGAGAACGCATCGCCGCAGCGACCGCAACACCGCGAAACAACACTCCCAAAATCAAGGGTGCACCAATCGACAACAAGTAATGAGTAGTTCGAAGAAGTGTGTTCGCTTGAGGTAGCTGACCTCCATTGGCCCGGCACGGCTCCTGTTTTAGTCATTTCCAATTTGACACAAGTGTCAAGGCTATCCATTATCGTTCTCTTTCTTCAGTCATCACGTACATCATTCCAACCACTTCATTCTGGATCACACTTCGCGTATAGTTATTAAAGTGGTTTTCGGTTTAGACAGAGAGTATGTCCATAACCGATTCCGGTCTCTTTAATAACTTTCGTAATTATTACACCGATTGGTCGTTTAACAAATTTCAAAATCAAATCAAATTCAATTTCAAATAGAATTCGAAAATTAACATTTCATTTGTCTTTCAAAACCAATTTCCAATAATTTACATTTCAAAACATCCAAATTACCATTTCAAGATCTTATAATTCAATTTCAATTTTCTTTAAAACAATTCAAATATTGATTCAAGTTCGTATATAAGTTTCATTTCGAAATCATTTAAATTAATTTGATTTAACATTTAAATCAATTTAAATTCATTTGTCGATTTCATTCAATATTCATTAAGTAAATTTTCCATTCAAAACAATTTCTATTTAATTTCCAATTCATTAAAACAATTACTTAAGTTCAACTTCATTAAATCAAAACTTACAATTTTGAATTAAATTAAATTCGTCAAATCAATTCTTTCAATTACAAGTCTTACATTAATTTCAATAAATCACATTTTATTTCTTGTTAAAGAAATTCAATTTCACTTATTTATTTACTTAGTTACAATTTTCCAAAAAAAACTTACTTAATAAAGAAAACTCCATTTCCATTATTTACGAAGTAAAATTCACTTATTCAAAAGTTCAATTTTACTTATTACAGAATTCAATTCAATTTAATCATTAAATAATTCAATCTTATTTAATTATTAAATAATTCAAAACTTAATTATTAAATAATTTCAAAGTTTAATAATTTCCAACTTAATTATAATTTCAAACTTAATTATTAAATCATTTCAAACTTAATTCAATCATTTCTCAAATTAAACAACGTTCTTTCATCAATTACATTGTTAAAATTTTGTTTCAGATTATTACATATTAGCATTTTCCTTTCATTAAAATTCAAATTTCAACTTCATTTCAAAACCATATTATTTATTCAAATAAAATCTTCGCTTATTTTTAAATCAAATTATTGATCAATCGGGTTTTATTTAATTCTCTATCCTAGGTCAAAGTTCAATTTGGGTATTTATCATTTCAACCCGATTCCAATTCAATTCAAAATCATAGCATAGCAAAGGGAACTTGCAGTGTGATAACTGGGATGATGTCAAAGTAAATAAACAAGCAATAACAACAAACAATCACAATCCAATAATCAATTCAAATAATCCCGAAATAACCGTATTAATTCGCATTGTTATTCGTACGAATTAATATAATTATTTCTAGAATCTACACTATCATTTCATGTAGATTAAAGATTATTACACTAATTATTCATACGGTTCTTCACTTGTCATTCGATTTCAATTTTAACACTACAACAACTAATCCAATATACGTTCAATGGTTCAAAATGTAATTATCACTATTTTACATGTCAATTTAATTTAACAATTAAAAGGGGTCATATTCAACTAATCAAATTCAACATATATGTCGATTCAAATTTTAATTATCCTACGTCAATTTATTTGCATAATATTTATCACTTTATACATTACAATTTTAACGTCCAATTGTAAATATCAAACAATCAATCATTTAACAACCAAACTGGATTATCATTGCATATATAACAGATAATGGTGTCAGATGTCATAGGTGAACTGATACAGGTAATAGAAGTGTAAATATCTAACAGCAGCATATTTCAATTGTCGTTTCAATTGAAATCAAATTTAATAAATAAAAGAACGTTAATCGTGAGTGATTGCTCACCTTTCTAGGCTAGAGAAATTTGAAACAAAACCAGATACGAATTAGATCACGATCTAGGGAATCGAACCATCCAAGCAACTAGCTCAAAGTGAAGTAAGTTGGAAGCGAATTTGACGAACAAAGAAGCTGAATCGATGAGAAACGAATCAAAATCAATTTGATAGACAGCAACGCTATACATATTATCATTATTTTAATATATATATACCTTTTAAAATATATAAACAAATGTTTTATATCCATATCAAAACAAACGTCCTATACAACTTTTTATGTAAACCACTTGATTTATGTAAACAACAGATGTACAAAATGACCTGTTCAGAATCTTATGTGAACTTTATATTTATAACCAACATATAATATATTACTAGTATATTTTAGATATAAGTATAACTGACGTAACTGTAAACATAGGAAAATAAACGCAAGTATTAAGGATACAGTATTTTATATTTTAACATCAAGATTTTTAAGTAAGGCAGAGAGGGTCCAACGTAAAAATTGAAACAAAATATTTTTGAACACGACTTCCATTCAAATCTATTCATACTTAAAACGTAAATTGAAATAAACTGTCTATATATGGATATCTTTCATATTCATATACCTTAATCAAGACTAGAACTGTAACTCACAACTATGCTTATAAAATATAACACATGTTATAACTACAACAGCCGTATACAATTTATTTATATAAACTGACATATAACATATCATATAAACGCTTTAGATATAACTTGAAACTGAAATGATATATAGATACTTTAAACAGCCAACTTGAAGTACTTTAACATAATATAAATTCACCTATAGATATGTGTCCATGCGTACGCAAGTCAGAGGCATGCCTCACTAGTGCCACACTTTAAAATTTTATTTACACTTACAGATATTATAATTTTCAAAATACACTTAAATGGATAGAAATATATCAACATATATAAAAAAAAGAATCACATAGGTGCAAGGCTATGGGGTCTTGGAAAAATAAAATAAATAATAATAATAATAATAATAATAATAATAATAATAAATATGCAGTAAGAGCTATGGGTAAATTGAACAACTAAATGACATAAATATATTTGAACGTAAAATACATAAACCTCCATGAACACTCTACCAACATATTCAAATATAATACTAATATATAGGCCATACGTCCTTGAATCTACAAAGTAAATCCCATACTGACATCACTTACATTATCTAACTATTGCAAATATATATAAGTATATATATCCTATATAAATTAGTTTTAGATCAACACAGAGGCAAATACTAAACTTCATACAAACTAATTTATATACCATAAAATGTTATAAATATTGTAAGACATATGCATGCATATATACCTTAGCAATATAGTTGATGGGAAAAACTGCAAGCTTCATAACGTAAGGAAGAATGAGGGAGGGGTGCGGATCTCAGGGGAAGGTCGAGCCTGGGTTTGGATCTGGAGTGAGATCGGTCAGAGGTTCAAAGGTAGGAGAGGGAGGTGAAATAAAACGGCGTTCAAGGTGGAGGTTGGTGGTGGGCGGATGAACACGGAGTGGAGGTGGCGGCAACTGAAGGCGGCGGCTAGTCTTGAGGTCAGAGAGGAGCAGCGGTCGGCATGTGGTGGTGGGTGTTTCTTACCGCGTTCGAAAAGAAGGATGGAGGAATAAATGCGTGCATCTGTTATGGGTAGGTGAAAGAGATCTGGGAAGGGAGAGGAGAGTGAGGTATAAGTTATACGTGATTTTTTTTTCAAGCAAAGGTAACAGAGGAACAAAAAAATAAGGGGGGAGAAAAATGAATTCGAACTGGAACAATAAATGAAATGGCACAAAATATTTGTGAAGATGAAGCAACATGAGAAAGTGAAGCTATGCATTGGAAAGGTAACGTGCATGTTCGTTATTTTTTTTCTCAAAAAGCAAGAATAGAGAATAAATGAACCATTTTTTTTAAAATATTGAAACTGATGAATACCCAATAAACAAGAACGAGAATTTAAGAAATATAGATGCAACGATTGTATGGTACTGGATAGGTAGGTAGATAAAGGGACAGAGGGAACCCAAAAGGTTTTAAACGGGTGCCGATACGGAAGGCGTTTCGCAAAGGCAACGTACAACGGACCCCACGTTTGACAATCGAATATACCGTTTTGATCAGCGGGACGAGACGATCAAAACAGTATAGAAATATCAGTGGTACGATTTAAGTATAAAAATTCGAATTTTTATACTAGCGGAAAATGCATGAAAAACGTAGAAAAATAAGATCGACGGAGCTAAAAAGTCCGAATTTTGAAAAACGACAAACTGACATCTTGCTCAGAAGATGGTTTAGAATTTTTCTATGTAAAAATATTTAGGTTCCGAAAACATTTTATTTTCATCGTTTTTAACTGATTAAATTGAAGTAAATTTACGCGCAAAATAAACTTTCATATTTTCGAACGAAAATTTACCAGTTGCTATGTTTAACTGGACGCAATCCAAATATCAAATTTATATTTCAAAATTTTATCGTTTAAAATTTCACAAAATTTCAACTAATTACGTTATTAAAACAGTTGAAATTTTACAGGTCGTTACACTCTTCCCCACTCAAAACTTTTCGTCCCCGAAAAGGAACGAGGTAGGAGAATAGAAACAACCAGAAAGAAAAACAGATTTGAAATACAAATAACAATTAATTTAAACCATATAAATTCAAATTTAAATTAATTGATATTCAATAATTGATTTAATCCATTTGATTTCACAAAAATCAAACTCAACTATTTCTAAATTCATTATCTTATTATCCCATTTTCTTCAATTTACAATTTCTAAAACCATAAATTTGAATAGTCTTTTATTATAATCATATTTTCTTCAACAATTTTAAATTCTTCTTTATTCCAAATTACTGTTAAATTTATTCTACTTAATATATCTACTCACATATATTTAACCCATATAAATTAATTTAAAACATAAAAGTTTCGATTTAAATTAATTTACATCTATTAATTTCTTTTAAATTCAAGGTATTTTCATATGTTGATCAAATTTCAATTTATTAATTCTTTCAAAACAAATTTATTAATTCTTTCAAAACAAATTTATTTCATTATTAACTGAGTTTACTTATTATCCTATCTAACTCTATTTACATCTTTATAATCAAAATTTAGTGTATAACATTTATTATAAACACTCAAATTTTATTTATAAATTCAATTTATCTTATATATTATCCAATTACATATTCAACTTCTGAATGATTTAGGTAAGTTGTATTAGAATGCAGTTGAACAATATACAAATAAAATTTTCCTAATTCAATTATTCAAGTTTAAATGTTTATTCCAAATTTTGGTCTTATTTATAATTGGAATCATCCTTTAACAGAATTTAAGAATTAGATTTCCGATTAACTTTAAACAATTTAGAGATATATATATAATATATTTATATCAAATCAAATTAAATTTTAAAATAAGATACATATATATATGTGAATCAAAATATACTGAAGAAATTCAAATCAATTTTTTTTTTTCAAAACAAAACCGTAGCAAAGCTACAGAATGGTTTCTCCACTTCGAAACTCGAAAATGAATGTCGATGATGCGGCCGCCATCACCGAAATTATTTTCCAGCGACAAAGAGAAGAGCACTGATTTAATCATTTAAAATTCTTTGAAAACGGTTTCTATTTGGAAATACCTTCAATAATATACATTTTAAAAATTTAAAACCAAAGCTTGAAATTTTTAGGAAATTAAATTCTCAAATTTTTACTTTAAATTCATTTAAATTTCTAAATAAATCTATAAACCAACTTTTATAATTCCATTTATTTTTATGTTGGAACAATCAATGATTTACAAAACAAATAGTGAAAAATCAAATATTACCTTTTTGATAACCAATTCAGTTAACAATTCAATTTCAGAAAATTTCTACTTATATATATAGTAAGATCATACAAACTTTATTTTATTTTCCAAATTTGAAAACAATATTGTGTCAGCTTGCTCTGCTCAAGTGTTTTGGAAATCCTATCGATAGCGTTGATCAGACGAATCGATCGGAAACCCAAATCAACCGCAACAACTCAAACAACACAGCATATATTAAAACATTTATATATTAGTTTACAAATACATTTCTTTGCTCGACGATACAGGAATGGATTTCAAAGCAAGGATAGAGATTCAAATTTGATGCACCCAATCAAAGAGAATTTTGATTCGAAAATAGATTCGAAACAAAGATAAGATGATTAAATAACAAAATAGGAAGATAGATAAGTTTATATAAATTGCGGGCAACCTTAACCGGGTCAACCGAGACTTCAAGAATAAGATCGGTGTAGAATTCCGAGGTAAATCGACATCAGATCTCAAGGGATAGAATTTTAAGCGTAGCAGGAGATAGATAGCATCGTAAACCAAGGATACAGAAATCTCCGGTAAATAAATGCCTATTGTAAAGGAGTTTCACCCCTTTACAAATCATTCGAAGATTGGCGAGACCGCCTATCTATTATAAATATCATTCAAAATGGAGTTATGGGGTGCTCCAGGATTGAAAGAAGACGAATAGTGAGGGACACGAATGAATTTTTGGAACCGCAGGGAACGTTCCAAAATTCAAAGGAATCGAGTCAAAAGGAAGAGATTGAAACTCGAATGAGAGTGATTATGTAAATACATTTACCCTATATGTTAAGTTTTGCCTAGAGCTACCAAAGCTCTGATACCAACTGTAACGACCCGCTATTTTGGACCATTCGCATCCATTATAAGTGTATAGGTAGACACTCATGCCAGAATTGAATTGCTCAAAATACCGCGTTGTTAATTTAAATTTGGCAAAACTGAACATATACAGTAAATATATATAATCACAGATCACAGACACAGAGTAATAAATGCAGCGGAAATAAAAGAGATAGTAGTTCTTGAAGCTACTATATAAATGTATAAGTTACATCAGAGTTAAACCAGATACAACGGAAGAGTAATACGATACATCAGATACAAATCAGAATACATCACTGGAATCATCGAATACTAAAAGCAGAATAGATGGCTGGATCTTCAAGCAAAGCTCCAACTTCAAAGGTGAGTCTCGAATACTGTATCACTCAGTCTGACCCGAGCGTAAAGCAAAACACAAAACACTCGAGTCAGGATTAACATTCTTATATCAATAAATCCAACTCAAGTGAAATAGCAATTGAAATACAAGTAACTCAAAGGATGTTTGGAATAACCATCCTTTAAGGATCCGTTAAACTATCTACTATGTAGTAGTGTACGATAAGTAGATAATGCCTATCAGTAATATAAAGATATCAAAATAGTGTTAAGTCATGGCCCATTCCACCCTTAACACATTTTTATTCCCAAGAGCATATACAAGACCGTAGTTTCCCCAAAACCGGAAGTCACAGAGGGCAATCCATATACTAAAGGTACAAAACAAATCGTAGTGGTCGCGTATAGGGATACAAGTATGACAAGGCACATGAGGCAATACCCAAGGTAGTGAAACTACCGTTCGCCTGATCCGGACTGGTGAGAACGCATCGCCGCAGCGACCGCAACACCGCGAAACAACACTCCCAAAATCAAGGGTGCACCAATCGACAACAAGTAATGAGTAGTTCGAAGAAGTGTGTTCGCTTGAGGTAGCTGACCTCCATTGGCCCGGCACGGCTCCTGTTTTAGTCATTTCCAATTTGACACAAGTGTCAAGGCTATTCATTATCGTTCTCTTTCTTCAGTCATCACGTACATCATTCCAACCACTTCATTCTGGATCACACTCCGCGTATAGTTATTAAAGTGGTTTTCGGTTTAGACAGAGAGTATGTCCATAACCGATTCCGGTCTCTTTAATAACTTTCGTAATTATTACACCGATTGGTCGTTTAACAAATTTCAAAACCAAATCAAATTCAATTTCAAATAGAATTCGAAAATCAACATTTCATTTGTCTTTCAAAACCAATTTCCAATAATTTACGTTTCAAAACATCCAAATTACCATTTCAAGATCTTATAATTCAATTTCAATTTTCTTTAAAACAATTCAAATATTGATTCAAGTTCGTATATAAGTTTCATTTCGAAATCATTTAAATTAATTTGATTTAATATTTAAATCAATTTAAATTCATTTGTCGATTTCATTCAATATTCATTAAGTAAATTTTCCATTCAAAATAATTTCTATTTAATTTCCAATTCATTAAAACAATTACTTAAGTTCAACTTCATTAAATCAAAACTTACAATTTTGAATTAAATTAAATTCGTCAAATCAATTCTTTCAATTACAAGTCTTACATTAATTTCAATAAATCACATTTTATTTCTTGTTAAAGAAATTCAATTTCACTTATTTATTTACTTAGTTACAATTTTCCAAAAAAAAACTTACTTAATAAAGAAAACTCCATTTCCATTATTTACGAAGTAAAATTCACTTATTCAAAAGTTCAATTTTACTTATTACAGAATTCAATTCAATTTAATCATTAAATAATTCAATCTTATTTAATTATTAAATAATTCAAAACTTAATTATTAAATAATTTCAAAGTTTAATAATTTCCAACTTAATTATAATTTCAAACTTAATTATTAAATCATTTCAAACTTAATTCAATCATTTCTCAAATTAAACAACGTTCTTTCATCAATTACATTGTTAAAATTTTGTTTCAGATTATTACATATTAGCATTTTCCTTTCATTAAAATTCAAATTTCAACTTCATTTCAAAACCATATTATTTATTCAAATAAAATCTTCGCTTATTTTTAAATCAAATTATTGATCAATCGGGTTTTATTTAATTCTCTATCCTAGGTCAAAGTTCAATTTGGGTATTTATCATTTCAACCCGATTCCAATTCAATTCAAAATCATAGCATAGCAAAGGGAACTTGCAGTGTGATAACTGGGATGATGTCAAAGTAAATAAACAAGCAATAACAACAAACAATCACAATCCAATAATCAATTCAAATAATCCCGAAATAACCGTATTAATTCGCATTGTTATTCGTACGAATTAATATAATTATTTCTAGAATCTACACTATCATTTCATGTAGATTAAAGATTATTACACTAATTATTCATACGGTTCTTCACTTGTCATTCGATTTCAATTTTAACACTACAACAACTAATCCAATATACGTTCAATGGTTCAAAATGTAATTATCACTATTTTACATGTCAATTTAATTTAACAATTAAAAGGGGTCATATTCAACTAATCAAATTCAACATATATGTCGATTCAAATTTTAATTCTCCTACGTCAATTTATTTGCATAATATTTATCACTTTATACATTACAATTTTAACGTCCAATTGTAAATATCAAACAATCAATCATTTAACAACCAAACTGGATTATCATTGCATATATAACAGATAATGGTGTCAGATGTCATAGGTGAACTGATACAGGTAATAGAAGTGTAAATATCTAACAGCAGCATATTTCAATTGTCGTTTCAATTGAAATCAAATTTAATAAATAAAAGAACGTTAATCGTGAGTGATTGCTCACCTTTCTAGGCTAGAGAAATTTGAAACAAAACCAGATACGAATTAGATCACGATCTAGGGAATCGAACCATCCAAGCAACTAGCTCAAAGTGAAGTAAGTTGGAAGCGAATTTGACGAACAAAGAAGCTGAATCGATGAGAAACGAATCAAAATCAATTTGATAGACAGCAACGCTATACATATTATCATTATTTTAATATATATATACCTTTTAAAATATATAAACAAATGTTTTATATCCATATCAAAACAAACGTCCTATACAACTTTTTATGTAAACCACTTGATTTATGTAAACAACAGATGTACAAAATGACCTGTTCAGAATCTTATGTGAACTTTATATTTATAACCAACATATAATATATTACTAGTATATTTTAGATATAAGTATAACTGACGTAACTGTAAACATAGGAAAATAAACGCAAGTATTAAGGATACAGTATTTTATATTTTAACATCAAGATTTTTAAGTAAGGCAGAGAGGGTCCAACGTAAAAATTGAAACAAAATATTTTTGAACACGACTTCCATTCAAATCTATTCATACTTAAAACGTAAATTGAAATAAACTGTCTATATATGGATATCTTTCATATTCATATACCTTAATCAAGACTAGAACTGTAACTCACAACTATGCTTATAAAATATAACACATATTATAACTACAACAGCCGTATACAATTTATTTATATAAACTGACATATAACATATCATATAAACGCTTTAGATATAACTTGAAACTGAAATGATATATAGATACTTTAAACAGCCAACTTGAAGTACTTTAACATAATATAAATTCACCTATAGATATGTGTCCATGCGTACGCAAGTCAGAGGCATGCCTCACTAGTGCCACACTTTAAAATTTTATTTACACTTACAGATATTATAATTTTCAAAATACACTTAAATGGATAGAAATATATCAACATATATAAAAAAAGAATCACATAGGTGCAAGGCTATGGGGTCTTGGAAAAATAAAATAAATAATAATAATAATAATAATAATAATAATAAATATGCAGTAAGAGCTATGGGTAAATTGAACAACTAAATGACATAAATATATTTGAACGTAAAATACATAAACCTCCATGAACACTCTACCAACATATTCAAATATAATACTAATATATAGGCCATACGTCCTTGAATCTACAAAGTAAATCCCATACTGACATCACTTACATTATCTAACTATTGCAAATATATATAAGTATATATATCCTATATAAATTAGTTTTAGATCAACACAGAGGCAAATACTAAACTTCATACAAACTAATTTATATACCATAAAATGTTATAAATATTGTAAGACATATGCATGCATATATACCTTAGCAATATAGTTGATGGGAAAAACTACAAGCTTCATAACGTAAGGAAGAATGAGGGAGGGGTGCGGATCTCAGGGGAAGGTCGAGCCTGGGTTTGGATCTGGAGTGAGATCGGTCAGAGGTTCAAAGGTAGGAGAGGGAGGTGAAATGAAACGGCGTTCAAGGTGGAGGTTGGTGGTGGGCGGATGAACAAGGAGTGGAGGTGACGGCAACTGAAGGCGGCGGCTAGTCTTGAGGTCAGAGAGGAGCAGCGGTCGGCATGTGGTGGTGGGTGTTTCTTGCCGCGTTCGAAAAGAAGGATGGAGGAATAAATGCGTGCATCTGTTATGGGTAGGTGAAAGAGATCTGGGAAGGGAGAGGAGAGTGAGTTATAAGTTATACGTGATTTTTTTTTCAAGCAAAGGTAACAGAGGAACAAAAAAATAAGGGGGAGAAAAATGAATTCGAACTGGAACAATAAATGAAATGGCACAAAATATTTGTGAAGATGAAGCAACATGAGAAAGTGAAGCTATGCATTGGAAAGGTAACGTGCATGTTCGTTATTTTTTTTTCTCAAAAAGCAAGAATAGAGAATAAATGAACCATTTTTTTTAAAATATTGAAACTGATGAATACCCAATAAACAAGAACGAGAATTTAAGAAATATAGATGCAACGGTTGTATGGTACTGGATAGGTAGGTAGATAAAGGGACAGAGGGAACCCAAAAGGTTTTAAACGGGTGCCGATACGGAAGGCGTTTCGCAAAGGCAACGTACAACGGACTCCACGTTTGACAATCGAATATACCGTTTTGATCAGCGGGACGAGACGATCAAAACAGTATAGAAATATCAGTGGTACGATTTAAGTATAAAAATTCGAATTTTTATACTAGCGGAAAATGCATGAAAAACGTAGAAAAATAAGATCGACGGAGCTAAAAAGTCCGAATTTTGAAAAACGACAAACTGACATCTTGCTCAGAAGATGGTTTAGAATTTTTCTATGTAAAAATATTTAGGTTCCGAAAACATTTTATTTTCATCGTTTTTAACTGATTAAATTGAAGTAAATTTACGCGCGAAATAAACTTTCATATTTTCAAACGAAAATTTACCAGTTGCTATGTTTAACTGGACGCAATCCAAATATCAAATTTATATTTCAAAATTTTATCGTTTAAAATTTCACAAAATTTCAACTAATTACGTTATTAAAACAGTTGAAATTTTACAGGTCGTTACACTCTCCCCCACTCAAAACTTTTCGTCCCCGAAAAGGAACGAGGTAGGAGAATAGAAACAACCAGAAAGAAAAACAGATTTGAAATACAAATAACAATTAATTTAAACCATATAAATTCAAATTTAAATTAATTGATATTCAATAATTGATTTAATCCATTTGATTTCACAAAAATCAAACTCAACTATTTCTAAATTCATTATCTTATTATCCCATTTTCTTCAATTTACAATTTCTAAAACCATAAATTTGAATAGTCTTTTATTATAATCATATTTTCTTCAACAATTTTAAATTCTTCTTTATTCCAAATTACTGTTAAATTTATTCTACTTAATATATCTACTCACATATATTTAACCCATATAAATTAATTTAAAACATAAAAGTTTCGATTTAAATTAATTTACATCTATTAATTTCTTTTAAATTCAAGGTATTTTCATATGTTGATCAAATTTCAATTTATTAATTCTTTCAAAACAAATTTATTAATTCTTTCAAAACAAATTTATTTCATTATTAACTGAGTTTACTTATTATCCTATCTAACTCTATTCACATCTTTATAATCAAAATTTAGTGTATAACATTTATTATAAACACTCAAATTTTATTTATAAATTCAATTTATCTTATATATTATCCAATTACATATTCAACTTCTGAATGATTTAGGTAAGTTGTATTAGAATGCAGTTGAACAATATACAAATAAAATTTTCCTAATTCAATTATTCAAGTTTAAATGTTTATTCCAAATTTTGGTCTTATTTATAATTGGAATCATCCTTTAACAGAATTTAAGAATTAAATTTCCGATTAACTTTAAACAATTTAGAGATATATATAATATATTTATATCAAATCAAATTAAATTTTAAAATAAGATACATATATATATGTGAATCAAAATATACTGAAGAAATTCAAATCAATTTTTTTTTTCAAAACAAAACCGTAGCAAAGCTACAGAATGGTTTCTCCACTTCGAAACTCGAAAATGAATGTCGATGATGCGGCCGCCATCACCGAAATTATTTTCCAGCGACAAAGAGAAGAGCACTGATTTAATCATTTAAAATTCTTTGAAAACGGTTTCTATTTGGAAATACCTTCAATAATATACATTTTAAAAATTTAAAACCAAAGCTTGAAATTTTTAGGAAATTAAATTCTCAAATTTTTACTTTAAATTCATTTAAATTTCTAAATAAATCTATAAACCAACTTTTATAATTCCATTTATTTTTATGTTGGAACAATCAATGATTTACAAAACAAATAGTGAAAAATCAAATATTACCTTTTTGATAACCAATTCAGCTAACAATTCAATTTCAGAAAATTTCTACTTATATATATAGTAAAATCATACAAACTTTATTTTATTTTCCAAATTTGAAAACAATATTGTGTCAGCTTGCTCTGCTCAAGTGTTTTGGAAATCCTATCGATAGCGTTGATCAGACGAATCGATCGGAAACCCAAATCAACCGCAACAACTCAAACAACACAGCATATATTAAAACATTTATATATTAGTTTACAAATACATTTCTTTGCTCGACGATACAGGAATGGATTTCAAAGCAAGGATAGAGATTCAAATTTGATGGACCCAATCAAAGAGAATTTTGATTCGAAAATAGATTCGAAACAAAGATAAGATGATTAAATAACAAAATAGGAAGATAGATAAGTTTATATAAATTGCGGGCAACCTTAACCGGGTCAACCGAGACTTCAAGAATAAGATCGGTGTAGAATTCCGAGGTAAATCGACATCAGATCTCAAGGGATAGAATTTTAAGCGTAGCAGGAGATAGATAGCATCGTAAACCAAGGATACAGAAATCTCCGGTAAATAAATGCCTATTGTAAAGGAGTTTCACCCCTTTACAAATCATTCGAAGATTGGCGAGACCGCCGATCTATTATAAATATCATTCAAAATGGAGTTATGGGGTGCTCCAGGATTGAAAGAAGACGAATAGTGAGGGACACGAATGAATTTTTGGAACCGCAGGGAACGTTCCAAAATTCAAAGGAATCGAGTCAAAAGGAAGAGATTGAAACTCGAATGAGAGTGATTCTGTAAATACATTTACCCTATATGTTAAGTTTTGCCTAGAGCTACCAAAGCTCTGATACCAACTGTAACGACCCGCTATTTTGGACCATTCGCATCCATTATAAGTGTATAGGTAGACACTCATGCCAGAATTGAATTGCTCAAAATACCGCGTTGTTAATTTAAATTTGGCAAAACTGAACATATACAGTAAATAAATATAATCACAGATCACAGACACAGAGTAATAAATGCAGCGGAAATAAAAGAGATAGTAGTTCTTGAAGCTACTATATAAATGTATAAGTTACATCAGAGTTAAACCAGATACAACGGAAGAGTAATACGATACATCAGATACAAATCAGAATACATCACTGGAATCATCGAATACTAAAAGCAGAATAGATGTCTGGATCTTCAAGCAAAGCTCCAACTTCAAAGGTGAGTCTCGAATACTGTATCACTCAGTCTGACCCGAGCGTAAAGCAAAACACAAAACACTCGAGTCAGGATTAACATTCTTATATCAATAAATCCAACTCAAGTGAAATAGCAATTGAAATACAAGTAACTCAAAGGATGTTTGGAATAACCATCCTTTAAGGATCCGTTAAACTATCTACTATGTAGTAGTGTACGATAAGTAGATAATGCCTATCAGTAATATAAAGATATCAAAATAGTGTTAAGTCATGGCCCATTCCACTCTTAACACATTTTTATTCCCAAGAGCATATACAAGACCGTAGTTTCCCCAAAACCGGAAGTCACAGAGGGCAATCCATATACTAAAGGTACAAAACAAATCGTAGTGGTCGCGTATAGGGATACAAGTATGACAAGGCACATGAGGCAATACCCAAGGTAGTGAAACTACCATTCGCCTGATCCGGACTGGTGAGAACGCATCGCCGCAGCGACCGCAACACCGCGAAACAACACTCCCAAAATCAAGGGTGCACCAATCGACAACAAGTAATGAGTAGTTCGAAGAAGTGTGTTCGCTTGAGGTAGCTGACCTCCATTGGCCCGGCACGGCTCCTGTTTTAGTCATTTCCAATTTGACACAAGTGTCAAGGCTATTCATTATCGTTCTCTTTCTTCAGTCATCACGTACATCATTCCAACCACTTCATTCTGGATCACACTCCGCGTATAGTTATTAAAGTGGTTTTCGGTTTAGACAGAGAGTATGTCCATAACCGATTCCGGTCTCTTTAATAACTTTCGTAATTATTACACCGATTGGTCGTTTAACAAATTTCAAAACCAAATCAAATTCAATTTCAAATAGAATTCGAAAATCAACATTTCATTTGTCTTTCAAAACCAATTTCCAATAATTTACGTTTCAAAACATCTAAATTACCATTTCAAGATCTTATAATTCAATTTCAATTTTCTTTAAAAGAATTCAAATATTGATTCAAGTTCGTATATAAGTTTCATTTCGAAATCATTTAAATTAATTTGATTTAACATTTAAATCAATTTAAATTCATTTGTCGATTTCATTCAATATTCATTAAGTAAATTTTCCATTCAAAACAATTTCTATTTAATTTCCAATTCATTAAAACAATTACTTAAGTTCAACTTCATTAAATCAAAACTTACAATTTTGAATTAAATTAAATTCGTCAAATCAATTCTTTCAATTACAAGTCTTACATTAATTTCAATAAATCACATTTTATTTCTTGTTAAAGAAATTCAATTTCACTTATTTATTTACTTAGTTACAATTTTCCAAAAAAAAACTTACTTAATAAAGAAAACTCCATTTCCATTATTTACGAAGTAAAATTCACTTATTCAAAAGTTCAATTTTACTTATTACAGAATTCAATTCAATTTAATCATTAAATAATTCAATCTTATTTAATTATTAAATAATTCAAAACTTAATTATTAAATAATTTCAAAGTTTAATAATTTCCAACTTAATTATAATTTCAAACTTAATTATTAAATCATTTCAAACTTAATTCAATCATTTCTCAAATTAAACAACGTTCTTTCATCAATTACATTGTTAAAATTTTGTTTCAGATTATTACATATTAGCATTTTCCTTTCATTAAAATTCAAATTTCAACTTCATTTCAAAACCATATTATTTATTCAAATAAAATCTTCGCTTATTTTTAAATCAAATTATTGATCAATCGGGTTTTATTTAATTCTCTATCCTAGGTCAAAGTTCAATTTGGGTATTTATCATTTCAACCCGATTCCAATTCAATTCAAAATCATAGCATAGCAAAGGGAACTTGCAGTGTGATAACTGGGATGATGTCAAAGTAAATAAACAAGCAATAACAACAAACAATCACAATCCAATAATCAATTCAAATAATCCCGAAATAACCGTATTAATTCGCATTGTTATTCGTACGAATTAATATAATTATTTCTAGAATCTACACTATCATTTCATGTAGATTAAAGATTATTACACTAATTATTCATACGGTTCTTCACTTGTCATTCGATTTCAATTTTAACACTACAACAACTAATCCAATATACGTTCAATGGTTCAAAATGTAATTATCACTATTTTACATGTCAATTTAATTTAACAATTAAAAGGGGTCATATTCAACTAATCAAATTCAACATATATGTCGATTCAAATTTTAATTATCCTACGTCAATTTATTTGCATAATATTTATCACTTTATACATTACAATTTTAACGTCCAATTGTAAATATCAAACAATCAATCATTTAACAACCAAACTGGATTATCATTGCATATATAACAGATAATGGTGTCAGATGTCATAGGTGAACTGATACAGGTAATAGAAGTGTAAATATCTAACAGCAGCATATTTCAATTGTCGTTTCAATTGAAATCAAATTTAATAAATAAAAGAACGTTAATCGTGAGTGATTGCTCACCTTTCTAGGCTAGAGAAATTTGAAACAAAACCAGATACGAATTAGATCACGATCTAGGGAATCGAACCATCCAAGCAACTAGCTCAAAGTGAAGTAAGTTGGAAGCGAATTTGACGAACAAAGAAGCTGAATCGATGAGAAACGAATCAAAATCAATTTGATAGACAGCAACGCTATACATATTATCATTATTTTAATATATATACCTTTTAAAATATATAAACAAATGTTTTATATCCATATCAAAACAAACGTCCTATACAACTTTTTATGTAAACCACTTGATTTATGTAAACAACAGATGTACAAAATGACCTGTTCAGAATCTTATGTGAACTTTATATTTATAACCAACATATAATATATTACTAGTATATTTTAGATATAAGTATAACTGACGTAACTGTAAACATAGGAAAATAAACGCAAGTATTAAGGATACAGTATTTTATATTTTAACATCAAGATTTTTAAGTAAGGCAGAGAGGGTCCAACGTAAAAATTGAAACAAAATATTTTTGAACACGACTTCCATTCAAATCTATTCATACTTAAAACGTAAATTGAAATAAACTGTCTATATATGGATATCTTTCATATTCATATACCTTAATCAAGACTAGAACTGTAACTCACAACTATGCTTATAAAATATAACACATATTATAACTACAACAGCCGTATACAATTTATTTATATAAACTGACATATAACATATCATATAAACGCTTTAGATATAACTTGAAACTGAAATGATATATAGATACTTTAAACAGCCAACTTGAAGTACTTTAACATAATATAAATTCACCTATAGATATGTGTCCATGCGTACGCAAGTCAGAGGCATGCCTTACTAGTGCCACACTTTAAAATTTTATTTACACTTACAGATATTATAATTTTCAAAATACACTTAAATGGATAGAAATATATCAACATATATAAAAAAAAGAATCACATAGGTGCAAGGCTATGGGGTCTTGGAAAAATAAAATAAATAAATAATAATAATAATAATAATAATAATAATAAATATGCAGTAAGAGCTATGGGTAAATTGAACAACTAAATGACATAAATATATTTGAACGTAAAATACATAAACCTCCATGAACACTCTACCAACATATTCAAATATAATACTAATATATAGGCCATACGTCCTTGAATCTACAAAGTAAATCCCATACTGACATCACTTACATTATCTAACTATTGCAAATATATATAAGTATATATATCCTATATAAATTAGTTTTAGATCAACACAGAGGCAAATACTAAACTTCATACAAACTAATTTATATACCATAAAATGTTATAAATATTGTAAGACATATGCATGCATATATACCTTAGCAATATAGTTGATGGGAAAAACTACAAGCTTCATAACGTAAGGAAGAATGAGGGAGGGGTGCGGATCTCAGGGGAAGGTCGAGCCTGGGTTTGGATCTGGAGTGAGATCGGTCAGAGGTTCAAAGGTAGGAGAGGGAGGTGAAATGAAACGGCGTTCAAGGTGGAGGTTGGTGGTGGGCGGATGAACACGGAGTGGAGGTGGCGGCAACTGAAGGCGGCGGCTAGTCTTGAGGTCAGAGAGGAGCAGCGGTCGGCATGTGGTGGTGGGTGTTTCTTGCCGCGTTCGAAAAGAAGGATGGAGGAATAAATGCGTGCATCTGTTATGGGTAGGTGAAAGAGATCTGAGAAGGGAGAGGAGAGTGAGGTATAAGTTATACGTGATTTTTTTTTCAAGCAAAGGTAACAGAGGAACAAAAAAATAAGGGGGGAGAAAAATGAATTCGAACTGGAACAATAAATGAAATGGCACAAAATATTTGTGAAGATGAAGCAACATAAGAAAGTGAAGCTATGCATTGGAAAGGTAACGTGCATGTTCGTTATTTTTTTTTCTCAAAAAGCAAGAATAGAGAATAAATGAACCATTTTTTTTAAAATATTGAAACTGATGAATACCCAATAAACAAGAACGAGAATTTAAGAAATATAGATGCAACGGTTGTATGGTACTGGATAGGTAGGTAGATAAAGGGACAGAGGGAACCCAAAAGGTTTTAAACGGGTGCCGATACGGAAGGCGTTTCGCAAAGGCAACGTACAACGGACTCCACGTTTGACAATCGAATATACCGTTTTGATCAGCGGGACGAGACGATCAAAACAGTATAGAAATATCAGTGGTACGATTTAAGTATAAAAATTCGAATTTTTATACTAGCGGAAAATGCATGAAAAACGTAGAAAAATAAGATCGACGGAGCTAAAAAGTCCGAATTTTGAAAAACGACAAACTGACATCTTGCTCAGAAGATGGTTTAGAATTTTTCTATGTAAAAATATTTAGGTTCTGAAAACATTTTATTTTCATCGTTTTTAACTGATTAAATTGAAGTAAATTTACGCGCGAAATAAACTTTCATATTTTCGAACGAAAATTTACCAGTTGCTATGTTTAACTGGACGCAATCCAAATATCAAATTTATATTTCAAAATTTTATCGTTTAAAATTTCACAAAATTTCAACTAATTACGTTATTAAAACAGTTGAAATTTTACGGGTCGTTACATCCAGGTTAGGTACCCTTATGGACTTAGCCTATTATGCATCCGCATAGACTTATCTGCTAGCCCTTTTTGTTGTAGTCTTTTTGTCGCTACTTTGATATGTGTAGTATTTTGACTCGTGTGTATATTGTGGTCGTCATACCACTTATGATGTATTATTTGTATTGTATTGGGAAGTATCAGTATATATGTATATATATATATATCTGTTTGCTGTTATGTGATGTGTTATACATTTGAGTTGATGTATTTTGTTCTGATAGATCTTATAGCCGCCTATGGCTTTGTATTAAGTATTTATTGGATATGTTGATCCACTTGAATTAGAAAAAAATATAGAGCGTTTATCGACGTATTCAATAGAAATTTAAGACAAGACTATAGATGGTCGCTCCTAACCATCCCTATTCTCCGCATTAGTAGACAGTATTACCCAGTACTACTCTTTGTTAATGTAGGTCACAGGGTGGGGCGTCACAGCTTGGTATCAGTCCTGAATTCAGAACAAAATAGGATAAACACAGAACAGAAGCATATATTACGATATATCCAAGTATAGTACAAATGTTACAAATCCATTAATCATTGTGTCCTTTATCTTATCATGTCCTTTGAGATTGAAGTTTGAGATATGTCTTGGAATATTTTTTATTCAGTAGTATTCCAAAAATATAATTGATGACATCTCATCTTAGGAGTAATCCTAATCGTGATTGTTTTATTCGAGTCCTCTTCAATACGGGTGCCGGACACCCATCCATATCGGAGGAGTTTGTTGATGCTTTTGGATATTCTTGTCTTGTTCTTTTGTGAGGATTTCGAATCCTATTGAGTGGATCCGCAATATTTGACATGATGTATGAGCATTTGGGACTGTTGCTTATAGCTTATCTTTTCGATCGAATTAGCACGCCATTTTCTATCTAGAGTTTGGAGTGTTTGAGATTAAGTGACTTGCCTATTATCAAGCCACATTCTGTGATTCGAAGAATCCTATATTAGGTATCCTTATTCGGTTGATTTATTGGTTCTTGTCCTTCAGAATGTTAACGATGATTCCGAAGTCTCTGTATTCACTCTTGAGTTTCGAGATGTTGATGTTATATCTCGAATTCCAGTCATTGTGACTCTGTTGATTTCTGTTAGTCCGTTCGGGTATGACACCCAGTCGGGCAATCGAGTATTATATTGACCTCTTTTCCTATTCTGAGCCATTAGGTCATCCTTCCACGAGGAAGTCCACTAAAGAATTGAGGTGATTCATTGAATTTATTTGATATTTCCATTCTTACCCCTTTTGAGTTATCCTCTTTAGATACTCAATTGTTGATATACTTTGTGGTATTACTTCACTCGAAGTAATATTTGTTGTCAATGTTACTTCTCCTTATTTGAGAAGATATTTACCCTTGCTTTTATATCGCATTTCTCTTTTAATCTATTGAGTAGTGCTAGGGTCATTCTTCAGCTTCACCTTACACCGATTTTTCATGAACTACGAGTCGCG
Source organism: Allium fistulosum (assembly GCA_030737815.1). NCBI lineage: Eukaryota > Viridiplantae > Streptophyta > Magnoliopsida > Asparagales > Amaryllidaceae > Allium > Allium fistulosum. Next base: position 246,658,604 of record CM060902.1, read on the forward strand.
GAGGATAGCGTTACTCTTACCGCATTCCGCACTCGTTATGAGTCTTATGAGTGGTTCGTTATACCGTTCGGAATAATGAACACTCCATACTATTCCTTCAGTCTTTTGGATCAATTATTCTGGGGATATCTCGATGAGTTCTTTTTGTGTCTTTGATTTTGAGAATAAGTAGTAAATTGTGTTTTCAATTTTTTCAAAAATTGAAGATATGTTTCTAAGAGAAATTGGATTTTGTTTTTGGGAAAAACAAAGAATATTTTGAGTATTATATATGAGGTATTTCTTTTTAAAGAATATGATTTTTGTGTTAGGTTGTCCGTCTAGTGCTTTAAGAATTCTGGTCCATGCGTTTGGCCAACGTTATCGATAGGAATTTCCTAAACGCTGTGATGAGACAGTCAGACACGGTAAATTGAGTGTTAATAAGTAAAGTTTGAAAATAATAAATATGGTGGAGTATTAATTTTTATTTTAAATGTTTAATGAAACCATTGAACCATAGTGAGTGTTGGATGAGTGGCGAGGCAGTTTTGATCATTTGATCAACTCGGCAGCCAATCGATGGGGTCATTCACTATAAATCAATGGCGAGGCAATACACTTATATTATTTGAAATTTGAGAAATTGAATATGGTAATTTGGGTAAGTAAAAGTGAATAATTCTAATTAAGGGGATCTTAATTAGATGAAAATATCATTTGATACCTTAATTAATAAAATGGTGTATTTAAAGTAAAAGAATACTTTGGTTTAAAAATTAAAATATTGATTGAATATTTTAGTTCAAGTTATTAGTGATGATTATAAAATTTGTTTTGGCACTTATTTATTTGAGTAGTAGTAGAGGATAGATATAAAACTCTATCTTAAGAGAAAATATAGGAGTGTTAGTTTAGAACATTTAGTATAAATTTATGAGCTAGTTTTTGTTTTAAACTAAATGGGATTAAAACTTGTGGGTTTGAAATAGCAAAATTCTTTTGAAAACTAGCTTGAATTAATTAACAGATTTAATTATTTTTATGTTGATAATTAGATGGAAATTTAATTTTTGTGACAAGTGGAAATGTGAATTTGGATTGTTTTGATAAATGAACAATTCACGTAGAATAATCATTTTAAATTGTGAGAATAATTTTAAGCTTTTTATATATATCCCAAAAATTAATTTTGGTGCATAATCAATAATCATCTCTTGATAATGGAAGAGATTAGTTATCTCTTCCAAAATGAGTTTGCATAATTAATTGTTTTTAAAGCTAGATTTTGGAAAGTAATGAAAATATTTCCACTTAATGAAATGTTTTATGATGATTACATAAGTTGATCATAATTTTGTATGTCTTAGCCTTCCGAGGGAAAAAGAAAATCATTTGATAAATGATTTAGCAAAAAACTTGTTTGAAAATGTAGTTTGAGCTTAAAATGGTTTAGGTAAATTTTAAATTTTAAATTGATTTAAAAGCTGAAATTTTGTTTGGAAAAGTGCTGTACTAAAACAACGATAACTTGAGATTTATAACTTCGAATGAGTTCAATGATTTTTCATATTAAAGAGCTTTCAGTAAGCTATAAATTTTCTTTTACCACTTAAAAGATTTTTCTTTTTACTGAGTCTAAAATGGGTTTGAATGTGGATAGGTGGTTCTGCCCTATTACAAAATTCTCTAAGATTTAAGTTGAAAGTAAATTTAACATAATTTTCAAACCATAAATCCGATTTTGATAATCTTTATATTTCTGGAAAGATTAGACTGAGTAGAACAAATTCATTTTATAAAAAATTCAGATTTGATTGTTTGCTGGGTCAAAACATGTCTTCTTTACAGCAGGTCTGAAATGAAATTGACCTATTTCCCTTAATAATTAAATGTAGCTGTAACGACCGTGATTTTTGAATTACTGTCGGAGCAAATATATTAAATAGAAATTTTATTTTATTAAAATTTGAAAAAAAAAATATGTTGCAAAGTCAGTGTATGGTGCACGTTATAAATGACTTACTTATAGCCTTCACGTGCACATGAGGAATGGTCTATTAAAAATCAAAGTTGTGCTACACTCTTCACATTTTGGCCTTCACGTGAGTATTGGTTCATTTTATACAAATAGCACAAATCTAAATATTAAACAAGGGTGGAACGTATTTTGTAGGCTGTCACGCACAAATTGTGTAAGCATTAATAATATAGCCAATGTGAACACTTTGCCTTGCGGTGAACAGGGTTTTAAAAAGCAAGTGTTGAACTTACAGCTATCATATTTTTTTTATATGCTAGCCGGTCCTTGTTTCTTTACATAGGCATATACGCCTTAAATGCTTTGTACCATATGAAGGCCAGCACACATTCTTCCATTGACTAGTTAAAAAAAATGAGAAAAGAAAAGTAAACATATTTCTTCAACTTTCGTTTCGATTTTTCCTTGAAGCTCTGCATAAAGCTTTTAATGGCAGACAAATATTTGCTCTCTGTTGAATTCTTGTTGCTAACTGACTTCGGAGGCGAAATGAAGGTGAGTTCAAAACTCACAAATTCTAATTTATTCATCATCTCAATTTTGTGCAAATATATCGAGTTCCCAATACAATTGTGATTATTGCACTGTTGTATCAAGTATTGCACACATCATTTCCATTTATAATTCCAGTTCAACTGATTTGATGCACATATTTTTACTGCATCTGGGAAACAAGCAGCTTCCAGATCCATGTATTTTCAAGATTTGAATCACAATTATCTAATTTAATAACTTCTGAAATTCTATATTCCGGTGCCAATATACTTGAATGGTTAAGGTCAATTCCCTGGACATCATTTTCAGCAGTGTCATTTTCAAAAATATTATTAACATTCCTGATAGTAGAAAGTATGTGCATATAATTTGTTAGCAAAATAGTTATTATTTTGTACGCATGTGAAGATTGCCTGACCACAATATATGCGTGAAGAAGTTCATGCGTGCATATACCCTCCTACTCGTGTGTTGCGTTGCATGCATTTTAGTATGTGTATTATTTGCATACATATTGAAGATGCCTGATCACATTTTCCCTTTCTCAAGCATTCAAGTGTTGCCTAGCATTTATACGTGCCTGTGAACAACACGTTTTGAAAGAAATGGGTCACTTTGTTGTACATTTTCTTGCGTACAAAAGTATGTCCAAACAGTAGTTAACAAAGATTTCGTGCGTGTGCATATATTGCATGAATTTAGGGTGCACGAAAGTTGTTTCTTTTGCATGGTTTCACTGTGTACATGTAACATTAGGTGCACTTGTTTTAGATTGCAAAATGCGTGCACGAGGAAGTCATAAAATAATGCCATAATGCATGTACATTGAGTTAAATTCAAACTTCATTATTTGTGTGAAATGAACTAGGGTCAGACCATCACATTATGTGCCTACATGCAAGTTGTAGACCATATTTCATTTGTATTCGTATTATAAGGTAGCGTACGTGCATTTGTTAATTCATGCGTACATATAGTATGGTCAGGTGGCTGCAAGTATTTTGAGTGTCCAGGTCACCTAGTACATTCATGTGTGTAAAAAAGTATGAAGTTGCATTCTTTTAAATTGCCTGAGTCATTAAGTGGCGTGCCTGATCATTTGGTATATTGAGTAAGTTAGTTTATATCATGTTTTAAATATGGCGTGTATAATGTATACGTGTATTCTACAGATTATAGTTCAGGTCATTTTTATATTTTGACAATTTCATTTTGTGCATACTTTGTTTAATTCGTGCATGTATATTATAGTGCACGTGTAAATTGAGACAGTGCAATATTTTGTTGAGTATGTAGTAGCGCAGTTTACTGCATTAATTTATTTTTGAACCGGTGTTACATTTTAAAACGTAATTTGCGCCATTATTTTTATAACGGAAATCTTTACGCCGGTATTATATTTTTGAAGCGTATTGTTTTGATGACATTTTTGATGAATAAATATTACTGTTGTTTTGACTTCGGTAACCGTCAATTTTAAAGTGAATTTTCAAGCGGTTATCCCGTAACGCTGATTTGATATCCATTTTTATGGTGTTTTATGAAGCGCAATTTCTTCGTCGAAATTGCTATAGATGATACTGTTTTAATCACGTGTTTTAAAAATCGTTTTAAAAAAAAATGGTTTTAAAATTTTTACAGTTTGCGCTTTCAAAAGAATGAGGAAGTGATTTAAACGCTTCAGCAAAATTGAGGACTATGAACCCTTACTTTTACTGATTCGCTTAATTCCGGACTTGTCCGTTTGAGAACGTAAAATGTTATTTATATAAAATACACAATTGTGCACTTTCAAGGAAACGATGAAGAGATTTAAACGATTTAGCAAAAGTGCTGAGTATGGAACCATACTTTTACTATTTCGGTTAATTCCGGACTCGTTAATTGAAATATTTGCTGTTTGATGATTCTGATGATTTTGTTGGGCTTTCGAGCCACTCTGTTGGACCTTCGGGTCATCTGATGGACCTTCGGGTCAATTACCAGCTGTAACGACCCGATATTTTGGACCATTCGCATCCATTATAAGTGTATAGGTAGACACTCATGCCGGAGTTGAATTGCTCAAAATACCGCGTTGTTAATTTAAAATTTGGCAAAACTGAACATATACAGTAAATAAATAATCACAGATCACAGACACAGAGTAATAAGTGCAGCGGAAATAAAAGAAATAGTAGTTCATGAAGCTACTATATAAATGTATAAGATACATTAGAGTTTACAACAGAAGAATAATACGATACATCAGAGTTAAACCAGATACAACGGAAGAGTAATATGATACATCAGATACAAATCAGAATACATCACTGGAATCATCGAATACTGGAAGCAGAATAGATGGCTGGATCTTCAAGCAAAGCTCCAACTCCAAAGGTGAGTCTCGAATACTGGTACACTCAGTCTGACCCGAGCGTAAAGCAAAACACAAAACACTCGAGTCAGGATTAACATTCTTATATTAATAAATCCAACTCAAGTGAAATAGCAATTGAAATACGAGTAACTCAAAGGATGTTTGGAATAACCATCCTTTAAGGATCCGTTAAACTATCTACTAGGTAGTAATATACGCTAAGTAGATAATGTCTACCAGTAATATAAAGATATCAAAATAGTGTTAAGTCATGGCCCATTCCACCCTTAACACATTTTTATTCCCAAAAGCATATACAAGACCGTAGTTTCCCCAACACCGGAAGTCACCATAGGGCAATCCATATACTAAAGGTAAAAAAACAAATTCGTAGTGGTCGCGTATACAGAATACAAGTATGACAAGGCACATGAGGCAATACCCAAGGTAGTGATACTACCGTTTGCCTGATCCGGACTGGTGAGAACGCAACGCCGCAGCGCCCGCAACACCGTGAAACAACACTCCCAAAATCAAGGGTGCACCAATCGACAACAAGTAATGAGTAGTTCGAAGAAGTGTGTCCACTTGAGGTAGCTAATCCTCCATTGGCCCGGCACGGCTCCTGTTTTAGTCATTTCCAATTTGACACAAGTGTCAAGGCTATCCATTATCGTTCTCTTTCTTCAGTCATCACGAACATCATTCCAACCACTTCATTCTGGATCAACACTCCGCGAATGTTAGTTATTAAAGTGGTTTTCGGTATCGACAGAGAGTATGTCCATATCCGATCCCGGTCTCTTTAATAACTTCCGTAATTATTACACCGATTGGTCGTTTAATATATTTCAAAACCAAATCAATTTCAATTCAATTAGAATTCGTAAATCAACATTTCATTTGTCTTTCTAAACCAATTTCCAATATTTACGTTTCAAAACTTCCAAATGCACAATTTCAAAATCTTATAATTCAATTTCAATTTTTATTTAAAACAATTCAAATATTGATTCAAATTCGTATATAAGTTTCATTCCGAAATCATTTAAATTAATTTAACATTCAAACCAATTTAAATCCATTTATCAATTTCATTCAATGTTCGTTAAGTAAATTTTCATTTAAACAATTTCTGTTTAATTTCCAATTCATTAAATCCATTATTTAAATTCAACTTCCTTATTTCAAAACTTACAATTTGAATTAAATTAAATTCATCAAATCAAATCCTTTAATTTTCAAGTCTTACATTAATTTCAATAAATCACATTTTATTTCTTGTTAAAGAAATTCAATTTCACTTATTTACTTACTTAAATAATTTTCCAAAACTTAATTAATAAAGAAACTCAATTTCAATTATTTACGAAGTAAAATTCACTTATTCAAAAATTCAATTTAATTTAATCATTAAATAATTCAATCTTATTTAATTATTAAATAATTTGAAACTTAATTATTAAATAATTTCAAAGTTTAATAATTTCAAACTTAATTATAATTTCAAACTTAATTATTAAGTCATTTCAAACTTAAATTCAATCATTTCTCAAATTAAACAACATTCTTTTATCAATTACATTGTTAATATTTTGTTTCAGATTATTAAATATTAACATTTTCCTTTCATAAAAATTCAAATTTCAACTTCATTTCAAAACCATATTATTTATTCAAATAAAATCTTCGTTTTATTTTAAATCAAATTATTGACCAATCGGGTTTTATTTAGTTTCCTATCCTAGGTCAAAGTTCAATTTGGGTATTTATCATTTCAACCCGATTCCAATTCAATTCAAGATCAAAGCATAGTAAAGGGAACTTGTAGTGTGATAACTGGGATGGTGTCAAAGTAAATAAACAAGCAATAACAACAATCAATAACAATCCAATAATCAATTCAAATAATCCCGAATAACCGTATTAATTCGCATTGTTATTTGTACGAATTAATATAATTATTTCTAGAATCTACACTATCATTTCATGTAGATTAAAGATTATTACATTACGGTTTTCACTTGTCATTCAATTTCAATTTTTACACTACAACAATTAATCCAATATTCGTTCAACGGTTCAAAGTGTAATTATCACTATTCTACATGTCAATTAATTTAACAATTAAAAGGGGTCATATTCAAGTAATCAAATTCAACATATATGTCGATTTAAATTTCAATTATCCTACGTCAAATTTACTTGCATAATATTTATCACTTTATACATTTCAATTTTAACGTCCAATTGTAAACATCAAACAATCAATCATTTAACAACCAAACTGGATTATCAATTTCATATATAACAGATAATGGTGTCAGATGTCATAGGTGAACTGATACAGGTGATAACAGTGTAAATATCTAACAGCAGCATATTTCAATTGTCGTTTCAATTGAAATCAAATTTAATAAATAAAAGAACGTTAATCGTGAGTGAGTGCTCACCTTTCGAGGCTAGAGAGATTTGTCACCGAAATGAGCTACGAATTCAAGCTCGAGTTTCCAAAGGAAAGTAAGACTTGTACGAATTGGACGACAAAGCGGGTAGATAGGATCGATGAAATAGATCAGAATCTGGATCGATGAAGATAATTGGTATAAGCGAACTTGTATATAAATATGAATAACTATATTTATAAAACCATATTCGAAATTTAAACACATATTAAATAATATATACATATATTTAAAATTTTAAAAATCATATCATAAAGTCAATATCAACGTACATACCATATATATATAACAAAAGTATAAACTAAAATACATCATTGACATCCTATAACCAAGTATGCAAATATATATATATACTATTATATAAGTATATATTTGAACCATAACAACTGTTATAAAGCTTACCTATTCTATTCTCTATAAATTACAGAACCGGTCACTATATTATATATACTCTAGAACCAAGGCAAGATAAAACTTCACATATATATATGGACTTAGATAGTTATGTATATTTAATCAAATCAGGGAATGAACAACAAATCTCTCCCTTCTTTTTCCAAAGTGTAAGAATATAAATGAACTGGCATATAGTATGTGTCATATATTGAAAGTTTAGAGGTACAGTTATACATATATAGATTTAAACACCCAACCTATAGGCATGTAAATTAGACATGCGCAGCTACTATAAATAATATACTTACAATACAGAATACCCTGTTATATCTCAAAGTAAACAGATAACTACCAATATAAAAAAAAAGTCGTATACAATAACACTTAGCATAATTTAATTATACTCTGTTTTAACTTACTTTACACACATATAATCACAAGTTCGTCAAAGCTTATATAACATATAAACTTAAAGATTTAACCCATTTCTAAAGATCTAACCACGAATATAAATATGCTGTAAATACAATAATATGTATAATATGTAGCTTTAAATATAACAACCTGTACAAATATACTAACCTGCATAAGCTACTAAAAAAATATATAACTGTTTCAAAAGTACCGCATGAATTAAGTAAATACTTTGACATATTAATATAACTCCTAACATCTACTAACAAAATACGTGTGCAGGTTGTCCCTTTATCATACATTAATATATAAAACATGAAGGCTTGAGACAGATTTGTATCCAACTTGTATAAATTTATAAGTATATAAACAAATCATATATATTAGAATTATATACATATATATACCTATATATATGAAGAGGTGGCCAGATCTGGAGGCGCCGCAGTAGTGTTGGAAGGCAAGAGAGACGGGAGGTAGGGGTGGATGTGTTAGGTGATGCGGCGTCGGAGTTTGCGAACGGAGGAGGAGGGAACAGGGTGGTTGCGAGGCTTAAGGCGCGGCTGGTTTGATGGGTTATAGGGTCGGCATGGGTCTCTGCGTGTGTGGAGGGTGATGGAAGTGGCGGTTGTTGTGGTCGTGCTTGGCTCGGCAAGGCGGAAGGGAAGGTGAGGTGGGGCCCGATTTCGCGGCGGAAGTATGGGGAAGTTGCCGAGGTCTGGGAAGATATTTTCTCGGTTGGAGTTTGAGACAGGCGGTGAGAGGGGAGCAAGTGGTGGAAGGAAGCTCGGCTACATGCTGAGCTTGACGTGTTGGGAAAAGAAACAATATATACATGCTGTTGGTTTTTTTTTAAAGCTTCGGCCAAAAACTTGAAGGAAGTGGAAAAGAAGAGGAAGAGAAACGAAGATATGGCAGGGACGCGAACAAGATGAGCAACCATATCTATTAATTACATTTTTCTTTGAACCGATGAAATATGAAAGATCAAAGGTTGTTTTGAAAATAGTGAAAGCCAATAGTCATATTTACGGAGTTATAAATGATAAATGACTATACAGTTCACGTAGATAAACCCATGATCACAACTAAACCAAAAAGGCACGAAACCGGTATCGATATGGTCCGACGTTTTACAGATTCCGCCGCTTACCGAGAACCGAAATACCAACTGAATATACCGTAGAGATCAGTATGATGAGACGATCAAAATGGTATACGGATATTAGTGGTTTGATTGAATTATAAAAATTCGAATTTTCTACTAGCGGAAAATGCAAGAAAAACACTGAAAAATAAGATCGACGGAGCCAAAGACGTCCGAATTTGGAAAAACGACAAACTGACATCTTGCTCAGAAGATGGTTTAGAATTTTTCTATGTAAAAATATTAGGTTTCGGAAACATTTTATTTTCATTGCTTTTTAACTGATTAAATTGAAGTAAATCTACGCGCGAAATAAATTTTCATATTTTCGGACAAAAATTTACCAGTTGCTATGTTTAACTAGACGCATTCCAAATATCAAAGTTTTATTTCAAAATTTTATCGTTTAAAATTTCGCAAAATTTCAACTAATTACGTTATTAAAACAGTTGAAATTTACGGGTCGTTACACTCTCCCCCACTCAAAACTTTTCGTCCCCGAAAAGGAACGAGGTAGGAGAATAGAAACAACCAGAAAAACACAGATTTGAAATACAAAATAACAATAAATTTAAACCATATAAATTTCAAATTTAAATTAATTGATATTCAATAATTGATTTAATCCATTTGATTTCACTAAAATCAATCTCAGCTATTTCTAAATTCATTATCTTACTATCCAATTATCTTGGATTTACAATTTCTAAAACCATAAATTTGAATAGTCTTTTATTTTAATCGTAATTTTTCAGCAATTTTAAATTCTTCTTTATTCCAGATTACTGTTAAATTTATTCTACTTAATATATCTACTCACGTATATTTAACCCATATAAATTAATTTAAAACATAAAAGTTTCGATTTAAATTAATTTACATCTATTAATTTCTTTTAAATTCAAGGTATTTTCATATGTTGATCAAATTTCAATTTTATTAATTCTTTGAAAACAAATTTATTAATTCTTTCAAAACAAATTTATTTCATTATTAACTGAGTTTATTTATTATCCTATCTAACTCTATTAACATCTTTATAATCAAAATTTAGTGTATAACATTTATTATAAACACTCAAATTTTATTTATAAATTCAATTTATCTTATATATTATCCAATTACATATTCAACTTCTGAATGATTTAGGTAAGTTGTATTAGAATGCAGTTGAACAATATACAAATAAAATTTTCCCAATTCAATTATTCAAGTTTAAATGTTTATTCCAAAATTTGGTTTTATTTATAATTAAAATCATCCTTTTACAAAATTTAAGAATTAGATTTCCGATTAACTTTAAACAATTTAGAGATATATATAATATATTTATATCAAATCAAATTAAATTTTAAAATAAGATACCCATATATATATAAATCAAATTATATTGAAGAAATTCAAATCAAAATATTTTTTCAAAACAAAACCGTAGCAAAGCTGCAGAATAGTATCTCCACTTCGAAACTCGAAAATGAATGTCGATGATGCGGCCGCCATCACCGAAATTATTTTCCAGCGACAAAGAGAAGAGCACTGATTTCAACATTTAAAAAAAAATTCTTTGAAAACGATTTCTATTCGAAAATACTTTCAATAATATATACTTTAAAATTTTAAAAACCAAAGTTCAAAATCACCGGAAACTAATAAATTCTCAAATTTCTGAATTAAATTCATTTCAAATTCCAATCAACTTATAACCAAGTTTATAAATTCATTTATTTATATTGTGCAATAGTCAATGGTTTACAAAACAATAAATGAAAATCAAGTATTATTATTTCAGACAACAAATTCATTAACAATTTAATTTCAGAAAATTTATATTTATATATGATATAATCATACAAAACTTTTATTTTATTTATCAATTTTGAAAACGATATTGTGTCAGTTTGCTCTGTTAAAGTGTTTTGGAAATCCTATCGATAACGTTGATCAGACGAATCGATCAAAAACCCAAATCAACATCAACAACTCAAACAACACAATAAAACATTTAATATTAATTTACAAATACATTTCTTTGCTTGACGATACAGGAATGAATATTCAAAATAAGGATAGGGTTTCAATTTGATGGACTCAAATCAAAGAGAAATTTGATTCGAAGATAAGTTCGAAACAAGATATGATGATTAATAGCAAAGTAGGAAGATTGATAAGTTTATATAAATCGCGGGCAATCTTAACCGGGTCAACCGTGACTTCAAGGATAAGATCGATGTGGAATTCCGAGGTAAATCGACATTCGATCTCAAGAAATAGAATTCAGGTATAGCAGGAGATAGATAGCATTATAAACCAAGGATACAGAAATCTCCAGTAAATCAATGCCTATTGTAAAGGAGTTTCACCCCTTTACAAATAATTCGAATATTGGCGAGACCGCCAAGTTATTATAGGGATCATTCGAAGTGGAGTTATTGGATACTCCGAAATTGAAAGAAGACGAATAGTGAGGGACACGAAGGAATTTTGAAACCGCAGGGAACGTTCCAAAATCCAAAGGAATCGAGTCAAAAGGAAGAGATTGAAACTCGAATGAGAGTAATTCTGTAAATACATTTACCTTATATGTTAAGTTTTGCCTAGAGCTACCAAAGCTCTGATACCAACTGTAACGACCCGATATTTTGGACCATTCGCATCCATTATAAGTGTATAGGTAGACACTCATGCCGGAGTTGAATTGCTCAAAATACCGCGTTGTTAATTTAAAATTTGGCAAAACTGAACATATACAGTAAATAAATAATCACAGATCACAGACACAGAGTAATAAGTGCAGCGGAAATAAAAGAAATAGTAGTTCATGAAGCTACTATATAAATTTATAAGATACATTAGAGTTTACAACAGAAGAGTAATACGATACATCAGAGTTAAACCAGATACAACGGAAGAGTAATATGATACATCAGATACAAATCAGAATACATCACTGGAATCATCGAATACTGGAAGCAGAATAGATGGCTGGATCTTCAAGCAAAGCTCCAACTCCAAAGGTGAGTCTCGAATACTGGTACACTCAGTCTGACACGAGCGTAAAGCAAAACACAAAACACTCGAGTCAGGATTAACATTCTTATATTAATAAATCTAACTCAAGTGAAATAGCAATTGAAATACGAGTAACTCAAAGGATGTTTGGAATAACCATCCTTTAAGGATCCGTTAAACTATCTACTAGGTAGTAATATACGCTAAGTAGATAATGTCTATCAGTAATATAAAGATATCAAAATAGTGTTAAGTCATGACCCATTCCACCCTTAACACATTTTTATTCCCAAAAGCATATATAAGACCGTAGTTTCCCCAAAACCGGAAGTCACCAGAGGGCAATCCATATACTAAAGGTACAAAACAAATTCGTAGTGGTCGCGTATACAGAATACAAGTATGACAAGGCACATGAGGCAATACCTAAGGTAGTGATACTACCGTTTGCCTGATCCGGACTGGTGAGAACGCAACGCCGCAGCGCCCGCAACACCGTGAAACAACACTCCCAAAATCAAGGGTGCACCAATCGACAACAAGTAATGAGTAGTTCGAAGAAGTGTGTCCACTTGAGGTAGCTAATCCTCCATTGGCCCGACACGGCTCCTGTTTTAGTCATTTCCAATTTGATACAAGTGTCAAGGCTATCCATTATCGTTCTCTTTCTTCAGTCATCACGAGCATCATTCCAACCACTTCATTCTGGACCAACACTCCGCGAATGTTAGTTATTAAAGTGGTTTTCGGTATCGATAGAGAGTATGTCCATATCTGATCCTGGTCTCTTTAATAACTTCCGTAATTATTACACCGATTGGTCGTTTAATATATTTCAAAACGAAATCAATTTCAATTCAATTAGAATTCGTAAATCAACATTTCATTTGTCTTTCTAAACCAATTTCCAATATTTACGTTTCAAAACTTCCAAATTCACAATTTCAAAATCTTATAATTCAATTTCAATTTCTATTTAAAACAATTCAAATATTGATTCAAATTCGTATATAAGTTTCATTCCGAAATCATTTAAATTAATTTAACATTCAAACCAATTTAAATCCATTTATCAATTTCATTCAATGTTCGTTAAGTAAATTTTCATTTAAACAATTTCTGTTTAATTTCCAATTCATTAAATCCATTATTTAAATTCAACTTCCTTATTTCAAAACTTACAATTTGAATTAAATTAAATTCATCAAATCAAATCCTTTAATTTTCAAGTCTTACATTAATTTCAATAAATCACATTTTATTTCTTGTTAAAGAAATTCAATTTCACTTATTTACTTACTTAAATAATTTTCCAAAACTTAATTAATAAAGAAACTCAATTTCAATTATTTACGAAGTAAAATTCACTTATTCAAAAATTCAATTTAATTTAATCATTAAATAATTCAATCTTATTTAATTATTAAATAATTTGAAACTTAATTATTAAATAATTTCAAAGTTTAATAATTTCAAACTTAATTATAATTTCAAACTTAATTATTAAGTCATTTCAAACTTAAATTCAATCATTTCTCAAATTAAACAACATTCTTTTATCAATTACATTGTTAATATTTTGTTTCAGATTATTAAATATTAACATTTTCCTTTCATAAAAATTCAAATTTCAACTTCATTTCAAAACCATATTATTTATTCAAATAAAATCTTCGTTTTATTTTAAATCAAATTATTGACCAATCGGGTTTTATTTAATTTCCTATCCTAGGTCAAAGTTCAATTTGGGTATTTATCATTTCAACCCGATTCCAATTCAATTCACGATCAAAGCATAGTAAAGGGAACTTGTAGTGTGATAACTGGGATGGTGTCAAAGTAAATAAACAAGCAATAACAACAATCAATAACAATCCAATAATCAATTCAAATAATCCCGAATAACCGTATTAATTCGCATTGTTATTTGTACGAATTAATATAATTATTTCTAGAATCTACACTATCATTTCATGTAGATTAAAGATTATTACATTACGGTTTTCACTTGTCATTCAATTTCAATTTTTACACTACAACAATTAATCCAATATTCGTTCAACGGTTCAAAGTGTAATTATCACTATTCTACATGTCAATTAATTTAACAATTAAAAGGGGTCATATTCAAGTAATCAAATTCAACATATATGTCGATTTAAATTTCAATTATCCTACGTCAAATTTACTTGCATAATATTTATCACTTTATACATTTCAATTTTAACGTCCAATTGTAAACATCAAACAATCAATCATTTAACAACCAAACTGGATTATCAATTTCATATATAACAGATAATGGTGTCAGATGTCATAGGTGAACTGATACAGGTGATAACAGTGTAAATATCTAACAACAACATATTTCAATTGTCGTTTCAATTGAAATCAAATTTAATAAATAAAAGAACGTTAATCGTGAGTGAGTGCTCACCTTTCGAGGCTAGAGAGATTTGTCACCGAAATGAGCTATGAATTCAAGCTCGAGTTTCCAAAGGAACGTAAGACTTGTACGAATTGGACGACAAAGCAGGTAGATAGGATCGATGAAATAGATCAGAATCTGGATCGATGAAGATAATTGGTATAAGCGAACTTGTATATAAATATGAATAACTATATTTATAAAACAATATTCAAAATTTAAACACATATTAAATAATATATACATATATTTAAAATTTTAAAAATCATATCATAAAGTCAATATCAACATACATACCATATATATATAACAAAAGTATAAACTAAAATACATCATTGACATCCTATAACCAAGTATGCAAATATATATATATACTATTATATAAGTATATATTTGAACCATAACAACTGTTATAAAGCTTACCTATTCTATTCTCTATAAATTACAGAACCGGTCACTATATTATACATACTCTAGAACCAAGGCAAGATAAAACTTTACATATATATATGGACTTAGATAGTTATGTATATTTAATCAAATCAGGGAATGAACAACAAATCTCTCCCTTCTTTTTCCAAAGTGTAAGAATATAAATGAACTGGCATATAGTATGTGTCATATATTGAAAGTTTAGAGGTACAGTTATACATATATAGATTTAAACACCCAACCTATAGGCATGTAAATTAGACATGCGCAGCTACTATAAATAATATACTTACAATACAGAATACCCTGTTATATCTCAAAGCAAACAGATAACTACCAATATAAAAAAAAGTCGTATACAATAACACTTAGCATAATTTAATTATACTCTATTTTAACTTACTTTACACACATATAATCACAAGTTCGTCAAAGCTTATATAACATATAAACTTAAAGATCTAACCCATTTCTAAAGATCTAACCACGAATATAAATATGCTGTAAATACAATAATATGTATAATATGTAGCTTTAAATATAACAACCTGTACAAATATACTAACCTGCATAAGCTACTAAATAAAATATATAACTGTTTCAAAAGTACCGCATGAATTAAGTAAATACTTTGACATATTAATATAACTCCTAACATCTACTAACAAAATACGTGTGCAGGTTGTCCCTTTATCATACATTGATATATAAAACATGAAGGCTTGAGACAGATTTGTATCCAACTTGTATAAATTTATAAGTATATAAACAAATCATATATATTAGAATTATATACATATATATACCTATATATATGAAGAGGTGGCCAGATCTGGAGGCGCCGCAGTAGTGGTGGAAGGCAAGAGAGAGGGGAGGTAGGGGTGGATGTGTTAGGTGATGCGGCGTCGGAGTTTGCGAATGGAGGAGGAGGGAACAAGGTGGTTGCGAGGCTTAAGGCGCGGCTGGTTTGATGGGTTATAGGGTCGGCATGGGTCTCTACGTGTGTGGAGGGTGATGGAAGTGGCGGTTGTTGTGGTCGTGCTTGGCTCGGCAAGGCGGAAGGGAAGGTGAGGTGGGGCCCGATTTCGTGGCGGAAGTATGGGGAAGTTGCCGAGGTCTGGGAAGATATTTGCTCGGTTGGAGTTTGAGACAGGCGGTGAGAGGGGAGCAAGTGGTGGAAGGAAGCTCGGCTACATGCTGAGCTTGACGTGTTGGGAAAAGAAACAATATATACATGCTGTTGGTTTTCTTTTTTTTTCTTTTTTTTAAAGCTTCAGCCAAAAACTTGAAGGAAGTGGAAAAGAAGAGGAAGAGAAACGAAGATATGGCAGGGACGTGAATAAGATGAGCAACCGTATCTATTAATTACATTTTTCTTTGAACCGATGAAATATGAAAGATCAAAGATTGTTTTGAAAATAGTGAAAGCCAATAGTCATATTTACGGAGTTATAAATGATAAATGACTATACAGTTCATGTAGATAAACCCATGATCATAACTAAACCAAAAAGGCACGAAACCGGTATCGATATGGTCCGACGTTTTACAGATTCCGCCGCTTACCGGGAACCGAAATACACAAATGAATATACCGTAGAGATCAGCACGATGAGACGATCAAAATGGTATACGGATATTAGTGGTTTGATTGAATTATAAAAATTCGAATTTTCTACTAGCGGAAAATGCAAGAAAAACACTGAAAAATAAGATCGACGGAGCCAAAGACGTCCGAATTTGGAAAAACGACAAACTGACATCTTGCTCAGAAGATGTTTTAGAATTTTTCTATGTAAAAATATTAGGTTTCGGAAACATTTTATTTTCATCGCTTTTTAACTGATTAAATTGAAGTAAATTTACGCACGAAATAAATTTTCATATTTTCGGACAAAAATTTACCAGTTGCTATGTTTAACTAGACGCATTCCAAATATCAAAGTTTTATTTCAAAATTTTATCGTTTAAAATTTCGCAAAATTTCAACTAATTATGTTATTAAAACAGTTGAAATTTACGGGTCGTTACACCAGTACTAGACATTCAGGTCACTCTGCGGACCTTCGGGTCAACTGATGGGCGCCAAAAATTTATAATACTTGGTAGGCTTCGGCCATCTGAGATGCACGTGCGGCGTAGCTAAAACTCGCTATCTGCTGCGATCGATCCACCTTTATGTTGATTTTCTAGTTATCTTATTTTGATTTCTAGATTTTATGACTTCTGATTTGTCTAGTTATCTTAATTGATTTCTAGATTTTTGCGTACTGCTGTTTTGAATTCAATTGAGAATTTGGAAGTTGATTTTGATGATGTTTAATGGGATTTCTTCCTTTAAACTATGTTGATTACTATGTTGTATAGTCTCACCCGAGATTATAACTTTGTGTATAGTCTCACCCAAGATTATAACTTTGTGTATAGTCTCATCCGAGATTATAATTCTATGTATAGTCTCATCCGAGATTATAAATTTGTGTATTGCTGTTTTGAACTCAATTGAGTATTTAAAAGCTGATTTTGATGGAGTTTAAATTGAGATTTCTTTATTTGATCTATGTTGATTATCTATGTTGCATTATCTCATTCGAGGTTATGATTAATTGTTTAAGTGTTGTTTATCATACACTTATTTCTAAAGTTTAAATTAGACTGATCCTTTTATTATTTTCTTTTAAATAATACTCGGGTCAGACCGAGTTATTTCAGGATAGTCGCTATCTCTGACTTTGTTGCCGCTTCAGCTTTTGGGATTTCACTCCATCTTTTATCTAGTCTTCAAGGTGTACTTTTGGTGTATTGACTATCGTCTCATGTATGTATTGATGTCTTTGTATATGCACATTGGGTTCTTGTGAACTACCGATTGTTGTAGCATGTATCCAGACTTGTCTTCCGCTATAGATATCTGATATTTCTGTTCTGATGTGATTATGCTATAAGTGTTGTTGTTATTATGAGTGGTTCTGGATTTTTCTTTAGCCACCGTAGTTTCGTTTTAGATTTGGATTGAATTTATATCTTTAGGAGTAATTTGCACAACTCCTATCGATGTAAGCAATACTCGTCCAAGGCATAACTTACGGATGGTCGCTTCTAACAAGCCTTATTCTTCACAATAGTAGACGTTATTCCTTATAATAACCTTTGTTATTGTGAGCATAGAGGTGGGGCGTCACAGCTTGGTATTAGAGCTGAGGTTCAGAACAAGTTATAATAAACACGGAACAGAAGTAGAATGGAACATGTGTTACAACTATTCGAGGGTTTTATTCATGCCTTTCGAATCTATTCCTACATTGTTCTTAAATCTTTATCCTCTTTAACATATTAGAGTATGTCTAGGGATAAATTTTATATCCCCATAGTATTCCATTTGTTGAATTCTTTATCAATCTTGTTCGTAGTTTCCTTGAGTTAAAACAAAGAAAGCCCTTTGTTTCTGATTGTCCTACTGCTCCTAAGGGTTTCAAATCCGGGAAGCTTAATGTTTCTTAAGCTTCTGATGATTCTTTTAAGCCCAAAGGTATCACTCCTTCTGTTTGGAAGGTTTTATTTTATTTCATTGTCGTTCTATTAGAGTTCTTTTCGATACGGGTGCATCACATTCGTTTGTGTCGGAGGAGCATGTAGTTGTTATTCCTTTAGATGTTGTTAGTCTTTGCGACCCTTTGAGGATTGTAAATCCTATTGGTAGATCCGCTACTCTTGGTTCGTGTGTGTTGGTGTTGAGATTATTCTTTGTAGTTTCTCCTTTCTTGTGAATCTGCATGTCATGGATCATATTGGTTCTGATATGATTTTGGATATGGATTGGCTCGTCTGTTATGAAGTTCAATCCTATGTCCCGAAAGAACTTTATATCTTAAGCATCCCGATGCTATCGAGCGGTTATCTATTGTATTTCGAAGCATGGATCGTACTTCGAATGCTCTCATTTCTTCCTTCGAATCGGAGGATGCCATTGATAATATTCCGGTTGTTTGTGATTTTTCTGTTGTCTTTGAGCTATTTTGAGAGTGCCGTCGAATAGGGCAATTGAATTCCGTATTGATCTTATCTCTGGTGCTCATCCTTTCAGTCGTCCTCCCACGAGGATGTCTGCTAAGGAAAATGAGGAACTCAAGCAATAATTATCTAAATGGGAAGCCAAACAATTTATTCGTTCTAGCTCTTTTCCCAACTCGATCTTGCTACCGGCTTCCGTCAGTTACGAGTTGCGGAAGCTAGTATTCCACTTACCGCATTCCGCACTCATTATGATTCTTATGAATGACTTATTGTGTCATTCAGTTTGCCCAGCTTATTTCATCCATTTTTATGAATCGAGTATTCTACGAATATCTCGATGACTCCATTTGTGTATTTATTGATTTTGGATGAAAACAGCAATTTAAAAATTTTGCAAATCTTTTTCATAAGATTTATTCACAAGTATAATTGGATTTGTGTTTATCTTATAGAGGGTGATTTTGTGATTGTATTGCCCATTGAGTGCTTTAAGAATTCTGGTCGATGCGCTTGATCAACGTTATCGATAGGAATCTCCTAAACGCTTTGATGAGACAATTTGACACAATAAATTGACCTATATAAAGTAAATTTTTCTAGAAAATAATTTCATAAAAATAATTGTAATTTTGGAAGTTTTACCTTTTCAGGAAAGAAGATTGTTTGAAACTCTTTTCTGATGCTCCTATCTTAGTGGTTCCCAAAGGGAATCATGATCTGGTTGTTTATACTGATGCTAGTGGTTTTGGACTCGGTGTTGTTCTCATGCAAAAAGATAGAGTAGTTTCCTATGCTTCTAGACAACTAAAGCCTAACGAGATTCGTTATGCTACCCATGATTTGGAAGTAACCGCCATAGTCTTTGCTTTAAAGATTTGGCGACATTATTTATTGGGCGAGTGTTTTATTCTCTTCACTGATCACAAATCTCTGAAGTATTTATTTACTCAGAAAGAGCTTAATATGAGGCAACAGCGTTGGCTTGAATTTCTTGCTTCATATGATTTCGATATTCAGTATACCCCTGGTAAGGGTAATAGAGTTGCTGATGCGCGTAGTCGCAAGCAGCAGGTTGTTGTTTCCATGATGCTAGCAGAGTGGAATATTTTGGAAGCTTTATCTCTTTGTGATATTAGAGACTGTCCTTTAGTTTCTGATTCTCCCGTGCTTTTATTTAGCATGGAAACTCGTCCTAGTTTATTGGATTGTGTTGCCGATGCCTAGAAACAAGATCCATATATCTCTTATCTTATTCAGAGTTGTAAATCAGAATCCCGAAGTGTAGATCTAAAGGATTTCGATATTGATGTTCATGGTTGTGTTCGGAAGAAGGGAAGGTTTATCATGCCTAGTGTTCCTAATCTTAGAAATGATATTCCATTATGGAAATAGGATCATATTTCTATAGACTTCATTGATGGTCTACCTCGTTCGAGGTTGGGCTATTCTAGTATTTGGGTGAGTGTTGAACGATTGACCAAATTAGCCCATTTTATTCCTATCAAGTCCAATGGGACTGCTTCTTGATTTTGGAGATAGTTGGGAAGACCACTTGTCTCTTGTTGGATTCTCTTATAACAACAGTTTTCAATCAAGTATCGGTATGGCTCCTTTCAAATCCCTTTACGGAAGGCCGTGTCGATCACCATCTTGTTGGGTGGAATCGGGGGAAAAGTTAGTTCTCGGCCTCGATTATATTCTTGAATCTTCTGAGAAGATTGATTTTATTAGACAGAAAATGAAAGAGGCTCAGAATAGGCAGTAATCTTATGCCGATCATCGTAGGAAGCCTTTGGAATTTCCTGTTGGCGATCTTGTATTCATTCGTGTTTCCCTGATGAAGGGTGTGGTGCGTTTTAGTAGCTCCGGGAAATTAACTCCTCGTTATATTGGACAATTTCCTATTACGGAACGCATTGGCCCTGTTGCTTATCGTGTATCACTACCTATCCAGTTTCCGGGAATTCATGACGTAGTTCTTGTATCCCAGCTTCGTCAATGCCTTCAAGATTCAGATTCTATTGTTGATCCTCATATGTTGCATGATCTGGAGAACTCACCCGACTTGTCTATTGTGCAAAATCCTATTCATGTGCTAGCTTCGGAGGCTAAACACCTTCGGAATAAAGAAATCCCCTGGTGAAAATTCAATGGTCCGAAAAACCCAAAGATTGCACTTGGGAAACCAGAGAATTCATCGAGCATTTTTATCCTAGTTTTCTCTCCTCTTCGGGTGGGGGTGAGCATTCTTGATCTATTTTTTTTTAAATCTTTGTTGTGATAAATTATTTGTATTATTAACTGCTTCTAGTATGGAAATTGCGGGGACACAATTTTTATAAGGGGGGAGTCTATAACGACCGTGATTTTTGAATTACTGTCGGAGCAAATATTTTAAATAGAAAATTTATTTTATTAAAATTTGAAAAAAAATATGTTGCAAAGTCAGTGTATGGTGCACGTTATAAATGACTTACTTATAGCCTTCACGTGCACATGAGGAATGGTCTATTAAAAATCAAAGTTGTGTTACACTCTTCACATTTTGGCCTTCACGTGAGTATTGGTTCATTTTATACAAATAACACAAGTCTAAATATTAAACAAGGGGGGAACGTATTTTGTAGGCTGTCACGCACAAATTGTGTAAGCATTAATAATATAGCCAATGTGAACACTTTGCCTTGCGGTGAACAGGGTTTTAAAAAGCAAGTGTTGAACTTACATCTATCATCTTTTTTTATATGCTAGTCGGTCCTTGTTTCTTCACATAGGCACGTTCGCCTTAAATGCTTTGTACCATATTAAGGCCAGCACACATTCTTCCATTGACTAGTTAAAAAAAATTGAGAAAAGAAAAGTAAACATTTTTCTTCAACTTTCGTTTCGATTTTTACTTGAAGCTCTGCATAAAGCTTTTAATGGCAGACAAATATTTTCTCCCTGTTGAATTCTTGTTGCTAACTGACTTCGGAGGCGAAATGAAGGTGAGTTCAAAACTCACAAATTCTAATTTATTCATCATCTCAATTTTGTGCAAATATATTGAGTTCCCGATACAATTGTGATTATTGCACTGTTGTATCAAGTATTGCGCACATCATTTCCATTTATAATTCCAGTTCAATTGATTTGATGCACATATTTTTACTGCATCTGGGAAACAAGCAGCTTCCAGATCCATGTATTTTCAAGATTTGAATCACAATTATCTAATTTAATAACTTCTGAAATTCTATATTCCGGTGCCAATATACTTGAATGGTTAATGTCAATTCCCTGGACATCATTTTCAATAGTGTCATTTTCAAAAATATTATTAACATTCCTGATAGTTGAAAGTATGTGCATATATTTTGTTAGCAAAATAGTTATTGTTTTGTACGCATGTGAAGGTTGCCTGACCACAATATTTGCGTGAAGAAGTTCATGCGTGCATTTACCCTCCTACTTGTGTGTTGCGTTGCATGCATTTTAGTACGTGTATTATTTGCATACATATTGAAGATGCCTGATCACATTTTCCCTTTCTCAAGCATTCAAGTGTTGCCTAGCATTTATACGTGCCTGTGAACAACACGTTTTGAAAGAAATGGGTCACTTTGTTGTACATTTTCTTGCGTACAAAAGTATGTCCAAACAGTAGTTAACAAAGATTTCGTGCGTGTGCATATATTGCATGAATATAGGGTGCACGAAAGTTGTTTCTTTTGCATGGTTTCACTGTGTACATGTAACATTAGGTGCATTTGTTTTAGATTGCAAAATGCATGCACGAGGAAGTCATAAAATAATGCCATAATGCATGTACATTGAGTTAAATTCAAACTTCATTATTTGTGTAAAATGAACTAGGGTCAGACCATCACATTACGTGTCTACATGCAAGTTGTAGACCATATTTCATTTGTATTCGTATTATAAGGTAGCGTACGTGCATTTGTTAATTCATGCGTACATATAGTATGGTCAGGTGGCTGCAAGTATTTTGAGTGTCCAGGTCACCTAGTACATTCATGTGTGTAAAAAAGTATGAAGTTGCATTCTTTTAAATTGCCTGAGTCATTAAGTGGCGTGCCTGATCATTTGGTATATTGAGTAAGTTAGTTTATATCATGTTTTAAATATGGCGTGTATAATGTATACGTGTATTCTACTGCTACAGATTATAGTTCAGGTCATTTTTATATTTTGACAATTTCATTTTGTGCATACTTTGTTTAATTCGTGCACGTATATTGTAGTGCACGTGTAAATTGAGACAGTGCAATATTTTGTTGAGTATGTAGTAGTGCAGTTTACTGCATTAATTTATTTTTGAACTGGTGTTACATTTTAAAACGTAATTTGCGCCGTTATTTTTATAATGGAAATCTTTACGCCGGTATTATATTTTTGAAGCGTATTGTTTTGATGACATTTTTGATGAATAAATATTACTGTTGTTTTGACTTCAGTAACCGTCAATTTTAAAGTGAATTTTCAAGCGGTTATCCCGTAACGCTGATTTGATATCCGTTTTTACGGTGTTTTATGAAGCGCAATTTCTTCGTCAATATTGCTATAGATGATACTGTTTTAATCACGTGTTTTAAAAATCGTTTTAAAATTTTTACAGTTTGCGCTTTCAAAAGAATGAGGAAGCGATTTAAACGCTTCAGCAAAATTGAGGACTATGAACCCTTAGTTTTACTGATTAGCTTAATTCCAGACTTGTCCGTTTGAGAACGTAAAATGTTTTTATATAAAATACACAATTGTGCACTTTCAAGAAAACGATGAAGAGATTTAAACGATTTAGCAAAAGTGCGGAGTATGGAACCATACTTTTACTATTTCGGTTAATTCCGGACTCGTTAATTGAAATATTTGCTGTTTGATGATTTTGATGATTTTGTTGGGCTTTCGAGCCACTCTGCTGGACCTTCGGGTCATCTGATGGACCTTCGGGTCATCTGATGGACCTTCGGGTCAATTACCAGTACTAGACCTTCGGGTCACTCTGCGGACCTTCGGGTCATCTGATGGGCGCCAAAAATTTATAGTACTTGGTAGGCTTCGGCCATCTGAGATGCACGTGAGGTGTAGCTAAAACTCGCCATCTGCTGGGATCGATCCACCTTTATGTTGATTTTCTAGTTATCTTATTTTGATTTCTAGATTTTATGACTCCTGATTTGTCTAGTTATCTTAATTGATTTCTAGATTTTTGCGTACTGCTGTTTTGAATTCAATTGAGAATTTGGAAGTTGATTTTGATGATGTTTAATGGGATTTCTTCCTTTAAACTATGCTGATTACTATGTTATATAGTCTCACCCGAGATTATAACTTTGTGTATAGACTCACCCGAGATTATAACTTTGTGTATAGTCTCATCCGAGATTATAATTCTGTGTATAGTCTCATCCGAGATTATAAATTTGCGTATTGCTGTTTTGAACTCAATTGAGAATTTAAAAGCTGATTTTGATGGAGTTTAAATTGAGATTTCTTTATTTGATCTATGTTGATTATCTATGTTGCATAATCTCATTCGAGGTTATGATTAATTGTTTAACTGTTGTTTATCATACACTTATTTCTAAAGTTTAAATTAGACCGATCCTTTTATTATTTTCTTTTAAATAATACTCGGGTCAGACCGAGTTATTTCAGGATAGTCGCTATCTCTGTCTCTGTTGCCGCTTCAGCTTTTGGAATTTCACTCCATCTTTTATCTAGTCTTCAAGGTGTACTTTTGGTGTATTGACTATCGTCTCATGTATGTGTTGATGTCTTGGTATATGTACATTGGGTTCTTGTGAACTACCGATTGTTGTAGAATGTATCCAGGCTTGTCTTCCGCTATAGATATCTGATATTTCTGTTCTGATGTGATTATGCTATAAGTGTTGTTAATATGAGTTGTTCTGGATTTTTCTTTAGCCACCGTAGTTTCGTTTTAGATTTGGATTGAATTTATATCTTTAGGAGTAATTTACACAACTCCTATCGATGTAAGCAATACTCGTCCAAGGCATAACTTACGGATGGTCGCTTCTAACAAGCCTTATTCTTCGCAATAGCAGACGTTATTCCTTATAATAACCTTTGTTATTATGAGCATAGAGGTGGGGCGTCACAGTAGCACTTCTTATTTATGAACATGAACTAATATCATCTATTTGAGTTAAGTACATGTGAAAATAGGATAGCTGGAATATATTTTGAGCAAAAATAATATATATAAGTTGGTGCAAACTCGCTTTAAAATGCTAAAAAGGAAGGTATGTTTTCAGATTAATTTTAAAGAGTTAAATGATGATATATATTGTGTTGCCGACCTAATGGTCGATGTATATTATATAAATCATTTTTATAATATTGTGTACGGCCCTCCGTACAAAGGAGACTCCGCCGATTTTTCCGGAAATTTCTAACACTTAGAAAATTTGGGAAACAAATTGAAAAAATAATATAATATATGTTGCAAATTAGAGAATAAACAACTTAAAATTTATTTACTCTAATGAAGAGTAATGAATTTAAATTTAAAAAACTAAGTAAGAAGCTTTAGAAATTTTCAAGTGTTGAAAATTGAGAATTTTAAATCTTGACGATAATGGGTTGGAAAACTTTAAGAGTATTTGATTAGTAAGAGAGAGTTTAAAAATCTATTCCTTAAGTCTTAACTTGCCTTTGCGCAATTATTTTACGACTTGCATTTATGAAGTCGTATGAGTTTGGTGGCATTGGGGGAAAACCACATACCTTTTATTGGGTTTTCTTTCCATAATAGTGGTCAATCTAATATCGGTATGACTCCCTTCGTAGTGTTATATGGAAAGTCGTATTGATTATCATCTTATGGATAGGAGTTCGGGATAAAGTTATGACTAAATCCCGACTCTGTTCGTGAAGCTTCTTAGGAATTGATCTCACCCGATTTATCTATTGCATAACATCCTATCTGTATTTTTCTTCGAAGGTGAAACATCTTCGAAATAGGGATGTATTGCTCGTAGAAATTCAATGGTCCGCAAATCCTAGTAATTCCACTTGGGAAACCATAGAATTAATTGAGCAATCTTATCTTGGTTTTCTATCATCTTGTGTTGAGGGTGAAAAATTTTAAACTCGAGCTTATCTATCTTCCTTTAATTGATGAAATAATTATGTTGAATATAAACTATTCTCTAGAAATTACGTGGATGCAATTTTGTTAAGGGGGAGTCTGTAACAACCCTGGTTTTGGAGATTACCTGTTAATATTAAATTATAACGGTAGTTATAATTTAATATTGTAAATTAAAATAAAATTTGAAATTTTAATTGTTTATTTGGAATAAACAATGAATTTTGAAAATAAAATGAGAAAAAATAAAGTTTGGAACTTTATTTTATTTATTTGGGTTAATAATGATTGGAAAATGGGTTTTATTTGGAGAAAATGCAACAATTATATTAATTATTGCCAATTACTTCTTTTAATAATTTTTAAAAAGAAGTATGATTTTTTTACATGTTGTTTATTTAAATAAAAAGAGGGAAATTGGTTTAAAAAGAAGTTTTGGCTATAAATAATATTTTGAAATGGTTTGAAATATTTCACTAAGTGAGAAAATAAATTTTGTAGAATTTTAGAAGTTAAAAATGTAGACTTTTACATTTATTTGGTGAAAATTGTGTTATTGTGAAATAAAAGATTTTAATAATAAAAATATTTTTAAAATATAAATTAATCTTTTTATATGATAGAAAATGTTTTTTTGTAAGTATACAAGTTTACAAATTTTTCTTTTGTAAAACTTGAGAGAAAATGTATTTTTGTTTTTGTGTATAAGTGATATATGCACATATTTTGGTTAAGTGTTGTTTAATTAACCTATAGGCTATTTATTTTCTTTTTACTAGTGGGTCCAAAGCCCATTAGCACTTAGGAAAATATTTAGAAAGTGAGAAACGAAAATCACCTGTACCTTCTATTCTTCAATTTCTTCCTTCTCAAAACCAGATAATGAGAAATAGAAACTCACTCCTCCATATAACAAATTAAGGCCAATTCCTTCAATTTGTTTTGCAAATTAAAATCTTTTGCAATCTAGAGAGTAAATAAAAAGGTAATCTAATTCCAAACCCTACTATTTCATTAATTCCTAACTTGAGATATGGGTTTTTCTAATTTACTGTAAAACTTGTTTTGCATGTACTGTTTTAAGTTTGTACAAGTTATTTGAAGCTAGAATCTCTTCAAAACTTGCCTCTTTCTAAATAAATTCAAGGTTTTACCTTCTCTATAGCAAGGTGAGTTTGTTAACTCGCATCTCTAGTAAATCAAAGTGGCAAATTGCTTTATTTTATGAAAAACAAGTTGATGTAACCGATTTCTTTTTATAGTTTTCTTCCCTGTCAAAACAGTTTTATCTTGCTTCTTTGAATGACTGTAAATTTTGATACCCGCAATGAAACGCTGCTCCATTTCTTGCAGATAGTAGTTTATATGTTGGACTTTGTCTCTGCAAAATTTGGCTGAAAAATATTGTCATTTGAGTATTCAAAACTTTGCTGCAAAATCTACAAAAATCCAAATTTTTGCCTAAGCATATTTTGTTGGTGTTGCTGCAAACATGGTCTGAATCCATATTTGAGATAGCATAACTCTTTCATTTCTTACTGGAATTCATCGATTCTTTTTTTGTTTGAAATATAAAGTTTTCTACTATATGTGAACCAATAGTCATCTCAATCCGAGGTCGTTTGGTCCTCTTTTTCATGCCCGAAAGTTGAACCCGAGATGGTTTTCAGTCATGTTCATTTGTTTTTTTGAACTATTGCAAACAGGACCTGAGTCCATGTTTGCGACAGTGTAACTTTTTCATTTCAAGTCGGAATTTGTTGACTCCTTTTTTTTTGAAAGATGAAGTTTTCTAATATGGGCGTACCAATTTTCAGCTCAGTCGTTTGGTCCTCTGTTTCAGGCCGGTAAGTTGAACCCATGATGGTTTTCAGGCCTGGGCACATTTTTGTTTTTCAACTGTTGCAAACTTAGTCTGAGTCAATGTTTGAGGTAGGGTAACTTTTTCATTTCCAGTCGGAAGTCATTGATTTTTTTTGTTTGAAAGCTGAAGTTTTCTACTATGTGTACACCAATTTTTAATTCAATCAGAGGTCGTTTGTCAACTTATTTTATGTTTGAAAGTTGAACCTAGAGAAGATTTCAGACCTGAGTATTATTTTTCCCATGCATTTTTATGTTTTTTTTCCGTCCAACTTTTGACTTTTACTTCATGTTTTTGTGATATTTCTGAAATGCTTTGAGGGCTATGATGCATATCATAGGCTAGCCAACTTTTGACGAATTTGATGTTCAAATTTGAATTGACTTTGAATGACGGTTTTAAGTGATTTTTTTGATTTCGAGCATGGATTTTTTTCCAAACAATTTTGAAATAATTTTTAAAATTTATGGACATTTCAAAATAATTATTATATAATATTTTAAAGTATTTTCAAGTGTAAAACCTATTTATTTTCTATAATAAGGAAAATTTTCAAATAGGGTTTTCAAATTGATTTCGAGAATTGGTTTTCAAAGCTTGTTTTCCAAAGTATATTAGTTTATATATAAATTACACATTTTTGCGCATTTTGAGCGAATGAGAAGGAGAATTAAACGGTTTGGAAAAACACGTGGTATGGGACATGTGTGTTTATCTTATCGGTTAATTCCCGACTTGTCTGTTTGATCGTTTTAACATTCGAGTCGAGTTTACCGATGAGATGAGGTAAAAAATTTACTGCTTTGAGTGTGAAATTTACTAGCGGTTAGTAAACCATTTAGTGCGAACATGTGGTATGGGACACACGTTAACACTATTCGGGTTCCTATCCGTAAGTTTGTGACACATTTGCCAATGCGGCGTGCCAGTACTGGACCTTTAGGTCATTGCCATTACAACGTTTGCCATTGCGGCATATTTGTCTTCGAGACGTTTGCCATTGCGGCGTATTTGTCATTGCGGCGTATTTGCCATTGTGGCATATTTGTCATTGTGACGTTTTGCCTTCGAGCGAGGTACCTATTTGAGATAACAGTACTTGGCAAGGCTTCGACCACATGCACGTGCAAACACTTTTGAGATGATTTCTTTGACTATTTTCCCTAGTGTATCGCCCCTTTTCGGAATTGGTCCTTTGAACCATTCGATATATATTAGTGGCGATTACCTTACGGGAATTTGAACTCTTGGGAGTTCTATTTTGAGATTTGAGTTGCCTACACTGGCGTTAATTGAGATTTGCCTTTTGGTGTTATTATTGAGATTTGCCTATTGGCATTATTACATGAGATTTGCCTTTTGGCATTTATTTGGGATAATATTCTCCTATGTTGGAGAATTATATTTGATTGCCTTATGGCATATTTTAAGATGGTGACTTCTTTGAGATTTCTTTGAGTTTGCCGATATGGCGGGTTTGGGATTTCTCCTTTTTAGGAGTTATATTTTCCCTAAACCACTATTGATGATTTCTGATATGCCGATGATATGAGGCTTTCTATATTTTGCGTTTTATGGATTGTCTTATCTATTTTGAGATTATATGTTTGTGTAAGTGATATCATCCCATCACTTAGAGTAACCACACCATACTTATACTCATGCTTAAACTCAGTATTGTTCCTTCTTGTTTAAGAAGAACATTACCCTTATCCTTATGCATCTATTACTGCTTATCCTTATAAACAGATTTGTTTAGCTAGACTGACCCGTGTATTTTATACTCGGGTCAGACCGAGGTGTTCCAGGTTAGGTACCCATATGGACTTAGTCTATTATGCATTCACATAGACTTATCTGCTAGCCCTTTTTGTTGTGGTCTTTTTGTCGCTACTTTGATATGTGTAGTATTTTGACTCGTGTGTATATTGTGGTCGTCATACCACTTATGATGTATTATTTGTATTGTATTGGGATGTATCCGTATATATATATATATTTGCTGTTATGTGATGTGTTATGCATTTGAGTTGTTGTATTTTGTTCTGATAGATCCTATAGCCACCTATGGCTTGTATTAAGTATTTATTGGATATGTCGATCCACTTGAATTAGAAAAAAATATAGAGCATCTATCGACGTATTCAATAGAAATTTAAGACAAGGCTATAGATTGCTGCTCCTAACCAGCGCTATTCTCTACATTAGCAGGCAGTATTACCCAGTAATACTCTTTGTTAATGTGGGTCTCGGGGTGGGGCGTCACAAATTTCGTCCTTGAAATTTCTAGAGGGGTGAATCGTATAACATGTCGCACAACCATTCTAAACCGTCACCAATTAGTGTACAACCAATTTTGCAGCCAAACGTATACAAGTGCACGCTGTCTCACAACATATATGATATGCATGTTGAACAATTCTACATCGACGCCTCTTATATAAATGCATTCTTTTAAACACATTTTGAAAACATGATGCAAACAACCTATATATACTGGCAATTTTAAATGTATGCAAGTTTTCAAAAATAAAAAACCTTTGTTTTCACACAACAATTTCCACACTCCTAAGAGTAGGAGTATGGCTCAACCGATTTGCATCCAATCTGTATCATCCAATACCTAACACACAATTTCTAACATCCAAAATTTTGGAAATTCAATTTCCCTAAATCCATACTCCTATGATAGAAAAGGAATTTAGATGGAAAATTTTACTTTTCCACCTTTCTTTTGGATACCAATTTTATTGTACTTCGGAACCTTCTCTTTTGCACTCATATCTTTTCCAATTTTTCCAAGTACAATTTGCATAAGGAGGTTTATTTTTGGATGTTAAAATAAAATTATTTTAAACTCAAGTTTTGTCCATTATCAACAATGTATGGAAATAGAAATTCCAAATTTAAAATAGCTTTTTCCCTTGTTATTCTCTATGTTTTGTATACTGCCACCATGTCAGACAATAAAATTCATATTCACTAACATGTCGACCCTTCTTACGCTAAGCATGTGGCCCTTGAAAATTAGAAATTCTCTCATTTGCCATAAAAACCTTTTTCCCTTCCAATCAGTCATGCAAAATAGTTTGAAAATTAAATCTTCAAAAGCATTCAAACACAATTTTTCAAAAGCATTTAAACACAACTTTTCAAAAACATTTGAACACAATTTCTCAAAAGCATTTTAACCTAACTTTTCAAAACATTTGCCTCTTCATCCTTAAAACATATCAAGCCACATCTTCACGTAATCAGGACTCGATCAATGAGTTAATGGATATGATTGACCCTAACATTGTGCAGTTAATCGTTAGATTTTGAAAGCTTTTCCTTCTACTTCAAAACAATAAACAACACACAAGCATATTTATAAATTTTAGGCTTTAAAGCATAGGGATAGGGACCCGTGGTTTCACAACAATCCTTCCCTCTCATTTGCTTGCTAAAATATATATTTTTTCCAAAATACTAAAATTTTTGGGGTTAAATCATTCTTTATTTCTGGTTGCCAGTTTAATTTCCTAATTCATTTTATAAACTTCTAACCTTACCTACTATTTATCACTAGATACAAGTGTCCTTACGAGATTTCCTTATTTACACTGTTTCCCATATTAGCTCATCCAGAAAATCAACACAGTGATATAGGAACATATCTCATATCGTATTGTACGCTTTTTATCTCATTATGCGAAAAGAGATAACTAGCGATTACAACCCAAATATCCCAAAAGAAATAAGTGTTGGAAACTGCTCTTCAACATCAACTGGTGTTAATGATGTTGTGGCTCTATCGCTACTTACTCAATTAAGATGGACATTTCTAATACGCCATTCTACTATAACCCACATGTCTTAACTTACATCCTTGGCTCCCAATAAATATGGTCCATGCATTACGTCAATTATTACACTCGATTATGAGATAACTTGTGCACACACTATAATGGGTAAGAAATATAAATTATGCACATTTAGGACTATCCGGAAAATTGGCTTAGTGGAATAACTTTCATACCATCTAACTTGCCTTTTTTAATCTTGAGTCAACCGACATCCTTTATGCGAGTTTTCCATCTCATTACTCTCTTCTCCAATCATACTACTATCTTCTTTTAATGAAAATCTCTTGATAGTATTCTCAAAATTTGGTATTTACCTTCTTTATCCTTGATCTTTCATGGGAGTATATCCTAGGACTCGCAAAAGTATACTTTGATATCATTCCCCATTCCTTTGAGGGTTTTTCTTATGGCTTTCACATATGTCTAATCAAACATTCCTAAGTTTATACTAATATTCCTTATATTTGACAGGGACT
Organism: Allium fistulosum; assembly: GCA_030737815.1. Classification (NCBI taxonomy): domain Eukaryota; kingdom Viridiplantae; phylum Streptophyta; class Magnoliopsida; order Asparagales; family Amaryllidaceae; genus Allium; species Allium fistulosum. The sequence continues at coordinate 246,691,088 of CM060902.1, forward strand.
CCTCGTTGCTACCTACGAGCATTCGTAGCTATTTTGTTCATAGCCTTGACTTTTACCCCATCATACCAAGGCAGTCATCCCTATCTACTCCATAGGTAAAACTGAATTGGTTTTCATCACCTTCATATATAAATAAATCTTCATAGTCTTGAAGTACTTAATCCAATACTTTTACTTTTGAAAATATAAACTTAGAAACATTTTTCAAAAATTGTTGGCTTTCAAAAGAAGCCATGAAAAATTTTCCATTCTAACCAACTTTCCCTTTTCAAGGACTTTCTATAACAGAGATTTACATCTTTAAAAGAAGGATTTTTAACTCAAAACATTTATTTGTGTTCCAAAACTCAATCGGCATACCAAACCATTTTTAAAAAACATCTTCTATAACTTTAAATAATGAAAAGTGGAGTAGAGAAGGATAACTTCCATCTTATTATTTTCCTACTACACATGTTATTTCCGTTTTCAACCTTAGTGGGGATTCCAATAGCATACGATGGGGACTTCTAAAAGATATGTGCAATTATTGCACATATTTGTGGAAACTACCTATTTCCCTACGCTTTGCCTCTAATTTCTTACTTCATTCCTAAATACATTACTAACATTGTAAATTCCTAACGTCATTCCCATTTAAATAACCTAATATTGCTACTATTGAAATTTTGCCTACCTAAATTTCAAGTGACCACTCCTTACATAGAACTTTTCCTCTTTTATTGTTTTCCCCATTGACTCATTGTAGTGCATTTGCCTACTGTTTTAGTTGTTGGGATTTTCTTCATTAACATGAAAAGAGATATGTATAAATCTATTTCAGTTGTTTTTCTCAGTATTTTTCTTTTACGGGAATATTCCTCCTATCATCATTATCGGACATTCTTACTCTTCTATTCTCTTTACGTCATTTCAATCAAGTACCATTTCCATTCATCCACGCTTAGAAAGAATTTAAAAGGGAACTTCCAAATTTTCAAAAATAAGAAAAATTATTGAGCCAGACATACGCTTTCTTTTCCATTCATTTCAAAAATGAAAAACCGCTTTACCAAAAACCTTTAAACCAAAAACTTTTGACGCAATCAATTTTGAACTTAAAATTTCCAAACTTTCTTCCTATTTTAAAACAACAACTTTTCAATGACCTGGTCATTTTATTAAAATAAATCCTTTGAAAAACCATTAAAGCATTTTGAGAAACTTTGAAAATAAAATTGTTAAATTCTTTCACATGGGGTTGGACTTTGAAACGGACTCATAGTCATCCTTTCTTTTGGACGTTCCTTTCTCTACTCCTCTTAACTAATTATCATCAAAACCCAGTTATCATCTTGTGGTAGTTAATGCACACCTTCTTGTAGGAACTTGCTCAGTCCTTTATCATATGTTACTTCCGGATGCTTGCATATATAGGTTCTTATTTCACATCCGTGTGGATGAAATGTACGTCTTCAATCGGCAATCCATCGAAATCCACAATCATAATGCAGCCTAGGCCCAACAAAGGAGTCAAGTACCATCCAGCCTTTGGGATCCTTCTATATGTCATGCTCATGCACTTCTTAGTCAACTCCTTATGGTACGGCCTATATCCATGGGATAATCAAGGTAGTTGTATAAATTTAACTCTTTTTATTGTTTCAACCCATAGTTGCCTTATTTGTCTTTTTAGAATATGGTCACAACTACTTCTTTAGTCAAAATTTGTAGAGTTTGGCGCATAATACACACACACGCACACACGTTCTCTCAGCATGTCCTAATTCCGATGATGGACTAACCTATGCTCTGATACCAAATGCAACAACACACATCTTAATGGGTCCGAATTTTTACTGAATCGAAACCCAAGTTCATTCACTATAACAAAAACAGTCATCAATAGCGGCAGAAAACCACTATAAATGATAACTTAGTGATTCGGTAAATGCTGTATATTGACATGTTATAAAAAACTATGGCTTATTTATAGCACAAATAAAACCGCTATAAAAAGGCATCTTTTATAGCACTTTTTTCGCTATTGTAAATATTTTATAACCATTAAATAAACGCTGTATATCAAAATGTTATAAAACAATGGCTTATTTATAGCACAAAAGTGCCGCTATAAAAAATGTTTTTTTAGTGTCTTTTTCCCTCTATTGTAAGTATTTTAGAGCGGTTTAATAAACGATGTATATGGACATGTTATAATAGATACCGAACTATTCAACCCAAAAGAACGTTATAATTTATTTTCTTTATTTATGTGCTATGGTTTATTTTTTGTATTTTTAAAATTTGCTGCATCCCTACAAATCACGATAGTTAATACGTATCAAAATGTTACATTAAGAATATTACTAAAACATAAATCCATTTAGATAATGAAAAATCATAGAAAATATTAAACATAAAGATACAACACATTGTATTAAGCAGAACCAAATATTCACACACATAAGATCCCACAGTTTTAACTCCATAATATTCAATTGTATGCATACACCAAAAACAAGTAGCTAGTTGTTTGATTTAAAAAGAAGAAATATCTTAAATTTTCCATTCTCTGACCTAAAATGAAATGAACATCTCCATCATAAATGAATATATATATGAATATGAATAAAATTGGAAAATGAAGTATCTATATTAAAAAAACTTTTTGGTAAATATTTCTTATCAAAAATATTCTAGATGTCTAAATTATTGAATTTTTTTGCCAGAGTCTCGTTTGCGAAGCTAGCACAAGTGCAAATCCCAAACACAAGAAATAGATATATATAAATATATATATATATACACACAACGAATTATGGTAGGAATCACAATATATCAATCACAAACACACGCATGGGTAAACTATCCAAATATTTATTTATATATCTTATAAAGTGTGTATGTCACATAGCATACGCCCCGATTAAGCATTAAAACATATCTTTTAGCAATATTGGCGAGTTTGCTAACATTTCCATAGAAACATGAGCATGAAAAGAAATTTCTATTAGAACCTTAATAATTCATAATGATGTTGAAGAAATTATAATATGTAAAATGTACAAAGGACTTATAAGTAATTCAGTTCCTTCAAGTCGCCAAGCGAACTAGGAATGCTTCCACTAAATTGGTTGTTTGGCAAGTCTAATGTTTGTAACTTCTCTAACTTTCCAATACTTGCAGGTATCGATCCTGATATATCATTATTCTGTAGAAGCCTACAACAGTAAGGTTTATTTTTTTCACCACTATCTCATGAACATTGCAAAACTGATATTACAGAACCATACAAGATAGAGGATATGATGAAATGAAGGAACTTACACAGACTGCAATCTTGTTAAATATCCATTTCCTGGAGATAGAGTCCCAGATAAGCTCTGGCTTGGTAAACCTCTGCAATGACAGAAGCAAATTCAAGAAAGAATTCAATAACAAGATTACTAAAAGAGAACACTAAATAACTTGTTATTGCAGCAAAAATGAATAAAAGTGTTCTTACAAGACTACGACAAATCGATCAGATAAGCGGGTGATCAATCTCTAGCTACATGGATCAACCGAATTAATATCCTAATTTTCAAGAATGTCATATGGATCTTCCAACTGCACTTTTATCGCAACCAATGCCACTACTGCATTTCAAATACATATGCAAAAGCTAAGATAAACACAATGTATCGATAAAAGAAAAAAGAGTGATTTGTAGTTATTCTTCATATAATTCTCATGGATTCCCAGTATATAGGACACCGCCCTTAAACTCTAAAGGGAATTTGCATATATCCTACAAGACATGAAGTAGTTTTACATGCTTAAACAACTATATTACCTAAACCTATACTACTCACTTGCAATTAATATGTTCTGATATTTCTATACAAGCAAGCATATTAAAATGGATAAGCTTTGTAGGAAAGAACTATAAATTGATGAAGAACATATTTTTTTTGAAATGGTACTTTATATACAACATGTCACTGGGACAATATATCACATGTCAATAAACGTTCGAATCACGCTATTCAAGTTTCGAACTTGTGACCTCTCGCACCAAAGTCAAATCACTTAACCACTTAGACAATGGTGCTTGTCTTGATGAAGAACATTAGTTGTATTAAAAAACACAATAACGACTAAGATGATGCAGGGATTCGGTATTATGCCGATAATGAAATTTCAATACTGTATCCTAATATTTCAAAAGCTAGCTCTTGTATATTTAAGATATGAATATAGAAAAAATAATAATAATAATAATAACATTATGCAGATGTTTAACCATGTTCAAAACAACTAGCAAAATGCAACATCAAGTAAAAAGTAGCTAACCTGACTATTATAGTAAAGGAAAATATTTGGTTAGCATTTTATAATTTTTTATTATTATTATTATTGTAAAGTAAGTTAATTTTTATAAACTTGTAGTTATTATTATTATTGTTATAAACTTAGTTGACTTGGTCGATACTTAGTTAACTTGGTTAATTTATTAATATTAATATTGTTATCGTTATCGTTATCTTTATTATTATTGTTAACTTGGTTAATTTATTAATATTATTGTTAACTTGGTTAGTTTGTTTGATACTTAGTTAACTTAGTTAACTTGGTTACTATTATTGTTGTTATTAATACTATTATATTTGTTGTTGTTGTTATTGTTAACTTGGTTGATTATTAGTGTTATTGTTAACTTGGTTGATACTTAGTTTACTTGGTTAACTTGGTTATTATAATTATTGTTGTTTTTGTTGATATTATTATTATTATTCTTGTTGATGTTATAAATTCAGTTGTTATTATTATTTTTATAAAGTTAGTTAATATTTTTATTTTTGTTGTGGTTATTGTTATTATAATTATTGCTACTCTAAACTTAGTTAACTTGGTTTATACTTTAGAAACTTGTTGTTGTTGTTGTTATTATTATTAAAAATTAATTAATTTTTATAAACTTAGTTATTTTATTATCATTATATAAACATAGTTATATTTTATAAAACTTAGTTAGCTTGGTCAAAATTTTATAATTCGTCACTGTTTGTACCAAAAATGGGCACAACACTCTTCGGAAGTTTTTGAAGAGATAAAAGTGAAGAACGAAAATTAAAACTGTGGATAATCTAACAAAAACTCCAAATAACAGAAAGTAAATTGCAAAGACAAGCGATTTAGAGTGGTTCGGCGTTTCGCCTACGTCCACTATGAAGTTTGATGATTTCATTGCTCGATTACTTGATTATTACAATAGTTGATAATGTAATACAACTGAATTCAAGTGCTAAGTATCGGTCTAAAGCAGCGGCGGTGTTCTGGAGTGAATCTGGCAGAATCTGGGCGCTCTTCAATACTTAGAATTTTCCGACCCCTTTTCTGAATGACCAGGGGGTCTATTTATAGGTGTTGGAGGCTGGTATTTCGCCCAAAATGAGGGGAGACCAGTTCTGGCACGTCAGGGGGCCCACATGGCCGAAATCTGGAGATCCGGGCCCGCTTTGGGATCGATTCGACCCTTGGTTCGAATCGACCAAGAAATCATCCAATCGAGCTGAAATTTGGTGTGTACATTCTTCATCATGTATTTGAGCTTCTGTGAAAATCTCATGGGATTTGGACTTGTAGAACTCGAGTTATGATCGATTCAAGTTGGTGTTTCTCGTCTTCTGGAGTCGTTCGAATCGATGTGCTCGAATCGATTCGTTCGAATCGATCTTCCTGTTCGTGAAGATGGTGACGTGGTGCGCTTTCTTCGAATCGATCCGGTTTCCATTCCGGATTGACTGGGTCGAATCCACGACTTGGATTCGAAGATGGTGGAGTCGAGGCAATGGATTCGAAGGACCTTTTCCTTCGAATCGATGGGACTGATGTACGTTCGAATCGAGTTAGGCTCGTAGCTACGGACCGGTTTGAAGATGTCTCAGCCTGGGGATTCGAATGTAGTGGAGTCGAACCTGATGGAGTCGAGCGCGTGCTTGATCGAATCGAGTGTGTAGCATTGTAGCCCATCGATTCGAAGTGCTCCGACTTGTTGGATTCGAAGGTAGGTAAACCTGATGGATACGGAGAGGAATAACTTCAGGTGGATGGATACGATCAGGACCCCTGCCTATGGATTCGAACTAGAGCGTTACCCATGGACTCGAGCATGGGTATTTTCTCCATCTTGACTCGATGATATCTTGAGCGTACGAGCTCGGATTATCTCGAAACTTGGGACGTTGGCTTCCCAGGCTTCGCTTGTCATGTCTTATCAATTGTAGCCTAATCCGGACTCGGACAAAATTCGTCGATATCCGTAGCGACCCTTACGTGTAACCGACTTCCGGGACGACCTGTCACCGTTTTCTAGTTAAGTCCTTGGTATCATGGCCTTGCCAAAAGGCGGGATAACATTTGCCCCCCAAAGTACGTCTTGTGTAAACATGACGTGCTTTGAAAAGTTGCAGTCTCTCACTGGACAGCTATGACATGCTTTACCGAAAGTTGCATTCTGTATCGCTGTAATCGACCGTCGTACAATAGTGACTGGCCGTCAGTTTTTTTTTTTTTTTTTTTTGAGTCGTGACGAGATGAACATTCGATTCCTGTAAATGATAGAGATCAAACATTAGTCAGAAATACGTGCATACGTGTATTATCTTGGCTTTGATTAATGTTGCGTGATCGCAAGTTGTTGTCAGTTCGGTTTACTATCGAAATCTGCGTCGGTCCTCTCCTGGACCGATTTGAGATTTGAGTTAAAACACTGCTTTTATGATTATCTATGATCATCCTCTCGTACTGATCCTCTCCTGAATCGGTATAAGAGTAGACAAGCAATTTTAAACATTGAGACTATTCGTCCATTTTCATCAGTGGTTGGCGATGGATTCGAAGCTGTGCCCCTTCGAATCGATATTGCGTGGATTCGATGTTCTCTGAGTTGATGGAGTCGAAGTTGTAAGTGCTCGAATCAATGTTGATTTGTTTCGATGCTGCTGGAATGGATTCGATGTGGCAAAGGATTCGAAACCGGATGGATTCGAACTAAAGGAGGGATTCGAACTGGTTGATCGACGCAGTGCTTCGAGTCGATGCTGCGGATTCGAAGGAAAAGCCTCGAAGTCGTCTGGTGTAGGTATTCGAGTTCGAGTCGACGAGGTCGCCTGGTCAGCTTCGAATCGATTTGGACCTGTGGCGATGGATTCGAAGATTCTGCTTCGAATCGATGAGTTAGACCCGTTATTCCCGGTTGCGCTTGACCGGGAGGCGAATGGTCTCGTTTCTCCTATATATACCGAGGTCCTGTTCACTTTTTACTTTTTACTTTTCACTGTTTTGAGAGCTTCTTCTTCGAATCGTTTTTTCCAAGACCAAGACAAACCTGCTCTCCTTAAAACAATCGATTCCTTCCACGCTTTTACTCGAAATCCAAACAGGTATTCAATGGACCGATTCGAGATGAGAAAAGCGAACTATTCTCGCTTTAGAAAAACTCTAAGGAGTGTCAAGATCTGAATGAAGTGGGTCGACTCGATGGAGTCAAGGAGTGATGTCTTTTGGGTTCCAGCGTTCAGAGTGTCGTTTCCCGTTGCTTCGCATCGATCCAGGCACGAGCCATTCGAATCGATCTTGAATGCATAGCTCCGAATCGAAGGTTTTAAGAAAAAGGAACAATCGATTCGAAGTAGCAATACTCTGATCGATTCGAAGAACATCAATCTCGATCGATTCGAAGCTAGGCATAGACCATGGATTCGAAGTGTTCCTCTATCCTAATGTTGCATCGAATCGATCCATATGGATTCGAAGCAATTGGAACCAAACTTCATCGATTCGTCCTGCATCGATTCGAACTGAGGGATTCGAACATCTTCGCCTTAGGAGACCATTTCTTTTTGACTTGCTCCATCATATGAACTACGACCAGTTTCAAGTTATCCTCTGATGAACTTAATGAACTTTGGCATACTTGACTCCGACGAGCTTCGGCCTTGCATAATCGAACTTGACCAACAGACTTGAACCTGAATTCCCTTTGAAGCTCGTCGATGGAACCATGACTTAACCAATAATACAACTGATTAATACTTGAAGTTGGTCCGTAGCGTTTGGACGGTGCGGAAATGACGGTCAGCGATGACGGTCATTTTCTTTCTTAAATTCCCAAGTTATGTTGTACGAACATCTCGCTTCATTCTGTCGATTTTCCTCGAGTGATGTATAATACTTGCACTGCACGACACGTTCACACACACTACACTGGGGCATGCACGGGCTAGTTCATAAACTTAATGTTGCTTTCTAATGAGTTAGCTAATTATGGAATCTTCGAGCTCTCAACAACAAGAGGTACAGAGCTCGACTCCTCCGGTGCTGGAGATTCCTGATATCCCTGCCGATATAATCGATCCAGCTCCAGATGAATTGCCGGAGGCGATATTTATTGAGGACCCTGTCGACTCGGTTCAGTCCAACATTTCTGAATCCTTATTGGGGCGAATATGCTTAAAGCATAACATATCTCTTGGTGACGTACTATTGCCCAGCACCACCGATAGACCGCACAATCCTCCTGAAGGATATACAGCATTCTACCGTCATGCTTGTGCGGCTGGAACTCTTCCTCCCTTCAATCAATATATCAGAAGGATGCTATCATATTTAGGGATCGCTCCTTCACAACTTCATCCAAACGGGCACGCGTTGTTGAATAGTGTCTTCGTAATATTTATGGACTGTCTCTTCCGCCTGCCGAGGCCCTCCGAGATCAGACACATATTTAACTTCAAGAGCAGGGGTGATAGCCCGTCGTTTACATTTTTGGAGGCAGTTAGAAATTGCCAAGTTGTAGTTGGAGCTTGGACGCGACTGAGCTACTTCAAGAACGAATGGTTCTACGTTCGATGCCCTCCGGGTTTCGCTAGACGATGGCTGTCTAGACGTAAGCGCCTTAACCTGTTTCTTTGACCAATATCTCTTCGGTATTAAAATCGACATTTCATTCCTTTTACAGCTATCATCTCTAGGCCCGATGGAGGGCGTTTCAAGGGTACCGTCCGGAGTCTTCAAGAAGTTCCGAGCGAGCTGAGGCATATTGACTCGGTGCTGAACGACTACAACTTAAGAGTTCTGGGTTTGATCGACATTAATCAAAGCATAGTTGTTGAGGGATTTTCAAAGTCCGTCTCCAAGAAGGAAAATAAGAAGAAACCCGAGAAGAGAAAAGCGAAGAGGTCACTCGGGATCAGAATAATCGAGGCGAGTGACGAAGAAAGAACTCAGACGGATTCAGAGCCAATGGCCGACCTCTCGGGAAACTTGGAGGAATTGGGAGAAAAACGGAAAGGCAAGGCCGCCGTTTCCAAAAAACTTAAGTCAAAGGGGGGAAAATCTGCAGATGTGTTTCTTCCCGCTTCCGGAGTTATGATTTCTGAGGCCGCCCCTTCTCATTCGAGAGATTCTCTCAAAGGGCTTGACGATATTCCTATCCCAGATTATATATCAATCTCTCATAATCCTGGGTTGGAGGAATTACAAGATGTACTAAATATGAACGAGCCCTTTCCTTTAAGTGCGGTCAACACTTCCGGTCGGTTTGGGGGTTTACACATTTACACACACTTCCACGGCACTTCATGACTTATGCATAGCAAACATTGCTTTATGGGATTTTAATCCGTAATTCTTTCTTATCGCAGGTGAGATGTCAGGACGTGGCTCCACTCTAGATAGGCTTAGGAATGTGCGCCAATCTTCTCCATTTTATGATTCCCGTAGGAGAGAGACGGATAGGGACCATGGGCGAGGCTACTCGAGTCAAGAACGTTACGATAGAGACAGAGATTACTCGCGTAACCGTTCTGGCTATGATTACTCTGACAGAGATCGGGGATACCAACACCGACCCCGATCTCGCTCTCCTCCGCCTCCCAGGGCTCCAGTAGACCTCCCAGGGCCATCTCATCAGCAACAGTTGCCTTCTCAGTCTTCTCGGCCTGACGCTCAACGGCCAAGAGTGGAACCAACGGCAGCTGCTATAATTGAACAAGCTCCGGCCGAGCTGACAAGTGAGGGAGCTGCCAAACTCGCCCAAATGAAAAACGACTACCCGGAGATTTGCATGGACGGCTACATCTTCCCGCCTAACTTCAAAAGAATTCCACCAGAGGCCGAGACCACTGCTCATAACTACATCCACGACTTCTACGCTCAGTACAAGGAGTGGTATAAGGCAGCCGTGAAGGCTTCTAGAGTAGCTTTTGACAGGGCGAAAGTCATTGCCGAACGTGACGTTGACATTGCGAAGCAGAAACGCATCATTCAAGTTCTTCAGTCCGAAGTGGAAACGTCCCGAAAGTCAGAGCTTGATACACTTAAGAAACACGAGGGTGTCGTGGCCAAACTAGTGAGGATGCAGCAAGAACACTGTGCCACAGTGGAAGAGATGGGCCATCGCAATACCACCGTTGCAGCTGAGCGAGACTTAGCCGTTAAAGAGCTGAACGAGCTCAAGGCCAAATTCGCTGAAATGGTGAAGGAGAAGGACGATGCGAATGCTACTGCTCAAGAGGCCTGCGACCAAGCAGTATCCCTCAGGGCCGAACTTGCTGCGGCGGCGGTCAAGGCTAAGTCTGTGGAAGCGGAGATTCAGGAAAAAATCTTGGAGGAGAGGTCCAGGCTAGATGCTGAGTTTGACGATCTCTTAGTCACGTATAACGCTAATGTGCTGGAACACAGAAATCTAGCGTGGCTGGGAGATGACTCCATGATCTTGTATAATGCCTGGACCCGGCTGGTGAATGAGAAGAGAGCGGCGCATCCAGATGGAGCACTTGACGACTTTGAACTGGAGATGCGCCTGCTTACTGAGGATGAGAGGAAGACCCTTCATGAGGTGGTAATTTCTATGGCGAAAGAAAGACTCGGCATCCAATCATCAGAGACAGGCGAAGGTTCGGGGACCGCGCATCACGAGGCAAGTGTTGGAGCCGTGATCTCAACATTGCCCGAGACTACTGGTGCGGTAGACCCCCAATCTGTTCCTGCATATAATCCTGACCAACCGTTATTATCTTCCGCCGATGATTCTACCCATGTTTCGGTCCAGACTAAGGAAGGTATTTGAACGCTTCTCGTAGTTTTGTTGTGAAGAACCTTAAGCAACACACTTGGCTAACAATCTTCGTTTTATCGTATTTCAGTGACCGAAGTTATAGTTTCTGCGCCCCTTGCTTTATCAGTTCCTCAGCAAACACAAGGGGTAGTTTTTTCTGAAGCCATCACGACTTCTACTTTGATTGGCGAGGAGGGAGATGCAAATATGTTTTCTTTCAGCGCTCAGATGATTGAGGAGCTTCTCAATGAACCCATCGATCCCTCTGCCAACCCGTCCGATGTTGTGAATGAGGCTGCTCCGGCCGCTAGTTTATCTATGCCAGCCATTGGCACATCTGATGCGGCCCAAGCATCTCGTGAGGACGACGTTTTAGCTGAGATTGCTGCCGAGATGACAGCAGGGAATGTTGGTTCTAGTCCACCCGGGCCCGCCCCGTTAATGGTGATTTCGCCGGGTGGTACTGTATTGATTGAGACCGCTCCTGTCCCTCCTCCTGCTACTACTCCTATGCCCCCGGCTCGTCCTCCTAGAAGAACTTCCGTCGCCTCCAGCTCTGAGGAAGATGTCGACATCATATCGCTGCCGGAGGGCAAGCCTGAAAAGAGCAAGCGATTGAGGAAGAAGTCGGGCAGCGGATCAGGTGGAGCTACTCCAAAGAAGAAGATAAGGAAGAAGAAAGAATGAACTTCTTTCCCTAAATCTTTGTTGCGTAGGGTAGCATTTTGTCGATTTTTCTATAGCCGTGTATAGATGTGGATTCGGCTCCCACTAGCAGAATTTTTCATAAACACTTTGTAATCAGATTCTTTTTGTTGATAATGGAAATGAAAATCTATTCTCTTTCTGTCTTCAACTTGTTATGTGTTATGGTTCTGCCCCCTGTATTGGGGAGAAGTGTGGAGTTGACGTATGTTTATACTCTGCCTTGCGTACTGGAAGCACGGAGTTAGTTAATGTTTACACTCCAGTGCGCGTTCTCGGAAGCTGGAGTTCGTTAATGTTTATACTCCAGTTCGCGTTCTCGGAAGCTGGAGTTCGTTAATGTTTATACTCCAGTTCGCGCTCTCGGAAGCTGGAGTTTGTTAGTGTTTATACCCAGCTCGCGCTCTCGGAGTTCTCTGGGGTTTTTAGGAGAATGTTTATACTCCGCCTCGCACTCTGGGAGTACGGAGTTAGATGAATGTTTATACTCCGCCTCGCACTCTGGGAGTACGGAGTTAGATGAATGTTTATACTCCGCCTCGCACTCTGGGAGTACGGAGTTAGATGAATGTTTATACTCCGCCTCGCGCTCTGGGAGCACGGAGTTAAGTAAAAAGCTTGTACCCAGCTCGCGCTCTTGGAGTACTCTGGGGTTTAGGAAAAATGTTTATACTCCGCCTCGCACTCTGGGAGTACGGAGGTTGATAAAATGTTTATACTCCGCCTCGCACTCTGGGAGTACGGAGTTAGTAAAATGTTTATACTCCGCCTCGCACTCTGGGAGTACGGAGTTAAATGAAGGGTTGTCGTGTATCAACCCATTTTAGTGGCCTGAAGTGATGGCTTGCCCCCGAGCTCGGGTTTCATTTAGCGAGTGGTTGATTGCTTCACAGCCACTCCCTACTTGAATAAATTCCACTGTGTGATGGAACTTAGCTCTTCGTGCATCGTGATGTTGTACATTGTATTTAATGAATCACAGCTCTGGCTCGAAGAGATGGCATTTTATTGCTGAAATAAGAAAATATGGCAAATCAGTTGCCTTATTACAAATTCTAATTTCGAAATGCAAAAGTAAATTGCTGAATAAAAAACATAATGAAATGAATAAAGCCTATCATATGTAATAGCGGCGGAGACTCTCGCTGTTCCAGGCTCTTGGCAAAACTAGACCGTCCACGGTTGATAGTTTGAATGTGCCATCTCCAAGTCGTTGCGTAATCACGTACGGTCCTTCCCAATTTGGTTTCATGTGTGAAGGAACCGGGTATACTCTCTTGAGGACCAGATCGCCGAGATCAAAGGTTCGGGGGCGAACTCTGGTGTTATATAATCGGGCGACCCGACTTCGGTAAGCGGCCGCTCTTAAATCAGCTTCTTCTCGTTTCTCGTCCAACAGATCCAAAGACTCAGCGAGTAATATAGCGTTTGTTTTCGGATCGTAATAAGTTACGCGGTGAGAAAATACTTCTGTCTCCACTGGAATGACGGCCTCCGAGCCATAGGATAAGGAAAATGGGGTGTGTCCAGTTGCGATCTTGTGAGTTGTTCGATAAGCCCATAACGCCATAGGAAGTTCATCGACCCATTTGCCCCCAGCCTTTTCCAGTCGCTTCTTTAAGATGGATTTGATAACTTTGTTAACAGCTTCGACCTGACCATTTGCTTGTGGATGTGCGACTGCAGAGAACTTTTTATGAATATGAAATCGTTGGCAGAAACTCTTGAACTATGAACTTTCGAATTGGGTCCCGTTATCGGTGATGATGGTGTGCGGGAGTCCAAATCGGCAAATGATATTGCGGACCACAAAGTTTATCACTTTCTTTGACGTAATCGTTGCGAGAGCTTCGGCTTCAGCCCATTTCGTGAAGTAATCAACTGCAACGATGGCATACTTCGCACCACCTTTTGCCAGAGGCAAAGCGCCAATGATATCGATACCCCACATAGCGAATGGCCAGGGACTGATCATTTGAGTTAACTCGGTAGGAGGGGCTCTTGGAATTCGAGCGTGTTTTTGGCACTTGTCGCACTTCCTGGCGTAATTGGCAGCATCTCGATTTACGGTCGGCCAGTAATATCCATATCTGAGTATCTTCTTAGCAAGCGCTTGTCCACCGGTGTGATCGCCGCATTCTCCCTCGTGTACATCATGTAACACTCGTTTGACTTCGTCGTGAGCGATACACCGGAGGAGTGGAACAGAATAACCTTTTCTATACATGATCCCGTCCTGAATGATAAACCGCGAAGCTTTTCGTAGAATTTGCCTTTTCTCATTTCGGTGTTCAGGCAATATTCCATTCTCAATATAATTTCGATATGGAGTCATCCATGATTCTCTGCTGGGAAAGGTCTCTAACACATCAGTTGTTTTGATTTGATCGATGCTCGGGGAAGGCAAAGTTTCGACCGGGACGAGTCCCATTTGCTGTGCTTCACCTGTGCTGGCCAACTTTGCCAATGAATCGGCCTTTTGATTGCGATCTCGTGGTATGTAGTAAATAGCATAATAATCAAATTGATCTAGCGCTTCCTGAACTCGGGCTAGATAAGCAGCTAACCTTCGATCTCTCGCTTGATATTCTCCTCGTACTTGACACACAACCAACTGCGAATCACAATAAACTTCTATAGCGATAATTTTCAGATCTCTAGCAAGCTTTAACCCAGCCAACAGGGCTTCATACTCGGCCTCGTTGTTGGTTGCGTGAAAATCGAACTTCAGAGCATAGCATATGGATCGACCTTCGGGGGTTTCTAGTACAACTCCGGCGCCCGAACATCGATCGTTTGACGCACCATCTGAATAAAGTTTCCATATATATTCAGGAGACTCGCTGGTTTCAGGTAATTCGTCAGGAACAGTAAATTCAGCTATGAAGTCAGCTAGGACTTGCCCTTGAATGGCTCTCCGCGGAGCATAAGTAATGTCAAATTGGCTCAGTTCAATATTCCACTTGAGTAACCTTCCAGACGTCTCAGGCCGCGTGAGGACCTGTCGTAACGGCTGATCGGTATACACAGTAAGCGGATGTGCTTGGAAATAAGGACGAAGCTTTCTCGAGGCAATGACCAAGCAGTAAGCCAGTTTCTCCAACCTGGGGTAATTTCTCTCAGCTCCGGTCAATCGTTTACTGACATAATAGACCGGTTTCTGCACTCGATCTTCTTCCCGGACCAAAGCAGCACTGATCGCGTGCTCGGATACCGCCAGATAAAGGTATAACTGTTCGTGATCAATTGGTTTCGACAAAATCGGTGGCGTAGAGAGGTGTTGAACCAGCGATCGGAATGCGCCTTCACATTCCGTGGTCCATTCAAAGTTTCGTTTCCCTTTCCGGATTAGATCAAAGAAAGGAATATATTTATCAGTGGATTTCGAGATGAACCTGCTTAGCGCTGCTACCTTCCCGTTGAGACTCTGGACTTGCTTGATGGTCTTTGGAGTTTTCAAATTCCTTATTGCCCAGATCTTCTCGGGGTTTGCCTCTATTCCACGAGCGTTAACAATGAACCCTAGAAACTTTCCGGATGCGACGCCGAAGTGGCATTTTAGCGGGTTAAGCTTCATTCCATACTCACGCAAGATACAGAACATTGAATTTAAATCCTTGACGTGATCTGTGGAAAATCGGGACTTAACTAACATGTCATCCACATAGACTTCCATGGTTTTCCCGATCTGATCAGCGAACATTCGATTAACCAAGCGTTGGTAAGTTGCTCCGGCATTCTTTAAACCAAAGGGCATGACTCTGTAGCAGTAGAGTCCCAGATCGGTTACGAAACTAGTATGTTCTTGATCGGGTAGATGCATGGGTATCTGATTATAATCTGAATAAGCATCCATAAAGGATAACAATTCGTGACCTGCAGTTGAGTCAACGAGTTGGTCTATTCGGGGAAGTGGGAAACTATCTTTTGGACAGGCTTTGTTTAAATCAGAGTAATCGACACAAGTTCTCCATTTCCCGTTCGGTTTCCGAACCATTACCGGATTTGACACCCACTCTGGGTATAGAGCATCTCGGATGAAACCATTCGAATGTAATTTGTCAATTTCTTCTTTAAGGGCGGCAGATCTCTCTGGATCCATACCACGCCTCTTTTGCTTGACCGGAACATGTCGCGGATCAATATTTAAAGGGTGACTTGCAATGTTCGGTGAGATTCCGCACATGTCGGAGTGCGTCCAGGCAAAGACATCAAGATTCGCCTGAAGAAATTCAACCAATTCCTGTTGTATCTGTTTTCCCAGTTGAGATCCAACTTTCAGTACTTTCGAGTCGTCATCCTCACTGACCGGGACGTCCACAGTCAGTTCGGCTGGAGACGCTTGATTCTCTTCTACTTCAGCTTTATCTTCGCTATCTCTAGGGTCAAGATCTCTAAGGAATTGGTAGTGGTGCCCGGGCCGGGGCCCAGGCGTTAGCTGTCAATTATCAGAAAAACGGACGCAGAGAGATTCCTCTACGCCCTTTCCTTTCTCCTTCTTCTGTGCTTCTCGCAATTCAGCAACATAACAGGCTCTTCCTGCTGCCTGATCTCCTTGAACGATTCCTATACCGTGATCGGTTGGGAATTTTAAAGTCAAACACCACGGGGCAATGGCTGCCCTGAATTCAGCAAGGGCTGGTCGACCCAGGAATGCGTTGTACGGTGAAGCAATGTCAAGAACAACGAATTGCAGCAGTCGAACTCTCCTGCGCTCTCCGATCCCCAGTTCCACTGGTAGTTCCACTATTCCAGTAGGTATCGTTGCACTGCCATTGAAGCCATGAACCCGGGATTGGCAGGGTTTTAGGTCTTTTGCCTCCATCTTCATTAAATCGTAAGCTCGCTTGAATAGAATGTTTACAGAACTCCCACTGTCAACCAGGATCCTCTTCATCCAAGCAGGACCAACCTGGGCAGATATGACTAGTGGATCAATCGTTGGAGCTTCGATTTTGTCAGCATCTCTGCTTCTGAATATGATATCGTCAGACATCGTTTTTTGTTGCTTAGCCGGGGTTCCATCCTCACAATTACTGCAGCATTCGAAGCTCGCATGCCTGATAGAGCTAGCATACGACTCCATTTCCCTCCAGCTCCTGTCTGCTGGATGAGGACCACCACTTATGGTATTGATAACTAGCCTCCCGCCTGTACGAGCGGGTTCCTCTTGTCTTTCCTGATCTTGCGCACGGTTTGGATTCGATGGGCCCGCACCACCAGACTGCGGCGCCCGCACGAATTGATCTAACTTCCTCTCCCTAATCAACTTTTCTATGAGATCTTGCAAATGGCGACAGTCATTAGTATTGTGGCCATAGCTCTCATGAAACCTACAAAACTTTCCCGTCTGAATCTGCCTTTCTGACGACCGCTTCGGAGCGGGTTTCTTATACTGTTCTGTGTTGCAAGTTTGCAGATACACATTCTCCAGTGATGTGTTTAACGGTGTATAACTTTCAAACATCGGAGCCCTACGCCGTGGGCCTGGATTCGGATCTCTCTTCTTATTCTGACCATTGCCACCCCTTGGCTGAGTTTGTTTGTTCTGTATGTTTAACTGGACTTTTCCGGAATTGTCACCGGACTGTTTAACTGCGACATTGCTTTGTATTCCCTCACTTCCGGGTTTTGCATCGTCCTGCTTCCTAGACTGTTTCGCGTCCTCTTGCCGTAAGAATTGAGCGGCTTTGGAGTAGAAACGGTCCAACGATGCGGGGGGTTTTCCGGCTAGCCAGTTTCCAAATTCAGAATCGGGATCAATTCCCTTTGTCAATGCCATTAAAATCGAGTTGTCGTTGGGATTACTAATTTCCACGCATGCCGCATGGAACCTCTCCAAGTAACGCCTTAATGTTTCCCCACGAGCCTGGGTAACATTGGACAGGGTGTTAACATCTTTGGGTCTGGCAACATGCATACGGAACTGTTCAACAAACTTCTTAGCCAATTGGTCAAATGACGAAATAGATCTTGGAGGTAGTCTTGTAAACCACATTGTTGCAATTCCTCCCAGTGAAATGGGGAAGCTACGGCATTTCACTGCATCGTCGGCCCTTGCGGCGCTCATTGACCATTCGTATTTTAGTATGTGCTGATTGGGATCAGAACTTCCCTCGTACATAGGGAGAGTTGGCATTCTGAATCGCCGAGGAGGTTCAGCGTATAGTATTTCGTCCGTGAAAGGAGTATGGCTTCGAGAAATTCCCCAATCGTCATTGGTAAGTCCTTGGCTTTCACGGATCATTTGACGTATCATAGTCGGGATGTCCGGCATTGCTACATTCTGAGCCTGCTGAGCTAAGGTGTGGTCGGGTTCCACAATGCGAGTTTGGACCGGGCGCTGTCGACGGTCCAAGTTTCGCCTCCTTGGCTCAACGTCTTCCTGGACGTATGGTTCAGAAGTACGTCCTTGCTGTTGATTACCCGAATCTGGAAGATATCGGGCATCGACCCTTGTTTCCGCTGTTGCAGCTGTGACATGATTGTCCATAGTATATTGTGAAGTGCGGCCACCCCGTGCTGATGGCCCAGCCTGGAAGCTGGTTGATGGTCCTACCCTCAATTGCCCGACAGTCAGGGCGGGCTGATATCCCGTAGTCTGAGCATAATCTCCGTCTAATCGGGGACGGGTAGATCTACGATGATAGTCAGATGAAGCAGAACATTCAGTGGGTGAGCGGGAAACATCATCCCTCCTGGACCTCCTACGGCCCTGGCGATTCAGTTGATTTGTCAACTCAATATTGGCTCGCAGCTGTTCGGCTAACTGTTGCCGACTCTGAGTCAATTCTTGGAGTAACATCTGAAATTCTTGTCTAGTGACTGCCCCAGACGGATCTGAGTGGGCAGTGTTGTCTTGATTGGGTGGCTGCTGTTGAGCAGGATTTTGTCCATCCCTACCTTCTTGTCCTGGAGCTGCAGAAGTGGTTCTCGTGCTAACCATTTTGAACGATGAATCCTTTTCCTAGATTTTATGCAAATCTGAGTAGAATGGAAGGACTGTGAATCGAAGATCTGGATCTTCCTCTTGGATTTGTGCAATCCGGTATCGATGGTAGATCCAAGGAGCAGGAGAAAAAAGCTGGTTTTTTCTCAGTGGAAGCACCAAAGTGTTTGTACCAAAAATGGGCACAACACTCTTCGGAAGTTTTTGAAGAGATAAAAGTGAAGAACGAAAATTAAAACTGTGGATAATCTAACAAAAACTCCAAATAACAGAAAGTAAATTGCAAAGACAAGCGATTTAGAGTGGTTCGGCGTTTCGCCTACGTCCACTATGAAGTTTGATGATTTTATTGCTCGATTACTTGATTATTACAATAGTTGATAATGTAATACAACTGAATTCAAGTGCTAAGTATCGGTCTAAAGCAGCGGCGGTGTTCTGGAGTGAATCTGGCAGAATCTGGGCGCTCTTCAATACTTAGAATTTTCCGACCCCTTTTCTGAATGACCAGGGGGTCTATTTATAGGTGTTGGAGGCTGGTATTTCGCCCAAAATGAGGGGAGACCAGTTTTGGCACGTCAGGGGGCCCACATGGCCGAAATCTGGAGATCCGGGCCCGCTTTGGGATCGATTCGACCCTTGGTTCGAATCGACCAAGAAATCATCCAATCGAGCTGAAATTTGGTGTGTACATTCTTCATCATGTATTTGAGCTTCTGTGAAAATCTCATGGGATTTGGACTTGTAGAACTCGAGTTATGATCGATTCAAGTTGGTGTTTCTCGTCTTCTGGAGTCGTTCGAATCGATGTGCTCGAATCGATTCGTTCGAATCGATCTTCCTGTTCGTGAAGATGGTGACGTGGTGCGCTTTCTTCGAATCGATCCGGTTTCCATTCCGGATTGACTGGGTCGAATCCACGACTTGGATTCGAAGATGGTGGAGTCGAGGCAATGGATTCGAAGGACCTTTTCCTTCGAATCGATGGGACTGATGTACGTTCGAATCGAGTTAGGCTCGTAGCTACGGACCGGTTTGAAGATGTCTCAGCCTGGGGATTCGAATGTAGTGGAGTCGAACCTGATGGAGTCGAGCGCGTGCTTGATCGAATCGAGTGTGTAGCATTGTAGCCCATCGATTCGAAGTGCTCCGACTTGTTGGATTCGAAGGTAGGTAAACCTGATGGATACGGAGAGGAATAACTTCAGGTGGATGGATACGATCAGGACCCCTGCCTATGGATTCGAACTAGAGCGTTACCCATGGACTCGAGCATGGGTATTTTCTCCATCTTGACTCGATGATATCTTGAGCGTACGAGCTCGGATTATCTCGAAACTTGGGACGTTGGCTTCCCAGGCTTCGCTTGTCATGTCTTATCAATTGTAGCCTAATCCGGACTCGGACAAAATTCGTCGATATCCGTAGCGACCCTTACGTGTAACCGACTTCCGGGACGACCTGTCACCGTTTTCTAGTTAAGTCCTTGGTATCATGGCCTTGCCAAAAGGCGGGATAACAGTCACTTTATTATTATTATTATTATTACAAATTTAATTAATTTTCATAAACCTAGTTAATTTATTATTATCATAACTTGGTTAATATTTATAGAACCTAGTTATAAATATTCCATACTTAAATAATGTCATATTTTAGTTGATACCAACTACACATTCTACATGTAAAAAAATTACTTTTGAATAAATTTCAAAAATTTACAGATTACTAGCAAAAATAAGTTTAATCTAAAGTAGACATAATTCTAAGTTAATTCAAAAACCGGGTTCTCTATCATGTTTATGAAATTAATGATTTTTATTAAAATGTGCAAAAAAAATTATTTATCTACTACTTTCAATCTTTAAAACCTTAATCTCTTGATATTCAATAACTTGCTAAATCTTTCATATAAGCTATCACAATATCTTTCTTAATCCGTAAATCATTAGTTGACCAAGGAATACTATCTATTTTCAATAGTTTTTGTTTCAGATAATGTTTAGAGGATCTTTGACAACAATTTATAAGAAGAAAAATAGTTTAGGTGTAACCTTTTGAATTGTTTGGCAATAGAGGATCTTTCCTAATGTCTTAAAATTTTGATTTACAAGTAATAATTTAATAAGTCATTAAAAAAATCCAGGTCATATTTTCGAACTACGTTTTTCAAGATTCTGACATATTAACTTTAACATCGATATTCATTGTTTTGTTATTGCTGTTGTATGTAAAAATAAAAAGGATTTGCCAAAACTTGTTTCTTCACTCATCGCCTCTATTCGATGCTGAAGCTTCATCAATTTCCCTTATAATGATGAGCAATCAATACATTGATTTTGACATTAGTTAATTTTCATTAACATTAGTTATCATCATCATCATGATTATTATTATTGTATAAATTAGTTAATTTTCATAAACTTAGCTAATTTATTATTATTATTATTATTATTATTATTATATAAATATAGTTAATTTTTAAATACCTAGTTAACTTGCTTAATATTTAATAATTTATTATTATTGTTATTGTTGTTATTATTATTGTAAACTTAGTTAGCTTTTATATAACTTATAGTTAATTTATTATTATTATTATTATTATTTATGATTGTTGTGTTATTGTTGTTGTTGTTATTATTATTAGTATTATAAAATTAGTTAATTTTCATAAATATTAGTTGTTGTTGTTATTATTATATGTATTTAGTTAATTTTCATAAACTTAGTTTTTTTTATTGTTATTATATAAATCTACTTCATTTTTATAATACTTAGTTAACTTGGTTAATAGTTTATAATTTATTATTGTTGTTGTTGTTGTTGTTGTCATTACTACAAACTTAGTTAATTTTTTAAAATTTATAGTTAATTCTATTATTATTATATGAACTTAGTTACATTTTTATAAACTTAGTTAGTTTTCATAAATTTATTTAACTTTTTAAAATGTTGTTTAATTTTAGAAAATTATTTAATTTTTATAAAACTTGGTTAACTTAGTTAATTTTTATAAACTTAGTTAACTTGGTTAAGTTTTATAAAAACTAGTGTCATGTATAGTGCCAGTAAGATTAGCCAAACTAGAATTTACACTATGTTATGGAGAAAAAGGTAAGAGAAACTATTGGCAGCACGAAGAAAATTTTTAAACAAAAATATGCATTTGGATATTAAAGATAATTGTTTTATATTTACCTGCATCTTGATCCAACAAAATAGAAACAAATAGCCTTTTATAGCTTTATTAGGAAGAAAGAAGGGGAATCATAATTTTCATACTTTTCCTGCTTTTGAGATAAACTTATAGACATCTCTCAATAGCTTTCAGGGGTATCTATATTTTAAAAGAGAAACTATATTCAATAAAGAGGAGCCTAAGTGTTCAAAATAGTAGGGCTAAAGTAAATATTTATGCACAATAATATCATACCCGATAAAAAAAAATATTAAGCTTTCTTTCCTTTCATGGCCTCTCCATCTCGTCCTTTTTTGAGTTTCCTGCTTCTTTCTTCTCCATCCATTCCTCCGTACGGTCCCTGCCCTGACACCTCTGTCTCTTCCATCACTCCGCCCCCGGATCCACCTCCTATTCCTTTGTCTGCTCCTCCTTTCCCCTAGTCTCCAGTCTCCCTTGCTTCCGTCTCCTTGTCCTATCTTCGTTTCTGGTTTGCCTTCTTCTTCCCTCTCGCAGTCGTTGCCTCCCTTTTCTGCTCCTCCTTTGACATGGAACTCTTTGGTTAAGCCAAGACCGTGAAATGCAGGGATGTTCTCCCTGGTTGACTTTCCTCTTATTTTCGAGGGTGATGCTCTTGTTGCTCCTTGTGAAGTTATTCAGGCAGGTAATGAAGTATGCGGTCAATATTTAGTTGGTTTTTTTCTTAATAATCCCCTTCCTTATTTGGTATTTTTGAATCATCTGAAGAGGGTGTGGAGGTTGAAAGGCTCGGTCCAGGTTAAGTCTAATGTAAACTTGTTCCTCTTCAATCTGTCATCTGATGAGGACAGAAGGAAGATCAGCCAGGTAGACCCTGTTGTTATGAGGAACAAGTTGTTTATTGTAAAGCAATGGGATCCATCCATTGGTAATAGGAAAATTTTCAAACTTAAGCTTGTTTTCATAAATAATAACACAAATAACCCACTTTTGTTTTTAATTACAAACATAGACCTTTTTTTGCCAACTAGACGAGGGCGAATTTTCAAAATGCGCCTTTGGCGAATTTTCAAAATGCGCCAACAAGCGACTTTCGAAAATTCGCCCGAAGGCGCATTTTGAAAATTCGCCTTCGTAAAAACCCTGCTTACATAAACAAGTTATGTTGGTCCATTTAACAATCACATACATATATAATTTCTTATCTAACAACTTTCGTAGATATAAGCTTGCAAATCTAACAATTGCGAAGTTCATTTAAGTTCGACACATAACTAGTTTGTTTGATACATAGAAATTACATTCGTTTAAAATTGAAAACACAAAAGGTCTAAATTCGATACGCAGTCATACATCTGACAATGGAAGTTTAGGTCGCAGCAGTACATCGCTTTCTGTTATGGCCCTGTGATCCACATTTGCTGCACCTGTTTGATTTAGGCGTTTGATGCTCGTCCATTACGTTTTTTATCCTCGTAGATTTAGGCCGTCCAGGTTGTCTTCTTGTTGGTGGAGGCAATATATGTGGACCGGTGTATGGTCTCCAGTATCTCTTATCACGCACGGGATGAAACTCTGGCTGATATGAAGCTTTGTAACTGCGAACAGAGTACCACTCTGATGCGAACTCATGATGTGCTCTGTTAGCACCGTAATCCTGTGCCGAACAAGCCGCCATTACATGGGCACATGGTAATTTTTGCAGTAGGAGGATGTTGCATGTACATGAGCAGTTAGGACCATCAATTAACACTTTAAATTCATCGCCGTAGCAATGAATAACTTGCCATTCGGTTCGACTAAAGCGAACTAGTTTACAACGACGTGCTTCAATAGCTCGATATGCTATTTTAGCTTCCCATTTTGGAGTCAAACGTGTTGTGATAGCATCCGCCGTCTCTTGTCTCTTACAAAAATATTCAACCGATCGAAAGAAGGTTCGTGCAACCAACGCCTTTATAGGTAATGATCGAGCACCTTTCAGCACACCATTAAAACTTTCGGAAGCATTGGTGGTCATAACATGAAAGCTTCCTCCATCGTCTTTGCAAAGGGCCCAATTCTCTTCAAAATTCCCTAAACTTCTTTCAATCCATTCATGAGCCCATGAATTTGTAGCTTTAATTTCTTCTCTGATTTTGTTGTACTCAACTACTTCTGAAGCACATGCAGCTGAATAAAATAAAGCTGTAAGTCGGTTATCCCTAAAACCCGCTGTTTGAAAATTAGCTTTAAGATGCCGTGCATAGAACCTATGTTTGTGTGGTTCTCGCCACTTCTCCTGTAAAGCCTTCGGAATTCCTTTCATCCGATCCGATATGAAAGTAATACGACGATTGCAAACACTGTGAATGAATTCACGCATGCAACAGAAAAACCAACCCCAGCTATCATATGACTCGGATTCGACAACCGCATAAGCTAATGGAAACAAACAGTCATCCGCATCTACAGCAATAGCAACAAGCAACGTCCCTTTGTATTTACCATACAAATGTGTCCCGTCAATACATAGCAATGGCCGGCAGTGTAGAAAACCTGTAATGCAAGGGCCAAATGCCCAAAACGCACGATCAAATACACCAACTTCATCGTGGGTCACATGTCCAACAGTCCCCGGATTACATCTCTTTATTTCCTCAAAATATTGAGGCAAAGTCGCATACGATTCGACCCAGTCACCATAAATTCTTTCTATTGTTTTGTTTAATGCTCACCAAGCTTTCATGTAACTAATTTTGATGAACAATTGGTCGTCGACAAGCACTTGAACTGTACCTGCTGTGATATCCAAATCGGCCATCACAAATGACATGATTTTTGACACAAGAAAATTAGAAGTGGCTTGCTTGTGGTTGGAATTAACTGTAGGATTGACACAGGTATGTTCGCTAGGCAATTTTCTGATTTCCCACCAACCAGACTGCGATTTCTTTGAGACTATTGCATGTATTCTCCATGGACAGTTAGTGTCAACATTACATATAGCAGTGTATATAGTTTTATTCGACTTGACCGGCTTGTACGAAACTCCATGTAGAATTGACCATTCGGTTAATTGGTGTAGCATGTTTTGCTTACTTTCAAATACCATTCCAACAGCAAATCCATTTTGTATGCACGCGGTTGAAAATTTATCCCCAGCAAATTGCAGGTTAGCAACGACCGATCTTGCCTTCATTTGTGCAGTACATAGATCATCATCCAACGGTACTTCCATTTGAGCTTCTTCACCATCCCCTTCAGCATCATCTATGCTTGGAAAATCGTAGTTTAACGATTCATTTTTCACCTGCATTCGTTCTACCCAACACGCATCATTATTAGTGGTCGCAACAGCCATACTATCAATTTGAGGAACATGTTCGGTGTCTCTATCTATATTAACATCCATATTAGTGGCAATATTGGAATCATGTGAGTGTTGTGATGGTCCTGCACCACATTCTGCAGCAGTATCTTCAAGACTTGTACATCTGTTTACAACCGTATCTTAGTACGAAGGTAGAGTAGATAGGAAACATTACCCAAATAAATTGCTAAACAAACCTTTGACTTGTACCATACATTTGTGATGGAGTAGGATATACCGGTTGCGACAAATGAATATTTTGTTGTTCAGCACAGACATTTTGTAGATGCATTTGTTGTTGGAAGCTGAATGTGTTAGAAGAAAGTATTAGGCAATTGTAATTTAAAAAGGTACACGCAAAATACCAATGTTAACAACGATACCTTGTATAGTACGGAAAGTACTGTTCTGGAGTTGGTTGCGACATCATGTAAGGCATGAAACCATAGTTTATGGGAGGAGGACCATGACCCCTAGCATGTGCATATGGATTACTGTAAGTAGGAGAACCTAAGCTTGCTGTGGGAATTTCAATTTCCAACATTTCTGTAAAATGCCCTAATCCTGTGCTAACGATAGGAGATTGTACATGTTCTTGCAGATTTTCTTTTGCAACTTTCCCAACGTACAACTCAATGGATTTGGTAACCGCTGAAAACATAACTTCAACATCCTCATCGTCTGAAAGTGTTATTGCTTTTGAACCAGAATCCGTTGGCCAGTTAACGATCAACTCAATATCAAATTCGATTGGACTTATTTTTGTCGCTTTGTAAACCGATTCTTTCAACTCAAATAGTGTGCAACATTTGCGTACTCTCCCCGGTTTACATAAACCGCCGACATACTTCCCGTTTTTCTGTTCGTCGACGATCAGTTCACCGTCGTAGTAGCAAAGTGTGGGAATGAGATTTCTAGCCATTCTACAAACAAATAGTTTTTATTTGACCAACCACTTTCTGTCCATTCATATGAAAATATTTTAATGGATCTAACAAAGCTAGGGTTTGTAATTTTCTTACCAATTTTTGTGCCGGGATATAGTGAAGACGTTTGCGTAGACCAGCAACGACTCTATTGCAACAACTAACCGATTATCGAAAGAAATTGAGGCTTGGTGTTTGGGAATGTAAGCTGAAAGAAAATGGGTTCTTCAGATCTGAAAAAAAGTTGGCGTGTGTTATGAGGAGGTGAGTGCTAAAGCTGACTAAATATAAAGAAGTTTTTTAATTGGCGACATTTAAAATGTCGCCTTCGTGCGAATTTTCAAAAGTCGCCCAAAGGCGAGTTTTGAGAATTCGCCCAAAGGCGACTTTTGAAAAGTCACCAATTAAAAAACAGCCTAAAACACATTATAAAACATATTATTAGTCTGTTGAACTACAGAATACATCTCAATAGAAAATACAGGACTGACAGACGATTAAAAGCAAGTATATACAAACAACAACCACCGGATACTACTTTACTACCAATACATCAAAACATACAGTCAATCACGTGGTAACCGGTAGCACCCTGCAAGCATTTCATTGCGAATTGCAATATTCATCCTCTCCAAGCGACTAACCTTAGCTTGCATCTCAAGCGCGTATTGGACCCCCCTGTCTGTCAGCGGTGGATCCAACCATTTTAAAAATTTACAACTATGCAACCCCTGGTGCGTCTGTGCATCGATATATGCTTTACAGCCATAAAACCGACATCCTGCATTTCTCTGACTTTTGGAAACAACAACGTTACATTCAACTCCGCAATAGCAAAGTACTGAACGTCCCATGATGCTAGAACTTGATCTATCAGGGTTTTGATGAGCAAGTACAGTCATCAATCTGGAATGCATTGATTTTTGAACCGGTTGGGGATTCTCGAGTACGACATTTGCCTGCGTAGCACGAACAATTTCTGTTTCTACTTCTTCATTTGTTTCTGTAGCCGCCACTGTTGGTAGATCTTCCACTTGGGTCTCCGGAACAAAATCGACCTCACCGTCTGCGCCCTTGTTCCGCTCGTAATCGTCATATATTTTCATCATCGTTTGATCATCGATCTCCCAATCCTCCATTTACACCTAGAATAAAAGTTGAATAAAATACCCAAATTAGTCAAAACTTGCAACCATGGATTGATTCACTTTCCGATTTGAACAGATGTGAAGAATGACGTACTATAAATCAACAAGTGTGAGAAAAGATGAAAAAAATGGACAAAATACCAACCTTAATGACTTCTGCAAAATATTTTGGACAAATTAGGGTTTTTGGTTCGACCTTAAAGCAAAAAAGAAATGAAAAAGGAAGAAGGGGCTGACTGGTTATAACAGTGCAGGTTTCTATTGGCGAATTTTCAAAATTTGCCATTGGGCGAATTTTAGGAATTCGCCCATGGGCGAATTTTGAAAATTCGCCCATAGAAGCCTGCTGCTGCAAACAGAGCAGCAATTTCAATCCCCGCCTAAACTATAGCGTTTTACACAAACATCCACACAAGTTTAACAACATTTTAGAAATCCAAACAACATTATTTCGTACATTACAAATCCAAACAACATTAGTTCGTACATTACAAATCCAAACAACATTAGTTCGTACAATACAAATCCAAACAACATTAGTTCGCATCAAACAACATCATCTATTTATTCGTGAAGCTCATGAAATTCGCGTGGGCTTCTTCTTTGTCGACGCGTTACCAATGGTCTCGAACTGCTACTGCTGCTGCTGCTACTACTCCGTTCTCTGCGGGCAGTGGAGGACGAAGGTAATGTGGCCATTGGTTGAGATGGGCCAGGAACAAATTCTTCGTGTACCGGTGCATTTTGTGACGAGGTGCCTTGTGACGATGACCCCGCACCTCCTCTAGGCCGACGTCGTGTGTACACAAGCGCTGGAGGCGGTGGAGGTGGAGATGGAGCTCTCGGCCTATCAAGTTTATTCCTACATAACACAACATCTAGAATTCTTTGGATGTTGGTGCACATCCTCCTACCCTCCTCGTCGGTTTGACGTTTGCGAAGATTTTCTGCTTCTTCCCAAGCCCTGCTTATACCGGCTGCCTGTAAATTTGAATGAAAATTAGCAAAAGACAAAACCATCATAAGTAATTGATATAGTACTTACAACATCAACTTACCACGTTCCTTTCAAGTGGTGCTCTGGGAACGTACGGGCTTCTATACACTGCCTCCACTGGCGCCGTAAGAACATATCGCCGTGTTATGTTCCAGTACCACCATTTGTACCGCTCTAGCGTGATGGTAGGCTCCCTCTCAATCTGGGTTGCTGTATGACGATCATTCCACAACTGAATGTGGGATCCATACTCCTCTGCATTGTACGTAGAAGTGCAGGGTGGCGCATCATCCGGTATATGTTGTATCATGCCAAACTATCTCATAACCCTATCGGGTAAGTGAAATGCAGTCTGGGTGTACGATATGAGTGGCACTCTCGCAGTCCACAAGTATCTAGCAGCTGTACACATGGCTGGAAGCTGTGCTAGCACATCCTGCGTGTACGGTGTCCATGTCACCACTTCATCCTCCAGCACATCTAACTCGTTGCGGTAGAACTTTACACTCCGTCTTGGGGTTTGGTGCGTTTTTTTTGGTCCTACCCACCTGTTATAAGACGTTAGCAAATGAATATTACACATGAAAATTGCATTGTTTAAGTAATTTTATAGGATAAAAATATACCGAGACCCAAGCGGCAGCGACTGATCGACAACAACGTTTGTCACTAACAATCTTCCGATCGGAAGATAAGTCCACGACCACAGCTGCATTTATAAGAAAAAATTTGAACAAAAAATGAGACAAATAATGTAAAACAGTAAACTATTGAAGTTTGTTTCAAACCTGTACTATTGTTAGACATCCACCAACAGATTTATTCTCCAAAAGAGAAAGCCTGGATAACTCCATATACGTATAAGATAACACAGCACTGCCCCAAGAGAACTTACCACACTCCCATAAATCAGCAATATATGGTAGCCATTTCAGATCTACCCGAGTCTTCGTATGGTCGCACATCAATCGGGAAACAATGATGTGCAAAATAATAGCACGTGCTCGTTGCTGAATCTGAGCCTCTGTAGCATCAGCAGGAATATCGTGCGACAATTGACGTCTATACCACATGACTTCCATGAACTCATTGCCCCTTGTTTGCTCGGGGGGTGGGTCAAGACCGAGTAAATCATGACACAATTGCATATAGTCATATGCCACTTCTCCATAAGCCACTGCATTGCCTTCAATAGGCAAACCTAACAACACGGCTACATCAACTAATGTAATCGTCATCTCACCAACAGGAAAATGAAAAGTGGAGGTCTTCGGTCGCCATCTGTCTGTCAAAGCAGTGATAAGATAGTGGTCAAGCTGGATGTATCCTAACTTCATTATATGCAAAAAACCGGCCCTCTCAATCTCAGCCAATACTCTTGGATGGTTTGAAGTCACTTTCTTCACCGACGTGGAGTGATCTATAGTTGTATCTGGATCGTCACGCTGATCAAATGATAAATACAATTAGAAAGCAGGAATTATACCACCTGACATAAAATTATATATTTTTTTAAACCACCTGCATCCATATGTCGTTAGAAGTACGATGCTGTGCTTGAAGAAATAATACCCTTCCATCAACGGGTCCGGCCTCCATCTCAACATACTCTACAAAATACAAGTATTAAAAATCATTTCATTTCAATAAAAAATATACCCTAACTAAAATGTGTGCAAATACTTGTAATGATAGTGTTGTAAATGCTTTATCAATGGTGATGTTCAAATGATTTACTTTACAAGCACAATTTTTTTTCTTGAACAACAAATTATAAGATAACATTGACTTCAAACCCTAAATTATAAACAACAAATTGCTTGTTTCAGTTGAATTGTTGTTTCTAAACATTGACTTCAAGCCCTAAAAATATTGACTTCAAGCCCTAAAAACATTGACTTCAAGCCCTAAAAACTTTGACTTCAAACCCTACATTATAAACAACAAATTATGGGTATAGATTCATACCTATTTCTTGTTCTATACCGGATGTGCTTGCCATTGAGTAATTTGTGAAAGAATTTGAATATAAAATGAAGAAATGGAAGTGGAGGAAGGTTTTGAGGGGTTTGTGTCTTTTGGGTTTTGGTTGGAAGAGTTGGGAGAAATGAAGAAATGAATGAAGTGGGGTGGGGCTGCTGCTGTCTGGTTAAAATGTGTGCAGGGTTTTTACGAAGGCGAATTTTCAAAATGCGCCTTCGGGCGAATTTTCGAAAGTCGCCTGTTGGCGCATTTTGAAAATTCGCCAATGGCGCATTTTGAAAATTCGCCCTCGTCTAGCTGGCAAAAACAGGTCTATGTTTGTAATTAAAAACAAAAGTGGATTATTTGTGTTATTGTTTTCGAAAACTAGCATAAGTTTGCAAATTTTCCTTAGTAATAGTATCAGTACTATAAAGACAGTACCGGTGTGGCTTAAGCTTTCCAATATATCCCTATATTGTTCGTCACATTTAGGTATAAATTGGTTAGCTACAAGACTTGGAAGATTCCTCTGTATGGATGAAACAACAGAAAAAATATAAAGGATTGGTTATGTTAAGTGCATGGTGGAGTTAACTGCACAGAATGAGTTGCCTGAGTCATTCCCGGTGAAGTTGTTGGATGGCTCGGTGCAAGTTGTGAGAATGGACTACTTATGGAAACCTCAGATTTGTGGGGGATGCAAGGAATTTGGGCATGATAAGCAAGGATGTTTGGTTGTGAAATGCAAGAGGGATAAGGGAGAGGAAGACAAACAAAAGAAGACAATGGTCTAGGCAACTCTGCTGTCTTGAACAGTGTTGAGGATAAGGATGTTGTTATGGAAAAGGAAAATGAAAGAAAAGGTGGGTGGAGAAGGGTACCATTAAGAAAGGAAAGGATATTAAAGGTGGTAGAAGGAGAGGGATTGATAGTGATAATGTAATAAACAAGGGCAAGGTGCAATCTGAAGGTAATGTATTTGTGGTTGGTAACAATCTCGAAGTAAGTCCAGGTAATTTAACAAAAGTGGCCGAAGTAGGTCCCTCTAACTCTAATTTCATGACAGAGCTGGGAGAAAGTCTCAAAGTAGGACCAATAAAACTTGCTTGTATACCCGAAGTTGAATTGCATCCCAATTCTTTTGATTTTCTGCAGAGTGATGATTCAGGAGATGGTCCAAATATGGAAACAAACAAAGGCATGGAGGATAGAGAATTTATTCCTATAGATCCAGTTGTAGAAAAATCTAATATAATTCATATTCCTGGAAAAAATGATATTAATTCTGGTCTGTGAGATAAAAATAAAAAAACAATGTAGTAATGGGTCAGTATTCCTTCTGACCAACCAGCTTCAAGTACTCATTGTTCTCATGCAAAGGTGATAACATAAAGCAATGAATTATTGCCATTTGAGGAAGAATTTCTACTAAGCATTGAAAGCTATGTCCTTCAGCTCTTTAACTCTTCTTCATCCAATGTTCCTCCTCAGTTCTCTGTTGATTCCCCTCCTCTTCCTTCTCCTTCCAATATTATTTCCTCTCCTTATTCTTTTTTAGGAACCATCCCTGGTTGGGTTTAATTAGAAGTAACACAGTTTGATATCTCTTCATGATATAATGCTGACCTTCAGATCTACAAAGATCCTTCTGCTGATAATTGATCGAGTTATGTGCTGCGGATTGCCAGCCTGGCTGGGCCTAGCCCACTTATCAAAAGATGATATAAATATGTTACCGTGTAATTCTGTTGTAATCAAGTATTCATTATACACTTGTGTAATTCAGTTGTATACAAATATTCAATACAAGTTAGTAGTAATAAAATTCTCTTATTACAAAATCTTTGCACTGTCTCAATCTTTAATATGGTATCAGAGCTACAGTCAAACGACTGATCATCAGATTCAGCTTCATGATCATCATCGAGCCATCCAGAAAGAAAGATTCATAATCTAAACTTTCGGTTGCTCTCAGTTCTTTTATGAAGCATCTCATCATTTGATTCTATTTCCAGTTGAAACCTTAATCAAGTTCCTCATATCTGATCTTATCAATCCTTCTGTTCAAGATCTACTTGATCTTATCAATCTCTCTGTTCAAGATCTACTTTCTTGAATCAACATCTGGCTGCAAGATAAACATCTGCCTCGCCAGTTTCTTTTCATTTCATCATGACTGAAGAAAGTGCAACTGTTGCCACATCAGAATTCAGAACCAACAAGGCTGCCATTTTTTCTGAAATAATAAAGTTGAAAAGTCAGACTGCAGTACAACTTGATGAAAGCAATTATATCATGTGGAAATATCAAACTGAAACAGCAATAAAGGGACATGGATTAGAAGAATATGTCAATGGCACTATAGCCATTCCACCCAAGATGATAACTGATAATCAAGAAAAAGCAATCCCTAATCAAGATTTCATATTTTATCAGAGACAAGATAATCTTCTTGCAACATGGCTAATGTCCTCTATTAGTACAAGCATCTTATCTCATATTGTTGGATGCAAAACTTCACAAGAAATCTGGGAAGCCATTGAACAATTCTTTAATTCTCAATCTTCTGCAAGAATTATACACTACAAGAGGCAACTGCAGAACTTAAGAAAGAATGATATGTCAATAAGGGAATATCTAACAAAGGCCAAGAATTACTGTGATCTTCTCAGTACAGCAGGATACAAAGTATCTGAAACAGAACAGATCCTCACAATCTTGAGTGGTTTAGATGAGGACTATGAATCTATAGTGGCTGTCATCTCGGCTAAAAAGAAACTACCCAACATTCAATATGTACATGCAACCCTTCTAGCACATGAAGGGAGAATTGATCAAAAGAAAACTCAAAACTCTGACTACTCTATCAATTATGCCTCTGTCAATAAAAAGAAAAATCAAGACACCTCTCAAAACTCAAACAGAAATCAATCTGGAAATTTCAGAGGAGGAAATCAGAATAACAGAGGTAGAGGAAGAGGCAGATGGAACAATTCTAATAGACCAAAGTGTCAGATTTGTGAAAGGATGGGACATACAGCATCGAAATGCTACTTCAGATTTGATCAGAACTACTCTCTCAACAACAATAACAACAACAGTCAGAGATCAATCAACCCAACTGTTAACATGGCACATACAGAAGTGGATACCAGCAATCAAAACCCTGCACAACACTCAAAGAATGAAGATGCAACATATGAAGAATGGTACCCAGATTCAGGAGCTACAAATCATATCACCAACAGTTTGGAAAATCTGAATTTAGGAAACAAAGAATACAAAGGTACACAATCTATTCTTTTAGGTAATGGTAAATCTATAAGAATTACACACACTGGGAATGCTAAAATCTTTGGCAAAAGAGAATTACACTTAAATAATTTACTTAGAGTTCCTCAAATAAAGAAGAACCTCATAAGTGTTTCTCAATTTGCCAAAGATAATCAAGTATACTTTGAATTTTATCCAAAACTCTGTGTAGTTAGAGATGCATCAACTAGAGAAATTTTACTGCAGGGTAATGTGCAAAATGGTCTATACTCATTCAATCTGAGGCAGCATAATAGGGTATCCAATTCTGAAAAATGGTGCAACAATGTTGAAAATAATATCAAAAATAACAAAATCTTTGATCTTTGGCATTGTAAATTGGGTCATCCCAGTATTAATACTGTAAAATCTGTATTAAAGAGTAATAAAATTCCCATTGATAATATATCTCTACCCTATATATGCTCTGCATGTCAAATAGGAAAGAATCACAAATTACCCTTTAGTAATTCATCAACTAAATATACCAAACCATTAGAAATGGTTGCTACAGACTTATGGGGTCCTGCCCCAATAGATTCAGACTTTGGTTTCAAATATTATATATCTTTTGTTGACTCTTTTTCAAGACATACTTGGATATATTTTTTAAAAACCAAAACAGAAACACATAGAGCAGTCATTCAGTTTATTACTCAAGTAGAAAGGCAACTAAATCATCAACTTAAAATCATTCAAACTGATGGAGGAGCAGAATTCAAACCATTAAAAAATTATTTCTTAGAAAAAGGAATAATACATAGAACTACCTGCCCCTATACTTCTGAGCAAAATGGGTTAGCAGAGAGGAAACATAGGCATATAGTTGATACTGGTATCACTCTATTGGCACATGCTTCTATGCCACTCAAGTTCTGGCCAGATGCATTCAACTCAGCTGTTCATCTAATCAACAGAATGCCAACAAAGGTACTACAAAATAAAACTCCTTTAGAATTACTATTTAATATTGTACCAAATTACAATAGCCTAAAAACATATGGTTGCTTATGCTTTCCCTATATGAGACCATATAATTCTCATAAATTAAGTAACAGATCTACATCTTGTACCTTTATTGGTTATTCTTCTAATCAAAAAGGTTACAAATGCTTAACTAGTAATGGAAAAATTATAATATCTCGACATGTTGGATTTAATGAATCTATCTTTCCATTTGCTAGTACAGAAATCAAAACAACTGAAAAAGTGTATAACACAAAAAATGTTATACCTGAAATACCCATCCTCTCTAGCAATAAAATAGATAAAACTGCTCATCAGAATCAGCTTGAACCTCAACTCACAGTATCAGGTGAAGGATCAGGTCAAGATTCAAGTGGTTCCAGTAATGACTGGAACAACAATAATGAGTCTAGCATAGAGACTATTCTTGCTCCAGAAAATCAAAGCAATGACACTCCTCATCAAGATGATCTTAATAAGGAGGAAACAGGTCATCACATGATAACCAGATCAAAGCATGGAATATACAAACCCAAAGCATATCATGTCATCAGCAACTCATCTGAGCCTGTTTGCTTCAATGAAGCCATACAGGATGAGAAATGGAAAGCTGCAATGAATGATGAGTATAATGCCCTCATCAAAAATAAAACCTGGACCCTTGTTCCTGCACCAAAGAATAAAAATATTATTGGATGCAGATGGACATACAAGATCAAGAGAAACTCTGATGGCTGCATTGACAAATATAAAGCCAGGCTTGTGGCCAAGGGGTACTCACAACAATATGGGATAGACTTCTATGAAACTTTTTCACCAGTCATAAAACCCACTACTATAAGAGTCATTCTCACCATTGCTCTTTATAATAAATGGCAAATAAAACAACTAGACGTCAATAATGCCTTCATAAATGGTGAACTTCATGAAGAAGTTTATATGCAACAACCATCAGGATACATTCAGAGTAACAAGAAGAACTGGGTATGCAAACTTGACAAAGCCATTTATGGGCTCAAACAAGCTCTACGTGTCTGGTATGAAAAGCTTAAATCTACTCTTATTAATCTCAACTATCATCCCACTAAGTCTGACAATTCTTTATATGTCAAAAATTATAACAATATCAGTGTATTCATACTCGTTTATGTGGATGATATCATAATTACAGGAAACTGCATTGAAGAAATCAGGTATGTTACTAATTACTTAAACAACAAATTCTCTCTGAAAGACTTAGGAGACTTAAAATATTTCCTAGGCATTGAAGTCATAAGAAAATCAGAACATGAACTTATTCTGTGTCAAAGAAAATACATATCTGAGGTTCTAAACAGAGCCAAAATGAGTGCTGCAAAGCCCATGCCTACCCCAATGTCAAGTAATCTACATTTATCTAAAAACAAAGGAGAAACCTTTGACAATGAAAAACTTTACAGAAGTATCGTAGGGGCTTTGCAGTATATCACTATTACAAGACCTGAACTATCATTTTCTGTAAATAAAGTTTGCCAATTTATGCAAGAACCATTAGATCCTCACTGGAAAGCAGTTAAGCATATTCTAAGGTACTTAAAAGGATCTATCAATCAAGGTCTAAAGTTAAGAGCATGTAAAGACTTATCTATCAAAGGGTTTGCTGACGCCGATTGGGCTTCAGATTCCGATGATAGAAGATCTACTTCAGGTTACTGCATCTACCTTGGAAGCAATCCAGTATCATGGAGTTCCAAAAAGCAACCGACCGTGTCTCGCTCCAGCACCGAAGCTGAATATCGTAGCGTGGCAAGCACTACAGCTGAAATCACTTGGCTCAGATCTCTTCTCAAGGAAATCAAAATTGCCTCATCTAATCAACCAGTAATATGGTGCGACAACTCAGGAGCTGTTTCTATCTCAGCAAATCCAGTCCTTCACTCTCGAACGAAACACATCGAAATCGACTTGTATTTCGTTCAAGAAAAGGTTATCAAAAAGGAGCTCGCTGTCAATCACATTCCTGCAAGCCATCAGATCGCTGATATTATGACAAAAGCTCTCTCAAAACATAACTTTGAGAGATTCAAAGCTAATTTAATGATTGAAGATGCTGGAAGCAGATCAGAGATAA
The DNA here is from genome assembly GCA_030737815.1 of Allium fistulosum. Lineage (NCBI taxonomy): Eukaryota > Viridiplantae > Streptophyta > Magnoliopsida > Asparagales > Amaryllidaceae > Allium > Allium fistulosum. The sequence goes on from CM060902.1 coordinate 246,727,764, forward strand.
AGAAGGAAGAAAATGAAACCCTAGATCGAAATGAGGGAGGTAATTAGAAGTAACACAGTTTGATATCTCTTCATGATATAATGCTGACCTTCAGATCTACAAAGATCCTTCTGCTGATAATTGATCGAGTTATGTGCTGCGGATTGCCAGCCTGGCTGGGCCTAGCCCACTTATCAAAAGATGATATAAATATGTTACCGTGTAATTCTGTTGTAATCAAGTATTCATTATACACTTGTGTAATTCAGTTGTATACAAATATTCAATACAAGTTAGTGGTAATAAAATTCTCTTATTACAAAATCTTTGCACTGTCTCAATCTTTAATAGGTTTCTCCACCACCTAATCCAGTTTCTGGTAGTCCTAGATCTTTGAGGACCTCCACTTTATTTGCTAAGCTAAAGTCTGTGAGAAATGATCCTCTTTCAACAAGGAGTAGGGTATGAGTGTCTCACCTTTCCCTGTAGTTTATTATGATGAATAAAATTGCTTCCTGGAATATTAGGGGTGCCCACAATCCTATGAAGCTTGATCATGTTTAAACTTTGATTCATGAACATAACATCAAAAAAATTTCCATTTTGGAAACCAAGCTCTCTCTTCCCTTATCTATCAAAGCTGCAAATTATATTAGTTCTGCCTAGGATTTAAACCATAACTTGAATGATGCCCCTTATGGAAGAATCCTCATTGTTCGTGACCCTATCACTTTCAATCTCATGCCTATTCTTTCAACATCTTAAATGATCCATCTCCATGCAACTTTTCTGCCAAAACAACTTTCATTTTATATTACCTTTATTTATGCTCATAATGTTGTTGCCTCTAGGAAATCCCTATTTAATACCCTCCCTTCTCTAAGACAAAATTCTCATCCCTGGCTTGTGTTGGGTGAGTTCAATTGTTGGTTAAACTTACATGACAAACTGGGAGGTTTTCCTCTTTTACCAAGGGACATTGCTCCATTAAACATCTCAATTTTTTATTCTGATCTCCTCCCCTTACTTCATTCTGGTGCTCCATTTTCATGGAACAATAGAAGTCGGTCTAGGATTAGAACTTTCACTAATATTGATCACTCCTTCTGCAATGTGGCTATTGTTTCCATTTGGTCTTCCCTCTCTGCTTTCCTGCCTCAGCCAATTTTGTCTGACCACTCCCCTCTTCTTCTTTCTCTTTCTTGCCTGGCTAGTAGAGGAAAGAAAGCTTTCAGATTTTATAAAGCTTGCGTTTTGGACCCTGAATACCATAATATTATAACTAATGCATGGTCTACCACTATTCATGGAAATCCAATGTTTATTATGTGCATGAAATTAAAGGCTACTAGGAATGCTCTTCAGAAGTGGGCTAATGACAAGTATGGGGATGGTTCTCTCCCTTCCAAAAATATCAAAGCCTAGCTTAATCTGGCTCAGGTACTGCTGGATGAGGATCCTTCCAACCCTCTCATTGCTCAGAATGAATCCAAGCTTTTTCAACAACTCAATGACGCCCTTTATGCTGAGGCTAACATGAGAAGACAACAATATCATCAGAAGTGGGTGAATGATGAAGACAGGAATACTGCCTTTTTTCATGCTTCAATCAAGAATAAGCGAGCAAGGGAGCGAATAACTACGTTGTGGGATGATGTTGGGGTTCTCCTTTCTACTGAGGAGGATATTGACAATTATTTGCTTCAGTTTTTCTCTGATCATTTAGGTAACTCCGCTAACTTTGTGCCTGATCTTGACAGACTGAATAACATATCATTGCCCATGTTGACTAATTCAATGAAAACTATGCTGGTGAATAGAGTGACTTATTAGGAAATTAAAAAGGCTTTATTTTCTATGAACACTAATTCTTTCGGAGGGCCGGATGGGTTTAATGTGGTGTTTTTCAAGAATAGCTGGAATCTGATATGTGAAGATTTTTATACTTTATTCATAATTTTTTTAATAAGTTTAAGCTCTTGAGTGAAGGTAATGCGACTAATTTAGTCCTCATCCCAAAGACCAGACCTCCTATAAATGCAACATCCTTTAGGCCTATTTCATGCTGTAATGTTGTCTATAAATGTATATCTAAAATCCTGGCTTCTAGGCTTGTTTTGGTTCTGCCCTCTATTATATCGAACAATCAGTCTGCCTTTATTCCCAATAGAAACATACTAGACAATGTAATGATGGCCCATGAATTAATAAATGTTATGGAAGAAGTCAGTCTTCCCCTAGAGCCATGTTAAAACTTGATCTCGGTAAGGCATATGATAGCATCCAATGGTCTTCAATAGTTTGAATAATGTCTGCTATGGGATTTCCTAAAGTGTTTGTTGCCTGGTTGTATACTTTTATGTCCTCTCCCTCATATTCTCTCTGTTATAATGGGAAAACATCTGGGTACTTCAAGGTGTAACAAAGAGTGAGGCAGGGAGATCCTATTTCATTCTATATATTCATAATTGTCATGGAGGCACTTTCTTGTATGTTATCTAGTAAGTTTGCTGAAAAGAGAATTCTATATCATCCAAAATGTCAACCCCTTCATATTTCATCACTTTTCTTTGCAGATGACATTATGATTTTCACAAAGCCAGCTAATCAGTCTATTCTTAATACTCTTAAGACTTTAAACAATTTTTACTTAGCTACCGGCCTCATGTTGAACTCATCTAAATCCCAGATTCTTATTTCTGGGCTTGGTTCTATAGAAAGGGAGAGGATTGAAGCTTTGTGTGGTCTTTAACCTATGGCAAATAATATGATATATTTAGGTCTTCCTCTATGTACATCAAGGGTTACCAAATCTGATTGTCTTCCTCTTTTTGATAGGATAACTAATAGGTTGAATGCTTGGACAACCAAGTTTCTTTCTATGGCTGGTAGGCTTGTGCAAATTAAGTTAATATGCTTTTCAATGACAGTCTACTGGGCTAGAACCTTCATTCTACCCACTAAATTGCTGAACATGATCAGAGCTGCCATGATTAGATTTTTTGGACTGGTTCAATTCATAATAGGAAGTTGATTCATGTTTCATTCTCAACAATGGAAAGGCCAATTAGGAAGGGAGGGCTTAGCATCATAAAATTATGGAATATAGCAGTAGTGAATTCTCATGTTAATGCTATCTTGGTGAGGAAGGAAAGCCTGTGGGTGCAGTGGACTTGGAGATATCATATAAAGGATAAAGATTTTTGGTCTATGGAAGTTCCTCAAGGAAGCAGTTGGATTTGGCGTAAATAGGAATGAGAGGAGATCTGCTTCCTCACATAAAACACACATTGTCTCCTACTAATAACGTGAGCTTTTGGAGGGATCCATGGATTTGTTATGGCTGTGTGTTGTCTAGGATGCTGTCTCAGCAGGAAAAAGAACAATCGATGATAAGTATAAATGCAAGAGCCGTTAATTTTGTTTCCCTTGGGAAGTTGCAGCCTCCACACTCAAGCAATCATGTTGTCAATACACTATGGAGTAATTTGGCTCATCAGGATGTTCTTGTTAGCCAAGTTGATGCGCTTTCCTAGAAGGGTAAGACTCATACCATTGGTGTAGTATATGATCTCCTGTGCAAGGTTGAGGCAATGCCTAGTTCAATTTGGCTAAAGTGGATTGGACATCGTATTCGTCGAGTTCATATAATCTTCTGTTCTTGAAAATTGTCAACAAAGCTTTGATGACTAAGGATAAACTTGTGGCAGTGGGTATGGATGTGGATCACTTGTGTGTTTTTTGTAATATGATTCTGGAAACAGTTGAGAACCTTTTTTATGAGTGTAGGTTCTTGATTGATATGTGGAGATCCTTGATGCATAAGGATGGAGTTAATGGTATTCTGGTTGTCACTGTGTCTGACTGGACTGTGCTTTAAAAGGCAACAAGGTGGAGAGTGAGTCTATGGAATATAGTGTTCTTTGTGCTTAAAATTTACTTGAGAAATGTTTGGAATGAGAGAAATTCTCGGTGCTTTCGAAATATGGCCACTCCAGCCCAGAATTTCTGGCTGATCTTGATGAGAGGTATAGTGTCTCTGATTAGTGTGAGTAGTCACTGTTTCTCTCCTCATCAGATTGCTCTGTGGAGTTAGCTTTGTGCTTGTTTGTGTGGGGAGCTTTTATTTCATGTGCTTGTTGTGTGCATGATCAGTGCATGTGCATGTTGCATGAGTGGTTTGCTCCTTTGTTTTTCCTTTTCCCTTGTTTTTATGGTTTTGTCTTTGCCTTGTCTTCTCTGTGTGGTTGTGGTTTTTTTGTTTTGTTTTCCTTTCCTTTGGCATAAAGCATGTTTTATGTCAATTTTCTTTTTTCTTCCGTTGGAATAAAATCTTGTAGGAGACTAGTCAACCTCGCTAGCTTTACAAAAAAAAGTTCTCATTCACTCTCTAGGTTAGCTTTACATTCATGTTCATTTTGTCTTTGAATATGTAACAACCTTGATTTTTTTTGAGTTGCTTAAACAAAATAAATAATGTTTAAAATTGGAAATTTAAATGGGAAATTTGATTTCTCAATTATTGAAATTGGTGAAATTATAATTTTTGTGGTTTATGAAAGATAATGAAATTCTTTTGGAATGTGAATTCTAAATTTATAGAATATTAGAGAATTATTTTATGAAAATAATACTTTAAGGTTTATGAATAAATCGTATTATAATAAATATTAAAATTTCATTTTGTTAAATTATTGTTGTCTAAAAAGGGTTGTATTAAAAGTATGGTTTAATATCATAAATGATAAATAAGTTGGAAGAATTGATTAGTAATAACTATTAGAAAAGTTCAATTTGAAACTTAAATGAATCTTTGAATGTATAGGAAAATAAATAAAAGGAGTTTTATTTTATACTTAAGTGGGCTTAATTGAACCCAAAACCATTTTACAGCATGTCCTTAAGTCTTTTACCAGCTAAAAATGCTCTGCTAATAGAAATGAAAAATGGTAGATCTTATAAAAGTACAAAATAATCCTATATTTGATAGTCTTGATCAGAATGGAGATTCTTCTTCATCTCCATCTCCTCCTCCTCCATTGCATATCACTCTTCCTCTTTCACAGCAAATCAAGTCCAAAGATAACCCTCCCATTTTGAGCAATGCAATAGTGGATGATGATGGATTTCAGAAAGTAGTCTACAATAGAAAGGCGAGCATAAAGAATTCTGTATGTGATTTTCAGAGAAACATTCTAAGAAAACCAGATAATGTTCAAAATCCTTCCAATTTAGGGAAATCAGATTCAATACACAATCAAGAAACGTGCACAGGCATATAATGAATCCAAGAAATCTAATCCCAAATGCTTCAGCCAATGTAGAAATTGCTCAGAAGATGCAGAAAGCCTCTTCATGGGCTGATCTTCTCAAGAAAGGAGGGTTAGATTTTGAATTTGACTTGAATTATGTTGCTCCTATCAATATTAACAATAGAAAATTTGTTACTATGAAAGAAGATATTGGTAAACGCACAGAGAATAAGTGGAGATCTTCTGTTATTGCTTATGTATATGGTCCTCGTCCTCCTTATCATCATTTCAAGACATATATTACCCGAAACTGGAACCCTACAGGAAGTTTTGAAATTTATACTAGAGATAATGGTTTCTTTATTATAAGATTTTCCAAACTTGAAGATTGTGAAAAATTTCTAAGTGGAGGGCCATATTTTATAAATAGCAAGTTGATTATCCAAAAAAAGTGAAGCAAGAAATTTAATTTTGATAGGGATCTTTTATCTACTATGCCAGTTTGGATTAGGCTACCTGAATTAAGCCTAAGATTGTGGGATAAAGATGCTTTTAGTGCTATTGCAAGTGTGGTGGGTATACCATTAAAGTTAGATGAACCAACTGCTAAGGAAACAAGATTGAGTTATGCAAGAATTCTTGTTGAAATAAAAGCGGATGCAGAGTTACCAAATGAAGCTAACATCACAATGCATGATGGTGACAATATAGTGCAAAAAATTGAATACGAGTGGATCCCATCAAGATGTAAATCTTGTAAATGCTTTGGACATTCAAATGAAAATTGCACTGTTAAAAAAGTCTGGAAAGAAAAATGCCGAGAGAATGATACTGCAGTTGAGACTAATGTAGAGGAAAACAGTAATGTAGAAATGGATATAAATATGCAGAATACTTGTGATGGAATTACAAAAGAAGTGGTGCCCCAATTTGACAATACTCTAAAATCAAGTTCTTTTAATGATTTGGAAACACAAGATGTGATTATGGATGCTAGCAATAATGCTTATGCAGACAACCAAGAAAATATGCAATGCAAAAACAGTTACCTCCCTCGGAGAGCCAATGTAGATAAGATAGTTCTTCCAAATGCTTCAATGGAAGAAACTGCAAGTTTTAGGGCCTCTGTTCAGGAAAATGAGGAAGAAGACACAATGAATGTTGAGCAAATCTCTTCCAAAATATCTCTTTCAGATTTGACTGAACCTCCAAAGAACACTGCCTTATCTTTCCTTTCAGATTCATTCACCCCTTTAAAGAAAAAACCCCTATCTGGGATAGCTATCCAGGCAGCTATAAATGCTGTTACATCCTTATCACCTGCAGACAAAAAGAAAAAGAGAAAGAAAGCTAGAACCAGAATTAAAAGCCTAAGTGACATTCCTTCTTCAGAGCAAGTAGAAGATGCTAAAGACAAAGAATTCAGAGAAAAATACATCTCCAAAAATGATAAATGGGAAAAGCTTCTAAAAGTTAAAAATGACTCAGCATGCAAAAAAAAAGGGAAAGAAACTTGAAGTGTAAGCGGATGAAGATAGTTATAGTGATTCACTGTGACTAACCACATATCCTTTGAGTATCCTTATTATTTTTACTTCATATTTTTATTAATGTCTATAATCTCATGGAATGTTAGAGGCCTAATTCTTCAATTAGAAAATTGGATGTTTCTAATTATGTCTAAAAAATCTAGTATAATAGGTCTATTGGAACATAAATTAGACAATGATAAAATTACAGATTACCATTTCAGGCATCTCCCTAATTGGAGCAGTATTAATAATAATCAAAAGGGGGGTAATGGTAGAATTCTAGTTTTATGGGATCATAATATTTGGAGTTTAGGTAGTCATATATTAAACCTTCAATATATTCACTACTTAGTTTCTAATAAAGGTGGTCTTGTTTTAGAAGTTACATTTATATATGCATCAAACTTTGAAAATGATAGATTTGATTTATGGAATCATATTGAGAATTTGAATAGAAAAATGTCTCATCCTTGGATCATAATGGGAGATTTCAATACAATCATGCATACATATGATAAAAGAGGTGGTATACCAGTCCCTTTCAGCAAATTAGAGTTTATTAATAAATTCTTCTTAAGGACTGGTATTATTGAAGCTAATATAGTAGGAAACAAATTTACCTGGAAGTCTGGTAAATTTAGAAACATACAATGCAAACTGGATAGGATTTTAATAAATCAAAAGTTTGCTTATACATTTCCTCATTACAAATGCTGCACACTTCCTCAAGCTAACAGCGATCACGCCCCTATTCAAATTCTTCTTATAGAAAATAATGAATGCAAGAAAAATATTCCATTTAGATTTATGAATGGGTGGGTCTATGAAGATAATTATAAAAATGTCATCCATAAATGCTTGTCATTTAAAATTCAGGGCACGACCCAATATAAATTCTTTAAATTCTTGCAAATTGCCAAGGGACATATAAAAAACTGGAATAAGAGCAGAAATAAAAATGAGCTTAAAATTACTAGAGATGAGTGTGAAAATCTACAAAATGCTCTTGATAATGATTGCTCAGACAGTAATATTATCAATAATTTTTTTCAGGCTCAAAATAATCTCATTACTTCTCTTCATATACATTCAGTTAATATGAGGCAAAAGGCCAAAGTTGACTGGCTTACAAATGGGGATGAAGCTAGCAGATTTTTTTATGCGAAAATGATAAATAGAAAAAGTAGAAATATTATTAGTAAACTTATTGATGCAGATGGTAATGCTTTAAAGAATTTAACTGATATTGAGAGAGAAGCCATTAATTACTTCATAGAGTTATTTAATACCAATAATCATATGGCTTCCTTTCCATTCATCAATGTTAAATTATCCTTAAAAGAAGTTAGTCAGGAAATTTTGCTAGCTCCTGTTAATCTAATGGATATTAAAAATATTGTTTTCAATGCTAATAATGATAAAAGCCCTGGTCCTGATGGATTTGGTGCAAAATTCTATAAAACCCATTGGTCTGATATTAATTCTAATATTTTTGAAGTCATTTCAGAATTTTTTTAAGACAGGAAAGCTTTTAAAATCTTTCAATCATACTTTTATAACACTTGTCCCAAAAATAAATAATCCTAATGGAATGGAAGATTATAGACCAATCTCATGTTGCGACTTTATTTATAAAATTATCTCTACTATTCTTTGCAACAGAATTAAATTGTTTTTAAAAAATTTAATCTCAGAAAACCAATGTGCTTTTATTCCTGGGAGGCTTATTACTGAAAACACTTTGCTTGCACATGAACTAATTAGGAATTTTAATATGAAAAGCAAAAGTGTCATGTGCATCAAAATTGATTTACACAAAACTTTTGATAAAATAAATAGATATTTCATAATTCATATGATGAGTATTATGGGTTTTAATAAAAAAAATTGTGATCTTATCAAAGAATGTATTAGCAATGTAACATACTCTGTGATGATTAATGGCTCCCCTACAGGTTATATTCATAGCAATAGAGGAATTAGACAAGGGGATCCCCTTTCTCCTTATCTATTTACTATTGTGATGGAATATTTCACAATCCTAATTGATTCTGAACAAAGCAAGGGAAATATAAAAGCCATAAATAAAGTCAAACCATCTATTACTCATCTTTTATATGCTGATGACTTGCTTTTATTTGTCAATGCAGATACAAATAATGCTAATTCTATTGCTAAAATCTTTAAAAAGCTTGAATTATTTGCTGGGCTAAAAGTTAATGAATGCAAAAGTAAAATCTATTTCAGCAAAGGATGCAAATGCAAGAAAGAAATTTTAAACATTCTTAATTTTAATATAGGAAATTTGCCAGTCAAGTACTTAGGCCTGCCTCTAAGTATAAATCAACTGAATGATAGGGACTGCTCAAGGTTATATGAGATTATTCAAAGTAAACTAGAAGGATGGTCTAGCAAATTACTATCTCTAGCTGGTAGACTAGAACTCACCCGTACTATCATCACTGCAATTATTTTATATTGGATACAAGCTCATAGTATACCAGTCCAGGCAATTTGCAAAATTGAAAAAATGTGTGCTAACTTTATCTGGCAAGGCAAACAGCACAAAATTGCTTGGGATAAAGTATGCATGACTAAAAATGCTGGTGGTCTAGGAATTAGAAACATTAGAGACTTAAGAGAAGCAGCAAAATACAAGTTATTTTGGAAATTTTTAGATGGTAAATCTCTCTGGGCTAGATGGATGAGAGATAAATACCTTAAAAAAAACTTCTGGACCATTAAAGCTAGAAACTATCATTCTTATACTTGGAAAAATATTTTAAAATGCAGGGAGAATGGCAAAAAGCTTATAGAAAGAAGTTTAAAGATGGCAGTTCTACTAGCTTATGGTTTGACCCCTGGATATTTGGAAAATATCTTATTGATCTTCTTGGTTGGAATAACTTATTTCTACTTGGTGGTGCTAATGATAAAGTGCAGAGCATTATTTATAATCAGAACTGGAATGTAAACACACATCAAGCTGCTACTATATTCAGAACTGCTACTAGAAAATTGACAATTGATAGTAATCTTCAAAGAGACACTTGGATTTGGAAGCTTTGTACAAAAGATGCTTTCTCCTTTAAAAAAGTGTGGAATTTTGTGAAAGGTGAAGAAACTGAAGTTTATTGGAGTAAAGTTATTTGGTGCAAATCAAACTGCCCAAAAATGTCTCATTGTTCCTATTTTACCATACTTAATAGACTTCCCAATTTAGAAAGATGTGAAAAATGGAATAAGAATGCTGATAAAAACTATCTTTTATAAAAAATGGAGTGGAAAATGCAGATTATCTCTTCTTTGATTGTGCCTTTTCAAAACATATTTGGTTTATTCCAAAAAATGCTCTGGGTTTTAATCAGCATCAACCAATACAAAGCATAAGTGAAAGCATCAAATACATTCAACACTGCTTCAAACCCAAGTCAACAGAGTTTAAAAGAGCTTCAATTATGCTAACTACTGTCATTTACCATATTTGGAAAGAAAGAAACCAAAGACTTCACCACAAAAAAAAGATTGGCAGTATTCAAATTTGGAATAGTATATTTTTTGACTTTCAGATTCTCAATAAAAAAGCCAACAAACAGAATGGTCACAAAGATGCTGATTTATTTACTACAAATAACGTCGAAGACTATGAAAATAGAGTTGAAGACTTCTTACTTAGAGGGAAATACGCTACGCATATCCCTTGTAGAAGTCATAAAGGTTGCCAATGTCATCTACATGCAACTGACAAGGTTAATATCTCGCTTAGACAAGGCAACATCCCCCTGGACTATCTTCCTGGAGGCGGCCATTCTAAAGCTGCAAAGGCTATCACCTGCAAGGGAAGTAGACATGAAAATGTTAATTATAATTCTAACCTAATCCATATTGCGAACAGTAATAGTCGATTATTACCTGATGCAGGTTTGAAGAACTACCGCACAACCAGCAGTGTTTCCAAGGAGTTAACGTTGCTGTCTATTGAGGATTACAAGCAAACAAAAGTTAAAGACGGCAAAAAGGAAGGCTTTTTCTACAAGAGCTTGTTAAATAATAAGGTCTATCACTTATCTTGCTGGAGTAAAGGAGAAAGCAACAAATCATCTACAACCCTTTCACAAAAAGGCGGCAAATCAACTATCCATCACTATTCTGCAGAGGACCTGGAGAACAGCAATGTATCAAGAAAAGGGGCGAAAGCACAATTAACTATTCCCAGCAACCCAATAGACGACAACATCGATCTGACGAAAAATAACAAGTTTAGGATGAGGGAGCAGGATAAGCTCAGCCATCTTTGTATATCGAACAATAAAGATAGCAACTTTGAAGATGCGGACGCAAATCCTGCTCTTTTAAGACTCATAGGCATGGAGCTCAAGCCCTTGGATATGCGTCGCATGGATAAGAAGGATCTGAGACCTCCTTGAGACTTGGAGTTTTGAGATCTGCATATTTTTTCCATTTCCGTGCTTTTCAGCAGTTCGCCATTTCTGTTTTGATGGAGGCGCGTTTGGCATCGAGATATTAGGGTTGGATGTTATGTAATGACTTCGGGTTTGGTACTTATTACCCAATATACTCTGTACACTTTAGGCTGGGCCCTTTTATCAATTTAAAAAAAACATTTTACATAAATAAGAGAAGGTTACTTCTCATTTTCTCTCAATTATCCAAAACATGTACCTTCAGTAAATAGAAATGCAAGTAAGAAACCAGGGTTTGCTTTATTCTCCAAAATGCAATCAAAATCTCCATTTTTAAAATAGAATTTTTTTTATAGAAAATCTAATAAATTCAAGGTAATGTTTTCAAACCCTATTTGATCATCTAGACTAATTTATTTCCATTTTCTGGTGTTTGATTTTGTTGTTCTTTGGTTTTTATTGAGGGGGTTTCTAGGGTTTGTTGTAATCCAAATACAAAAGCTGAAATGAAAGTGTTTAGCAAGTTTAATTGGGAATTTAATGTGAGTTAATCCTCACGAAAACTATCTCTGAATTTCTAAGTACATGCCTATGAATTTATATCCAATGTTTGTGAAATTAGAAGTGTGATTTGTTGCCTCTGTGAATGAAAACCTGTTTAATAATTTTCTGTCAAAACACTTTACTGTAAATCAATTTTCTACCTCTTCTTAATGTTTTAATTGCTTTGATAAATTACGCTATGAATGCATGTGTGTTTCAGAGTAAATATTGCAAATATAAGTCGTTGGAACACGTTGAAATCATGTCAAAATGGGTGTATATCGACGATTTGGAGGAAGGAAGGCTGGAGCTCATGCCCTAGGCATCCCACCGGTCGATCGGTAAATATTGTGAGTTCCAGGTGCTACTTGCTCCTTCCCGTCCTCTTCTTTGAAACCCATGTTCGGCTTGCTTGTTCTGATGGTTTCCAGTTGCTTTGTTTTCCAATTTGCTGAGATTCGATTCTCTAAATTTTGATGATTCTTCGATTTAAAGATTTTTGAAGTTATATTTATATATCTACCTAATGTATGTGTGGTTTGAATACAAGCAATTTACAAAAAAAAGTTTACTATAGTTTACTGATTTCAAACTTGTTTCCAAATCAATTTAATTCCTTTTATAAATGACTATAATGAGTAACTTTATATTAAATATAGTTAGTAGAAATAGTTTATGGATTTAGAAGTATGGCTTTAGAATATGAGTTTATATTTTCATAAATAAATGTTTGTATATCTGTGTGGCTTTTAGAATATAGTTTGTAGAACTATATATATCTTTTGACTGGGAATTTCAAACAACTATATATATAAATACATTGTGATATCAATTTGGATATATAATTTATTTCATTATTATTAAATACATATATAGTTGAGCAATAAATAATTTTATGGATTTTAAAAGGGGAAGTTTGAAAACATATATATGCATATCGGTGTATGTGTAGTATTTTAAAAATCATTTCATATATGGTAATGTATAAGTAATTGCTTTCAAAACTGTAATCTATTCGTAGTTTTTATTGTGCTTTGCATTTGGCTATATATGTCATTTTGACATTCCTTTTGCGACTTTTGGAATTATTACTTTCTTGCGATTTCTCCCATCACTTAAATGAGAAATCTAATTAAACGATTTAGCGATACAAGCGGTATGGAACATTTGTATTGCTTTATCGGTTAATTCTTGGACTCATTCGATTGAGTACTTCAGTCGAATGGGATATACAATCTTTTAGTAAATATTTAAGTATCGCTAAGTGGTTATGGGACCTTAGGCGATGCTTATTTAATAACTAATTGAGAGTATATTACACCTATCGATCAAAAATGAGTGACATGCGAAGTACTCATCTCTTATGTCGAGTGGAATTTACAATCCTTCAGTAAATATCTAAGTATCACAAATTGATCATGGGAAATTGGGCGATACTCATTTAATTACTAATTGAGAGTATATTACACTTACCGATCATAAATGATCATCTTGGCGTGCGAAGCGCTCGCCTCTTGTGTTAGCTTGCGAAGTACTTACCTTTAGTTTTGACTAGCGAAGTGCTTGTCTCTTGTGTTGACTCACGATGTTTATTGTGTTAGCTTGCAAAGTGCTTGCTTTTGTATTGACTTGTGAAGTGCTCATCTTTCGTATTGACCCGCGTAGTGCGTGCTTATTCGTGTGACTTGCAAAGTGCTCGTCTTCTATGTTGACTCACGAAGTGCTTATCTATTATTGTAGCTTGCGAAGTGCTTGCTTTTGTTTTGCCTTGCGATGTGCTTGTCTTTATGATTTTATGATTTGTGACTCGCTTTTATGCTAGTCTCTTGGTTTTGACTCGCTTTCAAGCAGTCTTATATTTTCTAGAGTTTGACTTGCTTTTATACAGTCTCTTTTGTTCTTGTGATTTTGGAGTTGGTTTCCTTATCACCATATTTGAGATGATTGTTCGTTGATGGGCATGAGAAGACTTGGTGACATGGTGATATGGTATTGATGTTATTTATTTCCACGTGGCATATATTACATAGTTATTATTATGCCTTGTGTATTATGCAAGTTTGTTAGTGGATGATTTTATAGTGATGCCTTATGATGTTTAATGTAATACACTATACAAATTTCTATATTTTGATGTTTATGCATGCTCATTATGTGATCTCACCTTTTTGATATTTAGAGATTGTCTGACCCGTTTATATTTTTTATAATACTCGGGTCAGGCCGAGATTTGATAGGTATAGGGACTCAGTGACCTTGGATGTGGGCTAGCTTAAGAAGTAATATATGATGCTACTATCATTTTGATGTATCGTTCGAGTCTAGCCTATATATTTGTTATATGTTTAATTATGATGTAGACTCGTGTAGTCATGTATATTTTTAGACTTGTCATAGCCTATATATGTATATGTTTATATATGCGGGTCTAATGTTATCTTTTTTGTGTAGAATCACCCTGTAGAGGGATATTTGATGTATTATATTTCCTTTGTGAAGCGTTATTCTTTGTTGTATGTTATGTGATATATTGTTTTGTTCTAATTGAGCCAACGTGTTTTTTGCTTTGTATCGAGACTATTCACGTCTAAGTATAGAGTTGTGAGTAAAAGTTGACGTGATAATGTTAGCCCAAGAAAATAGACATGGATGGTCGTTCCTATCTAGCCTTATTCTCTGTATTAATTGACAATATCATTTGTAATAGGTAATATGGGTATAAAGGTAGGGCATTACAGCTTGGTATCAAAGATGAGGTTAAGAACAATATATAATGTAAGAAACATGAATCTTGGCCCAAATAGACTTAGTCCTATCCCTTGGGTGTTCAGGATAGAATTTAGAATTTATTTCCTATTTAGGAGATAATTATAAATGATTACTGGGAATAATCATTGGGACGCAATTGTAAAAAATTTAAATCACTTTGCAAATTAATGTTATAAAAATGATTTTAAAGGTTTAGTGTTCAGTAGCGGTGCCCTGATCAGTTAGTGATCAGAGTTGCACAGCAGAAACCGATTGACTACTTTCCACTAAGCATAGTAATTAGTTTGTTCAAACGGATTTGATTGGTTGATGGATGTAGGATTGTTCGAAATTATAGTTAATTGTTTAAAATTAGTATTGAGTATGAATTATCACTTGAAATTAGAAACCTACTTGATATCAATTATAAGACTTTGCGGTATCTTCAGTAGTGTAGCTACACTACTGAAGATACCATAAAGGATATTGAAAACTTTACTTCATGTAAAAGGAAATATTAATTTATAGGTAGTACTAATTAAATACTAAGATAAATGTGGAATTGGATAATTGCATGATGTATGCATGGATGAATGGTTGTACTATTAAATTATTATTGGTAGGTTATCATTTTTATGAAAATATTGAAATTGATAAACAAAATTTTGGAAATTAGTTTTGTGTTAATTTGCCCGTTGAGTGCTTTAAGAATTCTGATCGGTGCTCCTGATCAACGTTATCGATGGGGATTTCAAAACACTAGGACGAAACAATTGGATACAGTATTTTTAGTTATAAAATTTGAAGAATTATATATAATTACGAATGTGTAACCAATAATATAAAAAGGAAATAAAGTTTTAAGCGAGTTAAGTATTACTTTAAAGTGGAATAAATGTTTTGAAATATATATATATATGCATATGTAATGAATTTTGGAAAGAAATTGTTTTAAAGATAAATAATATTTTAAGAAACTATATATTTTATTTGAAGTGAAGTATCATATGAAATCTTGATAATAAATAATGATTTTAAAGGAAGGTATCTTGAACATGAGTAATATTATAAAAAAAATATATTATATTGAGTTTGATAATAATATTAAGTAATTGATTTGGAATTGAGTAATATTATTTGAGTAGATAGAATATTATGTGGAAAGATATTTTTTGTAAATAAAATCAGAAGTAAATATATCTAGTATGAAATTAGTTATCTATATATGTGATTTTAGAAAATTGATGGTTTAAAAAATTATAACAAAAAGATCATATATGTATTTTAGATGATGTGTGCAGCCACCGAACATTAGAAATAGCAGAGGTCAGTGGTGAGGCAATGTTGATTTCACGATCAACATTGTAGTCCTTTAACAAAGTAGTTCGTTGTAAATAGATGGCAAGGCAATGTCGTTATATTATTTGATATATGTGAAATTGTGTATATTCATTTAAAAAATATATGCTAAGATAAATTAAGTGTGATGCTTTTAATTTGTTGTGTATATCTTATTATGATTTAAATGAATGTTAAAATTTTATATGAGTCATAATCTATAGGGAGTTAAAATAAAAGATGTAAAGTAATTATGTAAATAAATTTTGGAACTTGAAAATAAGAAATTAATTCAAGAAAATATAACTTTTTGTTTCAAAATTTGAATTAGAAGGATAATTTGTATAAATAAAATTTGGTATAAATAATTACTACAAGAAGCTATTATATTCTTTGAAAAATGTAAAATTTGAAAAGTAATACTTGGAGTTTTGTTGAAAAATAAATGTGATGATAAATAAGTCATGTGAAAAAAGTATAAGGGCAGAAATTCATTTCACCTTAAAATGGTTATATTAAAAACATTAAACTTTGTAGTTATGTTTGAAATAGGTGGTTGAATTTATGAATACTCTAATTTGAGGAAATAAAGAATATTTCAAATTTAAGTAGCTTTACAAAATAATTATAAAAATGAGATATAGAAGTTCTTTGGTAAAGCAAAGAAAACTGATTTGAGAAATGAGTTTTAAATTTTAGTACAATAATAATATGACTTATACTAAGCTAAATTTTTATAATTATGAAAGGAAGTCTACGAAATGAAGTTTGATTATATAAATATTTTAGTAATGAAAAGAAAATACCTTCGGCTTGATCATATATGCAACTTCTTATTAGAAATTGGTTTCGAATTTCGAATATGGAAAATTGAATTGAAAGGAAATAAAAAGTTGAGTAATGACTGAATATTTGTAATTTTTTATGTTATGCAAAATAATTTTTGAAGAATTTGTGAGGTTTTAATACATAAAATAAGGGAAGTTTTAAAATTATTTCATGACCTTATTATATGAGATTAAATAAATATCTTTTAAACACCTTATACATTTAGTGTTTTAAACTATATACGGTGTTATATTATTTTTAAGGATGTGAAATATTTATGTTAAAATTTAAGGATGTGAAACATTTGGTTAAAATTTAAAGAATGAGGAAGGATTTAGAAAATAAATTTTTGAATATATATATATATATTATAAACTTTTCCCTGAATTGGAATTGCGAGGACGCAATTTATTAAAGGAGGGAAGTTTGTAACAACTCTAATTTTTGGGGTTGCTTAAACAAAATAAAAAATGATTTAAATTGGAAATTTAAATCAGAAATTTGATTTCCCAGTTATTGAAATTGGTGAAATTAGAACTTTGGTGGTTTATGAAAGATAATGAAATTCTTTTGGAATGTGAATTCTAAATTTATAGAATGTTGGAGAATTAATTATGAAAATAATACTTTGAGATTTATGAATAAATCTTGTTTATAATGAATATTATAAATTTTATCTTGTTAAATTATTGTTGTCAAAAATGGGTTGTATTAAAACTATGGTTTGATATCATAAATGACAAATAAGTTGGAAGAATTATGAAACACACCACACCCCTTAGTATACCCAAAAAGGACACACTAAAAGATGTGGTGCGTTGTAGGTATAACTAAAACTTTACAGAGACTAAGATTCACAAGAAAAATAAATAATAACAGCGGAAACATTTAAATGGTAACTTCATTACTCCAGAAAATAAGTCATAAAAACCAAATATGTCAAAACCAAGTACACATGTCTCGTGAAAAATATAATCTCAGTCACATCATCAGAGGACATTAAAATAACCATCCCTCTCAGAAGTACCAGCACATCAAAATCCAAATGAAATGAAAACTGAAAAGAAGAAGAATACATGAAGAATCTCCAAGAATATCTCCCCAAGAAAGCTGAGATCTACTGTCCTTGCCTCTGCTGGCCTATGGGGGGAAAGGGGAAAATAGAGGAGTGGGTAAGACTAAAAGTCTGGTGAATGAAAGTAATTACTAGTATTTTTAAGCAAGATAAAAGTCATAGACTTGACAACAGTTCTAGTGTAAAAGGAAATAAAGGAAAAGATAAAGCTGGAATAAAATACTGTTTAACTGTTTGCTTTGATAGTGATTGTTTGCACTCATCTTAGATAGTTGCTTTGATTAAGCTGAAATCGTAATCCTATTTTAATTAGGCTGAAATCCTAATTCTACCCTTTGATCGGCTATCTATCTCTATTGTGCCACTGTGAGGTAGTCCCATCATATGGGTCCCACAGCAAAAAGACACATGTTTAGCGCTTTGGAACTCAATAGCGACTTATCTCCCAAATTCAATGTCGCACACTCGGTCACTGTCGGTTCGCACTATCTATTGCTCCCTCTTTTTACCTCTTACCAACCCTAGTCAGCATAAGCGTGCACAGCCTCACCTAATATGTTGTGAGACCATCAGTCCTAGCCTGAATGGGTCCTGCCCAGCCTCACCTAAGTGTGTTGTGAGACTATCTGTAACAGACCGCAAATCCGTACCCCTAGAATTGACATTAATCTCCATTAATGAACTCAAGAAGAACGGAAATACGAACCATTTGAGTTAAGAAGAAGAGGTAGAAGAATAAAATAGAAAACAACAGCATCAGAATCTCACATCGCAGCAGAATAAAATATAATAGATAACAACTGATCTTCACACAAATTAAAACTATATCTGTTTTACACAATACATCATCAGAGTACACATAACATACAACTGGACAATAATCATATCATGTCCTCAATACAACAGAGTACATAGCTAATCAACACAGCGGAATATATATACAAGTACGGAAGTACGTATCTCCATCCAGCTCGTCTCCTGAGCTCTACAACATCATATCCAGAACCTGTTTATCTCGGTCTGACCCGAGCATCATATAAAACAACACCCGAGTCAGTCTGGAATACCAGCGTGAGAAAATCACACTCAAGTTTATTATTAAGGTTTCAAAATCCTTTGAAAATAAAAGCATCTCGTAAGACCACGCCACAAATAAACATGTCGGGTTTTTCCCTTACGATAGCTAAAACACTTTCTTATCAAATCCTCTGATATTATAATAGTGTCTATATACAAATACTTATTCAAATAGCTGAAATTGTTACATCTATTAAATTCCAGCATACTAGCCACAATCGTGGGTAATACAAACAAATACCGTACAAGGCACGTAGGGAGAATGGATTTCCATTAATGACTAGGCACTGGGGTATCACCCGTCACAGTACGTGGCCTGGATCACAGTACCGAGGACCCACCCTAAGTCCGCTGCAACACAAGGCCGGAACCATCCCTTACTGGATAATTCCGAGCAAAATCACCCCACGGTTGTGATCAGCAACCGCACCACTAAGCCGAAATAAAAAGGGACATCTAGACAGGGATGACCTTACTCTCAAGTGGGAGCTACCCACGAAGCCTTGCTGTATAACCCCTGATTTTCAGTCATTCCCGATTGGTGAGGCTCGAGGCTAAGCGTTACCTTTATAGAACATGTCCCTTAGAATGCCCATCGTCCGCTGACGATGTTCCGAAAGCATTCGTCCATACAAGTACATCCCGGGTCCGAACGGAACCGAAGGCACTATTTGTAACGACCCAGAATTTTGAACAAATTAAATTGGAAATATTTAATTAATTTTAAATATTTGAACGATGATTTAATTTGAATCCCCGATATAACTTTGAATTTGGTGATAAAATTTTGAAATTTAATCTATATAGTGTTGGATAAAAATTTGAATCTTCAATTTTAAGTTGAAGAAAAATATTTCGAAAGCTTTTAAAATTCGTATTGACAATACCGGAAATAATAGAAGCTTCAGAATTGAATTGTTCAGTGATTTGTTCGGTTTTGAATTTATATCGTTTAAATCGAATTTAAAAATAGCCGTCCAAGGCGCAGTCTCGGAGTTCGACGAAACCAGTTCCATTTGGTCTGGAATATTGAATTATTGCCGGGTTTCAAATTTAGTATTTTTCAGAGTTGTTACGTGAGCACACAGTAATTAAACGCACTGAGATTTATTCGAATTCAATTCAAATTTAAATTTAAAATCTGGTCACATCAGCTACTTTCCCCCTTTAAACACGCCTTCAAACACGCCCCGTTGTTTACGCCGAAGATCACGAGAAATTATCGTGCAAAGCTTACTTCTTCGTTTCAAAGTAGTGGCCGCCTGTTCTTTTCTTTTTAAAATCCCACTTCAAAACAACTCGTTCGAACAAACGAAATCAATTCAAAAACAAATATAATGGCGGCCTCAGATCTCTACCTCCACGTTTATTTCTTTTCTCTTCCTCCTCGTATATTCGTTCGCATCATCCAACGAACGAAATCAATTTTTCATTCAAACTGTAAATGGGGGAGGGGAATCGATTTCATTCAAAGGGCATCGAGCAAATCGATATGGGGGTTCGCGTTCATTTCTCCCCTCCATCCTCGAGATCTACTCGAGATCAACAACCAAATCGAAGTCGCAGCTTGGCACTGGAGGGCTTCGCGAGTCAAATTCGCGAGCATCGCAAGGCGTGGAGCAGGCGGCTCGGGCTCGTGCTCGCATACGAGCGACGTGGTCGCGGCAATGTTCTGGAAGGCACTCGTGTAGGCGAAGTCGAGCTCGTGCTCGTCGCGAGGCAGTAGCAGCAGTGGGTAAGCCGCGGTGATGTTTGCAGGTCGAGGAGGGTTTCGCGACTGGGATTTGGAGGGGGTTCAACGGTGATGACTGTGGTTATGACGTGGGGTTGTACGCCTGGTAGCTGTGAAGGTGGCGGATCGCAATTCAGGGAGGAAGTTCGAATGGGGCATTTGGGTTCGAATTCGAGTCAGTTGGTCGAAGGCCAAATTGGCGACTGCGATTCTCAAATTAGGGTCAAAAGATCGTGAAAACCAAATCAGGATTAAAGTGAATGGCAAACGGAAATAAAAGCTAACGTGAGATTTTTATAATCTTATTGAATAAATTCCAGAATAAAGTGAAAATGCTAAATAAATGGATTTCATAAAACAGTGATTATAAATTGAAGAATTTAATTTAAATTTGGATTTTTAAATAGATTGAAAGAGATAAAGAAATTTATTTTCTTTAAAAGGAATTTATTTAAAAAGAAATAAGTGGGAAGTCCAATTAGAAATTTAATTGGCAAATTGAAACGAATTTGGAAAAAGAATGAAATTTATAGATGTATAAATTGTGAAGTTAAAAAGAATGAAATTTATAGATGTATAAATCGGGAAGTTAAAATGAATGAAATTGTAGAATAGAAGATTTATAAGAAATTAACTTATAAATTGGATTTTTGCCTACAAATGAAATATTGATCGAATTCGTTAATAAAGGAGATTTACAAATCGAAGTTGTTATAAAATATAAAAGGTGAAATTTATAAACATTGTTTTTTATAAATTCGAAATAGATTGAATTGGATAAATTTAATATAGAAGATTTTTAAAGAAGATATATTCGCGATTTTGGATAGCGAATCTTTATTGAAATAAAATGTGTAGAAAATAGTGAAATGTAATTAGTGAATTATATTCACGATTTTGGACAGTGAATATATTGTTTAGTAAAATGGATTTATTTTTGAAGAAGTGATATTAAAAATGAAGTTAAACATTTTAAAGATGTTTTAAAACGTGTTAAACATCGAAATCATAGATTTCAACATTTATTGTTGAAATTGACGTTTTCGAGAAATAAGGAAATGGTGGACTATAACACTGTTGTTATAGTAAATGATTTCCGAAAAGAAATGTTTTATATAGTATTGGGATTTATATATCTATCTAAATTTCGAATCTCTATACTAGTGATTTTGAGTTGTCGTAACGATGTTTTACGTAACATTCGTTTTGACTCAAATAAAATTTATGAAAGAGAATGATTTCCTTAAAGAATGAAATATATACTTAATATTGATTTAAGTATAGTGAATATTTTCAAATGTTGAAAATAAATAGATTTGTGAAATACTTACTATTAAATAAGTATGGAATTGCTTTTCCAATATGAAATGAACGTTTTGAGAATTTATCCTTGTAAAGATAAATTGAAATTGAATATTGAAAACCATTTGAAAATCGAATATCAGTAGATATTCGAAAGTATAAATTCAATACGGAATTTATAAAAGAAAGCGAAGTTGTTAAAAAATAAATATTGATTTATTTTTGAAGTGTGGAAATTGATTTGAAATTGTTTTCAAATGGTTAAGTGTGGAAATTTTATATCTAGTAAAAGATATTTTGGAAGATGAAATAATTTGGAAAATTATTTGGAATCTGATGATGTTGCGCATCTTTATTGATAGTTAAATAACCGACTATCAATAATTACCTTAAATAGGGTATTTGTTGTGAATTGGATGAATTTGAATGCCACACTTATTTTTGAATAATCGCTCACTATTCGGGTTAGCCGGGAAAGGACCATGGGGTCGTATAACCCATTCTGAATATGTGATATGTCGTTATGAATTGCATTTGAAGACCGTTGTTGAAGACCGGATATTTTTGAAAACGGAAGGATTACCGTCGAGTTACTCTACATCGGCTGATCTCCGGTTTAGAGGTTTTTATCACCCTTAGTGACGGAAAGTCCAGACGTGATTAGAAATTTATCCGGATTTGCAAGGGCTTCGTGAGAAGTGCCTTCGGTTCTGTTCGATCCCGGAACAGACTTGTATGGATTGTGTGTCTGACGTTACAATTTGAGATATAAAGCTGATTTCTTTCAAATACATTTCTGTTGGTGGCGGAGAATTTATTCTCTTAGCTTAACACCCTTCTCTGAGACGTACGAGCTCAGAGGTTATGTAGTTGAAATTTATCAGCGATATATTCCCAATTTGGTAACGTGGCATACTGAGTGTTGCTGTGAAATGATCAGTGTTTGATCATTTGTGATATGATCATTTGTTTGATCTTATATCTTTGTGATCATAGGTTGATCATTTATTTGACCCGAAGCATGGCTTTGTAGAAAGCGTAGCTTTGTGGACGAGACTTCGTCGAGCCTCACACCCCGGAAATGGTCGAAACAGGAAGGATGCGGCAAGGTTCTAGGGAGTAGCGCCCCTTAGTGTATGTCATTCCTTCTGGATAGAGGTGGTATCATGGTATGGAGCCCAGATACTTAACCTATGTGGTTGCTGCATTATTATTATTTTGATGTGGTTTGTTGGAAATCGGGGATCCTCGGGAAGATCGGTTACGATCGGGGGATGACATACGCGTGTCAGTAGTTACCTATTTTAGCAGAGGTAACCCGGCCTTGTGTTGGCAGAGATCCGGTTAGGTTCTCGGGTCGTCTATTCCAGGGACGTACCCATCGTGGAAAAGGAAGTTCCTTAGCCTGACCATTTGTTGGAAATCCAAAGAAACAATACGCGACTTGTACGGTTTTAGTTGTATTACCTGCTATGGAATGTGGCGGTAACCTGCTATTGAACATAGTAGCTATAGTAGGCATAAGTGCGGAATGCCTATGCTGGCTAAGATTAATATTATACTTTCGAAATGTTTTCTACACTATGCACTAGTAATAATATCAAAAAGATTTGATTTTGCGTAGTAAGCATATTTGACTATCATAAGAAGAAATCTCCTCCAATTCTGCGTTTGCATTGTGTGTGTGGCGGGAGGTCTTATGGTAGTTTCATTTTCCAAAAGCATTGCGAATTTGTTTTATTTTCTTTGTGAAAAATAACTGTTTTACGATCTCACACCAGTCACCATGAATGACTCGGAGTTTATTGTTCCCTTCTAAACTCTGGGTGCCCACCAATTTCCACACGGGCAGCCTAGAGTTATGTTATCAGGATATTCTGGATATTCTGGAGCTTTGGAGATAAGCTGGATGGCGAGACGTATCGTCCGTATTTGTTTATTTATTCCGCTGTGTATTCTGTATGAGGACAAGTTTATATAACTGTCCATTGTTGTATATTGACTCTGATTGATGTATGTATAAACTGATATAGTTCTTTGTTTTAAAAGACTAGTGTTTATTTATTATATATTGTTCCGTTGCGATATGTGAGATTCTGATATTGTTTCTGTTCTGTTGTTGTTCTGCCGTTCTTCTTCTATCCTTTTCCTCTTTTCTTCTTCTTCTACCTTTTTCTTCTTTTTAAAACCCTCACTATTGGAATTTCCGGCACTCGATTTCTCGGCAGTCGATAAAGTGAGTATCGATGTCGAATTTTCGAAAGTCGAAAATTTCCGTATGTGACAGCGTGGTATCAGAGCATATGGTTAAGCGACAACCCTGCTCTGTTGGGTGTTACTCATTAGAGATAGAGTCAGTAGTACTCTAGAATGAGTTGAGTGTAATAATAGATATGAGCACGTATTTGTTAGTGAATATAAAAATGTTTTATATTGTGTTTGCTTATCCGTTGAGATGTTTGTGAATTTTGGTCGGTATGTGGGACGCCATATTATCGATAGGGATTTCTAAACACTTAAACGAGGCAAGACGACATAGTATTGTTTTAAAATAGGGTGAATGAAATAATTTTGCCCAAAACTATTTTTGTATAAAAAAAATCATTTTCTATGAATTATTATAGTATTTGGATGTTTGGTTGTTAGGAAATAATAATATTAAATTATTATCATTGAAATTGAATAAGAAATTGAAATCGTAACTCCAAAGTTAAGAAATAAATTCACATACAAAAGGAATTTGAGAATATAAATTATAAATGTGATTTGTAATTTGAAACGGAATTCCAGAGAAGTATTTGGAAATGTTTTGAAAAGGAGTTTGAAAATTTTGGAGATTTGGAAAGTTAAATCTTTTTGGTTTGAAAATGAATTTCAAAGGTTTTGAAAAGTATTTTGGAGAGATGAAAGCTCTAAACTCTTTTAGGTCGTTGGAAAATAATCCTGATGATGATGGCCACATCATTAGAATTCATTTTCGGGTTTCCAAAAGAGGAATTGCTGCCAAATTGTTTTAAATGGAAGTTGTTTGAAAAATTTGGGTTTTTGTTTTGGAAATTCAAAGGATAATTTGAATTGTTTTCAAAATGGCTTTGAAATGTTGGTAAACTCTGGAATGCTATATAAAATTATTTATGAAATATTACTAAATTGATGACTTATACAAATTGAATTTTGACAGAATAAATTTAACTTAAAGAATGAAGTTAAATCAAAGAAGTATAAGTGAATAAATTTGAATAAATGAAAGATGAATTAAAATTTCAATAATGGAATGTGATTTGATTTGAATCACGTTGAATAGAAAATTCCTAACTTGGAAAAGAAAGATGAATAAGGATTGAATCCGAATAAACTACTTTGATAACTAATTAATTAATTTAGGAAATGGAAGTTAAATTAGTGAAATTAAAACTTGAATTGTGACTAAATAAAAGAATGGTTCGAAATTGCAAATATATTCAAGTAAGTAGAAATAAATTTCTGAATGAATGGAATTTACAGTTGCTAGTAAATAAAATTAAAGATGAATGTTAAATGTTGTTTTGAATTTGTTAGTAAATGTAATTCAAGCTGAATATGGGAAATTGAAATTTAAAATGAATTAGTAAATGAAAGATAATCGATAAAAATTCAATATTCAGAATAGAAGATAAAATTGAATTCGAATAGAAATTTGAAATGTAAAATTGAATGAGAATAGATATGTAACTTCAACAGTGAAGTAAAAATGTATAAGCAGTTTATATTGAAAATTTTGTAATGGAATTTGCAAAATGGTTTGAATGTGTACCTAGATATTATGGCTAGTAGGACATACAGGTGTTATAAAAGGAATTGGAATTTTGATTTCGAAGATAATTTGAATTGCTCGAAAAAGGTATGTATTTAAATTTGAATATGAGATTTGATGACCTATTTCTCTAGCCGCTTGGCTTTTTCTTTTTCTTTTTGAAATCTGAGAGTCCGTAGGGACGTTTTGTAGTCGTGCCGTATTAGCCGCGCAAAGGAGACGCTGGCGAAATTTTTCGAAAATTTCGAGTGTTAGAGAAATTTTGAGAAAATTTTGAAAGTTTAAATTTGAATTTGAATTTGAATTTTGAATTTTGAAGTAAACAATATTGTTTGAAAATTATGAAAAGGTTTAGAAATTTAGTTGAATGATAACGAATCTTTAGTAGAAAGATTTGTTTTGATAAATTTGATAAAACTATTAGATTGTGAAAAATAGTAGACGAGTTAAGGACTTTTTTTTCCTAACTTGTAATTTCGGGACGAAATTCTTTTAAGGAGGGAAGTTTGTAACGACCCAGAATTTTGAACAAATTAAATTGGAAATATTTAATTAATTTTAAATATTTGAACGATGATTTAATTTGAATCCCCGATATAACTTTGAATTTGGTGATTAAATTTTGAAATTTAATCTATATAGTGTTGGATAAAAATTTGAATCTTCAATTTTAAGTTGAAGAAAAATATTTTGAAAGCTTTTAAAATTCGTATTGACAATACCGGAAATAATAGAAGCTTCAGAATTGAATTGTTCAGTGATTTGTTAGGTTTTGAATTTATATCATTTAAATCGAATTTAAAAATAGCCGTCCGAGGCGCAGTCTCGGAGTTCGACGAAACCAGTTCCATTGGGTCCGGAATATTGAATTATTGCCGGGTTTCAAATTTAGTATTTTTCAGAGTTGTTACGTGAGCACACAGTAATTAAACGCATTGAGATTTATTCGAATTCAATTCAAATTTAAATTTAAAATCTAGTTACATCAGCTACTTTCCCCCTTTAAACACGCCTTCAAACACGCCCCGTTGTTTACGCCGAAGATCACGAGAAATTATCGTGCAAAGCTTACTTCTTCGTTTCAAAGTAGTGGCCGCCTGTTCTTTTCTTTTTAAAATCCCACTTCAAAACAACTCGTTCGAACAAACGAAATCAATTCAAAAACAAATATAATGGCGGCCTCAGATCTCTACCTCCACGTTTATTTCTTTTCTCATCCTCCTCGTATATTCGTTCGCATCATCCAACGAACGAAATCATTTTTTCATTCAAACTGTAAATGGGGGAGGGGAATCGATTTCATTCAAAGGGCATCGAGCAAATCGATATGGGGGTTCGCGTTCATTTCTCCCCTCCATCCTCGAGATCTACTCGAGATCAACAACCAAATCGAAGTCGCAGCTTGGCACTGGAGGGCTTCGCGAGTCAAATTCGCGAGCATCGCAAGGCGTGGAGCAGGCGGCTCGGGCTCGTGCTCGCATACGAGCGACGTGGTCGCGACAATGTTCTGGAAGGCACTCGTGTAGGCGAAGTCGAGCTCGTGCTCGTCGCGAGGCTGCAGCAGCAGTGGGTAGGCCACGGTGATGTTCGCAGGTCGAGGAGGGTTTCGCGACTGGGATTTGGAGGGGGTTCAACGGTGATGACTGTGGTTATGACGTGGGGTTGTACGCCTGGTAGCTGTGAAGGTGGCGGATCGCGATTCAGGGAGGAAGTTCGAATGGGGCATTTGGGTTCGAATTCGAGTCAGTGGGTCGAAGGCCAAATTGGCGACTGCGATTCTCAAATTAGGGTCAAAAGATCGTGAAAACCAAATCAGGATTAAAGTGAATGGCAAACGGAAATAAAAGCTAACGTGAGATTTTTCTCACTCAAAAAATGAAAGTGGAATTTTCAGTTATTTATTGCTTGATTTGATTGCTATATTGGATATGATAGTAGATATAGTAGGATATATCTATATATATAGCAATATATACATATTGGCATATGTATATATTGGATTGATGATTTCCCGCCTCGTATAGCGGATGAGACCCTATTACGCCGTTAGTAAGCGGATATTTTTATAAAACCCATATACCGCGATATTCCACCTCGAAGTGGAATTGGTATTGTGCTAACGTCTTTGGATGCAGGGAAACAGGTTGGAGGGATCCAACTGGACCCCTCACATTGATTGAATTTATTTATACTGTGATATGAATCTGTGAATGATTATATTGATGTTATTAATCATATTGATATCTGGAAATTGTTTGAAGCTAAAATTTAGCTGAATGGAGTTTGATATCATTGGATTCCAAAAATATATGAAATTGAATTTTTGAAATCAAAATAGAAATTTTTAAGTAAATAAATTTTTAGAAATTGAATAAATTCGAAGTAAAGAATTTAAAAGTATAAAAGCTGATTTTTATAATCTTATTGAATAAATTCCAGAATAAAGTGAAAATGCTAAATAAATGGATTTCATAAAACAGTGATTATAAATTGAAGAATTTAATTTAAATTTGGATTTTTAAATAGATTGAAAGAGATAAAGAAATTTATTTTCTTTAAAAGGAATTTATTTAAAAAGAAATAAGTGGGAAGTCCAATTAGAAATTTAATTGGCAAATTGAAACGAATTTGGAAAAAGAATGAAATTTATAGATGTATAAATTGTGAAGTTAAAAAGAATGAAATTTATAGATGTATAAATCGGGAAGTTAAAATGAATGAAATTGTAGAATAGAAGATTTATAAGAAATTAACTTATAAATTGGATTTTTGCCTACAAATGAAATATTGATCGAATTCGTTAATAAAGGAGATTTACAAATCGAAGTTGTTATAAAATATAAAAGGTGAAATTTATAAACATTGTTTTTTATAAATTCGAAATAGATTGAATTGGATAAATTTAATATAGAAGATTTTTAAAGAAGATATATTCGCGATTTTGGATAGCGAATCTTTATTGAAATAAAATGTGTAGAAAATAGTGAAATGTAATTAGTGAATTATATTCACGATTTTGGACAGTGAATATATTGTTTAGTAAAATGGATTTATTTTTGAAGAAGTGATATTAAAAATGAAGTTAAACATTTTAAAGATGTTTTAAAACGTGTTAAACATCGAAATCATAGATTTCAACATTTATTGTTGAAATTGACGTTTTCGAGAAATAAGGAAATGGTGGACTATAACACTGTTGTTATAGTAAATGATTTCCGAAAAGAAATGTTTTATATAGTATTGGGATTTATATATCTATCTAAATTTCGAATCTCTATACTAGTGATTTTGAGTTGTCGTAACGATGTTTTACGTAACATTCGTTTTGACTCAAATAAAATTTATGAAAGAGAATGATTTCCTTAAAGAATGAAATATATACTTAATATTGATTTAAGTATAGTGAATATTTTCAAATGTTGAAAATAAATAGATTTGTGAAATACTTACTATTAAATAAGTATGGAATTGCTTTTCCAATATGAAATGAACGTTTTGAGAATTTATCCTTGTAAAGATAAATTGAAATTGAATATTGAAAACCATTTGAAAATCGAATATCAGTAGATATTCGAAAGTATAAATTCAATACGGAATTTATAAAAGAAAGCGAAGTTGTTAAAAAATAAATATTGATTTATTTTTGAAGTGTGGAAATTGATTTGAAATTGTTTTCAAATGGTTAAGTGTGGAAATTTTATATCTAGTAAAAGATATTTTGGAAGATGAAATAATTTGGAAAATTATTTGGAATCTGATGATGTTGCGCATCTTTATTGATAGTTAAATAACCGACTATCAATAATTACCTTAAATAGGGTATTTGTTGTGAATTGGATGAATTTGAATGACACACTTATTTTTGAATAATCGCTCACTATTCGGGTTAGCCGGGAAAGGACCATGGGGTCGTATAACCCATTCCGAATATGTGATACGTCGTTATGAATTGCATTTGAAGACCGGTGTTGAAGACCGGATATTTTTGAAAACGGAAGGATTACCGTCGAGTTACTCTACATCGGCTGATCTCCGGTTTAGAGGTTTTTATCACCCTTAGTGACGGAAAGTCCAGACGTGATTAGAAATTTATCCGGATTTGCAAGGGCTTCGTGAGAAGTGCCTTCGGTTCTGTTCGATCCTGGAACAGACTTGTATGGATTGTGTGTCTGACGTTACAATTTGAGATATAAAGCTGATTTCTTTCAAATACATTTCTGTTGGTGGCGGAGAATTTATTCTCTTAGCTTAACACCCTTCTCTGAGACGTACGAGCTCAGAGGTTATGTAGTTGAAATTTATCAGCGATATATTCCCAATTTGGTAACGTGGCATACTGAGTGTTGCTGTGAAATGATCAGTGTTTGATCATTTGTGATATGATCATTTGTTTGATCTTATATCTTTGTGATCATAGGTTGATCATTTGTTTGACCCGAAGCATGGCTTTGTAGAAAGCGTAGCTTTGTGGACGAGACTTCGTCGAGCCTCACACCCCGGAAATGGTCGAAACAGGAAGGATGCGGCAAGGTTCTAGGGAGTAGCGCCCCTTAGTGTATGTCATTCCTTCTGGATAGAGGTGGTATCATGGTATGGAGCCCAGATACTTAACCTATGTGGTTGCTGCATTATTATTATTTTGATGTGGTTTGTTGGAAATCGGGGATCCTCGGGAAGATCGGTTACGATCGGGGGATGACATACGCGTGTCAGTAGTTACCTATTTTTGCAGAGGTAACCCGGCCTTGTGTTGGCAGAGATCCGGTTAGGTTCTCGGGTTGTCTATTCCAGGGACGTACCCATCGTGGAAAAGGAGTTCCTTAGCTTGACCATTTGTTGGAAATCCAAAGAAACAATACGCGACTTGTACGGTTTTAGTTGTATTACCTGCTATGGAATGTGGCGGTAACCTGCTATTGAACATAGTAGCTATAGTAGGCATAAGTGCGAAATGCCTATGCTGGCTAAGATTAATATTATACTTTCAAAATGTTTTCTACACTATGCACTAGTAATAATATCAAAAAGATTTGATTTTGCGTAGTAAGCATCTTTGACTATCATAAGAAGAAATCTCCTCCAATTCTGCGTTTGCATTGTGTGTGTGGCGGGAGGTCTTATGGTAGTTTCATTTTCCAAAAGCATTGCGAATTTGTTTTATTTTCTTTGTGAAAAATAACTGTTTTACGATCTCACACCAGTCACCATGACTGACTCGGAGTTTATTGTTCCCTTCTAAACTTTGGGTGCCCACCAATTTCCACACGGGCAGCCTAGAGTTATGTTATCAGGATATTCTGG
Source organism: Allium fistulosum (assembly GCA_030737815.1). Lineage (NCBI taxonomy): Eukaryota > Viridiplantae > Streptophyta > Magnoliopsida > Asparagales > Amaryllidaceae > Allium > Allium fistulosum. The sequence continues at coordinate 246,758,688 of CM060902.1, forward strand.
ATATTCTGGAGCTTTGGAGATAAGCTGGATGGCGAGACGTATCATCCGTATTTGTTTATTTATTCCGCTGTGTATTCTGTATGAGGACAAGTTTATATAACTGTCCATTGTTGTATATTGACTCTGATTGATGTATGTATAAACTGATATAGTTCTTTGTTTTAAAAGACTAGTGTTTATTTATTATATATTGTTCCGTTGCGATATGTGAGATTCTGATATTGTTTCTGTTCTGTTGTTGTTCTGCCGTTCTTCTTCTATCCTTTTCCTCTTTTCTTCTTCTTCTACCTTTTTCTTCTTTTTAAAACCCTCACTATTGGAATTTCCGGCACTCGATTTCTCGGCAGTCGATAAAGTGAGTATCGATGTCGAATTTTCGAAAGTCGAAAATTTCCGTATGTGACAGCGTGGTATCAGAGCATATGGTTAAGCGACAACCCTGCTCTGTTGGGTGTTACTCATTAGAGATAGAGTCAGTAGTACTCTAGAATGAGTTGAGTGTAATAATAGATATGAGCGCGTATTTGTTAGTGAATATAAAAATGTTTTATATTGTGTTTGCTTATCCGTTGAGATGTTTGTGAATTTTGGTCGGTATGTGGGACGCCATATTATCGATAGGGATTTCTAAACACTTAAACGAGGCAAGACGACATAGTATTGTTTTAAAATAGGGTGAATGAAATAATTTTGCCCAAAACTATTTTTGTATAAAAAAAATCATTTTCTATGAATTATTATAGTATTTGGATGTTTGGTTGTTAGGAAATAATAATATTAAATTATTATCATTGAAATTGAATAAGAAATTGAAATCGTAACTCCAAAGTTAAGAAATAAATTCACATACAAAAGGAATTTGAGAATATAAATTATAAATGTGATTTGTAATTTGAAACGGAATTCCAGAGAAGTATTTGGAAATGTTTTGGAAAGGAGTTTGAAAATTTTGGAGATTTGGAAAGTTAAATCTTTTTGGTTTGAAAATGAATTTCAAAGGTTTTGAAAAGTATTTTGGAGAGATGAAAGCTCTAAACTCTTTTAGGTCGTTGGAAAATAATCCTGATGATGATGGCCACATCATTAGAATTCATTTTCGGGTTTCCAAAAGAGGAATTGCTGCCAAATTGTTTTAAATGGAAGTTGTTTGAAAAATTTGGGTTTTTGTTTTGGAAATTCAAAGGATAATTTGAATTGTTTTCAAAATGGCTTTGAAATGTTGGTAAACTCTGGAATGCTATATAAAATTATTTATGAAATATTACTAAATTGATGACTTATACAAATTGAATTTTGACAGAATAAATTTAACTTAAAGAATGAAGTTAAATCAAAGAAGTATAAGTGAATAAATTTGAATAAATGAAAGATGAATTAAAATTTCAATAATGGAATGTGATTTGATTTGAATCACGTTGAATAGAAAATTCCTAACTTGGAAAAGAAAGATGAATAAGGATTGAATCCGAATAAACTACTTTGATAACTAATTAATTAATTTAGGAAATGGAAGTTAAATTAGTGAAATTAAAACTTGAATTGTGACTAAATAAAAGAATGGTTCGAAATTGCAAATATATTCAAGTAAGTAGAAATAAATTTCTGAATGAATGGAATTTACAGTTGCTAGTAAATAAAATTAAAGATGAATGTTAAATGTTGTTTTGAATTTGTTAGTAAATGTAATTCAAGCTGAATATGGGAAATTGAAATTTAAAATGAATTAGTAAATGAAAGATAATCGATAAAAATTCAATATTCAGAATAGAAGATAAAATTGAATTCGAATAGAAATTTGAAATGTAAAATTGAATGAGAATAGATATGTAACTTCAACAGTGAAGTAAAAATGTATAAGCAGTTTATATTGAAAATTTTGTAATGGAATTTGCAAAATGGTTTGAATGTGTACCTAGATATTATGGCTAGTAGGACATACAGGTGTTATAAAAGGAATTGGAATTTTGATTTCGAAGATAATTTGAATTGCTCGAAAAAGGTAAGTATTTAAATTTGAATATGAGATTTGATGACCTATTTCTCTAGCCGCTTGGCTTTTTCTTTTTCTTTTTGAAATCTGAGAGTCCGTAGGGACGTTTTGTAGTCGTGCCGTATTAGCCGCGCAAAGGAGACGCTGGCGAAATTTTTCGAAAATTTCGAGTGTTAGAGAAATTTTGAGAAAATTTTGAAAGTTTAAATTTGAATTTGAATTTGAATTTTGAATTTTGAAGTAAACAATATTGTTTGAAAATTATGAAAAGGTTTAGAAATTTAGTTGAATGATAACGAATCTTTAGTAGAAAGATTTGTTTTGATAAATTTGATAAAACTATTAGATTGTGAAAAATAGTAGACGAGTTAAGGACTTTTTTTCCTAACTTGTAATTTCGGGACGAAATTCTTTTAAGGAGGGAAGTTTGTAACGACCCAGAATTTTGAACAAATTAAATTGGAAATATTTAATTAATTTTAAATATTTGAACGATGATTTAATTTGAATCCCCGATATAACTTTGAATTTGGTGATTAAATTTTGAAATTTAATCTATATAGTGTTGGATAAAAATTTGAATCTTCAATTTTAAGTTGAAGAAAAATATTTCGAAAGCTTTTAAAATTCGTATTGACAATACCGGAAATAATAGAAGCTTCAGAATTGAATTGTTCAGTGATTTGTTAGGTTTTGAATTTATATCATTTAAATCGAATTTAAAAATAGCCGTCCGAGGCGCAGTCTCGGAGTTTGACGAAACCAGTTCCATTGGGTCCGGAATATTGAATTATTGCCGGGTTTCAAATTTAGTATTTTTCAGAGTTGTTACGTGAGCACACAGTAATTAAACGCATTGAGATTTATTCGAATTCAATTCAAATTTAAATTTAAAATCTAGTTACATCAGCTACTTTCCCCCTTTAAACACGCCTTCAAACACGCCCCGTTGTTTACGCCGAAGATCACGAGAAATTATCGTGCAAAGCTTACTTCTTCGTTTCAAAGTAGTGGCCGCCTGTTCTTTTCTTTTTAAAATCCCACTTCAAAACAACTCGTTCGAACAAACGAAATCAATTCAAAAACAAATATAATGGCGGCCTCAGATCTCTACGCCACGTTTATTTCTTTTCTCATCCTCCTCGTATATTCGTTCGCATCATCCAACGAACGAAATCATTTTTTCATTCAAACTGTAAATGGGGGAGGGGAATCGATTTCATTCAAAGGGCATCGAGCAAATCGATATGGGGTTTCGCGTTCATTTCTCCCCTCCATCCTCGAGATCTACTCGAGATCAACAACCAAATCGAAGTCGCAGCTTGGCACTGGAGGGCTTCGCGAGTCAAATTCACGAGCATCGCAAGGCGTGGAGCAGGCGGCTCGGGCTCGTGCTCGCATACGAGCGACGTGGTCGCGACAATGTTCTGGAAGGCACTCGTGTAGGCGAAGTCGAGCTCGTGCTCGTCGCGAGGCTGCAGCAGCAGTGGGTAGACCGCGGTGATGTTCGCAGGTCGAGGAGGGTTTCGCGACTGGGATTTGGAGGGGGTTCAACGGTGATGACTGTGGTTATGACGTGAGGTTGTACGCCTGGTAGCTGTGAAGGTGGCGGATCGCGATTCAGGGAGGAAGTTCGAATGGGGCATTTGGGTTCGAATTCGAGTCAGTGGGTCGAAGGCCAAATTGGCGACTGCGATTCTCAAATTAGGGTCAAAAGATCGTGAAAACCAAATCAGGATTAAAGTGAATGGCAAACGGAAATAAAAGCTAACGTGAGATTTTTCTCACTCAAAAAATGAAAGTGGAATTTTCAGTTATTTATTGCTTGATTTGATTGCTATATTGGATATGATAGTAGATATAGTAGGATATATCTATATATATAGCAATATATACATATTGGCATATGTATATATTGGATTGATGATTTCCCGCCTCGTATAGCGGATGAGACCCTATTACGCCGTTAGTAAGCGGATATTTTTATAAAACCCATATACCGCGATATTCCACCTCGAAGTGGAATTGGTATTGTGCTAACGTCTTTGGATGCAGGGAAACAGGTTGGAGGGATCCAACTGGACCCCTCACATTGATTGAATTTATTTATACTGTGATATGAATCTGTGAATGATTATATTGATGTTATTAATCATATTGATATCTGGAAATTGTTTGAAGCTAAAATTTAGCTGAATGGAGTTTGATATCATTGGATTCCAAAAATATATGAAATTGAATTTTTGAAATCAAAATAGAAATTTTTAAGTAAATAAATTTTTAGAAATTGAATAAATTCGAAGTAAAGAATTTAAAAGTATAAAAGCTGATTTTTATAATCTTATTGAATAAATTCCAGAATAAAGTGAAAATGCTAAATAAATGGATTTCATAAAACAGTGATTATAAATTGAAGAATTTAATTTAAATTTGGATTTTTAAATAGATTGAAAGAGATAAAGAAATTTATTTTCTTTAAAAGGAATTTATTTAAAAAGAAATAAGTGGGAAGTCCAATTAGAAATTTAATTGGCAAATTGAAACGAATTTGGAAAAAGAATGAAATTTATAGACGTATAAATTGTGAAGTTAAAAAGAATGAAATTTATAGATGTATAAATCGGGAAGTTAAAATGAATGAAATTGTAGAATAGAAGATTTATAAGAAATTAACTTATAAATTGGATTTTTGCCTACAAATGAAATATTGATCGAATTCGTTAATAAAGGAGATTTACAAATCGAAGTTGTTATAAAATATAAAAGGTGAAATTTATAAACATTGTTTTTTATAAATTCGAAATAGATTGAATTGGATAAATTTAATATAGAAGATTTTTAAAGAAGATATATTCGCGATTTTGGATAGCGAATCTTTATTGAAATAAAATGTGTAGAAAATAGTGAAATGTAATTAGTGAATTATATTCACGATTTTGGACAGTGAATATATTGTTTAGTAAAATGGATTTATTTTTGAAGAAGTGATATTAAAAATGAAGTTAAACATTTTAAAGATGTTTTAAAACGTGTTAAACATCGAAATCATAGATTTCAACATTTATTGTTGAAATTGACGTTTTCGAGAAATAAGGAAATGGTGGACTATAACACTGTTGTTATAGTAAATGATTTCCGAAAAGAAATGTTTTATATAGTATTGGGATTTATATATCTATCTAAATTTCGAATCTCTATACTAGTGATTTTGAGTTGTCGTAACGATGTTTTACGTAACATTCGTTTTGACTCAAATAAAATTTATGAAAGAGAATGATTTCCTTAAAGAATGAAATATATACTTAATATTGATTTAAGTATAGTGAATATTTTCAAATGTTGAAAATAAATAGATTTGTGAAATACTTACTATTAAATAAGTATGGAATTGCTTTTCCAATATGAAATGAACGTTTTGAGAATTTATCCTTGTAAAGATAAATTGAAATTGAATATTGAAAACCATTTGAAAATCGAATATCAGTAGATATTCGAAAGTATAAATTCAATACGGAATTTATAAAAGAAAGCGAAGTTGTTAAAAAATAAATATTGATTTATTTTTGAAGTGTGGAAATTGATTTGAAATTGTTTTCAAATGGTTAAGTGTGGAAATTTTATATCTAGTAAAAGATATTTTGGAAGATGAAATAATTTGGAAAATTATTTGGAATCTGATGATGTTGCGCATCTTTATTGATAGTTAAATAACCGACTATCAATAATTACCTTAAATAGGGTATTTGTTGTGAATTGGATGAATTTGAATGCCACACTTATTTTTGAATAATCGCTCACTATTCGGGTTAGCCGGGAAAGGACCATGGGGTCGTATAACCCATTCCGAATATGTGATACGTCGTTATGAATTGCATTTGAAGACCGGTGTTGAAGACCGGATATTTTTGAAAACGGAAGGATTACCGTCGAGTTACTCTACATCGGCTGATCTCCGGTTTAGAGGTTTTTATCACCCTTAGTGACGGAAAGTCCAGACGTGATTAGAAATTTATCCGGATTTGCAAGGGCTTCGTGAGAAGTGCCTTCGGTTCTGTTCGATCCTGGAACAGAGTTGTATGGATTGTGTGTCTGACGTTACAATTTGAGATATAAAGCTGATTTCTTTCAAATACATTTCTGTTGGTGGCGGAGAATTTATTCTCTTAGCTTAACACCCTTCTCTGAGACGTACGAGCTCAGAGGTTATGTAGTTGAAATTTATCAGCGATATATTCCCAATTTGGTAACGTGGCATACTGAGTGTTGCTGTGAAATGATCAGTGTTTGATCATTTGTGATATGATCATTTGTTTGATCTTATATCTTTGTGATCATAGGTTGATCATTTGTTTGACCCGAAGCATGGCTTTGTAGAAAGCGTAGCTTTGTGGACGAGACTTCGTCGAGCCTCACACCCCGGAAATGGTCGAAACAGGAAGGATGCGGCAAGGTTCTAGGGAGTAGCGCCCCTTAGTGTATGTCATTCCTTCTGGATAGAGGTGGTATCATGGTATGGAGCCCAGATATTTAACCTATGTGGTTGCTGCATTATTATTATTTTGATGTGGTTTGTTGGAAATCGGGGATCCTCGGGAAGATCGGTTACGATCGGGGGATGACATACGCGTGTCAGTAGTTACCTATTTTTGCAGAGGTAACCCGGCCTTGTGTTGGCAGAGATCCGGTTAGGTTCTCGGGTTGTCTATTCCAGGGACGTACCCATCGTGGAAAAGGAGTTCCTTAGCTTGACCATTTGTTGGAAATCCAAAGAAACAATACGCGACTTGTACGGTTTTAGTTGTATTACCTGCTATGGAATGTGGCGGTAACCTGCTATTGAACATAGTAGCTATAGTAGGCATAAGTGCGGAATGCCTATGCTGGCTAAGATTAATATTATACTTTCAAAATGTTTTCTACACTATGCACTAGTAATAATATCAAAAAGATTTGATTTTGCGTAGTAAGCATCTTTGACTATCATAAGAAGAAATCTCCTCCAATTCTGCGTTTGCATTGTGTGTGTGGCGGGAGGTCTTATGGTAGTTTCATTTTCCAAAAGCATTGCGAATTTGTTTTATTTTCTTTGTGAAAAATAACTGTTTTACGATCTCACACCAGTCACCATGACTGACTCGGAGTTTATTGTTCCCTTCTAAACTCTGGGTGCCCACCAATTTCCACACGGGCAGCCTAGAGTTATGTTATCAGGATATTCTGGATATTCTGGAGCTTTGGAGATAAGCTGGATGGCGAGACGTATCATCCGTATTTGTTTATTTATTCCGCTGTGTATTCTGTATGAGGACAAGTTTATATAACTGTCCATTGTTGTATATTGACTCTGATTGATGTATGTATAAACTGATATAGTTCTTTGTTTTAAAAGACTAGTGTTTATTTATTATATATTGTTCCGTTGCGATATGTGAGATTCTGATATTGTTTCTGTTCTGTTGTTGTTCTGCCGTTCTTCTTCTATCCTTTTCCTCTTTTCTTCTTCTTCTACCTTTTTCTTCTTTTTAAAACCCTCACTATTGGAATTTCCGGCACTCGATTTCTCGGCAGCCGATAAAGTGAGTATCGATGTCGAATTTTCGAAAGTCGAAAATTTCCATATGTGACACTATTCCTACTACATCCATTTTGGAAATATCCTCAGGATTAGTAGCGACTAGCCCTTGCACTTCACTGCTCCATCTTCGACTCCGAAATCGTTTCCACAAAATGTACAAACCAGATCGAAGTGGTTTTCGGGAAAAACTCCCGATCCCGGTCTCTTCGAAACGATCAGCGCATTGGCCAATATTGATAGTCGGTTATTTAACTGTCAATTAACATTCACAAACATCCATCAATCAATAAATAATTTTCCAAATTATTTATTAACCTCAAAATATCTTCGCAAGATATATTTCCATTTTCAATCCTATGAAAACATTTTCAAACCGTCCTTCACTCATGGAATAAATTTTCCAAATATTCCTATTTCCACTGAAATCACCAAGTACCAAAAACATTAGATTTTTAAAATAATTTAGAAACACTTTATTATAAAATAAACTTTAAAACATTTAAATTAAAACTACTTTAATACTTTATTCAAAGATATATACTTTAAGAATATTTAAAATAAAGCCACTTAATAAAATATAAAACTAGATTCTTTTATCATTTAAAACATAATACCATACCACCTTTAAATAATTACTATTAAAATAGATTTGAAAAATACTTACTTTAAAGTTTAACATTTAAAAATAATAGATTTTCCCAAAACATATTTAAATCAACTTCTAAACCATTAGCTTGTACTTAAAAGTTTACTTTGGAGACGTACTTGGCTATTCAGGAAAATACACTTTTCTTTCACATCTTTCAAAATAAATCACAATTTATTTTTAAACAAATTTACCCATTTCTATAATAAATTCCCACCGTGAATTTATTTTTCCAAATATCCACTGATATATTTCTTCACTTTTATAAACCCAGTTTATAAATCCAAAATCTCACTTCTCTTTCAAAAATCCCGTTTTAACACTTAAATCAATTCCCAAATTGATTTCTGATTTACTTTACTTTTAAATAAATTTCTTTACTTACTCCGTTTATTTCAAAATCCTTTAACTTAAAATTTCATTTCTTTATTTTGATTTAAAAATCCCTTTAAACTAAGGATACCAATTTCAAATTTCCCAAATCCCTTTTCTTTTTCTTTTTAATTAAATTTAAACCTTGAATTAAAATAAATTCTTTATTCTTTTAAATAATATTGCTTAAGCTCAATATTCATTATTTCTCTGCTTATTCAAAATCCCCTTTTCTATATTTATTTGAATTTTGAAATCACTTTTATTCTTTTCCAAATTCGTTCTTAAATTTATTCAAACTCTTTAAAATTAGTTTACTTGAAAATCCATTCCTTTATTTTCCTTTCAAAATCCACTTCTATATATTTTTGGTAATTTAGGGTACCGAATATTCAAGCAAACCATAACATTCAATATTCCAATTATCAATATTATTCACCACAGAATATCCAATATTCAAAACACAGAATATAAACAATCTAAATAATTTTGAGAAATCCAGTTGGATCCCTCCAACCTGCTTCCCTGCATCCACAGATGTTAGCACAATACCAATTCCACTTCGAGGTAGAATAACGCGGTATATGGGTTTAAATAATATCATCCGCTATTATGCGGCGCATAGGGTCTCATCCGCTATAAAATGCGGGAATATCAACAACTCCAATATATACTATATATACTACTATATATAATATAGCACATCAAACCAATTCAATCATTCAATCAATTATTTAAATTTATCTATTTAAATTTAAATAGCAACCAGATGAGTGAGATTAACTCACCTTTGCCCTTAAATTTTCAATCCACTTCAATATTGCCTTGGATTTCCAGATGTTTGACCTTAGATAAACAATTTATATAATTTATCAATATTCGAAATAATCGAACTATTTATTACCGTTAAATAGTTTTAATTTTTGTCTAATGATTTATTTTAAACAATAACTACTTCCAAACTAATATCTTCCTAAAAAAAACCTTTTAGTAACCAATTAAATTAAATAAGCAATTAAATAATTTAACTATCTCAATATTTATTGAAAAATGGAACAGTAGGTTGAAATATATAAATATTTATAATTTATACCTATGCTCTCCACATATGTATATACACTTATAAAATAGCTTATATAGATCCAAAAATCCAATTTTTAAATAAATTCTTCACATTTTAAAATCCCATATATTTCAAATCTTATCTTTGGAACCATAGATATACGCTTATAAATAAAATTTATATTACCATTTATAAGTCTCCTATCAACAGAAATAATTTACTGTAATTATATTTTCTTTTAATAATTATTTCTTTCAGCAACTAAAACAATTAAATAAATTTTATTAAACAAGCTATCTTGATCAAATATTATTAAAATAAACTAGTGAAGAAATTAGGCATATCATTTTCTTCATACTGCATATATATTATTTATTAACTCGAATTTAACTATATATATATATATATAAAAACGAACCACACTGCTCAGAAGAACCAGAACCCATCACGATGCCTCACCGTTCCTCCAACCTCGACCCTAACTTCGATAGAGGCCTCGTGGCAAACCCCCAAATTTCAACGCAATTCCAACCGAGTCGCCATCGCACTGCCACAAACCCACCCCCAAATCTCAGCTCGAGACGTATTCCGATTTGGAAACGAGCTCTAGCTCATCGCGATCTACCTAACTCCGCCCCCCATCGAAGTCATGCTCGACGATGCCTTGAGTCGAACTCGAGAATGCGATTGGATTAGGGTTCTTATAAATTTGATTCCGGTCAGCTCGAGTTTGAAGGATTGCTTCGAATTTTTTTTTTCAAACTGAAAGAAAGAGGAAGCTTTGATTTTTGAATTTACTGAGAGGATGAGGGAGGGTACTCGGGTTTGAAAGGGAAATGAAAAGAGAAATGGAATTTGGTTTTAGAGCACGGCCATGAATATTCTTTTATTTCTCCTGAGCGCTAAAGAAGCTGCTCGCGTGATAAAAGTAAATGGAAGGGGACAAGATGTGATGGTAACGTGCTCCAACCAGTTTGCTACAGTGACCACGAAATTGTAACGCCCCACTCCGAGACCCACTGTAACAAAGAGTATTACGGGAGTAATACTGTCTGTTAAAGCGGAGAATAGAGTATAGTGGGAGCGACCATTTATAATCAAGCTATAACTATCTACCGAATACGTCGAAAGGTGGAATCTATTTAAATTTTTCTCAATCAGGTGGTTCGACATATTCGGTAAATACTTATAACGAAATTACAAATGGCTAAAGATCTATCAGGACAAAGCATAATAACATAATGAAATAGCATCACATAACAGATATAAAATCCCAGAACAATACATCATCAATACAGATCCAAATACTAAAAGTGGGTACAAAGCCACTGCCCACACATGTGAGTCAAAAATATGTACATATCAAAGTCTGAATAATAACAGAGTAGCGGAAAAGTGGACAAATAAAAGCGCTATCTAACAGCATAGCAGATAATGTCCAAGCGGAAGCACAGAAGCTAAGTCCAAAGACCTAACCTGAAACAACTCGGTCTGACCCGAGCGAAAACACTCTGGTCAGGCTAGCTAAACAATCAGTAATAGCTGAGATATATAATAATGCGGTACATAAATAAAACAGTACTTATCCAAAGAGAAGTATATTATGAACCACATGAATATAATGACGATCCCTAATCATCAGTAAACGATAAAAATCTCCAAAGAGAAATCAACACCAAAGTGTAGAATAAATAAAATCGCCTCATATCATCGGCGTAGCCAAAGCTATAAAAAGATGCCCATAGGCAATAATCCCAATAGTGACCAGAGTCTGTGATCAATGCCCAAGCAAAGATCGATGCTCCAAAGAGCCATAGGGATATACTGAAAAGTCAATGAAATCAAACACTGAAAAGTAGTGTCCAGAGACACTGTGGATCCATAAGGTAATCGCACTTACATCGTATGGTTCCATAGAACCAACACCGAATGGCGGTACTCGAATGGATATAAAAATAATCAGATAATACAAGTTTTGCACGTGCACCGACCAGAGTCGTTGTTGCCAAGTACTGTAGAGTTGTGATCGATCACTCGCACCGATGCGAAACGCGCGAGACGGCGAGATCCTTCCCAGAAGGATAAAGGCCCAGAGGCACACGCCGAAAAATAAACTGCTCCATAGAGCAGGTGTCCAGAGACGGTTGCCCAGAGGCGTGGTGACCCAGAGGTCCAGTACTGGCCGCCCAGAGGCTAATGTGTCACTAACTTCTTGGAGAGGAACCCGCAAAGTGTTAACAATGAGTCCCATACCCCACGTTCGCACTAAACGGTTTCCTAACCAATAGCAAGCTCACACTCCAAACAATAAAAAGTCTACCTCATATCATCGGTAAACTAGACCCAAAGGTCAAAACGATCAATCGAATAGGTCGGGGATTAACCGGAAAGAAAATACACACGGTTTCCATAGGCCGGAGATTTCCTAACCGTTTAAGCACCTTTCCACTTCGCTCGATGTGCTAAAAGTGAGTGTGAGATTTTTATTATAGAAAATAATGGTGTAAAACGGATTTATAATTGATTTTCGGAATCACTTTAAAACGGTCTTTTGAAAGGTCTCCTATTATGGAGTAATTAATTTAATAATTAAAATAATATTATATAATAATTTTCAAAAGCCATTTAGGAGTGAAAAATCTTTTGAAAATGATTCATAAAACCCGTGTACGAAATCTAGAGACAAATCTCAAAGAAATCGATGAAAACCAGAAAATCATCAAAAATATTCTAAGTGTTTGTAAACATTCAAAAACACCTGTGAACTCAAGTTCGATAATTTATTTGGACCAGCAAACTGTTTCCAAATGTCATGAAAATTTGCAGGCATGTATTCCAACATCCCTACTTTAATATGCAAAAAGAATTTCTGGATTCCGAGTTGAGACGAAGTGGCAGCGACGTCTCAAAGTTGGACCCAGAACAAGATTTACACTGTTTACAAACAGCGACTAGAGTTCAACTTCGACACGAAATTCGAAGTACCAAAAGAATGCCGATGATGCCTAAATTTTACAAAGATGGAGTTCGAAACTCCACCTTTCCAACGAGACCAAAAACGTTGAATTCCGACTTCCGATGCGAACGTGGAGGCATCGCGGAGTGGCGCTCAAAAGCTGGAAACAGAAGGGATATTTGATTTTCATTCTAAGTGTTTGACCATTCAAAAACTGCTGCGAACCCAAGTTCGGCAATTTATTTGGACCAGCAAACTGAATCCAAATGACATGAAAACTGGTAGGAATATAGTCCAACATCCCTACTATAAGATGTAAAAAGAATTTCTGGAATCCGAGTTGAGACGAAGTAGCAGCGACGTCTCAAAGTTGGACCCAGAACAAGATTCACACTGTTTACAAACAGCGACAAGAGTTCAACTTCGACACGAAATTCGAAGTACCAAAAGAATTCCGATGATGCCTAAATTTTACAGAGATGGAGTTCGAAACTCCACCTTTCCAACGAGACCAAAAACGTCGAATTCTGACTTCGGATGCGATCGTGGCGGCATCGCGAAGTGGAGAAAAAAAATCTGGAACAGGGTTTAAAAAAAATTATTTATTATTTTTTTTTCTTTTTTTTTCTCGGGATAGTGGTAAGAATGTACAATTTTGACCAAAATAACTTCGAAATTTCATGAAACTCAAAACATGAAAGTTTTAGCACTAAATCTAAGCTTTCCAGAACATCCAAAATTATTAGATTTGGATAAGAAACAAGAGAGATACATGCAATACAATATCAGATTGAAACTCAAGATAACTTGTTAAAGACAGAATTGGTCTTCTGTCTTTGAACGCATTTCAGGTCATCTAAATGGCAATATTACAGAAAACTCACTGAACAAAAATTGTAGCATATGTTTTAACTTTCCGGAACATCCAAAATTATCTAATTCGGATCAAAAACGAGTAACTTATGGCCAAATCAATTTCAGGGTTTTATTTTATCAACCTTGTAGTTTGTTGTCAAGTCAGCGACAAACAAACGTGATTTCGACCATTGAAACCACAAAATTAGGCAAAGCTCAAAACATGAAAGTTATAGGCTACAGAATAAGCTTTCCAGAACTTCAAGAAAATCTTAATTACGATTTAAGATGAATGAGATATGCCTAATTTACTAACAGCAATAAACTAATTATAATTTCAGCTAGCATATATTACCTCTTTCCAAGCAATGAAAAGAAGATCAAAGAGTTTCACAATCTAAATGCACAAAAAAAAGAGGATTACAAAATAATTTCAGAAATTAAAGAATGAATTAGAGGTGGGTTTTTTGATTGCTATTACCTCTTTTAGTAGTTTGGATTAACTCTCTTTGATTTGGTGTAGATTGGAGTCTTGCTTAGGAGGCCATAACTAGGTTTTGGAGCTTTCTAATTAGGTTTTAGTGGTTATGAAATGAAGTGTTGGCTGAAATGGGAGAGTAAAAGATACTTTATAGGCTAATGGTTAGGGTTATTGGATCTAATACCCATTAGGACTTTGTATTATTCATGTGCATACATATATAGGCAATTTTCTCTAAGTACACTCTACATACAAATTACTAAATACATTTCAAACCATAGAAAATTATGAAAATATGTTAACAATTACTTTTAGCCATTTCATAAAATCCTATATCAACAATATTTTACATTTTAACCCCTAATTTTTCCAAAACACCGTTTATAGTTAATATTAGCCAAAATCACCATTTTGCAAATAAATTGCAAATTAATTTCCCAAATCAAATATTGCACTATTTTACACATATAAAATTTTGCAATAATATAAATTACAAATTTCCCTAATTAATTTCCTTGAAATGCTCCATTTTACACTTAAGCCCAAAATATTAATTTATTCAAAATGACTAAATTTTGAACAAATTAGCCACATTAAAAATTCATTAATAGCTCCAATTAAATTAAAATCCCAATTTTAATTTATTATTTGGTATCCGCAATCACGGGTTGTTACAGACTCCCCCCCTTAAGAAAATTGTGTCCCCGCAATTCCTTAAATATAGAAGTCGTCTATAACATCTAATCCACAAAAGGAATACAGAAGACGGAGCTCGATTTCGAATATCACACATAGAAAGAGTCTCAAGAATATCGTCGATGAAAACCAGAACGAATCTATTGATGTATTCCCGGAATACTCGATTCATGAGATCGACGAAGAAAGTCGGAGCGTTCGTCAAGCCGAACGGCATGACCAACCACTCAAAAGAACCATGACGAGTGCGAAATGCTGTAAGAGGAATGCTGTCTTCTGCGACTCGTAGATGATGGAATCCGGTGGCAAGGTCAAGTTGAGAGAAGACCTTCGCACCGCTCAATTGGTCAAACGGGAATTAGAGTTAGACATGATTCAATGATAGATAATTAATTAAGGAATACTACGGAATATAACGGATTCCTAAACATATTCCTAACTTATCTATCAATAAACATAAGGAAGGGATTTGATTTAATTCGGATCTAATTAAGATGTATTGTACTAAGTGTATCTGTTCTGTGTTTATTATGCTTATTCCTGAAACCAAGCTTTGATACCAAGCTGTAACACCCCACTCCGAGACCCACTGTAACAAAGAGTATTACGGGAGTAATACTGTCTGTTAAAGCGGAGAATAGAGTATAGTGGGAGCGACCATTTATAATCAAGCTATAACTATCTACCGAATACGTCGAAAGGTGGAATCTATTTAAATTTTTCTTAATTAGGTGGTTCGACATATTCGGTAAATACTTATAACGAAATTACAAATGGCTAAAGATCTATCAGGACAAAGCATAATAACATAATGAAATAGCATCACAGAACAGAATCACATAACAGATATAAAATCCCAGAACAATACATCATCAATACAGATCCAAATACTAAAAGTGGGTACAAAGCCACTGCCCACACATGTGAGTCAAAAATATGTACATATCAAAGTCTGAATAATAACAGAGTAGCGGAAAAGTGGACAAATAAAAGCGCTATCTAACAGCATAGCAGATAATGTCCAAGCGGAAGCACATAAGCTAAGTCCAAAGACCTAACCTGAAACAACTCGGTCTGACCCGAGCGAAAACACTCGGGTTAGGCTAGCTAAACAATCAGTAATAGCTGAGATATATAATAATGCGGTACATAAATAAAACAGTACTTATCCAAAGAGAAGTATATTATGAACCACATGAATATAATGACGATCCCTAATCATCAGTAAACGATAAAAATCTCCAAAGAGAAATCAACACCAAAGTGTAGAATAAATAAAATCGCCTCATATCATCGGCGTAGCCAAAGCTATAAAAAGATGCCCATAGGCAATAATCCCAATAGTGACCAGAGTCTGTGATCAATGCCCAAGCAAAGATCGATGCTCCAAAGAGCCATAGGGATATACTGAAAAGTCAATGAAATCAAACAGTGAAAAGCAGTGTCCAGAGACACTGTGGATCCATAAGGTAATCGCACTTACATCGTATGGTTCCATAGAACCAACACCGAATGGCGGTACTCGAATGGATATAAAAATAATCAGATAATACAAGTTTTGCACGTGCACCGACCAGAGTCGTTGTTGCCAAGTACTGTAGAGTTGTGATCGATCACTCGCACCGATGCGAAACGCGCGAGACGGCGAGATCCTTCCCAGAAGGATAAAGGCCCAGAGGCACACGCCGAAAAATAAACTGATCCATAGAGCAGGTGTCCAGAGACGGTTGCCCAGAGGCGTGGTGACCCAGAGGTCCAGTACTGGCCGCCCAGAGGCTAATGTGTCACTAACTTCTTGGAGAGGAACCCGCAAAGTGTTAACAATGAGTCCCATACCCCACGTTCGCACTAAACGGTTTCCTAACCAATAGCAAGCTCACACTCCAAACAATAAAAAGTCTACCTCATATCATCGGTAAACTAGACCCAAAGGTCAAAACGATCAATCGAATAGGTCGGGGATTAACCGGAAAGAAAATACACACGGTTTCCATAGGCCGGAGATTTCCTAACCGTTTAAGCACTTTTCCACTTCGCTCGATGTGCTAAAAGTGAGTGTGAGATTTTTATTATAGAAAATAATGGTGTAAAACGGATTTATAATTGATTTTCGGAATCACTTTTAAAACGGTCTTTTGAAAGGTCTCCTATTATGGAGTAATTAATTTAATAATTAAAATAATATTATATAATAATTTTCAAAAGCCATTTAGGAGTGAAAAATCTTTTGAAAATGATTCATAAAACCCGTGTACGAAATCTAGAGACAAATCTCAAAGAAATCGATGAAAACCAGAAAATCATCAAAAATATTCTAAGTGTTTGTAAACATTCAAAAACAGCTGTGAACTCAAGTTCGATAATTTATTTGGACCAGCAAACTGTGTCCAAATGTCATGAAAATTTGCAGGCATGTAGTCCAACATCCCTAATTTAATATGCAAAAAGAATTTCTGGATTCCGAGTTGAGACGAAGTGGCAGCGACGTCTCAAGGTTGGACCCAGAACAAGATTTACACTGTTTACAAACAGCGACTAGAGTTCAACTTCGACACGAAATTCGAAGTACCAAACGAACTCCAATGTTGTCCAAATTTTCCTGAGATGGAGTTCGGAACTCCACCTTTCTAACGAGACCAATAACGTTGAATTCCGACTTTCGATGCGAACGTGGAGGCATCGCGGAGTGGCGCTCAAAAGCTGGAAACAGAAGGGATATTTGATTTTCATTCTAAGTGTTTGACCATTCAAAAACTGCTGCGAACCCAAGTTCGGCAATTTATTTGGACCAGCAAACTGAATCCAAATGACATGAAAACTGGTAGGAATATAGTCCAACATCCCTACTATAAGATGTAAAAAGAATTTCTGGAATCCGAGTTGAGACGAAGTAGCAGCGACGTCTCAAAGTTGGACCCAGAACAAGATTCACACTGTTTACAAACAGCGACAAGAGTTCAACTTCGACACGAAATTAGAAGTACCAAAAGAATGCCGATAATGCCTAAATTTTACAGAGATGGAGTTCGAAACTCCACCTTTCCAACGAGACCAAAAACGTCGAATTCTGACTTCGGATGCGATCGTGGCGGCATTGCGAAGTGGAGAAAAAAAATCTGGAATAGGGTTTAAAAAAAATTATTTATTATTTTTTTTTCTTTTTTTTTTTCTCGGGACAGTGGTAAGAATGTACAATTTTGACCAAAATAACTTCGAAATTTCATGAAACTCAAAACATGAAAGTTTTAGCTCTAAATCTAAGCTTTCCAGAACATCCAAAATTATTAGATTTGGATAAGAAACGAGAGAGATACATGCAAAACAATATCAGATTGAAACTCAAGATAACTTGTTAAAGACAGAATTGGTCTTCTGTCTTTGAACGCATTTCAGGTCATCTAAATGGCAATATTACAGAAAACTCACTGAACAAAAATTGTAGCATATGTTTTAAGCTTTCCGGAACATCCAAAATTATCTAATTCGGATCAAAAATGAGTAACTTATGGCCAAATCAATTTCAGGGTTTTATTTTATCAACCTTGTAGTTTGTTGTCAGGTCAGCGACAAACAAACGTGATTTCGACCATTGAAACACAAAATTAGGCAAAGCTCAAAACATGAAAGTTATAGGCTACAGAACAAGCTTTCCAGAACTTCAAGAAAATCTTAATTCCGATTTAAGATGAATGAGATATGCCTAATTTACTAACAGCAATAAACTAATTAAAATTTCAGCTAGCATATATTACCTCTTTCCAAGCAATGAAAAGAAGATCAAAGAGTTTCACAATCTAAATGCACAAAAAAAAGAGGATTACAAAATAATTTCAGAAATTAAAGAATGAATTAGAGGTGGGTTTTGTGATTGCTATTACCTCTTTTAGTAGTTTGGATTAACTCTCTTTGATTTGGTGTAGATTGGAGTCTTGCTTAGGAGGCCATGACTAGGTTTTGGAGCTTTCTAATTAGGTTTTAGTGGTTATGAAATGAAGTGTTGGCTGAAATGGGAGAGTAAAAGATACTTTATAGGCTAATGGTTAGGGTTATTGAATCTAATACCCATTAGGACTTTGTATTATTCATGTGCATACATATATAGGCAATTTTCTCTAAGTACACTCTACATACAAATTACTAAATACATTTCAAACCATAGAAAATTATGAAAATATGTTAACAATTACTTTTAGCCATTTCATAAAATCCTATATCAACAATATTTTACATTTTGACCCCTAATTTTTCCAAAACACCGTTTATAGTTAATATTAGCCAAAATCACCATTTTGCAAATAAATTGCAAATTAATTTCCCAAATCAAATATTGCACTATTTTACACATATAAAATTTTGCAATAATATAAATTACAAATTTCCCTAATTAATTTCCTTGAAATGCTCCATTTTACACTTAAGCCCAAAATATTAATTTATTCAAAATGACTAAATTTTGAACAAATTTGCCACATTAAAAATTCATTAATAGCTCCAATTAAATTAAAATCCCAATTTTAATTTATTATTTGGTAACCGCAATCACGGGTTGTTACAGAAATGAAAGCTTAAAAAAAATCTGATGTGAAATTATTTCGGCTGTGATTTGAATGGTACATTATTTAAATTCAAATCGTCTCAGTAAAATTTTCAATGCGTTTATACGTCGTACGCTCTCACAACAACTCCAAACACCACGAAATTTGAAATCCGTTAATAATACAATATTACGGATCCAATGGAACTGGTTTCGTCGAATTCTGAGACTGTGCCTCGGAAGGCTATTTTTTTAAATTCAATTTAACGATATATTTTTAAAACTGAACAAAACACTATCAAATCCAATTTTAAAAGTTCTATCACCTTCAGTATTATTAATATGAATTTTCCAATCTTTCAAATTATTTTTATCTGGCTTAAAATCCCAGATTCAATATTTTACTCAACCTCAAATTATTCAACTTAATAATTTAAATTACCCAATAAATGGTGATATTTGAAATTCAAGTTAAAAATTAACTTTAAAATATTTAAAATCAATTAAATATTCCGATTTCAAATATCCCAAAATTCCGGGTCGTCACATTCCTCCCCCCTTAAAAGAATTTCGTCCCCGAAATTACTAGTGAGGAAGAATGGACCATACCCCGTTACTATTTTTTTCCAAAAACCCAAACAGTTCCAACAACCCCAAAATAATCTTTTTATCAAAGATACACTAACCCCCTTACTAACTTTCCAACTTATTCATAAGTCCCAAATAATATTCCTTACTTATCAATTCAAATTTAAATTTAAACCAAATTTTAAATTATCAAAATTTCCTCAACAAATTTCTAACTCTTTAAATTTCCGAAAATTTTTGCCAGCGTCTCCTTTGCGCGGCTAGCTCGGTACAACTACAAAAATGGCTCTACGGCCCCCAAATCTCAAAAGAAAAACAAAAAACCAAGTGGCTAGATCAAAAACCCATCAAATTTCATACAGAAATTTACACATACCTTTTTGTTGGGCCATTTAAATTCATCATCTGAAACCAAACATCAATTCCCTTTCTGCTTTTAAAACACCTGTACCTTACTAAGTAATAATATTCGATTACAAATTCCAAAATCGTTTTATTTAGCTCGTTACACAATTTCAATTGATTATCCATTATATCAATTTTCCTTTTATTCTCATTCATTTTGATTGTTATTCACTTTTCCACCATTATCCCATTTCATAACTTCAGTTTTAATCTCCACTCAATTATTTACTTAGGAAAAATTTTCTCAATACCGATTTACTTAAGATTTTCATCCTTCATTACTTAAGTTCAATATATTTTTCTTATATTGCACTTTTACTTTACTTCACTACTGAAGTTTATATCCATTTCTATTCATTGTGCCTTTACAATTCCATTTAAATTCAATTTACTTCAAGCTTGGTATATTGAATTTATTCATCATTATCTCAAAGTCTAATTTCATATCATTTGTCGTTAATGAAGATTTTCAAAAGATTCAAAAAAAAATCGAACTCCCAAAATTTTCGAATTTTTTTGGCAAAGTCTCCTTTGTACGTAGGAGCTTTAGCAATTTGAAAAAAGAAATAAATATATATACATCGACCCACACGGTCGGAAAAACAAAAACAGTTCATATTTCCTAGTTTAATTGCGTAGGCGTACCTTATTTAGCATTTTTAAGCAAAGCGGTTATTTATTTAAGCAATTTGCACAACCAAATCCAGCCACACGGCTCCCCTATACCTGTACTTACTCAATTTAAATATGTAAGTGACAAATATATAAAGTTTTATTAACATTTCACTTATTTTCAATAGCTAAATACATACATTTCATAAGCAACAAGTAGTAAACACTTCCATAAGCAAATTATATGATTTTGAAACTAATTCAATTGCTTACAATCAATTCATATGCCGTTTCATTCAATTTCAATGGTTTACAATTCAATTTCTTACATTCGATCCATTTTTAATCCAAACAAGCTCATATTCATGACAATTGATTCAAAAATCAATATTTGTTTACTTCTATCAATCCACAGAATTTTATTCAATTCCATTTTATTTTACTAATTTAATTCAATTAGTATACTCATTCAATCCATAATAAATTCTAATTTGCATTCACATTTTATTTCTGAATTCAATTTATTAATAACAAGGCCATTCAACTTATTTCTACTCACCTGGATATTATTTGCAAATTCAAACCATCACTATTAAAATCCAGCTCTATTTTATTCAACAACATTTCCACTCCATTACTAACTTACAATTCAACTTTCATTTAACCAATTTAAATTCCATTTTCCCTATTTCATTACCTAATCAATTAACAATTAGTTTATTCCAATTTTATACCCAATATTTGATTTTTGTCTCAAAAATCGCTTTAACTATTTTCCTTGAGTTTCAATCTATTTTATAATTTAAGTTTTGGATTTTTATTCATCTTCCAAAATACAGAACAATTTTATTTTAGGCTTATTTATCCCACTTTTACATTTTTTTTATAAGCCACAACTTATTTATTATTCTATAAACACTTTTAATTAACTTCCAGAGTTTTAAGTAATTTCTCAGCACTTCAAAATCACCTTAGAAATCGATTATATCCAAAATCCTTTGGTATAACGAACTATTTCTTTAAATTTTCAAAACCAAAACCCAGTTTTGCAAACAAACACCAGCCCAAAACATCCAGGTAGTAATTCCTTCCCTAGAAACTCGAAAATGGACATCGATGATGCTGCAGTCATCACCGAAGTTATTTTCCAGCGACCGAAGAGAGTTTAGTGCTATTATCCCAATCAAAAGCATTTTAAATATTTTTAAATCCCAAACTTCACCAGATTTCGAATCCAATTCACAATATTTCCCCAAAATAATATCACTATTATTTCTTCAAAACCTTTGAAAACCATTTTCAAATCCAAAGGAATTTAAACTTTTCCCAAAACTTCAAATTCATTTAATTTAGATTCAAACATTACTCTTGAATTTTTATTTCAATTTTAATTATAAATCACATTTATAGTTTACATTTACAAATCCCATTTGTATATGAATTTATTTCTTAGCCTTTAGTTATGATTTCAATTTCTTATTTAATTTCTTCTCAATAGTGATAATAATTTATTATTATCACTCCCTAACAGCCAAGCAACCATATATACATATAATAATTACTAAAAAATTATTTCTTCCATATACAAAAATAATTTGGGTAAAAATATTTCATTTACCCCTTTAAAACAATACTGTGTCGAATTGTTCTATTCAAGTGTTTAGAGATCCCTATCAATAACGTTAATTACTCGTATTGACCAGAATCCATAAACTACTAAATAAACCAATCAACACAATATAAAATCATTTTATATTCACTAACAAATACGCGCTCATATCTATTAATACACTCAAACTCATTTTAGAGTACTATGGACTCTATTTTAATGAGTAATTCCCACCAGAGCCAAGGTTATCACCAGCTTAAGCTCTGATACCACTGTAACAGCCCGCAAATCCGTACCCCTAGAATTGACATTAATCTCCATTAATGAACTCAAGAAGAACGGAAATACGAACCATTTGAGTTAAGAAGAAGAGGTAGAAGAAGAAAATAGAAAACAACAGTATCAGAATCTCACATCGCAGTGGAATAAAATATAATAGATAACAACTGATCTTTACACAAATTAAAACTATATCTGTTTTACACAATACATCATCAGAGTACACGTAACATACAACTGGACAATAATCATATCATGTCCTCAATACAACAGAGTACACAGTTAATCAACACAACGGAATATATATACAAGTACGGAAGTACGTATCTCCATCCAGCTCATCTCCTGAGCACTACAGCATCATATCCAGAACCTGTTTATCTCGGTCTGACCCGAGCATCATATAAAACAACACCCGAGTCAGTCTGGAATACTAGCGTGAGAAAATCACACTCAAGTTTATTATTAAGGTTTCAAAATCCTTTGAAAATAAAAGCATCTCGTTAGACCACGCCACAAATAAACATGTCGGGTTTTTCCCTTACAATAGCTAAAACACTTTCTTATCAAATCCTCTGATATTATAATAGTGTTTATATACAAATACTTATTCAAATAGCTGAAATTGTTACATCTATTAAATTCCAGCATGCTAGCCACAATCGTGGGTAATACAAACAAATACCGTACAAGGCACGTAGGGAGAATGGATTTCCATCAATGACTAGGCACTAGGGTATCACCTATCACAGTACGTGGCCTAGATCACAGTACCGAGGACCCACCCTAAGTCCCCTACAACACAAGGCCGGAACCATCCCTTACTGGATAATTCCGAGCAAAATCACCCCATGGTTGTGATCAGCAACCGCACCACTAAGCCGAAATAAAAAGGGACATCTAGATAGGGATGACCTTACTCTCAAGTGGGAGCTACCCACGAAGCCTTGCTACATAACCCCTGATTTTCAGTCATTCCCGGTTGGTGAGGCTCGAGGCTAAGCGTTACCTTTATAGAACATATCCCTTAGAATGCCCATCGTCCGCTGACGATGTTCCGAAAGCATTCGTACATACAAGTCCGTCCCGGGTCCGAACGGAACCGAAGGCACTATTCCTACTACATCCATTTTGGAAATATCCTCAGGATTAGTAGCGACTAGCCCTTGCACTTCACTGCTCCATCTTCGACTCTGAAATCGTTTCCAGGAAACGTACAAACCGGATCGAAGTGGTTTTCGGGAAAAACTCCTGATCCCGGTCTCTTCGAAACGATCAGCGCATTGGCCAATATTGATAGTCGGTTATTTAACTATAAATTAACATTCACAAACATCCATCAATCAATAAATAATTTTCCAAATTATTTATTAACCTCAAAATATCTTCGCAAGATATATTTCCATTTTCAATCCTATGAAAACATTTTCAAACCGTCCTTCACTCATCGAATAAATTTTCCAAATATTCCTATTTCCACTGAAATCACCAAGTACTAAAAACATTAGATTTTTAAAATAATTTAGAAACACTTTATTATAAAATATACTTTAAAACATTTAAATTAAAACTACTTTAATACTTTATTCAAAGATATATACTTTAAGAATATTTAAAATAAAGCCACTTAATAAAATATAAAACTAGATTCTTTTATCATTTAAAACATAATACCATACCATCTTTAAATAATTACTATTAAAATAGATTTGAAAAATACTTACTTTAAAGTTTAACATTTAAAAATAATAGATTTTACCAAAACATACTTTAAATCAACTTTTAAACCTTTAGCTTATACTTAAAAGTTTACTTTGGAGACGTACTTGGCTATTCAGGAAAATACACTTTTCTTTCACATCTTTCAAAATAAATCACAATTTATTTTTAAACAAATTTACCCATTTCTATAATAAATTCCCACCGTGAATTTATTCTTCCAAATAGCCACTGATATGTTTTTCCACTTTTATAAACCTAGTTTATAAATCCAAAATCTCACTTCTCTTTCAAAAATCCCGTTTTAACACTTAAATCAATTCCCAAATTGATTTCTGATTTACTTTACTTTTAAATAAATTTCTTTACTTACTCCGTTTATTTCAAAATCCTTTAACTTTAAACTTCATTTCTTTATTTTGATTTAAAAATCCCTTTAAACTAAGGATACCAATTTCAGATTTCCCAAATCCCTTTTCTTTTTCTTTTTAATTAAATTTAAACCTTGAATTAAAATAAATTCTTTATTCTTTTAAATAATATTGCTTAAGCTCAATATTCATTATTTCTCTGCTTATTCAAAATCCCCTTTTCTATATTTATTTGAATTTTGAAATCACTTTTATTCTTTTCCAAATTCGTTCTTAAATTTATTCAAACTCTTTAAAATTAGTTTACTTGAAAATCCATTCCTTTATTTTCCTTTCAAAATCCACTTCTATATATTTTTGGTAATTTAGGGTACCGAATATTCAAGCAAACCATAACATTCAATATTCCAATTATCAATATTATTCACCACAGAATATCCAATATTCAAAACACAGAATATAAACAATCTAAATAATTTTGAGGAATTCAGTTGGATCTCTCCAACCTGCTTCCCTGCATCCACAGATGTTAGCACAATACCAATTCCACTTCGAGGTGGAATAACGCGGTATATGGGTTTAAATAATATCATCCGCTATTATGCGGCGCATAGGGTCTCATCTGCTATAAAATGCGGGAATATCAACAACTCCAATATATACTATATATACTACTATATATAATATAGCACATCAAACCAATTCAATCATTCAATCAATTATTTAAATTTATCTATTTAAATTTAAATAGCAACCAGATGAGTGAGATTAACTCACCTTTGCCCTTAAATTTGCAATCTACTTCAATATTGCCTTGGATTTCCAGATGTTTGACCTTAGATAAACAATTTATATAATTTATCAATATTCGAAATAATCGAACTATTTATTACTGTTAAATAGTTTTAATTTTTGTCTAATGATTTATTTTAAACAATAACTACTTCCAAACTAATATCTCACTAAAAAAACCTTTTAGTAACCAATTAAATTAAATAAGCAATTAAATAATTTAACTATCTCAATATTTATTGAAAAATGGAACAGTAGGTTGAAATATATAAATATTTATAATTTATACCTATGCTCTCCACATATGTATATACACTTATAAAATAGCTTATATGGATCCAAAAATCCAATTTTTAAATAAATTCTTCACATTTTAAAATCCCATATATTTCAAATCTTATCTTTGGAACCATAGATATACGCTTATAAATAAAATTTATATTACCATTTATAAGTCTCCTATCAACAGAAATAATTTACTATAATTATATTTTATTTTAATAATTATTTCTTTCAGCAATTAAAACAATTAAATAAATTTTATTAAACAAGCTATCTTGGTCAAATATTATTAAAATAAACTAGTAAATGAAATTAGGCATATCATTTTCTTCACTTACTACATATATATTATTTATTAACTCGAATTTAACTGTATATATATATATATATAAAAACGAACCTCACTGCTCAGAAGAACCAGAACCCATCACGATGCCTCACCGTGCCTCCAACCTCGACTCTGACTTCGATAGAGGCCTCGCGGCAAACCCCCAATTTCAATGCAATTCCAACCGAGTCGCCATCGCACTGCTACGAACCCACCCCCAAATCTCAGCTCGAGACGTACGCTCCCACAACAACTCCAAACACCACGAAATTTGAAATCCGTTAATAATACAATATTACGGATCCAATGGAACTGATTTCGTCGAATTCTGAGACTGTGCCTTGGAAGGCTATTTTTTTTAAATTCAATTTAACGATATATTTTTAAAACTGAACAAAACACTTTCAAATGCAATTTTAAAAGTTCTATTACCTTCAGTATTATTAATATGAATTTTCCAAGCTTTCAAAATATTTTTATCTGGCTTAAAATCCCAGATTCAATATTTTACTCAACCTCAAATTATTCAACTTAATAATTTAAATTACCCAATAAATGGTGATATTTGAAATTCAAGTTAAAAATTAACTTTAAAATATTTAAAATCAATTAAATATTCCGATTTCAAATATCCCAAAATTCCGGGTCATCACACTATCAGTACTAGTTTGAAAAGGGGATGCTGTTGGTCTGGGTCCTATCAAACAAAATCTAGTTGCGCCCCTCGCCCAAATCCTCCGATTTGAGTTTCTATCTATTGGCCACTTATTTACCCTAGTTAGCATAAGCGTGTCCCAACCTCACCCAATCTATTCTTTCTGCTTAATGATAACCTACGTTATAATTGTTATTCTTCTTTTCTATCTTTTTTATTTATAACTACTAGTTATAAACTTGCTTGCAAATGTCTCAAATTTGCCTATTTCGGTCTATCTTCTTTTTATTACAGTCTTTCTTATTTTACATCTAATTTCTGTAAATTTAGTGTTATTCTATTTTAATCCATATTAGCAAATTATTCCCTTTTTAATATTCTATTCACGTAAAAAGGAACTAACATTTACAGACTAAATTTTAACGTAAAATGGACGTAAATAAATGCAAATAACTGTAAATAACTGAATAAAGTTGCTGAATAAAATAGACTGAAAGGAACTTTAAAAACTTGATGTAAATAACTTATAAAAAAATTGTCTCAAAATTGCAGAAAAACTACAACTATTGAGAACCATATTATTTTAAATTACTTAAAAATCTAAAATAATTACTAAACACTCACCTGTGGTCCTTAGCTCTTTTCCTTGGCCTTCCTGGAATCACTTCTAGGGTGTAAAATATTTTAACTAAAACGATCTTCTCCTTTGAAAAATATTCTATTTAGGGTCCAACTTTATGCAATGAACCCAATGGGAGAAAGTCTGAATGAGAAAAATAGCTAGGCTTAGGGTCTTATTTATAGTCTCGCTTAGGGATCTCAGGCCTTTGGATTTGAAGATTAAATCTGGTGCAACCACGTCATAGGCTCGTTGAGAACCGTCCGATGGAAGCACAAACGCACAGGATTTGAAGAAAATAGAAAAATGACGTGTTCAAATCAAAACTGGATGAAGCAACGTAAAGAATGCAAGGTGGGTCGACCTCCTTGTCGACCAACATATGCTAGGGTCTACCTATAGGTCGACCTAACTAAGGTGAGGGTCGACCCTGCCTATATATTATTATTTTTTTGTTCTTTTATTTTCTGAATTTTTGTTTCTTGCGTATCTTCTTCGTTTTAGCTCGGATTTTGATAAACTTTATATGGAAATTGACCAGAAAATTACCATGGACACAATGGTACAACTCCCATGGCTCGATTCTGATAATTTCACAAACTTATTTTATTATTTAATTAATTCGTTAATTAATTTTTATAGCTTAAATTTCAAGTTGTAACATTCTCCCCTCCTTAAAGGATTTTATCCTTGAAATCTCCAAGGACAGAAGAATGAAATAAATATTTTCATCCAAATTCTACAACCAACTACTCAAGCATCATCCATTACATCCATTGTCCTTAAGTTTTACTAATGCAATTTATGATATATATATATATATATATGCAAATAGTGTGGTGCCAATGTCCCTAACTATTGCAAAAGATTAGGCGGTTTACTGATTCAGTGGACCTCCTTTTTATGCAATCATGTTCGTGCTATGTATCCAAATGAATGCAAGTTTCCTAATGATAACTGATAGTTCTATATGCGTGCTACAATCATCATCCAAATGCAACAATCATATGATAATCATCCATTTATAGCAACCATGGAATATGCAAATGCACACACATCCATATGCATATGCTCCAGTGACCTAGTTAGGCCGATCCCTAGGAGATAATAGTGCCTAGTGTCTATATATGTGTCCATTAGCATCCACTAGCAAACACTTGCAACCACTAGCATCCATCATACATAACATGTTCTAATAATATGTTTACATCAAATCCTACCATCCATAGGTTAAATCCTAAGATCTTCCCTCCCAAAGGATAATAAAGGAAAGAACCTATTCAAAACTAAAGATGGAGACTGGAAATTCAAAATTTATTATCAAAGAGATATGGATAAGAGGTACGTATTCTCCCCTAATCAAATCAATCTTCTCCAAAGTCACTTTAACCATGTCGGAACTAAGTAGCAATCTCTCTGTAGACTCTAACCAACACAAATGCGGCTTGCACGGTCTTTCATAAACAGCTTCGAAAGGTGTCATTCCAATGCCAGCTTGAAAACTATTATTATACGTGAATTCCACTAAAGGAAGATTCTCCTTCCAAGTTCCTCCAAAATCAAGAATACACATCCTCAACCACATGTGTCTTACTATCTTACTAATATCACCTTACTATTCTTCTATAGTCTACACACATGAAGCAACAATCCTAGGTTCTCACTAGTGTCCTATACACTTTACGGAATCTTCTATTATTACTTCTAAAAGTAATCACTACTATCTCCTGTATAGCCTTACACTTTTTCTGTCACACCTAGAAAATGATCCCTATCTACTTTACATTTAAAAGTTTGGTTTGGTATTTATTATTTCGTTTCAAAAACTAAAGCTTCTAAATTTTTAAAACATCAAATCCCAAAAAATTTGCCTTTAAAAGTGTTATTTTCAAGTTTCTATTAAATTCAAAGGTACTTGGTTACTTATCATTTTATCTTTCTAAACTTGCATTCTTACAGCTTTTTGAATTTACATTATTGCCCAAACCTAGAGGGGAAAACTTACAAATTCCAAGTTCAATACTTATTCATCTTTTTCTTTTAAAGACCTTTACAGCTTTTCATAAAAATTTGGTTTTTTAAATTTAACTATTACTAAGTTTTTTCTCTTCCAAAAACTTATTTACTTTTTCACCAAACCATTTTTCTTTAAGATATCTTTAAAATGTCCTCACATGTTTTCAAAACATCTTCTTTTCATAGGTTTTCAATTTTGCAAAAACTGGAGTATATAAGAACAATTATTTTATTAAAAACCCTTAACTTTCCATTTACCTAACCTTGGAGGAGTTTCTAACTTACTACAAATTGGGACTTTCTACAAAGGCAAGCAACCAATGCGCATAATCAATGGAAAAAAAATGAAATTTCCATTGCTTAGCTTTTTCTACTAAGGATCTCTATAATACCTCTCCTAACTAACACTATCTCTAATTATTACACTTCTTATTACACCTAATGGTTTTATACCTTAATATATTGGAACTACTTTCTTTTATAGGAAACTATTAACGCTAAAACCTTCTATGAATCCTTTAAAAGAGGACTTCATGTTTATGTAAAATTAAAAGGAACTTATTTTATATTTTTCGAAATAGACTATACAAAAATGGTGCTTCCCATACCTTGTACATTTCTTTCACGTATTCCTTATAACTTGCACAAAACATCTTTATTTGTGATGTGGTTTTATAGAAAATTATATCATTATTCATTTCATTCCAATAGATTAAAGTATGTTTAATCTATATTCTCTTACGATAGACAATTTCTATGAAATTTATTAATTTCCTAATATTTAACTTACACCTTTTTTTCAGAAGAACTCATTTTCAAAACTATTTTAATATTTTTATAGCTAGAAAACATTTCCTTATACTTATTTAAATAATAAGTGTACTTACAAACCACTTTTTTTCTATTTCAAAATGCATTTTTATTTAAGTCAAAACAGATGTTGCGTATAATATCGTTACTACAGCCTAAAAATACTACTGTATGAGTTCAATAAATACTAATAAATCTCATATACTATGTAAAAACATTTTCTTTCGGAATCACCTACTATAACAGTAGTGTTATAGTCTATGCTCCCTTTATTTTTCACGAAAACATCTATTACAACAATAAATGTTGTAATCTATGTTTCTGATACTTAATACACTCTAGGTTTTTATTTTAAAAATCTTTTTTTATCAACAAAGAAACTAGCGAGCTATATATGCTACATAATTCTAAAAAGAATTTCACTTTTAACAATATTTTCATTTTTCAACTTTTAATTCCAACAATTTCATTTCATTGGGCTAGACATAAGGTGGATTTTCTTCTTACTACCCTAGAAGTACCCTTCCTAAACCTTAGAAATCTCATTCCTTACTAAAGTCTTTTATTCATATCACTCTTTTATGCTTATATTTATTTCAAGGCACTACCATTAAATCCAATTATCTGAAACAATTATAATTTTTGCAATTATTTACACATGGGCTTTCCTCTTTTTTTTCAACTGAATCTATTGTATATCTCCAATCTTTGCCTACAACTCTTTGGATTTCCACAATCCGAACCTAAATGTACAAAACCGTTTCTCAAACTCTTTCCATGTGTTGACCTTCTCTATGCCCTAAGAAACGTACTTCCTTACGCCAAAAAATGACACTTCAAGAATTTTGCCTTCACCTGATGATCGCGAAGTGTACGAAGAACCTCCTCTAGATGAATAGCATGCTCTTACATACTCTTGGAAAACACTAAAATGTCTTCCACGAATACTACTACGAACTCATTTAGGACATTTCCAAAAACATGGCTCATCAAATCTACAAAATAGGCTGGGACATTGGTTAGCCCGAATGGCATAACCAACCACTCAAAGAATCCGTCCGATGAAGCCTTTCTCCAATAGCTCACCAATCTGCTTACTTAACTCTTTCCTTTCATGTGTCTCACGGGAAATGCCACTGGCTTAGCATTGTCATTCATATAGATCCTAAAGTTGATCTCTCTCTTAGGGAGTAGTCCCCTAACCTCCTCAAAAATGTTTGGGAAATCTCTAACGACTGGAACGGAATCTAGCTCTCCTAGTGATGAATCAAGGGAATAAAGGAAGCTCAACATGACCGACCCTTGTGGGTTGCAAGAAATCCCGAGAGTCCTACTGCTGCATGTCTCTAGTCAAATGACTCTCCTCTTGTAGTCCAATGTCACTCCATAAGTGGATACCCAATCCATCCCCAAAATCATCCCATACCCCGAAAATCCCAATACATAGGCATCACAGTCAAACTCTACGCCTAGGATAAAAGTTTTCAAACCCCTACAAATCATGGATAAATGTGCCGATCCTCCTTTGAGGTTTGAAACAACTATAGGGTCTACTACAAGAGAAATATCTAAGTGCAAACAATCAACCAAAGAATTAGAAATGAAAGAATCTGTATAGGAAAATATGAAATAAAGATCAAACCTTCTACATAGACTTTCCTACCTCGATCAGGTCCACTACTAGATGTTGCTGCATCCAAAGCCTAGACTTGTGTTGTAGGTGCACCTACTCTGCCCCGTCCTGTGAGGACAAGCTCTACTAAGGTGACCAGGCTGCCCACAGTTGAAACACCTCCCCTTCATCATTTTATTCTTACAGTCCTTTGCGTAATGACCAACCAATCCACAGCAATGACATTTCCCGCTTTTCTTGATCCACTTCTGAGGTCCTCCTTCTTTCCTCTTGTCCTTTTCTTTCTTGTTCTTCCGCCACGGCTTCTTAGAGCTTTCTGACTTAGGAACCTCTTTAAGCTCTCCCTTCAACTTCCAAGCTGCAGGCTGAACTCTCTATCGGTCCTCCAATCCTAACAGTCTAAACATTCGCTCTGTATCCTTCAACCTAGCTCATGCCTCCTCGAAATCCTCTATGCCGGAAAATGTCTTGCCTCTTAGAATAGCGAAGTCCTTGCATAGCTTAGAAAAATTGGATGTTGTAGGTTGATTAATGGAATCTCAACCTGCTGGTGCTGTATTGGGCGCTTGCCCTTGCACTTCTGGTACCGTAGCTCTATGGAACCAGTTAGCCATACTATGCAAACAAAAGAAAATTTAGGCTTGAAAGAAGGTTGAACTGGACTTTAAGGGGATTTTTATAAAAAAATCTCTTTTATACTTGAGAAACTATTTCTATAATAAGAGTTTCTTTCTGAAAAATACTTCTAATCTGATGATATGCTTCTTTTAAAAATAGGTTACTTTTGGAAAAATACCTTATTTTTAAAACAAGTTTTTTGGAATCCTGTAACCTGGCTCTGATACCAAGTGAAACACCCCACACCCCTTAGTATACCCAAAAGGACACTAAAGGATATGGTGTGTTATAGGTATAGCTAAAATCTATACAGAGACTAAGATTCACAAGACAAAATAAATAAAACAGTGGAAACATTTAAAATTAAACTTCATTTCTCCATAAAATGAGTCATAAAACCAAATACATAATATGTCTTTAAAACCGAATACATATGTCTCATGAAATACCATCTCAGTCACATCATCATAGTACATAGATAATAATAAAAATCATCCCTCTCATAAAGTACCAATACATCCAAACTCTAGCAAAAAGAAAACTGAAAAGTAAAAGAATACATGAAGAATGCGAAAGCTCTGCAAACGGGTCTCCAAGAAATCTAAATCTACTGTCCTTGCCTCTGCGGGCCTATGGGGGAAAAGGGGAAATAGAGGAGTGGGTCAGACTATAAGTCTGGTGAGTGAAAGTAACAACTAGCATTTTTAAGCAAGATAAAGGTAATAGACTTAGCAATAGTTCTAGTATAAAAGGAAAAGATAAAGCTGGAATAAAATACGGTTTAACTGTTTGTTTTGATTGTGACTGTTTGCACTCGTCTAAATAGCTGCTTTGAATAGGTATAAATCCTAATCCTATTTTAATAAGCATGAAATCCTAATTCTACCCTTTGATCGGCTTTCTATCCCTGTTGTGCCACTATGAGCTAGTCCCGTCCTGTGGGTCTTACAGCAAAATGACATCTGTTTAGCGCTTTGGAACTCAATAGCAACTTATCTCCCTAATTCGATGCCGCACGCTCGGTCATTGCCGGTTCGCACTATATGTTGCTCCTTCTTTTGACTTCTACTAACCCTAGTCAGCATAACTATGCCCAGCCTCACCTAATCTGTTGTGAGACCATCAATCCTAGCCTGAACGGGTCCTGCCCAGCCTCACATAAGTGTGTTGTGAGACCATCAGTACTAGTCTGAAAAGGGGATGTTGTTGGTATAGGTCATATCAAACAAAATCTAGTTGCGCCCCTCGTCCAAATCATCAGGTTTGAACTTCTATCTATTGGCCACTTATTTACCCTAGTTAGCTAACACTACACCAGAAAGGCGAATTAGGCAGTGCTTAGGGCCGTATCTAATGCCATTAGGCATGGCCGTAAGCCGTATCAATTGAAAGTGTGTTTATTCATTAGATACGGCCATGGGCCGTATCTAATTTGCTAGTTAGATACGGCTCAAGGCCGTATCTAATTCCCTAATTAGATACGGCTCATGGCCGTATCTAACTTGCAAATTAGATACGGCCCATGGCTGTATCTAATTTGTATACTAAGCACATGAATTAGATACGGCTTTTGACCGTATCTAATTGATGTAATAGATACAGCAATAAGCCGTATCTAATTCACAAAGCTCATGACCATAAATTGCAATACCATAGATGCAATATAATACAATAAAAGCAGTATCTAATTCACACAGCTCATAGCCGTGAATTACAACAGCATAGATGTAGTATTATACAGTAGAAGCAGTATTTAAACCAGTAATAGATACGGCAATAGTAGGATTACAATAGAAGCAGTATTATACAAAATATGGTCAATATTATACAAAAGCAGTATTATACAAATACAGTCAATATTATACAAAAGCAGTATTATACAAATACAGTCACTCTGTCCAAACAACTACGGTTAAATATGGTCAATATTATACAAATGCAGCAGTTCTGGAACCCAACATTAACACAGAAGTAAAAAATCCCTTGTAATAGTGATGCAGCAGTTCTGGAACAGAGAAATGCTGGAACACAAACAACAAATAGGCAAATGTTAACAAGGAAAGCCAGCCCAACACACTTACTGACCGTATCTTTATTTGCTGACACAGCCCAACACAGCTTCAACTATCTTCAGAGATGCGTGCTTATGTGCCTGAAGAAAAAAAGCAAATAACAAAAAATCACCTGTCGTGCATGCATATTTATGTTTGTATATGGCTATACGTTTATTTTTCCTTTATTTTTTATTTCAATGGAATAAACGCTAACATTCTAACATTGTATTATAACAACATATGTTTTTCTATTGTAGGCATGTATTGTTCTACTGTTCTTTATTTTTGATCATCTCCATGACCGAATCATGTGCTCTATGTGAACTAAATCTTTACTAATGTTTATTATAAAATTTGTATTTAAAAAATATGTCTGTTTGTGAAACTTTATTTATTTATTAATCAGAAAATGAAGTTAGCATGTTTTGTCGATGACCCTTTACAAGTTCACCTTTATGTAAAATCTCACATTGACCTGTAGTTCTTATGCCTCATGTATCAAAATTTGGACAAGTAATTTCTACAATGTAGTCATGTAAACAACGAAAAACACTCATAAAGCACATAGATTTGTACTGGTTCTTTGGTGCTCCATTATAACGATGTTAACGGAGTGCAACAAATAAAGGTCGAAGACCCTACAAGAATAGGAGCTTGAGAAATTATGTACTTACTGATCTTGTCAACAAGTCATCAAAAAACTATAGTCATCTAAAATAGCATGTGCAAAAGATATTCCAACTCAAAATGTACAACGTGAACATGAAGTTGCCCATAACAAAAATTTCATTCAAGGTGATGCACTATGCATAATAAACTATTCACTACCTCAAATAAAGAATACTTCATGAACATCAATATTCACAAAACATCCGAGTAACAGTAACAAATGAATATCTGTGCATTTTTTCAAAAGCATCTCTCTGATACTACTAAAATATTAATATGAATCCTTTTACACGTTATCAATCTTTTATCATATTCAAAACTTAATCTGCAATGAGAATGTTAATTCACTTGTAATAATAATTTGACAAAAAATTTATTAGATATTTTCAACTGTAACGTCTAATTTTAAACATTGTACTTCACAGTGCGAAGAAAACAAATACAATTGTTATTAATTATTTTAACGTATACTTCTATTTATTTATAATTTGATTTGGACATGTAAGTTAACTATTTTCTATTAATAGATTAACATTGAAGTTGTTTTTCTATCTTTATCGTAACGTTCAAGTATTTTATATCACAAAGAGTTCACATTTTGAATTGTTTCTTGACACATAAGATTAAATGAACATTACATCCAATTACATAATAGCAAAAATCTATTGTTCACTGGACATTAAAAAAAATTAAAAAAGTCAGGAGTTGATAAGAATTTATATTTAGTGCCTAAGTAATCTTTGCTACCTACTGTTATTTGGGATATTACTGTTGGGTATTTCAGATAACATAAAGAAAAACCTTTCTATACTTGTTAATAATAAATTAACATTTTTGGATGAGCTCACATACCTGCTAAAGATATCGAATCATAATCTTCGGATGGCACACATACCCACCCACTCCAACATCAACAAAGGTCTCTGCAAATTGATGATTTATTTTGTTGGTTCTCTCATCTGGTAGCAGTATATTGTCCAAAACCAATTTTTCATGTGTGGATGGTACAGATTTCCCATGGATTTTGGACGATGAAGAATCTCGACATATAGTACCTATTGCAATAAAATTTATTGTCTAGATCTATCCAACAAAATAACCGCATCGAAAACAAGTAAGACTAAAAAGCAACTAATAAATACCTGTTGCTATTATGTCTAGATCAGAGTTGAGGATTTCACATTTTTGATTGTTCGCCACATTGGTTGTATCCTGGGATTGAGAAACAATGAATTTAGAAGCATTGAGTTGTGTGTTGTGTTCTCCTTGTTCTATGTTTCCTACCATGTTGATTAGAAGCTTCATTTTCCCAGACAAATTTCCCACTGTACTCTCCAAACTTCCCACCGTACCCTCCAAACTTCCCATCCTTATTTTCAACTCAGCATTGTCTCTACAAACATGTTTCAATCGTTTATGTACAATAGCAGAAGCCTTAATATTAGTCTTTGGTATGACGGTCCCAACACTGCGGCTCCTACCCCTTGTATCCTTTCCCATCACTTGTGATACGATATCTTCATCCACTGTCAATTTTTCTTCATCACTATCGGTGATCTTTTCCTTCAATTTCGCAATTTGATCCTGAGATTGCATAATACTTATATGAATAATGAAAATATATTTATGTACACATGTTTTGAAAACTTAAGTTCCAAAACTGTTGCTGGCCATCTGAGGTGAAATGACTCAGTTATAAATGACCCTAGCGTGTATGTGTCTATATGCATATATACGTAAGTTGGTGGTGAGATGACTCAGTTATAAATTGTACTTGTATGAATATATACCAGACTGTAGATATTCCTATGCTTATTCCTATATATATACCTGAAATTGTACTTGTGTAAAGATGGTACACACAGAACTGAAATTTTAACTTACGAAGTACGAAGAATTGGCATCTGATATGCTACCATCTTTTTTCGTGTGTGTCTTCTCCCATACATGACGACGGTTGGTATTTGCAGATGGATTTGCAACGATATGCAATATATAAAATATGTTAGTTGTGATTTTTACCATTTTTGAAAAAAAATGAATATAACTTACCATTTCGTGTTCTATTCTAGCGTGACTTTTACGGCCTGCATGGTGAGCATAACTGAGCAATGATCTATTTTTTTGCCTAACTCCCTTCTTCCGCTCGCTTCAGGCGTTGCTTCATTTTTAATGAACTCATTCCAATCTTCTTGAGCAATTGTAGGTGGACAATTTTTCATCCGTTCTTCATCATTGTCGAAAGTGTCATAATAACTTGCTCTCAAGTTTTTTTTGTCTCCTAAAAGCCTCGGACATTCTTTTTAAAAAAAATTCCTTTGAAAGCGGTTCGAGCACATACATTTTCTGCAAAAAGTAAACTGGATTCAAGCAGACTTAATAAAAAGAAAACTAAAGAAGCAATTCTATCAAATAATAGAGCCAACTGCCGACCTAAGCAAGTTAATCAATTGGGAACTAGTTAAGAAAGAGCTACATGATATGGTATGTCGTGTTTTCAATTCTGCCAGACTCATCAAAGAAAGTAACCACACATGCATTCATCTCATTCCTAAAGAATCTGGAGCTAATGACATTAGAAATTTAGACCAATCTCGTAATGTAAATTTTTATACAAAGTCATTGCTAAAATGTTATATACCAGGATCAAACCTTCTATAGATGGTTTCATTTCTAAGAATCGATGTGCTTATAGTCATAACATATGCATTAAAGATGGAATTCTCACTACACACGAAGTTCTAAGAGGTTTTGGATGGAAGAATAACAAAAAAATTTGCATCAAAATAGATCTAAGAAAAGCGTCCGGCTTAGTGAACAGAAATTTTTTGCTTTACATGATGAGAAAATTTGGTTCCACTGATCAATGGATTAATTTTATTGGTTTAGTGAGAAAGTTATGGTGGTTTGTAGATGCAGTGATGTGGTTTCTGTGATGTGAAGGAGGTTTCCACAAGCTGAGGGGTTTGGGGTGTGGGGTTGTGAGGAGGAATAGGTATTTGTTGTTTGTAGTTTAGCAGAGGGGGGATTATGTGGAGATTGGAAGTGGATGGTTGGAGTTGTTGAGGAGTGTTGAAGCAATAGGAGTGTGTTGCAGTGGTTTTGACAGAGAAATGTAAATAGAGTTAAACTGCAATGTAAAAAAGATTAGCAGAGAATGTTGTAACTAGTGAGCCAAGAATAGTGAATATAATGTAGCAAATTTTGTGACATATGGATGTTAACAGTGAATTATGAAAATAAACAGTGAACAACACAGAATTTGACAAAACAAAATGTAACAAATGCAATGTAGATTTGAAATGTAATGTAGCAATTGCAATGTATTTTTTAAATGAAACAAAACAAATGCATAGAACAGACTAAACAGAAATGCACAAAACACAAATGGAACAAAGGAAATGTGGATTTTTTTAATATGAAACAACACCAAATTGTTAAACCTTGTGCATCTTGGCTTCATTTTCCCAAATTAATTTCACCCATTAATTCTTATATGTCATCAACAGAACATGTCATCATCGTTGCAATTAAATGTGATTCCAACCATTTATCGCGCAAATTAAAGATAAAAGATTTCAGTAGGCAGCGATCTGAAGTTTGGACATGAGTGAAACGAATCAAAGTAAAAACTTACCACCAATTGGTTCCAAACATCATCCTTATATGTACCGGGTACTTTGTCCCAACTTATGTATGATATCGGCACATGAGCTCTTACTAGTTTACCCAGCATAGTGGCGATTTTTCCAGCGTTTTCTGAAACTGGAATACCAAGTACGTTTTGATCAACTATTTGTTCTTCTGAACATGATGAATGTGATGATGTTGGATTTTGTGACATAGTTTCCTGCACACGGTTAAATAACCATTATTGATTTGTAATTGTATCACAGATTACAAAAAGAAAAGAAAAAACAATCCACAAATAAACCCAGTTTATAAAAACTGAGAGCAATGCTCAGTTTGTAAAAGTGTTTAGTTTTATCAAACTAAGCAAATGCTTGTTGAATTGTGATGTGGCATTTATACTGTGTTTTGTTGCATAAATGCAAACACGGTAGCCATACACATGCAAGACTCGAATGTCTTAAAAGAATATAACAAATTACAACAGAGATGTAACATTGGTGTAGGCATTGGTGTAGGTATTGCACCATATTCATCGGTTCATAGCCCATCTATTGCAATGGGACTCAAATTATCAGATGATGAGGATCCAAATGATGACCTTGAAATAATTTTAAACATGATTAATGGCTAGTGACCCATAATTTTAATATTCATTATTAAAGAAGAGCAGCATATTTAAGCTGTTACAAAGAAGAACCTGTACCATCATTTTTCTGCTTTATGCAGTTTGCTATTGTTTCGCAGAACTATTTGGATTTCAAATTTGACTACAATCAACTAATGAAAATGGTTTAAATTTGTAATTTCGATTCCACGTTTAGTTTTAAAAATAAATCCCCTTTTATCTACAAGTCTATAAAAAACATACTATCATGAAACTTTTCAATATAACAGAAACCAACAACAATATAGACATTTTAAGAAACCTTCTCTTTATGCGAATTTTTGTTTGGTTCAATGATATCTCACACTCCTACTACCCCAAGGACTAGAAATTCAAACGAGAAATGAAGCATTTAACAATTCATCAGTTAACAAATGGTTTTGGTAAGGTCTTCTAATTTTTCATTGTCTTCAAAAGCTGATTGATAGACGGTAGGAAACTCAATGTCATCCACATTTGTAGTCAACCGTTTTGGTGTATGCAAAACCACAAACCAACCGTTATTTTTTATATCTGTTGAGTAGAACACTTGACTCGCTTCTGATGCAAGAATAAATGGCTCATCATTCACGCTATCTTTGCTCTTCAATTTCCCTAAATTAACCATGATCAAGTTTGAAACAGGATCTATTTTGCAACCATTGATCTTATCCTCGACCTTTACCCAATCACAATAAAAAACTGTTTGTTTGAAGTCAGTGTAATCCAACTCAAGTATCTGCTGAATGACTCTGTAATACGTTGTTTTTGCTTCCTTATAATTTTTATCTTTACCACTCGCTCTAAATTTTGTAATTGCTTTCATGCATACAGCGCTATCTTGTGTTACCATACGATCTTCGTACATTTTCGTGGAAAATGAAAAACCATTCACTTGGTACTTAGTATACCTAAGCACCGTGAACTTTGGCCCATGCACTAGCCGCCAGAGAGTTGGATCAACATCGATGCACTTCAACAACTACATAAAATACAATAAGTAAAACAAAACATGGTCACGAAGGTGTATTTCCAACTTATAAACACGTGAAATACTTAAGATGCTGTAATACCTCGTTGCGTAACCATAGAGTAAAACTTTGAACGACTTCGACAGTTGTACCCCTGCCTCATGATTGAAATCTAGTACTTTTCGCATAGGAGTTATACCTCCTATGGAAAACACATATCAAAACGAATACATAAATTGAATTAAAAAATGGAAATTCAAAACAAAGGTGTGAACTTACTTCTTCCATTCATCCAATCCATCATACTTATTAAGGACTCATCTACGCACTTGTTCAAACTGCACTTGGGTTAACGTTATATCTTTACCATTATCTAAAGGTATCTCACCAGTAAACTCATCGTCCTCGTCTAAAAATGCTTCGCGGGTATGTTTATGATTGTCATCACCTCCGTTTGGCATATATTCCATGCAGTAAAGGCTAGCTTCTTGTACGATATATCCTTCTGCAATACAACCTTCAATGTATCTTTTGTTGCGCACATATCCTTTATATGTTTTCATCAACCTGTGAATGTGATCAATTATATATTGTACATAATAGCTATTTCTATCGAATAATAATGTACATAACTGAAATTAGTTATTTACCGTTCAAAGGGATACATCCATCTATATCTGATAGGACCACAAATTAGTGCTTCATCGGCTAAATGAACCATAAGATGGATACTGATATCAAAAAATGCAGGTGGAAAATGTTTTTCAAAAACACACATTGCTTCTACCAAACTAGCCTTTGCTTTTATAAGGTGTTCCCTATCGATCACCTTTGAGCACAAAATGTTAAAGAATAGATTAATACGATGAATAGCATTTCGCAGATCCTTATGTTGTGGATAAGAATGTTGAAGCAATACCGGAAGCAAATGTTGCATTATGACGTGGTAATCATGTGACTTCATATTTCTTAGTTTGGGAGGATTAATGCTCACATTGTTGTGGAAGTTTGAAGAGAATTTGTTGGGCACTTTCAGGTTTTTCAAAACGGTGCAAAACCGTATCTTTTTCTTCTTTTCTCAAAGTGAAAGTTGCCTTTGGTATGATTATTTTATTTGTTTCAGGATCTTCCATCACCCACAACTTTTTTTTTATACCCTTGATTTTCAAATCCTTCGTGCATTGATGCCATCTTTTGACTTATCTTTATGGTCCATAATGGTGCTGATGAGATGCT
This sequence comes from Allium fistulosum, assembly GCA_030737815.1. NCBI lineage: Eukaryota > Viridiplantae > Streptophyta > Magnoliopsida > Asparagales > Amaryllidaceae > Allium > Allium fistulosum. The sequence goes on from CM060902.1 coordinate 246,800,398, forward strand.
CTGTGACATTTTTCTCCATATGCATAACATCAATATTATGGCGAATCATATTTGCTTTCCAATATGGTAAATCAAAAAAGATAGACCTCCTGTACCATGCAGAAACATTGTCAACTTCTTCATTAATTGACTTTTTCCATTTTCGACCAATTTCTTCTTTGTGTTTACCAACTTTCATTTTGATATTCGCTACTTTCTTTTCAACTTCAAAACTAGTCAATGTCCGTTTAGGACGATGAAGTTCTTGTTCGTTATTGAAATTTGTCTTGTCGTATCGAAACTTGTGTTCTTTAGGAAGAAACATTCGATGTCCCATGTAACACATCTTCTTACTTTCAGGAAGATGATAAGAACAAGTGTTTTCCCCACAAACCGGACATGCAAAATAACCGTGAGTTGTACATCCCGATAAAGTCCCAAAAGCAGGGTGATCATGGATTGCCCACAACACCCTAGCTCTCATTGTGAATTCGGATTTATTTAATGAATCATATGTAACGACTCCTTCCCATAACTGCTTTAACTCGTCTATCAACGGCTGTAAATAAACATCAATATCCTTCCCTGGTTGTTTTGGCCCAGAAATCAACAGTGTTAACATTGAAAACTCTCGTTTCATGCACATAGACGGAGGAAGATTATATGGTACTACAATTACTGGCCAACAACTGTAAGGGTTAGATAGAGAAGCATGTGGACAGAAACCATCTGTTGATATTCCAAGTGTGACATTTCGTGGCTCGACAGCAAACGTTTGGTCAAAATAATCCGCGGCTTTCCATTGAGAAGTGTCACATGGATGATGCATTACGGTTGGATCAGACTTGGCACGACCATGCCAGGTCATCGCATATGCTATCCATGGTACAGTATACAATCTCTTCAATCTAGAAATTAAAGGAAAATGTCTTAATGTCTTTCGAGGTACTTTGATGCCTTTTCTTTCTTCGTTGAATGATGTCATATATCTTGGTTCGTTGCAATTTGTACACGAAACTCTATTCGCATCATCTTTCCAATATAATATGCAATCATTGATGCATGCATCATAAGTTTTGTAATTCATCCCAACTTGCTTAATTAACTTCTTCACGTCGGAGTACTTTGTCGGCAGCGTGTCGGCAGCGTGTTACCATTATCTGAAAAGTCGTATTGGGTCTTCAAGCTATTCAGTTTCACAATGGCATACAGCTTTGTCAACCCTTTTGAACATGAAGGATACAATGGCTCTTTTGTGCTACCAAAAAGTTATTTATACTTCTTACTTTCATTGGCCTGCCAATTGCCATCAACAGTAGACGGCTCTCCAACATTAGCATGATCAGACAACGGATTTTCAGGTTGAAAATGATGAAATCTATCTGCATCATTGACTAGATCTTCCATCATAATATCACTACAACAGTTTATGGGTTTCATAGCGTTTTAAAAACGCTATAACAGGCTACCATAGCGTTTCAGAGAACGCCGTGGAACGACAAGCTAGGGTAGGCCGGCAACATTACATAGCAGGAAGGAAAACGCTATAATAACTAATAGCGTTTACAAAAGTGCATAGCGTTTGCACCCTACCATAGCGTTTTTCCTCTGTTATTAAACTTAAACGCTATAGGGAATTTAATCCTTCATTTAACTTCTATAGCGTTTTTGAGCACATTTTATAGCGTTTCATCAAACCATGTTATAGCGTTACAATGTTTTTCGATAGCATTTTTTGTCATTTTTGTATAGCATTTTTTATTTTCTACTATAGCGTTTTTGATTCTATTATAGCGTTTTTGATGCATAAATCTTACATCTCATATAGAGTTGCGATAGCGTTTGATGAATAATAGCGTTTTTCAAACGCTATCCTATATAATATTAATTTTCAGCATTTGTTTCAATTTTCTTTTTTTTATATTATATTATATATATATATATGCACACAGATAGATATATGTATATACAACATCACATAATAACAACATTACATTGCATAATAACAACAGTACATTACATTACATAATAACAGTCTTGGTCATAACTAGCAGTTTGCCTCCAACATTACATAATAACAGTCTTGGTCATAATTAGCAATTTGCCTCCAACATTACATAATAACAACATTATCTAGCATAATGTACTAATACAAGTATGAAGAAAACATAAGCATATTACTTAGCCCAGGCATCCATCTTTCCCATCATTTTTGCAATCACAGGAGATACCTTAGGATTTGCTTGATGTTTCCCCAAACTTGCAGTATTACTCGTACCCGTGCAAATTCAATGAACATATGAGGTAATTTGCAGATAATTTTATACTGTCATTACAAAAGCACACTCGGAATTTCCCAACAAAAAGAGACACCACATATCATGAAAAGATTGGTTATACAAATTTGGTTCAGGACAGCAAAGCATTACATTACAGTATATAACAAACTGAAATTTCATGAATTATTGCAAAAATCTAAAGATGACGAAGGCACATTGTTTTGCAATGACATGCAATAATACATCATTGGAAATCTTGAAGACTCGCCGCATGAAGATGGACTGCAGAATATTACAGTGAAATCTGTAATTTTCGTAGGGACACAGAATGGACTATGAACAATGACATGGGGGAAGCCGAGCCGTGGGTTCGTTAATGGAATTACATTTCAATATGCTATGACAAGGAAAGTACAAAATCCAATAATGATCGATCAGAACTACTGCCCTGGTGACAAAAACAGTCCAAATCAGGTACATGTCTATTAAAGAAATTTATACTGATGATAAAAATAACAGAATTCAGGGGTTAGGATAAACATTGTTCGGTTTATGGACATACATGGGTAACCTGTCTATCTTCCTTTCCGTACAGAACACAAAACTTTTAACAGGCAAAGAGACAGAAACATAAGTAACATGTCTATGCTTTTTATAAATTCACTACAGTTTACAATCATAGTCAAATGAGCATCTACTCCGTTATGTTACAGTCAATAATAATAAAAGATTCTTTCAGCATTTTGTTAAGAAGAAATTTTGACACGAAAAATCACTGTCTCAGCTTTTCAGTGCAAAGTAAACATTTTCTGTAAAGGTGTTTACATCAACTTCGGATTTTTGGAATTTATCTCACAGCTTAAACTAGGGACAATCTTAAAACATGCATCAACTCAATTTAGCAGATAATACTTTAGTCAGTTTTATGCTAAATTCTACAGATCAATGCTATATGTAGATAGCGCAATTTGTATATCTTTTGCATCTTATCCTATCTGTAAGTTCAAATTTCAAGCATCAGAATTCAGAACACACGTCTTAAGTGCAAACTCTGCAGATTTGATTAAAATTGAAAATTTTGTATAACCAAACTGTAGAACATTATGAGATGAAAGCACACAAAATTCAACGCACACAAAATTCAACGCACACAGAACAAATATGATAAACTAGAGATCTAAAATCTATAACAAAAATAACCAACAATAGGTTGGTAACTACTCTAAGCGAGTTTTTATACAAAACTATACTTTAAATTATGAAATGTAAACTCAAATCTTATGTTCCAACAGAGGATAATATAATGTCATGCAAATAATTTGAAACATGTTTAATACAATTCTACTTTCAAGTAAAAATAAAAGGAAAAAAGAATATCAGAAAACTCACATTATTTGTGTCTTCCATCAACAGCTTTTTTTGGGGCGAAACTAGGCTATTATTAAAGTGCTGAATAAACAAGACAGTGGGGATTTAGCTAGAGTGTAGTTGTGAAGCTTTCTTTTCTTCTTTTCTTCATAACTAACTAACTAACTACTTTCTTGTAGTGACTAATTTTGAAATAATAGGATAAATTTTAGTATTAGGCTTTAAAAAAATATTTTCCAACTTTACGTCCCGTTTTAAAATTACTCCAAAAATGTTTTCGGTTTTCACCAAGTCAGGTTTTGTGTTTGTGCAATTTTAAAGTACACAGATGCAAAATTTTAATTTGTGCTTGCACTTTGACATTTTTTTACTGTAAATTTGTGCTTACACACTTTCAAAGCGTGCCAACACAAATTGCTGACCTGGTGAAAACCATGTCTATTTTTGTAATAAGTTTGAAACAGAGCATAAAGTTGGAATATTTTTTTTTGAAGCCTAATACAAAAGTTTGTCTGAAATAATATAGCCTGTTTACTTAGTTTCAAGTTTCAACTTTACAAGAAGTTTCATAGATTTTTGTGTTTGCAGTACTTGTTAGAAACTCATTGATTTTGGCTAGGCTTATTTTTGGTCACATTGAGCTGGTAAAGTTAGTAACCTGTTTGTTAAAAACAACATCATTACATATATTAGGTTCCCATGCATAAATAAATATTCTACTTTCAAATAGACCCAGCAAGAAATATCCACCTTCTACAAGTGACATTAATCCATAATCCCCATCTTATTTCATTAAATTTGCCACAAGGCAACAAATACCTCTTAGCTTATAAGCCAATGTAACAATGAATATCAAACGAAAAACATAAAATGACTTTTATGCATGATGTATTATTCGTATATTTACCTAGAGTGCAGTTGTGAAGCTTTCTTTTCTTCTGATCAATCAACAAACTTTAACAAAGGTTACCTATATAAAAGAAAACCGTATAATGTCAAGAATTAAATCATACAATCAAATATGAATACATTTTGAAATTTTGTATATATGTATGAAAAAATTATACTTACTAGAACTTGATTCTATCACAACTTTTGAGGTTGGCCATGCCACTGTAGAGCCTACAGCATCTTCAATGCAGACAAGATCAGAAGATGGTCTCCACAGAACTGCATCGGGAACTGTAGCATTCACTACCCAAACTTTAACGGCGTCTCTTCCAAGTTGAACAAAATGGACCATTTCATTTGGATCGGTTGAAGCCACAACCCCTTCGGCAACTATTGTTGTTGTTCCACCAACATCAATCAGCCTGCATTTGCTTTTGGGGGCTGGCCTTCCACTCTATCAAACAAGAAAAAGAAAAGTGATGGTTTTAATAAATATATATATATATATATATATATATATATATATATTAATAAATTTGATAACAAGTTGCTATAATTATGTTTAAACATATTACCGTATGAGATGTTACGTTGCCACTATTAGAAACAAATGATGGTGCTTTAGCTTTCTCGGCAACTACTTTTGATTTTGGCCAAGCAACTTTATTACCAATGGCATCTCCAACATATATCATATTATTTCTTGGTTTCCATAAAAAGGCCTTGGGGTTGTTTGGATTATCAATAGAAACTACCATAGCTGATGGTCCAATAGGAACGCCATTCACAAGCTGGTTTGGATCGCTAGAGTACAAGCATCCTTCAACAACTACTTCTTCACCTCCAACCCAATCATATAGCTTGCATGAAGGCTCTGTTCTGCTATTTTTAGTCTATTCCAAAAAAATATGTATTTATGAAATTAATAGTTGTATTTTGAAATAAAAATTATAAATAAAGTGATATTTAATTTACCGTGTTGTCGATTTGATCTAGCTTATGCAAAATAACTTTATCGGTAGGCCATGCTACTAACATACCGGCAGCCTCTCCAATACGTATCGTATGAATCATAGCTCTCCATAATAACTAACAACATCGACCACTTGAGAAACATCTTTTGCGCTCACCCTACACATGGTTGTTGCATCATAAGTCACTCCACTATTTTGGGTTTCTCTCCCAACATCTTTTGTGTGAAAACGTTGTCCATTAATGATGTATCTTGTGTAGGACAAAGCATCGTTCTTTGGACCATAAGCAATCCATTTTAACATGTCGTCGTGATCTTTGGAGCTAACAGATACCTATAAAAAATAATTTCATTTAATTAAAATATTCTTTATATGGTTTTAAGTTAATTAGTAACATTTAAGAATTCAATTGACCTTTTTTTAATCCAATTAGAGAACGTAGCTATATGGTTTTTCCAAAGTAACGTTGCATTTCTTTCCATGCGCTTGTCTGAATTTTGTAACTCCTCCAAATGCAAACTAGCGTATAACAAGAGATGTTATGTTATATTTAAAATTACAAACAATCAAACAATGAAAAAGAGGGAATATGCACTTACTCTAAAAATGGCTCTACCACGGTCATATTCATTAGCACAGCCAAATGAGCAGATTCTTTCTCATTTGAAGACAATGTGATTGTCTTATGTGCTGATATTAGACGTCCTTCAAGTATTACATTACTTTGGTAATCTTCATTTCTAACTTCTTTCTTCTGTGATTTTGTTAAAAATTCATTAAAGAATCTCATGCATTCTTCTGCAAGATAAGATTCTGCAATACACCCCTTAGGACGAGCATGATTTCTTACATAATCCTTTAGTGTCTTCATGTATCTTTCAAAGCGGTACATCCAACGAAAATGGACTGGCCCACACAATCGTGCTTCTCTTGTAAGATGAATTGTCAAGTGTATCATTATGTCAAAAAAGAAGGTGGAAAGTATTTTTCAAGCTCGCACAAAGTTACAATAATCTCGTCGTCAAGTTGATTTAATTTCTCTCTATCGATAACACGTTGACATAATTTATTAAAAAATGAATAGAAACAAATTATTTTTTTCCTTGGCTTCTTTGGAAGCAATCCTCTGATTAAAACGGGTAATAATTGTTGCATTAAAACATGATAATCATGAGACTTCAAGCCACTAATTTTGCAGTCCTCTAATGATACGCAACCTTTAAAATTTGAACAATAACCATCAGGTCCTCTAAAATCATACAACCTTTTGCAAAATATTTTTTTCTCTCCTTTTGATAATGTATATGGAGCTGGCGGAAGATATGTCTTCTTCCCGCGGGGTTGTGTATGAAGACCATGTCGAATTCCCCATTCCTCCAAATCCTTTCTAGAGTTAACTCCATCTTTTGATTTCTTGTCATGCAACATTGTGCCTAGTAGACTTTCTCCAACATTTTTCTCGACATGCATTACATCTACATTATAAGGTATTGTAAGTTCCTATAAAAATCAATAATGGAACAATTTAGTTGTATGATTCCATAATGTTAGTCTAATAGAATAAAATAAAACGTATGCACTAACCTCCCAATATGGCAATTGATAAAAGATGGACTTTTTTTCCACCTTAATAGCTCCATTCTCACGGGATCTTTATCCTCATCATCTTCATTTTTCTTGCTATGCTCAATTCTTCTTTTATTTCCTATTATATTTTGCTCATTCAATTTTTTACCTTTTCTGTTATTCTTTTTTTGATTCTTCTTTGCATTTCCAAAATTATTCGGAAAATCTTTTAAAATGATAGAAATTTTTCTCCCAGTTAGAATCCTAGGTCTACACCCTTCCTCCACGGTGTTATCAAACAAGGCCTTCTGTTTTCTCAAAGGGTTTGAAGGAGATAGAAATCTTCTATGGCCCATATAGACGGTCTTTCTACTGTGGTTTAGCCATCGATGATGAGTGTTGACACCGCATAATGGACAAGCCTTTTTACCTTTTACACAGCATCCAGCAAGATTACCATATGCCGGAAAGTCATTTATTGTCCAAAGCAAAATTGCTTTCATATTAAAGATTGATTGACTATATGCATCATAAACCTCAACTCCGGTATTCCATAAATGACATAAATCTTCTACCAATGGCGCTAAAAATACATCAATGTCATTTCTTGGTTGCTTCGGACCAGGAATTAACAATGTTAACATAATATTATCTTTCTTCATGCACAACATAGGCGAAAGATTATATGTCACGAGCATTACAGGCCAACAACTATATTTGGAACTTAACATAGAAAATGGATTGAAGCCATCTGTTGCAAGACCAAGCCTAAGATTGCGTGGATCTGCTGAAAATGATTTGAATTTCTCATCCACTACATTCCATGTTATAGAATCTACCGGATGTCGCATTTTTCCATCGGTGCTTTTGTTATTGAAATGCCACCGTAAATCTTCCGCCATCCTTTTGGATCTAAACATTCTCCTAAACCTCGGAATTATTGGAAAATAACGCAACACTTTAACTGGAATGCCATGCATAATCTCCTTTGTCCGTTGATTTACTTTCCACCTCAAAAATCCACATTGGACAATTATTAAAATCTTTATATTCATTCCTAAAAAGACAACAGTCGTTCTCACATGCATGAATCTTCTCGAAACCCATGTCAAATATTTTAAGGAATTTCTTCAATTCATATAACGACTTGGGAAGTACGTTATTTTTTGGCAACAACAATTGCTGCATATTTAGAAGCTTATCGAAACCATTATCAGACAATCCAGTCTCACATTTAAGATTATACAAGGCAAAGATAGCAGATAACTTTGTTTGATCCTTGCAACCAGGATACAATGGGGTCTCTACATCTTCCAAATTTTGGTGTAAATCATCCTCTCGTCTCTGTGCATCATCTTCACTTTTATCATCATCAAAGAAAGTATGATTAATAAAATCTTCGTCTTCATAGATAATGGCTTTAAGCAAATCATACACATCACCCGGCTTTGTATTTTTGCTTTTATTTATTCGCTCGCCGTGATTGTACCACTCACCGTCCATGTACTTAGGATCCATTCCTCTTATAATCAAATGCTCAACAATAACTTCTCCATGAAGACGGGTAAGATTTCTGCAATCTACACAAGGGCATAAATTTTTTCCACCTTTTGCAGCTTTAGCTTTGCATCGTTTACAAAATTCAAAGCTGCTTGCTCGTATTCTTTAGTGGTTCTACAATAATAATAAACAAATAATAACCTTAGATATTAAAATATGTTTTAAATTCAATATTATACTTAAGTACCATATAATTACCAGTTTAGACGTACCCAGTCTTTATCCATCATTTCTTGTCTTTTCAAATGGAAAAAAAAATCAGATTTACGAACAGTAAATCTCTCTTGACACATATTCATTCATTCTTTATATAACAAAAATTGCTTCCACTAGCAAAAACAGCAATTACTACAACAGTAGCATCGTTACTCATGTTTTGGAAGATGCAACTAATGACGTCAAACAATATATACACAAGTTTTCCATATTTGTATCTCAAATTTTATAAATGGGTAATCTATTTACTCAGAAAATAAAGCAACTAGGGGAAGATATAATTGAAATGATAAACATTTATAAGACATCAAAAACAGTAGGCTGAAGTGAAAAAGGTAATATACACTCACTGTTTCTTTTTTCTTTTTCTTTTTTCCAACATGGCATATTGCTAAATTTAAGAAAAAAATAAGCAAAATCGAAATAACAATTAGAAAAAATATTTGCATTTAGAACTATCGTATAATTCAATTTAGTTGAATGTAGAAATAGTTTAAGTGCATTCACTGAAAATTAAACAGCAAAGGTAAACGCAATATTGGTCACCCTAGTCTTCCTAAATGGGAGAGAATTTGCCATCTCACAAAGTATCTAGTGCAATTTTCAGGATATATCATTGCAGGTCATGTCAATATCACAAAAAATGCATACAAACATAACCTATGTACTCTCGAGTAAACATGGGCAAAACACTTAGATGCAACAACATTATTCTAGAGCAAAAACAAAATGTGAATTTCGAGAAAACTCTACATCAGTTAATGTAAATATCTAAGGTTAAAGGGAAACTGAAGCCTAACTGACATGTAGAAGTTTATTAGCAAAATGAAACATCTACAGGCTGTAATTATGTATTGTTACCATCCTGCTGAAACTATGTAACCCAAAAAAGAATAGAATTCGTATGGAAAACTTGAGTACTATAAGGTGCATGGATACAAATATACAACAATGTCAGAACAATATACAACATTAGCACCAAACTGTTTCTAAAAAATTTGTCATTACAACGGCGCTATTTTGTAGCACCGGAGTAATGTCTATGCATTACCCCTCTCCTGATACTTGGCTTGCGCCATTAACAATAATTTTATCAACTTATACAACAATGTCACCAATCATTATTACATTGCATGAAACTGGCATTAATCAACTTATACAGCAACATCAAGTTCATTTTATGGATACATGTACTTTTACACAACATATTAGTATGAGGTACTTATTCAAAATTAATGATATAATTTTGCAACTAAAATTTCATGCCCACTAATTCAATCTGATGGCATAATCAAGTTAAAGTACCAATTGAAATATCCCCTCTCACTTCATTAAATATTACCGATACAAAAAATACTTACCAGTTAAGTCGAATAATAGGCACTTTAGTGCATGCAGAAGTAAAACTGCAAAACTGATAGTATTGTGAATAAAGTGCAAGAATTGTTCTATGAGGTAATTTGCTAATTTTTTATTTCATTATTTTTCCTATTGAACCTTGTTCATTTTCCGAATTCAAATAAAACATACAACACATTTAAATTTGATCCTGACATAAGCAGACACAAACCATAACTTATACAACAAGGAATCATAGAGTTAATATGGGTAACTAGAAATATCAAAAGCAAATGATAATCTAAGTGTCAGAGTTCGAAAGAATAAATATCCATGCTCATTGCAGGAAATTTCAAATTAAGGTTTGGTATAGCTTCCAGGATATAAATTGCATGCTTATTATAATGCCATTCATACAAAATGATGAAGGAGGTACGGTAGACACATTATAACCATATTATACACCACAAACTATAAAATGATAAGATTACACAAATGCATATTTGAATTTTTGCCTCTATACTAGTACAGATTATTATGTATTAGTTGATTTTCATGAAAAGCCAACCCTTACAGAGTTGAAATTTGATTACTCGATAACTTATGGGCACCATGCTATAGTAGAAAAAATTATATCACTCCATTTTTTCTTTAGAAATCAAAAACCACACAATAGATTGTATATGATGCTCAAAATTAGTAAGTTTACTATATAGACAATATATATATATATATATATATATATCATTCAAGACCTAAAAAAATAAAATAAAAGTTACTTGTCATGTGATTAAACAAATCTATATGAGCTTTGCCTTCATAAAGAATTAATTTTACTTTAACACCTATGCTTTGAAGGGTTTCGGCAAAAGACTTGCTGCATATGGAAAGATCGGTTATAGTATTTACATATTAATCTTCAGCAGTACAGAAAAATGAGACCTTCCATCAAGAAAATAGCTCAATAAGTAAAACTTCACTTTAGAGACAAAGAAAAGAAAGAAAAACGTGAAAAACAACCAACATTTGAAAAGTCAAGATTTTAAGGGTTGACACGCACATAAAGTAGTCGTTTCTGCAAACGTAAGAGCTTGTTACTAAATTTATACCAATATAAATACGTGAATGGAAGCTAACATAAATATAAGTCATTGCAAAATTCCATGCTGTAAGCTGATTTTCGTATAATATTAAGCAAGCGATGATATAAATAACTTTGTAATTTTTTGTGTATTTACACATCCTTTGAAGAAAATGTCTGTAGCTAGGAGCAGCCCTAGCATATTTGGTACCTAAGTGTTCCTTCGTCATGCATCTTAAAAATATGATAAAAACGTACACAGTTTTTGTAACCAAGTAATACTATGACACATTTAGGTTTTTTTTAATGCAGGCCTGAATTTTTAACTTGATTTCAAATGGATTTTAAAATAGCAATTTTCAAAATTTTCAAGAAACTTTCAAAACCAAAGTTGTTTGTTATCAAATTATTTTTACAATGGATCCAAAATCAGATATCTAGATTAAAATTTATGTCTATAAATGTATAAAAGTATTAAAGTTTAAAATTATATTATCACTGCTTAATGTTTTATTTAACTCATATCAATTTCCAAAAATAGTCTGTTTCAAAAATTAAAACTTTTCACTTCAAAATTCTTTGTTATAAAGTTCGCTCTCTATTTACGAGAAGAGTAAAACTGTGATTAGCTAACAATGTACAAATTTTAATAACTACGACCACGATTGTTCAATAACAATGCATTATATTTAATAATAGGGGAAATTGAAAGTGTGAAGTATTGAAAAATGGATAATACATGGTTATCAACATGATAAAACATGATAAATTGCATTTACAGCACATAAGCGTTGGCATCGATTGGGTAATAGAAAAGATGGAAGTATCATGATAGGCATACTACCATATATATATATTTATTCGGTTCAAATATATACTTAGAAGGCATCTTATGGCTTCAAGAAATCATCAACTAAAAGTGGAAACTGAGAATGTTAAAGTAAAACTGTGATTAGGTAGCAATTGACAGGTGCGAATATTTTATTTTACAGTTATAACATACTCAATTAAAGAATAAAACTGTGGTTAGGCAACGATGTTAGAAGTTCAATAACTATTCCCACATTTCTACTGATCACGTAAACTTGATGAACACAAATTGTATATCTTTGTGTGAAAAAAAAAGATTTGTTAGGCCAAACGAAACAGAAAATTGTCTTAAAAATTGACTAATAGATTGTGAACAAATTGTATTTACCCATATTAAAAGCGAATTATTTCTAAGTGTCGGAGTTCAAATGTAAAAATTGAATTTACCTTCAGATCATTGCAAACGCGATTAGGGTTCTAGGCAGATGACGGCGATTGACTGTTGATTACGGCTAAGGATTGGGATCGACTATGTGAGAGAATGATTACGGCGATCGACTGTTGATGGTGGTATTTAAGGTTTCGCGATTTAGGATTTAGGTCTGAGTGTTGCGGTTTAGGGATTTCGCGGAGCTAAGCTGTTTTCTGGAGGTGGAGGTGACGAAATGAAAGAGGATGCGGTTTGCTTGAGACGGTGTTTCGCAATACACGCATTTTTTATTCCCGCGCAAAATAAATTTTTTACCACCTTTTTATCGTATAGCGTTGAGGATAGCTACTTCTTAGCGTAGGAAGCCCTGCATTATATAGCGTTGAATGGAGGATAGGCGGAAATGCTGTGTATTAGTGCTACCAAAAGTCCATATTTTTGTAGTGTATGTTCAGACTCGTCGGTACTTGTGGCATGACTAACTGGTTGTTGTTTTTCCTTCTCTGCCCTTTTTCCCCCATGAAAATACCATACGGTATATGATTGGACTAAGTAAATGAAAATGAATGTCATCTAATTTGATCGTCTTCATATTTTTGCACCGAGTGCAAGGGCATAAATACACTCCTTTCTTACCACCGTTTTCATCAACAAAACTAATAAACTTCTTCACCCCGTCTATATAGTATGTAGATCTTTGATCTGATTCATTTATCCACTTTTTGTCTATACTGAAAGACATATTGCCCTCCTATATCATATATATTAGAACATTAGACGTAAATATAATATATTTGCGATGTAATCAACTTAAATATAAACGAAAACCAACGAATTTTGTTTAGGTAAGTTATTTCTGTCTAACATTATCTTAATTAATCATACAATCAAAAATTTGTATACAACACCTCACTTCTTTCTAAAAAAAATTAAAGCCATTTTGGGACTAAATGCTTTAATTTCGACAGCACTTCACTTCTTTCTCTTCTACGCATAACTTTGCATCCAAGGGGTATGTTGTTGTATTTTCTAAAATAAATTAAAGCCTTTTGGGACTAAAGGCTTCAACTTCTTGTTGTTGTGTTTGTTAAAATAAATGCATTTCTAGGTGGTTAAGAAAACTTCTCTTGTATAGAAGCTGAGTCTAATGATCACAAATCAGAAATATATATCGAGTAAAATGGGTATTTAATAATGCTTTCACATGTTTAACTTTAACCATTCTCTCTTATATATTTCTAACTACCCTTACTTTATCATTGATCTTATGTTCAGGTTTTCTCTTAAAATTTTCTTTGACTTTTTTATACAGATTTGCAAGTTTACAATTTCTAACTACAAGTCGAAAACACAATTGGCCCGTTTATTAAGTTATTTTGGGTAAGCTGGGTAGAAAATTGGTTCATCACATCCCATTTTCTGCACTGTTTTTCATTTAATTAATTTTATACATTGATTAATTACAATTGGAATGTTGTTTTCATTAATCTATAGTTTAGATTGATCGATCATGCAGTCGGTTTGCAGTTATAATTGAATAAGTTTAACATACTTCTGCTATTACTGCCATGCAATTTCAGATTATTACTTAAATAATTTCAACTGAATTGCAACCGAGAAATTTAATAATTATCTTCCACCTAATTCTACATTAACATTTTGAATGACTATTTAGATTTCGCAGAAAGAAGCTTGAAACTTGATGACTATACTACAAATCTATAGGTGGTTAAAACACTTAAATGGATTAGATGATGCTAACTGTTTAGTTTATATAGAATTGTACATAATTATACATAAAAGTGTTTTCTCAGTTGGTCCTTGATGCAGCGCGAAATAAGAATATACGACTTACCATAAGTCGATTCTCTGAAAATCGCTTCCATAGATCGCGAAGACAAAGAAACCCAAATGCCACCAGTCTGAGCGAAACCCTAATTCGCGAACGACATACCTATGTCGCGAACGAAGTACCATTAAGTCGCAAGCCGCTCCTGACTTCCTTATGCCGCTTCACCTTCCATAAGTCGCGAGCTTCCTATGTCGCGAACTTCGCTCCAGAATTTTTTAGGTCGCGAGCGACCTACCAAAAGTCGCGATGCCTCGCCCCAGAATTCCGTATGTCACTGAAACGAAGGTCGCTCCTCCTCCTTAGGTCGCGCGCGTGATGCTCCAGAAGGTCGTGAACGACCTATGTCCCCCTCCTCCTTAGGTCGCGAACGACCTATGCCAATTCCAGTAACTCGCGAGATGGCTTATGTCGTTGATTGTTTCCAACCTAGGTCGCAAGCACTTCGTTATGTCGCTGAAGCTTAAGTCGTTCCAGTGTTATGTCGCTCCAGATGTTAAGTCGCATTGTTATTGTGTCGTTTGAGTTGTATGTTGTTATGTTGCGTGATGTTGATATTTTCTTATGTCGTAAGTCGTATGTCGCGTGTGTTGTAACCTGTATCTGTTAAGTCGTGTATATGTTAACTCGTGTGTCGAACGTGTTAAGTCGTGTGTATGTGTTGTAATCCCTATAAATAGGGGTGTGATGTCATTGTAAAAAAGTAGTTGATTTTGAATAAAAATTTTGTTTGTGCTTTGTGCCTCCTTTAAAATTGGAAGTTGAGTGTTATCTCCTTTCTCCATCTTCGGATATTCGAGTGCGCTCGAATCAACGAACTTGAAGCCGATTCACGGAATCTCGTGCGTGAGATCAACGTCGAAGAATCGTAGATCTTCTAACGCGGTATCGTGCGCGATCAACGTGTTGAAGATAGCTAGAATCCGGTATCTCGAGAGAATAACGGATTTGGGCAATTGGGTATTTTCAATCCATTGATTCATATCGTTTCATCGATTCGTATTTCCGCAATTCGTGATTAGATCCGAGATAGATTTGACCGCTGATCCAGATCTACTTCCATGCTGCATCATTTGGTATCAGAGCAAGGAAACGAATTTTTCTAAGTTCGTTGGATTTCAAGTTTGCGTGATTTGAAGTTTGTGGAATTCGAATGTGAGTTTGCTTGTCCTTTTATGTTCGTGAAGATTCAAACAAGTTAGAAGTTTGGGATCGAAGTGGGAAAGTTGTACAGAGCTTGAAAAGCTTGTTGGAAGCTAGAAGTTTACATCTTTTCGTATTAGAGCTAGAAACGAGCTTGTTCAAGTTTGTGCGAGATTTGTTCAAGTCGTGAGCTAGGAGTTTGTGCATAGATTCTACATCATTGAAAGTTGCGCTAGTTGAAGTGTTCATTTTGAAGATTCCAAAAAGTTGGTGAAGTTTGATTCGAGATTTTTTTAATCGAAGCGAAGTGTGAAGTTTCGAGATTTGAAGTTTTGGAGTTCGAATTGAGTGTTTGTTCATTTGGGTGTCCGTGAGACTTCAAACAAGTTGAGGAGTTTTGATTCGAGAATTTTTGGACCAAAGTGAAGTTTGTGTTTAGATCTATTGAAGATTTGCTCATGCCTCCGAGACGTGTTAACCGTCATCATAATGTTGCAGATTTATATGGGAGAGAAGATGCTGAACAGATGGGACAACGTATCGATGAGAGGTTCAATAAAGGTTTCGAGAGAGTAGAGAGAATGATGACTGACATGAATCGAAATCAAAGGAGAGAACCATCATTGTCGATAAATCGAGATCGTGGATTTCGAGACAATCATGATTATCGGAATGAAGAAAGAAGAGCTTATCGTGGCTACGAGCATGAACCATATTGTGATTATGAAAGATGTCGAGTAGAGGAAAGAAGAAGTAGAGAGGACGTGCATGGTCATAGAAGAGTCAATGTTCAGAATCGACATCGAAGCTCATCTAATTTGGAAGAAGATAGTTATGGTGATAGTGTTCACTTTCGGTATCCAGGCCAAGGGCAAAATCAATATAGGAATGTTGAAGAGAATGGTCATACACGGGAGTCAAAGATGGACAGAGAAATTCCAAAATTCTGCGGTGCTCTAAAAGCAGAGGAATTCTTTGATTGGTTATCAAAGGTTGAAAAGATTTTTAAACTCAACAACGTGCCTGAAGATCGTCAAGTTAAGTTAGTTGCTACAAGATTGAGAGGAAGAGCTATGAATTGGTGGCAACAAACTAAATCAACCAGAAAGAGAATGGGGAAATCCAAAGTTGTCACGTGTGATAAGATGAAAAGGATGATGAAGGCAAATTTTTTACCCTACAATTATCAAGCTCGTATGAACCAACAGTTGCAGAAGTTGAGTCAAGGGAATCGAGGAAAGGGTGTGGTTACAAGCCCCAGCAATCAGAATAAAGGTGTCAATTGCAGTATAATTGTTTCTAAGAGAGTCAACGAACCAGTTGTACATGGAATCACTAAGACAAATGTTGATGACCGAATTAAGCGCTATCATTATCAGGAGTCTGGCCATAGAAGTATTGAATGTATGGAGTCCAAGAAGAAAACCTTAGTTGTAGAAGAATGTGAAAACGAAGATGTGGATGATTCTACTGAGAGCGAGCCGGAAAAAGAAGAGGAACCGACTAGTCCATTATCTTTAAGCGAAAGTATTGAAGAAGCGGAAGGTAGTGCTGAATCATTGGTTAGGTATGAGGCAAGTGAAGAGCTTAAAATTCCTGAGGAAGTTAAACCAATGTTAGAAGAGTTTGAAGAGGATGGTCCTACGGAATCGTTCGAAGAATTATCACCAAATTTTGACAACGAAGATGAAGAGGACGAGTTAGAGAACGATGAATGTAATTTGTTGATGGGATTTTATTCAACGTCAAAGTATGTGGAAGTAGAAGTTGATTACTCTTCACCGCTAAAGATTGATGTCGATAGTATGGAAGAAGAAATTGTGTTCGGAGTTGAGGGAAATAACTTGATGATGGAGGATTCTTGCTTAACACCTGAGCTTATGGATGAGAGCCAGCCAAGTGTAAATTCCTTAATTTCCGAGAAGCCCAAACAAAGTGAAAGTGAAACAGAAGAGAAGGCAGAATCAGATAGTTTATTATCTTTGAAAGAGTTTGTCAATAAAATAAAAGATAGTGATGAATTATCAATGATGATTGGATATTGAGAAAGTTCTGATTTTGAGAATCCTAAAGAGGTTGAAGTATTTGAAGAGTTTGAAGATGAGATTTCTGAGGAACTGCCTGAAGAAACTAGTCTTGTATTTTTGGAAGAGTCTGTTGAAAAGGTGAAAATTAGTAATGAATTGTTTGTGTTAACCGGGCAAGGAACGAGTAAAGATCTTGAAGTTTTTGAGGAAGTTGGATCAGAATTTGATGGGTCTGAAGTCGAATATCCTAAGGAATTACCCAAAGAGTTACCACCACTACAGGACATTCAGCATCAAATTGAACTAGTACCAGATGCTATTGTACTGCGGGGATCGTATGATCTTGTGAATCTGAAAGAACATGAAGAGTTGAAAAGACAGGAGGAAGAGAATGATTGTCAGTTGGAGTTGACTGATCATGTCCGCACTGCTGGCGTTGTCAACGTCAACTGCTTGGAACCGTTTCATGAAAATAAACATGTCAAAGAAGAAGCGAGTGGGAATTCCTTTCAATCAGGGGAAATTGATGTAACCAATCAAGGGAAGATTCTAAATGATGATACACCTGAACGAGATAAGGAAAGGCAAGAATCTGGGCATGAGTCATCACACTCCTTCAATCGTGACTTCCTAAGTCGCTCCGCGATTTTAAAATTCCTTATATCGTCTCGCATTTTCGTCACGATTTGGTTCTATATCACACCTTCCTATTGGCACAAGCATCATGATGTCATCTCCCTCAGATCACTTCCTTATGCTACCTGCCTAATGCCACGTCTGCTTATTGCCATACGTTCCTTATGTCGAGCCACATCTTCAAAGGGTCAAGACAAGATCAATCTCAAGAGTGGTTATCACCTGAGACGCATCAGACCAGATAATGAATGGAAGATAGTGTCTCGAAGAAGAAAAAAGTGTGAATTCGGGACGAATTCTTTTCAACCAGGGGAGGATGATGTTCCACGAAATAAGAATAAACGACTTACCATAAGTCGATTCTCTGAAAATCGCTTCCATAGATCGCGAAGGCAAAGAAACCCAAATCGCCACCAGTCTGAGAGAAACCCTAGGTCACGAACGACATACCTATGTCGCGAACGACGTACCATTAAGTCGCAAGTAGCTCCTGACTTCCTTATGCCGCTTCACCTTCCGTAATTCGCGAGCTTCCTATGTCGCGAACTTCGCTCCAGAATTTTTTAGGTCGTGAGCGACCTACCAAAAGTCGCGATGCCTCGCCCCAGAATTCCATAAGTCGCTGAAACAAAGGTCGCTCCTCCTCCTTAGGTCGCGTGCGTGATGCTCCAGAAGGTCGCGAACGACCTATGTCCCCCTCCTCCTTAGGTCGCGAACGACCTATGCCAATTCCAATAACTCGCGAGATGCCTTATGTCGTTGATTGTTTCCAGCCTAGGTCGCAAGCACTTCGTTATGTCGCTGAAGCTTAAGTCGTTCTAGTGTTATGTCGCTCCAGATGTTAAGTCGCATTGTTATTGTGTCGTTTGAGTTGTATGTTGTTATGTCGCGTGATGTTGATATTTTCTTATGTCGTAAGTCGTATGTCGCGTGTGTTGTAACCTGTATCTGTTAAGTTGTGTATATGTTAACTCGTGTGTCGAATGTGTTAAGTCGTGTGTATGTGTTGTAATCCCTATAAATAGGGGTGTTATGTCATTGAAAAAAAGTAGTTGATTTTGAATAAAAATTTGGTTTGTGCTTTGTGCCTCCATAAAAATGTGAAGTTGAGTGTTATCTCCTTTCTCCATCTTCGGATATTCGAGTGCGCTCGAATCAACGAACTTGAAGCCGATTCATGGAATCTCGTGCGCGAGATCAACGTCGAAGAATCGTAGATCTTCTAACGCGGTATCGTGCGCGATCAACGTGTTGAAGATAGCTTGAATCCGGTATCTCGAGAGATCAACGGATTTGGGCAATTGGGTATTTTCAATCCATCGATTCATATCGTTTCATCGATTCATATTTCCGCAATTCGTGATTAGATCCGGGATAGATTTGACCGCTGGTCCAGATCTTCTTCCGTGCTGCGTCAGTCCTACTATTCATGGAGTATTTTGCATTGGTAACGTCTTCAAATCCACCTTTTTCCTTTTTTCCCTTTTCATGTTCCTTATGTGCTGCAACTAACTTTTCTATTTCTGTTTTAGTCTATGTCAATAATGATGGTGAAATTTGAAATATGACATGTCAGTACCATTGTAAGATTTTTATCCAATCTCAAAACCTTTACATTATTTCCATCATTGTTCTAAGTTCTAAAACTTTTAACTATTATTTTTATTACTTCTGTATAACAGTTCTACAGATCAGGAAGAAATTATTTCATTAAAGTTGAGAGAAAACGAGAGATGTATGACAGACATATATACTTTTTGGATATAAGCCCCCTACATTTCTTTTTTTTCGTATTCCCACAAAGCATTCACATTCTCAATAGATATGTGATGCTCCTTGGTCCTCCCTCCCATTTGTTTTCTACTTGCAAACCGCGTACTTATAACTTGCTCTTGGCATTGCTTTCATATCCTTAACTGCAACCTCTATCCTCCATTACAGTAATTCAAATTCTCCTGTTTCTGGTCCAATCCCAAAATTCCCACTTTTAGGCTTTCACTGGTCCATGCGCCAAGCAAGAACTATTCGGTATAATCTCATACCTTAAATACTTCAAATTATAACAGTAATTAATGTATTATTATTGAAATTATGCTGCTTTAATCAATATACAGATGGAACCTAATTGCAAGTGCAGCAAGGCCAAATCCACAAGGATCATACAATTATGGAACTATTCCAAGAACCAGATCACTGGTTCTTGCCAACACTGCAACAATTATTGATAACAAACCGCGTTATGCTGTTAATGGTGTATCTTATGTTGTGCCCGACACACCATTAAAACTTGCTGACAGTTTGAATATTAATGGAGTTTTTACTTACGATAGCTTACCAGCTACTGATTCGAAGATTAACGCTAATGTTCTGGGAACTCCTGTTCTTAGATTTGGACTTCATGACTTTGTAGAAGTTGTGTTCCAGAACACTGAAAATGTCATGCAGTCTTGGCATGTTGATGGTTATGACTTTTGGGTTGTCGGGTAAGTTACCTTTCACAGTTTCACCCATTTAGAAATAATAAGAAATTTTATAATTACAATGCTTATATTAAATTTATACATAGATATGGGGCTGGAAAATGGTCAGAAGGAATGAGAAGAAGATACAATTTGGTGGATGCAGTGACTAGACACAGAGTTCAGGTATGTAATCGATCTTTAATGAATTATATAAGGTAGTGCAAACAGTGTAATGATAAATGTATGTGTATATATAGGTATATCCATATGGATGGTCGGCGATACTGGTATCATTAGATAACCAAGGAATGTGGAATGTAAGATCAGCAATGTGGGCAAGGCAATATCTTGGGCAACAGTTTTATATGAGGGTTTGGACATCTGAACAAAGCTTTTCTAATGAGTATGTTATGCCTGATAATGCACTTATGTGTGGGAAGGCAGATGGCCGTAGGCCTTAAATTTGTATTACTGTGTTTTGCGTGATTATGAGTTATGAAAATTTCAATTGTTTAGATGGGATTAATATGAAGGTTAATAAATTTAATTGATTTGTTGATAATTGTAAAATGAAATGTAGTTGCATGATTATATATTATTATTATTTTCATTCAGTAAGTGTGATCCAAGACTTCTTTCTCTAATTTCTCACTTGTTAATGCTAGTATGTTCATCATATTGACTCAAATGGATTTTGTAAGTAGATAAATATGCCCAATTCTAGGTAGAGTTATGCAATCAAAAGACCCCATTTTGTAAGTAGATAAAAATGAAATGTATTACTCTATTTTACTTAAGAAATTCATTCGGGGTAGTCAAATGGCTCTCAAGTAGCTTGAAGTCATACTGTCGAACGAAGTAAAATTTCTTTTCCTTTTATCAAATTTATGCGATGTCCATAATTATATTCTCCAACTCTCATACATCCAAGTATCAAAAAATTAAAATAATAAAGACATGAAAATAATTTGCTAGGAACCTATCTTGAGTATGTCCATTACAGTGATTCTCTGGTCAACAAATTGGGATAGCAATCTATCTCAACTATTAAGGGATGTAATAATCAAGTCTCTTCTCTTATTGTTAACTCAAGTGGAGTTTAGATTCATCTAATCTTTCACTTAACATTTGCGATCAAATTGAAGGCATCAATATAGACTTAATCAAACCCTAAATAAACCAATCTCATCATCGGCAATTGGGATAAATCGAACATGAACAAAAATCTAGATATAATCAGAGAATAATATTTTTACCCAATAATCCACAGCAAAAGAGTTCGACAGTGGGAGCAAGCGCAACCTTCAATCGCCAGCAAATCGATCCGAACCGAGGTAAAGCAAAGTGATTTAGAGTGTGGTCGTGAGTTAGGGGAAGAGCAAAGTGATTTAGAGATTTGGGATGCAACGGACGTGAATTTGGGGGAAAGAGAACGACATTTATGTTTTGGAGGGAGAACGAAAAAAAACGAGGGAAGGAATGAATTTGGGGGAGACCGTGCTTTCAAGGGTGTATGATTTTCCAGCCAAAATAGGCACGAATTTGATACGGCTTTGAGCCATATCAAATAAGGCGGATAGGGGTGTGGCTAAAACAGCTTTGTGGTGTAGTGTAAGCATGTCCCGCCTCACCTAATCTGTTCTCTCTGCTTAATTATAACCTACGTTATAATTGTTATTCTTCTTTTCTATCTTTTTAGTTATAACTACTAGTTATAAACTTGCTTGCAAATGTCTCAAATTTGCCTATTTCAGTCTATCTTCTTTTTATTACAGTCTTTCTTATTTTATATCTAATTTCTGTAAATTTAGTGTTATTATATTTTAATCCATATTAGCGAATTATTCTCATTTTAATATTCTATTCGCGTAAAAAGAAATAAAAAGGAACTAACATTTACAGACTAAATTTTAACGTAAAATGGACGTAAATAAATGCAAATAACAGTAAATAACTGTAAATAACTAAATAAATAGCTGAATAAAAATAACTAAATAAAATAGACTGAAAAGAACTTTAAAAACTAGCTTAAAGAACTTATACAAAAATTGTCTCAAAATTGCAGAAAAACTACAACTATTGAGAACCTTATTATTTTAAATTACTTAAAAATCTAAAATAATTACTAAACACTCACCTATGGTCCTTAGCTCTTTTCCTTGGCCTTCCCGGATCCACTTCTAGGGTGTAAAATATTTTAATAAAAAAGATCTTCTTCTTAGAAAAATATTTTATTTAGGGTCCAGCCTCAAGCAATGAACCCAATGAGAGAAAATCTGAATGAGAAAAATAGCTAGGCCTAGGGTCTTATTTATAGTGTCACTTAGGGATATCAGGCCATTGGATTTGAAGATTAAATCTAGTGCTACCATATCGTAGGCTCGCTGGGAACCGTCGGATGGAAGCACGAACGCATAGGATTTGAAGAAAATAGCAAAATGACGTGTTCGAATCAAAACTGGACGAAGCAACGCGGAGAATGCAAGGCGGGTCGACCTCCCTGTCGACCAACATATGCTAGGGTCGACCTATAGGTCGACCTAGCAAAGGTGAGCGTCGACCCTAGGGTCGACCTTGCCTATATTTTTTTTCTTTTTTTTTCTGAATTCTTGTTTCTTGCGTATCTTCATCCTTTTAGCTCGGATTTTGACAAACTTTATATGGAAATTGACCAAAAAATTACCATGGACACAATGGTGCAACTCCCATGGCTCGATTTTGATAATTTCACAAACTTATTTTATTATTTAATTAATTCGTTAATTAATTAGCTTAAATTTCGGGTTGTTACATCTATTGTGCCATTATGAGCTAGTCCAATCCTGTGGGTCCCACAGCAAAATGACACTTGTTTAGCGCTTTGGAACTCAATAGCGACTTATCTCCCTAATTCGATGTCGCACGCTCGGTCACTGCCGGTTCACACTATCTGTTGCTCCCTCTTTTGACCTCTTATCTACCTACTTCAACATAAGCGTGCCCAGCCTCACCTGATCTGTTGTGAAACCATCAGTCCTAGTTTGACAGGGTCCTGCCCAGCCTCACCTAAGTGTTTGTGAGACCATCAGTCCTAGTCTGAAAAGGGAATGCTGCCGGTGCGGGTCCGAACAAATAAAATCTAGTTGCGCCCCTTGCCCAAATCCCCTAATTTGAGCTTCTATTTATTGACCACTTATCTACTTTAATCAGCATAAGCGTGTCCCAACCTCACCTAATCTATTGTGAGACCATCAGTTCCTAACTGAAGGGGAATGCTGCCGTTACGGGCCTACTTCTATCTTTGCTTATTAACTTAGTGTAAGTCTTTAAAATAAGCCTTTTCTGTTATCTCTGTTATATTTTCTTATTAACTTAACTCTAAGTTTTAAAATAAGCCTCTTTATGTTCATTCTATTTAATTATAACCTATGTTATAATTGTTCTCCTATTCTGCCCTTTTAGTTCTAACTACTAGTTATAAACTTGCTTGCAAATGTCTCAAATTTGCCTATTTCAGTATATGTTCTTTTTATTACAGTTATTCTTATTTTAGATCCAATTTCTGTAAATTTAGTATTCTTATATTTTAGTCCATTTAGCGAATTATTCTCTTTTTATTATTTTATTCGCGTACAAAGGAATAAAAAGAAACTAACATTTACAGGCTAAATTCTAACGTAAAACGGATGTAAATAAAATGTAAATAACAATAAATAACTGTAAATAAACGAATAAAATAGCTGAATAAAATAGGCTGAAAAGAACTTTAAAAATTAACTATAAACAACTTATATAAAAACTGTCTCAAAATTGCAGAAAAACAACAACTATTGAGAACTCTATTATTTTAAATTACTTAAAAATCTAAAATAATTACTTAACACTCACTTGTGGTCCTCAGCTCTAGAACTTGGTCTTCCTTGATCCTCTCCTAGAGCGTAAATATTTTTTTCAAAAAGATTCTTTCCTTAGAATTTTTTTATTTCTAGGGTCCAGCCTCTGGCAATGTACCCGAATAGGAGAAAATCTAAATGAGAAAAACATCTATGCCTAGGGGTCTATTTATAGGGTTACTTGGGGATCTTAGACCGTTGGATTTGAAGATTAAATCTGGTGCAACCACGTCATAAGCTCACTGGGAACCGTCAGATGGAAGCACAAACGCACAGGATCAAATAAAAATAGAAAAACACGTCCTCTTTTTATCTGGACGAAAGCTCGTCCAAATGTATAGGCGGGTAGACCACCAGGTCGACCTATGTATGGTGGGGGTCAACCTATAAATCGACCAGCTATGGGGATGGTTGACCCTAGGGTTGACCTGACCTTATATATATATATATTCTCTCTATTTTCTAAATTCTTGTTTAATTCATATCTTCTTCGTTTTAGCTCGGATATTGACAATCTATATATGGAGATTGACCAGAAAATTACCACGGACACAATTGTGCAACTCCCGTGGCTCAATTCTGATAATTTCACAAACTTATTTTATTATTTAATTAATTCATTAATTAATTATTATAGCTTGAATTTTGGGTTGTTACAAATTAACTAGCAATAACTATTAGAAAAGTTCAATTTGAAACTTAGATGAATCTTTTAATGTAAGAGAAAATAAATAAAAGTAGTTGTATTTTATACTTAAGTGAGCCTAATTAAACCCAAGACCATTTTAAGTAAATAAGAGAAGGTTTCTTCTCATTTTCTCTCAATTATCCAAAACTTGTAAGTTCAGTAAATAGAAATAGAAGTAAGAAACCGGGGTTTGCTTCGTTCTCCAAATGCAAACCAAATCTCTATTTTTAAAATAGAAAGAAAATTATAGCAAATCGATAAATTCCAGATAAGATTTTCAAACCCTATTTTACCATCTAGAC
Organism: Allium fistulosum; assembly: GCA_030737815.1. Taxonomy (NCBI): domain Eukaryota; kingdom Viridiplantae; phylum Streptophyta; class Magnoliopsida; order Asparagales; family Amaryllidaceae; genus Allium; species Allium fistulosum. The sequence continues at coordinate 246,825,869 of CM060902.1, forward strand.
TAATTGATTTCGGTTTTCTGGTGTTTGAATTTGTTGTTCTTTATTTTTTATTGAGAGAGTTTCTAGGTTTGATGTAATCCAAATACAAAAGCCGAAATGAAAGTGTTTGATAAGTTTAATTGGGGATTTAAGGTAAGTTAATCCTTACAAAAACTTTCTCTCAATTTCTAAGTGCATGCCTATGAATTTATATCCAATGTTTGTGAAATTAGAAGTGTGATTTGTTACCTCTATGAATGCAAACCTTTTTAATCATTTTCTATCAAAACTCCTTATTGTAAATCAGTTTTCTACATCTTCTCAATGTTTTGATTACTTTGATCAGTTACCCTATGAATGCGCGTGTGTTTCAGAGTCAATATTGCAAATATAAGTCACCAAAACATGTTGAAATCGTGCCAATTAAATGGGTGTACGACGACGGTGGGGAGGAAGGATGCCTAGAGCTCACGCCCTAGGCATCCTACATGTCGGCCAGTCCTTGATGACCGGTCGACCGGCCAACACCTAATACGTGAGTTCCAGATGCTACTTTCTCCTCCTCATCGTCTTGTTTGAACCTATGTTTTCCTTGCTTATTCTGATGGTTTCCAAATTGCTTTGTTTTCTAATTATTGAGATTCGATTTTCAAATTTTGATGATTCTTCGATTCAAATATTTTTGAAGTTATATTTATATATCTACCTAATATATGTGTGGTTTGAATACAAGCAATTTACAGAAGAAAGTTTATTATAATTTACCGATTTTAAACTTGTTTCCAAATCAATTCAATTTCTTTTATAAATGACTATAATAAGTAACTCTATATTAAATATAGCTAATAGCAATAGTTTATGGATTTAGAAGTATGGCTTTGGAATATTAGTCTATATTTTCAAAAATAAATGTGTGCATCTAGGTGGCTTTTGGAATACAGTTTGTAGAACTATATATATCTTTTGAATGGGATTTTGAAACAATTACATATATAAATACATTTTGATATCAATTCGGATTTATACTTTATTTCATCTATTATTAAATACATATATAGTTGAGAAATAATGAGTATATGGACTTTAAAAGGGGAAATTTGAAAGCATATATATATATATATATATATACATATATATATATACATATACATATACATATACATATATACATATACATATACATATATATGTATATATACATACAGTGTTTTAGAAATCATTTCATATGTGGTAAAATATAAGTAATTGCTTTCAAAACTATAATCTCTTCTTAGTTTTTAATGTGCTTTGCCTTTGGCTATATAAGCCATTGTGACATTCCCTTTGTGACTTTTAAAATTATTGTTTTCTTGCAATTTCTGCCTTCACCTGAATGAGAAATCTAATTAAACGATTTAGCAGTATAAATGGTATGGAACGTTTATATTACTTTAGCGATTAATTCTTAGACTCGTTCGATTAAATACTTTAGTCGAGTAGGATTTGCAATCTTTTAGTAAATATTTAAGTATCGCTAAGTGGTTATGGGAAATTGGGCGATACTCATTTAATAAATAATTAAGAGTATATTATACTTTTCAATCCGAAATGATCTCTTTGACGCGTGAAGTGCTCGTCTCTTATGTCGAGTGAGATTTACGATTCTTTGGTAAATATTTAAGTATCGCAAAGTGGTTATGGGACATTGGGCGATACTCATTTAATTACTTATTGAGAGTATATTATACTTATTGATCTGAAATGATCGTCTTGGCGTGCGAAGTGCTCGTCTCCTGTGTTGGCTTGAAAGTGCTTGTCTTTAGTTTTGACTAGCAAAGTGCTTGTCTCTTGTATTGACTCGCAATGTCTCTTGTGTTGGCTTGCGAAGTGCTTGCTTTTGTATTGACTTGCGAAGTTCTCATCTTTCGTATTGACTTGAGAAGTGCATGTTTATTCTTGTGACTTGCGAAGTGCTCGTCTTCTGTGTTGACTCGTGAAGTGCGTGTCTATTATTGTAGCTTGCGAAGTGCATGCTTTTGTTTTGGCTAGCGATGTGCGTGTCTTTATGATTTTATGATTTGTAACTTGCTTTTATGCTAGTCGCTTGGTTTTGACTCGCTTTCAAGCAGTGTTATATTTTTGAAGTTTGACTTGCTTTTATGTAGTCTCTTTAGTTCTTATGATTTTGAAGTTGGTTTCCTTATCACCATATTTGATATGATTGTCATTGATGGGCATGAGAAGACTTGGTGACATGGTGATTTGATATTGATGTCTTTTATTTGCACGTGGCATATTATATAGTTATTGTTATGCCTTGTGTATCATGCAAGTTTGTTAGTTGATGATTTTATAGTGATGCCTTATGATGTTTAGTGTAATACATTATATAGATTTCTATATCTTTGATGTTTATGCATTCTCATTATGTTATCTCACCATTTTGATATTTAAAGGTAGTCTGACTCGTTTATTATTTTTATAATACTCAGGTCAGAACGAGACTTGACAGGTACAGAGACTCAGTGACCTTGGATGTGGACTAGCTTAAGAAATTATATATGATGTTACTTTTAGTATGATGTATCATTCGAGTCTAGCCTATATACATGTTGTAAGTTTGTTTATGATGTAGACTCATGTAGTCATGTATATTTTTAGACCTGTCATAGCCTATATATGTATATGTTTATATATGTGGGTCTAGTGTTATCTTTTTTGTATAGACTCACCATGTAGAGGGATATTTACTGTATTATATTTCTGTTGCGATGTGTGATTCTGAGTTGTATATTATGTGATATATTGTTTTTTTCTATTTGAGCCAATGTATTTATTATTTTGTGCCGAGACTATTCACGTCTGTATATGGAGTTATAAGGTAAAAGTTACGTGATAGTGTTAACCCAGGAAAATAGATATGGATGGTTGCTCTTATCCGGTCTTATTCTCTGTATTTGTAATATGGTATGAAGGTGGGGTGTTGCAGAATAACCTGCCAAAAATAATCATGTTCACTAAATTGATGATGGAAATAGACTGTACTGCTATATGATGTTTATTTTAAGAAGAAAAGGAAAAATCTCTCTAATCGCATAAAAATGGACATTCCTATATGCACCTATGCATAACAATTATCCCTGAAGCATGGTACTGCTTAGATTCAAAAAAGGCAAGTTAGTGCAGCTTGAAATAGCCTTAGGAATGACCTGTGAACATTATTACTTGCGAAGTTCAAAATCTGTAAATTTTTATCTTGCAAAGAGAAACTGCATCTATATTTTAACTCAAATTCTTATTTTCAAGCCCAATATCACTTATACAGAGGGATCGCACATCACATTTTATACCAGGCCATGGATTAGAAAAGAAGTCGTGTACTTGTTTAAATTTGTTATTTAACTTATTTTGGGATCTATGGATTTTATTAATTGGATTAAAAACTTGCTTATATGTTTATACCAGACCATGGATTAGAAAAGCAGTTATGAGTAGCTTTAGCTTATACGCACACAAATAAATGTGTTTATATGTTTGAAAAACAAAGATGTAATCAATGTCATGCTTGTCATTTTAAGCTATTACTTTATATAATGATGATAATTTTTTAATTGTTTTACTTTTATCAATTGAAGGTTCATGGCAACAATGTGTTTTAACCCACTTCTGGACATCATTGATATCAATGTTGCATGAGCTAACCATATTGAAATACCTTTTCTTTTCTCCTTTTATATATTAGGTAGAATTACATACAAAATTGAAGAGAACTGTGTCACTATTAAACCTTATCCCGTAATATCAAACATAATCTCTATTGTTGTTCTTTCCTTCTTTTTCAAGTTGCATCGGACTAATTGGGTCAAATTGCATAAGTTTCTTCAGTAATTTGACCTCGGACTCCTAAAATTCAATTGTCTACAAAGTCAAGTAAACAAACCATAAACATGAATTCATACAAGATCGATTTTTGTTATTTTAGTCCAAGTACTAAGCAATAAGAAAACAAGAACTATGCTCGACTGTGCTGGCGCTGCTGTCAGTTTCTGCCTGATAATTTTCAGTCAACATTTCTAGACAGTTTAGCATTTCTTTCAAAAACAGTTAAAGTAGAAAAAACAATACACGAGTTAAAACTTAGTTTGGCTACACTTAGTTAACTTAATTTCGGTTCAAATGCTAAAAATTGATCATGTATTAAGTTGTCATGATTCCCTTTTGGCTGAACTGCATAATATGTTATTATAACATAGTATACTATGTAATCTGCAACATTACTAAAATAGTTCATCCTGAACAAATAATGTACTTATGCAACAAGTATAACTAGTTATAAAAGTATTACGAAACTGTTACGATTACGTTACAAAATTGCAACAACTACAGAACTGTCATAAGTACAGAACTGTTGCAAAACTGTTATGAATAGAACTGAGTAGTAAACAGATTATGCAACAAGTATAATATCGATTAAATTGTCCGAGTTTAGCAAAAAACTGTTTCCTTGAAACAATATTGTTCCCTCTACGGCGCTTAAGGATAGCGAGTAATTGTTTTCCAAGATTAAACGAACCTGTCTCTATGATGCTGCGAAACAATCACAGAGCAATGAAGAACTAAAATTAATATAAGAACAGTGTTTTGTGGGAGATGAAGAAATGCAGAAAAAACTTAGTGATTTTTCCCGTTTTCCTTCAGCCTATATATAGACGCGGGGAGGTGCCTATTCGGTAATAGATGCATGTTCGAACGGTTGCAACAGTTGGAAAGGTTGCGACCATTCACCAAGCGGTGCGACCGTTTGAGTTTGAATGGAAAAAATAAAAAACTGTTCGATCTGAACAATCAAGTCAAGCCAACTACCAACTGTAAAGTGCTAAGTGCTTCTAATACGCCTCAAACGTTCATTCACCCGCACCGCGGGTGCGGGTTCGAGCACGGGCATGGGCGCGCGCGTGCGTGGTGGTGATGCAGGCTAAGTACTAAGTCATGACCGACTTAAGGAAATTGAAGGTCTAAGTCGTCTCCGACCTAACAAGGATGAACTGGGACGAGATACGACCTATGGAAAGTCGCGAAGTGGAGTTACGACCTAAGCTAGGTCGCAAGAAGAAGTTCTAAGGCTAAAGCCAAGTCTTAAGTCGTTACCGACCTATATGTTAGGTCATTATTTGATAAGTCGTCTGGTTCTTATGTCGTAACTCGCATGTTTTTTAAGACGTCTGTTCTTTAAGTCGGCATGTATGCTAAGTCGGCTGATTTGGTGAACTGTTAAGTCGTAAGTCGCTGAAGATTCTTAACTCGTGAAGTCCTTAAGTCGTAAGTCGTGTGAAACTGGCTACCTCTTAAGTCGCTACGTGTTTTTAGGTCGTTACCGACCTAAGCTAAGTCGCTGAAGATGGAAACCGTAGATTCTTATGCAGCCTTATTCTAGGCCGTTGATTCTTTAAGATGCGGAGGATGTTAAGTCGCATGTTTAAGTCGCAGGTTATAAGTCGTAAACGACTTAAGTGTTGTAAATGCGTGATGTATGTGTTGCTTTGTTAAGTCGCTATGTACTATGTGTTGTATTTCTTTAAGTCATATGTCGTCTGTTTCGTATGTTGTTTGTAAGTCGTATGTCGTCTGTATTTCTTGAGTCGTTCGTGATAAGTCGGTTCCGACTTAAGAGTTGTACAGAATTTTTGTTTTGTTTTGTAACTTCTATAAATAGGCCGATGGTGCCATTTGTAATAGCTTAGTTGATTTGAAATAAAACTCTTGTTTTGTTAGCTTTGTGCTTTCACCAAATTGGTAGTCGAGTGTAATCTCCTATCTCCTCTTTCGGATAATCGAGTGCGCTCGATTCAACGACTGCAGAAGCCGATTCACGGAATCTAGTGCGCTAGATCAACGTGTGAAGAATCCCAGATCTTCGAACCCGGTATCGTGCGCGATCAACGAGTTCGGGATAGCTAGAATTCGGTATCTTCGGATCAACGAATTCGGGCATTTCAGTATCTTCCAATCCATCGATTGCTACTCTCATCGATCGACATTGTTTTGATTAATCCGCTGCGTCAGTTTTGGTATCAGAGCTTGTTTTAGCCAATCATAGCTAAATCGAGACTTGGAGCCGAGAATTTGAAGTTTGAAGTGAAAGCCGAGCTTGAAGTAAGAAGCCGAGCTTAGTAGAAGTGTTGGAGATTAAACTTGCCTCATTTGGAGAAGTTGTGTTCATTGTGTTCATCGCGAAGTAGCAACAAAGTGGGAGTTTTCGCCATTTCATTTTGGATCAAAGTCCGAAAGGTGTTTGAATTTTGAAGTGTTGAAGAGTTTTGTGAAGTTTTCAAATCATGCCGCCAAGAAGAGCTAATCGTCACCAAAACATGGAAGCTTTGTATCGAAGAGAAGAAGCTGATGAGATGGAGCAGAGAATTAATGAAAACTTTAGTGAAAAGCTTAACGAAGGAATTGGTCGGTTAGAGAAGATGATGTTAGAGATGAATCAAAATCGGAGAAGGGTTTCACCTGAATCTAACCGCGGGGGAAGTAGAGTCTCGCCACAATCCAATCGAGAAAGAAGTATTGACAATGATCAAAGGCGTGGGAGGAACGTGGATGATCGTGAACGGAGAAATGTAGATAGAAGGGATGAAGGTGGAAGACGTGATGATAGTAGAGATGTGGGTGGACGAGATAGACAACGATATACATCTGATTTTGAAGAGGAGTATGATGGTGGTAGTGTTCGAGGACAAGGACGAGGACAAGGAAGAAATCACTCTAAGTATGATCACAAGTGGGAGTCAGGGATGAAGACTGAAATTCCTGAATTCAAAGGTGGTATGCAAGCGGAGGAGTTTCTAGATTGGGTGGCTAATGTTGAGGAGATTTTTGACTTCAAAGAAGTTCCAGAACATCGTAGAGTGAAGTTGGTTGCTACAAGGTTGAGGGGTAGAGCTTTGGCATGGTGGCAGCAAACCAAACTTACACGTGAACGAATGGGGAAGTCAAAAGTTGAATCTTGGGAGAAGATGAAGAAATTGATGAAAGCAACGTTCTTACCTTACAATTATCAATCTCTGATGTATCAACGTTTGTAGAACTTGAGGCAGGGCACAAAAACTGTTAATGATTATGCAGATGAGTTTTATCAGCTTATTGCGAGGAATGATATTATGGAAACGGAAGAGCAGCTGACATCTAGATTCATTGGGGGATTGCAAATACAGATTCAGGATATGGTTAACATGTTTGATCCCAGATCTGTAGCGGAAGCACATCAGAAAGCGTTGGCTTGGGAGAAACAGGGACGACGAGGAGGTGGTGTGTTTACAAATTCCAATAATCAAGTGAAGGGTGTTAGTGGAAGTTCTAATGTTTCAAAAGTTGTTGCAAAACCAGTTGTGAATGAGGTTGGGAAGGCGAAGGTCAATAATGGTTTCAAGTGTTATAATTTCCAAGAAATGGGCCACAAAAGTAGCGAATGTCCGAAGCCGAAGAAGAGAGCTATGATAGCGGAGGTTGAGATGAGGATGAAGAAGCTGATTGTTCCAATTCACCACCTGATGAGGAGGAAGAAGAAGTGTCGGGAGACGAAGGTTATAATCTAATGATGAAGAGGTCCTGTTTAACACCAAAGCAAGAGGAGGATTGTAGTTGGTTAAGGAGCAATATTTTTCAGTCAACATGTACCATTCTGGGAAAGGTTTGCAAATTTGTTATTGATGCTAGAAGCTGTGATAATATAATTTCTTCAGAAGCTGTGAGGAAGTTGGCGTTGAAGACTGAGAAACATCCGAAACCGTACAAGCTAGCTTGGTTGAGGAAAGGCGGGGAGGTGAAGGTTGGACGAAGGGCTTGTGTGAAGTTTTCAATTGGGAAGAAATATAAAGATGAAATCTGGTGCGATGTGGTAGATATGGACGTTTGTCATTTGTTGCTGGGGAGACCGTGGCAGTATGATAGGGCGGTGCAACATGATGGGCGTACCAACAGTTACAGTTTCATGTTTGAAGGAACAAAGATTACTCTAGTTCCAAAGAAGCGACAACAGGAGGAAAACAAGTTGAAGGAGATTGAAGAACTTAAAACTTTGTTATCTTTGAAGGAGTTTGTGAAGGAAGTAGAGGAGGAGCCTGAAGTGTTTTTGTTGATTGGGCGAGAAAGCAGTGAAGAGGTTGAAATACCATAAGAAGTAAAACCGGTATTGAAAGAGTTTGACGATGTATTTCCGGAGGAGTTACCAACGGAGTTGCCACCGTTGAGGGATATGCAACATCAGATAGATCTTGTTCCAGGTGCTGTGTTGCCACACAGACCACATTATCGAATGAGTCCAAAGGAACATGAAGAATTGAGGAGGCAAGTAGAAGAGTTGCTTGAACAGGGGCGTGTGCAGGAGAGTTTAAGTCCTTGTGCTGTACCAGCTTTATTGGTACCCAAAAGGGATGGAACGTGGAGGATGTGCACAGATAGTATAGCATTGAATAAGATCACAGTCAGATACAGATTTCCGATGCCGAGGCTTGATGATTTATTGGATCAAATCAGTGGGTCCGTAATCTTTTCTAAGATTGACTTGAAAGGCGGTTATCATCAGATTCGCATTAGACCAGGGGACGAATGGAAGACAGCGTTCAAGACGAGGGAAGGATTGTATGAATGGCTGGTAATGCCGTTTGGTCTATCGAATGCACCAAGTACATTCATGAGGGTGATGAACCAAATTTTCAGACCATACATTGGGAAATTTGTGGTGGTTTACTTTGATGATATTCTGATCTACAGTGCTAGTAAAGAAGAGCATGTTCAGCATTTGAAGAAAGTGTTAATTATTCTACGTGAAGAACAATTCTATGCTGCTACAAAGAAGTGTGTTTTTATGGCGAGGAGTGTTCTATTTCTGGGGTATGTTGTGTCGGAAGAAGGAATACAGGTTGACCAAAGTAAAGTCGAAGCTATCAGAGGTTGGCCGCAACCCAAGACGATAACGGAAGTTCGTAGTTTTCACGGGTTGGCTTCATTTTATCGAAGGTTTATTCCACACTTTAGTAGTGTGATGGCGCCTGTGACTGATTGTATGAAGGGTAAACAGTTTGCATGGACGTAGGAAGCCGGAGTTGCTTTTGATCGGATCAAAGAACTCTTGACGTCTGCACCAATTTTAATATTACCAGATTTTCAGCTAGTGTTTGAACTACATACTGATGCATCCAAGGTTGGGATTGGAGGAGTATTGAGTCAGAGGGGACGTCCGATTGCATATTTTAGCGAGAAGTTATCAGGAGCAAAGATGAGATACAGTACATATGATGTGGAATTCTATGCTGTTGTGCAATCTATTAAACACTGGAGACACTATCTATTTCAGAAAGAGTTTGTTCTTTACACTGATCATGAGGCATTGAAGCATTTACAAGGTCAAGACAAGATTTCAGCGAGACATGCATCGTGGATTGCATATCTGCAACAGTTTACTTTTGTTGTGAAACACAAATCGGGGGTGACGAATCGTGTGGCTGATGCTTTGAGCCGAAGGAATCACTTGTTAACTATGATGAAAGTTGAAGTAACGGGATTCGATGTGTTACCAGAATTATTTGACGAGGATCCTTACTTTGCAAAGTTTGTTGATAAAGTTAAGGAGGGGAAGACGGATGAGTTTATGATGGTAGATGGTTTTCTATTCAAAGGAAATCGATTGTGCATACCTGATTGTAGTTTGAGAATGAAGATTGTGAAAGAGCTACACGGGGAAGGCCACGTGGGTAGAGACCGTACATTACAGCTGATTTCTCAATCTTATTTTTGGCCGTCGATGAAGCGGGAAGTGGGAAGGTTTGTGGAAAGATGTCATGTTTGCCAAGTTTCTAAGGGAACAGCGACAAATGCAGGACTGTATATGCCATTACCCGTGCCCATAAAACCATGGGTGGATATCAGTATGGATTTTGTTTTGGGTTTACCTAGAACACAAAGGGGGAATGATTCTATATTCGTTGTGGTAGACAGATTTTCCAAGATGGCACATTTCATCGCTTGTAAAAAGACAGCTGATGCCGTCCGGGTTGCTGAGTTATTCTTCAAAGAGATATATCGTTTACATGGTTTACCGGAATCCATTGTTTCTGATAGGGATACTAGATTTCTAAGTCATTTTTGGCTAAGTTTGTGGAAAATGGTGGGAACGAAATTGAAATTTAGTAGTGCTTATCACCCGCAGACGGATGGACAGACCGAGGTTGTTAACAGATCATTGGGAAATTTGTTGAGATGTCTTGTGCAAGACAATCTGAAGAGCTGGGATATGAAGTTATGCCAGGCAGAGTTTGCTCATAACCATGCGGTAAATCGTAGTACGGGGTTCAGTCTATTTCAGATTGTTTATTCTAGTATGCCAAAAGGACCGTTGGATTTAACGGTAATACCACACTCGAAGGGGACAGTTAAGAAAGCTGCTGATTTTGTTGAAGGGTTGACGGAGTGTCATAGAACCGTTCAAGAACGATTGGAAAAGGCAAATGAGAAATACAAACGATCTGCAGATCTGAAGCGAAGGAGTGTTGAATTTAATGAAGGAGATATGGTTTATGCAGTGTTAACAAAGGATCGTTTTCCAGTAGGTGCTTATAATAAGTTGAAAGCCAGAAAAATTGGTCCTGTAGAAGTCGTGAAACGAATTAATGAAAATGCTTATAAATTAAAACTGCCAGATGTTGTGTATACGTCTGACGTATTCAATGTTAAGCATCTCGTACCATATCATGGGGATGAACTTATAGTGGAAGAGGGTGGCGCAAATTCGAGGACGAATTTTTCTCAACCTGGGGAGGATGATGCAGGCCAAGTACTAAGTCGTGACCGACTTAAGGAAATTGAAGGTCTAAGTCGTCTCCGACCTAACAAGGATGAACTGGGATGAGATACGACCTATGGAAAGTCGCGAAGTGGAGTTACGACCTAAGCTAGGTCGTAGGAAGAAGTTCTAAGGCTAAAGCCAAGTCTTAAGTCATTACCGACCTATATGTTAGGTCATTATTTGATAAGTCGTCTGGTTCTTATGTCGTAACTCGCATGTTTTTTAAGACGGCTGTTCTTTAAGTCGGCATGTATGCTAAGTCGGCTGATTTGGTGAACTGTTAAGTCGTAAGTCGCTGAAGATTCTTAACTCGTGAAGTCCTTAAGTCGTAAGTCGTGTGAAACTGGCTACCTCTTAAGTCGCTATGTATTTTTAGGTCGTTACCGACCTAAGCTAAGTCGCTGAAGATGGAAACCGTAGATTCTTATGCCGCCTTATTCTAGGCCGTTGATTCTTTAAGATGCGGAGGATGTTAAGTCACATGTTTAAGTCGCAGGTTATAAGTCGTAAACGACTTAAGTGTTGTAAATGCGTGATGTATGTGTTGCTTTGTTAAGTCGCTATGTACTATGTGTTGTATTTCTTTAAGTCGTATGTCGTTTGTTTCGTATGTCATCTGTTTGTAAGTCGTATGTCGTCTGTATTTCTTGAGTCGTTCGTGATATGTCGGTTCCGACTTAAGAGTTGTACAGAATTTTTGTTTTGTTTTGTAACTACTATAAATAGGCCGGTGGTGCCATTTGTAATAGTTTAGTTGATTTGAAATAAAACTCTTGTTTTGTTAGCTTTGTGCTTTCACCAAATTGGTAGTCGAGTGTAATCTCCTATCTCCTCTTTCGGATAATCGAGTGCGCTCGATTCAACGACTGCAGAAGACGATTCACGGAATCTAGTGCGCTAGATCAACGTGTGAAGAATCGCAGATCTTCGAACCCGGTATCGTGCGCGATCAACGAGTTTGGGATAGCTAGAATTCGGTATCTTCGGATCAACGAATTCAGGCATTTCAGTATCTTCCAATCCATCGATTGCTACTCTCATCGATCGACATTGTTTTGATTAATCCGCTGCGTCAGGTGGTGCGTTGCACCACCCACTAAGATGGCTTTTCTTTTTTTGTCTCATAGTAACTATAATAGTATGCACATCTTTGTATATAAACATAAAATGTATATTTTATTCTAAGATGTTGGACTATTCATTTACCAAGGCATTTAATGGCTTTACATTTTCCAATGAAATGCTCATTCCACTACAACAAAATATATTATTTATTGCAGCAAAAGACAGCCGCGTACTAGTACTTGCTGTAATTTTATTCAACCGCGTATTACTATCGCAAGCTACAGCGATTGCGTTTTAATCATCAAAAGTTTGGCGGTTAATTTTCATGCTCCTACTTTTGTTTCTAAATTTCATTTCTTCCCCATTTACTCTCTCCCGTAACACAGCAGCCTGTTTCTTCTTCCTCAAATCCCGCAATCTCCAAAAAAACCTAAATTAACAAACGAAGCATTTAAATTATAGACGAAGGAAAAATGTGAGCTATTTATCATGTCAATCTTTTATATAGTCAAATATATTGGAAGCAGCTATTTTCATTGACAAATTATGTTCGAGTAATGACTTTATGTGCTTATTTAACAATTATTTATAAAATTATGGTTTTATGCTATCAAATTATCAGTGTTGCGTGAGTATATAATTATTTGTTCAAGAGTTCTGAGCATGGATAGTTTGATATCGACTGTCAATAGATGTTCGAGTACTGACTATCAGTGTGTTTGACTGTATGAATGTTTATTATGCCGCTCTATGTAGTTTTGTTGGTTTTGTTTCTATATATTTGAAGTTCATTGGACTTATCTGTTACTGTTTTTAATTTTGTAGCCAGAGTATTCAGTTTGAAAGCACTATTCGATATATCCGGTCTCTTATGTGCTACCTTTATAATGTTATGTCAGATAAATGAAACTAGAAACCTAGGCATGAAACAAAATTAGGTGATAATGGGTAAAACAGGAGACTACAAACCTCGGTTATGATATTGTAAACTTGTAAATAGTTTTGTATTATAAGTACCTGAAATACAGTGTTTCAAATTATAAACTCAGTATTATATGTTACGTAGAATTACACAAAAGATGATCAAGTATGAGAGTTTCCCATTGTATCTTAACTTAAAAGAATAATCAACTAAGATTGAACTCAAACATCACAAAATAGATTAAAGCTATTAGTTACATAACAATTAAAAGTAAACGTAAACAACTGTTCCCAGGATGAACTTCGAAATTTATCTGAGAACAAGCATCATAAAGTGTGCAACACATAAAGAAGTAATCAATGAATATAAATAGTTTAGAAAGGTCAGGCCAAAGACAAGAGAATAGAAGGATTTATATGTGTTCCACTATTTCTCTTTAGAGCATTTTTGTTTGTAAACAGAATTCAAATTGGTAGAGTATAAGGAAAATAACGATAACAAATACCTAGATATTTTCACAGTTAATTTTGCGGACTTCTTTTCTTCAATAGGTTTCCAAATTTCTTAAGCAAAGGCTTCTTCTTCTTTTGCTCCAATAGAAGTTCGAGTACAATATGAAATGTTATCCTACTTGCATAATTTTACATATATAATTGATTAATATGGGAGTATGTAAATAAACAAAAGCAAATATCTTAAGTAATATTGAGATTTATATATTCCATTTTCATGGATTTAAGTCAACATACGATGAATTTGAGTGTGGAACTAGTGGTCACCTTGCAAAAGAGGTTAAATCTTGGCAACTTGCTTTTTCTCCACTTAAATGTGGAACATAAATAAAAATAAAAATATGCGGCCATGTAATCGGATATTTGCACTTTCATATGAACTAGATAGATGCAGATAGTTGCACATTCATATGAACTGTAATTAATATGTATTATTGATAGAGATTATTAATGTATGGTGCTATGCTTTTTATTATATAACGATTATTCTGCTTTCATACACCTGCATTCTAAAGCTTTCATCTTTTTGCTATTTTGAATGATGGGACTGTGTGTAATTGTAATAAAACCAAAAGTAAACTAGCATTATTTGTAATAGAATCCTTAAAAATCTGGGTGTATGGTCATTAACCTGAGTCAAAATAACTATCTTGTTGAATTATAAGCAGGTTGAATATCCACTGTAAATTGAATAACAAATTTTATGTACAGGCCTAAGAAAAAAGCTTATTAGTATCACAATTGTTTTGATGGCAATTTTATATATTTGCATTATTTCGCTGCATGAGTTCAGAGTGATCAGTATTGTTTTAATTGTTGTCCCTCTATAAATTTGCTTCACCCTGTATTCTATTATAACAGGCACCACGAGAAAATTCAGCAGTGGATTTCAAAGATTAGCAAAGTGCACTATAATGACATTATTGTTGAGCATCTGATTATAAGAGGAATGGATCTTTTATACAAGTGCAGTAAGTAGTATAGTCACGGTGAGCAAGTAAATGTAGCTAAAAAAGTGAAGTTGGATGACACATATGAATTACTTCAAGCCATTCACTTTGAAGATGAAGAGTTTGTCAACCATACTTTTTTCTCCGATGATAAAAATAGTGATGATGAACAAAAGCGAATGGATGATTTTCATAAAAATTTGGAAGAAGTAGAAACTCCATTGTACCCTGACTACGTAGATCAAACAAAATTATCTGCTATCACTGCATTGTATAATCTTAAATGTGAAACTGGATTATCTGATAATGGTTTTGATAAGCTTCTAAGTGTGCAACAAATGTTATTACCCAAAAATTATGTCCTTCCAAAGACATTATATGAACTGAAAAAGTATCTCAAAGTATTTGACATGGGATTTGAGAAGACTCACGCCTACAAGAATGATTGTTGTCTTTTCAGGAAGGAGTACAAAGATTTGAATAGATGTCCGAAATGTGGTTCTTCGAGATGGAAGATAAACGAGCGGACGAAAGAGATAATGCAAGGTATTCCGGCCAAAGTTTTGAGATATTTTCCAATTATTGCAAGATTTAGAAGAATGTTTAGATCCCAATGGATGGCAGAAGATCTAAGGTGGCATTTTAGTAATAAAAGCAATGATGATAAAATGCGTCATCCTGTGGATTCTTTGACATGGTGCATGGTGGATGATAAATGGAAATCATTTTCAAGTGATCTGCGTAACCTTCAACTTGTTCTTGCTACCGATGGTTTCAACTCGTTTGACATTAAGAGTTCCAAGTATAGTTGCTGGCCAGTGATTCTTGTGACATACAATCTCTCGCCTATATTGTGTATGAAAATTAGAATATTATGTTAACATTATTAATCCCTGGTCCAAAGCAACCTGGGAATGATATTAATATATATTTAGCTTCTTCGGTAAAAGATTTGCAGCATTTATGGAGTAACGGGGTGGAGATTTATGATGCATTTAGCAAGACACCTTTTAACTTAAAAGCAATTTTGTTATGGACTATAAACGACTTTCCAGCCTATAGAAATCTGGCTGGATGTTGTGTAAAAGGCAAAAAAGGTTGTCCATTGTGCGGTGTTAATACTCACCATCGGTGGCTAAATTATAGTCGGAAAAATGTCTATATGGGACAAAGAAGATTCTTACCTCTATCAGATCCATTAAGAAAACAAAAGGCTTGGTTTGATAACACTGTGGAGAAAGGTAGCAAACCCAGAATTCTTACAGGAAGAGATATTTCTGTTATTTTGAAAGATTTTCCAAATGATTTTGGAAAAATTGAAAATGAAGAAATACAAAAGGAGAAGAAAACAAAGAAAAGAAAGTGTACTACCTACAAAGATAATAAAAACGATCCTACAAAAATAGAACTATCAAGGTGGAAAAAAAGATCAATATTCTTTGAATTACCATATTGGGAGGTTAGTGTTCAAAATTTATTTTATTTATAATAATCTAACTATAAAACTATATATGTTAAACTGTCGTATTAATGATATTTATAGGAACTTCTGCTCCGCCACAATTTAGATGTGATGCATGTTGAGAAAAACATTGGCGAAAGTTTACTCAGCACAATGTTGCATGATAGCAAATCAAAAGATGGTATTAATTCTAGAAAGGATTTAGAAGATTGGGGAATTCGACATGCTTTATATGCACAACCTCATGGGAAGAAAACATATCTTCCACCGGCTCCGTATACTTTGTCTAGATCTGAAGAAAAAAATATTTGCAAAAGATTGTATGACTTTAAGGGACCTGATGGTCAATGTTCAAATTTCAAAAGATGTGTGTCGTTGGAGGATTGCAAAGTTAGTGGATTGAAGTCGCATGATTATCATGTTTTAATGCAACAAATGCTATAGGTTGCAATGAGAGGATTGCTCCCAAAAAAAACCAAGGAAAGCGATAACTTGTTTGTGTAGATTTTTTTAATAAAATATGTCAGCGTGTTCTTGATAGAGAGAAGTTGCAACAAATGGATGATGAGATTGTTATAATTTTATGCGATCTTGAAAGATATTTTCCACCTTCATTTTTCGAAATAATGATACATCTAACAATTCATCTTAGTGAAGAAGCTCGATTATGTGGACCAGTTCATTTTCACTAAATGTACCCCTTCGAAAGGTATATGAAAACACTTAATGACCATGTAAGGAACTATGCACGACCCGAAGGATGCATTGCAGAAAACTATCTCGCAGAGGAATCTATGAGATTCTTTAGTGATTTTCTACAGAAATCATCAAAATTAGGGGAGAAAGAAGATAGAATCGAAGATTATGAGAATGACGATGCAATACTCGAAGGACATCCAATATCAACATGCAAGACAATTACATTAACGGCTAATGAGAAGGAAGTTGCTCATTTGGCCGTGCTAATGAATATGGCTATAACGGAGCCATATTTAGAGTAAGAACATATTTATTTTATTTTTATTGTCTTAACATATGTGTAATTATAAATGTAACTTAGCATCTTTTATATTATGCTAGTATGCACTTGGAAGAGCTACAAAGTTCGGACAAGCGAATGGAAAGAAATGCTACATTGCTATGGAAAATCCACACAAAAAACTTCGCCGATTGGATTAAAAAGAAGGTTAATTATATGTTTTAAATTTCATTTTTTGGTTTGAAAATATTATTTTTGACTACATTGAACGAATTGAGTTTTTTTCAGATATCTATTAACTCAAATGAACATGATGAATTATTAAAATGGATTGCCTATGGTCCAAGTAGCACTGCTTTGTCCTGCAAAGGATATATAATTAATGGGTTACGATTTTCATGCAAAAGATGTTGAGAGAGAAACCCAAAATTCTGGAGTGACTTATGATGCTACTACAATGTGTAGAGCAAGTGCGAAAGATGTCTCTCGAGTAGTAGATGTGGTCACCTATTATGCGATTTTGACTGATATAATCATGTTAGACTATCATAAATTTTATATTCCAATTTTTAAGTGTCATTGGCAAACAATGGAAATGGAGTGAAGGTTGAAGATGGATTTACTATTGTTAATTTACATCAAAATCAAGCTTCATTTTTTAGGGATCTGTATATCCTTGGATCTCAAGCGAAACAACTTTTTTATTCAAGAGAGAATGACTCTTCTAATTTGTATGCTATAATGAAGGCACCACCAAGAGGTTATCATGAATTAGAGACAATCGATTCTATTGAAAGCACAAACGGTGTTGTTCAAGATTGTGAAGAAAATAAGACGGATGTTGATTTTTTGGACGATGCTACCTATGTTAGGAAGGATTGTGAAGGCATATTTGAGAAAAGTTTTAAAAACCATCATTGATTACGCTTGAAAATGCATGAGAAGTAAAAGCAGACCCTATCATGTAAGTTTTAGTTAAAAGCACATGCAAAGTACTTGGTAGTTCTTATATGTTAGCTGAAAGAAAAAGCAGACCCTACTTTGCTCTTACTTATGTTAGCAAAGTACTTGGTAGTAACAAATCTTAAGGCAGCTTACTTTGCTCTTACTTGAATTTCAGATTTACTGTACTGTCCTACTTTGCTCTTACTTATCTGTTTTACAAGTTGATCATTTAGAATTTCAGATTGTTTTACAAGTTGCTCTTACAAAGTCGTAAAAATATAATTCATATCAGCAATGGCTAACAATCCATATCAGCAATAATATGGTGGAAAGTCCAGTGAAATAGTTAGCTCAGTATCTATAATACTCCCACTTTCAGGCTAAATGCTAATGCAAATGTAGTTATCATAACTTTTCTCAAGTCTAAAATTCTAAATTCAAATGCAGACAAACTAAGTTTTGGCTAATAATGCGTATAAGCGTAACAATCAAGACTCAACACTAGTTATTCACTATGGAAACCCTTGCCCTTCACTACATTGACCAATGTTTTTCACGAAAATACATTTTTACTGGAAAAGGCTATTCTAGTGATATTTAAAAACATCTGAAATCTGAAATGTTATCTTTTAACTTAACTTCACAAGTGCAAAATAAATTAAATTAAGAACCCAAATACTGACGTCATAGGAGTAATAAGTTGTAACACTTAAACGCATGTTCCTATAGTTTACACTCTATATTTATCATCACTTTCTTTCATACAATATCATACCAAAACACAAAATTATTTACATCTTTACTAGAAGAGGTTGACACAACATACTGCTCACATGTTAGATGTTGCAAATAATATCATTAACGTGTGGATCAACTACCCAGTTCATCAATAATGTGTAAGATAACATATATATAATGGGAAAGACTATTCGTGGGCAAGATTCTCTGTTGCCATAAAATTTCAACATTGAGCAGCAGTGATGTAAAATGCTCCAATTATTTGCTGAACTGAAATACAAAGTGTATGTTTTTTTACAGCTAAGATTTGCAGCCACCATGTATTCTAAACACATCATGTAAAAGGAGTTGTTATGAATTACTAACTTGCATTAAGGAGCTAGCAGTTTATAATATTGAAAATAGTTTCACATATTAAGGTTATCTATTACATTATCTACAGCTGAATCCATATGGTGATTAAATTACTACTTTAAAGAACGTCTTGCTGCACAAAGAAAAGAGAGAGAAAAGGAGACTACATAACTCGGGTTGAAAAAGCAATTAAGCAAATAGGAAAGATTTAGAAAAAGCAGCAAAGGCTTGCTGCTTTAGGTATATATTGAAGCTTAATTTTTATCTTCTTTTGGTAAACGATCATAATGTCTATATGAATGTCAATGATTAGACATTGGGGCCATAACCATCTCTAATGTTGAGTGCCAAAATATGGAACATCGAACCAAAATCAAAGCATATATGATGAGCATGTTAAACTAAGCTACTGTTAAATATTGGCTATAAGGTAAATGTACGTTTGCTTTGTATTCGACCAGCAGTTAAAATATCTGTAGAAATCTTTAGAATTTCAGTTTTGTATGATAAATATCACTTTTTTCTCGTATATTATTCTTTCCTCTTACTCAGGCTAAGAATATAATATCACCTCTGGTATCAGTTTTAAATGTTTTTTCCCCAGTTCTCTCTCTTCATAAACATAACAACCTCTTTCAGACACAGTCAGTGTTCTTCTGCAATGCAATTAAGCCTAGTAATCAATCGATCTACTAAGAAAGACTGCAGCTACCTCTGCTCTTTCAAACATTTGGTCAATGAATTATGAACAAATTCTTGGATAAAGATGGGAGTAGATAAAAATTCTTTATTTTTTCTAAAAAAGACCTTTCAGTAGTGTCATATATGCTTTCAGTACCATGCTTTCAATAAGGTACAATAAAAAGATAAAGGTAAATTAGAAGACAAAGGTAAGTCTACCCTTCTTTGGTTCCCTAGACTCTTTATGAACCTAAGAGAAAATAAACAATGTACCATATGCTTACGTGTTAATTTTGAGACAACCTAACATAGATTAATAACTAATTAGTTAGGACCATAGTGGAAATATTAGTATTTAGTATGATACTAATTCAAAGAAGCATTTGCAATGCTATGACTTGAATATTTTGCATAATTTTTTTAATTAATTTATTAATTTTAGTAAGATAGAACTTTGATACCTATCATTTCTACTGTTAATAATTTAACTTTGATGATTTAAATTTTAGCCAAAGAAAACCATTTTTTCTTGAATCAACAAAATGGTCACGGAAAGAGAATCACTAAGCTCGTGAAGGTCATTTTTGAGTTGAAATACACCTTCTGAGTTGAATTATAAAGATTTAGTTGATGATGTTTGCTTTATATAATTTTATCAACGTGTCCAAGATTAGGATGTCTATTTCAAACGTTCTGATTGTCTATAAGGATGTAAAATACATTCGTCTCAAAGAAGGTCATATAAGTTTGTACCGTCAATGATTTGAAAGATGTGTTTAACATGTATTAAACTAATAAATTCATACATTGTCTAACTGTGTTTTAACTTCAATATAGCTTATATGGGCCTTAAAAAACCAACTTTAAACTGAGCTTCTTTCAATGGCATATAAAGATATAAAGAAAATGTACTGAATGCTAAATTAGCATCCTGATCAATCCATGAAGATACATTAAATATAGCATATTTAATTCTGATGCACATATGAGTAGGTTGTTAGAATGAGTCAAGATGGAATAGAAAAACTAATCCAATATGGAAGATGAGTCAAGATCAAAAATGTGAATAAATATTCTTAATAAGCTATCAGCTGTAAGAATATTAATGGAGTTTGCATTAGATTTATTTTCTCATTAACGTTATCATTCATAAAGCAGCATTGACCTTAGTGGAAAAAGGTTGATTTTCTATAGGCTGTGTAAATTTAGAGGTCAGTGATACTACCTGATATCGTCATATACTATTACATTATTATGCTTTTGATATTATTTCCTACCTGATATACATTGTTATGCGGTCTCATATAGTTCAAACCTTTTTTTTATCTGCAGAAAATGTGTAAAAGAAAGAGGGCTGCTCAAAAATGGTTAAAATCAATCGAAGAATCCACCACATCCAATGATAATGAAAAAGATAAGGAAAACATGATGGACAGCAACATTCATATTGAAGAAAACTTGCAAGAAACAGGAAACCAAGTCAACCAATTCGAAGTAAATGTTGAGAATAACGATGCTCGAATTCAAGACAACGCTGAAGGAGTTGACGAAGATACAATGCAACTTTCAGAAAATTTGAAGTTGATGTGAATGAGGGAACTACTCGAGCTGCCACTGAAAATTTAGTTGTTAAGCGCAAAGGCAGAGGTCCAACCAAAGTGAAAAGACTTCCATCGAATCCTTTTAGTCGTATTGATGTTGAATTCAATGCAGATGGCAAACCAATAGGAGATGGGGCTGTCATGCTATCTTCATATCTAGGTCCGCTAGTAAGGGAACATGTTATGGTTACACTTGATAAGTGGAAGAATCTAAGTGATGAAATACAAGTTGCTTTGTGGGAATGCATTCAGGTATATACTGTATTTTTATACCATATATCATTTCTGACTCTAGGCATTTTTGACTCTAGGCATTTGTGAGAAAATAGCTGCAGTACAACTTACAAGTATCCGACACATGAAATTTAATAAATAGGCACTACTCTTGATTACAATATTTTAATTGTGTGTGTAGTTTAAAAATATAAAAATTTAAGTGAGTATATTACACATGTGGGCTATTATACTGTCAGGCTAAGGTTCTGCTTTCTTCTATTAAGTGTTGATGTTATTTTTTGATTCAACATTGCCTAAATATGCCATTTGAACTATACTAATTTGGGAGCCTCATGATTGAGTTTGTTAATTGATAAACTTTTATTCAACCTCTTATTAATATGGGTGCTGAGGGTCCACTCACAATCGACCTACAAACCCATAAAAATATCCACAAAGAAAAGTGTATCTTTAATTCATCCTTATAGCAAGTTTTACTATTTTATAAACTCAAGGCATAAACTAAGTGCACAGTATACTCATTCAAATGCACAGAGTGTATCTTTAATTCATCCTAATAGTAATTTTTATTATTTTATAAACTCGAAATGATAATAAAAAAAGACATGCATCTCTGTAACCTATATTTGTTTATTCTGTAACCTGTTATCTATGTGCATTGATTTACGCACATGAGAAAAACAAGTAGATGTTATTTCATCTTTGTAGTCTTTTAATTTAACCCTGAACTGATGATTTGTTAAATTCCTTCTATAAAGCTAGGTACATAGCACTCAAATGTAGAAACATATTGTATTTCTTGTCATTCAGTAGTTCGCAAAATCTCTGCAGTCTTTCAGTTTAACCCTGAACCTGTTATCTATGTGTATGGCATTTCTTGTCATTGCACTCATAAATGTTGTTTCTTGCAAGTCCGATATATTTCAATGGTAGGCAGCAACTCTTTTCTAAACCAAAAACATATTGTATAAATCAGAATGTTTAAATATTGCAGGTTAGATTTAAATTGGATGAGGAATGGCAAAAAGCGTGCATATTTCAGCAAATGGGGTGCATTTTCAGAAGTTCAAAATCTCGATTAGTTTGCAAAATAGCAAATGAAAGGAACGAAGAAGAAAGAAATCGGTTGAAACCCGATAACCTGAGTATGAATGACTGGAAGAAGTTTGTTAAGTCCAAAACGACTACAGAGTTTAAGGTAATAGTTACACATTTAATGTAGATGAGATGCGACAACCAAGCTTAATTTTTTAATGCACGATTTCATTTTGTCCTTAGGAATTGAGTCAGAAATATCAAGCTATTAGAGACAATCAGATACCACACACATGTAGTCGTAAAGGAATGGCTCGGGTGGCCGATGACTTGGTAAGAATTACTAATTTATATACCATAATATTTATCAACTAGTTAGTCATTCTAACATGTTGTAAAAAATATTCTTTAAAAATAGAAAAGGATGAGTCATCAACCATCTTCTGTCCGTCGAGCTCAAGTTTGGATCAAATTCCACGCACGAAAAAATGGTGAACCGGTAAATTCGATTGCAGCAAATGCTATTGTAAGTACTTTAAAATTTTAATACATAACAATTTGTTTGCTATTGTAATGTTTGATTGTGTATAATTTGCATGTATGATCAATTGTGTAGGAAAAAATTAAACAAATACAGAATGAATCAAATTCTAGCTCAACAACTAATTACAAAGATGATGCGCTTGCAAAAGTATTGGGACAAGATAGACCGGGACGATTGATTGCAATGGGAAGGGTTATGACCTACACCAAGGCAGTATGGTCACACGTAAGGGATAAACAGACGGTCGACATGCAAAATAAAATTTAAGAATTAGACGCGATGGTTCGCATGCTGGTGAAAAATTAGGTATGAACTAACCACTGTTGTTTGTAACCAAAGAAGCATCTTCAGTACCTACACTTAACTCAAACAACTACACAATATCACATATAAGTTTATAACCACTTCAAAAATAAAGATAATACGCAGGCCCTCCTAACTAAGCGGCAGTTTCCAAACAGAAATAATCCAAATGTATAAATTATTTTATTTCTAGAAACTGAGTCATTAATGTACATACCAGTTTGACTATGCACATTTTAGAGTTTCTGAATATAGTTGCATCTCTTACGATTAAATTTAAGCTTTGGAACATAACAGTAATTCCCTACATTGATAAGCGTTGGCTTTTCTAAATATCCAGTTTTATCATTTACTGTTTTGTTATAGTACATGGATAGATGTTGGGCGTTCTCGATTTATTTGGACCATAACCATAGTACATAAATGAAGACATAAATGAGTAATACATAGATTCGTATTTTTCATTATTGCAGGTATACAGTATTCAGTGACTATAATGAGTTGCTCTTCAAATTACTATTTTCTAAAATATTCATTAGTTCATTTGTTTACATTCACATTGTCACTTATGTAGAAAAAAGAAAATATGTCCCTGCTCTAATTAGCTAGCTAATGGTTAAAAATATTGTGAACCTAATATGGCTGATATCATATTGTGCTGCCAAAAGCAACTAATTTCAAAACAAAAACAAGATGACAACAAATAACTGTCTTTTTCCTTTACATTATGGATACATTTTGAATGTCCGAACAAATTATACTTAATTTCCTTTATTATGACTCCTTTATATGTATTTGTACATAATTATAGATTTACTGCTTTATCAGGGAAATGATGAAAATTATGTACATGGTATATTTGGGTTTGAAGAAGTAGGGGTTGTATGCAAAAAATTCTTTTAGAGTTGTAATTGGAAAATTTCTCATCCCTAAGATAACTGGATCACTGGAATTGGTAGATCATGTTGATCATCAATAATGATACTTTTTCTGAAGTACCATTATATTTTCATACCTATTGCAGCAATAAGTGAGTGAATTTTATCATATCAGATCACTACATTGAAAATGCAACTTATATGTGAGATTATTTATTTCCGTTTAGGGTAAATTCACTATTGAAAAGAATTATGATATTTTTTCTAAGTTGATGACAAGTGTAAGGGTTGATATGTGTTTTTCTAAGATAAGATGAATGGCATTACGACATCCAAGATTTCATGAGAAGATTTAGCAAGTTATATGTTTATCATGGCTGAGTTTATATTTGCAGTAGTTGAGTTTGAATATTCTCCATAGTTGACCATAAATGTGTCCGCATCTTATCATAAATTCTGTAGAATATATATGGTATTCAATTAAATTTGATTTAATTAGGGGATTACTGGTTATCAATATAAACAACAGTTGGTCCCTTTTTTTGCACGAAATATAAGTTCAAACACTATTTTCTTCAAGAAATTTCCAGGGGTTGTGAAAATACAATGATTTGCAATTCGTCACTAAAGTTGTTTTTGATTTTTGGTTTGACAGAGAAAAGAAAGTTGGGATGAAGCTAATGTGCATCAAGTGGTAAAATTTATTTATGTACTAGCATGATATCATTATATTTAACATTTAATTTCATTGTTAATGTAATTTGCTTTTGATTAATTATAGAACAAAGATGGTAAACAATATGACAAATGTGATTTATTGGATTGGAGTGAGACGGACGAAATTGTTGCGAAAGGAAGAGTTGTGCCAAGTGACCCAAAGGAGCTTGTCCAACAAATCCCTTTAGGGTTTGATGCTAGGAAAATCATAATAGACACCGTGAGGAAACCGGATGCTTTCTTGTGGAGACCTTGACTTTATTCGACACGCATTGGAGATGTTGAAGGTGAGAAAGTAGCATGGCCAGCTACTAGAGTTGTTTTGCGCAATTTCAATAACTTTGATAAAGAAGATAATGGGGTAATCTTTCATCTTTATACTAATTAATTTTTTAATTTCAATGTACAAATATAATAATATGTACCTTTTTATTAGAGTAAAAGTAACAGCGTAGATCATAAATGCAAATTAATCGATTGGGGTGGGAGTGAAGAATTAGTCGCCGAAGGACGACTACATTCGAGTGATCCAAAAGAACTTGTGAATGATGTCCCTCTTGGTCCGACTGCCATTGCAGTTTGGATAGATAATCCAAAAATTGAAAATGCTTTTCTATGGAAGCCCACTAAAGGATTGACACGAGTTGGAGAAGCCATTGGTATCAATGTTGTATGGCCAGAGTCAAAAGTACTTATCGAAACAGTTTACACTACATCATCAAATAATCATACGAGTAATGTCGGAGTTGTCGAGAAGGTAGGTATCAAACTTATTTATATTTGATTCAATCATTTTTTTCATCGTATAAATTATTGAAGCACATAATAAAATAAACTCTTTGTTTAATTGATAGAGTACAAATTCTATGGAAAACAGTAAATGCAAGCTGATCGATTGGTCGGGAAAGAGAGAAATAGTTGCGTTAGGCCGTGTGTCTTCAACCGATCCAACTTCAATGGTTCATTGTGTTCCTTTGGTGAAAAATGCAATCAAGGTTTGGGTAGATATTGTAAAAATTCCAAAAGCACATCTATGGAGAACAACATCCGATTTAGAAGTCATTGAAGATGCTCCTGGTACTACGATAGCTTGGCCTGCTGCGAATGTTATAATGGAATCAACTTCTAGTAAGTATAATTCAAACTTTGTTTAGATATGAGACTTTTTCTATTTAGTTGAATATTGTCTTAAATTTGTATATATTCATCACCGTAGTTAAATTAGTTTCAGAACTGAAATGGAAATATCACAAAATTAAAAAATTACAGCATGAAGTTTTAGTTTCTTTTAAACTATAAATTTGAGCTTTAGCTTCAGACAACAATTCTTTTCTTACAGTAATTCCGTTTCAGCTATAATTCGCTGCATGTTACAGTAAATGATAACAATTAAAGAGAATAAAAATTGTACATGAAATTATATAATAACAAACCGTTAGTTCAATATATATTCACTTGCACTGGTTTTCTACTATAATGTATATATAACTTGTTATTTCAGTTTTCTTTGAATAAACTGTTTTATGTTTAAAGTAATATATATGTCTGATTTTTCTTCAGGTAAAGGAAGTTGATAGTTAGTGTAAATGATGGTGGGAGGCACATATTTGGTATGAAATGTTATAAAAACTGTAAAATACTTCAACATAAAATGCTTACGCAGATGTTAATACTGATTAGTTCATTAACGTAGGCAAAGAGATGTTGGAATTGTGAAGTCAGCATGAGTGGCATATCTTACATTTGAGGAAAACATACATCCCTGAATTTATAGGTACACTTGATGTTAACCTATGCAGTCGAGTTGAATTTGTGTCTACTAGAGTTCATTTGACATTGATGTCCATAGTTGATATAACATTTGTTTTAGTGTTTACCATTTTTTAAGACTAAATTTTGAAAACTGGGTTTTTTATTTGAAAACATGACTGGATTTTTTTCTCTCCCTGTTTACCTAAAACCATCATTTACCTAATAATTATATATCTTTACTGATTGTGCAACTCATAGCCTCATATCTTTGCTAAATTTGGACAGATACAATCGCCAAGTTGTTCAACTCTACCCCAAATTTCGATACAAATTGATACCATATTCGTAATGTTATGGTTGCAACATACATTTTTAACCAAAAATGGAAACGTTAGTACCCAATAAATGACTACGGACCCCATGCGTTATTTTGAGTAAAATTAGGTCTGATTTGAGCAACTAGTCACGTGAAATCACATGGTCTGTTGCCTCTAACTGAAGTTGTTAAGAGGCAATGTACTCATTGCTAAGAATCATGTTTAGTTTGAAAATGTCATTAGCTCCAGCTTTAGAAACCAATGTCAACTAAGCAACAGTCTGCCACTACTTATTTAGAACTTTTCCAAACATAATACTCTAATTATTTTAGCATTCACGGTCTCTGAATTAGTTATAAAACATAGCCTTTTTTATTACATAGATGTCTAATCAGTAGATCTCTTACATCTACAATATTATTAATTAACGTAAATTAGGTAAGAATATCTCGATAATTATTGAATTCGTACGGATATAATAATATACAGCAGATTCTTTGAGAACAACTAGAGTAAAGAGAAACATAAACGCAGTACTGCATGTCTTGACTGCATGCTATGTTTGGGAAGGATCGAAAATTTATGGGTTATGCTTTGCACATGGAATCATGACAAAATGAAATCCAATTCGTATATTTGTTTATGTATGGACTTCAAAAATTTAGAAAAAAAATATCCAATAAGACAGTTAGAAATCTCAATGGTAAGTACAAGAAGTTTATCTCTACTAGAGTTCAAGGCATTTTCCGAGGAGTTTATTAGGATGTAAGTTTATGTCCTTTTGTTTAAGGGAAATATAAAAGTTGCAACCTACAAACACCTAAACAAATATGAAACAGGACTGTGTCCAACCCTGAAACATGCAAATTAATAGAAGAAACATTCAGACTAAAAATTATGAGATCAACATTCCCAGTAAAGTATCTACATATGTATCTACATGTGCAATATGAAAGTCAGGGATTACCTGCCTTTGACAGTATTACATGACAATAGTACTGACAAACCATATGAAAACACAAAACAGTAATGGAGTATTACATGGGCTAGGGTCTGTCAAGTACGGTTCTGGTTGAACTTAATCTATGAAGAAGAAAAATTAAGCAAGCAAATCAAAACGAGTGCAGTTGGATTTTCTTTTTTCCCGTGCACTACATTACAGAGAAACAGCCAGCTACCCCTTAACATTGATTCATAAAGTTTCTTATCATTTGTGACTAACATACACACGTATGTGCTTCTTTTTGACAGGTGTTGTATAATGCTTTTGAGGTTGCTACATGATGTCTGACTCTTTCTCCTTCAAGTCGGTCATTTTGTGTATGTATCATTTTGGTTAGCTACATGATGTCGCACTCTTGTTTTTAATATGTATCATTTTGATTAGCTACTGTAACGTATCGGGTTTTGCCCGCTCGAAAATCAACATCCGTACTTCACATTGTACTAGAATGCCGCAGATTCGATCGTTCAAATCCGATTCGCCGGAGCTATAACACAATTAAGTAAATAACACAGCGGAAGAAAAGAATAATACATTGATATATAATATCTGATACGACAGAGTGATACAATGAATATCAATATACATCAGAGATATGATACAAGAAATAGCAGCGGAAAAGAAAATGATAACAACAGCAGCAGATAGAATATCTCCAATAGAATGCTCCAAGATAAGCAACGTCAGTCCATGAACTCCAAGAACTGAACTAGGTCCAGATAATCTACTAAACCTGAATATCTGAAAAACCCAACTCTAGACTGCTCGTGTGGAAAATTATGAGCACCCAGAGTTTAGGAAGGGAACAATAAACTCCGGATCAGTCATGGGACTGGTGTGAGCAACAAAAACAGTTTATCTTTAAAACAAACAACAACAGAATTTTAAAGTCAATTCGCAATGCTTTTGGAAAATGAAACTACCATAAGACCTCCCGCCACACACACAATGCAAACGCAGAATTGGAGGATATTTCTTCTTATGATAGTCAAAATGCTTACTACGTAAAATCATCTTGATATTATTATTAGTGCATAGTGCAGAAAACATTTCGAAAGTATAATATCAATCTTAGCCAGCATAGACATTTCGAACTATGCCTACTATAGCTACCATCCAAACAGTGGGGCGCCACCATAAGTAGATGGCAGGTTCTACAACTAAAACCGTACAAGTTCCGTATTGGAGAAATGGATTTCCAACAAATGGTCAGGCTAAGGAACTTCCTTCCGCCGCATGGGATCACCTCTGGCGGGACGTCCCGAGAGACAAACTGCTCTCTGCCAAACAAGGCCGGGTTACCCCTGTAACAGGTAACTCATGAATATGTCATCACCCGGTCCTTTGGGACCTTTATCCGAGGCCTCGGTAACCAACATCACACATCATAAAGAAAGTGTATCCACATGAGTAAGTATCAGGGCTCCATACCATAATACCACCCCTTTCCAGAAGGAAATGACATACCCTAAAGGGCGCGACCCTCATAACCTTGCCGCAACATTCCTGTTTCGACCATTTCCGGGTTGTGAGGCCCTGACGAAGTCTCGTCCACAAAGCTACGCTTTTTCAAAAAGCCACGCTTTGGGTCAACAGATGAACAACCTATGATCACAAAGATAAATGATCAAACAAATGATCATATCACAAATGATCAAACACTGATCATCACACAGCAACACTCAGCATGTCACATTACCAAATTGGGATATATCGCTGATAACTTCAACTACATCACCTCTGAGCTCGTACGTCCCAGAGAAGGGTGTTAAGCTAAGAGAATAAATTCTCCGCCACCAACAGAAATGTATTTGAAAGAGATCAGCTTTATATCTCAAAGTGTAATGTCAGACATGTAACCATACAAGTCTGTTCCGGGATCGAACAGAACCGAAGGCACTTCTCACGAAGCCCTTGCAAATCTGGATAATTTTCAAATCACGTCCGGACTTCCCATCACAAAAGAGTGATATAAATCTCTATACCGGCGCGACTCAGTGCAGAGACATTCGATAGGTTGTCCTTTCATTTTTCGAAAATATCCGGTCTTCAACACCGGTCTTCAAATGCCATCCATATACGACGTTTCATTATTCGGAATGGGTTATATGACACTAAGGTCCTCTCCCGGCTAAACCGAATAATGTGCGCAATATTTTAAAAACATATGGATATTGGGATTTCAATTAAGTCACAACTTAAACCCAAATTTCCTTTTCAAATGGTTTAACAAATTACCATTTTCAAATCTTTAAACAAAAAGATTCATTTTAACAACCTTCAATGGTTTAAAACAATTTCCACACTTTAATCTTTTGAAACAAAGGATTCATTCACAGATTTTCCAAATCAATTTCCATTTCAATTTGATTAACTCGTTAAATCTTTAAATCAAGATTTAACTGATAGCTTTCAAAACAATTCCATTTCAAATGGTCTAAACAAATCATCATTTTAAATCTGTTTAAAAATAAACAGATTCAATTCATAGTTTTCAAAAAGAATTCATTCATAACTTGGAAAATCCATTTTTCAATTCAATCTTGAAATTCCTTTAATTAAACTGGAATTTCATTTCTTATCTGAAAGCTTTTATCATTTGAAAACAAACAGTTTTCATTTTGGAAATCTGATTCATTCATACGAGTTAAGGTTCTTCTTAGGTTAAAATCAAATTCTCAAAAATTTACATTTAAAATGGTTTAAATTCATATAAACACATTAATAAGTTGAACATCCTTTTTTAAACCCTAGTTCCCAAATCATAGAATTCAATTTCAAATATTGAATTCAAATTTAAATCAAATTAGTTAAATTTTCAAAACTCGATTAAGTTATCCAAAATAACTTTTATCTTTGAAATTCCATTTCCAAGGCTTTTCACTTTAGACCCAAATTTCCAATTTCAAAATCAATTGAAATTAAAATTTCAATTTCAAAAACATCAAATTTAAATTATCTGTGACTTAACCGATTTCCACGTGAAATCCATATTTGTGTGTGTATAAGTGTGGTCCAGGGTTTTACACAGTAGTGCAACATCATACAATCATCACAGATCAGAATACATAAATATAATTTTGATAAGCGGTATTAACTATCCCGCTTATCGTTCATTCACAGTTCACAGATATATATCACAGATAAGTAAATTACAGATCACAACATAAATCAGGATGTATCACCAAGCATCACAAATCAGGGATATCAACAATCAAGTCATCCAATAGAATCCAAATATCAGAAGGTAAGGTCAATAAATTATTTGATTAATTTAGATCGAATTAATTCCTTACGAATTTCAAATCCGGGTTGATTAACATTAATACTTTACAAATTATCTTGATTTATTATTCTTAAATCATTTATTAATTATCCATTAATAATAAATCAATTTTACCTTTAGTTAAAATTCATCAACCTTTAATTATTAAATGATTAATCTTTAATTATTTAATTTACTATTAAATCAATCATCTTTAATTAATTACTTTGGTTAATTATCCTCAATTAATCTCTTTAATTTATCATTCCTTGATTAATTATCATTCTTTAATCAACTTCATTAATTTATTCAACCTTTTATTAATTTATCCCACATTACTTATCTTAATGAATTAATCACATTAATTAATCATTCTTTGAATAAATTAACTTTTAAATATTTATTAATCAATCTTAATGTAATAATCAATCGATCTTTAATCATTAAATCATTATCCTTTAAGTATTTACCATTTAATTAATTATACTTAATTAATTACAATAAGTGATTATCCTTAATAAATTATTTTAATAAACCACAATCTAATTACATTGAGTAATTTTACTTTAATCCCTTGGTTAATTATTCTTAATTAATCATTCATGAAGTAATTAAGCTTTGTGTAATTACTTTATTTTATTTATTTTTTTGAAAACACTTTGGGATAAAATTTCCAAAGTCAAAACAAATTTGAACTTCAACATTTAAATTAACATGTTAAGCAAAAAAAAGACTTTACTGGGAATTTTGTTAACACTTTGTTTACAATTTTTGTTTAACATAACCCAAATAAAACTTTTGCTTTTGTCTTAAAGTTTATAACATTTTAATTATTTTGGTTTCCAAAACTAGGTCTTATTCTTTCTTTAGTTTTAAACTTAAAACTTGGTACAGATTTGATTTTCAAAATTTTAAAGATCTGTAACATTTTTCAATTCAACAGGCTCGAGCTATCTTACTTCGAGTCAAACGCTTTAAAACTTCGAACATCAACCGAGTTTTTTTCACAAGTTCTTCGAGACGAACCCGAGCCTGTCCTTTCTTCCCCAAATCTACATTTTCCTCCTGATACACGAATCCTCGCGTGCACGTGCACGATCACCAGCGACCCACTCCAGTTGTCTCCACTTCATCGAGCACATCGACAACCACCTACGATCCAACCTTCGATCCTCAGCAACCCATCCTCCACGCAGATTCGAATTCGAGTATGAATTCGTAAATCTTGAACTGCTTCAACACCCACCTGGAACACGTCTCGTATACCCAATGCCAACCACCAAAAAATCAACGCCTCCGGTCACGGCCTCTCCAATACCCCCGCAACCATTTCCCAAAGACAGGAAACACTCGATCATCTACAGACGACGAACGAAACAAAGTTCTCGACTTTACAAAAACTAGGTTTAGAAACTTAAAATGCTCGCCGTTGCCACCGCGTCCAACTGCACACTATCCCACTATTTTTCTCGCACGCCCCGTAGGCTCCTCTATCTCCACCAACAACCTCGACGTTCACGAATCGATCGATCATCAGAATTTGGCAAAAATCCAATTTTTGTTTAAACAAGAACTGCAGCTTCAATTCCCAACTAAAAATTATGACTTTATTCTTAAAAATCAAGTTTTTGCATGATGTTTCAGTTTATATTCTTGCATTTATAAATTAGGATGATTACATCTTCCTCTATATTGAAATTCCTCTGTTATTTTGAATTTCCAGAGCAAGATACGCATCTATTTCGACTTAAATAAAATTTAAGTTTCAAGCTATGATTAAACAAACAGTCTTTGTTTTTGTACTAAGTTTAAACATCGAGTAGATTAGGTGGGAATGATTTTTAAATCAAAATCTAGTGTTAAAATCTTAGACAGAGGGCATATATGAAGAATAGCCATAGAGAATAGTGTTACTCATACTTTCATACTTATTCACAGAGAATTCATAACAGATTCATACTTTCAAATTGTTTAAAAGTGGTGTTACTCACCCTGATCATTTTGATCTCCAGAAAGTTTGGTTAGCTGGAAGCCCTCTTGATCTCAGTTTTTGTTTTCCTTTGATTGTTCACCGTTCAAGTGGATGTTTGTTTGATAAATAAGTAACAACACTTCTGGTTTTTCTTAGTTCGTTTGAATGGAACGAAAATGGAATGAAATGTTGATATGTATAAAATAAAGTTTGCAGAAGAAATATTGTGTACAGGTGCTAATGTTGTCTGTACAAGTGATATTATGTTTTGTACAATTTTTATCAGTGATATTTTCTCATTTTGGAGGCTGAGACAATTTTAAACATTTCGAATGACCTTTGTTTGTTGTTGACTTCGGCTGATATCTTACATTTGTGGCTTGCATTAATTATTTTGGTACTTTATGTCTTCCTTTGCCTTTTGTATTCTATTTTGCAAGTGTACTTGTTCATATTCACTCAATTCCATACGTACATACTTGTATACATATTTACTCTTGCAAGCTACCAGACATTTATATATTTTTGTTTGGTTCATATTTGAGTGTTTTCTTCTTTTCCTTTGTTTTATGCATTGTCTTATTACCTTGCAATACTTGATAACTTTGGCTGTACAAAATGAACTGAGATAGTGGCGGCTTGTTTGTTTGATTTGTACACTTGTATTTTATTGTTTCAAAGGTATTTATTTTACCTTCAACTTGTCTCTATAATTTCACATGCAATTAGTTTGGTTTACCTTTTCCTATTTTTATTTTATTTTTTTCATATGTTGTTATACTTATACTAAGGTATTCGTTTTATTCTGTTTTAGAATTCATAACGAATTTATCTCTTGTATTTTTGTATCTTTATTTTTGAACCATTTATTTAAAATTTAAATTCCAAATTAAATACATATACATATATTTAAAAATTAAAAAATAATTTCTACAGAATCTACTTGAATCCGGGGCAACTCGCATCACTTTTAATAAATTTATTTCACTATTTTTGTTCAAAAATACAATTAATTATTAATTTAAATAGATAGAAAATTTGGGGTCGTTACAGACTTCCCCCTTAAAAGAATTTCGTCCTCGAAATTGCCAACACGTTTCATGATTATACCCACACAGAATAATTTAAGAACAACTCAAAATATACTAATGAACACATGAATTCTTAAAGGTAATTCACACTATATCCCACATTAAGCATTACTTAAAATATTCATACATAGGTTATAATCATACATTACCCTTTTTAACTTTCAACATTCACTACATGCTAAGTCCAAAACGCATCCGTAAACACACCCTATCCAAAAGAAGTCTATCTGGCCAACTACAGATCATCACTATCAGAGCTCTCTCTCTCAGGTCCTGATAGCTCCCTAACCTCCGCCTCATTGTCCGTCTCATAGACCTCCTCAAGATCAGACTCTACGGGAATGTGTCCTATTCCCTCTTGATCTTCGACTCCATCATCCAAACCCCAAATAACCGCCTCATCATCGTCTGATACTACAGAAGGCACCTCGCTATCAGACTCTTCTTCATCTTCAAATTCTTCTTCGTTTTCTTCGAGTCCTTCCATGTCCTCGAATTCTTCTGTATCGTCAAATGCCTCCTCTGGTTCTTCTTCCTCCTCTTCGGGCTCTACAACTACTTCCTCTTTGGGTTCTTCTACCTGGGGTTGTGGCTGCACCACAGGCTCCTTTGGTATCCCCCCTGTACTGATGACTCACCCTGATCATCCTGAACTCTACTCGACGAACCATAGTCACCGACTCTTCGGCCTTTGAAAATTGCACCACCCCTATTTATGCGACGAGTCCTCTACAATTAAAAATCAAAATCAAAATATAAGATCCTAAGGTCTTAGAATTTTTTATTTTTTTTATAGGTCAACTATTCTAGATTTCAAAATTTTCAGTTTTAAAACCAAAGTATATTTGTCAACCATAACAACCAGAACAAACAAAGCAACCAATTCATTCAAACAAACAAAAACTTTGGCTTATTTGGAGTTTATGTCCCATTTTAATATATCGAATTCTCTTTCTGGATCTACCAGAAATTATCGATGAATAGAGAAAAGATGTTGAACAAAAGGGATTGATAGAGAAATTTGTTTCCAATGTTGCAGGGTATTAACCATTCATAGTCGTATTTCCCTGTCCTCTATCTCATCCTCTTCTTGCACTCATACTTACTACCAGTGGATAGTAAGAGAATTTACTGAGGCATTCGGACGGATATCTGAAGAATACTCATTCTAGAGTTTACTCCACTCTATCTCTAATGAGCTACTTAATGTGTTATACTCCTGAGCTAAAGTTCAACCTTAGCTCTGATACCACATGTAACGTATCGGGTTTTGCCCGCTCGAAAATCAACATCCGTACTTCACATTGTACTAGAATGCCGCAGATTCGATCGTTCAAATCCGATTCGCCGGAGCTATAACACAATTAAGTAAATAACACAGCGGAAGAAAAGAATAATACATTGATATATAATATCTGATACGACAGAGTGATACAATGAATATCAATATACATCAGAGATATGATACAAGAAATAGCAGCGGAAAAGAAAATGATAACAACAGCAGCAGATAGAATATCTCCAATAGAATGCTCCAAGATAAGCAACGTCAGTCCATGAACTCCAAGAACTGAACTAGGTCCAGATAATCTACTAAACCTGAATATCTGAAAAACCCAACTCTAGACTGCTCGTGTGGAAAATTATGAGCACCCAGAGTTTAGGAAGGGAACAATAAACTCCGGACCAGTCATGGGACTGGTGTGAGCAACAAAAACAGTTTATCTTTAAAACAAACAACAACAGAATTTTAAAGTCAATTCGCAATGCTTTTGGAAAATGAAACTACCATAAGACCTCCCGCCACACACACAATGCAAACGCAGAATTGGAGGAGATTTCTTCTTATGATAGTCAAAGATGCTTACTACGTAAAATCATCTTGATATTATTATTAGTGCATAGTGCCGAAAACATTTCGAAAGTATAATATCAATCTTAGCCAGCATAGACATTTCGAACTATGCCTACTATAGCTACCATCCAAACAGTGGGGCGCCACCATAAGTAGATGACAGGTTCTACAACTAAAACCGTACAAGTTCCGTATTGGAGAAATGGATTTCCAACAAATGGTCAGGCTAAGGAACTTCCTTCCGCCGCATGGGATCGCCTCTGGCGGGACGTCCCGAGAGACAAACTGCTCTATGTCATCACCCGGTCCTTTGGGACCTTTATCCGAGGCCTCGGTAACCAACATCACACATCATAAAGAAAGTGTATCCACATGAGTAAGTATCAGGGCTACATACCATAATACCACCCCTTTCCAGAAGGAAATGACATACCCTAAAGGGCGCGACCCTCATAACCTTGCCGCAACATTCCTGTTTCGACCATTTCCGGGTTGTGAGGCCCTGACGAAGTCTCGTCCACAAAGCTACGCTTTTTCAAAAAGCCACGCTTTGGGTCAACAGATGATCAACCTATGATCACAAAGATAAATGATCAAACAAATGATCATATCACAAATGATCAAACACAGATCATCACACAGCAACACTCAGCATGTCACATTACCAAATTGGGATATATCGCTGATAACTTCAACTACATCACCTCTGAGCTCGTACGTCCCAGAGAAGGGTGTTAAGCTAAGAGAATAAATTCTCCGCCACCAACAGAAATGTATTTGAAAGAGATCGCCTTTATATCTCAAAGTGTAATGTCAGACATGTAACCATACAAGTCTGTTCCGGGATCGAACAGAACCGAAGGCACTTCTCACGAAGCCCTTGCAAATCCGGATAATTTTCAAATCACGTCCGGACTTCCCATCACAAAAGAGAGATATAAATCTCTATACCGGCGCGACTCAGTGCAGAGACATTCGATAGGTTGTCCTTTCATTTTTCGAAAATATCCGGTCTTCAACACCGGTCTTCAAATGCCATCCATATACGACGTTTCATTATTCGGAATGGGTTATATGAGACTAAGGTCCTCTCCCGGCTAAACCGAATAATGTGCGCAATATTTTAAAAACATATGGATATTGGGATTTCAATTAAGTCACAACTTAAACCCAAATTTCCTTTTCAAATGGTTTAACAAATTACCATTTTCAAATCTTTAAACAAAAAGATTCATTTTAACAACCTTCAATGGTTTAAAACAATTTCCACACTTTAATCTTTTGAAACAAAGGATTCATTCACAGATTTTCCAAATCAATTTCCATTTCAATTTGATTAACTCGTTAAATCTTTAAATCAAGATTTAACTGATAGCTTTCAAAACAATTCCATTTCAAATGGTCTAAACAAATCATCATTTTAAATCTGTTTAAAAATAAATAGATTCAATTCATAGTTTTCAAAAAGAATTCATTCATAACTTGGAAAATCCATTTTTCAATTCAATCTTGAAATTCCTTTAATTAAACTGGAATTTCATTTCTTATCTGAAAGCTTTTATCATTTGAAAACAAACAGTTTTCATTTTGGAAATCTGATTCATTCATACGAGTTAAGGTTCTTCTTGGGTTAAAATCAAATTCTCAAAAATTTACATTTAAAATGGTTTAAATTCATATAAACACATTAATAAGTTGAACATCCTTTTTTAAACCCTAGTTCCCAAATCATAGAATTCAATTTCAAATATTGAATTCAAATTTAAATCAAATTAGTTAAATTTTCAAAACTCGATTAAGTTATCCAAAATAACTTTTATCTTTGAAATTCCATTTCCAAGGCTTTTCACTTTAGACCCAAATTTCCAATTTCAAAATCAATTGAAATTAAAATTTCAATTTCAAAAACATCAAATTTAAATTATCTGTGACTTAACCGATTTCCACGTGAAATCCATATTTGTGTGTGTATAAGTGTGGTCCAGGGTTTTA
The DNA here is from genome assembly GCA_030737815.1 of Allium fistulosum. Classification (NCBI taxonomy): domain Eukaryota; kingdom Viridiplantae; phylum Streptophyta; class Magnoliopsida; order Asparagales; family Amaryllidaceae; genus Allium; species Allium fistulosum. The sequence goes on from CM060902.1 coordinate 246,863,840, forward strand.
CACAGTAGTGCAACATCATACAATCATCACAGATCAGAATACATAAATATAATTTTGATAAGCGGTATTAACTATCCCGCTTATCGTTCATTCACAGTTCACAGATATATATCACAGATAAGTAAATTACAGATCACAACATAAATCAGGATGTATCACCAAGCATCACAAATCAGGGATATCAACAATCAAGTCATCCAATAGAATCCAAATATCAGAAGGTAAGGTCAATAAATTATCTGATTAATTTAGATCGAATTAATTCCTTACGAATTTCAAATCCGGGTTGATTAACATTAATACTTTACAAATTATCTTGATTTATTATTCTTAAATCATTTATTAATTATCCATTAATAATAAATCAATTTTACCTTTAGTTAAAATTCATCAACCTTTAATTATTAAATGATTAATCTTTAATTATTTAATTTACTATTAAATCAATCATCTTTAATTAATTACTTTGGTTAATTATCCTCAATTAATCTCTTTAATTTATCATTCCTTGATTAATTATCATTCTTTAATCAACTTCATTAATTTATTCAACCTTTTATTAATTTATCCCACATTACTTATCTTAATGAATTAATCACATTAATTAATCATTCTTTGAATAAATTAACTTTTAAATATTTATTAATCAATCTTAATGTAATAATCAATCGATCTTTAATCATTAAATCATTATCCTTTAAGTATTTACCATTTAATTAATTATACTTAATTAATTACAATAAGTGATTATCCTTAATAAATTATTTTAATAAACCACAATCTAATTACATTGAGTAATTTTACTTTAATCCCTTGGTTAATTATTCTTAATTAATCATTCATGAAGTAATTAAGCTTTGTGTAATTACTTTATTTTATTTATTTTTTTGAAAACACTTTGGGATAAAATTTCCAAAGTCAAAACAAATTTGAACTTCAACATTTAAATTAACATGTTAAGCAAAAAAAAGACTTTACTGGGAATTTTGTTAACACTTTGTTTACAATTCTTGTTTAACATAACCCAAATAAAACTTTTGCTTTTGTCTTAAAATTTATAACATTTTAATTATTTTGGTTTCCAAAACTAGGTCTTATTCTTTCTTTAGTTTTAAACTTAAAACTTGGTACAGATTTGATTTTCAAAATTTTAAAGATCTGTAACATTTTTCAATTCAACAGGCTCGAGCTATCTTACTTCGAGTCAAACGCTTTAATACTTCGAACATCAACCGAGTTTTTTTCACAAGTTCTTCGAGACGAACCCGAGCCTGTCCTTTCTTCCCCAAATCTACATTTTCCTCCTGATACACGAATCCTCGCGTGCACGTGCACGATCACCAGCGACCCACTCCAGTTGTCTCCACTTCATCGAGCACATCGACAACCACCTACGATCCAACCTTCGATCCTCAGCAACCCATCCTCCACGCAGATTCGAATTCGAGTATGAATTCGTAAATCTTGAACTTGAACTGCTTCAACACCCACCTGGAACACGTCTCGTATACCCAATGCCAACCACCAGAAAATCAACGCCTCCGGTCACGGCCTCTCCAATACCCCCGCAACCATTTCCCAAATACAGGAAACACTCGATCATCTACAGACGACGAACGAAACAAAGTTCTCGACTTTACAAAAACTAGGTTTAGAAACTTAAAATGCTCGCCGTTGCCACCGCGTCCAACTGCACACTATCCCACTATTTTTCTCACAAGCCCCGTAGGCTCCTCTATCTCCACCAACAACCTCGACGTTCACGAATCGATCGATCATCAGAATTTGGCAAAAATCCAATTTTTGTTTAAACAAGAACTGCAGCTTCAATTCCCAACTAAAAATTATGACTTTATTCTTAAAAATCAAGTTTTTGCATGATGTTTCAGTTTATATTCTTGCATTTATAAATTAGGATGATTACATCTTCCTCTATATTGAAATTCCTCTGTTATTTTGAATTTCCAGAGCAAGATACGCATCTATTTCGACTTAAATAAAATTTAAGTTTCAAGCTATGATTAAACAAACAGTCTTTGTTTTTGTACTAAGTTTAAACATCGAGTAGATTAGGTGGGAATGATTTTTAAATCAAAATCTAGTGTTAAAATCTTAGACAGAGGGCATATATGAAGAATAGCCATAGAGAATAGTGTTACTCATACTTTCATACTTATTCACAGAGAATTCATAACAGATTCATACTTTCAAATTGTTTAAAAGTGGTGTTACTCACCCTGATCATTTTGATCTCCAGAAAGTTTGGTTAGCTGGAAGCCCTCTTGATCTCAGTTTTTGTTTTCCTTTGATTGTTCACCGTTCAAGTGGATGTTTGTTTGATAAATAAGTAACAACACTTCTGGTTTTTCTTAGTTCGTTTGAATAGAACGAAAATGGAATGAAATGTTGATATGTATAAAATAAAGTTTGCAGAAGAAATATTGTGTACAGGTGCTAATGTTGTCTGTACAAGTGATATTATGTTTTGTACAATTTTTATCAGTGATATTTTCTCATTTTGGAGGCTGAGACAATTTTAAACATTTCGAATGACCTTTGTTTGTTGTTGACTTCGGCTGATATCTTACATTTGTGGCTTGCATTAATTATTTTGGTACTTTATGTCTTCCTTTGCCTTTTGTATTCTATTTTGCAAGTGTACTTGTTCATATTCACTCAATTCCATACGTACATACTTGTATACATATTTACTCTTGCAAGCTACCAGACATTTATATATTTTTGTTTGGTTCATATTTGAGTGTTTTCTTCTTTTCCTTTGTTTTATGCATTGTCTTATTACCTTGCAATACTTGATAACTTTGGCTGTACAAAATGAACTGAGATAGTGGCGGCTTGTTTGTTTGATTTGTACACTTGTATTTTATTGTTTCAAAGGTATTTATTTTACCTTTAACTTGTCTCTATAATTTCACATGCAATTAGTTTGGTTTACCTTTTCCTATTTTTATTTTATTTTTTTCATATGTTGTTATACTTATACTAAGGTATTCGTTTTATTCTGTTTTAGAATTCATAACGAATTTATCTCTTGTATTTTTGTATCTTTATTTTTGAACCATTTATTTAAAATTTAAATTCCAAATTAAATACATATACATATATTTAAAAATTAAAAAATAATTTCTACAGAATCTACTTGAATCCGGGGCAACTCGCATCACTTTTAATAAATTTATTTCACTATTTTTGTTCAAAAATACAATTAATTATTAATTTAAATAGATAGAAAATTTGGGGTCGTTACAGCTACATTTGTATGTATTGTTACTTTTTGTCACAAATATTTATATGTTTAATACTTCGTGTATGAAATATTATGGATATATATATTTTGTGGTTTGTCTTATGACTCCGTTTGATTACGTACACTACAATGTGATAAGTGCGGTTTATTGAATTATTATAATATATTAGTTGAAATAAGCTTGGTAACTGAAAATTGTAAGCTTGAATTTATATGGCAATAAAAAAATGCCATGGAAATTTTTTTATAGCTTTTAACTAGGCTATGAAAAGAATCGTTACAGCTTTTAACCTTTTCATAGCGTTTTAGTTAGGCTATGAAAAGAAAAAAAAATTAATGCTTTAAAACTTTTTATGGCGTTTTAAGTAGGCTATGAAAACTTTTTATAGCGTTTTAACTGGGTAGGAAAAGAATTTTTTTAAAGCTTTTATACTTTTTATAGCGTTTTAACTAGGCTGTGAAAAGAAAAATTTTATAACTTTTTATGGCGTTTCAAATGCGTCATAAAAGATTTTCTACAGCAAGCTTCAAACGCTATAGAAAAGTAGTTGTACCAATACGACCTGCATAAGATGGCAACAAAAACGCTGTTAAAAGTCCATTTTCCATGGCAATTTTGAAACGCTATTGTATCTCTCAAACTTATTACAACATGTTGATATATGGCGTTTATAGAAACGTTGTAGAAAGTTTTAATGGCGGTTTTTAAACGCTATAAAAAGGCCTGTTTGTTGTAGTGTTCATTTCTAACAATCCCCCACATGAATGAGTAATTGCACAATTTATTCTTAAATTTTTGCGAAACATTTATCGTATCGGTATAAGTAGCACATTGGCCTTGAACTTTCCTAGTGTTTATCCCTTTGACTTACTAGCGAATCAGTGGACTAAGGTTGTCTTTAAACTGTAAGGCTTTTGTGTAAATCTAAAATAGACAACACACAATATGTGTTTCTTATCTTCCAAGATTCTCTATTTGTGTTCGTTTTTGCCATGAACACCAGCTTGGTTTCATGAGTGCTTGGAGAATTTGGCCTTACAATTCTCCTTGAAGCGGCGCCTTCACTCACGTAGATGATTCTATAAAGGGTATTTCACAATACTCCACTTGGTTCTTAATATTACCAAGTATAGACATCATTAAAAGTATCAAAACTTATCCTAATCTTCGACGAGTAGTGCACTGACTTATCATAGGAGTGGTTTGAATATTTATAGTGCTATCAAGTTTATCTAAACTTAGATATCCCTTTGAACCTAGATCTTGGGATCTCCAGTCAAATAGGTGGGGTTTCCGTTTAAAGAAACTTTTTAGTTTATGGGCCTTGACCCCATTCCCATCGATAAGATATTAACCTTCACTCTAGGTAAACCTTTTGTTAGTGAATTCGCAATGTTATCATTTGATCTTACATAGTCAATTGTAATAACCCCATTGGAGAGAAGTTGTCTAACAGTTTTATGTCTATAACGAATATCTAGACTTGTCATTGTAAAGCTTACTATTGGCCCTTCCAATAGCTGATTGGCTATCGCAATGTATGCTTATTGGAGGTACATGTTTTTCCCAATTCGGAATACCTTCTAAAAAACTTCAAAGCCAGTCCGCTTCTTCTGCGGCTTGTCTAAGGCAATAAATTCTGATTCCATGATTGATCTTGCTATACAAGTTTGTTTAGAAGATCTCCAAGATATTTCTCCACTAGCTAAGGTAAACACATATCCATTAGTGGATTTTTTATTTGATGAACCAGTTATTCCGTTTGCATCACAATACCCTTCTATTACAGATGGGTATTTTTCATAATGTAGTCCATGACTTTGTGTATACCTTAGATATCCTAGTACTCGAATTATAGCTTTCCAGTGATTCTTTCCTGGGTTGCTAGTATAAATGCTTATTTTACTAACAGCATATGCTATATCAGGTCTAGTGCAGTTCATTACGTACATAATGCTGCCTAGTATACAAGAGTACTCAAGTTGGTGAATACTATCACCTCTATTTCTAACCCAGTTTTGGTTCAAATCTACGAGTGATTTTGTTGATATTATATTGTGTTGTTTAAACTTTTCAAGTATTTTGCCAATGTAGTGTGATTAGGACAATACATATCCTTGGTTAGTTGATGCAACAGCGGATAACTGAAATGGATAAATCTGTGAAAGTAGCAATCGATGGAATGGAAAATACTGAATGGCCCAAATTCGTTGATCCGAAGATACCGAATTCTAGCTATCTTCGTCACGTTGATCGCGCACGATACCGTGAAAGAAGATCTGCAATTCTTCAGACGTTGATCAAGCGCACTTGATACCGTGAATTGGCTTCTACGATCGTTGATCCGAGCGCACTCGAATGCCGAAAGAGGAGATAGGAGATTACACTCAACTACCAATTTAATGAAATCACAAAGCTAACAAACAAAAGTTTTTATTCAAATCAACTAACTTTACAAATGACTCAACCCCGCTATTTATAGAGTTTTACAACACACACAACTCAACATTTTACAACACTTAGGTTGGCAACGACCTAACACAACCAGCGACCTACGACCTAAGACAGACGCGACCTAACATTACAACATCAAGCGACTTATCATATGTACAACACAAGACATATTACAACATGACAACATAACAAATACAACATACAAACGACATCAGGAATACAACATAACAAAGAGTACAACAACTTATATACAACATGACTCAAGACAGCAGCGACTTAAGGAATAGTCTCTGGAAATCTTCATGCGACCTACCACTTTAGCGGCTTAAAAATGGATGGCAGCGACCTATTCTTCATAGAAGTATAAGGTCGAACGACCTAAGGCCTCGCGACCTATAGTGAGCAACCTAAAGTGAGTGGCATGTGATTTAGGTCGTTCGCGACCTAACAGAGTGGCCTGTGAGATAGGTCGTTCGCGACCTAAAAAAGTGGTATATGAGTTAGGTCGTTCGCGACCCAAAAAAGTGGTATATGAGTTAGGTCGTTCGCGACCTAACAGAGTGGCATGTGAGATAGGTCGTTCGCGACCTAAAAGAGTGGTATGTGAGTTAGGTCGTTTGCGCCCTTCTTCAGCGACCTTGGACTTAGGTCGTACACGACCTAATGTTGCTTCATTTTGCACTGCATGCTTAGGTCGCTCGCGACCTAGAACGTTGTTAGCTCGCATTACATCTTCGAAGTTAGGTCGCAACTCCTTATCACGCAACCAGTTAGGTCGTTCTCGACTTACGAATAAGTTAGGTCGCTCGTGACCTATCACTTCACCCTTTTGGGCTGCGTCATCCTCCCCCTATTGGAAGAAATTCGTCCTCGAATTTAACAGCTCTTCGTCTTTGATACTCTTATCTTCATGAAATGGAACTAAGTGATTGATATAGTCAATATTAGCAATAGGACGATGATCTGGCAAGCTCAACTTACAATCATTTTCACAAATTGTCTTCAAAATTTCCAAACGACCCATTCCTCCAGTATCCAGCTTGTTGTACGTACCAACAAGAAATCATTCAATCTTCAAGTAGATAGAGTCGTTGCCGCTTTGTGTCTTCACCAAATCCAATACAGAATCCATATTTACGTCCACCCATGATCTAATGTGTATAGGTAATGATATACAAAATCCTGACTTCGTCACGGTTTCCTTTAAAATTTTACAACTCTGACTCTCCTGATCAAACCTTTCAACCCCTTTTCTGATTGACGGTCCAAAACAAAACATTGTAACCAATGGCATGGCTTGATCACTGTTCACGTGTCTATCTTCACGCTCATCTTTGATAACTTCTATTTGCCAACTGCGATCAGGAGTACATAACTGCCTTCCTTGGAAGAGTGACCCATCAACCAATCCTCTCAACTCTACCGGCTCTGTCGGACACATATGATTAAGTGGCATATATGGTACAATAGCACTTGACACTTGATTAACATGATGCACGTTCCCTCGTAGCAGTAATTCCTTGGTCAACTCTGCAGGAATTACATCTTCACATTTATTCACCATCGACTTAACCTCCTCAGGAGTTTCGAGATCTCTACTGATTTCGTTCCCATTCAACATAAACTCCTCCGCTCTATCCTCCACTTCTTTAACAAACTCTTCTGTAGATAATAGACTAATCGAATCCACCTCCTTCACCAACAAATTACCCGCTTCATCTCCGGACTTATTTTCTTCGTTCTCATCCAACTTTGCTAATTGTGAATTTTCAACCTCATGTTTATCGGATTTCGTTGGTTGAAAATCAACAACTTTATCTCCATCAAACTTGAGTGATTGAAAACAATCGACTTCATCTTCCACATCAACAAATTCCTTTAAAGACAACAAAGTCTTTAGCTCCTCGATTTCCTCCAATTAGTTTTCACTCTGTTGACGCCTTTTAGGAACCAAAACAATTCGTGTATCTTCGAACATAAAACTGTAACTGTTTGTGCGACCATCATGTTACATAGCTCTATCGTATTGCCTTGGTCTTCCCAACAACAGATGGCATACGTCCATGTCAACCATATCACACCAAATTGCGTCTTTGTATTTCTTCCCAATGGAAAAATTAACACAAGCTCTTCGATTAACCTTCACTTCCCCTCCTTTCCTCAACCAAGCTAATTTGTAGGGGTGTGGATGCGTTTCTGTTTTCAATGACAACTTCTTTACAGCTTCTGAAGAAATGATATTATCACAGCTTCCTGCATCGATGATAAATTTACTAACCCTTCCCAAGATTGTGCACGTTGACTGGAAAATGTTACTCCTCAAGCAACTTGAGTCATCTTCTTGCTTTGGGGTCAAACATGATCTTCTCATCAACAAACTATAACCCTCATCTCCAGACAATAATTCTTCTTCTTCCAAAGATATTGAATTGACACACTCTACCTCTGCATCTTCATTCTCAATCCCCGCAATCATTGCCCGCTTCTTTGGCTTTGTACATTCATTGCTTTTATGGCCAAACTCTTGACAATTAAAACATTTGAGATTACTATTGGCCTTTGCTTTGCTGGCTTCATTCACAATCGGTTTACTGATGACTTTGGAAACATCCACACTGTTACTAACATCTTTGTTCTGGTTGTTGGAATTCGTAAACACACCACCTCCTTTCCTCCCTTGTTTCTCCCAAGCAAGTGCTTTCTGATGTGCTTCAGCAACAGATCTGGGATCAAACATATTAACCATGTCTTGAATCTGTGTTCGCAACCCTCCAACATACCTAGCTGTTAGCTGTTCCTCTGTTTCCATAATATCATTCCTCGCAATCAATTGGTAAAAATCATCTGCATACTCATTCACTGATCTCGCCCCTTGTCTTAGGTTCTGCAAACGTTGATACATAAGAGATTGATAATTGTGCGACAAGAAAGTAGCTTTCATTAACTTCTTCATCTTATCCCATGTGACAATCTTCGACTTCCCCATACTCTCCCGTGTAAGTTTTGTTTGTTGCCACCATGCCGTAGCTCTCCCTCTTAATCTCGTAGCAACTAACTTCACTCTTCGATCCGTAGGAACTTCTTTGAAGTTAAAAATTTCCTCAACATTTGAAACCCAATCCCGAAATTCCTCCGTTACCATAACTCCCTTGAATTCTGGAATTTCAGTTTTCATCCCTGACTCCCATCGGCGATCATCTTCTACAACCCGATATGCATTCCGCCCTTGGTCTCGATCTCGCGAATGAACACTACATCTACCACCATCTTCATCAAAAACAGATGTACTTCGATAACGATCTCGACCTTCCATATTTTTTATGATCTTGCATATCTCTTCTACTTTGTCTATCATCATCACGGTATGGTTCATGTTCAAACTCACGTGGAGTTCTTCTCTCTTCATTCCTATACTCGTAATGTTCTCTTCTCATTGAAACTGATGATTCTCTTCTTCCTCGATCAGATTGTGGCGACACCCTCCTCGCTTCCGTAACCGATGGCGAAACTCTGTTTCCTCCATGGTTCGAGATTGGCGACCTCCTTCTTTGACCCTGATTCATGTCCATCATCAATTTCTCTAATCTCCCAATACCTTCATCCAACTTCTCATTGAATTTGTTACTAATGCGTTGTTCCATTTGTTCGGAATCCTCTCGCTTATACAAATCTTCAACATTCTGATGACGATTAGCTCTTCTCGGCGGCATTGTCAAATGAAACAAACTTTAACTCTCGGCTTGAACAAATCTGAATGAACAAATGATGCACGGCTTCTAATAGCTCTCGGCTCTAAACTTCAAACCTCTTCGATAAGAATTGGCTCCAAGACTCGGCTTAGCTATGATTGGCTAAGTCTAGCTCCGATACCAAATGATGCAGCAGCGGATAACTGAAATGGATAAATCTGTGAAAGTAGCAATCGATGGAATGGAAAATACTGAAAGGCCCAAATTCGTTGATCCGAAGATACCGAATTCTAGCTATCTTCGTCACGTTGATCGCGCACGATACCGTGAAAGAAGATCTGCAATTCTTCAGACGTTGATCAAGCGCACTTGATACCGTGAATTGGCTTCTACGATCGTTGATCCGAGCGCACTCGAATGCCGAAAGAGGAGATAGGAGATTACACTCAACTACCAATTTAATGAAATCACAAAGCTAACAAACAAAAGTTTTTATTCAAATCAACTAACTTTACAAATGACTCAACCCCGCTATTTATAGAGTTTTACAACACACACAACTCAACATTTTACAACACTTAGGTCGGCAATGACCTAACACAACCAGCGACCTACGACCTAAGACAGACGCGACCTAACATTACAACATCAAGTGACTTATCATATGTACAACACAAGACATATTACAACATGACAACATAACAAATACAACATACAAACGACATCAGGAATACAACATAACAAAGAGTACAACAACTTATATACAACATGACTCAAGACAGCAGCGACTTAAGGAATAGTCTTTGGAAATCTTCATGCGACCTACCACTTTAGCGGCTTAAAAATGGATGGCAGCGACCTATTCTTCATTGCAGTATAAGGTCGAACGACCTAAGGCCTCGCGACCTATAGTGAGCGACCTAAAGTGAGTGGCATGTGATTTAGGTCGTTCGCGACCTAACAGAGTGGCCTGTGAGATAGGTCGTTCGCGACCTAAAAAAGTGGTATATGAGTTAGGTCGTTCGCGACCTAAAAAAGTGGTATATGAGTTAGGTCGTTCGCGACCTAACAGAGTGGCATGTGAGGTAGGTCGTTCGCGACCTAAAAGAGTGGTATGTGAGTTAGGTCGTTTGCGCCCTTCTTCAGCGACCTTGGACTTAGGTCGTCCACGACCTAATGTTGCTACATTTTGCACTGCATGCTTAGGTCGCTCGCGACCTAGAACGTTGTTAGCTCGCATTACATCTTCGAAGTTAGGTCGCAACTCCTTATCACGCGACCAGTTAGGTCGTTCTCGACTTACGAATAAGTTAAGTCGCTCGCGACCTATCACTTCACCATTTTGGGCTGCAGCATCCTCCCCAAGTTGGAAGAAATTCGTCCTCGAATTTAACAGCTCTTCGTCTTTGATACTCTTATCTTCGTGAAATGGAACTAAGTGTTTGATATAGTCAATATTAGCAATAGGACGATGATCCAGCAAGCTCAACTTACAATCATTTTCACAAATTGTCTTCAAAATTTCCAAACGACCCATTCCTCCGGTATCCAGCTTGTTGTACGTACCAACAAGAAATCGTTCAATCTTCAAGTAGATAGAGTCATTGCCGCTTTGTGTCTTCACCAAATCCAATACAGAATCCATATTTACGTCCACCCATGATCTAATGTGTATAGGTAATGATATACAAAATCCTGACTTCGTCGCGGTTTCCTTTAAAATTTTACAACTCTGACTCTCCTGATCAAACCTTTCAACCCCTTTTCTGATTGACTGACCAAAACAAAACATTGTAACCAATGGCATGGCTTGATCACTGTTCACGTGTCTTTCTTCACGCTCATCTTTGATAACTTCTATTTGCCAACTGCGATCAGGAGTACATAACTGCCTTCCTTGGAAGAGTGACCCATCAACCAATCCTCTCAACTCTACCGGCTCTGTCGGACACATATGATTAAGTGGCATATATGGTACAATAGCACTTGACACTTGATTAACATGATGCACGTTCCCCCATAGCAGTAATTCCTTGGTCAACTCTGAAGGAATTACATCTTCACATTTATTCACCATTGACTTAACCTCCTCAGGAGTCTCGAGATCTCTACTGATTTCGTTCCCATTCAACATAAACTCCTCCGCTCTATCCTCCACTTCTTTAACAAACTCTTATGTAGATAATAGACTAATCGAATCCACCTCCTTCACCAACAAATTACCCTCTTCATCTCCGGACTTATTTTCTTCGTTCTCATCCAACTTTCCTAATTGTGAATTTTCAACCTCATGTTTATCGGATTTCGTTGGTTGAAAATCAACAACTTTATCTCCATCAAACTTGAGTGATTGAAAACAATCGACTTCATCTTCCACATCAACAAATTCCTTTAAAGACAACAAAGTCTTTAGCTCCTCGATTTCCTCCAATTTGTTTTCACTCATTTGACGCCTTTTAGGAACCAAAACAATTCGTGTATCCTCGAACATAAAACTGTAACTGTTTGTGCGACCATCTTGTTGCACATCTCTATCGTACTGCCTTGGTCTTCCCAACAACAGATGGCATACGTCCATGTCAACCACATCACACCAAATTGCGTCTTTGTATTCCTTCCCAATGGAAAAATTAACACAAGCTCTTAGATTAACCTTCACTTCCCCTCCTTTCCTCAACCAAGCTAATTTGTAGGGGTGTGGATGCTTTTCTGTTTTCAATGACAACTTCTTTACAGCTTTCGAAGAAATGATATTATCACAGCTTCCTGCATCGATGATAAATTTACAAACCCTTCCCAAGATTGTGCACGTTGACTGGAAAATGTTACTCCTCAACCAACTTGAGTCATCCTCTTGCTTTGGGGTCAAACATGATCTTCTCATCAACAAACTACAACCCTCATCTCCAGACAATAATTCTTCTTCTTCCATAGATATTGAATTGACACACTCTACCTCTGCATCTTCATTCTCAATCCCCGCAATCATTGCCCGCTTCTTTGGCTTTGTACATTCATTGCTTTTATGGCCAAACTCTTGACAATTAAAACATTTGAGATTACTATTGGCCTTTGCTTTGCTGGCTTCATTCACAATCGGTTTACTGATGACTTTGGAAACAACCACACTGTTACTAACATCTTTGTTCTGGTTGTTGGAATTCGTAAACACACCACCTCCTTTCCTCCCTTGTTTCTCCCAAGCAAGTGCTTTCTGATGTGCTTCAGCAACAGATCTAGGATCAAACATATTAACCATGTCTTGAATCTGTGTTCGCAACCCTCCAACATACCTAGTTGTTAGCTGTTCCTCTGTTTCCATAATATCATTCCTCGCAATCAATTGGTAAAAATCATCTGCATACTCATTCACTGATCTCGCCCCTTGTCTTAGGTTTTGCAAACGTTGATACATAAGAGATTGATAATTGTGTGACAAGAAAGTAGCTTTCATTAACTTCTTCATCTTATCCCATGTGACAATCTTTGACTTCCCCATACTCTCCCGTGTAAGTTTTGTTTGTTGCCACCATGCCATAGCTCTCCCTCTTAATCTCGTAGCAACTAACTTCACTCTTCGATCCGTAGGAACTTCTTTGAAGTTAAAAATTTCCTCAACATTTGAAACCCAATCCCGAAATTCCTCCGTTACCATAACTCCCTTGAGTTCTGGAATTTCAGTTTTCATCCTTGACTCCCATCGGCGATCATCTTCTACAACCCGATATGCATTCCGCCCTTGGTCTCGATCTCGCGAATGAACACTACATCTACCACCATCTTCATCAAAAACAGATGTACTTCGATAACGATCTCGACCTTCCACATTTTTTATGATCTTGCATATCTCTTCTACTTTGTCTATCATCATCACGGTATGGTTCATGTTCAAACTCACGTGGAGTTCTTCTCTCTTCATTCCTATACTCGTAATGTTCTCTTCTCATTGAAACTGATGATTCCCTTCTTCCTCGATCAGATTGTGGCGACACCCTCCTCGCTTCCGTAACCGATGGCGAAACTCTGTTTCCTCCATGGTTTGAGATTGGCGACCTCCTTCTTTGACCCTGATTCATGTCCATCATCAATTTCTCTAATCTCCCAATACCTTCATCCAACTTCTCATTGAATTTGTTACTAATGCGTTGTTCCATTTGTTCGGCATCCTCTCGCTTATACAAATCTTCAACATTCTGATGACGATTAGCTCTTCTCGGTGGCATTGTCAAATGAAACAAACTTTAACTCTCGGCTTGAACAAATCTGAATGAACAAATGATGCACGGCTTCTAATAGCTCTCGGCTCTAAACTTCAAACCTCTTCGATAAGAATTGGCTCCAAGACTCGGCTTAGCTATGATTGGCTAAGTCTAGCTCCGATACCAAATGATGCAGCAGCGGATAACTGAAATGGATAAATCTGTGAAAGTAGCAATCGATGGAATGGAAAATACTGAATGGCCCAAATTCGTTGATCCGAAGATACCGAATTCTAGCTATCTTCGTCACGTTGATCGCGCACGATACCGTGAAAGAAGATCTGCAATTCTTCAGACGTTGATCAAGCGCACTTGATACCGTGAATTGGCTTCTACGATCGTTGATCCGAGCGCACTCGAATGCCGAAAGAGGAGATAGGAGATTACACTCAACTACCAATTTAATGAAATCACAAAGCTAACAAACAAAAGTTTTTATTCAAATCAACTAACTTTACAAATGACTCAACCCCGCTATTTATAGAGTTTTACAACACACACAACTCAACATTTTACAACACTTAGGTCGGCAACGACCTAACACAACCAGCGACCTACGACCTAAGACAGACGCGACCTAACATTACAACATCAAGCGACTTATCATATGTACAACACAAGACATATTACAACATGACAACATAACAAATACAACATACAAACGACATCAGGAATACAACATAACAAAGAGTACAACAACTTATATAAAACATGACTCAAGACAGCAGCGACTTAAGGAATAGTCTCTGGAAATCTTCATGCGACCTACCACTTTAGCGGCTTAAAAATGGATGGCAGCGACCTATTCTTCATTGCAGTATAAGGTCGAACGACCTAAGGCCTCACGACCTATAGTGAGCGACCTAAAGTGAGTGGCATGTGATTTAGGTCATTCGCGACCTAACAGAGTGGCCTGTGAGATAGGTCGTTCGCGACCTAAAAAAGTGGTATATGAGTTAGGTCGTTCGCGACCTAAAAAAGTGGTATATGAGTTAGGTCGTTCGCGACCTAACAGAGTGGCATGTGAGATAGGTCGTTCGCGACCTAAAAGAGTGGTATGTGAGTTAGGTCGTTTGCGCCCTTCTTCAGTGACCTTGGACTTAGGTCGTACACGACCTAATGTTGCTTCATTTTGCACTGCATGCTTAGGTCACTCGCGACCTAGAACGTTGTTAGCTCGCATTACATCTTCGAAGTTAGGTCGCAACTCCTTATCACGCGACCAGTTAGGTCGTTCTCGACTTACGAATAAGTTAGGTCGCTCGCGACCTATCACTTCACCATTTTGGGCTGCATCATCCTCCCCCTGTTGGAAGAAATTCGTCCTCGAATTTAACAGCTCTTCGTCTTTGATACTCTTATCTTCGTGAAATGGAACTAAGTGTTTGATATAGTAAATATTAGCAATAGGACGATGATCCGGCAAGCTCAACTTACAATCATTTTCACAAATTGTCTTCAAAATTTCCAAACGACCCATTCCTCCGGTATCCAGCTTGTTGTACGTACCAATAAGAAAACGTTCAATCTTCAAGTAGATAGAGTCGTTGCCGCTTTGTGTCTTCACCAAATCCAATACAGAATCCATATTTACGTCCACCCATGATCTAATGTGTATAGGTAATGATATACAAAATCCTGACTTCGTCGCGGTTTCCTTTAAAATTTTACAACTCTGACTCTCCTGATCAAACCTTTCAACCCCTTTTCTGATTAACGGTCCAAAACAAAACATTGTAACCAACGGCATGGCTTGATTACTGTTCACGTGTCTTTCTTCACGCTCATCTTTGATAACTTCTATTTGCCAACTACGATCAGGAGTACATAACTGCCTTCCTTGGAAGAGTGACCCATCAACCAATCCTCTCAACTCTACCGGCTCTGTCGGACACATAAGATTAAGTGGCATATATGGTACAATAGCACTTGACACTTGATTAACATGATGCACATTCCCCCGTAGCAGTAATTCCTTGGTCAACTCTGAAGGAATTACATCTTCACATTTATTCACCATTGACTTAACCTCCTCAGGAGTCTCGAGATCTCTACTGATTTCGTTCCCATTCAACATAAACTCCTCCGCTCTATCCTCCACTTCTTTAACAAACTCTTATGTAGATAATAGACTAATCGAATCCACCTCCTTCACCAACAAATTACCCTCTTCATCTCCGGACTTATTTTCTTCGTTCTCATCCAACTTTGCTAATTGTGAATTTTCAACCTCATGTTTATCGGATTTCGTTGGTTGAAAATCAACAACTTTATCTCCATCAAACTTGAGTGATTGAAAACAATCGACTTCATCTTCCACATCAACAAATTCCTTTAAAGACAACAAAGTCTTTAGCTCCTCGATTCCCTCCAATTTGTTTTCACTCATTTGACGCCTTTTAGGAACCAAAACAATTCGTGTATCTTCGAACATAAAACTGTAACTGTTTGTGCGACCATCTTGTTGCACATCTCTATCGTACTGCCTTGGTCTTCCCAACAACAGATGGCATACGTCCATGTCAACCACATCACACCAAATTGCGTCTTTGTATTTCTTCCCAATGGAAAAATTAACACAAGCTCTTAGATTAACCTTCACTTCCCCTCCTTTCCTCAACCAAGCTAATTTGTAGGGGTGTGGATGCTTTTCTGTTTTCAATGACAACTTCTTTACAGCTTCCGAAGAAATGATATTATCACAGCTTCCTGCATCGATGATAAATTTACAAACCCTTCCCAAGATTGTGCACGTTGACTGGAAAATGTTACTCCTCAACCAACTTGAGTCATCCTCTTGCTTTGGGGTCAAACACGATCTTCTCATCAACAAACTACAACCCTCATCTCCAGACAATAATTCTTCTTCTTCCACAGATATTGAATTGACACACTCTTCCTCTGCATCTTCATTCTCAATCCCCGCAATCATTGCCCGCTTCTTTGGCTTTGTACATTCATAGCTTTTATGGCCAAACTCTTGACAATTAAAACATTTGAGATTACTATTGGCCTTTGCTTTGCTGGCTTCATTCACAATCGGTTTACTGATGACTTTGGAAACATCCACACTGTTACTAACATCTTTGTTCTGGTTGTTGGAATTCGTAAACACACCACCTCCTTTCCTCCCTTGTTTCTCCCAAGCAAGTGATTTCTGATGTGCTTCAGCAACAGATCTGGGATCAAACATATTAACCATGTCTTTAATCTGTGTTCGCAACCCTCCAACATACCTAGCTGTTAGCTGTTCCTCTACTTCCATAATATCATTCCTCGCAATCAATTGGTAAAAATCATCTGCATACTCATTCACTGATCTCGCCCCTTGTCTTTGGTTCTGCAAATGTTGATACATAAGAGATTGATAATTGTGCGGCAAGAAAGTAGCTTTCATTAACTTCTTCATCTTATCCCATGTGACAATCTTTGACTTCCCCATACTCTCCCGTGTAAGTTTTGTTTGTTGCCACCATGTCATAGCTCTCCCTCTTAATCTCGTAGCAACTAACTTCACTCTTCGATCCGCGGGAACTTCTTTGAAGTTAAAAATTTCCCCAACATTTGAAACCCAATCCAGAAATTCCTCCGTTACCATTCCTCCCTTGAATTCTGGAATTTCAGTTTTCATCCCTGACTCCCATCGGCGATCATCTTCTACAACTCGATATGCATTCCGCCCTTGGTCTCGATCTCGCGAATGAACACTACATCTACCACCATCTTCATCAAAAACAGATGTACTTCGATAACGATCTCGACCTTCCACATTTCTATGACCTTGCATATCTCTTCTACTTTGTCTATCATCATCACGGTATGGTTCATGTTCAAACTCACGTGGAGTTCTTCTCTCTTCATTCCTATACTCGTAATGTGATCTTCTTATTGAAACTGATGATTCTTTTCTTCCTCGATCAGATTGTGGCGACACCCTCCTCGCTTCCGTAACCGATGGCGAAACTCTGTTTCCTCCATGGTTCGAGATTGGCGACCTCCTTCTTTGACCCTGATTCATGTCCATCATCAATTTCTCTAATCTCCCAATACCTTCATCCAACTTCTCATTGAATTTGTTACTAATGCGTTGTTCCATTTGTTCGTCATCCTCTCGCTTATACAAATCTTCAACATTCTGATGACGATTAGCTCTTCTCGGTGGCATTGTCAAATGAAACAAACTTTAACTCTCGGCTTGAACAAATCTGAATGAACAAATGATGCATGGCTTCTAATAGCTCTCGGCTCTAAACTTTAAACCTCTTCGATAAGAATTGGCTCCAAGACTCGGCTTAGCTATGATTGGCTAAGTCTAGCTCCGATACCAAATGATGCAGCAGCGGATAACTGAAATGGATAAATCTGTGAAAGTAGCAATCGATGGAATGGAAAATACTGAATGGCCCAAATTCGTTGATCCGAAGATACCGAATTCTAGCTATCTTCGTCACGTTGATCGCGCATGATACCGTGAAAGAAGATCTGCAATTCTTCAGACGTTGATCAAGCGCACTTGATACCGTGAATTGGCTTCTACGATCGTTGATCCGAGCGCACTCGAATGCCGAAAGAGGAGATAGGAGATTACACTCAACTACCAATTTAATGAAAGCACAAAGCTAACAAACAAAAGTTTTTATTCAAATCAACTAACTTTACAAATGACTCAACCCCGCTATTTATAGAGTTTTACAACACACACAACTCAACATTTTACAACACTTAGGTCGGCAACGACCTAACACAACCAGCGACCTACGACCTAAGACAGACGCGACCTAACATTACAACAGCAAGTGACTTATCATATGTACAACACAAGACATATTACAACATGACAACATAACAAATACAACATACAAACGACATCAGGAATACAACATAACAAAGAGTACAACAACTTATATACAACATGACTCAAGACAGCAGCGACTTAAGGAATAGTCTCTGGAAATCTTCATGCGACCTACCACTTTAGCGGCTTAAAAATGGATGGCAGCGACCTATTCTTCATAGCAGTATAAGGTCGAACGACCTAAGGCCTCGCGACCTATAGTGAGCGACCTAAAGTGAGTGGCATGTGATTTAGGTCGTTCGCGACCTAACAGAGGAGCTTGTGAGATAGGTCGTTCGCGACCTAAAAAAGTGGTATATGAGTTAGGTCGTTCACGACCTAAAAAAGTGGTATATGAGTTAGGTCGTTCGCGACCTAACAGAGTGGCATGTGAGATAGGTCGTTCGCGACCTAAAAGAGTGGTATGTGAGTTAGGTCGTTTGTGCCCTTCTTCAGCGACCTTGGACTTAGGTCGTACACGACCTAATGTTGCTTCATTTTGCACTGCATGCTTAGGTCGCTCGCGACCTAGAACGTTGTTAGCTCGCATTACATCTTCGAAGTTAGGTCGCAACTCCTTATCACGCGACCAGTTAGGTCGTTCTCGACTTACGAATAAGTTAGGTCGCTCGCGACCTATCACTTCACCATTTTGGGCTGCATCATTAGTTTTATGTATTTTTGCACCAAGTATCACATCAGCGATTCCCAGATCTTTCATGTCAAATCTGGCAGAGAGCTTATTTTTTGTAGATTTTATTGTCTCTTTGTTGCTTCCAATTAGTAAATCATCTACATATAGACATACGATGACATATCTCATATTTGTATGTTTATAATAGACGCATTTGTCACATTCGTTTATATGAAATCCATTTAGTATCATATTTTCATCAAATTTTTCATGCCATTGTTTAGGCGCTTGTTTAAGCCCATATGGTGATTTTCTTAATCTACAAACCTACTTTCATTTCCAGTTTTTAGGAAACCTTCAGGTTGTTTCATGTATATTTCTTCTTCTAGTTCACCATTTAAAAATGCTGTCTTTACATCCATTTGATGTACTTCTAAATCAAATGTGGATGCAATTTCTATCAACATTCTTATTGATGTTATTCTAGTTACTGGAGAGTATGTGTCAAAATAGTCCAGGTCTTCTTTTTGTCTGAATCCTCGAACCACAAGTCGAGCTTTATACTTGTCTATTGAACCATCTGATTTCAATTTCTTCTTAAATATTCATTTATTACCTAAGGTTTTGCATCCTTGAGGTAAATCAACTAACCCCCATGTATGATTTGTCATGCATAATGGATTCGATCTCATTGTTAATGGTCTCTTTCCAATAAAAGGGGTCGGTGGAGGACATATCTTGTTTGTATATTAATGGATCGTCTTCTAACATAAATGTGTAGAAGTCTAGTCCAAAGGTTTTTGATGTCCTTGATCTTTTGCTTCTCCTTGGTTCCTCCACTTATTGATTAGCACTGTTTTGCTAATTATTATCAATATTTTGTTCAGTATCCTCAAGAGAATTGAAGGTTTCAGTTTCCCTTGGTCTCATTTAAGTATAATTTTCAGTACCCTGTTTTAAAGGGTATACATGTTCAAAAAATCTAGCATTTCTCAACTCAATGATGGTATTTACGTGAATATCATCAATTTTGGATTTGTGTACCAAAAACCGATAAGCGGCACTGTTTTGTGCATATCCAAGGAATACACAATCAATTATTTTTGGTCCAATTTTGACTTTCTTTTGTTTAGGTACCTCCACTTTCGCAAGACACCCCCACACTTTTAAGTATTTGTAGGATGGTGGTCTATTTTTCCAAAGTTCGTGGGTAGATTTAGATGTTTTCTTTCGTGGTATCTTATTCAAAATACGATTTGTAGAAAGAATATATTCTCCCCAGAAGTTATTTAGCAAGCCAGAACTAATTAGTAAGACATTCATCATTTCTTTTAGAGTTCTATTTTTTCGTTCAGCTATACAGTTGGATTGCGGTGAATACGGGGCTATAGTTTGGTGTATAATACCATGCTCGGTGCAGAATTCCTTAAAGGGAAATTCATATTCTCCTCCTCTATCACTTCTTAACGCTTTTATTTTCCTGTTGAGTTGATTTTCAACTTCTGCTTTATACTGTTTAAACATGTCAAATGCCTCGTCCTTGCTTCTAAGGAGATACACATAACAGTACTTTGTACAATCATCAATGAAGGCAATGAAATACCTTTTTCTACCTCTAGTTTGACATCTTTTTAAGTCACATACATCTGTGTGTATTAGGTCTAGAGGATCAGTTTCTTGTTCAACACAGTGAAATGAGGCTCTTGTCAATTTTTCTTCTGCACAAACTTGACATTTATAGTTGGAATCTATTTTGCATTTTGGTATAAAGTCTAGATTAATCAATTTTTGCAAGGTATCAAAGTTGACATAGCCTAATCTAGAATGCCATATGTTAGAAGGGTCAACAATATAAGCAGAAGATTCAATTTTATTCATATCATTGTTTGGTACAATAGTTGTTACATTTGCTTTAAATAAACCATCACACACATATCCTCTTCCTACATACACTTCATTCTTTGACAACACAAACTTATCAGACATAAAGTGAGTTTGAAGTCATGCTTGCTAAGCAGTGATCCGAAAATCTGGTTCTTGTAGATCTCTAGAACATGATGAACATCTGCCAAATTTTGTTCTTTTGTAGAAGTTATTTTCAGTACAATCTTTCCCTTGCCTTTGACTTTTGATCCGAATGAATTACCCATAAAACGTTGTTCGTCCTCAGTAGCAGTTTTGTAGGTTGTAAACATCCACTTATTTGCACATATGTGTCGCATGGCTCCTGTGTCTACAAACCATTCCTTCGAGTTACCAACAAGGTTGCATTCGAAACTATTGTACATAAGTCCATACCAGACACACCTTTTGAAATATCATCCATGTTTTCTTCTAATTTCTTTTTCTTGGGTGCACGACATTCGGTGGCTTTGTGCCCTTTCTTTCCACAATCATGGCCTGAACCCTAAAATTTCTTTGATTTCTTAGGAGCATGCTCACGTTTCCTTTTGTTGGGTTTCTCTGACTCGACTACATTTGCCTTGGAAATCATGGTATGCGAAGTCTTCTTCTCAGATTTCCTGTTATACTCCTCAATCCTCAATCGAACTACAAGTTCCTCCATTGTCATCTCCTTACGCTTGTGCTTAAGGTAATTTTTGAAATCTTTCCATGATGGAGGAAGCTTTCAAATTGCAGCGGCAAACTGAAAGGATTCGCTTAGAGTCATTCCTTCATCGTGCAGTTAGTGGATGATGACTTATAACTCTTGAATCTAGTTGATAACGGTCTTCGCATCAATCATTTTGAAGTCAAGAAATTTTCCTGCTATGAATTTCTTCATGCCTGCATCTTCGGTTTTGTGATTTTTCTCCAATGTCGTCCAGAGTTCTTTGGAAGTTCGAGCAGTATAGTATACATTGTATAGGCTGTTGTTGAGTCCATTTAATATGTAGTTCTTGCATATGAAGTCAAAATTCTTCCAAACATTGAAGGCTTCAACTTTTGTTGCTTTGGGTTCCAATTCTTCGACTATGGGAGCATCTTCTGAAAGAAACTTTGCAAGGCCCAAAGTCGTTAAATAGAACAACATATTTTGCTGCCACTGTTTAAAGTCCATCCCTGTGAGCTTTTCCGCCCTTTCTCCATGAGACAGCTTCATCGTTGGAACCATAGTTGCAGACTGAGTAGTAATAACAGTATGTGTTGGTGCAGAAGTGTTGCTTTCATGAGACATTGTCGTCTACAAAAACAGCCAACAACTCTAGATATGTTACAAGTACAGAACTATCACAAAATATGTTGTAAATCTGTTATGAATAGAACTGAGCAGTAAACAGATTATGCAACAAGTATAATACCGATTAGATTGTTCGAGTCCAGTGAAAAAATGTTTCCTTGAAACAATATTGCTCCCTCTACGGCGCTTAAGGATAGCGAGCAATTGTTTTCCAAGATGAAACGGACATGTCTTTGTGATGCTGCGCAATAATCACAGAGTAACGAAGAACTCAAGAGAATTAATATAAGAACAGTGTTTTGTAGGAGAGGAAGACATTTAGAAAAAACTTAGTGATTTTTCTTGTTTTCCTTCAGTCTATATATAGGCACGGGGAGGTGCCTATTTGGTAATAGGTGCATGTTCGAACGGTTGCGACAGTTGGAAAGGTTGCGACCATTTACCAAGCGGTGCGACCGTTTCAGTTTGAATGGACAAAATAAAAAACTGTTCGGTCTAAACAGCCAAGCCAACTGCAAAGTGCTAAGTGCCTCTAATACGCCTCAAATGCCCATTCACATGCACCGTAGGTGCGGGCTCGGCGCGGACACGGGCGTGGGCGTGCGGGATCTTGCGTTGCACCACCCGTCAAGATGGCTATCTTTTCTTTGTCTCATAGTAAATATAATAGTATCCACATCTTAGTATATAGCATAAAATGTATATTTTATTCTAAGATGTGGGACTATTCATTTCCCACGGCATTTAATGCCTTCACATTTTCTAATGAAATGCTCATTCATTTCTAACAATACAAAGCCCAAACTAAGGCAAGATACTAATTTATAGGACATGAGTTTAGAAGGAAGTCATTGTGGAATCTATCTAATATCGATTTATGCAAACACGGGGAACTTAAGAATAACAAATCATAAATACAATGTTAATATCAATAAAAAATAGGGACAGTTTGGATAAAGTCCCTATTAAGTTTCAAAATACACCAAACATCCTTGTCAAAAAAAGTATGTAAATTAGGTCTCTAGAATTAAGTTACTGAATAATTGCATACATTTATGCAATTATTCAGTGAATAAGTGCAGTCATTTATGTAATTATATCCAAAAATTGCAGACATTCCGACAATTACTCACTGAAAAATTGCGGAAATTTCCGCAATTATTCACTGAATAATTATAGACATTTATTGCAATTTTTGGATATAATTGCATAAATGTCTACAATTATTCACTGAATAATTGCATAAATGTATGCAATTATTCAATAACTTAATTTTAGGAACCTAATTTACAATCTTATTTTGGGGAGGAGTTTTCGTGTATTAAGTTTGATTTTAAGGACCCGAGCCTAATATTCACTAAAAAAATATCTATGGTGAAAATCACAGGGTCTTAAGTGAGAAAAAACCCGGCCTTAGCCTGGGAAAAACAGAGGAGATGAAAAGCGTTTGCAGATATCCTTCTCATCCACAACGTTGCTTCTTTGAGTAGAAGTTAAATCAAGTCTGACCATCCACAAGTGCAGTGTGCAGTGCATGATCTTAACTAGTAGCGTTAGAGAGTTATCTCACTTATTTTAATTTTACATTTTAACTAAAAAGAAGAAGCTAGTTAGATTTTAAGAAAAAATATGGAAAAGCGGCTTTTGCGCAATTTTGCTAATCTAAAATGTATGCACTGCCATAACAGTAATCTCATCCATTCTCATTGACCTATGCTTATACCATTTGGTGCAAATTTATGTGTCATCCATGCGACCAATCCCCATATTTTGTATGCAACTATAATTGCAAATCTATTTACAAATCTAATTGCACTTTTATTTCTGGAACGATAGTTTACCTATAGTAAGAGTACTCACTTTACCATACAAATATATACGCACATCCTTACATCATTTACACCGAGGTAAAATTCACATCAAGTATGAGATAAAAATCAAATTAATCAAACAATCTAATGAAATAATAATGGAATAGAAGACATATCTGCAGCTATGAGATTCAGGCAACAGTGAAGTTGCACGACGGAGCTTGTGAAGAGAAGAATTAGACGTGAAAGGAGACCATGGATTCTACGACATGTATGGAAAGGAAGCAGGAGGTGGTGAAGGTAGGGTCGGATGGGTTGTAGGAGATTCCGATAAAGATCGGATGGGTATGATTCTACACTGTTTATCTATTGGATTCAGGCTTGGAGTAGTAGTGGGGCTATCTATTTCAAAATAAAATTTCTTTAAATTTCCTCGATGCATCATATCGACAATCCCATTTATCTTCTCGTCGGTTTCAGTTCGACGTCTTCTATCAGCCCCACTTTGGCCTTTAGAAGCAGAAGCTGAGCCACACTCCTGTGGTGGCATATTGGAAGTACACTGAAACTAAGGTGGTTCTGACGGTTGCATGTGGAGGCTTTCAGTGGATTATAAAATGTATCATACCCTTAAGTTTGATTGAACGTAGTATTGATAGTTTGTTTCAGAGTAGAATGTTTCGTCTCGATTTGTTAGTCTATAACACCAGGTGTGAACCACCCTGTCCACTTGCAATAGTACCCTCAAATGTAATTTGCGTGGACTTTAAATTGGAAATCATTTCTCTGATGTACTTCATTATAGTGGAGCTAAATTCTTGAATAGATGAAAAAAGTGGAACAAAAATTACTACAAAAACTCGTAAATAAAAACTTAAAATACGATACAAAAATTAACTTCACACGATCGATCTACCATTGCTCGCTAATCAGATTTCATCCAGAGTCCATTTGGTTACACAGGTTTTGCCATTGTGACGATTGATTCTTGAGTCCTTCATATTTGTAGCGAACTTGCTCATCGGTTATTGGTACTTCCTGAGGAAGAGTCAACAAAACTTCTTTAAGCGATGTTGCTATTTTCTTGGCGATGCTTTTTTTGTTCGGTTTAGTTGCTCGGTAAACATAGAACATGCAACGTATGAATTCAATTGTGGCTCCATCGGATAAATTTTAAGACTTTTACAAGCGGTTCTCTGCAACATTCTACCCAAATATGAAAAAATAATTCTAGAAAATTCATACAAAATATAGAACTTAAAGGCAAATGAGATAAATACAAATATAACAAAAGTTACCACAAAACTTAATTGGTTAAGTGAATTTTGTTTTGGAATTTTCTGATTTTTTGCATAGTTACGATGAGAGAGAAGAAGTGAGGGTATTTTACCATTTTTAGTTTTATCGTTGAAAATCTATCATTGGCGTACGATGCTTTTTACCGGCCCTATGCGTCTAATGCAAACGGTTCTCATGAATGGAGCATTTTAGTGGGACTCTGACATGTCGTTTGTGACGCCAACTTATACAGGGCAAAATTCAACTGCAAATGGACCACTAATGCACATAGCTTTTTAAGAAAAAATTATGGATCCGTTTGCATTCTTTTGGAGGCCAGTTCTTGTCGAGTACGACGTGTGTGACGCATCATTGGTATGACCCACATATTTACTCCGTTCAAACGATCCATTGCAGAAGAGTTGTTTGCGTCAGACTTGTCGAACGCGTTTTGCACTTCTAAAGCCAACTGTTCGTTAGCCAACGATTCACCGCTTAATCCCCTAATTTATTCCTTTCTCCTCTTCATTTCTTCACCAACTTCTCTTTCTAAACCCCAAATCGAGGAATTCAAACATTCATAACGCCTAAAAGATCATCTATTTGAGGTTACCAATTACATAAACTTATTATTATTTTTTATGTTTTTACTTAGAATAGAAACCCTCGACGAGGGAAATCAACGACAAGTGTCCATTTATCGTAAAAATGCTCAAATTGATCTGAATTAGCAGTCAAAGCTGGCAGCAACGAAACCCTATATGTGTAAATTGGGGGATTTTGATTTAACTACTATTTGATGCAATTGAAGGTGCAAATTTGTAGTGCTTGATGAGAGGAACTCAGATCTGGTTTCGATATCGAGAATGGGGCAACGATGTGACCAAAATTTGACTTTGAAGATGAGTTGGTCGCAACTTTGACCAGCGATCGTTTGAAATTGAAGCACCTAGGTGAGTCGGCGGCGGCCCTGTTGGGTAAAGCAGCTATGTAGCTTTCAGATGTAAGTGGTTTCGTGGCAGACAGAGCTTCGAGGCGGTGGAAAAATCATGGTCAAAAATGGTCAGATGTGACTTCCGCTATTGACTAGAGCCGGTAAACTTTGATTTGTCCATGTAATGTTTATATTGGCAAATTAACGCTGAAACTTCTAACCTCCATAAAATTTGCATACGAACATCGATTCACGCGTGGTTTCTTCTGCTGGACTCGTATTGGAATTCCAGATGATATACACTAGGTTTGCTGAGTTTGGAGACTGTTGGAAAAAACATGTTAGTACGGTTTATTTATTTAATTAATTAAAATTTTAAAATATTAAATGCATATCCATCGACAAAAAATTATTATTAGTGATGTATATTTTTATATATTGATAATTGTTTAGTTATTGTGAATATTTGGATATGTTGTACCTGGAGTTGATTGTTTATTGTTGATTGTTGTATTATTGGATTTTTTTAATTGTAATCAACTATAGATTTAAGATATAGATGTAGTTAATTGAAATAAAACAGGTGAAATGGTGTAGTAAAAGGAAATTAGATAAACAAATAATAAACAAGATTATTTATAGTTTTTGTGTGATGTTTGTAAATAATAGTGGTTAAAAGAAATAAAAATAAAATTTACGGAATAGATTTAATAAGGATATCATTTATGGATTTTTGGGAAATTCATAAATAATAATGAAAATATGTTTCAAACTAAATTTGAAATGTTTATTATTATTTTTTAATAAAATGAGATTTTATAAATAATCATAATATGATTTTTTTTGAAAACTACTATGTCTGAGATTATATACGATGTTTGAGGAGATTTGAAGTAATGAGATTACAATAAATTATTTTAAGGTATATTATCAATTTGGGAGCATTATTATTATTTTTGAGGTAAATAAAAGGTGCTTTTATAAAGAACAATAATAAAATAATTTCATACTTAAGAGAAGATGATGGTTCGTGAATACGATGTTTTGGATGGATGTAATAGGTGATTAATGATAGATTTTATCTATTACATATGTTGTTTTATGATGATAAGATCGCATTTGAATGTGTGTTTGATATTTTTCCTTTATTATTACGTGGTGTGTAGTTCACTATGGTTTGATTGTGCTGATGTTTATGTTACCGATATTGGTTTAGAACACATTTCATCGATTTACACTTGCATTGATGGTGTATTAAACAACAATAATTGACAATTAGTATATATGTGAATATATATGTTATGATTACTTGATTTGATGTTTGGGGATTGACATTGTGTGTTGTCAAATGTTTGTAACGTTTAATGACTAAGTATGCTTTTGTTGTTTTTATCCCATATTTTGTAGAGTTAGAGGATGCCCTAGGGGCAAGTATATAATTTGTTATATCTATCTAACTTGATAATCAACCATGTTCAAAGCATATCCAAATCTTTTTATTATATACTCTATATAATAAGTAATATTAATTAATTAATTTAATTAAAAATATATTTAAAAAAATCTATAAATAATATGGTTTGTGATAGTAGTTATAAGGTGTTTTAAGCATTTATCGTAAAAATAATAATTGATATACCAAAGACAAAACAAAAATAATAACTGATAAAAAAATAAGATAAATATCGCTTTCATATATTTCCGCTGCACAAGGATCGGCCCTCGCTAAACTTTCTCCTTGCAAAATTTTTCATACGTGTCTTTCGTTGCAAGAACGCACCATAAACAACACATTGTTCTTGTACACCAATTATCATATAGTTCCAAACAGATAGGCCAAACTTGGGACAATTTAGTTGTCTTCTCACCGCTATATCAAAATTTGAAAAGACGTAACAGTGGTGTGATTTTATAAAAGTTGATAGGAGAACTAATCCTTTGTCTACGAATTTTCCTCTTGATATAACGTGATAGATTAGTAGTACATGACACATCACCAAACTGTAATGGCCATCACAGTGCTTGATTATTCTTCTTTATCCTGATTATTGAATGAACCAACCGCCTCTGCTAAAGGAGCAAATGATGTTCTCTTTCCAAGTACAAAAAGTTATGTATAGTTTGAGATATCTTTCTTTCAAGTTAACCCTATACAAGTTAAGGCCCCGTTTGGTTTGTCGTTTTTAGTTTTGTGTTTTCGTCAATACAAAAGCTCGTCCGTTGTATGTATTATTGAAAAACAAACAATTTTGAAAAATGAAATTAACATGTAAAATAGAAAACAAGTTTATTTTGTTTTTCGTGTTTCGAGAGAAAACAAAAGCACGGAAACAATCCAACTCCTTCGGTGTCCGTTGGTGGTCGCAATGACTAAAAATTATAAATCTTCTTTTCTTATTTCTTGCTATTTTTTAGTGCAAGTTGAAAACACAAAACTCAAAATACAAAATGAAACCAAACGGGCCCTTTCTCAATCATTAACGTAGACCGTGCGCGTACGTACATGGGTATATTTCAAATCACATGGGTATATTGCAAATCAGACATCCAAATCTTCTTATATGATTGTTATTATACCCATCCTCGTATCTTGCATAATCTCGCAGCAAGCGAAGAATAAAAACGTTCACAACCACCGATATATCATATATCTACCGTGATATACGGTCGTTACAAAAAAATCTAAAAATTATAACTTATTTTTTATTGATTAATACCAATGTCAAATTATTACCATATTTCTTGTTTTGCTCACCTACAATTTAATATGTCGATTTCTATTTTTTTATTATTTTATAAGTATTGTTTGTATATGTCCTAAGAGCATATGTTAAAAAATGAATATTACACATCAAAGAATAAAAAACATTATTTTAAAAATACCTATTTTGTCCTTCACCATAAGGTGGAAGGCTAATTCTATTTATACATCATATATTACTTTACTTACACCATAAAATTATAAATAAAATTTTAGATCAAAATGTCCTTAAAAGGAGAATCAATATTTAAAAATGAAAATGATATACAATTCCTCTTTGTCTGCATCGTGTATAGTCAATATAATTTCTTTATAAAGTAACTAAAATTACTATACATCATCGATTGAATTCAATCCAAATTTCTTTCCCGTACTTAAGCATATTTATACCGTTTCAAGCTCTATTTATGCGCAGTCAATTTTAACATTTTCACTTTAATTAAATATATAAATTAAATTTTAAAATTAACTCTTAAAATTAATACGATTCAAAGTATTAAATTCTTCGATCTTTAATTTAAATCAAATCAACTTTAAATTTAGTTAGCATTAAAATTTAAATAGTTTAACATTTTAATTCTCAAAAATTAAATTCAAATTTCTGTATAAATAACTAAATATTCTAAATTCCATTTAAAGTATATGAATTTGAAATTTGCAAAAGTCAATTCGGGAAATTTTGAAATTAAAGTTCCGTAATTTGATTCATGCATGAGGGAGAGATAGAAAAATGAGATAAATGTTTTGTTTTATTCCAAATGAGAATAGCTTTGTAATATTTATGGCGTACACTAAACAAAACGTTCACCACAAGGATATTTCTGTTTAGCGTCGGCCTATAGCCGACTACGGCCGACTCCGGCCTTCGCTAAAGGTCGACGCTAAACAGGTCGTCGCCAAGTGAAATGGCGACGGCAAAAGCGACGGCTACGTCCCCTAATTTAGCGTCGGCTAGCCGACTCCGGCCGACGCTAAATATAGTCCACGTGTAAAAAAACTGGGTGACCAATAGGCCGACCCTAGCCGACTCTAATCTGGGTAAATTTTTTCTGTATTTCCAACACCCCTTTCTCCCATCCATCCACACAATCATATATATTCCATAAATATACTACACCAAACAACAATATACATCAAAAATATGTCCAACTAAGAACCACAAAACATCAATATACATCTCCAAACGTCCATACATCTCCAAACGTTCATCATCACAAATATTCATAATATTTACAAAATTCAACCAAATGTTCATCAAAAAACATATATAAAAACATGCTACCACTCACCCCAACCATCATCAGCGCCAGATCCCTGTGATGACGGCATATTCGTCCCGTGCTCTGCTAAGTAAGCAGCAATCGCCTCGTCTAGTTTCTGCTTCAATCCAGTCTTCCTCCAATCGTTCAACTCGGTGACTTGTGCTTGAAGGGCTGCTATTGTTTCTTCAGCTTGTTGCTTATTGTAAGCGGCTTGCGTCGCGGCCTGTATATTAATAAATTCATAGTTATAGTTTATAAGTAATATTCAATAAAATTTATAAACTGGTTAATGAGTTAATTAAATTCAATAAATATTACCGCTTGATTGCCATATCCATACTGTCTATTTCTGGTCGGCGGGTCGGTAATACGAGCGAATATCATGTCTGTCTCCTCAACGGTCAACTGCTCCCTGCCAGACTCTACAAGCACGCGAGCAATCTCCTGATCGCATTTGTCCTGTGTTTAGAAATATAATTTTGAGAAGATGAATATTCAATTTAATGTACTATTAAATAAGAGGAAAAATTTATAGTCTTTACCCGGATATTCGCTGATTTGGCGTCTGACCATTCATACGTTACGTTGCCATGTTCATCTGTATGCTCGACGGCGTGTGTTCGGGTGAAGACGTCCAAATGAGACGGTGGAACACCACCTCTCTCCTTCGTCTGAAATTAAATATGATTAAAGAATGTATATAAGTAAATTACAAATAACAATTTTTATATTTACCATTTCTTCTCTATATTGCTGAAAAGACTTGGATCCACCGTGGTGTGTTGCAGGATTCCTAAGCCTGTTTGCGGAGTTCCTCGATGCTACCGCCTGTATAATTTAACTATTATATAAATATTTAAACGAATTATAATTACAGACATATGAAAGTAGAAAATTTACCTTCGCGTCTTCGCTTTCGCAATATTACAGAAACCGCGCATACAGATTTTCACTCATCCAGTTTGGCTTTTTACCAGCCTCTTTTATCTTGGAGAGCGTACCTCTATAGTTTTTCCTCATCTTCCTCTCACGGTGCGTCCTGAACGTCCCGAGATCTTCGGGATCCACAATAAAGGACGCCTGCACGTTGAAATTTAAATGAATTATATAAATTGCATATTAATTTTCAAAGATCAAATATGTCAATCTCAAATTAATTAGAATTTTATACTTACCTGGAGGTCAGCCCATTTGGCATCTCTGATATAAAGTGGGATACTATCCCAGTGCTCCCACAAGTCTGTCATCCTACTACGGTAGCTGTTTCGAGACACAGCTAGAATGGGCTCGGATGGCTGTAAATCAAAACCCCTGAATACATTTTGATATTGTCAGTTACTAAATCATAAATATACTAGTAGCATGCACTAAATAATATAATGAAGTTGCAGTAAATTAAATACTTACCCTCCATCGGTCTTCGACACTAGGTATGCTCTCTGGCGATGATCGGCCCTACCACTATTACCCTCGCCATGATCATGGCCTCATGAACCTTGGGACCGCCTGCTGTGTAACATAATATCTGCTAGAAACAAGCATATATATATATATATATCATTTCATATCATGAAAAAACATATATCATTTTATAATTAGAAAACATGCCTGATTAATAATCACATACACCTAGCTCATAGCAGAATAATAAAAGAATAATACAACAAATGATACGAATTTTCATTACATTAACATAGGTTCTAGAATTGACATAATACAACAAACGATACAAATTTCCATCTTATATACCTTACATCATCACTAATTAATAATCAATCTTCGTCGTTTTCTGATTCTGACTCGGTCTCGCACTCTATATCGTCATTTCCCTCTAAAGTCTCAAATGCTTCTATTAGAATATTTGATTCATCGTTCAAAGGTCCTATATCAGCATGATCAACAGTTATTATTAATTCATTATTTGGCTCAAGATCTGCTTGATAAGCTACTTCGTCTGGAATATTATTTCCATCAAGTGTAAATCTTGCCTTTGTTTTAAAAACAGCTGACCAGTCTGCTTTATCTTGTTTTAGTGATGGATAGGGAGCAAAATAAACCTGTAATGCTTGTTCGGCTAACACGAAAGGATCATACTTTGAGTAACGTGAGTTATGGTTTATTTCAATAAGTTTATAGTCTTTGTGCACGTTGATACCAGAGCCCGGAACATTGCTAAACCAACTGCATCTGAATAAAAATATTTTTTCTGCAGATTGGACAGAATACGTCAGTTCCAAAACCTGTGTTAAGATGCCGTAAAAATCTTTTATATGTTCATCTGGATCATCAGTCCCTTTGACAAATACACCGCTGTTATAAGTCATTTTTTCAGCACTGTATTCCTTGGTGTTGAATTTAAATCCATTCACGAAGAATATTGGATAAGCGTTGACATTTCTTTTTGGTCCTATCGCAAGACGTTTCAATCCTTCATCACCGACACAATTTCTTTGATCATAAACGTATTTCGTAAACCAGTTAGCAAATTCTTTGCTGAGATCGCCAAGTGGATGTTCTGATTCGTAAATACTGCAAATAAATGTATACGTATATTAAGTGCAAATTCAATTTAAATTGGGTAACTCGTAAATAATGCAAATATGTACTATTATAGAGAATTATCATTCAATATTTACCTAATAAATGGTGCAACTTCAGCACAATTAAGAAGAACGTATGTGTGTGCTATATGGTAATCTCTATCGTCTAACCATATTTCCACACATTTTCCAGCAGCTCGGCCATTCTATCTAAAAATAGAAAACATTGATTCAGAACAATCTTGTTGAACGGCTTCATCATTACGTGAAACA
The DNA here is from genome assembly GCA_030737815.1 of Allium fistulosum. Classification (NCBI taxonomy): domain Eukaryota; kingdom Viridiplantae; phylum Streptophyta; class Magnoliopsida; order Asparagales; family Amaryllidaceae; genus Allium; species Allium fistulosum. The sequence continues at coordinate 246,897,019 of CM060902.1, forward strand.
CTTGCAAATGATAAGTTCACATGGTCACTGAAATAGTGAGAGAAAAAGAATGAAGCTTCTTCTTCGATATATGATTTGCAAATCAAACCTTCAACTCGTGCTTTTTGTCTAACTTTTTTTTTGAGATGATTCAAGTACCTATTACAAAATTTATTCGATTAAAATTTACTTACATCAAATTCAAATTTGAATTATTATTTCAAATATTCATAATTACCTCTCGAATGGATACATCCATCCATATTGTACAGGACCTCGAAGAAGTGCTTTATATGGAAGATGAACAGGTAAATGCTCCATTACATTAAATAATCCTGGAGGAAATATTTTCTCAAGTTTGCAGAGCAGTATAGGGATGTCATTTTCAAGTTTACGAATACGCTCAACGTTTAACGTGGTCGAACAAAGCTCTTTATAAAACAGACTTAATTATGTTATAGCACTCCACACTTTTACGGGCAATAGTTCTTTGAAAACAACGAGTAAGAAATTTTCCATCATGACATGGCAATCTTGACTTTTCATCCCACTCAATTTATTGTTTTTTAAGTCAACACATCTACGGAGATTTGAAGAAATCCCATCAGGACATCTCATCCCTTCAATCCACTTCAACACAAGTTTTACTTGATTGCTGTCTAGCTCATAGCATGCTTTGTGTTTTTTACTGTCATTAGGGTTTATATGAAGTTCGAGACGTTTACAATATTGTTCTATATCACGTCTTGAATTGAGATCGTCTTTAGTTTTACCCTTGACATTCAAAACTGTATTAAACACATTATCAAACAAGTTTTTCTCATTGTGCATCACATCAATATTATGTCGTAGTAAGAGATGCTTCCAATAAGGTAACTCCCAAAATATACTTTGTTTGCACCAATTATGCCAGTTCGATTTACCTGGAATTTCAGTCTGTACTCTAGTTTCATGTATCTTCGGATATTCTTTAACTAGTTCATAATTCTTCACCTGATAAAGTCGTTGGTCGTTGTTTGTTCTCTGCTCTATTTACTACAAAGTTTTTCTTATCTCTTCTAAAAGTATGATTACCATGGAGAAAACATCGATGACAATCAAACCATGAAATTTTCCTTCCATGTGGTAATGAAAATGCCCGTGTATCTTCCATGCAGTAAGGACAAGCCAGACGACCGGCCGTACTCCAGCCTGAAAGCATTGCGTAAGCTGGAAAATCACCAATAGTCCATAACAAAGATGCAAACATACGAAAATTCTTTTTTTTCGACACGTCATATGTATCCACCCCTTCATACCATAATGTTTTCAACTCTTCGATCAATGGCTGTAGATAAACATCGATTCCTTGTGTCGGATCATCAGGACCAGGGACGACAATCGTAAGAAACATATATGGAGTTTTCATACACATCCACGGAGGTAAATTATAAGGTGTAACGATAATAGGCCAAGACGAATATTTACTACCAAATTGAGAGAATGGTGAAAATCCATCTGTACATAAACCAAGTCTCACATTACGACTCTCTGCGGCAAACGCAGGATAAGTCTTATCGAAATGTTTCCATGCTTCTCCGTCCGATGGATGTATCAAAGTCCCCTCTTCTTGCGTTCTCACACTGTGCCATCTCATATGTGATGATGTCGCAGACGACGCATATAACCTTTGAAGTCTGGGAGTGATGGGTAAATAATGCATTCTCTTGTATGGAACTTCCTTTCCTTTTTTTTCTTGGTTTGTATCTTTCCTCATTACATATTCTGCATTTCTTAAGATTAATGTCATCTTTCCAATACAACATACAACCTTTTATACATGTATCTATCTTCTGGTAGGGCAAACCGAAAGCAGACATTAGTTTTTTCACTTTATAATGACTATCACACATCAGAATATTGGGTGGCATATGTCGTTTTGCAGTTTGTACAACTGCTGTAAATCCAGCTTCTGTAAAATTGAATTTTGATTTCATAGTAATGTATTCGGCAGTAACTGACAATTCTGTTCCGCTACTACAACCTTCCCACAATGGTCTTTTCGCAGAATCCAGTAAATCATAAATTCTTTTCACCCCCTCGATCGGTTCTTCTTCGACATTTACATCATTAACTTGAACAGTAGGGAACATTGACCGTGCTGCATCTTCCACCATATCTACTATTGGATTCGTCGTAACATTATTGTTATTCACCTCAACCTCGAGCACTATAGAATTAGATGCACCAATTTTTTCTCCATGACGATCCCAGAAAAAATAGTTTGGCACAAAACCGGATTTACACAAATGTACAATAACTAAATCTGGTACCCGATAATGCAAATGTCGACATTTACGACACATACAACGAATTTGTGTGCCGCCTTCTTCATTATTAGCTTTAGTGAATTTAATAAATTCATGTACACCATCCTTAAAATGTTTTTTGTAGAACCTTTCATTCCTGTTCGACTTTCATACATCCAGGAACGGTCGAGAAGATAGTTGAACATTTTTCCTAATTTAAAAATATATATATATATATATTAGAAATTTCGATAGCATTTCTTTTCTATTCCTATACGCATATATACATTGCATCTGAAGTTTTATGTGATTATTATCGTATTTTCTAATCTACCAAAGCCTTTTGGGACTAAAGGCTTTGTTGTTGTCTTACTTTCGTTTAAATTATTTATATTAACTAGAGATAGACTAAAATACCTACATCCAATTATTCCCAATTCACACTTTCACATTTTCAAATTCACACTTTCACACTTTCAAATTCCCAATTCACACTTTCAAATTCTATATACCTACACCCCAATTATTCCCAATTCACACTTTCAAATTCAACGATTTCATACTAATTAAAAATAACCTAATACACTAAATTAGCAATGCCTACACCCAATTATCATCACAATAATGTACATTTAAACCTAATTAAACAATTTAATTCGAAATTAGGGTTTAGAAAATTACCAAATTCAAGAAGAAGAAGAGATTCCGGCGAGTTCTAGGCGTCTATGGCGACAACGACGGAGGGTGACAGCTGGAGAGGGTCGGAATCGGTGATGGGGAGGAGTAAAAATCTTTTTTTTTTCGATGAGCAAAGAATGTGAGGAAGAAGGGTTCGGCTGAGACCTGTATTCGCGACATGGCGTCGGCTGGCGTTGGCCTGCATTAGCCCGTAGGGCGTCGGCTTGCATCGGCCATACATATTTTTTTTTAAATTCTTTTTTTACAACTATTTCGTTTAAAAAAATAAAAAACACTACTACATTATAAAATAAAATAAAATTGACATTTATGATTATTAATATTCACCCAATGATGGATCGTGATAGGTTAGATTGGTATTTTCGATGATATATGTTCGTGTAATTCGAAAAGTTGTCGTTGTTGAAAATCTAACTCGCACGACCAATCGATGCAACTTTTAGTCGATCCGCTATACAAATTCGATAAAGGTGGTTATATGTAACATTTTAAAGAATTAAAATAATTTTTTAAACCGTTGGGTAATCAATTATGAATTTTTAAATGTATTTGGTATAATAAAATTATATAAAATAAATTATGCGGCGTAAAAATAAACTCTTTGTATCTTATGTCGATCTAAGGTATTTTGGAGATGTTTCCAGAATATGGTTAAAAAATAAACGAATCTGGGGCGTCGATCTTGAATTTCAAATTTATGGCCGTTCGTGGACTTTCGGACAAAAAACCCTTCGTTCGAAGGCCGAACGACCTTCAAACGAGACCAAATTTGAACCAGCGATGCTTTGTAGTGTTTTAATCGAATCCGTACAGTTGGATTCACAAAAAAATCATCGAAATAAAAATATCCCAGAAATATGTCATTTTGTAGGAGTTAGCTATAACACTTACTAACTCCTACAAAATGACATATTTCTGGGATATTTTTATTTCGATGATTTTTTTGTGAATCCAACTGTACGGATTCGATTAAAACACTACAAAGCATCGCTGGTTCAAATTTGGTCTCGTTTGAAGGTCGTTCGGCCTTCGAACGAAGGGTTTTTTTTCCGAAAGTCCACGAACGGCCATAAATTTGAAATTCAAGATCGACGCCCCAGATTCATTTATTTTTTAACCATATTCTGGAAACATCTCCAAAATACCTTAGATCGACATAAGATCCAAAGTATTTATTTTTACGCCGCATAATTTATTTAATATAATTTTATTATACCAAATACATTTAAAAATTCATAATTGATTACCCAATGGTTTAAAAAATTATTTTAATTCTTTAAAATGTTACATATAACCACCTTTATCGAATTTGTATAGCGGATCGACTAAAAGTTGCATCGATTGGTCGTGCGAGTTAGATTTTCAACAACGATAACTTTTCGAATTACACGAACATATATCATCGAAAATACCAATCTAACCTATCACGACCCATCATTGGGTGAATATTAATAATCATAAATGTCAATTTTATTTTTTTGGCCATTTTAGTACTGTTTTTCATTTTTTCAAATGAAATAGGTGTATATAAGAAGTAGATTGAGAAAATAATTAAATAGCCGACGCTAGCCGTCTCTAGCCGTTACAGTCCAACTCCAGCCGATGCGAAGTTACCTAAAATATTTTGCCGTCCCCAGCCGACTCCAAAAAGGAGACGGAGACGACTTTGGCCGACTCCATGCTCCGTCCCCATTTTAAAGTATTCTAGTTGTGGTCGTGTATATGATTTTAAAAAAATTCGATGTATGTATAATAATTTATAGTGTATAAATAGAATCTACCAAGGTGGAATTCATGGGGAAATATTAGTGTAATTTAACAACCTTAACATGTCCTTGTAGGACCGATTTTAATATTTTCTTTATTTTATATATATAAGTTTGCCACATTAGGATTTCAATATACTTTACAATTAATTATGAAACCCTAGATAGAGCCAACCCATATTGATTTAATTGATAATAAACCAGAGTAAAATGATAAAAAATTGCAGAAACCGTACCTGAATCCATCGTTGCTAATTAAAAGAGAAGAAGAATTGGTTTAATCTTTCAAATTGGCACAAACCTTATATCTAATTTTATTTCCATAGATGAGGATATAATTTGGAGACTATATATATATATATATATATGTGTGTGTGTGTGTGCGCGTGTGTATGGATGCACGTAGTAGTTTGATTGATTTTTTCAATTTGACCCATTAACGTATTGAAAAATGCTCTGGTCTTTATGCATTCTTACCATGACAGTTATATATTTTTGCCTTAAATGTTTTATTTCTTTATTTGATCACTTGTAACGCTTGTTTATAATAACAAAACACATTTCATATTTATATATGTGGCATATATATATATATATATATATATATATATATATATATATATATATCTGTGTGTGTGTGCGCGCGCACGCGCGTGTATACATGTGTGTGTTGTGTGTGTGTGTATAATGTATGTATGTATGGATGCACATAATAGTTTGATTGATATTTTCAATTTGACCCTTTAACGTATTGAAAAATGCTCTGGTCTTTATGCATTCTTTCCATGACAGTTACATATTTGTTCCTTAAATGTTTTATTTCTTTATTTGATCACTTTTGTAACACTTGTTCATAATAACAAAACACATTTCATATTTATATGTGTGGCCCGACATGTTGGAGTTTTCCAACAATCTCCCATGTGTCACATATTAACCTTACAAACGTGTGTACCATTTTGAGCTTTAGAATACTTTTCCATTCATAACATAAGGTGTATGAAAAACAATCTTGTTTATTAATAGTGTTGATAAATGATCAAAACGACATCAATTACCTTTATTGTATTTGAACGGACCAATGGTCAGGTATACCAATACAATCATATGACATAGATTAATCGTGGATACAGCACTAAAATTGCATGAAATGTAATCAATACATGTCCCAGTAGCTCATACTTTATTTATATCAAAAACTCTATACTTGAACAACATGAAGTGTAAAATAAACTACATTTCTTTATTTTTGATCAGAAAAGTAAAATACCAAAATATGTTGATAACCAAAACATAGAACAATATCATATGACAATACCAAATACAAACTCCACCTAATTCAAAATATAAATTTCACCAATTTGAGCAAGATGCTCATGAAAGACTATTGGTAGTAATCATTTAGCAAGTGAATCCGCTAAAAAGGTGTTTGTCTAAATATGCCATACGGATTTCAGTATGTTTTGCACTCTCCTTCACAACTAGAAACTTTAAGTCAAACTGTTTGATTTGTTCGAGATCTAGTTGTTGTTGGAAAATAATATCATTACTTATTATCACAACATATCTTTAATGGTCTTTCAGTTTCTTTCTCAATAGTCTGTGGCCTTGTGTCAAAATTTCGCACTTATTTTTCATTGTTAAAAGATCATAACTAATCGTAAATGCTTTTTTCATAGTGAAGGAAATTTTAACTATTTTTATGACACCTTTTTACCTTATAAAGTTCCTACCTCTTATTAAAAGATGCAGCATGAAATGGATCTTTTGCTCTATTGGCATTCAGCAAATTTAGATAATAATACCTTATGATCTCAAGCTGATACGATCTTTTCTATATGATCATGTAATTTCATTTAATTTTTAGTACCTTAAAGGAATCTCATAAAAACCTTGGTTTACTAATTAGTGAACACTTTCATAGTCACTAAGATATTTGCCAAATAAAATAACAATGCATGCAATATCTGGATGGGTACATGTCGTAGCATGAATTAGACTCCCCACGACAAATACATAATGAATCTTTTGCATTTTTTTAGCTTCAAGGATGTTCTTATGCCACTATGTAAGAAAAAATTTGCCTCCTTTACGGAAAAAGGGTGTCAACTGATCTGCATTCTTACATTCAGAAGCATTTTTTTGCACTTATCCTTATGGCACTTTTGTGACAATCCAAATACCTCAACATGAATAATAACAGTGTATTTGAACCCGAATATAAAAAAGCGTCGAGATCTTTCGTTTCAATGAAAGTCGCTATAAAGAAATATCTTAATTTCGTGTAGTATAACTAAATAAATGTTGATAACTAATATATAATAGACATACAAAACCAGAAATAAAAATTATCTACTTAAATTATATACACATACAGAGAGATACACGCATATACATTTGGGACGTTTGGCCTCGAAGACAATTGAGTTGAATACATGATGAAATATGCGGTACCATTGAAGAGAAGCATATTTTGAGCACATAAGTAAATTTGTTATGTTGTTTCATTGACGTCTGAATTAACAAACACTACTTTAATTAACATCCATTTAATGTTCCTCAAGATTAAAATATGCCACACCAAAATAATCGAATCTTTCCACGATTTTCTCAATGTTGTGAGAAGAACATAAAAAAATATTTTCAATTTTCTAACATTTGCCTCTTTCAAATAAGAAGGAACTCACAATCAAATGCCTAATGTCTATAGTTCCAACCTGCAATAAACCCACTTTAGCTAGATACCCCACACAAACATTATAGCTCGAAGGAACACCTTTCCATAATCCAATAATAGTTCTTTCTGGTTTTTTGTGAGGAACCATGTTGAGTGTGAATCAATCTAACAAAGTATTTTTTTCCCATATACAAACTGACTTATGAAGATCAATATATTTGATTTTATATCATTGGTTACATTCAATATAATGTTAACATGATTTATTTTCAAACATACAAACAAATATCAATAAAATTCTTATAAAATAATGAACAAATAATACCAACATGTATTAATGCAACACTCAATTCAATTCACGTCATTCTTCTATCGTGCATGCATAAACTCATAAAGTATGCACTTATACAATATGATATGCCAAACATAGGGCTTTATAATAATGTTCATGTAGTGTGGATAGTCCAGAACACATAAAACATTCTTTCTAGACATATATTTAACACAAACATTTTCAGTTCTTAATATAATTTAATTAAATTTCAGTTCATACATGCATATCAAATTAAATATTTTATGTATGTTTATAAACAATATTATATCCGTCAACTTATATTCGTAAGCCAAATAAGTATTCTTGAAACATGCAATTCTTCTTAGACTCATACATAAGTCAAAATTACCATTTTTCCATATTCAAAGTCATATGAGTATGTTTTTCTACAAATACTAATATCTCATTTCGAAATATCTAAAGGGATACCGAAACAATTGCTCATTCCCTTTGAGTTATATATATTCTTCATAAATATATCTTCTTTACTTTCAATATCCATCATTTAATTTAATTTCAAAGACAAACCCATCTCCTAATTTGCTACTACATAAGTTATGTATACATTGTATCTTTAATATAATGTAATGCACAACTTACTCATTATTTCTTTACTTTCAATAAATTCTTTCATGTCAACAAAGTGATAATGTTTCGAAATCCTTTAGAAATATATTTCATTTTGAATTATGTTTTCAAACATACACACATAGAAAATAAGGATATGTTTAACAGTAAAATGTAATCAAATTTTCAAATATACGCATGCCATTAAGATGATAGTGTTCTTTCTTCTTTTTTGATGAACATTTTCATAACCAGTATATGTTTAAAATATTCATAATTTCTCCATTCTCAAAATCTAACCAAATATTAAGTCTTGATATGTTTTTCATGTCTTTTCTACTATAGAAATTTGTACTCAAATATCTTATTAACTTAACAATAAAATTAGCAATAATAATTTCCCAAAATAAACTTATAATAAATTCAATATTCTAAAAATAACAGAGTATTTACATCTAAAAGTCAACAGATTTATGTTCTTTGCATTACATAAGAATAAATCTAATTCCATAAATTAATAACCATGGTCAAAGAGTCTTATTAGTCAGTTCCAAAAAAATTTCATTATGATATTTGCAGTTCGAATTCATTTTCCATTCAAATATTAGATAAATCATTAAATGATTATAATTGCTTCCAAAAATAAATTACAAATTAATTATATGATTTAATGCTCATAAAATTCTTGATGGAAACATTTAAAGCAAATTAGTATTTTTATCATATTTAAATTTAATGAAATTTTAAAGCTCTATATGCTTATGAGTTGTTTACCCATATTCATGTTTAGAGGTAATGCTCAACTTATATGATAACCTCATTTTAAACATAGTTATTATTTTATTTTCAACTTTTTAATGTATTTAAAATACTTTATATGGATTACTTTGCAAATCTTCCATTTTGGAACTTAAATATTACCGTGAGAAAAATTAATAAATGCTCAAGCAAAAGGATGGTCAACTTTTAAATTTACAACATTATATTTACAAATATTTATGTTTACAAATGCTGTATTAACTCTGTGACGCCCCACCTCTATACTCACGCTAGCCAATGACACTACGGTGTAATGCCGTCGACTAGCATGAAGAATAAGGCTGTTGAGGAGCGACCATCTGTGTAATTGCTTTGTGCGAGTACCGATATGTCAGAAAATATAACTTACATTTCATTTCAAGAGGAAATCCGACATATCAAATACAAACTCAAAGCTACCACACAGTGGCTAAGTGGACTTCGGAAAACAAATATAGAAATAAACATAACACAAATCAGTCACAGATATTCATATCACAAAGGCGGAAACAGATATGAATATAACACATAAAAGTGTACATCAAAATAGTGGTCAAAGAAGATCCACTACAACACAAAAGAATAGATACATGTGCTAGACAAAAGAATAATTATACATCAAGGAGTCTATATCTCAAATGTATAATAACAAAACTACTAATCTAAAGTAGTTAGCCAAAAATCAGATGATAATCCCTGATAGGAAGTCAAGCGGAAGCACCTGTAATGTCTCGGTCTGACCCGAGTATTATTTAAGAAGAAAATAATAAACGGACCAGTCTAGCTATAATTATCATATATAAAATGAGATATAAGGAGAGATATAACAAAAACGTATGATAACAATAATGTCATATAGTGACAAGTATACTTTAAACAACAACAAAATCATACAATATCTCAAGGATCTCAAACCACCAAAAAGAATGTCATATTATTTATTTTATTCACCAAACCACAAATATATTAACAAACATATCATTGTCAATCACGAAAAGAGGTGAAACACAAATTCTAGAAATCATCAACTAGAAATCCAAAAATCACAAAAGGGGAGACCTATCACAAACGGGAGCATGAAAACTCACCAACACGTGTATCACAAATGGGTCACTATCCCATGGTCGCTAACCATAGAGCTGGTGGAACAACGTAGTACAATAACGGTACGCCCGATGAACCTGATACTCAAGTGATTCGAAACAACGACGTAGTACAATAACGGTACGCCCGATGAACCAGATAAACTGAGACAACGACGTAGTACAATAACGGTACGCCCGATGAACCAAAAAGCCGGGACATCGATGTAGTACAATAACGGTACATCCGATGAACCAAAAAGCCGGGACACCAATGTGGTACAATAATGGTACATCCGATGAACCAACCACCATAAAAGAACATGGGTCGCTAGCCTATAAAGGAATGAGACGAAGCTCAATAAAACGAGGTACAGTCCTCTACATGGACAAAGAGACATCGCACATTGCTAGTCTAAACCACAAAATGATCATCATAGATCAATAAAAAGTGTGAATTACACTAAGCTAGTAAATAGATGAGTTTAGATTATGTCCCCAAACCACTGGCTTAACTTAAATATTTACGAACAAATTGTAGATTTCCACTCAAAAGTTGTCACAAGATTTTCAATCGAACAAGTCCAAAAAATAATCGACGAAGTAAATGCAAGCGTTTCATACCACTTGTTTTACTAAGCCGTTTAATTAGATTTCTCACGAATGAGGTAAAGGTTTGTATATACTAATAGATTGGAAAACGGTTTTATAAACGAGCTTTGTATTAAAAATAGGGTTGAAATCATCTTTGTGAAAGAGTTAGAATATTTACTACTAGTATAGAAACTTTTGTATTTTAAAGTGGCAAGTCATAGAAATGATTGTAGAACCAAACAATCACCAAAAATTCACATATGAAGACGTGAATCAATTCCATAAAAATCGATGCCGAATCCATCAAAATGGATATTCTCAAAAATCCCAAAAAGAAGTCATCAAAGTCGATAATAAAAGATAATGACAAATCGGATCAACACGAATCGATCAAAATTGGAAACCCAAGCAAAATAGGAAAATTGGGCTGAGACAAGCAGATCAGTCGACTGAACCAGGTAGTCAGTCGGCTGACCCATGCCTGGAAACTTTCGGTTTCCAGGTCAGTCGACAGACCCAGGTGGTCAGTCGACTGATACGGGGACAGAAATCTTATGTCCCTAGGTTCAGTCGACTGAACACAGATGTCAGTCGACTGATACAGGGACATAATGTTTTCTGCCCCTGGTTCAGTCGACTGACCTACAGATTCAGTCGACTGAACCTACTACCAGAGCAGAATCAGCCTAGCTCCCAAGTGGGGCAAAATTCTTCTAGAACTGATCGATCAAGCAACGGTGACTCGAGATTTATGCCAAGCAACAACCCAGCTTAATAGGCTCTTCGATACACCCCGGTAAAACATGTTCAAACACCCATAAAAGGATTTTTCACAAAATTGGACTTCAAAAACCAAAAATTGGAAAATTCACCAAATCAATCCAAATCAAAAACAAATGAACATGAATAGATGTTAGGAATTCATACCTAACAAGAACGAAAGCTATAGACGTAGATGTGAGTTCAAAAACTCACCTTTAAACCCAAAAACACAAGAGAGAAGCTATAGAGCAAGGCAAGAACAATCACTCTTCAATTTTAACCCAAGATTCTTCAATCTAAGCTCAAAAGAAAAACATTTCCGAAGTTAGGGTTTAGGAAATTTCTGAAATTGAAGAGGAAATGAGATGGAGAAGATGAAGAGGATGCTTACCTAAGCTTCTCCTAGAGTTTGGAGCTAGAACTTGAGTTTGCAAATGATTCTAGGGCTTAGGAATTTCTAATCCCTTTTCTCTTCCCCCATTTTTCTAAAGCTTGAAGTGTTTTAGGAAATGAGAATGAATGAAGAGGAGAGGGGGGCTGAGTTAGGGTATAGGATGAGTTGGGTGAAACCCAAGCCCAAGCCCAAAGCCCTAAGTGAAAAATAGCAAATTATACTCAACTCCAAATATATCGATGTTTATACTCAAAAAGGTCGCAAACGCCATTTTGGACTCAATGGAAGTGGTCTCGAGTCCTAATTCGACTGCTTGCAAAAAGTAGACTTTCGGACTTTAATCCGACTAACGATGCTATATTTAAATAAAATATTTAAATATACAATCGTAAAATATGCGGGTTGTTACATACTACCCTCCTTAAAGAAATTGCGTCCTCGCAATAATTAAGAGGAAAATAAAAAGTAACAACCGTAAAAGCATATCAACACAAAAGAAAATTTGAAATAAGAAGTTCACCATAAAGAGCACGAAAGAGTAAGTCCGGATGTGTTTGCTCGATGAATTCTCAAGATTCCCAAGAGCAATCCTTAGGATTTGAGGACCATTGAACTTCCACAAGAAGATTATCTTTATTTCAAAGGCGTTTTAACCTCCGAAGTAATGATACGAATAAAATGTTGCTCATAAGTCAAATTCGGTGAAACTTCAATTTCTTCAATTACACCGGGCTCAAGAACATAATCGGAATCCCTAAGGTATTTCCATAGTTGAGAGACGTGGAAAACATCATGAATAGCAGAAAATTGAGCCGGTAATAAAAGAGGTGATAAGCCACGGAAACAATGTGTTCGGTGATGGGAAATGGACCAACATATCGAGGTGCTAACTTTCCCGATCGACTGAAATGCACAACACCCCTCATAGGCGAAACACAAATGAACACCAATAAAATTTGGACCTAAAACCAGTTTCTCACCGGCTTCAAGCCAACACGAAGAAAATCGGCATGGCCTTCCGTAGAGTGCCTCGAAAGGTGCCATACCAATACAAGATTGGAAGCTTATTATTGGAAGAAAACTCAACAAGAGACGTATGATCTTCCTAACTTCCACCAAAATCAAGAACACATGCACGAAAGAGATCTTCAAGAGTTTGATTCACACGCTCGGTTGGTCCATCGGATTGAGGACGATAAGCGGTGCTAAAATTAAGCTTTGTTCCCAAAGCTTTTGAAGACCTTACAAAAATCCACTAGTAAAATAATGGATCACGATTGCTATCAATAGAAGTAGGAACTCCATGCAATATAACAGGACATAGAGTTCAGCCAAAAGAGGTATAGTCCAAAAGAGAAGGACGAGCCTCAAGGCTACACAAAACAAGAGATGAACATGAATTAGATTCACGATCTCGAATCTCACAAGTGGATAAAGTCTCGAGATCATTCCATTCGGATATCATCATTGAAACAACTGCTTGTTGCTTTCGGCTAAGGGCATCGGCAACACGATTATCCTTTTCCGGAGTATAAAGAATATCAAGATCATAAGATGTAAGGAACTTAAGCCAACGTCGTTGATGCAAATTAAGTTCCTTTTGAGAAAATAAATATTTCAAAGATTTATGATCGGTGTAGAGAACAAATTTCTCTCCCAAAAGATAATGACGCCAAATTCTAAGGGCGAAAACAATAGCTGCGAGCACCAGATCTTGAATGGCATATCTAGTCTCGACAAGCTTTAATTGTCAAGAAGCATATGTGATAACACATTCCCTTTGCAAGAGAATGACACCCAAACCAATACGACTAGTATCGGTACAAATAATCAAATCTTGGTTCCCTTCGGGAATTGCAAGAATAAAAGCATTGGAAAAGAGCTCTTTTAATTGATCCTCTTTCCCGAAAAGCGAAGACATTCAAAATTATAATTAACTTTATGTAATCATCTTTTTATAAAAATTAACTTATTAAAAGAATTTACTGTGTATGACTGTCTCATCATAGCGTTTAGGAGATTCCTATCGATAACGTTGATCAAGCGCATCGACCAGAATTCTTAAAGCACTCAATGGGCAAAGCAACACAAAATCATCTTCTATATGATAAACATGTCTCTTAAAAATTCTACGAATATTCTTTGCTCGTTTTAAGAACAAAATCCAATTATACTTATAAATAACTTATTAAAAAGATTTGCAAATTTTAAATTGTTGTTTTCATCCATAATCAATAAATACAAGGATAAACTCATCGAGATATTCATAGAATACTCAATTCATAAGATGGATGAAATAAGGTAGAAGGTTCGTCAATCCGAATGACATAACGAACCACTCACAAGAATCATAACGAGCGCGGAATGCGGTAAATGGAATGCTACTCCCCGTTACTCGTAGTTGATGAACACCGGTGGCAAGGTCGAGCTGAAAAGACCTTAGCACCTCTCAATAGATTGCTTAGGTGATAATCCTAAGACAAACTCAAAAATACCGGAAAATCCACAAACTACTTGAGTGAGGGAAATAACATCTTCCTCATCAAGTGGGTTTAAAGAATAAAATGATGTCACCGAATTGGAAATCAAAATCATTAAGAACAATACAAATATGCTTAACAGATTGAGAATGTCGAAGATGGATAGTCCTCTCAGGACATAGTATATGGGCTTTATAATGATTAAGACAATCCTTTTCCAAAAATCAATTCCGAAGCCTAAGTAACGCATAACATGCAAATCGGCTCGGAAAGAATAATCACATAAAATAATCTCGACATCTTTACAAAGCAAACTGAGTGTTGTGGATCCACCAACCAGATTTGCAATTCTCAGTGAAGTCATCAAGCCCAAAATATTTAAAGAAAAAGTATCAACAAATTCTTTTGACATAAAAGAAGGAGATGCACTCGTACCAGAAGAATTCGAATAGGAAAATCATGAAACAAAATAATGCCATCAAGGATAGAAGGAGAAATACCTTGACCATGAGAAGTGTCACTAGGAGCTTGCACAACATTTAGCTTTCCCTCCCTCTTGCTTGGAAGTTTGGGACATGAAGATAAAAGATGACCCGAACTTTTGCAATAACGACAAAAGAGAGGTTTCGGACAACTATTAGCATAATGGTCCGTGGAACCACAATTGTAGCATTGACCGCGACTAGAGGTAGGAGTCTTTTCTACCGGAGTTTCTTGATTCCCTTTCTTATTGGGATTGGGGCCTTTGAACTTAATAGGCCACTTCATGTTATTGTTGAAGTTCTGTTTGGCACCCACAACTACAACATCACTTCCATTATCGGCCTCTTCAAGTCGAAGAGCGATATCAATAAGCTGATCAAAAGAAACTTCTAGTTTCAGAAGCAAAGGCTTTTTAAGGTTCTTATTCAACCCATAGAAAAACCTTTAATTTTTCTTCAATGGGGTATTAATATACTCGACCCCATATTTAGAGAGAGATTCAAAAGATGCGACATAGTTTGTCACGGAAGATTCACCTTGAACAAGGTCAATAAAACGCCGTGCTAAAGTTACTTTTTCAGCCTCCGGCACAAACTTTAATTCGAATCGTTCACAGAATTGCTCCCAAGTAAGATCCGCTTCAATAATTTCAGAAATCAAAAGCTCATACCAATCTAATGCTCTTTCTTGGAGCATGCTAGAAGCCACTTGGACTCGATGGAGATCAATAAGATTCATGCGATAAAAGATGCGATCGCATGATCTAAGCCAAGCTTGGATTTCTATAACGTTTTCGGATCCCTTGAATGGCCTTCCACCCAAAGCGGTATAATCTCTGCACAAGCGTGCAAACCCGGATTTAAGGTGAGTGGCGCTGGAACGGGTCCGGCATCTTGGGTATTGTTCACAAGATCTAAAAGTTGTTGAGCATACATAAATACTCCATCCTGAGGAGTGGCACTAGATTGACCGGCATTGGGAGGGCCTGGTCTAACCATTTCTCTTCTTTAAGAAAGAAAGAAAGAAGAGGAAAAAGGTTATTCTCAAAATGAATATCATACAAATTTGATTGATAAAACAAGGCATTATAAAAAGAAATAGGATACCAAGCTAGATTATTCTACATTGTTCCGAAGTTTGGCTCTGATACCAAGCTGTGACGCCCCATCTCTATACAAACGCTAGCCAAGGACACTATGGTGTAATGCCATCGACTAGCACGAAGAATAAGGCTGTTGAGGAGCGACCATCTGTGTAATTGCTTTGTGCGAGTATCGATATGTCAGAAAATATAACTTACATTTCATTTCAAGAGGAAATCCGACATATCAAATACAAATTCAAAGCTACCACACAGTGGCTAAGTGGACTTCGGAAAACAAATATAGAAATAAACAAAACACAAATCAGTCACAGATATTCATATCACAAAGGCGAAAACAGATATGAATATAACACATAAAAGTGTACATCAAAATAGTGGTCAAAGAAGGTCCACTACAACACAAAAGAATAGATACATGTGCTAGAGAAAAGAATAATTATACATCAAGGAGTCTATATCTCAAATGTATAATAACAAAAACTACTAATCTAAAGTAGTTAGCCAAAAATCAGATGATAATCCCTGATAGGAAGTCAAGCGGAAGCACCTGTAACATCTCGGTCTGACCCGAGTATTATTTAAGAAGAAAATAATAAACGGATCAGTCTAGCTATAATTATCATATATAAAATGAGATTTAAGGAGAGATATAACAAAAACGTATGATAACAATAATGTCATATAGTGACAAGTATACTTTAAACAACAACAAAATCATACAATATCTCAAGAATCTGGAAGCACAAAAAAGAATGTCATATTCTTTATTTTATTCACCAAACCAAAAATATATTGACAAACATATCATTGCCAATCACGAAAAGAGGTGAAACACAAACTCTAGAAATCATCAACTAGAAATCCAGAAATCACAAAGGGGGAGGCCTATCACAAACGGGAGCATGAAAACTCACCAACACGTGTATCACAAATGGGTCACTATCCCATGGTCGCTAACCATAGAGCCGGTGCAACAACGTAGTACAATAACAGTACTCCATATGAACCTGATACTCAAGTGATTCGGAACAACGACGTAGTACAATAACGGTACGCCCGATGAACCAGATAAACTGAGACAACGACGTAGGACAATAACGGTACGCCCGATGAACCAAAAAGCCGAGACATCGATGTAGTACAATAACGGTACATCCGATGAACCAACCACCATAAAAGAACATGGGTCGCTTGCTCATAAAGGAATGAGACGAAGCTCAATAAAACGAGGTACAGTCCCCTACCTGGACAAAGAGACATCGCACATTGCTAGTCTAAACCACAAAATGATCATCATAGATCAATAAAAAGTGTGAATTACACTAAGCTAGTAAATAGATGAGTTTAGATTATGTCCCCAAACCACTGGCTTAACTTAAATATTTACGAACAAATTGTAGATTTCCACTCAAAAGTTGTCACAAGATTTTCAATCGAACAAGTCCAAAAAATAATCGACGAAGTAAATGCAAGCGTTTCATACCACTTGTTTTACTAAGCCGTTTAATTAGATTTCTCACGAATGAGGTAAAGGTTTGTATATACTAATAGATTGGAAAACGGTTTATAAACGAGCTTTGTATTAAAAATAGGGTTGAAATCATCTTTGTGAAAGAGTTAGAATATTTACTACTAGTATAGAAACCTTTGTATTTTAAAGTGACAAGTCATAGAAATGATTGTAGAACCAAACAATCACCAAAAATTCACATATGAAGACGTGAATCAATTCCATAAAAATTGATGCCGAATCCATCAAAATGGATATTCTCAAAAATCCCGAAAAGAAGTCATCAAAGTCGATAATAAATGATAACGACAAATCGGATCAACACGAATCGATCAAAATTGGAAACCCAAGCAAAATAGGAAAATTGGGCTAAGACAAGCAGATCAGTCGACTGAACCAGGTGGTCAGTCGGCTGACCCATGCCTGGAAACTTTCGGTTTCCAGGTCAGTGGACTGACCCAGGTGGTCAGTGGACTGATACGGGGACAGAAATCTTCTGTCCCCAGGTTCAGTCGACTGAACACAGATGTCAGTCGACTGATACAGGGACAGAATGTTTTCTGCCCCTGGTTCAGTCGACTGACCTACTGGTTCAGTCGACTTAACCTGCTACCAGAGCAGAATCAGCCTAGCCCCAAGTGGGGCAAAATTCTTCCGGAGCTGATCGATCGAGCAACGGCGACTCGGGATTTATGCCAAGCGACAACCCAGCCTAATAGGCTCTTCGATACACCCCGGTAAAACATGTTCAAAGACCCATAAAAGGATTTTTCACAAAATTGGACTTCAAAAACCAAAAATTGGAAAATTCACCAAATCAATCCAAATCAAAAACAAATAAACATGAATAGATGTTGGGAATTCATACCTAACAAGAACGAAAGCTATAGACGTAGATGTGAGTTCAAAAACTCACCTTTAAACCCAAAAACACAAGAGAGAAGCTATAGAGCAAGGCAAGAACAATCACTCTTCAATTTTAACCCAAGAAGCTTCAATCTAAGCTCAAAAGAAAAACATTTCCTAAGTTAGGGTTTAGGATATTTCTGAAATTGAAGAGGAAATGAGATAGAGAAGATGAAGAGGATGCTTACCTAAGCTTCTCCTAGAGTTTGGAGCTAGAACTTGAGTTTGCAAATGAATCTAGGGCTTAGGAATTTCTAATCCCTTTTCTCTTCCCCCATTTTTCTAAAGCTTGAAGTGTTTTAGGAAATGAGAATGAATGAAGAGGAGAGGGGGCTGAGTTAGGGTATAGGATGAGTTGGGTGAAACCCAAACCCAAGCCCAAAGCCCTAAGTGAAAAATAGCAAATTATACTCAACTCCAACATATCGATGTTTATACTCAAAAAGGTCGCAAACGCCATTTTGGACTCAATGGAAGTGGTCTCGAGTCCTAATTCGACTGTTTGCAAAAAGTAGTCTTTCGGACTTTAATCCGACTAACGATGCTATATTTAAATAAAATATTTAAATATACAATCGTAAAATATGCGGGTTGTTACAAACTCCATTTCAAGATAGGAGGACCAAATTTAAGTACCCTTGATTATTATAAACTTAATCCACGTAATATAATGATTTGAGAATGTAATTTAGAAGAAAAACTAAAAGTTTTATAATTTTTCTCTTCTTATATAGCATATAAAAAGAATAAGGTTGTTACTCATTATAAAAGTTTCCATTTTTCAGTGTTTGATTATATTACATAAACATAATCAATACGTAAATCATTTATTCATAGCAAATGTTTTGAAAATAAATATTACACATCTTTCTGAATAGAAGTATTCATATGCATGACAATAATGGCTAATTATTAAACTTCTCAACATATTAATACCGTTGTTAACAAATAAATTTCTCAACCCCAAAAGTATGTGGAAAGCAGAACAACTTCAAAGAGAGGCCTTGTCGAGGCAAGTTGAAGTCATCGAGGAGATGTATGTATTCATATTGGCTCTCGATTTAGTCATCGGATCATTAAGGGTTCGAGGCAGTATGCAAATCTAATTATAAGTCAATATGAAGGTCGATGTTCAAGTCAATATGCACGGCAATAGTCAAATCACAAGTTCAAGGTAATTCAATATGCTATGCAAGTCACAAGTCCAAGTAAATCAACATGCAAATTCAAACGAATATGCAAGTCATAGTCCAAATCGAGTCAAAAGGTTATGTCCTTGTTTAATTTCCAAAATCATTATGTGTACAGCCATTCAAGTGTTACAAGAGGCAAAATCTCTAATTCAATTTAGGGTTTACAAATTTAAAAGGTAAGAAATAAGAAGAGAGAATTCGACCCCTTCCATAAAGCCCATAGGTCCTTATTTATAGGGTTCGGCAAGTGGCAGGCTTAGGCATTAACTACATCATCGAACATCAAGGTTAGTACTTTATTGGTTTCGACATTAGCAGTGTCATCGAACATCAAGACTAGCATTCTGGTGTTTTCATAGCTAATCTTCGACATTAGTTTAATAGAGTCGGTACTCGGTATCTCTAAACTCGACAATGATAGTCTCTTCTTCATTAATCGACTTTCATTACCACCATATATTAACATTGATGAAATGCGACATTAGTAAAAGTGGCTTCGATAACCCTTTTGGATGTCTTGATGGTTCTCGACGTGGCTAATGAATATTGGCGATATCGACTCCATATCTTGAGACCTTCTTTGATTGATGGTTGGTGGAATTATGGGTATTAAACAGTGGCGATATTGATGACCCTCGATGTCGAATTCAATAGCTGATAAAATGCGGTATTAATAACACTTGTGGACATTGACGACGTTAGTCATCATTGTCGCATATGTAGATTTGTGGTGTCTTTTAAGGCCATATATGAGAGTCGACACTAATCAATATTGACCTTGGGTGACATTCATACCTTGTGGTTCCTGTTTCAACATGACTTTAGTGAACGGCGGAATCTCAATGAATATACTATCATTGTTTAAAAACTTCGATCACAGGCGATGCTAAGCATGGATGACATTGACAGCGTTGATGTTGATATGAGATGGCTTTATTCAACATTACCTTCGAATTCATGACTCTCATTGTTAATCATAGTACCACTCGGTAGTCGTTGTGATTCATGAAAGCTGATGTTCACACTTCATAGTTCTGGGCTTTATCGAGGCTAATGGGTTTTATGTGACGTGCTATTCTTCTGCACTATTTCTTTGAACATCTTCGACGATGGTGATAATAGCAACAAGCCTAAAGTGATGAAGTGCAACACTTGTTGATTTTCGACATATGATCTTGTGGCATCAATAGTGAATAACATTGATGATGCACAACAAGGTACAAAGTATTTCTGGATAGCTGATGTGGATGAGTGACACTATCGACAAGCTTGTATAAGTGAATAGCAGTGTAGACAAGGCTCGGCAACAAAATGCGTCGTAGGTCTCATTGACGCTCATTGATGGCTAATGATATTGATTGAGCTAGATACCTTTGCTCCTTTGGTTACACATGACGTTATACATATGTCTTCGATGTTATTCTATCTTCATGTTCCCAATGTTGATCATTGGTGCGATAAGTGTATTGTTGGTTGTATGTCTTCGAGAGTACTGATGGAAGGAGATGTGGTTAAAGAATAGTTCTTTATCATGAAATTCAACATTATTCTTAAATCTTTTGTTTTCCGTCTTTGCATTTAGTGCTTGTCATCATAAAGGCTTAGACACTTCTTCCTGTGATGAGGTTCGACCTCATCTTCATGAAGCTTTGAATTATAAACCATATCCTCTTGAGAAATTATATGGATAACATTTGCCTCCCTCGAAATGTATGGAAGCATTGAGTTTTCAAGTCAATAATCTTAAACATCTTCCTTGCTGCTTTCGAATTCATTCGGCTCTGGTGACGTTCCTCTTTCCTCTATGATTCAAACTCAAACAAAGGAAGTTTTCATATTACCGAGATCACTTAAAAAAAATTAAACTCAATATATTCTGGTTATTTCTAATATATGATTTTAATATTAATGCATTTTTCTTTATAGTGTAACTCAGATGATATTTAGTATTAATCTACTTACCTGACATGGTCTTCTTGTTGCAACAATGTATTTAAAATTTTATGTTAATTCAAGATTCTTGTTCATACTCATGAAATTATTATTTTCTTATAAGTTTAGCATTTGTGTTCTTCTATTCAACCCAGAAGTTTAAGCTTTTCTTATGGACCCGAAATTGGTTATACAATGGTCTTTGACTTATATAAGAGTTATTTTGGACTTTAAACCTTTTATCGTTTAAATATCATGTAAATTTCCTACATGCTCTTAAGAGTGAGTATTCAAATCTGGAATAATATCACTTGGACAATGAATGGAGGGCTAAGCAAGAAACTCTTCAAGAGGACTAGTATGAGCTCTGAAGCTTTTCTTCCCAAGCTAATTCTTCTTTGGTTGTCGGAAATTGGCTTTCAATATTGAGTTGCTTGTAGAATCTTAGATCAGACTCCTCTGTTATTCAACTTTTGATACTTCTCTTCTTATGGTAACTTCTATCTCAAAACCTAAAATCGACTTTGTTGATATGTTAGTAATTTAAGAAAATTAAAAATTCGTTTGACAAAAAATTTGAAAGATATCGGGTGGTAATTTTTGAAGAAAAGGTTAGAAAACCCTCTGATAATAAGGAAGCTTGGAATCCCGTATATCATTTGATAATAATAAATCTAGAATCCAATCTGATAATAGAAAGACCAGAAAACCAATTGGTAATAAGAGACCATAAATACTCATCTGATAATAATAGAAGACCATAAATCCCAACCGGACATAACAATTGACTAGAAATCTATGTCTGTTGATAATAGAAAAGGATCAAAAATCCAAATCTAGCAATAACAATAGAAGACCGAAAATCTCTGTCTAGTAATAATAGAAGGCTAGAAATCCAGTCCAATAATAATATGAAAACTTGAATTCTACAAGAAAACCAGAAATTAAATAGGAAATCCAAAATCATCAGGAAAACCACTAAGAAAACCAGGAATTCAATCATCAAGAAATCAGAAATTTAATCAAAAAATTCAATCAAAAGCTTGTCGAAATTTTATCTAATAATAAGAAATTCAGAAACTCATCATAAAATTGTCTAGTAATAGTAATTTTGAGTGGACCTAAAGAAAAAGATTCGTAATTTCATCTGACACTAATTTGGTAGCTCTACTTAAAATGCTATATCAGAAACTTCTATCGTGGACTAGTACTTTGAATAGAAACAAAGATTTCGATTGTTCAAAGGAATGCCTCTTATTAGGAAATATAATTGTTAAGGTGTTTATTTATTATTGTTATTACTATTACTATATTGGAGTCAACTAGTTCTGTTCTTCCATTCAACCGTTCAGCAAGTAGTTCCGTTTGACCATACAACCATTCAGCAGCTAATTTCGTTTAGGTGTTCAGCATTTCAGCCATTCAGCAGGTAGTTCCATTCGGTTGTTTTGCCGTTCAACAGGTAGTTCCATTCGACTTTTTGATTGTTTAGTGGGACCATTTAGTTTATTGATATTTATTATTCATAGACTTTACTTTGAAGGCTTCCTTATTTCTAGATCTAGATTTGATATATTAGAAGTCTGTTTCCATCTATTTCCTTGGATGAACCTATTCTTATCCTTCTAGGATTTTCGCTTTGCTTTATTCCATTTTCTTCTTCATTGGCCTTCGGATTCCTTTATGTCTTTTATCTTTCTAAGTTTTACCTTTGCTTTGAGCTGCAGACATCTTCGTCCATTTACTTGTTTGTGCCCCTGCTTGGGCTAGCTATGTCTTTGTTCTGGATTGTGGACACCTTCATCCATTCTGTTTATGGTTTTAGACATCTTCGTACTTTTACCTTCTACCCCTTCCCGGGCCTTGACTTTGATTCGGGCTATGGACATCTTCCGTCCCTTTAGATTTTGAAAGCGCTTCGGGAATTCATTAAACGCTTTGGTGGATGCTGGACCCTCCTCTATTTAGGAGGTGCTTTAGACTAGCCGAAGGCTTTTTGGTGGGTACTAGACCCTCCTCCGTCTAGAAGGAACTTCAGACCAGCCGAAGACTTTTTGGTGGGTACTGGACCCTCCTCCCTCTAGGAGGCGCTTCGGACTGGCTGAAGGCTTAAATCTTGCTTGTAAAAATAATTTTATGGCTTCACTGGTCGTATAATAAATTTGGGGAAATTTTTTTGAATACTAAGACCTCAATTTATTCAGTATGAAATTTCCCTTTGAAATAAAGGATTTTTGAAAAAGAATTTCTTTTTCAAACCGAGAATTTTTCATAAAATCAGTTTTTCTTTTGAAAAGATTTTGGACATTGGTGTTCTTTGATAAGGAAGTTTCTACTTAGCATTTCCACCAGGAAGGGCTTCAAAGTCATTCTCATAATAGGAACGTGAATCTCAAATAAGAGACTGAGTGGTTATGATCAATGAACTAATAGTCTTTTAATCAAGAATACGCTTTTCCGATTAGAGTTTTTGCTAATGAACCTTGTTAGTTCTAAAAACTTTTCTTGAGAAAATGCATATAGGTCTTTCTTTACTAAAAATATCAAAAAGCTTTGAAAATTCTTTTCTCGAGTCGTGCTCAACCAAAATTCTTTGTGTGCATTTACTAATGCTAAGTAATATCTTTGAAGATTATATATATCTTTCCTGAAATATTTGCTTTCCTTGCTTCATAGGGTAACTAAAAATAATCCTGCTTGATTTTTGGAAAATAAAAAATTATTCGAAGATGTGTTTAGCAAATCCATTTTGGCAATAAAATGGCTTATTGAAAATAAGGTTAGTGTATTTACTTTCACTTTTATATGATATATATAATTATAGCTCTTCTGGTTTTGCTTAGCAAAAAGGAATGTCTTGTTTGTAAGACTGAAAAGTCATGATTCATGAACTAGTAGACTTTTACGCAAGAGCATGCTTTTTTCTAAGAATCCCTTCTTTTTGCGAAGTCCTTGGATACTTACCTTTTTCCAGGAATCGGTTTATGATGGAAATTTGATCGTAATTTCGGATTCCCTAAAAGAAATTCTTTATACCGCATTGATTCAGGCTTCGGGATAGAGAGCCACTTTATACTGAACATTTGAGCTATCTTCCTTCGGAAACAGCTTCAAATTTGTTATGCTTTGACAGAGAAATTATGAACCTTTCGAATGAAGTAGATTGCTTTTGTTTTAACCTGTAAAGACACTCGAATTTTATATTAATACATGATCAATTTCAAGTACAAATCAAATTAGAAATTTCATGAATAAAGTTGGTCCATACCAAGCAATTGCCACAAAACTTCATAGTTCTGCTGGAATATGAGCTTGGAGTTGTAAGAGCTGCTTTTCTCTTATAGAAAATGTTAGACTTTAAGTGTTAAGACATGACATTCATTAGTCTTATGCTCATTTACTTTGTGGTAAGCGCAATAATCTCTTCCCTTCTTAGGTTCAGGAGGTTTTCTTGTTTTATAGGTAGTGAGGAAACTTCCATTACTTTTTGCTATAGTGAAAATATAGGAAAGGGGTTTGTTTAAGCCTACATGACTAGATTTAGATGTCCCTATTTGATCTTTTCTTTTGCTTTCATCCCATCTTGACTTATTTTCAGAACGCAAGAACCGAATTTTTCTTCAAATGTGTCTTGTTAGGATTTTTCCTTGGCATGGTATACCTCATCCATGCAGATGAATTGCATCGCTCAAAAATGGAAGTATTGTAGATTCTTACATCCATTAATGTAAAGATCTTGCCAAAAAAGAGTTTTCTCAATTAGCCTTGAGCGAATTGCCATCAGTTTTTCTCTATCGATTGACTTTCTACCTTTAATGCCTATATACTAAATCTTTTTAGATATTCACCATGCAATTCCCCTGGCCTTTGCTTGATATTAACCAATATATTAGAATCTATAGTTGGGTCTTTGTATATGTAAAACTATGCCACAAATTCATAAGAGAATTGTTTTCAAGAATAGATGGTTCCATTCTGATGGTGCCTATACCATTTTACAGCTGCTCCATAAAGAGTTACGGGGAAAAGCTTGCAATGAACTGCCCTAGAAGCGTTATATAAATCCATTAGGTTTTCAAAAGCTAGAAGGTGGTCATTTGGATCAGTGGTTCCATCATACTTTAGTGAAGGAATCTTGATGTGAGATGGAATTCTAACGGTAAATATTTCCTCTGAAAAAGGAGTTTTTCGAAAGTTGATTTTTCTTAGGTGAATGGTTCCTTCTTCCTTAATCATATCCTTTGTTTTTTGGTTGAGAATATCTTTTTGACCGATTTCATCATCATAGTAATTTCTTTCATGGGGCATGTGCTCTTGATATGAGATTGGGCTATCTAATTGTTCAAGTGACCTTCCTTCTTGGCCTTCTTGATTCTCGTTTTGTTGACTCATCTGAGCTTTACTGCTTTCTTCTGTTCGTGACATTGGAGAATGCACTTCATCTTGGTTTTGCTTAGAGATTCCACTTCATTTCCTTCTTCCATAAGCTTTACCATATTGGAAGATCTTTAAGATAGGGCTTTCTCAAGGATTTCTCACACAACCATTAATTGCCATGTTAAATCTTGAACTTTAGCTTTATTGCTCGCTAGCTTTGTTAATGTTGAAGACCACTCAATTTCCATGTTCTCTAAATTGAAGTTCAAGAGATTATTATTTTTCCTGGCTCTCACCATTTTCTCTGAAACAAAAGAAATTTATACAATTAGCTTATGGAGAGAAGTGTAAGGACTCGAAGATCCAGGCCCTCCTTTTGACGCAAAAAATGCTAATTAATATATTCGTTAACCCCAAAATATGTGGAAAGCGGAACAACTTCAAAGAGAGGCCTTGTCGAGGCAAGTTGAAGTCATCGAAGAGAAGTATGTATTCATATCGGCTCTTGGTTTAGTCATCGACGTCATTGAGGGTTCGAGCCAGTATGCAAATCTAAGTATAAGTCAATATGAAGGTCGATGTTTAAGTCAATATGCATGGAAATAATCAAATCACAAGTTCAAGGAAATTCAATATGCTACGCAAGTCACAAGTCCAAGTAAACTAACGTGCAAAGTCAAACGAATATGCAAGTCATAGTCCAAATCGAGTCGAAAGGCTATGTCCTTGTTTAGTTTCCAAAATTCCTTATATGTGCAATTGTTCAAGTGTTACAATAGGCAAAATCTCCAATTCAATTTAGGGTTACAAAGTTTAAAAGGTAAGAAATGAAAAGAGAGAATTCAGCCCCTTTGACTAGGGCTGCACATAACCCATATCCAACCCGACCCAACCCACCAACCCGACCCAACCCACATAAACCCAACCCAACCCATCCTAGTTCGGGTCGGATATGGGTTACAATTTGTAACCCATATTATATATGGGTCGGGTGTGTTATTTTGTTCAACCCAACCATACTTTAACCCAACCCAACCTTATATTAAAAACCTAATTTAATATCAATACACTTAAAATTAGAATAGTCTAATCCTAGAATAATGTTTATGTATTCTACAGTAAATATACGAAAAAGCATATTTTATGTCAACCCAAACAAGATAGAATTTGGCAAAGATATTCCAAAGGGCATTTTAATGTATTTTAAAATGAAACACTTGTTCTACTATGTAGTGAACTAATTTCATATGATGTGTTTTACAATGAAATTTTAATAAAATATATGTTATAATGAATTAGTTAGTTTAAGTGCGTTATGCTAGCTAAAATCTAATATATTATGTTGAACATTTTAATGTTATTTTTTGAAAATATTACTTTATATTCTCATTTTTTATTAGATTCATGCAACCCAACCTAACCCTACTAAACCCGACTCAACCCATACTTCGACCCAACCCATATCCAACCTCATATAGGGTCGGATACGGGTTGAGCTACCTTAAACCCATACCTATGCGGGTCGGATGAAATATTTGGCCTGACCCGACCCAACCCATACTTTGTGCAGCCCTACCTTTGACGAAGCCTCTAGGTCCATGTTTATAGGGTTCGGCAAGTGGCATGCTTCAGCATCCATTGGCCTCAACATTAACTACATCGTCGAACATCAAGGTTGGTACTTTATCGGCTTTGACATAGCAGCGTCATCGAACATCATGACCAACATTCTTATGTTCTCATAGCTAAACTTCGAAATTAGTTCAACAGAGTCGATACTCGGTATCTCTAAATCAGCATTGATAGTCTCTTCTTCATTGATTGACTTTCATTACCACCACATATTAATATTGATGAAACGCGACGTTAGTAAAAGCGGCTTCATAACCCTTTTAGATGTATTGATGGTTCTTGATATGGCTAATGAATATCGGCGACAATGACTCCATATCTTGAGTCCTTCTTTGATTGATGATTGGTGGCATTATAGGCATTGAACATCGGCGATATTGATGACCCTCGATGTCGATATTCATTAGCTGACAAAATGCGGTATTAACAACACCTGTGGAAATTGATGCGATAGTCATCATCTTATGTAGATTTGCGGCATCTTCTAAGGGTATATATGAGAGTTGGCGCTAATCAATATTGACCTTCAGTCACATTCATACCTTGTGGTTCTTCTTTCAACATGACTTTAATGAATGGCGACATATCAATGGATATACTATCATTATTTAACAACTTCGATCACAAGCTTTAATAAGCATGGATGACATCGACTACACTGGCGTTGGTATGAGATGGCTTTACTCAACATTGCCTTCAAATTCATGACTTTCATCATTAATCATAGTACCACTTGGAAGTCATTGTGATTCATGGAAGCCGATATTCACACTTCAAAGTTCTAGGCTTTATCGAGGCTAATGAGTTTCATGTGATGTCGCTAATCTTTGACACTATTTCTTTGAACATCTTCGATGACAGTGATAATAGTAATAACCTCGAAGTGATGAAGCGCGGCGCTTGTTGATTTTCGACATAGGATCTTGTGGCATCAACAGTGAATAACATTGATGATGCGCGGCAAGGTACATAGTATTTCTGGATAGATGATGTGGAGGAGTGACACTGTCAATGAGCTTGTATAAGTGAATAGTGGCGTAGACAAGGCTCAACACCAACGTAATGCACCGTAGATCTCATCGACGCTCATTGATGGCTAATGATATTGATTGAGCAAGATACCTTTGCTCCTTTGTTACACGCGATGTTGTACATATGTCTTTGATGTTAATCTATCTTCCTGTTTTCGACGTTGAGCATTGGCGCTATGAACGTATTGCTTGTTGTATGTCTTCGAGAGTAATGATAGAAGGCGATATGGTCACAGAATGGTCCTCTATCATTAAAGTCAACATCATTCATATATCTTATGTTGTCTGTCTTTGCATTTAACGCTTGTCATCATAAAGGCTTAAACACTTCTTCTTGCGATGAGGTTCGACCTCATCTTCTTGAAACTTTGAATTATAAACCATATCCTCCTGAAAAATTATGTGGGTAACAACGGTAATTAATACTTTGTACCATATATACTTATTTCAGAAACCATTTATTCATTTCTACAGCAGTACAACTAAATGTTCGTAGAACATGTAGTTTATGTATGTCTCTATTCAAATTATATAATAAAACCGTTTTTAATTACCTAATATTGTAAAAACAAAAGGAGATCATTACACAAAAGCAAGTATATTTATCACGAATTTATATTTCAACAAAAGAAAATTATCACCATAGCATATTCAAATTTACTTCACTATGGCTAACATATACCACCAACCAAATTCAGTTTTTAAACCACTTTAAATTCTCAAACTTTTCAATAGAATGGGATTTTTTTTCAAAATCTAAAATGGCTCAAATAAAAGTAGGGGAAAATTTTGGAACATAATTGGCAATTTATCTTTGCTCAATCCTTGCTTTTCTTCTCCAAATGCATTAATCATCATAGTAGTCCAATCTTTGCTCCAAAATCCAAATAGCCTAATCCTCATGAAAGATGGATTGAATTTCGCTTCCAAATTGTTGGAAATTCATTGGTAGAAACAAGAAAGAGAAAGTGGTGGAAGTTGCATCATGGATGAGGCCACTGCCTTGAAAGCGAAATTTGGAATAATTATAGCGCAGTTGGTAATTAACGTCCGCTCTTCAATATTAACACAAGTGTCCTTCAAACTTGTACGCTCAAGGTTGAACGATTTAGAGATTTGTATAAGTCACCGCCTAGGATTTCAAATATTTTGAAAGATATGTTTAATTTAAAGGAAACTGGAGAGAGAGGTAAATGAAGAAGATAAGTTTGTTTATTGTAGATTTTGTATTCCTTTAGAAGAAAGAAATGAGAGAGAATCAAATAAATGGAAAATTGTTCTTTCTCTTAAGCCCATCAATCACAACAGATAAGCATTCTATAAAAACGTTTTTCCTTAATAAAGAATGCAAAAGATCAAACAATGAAAAGTCTTTGGTTTTTGTAATAATTATCCAGCAAGAACAATGATGACAACATCGATATGGAGGTGGAGGAGAAGAATATGAAAGGGCAAGTATAGAGTTTGACTGATGAGGATTTGGACGTGCTGAAGGGGTCCATCGACTTAGGGTTGGGTTCAACGAGGAGGACGGTGGGCATCAGTTGTGGGTTACCCTTCTGCTTTTAACCTTTAATTTGCTGTTAATAGGCAATTCTTGGACCCTATGTTGAAGTCTACCCTTAGCCCTGCGTCCACTCCTATTGGGAATTCTTCTTCTTGGGAGTGTGGGTGCGAGACTCTAGCCTTAGGAGTCCCCAAGAGGACCCTCAAATGGATTGGAAGATCATTAATCCTAGTAATCGTTTTCTTTTAAAAAAATATGAAAAGTGATATTTGATAAGACTACCAGATCCACATTTTAAATACCATAAAACATGGTAATCTTTATACACACACACACATATACATATAAATGCATATATATACACACACATATATTCTGGTGCAAATTTGACACCTAAAACTATGCATTCATGGTTAACATGTAACAATTGTGGTAGTGCACATAGACGAGAGATTCCTTGTTTTGACATTCAACTATAGCAGATGATTCAAATACTATGTTATATATGTTTCCCAAACTTTCAACTAATTTTGGCGTTATTAGTGCAACTCCAATAGGGTATGAAGTTTGCAAAATTTGATTAGCTTGCTAGCTCATAAATAGGAATTTGGACGGTTTAATTACAAAAACATCATTTTTAGTACTTTTTTTACATGAAACCTTTGAAATAGTGTTCTGATTCATGTTTGGATAGAGCAAAGTCAAAACATCAAGACTGCGGTTGGTTTACTATTTTACGTTTTGGATTTTCGTTCATACAAAAATGTGCACGACACATGTATATTGTGAAAAAACGATCAATTTAGAAAACGAAGTTATCATACAAAATAGAAAACAATTTTTTTTATTCTTCATGTTTTGGAAAATAACGGAAGCACGAGAAACAATTCATCATTCTGTCGTCCCTCCATCTCCCCCATCGTCCCCTCCATCTTTCTTCCACTCTCTCTGTCGTTCCTCCAATATCCTTATATTTTGTAATTATTGTTGAAAACCCAAAATACAAAATAAATCAAATGGACCCTAAATATTAAAAAACATGACAACAAAATACAGGCAATATCAACTATACATGGCAACATCTGTATATTTACCGCTGCAATCATATTATAATACGCTCGAAATTATGTTACGTGTATGGAAATAAAGCATACCTAAAATTAGAACACATAATTCCCAATTCCTCTTCGAATTTTCAAATGCACAGATATTTATTTAGGGAACATACCTGAGCAATTTGCACTTAGTTACTTTTGTTTAGGAAATTCAACTCAACCAAGCATTGTTTTTAGTAAAATATGAATAATAATATTTCTTTGTATATTTTGGTTATGGTACATAATCTGTTATTACAACTAAATTCAATGTGCGCTGATCTGCTACTTAGTTTTGCTCCTAGATTAAGTTAATCGGTTTGATTAATGTTTCTAAAATAAAAATGAATTCATAGTAACATTGGTCAATCTATTTGTAAAATTAACAAAAGAAAATGCCAGAATCATTCATATGAAACGAAGGCAAATTGGTAGGTAGGTGCAATATATTGGAGCAAACTATAGGTAGATATGTCTAAAGGTGGTTAATTCGAATGAGAAATTTGTTGTGTACAAGAGGGCACTCGATAATACTGAATGTTTTTAACTTGTGCAGCCCTTTAAATTCTAGATGATTAGTTAACCCAAAAAATGGATCAACACCCTGGTTTGAGTGAGAAAGCACCAGCCCTGTTCTTACAGAGCAATGATATATAGAATAAATGTAAAAGAGCAGAAATAGAAAGAAGACAAGAGAATATTTATAGTGGTTCGGCTGTTAACGAAGCCTACGTTCACTTTATAGTTTTTGTTATTGACCGATTCCTGTTACAAGTTGTATTTGATTACAAAGCCCTTGAATATGCTTAGCTGGATTGAATCTTTTAAGGTTGGAATCCATTGGAGAATCACAGTGAATTCCTTTGAAGATTCTTGTGAGGGAGGTGAGGTGTGAAGAATGCTTCAGAATTCAAGTGTGGTATGGGGAGTTCTTATTTTAGGGTTTAATTACCTGACCATTTCAGATGTAAGTTCTGTTGTTTAGAATGAAGTCCCGTCCTCTTGTCGCAAGTCTAGCGGAGGAAGTCCTGCTTTTTCGGAGGTCGAGTCGTCATCCGTCGCTCCTCCTTCTTCTGCTTCACAAGCTGAGTATGGCCAGCTAGTTTCGGTTGGTCCAGTCATGGATCGAACTCCTCCTAATTTCAGAGTCCTTCTAAATCCACCGGAGAGATCTTCTTCTGTGATCTCCGCCAAAGTCTTGCACAATATTTGCCAGCAACACGGCATCCGGAGGAAGATGTGCGCCTCCTAAAGAAGGATGAGTTCGTTCATATGCCGCCCCCGAGATATACCGCTTGTCATCAGTATATGTGCTTGAATGGAGGTGTGCCCCCTTTTAACGATTTTTTGAGAGAGACCCTCTCGAACTTAGGGATTGCTCCGTTTCAGATTCACCCCAACGGCTACACCATCATAACTTGTCTGCACATCCTTTTCATGCGAACATTCAACTGTGCCCCGACCTATGACAAGTTGAGATACTTTCTTTCATTCAAAAGAAGAGATGTGTGTCCTTCCTTGGTCATAATCGAGGCCTAGAGGAACCGTAAAATTTTATTACGACTGTAGAGCAACTTGTCCCAATTAAAGACTCAATACTTCTTTGTCAGATGTCCTGAGGGGTTCAACCGTCTTTGGACAACTAGGGGTAAGTTCCCTTTCTTTCTTATTGAGTTCTGATGTGTCAATGCAAGATTTCTAACAAATCGAATACTTCTTACAGTTATTCCAAGGCCGAACAGGGACTTGTCTCTCGATGGAATTTTCCGAACCCTGAAGGCTATCGATGCCGAAGAAAGATCGGTTAATGTCTTGTTGACTGACGAACACTTACTTCGATACAGACTGCTGCATCCGGGGAGATCCGCAGATCAAGTTGAGGTCCCATCCCCTTCTCGATCCACGATACGCACGCGATCGACCTCCTCATCTTACGGTTCCAAAGAGGGCGCTTTTCAAGAACGGGATGGCCCGTACGACGAGTCGGCTGAAGAGACTCGCATGGGAAAAGACACTACGGCCGAGGTCAGTAGCCCGGCTAGGATGCCCCCGATTCCAGAAGAAGAGGAAGAGGAATTTAATCAAAGGGAAGACAAGGCCGCAATGGACATAGAAAACGAGGAGGGATAGATTGGGAGTAGCAGCAAGGAGTCCACTTCTAGTGATGATCTCTATGTAGAATCCGATGATAGGGATTCTGAATCATGTGATGAGACTCCGGGGATGAGCCCCACTGTCCCAAATTCTCCTCCTCCAAAGATAAGCGGAAAAGGTGACACTCCAGAAGCCGGACGACGTCGGGATTCCCCGATCAAAGATATCGGCGTAGACTTCGTAGATCTGGGCAATGTATACGTCGATTTTGACGCGCTCATGGGGGAAGACTTAAATTTTGATAAGATGCTCCTCGTTCGAACCATACTGCGCCCGAAATTAGCGCAATTCCTTCCACTACGTCCACCCGCTCCGATTAGTGACGTCGCTTTAGGCCCTCCCCCAAAACACATTACACGTTTCACTAGGGTTACACTCACTTACAAATATATTTTTCATGCCTATTCTCCATTTCTAAGACATTTTATCTATCTTCCATGTCAGGTACCATGAGAGGACGCGGTCTCTATGATGATTTCAAAGAATTCACCGACTCTCAGTGTTGGTCAAAGTGGTCTTCCAGCCGTCACCAGCCCCGTGAAATAGAGGAGGAATACCGAAAAAGAAAAGATTTAGAGGTTGAGGCTCGTCGTCGAGACGAGAGGGAACGGGGCCGAGTATATAAAGGTGGGTATGAACAAAGGAAGACTTTGGATGAGAGAGAGGAGCCACCAAAAAAGTCGAAATTTGATCGCGGTCCCCATTCTTCAGAACAACAGGCCTTCGCTCCGGCCCGCGCCTCGATTGGTTCTAAAATCCCGTCTTTTTCTGTACACATTCCATCTTCCACCCAAGCTCCATCATCTCATATGGCTCTTGCCCCCAGTTCTTCACGCCCCCACCACAGACCTGCCTTTGTCCTTCCATCTTGTCCTCCCAGGCTTGAGGCAACGCTCCCCGGATGGTTCTTAAGGGGGCCATGTTAAGTTTTATCATTGTCTTCATCCCGTTCGTAGAGGTGCATATATGCCCCACCTCCAGGAAATCTATAATGATCTAGAACAGGCAGATGGGTGGAAAAAATTATGCAAAAAGTTGGCGGACACGAACCGCAACAACTATCAGGAAATCCTCTCCTTCGAATCAGAGAAAGAAGATTTTGAAAGAGTGTTAGCTTAACGCGATGCTAGAATCAAACAGCTGGAAGAGGAAAAAGATGCAGCGCTTCGAGAAAGCAGGAACAACGTCGGCTTGCTGAAGGAGCTAAAAGAGGCGCATGCGAAGATCAAGATTGTCCTGAGAGACGAAATCAAAAAAGTGCATGCCGAAGAAGTTAAACTGCAAGCAGAACTTGAAGCCCGCGGTATGATCATTGAATCCCAGAGAAAGACTATTTCCGACCACGACAAGATCATAGAAGACCACAATAAGACGATCAATGAATATGAGGACGTCATGAAATCTTGCGATAAGACAATCTCTGACCACACTAAAATGATTGCCATGCTCTAAGACCGAGTTGCGCAGGTTAGCACTAATAAAACTCGTGTTAAAGTCGAGAAGGCCATCATTACGACGGATTATTTGGAACTTCATAATACTTTCGAGAGAAAGATGGAGAAGATGGATGAGACCATTTTGAATTTCAATGTCAACTCTCTGCTGCACTAGAGGAGTCTCAACTACTTAGGCCCTAAATTCCGGCGCACACTTGCTATGGTTTGGGAGGAGATCTCGACTCGCTTTCGT
The DNA here is from genome assembly GCA_030737815.1 of Allium fistulosum. Lineage (NCBI taxonomy): Eukaryota > Viridiplantae > Streptophyta > Magnoliopsida > Asparagales > Amaryllidaceae > Allium > Allium fistulosum. The sequence goes on from CM060902.1 coordinate 246,932,052, forward strand.
GATAGCGGTGATGTTTATACCGAGTGAGAGTTAGAAAACGCCTACCTCAGTGAAGAATCATAGAAGGCATTGTTGGAGGGCCGAGAGATCTTGCGAATTGAGAGAGAAAATAAGGCTGCCAATGCTACCACAACAGCAACTACCGAAGCACCTCCAGAGCCTTTTATTTCCGGTGTCGGCGAACCATCAGGGCAACCTCGCGATCCATCAACAAGTCATGACTTGAAGTTTCACCTCGAATTGTGAAGCCGTCGAAAGAGGGTGAAGACGGTGAATACGAAGTTGACATTCTCGGTCATTCTTCCAGTGTAGGTAATCTACTTGCCTCTCTCGAATTTGAGAGTTTTCATCTCATGCCGCAAGAGCAGGACGAATTTAACGCTTTAATTTTTGATCTTATAGGTCCTTCCTCATTATCTGTTGATCCGCCGGCCTCCTCAATGCTTAGACCTATTGCTATCTCTACCGCTTCCGTGCTCGTTCCTATACCTGCTCCGATCGTCGTGTCCGTGTCCGGTTTGCAGCCAGGGCCGGAATCTGAGAAGATCGCTGCACTGCATGGTTTGGATGACCCGTCCGTATCTTTAGAGGGTGATTTCACGGCGGGCGAAGCTCGGGAGCAAGAAATTCAGATTGAGCAGCCGCACAGATCTCAAGAACAACTGGTTACCGTTAAAAAAGAGAAGGTTGAAGCAATCAAGGCCTTTAAGAGTTCCCTAGGTCTCGAAAGCGTAAAACAAAAGGCGAGTCTTCTGAAAAAGTCATAGAGTAGGAAGAAGACATCAGCACCGAGGAGATCATCGACATCACTGGCAGTGACACCACTCCCGAGGCGAAGGAAAAACTTCGAACAAAAGGCTGGAAAGGGAGTGGTGGAAAGAAGTGCTGAGAAGCTTGGGTGGTAGTTGATCTGGTTTCGATTCATTTTGCACTGTTTTGTTCAAGTGTAGAGTCTGCACTTAGTGTTTTTGTTGTGCTGTCTGTACGTTTTCTTTTGTTGCCCGGTATTGTGAGGGTACGGCCCCCACATTTTGGCCTTGTACGGCAGAAAATTATAAGTAATATATCGTTGATATTTTGGTTGTACCTTTAATCATCTACTCATATGTACCCTGTGCACTTATGTCTATTTTGTCTACTTCCATTTCACCTTATCTAGTCCTGTGATTACTCTTAGAATTCTTTGTTTGGAGTAACATAACTTGTGAAATGTGAAAATCTTGTTTCTAAGCATGACATTTTTATTTAAGTGCGGTGTATGCCCCAGTTCATAGGGCTGTTTACTTTAAACACTTGACAAACGACCGGTAACTTATGGTTCAAATAGTTTGCATGCCAAAACTTGGAATTTGACTAAGTCACAATTTGATTTTTTTCCTTTTACAAGTTTTGCAACTTATGTTTTTATGCGATTCTAGAAAGTATATAACATATGTATGTTTAAAGTACGCACAAAAACATAAATTTAGTGCAGAACATACAGATTAACTATTAGAAAATTCATAAGCATTCACTTACGAGATTAACTTGATGAATAATCTTTGCAAATATTTGGAAGTTAAACCACTTATCACTTCTTAAAAGCATGAGTTGGTGCTTATGAGTATCATTTCTTCGGATTTTTTGCATCCTCAAATACATACTTCATTGCTTAGGGTGTGCACATAATACGAGTTAACTGTAGACGGTTAAATGTTATTCACGTTAAATGTTACATTTATCATAGGGTGTCAGCAATTGGAGTTTTCCACTGGTTCGTAGCACTCCGATTTTGTTGGAATCACATTCATTACTCCCGGTAATGGGAGTGGTTTGATCTTTGCAACTTCTATGACAAATGAGTTTCCCGGTATCGCCGGGGCAATTCCGATACTTAAAATACTTCTCAATGTTGCCAATCTTCGGACAATGTGAGGAGTTTATGTTTTAAGGGCGTGATTTCACGGCTCGGAGAGTTAGTGCGCGGCTTATGAAGCACGCCGCTTTTATACTTCTCAGCCTTGCCTATCTACGCGCAGCGCGAGGAGTTTGTGTTTTTAGAGTTAGTGCGTGGCTTATGGGATACGCAGCTTTTGATACTTCTCAACGTTGTCTATCTTCGGGCAACGCGAGGAGTTTATGTTTTAAGAGTTAGTGCGAAGCTTATGGGATGCGTAGCTTTTTCATTTGAGCCTTCCCAATGTTGTCGGTGCAACACTGGTTCTTAGAAGGCGGGGATCGGGTTCCGCCGATCAAACGGTTTGAGTCGATTTGCTTCCGTCGACCCGGCGGGTAGGTGGAGCGTACTTGGGCGAGATTCCATTTTCTGAAGTAGCAATTGTATGGTTTTGAGTTGATTTGACCCCGTCGACTCATCAGGTTACTATTAAGAACACAATTTCGTTGGTTCAAAAAGCGAATCAATCTTATTAACAGAAGTTGGGAAAGTTTTTGCCTATTTACAATGCCCCCGGCATCCCAAGATGGCTTATTTGCTGAAAAATAGAAAGTACATAAGGTATTTTTCAGGTGAAGTAGCGGCGCAGCGATTCGCTATTCCATGCTTTGGGAATTTGGACTCCGTCGATGGTTGTCAATTTGAAAGTTCCGTCCCTTAGCTTTTGATTGATCACATATGGCCCTTCCCAGTTTGGTTCGAAGGTTCCCGGCATGGGATAGATCCGTTTGAGGACGAGGTCTCCCACTTCAAAGGTTTGGTTGTGAACCTTTGAGTTGAAGTATCGTGCGACCCTTTTTTGGTGGGCGATGGTCCTTAACTCGGCTTGGGATAAACATCGCCACTATCACGAAAGCAAGTCAAGATCTCCTTCCAAATCACAGCAAAAGTGCGTGGGAATTTAGGGCCTAAGTAGTTGAGACTTCCTTGGTGTAGTAGAGAGTTGACACAGAAATTCAAGATGGTCTTCTCCATCTTTCTGTCGAAAGTATTTTGAAGCTCCAAATAATCCACCGTAACGGCGGCCTTCTCGACTTCGAAACAAGGTTTATCGGCCCTAAGCTGCGCAACTCGGTCCTTGAGCGTGGCAATCATTTCAGCCTGGTCGGAGATTGTCTTATCGCGTGACTTCATGATGCCCTCATATTCAGTTATCGTCTTATTGTGGTCTTCTACGATCTTGTCGTGGTCGGAAATAGTCTTCCTCTGGGCTTCAATAATCGTACCATGTGCTTCAAGTTTCTCTTACAATTTAACTTCTTCGGCATGCTCTTTATTGATTTCGTCTCTTAGGAAGATCTCGATCTTTGCATGCACCTCTTTTAGCTATTGGCAATACGCCAATCAAGTCGACTCCCCATATTGCGAAAGGCCACGAGTTGACCATCTGTGTTAATTCTGTTGAGGGAGTTTTTTTAATTTTGCCAAATCTTTAACAACGATCACATCGCCTGGCGTAGTCTGCTGCGTTGTGGTTTATTGTCGACCAGAAATATCCGTACCAGAGAACTTCCTTTACGAGGGTTTGATCTCCGGTATGGTCTCCGCATTCGCATTTGTGCACTTCCTTGAGGATTCGCCGATCTTCGTCGTCGGTCACACATCTAAGAAAGGGGGTTGAGAATCCTCTTTGGTAAAGTATCCCATCATGTATTACGAATCGCGGCGCTTTCCAGAGAGGCTTTTTTCGTTGATTCTGGTCAGTTGGAAGGCCCTGTAAGTAAGTAGTTCTTGATTGGCGTCATCCATGTTTCCAGTTCAACGGCGGTCTCGAGGATCTAGTCGACATCCATTTCGTCTATGCTCGGGGTAGTCAGAGTCTCAACCGGGACTAGTCCCAATGATTGAGCTTCTCCAGAGCTTGCCAGATTAGCTAAGTAGTTAGCCTTGGTGTTCTGCTCCCGTGGAATATGAGTTATGGTATAATGTTCGATATCGCTCAGCGGCTCTTGTACTTTAGACAGGTACGGTGCCAAGATCTTCCTTCGAGCCTGGTACTCGCCCTTTACTTGGCAGACGATTAGCTGGGAGTCACTGTAGATGTGGACGGATTTTATTCCAAGTTCCTTCACAATTTTTAGCCCTGCTATTAATACTTCATATTCTGCTTCATTATTTGTTGCAGGAAATTTCAAGCATAAGGCGTAGCAAATGGCTCGTCCTTCATGGGTTTCAAGCACTACTCCTGCCCCCGAACAGAGATTTTTAGATGCGCCATCAGCAAAGAGCTTCCATTGCGTCTCCACTTCCGATGGTGTTTCTTCTTCGTCATCCCGTACAGTAAACTCGGCGATGAAATCTGCCAGCGCTTGCCCATTGATGGCTTTTCTCGGATGGTAAGTAATATCATATTGGCTCAATTCGATGTTCCACTTGAGAAGTCATCCGGAACTTTCATCTCGGTACATTACTTGTTTCAGAGGCTGATCAGTCAGTACTTTGATGCGATTGGAAATATGGTCGTAGCTTCCTAGACACAATCAGGAGGCAATATGCTAGCTTTTCCAGCTTTGGGTAATTTTTCTCGGCTCTGGAAAACGCTTGCTAATGTAGTATACAGGTCGTTGGATTTTCGCTTCTTCACGCACAAGGGCAGCGCTTAAAGCATGAGGTGAGACTACTGGTAAATGAATAGGTCCTCTCCGTCCACTGGCTTTGACAGGATTGTTGGAGCTTCCATATGTTGTAGCAATTCTTCAAATCCAGTTTGACATGCCGCGTTCCATTCGAAATTTTTCTTTCCTTTATTTAACGCATCAAAAAACAGTATGCACTTATCAGTGGCTTTCGAGATAAATCGGCTTAATGCTACGACCTTCCCATTCAAGCTTTGCAATTATCTCTTGTTCTTCGGGGCTTGGACTTCTTGCAGAGCCGTTATCTGCCATGGGTTTGCTTCAATGTCTCTGGCACTTATGATGAATCCTAAGAATTTTACGGCGGCTACTCTGAAGTGACATTTAAGTGGGTTGAGTTTCATTCCATACTTTTGGAGTATTTCGAACATTTTAGCGAGATTATCTAGGTGGTTCGCAGCTACTCCTGATTTGACCAACATGTCGTCCATGTAAACCTTTATAGTTTTCCCGATTTAGCACTTGAACATGGTATTTACCAACCTTTGATAAGTTTCCCCGGCGTTCTTCAACCCGAATGGCATTACCCTGTAGCAGTATTGTCCCAGATTGCTGATGAAGCTGGTGTTCTCTTGATCAGGTTCGTGCATCAGGATCTGGTTGTACCCGGAGTATGCATCCATGAATGATAGTAGTTCATGTCCTACCGTTCCATCCACAAGCTGGTCTATTCTGGGGAGAGGGAAGCTTTCTTTCGGGCAAGCTTTGTTTAAGTTCGAGTAATCGATACAGGTTCGCCACTTCCCGTTGGAATTTTTGACTAAGACCGGGTTAGATACCCATTCAGGGTAAGTTGCATCATGGATAAAACCGTTGGCCATTAACTTATCCACCTCTTCTCTTAACGCCTTGGACCATTCAGCACCCAGGTTGTGCCTCTTTTGTTTTACTGGTGTGAACTTAGGGTCAATGTTGAGCGCGTGGCATGCGATTTCTGGTGACACCCCACACATATCAGAATGCGTCCATGTGAACACATCTAAGTTGGCGCGAAGAAATTTAGTACGTTCCAATCGCATCTTGTTTCCAAGGTGTGATCCAATTTTCAAGACTTTTGTTGGGTCGTCCATATCGACTGGGACAAACACCGTCAGTTCTGCCGGTGCTGCCCGATTCTCCCCTGAGCTCTTATCTCTAGGGTCCAAAGCCTTGTCGAATCGGCTATGGTCCCCGAGCCAGGGATGGCTCTGGATTTGCTATTCATAAGGTTCATGGATGTGGAGAGTTCTCGCCACATCCTTCCCATTTTCACTTCTTCTGGATTCATGTAACTCTGCAATGTAACATTCTCTGGCAGCACATTGATCTCCTTTGACCACCCCGATCCTGTTTACAGTCGAGAACTTCATTGTACGGCACCAATGGGCCATAGCGACTCTGAAACTGGCTAAGGCTGGTCATCCTAAGAAGGCGTTATATGCAGAAGTTTCATCCACAATCACGAAGGTCTGAACGAGGGTAACTCTTCGATCACCCTCTCCAAGCTCCACTGGCAAGTCAATCGTCCCTATGGGTTGTTTGGGTTCGCTAGTAAACCATTGATTTTTGTTTGACATGCAGACACACTTTTAATGCCGATCTTCATTTGGCCAAAGGTACGTTTGAAAAGTATATTGACAGAACTACCACTATCGACCAATACACGTTGGACCACAGCGGGTCCGATTCCTACCGTCACCACCATCGGGTCGAGAGTTGGAGCTTCAATCCCTTCGGTATCTCGGTTTCTGAATACAATATCATCGTTTAAAGTTTTCTGCTGCTTGGTTGGAGCCCCATCTTCTATTTTGAGACATGATTCCTTCAGAGCATGCTTTAATGAACTTGCATGCCGCTCCATCTCTCCCCAACTTCTCTGTGCAGGATGTGGCCTTCGGATATCATCCCGATAATGAGTCTTTGGTTAGTTCGCTTTGATCCCTCTTCACTGGTTTCGGCTTGGTTTCTTTGATTCCTAAGAGCCTGAGGAGCCGCGGGCTGGTCAGGATTTTATGGTTTTCTAACGTATTGCTGGAGCTTGTTCTCCCGAATCAACTCTTCAATCAAGTTCTTTAGGTGGTGGCATTCGTTTGTATGCCAGTTGAATTCCTTTCTAGCTCCTGCGCCTCCTCCAATCTCAAGTATTGACTTGCTTTGTGATTGAAATCCTTCATTGTAGTGGGTTGCTTCATCTTGATACACTTTCCGAACTCAGTTTTGGGATGAATGGCTCGGACCAAAGCCATGAAAACCATGTCCTCATTTGGATTGTTGACCTCTGTCACTATGGTATTAAACCGGCTCATGAAAGACTTCAGCGATTCATTTCGTCCTTGGAATAATCTGAACAAGGACATCACATTTTTAGGTTGCGCGGTATAGAGCCTGAACTGGTCGAGGAATTTTGTGGCTAGTTGATCGAAAGTAGAGATGGATCTCGACGAAAGCCTAGTGAACCACATGGAAGCAATCTCTTCTAAGGAAATGGGAAAACATCTACACCGAACAGCTTCTGAAGCGTTTGCTCCATCCATGTACCAACTATACTTGTACAAATGAGGTTTTGGTCCTTCGTCCCGTCATAGGATGGGATAGTTGGCATCGTGAATTATTCTGGGTATCGCTCATTCAATATCTCATCGGTGAAGGGAGTCCGACTTGGTGGGAATCCCCATTCATCATCTCTTATGTTTTTATTTTCGTCCATCAATCGCTTAACCATATCCGCGATGAATGCCTCTGATGTCCATTGATCCTAAGGACGGCTGTCAGTCGCTGCACCAAGTATTTGACTTTGCAAACGGTCTTGGCGAGTGGGCTGAAGCCTAGGCTCTCCTGTCTTTGGGAGAACCACTCCCCCGGGATCCCGTTGGCTTGCGGTCATTTTGACTGGGGTGGTTTTGACATTTTTAGCCTTGTCGAACGCATCAGCATTCTCTTCCAACTTATCATCATTAAATTGTTCTCCATCCTCTGAATCAGAGAGGACCATGGCTATATCCTCTCTTGGGGTTTTCACCCCTTGGTTCAAGTTCACAGTTGGTTGCCTTGCGGCAAGCGGGGTACTTGTATTCCCTTCTGCATTGATTCCCATAGTTCCTGTTGTCACCCTTTTCTGCAGTTGCTTCCCTTTTCTCATGTTTAAGCCAGAAACGAAAGAATTTCTTGCTCTATGGCAGCCGCAGGTTCAACCATAGTTCTTGGAGAAGGATTTGATTGTAAAGTTAAGAGAGCATTGAGCTTATCCATCAGAGTTCTCTGACTGCTTTCCATTTTTTGGCCGATTTCATCAGCCATCTTGTTCAACTCGTCTCTTGTTACGACCTCGCGTTAATTAGAAGATGCTGGCGCCTGATCTCCTACGTTGGCACCATTTACTTCAGTTTGTTGATGGTTCATATCTTCTTTAGCTACTACTGCCCCTATGGACCTTTCAGAGGCAGTTCTCCATCTTCTTGGAGCCATTGATTCCAAGCAACAGATTCTTCAAGCAAAGATTGATGATCTAACTTCTGGACTTGTCTAATCCAAAGTAGATAGCTAGATTTGAACCCTAAGTTGGATTCTCAATGAAAGTACCAAAATGTTAACCCAAAACATGTATCAACATCTTGGTTTGAGTGAGAAAGCACCATCCCTGTTCTTATAGAGCAATGATATATAGAATAAATGTAAAAGAGCAGAAATAGAAAGAAGACAAGAGAATTTTTATAGTGGTTCGGCTGTTAACGAAGCCTACATCCACTTTATAGTTTTTATTATTGACTGATTGCTGTTACAAGTTGTATTTGATTACAAAGCTCCTGAATCCTTAGCTAGATTGAATCTCCAAGGTTGGAATCCACTAGAGAATCACAGTGAATTCCTTTGAAGATCGTTGTGAGGGAGGTGAGGAGTGAAGAAAACTTCAAGCAGAGTTTCAGTAACCAACCGGAGAAGATCCTGTTCGTGTTGCAGGTATGATGGTATTTATAGAGGTTGGAGAGCTTTGGGCCAGGCCTGTTCGCTAACAACTCACAGATGATCACACAGGAAATTCCACTGGAGCTTGCCTCGCGACTTGAGCCAAAACCATGCATCACTAGCGATCCATAGTCTACGGATCGCTAGCGAGCCATAGTGTTTGCTCGGGTGCGAGCCAACTCCTTAGTTTTTTGCCCTTTGTTTGGTTTTCCATGAATCGCAGCGACCCTATGTTGACGTATGGATCGTTGGCAATCCATAGAGTATGGATCGATGGCGATCCATACACATAGTCTATTTTTGGACTTTGGTGTCTGGAGTTTCTTTGACGTCTTGTATCAATGTTGTTCACATAGTCTTGTTGCACGACGCCTTGTTTTGATGATGGTTTACTTGCTGGTTGTATTTAAATACTAATTGGACGAGGCAAATGCTTGTCCCTTGATCTAACCAACTCGAAATCTCATCAAACTCAGCCACTGCTTCTGTAATATTGTTTGAATCACGATACAAGAGGCTCTGAAAACTCCTGAGTTAACCTCATGGATCGCTAGCGATCCATGTCCTTAGTGAATTTTCTCATCCATTTTCTTGGCCTTCCTTGGTTCATTACTCTAGTTGTTTTGGTTGACCTTTGGATTATTCTGACTCGACCAAGTTGCTCCGACTCCTCTTAGATTCGGCTGGGTTAAAAACCCGGATAACATGATTCTTACCAACTGTAATCAAAACTAGCAGTACATTACGTCCTTATTTGCATCTATTTATTGCATATGAAATTGGTGCACAGTTCATATACATGGTCCATAGCCATTTTCTTTCAATTTTAATCTATTCAGATCTCGACATTACAATATCTTTCTTCATTAGCGTTCTTATTTATCACACATTTTATAAATGTTTAAGAAGCTTTTCCTTTCAATTGAAAGTGGGGTGTCATGTGTCACTATGTGAAGATGTTCATATAACACATGAATTTGATATGATATGTTGATATTACTGTAATTAGCTATGTATGTACATAAAGCCATCTCCCATGCAATCCAAATTCTGGGTAATATTCACTTTTCAATAAACCGAGCTCTCAGAAAATTGAACCAAGCACTATAACCAATACACTCGCTTTTCTAATTCTGGGCAACTCCAATAGGGTATGATCAGGTTTATGTTTTTGTAACTTTATTACTCTTCTAAGAAAAATATTGGTCCTCTCTAAAAAATGTTATATGAAAGAGGTGATAAATCAATCGACTCAGACGTGACAGTGTTCGCTACACTATGTAACTTTAATAGATTGAGGTTAGTAGTAAGATATTAGGTATCATTTTATTACTTTGAATAATCTGTGAGAATTTACTTGGAGTGACTTGTTTATAATGAATAATTTCTTATAAGAAACCCTAACTTCAGAATGTTCAAATTCAATATAGATCATCGACAACTCCAATGACCTCATTTTATGCAATGACATATTGTACACATGTACCACTCTGGTTTGATTTCATAGATAAAATCTATTCTTGGTCCATTCATCTCGAGGAAATTGAAAGCTCATGTAATGCAGCAATTGATTCTTAAGATTTATTTTGTCTTTTTTATACTAGATGATAGCATTGTAGATTTGATAACTGTTGTATTAAAGTTGTAATATTTTAGAGACTCTGTTATTGATGTTATGCATTTATTTTTAAGTTGACAACTTGGGTATAATTTAGTAATGTAAATATTTCATGTTATTATTAATAAATATGAATGATTTTAATTGTTGTTAGTATAATGTTAGCTTTAGCTACAAAATTATATTAAATCTACTGATGTGTGTTGCATCGTGCTTGATTTTTTTTATTTTGCATTTTTTTTACAATGGGCATAAATAGTTGTAAACGACTTATTACAACGAACATTATCATTTGTAAAAGGTCTATTACAACATACAAAAATAGTTGTTGAATACATTATTACCATGGATATTTGGAACAGTAAAAAACTGTCGTAAAAAGCTGTCTCTATTACAACTTTGCATATTAAGACCGTCGACTGACCGTTGTTATAGTTCTATTACAAATGTCATTACAAGTTGCAAAATGAGCATTTTGTTATAGTGCAAACATATTGGACCACGCCAACATCCATACAACGGCTTACAAACAGTTTAGGGTTCAATGAGACAAATCTGGTATGTTCAAGAGCATCGAAGGATTTTGAAGAGATTGAGCACAAGGCATTAATATACGAGCCATCGAGATCTCACCATTAACAACAATATAACCACCATAGCCCAATATTAGAATAAGGATAGCATTTTTCGAAGCACAAAACCCTATAAATTATCTTATTTTTTGTATGTTTTTTAATCTAATCAAATTTAGATTGGATTTTTTCTCATTCCACTTTTCTCCTTTCACATCCTGCTGCTATATCGATTTCGAAATGTTTCAAATTTGTCCCTATCTTCATAGGACAGCAGATCACGTTCAGAAGAAACAATCATGAAAATAAGCTTCAGCGAAGCGAGACTCTTGCAAAAAGCTCGTTTGACAACCTTGCTTGACACAAGCGAGATTTGTGTAATAACCTTGCTTGGGGAGTGAGGTTTGTATAATGACCTAGTTTGAGTCGAGGTTTATATAGTAACCTCGTTGGCTGAGTCTACTTAAAGAATAAACCACGTCATATTTGAACATGGTTTAAGAAAAGAAAAACATGTAGTTAGTTTCAGGTGACAAACCCTCATTCTTAACAATGAATTCAAAAGCTTTAGACATATCGCCCCCACTGCAACCTTTGTTTCCACCGCCAGTGTCGCAATCTATGAGCTCTTATTCTGAAAGAGAGACTATTTCTTCGGTTCTAATCTTAATGATGCTTTCTACTGCTGCCACTGCAGAAAATGCTCAGCAAGATCCTATTTTGATGCGTGCATGTAACGATAAGTTAAGAACAAATATTGACATATCGTATTATAAAATCATGTAGCATATTTGTAATTCTTACCACAATGTGGTTTGACACCTAAAACTAACTACATGTACAAAGGGAAGAATTCGAAAACTTGCAAATCTAGAAACTCGTTTTTTCATCCAAGCACAATAAGTGGATTTGAACATGTGCCTTCTAATGATGAAGCGGCCTTACTAGAAGTCATGGCTCATCAACCTGTTTCGGTTGCCATTGATTCTAGAAGCCATGCTTTTCAGTTATACTCCAGTGGAGTGTTCACAGGTACTTTCTGAAAATTTTGTCAAAATTGTCATTTGATATGTCTAAAAATATATCTTTTCTTTTACGTTTAGGCCCTTGTGGTACTGATATAAACCATGGTGTAACAATCGTGGGTTACGGGACTGAAGAAGATGGGACTAAGTACGGGCTAGTCAAGAACTCATGGGGCTCATCATGGGGTGAAAATGGTTCTATAAAGATACAGAGAGATGTCGGTGACAAAGAAGGGCTATGTGGTATTGCTATGCAAGCTTCCTACCCTACCACTTGATTAATAAGAGCGATGTTTCTCTAGCAATACATACATGGTTTGCTTTCCTATTCAACACCTTCTATCAGCTAAGTTGCTATTGCGAAATGGGTGTGTGTGGGTGTGTGTATCCATAATTGTGTAGGTTTGAGGATGCTTAATATGTGTTTGACGCATGCTGAATAAATCCTATATGTTGATATCTTATTCAAGCTATTATTCTGCCAGCTAATATACTAGCAGTATAATTCATTTTTTTCTGCAAAACGAAATGAATCTGGTTTTGTTGTTGCTTATCACCTAGAGGATGAAGCCATGGATACTAGCCCTCTCTGGCTAAATAATTATGCCCGAATTCAAGTGAAAGAATTTGTGACCCTTTTATGCTCCTCCACCCTCCTGTTATTAAACCAGACCAGACCAAAGTTGGACTACAGTTAATCAAAGATCATCCTATGTGCATACACAAAACCACTGGCCCAGAGCTAACATGTTTGGTTTGGTTGGTTCGTAGTTTAAGCTACGAGATTATAGGTCATAGTTTCGATCTTTGAAATTGGCATTTATTGACATTAATGAACCATGTAGAAAAACCATTAGAATTCAAACCGTTCGTTTTAGGTTTTGTACTCATTTTAACGATTAAAAAATAAGGGCCAAGCAGGCGATGTTCAAGGTGGTTATTTCCTGGAATTATGCTCCTACCGTTGGCATTCATTTGGCTAGATGGTAATTGTGTGCTTCTATTTTGGTTTTCTTCTGAAATTTAATAAAGTTATACCTGTACGAACCTGTGCTACAAACACAAGTGAACTTAATATATATATTGGCGCATTCTATTTACTCCCCTACATAAGGTTAAATTATTTTATGGCAACATTGCCCTTGGTTATTATTACAAATTAAATAGTTGTACAAAACATCAAAATTCTTTCTCTTCTATTCATGTTTAACTATCTAATTTACTCCACCAATTGTTCAACTTTTCTATCTTTTGGTCCAATATATTTAGATCATGCATTCTTCCTTGTCATTGATAATTGAAGTAAAAAATTATTGGATCAAGCAACATGTAGAAGCATGAATATCTGAAACTTTTGAAACAATTTATCATATCCAAATTGAAGCACTAATAATATGTTGAAAGTTTTCTTCAATAGCAAATAAATTTGATTTTAGAAGAAGATAGACATGAAGTTGGAGAAGAAAACAAACGATGTTTTTCATACAAGGAGAAAAACTTTATTACAAATGTTCATATTTTTTCTTCTTACTACATTCCTTTTCTCTTACATCATAAATGAGTGAATCCACCTCTATTTATAGGAGTTCACATCTGAAATAAACGGTGAAGATTCACTTAATCTAACGGTTCTTTATAAATATTTCCTAAATATTCTCTCATATAATTTCTAATATATTAGTCCGTAAATATCTCTTAAATATTCTCTCATACGATTTCAAATATATTCCATAAATATATAGCACATATTCTAGATATCTCCAATATGGAAAAATCTAGATTAACAAAATCAAGTTTATTTCCAACACTCCACTGTAAAGTTGATTTTGTAGTACCGAGTAATGCTTGAAATATTTGTATTTCACGTGCTCCGGTAGGAATAGAGGTATTATCCAAACTTTCTTCATTGCATTGACTTTCTTACCAAACATCGAGATCTTTAATGCATGTTCACGTATCCTTGTTTTACTTCTTTTATTTCGTCATCTTCATCACAATAGAATTTTACATAAAGTAAGCATTCTAACATCCATCTTGTTTCAGTACCATAAATTTTGAATGGATCATATATTTTATCTCTGCATTCTTTCATAACTTTGCTCTTATAGTTTTTTACCAATCCAATTTCTATGTATGTTTTTTGAATTTCACTTTTGCATGTCATTTCAGAAAACATTACATGAAAAATTAGGTATGTTCAAAATTATATAAGCTTTGCTCACCTCTTTATTTTCATGATGATGAAATTCATTGCATGCCATTTTGGCTTATTCTTTGACCATTTTTATTTCTATTTCTTTAACATTCTCCGTTTCCATTTTTTTAGTTTTTTGCTCGTACATCAAATTTCCTCCAAGCTCTTAAATTTCATCTCCTTGATTCACGCCTTCTTCATTGTGAGGATGACAATGGGGGGGTCTAGGGTCCAAACCCGGTTGACCCGCCCCTGTTTTGGTCCGCCCAGACCCGTCCCATTGGGTCATCGGGGCGGGTAGACCCGTGACCTGTTCTTGAAAGCTTCGGGTCTAGGATCGGGTCGGGGCTTGAATGGCCTGCCCCAACCCGACCCGCACTACTAAGATCTCATGAAATCGCTTTAGTTTTATAATGATGATTTGCTATATTTATATGTGTGTGTGTGTGTGATTATGACATGGATATTATAATGTTCCAATCAGCAAGCTATAAAAACTTTATAGTATTAAGCTGCATCATTGATAATTATATAATAACATATGCATATATTTTTTGAACTATTTTGTACATCACATTTTTATTATCTTCCCTTATCATTGTAAACACATTGTTATTTGTATTTAATGTATCATTTAGTAACAACAAATATAAATATATGTACATTAGTACACAATTTTGAATTAATACAAAAAACCTCATCGGGTCTCGGGGCGAGGCGGGTCTACCCTGACCCGTACTGGTTTAGGGTTCGGGGCAAAATTCCGGACCCGCATCGGGTCTACGGAGCGGGTCCGGGGAGAGGTCTAATAAACTCGGGGCATTATTATTTTTGTCTTCTTCTATTATTTTTGTCTCCTTCTTGCTATTCTTCTTTTCCTCTTTCTCATCAATCAGATTGTCTTCTTCTATTATTTTTGCATTATTATTTCCATATACCTTTTTCAATAAATTCCATGACTTTTTTGCAGAACTTTCTCCAAGCATATGATCATACGCTATTTTATTGATGTTCTCACTCATCACAACATGAACACGATGATCATTCCATCGTAATTTCATAAAAGCTTTCTTTTCTATTTGCAATGTGTTCTCCAAATCCATCGGCCATTCATAACTATTTTGTACGATCTTCCATAATCCATTGGAGATTAACTCCTCTTTCTTTTCCTTGTAAGCCAGCGGCAAAGTACCATCTTCTCGACTTGTTTCTTCAATGTAATTGGTATTCTCTTCAACTTTATTGTTGCTTAGAGCTCTACATCAAATGCATAATGTCCAAAATTTTCACAATTGTAGCATTTAACGTGTGACTTGTCTTGCCTTGACTTTAAATTTCCTCTCCCATAACCTCTTATTGATATTTCTCCTCCTTGGTTGTTATTGTCATTGTTGTTGTCATTATTGGGTCTCTAACCTCATCCGTGTTCATATCCACGACCTCTTCATCGTTCTTGACCATAACCTACTCTTTGTTGGATTCGATTGCTTTTTTCCTTTTCAATTCGTGTCTTGAATACTTGCTGCAAAATCTCTTCCTTCTTCCTTTTCTTTTCTTAATAAGCTTGCAATGAACCGAAAAGTTCCTCTATTGTCATGGCCTTCAAGTTCTCTTCGATGATGGGGACAATATGTTCGAACTTTGGATCTAATAATCTTAAAATCTTCTCCATAATTCTTACATCATTTAACTTCTCACCTTTTCTTTTTAGGTTATTAGTAACTGTTAAAACTCTTGAGAAGTAATAAGAGACAAGTTCATCTTCTTTCATATGAAAAGTTTCAAACTCTCATCGTAAAGTTTGAAGACGTACATTTTTGATTTGATCGGCTCCTTTGTAAGATGTTCGAAGTTTTCTCATGCTTCTTTGGCTAATTTTGTTTCCGAAACCTTCTCAAAATTATCGTCATCCAATGCTTGATAGATTAGACAGAGAGCCTTCTTGTCTCTCATCCTTAAGTCTCTCAAATTATTCCTTTGAGTTTGAGATATACTATCTTCATTCTATTGTTCGGTGTAGCCTTTCTCAACTATCTTCCATACATCGTGTGCTTCAAGGAGAGCCATCATTCTTAAACTCCAATTGTCATAATTGGTCTTAGTGAGTATTAGACTCGTAAGGGAACGCCGTTATTCATCATCTTTATAGGAGGATCTTCAAGTTCCGATACCACTTTGTTGGAAAAAAATTTCAATAGCAAATAGATTTGATTTTAGAAGAAGATAGATAAGAGGTTGGAGAAGAAAAAAAATGATTTTTTCATATAAGGAGAAAAACTTTATTACTAAACTTTATTACAAAAGTTCATATTTTTTTCATCTTACTACATTTCTTTTCTCTTACATGCTAAATGAGTGAATCCACCTCCATTTATAGGAGTTCACATCTGAAATAAACAGTGAAGATTCACTTAATCTAATGGTTCTCCATAAATATCTCCTAAATATTCTCTCATATAATTTCAAATATATTAGTCAATAAATATCTCTTAAATATTCTTTCATACAATTTCAAATGTATTCCATAAATATAACATATATTCTAGATATCTCCAATATGGAAAAATCTGGATCAACAAAATCAAGTTTATTTCCAACATAATATACGGTATTCAGTTTGTCTTCTGATCTCGACAACCTTAAATAAATGAATAACTCAAAAAAATTAAACGATTTAGGTTTTAATGTATCTTCATTATTGTATCAATTGTTAGCAGCAAAAGAATAAAATGCTTAAGGTTTAAATAAATAATCTAATCTGCTAAACAAAGAAGAAGAGGTGGAAGAAGATGAACTAAAATTATGGAACGTAGAAGGTTAAAATGGGAATCTAATGGGATGATAAAAGAAAATAATAGGATAGCTAAGATTTTTAGATAAACTGGGCGTCTAAGGTAAATACTGCTGGGTTAATATAATTTGTCATTTTGCCAGTTGGATAATAATGTCTATTACTATAAAAATAATCTTAAAAATAACAAACGCTTCCCTCAAGAACTTTGAAATAATAGTTTCTATTTGGATTACTTCTTTCTTGAAACATAAATTAGTAGTTTCAAATAATAACTTTATGACACATATAAAAAATATTTCAGCATAATTATTAAATGTTTATATTAAGTACTAGTAACTCAAATTACAATATTTGATAAAACATTAAAGAAAGTAAGTGGATGATAATTTTTTATTATCTTCATATTAGATTATAGGGATGGGTGAAGCAATACAAAATAAAACCAACATTCAAAACAAATTTAAGATTAAATTTATTGTAAGTGGTTTTTAATATGGATTTAAACACGAAATTTTCTAGAAATACAAAAAAATATCTCCATCCAACTATAATATAGTAATAATTTATAGGTTAAATCACACTTCTAGTGTTGTTTAACTTCATATGCCCTCACGAAATATTATGTTCTTAAACGCTTATATGCATGATTACCAGTGCAAGTTGGTGGAATCCTATAAAACGTTCAAGATTAATATCAGTAATAAAGTATCGATACTAATTATAAATGAAAATAAATCAATGCTAATGTCATCAAACATATCAAAATAATGTTAGCACAATATTTTTGTGATAACCTTTTTTTTTGTAGAGATTGATTCTACAAAACAATGAACTTGTGGAATAAGCATGCAAAAACTAAATATAGTAAAGGAAAAATTCATTCGTCTTTTGTAAATATAATTAACTATCATTCTTCTAGGGTAGTGACAAAAAGAATTCTATTCGAAAGTTTTTGTTCACCAACCACTATGTAAAGAGGGTTAAATGAATATTTTAAGTTATGCGACTCATATACATATACATGTGTGTGTGTGCACACACAAGTATATAGTTATATATTTATCGAGTTAAATGAATACAACATGATAGTTATTATATCTAAAATATACTACATATTTATCTTAAGAATGTCAAAGTTTTACTTTTTTCTAATCCAAAACAATATATCAAACATAAAAGAAACACCAATCGACTCTCTGCTTGTATAAAAATCTATAATTCAACCTCATTTACATAAATAAGGAATAATAATATAATATAATATTTTTTTCCCAAAAAAGCAATTATCTTATTTTTCCACGAAAACGGAACGAACAACATATGTTTTACACAGCTCTCTTTCAAAACAAATCAGAAGATTGCCTTTTGTTAGTTTCATACATCAGTTGTCTTTCAGAAGGCTATACTACATACTTTTCAAAAACTCAGAATTTTCCGTTGTAAACATGTAAAGTTTATGCATTTTCTACTATAATATGCATTTGATTACTTTTATTTGTTTATGATTTCATAAAATAGAAAGGCATTAGAATGTAGATGTTCATTATTCTAGTTATTTTAAGAAAAACATTAGTACGTTGGACAAAAATAGAAAGAAATAAGTATGTTCCTTAAAATATTATTTTGTAAGCTACGTAATAAATTACATCTTACTACAGTGTTTTGATTATTAAATTAAATTTGTAAAAATAAACATGTATTACATAGATCACTTCTTTGTTTAAGAAGCAATTTATATAGAGATATGTTTAAATTTATGCGAAATGAAATGTACCCAATGTTAATCTTAACCGAAACTAAATAAAAAAAATAGAGGCCTAGAAGAAAAAATGTTGATGTCACGAAAATTGTTTTTTACTATCATTAAAGCACATATGAATTAGATAATAAAAATGGTCGACTTCTGTAATAAAATTGATTTTATAAATAGATCGGTTGACCTCCAATGAACATAATATTTACTCAGTTTAATTAACACTTTCTTTTACTTTTAACTCTCTAAATAATAAGTTGGAATTAAGATACTAAGCATCTAACATTGAGAAAGAATTGAGAGTACTGAACAAAATGAGTTTTAACACATATCTTTTGACTTCACACTAAAATCTTGTCCGTTTTAAATATTTTTAAGCAAAGACACTTATTTATCAAAAAATAGAATCATTCTAAAGGGATGGTAGTTGCAAGTAGTAGCAAAAAGTAAGCAATATATAATATTTACATTAAACTATAGTAGCAATCAAACTAAAAAAGTAAAAAAAAATACATCAAAACTTGTACTAAATTGGAAACATTGTATGATAAACTGAAATACGTAGGAATTAAATTGGCAAATGGTATTGAAAGAAAAAAATATACTATTTGAAATATTCTTAATTTAAAATGACGAAGAGCAAAATATAAACTAAAATGGTAATAATGTTGACATAACATAAATATACAGAAGGCAACAAATTAGGTTTTTGTTAATACAAAACTAATCTCAAATCACAGACATCAATCGCGGTATTATGTTGGATCTCTTAACAATTGGTATGCATTCAAGATCTATAAAAATACAAAAAAATTGATGATATTTTTGTATTTGTTTGTTTTTCTGTTAAACCAAGATTAATTTAGACGTTTCTAAGAAAAGAGTACCACACTTGGAATGCACAAATCTTTTATAGCTATAATGATGCTCAGTAAAGAATAAAAAAGTATTGATTTAATTACCTTTTGTCACAACATCAAATTAAGAAATATAGATATTTGTAATTCAAGTTATCAGAATTTTATTATTTCATTTAACATATTAATAACGCATTATTAGTTCCAAATATTACTATTTATTGTAAAAAATAAATGATAAAAAGATATAGTTATGATTGTTTCATAGATCTTATAAATAAATTTCATTTACAAACCATAGCTCTCTTGAGACATCCCTATTGCTAGAATGTAATTGTATTGTTTATTATGAATTTTATTACTTAGTTTTTTGCAAATTAATTTTTTTAGTATAGCTTAATTATCGACTCTAACCCAAAATGTTGTATACATTTAAATTTATATAATCTTTTTGTTCAAACTTTTGATTCGTTATATACAATTGGATTTATTATTATTAACTTTCAATTTTAATTTGATTATTTCTATTAATCATTTGTTGATCAACATCTCTCAGTTGGCAACAAATTAGTAATAACACTTATTCTTGGTTTCTTATTCTATCTCAACTTATTTATTTGAGTAAAAAATGAAAAAGATTGGAAGGCTTCTAGAATTCAGAAGGTACCTCAATTTTATTATTTTCATTAGGTCTTACATTAGATAGTATTTTTATCATTGAAGAATAGTGATCATTAAAGCTATGGATGGTTGTTATCTTGCCTTTTGACCAAGCAGAGTCCGGACGAACTGGACATATAGAACTTGGAGTTATCAAGACGGATAGCCTAGAGAGATAGCCCAGAAGTCCACAAACAAAGCACGGACAGAGCCTTGGAATTAAAGCCAAGAACCATTGAAGACAATAAGGTAATGAGATCCCCCAAGTTGGGGATCGGTACCGACTCCAGCTAGAGAACGGTACCGACTCCCAAATACAACATCGATGGACCCCATATTTTGCCTACATGTTTATCTCGGTGCCAAAAGCATATTTTCGTTGATTCAATGCATTTTTCAATCGAACTCCACGGACTCTTAAAGTTACAACTTTGTTCTCCTTCAACTTCATCATTTGGGCTCAAAAACAAGCTAAAACAAGGATAAATGACTATGGAATCAAGAAGCTAACTACAAGATGACTCAAGGTGATGGATTGAAGAGGACAAATATGGATATCTTAGGGATAGGTACCGACTCCCAGTTAGGGATTGATACCGACTCCCATCTTCTGTTGAGGTGGCACCTATTATTTTAGGAGAGTTGCTCAATTTCGTAGACAACGGTCTGGAGATATTTTTAGACGAGATTTTAGGCCCCTACCTCTATAAATAAGGGGTAGGGCTCATTTTTGAGGATTTTTTGGCTCTAGTTCTATTTTTATTTACATTCTTGTAACTTTGAAATTTTGAGTGTTGGAGTTGTACCGACCCCCAAGAACTTCGACTTCCAAATCAGAAACAAGCAATAAAAATTCAAAGTGGACATAGGCCTTGCTTTGCCAAACCACTATAAACAATTGCGCCTTGTTCATTTCCTTCGTTTTCATTTACTTTTCTTCATTTAGTCTCTACTACATAATCTTCTAGGTGTTTGTGCCATTTTTGGTTCAAACATTTTGGTGCTTTCATTGAGAGGGACATATTCTTAGGCCATTTGGATCCATCGTCTACTTTTGGATTTCTTATATCCAAGAGATAGATCCAATTTCTCTATCTTTTAATTATATAACTCAGATATACAAAGGTCTACGAAAAGCTTTGTGCCATGGCCCTATCAAGAAGAGATTGTTCTATCAATTCCAAAGCTACTACTAAAATCGAGAATCAGAATCCTCAGCAAGGAGATGGAGTTGTCCAATCAACTCAACCCGAGATCCAGATTCCAACTGATGTTGTGACCAGAGTGGAGATGAATAGGATGATAAAGCAGATGGAAGATAGATTTCAAGCTAACCAACAGGAGATGAAAAACACGATGCAAAAGAGTTTGAGGCTAGTGAATGAGTTGACTCAAAACAGCCGTAGATGGAGTAGAAGGGATTCCAGCTCAGAATCAGAGAGTTCTTCTTCATTCGAGCAAAGGCGGAGGGAAAGAAGGCAGAAGAAAACTCAATATGCTGCTGGAATATCTGCACAAGGAAGAGGATGAGCTTCAGGCTCGAATTTAGGGATTGATACCGACCCCAACTTGGGACTCAATACCGATCCCCAAAATGGTGAGCCCAAAGCCCATCCTTTCGAAGGCGGCGTGGATATCGTCCATGGATGTGTCGTTGAAGGTCTGAATCTGGAAAATCATAATATTGCTGATCATGCAGCTCACGGGAATCAAACATGGGGGAATGCTGGATGAATGTGTCCTTCGGAGTTTGGGGAGCCTAAGTATCGAGAATCTTCCCGAGAGCGTTCGTCAGGCCGAACAATTGGGGCAAGACCTAATCACCGCTGCTCAGTCGAACCTATTGATTTGGATTATTTGGAGGATATGGTTAGGAGGTTGGTTAGTGAAAATAGATCCAAAACTAATGATGATTGGAGAACTTATGCTAGTTCGAACCCATTCATAGAGGTCATCCTTCACGCGAGATACCCCCAGAGATTCGACATGCCAACGATGTCGTTGTACGGAGGAACGAAGGATCCTAGGCAACACTTATTAAGATATGAATGGCACATGGGTTAAGTCAAGGATTCGGATGCTGTGAAATGTCTCTATTTCCTAATTTTCTTAGAGGGGGTGGCTACAATGTGGTTCACTCAGCTTCCGTCGAGGTCAATATCATCTTTTGTTGAATTGACATGGAAATTCATGGAGCAATTCCGTTTGCACACCTCACAACCAAAACACGTGATGTCATTGTCTAATGTATATACAGCTGAAGGTGAGTCGTTGCGGGACTATTTAAATCGGTTCCACATGACTGTAATAGAAATAATGTATCCAAAGGAAGATATGATGTTGATGGCACTTTGTAGAGGAGTTCATCCCAACTCCGATTTTAGGGATTGAATAGAAAGGAAGCAACCATTGACAATGGAAGCTTTCTAAAGGAAAGCTAATGAATATTTACGTCGGGAGGACGCGCGTAAACATCCATGGAGAACTGACGCTGGAAGTTAAAATGAGCCGATTCAGAGTAATATTGCTATAAAGCAATCTGTAGAAAGCTTTGGAAATGTTGATGTAAAAGTTGGTAATCAGGACAAAGAAGAAAAACAAAACAATGATGGGGCAAAGAAGAGAAATCCAAATAACAGGATTCGTTTAAGAGGTCCCAAGTATGAAAATTACGCTGAATTGAACAACTCGATAGAGAACATTTATCTGGCTACTCAGAATACCGAACCGTATAGGAAGCCGGCTCTTAGGGAGTCAACTGAGAAGGAGAGAAAGTCGGCCAAGTTCTGTAGATTTAATAAGACCCACAGTCTTAATACTAATGAGTGCAGGCACTTGCGCAACATGATTAAAGAATTAATAAGGAAAAAGAAATTGCAGTAATATGTGAAAGCCCTGTAGGATGGCGGGCAAGGAAATTCCAGCGCCCCTAGGTCGTCTTTCCAGCGGGGGCAACTAAGCCTAGTACTGATGCATTCAGGTGGCCAAAAAAACAATTAGTTATAAACACAATCATTAGTGGGCCTCATCCTGCTCATAAGAGCTTTGCGAAGATGGATGGATATATTGAAGCCTTGAAGCATGCCGAGAACGAAAGTTGCAATGCTATTGAGGATGGAGCTCCAACAAAATAATCTCGGACTATGACAGACGATATTGTTTTCCAGAACTGGGATGCTAATGCAATGGAGGTTCCGACGATTGAGCCACTCGTGATCTCAGCCACGATTTGTCTTGTTGTTGTACAAAAGGTGCTTGTTGACTATGGGAGTTCAGTCAATATTTTGTTCAAAAATCTTATCAGAAAATGATGTTGGAGGAGAGAGATTTGAAGCCTTGTAGATCACGTATACAGGGGTTTAATGGGATGGCTACTAAAGCCATAAGATTTTTCAAGTTACTAGTGGAACTTGGTGAGGGCGACCATAGGCGATTGTGGGTCGTGCCATTTTTAGTGTTGGATATCTATTCTGATTATAACAGATTCTTAGACCGATCAGCCCTAGTTGAGTTCAGAGCGGTCATCGCTCCCTAGTGTTTAACTATAAAATTCCCTACCGATAATGAAGTGGCGATCGTGCACGGAGATCAAGTGGTTGGCTGCGAGATCTATGTCGCTGAACAGAAAGAAGCGATGCGTAAGGAGAAAGAAAAGAGTGTAGTGGGGGTCCTTTGCATAAAGGCTTTAGACGCATAGCAACTACCACTTGAGCCATGGCACGGGCAAACTAGTCGGCTCTACGATGACATGGACCGACGAAAAGAGCCGAAGGGCGGACGAGCAGCTCCTGCCAAGTTGACAGTCGCTGTTCCAGTCAGTAGGGATGACCCAAGTAAAGTCCTCAAGGTCAGATCTCAGCTCGGTACTGGTATGATGAGGAGTTGGTTGGTTTTCTCTAGGCAAACCTGGATGTGTTTTCCTGGATGCACTCGGATATGTGTGGGATCTCGCCCGGGATGGCGAGCCATGCATAAATCCTAAATGTGTTTCTGTGAAACATAAATGCCACAGCCTGGGTCCGAAGAGATCCGCTGCGCTCAAAGAAGAAGTGGATAAACTATAGGATAACGGCTTCTTCCACGATGCCTTATACCCGAATTGGGTATCAAACCCTGTTTTAGTGAAGAAAGCAAACGGGAAGTGGAGGACATGCATCGATTATTCACACTTGAATAAAGCATGCCCGAAGGACAGCTACCCGCTTCCAAGAATAGATCAGTTGGTGGATTCAACTGCTGGACACGAGTTACTTTCATTCATGAATGCATACTCCGGATACAACCAAATCCAGATACACGTCCCAGATCAGGAACACACCAGTTTCATCACCGACCTTGGACTCTGTTGCTATCTGGTCATGCCCTTCAGTCCAAAGAACATAGGAGAGACTTACTAGAGACTCGTGAACTGGATGTTTAAAGACCAAATTGGACAATCGATGGAGGTTTACGTTGACGACATTCTTGTGAAGTCACGATGTTCGAGAAACCACATTAATGACCTAACACAAATGTTTGGTGTCCTCCGACAATATGGGATGAAGCTTAATTTCTTGAAATGCTCTTTCGGTGCCGCGTCAGGGAAATTCTTGGCTTTCATCATGAACTCTCATGGAATTGAAGCCAATCTAGAAAAAATCAAGGCCTTGTGAGAGATCGAAACCCCAAAGATGATCAAGGAGGTCGAAAGCTTAGACGGGAAGGTCGTCGTTGTCACGACCGAGATTTTCGACCTCCCGAAAATCGACCAATACGTCAACTGTATTAGATGCCGAACAATCGAATGCCGGAAATACCAGATCGTTTGGGAAAAGAAGAAAGAGGTAGAAGAAGATAATAGAAATAACAACACAGAATCTCACAATCGCAGTGGAACAATATATAATAGATAACAACATGACTCTATACAAAAAGAACTACAACT
The DNA here is from genome assembly GCA_030737815.1 of Allium fistulosum. Classification (NCBI taxonomy): domain Eukaryota; kingdom Viridiplantae; phylum Streptophyta; class Magnoliopsida; order Asparagales; family Amaryllidaceae; genus Allium; species Allium fistulosum. The sequence goes on from CM060902.1 coordinate 246,956,963, forward strand.
GTTAATTATACATTACATCATCAGAGTAAAATACATCAATAACACAACACCGAACAGTTATAATAACATGTCCTCACAAATGCTGAATATACAGCCTACAATACACAGCGGAATGAAATCAAATACGTATAATACGTCTTCATCATCCAGCTCACCTCCTGAGCTTCATAGCATCCTATCATGTATCTGTAATACTTGGTCAGATTCGAGCATTATAATAAAATAACGCCCGGGTCAGTCTGGAAAACCAGCATGAGAAAACACACTCAATTTGAATTATTAAAGTTTTCAAAATCCTTTGAAAATCAAAGGTATCTCATAAGACCACGCCACACATAAACACGGCGGGTTTTTACCTTATGATAACCAAAAAATTTCATATCAAATCCTCTGATATTATAATAGTGTCTAAGTACAAATACTTATTCAAATAGCTGAAATTGTTACATTAATTAAATTCCAGCATACTAGGCTCTACAACCAAAACCGTAAAGGCACGTATTGGAGAATGGATTCCATACGAATGACTAGGCACTGGGGTACCACCTGTCACAGTACACGTCTAGAAACAGCGTACCGAGTACCACGCCGGGATCCCCTGCAACACAAGACCGGACTATCCCTAACCTGGGTAGACCGAATATGCTATCACCCCGGGTGTTCCCACCCTCTTTCGAGCTCCTTCCATACTTCGTAGTAATAAAATAATACCCGCGGTTATCTAGAAAGGTGATAAACATACCCTAATTGGGTGCGACCGACTTAGCCTTGCTGCATCTCCCCTGATTTTCAGTCATTCCCGGTTTATGAGGCTAGAGGCTACGATTACCTTTTTAAGGAGTTTTCACTTAGAATGCTCGTTGTCCTCCAATGACAATGTACTGATAGCATTCATCCATACAAGTCCGTTCTGGGTCCGAGCGAAACCGAAGGCACTATTCCTACTACATCCATTTTGGAATAATCCTCAGGATTAGTAGCGATTATCCCTTGCACTTCACTGCTCCATCTTCGACTCCATGCTCATGTTTTCACTTCGAAAACGTACTCGTTGGATCGAAGTGGTTTCGGATAACTTATCTGATCCCGGTCTCTTCGAAACAACGTTCGATTTTTCCAATAAACTCAACCCCGGTTCTTTAGGAAATAAACAGACGAAAATAAGATCGGAGATCACCTCTTAACCGTTAGTGGACAGATTTCCTTATCAAAGTCCTAGAAGAACGAAACGAGTTTATACGTACAGTATAGCACCTCGAACGGTAATTGTACCATATAATTCCCGTATTTCTCCTAGATATTCCCAAAGTTATATTTTGGGTCCAGATTTGATAGTCGGTTATTTAACTATCAAATAAACAATCATACAACCACAGATTCCATTTTCACTGAAAAATACGAAGTCTTATTTAATTTAAATTTCAATCACTTAAATCTCTTTATCCAAAGTATATACTTTCTTACCAAATTTAGTATATTCACAAACTATTCTTTTCAAAGATATTTGGAAACCTTTAAAATAATTTGGAAAGTACCACTGCGGTATCAAACCATGGATTCACAACTCAATGGTTATGTCTCTATCCCAGAGAAATCCAAAACTTAACTACAGGCACTCACTTCCTCCGATTTCGTCATGCAGGTATACCATTACTTCCCGAAAAATTTATTTAAAAATTTTCAAAATAATACTTATGAAATTTCTATAATAATTTTCCAAGTTAAATTTAGGCGAGTACCCTTTAAAATAAAAGTTATTATATAATATTAAATATTGAACAATTTGTCCTTTAAAATAATAATACTGGTTAATTCTTAAATGATAATTAACTTAATATCAACCATTTATAAAACTACTTAATTAATACTCAAATATGCTTTAAACAATTTTAAACAACTAAATAATAATTTTTCTGAAATATTCTTAAACACTTTTGAATTTTCTAATTAATACTTAAAATCCTCCCTTTTTAAAATAACTGAATTTCTCAATAAAAATATATTTTCCAATTCCAATATAACCAGTCTACATCTATAAATCTCTTTCGATTTATGTACAATTCGATTTACATCCCAATTCCGTAAATTCCCTTTCCGTATTTCTAAAAATAAATCTACCATTTATTTCTAAGCTGATTTACCCATCTCCTTATAAACCCTCACCGTGAATTTATAATTTCAATTTATCCTCTGATAATTACTTCACCTTATTTATAAACTTCATTTATAAATTCCATAGTCTCATTTCCTGTTTAAAACGGTTTCACAACACTTAATCGATTTTAAATCACTTTCTAATCTAAACTTTCATTTTTAAATCAATTTTCTCCAAAAATAACCCAACTGTATTCCAAAACCAACTACATTACGATTCCATTTCCTTTTTATAATTTAAAATCTAGTACGACAACCCCATATTTTATTTTCAAAATTCCCTTTTAATTTTTTCTACTATTTAAATCTCGAATTTAAAAGTAAATCCTTTTATACTTAAACAATATCGCTAAAGTTCTATTATTTAAAAATCCTTTTATTTACATTATTCAAAATCCTTATTTTTTTCCATATTCCGAAATTACCAAGTACAAATTTTAAACTCAAGCTATTTATTTTTCCCAAATTCATTTCCTTTAATAAATCCAAATTCCACCATAAATATTTTTACTTCAGATTTTCCTTTTTAATTTCTTTCCAATTTTTAAACATTTATCATTGGTATTTAAAAATACCAAAATCTAACCAGTAATTCCATAGCACCACATAAATTCAAATCAATCTATCACAGATTATTCAATATATCATATCGTTGAATATGAAAATAAATTCAACATTTTTGAGGAATCCAGTTGGATCCCTCCAAACCGTTTCCCTGCATCTATAGATGTTAATACAATATACAAATACCAATCCAACTTCGAGGGGGATATCGTGGTATATAGGGTCATCCGCTATTATGCGGGGCGTATAGGGTCTCATACGCTATATATACGCAGGAATATCAATCACTCCAATATATATACCACTATATATATAATATCACATCCAACTGATAATAATTTATCAATTCTATCAATCAATCAACAATTAATTTTAACTATTTAAAATTAATTGCAGTAATCCAAAATTGAGTGAGATTAACTCACATTTATTTTCCTATCGCTTTCGTGTTTCGGGTTCCGATTGAATCCTAACGCATTTGAATCTGAAAATTTTGCAAGCTCAGATCTTGATAAATCCAATTTCATATTGAAGGATTCACCAATACGAATCCAACGTGACTGGTCGTGTTGAATTCGGACCTAAAACGAGTTAGATATTTGGTTTATACGATTTACAAATTAAATAACAATATATATATATATGATAACTAAATTTTCAAATTCAATTTTTATATCATACCCATCTCAAAATCTCGGCCCAAACACTGCTCTATCTTCCCCTCCAAAACATTTGCCGCCTACCAAAAATTTTGAACTCCTCCCTTTTTTTCTTTTTTTTTTCTCTTCTCTTTTTTTTATTGGCCCAAGGCCCAACAGAGAAATGGCCGAACCCCCCTTTCTTCTTCTTCCTTTCCCTTTCCTATGCATGTACACGAGAAACCCACTCCCATGTGCATGCTTTCCACTAATACGCTGCACCACCTCGCCATCGACCAAACCAGAAACACGTACAAACTCCTCTCCACGAACTCAACTCAATGGTACTCTCACCTCCCCCTTCGGCGACCAAAATTCGAACGCTACCTGAAGCATTTGCACGCGACTATATGAAATGTCGCATTCCTCCTCTACACGACACGGCCTTCCAGATTTCTACCCAAGATGCCATACGACCCCCTCAACTTGAAAATCACCTCGGAATCGCCTAACACTTCCTTGATTTCAAAAAAAATGGAACCCTAGTTGAAAACTGCCTCGTCGATCACCACGGAGCTATGCCGCGACCTCCAATTCGCATACCAAATTGTAGAGATTGAAGAAATATGATTTTAGGATTTGATTTGAGAATTTTTATCGATTAAAAGTAGCGAAATAAATTTTCGAAGTTCTTACCATTTTTTTTCTTCACACTGAGTTCGGCCGTGTGTTTTTAAAAAGAGGGGGACGTGATTTTTGAAAAGGGAGGTAGCGTGTAGGATGAGTATCTACAGTGACACCGAAGTGAAGGGAAAAAGCTGATGTAAATATACAGGTCAATCAATATAAATATATATATTTATTTTAAATTTAAATCGTCACGATTTCGCAACTTAAAATCTCGACCTCCTATCGAGACGTGCCGCTAGGCATTTATAATGTTATACCCCTATTCCGAATACAATGGGAAAGGTTTCGAGTCCTAATTCGATCATATGGAGAAGATAGATTTTTGGACCCAATTATTATATTGAATTTTCGATATAAATTTCAGCGCGTTTATATTCCGTACGGCCAAACGATAACTCCAAATGCTATGAAATTTGAAATCCGATAACAATACACTATTACGGATCCAATGGAACTAGTTTCGTCGAATTATAAGACTGTGCCCGGGAAGGCTATTTTTAAATGTAAATCTAAACGATATATTTTAAAAATGGACAAATCACTTTTAAATTCCAATTAAAAAGTTTTATTATCTTCATTATTATCAATATAATTTTTATAAGCCTTTAAATTATTTTTAACAAGCTTAAAACTCAAGATTCAATATTTTACCAAATTTTCAATTATTAAATTCAATAATTAAATTATCCAATAAATCTTTATATTTGAAATTCAAGTTAAAAATTAAATTTTAGATATTTAAAATCAATTGAATATTCCAATTTAAAATAACCAAAATTCTGGGTCGTTACAGTCGTCCTTAGTCGATTCATCTCCAGAGCAATTGACAAATGCATCCCTTTCTTCGAGGTGATCAAGAAGGGTAATAGAAATTTCGAGTGGAATCAAGACTGCAAAGATGCATTTCAGGCTCTGATAGATCACCTGGAGAGTTCTCCCATTTTATCAAAACCGATGGATGATGGGGATTTGTTCTTATATCTGGCAGCGTCGGTGCATGCTCTAAGTGCTGCACTTGTACATAAGGAATCTTGCATCCAATGACCAGTCTACTACATTAGCAAGCGGTTGACAGGAGCAGAAAGAAACTACCAGAGACTAGGAAAGCTCGCATACTATCTATTGATCACTTCGAGAAAGCTCTGCCCCTATTTCTAGGCTCATCCGATTAGTGTCCTTACCGACCAACCTTTACGACAAGTCTTGCAATGACCTGAGGCTTCCGAAAGGCTGTTAAAATAGAACATTGAATTGAGCCAGTATGATATCACCTATCACCCTTGGAAAGAATCCAGGGTCAGGCCATGGTGGATTTCATAGCTGAATTCACTACACGAGATGATCCTCCGGAGAGCAGTGGAGAAAAAGAAGTTCGATGGAAGATTTACACGGATGGTGCATCTAACGATAGATGTTCCGATGTTGAGGTTGTGCTTGTCACTCCTAAAGAACACCTAATTAGCTACACCTTGAAACTCGATTTTCCGGCAACGAACAACGAAGCTGAATACAAGGCCTTGAATGTAGGACTCAAGATTGCTAGGAGCTGGGAATAAAGACTTTACACATTTTCTGTGACTCCCAACTGATGGTATGCCAAGTCCGGAAAGTGTATCAGGCAAAAGGAGCAAAGCTAGCTCATTATCTAAGCTGGGTTCTTGAGCTGCTTGATAACTTCAAATATTACACGATTACTCATATTCCCAGAGAGGAAAATGAAAAAGTCGACTTGCTTGCAAAGTTGGTTAGTTCCAAAGATGCGCAGCTCATGGGCCTGGTTCTAGTGGAAGTACTTTTAGCTCTGAGCATCGACCAAATGGATGTCGATTGGATCTTGGAAACTGAGCCTGAACGAGAGTCATGGATGGATTTGGGATTACTTGCAAAGAGGAATCCATCCGGAGAGAAGGAATGAACAACGCAAAATCCTTCGACAAGCTTCGAGATATATCATGCAAGAAGGAATACTATATAGGAAGGGTTTCTCTGTCCTTATGCTATGGTGTGTCACTCATGACGAGGCCAAACGAGTTCTAAGAGAAGTTCATAAAGGGGCCTATGGCAACCACACTGGGGGGCAGACCCTGGCAAAGAAGATCCATCGTTACGGGTATTTCTGACCGACCGTCAATCAAGATGCGGCTGACTACACTCGAAGATATGACAAGTGCTAGATTTTTGATAAATTCCAAGGGCCCCATTGACAGAAATTACCCAAATGGTCAGTCCTAGGACATTTGCAGTTTGGGGTGTTGATATCATCGGTGTATTGCCGATATCTAAAGGTGGCACGAAGAACGCCCATAGCAATTGATTACTTTACTAAATGGGCTTAGGCGGAGCCTTTGGCCATTATTACCATGAAGAAAGTAATCAACTTTGTTATTCGAAATATCATCTGTCATTTTGGCGTTCCACAAGCGATCATTACTGATAACGAGACCCAATTCGATTATATAGAGTTTAAGAATTTCTACCACTGACACCGCATAGCGAAGAGATTTAGAGCGGTAGCACATCCTCATTCGAATGGACAGATTGAAGTTGTGAACAAGATTATCAAGTCTGTTCTTAAGAAACGATTAGAGAAGGCCAAAGGCAAGTGGGTCGATGAACTCCCGTTAATACTATGGACTTATTGAACCACCCACAAGTCAGCAACTGGCCATTCTCCTTTCGTCTTGGTCTACGGATTAGAGGTTATGATCCCGATCAAACTGGAAGTACCCTCTCATCGGGTAGCCCATTACGATCCATGAACGAATAAGCAATTCCTTCTGGAGTCTTATGATACGATTGATGAGAAGTGGACCGAAGCTGAGTTGAGAGCAGCTACACATAGACACCAAGTTGCACGATAATATAACACCAAAGTTAGGGGTCAAACCTTTGAAATCGACGATTTGGTCATCAAACAAATCTTCCCTGGCCCTAAGAACTAGGGCCTGATATGAAAAGGTCTGTACGCAATAGAGGAAAATCTTGGAGATGGAACTTTCAAGTTGGCAACTATGGACGGGATCTCACTCCCGAGGGTGTGGAATAGTGAGCATCTATGAGCTATTTCACTTAGAGAATAAATTCGTAAATAACTGGCCAGAGACGTGTAATAAAACAAAAATTTTCACTTTCCGTTTGTAATCAAATAAAACAGCCTTTCAAGCCAGAAATTATGTCTCTCCATTTCTTAAGAGTTGTGATTTGATCAACTCGAATGAATCTGCATATGATTAATGTAGTTGTGTAGGTACCCGGAGATAGGTACCAATCAAACTTCTACGGCCCATGATCAGGCTCGTGAAGTCCAATTTTTATGTCCAGAGATTAACATCGGCTAACTCTTGCTTTCGGATTGAGGGAAGGATTATAAACATACGCCAAACATGACATAACTGTTCGCATCCTTACTCTCGCTCTCGAAGTAGGAGACGAAGTATAAACATAAGCCGGAAATGATACGACTGTCCGCATCCCAACTCTTGCCTCAGGATTGAGGGCAAGAGTATAAACACAAATCAGATGCGATACAAGCCTCTGTACCATAACTCTCGTTCCCAGAGTAGGAGTCGGAGTATAAACTTAAGCCGGATGAAACACGTTCATCTGCAAACTAGCTCTTGCCTTCTAATTAGGAGCAAGAGCACAAACTTAGAACCGGACATGACACAATCGTCCATATACCAACTCTTACCCTCGGATGGAGTGTAGGAGTACAAATCGAATAGTGCATGATACGATCGATCGCTCACTCAACTATCGACCCCGGACTGGAAGCAGAAGTATAAACAGAAACGAGCATGACAAGTCTGTATGAACCTTAACATCTTGCTCGAACTAGGCAGAACGGAGGGTCCATGCTCGTAGTAAGGTGGGATCCAATTTGTAAGCCCTCGATCAATGTTCAGAGTTAGGCATGATCGAATGCTAACATCTTGGATGAGGATGTGCGGACTACGATTTTAAGTTGTTAACTTAAACACGCGCCCATAGTTTGGTGTGGTTGGGACTTATTATCCTGGAAAAGGATATTCAAGCCACTGTTTTAAGTGGTTTACCCTAAGAATTGCTTTATATTCACTGGAGCGGTGCGAGGTCGGCAAATTATAAAATGGACTAAGGACTTGTTCCGAAAATGTCCACTAAAAGAAATGAATCACAAGTACATTGAATGGAAAGCGTATTTCTTAAGTACTTAAACAAATTTGAGCAAAGATTTTTACAAAACAAAACATCTTTATTATTGACGTCAAACCAGGAAAGCTAAGTACAAGTGGTTCACACCAAAAGCGAAAAAGTAGCATTGAGGGCCAAACCCATACAAGGCCAGCCAACAAACAAAAGGAGTCTATATACAAAAAAACAAACTAATGACTATTTCTTCTTTGAGTTTCTTTTCTTCTTAGAACCAGGGGAGACTTCACTGGAGATTTCTCCTTGCCTCTTTCCACCTCTTCCTCTACTGCCTTGGCCTTTGGAAGGAGTGCTTTGTGTAGATCCACTAGGCATACTCTGGCCACTCCTGGGTGGAGAAATGGAGGCTGGAACGCTTTATGAGAATCTTGTTGACATACTTCGAGCACCCCCGGACGGAGGTATGTAAACTGCAGTGATCAGAGTTGCAGAGCAAAAACCGATTGACTGCTTTCCATTGAGCATGGTAATTAGTTTGTTCAATTAGGTTTGATTGGTTGATGGATGCAGGATTGTTTAAAATTAGTATTGAGTAGGAATTATCACTTGAACACTACAAGAAAGTTTGTTATTAATAACGCCAATTGATAACGCATTATTCTAAAGCGTTATTGTTTAATTTGGATTATTTAGCTTTTTACCTATTTGTTCAGTTCACGCGCGTAACGCTTGGCCCCAAATACTAAACCCCTCCCAAAATTTTCATCTCCCTCTCAAAATACTTTATCGCTTCTCGCCTTCCTCCTACCCATGACCTAAATAATAGTAACTAATTTTTGTTCGCTCATCTCACTCGCCACATCGCTCGACATCTCCAATCTTTGATCCAGCTCGCCATCTCCGTTCTCTTATCCAGCTCTTCAGTAGTTCCGAAGTCGACCAAAATCTATACTCAAGGAAATCATCGCCCTGATATATTTCTGTTAAATGAAAAGAAAAGAACATTGCCCTACTCGGCAAACAGTAAGTATACCAAATACAGATCGATGGAATTACGTCCCCGTTAGTAACTCATGGCCAAAGAACGATTCTTTCCCTCCATATTTTATCCACCACGATTACTTTCTCGATTTTAGCAACCACGTCTCCATCAGTAACTCATGACCAAAGAACGATCTTTCCCTCCAAATTTTATTCACCACGATTTCTTCCCCATCAACTCATGATTCGAGCTCCGATAAATTCTACAAATCTGAATCAAACTACTTCCAGATTATGCTGGATTGGCTGTGATTTGTGAGGTAATTCAATTTTTTTTATTACTGAAATTCATATCCTACGACAATTTTGTTGCTATTTGGGTTGATTATTAGATTCAGAATTGATTTTCTAAAAATTGATTTTTATGCGGTCAGTTATTAGTTGTATCTCTGTCTAGCTAATCCAAATTAGCAAAATGTTGAGCTAATTGCACAATGACAATAGGATTATATTGCCTTAGCTTTTATAATACACATAAATCAGTTCAATATGTTCATTCAACAGTGTAAGTTAATCTGAAAACTGCATTAAACGAAAAAAGTTATGATGGGTGACAGAATTTATCTCGAGTTTGTAAATAATTTAAGTTTTTTATGATAAGAGTATTTGGTAGGTTTGGTTCATATTTTTTTATATCTCATATTGGCATTAGATTACAGTGATTAAACATAAGACTTTCTTTATGTATTAACTGTGTTTGATACATATTAAGCTGGTAACTGATGTGATTTGTGTTAGAATGAGTATTATCATGAACCTAATCGCGTACTACTTATGGATTAAAAAGTTTCAGTCATATATTGAGCTTTTAATTGAGAATGTTGTGGTTGATTTTTTTTTTCTTTTCTTTGTTCAGATTGTTTTTTTCTTCCTATTTATTTTAAAGGTAAGTGCAGATGAAAGCTTGTAGTTGAATTTTCCAAATTTGATAGTTTGTATATTATATTGTTTGTTGGAGGGTTATGTTTGTATTGTCTGTAGTTAGTTTTAGTTTTAACCTAATTCAAGTGGTCGCCAAGCAGAAGTAAATGGATGTAACTAAAGATTTGATGTTGGTTTACTCTTATCTATTTACTTCCTATGGTGACACACACACACACACACAAACAACTGTTATAATTCTGAAATTGCATTTTATTATTGTAATACCATAGCTGCAGAGCTGCATTCAGTATGCAGTGAGAGGAGGAGGAAAGTGTGAGTGGAGACTATAGAGAGTAGTGACAAAACGCAGCAGGTTAGGATTGCTAAGACCTGGTTTCTAAATTTTAGCTGAAGTAAGAGCATTCATGCATGTGCATGCTCGTACACATGTTCGGCTTGCAATTCAAGTTATTGATTAATTCTCAATTGCATGAAGCTCTATACTTATGCAGTTATATAAAGTAGAGCTTCTTACAACTTTAAAACCAGCATTTTCTATGTACGAACGCACCTTTTATGCCAACATATATGTATTTGTTTCCATTTTTAGTTGTTCCCTTAAGTTCCTTCAATATTGAAGTTCCCATCTGTATGGAAGACAAGAGCATCAAAAGTACTTTACTGTATAGCCTGCTTGTTTCCCTTATTGAACAAGTGAATAGCAATATCCCCAAATGAAAACTTCAATTAAGATATTGAATTTATAAATTAGCTATGGTCATAAGTGACTGTAACAGTTCACATCGCCATATAACTTTTTTTACAGGCTCAGTATCTCTACTTTAGGAAGAGTCCAATTCACATATACTAAATTTATTTTGAATTTAATTTAGGCATTAACATTTCCTTTCATCATTTCTCATGTATTTATTAAAATAAAATGTACTTGAGTTTCATATGATCTGAACTTGTTTGATGATGCCTTTGCTATTTATCATCTAAAAAATTGTTTGCTAACTTTATTAATTTGTAGACGATTCATTTCTAATAGTAATTCAGTGCTTGAAATGAATGTGTTTGTTCTCTCATTTATTGTTGTGTTATTATTACTTTAGCAATTTGTTGATAATTATTGACAGACTAATCTTAATTGTCACGGAGTAATCATTTTATGCACATGTTTCATGTTAGCTAGTTCGGTTAGTATAGAAATTTAATTTTTTGATTCACGTTATCGTTGAAAAAAATTGGTAGTGACCCAAATTGTTTTGTAAAGTTAGACATAAAAAAGGGGAAAAAATACAGCATGTTCTGCAACATATGTGATGTTGACTGTATATTGTGTATATATTTAAGAAGGAAATTTCTAAAGATGCAGGGGTGGGAAGCATATATGGTAGTTGTTGATTTTGATATTGTATTTGTACTAGACCAATGTTTACGAATTCGTACAGCTGTCGTGAAGAAAACTCTACTTGGTCTTGTACATCTTCGGATCTCATGATGCATGCTTTATTCCATGTTATATTTCATTATGAACTAGGATTGTTGTTCATATCGGCTAAACATATGTATAACTCTATCACCGTAGGAACTGAAACTTTGAAAACGTGTTTGCCAGTTGCCAAGTACATTAATGGTTTATCCCGTTTGATTAAATTAACCAAGTTTATAAAAATTAACTAAATTATAAAATATTAACCAAGTTAAATTAGTTTTATAAAAATTAACTAAATTTACATAATAATAATAAATTAACCAAGTAGTAATATGTTTATGATTAGTTTGATCATTCTCTCATGCTGAAGTCTGCACTTAATGTTTAACTCTGTAGTCAACAGCAACGAGTGTCTAATGACTAGAATGCAAGAAATGTCAATGGATTATCAGTTTAAGGTTGAACAAGAAGCTGGTTCTACACTGTGAAACTTCTTTGATTTCAATGGTGAGCAAGAAATATACAATTTTTTCATATTGTGTTAAACAATGCAATTGATTAGTTTGACAATATAACAGGAACTGTTGGTGTTTGGAGAATCTCTGCAATGAATGATGCAGGAGGCTGGAATAAACAAACAACTGTTGAAGACATGGATTTAGCAGTAAGAACGAGTCTTAGAGGTTGGAAATTCATTTATGTTGGCAGCATTAAGGTTAAAAGTGAATTACCAAGTACATTCAAAGCTTTCAGAAACCAACAGTATAGATGGGCTTCTGGCCCTGCTAACTTATTCAGAAAAACTTTTGGAGAGATCTTAAGAACTAAGGTTAGCCTTCTTTCTAAGGCAAAAAATCTGCAATTTTCCTAGAATTAATATGCTTATGCTTGTAGGGTCAGTTCCATTTTTTTGCAACAGAATCTTTTTATTAATTAGTTAGACAATGTTTGCATTCATGCAAAATTATTGTTAATTACAGTGATCACACTTATGACAGTAGGACATTTGAACTTCAGCCCTTGACAAATAATGATGATACTTGGTTCAAATTACATCCGAGGAAGCAAAAACATGAACAATTTGAACATAAACATACAAAAGAAAAATGGTGGTCAAATCGTATGTTACACAAAAACAAAGAACAATCTATAAAAAGAAATCTATGTACACTGAAGAAGTAGCTATTGATGCATAGTATGTGGAGGAGGTAAAGAATAAGGGGGAGGAGGAGGAATAACATAAGGGACATGAGCATGATGGCTAGGTGGAAGCATAACGGGCATACCTACAGCAGAGGCAGCATGTCCCTGAATAGGGTGCCCTACAGGATGACCGTATATATTCATTCCAGGTACAGGATGTGCATGGTGTAAATGATGAGGATGATGATGAGCAGGGTGGTGGTGCACCTTCATGGATGGGGGCTGCCCGTAGTGAGGTGTCGGGTTCCCATTGGCGGCTTGTCCTGTGATTGGAGCTTGAGGGGAGGCTACATCTCCACCGTTCACTGTTGTGATGTCATGTATGCTTGACCTTCTACGGTCCCGATTCATCGAATTGTGGCGGATGAAGTACTTCTGGGCATGGCTTGCTACTTGTGTTGGGGTTCTTGTCATTACGAAGTTTCTTGATATGCTTCGCCAATCTTCCTTTCCAAATTTGTCTAGACCCAGAAGAAAGAGTCTATAAAGAAGAATACATGATAGGTTAGATATTGGAAAATGTGGGTCAAGCGTTAATTTCTCACCCTTATTGCATGAAATATGATGCTATTTTTAAAAAGCAGGAGATATCTACCGGATACCACACATTTAAATTGCAAGACTGGAAAGACACCAAACTTTTAGTAAGAGCACTCGAAAGATGCTCCATTATTAAGAATACTGCTAAAAGCAAAGTTTGCCATCAACTTGAATGTCTACTTGTTTAGTTTAAACTTTTAAAGCAAACTGCATATACATGAGTCTCATGAGAATATCTAGTAAGCAGTTAATATGATACTGAAAATAGGTTAAACGTATATGTTAAACTTTATCATAACAGATGTTCTGCATCGAGCAATGTCTAGAAAATAATTTTACTAAAATGGAATCTGTATAATATTAACATAAATTTCGGCAAAGTCAAATTTATTTATGATAACAAGTATAATACATGTTAGTGTTAATGAATTTTAGCGTATAAGCAGATGGGTTTATGTGATGCCTTTAGCGGAACCATAATTAAATGAACCATAGAGGTAGAAACGGAGCATGAGTTAGTAAGAACTTTTCCCTTTGTCTGACTGGACTGATAAAGTGGACTGCTTGAAATCGAGTGCCTTACTACTGTATTTATTCGTGAATATAGTATTTTATGGGAATTTCTTACAACTGAGTTTTATTCACTTATTATTACGTTTAACCATTTCTTTACTGCAGAGATATATTGTAATCAGTTTTCATCTGTTAAGTACTTTATCATAGCCCGTCAACATCATACTGTTTATACTTATATGTATATATATATATGTACATATATATATATATCAATATATATGTATACATATATGTATAATGATATGTGCATCCAACGTTTCTAATTGTTTTCACTGCGCACTAACGAGGACAACATGGTGAACAAGTTTTAACATATATAGCGCAACGTTATTCATATTATAATGTTGTTAAATTTACTAAACACTACACACGTTTACTGTGCTGCTATCCCGTTTCATGTTCACGTTTTTATTTTTGTACATGCTTTGTATCAGCATTTCAACTTACTTAATTTGATAACCATTTGATGTTTATGCACATCTTCAAATATAGGTCGCTAAAATTTCTCCTTTTTTTGTACGAAAATGTGTACTGCAATTACAATGCTCGGTAGTTCCTTCACTACTGACATCATAATGACTGTACTAAATTCTATTCTGAAAACTAATCAATCTGACAACACGATCTTTTTTTTTAGTTAACGCAGTAGACCGTATTATGGCTGTTTTTTTTCTCTTTAAAACCCAGAAGAACCCGGCGGACCGGTAAACTCCTGAGGAGGATATAGTAAAGCCGTCCGCTGATCCATTTTTTTTGCAACAGAATCTTTTTATTAATTAGTTAGACAATGTTTTCATTCATGCAAACTTATTGTTAATTACAGTGATCACACTTATGACAGTAGGACATTTGAACTTCAGCCCTTGACAAATAATGATGATACTTGGTTCAATTCCTAGATTCGGTATCGTTAATGAATGTGTGAAATTTCCACTTAATATAAACTGAGGAAGTCTTTCATCTTGATCATTAGGAGCACTGATCCCTTCCTATCTCATTCTCGGTGACATTTACAAAGTAAATGGAGTTGTGACTCGTATTAAGCTTGTTTTGAACTTGATTTAAAAAACTCTTCTTTGTGCAGCTCTATACACTTGTTGGTTTTTTGGGTATTCTTTGAGAATGTTATGTCCATGCTTCAACTGAAAGCAGCATGCACTGGCTTGTTTGAGTTAGGCAAAGTCGATGAGTGGATCGTGACTGAAAAGTTAGGATCCACACTTACTCCATCCTTTGGAACCCTCAGCACATCATGTAAGCCTATATAATTATATGTCTTTCTTTTCTTATACAATGTTTTGACCACACGTACAGTGAATAATTTAATGTTTCATTTATGACGTTATAATAGATTTTTGGTGGATAACACTCCGATCAGAGACTTCAAGAATCATGCTTCTGAAGGAATTGCTTTCCCCACAAACCAACCGATGAGACTCTACTCTAGTCTTTGGAATGCAGATGATTGGGTAACACAAGGAGGGAGAGTCAAGACTGATTGGAGTAAAGCTCCCTTTACGGCATATTATAGAAACTTCAGTGCCAATGCCTGCGTCTGGTCATCAGGTTCATCAACCTGCAATGCTGTAGCTGTTGCTTCAAAACCAATGTTGTCAACCCCGTCTTCGGGGAATGCAGCAGATTGGTATAATCATGAGTTGGATTCAATGAGTTACAGAAGAATGAGGTGGGTGCAGAGGAAGTTCATGATTTACAACTACTGTACTAATGCCAAGCGCTTCCCTTCTGGTATTCCTAAAGAATGCACTCTCAGATAATCAATGCCTTTAGAATCATGTAGCATACTTAATTGTGAAAAATGTTTAGTGGCTAGTCATGTCATAACATTCTTTTGTAATTTCTTTGGATTCTTTGAAGTAAAATTCA
This sequence comes from Allium fistulosum, assembly GCA_030737815.1. Taxonomy (NCBI): domain Eukaryota; kingdom Viridiplantae; phylum Streptophyta; class Magnoliopsida; order Asparagales; family Amaryllidaceae; genus Allium; species Allium fistulosum. The sequence goes on from CM060902.1 coordinate 246,972,689, forward strand.
TATATTCTTTTATTCGTCTTATTCGTTGTTCATGTCTTTCTTGCTCACATGGGGATTATAGGTTGATTTATTTAAAGAAAAAAACATTGCTGGTTCACTCCAACTTTGTGTCCAGATACCAATGATTTTATAGCGGCAAAATGGTGTTATAAAGATTTCCAATTCCGTTGAGATTTAGCTGTATTATAGCGGCTATAATGAGCTATTGAATTAACGTACCATAGCGGCGAATTTGCGTTATAAAACTAAGCTCAACCATAGCGGCATATTTTGTGTTATAAATATTCAACAGTTTTTTATAACATGTCGATATACAGCGCTTATCAAACCGCTATGGTTGTGATTAATAGCGGCTATATGCCGCTATAAAAGACACTTTTTGTTGTAGTGGAAATTTAGAAACATACTTGATATTAATTATAATACTTTGAGGTATCTTCAGTAGTGTAGCTACAGCAAAGGATATTGAAAACATTACTTCATATAAAATGAAATATTAATTTATAGGTAGTACTAATTAAACACTAAGATAAATGTGGAATTGGATAATTGCATGATATATGCATGGATGAATGGTTGTACTATTAAATTGTTATTAGTAGGTTATCATTTGTATGAAAATATAGAAATTGATAAACAAATTTTTGAAAATTAGTTTTATGTTAATTTGCCCATTGAGTGCTTTAAAAAATTTAATCGCTGCGCCTGATCAACGTTATCGATAGGGATTCCTAAACACTAGGATGAAACAATTGGACACGGTATTGTGAGTTATAAAATTTTGAAGTAATATATATAATTATGAATGTGTAACCAATAATATAAAAAGGAAATAATGTTTTTAAGTGAGTTAAGTATTACTTTAAAATGGAATAAATGTTTTGAAAAAAATATATGTGCATATACAATGAATTTTGGAAAGAAAATGCTTTAAAGATAAATAATATTTTAAGAGATGTAATGAACTATATATTTTATTTGAAGTGAAGTATCATATGAAATCTTGATAACAAATAATGATTTTAAAGGAAGGTATCTTGAACATGAGTAATATTTAAAAAAGAAGAAGATATTATATCAGTTTGATAATAATATTAAGTAATTGATTTGGAATTGAATAATATTATCTAAGAAGATAGAATATTATGTGGAAAGATATTTTGGTAAATAAAATCAAAAGTAAATATATCTACTATGAAAATAGTTATCTATAAATATATATGTGTTTTAAAAAAATTGATGGTTTAGAAAATTATAATAAAAACAATAAGGATGCATTATATATGTATTTTAGATGACGTGTGCAGTCACCGAACATTAGCAATAGCAAAGGTCAGCGGTGAGACAATGTTTATTCCACGATCAACATTGTAGTCATTTAACAAAGCAGTTCACTGTAAATAGATAGCAAAGCAACGTTATTATATTATTTGATATATGTGAAATTGTGTATATTCATTTATAAAATACAAGCTAAGATAAATTTTGTGACGCTTTTAATTTTTTGTGCATATCTTACTATGATTTAGACGAACATTAAAATTTTACGAGTCCTAATCTATAGTGAGTTAAAATAAAAGATGTAGAGTAATTAGATGAATAAATTTTGGAATTTCAAAATAAGAAATTAATTGAAGAAAATAGAACTTTGTGTTTTGATAATCTGAATTAGAAGGATAAATTGTATAAATAAAATTTGGTATAAATAATTACCAATAAAAGCTATTATATTCTTTGAAAAATGTAAAATTTGAAAAGTATTATTTGGAGTTTTGTTGAAAAATAAATGTGATGATAAATAAGTCATGAGAAGAAAGTATAAGGGTAGAAATTCATTTCACCTTAAAACAGTTATATTAAAAAAATTAAACTTTGTAGTTATGTTTGAAATCGGTGGTTGAATTTGTGAATACTCTAATTTTAGGAAATAAAGAATATTTCAAATATAAATAGCTTTACAAAATAATTATAATAATGAGATATAGAAGTTCTTTTGTAAAGCAAAGAAAAGTGATTTGAGAAATGAGTTTTGAATTTTAGTATAAGGATATGACTTATACTAAGCTAAATTTTTATAATTACGAAAAGAAGTCTATGAAATGAAGTTTGATAAGATAAATATTTTAGTAAAGAAAGCAAAATACTTTTGGTTGGATTATATATGCAACTTCTTATTAGAAGTTGGTTTCGAATTTCAAATATTAAAATTTGAATTGAAAGGAATTAAGAAGCTGAGTAACGACTGAATATTTGTAATTTTTCATGTTATGGAAAATAATTCTTAAGGAAATTGTGGGGTTTTAATACATAAAATAAGGGAATATTTTAAATTATTTCACAACCTTATTCTATGAGGTTAAATAAATATCTTTTAAACACCTTAAACATTTAATGTTTTAAACTATATATGGTGCATATTATTTTAAAGGATGTGAAATATTTATGTAAACTTATTTTTGAACCAGAAAATAAGAAAGAATTATATGTTGATTTTTGTAAATTGATATGTTAAGTCAAATTTATGTTTTATACTAGTGGAGTTTGGTTAAAATTTAAAGAATGAGGAAGGATTTAGAAAATTAATTTTTGAAATATATATATATATATATATATATTATAGACTTTTATCGAAATTGGAATTGCGAGGACGCAATTTCTTTAAAAGGGGAAGTTTGTAACAACCCTAATTTTTTTGAGTTGCTTAAAAAAAATGATTTAAATTGAAAATTTAAATGAGAAATTTGATTTCTCAATTATTTAAATTGGTGAAATTAGAATTTTTATGGTTTATAAAAGATGATGAAATTCTTTTAGAATGTGAATTCTAAATTTATAGAATATTAGAGAATTAATTTATGAAAATAATACTTTGAGATTTATGAGTAAATCTTATTCATAATGAATATTAGAAATTTTATTTTGTTAAATTACAATTGTCTAAAAAGGGTTGTATTAAAAGTTTGGTTTGATATCATAAATGATAAATAAGTTGGAAGAATTAACTAGTAATAACTATTAGAAAAGTTCAATTTGAAACTCAGATGAATCTTTGAATGTAAGGGAAAATAAATAAAAGGAGTTGTATTTTATACTTAAGTGAGCCTAATTGAACCCAAGACCATTTTAAGTAAATAAGAGAAGGTTTCTTCTCATTTTCTCTCAATTATCCAAAACCTGTATGTTCGGTAAATAGAAATAGAAGTAAGAAACCAGGGTTATTTTCGTTCTACAAATTGCAAACTAAATCTCTATTCTTAAAATAGAAAGAAAATTATAGAAAAACTGATAAATTCAAGGTAAGGCTTTCAAACTCTATTATCATCAGACTAATTGATTTCGGTTTTCAGGGGTTTGATTTTGTTGCTCTTTGTTTTTTGTTGAGAGAGTTTCTAGGGTTTGATATAATCCAAATACAAAAGCTGAAATGAAAGTGTTTGACAAGTTTAATTGGGGATTTAAGGTAAGTTAATCCTCATGAAAACTTTCTCTAAATTTCTATGTGCATGCCTATGAATTTATAACCAATGTTTGTGGAATTAGAAGTGCGATTTGTTGCTCAATGAATGCAAACCTTTTTAATCATTTTCTGTCAAAACTCCTTACCGTAAAACAGTTTTCTACCTCTTCTCAATGTTTGAATTACTTTGATCAATTACCCTATGAATGCATGTGTGTTTCAGAGTCAATATTGCAAATATAAGTCATCGGAACGTGTTGAAATCGTGCCAAAACAGGTGTACGTCGACGATGGGGAGGAAGGACGCCTGGAGCTCACACCCTAGGCATCCCATCGGTTGACCAGTCTTTGATGATCGGTCGACCGGTCAACACCTAAAACGTGAGTTCTAAGTGCTACTTCCTCCTCCCCGTCGTCTTGTTTGAACCTATGTTTTCCTTGCTTGTTCTGATGGTTTCCAGTTGCTTTGTTCTCTAATTTACTGAGATTCAATTCTCCAAATTTTGATGATTCTTCTATTCAAATATTTATGAAGTTATATTTATATATCTAACTAATATATGTGTGGTTTGAATACAAGCAATTTACAAAAGAAAGTTTATTATAATTTACCGATTTCAAACTTATTTCCAAATCAATTCAGTTTCTTTTATAAATGACAATAATAAGTAACTTTATATTAAATATAGTTAGTAGAAATAGTTTATCGATTTAGAAGTATGGCTTTGGAATATTAGTCTATATTTTCATAAATAAATGTTTGTGTATCTATGTGGCTTTTGGAGTATAGTCTGTAGAACTATATATATCTTTTGAATGAGATTTTGAAACAACTACATATATAAATACATTTTGATATCAATTCGAATTTATAATTTATTTCATCTATTATTAAATACATATATAGTTGAGCAATAAATGAGTTTATGGACTTTAAAAGGGGAAGTTTGAAAGCATATATATATATATATATATATATATAGTATTTTACAAATCATTTCATATGTGGTAAGATATAAGTAATTGCTTTCAAAACTATAATCTCTTCTTAGTTTTTATTGTGCTTTGCCTTTGGCTATATATGCCATTGTGACATTCTTTTTGTGACTTTTGGAATTATTGCTTTCTTGTTTCTGCCTTCACTTGAATGAGAAATCAAATTAAACGATTTAGCAATCTAAGTGGTATGAAACATTTGTTTTACTTTATCGGTTAATTCTTAGGCTCGTTCGATTGAATACATTAGTCGAGTGGGATTTGCAATCTTTTAGTAAATATTTAAGTATTGCTAAGTGGTTATGGGGCATTGGGCAATACTCATTTAATTAATAATTAAGAGTATATTACCCTTATCAATCTGAAATGTTCTCTTTGACGTGCGAAGTGCTTGTTTCTTATGTCGAGTGATATTTACAATCCTTTAGTAAATATTTAAGTATCGCAAAGTGGTTATGGGACATTGGGCGATACTCATGTAATTACTAATTGAGAGTATATTACACTTATCGATCAGAAATGATCATCTTGGTGTGCGAAGTGCTCGTCTCTTATGTTGACTTTTAAAGTGCTTGCCTTTAGTTTTGACTAGCAAAGTGCTTGTCTCTTGTGTTGACTCGCAATGTCTCTTGTGTTGGCTTGCGAAATACTTGCTTTTGTATTGACTTGCAAAGTTCTCGTCTTTCGTATTGACTCGAGAAGTGCATGTCTATTCTTGTGACGTGCGAAGTGCTCATCTTCTGTGTTGACTCGTGAAGTGCATGTCTATTATTGTAGCTTGCGAAGTGTTTGCTTTTGTTTTGACTTGCGATGTGCATGTCTTTATGATTTTATGATTTGTGACTCGCTTTTATGCTAATCGCTTGGTTTTGACTCGCTTTCAAGCAGTCTTATATTTTTTGAAGTTTGACTTGCTTTTATGCAGTCTTATTTAGTTCTTATGATTTTGGAGTTGGTTTCCTTATCACCATACTTGAGATGATTGTCGTTAATGGGCATGAAGACTTTGTGACATGGTGATTTGGTATTGATGTCTTTAATTTGCATGTGGCATATTATATAGTTATTATTATGCCTTGTGTATTATGCAAGTTTGTTAGTGGATGATTTTATTGTGATGCCTTATGATGTTTAGTGTAATACACTATACAGATTTCTATATTTTTGATGTTTATGCATGCTCATTATGTGATCTCACCTTTTTGATATTTAGAGATAGTCTGACTCATTTATTATTTTTATAATACTCAGGTCAGAACGAGACTTGACAGGTACAGAGACTCGGTGACCTTGGACGTGGGCTAGCTTAAGAAATTATATATGATGTTACTTTTAGTTTGATGTATCATTCGAGTCTAGCCTATATACATGTTGTAAGTTTGTTTATGATGTAGACTCATGTAGTCATGTATATTCTTAGACCTGTCATAGCCTATATATGTATATGTTTATATATGTGAGTCTAGTGTTATCTTTTTTGTGTAGACTCATCCCACAGAGTGATATTTAATGTATTATATTTCTGTTGCGATGTGTGATTCTGAGTTCTATATTATGTGATATATTGTTCTGTTCTAATTGAGCCAATGTATTTTATTGCTTTGTACCGAGATTTTTCACGTCTATATATGGAGTTAGAAGGTAAAAGTTGACGTGATAGTGTTAGCCCAAGGAAATAGACACGGATGGTTGCTCCTATTCGGCCTTATTTTCCGTATTTGTAACATAGTATAAAGGTGGGGCGTTACCGAATAACTTGCCAAAAATAATCATGTTCATTAAATTGGTGATGGAAATAGACCGTACTGCTATATAATGTTTATTTTAAGAAGAAAAGGAAAAGTCTCTCTAAACAGATAAAAATGGACATTCCGAACCTATGCATAACAATTATCCCTGAAGCATGTTACTGCTCAGATTCAAAAAAGTCAAGTTAGTGCAGCTTGAAATAGCCTTAGGAATGACCTATGAACATTATTACTTGCGAAGTTCAAAATATGTAAATTTTTTCTTGCAAAGAGAAACTACATCTATATTTTCACTCAAATTCTTATTTTCAAGCCCAATATCCCTTATACAGAGGGATCGCACATCACATTTTATACCAGACTATGGATTAGAAAAGCAGTCCTGTACTTGTTTTAATTTGTTATTTAACTTATTTTGGGATCTATGGATTTTATTAATTGGATTAAAAACTTACTTATATGTTTATACCAGACCATGGATTAGAAAAGCAGTTATGAGTAGCTTTAGCTTATACGAACACAAATAAATGTGTTTATGTTTGAAAAACAAAGTTGTAATCAATGTCTTGCATGTCATTTTAAGCTATTACTTTATATAATGATGAGAATTTTTTAGTTGTTTTACTTTTATCAATTTAAGGTTCATGGCAACAATGTGTTTTAACCCACTTCAGGACGTCATTGATATTGATGTTGCATAAGCTAACCATGTTGAAATACCTTTTCTTTTCTCCTTTTATATATTAGGTAGAATTACATACAAAATTGAAGAGAATCGTGCCACTATTAGCATTTCTAGACAGTATTTAGCATTTTTTCAAAAACAGTTAAAGTAGAAGAAACAATACACGAGTTAAAACTTAGTTCAGCTAAACTTAGTTAACTTAATTTCGGTACAAATGCTAAAAAATTGAACATGTATTAAGTTGTCATGATTCCCATTTGGCTGAACTGCATAATATGTTGTATTATAACATAGTATACTATGTAAACTGCAACATTACTAAAATAGTTCAACCTGAACAAATAATGTACTTATTATACTTTTTATGATATAAAGTCTTTCACCATATTGATAACCTTAACAAAAATCTAAATTGCGAAAGAAGCATGGTATACCAAATCAAATTTCATTGATATTGCTAGATTGAATGAACATAGTAATGGGAATATTCCCAATTTTGAGCTTTATCTAGATATCAAAGTGCAGATAAAGTTTAATATTTTCCCATTTATTCATAAATCTGGCATTAAGTCCATCAATAGAGAAATTTTTTAATCCTAAATGCTTAGACCCTTCATAATTTATACAAAAGTCATACCTCATATTTAATTTATAACGATGTGTTCTTTACTACAAAGTCATACCTCATGCTTGGTATAACGATGTGTTATTTACTGTAGCTACTGTTAGAGTTTGCCTATTCCTTTATCTTTGCCTTGCTTTATTATTTATATATAATATTATTCATGGCCATATATATCGATCATTTTAAGTGCTAGTGTTGATAATTCTCTAATTATCCCAAACACCCCATACGCTCAAAGCAAAGCAACACAAAGCCCAAACTAAGGCAAGATACTAATTTATAGGACATGAGTTCAGAAGGAAGTCATTGTTAAATCTATCTAATACGGATTTATGCAAACACAGGGAACTTAAGAACAACAAATCATAAATACAATGCTAATATCCATAAAAAATATCTATGGTAGAAATCACAGGGTCTTGAGTGAGAAGAAAACCGGCCTTAGCCTGGGAAAAACAGAGGAGATGAAAAGCGTTTGCAGATATCCATCTCCTCCACAACGTTGCTTCTTTGAGTAGAAGTTAAATCATGTCCGACCTTCCACAAGTGCAGTGAATGATCTTAACTAGCAGCGTTAGAGAGTTATCTCACTTGTTTAATTTTAATTTTGCATATTAACTAAAAAGAAGAAGCTGGTTAGATTTTAAGGAAAAATGTGGAAAAGCAGCTTTTGCGCAATTTCGCTAATCTAAAATGTATGCACTGCCATAACAATAATCTCATCCATTCTCATTGACCTATGCTTATTCCATTTGGTACAAATTTAGGTGTCATCCATGCGACCAATCCCCATATTTTCTATGCAACTATAATTGCAAATCTACTTACAAATCTAATTGCACTTTTATTTTTGGAACGATAGTTTACCTATAGAAAGAGTACTCACTTTACCATACAGATATATACGTGCATCCTTACATCATTCACACCGGGGTAAAAATCACATCAAGTACGAGGTAAAAATCAAATTAATCAAACAATCCGACGAAACAAAAATTTATTAGAAGACATATCTGCGGCTATGAGATTCAGGCGACAGTGAAGTTGCATGATGGAGCTTGCGACGAGAAGAATTAGAGGTGAAAGGAGACCATGGATTCTACGACATGTATGGAAAGGAAGCAGGAGGAGGTGGTGATGAAGGTAGGGTCGGATGGGTTGTAGGAGATTCCTATGAAGATCGGATGGGTATGATCCTACACTGTTTAGCTGTTGGATTTGGACTTGGATTAGTAGGGGGACTATCTGTTTCAAAACAACATTTCTTTAAATTTCCTCGATGCATCATATCGACAATCTCATTTATCTTCTCGTCGGTTTCAGTTAGACGTCTTCGGTCAGCCCCGCTTCGGACTTTAGAAGCAGAAGATAAGCCACACTCCTGTGGTGGCAGGAACGGATGTATGCAATAGTACCTGGGCTACAGCCCGGGTGCTGTTTTCTTAAAAAAAATACTATGTATTATTCAGCCCAATATAATTAGAACCCACTTACCATTACCTATGTATTTCATATCCTTCCTTGATTCTCGTGTATGACCATTCTCTTCAACATTCCTATATCGATTTTGCCCTTGACCTGGATATCGAAAGTGAACACTATCACCATAACTATCTTCTTCAAACTTAGATGAGCTTCGATGTCGATTCTGAACATTGACTCTTTTATGACCATGCACATCCTCTCTACTTCTTCTTTCCTCTACTCGACATCTTTCATAATCACAATATGGCTCATACTCGTAACCACGATAAGCTCTTCTTTCTCCATTCTGATAATCACGATTGTCTCGAATTCCACGATCTCGATTTATCGACAAAGATGATTCTCTTCTTTCTCTATCATAACGTGGAGACACTCTCCTTTGATTTCGATTCATGTCAGACTTCATTTTCTCCACTCTCTCGAAACCCTTATTGAACCTTTCATCGATACGTTGTTCCATCTGTTCAGGATCTTCACTCCCATACAAATCTGCAACACTATGATGACGGTTAACATATCTCAGAGGCATGATCAAATATTCAACAGATCCAAACACCAACTTCACTTTGATCCAAAAATTCTCGAATCAAACTTCCCCACTTGTTTGAAATCTCACGACCACCCAAATAAACAAACAACTTAATTTGAACTCCAAAACTTCAAATCTCAAAATTGACGCCCAACGAACTTGGATAAGTTCGTCTCCTAGCTCACGACTTGAACAAAATCTTGCACAAACTTGAACAAGCTCGCTTCTAGCTCCAACACTTTAACTCTCGGCCTTGAACAAACCTGAACTTGAACACTTCACTTTTCTCGGCTTGGACTCTCGGCTTTGAACAACAAAGTGGTGCACGGCCTTGACTCTTCTCCTTGGCTCGGCTGAAATTGAACAAACACTTCTCCTTGATCCAACAGGCTCGTCTTAGCTATGATTGGCTAAGTCTCGCTCTGATACCAAATGACGCAGCGGCGAAATACAAAAATTGATGATACGATGAACGTAGCAATCGGTGGATTGATGAATACTGAAATGCCCAAATTCGTTGATCCGAAGATACCGAATTTTAGCTATCTACATCACGTTGATTGATCACGATACCGTGAAAGTAGATCTTCAATTCTTCGAGCGTTGATCAAGCGCACTTGATACCGCGAATTGGCTTCACGATCGTTGAATCGAGCGCACTCGATTGATCGAAAGTGGAGATAGGAGATCACACTCGACTACCAATTGGATGAAAGCACAAAGCTAACAAAGGAAATTTTATTCAAAATCAACAACCTTTTTACAATGACATCACATCCCTATTTATAGGGTTTACAACACAACACAAACGACTTAAGATTTACACGACATACGAAAAGAAAAATACAAACGACTTAAAAAAACACACGACTTAACAACAACTGACTTACGACCTAAATAAGCAGCGACTTAAGAAGCATACGACATAAGAAATCGGCGACTTAACAAAGTTCGCGACCTAAAAGTTTGGAGCGACCTACTGGAGACGATGACATAAGAGCTTCGCGACATACTGAATCTTCAGCGACATAACAATTCTTGCGACATAAGCTGGAAACGACTTAAGAATCTTCAGTAGCTTTGGCTTCATGAGCGACCTATCACTTGCTAGGTCGTTGGCGACCTAAGGCGTAAGAAGATTAGCGACTTACGGAATTCAGTAGCTTGCGACTTTCTGGAAGCGACATAGAGAATATTCGCGACTTACCATCAACGACCTAAGCAATATTCGCGACTTAACATCGCTCGCGACCTAAGGAAGAAGCTCTGCTTGTTCGCGATTTTCTGGAAGTGTCTTAGGTCGTTCACGACATACGGAGGAAGAGCTCGCGACCTACGACCTTGCGACTCAAGGAATCTCGCGACCTAGGGCTTCGATTCAAAACAAACTGGAGCGACCTATTGGTATGCGCCGTATCATCAATTCGCGACTTAAGGAGGTCGAGGAGGAGCGACCTAGGCTGGAGCGGTGGCACGACTTATGGAAGCGATTTGAGGTACTTCTATCTCGCGCTGCATCATCCTCCCCTGGTTGAAAAGAATTCGTCCCGAATTCACGCGTTTTCCTTCTTCGAGATGCTGTCTTCCATTCATTATCTGGTCGGATGCGGCTCTGGTGATAACCACTCTTGAGATTGATTTTGTCTTGACACTTTGAAGATGTGGCTCGACATAAGGAACGCATTGCGTAAAACAGACGTGGAATTAGGCAGGCGGCATAAGGAAGTGATCTGAGGGAGATGACATATGAAAAAGTGTGGCATGAACTAAGCACTAGGTGCCATATCCAATTCATGTAGCATAGAACTTCATAAGAATAGTGTCGTATACCATATTGCTTGTGCCAATAGGAAGACGTGATACAGAACCAAAACGCGTCGAAAATGTGAGACGATATAAGGAAGTTTAAAATCATGGAACGACTTAGGAAATCACGTCCGAAGAAGTGTGACGACTCATGCTCAGATTCTTGTCTTTCCTTATCTCGTTCAGGTGTGTCATCATCTAGAATCTTCCCTTGATGTGTTACACCAATTTCCCCTGACTGAATTGAACTCCCCCTCGCCTCTCTTTCAACATGTTTATTTTCATGGAACGGTTCCAAGCAATTGACGTTAATACCGTCAGCAGCTCGTACATGATCAGGCAATTCCAGCTGACAATCATTCTCTTCATCCTGTCTTTTCAACTCTTCATGTTCTGTCAGATTCTCAAGATCATACGATTCTTGTAGTAAGATAGCATCTGGTCCTAGTTTAGGGTGAGGTTGAATGTTCTGTAGTGGTGGTAACTTTTCGAGTAGTTCTTCAGGATATTCGACTTCAAACTCACTGAATTCTGACCCAACTTCCTCGAAACCCTCAAGATCTTCACTCACTCCTTGCTTGGTCAACACAAGTAATTCATTCCTCGTTTCCACATACTCTTCCAAAAATACAAGATTAGTTTCTTCAAGCAGTTCCTTAGACATCTCATCTTCACATTCTTCAAATACTTCAATCTCTTCAGGATTCTCACAATCAGAACTTTCTCCAGGTTCACTCAACATTGATAGTTCATCACCATCTTTTATTTCATTGTCGAACTCTTTCAAAGATAAGAAATCATCTGATTCTGCCTTCTCTTCTGTTTCATGTTCACTTTGTTCGGACTCCTCGAAAACTAAAAAAGTTTCACTTGGCTGGCCTTCCTCCATAAACTCAGGTGTTAAGCAGGAATCCTCCATTGTCATATTATTTCCTTCAACCCCGACCACCATTTCTTCTTCCATACTATCGACATCAATCTTTGGCGGTGAAGAGTAATCAACTTCTACATCCACATACTTTGACTTAATTTCTTCATCATTATCAAATTTCGGCGGTTGATACAAGTCAAATTCAGCAGTCCTCCTCAACAAGTTACATCCTTCATCTCCTGACAAAACTCCTTTATCGTTGTCAAATTTCGATGGTAATTCTTCGAACGATTCTGTAGGACCGACCTCTTCAAACTCTTCTAACATTGGTTTAACCTCCTCAGGAGTTTTAAGCTCTTTACTTGCCTCAAACCTAACCAACAATTCAGCACTACCTTCCGCCTCTTTAACACTTTCGCTGAAAGATAATGGACTAATCGGTTCCTCTTCCCTTTCCGGTTCGCTTTCAGTAAAATCATCCTCATCCTTGTTTTCACATTCTTCTACAACTAAGGCTTTCATCTTGGGCTCTGTACATTCAATACTTCTATGGCCAGACTCCTGATAATGATAGCGCTTAATTCGGTCATCAACATTTGTCTTCGTGATTTCATGTACAACTGGTTTGTTGACTCTCTTAGAAACATTTATACTGCAATTAACGCCTTTATTCTGATTGCTGGGGTTTGTAACCACACCATTTCCTCGACTCCCTTGACTCAACTTCTGCAAATGTTGGTTCACACGATTTTGATAATTGTAGGGTAAGAAATTTGCCTTCATCATCCTTTTCATCTTATCCCACGTGACAACTTTGGATTTCCTCATTCTCTCTCTGGTTGATTTAGTTTGTTGCCACCAATCCATAGCTCTTCCTTTCAATCTAGTAGCAACTAGGTTAACTTGACGATCCTCAGACACGTTGTTGAGTTTAAAAATCTTTTCAACCGTTGATAACCAATCCAATAATTCCTCTGCTTGTAGACCACCTCGGAATTCTGGAATCTCCATATCCTTCCTTGATTCTCGTGTATGACCATTCTCTTCAACATTCCTATATTGATTTTGCCCTTGACCTGGATATCGAAAGTGAACACTATCACCATAACTATCTTCTTCAAACTTAGATGAGCTTCGATGTCGATTATGAACATTGACTCTTCTATGACCATGCACGTCCTCTCTACTTCTTCTTTCCTCTACTCGACATCTTTCATAATCACAATATGGCTCATGCTCGTAACCACGATAAGCTCTTCTTTCTCCATTCTGATAATCACGATTGTCTCGAACTCCACGATCTCGATTTATCGACAAAGATGATTCTCTTCTTTCTCTATCATAACGTGGCGACACTCTCCTTTGATTTCGATTCATGTCAGACTTCATTTTCTCCACTCTCTCGAAACCCTTATTGAACCTTTTATCGATATGTTGTTCCATCTGTTCAGGATCTGCACTCCCATACAAATCTTCAACACTATGATGACGGTTAACATATCTCGGAGGCATGATCAAATCTTCAACAGATCCAAACACCAACTTCACTTTGATCCAAAAATTCTCGAATCAAACTTCCCTACTTGTTTGAAATCTCACGACCACCCAAATAAACAAACAACTTAATTTGAACTCCAAAACTTCAAATCTCAAAATTGACGCCCAACGAACTTGGATAAGTTCGTCTCCTAGCTCACGACTTGAACAAAATCTCGCACAAACTTGAACAAGCTCGCTTCTAGCTCCAACACTTTAACTCTTGGCCTTGAACAAACCTGAACTTGAACACTTCACTTTTCTCGGCTTTGACTCTCGGCTTTGAACAACAAAGTGATGCACGACCTTGACTCTTCTCCTTGGCTCGGCTGAAATTGAACAAACACTTCTCCTTGATCCAACAGGCTCGTCTTAGCTATGATTGGCTAAGTCTCGCTCTGATACCAAATGACGCAGCGGCGGAATACAAAAATTGATGATACGATGAACGTAGCAATCGGTGGATTGATGAATACTGAAATGCCTAAATTCGTTGATACGAAGATACCGAATTTTAGCTATCTACGTCACGTTGATCGATCATGATACCGTGAAAGTAGATCTTCAATTCTTCGAGCGTTGATCAAGCGCACTTGATACCGCGAATTGGCTTCACGATCGTTGAATCGAGCGCACTCGATTGACCGAAAGTGGAGATAGGAGATCACACTCGACTACCAATTGGATGAAAGCACAAAGCTAACAAAGGAAATTTTATTCAAAATCAACAACCTTTTTACAATGACATCACATCCCTATTTATAGGGTTTACAACACAACACAAATGGCTTAACATTTACAGGACATACGAAAAGAAAAATACAAACGACTTAAAAAAAACACACGACTTAACAACAACTGACTTACGACCTAAGTAAGCAGCGACTTAAGAAGCATACGACATAAGAAATCGGCGACTTAACAAAGTTCGCGACCTAAAAATTTGGAGCGACCTACTGGAGACGATGACATAAGAGCTTCGCGACATACTGAATCTTCAGCGACATAACAATTCTTGCGACATAAGCTGGAAACGACTTAAGAATCTTCAGTAGCTTTGGCTTCATGAGCGACCTATCACTTGCTAGGTCGTTGGCGACCTAAGGCGTAAGAAGATTGGCGACTTACGGAATTCAGTAGCTCGTGACTTTCTGGAAGCGACATAGGGAATATTCGTGACTTACCATCAGCGACCTAAGCAATATTCGCGACTTAACATCGCTCGTGACCTAAGGAAGAAGCTCTGTTTGTTCACGATTTTATGGAAGTGTCTTAGGTCGTTCGCGACATACGGAGGAGGAGCTCGCGACCTACGACCTTGCGACTCAAGGAATCTCACGACCTAGGGCTTCGATTCAAAACAAATTGGAGCGACCTATTGGTATGCGCCGTATCATCAATTCGCGACTTAAGGAGGTCGAGGAGGAGCGACCTAGGCTGGAACGGTGGCACGACTTATGGAAGCGATTTGAGGTACTTCTATCTCGCGCTGCATCAGATATTAAGTATCACGGATGTGCTTTGTAAATCTCTTCAACTAAAAGCACAAGATATTGTAAATGCTATGAATCTTGTTATGACTACAAAAACACTCCTTCAAAAGCTAAGGGACAAAGGTTGGCTTGCTTTCTTTAAGAAAGTGGAAGAATTTTGTAAGAAATGTTTCATTGACATACCCGATATGAATATGTCTTACAAAATTGGCACATCTCGCTCTTGTCTACAACATGATGATATTAATGTTCTTCATCATTATCATATTGACATCTTTAATGATGCTATTGATTTTCAAATAGTTGAGTTGAACACTAGATTCTCTGAAGGAGCAATGGAGCTACTAATCCTTAGCACTTTTTTGGATCCAAGAGATGCATATAAATCGTTAAAAATTGATGACATTTGCATTCTAGCGGAGAAGTATTACCCGCAAGATTTCACATTCCAAGAGATACATATATTAAAGTGTCAACTACAAAATTATGAGCTTGATATTCCATCTCATTCAAGTGTCCAAAATCTATCAACTATCTCTGAGTTGTGCAAACAATTATTTGAGACAAGAAAGAAAGACATTTATTATTTGGTTGATCGATTGATCCGTCTTATCTTAACTCTTCCGGTTTCCACGGCAACGCGGAGCGAGCTTTTTCAGCTATGAAAAATGTTATAAGTATTCTACGTAACAAAATGGGTGATGATTTTCTTGAGGATTGCATGATTATCAACATAGAAAGGGAACTAGCTGAAGATATTGATTTGGATATGGTAGTTTGTGATTTCAACTCACGTAAAGAGTGTAGAGTACAACTTGTCAAGATTAGCGTGTCTACCTTTTGTATTTATCTAAGTCACGCATGAAATATACATGAATGTCTCATGTTTTTGTAAGCTATCACTAGACATGATTAAAAACTAGTTGTTGCAAATTTTCATATTATTTAATTTTATTTTTCATTTCTTTCATCTCTTTTACTTAGCCCAGGCCACAATAAAATCCTGGCTCCGTCTCTGTGTGGTGGCATAATGGAAGTACACTGAAACTATGGTGGTTCTGACGGTTGCATGTGGAGGTTTTTAGTGAAGTATAAAATGTATCGTACTCTCATGTTTGATCGAACTTAGTATATATTGGTAGTTTGTTTCAGAGAAGAAGAACGTTGCGTCTCGATTTGTTAGTCTATAGCACCGGGTGTGAATGCACAATGTCCATTTGCAATAGTACCCTCAAATGTAATTAGCGTGGATTTTAAATTGGAGATCGTTTCTCTGATGTACTTCATTATAGTGGAGCCAAATTCGTGAATATATATATAAAAAAGTGGAACAAAAATTACTGCTAAAACTCGTAAGTAAAACTTAAATACAATACAAAAATTAACTTCACTCGATCGATCTACCATTGCTCGCTAATCAGATTTCATCCAGAGCCCGTTTGGTTGCACAGGATTTGCCATTGTGACAATTGATTCTTGAGTCCTTCGTACTTGTTACGAACTTGCTCACCAGTTATTGGTACTTCTCGAGGAAGAGTCAACAAAACTTCTTTAAGCGATGTTGCTATTTTCTTGTCGACGCCTTTTTTTGTTCGGTTTAGTTGCTCGGTAAACATAGAACATGCAACGTATGAATTCAGCTGTGGCTCCGTCGGATAAATTTCAAGACTTTTACAAGAGCTTCTCTACAACATTCTACCCAATATATGAAAAAAAATTCTAGAAAATTCATAAAAAATATAAAACTTAGAGGAAAATGAGATAAATACAAATATAACAAAAGTTACCTCAAACTTAATTGGTTAAAAATGAATTTTGTTTTGGAATTTTCAGATTTTTGTATAGTTACAACGAGGGAGAAGAAGTGAGGGTATTTTACCATTTTTAGTTTTACCGTTGAAAATTTATTGTTGGCGTATGATGCCTTTTACAGGCCCTATGCGTCTAACGCAAACGGTTCCATGAATGAAGCATTTTAGTGGGACACCTCATGAATGAATCTGACATGTCGTTTGTGACGCCAACTTATAGAGAGCAAAATTTAGCTACAAACGGACCACTAATGTACATAGCTTTTTAAGAAAAAATAATGGATCCATTTGCATTCATTTAGAGGCCAGTTCTCGCCGAGTACAACGTGTGTGATGCATCATTGGTATGACCCAAATTTTTACTCCGTTCAAACAATCCACTAAAAAAGAGTTGTTCGCGTCAGACTCGTCGAACGCGTTTTGCACTTCTAAAGCCAACAGTTCATTAGCCAACGATTCATCTCTTGATCCTCTAATTTATTCCTTTCTCTTCTTCATTTCTTCACCAACTTCTCTTCTAAACCCCAAATCGAGAAATTCAAACTTTCATAACACCTAAAGGATCATCTATTTAAGGTTACCAATTCCATAAACTTAATTGTTTTTTTTACTTAGAATCTCAACTTTTCGAATTTTTTTTAATTTTTTTCCTATTTGTTGGCACCCACAGGAATACACAAAACAAGAACAAAAGCAATAACAAAAATAATTATTGATAATAAAATAAAATAAATATCCCTTTCAAATATTTTCGCTACAGAAGAATCGTCCCTCACTAAACTTAACTTTCTTCGTACACCAATTGCCATATAATTCCAAACAGACGGTCCAAACTTGGTACAATTTTGTTGACTTCTCACCGCTATATCAAAATTTGAAAAGACGTAACATTGGTGTGATTTCATATAAAGTTAAGCTTCTCAATCATTAACGTAGACCATACGCATACGTACATACGTATAATGCAAATCAGACATCCAAATCTTCTTATATGATTGTTATTGTGCCCATCGTTACCAGTTCATCGTGGCTTGCCTAATCTCGCAGCAAGTGAAAAATAAAAACGTTCGTAACCGCCGATATATTATGTTTTTGGTAGTTCATGCTTACATCAAAAAAGTATAACACCAAAAGTATTACAACTATTATTAAAAAAAAGTGGTTTCACATTTTTTTGGTATCAGCGTGAACTACAAAAAACGCTCGCAATACCAAATCTTAATATCACTTGAAAATAGGATCTAACAATTAAATTTCTTTTACAAGTTCAAAACATCCATCTACAAATATTATCAAATCCTAATATTACTTAAAAATAGGATTTGACAAATAAAGTTCTCTTACAAATTCAAAACATCCATATCAAATATTATCAAATCTTCATATCAGCATCTAACAAATAACTTATTAATTAACAATATAAATAAAAATTCAAAATTCAAAATAAAAAATAGATGTTGCAACTTAGAAATAAAATTTAAACTAACAAATGACTTCAACGCTAAAATATGGTTAAATGTTTCTATCAATCATTTTCTCTTGAACGTACTAAACATATACGATTTACAGAAAAATAATTCATGCGTGAAGCACGTCGGTGTCATCATCACGCGCAAAGCGCGTGCCGTTACGCTCATATATATATATATAGTGATACACGGTCATTACAATTTTTTTTTGAAAATTATAGCTTATCTTATAATGATTAACACCCATGTAAAATTATTACCCTATTTCTTGTTTTGCCGACCTATGATTTAATATGTGAATTTTTATTTTTTACCATTTTATGAGTATTGTTCATGGGTGTCCTAAGGGCATATGTTAAAAAATGATTATTACACGTCAAATAATAAAAAATACTATTATAAATTTCTATTTTGTCCTTCACCATAATGTTGAATTCATGGAAAAGTATTTATGTAATTTAACAATCTTAATATGTTCTTGTAGGACACATTTTAATATTTTCTTTATTTTATATATAAGTTTGTCATATTAGAATTTCAATATACTTTAACCACAATTAATTTTGAAACCTTAGATATAGCCAAACTATATTGATTTAATTGATAATAAATCGGAGTAAAATGATAAAAATTGCAGAAACCGTACCTGAATCCATCATTACTGATTAAAAGAGAACAATTGGTTTGATCTTTTAAATTGACACAAACCTTATATCTAATTCTATCTCTATAAATGAGGGTATAATTTGGAGACCATAATACTTACACACACAGTAGTTTGATTTGATTGATATTTTCAATTTGACACTTTAAGATATTGAAAATTGCTCTGGTCTTTACATATTCTTTCCACGATAATTACATCTTTGTGCCTTAAATGTTTTATTTCTTTATTAGATCACTTTTGCAATACTTATTTATAATAACAAAACACATTTCATATTTATATATCTGGTCCAACATGTTGGAGTTTTCCAACAATCTCCTATGAGTCACATATGTAACGTTATAAATGTATGTAACATTTTGAGCTTTGGAATACCTTTCCATTCATAACATAAGGTGTATGAGAAACAATTAATCTTGTTTATTAATAAGTGTTGGTAAAGGATCAAAGTAGCATTAGTTACCTTTATTATATTTGAACATATCAATGGTCAGGTATACCAATACAATCATACGACATAGATTAATCATGGACACATCAGACTAAAGTTACATGAAATGTAATCAATACATGTCTTGGCATCTCATACTTTAGTGAGATCAAAAATTCAATACTTGAACAATATGAAGTGCAAAATAAACTACATTTCTTTATTCCTGATCAGAAAAATAAAATACCAAAATATGCAGTTAACCAAAACATAGAACAATATCATTTGACAATACCAAATACAAACTCCACCTAATTCAAAATATAAATTACACCAATTTGAGCAAGACGCTCATGAAGGACTATTGGTAGTAATCATTTAGCAAGTGAACCCACTAAAAAGGTGTTTGTCTAAATATGCTATATGGATTTCAGTATGTTTTGCACTCTCCTTTACAACTAAAAACTTTAAGTCAAACTGTTTGATTTGTTCAAGATCCAGTTGTTATTGGAAAATAATATCACTACTTACTGTCATAACATATCTTTGGTCTTTCAATTTCTTTCTCAACAGTCCGTAGCCTTGTGTCAAAATTTCGCACTAATTTTTCATTGTTGAAAGACATCATAACTAATGGTAAATGCTATTTCCATAGTGGAGTAAATTTTAACTGCTTTTATGACACCATTTTACCTTATATAGCTCCAATATCTTATGAAAAGATGAAGCATGAAATGTATCTTTTTCTTTATTGGCATTCAACAAATTCAGATAATAATACCTTATGATATTAAGCAGATCCGATCTTTTCTATAAGATCATGTAATTTTATTTCATTTTTAGTACCTTAAATGAATCTCATAACCACCTTGGTTGCTAATCAGTGAACACTTTCACGGTCACTAAGATATTTGCTAAATAAAAAAATAATACATGTAATATTCGGATGGGTACATGCCGTATTAGACTCCCCATAATAAATGCATGATGAATCTTTTGCATTTCTTTAGCTTCAACAATGTTCTTATGTCCATATTTAAGACAAAATTTGCCTCCTTTATGGAAAGAGGGTATCAACTGATCTGCATTCTTATATGCCAAACCATTTTTTTAACACTCATCCATATGGATCTTTTGTGACAATCCAAATACCACGACATGAATAATAACAGTGTATTTGAATCCCTAATATAAAAAAGCATCATCGAGATCTTTCATTTCAGTGAAAGTCACTACAAATAAATATCTTGGTGATATCACCACACTTCAAAAATTATAGTTTGGAGAAACACCTTTTCATTATCCAGTAATAGTTCTTTTTGGTTTTTTTATAAGGAACCATGTTGAGTGTGAATCAATCTAACAAAGTAGTTTTTCCCTCATACAAACTAACTTATGAAGATCGGTACATTCGATTTTATATCATCGCTTACATTTAACATAATGTTAATATGTTTTTTTATTTTCATATATACAAACAAATATCAACACAATACCTATAAAACAATGATCAAATAATACCAACATTTATTAATGCAAAACTTAATTCAATTTATGTCATTCTTCTATCATGCATGCATAAACTCATAAAGTATGCACTTATGCAGTATGATATGCCAAACATAGGGCTTTATACACTACAAGGATAATTCTGTTTAGCGTCGGCCTATAGCCGACTATGGCCGACTCCGGCCGACTCGAGCCGTCGCTAAAGGCCGACACTAAATAGATCGTCGCCAAGTGAAATGGCGATGGCAAAAGGAACGGGTCCGTCCCCTAATTTAGCGTCGGCTAGAGTCGGCTAGCCGACTCCGGCCGACGCTAAACATAGTCCACGTGTAAAAAAATGGGTGACCAATAGGCTGACGCTAGCCGACGCTAGCCGACTATAATCTGGGTAATTTTTTTCTGTATTTCCAGCACCCCTTTCTACCATCCATCCACACAATCATATATATTCCACAAATATACTTCACCAAACAACAATATACATCAAAAATATGTCCAACTAAGAACCACAAAACATCAATATACATCTCCAAACGTCCATACATCTCCAAACGTTCATCATCACAAATATCCATAATATTTACAAAATTCAACCAAAAGTTCATCAAAAAACATATATAAAAACATGCTACCACTCACCCCAACCATCATTAGCGCCAGATCTCTGTGATGGCGGCATATTCGTCCCGTTCTCTGCCAAGTAAGCAGCAATCGCCTTGTCTAGTTGCTGCTTCAATCCAGTCTTCCTTCAATCGTTCAACTCGCCGACTTGTGCTTGTAGGGCCGCTATTGTTTCTTCAGCCTGTTTCTTATTGTAAGCGGCTTGCGTCGCGGCCTATATATTAATAAATTCATAGTTATAGCTTATACATAATATTAAATAAAATTTATAAACTGGTTAATGAATTAATTAAATTCAATAAATATTACCGCTTGATTGCCATATCCATACTGTCTATTTCTGGTCGGCGGGTCGGTAATACGAGCGAATATCCTGTTTGTCTCCTCAACAGTCAACTGCTCCCTGCCAGACTCTGCAAGCACGCGAGCAATCTCCTGATCGCATCTCTCCTGTGTTTAGAAATATAATTTTGAGAAGATGAAAAATTCAATTTAATGTACTGTTAAATAAGAGGAAAAATTTATAGCCTTTATACCCGGATATTCGCTGATTTGGCGTCTGATCATTCATATGTTACGTTGCCATATTCATCTGTATGTCGACGGCGTGTGTTCGGGTGAAGACGTCCAAATGAGACGGTGCATCATCACCTCTCTCCCTCGTCTTAAATTAAATATGATTAAAGAATGTATATAAGTAAATTACAAATAACAATTTTTATATTTACCATTTCTTCTCTATATTGCTGAAAAGACTTGGATCCACCGCGGTGTGTTGCAGGATTCCTAAGCCTGTTTGCGGAGTTCCTCGATGCTACCGCCTGTATAATTTAACTATTATACAAATATTTAAACGAATTATAATTACAGACATATGAAAGTAGAAAATTTACCTTCGCGTCTTCGCTTTCCCAGTATTGCAGAAACCGCACATACAGATTTTCACTCATCCAGTTTGGCTTTTTACCGGCCTCTTTTATCTTGGAGAGCGTACCTCTATAGTTTTTCCTCATCTTCCTCTCCCAGTGCGTCCTGAACGTCCCGAGATCTTCGGGATCCACAATAAAGGATGCCTGCACGTTGAAATTTAAATGAATTATATAAATTGCATATTAATTTTCAAAGATCAAGTATGTCAATCTCAAATTAATTAGAATTTTATACTTACCTGGAGGTCAGCCCATATGGCATCTCTGATATAAAGTGGGATACTATCCCAGTGCTCCCACAAGTCCGTCATCCTACTACGGTAGCTGTTTCGAGACACAACTAGAATGGGCTCGGATGGTTGTAAATCAAAACCCCTGAATACATTTTGATATTGTCAGTTACTAAATCATAAATATACTAGTAGCATGCACTAAATAATATAATGAAGTTGCAGTAAATTAAATACTTACCCTCCATCGGTCTTCGGCACTAAGTATGCTCTCTGGCGATTATCGGCCATACCACTACTACCCTCGCCATGATTAGGGCCTCGTGAACCTTGGGACCGCCTGCTGTGTGACATAATATCTGCTAGAATAACCTAATACTTTCACATTTTCAAATTCACACTTTCACACTTTCAAATTCCCAATTCCCAATTCACACTTTCAAATTCTAAATACCTACACCCTAATTATTCCCAATTCACACTTTCAAATTCAACGATTTCATACTAATTAAAAATAACATTATATGCTAAATTAGCAATGCCTACACCCAATTATCATCACAATAATGTACATCTAAACCTAATTAAACAATTTAATTCGAAATTAGGGTTTAGAAAATTACCAAATTCAAGAAGAAGAAGAGATTTTGACGAGTTCCGGCGAGTTCTAGGCGTCTACGGCGACAACGACGGAGGGTGATGGCTGGAGAGGGTCGGAATCGGTGATAGGGAAGAGTAAAAATCGTTTATTTTTTGGGTGAGCAAAGAAAGTGAGGAAGAAGGGTTCGGCTGAAACCTGTATACACGACATGGCGTCGGCCTGCATCGGCCCGATGGGCGTCGGCTATCATCGGCCGTATATATATATTTTTTAAATTCTTTTTTTTACAACTATTTCGTTTAAAAAAATAAAAAACACTACTACATTATAAAATAAAATAAAATTGACATTTATTATTATTATTATTGACCCAATGACGGATCGTGTTAGTTTAGATTGGTATTTTCGATGATATATTTTTGTGTAATTCGAAAAGTTATCGTTGTTGAAAATCTAACTCGCACGACCAATCGATGCAACTTTTAGTCGATCTGCTATACAAATTCGATAAAGGTGGTTATATGTAACATTTTAAAGAATTAAAATAATTTTTTAAACCGTTGGGTAATCAATTATGAATTTTTAAATGTATTTGGTATAATAAAATTATATAAAATAAATTATGCGGCGTAAAAATAAATTCTTTAGATCTTATGTCGATCTTAGGTATTTTGGAGATGTTTCCAGAATATGGTTAAAAAATACACGAATCTGGGGTGTCGATCTTGAATTTCAAATTTATGGCCGTTCGTGGACTTTCGGACAAAAAACCCTTCGTTCGAAGGCCGAACGACCTTCAAACGAGACCAAATTTGAACCAGGGATGCTTTGTAGTGTTTTAATCGAATCCGTACGGATGGATTCGCAAAAAAATCATCGAAAATAAAATTACCTATAATAGATTTTATTAAAAGCCTATATTGACCAAGAAGAACAATGTCAGAATTTACAAAAAAAATAGTTTAGATTGACTAAAACTTCATAAAACATTTAAAGTAAATAAATTTTCAAAATATGTATTTAACACCAAACCTTTAACAAAATTTAGAATTGTGTATTGGAAGCATATCAGAATTGATGCTTATACATTCATACTTATCCTTATAATATAGTGTGAAATTTATTATATTAAATTCTTACAGTATGCTTTTCTTTCAACTTGATTTTCTTATATGCATATGTTTGAGAATGAAACTCAACTATACATTTATCTGGTTATAGAAAAATTAAAGATTCTTTCAATTGCAAATAAATCACTTCAAAATAAATGAAGTAAAGAGAACAGTTTACCTTCCAATAGTAACTCCCATTATAAATTATTACCTCATAAAGGAGGTTATTATTTGGTTCATAACAAAAATATGATTGAAATAAAGTATGTGAAATAAGGAATAACTCAATAATACCTATAATAGATTTTATAAAATAATAAAAGCTTCTACGGTGGTTGTGAATTAATATATCCAATAAAATCCAACAAAATAAATGAAAAAAACCTAAATTCATAACCATATTAATCGAAATAAAAGTAAGAGGAAAACAAAAATTTTGGACAAAAAATTAGGATCAATGATGTAAAATCATAAATTTATAATAAAAGAAATAGTTCAGACTTGAATTAAAAGAAAAGACATAATAAAATAAATGTCTAACATTTAGATCGAGCTTGTTGATTCAATAAGCTAAAGTTTTCTAGCAACATTTAGATAATTTATCCATAATAATATTATCCCTAAATCAAATGGTAGAAATACAACCACTGCATAATGTGAATAAAATAAAAAACAACTAAAGTGAATACAAAATATGAAGATTAGTGATGTAATCAATCAAATTAAATTATGTTAAAAATATAACGAGATAAGTAAATAAACTATTTGGAAAGAATCCCAAAAAATTTCTAATTCAAAATTGAATTTTTTTTGTAAAGCCGAAGAATATGGGGAATAAGTTCAATTGTTAAAGGAGAGAGAACAAAATAAAGATGGAGAAATTAAGGAAATAATAATTTTTCTAGTATTAAACGTGCTAAGAAGAGGAAGAGACCTTAGTTGGATTAAATTAGAATGAATGGATATATGCATTTATTATGAAAAAATGTATTTATTACAATAAAAAGTAAGCAAATTTATGTATTATAAAATAAATAATTTAAATTATAATAAGTTACACTGCATAGTAATGGTCTTATTATTTATGAGAATTCTCTCTGTTATTACTTTTTATCTCTCCCTTTGAACCAACCAACGTGGAACTGACGAAAAATAAACCTATTATAAAAAAAAGTTAAGAAAAAGGTTTGAATAAAAAGTTGATAATAAATTAAAAAATTAGCAAATACAATCTAAACTGGAAAATAAAGAAGAAAAAACCTTGATAAAACATTCAATCATATCCAATATCGGATAATATCTACAATAAGAATAACTAACATATATATCTCATGATAGATCAAAACAATTAGTAAATACACATGAACATGATTACCAAAATTAATATGAATCTTATCCCTAAGGAAAACGGTAGAAATACAACCACTGCATAATGTGAATAAAATAAAAACCAATTAAGGTAAATACGAAAGATGAAGAACTATTAATGTATTCAATCAAATTATAATCATGTTAAAAAAATTAAGAGATAAGGAAATAAACTATTTGGAAAGAACCTCAAATTTGTTTATAATTTAAAACTGAAGTTTTTATGTGAAGATGGAGACGGAGAATAAACACAATTGTGAAAGGAGGGATAACAAATTGAAGATGGAGAAATTAAGGAAATAAGAATTTTTCTAGTATTAAATGTGCTAAGAAGTGGAAAAGACCTTAGTTGGATTAGATTATAATGAATAGATAGATGCATTTATTTGAAATAAATGTATTTATTACAATAAAAGTAAGCAAATGTAAGTATTATGAAATAAATTATTTAAATTATAATAAGTTACAATGAACGATAATGGCCTTACTATTTATGAGAATTCTCTAGTGTTACTTTTTATATCTCCCTTTTAACCAACCGACAACTAATGAAAAACCAACCGCACTATAAAAAATTAGAAGTTAAGACAAAACTTTGAATATAAAGTCGATAAAAAAATAAATTTTTTTAGCAAATTCAACCTAATTTGGAAAATAAAGAAGAAGAAAACATTGGGAAAACATTCATTCAAATACAATATTGGATAGTATCAACATTAAGAATAAGTAGCACATATATCTGAAATAATAGACCAAAACAATTAATAATTATCACATAAACATGATCCTCAAATTTTATATGATTAACACAAAAAATATAAAGTACGAATATAAAATTGAAATAACACACAACTTATGAGCAATTAGTATTTATAGGCATCTGTTACCACCAAGATATATTTTTATTGCAACAATAGTTCAAATATAAATGCATAATAGTTAAAAGGGGTTAATATGAAAGAAATCGCAAAAGTAAATGATTTATATGAGTAGATGATACGAAATGGTACACAATCATGAACAAATCTAACAATAAATTTCAATACAAAATCATAAGATCACAAAAATCATGTCATAAATTAATAAAAAATTATTCACTCGGTTTCACAAAAATAAAAAGAGATCATAAAAAAATTTGCAAATTTGAAAAGTAACCTTAGATTTATAAACTAACTTTTCATAATTTAATATAAGAAAAATTAATTCAAAATCATATGAACTATTTTAGACATCTATTATGATTAAATCGGATAAACATAAATGGATAATGATTAAAAGTAGGTATAAAATTGCTAAACCGTATTATATTTCAATATAAAATTATCAGTTATAAAATTCATGCCATAATCCAAGAATAAATGTTTGGGATATAAACTTTTATGAAGATATTCACCTATTACTCTTAAAGAGAAAGTGATCAAAATAAAATACACAAATTTGAAATAATAGAAAATCTTGGATTGATAAGTATACCATCATCATTATTAAATAAGAATTTAAAAACAACAATAAATAATTTAAACAAAATCCAAAATAAGTAAATTTGATAATTGAATCTTATATTTAGATGTTCTCTTCCACTTTATTACTCAATGTTGAAACATTGAATATTAAGAGAATAAGGAATTTGATTCTTGCAATGGCTTAGATTTGATTAGAGATATGAAATAAATGATTTTTAAGTTTGAGTAGAAGAGAAATAGGAGAAATAAACATGAGAAAATATATAGACATGAATTGAACAACATGGAGGAAAAGAGGAAATGGATGCATAATAATTACTTGAATAATGGAGAAGAATATATATATGAACTAAGAATACAAATGGTTAGACTGAAAGTGGATACAGAATAATTTGAGGGGATTATTGCAAATTGCTTACTCAAATCAAGGAGGGATGAGTATATGACTTCAGATGGAATGAGAAATTAGAATACAAATAGTCAGTTATTCTCTTTTATATATAATAGAATAGATATAAAAAAAAAATAAGGGTGTTATTCATTATAAAAGTTTCTGTTTTCTATGTCTGATTATATTATATAAATATAATCAATGAATAAATCATTTATTCATACCAAAAGTTTTGAAAATAATATTACACATCATTCTAAACAAAAGTATTCATATGCGTGACAATAATGACTAATTATTAAACTTCTCAACATATTAATATAATATCGTAAGAACAAAAGGAGATCATTAAACAAAAGCAATTGTATCTATCATGAATTTATATTCCAACAAAAAAGGGAAAATTATCACCATAGCATATTCAAATTTACTTCACTATGGATAACATATATCACCAACCAAAGTCAGTTTTTAAACCAATTTATATTCTCAAACTTTTGAATAGAATGTGACTATTGTCAAACTCTAAAATGATTCAAATAAAAGTAAGGGAACTTTAGAACATAATTGTCAATTTAGCTTTGCTCAATCCTTGTTTTTCTTCTCCAAATGCATTAATCATCATAATAGTCCAATCTTTGCTCCAAAACCCAAATAGCCTAATCCCATGAAAGATGGATTGAATTTCGTTTTTAAATTGTTTGAAATTGATTGGTAGGAACAGGAAAGAGGAAGTGGTGGAAGTTGCGTCATGGATGAGGCCACTACCTTGAAAGCGAAATTCGACATGACTATGATGCAATCGACAATTGACCGTCTTCTCCCCAATGTTAACACAATTGTCCTTCAAACTTGTGCACCCAAGGTTTAGCGATTTAGAGATTTGTAGAAGTCACTGCCCAGGATTTAAAAAATTTGAAAGATATGTTCAATTTTGAAGAAAACCGTAGAGAGAGATGAATGAAGAAGATAAGTTTGTTTAATGTTGATTTTTTTGTATTCCTTTAAAAGAGAGAAATGAGAGAGAACCAAATAAATGTAAAATTGTTCTCTCTCTTAAGCCATCAATCACCATAAATAAGCATTTTATAAAAATGTTTTCTCTTTAAAAAGAATGTAAAAGATCAAGCAATGAAAAGAATTTGATTTTTGGAATAATTATCCAGCAAGAACAATTACAACATCAATTTGGAGATCGAGGAGACGAATATGAAAGGGTGGGTACAGAGTTTGACTTATGAGGATTTTGATGAGTTGAGGGTGTCCATCGACTCAGGGTTTGGGTTCAACGAGGAGGACGGTGGACATCAGTTGTGGGTTACCCTTCCGGCTTTTAACCTTTACTTTGTTGTTAATAGGCAGTTCTTAGACCCTATGTTGAAGTCTACCTCTAGCCCTGCGTCCACTACTGTTGGAAAGTCTTCTTCGGAGTGTGGGTGTGAGACTCTAGCCCTATGAGTCCCCAAGAGGACCCTGCGTCCACTACTGTTGGAAGATCGTTAATCCTAGTAATCATTTTCTTTTAAAAAAATGAATAGTGATAATTGATAAGACTACCAGATCCTCATTTTAAAAACCATAAATCATGGTACTCTTTATCAAGGTTCCAAATTCCATCCGTCACCCCGAAATTCCGAACGTTTCGTTCCGGTTTCGGGGTATAGTAGGCCAGAATTTGGAGAAAATTCCGTTTTTAGATGTTAGCAAATAAAAAAATATAAAACATGAAGCTTTCAAAATTAGTAGAATAAATATCAAACAAACAGAAAAAGCAACAAAACCAAAAAGAATTTACTGCTATCGAAGGTACATACTTGAAATCGATTTTTGTTATTCAGAAGAGGTGGCTCATAAATTGATTTCAAGCAAGGAGATCTAGATCTTTACGTAGATATCGAATCATAAGACCATAATTTTGGGGTTACATTTTGAGATAAATCTGAGAAGATGAACAAACTAGGGTTGCGTTAGAATGTGAATGGCTGGATGCAACAACAAGAAACGAAGTCTTAGAATTTGGACATTTGACGTGGGCTTGGGCATGTATTTGTATTTTAGAAAGTATGCCCAGTTTTTGATAATGCATTTAATTATATTAATTAATTATTTAATAAATGAACAGGTCAGGCTAGAGGCCAGCTAGGGTTTTATACCCGAATGTTACCGCCTTACTTTTACACATAATCACTAAGAAACTCTAGCCGCAACACTTAATCATTCGAAAGAAAGAAAAGGGCGTCACCTTTTCTTCTTCGTCTCGCTTCTAGAAATTGATAGATTCTTGTTCTCTTCCTTTTGATATTTTCTCTGTTAGTCTCTACTGCCATCTCAGGAGGCTTCAAGTACTTCGCTTCTCCATTATTGTTAGCATCCCACCCCTCTATGTCCGATTTGCTTCTGAGATTTCTAGATCCATCATCATTTGCTATGAATTGAGCTGTCTTTTTATAAAACTTGCTGCTTTCTCCCTTCTCCCATATAGATAAGTGATAAGTTTGACCATTGAGCTTGTTAATGTAGTGGCAATCTCCGATTATATGAATATTGAAATCTGACTGTTTTGTTCTGTTTTGATCTAGGGGTTGCGACTGCTTAATCGGTGCCTTGTAGGAAGTGCGGTAGCTCCTGCCAAAATCAGGTAAATCAAAACTTGTATTATTATCATGTCTCTTATTGTCCACTGCATTATAAATAACTAATTTATGTTTACTTCCCTTGAAGGAGAAACTCTTGATTTTGGTAATGGAATGGCCGCCTCTTGCATTGGTGCTAGTGGGGTTGTTGTCTTCCCTCCCCAAAATTCTATTAGACCGATGATTGTTATTGAATTGGAAAGACCCTCCACGGGAAATATCAGAATTGAATTTCCCGCCCTGTAAGTATGATTCAACTCTTTCCTCATAATTATCCATATCTTGGTTAGCATAATTGAGAATTTGAGATGATGATTTTTTCTTAGTAGCTTTCCGATTTAGAATTTGAAAATCTGCTTCTACGAGTTTCCATGTCTGAATGATTTCAGTTTCCTTTTTGGAGTGCAACCTAGCATCCTTTCCTTCCATATATGAAATATGACAGTTGTTAACATTATGCTTGCTTTGTTGAACTCTTTTGATTTGATCTTGTATCTTTGTTGGAAATGTTGGATACTGGTTTTGATATTTTGCATTGGAAATTTTTGGCTGATATCGCGCTTGATTTTTTCAATGAACCATATATATCTTGAATAATTGCAATCGAAGAATAAATGCTCTATTGTTTCATTTTCTGTTTTGCATAAGAGACATTTGATTTCTCCGTTTTTTCTCCATTTACTGCATCTATCCTTGGTTGGCAATCTATTTAGCAAAGCAAAATAGGCACAATGTGCCATTTTTGGGCAATTTGCCCTGTTCCAAATAGTTTCATGCCAATCCACTTCTGCTTCAGAACCTTTGATGTATTCCCATGTATTTTTAAAAGAGAATTCGCCTTTGGTTGAAAATTTCCATTTCCAGCAATCTTTGAAAATACTTGAAATTTCAATGCTTTCAATGGCTTTTTTGAATATAAAAGTTGCTGGATGAAGATTTGTATTCCATCTGTGAATTTGAATGATGTTATCAACTTTTAAATTAGTTCCCCGAAATTGCAATAAGTTGAACCATCCTAATAAGCTTACTAAAGATTTGCCTTTGATCCATGGATCAAACCAAAGGCTAGTATTTTTCCCATCTTTGAAATTCCTTTCAAGTAATTTGATACCAATGCTTCTGCTCTTTAAAATGCTTTTCCAAGAGTGAGAATGATGATTTCAATTGGCATAATCCAGAAATTTTATTTTTGACATACTTATCTTTCATCCATTTTGACCATAATGAACTGCCCTCCACAAACCTCCAAAACAGCTTGAGATTACAAGTTTCATATAAATCCTTAATGTTTCTTAATACCAATCCACCTACCATTTTTGGTTTACAAACTATGTCCCAATAAACTTTATGTATTTTCCCTCTCCAAATATTGAAATTAGCACACATTTTTTCTATTTTGTGTATAGCTGATTCTGGAATGTTTTGAGTCTGAATCCAATACATTATGATAGCCGTGATGACAGTGTGTGTGAGCTCGAGTCTTCCAGCAATGGATAATAATTTGCTAGACCAGCTTTCTAATTTTCCTTGAATGATGTCAAATAACCTTGAGCAATCTTTGTTGGTAATCTGTTTTATACTAAGAGGAAGACCCAAGTATTTAACAGGCAAATGTCCTTCTTGAATTTTTAAAATCTGAAGAATTTTCCCCCTTTTGACATAGATATTGCTAAAATAAGCTTTACTCTTACTTTCATTAATTTGCAGACCTGCATAATCATTCAAGTATTTAAAAGTTTTTGCAATAAATAATAGCAAATCATCAACATATAATAAATGGGTAATACTATGCTTATTTCTCTTTACTGGTCTAAGATTACCTTTAATTTGCTCTAATCCCATTTGCAAAGATAAAAATTCCATAGCAATTGTAAACAAATAAAAGGAGAGAGGATCACCTTTTTTAATTCCCCTATTACTTTTGATAAACCCACAAGGTGATCCATTAATTAAGATAGAAAAAATGGCAGTGTCAATGGATTCTTTAACTAAATTGCAAAATTTCTCATGAAAACCCATTTGTCTCATCATATGAATAATAAAATATTTATTGATCTTATCAAATGCTTTATGTATATCAATTTTAATGCAAACTTTATTTTTACATCCCTTGTTAAAATTTCTGATCACTTCATGAGACAAAAGAGTATTTTCAATAATAAATCTGCCTGGTATGAATGCACATTAATTTTCTGAAATCAAATATTTGAAAAAAATAATTCTATTACTCAAGATATTAGCTATAATTTTATAAATAAAATTACAACAGGCAACAGGCCTGTAATCCCCTAATCCAATAAGAGTTTTAACCTTTGGGATTAAGGTGACAAAAGTGTGATTCAAACTTTTCAGCAGCTTACCAGTTGAAAAAAATTCATTAACAGCTTCATCTATCTTTATTTTAATATCCTTCCAATGTGTTTTATAAAATTTTGCACCAAACCCATCACGGCCTGGACTTGTATCTATATTAGATCCAAAAACAATTTTTTTATATCATCGAAGAGAATTTCTTTACTATTTTCATTAAGCAAAAATTTTATTTCAATACTTGGGAAATCCCTTTTGTACGAATCAATATTGTAAAGGTCAGAAAAGTATGTTATAGCACTATGCTCTATTTGAGAGACATCATTTGAAACAGCCCCAATTTTATCTAGCAGTTTTCCTATGTCATTGATATTTTTCCTGTTAGACATCTTGACATAGAAAAACTTGCTAGATTCATCCCCATTAGTAAGCCAGTCTATCTTGGCTTTCTGTCTCATGTTGATTGCTTGCACATGTAAACATTTACATAATTTATCTTGATTTTGCAAAAATTGATTAACAAGAGATTTATCTAAGCTATCAAAATCAATAATGTTTTGGAGAGACTCACACTCTTTTCGAATATGTTTAATATCTTCTCTATTTCTATATTTATTCCATATTTCTTTTGTATTCTTTAAAATGTTGCTAAAATTGTACTGGGCAGAGCCTTGATTAGAAGATACTATACTGTTTTTTACTGTTTCCATATAATTTTTTTCAAAAGTCCACCCATTAACAAATCTGAATGGGATGTTTATCATAGAATTATTTTTCCTTGAAAGAACAATTTGAATTGGCGTATGATCACTAGTAGCTTGGGGGAGAGTTATACATTGGAAATCAGAAAAATAGTTTTCAAAAATTAGGTTAATTAAAACCCTATCTAGTTTACAATGAATATCTCTAAATTCTCCAGATTTCCATGTACCATTAAAATGGGTTCAATTAGGCTTGTTTTTAGATAGAAATTGTTAAGAAATTCCAATTTTCTAAAGGAAATTGGGAAAATTGGAATTCCTCCCCACTTTTCAAATGAATGTAGAACAATATTGAAATTCCCCATTATAATCCAAGGCTTTCTCATGTTTTTATTTAAATTTTCAAGATTATTCCAAAGCAAAGTTCTTTCTTTTCCACTATTTGAAGCATAAACAAAAGTAATTTCTAATTGTAAACCACCTTTATTTTTGAACTTACAGTGAATAAATTGAAAATTTAAGAAATGATGACTTAAATTCCAAATTTTTGGATCCCACATAACCACAACCTACCATTACACCCCATAATATTGTTATTAACTATACCCCAATCTTTAAATATGCTAACATGAAAATTTTCAATTTTTATATCATTAAGTTTATGCTCAAGAATACCAATAATATTAGGCCTATTTGTAAGAATTAAATTAGATAAACCTAATTTTCTTTCAGGAGAGTTTAACCCTCTAGCATTCCAAGCAATTATTGACATTATATATCAAAGACTAATAAAAATGAAATAATATAGAGGATATGATAAGAATATCACAGCTGTTATATAGAGAGACTGGGGATAAACTCCTCCAGATTCTCTTTGTCCCTCCTCTCTTCCAAATACTCAGAACTTCTGAGTCCTTTTCTTTTAAGAGATTTTCTGTCTTTTACTTTAAGATGATCAAACCATTTTGAATTTTTCATAATGTATTTTTCTTGAAACTCATCTTGCTCCTGATTATCCTCATTGCTTTGAGATAATATTTCATGCATATTTTTTGTTCTGCTCCTTTTCCTTTCTTTTCTTTTTTTCTTTGCTGGAGAAAAGGATTTTGGTACAAGTTTTATAGCTTTTTGAACAAGATCCTCTGAGAAAATTTGCTGAGAAAGATTTAATCCAGTAATATGATTGCTGAATTCTTTCGAAACAACAACATTTGCATTTGCTTCATCTGTATTTATGCTTACTTCGATATTTTCATCATTTATCTCATTATCTTCTCCAAGAGGGGAGTGCTTTGATTGAACACCAGGAACCTTTTGAGGTTGTTGCATTGTTAATGTTGTTTCATTGTCATTCTGTTGCACTTGATTCTTATTCTCAACTGTATTCTCCAGCATATCAAAATCTGATACAGCCTGCTTTTGGGTATTTTCCAGTTGCTTGACTACTTCAAGATTTTTCACACCTGTATTCAAGTCTTTTGCACTTTCCATGTTTCTCATATTTTCAAAAAATTTAATTTTCCCTGAAAAAGAGTTGATCTCTGATTCAGTAGTATTTGCCTCATTTTGCCCAGCATTTTGATTAAAATTGAAAACTGCACTATTGTTTGTTTCTTTATTTTGCACCAAGACTTAATCGTTTTCTTTATCGCCAAAATATCCTTCGGTTTTTCTTTCCAAACCTTCTTTGTCGAGCAGATTTCAGTAGAATGCCTGAAGCATGCACATATCATATATTTTGGTGGAATCCACTCATATTCAATTTTTTGAAGAATATTTTCACCATCATGCATTGTAATATAAGCTTCATCAGGAAGTTCTGCATTTGCTTTTATTTCAACAAAATTTCTTGCATAGCTTAATCTTGTTTCTTTCGCCATTGGTTCGTCTAATTTTAGAGGAACATCCACAACACTTGCAATAGCCCCAAATGCCTCTCTGTCCTACAGTTTTAGACTTAATTCTGGAAGACGAATCCATATAGGAATAATAGTTAACAAATCTCTGTCAAATGCTATTATATTACTCCATTTTCTCAAGATAATCAACTTTCCATTAATAGAGTATGGCCCTCCATTTATTGTTTTTCCATAATCACTTTCAACAGCAAATCTAATTACAAAAAAACCATTATCTTGTGAAAATTTCAAAGTTAGCAGTAGGATTCCATGTCCTTTACACAAATGCTTTAAAATGGTGATAAAAAGGCCTATTTCCAAAGGCATAAGCTATCACCGAACAACTCCACTTGGAATCCGTTCTCCTACTAACTCCCTCCTTCATTATGACCATTTTCTTGTTATTAATGGTTATAGGTGCTTGATACTCCAGATCAAAATTATGGTTGAAGCCTCCATTTCTGATCATATCTACCTAAGAAGACACCCTATGTGGGAAAGATCCATTACTATTCTGAATAGGATTCTGATTTGCCGCTGCGCCATTTGGTTCCTAAACATTTTGAATTGTGACTGCAGATCTGAATGTATTCTGAGATCTCTGTTTCAAATTGTAATTGTTGTTTCTTGAATTTCTTGCATCTCTTAATCCATTGTAGTTGACCTGATTTTGATTATTGGTGAAATTTTTGGCAAGATTTGATTGTAATGGATCTTCAACCTATTCTGGCAGTTCCTAACAGTTTGTAACCCCTCATTGTCGATATTAGGTGGCACCTCCTTTGGGTTAGAAGAAGAAGAAGGGATGAGTGGAGGAGGTTCGGGGTTGATAGAAAAGTTGGCCTTTAATTTCTGACTAGAGCCGTCTGCCATTGCTATTTTTTTACTACACAGAATGTAACGACCCGATATTTTGTGTCATTCGCATCCGCACATGTCGGACTTGAATTGCTCAAAATATCAGATTGTTAATTTATATTTGGCAAACTCAGCCTATACAGTAAATAAATCAATCATAGAATTACAGATATAGAGTATTATAACAATAAGCAGTAGAATAGATAAATAGTAGTTCATGAAGCTACTATAAAAACAACAGAGTTTGAAATAAAATACAACATAATATATCGAATACAATGTAGTCTCGAATACAAACAGATGACAAATCTTAACAAAACCACTGGATAGCTGAAAGCTTAATAGATACAGATGGATCTCCAAGTGAAGCTCCAACTCCAAAGGTGAGTCTCAATGTTGTGACCCTCGGTCTGACCCGAGCGTAAAGCAAAACACAAACACTCTAGTCAGGATTAACATTCTTAATTACATTAATAAATTCAACTCAAGTGAAATGTCAACTGAAATACAAGTAACTTAAAGGATAGTTGGGATTTCCTTCCTCTAAGGATCTGTGGAACTATCTACTATGTGGTAATATACGCTATTATAATATGCCTATAGTAAACTAAAGGTACTAAAATAGCATTAAGGCATTACCCATATCCTCCTTAACACATTTTTATATATTCCCATAGTCTATACAGTACCGTAATTCCTCCATAAACTGGAGGGCTATCAGAGGGCACTCCATAGGTATGGTACAAACCAAACTCGTAGAAGGTGCAATAGGGCATGTGACACGGCACTCGAGGCAATGCCAGGGTAGATATGCCGTTTGTAGATCCGGACTAGTGGTAACGCATAGCAGCTACTACCGCCTACCTCGTGACACACTCCCAAATCAAAGATTGCACCCAATCACATCACAAAAGCAATAGAATGGTATCGAAGTAAATGTGTCCGATAGAAGGAATGACCTCACTTAGATAATACAACATATTATTATATACCAAATCAAAGGGTGCTCCCAATCAAGTATACCAATCTGTAAAAACTAATATGTAAACAACATATTATTGTATATAATACAAATACATGTAATAACAACTTAGATAACCCATTAATTTATATCTTATATTATAATAATGCTCTCTGTACAAAGCATGCATCCCAA
This sequence comes from Allium fistulosum, assembly GCA_030737815.1. Classification (NCBI taxonomy): domain Eukaryota; kingdom Viridiplantae; phylum Streptophyta; class Magnoliopsida; order Asparagales; family Amaryllidaceae; genus Allium; species Allium fistulosum. Next base: position 247,010,077 of record CM060902.1, read on the forward strand.
TACTCAGATCAAAACATATATATATAGACACACACAGATATATATATATATATATATATATATATATATATATATAAAGTAAAACTTTATAACCATTACATATTAACAGTATAAATATAATACTCCTGTATATAACTAATATATAAATCAACTTATATTATTATTATAACATACATAAAACTGGCATATTATTATATGACTTACACTATATACCTATAATATATAAAACTTAGTATATATATAAAGACATATGCGCATATATATACTTGAACTGTTATAAACTTACACAGATAAATTTTTTAAAACAAAACCCATTCATAACTACAAATATATATCTACTCACATATATTAGATATGATATATATATATATATATATACACGTACCCAGATGTAGATTATATATACAACTAGCATATATATTTTAAAACATATAAACTTTATAATCTGTATAACATATATACAACATACGTATATAAGCTGTATAACATATATGCCTTTAAACTTATATAAACTAACATGTAACTTTAAATATAACTAACAAAGCATATTTACTAACATTTATAAGATATGAATATATACATATGAACTCAACAGAAAAATAAAACTTATACATATTATAACTTTTCTTTAAAACAATACTAAAACCTCAAACTATATTTTACACTATAAATAAACCTTTAAACTGTATACCGATCAGTAAAACTAATGTGTGAACAAGATATTATTCATATAATACTAATACATATATAAACAACTTATATAAACTTATATATATATATATATATATATATATATAAACTAACCTATATAAGCTGGCATCGGCAGAAGAAGTCAAACGAAATGGTGAGTGATGTGCTGCTGGCAGCGGCTGGTTGATGGGGAAGAGTAGAAGCCGAGAGTGAGAGAGGTGGGGAGAGCATAGTGATCTCGGCAATGGCCACAAGTGGGGATGTGGAGGCTTGGGGTTGTGTCGAAAGTGATTCTCGGAGGTGAGGCATTGAAGGCTGGAAGCAATGGTGGCGGCTACGGTGGTGTACGGCGGCGGAAGAGGAGCATGATGCGGAGGAGTTTCGGTTGTCGGGGTGAGTGTGGCGTGCGGAGGAAGTAAGAAGAATGAAAGATGGGAGGCCAGCCGAGAACGAAAATGGGAAGTGGAAGCAATGTTATAAATTGTAACATTCCGAAGTATAGAAAAATGAAGGCAGACAAACGAACCAGAAATTTAATTGATACCATGAGAAATGGAAAAGTCAGAAGTTGAATGGTATAATAATGGCTGAAGGCTGTTGGTTTATTCATGGTAGGCAATGAATGCTCATGGAAAATCCAAAAGCCAAATTTGCGGAATCGATACGAAAATTGTTCCATAGATTTCACCGTCTCTCGGACTCCGAAACACACAAACGAATATACTACGGAGATCAGCACAACGAGACGATCAAAACGGTATACAGATATCAGTGTTATGACCATCCTATCTAAAGTCGATATCGGTACCGAAAATGCTACTAAAACGCCTTTAATAAGATAAACGGAGCAATAGTAGTTCAAATTTGATGAAACAGAAGATGACGTCTCATTCAGAAGATGATTTACAAATTTATTATATAAAAATATTCAGGTTTGGAAAACATTTTATTATCATCAAATATTAACTAATTTAAATTTAAATAAAATTACACGATAAAATAAACTTCCATGTCATTTGATGAAAATTTGTCATTTGCTATGTTTATATAGACGTATTCCAAATATCAAATTTTTATTTCCAAATTTTATTATTCAAAATTTCACAAAAATTCAGTTAATTACGTTATTAAAATCATTAAAATTTACGGGTAGTTACACAGAAGTATTCAAAGTCAAAATATTAAAAAACAAGAAAACAAAATACAGGCAATATCAACTATACATGGCAACATCTGTATATTTACTGCTGCGATCATATTATAATACACTCGAAATTATGTTACGTGTATGGAAATAAAGTGTACTTAAAATTACAACACATAATTCCCAGTTCCTCTTGAGATTTTCAAATGCACAAATATTTATTTAAGGAACATACATGAGCAATTTGCATTTAATTACTTCAGTTTAGGAAATTCAACTCAACCAAGCATTGTTTTTAGTAAAATATGAATAATAATTTCTTTGTATATTTTTGTTATGGTACATAATTTGTTATTACAGCTAAAGTCAATGCGCTGATCAAGATGCTATTTAGTTTTGCTCCTGGATTAAGTTAATTGGTTCGATTAATGATTCTAAAATAAAAATGAATTCATAGTAACATTGGGCAGTCTATTCGTAAATATAACAAAAGAAAATGCCAGAATCATTAATATGAAATGAAGGCAAATTGGTAGGTAGGTGCAATATGTTGGAGCAAACGGTAGGTAGATATGTCCAAAGGTGATTAATTCGAATGAGAGAGTTGCTATGTATAAGAGGGCACTCGACAGTACTGAATGTTTTAACTTGTGCAGCCCATTAAATTCTAGATGATTCTTACAAACTGTAATTAAAACTAGCAGTACATTACATCCATATTTGCATCTTTTATTGCATATGAAATTGATGCATGGTTTTTCCTTTTGCTACATTTAAGTTCCAATCCTACAGTTCATGTGTTAGCCTGTTTTCTTTTTTAGATTTTTTCTTTGAAACTTGGTAAAAATAGGGCCCAAGCCCGTAAAGTAAATAAGCGGATATACCCGAGAGGATAATACCCAATACAAAACAGAACACTAGACAAACCCTAACAATCGAAGGGTAAAACAACGCCTCCACTTTACAATCCCACCACGAACAAAAATGGCGGAACGCAAAAATTATTTCCGCCTAAAATCTCGAAATAGATTACTGGAGCTAGAAAATAAGGCTTAAGGTGGCTTCCATGTCTTCGTAGCGAAGTGCTGCAGACCTTGTATTTTTAAATTGGAGCAAAAATCACTTTGAAAAGTGGTTTTTGATTCAGCTACCTTTAACATGGTCGCTTTGCTGGTCGTAGCTTCATCAGACCCTAGATCTAGAAGATCTTTGATATATACTTCTAGATATAGAGTATTGGCGACCAAAGTAGATTAAGGCTCGTGTAAATCTGAAACAACTTCAGTTGAAGCTTCACGATTTAGAGCTTTGAAAGATAGATCTGTTTGAGTCTCTTTTGTAGCTTCAGCAGTATAAGTTTGAAAGTTGCTGCTATGAACAATTTTAGCTGGAATCCCTGGTTCCTTCATCTTACTACTCTCGCCTCTTTTCCATACAGATAAGTGATAGACTTGATTGTTAATATTGCTTTTGTAATGACTAAATCCATATCTTTGGTTTTGATAGCCAATTGCAGTATCCTTTCATGATCGCGTAAACTGTCGTAAGCATAGTAGCTCCTATTCAAAATAAGTAGAGAAATAGTATGATTAGAGTTAGTAATATTGTAATTAACTTTTTTATTTTTGATGAAATCCTTGTTACTTCCCTTGCAGATATCATTCATGAGATGAGTGTTATATAGGCCACCGTCAGTAGCGCTGCAAGTACTATCTCTATGAATCCCATCAGATAAGTGATTGTTGTTATGTACGAGTTTGCTCTCTGATTGGTTGGCTCTTAATCTTTTGTCGATGTTTGTGGGTTGCGAATTATCATTATACTCAAGCTCATAGTTGAAAGAGCGGTAGCTCCTATTCAAATCGGGTAAGCAAAACAACTTGTTAGTATCATTATCAGTAATTGTATCTGAATTATTAATATTTAGTTTCTATTTTCTTCCCTTGCAGGAATTTTTCCTGGTTTGGGCTATGGAGCGGCCGCCATCAGCTTTAGCTTGGTAGAAATTGATGTCTTGATAACCTAATGGATCATTAATCCTACTGCAGTTACTAATTTGGAGGGAATTCTCACAAGAGAATTTCCCCTTTTGTAAGTATTCTTCAACCCTTTTTTCATAATTTTCCGAAACATATGTTTTGCCCTTGCATACTGTGGTTGAATGATTAAAAGATTTTTGAAGAATGGTATTGTATTCTAATTCAATGGCTTTCCATAATTGAGTACTATTTGTTCAATGTTTTGATGAAGCTTATTGTTTCTCTCTTTCCATAAGAAATATACTGTAGTGGCTAAAACAACACATACTTTATCAAATTCCTTTTTCTTTCCCTTGAAAGCTGTTTGAATTTGCTGAATACTATCTCTGATATTTTGTAGCAGTAACCTTTGATTGAGATTTAATTTTCTTTTTGCTATAAACCAAATGTGTCTTGAATATGGGCAATCAAAGAAAAGATGATCAATATTTCAGCTTCTTTCTTACACAAGAAACAGCTGATGTTTCTTTTGTTTTTGCTCCATTTTGCACATTTATCCCTTGTTGGCAAACAATTTAAAATAGCAAAATAAGTGCAGTGAGCCATTTTTGGACAATTTGCTGTATCCCAAATTGTTTTAAACCAATCTACTTCCATTTCCTCACCTTTAATATAATCCCAAGTGTTTTTAAAAGAGAATTTTCCTTTTATAGATAATTTCCTAATCCATTTGTCTTCTTAAAGGCTTAGGTCTATTTCTATTTTGCTTATTGTAGAATTGAATATAGATGATGTTGGCTGCAGTTGAGTTTTCCAGAGTGAATTTTGAATGATGCTTTCCACTTTTGCATTTGCTCCTCCAAATTGATAAAGATTGCTCCAGCCAAGCAAATTTATCAAAGGTTTTCCATTTATCCATGGATCAAACCAAAGACTGGTTTGTTTGCCTTCTTTGAATTTTCCTTCTAATAATTTTGTGCCTATTTCTCTGCAATTTAAAATGATTTTTCAAGTATGAGAGTGATGGTTTTCCACTGGCATGGTCCAAAAGTTCTTATTTTTGAAATATTTGGCATTCATCCATTTTTCCCAGAGAGAGTTGCCTTCAATGAATTTCCAAAATAATTTGTAATTGCAAGCCTCATTCAAATCTTTAAGATTTCTTATGCCTAAGCCTCCAGCCTTCTTGGTTTTTGTGATTGTATTCTAAGAAATTTTATGATATTTTCCACTCTAATTGAATTTTGCACATAATTTTTCTATTTTTTCAGTTGTATTGATTGTAATATTATGAGATTGCATCCAATACATGACTATTGCTGTGATGACCGTGTGGGTGAGTTCAACTCTTCCTGCAATTGATAGTAGCTTGCTAGACTAGTTGTCAAATTTACTTTGAATGATATCATGTAGCTTAGCACAGTTCTTATCCTTGATTTAGTTGCAATTGAGAGGAAGCCCTAAGTATTTGATTGGAAGCTCACTTTGTTGAAACTTTAATACACTAAGAATCTCCTTCATATCATTGCATGATTTGTTGAAATAAACCTTGCACTTACTCTTATTTATTTGAAGTCCTGCATAATCTTTGAGGTTATCAAATATTTTATTATTATTTCAGCATTCTAAACATCTGCTTTCAAAAAATTAATAAGTCATCAGTATAGAGAAGATGAGTAATACAAGGAATAATTGAATTAATTGGTTTTAAATTTTTATTCAATTGTTCCTTATCCATATGCAATGTAAGATATTCCGTAGCTAAAGTGAAAAAGTAAGGAGATAAAGGGTCTCCTTGCCTTATTCCCCTATTACTTTTTATGAACCCACAGGGGGAACCATTTATATGAATGGAATATGTCACATTACAGATGCATTTTTTAACTAGGTTGCAAAAAATTTCATTGAAGCCTAGTTGTCCCATCATAAAAATAATGAAGTTCCTATTAATTTTGTCAAATGCTTTATGTAAATCAATTTTTATACACATTTTTATATTTCCAGCCTGATTGAAATTTCTTAATAATTCATGGGCCAAAATGGTATTCTCAGCAAAAATCTGCTAGGGATAAAAGAACTTTGGTTTTCTGAAATTAAATATTTTAGAAATTCTTTAATTCTGTTGCTTAAAATAGTAGCAATAATTTTATAAAAGAAATTACAACAGGCAACAGGCTTGAAATCTCCAAGGCAGATAGGAACTTTAGTTTTTGGCACTAAAGTAATAAAAGTGTGATTAATATTTTTCAAAAGGCTACCAGAGGAAAAAAATTCATTAATTGCCTGAAATATAATGCTTTTTAACTCCATCCAATGAGTTTTGTAAAATTTAGCCTCAAAACCATCTGGTCTAGGGCATTTGTCATCCTTGGCAGTAAAAATAATTTTTTTAATTTCATCTAGACATATTGGAGCAAATAAGATTTCTTCACTAGTATCATGCAATAAGTATTTAGGAGTAATGTTGGGAAACTTACCTAGGCTTTCATCAGAGTTATACAAATCAGAAAAATAATTGATATCTTCCTTTTCTAACTGAGAAGCTTCATTAATGATAATCCCATTGTCATTAAGTAATTTTCCTATGTCATTACAATATTTCCTACCAGACATCTTGGCATAGAAAGATTTACTTGGAAAATCTTCACTAGCAAGCCAATCTACTTTGGCTTTCTGTCTTAAGTTAGCAGCTTCAATATGTATTGAATTGGCTAGCTTTTTTTGCATATGAAAAAATTCATTTATTTGAATAGGGTCTAAGCTATCTAGGTCAATGTTATCTTGCAATCTCATACATTCCTCCCCGTTTGATTGATTTCATTGTTATTTCTGTTTTTGTTCCAAATTTTCAAATTTGCCTTAGTTTGTTGTAAAAGACTTCTAAACTTGAATTGGGCAGAACCAGAAATTGAAGTTTGAAAACTGTTTTTAGCAACCATTATGTAATCCTTATTATAAACCCAACCATTTTTAAATCTAAAAGGGAAGTTTCTTTGAATAATATTATCTTGAGAAAATATAAGTTATAATGGGGTATGATCACTAGTTGCTTGGGGTAAAGTATAACATCTAAAATTAGGAAATTTTAAAAAAATTATTGATTAACCAAAATTCTGTCCAATTTACAATTAATATTTCTGAACTCTCATGATTTCCATGTATACTTGTTAACTTTAATATTGGGTTCAATTAAGCCATTTTTAAACATAAAATTAGAGAAGAATTCTAATTTCAGGAATTGAAATTCCTCCCCTTTTTCAGCAGCCTTCATAACTGTATTAAAATCACCAATTAAAATCCAAGAGTTATTAATGTTATTATTTAACCGTTTCATCTTATTCCATAATAAAAGTCTGTCTTTTTCAATATTAGAAGCATAGATAACAGTCACATTCAACTGGAAACCCCCTTTGTTTTTAAAACTACAATGGATATATTGCAGATTTAGAGATTATTGGCATAGATCCCAAATATTGGGATCCCAAATTACAATAATCCTGCCATTACCCCCTATAGAATTATTATGAATAGCATTCCAGTTTTTTTTTTAAATCTACTTTGAAAATTAGCTAGATTACTGTCTTTATGTTTATGCTCCAAAATACCAACAATACTAGGTTTATATATATATGATATTAATAACTTTGAGAAATCCAGTTTTCTTTCAAGTGAATTTAAACCCCTAACATTCCAAGAAATTATAGACATAGATAATAAATAAAGGATATGTATAAAGGATATCACTACAGCTAAGGTGAGATATTGCTTCTAACTTCTATGCTTTCAGAAGCTTTCCCCCCTCTTTTCTTGTATTCTTTTTTGCCTTTAACTTTTAAGAATTCTACCCAATCTGGATTTTTGATGATGTATTTCTTCTCAAAGCTTTTTGAATTTGGGATTTCATCATTATCACTATCCATAATTTCCCGTCTGCTCTTTTTTCTGGCCTTTTTCCTTTTGTTATTTACAGGAAAAGAAGATGATGAAAGGAGGAGGCCTGCATTCTCGATTAATGACTCAGAAACCTCAGAACAGTTATGCAGGCTACTTTTAGTCAACATTGTAGAATTTTCTTTTTTTGTACCATTTGAGATAATGATATCTGTAATTAAACTTGAATCTTCCTGTTGGGGGGGGGTGTGGGAAGATCCATGAATTGTATACTATTATCCCAGAACTCTGATTTATTTTCTCTGAGATTTCTATGATATTGCCATCTGAAACCACATTGACGGCAGAGCCATCTTTCTGCTGTATAGTTTCATTAACCACATTAAATCTTGTTTCTTCATAGTTAGTACTTTTTGAAACTGCTTGCGGAAAGATCTCTATCTGCTCATCATTGCTTACGATTTCCATGTCATCCTTCGAAAATTCAAAAGTTAGAATGGTTTTCTTCTTTTTTCCAAAGAAATGAGTTCTCTCTGAAACCAAATTATTATTCAGAACTTCAGTTTTTACAGTTTCAGAGATTGCAGCATGTTTTGCCTGATCATTCTTTTCTTGAATTAAAGGATCTTGTACGTTTCTTGAATCCTCTGTAACTGGTTTTCTTGAAACTGCATTGAGATTTGAATTTTCTTTCCAAACTAGCTTTAGTGAGCAAGCTTCAGTGAGATGACCAAAGCAAGCACATTTCATACATCTCGGTGGAATCCATTCATATTCAATTTTCTATGTAATACTTTCACCATCATGCATAGTGATGTAGGCGGTTTTTGGTAAAACTTCATTGGCTTTGATTTCTACTAGAATTCTTGCATAGCTGAACCTAGTTTCATTGGCCGTAGGCTCATCTAGTTTTATTGGAATACCTATAACACGGGCTATTGCTGCAAATGCTTCTTTATCCATAATCTGAGATTGAGTTCTGGTAATCTTATCTAAATAGAGTAAGTAGATAATAGATCTTGATCAAAAATCATTTTCTTGTCCCATTTTCTAAAAGTAATAAGTTTGCCATTAATAAAATATGGACCTCCATGAATAGCCTTATTACAGTCAAAATCAATAGAGAATCTGATGATAAAAAAACCGTTGTTTCTTGTATAGATCTCGAATTTGTCGACTTCCATGTTATAAGAACAAAATCCCTAAAATGATGATAATAGGGCTGTAACGACCCCGAATTTTATGAATATTTAAATTGATAATCTATTCAGTTTTTGAATTAAAATTGTTAAATTTATCGATAAATTGATGCGAGTTTCCCCGAATCATTATAAATGTTGTATAAATCATTTAAATTTAAAAATATTGTGGATATTATATATATGTGAATATATATGTATACGGGCATATATGAGTAAAATTGAATATATACGTATATGTATTTTGGAAAGCTATGATTTGTAAGTTTAAAATAAAATAAGTAAACTAAGTATTTGATAGTTAAGTTTTTTTAAATAAAAGAAAGATAAAATTTGTAAATTGGTCAAGTATAGAAGTTCAAATATGTATACAAGATACCTCTAGTACACAACATATTTACATCAGGCGAAATCAAATTAAGCTTGTAAAAGCAAGACAAAAGTAAATATATAAGTACAAAATAAGGTAAGGAGGAGACATAAAGGACTCATGCATTTAATACATCTCAGCCATAATGCAAGCATCTACCAGCCGAGTTAAAGAAGTAAGAACATAAAGTACAAACAAGATATTACCCCTAGCACCAAAACAAATCTTTCAGCCAAAAGAAGAAAGAAAAATATAAGTATGTAGACTTGAAAACAAAATATATAAACTGATTTCATCTTGATTCATGTAAACTGAAATAGAAACATTTGTACTCACTGATATCATATCAGCCACCAAGTAAACCAGGCAAGTCAACAAACAAAGTAAAATATATATGTACAATCTGAAATGTAAATGAATAAATATGAGTACCTTGGCAATAAATGCTAGCACAAGGATGTTTCATTTGCAGCCACCAAATATCTTCGACTTTATACAATAGCAAGTTGTATCACCTGTAAACGAATGAAAGAAAAAAATAAACAAATGTTTATGTACAAAGGTAATTAATGCTAGCACTATCATCTGCCACCAAAATATCCTATAGTCAAAACAAGGATAGAAAAGCTCTGGCCAAATCTTTACAAATCATTTCCAGTATATAACAAATTATATTAACATGTGAACTTACTTTCATATATATATCATCTCTTATATCAGTTCATCCATCTATAATACTAAGAAAGAAAAAAACTGAGGAAAACAAAAAAAACAACACTGAAATTCAACAAAACATAGGATTAAACTAGAAGGTTTCAATCTGGAATTGTTACTGCAAGCAGCTCTGTTCTTCTTTTCTTGAAATACAGTGAGCAACTTCAAGCTTCAACCTAGAAATGATAAACCAATTTAAAGTCTTCAAAATCAAACAGTTGCAACAATTTTCAAGTTCCAAGCTTTGCAGTCCTATTCTCTGTCTTCTTCCCATCAAGGTGAGCAAACTTTTAAACTAGCCTTCTCTATATCTTTTACCTGTGAGTAAATTAATCATTTCAAGATCTAAGTGGAATGGAATGTTTGTTATGCTGAAGTATTTGTTCTCCAGTTTTTAGCTCTGTAAACATCATAGGATTGAACTTGTTCTTCCTGTTTTTGGTTTCAGAGTGAAGTGAGTTTGAAAGAAATAAAATAAACCTTCATACAAATGTGTTTAACTGAGGTTCCTTAATCAAAATAAGTTGTTTCAACTTGACTCACAGCAATAAAATAAAATAAAATTTTGTTTTAAGCTAAAGAATGAAGCACTGGACTCAGTATACTTGTTTTACAGTACAAGCAAAATCATGTGTTAAATTCAAGTATGTTAAATCATTAATTCGATTATAAAATTTGAATAAGTATGCAAAGGCATGATTTTTAAGATTTATATGGTGATTTTTAATTGAGCGTTTCGAGAATAGTTCACAGTTGAACAAAATGGGAATTTTCGTCAAGACTCGATGATCAATGGCGAGTTAGGGATCGAGATTAAGGATCAAGCTAGCTAGTACATCGGTGGATACGAGAAAAATACTAGATGATTTTACATTTCATCGTGGTGATTGGAAGACGACAATTTAGGGTTTGGATAGTTGTTTTGGTCGACGTAAATTCTCGAGTTCGTGTGACGTCGAGAGAGGACCGGACTAGATTGCATAGGGGGGATGGCTTTGGTAGTTCGAGGCGCGTATGGGGTTGCAGCAGTTTGGTTTCAGATGGCGTGGTTCGTCGCCGGTAGTTGATTTTCCGATCGTGGGCATTTTGCCTGTTTCGATCGAGATAGTGATTCTGAGTTTGCTTTCGATTTTTGGTTGGATGCATAGCTAGGGTGGTTGTCGAGGTCGCGTGTGGGTTGGCGAAGGTTGGAAGGATGGTCGGCGTCGAGATTTCCGGTCGTGCACGTGCACGTGCACGTTTGATTCGAGGCTGAACAATGGTTTGGGGACGAAGGCTGGCATCGGGTTTATTTTCGTGTTTTCGCGTGATCGACTCGAAGTATGGTTCGTGATGACGCCAGGGAAAGATTACGCGAGTGTGCTCGGGAAGGTTGGAGTTTGTCTCGAGTTTTGTTGATTTTGGCTCGGGAACGTTTTGTTTTCCATATTTTAAACCAGTTTCAAAGTTTAAAATGTTTAAAGTTAAATATCTTTGAATTGTTTTTAACAATTGGATTGAGTGAGAATTTAAAGGATTATTTGATTAAAGGATAATTAACCAAGGGATAATTTATTAATTAAGGGTTAATTATGTGATTGACTTAAGAATGATTTATTTATGGTAATTAATTAATGGGATTAATTAAAGGTAAATTTGTTAAGATAATTAATTAAAAGAATTAATTAATAATTAAAGGTTAATTGATTTATTAATAATTAATTAACCAGGATTAGTGATTCATTCATAAGTAATAATTTTGATTTAAATTAATCGGATAATTCACTGATCTTACTTATGAATGTTTGGATTCTAGTGAATGTTGAATTGTTTGATATCCCTGAGATATGATGCTTTGTGATACATCCCGATTTATGTTGTGATCTGTAATTTACTTATCTGCGATATATATATCTGTGATTTATGTTTATGTGATATATTACTATGTGAATATGAAACACTTGGCCCGTAAAACGGCACTTGAATTTCGATGCGACAGGGAGTCGGATTCCAGTTGGTTATCCGAAACCCACATCGAATTATATTAGTGAATCTTTGTGACCGATAAATGAATTTTATCTATGAATCTGTGAATGAAGATAAGCGTTATCGATTATACCGCTTATCGATATATCTGTGCTGATTGATGTTGTGCACTATTGTGTGAAATCCCTGGACTACACCTTTACACACACAAATAAGGATTTCACGTGGAAATCGGTTAAATCACATATAATTTAAATTTGATGTTTTTGAAATTGAAATTTTAATTTCAATTGATTTTGAAATTGGAAATTGGGGTTTAATAGTGATATGCTTTTGAAATGTAATTTCAAAGATAAAAGTTATTTTGAATAACTTAATCGAGTTTTGAAAATTTAAATAATTTGATTTAAATTTGAATTCAAGTTTGAAATTGAATCCTATGATTTGAAACTAGGGGTTAAAGATGTTGTACAAGTTATATATGGGTTAAACCATTTTAAAAGTATTGATTTGGGAATTTGAATTTAAATTCAAGGGTTTTAACTCGTGTAAATAAAACTGGATTTTTCCGAAACGAAAACTACTTGTTTTCAAATCATAATAGTTTTCATTTTAAGAAAGGATTTCCAAATTGTGTTGAATGGTTTCAAGTTGAAATAGAATTGAAATGTTTTTGAAAACTATGAAATGAGTCTTTGATTTTAAAGACCGGACGAATTAATCCAACTTGAATTGGAATTGTTTTGAAAGACTATGAATGAATCTTTGAAAACAAGTTTTGAAAGCTATAAGTTAAATCTTGATTTGAAGATTTAACGAGTTAATCAAATTGAAATGGAAATTGTTTTGAAAATCCATGAATGGATCTTTGTGAACGGGGTTAACTTTGTGAATTGAATCTTTTTGTTTGAAAGATTAAAAGTGTGGAAATTGTTTAAACCAGTGAAGGTTTTTGAAATGAATCTTTTTGTTTAAAAGATCGGAAATGGTAATTTGTTTTTAACCATTCGAATGAAAAGTTTTGGGCTTTAAGCTGTGATTTAACTGAAACCCCAATATCCATATGATTTTTAATTGCGCTCGTTATTCGGTTTAGCCGGGAGAGGACCTTTGTGTCATATAACCCATTCCGAATAGTGATACGACGTAAATGGATGGCATTTGAAGACCGGTGGTGAAGACCGGGTATTTGCGAGAGCGATAGGATTGACCTATCGATTGTCTCTGCACCGAGTAGCGCCCGGTATAGAGATTCCCTAAGTGATGGGAAGTCCGATCGGGATTGTGAATACCCGGAATTGCAAGGGCTTCTTTGGAAGTGCCTTCGGTTCTGTTCGAACCCAGAACAGACTTGTATGGATGTGTGTCTGACGTTACACTTTGAGATGTAAAGCTGGTTTCTATCAAATACATTTCTGTTGGTGGCGGAGAATTTATTCTCTTAGCTTAACACCCTTCTCTGAGACGTACGAGCTCAGAGGTTATGTAGTTGATGGTTACTAGTGATACATTCCCAATTTGGTAATGTGGCATACGAAGTGCTGATGATCATTTGTTGGTCAAAGCGTTGCTTTGTGAAAAAGCGTGCTTTGTAAAGAAGCGTAGTTTTGTGGACGAGACTTCGTCGAGCCTCACAACCCGGTAATGGTCGAAACATGAATGTTGCGGCAAAGGTTTGTAGGGGTAGCACCCCTAGGGTATGTCATTTCCTTCTGGATAAAGGGTGGTATCATGGTATGGAGCCCAGATACTTAACTCATGTGGACACGGTAATTTATTACTGTATGATGTTGCTTTGTTGGTTTTCGGGATCCCGGGATAAAGGTCGGTAACGATCGGGGGATGACATGACTCGTGTGTTAGTTACCTAGTTACAGCTGTACAGCGTGAGGTAGCGTCAGTGTGTTAGTTACCTAGTTACAGTTGTATAGCGTGAGGTAGCGTCGGCCTTTTGTTTGCAGAGATCCGGTTAGGATCCAGGGCGTCTTTCCAGATGCGTTTCTATTTCGGTAAGGAAGTTCCTTAGCCTGATCATTTGTTGGAAATCCAAAGAAACAATACGAACCCTGTACGGTTTTAGTTGTATTACCTGCTATGGAATGTGGCGGTAACCTGCTATTGAACGTAGTAGCTATAGTAGGCATACGATGAAATGTTGTATGCTGGCTAAGATTAATATTATATTTTCGAAATGTTTTCACACTATGCACTAGTAATAATATCAAAAGAGCTTTTCCTTTGCGTAGTAAGCATGTTTGACTATCATAAGGAGAAATCTCCTCCAATTCTGCGATTGCATTGTGTGTGTGGCGGGAGGCCTTATGGTAGTTTCATTTTCGAAAAGCATTGCGGATTTCAATGTTTAAAAGCCTTTGTTGCTTGTTTTAAAGATAAACTGTTTTTGTTGCTCACACCAGTCCCATGACTGATCCGGAGTTTATTGTTCTCTTCCTAAACTCTGGGTGCCCACTATTTTCCACACGGGCAGTCTAGAGTTGGGTTTTTCAGATATTCAGGTTTAGTAGACTATTTGGAGCTAGTTCAGTTCTTGGAGTACATGGACTGACGTTGCTTATCTTGGAGCATTCTATTGGGGATATTCTATCCACTGCTGGTGTTATCTATTTTCTTTCCGCTGCTATTTCTTGTATCATATCTCTGATGTATATTGATATCTGTTGTATCATTCTGTTGTACCTGTCATTGTATCAATGTTATGTAATTGATATATTCTTTTTCCGCTGTGTTGTTATACTTAATGGTGTTATAAGCTCCGGCGAATCGGATTTGAACGGTCGAATCTACGGCATTCTAGTACAAGGTGAAGTACGGATGTTGATTTTCGAACGTGCAAAATTCGAGACGTTACAAGGGCCTTGATCTAAACACATAAGCAACAGTAGAATTACTCCATTTATCATCAGTTCTTCGACCGATCTCTTCTTTAACAACAACAATTATTTTGTCACTTATTTTCATCAGTGCAGAGTATCTCAGATCTGTAATTGAGTCCAGCCCTCCTTTTCTAACCAGATTTGCCCAAGAAGATGATGGTTTTGTTATGTTGTTTGTTTCATTAGAGAGTTCTTGAGGCATTGAGATCCGATCTGTTACTAAGCAGCTGTTGATTATTTCTCTGGTCATATCTCTGCCCTTTAGGCCCAGATCATGCCGGAATGTAGGTTGCAGGGATATGGGTTTGCCTCTGGGGTTTCTTTGAGGAATGCTTGCAGTGGTTTCTGACCAATTGAAAACCATCATTTTCTTGATCCGAAGGTTTATCTTTATGATTTGAGAAAGAAAGAATACGAGGAGATGTCGGAGAATCAAGGAGGGAGGATGAAGAGCCCTTTGAATTCTGATCAGGATTTTCACAAAAGATTAGATTGTTTTTTATGTTCATGACACGTAAGACTTTTTTTCTTTATTTTTTTGAAATGGTACTTAGATACAACATATCACAAATCACACATGTCAATAAATGTTCGAATCACGCTACGCAAGTTTCGAAGTTGTGGCCTCTTGCACCAAAGTCGAAGCACTTAACCACTGGGACAATGGTGCTTGTCATTTTCTCTCTATTATTATTATTATTATTGGTTATTGGTTATTTTTTAAAATTTGGTTTTTTCTTCTTTTTTAGATTTACTTCGAGGACTATGACAATATAACTTCAAGCTTTTGTAATATTTCCGAAGAATATAAAAAAAGCTGAACGTACAATTAAAATTTGATCTTCATAGTAGGAGAAAGGTAATAAGGACTTTACAAGGTTGCGTATTTCTTTGTATTCAGTAAATAAAATCAGGGAATTATGGCATGGTTGCTCCGAGAAATCGTACTGACAATTGATGTTTGCAACGACAATTGATAATAGCCATTACACTTATAGACATGGTCCATAGCTCGTTTCTTTCTATTTTAATCCATTCAGATCTCGACACTACCTTATCTTTCTTCATTAGCATTCTTATTTATCACACATTAGTGTTCTTATTTATCACACATTCTGGGTAACTCTAATAGGGTATGATTAGGTTTATGCTTTTGTAACTTTATTACTTTTTTAAGAACAGTAGTGGCTTTCTCTAAAAAAATGTTAGATGAATGAGGAGATAAATCAATTGACTCAGACGCGACATTGTTCGCTACACTATATAACTTTAATGGATTGAGGTTAATAGTGAGATACTAGGTATTAGTTTATTACTTTGAATAATCTGTGAGAATTTACTTGGAGTGACCAGTTTATGATGGGTAATTTCTTATAAGAAACCCTAACTTCAGAATGTTCAAGTTCAATGTAGATGCTCAAAAGGCGTTATGATTTTGGTTTTTTTTCCTACGTAGATAGTAAAGACAACATGGATGGTTGATATCAAGAGTAGACATGATCCAATAGCTTATATAGGGTTGCATGGAACAGCTTTGTAGTGCTTCAAGTCATAGAAGTAACTGGTAACTTCGATGACCTCAGTTTATGCAGTGACATCTTGTACACATGCAGGCCCGGCCTGATGCAGTTGGTTGCCCAAGGCAAAGCACAAAAACTTAAAAAAACGAAGTACGAAAAATGACTAAAACTGGGGAAGTCCAGGATTGAACTTGGGATGTTTGCTTGAAAGCTGAAATCAAACACCACTGAAATACACTACCATTTGATTTATTTATACTGTAAAAGCTTATTACTTATCGAAAAGCAAAGACTGTTGCCTCCCTCCTCCAGATTGTTTCCCCTTTCCCCCTGTTGCCCTAGGCGGCCGGCTTGTCAACCTTACCCTAGGGCCGGGCCTGTACACATGTACCATTCTGATTTGATTTCATGGATAAAATCTATTCTTGGTCCATTCATCTCGAAGAGCTGATGTAATGTAGTAATTGGTTCTTAAGATTTATTTTACCTTTTTTATACTAAGATAATAGCATTGTAAATTTGATAACTTTTGTATTAAAATTGTAATATTTTGGAGATTCTTATCATTGATGTTATGCATTTGAACGTGCTTGGAATGAGTGAGCTTCGTATAATAACCTAGTTTGGATCGAGATTTGTATAGTGATCTCGTTTTGACCGAGCGTGCTTTGTGAACATACCACATCATATTTGAACGTGTTTTAAGAAAAGTAAATACATTCTCGTAATGAATTTGAAGGTGGGAAAAAGTGTGATATAACTATTATTTTTAACTGAACAGGACGTGAAAGGAGGAAAACAATGGGAGAATAGAACCAGCCAACAAATCAAATCAAGTCGTTTCACAAATACAATAAAACTAGTGTATAATTCGTGCGTTGCACATGATATATTGTAGAAAAATAATGTTATAAATATTTTTGAAGAATAGTATTTATTATGCAATATATATTCAATTTGTTACGATAAATCAATTATAAATCGAACTTACTGTATTTCTATGTGGATAATTTTTTATGAGATTTATGTATTTCTTATTTGAATATAAATTAAATTATTTTTGTTGATAAAAACGAGTTACATACTAATTTTTTTTTTTAGAATTCTACAGTTTTCATGGAAATAAATGAAAATAAGTATTCTTATTTAATTTTGAAACTAACACTTTTATAGAATTTTATAAATAAAAATTTATGTACATAGATTTTGAATTGACTTAAGATTTTGATACGTTTAACTAAAGGATAAATGATGTATAGATTGAATTTCAAATATCACTCGAGAATTGACGAAAATACCTAAAATGGAAGTGTAATGCTATTGCATCAATATATTTTTATGCATTTAAAGTTCTTCCACCACATATTTATCAAAAATAAA
Organism: Allium fistulosum; assembly: GCA_030737815.1. Taxonomy (NCBI): domain Eukaryota; kingdom Viridiplantae; phylum Streptophyta; class Magnoliopsida; order Asparagales; family Amaryllidaceae; genus Allium; species Allium fistulosum. The sequence continues at coordinate 247,027,823 of CM060902.1, forward strand.
TATATGATACTAACATAGTGATAAATAAAATATTTATCTAATTATTAAAGGAAATATTAATTGAAAATAAGACCTGAAATGTTACAAATCACATTGTCGTTTTAATTATGCAAAAAATTACTTTTAATCCATTGTTTCATAGCTCAGTAATTTTAATTTCTAATAAAAAGCTTTATATTTTTTTAACATTTACCTCTAAAAGTTGATAAAATAAAGTAGAAAAATATTTCTAATCAAAGTATGGCATGATTTTTGTCACAAAAATAAATTTTATTTATGGCAAAAAATTCACTTAACATAAAAATTTTGCAAAGTACAAAATGCTATGCTTGTAATGATATACCAATTTTAGAAAGAAAGAATTGTGTATATATTTGTTTGTAATGAAATACCAACTTTAAAAAGAAAGAATTGTGTTAATATTTATCTATTTTAAAATACTAAATTTAGGAACAAAGAAATTTTATGAACTTGAATGTAGAATAATATATGAGAATCAATGATAATTTTTTATATAATTGAAAATTTATATCATACGGACTTGAATGAAAAAATAGTTTTACCATTTTATCAATAGGGATGTGATATACACATTGAATTGTCATTTTTTATGATTTATTATATCAATTTAAATATAAAAAAAACTTAGAAGAAATCCGTAAGTAATTGTAAAATTTATTAAGTGTTTGCATTAAATGTAAAATGATATGAGAGAAAATTAGTAAAACATTGTAATTTTATACAATTGTGAAATTTTAAAATCACATGAATTTGAATGAAAAATTAGTATTACCATCTTTGTCAATATTATAAATATAATACACACATTGACGTACCATTTTTTAAAAGAATTTATTAGATCAACTAACAGATATTTGTTAGTTGTATTCATTTAAAAAGTTTAAATTAAAGATCACCTAATTATTTTTAACATAAGGACTTAAATGTGAAACAATAAAAGAAAACCCAGAAGAATTTGTAAATAATTGTACAAAATTATTAAATGTTGGTATTTAAATGTAAGATGATAGGTGAGAGGACCAACAGAAACGTTGTAATAATTATAACAATGATAAATAAAATGATTTGAATATTAAATATCGGAAGAGAATTAAGGGGGGGGGGGGGGGGGGAGGGAAATCCCTAAAATTAACAAGAAGATAAGAAATTTTCTGCTTCACTGATCAATCTAATAATCTTGTCTTACTCTTCCCTATGGTATTTTTTACTATTCTTAACATGCAATCACAGCTTCAACTTATAGTCAATAGTTGATTTACTAACTCACGTATCTCTGATAATTTCGATATTGACTGAGATTTCAGTCAAGTGGAAATATAATTTCTTATTATCATTGACGGTGATGAACAATTTATTTTAAAATAAATAAATGTTGTCAACAGTTTTGTTATGTTATTTTCATGCCAATAAATCCATAAATGTAGGTTTTCCACGTCATTTGCTAGTATTTTTCTACGTTTGGCCTTTAAAATTCCACACTTCAAGCACAAAATAACAGAATTATGATTCTCTGTCCACGGTGTACATGTCCAATATGCCCAATATAATCCAAATCATCATTTGTAAACATAATTATTCGATGGGGTACACCAACACTAAGTTGGTGTGAAAATGACCTCCAAGTTATCCTGCAGCACAGAGATTAAATAAAATAATGTTTGTGGAGGCATATCAAACGCTATATATACCAACACTATCCTTGGTGATTATGCAACAATGGCCTTTAAAACAAACGGAAACACATGTTTGGCTTTGTTTCTAATCTTCATAGCTTTGGCTTCCCAGACCAAAGCATCAAGAGAAATAAACAAATTAAGCTCAATATCAGAGAAGTTTAAGGCATGGATCTCTGAATATGGACGGGTTTACTCTAACAAGGCAGAGATGGACCACCGTTTTAGCATATTCAAAAGGAACGTGGAGTTCATAGAATCATTTAACGCAGGTCATAATCACAAATTCAAACTAGGTGCAAACCAGTTTGCAGATCTTACCAATGATGAATATAACAAGGCTTGTAGCGGGTATCATCCACCATTAATGACTTCGGTAGAATCAAAAGGATTCATGCATGAAAATGTAAGTGATGTGCCTTCAAGCATTGATTGGAGAACAAAGGGCGCAGTCACTACTGTCAAACATCAAGGACATTGTGGTAAGAATTACAAATATGCTACATGATTTTATAATACGATATGTCAATATTTGTTGTTAACTTATCGTTACATGCATGCATCAAAATAGGATCTTGCTGGGCATTTTCTGCAGTGGCAGCAGTAGAAAGCATCATTAAGATTAGAACCGGAGAACTAGTCTCTCTTTCAGAACAAGAGCTCATAGATTGCGACACTGGCGGTGGAAACAAAGGTTGCAGTGGGGGCGATATGTCTAAAGCTTTCGAATTCATTGTTAAGAATGAGGGTTTGATACCTGAAACTAACTACATGTACAAAGGGAAGAATTCGAAAACTTGCAAATCTAGAAACTCGTTTTTTCATCCAAGCACAATAAGTGGATTTGAACATGTGCCTTCTAATGATGAAGCGGCCTTACTAGAAGTCGTGGCTCGTCAACCTGTTTCGCACTACAACAAAAATACCCTATTACAACTGTCAAAAACAGTTGTAATACGTCTATTACAACGGGCGGCGGCCAGTCGTCATATCCAGAGTTGTAATAGAGTCCTAACTTTTTACAACTACTAGTGAGTAGCTCGTGCTACGCACACGGGCATTGTTATACTCTGTAAAAAATAATCAAAACATGTGAAAGACGATGGTAGGACAGAAGAGTGACCATATCGTTCGTATGCATATTGATGAACAACGTACAACAGATACATATGGCCGCAGTGGTTGAACATGCGTGTTAAATTGTTGACAATACCCACATCTAAATTTTACGTCATACTTTCACCAAACGATGAAATTCGATTACTGACTTCATTACTGGTGTTATAAAAATATAACTGAGCAAATTTTGGTTTACTCATCGTCGGCAGAAGCAAGCAAATTCAGTGGTGGTTTTGACCATTTAACCTGAAAACATATGGACCACGACCATTGTTTATGGAGTTATCAACATTCCCATCCGTTGACGTAAAAGCAAAAATAGAATTATAATCTCTTATACTTCCACCTCTTTCTTAGCTTGAGTCTCGTCTAAGTTCAACCATAGGCTCTGCGACCATCGCCATGTAGCCGGGCCAAAGTGCCGGGTAACAATATGTATAAGTTATAATGTGTTCCTAGTGTATAGAATAAATATATATTTAATGTTATCATTGTGTCTCTGTTGCGTCCCTTTCGCTTGGGCAGCACGGCGCAGTACTTTGTTTATATTCAAATTTTTAGTACCCCTCGTCCCTTCAGCAAAACATTATGTAACCATGAGTGGAAATAAAGCACTATCAGTACAAAAGCATATACTGAGAAAAAATTATCAACTAAACATTTTGTAAAGTTAATCCATGTACTTAAAATCTGCCATTGTATAAAATCAAATATTTTCCAGGAAAAAAGGCTTACTAAATCAAATCATTTTATTTACTGTGTTGTGATTCTTAAGTATTTTAGGCAGAGATACAGAAAATCTGATCAAAACATGTGTAGTAACAAAATCAAAATAATACATACAAAACATATATCAAATTTGTCGTACAATTTCTATATATATAATAATCAAAATTAGACCACAAAACATAGTGAATTGAATAAAAAACCAAAGTATAACCTATGTAGAAATTACAAATTGTGTGATATTTTAAAGGAAAAAACAACATGCAGTTGATAGTGAAAAATTACACCAGTGTACTTGATTCTCAAATAATAATAATAAGACCATAAAACAACAACCAAACAGTTATATTCAATATGTTGCACAGTAAGCAAGTTAGTTCTTATATGCAGCATGCAAATAACTTATCAACATCAACGTTTTGTGAAACATTTATGCAAATGGATCCAACTGTAAACATATTTTCTAAATTATACTACGCATTTTTATTATGCGTGCAGACAGAGAGTTTTTGGACTATGAAAAACTAAGAATTTTGGATAGAAAACAATCAATGAATGAAAAATAATCAATGAATTAACAACTACCACTCCGGTATTATCAACCGAAACTACAAAAGTGGGTACATTAATTCAGCAATGGACAACAATAGTTTTCAGATACAGAAGATAGTCTATAAAGGTTAACCGATACTGTGTAAATGTAGACATGGAGCACATGGTATTTTTTTGTTATTTTAATCTATATATAAAACCACGAAATACCATACCGTTGTTAATATTAGCATATTAAATTTGTTACAATGTAACTATACATGATAGTGAATAAAATTTTAGTTCATGTCATATAAATACACTGGTTAATAAGTTGTTTGCTATAACAACTGATCGAGCTGACATAGTATGTCGTATTCAAGGTAATACACCGTGGAACAGCTAAATTGAATATGTCTTAAAATGATACTTGCATCGAATCAGTAAGTGATCTCGATCATATACGACCTGCTTTTCCTATTATAATTATCTTACTGTTACATCAAGGAGTTGAGTTAGATCATAAATATGTATCAAGGTATAATATTACCAAATAAATCAAACCAAATTTGGGAACTTCAGCAACGACATAATGTAAGGATGATACCAGGCAAAAAAATATGCTATATTTATTACAGGCAAGGTTGGAAAAGCAAGTTAAGGATGTGATTCCTAAATCCTACTCTATTTTGAAGTTATAGTAAAAATAGAAATGGCTCATAATTACATATAAAAATTAAGCTTGTAAACAATTCAATAAGAATATCATAGTTTAAACAAATGAATAACATCATTAAAATTATTTTTGAGATTTTACAATAATTTTTGAAAGTAGAAGTAACTACTGCTAGTTAGAAACATTAAACAGAAAACGGTGATCACGACGTAGAAGTGAAGGTGTTGATTCTTTTTAACTTTTTCTACTGCCACAATAACAGAAGACTATTCTTGCATGAAATATGAAACACTCTTGAAATAACATTTGGCAGAAGCATGCTTTCAAAATGCAGTAAGAACCAAAAGTGAACCATGTTAACACAAAATTAAAATAATAACTAACCAACCAAATCTCATTTTTACTAATAAAAAACTATATAATGAATTTTCTGCATTTTCAGTTATTTTGATAATGAAACTAATTGTTGCAATGTTACAGAATTGATGTTTCCAATTAAGATTTGGGAATAGAATGTAAACTCGAAGGAATTTGGGTAGCTTCATCAGTGAGATGAAGTTTCGGAGCCTTGCTAGTCGAAGTGACATTAACAATAATGTCGGCAACCCCTCCATTGAATTGGAAAGAGAACCCAATCTTCAGATGTTCGTGGTATAATTTGTAGCCAAGAACAGAGGATAGTCGTAGAACAGTTTTGCTTACTATACTCCATACAACTGTTCCAACCAAAACTAAAAAAATTTCTACACACCTCTTATGTAACCTTTAACATGTCAGAGAGTACTTTCAAATTCATATAACTCAAAATGTTTACTGATATGCAGTATATAAATACTTGAAGGATCCAATAATAGGTCCAAATTGTTCGCAATAGCAATACAAAATGTTCCCAAATTTAATGCAATCATTAACAGCGAATAGTAGTCCAAATCTAAATTGCAACAACCAATTAATGAGAAGATAACTACTGTTTAATCATTTATAATCTGATGAAAAATAATCTTGGAATTCAGAAATTAATTATCTCAACCGAATAGGACGAACGCATATATCCAATCATTATTTACAAAAATGTCATTCACTACTCAAATCTATCATCGCCTACATCAAATGAACCGGTTTGGATCACTACTTGTTTTAGCCTAGTCGTGGATGAAAGAGATTTCAAGGGGGTGGGGTGGATGGGGGCGGAGGAAGAAGTTGAGTTCAGAGCGGATTGAAGATTTATTTTGGTGGAATTATGAATTAGTTTTTGGAGAAGGAATAAATTACATTGGGGGAGAAATTGAGAGTGGAAGCAGTTATATATGAGAGATTAATTAGACGTGGGAAGTTGCAATTGAGAATGGGGGCTTGTTCCCATCGTGAAGACTTTAAGAAATAAAATTGGAATAGGTTGCTGTAAGTTAAGAATCTTTAGTTGTAGTCAGTGTTGAAGTTCAGGTTTACTGGCAATGATAATTTATTAGGGTAAAGAGAGATTATTCAACATTGCATTGACAAAAAAAACTTACATATATGTTAAGTTAATGGATGATACACTATAAAGTTACAAATTATACAAAGCTTTAAAAATATGTATATTGTCTAATTTTAATAATGGTACACCTTCAGTCAAACTCATCAACATCAATTTTATTTTCACTATTTGTAATTTCACTTTCTACAGCTGCAGCACTACATCCATCAAGACTGTGTGTAATACTTAATGAAATGGTTTGTACTTCACATTTGTGCAGGTGTGTGTAGTTTAGCCACAAATATATTCGCAGGGATGTTTATGGAACAGCTGGTGAATTAATGAGATACAAATGTTTGGATATCATGGAGGCTCCTTGGCTCTCCTCAATTATCCTACTCGGCTTTTGTTTCAGTCGGATAAATTGTTTTCCCACATTTCATTAAATTATTTATATCCGCAGTTTTACATATGTCCAATTTTTTGGGGTACTGTGATAAATAGTATATGTTGAAATGATTGGAGGAATAAAATCAATGTGAAAAAGGATATTGTGATAAATGGTATATATTGAAATGATTGGAGGAATAAAATCAATGTGAATAAGGATATTGTGATAAATAGTATATATTGAAATGATTGGAGGGAAAAATTCAATGTGAATAATATATGTATGTATATGTGTGTGTCAACTTTTAATATAAGAAATAGATGTTAACGAAAGCAGAAGAGCATAGAGGAAAATAGCTGAACTATAACATCATATCCTCTAATATAGGTAAGATATGATGGTCAAAATAAAAATGTCCAATTTCTTAGGATATCATTATAAATATTGTATATTGAAATGATTGGAGGAATAAAATTAACGTGAATAACATATGCATGTGTGGGTGTCAACTTGTATTATAAGAAATAGATGTTAAAGAAAGCAGAAGAGCATAGAAGAACAAAATTGAATTGTAACATCCTCTGATATAGGTCAGATATGTTGGTCAAAATGAAGGTCGGATATGTAAAACGGTTAGCTACCGTATGCAGCTTGAAAAAATTTGTATTATAGATGACATAAATAAAAAGTAGAACATGAAAACGAAGTTGAACAGTAAAGAGACTGATACATGTAAGACTGAAAACACATGAATTGATCCTTTAATTTACCTTTGTATGTGCATAGAAGGCTCTATATGATACTACAGGAAATAATCATTCGTAAAAGATAGAAAAAATTGGTGGCCTTCCTACTAAAATGCAGATCTTAATAATCATGTTGGAAACAGGTTATAACAAAGTTAAAGAAGATAATGATTTATAAAGATGAGCAAGGTTATTTAACCAAAAGTAACAAACAATTTGCATTAAAAAATTTCAAGCAGTAAACTGAAATACAGTAAAACTATTGTGGCAATAAACTGCAATATAACATCAATTTGCTGAAGTTCACAAAGTGTAGTCCATATGATTGTTCAAATTGTATAAATCATAAGAATCATATAAAAAAGTTTAGGAAAATCATCCACTTGACATTAATAGTAGAAAATTAAGGGGAAAACATTGGTAGTTTTCTAGCAACGTAGAGGAAAAAATTGGGGATTCTGAACTTCAATATGTATAATTAGGGATAAAAAGGGAACACCTGAAGGATAACTTCACTTGCATAACTTCACTTGCAAAACATCGTACGAAGTAGGTAATGGACTATCGGCAATCGAAGCAGCTCTATGGATGAAGGACAAAAATTGGAATAGAGATCAATCAATATTACAGTGGATGAATGTAGGAATTTTCTTTTGAGCATAAATTAGGTCAAAATTACCTTTTCTCCTCACCGACGACAGAGGAGGAGAGTGGAAATGAAATTGGATGATTAGATGTTGGGAGGAAGTGGGAATCTGTTTGGAAACGAAAGTAAATTGAAGTGGGGTGGTCAGTTTGAAGAATATTGCGGGAAAAAGATGAAAGAATGGTTAAATGGTATATGAGACGTGGGAAGTTGCAGTTGAGAATGGGGGCTTGTTCCCATCGGGAAGACTTTAAGATGAGAATGGTGGACAACGATGCAGTATTTTAAAATGAGAATGGTGGAGAAAGCCACATCAGCTAGGAATGAATACAATGAGGAGTTTACAAAGACGGAGGAGAGAAAGTAGAAATTGTAACCGCTTATTGTGCTGAGCAAAAAAATTAAAGAATAGAACGAATAGTGTGTAATAGTGGGCAAGAAATTTCTGGTATTGAGATAGTGGGAGCGCAGTTTTCGGGTAGTTTCAAGGGAGAAAGGTTAAATGAACGATGATTATTCATTTTGGAATAAAAGAAGAACAGTGCTGCCACGTCAACTTGGGGAAGTTCCTGCTTTAATATAAAGTAATAGATTTTTGGCAGCTGTAAAATAATCTTTTACAAATAGCTAAAGCAGTTGTAAAAAATTGTAATACATCTGAACCTTGCACTACTCCGTAGCAGCTAAAGACAACATTCGAACCTTGCATTCCAAAACTGTAATCGCAACCTCCAAAACTTTAGCAACCTCCAAAAGAGGCTATAGCCAGCAGCCAGCAGTAGCAATCATCTTCTTCCTCCTTGCTTCAAAAACTTCATTCAGTGGTGGCCGGCCTAAAAAACAAATCAAAATTAATACATAGGTATAGATTACTGAAAATGTGCGGAAAAGAGGGGAAAATGTACAACATATACATGAAACATCCAGCTCCAGTTAGGCAACTTTATATGGATTTTATTATCTATTGCATTGCATTCAGTAGTAGTAGTTTATGATAAGCTGTCTGCAATTTGCTCACCTTATCAGTTGTTATCATAAATGATAATTTGTTTACAGGCTGAACAAATAAACTCAACTTTATCTGATCTGATCTGATCTCACCTGTTACCTGCATGCGGTATTTGGCCCATATACTGTATACTGAGTCCGCTATGGTTGCAACCTGTAACAAACAACATCGATTTGTTTCAATACTGACATATATTTGTCTGGCAGCTAAAAAGTTCAGCGTTAAGAATAAGCTTTGCAGTACTTATCTTACATTATAGATATGCTTGATTTGAAAGATGGGAAAAAAAATTGTTCGTTTAATTAAAGCCATGGCAAATAGCCCAATAAAAGCAGAAGTTCAAAGGCAAATGAGATCCCTCGCTAATTGAAAATATCGACAAACAATAAGGCGACATTGGACTGAATAAACGCATAAAAGTATATGGCATATGGAATATAGTATTTAAGTTATGCAGGTGACTTTCAGAAAATAAACAATGTTAGCTGAATTTTACATGATCATCCTAGCAGATATACAGGAACCATATCCATATAAAGATGCTAAGGGAACTGTATCTTATGTACAATATATGATTCTGTAGTGAAGTTAGCAACACAAAATACATGAATACACACCGCTTCTAATTTGAACATACGGGCTAATAGTTTCCAACCCTCAGAATAATATTCAGCTACTGCACTGCAAATGCATAGTTAGTTCACTAATAGGTACCAACCCTCATAATACTATTCAGCTATTGCAGTACAAATGCATAGTTGGTTCTCTATATGAAATTTTTACTCACTTCGAATATAAATTATCCTGGACAAACTGTATTCAGTAGAAACTAGTAACATCAATTGGTATACCAAATATTTGTCGACAAACGAACAGTAACCAAGAAAAAAGATTTGGCTAACATAAAAATAACATCGAGGCTTGAACTCATAGGTTCATATTTTGTAATGGCATAAACCCAACCGAGACCAACTTCCTCATACAGTCTTCTGAATGCCTGCAAGTGATCCAACAGTATAGTTATAGAAAGGACATAAAGACAGAAATAGTTTGAGTCTGAATCTAGAAACCTTCTTAATGCCATTATTGCAAATAATGACAATTTCGTTGACTATAACACAATCTACTAGCCCAATAAATTCATAAAAATCCAAATGGCTCAAAATTTGACCATATTCTAAGTGAACAGTAAATCCATGCAAACTTTTTTTCAACTAAAAGTTTATCTACGGTTAATGCAATCTACAAAGTTGCCTTGCAAACTTGGGTCTAGCCATATTTCTACGAAACTTAGAAGAAAAGGAACTACCTTATATGGCCATAAAAGCATTTCATTTTCTCTCAATATTGATACTGTTGTACTATATGAATATGACCATGTCTTTGTTTCTCCATTTTACTACACTTTTTTCTCAAACATGTTCATATTGAGTTAGAAAACTCAACCGAAGTATTATAACTTGTATATTTCAACATAAGCAAGTATGAAAATTCAAAGAACACCGATAAAGCGTAAGAATTTTGTATCTCGATCTAGAGGTATTTGTATAGACTATAGAGCCACCTTGCATCATTTTATTACTATTTAAAATTATGAAAGAAAAACAAGAATGAAATTTGAAGAAAATTTGCATCATACTTCAACATCTTTAGCCATTTTATTACTATTTAAAATTATGAAAGAAAAACAAGAATGAAATTTGAAGAAAATTTGCATCATACTTCAACATCTTTAGCCACTGTTCCATCAGAAAGAATAACATGAATTCTTCCCATAGCCTAAAAAACAGTGCAGGAATTTCAATCGAATTAAGCCATGACTTTATAGAAAGTTAGATTTCAAAGTAACTTTACAATAACATACAGTTTCATAATCAAGGCCTTCGTTTTCTGCAGGAGAGTAATCGTCTGAGCTTATGTCCACGAATTTTATAGCCTTGTATCTTTCATTCCTTTCCCTAAGCATGTTTACCTAAAGTAGTTATCAATCGTTTATATTGATTTTTTTTCAAAAACTCCTAATCTCTCCTACATGCACCTAAAACATTTATCTTTCATACTGAAAATGTAGTCAATACAAAATTATAGCAAATAATAGAACAAATAATGCAAACCTCTTTCATACAAAGTGGGCAATCACCATCATACAGCATTTTAATCTTCCAGTCATCAGTTTTTTTCTCTTTTTGTCCCTTTAATTCCACAACCGATTCAAATTAGGGTTAGAGCTAGAAATATCAAATTAGGGAAAAGGTGGTAGGTTGGTAGCAGAAAGCCGGTTGGTGCAAGCGGTAGACGTCATGAATCATGAGGGCAAGCGGTGCAAGTAGATGGCGGAAGGCGATGACAACTAACTTCGACTCTCTCTATGACTCTTGTTGCCGATTACAGTGAACAACTGATAAACATACTCGAGAAGTTTCTAGAAGAGAAGGCGAAGGTCGAGGCTGATGAGAACGATTTTAGATATATTCCGTTTGAAGTGGGGAGGAAGAGGCTGTTGCCGATTTATTTTGGAATTAAGAACAGAGAGATATGTTATTTGGGATTTAAGGTTAAGGAAGCGCGTGGAGTGAAATTAATAAAAGAAAAGGGAGGCACGCCTTAAAATTTTAGTTTCTGGCGCCATGTGTAGTGTTAAAAATTATTAATTATAATTTACTAATTGTAACTTATAAATTATTGAATATAAATTATAAATTGTTAATCATCAAAAGTTAATTAGTAAATATTAAATATTACTTCCTAATTATTAACGATTACTTATCAATTATTATTTTTTAATATAATTTATTTAATTTTATTTTATTACATTAATACTATTTCATTTTAATTAATATTATTTAATTTAAGTATTAATTATTATTATTATTTAACATTGATTTTTAACTTTTATTATTACTATTTAATTTTTATTTAGTTAATTATTCTTATTACAAAATTTTATTGTTAATAATTAGTTACTATTATTCGATAGTAATTATTATTTATAAATTGTCAATTAAATAGTTAGTATATAAATAGAGTTTTAATTACTTCATATTTCAAATTAATTATTGTTATTTAATAGTATTTTTTTTTCTTATTAACTATTAATTATTATTATTGATTATTATATTTTTAATATCAATTATTAAATATTAATTATTAATGTTATTTTTTATTTCTTAATTATTAATTATTAGCGTTAATTATTAATTATCAAAAGTTAATTCTAATTAATTAATTATTAGTTATTATATTAATTATTAATTATATTGAATAGTAATTATTAATACTAATTATTTCATATTTCAAATTAATTATTATTATTTAATAGTAATCAATATTTATTATTAATTATTGATTATTATATTTTAAATATTAATTATTAAATATTACTAATTAATATTAATTGTTATTTCTTAATTATTAATTATTAATGTTAATTATTAAAAATTAATTCTTATTTATTAATTATTATTTATTTAATAATTATTAATTATTATATTAAATATTAATTATATTAAATATTAATTATTAATATTAATTACTTCATATTTTAAATGACTTATTATTATATAATAGTAATTATTATTTATTATTAATTATCTAATTAATTATTAAGTATTAATATTTAATTATAATTATTAACTTATTATTACAACTGGTAAAAAAAGTTGTAATAGACGCCTATTACAACTGAAAAAAAGAGTTGTTAAAAATATGCATCTATTACAACTAGTAAAAAAGGTTGTAATAGACATCTATTACAACTGACAAAAAAGAAGAGTTGTAAAAAATAGACATCTATTATAACTAGCGAAAAATGTTGTAACAGGGATCTATTACAACTGATAGAAAAGAAGAGTTGTTAAAAATAGACATCTATTACAACTGACAAAAAAGAAAGGTTGTAATATGCATCTATTGCAACTAGCTAAAAAGAGGAGTTGTTGAAAGTAAGTTTATTACAACTTTTTGAACAAAAGAGTTGTAAAAAACCTCTATTACAACTGACAAATTGTGACAGTTGTAAAAATACAGTTGTAATATGATCTTTTTGTTGTAGTGTCGGTTGCCATTGATTCTAGAAGCCATGCTTTTCAGTTATACTCCAGTGGAGTGTTCACAGGTACTTTCTGAAAATTTTGTCAAAATTGTCATTTGATATGTCTAAAAATATCTGTTTTCTTTTACGTTTAGGCCCTTGTGGTACTGATATAAACCATGGTGTAACAATCGTGGGTTATGGGACTGAAGAAGATGGGACTAAGTACTGGCTAGTCAAGAATTCATGGGGCTCATCATGGGGTGAAAATGGTTACATAAAGATACAGAGAGATGTCGGTGACAAAGAAGGGCTATGTGGTATTGCTATGCAAGCTTCCTACCCTACCGCTTGATTAATAAGAGCGATGTTTCTCTAGCAATGCATGCATGGTTTGCTTTCCTATTCTACACCTTCTATCAGCTAAGTTGCTATTGCGAAATGCGTGTGTGTGGGTGTGTGTATCCATAATTGTGTAGGTTTGAGGATGCTTAATATGTGTTTGACGCATGCTGAATAAATCCTATATGTTGATATCTTATTCAAGCTATTATTCTGCCAGCTAATATACTAGTAGTATAATTCATTTTTTTCTGCAAAACGAAATGAATCTGGTTTTGTTGTTGCTTATCACCTAGAGGATGAAGCCATGGATACTAGCCCTCTCTGGCTAAATAATTATACCCGAATTCCAGTGAAAGAATTTGTGACCCTTTTATGCTCCTCCTCCCTCCTGTTATTAAACCAGACCAGACAAAAGTTGGACTACAGTTAATCAGAGATCATCCTATGTGCATACACAAAACCACTGGCCCAGAGCTAACATGTTTGGTTTGGTTGGTTCGTAGTTTAAGCTACGAGATTATAGATCATAGTTTCGATCTTTGAAATTGGTATTTATTGACATTAATGAACCATGTAAAAAAACCATTAGAATTCAAACCGTTCGTTTTAGGTTTTGTACTCGTTTTAACGATTAAAAAATAAGGGCCAAGCAGTCGATGTTCAAGGTGGTTATTTCCTGGAATTATGCTCCTACTGTTGGCATTCATTTGGCTAGATGGTAATTGTGTGCTTCTATTTCGGTTTTCTTCTGAAATTTAAAGTTATACTGGTACGAACCTGTGCTACAAACACAAGTGAACTTAATATATATATTGGCGCATTCCATTTACTCCCCTACAAAAAGTTAAATTATTTTATGGCAACATTGCCCTTGGTTATTATTACAAATGAAATAGTTGTACAAAACATCAAAATTCTTTCTCTTCTATTCATGTTTAACTATCTAATTTACTCCACCAATTGTTCAACTTTTCTATCTTTTGGTCCAATATATTTAGATCATGCATTCTTCCTTGTCATTGATAATTGAAGTAAAAATTTATTGGATCAAGCAACATATGTAGAAGCATGAATATCTGAAACTTTTGAAACAATTTATCATATCCAAATTGAAGCACCAATAATATGTTGAAAGTTTTCTTCATAGCAAATAAATTTGATTTTAGAAGAAGATAGACATGAGGTTGGAGAAGAAAAAAAATGATGTTTTTCATACAAGGAGAAAAACTTTATTACAAATGTTCATATTTTTTCTTCTTACTACATTCCTTTTCTCTTACATCATAAATGAGTGAATCCACCTATATTTATAGGAGTTCACATCTGAAATAAACGGTGAAGATTCACTTAATCTAACGGTTCTTTATAAATATCTCCTAAATATTCTCTCATATAATTTCAAATATATTAGTCCGTAAATATCTCTTAAATATTCTCTCCTACGATTTCAAATATATTAGTCCGTAAATATCTCTTAAATATTCTCTCATACGATTTCAAATATATTCCATAAATATATAGCACATATTATGGATATCTCCAATATGGAAAAATTAGATTAACAAAATCAAGTTTATTTCCAACACTCCACTGTAAACTTGATTTTGTAGTACCGAGTAATGCTTGAAATATTTGTATTTCACGTGCTCCGGTAGAAATAGAGATATTATCCAAACTTTCTTCATTGCATTGACTTTCTTACCAAACGTCGAGATCTTTAATGCATGTTCACGTATTCTTGTTTTACTTCTTTTATTTCGTCATCTTCATCACAATAGAATTTTACATAAAGTAAGCATTTTAACATCCATATTGTTTCAGTACCATAAATTTTGAATGGATCATATATTTTATCTCTGCATTCTTTCATATCTTCGCTCTTGCAGTTTTTTAATAATCCAATTTCTATGTATGTTTTTCGAATTTCACTTTTGCATGTCATTTCAGAAAACATTACCTGAAAAATTAGGTTTGTTCAAAATTATATAAGCTTTGCTCACCTTTTTATTTTCATGATGATGAAATTCATTGCATGCCATTTTGGCTTCCTCTTTGACCATTTCTATTTCTATTTCTTTAACATTCTCTGTTTCCATTTTTTCAGTTTTTTGCTCGTACATCAAATTTCCTCCAAGCTCTTAAATTTCATCTCCTTGATTCATGCCTTCTTCATTGTGAGGATGACAATGGGGTGGGTCTAGGGTCCAAACTCGGTTGACCCGCCCCTGTTTTGGTCCGCCCAGACCCGTTCCATTGGGTCATCGGGGCGGGTAGACCCGTGACCTGTTCTTGAAAGCTTCGGGTCTAGGATCGGGTCGAGGCTTGAATGACCTGCCCCAACCCGACCCGCACTACTAACATCTCATGAAATTGCTTTAGTGTTATAATGATGATTTGCTATCTTTATATATGTGTGTGTGTGATTATGACATGGATATTAGAATGTTCCAATCAGCAAGCTATAAAAACTTTATAGTATTAAGCTGCATCATTGATAATTACATAATAACATATGCATATATTTTTTGAACTATTTTGTACATCACATTTTTATTATCTTCCCTTATCATTGTAAACACATTGTTATTTGTATTTAATGTATTATTTAGTAATACCAAATATAAATATATGTACATTAGTACACAATTCTGAATTAATACAAAAAACCTCATCGGGTCTCGGGGCGGGGCGGGTCTACCTTGACCCGTACTGGTATCGGGTTCGGGGTAAAATTCCGGACCCGCCCCGGGTCTACGGAGCGGGTCCGGGGCGAGGTCTAATAAACGCGGGGCAGGCCTAGGGTACAAGAAACCCGCCCTAACCCGCCCCATTGTCATTCCTACTTCATTGTCATCTCCATTACTTTCATACTTTTCATCATCGGTGTCATCTTCGCTTACTCTATTTTCTTCATCTTCCACACGTTTTTCTTCTTCTTCCAAATTTTTCTCTTCTAACTCCTCAAATTTCATCAAATTTTTAACATCTTTCTCCTTCTCGCTATTCTTCTTTTCCTCTTTCTCATCAATCAGATTGTCTTCTTCTATTATTTTTGCATTATTATTTCCATATACCTTTTTCAATAAATTCCACGACTTTTTTGCAAAACTTTCTCCAAGCATATGATCATACGCTACTTTATTGATGTTCTCACTCATCACAACATGAACACGATGATCATTCCATCGTAATTTCATAAAAGTTGTCTTGTCTATTTGCAATGTGTTCTCCAAATCATTCGGCCATTCGTAACTATTTTATACGATCTTCCATAATCCATTGTAGATTAACTCCTCTTTCTTTTCCTTGTAAGCCAGCGGCAAAGTACCATCTTCTTGATTTGTTTCTTCAATGTAATTGGTATTCTCTTCAACTTTATTGTTGCTTAGAGCTCTACATCAAATGCATAATGTCCAAATTTTTCACAATTGTAGCATTTAACGTGTGACTTGTCTTGCCTTGACTTTGAATTTCCTCTCCCACAACCTCTTGTTGATATTTCTCCTCCTTGGTTGTTATAGTCATTGTCATTGTTGTTGTCGTTATTGGGTCTCTAACCTCATCCGTGTTCATATCCACGACCTCTTCATCGTTCTTGACCATAACCTACTCTTTGTTGGATTCGATTGCTTTTTTCCTTTTCAATTCGTGCCTTGAATACTTGTTGCACAATCTCTTCCTTCTTCATTTTCTTTTCTTAATAAGCTTGCAACGAACCGAAAAGTTCCTCTATTGTCATGGCCTTCAAGTTCTCTTCGATGATGGCGACAATATGTTTGAACTTTGGATCTAATAATCTAAAAATCTTCTCCATAATTCTTACATCATATAACTTCTTACCTTTTCTTTTTAGGTTATTAGTAACTGTTAAAACTCTTGAGAAGTAATAAGAGACAAGTTCATCTTCTTTCATATGCAAAGTTTCAAACTCTCATCGTAAAGTTTGAAGACGTACATTTTTGACTTGATCGGCTCCTTTGTAAGATGTTCAAAGCTTTTCTCATGCTTCTTTGGCTGATTTTATTTCTGAAACCTTCTCACATCCAATGCTTGATAGATTAGACAGAGAGCCTTCTTGTCTCTCATCCTTAAGTCTCTCAAATTATTCCTTTGAGTTTGAGATAGACTATCTTCATTCTATTGTTCGGTGTAGCCTTTCTTAACTATCTTCCATACGTTGTGTGCTCCAAGGAGAGCCATCATTCTTAAACTCCAATTGTCATAATTAGTCTTAGTGAGTACTGGACTCGTAAGGGAGCGCAGTTATTCATCATCTTTTTAGGAGGATCTTCAAGTTCCGATACCACTTTATTGGAAATTTTTTCCAATAGCAAATAGATTTGATTTTAGAAGAAGATAGATAAGAGGTTGGAGAAGAAAAAAATTGATTTTTTCATATAAGGAGAAAAACTTTATTACAAAAGTTCATATTTTTTTCTTCTTACTACGTTTCTTTTCTCTTACATGCTAAATGAGTGAATCCACCTCCATTTATAGGAGTTCACATCTGAAATAAATGGTGAAGATTCACTTAATCTAACGGTTCTCCATAAATATCTCCTAAATATTCTCTCATATAATTTCAAATATATTAGTCCATAAATATCTCTTAAATATTCTCTCATACAATTTCAAATGTATTCCATAAATATAACATATATTCTAGATATCTCTAATATGGAAAAATCTAGATCAACAAAATCAAGTTTATTTCCAACATAATATACGATATTCAGTTTGTCTTCTGATCTCGACAACCTTAAATAAATGAATAACTCAAAAAAATTAAACGATTTAGGTTTTAATGTATCTTCATTATTGTATCAATTGTTAGCAGCAAAAGAATAAAATGTTTAAGGTTTAAATAAATAATTTAATCTACTAAACAAAGAAGAAGAGGTGGAAGAAGATGAACTAAAATTATGGAACGTAGAAGGTTAAAATGGGAATCTAATGGGATGCTAAAAGAAAATAATAGGGTAGCTAAGCTTTTTAGATAAATAGGGCGTCTAAGGTAAATACTGCTGGGTTAATAGAATTTGTCATTTTGCCAGTTGGATAATAATGTTTATTACTATAAAAATAATCTTAAAAATAACAAACGCTTCCCTCAAGAACTTTGAAATAATAGTTTCTATTTGGATTACTTCTTTCTTGAAACATAACTTAGTAGTTTCAAATAATAACTTTATGACACATATAACAAATATTTCAACATAATTATTAAATGTTTATATTAAGTACTAGTAACTCAAATTAAAATATTTGATAAAACATTAAAGAAAGTAAGTGGATGATAATTTTTTATTATCTTCATATTAGATTATAGGGATGGGTGAAGCAATACAAAATAAAACCAACATTCAAAACAAATTTAAGATTAAGTTTATTGTAAGTGGTTTTTAATATGGATTTAAACACGAAATTTTCTAGAAATACAAAGAGATATCTCCATCCAACTATAATATAGTAATAATTTATAGGTTAAATCACACTTCTAGGGTTGTTTAACTTCATATACCCTCACGAAATATTATGTTCTTAAACGCTTATATGCATTATTACCAGTGCAAGTTGGTGGAATCCTATAAAACGTTCAAGATTAATATCAGTAATAAAGTATCGATACTAATTATAAATGAAAATAAATCAATGCTAATGTCATCAAACATATCAAAATAATGTTAGCACAATATTTTTGTGATAACCTTTTTTTTGGAGAGATTGATTCTACAAAACAATGAACTTGTGGAATAAGCATGCAAAAACTAAATATAGTAAAGGAAAAATTCATTCGTCTTTTGTAAATATAATTAACTATCATTCTTCTAGGGTAGTGACAAAAAAATTCTATTCGAAAGTTTTCGTTCACCAACCACTATGTAAAGAGGGTTAAATGAATATTTTTAGTTATGCGACTCATATACATATACATGTGTGTGTGCACACACACAAGTATATAGTTATATATTTATCAAGTTAAATGAAGACAACGTGATAGTTATTATATCTAAAATATACTACATATTTATCTTAAAAATGTCAAAGTTTTACCTTTTTCTAAACCAAAACAATATATATATATCAAACATAAAAGAAACACCAATCGACTCTCTACTTGTATAAAAATCTAAAATTCAACCTCATTTACATAAATAAGGAATAATAATATAATATAATATTTTTCTCCCAAAAAAGCAATTATCTTATTTTTCCACGAAAACGGAACGAACAACATATGTTTTACACAGCTCTCTTTCAAAACAAATCAGAAGATTGCCTTTTGTTAGTTTCATACATCAGTTGTCTTTCAGAAGGTTATACTACATACTTTTCAAAAACTCAGAATTTTGCGTTGTAAACATGTAAAGTTTATGCATTTTCTACTATAATGTGCATTTGATTACTTTTATTTGTTTATGATTTCATAAAATAGAAAGGCATTAGAATGTAGATGTTCATTATTCTAGTTATTTTAAGAAAAACATTAGTATGTTGGACAAAAATAGAAAGATAGAAGTATGTTCATTAAAATATTATTTTGAAAGCTAAGTAATAAATTACATCTTACTACAGTGTTTCGATTATTAAATTAAATTTGTAAAAAATAAACATGTATTACATAGATCACTTCTTAGTTTAAGAAGCAATTTATATAGAGATATGTTTAAATTTATGCGAAAGGAAATGTACCCAATGTTAATCTTAACCGAAACTAAAAAAAATAGACGCCTAGAAGAAAAAATGTTGATGTCACGAAAATTCTTTTTTACTATCATTAAAGCACATATGAATTAGATAATAAAAATGGTCGACTTCTGTAATAAAATTGATTTTATAAATAGATCGGTTGACCTCCAATGAACATTATATTTACCCAATTTAATTAACATTTTCTTTTAGTTATAACTCTCTAAATAATAAGTTGGAATTAAGATACTAAGCATCTTACATTGAGAAAGAATTGAGAGTATTGAACAAAATGAGTTTTAACACATATCTTTTGACTTCACACTAAAATCTTATCCATTTTAAATATTTTTAAGCAAAGACACTTATTTATCAAAAAAAGAATCATTCTAAATGGATGGTAGTTGCAAGTAGTAGCAAAAAGTAAGCAATATATAATATTTACATTAAACTATAGTAGCGATCAAACTAAAAAAGTAAAAAAAAACATCAAAACTTGTACTAAATTGGAAACATTGTATGATAAACTGAAATACGTAGGAATTAAATTGGCAAATGGTATTGAAAGAAAAAAAATACTATTTGAAATATTCTTAATTTAAAATGACAAAGAGCAAAATATAAACTAAAATGGTAATAATGTTGACATAACATAAATATACAGAAGGCAACAAATTAGGTTTTTGTTAATACAAAACTGATCTCAAATCACAAACATCAATCGCAGTGTTATGTTGGATCTCTTAACAATTGGTATGCATTCAAGATCTATAAAAATACAAAAAAATTGATGATATTTTTGTATTTGTTTGTTTTTCTATTAAACCAAGGTTAACTTAGATGTTTCTAAGAAAAGATTACCACACTTGGAATGCACAAATCTTTTATAGCTATAATGATGCTCGGTAAAGAATAAAAAATTATTGATTTAATTACCTTTTGTCACAATATCAAATTAAGAAATATGGATATTTGTAATTCAAGTTATCAGAATTTTATTATTTCATTTAACATATTAATAACGCATTATTAGTTCCAAATATTACTATTTATTATAAAAAATAAATGATAAAAAGATATAGTTATTATTGTTTCATAGATCTTATAAATAAATTTCAATTACAAACCATAACTCTATTGAGACATCCTTATTGCTAGAATGTAATTGTATTGTTTATTATGAATTTTATTACTTAGTTTTTTGCAAATTAATTTTAGTATAGCTTAATTATCGACTCTTACCGAAAATGTTGTATACATTTAAATGTATATAATCATTTTGTTCAAAGTTTTGATTCGTTATATACAATTGGATTTATAATTGGATTTATTATTATTAACTTTCAATTTTAATTTGATTATTGCTATTAATCATTTGTTGATCAACATCTCTCAGTTGGCAACAAATTAGTAATAACACCTATTCTTGGTTTCTTATTCTATCTCAACTTATTTATTTGAGTAAAAAATGAAAATGATTGGAAGGCTTCTACAATTCAGAAGGTACCTCACTTTTATTATTTTCATTAGGTCTTACATTAGATAGTATTTTTATTATTGAAGAATAATGATCATTAAAGCTATGGATGGTTATTATCCTGCCTTTTGACCAAGCAGAGTCCGGACGAACTGGACATATAGAACTTGGAGTTATCAAGACGGATAGCCTAGAGAGATAGCCCAAAAGTCTACAAACAAAGCACAGTGCCTTGGAGTTAAAGCCAAGAACCATTAAAGACAATAAGGTAATGAGATCCCCCAAGTTGGGGATCGGTACCGACTCCAGCTTGAGAACGGTACCGACTCCAAAATACAACTTGGATGGACCCCATATTTTGCCTACTTGCTTATCTCGGTGCCAAAAGCATATTTTCGTTGATTCAATGCATTTCTCCATCGAACTCCACGGACACTTAAAGTTACAACTTTGTTCTCCTTCAACTTCATCATTTGGGCTTAGAAACAAGCTAAAACAAGGATAAATGACTACGGAATCAAGAAGCTAACTACAAGATGACTCAATGTGAGGGATTGAAGAGGCCAAATATGGATATCTTAGGGATCGGTACTGACTCCCACTTAGGGATTGATACCGACTCCCATCTTCTGTTGAGGTGACACCTATTATTTTAGGAGAGTTGCTCAAATTCATAGACAACGGTCTGGAGATATTTTAGACGAGATTTTAGGCCCCTACCTCTATAAATAGGGGGTAGGACTCATTTTTGAGGATTTTTTGGCTCTAGTTCTATTTTTATTTACATTCTTGTGACTTTGAAATTTTGAGTGTTGGAGTTGTACCGACCCCCAAGAACTTCGACTTTCAAATCAGAAATAAGCAATAAAAATTCAAAGTGGACATAGGCCTTGCTTTGCGAAACTACTATAAACGATTGTGCCTTATTCATTTCCTCATTTTCATTTACTTTTCTTCATTTAGTCTCTACTACATAATCTTCTAGGTGTTTGTGCCATTTTGGTTCAAACATTTTGGTGCTTTCATTGAGAGGGACGTATTCTTAGGCCATTTGGATCCATCGTCTACTATTGGATTTCTTATATCCAAGAGATAGATCCAATTTCTCTATCTTTTAATTATATAACTCAGATATACAAAGGTCTACGAAAAGCTTTGTGCCATGGCCCTATCAAGAAGAGATTGTTCTATCAATTTCAAAGCTACTACTAAAATCGAGAATCAGAATCCTTAGCAAGGAGATGGAGTTGTCCAATCAACTCAACCCGAGATCCAGATTCCAACTGACTTTGTGACCAGAGTGGAGATGAATAGGATGATAAAGAAGATGGAAGATAGATTTCAAGCTAACCAACAGGAGATGAAAAACATGATGCAACAGAGTTTGAGGCTAGTGAATGAGTTGACTCAAAATAGCCGTAGATGGAGTAGAAGGGATTCCAGCTCAGAATCAGAGAGTTCTTCTTCATCCGAGCAAAGGTGGAGGGAAGGAAGGCATAAGAAAACTCAATATGCTACTAGAATATCTGCATAAGGAAGAGGATGAGCACCAGGCTCGAATTTAGGGATCGATACCGACCCTAACTTGGGACTCAATACAGATCCCCAAAATGGTGAACCCAAAGCCCATCCTTTCGAAGGCGGCGTGGATGTCGTCTATGGATGTGCCGTTGAAGGTCTGAATCTGGAAAATCATAATATTGCTGATCATGCAGCTCACGGGAATCAAACTGGGGGGATGCTGGATGAATGTGTCCTTCGGAGTTTGGGGAGCCTAAGTATCGAGCATCTTCCCGAGAGCGTTCGTCGGGCCGAGCAATTGAGGGCAAGACCTAATCACCACTGCTCAGTACAACCTATTGATTTGGATTATTTGGAGGATATGGTTAGGAGGTTGGTTAATGAAAATAGATCCAAAACTAATGATGATTGGAGAACTTATGCTAGTCCGAACCCATTCACAGAGGTCATCCTTCACGCGAGATAGCCTCGGAGATTCGACATGCCAACGATGTCGTTGTACGAAGGAATGACGGATCCTAGGCAACACTTATTAAGATATGAATGGCACATGGATTAAGTCAAGGATTCGGATTCTGTGAAATGTCTCTATTTCCTAATTTTCTTAGAGGGGGTGGCTACAATGTGGTTCACTCAGCTTCCGTCGAGGTCAATATCATCTTTTGCTGAATTGACATGGAAATTCATGGAGCAATTCCGTTTGCACACCTCACGACCAAAACACGTGATGTCATTGTCTAACGTATATCAAGCTGAAGGTGAGTCATTGCGGGACTATTTAAATTGGTTCCACACGACTGTAATAGAAATAATGTATCCAAAGGAAGATATGATGTTGATGGCACTTTGTAGAGGATTACATCCCAACTCGGATTTTGGGGATTGGATAGAAAGGAAGCAACCATCGACAATGGAAGCTTTCTAAAGGAAAGGTAATGAATATTTACGTCGGGAGGACGCACGTAAACGTCCATGGAGAACTGACGCTGGAAGTTCAAATGAGCTGATTCAGAGTAATATTGCTATAAAGAAATCTGGAGAAAGCTTTGGAAATCTTGATGTAAAAGTTGGTAATCAGGACAAAGAAGAAAAACAAATAATAATGGGGCAAAGAAGGGAAAGCCAAATAACAGGATTCGTTTAAGAGATCCCAAGTATGAAAATTACGCTGAATTGAACAACTCGATAGAGAACATTTATATGGCTACTCAGAATACCTAACCATATAGGAAGCCGGCTCTTAGGGAGTCAACTGAGAAGGAGAGAAAGTCGGCCAAGTTCTGTATATTCCATAAGACCCACAGTCGTAATACTAATGAGTGCAGGCACTTGCGCGACATGATTATAGAATTAATAAGGAAAAAGAAATTGCAGTAATATGTGAAAGCCCTGTAGGATGGCGGGCGAGGAAATTCTAGCACCCCTGGGTCGTCTTTCCAGTGGGGGCAAGATAAGCCTGGTGCTGATGCATTTAGGTGGCCAGAAAAACAATTAGTTATAAACACAATCATTAGTGGGCATCATCCTGCCGATAAGAGCTTTGCGGAGATGGATAGATATATTGAAGCCTTGAAGCATGCCAAGAACGAAAGTTGCTATGCTGTTGAGGATGGAGCTCCAACAAAATAATCTCGGACTTTGACAGACGATATTGTTTTCCAGAACCGGGATACTAATGGAATGGAGGTTCCGACGATTGACCCACTCGTGATCTCAGCCACGATTGGTCTTGTTGTTGTACAAAAGGTGCTTGTTGACTGTGGGAGTTCAGTCAATATTTTGTTCGAAAAAACTTATCAGAAAATGATGTTGGAGGAGAGAGATTTGAAGCCTTGTAGATCACATATACAGGGGTTTAATGGGATGGCTACTAAAGCCATAAGATTTTTCAAGTTACTAGTGGAACTTGGTGAGGGCGACCATAGGCGATTGTGGGTCATGCCATTTTTAGCCTTGGATATCTATTATGCTTACAACACATTCTTAGACCGGTCGGCCCTAGTTGAGTTCGGAGCGGTCATCGCTCTTTGGTGTTTAACTATAAAATTCCCTACCGATAATGAAGTGGGGATCGTGCACGGAGATCAAGTGGTTGGCTGCGAGATCTATGTCGCTGAACAGAAAGAAGCGATGCGTAAGGAGAAAGGAAAGAGTGTAGTGGGGGTCCTTTGCATAAAGGCTTTAGACGCATAGCAAATACCACTTGAACCACGGCTCGGGCAAACTAGTCGGCTCTACAATGACATGGACCGACGAAAAGAGCCGGAGGGCGGACGAGCAGCTCCTGCCAAGTTGACAGTTGCTGTTCCAGTCAGTAGGGATGACCCTAGTAAAGTCCTGAAGGTCAGATCTCAGCTCGATACTGGTATGATGAGGGATTTGGTTGGTTTTCTCTAGGCAAACCTAGATGTGTTTGCCTGGATGCACTCCGACAATATGGGATGAAGCTCAATTTCTTGAAACCACATTAATGACCTAACACAAATGTTTGGTGTCCTCTGACAATATGGGATGAAGCTCAATTTCTTGAAATGCTCTTTCGGTGCTGCGTCAGGGAAATTCTTGGCTTTCATCATCAACTCTCATGGAATTGAAGATAATCTAGAAATAATCAAGGCTTTATGAGAGATCGAAACCCCAAAGACGATCAAGGAGGTCGAAAGCTTAGATGGGAAGGTCGTCGTTGTCACGACCGGGATTTTCGACCTCCGAAAATCGACCAATACGTCCACTGTATTAGATGTCAAACAATCGAATGCCGGAAATACCAGATCGTTAAGGAAAAGAAGAAAGAGGTAGAAGAAGAAAATAGAAATAACAATACAGAATCTCACAATCATAGCGGAACAATATATAATAGATAAAAACATGACTCTATACAAAAAGAACTACAACTGTTAATTATACATTACATCATCAGAGTAAAATATATCAATAACACAACACCGAACAGTTATAATAACTTATCCTCACAAATGCTGAATATACAGCCTACAATACACAGCGGAATAAAATCAAATACGTATAATACGTCTTCGTCATCCAGCTCACCTCCTGAGCTCCATAGCATGCTATCATGTATCTGTAATACTTGGTCAGATCCGAGCATTATAATAAAATAATGCCTGAGTTGGTCTGGAAAACCAGCGTGAGAAAACACACTTAATTTGAATTATTAAACTTTTCAAAATCCTTTGAAAATCAAAGGTATCTCGTAAGACCATGCCACACTATAACACGACGGGTTTTACCTTACGATAACCAAAACATTTCATATCAAATCCTCTGATATTATAATAGTGTCTAAGTACAAATACTTATTCAAATAGCTGAAATTGTTACATTAATTAAATTCCAGCATACTAGGCTCTACAATCAAAACCGTAAAGGCATGTATTGGAGAATGGATTCCATACGAATGACTAGGCACTGGGGTACCACCTGTCACAGTACACGTCTAGAAACAGCGTACCGAGTACCACGCCGAGATCCCCTACAACACAAGACTGGACTATCCCTAACCTGGATAGACCGAATATGCTATCACCCCGGGTGTTCCCACCCTCTTTCGAGCTCCTTCCATACTTCGTAGTAATAAAATAATACCCATGGTTATCTAGAAAGGTGATAACATACCCTAATTGGGTGCGACCCACTTAGCCTTACTGCATCTCCCCTGATTTTCAGTCATTCCCGGTTGATGAGGCTAGAGGCTACAATTACCTTTTTAAGGAATTTTCACTTAGAATGCTCGTTGTCCTCTAATGTCAATGTACTGATAGCATTCATCCATACAAGTCCGTTCCGGGTCCGAACGGAACCGAAGGCACTATTCCTACTACATCCATTTTGGAATAATCCTCAGGATTAGTAGCGATTAGCCCTTGCACTTCACTCCTCGGGATTAGTTGGGATATAAATTTTGATGAAGATATTCACCTAATTACTCTTAAAGAGAAAGTGATCAAAATAAAATACACAAATTTGAAATAACAGAAAATCTTGGATTGATAAGTATACCATCATCATTATTAAATAAGCATTTAAAAACAACAATAAATAATTTAAACAAAATCCAAAATAAATAAATTTGATAATTGAATCTTATATTTAGATTTTCTCTTCCACTTTATTACTCAATGTTGAAACATTGAATATTAAGAGAATAAGGAATTTGATTCTTGCAATGGCTTAGATTTGATTAGAGATATGAAATAAATGATTTTTAAGTTTGAGTAGAAGAGAAATAGGAGAAATAAACGTGAGAAAATATATAGACATGAATTGAACAACATGGAGGAAAAAATGAAATGGATGCATAATAATTACTTGAATGATGGAGAAGAATATATATATGAACTAAGAATACAAATGGTTAGACTGAAAGTGGATACAGAATAATTTGAGGGGATGAGTATATGACTTCAGATGGAATGAGAAATTAGAACACAAATAGTCAGTTATTCTCTTTTATATATAATAGAATAGATATCAAAAAAAATAAGGGTGTTATTCATTATAAAAGTTTCTGTTTTCTATGTCTGATTATATTATATAAATATAATCAATGAATAAATCATTTATTCATACCAAAAGTTTTGAAAATAATTTTACACATCATTCTAAACAAAAGTATTCATATGCATGACAATAATGACTAATTATTAAACTTCTCAACATATTAATATAATATCGTAAGAACAAAAGGAGATCATTAAACAAAAGCAATTGTATCGATCATGAATTTATATTCCAACAAAAAAGGGAAAATTATCACCATAGCATATTCAAATTTACTACACTATGGCTAACATATATCACCAACCAAAGTCAGTTTTTAAACCAATTTATATTCTCAAACTTTTGAATAGAATGTGACCATTGTCAAACTCTAAAATGATTCAAATAAAAGTAAGGGAACTTTAGAACATAATTGTCAGTTTAGCTTTGCTCAATCCTTGCTTTTCTTCTCCAAATGCATTAATCATCATAATAGTCCAATCTGTGCTCCGAAACCCAAATAGCCTATTCCCATGAAAGATGGATTGCATTTCGTTTTTAAATTGTTTGAAATTGATTGGTAGGAACAGGAAAGAGGAAGTGGTGGAAGTTGCGTCATGGATGAGGCCACTACTTTGAAAGCGAAAATCGACATGACTATGACACAATCGACAATTGACCGTCTGCTCCCCAATTTCAACACAACTGTCCTTCAAACTTGTGCACCCAAGGTTTAGCGATTTAGAGATTTGTAGAATTCACTGCCTAGGATTTAAAAAATTTGAAAGATATGTTCAATTTTGAAGAAAACCGTAGAGAGAGATGAATGAAGAAGATAAGTTTGTTTAATGTTGATTTTTTGTATTCCTTTAAAAGAGAGAAATGAGAGAGAACCAAATAAATGTAAAATTGTTCTCTCTCTTAAGCCATCAATCACCATAAATAAGCATTTTATAAAAATGTTTTCTCTTTAATGAAGAATGTAAAAGATCAAGCAATGAAAAGAATTTGATTTTTGGAATAATTATCCAGCAAGAACAATAACAACATCAATTTGGAGATCGAGGAGACGAATATGAAAGGGTGGGTACAGAGTTTGACTTATAAGGATTTTGATGAGTTAAGGGGGTCCATCGACTTAGGGTTTGGGTTCAATGAGGAGGACGGTGGACATCAGTTGTGGGTTACCCTTCCTGCTTTTAACCTTTACTTTGTTGTTAATAGGCAGTTCTTGGACCCTATGTTGAAGTCTACCCCTAGCCCTGCGTCCACTCCTGTTGGAAAGTCTTCTTCGGAGTGTGGGTGCGAGACTCTAGCTCTATGAGTCCCCAAGAGGACCCTCAGATGGATTGGAAGATCATTAATCCTAGTAATCATTTTCTTTTAAAAAAATGAATAATGATAATTGATAAGACTACCAGATCCACATTTTAAAAACCATAAATCATGGTACTCTTTATCAAGGTTCCAAATTCCATCTGTCACCCCGAAATTTCGAACGTTTCGTTCTAGTTTCGGGGTAGAGTAGGCCAGAATTTGGAGAAAATTCCATTTTTAGATGTTAGCAAATAAAAAAATATAAAACATGAAGCTTTCAAAATTAGTAGAATAAATATCAGACAAACAGAAAAAGCAACAAAACCAAAAAGAATTTACTGCTATTGAAGGTACATACTTGAAATCGATTTTTGTTATTCAGAAGAGGTGGCTCATAAATTGATTTCAAGCAAGGAGATCTAGATCTTTACGTAGATATCGAATCATAAGTCCATAATTTTAGGGTTACATTTTGAGATAAATCTGAGAAGATGAACAAACTAGGGTTGCGTTAGAATGTGAATGGCTGGATGCAACAACAAGAAACGAAGTCTTAGAATTTGGACATTTGACGTGGGCTTGGGCCTGTATTTGTATTTTAGAAAGTAGGCCCAGTTTTTGATAATGCATTTAATTATATTAATTAATTATTTAATAATCTAGTTAACAACTTGTTAATTGATGTGTAGTAAATACAAATGAGCCTAACTGACGCAGCGGATATTACACTTGACCACGAAATGAAGATTTCGTGTCAAACAAATCGATGAAATGATACAATGATGAATTGATGGATTGATGATACCCAAGATAAAATGCCCAAATCCGTTGATCTCACAAGATACCGGATTCTAGCTATCTCCAACACGTTGATCTCGCACGATACCGTGTTAAAAGATCTACGATTCTTCGACGTTGATCTCGCGCACGAGATTCCGTGAATCGGCTTCAAGTCCGTTGATTCAAGCGCACTCGAATATCCGAAGATGTAAGATGAAGGAGATCACACTCAACTTCAACAAAGTGGCACAAAGCACACAAACAAATTTTATTCAAAAAATCAACTTTTTTTTGAATGATACAACTCACCCGCTATTTATAGGATTTTACAACACCCAGCATTCACGACTCAACAGTCATTACAACATACAACAGGTGCTTGCAACCTACGACTCAACACAGGTTGTTAACGACCTAACAGACAAATGACCTACGACTCAACTACACGCGACTTATAACACAACAGAAGTTACAACATTACAACATACGCGACTTAAGAAAATATAACATCTTCAGGCGACTTAGCGACATAAGCATCAAGCGGCATAAGGAAATCATCTTAACGTGATCTAAACTTCAGCGACTTAACATGAGCGACTTAAAAAGAAGCGGCATAAGGTAGGCACCTTAACTCGCTAGGTCGCTTGAACGACTTAAAGCATAACTCGTTATCCCGGGGTAATGCTTCAACCTCCCTTTGTATCTCGTTACGCCGTAGCTTGCTAGGTCGCTGGCTTTGATTTCTTGAGGAGTTAACTCGTTATGCCTTAGTTCGCTAGGTCGTGGGCGACTTAAGCCTAGCTCGGTAGGTCGTTGGTGGCATAAGGTAGGCGACCTAAGGCTTAAGGCATATTGCGCTGCATCGTCCTCCCCTGGTTGAAAAGAATTCGACCCCGAATTCACACTTTCCTCATCTTCATCACGCTTATCCTTATGATACGGAATCAAGTGTTTGACGTTGAAAACGTCAGCAGTATGGATATGATCCAGCAATCTCAACTGATAAGCATTCTCATTAATCTTCTTTACGATTTCCAAAGGACCAATCTTTCTAGCAGCTAGTTTGTTGTAAGTACCAATAAGAAATCGATCCTTGGTCAATACTGCATATACAAAATCTCCTTCTTTGAAGTCAACATGTCGTCGTTTATTATCTGTGGATTGCTTATATTTCTTATTCGCCTTAAGCAATCGTTCCTGCACAACCTTGTGACACTCTTGCAATTCATTCACAAAATCACTAGCCCGTTTGATTACTCCTTTCTACTGTGGAACTACAGACAAATCTAACGGTCCTTTAGGAATGGTCGAGTACACAACCTGGAATGGACTGAACCCAGTGCTACGATTAACTGCATGGTTGTGTGCAAACTCAGCTTGACATAGCTTCGAATCCCAACTCTTCAAATTATCAGTCACAAGGCATCGCAATAGATTACCCAGGGATCTGTTCACAACTTCAGTCTGTCCATCTGTCTGTGGATGATAAGCGCTACTGAATTTCAGCTTCGTCCCAACCATTCTCCATAGGCTCATCCAAAAATGACTTAGAAAGCGAGTATCTCTATCCGAAACAATAGATTCAGGCAACCCATGAAGACGATATATTTCTCTGAAATATAACTGTGCTACATTAACTGCATCTGCCATCTTCTTGCATGCGATAAAATGTACCATTTTTGAAAACCGATCAACCACCACGTAGATAGAATCATTGCCACGTTGCGTTCTCGGCAATCCCAATACAAAGTCCATACTAACATCCACCCATGGTTTAGTAGGTGTAGGCAACGGCATGTATAAACCTGCATTTGTTGTGGTTCCCTTTGAAACTTGACAAATATGGCACCTCTGAACGAACTTCACAACTTCTTTTCTCATTGACGTCCAAAAATAAGATTTTGCAATCAACTGAAAAGTACGATCACGGCCCACGTGTCCTTCTTCATGTAACTCTTTAATAATCTTCAGTCGCAAACTGCAATCTGGAATACACAACTGATTTCCTTTGAACAGAAAACCATCAACTAGCATATATCCATCCATGTTCCCCTGTTTGACTTTGTCTAGGATCCTGGAAAAATTAGAATCTGAAATCAGCAATTCTGGAAGTAAGTCAAAACCCATAACCACTACTCGCATGGTAGTGAGTAAATGGTTCCTCCGACTCAATGCATCGGCAATGTGATTAGTTACTCCAGACTTGTGCTTTACAACAAATGTAAATTGCTGTAAATAAGCTATCCACGATGCATGCCTAGCTGCAATTTTATCCTGCCCTTGCAAATGTTTCAACGCTTCATGGTCTGTATACAAAACAAATTCTTTATGGAACAAATAATGTCTCCAATGTTTCACGGCTTGCACAATAGCATAAAATTCCACATCATAAGTATTATCTCTCATCTTGGCTCCAGAAAGTTTCTCACTGAAATATGCAATTGGACGACCCTTCTGACTCAACACTCCTCCAATCCCAACTTTCAATGCATCTTTATGTAACTCAAATAACAACTGAAAGTATGGCAATACTAGAATTGGTGCTGACGTCAAAAGTTCCTTGATCCGCTTAAAAGCTGATCCTGCTTCCTTTGTCCATAAAAACTGCTTCCACTTCATGCAATCAGTAACAGGTGCCATCACACTACTAAAGTGTGGTATAAACCTTCGGTAAAATGAAGCGAACCCATGAAAACTTCAGACTTCTGTTATATTTTTGGGTTGTGGCCAATTTCTGATTGCTTCAACTTTACTTTGATCCACATGTATACCTTCCTTGGACACAACATATCCCAGAAATAAAACACTCAGCGTCATGAACACGCATTTCTTTGTTGCCGCATAGAACTGTTCTTGACGAAGAATAGTTAACACGTCTCGCAAGTGTTGAATATGCTCCTCTGTACTAGCACTGTATATCAAGATATCATCAAAGTAAACTACAACAAACTTTCCAATGTAAGGTCGGAAAATTTGATTCATCACCCTCATAAATGTACTTGGTGCATTAGATAAACCAAACGGCATGACCAGCCATTCATACAACCCCTCCCGTGTCTTGAAGGCTGTCTTCCATTCATCCCCTGGTCGAATTCGAATTTTATGATAACCACTCTTCAAATCGATCTTCGAAAAGATTACAGATCCACTAATTTGATCCAACAGATCATCCAATCTTGGCATAGGAAATCTGTATCTAACGGTTATTTTGTTAAGTGCTTGGCTATTTGTACACATCCTCCACGAACCATCCTTTTTCGGCACTAACAAAGCTGGTACAGCACAAGGACTGAGACTCTCCCGAACACGCCCTTGCTCAAGCAACTCCTCATCCTGTCTCTTCAACTCTTCATGTTCTTTCGGACTCATACGATAATGTGGCCTATGCGGTAAAACAGCACCTGGAACTAGATCAATCTGATGTTGTATGTCCCTCAGTGATGGCAATTCCTTGGGCAATTCCGAAGGAAAGACGTCTTCAAACTCATTCAACACCGGCTTAACCTCCTTAGGAATTTTAAGTTCTTCATGTGTTTCATACCCAATCAGCATAAACATTTCAGCACTATCCTTTACATCTTCAACAACTTCTCTCGATGATAAAAGACTAGTTGATTCCACTTTCGGCTCTGACTTGCTTTCACTTTGTTCATGCTTCTTAGGAACTAAGGTAATTTGAGTCCCTTCGAACATGAAACTGTAGCTGTTGGTGCGACCATTATGTTGTACAGCTCTATCATACTGCCATGGTCTCCCCAATAGTAAGTGACACACATCCATATCAACCACATCACACCAAATGTCATCTTTGTATTTCTTCCCAATAGAAAATGTAATAAAGGCTCGTCTTCCCACTTTCACTTCTCCACCTTTCTTTAGCCATGCTAGTTTATAAGGTCTAGTGTGTTTTTCAGCCTTCAACCCTAACTTCTTGACAGCTTCTTCAGAAATAATGTTATCGCAGCTTCCCGCATCAATAACAAATCGACAACCTTTCCCAAGATAGTACATGTAGACTGAACAATATTGCTCCTCAGCCAACTAGAATCATCCTCTTGCTTTGGCGTTAAACAAGACCTCCTCATCATCAAGTTACACCCTTCATCTCCTGACACAACTTCTTCTTCTTCATAAAACTTCGGTGATTGAGTATAATCAACTTCAGCTTCAACATCCTCATACTCACATTCTTCCGCAACTAATGCTCTCTTCTTTGGTTTTGTACATTCATTACTTTTATGGCCAAACTCTTGACAATTAAAGCATTTGATACTGGTATTGACCTTTGCTTTAGCGGCTTCATTCACAATCGGCTTACTGACTGTTTTGGAAACATTAGCACTGCTACTAGCGCCCTTGTTCAGGTTGTTAGACTTGTAAACACACCAACTCCCCGTCTCCCTTGCTTCTCCCAAGCTAGAGCTTTCTGATGTGCTTCAGCAACAGACATCGGATTAAACATATTCACCATATCTTGAATCTGCGTTCGCAACCCTCCAACGTATCTAGCTGTTAGCTGTTCCTCTATTTCCATAATATCATTTCTTGCAATCAGTTGATAAAATTCATCTGCATAATCATTCACCGAATTCATTCCTTGTCTCAAGTTCTGCAAACGTTGATACATAAGAGATTGATAATTGTATGGCAAGAAAGTTGCTTTCATCATCTTTCTCATCTTCTCCCAAGTAACAACTTTTGATTTTCCAATCTCTCCCTAGTTAGTTTAGTTTGCTGCCACCAAGCCATAGCTCTTCCCCGTAGTTTTGTTGCAACTAATTGAACTCTACGATTCTCTGGCACCTCCTTGAAATTCAAAATTTCTTCAACACTAGACAACCAATCAAGAAATTCTTCTGCTTGCATACCACCTTTGAATTCTAGAATTTCCATCCTCATACCAGACTCCCACTTACGATCACTTTCTGAACCCATATATCGATCTCGCCCTTGGCCTCGATCTCGATAATGAATACTACCTCTATCACCATCTTCTTCAAAATCAGATGTACTTCGATATCGATCCTGACCATCGATGTCTCTACGTCCACGAATATCCCTTCTACTTTGTCTTTCAACATCATGATATGGTTCTTCCTCAAATCCCCGATGATTTCTTCTCTCTTCATCTCGATAGCCATGATGATCTCTCATCATTGAAAATGATGACTCTCTTCTATCTTGATAAGATTGCGGTGACATTCTTCTTTCTCCCGAAACCGACGGCGAAACCCTGTTTCCACCCCGATTCGAAACTGGTGACGTTCTTCTCTGGTTCATGTCAGTCATCAATTTCTCCAACTTTCCAATACCTTCGTTAAACTTCTCATTGATACGTTGCTCCATTGCCTCTACTTCTTGTCTCCTATATACATCTTCAACATTTTGAAATCGATTAGCACGTCTCGGAGGAATGATCTATTCTCGACTTAGCTCGGCTTTACTTTGATTAGTTCGGCTCTAACTCCAATACTTCCTCTTTACTCCCAATAGGCTCGGCTTAGCTATGGTATAGCTAAGTATGGCTCTGATACCAAACTGACGCAGCAGATATTACACTTGACCTCGAAATGAAGATTTCGTGTCAAAAAAATCGATGAAATGATACAATGATGAATTGATGGATTGATGATACCCAAGATAAAATGCCCAAATCCGTTGATCTCACGAGATACAGGATTCTAGCTATCTCCAACACGTTGATCGCGCACGATACCGTGTTAAAAGATCTACGATTCTTCGACGTTGATCTCGCGCACGAGATTCCATGAATCAGCTTCAAGTCCGTTGATTCGAGCGCACTCGAATATCCGAAGATGGAAGATGAAGGAGATCACACTCACCTTCAACAAAGTGGCACAAAGCACACAAACAAATTTTATTCAAAAAATCAACTTTTTTTTGAATGATACAACTCACCCGCTATTTATAGGATTTTACAACACCCAGCATTCACGACTCAACAGTCATTACAACATACAATAGGTGCTTGCGACCTACGACTCAACACAGGTTGTTAAAGACCTAACAGACAAATGACCTACGACTCAACTACACACGACTTACAACACAACAAAAGTTACAACATTACAACATACGCGACTTAAGAAAATATAACATCTTCAGGCGACTTAGCGACATAAGCATCAAGCGGCATAAGGAAATCATCTTAACGCGATCTAAACTTCAGCGACTTAACATGAGCGACTTAAAAAGAAGCGGCATAAGGTAGGCACCTTAACTCGCTAGGTCGCTTGAACGACTTAAAGCATAACTCGTTATCCCGGGGTAATGCTTCAACCTCCCTTTGTATCTCGTTACGCCGTAGCTTGCTAGGTCGCTGGCTTTGATTTCTTGAGGAGTTAACTCGTTATGCCTTAGTTCGCTAGGTCGTGGGTGACTTAAGCCTAGCTCGGTAGGTCGTTGGTGGCATAAGGTAGGCGACCTAAGGCTTAAGGCATGGTGCGCTCCATCACTAACTGTATTAATTATGTAATAATTTGATTAATACTTGGTTAAAAATGTTAGTATGTATTTATGTGGAAAAAGTAACGAAATTCATAAACCGGAATTAAAGCGGAATTTCCGAAATATCCGAAACGGAACCAAAACTTCTATAATTACATATCACCTAAACGAAAATAGAAAACGAAATTTTAAAGCTTGCTCTTTGTATATATGTATGTATGTGTGTGTGTGCGCGTGTATGTGTGTGTATATATATATATATATGTATATGTATATATATTGATGCAAATTTGACACCTAAAACTTTGCATGCATTGTTAACATATATATAACAATTGTGGTAGTGCACACAGATGGGAGTTTCCTTGTTCTGCTATTCTACCATAGCCGATGATTCAAATACTATGTTATATATGCTTCCCAAACTTTCAACTAATATTGACGTCATTAGAGAAAATACAATAGGGTATGAAGTTTACAAAATTTGATTAGCTTGCTAACTCATAAAATAGGAGTTTTGGCTGGTTTAATTACAAAAACATCATTTTTAGTACTTTTTATTACAAGACACAATAGTGTTTTAAGTTCATGTTTGGATAGAGCAAAGTCAAATTATTTTTTTGAAACAATGATTACAAAGTTGGGCTAAAGCTCATAAATAAATAGGTCAGGCCAGAGGCCAGCTAGGGTTTTATACCTGAATGTTACCGCCTTACTTTTACACATAATCACTAAGAAACTCTAGCCGCAACACTTAATCATTCGAAAGAAAGAAAAGGGCGACACCTTTTCTTCTTCGTCTCGCTTCTAGAAATTGATAGATTCTTGTTCTCTTCCTTTTGATATTTTCTCTATTAGTCTCTACTGCCATCTAAGGAGGCTTCCAGTACTTCGCTTCTCCATTATTGTTAGCATCCCACCCCTCTATGTCTGATTTGCTTCTGAGATTGCTAGATCCATCATCATTTGCTATGAATTGAGCTGTCTTGTTATAAAGCTTGCTGCTTTCTCCCTTCTCCCACATAGATAAGTGATAAGTTTGACCATTGAGCTTGTTAATGTAGTGGCAATCTCCGATTATATGAATATTGAAATCTGACTGTTTTGTTCTGTTTTGATCTAGTGGTTGCGACTGCTTAACCGGTGCCTTGTAGGAAGTGCGGTAGCTCCTGCCAAAATCAGGTAAATCAAAACTTGTATTATTATCATGTCTCTTATTATCCACTGCATTATAAATAACTAATTTATGTTTACTTCCCTTGAAGGAGAAACTCTTGGTTTTGGTAATGGAATGGCCGCCTCTTGCATTGGTGCTAGTGGGGTTGTTGTCTTCCCTCCCCAGAATTCTATTAGACCAGTGATTGTTATTGAATTGGAAAGACCCTCCATGGGAAATATCAGAATTGAATTTCTCGCCCTGTAAGTATGATTCAACTCTTTCCTCATAATTATCCATATCTTGGTTAGCAGAATTGAGAATTTGAGATGATGATTTTTTCTTAATAGCTTTCCGATTTAGAATTTGAAAATCTACTTCTACGAGTTTCCATGTCTGAATGATTTCAGTTTCCTTTTTGGAGTGCAACCTAGCATCCTTTCCTTCCATATATGAAATATGACAGTTGTTAACATTATGCGTGCTTTGTTCAACTCTTTTGATTTGATTTTGTATCTTTGTTGGAAATGTTGGATATTGGTTTTGATAATTTGCATTGGAATTTTTTGGCTGATATCGCGCTTGATTTTTTCAATGAACCATATATATCTTGAATAATTGCAATCGAAGAATAAATGCTCTATTGTTTCATTTTCTGTTTTGCATAAGAGACATTTGATTTTCCTGTTTTTACTCCATTTACTGCATCTATCCTTGGTTGGCAATCTATTTAGCAAAGCAAAATAGGCACAATGTGCCATTTTTGGGCAATTTGCCCTGTTCCAAATAGTTTCCTGCCAATCCGCTTCTGCTTCAGAACCTTTGATGTATTCCCATATATTTTTAAAAGAGAATTTGCCTTTGGTTGAAAATTTCCATTTCCAGCAATCTTTGAAAATACTTGAATCAATTTCAATGCTTTCAATGGCTTTTTTGAATATAAAAGTTGTTGGATGAAGATTTGTATTCCATCTGTGAATTTGAATGATGCTATCAACTTTTAAATTAGTTCCCCCAAATTGCAATAAGTTGAACCATCCTAATAAGCTTACTAAAGATTTGCCTTTGATCCGTGGATCAAACCAAAGGCTAGTATTTTTCCCATCTTTGAAATTCCTTTCAAGTAATTTGATACCAATGCTTCTGCTCTTTAAAATTCTTTTCCAAGAGTGAGAATGATGATTTTCAATTAGCATAATCCAGAAATTTTTATTTTTGACATACTTATTTTTCATCCATTTTGACCATAATGAACTGCCCTCCACAAACCTCCAAAACAGCTTGAGATTACAAGCTTCATTTAAATCCTTAATGTTTCTTAATACCAATCCACCTGCCATTTTTGATTTACAAACTATGTCCCAAGAAACTTTATGTATTTTCCCTCTCCAAATATTGAAATTAGCACACATTTTTTCTATTTTGTGTATAGCTGATTCTGGAATGTTTTGAGTCTGAATCCAATACATTATGATAGCCGTGATGACAGTGTGTGTGAGCTCGAGTCTTCCAGCAATGGATAATAGTTTGCTAGACCAGCTTTCTAATTTGCCTTGAATGATGTCAAATAACCTTGAGCAATCTTTGTCGGTAATCTGTTTTATACTAAGAGGAAGACCCAAGTATTTAACAGGCAAATGTCCTTCTTGAATTTTTAAAATCTGAAGAATTTCCCCCCTTTTGACACAAATATTGTTAAAATAAGCCTTACTCTTACTTTCATTAATTTGCAGACCTACATAATCATTCAAGTATTTAAAAGTTTTTGCAACAAATAATAGCAAATCATCAGCATATAATAAATGGGTAATACTAGGCTTATTTCTGTTTACTGGTTTAAGATTACCATTAATTTGCTCTAATTCCATTTGCAAAGATAAAAATTCCATAGCAATTGTACACAAATAAAAGGAGAGAGGATCAACTTTTTTAATTCCCCTATTACTTTTAATAAACCCACAAGTTGATCCATTAATTAAGATAGAAAAAATGGCAGTGTCAATGCATTCTTTAACTAAATTGCAAAATTTCTCATGAAAACCCATTTGTCTCATCATATGAATAATAAAATATCTATTGATCTTATCAAATGCTTTATGTATATCAATTTTAATGAAAACTTTAATTTTACAGCCCTTGTTAAAATTTCTGATCACTTCATGAGACAAAAGAGTATTTTCAAAAATAAATCTGCCTGGTATGAATGCACATTAATTTTTTGAAATCAAATATTTGAAAAAAAATTAATTCTATTACTCAAGATATTAGCTATAATTTTATAAATAAAATTACAACAGGCAATAGGCCTGTAATCCCCTAATCCAATAGGAGTTTTAACCTTTGGGACTAAGGTGACAAAAGTGTGATTCAAACTTTTCAGCAGCTTACCAGTTGAAAAAAATTCATTAACAGCTTCATCTATCTTTATTTTAATATCCTTCCAATGTGTTTTATAAAATTTTGCACCAAACCCATCACGGCCTGGACTTGTATCTATATTAGATCCAAAAACAATTTTTTTTTATATCATCAAAGAGAATTTCTTTACTATTTTCATTAAGCAAAAATTTTATTTCAATACTTGGGAAATCCCTTTTGTACGAATCAATATTGTAAAGGTCAGAAAAGTATGTTATAGCACTATGCTCTATTTGAGAGACATCATTTGAAACAGCCCCAATTTTATCTAGCAGTTTTCCTATGTCATTGATATTTTTCCTGTTAGACATCTTGGCATAGAAAAACTTGCTAGATTCATCCCCATTAGTAAGTCAGTCTATCTTGGCTTTCTGTCTCATGTTGATTGCTTGCACATGTAAACATTTACTTAATTTATCTTGATTTTGCAAAAATTGATTAACAAGAGATTTATCTAAGCTATCAAAATCAATAATGTTTTGGAGAGACTCACACTCTTTTCGAATATGTTTAATATCTTCTCTGTTTCTATATTTATTCCATATTTTCTTTTGTATTCTATAAAATGTTGCTAAAATTGTACTGGGCAGAGCCTTGATTAGAAGATACTATACTGATTTTTACTGTTTCCATATAATTTTTTTCAAAAGTCCACCCATTAACAAATCTGAATGGGATGTTTTTCCTAGAATTATTTTTCCTTGAAAGAACAATTTGAATTGGCATATGATCACTAGTAGCTTGGGGGAGAGTTATATTTGGAAATCAGAAAAATAGTTTTCAAACATTTGGTTAATTAAAACCCTATCTAGTTTACAATGAATATCTCTAAATTCTCCAAATTTCCAAGTACCATTAAAATGGGTTCAATTAGGCTTGTTTATAGATAGAAATTGTTAAGAAATTCCAATTTTCTAAAGGAAATTGGAATTCCTCCCCTCTTTTCAAATGAATGTAGAACAATATTGAAATTCCCCATTATAATCCAAGACTTTCTCATGTTTTTATTTAAAATTTCAAGATTATTCCAAAGCAAAGTTCTCTCTTTTCCACTATTTGAAGCATAAACAAAAGTAATTTCTAATTGTAAACCACCTTTATTTATGTATTTACAGTGAATAAATTGAAAATTTAAGAAATGATGACTTAAATTCCAAATTTTTCGATCCCACATAACCACAACCTACCATTACCCCCCATAATATTGTTATTAACTATACCCCAATCTTTAAATCTGCTAACATGAAAATTTTCAATTTTTATATCATTAAGTTTATGCTCAAGAATACTAATAATATTAGGCCTATTTGTAAGAATTAAATTAGATAAACCTAATTTTCTTTCAGGAGAGTTTAACCCTCTAGCATTCCAAGCAATTATTGACATTATATATCAAAGACTAATAAAAATGAAATAATATAGAGAATATGATAAGAATATCACAGCTATTATATAGAGAGACTGGGGTTAAACTCCTCCAGATTCTCTTTGTCCCTCCTCTCTTCCAAATACTCAGAACTTCTGAGTCCTTTTCTTTTAAGA
Organism: Allium fistulosum; assembly: GCA_030737815.1. Classification (NCBI taxonomy): domain Eukaryota; kingdom Viridiplantae; phylum Streptophyta; class Magnoliopsida; order Asparagales; family Amaryllidaceae; genus Allium; species Allium fistulosum. The sequence continues at coordinate 247,069,064 of CM060902.1, forward strand.
GATTTTCTGTCTTTTACTTTAAGATGATCAAACCATTTTGAATTTTTCATAATGTATTTTTCTTGAAACTCATCTTGCTCCTGATTATCCTCATTGCTTTGAGATAATATTTCATGCATATTTTTTGTTCTGCTCCTTTTCCTTTCTTTTCTTTTTTTCTTTGCTGGAGAAAAGAATTTTGGTACAAGTTTTATAGATTTTTGAACAAGATCCTCTGAGAAAATTTGCTGAGAAAGATTTAATCCAGTAATACGATTGCTGAATTCTTTCGTAACAACAACATTTGCATTTGCTTCATCTGTATTTATGCTTACTTCCATATTTTCATCATTTATCTCATTATCTTCTCCAAGAGGGGAGTGCTTTGATTGAGCACCAGGAACCTTTTGAGGTTGTTGCATTGTTAATGTTGTTTCATTGTCATTCTTTTGCACTTGATTCTTATTCTCAACTGTATTCTCCAGCATATCAAAATCTGATACAGCCTGCTTTTGGGTATTTTCTAGTTGCTCGACTACTTCAAGATTTTTCACACCTGTATTCAAGTCTTTTGCACTTTCCTTGTTTCTCATATTTTCAAAAAATTTAATTTTCCCTCAAAAAGAGTTGATCTCTAATTCAGTAGTATTTGCCTCATTTTACCCAGCATTTTGATTAAAATTGAAAACTGCACTATTGTTTGTTTCTTGATTTTGCACCAAGACTTAATCGTTTTCTTTATCGCCCAAAATATCTTTCGGTTTTTCTTTCCAAACCTTCTTTGTCGAGCAGATTTGAGTAGAATGCCCGAAGCATGCACATATCATATATTTTGGTGGAATCCACTCATATTCAATTTTTTGAAGAATATTTTCACCATCATGCATTGTAATATAAGCTTCATCAGGAAGTTCTGCATTTGTATTTATTTAAACAAAAATTCTTGCATAGCTTAATCTTGTTTCTTTCGCCATTGGGTCATCTAATTTTAGAGGAACATCCACAACACTTGCAATAGCCCCAAATGCCTCTCTGTCCTACAGTTTTAGACTTAATTCTGGAAGGTGAATCCATATAGGAATAGTAGTTAACAAATCTCTGTCAAAAGCTATTTTATTACTCCATTTTTTCAAGATAATCAACTTTCCATTAATAAAGTATGGCCCTCCATTAATTGTTTTCCACAATCACTTTCAACAGCAAATCTAATTACAAAAAACCATTATCTTGTGAAAATTTCAAAGTTACCGGTAGGATTCCATGTGCTTTGCACAAATGCTTTAAAATGATGATAAAAAGGCCTATTTCCAAAGGCATAAGCTATCACCGAACAACTCCACTTGGAATCCGTTCTCCTGCTAACTCCCTACTTCATTATGACCATTTTCTTGTTGTTAATGGTTATAGGTGCTTGATACTCCAGATCAAAATTATGGTTGAAGCCTCCATTTCTGATCATATCTGCCCAAGAAGACACCCTATGTGGGAAAGATCCATTACTATTCTGAATAGGATTCTGATTTGCCGCTGCGCCATTTGGTTCCTGAACATTTTGAATTATGACCGCAGATCTGAATGTAATCTGAGATCTCTATTTCAAATTTTAATTGTTGTTTCTTGAATTTCTTGCATCTCTGAATCCATTGTAGTTGATCTGATTTTGATTATTGGTGAAATTTTTGGCAAGATTTGATTGGTAATGGATCTTCAACCTATTCTGGCAGCTCCTAATAGTTTGTAACCCCTCATTGTCGATATTAGGTGGCACCCCCTTTGGGGTAGAAGAAGAAGAAGGGATGAGTGGAGGAGGTTCGGGGTTGATAGAAAAGTTGGCCTTTAATTTCTGACTAAAGCCGTCTGCCATTGCTATTTTTTTTACTACATAGAATGTAACGACCCGATATTTTGTGCCAATCGCATCCGCACATGTCGGACTTGAATTGCTCAAAATATCAGATTGTTAATTTAAATTTGGCAAACTCGGCCTATACAGTAAATAAATCAATCACAGAATCACAGATATAGAGTATTACAACAATAAGCAACATAATAGATAAATAGTAGTTCATGAAGCTACTATAAAAACAACATAGTTTGAAATAAAATACAACAGAATATATCGAATACAATGTAGTCTCGAATACAAACAGATGAAAAATCTTAACAAAACCACTGGATAGCTGAAAGCTTAATAGATACAGATGGATCTCCAAGTGAAGTTCCAACTCCAAAGGTGAGTCTCAAATGATGTAACCCTCGGTCTGACCCGAGCGTAAAGCAAAACACAAACACTCTAGTCAGGATTAACATTCTTAATTAATAAATTCAACTCAAGTGAAATGTCAACTGAAATACAAGTAACTTAAAGGATAGTTGGGATTTCCATCCTCTAAGGATCCGTGGAACTATCTACTATGTAGTAATATACGCTATTATAATATACCTATAGTAAATTAAAGGTACTAAAATAGCATTAAGGCGTTACCCATATCCTCCTTAATACATTATTATATATTCCCATAGTCTATACAGTACCGTAATTCCTCCATAAACTGGAGGGCTATCAGAGGGCACTCCATAGGTATGGTACAAACCAAACTCGTAGAAGGTGCGATAGGACATGCGACACGGCACTCGAGGCAATGCCAGGGTAGATATACCGTTTGCAGATCCGAACTAGTGGTAACGCATAGCAGCTACTACCGCCTACCTCGTGACACACTCCCAAATCAAAGGGAACACCCAATCACATCACAAAAGCAATAGAATGGTATCGAAGAAATGTGTCCGATAGGAGGAGTGACCTCACTTGGCCCAGTGTAGCTCCTGTTTTAGCCGCATCAAGCTGACTCACGAGAGTCAGGGCTACGTAAATACCATATATAGAATCGCCACCAAACCATCCTACTTCATTCTGGAATCTCCACCACGTACACAGGTGTTAAAGTGGTTTTCGGTATTGGCAGAGAGTATGACAATATCTGATCCCGGTCTCTTTAACAACGAAACGTTATTATAACACCGTGGTCATTTCATTTCAAACAGTTCATAATTCATATCAAAATATCATATCATTTCAAACCATATCAATTTGGTATCATTATGCACTTTAAATCATATTCATTTCCAAAATCGTAACACTTTCAAAATTATAACACCTTCGAAATCATAACAATTTTGAAATCATAACATTTGGAAATCATAACCCTTAGGAAATCATAGCACATTTGAAATCATAACACTTTCCACCTAAGTAGTTTAGATGTTGAAAATAGTACATATATTAAAATACTTTATAAATTAAAATAGTTTATATATATAATAATAAATGAAAATAGTTTGTATATATAATAAATTATTTTATATAATAAAATTAGTTTCCTCCAATTTCGCAAATCGATTTAAATCATCTTAAATTCCAAAAATTCAATTGAAATCAATTCTAGTTTAACCATTTCAATTTAAAGTTCAAAGATTCAAGTTTAAATATTCAAACATTTACAATATAAATTTCATTTATATTTCAACATTTAACTTTAAATTTTTCCAAATTGGAAATTATTCCTTTAACCATTTTTATAACAATTTATTTAAATCCCAATTTATATATTTAAATCAATATTAAATATTCAATCTCAATTTTTTCAAATTTGAGAATAATCATTTAATCACTTTTTACCAAATCAAGTTATAAACCAAGTTATAATCATATCTTTTCAAATCTCAAAACCAATGAGTTTAAATCAATTCTTTCTTAAATCCAACCATTACCAATTTAAATCCCAAGTCAACATTTATTTATCTTTCCAACCTTTATTATTAAAGTTATAAATCTATTTTAAAATATTAATATAAATTTTAAATAAATATTTTAAAACATATTATATACTAATTAAATTAAATTTTATTAAATTAGATCTTATTATATATATTTTAAGAAAATAAAATTGTAAGAAAAATCTTAAAATTTATAATTTCAAAACTAACTTATAAATTTAAAATTCCAAATCATATAATTTTTAAATTCTATAATTTAGACATATATAAAAAATAACATTTATATATATTATATTTTAAAAATCAATATTTATTTAAACCCATATATCTCCTTTCAAAACCTTGGAAATCATTTTCAAAATATATATAGACCAACGGTGTCTGTATATAATTTTCTATCCTATGGTCAAGTGATACAGACATTTATCATTTCAATCCGCAATTTAAATATCTACGGGTATATATCATTTCAACCCGCAATCCCAAATTCAATTCAATGAAAATCGCATGGGTTTATCATTTCAACCCATAACAATTTTCCCTTACTCTACAAAATCGTTCGGGTATGTATCATTTCAACCCATAGGGAATTCTATACTAACAGGGAACTTGCAGAGTGAGAACATATATGATAATAATGTAATATATTAACAACAGGCGTATATCATCAATGATAAATAAAATAAAATATAAACAACAAGATATGGTGTCATATATCACAGGTGAACAGTTACAGATAATAGCACATCATATTTAAAAAAAAAATAACTAGCAATTTAAATTTAACAGCAGATTTCAATTGTCGTTCCAAGTGCAATCAATTCTACTAAATATAAGGATGTTGATCGTGAGTGATTTCTCACCTTTCGAGGCTAGAGAAGACAGGACAACACACGGGATAAATCACGAATTCGACAATCGATCGATCCAAACAATGAATCTCAAAACGAAGTAAGCTGATACAGATTTGACAGGCGAAGCTGATAGATAGAAATCAATGAGAACAAATCAAATCAACTTGATATAACAAAATATAAATTGTTATTATTATTATTAAAATCAATATTTAATTTCAAAACACTATTAATAAAATAAATATATATTATTTCAAATCCTTACATTTTAAACACATTTTTAATTTAAACCTTAATTTATCTCTGAAAACCAAACTCTTATATATTTATATTTATATATAGGCAAATCTATGGACTAGCATATACACTTACATACATACTATAATTAAAATCAAAATTATAAAACCCAGACTCAACAAGTATAACCATTCGTAGTACACACTTATATTTTATAAAACAAATTTAAAAATCAACATTTTTATAAAACAAATATATGTGCAGGCTAATAATGTATATATATGCAGATCACAAAACAAAACAAAATAGGTGAACAAGTTAAACAAAAATGTATGCAGACTAACATATATATAAACTTATACCTATATAATAAAACAAAAGGAACCAAAATATATCCATACTTAACAACACAAATGCAGACAGTATTATTAACAGAATATATATAACCGGATAAACATAACATATATATAAAAACTTGAAATATATATATAATATAAAACGTACATATCATATAATATATAGGGAACTAACCTCAAGTATACCAATCTGTAAAACCTAATATGTAAACAACATATTATTGTATATAATACAAATACATGTAATAACAACTTAGATAACCCATTAATTTATATCTTAAATTATAATAATGCTCTCTGTACAAAGCATGCATCCCAACACTCAGATCAAAACATATATATATACACACACACACACACACACACACACACACATATATATATATATAAAGTAAAACTATATAACCATTACATATTAACAGTATAAATATAATACTCCTGTATATAACTAATATATAAATCAACTTATATTATTATTATTATAACATACATAAAACTGGCATATTATTATATGACTTACACTATATACCTGTAATATATATAAAACTTAGTATATATATAAAGACATATGCGCATATATATACTTGTACTTTTATAAACTTACACATATAATTTTTTTAAAACAAAACCCATTCATAACTACATATATATATATATACTCACATATATTAGATATTATACACACACACACACACACACGTACCCAGCTGTAGATTATATATACAACTAGCATATATATTTTAAAACATATAAACATTATAATCAGTATAACATATATACAACATACGTATATAAACTGTATAACATATATGCCTTTAAACTTATATAAACTAACATGTAACTTTAAATATAACTAACATGTAACTTTAAATATAACTAACAAAGCATATATACTAACATTTATAAGATATGAATATATACATATGAACTCAACAGACAAATAAAACATATACATATTATAACTTTTCTTTAAAACAGTACTTAAACCTCAAACTATAATTTACACTATAAATAAACCTTTAAACTGTATACCGATTAGTAAAACTAATGTGTGAACAAGATATTATTTCATATAATACTAATACATATATAAACAACTTATATAAACTTTTATATATATATAAACTAACCTATATAAGCTGGCATCGGCAGAAGAAGTCAAACGGAATGGTGAGTGATGTGCTAGCAGCGGCTGGTTGATGGGGAAGAGTAGAAGCCGAGAGCGAGAGAGGTGGGGAGAGCATGGTGATCTCGGCCATGGCCACAAGTGGGGACGTGGAGGCCTGGGGTTGTGTCGAAAGTGATTCTCGGAGGTGAGGCGTTGAAGGCTGGAAGCAATGGTGGCGGCTACGGTGGTGTACGGCGGCAGAAGAGGAGCATGAGGCGGAGGAGTTTCGGCTGTTAGGGTGAGTGTGGCGCGCGGAGGAAGTAATAAGAATGATAGATGGGAGGCCAGCCGAGAACGAAAATGGGAAGTGGAAGCAATGTTATAAATTATAACATTCAGAAGTATAGTAAAATGAAGGCAGAAAAATGAACCAGAAATTTAATTGATACCATGAGAAATGGAAAAGTCAGAAGTTGAATGGTTGGAAATAATAATGGCTAAAGGCTGTTGGTTTATTCACGGTGGGCAACGAATGCTCACCGGAAATCCAAAAGCCAAATTTGCGGAATCGATATGGAAATTGTTCCGTAGATTTCACCGTCTCCCGGATTCCGATACACACAAACGAATATACTACGGAGATCAGCACGACGAGACGATCAAAACGGTATACAGATATCAGTGGTATGACCATCCTATCAAAAGTCGCTATCGGTACCGAAAATGCTACTAAAACGCCGTAAATAAGATAAACGGAGCAATGGCAGTTCAAATTTGATGAAACAGAAGATGACGTCTCATTCAGAAGATGATTTACAAATTTATTATATAAAAATATTCAGGTTTGGAAAACATTTTATTATCATCAAGTATTAACTAATTTGAATTTAAATAAAATTACACGATAAACTTCCATATCATTTGATGAAAATTTGTCATTTGCTATGTTTATATAGACGTATTTCAAATATCAAAGTTTTATTTCCAAATTTTATTATTCAAAATTTCACAAAAATTCATTTAATTACGTTAATAAAATCATTAAAATTTATGGGCAGTTACACAGAAGTATTCAAAGTCAAAATATTAAAAAATAGGAAAACAAAATACAGGCAATATCAACAATACATGGCAACATCTGTATATTTACTGCTGCAATCATATTATAATACACTCGAAATTATGTTACGTGTATGGAAATAAAGTGTACTTAAAATTACAACACATAATTCCTAGTTCCTCTTGAGATTTTCAAATGCACAAATATTTATTTAAGGAACATACATGAGCAATTTGCATTTAATTACTTCAGTTTAGGAAATTCAACTCAACCAAGCATTGTTTTTAGTAAAATATGAATAATAATTTCTTTGTATATTTTTGTTATGGTACATAATTTGTTATTACAGCTAAATTCAATGCACTGATCAAGATGCTATTTAGTTTTGCTCCTGGATTAAGTTAATTGGTTCGATTAATGATTCTAAAATAAAAATGAATTCATAGTAACATTGGGCAGTCTATTCATAAATATAACAAAAGAAAATGCCAGAATCATTAATATGAAATGAAGGAAAATTGGTAGGTAGGTGCAATATGTTGGAGCAAACGGTAGTTAGATATGTCCAAAGGTGATTAATTCGAATGAGAGAGTTGCTGTGTATAAGAGGGCACTCGACAGTACTGAATGTTTTAACTTGTGCAGCCCATTAAATTCAAGATAATTCTTACAAACTATAATTAAAACTAGCAGTACATTACATCCATATTTGCATCTTTTATTGCATATGAAATTGATGCACGGTTTTTCCTTTTGCTACATTTATGTTCCAATCCTATAGTTCATGTGTTAGCCTGTTTTCTTTTTTAGATTTTTTCTTTGAAAGTTGGTAAAAAATAGGGCCCAAGCCCGTAAAGTAAATAAGCAGATATACCCGATAGGGTAATAATACCCAATACAAAAAAAAAACTAGACAAACCCTAACAATCCAAGGGAAAAACAACGCCTCCACTTTACAATCCCACCACGAACAAAAATGGCGGAACACAAAAATTATTTCCACCTAAAATCTCGAAATAGATTACTGGAGCTAGAAAATAAAGCTTAAGGTGGCTTCCATGTCTTCGTAGCGAAGTGCTGTAGACCTTGTAGTTTTAAATTGGAGCAAAAATCACTTTGAAAAGTGGTTTTTGATTCAGCTACCTTTAACATGGTCGCTTTGCTGGTCGTAGCTTCATCAGACCCTAGATCTAGAAGATCTTTGATATATACTTGTAGATCTGGAGTATTGGCGACCAAAGTAGATTAAGGCTCGTGTAAATCTGAAACAACTTCAGTTGAAGCTTCACGATTTAGAGCTTTGAAAGATAGATCTGTTTGAGTCTCTTTCGTAGCTTCAGTAGTATAAGTTTGAAAGTTGCTGCTATGAACAATTTTAGCTGGAATCCCTGGTTCCTTCATCTTACTACTCTCGCCTCTTTTGCATATAGATAAGTGATAGACTTGATTGTTAATATTGCTTTTGTAATGACTAAATCCTAATCTTTGGTTTTGATAGCCAATTGCAGCATCCTTTCATGATCGCGTAAACTGTCGTAAGCACAGTAGCTCCTATTCAAAATAAGTAGAGAAATAGTATGATTAGAGTTAGTAATATTGTAATTAACTTTTTTATTTTTGATGAAATCCTTGTTACTTCCCTTGCAGATATCATTCATGAGATGAGTGTTATATAGGCCACCGTCAGTAGCGCTGCAAGTACTATCTCTATGAATCCCGTCAGATAAGTGATTGTTGTTATGTACGAGTTTGCTCTCTGATTGGTTGGCTCTTAATCTTTTGTCGATGTTTGTGGGTTGCGAATTATCTTTATGCTCGAGCTCATAGTTGAAAGAGCGGTAGCTCCTATTCAAATCGGGTAAGCAAAACAACTTGTTAGTATCATTATTAGTAATTGTATCTGAATTATTAATATTTAGTTTCTGTTTTCTTCCCTTGCAGGAATTTTTCCTGGTTTGGGCTATGGAGCGGCCGCCATCAGCTTTAGCTTGGTAGAAATTGATGTCTTGATAACCGAATGGATCATTAATCCTACTGCAGTTACTAATTTGGATGGAATTCTCACAAGAGAATTTTCCTTTTTGTAAGTATTCTTCAACCCTTTTTTCATAATTTTTCGAATCACATATGTTTTGCCCTTGCATACTGTGGTTGAATGATTAAAAGATTTTGGAAGAAAGCTATTGTATTCTAATTCAATGGCTTTCCATAATTGAGTACTATTTGTTAAATGTTTTGATGAAACATATTGTTTCTCTCTTTCCATAAGAAATATACTGTAGTGGCTAAAACAACACATACTTTATCAAATTCTTTTTCTTTCCCTTGAAAGCTGTTTGAATTTGCTGAATACTATCTCTGATATTTTGTAGCACTAACCTTTGATTGAGATTTAATTTGCTTTTAGCTATAAACCAAATGTGTCTTGAATATGGGCAATCAAAGAAAAGATGATCAATATTTCAGCTTCTTTCTTACACTAGAGACAGTTGATGTTTCTTTTGTTTTTGCTCAATTTTGCACATCTGTCCCTTGTTGGCAAACAATTTAAAATAGCAAAATAAGTGCAGTGAGCCATTTTTGGACAATTTGCTGTATTCCAAATTGCTTTAAACCAATCCACTTCCATTTCCTCACCTTTAATATAATCCCAAGTGTTTTTAAAAGAGAATTTTACTTTTATAGATAATTTCCAAATCCATTTGTCTTCTTAAAGGCTTAGTGCAACAACCCGCATATTTATCAATTTATATTTAAATATTTTATTTAAATATTTTATCGTTAGTCGGATGTTAGTCTGAAAAGCTACTTTTTGCATACGGTCAGATTAGGACTCGAGACCACCTCCATTGAGTTCAAAATGACGTTTGCGATCTTTTTGAGTGTAAACTTCGATATGTTTGGAGATAGTGAAATTTTCGTCACTTTTTCCCGCCTTTGACTTTTGTTGGACTGCACCTTCTAACTCAGCCCCCAACCCACCTCCTCTTCCTCACTTTATCAAACACTCCAAGCTTCATAAAAAATGGTGGTGGGAAGTGGAAATTAAAACTCCAAACTCAAATTCTATTAAAAAGCCAACATTCAACTCCAAATTCAAGAAGAAGATAGTGGATTCAAGCTTTGGAGTGCTTCTCCTTGCTTTCAATCTCCATCTTCATCCATTTTAGTGAAAATGTGAGATTTTTAATCTCACATCTTGCCTATAGTTGTCGTTGGGCTGTTGGGAATGATCCCCTATTGCATTTATATGAATATCTGCATTTGGTTTGGGTTGAATGGGCGAAAAGCCCCAATTTTCAGTGTTTTGGTGATTTTATGGCACTAGGTTGCTCTGGAGTGTTAGCTCGCAGGCCTTAGGTCGTTTCCGACCTACTATCACTCGCCTGCAGTTAGGTCGTAGGTCGCTGCACCACCCTTAAGTCGCGAACCCCTTTTGGTCGCCTGACCTTGTTCATGTTAGGTCGCTTTCGACCTTATTCCACTTGGCAGCATTAGGTCGAAGCAACTCTAGGTCGTCTCCGACCTTATATCACCCGGCTTGTTTGAGTTAGGTCGCGCCACTTTTAAGTCGCGTCGCTTTTAGGTCGCGAGTTCCTTAAGTCGCTCGCCTCTTGACCCTTTTAGGTCGCTCGGCATTCGATACCACTAGGTCGTTCGACCTGTATCTTGTTAGGTCGTTGTACCTTGCTTAGGTCGTTGGTCCTTACTACCTTTAGGTCGCACCCACTTAGGTCGTAGGTCGCTCTGCACTTAGGCCAAAGGTCGCCCTGCTTCTTTTACCTCGCTAGGTCGTTTGACTTATTTACTTTTAGGTCGTTCGACAATTAGGTCGTTTGAGAGTCTTTAGGTCGCGAGTCCCTTAGGTCGCTCGTCCCTGTTTTGCCGTTCCACTGTTTAGCTCGGCAATGAGTTAGGTCGCTCACGAGTTAACCCTTAGATCGCTTGGCATTGTGCCGTTAGGTCGCTCGACACTGTAAATCCTTAGGTCGCTCGGAACTTTGGCGTTAGGTCGTTAGACCTAGTTTTCTACTAGGTCGCTTGACCCCTTCGACTCTTTGGTCGTATCCGTTAGATCGTTCGACCTATTTGACTTAAAGTTTTTGCACTTTAATTCGACCATGTTAGGTCGCAAGTATATTCCTACTTGATGGTTTTGGGATTGATTTCTTTGGACTTTGCTCACGTCTTCGAACGTGAATTTATGTGATTCGATTTGTTTCAACAATCGCTTTATGACTTGTCACTCTAAAGATATGATGGTTTCAATACTAGTAGTAAATATCAAAACTCTTTCATCAAAGCGATTTCAACACTATTTTAAATATCAAAAGTTTGTTTCCTCAAACCGATTTCCATATAAGCCTTTACTTCACTCGAATGAGAAATCGACTTAAATGACATAGTAAAACGAGTGGTATGAAACGCTTGCGTTCACTTCGTCGGTTAGCTCTTAGACTTGTTCGATTGAACCCTTTTTGTGACAATTTCCTAGCGAAGATCTACAGTTTGTTCGTAAATATTTAAGTTAAGCTAGTGGTTATGGGACATGAAGCTAAACTCATATATTTACTGGCTTAGTGTAATTGACACTTCCTTATGATCATGACGATCATTTTTGTGATTTCGACTAGCAATTGAGCGATGTCTCTTTGTCTGCGAGGGAGACTAGACCGCGCTTTTGTGATGTTTCGCCATCACATATATGGGGTAGCACCCCATGGTCTTCCGGCCATTTCTGTGTGGAAATTTAATGGATAGCTTCCATGAGATAGCTTCTCGTTCATGTGTTTACGCGTAGGTGAGTTTTCATGCTCCCGTTCATGTGTTAGGCCTCCCCCTTTTTATGTGTTTTCTGCATTTCTTGTGATGATTTCTGGAATTTGTGCTTCACCAATTTTCCTGATTTTCATTGATATGATATCAGTTTTTGTGCATTGGTGAATTTATGTGATATTGACTTGTTATGAATACAAGTTTAGGGTATGATACCCTATTTTATCTTTGAGAAGATTCTTGTGATATTGATTAATCTTTTGTTGATTATCATTTACATACTTATAGTAGTATTCCATTATGGTTGTTACATGTTCATGTCATGTCTTTTACTTTATACTATATCATCTGATATTTATAGCTAGACTGATCCGTTTATTATTTTCTTATAAATAATACTCGGGTCAGACCGAGTTGTTACAGGTGCTTCTGCTTGACTTCTCTTCAGGATTACTATGACTTTTGGCTAACTAATTAGATTAGTAGTTTTTGATTGTACACATTTGAGATATAGACTCATTGATGTATTCTTTTGTATAGCACATGTTGCTATTCCTTTTGTATTATTGTGGATCTTTCTGACCACTACTCTGATGTACACTTTCATGTGTTATATATTTATTCATATCTTCTTCCGCCTTTGTGATATGGATGTCTGTGACTGATTTATGTTATGATTATTTCTATGTTTGTTTCCGAAGATTATATATAGCCACCGTGTGATAGCTTTGTGTTTGTATCGGTATGTCGGATTTCCTCCTTAAAAGATGTGCATTCTATTCTATCTGACATGCCGGTGCTCGCACAAAGAAGTTACATGGATGGTCGCTCCTCCACAGCCTTATTCTCCGTGCTAATTGACAGCACTACATCGAAGTGTTCTTGGTTAGCGTGGGTATAGAGGTGGGGCGTCACAGCTTGGTATCAGAGCCAAACTTCGGAACAATGTAGAATAACTTAACAAGGATCGTCGTCCTAAGTCCACCTTAGGAGTTGTGTTTCAGGATTTAGTTCGAGTCTTCGAACCGATTCGTCCTGTTTTCTTCATGATTCCTTGTTTCATCTATCAAGATTGCTTGATATTCATTTGGTGAATAACCTTTTTCTTCTTCTCTCTTTCTTAAAGAAGAGAATGTCTAGACCAGGTCGTCCCAGAGCTGGACCATCTACTGTCCCTCCCCAGGATGGAGTTTTTATGACCGCTCAACAGCTTCTTGATTTAGTAAAGAATGCTCAAGCGGCTGGTCCTAATCAGGAACCTACTCATCCTAAGTCTGGATTTGCACGTTTGTGCAACGATTATACCAACTTAGGTGGGAAACCATTCAAAGGTTCCGAAACTATTATCGAGGTCCAGGCTTGTTTAAGAACATGCGATAGAATCTTTTCTCACATGAATCTTGTCGAACTTCACCGTGTTCAGGTGGCCTCCAGTATGCTCCAAGAGAGAGCATTGGATTGGTACGAACTTCTTATTTCTGAGATTAATGAAGCGGATCTCACCTGGGAGCAATTCCGGGAACGCTTCGAATTAAAATTCGTACCAAAAGCAGAGAAAGTGACATTGGCTCGTCGTTTCATAGACCTTGTTCAAGGTGCATCCTCTGTGACAGATTATGTCGCATCCTTCGAGTCACTGTCCAAATATGGGGTTGAATACATCAACACCCCATTGAAGAAGAACCAGAGGTTCGTCTATGGCTTAAACAAGAATCTCAAGAAGCCGTTGCTTCTAAAATTAGAAGTTTCTTTCGATCAACTCATTGATATCGCTCTTCGCCTTGAAGAGGCAGATAAGGACAGTGATGTTGAAGTGGTGGCTGCTAAACCAAACTTCAACAACAAGAAAAGGCCTAACAAGTTCAAAGGTCCTTATCCCAACAAAAAGGGTAAGCAAGCAACTCTTGCTGCAAAGACATTTTCCCCCAGTGATCAGAAATTCTTCAACTGTGGTGCTAAGGGCCATTTTTCGAACAAGTGTTCAAAGCCCCGCTCTTGCCGCTATTGTAAAAGTCCAGATCATTTTATGCACCAATGCCCTAAGCTTCAAGAGAAGGAGGGAAAGTTAAACGTTGCTCAAGCCCCTGGCAACACATCTCGCGGTCAAGGTATGTCTCATTCTGTCCTTGATGGCATTATATTATTTCATGATCAACCTATTAGAGTTCTCTTTGATACGGGTGCATCCCATTCTTTTATATCAAAGGAACTTGTCGATACTTTTTCTTTAAGTGTTGTTGCTTTAATGACTTCTTTAAGAATTGCGAATCCAGTTGGTGGATCCGCAACTGTTAGTCTGCTTTGTAAAGATGTCGAGATTATTTTGTGTGATTTTTCTTTCCTAGCCAATTTGCATGTCATGCGTTACTTAGGCTTTGGAATGATTTTGGGTATGGATTGGCTTACTCATTATGAAGCTCATATCCTATTTCCTGAGTGGACTATTTATCTCCGACATCCGCAATCTGTTAACCAGATTTCTATTATTCTTAAAGATTCGGATTCCGCTTTGGTTGCATCTTTATATTCTTTAAATCCTCGTGATGATGATAATGATGACGAGGAGGATGTCATTTCTCTTATTCGCGTCGTTCGTGAATTTTCCGACATCTTTGAGCCCGTTTTAGGATTACCACCTAAATGAGCAATCGAGTTCAAAATTAATCTTATGCCTGGAGCTCAACCTATTACCCGTCCTCCTTATCGCATGTCCAATAAGGAGAATGAAGAGATGTGCAAACAATTATCCGAGTTAGAGACGAAGCAACTTATTCGCTCTAGTTCCTCGCCTTGGGGAGCTTCAGCTATTTTCGTAAGTAAGTCTAATGGTACACTTAGGCTTTGCGTCGACTGCCGCAAGCTTAATGATCTTACTATAAAAAATAAGTATCCTTTACCTCGGATCGATGATCTATTCGATCATCTTAGTGGTGCTAGAGTCTTTTCACAATTGGACTTGGCTACCGGTTTCCATCAGCTTCGTATTGCAGAGGATAGCATTCCTTTGACTTCGTTCCGTATGCGTTATGGATCTTATGAATGGCTAGTTATGCCATTTGGTTTGACGAATGCTCCGGCTTATTTCGTTGACCTCATGAATCGAGTTTTCAAAGATTTCCTCGATCGGTTTGTTCTCATCTTTATTGATGATATTCTTGTGTATTCTAAAACCGAAGATGAACATGAAAAGCATCTTCAGATTGTATTGGAAACTCTTAGGAGCAATCAATTAAAAGAAATTTTTTCTAAATGCCATTTTTGGCAATCTAGTGTGAAGTTTCTCGGTCATATTATTTCCGAATCCGGAATATCAGTGGATCCTTCAAAGATTGAAGCGATTCAAAATTGGAAGAGACCGGAGAGCGTGACTGAAATCCGTAGCTTTCTCGGATTGGTAGGTTATTACCGCCGTTTTATAAAAGACTTTTCTAAGATTGCCGTGCCTCTTACTGGCTTAACAAAGAAAGGTGTTAAATATATTTGGTCGGACAAATGTGAAACTTCTTTTCAGAAATTAAAAGAACTCCTTTCTGATGCTCCTGTTCTTGTGATTCCCGAAGGGAATCAAGATTTTGTTGTCTATACCGATGCTAGTCGCGTTGGTTTGGGAGCCGTTTTTATGCAAAAAGAACGTGTTATTGCTTATGCTTCTAGGCAATTGAAGCCGGCTGAGACTAGATATGCCACACATGATTTAGAACTCGCAGCTATCGTCTTCGCCCTTCGAATTTGGCGACACTATCTTTTGGGAGAGAAATTTATACTTTATACTGATCATAAGTCTTTGAAATATTTGTTCTCTCAAAAGGAACTTAATTTGCGTCAACAGCGTTAGCTCGAATTCCTTGGTTCATATGATCTTGATATTCTTTACACTCCCGGAAAGGGAAATCGAGTTGCCGATGCACTTAGTCGCAAGCAACAAGCGGTTGTTTCCATGATGATATCTGAATGGAGGGATCTCGAGGTTTTATCTACTTGTGAAATTCGAGATCGTGTCTCTGATTTATGTTCATCTTTTGTCTTATGTAGCCTTGAGTCTCGTCCTTCTCTCTTAGACCGCATTCTTGAAGCTCAAAAGCTAGATCCTGAATTGGCTTTGCTTGGCCAAAATCTTAAGGATAAAACCAATATTGAAGGTTTGAAAGACTTTGATATCGATTCTCGTGGCGGCATTCGAAAATTTGGTAGACTTATCGTACCAAATATTAGTGATCTTCGTAAAGATATTCTTGAAGATTCACATCGTTCCAAATATTCCATTCATCCCGGTAGCAGTAAAATGTACGCTCATATGAAGCGACTTTATTATTGGGAGGGAATGAAATCTGATGTCGCTAGCTTTGTTAAGTGTTGCATGACTTGCCAACTTATTAAGGCTGAACATCAAAGGCCTGGTGGGTTATTGCAACCATTGGAAATTCCAGTTTGGAAGTGGGATCAAATTTTCATGGATTTTATTGATGGCCTTCCCCGTTCTCGTTCGGGTCATAATAGTTTATGGGTGATTGTTGATAGACTTACTAAATCTGCCCATTTTATTCCAGTTCGGTCGAACCGAACCGTTCCTCTCCTGGCCAAACTTTTTATCAAAGAAATTGTTAAACTTCATGGAGTTCCCTCTTCCATTGTTAGTGATCGTGATCCATTGTTTACTAGTGGATTTTGGAAGAGTCTTCAAAAAGCTTTAGGAACGAAGCTTAATTTTAGCACCGCTTATCACCCCAGTCCGATGGACAAACTGAGCGTGTGAATCAAACTCTTGAAGATCTTCTTCGTGCATGTGTTCTTGACTTTGGTGGAAGTTGGGAAGATCATATTTCACTTGTTGAATTTTCCTATAATAACAGCTTCCAATCTAGTTTTGGTATGGCTCCTTTCGAGGCACTCTACGGAAGGCCATGCCGATCTCCTTCTTGTTGGCTTGAGACTGGTGAGAAGATGGTTTTAGGTCCAGATTTTATTCGGGATGCCACAGAGAAGATTGATCTTATTCGACATAGGATGAAAGAAGCCCAGAGTAGACAAAAATCCTATGCCGATAACCGAAGAAGGAAATTAGAATTTTCTATTGGTGATCTCGTATTTATTCGTGTTTCACCTATGAAGGGTGTTGTACGTTTCAGTCGATCGGGAAAGTTAGCGCCTCGATATATTGGGCCATTTCCTATCACTGAACGTATTGGTTCCATGGCTTATCGCCTTTCATTACCGGCTCAGTTTTCTGCCATGCATGACGTGTTTCACGTTTCTCAATTACGGAAGTGCCTTCGGGATTCTGATTCGATGCTTGAGCCCGGTGTTGTGGAAGAGATTGAATTTTCACCTAATTTAACTTATGAGCAGCATCCTGTTCGAATTATTGCTTCGGAGATCAAACGTCTTCAAAATAAAGATGTTCCGCTTGTTAAAGTTCAATGGTCCTCAAATCCTAAGGATTGCTCTTGGGAAACTAGAGAATTCATCGAGCGTACACATCCAGGATTACTTTCTCATGCTCTTTGAGGTAAACTTCTTAATTCCAATTTCTTTTGTGTTAATATGCTTTTATGGTTGTTACTTTTCATTTCCACCGTATATATTGCGAGGACGCAATTTCTTTAAGGAGGGGAGTCTGTAACAACCCGCATATTTATCGATTTATATTTAAATATTTTATTTAAATATTTTATCGTTAGTCGGATGTTAGTCCAAAAAGCTACTTTTTGCATACGGTCAGATTAGGACTCGAGACCACCTCCATTGAGTTCAAAATGACGTTTGCGATCTTTTTGAGTGTAAACTTCGATATGTTTGGAGATAGTGAAATTTTCGTCACTTTTTCCCGCCTTTGACTTTGGTTGGACTGCACCTTCTAACTCAGCCCCCAAC
This sequence comes from Allium fistulosum, assembly GCA_030737815.1. Classification (NCBI taxonomy): domain Eukaryota; kingdom Viridiplantae; phylum Streptophyta; class Magnoliopsida; order Asparagales; family Amaryllidaceae; genus Allium; species Allium fistulosum. The sequence goes on from CM060902.1 coordinate 247,087,082, forward strand.
CCACCTCCTCTTCCTCACTTTATCAAACACTCCAAGCTTCATAAAAAATGGTGGTGGGAAGTGGAAATTAAAACTCCAAACTCAAATTCTATTGCAAAGCCAACATTCAACTCCAAATTCAAGAAGAAGATAGTGGATTCAAGCTTTGGATTGCTTCTCCTTGCTTTCAATCTCCATCTTCATCCATTTTAGTGAAAAGATGAGATTTTTAATCTCACATCTTGCCTATAGTTGTCATTGGGCTGTTGGGAATGATCCCCTATTGCATTTATATGAATATCTGCATTTGGTTTGGGTTGAATGGGCGAAAAGCCCCAATTTTCAGTGTTTTTGGTGATTTTCTGGCACTAGGTCGCTCTGGAGTGTTAGCTCGCTGGCCTTAGGTCGTTTCCGACCTACTATCACTCGCCTGCAGTTAGGTCGTAGGTCGCTGCACCACCCTTAAGTCGCAAACCCCTTTAGGCCGCCTGACCTTGTTCATGTTAGGTCGCTTTCGACCTTATTCCACTTGGCAGCACTAAGTCGAAGCAACTCTAGGTCCTTAGGTCGTCTCCGACATTATATCGCCCGGCTTGTTTGAGTTAGGTCGTGCCACTTTTAAGTCGCGTCGCTTTTAGGTCACAAGTTCCTTAAGTCGCTCGCCTCTTGACCCTTTTAGGTCGCTCGACATTTGATACCACTAGGTCGTTCGACCTGTATCTTGTTAGGTCGCTGTACCTTGCTTAGGTCGTTGGTCCTTACTACCTTTAGGTCGCGCCCACTTAGGTCGTACGTCGCTTTGCACTTAAGTCGTAGGTCGCCCTGCTTCTTTTACCTCGCTAGTTCGTTTGACTTATTTACTTTTAGGTCGTTCGACAATTAGGTCGTTCGAGAGTCTTTAGGTCGCGAGTCCCTTAGGTCGCTCGTCCCTGTTTTGCCGTTCCACTGTTTAGCTCGGCAATGAGTTAGGTCGCTCACGAGTTAACCCTTAGATTGCTTGGCATTGTGCCGTTAGGTCGCTCGACACTGTAAATCCTTAGGTCGCTCGGAACTTTGCCGTTAGGTCGTTAGACCTTGTTTTCTACTAGTTCGCTTGACCCCTTCGACTCCTTGGTCGTATCCATTAGGTCGTTCGACCTATTTGACTTAAAGTTTTTGCACTTTAATTCGACCACGTTAGGTCGTAAGTATATTCCTACTTGATGGTTTTGTGATTGATTTCTTTGGACTTTGCTCACGTCTTCGAACGTGAATTTATGTGATTCGATTTGTTTCAACAATCGCTTTATGACTTGTCACTCTAAAGATATGAAGGTTTCAATACTAGTAGTAAATATCAAAACTCTTTCATCAAAGCGATTTCAACACTATTTTAAATATCAAAAGTTTGTTTCCTCAAACCGATTTCCATATAAGCCTTTACTTCACTCGAATGAGAAATCGACTTAAATGACATAGTAAAACGAGTGGTATGAAACGCTTGCGTTCACTTCGTCGGTTAGCTCTTAGACTTGTTCGATTGAACCCTTTTTGTGACAATTTCCTAGCGAAGATCTACAGTTTGTTCGTAAATATTTAAGTTAAGCTAGTGGTTATGGGACATGAAGCTAAACTCATATATTTACTGGCTTAATGTAATTGACACTTCCTTACGATCATGACGATCATTTTTGTGATTTCGACTAGCGATTGAGCGATGTCTCTTTGTCTGCGAGGGAGACTAGACCCCGCTTTTGTGATGTTTCGCCATCACATATATGGGGTAGCACCCCATGGTCTTCGGGCCATTTCTATGTGGAAATTTAATGGATAGCTTCCATGAGATAGCTTCTCGTTCATGTGTTTACGCGTAGGTGAGTTTTCATGCTCCCGTTCATGTGTTAGGCCTCCCCCTTTTTATGTGTTTTCTGGATTTCTTGTGATGATTTCTGGAATTTGTGCTTCACCAATTTTCATGGTTTTCATTGATATGATATCAGTTTTTGTGCATTGGTGAATTTATGTGTTATTGACTTGTTATGAATATAAGTTTAGGGTATGATACCCTATTTTATCTTTGAGAAGATTCTTGTGATATTGATTAATCTTTTGTTGATTATCATTTACATACTTATAGTAGTATGCCGTTATGGTTGTTACATGTTCATGTCATGTCTTTTACTTTATACTATATCATTTGATATTTATAGCTAGACTGATCCGTTTATTATTTTCTTATAAATAATACTCGGGTCAGACCGAGATGTTACAGGTGCTTCTGCTTGACTTCTCTTCAGGATTACTCTTACTTTTGGCAAACTACTTAGATTAGTAGTTTTTGATTGTACACATTTGAGATATAGACTCATTGATGTATTCTTTTGTATAGCACATGTTGCTATTCCTTTTGTATTATTGTGGATCTTTCTGACCACTACTCTGATGTACACTTTCATGTGTTATATATTTATTCATATCTTCTTCCGCCTTTGTGATATGGATGTCTGTGACTGATTTATGTTATGATTATTTCTATGTTTGTTTCCGAAGATTATATATAGCCACCGTGTGATAGCTTTGTGTTTGTATCGGTATGTCGGATTTCCTCCTTAAAATATGTGCATTCTATTCTATCTGACATGTCGGTGCTCGCACAAAGAAGTTACATGGATAGTCGCTCCTCCACAGCCTTATTCTCCGTGCTAATTGACAGCACTACATCGAAGTGTTCTTGGTTAGCGTGGGTATAGAGGTGGGGCGTCACACTTAGGTCTATTTCTATTTTGCTTATTGTAGAATTGAATATAGATGATGTTGGCTGCAGTTGAGTTTTCCAGAGTGAATTTTGAATGATGCTTTCCACTTTTGCATTTGCTCCTCCAAATTGATAAAGATTGCTCCAGCCAAGCAAATTTATCAAAGATTTTCCATTTATCCATGGATCAAACCAAAGACTAGTTTGTTTGCCTTCTTTGAATTTTCCTTCTAATAATTTTGTGCCTATTTCTCTGCAATTTAAAATGATTTTTCAAGTATGAGAGTGATGGTTTTCCATTGGCATGGTCCAAAAGTTCTTATTTTTGACATATTTGGCATTCATCCATTTTTCTCGGAGAGAGTTGCCTTCAATGAATTTCCAAAATAATTTGTAATTGCAAGCCTCATTCAAATCTTTAAGATTTCTTATGCCTAAGCCTCCAGCCTTCTTGGTTTTTGTGATTGTATTCTAAGAAATTTTATGATATTTTCCACTCTAAACGAAATTTGCACATAATTTTTCTATTTTTTCAATTGTATTGATTGTAATATTATGTGATTGCATCCAATACATGACTATTGCTGTGATGACCGTGTGGGTGAGTTCAACTCTTCCTGCAATTGATAATAGCTTGCTAGACCAGTTGTAAAATTTACTTTGAATGATATCATGTAGCTTAGCACAGTTCTTATCCTTGATTTAGCTGCAACTGAGAGGAAGCCCTAAGTATTTGATTGGAAACTCACTTTGTTGAAACTTTAATACACTAAGAATCTCCTTCATATCATTGCATGATTTGCCGAAATAAACCTTGCTCTTACTCTTACTTATTTGAAGTCCTGCATAATCTTTGAGGTTATCAAATATTTTTTTAATATTTCAGCATTCTAAACATCTGCTTTCAAAAAATTAATAAGTCATCAGCATAGAGAAGATGAGTAATACAAGGAATAATTGAATTAATTGGTTTTAAATTTTTATTCAATTGTTCCTTATCCATATGCAATATAAGATATTCCATAGCTAAAGTGAAAAAGTAAGGAGATAAAGGGTCTTCTTGCCTTATTCCCCTATTACGTTTTATGAACCCACAGGGGGAACCATTTATAAGGATGGAATATGTCACATAATGATGCATTTTTTAACTAGGTTGCAAAAAATTTCATTGAAGCCTAGTTGTCCCATCATAAAAATAATGAAGTTCCTATTAATTTTGTCAAATGCTTTATGTAAATCAATTTTTATATACATTTTTATATTTCCAGCCTGATTGAAATTTTTTAATAATTCATGGGCCAAAATGTATTCTCAGCAATAAATCTGCCAGGGATAAAAGCACTTTGGTTTTCTGAAATTAAATATTTTAGAAATGCTTTAATTCTGTTGCTTAAAATAGTAGCAATAATTTTATAAAAGAAATTACAACAGGCAATAGGCTTGAAATCTCCAAGGCAGATAGGAACTTTACTTTTTGGCACTAAAGTAATAAAAGTGTGATTAATATTTTTCAAAAGGCTACCAGAGGAAAAAAATTCATTAATTGCCTGAAATATAATGCTTTTTAACTCCATCCAATGAGTTTTGTAAAATTTAGCCTCAAAACCATCTGGTCTAGGGCATTTGTCATCCTTGGTAGTATAAATAATTTTTTTAATTTCATCTAGACATATTGGAGCAAGTAAGATTTCTTCACTAGTATCATGCAATAAGTATTTAGGAGTAATGTTGGGAAACTTACCTAGGCTTCCATCAGAGTTATACAAATCAGAAAAATAATTGATAGCTTCCTTTTCTAACTGAGAAGCTTCATTAATGATAATCCCATTGTCATTAAGTAATTTTCCTATGTCATTACAGTATTTCCTACCAGACATCTTGGCATAGAAAGATTTACTTGGAAAATCTTCACTAGCAAGCCAGTCTACTTTGGCTTTCTGTCTTAAGTTAGCAGCTTCAATATGTAATGAATTGGCTAGCTTTTTTTGCATATGAAAAAACTCATTTATTTGAATAGGGTCTAAGCTATCTAGGTCAATGTTATCTTGCAATATCATACAATCCTCCCTGATTTGATTGATTTCATTGTTATTTCTGTTTTTGTTCCAAATTTTCAAATTTGCCTTAGTTTGTTGTAAAAGACTTCTAAACTTGAATTGGGCAGAACCAGAAATTGAAGTTTGAAAACTGTTTTTAGCAACCATTCTGTAATCCTTATTATAAACCCAACCATTTTTAAATCTAAAAGGAAAGTTTCTTTTAATAATATTATCATGAGACAATATAAGTTATAATGGGGTATGATCACTAGTTGCTTAGGGTAAAGTATAACACCTAAAATTAGGAAATTTAAAAAAAAAATATTGATTAACCAAAATTCTGTCCAATTTACAATTAATATTTCTGAACTCTCATGATTTCCAGATTATTATTCGGAACTTCAGTGTTTACAGTTTTAGAGATTGCAACATGTTTTGCCTGATCATTCTTTTCTTGAATTAAAGGATCTTCTACGTTTCTTGAATCCTCTGTAACTGGTTTTCTTGAAACTGCATTGAGATTTGAATTTTCTTTCCAAACTAGCTTTAGTGAGCAAGCTTCAGTGAGATGACCATAGCAAGCACATTTCATACATCTCGGTGGAATCCATTCATATTCAATTTTCTATGTAATACTTTCACCATCATGCATAGTGATGTAGGCGATTTTTGGTAAAACTTCATTGGCTTTGATTTCTACTAGAATTCTTGCATAGTTGAACCTAGTTTCATTGGTCGTAGCCTCATCTAGTTTTATTGGAATACCTATAACACTGGCTATTGCTGCAAATGCTTCTTTATCCATAATATGAGATTGAGTTCTGGTAATCTTATCTAAATTGAGTAAGTAGATAATAGATCTCGATCATCATTTTCTTGTCCCAATTTCTAAAAATAATAAGTTTGTGATTAATAAAATATGGAACTCCATGAATAGCCTTATTACAGTCAGAATCAATAGAGAATTTGATGATAAAAAAACCGTTGTTTCTTGTATAGATCTCGAATTTGTCGTCTTCCATGTTACAAGAACAAAATCCCTGAAATGATGATAATAGGGCCTTGATCTAAACACATAAGCAACAATAGAATTACTCCATTTATCCTCAGTTCTTCGACCGATCTCTTCTTTAACAACAACAATTATTTTGTCACTTATTTTCATCAGTGTAGAGTATCTCAGATCTACAATTGAGTCCAGCCCTCCTTTTCTAACCAGATTTGCCCAAGAAGATGATGGTTTTGTTATGTTGTTTGTTTCATTAGAGAGTTCTTGAGGCATTGAGATCCGGTCTGTTACTAAGCAGCTGTTGATTATTTCTCTGGTTATATCTCTGCCCTTTAGGCCCAGATCATGCCGGAATGTAGGTTGCAGGGATATGGGTTTGCCTCTGGGGTTTCTTCGAGGAATGCTTGCAGTGGTTTCTGACCAATTGAAAACCATCATTTTCTTGATCTGGAGGTTTATCTTTATGATTTGAGAAAGAAAGTATACGAGGAGATGTCGGAAAATCAAGGAGGGAGGATGAAGAGCCCCTTGAATTCTGATCAGGATTTTCACAAAAGCTTAGATTGTTTTTTATGTTCATGACAGGTAAGACTTTTTTTCTCTATTTTTTTGAAATGGTACTTAGATACAACATATCACAAATCACACATGTCAATAAATGTTCGAATCACGCTACGCAAGTTCCGAAGTTGTGGCCTCTTGCACCAAAGTCGAAGCACTTAACCACTGGGACGATGGTGCTTGTCATTTTTTCTCTATTATTATTATTATTGGTTATTGGTTATTTTTTAAAATTTGGTTTTTTCTTCTTTTTTAGATTTACTTCGAGGACTATGACAATATAACTTCAAGCTTTTGTAATATTTCCGAAGAATATAAAAAAAGCTGAACGTACAATTAAAATTTGATCTTCATAGTAGGAGAAAGGTAATAAAGACTTACAAGGTTGCGTATTTCTTTGTATTCAGTAAATAAAAGCAAGGAATTATGGCATGGTTTCTCCGAGAAATCGTACTGACAATTGATGTTTACAACGACAATTGATAATAGCCACTACACTTATAGACATGGTCCATAGCCCGTTTCTTTCTATTTTAATCCATTCAAATCTCGACACTACCTTATCTTTCTTCATTAGCATTCTTATTTATCGCACATTAGCGTTCTTATTTATCACACATTCTGGGTAACTCTAATAGGGTATGATCAGGTTTATGATTTTGTAACTTTATTACTCTTTTAAGAACAGTAGTGGCTTTCTCTAAAAAAATGTTAGATGAATGAGGAGATAAATCAATTAACTTAGACGCGACAGTGTTCGCTACACTATATAACTTTAATGGATTGAGGTTAATAGTGAGATACTAGGTATTAGTTTATTACTTTGAATAATCTGTGAGAATTTACTTGGAGTGACTAGTTTATGATGGGTAATTTCTTATAAGAAACCCTAACTTCAGAATGTTCAAGTTCAATGTAGATGCTCAAAAGGCGTTACAATTTTGGTTTATTTCCTACGTAGATAGTAAAGACAACATGGATGGTTGATAGCAAGAGTAGACATGATCCAATAGCTTATATAGGGTTGCTTGGAACAGCTTTGTAGTGCTTCAAGTCATAGAAGTAACTGGTAACTCCAATGACCTCAGTTTATGCAGTGACATCTTGTACACATGTACCATTCTGATTTGATTTCATGGATAAAATCTATTCTTGGTCCATTCATCTCAAAGAGCTGATGTAATATAGTAATTGGTTCTTAAGATTTATTTTACCTTTTTTTATACTAAGATAATAGCATTGTAAATTTGATAACTTTTGTATTAAAATTGTAATATTTTGGAGATTCTTATCATTGATGTTATGCATTTGAACGTGCTTGGAATGAGTGAGCTTCGTATAATAACCTAGTTTGGATCGAGATTTGTATAGTGATCTCGTTTTGACCGAGCGTGCTTTGTGAACATACCACATCATATTTGAACGTGTTTTAAGAAAAGTAAATACATTCTCGTAATGAATTTGAAGGTGGGAAAAAGTGGGATATAACTATTATTTTTAACTGAACAGGACGTGAAAGGAGGAAAACAAAGGGAGAATAGAACCAGCCAACAAATCAAATCAAGTCGTTTCGTAAATACAATAAAACTAGTGTATAATTCGTGCATTGCACATGGTATATTGTAGAAAAATAATGTTATAAATATTTTTGAAGAATAGTATTTATTATGCAATATATATTCAATTTGTTATGATAAATCCGTTATAAATCGAACTTACTGTATTTCTATATGGATAATTTTTTATCAGATTTATGTATTTTCTATTTGAATATAAATTAAATTATTTTTGTTGATAAAAATGAGTTACATACTAATTTATTATTTTTTAGAATACTATAGTTTTTATGTAAATAAATGAAAATAAGTATTCTTATTTAATTTTGAAACTAACACTTTTATAGAATTTTATAAATAAAAATTTATGTACATAGATTTTGAAATTGACTTAAGATTTTGATACGTTTAACTAAAGGATAAATGATGTATAGATTGAATTTCAAATATCACTCGAGAATTGACGAAAATACCTAAAATGGAAGTGTAATGCTATTGCATCAATATATTTTTATGCATTTAAAGTTCTTCCACCACATATTTATCAAAAATAAATATATGATACTAACATAGTGATAAATAAAATATTTATCTAATTATTAAAGGAAATATTAATTGAAAATAAGACCTGAAATGTTACAAATCACATTGTCGTTTTAATTATGCAAAAAATGACTTTTAATCCATTGTTTCATAGGTTAGTAATTTTAATTTCTAATAAAAAGCTTTATATTTTTTTTTAACATTTACCTCTAAAAGTTGATAAAATAAAGTAGAAAAATATTTCTAACCAAAGTATGATATGATTTTTGTCACAAAAATAAATTTTATTGATGGCAAAAAATTCACTTAACATATAAATTTTGCAAAGTACAAAATGCTATGCTTGTAATGATGTACCAATTTTAGAAAGAAAGAATTGCGTATATATTTGTTTGTAATGAAATACCAACTTTAAAAAGAAAGAATTGTGTTAATATTTATCTATTTTAAAATACTAAATTTAGAAACAAAGAAATTTTATGAACTTGAATGTAGAATAATATATGAGAATCAATGATGATTTTTTATATAATTGAAAATTTATATCATACGGACTTGAATGAAAAAATAGTTTTACCATTTTATCAATAGGGATGTGATATACACATTGAATTGTCATTTTTTATGATTTATTATATCAATTAATAATTATTTTTAATTGGATTTATTTAAGAAAGATTTAAATTTAGGATCGCTTAATAAATTTAAATATACGAACTTGAATGTAAAACAATATTAAAAAAACTTAGAAGAAATCCGTAAATAATTGTAAAATTTATTTAGTGTTTGCATTAAATGTAAAATGATATGGGAGAAAATTAGTAAAACATTGTAATTTTATACAATTGTGAAATTTTAAAATCACATGAACTTGAATGAAAAATTAGTATTACCATCTTTGTCAATATTATAAATATAATACACACATTGACGTGCCATTTTTTAAAAGAATTTATTAGATCAACTAACAGATATTTGTTAGTTGTATTCATTTAAAAAGTTTAAATTAAAGATCACCTAATTATTTTTAACATAAGGACTTAAATGTGAAATAATAAAAGAAAACCCGGAAGAATTTGTAAATAATTGTACAAAATTATTAAATGTTGGTATTTAAATGTAAAATGATAGGTGAGAGGACCAACAGAAACGTTGTAGTAATTATAACAATGATAAATAAAATGATTTGAATATTAAATATCTGGAGAGAATTAAGGAGGAGGGAGAAAATCCCTAAAATTAACAAGAAGATAAGAAATTTTCTGCTTCACTGTTGTTTACTAGATGAGAAGACCATGGTGATCTCGTTATCAAACCAATCTAATAATCTTGTCTTCTCTTCCCTATGTTATTTTTTACTATTCTTAACATACAATCACAGCTTCAACTTATAGTCAATAGTTGATTTACTAACTCACGTATCTCTGATAATTTCGTTATTGACTAAGATTTCAGTCAAGTGGAAATATAATTTCTTATTATCATTGACGGTGATGAACAATTTATTTTAAAATAAATAAATGATGTCAACAGTTTTGTTGTGTTATTTTCATGCCAATTAATCCATAAATGTAGGTTTTCCACGTCATTTGCTAGTATTTTTCTACGTTTGGCCTTTAAAATTCCACACTTCAAGCACAAAATAACAGAATTATGATTCTCTGTCCACAGTGTACATGTCCCATATGCCCAATATAATCCAAATCATCATTTGTAAAGATAATTATTCGATAGGGTACACCAACACCAAGTTGGTGTAAAAATGACCTCCAAGTTATCCTGCAGCATAGAGATTAAATAAAATAATGTTTGTGTAGGCATATCAAACTCTATATATACCAACACTCTCCTTAGTGATTATGCAACAATGGCCTTTAAAACAAACGGAAATACATGTTTGGCTTTGTTTCTAATCTTCATAGCTTTGGCTTCCCAGACCAAAGCATCAAGAGAAATAAACAAATTAAGCTCAATATCTGAGAAGTTTGAGGCATGGATCTCTGAATATGGACGGGTTTACGCTAAGAAGGCAGAGATGGACCACCGTTTTAGCATACTCAAAAGGAACGTGGAGTTCATAGAATCATTTAACGCAGGTCATAATCACAAATTCAAACTAGGTGCAAACCAGTTTGCAGATCTTACCAATGATGAATATAACAAGGCTTGTAGCGGGTATCATCCACCATTAATGACTTCGGTAGAATCAAAAGGATTCATGCATGAAAATGTAAGTGATGTGCCTTCAAGCATTGATTGGAGAACAAAGGGCGCAGTCACTACTGTCAAACATCAAGGACATTGTAGTAAGAATTACAAATATGCTACATGATTTTATAATACGATATGTCAATATTTGTTGTTAACTTATCGTTACATGCATGCATCAAAATAGGATCTTGCTGGGCATTTTCTGCAGTGGCAGCAGTAGAAAGCATCATTAAGATTAGAACCGAAGAACTAGTCTCTCTTTCAGAACAAGAGCTCATAGATTGCGACACTGGCGGTGGAAACAAAGGTTGCAGTGGGGGCGATATGTCTAAAGCTTTCGAATTCATTGTTAAGAATGAGGGTTTGACACCTGAAACTAACTACATGTACAAAGGGAAGAATTCAAAAACTTGCAATTCTAGAAACTCGTTTTTTCATCCAAGCACAATAAGTGGATTTGAACATGTGCCTTCTAATGATGAAGCGGCCTTACTAGAAGTCGTGGCTCGTCAACCTGTTTCGGTTGCCATTGATTCTAGAAGCCATGCTTTTCAGTTATACTCCAGTGGAGTGTTCACAGGTACTTTCTGAAAATTTTGTCAAAATTGTCATTTGATATGTCTAAAAATATCTCTTTTCTTTTACGTTTAGGCCCTTGTGGTACTGATATAAACCATGGTGTAACAATCGTGGGTTACGGGACTGAAGAAGATGGGACTAAGTACTGGCTAGTCAAGAACTCATGGGGCTCATCATGGGGTGAAAATGGTTACATAAAGATATAGAGAGATGTCGGTGACAAAGAAGGGCTATGTGGTATTGCTATGCAAGCTTCCTACCCTACCGCTTGATTAATAAGAGCGATGTTTCTCTAGCAATGCATGCATGGTTTGCTTTCCTATTCTACACCTTCTATCAGCTAAGTTGCTATTGCGAAATGAAAGATATTTGATGAAGTAAAAAGTTTTTATTTATCAGATACAAAAGTTATTACAAAACAGAATATAGACAGAGCAATATTTATATGTTACAAAATGCAGTATTGGGCTTTAGCCCACAATCCGGGTTGCATTTGAGAAATGATTCCAGCCGTTGAGCTGAGAGGTTGTGATCTTGAGATGGGGCCTTGTGTGGATAAGTAGAAGCATAAAACACACTTCTGACCCGATTGCCATGATATCTTAATTCCCCCTTTCAATTGCGGCTAGGGTTTCTTTTCTTCCTCTTGCTTCTGATGCAACACTTCTGTACTCAGATTCAGTGCTAGAACGTGAAATGGTTGGTTGCTTTTTGGCACACCATGAGATGGGGTTTCCACCTAAGAAGATGCAGTGTCCGGTTGTAGATCTCCGGTCGTCGCAGTCTGAGGCCCAGTCGGCATCAGAAAATCATTGAATAGATAATTTTCTTCTCTTGTTTATCTTGATGCCTTGATTTGATGTACCTTTGAGATATCTGAGTATTCATTTTACTGCTTTCCAGTGTAAGTCTAGTGGTCTCTGCATAAATTGACAAACTTTATTTACGGCAAAAGATATATCAGGTCTAGTTACAGTTACATATTGTAGAGCACCTACTATGCTCCTATATTGCTTTATGTTATCAATTTGTTCTCCTTTATATTTAGACAAGTGTAAGTTATTTGTCATTGGTCTAGGCATTGACTTAGCTTCATGCATTTTTGCTCTACTTAATATTTCAGAGACATATTTCTGTTGACTTAAGATAAGTCCCTTGTCAGCAGTAGTGATGACTTCTATACCTATGAAATAATGTAGCTTGCCTAAGTCTTTAATGGAGAAAGTTTTGTCTAACATGTTGATAACATATTTTATTTCTTCTTTATCATTGCCTGTAACTATAAAGTCATCCACATATACAAGTATGTAAGTGATATACCTTTCGTTAATTTTTGTGTAAATAGAGTTGTCAGACTTGCATACCTGATATCCCATAGAAATTAAAGTAGCTTTTATTTTTTCATACCATACTCTGGGGGCTTGCTTGAGACCATATATAGCTTTGTGAAGTTTGCAAACAAAGTTCTTTTTGTCATTTTGAATGTAACCTTGGGGTTGCTGCATGTAGACTTCCTCTTGTAACTCTCCATTTAGGAAAGCATTATTTACATCAAGCTGCCTTATATCCCATTCATAGTGTAAAGCTATAGTTAGAATAATTCTGATAGTGGCTGGTTTAACCACTGGTGAAAAAGTTTCTGAAAAGTCAAATCCATACGGCTGAGAGTATCCTTTGGCTACAAGTCTAGCTTGTATTTGACCTTTTTACCTTTTGGTAGTGTTTTCAACCTGTATGTCCATCTGTTGCCTATTATGTTCTTATTTGTTGGTGCTGGAACTAAGCTCCATGTTTTGTTTTTGATTAATGCACTGTATTCTTCATCCATGGCTTCTCTCCATTTGTTGTTTTTAGCAGCTTCATCATAGTTGCTTGGTTCATTGTAATTTATGTTGGCAGCGTAGATTTTTGGTTTGAATATCCCATGTTTTGATCTTGTAATCATAGGATGTCCCTCTTGTGCAGGTGATGTGTCACTACTATCTGGAAGTGAGCTGTTGTCTTGATCATTATTCTGATCTTCAGACTCACAACCTTCAGACTCATTGTTATATGAGTTTATTTCGTCATTCTGACCTGGCCCTTCAATGGGCACTGTGTGTTGGAGGTTTGATGTTGAATTCTCACTATTTTCAGCACTTTTGGATTCTTCTTTTCCCCATACAGGTATGGGTGGTAGAAATTTCTTGGCACTGTAAATCTTTTGGGTAGTTTTTATGTCTTTACTAGTGAAGGGAAACACACTTTCATTAAATGCAACATGCCTTGATACAATTATTTTCCCTTCACTTGTAAGACATTTATATCCTATTTGGCTAGTGGCATATCCAAGAAAAGTACAGGGTAATGATCTAAAACTTAACTTATGTTGATTATATAGTCTAGTGCATGGATAGCATAAGCATCCAAAAGTTTTGAGGAATGAATAATCTGGTTTTGTATTATACAATATTTCTAATGGTGTTTTGTTCATCAAAACTTTTGTAGGCATTCTATTTATGAGAAACACAGCAGTTGTAAATGCATCTGGCCATAATTTTAAAGGCATTGATGCATGTGCCAGTAGTGATAGACCAGTATCAACTATGTGCCTATGTTTTCTTTCAACAATGCCATTTTGCTCTGATGTGTGTGGGAAGGTAATTCTATGATTTATGCCTTTTTCATAAAAGAATTCTTTTAGAGTTTTAAACTCAGACCCACCATCTGTTTGTATGGTTTTAAGTTTCTGATTTGTTAGATTTTTAGCTTGCCTTATAAAATGAATCACTGCATTCTTTGCATCAGATTTTGACTTGAGTAATAGAATCCAAGTATATCTAGAGAAAGAATCAACAAAAGAGATGTAGTAATTCATTCCATAATCAGAATTATTGGGTGCAGGTCCCCATAGGTCAACTGCAACCATTTCTAAGGGTTTGTTGTACTTTGTTAATGAATTACTAAATGGTATTTTGTGACTCTTTCCTAACTGCCATGCTTGACATACATATGGCAATGATATGTTTTCATGTTTGATATTGCTGTCTTTCAAAATATTTTTAACAATAGTTATACTGTGGTTGTTATCCCGCCTTTTGGCAAGGCCAGGATACCAAGGAACTGATTGAAGATCAAGTATAGCTCATCATGGATATCGATGAATTTTGTCCGAGTCTGGATCGAGTTACAATTGGTATGACGCTGCAAGCATAACCATGGAAGCCCGCATTCCAAATTTCAAGTCGATCCGAGTTCGTACGCTTGAGTGACGATCGATTCAAGTTGGAAGGAACTGGCTCATTTTCGTATCCATCACCAGGCTCATTTTCGAACCCGACGCATTCGAATCCATCAGAGCGGCAACACTTTCGTATCCATCAGTGGACCTCATTTTGTCTCGATCAATTCCGTGTCCGTCACCCGCTTCGCATCGGTCGGTATCCATGATTTCATATCGATCGAGTTGGCAGTGTTCGAACCCATCAAGTTCACCTCGATCGGATTCGTGTCCATCAGCAGATGGCATGCCTCGCAGTATTCAGCCAGTGTCTGCTTCGAATCCTGCTAGACAAAGCTATTCGTATCCTTCAGACAACCTTAGTTCGTATCCATCGAGCTTCTGCTCTTCGAATCCATCAAAAAACTCTTGTTTGAGTCCGTGGCCAACGGTTCGCTCGAGTCAAGAGGACCTGCTCTAACGCAACGACCTTCGCATCGAATGAGGCGAGATATATGGATGCGACGCGGCCAAACCGGAGAAAAAGGTGGATCGACTCGAGATATGCGCGCCACATCATTACAAAAGCACGTGCAGATGATCGATTCGAACGAATCGATACGAAACCATGGATTCGAACCAAACAGCAACCGAGCAATTCAGTTTTGTATCGACGATATCTGGAGATCTGCCGATCCAAATGCCATGAAATTTTCACAGGAGCTTGCGTACACACTAAGGAACGTCTCTGCTAAATTTCAGCTCATTTGGACATCATCTTGATCGATACGAAGTGGATTCGTATCGATCGCAGATCGAGGCAAAACTTTCTGGAAACGGTCGAGTGGGTCCCCTCACGTGCCAGACCAAGTCTCCTGGAGTTTGAGCGAGATTTGAGCCTCCTACGCCTATAAATAGAGCTCCAGAGCCTACAGAAGAGGGATCTTTTTCTCTGAAGCGTCCAGACTCTGCCGGATGAAGATTTGCATCCAACCTTTGCCGTCAATTTCAAATTCTAATCTGTAATCCGTTGTTGTTTGCTGTAATCGCTTGTAATCATTGAAAGAGAATCAATAAAATCATCAAAACTTCATAGTGGACGTAGGCGTTACGCCGAACCACTCTAAATTGCTTGTTTGTGCATTTTACATTTCTGTTTGTTGGAGTTTTTGTTAGATAACCTCTATTTTACATTTACAATCTTCACTTTATCTCTTCAAATAACTCCCGAAGAGTGTTGTGCCCATTTTTGGTACAAACACTTTGGTGCTTTGACTGAGAAAACCAGTTTTTTCTCCTGCTCTTTGGATCTGCCATCGATACCGGATTGCATAAATTCAAGAGGAAGATCCAGATATCCGATTCGGAATCCTACCACTCTATTCAGATTTGCATAAAATCTAGGAAAGGACTCCACTACTGAAGATGGTTAGTACAAGAACCGCCGCTACTGCTGTTGATCAGGAAGGCCGAGAGAGACAGAATCCTACGCAACAGCCTTCTTCCAACCAGGACAATACCGCTCACTCGGGTCCGTCAGGGCCAGTCACCCGACAAGAGTTTCAAGTACTGCTCCAGGAGCTGACCCAAAGCCGTCAGCAGTTGGCCAAACAATTGCGCGCCAATGTCGAGCTGACCAACCAACTAAACCACCGGGGCCACAGAAGGTCCAGGAGGGATGATGCCTCCAGGGCATCTACTGAAAGCTCAGCTTCGTCTGATTATCACCACAGATCTACCCGTCCTCGGCTAGAGGGGAGTCGCGCTCAAACTACGGGATATCAACCCGCCTTGACCCTCAGACAATTGAGAGCAGGACCGTCGACCAGCTTTCAAACAGGACCCTCGACACGAGGAGGCACTGCTCCACAGTACACCACGAACAACCGCACTACAACCGCCGCGGTAGAGACAAGGGTTGATACCCGAAATTAGTCAGAGCCGAATAATCGACAGCGCGGACATACTCCTTAACCATATGTCCCAGAAGACGCTGAGCCAAGGAGGCGAGACACGGACCGTCGATAGCGCCCGGTCCAGACTCGCACTGTGGAACCCGACCACACCTTAGCTCAGCATGCCCAGAATTTTCCGGTGTCAAACATATCAACCATGATACGTCAGATGATACGCGAGAGTCAGGGGCTCACTAATGATGATTGGGGAATCTCTCGTAGTCATACCCCTTTCACAGACGAAGTGTTACACGCTGAACCCCCTAGACGATTCAGAATGCCAACTCTCCTAATGTATGAAGGAAATAGTGACCCCAACCAACATATTCTGAAATATGAATGGTCGATGAGTGCTGCTAGGGCTGACGATGCAGTGAAGTGTCGAAGTTTCCCCATCTTTTTGGGGGGAATCGCGACAATGTGGTTTACACGCCTACCACCTAGATCCATTTCTTCATTCGATCAATTGGCCAAGAGGTTTGTAGAACAGTTTCGCATGCATGTTGCTAGACCAAAAGACGTTAATACCCAGTCCAGTGTCACTCAAGCTCATGGAGAAACGCTCAGGCGTTACCTGGAGAGGTTCCACGCAGCGTGTGTTGAGATCACCAATCCTAACGATAACTCAATCTTGATGACCTTGACCAAGGTGATTGATCCTGATTCTGAATTTGGGAACTGGCTAGCCGGAAAACCGCTCGCATCGTTGGACCGTTTTTACTTCAAAGCCGCTCAATTCTTGCGGCAAGAGGACGCAAAACAGTCTAGGAAGCAGGACGATGCGAGGCCCAGTATTGAGGTAATACAGAGTAATGTAGCAGTTAAACAGTCTGGCGAGAGTTCCGGAAAAGTTCAACTGAACATACAGAACAAGCAAGCCCAACCGAGAGGAAGCAATAGCCAGGATAAGATAAGAGATCAGAACCGAGGTCCACGACGTATGGCTCAAATGTTTGACAATTATACACCATTAAACACGTCATTGGAAAACGTATACTTATAGACTTGCAACACGGTACAGTATAAGAAGCCTGCTCCGAAGCCCTCATCGGAGAGGCGGGTTCAGACAGGGAAGTTCTATAGATTCCATGAAAGCTACGGCCACAATACCAATGAGTGCCGACATTTGCAGGACCTCATCGAAAAGTTGATCAGAGAAAGGAAGTTGGATCAGTTTGTACGGGCGCCGCAGTCTGGTGGAGCGGGCCCTTCAAATCAGAATCGTTCACAGAATCAGGAAAGACAGGAGGAACCCGCCCGTGCGGGCGGGAGGTTGGTTATTAACACAATAAGTGGGGGTCCCCACCCGGCAGACAGAAGCTGGGGGGAAATGGAGTCGTATGCTAGTTCTATCAGGCATGCGGACTTCGAGTGTTGTAGTAATTGCGAAGACGGAACCCCGGTTAAGCAACAAAAGATAATATCTGATGATATCGTGTTCAGGAGCCGAGACGCTGATAGGGTCGAAGCCCCTACAATCGACCCACTAGTCATATCTGCTCAGGTGGGTCTTGCTTGGATGAAGAGGATCCTGGTTGACAGTGGAAGCTATGTGAATATATTGCTTAAACATGCTTACGACTTAATGAAAATGGAGGCCAAGGATTTGAAACCTTGTCTGTCCCGAATCCACGGTTTCAACGGGAGTGCCACAATACCCGTTGGAGTGACTGAGCTACCGGTTGAGTTGGGGGTTGGAGAACGTCGGAGAGTCCGGATGTTACAATTTGTTGTTTTAGAGATTGATTCGCCTTATAATGCGTTTCTGGGCCGGCCGACCCTAGCCGAGTTCAGGACAGCCATCGCCCCTTGGTGTTTGACTCTGAAGTTCCCCACCGACCATGGGATTGGAGTCGTTCAAGGAGATCAAGCCACGGGAAGGGCCTGTTATGTTGCCGAGCTGCGCGGGGCACAGCGCAAAGAAAAAGGAAAGGGCGTAGAGGAATCTCTCTGCGTCCGTTCTATTGATAATTGACAATTGATGCCTGGGCCTCGGCCCGGGCACCACGACCAACTCCTGAAAGACCTTGACCCTAGGGACAATGAGGATAAAGATGAATCTACGGAGAGTCAAGCTTCTCTGGCCGAACTGACTGTGGACGTCCCAATCAGTGAGGATGATGATTCAAAGATGCTGAAAGTTGGGTCTCAACTGAGCAAGCAAGCGCAGCAGGAATTGGTCGAATTTCTCCGGGCGAATCTCGACATCTTCACCTGGACACACTCTGACATGTGCAGAATCTCTCCGAGCATTGCAAGTCACTCCCTAAATATAGATCCGCGACATGTCCCGGTCAAGCAGAAAAGGCGCGGTATGGATCCAGAGAGATCTGCCGCCCTTAAGGAGGAGGTTGATAAATTACAGTCGAATGGGTTTATTCGAGATGCTTTGTACCCAGAATGGGTATCCAACCCCGTGCTAGTTCGAAAACCGAACGGGAAATGGAGAACTTGCGTCGATTACTCTGACTTAAACAAGGCTTGTCCAAAAGATAGCTTCCCACTTCCTCGGATTGACCAGCTCGTAGACTCGACGGCCGAACACGAATTATTATCTTTTATGGATGCTTACTCTGGTTATAATCAAATCCCCATGCATCTGCCTGACCAAGAACATACCAGCTTCGTAACCGATCTGGGACTCTACTGTTACAAAGTCATGCCGTTTGGTCTAAAGAACGCTGGAGCAACATACCAACACTTAGTCAACCGGATGTTCGCCGATCAGATCGGGAAGACCATGGAGGTCTACGTGGATGACATGCTGGTGAAGTCTCGATTTTCCATGGATCACGTCAGAGATTTAAATTCGATGTTCAGCATCCTTCGAGAGTATGGAATGAAGCTCAACCCATTGAAGTGCCACTTCGGCGTCGCGTCCGGAAAGTTCCTTGGGTTTATTGTCAATGCTCGAGGGATAGAAGCGAATCCTGAGAAAATCTGGGCAATAAGAAATTTGCGAACCCCTAGAACCATAAAGCAAGTCCAGAGTCTCAATGGAAAGGTCGCAGCATTGAGCAGGTTCATTTCAAAGTCCACCGACAAATGCATTCCTTTCTTCGATCTAATCCGGAAGGGAAAGCGAAACTTTGAATGGACCACGGAGTGTGAAGGCGCATTCCGATCACTAGTTCAACATCTTTCCACACCTCCGATCTTGTCAAAACCAGTTGACCACGAGCAATTATACCTCTACTTGGCAGTATCAGAACATGCGATTAGTGCTGCTCTAGTTCGGGAGGAAGACAAAGTGCAAAACCCGGTCTACTATGTTAGTAAGCGGTTGACAGGAGCTGAAAGAACTTATCCGAGACTGGAGAAACTAGCCTATTGCTTGGTCATTGCCTCGAGAAAGCTCCGCCCTTACTTCCAGGCTCATCCTCTTACTGTGTACACCGACCAGCCGTTACGACAGGTCCTCACGCGGCCTGAGACGTCTGGTAGGTTACTCAAATGGAACATTGAACTAAGCCAAATTGATATTACATACGCTCCGCGGAGAGCCATTCAAGGACAAGTCCTGGCAGATTTCATAGCTGAATTTACCGTTCCAGAAGACTTTCCCGAGACCAGTGAATCCCCCGAATACATCTGGAAGCTGTATACTGACGGTGCGTCAAACGACCGGTGTTCGGGCGCTGGGGTTGTACTTGAGACTCCCGAGGGCCGATCCATATGTTATGCTTTGAAGTTCGATTTTCGTGCGACTAATAATGAAGCTGAATATGAAGCCCTCTTGACCGGCCTAAAACTTGCCAGAGATTTGAGAATTATCGCTGTGGAAATTTACTGCGATTCACAGTTAGTTGTGTGTCAAGTACGGGGAGAGTATCAAGCAAGGGATCGAAGGCTGGCTACCTACTTGGCCCGAGTTCAGGAAATACTGAATCAATTTGATTATTATGCCATTTATTATATACCCCGGGAACGCAATCAGAGAGCCGATTCATTAGCAAAGTTAGCCAGCACAGGTGAAGCACAGCAGATGGGACTTGTCCCCGTCGAAACTCTATCCTTCCCAAGCATCGATCGGATAGAAATGAACTTTGTGTTTGAAACCGCTCCTAGTAGAGAGTCTTGGATGACTCCGTATCGGAATTACATTGAGAGTGGGACGTTGCCTGAGCATAGAAATGAGAAGAGACAAATTTTACGGAAAGCTTCACGATTCGTTATCCAGAACGGAGTCATGTACAGGAGAGATTATTCTGTTCCCCTCCTCCGATGTATCGCCCACGAGGAAATCAAACGAGTGTTACATGATGTGCACGAAGGAGAGTGTGGCGATCATACTGGAGGGCAAGCTCTCACTAAGAAGATACCCCGATATGGGTATTACTGGCCGACAGTGAACCGAGATGCGGCGAACTATGCCAGAAAGTGTGATAAATGCCAAATACATGCCCGAATTCCGAGAGCCCCGCCTACCGAGATAACCCAAATGGTCAGTCCCTGGCCATTCGCCATGTGGGGCATCGATATCATCGGCGCTTTACCTTTGGCGAAAGGCGGTGCGAAATACGCCATCGTTGCCGTTGACTACTTTGCAAAGTGGGCTGAGGCCGAAGCCCTTGCAACCATTACGACAAAGAAAGTGATAAATTTCGTGGTTCGCAACATCATCTGTCGATTTGGACTCCCGCATACCATCATCACTGATAACGGAGCCCAATTCGAAAGTACGGAATTCAAGAATTTCTGTCAACGGTTTCATATCCACAAAAAGTTCTCGGCTGTCGCACACCCCCAGGCGAATGGACAGGTTGAAGCTATCAATAAAGTTATAAAATCCATCCTGAAGAAACGACTGGAAAAGGCCGGGGGCAAATGGGTCGATGAACTTCCTATGGCGTTATGGGCCTATCGAACGACTCACAAAACCGCGACCGGACACACTCCGTTTTCCCTATCTTATGGCTCAGAGGCTGTTATTCCGGTCGAGACGGAAGTAATTTATCATCGCGTGACTTACTATGATCCGAAAACGAACGCTATACTACTGGCCGAATCTTTGGATCTGTTGGATGAAAAACGGGAAGAGGCTGATTTGAGAGCAGCCGCATATCGAAGTCGGGTCGCCCGACTGTACAACACCAAAGTTCGACCCCGAACCTTTGAACTCGGCAACCTCGTGCTCAAGAGAATCTACCCAGTTCCTTCACACATGAAGCCGAACTGGGGAGGACCATATGTGATTACACAAAGACTCGGAGATGGCACATTCAAGCTATCGACCGTTGACGGTCTCGATTTGCCAAGGGCTTGGAACAGCGAAAGTCTCCGTCGCTATTACACATGACAGGTTTTATTTATTTCATTCTATTTAGCAATTTGTTTCTGCATTTCGAAATTTGAATTTTGTAATAAGGCAACTGACTTTACCACATTTTCTTATTTCAGCAATAAAATGCCACCTCTTCGAGCCAGAGCTGTGATTCATTAAGTACGATATACGACATCACGAGGCACGAAGAGCTAAATCCCATCACGCAATGGGACTTATTTAAATGGAGAGTGGCTGTGATACGACTGACCACTCGCTAAGTGAAACCCGAGCTCGGGGGCAAGCCATTACACCAATATCGATAGGATTGACACACGACAATCCTATATCCGACTCCGTATTCCCAGAGTGCGAAACGGAGTATAAACATCCAACTCCGTACTCCCAGAGTGCGAGACGGAGTATAAACATCCAACTCCGTACTCCCAGAGTGCGAGACGGAGTATAAACATCCAACTCCGTACTCCCAGAGTGCGAGACGGAGTATAAACATTTGACTCCGTACTCCCAGAGTGCGAGACGGAGTATAAACATTTGACTCCTTATTCCCCGAGTGCGAAACGGAGTATAAACATTCAACTCTGTATTCCCAGAGTGCGAAACGGAGTATAAACATTTGACTCCGTATTCCCCGAGTGAGAAACGGAGTATAAACATTCAACTCCGTATTCCCAGAGTGCGAAATGGAGTATAAACATTTGACTCCGTATTTCCAGAGTGCGAAACGGAGTATAAACATTCAACTCCGTATTCCCAGAGTGCGAAACGGAGTATAAACATTCGACTCCGTATTCCCAGAGTGCGAAACGGAGTATAAACATTCAACTCCGTATTCCCAGAGTGCGAAACGGAGAATAAATAGCCAATTCCGTTTTCCCAGCATGCAAAACGAAGGATAATCAGTCCACTTCGAACTCCCGAAGGGCGAGTCAGAGTGTGAACGCTAACTCAAATTCCCCAGGATATGACTCGAAGTACTAACGTCAATCTTAAAGTCCCCAGAACGTGAACAACCGTTCATGGGATGACTTGAATCCCCAGAGTGTGGATGACATTATTCATGAGGAAGTAAGTGTAGCCCGCTCGTTCGATCCTCACTCAATGCGATCACAAGCTGATCATCATAACTTAACCCCGGAATTTGGGGGCAGATTTGGCAGATAAAACAAGCTATGCTTGAACATAAAAATAATGCAAGTACACCAGACCGAAGTTCGAACACTGCAGTATTCAAGCATGAAAGGAACATAAGCCGAAAATAGAAGACAAAATTTTATTTCAACTAAATCAAAAGCAATGGTTCATACACGAGCCTTTCCAAAATATTACTACTAGCAGGGGCCGAACCCGCATCTAAACACGGCCTACAAAAGGGAAAAAAGAAAAAGTAACAAAATCCCTGACTGCCAAAAGAGGAAAGTATGCCTAAAAAGAGTGTCTAATCTTTCTGCTTCCTCAACTTCTTCTTCCTCGAGGAGCTACTGGAGCCACCAGTACTCTTTCGTTTAGAACTTTTCTCCCTAGGCAGGCTCCCCTCGGATGAAGGCATGATGTCGATGTCCTCGTCCGAGCTGGACTCTATGGGAATGCTTCCCGCAGGAGGAGTTGGAGGAACAGAATCCGTAGCCGGAGGCAGGACCGACACACTAGTATCAGTGAGCGTGCCCCCAGGAGATACAATCATAAGAGGGGTGGGACAATGTGCTGCTGCTCCGCCATCCGCGCTGCCACCATGCGCAGCTGCCACCATCTCAACGTTGATTTCGGCCAACACCCTTGCTTCTCGCTGCGCACTGGCCTCACCATGTGCTGTAACAGCCTGGGTTGAAATATCAGAAGTAGACGAGAATCCGCCAAGGTTGAATGATAGGTCTGCAAAGGGATCACTCTGTCAGCCAAGGAGCTCATTTATCATCTGTTCATCGAAAGAGAGTGAGCTCCCCTGTGTTACTTCCACCGGCACTGTTGTCACAACAGAAGTTGCCTCAGAAATGATGGCCTCCGGCACTTGACATGATTCCAGGGCTACGGAAGGCGCCGCTGGTGCAACTCCAATCACTGATCAAAGAAAGGAAACGTCTGTTAGTATACACTTCCATACGCATTCTTCACCCCAAATGAACAAGGGATTAGTTCAGAGTACCTTCCTCGGTTTGGGTCAGGGTCGTTTGAACGGCTTCAGAGGAATGCTCCTTAATAGGAGATAAATGTGGTCAGTCTGGATCATATGCCGGTATAGGCTGGGAGTCGATCGTCGTAGTTGGCTCAGATTGAGATGACACGACAATCTCAGAACTTGTGATACGGTGCTCAGCACCAGAGCTTTCTCCAATTTCCTGAGATTGGGCGCCATGCTTCTCCTTCTCGTGAGAAATCATGGAGCCATGGAGAACTTTCTTTTCGTCATCATTAAGAATGCGGTTCTCCAGCTCGAATTCATCGATGCCTTCATCGGGATGTCCAGACTTCTCTTCCTCGACCAACATATTCCAAGCGTTATAGAGATGTGTTGGATAGTCGTCGAGCCATGTCAGATCCCGGTGCCTTAGCACATTGGCATTGTAAGTGACAAGTAGCTCTTCTACCACAGCCTCAATCCTGGCCTCCGCCTGCCGTACCTTCTCATCAACCCCAGCTTCAGCTTCGCGAGCCTGTTTCATGGCCGCTTCCTTCTCCTCTTGGAGCGCCACCGCCTGATCACAGGCCTCCTTCATAGAGACATTAGCTGCATCTTTCTCCTTTGCCATTTCGGAGAACTTTGATTTCAGTTCATTAAGCTCCTTAAGAGCGGCGTCCCTCTCGGCGGTAATGGTGGTGTTCCTATGGCCCATGTCTTCGATGGCAGTATAGTACTCTTTTTTCATCCTGGCCATGGTGGAGTTTGCTTCGTCAACCTTTTTCAAGACCTCCATTTCAGATTTACGGGAAGACTCAGCCTCCACGTTGAGCGCCTTCATGATTCGGTCATTTTGACCCAACGCCTTCTTAAGCTTCTCAATTTCGACACCCCTGTCGAATGCCACTTTAGATGCTTTCCTCGCGGCTCTTGCCCACTCTTTGTACTGAAAGAAGATATCTATAACGTAATCATAAATAGTGCCTTCGGATGTTAGCGGAATCCTCTTCAGATGCGGAGGAAAGACATAGTCATCAAAACAGATGTTGGGAAACTCCTTCCTCATCTGTGCCAGTTTAAGTGCTCCTTCCCCGGTCGAATCAGTTCTGACCGGTGCAGTGGATGAGGAAGTAGCTATTTCAGTGCCGCGTGGAAGATCGGACCTTGGAGCTTGAGGAGGCAGCCTAGGTCATGAAGTTTCAGGGGGACGAGCAGCTGTTACCGTGGGCGGTGCAGAAGTCCTGGGAGGAGGAGAGCGAGATCGGGATCGATGCGCGTATCCCCTGTCTCTGTCGGACCTCTCCTGACCTGAATGCCTGGAATCATAATCCCTCTCTCCCTCTCTCCGACTTGGCTCGTAATATCGACATTTGTTGCGCAGGCTGCACAGCACGGTACCTCGTCCAGACATCATACCTGAAATTTAAAACAAGGAAAGTTAACAACCATTCGTGATATGCTGTTTATGGTTAGGAAACTGTGTTATGCCGTGAAGAGTGTGTGGATGTGTAACCCCCCGGACCAACAAGGAATGTCGATCGCACTAGTGGGAAGAGACTCGCTAGCATCGAATGTATGTTGCAGTTCATCCAAGTCAGTGTCATGTTGTTCGGACGCAATATCCGGAATCGGAAGGTCGGCGAGCCCTTCAAATTGATTTTCGGTTTGCAGGGAGGTTGCATCCGAGATTCTAACTCCTGGAAGATGGCGGTGTAAAACCACAGACTTCCGCCTCCCGGATTTGGGTTGTTTAAAGGCCGCTGCCTTGCCTTTTCTTTTTTCATCGGAATCCGGGGTTGCCTCAGCAGGCTCGACCGGCGGCTCCTCATCAGTATGAGTTCTTTCGGAGTCGGGTTCCTCGATTACTATGACTTTGGGTTTTTTCCGCTTGACTTTCTCTCTGGAGACAGTCTTCAATGTGCCATCAAGCCTTATGCTCTGTCTCCGCCCAATCAACCCAAGAACTCTGAGATTCCGGTCCGTCAGTAGCAGTTCAATATTCCTTTCTTCGCTGGGAATCTCTTGAAGGACCCGAACTATCTCTTTATAGTAGCCACCCTCAGGCCGCTGTATTATTGCTGAAAGAAAAAGAGTAGAAGACATGAGTTTAATTTCATTCGAAAATTGCCCTGTCAATTACTTGGGAAAAAGACAATACTCACGTCTGAACAGCCATCTTCTGGCAAACCCCGGAGGACATCGGACATAGAACCACTCCGACTTGAAGTAGCTCAGCCTAGTCCATGACCCTGTAACAACTTGGCAGTTTCTTACCGACTCCAAGAATGTAAAAGATGGGCTGTCCGTTCGGCTTTTGAAGTTGAATAGGTATCTTATCTCGGTCGGACGGGGAGGTCGGTAGAGGTATTCCATAAATGCGATGAACAAGCCATTGAGTGAAGCATATCCATTCGGATGTAACTAAGACGGAGCAATATCCAGATAAGCCAACACTTCTCTTATATAATCGTTGAACGGAGGAAGTGTACCGGCTGCGCATGCATGTCGGTTGAAAGCAGTATACCCCTCCGGGGGATTATGCGGTCTGTCGTCCGGCCCCGGCAACATTACATCGTCCAACGACAGGCCGTGCCTTAAGCATATTCTCCCTAGCATATCTTCAGAGATACTGGACGGAACAGAATCGGGTGGACTATTGATGAAGGACGCGTCGGGTAACTCGTCCGGAGCTGGACCGATGACTTCGGCCTCGATGTCCGGGATCTCAAGGCTGGGAGTTTCTTGCTGCTGTGAACTTGAAGGTTCCATGGCTAGCTAACTCACGAGAAATTATCATTAGACGATAAACAGCCCGTGCATTCCCCAGTGTAAAGTGTGTGAATGTGTTGTGCAGTACAAATATTGTGCATGACTTGAGCAAATGTGGCAGAGTTAAAGGAAATATGCAAACGATTAAAGTTGTTATGGTTCCATCGACGAGCTTCGAGAGGTAGTCAAATATGCAATTTAATTATCAATTCCAGATATGCAAGAATGAAGCTCGTCGGAGTTATGCTGAAGAATGTCAAAATTTCGCATCCGACACGGGAAGTTCAAATCGATCAAAAGAGGCTCGTTTGAATCCATCATGATACCGGTTCGAATCGATGCCTGTGGGCATGTTTCAAATCAATCATCAGGAGTCAAGTTCGAATCCATCAAAGATCAGAGTACTTCGCATCGATCCTTGGCTGCCTGGTCCGTACCGATCGGGAAAGGCCTTAGCTTGACATCGATCGTGCTCGCATCGATGCTCATCGTATCGATCGTGAAGACAAGATTCATATCGATCCGAAGCTAAGGACTTCGGAGCAATTATTAAATTATATATTTTTTAATAATTCGTATCAATCATTTCGCGTCGATACGATCCATCACCATATCCATCGATGCGAACTGGATCTCCCCCATTGACTTATCCGAAGAATCGATGCGAGATCTAAGAAAAAATGTCGCTGTCTTCGTCGATTCGAACACGACCCCCAGATCGATTCGCTTTTGTCTTTCCCAATCTTTCTTCTCCAATCTACAAGAATGTCGCCATGGCCATCCGAACTTCGAGCCAGATCTGGTTTTAACAATTGCTAGAGTGGATGATTGATGAAGAAAGAGTAGATCGGAGACAGTCTCGTCGTTTAGATTCATGGTGGATTACCTAGTTTAAGATTGGGATTCGAAGATCTGGTGGATTGAAGCTGATCGAGTTGAAAGCACAGAACTATTATCTCTTTCTAAGTTCTGGATCGATCGTAAGGAGCTGAAGACGGCAGTAAAAAAGTAAAAAGTGAAAAAATGGATAAGTCCTGAGTATTTATATGAAGGGCTGGGTGAAACCGGGTCGTTTCGCCTCCCAGTTCACTTAACCGATCACAACCGGTCAAGCCCCGAACCGAGTTGAAGGCCTTGTTCGAACCCAACGGGCCAGAATCTGCATCGATTCGAATCGAACGATAAATCCCATCGATTCGAAGCTTTTGTTCATGCCTACAAATTCACGGCTCCATCTGCTACACATCAATACGAACAGCAGTTTCGTATCCATCATAGCACAGACATTATCATCGATACAAACGACACAACAAATCCTTACCTCTTCATTACTAAGCATCGACACGAATGAGCACTCCGTATCCAATGGATTTCCAATTCACCAACACGAAGTCGATTCTTTCAACCTTCTATATCGATTCAGGAGAGGATCGATACGAAGGGACTTCTCATAACAACTGGCGAACGTTGTTGCAACTCAAATTTCACATCGGTCCAGGAGAGGATCAATATGGAATTCGACACAAGTAAGCTAACGACGACTTACAAGCGTATAACATTAACAAGAATCAGAACAACACATATATATATATATGTCAGACTCAGATCCGATTTTCAACATTGGCAAGAATTGAACATTCATCCGATAACGAATGCAGCGGCAAACAACTAAGCACTATCATACAACAACTCGTCATGGCAATGCAAGGTTACAATCTCCGACAAAAGAGCAATGACTGTTCAGAATAGAGGTTGCAGTTTTTCAAAGCACGTCATGTTTCCACAAGACGTACTTTGGGGGGCAAATGTTATCCCGCCTTTTGGCAAGGCCATGATACCAAGGAACTGATTCAAGATCAAGTATAGCTCATCATGGATATCGATGAATTTTGTCCGAGTCTGGATCGAGTTACAATTGGTATGACGCTGCAAGCATAACCATGGAAGCCCGCATTCCAAATTTCAAGTCGATCCGAGTTCGTACGCTTGAGTGACGATCGATTCAAGTTGGAAGGAACTGGCTCATTTTCGTATCCATCACCAGGCTCATTTTCAAACCCGACGCATTCGAATCCATCAGAGCGGCAACACTTTCGTATCCATCAGTGGACCTCATTTTATCTCGATCCATTCCGTGTCCGTCACCCGCTTCGCATCGGTCGGTATCCATGATTTCATATCGATCGAGTTGGTAGTGTTCGAACCCATCAAGTTCACCTCGATCGGATTCGTGTCCATCAGCAGATGGCATGCCTCGCAGTATTCAGCCAGTGTCTGCTTCGAATCCTGCTAGACAGAGCTATTCGTATCCATCAGATAACCTTAGTTCGTATCCATCGAGCTTCTGCTCTTCGAATCCATCAAAAAACTCTTGTTCGAGTCCGTGGCCAACGATTCGCTCGAGTCAAGAGGACCTGGTCTAACGCAACGACCTTCGCATCGAATGAGGCGAGATATATGGATGCGACGTGGCCAAACCGGAGAAAAAGGTGCATAGACTCGAGATATGCGCGCCACATCATTACAAAAGCACGTGCAGATGATCGATTCGAACGAATCGATACGAAACCATGGATTCGAACCAAACAGCAACCGAGCAATTCAGTTTCGTATCGACGATATCTGGAGATCTGCCGATCCAAATGCCATGAAATTTTCACAGGAGCTTGCGTACACACTAAGGAACGTCTCTGCTAAATTTCAGCTCATTTGGACATCATCTTGATCGATACGAAGTGGATTCGTATCGATCGCAGATCGAGGCAAAACTTTCTGGAAACGGTCGAGTGGGTCCCCTCACGTGCCAGACCAAGTGTCCCGGAGTTTGAGCGAGATTTGAGCCTCCTACGCCTATAAATAGAGCTCCAGAGCCTATAGAAGAGGGATCTTTTTCTCTGAAGCGTCCAGACTCTGCCGGATTAAGATTTGCATCCAACCTTTGCCGTCAATTTCGAATTCTAATCTGTAATCCGCTGTTGTTTGCTGTAATCGCTTGTAATCATTGAAAGAGAATCAATAAAATCATCAAAACTTCATAGTGGACGTAGGCGTTACGCCGAACCACTCTAAATTGCTTGTCTGTGCATTTTACATTTCTGTTTGTTGGAGTTTTTGTTAGATAACCTCTATTTTACATTTACAATCTTCACTTTATCTCTTCAAATAACTCCCGAAGAGTGTTGTGCCCATTTTTGGTACAAACAGTGGTGACCCAGTTTACAGTGCCAACTATCAAAAACTTTGTTAAAATCTATTGTTTCATCAATCTTTGAATGGTTACACCACTTATCCTTCTGCCTTGGTTCACTATTTTGCACTAGACTAAATTTATATAACCCATTGTGCATTTTACCCTGCAAAAGAATATCCTTACTTAGTAAATCTCTGATTAGACAGAATTTTGGGTAAAATTCAAAATATACTTGATTTTCATTAGCAAACTGAGAGACACTTATTAGATTCTTTTTAATTTGAGGAACTCTAAGAAGATTATTTAAGTGTAACTCTCTTTTGCTATTGAGTTTGGCTTTGCCAGTGTGTGTGATTTTTAATGAACTACCATTACCAACATAAATGGATTATGTACCTTTGTATTCCTTGTTTCCGAGATTGAGATTCTCTAAATTATTTGTCACATGATTAGTTGCCCCCGAGTCTAGATACCAATCTTCATATAGTATATCATCATTCTTAATTTGATTGTCTGATTCATTTTGATTCTTTGAATGGCTGCCTTGATTTCTTGCTTCTGTTTGAGTAAGATTGACATTTGGATTGTGATTTCTTTGAGTATTGTTTGGTTGTTGGGTTATGACAAAATTCTGATCAAATCTGAAGTAGCACTTAGAAGCAATGTGTCCTGGATTTTCACATATTTGACACTTGATTCTGTTATTGCCAGACCATCTTCCTCTACCTCTACCTCTGACATTTTGACCACTTCTTTGACCTGTTTGGGTTCTGTCTTGACATTTTCCTTTGAAATTGGTTGTGTAGTTTTATGAATAGTCTGTATTGGTAGCTTTCTTTTGTTCAATTCTTCCTTCTTGAGATAGAAGGGTAGAGTGAACATATTGCATATCTGGTAGAGTTCTCTGTGATGATATAACTGTAACTAAAGCTTCATAGTTTTCATCTAGACCATTTAAGATGGTTAGTACTTGTTCAGATTCTAAGACCCTATGTCTAGCAGAAGCAAGTTTATCACAGTAATTCTTTGCTTTGGTAAGATATTCTTGCATTGTCATGTTTTCTTTCTTTAAGTTTTGAAATTGCTTTCTGTAGTGCATAATCCTTGCTGCAGTTTGAGAATTAAAGATTCGTTCTATAGCTTCCCATATGTCACTTGATGATTTACAACCAACTATTTGAGATAGAATGTTCACACTTACATATGACATTATCCAGGAAGCAAGAAGACTATCTTGTTTTAGATAGTTTGAGTATTCACTATTAGGTATCATATTGTCTTTATCATCTTTAACCATTTTGGGTGGAATGGTTAACTTACCATTGATATACTCATCTAAACCATAACCTCTGATGGCTGTTTCAATCTGATATTTCCACAATAAGTAGTTATCTTCATCTAGTTGCACTGCTAAGTGTCCTTTTGGTTTGTTAATTTGCAGATTTTGACTGTTGCTGGTATTTCTGGTGGTTGGAGAGGTGGTTCCTGAGTTTTCTTCATCTCCGTCCATGGTTTCAGTGATTGGCGAGGTAGTTGAATGTAAATTGCAGCCAAGAACTGATACTTATACTTCAAGAAAAGACTAACAGTTGTGTTATTTATCAAGAACTGGTTTCTTGATAAATTTCACACTACAGTGATGACAGAGGTTACCACTTGACTCGGTGATGTTCACAAGAACTGAGAATTCTGCAGCCTAGCTCCTTTTGAGTTTTAGGCGAGGCAGATGAACAGGAACAGATGCTAGATTAAGGGAGGGGTATAATTGTTATCCCGCCTTTTGGCAAGGCCGTCACACCAAAAAGTTGATCGGAAAACTAAAGGCAGTTCGTCATAAAAGTTCGTTATACACTGTTTCACCACAAATATTGATGAATTTTAATCGAGTCCGGATCAGGCTACAATTGATAAGACATGTCAAGCAAGGTCACGTAAGGCAACGTTCCAAATTTCAAGTCAAGCCGAGGTCGTACGCTCAAGATATCATCGATGCAAGTGGAGCACATGGTCTTAGGTTCGAATCGATAGGCAGAAACGTGCGTTCGAATCCATCAGCCTTCCCCTGCTTCGAATCCATGAAACCCCTTTTTTACTTCGTATCCATCTAGCCTCAGTGCTTCGTATCCATCGGCGAGTACTCTGTTCGAATCCATCGATTCGACTCCACATGGTTCACATCCATCAAACAGACATTTCCTCGAATCGATCCAGATGAGTCGCTTCGAAACAACAAAGCTACAGGCTGGTGTCCTTCGGGTCCATCGAGATGAATTCCTTCGAAACCACGAAGGCTAATCACTTCGTATCCATCCGATACCATTGCTTCGAATCCACCCTATCAAGACAACTTCGTATCAATCAACTATTGTATGCCTTGGTCGATACGAACGAGCATGCTTTCGAATCCATTGCCTCGAAGCCACCAGGTCAAAGCGGCTAAAACCATGGATTCAACCCAGTCAACTCGGAGCGAAAATAGGATCGATATGAAAAAAGCGCGCCACGTCAACAATTCCACTCGCAAAGCCATCGAGTCGACCCTATCGATTCGAAGGGATCGATTCGAACCAAGCTAGTCAACCAGAAATACAATCTTGAATCGATCATAACTTGAGATCTATAAGTCCAAATGCTACGAAATTTTCACAGAAGCTTAAGCGAATGATGAAGAATGTTCACACCAAATTTCAGCTCGATTGGATGATTTCTTGATCGATTCGAACCAAGGGTCGAATCGATCCCAAAGTGGGCCCGGATCTCCAGATTTCGGCCATGTGGGCCCCCTGACGTACCAGAACTGGTCTCCCCTCATTTTAGGCGAAAGATCAGCCTCCTACACCTATAAATAGAGCCCTAGTCATTCAGAAAGGGGGTCGGACAATTCTAAGAGCTAAAGAGCGCCCAGACTTTGCCAGATTTACTCAGAATCACCACTGCTTCCCTAGATTCAGATTCTAATCTTAAAATCAGTTGTATTACATCAGAAGAAATTGTAATCATCAAGCGAATATCAATAAAATCATCAACTTCAGAGTGAACGTAGGCAAGATCGCCGAACCACTACAAATCTCGTGTTTCTGTTCATTATTTCTGAATTGTGATACTCTGTTTTCTTATATTTGAGATTTGTGTGTGAATATTGTTGATTTATATTCATACACTGGTGCTTTCACAACATTTGGGGTTTGTGACCAATTTTGGCGCAAACACTTTGGTGCTTTCACTGAGAATTGAACTCAAGAGTTCTATCATTTGAAAGTTGAATCAGAAGGCTAAGAGATTCAGATCCGAAGAATCATGACAAGACAAACAAGTAAAAGGCAGAGGCCAGAACAAAGTCAGCACAAAGGGAGTCAAGAGGCTTCCTCAGGAGCAAACCAAGCTTCAGTCTTCATTTCCAGGGATGAGATGGAGACAATGATGAAGAAACAGGAGGAAATGATTCAGAATTTGCTTCAACAAATTGGACAGCTTGGAGCGCAAAATCAAGGAACAACCAGAATCCAGAATGGAGCAGGACCATCTGGCGTAGTATCGGAGCTGGGGGGCATACACTTAGGACATGTTGATCCAAACCTGGGAAGAGAGACAAGGACATCCGAGCAACCTGGCGGCAATAGAGGGATGAACGCTCAGCCAGGGGGGCACACACCCGAAAGCTCACATGGACTCGGGGGGCAGATCGAAGGTAGTGAACAAGGGCTACAGCTTGGAGATAATGATAGATTGGCAGAGATGGTCAGGCGAGCCATGAGAGGCGGATTAGTAAACAGAGATCTTGAAGACGTGAACAAGAGTCCCTTTTCTCCTGCGATTAGATCGGCTAGGAACCCACCGGAATTCAAACTGCCAACAGTAGAGAGGTATGATGGAAGGACGGACCCTACGGTTCATCTAACGAGGTATATAAGGCACATGGAAGTGCTGGGGGCATCACAGGAAGTCATGGCCCGGTGCTTCCCATTGTACTTGACAGACATAGCAGCTTTATGGTTCAGACAGCTGGAGAGCGGCTCCATTGGGACATGGACCGAGTTGATTGAGAAATTTATGAGGCAATTCAGGGTTCATATTTCAAGACCCAAGAATGTGATGAGCTTGGCAACGCTAAAGCAGAAAGCTGGGGAGTCTTTGAGGAATTTCCTGACGCGGTTCAATGCGGCAGCAGCGTTGGTGTATCGGCCAGATCCATCCATGGTTATGATGGCAGTTGTGTCCGGAGTAGCTGACGGCACGGAATTCAAAAATTCATTAACTAAGGATCCGCCTATGGATCTAGGAGAATTCTATCACGAGGCAGAAAAGTTTTTACGATTGGAAGACGCTAATGCTGAAAGAGAAGAAGGAGAGGGAATAGAAGTTTATGCACTTAAAGACAAAAAACCTTTTGAAAAGGATTTAGACCAGGATAAAGGAAAACGAAAGGCTGAAGAAAATGATGACAGGTCAAAGCGGCAACGGAGGGAGCCGCGATTTACCACCTATTCAGAACTCAACGAGGGTTTGGAGCGAATCTACCAAGACACCCAAGAGCAAGTTGCCTATCGTAGACCAATACGACGGGATCCAACTACCGACGAGAGAAAATCAGACAAATATTGCTTATTCCACGAGCTGAATGGGCATAGCACAAATGATTGTAGACATCTGAAGGATGAAGTAGAAGGGCATATCAGGAACGGCAGGCTACTTCAGTATGTGAGGAGGCGAACTCCAACGGTGGAACCAGAGCGACCACCATCTACATCAGCTAGGGGTGATCCTGAACCAGGACACCGTTTGGTTATCAATTGATTTGAATAAACGATGAACAAGTCGTAAACTTCTCACTAACAACATCAAACCATTTACACATGCATGAGATCGCGAACGGTCCACAGGCATGCTCTGAATGATTGTTGATCGTCTCGTAGTGAGAATTTGCACTTTGACATCCTTGCTTTGCTTTTGTTTCATGTTGATTTGAAAATTTAGACTTTGTTTGTTTGAATATTTCTGTGAACGTTAATTTGATATTTGCAATTCTGTAGAAGAAGTTACTCGCGTATGCTTTGGATCGCGAACGGTCCACAAGCACACCTTGTATGGCGACGAACTGCCACGATCGCTGATTCAGGAGTTCACCCGAACGTGAACCTGATATTGATAATACTAAGTCCCCCTCCCGGGCACATTCATTCGCCTCGAACGGCACCCGACCTCGAACGGTCACCATTAGCCTCGAACGGCACCCGACCTCGAACGGTCACCATTAGCCTCGAACGGCACCCGACCTCGAACGGTCACCATTAGCCTCGAACGGCACCCGACCTCGAACGGTCACCATTAGCCTCGAACGGCACCCGACCTCGAACGGTCACCATTAGCCTCGAACGGCACCCGACCTCGAACGGTCACCATTTGCCTCGTACGACACTCGACCACGAACGGTCATAATTCACCTAATATGACATTCGATCGCGAACGATCACACATTTTGCCCCGTATGGCATGCGATCGCGAACGATCACATTCCTCATTCCACGTCACCTAAATACGAACGGTCATAGTTCGCCTAGAGCGACACACGATCACGAACGGTCGCAACTCGTCTAGAACGGCATCTGACCGCGAACGGTCCCATTTCATTACTTTCCATGAACGGCAACTGACCTCGAACGGTCACACATCATCTCAAATGACATACGGTCATGAACGATCGTCATTCATTATCAGATAAAACTAATAATTTCTTTACAGGTCATCATCAGGATACGAACATCCAGCTTATGGCATTACAAAACACACCTTCCTATCGCAAGGCATGTTTTGGGGGGCAAATGTTATCCCGCCTTTTGGCAAGGCCGTGACACCAAAAAGTTGATCGGAAAACTAAAGGCAGTTCGTCATAAAAGTTCGTTATACACTATTTCACCACAAATATTGATGAATTTTAATCGAGTCCGGATCGAGCTACAATTGATAAGACATGTCAAGCAAGGTCACGTAAGGCAACGTTCCAAATTTCAAGTCAAGCCGAGGTCGTACGCTCAAAATATCATCGATGCAAGTGGAGCACATGGTCTTAGGTTCGAATCGATAGGCAGAAACGTGCGTTCAAATCCATCAGCCTTCCCCTGCTTCGAATCCATGAAACCCCTTTTTTACTTCGTATCCATCTAGCCTCAGTGCTTCGTATCCATCGGCGAGTACTCTGTTCGAATCCATCGATTCGACTCCACATGGTTCACATCCATCAAATAGACATTTCCTCGAATCGATCCAGATGAGTCTCTTCGAAACAACAAAGCTACAGGCTGGTGTCCTTCGGGTCCATCGAGATGAATTCCTTCGAAACCACGAAGGCTAATCACTTCGTATCCATCCGAAACCATTGCTTCGAATCCACCCTATCAAGACAACTTCGTATCGATCAACTATTGTATGCCTTGGTCGATACGAACGAGCATGCTTTCGAATCCATTGCCTCGAAGCCACCAGGTCAAAGCGGC
Source organism: Allium fistulosum (assembly GCA_030737815.1). Taxonomy (NCBI): domain Eukaryota; kingdom Viridiplantae; phylum Streptophyta; class Magnoliopsida; order Asparagales; family Amaryllidaceae; genus Allium; species Allium fistulosum. The sequence continues at coordinate 247,123,297 of CM060902.1, forward strand.
TAAAACCATGGATTCAACCCAGTCAACTCGGAGCGAAAATAGGATCGATACGAAAAAAGCGTGCCACGTCAACAATGCCACTCGCAAAGCCATCGAGTCGACCCTATCGATTCGAAGGGATCGATTCGAACCAAGCTAGTCAACCAGAAATACAATCTTGAATCGATCATAACTTGAGATCTATAAGTCCAAATGCTACGAAATTTTCACAGAAGCTTAAGCGAATGATGAAGAATGTTCACACCAAATTTCAGCTCGATTGGATGATTTCTTGATCGATTCGAACCAAGGGTCGAATCGATCCCAAAGTGGGCCCGGATCTCCAGATTTCGGCCATGTGGGCCCCCTGACGTACCAGAACTGGTCTCCCCTCATTTTAGGCGAAAGATCAGCCTCCTACACCTATAAATAGAGCCCCTAGTCATTCAGAAAGGGGGTCGGACAATTCTAAGAGCTAAAGAGCGCCCAGACTTTGCCAGATTTACTCAGAATCACCACTGCTTCCCTAGATTCAGATTCTAATCTTAAAATCAGTTGTATTACATCAGAAGAAATTGTAATCATCAAGCGAATATCAATAAAATCATCAACTTCAGAGTGGACGTAGGCAAGATCGCCGAACCACTATAAATCTCGTGTTTCTGTTCATTATTTCTGAATTGTGATACTCTGTTTGCTTATATTTGAGATTTGTGTGTGAATATTGTTGATTTATATTCATACACTGGTGCTTTCACAACATTTGGGGTTTGTGACCAATTTTGGCGCAAACAATAATCTCCGATGATGAGAATTTTCTGAGGAGATAATCAAAGTATACTTCTCTTGCCGTTGGGCATTGAAAACAGCTCTGATACCATGAAAGATATTTGATGAAGTAAAAAGTTTTTATTTATCAGATACAAAAGTTATTACAAAACAGAATATAGACAGAGCAATATTTATATGTTACAAAATGCAGTATTGGGCTTTAGCCCACAATCTGGGTTGCATCTGAGAAATGATTCAAGCCGTTGAGATGAGAGGTTGTGATCTTGAGATGGAGCGTTGTGTGGATAAGTAGAAGCAGAAAACACACTTCTGACCCGATTGCCATGATATCTTAATTCGAAATGCGTGTGTGTGGGTGTGTGTATCCATAATTGTGTAGGTTTGAGGATACTTAATATGTGTTTGACGCATGCTGAATAAATCCTATATGTTGATATCTTATTCAAGCTATTATTCTGCCTGCTAATATACTAGCAGTATAATTCATTTTTTTCTGCAAAACAAAATGAATCTGGTTTTGTTGTTGCTTATCACCTAGAGGATGAAGCCATGGATACTAGCCCTCTCTGGCTAAATAATTATGCCCGAATTCAAGTGAAAGAATTTGTGACCCTTTTATGCTCCTCCACCCTCCTGTTATTAAACCAGACCAGACCAAAGTTGGACTACGGTTAATCATAGATCATCCTATGTGCATACACAAAACCACTGGCCCAGAGCTAACATGTTTGGTTTGGTTGGTTCGTAGTTTAAGCTACGAGATTATAGGTTTATAGTTTCGATCTTTGAAATTGGCATTTATTGATATTAATGAACCATGTAAAAAAACCATTAGAATTCAAACCGTTCGTTTTAGGTTTTGTACTCGTTTTAACGATTAAAAAATAAGGGCCAAGCAGGCGATGTTCAAGGTGGTTATTTCCTGGAATTATGCTCCTACTGTTGGCATTCATTTGGCTAGATGGTAATTGTGTGCTTCTATTTCGGTTTTCTTCTGAAATTTAAAGTTATACTGGTACGAACTTGTGCTACAAACACAAGTGAACTTAATATATATATTAGCGCATTCTATTTACTCCCCTACAAAAAGTTAAATTATTTTATGGCAACATTGCCCTTGGTTATTATTACAAATGAAATAGTTTTACAAAACATCAAAATTCTTACTCTTCTATTCATGTTTAACTATTTAATTTACTCCACCTATTGTTCAACTTTTCTATCTTTTGGTCCAATATATTTAGATCATGCATTCTTCCTTGTCATTGATAATTGAAGTAAAAATTTATTGGATCAAGCAACATATGTAGAAGCATGAATATCTGAAACTTTTGAAACAATTTATCATATCCAAATTGAAGCACCAATAATATGTTGAAAGTTTTCTTCATAGCAAATAAATTTGATTTTAGAAGAAGATAGACATGAGGTTGGAGAAGAAAAAAAACGATGTTTTTCATACAAGGAGAAAAACTTTATTACAAATGTTCATATTTTTTCTTCTTACTACATTCCTTTTCTCTTACATCATAAATGAGTGAATCCACCTATATTTATAGGAGTTCACATCTGAAATAAACGGTGAAGATTCACTTAATCTAACGGTTCTTTATAAATATCTCCTAAATATTCTCTCATATAATTTCAAATATATTAGTCCGTAAATATCTCTTAAATATTCTCTCATACGATTTCAATTATATTAGTCCGTAAATATCTCTTAAATATTCTCTCATACGATTTTAAATATATTCCATAAATATATAGCACATATTCTGGATATCTCCAATATGGAAAAATTAGATTAACAAAATCAAGTTTATTTCCAACACTCCACTGTAAACTTGATTTTGTAGTACCGAGTAATGCTTGAAATATTTGTATTTCACGTGCTCCGGTAGGAATAGAGATATTATCCAAACTTTCTTCATTGCATTGACTTTCTTATTAAACGTCGAGATCTTTAGTGCATGTTCACATATTCTTGTTTTACTTCTTTTATTTCGTCATCTTCATCACAATAGAATTTTACATAAAGTAAGCATTCTAACATCCATCTTGTTTCGGTACCATAAATTTTGAATGGATCATATATTTTATCTCTGCATTCTTTCATAACTTCGCTCTTGTAGTTTTTTACCAATCCAATTTCTATGTATGTTTTTCAAATTTCACTTTTGCATGTCATTTCAGAAAACATTACCTGAAAAATTAGGTTTGTTCAAAATTATATAAGCTTTGCTCACCTCTTTATTTTCATGATGATGAAATTCATTGCATGCCATTTTGGCTTCCTCTTTGACCATTTTTATTTCTATTTCTTTAACATTCTCCGTTTCCATTTTTCAGTTTTTTGCTCGTACATCAAATTTCCTCCAAGCTCTTAAATTTCATCTCCTTGATTCACGCCTTCTTCATTGTGAGGATGACAATGGGGTGGGTCTAGGGTCCAAACTCGGTTGAACCGCCCTTGTTTTGGTCCGCCCAGACCCGTTCCATTGGGTCATCGGGGCGGGTAGACCCATGACCTGTTCTTGAAAGCTTCGGGTCTAGGATCGGGTCGAGGCTTGAATGACCTGCCCCAACCCAACCCGCACTACTAAGATCTCATGAAATCGCTTTAGTGTTATAATGATGATTTGCTATCTTTATATATGTGTGTGTGTGATTATGACATGGATATTAGAATGTTCCAATCAGCAAGCTATAAAAACTTTATAGTATTAAGCCGCATCATTGATAATTATATAATAACATATGCATATATTTTTTGAACTATTTTGTACATCACATTTTTATTACCTTCCTTTATCATTGTAAACACATTGTTATTTGTATTTAATGTATCATTTAGTAACAACAAATATAAATATATGTACATTAGTACACAATTCTGAATTAATACAAAAAACCTCATCGCGTCTCGGGGCGGGGCGGGTCTACCCTGACCCATACTGGTTTCGGGTTCGGGGCAAAATTCCGGACCCGCCCCGGGTCTACGGAGCGGGTCCGGGGCGAGGTCTAATAAACGCGGGGCAGGCCTGGGGCACAAGAAACCCGCCCTAACCCGCCCCATTGGCATTCCTACTTCATTGTCATCTCCATTACTTTCATACTTTTCATCATCGGCGTCATCTTCGCTTACTTTATTTTCTTCATCTTCCACACGTTTTTCTTCTTCTTCCAAATTTTCCTCTTCTAACTCCTCAAATTTCATCAAATTTTTAACATCTTTCTCCTTCTCGCTATTCTTCTTTTCCTCTTTCTCATCAATCAGATTGTCTTCTTCTATTATTTTTGCATTATTATTTCCATATACCTTTTTCAATAAATTCCACGACTTTTTTGCAAAACTTTCTCCAAGCATATGATCATACGCTACTTTATTGATGTTCTCACTCATCACAACATGAACACGATGATCATTCCATCGTAATTTCATAAAAGATGTCTTGTCTATTTGCAATGTGTTCTCTAAATCATTCGGCCATTCATAACTATTTTGTACGATCTTCCATAATCCATTGTAGATTAACTCCTCTTTCTTTTCCTTGTAAGCCAGCGGCAAAGTACCATCTTCTTGATTTTTTTCTTCAATGTAATTGGTATTCTCTTCAACTTTATTGTTGCTTAGAGCTCTACATCAATTGCATAATGTCCAAATTTTTCACAATTGTAGCATTTAACGTGTAACTTGTCTTGCCTTGACTTTGAATTTCCTCTACCACAACCTCTTGTTGATATTTCTCCTCCTTGGTTGTTATTGTCATTGTCATTGTTGTTGTCGTTATTGGGTCTCTAACCCCATCCGTGTTCATATCCACGACCTCTTCATCGTTCTTGACCATAACCTACTCTTTGTTGGATTCGATTGCTTTTTTCCTTTTCAATTCGTGCCTTGAATACTTGCTACACAATCCCTTCCTTCTTCCTTTTCTTTTCTTAATAAGCTTGCAACGAACCGAAAAGTTCCTCTATTGTCATGGCCTTCAAGTTCTCTTCGATGATGGCGACAATATGTTTGAACTTTGGATCTAATAATCTAAAAATCTTCTCCATAATTCTTACATCATATAACTTCTCACCTTTTCTTTTTAGGTTATTAGTAACTGTTAAAACTCTTGAGAAGTAATAAGAGACAAGTTCATCTTCTTTCATATGCAAAGTTTCAAACTCTCATCGTAAAGTTTGAAGACGTACATTTTTGACTTAATCGGCTCCTTTGTAAGATGTACAAAGCTTTTCTCAAGCTTCTTTGGTTGATTTTGTTTCTAAAACCTTCTCAAAATTATCGTCATCCAATGCTTGATAGATTAGACAGAGATCCTTCTTGTCTCTAATCCTTAAGTCTCTCAAATTATTCCTTTGAGTTTGAGATAGACTATCTTCATTCTATTGTTCGGTGTAGCCTTTCTCAACTATCTTCCATACGTCGTGTGCTCCAAGGAGAGCCATCATTCTTAAACTCCAATTGTCATAATTGGTCTTAGTGAGTATTGGACTCGTAAGGGAGCGCCGCTATTCATCATCTTTTTAGGAGGATCTTCAAGTTCTGATACCACTTTGTTGGAAAAAAAATTCAATAGCAAATAGATTTGATTTTAGAAGAAGATAGATAAGAGGTTGGAGAAGAAAAAAAATGATTTTTTCATATAAGGAGAAAAACTTTATTACTAAACTTTATTACAAAAGTTCATATTTTTTTCTTCTTACTACGTTTCTTTTCTTACATGCTAAATGAGTGAATCCACCTCCATTTATAGGAGTTCACATCTGAAATAAACGGTGAAGATTCACTTAATCTAACGGTTCTCCATAAATATCTCCTAAATATTCTCTCATATAATTTCAAATATATTAGTCCATAAATATCTCTTAAATATTCTCTCATACAATTTCAAATGTATTCCATAAATATAACATATATTCTAGATATCTCCAATATGGAAAAATATAGATCAACAAAATCAAGTTTGTTTCCAACATAATATACGGTATTTAGTTTGTCTTCTGATCTCGACAACCTTAAATAAATGAATAACTCAAAAAATTAAACGATTTAGGTTTTAATGTATCTTCATTATTGTATCAATTGTTAGCAGCAAAAGAATAAAATGTTTAAGGTTTAAATAAATAATCTAATCTGCTAAACAAAGAAGAAGAGGTGGAAGAAGATGAACTAAAATTATGGAATGTAGAAGGTTAAAATGGGAATCTAATGGGATGCTAAAAGAAAATAATAGGGTAGCTAAGCTTTTTAGATAAACAGGGCGTCTAAGGTAAATACTGTTGGGTTAATAGAATTTGTCATTTTGCCAGTTGGATAATAATGTTTATTACTATAAAAATAATCTTAAAAATAACAAACGCTTCCCTCAAGAACTTTGAAAAAATAGTTTCTATTTGGATTACTTCTTTCTTGAAACATAAATTAGTAATTTCAAATAATAACTTTATGACACATATAACAAATATTTCAACATAATTATTAAATGTTTATATTAAGTACTAGTAACTCAAATTACAATATTTGATAAAACATTAAAGAAAGTAAGTGGATGATAATTTTTTATTATCTTCATATTAGATTATAGGGATGGGTGAAGCAATACAAAATAAAACCAACATTCAAAACAAATTTAAGATTAAGTTTATTGTAAGTGGTTTTTAATATGGATTTAAACACAAAATTTTCTAGAAATACAAAAAAATATCTCCATCCAACTATAATATAGTAATAATTTATAGGCTAAATCACACTTCTAGTGTTGTTTAACTTCATATGCCCTCACGAAATATTATGTTCTTAAACGCTTATATGCATGATTACCAATGCAAGTTGGTGGAATCCTATAAAACGTTCAAGATTAATATCAGTAATAAAGTATCGATACTAATTATAAATGAAAATAAATCATTGCTAATGTCATCCAACATATCAAAATAATGTTAGCACAATATTTTTGTGATAACCATTTTTTTGTAGGGATTGATTCTACAAAACAATGAACTTGTGGAATAAGTATGCAAAAACTAAATATAGTAAAGGAAAAATTCATTCGTCTTTTGTAAATATAATTAACTATCACTCTTCTAGGGTAGTGACAAAAAGAATTCTATTCGAAAGTTTTCGTTCAACAACCACTTATGTAAAGAGGGTTAAATGAATATTTTAAGTTATGCGACTCATATACATATACGTGTGTGTGTGCACACACACAGGTATATAGTTATATATTTATCAAGTCAAATGAAGACAACGTGATAGTTATTATATCTAAAATATACTACATATTTATCTTAAGAATGTCAAAGTTTCACCTTTTTCTAAACCAAAACAATATATCAAACATAAAAGAAACACCAATCGACTCTCTACTTGTATAAAAATCTTAAATTCAACCTCATTTACATAAATAAGGAATAATAATATAATATAATATTTTTCTCCCAAAAAAGCAATTATCTTATTTTTCCACGAAAACGGAACGAACAACATATGTTTTACACAGCTCTTTTTCAAAACAAATCAGAAGATTGCCTTTTGTTAGTTTCATACATCAGTTGTCTTTCAGAAGGCTATACTACGTACTTTTCAAAAACTCAGAATTTTGCGTTGTAAACATGTAAAGTTTATGCATTTTCTACTATATGTGCATTTGATTACTTTTATTTGTTTATGATTTCATAAAATAGAAAGGCATTAGAATGTAGATGTTCATTATTCTAGTTATTTTAAGAAAAACATTAGTATGTTGGACAAAAATAGAAAGATAGAAGTATGTTCATTAAAATATTATTTTGTAAGCTAAGTAATAAATTACATCTTACTATAGTGTTTCGATTATTAAATTAAATTTGTAAAAATAAACATATATTACATAGATCACTTCTTAGTTTAAGAAGCAATTTATATAGAGGTATGTTTAAATTTATGCGAAAGGAAATGTACCCAATGTTAATCTTAACCGAAACTAAAAAAAAAAATAGACGCCTAGAAGAAAAAATGTTGACGTCACGAAAATTCCTTTTTACTATCATTAAAGCACATATGAATTAGATAATAAAAATAGTCGACTTCTGTAATAAAATTGATTTTATAAATAGATCGGTTGACCTCCAATGAACATTATATTTACTCAATTTAATTAACATTTTCTTTTAGTTATAACTCTCTAAATAATAAGTTGGAATTAAGATACTAAGCATCTAACATTGAGAAAGAATTGAGAGTATTGAACAAAATGAGTTTTAACACATATCTTTTGACTTCACACTAAAATCTTATCCATTTTAAATATTTTTAAGCAAAGACACTTATTTATCAAAAAAAAGAATCATTCTAAATGGATGGTAGTTGCAAGTAGTAGCAAAAAGTAAGCAATATATAATATTTACTTTAAACTATAGTAGCGATCAAACTAAAAAAGTAAAAAAAAAAACATCAAAACTTGTACTAAATTGGAAACATTGTATGATAAACTGAAATACGTAGGAATTAAATTGGCAAATGGTATTGAAAGAAAAAAATATACTATTTGAAATATTATTAATTTAAAATGACGAAGAGCAAAATATAAACTAAAACGGTAATAATGTTGACATAACATAAATATACAGAAGGCAACAAATTAGGTTTTTGTTAATACAAAACTGATCTCAAATCACAAACATCAATCGCGGTGTTATGTTGGATCTCTTAACAATTGGTATGCATTCAAGATCTATACAAATACAAAAAAATTGATGATATTTTTGTATTTGTTTGTTTTTCTATTAAACCAAGGTTAACTTAGATGTTTCTAAGAAAAGAGTACCACACTTGGAATGCACAAATCTTTTATAGCTATAATGATGCTCAGTAAAGAATAAAAAAGTATTGATTTAATTACCTTTTGTCACAAGATCAAATTAAGAAATATAGATATTTGTAATTCAAGTTATCAGAATTTTATTATTTCATTTAACATATTAATAACGCATTATTAGTTCCAAATATTACTATTTATTTTAAAAAATAAATGATAAAAAGATATAGTTATGATTATTTCATAGATCTTATAAATAAATTTCATTTACAAACCATAACTCTCTTGAGACATCCCTATTGCTAGAATGTAATTGTATATTGTTTATTATGAATTTTATTACTTAGTTTTTTGCAAATTAATTTTAGTATAGCTTAATTATCGACTCTTACTGAAAATGTTGTATACATTTAAATGTATATAATCTTTTTGTTCAAACTTTTGATTCGTTATATACAATTGGATTTATTATTATTAACTTTCAATTTTAATTTGATTATTCCTATTAATCATTTATTGATCAACATCTCTCAGTTGGCAACAAATTAGTAATAACACCTATTCTTGGTTTCTTATTCTATCTCAACTTATTTATTTGAGTAAAAAATGAAAAAGATTGGAAGGCTTCTACAATTCAGAAGGTACCTCACTTTTATTATTTTCATTAGGTCTTACATTAGATAGTATTTTTATTATTGAAGAATAGTGATCATTAAAGCTATGGATGATTGTTATCCTGCCTTTTGACCAAGCAGAGTCCGGATGAACTGGACATATAGAACTTGGAGTTATCAAGATGGATAGCCTAGAGAGATAGCCCAGAAGTCCACAAACAAAGCACAGATAGAGCCTTGGAGTTAAACCTAAGAACCATTAAATACAATAAGGTAATGAGATCCCCCAAGTTGGGGATCGGTACCGACTCCAGCTAGAGAACGGTACCGTCTCCCAAATAAAACTTGAATGGACCCCATGTTTTGCCTACATGCTTATCTCGGTGCCAAAAGCATATTTTTGTTGATTCAATGCATTTCTCCATCGAACTCCACGGACACTTAAAGTTACAACTTTGTTCTCCTTCAACTTCATCATTTGGGCTTAGAAATAAGCTAAAACAAGGATAAATGACTATGGAATCAAGAAGCTAACTACAAGATGACTCAATGTGAGGGATTGAAGAGGCCAAATATGGATATCTTAGGGATCAGTACCGACTCCCACTTAGGGATTGATACCGACTCCCATCTTCTGTTGAGGTGACACCTATTATTTTAGGAGAGTTGCTCAAATTCATAGACAACGGTCTGGAGATATTTTAGACGAGATTTTAGGCCCCTACCTCTATAAATAGGGGGTAGGACTCATTTTTGAGGATTTTTTGGCTCTAGTTCTATTTTTATTTACATTCTTGTGACTTTGAAATTTTGAGTGTTGGAGTTGTACCGACCCCCAAGAACTTTGACTTCCAAATTAGAAATAAGCAATAAAAATTCAAAGTGGACATAGGCCTTGCTTTGCTAAACCACTATAAACGATTGTGCCTTGTTCATTTCCTCGTTTTCATTTACTTTTCTTCATTTAGTCTCTACTACATAATCTTCTAGGTGTTTGTGCCATTTTGGTTCAAACATTTTGGTGCTTTCATTGAGTGGGACATATTCTTAGGCCATTTGGATCCATCGTCTACTATTGGATTTCTTATACCCAAGAGATAGATCCAATTTCTCTATCTTTTAATTATATAACTCAGATATACAAAGGTCTACGAAAAGCTTTGTGCCATGGCCCTATCAAGAAGAGATTGTTCTATCAATTTCGAAGCTACTACTAAAATCGAGAAACAGAATCCTCAGCAAGGAGATGGAGTTGCCCGAGATCCAGATTCCAATTGACGTTGTGACCAGAGTGGAGATGAATAGGATGATAAAGGAGATGGAAGATAGATTTCAAGCTAACCAACAGGAGATGAAAAACACAATGCAACAGAGTTTGAGGCTAGTGAATGAGTTGACTCAGAACAGCCGTAGATGGAGTAGAAGGGATTCCAGCTCAGAATCAGAGAGTTCTTCTTCATTCGAGCAAAGGTGAAGGGAAGGAAGGCATAAGAAAACTCAATATGATACTGGAATATATGCACAAGGAAGAGGATGAGCTCCAGGCTCGAATTTAGGGATCGATACCGACCCTAACTTGGGACTCAATACAGATCCCCAAAATGGTGAACCCATAGCCCATCCTTTCGAAGGCGGCGTGGATGTCGTCCATGGATGTGCCGTTGAAGGTCTGAATCTGGAAAATCATAATATTGCTGATCATGCAGCTCACGGGAATCAAACAGGGGGAATGCTGGATGAATGTGTCCTTCGGAGTTTGGGGAGCCTAAGTATCGAGCATCTTCCCGAGAGCGTTCGTCGGGCCGAACAATTGGGGGCAAGACCTAATCACCACAGCTCAGTCGAACCTATTGATTTGGATTATTTGGAGGATATGGTTAGGAGGTTGGTTAGTGAAAATAGATCCAAAACTAATGATGATTGGAGAACTTATGATAGTCCGAACCCATTCACAGAGGTCATCCTTCACGTGAGATACCCTCGGAGATTCGACATGCCAACGATGTCATTGTACGGAGGAACGATGGATCCTAGGCAACACTTATTAAGATATGAATGGCACATGGATTAAGTCAAGGATTCGGATTCTGTGAAATGTCTCTATTTCCTAATTTTCTTAGAGGGGGTGGCTACAATGTGGTTCACTCAACTTCCGTCGAGGTCAATATCATCTTTTGCTGAATTGACATGGAAATTCATGGAGCAATTCCGTTTGCACACCTCACGACCAAAACACGTGATGTCATTGTCTAACGTATATCAAGGTGAAGGTGAGTCATTGCGGGACTATTTAAATTGGTTCCACATGACTGTAATAGAAATAATGTATCCAAAGGAAGATATGATGTTGATGGCACTTTGTAGAGGATTACATCCCAACTCAGATTTTGGGGATTGGATAGAAAGGAAGCAACCATCGACAATGGAAGCTTTCTAAAGGAAAGCTAATGAATGTTTACGTTGGGAGGACGCGCGTAAATGTCCATGGAGAACTGACGCTGGAAGTTCAAATGAGCTGATTTAGAGTAATATTGCTATAAAGCAATCTGGAGAAAGCTTTGGAAATGTTGATGTAAAAGTTGGTAATCAGGACAAAGAATAAAAACAAATAATGATGGGGCAAAGAAGGGAAAGAAAAATAACAGGATTCGTTTAAGAGGTCCCAAGTATTTCAATTACGCTGAATTGAACAACTCGATAGAGAACGTTTATATGGCTACTCAGAATACCTAAACGTATAGGAAGCCGGCTCTTAGGGAGTCAACTGAGAAGGAGAGAAAGTCGGCCAAGTTCTGTAGATTCCATAAGACCCACAGTCGTAATACTAATAAGTGCAGGCACTTGCGCGACATGATTATAGAATTAATAAGGAAAAAGAAATTGCAGTAATATGTGAAAGCCCTATAGGATGGTGGGCGAGGAAATTCTAGCACCCCTGGGTCGTCTTTCCAGCGGGGGCAAGATAAGCCTGGTGTTGATGCATTTATGTGGCCAGAAAAACAATTAGTTATAAACACAATCATTAGTGGGCCTCATCCTGCCGATAAGAGCTTTGCGGAGATGGATAGATATATTGAAGCCTTGAAGCATGCCGAGAACGAAAGTTGCTATGCTGTTGAGGATGGAGCTCCAACAAAATAATCTCGGACTTTGACAGACGATATTGTTTTCCAGAACCTGGATGCTAATGGAATGGAGGTTCCAAGGATTGACCCACTCGTGATCTCAGCCACGATTGGTCTTGTTGTTGTACAAAAGGTGCTTGTTGACTGTGGGAGTTCAGTCAATATTTTGTTCGAAAAAGCTTATTAGAAAATGATGTTGGAGGAGAGAGATTTGAAGCCTTGTAGATCACATATACAGGGGTTTAATGGGATGGCTACTAAATCCATAAGATTTTTCAAGTTACTAGTGGAACTTGGTGAGGGCGACCATAGGCGATTTTTAGCGTTGGATATCTATTCTGCTTATAACACATTCTTAGACCGGTCGGCCCTAGCTGAGTTCAGAGCGGTCATCGCTCCCTGGTGTTTAACAATAAAATTCCCTACCGATAATGAAGTGGGGATCGTGCATGGAAATCAAGTGGTTGGCTGCGAGATCTATTTCGCTGAACAGAAAGAAGCGATGCGTAAGGAGAAAGGAAAGAGTGTAGTGGGGGTCCTTTGCATAAAGGCTTTAGACGCATAGCAAATACCACTTGAACCACGGCTCGGGCAAACTAGTCAGCTCTACAATGACATGGACCGACGAAAAGAGCCGGAGGGCGGACGAGCAGCTCCTGCCAAGTTGACAGTTGCTGTTCCAGTCAGTAGGGATGACCCAAGTAAAGTCCTGAAGGTCAGATCTCAGCTCGATACTGGTATGATGAGGGATTTGGTTGGTTTTCTCTAGGCAAACCTAGATGTGTTTGCCTGGATGCACTCCGACAATATGGGATGGAGCTCAATTTCTTGAAACCACATTAATGACCTAACACAAATGTTTGGTGTCCTCCGACAATATGGGATGAAGCTCAATTTCTTGAAATGCTCTTTCGGAGCTGCGTCAGGGAAATTCTTGGCTTTCATCATCAACTCTCATGGAATTGAAGCTAATCTAGAAAAAATCAAGGCTTTGTGAGAGATCGAAACCACAAAGACAATCAAGGAGGTCGAAAGCTTAGACGGGAAGGTCGTCGTTGTCACGACCGGGATTTTCAACCTACGAAAATCGACCAATACGTCCACAGTATTAGATGTCAAACAATCGAATGCCGGAAATACCAGATCGTTATGGAAAAGAAGAAAGAGGTAGAAGAAGAAAATAGAAATAACAACACAGAATATCACAATCATAGTGGAACAATATATAATAGATAACAACATGACTCTATACAAAAAGAACTACAACTGTTAATTATACATTACATCATCAGAGTAAAATATATCAATAACACAACACCGAACAGTTATAATAACTTGTCCTCACAAATGCTGAATATACAGCCTACAATACACAGCGGAATAAAATCAAATACGTATAATACGTCTTCGTCATCCAGCTCACCTCCTGAGCTCCATAGCATGCTATCATGTATCTGTAATACTTGGTCAGATCCGAGCATTATAATAAAATAACGCCTGAGTCGGTCTGGAAAACCAGTGTGAGAAAACACACTCAATTTGAATTATTAAAGTTTTCAAAATCCTTTGAAAATCAAAGGTATCTCGTAAGACCCTGCCACACATAAACATGACGGGTTTTTACCTTACGATAACCAAAACATTTCATATCAAATCCTCTGATATTATAATAGTGTCTAAGTACAAATACTTATTCAAATAGATGAAATTGTTACATTAATTAAATTCCAGCATACTAGGCTCTACAATCAAAACCGTAAAGGCACGTATTGGAGAATGGATTCCATACGAATGACTAGGCACTGGGGTACCACCTGTCACAGTACACGTCTAGAAACAGCGTACCGAGTACCATGCCGGGATTCCCTGCAACACAAGACTGGACTATCCCTAACCTGGATAGACCGAATATGCTATCACCCCGGGTGTTCCCACCCTCTTTCGAGCTCCTTCCATACTTCGTAGTAATAAAATAATACCCGCGGTTATCTAGAAAGGTGATAACATACCCTAATTGGGTGTGACCCACTTAGCATTGCTGCATCCTGATTTTCTGTCATTCCCGGTTGATGAGGCTAGAGGCTACGATTACCTTTTTAAGGAAATTTCACTTAGAATGCTCGTTGTCCTCCAATGTCAATGTACTGATAGCATTCATCTATACAAGTCCGTTCTGGGTCCGAACGGAACCGAAGGCACTATTCCTACTACATCCAATTTGGAATAATCCTCAGGATTAGTAGCGATTAGCTCTTGCACTTCACTCCTCGGGATTAGTTGGGATATAAATTTTTATGAAGATATTCACCTAATTACTCTTAAAGAGAAAGTGATCAAAATAAAATACACAAATTTGAAATAACAGAAAATCTTGGATTGATAAGTATACCATCATCATTATTAAATAATCATTTAAAAACAACAATAAATAATTTAAACAAAATCCAAAATAAATAAATTTGATAATTGAATCTTATATTTAGATGTTCTCTTCCACTTTATTACTCAATGTTGAAACATTGAATATTAAGAGAATAAGGAATTTGATTCTTGCAATGGCTTAGATTTGATTAGAGATATGAAATAAATGATTTTTAAGTTTGAGTAGAAGAGAAATAGGAGAAATAAACGTGAGAAAATATATAGACATGAATTGAACAACATGGAGGAAAAAGGAAAATGGATGCATAATAATTACTTGAATGATGGAGAAGAATATATATATGAACTAAGAATACAAATGGTTAGACTGAAAGTGGATACAGAATAATTTGAGGGGATTATTGCAAATTGCTTACTCAAATCAAGGAGGGATGAGTATATGACTTCAGATGGAATGAGAAATTAGAATACAAATAGTCAGTTATTCTCTTTTATATATAATATAATAGATATCAAAAAAAATTAGGGTGTTATTCATTATAAAAGTTTCTGTTTTCTATGTCTGATTATATTATATAAATATAATCAATGAATAAATCATTTATTCATACCAAAAGTTTTGAAAATAATATTACACATCATTCTAAACAAAAGTATTCATATGCGTGACAATAATGACTAATTATTAAAATTCTCAACATATTAATATAATATCGTAAGAACAATAGGAGATCATTAAACAAAAGCAATTGTATCTATCATGAATTTATATTCCAACAAAAAAGGGACGATTATCACCATAGCATATTCAAATTTACTTCACTATGGCTAACATATATCACCAACCAAAGTCAATTTTTAAACCAATTTATATTCTCAAACTTTTGAATAGAATGTGACCATTGTCAAACTCTATAATGATTCAAATAAAAGTAAGGGAACTTTAGAACATAATTGTCAATTTAGCTTTGCTCAATCCTTGCTTTTCTTCTCCAAATGCATTAATCATCATAATAGTCCAATCTGTGCTCCAAAACCCAAATAGCCTAATCCCATGAAAGATGGATTGAATTTAGTTTTTAAATTGTTTGAAATTGATTGGTAGGAACAGGAAAGAGGAAGTGGTGGAAGTTGCGTCATGGATGAGGCCACTACCTTGAAAGCGAAATTCGACATGACTATGATGCAATCGACAATTGACCATCTGCTCCCCTATGTTAACACAACTGTCCTTCAAACTTGTGCACCCAAGGTTTAGCGATTTAGAGATTTGTAGAAGTCACTGCCTAGGATTTAAAAAATTTGAAAGATATGTTCAATTTTGAAGAAAACCGTAGAGAGAGATGAATGAAGAAGATAAGTTTGTTTAATGTTGATTTTTTGTATTCCTTTAAAAGAGAGAAATGAGAGAGAACCAAATAATGCAAAATTGTTCTCTCTCTTAAGCCATCAATCACCATAAATAAGCATTTTATAAAAATGTTTTCTCTTTAATAAAGAATGTAAAAGATCAAGCAATGAAAAGAATTTGATTTTTGGAATAATTATCCAGCAAGAACAATAACAACATCAATTTGGAGATCGAGGAGACGAATATGAAAGGGTGGGTACGGAGTTTGACTTATGAGGATTTTGATGAGTTAAGGGGGTCCATCGACTTAGGGTTTGGGTTCAACGAGGAGGACGGTGGACATCAGTTGTGGGTTACCCTTCCTGCTTTTAACCTTTACTTTGTTGTTAATAGGCAGTTCTTGGACCCTATGTTGAAGTCTACCCCTAGCCCTGCGTCCACTCCTGTTGGAAAGTCTTCTTCGGAGTGTGGGTGCGAGACTCTTGCCCTATGAGTCCCCAAGAGGACCCTTAGATGGATTGGAAGATCGTTAATCCTAGTAATCGTTTTCTTTTAAAAAAATGAATAGTGATAATTGATAAGACTACCAGATCCACATTTTAAAAACCATAAATCATGGTACTCTTTATCAAGGTTCTAAATTCCATCCGTCACCCCGAAATTCCGAACGTTTCGTACCGGTTTCAGGGTAGAGTAGGCCAGAATTTGGAGAAAATTCCGTTTTTAGATGTTAGCAAATAAAAATATATAAAACATGAAGCTTTCAAAATTAGTAGAATAAATATCAAACAAACAGAAAAAGCAACAAAACCAAAAAGAATTTACTGCTATCGAAGGTACATACTTGAAATCGATTTTTGTTATTCAGAAGAGGTGGCTCATAAATTGATTTCAAGCAAGAAGATCTAGATCTTTACGTAGATATCGTATCATAAGTCCATAATTTTGGGGTTGCATTTTGAGATAAATCTGAGAAGATGAACAAACTAGGGTTGCGTTAGAATGTGAATGGCTGGATGCAACAACAAGAAATGAAGTCTTAGAATTTGGACATTTGACGTGGGCTTGGGCTTGGGCCTGTATTTGTATTTTAGAAAGTAGGCCCAGTTTTTGATAATGCATTTAATTATATTAATTAATTATTTAATAATCTAGTTAACAACTTGTTAATTGATGTGTAGTAAATACAAATGAGCCTAACTGTATTAATTATGTAATAATTTGATTAATACTTGGTTAAAAATGTTAGTATGTATTTATGTGGAAAAAGTAATGAAATTCATAAACCGAAATTAAAGCGGAATTTCCGAAATATCCGAAATGGAACCAAAACTTCTATAATTACATATCACCTAAACGAAAATAGAAAACGAAATTTTAAAGCTTGCTCTTTGTATATATGTATGTATGTGTGTGTGTGCGTGTATGTATATATATGTATATATATATATATATATTGATGCAAATTTGACACCTAAAAGTTTGCATGCATTGTTAACATATATATAACAATTGTGGTAGTGCACACAGATGGGAGTTTCCTTGTTCTGCTATTCTACCATAGCCAATGATTCAAATACTATGTTATATATGCTTCCCAAACTTTCAACTAATATTGACGTCATTAGAGAAAATATAATAGGATATGAAGTTTACAAAATTTGATTAGCTTGCTAACTCATAAAATAGGAGTTTTGGCTGGTTTAATTACAAAAACATCATTTTTAGTACTTTTTATTACAAGACACAATAGTGTTTTGAGTTCATGTTTGGATAGAGCAAAGTCAAATTATTTTTTTGAAACAATGATTACAAAGTTGGGCTAAAGCTCATAAATGAACAGGTCAGGCCAGAGGCTAGCTAGGGTTTTATACCCGAATGTTACCGCCTTACTTTTACACATAATCACTAAGAAACTCTAGCCGCAACACTTAATCATTCGAAAGAAAGAAAAGGGTGACACCTTTTCTTCTTCGTCTCGCTTCTAGAAATTGATAGATTCTTATTCTCTTCCTTTTGATATTTTCTCTGTTAGTCTCTACTGCCATCTAAGGAGGCTTCCAGTACTTCGCTTCTCCATTATTGTTAGCATCTCACCCCTCTATGTCTGATTTGCTTCTGAGATTGCTAGATCCATCATCATTTGCTATGAATTGAGTTGTCTTGTTATAAAGCTTGTTGCTTTCTCCCTTCTCCCACATAGATAAGTGATAAGTTTGACCATTGAGCTTGTTAATGTAGTGGCAATCTCCGATTATATGAATATTGAAATCTGACTGTTTTGTTCTATTTTGATCTAGGGGTTGCGACTGCTTAAGTGGTGCCTTGTAGGAAGTGCGGTAGCTCCTTCCAAAATCAGGTAAATCAAAACTTGTATTATTATCATGTCTCTTATTATCCACTGCATTATAAATAACTAATTTATGTTTACCTCCCTTGAAGGAGAAACTGTAACGACCCGCTATTTTGGACCATTCGCATCCTCACATGTCGGACTTGAATAATTCAAAATACCGAATTGTTAATTTAAATTTGGCAAAACTGAACATATACAGTAAATAAAATAATCACAGATCACAGACACAGAGTAATAAATGCAACGGAAGCCAAAGATAGTAGTTCATGAAGCTACTATATACATATCAGAGTTAAATAAGTTACAACAGACGTCTCGAATACAATAATCAAATACAATATCAGAATACATCACTGGAATCAACTGGATATCTGAAAGCTGGATAGATAGCTGGATCTCCAAGCGAAGCTCCAACTCCAAAGGTGAGTCTCGAATACTGGTACACTCAGTCTGACCCGAGCGTAAAGCAAAACACAAAACACTCGAGTCAGGATTAACATTCTTATATCAATAAATCCAACTCAAGTGAAATAGCAACTGAAATACAAGTAACTCAAAGGATGTTTGGAATAACCATCCTTTAAGGATCCGTTAAACTATCTACTATGTAGTAATGTACGATAAGTAGATAATGCCTATCAGTAATGTAAGATATCAAAATAGTGTTAAGGCGTTACCATTATCCCCCTTAACACATTTTTATATAAGCGTTATAGTCTATACAGCACTGTAAACTCCACCGTAAACTAGTGGGATATCAGGGAGTACTCCATAGGTATAACACAAAACAAATCGTAGTGGTCGCGTATAAAGGGATACAAGTATGACAAGGCACATGAGGCAATACCCAAGGTAGTGAAACTACCGTTTGCCTGATCCGGACTGGTGAGAACGCATCGCCGCAGCGATCGCAACACCGCGAAACAACACTCCCAAAATCAAGGGTGCACCAATCGACAACAAGTAATGAGTAGTTTTCGAAGAAGTGTGTTCGCTCGAGGTAGCTAGCCCCCATTTGGCCCGGCACGGCTCCTGTTTTAGTCATTTCCAATTTGACACAAGTGTCAAGGCTATCCATTATCGTTCTCTTTCTTCAATCATCACGTACATCATTCCAACCACTTCATTCTGGATCACACTCCGCGTATAGTTATTAAAGTGGTTTTTGGTTTAGACAGAGAGTATGTCCCTAACCGATTCCGGTCTCTTTAATAACTTCCGTGATTATTACACCGATTGGTCGTTTAATATATATCAAACCAAATCAAATTCAATTTCAATTTCAATTTCAATTCATAATCCAACATTTCATTTGTCTTTCTAAATAAATTTCCAAAATTTACGTTTCAAAACTTCCAAATTACCATTTAAAAATCTTATAATTCGATTTCAACTTTCTATTTAAAACAAATCAAATATTGATTCAAGTTCATATATAAGTTTCATTCCGAAATTATTTAAATTAATTTAATTTAACATTCAAATCAATTTAAATTCATTTATCGATTTCATTCAAGATTCATTAAGTAAATTTATCATTCAAACAATTTCTATTTAATTTTCAATTCACTAAATCAATTACTTAAGTTCAACTCCATTATATCAAACTTACAAATTGAATTAAATTAAATTCGTCAAATCAAGTTCTTTAAATTACAAGTCTTACATTTATTTCAAAAATATCACATTTTCATTTCTTGTTAAAGAAATTCAATTTCACTTATTCATTTACTTAGTTACAATTTCAAAGCTCAATTAATAAAGAAACTAAATTTCACTTATTCCAGAAGTTCAATTCCACTTATTAAAGAATTTAATTTATTTAATTATTAAATAATTTCAAAACTTAATTATTAAATAAATTCAAACTTAATTATTAATAATTCCAAATTTTAAAAAAACGTTCTTTCATCAACTACTATGTAAATATTTTGATTCAGATTATTAAAGATTAACATTTCCTTTCATTAAAATTCAAATTCCAACTTCGTTTCAAAACCATATTATTTATTCAAATAAATCTTTATTTTATTTTTAAATCAAAGTATTGACTAATCGGTTTTTATTTAATTCTCTATCCTAGGTCAAAGTTCAATTTTGGGTATTTATCATTTCAACCCGATTCCAATTCAATTCAAAAATCGAAGCATAACAAAGGGAACTTGCAGTGTGATAACTGGGATGGTGTCAAAGTAAATAAACAAGCAATAACAACAATCAATATCAATCCAATAATCAATTCAAATAATCCCGAAATAATCGTATTAATTTACATTTGTTGTTTATGCAAATTAATATAATTATTTCTAGAATCTACACTATCATTTCATGTAGATTAAAGATTATTACATTACGGTTTTTCACTTGTCATCTATTACAATTTCATCCATCATCAATTTAAACAACAAACATTCAAAGGTTCAAGGTGTAATTAACCAAATCCTACGTGTCAATTAATTTAACATTAAAGGGGTCATATTATATGAATTTTTAACTAATCAAATTCAACATATAGATCCAATTTAAATCGTTAACTATCATATATCAATTCAATTGCATATTATTTATCACTTTAACATTAACAATTTAACGTCCAATATAAACATCAACAATCAATCATTTATCAACTAAACTGGATTATCATTGTATAAATAGCAGATAATGGTGTCAGATGTCACATGTGAACTGATTCAGGTAATAACAGATAAATAACAGTGTAAATAACTAACAGTTGCATATTTCAATTGTCATTTCAATTGAAATAAAATTTAATAAATAAAAGAACATTAATCGTGAGTGATTGCTCACCTTTCGAGGCTAGGGAGTGAGAATAGACAACGAAGTTGAGTTACGCATTGCAAGCACGACTTCCGAAATAAACTAGATTGTCACGAATCGACGAGCAAAGCTGTTAAATAGGAATTGCCGAAATCAAATCAAAACATTCAACATAGCAACAAATAAAAAAAACATGTCCTGCGTCAAAGTTCAACAATATAATTCTATGTGCTACCGAGATCGAAATGTTTGAAATTTGGTATGAATAAAGATCAAAACTTGTATTTCAAACTGCAAAAGAATCACTTGATTTGGACAAGAGACGAGAAAAGTTACGATGTCACGAACATAGACTCAGGCCATGTTGCGACTGTCAATTGTTCAGGTCTGAAAACCCCTCTGGGTCTGACTTTCAGGTAAGAAACAGAGGACTGAACAACCTCGTATGAAGCTAAAATTTATATACAGAAAGTAGAAAACTTTATCTTTTAAACAAAAAGGGAATCACTGTATTCCGACGTAAGACAGAAGAGATACGATGCGTCAAACATGAACTCAGGTCATGTTTGCAGCAGTGTAAAATAATTTCAAGTACAAAAGAACAACTGCCTGGGTCTAACTTCCAGATCCTCGACCACTAATCAAACGATATCGGATTTTGCTGAAATTTGACAAGCATAAACTAGGTAACTTCGACTCTTTTTTAAAAATAGAATCAACCCATTCCAATAAAACATGAGTGAGATATGATATTGTTAACATGAAGTCTAACTACTGTTCAGAAAAAAAAATAAACATGCAAATACAAAAATATATGTATATACTATATCAAACATAACTTCTTTATAATATAAGCTTACTGTAAAATCTCTGAAAACTGAACATATCATATATAAATACTTTATAAATATATCTATATATATATATATGTATATTCTTAAAATAAATATCGTTGTAACGAATATACATTATCTTTTCAAACTAGTATTGTTAAAATCATATAACAGCTACTAAGCCAAAGGAACAGATGCATTATATACTCTTAAACATAGAATACAAACGAATATATATATACAGACTAATATATATATATATACATATATTTTAAAGTCAATATTTATTGTAAAATAACAAGGACTACTTTATTGTACTATGTATATCAATCAACAGGTGATGTATAACAAATAAAAGTTTACATTCAATAACCTGTTTTATATATATGCGTGTGTTACAAATGAGTTGGCTAGCAGAACTACTTTTATATAAAATATAAAATATAAGTAACAATGTCAGATATCAAACATCTCAGATGGATCTATATATGTCATATATACGAAATCATATATAAGTAGAAAAAAATGTAAAATGATCAAGTATAAATTTGAAAGCAAAACTAAATAATAATACGTGAGCACTTAACATACCCCAAACATATGCATATATAAGTACCTCTGATATAGAAGAGAAGAGATGATGGACGCGGGTTGTATGCTGAGTTGGTTGCCGAGCTCAGCTAGATACAAGCGGAGGAGGCTGATGGCAGGGCACGGCAAAGTCTCGACTGGGACGATGGAAGAGGAGGGTACGGTGGTGTCTTGGTGGGCTGAACTTCGACAGGCAGGGGACGTTTGGTGTTTGCGTGAGTAGGCCGGTAAGGCGAGGTGGCTCGCTGTCATGGAGGGGAGGCAGAGATATTAAGATGATCGAGCATGGGGTTGTGAGCTGCCTCCGCCACGTGTGGAGGTGGGTATGACGGCTTGGGCGAGGCCATGGTCAGAAAAAAAACGGATGGTTGCTGCTCACGCCATGGGCAATGGTGGAACATGGTGGAGGAGATATGGTTGAGGTGGTTCATTGGTGAGAGGATGGGTTTGACTATGCTCGGCTAGGCTGTGGAGTTGTTGTGGCTAACGGTGGAGGGTTCGAGTAGGTGACAGAGACGGGAGAGGAAGAGGAAGGAAAAGGAAAGAGGAAGATGAAAGATGAATGGTAGTGGTTCACTTGAGAATGCAAAGTATAAAACGTATTGATATTAAAAGAATTTCTTTCATATGAATTAAAGAATGAACAGCTGGATCGAAAAACAACAGTTGAATTCTGGGAATTTGAAAAAAACAAAAGGCAGAAGAGGAATGAGACTGCAAAGCAATGAATATGTATAGGTAAATGTAAGTACCAGCTATTAATAAATTGAAGTAATTTAACGTATCAGAAAACGTTGTAACCAGTGAAAAGAAAATGGAAAGACACAACTAACAAAACAGCATATCTAGGAAAT
The DNA here is from genome assembly GCA_030737815.1 of Allium fistulosum. Classification (NCBI taxonomy): domain Eukaryota; kingdom Viridiplantae; phylum Streptophyta; class Magnoliopsida; order Asparagales; family Amaryllidaceae; genus Allium; species Allium fistulosum. The sequence continues at coordinate 247,146,760 of CM060902.1, forward strand.
GACAAAAGTCACTTACGTGAATTAAGGAATTTTAAAAGTGAAAGGCTGTTGATAATATACCGTTGGCAAGTGAAAAGACAAAGAAAACAAAAGGCTAGATAAGAGACTGATACGACAACTGTTTTACTGATTTCACCGGATACTGGATTACAAAACACACAAATGAACATATCACGGAAATCAGCACAACAAGATGATCAAAACGGTATACAAATATCAGTGGTATGATTGAATTATAAAATTCGAATTTCTACCAGTGGAAAATGCAGAAAAACCGCAGAAAAATAAGATTGACGGAGCTAAAGAAGTCCGAATTTGGAAAAACGAAAAATGACGTTTGCTCAGAAGATGGTTTAGAATTTTTCTATGTAAAAATATTTAGGTTTCGAAAACATTTTATTTTCATCGCTTTTTAACTGATTAAATTGAAGTAAATTTACGCACGAAATAAACTTTCATAATTTCGGACGAAAATTTACTAGTTGCTATGTTTAACTAGACGCATTACAAATATCAAATTTATATTTCAAAATTTTATCGTTTAAAATTTCACAAAATTTCAATTAAATACGTTACTAAAACCGGTTAAATTTACGGGTCGTTACAGAAACTCTTGGTTTTGGTAATGGAATGGCCGCCTCTTGCATTGGTGCTAGTGGGGTTGTTGTCTTCCCTCCCCAGAATTCTATTAGACCAGTGATTGTTATTGAATTGGAAAGACCCTCACCGGGAAATATCAGAATTGAATTTCTCGCCCTGTAAGTATGATTCAACTCTTTCCTCATAATTATCCATATCTTGGTTAGCAGAATTGAGAATTTGAGATGATGATTTTTTCTTAATAGCTTTCCGATTTAGAATTTAAAAATCTGCTTCTACGAGTTTCCATGTCTGAATGATTTCAGTTTCCTTTTTGGAGTGCAACCTAGCATCCTTTCCTTCCATATATGAAATATGACAGTTGTTAACATTATACTTGCTTTGTTGAACTCTTTTGATTTGATTTCGTATCTTTGTTGGAAATGTTGGATACTGGTTTTGATATTTTGCATTGGAATTTTTTGGCTGATATCGCGCTTGATTTTTTCAATGAACCATATATATCTTGAATAATTGCAATCGAAGAATAAATGCTCTATTGTTTCACTTTCTGTTTTGCATTAGAGACATTTTATTTTCCTGTTTTTACTCCATTTATTGCATCTATCCTTGGTTGGCAATCTATTTAGCAAAGCAAAATAGGCACAATGTGACATTTTTGGGCAATTTGCCCTGTTCCAAATAGTTTCATGCCAATCGGCTTCTGCTTCAGAACCTTTGATGTATTCCCATGTATTTTTAAAAGAGAATTTGCCTTTGGTTGAAAATTTCCATTTCCAGCAATCTTTGAAAATACTTGAATCAATTTCAATGCTTTCAATGGCTTTTTTGAATATAAAAGTTTTTGGATGAAGATTTGTATTCCATCTGTGAATTTGAATGATGCTATCAACTTTTAAATTAGTTCCCCCAAATTGCAATAAGTTGAACCATCCTAATAAGCTTACTAAAGATTTGCCTTTGATCCATGGATCAAACCAAAGGCTAGTATTTTTCCCATCTTTGAAATTCCTTTCAAGTAATTTGATACCAATGCTTCTGCTCTTTAAAATTCTTTTCCAAGAGTGAGAATGATGATTTTCAATTAGCATAATCCAGAAATTTTTATTTTTGACATACTTATTTTTCATCCATTTTGACCATAATGAACTGCCCTCCACAAACCTCCAAAACAGCTTGAGATTACAAGCTTCATTTAAATCCTTAATGTTTCTTAATACCAATCCACCTGCCATTTTTGGTTTACAAACTATGTCCCAAGAAACTTTATGTATTTTCCCTCTCCAAATATTGAAATTAGCACACATTTTTTCTATTTTGTGTATAGCTGATTCTGGAATGTTTTGAGTCTGAATCCAATACATTATGATAGCCGTGATGACAGTGTGTGTGAGCTCGAGTCTTCTAGCAATGGATAATAGTTTGCTAGACCATCTTTCTAATTTGCCTTGAATGATGTCAAATAACCTTGAGCAATCTTTGTCGGTAATCTGTTTTATACTAAGAGGAAGACCCAAGTATTTAACAGGAAAATGTCCTTCTTGAATTTTTAAAATATGAAGAATTTCCCCCCTTTTGACACAGATATTGCTAAAATAAGCTTTACTCTTACTTTCATTAATTTGCAGACCTGCATAATCATTCAAGTATTTAAAAGTTTTTGCAATAAATAATAGCAAATCATCAGCATATAATAAATGGGTAATACTAGGCTTATTTCTGTTTACTGGTCTAAGATTACCTTTAATTTGCTCTAATTCCATTTGCAAAGATAAAAAATTCCATAGCAATTGTAAACAAATAAAAGGAGAGAGGATCACCTTTTTTAATTCCCCTATTACTTTTAATAAACCCACAAGGTGATCCATTAATTAAGATAGAAAAATGGCAGTGTCAATGCATTCTTTAACTAAATTGCAAAATTTCTCATGAAAACCAATTTGTCTCATCATATGAATAATAAAATATCTATTGATCTTATCAAATGCTTTATGTATATCAATTTTAATGCAAACTTTATTTTTACAGCCCTTGTTAAAATTTCTGATCACTTCATGAGACAAAAGAGTATTTTCAATAATAAATCTGCCTGGTATAAATGCACATTAATTTTCTGAAATCAAATATTTGAAAAAAATTAATTCTATTACTCAAGATATTAGCTATAATTTTATAAATAAAATTACAACAGGCAATAGGCCTGTAATCCCCTAATCCAATAGGAGTTTTAACCTTTGGGATTAGGGTAACAAAAGTGTGATTCAAACTTTTCAACAGCTTACCAGTTGAAAATAATTCATTAACAGCTTCATCTATCTTTATTTTAATATCCTTCCAATGTGTTTTATAAAAAATTTCACCAAACCCATCACGGCCTGGACTTGTATCTATATTAGATCCAAAAACAATTTTTTTTATATCATCGAAGAGAATTTCTTTACTATTTTCATTAAGCAAAAATTTTATTTCAATACTTGGGAAATCCCTTTTGTACGAATCAATATTGTAAAGGTCAGAAAAGTATGTTATAGCACTATGCTCTATTTGAGAGACATCATTTGAAACAGCCCCAATTTTATCTAGCAGTTTTCCTATGTCATTGATATTTTTCCTGTTAGACATCTTGGCATAGAAAAACTTGCTAGATTCATCCCCATTAGTAAGCCAGTCTATCTTGGCTTTCTGTCTCATGTTGATTGCTTGCACATGTAAACATTTACTTAATTTATCTTGATTTTGCAAAAATTGATTAACAAGAGATTTTTCTAAGCTATCAAAATCAATAATGTTTTGGAGAGACTCACACTCTTTTCGAATATGTTTAATATCTTCTCTGTTTCTATATTTATTCCATATTTTCTTTTGTATTCTTTAAAATGTTGCTAAAATTATACTGGGCAGAGCCTTGATTAGAAGATACTATACTGATTTTTACTGCTTCCATATAATTTTTTTCAAAAGTCCACCCATTAACAAATCTGAATGGGATGTTTTTCCTAGAATTATTTTTCCTTGAAAGAACAATTTGAATTGGCGTATGATCACTAGTAGCTTGGGGGAGAGTTATACATTGGAAATCAGAAAAATAGTTTTCAAACATTTGGTTAATTAAAACCCTATCTAGTTTACAATGAATATCTCTAAATTCTCCAAATTTCCAAGTACCATTAAAATGGGTTCAATTAGGCTTGTTTATAGATAGAAATTGTTAAGAAATTCCAATTTTCTAAAGGAAATTGGAATTCCTCCCCTCTTTTCAAATGAATGTAGAACAATATTGAAATTCCCCATTATAATCCAAGACTTTCTCATGTTTTTATTTAAATTTTCACGATTATTCCAAAGCAAAGTTCTTTCTTTTCCACTATTTGAAGCATAAACAAAAGTAATTTCTAATTGTAAACCACCTTTATTTATGAATTTACAGTGAATAAATTGAAAATTTAAGAAATGATGACTTAAATTCCAAATTTTTGGATCCCACATAACCATAACCTACCATTACCCCCCATAATATTGTTATTAACTATACCTTAATCTTTAAATCTGCTAACATGAAAATTTTCAATTTTTATATCATTAAGTTTATGCTCAAGAATACCAATAATATTAGGCCTATTTGTAAGAATTAAATTAGATAAACCTAATTTTCTTTCGGGAGAGTTTAACCCTCTAGCATTCCAAGCAATTATTGACATTATATATCAAAGACTAATAAAAATGAAATAATATAGAGGATATGATAAGAATATCACAGCTGTTATATAGAGAGACTGGGGTTAAACTCCTCCAGATTCTCTTTGTCCCTCCTCTCTTCCAAATACTCAGAACTTCTGAGTCCTTTTCTTTTAAGAGATTTTCTATCTTTTACTTTAAGATGATCAAACCATTTTGAATTTTTCATAATGTATTTTTCTTGAAACTCATCTTTCTCCTGATTATCCTCATTGCTTTGAGATAATATTTCATGCATATTTTTTGTACTGCTGCTTTTCCTTTCTTTTCTTTTTTTCTTTGCTGGAGAAAAGGATTTTGGTACAAGTTTTATAGCTTTTTGAACAAGATCCTCTGAGAAAATTTGCTGAGAAAGAATTAATCCAGTAATATGATTGTTGAATTCTTTCGTAACAACAACATTTGCATTTGCTTCATCTGTATTTATGCTTACTTCCATATTTTCATCATTTATCTCATTATCTTCTCCTAGAGGGGAGTGCTTTGATTGAGCATCAGGAGCCTTTTGAGGTTGTTGCATTGTTAATGTTGTTTCATTGTCATTCTGTTGCACTTGATTCTTATTCTCAACTGTATTCTCCAGCATATCAAAATCTGATACAGCCTGCTTTTGGGTATTTTTCCAGTTGCTCGACTACTTCAAGATTTTTCACACCTGTATTCAAGTCTTTTGCACTTTCCTTGTTTCTCATATTTTCAAAAAATTTAATTTTCCCTCAAAAAGAGTTGATCTCTGATTCAGTAGTATTTGCCTCAGTTTACCCAGCATTTTGATTAAAATTGAAAACTGCACTATTGTTTGTTTCTTGATTTTGCACCAAGACATAATCGTTTTCTTTATCGCCCAAAATATCCTTTGGTTTTTCTTCCCAAACCTTCTTTGTCGAGCAGATTTCAGTAGAATGCCCGAAGCATGCACATATCATATATTTTGGTGGAATCCACTCATATTCAATTTTTTGAAGAATATTTTCACCATCATGCATTGTAATATAAGCTTCATCAGGAAGTTCTGCATTTGCTTTTATTTAAACAAAAATTCTTGCGTAGCTTAATCTTGTTTCTTTCGCCATTGGTTCATCTAATTTTAGAGGAACATCCACAACACTTGCAATGGCCCCAAATGCCTCTCTGTCCTACAGTTTTAGACTTAATTCTAGAAGGTGAATCCATATAGGAATAGTAGTTAACAAATCTCTGTCAAATGCTATTTTATTACTCCATTTTTTCAAGATAATCAACTTTCCATTAATAAAGTATGGCCCTCCATTAATTGTTTTTCCACAATCACTTTCAACAGCAAATCTAATTACAAAAAAACCATTATCTTGTGAAAATTTCAAAGTTACCGGTAGGATTCCATGTGCTTTGCACAAATGCTTTAAAATGATGATAAAAAGGCCTATTTCCAAAGGCATAAGCTATCACCGAACAACTCCACTTGGAATCCGTTCTCCTGCTAACTCCCTCCTTTATTATGACCATTTTCTTGTTGTTAATGGTTATAGGTGCTTGATACTCCAGATCAAAATTATGGTTGAAGCCTCCATTTCTGATCATATCTGCCCAAGAAGACACCCTATGTGGGAAAGATCCATTACTATTCTGAATAGGATTCTGATTTGCCGCTGCGCCATTTGGTTCCTGAACATTTTGAATTATGACTGCAGATCTGAATGTAATCTGAGATCTCTATTTCAAATTGTAATTGTTGTTTCTTGAATTTCGTGCATCTCTGAATCCATTGTAGTTGATCTGACTTTGATTATTGGTGAAATTTTTGGCAAGATTTGATTGGTAATGGATCTTCAACCTATTCTGGTAGTTCCTAACAGTTTGTAACCCCTTATTGTCGATATTAGGTGGCACCTGCTTTGGGTTAGAAGAAGAAGAAGGGATGAGTGGAGGAGGTTCGGGGTTGATAGAAAAGTTGGCCTTTAATTTCTGACTAGAGCCGTCTGCCATTGCTATTTTTTTACTACACAGAATGTAAGGACCCGATATTTTGTTCCATTCGCATCCGCACATGTCGGACTTGAATTGCTCAAAATATCAGATTGTTAATTTATATTTTGTAAACTCAGCCTATACAGTAAATAAATCAATCACAGAATCACGGATATAGAGTATTACAACAATAAGCAGCAGAATAGATAAATAGTAGTTCATGAAGCTACTATAAAAACAACAGAGTTTGAAATAAAATACAACAGAATATATCGAATACAATATAGTCTCGAATACAAACAGATGACAAATCTTAACAAAACCACTGGGTAGCTGAAAGCTTAATAGATACAGATGGATCTCCAAGTGAAGCTCCAACTCCAAAGGTGAGTCTCAAATGTTGTGACCCTCGATCTGACCCGAGCATAAAGCAAAACACAAACACTCTAGTCAGGATTAACATTCTTACATTAATAAATTCAACTCAAGTGAAATGTCAACTGAAATACAAGTAACTTAAAGGATAGTTGGGATTTCTATCCTCTAAGGATCCGTGGAACTATCTACTATGTAGTAATATACGCTATTATAATATACCTATAGTAAACTAAAGGTACTAAAATAGCATTAAGGCGTTACCCATATCCTCCTTAACACATTTTTATATATTCCCATAGTCTATACAATACCGTAATTCCTCCATAAACTGGAGGGCTATCAGAGGGCACACCATAGGTATGGTACAAACCAAACTCGTAGAAGGTGCGATAGGACATGCAACAAGGCACTCGAGGCAATGCTAGGTAGATATACCGTTTGCAGATCCGGACTAGTGGTAACACATAGTAGCTACTACCGCCTACCTCGTGACACACTCCCAAATCAAAGGGAGCACCCAATCACATCACAAAAGCAATAGAATGGTATCGAAGAAATGTGTCCGATAGGAGGAATGACCTCACTTGGCCCGGCGTAGCTCCTGTTTTAGCCGCATCAAGCAGACTCACGGGAGTCAGGGCTACGTAAATACCATATATAGAATCGCCACCAAACCATCCTACTTCATTCTGGAATCTCCACCACGTACATAGTTGTTAAAGTGGTTTTCGGTATTAGCAGAGAGTATGACAATATCCGATCCCGGTATCTTTAACAACCAAACGTTATTATAACACCGTGGTCATTTCATTTCAAACAGTTCATAATTCATATCAAAATATCATATCATTTCAAACCATATCAATTTGGTATCATTATGCACTTTAAATCATATTCATTTCCAAAATCGTAACTGTAACGACCCGATATTGTGGACCATTCGCATCCATTATAAGTGTATAGGTAGACACTCATGCCGGAATTGAATTGCTCAAAATACCGCGTTGTTAATTTAAATTTGGCAAAATTGAACATATACAGTAAATAAAATAATCACAGATCACAGACACAGAGTAAAAAATGCAGCGGAAATAAAAGAGATAGTAGTTCATGAAGCTACTATATGAATGTATAAGATACATCAGAGTTAAACCAGATACAACGGAAGAGTAACACGATACACTAGATACAAATCAGAATACATCACTGGAATCATCGAATACTGAAAGTAGAATAGATGGCTGGATCTTCAAGCAAAGCTCCAACTCCAAAGGTGAGTCTCGAATACTGGTACACTCAGTCTGACCCGAGCATAAAGCAAAACACAAGACACTCGAGTCAGGATTAACATTCTTATATCAATAAATCCAACTCAAGTGAAATAGCAATTGAAATACAAGTAACTCAAAGGATGTTTGGAATAACCATCCTTTAAGGATCCGTTAAACTATCTACTAGGTAATAATGTACGCTAAGTAGATAATGTCTATCAGTAATATAAGGTATTAAAATAGTGTTAAGTCATGGCCCATTCCACCCTTAACACATTTTTATTCCCAAAAGCATATACAAGACTGTAGTTTCCCCAAAACCGGAAGTCACCAGAGGGCAATCCATATACTAAAGGTACAAAACAGATTCGTAGTGGTCGCGAATAGGGAATACAAGTATGACAAGGCACATGAGGCAATACCCAAGGTAGTGACACTACCGTTCGCCTGATCCGGACTGGTGAGAACGCATCGCCGCAGCGACCGCAACACCGTGACACAACACTCCCAAAATCAAGGGTGCACCAATCGACAACAAGTAATGAGTAGTTCGAAGAAGTGTGTCCACTTGAGGTAGCTAATCCTCCATTGGCCCGGCACGGCTCCTGTTTTAGTCATTTCCAATTTGACACAAGTGTCAAGGCTATCCATTATCGTTCTCTTTCTTCAGTCATCACGTACATCATTCCAACCACTTCATTCTGGATCATCACTCCGCGTATAGTTATTAAAGTGGTTTTCGGTTTAGATAGAGAGTATATCCATAACGGATTCCGGTCTCTTTAATAACTTTCGTAATTATTACACCGATTGGTCGTTTTTTTATTTCAAAACCAAATCAATTTCAATTTCAAATAGAATTTGTAAATCAACATTTCATTTGTCTTTCAAAACCAATTTCCAAAAATTTACGTTTCAAAACTTCCAAATTATCATTTCAAAATCTTATAACTCAATTTCAATCTTTATTTAAAACAATTCAAATATTGATTCAAGTTCGTATATAAGTTTCATTTCGAAAACATTTAAATTAATTTAATTTAACATTCAAATCAAATTTAAATTCATTTATCGATTTCATTCAATATTCATTTAGTAAATTTTCCATTCAAAACAATTTCTATTAAATTTCCAATTCATTAAACCCATTATTTAAATTCAACTTCATTATATCAAAACTTACAAATTTGATTAAATTAAATTCATCAAACCAAATTCTTTAAATTTCAAGTCTTGCATTAATTCCAATAAATCACATTTTATTTCTTGATAAAGAAATTCAATTTCACTTATTTACTTACTTAAATAATTTTCCAAAACTTAATTAATAAAGAAACTCAATTTCAATTATTTACGAAGTAAAATTCACTTATTCAAAAGTTCAATTTCTCTTATTAAAGAATCCAATTCAATTTAATCATTAAATAATTCAATCTTATTTAATTATTAAATAATTCAAAACTTAATTATTAAATAATTTCAAAGTTTAATAATTTTCAAACTTAATTATAATTTCAAACTTAATTATAATTTCAAACTTAATTATTAAATCATTTCAAAGTTAATTCAATCATTTCTCAAATTAAACATCGTTCTTTCATCAATTCATTTTTAATATTTGTTTCAGATTATTAAATATTAACATTTTCTTTCATTAAAAATTCAAATTTCACTTCATTTCAAAAACATATTATTTATTCAAATAAAATCTTCGTTTTATTTTTAAATCAAATTATTGACCAATCGGGTTTTATTTAATTTCCTATCCTAGGTCAAGTTCAATTTGGGTATTTATCATTTCAACCCGATTCCAATTCAATTCAAAATCAAAGCATATCAAAGGGAACTTGCAATGTGATAATTGGGATGGTGTCAAAGTAAATAACCAAGCAATAACAACAAACAATAACAATCCAATAATTAGTTTAAATAATTCCGAAATAATCGTATTAATTCGCATTGTTATTTGTATGGCTTAATATAATTATTTCTAGAATCTACACTATCATTTCATGTAGATTAAAGATTATTACATTACGGTTTTCACTTGTCATTCAATTTCAATTTTTACACTACAACAATTAATCCAATATACGTTCAATGGTTCAAAGTGTAATTATCACTATGTTACATGCCAATTAATTTAACAAATAAAAGGGGTCATATTCAACTAATCAAATTCAACATATTTGTCAATTCAAATTTTTAATTGTCCTACGTCAAATTTTCTTGCATAATATTTATCACTTTATACATTACCATTTTAACGTCCAATTGTAAACATCAAACAATCAATCATTTAACAACCAAACTGGATTATCATTGCATATATAACAGATAATGGTGTCAGATGTCATAGGTTAACTGATACAGGTAATAACAGTATAAATATCTAACCGCAACATATTTCAATTGTCGTTTCAATTGAAATCAAATTTAATAAATAAAAGAATGTTAATCGTGTGTGAGTGCTCACCTTTCGAGGTTAGAGATGAACGAGGCCGAGATGAGTTACGAATCTAAGCACAAAATCCAAAGCAAAGCTAGATGGATACGGATTCGACAACAAGCTGAAAGATAGGGAATTTGACCAAATCAAATTAGAACTGGATCGATGATGATAATAGAATAAGTGAATATATATATATATATATAACTATGTATATACCAAATCATATTCTAAATACAAACACAAATTTAAATTAAATATAAATTTCAAAATCATCGGTTGTATTAAAACATACATGTCAAAACCACACAGCTCTTATACTAGCCTATATAAACCTATATATAAAATAATATTATTTTTCTATAATATGTACAAGCAACCAAATATGTATTCGAAGCTAACTGCAACCTATGCCTATATTTTCAACCAATTATAAATATATATCATCAGTTATACACGTATGCCAGAAATCAATGCTATAACTTATACACTAAATACCAATAAAAACTTATATAATATAACATTCAAACGTGTTAAATAGATTGAATACATGCTACATTCTTAACTATATACTTATGTAACAAAATATCTTACTTACAAAACAAAATGTACATATACGTAATATATACAACTGCCATATCAACCTGTACAACATCTCATTAAACAATGTATATCATATACTATGGATGGGGACGCAAGCTTACCCAAGTGTGAATTATAATGCCTTAGTTTTTTTTTCTTTTTTTTTCAAATGAATAACTAGGTTGTATTACTACAAATTAATCATTGCTAACGATTAGTGTTAGGACTTCGGTAGAAGGTCTAAACACATTAGTATGGACCAAAGCAGGAATTAGGAAAATCGTAGAATGCAAATCATAGTTTTCAAGGGGATGTTGAATTTTTCCACACTTGATTTCTACCTGTGCCTATTTGTTGTTTCAGATCAAAATAATCTTTAATATCTGAAGCACCGGAATACCAACCATAAGCCAAAGGAAGCACCACAAGCAGCAACTAAGTGAGATCTCCGTTACATAGGAAATCGCCTAGGAGTCGCTTAGAAGCTACGGAGAAAATGCTAGGTGGTGAACCAAGAATGACATAAACTCCACCATACAGAATGACAAAGACAGCCAAGGTCCTTCCACTATCAAGAATCAACTTTCCCAGCAACCAAGAAAAAGAACGGCACCCAAGCAGAAAGGCAATGAAATAAAGGGGCGGAGGAAGTAGGCTGCTCAAGGCGGTGGGTTGTCGGCCGGCTGAGGGGAGAGATGGTGGGTTAAAGCTTGCATTAAGATGTGGTGTTCGGTAGTGTGGGTGTATGTTGGGTCGCCACGCGGGTTGAGGTGGTTGGCGTGGGGCCGGAGTGGTTGTCGGTTGGGAAGTGAAGAGGAGAAAAAGAAGAAGCGGCATGCCTGGGCTGGTGGAGCAAATGCGCGCGGAAGAAGGTGGTGAGAAGGCGGTGTTGATGGTGTAGGCTTATCGGCAGGAGGTTGATGGGTTTCTGAGGAGGACGGGTGGTGGAGGGATGGCCGAAAGCCATGAAAGAAAAATAAAATTTTACTAATAAGGTGAGGAGATGAGTTTGGAGGAAAACTATAAGAATGAACGCATGCAAATATTAAAAGAAAGAGAAGAGAAGTCCAGAGGATCAAGAATAGAGTTCAAAAGAATGAAGGCAAAGGTTTTATCATAGTTTGTTTAATTGTAGATATAAAGAAGGGCATGGGAAAGGTGAACCGATAATAAATTTTCCAGTGGGAATAGTAGTAGTTAGCAAGATAATTTTTTTTGGAAATTGCAAAAAGGCTAATGGTCTTCACACGGTAAAATGAACGGTTACAAGAAATTCAAAAGTCAATTTACGGAACCAATACGAAGATCATTTCCGTAGATTTCACCGATTTTCGGACACCCAACACTGAACTAATATACTGTGGAGATCAGCGCGACGAGACGGTCAAAATGGTATACGGATATCAGTGGTATGATTGAAATATAAAAATTCGAATTTTCCAATAGCGGAAAATGCAAGAAAAACGCTGAAAAATAAGATCGACGGAGCCAAAGATGTCCGAATTTGGAAAAACGACAAACTGACATCTTGCTCAAAAGATGGTTTAGAATTTTTCTATGTAAAAATATTTGGATTTTGAAAATATTTTATTTTCATCGCTTTTTAACTGATTAAATTGAAGTAAATTTACACGCGAAATAAACTTTCATATTTTCGGACGAAAATTTACCAGTTGCTATGTTTAACTAGACGCATTCCAAATATCAAATTTATTTTTCAAAATTTCATCGTTTAAAAATTTCACAAAATTTCAACTAATTACGTTATTAAAACAGTTGAAATTTACGGGTCGTTACACTCTCCCCCACTCAAAACTTTTCGTCCCCGAAAAGGAACGAGGTAGGAGAATAGAAACAACCAGAAAGAAAAACAAATTTGAAATACAATTAATTTAAACCATATAAATTCAAATTTAAATTAATTGATATTCAATAATTGATTTAATCCATTTGATTAAAATCAATCTCACTATTTCTAAATTCATTATCTTATTATCCATTTTCTTCAATTTACAATTTCTAAAACCATAAATTTGAATAGTCTTTTATTATAATCATATTTTCTTCAACAATTTTAAATTCTTCTTTATTCCAAATTACTGTTAAATTTATTCTACTTAATATATCAACTCACATATATTTAACCCATATAAATTAATTTAAAACATAAAAGTTTCGATTTAAAATAATTTACATCTATTAATTTCTCTTAAATTCAAGGTATTTTCTTATGTTGATCAATTTCAATTTATTAATTCTTTCAAAACAAATTTATTAATTCTTTCAAAACAAATTTATTTCATTATTAACTGAGTTTACTTATTATCCTATCTAACTCTATTAACATCTTTATAATCAAAATTTACTGTATAACATTTATTATAAACACTCAAATTTTATTTATAAATTCAATTTATATTGTATATTATCCAATTTACATTTTAACTTCTGAATAATTTAGGTAAGTTATTTTGAAATGCAATTTAGTACTATACAAATAAAATTTTTGAATTCAATTATTTCAAGTTTAAATACTTATTCAAAATTTAGCTTTATTTATAATTGAAAACATCTTTTAACATGATTTTTAAGGATTAAATTTCCGTTTAATTCCAAACCTTTTAGAATAATTATGTATATACTATATATATTAAATCAAATTAAATTTAAAATAATATACCCATATATATATAAATCAAGTCATACTTAAGAAATTCAAATTAAATATTTTTCCAAAACAAAACCGTAGCAAGGCTACAGAATGGTTTCTCCACTTCGAAACTCGAAAATGAATGTCGATGATGCGGCCGTCATCACCGAAATTATTTTCCAGCGACAAAGAGAAGAGTACTGATTTTCAATATTTTAAAATTCTTTGAACGGTTTCTATTTGAAAATTCCTTCAATAATGTACATTTTAAAAATTTAAAAACAGAAGCTCGAAATCACCGGAAACTAAATTCTCAAATTTCTGAATTAAATTCATTTCAAATTCCAAATCAATTTATAAACCGTATTTATAAATTTATTTAGAACAATAAATGATAATCAAATATATCATTTCAAACAAACAATTTAATTAACCTATTAAATTCCAGAAAATTTTTACTTATATTTTCACAATATAATCAAACAAATTTATTTTATTTTCCAAATTTGAAAATAATATTGTGTCAGTTTGCTCTGTTCAAGTGTTTTGGAAATCCTATCGATAGCGTTGATCAGACGAATCGATCGGAAACGCAAATCAACATCAACAACTCAAACAACAGAGCATATATTAAAAAAAATTATGTATTAGTTTACAAATACATTTCTTTGCTCGACGATACAGGAATGAATTTTCAAAATAAGGATAGGGATTCAAATTTTTGTTGACTCAAATCAAAGAGAATTTTGATTCGAAAATAAGTTTGAACAAAGACGAGATAATTAAATAACAAAAATAAGGCGATGGATAAGTTTATATAAATCGCGGGCAACCTTAACCGGGTCGACCGTGACTTCAAGAATAAGACTGTTGTAGAATTCCGAGGTAAATCGACATTCGATCTCAAGAAATAAAATTCAGGTATAGCAGGAGATAGATAGCATCGTAAACCGAGGTACAGAAATCTCCGGTAAATCAATACCTATTGTAAAGGAGTTTCACCCCTTTACAATCATTTGAAGATTGGCGAGACCGCCGATCTATTATAGATATCATTCAAAATGGAGTTATGGGGTGCTCCAGAATTGAAAGAAGACGAATAGTGAGGGACACGAATGAATTTTTGGAACCGCAGGGAACGTTCCAAAATTCAAAGGAATCGAGTCAAAAGGAAGAGATTGAAACTCGAATGAGAGTGATTCTGTAAATACATTTACCCTATATGTTAAGTTTTGCCTAGAGCTACCAAAGCTCTGATACCAACTGTAACGACCCGATATTTTGGACCATTCGCATCCATTATAAGTGTATAGGTAGACACTCATGCCGGAATTGAATTACTCAAAATACCGCGTTGTTAATTTAAATTTGGCAAAGCTGAACATATACAGTAAATAAAATAATCACAGACATAGAGTAATAAATGCAGCGGAAATAAAAGAGATAGTAGTTCATGAAGCTACTATATGAATATATAAGATACATCAGAGTTAAACCAGATACAACGGAAGAGTAACACGATACACTAGATACAAATCAGAATACATCACTGGAATCATCGAATACTGAAAGCAGAATAGATGGCTGGATCTTCAAGCAAAGCTCCAACTCCGAAGGTGAGTCTCGAATACTGGTACACTCAGTCTGACCCGAGCGTAAAGCAAAACACAAGACACTCGAGTCAGGATTAACATTCTTATATCAATAAATCCAACTCAAGTGAAATAGCAATTGAAATACAAGTAACTCAAAGGATGTTTGGAATAACCATCCTTTAAGGATCCGTTAAACTATCTACTAGGTAATAATGTACGCTAAGTAGATAATGTCTATCAGTAATATAAGGTATTAAAATAGTGTTAAGTCATGGCCCATTCCACCCTTAACACATTTTTATTCCCAAAAGCATATACAAGACCGTAGTTTCCCCAAAACCGGAAGTCACCAGAGGGCAATCCATATACTAAAGGTACAAAACAGATTCGTAGTGGTCGCGAATAGGGAATACATGTATGACAAGGCACATGAGGCAATACCCAAGGTAGTGACACTACCGTTCGCCTGATTCGGACTGGTGAGAACGCATCGCCGCAGCGACCGCAACACCGTGACACAACACTCCCAAAATCAAGGGTGCACCAATCGACAACAAGTAATGAGTAGTTCGAAGAAGTGTGTCCACTTGAGGTAGCTAATCCTCCATTGGCCCGGCACGGCTCCTGTTTTAGTCATTTCCAATTTGACACAAGTGTCAAGGCTATCCATTATCGTTCTCTTTCTTCAGTCATCACGTACATCATTCCAACCACTTCATTCTGGATCATCACTCCGCGTATAGTTATTAAAGTGGTTTTCGATTTAGATAGAGAGTATATTCATAACCGATTCCGGTCTCTTTAATAACTTTCGTAATTATTACACCGATTGGTCGTTTATTTATTTCAAAACCAAATCAATTTCAATTTCAAATAGAATTTGTAAATCAACATTTCATTTGTCTTTCAAAACCAATTTCCAAAAATTTACGTTTCAAAACTTCCAAATTATCATTTCAAAATCTTATAACTCAATTTCAATCTTTATTTAAAACAATTCAAACATTGATTCAAGTTCGTATATAAGTTTCATTTCGAAAACATTTAAATTAATTTAATTTAACATTCAAATCAAATTTAAATTCATTTATCGATTTCATTCAATATTCATTTAGTAAATTTTCCATTCAAAACAATTTCTATTAAATTTCCAATTCATTAAACCCATTATTTAAATTCAACTTCATTATATCAAAACTTACAAATTTGATTAAATTAAATTCATCAAACCAAATTCTTTAAATTTCAAGTCTTGCATTAATTCCAATAAATCACATTTTATTTCTTGATAAAGAAATTCAATTTCACTTATTTACTTACTTAAATAATTTTCCAAAACTTAATTAATAAAGAAACTCAATTTCAATTATTTACGAAGTAAAATTCACTTATTCAAAAGTTCAATTTCTCTTATTAAAGAATCCAATTCAATTTAATCATTAAATAATTCTGTTAGCGCCAAAATTGGTCACTAACCCCCAAATCCAGATGAAAGCACCAAATACCAGTCACAGCTCAGAGATAGAATGTATGTAGAGAGTAATAATGTGAAGAACAGTTAAAACTGAAATGAAAGCAGTAAAGAACAACAGATTTTATAGTGGTTCGGCTAACTCCGGCCTACGTCCACTTAGAAGTTTGCTTTTTATTGCTGTAATAATCGATTACAGTTACAAAATGGCAGAGTTGCCTTAGCCTTAGGAAAGAGAAAGTAAGAGAGCAGAAAGAAGATCCCCTTTTACTGTGCCCCTGCCTCTCTATTTATAGACAAAGATGGGTTGGACTTCCCTGGTGGGCCTGGCAGCCGAGTACCTCAGCCCAAATGGAGTGGTCTCCAATGCCGAACCATAGATGCCGAACGCTGAATTCCGAACAAGGTGTGAATGCCGAACGATCTCCTCATGCCGAACGTTGGGAGGTGCGAGGTACCGAGACATCGAGGTGCGAGGTATGGAGGTGTGAGGTACCGAGACATGGAGGTGCGAGGTATGGAGGTGTGAGGTACCGAGACATGGAGGTGCGAGGTATGGAGGTGTGAGGTACCGAGACATGGAGGTGCGAGGTATGGAGGTGCGAGGTGCAGAGGTATCGAGGTGCGAGGTACCGGGGTATCGAGGTGCGAGGTGCAATGCCGAGCGAGGTGAGGTATGCCGAACGACCCATCCAATGTCGAACGCTCCCTAATGCCGAACGATCCATCCAATGCCGAACGAGACTTATGCCGAGTGCTCCATCCAATGCCGAACGATACTTAATGCCGAACCTCCGTCATGCCGAACCATGTCTGATGCCGAACGATCTCTAATGTCGAGCGCCTCTAAATGCCGAGCGCTCCTGGATGCCGAGCGCTACTGAATGCCGAGTGCTCCTGGAATGCCGAACGATCCCTCTATGTCGAACGACGAACTCTCTCCGTGCCGAACAGCCTCCAACGCCGAACCATCCCAATGCCGAGCGACATCTGCCAAACTGCCTAGGCCGAGCCATGTAATTTCTCCACT
Source organism: Allium fistulosum (assembly GCA_030737815.1). Lineage (NCBI taxonomy): Eukaryota > Viridiplantae > Streptophyta > Magnoliopsida > Asparagales > Amaryllidaceae > Allium > Allium fistulosum. The sequence continues at coordinate 247,164,468 of CM060902.1, forward strand.
CCTTTTCCCAATGACATATTCAAGTGAACTTCATCATTTTAAACTGAACCCATCATACTTTAGTCTCGATTGTTGTGAAGTTGTTTAAGTTAAATCCGTCTGTCCGCGGCCTTGCCAAAAGGCGGGTTAACAAATTCAATCTTATTTAATTATTAAATAATTCAAAACTTAATTATTAAATAATTTCAAAGTTTAATAATTTTCAAACTTAATTATAATTTCAAACTTAATTATAATTTCAAACTTAATTATTAAATCATTTCAAAGTTAATTCAATCATTTCTCAAATTAAACATCGTTCTTTCATCAATTCATTTTTAATATTTGTTTCAGATTATTAAACATTAACATTTTCTTTCATTAAAAATTCAAATTTCACTTCATTTCAAAACCATATTATTTATTCAAATAAAATCTTCGTTTTATTTTTAAATCAAATTATTGACCAATCGGGTTTTATTTAATTTCCTATCCTAGGTCAAGTTCAATTTGGGTATTTATCATTTCAACCCGATTCCAATTCAATTCAAAATCAAAGCATATCAAAGGGAACTTACAGTGTGATAACTGGGATGGTGTCAAAGTAAATAAACAAGCAATAACAACAAACAATAACAATCCAATAATTAGTTTAAATAATCCCGAAATAATCGTATTAATTCGCATTGTTATTTGTACGACTTAATATAATTATTTCTAGAATCTACACTATCATTTCATGTAGATTAAAGATTATTACATTACGGTTTTCACTTGTCATTCAATTTCAATTTTTACACTACAACAATTAATCCAATATACGTTCAATGGTTCAAAGTGTAATTATCACTATGTTACATGTCAATTAATTTAACAAATAAAAGGGGTCATATTCAACTAATCAAATTCAACATATATGTCAATTCAAATTTTTAATTATCCTACGTCAAATTTTCTTGCATAATATTTATCACTTTATACATTACCATTTTAACGTCCAATTGTAAACATCAAACAATCAATCATTTAACAACCAAACTGGATTATCATTGCATATATAACAGATAATGGTGTCAGATGTCATAGGTTAACTGATACAGGTAATAACAGTGTAAATATCTAACATCAGAATATTTCAATTGTCGTTTCAATTGAAATCAAATTTAATAACTAAAAGAACGTTAATCGTGTGTGAGTGCTCACCTTTCGAGGTTAGAGATGAACGAGACCGAGATGAGTTACGAATCTAAGCACAAAATCCAAAGCAAAGCTAGATGGATACGGATTCGACAACAAGCTGAAAGATAGGGAATTTGACCAAATCAAATTAGAACTGGATCGATGATGATAATAGAATAAGTGAATATATATATATAACTATGTATATACCAAATCATATTCTAAATACAAACACAAATTTAAATTAAATATAAATTTCAAAATCATCGGTTGTATTAAAACATACATGTCAAAACCACACAGCTCTTATACTAGCCTATATAAACCTATATATAAAATAATATTATTTTTCTATAATATGTACAAGCAACCAAATATGTATTCGAAGCTAACTGCAACCTATGCCTATATTTTCAACCAATTATATATATATATATATATCATCAGTTATACACGTATGCCAGAAATCAATGCTATAACTTATACAGTAAATACCAATAAAAACTTATATAATATAACATTCAAACGTGTTAAATAGATTGAATACAGGCTACATTCTTAACTATATACTTATGTAACAAAATAGCTTACTTACAAAACAAAATGTACATATACGTAATATATACAACTGCCATATCAACCTTTACAACATCTCATTAAACAATGTATATCATATACTATGGATGGGGACGCAAGCTTACCCAAGTGTGAATTATAATGCCTTAGTTTTTTTTTTCTTTTTCTTTTTCAAATGAATAACTAGGTTGTATTACTACAAATTAATCATTGCTAACGATTAGTGTTAGGACTTCGGTAGAAGGTCTAAACACATTAGTATGGACCAAAGCAGGAATTAGGAAAATCGTAGAATGCAAATCATAGTTTTCAAGGGGATGTTGAATTTTTCCACACTTGATTTCTACCTGTGCCTATTTGTTGTTTCAGATCAAAATAATCTTTAATATCTGAAGCACCGGAATACCAACCATAAGCCAAAGGAAGCACCACAAGCAGCAACTAAGTGAGATCTCTGTTACATAGGAAATCGCCTAGGAGTTGCTTAGAAGCTACGGAGAAAATGCTAGATGGTGAACCAAGAATGACATAAACTCCACCATACAGAATGAAAAAGACAGCCAAGGTCCTTCCACTATCAAGAATCAACTTTCCCAGTAACCAAGAAAAAGAACGGCACCCAAGCAGGAAGGCAATGAAATAAAGGGGCGGAGGAAGTAGGTTGCTCAAGGCGGTGGGTTGTCGGCCGGCTGAGGGGAGAGATGGTGGGTTAAAGCTTGCATGAAGATGTGGTGTTCGGTAGTGTGGGTGTATGTTGGGTCGCCACGCGGGTTGAGGTGCTTGGCGTGGGGCCGGAGTGGTTGTCGGCTGGGAAGTGAAGAGGGGAAAAAGAAGAAGCGGCATGCCTGGGCTGGTGGAGCAAATGCGCACGGAGGAAGGTGGTGAGAAGGCGGTGCTGATGGTGTGGGCTTATCGGCAGGAGGTTGATGGGTTTCTGAGGAGGACGGGTGGTGGAGGGATGGCCGAAAGCTATGAAAGAAAAATAAAATTTTACTAATAAGGTGAGGAGATGAGTTTGGAGGAAAACTATAAGAATGAACGCATGCAAATATTAAAAGAAAGAGAAGAGAAGTCCAGAGGATCAAGAATAGAGTTCAAAAGAATGAAGGCAAAGGTTTTATCATAGTTTGTTTAATTGCAAATATAAAGAAGGGCATGGGAAAGGTGAACCGATAATAAATTTTCCAGTGGGAATAGTAGTAGTTAGCAAGATAAATTTTTTTGGAAATTGCAAAAAGGCTAATGGTCTTCACACGGTAAAATGAACGGTTACAAGAAATTCAAAAGTCAATTTACGGAACCAATACGAAGATCATTTCCGTAGATTTCACCGATTTTCGGACTCCCAACACTGTACTAATATACTGTGGAGATTAGCTCGACGAGACGGTCAAAATGGTATACGGATATCAGTGGTATGATTGAAATATAAAAATTCGAATTTTCCAATAGCGGAAAATGCAAGAAAAACGCTGAAAAATAAGATCGACGGAGCCAAAGATGTCCGAATTTGGAAAAACGACAAACTGACATCTTGCTCAAAAGATGATTTAGAATTTTTCTATGTAAAAATATTTGGGTTTTGAAAACATTTTATTTTCATCGCTTTTTAACTGATTAAATTGACGTAATTTTACACGCGAAATAAACTTTCATATTTTCGGACAAAAATTTACCAGTTGCTATGTTTAACTAGACGCATTCCAAATATCAAATTTTTTTTTCAAAATTTCATCGTTTAAAAATTTCACAAAATTTCAACTAATTACGTTATTAAAACAGTTGAAATTTACGGGTCGTTACAGTAACACTTTCAAAATTATAACACCTTCGAAATCATAACAATTTTGAAATCATAACATTTGGAAATCATAACACTTAGGAAATCATAACACTTTTGAAATCATAACACTTTCCACCTAAGTAGTTTAGATGTTGAAAATAGTACATATATTAAAATACTTTATAAATTAAAATAGTTTATATATATAATAATAAATGAAAATAGTTTGTATATATAATAAATTATTTTATATAATAAAATTAGTTTCCTCCAATTTCGCAAATCGATTTAAATTATCTTAAATTCCAAAAATTCAATTGAAATCAATTCTAGTTTAACCATTTCAATTTAAAGTTCAAAGATTCAAGTTTAAATATTCAAACATTTACAATATAAATTTCATTTATATTTCAACATTTAACTTTAAATTTATCCAAATTGGAAATTATTCCTTTAACCATTTTTATAACAATTTATTTAAATCCCCATTTATATATTTAAATCAATATTAAATATTCAATCTCAATTTTTTCAAATTTGAGAATAATCATTTAATCACTTTTTACCAAATCAAGTTATAAACCAAGTTATAATCATATCTTTTCAAATCTCAAAACCAATGAGTTTAAATCAATTCTTTCTTAAATCCAACCATTACCAATTTAAATCCCAAGTCAACATTTATTTATCTTTCCAACCTTTATTATTAAAGTTATAAATCTATTTTAAATTATTAATAAAAAATTTAAATAAAATTTTTAAAACATATTATATACTAATTAAATTAAATTTTATTAAATTAGATCTTATTATATATATTTTAAGAAAATAAAATTGTAAGAAAAATCTTAAAATTTATAATTTCAAAACTAACTTATAAATTTAAAATTCTAAAACATATAATTTTTAAATTCTACAATTTAGACATATATAAAAAATAACATTTATATATATTATATTTTAAAAATCAATATTTATTTAAACCCATATATCTCCTTTCAAAACCTTGGAAATCATTTTCAAAATATATATAGACCAACGGTGTCTGTATATAATTTTCTATCCTATGGTCAAGTGATACGAACATTTATCATTTCAATCCGCAATTTAAATATCTACGAGTATATATCATTTCAACCCGCAATCCCAAATTCAATTCAATGAAAATCGCTTGGGTTTATCATTTCAACCCATAACGATTTTCCCTTACTCTACAAAATCGTTCGGGTATGTATCATTTCAACCCATAGGGAATTCTGTACTAACAGGGAACTTGCAGAGTGAGAACATATATGATAATAATGTAATATATTAACAACATGCATATATCATCAGTGATAAATAAAATAAAATATAAACAACAAGATATGGTGTCATATATCACATGTGAACAGTTACAGATAATAGCACATCATATTTAAAAAAATTAAATAACTAGCAATTTAAATTTAATAGCAGATTTCAATTGTCGTTCCAAGCGCAATCAATTCTACTAAATATAAGGATGTTGATCGTGAGTGATTTCTCACCTTTCGAGGTTAGAGAAGACAGGACAACACACGGGATAAATCACGAATTCGACAATCGATCGATCCAAACAACGAATCTCAAAACGAAGTAAGCTGATACAGATTTGATAGGCGAAGCTGATAGAAAGAAATCGATGAGAACAAATCAAATCAACTTGATATAACAAAATATATATATTGTTATTATTATTATTAAAATCAATATTTAATTTCAAAACACTATTAATAATATATATATATATATATATATATATATATTATTTCAAATCCTTACATTTTAAACACATTTTTAATTAAAACCTTAATTTATCTCTGAAAACCAAACTCTTGTATATTTATATTTATATATAGGCAAATCTATGGACTAGCATATACACTTACATACATACTATAATTAAAATCAAAATTATAAAACCCAGACTCAACAAGTATAACCATTCATAGTACACACTTATATTTTATAAAACAAATTTAAAAATCAGCATTTTTATAAAACAAATATATGTGCAGGCTAATAATGTATATATATGCAGATCACAAAACAAAACAAAATAGGTGAACAAGTTAAACAAAAATGTATGCAGACTAACATATATATAAACTTATACCAATATAATAAAACAAAAGGAACCAAAATATATCCATACTCTAATTAACAACACAAATGCAGACAGTATTATTAACAGAATATATATAACTGGATAAACATAACATATATATAAAAACTTGAAATATATATATATATATATATATATATAATATAAAGCGTACATATCATATAATATATAGGGAACTAACCTCAAGTATACCAATATGTAAAACCTAATATGTAAACAACATATTATTGTATATAATACAAATACATGTAATAACAACTTAGATAACCCAATAATTTATATCTTATATTATAATAATGCTCTCTGTACAAAGCATGCATCCCAACACTCAGATCAAAACATATATATATATATATACACACACACACATATATATATATAAAGTAAAACTTTATAACCATTACATATTAACAGTATAAATATAATACTCCTGTATATAACTAATATATAAATCAACTTATATTATTATTATAACATACATAAAACTGGCATATTATTATATGACTTACACTATATACCTGTAATATATAAAACTTAGTATATATATAAAGACATATGCGCATATATATACTTGTACTGTTATAAACTTACACATATAAATTTTTTAAAACAAAACCCATTCATAACTACAAATATATATATATATATATATACTCACATATATTAGATATGATATATATATAAGTACCCAGATGTAGATTATATATACAACTAGCATATATATTTTAAAACATATAAACTTTATAATCAGTATAACATATATACAACATACGTATATAAACTGTATAACATATATGCCTTTAAACTTATATAAACTAACATGTAACTTTAAATATAACTAACAAAGCATATATACTAACATTTATAAGATATGAATATATACATATGAACTCAACAGACAAATAAAACTTATACATATTATAACTTTTCTTTAAAACAATACTTAAACCTCAAACTATAATTTACAATATAAATAAACCTTTAAACTGTATACCGATCAGTAAAACTAATGTGGGAACAAGATATTATTTCATATAATACTAATACATATATAAACAACTTATATAAACTTTTATATATATATAAACTAACCTATATAAGCTGGCATCGGCAGAAGAAGTCAAACGGAATGGTGAATGATGTGTTGGCAGCGGCTGGTTGATGGGGAAGAGTAGAAGTCGAGAGTGAGAGAGGTGGGGAGAGCATGGTGATCTCGGCCATGGCCACAAGTGGGGACGTGGAGGCCTGGGGTTGTGTCGAAAGTGATTCTCGGAGGTGAGGTGTTGAAGGCTGGAAGCAATGGTGGCGGCTACGGTGGTGTACAGCTGCGGAAGAGGAGCATGAGGTGGAGGAGTTTCGGCTGTCAGGGTGAGTGTGGCGCGCGGAGGAAGTAAGAAGAATGAAAGATGGGAGGCCAGCCGAGAACGAAAATGGGAAGTGGAAGCAATGTTATAAATTATAACATTCAGAAGTATAGTAAAATGAAGGCAGAAAAACGAACCAGAAATTTAATTGATACCATGAGAAATGGAAAAGTCAGAAGTTGAATGGTTGGAAATAATAATGGCTGAAGGCTGTTGGTTTATTCACGGTGGGCAACGAATGCTCACCGGAAATCCAAAAGCCAAATTTGCGGAATCGATACGGAAATTGTTCCGTAGATTTCACCGTCTCCCGGACTCCGATACACATAAACGAATATACTACGGAGATCAGCACGACGAGACGATCAAAACGGTATACAGATATCAGTGGTATGACCATCCTATCAAAAGTCGCTATCGTTACCGAAAATGCTACTAAAACGCCGTAAATAAGATAAACGGAGCAATGGCAGTTCAAATTTGATGAAATGGAAGATGACGTGTCATTCAGAAGATGATTTACAAATTTATTATATAAAAATATTCAGGTTTGGAAAACATTTTATTATCATCAAATATTAACTAATTTAAATTTAAATAAAATTACACGATAAAATAAACTTCCATATCATTTGATGAAAATTTGTCATTTGCTATGTTTATATAGACGTATTTCAAATATCAAATTTTTATTTCCAAATTTTATTATTCAAAATTTCACAAAAATTCAGTTAATTACGTTATTAAAATCATTAAAATTTACGGGTAGTTACACAGAAGTATTCAAAGTCAAAAAATTAAAAAATAGGAAAACAAAATACAGGCAATATCAACTATACATAGCAACATCTGTATATTTACTGCTACAATCATATTATAATACACTCGAAATTATGTTACGTGTATGGAAATAAAGTGTACTTAAAATTACAACACATAATTCCCAGTTCCTCTTGAGATTTTCAAATGCACAAATATTTATTTAAGGAACATACATGAGCAATTTGCATTTAATTACTTTAGTTTAGGAAATTCAACTCAACCAAGCATTGTTTTTAGTAAAATATGAATAATAATTTCTTTGTACATTTTTGTTATGGTACATAATTTGTTATTACAGCTAAAGTCAATGCGCTGATCAAGATGCTATTTAGTTTTGCTCCTCTATTAAGTTAATTGGTTCGATTAATGATTCTAAAATAAAAATGAATTCATAGTAACATTGGGCAGTCTATTCGTAAATATAACAAAAGAAAATGCCAGGATCATTAATATGAAATGAAGGCAAATTGGTAGGTAGGTGCAATATGTTGGAGCAAACGGTAGGTAGATATGTCCAAAGGTGATTAATTCGAATGAGAGAGTTGCTGTTTATAAGAGGGCACTCGACAGTACTGAATGTTTTAACTTGTGCAGCCCATTAAATTCAAGTTGATTCTTACAAACTATAATTAAAACTAGCAGTACATTACATCCATATTTGCATCTTTTATTGCATATGAAATTGATGCACGGTTTTTCCTTTTGCTACATTTATGTTCCAATCCTACAGTTCATGTGTTATCCTGTTTTCTTTTTTAGATTTTTTCTTTGAAACTTAGTAAAAAATAGGGCCCAAGCCCGTAAAGTAAATAAGCAGATATACCCGATAGGGTAATACCCAATACAAAACAGAACACTAGACAAACCCTAACAATCCAAGGGCAAAACAACGCCTCCACTTTACAATCCCACCACGAACAAAAATGGCGGAACACAAAAATTATTTCCGCCTAAAATCTCGAAATAGATTACCGGAGCTAGAAAATAAGGCTTAAGGTGGCTTCCATGTCTTCGTAGCGAAGCGCTGCAGACCTTGTAGTTTTAAATTGGAGCAAAAATCACTTTGAAAAGTGGTTTTTGATTCAGCTACCTTTAACATGGTCGCTTTGCTGGTCGTAGCTTCATCAGACCCTAGATCTAGAAGATCTTTGATATATACTTGTAGATCTGGAGTATTGGCGACCAAAGTAGATTAAGGCTCGTGTAAGTCTGAAACAACTTCAGTTGAAGCTTCACGATTTAGAGCTTTGAAAGATAGATCTGTTTGAGTCTCTTTCATAGCTTCAGCAGTATAAGTTTGAAAGTTGCTGCTATGAACAATTTTAGCTGGAATCCCTAGTTCCTTCATCTTACTACTCTCGCCTCTTTTCCATACAGATAAGTGATAGACTTGATTGTTAATATTTCTTTTGTAATGACTAAATTCTAATCTTTGGTTTTGATAGCCAATTGCAGCATCCTTTCATGATCGCGTAAACTGTCGTAAGCACAGTAGCTCCTATTCAAAATATGTAGAGAAATAGTATGATTAGAGTTAGTAATATTGTGATTAACTTTTTTATTTTTGATGAAATCCTTGTTACTTCCCTTGCAGATATCATTCATGAGATGAGTCTTATATAGGCCACCGTCAGTAGCGCTGCAAGTACTATCTCTATGAATCCCATCAGATAAGTGATTGTTGTTATGTACGAGTTTGCTCTCTGATTGGTTGTGTGATAACCCGGATTTTTGAACACGGGTTAATTGATAATTAACTTGTTTAATCAATAGAAATACTGATATTTCGGAAATTTCAAAGAAAATAAAGATGATAATCTCCTTTAATAAATTTATTAAAGGGGCAAAATTATTTTATTCAAACAATAATAAAAATATATTGTATATATGTATATAGGTATGTGAATATAGATTTTTAAGTAGAGTATTTATTTCAAAATTGAAATTTGTGGATGTTTTCAAATTTGATTAAAAGATTGATTTTTTTTTTTTTTATTTTATTTAAAATTTGGTTTGAACTTATATTTGGATTTCAAAGAGAGGATATAAATATCTTAATATATATTTTGGATTTAAAGGTATGTATGAATGATTTTTGTGTAAATATAGTTTATCTTATTCTTTAAAAAGATTTTCATTTATATAAATAAATATGTATTTAGTTATTAAGGAAATTAATTATAAAAGCTTTGTTTAATAAATAAAAACTTTTAATTATGCATGAAAGTATATGTGTTAACATATAAACACTCTAAATAACATGTGTTAAGTTATTGAAAGAGTTTAGTGACAAGTGTCACATTTTTATTTTATTTCTTGAATTTTAATAAATCAAAAACTAAATCTATATAACATTACTTCCTATTCTTTTTTTCATTTTTTACCTCATTTTCTAAGAAAGCAAACTGCAACCACGTTCAAAACAGAGAAAAATAATACCAAACCTGAAAAACATCTTCAAACAAAATCTAGAATTCAAGAAATCAAACACTTAGCAAACCAGTTTCAAAATCTCTTCTACAAGATTTAAAGATTTACAAGAATCAACAACTCCAAATCTAAACTAAGAGAATTCAAGTTCCAGATCCAAGCTAAAGTTAAAGTTTTCAAATATATCAAATTTCAAGGCTCTGTTCAAACATCATAAACCAGGTGAGTAAACCACTTAAATTTTGATTTCATAAGATGGAAAAGTTGTGAAAAGTATTTGTATCAACGTATTTATGCCTGCATGTATATGTATTTACCAGTGTAGATTAGTATGTTGTTGTATTTGAACTTTTTCATATCTGTGCCTTTCTGTTTCAAAAATACAGAGTTTAAAAGAAAGAAAAATTCCATATTCTTTGATCTGTTCATTTCTGGGTTGTGGAATTCAAACATAATAAAATGTTTACATATAGATTAACATTTAAACTTTTGTATTTAAGCAAAATAGTTTTGGAAATCTACAGTTCTTAAGTAAATACAGAAAGAACTTTAAAATGTGGAAAAATTAATTAATTTAATTTATAAATTCAAGTATGGTACTTGAATCATCTCTGAAAAATTTGATTTTTAAAACTAAAATCACGAATTTTAGTTGGGAATCGAGATAGCATTCTGGTGATGACCAGAATATGAATTTGAGCAAATTTAGGCAATGGGTTTATCTCTGGTGGTCGGGGTTTTGATCGGAGCTTGGTTGATGGCCAGGAGTGTCGAGAAAATGTCAAACGATTTTATCATCCATCGTGGAGATGGAAATCTGATGAACTAGGGTTTTAGTTGCTTCTGTTTTGGTTGTGCGGAAATGACAATTGCGACTTGAATGATGGATCGAGTTCGTTCTGTTTTGATGGAGTTGATGTTCTTGGGTGTGGAGACTCGATGGTGGGTTTGGCAATGGTATATGGCGACGAGATGGTCGGCGGCGATGGAGTATGTGGGTTCGAGCTGCTGCTGTTTTGGCTCGTTTTGGTCAAATTTGATTCGAGCGAGTATTCTTCAATCTGAGTTTGGATTCGTGATCGAGGTGGTTCGAGTGGTCAGTGAGGATGGCCGCGACGATCATCAGAAGTCGGCGGCGATTGTGCACGTACACGTGCACGTTGGTATCAATCTGGTGTGTTGTGAGTTTAGCGATTGGAAAAGATGAAGGCGACTCGGGATTTATCTCGTGTGGTTGCGTGACGACTCGAAGCAGGGAGAATGGGAGTAGTTCTGTGTTGGGTCGAGAAGAGGACGAGATTAACAGCTTGGAAAATCATGGTTGGCTCGAGTAATTTAAGCATTCCAGTTTTTAAAAGAAAGTATACAAGCTTCAAATGTTTCCAGGTTTTAAAATCTAAAAGAAAATTATTACCAGGTTAAAAGTTTGCTTGAACAAGATTTTAATCAAGTTAAAAATTAAAAGTAAAGTGTTTAAACAAGTTTTAAAAACTTTAGAAAGTTATTAAGTGTTTTAGTTTTTTTTAAGGTATATTACCAAGTTGTAAGTATAAAAATATGAATATGGTTTCAAAGAAATGTTAAACAAGTTTCAAAGATTTACAATGTTTAAAAATCGTTGTTTAAAAGTAAATATATATAGTTTAATTATGTAATTAATTTCTAATGTTTTCAAATAATGATATAATAAGGTTTAGAGGGTAATTACTTAGTGTAAGTAATTAAGAGATAGATAATTACTAAATGGAATTAATTAATGATGAGATTGATTAAAGATAATTACTTAGAGTAAGTAATTTAGGGGTAGTTAATAATGGAACATTAACTAGTGATTAAGAAGTAATTAATTTAGGAAATTAAATTAAGTTAATTAATTAATGTAATCAATTAAGTAAATTACTTATTGTAAGTAATTAATTTATAATTACTAAATGTAATTAATTAAGTGGATAATTATTAATGGAAGTAATTAAGTGTAATTGATTAAGGGTTAATCACTTGTTGTTATTAATTAAAGGATAATTAATATAATTAATTTAAAGTTAATTAATTAAAGAGTAATTAATTAATTAAAGAATTAAGGCTAATTAATAGTGTGATTAATTAATCTTGCTAATGGATGATTAAGGGTATTAAATGTTTGGATTGATTAATATCTCTAGTATGATAAGTTGTGATGTTCTGCGATATGAAATGCTTTGTTAACTATGATAAATATGGGTTATCTATCTATGATGAAATGCTGTATTCTGAATTTTTAAACAACTCGGTTTAAAGGATGGCATTGAATTCGAAGAGACCGGAGTCGGGTATCAATAATACCCGAAACCACTTCGATTTGAAATCTACAATAATTCTTTATAGATTTGATATGTGAAATTAAATATGTTGGAATGGAACAAATGATATAAACTTGGTCATTTAATCTGAGTAATAATGCTTGGATATAATTGTAAGATGTATATTTAGCTATGGCAAGTTAAAGACTCGTAATAGGGTACGAGTTACCCCGGGTTTTAAATAAGTTATAGATTGGAATTTTATGTTAGATGAGTTTACTCACGCTGGTTTCCAGCCTGACCCGGGTGTTACTTTATTGTAATGCTCGGGTCAGACCGAGTATTACAGATTTCAGGTAAGGACGTTCTGGAGCTCAGGAGGCGAGCTGGATGGCAGGAACGTATGGAGTATATTCCGTTGTGATATTATAGTTGTCTGAGACATGTTAATTTTAACTGTCTAGTACATTTGTGAATGTTGTAACTCTGATGTATTAAAATGTAATTAACAAATGCAGTTTTTCTTTGTATAACTGATATTATTATTTGTTATTATATTTAATCCGCTGCGAATGTGAGATGGTGTGTCCTCTGTTCTTCTTTCTTCTTTCTGTTTCTTTCTTCTATCTCTTTCTTTTTCTTCTAACTATCTGGAATTTTCGGGTTCGAAAATCCCGGGTCGTTACAGTTGGTATCAGAGCTGAAGGTTAAGCGAGAACCTTGGCTCTGGTGGGATTACTCATTAAGGATAGGGTCAATGGTACCCTAAAATGAGTTGAGTGTATATATATATGAGAGAACGTACTTGTTATTTTTCTATATAAAGATTTTAAATGGTTTTAAAGGTAAATGATTTTATATAAAATTATATTTGATATATAAAGCAATATTTCTATTAAGATAATTGGTTGTTAAATTATTGAATTAAATATAAGTAGTAATATTAATACAACCAAATTTAAATTAAATGAAGATAAGTTTGAAATGAATTCAAACTGAAATTAAAATCTTGAATTTGTAGAAGTGTTATCAGAATAAAGAAAATAATGAATTGGTTTCCAGATATGATAAACTTGGTTATTATCATAAATGGTTGTTGTATTTAATAATGAAGTGATGTAAATAATTAAGTAAAATGAAATGTTTAGGGAAGTAAACTTTTAAAGTGAGTATGACTTATAAATTGGAATTGAAGATAATTTAAAATTGTGAAATTTTAAATCTAAATCCAGAAAACTTGAAATTGTTTTAAAGAAGTTTGTTTTGAATTAAAACCAAAGGTGGTTTAAAAATTTAAAGTATAACTTGGTGTATAAAGAAAATGTATATATGAGGAATATACATAATACCAATGATGATTTGAAATGAACACTTAGTGTTGAGTTTTAAATTGGAATGTGATATGAAAACCCAAAGTGATAAGTTTTTGAACTTATAAGTGGAAAGATTATTAATATAAAGTTTAAAATTTGAAATGGGAATTCAAATTGGGTAAAGTTGGTTGGATTGAATTTAACTTAAGGAAAGTTAAATGAGTTTAGAATGAACAACTTGAATTAGAAATTTCAAGATGAAATTAAAATTTAACTTGGGAAGTTAAATGGTTGATTTGAAATGGGAATTATGGGTGATCTCAAAAATGGGTTTGAGATTTGGAAATTGAAAATGGATAATAAATTAGAATCTGAAATTTAATTGTTTTTGAATTCTTATTTGAACTTTATCATAAGTTAAGTAAAGATAATTTTCAAATGAAAATTTTGGAATTTGGATTCAAAATAAAATGGTTTAAAGATTTAAGTTGTTAAATTAAAAATAAAGGGTTTGATTATTAATTTAAAAATAAAGGTTAATTTGATTTAAGGGGTTAAATCAACATTTAAAAATTTTTAACTCGAATTTATATAATTCGAGATGGTTTTAGTTTGAGATTTGAATAGAATTAGTTCAAATGGAATTTGATTTGAATTAATTAGAATTGTGATTGAAGATGGATAAACATAAATTTAAATGGAAAATTTGAATTGAAATAATTTGAAATAAAATTAAAGTTGAATGAGTTCAAATTCAAATGGGAATTGGGATTAATTCAAACTGGAATTGAAATAAATAAAATTGGTTCAATTTGAAATTTATATAAATTAATTGAAATTGTGATTAAAGTTGAATAAGATTAAAAATCAAATGGAATTTGATTTGAAATTTGGAAAGGAATTAAGATTAATTCAACTTGAATTGGGATTAAATCAATTTCAATAAAAATTGAAGTATTGAGTCAATTTAAATGGAAGTGGAAATTTAAATTGAATTAATGGGAAATTAATTGGAAATGGAGATTGGGAAACTAAACAGTTTGGCTCTGGATTATTTTCAAATTGTTTTAATACAAGTATATGTTTCCAAACTACTTACTATACAATCTTTCTTCTTAAACCCCAAACTATCTTATACTTATTTTACAATTATTTTAAAACTATTTAACTATTTTGAAAACTGTCTTATAAACTAATTACTATTTTTCAGCTACTTATATGTAATCACTATTTAAAAAAAAACTATGTTGCAATTATCTAACTATTTTTATACCTACTAAACTATTTTACAGCTATTTTACAAACTAATAACTATTTTTTCAACTACTTATCTATTTTAAAACTTTTTCAAGCTATTTTTTAAATTTAAATTGGTCAGAGTTCAAACTGTTTGTAATTAAAGTAATAACTCAATTGGAAATGGAAGCAATTGAGAATAAGTAAATGGAATTAAAGGAAATGTGAATAGAAAAGAAAATTGATTTAGCTAATAACCAATAAAGATAAATACGTAGGAGATACGTATATTATTCTATTCGCATAGTGATTTGATCCAGATTCGAACACAGAATTTCGAGATAGTATTATCGATCCGAATTGGGATTTTTCGTTCGATTTTCGACGGCGGACCTGGATATGGATTGTTGATTGGTTCTGGATATTCTCTATCATAGTTGTGACTATGCAAGGAGAATGATGGTTTCTGATCAAGAAACCAGATCTGAGTCCGCACTAGAAAGTCGGGTGGACGATACTAGTTCGGAAGTGAAATTGTGTGATCGAGTGAGCGATCAAATTGATATAGCGTACGGATGATATGTGTACATCGTACGGATTTGAATGAAATTGATATTGAAGATTTGTGGATAAGAACTGTAAAATGGTTTTTGAAAAGAAATATGGTTAATAACTTTATAAAAGATTTATCAAATGTGAATATTTGATTTAGAATAAAATAAAGTTATATATCCTTGTTATATAAGGTAAATCTTCCCTTGTTGAATCTATTGCTAATAAAAAGGGTTTTGAAATAATTGAAGTATAAAAGAGGTTTTATACAAGTTTGAAATGATCCAAAGATTTTCAAAGTTATATATATCTATATCTATATATATATAAAGCATTTTATGAGAATGATTTTGGAAAAGGTTTTGGAAACCTATATAATTTGGAAAAGGCTTTTGATTTTTGAAAAATCAATTTTGGATTTTGAAAAGCCTAGTTTGAGAATTATCGATTTTGGTAATCGATTTTGTGTAAAGGAGATTTTGATAAATCATAAAGGGTATGATTTGAAGATACTATAAGTATATAGTATAAAGTGTTTTGAGAATAGCTCTGGGGAAAAAGGCGCTTCCTTGAAATGAACTTCTCAGGAGTACCACTGGGTGGTACTGCCTTGAGCCCCAAGGGGGGTTTCTAAAGTTGATCCTGTGAGGAGTCCGGACAAAACTAGTTCCTGAGGATTATTTGTGTAGCGAAAGTCGAGGGGCTGGTGCCCACAGAGGCATTTGAGTTATGCTGTGACAACAATTTGACTCAATGTCACTGCGATCTACTGCAGACCATAGCGAAAGTCATGTGTGCCGCTGAGAGCCAACTGTCTACGTTTGATTTTATATCGGTAGACTGTGACACTATGGTAACATAGCGAAAGTCGTTTGTGCCGCTGAGAGCCAACAGTTTGCGTTTGATTTTATATCGGTAGACTGCGACCTATGTGGGAGAAGTTTCATTTTGACAGCGAAATCGTGTGTGCCGCTGAGAGCCAACAGTTACATGGACTTTTGCTGCGACGGCAACGTAACCCTGGGATGTAACTGCGATCTGTTGTGGGTTCCATGCTGTTATCAGTTACATGGACTTTTGCTGCGATGGCAACGTAACCCGTGATGTAACTGTGACCATGGATGGGGGTGATGATTTCCAGAGCATTCTCACCAAAGATATTTCCTCTATTTTCAAAACTGTTTCTATATTTTCATAAATTATTTTTCAATTATTTTCACTGGGTGTTGAAAACGGGTTTACCAAGTACTGATAGATTTTCAGTCTTACGCCTGATCAACGTATGACCGAATTTCTGTGAGAACAAGGATGGACTGGTTGAGACATCGAGTTATAAAAAGTATTTTTAT
Organism: Allium fistulosum; assembly: GCA_030737815.1. Taxonomy (NCBI): domain Eukaryota; kingdom Viridiplantae; phylum Streptophyta; class Magnoliopsida; order Asparagales; family Amaryllidaceae; genus Allium; species Allium fistulosum. The sequence continues at coordinate 247,181,476 of CM060902.1, forward strand.
AAAAAAAATATTTTGATAATATTATGTAAATTTTTTTTTAAAAAAAATGTTTTGAAAATTTAAATAAAGAGAGTTAAGAGTTAAGATGTCTAAGGAATAATTTAACTGTAATAAAATTCTTGCTTCATTCCTTTTCGGGGACGAAAAGATTCTAAGGGGGAAGGAATGTGATAACCCGGATTTTTGAACACGGGTTAATTGATAATTAACTTGTTTAATCAATAGAAATACTGATATTTCGGAAATTTCAAAGAAAATAAAGATGATAATCTCCTTTAATAAATTTATTAAAGGGGCAAAATTATTTTATTCAAACAATAATAAAAATATATTGTATATATGTATATAGGTATGTGAATATAGATTTTTAAGTAGAGTATTTATTTCAAAATTGAAATTTGTGGATGTTTTCAAATTTGATTAAAAGATTGATTTTTTTTTTTTTTATTTTATTTAAAATTTGGTTTGAACTTATATTTGGATTTCAAAGAGAGGATATAAATATCTTAATATATATTTTGGATTTAAAGGTATGTATGAATGATTTTTGTGTAAATATAGTTTATCTTATTCTTTAAAAAGATTTTCATTTATATAAATAAATATGTATTTAGTTATTAAGGAAATTAATTATAAAAGCTTTGTTTAATAAATAAAAACTTTTAATTATGCATGAAAGTATATGTGTTAACATATAAACACTCTAAATAACATGTGTTAAGTTATTGAAAGAGTTTAGTGACAAGTGTCACATTTTTATTTTATTTCTTGAATTTTAATAAATCAAAAACTAAATTTATATAACATTACTTCCTATTCTTTTTTTCATTTTTTACCTCATTTTCTAAGAAAGCAAACTGCAACCACGTTCAAAACAGAGAAAAATAATACCAAACCTGAAAAACATCTTCAAACAAAATCTAGAATTCAAGAAATCAAACACTTAGCAAACCAGTTTCAAAATCTCTTCTACAAGATTTAAAGATTTACAAGAATCAACAACTCCAAATCTAAACTAAGAGAATTCAAGTTCCAGATCCAAGCTAAAGTTAAAGTTTTCAAATATATCAAATTTCAAGGCTCTGTTCAAACATCATAAACCAGGTGAGTAAACCACTTAAATTTTGATTTCATAAGATGGAAAAGTTGTGAAAAGTATTTGTATCAACGTATTTATGCCTGCATGTATATGTATTTACCAGTGTAGATTAGTATGTTGTTGTATTTGAACTATTTCATATCTGTGCCTTTCTGTTTCAAAAATACAGAGTTTAAAAGAAAGAAAAATTCCATATTCTTTGATCTGTTCATTTCTGGGTTGTGGAATTCAAACATAATAAAATGTTTACATATAGATTAACATTTAAACTTTTGTATTTAAGCAAAATAGTTTTGGAAATCTACAGTTCTTAAGTAAATACAGCAAGAACTTTAAAATGTGGAAAAATTAATTAATTTAATTTATAAATTCAAGTATGGTACTTGAATCATCTCTGAAAAATTTGATTTTTAAAACTAAAATCATGAATTTTAGTTGGGAATCGAGATAGCATTCTGGTGATGACCAGAATATGAATTTGAGCAAATTTAGGCAATGGGTTTATCTCTGGTGGTCGGGGTTTTGATCGGAGCTTGGTTGATGGCCAGGAGTGTCGAGAAAATGTCAAACGATTTTATCATCCATCGTGGAGATGGAAATCTGATGAACTAGGGTTTTAGTTGCTTCTGTTTTGGTTGTGCGGAAATGACAATTGCGACTTGAATGATGGATCGAGTTCGTTCTGTTTTGATGGAGTTGATGTTCTTGGGTGTGGAGACTCGATGGTGGGTTTGGCAATGGTATATGGCGACGAGATGGTCGGCGGCGATGGAGTATGTGGGTTCGAGCTGCTGCTGTTTTGGCTCGTTTTGGTCAAATTTGATTCGAGCGAGTATTCTTCAATCTGAGTTTGGATTCGTGATCGAGGTGGTTCGAGTGGTCAGTGAGGATGGCCGCGACGATCATCAGAAGTCGGCGGCGATTGTGCACGTACACGTGCACGTTGGTATCAATCTGGTGTGTTGTGAGTTTAGCGATTGGAAAAGATGAAGGCGACTCGGGATTTATCTCGTGTGGTTGCGTGACGACTCGAAGCAGGGAGAATGGGAGTAGTTCTGTGTTGGGTCGAGAAGAGGACGAGATTAACAGCTTGGAAAATCATGGTTGGCTCGAGTAATTTAAGCATTCCAGTTTTTAAAAGAAAGTATACAAGCTTCAAATGTTTCCAGGTTTTAAAATCTAAAAGAAAATTATTACCAGGTTAAAAGTTTGCTTGAACAAGATTTTAATCAAGTTAAAAATTAAAAGTAAAGTGTTTAAACAAGTTTTAAAAACTTTAGAAAGTTATTAAGTGTTTTAGTTTTTTTTAAGGTATATTACCAAGTTGTAAGTATAAAAATATGAATATGGTTTCAAAGAAATGTTAAACAAGTTTCAAAGATTTACAATGTTTAAAAATCGTTGTTTAAAAGTAAATATATATAGTTTAATTATGTAATTAATTTCTAATGTTTTCAAATAATGATATAATAAGGTTTAGAGGGTAATTACTTAGTGTAAGTAATTAAGAGATAGATAATTACTAAATGGAATTAATTAATGATGAGATTGATTAAAGATAATTACTTAGAGTAAGTAATTTAGGGGTAGTTAATAATGGAACATTAACTAGTGATTAAGAAGTAATTAATTTAGGAAATTAAATTAAGTTAATTAATTAATGTAATCAATTAAGTAAATTACTTATTGTAAGTAATTAATTTATAATTACTAAATGTAATTAATTAAGTGGATAATTATTAATGGAAGTAATTAAGTGTAATTGATTAAGGGTTAATCACTTGTTGTTATTAATTAAAGGATAATTAATATAATTAATTTAAAGTTAATTAATTAAAGAGTAATTAATTAATTAAAGAATTAAGGCTAATTAATAGTGTGATTAATTAATCTTGCTAATGGATGATTAAGGGTATTAAATGTTTGGATTGATTAATATCTCTAGTATGATAAGTTGTGATGTTCTGCGATATGAAATGCTTTGTTAACTATGATAAATATGGGTTATCTATCTATGATGAAATGCTGTATTCTGAATTTTTAAACAACTCGGTTTAAAGGATGGCATTGAATTCGAAGAGACCGGAGTCGGGTATCAATAATACCCGAAACCACTTCGATTTGAAATCTACAATAATTCTTTATAGATTTGATATGTGAAATTAAATATGTTGGAATGGAACAAATGATATAAACTTGGTCATTTAATCTGAGTAATAATGCTTGGATATAATTGTAAGATGTATATTTAGCTATGGCAAGTTAAAGACTCGTAATAGGGTACGAGTTACCCCGGGTTTTAAATAAGTTATAGATTGGAATTTTATGTTAGATGAGTTTACTCACGCTGGTTTCCAGCCTGACCCGGGTGTTACTTTATTGTAATGCTCGGGTCAGACCGAGTATTACAGATTTCAGGTAAGGACGTTCTGGAGCTCAGGAGGCGAGCTGGATGGCAGGAACGTATGGAGTATATTCCGCTGTGATATTATAGTTGTCTGAGACATGTTAATTTTAACTGTCTAGTACATTTGTGAATGTTGTAACTCTGATGTATTAAAATGTAATTAACAAATGCAGTTTTTCTTTGTATAACTGATATTATTATTTGTTATTATATTTAATCCGCTGCGAATGTGAGATGTTGTGTCCTCTGTTCTTCTTTCTTCTTTCTGTTTCTTTCTTCTATCTCTTTCTTTTTCTTCTAACTATCTGGAATTTTCGGGTTCGAAAATCCCGGGTCGTTACAGGTTGGCTCTTAATCTTTTGTCGATGTTTGTGAGTTGTGAATTATCATTATGCTCGAGCTCATAGTTGAAAGAGCGGTAGCTCCTATTCAAATCGGGTAAGCAAAACAACTTGTTAGTATCATTATCAGTAATTGTATCTGAATTATTAATATTTAGTTTCTGTTTTCTTCCCTTGCAGGAATTTTTCCTGGTTTGGGCTATGGAGCGGCCGCCATCAGCTTTAGCTTGGTAGAAATTGATGTCTTGATAACCGAATGGATCATTAATCCTACTGCAGTTACAAATTTGGATGGAATTCTCACAAGAGAATTTTCCCTTTTGTAAGTATTCTTCAACCCTTTTTTCATAATTTTCCGAATCACATATGTTTTGCCCTTGCATATTGTGGTTGAATGATTAAAAGATTTTTGAAGAATGGTATTGTATTCTAATTCAATGGCTTTCCATAATTGAGTACTATTTGTTCAATGTTTTGATGAAGCATATTGTTTCTCTCTTTCCATAAGAAATATACTGTAGTGGCTAAAACAACACATACTTTATCAAATTCCTTTTTCTTTCCCTTGAAAGCTGTTTGAATTTGCTGAATACTATCTCTGATATTTTGTAGCACTAACCTTTGATTGAGATTTAATTTGCTTTTTGTTATAAACCAAATGTGTCTTGAATATGGGCAATCAAAGAAAAGACGATCAATATTTCAGCTTCTTTCTTACACAAGAGACAGTTGATGTTTCTTTTGTTTTTGCTCAATTTTGCACATCTGTCCCTTGTTGGTAAACAATTTAAAATAGCAAAATAAGTGCAGTGAGCCATTTTAGGACAATTTGTTGTATTCCAAATAACAAGAGTGAATTTTGAATGATGCTTTCCACTTTTGCATTTGCTCCTCCAAATTGATAAAGATTGCTCCAGCTAAGCAAATTTATCAAAGATTTTCTTTTTATCCATGGATCAAACCAAAGACTGGTTTGTTTGCCTTCTTTGAATTTTCCTTCTAATAATTTTGTGCCTATTTCTCTGCAATTTAAAATGATTTTTCAAGTATGAGAGTGATGGTTTTCCACTGGCATGGTCCAAAAGTTCTTATTTTTGACATATTTGGCATTCATCCATTTTTCCCAGAGAGAGTTGTCTTCAATGAATTTCCAAAATAATTTGTAATTGCAAGCCCCATTCAAATCTTTAAGATTTCTTATGCCTAAGCCTCCAGCCTTCTTGGTTTTTGTGATTGTATTCTAAGAAATTTTATGATATTTTCCACTCTAAATGAAATTTGCACATAATTTTTCTATTTTTTCAATTGTATTGATTGTAATATTATGAGATTGCGTCCTATACATGACTATTGCTGTGATGACCGTGTGGGTGAGTTCAACTCTTCTTGCAATTGATAGTAGCTTGCTAGACCAGTTGTCAAATTTACTTTGAATGATATCATGTAGCTTAGCACAGTTCTTATCCTTGATTTAGTTGCAACTGAGAGGAAGCCCTAAGTATTTGATTGAAAACTCACTTTGTTGAAACTTTAATACACTAAGAATCTCCTTCATATCATTGCATGATTTGCTGAAATAAACCTTGCTCTTACTCTTATTTATTTGAAGTCCTGCATAATCTTTGAGGTTATCAAATATTTTTTTATTATTTCGGCATTCTAAACATCTGCTTTCAAAAAATTAATAAGTCATCAGCATAGAGAAGATGAGTAATACAAGGAATAATTGAATTAATTGGTTTTAAATTTTTATTCAATTGTTCCTTATCCATATGCAATATAAGATATTCCATAGCTAAAGTGAAAAAGTAAGGAGATAAAGGGTCTTCTTGCCTTATTCCCCTATTACATTTTATGAACCCACAGGGGGAACCATTTATAAGGATGGAATATGTCACATTATAGATGCATTTTTTAACTAGGTTGCAAAAAATTTCATTGAAGCCTAGTTGTCCCATCATAAAAATAATGAAGTTCCTATTAATTTTGTCAAATGCTTTATGTAAATCAATTTTTATATACATTTTTATATTTCCAGCCTGATTGAAATTTCTTAATAATTCATGGGCCAAAATGGTATTCTCAGCAATAAATCTGCCAGGGATAAAAGCACTTTGGTTTTCTGAAATTAAATATTTTAGAAATGCTTTAATTCTGTTGCTTAAAATAGTAGCAATAATTTTATAAAAGAAATTACAACAGGCAATAGGCTTGAAATCTCCAAGGCAGATAGGAACTTTAGTTTTTGGCACTAAAGTAATAAAAGTGTGATTGATATTTTTCAAAAGGCTACCAGAGGAAAAAAATTCATTAATTGCCTGAAATATAATGCTTTTTAACTCCATCCAATGAGTTTTGTAAAATTTAGCCTCAAAACCATCTGGTCTAGGGCATTTGTCATCCTTGGTAGTAAAAAATAAATTTTTTAATTTCATCTGGACATATTGGAGCAAGTAAGATTTCTTCACTAGTATCATGCAATAAGTATTTAGGAGTAATGTTGGGAAACTTACCTAGGCTTCCATCAGAGTTATACAAATCAGAAAAATAATTGATAGCTTCCTTTTCTAACTGAGAAGCTTCATTAATGATAATCCCATTGTCATTAAGTAAATTTCCTATGTCATTACAGTATTTCCTACCAGGCATCTTGGCATAGAAAGATTTACTTGGAAAATCTTCACTAGCAAGCCAGTCTACTTTGTCTTTCTGTCTTAAGTTAGCAGCTTCAATATGTAATGAATTGGCTAGCTTTTTTTGCATATGAAAAAACTCATTTATTTGAATATGGTCTAAGCTATCTAGGTCAATGTTATCTTGCAATCTCATACATTCCTCCCTGATTTGATTGATTTCATTGTTATTTCTGTTTTTGTTCCAAATTTTCAAATTTGCCTTAGTTTGTTGTAAAAGACTTCTAAACTTGAATTGGGCAGAACCAGAAATTGAAGTTTGAAAACTGTTTTTAGCAACCATTCTGTAATCCTTATTATAAACCCAACCATTTTTAAATCTAAAAGGGAAGTTTCTTTTAATAATATTATCTTGAGACAATATAAGTTATAATGGGGTATGATCACTAGTTGCTTGGGGTAAAGTATAACACCTAAAATTAGGAAATTTAAAAAAAATATTGATTAACCAAAATTCTGTCCAATTTACAATTAATATTTCTAAACTCTCATGATTTCCAAGTATACTTGTTACCTTTAATATTGGGTTCAATTAAGCCATTTTTAAACATAAAATTACAGAAGAATTCTAATTTCAGGAATTGAAATTCCTCCCCTTTTTTAGAAGCCTTCATAACTGTATTAAAATCACCATTTAAAATCCAAGAGTTATTAATGTTATTATTTAACCGTTTCAGCTTACTCCATAATAAAAGTCTGTCTTTTTCAATATTAGAAGCATAGATAACAGTCACATTCAACTGGAAACCCCCTTTGTTTTTAAAACTACAATGGATATATTGCAGATTTAGAGAGTATTGGCATAGATCCCAAATATTGGGATCCCAAACTACAATAATCCTGCCATTACCCCCCATAGAATTATTATGAATAGCATTCCAGTTTTTTTAAAATCTACTTTGAAAAGTAGCTAGATTACTGTCTTTAAGTTTATGCTCCAAAATACTAACAATACTAGGTTTATATATATATATGATATTAATAACTTTGAGAAATCCAGTTTTCTTTCAGGTGAATTTAAACCCCTGACATTCCAAGAAATTATAGACATAGATAATAAATAAAGGATATGTATAAAGGATATCACTATAGCTAAGGTGAGATATTGCTTCTAACTTCTATGCTTTCAGAAGCTTTCCCCCCTCTTTTCTTGTATTCTTTTTTGCCTTTAACTTTTAAGAATTCTTCCCAATCTGGATTTTTGATGATGTATTTCTTCTCAAAGCTTTTTGAATTTTGGATTTCATCATTATCACTATCCATAATTTCCCGTCTGCACTTTTTTCTGGCCTTTTTCCTTTTGTTATTTACAGGAAAAGAAGATGATGAAAGGAGGAGGCATGCATTCTCGATTAATGACTCAGAAACCTCAGAACAGTTATGCAGGCTACTTTTAGTCAATATTGTAGAATTTTCTTTTTTTGTACCATTTGAGATAATGATATCTGTAATTAAACTTGAATCTTCCTGTTGGGGGGGATGGTGGAAGATCCATGAACTGTATACTATTATCCCAGAACTCTGATTTATTTTCTCTGAGATTTCTATGATATTGCCATCTGAAACCACATTGACAGCAGAGCCATCTTTCTGCTGTATAGTTTCATTAGCCACATTACATCTTGTTTCTTCATAGTTAGTGCTTTTTGAAACTGCTTGCGGAAAGATCTCTATCTGCTCATCATTGCTTACGATTTCCATGTCATCCTTCGAAAATTCAGAAGTTAGAATGGTTTTCTTCTTTTTTCCAAAGAAATGAGTTCTCTCTGAAACCAAATTATTATTCGAAACTTTCTGCCGTATAGCACATGTTGCTATTCCTTTTGTATTATTGTGGATCTTTCTGACCACTACTCTGATGTACACTTTCATGTGTTATATATTTATTCATATCTTCTTCCGCCTTTGTGATATGGATGTCTGTGACTGATTTATGTTATGATTATTTCTATGTTTGTTTCCGAAGATTATATATAGCCACCGTGTGATAGCTTTGTGTTTGTATCGGTATGTCGGATTTCCTCCTAAAAAGATGTGCATTCTATTCTATCTGACATGTCGGTGCTCGCACAAAGAAGTTACATGGATGGTCGCTCCTCCACAGCCTTATTCTCCATGCTAATTGACAGCACTACATCGAAGTGTTCTTGGTTAGCGTGGGTATAGAGGTGGGGCGTCACACTTAGGTCTATTTCTATTTTTCTTATTGTAGAATTGAATATAGATGATGCTGGCTGCAGTTGAGTTTTCCAGAGTGAATTTTGAATGATGCTTTCCACTTTTGCATTTGCTCCTCCAAATTGATAAAGATTGCTCCAGCCAAGCAAATTTATCAAAGATTTTCCATTTATACATGGATCAAACCAAAGACTGGTTTGTTTGCCTTCTTTGAATTTTCCTTCTAATAATTTTGTGCCTATTTCTCTGCAATTTAAAATGATTTTTCAAGTATGAGAGTGATGGTTTTCCACTGGCATGGTCCAAAAGTTCTTATTTTTGACATATTTGGCATTCATCCATTTTTCCCGGAGAGAGTTGCCTTCAATGAATTTCCAAAATAATTTATAATTGCAAGCCTCATTCAAATCTTTAAGATTTCTTATGCCTAAGCCTCCAGCCTTCTTGGTTTTTGTGATTGTATTCTAAGAAATTTTATGATATTTTCCACTCTAAATGAAATTTGCACATAATTTTTCTATTTTTTCAATTGTATTGATTGTAATATTATGAGATTGCATCCAATACATGACTATTGCTGTGATGACCGTGTGGGTGAGTTCAACTCTTCCTACAATTGATAATAGCTTGCTAGACCAGTTGTAAAATTTACTTTGAATGATATCATGTAGCTTAGCACAGTTCTTATCCTTGATTTAGCTGCAACTGAGAGGAAGCCCTAAGTATTTGATTGGAAACTCACTTTGTTGAAACTTTAATACACTAAGAATCTCCTTCATATCATTGCATGATTTGCCGAAATAAACCTTGCTCTTACTCTTATTTATTTGAAGTCCTGCATAATCTTTGAGGTTATCAAATATTTTTTTAATATTTCAGCATTCTAAACATCTGCTTTCAAAAAATTAATAATTCATCAGCATAGAGAAGATGAGTAATACAAGGAATAATTGAATTAATTGGTTTTAAATTTTTATTCAATTATTCCTTATCCATATGCAATATAAGATATTCCATAGCTAAAGTGAAAAAGTAAGGAGATAAAGGGTCTCCTTGCCTTATTCCTCTATTACTTTTTATGAACCCACAGGGGGAACCATTTATAAGGATGGAATATGTCACATTATAGATGCATTTTTTAACTAGGTTGCAAAAAATTTCATTGAAGCCTAGTTGTCCCATCATAAAAATAATGAAGTTCCTATTAATTTTGTCAAATGCTTTATGTAAATCAATTTTTATATACATTTTTATATTTCCAGCCTGATTGAAATTTCTTAATAATTCATGGGCCAAAATGGTATTCTCAGCAATAAATCTGCCAGGGATAAAAGCACTTTGGTTTTCTGAAATTAAATATTTTAGAAATGCTTTAATTCTGTTGCTTAAAATAGTAGCAATAATTTTATAAAAGAAATTACAACAGGCAATAGGCTTGAAATCTCCAAGGCAGATAGGAACTTTACTTTTTGGCACTAAAGTAATAAAAGTGTGATTGATATTTTTCAAAAGGCTACCAGAGGAAAAAAATTCATTAATTGCCTGAAATATAATGCTTTTTAACTCCATCCAATGAGTTTTGTAAAATTTAGCCTCAAAACCATCTGGTCTAGGGCATTTGTCATCCTTGGTAGTAAAAATAATTTTTTTAATTTCATCTGGACATATTGGAGCAAGTAAGATTTCTTCACTAGTATCATGCAATAAGTATTTAGGAGTAATGTTGGGAAACTTACCTAGGCTTCCATCAGAGTTATACAAATCAGAAAAATAATTGATAGCTTCCTTTTCTAACTGAGAAGCTTCATTAATGATAATCCCATTGTCATTAAGTAAATTTCCTATGTCATTACAGTATTTCCTACCAGGCATCTTGGCATAGAAAGATTTACTTGGAAAATCTTCACTAGCAAGCCAGTTTACTTTGTCTTTCTGTCTTAAGTTAGCAGCTTCAATATGTAATGAATTGGCTAGCTTTTTTTGCATATGAAAAAACTCATTTATTTGAATATGGTCTAAGCTATCTAGGTCAATGTTATCTTGCAATCTCATACATTCCTCCCTGATTTGATTGATTTCATTGTTATTTCTGTTTTTGTTCCAAATTTTCAAATTTGCCTTAGTTTGTTGTAAAAGACTTCTAAACTTGAATTGGGCAGAACCAGAAATTGAAGTTTGAAAACTGTTTTTAGCAACCATTCTGTAATCCTTATTATAAACCCAACCATTTTTAAATCTAAAAGGGAAGTTTCTTTTAATAATATTATCTTGAGACAATATAAGTTATAATGGGGTATGATCACTAGTTGCTTGGGGTAAAGTATAACACCTAAAATTAGGAAATTTAAAAAAAATGTTGATTAACCAAAATTCTGTCCAATTTACAATTAATATTTCTGAACTCTCATGATTTCCAGATTATTATTCGGAACTTCAGTGTTTATAGTTTCAGAGATTGCAGCATGTTTTGCCTGGTCATTCTTTTCTTGAATTAAAGGATCTTGTACGTTTCTTGAATCCTCTGTAACTGGTTTTCTTGAAACTGCATTGAGATTTGAATTTTCTTTCCAAACTAGCTTTAGTGAGCAAGCTTCAGTGAGATGACCAAAGCAAGCACATTTCATACATCTCGGTGGAATCCATTCATATTCAATTTTCTATGTAATACTTTCACCATCATGCATAGTGATGTAGGCGGTTTTTGGTAAAACTTCATTGGCTTTGATTTCTACTAGAATTCTTGCATAGCTGAACCTAGTTTCATTGGCCGTAGGCTCATCTAGTTTTATTGGAATACCTATAACACTGGCTATTGCTGCAAACGCTTCTTTATCCATAATCTGAGATTGAGTTCTGGTAATCTTATCTAAATTGAGTAAGTAGATAATAGATCTCGATCAAGAATCATTTTCTTGTCCCAATTTCTAAAAATAATAAGTTTGTCATTAATAAAATATGGACCTCCATGAATAGCCTTATTATAGTCAGAATCAATAGAGAATCTGATGATAAAAAAACCGTTGTTTCTTGTATAGATCTCGAATTTGTCGACTTCCAAGTTATAAGAACAAAATACCTGAAATGATGATAATAGGGCCTTGATTTAAACACATAAGCAACAATAGAATTACTCCATTTATCCTCAGTTCTTCGACCGATCTCTTCTTTAACAACAACAATTATTTTGTCACTTATTTTCATCAGTGCAGAGTATCTCAGATCTGCAATTGAGTCCAGCCCTCCTTTTCTAACCAGAGTTTCCCAAGAAGATGATGGTTTTGTTATGTTGTTTGTTTCATTAGAGAGTTCTTGAGGCATTGAGATCCGGTCTGTTACTAAGTAGCTGTTGATTATTTCTCTGGTTATATCTCTACCCTTTAGGCCCAGATCATGCCGGAATGTAGGTTGCATGGATATGGGTTTTCCTCTGGGGTTTCTTCGAGGAATGGTTGCAGTGGTTTCTGACCAATTGAAAACCGTCATTTTCTTGATCCGGAGGTTTATCTTTATGATTTGAGAAAGAAAGAATACGAGGAGATGTCAGAGAATCAAGGAGGAGGGATGAAGAGCCCCTTGAATTCTGATCAGGATTTTCACAAAAGATTAGATTGTTTTTTATGTTCATGACAGGTAAGACTTTTTTTCTCTATTTTTTTGAAATGGTACTTAGATACAACATATCACAAATCACACATGTCAATAAATGTTTGAATCACGCTACGCAAGTTTCGAAGTTGTGGCCTCTTGCACCAAAGTCGAAGCACTTAACCACTCGGACAATGGTGCTTGTCATTTTTTCTCTATTATTATTATTATTGGTTATTTTTTAAAATTTGGTTTTTTCTTCTTTTTTAGATTTACTTCGAGGACTATGACAATATAACTTCAAGCTTTTGTAATATTTCCGAAGAATATAAAAAATGCTGAACGTACAATTAAAATTTGTTCTTCATAGTAGGAGAAAGGTAATAAAGACTTTACAAGGTTGCGTATTTCTTTGTATTCAGTAAATAAAAGCAGGGAATTATGGCATGGTTGCTCCGAGAAATCGTACTGACAATTGATGTTTGCAACGACAATTGATAATAGCCACTACACTTGTAGACATGGTCCATAGCCCGTTTCTTTCTATTTTAATCCATTCAGATCTCGACACTACCTTATCTTTCTTCATTAGCATTCTTATTTATCACACATTAGCGTTCTTATTTATCACACATTCTGGGTAACTCTAATAGGATATGATCAGGTTTATGATTTTGTAACTTTATTACTCTTCTAAGAACAGTAGTGGCTTTCTCTAAAAAAATGTTAGATGAATGAGGAGATAAATCAATTAACTCAGACGCGACAGTGTTCGCTACACTATATAACTTTAATGGATTGAGGTTAATAGTGAGATACTAGGTATTAGTTTATTACTTTGAATAATCTGTGAGAATTTACTTGGAGTGACCAGTTTATGATGGGTAATTTCTTTTAAGAAACCCTAACTTCAGAATGTTCAAGTTCAATGTAGATGCTCAAAAGGCGTTACGATTTTGGTTTTTTTCCTATGTAGATAGTAAAGACAACATGGATGGTTGATAGCAAGAGTAGACATGATCCAATAGCTTATATAGGGTTGCTTGGAACAGCTTTGTAGTGCTTCACGTCATAGAAGTAACTGGTAACTCCGATGACCTCAGTTTATGTAGTGACATCTTGTACACATGTACCATTCTGATTTGATTTCATGGATAAAATCTATTCTTGGTCCATTCATCTCGAAGAGCTGATGTAATGTAGTAATTGGTTCTTAAGATTTATTTTACCTTTTTTATACTAAGATAATAGCACTGTAAATTTGATAACTTTTGTATTAAAATTGTAATATTTTGGAGATTCTTATCATTGATGTTATGCATTTGAACGTGCTTGGAATGAGTGAGCTTCGTATAATAACCTAGTTTGGATCGAGATTTGTATAGTGATCTCATTTTGACCGAGCGTGCTTTGTGAACATACCACATCATATTTGAACGTGTTTTAAGAAAAGTAAATACATTCTCGTAATGAATTTGAAGGTGGGAAAAAGTGGGGTATAACTATTATTTTTAACTGAACAGGACGTGAAAGGAGGAAAACAAAGGGAGAATATAACCAGCCAACAAATCAAATCAAGTCGTTTCGTAAATACAATAAAACTAGTGTATAATTCGTGCGTTGCACATGGTATATTGTAGAAAAATAATGTTATAAATATTTTTGAAGAATAGTATTTATTATGCAATATATATTCAATTTGTTATGATAAATCAGTTATAAATCGAACTTACTGTATTTCTATGTGGATAATTTTTTATGAGATTTATGTATTTTCTATTTGAATATAAATTAAATTATTTTTGTTGATAAAAATGAGTTACATACTAATTTATTATTTTTTAGAATTCTACAGTTTTTATGTAAATAAATGAAAATAAGTATTCTTATTTAATTTTGAAACTAACACTTTTATAGAATTTTATAAATAAAAATTTATATACATAGATTTTGAAATTGACTTAAGATTTTGATACGTTTAACTAAAGGATAAATGATGTATAGATTGAATTTCAAATATCACTCGAGAATTGACGAAAATACCTAAAATGGAAGTGTAATGCTATTGCATCAATATATTTTTATGCATTTAAAGTTCTTCCACCACATATTTATCAAAAATAAATATATGATACTAACATAGTGATAAATAAAATATTTATCTAATTATTAAAGGAAATATTAATTGAAAATAAGACCTGAAATGTTACAAATCACATTGTCGTTTTAATTATGCAAAAAATGACTTTTAATCCATTGTTTCATAGCTCAGTAATTTTAATTTCTAATAAAAAGCTTTATATTTTTTTTAACATTTACCTCTAAAAGTTGATAAAATAAAGTAGAAATTTTTTTCTAATCAAAGTATGATATGATTTTTGTCATAAAATAAATTTTATTGATGGCAAAAAATTCACTTAACATACAAATTTTGCGAAGTACAAAATGATATGCTTATAATGATATACCAATTTTAGAAAGAAAGAATTGTGTATATATTTGTTTGTAATGAAATACCAACTTTAAAAAGAAAGAATTGTGTTAATATTTATCTATTTTAAAATACTAAATTTAGGAACAAAGAAATTTTATGAACTTGAATGTAGAATAATATATGAGAATCAATGATAATTTTTTATATAATTGAAAATTTATATCATACGGACTTGAATGAAAAAATAGTTTTACCATTTTATCAATAGGGATGTGATATACACATTGAATTGTCATTTTTTTATGATTTATTATATCAATTAATAATTATTTTTAATTGGATTTATTTAAGAAAGATTTAAATTTAGGATCGCTTAATAAATTTAAATATACGAACTTGAATGTAAAACAATATTAAAAAAACTTAGAAGAAATCCATAAATAATTGTAAAATTTATTAAGTGTTTGCATTAAATGTAAAATGATATGGGAGAAAATTAGTAAAACATTGTAATTTTATACAATTGTGAAATTTTAAAATCACATGAACTTGAATGAAAAATTAGTATTACCATTTTTGTCAATATTATAAATAATACACACATTGACGTGCCATTTTTTAAAAGAATTTATTAGATCAACTAACAGATATTTGTTAGTTGTATTCATTTAAAAAGTTTAAATTAATTAAAGATCACCTAATTATTTTTAACATAAGGACTTAAATGTGAAATAATAAAAGAAAACCCGGAAGAATTTGTAAATAATTGTACAAAATTATTAAATGTTGGTATTTAAATGTAAAATGATAGGTGTGAGGACCAACAGAAACGTTGTAATAATTATAACAATGATAAATAAAATGATTTGAATATTAAATATCTGGAGAGAATTAAGGAGGGGGAGAAAATCCCTAAAATTAACAAGAAGATAAGAAATTTTCTGCTTCATTGTTGTTTACTAGATGAGAATCAAACCAATCTAATAATCTTGTCTTACTCTTCCCTATGGTATTTTTTACTATTCTTAACATACAATCACAGCTTCAACTTATAGTCAATAGTTGATTTACTAACTCACGTATCTCTGATAATTTCGATATTGACTGAGATTTCAGTCAAGTGGAAATATAATTTCTTATTATCATTGACGGTGATGAACAATTTATTTTAAAATAAATAAATGTTGTCAACAGTTTTGTTATGTTATTTTCATGCCAATAAATCCATAAATGTAGGTTTTCCACGTCATTTGCTAGTATTTTTCTACGTTTGGCCTTTAAAATTCCACACTTCAAGCACAAAATAACAGAATTATGATTCTCTGTCCACGGTGTACATGTCCAATATGCCCAATATAATCCAAATCATCATTTGTAAACATAATTATTCGATGGGGTACACCAACACCAAGTTGGTGTGAAAATGACCTCCAAGTTATCCTGCAGCACAGAGATTAAATAAAATAATGTTTGTGGAGGCATATCAAACGCTATATATACCAACACTATCCTTGGTGATTATGCAACAATGGCCTTTAAAACAAACGGAAACACATGTTTGGCTTTGTTTCTAATCTTCATAGCTTTGGCTTCCCAGACCAAAGCATCAAGAGAAATAAACAAATTAAGCTCAATATCAGAGAAGTTTAAGGCATGGATCTCTGAATATGGACGGGTTTACTCTAACAAGGCAGAGATGGACCACCGTTTTAGCATATTCAAAAGGAACGTGGAGTTCATAGAATCATTTAACGCAGGTCATAATCACAAATTCAAACTAGGTGCAAACCAGTTTGCAGATCTTACCAATGATGAATATAACAAGGCTTGTAGCGGGTATCATCCACCATTAATGACTTCGGTAGAATCAAAAGGATTCATGCATGAAAATGTAAGTGATGTGCCTTCAAGCATTGATTGGAGAACAAAGGGCGCAGTCACTACTGTCAAACATCAAGGACATTGTGGTAAGAATTACAAATATGCTACATGATTTTATAATACGATATGTCAATATTTGTTGTTAACTTATCGTTACATGCATGCATCAAAATAGGATCTTGCTGGGCATTTTCTGCAGTGGCAGCAGTAGAAAGCATCATTAAGATTAGAACCGGAGAACTAGTCTCTCTTTCAGAACAAGAGCTCATAGATTGCGACACTGGCGGTGGAAACAAAGGTTGCAGTGGGGGCGATATGTCTAAAGCTTTCGAATTCATTGTTAAGAATGAGGGTTTGATACCTGAAACTAACTACATGTACAAAGGGAAGAATTCGAAAACTTGCAAATCTAGAAACTCGTTTTTTCATCCAAGCACAATAAGTGGATTTGAACATGTGCCTTCTAATGATGAAGCGGCCTTACTAGAAGTCGTGGCTCATCAACCTGTTTCGGTTGCCATTGATTCTAGAAGCCATGCTTTTCAGTTATACTCCAGTGGAGTGTTCACAGGTACTTTCTGAAAATTTTGTCAAAATTGTCATTTGATATGTCTAAAAATATCTCTTTTCTTTTACGTTTAGGCCCTTGTGGTACTGATATAAACCATGGTGTAACAATCGTGGGTTACGGGACTGAAGAAGATGGGACTAAGTACTGGCTAGTCAAGAACTCATGGGGCTCATCATGGGGTGAAAATGGTTACATAAAGATACAGAGAGATGTCGGTGACAAAGAAGGGCTATGTGGTATTGCTATGCAAGCTTCCTACCCTACCGCTTGATTAATAAGAGCGATGTTTCTCTAGCAATGCATGCATGGTTTGCTTTCCTATTCTACACCTTCTATCAGTTAAGTTGGTATTGCGAAATGCGTGTGTGTGGGTGTGTGTATCCATAATTGTGTAGGTTTGAGGATGCTTAATATGTGTTTGACGCATGCTGAATAAATCCTATATGTTGATATCTTATTCAAGCTATTATTCTGCCAGCTAATACTAGCAGTATAATTCATTTTTTTCTGCAAAACGAAATGAATCTAGTTTTGTTGTTGCTTATCACCTAGAGGATGAAGCCATGGATACTAGCCCTCTCTGGCTAAATAATTATGCCCGAATTCAAGTGAAAGAATTTGTGACCCTTTCATGCTCCTCCACCCTCCTGTTATTAAACCAGACCAGACCAAAGTTGGAATACAGTTAATCAGAGATCATCCTATGTGCATACACAAAACCACTGGCCCAGAGCTAACATGTTTGGTTTGATTGGTTCATAGTTTAAGCTACGAGATTATAGGTCATAGTTTCGATCTTTGAAATTGGCATTTATTGACATTAATGAACCATGTAAAAAACCATTAGAATTCAAACCGTTCGTTTTAGGTTTTGTACTCGTTTTAACGATAAAAAAATAAGGGCCAAGTAGGCGATGTTCAAGGTGGTTGTTTTCTGGAATTATGCTCCCACTGTTGACATTCATTTGGCTAGATGGTAATTGTGTGCTTCTATTTCGGTTTTCTTCTGAAATTTAAAGTTATACTGGTACGAATATGTGCTACAAACACAAGTGAACTTAATATATATATATATATTGGCGCATTCTATTTACTCCCTTACAAAAAGTTAAATTATTTTATGGCAACATTGCCCTTGGTTATTATTACAAATGAAATAGTTGTACAAAACATCAAAATTCTTTCTCTTCTGTTCATGTTTAACTATCTAATTTACTCCACTAATTGTTCAACTTTTCTATCTTTTGGTCCAATATATTTAGATCATGCATTCTTCCTTGTCATTGATAATTGAAGTAAAAATTTATTGGATCAAGCAACATGTAGAAGCATGAATATCTGAAACTTTTGAAACAATTTATCATATCCAAATTGAAGCACCAATAATATGTTGAAAGTTTTCTTCAATAGCAAATAAATTTGATTTTAGAAGAAGATAGACATGAGGTTGGAGAAGAAAAAAAACGATGTTTTTCATACAAGGAGAAAAACTTTATTACAAATGTTCATATTTTTTTTCTTACTACATTCCTTTTCTCTTACATCATAAATAAGTGAATCTACCTCTATTTATAGGAGTTCACATCTGAAATAAACGGTGAAGGTTCACTTAATCTAACAGTTCTTTATAAATATCTCCTAAATATTCTCTCATATAATTTCAAATATATTAGTCCGTAAATATCTCTTAAATATTCTCTCATACGATTTCAAATATATATATTCCATAAATATATAGCACATATTCTAGATATTTCCAATATGGAAAATCTAGATTAACAAAATCAAGTTTATTTCCAACACTCCATTGTAAAGTTGATTTTGTAGTACCGAGTAATGCTTGAAATATTTGTATTTCACGTGCTCCGGTAGGAATAAAGGTATTATCCAAACTTTCTTCATTGCATTGACTTTCTTACCAAACGTCGAGATCTTTAATGCATGTTCACGTATCATTGTTTTACTTCTTTTATTTCGTCATCTTCACCACAATAGAATTTTACATAAAGTAAGCATTCTAACATCCATCTTGTTTCAGTACCATAAATTTTGAATGGATCATATATTTTATCTCTGCGATCTTTCATAACTTCGCTCTTGCAGTTTTTTACCAATCCAATTTCTATGTATGTTTTTCGAATTTCACTTTTGCATGTCATTTCAGAAAACATTACCTGAAAAATTAGGTTTGTTCAAAATTATATAAGCTTTGCTCACCTCTTTATTTTCATGATGATAAAATTCATTGCATGCCATTTTGGCTTCCTCTTTGACCATTTTTATTTCTATTTCTTTAACATTCTCCGTTTCCATTTTTTAGTTTTTTGCTCGTACATCAAATTTCCTCCAAGCTCTTAAATTTCATCTCCTTGATTCACGCCTTCTTCATTGTGAGGATGAAAATGGGGCGGGTCTAGGGTCCAAACCCGGTTGATCCATCCTTGTTTTGGTCCGTCCAGACCCGGCACATTGGGTCATCGGGGCGGGTAGACCCGTGACCTGTTCTTGAAAGCTTCGGGTCTAGGATCGGGTCGGGGCTTGAATGACATGCCCCAATCCGACCCGCACTACTAAGATCTCATGAAATCGCTTTAGTGTTATAATGATGATTTGCTATCTTTATATGTGTGTGTGTGATTATGACATGGATATTATAATGTTTCAATCAGCAAGCTATAAAAACTTTATAGTATTAAGCTGCATCATTGATAATTATATAATAACATATACATATCTTTTTTGAACTATTTTGTACATCACATTTTTATTATCTTCCCTTATCATTGTAAACACATTGTTATTTGTATTTAATGTATCATTTAGTAACAACAAATATAAATATATGTACATTAGTACACAATTTTGAATTAATACAAAAAACCTCATCGGGTCTCGGAGCGGGGCGGGTCTACCCTGATCCGTACTGGTTTAGGGAACGGGGCAAAATTTCGGACCCGCCCCGGGTCTACGGAGCGGGTCCGGGGCGAGGTCTAATAAACTCGGGGCAGGCTTGGGGCACAAGAAACCCGCCCTAACCCGCCCTATTGTCATTCCTACTTCATTGTCATCTTCATTACTTTCGTACTTTTCATCATCGGCGTCATCTTCGCTTACTTTATTTTCTTCATCTTCCACGCGTTTTTCTTCTTCTTCCAAAATTTCCTCTTCTAACTCCTCAAATTTCATCAAATTTTTAACATCTTTCTCCTTCTCGCTATTCTTCTTTTCCTCTTTCTCATCAATCAGATTGTCTTCTTCTATTATTTTTGCATTATTATTTCCATATACCTTTTTCAATAAATTCCACGATTTTTTTGCAGAACTTTCTCCAAGCATATGTTCATACGCTACTTTATTGATGTTCTCACTCATCACAACATGAACACGATGATCATTCCATCGTAATTTCATAAAAGCTTTCTTTTCTATTTGCAATGTGTTCTCCAAATCCTTCGGCCATTCATAATTATTTTGTACGATCTTCCATAATCCATTGGAGATTAACTCCTCTTTCTTTTCTGTAGTGAATTTTTTTAAAATTTGAGCAAAAGTGAATTATTTGATCAGGATCTAGTATTGCCTATTTAAATACCAATGGAACTTAAAAAAATAAATAAATCAATTATGCAGTCTCACAGAAATTATAGCAGAAATAAGAGACACAGAAGATTTAACGTGGTTCAGATATGAATATCCTACGTCCACAGAGACCCAACAACTTTTTATTTCACTAAAGAAAAGAGTACAAAAGAGAGGGAAGAATAATGGTGGATTTTCTCACACTTGCTTGTACATATGAAGATGAAATTCCTTCATTTAAATAGACTTGAGAATGAAGGGTTGCTTGGAGATTAAGCAAATCAATTTCCCGATTATCCAGATATCTTTCCAAATTGCATGATTTGATTTTTATACAAATAGATGGCGTAATCTTCGTTTCAATATCTTTCCTTTATTCTCCATGCATAATCATTTATTTTTTCATATAGCAAATATATTGACTAATTAATTGATTGACTAATTAATTAGTTTCCTTCAAAATATGCTTCCATATATCAGCCAAATTAATTGATTTGAGTGAATCAATTAATCAATTTCTTTCCTCTTTAACAAATATTTGAATCATTCAAATTTAACACTCCACCTTGATTCAAATATAACAATCTCTCTTCATCACCATATCATCAAGCAATCAACATAGAAGTTGTTGGGTCTAGCGCCCCATGGCGCTCAAGTAACAGGAATCAAACTGATCAAGTTTGAGCAATGCTCAAACTTGTCCTTTGGAAGTGACTTTGTCATCATATCTGAAGGATTATCCGAAGTACTTACTTTCAACAATTTGATCTTGCTTCGTTCTTCCTCAAGCATAAGAAAGAAACCTCTAACATCAATGTGCTTCGTTCGCGAACTATAAGCTTGATTCTCTACTAGATGAATCGCACTCTGACTGTCTGAAAATATCTCTACTGTCCGCTGCACTGTTGAAAGATCATCCAACAACTGAAGTAAGTATAATCCTTCCTTTGTTGCTTCCACAATCGATATCAACTCTTCTTCGGGTAGTCGATAAAGCTACGATAGATTGCAGCTTTGATCTCCATGAAATCGAGCCTATGCCAAGTGTAAAAACATAGCCCGACACTGACTTCCTAGCATCTCTATCCCCAGCATAATCAGAATCACAGTATTCTCTAAGAAAGATGTCACCATCCACTCCACCATATAACAAGCCCACCAAAGAAGTGCCTCGAAGATATCTAAGAATCCACTTCACAGCTTGCCAATGCTCTTTGCCTGGGTTAGACATATATCGACTCACAACACCCACTGCATGGGCCAAATCTGGTCTTGTGCACACCATCGCATACGTAAGACTACCAATAGCACTAGAATAAGGTATATCAGCCATATACCTTTTGTCTTCTTCCGATGAGGCAGATAAGTCTTTTGACAACTTAAAATGAGAGCCTAACGGAGTGCCAACCGGTTTGGCTTTCTCCATTCCAAATCGAGCGAGGACCTTCTCGATATACTGCGCTTGAGTGAGCCTTAACTCTCTCCGCTTCTTATCCCTGCTTATCTCCATACCCAATATTCTTTGTGCCTTTCCCAAATCCTTCATGTCAAACTCTCTACTGAGCTCCGCTTTCAACCTTAATTCTGACCATACTCCGAGATGCAATCAGCATATCATCAACATATAACAACAAATAAATCATATCACCATCACATCTTCTGAAATAAACACACTGTACTTTGAAACTTCTGGAGTATACCTGTGAAAGCATAAACTTATCAAACCTCTTATACCATAGTCTATGAGACTGCTTTAGTCCATATAGAGATTTGTTGAGTTTGCAAACATAGTCTGGTATGGTACGATCAATGAACCCTTCCAGCTGCTTTAAATAAATATCCTCATCCAGATCACCGTGCAAGAATGCAGTTTTGACATCTAGTTTCTCTAATTCCATATCATAATGAGCAACTAATGCCAAAAGAATACGAATAGAAGTATGCCTAACTACTGGAGCAAAGATATCATGATACTCTATCCCCTTCTTCTGAACATACCCCTTTGCGACTAATCTTGCCTTGTATCTGAGATTACCATTTTCACCGTCTTTCACTCTATAGATCCACTTGCATCCAATAGCTCTCTTGTCGGTGGGAAGAGCCACCAAATCCCAAGTATGATTTCTCTGTAATGATTCAATTTCCTCCTCCATAGCAACTAACCAACTGTAACTATTAACTGATGCGATAGCTTCTCTATAATCACAGGGCTCATCATGGACAACATTCAAAGCATATGTTGTCATATCATCGAAGTTAATGTCTTCGATGCTCAATCCAACAAACTCATCAAGCCACTTAGGCTTTCTTCTTTGTCTAACAGGCCTAGGTTCTGAATGAGCTCCACCTTGAGTTTGATTCTCTGTACCAACATCGATATTATCCTCATCAACCACGGTGTCATCGGAAACACCATCTGAACATCTATGGAAAGAATCAACAGATGACTTGCTTTGTGTTTGGTATTCTTCACATGTCCTCTCATTGTCATCCGATGGGGAAGGCTCCACCTTCAACAAAGCCTTCTCATCAAAAGTCACATGCCTGTTCATAACGATCTTCTTGCTAATAGGACACCACAACCTATATCCCTTCACTACACTCCTATAACCTAGAAAGATACACTTGCGAGCTCTAGGTTCCAGCTTCCCTTTACTCTCATGCACATAAGCTGGGCAACCAAACACTTTGAGAAATGAATAGCTAACAGGCTCTCCTTTCCATACTTCTTCAGGGATTTTCATATCTATGGAAGTAGAAGGTGTGCGGTTGATGAGGAAAACCGCCATAGATAAAGCTTCAGCCCAAAATCCCTTCTTCAATTTAGCACTCAGTCTGAGGCATCTTGTTCTCTCCAATAATGTCTGATTCATCCTTTCTGCAACTCCATTAGACTGAGGGTCTCCTGGTATAGTGTAATGCCTCTTAATGCCTTCAGACTCACAATAATCGATGAATTCCTATGATACAAATTCACCCCCATTATCTGAACGGAGAACTTTCAATTTCTTCCCTGACTGCTTCTCAACCATAGATTTCCACTTTCGAAACATGGCAAAGGTTTCACTCTTTGACTGAAGAAAGTATACTCATACTTTACGAGAGAAATCATCTATAAATGAAAAGAAATACATGGCTCCATCTAAACACTGACAATGGGAGGGACCCCAGACATCTGTATGAACATACTCCAAGACAACTTTTGCTTTATGCTCTCCTATGCTGAAAGAAATCTTCGTCTGCTTTCCAAGAACACACTCTTCACAAAAACCAAGTTTTGAATGATGAACTCCATCAATCAATCCTCGTTTTCTCAACTCATCCATGCTGCGCTCATCGATGTGACCCATCCGTAAGTGCCATAATCTGAAAGAATCCGAATCAACAGATGTAACAGAAGCCGATTCACCAATTATAGTAGTGCCCTTTAATAGATAAAGATTTCCTGCCCTCACACCTCTCATAACAATCATGGAACCCTTTGATATCTTCATTTTCTCTCCTTCTACTACAATCTTCAAACCAAGTCTACTCAATGCCCCAACAGAAATCAAGCTCCTCCTCAAATCAAGTACATGTCTAGCATCGGTGATCGTACGTATAACACCATCAAACATCCAAATCATCACGCTACCAACACCAACCATTCGGTAAGAAGCATCATTACCCATTAGAACTTCTCCTCCATCAATTTCACGGTAAGTGGAAAAGCAGTTCCTATCAGGTGTCATATGATAGGATGCGCCAGAATCAATCAGCCATAAGTTACTCTTCCCAGAAGAGCCAGAAGCTGTAAATACATCAGTGTCACTTTCTGTATCTGATTTCTCTGCTGTAGAAGCTTGCTTTGGATCTTTTCTTCTACTTTCAAGCTTGGGACATTGTGCTATGAAGTCCCCTGGTTTCTTACAATAATGACAAGTCAAATTCTTAGGCCCCCTAGACTGAGACCGTGAAGAATGTCGTCCTCCACCTTTCTTTGACCTGCTTTGGCCTCTACCTCTCTGAACAGATAAGCCTTCGGTATCACTATCCAAGCTAGTGCTCTCCAATCTACCTCTTAATACTTCATTATGAAGACCAGCCTTTACATCAGACAGACTAATTTTACTGTGGCCATAAATCATGGAATTAACAAAAGCATTATACTCCTTAGGCAAGGAACATAAGAGGATCACAGCTTGAGCCTCATCGGTAATATCAACTTCCGCTGCCTTCAGGTTCATAATCAAAGTGGTCAAAGCATCTACATGCTCCATGAGATCAGCTCCAGGCTTCATCTTGAACGAATAGAGTTGTTGCTGAAGAATAATCCAATTAGTGAGAGACTTGTCTTGATATGCATCTGATAATGCATCCCATAGTTCCTTCGCCGTTTCTTCTGAGAGAATTCTCTAAGAACTTCATCTGAAAGACTCAACTGAATTGTTGTGAGAGCTTCATCTTCCATCTCTTCCAAATCAGCTGCATCAATACCTTTCAATTTCTCAGGCGCAGAAACAATCTTATAAGTCTTCTCCTTCTTTAACACAGCCTCCATCTTCATCTTCCAAGTACCAAAATCTCCCTTTCCGTCAAAACGTGTTACTCCATAATTGACACCAGATCTACCAATAGACTTACTAAAAGTAGCCATTAATATCCAAATAGGAACAATAACACTAGCTCTAATACCAAACTGTAGTGAATTTTTTTTTAATTTGAGCGAAAGCGAATTATTTGATCAGGATCTAGTATTGCCTATTTAAATACCAATGGAACTTAAAAAAAATTCAATTATGCAGTTTCACAGAAATAATAGCAGAAATAAGAGACACAGAAGATTTAACGTGGTTCAGATATGAATATCCCACGTCCACGGAGACCCAACAACTTTTTATTTCACTAAAGAAAAGAATACAAAAGAGAGGGAAGAATAATGGTGGATTCTCTCACACTTGCTTGTACATATGAAGATGAAATTCCTTCATTTAAATAGACTTGATAATGAAGGGTTGCTTGGAGATTAAGCAAATCAATTTCCCGATTATCCAGATATCTTTCCAAATTGCATGATTTGATTTTTTATACAAATAGATGGCGTAATCTTCGTTTCAATATCTTTCCTTTTTTCTCCATGCGTAATCATTTATTTCTTCATATAGCAAATATATTGACTAATTAATAGATTGACTAATTAATTAGTTTCCTTCAAAATATGCTTCCATATATCAGCCAAATTAATTGATTTGGGTGAATCAGTTAATCAATTTCTTTCCTCTTTAACAAATATTTGAATCATTCAAATTTAACATTTTCCTTGTAAGCCAGCGCCAAGTACCATCTTCTCGACTTGTTTCTTCAATGTAATTGGTATTCTCTTCAACTTTATTGTTGCTTAGAGCTCTACATCAAATGCATAATGTCCAAAATTTTCACAATTGTAGCATTTAACGTGTGACTTATCTTGCCTTGACTTTGAATTTCCTCTCCCACAACCTCTTGTTGATATTTCTCCTCCTTGGTTGTTATTATCATTGTTGTTGTCGTTATTGGGTCTCTAACCTCATCCGTGTTCATATCCACGACCTCTTCATCGTTCTTGACCATAACCTACTCTTTGTTGGATTCGATTGCTTTTTTCCTTTTCAATTCGTGTCTTGAATACTTGCTGCACAATCTCTTCCTTCTTCCTTTTCTTTTCTTAATAAGCTTGCAATGAACCGAAAAGTTCCTCTATTGATATGGTCTTCAAGTTCTCTTCGATGATGGCGACAATATGTTCGAACTTTGGATCTAATAATCAAACAATCTTCTCCATAATTCTTACATCATTTAACTTCTCACCTTTTCTTTTTAGGTTATTAGTAACTGTTAAAACTCTTGAGAAGTAATAAGAGACAAGTTCAACTTCTTTCATATGCAAAGTTTCATACTCTCATCGTAAAGTTTGAAGACATACATTTTTGATTTGATCGGCTCCTTTGTAAGATGTTCAAAGCTTTTCTCATGCTTCTTTGGCTAATTTTGTTTCCGAAACCTTCTCAAAATTATCGTCATCCAATGCTTGATAGATTAGACAGAGAGCCTTCTTGTCTCTCATCCTTAAGTCTCTCAAATTATTCCTTTGAGTTTGAGATATACTATCTTCATTCTATTGTTCGGTGTAGCCTTTCTCAACTATCTTCCATACGTCGTGTGCTCCAAGGACAGCCATCATTCTTAAACTCCAATTGTCATAATTGGTCTTAGTGAGTATTAGACTCATAAGGGAACGCCGTTATTCATCATCTTTTTAGGAGGATCTTCAAGTTCCGATACCACTTTGTTGGAAAAAATTTCAATAGCAAATAGATTTGATTTTAGAAGAAGATAGATAAGAGGTTGGAGAAGAAAAAAATGATTTTTTCATATAAGGAGAAAAACTTTATTACTAAACTTTATTACAAAAGTTCATTTTTTTTTCTTACTACATTTCTTTTCTCTTACATGCTAAATGAGTGAATCCACCTCCATTTATAGGAGTTCACATCTGAAATAAACGGTGAAGATTCACTTAATCTAATGGTTCTCCATAAATATCTCCTAAATATTATCTCATATAATTTCAAATATATTAGTCCATAAATATCTCTTAAATGTTCTTTCTACAATTTCAAATGTATTTCATAAATATAACATATATTCTAGATATCTCCAATATGGAAAAATCTAGATCAACAAAATCAAGTTTATTTCCAACATAATATATGGTATTCAGTTTGTCTTCTGATCTCGACAACCTTAAATAAATGAATAACTCAAAAAAATTAAACGATTTAGGTTTTAATGTGTCTTCATTATTGTATCAATTGTTAGCAGCAAAAGAATAAAATGCTTAAGGTTTAAATAAATAATCTAATCTACTAAACAAAGAAGAAGAGGTGGAAGAAGATGAACTAAAATTATGGAACGTAGAAGGTTAAAATGGGAATCTAACTGGATGCTAAAAGAAAATAATAGGGTAGCTAAGATTTTTAGATAAACAGGGCGTCTAAGGTAAATACTGCTGGGTTAATAGAATTTGTCATTTTGCCAGTTGGATAATAATGTCTATTACTATAAAAATAATCTTAAAAATAACAAACGCTTCCCTCAAGAACTTTGAACTAATAGTTTCTATTTGGATTACTTCTTTCTTAAAACATAAATTAGTAGTTTCAAATAATAACTTTATGACACATATAACAAATATTTCAGCATAATTATTAAATGTTTATATTAAGTACTAGTAACTCAAATTACAATATTTGATAAAACATTAAAGAAAGTAAGTGGATGATAACTTTTTATTATCTTCATATTAGATTATAGGGATGGGTGAAGCAATACAAAATAAAACCAACATTCAAAACAAATTTAAGATTAAGTTTATTGTACGTGGTTTTTAATATGGATTTAAACACAAAATTTTCTAGAAATACAAAAAAATATCTCCATCCAACTATAATATAGTAATAATTTATAGGTTAAATCACACTTCTAGTGTTGTTTAACTTCATATGCCCTCACGAAATATTATGTTCTTAAACGCTTATATGCATTATTACCAGTGCAAGTTGGTGGAATCCTATAAAACGTTCAAGATTAATATCAGTAATAAAGTATCGATACTAATTATAAATGAAAATAAATCAATGCTAATGTCATCAAACATATCAAAATAATGTTAGCACAATATTTTTGTGATAACCTTTTTTTTGGAGAGATTGATTCTACAAAACAATGAACTTGTGGAATAAGCATGCAAAAACTAAATATAGTAAAGGAAAAATTCATTCGTCTTTTGTAAATATAATTAACTATCATTCTTCTAGGGTAGTGACAAAAAAATTCTATTCGAAAGTTTTCGTTCACCAACCACTATGTAAAGAGGGTTAAATGAATATTTTTAGTTATGCGACTCATATATATATACATGTGTGTGTGTGCGCACACAAGTATATAGTTATATATTTATCGAGTTAAATGAATACAACGTGATAGTTATTATATCTAAAATATACTACATATTTATCTTAGGAATGTCAAAGTTTTACCTTTTTCTAATCCAAAACAATATATCAAACATAAAAGAAACACCAATCGACTCTCTACTTGTATAAAAATCTAAAATTCAACCTCATTTACATAAATAAGGAATAATAATATAATATAATATTTTTCTCCCAAAAAAGCAATTATCTTATTTTTCGACAAAAACGGAACGAACAACATATGTTTTACAGAGCTCTCTTTCAAAACAAATCAGAAGATTTCCTTTTGTTAGTTTCATACATCAGTTGTCTTTTAGAAGGCAATACTACATACTTTTCAAAAACTCAGAATTTTGCGTTGTAAACATGTAAAGTTTATGCATTTTCTACTATAATATGCATTTGATTACTTTTATTTGTTTATGATTTCATAAAATAGAAAGGCATTAGAATGTAGATGTTCATTATTCTAGTTATTTTAAGAAAAACATTAGTATGTTGGACAAAAATAGAAAGATAGAAGTATGTTCCTTAAAATATTATTTTGTAAGCTACGTAATAAATTACATCTTACTACAATGTTTCGATTATTAAATTAAATTTGTAAAAATAAACATGTATTACATAGATCACTTCTTAGTTTAAGAAGCAATATATATAGAGATATGTTTAAATTTATGCAAAATGAAATGTACCCAATGTTAATCTTAACCGAAACTAAATAAAAATAAATAGAGGCCTAGAAGAAAAAATTATGATGTCACGAAAATTATTTTTTACTATCATTAAAGCACATATGAATTAGATAATAAAAATGGTCGACTTCTGTAATAAAATTGATTTCATAAATAGATCGGTTGACCTCCAATGAACATTATATTTACTCAATTTAATTAACACTTTCTTTTAGTTATAACTCTCTAAATAATAAGTTAGAATTAAGATACTAAGCATCTAACATTGAGAAAGAATTGAAAGTATTGAACAAAATGAGTTTTAACACATATCTTTTGACTTCACACTAAAATCTTGTCCGTTTTAAATATTTTTAAGCAAAGACACTTATTTATCAAAAAAATAATCATTCTAAAGGGATAGTAGTTGCAAGTAGTAGCAAAAAGTAAGCAATATATAATATTTACATTAAAATATAGTAGCGATCAAACTAAAAAAGTGAAAAAAAAATACATCAAAACTTGTACTAAATTGGAAACATTGTATGATAAACTGAAATACGTAGGAATTAAATTGGCAAATGGTATTGAAAGAAAAAAAATATATACTATTTAAATATTCTTAATTTAAAATGACGAAGAGCAAAATATAAACTAAAATGGTAATAATGTTGACATAACATAAATATACATAAGGCAACAAATTAGGTTTTTGTTAATACAAAACTGATCTCAAATCACAGACATCAATCGCAGTGTTATGTTGGATCTCTTAACAATTGGTATGCATTCAAGATCTATAAAAATACAAAAAAATTGATGATATTTTTGTACTTGTTTGTTTTTATATTAAACCAAGATTAACTTAGACGTTTCTAAGAAAAGAGTACCACACTTGGAATGCACAAATCTTTTATAGCTATAATGATGCTCAGTAAAGAATAAAAAAGTATTGATTTAATTACCTTTTGTCACAATATCAAATTAAGAAATATAGATATTTGTAATTCAAGTTATTAGAATTTTATTATTTCATTTAACATATTAATAACACATTATTAGTTCCAAATATTACTATTTATTGTAAAAAATAAATGATAAAAAGATATAGTTATGATTGTTTCATAGATCTTATAAATAAATTTCATTTACAAACCATAACTCTCTTGAGACATCCCTATTGCTAGAATGTAATTGTATTGTTTATTATGAATTTTATTACTTAGTTTTTTGCAAATTAAATTTTTTAGTATAGCTTAATTATCGACTCTTACCGAAAATGTTGTATACATTTAAATGTATATAATCTTTTTGTTCAAACTTTTGATTCGTTATATACAATTGGATTTATTATTATTAACTTTCAATTTTAATTTGATTATTGCTATTAATCATTTGTTGATCAACATCTCTCAGTTGGCAACAAATTAGTAATAACACCTATTCTTGGTTTCTTATTCTATCTCAACTTATTTATTTGAGTAAAAAATGAAAAAGATTGGAAGGCTTCTAGAATTCAGAAGGTACCTCACTTTTATTATTTTCATTAGGTCTTACATTAGATAGTATTTTTATTATTGAAGAATAGTGATCATTAAAGCTATGGATGGTTGTTATCCTGCCTTTTGACCAAGCAGAGTCCGGACGAACTTGACATATAGAACTTGGAGTTATCAAGACGGATAGCCTAGAGAGATAGCCCAGAAGTCCACAAATAAAGCACAGACAGAGCCTTAGAGTTAAAGCCAAGAACCATTAAAGACAATAAGGTAATGAGATCCCCCAAGTTGGGGATCAGTACCGACTCCAGCTAGATAACGGTACCGACTCCCAAATACAACTTGGATGGACCCCATCTTTTGCCTACATGCTTATCTCGGTACCAAAAGCATATTTTCGTTGATTCAATGCATTTTTCCATCGAACTCCACAGACACTTAAAGTTACAACTTTGTTCTCCTTCAACTTCATCATTTGGGCTCAGAAACAAGCTAAAACAAGGATAAAGACTATGGAATCAAGAAGCTAACTATAAGATGACTCAAGGTGAGGGATTGAAGAGCCAAATATGGATATCTTAGGGATTGGTACCGACTCCCAGTTAGGGATTGATATCGACTCCCATCTTCTATTGAGGTGGCACCTATTATTTTAGGAGAGTTGCTCAAATTCGTAGACAACGGTCTGGAGATATTTTAGACGAGATTTTAGGCCCCTACCTCTATAAATAGGGGGTAGGGCTCATTTTTGAGGATTTTTTGGCTCTAGTTCTATTTTTATTTACATTCTTGTAACTTTGAAATTTTGAGTGTTGGAGTTGTACCGACCCCCAAGAACATCGACTTCCAAATCAGAAATAAGCAATAAAAATTCAAAGTGGACATAGGCCTTGCTTTGCCAAACCACTATAAACGATTGTGCCTTGTTCATTTCTCTCATTTTCATTTACTTTTCTTCATTTAGTCTCTACTACATAATCTTCTAGGTGTTTGTGTCATTTTTGGTTCAAACATTTTGGTGCTTTCATTGAGAGGGACATATTCTTAGGCCATTTGGATCCATCGTCTACTATTGGATTTCTTATATCCAAGAGATAGATCCAATTTCTCTATCTTTTAAATATATAACTCAGATATACAAAGGTCTACGAAAAGCTTTGTGCCATGGTCCTATCAAGAAGAGATTGTTCTATCAATTCCAAAGCTACCACTAAAATCGAGAATCAGAATCCTCAGCAAGGAGATGGAGTTTTCCAACCAACTCAACCCGAGATCCAGATTCCAACTGATGTTGTGACCAGAGTGGAGATAAATAGGATGATAAAGCAGATGGAAGATAGATTTCAAGCTAACCAACAGGAGATGAAAAACACGATGCAACAGAGTTTGAGGCTAGTGAATGAGCTGACTCAAAACAGCCGTAGATGGAGTAGAAGGGACTCTAGCTCAGAATCAGAGAGTTCTTCTTCCTCCGAGAAAAGGCGGAGAGAAGGAAGGTAGAAGAAAACTCAATATGCTGATGGAATATCTGCACAAGGAAGAGGACGAGCTCCGGGTTCGAATTTAGGGATTGATACCGACCCCAACTTGGGACTCAATACCGATCCCCAAAATGGTGAGCCCAAAGCCCATCCTTTCGAAGGCGGCGTGGATGTCGTCCATGGATGTGCCGTTGAAGGTATGAATCTGGAAAATCATAATACTGCTAATCATGCAGCTCACGGGAATCAAACAGGTGGGAATGCTAGATGAATGTGTCCTACGGAGTTTGGGGAGCCTAAGTATCGAGAATCTTCCCGAGAGCGTTCGTCGGGCCGAACAATTGGGGCAAGACCTAATCATCGCTGCTCAGTCGAACCTACTGATTTGGATTATTTGGAGGATATGGTTAATGAAAATAGATCCAAAACTAATGATGATTGGAGAACTTATGCTTGTCCGAACCCATTCTCAGAGGTCATCCTTCAAGCGAGATACCCCTAGAGATCCGACATGCCAACGATGTCGTTGTACGGAGGAACGACGGATCCTAGGCAACACTTATTAAGATATGAATGGCACATTGATTAAGTCAAGGATTCAGATGCCGTGAAATGTCTCTATTTCCTAATTTTCTTAGAGGGGGTGGCTACAATGTGGTTCACTCAGCTTCCGTCGAGGTCAATATCATCTTTTGCTAAATTGACATGGAAATTCATGGAGCAATTCCGTTTGCACACCTCACAACCAAAACACATGATGTCATTGTCTAATGTATATCAAGCTGAAGGTGAGTCGTTGCGGGACTATTTAAATCGGTTCCACATGACTGTAATAGAAATAATGTATCCAAAGGAGATATGATGTTGATGGCACTTTGTAGAGGAGTTCATCCCAACTCTGATTTTAGGGATTGGACAGAAAGGAAGCAACCATCGACAATGGACGCTTTCTAAAGGAAAGCTAATGAATATTTACATCGGGAGGACGCACGTAAACATCCATGGAGAACTAACATTGGAAGTTAAAATGAGCCGATTCAGAGTAATATTGCTATAAAGCAATCTGGAGAGAGCTTTGGAAATGTTGATGTAAAAGTTGGTAATCAGGACAAAGAAGAAAAACAAAATAATGATGAGGCAAAGAAGGGAAATCCAAATAACATGATTCGTTTAAGAGGTCCCAAGTATGACAATTACGCTGAATTGAACAACTCGATAGAGAACATTTATCTGGCTACTCAGAATACCGAACCGTATAGGAAGCCGGCTCTTAGGGAGTCAACTGAGAAGGAGAGAAAGTCGGTCAAGTTCTGTTGTAAAGACCCAAAAGTCGACCTTCGAAAATCGGCATCCGTACTTCACTTGTACTCAAAATGCCGTAGATTCAAACGCCGAATCTGGTTCTTCGGAGCTTATAACACAGTTAAGTAAATAACACAGCGGAATAAATGAATAATAAATTGATATACAATATCTGATACAATATCTGATACAATATCTGATACAACAGAGTGATACAATGAGAATCAATATACATCAGAGATATGATACAACAAATAGCAGCGGAAAAGAAATAGATAACATCATCAGCGGATAATCTCCATCTTCAAAGCACTAATCCAGAAATAGCTCGAACTCCCAATAACGATACACCAAGATAAGCAAGTGCAGTCTGATCCAAAGACTGAACTAGCTCCAGATAATCTACTGAACCTGACTATCTGAAAAACCCAACTCTAGACTGCCCGTGTAGAAAAAATTTGAGCATCCAGAGTTTAGGAAAGAAACAATAAACTCCGGATCAGTCATGGGACTGGTGTGAGCAACAAAAACAGTTTATCTTTAAAACAAATAGCAGAGAAATTTTAAAGTCAATTCGCAATGCTTTTTGGAAAATGAGACTACCATAAGGCCTCCGGCCACACACACAATGCAAACGCAGAATTGGAGAAGATTTCTCCTTATGATAGTCAAAGATGCTTACTATGCAAAATCAAATCATTTGATATTATTATTAGTGCATAGTGGAAAACATTTCGAAAGTAGAATATAAATCTTAGCCATCATAGACATTTCGCACTTATGCCTACTATAGCTACCATGTTCAATAGTAGGTTACCGCCACATTCCATGGCAGGTAATACAACTAAAACCGTACAGGGCTTGTATTGTTTTGTTTGGATTTCCAACAAATGGTCAGGCTAAGGAACTTCCTATTCCACGAAAGAAATGCCTCTGGCGGGACGCTCCGAGAACCAACCGTTCTCTGCCAAACAAGGCCGGCTACCCCCTTTCCCAAGGGATATACAAAACCTGAGATATGCCACCCCCGGTCCTTTGGGACCTTTATCCGAGCGCTCGGTATCCAACATCACACATCATAAATAAAGTGTATCCACATGAGTAAGTATCTGGGCTCCATACCATGATACTACGCTTTTCCAGAAGGAATGGTCATACCCTAGGGAAGCTACCCCTGAAACCTTGCCGCACAATTCCTGTTTCGACCATTACCGGGTTGTGAGGCTCGACAAAGTCTCGTCCACAAAGCTACGCTTTGTCACAAAGCCATGCTTTGGGTCAACAGATGATCAACCTATGATCACAAAGATAAATGATCAAACAAATGATCATATCACAAATGATCAAACACTGATCATCACACAGCAACACTCAGCATGTCACATTACCAAATTGGGATATATCGCTGATAAATTTCAACTACATAACCTCTGAGCTCGTACGTCTCAGAGAAGGGTGTTAAGCTAAGAGAATAAATTCTCCGCCACCAACAGATATGTATTTGAAAGAAATCGGCTTTATATCTCAAAGTGTAATGTCAGACACGTAACCATACAAGTCTGTTCCGGGTTCGAACAGAACCGAAGGCACTTCTTACGAAGCCCTTGCAAATCCAGGTATTCACAATCCCGATCGGATTTCCCATCACTTAGGGGATCTCTATACCAGGAGCTACCCAGTGCAGAGACAATCGACGAGTTATCTTTTCGTTCTCGTGAATATCCGGTCTTCACCACCGGTCTTCAAATGCCATCCATATACGACATATCACATATTCGGAATGGGTTATACGACCCAAAGGTCCTTTCCCGGCTAACCCGAATAGTGAGCAAAATATTTAAGATATATGGATATTGGGATTTCAATTAAGTCACAATTTAAACCCAAATTTTCTTTTCAAATGGTTTAACAAATTACCATTTTAATCTTTTTAAACAAAAAGATTCAATTCACAAAGTTCACCCAGTTTCACAACAATCCATTCATAGATTTCAAAACAATTTCCGTTTCAATTGGATTAACTTGTTAAATCTTTAAATCAGAGATTTAACTTATAGCTTTCAAACCAATTCCATTTCAAATGGTTTAAACAAATCATCATTTTAAATCTGTTAAAAATAAACAGATTTAATTCATAGTTTTCAAAAAGAATTCATTCATAACTTGGAAAATCCATTTTTCAATTCAATCTTGAAATCCCTTTAATTAAACTGGAATTTCATTTCTTATCTGAAAGCTTTTATTCCTTTAAAACAAACAGTTTTCATTTTGGAAATCTGATTCATTTATACGAGTTAAAATCATTGGGTTAAATCCAAATTCTCAAAATGTTACTTTTAAAATGGTTTAAATTCATACAAACACATTTATATCATCTTTATCCCTAGTTTTCAAATCATAGGAATCAATTTCAACTTGAATTCAAATTTAAATCAAATTATTTAAATTTTCAAAACTCGATTAAGTTATTCAAAATAACTTTTATCTTTGAAATTCCATTTCAAAAGCTTTTCACTTTAAACTCAAATTTCCAATTTCAAAATCAATTGAAATTAAAATTTAAATTTCAAAAACATAAAATTTAAATTATCTGTGACTTAACCGATTTCCTCGTGAAATCCATATTTGTGTGTGTATGGTGTAGTCTAGGGGTTTTACACACAATAGTGCAACATCAATTATCACAGATATATCGATAAGCGGTATAATCGATAACGCTTATCTTAATTCACAGATTCATAGATAAATAAATTTATCAGTCACAAAGATTCACTATTACAATTCGATGTGGGTTTCGGATAACCAACTGGAATCCGACTCCCTGTCGCATCGAAATTCAAGTAACGTTTTACGGGTCAAAAGGTTTTCACATTCACATAGTAATATATCACAGAAACAGAAATCACAGCTCAGCACAAAGTAATTTATATCACAAAACATCACAATCACAAACAGGGACATCAAATTACTCAAAGCATTTCAATAATAATCAATCATCTTTAAGTAATTAATTTCCTTTAATTAATAAATACTTTAATTAATTGCATTAATTTTCTTTAATTTAATTACACAAGGTAATTAGCTTTCAAATCATTTACACAAAGTAATTAGCTTTAATTTAATTACACAAGTAATTATTCATCAATTATCATTAAAAACATTTAATCTTTAAATCTTTAATCTTTGGAAACAAAATTATTATTAATTCATAAATCAACTTAGTTCTTTATAAGTTAATAACATAAGACTTTTTATCTTCTTAATTACACCATTTAATTTATTTAAATAGGCTTGAAAATTTTCTTAATTAATTCAAGTTAAAATAAATTATTCAACTTTCATCTCTCCAAATCTTTAAATCAACATCAAATTATTTTAAAGAAATTTTATTCAAGAAGATGGTTCAAAACTTGGTTGATTATATTTAAAACTTGACTTGTATAAAAACTTAAAACTGTTTCATTTCTGAACTCAGAAAATCTCGAGTCAAACCCGAGCCAACGTTTGAAATACTCGAACATCACTTCGAGTTACCCCTCTTGCCTTATTACTTCAAGTCCACGCGATAATGTTCCCGAGACCAACCCGAGCTCTTCGCTTCTTCCCCAAATCCACAACTACCTCAGATATCATCACCCACGCGTGCACGTGCACGAACGTTCTGACGTCTTCCGATCAACGTCGCCACCACCCACGAGTCACCCCCGACCTCGACGACGAACTCCACTACCCAGTTTAACAATTTCGTCACGAATTCGAATTTGAGCAAATTTAACAAAAACTAGAACTCAACTAGTCGCCCAATATCGCCCTCGCACGCACTCCTCCGACCACCAGAGAAGCTTCACCTCCGGCCACTACTTCTTCCACACTCCATCAATCACCTACTCGAATCTGGGAAAGCTCGATCATTCATAGGGGCCGCGACAATAAATTTTTCGAGCAACAGAAAACTAGGGTTATAAATTTCAATCCTAAATCACCATCACCACAATGCTTAAATCCTCTTCCCCATAATTTTCCCTGAAACCATGATCATTCTTCTACCTCCAGGAAGAAATCCAATCTTCCATAGCCAGTGGACCACCAGAAATTGCTCCAACATCAATCTCAGTTCAAACAAGGACAGAGCCTAAATCCTAATACTAGAAATTAAGATTTTAGTTTTAAAAATCACCATTTGGTTTAAGAATTCAGATTACATTCCTAAATTTATAAATTATGGTATTTGAATTTTTAGATTATTACACATGCACTGTATTTTTTTTTGAATTTCCAGAAACAATACAGATTTTATATATATTAAATAAAACTTTAAACATTAACTTATGTTACAAAACTATATATTGTTTGAATCTTAAATCTTAACAAAGATTTGAACATGAGATCATGATTTTGATCAGAATTTAAACCTGGAATTCTAGAACAGGCAAGAACACATCACAACCCAAACATGCATTCAGAAACCCAAACATTTATACAGAGAATTATATCATATTCATCCACTTCACACATGATTTGTCACAGGAATAAATCAAGCAACTATATTTACTAAGTTTATAAAAAAAAGTTACTGACAGACATTTCAAAAATAAGAAAGGTGAAGTTCTGCTCACAGTGTTGTTTCCAGAACTTAGTTCAGGATCAAACAAATCATCTTTT
This sequence comes from Allium fistulosum, assembly GCA_030737815.1. Lineage (NCBI taxonomy): Eukaryota > Viridiplantae > Streptophyta > Magnoliopsida > Asparagales > Amaryllidaceae > Allium > Allium fistulosum. Next base: position 247,219,856 of record CM060902.1, read on the forward strand.
GTTTATATTCTAAATCCAAACATTTAAATAGAATGTGAAGAAATGATTTTTTTTTCTTTTGAAAAGTTTGAAACCTGGAAAATAAAACAAGAATAGAGCAATTCTAAACAGCATGCTCACAAATACATATTCACATCACAAACATAGAGATGAGAATGTAACAGAATTTCTTTTAACTTAAACAATTTAAATTTGTGATGTTACCCACCTGTATTTGCAATGGACAGAGCTGCTTTATTTTTGTTGAAACAGGCTTTGAATTCTTAGTTGAAATATTCTCTGGTTTGATTTGTTCTCAAACTTGAATATTAAAGTGGGTTCTTCTTTTCTTTTTCTTTTTTTATTTCTATTCTTTGCTAAGATTTGTTGAACGAATTAACTGAGGCAGATGTTCATGTATATAAAGGATGTGCAGCAGTATAGTGCTGAGACATTATATTGTATAGATAGGTACAATACTCCTTTTAATGTTGACAAACCCATGCTTGAATTGGGCTGATGTGATCTTGTTCATGCTGGACAGTAATAGCATTTAATGAAAGCATGTATACAATGCTTCTTTGCTCCCTTGTATACTTACAGCAATGTGCTGTTTGATTTTATTTTTTTTATAAGTACATTTTATTTTAAATTGTTTGTTCATGCTTTATCTTTGACAAAGCTTACCTTGTGGTGGCTGCAGCTATGTTTTGGTGGGATGAAATGATTTGTATATGTACTTCTTTTGCTTGAGAACTAATTATATGTAGATAAAGTTGTCTTAGTCTTGGCTATGAATTTTTAGCTTAAGTATTTTGTATTTGCTTTTATTAGTTTGTACTTATTGATTCTTTTACTTGCCTGCATTTTTTCCTAACTCGGCTGGTTGAGATGATGTTGTATTGTTATTTTAGTCAATGTTATATAGATATAAAGTTGTTATTGTTATTTGTTAATATTTAAATGTATTTCTTTCTTTCCTTTAGTCTTTGTAATACTACACTAATATATAAACAATTTCTATTTTAATTTGTTGTTAGATTCAAGTCAATGTTTACTTTGTATTTTATAGCTTATCTTTTATTTTTATTAAAATTTGTTTGTTTAATTTATTTTAAAAAACCACTTATTTAAGATTATACTTTCAAATCCAACATATACATATATATATATAAATTCAAATTTACTCATATATATCTATATACATATATATATATTCTCATATATACAAATTTTCAAATCAATATAACTTAATATATTTTCTATTCGAATCGGGAAAACTCGCTTCCATTTATAATAAATTATATAATTTTAATTCAAAAATTCACTAAATTATTAATTTAAATTAAATTAAAATCTAGGGTCGTTACAAACTTCCCCCCTTAAAAGAATTTCGTCCTCGAAATTCGCAGGCACGAAAACAACACAGAGATAGATAGATTCGATCTCCTATAGTTCCTCAACTCACGTTATGGATTCCAAATTCAAGTCGGAATATCTCAGAATACATACCAATTTGTCCCTCTTCGGACTTTGGTATTCACAAGAAATTACAATAGAATTTCAAATTTGGTTTTAAACGAAATCGTTTTATCGATACAATTCAATTTTATCCTCATATTCTATTAATCAATTTAATTCAAATTAAAATTTCCAATTTCAAATTCATTAAGGTTTAAATCAAAAGGCTGATAAGAAATTGATGAAGATACGAAGTAAGATCTTCTACAACGATTTGTAGAACCACCATCACACCGAAACTTCTTCTTGTAGCTGATACAAAGAAATCAAAAGAATTTGAAAACAAATCAAAGAAAATTGATAGAGAAAGTTGTTTCCACTGTTGCAGGGTATTGACCATTTATAGTCGTATTCCCTTGTCCCCTATCTCGTCTTTTTCTTGCACTCATACTCACTATCAGTGGATAGTAAGAGAATTTACTGAGACGTTCGAACGGATATCTGAGAATATCATTCTAGAGTTTACTTCACTCTATCTCTAATGAGCTACTTAACGTGTTATACTCCTGAGATAAAGTTCAACCTTAGCTCTGATACCAAATGTAAAGACCTAAAAGTCGACCTTCGAAAATCGGCATCCGTACTTCACTTGTACTCAAAATGCCATAGATTCAAACGTCGAATCTGGTTCTCTGGAGCTTATAACACAGTTAAGTAAATAACACAGTGGAATAAATGAATAATACATTGATATACAATATCTGATACAACAGAGTGATACAATGAATATCAATATACATCAGAGATATGAAACAACAAATAACAGCGGAAAAGAAATAGATAACATCAGCAGCGGATAATCTCCATCTTCAAAGCACTAATCCAGAAATAGCTCGAACTCCCAATAACGATACACCAAGATAAGCGAGTGCAGTCCGATCCAAAGACTGAACTAGCTCCAGATAATCTACTGAACCTGACTATCTGAAAAACCCAACTCTAGACTGCCCGTGTAGAAAAATTTTGAGCATCCAGAGTTTAGGAAAGAAACAATAAACTCCGGATCAGTGATGGGACTGGTGTGAGCAACAAAAACAGTTTATCTTTAAAACAAATAGCAGAGAAATTTTAAAGTCAATTCGCAATGCTTTTTGGAAAATGAGACTACCATAAGGCCTTCTGCCAAACACACAATGCAAACGCAGAATTGGAGAAGATTTCTCCTTATGATAGTCAAAGATGCTTACTACGCAAAATCAAATCATTTGATATTATTATTAGTGCATAGTGGAAAACATTTCAAAAGTAGAATATAAATCTTAGCCAGCATAGACATTTCGCACTTATGCCTACTATAGCTACCATGTTCAATAGCAGGTTACCGCCACATTCCATGGCAGGTAATACAACTAAAACCGTACATGGCTCGTATTGTTTTGTTTGGATTTCCAACAAATGGTCAGGCTAAGGAACTTCCTATTCCACGAAAGAAACGCCTCTGGCGGGACGCTCCGAGAACCAAACCGTTCTCTGCCAAACAAGGCCGGCTACCCCCTTTCCCAAGGGATATACAAAACCTGAGATATGCCACCCCAGGTCCTTTGGGACCTTTATCCGAGCGCTCGGTATCCAACATCACACATCATAAATAAAGTGTATCCACATGAGTAAGTATCTGGGCTCCATACCATGATACTACGCTTTTCCAAAAGGAATGGTCATACCCTAGGGAAGCTACCCCTGAAACCTTGCCGCACAATTCCTGTTTCGACCATTACCGGGTTGTAAGGCTCGACGAAGTCTCGTCCACAAAGCTACGCTTTGTCACAAAGCCATGCTTTGGGTCAACAGATGATCAACCTATGATCACAAAGATAAATGATCAAACAAATGATCATATCACAAATGATCAAACACTGATCATCACACAGCAACACTCAGCATGTCACATTACCAAATTGGGATATATCGCTGATAAATTTCAACTACATAACCTCTGAGCTCGTACGTCTCAGAGAAGAGTGTTAAGCTAAGAGAATAAATTCTCCGCCACCAACAGATATGTATTTGAAAGAAATCGGCTTTATATCTCAAAGTGTAATGTCAGACACGTAACCATACAAGTCTGTTCCGGGTTCGAACAAAACCGAAGGCACTTCTTACGAAGCCCTTGCAAATCCAGGTATTCACAATCCCCGATCGGATTTCCCATCACTTAGGGGATCTCTATACCAGGAGCTACCCAGTGCAGAGACAATCGACGAGTTATCTTTTCATTCTCGTGAATATCCGGTCTTCACCACCGGTCTTCAAATGTCATCCATATACGACGTATCACATATTCGGAATGGGTTATACGACCCAAAGGTCCTTTCCCGGCTAACCCGAATAGTGAGCGAAATATTTAAAAATATATGGATATTGAGATTTCAATTAAGTCACAATTTAAACCCAAATTTTCTTTTCAAATGGTTTAACAAATTACCATTTTAATCTTTTTAAACAAAAAGATTCAATTCACAAAGTTCACCCAGTTTCACAACAATCCATTCATAGATTTCAAAACAATTTCCGTTTCAATTAGATTAACTCGTTAAATCTTTAAATCAGAGATTTAACTTATAGCTTTCAAAACAATTCCATTTCAAATGGTTTAAACAAATCATCATTTTAAATCTGTTAAAAATAAACAGATTTGATTCATAGTTTTCAAAAAGAATTCATTCATAACTTGGAAAATCCATTTTTCAATTCAATCTTGAAATCCCTTTAATTAAACTGGAATTTCATTTCTTATCTGAAAGCTTTTATTCCTTTAAAACAAACAGTTTTCATTTTGGAAATCTGATTCATTTATACGAGTTAAAATCATTGGGTTAAATCCAAATTCTCAAAATGTTACTTTTAAAATGGTTTAAATTCATACAAACACATTTATATCATCTTTAATCCCTAGTTTTCAAATCATAGGATTCAATTTCAACTTGAATTCAAATTTAAATCAAATTATTTAAATTTTCAAAACTCGATTAAGTTATTCAAAATAACTTTTATCTTTGAAATTCCATTTCAAAAGCTTTTCACTTTAAACTCAAATTTCCAATTTCAAAATCAATTGAAATTTAAATTTAAATTTCAAAAACATCAAATTTAAATTATCTGTGACTTAACCGATTTCCTCATGAAATCCATATTTGTGTGTGTATGGTGTAGTCCAGGGGTTTTACACATAATAGTGCAACATCAATTATCACAGATATATCGATAAGCGGTATAATCGATAACGCTTATTTTCATTCACAGATTCATAGATAAAATAAATTTATCAGTCACAAAGATTCACTATTACAATTCGATGTGGGTTTCGGATAACCAACTGGAATCCGACTCCCTGTCGCATCGAAATTCAAGTAACGTTTTACGGGTCAAAAGGTTTTCACATTCACATAGTAATATATCACAGAAACAGAAATCACAGCTCAGCACAAAGTAATTTATATCACAAAACATCACAATCACAAACAAGGACATCAAATTACTCAAAGCATTTCAATAATAATCAATCATCTTTAAGTAATTAATTTCCTTTAATTAATAAATACTTTAATTAATTGCATTAATTTTCTTTAATTTAATTACACAAGGTAATTAGCTTTCAAATCATTTACACAAAGTAATTAGCTTTAATTTAATTACACAAGTAATTATTCATCAATTATCATTAAAAACATTTAATCTTTAAATCTTTAATCTTTGGAAACAAAATTATTATTAATTCATAAATCAACTTAGTTCTTTATAAGTTAATAACATAAGACTTTTTATCTTCTTAATTACACCATTTAATTTATTTAAATAGGCTTGAAAATTTTCTTAATTAATTCAAGTTAAAATAAATTATTCAACTTTCATCTCTCCAAATCTTTAAATCAACATCAAATTATTTTAAAGAAATTTTATTCAAGAAGATGGTTCAAAACTTGGTTGATTATATTTAAAACTTGACTTGTATAAAAACTTAAAACTGTTTCATTTCTGAACTCAGAAAATCTCGAGTCAAACCCGAGCCAACGTTTGAAATACTCGAACATCACTTCGAGTTATCCCTCCTGCCTTATTACTTCGAGTCCACGCAATAATGTTCCCGAGACCAACCCGAGCTCTTCGCTTCTTCCCCAAATCCATAACTACCTCAGATATCATCACCCACGCGTGCACGTGCACGAACGTTCTGACGTCTTCCGATCAACGTCGCCACCACCCACGAGTCACCCCCGACCTCAACGACGAACTCCACTACCCAGTTTAACAATTTCGTCACGAATTCGAATTTGAGCAAATTTAACAAAAACTAGAACTCAACTAGTCGCCCAATATCGCCCTCGCACGCACTCCTCCGACCACCAGAGAAGCTTCACCTCCGGCCACTACTTCTTCCACACTCCATCAATCACCTACTCGAATCTGGGAAAGCTCGATCATTCATAGGGGCCGCGACAATAATTTTTTCGAGCAACAGAAAACTAGAGTTATAAATTTCAATCCTAAATCACCATCACCACAATGCTTAAATCCTCTTCCCCATAATTTTCCCTGAAACCATGATCATGCTTCTACCTCCAGGAGAAATCCAATCTTCCATAGCCAGTGGACCACCAGAAATTGCTCCAACATCAATCTCAGTTCAAACAAGGACAGAGCCTAAATCCTAATACTAGAAATTAAGATTTTAGTTTTAAAAATCACCATTTGGTTTAAGAATTCAGATTACATTCCTGAATTTATAAATTATGGTATTTGAATTTTTAGATTATTACACATGCACTGTATTTTTTTTTTGAATTTCCAGAAACAATACAGATTTTATATATATTATGTTTGTGCCAAAATTGGTCACAAACCCCGAATGTTGTGAAAGCACCAGTGTATGAATATAAATCAACAATATTCACACACAAATCTCAAATCTAAACAAACAGAGTATCATAATTCAGAAATAATGAACATAAACACGAGATTTATAGTGGTTCGGCGACCTTGCCTTCGTCCACTCTGAAATTGATGATTTTATTGATGTTCACTTGATGATTACAATTTCTTCTAATGTAGTACAACAGATTCTCTGAGCTAAGTCTGAATCTAAGGAAGCAGTGGTGATTCTGAGTAAATTCGGCAGAGTCTGGGCGCTCTTTAGCTCTTAAAATTGTCTGACCTCTTTTCTAAATGACCAGGGGCTCTATTTATAGGTGTAGGAGGCTGATATTTCGCCTAAATTGAAGGGAGACTAGTTCTGACATGTGAGGGGGCCCATATGCCCGCTTTTAGGAAATCCGGGCCCACTTTGGGATCGATTCGAAGTCCATTCGAATCGATCAAGAAATTGTCCAATCGAGCTGAAATTTGGTGTGGACATTCTTCAACATGTGTGCAAGCTTCTGTGAAAATTTCATAGCATTTGGATTTGTGGATCTCGAGTTATGATCGATTCAAGATCGTATTTCTGGTTGATGTGCTCTGTTCGAATCGGTCCCCTTCGAATCGATAGGGTCGAATCGATGAAGGCGTTGACGTGGCGCGCGCTTCCCGGGTTGATCCAGTTTTTGCTCCGAGTTTTACTGGGTCGACTCCATGTTTTTTGCCGCTTTGACTTGGTGGGTTCGAGGGAATGGATTCGAAGAAAGGGAACTTGATGGATTTGAACATGTGTCCCAGCAATGGATTCGAATGACGCATCGCTCGTATCGTTAGTGACATGCTATGGTTGATCGATTCGAAGCTTTTGTAGCAAAATGGATTCGAGCATACTGTTTCCCATGGATTCGAAGTGAGGCGTTTTGGTGGATACGAGCACTTAGTTGTTTATGGGTTCGGTACACAGCTTCATTCGTATCGATCTTGATGGCCTTTAGCCGATCGATACGAACAGGAGGTCGCTTGATGGATTCGAACCAGATGGTTGCGAAAATAGGGTGTTCTCCTCCAACTTGCATCGATCATATCTTGAGCATACAAACTCGGATTGACTTGAAATTTGGAGTGCTTGCTTTCATGACTCTGCTTGTCGTGTCCTATCAATTATAGCCTGATCCGGGCTCGGACAAAAATTCATTGATATCCATGGTAAAACAGTGTATAACGAGCTTTTACGACGAACTGTCTTTAGTTTTCCAGTCAACTTTCAGGTGTCACGGCCTTGCCAAAAGGCGGGATAACATTTGCCCCCCAAAACATGCCTTGTGGTAGGAAGGTGTGTTTTGTAGTTCCATAAGCTGGATGTTCATATCCTGTTATCGACCTGTAAAGAAATTGATAGTCTTTCTTGACCATGAAGGACGATCGTTCGCGACCGTATGTCATTTGAGATGATATGTGACCGTTCGAGGTCAGTTGTCGTTCACGAAAAATAATGAAATGGGACCGTTCGCGGTTGGATGCCGTTCGCGGCAAATAAAGAAATGGGACCGTTCGCGGTCGGGTGCCGTTCTAGACGAGTTGCGACCGTTCGTGATCGGGTGTCGTTCTAGACGAATTATGACCGTTCGTGGTCGGGTGCCGTTCGAGGCGATTTGTGACCATTCGTGGTCGGGTGCCGTTCGAGGCGATTTGTGACCGTTCGTGGTCGGGTGCCGTTCGAGGCGATTTGTGACCGTTCGTGGTCGGGTGCCGTTCGAGGCGAATTGAGTGTGCCCGGGGAGGGACTTAGTATCATCGATACCAGGTTTCACGTTCGGGTGAATTCCCGGATTGTTCGCTGCAACAGTTTATCGCCATCTCAGAGTATGCCTAGGGACCGTTCGCGATCCCGTACATGTGTAAGTGGCTTAGCCGTTACGAAATCACAAGTAGCATTTTTTCATTGAAAATAAGTTCTTAGCAGAAATGTTAAACAAAATCAAGTTCAAATGTTCAAATCAAGATGAAACAAAAGCAAAGCAAGGATGTCAAAGTGTAAACTCCCACAATGATAGGGTTAATAGTCATTCAGAGCATGCCTATGGACTGCTCGTGATCTCGCACATGTGTAAATGACTTACCCGTGTTGGTGAGAGGTTTACGACTTGTTCATCGTTATTTAAATCAATTGATAACCATTCGGTGCCTCGGCTCGGGGTCACCCCTAGCTAATGTAGACGGTGGCCGCTCAGGTTCAACCGCTGGAGCTCGCCTCCTCACATACTGAAGTAGTCTACTGTTCCTGATATGCCCTTCTACCTCATCCTTCAGGGGTCTACAGTCATTTGTGCTATGTCTATTCAGCTCGTGGAATAAGCAATATCTGTCTGATTTTCTCTCGTCGGTAGTTGGATCCCGTCGTATTGGTCTACGATAGGCAACTTGCTCTCGGGTGTCTTAGTAGATTCGCTCCAAACCCTCGTTTAGTTCTGAAAAGGTGGTAAATCGTGTCTCCCTCCGTTACCGCTTTGACCTGTCATCATTTTCTTCAGCCTTTCGCTTTCCTTTATCCTTGCCTGAGTCCTTTTCGAGAGGCTTTTTGTCTTTAATTGCATAAACTTCTATTCCCTCTCCTTCTTCTCTTTCAGCATTAGCGTCTTCCAATCGCAAAAACTTTTCTGCCTCGTGATAGAATTCTCCTAGGTCCATAGGTGGATCCTTAGTTAATGAATTTTTGAATTCTGTGCCGTCAGCTACTCCGGACACAGCTGCCATCATAACTATGGATGGATCTGGCCGATCCACCGATGCCGCATTGAATCGCGTCAGGAAATTCCTCAAAGACTCTCCAGCTTTCTGCTTTAGCGTTGCCAAACTCATCACATTCTTGGGTCTTGAAATGTGAACCCTGAATTGCCTCATAAATTTCTCAATCAAATCGGTCCATGTCCCAATGGAGCCGCTCTCTAGCTGTCTGAACCATAAAGCTGCTATGTCTGTCAAATACAATGGAAAGCACCGGGCCATGACTTCCTGTGATGCCCCCAGCACTTCCATGTGCCTTATATACCTCGTTAGATGGACCGTAGGATCCGTCCTCCCATCATACCTTTCCACTGTTGGCAGTTTGAATTCTGGTGGGTTTCTAGCCAACCTAATCGCAGGAGAAAAGGGACTCCTGTTCACGTCTTCAAGATCTCTGTTTACTAATCCGCCTCTCGTGGCTCGCCTGACCATCTCTGCCAATCTATCGTTGTCTCCAAGCCGTAGTCCTCGGTTACTACCTTCGATCTGCCCCCCGAGTCCGTGTGAGCTTTCGGGTGTCTACCCCCCTGGCTGAGCGTTCATCCCTCTATCGCTGCCAGGTTGTTCGGATGTCCTTGTCTCTCTTCCCAGGTTCGGATCAACATGTCCTAAGTGCGGGTCCCCCAGCTCCGGCACTGCGCTAGATGGTCCTGCTCCGTTCTGGGCTCTGGTTGCTCCTTGATTTTGCGCTCCAAGTTGCCCAATCTGTTGAAGCAAATTCTGTATCATTTCCTCCTGTCTCTTCATCATCGTCTCCATCTCATCCCTGGTGATGAAGATCGATGCTTGGTTTGCCCCCGAGGATGCCTCTTGACTCCCTTCATGCTGACTTTGCTCAGCTCTTTGCCTTCTACTTGTTTGTCTCGTCATAGCTTTTCAAATCTGAACTTTCAAACCTTTGAATTCAACTTCCAAGCGGTAGAATCCCTGAGTTCAGTTCTCAGTGAAAGCACCAAAGTGTTTGTGCCAAAATTGGTCACAAACCCCGAATGTTGTGAAAGCACCAGTGTATGAATATAAATCAACAATATTCACACACAAATCTCAAATCTAAACAAAAAGAGTATCACAATTCAGAAATAATGAACATAAACACGAGATTTATAGTGGTTCGGCGATCTTGCCTACGTCCACTCTGAAGTTGATGATTTTATTGATGTTCACTTGATGATTACAATTTCTTCTAATGTAGTACAACAGATTCTCTGAGCTAAGTCTGAATCTAAGGAAGCAGTGGTGATTCTGAGTAAATCTGGCAGAGTCTGGGCGCTCTTTAGCTCTTAAAATTGTCCGACCTCTTTTCTGAATGACCAGGGGCTCTATTTATAGGTGTAGGAGGCTAATATTTCGCCTAAATTGAAGGGAGACCAGTTCTGGCACGTGAGGGGGCCCATATGCCCGCTTTTAGGAAATCCGGGCCCACTTTGGGATCGATTCGAAGTCCATTCGAATCGATCAAGAAATTGTCCAATCGAGCTGAAATTTGGTGTGGACATTCTTCAACATGTGTGCAAGCTTCTATGAAAATTTCATATCATTTGGATTTGTGGATCTCGAGTTATGATGGATTCAAGATCGTATTTCTGGTTGATGTGCTCTGTTCGAATCGATCCCCTTCGAATCGATAGGGTCGAATCGATGAAGGCGTTGACGTGGCGCGCGCTTCCCGGGTTGATCCAGTTTTTGCTCCGAGTTTTACTGGGTCGACTCCATGTTTTTTGCCGCTTTGACTTGGTGGGTTCGAGGGAATGGATTCGAAGAAAGGGGAACTTGATGGATTTGAACATGTGTCCCAGCAATGGATTCAATTGACGCATCGCTCGTATCGTTAGTGACATGCTATGGTTGATCGATTCGAAGCTGTTGTAGCAAAATGGATTCGAGCATACTGTTTCCCATGGATTTGAAGTGAGGCGTTTTGGTGGATACGAGCATACTGTTTCCCATGGATTCGAAGTGAGGCGTTTTGGTGGATACGAGCACTTAGTTGTTTATGGGTTCGGTACACAGCTTCATTCGTATCGATCTTGATGGCCTTTAGCCGATCGATAGGAATAGGAGGTCGCTTGATGGATTCGAACCAGATGGTTGCGAAAATAGGGTGTTCTCCTCCAACTTGCATCGATCATATCTTGAGCATACGAACTCGGATTGACTTGAAATTTGGAGTGCTTGCTTTCATGACTCTGCTTGTCGTGTCCTATCAAATGTAGCCTGATCCGGGCTCGGACAAAAATTCATTGATATCCATGGTAAAACAGTGTATAACGAGCTTTTACGACGAACTGTCTTTAGTTTTCCAGTCAACTTTTTGGTGTCACGGCCTTGCCAAAAGGCGGGATAACATATTAAATAAAATTTTAAACATTAACTTATGTTACAAAACTATATATTGTTTGAATCTTAAATCTTAACAAAGATTTGAACATGAGATCATGATTTTGATCAGAATTTAAACCTGGAATTCTAGAACAGGCAAGAACACATCACAACCCAAACATGCATTCAGAAACCCAAACATTTATACAGAGAATTATATCATATTCATCCACTTCAAACATGATTTGTCACAGGAATAAATCAAGCAACTATATTTACTAAGTTTATAAAAAAAAAGTTATTGACAGACATTTCAAAAATAAGAAAGGTGAAGTTCTGCTCACAGTGTTGTTTCCAGAACTTAGTTCAGGATCAAACAAATCATCTTTTGTTTATATTCTAAATCCAAACATTTAAATAGAATGTGAAGAAATGATTTTTTTTTTCTTTTGAAAAGTTTGAAACCTGGAAATAAAACAAGAATAGAGCAATTCTAAACAGCATGCTCACAAATACATATTCACATCACAAACATAGAGATGAGAATGTAACAGAATTTCTTTTAACTTAAACAATTTAAATTTGTGATGTTACTCACCTGTATTTGCAATGGACAGAGCTGCTTTATTTTTGTTGAAACAGGCTTTGAATTCTTAGTTGAAATATTCTTTGGTTTGATTTGTTCTCAAACTTGAATATTAAAGTGGGTTCTTCTTTTCTTTTTATTTTTTTATTTCTATTCTTTGCTAAGATTTGTTGAACGAATTAACTGAGGCAGATGTTCATGTATATAAAGGATGTGCAGCAGTATAGTGCTGAGACATTATATTGTATAGATAGGTACAATACTCCTTTTAATGTTGACAAACCCATGCTTGAATTGGGCTGATGTGATCTTGTTCATGCAGGACAGTAATAGCATTTAATGAAAGCATGTATACAATGCTTCTTTGCTCCCTTGTATACTTACAGCAATGTGCTGTTTGATTTTTTTTTTATAAGTACATTTTATTTTAAATTGTTTGTTCATGCTTTATCTTTGACAAAGCTTACCTTGTGGTGGCTGCAGCTATGTTTTGGTGGGATGAAATGATTTGTATATGTACTTCTTTTGCTTGAAAACTAATTATATGTAGATAAAGTTGTCTTAGTCTTGGCTATGAATTTTTAGCTTAAGTATTTTGTATTTGCTTTTATTTGTTTGTACTTATTGATTCTTTTACTTGCCTGTATTTTTTCCTAACTCGGCTGGTTGAGATGATGTTGTATTGTTATTTTAGTCAATGTTATATAGATATAAAGTTGTTATTGTTATTTGTTAATATTTAAATGTATTTCTTTCTTTCCTTTAGTCTTTGTAATACTACACTAATATATAAACAATTTCTATTTTAATTTGTTGTTAGATTCAAGTCAATGTTTACTTTGTATTTTATAGCTTATCTTTTATTTTTATTAAAATTTGTTTGTTTAATTTATTTTAAAAACCACTTATTTAAGATTATACTTTCAAATCCAACATATACATATATATATATATAAATTCAAATTTACTCATATATATCTATATACATATATATATTCTCATATATACAAATTTTCAAATCAATATAACTTAATATATTTTCTATTCGAATCGGGGAAACTCGCTTCCGTTTATAATAAATTATATAATTTTAATTCAAAAATTCACTAAATTATTAATTTAAATTAAATTAAAATCTAGGGTCGTTACATTTGTAGATTTCATAAGACCCACAGTTGTAATACTAATGAGTGCAGGCACTTGCGCGACATGATTAAAGAATTAATAAGGAAAAAGAAATTGCAGTAATATGTGAAAGCTCTGCAGGATGGCGGGCAAGGAAATTCCAGCGCCCCTGGGTCGTCTTTCCAGCGGGGGCAAGCTAAGCCTGGTGCTGATTCATTCAGGTGGCCAGAAAAACAATTAGTTATAAACACAATCATTAGTGGGCCTCATCCTGCTGATAAGAGCTTTGCGAAGATGGATAGATATATTAAAGCCTTGAAGCATGCCGAGAACGAAAGTTGCTATGCTATTAAGGATGGAGCTCCAACAAAATAATCTCAGACTATGACAGACGATATTGTTTTCCAGAACAGGGATGCTAATGCAATGTAGGTTCCGACGATTGAGCCACTCGTGATCTCAGCCACGATTGGTCTTGTTGTTGTACAAAAGGTGCTTGTTGACTAGGGGAGTTCAGTCAATATTTTGTTCGAAAAAGCTTATCAGAAAATGATGTTGGAGGAGAGAGATTTGAAGCCTTGTAGATCACGTATACAGGGGTTTAATGGGATGGATACTAAAGCCATAAGATTTTTCAAGTTACTAGTGGAACTTAGTGAGGGCGACCATAGGCGATTGTGGGTCGTGCCATTTTTAGCATTGGATATCTATTCTACTTATAACAGATTCTTAGACCGATCGGCCCTAGTTGAGTTCAGAGCGGTCATCGCTCCCTGGTGTTTAACTATAAAATTCCCTACCGATAATGAAGTGGGGATCATGCACGGAGATCAAGTGGTTGGCTGCGAGATCTATGTCGATGAACAGAAAGAAGCGATGCGTAAGGAGAGAGGAAAGAGTGTAGTGGGGGTCCTTTGCATAAAGGCGTTAGACGCATAGCAACTACCACTTGAGCCACGACTCAGGCAAACTAGTTGGCTCTACGATGACATGGACCGACGAAAAGAGCCGGAGGGCGGACAAGCAGCTCCTGCCAAGTTGACAGTCGTTGTTCCAGTCTGTAGGGATGACCCAAGTAAAGTCCTGAAGGTCAGATCTCAGCTCGGTAGTGGTATGATGAGGGAGTTGGTTGGTTTTCTCTAGGCAAACCTGGATGTGTTTGCCTGGATGCACTCGGATATGTGTGGGATCTCGCCCGGGATGGCGAGCCATGCATAAATCCTAAATGTGTTCCTGTGAAATAGAAATGCCACAGCCTGGGTCCGAAGAGATCCGCTGCGCTCAAGGAAGAAGTGGATAAACTATAGGATAACGACTTCATCCACGATGCCTTATACCCGAATTGGGTATCAAACCCTGTTTTAGTGAAGAAAGCAAACGGGAAGTGGAGGGCATGCATCGATTATTCGAACTTGAATAAAGCATGCCCGAAGGACAGCTTCCCGCTTCCAAGAATAGATCAGTTGGTGGATTGTTGGACACGAGTTACTTTCATTAATGAATGCGTACTCCGGATACAACCAAATCCCGATACACGTCCCAGATCAGGAACACACCAGTTTCATCACCGACCTTGGACTCTATTGCTATCTGGTCATGCCCTTTAGTCCAAAGAACATAGGAGAGACTTACCAGAGACTCGTGAACTGGATGTTTAAAGACCAAATTGGACAATCGATGAAGGTTTACGTTGACGACATGCTTGTGAAGTCACGATGTTCGAGAAACCACATTAATGACCTAACACAAATGTTTGGTGTCCTCCGACAATATGGGATGAAGCTTAATTTCTTGAAATGCTCTTTCGGTGCCGCGTCAGGGAAATTCTTGGCTTTCATCATCAACTCTCATGGAATTGAAGCCAATCTAGAAAAAATCAAGGCTTTGTGAGAGATCGAAACCCCAAAGACGATCAAGGAAGTCGAAAGCTTAGACGGGAAGGTCGTCGTTGTCACGACCGGGATTTTCGACCTCACGAAAATCGACCAATACGTCCACTGTATTAGATGTCGAACAATCGAATGCCGGAAATACCAGATCGTTGGGGAAAAGAAGAAAGAGGTAGAAGAAGATAATAGAAATAACAACACAAAATCTCACAATTGCAGTGGAACAATATATAATAGATAACAACATGACTCTATACAAAAAGAACTACAACTATTAATTATACATTACATCATCAAAGTAAAATACATCAATAACACCACACCGAACAGTTATAATAACTTGTCCTCACAAATGTTGAATATACAGCCTACAATACACAGCGGAATAAAATCAAATACGTATAATACGTCTTCGTCATCCAGCTCACCTCCTGAGCTCCATAGCATCCTATCATGTATCTGTAATACTTGGTCAGATCTGAGCATTATAATAAAATAACGCCCGAGTCAGTCTGGAAAACCAGCGTGAGAAAACACACTTAATTTGAATTATTAAAGTTTTCAAAATCCTTTGAAAATAAAAGGTATCTCGTAAGACCACGCCACACATAAACACGACGGGTTTTTACCTTCCGATAACCAAAAAATTTCATATCAAATCCTCTGATATTATAATAGTGTCTAAGTACAAATACTTATTCAAATAGCTGAAATTGTTACATTAATTAAATTCCATCATACTAGGCTTTACAATCAAAACCGTAAAGGCATGTATTGGAGAATGGATTCCATACGAATGACTAGGCACTGGGGTACCACCTGTCACAATACACGTCTAGAAACAGCATACCGAGTACCACGTCGGGATCCCTTGTAACACAAGACCGGACTATCCCTAACCTGGATAGACCGAATATGCTATCACCCCGGGTGTTCCCACCCTCTTTCAAGCTCCTTCCATACTTCGTAGTAATAAACTAATACCCACGGTTATCTAGAAAGGTGACAAACATACCCTAATTGGGTGCGACCCACTTAGCCTTGCTGCATCTCCCCTGATTTTCAGTCATTTCCGGTTTATGAGGCTAGAGGCTACGATTACCTTTTTAAGGAGTTTTCACTTAGAATGCTCGTTGTCCTCCAATGACAATGTACTGATAGCATTCATCCATACAAGTCCGTTCTGGGTCCAAACGGAACCGAAGGCACTATTCCTACTACATCCATTTTGGAATAATCCTCAGGATTAGTAGCGATTAGCCCTTGCACTTCACTGCTCCATCTTCGACTCCATTATCTTGTTTTCACTTCGAAAACGTACTCATTGGATCGAAGTGGTTTCGGATAACTTATCCGATCCCGGTCTCTTCGAAACAACGTTCGATTTTTCTGGTAAACTCAACCCCGGTTCTTTAGGAAATAAACAGACGAAAATAAGATCGGAGATCACCTCTTAACCGTTAGTGGACCGATTTCCTTATCAACGTCCTAGAAGAACGAAACGAGTTTATATGTACAGTATAGCACCTCGAACGGTACTTGTACCATATAATTCCCGTATTTCTCCTAGATATTCCCAAAGTTATATTTTGGGTCCAGATTTGATAGTCGGTTATTTAACTATCAAATAAACAATCATACAACCACAGATTCCATTTTCACTGAAAAATACTAAGTCTTATTTAATTTAAATTTCAATCACTTAAATCTCTTTATCCAAAGTATATACTTTCTTACCAAATTTAGTATATTCACAAACTATTCTTTTCAAAGATATTTGGAAACCTATAAAATAATTTGGAAAGTACCACTGCGTTATCAAACCATGGATTCACAGCTCAATGGTTATGTCTCTATCTCAGAGATATCCAAAACATAACTGCAGGTCCCCACTGCCTCCGATTTCGTCATGCGGGTATACCATTACTTCCCGAAAAATTTATTTAAAAATTTTCAAAATAATACTTATGAAATTTCTATAAAAAATTTCCAAGTTAAATTTAGGCGAATACCCTTTAAAATAACATTTATTATATAATATTAAATATTGAACAATTTGTCCTTTAAAATAATAATACTGGTTAATTCTTAAATAATAATTAACTTAATATCAACCATTTATAAAACTACTTAATTAATACTTAAATATGCTTTAAACAATTTTAAACAACTAAATAATAAATTTTTTGAAATCTTCTTAAACACTTTTGAATTTTCTAATTAATACTTAAAATCCTCCCTTCTTAAAATAACTGAATTTCTCGATAAAAATACATTTTCCAATTCCAATATAACCAGTCTACATCTATAAATCTCTTTCGATTTATTTCCAATTCGATTTACATCCCAATTCCGTAAATTCCCTTTCCACATTTCTAAACATAAATCTACCATTTATTTTTAAGCCTATTTACCCATCTCCTTATAAACCCTCACCGTGAATTTATAATTTCAATTTATCCACTGATAATTACTTCACCTTATTTATAAACTTCGTTTATAAATTCCATAGTCTCATTTCCCGTTTAAAATGGTTTCACAACACTTAATCGATTTTAAATATATTTCTAATCTAAACTTTCATTTTTAAATCAATTTTCTCTAAAAATAACCCAACTGTATTCCAAAACCAACTACGTTACGATTCCACTTCCTTTAAAATCTAGTACGACAACCCCATATTTTATTTTCAAAATTCCCTTTTTTATTTTTTCTACTATTTAAATCTCGAATTTAAAAGTAAATCCTTTTATACTTAAACAATATCGCTAAAGTTCTATTATTTAAAAATCCTTTTATTTACATTATTCAAAATCCTTATTTTTTTTCATATTCCGAAATTACCAAGTACAAATTTTAAACTCAAGCTATTTATTTTTCCCAAATTCATTTCCTTTAATAAATCCAAATTTCACCATAAATATTTTTACTTTAGAATTTCCATTTTAATTTCTTTCCAATTTTTAAACATTTATCATTGGTATTTAAAAATACCAAAATCTAACCAGTAATTCCATAGCACCACATAAATTCAAATCACGCTATAATCTATCACAAATTATTCAATATATCATATCGCTAAATATGAAAATAAATTCAACATTTTTGAGGAATCCAGTTGGATCCCTCCAACCTGTTTCCCTGCATCTATAGATGTTAATACAATATACAAATACCAATCCAACTACGAGGGGGATATCGCGGTATATAGGGTCATCAGCTATTATGCGGGGCGTATAGGGTCTCATCCGCTATATATACGCGGATATATCAATCACTCCAATATATACCACTATCTATATAATATCACATCCAACTGATAATAATTTATCAATTCTATCAATCAATCAACAATTAATTTTAACTATTTAAAATTAATTGTAGTAATCCAAAATTGAGTGAGATTAACTCCCCTGTGCATGAGAAACCCACTCCCCTGTGCATGCTTTCCACTAACACGCTCCACCACCTCGCCATTGACCAAACTAGAAACACGTACAAACTCCTCTCCACGTGCTCAACTCAATGGTACCCTCACCTCCCCCTTCGGCGACCAAATTTCGAACGCTACCTGAAGCATTTGCACTCGACTATATGAAATGTCGCACTCCTCCTCTACACGACGCGGCCTTCCGGATTTCTACGAAGATGCCATACAACCCCTTGAACTCGAAAATCACCTCGGAATCGCCTAACACTTCCTTGATTTCAAAAAAAATGGAACCCTAGTTGAAAACTGCCTCGTCGATCACCACGGAGCTATGTCACAACCTCCAATTCGCATACCAAATTGTAGAGATTGAAGAAATATGATTTTAGGATTTGATTTGAGAATTTTTATCGATTAAAAGTAGCGAAATAAATTTTCGAAGTTCTTACCATTTTTTTTTCTTCCTACTGAGTTCGGCCGTGTGTTTTTAAAAAGAGGGGGACGTGATTTTTGAAAAGGGAGGTAGCATGTAGGATGAGTATCTACAGTGACACCGAAGTGAAGGGAAAAAGCTGATGTAAATATACAGGTCAATCAATATAAATATATATATTTATTTTAAATTTAAATCATCTCGATTTCGCAACTTAAAATCTCGACCTCCTATCGAGGCGTGCCGCTAGGCATTTATAATGTTATACCCCTATTCCGAACGCAATGGGAAAGGTTTCGAGTCCTAATTCGATCGTATGGAGAAGATAGCTTTTTGGACCCAATTATTATATTGAATTTTTGATATAAATTTCAGCGCGTTTATATTCCGTACGGCCAAACAATAACTCCAAATGCTATGAAATTTGAAATCCAATAATAATACACTATTACGAATCCAATGGAACTAGTTTCGTTGAATTCTAAGACTATGCCCGGGAAGGCTATTTTTAAATGTAATCTAAACGATATATTTTAAAAATGGACAAATCACTTTTAAATTCCAATTAAAAAGTTTTATTATCTTCATTATTATCAATATAATTTTTATAAGCCTTTAAATTATTTTTAACAAGCTTAAAATCAAGATTCAATATTTTACCCAATTTTCAATTATTAAATTCAATAATTAAATTATGCAATAAATCTTTATATTTGAAATTCAAGTTAAAAATTAAATTTTAGATATTTAAAATCAATTGAATATTCCAATTTCAAATAACCTAAATTCTGGGTCGTTACAGTCGTCCTTAGTCGATTCATCTCCAGAGCAATTGACAAATGCATCCCTTTCTTCGAGGTGATCAAGAAGGGTAATAGAAATTTCGAGTGGAATCAAGACTACAAAGATGCATTTCAGGCTCTGGTAGAACACCTGGAGAGTTCTCCCATTTTATCAAAACCGGTGGATGATGGGGATTTCTTCTTATATCTGGCAGCGTCGGTGTATGCTCTAAGTGCCACACTTGTACATGAGGAATCTCGCATCCAATGACTAGTCTACTACATTAGCAAGCGGTTGACAGGAGCAGAAAGAAACTACCAGAGACTGGGAAAGCTCGCATACTATCTATTGATCACTTCGAGAAAGCTCCACCCCTATTTCTAGGCTCATCCGATTAGTGTCCTTACCGACCAATCTTTACGACAAGACTTGCAACGACCTGAGACTTCCGAAAGGCTGTTAAAATAGAACATTGAATTGAGCCAGTATGATATCACCTATCACCCTTGGAAAGAAATCCAGGGTCAGGCCGTGGTGGATTTCATAGCTGAATTCACTACACGAGATGATCCTCCGGAGAGCAGTGGAGAAAAAGAAGTTCAATGGAAGATTTACACGGATGGTGCATCTAACGATCGATGTTCCGATGTTGAGGTTGTGCTTGTCACTCCTAAAGAACACCTAATTAGCTACACCTTGAAACTCAATTTTCCGGCAACGAACAACGAAGCTGAATACAAGGCCTTGAATGCAGGACTCAAGATTGCTAGGAGCTGGGAATAAAGACTTTACACATTTTCTATGACTCCCAACTGATGGTATGCCAAGTCCGGAAAGTGTATCAGGCAAAAGGAGCAAAGCTAGCTCATTATCTAAGCTGGGTTCTTGAGCTGCTTGATAACTTCAAATATTACATGATTACTCATATTCCCAGAGAGGAAAATGAAAAAGCCGACTCGCTTGCAAAGTTGGTTAGTTCCAAAGATGCGCAGCTCATGGACCTGGTTCCAGTGGAAGTACTTTCAGCTCTGAGCATCGACCAAATGGATGTCGATTGGATCTTGGAAACTAAGCCTAAACGAGAGTCATGGATGACCCTGATTTAGGATTACTTGCAAAGAGGAATCCATCCGGAGAGAAGGAATGAACAACGCAAAATCCTTCGACAAGCTTCGAGATATATCATGCAAGAAGGAATACTATATAGGAAGGGTTTCTCTGTCCTTATGCTATGGTGTGTCACTCATGATGAGGCCAAACGAGTTCTAAGAGAAGATCATAAAGGGGCCTATGGCAACCACACTGGGGGGCAGACCCTGGCAAAGAAGATCCATCGTTACGGGTATTTTTGATCGACCGTCAATCAAGATGCGGCTGACTACACTCGAAGATATGACAAGTGCTAGATTTTTGCTAAATTCCGAGGGCCCCATTGACAGAAATTACCCAAATGGTCAGTCCTAGGACATTTGCAGTTTGGGGTGTCGATATTATCGGTGTATTGCCGATATCTACAGGTGGCGCGAAGAACGCCCGTAGCAGTTGATTACTTTACTAAATGGGCTTAGGCAGAGCCTTTGGCCATTATTACCATGAAGAAAGTAATCAACTTTGTTATTCGAAATATCATCTGTCATTTTGGCGTTCCGCAAGCGATCATTACTTATAATGGGACCAAATTCGATTATACAGAGTTTAAGAATTTCTACCGCTGACACCGCATAACGAAGAGATTTAGAGCGGTAGCACATCCTCATTTGAATGGACAGATTGAAGTTGTGAACAAGATTATCAAGTCTGTTCTTAAGAAACGATTGGAGGAGGCCAAAGGCAAGTGGGTCGATGAACTCCCGTTAATACTCTAGGCTTATCGAACCACCCACAAGTCAGCGACTGGCAATTCTTCTTTCGTCTTGGCCTACGGATCAGAGGTTATGATCCCGATCAAACTGGAAGTACCCTCTCATCGGGTAGCCCATTACGATCCACGAACGAATAAGCAATTCCTTCTGGAGTCTTTTGATATGATTGATGAGAAGTGGACCAAAGCTGAGTTGAGAACGGCTACACAAAGACACCAAGTCGCACGATATTATAACACCAAAGTTAGGGGTCAAACCTTTGAAATCGACGATTTGGTCCTCAAACAAATCTTCACTGGCCCTAAGAACTGGGTCCTGATATGAAAAGGTCTATACGCAATAGAGGAAAATCTTGGAGATGGCACTTTCAAGTTGGCAACTACGGACGGGATCTCACTCCCGAGGGTGTGGAATAGCGAGCATCTATGAGCTATTTCACTTAGAGAATAAATTCGTAAATAACTGGCTAGAGACGTGTAATAAAACAAAAAATTTCACTTTCTGTTTTTAATCAAATAAAACAGCCTTTCAAGCCAGAAATTATGTCTCTCCATTTCTTAAGAGTTGTGTTTTGATCAACTCGAATGAATCTGCATATGATTAATGTAGTTGCTTAGGTACCCGGAGATAGGTACCAATCAAACTTCTACGGCCCATGATCAGGCTCGTGAAGTCCCATTTTTATGTCCAGAGATTGACATCGGCTAACTCTTGCTTTCGGATTGGGGGAAGGATTATAAACATACGCCGGACATGACATAACAGTTCGCATCCTAACTCTCGCTCTCGGAGTAGGAGACAAAGTATAAACATAAGCCGGACATGATATGACTGTCCGCATCCCAACTCTTGCCTCAGGATTGAGGGCAAGAGTATAAACACAAATCGGATGCGATACAAGCCTCTGTACCATAACTCTCGTTCCCATAGTAGGAGTCGGAATATAAACTTAAGCCAGATGAAACACGTTCATCCGCAAAATAGCTCTTGCCTTCTGATTAGGAGCAAGAGCACAAACTTAGAATCGGACATGACACAATCGTCCATATACCAACTTTTACCCTCGGATGGAGTGTAGGAGTACAAATCGAATAGTGCATGATACGATAGATCGCTCACTCAACTATCGACCCCAGACTGGAAGCAGAAGTATAAACGGAAATGAGCATGACAAGTCAGTATGATCCTTAACATCTTGCTCGAAGTAGGCAGAACGGAGGGTCCATGCTCGTGGTAAGGTGGGATCCAATTTGTAAGCCCTCGATCAATGTCCAGAGTTAGGCATGATCGAATGCTAACATCCTGGATGAGGATGTGCGGACTACGATTTTAAGTTGTTAACTTAAACACACGCCCATAGTTTGGTGTGGTTGGGACTTATTATCCTGGAAAAGGATATTCAAGCCACTGTTTTAAGTGGTGTACCCTAAGATTTGCTTTATATTCATTGGAGCTGTGCGAGGTCGGCAAATTATAAAATGGACTAAGAACTTGTTCCGAAAATGTCCACTAAAAGAAATGAATCACAAGTACATTGAATGGAAAGCGTATATCTTAAGTACTTAAACAAATTTGAGCAAAGATTTTTACAAAACAAAACATCTTTATTATTGACGTCAAACCAGGAAAGCTAAGTACAAGTGGTTCACACCAAAAGCGAAAAAGTAGCATTGAGGGCCAAACCCGTACAAGGCCAGCCAACAAACAAAAGGAGTCTATATACGAAAAAACAAACTAATGACTATTTCTTCTTTGAGTTTCTTTTCTTCTTAGAACCAGGGGAGACTTCACTGGAGATTTCTCCTTGCCTCTTTCCACGTCTTCCTCTACCGCCTTGGCCTTTGGAAGGAGTGCTTTGTGTAGATCCACCAGGCATACTCTGGCCACTCCTGGGTGGAGAAATAGAGGATGGAACGCTTTATGAGAATCTTGTTGACATACTTCGAGCACCCCCGGGCAGAGGTATGTAAACTGCAGTGATCAGAGTTGCATAGCAAAAACCGATTGACTGCTTTCCACTGAGCATGGTAATTAGTTTGTTCAAATAGGTTGTTGATGGATGCAGGATTGTTTAAAATTAGTATTGAGCAGGAATTATCACTTGAAATTTAGAAACATACTTGATATTAGTTATAAGACTTTGCGGTATCTTCAGTAGTGTAGCTACCGCAAAGGATATTGAAAACTTTACTTCATATAAAATGAAATATTAATTTATAGGTAGTACTAATTAAACACTAAGATAAATGTGGAATTGGATAATTGCATGATATATGCATGGATGAATGGTTGTACTATTAAATTGTTATTAGTAGGTTATCATTTGTATGAAAATATAGAAATTGATAAACAAATTTTTGAAAATTAGTTTTATGTTAATTTGCCCATTAAGTGCTTTAAAATTTTTAATCGCTGCACCTGATCAACGTTATCGATAGGGATTCCTAAACACTAGGATGAAACAATTGGACACGGTATTGTGAGTTATAAATTTTTTAAGTAATATATATAATTATGAATGTGTAACCAATAATATAAAAAGGAAATAATGTTTTTAAGTGAGTTAAGTATTACTTTAAAATGGAATAAATGTTTTGAAAAAATATATGTGCATATACAATGAATTTTGGAAAGAAAATGTTTTAAAGATAAATAATATTTTAAGAGATGTAATGAACTATATATTTTATTTTAAGTGAAGTATCATATGAAATCTTGATAACAAATAATGATTTTAAAGGAAGGTATCTTGAACATGAGTAATATTTAAAAAAGAAGAAGATATTATATCAGTTTGATAATAATATTAAGTAATTGATTTGGAATTGAATAATATTATCTGAGAGGATAGAATATTATGTGGAAAGATATTTTGGTAAATAAAATCAAAAGTAAATATATCTACTATGAAAATAGTTATCTATAAATATATATGTGTTTTAAAAAAATTGATGGTTTAGAAAATTATAATAAAAACAATAAGGATGCATTATATATGTAATTTAGATGATGTGTGCAATCACCGAATATTAGCAATAGCAAAGGTCAGTGGTGAGACAATTTTTATTCCACGATCAACATTGTAGTCATTTAACAAAGCAGTTCGATGTAAATAGATAGCAAAGCAACGTTATTATATTATTTGATATATGTGAAATTTTGTATATTCATTTATAAAATACATGCTAAGATAAATTTTGTGATGCTTTTAATTTTTTGTGCATATCTTACTATGATTTAGACGAACGTTAAAATTTTACGAGTCCTAATCTATAGTGAGTTAAAATAAAAGACGTAGAGTAATTAGATGAATAAATTTTTGAATTTCAAAATAAGAAATTAATTGAAGAAAATAGAACTTTGTGTTTTGATAATCTGAATTAGAAGGATAAATTGTATAAATAAAATTTGGTATAAATAATTACCATAAGAAGCTATTATATTCTTTGAAAAATGTAAAATTTGAAAAGTATTATTTGGAGTTTTGTTGAAAAATAAATGTGATGATAAATAAGTCATGAGAAGAAAGTATAAGGGTAGAAATTCGTTTCACCTTAAAACAGTTATATTAAAAAAATTAAACTTTGTAGTTATATATGTTTGAAATAGGTGGTTGAATTTGTGAATACTCTAATTTTAGGAAATAAAGAATATTTCAAATATAAATAGCTTTACATAATAATTATAATAATGAGATATAGAAGTTCTTTTGTAAAGCAAAGAAAAGTGATTTGAGAAATGAGTTTTGAATTTTAGTATAAGGATATGACTTATACTAAGCTAAATTTTTATAATTACGAAAGGAAGTCTATGAAATGAAGTTTGATAAGATAAATATTTTAGTAAAGAAAGCAAAATACCTTTGGTTGGATTATATATGCAACTTCTTATTAGAAGTTGGTTTCGAATTTCGAATATTAAAATTTGAATTGAAAGGAATTAAGAAGTTGAGTAACGACTGAATATTTGTAATTTTTCATGTTATGGAAAATAATTCTTAAAGAAATTGTGAGGTTTTAATACATAAAATAAGGGAAGATTTTAAATTATTTCACGACCTTATTCTATGAGGTTAAATAAATATCTTTTAAACACCTTAAACATTTAATGTTTTAAACTATATATGGTGCATATTATTTTAAAGGATGTGAAATATTTATGTAAACTTATTTTTGAACCAGAAAATAAGAAAGAATTATATGTTGATTTTTGTAAATTGATATGTTAAGCCAAATTTATGTTTTATAGTAGTGGAGTTTGGTTAAAATTTAAAGAATGAGGAAGGATTTAGAAAATTAATTTTTGAAATATATATATATATATATATATATATATATATTATAGACTTTTATCGAACTTGGAATTGCGAGGACGCAATTCTTTAAAAGGGGAAGTTTGTAACAGCCCTAATGTTTTTGAGTTGCTTAAACAAAATAAATAATGATTTAAATTGGAAATTTAAATGAGAAATTTGATTTCTCAATTATTGAAATTGGTGAAATTAGAATTTTTATGGTTTATAAAAGATAATGAAATTCTTTTAGAATGTGAATTCTAAATTTATAGAATATTAGAGAATTAATTTATGAAAAGAATACTTTGAGATTTATGAGTAAATCTTATTCATAATGAATATTAGAAATTTTATTTTGTTAAATTACTATTGTCTAAAAAGGGTTGTATTAAAAGTTTGGTTTTATATCATAAATGATGAATAAGTTGGAAGAATTAACTAGTAATAACTATTAGAAAAGTTCAATTTGAAACTCAGATGAATCTTTGAATGTAAAGGAAAATAAATAAAAGGAGTTGTATTTTATACTTAAGTGAGCCTAATTGAACCCTAGACCATTTTAAGTAAATAAGAGAAGGTTTCTTCTCATTTTCTCTCAATTATCCAAAACCTGTATGTTCGGTAAATAGAAATAGAAGTAAGAAACCAGGGTTATTTTCGTTCTACAAATTGCAAACTAAATCTCTATTCTTAAAATAGAAAGAAAATTATAGAAAAACTGATAAATTCAAGGTAAGGCTTTCAAACCCTATTATCATCTAGACTAATTGATTTCGGTTTTCTGGTGTTTGATTTTGTTGCTCTTTGTTTTTTGTTGAGAGAGTTTCTAGGGTTTGATGTAATCCAAATACAAAAGCTAAAATGAAAGTGTTTGACAAGTTTAATTGGGGATTTAAGGTAAGTTAATCCTCATGAAAACTTTCTCTAAATTTCTATGTGCATGCCTATGAATTTATAACCAATGTTTGTGGAATTAGAAGTGTGATTTGTTGCTCAATGAATGCAAACCTTTTTAATCATTTTCTATCAAAACTTCTTACTGTAAAACAGTTTTCTACCTCTTCTCAATGTTTGGATTACTTTGATCAATTACCCTATGAATGCGCATGTGTGTTTCAGAGTCAATATTGCAAATATAAGTCATTAGAACGTGTTGAAATTGTGCCAAAATGGGTGTACGTCGACAATGGAGAGGAAGGACGCCTGGAGCTCACACCCTAGGCATCCCATCGGTCGACCAGTCCTTGATGATCGGTCGACCGGTCAACACCTAAAACGTGAGTTCTAAGTGCTACTTCCTCATCCCCGTCATCTTGTTTGAACCTATGTTTTCCTTGCTTGTTCCGATGGTTTCCAGTTGTTTTGTTCTCTAATTTACTGAGATTCAATTCTCCAAATTTTGATGATTCTTCTATTCAAATATTTATGAAGTTATATTTATATATCTACCTAATATATGTGTGGTTTGAATACAAGCAATTTACAAAAGAAAGTTTATTATAATTTACCGATTTCAAACTTATTTCCAAATCAATTCAGTTTCTTTTATAAATAACTATAATAAGTAACTTTATATTAAATATAGTTAGTAGAAATAATTTATGGATTTAGAAGTATGGCTTTGGAATATTAGTCTATATTTTCATAAATAAATGTTTGTGTATCTATGTGGATTTTGGCGTATAGTCTGTAGAACTATATATATCTTTTGAATGGGATTTTGAAGCAACTACATATATAAATACATTTTGATATCAATTCGAATTTATAATTTATTTCATCTATTATTAAATACATATATAGTTGAGCAATAAATGAGTTTATGGACTTTAAAAGGGGAAGTTTGAAAGCATATATATATATAGTATTTTAGAAATCATTTCATATGTGGTAAAATATAAGTAATTGCTTTCAAAACTATAATCTCTTCTTAGTTTTTATTGTGCTTTGCCTTTGGCTATATATGCCATTGTGACATTCTTTTTGTGACTTTTGGAATTATTGCTTTCTTGTTTCTGCCTTCACCTGAATGAGAAATCAAATTAAACGATTTAGCAATCTAAGTGGTATGAAACATTTGTATTACTTTATCGGTTAATTCTTAGGCTCATTCGATTGAATACTTTAGTCGAGTGGGATTTGGAATCTTTTAGTAAATATTTGAGTATTGCTAAGTGGTTATGGGGCATTGGTTAATACTCATTTAATTAATAATTAAGAGTATACTACCCTTATCAATCTGAAATGATCTCTTTGACGTGCGAAGTGCTTGTCTCTTATGTCGAGTGAGATTTACAATCCTTTAGTAAATATTTAAGTATCGCAAAGTGGTTATGGGACATTGGGCGATACTCATGTAATTACTAATTGAGAGTATATTACACTTATCGATCAGAAATGATCATCTTGGTGTGCGAAGTGTTCGTCTCTTGTGTTGACTTGCAAAGTGCTTGCCTTTAGTTTTGACTAGCGAAGTGCTTGTCTCTTATGTTGACTCGCAATGTCTCTTGTGTTGGCTTGCGAAATGCTTGCTTTTGTATTGACTTGCAAAGTTCTCATCTTTCGTATTGACTCGAGAAGTGCATGTCTATTCTTGTGACGTGCGAAGTGCTCATCTTCTATGTTGACTCGTGAAGTGCATGTGTAATATCCCGGAAATTTGGGGCAATATCAATTTAATAATCTATTTAAATAATTAAATTGATTTGATGATCTTTGATAATTAAATCTGAATTGGTTTAATAATCTAATTAAACAAATATTTAATTAGTGAAATTATCCTTTTAAAATTAATAAGATGATTTCTATTTATAATGTATATACAATTGTATATATTGTAAATAGATAAGCTTGTGTTTGAAATTTAAATAATAAATGAAATCTTGTTTAAATATTTCTAATATATATATTGATAGTTTGGAGATTTGGATTTATTTAAACAAAATAACTATATGGTTTAAAATGAGATTAATAATAAGATTTATTTTATTTTTGAATATTGCTTAATAAATATGATTTAAGAAGTATATAAATATATATAAGTTTAGAATACAATTTACATATGATATGTTAATTCAATTGGTAATAGTAGTAAATTAATAATCTCTTTTATAAATTATTCTAATATTGATAAAATGTTATTTTCAAACAATAATTATAATATATTGTTTTATATACAAATATAAATAGACTTTAATAAAATAGGATTGTTATTTTCAAATTGAAAGTGTAGTTATATATGTATGTATATAACATGATTTTAAATTGGATTTTAAATTTAATTTGAATTTGAATTTAGAATTCAAAAGAGGTAAGATTTTAAATAGTTTTGGATTTTATAAATATATGTATAAGCTTTTATATATATATATATATAATTGGTTTATTTCTTTAAAAGTTATCTATATATATATAAATAAGTAATAAGTGTTTTATAAATTAAGTAAAGATTTTTATTTACATTTAAAATAAATAAAGATTAATTAAAAAGACAAGTGTAATTATATAAAGCTATATGGTAACAAGTGTTAACTAATTAACAC
The DNA here is from genome assembly GCA_030737815.1 of Allium fistulosum. Lineage (NCBI taxonomy): Eukaryota > Viridiplantae > Streptophyta > Magnoliopsida > Asparagales > Amaryllidaceae > Allium > Allium fistulosum. The sequence goes on from CM060902.1 coordinate 247,249,257, forward strand.
ATATGAAGACAAGTGTCATTTTTTTTGTTTCAATTTTTCTTTTTATTTTAAATAAATCATTTTTACCTATATATGCATCTATCTCTCATTCCATTCTCTTTTGGATTCTTTTCAAAACTTAAGTAATTCAGCCTGAACTAAATATCTCAAAAACAAAATCTGAACTAAATCTCTCAAAGACAATCAATAAATTTACATTCCTCTCAAACAAATCCTCAGACCAAAATCTGTAATAAATCCTCTAAAATGTTTCTTCAATCAAAACAAAGGCTGATTTTCTCTTCAAATCTGAAAGCAAGTAACCAGAAATCAAACTTAAATCAAATTCTCAGAGATAAAAGCCTGTTCTTCTTTTCAAAAATCTGGAAGCTTGTATTGTTCAAAATAAAAAAAGGGTGCATTTTTCTTTAATCTGGAAATTAGAGCATGCATGCAAGTTTCTTCAGAAACATTCAAGTTAAAAGTTTTTAAAGATCAAATAGCAACTCAGTTTAAATCAAAGCAAGTATTCCAGTTCAAGTTTCCAGGATTTATTATGCTCTGTTCATTCTCAAATAGGTGAGTAACAATCTTTCTAAATTTTAGTATAAGAATTTGATTGCATGCTTACTTCTGAAAATAAGTTTGTATGTGAGTATATTTTTAAATAAGTATCTGTGCATGTATGTATATGAGTATGTTGGTGTATATTGTCTGTTGCTTATGATATCTCTGTTCCCAGTTACAAACTCAAATTTATGATCAAAATTCTTTTTCTTTTGATCTAATCTTTGTTAGAACTTGGGTTTTAAAACAAAGTTGTTTATTTAGTCATAAAGTTAGGCTTAAAATTTAATCAAGATAAAATAATTTTGAATGGGCTCTGGAAACCCAAAATAAACAGGCAAGCTTGAGTATGGTAAAAATTTAAGTATCTTAATTTATCAAGACAGGGTTGTAAACTGAATCATCAACTAAAATCATGAATTTTAAAGGAGAAATCATAATTTTTAACATTGAATTGAGGGAGCAGTTCAAGGTTGATCGGAATTGGAGTTTTAAGACGCCTCTGGTGATCTAGTTGTCTGACGAGGTCGTGGTTAAGGCGGGAGGATGGTGGATGGTCAGAGATCATTGGAAAAATGATGAAGCATTTTTAAATTCACCGTGGTGATCGAGGAATGATGTAATAGGGTTTGGTCGTTGTTTTGGGTAGGTCGTAAATTCGAGACGAATGTGGGAACGGTGGTACACCGGACCTGATCGCGATGAGGGGGAATGGTGCTGGAAGTTGAGGCGATACTTCGGTGAGGTTGGCGAGATTTCTCGAAGCATAGTTCGTCGGCGATGAGGGAGTTTCTGACTGGGTTTGGTTCCAGAATTGAACTTGAAGACTCGATTTTGATTTCGAGTCTGGTAGGTTGATATGATGATCGTATTTAGGTGTGAGGATGATCGATGACTTGGGAAGATCATCTCCGGTGATCGAAGTGGAGCGGCGTCACCGTGCACGTGCACGGTGATGATGAGGATACTGGTAAGTTTGGGTTTGAAGGAGAGAAGGGGTACTCGGGAAAATAAGGTTTTTACTCGGAGGATTTTGTTGCGCTCGAGTAATTGTTGTTTCAGGTTTATAAGAACAGAATCCTGTTTCTGTTTTAAAAAATTTAAAAGGAAATTTTAAATGTAAGCTAAAATTTAAAATAAGTTTAAAATCTGATTTGAATCTGAATTCAGGAAGTTTGAATAAATGAATGGGTTAAAAATCTTGTAAATTCTTTTATAAATGTTAAGAGTTTCTTTAACATTTGGGTTTAAAAAGAATTGTAAAATTTGATTTAAATTTGATTAAAGTTGAATTTGAAATTTATTTTAAATCTTTAAATTGAAATAAGAGAAAAGGAAGATTTAAAGTAAAGGATTTCAAAAACCTTTTGTAAATGATAATTAAAATGTTAATACTTTAATTTAGAAATTTAATGATTTAGGATTCATTAAATTATTGAGGTGGTTAAAGAATAATTTAATAATTTGATTAATTAATGGTTTAGTGTTAATTAATTAAATAATTAAGATTTTAAGTTAAATTAATTAAGGGTTAATTAATTTGGAATTAAGAATCATTAATTAGATAAGTATGGATTTATAATAAATGATTAGGAATTAATGAATCAAGTGATTTAAGATTAATTAAGTAATTAATTAAGTAATTAGAGATTTATTAAATTGTAATTAAGAATTTATTAATTTGTAATTAATAAATAGTTTATTTAAAGATTAATTACTTAAAGGAAGTAATTAAAGAATTATTAATAATTAATGAGGGATCATTAATTAGGATTATTAATAATTAATTAATAAATGGGATAAATTTTGATAATCAAATAGATTAATTAATAAATGATAATCATTTGTGAAATTGGTTAAGTATAATTACTTAACTAAAGTAATTAAAGAAATTAATTACTTAAGGTAATTAATTGAATAAATTTGATAAGTTTAAATTAATTAGTTAAATTAATTTAAGATAATCACTGGGTGATTGATAAGTATAATTACTTAAATGTAATTAAGAAGTGTAATTACTTAGGAAAGTAATTAAAGTTAATTAGTGGATTTAATTAACTGAAGATGATTTGAGTTTAGTTACTTTGAATAATTAATCAAGGGATTAATTAATAGTTAATTAATTAATGAGTAATTAATTTATGAAGTGTAGTAATTAAGAGTAGTTAATTACTAAATGTGATTAATCAAAGGTGATTAATAAATGTGACTAATTAATTATTAGATGTAATTAATTTAAATAAGATAATTAATTAAGAGTAATTAAGGATCATTAATGAATATAATTAATGATGTAATTAAGGATTGATTAATTAAGATTAGTTAATCAATAATAAGTAATTAAAGTAATTAATTAATTGTAATTAATTAAGGATTAATGTAATTAAATACAGTTAATTAATAGATGAAGTAATTAAAGATAAATTACTGAATGATTTAAGTTAATTAACTTGTGAAATTAATTAAGAGTTAATTACTTAAGGTAATTAAAGTATAATTAATCAGAATTGATTAATTAAGATGATACTTAAAGTATGATTAATTATTGGTTTAATTAATAATTAAGTAAGAAGGATTTATAAAATGAAGTAATTAATTTAATTCACTTTAAATTAATTAGAGATGATAAATCATTACTTAAGAATGGATGAATGATATTGAATGCTTTGCATTAATTGATATCTCTGATAAGAGATGTGCTGATCTATGATATAGATGTTTGGTTGGATTGGAATGATAATATGAATTAGCTGTTTGGATGATAATGTAGATTATCTATTGAGTTATCTATCTGTGTGTAGTATAGATAAGAATTGAATTGTTTTAACCTTAAAACAACTTGACCCTTAAAAGATACGTTTTGGATTTCGATGAGACCGGGATCGGGTTTCCGTATACCGGTATTCCAGGTCTGGAGACCCGAATACCACATCGATCCAAATTAACGATAGGTCGTGAATCTCAAGTGAAGATGAAGATTCAGAGTGCAAGGGTTATTGTTGTTAACTCTGAGGGTGATTCCAAAATGAGTGTAACGAGATAATGCCTTCGGTTTCGTTCGAACCCGGAACGAACTTGTATGGATTGAATGCTTTCAGCACATCGTCAGGTGGACGATGAGCATTCTAAGTGATGTGTTTTGATTAAAGGTAATCGTAGCCTCAAGCCTCATCAAACCGGGAATGGCTAAAACAGGGGAGGTGCAGCAAGGTTAGTGGGTAGCACCCAAGTAGTATGAGATTCCTCTGTCTAGAGGTCCCTTCTTTTTATTCGGCTGTGTGGGCGGTTGAATAGCTACAACCGCTGGGGTTTCTTATGCGGGAATTATCCAGTAAGGGATGTTCCGGCCTTGTGTTGCAGGGGATTGGGAGTGATCCTCGGTACGTTGATCTAGGCCACGTACTGTGACGGGCGGTACCCCGGTAGCCCTGCCATTGTATGGAAATCCAACTTCCAATAAGTGATAACGGACTTGATTGTATACTTATGTATGCTGGAATTTAATGAATGTAACAATTTCGGCTATTTCATATTTATTTGAAAACCCTAGACCTATTATAATACAATCGAATTTCCTATCAAATGTTTTGGTTAGCGTAAGGTAAAAACTTACCCATATTTATTGGTGGGGAGTCTTACGTGATACCTTTTCTTTCAAAAGGTTTTGAAGTTAAACAAGTTTAACCTGTTACTCACACCAGACCCATGTCTGACCCAAGTTGTTTATTTCTGTTTTATAAACTCTTGGGTACTCAAATTTTTACGAGTAGCCAAGGGATTCAGGTTTAGCTTTGACGAATTGTGGAGGAGCAATGGAGCAGGAGGCTTCGGCGTTCGTAGATATAGTATTCCGCTGTGTTGATATCTGTGTTAGAGTCTTGTATTGTATTTGAGTTGTAATATCTAGACAGATGTTTATAACTGTCTAGTATGTGTTGTATAGTTGTGTAAACTCTGATAAGTGTTGTATACTATGTAATAGTTTATGTTATTAATATAATTTATTCGTTCCGCTGTGAGATCGTTGTTATTGTTTCTTTCTTTCTTCTCTTCTTTTCTATTTTCTACCCCTTTCTTTCTTATTAACGATGCGTCATTCTGTGGAATGAGTGGCGGGTCGTTACAGTGGTATCAGAGCATAGGTTGAGCGAATGCCTAAGCTTTTGGTTAAGTGAATATCAGAACACTAGGTTGAGTGAATACCTAGGTTCGGAAGGGTTGTTCATTAGAGATAGGATCTGTAGCAACCTATTTTAGTCTGAGTGTATGTATATATATATACGAGAGCGCGTATTTGTTAGTTATATAAAATGGTTTTATATTGTGTTAATTGATCGGTTAAGTGGTATATGGATTCTGGTCAATACGAGTAGCTACCGTTATTGATAGGGATCTCTAAACACTTGGACCAGGCCAACGGACACAATATTGTTTTAAAAAGGGAAGGTGAAATAATTTTACCCAGATATATTTTCTATATATAAAAAGTATCATTTTAAAAGTATATGGTATTTATAATGATTGGTTGAGATGATAATAATTTATCATCTAAGATTAGGAGTCTGAGTGTTGAGGTTGGAAGTATATTTGTCGAGACTGTAAACCTAATACCGTCTCGAGTAAATTTTACTGTGGTAAAGAATTTCATCGATCTCCGAAGGAAACTGTTATGGTTCGGAGTTTATCTTTGTAGTTTGGATGAGTAAAGTTGGAGCTGTCGGTTGGACAGAAGCGAGTGATGGTATCTTGATACTTCTGGAAGAAGTAGCTGCGTGATGAGATGCAGTGACTATGGATGTTCCCGAAGATGTTTTCTTTGGAACAAGTTAATGAAGTGTGTCTGCTTCGGTATCGAGGCTGAGTTCAGCAAGATGTTTTTGTTCTGTTGAAGTCCGAATTTCTCGAAGAACTTTGGATTGAGAAGTCTGTGGCATCTGTGGCAGTAGTGCAGCTCGGAGTGTTCTGTTTTCGGCAGAAGTTTTTCTGAAGGTGAAGTTCAGAAGCAGCAGAGAGAATCCATTTCTTCGATGGATTGGATAGTCAAGTGTGAACTGTTCTGATTGGTAAAGAGAGAACAGTTTTATTTGGCTGGGTGGATCGCAAAAGTGACTTGCGATAGTTTGAGTATTCTTTTGAGTTATCCGATATTTTCTGGAATGTATTGTCCAGTCTATGCTTGTGTTCATCATCAGCATTTTCATTTCTACTCCAGATCAGAGTGGTGCAGCGGGAGCAGTTTGGCAAGTGCTCCTGTTTATCTTTTCCAGATAGGAGAAGTTAGTTCGTCTACTGATATGGTGAAGTAGAGTTGTGTTTTGGATTATTGGTAGATCTTGAGAGGATCATTGTTGATTGGGTTATTTCTGGTCCAGTTATTGCTAGAAGCATCAGCGAAGGTTGAGTTGATCAGGAAAGATCTGTAGACAGCTCAGGATCGTCTGAAGGATTTTGTGGATAAGAGACAATAGAATTTGAAATTCGAAATTGGAGACTTCGTGGTTGTGAAGTTTTTCTCTGGTTAAAGGGAACAATAAGATTTGGTAAGTCTGGAAAGTCAGCTCCGAATTGTATTGGATCTTTTCTGTGTTCTGATTGGATAAGAGTTGATCTACTGGATTGAATTGTCAGTTTGGATAACTGGAATTCGTTGTGTTTTACGTATCTCTGAGGGAGTACGTGTTTGATCTATCTCTGGTTGTGGAACCAGCAGTTCTGGAGGATTTGGTTGTTGAGTCAGACTCGTCTGTAGTCTGATATTCTGTTTAGTTCTATAGATCTAGATGAGTAGAAGCTCTATAGTTTAGTAGTGTTGATTGATGGATTCTGTTAAGCGAGTATCCCGGTATATATATACTTGGGGAAACTCGGGGAAATTTTTATCCAAAATTTTGTCTGGATAATTAAAATTGTTTGATTAGGTGAATTGTTTGATATGATTGTTAGCATATGGATGATAATATATGCTTGTGATTTAAATAGATTATTAAATTACCTTTGTCTTAAATTTCGGGGACGAAATTATTTTAAGGGGGAAGGAATGTAATATCCCGGAAATTTGGGGCAATATCAATTTAATAATCTATTTAAATAATTAAATTGATTTGATGATCTTTGATAATTAAATCTGAATTGGTTTAATAATCTAATTAAACAAATATTTAATTAGTGAAATTATCCTTTTAAAATTAATAAGATGATTTCTATTTATAATGTATATACAATTGTATATATTGTAAATAGATAAGCTTGTGTTTGAAATTTAAATAATAAATGAAATCTTGTTTAAATATTTCTAATATATATATTGATAGTTTGGAGATTTGGATTTATTTAAACAAAATAACTATATGGTTTAAAATGAGATTAATAATAAGATTTATTTTATTTTTGAATATTGCTTAATAAATATGATTTAAGAAGTATATAAATATATATAAGTTTAGAATACAATTTACATATGATATGTTAATTCAATTGGTAATAGTAGTAAATTAATAATCTCTTTTATAAATTATTCTAATATTGATAAAATGTTATTTTCAAACAATAATTATAATATATTGTTTTATATACAAATATAAATAGACTTTAATAAAATAGGATTGTTATTTTCAAATTGAAAGTGTAGTTATATATGTATGTATATAACATGATTTTAAATTGGATTTTAAATTTAATTTGAATTTGAATTTAGAATTCAAAAGAGGTAAGATTTTAAATAGTTTTGGATTTTATAAATATATGTATAAGCTTTTATATATATATATATATATAATTGGTTTATTTCTTTAAAAGTTATCTATATATATATAAATAAGTAATAAGTGTTTTATAAATTAAGTAAAGATTTTTATTTACATTTAAAATAAATAAAGATTAATTAAAAAGACAAGTGTAATTATATAAAGCTATATGGTAACAAGTGTTAACTAATTAACACATATGAAGACAAGTGTCATTTTTTTTGTTTCAATTTTTCTTTTTATTTTAAATAAATCATTTTTACCTATATATGCATCTATCTCTCATTCCATTCTCTTTTGGATTCTTTTCAAAACTTAAGTAATTCAGCCTGAACTAAATATCTCAAAAACAAAATCTGAACTAAATCTCTCAAAGACAATCAATAAATTTACATTCCTCTCAAACAAATCCTCAGACCAAAATCTGTAATAAATCCTCTAAAATGTTTCTTCAATCAAAACAAAGGCTGATTTTCTCTTCAAATCTGAAAGCAAGTAACCAGAAATCAAACTTAAATCAAATTCTCAGAGATAAAAGCCTGTTCTTCTTTTCAAAAATCTGGAAGCTTGTATTGTTCAAAATAAAAAAAGGGTGCATTTTTCTTTAATCTGGAAATTAGAGCATGCATGCAAGTTTCTTCAGAAACATTCAAGTTAAAAGTTTTTAAAGATCAAATAGCAACTCAGTTTAAATCAAAGCAAGTATTCCAGTTCAAGTTTCCAGGATTTATTATGCTCTGTTCATTCTCAAATAGGTGAGTAACAATCTTTCTAAATTTTAGTATAAGAATTTGATTGCATGCTTACTTCTGAAAATAAGTTTGTATGTGAGTATATTTTTAAATAAGTATCTGTGCATGTATGTATATGAGTATGTTGGTGTATATTGTCTGTTGCTTATGATATCTCTGTTCCCAGTTACAAACTCAAATTTATGATCAAAATTCTTTTTCTTTTGATCTAATCTTTGTTAGAACTTGGGTTTTAAAACAAAGTTGTTTATTTAGTCATAAAGTTAGGCTTAAAATTTAATCAAGATAAAATAATTTTGAATGGGCTCTGGAAACCCAAAATAAACAGGCAAGCTTGAGTATGGTAAAAATTTAAGTATCTTAATTTATCAAGACAGGGTTGTAAACTGAATCATCAACTAAAATCATGAATTTTAAAGGAGAAATCATAATTTTTAACATTGAATTGAGGGAGCAGTTCAAGGTTGATCGGAATTGGAGTTTTAAGACGCCTCTGGTGATCTAGTTGTCTGACGAGGTCGTGGTTAAGGCGGGAGGATGGTGGATGGTCAGAGATCATTGGAAAAATGATGAAGCATTTTTAAATTCACCGTGGTGATCGAGGAATGATGTAATAAGGTTTGGTCGTTGTTTTGGGTAGGTCGTAAATTCGAGACGAATGTGGGAACGGTGGTACACCGGACCTGATCGCGATGAAGGGGAATGGTGCTGGAAGTTGAGGCGATACTTCGGTGAGGTTGGCGAGATTTCTCGAAGCATAGTTCGTCGGCGATGAGGGAGTTTCTGACTGGGTTTGGTTCCAGAATTGAACTTGAAGACTCGATTTTGATTTCGAGTCTGGTAGGTTGATATGATGATCGTATTTAGGTGTGAGGATGATCGATGACTTGGGAAGATCATCTCCGGTGATCGAAGTGGAGCGGCGTCACCGTGCACGTGCACGGTGATGATGAGGATACTGGTAAGTTTGGGTTTGAAGGAGAGAAGGGGTACTCGGGAAAATAAGGTTTTTACTCGGAGGATTTTGTTGCGCTCGAGTAATTGTTGTTTCAGGTTTATAAGAACAGAATCCTGTTTCTGTTTTAAAAAATTTAAAAGGAAATTTTAAATGTAAGCTAAAATTTAAAATAAGTTTAAAATCTGATTTGAATCTGAATTCAGGAAGTTTGAATAAATGAATGGGTTAAAAATCTTGTAAATTCTTTTATAAATGTTAAGAGTTTCTTTAACATTTGGGTTTAAAAAGAATTGTAAAATTTGATTTAAATTTGATTAAAGTTGAATTTGAAATTTATTTTAAATCTTTAAATTGAAATAAGAGAAAAGGAAGATTTAAAGTAAAGGATTTCAAAAACCTTTTGTAAATGATAATTAAAATGTTAATACTTTAATTTAGAAATTTAATGATTTAGGATTCATTAAATTATTGAGGTGGTTAAAGAATAATTTAATAATTTGATTAATTAATGGTTTAGTGTTAATTAATTAAATAATTAAGATTTTAAGTTAAATTAATTAAGGGTTAATTAATTTGGAATTAAGAATCATTAATTAGATAAGTATGGATTTATAATAAATGATTAGGAATTAATGAATCAAGTGATTTAAGATTAATTAAGTAATTAATTAAGTAATTAGAGATTTATTAAATTGTAATTAAGAATTTATTAATTTGTAATTAATAAATAGTTTATTTAAAGATTAATTACTTAAAGGAAGTAATTAAAGAATTATTAATAATTAATGAGGGATCATTAATTAGGATTATTAATAATTAATTAATAAATGGGATAAATTTTGATAATCAAATAGATTAATTAATAAATGATAATCATTTGTGAAATTGGTTAAGTATAATTACTTAACTAAAGTAATTAAAGAAATTAATTACTTAAGGTAATTAATTGAATAAATTTGATAAGTTTAAATTAATTAGTTAAATTAATTTAAGATAATCACTGGGTGATTGATAAGTATAATTACTTAAATGTAATTAAGAAGTGTAATTACTTAGGAAAGTAATTAAAGTTAATTAGTGGATTTAATTAACTGAAGATGATTTGAGTTTAGTTACTTTGAATAATTAATCAAGGGATTAATTAATAGTTAATTAATTAATGAGTAATTAATTTATGAAGTGTAGTAATTAAGAGTAGTTAATTACTAAATGTGATTAATCAAAGGTGATTAATAAATGTGACTAATTAATTATTAGATGTAATTAATTTAAATAAGATAATTAATTAAGAGTAATTAAGGATCATTAATGAATATAATTAATGATGTAATTAAGGATTGATTAATTAAGATTAGTTAATCAATAATAAGTGATTAAAGTAATTAATTAATTGTAATTAATTAAGGATTAATGTAATTAAATACAGTTAATTAATAGATGAAGTAATTAAAGATAAATTACTGAATGATTTAAGTTAATTAACTTGTGAAATTAATTAAGAGTTAATTACTTAAGGTAATTAAAGTATAATTAATCAGAATTGATTAATTAAGATGATACTTAAAGTATGATTAATTATTGGTTTAATTAATAATTAAGTAAGAAGGATTTATAAAATGAAGTAATTAATTTAATTCACTTTAAATTAATTAGAGATGATAAATCATTACTTAAGAATGGATGAATGATATTGAATGCTTTGCATTAATTGATATCTCTGATAAGAGATGTGCTGATCTATGATATAGATGTTTGGTTGGATTGGAATGATAATATGAATTAGCTGTTTGGATGATAATGTAGATTATCTATTGAGTTATCTATCTGTGTGTAGTATAGATAAGAATTGAATTGTTTTAACCTTAAAACAACTTGACCCTTAAAAGATACGTTTTGGATTTCGATGAGACCGGGATCGGGTTTCCGTATACCGGTATTCCAGGTCTGGAGACCCGAATACCACATCGATCCAAATTAACGATAGGTCGTGAATCTCAAGTGAAGATGAAGATTCAGAGTGCAAGGGTTATTGTTGTTAACTCTGAGGGTGATTCCAAAATGAGTGTAACGAGATAATGCCTTCGGTTTCGTTCGAACCCGGAACGAACTTGTATGGATTGAATGCTTTCAGCACATCGTCAGGTGGACGATGAGCATTCTAAGTGATGTGTTTTGATTAAAGGTAATCGTAGCCTCAAGCCTCATCAAACCGGGAATGGCTAAAACAGGGGAGGTGCAGCAAGGTTAGTGGGTAGCACCCAAGTAGTATGAGATTCCTCTGTCTAGAGGTCCCTTCTTTTTATTCGGCTGTGTGGGCGGTTGAATAGCTACAACCGCTGGGGTTTCTTATGCGGGAATTATCCAGTAAGGGATGTTCCGGCCTTGTGTTGCAGGGGATTGGGAGTGATCCTCGGTACGTTGATCTAGGCCACGTACTGTGACGGGCGGTACCCCGGTAGCCCTGCCATTGTATGGAAATCCAACTTCCAATAAGTGATAACGGACTTGATTGTATACTTATGTATGCTGGAATTTAATGAATGTAACAATTTCGGCTATTTCATATTTATTTGAAAACCCTAGACCTATTATAATACAATCGAATTTCCTATCAAATGTTTTGGTTAGCGTAAGGTAAAAACTTACCCATATTTATTGGTGGGGAGTCTTACGTGATACCTTTTCTTTCAAAAGGTTTTGAAGTTAAACAAGTTTAACCTGTTACTCACACCAGACCCATGTCTGACCCAAGTTGTTTATTTCTGTTTTATAAACTCTTGGGTACTCAAATTTTTACGAGTAGCCAAGGGATTCAGGTTTAGCTTTGACGAATTGTGGAGGAGCAATGGAGCAGGAGGCTTCGGCGTTCGTAGATATAGTATTCCGCTGTGTTGATATCTGTGTTAGAGTCTTGTATTGTATTTGAGTTGTAATATCTAGACAGATGTTTATAACTGTCTAGTATGTGTTGTATAGTTGTGTAAACTCTGATAAGTGTTGTATACTATGTAATAGTTTATGTTATTAATATAATTTATTCGTTCCGCTGTGAGATCGTTGTTATTGTTTCTTTCTTTCTTCTCTTCTTTTCTATTTTCTACCCCTTTCTTTCTTATTAACGATGCGTCATTCTGTGGAATGAGTGGCGGGTCGTTACAGCATGTCTATTATTGTAGCTTGCGAAGTGCTTGCTTTTGTTTTGACTTGCGATGTGCATGTCTTTATGATTTTATGATTTGTGACTCGCTTTCAAGCAGTCTTATATTTTTTGAAGTTTGACTTGCTTTTATGCAGTCTTATTTAGTTCTTATGATTTTGGAGTTGGTTTCCTTATCACCATACTTGAGATGATTGTCGTTGATGGGCATGAAGACTTTGTGACATGGTGATTTGGTATTGATGTCTTTAATTTGCATGTGGCATATTATATAGTTATTGTTATGCCTTGTGTATTATGCAAGTTTGTTAGTGGATGATTTTATTGTGATGCCTTATGATGTTTAGTGTAATACACTATATAGATTTCTATATTTTTGATGTTTATGCATGCTCATTATGTGATCTCACCTTTTTGATATTTAGAGATAGTCTGACTCATTTATTATTTTTATAATACTCAGTTCAGAACGAGACTTGACAGGTACAGAGACTCGTTGACCTTGAACGTGGGCTAGCTTAAGAAATTATATATGATGTTACTTTTAGTTTGATGTATCATTCGAGTCTAGCCTATATACATGTTGTAAGTTTGTTTATGATGTAGACTCATGTAGTCATGTATATTCTTAGACCTGTCATAGCCTATATATGTATATGTTTATATATGTGAGTCTAGTGTTGTCTTTTTTGTGTAGACTCATCCTGCAGAGGGATATTTAATGTATTATATTTCCGTTGCGATGTGTGATTCTGAGTTCTATATTATGTGATATATTGTTCTGTTCTAATTGAGCCAATGTATTTTATTGCTTTGTACCGAGATTTTTCACGTCTATATATGGAGTTATGAGGTAAAAGTTGACGTGATAGTGTTAGCCCAAGGAAATAGACACGGATGGTTGCTCCTATTCGGCCTTATTTTCCGTATTTGTAACATGGTATAAAGGTGGGGCGTTACCAAATAACCTGCCAAAAATAATCATGTTCGATTCAGTAAATTGATGATGGAAATAGACTGTACTGCTATATGATGTTTATTTTAAGAAGAAAAGGAAAAGTCTCTCTAAACAGATAAAAATGGACATTCCGAACCTATGCATAACAATTATCCCTGAAGCATGTTACTGCTCAGATTCAAAAAAGTCAAGTTAGTGCAGCTTGAAATAGCCTTAGGAATGACCTATGAACATTGTTACTTGCGAAGTTCAAAATCTGTAAATTTTTATCTTGCAAAGAGAAACTGCATCTATATTTTCACTCAAATTCTTATTTTCAAGCCCAATATCCCTTATACAGAGGGATCGCACATCACATTTTATACCAGGCTATGGATTAGAAAAGCAGTCGTGTACTTGTTTTAATTTGTTATTTAACTTGTAACGACCCGGAATTTTCGAATTCGAAAATTCTAGATAGTTAGGAAAAGAAGAAAAGAGGTAGAAGAAGAAAATAGAAAACAAGACATAGAATCTCCCATTCGCAGCGGATCAAAATATAATATCATTTACACAAAGAAACTGTATCAGTTAAATTACACTTTTAATACATCAGAGTTACAACATATACACAACACTGGACATATATAATCAACATGTCCAAATATACAACAATATATCATAGCAGAAACACTCCATACGTTCCTTCCATCCCGAGCATTACCAAAAGTAACACCCGGGTCAGGCTGGAAACCAGCGTGAGTAGTCCCATCTAACATGGAATACAACAGCATAAAACTTATATAAAACCCGGGGTAACTCGTGTCAATTTACAAATTCCCAATTTGATATGGACATCACTTATTTCACACATCAATTTCTAAGTACAAAAATTTAGGTTAAATGGTCCAATTCACTTAAATCATTCCATTCCAGTTTATTGATTTCACATATCAATCTATAAAGAATCGAAGTGGTTTCGGGTATTTACTAACACCCGACTCCGGTCTCTTCGAATTTAATGTCATCTTAACCCAAGTTATTCAAGTGAATACAATTTTAAATTTAAATACTGGATGTCACTTTTACATAGCAATTCACCATCGATAAATATCCACATTATCACTGTCTACCCAAACATACCATATCATAAAACATTTCATATCAGAGATATCAACCAATTCAAGGCATTTAACATCGTTCAGTCATTCATATGTACGATCGCGGTTTTTTTCTAAAATTACTTCATTCTATAAATTCTGCTAATCTTAACCATTCATTAATTACAAAAACAATTAATTAATCATTTCTAATCTCCATCTTAATTAACCATCCTTGATTAATCATCCTTTAATTACATTCAAGTAATTAGCCTTTAATTAATTTCACAAATTAATTATCCTTAACCATTTACAGTAATTAACCTTTAATTACTTCATTAATTAATTAACTATAATTAATTACATTAACTCTTAATTAACTAATTAATTCCTCTTTAATCACTTATTTTTGATTAATTAATCTTAATTAATCAACCCTTAATTACATCATTAATTATATTAATTAATGATCCTTAATTACTTCTTTCATTAATTACTCTCTTTTAATTAGTTACCTTAACTAATGATTAATCACATTATTAATTTATCTTAATCCTTTATTTAATTAATTACTCTTAATTTTAATATACTTAAAAATCTTTAAAAAACCCTTTCCAAACATGTTTAATTAAATTAAACAATTTTTTTATCTTTAAAATCTCAATTTTTACATTCTTTAAACTTATTCATTTTAAAACATATTTGAAATATATTTAAACACTTCTTTATAATTACCTTGGCTTTCAACTTTATAACTTGAAAACATTCCTATTTAACTTGTTTGAGTTTCTCAAAACTTTGGTCTAATATTTAAATTGAAAATACCTTTAAATTCACTTTAAAATAAATTTTAGTTAATTACTTTAAAATCAACTATTTTCAACAATTCAAATTTAAAATTTATCTCAAATTTAAAACACCCTTAAAACTTGATTTCCATTTGTTTGAAAGAACTCGCTCTTAAAATTTTAACTTGATTTTTTTATTACAAAACTTTGCTTTTACTTTACTTAAACTTGATTTTCTTTTTACAAAACATTGGTTTGCTTAATCCCAGATCAAACACAACTGAACAAAACCCGAGTCAAACCTTCAGCACCCCATGCTTGCCTTGAGACAACCACTCACACAAAAGCTTCGAGTCAACCACGCTACCTCCTCGAGACCAACCCAAGATTTCCCTTCTTCCCTAAAATACAATCTCACAGCACAACAACCAAAACGTGCATGTGCACGTGCACATCCACTCCGGCCACCATCGATCGTCACTCCGACCATCTACAAGTCGACGGCAACTCCATCATTCCTTCGATAACCCAGATTCGAAGAACACAACGCAAAATAAAAAACAAGCCTCACGATCAACAACTGGAACAAACGTAGGCGAAGAAATCTCCTCGCCGACGACGATCCTGACGACTGGAACCCACAGCCTCCACTCTAGAGTAACACCCCGTCACCACGCCACGATTTCCGCCCCATCGCGATCGCCTCCGGTGCCTCCCAAACAACCCACGACACCGCAAATCAATGTTGCCCAAATTGGAAATCGAACCCTAGTTCGATGCTCCCTAGCCACCATAGCCATTAATAATTCCTTCCTCTATTTTTCCATCAATCCCTAGCCTCCATACTTCCTCCAACCTAAATCTCGATCCTTCCCTTGTCGCCGATCGACGACAATCGTCCAAATACCCAAAATCAAACAACTCACTAATTCACTACAAATACGAAATTAAAAATCACGAAATTTATATTAAAATTCATGATTCTCTCATACAAATCAGATTCTGAAATCCAAAGATGAAATTATATACATTGATTTCCAACTTGTTCTTGATTATTACTGTAATCTTCAAATTCCAGAATATTTACCAAATATATACACTTAAAATTATTTTTAAAAACAAGATTACATTGTTATTATCATTTCTTTTAATGATCTTAGCCTAACAGTGATGTTTTGGGAAGATAGAAATTTTTAGAGTTGATCTTGAACCTGAGATTAATTAACAGAGACCATATATACAGGCATGCTTTCAAAATAGCATAATTCAAACCAGATTCAAGTTGAAACATCCATGCAAACATATATTTATCATCATCACACTGATATATCACATACGTTAGCACCAAAGATTTTTGCTTTTAAAGGTTTACTCACTTGAAAAACTTTGAACAGAGAGCAGGCTTTTGGAAAATTTGAAATCTGCACTTGAACTTTGAATTTATGCTTGATTGTTGATCTGCTACTTAATTGTTGAGTTTGAATTTGTTGCTAGCTTGATCTCTTTTGTTTTACTTAGCTTAGTTTCGAATGAATGAAGAAAAGAAGACAGTGTGGAGGTATAAAAAAATAGGAGAATGAAGCTTACAGGGTAAGCCAAACTGAGGTATTGTACAGATATTTACATATTTACATTTTCTTTTGGTCAGCAACTTGACTTTGATCAATTTTTTTGTGTGCTTAGATTTGATATTTAATGTACTTGCATTAAATGCTTGCCTCTCTTTTTGTCTACAAATGTTTCATATGAGTTGATATATGAATACATTTTTTTATATGATTTTTATAAAACTTATATATATATATATATATTTCCTATTAAATAAATACATTATTTTTATTTATATAAATAAATCTTCTAAAGAAAATAATATAAAACCAATTATATAAAAGAAATAAAATCATATATAATATAATTTCAAATCCAAAATATTTTAAGATATTTATCCCTTTGAATTTCCAATTTAAATTCAATTTCAATTTAAAATCAAATTTAAAATCAACCCATAAATATATATTTGACAACGTATTATTTGTTCTAAAGGAATAATATGGCAATGTTAAATAATTATACTAGTAGATTATCAAATAAATATTTACCCAGATATTTATAATTCAGCTTCTATTATATTTCCCAATTCATTTATATATCCAGATATCTTTTATTGTCAGAATCTTATTCGTTCGACTTATAAAATTTATATTCCGATAACTTCAAATCAGTTATTTACCCAATTAACTGGGGTTAAAAATCCGGGTTGTCACATAACTTATTTTGGGATCTATGGATTTTATTAATTGGATTAAAAACTTGCTTATATGTTTATACCAGACCATGGATTAGAAAAGCAGTTATGAGTAGCTTTAGCTTATACGAACACAAATAAATGTGTTTATGTTTGAAAAACAAAGTTGTAATCAATGTCTTGCATGTCATTTTAAGCTATTACTTTATATAATGATGAGACTTTTTTAGTTGTTTTACTTTTATCAATTGAAGGTTCATGGCAACAATGTGTTTTAACCCACTTCAGGACGTCATTGATATTGATGTTGTTGGAATTCCTTAAAATTGAATGAAATATAAAGTCCCACATCTCCAAATTGTGAGAGCTATATTGGTTTAAATATAGCTTTCTCATGAGGAGGTTGGGGGCCTGGGGCTCCCAAATGTATGCTCCATTGTGAGGAGGGAGATCATGCATCCCCACCACACACGCGCGCGCGCGCCGCCGCCGTCCGTCCGACCGAACCGAACCGGGTAAGGGTGTAATATGATACTCATATTTTTACTGCAAACTGGACCGGGCTTTATGACAGTTGCAAGCCAGACGAACAGATGCGGATCTGTTCGGGAACGGACGCGGGTTGAATAGGTGCGACCCGACACGACTCCTGAAGTGAAGCGCACGCAAACGAACGGGTGCGGAAGCGGACGCGGGCGAAACTGTACCAGGCGCAAACGAGCAGGTACGGAAGCGGACGGGTGCGAAACAGATCCGTTAGAGGGCATAGCAGACAGATGTGACTGTACGAAGAGGTACGGACGCGACTGTTTGAGCGAACGGGTGCAGACACGACCGTTCGGAAGGGATACAGACCACTATAAATAAGGAGGAAAACTGATCACTTTCCTCACTCATTTTTCCAATTCCGAATCTCTCTCTTCTCCTCTGATAAATGCTGATTCAAATCACAGAGTGATATACTCATTACAATTTCGAGCAGAATTCGTCTGTTGTATTTTGGGAGAATTTTGAAATAAAATTCTTAAGGAAATCGTTACGACGAGCCTCAGACATATTCCGGTTAGAATTCTATTTTATTCTACATTTTATACTTTATTTTGGTTATACTATTTATTCAAAATAGTATAATGCTGTTGTTGTAATTTATTTACAACAATCATATTGTTATAATAATTAACACAGAATTCCAGTGTAGTGGAAAT
This sequence comes from Allium fistulosum, assembly GCA_030737815.1. Taxonomy (NCBI): domain Eukaryota; kingdom Viridiplantae; phylum Streptophyta; class Magnoliopsida; order Asparagales; family Amaryllidaceae; genus Allium; species Allium fistulosum. The sequence continues at coordinate 247,267,688 of CM060902.1, forward strand.
CTGAGTTATAAACTTGTGCGACGAGTTTATAATTGATTATTCTCTGTTTTGGTATACTAGACGTATAACATCTTAAGAATTTTACTGTTTTAACTAAAACAGAGATGGCAACAGTAGAGCTCTCAACAAAGGCTACTACACACAACAGACCCGATCCTTTTAAAGGAGATGGTGATGACTTTTTAACATGGCAGAATCAGATGTTATTCTACCTCACCACACTCGGTCTGCAACGGTATCTCGAGGAGGAGGAACCGATTTCTTCACCAGGCAAGGAAGCAGATGTTGCGACATGGAAATATTCTGATTTCCTATGCAGAAACTATATTCTGAATTGTCTCGACAAGGTGCTATACAAAGTATATCAACCTCTAAAGACAGCAAAAGCACTCTGGAATGCACTTGCCACGAAGTATAAGACGCAGAATATCAGTCTTAAGAAATTCATTTTAGACAAATTCATGGACTACAAGATGGTCGACTCCAAACCGGTGACTGCTCAACTGCATGAACTGCAAATCATCATTCATGAACTCGAAGCGGAAGGTCATAAGGTTGGAGAATCGTTTTTGGTTGAAGCCATCACGGGAAAACTGCCACCGTCGTGAAGAGATTACCGCAATTATCTAAAGCATAAAAAGAAGGAAATCTCTTTACAGGATCTCATAGTTCGATTGAAAATTGAGGCAGATAACCGTGGAATTACAAAACAAAGCGAGGAGGCATTTGTGGCTGAAGATTCAAAGACCAAAAAAAAAGGAAGAATTTCCAGAAGAAAAGGAAAGCTCCAGACAACAAACCAAAAGACAACAAACGAACCAAAAAGTTTAATGGTGAATGTTGGGTTTGTGGAAAGGTTGGACATGCCGCTAGAGATTGCAGACTCAAAAAGGACCGCAATAAAGAGGCAAATTTAGTAGACAACATGGAAGTGGATGAGTCCAACTTCTCGGCAGTTGTATTTGAATGCAATATGGTTCAGAATCCTAACCAATGGTGGGTGGACATAGGCGCTACTCGTCATGTCTGCTCTGACAAATCCATGTTTTCTACATACAAGAAATTCGATCATGAAGAAAAACTCTATATGGGTAATTCTGCAGTATCTATGATCGAAGGCAGTGGCACAGTAATTCTCAAGTTTACTTTAGGAAAAACTGTCAAGTTGAATGACGTGCTCCACGTTCCAGACATACGCAAGAATCTCATCTCTGGTGCAGTATTATCAAAGAAAGGATTCAAAATGGTGTTCGAGTCAGACAAGATGGTTATGTCCAAAGCTGGAATGTATATCGGAAGGGGATATTTATGTGATGGCCTATTTAAGGCAAATGTAGCCGTTATCGGCAATAAAACTATGTATTCTGATTGTGCTATTAATAAAATTGAAGTTTCTTACTTGCTTGAGCATGAAATTTTACTATGGCATGATAGATTAGGACACATAAATTTCCGAAAAATGAAAATATTATCAAACTTGGGATTAATTCCAAAATTCCAAGTAGATAAGAACTACAAATGTGAGACATGTGTAGAAGCAAAAATGGTTAAAAAACCATTTCAATCTGTTGATAGAAGCACCAAACCACTAGGTTTGGTTCATACAGATTTATGTGATTTTAAATCATTACCTACAAGAAGTGGGAAAAAGTACTTTATTACGTTTATTGACGATTATACGAGATATTGCTATGTATATCTTTTGAATAGTAAAGATGAAGCAATTACATCATTTATAAAGTACAAAGCGGAGGTAGAAAATCAGTTAAATAAAAAGATCAAGATATCGAGATCTGATCGAGGTGGAGAATATGAATCACCATTTGAACAGTTCTGTGCCGAAAATGGTATAATTCATCAAACAACAGCTCCATATTCGCCACAACAAAATGGTGTAGCCGAGAGGAAGAACAGAACGTTAAAAGACATGATTAATGCTATGCTTTTAACCTCTGGTCTACCGACGAACTTGTGGGGGGAAGCCTTAAATATGTCTAATCACATATTAAACAAAGTCCCTCATAATAAAACAGGAACAATTCCATATGAGATATGGAAAGGACACAAACCAAGTTTTAAATACCTCAAAGTGTGAGGGTGCTTGGCAAAAGTTCCAGTTCCGCCTCCCAAGAAAGTCAAACTTGGACCAAAAACAGTAGATTGTTACTATTTAGGGCCAGCCCAAAATAGTAGTGCCTATAGATTTTTGGTATTCAAGACTGATATAACTGATATTCATGTAAATACAATCATAGAATCTAGAGATGCCTCATTCTTTGAAGACGTGTTTCCGCACAAAAGGAATGAAGGGAATAATGTCCCTAAAAGGACAAGAGAAGAATCAAGCAATTCACATGAAGATGAAACTCATCATGAGATTGAGGAAGTTGAACCAAGAAGAAGCGTAAGGGCTAGGACTTCCAAGACATTTGGTTCGGAATTTTTCACATATGTGTTAGAACATGAACCTCAAACGTACAAGGAAGCAATGTCATCTTCTGAATCTTCATGTTGGAAAGAAGCAATCAAAAGTGAGATTGATTCAATTCTAAGTAATAAAACTTGGGAAATTGTTGATATTCCACCTGGAATAAAACCTATTGGCTGCAAATGGATTTTCAAGAAGAAAATGAAAGCAGATGGCTCTATCGACAAGTATAAAGCCAGATTAGTAGCCAAAGGATATCGTCAAAAAGAAGGAGTAGACTTCTTTGACACATATTCGCCAGTAACACGAATAACCTCTATAAGAATGCTAATAGCAATTGCATCAATTTATGGTCTAGAAATTCATCAAATGGATGTAAAGACAGCATTCTTAAATGGAGATCTCGATGAGGAGATCTACATGGAGCAACCTGGAGGTTTTATTTCCAAAGGAAATGAAAATAAAGTCTGTAGATTAGTAAAATCATTATACGGACTAAAACAAGCTCCAAAACAATGGCACGCAAAATTTGATAGTGTCATGATGAGAAATGGTTTTCGTATAAATGAATGCGATAAGTGTGTTTATTATAAACAAATTGGACAATCATATGTGATGATTTGTTTATATGTAGATGATATGTTAATATTTGGTCCAAATACTCAGGTAATAGAGACCATAAAGAAGATGTTAACTAGCAATTTCGATATGAAAGATTTAGGAGTTGCAGACGTTATTTTGGGAATCAAAATAATAAGAACTCCTAATGGAATTGAATTGTCTCAGTCACACTATGTAGACAAAGTGATTGAAAAATTCCAAGACTATGGAATTAAAGGAGTGAGAACACCTTTTAATCCATCAGAAGTATTGCATAAAAACACTAATGAGAGTGTAATGCAACTGGAATACTATCGTGTAATAGGATGTCTCATGTATCTCATGAATTGCACAAGACCAGATATAGCTTATGCAGTAAGTCGACTGAGCAGGTATACAAGCAATCCAGGAAAGGAACACTGGAAAGCACTAATGAGAGTGCTTGGATATTTAAAAAATACCACAAATTATTCCTTACATTATGGAAAATATCCTACCGTCTTAGAAGGATATAGTGATGCAAATTGGATTGCTGATTCAGAGGAATCAAAATCAACGAGTGGTTATGTATTAACCTTAGCAGGGGCAGCAGTGTCATGGAAATCTACTAAACAAACATGCATAGCTCGATCCACTATGGAATCGGAGTTCATCGCTTTAGATAAAGCAGGCGAAGAAGCAGAATGGCTTCGTCACTTTTTAGAAGATATTCCATTTTGGCCTAAACCTGTACCGGCCATATGCATACACTGTGATAACCAAGCTGCGCTAAGCAGAGCGCACAACTTTGTGTATAATGGAAAGTCACGACATATTCGTCGACGCCATAACACAGTTAGGATGTTACTCTAAAATGGAACTATTTCCATAGATTATGTGAGAACAAATGATAACCTAGCGGATCCATTTACTAAAGGTTTATCAAGAGTGAAAATTGACTGCGCATCGAGGGGAATGGGTTTAAAAGCCTAAACCACCAAGAGTTATCTTATACGGAAACCTATCCTAGCGACTGGAGATCCCACGGACTAGGATCAATAGGCAAACCAGTTCTGAATAACTCAAGACGTAATGCATTTGCATGGACATAGTCCAACTCCATTCCTATGGTGCACAATATAAATGCATGCCTACAGAAGTATTTAAAGGTTAAAACTATGTTTTTTAATGATGACCATATCTTGGAAATAACAAGTGGGGTATATGTAGGATACTCTTAATGGTTGCGATCACCTATGTAAGTATGAGCTGGGTCGGCTCTATGAGAATATTAAAAGGCTTTTATTCTCTAAAACACTCGCAGAACCAAGTACTGTTCAGGACCAAAATGAACACAACCAAGAAATTGGATGAGAAGGGAATTAATGCTTCGTAGAACTTATTGTCTGGATATACAATAAAGGATGACGGTTCAAGATGAAATATTTCACCGATTAGCCAAGTAAATCCGATAAGTTTTAACTAGGGAAAGTTCAAAGTGAAATATCTACTTATCCACGATAAAGCATTAAATCCATATATACTCTGTGATATTTCGCTTTGTGTGGGGGATATGTATATTATCATTCATGTAGGGGATTGTTGGAATTCCTTAAAATTGAATGAAATATAAAGTCCCACATCTCCAAATTGTGAGAGCTATATTGGTTTAAATATAGCTTTCTCATGAGGAGGTTGGGGGCCTGGGGCTCTCAAATGTATGCTCCGTTATGAGGAGGGAGATCATGCATCCCCACCACACGCGCGCGCGCCGCCGCCGTCCGTCCGACCGAACCGAAACGGGCCGGGTACAGGTCTAATATGATACTCATATTTTTACTGCAAACTGGACCGGGCTTTATGACAGTTGCAGGCCAGACGAACATATGCGGATCTGTTCGGGAATGGACGCGGGTTGAATAGGTGCGACCCGACACGACTCCTGAAGTGAAGCGCACGCAAACGAACGGGTGCGGAAGCGGACGCGGGCGAAACTGTACCAGGCGCAAACGAGCAGGTACAGAAGCGGACGCGGGCGAAACAGTGAGCGGGTGCGAAACAGATCCGTTAGAGGGCATAGCAGACAGATGTGACTGTACGAAGAGGTACGGACGCGACTGTTTGAGCGAACGGGTGCAGACACGACCGTTCGGAAGGGATACGGACCACTATAAATAAGGAGGAAAACTGATCACTTTCCTCACTCATTTTTCCAATTCCGAATCTCTCTCTTCTCCTCTGATAAATGTTGATTCAAATCACAGAGTGATATACTCATTACAATTTCGAGCAGAATTTGTCTGTTGTATCTTGGGAGAATTTTGAAATAAAATTCTTAAGGAAATCGTTACGATGAGCCTCAGACATATTCCGGTTAGAATTCTATTTTATTCTACATTCTATACTTTATTTTGGTTATACTATTTATTCAAAATAGTATAACGCTGTTGTTGTAATTTATTTACAACAATCATATTGTTATAATAATTAACACAGAATTCTAGTGTAGTGGAAATCTGAGTTATAAACTTGTGCGACGAGTTTATAATTGATTATTCTCTGTTTTGGTATACTAGACGTATAACAGATGTTGCATGAGCTAACCATGTTAAAATACCTTTTCTTTTCTCCTTTTATATATTAGGTAGAATTACATGCAAAATTGAAGAGAATCGTGTCACTATTAGCATTTCTAGACAGTATTTAGCATTTTTTCAAAAACAGTTAAAGTAGAAGAAACAATACACGAGTTAAAACTTAGTTCAGCTAAACTTAGTTAACTTAATTTCGGTACAAATGCTAAAAAATTGAACATGTATTAAGTTGTCATGATTCCCTTTTGGCTGAACTGCATAATATGTTGTATTATAACATAGTATACTATGTAAACTGCAACATTACTAAAATAGTTCAACCTGAACAAATAATGTACTTATTATACTTTTTATGATATAAAGTCATTCACCATATTGATAACCTTAACAAAAATCTAAATTGCGAAAGAAGCATGGTATACCAAATCAAATTTCATTGATATTGCTAGATTGAATGAACATAGTAATGGGAATATTCCCAATTTTGAGCTTTATCTAGATATCAAAGTGCAGATAAAGTTTAATATTTTCCCATTTATTCATAAATCTGGCATTAAGTCCATCAATAGAGAAATTTTTTAATCCTAAATGCTTAGACCCTTCATAATTTATACAAAAGTCATACCTCATATTTAATTTATAACGATGTGTTCTTTACTACAAAGTCATACCTCATGCTTGGTATAACGATGTGTTATTTACTGTAGCTACTGTTAGAGTTTGCCTATTCCTTTATCTTTGCCTTGCTTTATTATTTATATATAATATTATTCATGGCCATATATATCGATCATTTTAAGTGCTAGTGTTGATAATTCTCTAATTATCCCAAACACCCCATACGCTCAAAGCAAAGCAACACAAAGCCCAAACTAAGGCAAGATACTAATTTATAGGACATGAGTTCAGAAGGAAGTCATTGTTAAATCTATCTAATACGGATTTATGCAAACACAGGGAACTTAAGAACAACAAATCATAAATACAATGCTAATATCCATAAAAAATATCTATGGTAGAAATCACAGGGTCTTGAGTGAGAAGAAAACCGGCCTTAGCCTGGGAAAAACAGAGGAGATGAAAAGCGTTTGCAGATATCCATCTCCTCCACAACGTTGCTTCTTTGAGTAGAAGTTAAATCATGTCCGACCTTCCACAAGTGCAGTGAATGATCTTAACTAGCAGCGTTAGAGAGTTATCTCACTTGTTTAATTTTAATTTTGCATATTAACTAAAAAGAAGAAGCTGGTTAGATTTTAAGGAAAAATGTGGAAAAGCAGCTTTTGCGCAATTTCGCTAATCTAAAATGTATGCACTGCCATAACAATAATCTCATCCATTCTCATTGACCTATGCTTATTCCATTTGGTACAAATTTAGGTGTCATCCATGCGACCAATCCCCATATTTTCTATGCAACTATAATTGCAAATCTACTTACAAATCTAATTGCACTTTTATTTTTGGAACGATAGTTTACCTATAGAAAGAGTACTCACTTTACCATACAGATATATACGTGCATCCTTACATCATTCACACCGGGGTAAAAATCACATCAAGTACGAGGTAAAAATCAAATTAATCAAACAATCCGACGAAACAAAAATTTATTAGAAGACATATCTGCGGCTATGAGATTCAGGCGACAGTGAAGTTGCATGATGGAGCTTGCGACGAGAAGAATTAGAGGTGAAAGGAGACCATGGATTCTACGACATGTATGGAAAGGAAGCAGGAGGAGGTGGTGATGAAGGTAGGGTCGGATGGGTTGTAGGAGATTCCTATGAAGATCGGATGGGTATGATCCTACACTGTTTAGCTGTTGGATTTGGACTTGGATTAGTAGGGGGGCTATCTGTTTCAAAACAACATTTCTTTAAATTTCCTCGATGCATCATATCGACAATCTCATTTATCTTCTCGTCGGTTTCAGTTAGACGTCTTCGGTCAGCCCCGCTTCGGACTTTAGAAGCAGAAGATAAGCCACGCTCCTGTGGTTGCATAATGGAAGTACACTGAAACTATGGTGGTTATGACGGTTGCATGTGGAGGTTTTCAGCGAAGTATAAAATGTATCATACTCTCATGTTTGATCGAACTTAGTATATATTGCTAGTTTGTTTCAGAGAAGAAGAACGTTGCGTCTCAATTTGTTAGTCTATAGCACCCGGTGTGAATGCACCATGTCCATTTGCAATAGTACCCTCAAATGTAATTAGCGTGGATTTTAAATTGGAGATCGTTTCTCTGATGTACTTCATTATAGTGGAGTCAAGTTCTTGAATATATAAAAAATAGTGGAACAAAAATTACTACTAAAACTCGTAAGTAAAACTTAAATACGATACAAAAATTAACTTCACTCGATCGATTTGCTCGCTAATCGGATTTCATCTAGAGCCCGTTTGGTTGCACAGGATTTGCCATTGTGACAATTGATTCTTGAGTCCTTCGTACTTGTTGCGAACTTGCTCACCAGTTATTGGTACTTTTCGAGGAAGAGTCAACAAAACTTCTTTAAGCAATTTTGCTATTTTCTTGTCGATGCCTTTTTTTTGTTCGGTTTAATTGCTCGGTAAACATAGAACATGCAACGTATGAATTTAGCTGTGGCTCCATCGGATAAATTTCAAGACTTTTACAAGCGCTTCTCTGCAACATTCTACCCAATATATGAAAAAAAATCTAGAAAATTCATAAAAAATATAAAACTTAGAGGCAAATGAGATAAATACAAATATAACAAAAGTTACCTCAAAACTTAATTGGTTAAGATGAATTTTATTCTGGAATTTTCAGATTTTTGTATAGTTACGTTGAGGGAGAAGAAGCGAGGGTATTTTACCATTTTTAGTTTTACCATTGAAAATCTATCGTTGGCGTACGATGTTTTTTACAGGCCATATGCGTCTAACGCAAACGGTTCCTATGAATGGAGCATTTTAGTGGGACACCGCATGAATGAATCTGACATGTCGTTTGTGACACCAACTTATACAGAGCAAAATTTAGCTGCAAACGGACCATTGATGTACATAGCTTTTTAAGAAAAAATAATGGATCTGTTTTCATTCTTTCGGAGGCCAGTTCTCGTCGAGTACACCTTGTGTGACGCATCATTGGTATGACCTACATATTTACTTCATTCAAACGATCCATTAAAAAAGAGCTGTTCGCGTCAGACTTGTAGAACGCATTTTGCACTTCTAAAGCCAACAGTTCATTAGCCAATGATTCATCGCTTAATCCTCTAATTTATTCCTTTATCCTCTTCATTTCTTCACCAACTTCTCTTCTAAACCCAAAATCGAGAAATTCAAACTTCATAACACCTAAAAGATCGTCTATTTGAGGTTACTAATTCCATAAACTTAATTGTTTTTTTTTAATGTTTTTACTTAGAATCTCAGCTTTTTGAATTTTTTTTAATTTTTTTCCTATTTGTTGGCACCCACAGGAATACACAAAACAAGAACAAAAGCAATACCAAAAATAATTATTGATAATAAAATAAAATAAATATCCCTTTCAAATATTTCCGCTATAGAAGAATCATTACCAGTTCATCGTGGCTTGCCTAATCTCACAGCAAGTGAAAAATAAAAACGTTCATAACCGCCGATTCATTATGTTTTTGGTAGTTCATGCTGACATCAATAAAGCATAACACCAAAGGTATTACAATTATTATTAAAAAAAGTGGTTTCACATTTTTTTTGTATCAACGTGAACTACCAAAAAGGCTCCTAATACAAAATCTTAATATCATTTGAAAATAAGATCTAACAATTAAATTTTTTTACAAGTTTAAAACATCCATCTACAAATATTATCAAATCCTAAATTACTTAAAAATAGGATTGAACAAATAAAGTTCTTTTACAAATTCAAAACATCCATCTCAAATATTATCAAATCTTCAAATCACTTAAAAATAGCATCTAACAAATAAATTATTAATTAACAACATAAATAAAAATTCAAAATTCAAAATAAAAAATAGATGTTGCAACTTAGAAATAAAATTTAAACTAACAAATGATTTCAACGCTAAAATATGGTTAAATGTTTCTATTAATCACTTTCTCTTAAACGTACTAAACATATACGATTTGCTGAAAAACAATTCATGCGCGAAGCACGTCGGTGTCATCATCACGCGCAAAGCGCGTGCCGTAACGCTTGTATATATATATACAGTGATACACGGTCATTACAATTTTTTTTTAAAATTATAGCTTATCTTTTAATGATTAACACCCATGTAAAATTATTACCCTATTTCTTGTTTTGCCGACCTACGATTTAATATGTGAATTTTTATTTTTTATCATTTTATGAGTATTGTTCATGTGTGTCCTAAAGGCATATGTTAAAAAATGATTATTACACGTCAAATAATAAAAAATACTATTTTTAATTTCTATTTTGTCCTTCACCATAATGTTGAATTCATGGAAAAGTATTTATGTAATTTAACAACTTTAATATGTTCTTGTAGGACACATTTTAATATTTTCTTTATTTTATATAAGTTTGTCATATTAGAATTTCAATATACTTTAACCACAATTAATTTTGAAACCTTAGATATAGCCAAACCATATTGATTTAATTGATAATAAACCGGAGTAAAATGATAAAAATTGCAGAAACCGTACCTGAATCCATCGTTACTGATTAAAAGAGAAGAACAATTGGTTTGATCTTTTAAATTGACACAAACCATATATCTAATTCTATCTCCATAAATGAGGGTATAATTTGGAGACCATAATACTTACACACACAGTAGTTTGATTTGATTAATATTTTCAATTTGACACTTTAACATATTGAAAATTGCTCTGGTCTTTACATATTATTTCCACAACAATTACATCTTTGTGCCTTAAATGTTTTATTTCTTTATTTGATCACTTTTGCAAGACTTGTTTATAATAACAAAACACATTTCATATTTATATATCCGGTCCGACATGTTAGAGTTTTCCAACAGTCTCCTATGAGTCACATATGTAACGTTATAAATGTGTGTAACATTTTGAGCTTCGGAATACCTTTCCATTCATAACATAAGGTGTATGAGAAACAATTAATCTTGTTTATTAATAAGTGTTGGTAAAGGACCAAAGTAGCATTAGTTACCTTTATTGTATTTGAACATATCAATGGTCAGGTATACAAATACAATCATACGGCATAGATTAATCATGGACACATCAGACTAAAGTTACATGAAATGTAATCAATACATGTCTTGGGAGTTCATACTTTAGTGAGATCAAAAATTCAATACTTGAACAACATGAAGTGCAAAATAAACTACATTTCTTTATTCCTGATTAGAAAAATAAAATACCAAAATATGCTGATAACCAAAACATAGAACAATATCATCTGACAATACCAAATACCAACTCCACTTAATTCAAAATATAAATTACACCAATTTGAGCAAGACGTTCATGAAGGACTATTGGTAGTAATCTAGCAAGTTAACCCACTAAAAAGGTGTTTGTCTAAATATGCTACATGGATTTCAGTATGTTTTGCACTCTCCTCTACAACTAAAAACTTTAAGTCAAACTGTTTGATTCGTTCCAGATCCAGTTGTTATTGGAAAATAATATCACTACTTACTGTCATAACATATCTTTGGTCTTTCAATTTCTTTCTCAATAGTCCTAGCCTTGTGTCAAAATTTCGCACTTATTTTTCATCATTGAAAGACATCATAACTAATCGGAAATGCTATTTCCATATTGGAGTAAATTTTAACTGCTTTTATGACACCATTTTACCTTATATAGCTCCAACATCTTATGAAAAGATGAAGCATGAAATGGATCTTTTGCTTTATTGGCATTCAGCAAATTCAGATAATAATACCTTATGATATCAAGCTGATCCGATCTTTTCTATAAGATCATGTAATTTTGTTTCATTTTTTAGTACCTTAAATGAATCTCATAACCACCTTGGTTGCTAATCAGTGAACACTTTCACGGTCACTAAGATATTTGCTAAATAAAATAACAATACTTGTAATATTCGAATGGGTACACGTCGTAGCATGCATTCGACTCCCCACAATAAATGCATGATGAATCTTTTGCATTTTTTTTAGCTTCAACGATGTTCTTATGTCCATATGTAAGACAAAATTTTCTTCTTTTATGGAAAGAGGGTGTCAACTGATCTGCATTCTTATATGCCAAAGCATTTTTTTAGCACTCATCCATATGGCTCTTTTGTGACAATCCAAATACCACGACATGAATAATAACAGTGTATTTGAATCCCTAATATAAAAGAGCATCATCGAGATCTTTCATTTCAATGAAAGTCACTACAAATAAATATCTTGATTTCGTGCATTATACCTAAATAATGGTTGATAACTAATATATAATTGACATACAAAATCATAAATAAACATTACCTACTTAAATTATATACACATACAGAGAGATACATACATATACGTTTGTAATGTTTGGCTTCGAAGCCAACTGAGGTGATTGCATGATGAAATTTGTGGTACCATTGAAGAGAAGTTTATTTTGAGCACATTAGTAAATTGTTAAGTTGTTTCATTAATGTCTGAATTAACAAACACTACTTTAACATCCATTTAGTGTTGTTCGAGATTAAAATATGCCACACCAAAATAATCAAATCTTTCCAAGGTTTTTTCAATGTTCCAAGATCAACATTAAAAAAAATTACAATTTTCTCACATTGGTCTCTTGTAAATATGTTGTCTCATATTAGAAGGATAAGAAGGAACTCACAATCAAATGCCTAATGTCCATTGCCCAACATGCAATAAACCCACTTCAGCTAGATATCACCACACTTCAAAAATTATAGTTTGGAGGAACACCTTTTCATTATCCAGCAATAGTTCTTTTTGGTTTTTTTATGAGGAACCATGATGAGTGTGAATCAATCTAACAAAGTAGTTTTTCACTCATACAAACTAACTTATGAAGATCGGTATATTCGATTTTATATCATCGCTTACATTCAATATAATGTTAATATGTTTTGTATTTTTATATATACAAACAAATATTAACACAATACCTATAAAACAATGATCAAATAATACCAACATTTATTAATGCAACACTTAATTCAATTCACGTCATTCTTCTATCATGCATGCATAAACTCATAAAGTATGCACTTATACAGTATGATATGCCAAACATAGGGCTTTATAATATAATGTTCATGTAGGGGGGAAAATCATATTAGTTTAGAACACATAAAACTTTATTTCTATACATATATTTAACACAAATATTTTCGGTTCTTAATACAATTATAGTTAAATTTTGGTTCATACATGAATTTCAAATTAAATATTTTCTACATGTTTATAAATATCATATCAGCCAACTTATATTGGTAAGTAAATATTCTTGAAACGGTCAGTTTTTCTTAGACTCGTACGTAAGTCAAAATTATCATTTTTCATACTCAAGGTCATATGAGTATGTTTTTCTACAAATATTAATATCTCATTTCGAAATATTTAAAGGGATACTCAAGCAAATGCTTATTCCCTTTGATTTATAGATGTTCTTCATAAATATATCTTCTTTACTTTCAATATTCATCATTTTATTTAATTTCAAGGACAAACTCGTCTCATAATTTGCTACTATATAAGTCATGTGTACATTGCATCTTCACTATAATGTAATGCATAACTTATTCATTATTTCTTCACTTTCAATAAATTCATTCATGTCAACAAAGTGAATTCAAATCCTTTTGAAATTTATTTCATTTTTAATTATGTTTTCAAACATACACACATAGAAAATAAGGATATGTTTAACAGTACAATGTAATCAAATTCTAAAATATACCCATACCATTAAGATGATAGTGTTCTTTTTTGATGAACATTTTCATAAACAGTATATGTGTAAAATATTCATAATTTCTTCATTCTCAAAATTTAACCAAATATTATGTCTTGATATGTTTTGCATATCTTTTTATAATAGAAATTTATATTCAAATATCTTATTAACTTAACAATAAAATTAGCAATAATCATTTCCCAAAACAAACTTATAATAAATTCAATATTCTAAAAACACAGAATATTTACATTTAAAAGTCAATAGATTTATGTTCTTTAAATAATATAAGAATAAATCCAACTCGATAAATTAATAACAATGGATATAAAGTCTCATCAGTCGGTTCCAAAAAAATTTCATCATGATTTGCAATTCAAATTCATTTTCCATTTGAATATTAGATAAATCATTAAATGCTTATAATTTGCTTCTAAAAATAAATAATAAATTAATTTTATGATTTAAGGCTCATAAAATTCTTGATGGAAATGTTTAAAGCAAATTAGTATTTTTATCATATTTAAATTTAATGAAATCTCCTAATGAAATTTTAAAGCTCCATGTGCTTATGAGTTGTTTACCCACTAGGTAATGCCCTACTTATATGTTAACCTTATGTAAAAAAAATAGTTATCATTTTCAACATTTTAATGTATCAAAATTACATTATATAGATTACTTTGCAAATCTTTCATTTAGAACATAACTATTAATGCAAGAAAAAGTAATAAATGCTCAAACAAAAGGAAGGTCAATTTTTAAATTGACAATGTTATATTTACGAATATTTATGATTTATAAATGTTGTTTTAACTCCATCTCAAGGTGGAAGGACCAAATTAAGTAGCCTTGATTAGTATAAACTTAAAACCACGCAATATATTGATTTGAGAATGAAATTTAAGAAGAAAAACTAGCGGTTTATATTTTCCTCTTCTTATGTAACACTAGTGTGAACCCGTGCTATGCACACAGTATTCACAATATAATTTATTTAGCATAATCTTTTTTAGTTCTGTAGTAATATGAAAATGAGAACACATGTTTATGGACTGAAAAAACAATAACGTCAACTACTTCTTATTTCTTATCTGTTGGACATTACATTATTTGAGTATGCCTATTATTGTAAATGTTGCATAAACTCAACATTGATTCATCTTATATAAAATATAAATCTAAATATGTGCATAGTCAATGTGATAATAGTGTTCCATATAAGATATAAAGAAATCATGCTAAAAGAAAAATAATGTTTCAAAGTCAATTTGAATAAATAATTTCCTAATATTGCAGTAGCTATTTTACACTATCCAATACTAACCAAATTATTTAAGTATCTTAAAAAGTTATATTTTTATTACACATAACATGATTAATATATGTAAACCAAAAACATCTTGTAGGCTATTTTGTTGAATACGTAGTTAAATCGAACAAATTCATTCACACTTAAGTGAGTACACCATTGAATAATACAAAATTTAGCATAATTCAAATAAAATACATCACCAAAAAAGAAATTACATGTAGGTACACATAAAATATATAGATGACACAATCTTGAAGACGGCTATAAGATCAATGGTACAAGAAAATAGAGTCAAGTCAATGTAGCGAACTATTAAAATATCACACAATCATATGCCGTTACGAATGCTTATAAAAAAATTGTTTTACATCTAACACCACTATTGTATAATATTTATAACCCAATACCATTGTTATGTATGCAAAGACAAAAATTAAATTGTGTTTTGAAATATAATAAATATATAATGTTTTGTTTCATTCTTAAAAAATATGTCAAAAATATCATGTTACTATAAAAAGCATAAGTATTACCCTAGTAAGTTTGTGAAGTAAATTATCAATAAATATATTTGTTCGCAATCCTTTTAGTTTTTTTACCAGCTTAATAAAAAAGAAACTATTTGTTATAAATAGGTAATGAGTTCCAAAGCTACTATTTATGTTTGATACACATATTTATTACATCGACAAATCGTTCGTTAAATCTAAACAACACTTCATGTTGCATGTTCCCTAATATAGTAGAGTAATGCATTATATTAATTCAATAATAGATTAGCATTAAAGAGAATGGATATGTAATTAATTCTCACATTAGTTTGAATTAATGTTTATAGTTTGAATTCAAATTGATCAAAATTAAAAGCAATTAATTTAATTCATTTATTACTGGGAAATTATGTATGATATGACCATACTACTTAAAATATTTTATTGGAACCGTTATGAATAATAGTATTCTAATTTATAGTCATTCACATCCATAAACAATTTAAAACTTCAAACAATTCAAAGTAATGTAACATAAAAACAAATTTCATAAAAAAATCATTGATAATTACCTAATTATTGCATAAAATTACCAAGACTTTGATGATAACCATGAATGTGTGTTGCCTATGGACATTTTATAGTCCATCAAAAGACATAGTGATCAATATTAGAAGTCTAATTTGATTAAGAAGGATGATGTTAGAAATTGGTAAAAAAAAAAGATGAAGTTTACATTAATTATGTATGCAAAGAGCATTTTGGAAATAAATAAGTTGCCAAACACGTATTTAACACTAAATTAGTAACAAATTTTAAAATTATCTATCGAAGGAAGAACAAATGTGTCGCTTATATATTTATACTTTTCCCAACAATAGAGTATGAAATTTGTTATTTGAGTATTATTTTACTTCAAATATAATGTTTTCCTTCCAACTTGATTTTCTTATGTACTTATGTGTGAGAACGAAATAAAGATCAACTTAACCTCTATTTGATTGCATAGGAAATTAAGTTTTATATATATATATATATATATATATATATTAATGAACCAATAACTCCATGCAAAATGAAGGGAAGAACCCAAATTCCAAGTCTTCCTACTAAAAAGCAAAACATTGAAAGGGAATTAAAAGAAAGGATAATTAGTTCAACTTTACATGGAGTAAATTTTAAAGAATTATAGAAGCTTCTAGTGTTGTAATACATTTGAAATATTGCTAATAAAAGGGATAAAAACAATAATTGACTATTGTTAATCTTGTAACTGACTAGTATTAAAAAGACTAAATGTGTAATTGATTCTCTCCTTAGATTGGAATATAATCTGATTCAAAAATTACTTTTGATTCATGTTTATCTAAACTAAAATCTATTAATTACTTTTATTTATCGTATGGTAGAAATATTTGATATGATCCTTCTTAGTTGAAATAGTTCGCATATAACCATGATGAATAACTATATCTCTAATTTATATCTATTTATAAAAATTATCAAACTACATAAAGTTCAGTACATCTCATTGTTGCATAAGATCACAAAGTTTTTGATGATAACCATGAATGTGTTTTACATACAAATAATTCGTATTCTATTAAATAACACAATAGATAAAAGATAAATATTAAAAGCCTATATTGACCAAGAAGAACAATGTCAGAATTTACAAAAAATAGTTTAGATTGACTAAAACTTCATAAAACATTTAAAGTAAATAAATTTTCGAAATATGTATTTAACACTACACTTTTAACAAAATTTAGAATTGTGTATTGGAAGCATATCAGAATTGATGCTTATACATTCATACTTACCCTTATAACATAGTGTGAAATTTATTATATTAAATTCTTATAGTAATATTATGCTTTTCTTCCAACTTGATTTTCTTTTATGCATATGTTTGAGAATGAAACTCGACTATATATTTATCTGGTTATAGAAAAAATTAAAGATTCTTTCAATTGCAAATAAATCACTTCAAAATAAGTGAAGTAAAGAGAACAAATTACCTTCCAATAGTAACTCCCATTATAAATTATTACCTCATAAAGGAGGTTATTATTTGGTTCATAACAAAAATATGATTGAAATAAAGTATGTGAAATAAGGAATAACTCAACAATACCTATAATAGATTTTATAAAATAATAAAAGCTTCTACGGTGGTTGTGAATTAATATATCCAATAAAATCCAACAAAATAAATGAAAAAACCTAAATTCATAACCATATTAATCGAAATAAAAGTAAGAGGAAAACAAAAATTTTGGACAAAAAATTTGAATCAATGATGTAAAATCATAAATTTATAATAAAAGAAATAGTCCAGACTTGAATTAAAAGAAAAGACATACTAAATAAATGTCTAACATTTAGATCGAGCTTGTTGATTCAATAAGCTAAAGTCTTCTGGCAACATTTAGATAATTTATCCATAATAATATTATCTCTAAATCAAATAGTAGAAATACAACCACCGCATAATGTGAATAAAATAAAAAACAACTAAAATGAATACAAAATATGAAGATTATTGATGTATTCAATCAAATTAAATTATGTTAAAAATATAACGAGATAAGTAAATAAACTATTTGGAAAGAATCCCAAAAAATTCTAATTCAAAATTGAATTTTTTTTGTAAAGCCTGAGAATATGGGGAATAGGTTCAATTGTTAAAGGAGAGAGAACAAAATAAAGATGGAGAAATTAAGGAAATAATAATTTTTCTAGTATTAGCTAAGAAGTGGAAAGACCTTAGTTGGATTAAATTAGAATGAATGGATATATGCTTATTCTGAAAAAATGTATTTATTACAATAAAAAGTAAGCAAATTTATGTATTATAAAATAAATAATTTAAATTATAATAAGTTACACTACATAGTAATGGTCTTACTATTTTTGAGAATTCTCTCCGTTGTTACTTTTTATCTCTCCCTTTGAACCAACCAACGTGGAACTGACAAAAAATAAACCTATTATAAAAAAGAAGTTAAGAAAAAGGTTTGAATAAAAAGTTGATAATAAATTTAAAAATTAGCAAATACAATCTAAACTGGCAAATAAAGAAGAAAAAACCTTGATAAAACATTCAATCATATCCAATATCGGATAGTATCTACAATAAGAATAACTAACATATATATCTCATGATAGATCAAAACAATTAGTAAATACACATGAACATGATTACCAAAATTAGTATGAATCTTATCCCTAAAGAAAACTGTAGAAATACAACCACTGCATAATGTGAATAAATTAAAAACCAATTAAGGTAAATACGAAAGACGAAGAATTATTAATGTATTCAATCAAATTATAATCATGTTAAAAAAATTAAGAGATAAGGAAATAAACTATTTGGAAAGAACCTCAAATTTGTTTCTAATTTAAAATTGAAGTTTTTATGTGAAAATGGAGACGGAGAATAAACACAATTGAGAAAGGAGGGATAATAAATTGAAGATGGAGAAATTAAGGAAATAAGATTTTTTTAGTATTAAATGTGCTAAAAAGTGGAAAAGACCTTAGTTGGATTAGATTAGAATGAATAGATAGATGCATTTATTTGAAATAAATGTATTTATTATAATAAAGTAAGCAAATGTAAGTATTATGAAATAAATTATTTAAATTATAATAAGTTACAATGAACGGTAATGGCCTTACTATTTATGAGAATTCTCTATTGTTACCTTTTATATCTCCCTTCGAACCAACCGACAACTAATGAAAAACCAACCGTACTATAAAAAATAAGAAGTTAAGACAAAGCTTTGAATATAAAGTCGATAAAAAAATAAAAAAATTAGCAAATACAACCTTATTTGGAAAATAAAGAAGAAAAAACATTGGGAAAATATTCATTCATATACAATATTGGATAGTATTAACATTAAGAATAAGTAGCACATATATCTCATAATAGACCAAAACAATTAATAATTATCACATAAACATGATCCTCAAAATTAATATGATTAACACAAAAATACAAAGTACGAATATAAAATTGAAATAACACACAACTTATGAGCAATTAGTATTTATAGGCATCTGTTACCACCAAGATATATTTTTAATGCAACAATAGTTCAAATATAAATGCATAATAGTAAAAGGGGTTAATATGAAAGAAATCGCAATAGTAAATGATTTATATGAGTAGATGATACGAAATGGTACACAATCATGAACAAATCTAACAATAAAATTTCTGTACAAAATCATAAGATCACAAAAATCATGTCATAAATTAATAAAAAATTATTCACTTGGTTTCACAAAAATAAAAAGAGATCATAAAAAAATTTGCAAATTTGAAAAGTAACCTTAGATTTATAAACTAACTTTTCATAATTTAATACGAGAAAAATTAATTCAAAATCATATGAACTATTTTAGACATCTATTATGATTAAATCTGATAAACAGAAATGGATAATGGTTAAAAGTAGGTATAAAATTGATAAACCATATTATATTTCAATATAAAATTATCAATTATAAAATTCATGCCATAATCCAAGAATAAATGGTTGGGATATAAATTTTTATGAAGATATTCACATAATTACTCTTAAACAGAAAGTGATCAAATAAAATACACAAATTTGAAATAACAGAAAATCTTGGATTGATAAGTATACCATCATCATTATTAAATAAGAATTTAAAAACAACAATAAAAGATTTAAACAAAATCCAAAATAAATAAATTTGATAATTGAATCTTATATTTAGATGTTCTCTTCCACTTTATTACTCAATGTTGAAACATTGAATATTAAAAGAATAAGGAATTTGATTCTTGCAATGGCTTAGATTTGATTAGAGATATGAAATAAATAATTTTTAAGTTTGAGTAGAAGAGAAATAGGAGAAATAAACGTGAGAAAATATATAGACATGAATTGAAGAACATGGAGGAAAAAAGGAAATGGATGCATAATAAATACTTGAATGATGGAGAAGAATATATATGTACTAAGAATACAAATGGTTAGACTGAAAGTGGATACAGAATAATTTAAGGGGATAATTGCAAATTGTTTACTCAAATCAAGGAGTGATGAGTATATGACTTCAGATGGAATGAGAAATTAGAATACAAATAATCAGTTATTCTCTTTTATATATAATAGAACAGATATCAAAAAAATAAGGGTGTTATTCATTATAAAAGTTTCCGTTTTCTATGTCTGATTATATTATATAAATATAATCAATGAGTAAATCATTTATTCATACCAAAAGTTTTGAAAATAATATTACACATCATTCTAAACAAAAGTAATCATATGCGTGACAATAATGACTAATTATTAAACTTCTCAACATATTAATATAATATCATAGAAACAAAAGGAGATCATTAAACAAAAGCAATTGTATCCATCACGAATTTATATTCCAAAAAAAAAGAGAAAATTATCACCATAGCATATTCAAATTTGCTTCACTATGGCTAACATATATCACCAACCAAAGTAGTTTTTAAACCAATTTATATTCTCAAACTTTTGAATAAAATATGACTATTATCAAACTCTAAAATGATTCAAATATTAGTAAGGAAACTTTAGAACATTATTGTCAAATTAGCTTTGCTCAATCCTTACTTTTCTTCTCCAAATGCATTAATCATCATAATAGTCCAATTTTTGCTCCAAAACCCAAATAGCCTAATCCCATGAAAGATGGATTGAATTTCGTTTTTAAATTGTGGGAAATTGATTGGTAGGAACGGGAAAGAGGAAGTGGTGGAAGTTGCATCATGGATGAGGCCACTACCTTGAAAGCGAAATTCGACATGACTATGTCACAATTGACAATTGACCGTCTGCTCCCCAATGTTAACACAATTGTCCTTCAAACTTGTGCACCCAAGGTTTAGCGATTTAGAGATTTGTAGAAGTCACTGCCCAGGATTTAATTTTTTTTGAAAGATATGTTTAATTTTAAAGGAAACCGTAGAGAGAGATGAATGAAGAAGATAAGTTTGTCTAATGTTGATTTTTGTAATCCTTTAAAAGAGAGAAATGAGAGAGAACCAAATAAATGTAAAATTGTTCTCTCTCTTAAGCCTATCTATCACCATAAATAAGCATTTTATAAAAAAAATTCTCTTTAATAAAGAATGTAAAAGATCAAGCAATGAAAAGAATTTGATTTTTGGAATAATTATCTAGCAGGACCAATAACAACATCAATTTGGAGATCGAGGAGACGAATATGAAAGGGTGGGTACGGAGTTTGACTTATGAAGACTTTGATGAGTTGAGGGGGTCCATCGACTTAGGGATTGGGTTCAACGAGGAGGACAGTGGACATCAGTTGTGGATTACCCTTCCTTCTTTTAACCTTTCCTTTGTTGTTAATAGGCAGTTCATGGACCCTATGTTGAAGTCTACCCCTAGCCCTGCGTCCACTTCTATTAGAAAGTCTTCTTCGGAGTGTGGGTGCGAGACTCTAGCCCTAGGAGTCACCAAGAGGACCCTCAGATGGATTAGAAGATCGTTAATCCTAGTAATCATTTTCTTTTTAAAAAAAGTGAATAGTGATTGATAAGACTACCATATCCATATTTTAAAAACCATAAATCATGGTACTCTTTATCAAGGTTCCAAATTCCATCTGGCACCCCGAAATTTTGAACGTTTCGGTCTGGTTTCGGGGTGGAGTAGGCCATAATTTGGAGAAAATTCTGTTTTCAGATGTTAGCAAATAAAAAAAAATATAAAACATAAAGCTTTCAAAATTAGTAGAATAGATATCAAACAAACAGAAAAAGCAACAAAACCAAAAAGAATTTACTGCTATCGAAGGTACATACTTGAAATTGATTTTTGTTATTGAGAAGAGGTGGCTCATAAATTGATTTCAAGCAAGGAGATCTAGATCTTTACGTAGATATTGAATCATAAGTCCATAATTTTGGGGTTACATTTTGAGATAAATCTGAGAAGATGAACAAACTAGGGTTGCATTAGAATGTGAATGGCTGGATGCAACAACAAGAAACGAAGTCTTAGAATTTGGAAATTCGACGTGGGCTTGGGCTTGGGCCTATATATGTATTTCAGTAAGTAGGCCCAGTTTTTGATAATGCATTTAATTATATTAATTAATTATTTAATAATCTAGTTAACAACTTGTTAATTGATGTGTAGTAAATACAAATGAGCCTAACTATATTAATTATGTAATAATTTGATTAATACTTGGTTAAAAATGTTAGTATGTATTTATGTGGAAAAAGTAACGAAATTCATAAACCATAATTAAAGTGGAATTTCCGAAATATCCGAAACGGAACCAAAACTTCTATAATTACATATCACCTAAACGAAAACAGAAAATGAAATTTTAAAGCTTGCTCTTTGTATAAATGTATGTATGTATGTGTGTGTGTCTATATATATATATATATATATATATATATATATTGATGCAAATTTGACACCTAAAACTTTGCATGCATTGTTAACATATATATAACAATTGTGGTAGTGCACACAGTTGGGAGTTTCCTTGTTCTGCTATTCTACCATAGCCGATGATTCAAATATTATGTTATATATATGCTTCCAAAACTTTTAACTAATATTGACGTCATTAGAGAAAGTACAATAGGGTATGAAGTTTACAAAATTTGATTAGCTTGCTAACTCATAAAATAGGAATTTTGGCCGGTTTAATTACAAAAACATCATTTTTAGTACTTTTTATTACAAGACACAATAGTGTTCTGAGTTCATGTTTGGATAGAGCAAAGTAAAAAAAAATTGAAACAGTGATTGCAAAGTTGGGCTAAAGCCCATAAATGAACTAGTCAGGCCAGAGGCCAGCTAGGGTTTTATACTCGAATGTTACCGCCTTACTTTTACACATAATCACTAAGAAACCCTAGCCGCAACACTTAATCATTCGAAAGAAAGAAATGGGCGACTCCTTTTCTTCTTCGTCTCGCTTCTAGAAATTGATAGATTCTTGTTCTCTTCATTTCGATATTTTCTCTGTTAGTCTCTACTGCCATCTAAGGAGGCTTCTAGTACTTTGCTTCTCCATTATTGTTAACATCCCACCCCTCTATGTCCGATTTGCTTCTGAGATTGCTAGATCCATCATCATTTGCTATGAATTGAACCGTCTTGTTATAAAGCTTGCTGCTTTCTCCCTTCTCCCACATAGATAAGTGATAAGTTTGACCATTGAGCTTGTTGATGTAGTGGAAATCTCCGATTATATGAATATTGAAATCTGACTGTTTTGTTCTATTTTAATCTAGGGGTTGCGACTGCTTAACCGGTGCCTTGTAGGAAGTGCGGTAGCTCCTGCCAAAATCAGGTAAATCAAAACTTGTATTATTATCATGTCTCTTATTATCCACTGTATTATAAATAACTAATTTTTGTTTACTTCCCTTGCAGGAGAAACTCTTGGTTTTGGTAATGGAATGGCCGCCTCTTGCATTGGTACTACTGGGGTTATTGGCTTCCCTCCCCAGAATTCTATTAGACCAGTGATTGTTATTGAATTGGAAAGTCCCTCCACGGGAAATATCAGAATTGAATTTCCCGCCCTGTAAGTATGATTCAACTCTTTCCTCATAATTATCTAGATCTTGGTTAGCAGAATTGAGAATTTGAGATGATGATTTTTTCTTAATAGCTTTCCGATTCAGAATTTGAAAATCTGCTTCTATGAGTTTCCATGTCTAAATGATTTCAGTTTCATTTTTGGAGTGCAACCTAGCATCCTTTCCTTCCATATATGAAATATGACTGTTGTTAACATTATGCTTGCTTTGTTGAACTCTTTTGATTTGATTTTGTATCTTTGTTGGAAATGTTGGATACTGGTTTTGATATTCTACATTGGAATTTTTTGGCTAATATTGAGCTTGCATTTTGCAATGAACCATATATATCTTGAGTAATTACAATCGAAGAATAAATTCTCTATTGTTTCATTTCTATTTTGCATAAGAGACATTTGATTTCCCCGTTTTTACTCCATTTACTGCATCTATCCTTGGTTGGCAGTCTATTTAGCAAAGCAAAATAGGCACAATGTGCCATTTTTGGGCAATTTGCCCTTTTCCAAATAGTTTCATGCCAATCCATTTCTGCTTCAGAACCTTTGATGTATTCCCATGTATTTTTAAAAGAGAATATTCCTTTGGTTGAAATTTTCCCTTTCCAGCAATCTTTGAAAATACTTGAATCAATTTCAATGCTTTCAATATCTTTTTTGAATATAAAAGTTGTTGGATGAAGATTTATATTCCATCTGTAATTTTGAATGATGCTATCAACTTTTAAATTAGTTCCCTCAAATTGCAATAAGTTGAACCATCCTAATAAGCTTACTAAAGATTTGCCTTTGATCCATGGATCAAACCAAAGGCTAGTATTTTTCTCATCTTTGAAATTCCTTTCAAGTAATTTGATACCAATGCTTCTGCTCTTTAAAATGCTTTTCCAAGAGTGAGAACTATGATTTTCAATTGGCATAATCCAGAAATTTTTATTTTTGACATACTTATTTTTCATCCATTTTGACCATAATGAATTGCCCTCCACAAACCTCCAAAACAGCTTGAGATTACAAGCTTCATTTAAATCCTTAATGTTTCTTAATACCAATCCACCTGCCCTTTTTGGTTTACAAACTATGTCCCAAGAAACTTTATGTATTTTCCCTCTCCAAATGAAGTTAGCACACATTTTTTCTATTTTGTGTATAGCTGATTCTGGAATGTTTTGAGTCTGAATCCAATACATTATGATAGCCGTGATGACAGTGTGTGTGAGTTCGAGTCTTCCAGCAATGGACAATAATTTGCTAGACCAGCTTTCTAATTTTCCTTGAATGATGTCAAATAACCTTGAGCAATCTTTGTCAGTAATCTGTTTTATACTAAGAGGAAGACCCAAGTGTTTAACATGCAAATGTCCTTCTTGAATTTTTAAAATCTGAAGAATTTTCCCCTTTTTGACATAGATATTGCTAAAATAAGCTTTACTCTTACTTTCATTAATTTGCAGACCTGCATAATCATTTAAGTATTTAAAAGTTTTTGCAATAAATAATAGCAAATCATCAGCATATAATAAATGGGTAATACTAGGCTTATTTCTATTTACTGGTCTAAGATTACCTTTAATTTGCTCTAATTCCATTTGCAAAGATAAAAATTCCATAGCAATTGTAAACAAATAATAGGAGAGAGGATCACCTTGTCTAATTCCCTTATTACTTTTAATAAACTCACAAGTTGATCCATTAATTAAGATAGAAAAAGAGGCAGTGTCAATGCATTCTTTAACTAAATTGCAAAATTTCTCATGAAAACCCATTTGTCTCATCATATGAATAATAAAATATCTATTGATCTTATAAAATGCTTTATGTATATCAATTTTAATGCAAACTTTATTTTTACAACCCTTGTTAAAATTTCTGATCACTTCATGAGCCAAAAGAGTATTTTCAACAATAAATCTGCCTGGTATGAATGCACATTGATTTTCTGAAATCAAATATTTGAAACAAAATTAATTCTATTACTCAAGATATTAGCTATAAGTTTATAAATAAAATTACAACAAGCAATAGGCATGTAATCCCCTAATCCAATAGGAGTTTTAACCTTTGGGATTAAGGTGATAAAAGTGTGATTCAAACTTTTCAGCAGCTTACCAGTTGAAAAAAATTCATTAACCGCTTCATCTATCTTTATTTTAATATCCTCCCAATGTGTTTTAAAAATTTTTGCACCAAACCCATCAGGGCCTGGACTTTTATCTATATTAGATCCAAAAACAATTTTTTTTATATCATCCAAAACTACAGGGGCTAAGAGAATTTCTTTACTATTTTCATTAAGCAAAATTTTTATTTCAATACTTGGGAAATCCCTTTTATACGAATCAGTATTGTAAAGATCAGAAAAGTATGTTATAGCATTATGCTCTATTTCCGAGACATCATTTGAAACAGCCCCAATTTTATCTAGCAGTTTTTCTATATCATTGATATTTTTCCTGTTAGACATCTTAGCATAGAAAAACTTGCTAGATTCATCCCCATTAGTAAGCCAGTCTATCTTGGCTTTCTATCTCATGTTGATTGCTTGCACATGTAAACATTTACTTAATTTATCTCGATTTTGCAAAAGTTGATTAACAAGAGATTTATCTAAGCTATCAAAATCAATAATGTTTTGGAGAGACTCACACTCTTTTCGAATATGTTTAATATCTTCTCTGTTTCTATATTTATTCCATATTTTCTAATTTTCTTTTGTATTCTTTAAAATGTTACTAAAATTGTACTGGGTAGAGCCTTGATTAGAAGATACTGTACTGTTTTTGACTGTTTCCGTATAATTTTTTTCAAAAGTCCACCCATTAACAAATCTGAATGGGATGTTTTTCCTAGAATTATTTTTCCTTGAAAGAATAATTTGAATTGGGATATAATCACTAGTAGCTTGGGGAAGAGTTATACATTGGAAATCAGAAAAATAGTTTCAAAATTTTGGTTAATTAAAACCCTGTCTAGTTTACAATGAATATCTCTAAATTCTCCAGATTTCCAAGTATATTTATTACCCATTAAAATGGGTTCAATTAGGCCTGTTTTTAGAAAGAAATTGTTAAGAAATTCCAATTTTCTAAAGGAAATTGGAATTCCTCCCCTCTTTTCAAAAGAATGTAGAACAATATTGAAATCCCCCATTATAATCCAAGGCTTTCTCATGTTTTTATTTAAATTTTCAAGATTATTCCAAAGCAAAGTTCTTTCTTTTTCACTATTTGAAGCATAAGCAAAAGTAATTTCTAATTGTAAACCACCTTTATTTATGAATTTACAGTGAATAAATTGCAAATTTAAGAAATGATGACTTAAACTCCAAATTTTTGGATCCCACATAACCACAACCTACCATTACCCCCCATAATATTGTTATTAACCATACCCCAAGCTTTAAATCTGCTAACATGAATATTTTCAATTTTTATATCATTAAGTTTATGCTCAAGAATACTAATAATATTAGGCCTATTTGTAAGAATTAAATTAGATAAATCTAATTCTTTCAGGAGAGTTTAACCCTCTAACATTCCAAGCAATTATTGACATTATATATCAAAGACTAATAAAAATAAAATAATATAAGGATATGATAAGGATATCACAGTTGTTATATAGAGAGACTGGGGTTAAACTCCTCCAGATTCTCTTTGTACCTCCACTCTTCCAAATACTCAGAACTTCTGAGTCCTTTTCTTTTAAGAGATTTTCTGTCTTTTACTTTAAGATGATCAAACCATTTTGGATTTTTCATAATGTATTTTTCTTGAAACTCATCTTGCTCCTGATTATCCTCGTTGCTTTGAGATAATATTTCATGCATATTTTTTGTTCAGCTCCTTTTCCTTTCTTTTCTTTTTTTCTTTGCTGGAGAAAAGGATTTTGGTACAAGTTTTATAGCTTTTTGAACAAGATCCTCTGAGAAAATTTGCTAAGAAAGATTTAATCCAGTAATATGATTGTTGAGTTCTTTTGTAACAACTACATTTGCATTTGCTTCATGTGTATTTGTGCTTACTTCCATATTTTCATCATTTATCTCAGTATCTTCTCCAAGAGGGAAGTGCTTTGATTGAGCACCAGGAACCTTTTGAGGTTGTTGCATTGTTAATGTTGTTTCATTGTCATTCTGTTGCACTTGATTCATATTCTCAACTGTATTCTCCAGCATATCAAAATCTGATACAGCCTGCTTTTGGGTATTTTCCAGTTTCTCGACTACTTCAAGATTTTCACACCTATATTGAAGTCTTTTGCACTTTCCTTGTTTCTCATATTTTCAAAAAATTTAATTTTCCCTGAAAAAGAGTTGATCTATGATTCAGTAGTATTTTCCTCATTTTGCCCAGCATTTTGATTAAAATTCAAAACTACATTATTGTTTGTTTCTTGATTTTGCACCAAGACTTAATCGTTTTCTTTATCACCCAAGATATCCTTCGATTTTTCTTTCCGAACCTTCTTTGTTGAGCAGATTTCAGTAGAATTCCCGATGCATGCACATATCATACATTTTGGTGGAATCCACTCATATTCATTTTTTTGAACAATTTTTTCACCATCATACATTGTAATATAAGCTTCATCAGGAAGTTATGCATTTGCTTTTATTTCAACAAGAATTCTTGCATAGCTTAATCTTGTTTCTTTCGCCATTGGTTCGTCTAATTTTAGAGGAACACCCACAACACTTGCAATAGCCCCAAATACCTCTCTGTCCCACACTTTTAGACTTAATTCTGGAAGGCGAATCAATATAGGAATAGTGGTTAACAAATCTCTGTCAAATGTTATTTTATTACTCTATTTTTTCAAGATAATCTACTTTCCATTAATAAAGTATGGCCCTCCATTAATTGTTTTTTCACAATCACTTTCAATAGCAAACCTAATTACAAAAAAACCATTATTTCTTGCGAAAATTTCAAAGTTACCGACAGGATTCCATGTCCTTTGCACAAATGCTTTAAAATGATGATAAAAAGGCCTATTTCCAAAGGCATAAGCTATCACCGAACAACTCCACTTGGAATCCATTCTCCTGCTAACTCCCTCCATCATTATGACCATTTTCTTGTTGTTAATGGTTATAGGTGCTTGATACTCCAGATCAAAATTATGGTTGAAGCTTCCATTTCTGATCATTTCTGCCTAAGAAGACACTCTATGTGGGAAAGATCCATTACTATTCTGAATAGGATTCTGATTTGCTGCTGCACCATTTGATTCCTGAACATTTTGAATTATGACTGCAAATCTGAATGTATTCTGAGATCTCTGTTTCAAATTGTAATTGTAATTGTTGTTTCTTGAATTTCTTGCATCTCTGAATCCATTGTAGTTGATCTGATTTTGTTTCTTGGTGAAATTTTGGGCAAGATTTGATTGGTAATAGATCTTCAACCTATTCTGGCAGTTCCTAACAGTTTGTAACCCCTCATTGTCGATTTCAGGTGGCACCTCCTTTGGGTTTGAAGAAGAAGGGATGAGTGGAGGAGGTTCGGGGTTGATAGAAAAGTTGACCTTTAATTTCTGACTAGAGCTGTCTGCCATTGCTAATATTTTTACTACACAGAAGTATTCAAAGTCAAAATATTAAAATATTGAAAAACAGGAGAACAAAATACATGCAATATCAACTATACATGGTAACATCTGTATATTTACTGCTGCAATCATATTATAATACACTAGAAATTATGTTACGTGTATGGAAATAAAGTGTACTTCAAATTATAATACATAATTCCCAGTTCCTCTTGAGATTTTCAAATGCACAAATATTTATTTAAGGAACATACATAAGCAATTTGCATTTATTTACCTTAGTTTAGGAAATTCAACTCAACCAAGCATTGTTTTTAGTAAAATATGAATAATAATTTCTTTGTATATTTTTGTTATGGTACATAGTCTGTTTTTATAGCTAAAGCACTACACCAAAAAGCTGTTTTTGCCACTCCTCCTTCCGCCTTATTAGATGCGGCTTAAAGCCGTATCAAATTTGATACGGCATTTAGCTGTATCTACTGTATTCGACACGGCTAAACCCGTATCAAATTTGATACGGGTTTAAGCCGCATCTAGTTTCATGCCTATTTCTGGCGCAAACTTTTCCACCCAATACGCACATCTTCCCACCAAATAATTCGATTTCCCCCCTATTTAGATACGGTTCTTAGCCGTATCAAATTTGATACGTGTTTTAGCCGTATCTAATTCGTGCTAATTTTTGGTGTGAACTTTTTACTGCCACAACACGCCCCAGATCTACTTCGTTTTGTTCTGCTAATTTTTGGTGCGAATTATTTTCCCCAAATTATTTCGTTCCTGCTAATTCTTAAATTATCTTCTCTCATTTCCCATGTTTGAATTCACATCGCTTTGCATTTCAGGTAATTTCCGATCCTTATTTACAAAGTTTTTGATTTTAGAATCTTCTTAGCGATAGGTTAATGGTTGGAGATGATTACCATTTGGCTCTAGAATTTTAATTTTGGTGGGATGAGTTTAATATGTTCATCACCCGCCTACTTCATAATACTGGTGGGATGAGTTTAATATGTTTAGTGGTCTATACATTTAATACTAAAGAGATGAGATATTCCTTATGGAAATATATTAAGATGCAAGATAAAAGTTCAAATCTTCCATGAATTATTCTTGGTGACTTTAATTCTATTTTATACGGTCATGAAAGGATAATAATGGCCTTAATAATAGTTCAGGAGATGAAGAAATCTTTGAGTGCATATCTGATTCTAATAAATTAACCAATTTACTCAAGAAATTTATTTATATGGAGAAGAAGTATGAGCTTTTCTATTCATAGTCAAATTGAAAGGGTTTCTAGTAATTCTCAATGGGATATCAAATTTTCTGAATTTGGAATTCATTTTGGGAATCAATCTCTTATTGACCACACTCCTATTTTAGTTAAAATTTCTACATAAGGATGTTTTTGATCAAGGTCATTGCCAAAATTTTAGTGGTAACCCCTTATATGTCCTACTCAAAAAAATTAAATCTACTACTTAAAGTATGGCAGAAGAATAAAGGAAATATCGATGCAAAATGTGATGTTCTAAGTTAGGAAGCTGATGAGTTATTGAGTAGTTAGTTAATAATCCACAAGATGATGTTATTGCTTAGCAATATAGTAATATTATGGATCAGTTCTAATCTACTTAGGAAAATTACTGTAGAAAATATTAGGAGAATGAAAATAAAATGCTTGACACAAGGCGATAGACCTAAATTATTTCACAATAAAATGGATTTCCCTAAGTCGTTGAGAAGGGGGAAATTCATTCTAGACCCAAATGGTAATCATTTACCAGCATCATAACTTATAGCTCAAGAGGCTATTCATTATTTACAAATTCATTCTAGACCCAAATGGATTCACTTCACCTTCTTAATTTTCAGAACCAACGATGTTCCTTTGTTGATTAACTTCAAGGGCTGAATATTTTCATGGTCTATGTTTCAGGTATAAATTTAATTGGCATCGTTTAGATACTCATGTTATTCATGCTTTTGGATGATATTATTATATTGGATTTTCATGTTACTCGATTCATGTTAAACATGTATGTTCATTATGTTGGAGTGATCTCTTCAAGTAGTTGACAAAAAATTACAAAATACTAAACACCTCCTCTTCTTTGTTTATCGAGGAAGCACAATATGCTAACGGAATGTGCACTATGTATGTGTATACTGGTACTGATATGTATCACTACATCCATTAGGTCTATGGCTCAATTTATACATCGGTTGGAAGCAGGAAAAAATTACAAGTATGGGTTAGTACGGATAGCTTACTTGTTTGAAAATTTTACATGAACCAATTTAACTAATATTACATAAACCATTTTAACTGTCTACGTTTTAATTTTAAAATTGTTAGTGGCACCTCATCTCTAAATATTATGATTTTATGCTCAATACAAAAATAGTAACGTAATATGAAAACCTATTTCCGATAATAACCATAGAAATAATATAAATCATAACGGCAATAACAATAATTTTGTAAGTGGTAGTGAAATGTTATGGTGTAGTGGTTGTGAAGGTAGTAATTGATGCAGAGGTTTGGGTTTGTGAAGTGAATTGTGGCAGTTGGTTGTTGTCTGGTCATGGGTAGTGGAGATGGTTGATGTTGCTGGTTATGATCAAGTAGTGAGGTGATAGGAATTTGGTAGGAGGAGGAAGATAGGGTGGATGGAAGTGCTGTAGTGGTTTGAGTGAGTGTGATGATGTGCAGGTGGTTGCAGAAGTTGTATGTGACAGTTCGATGTTTGGCAATGGTTTGGCGGTGGTTGTATGTGATAGGTTAATGGTTGGAGATGAGGGAGGTGCTTCTGTTGAAGAAGTAGGTGATGACTGTTTGGACAAGGTAGCTGGTGATGTGCAACGAGGTGGTTTGGATTGGAGATGGTTCTGGTGCAGGTTTTGGGTTGTGGATGTCAGAGAGGTAGGGTTTGGAGACAATTGGGAGGTGTAGTTGTGAAGGATGAAGTTTGTAACAGCAGGTTGGGTTAGAGGCAGTGCATAGGAATACTGGTGGTGACCGATGTGTATGTGATGATGGAATGACTGGTATGAAGGGGAAGTTGCTGTGTGGTTGATGGAACAAAAATTGTGCAATTCAGGCAGTAAGGTGGGGATCCAGTGACGGTCTGGAGGCAATGAGTGTGTATGATGGATTTAAATCGATTTACTGTTTTTGTTTTTGATTCCTCTTAGAAACCCGTGTAGGTAGGGCAAATTTCGGTATACAAATAGAATTAGTCTTTCATAATATATAGCGATAAGTTAAGTTTTGTAATATAAACTGATATTGAAAAACATATGACAATTACTACATACGGCAGGTAGAATAATCTACTTAAGTGTTAAATGTTCATTAATATTGAAGATAATTTTACTATACTTACGAGGATTAACTTATGAAAATAAATTTATATCTTGATATATGAAAATGAATCTCTGAAACTATACAGATTATTACATTTATATCTTTGATTGTATTGTTTGTATTGAGTATTAACACAACATACTTTTAAATGTAATACTAAAAGACAAAAAAAATTGCATCATTGGCATTGGGTTTGATATCCAAATATCATTTACTAATATATTTGGTATCGTTTATTTTCAAACAACAACTATTAATTAGCTTCCATACATGTACTATAATCAAGGGATTTAAAGTTTCGCATGTTGCGCTTAACCCATATATGCCAAATTAAAGTTTTCATAACAATATCCAATAATTTATTGAGTGATTTGTTGTTGTTGTGCCTGTTGAACTTCATTGAATATGTCGTGAATTTCCTTATTTCCCGTGTATGGTAACCCAAGCATTGTTCTGAATTTTTCCCATAACTGGTATGAGTAAGAACATCCAAAAAATAGATGTGTATTGATTTCCAATTCTTGTTTACATAAAACACAAATCGTGTCGGTTGAGTTGTTCCATTTGTATATTTTCTTTTGTTTGTAACTTATGGTCTTGCAAATTGGTCCTATAGAGACATTTTAGGTGCACATGTAGTAATCTAGACATGTTTGCACCATGTAATCCCATTGTTGATCTCCATGGCCTAATTCCATGCTGATTTGCATGTGAATTCTTCATTAATATTACGTTTTCAAGCCCAATAATCTACCTCCCTATTGTGGATTATTAGTATGTTGCAAATCTGTTGTAAATTTCATAGAGGTAAATAAGGGTTGTCTTTTCTCCAATAGCACTTTCTTACATATATAATGGGACAACAAATATTCTTCATTTATACCAAGGTAAAATTATATTCACGTCTCATGTTCTGTTATATATGATATAGGAGGGCAGTATGTCTTTTAGTATAGACAAACAATGGATAAACGAATCTGATCTAAGATCTACATACTATATAGACGGGGTGCAAAAGTTCATTAGTTTTGTTGCAGAAAACGGTGGTAAGAAAGGAGTGTATTTATGCCCTTGCACCCGGTGCAAAAATATGAAGATGATCAAATTAGATGACATTCATTTTCATTTGCTTAGATGGGGTATTATCCAATCATATACAGTGTGGTATTTTCATGGGGGAAAAAGGGCGGAGATGGAAAAACAGCAACCAGTTAGTCATGCCACAATTATTGACGAGTCTGAACATATTAGGATGGAAGATCTGGTCAATGATGTAGATAGATTTCATCATTTTCAACCTAAAAATCCATTGCCTGATCATGCTAATGTTGGAGAGCAGTCTACTGATTATCCAGATTGCAGGCCAATGAAAGTAAGAAGTATAAATCACTTTTTGGTTGCGTAAAAGAGCCACTTTATCCTTCATGTTCAAAAGGGATTACGAAGCTGTATGCCATTGTGAAAATGAATAGCTTGAAGACCCAATACGGCTTTTCAGATAATGGTGTGACTGCACTCCTCGAACTAATAAAGGAGTTACTTCCAGAAGTACTCCGACGTGAAGAAGATCATTGAAGAAGTTGGGATGAATTACAAAACTTATGATGCATGCATCAATGATTGCATATTGTACTGGAAAGATGGTGCGAACAAAGTTTCTTGTACAAATTGCAATGAACCAAGATATATGACATCATTCAATGAAGAGAGAAAATCCACTAAAGTACCTCAGAAGACATTAAGACATTTTCCTTTAATTTCTAGATTGAAGAGACTGTATACTGTACCATGGATAGCAGATGCGATGACCTGGCATGGTCGTGCCAAGTCTGATCCAACCATAATGCGTCATCCATGTGACACTTCTCAATGGAAAGGCGCAGATACTTTTGCTGCCGAGCCACGAAATGTCACACTTGGAATAGCAACAGATGGTTTCTGTCCACATGCTTTTCTCTCTAACCCTTACAGTTGTTGGCCAGTAATTGTAGTACCATATAATCTTCCTCCGTCTATGTGCATGAAAAAGGAGTTCTCAATGTTAACATTGTTGATTTCTAGGCCAAAACAACCAGGGAAGGATATTGATATTTATTTACAGCCGTTGATAGACGAGTTAAAGCAGTTATGGGAAGGAGTCGTTACATTTGACTCGTTAAATAAATCTAAGTTCACGATGAGAGCTAGAGTGTTGTGGGCAATCCATGATCACCCTGCTTTTGGGACGTTATCGGGATGTATAACTCACGGTTACTTTGCATGTCCTGTTTGTGGGGAAAACACTTGTTCTTATCATCTTCCTGAAATTAAGAAGATGTGTTACATGGGACATCGAATGTTTCTTCCTAACGAACACAAGTTTCGATACGATAAGGCAAATTTCAACAACGAACAAGAACTTCGTCGTCCTAAATGGCCATTCACTGGTTTTCAAGTTGAAAAGAAAGTAGCGAATATCAAAATGAAAGTTGGTAAACAAAAAGAAGAAATTGGTCGAAAACGGAAAAAGTCAACCAATGAAGAAGTTGACAATGTTTCTGGATGGTATATGAGGTCTATCTTTTTTGATTTACCATATTGGAAAGCATATTGATCCGACATAATATTGATGTTATGCATACGGAGAAGAATGTCACGGAGCATCTCATCAGCACCATTATGGACCATAAAGATAAGTCAAAAGATGGCATCAATGCACGTAAGGATTTGAAAATCATTGGTATAAAACAAAAGTTGTGGGTGATGGAAGATCCTGAAAAAAATAAAATAATCATACCAAAGGCAACTTTCACTTTGAGCAAAGAAGAAAAGATACGGTTTTGCACTGTTTTGAAAAATTTGAAAGTGCCTAACAAATTCTCTTCTAACTTCCACAACAATGTGAGCATCAATCCTCCTGAACTAAGAAATATGAAATCACATGATTACCATGTCATAATGCAACATTTGCTTCCGGTATTGCTTCAACATTCTTATCCACAACATAAGGATCTACGAACTGCTGTTCATCGTATTAGTTTATTCTTTAACATTTTGTGTTCAAAGGTGATCAGTAGGGAACATCTTTTAAAAGCAAAGGCTAGCTTAGTAGAAGCAATGTGTGTTTTTGAAAAACATTTTCCACCTGCATTTTTTGATATCAGTGTCCACCTTATGGTTCATTTAGCCGATGAAGCGTTGATTTGTGGACCTGTCAAATATAGATGGATGTATCCCTTTGAATGGTAAATTTCTAATTTCAGTTATGTACATCATTATTTGATATAAATAGCTACCGTCTATAGTATATAATTGATCACATTCATAGGTTGATGAAAACATGTTGCACCAAGTTCCAGCCTTATAAAATCTTTAGCATGTTGCACCAAATTTGTTTACTTGGATCTGATTTTCGAACAGTATTTTGCACATTTTTGGGATGCACGAGTCTCTTTTAGAGCCTCAGTGTTTGATGTATAATCTACATTTATCAGTTTGACATCTTATTTTTTGAGTATGTATAGTAAAAGACTTTTTATATGCAGTACAGTGTGCTTTAAATATGGAATCATAAAGTTTGCACCCTTTCACTTGTACCCTTTCACTTGTACTTTAGTATAAAATAATTTTGCTCGACAGTACGTGTCACGATTATTTTACAAGCTGATAACGAGAACATCCATAATTTTTAAATTCATAGCCTAATTTGGAAATACCCTAGAGTATGTTTAAGTAAATAGGTGGTCTGAATAAAGTATAGCCTAAACTAGTATATGCACTCGTGGAGGAACGTCATCCTTCTGTGTAACGACCCCAGATTTTATATATATTTAAATTGATAATTAAATTAATTTTTGAATAAAAATTGTGGAATTAACTGATAAATTGTTTGAGTTTCCCCGAAACCAAATAAATTATATATTAAATCATTTAAAAATTTAAATATTGTATATATATGTATATATGTGAATATATATGTATATGGGCATATATGAGTAAAATTGAATATATATGTATATATTTGATTTGAATTTAAATCTTAAATAAATGGGTTAGAAATAAATGGTTTAATAATAAATGATAATAATAAATATTAGAATTGATGGTTAATAATGGTTTGAATTTATAAAATAAATATAAGACAATTAATATAGAAGTAAAATTAACAATAATAATTTAAATTAGAAATAAAAAAATGAAGTAACACTTAAATGAAATCTAACAACAAAGCTTTATTTATAAAGTAACATTATAAAGACAAGTTAAAAAAAACAAAACAAAAGAAAATTTAAATAAAATAGAAGCCACCAGATTCTTGCTTATGCAATGTACAAGATAAAGATAAAGCAAATAAAATAAGGTAATAAATGCAGCCTCCAATTGAAGAAAATATCCTTGGTTTTGTTTTGTACAACAAATTATATCACCCTGTATACTTCATTTCAGCCTCAACAATATCACTTCTCGTTCCACTCTTCGTTCACCAGTATAAACTGAAGTAAATAATATCATCTTAAAACTTCAACAAAATTCAACTTAAAACAAACAATACACTTCAACTCAAATCAGAGATCAAGTGAAGAACTTCCATTTGCAAAATTTCAAAAGCCTGTTTCATCAAAGGAAGAACTCTGTTCTTCTTCTCTGGAAATCAAAGTGAGTAACACTTTTTAAAACTTAAATATAAATCTGTTGCTTGATCAATGTCTAAAATTTGTATGTTTATATGTATATATATCTATGCGTTTCTGTGTATATATATGGATGATTGGATGTTTGTGTATGATTGTTTTCATCTGAGATTTCTCTGTTTTCCTTTCCAAGCATCGGTTTTGTTTAAAATCCCAAATCTCTTGATATAGTTTTAGTTAGGGTTTAAGAGATAAACAAAAACTGTTTGTTTAATCCTTGATTTAGATTAAAAACTTGATTCAAGTTAAAATGCATTTAAAATTTATTTGGGAATCAAAATGAAGAGGAAAGTTTGAATTTGTGAAAATTTCAAATATGAAATTAAATTTAACAATCCAGTAACATAAACTGAAACCTTGAACTAATTCATGATTTTTAAAAGCTAAATAATAATTTTTAGTTTAAAGATGAGGGAGCATTTCTGGCTTGACCAGAAATGATGTTTTTGGGGAATTCTGGTGATCCCTGTGGTCGAAGAGGCCATGGTTGTTTCAGGAGGTATAGGAGTAAGCAGTGGGGCCAGGAAAAATGGTAGAAGGATGGTCTGTGACCGGAGGTGACGGTGGTGGCTCGTTTTGGTTGCTAAACCTAGTTTCGACTAGGTCAGGTTGTTTCGTTTGGCACGGCACCTATGGTGCATCGAGTTCGTCTGAACACTGGGATATTGAAGTCTGGATGATGGCGAATGTTTTGGCTGGAGGTGCTGAGTTCTGGTGATCGGAGGAGTTGGTCGTGGTGATTTCCAGGTTTTGTTTTCTGGTACCTGTATCGAGCTTGAATGCTCGATTTTGTTTTAATGATTTCATCATCGATCTGATGATCGGAATAGGACTGAGGGAAGATCGCCGATGTGGGAGGGTGGTCAACGTTGGTCGGAGAAGGCTAGAGCCACAGTGCATGTGCACCGTGCACTTTCTGATTTCTGTTGAAATCTAGAAGCAGTGTAGAGGGAGACTCGAGTTTTTCTCGAGTATTCATCATGTTTTACTCGGAGTGGTTTAAGTTTGGACTCGAAGCAAATTTTGGTTTGCTCGGGTAGTTCGCTTTTGTTACAGGTTTTTAATAAAAACCTGTCTGTTTGATTTTTAAAACAGAATTTGATATTTAAACCCAGATTTTAAATAAAATTTAAAATCAGAAATTGAAAGATGGATACAAATTAGTTTTTGTATCCTAGTTTGAAATTTAAGGACGTTATATAAAATTTAAATATTTAAACAACTTGATGGGTATAAAGTATAATTAAAATATTTTGAATTCAAAAGAATGGTTAAAAGCTCATATAAATTTCTTTATATATGATAAATGTTCTTGAACATTTGTTCTAAAAAGGGTTTAACTTGATTTAAATTTGTTAAAGTTAATTTGTTTTCATTTTTAATCTTAAATTAAAAATGAAATTTATAGAAAATTTGAAAGTAAATTGTTTTTAAATACCTTGTTAATGATAATTTGATCATTAATAAGAAAAATATTTTTATCTTTAAATAAATGAAGATTTAATGATTTGTAATTATTAAATTAATTAAAATGGATAATTAATGATTTGGATTTTTTAATTTAATAATTGAAATCAATTGATTAAGGTTTGAGATAATTGATTGAGGATAAATAAATTGGTAATTAAAGATCATTTATTAAGTAAGATTTGAAATTTTAGTTAATGATTAGTAATTAATTAATCAATTAATTGGGGATTAATTAAGTTACAGTTAACACTTAATTAAATAATTCTGATTAATTAATGAGTTATTAATAGTTAATCAAATTTAAAAATTAATAATGATTAATGTAAGTGATTACTTTAGAAAGGTAATTAAAGGATTTTATCAAGATCATTAACTAAGATTATTTAATAATTAATTAATGTGATGAATTTAGATTAATTAATTTAATAGTAATCATTTATGAAATTGTGTAAGTGTAATTACTCTATGGAATTAATGGCTTATTGTGATTAATTAAAAATAAGTGATTAAGAATAACTATTAATTAAGGAGTAATTAACTAGTTATTGTAATTAATTATTAATGTACCATGACTAGCCAATTCATTCATAGAAGTTAATCTGATTTAAATCAATCAGATAATTAAATTTATCCTACTCATGGATGTTTGGATTATATTAGTTATCGAATTGTTTGATATCCCAATCTATAATGCTTTGTGATATATTCTGATTTGTGTGTGACCTGTAGTTATTTATCTGGGATGACTGTAATTTATTATCTGTGATATATATCTATCTGTGATCTGTGTATGAAAGATAAGCGTTATAGTTTATACCACTTATCAAATATAATATTGTATTTGATCTGTGATGATTGAATGTTGTTGCACTATTGTGTAAAAACCCTGGACCACACCATATACACACAAATATGGATTTCACGTGGAAATCGGTTAAGTAACAGATGATCTAAATTTAATGTTTTTGAAATTGAAATTTTAATTTCAATTGATTTTTGAAATAGTTTTGGGTTAAATGATAAAAGCTTTCATATAAGAAATGAGTTTCCAATTTGAATTAATGGAATTTCAAGTTTGAATTGAAAAATGGTTTTCCAAGTTATGAGTGAATTCTTTTTGAAAGCTATGAATTTAATCTGTTTATTTTAACAGATTTAAAATGGTGATTTATTTAAACCATTCGAAATGAAATTGTTTTGAAAGCTATGAGTTAAATCTTGATTTAAAGATTTAATGAGTTAATCCAATTGAAATGGAAATCGATTTGGGAAATCTATGAATAGATCTTTGTGAAACTGGGTGAACTTTGTGAAGTGGATCTTTTTGTTTAAAAAGATTAAAATGGTAATGTGTTTATACCATTTGAAAGAGAAGTTTTAGATAATAAGTCGTGACTTAACTGAAATCCCAATATCCATATGTTTTTAAATATTACACTCACTATTCGGTTTAGCCGGGAGAGGACTTTGTGTCATATAACCCATTCCGAATAAGTGATACGTCGTATATGGATAGCAATTGAAGACCGGTGTTGAAAACCGGGTATTTGTGCAAATGATAGGATAACATATCGATTGTCTCTGCACTGGGTAGCGCCCGGTATAGAGATTCCCTAAGTGATGGGAAGTCCGATCGGGATTGTGAATACCCGGATTGCAAGGGCTTCTTTCGAAGTGCCTTCGGTTCTGTTCGAACCCGGAACAGACTTGTATGGTTGTATGTCTGACATTACACTTTGAGATATAAAGCTGATTTCTTTCAAATACATTCTGTTTGGTGGCGGAGATTTATTCTCTTAGCTTAACACCCTTCTCTGAGACGTACGAGCTCAGAGGTTATGTAGTTGAAGGTTATCAGTGATATACTCCCAATTTGGTAGTGTGGCATGCTGAGTGCTGATGTGTGTTGATCATTTGTTGATCAAAGCATGGCTTTGTGAAAAAGCATAGCTTTGTGGACGAGACCTCATCGAACCTCACAGACCTGGTCGAAACAGGAAAGATGCGGCAAGGTTACGAGGGTCGCTCCCTTTAGGGTATGTCATTTCCTTCTAGAAAAAGGTGATATTATGGTATGGAGCCCTGATATTTACCTATGTGGTTGCTCCAATCTCATTTTCTGTGTGGTCGTTGCTTTGTGATCGAGGGCCCTCGGATAAAGGTCCCAAAGGACCGGGGGTGGCATACTTGAGTAGTAGTTACCTAGTGTAAGAGGTAACCCGGCCTTGTGTTGGCAGAGATCCGGGTAGGTTCTTGGAACGTCCCTCAAGAGGCGTACCCATTGGCAGTAGAAAGTTCCTTAGTCTGACCATTTGTTGGAAAATCCAAAGAAACAATACGAGCCTTGTACGGTTTTAGTTGTATAACCTGCTATGGAATGTGGCGGTAACCTGCTATTGAACATAGTAGCTATAGTAGGCATAGTTCGAAATGTCTATGCTAGCTAAGATTAATATTATACTTTCAAAATGTTTTCCACTATGCACTAATAATAATAATCCAATGATTTTGCGTAGTAAGCATGTTTGACTACCATAAGAAGAAATCTCCTCCAATTCTGCGTTTGCATTGTGTGTGTGGTGGGAGGTCTTATGGTAGTTTCATTTTCCAAAAAGCATTGTGGATTTCAATGTTAAAAAAGATTCTTTTGTTGTTTGTTTAAAGATAAATTGTTTTCGTTGCTCACACCAGTCCCATGACTGACTCGAAGTTTATTGTTCCCTTCCTTAACTCTGGGTGCCCATAATTTTCCACACGGGCAGTCTAGAGTTGGGTTTTTCAGATAGTCAGGTTTAGTAGATTATTTGGAGCTAGTTTAGTTTTGGAGTTCACGCATGACTCACGTTGATTATCTTGGTGCAATGTGATGGTGGTTGGAGCTGATGTTGGAGTTATTGGTCTCATTCTCTTTGTCAGATGATTTGGAGTTATCACTTCTGTTATTTCTGCTGTATCATTATTTATCTCTGATATTCTTGTATCATATTGATATCATTGTTGTATATCATTTTGGATATTGTATTTATTGGAGTTGTATATGATATCATTCATTTCTTTCTTCCCATGTGTTGTTATACTTAATGGTGTTATAAGCTCCGGGGAGCCAGATTCGGCGTTTGAATCTACGACATTTGAGTATAAGTGAAGTACGAGTGCCGATTTTCGAAGGCCGAGTTTCAAGACTATCACATTTGGTATCAGAGCTAAGGTTGAACTTTAGCTATGGAGTATAACACATTAAGTAACTCATTAGAGAAAGGGTGAAGTATACCCTAGAATGAGTATCCCTAAGATATCCGTTCGTGTTCCTCAGTAAATTCTCTTACTGTCTACTGATAGTAAGTATGAGTGCAAGAAGAGGATGAGATATGAGATAGGAGAATACGACTATAAATGGTCAATACCCTGTAACAACAAGGAAACAGTCTTTTCTCTATCAATCTCTTTTGTTCAGCATCTCTTTTCAATTCTTTGATAGTTCCTGGTAGATCCAGGAAGGAGATTTGATATATTTGTATGGGATATAAACTCCAAATAAGTCAGAATTGTTTGTTTGGATGAATTGGTTGCATTGGTTGCTGTGGTTGATAGGTATACTTTAGTTTCTAAACTAAATCTTTTGAAATTGTATCCATATATCTATCTATTCTTTGGGTCCCAATATATTCTACGAATGGTTAGTTATCCCTTTGAACTAACTAATGCCACTGCATACTTCGTAGATCTGGATAACCCGAGTATCTTGTAAAAAATTAAAAAAGATTCGTTTTTGTATCTATTATTGATATTCTGATTTGGTAAGCCAAATGCAGAATAGATGCTCAGTTTGATTTGATGAAACATTCTTCATCTATCTTTGTGTCTCCCTGGCAAATTTCGAGGACGAAATTTCTTAAGGGGGGAAGGTTGTAACGACCCCGGATTTTATATATATTTAAATTGATAATTAAATTAATTTTTGAATAAAAATTGTGGAATTAACTGATAAATTGATTTGAGTTTCCCCGAAACCAAATAAATTATATATTAAATCATTTAAATATTGTATATATATGCATATATGTGAATATATATGTATACGGGCATATATGAGTAAAATTGAATAATATATATATATATTTGATTTGAATTTAAATCTTAAATAAATGGGTTAGAAATAAATGGTTTAATAATAAATGATAATAATAAATATTAGAATTGATGGTTAATAATGGTTTGAATTTATAAAATAAATATAAGACAATTAATATAGAAGTAAAATTAACAATAATAATTTAAATTAGAAATAAA
Organism: Allium fistulosum; assembly: GCA_030737815.1. Taxonomy (NCBI): domain Eukaryota; kingdom Viridiplantae; phylum Streptophyta; class Magnoliopsida; order Asparagales; family Amaryllidaceae; genus Allium; species Allium fistulosum. Next base: position 247,310,956 of record CM060902.1, read on the forward strand.
AAATGAAGTAACACTTAAATGAAATCTAACAACAAAGCTTTATTTATAAAGTAGCATTATAAAGACAAGTTAAAAAAAAGAAAAAAAAGAAAATTTAAATAAAATAGAAGCCACCAGATTCTTGCTTATGCAATGTACAAGATAAAGATAAAGCAAATAAAATAAGGTAATATGGTACAAGGTAATAAATGCAGCCTCCAATTGAAGAAAATATCCCTGGTTTTGTTTTGTACAACAAATTATATCACCATGTACACTTCATTTCAGCCTCAACAATATCACTTCTCGTTCCAGTCTTCGTTCACCATTATAAACTGAAGTAAATAATATCATCTTAAAACTTCAACAAAATTCAACTTAAAACAAACAATACAAATTCAACTCAAATCAGAGATCAAGTGAAGAACTTCCATTTGCAAAATTTCAAAAGCCTGTTTCATCAAAGGAAGAACTCTGTTCTTCTTCTCTGGAAATCAAAGTGAGTAACACTTTTTAAAACTTAAATATAAATCTGTTGCTTGATCAATGTCTGAAATTTGTATGTTTATATGTATATATATCTATGCGTTTCTGTGTATATATATGGATGATTGGATGTTTGTGTATGATTGTTTTCATCTGATATTTCTTTGTTTTCCTTTCCAAGCATCGGTTTTGTTTAAAATCCCAAATCTCTTGATATAGTTTTGGTTAGGGTTTAAGAGATAAACAAAAACTGTTTGTTTAATCCTTGATTTAGATTAAAAACTTGATTCAAGTTAAAATGCATTTAAATTTTATTTGGGAATCAAAATGAAGAGGAAAGTTTGAATTTGTGAAAATTTCAAATATGAAAATTTAACAATCCAGTAACATAAATTGAAACCCTGAACTAATTCATTATTTTTAAAAGCTAAATAATAATTTTTAGTTTAAAGATGAGGGAGCATTTATGGCTTGACCAGAAATGATGTTTTTGGGGAATTCTAGTGATCCCTGTGGTCGGAGAGGCCATGGTTGTTTCAGGAGGTATAGGAGTAAGCAGTGGGGCCAGGAAAAATGGTAGAAGGATGGTTTGTGACCGGAGGTGACGGTGGTGGCTCGTTTTGGTTGCTAAACCTAGTTTCGACTAGGTCAGGTTGTTTCGTTTGGCACGGCACCTATGGTGCATCGAGTTCGTCTGAACTCTGGGATATTGAAGTCTGGATGATGGCGAATGTTTTGGCCAGAGGTGTTGAGTTCTGGTGATCGGAGGAGTTGGTCGTGGTGATTTCCAGGTTTTGTTTTCTGGTACCTGTATCGAGCTTGAATGCTCGATTTTGTTTTAATGATTTCATCATCGATCTGATGATCGGAATAGGACTGAGGGAAGATCGCCGATGTGGGAGGGTGGTCAACGTTGGTCGGAGAAGGCTAGAGCCACAGTGCATGTGCACCGTGCACTTTCTGATTTCTGTTGAAATCTAGAAGCAGTGTAGAGGGAGACTCGAGTTTTTCTCGAGTATTCATCATGTTTTACTCGGAGTGGTTTAAGTTTGGACTCGAAGCAAATTTTGGTTTGCTCGGGTAGTTCGCTTTTGTTACAGGTTTTTAATAAAAACCTGTCTGTTTGATTTTTAAAACAGAATTTGATATTTAAACCCAGATTTTAAATAAAATTTAAAATCAGAAATTGAAAGATGGATACAAATTAGTTTTTGTATCCTAGTTTGAAATTTAAGGAAGTTATATAAAATTTAAATATTTAAACAACTTGAAGGGTATAAAGTATATTTAAAATATTTTGAATTCAAAAGAAATTTGGTTAAAAGCTCATATAAATTTCTTTATATATGATAAACGTTCTTGAACATTTGTTTTAAAAAGGGTTTAACTTGATTTAAATTTGTTAAAGTTAATTTGTTTTCATTTTTAATCTTAAATTAAAAATGAAATTTAGAGAAAATTTGAAAGTAAATTGTTTTTAAATACCTTGTTAATGATAATTTGATCATTAATAAGAAAAATATTTTTATCTTTAAATAAATGAAGATTTAATGATTTGTAATTATTAAATTAATTAAAATGGATAATTAATGATTTGGATTTATTAATTTATTAATTGAAATCAATTGATTAAGGTTTGAGATAATTGATTGAGGATAAATAAATTGGTAATTAAAGATCATTTATTAAGTAAGATTTGAAATTTTAGTTAATGATTAGTAATTAATCAATCAATTAATTGGGGATTAATTAAGTTACAGTTAACATTTAATTAAATAATTCGGATTAATTAATGAGTTATTAATGGTTAATCAAATTTAAAAATTAATAATGATTAATGTAAGTGATTACTTTAGAAAGGTAATTAAAGGATTTTATCAAGATCATTAACTAAGATTATTTAATAATTAATTAATGTGATGAATTTAGGTTAATTAATTTAATAGTAATCATTTATGAAATTGTGTAAGTGTAATTACTCTATGGAATTAATGGCTTATTGTGATTAATTAAAAATAAGTGATTAAGAATAACTATTAATTAAGGAGTAATTAATTAGTTATTGTAATTAATTATCAATGTACCATGACTAGCCAATTCATTCATAGAAGTTAATCTGATTTAAATCAATCAGATAATTAAATTTATCCTACTCATGGATGTTTGTTTGGATTATATTAGTTATCGAATTATTTGATATCCCAATCTATAATGCTTTGTGATATATTCTGATTTGTGTGTGACCTGTAGTTATTTATCTGGGATGACTGTAATTTATTATCTGTGATATATATCTATCTGTGATCTGTGTATGAAAGATAAGCGTTATAGTTTATACCACTTATCAAATATATTATTGTATTTGATCTATGATGATTGAATGTTGTTGCACTATTGTGTAAAAACCCTGGACCACACCATATACACACAAATATGGATTTCACGTGGAAATCGGTTAAGTAACAGATGATCTAAATTTAATGTTTTTGAAATTGAAATTTTAATTTCAATTTATTTTGGAAATAGTTTTGGGTTAAATGATAAAAGCTTTCATATAAGAAATGAGTTTCCAATTTGAATTAATGGAATTTCAAGTTTGAATTGAAAAATGGTTTTCCAAGTTATGAGTGAATTCTTTTTGAAAGCTATGAATTTAATCTGTTTATTTTAACAGATTTAAAATGGTGATTTATTTAAACCATTCGAAATGAAATTGTTTTGAAAGCTATGAGTTAAATCTTGATTTAAAGATTTAATGAGTTAATCCAATTGAAATGGAAATCGATTTGGGAAATCTATGAATAGATCTTTGTGAAACTGGGTGAACTTTGTGAAGTGGATCTTTTTGTTTAAAAAGATTAAAATGGTAATGTGTTTATACCATTTGAAAGAGAAGTTTTAGATAATAAGTCGTGACTTAACTGAAATCCCAATATCCATATGTTTTTAAATATTACACTCACTATTCGGTTTAGCCGGGAGAGGACTTTGTGTCATATAACCCATTCCGAATAAGTGATACGTCGTATATGGATAGCAATTGAAGACCGGTGTTGAAGACCGGGTATTTGTGCAAACGATAGGATAACATATCGATTGTCTCTGCACTGGGTAGCGCCCGGTATAGAGATTCCCTAAGTGATGGGAAGTCCGATCGGGATTGTGAATACCCGGATTGCAAGGGCTTCTTTCGAAGTGCCTTCGGTTCTGTTCGAACCCGGAACAGACTTGTATGGTTGTATCATGTATGTCTGACATTACACTTTGAGATATAAAGCTGATTTCTTTCAAATACATTTCTGTTTGGTGGCGGAGATTTATTCTCTTAGCTTAACACCCTTCATTGAGACGTACGAGCTCAGAGGTTATGTAGTTGAAGGTTATCAGTGATATACTCCCAATTTGGTAGTGTGGCATGCTGAGTGCTGCTGTGTGCTGATCATTTGTTGATCAAAGCATGGCTTTGTGAAAAAGCGTAGCTTTGTGGACGAGACCTCATCGATCCTCACAGACCGGAAATGGTCGAAACAGGAAAGATGCGGCAAGGTTATGAGGGTCGCTCCCTTTAGGGTATGTCATTTCCTTCTGGAAAAAGGTGATATTATGGTATGGAGCCCTGATATTTACCTATGTGGTTGCTCCAATCTCATTTTCTGTGTGGTTGTTGCTTTATGATCGAGGGCCCTCGGATAAAGGTCCCAAAGGGCCGGGCGGTGGCATACTCGAGTAGTAGTTACCTAGTGTAAGAGGTAACCCGGCCTTGTGTTGGCAGAGATCCGGGTAGGTTCTTGGAACGTCCCTCAAGAGGCGTACCCATTGGCAGTAGAAAGTTCCTTAGCCTGACCATTTGTTGGAAAATCCAAAGAAACAATACGAGCCTTGTACGGATTTAGTTGTATAACCTGCTATGGAATGTGGCGGTAACCTGCTATTGAACATAGTAGCTATAGTAGGCATAGTTCGAAATGTCTATGCTAGCTAAGATTAATATTATACTTTCGAAATGTTTTCCACTATGCACTAATAATAATAATCCAATGATTTTGCATAGTAAGCATGTTTGACTATCATAAGAAGAAATCTCCTCCAATTCTGCGTTTGCATTGTGTGTGTGGTGGGAGGTCTTATGGTAGTTTTATTTTCCAAAAAGCATTGCGGATTTCAATGTTAAAAAAAATTCTTTTGTTTTTTGTTTAAAGATAAATTGTTTTCGTTGCTCACACCAGTCCCATGACTGACTCGGAGTTTATTGTTCCCTTCCTAAACTCTGGGTGCCCATAATTTTCCACACGGGCAGTCTAGAGTTTGGTTTTTCAGATAGTCAGGTTTAGTAGATTATCTGGAGCTAGTTTAGTTTTGGAGTTCACGCATGACTGACGTTGATTATCTTGGTGCAATGTGATGGTGGTTCGAGCTGATGTTAGAGTTATTGGTCTCATTCTCTTTGTCAGATGATTTGGAGTTATCACTTCTGTTATTTCCACTGTATCATTATTTATCTCTGATATTCTTGTATCATATTGATATCATTGTTGTATATCGTTTTGGATATTGTATTTATTGGAGTTGTATATGATATCATTCATTTATTTCTTCCGCTGTGTTGTTATACTTAATGGTGTTATAAGCTCCGGGGAGCCGGATTCGGCGTTTGAATCTACGGCATTTGAGTACAAGTGAAGTACGGGTGCCGATTTTCGAAGGCCGAGTTTTAGGATTATCACATTCTGTTTGTGGAGTAATATTCCAAAGTTTGAAAGAATCATCCTATTCTCAAGTGGCGTAATTAATGAATTGCAACTTGTTCTTTGAAACAGATTTTGGACCATCTGGCTTCAACGTAATGAAAAAGGTAAATAGAATCCGACGATCTTTCTTTTTGTTGTTTTTTTATTGTTGCCCTGCACACATTTCATCGTTTACATGTATCATTTTCTGGAAGAAAAAAAACTAATTTTGACTTCGATTAAAAATGATAAAACTGGGCATACATGTTCACTTTGAAATAGGGATATAAACATGTCAAGCAGTACTTATTCGTAAATGAATTTTTTTGTCTACCAACATACTAATTAAAACAACCATCTTAATCGTACAATATTATTTTAGAAAACATAATTATCCTGATCTAGCATTCACAACAAGAAGTTAAATCTACCTAAAAATATACAGTAGTCTAAACAGAAAGAAACATAACACAAGAAAATCACAGTGTGAAATGGTGTTTAGAGCAGTCCTTACAGATGGAAAAGGTTAAAAAGAAAAGAGTACATGTCCCAGTTCCTGGTGTTTAGAGCAGTCCTTACTAATACAGTGACTTCTTTTCCATGAAATACCATTAATCTAATTCGAGTTCTAATGTTTCATCCTGTAAATAGGTGAGTTGTTTTGTATTGCATGTGAGCTCTTGGTTGCCTGTGAGCTCTTGACGGCAAGAACTTTGTACCCTTATACTTGGTACTTGTACCTGAACCATGTGTTTTGTTCGATTTCAGTTGCTAACCCTATTTTCTATCACAAATCTGGCTGCAGGTGATCTTCCTTATGACATGTGCACTGCTGAGTTGAGTTGCTGCACTGCTGCCTCACATTTGTATTATGTAATGTTATTAATTATTAAGTATGAAAAACTATAACGTACTTAGTGGTAGTGCTATGAGCTATGTAGTATCCGTATTATACTGCAATGTACAATGTAATGATATTGTTAAGTTATTACGCCTTGCAATGCGGATTATTGAATCCTTTGAATATGCACTGTCTATAATAGTATTTGCTTTGATGTCTCGGAATGATTATATATGCGGTATTGGATATGAACTACTGCTGTATGTCCATGGTATATGTGCAGTATCTGAGCAGGTAATTTATCCATTAGGTACGGCTAAAAGCCGTATCTAAATGACTAGTTAGACACGGCCATATGCCATATCTAGTTGACAAATAGCAGCAGTTCATTATTTAATTAGATACGGCTAAAAGCCGTATCTAATAGAAGACTTAGGCACGACTTTTAGCCATATCTAATTTGTAAATTAGATACGACTTCTAGCCTTATCTAATCTATCATTTAGATACGGCTAAGGGCCGTATCTAAATGCACGCAAGGATTTCGATATTGGTCGAAAACGGAAAAAGTCAACCAATGAAGAAGTTGACAATGTTTCTGGATGGTATAGGAGGTCTATCTTTTTTGATTTACCATATTGGAAAGCAAATTTGATCCGACATAATATTGATGTTATGCATACGGAGAAGAATGTCATGGAGCATTTCATTAGCACCATTATGGACCATAAAGGTAAGTCAAAAGATGGCATCAATGAATGCAAGGATTTGAAAATCATTGGTATAAAACAAAATTTGTGGGTGATGGAAGATCCTGAAACAAATAAAATAATCATACCAAAGGCAACTTTCACTTTGAGTAAAGAAGAAAAGATACGGTTTTAAACCGTTATGAAAAATTTGAAAGTGCCTAACAAATTCTCTTCTAACTTCCACAACAATGTGAGCATCAATCCTCCTGAACTAAGAAATATGAAGTCAAATGATTACCATGTCATAATGCAACATTTGCTTCCGGTATTGCTTCAACATTCTTATCCACAACATAAGGATCTACAAAATGTTATTCATCGTATTAGTTTATTCTTTAACATTTTGTGTTCAAAGGTGATCAATAGGGAACATCTTTTAAAAGCAAAGGCTAGCTTAGTAGAAGCAATGTGTGTTTTTGAAAAACATTTTCCACCTGCATTTTTTGATATCAGTGTCCACCTTATGGTTCATTTAGCCGATGAAGCGTTGATTTGTGGCCCTGTCAAATATAGATGGATGTATCCCTTTGAATGGTAAATTTCTAATTTCAGTTATGTACATCATTATTTGATATAAATAGCTACCGTCTACAGTATATAATTGATCACATTCATAGGTTGATGAAAACATATAAAGGATATGTGCGCAACAAAATTTGACCTTCATAGTAGGAGAAAGGTAATAAAGACTTTACAAGGTTGCGTATTTCTTTGTATTCAGTAAATAAAAGCAGGGAATTATGGCATGGTTGCTCCCAGAAATCGTACTTGCAACGACAATTGATAATAGCCACTACACTTATAGACATGGTCCATAGCCCCTTTTTTTCTATTTTAATCCATTCAGATCTCGACACTACCATATCTTTCTTCATTAGCAATCTTATTTATCACACATTAGCATTCTTATTTATCACACATTCTGGGTAACTCCAATAGGGTATGATCAGGTGTATGCTTTTGTAACTTTATTACTCTTCTAAGAACAGTGGTGGCTTTCTCTAAAAAAATGTTAGATGAATGAGGAGATAAATCAATTGACTCAGACGCGACAGTGTTCGCTACACTATATTACTTTAATGGATTGAGGTTAATAGTGAGATACTAGGTATTAGTTTATTACTTTGAATAATCTGTGCGGATATACTTGGAGTGACCCGTTTATGATGGGTAATTTCTTATAAGAAACCTTAAGTTCAGAATGTTCAAGTTCAATGTAGATGCTTAAATGGTGTTACGATTTTGATTTTTTTCCTACGTAGATAGTAAAGACAACATGGATGGTTAATAGCAAGAGTAGACATGATCCAACAGCTTATATAGGGTTGCTTGGAACAGCTTTGTAGTGCTTCAAGTCATAGAAGTAACTGGTAACTTCGATGACCTCAGTTTATGCAGTGACATCTTGTACACATGTACCATTCTGATTTGATTTCATGGATAAAATCTATTCTTGGTCCATTCATCTCGAAGAGCTGATGTAATGTAGCAATTGGTTCTTAAGATTTATTTAACCTTTTTTTATACTAAGAGAATATCATTGTAAATTTGATAACTTTTGTATTATAATTGTAATATTTTAGAGACTCTTATCATTGATGTTATGCATTTGAACGTGCTTGGAATGAGTGAGCTTCGTATAATAACCTAGTTTGGATCGAGGTTTGTACAGTGATCTCGTTTTGACCGAGCGTGCTTTGTGAACATACCACGTCATATTTGAACATGTTTTAAGAAAAGTAAATATATTCTCATAATGAATTTGAGGGTTGGAAAAAGTGGGATATAACTATTATTTTTAACTGAATAGGACATGGAAGGAGGAAAACAAAGGCAGAATAGAACCAGCCAACAAATCAAATCAAATCGATTCGTAAATACAATAAAACTAGTATGTAATTCATCCTTTGCACACGGTATGTTGTAGAAAAGTAGTGTTATAAATATTTTTGAAGAATAGTATTTATTATGTAATATATATTCAATTTGTCATGATAAATCAGTTATAAATCGAACTTACTATATTTCTATGTGGATAATTTTTTATAAGATTTATGTATTTTTTATTTGAATATAAATTAAATTATTTTTGTTGATAAAAATGAGTTACATACTAATTTTTTATTTTTTAGAATTCTACATTTTTATGCAAATAAATGAAAATAAGTATTCTTATTTAATTTTGAAACTGACACTTTTATAGAATTTTATAAATAAAAATTTATGTACATAGATTTTGAAATTGACTTAAGATTTTGATACATTTAACTAAAGGATAAATGATGTATAGATTGAATTTCAAATATCACTCGAGAATTGACGAAAATCCTTAAATGGAAGTGTAATGATATTGAATCAATATATTTTTATGCATTTAAAGTTCTTCCACCACATATTTATCAAAAATAAATATATGATACTAACATAGTGATGAATAAAATATTTATCTAACTATTAAAGGAAATATTAATTGAAAATAAGACCTGAAATGTTACAAATCACATTGTCGTTTTAATTATGCAAAAAATGACTTTTAATCCATTGTTTCATAGCTTAGTAATTTTAATTTCTAATAAAAAGCTTTAATTTTTTTTTAACATTTACCTTTAAAAGATGATAAAATAAAGTAGAAAAATATTTCCAATCAAAGTATGGTATGATTTTGTCACAAAAATAAATTTTATTGATGGCAAAAAATGCACTTAACATATAAATTTTGCAAAGTACAAAATGTTATGCTTGCAATGATATACCAATTTTAGAAAGAAAGAATTGTGTATATATTTGTTTGTAATGAAATACCAACTTCAAAAAGAAAGAATTGTGTTAATATTTATCTATTTTAAAATACTAAATTTAGGAACAACGAAATTTTATGAACTTGAATATAGAATAATATATGAGAATCAATGATAATTTTTTATATAATTGAAAATTTATATCATACGGACTTGAATGAAAAAATAGTTTTACCATTTTATCAATAGGAATGTGATATACACATTGAATTGCCATTTTGTATGATTTATCATATCAATTAATTAATAATTATTTTTAATTGGATTTATTTAAAAAAGATTTAAATTTAGGATCGCTTAATAAATTTAAATATATGAACTTGAATGTGCAACAATATAAAAAAAATTAGAAGAAATCCGTAAATAATTGTAAAATTTATTAAGTGTTTGCATTAAATGTAAAATGATATGGGAGAAAATTAGTAAAACATTGTAATTTTATACAATTGTGAAATTTTAAAATCATATGAACTTGAATGAAAAATTAGTTTTACCATCTTTGTCAATATTATAAATATAATACACACATTGAAGTGCCATTTTTAAAAGAATTTATCAAACCGACCGTAGGGAGGTTTGCCTACTTCTACTAGGCAAAATCAATTTTCCTGAAGCCAAAAAAACATGCACAGTGTTTCGCCGCGATTCATCAAAACAACCTTTCCTCCGCGATTTATGAATAGAAGCTTTCTTCCGTCTCCATCCCCTCGTATTTCTGCGCAATTTCCTCGTCTCTTTTCTGCTTTCCAACTACTCTTTGAAATCAAAACTCCCTATCTTTTATTTTGTTTCTTCGGTGTTCTCTTGTATATTCTTCTCCTCCCGTTTTGCCTTCTTCTTCTAACTTTATAATCACCGCATCCCTACATACCCGCCTCCAAAGTCGACAACACTAATTTCACGCTAATTTCATGCTAGTTCTCAGTGAACCAAACCCTAATTTTGCAACTATTAGTACGTCGCCCTTGCTTTCTTATCTTCGATCATCAATAGCAATTGTACAGATTTCCATGGCCAAACCACCGTCTCGTTTTCTGATGTTTTAGGTATGTTCTTTAAATCTGTTGCTTCTTCTGTCGTTGCATGTTAAATCGGCCTCAACTTTCCAGATCACTTGTGTCATTATGTATTTGATTGATTTCTATTTTGGTCGACAATGAAGGCTATTTCAGGTTTGGATTTTAATTTTTTAAATCTGGTAATTTCAATCGGTAGTAATTTTGATTTCAAATTTGGTGGTTGCTGAATTTGGATGAAGGGAATTAGCTGTAATTCTTAATTGATTTAGAGTTCTATATTGACACAGAATGAGTAACTATTTTTCGGTTTGGGAAGAAGGAAAATAGATGTAAGAGTAGATTTGAAATTACGTGTTATTGAAGCATACTTATACACATTAACAGTAGTTTTTTCCCAACTTGTGAACTCATTCAATTAAAAGTTAAGATTTTTAGTATTTATTTTGAATTTTAGTTAGGCTGAAAATTGATTTCATGGTTTGAATTCCACAACATCGGCCTGATTGCTAAATTTAATGATACATAAGTTTTTCTTAATGGTTAATGTGTTTTACTCAAAACGATTGATCATAGATAATTTAATTTAAACTTTTATGTGTGTATAATTTTAATCAAATATTTTTTATAAACAAAAGTTTTGATTTCATGCTACCATTCGTTCTCTACTTATATGGTAGCTTATTCATGGGAATTGTTTAAGGGAAAATAAATTAGATAAAAGTGTTTCTTTTCTTTTTTGAAAATTAGAAATAGTTCATGGTATCAACTACGAGACTTCTGATCATATTGCCCAAAAAAAATATCACTACAATGGTTAATGGCAACAGAGGGAACTATTATAGACATTACTGGTTAATTTTAGTCATGTATGACTTTTTATTCGGAGACAGGTCAGTTGTGTTTTTGTTGATTGGATTATAATTTTTAACAAATGTTTAAAATCGTAATGCAGTTGTGTTTTTGTTGAATATGTAATTTATGATGTAGGTGTGTATATCATATACTCATCTGAAATTTGGACTTTAAAAATATGCAAAGTTTTCTCGAAGTGTCATATCTAACCACTGAAGTTAGTAAATGTGCATGTGAAACTAAAGAGCTAACTTATATCAAACACGTCATCTGGATTATCAGTACGCAAAAATGACAGCATACTATATATTTTCTGTTACGGGACTGACGTTTCACCAATTTATCTGGTTGATGGTGACAGTTGAAATATATAAAATGTATACATGCATTTCTATTTTCCTTATTACATGCAGTTATAAAATATACGATTACTAGAACATGAGTCGTGGTTTGAATTTTATCACTCTATATCTACTTATTTCATTAGATTGCTAATTAGTTTATCATTAATAATTTTCTGTCAAGGATACATTATATGAGATTTTGTGCCTTTTGAGTTTAAGTTTCATGATGGAAAATATTGCTCAGTTAACCTCCAAGTAATGTTAATTACTAACAGATAACATATCTAATCTACTTGTATTTTTTATACTTCTTAGAAACATGAGTGAAGAAAACTCAAACGCTCGTCAAGATGAGAAGAAAAACGCAAGTGGTTCAAATCGTCCAACCCCTAAGCTCAACGAAAGGATTCTTTCATCCATGTCTAGGAGATCAGTTGCTGCAATCCTTGGCATGACCTTGACATAGGTTATAAACTTTCTATGAATGCATTGAATACTATTGTATTAACCATTTATTTAATGTTGATGTTGTAATATCAATTATGTGCATACAGGTCCTGGAGCACCTGCTGTTTTCAATGTTGTAAGTTCTTTGACCAAGAATTTGTTGTTTCTTAAATAGGCACGGTTACATTTGGAATATAACATTGGTTGAATCGGTGATATGGATTTAATATTATGCCATTTAAGAGAAAACCTGTATATTATTTAGTTTGTTTTTATCCAACTTATGATTACAAATCAAGGTTTTAATCTTCTTTTTTTTGAACCTCTGCAGGTTATCGAAATTCCAAAAGGAAGCAAAGTCAAGTACGAACTTGACAAGAAAACCGGAATGATTAAGGTGATTATAAGCTTTGATCATATGTTAGATGAGACATCGTTTGCAATTTTTATATTAGTATAGTTGCATTAGGATTCCCACCATCATATGACAACAAAACATTGCAATAAAAAACTAAAATCATATTTACTTTCTTTTCCTTCATTCATTCTGACAACTAGAATTTTCTTTTACTATATCAGGTTGATCGTGTCTTGTATTCATCGGTGGTCTATCCTCACAACTATGGATTTGTCCCTCGCACACTTTGTGAGGATAATGATCCATTGGATGTATTGGTGCTTATGCAGGTAATGTCTACTTTCCCATTTTGTCCATTATGATTCTCTCATCTTGTTTCATCACTCAGAAATAGTGTACGGTAATACCTGTATCGTAAATATTTTCTGAATTATATTTTCTGTTGGATTTTGGATTATGCTTCTTGTGAGTTAAAATGGTGTCTAACATTTGTACCTTATCACTATGTATTATACAAGTTTTGCACTTTTGCATTTGTGAAATTGAAGTCATTGATTTTTACAAAGGTTAGCGATTGTTATGTCTGTAGAGCATCCCTCGAAGTGTGTAACAATCTAAATTGCCCAACATATTGAATGCATAAATTAATCTTTCTCGCTAACTGATAACTTACATGCTTAGAAAATAACACTTACATATTGAATGCATAAATTAACATTTTGCAATGCGTGTACTTTTTTTGTATTTTATGTTTTTTGTTCCATCGATAAACTCATGACACATTTGATGGTTCTATTCAACGTGTTTTATTCCGTACATAAGCCATCAGTTTCTATTTCATGTTCTGATTTCATTCCTAATTCGATTTTTATTAACAGGAACCAGTATTACCTGGCACCTTTCTTCGTGCTAGAGCCATTGGGCTAATGCCTATGATTGATCAGGTACTGTAAATTCTAGCTGGATAATTCAAAATGGAATCAAATCATATTATGAGACTTTGGTAACTAGTTTTGTAAAATAATAGGGAGAAGGTGATGATAAAATAATTGCTGTATGTGCTGATGATCCTGAGTACCGTCACTTAAGGGACATTAAAGAGCTCTCTCCACATCGTCTTAGTGAGATCAAGCGCTTCTTTGAAGACTGTAAGTTTTACTTTATTAACATATTTTAGTTGATTGAAATGATTTTTATAATGTACAAACCGACAGTCTGAAATTGATTATGTTTTGTGCATCATTGTGAGCAGCTTTATTTTTATTTATTTATTCATTCATTTATTTTATTTTGCAATGTTGTGATCAATAAACAAGACCACAGCTGGTTAATGATAACATTTTTACAATAATGTGTTCATGTAATTCCTTGGTGCTGTTGATTAATTGACTTAATATAATATAATTATCTACTTGTTTATAGATAAGAAAAATGAGAACAAGGAGGTTGCTGTCGATGATTTTCTGCCTGCAACTAATGCTATTGATGCAATCCAGTACTCGATGTAAGTTTCTGTATAATATGTATGGTTACTGTGAACTTTTATTATTCTTTTTAGTTTTATCATGTTTGTTGAAATATGTAGATATTGCATCCATGCTTGACATAGCTTGCACTTATCACTTGTCAATGAAGTGTGACTTCGCTTTTATATACAGCTTTTAGATAGTACCCTGTACGTTTGAGTTATATATAACGAGTGTTACGGCACGCGCTACGCGCGTGAATTGTTTTTTTAATAAATTGTATGTGTTTAAATTAGTCGAAAAAATAATTTTTTATTTTCAAGTGATAGATTTGTATATTTGTAAAGAAGTATTTTGAATTTGTAAAGGAAGTTTAACTTTAGATCTTATTCTTAGAAGCGTTTTGAACTTGTAAAGCATGTTTAATTGTTAGATCTTATTTTTAGGGCGTTGGAATTTGTAAAAGTAGTTATATAGTAGGTCTTATTTATGGTGTTTTCCCCCCTTTTTCTTTCATTTTTTTTTTTCATTTTTTTTCCTTTTTTTCGTTTTTTCGGAAAAAAACATGTTTAAATTTGTGATTCTATTTTTCATTTATTTAAACTAAAGTTGATGATGGATTTATTGCGGGGATCTGTATGCTCAATACATCCTGCAGAGCCTGAGGCAGTAGATATGCTGTTGATCTTGGCTGCCTTCCTTACATATTTCCTTACATGTAATAATTTGGATTGGAAGCAAATATGCTTATTTTGAATTTGTTCATGGATGCTTACATTTTGGTGTATGTTTTCTCGTTTTGCCTGCTATATTTTTAACTGTCCTGAACAATATCGAATGTATGAGAAAATAATTGTTGTTGTTTTTACGCGACTTGTTCATCCTAGTATGGGTTGTTCTTGTCAAATGATACTGAAATTTATGTTAGAGCTACAAAGAAGCTCAAAATCAAGAGTATATTGATCATTCTTAATACATATACATGTATATGTCTATGAGTGGTTCATATCAATACATTGATGACAGATCCTTAGTATCAAGTTGACCTTCATTTACAATTCTTATTATAATTGATTTTACACATTTTCAATTACTTTCAGTTTTTTTAAAAATGCAGTTAATTTTTCATCAAATTATTAATAAAGAAAAAAAATTAACAAATATTTTTTTCATTCATATTATATAACACAACGGTCGGTTTCCCCACCGTTGTGCGGTTATACTAGTTAGATCAACTATCAATATTTGTTAGTTGTATTCATTTAAAAAGTTTAAATTAAAGATCACCTAATTATTTTTAACATAAGGACTTAAATGTGAAATAATAAAAAAAACCTGGAAAATAACTGTACAAAATTATTAAATGTTGGTATTTAAATGTAAAATGATAGAAAAGAGGTCCAACAGAAACGTTGTAATAATTATAACAATGATAAATAAAATGATTTGAATATTAAATTGGGGGGGGGGGGGGGGGGGGTTCCCCCTAAAATTAACAAGAAGATAAGAAATTTTCTGCTTCACTGTTGTTTACTAGATGAGAAGACCATGGTGACCTCGTTATCAAACCAATCTAATAATCTTGTCTTCTCTTCCCTATGGTATTTTTTACTATTCTTAACATACAATCACAGCTTCAACTTATAGTCAATAGTTGATTTACTAACTCACGTATCTCTGATAATTTCGTTATTGACTAAGATTTCAGTCAAGTGGAAATATAATTTCTTATTATCATTGACGGTGATGAACAATTTATTTTAAAATAAATAAATGTTGTCAACAGTTTTGTTATGTTATTTTCATGCCAATAAATCCATAAATGTAGGTTTTCCACGTCATTTGCTAGTATTTTTCTACGTTTGGCCTTTAAAATTCCACACTTCAAGCACAAAATAACAGAATTATGATTCTCTGTCCACTGTGTACATGTCCCATATGCCCAATATAATCCAAATCATCATTTGTAAAGATAATTATTCGATGGGGTACACCAACACCAAGTTGGTGTGAAAATGACCTCCAAGTTATCCTGCAGCACAGAGATTAAATAAAATAATGTTTGTGTAGGCATATCAAACGCTATATATACCAACACTCTCCTTGGTGATTATGCAGAGATTACAATGGCCTTTAAAACAAACGGAAACACATGTTTGGCTTTGTTTCTAATCTTCATAGCTTTGGCTTCCCAGAGCAAAGCATCAAGAGAAGTAAACAACTTAAGCTCAATATCTGAGAAGTTTGAGGCATGGATCTCTGAACATGGACGGGTTTACACTAACAAGGCAGAGATGGACCACCGTTTTAGCATATTCAGAAGGAACATGGAGTTCATAGAATCATTTAACGCAGGTCATAATCACAAATTCAAACTTGGTGCAAACCAGTTTGCAGATCTTACCAATGATGAATATGTTGGGCTCTGTAGCGGATTTCATCCTCATTTGATGACTTCAGTGGAAACAAAAGGATTCATGTATGAAAATGTAAGTGATGTGCCTTCAAGCATTGATTGGAGAACAAAGGGCGCAGTCACTACTGTCAAACATCAAGGACATTGTGGTAAGAATTACAAATATGCTACATGATTTTATAATACGATATGTCAATATTGTTGTTAACTTATCGTTACATGCATGCATCAAAATAGGATCTTGCTGGGCATTTTCTGCAGTGGCAGCAGTAGAAAGCATCATTAAGATTAGAACTGGAGAATTAGTCTCTCTGTCAGAACAAGAGCTCATAGATTGTGACACTGGCGGTGAAAACAAAGGTTGCAGTGGGGGCGATATGTCTAAAGCTTTCGAATTCATTGTTAAGAATGAGGGTTTGACACCTGAAACTAACTACATGTACAAAGGGAAGAATTCAAAAACTTGCAAATCTAGAAACTCGTTTTTTCATCCAAGCACAATAAGTGGATTTGAACATGTGCCTTCTAATGATGAAGCGGCCTTACTAGAAGTCGTGGCTCATCAACCTGTTTCGGTTGCCATTGATTCTAGAAGCCATGCTTTTCAGTTATACTCCAGTGGAGTGTTCACAGGTACTTTTTGAAAATTTTGTCAAAATTGTCATTTGATATGTCTAAAAATATCTCTTTTCTTTTACGTTTAGGCCCTTGTGGTGCTGATATAAACCATGGTGTAACAATCGTGGGTTACGGGACTGAAGAAGACGGGACTAAGTACTGGCTAGTCAAGAACTCATGGGGCTCATCATGGGGTGAAAATGGTTACATAAAGATACAGAGAGATGTCGGTGACAAAGAAGGGCTATGTGGTATTGCTATGCAAGCTTCCTACCCTACCGCTTGATTAATAAGAGTGATGTTTCTCTAGCAATGCATGCATGGTTATGAGAGAATGAGGCATGTCATAAGGGTTTACTTATGTTGTATCAAATGCGGGTTTATGTTCTGGACCAACCCGCGGCCCATTTATCAATATTTCCTTTATCATACAAATAGAAGCCAAACTGTACAATGAATTGTATTGAATCATTATCAGTAACAAAGAACATTTTACATTTCTCAATTTCAATATCAAATTCATCTCAAAATCTTATATGGTATTGGAGCCACTATTCGCTTAACAGCGCTATGCCTCACCATATCCTCATCAGAATATATTTCATCATCTAAGAATAGACTGCATGATCTGTTATCATCAGATCTAAAATCATCATTTGAGATTCAAGAAAATCACAGTTCTCAAAAGACTGTGTTTAAAACTCAAGAAATTCTCACTTTTCTTATCGTTTGATCACTGTGCCGTGCCAAGTCAGAAGGTGTCAGTGTTCATCATTCACCATCCAACTAGCTGCATCAGTAACCATCAAAGAAGTTCATCAGCCATTGAATTTACCTATTCTGTATCAGCCTGAAAGGTGAATCAGAGAAGTTTACTCATCATTTTCACCTGCATCTCTTTTCTATCCCTCTGTTCTTGATTCTTGACTTAATCCGATTTCATCATGATCGAAGAGGACATTGCAGCATCCTCAGCTTCAGTACCAAGAACCACTCCAAGAACCACTCAAACCCAATCCAACATCACCCAAGAACTCATGAATTCCATCATTAAACCACAAAGTCAAGTTTTCACCATTCAATTGGAAGAATCAAACTACTTGCTGTGGAAATTTCATATCGAGACTGCAATAAGAGGATATGGGCTTGAGGATTATGTTCTTGGCACTTTAAGTGTCCCACCTAAATTCACTGCAAATCAAGAAGGCAAGCTTGTGAGTAACAAAGATTACATAGCACATCAAAGACAAGATAGTTTGATTAGTTCGTGGTTGTTATCATCTATTAGTGCCAGTCTATTACCATAACTCGTTGAATGCAAAACAACACATGAGATATGGCATACTATTGAACAAGTTTTCATTTCTCAATCTGCTGCAAGAATCATGCACTATAAGAGACAGTTGCACAATTTAAAGAAAGACAATCTGAGTATGAGAGGATATCTATCAAAGGCAAAAACAATATGTGATCAACTTGCCTCTGCTGGACATAAAGTATCTGATACTGAGAAAGTTTTTTCTATATTAAATGGTCTTGATGATGAGTATGAGTCAGTAGTGGCAGTAATATCTTCTAATGAAGTATTACCATCACTACAATATGTACATTCCATACTTCTTTCTCATAAAGGCAGATTAGAACAAAAGAAGTCAACTAACTCAGAATATTCCATTAACTATATTGCCAACACAGAAACAGAAATCAATCCAACTGTAATCAAATGGGTGGTCGATCTAACAGGTCCAGAGGTAGAGGAGGTAGGAAGAATTACAACAACATACCAAGATGCCAGATATGTGAAAAATATGGGCACACGGCAAATATATGCTACTTTAGATTTGATGCTAATTTCATTCCATCTCAACAAAGCAATAACAGTTCAAGGACTCAAAATCCCAGTGCAAACTTGGTTAACACACTGCAAAAAATCAAAACCGAAAATACAAATGATGACAAAGCCAAGATTGAAGATATACATGATGACAGTTGGTATCGTGACTCTAAAGCTACCAATCATGTGACTAGCAACTTGAGCAACTTGAATCTTGGCAACAGGGAATACAAAGGTACACAATTATTGTACTTAGGTAATAGTAAACCTATTCACATCTCTCACACTGGAATGCAAGCATAAACGGTATAAGGCCACTTTATCTCAATAATCTATTGAGAGTCCCACTCATTAAATAGAATTTAATGAGTGTATCTCAGTTTGCCAAAGATAATGGTGTTTTGTAACGACCCATAAATTTTGTAAATTAAATTGGCCTATTTATAAGATTTTTGGAATTTAATTATAAAGAAATATAATGGTTATAATGTGGTAACGAAATAAATGTTAATAATTAACCTATGAAAATATTACATTGGTTGTAATAGACTTAAGTATAAAGATTGAATTTAATAAACCCCATTTATTTGAAACCTTGTTTATTGATATGCAAAAGTATAATAAATGAGTTATTACAAGAGATTGAAATTTACATAGAATGCTAATGAATGAATAGTGGAAAGGATTATACAGGTGTATAATTTAATACGAGAAAGGAAAGTAATTAATTGATTATGTAATAAAAACATTGTAACGGTAATTGGAATAAATTAAGGAATATGTTAGTATAAGTTAATTTTTAATAACTTGAAAGGAAATCCAACCAATTCAAGTTAAAAGTTACACTTGGTTATAAATATAATATAAGAAAACTAATAAATATTGAATAAATTTTGGAATAGTTTGTAATAAATGTTAAATGAGTAGAACCAGTGTTATGTAAGTAATTACAATATTGGGGTGTAAATAGTGAACCTCTAAAAGTGTAATTAGGAGTTAATGACAATATTGATTGTACGTTACTTATTTTATTAGGTTGTTAAGTTAATTTGTAATCAAAGGGATTAATTGCAATTAAATGGTTTTAATATTTAAAGATTTTATAAATATTTATTAGATGAATTTGAAGCTATTATATGAGTATGAATCTAATGCTAATTTTACTTATAGAATAGACAATTGATATTGAATGAAAAGAATAAAATTTAAGTGGGTCAATAAATTGGAATTAAATGAAATCTAACATCTAAATGTTATGTTAATTGAGAAGGTAGTACTAAATAGATTGCAATTTGATTTAATAAGGATAGGTAAGTAATTTTAATAAATTGTAGTTGATATTTAATTATGAATGTGAGTAGAATTTGGCATTTAGTGATAATTGTTAAAATTTGCCCATTCATCTAATTTACTTAATTAGAGCTAAGTCAATGACAACATTTGTGTTAATAGTAGCTTGTAAGTGGAAGTGAATGCTAAATGGTAAAAAAAATTTGGTTAACCATTTTTTTAGTATATTAAAGTATAACCGGTAAATCGATTGCAATAGATATAAATATATTTTTACGTTAATGTTAATATAAAGTAATTTTTGAAAATAATGTCAAATTTATTATGGAGATTTAGTTAAATGGGAACTTTCATTTTTGAGAAATAAAAGCGTATTAATGTGACTAAAGGTTAGAGTATGATTATTTTATGTTGCCTATTTTGGTAGCTTGTTAATTTACAATTTTGAAATCAGTTACAATAATTTAAATTGAGTATTGCGTTAATGTTAATTAAAGTAGTATTTGTAAAAATATTAAGACTTTCGTATTGGATAGTTTGTTGTAATATAAGACTTGGAAATTGTAACGACCCGTATTTTACGGATCGAAACATCGTAAAATAGTTGACCTTGGGTTGCATTGTTGTTAAGTCATTTTAGATTTTTGCGAAAAATTTGCTAAGTCCTAAGTCGTTCACGACTTAGAGGAAGTCGTAAGTCGTATACGACTTAGGGGATAGGAGCGACCCAGGGAAATGGCGGGTTAAGGGATTGGAGATAGGTCGTTTGGACGACTTAAGAGGTAGGCGTGACTTAAGGATAGTGGCGAGTTAAATTGTTACCGAGTTAAGTGTTTAAGTCGTTGCCAAGTTAAGTCGACTGGGTGAGTTAACGACCTAAGGGATAGACAACCTAAGGAAGTGACCGAGTTAAGAAACAGTGAGTTAGCGACTTAAGGAGGGTACGACCTATGGGAGTTAAGTCGTGGACGAGTTAAGGTGTTAAGTCGTAAGCGACTTATGTCTGGGTGGTTTAAGTTAGTAGGCGACTTAAGAGATAGCGACTTATAGGAGTAGACGACTTATAGGATCAGCGACTTAAGAATTTACCCCGGTTAAGTCGAAGCCTATGTGTTAAGTCGTAGACGACTTAGGAGTTGAGTCGTAACCCAGTTGTTTGTTAAGTCGTAGAAGCATAGATCTATTAAGTCGTATCTTCTGCCAAGTCATAAGTCGTGACTAGTGGTAAGTCGCTAGGTGCGCATGAGCTTAAGTCGTAGACGACTTAAGGGAGTTAAGTCTTAAGTCGTAGGGGATTTAGGTTTTGTTGAGTTGTAGGCGCGCATGCTATAAGTCGTGACCGACTTAGGAGATAGCTGTTATGTCGCGCAGAGTGAAGTTTTGGTAGGTCGTAAGTGCTAAGTCGTAAGTCGGAGGTAGTTAAGTCGGCAACGACTTATAGGGGCGGACGACTTAGTGAAATTTCAGCTATAAATAGGAAGGTTGTTCTCACTTTTTGGGATCCGGATTTCGAAGCGACGAAGTGCTGCCATTTTGAGAGCTCGACTTCTACACTTCTTCACTTCTTTTCTCTACTCTAATCTAGTGCTTCCATCCATCCAAGTTGAAGATCAAATTGAAGATTCAAGAGCATAGATTGAAGATCTTCATCTTTTCAAGAGAGATTTCTTCGTTTGAAGCGGATTCGTGATAGATCAAGCTTGATCCTTCGCTGTCCAGATTTGAAGCGTGTAGATTTGTGGTTGTTTAGGTGATTTGGTGAGTGGTGATTATCTCTCACACGGATCCAAAGGAGTATATCGGATTGTTGGCTCGATTTGGTGTTAAAATAGTGATTTCCATGCATTTTCTTCATCCTAAGTGTAGATCCATATAGATCCATTGTTCATGATGATGTTACATCCATTTTATCATATGTTAACCTATGCAAGTTCATTCATCAAGTTTGTAGGGATATAATTCATGTTTTCATGCTTATTGGACTTTCAACTCTTTAATTACGAAAATGCCATTATTGTGATAATTGTCTATTTAGATCTTATTTGAATGCTTGATTGTTTGGATTAATGTTTGATTTGATTGATTGTTATGAATTAGATGATTGATGGTTTGATTTAGACCGAAGACGATTCAAAAGCTAAGGGAAAGGCTCTTGAATTGGGAAAGCTGCTCGTGGCATATGTAGCGGGATGATGAAGCTCTTATGCATAGATTTGATGATGTGATGTTAAGATGAGGCTTTGCGAGGATGTGATGAAGCGAGGCAATCATGTGATGAAGACTTGGTCTAATCCAGACGGGATCATTCCAAGCATGTTGATAACTCGGTGATATGATTCGAGTTGAGGATAATGAATGGATATGAGAATAGTCGTCGAGGAGGATGACTAGGAGGCTTGGATAGCATCGTTGTTGAAGGTTCTAGCATGCTCTAAGCAAGAGTACGTTTGGGCAGATTCGATAGTCCCAACGGCCAACTGTTGATGGTCGAGTACTCTGGGCAGATTCGATAGTCCTAGGCACGGGCTGCGACGACGTGCGGGAGTTATGTCTAGAACCGGGGTTTCCATTAGCCCTTGATGGACGGCTGAAAGAATGTGCCGGTCATTCAATTAACGGTGATATCGAAGCAATGATAACAGTGATAGCCAGAGTCATGGATGTTTGATTGTATCGTCATTCGGACTCAAGAGCGGTATTTTTTGGGTGCTTATCTGATTTAGGCCTTGGTACTTGGAAAACATCGCCCTTGACTCGAATGATTATTACTTTACTTTAAATTGTATGCTCTGCTGTGTTGCTTCTACTTAGTGTGTGTCTGGGGGCTATCACTGTAGAAAGAGGTGGAGTGGGAGGGTTGTATTCCTATTCCTTTTCCTTTATGCTCTTTTGGTATGTTGTTAGTTAATTTACTGCTCACTAAGACTGTTGTCTGACTCAAGGCTTTATGTTTTAATTCTTATTGCCTTGGGCTGTTCGTCCATTTTTGGGACGGGCAGACTAGGTAGCAGGTGACAGGTGCTGTTCTCTTCTCACGATGCTGATATCGAAGACGAGCTGGAGGGTTGCATATTATCTTCTTATTATATGTACTGGATGTTCCGCTGTTTTTTTGTATTCTCTGAGTGTTGTGTAGTGAGGCTTAATGTATTGGCTATTTGGATGCTTGTATTCAACTATTATGGAGTTTTATATGATGTCATTTTGTTCTGTAAAGCTTCACTATACATATGCTCTATTGTATTTTGTCCATGCGCTGTGAGTAATACGATAGATTCTGTTGTTTTTAATCTACCCTGACAATCGTCCATGGTCGCCTGGCACACTTTATAGCGCGCTATCTCTAGATTCGGTGTAGGGGTCATGGGCGGTTGTCACATTTGGTATCAGAGCATTGGTTAATCGATTTTACCCAACGCTCGCTGACGTAACTACGTATGAGAGACGTAATTGTATTTTGATGGATGAATACTATATATAATATAGTAGCTTAGTAGAGTTTGAGTCCTTTATGCAGTTGTTTCTCTAGATGTTCTAATCGTTCCTTTTTATAGATATTGAGAATGAGCCGAAGAGGGAGACCAGCTGCTAGGGAAGGCCGTGCTACTGAGGGGACTGCTGATTATGCAGCTATGTTCGAAGCTATGATGACTTCGATCATGAGAAGGATACCAGTTCCAGGGGCAGCAGTACATGTTGGAGTTCAAGTCCAAACTCCGAAACCAGTGGATTTTGCTAAGTTGTGCAAGGATTATACTGCTCTTGGAGGAAAGGTTTTCTTGGGAACAGAATCAACTATTGAGGTCCAGAGGTGGATAGATGCTTGTAGAAGGATCTTTGGTGATTTGGGAATTAAGGATGCGACTAAGAGGAAGTTGGCATCGAGACAGCTTCAAGGGAGAGCCTCTGATTGGTGGAACTCTATTACCATCACTACTTTGGAGGAAGATATTACTTGGGAGCAATTCCAAGTCAGATTTGAAGCTAAGTTCATTTCTACAGCTCAGAAGTCTGTTCTATTCAAGAAGTTTGTGGAGCTCAAGCAAGGAGGAAGACCAGTTCTTGAGTATGTTTCTGAGTTTGAAGCTTTGTCCAAGTATGCCCGGTCATATATTGAATCTGCTTATCAGAAGAATGAGAAGTTTGTGACAGGCTTGGACAGTTATCTTGGGAGGCAGTTGGTGGATCATTTGGACGATTCATTTGAGAAGCTTATGGAGAAAGCTCTCAGGCATGAGAGTCTGTTTCCTAAGGAAGGATCTGTTGTTGCTATTACCAGGGAAGAGTCTAAACCCCAGCAGGGTGGAAACAAGAAGAGGAAGCAGCAGCAGCAGAAGGGTAAGGATGGCCAGAAGAAGCCGAAAGGCGAGGTGACTTGCTACAATTGTCAGCAGAAGGGCCATTTCTCGAAGGATTGTAAGAATCCGAAGGTGCCGATGAAGTGCCACAACTGTGACAAGCCAGGGCACATCAGGAAGAATTGTCCAGAACCGAGGAAGGACAAGCAGATTGTGCAAGCTTATGCTTTGGGAGCTGTTCCGTCGTCTTCGAAAGCTCCTACTGCTGAAGAGAAAGGAAAGAGTGTGGTTGTTCAAGGTACTCTTTTCCTATGTGGTGTTCCAGTTAGAGTTCTGTTTGATACTGGAGCGTCGCATTCGTTTGTTTGTAATGAACTCGTAGGCCGGTTAGATTTGAAGCCGGATATTGTTGATAGGCCATTGGTTGTGACTAACCCAGTTGGGGGTTCGTCTTGTTTGTGTATGTTATGCCGTGGTCTAGTCGTATCGAGTCATGGTTGCTCTTTTGTTTGTGATTGCTTTGTTCTGAACTTTGCGGGGTTCGGAATTATTTTGGGTTCGTACCAAGTTGAAGATCAAATTGAAGATTCAAGAGCATAGATTGAAGATCTTCATCTTTTCAAGAGAGATTTCTTCGTTTGAAGCGGATTCGTGATAGATTAAGCTTGATCCTTCGCTGTCCAGATCTGAAGCATGTAGATTTGTGGTTGTTTAGGTGATTTGGTGAGTGGTGATTATCTCTCACACGGATCCAAAGGAGTATATCGGATTGTTGGCTCGATTTGGTGTTAAAATAGTGATTTCCATGCATTTTCTTCATCCTAAGTGTAGATCCATATAGATCCATTGTTCATGATGATGTTACATCCATTTTATCATATGTTAACCTATGCAAGTTCATTCATCAAGTTTGTAGGGATATAATTCATGTTTTCATGCTTATTGGACTTTCAACTCTTTAATTACGAAAATGCCATTATTGTGATAATTGTCTATTTAGATCTTATTTGAATGCTTGATTGTTTGGATTAATGTTTGATTTGATTGATTGTTATGAATTAGATGATTGATGGTTTGATTTAGACCGAAGACGATTCAAAAGCTAAGGGAAAGGCTCTTGAATTGGGAAAGCTGCTCGTGGCATATGTAGCGGGATGATGAAGCTCTTATGCATAGATTTGATGATGTGATGTTAAGATGAGGCTTTGCGAGGATGTGATGAAGCGAGGCAATCATGTGATGAAGACTTGGTCTAATCCAGACGGGATCATTCCAAGCATGTTGATAACTCGGTGATATGATTCGAGTTGAGGATAATGAATGGATATGAGAATAGTCGTCGAGGAGGATGACTAGGAGGCTTGGATAGCATCGTTGTTGAAGGTTCTAGCATGCTCTAAGCAAGAGTACTGTCACATCCCGAAATTTTCGACTTTCGAAAATTCAACATCGATACTCACTTTATCGACTGTCGAGCAATCGAGTGCCGGAAACTCCAATAGTGAGGGTTTTAGAAAGAAGAAATAGGTAGAAGAAGAAGATAGAAGAAAAAGAAAGAAGAACAACAACAGAACCACAGAACAGCAACAGAAAAACAATATCAGAATCTTACACATCGCAGCGGAATAATATATAATAGATAAATGAATATCATTTAAAAACAAAAGAATTTTATCTGTTATTACATTACATCACATCATATCATCAGAGTCAATAAACAACAATGGACAGTTATATAAACTTGTCCTCATACAGAATACACAGCGGAATAAATACTATCAGATACAAATACTACGTCTCGAACTCCAGCTTATCTCCTAGCTCCAGAATATCCAGAATATCCTGATAATATAACTCTAGGCTGCCCGTGTGGAAATTTGTGGGCACCCAGAGTTTAGAAGGGAACAATAAACTCTGAGTCAGTCATGGTGACTGGTGTGAGATCGTAAAACAGTTATTCTTTAAAATAAACAACAGGATAATTTTAAAGTCAATTCGAAATGCTTTTAGAAAATGAAACTACCATAAGACCTCCCGCCACACACACAATGCAAACGCAGAATTGGAGGAGATTTCTTCTTATGATAATCAAAGATGCTTACTACGCAAAAATCAAATCATTTTTGATATTATTATTAGTGCATAGTGTAGAAAATATTTCGAAAGTATAATATTAATCTTAGCCAACATACGACCAGTATCGTATGCCTACTATAGCTACCATCCAAACAGTGGGGCGCCACCATAAGTGAATGGCAGGTTCTACAACTAATACCGTACAAAGTTCGTATTGTTTCTTTGGATTTCCAACAAATGGTCAGGCTAAGGAACTTCCTATCCACGATGGGTACGTCCCTGGAATAGACGACCCGAGAACCTAACCGGATCTCTGCCAACACAAGGCCGGGTTACCTCTGCAAAAATAGGTAACTACTGACACGCGTATGCCATCCCCCGATCGTCACCGATCTTCCCGAGGATCCCCGATTCGCAACAAACCACATAGATAATAATAATGCAGTAACCACAGAGGTTAAGTATCTGGGCTCCATACCATGATACCACCTTTATCCAGAAGGAATGACATACACTAAGGGGCGCTACTCCCTAGAACCTTGCTGCATTCGTCCTGTTTCGACCATTTCCGGGGTGTGAGGCTCGACGAAGTCTCGTCCACAAAGCTACGCTTTCTATAAAAAGCCCTACTTCGGGTCAAACAAAATGATCAACCTATGATCACAAAGATATAAGATCAAACAAATGATCATATCACAAATGATCAAACACTGATCATTTCACAGCAACACTCAGTATGCCACGTTACCAAATTGGGATATATCGCTGATAAATTTCAACTACATAACCTCTGAGCTCGTACGTCTCAGAGAAGGGTGTTAAGCTAAGAGAATAAATTCTCCGCCACCAACAGAAATGTATTTGAAAGAAATCAGCTTTATATCTCAAATTGTAACGTCAGACACACAATCCATACAAGTCTGTTCCGGGATCGAACAGAACCGAAGGCACTTCTCACGAAGCCCTTGCATTTCCGGATAATTTTCTAATCACGTCCGGACTTCCCGTCACTAAGGGTGATAAAACCTCTAAACTGAAGATCAGTCGGTGTAGAGTAACTCGACGGTAATCCTTCCGTTTTCAAAAATATCCGGTCTTCAACACCGGTCTTCGAATGCAATTCATAACGACGTATCACATATTCGGAATGGGTTATACGACCCCATGGTCCTTTCCCGGCTAACCCGAATAGTGAGCGTAAATTCAAAAATAAGTGTGGCATTCAAATTCATCCAATTCACAACAAATACCTATCTAAAGGTAATTATTGATAGTCGGTTATTTAACTATCAATAAAGATGCGCAACATCATCAGATTCCAAATAATTCTCCAAATTATTTTATCTCCAAAAATATCTTCATTTCATATAAAATTTTCACACTTAACCATTTGAAAACAATTTCAAATATTCACTTTTCAATTTATCTTTAAAAGATAAAAACTCAAACAGTTCATTTCACATTGGAAAAGCATTTCCATACTTATTTAAAAATAAGTAATTCACAAATCATTTATTTTCAACACTTAGAAAATATTCGATATACTTAAAATCAAAATTAAGTATATATCTCATTCTTTAAGGAAATCATTCTTAAATCACATTTATTTGAGTCAAAACGAATGTTGCGTAAAACATCGTTACGACGACTCGAAATCACTAGTATAGGGATTCGGAATTAAGATAGATATATAAATCCCAATACTATATAAAATATTTCCTTTCGGAAATCATTTACTATAACAACAGTGTTATAGTCCACCATTTCCTTATTTTTCGAAAATGTCTATTTCAACAATAATGTTGAAACCTTTGTTTCGATACTTAACACGTTTTAAAACATCTTTTAAAACAACTTCATTTAACAATATTCCTTTTCCCAAAATATATTGATTTTATTCAATAATATATATTTACTGCCCAAATTCGTGAATATAATCACTATCCCAATTTTAACAATTTCTACACATTTAACTTAAAGGATAATTCGCTGTCCAAAATCACGAATATATCTCCTTTAATAACTTAAATGTTAAATTTATCAAATTCTATTGATTTTGAATTTATAAAACAATGTTTATAAATCCCATTTCTATTTATAAAACTTCGATTTCTAAATTATCCAATTCAACTTATATAACTCGATTATATACCAGAAGTTTATATTATAAGTTAAGAACTTATAATCCATTTATTTACAACATCTATTCATTCCTCATCTAAATGTCAAAATCCGATTTATAAGATAATTGCTTATAAATCCTTTTGTTTTACAAAATCTATTCATTTAATAACTTCACAATTTATAAATCTATAAATTTCTATCCACTTAGGGAATCCATTTTTATTTGACTTTAACACTTAATAAAACCCATTTCAAAATTCCAATATTTTTTTATTTATAAAAATATCAATTTTTATAAATCTTTTTATATGAATTGTTTTAAAATACTTCAACAATTCCAATTTAAACTATTTCATAATCTTTATCGATTGTTTATTTCAAAGATAACATTTTTGTCGTATTTCACAAAAATCACAATTTTACTAACATTAAAATTTTAACATTTATTTATTTAAAATAAACCAATTCAAAAATTTCAATAAAACGTATATTTCTACAAATCACTTTACAAATCCTTTTAAAATCCAAAATCGTTATTTTTAGACTTTAAAAATGGATCCGATGATGCAACGCATCAAATAGTCAATCATGGCATTCAATATCATATATCAATATGATAACAGCATATACATCAATATCTGTAAATAAATAACTACTGGTGAGGAATCCAGTTGGATCCCTCCAACCTGTTTCCCTGCATCCAAAGATGTTAGCACAATACCAATTCCGCTCCAGTACGGAATTATCGCGGTATATGGGTTTTATAAAAATCCGCTTACTAACGGCGCAATAGGGTCTCATCCGCTATACGAGGCGGGAATCAATCAATCCAATATATACATATGCCAATATGTATATATTGCTATATATAGATATATCCTAAAATATCTAATAGCACATTCAACATAGCAATCATATCAATCAATTCAATAAATAACTGAAAATTCCACTTTTAAATCGAGTGAGAAAAATCTCACCTTAGCTTTTTATTTTGCCATCCAATCCAATCCTTCTTTTGTTTTCTTGATTTATAGACCTTGAATAAATAATTTATAAAATCTATTAATATCCGAACATATCGAATAATTTAAATTCCTATTGGATAATTTTAATTAACCAATGTTTTTAAATTTCAAATTTTAAAATTTGATTTTATATAAACTCTTCGATCATTTAAAATCCCTATATTTTTCAATCATCATAAACAAAAATAAATTTTTTGACCAGACTATACATTTTATTACAGGATGTCTATATATATATTTACTGTAAAGAACAGTAGAAATCTATCTTACTGAAATCATTTTATTTTCTGTTTTCCCATAAACGTCTACACTAAAATATACAATAGTGTTTATGTGTGTATATATATAGATATATATCAATTTATGTTCTATTTTTAAATCGAATTTGATAAATTGTAAATACCTTACTGTATTGATTCGAACTCCACCCAGATTCGATCAAAGTCGAACTCGACTACTCTGCTGCCTTCGAGCGTCGCCGAAGCCACGACGCTGCCCTATGCAACATCACAAAGCTGCTCTCGCCGCCTCCTCCGATCGCGAGTCGCCTGCGATCGACCGCGACCCCCAGTCGTGAACGCGCTGCCACTGCCCCGCATGCCTCACGAGCTTCCAACCTGAACTCGACCTACAGATCACTTCGCCGCCTACTCGACTTTGAGTTCCTCCATCGCGACACCCCCAGATATCCAGCGCCACCGCGCCCAGCCTCCCCGCGAGCAACTCGCGACGCGAATCCATCGTGATGCTTGTCGCGAACCTCCTCAGTCCCACCGCCCAGTCGCCTCGCGACCAGATCTGGATGCCGCCGAGCTCGAGTTTATCCTCGCGAGCTACTCACGAATCCCAGTCCAACCTCTCCCGCGTGCAAAACCTCGACCCTCGCTGTCGATTTGAACTCGGCTTCGATTTTTATTTAGGAAGGGAGAAGGAACTATGGGCCATTAACTTTCTTTGTTTTGATTTTTAATCTGAGAGAGGGGGATGGAGATGAAGATACGGTTTGGATTTAAAATGAAAATAAAACGTGATTTTAGGCGTAAGGTTCTGCGCGATTTTAGGAGGGGAACGTGGGAATATTGTTGACCAATTTATAAATTTTAAACTTACTTTAAATCGAATCTCGATAAAAATCCAAGGCGTTTACTCAACGTGTGCTCACGTATTAACACCGAAAAATACGGAATTGGAAATCCAGTAATAATTCAATATTACGGACCCAATGGGACTGGTCTCGTCGAATTCCGAGACTGTTTGAAAAATGACTATTTTTAAATATCGGTTCAAACAATAAAATTCAAAACTGAGTAAAACAGTTTAAATTTCAATTCTGAAGCTGCTGTTATCCTCAGTGTTATCAATATAAATTTTACAAGCGTTTGAAATATTTTTAAACGGCCTAAATTTGAAGATTCAAATTTTATTCACTTTCAATAGATAAAATTTTATAATTTAAATCGTCAGTTTCAAAATTATATTCGGGATACAAATTAAATCATCGTTCAAATATTTAAAATTAATTAAATATTCTCAATTTAATTTGTTCGAAATTCAGGGTCGTTACAAGTACGTTTGGGCAGATTCGATAGTCCCAACGGCCAACTGTTGATGGTCGAGTACTCTGGGCAGATTCGATAGTCCTAGGCACGGGCTGCGACGACGTGCGGGAGTTATGTCTAGAACCGGGGTTTCCATTAGCCCTTGACGGACGGCTGAAAGAATGTGCCGGTCATTCAATTAACGGTGATATCGAAGCAATGATAACAGTGATAGCCAGAGTCATGGATGTTTGATTGTATCGTCATTCGGACTCAAGAGTGGTATTTTCTGGGTGCTTATCTGATTTAGGCCTTGGTACTTGGAAAACATCGCCCTTGACTCGAATGATTATTACTTTACTTTAAATTGTATGCTCTGCTGTGTTGCTTCTACTTAGTGTGTGTCTGGGGGCTATCACTGTAGAAAGAGGTGGAGTGGGAGGGTTGTATTCCTATTCCTTTTCCTTTATGCTCTTTTGGTATGTTGTTAGTTAATTTACTGCTCACTAAGACTGTTGTCTGACTCAAGGCTTTATGTTTTAATTCTTTTTGCCTTGGGCTGTTCGTCCATTTTTGGGACGGGCAGACTAGGTAGCAGGTGACAGGTGCTGTTCTCTTCTCACGATGCTGATATCGAAGACGAGCTGGAGGGTTGCATATTATCTTCTTATTATATGTACTGGATGTTCCGCTGTTTTTTTGTATTCTCTGAGTGTTGTGTAGTGAGGCTTGATGTATTGGCTATTTGGATGCTTATATTCAACTATTATGGAGTTTTATATGATGTCATTTTGTTCTGTAAAGCTTCACTATACATATGTTCTATTGTATTTTGTCCATGCGCTGTGAGTAATACGATAGATTCTGTTGTTTTTAATCTACCCTGATAATCGTCCATGGTCGCCTGGCACACTTTATAGCGCGCTATCTCTAGATTCGGTGTAGGGGTCATGGGCGGTCGTCACAGAAATAAAGTTATTAACGTATTGGAAAATAATTACATTTGATGAAACTAAATGTTGAAATATTACATAGATAAGAATTTAGATGAAATGGATTAATTTATGAAATAAATTTAAGGTTATGATAGCAACTATATAAATTACCTAATTAATTGGTCAATGAATTTATTGTAAATAAAGTTCATTTAAAATATAAGTAATTATAATATTGTTATTAATAATAAATGTTACTTTAAGGATAATTAATGTAGTAACGTAAGGTGAAAATGTAAATTATAGGGGAAACGTTAAATTTTAGTTAAGGTAGTAATTTATGAATTGGGAATAAAATTCAAATGTTATGTTAGGCTGTAAATCAATTTGGGTAATTGGATATATACTAATGTTAAATATATATACATAAGAGGATGATTGATTTAATAAAGAGAATTGAATACGAATGGTATAAAATTTCATTGAAATAAGATTTTATAATTTATTGAATTTACTTTAATTAAAGGTAAACACTAAATTTTTGCAATATATCCTTATTTGATATGGAGGTTTGGTTAATAAATTTGAAGCTAATTGCAATCAGAAATGATAGAAATGGTAAGTTGACCATTTATTCATAATAAGATCTAGAAATCAAATAAATGGATTATTGGAATTTAAATTGACAAATTGTGAATTCATTAAAATTCGGATCCATCTGTCTATTCCAACTTCATCTATAAATACCCCGCTAAACCCTAGCCTCCGCCTATTCTCATTTGTCTGCGTGTAAAATTTCATCAGCTCCTTCTTCTCCTTAATGGCAGACAAAAATCTCAGATCCAGATCCATTTCAAAATCAAAGTCAAAAATTCAAAGTCCTCAAAAACATCTCAAAATTTAATATGTTGAAGCTCTCGACGAGCGTAATTCAATGGTGTTGTCTCGTGCACGTCAATTTGCCTAGAGATAATTGCGTGTGTTGTTGTAGAGAATGAAAAGAAGAAGGCAGTGACGTGTGATCTAGCGACGTGGCGGTAAATGTGTTCTCTTTTTGTTTCTATTTAAATTTAATTTCAATCACAATTTTCGCTATAACTCTCGCATACGAACTCCGTTTCACGCGTGGTTTTTTTTGTTAGGATCGTAATAAAATTTCGGACTTGATGACGCTGGTTTGGACAAATTAGGAGACGGTCAAATTTTTGGGTTTAAATTGGATTTGAATTCAATTTAAATTCAAAAGGTGAGTGTTTTAACCCACTCACAACTTCTAAGATTTCTTATGTTTGTTAAATTAAATTTTGATGTGATTTAAAATTTATCTATGATTGTTTGGGCATATATTTAATCATCATCTCAGTTAGATAGAATTTATTTAAATTAAATTGTTATGTAATTTTATTTTTGCATATAATTTGACAGTTAAATTTATTTATTATTGCATATAAACTGTCAGTTGAATAGTTATTAATTTTTATTGAATATAAACTATTCGTTGATGCCTGTTATATTTTATATGCTTTATATTGATGTTTTGTTTAAATTGGATGATGATTGTAATGAAGGGTTGTTTATTGATATTTGGATGAATGGATGCTATATTTTATATTGTATAAACTGCAAGTTAT
Organism: Allium fistulosum; assembly: GCA_030737815.1. Classification (NCBI taxonomy): domain Eukaryota; kingdom Viridiplantae; phylum Streptophyta; class Magnoliopsida; order Asparagales; family Amaryllidaceae; genus Allium; species Allium fistulosum. The sequence goes on from CM060902.1 coordinate 247,344,810, forward strand.
TATGCATTTTCATTTCATTCGGGATTGCGGTTTGAAATGATATATATAACCGCAAACTTTTATTTTTAAATTACGGATTGAAATGATAAATATCCGTATCACTTGACCATAGGATAGAAAATTATATACAGGCACCGTGGTCTATATATAAAATATTTTAAGGGATTTTCTATGGTTTGGAAAGAAATATACGATTTAATAAATATTAAATTTTGATATTATATAAATATTATTTTATATATGGTTAAATTCTAAAATTTAAGCTATGTATAACTTGATGATGTTTCAAGTTTGATTTACGAATATTTCAAGTTTGAGCTTTATTTAAGTGATATTGAATTTATTAAGTAAATATTTCTAAACTAAATAATAGTAAATTGAATTAAGGTATATATAAGATTATCATATTTGGTTGGGAATTTTGGAATATTTAAAGACTTGAAATATATCAAAATTGAAATGTTTTATTGAAATTAAGGTATTATTGTTTTCAAAGTATTGGTTTTCAAAATTGTTATAACTTTGAAAGTAATATGGTTTGAAAATGAATTTATTTGAAATAGAATTTATTTAAGAATTATCTTTAAATATATTGATTTGTAACCGATTGAAATTTTGAGATTAAGAATATGACTGCATTATGTGATTTGGGTTTAAGATGGTTTTAAAGAATATTTCAAGTTTTATAATTAAAAGTAAGAATAGTGATTGAAAATTTGGATTTTATTTAAGGGGGAATTAATTTAAAGGACAAAGATTTGTATATTTTTTTCCTTAAGGACACAACCTAAATATTTTTACCATAAGGACAAACATTCTTCTAAAAATTATTTATAAGGACAAATATTTTTCAAAATTATTCATAAGGACAACAAAACTACTACCAAGCTAAAAATTGATACCTAAAAACTGCTACCGATAACTACAAACTGATACTATCAATGACTAAAAACTTATACCTAAAGAAAGTTGTCCTTCAGGATAAAATATTGAAGGTCTGTCCTTGAGGCAAAAACGCTGAAATTTTTTGTCCTTATCTATAATTTCCTGTTTATTTAAATGATATATTATTTAATTTGGTTTTAAAGTATATACTATTTTGAAGTAAATGATATGTTTTGAAATAGCAATAATATTTTGGTTTTAAAGTATATACTATTTTGAAGTAAAGGATATGGTTTGAAATGGCAATAATATTTTGGTTTTTGATGTATATACTATTTTGAAATAAAGAATATGTTTTGAAAGGGCAATGATTGTGTTTTTAAAATTATATATATTTTTAAAATGGCCACGGTGTTATAATAACGTTTGGTTGTTAAAGAGACCGGGATCGGATATGGACATACTCTCTGTCGATACCGAAAACCACTTTGACAACTATGTACGCGGTGGAGTTTCCAGAATGAAGTAGGATGGTGGCGACGATCCTAAGGTATATACGTGGACCCAACTCCCGTGAGTTGGCATAAGGTGGCTAAAACAGGAGCGATCGACAGGCCAAGGAGGTAGCACCTCTGATCGGACACACTTCTTCGATACCATTCTATTACTTGTGATTGATTTGGTGGCCATCCTTGATTTGGGAGTGTTGTTAGAGGTGGGTGGTAGTGGCTGCTATGCGTCACCACTAGTCCGGATGCGTAATTGGTATATCTACCCTGGCATTGCCTTGTGTGCCATGTCACCTACCATATCGAACCCACTACGAGTTTGGTTTAAAGATCCGACCGCGTTAAGGTTCACCATCCCCTTAACGCTATTTTCTATATGATTATACTTTACTGATTAGACATTATTATAATAGCGAATATTACTACATAGTAGATAGTTTAACGGATCCTTAAGAGGTGTGAATCCCGAACATTTCTTAAGTTACTGCACTCACGTTAGACACTGGATAGGAGATGTCAAACCCCGTAAACATCTCTGACGCCGTTTACACTCATATTTATTTCATTGATTTAACTTACATAAGATCTTTTAGTTCTGACTCGAGTGTTTTGTCTTTTCAATTCGCTCGGGTCAGCCTGAGCATTTCAGGATTTGAAGGCCCTATTTCTGGAGGACGAGGACGAAGATTTTATTATTACTATTTGTTAAATATTCCACTACACCATTGTATTCCGCTGCATAATTATCATTCTCCGGTATGTTTAACTCTGATATGTATTGTATGAGTATAATCAAATGTTTTGTAAAACAGCTTCATGAACTGTTATTTGATTATTATATTTTATCGTTCCGTTGCAAGATTCTATTTTGTTTCTTTTATTTCTCCACGTTTTCTTATTTACCCCATAACAATCCGCCCTTCTGTATGGTTTAAGTTGGCACGTGTGTCTGCTTAAGCGTACAGAAAGGTGGGATGTTACAGTTGGTATCAGAGCTTTGGTTTAGCGATAAACCTTAGCCTTGTGGGGTTTGACTCTTTACTAATAGGGTAGTAATACCCTATGGGAGTCGCTGAGCGTATGTATATGAGAGAGCGTATTTGTTAGTGTTATAAAAAAAAGTTTTAATATTGCGTTAATCTTTTCCGTTTTGTATTTATAAATTCTGGTTGGTGCATGGGACGCTGTGACATCAATAGGGATTTCTAAACACTTAATAGGACAGACCGACATAATATTTGTTTTAATATAGGTGAATGAAATAATTTTTCCTATTATATTTTCTATATATATAAAATAAACTTTTTATAAAATATATATTTGGTTGTATTATTTTGATTGTTAGATAATAAAATTTATAATTAATAATCGAAATAAGATTTAAAATAAATAAATAAAAATTGGAAATATAGAACTTAAGTCCCGGGGTTTTGGAAATTCTTTCAATTGATTTTGGAATAATAATATTATTAGAAGTATTTTCTGATATGAACATTTTGATATAATTTGAAAGAAATGTTTTTTTAAAATAAAATTTGGAAAGATAAAGTTGTACTCCCCTCTCTATCGCTGGAAAATAATTTCGGTGATGAGTGCACGCATCATCGACATTCATTTTCGAGTTTCAAAGTGGGAAGGCCATTGTAGTAGTTTACTGCAGATTTGTTTGAGAAAAATTTATCGTTTTAATTATAATTGGATATATATGTATTTTAAGTACATACATCTATCTATTATTTTACATGATTTAAAATTAAACCCGGTATTTGGTTCTTATGTTCCAGTTAATTAATAGTTCAATTAAGAGTAGTAAATTGGAATATGACTAATTAATAATTGGAACCTTTAATAAAATTTTTTTTAATATAATAGGAAGTTAAGTAATATAAATAAATGATTTTAAACCTTTGTAAATGAAATTCTTTATTTATGAGAATTGATGTATAAAGTTATAAATTTAAGTGTAATTAAAATGTTACTATAATTAAATATAATAGAAGGTAAGCATAAATAAATGAATGAAATTAAAGGTAATTTGAAATTGTAACTTATAGAACATAGATGAAATTATTGAACCATTAATCAATTAAAAGAATTGAGGAAATTGGTATAACTTTCAATTACATTCTTAAAGGCATATATATAACTTACCAAAATATATAAAAGTTGAAAATGTTATAAGAAAATGTAATAGATATTATACAAGTAATTAACTTGAGATAATGAAAATAATTAATGGAATTCTTTAATAAATAAGAATTGATGTGTAGGGTTATAAACTTAAGTATAATTTAAATGCTACTAGTTTAATATAATAGAAAAGTAAGTAATATAAATAAATGATTGCAAACCTTAGGAAATGAATTAATGAAATCCTTTACTTATAAGAATTGATGTTATAAGGTTAAGAATTTAAGTGTAATTTAAAGGGTTACTATAATTAAATATAATAGAAATGTAAGCATTAAATAAATGATTGAAATTGAAAAGTGCATAAATGTAATGCAATAAAAAGAACTTACATGACCTGAATTAATGAAAATGAATAATTATAAGTAATAGGTGAAAATAAATGAAACAAACATTTAATGAGTAAATGAAATCAAAAGTTTGTTAGAAATAAATGTAAACTAAAAGATAAATCATTGTGTAAGTAAAATGGAAATCAAACAACAAATGTATAAAAAAAATTATAAGTTAATTTGATTTGTTGGTTGGAATTGTTATTGTTTGGTTTATGGTTGGTTGGGTAAGGAAATTTGAAATTGTTTGAATGAATAAATTATCTATTTTGTTACATCTAAGACTGTTGAGTAAATGATAGACTTGATAGTTTATTTTTCATTCTGTACAATTTAAAGTTTTGAACCCGAACAACTATTTGTTTTGTGTGCTTGAATGGTTGATTTGTATTTGTTGTGTACTGTTGTTGAAATTTATGGTTGTTGTATTGATTTGTGGTTAGTGTTTGAAACCACCTAAATATTTCATCTTATATAATTGTTAACCCTTTGGATTATATAAGTGAAATGCAGGTTATGGAAGCAATTGCTAGTGCTTTGGTTCCATAAAATAAGCGTAAATTGCCCAACAAATAGGTACGTTTTCAGATTTCGATTTATAGCGCTATTTTATATATTTTCCCTTGTTGGGATATAATATTTTGAGTATTATATGTGATATTTTGTTATATTTAATATTATATTTTCTCCTGAGCCTCTCCGTACAAAGGAGACTCTGCCAAAATTTTCCATAAATTTTGGACTTAGAAAAATTTGAAAATGTTTTACAAACCTTAATAATTTATGTATAAAGGATTTAAACGGGTATAAATTGGTATATCTTATTTTAAATTATTTTGTAAACTTATTGTTTATAAATTTAATATTTAAGAAAGATTTATTGTTTCCTTATTTCTTCTTTTCCCTTCTTTTCCTTTTCGGGGACGAAAAGTTTTGAGTGGGGGAGATTGTAACGACCCGTAAATTTCGTAAATTAAATTGGCCTATTTATAAGATTTTTGGAATTTAATTATAAAGAAATATAATGGTTATAATGTGGTAACGAAATCAATGTTAATAATTAACCTATGAAAATATTACATTGGTTGTAATAGACTTAAGTATAAAGATTGAATTTAATAAACCCCATTTATTTGAAACCTTGTTTATTGATATGCAAAAGTATAATAAATGAGTTATTACAAGAGATTGAAATTTACATAGAATGCTAATGAATGAATAGTGGAAAGGATTATACAGGTGTACAATTTAATACGAGAAAGGAAAGTAATTAATTGATTATGTAATAAAAACATTGTAACGGTATTTGGAATAAATTAAGGAATATGTTAGTATAAGTTAATTTTTAATAACTTGAAAGGAAATCCAACCAATTCAAGTTAAAAGTTACACTTGGTTATAAATATAATATAAGAAAACTAATAAATATTGAATAAATTTTGGAATAGTTTGTAATAAATGTTAATTGAGTAAAACCAGTGTTATGTAAGTAATTACAATATTGGTGTGTAAATAGTGAACCTCTAGAAGTGTAATTAGGAGTTAATGACAATATTGATTGTACGTTACTTATTTTATTAGGTTGTTAAGTTAATTTGTAATCAAAGGGATTAATTGCAATTAAATGGTTTTAGTATTTAAAGATTTTATAAATATTTATTAGATGAATTTGAAGCTATTATATGAGTATGAATCTAATGTTAATTTTACTTATAGAATAGACAATTGATATTGAATGAAAAGAATAAAATTTAAGTGGGTAAATAAATTGGAATTAAATGAAATCTAACATCTAAATGTTATGTTAATTGAGAAGATAGTACTAAATAGATTGCAATTTGATTTAATAAGGATAGGTAAGTAATTTTAATAAATTGTAGTTGATATTTAATTATGAATGTGAGTAGAATTTGGCATTTAGTGATAATTGATAAAATTTGCCCATTCATCTAATTTACTTAATTAGAGCTAAGTCAATGACAACATTTGTGTTAATAGTAGCTTGTAAGTGGAAGTGAATGCTAAATGGTAAAAAATTTTGGTTAACCATTTTTTTAGTATATTAAAGTATAACTGGTAAATCGATTGCAATAGATATAAATATATTTTTACGTTAATGTTAATATAAAGTAATTTTTGAAAATAATGTCAAATTCATTATGGAGATTTAGTTAAATGGGAACTTTGATTTTTGAGAAATAAAAGCATATTAATGTGACTAAAGGTTAGAGTACGATTATTGTATGTTGCCTATTTTGGTAGCTTGTTAATTTACAATTTTGAAATCAGTTACAATAATTTAAATCGAGTATTGCGTTAATGTTAATTAAAGTAGTATTTGTAAAAATATTAAGACTTTCGTATTGGATAGTTTGTTGTAATATAAGACTTGGAAATAAAGTTATTAACGTATTGGAAAACAATTACATTTGATGAAACTAAATGTTGAAATATTACATAGATAAGAATTTAGATGAAATGGATTAATTTATGAAATAAAATTAAGGATAGGATAGCAACTATATAAATTACCTAATTAATTGGTCAATGAATTTATTGTAAATAAAGTTCATTTAAAATGTAAGTAATTATAATATTGTTATTAATAATAAACGTTACTTTAAGGATAATTAGTGTAGTAACGTAAGGTGAAAATGTAAATTAAAGGGGAAACGTTAAATTTTAGTTAAGGTAGTAATTTATGAATTGGGAATAAAATTCAAATGTTATGTTAGGCTGTAAATCAATTTGGGTAATTGGATGTATACTAATGTTAAATATATATACATAAGAGGATGATTGATTTAATAAAGAGAATTGAATACGAATGGTATAAAATTTCATTGAAATAAGATTTTATAATTTATTGAATTTACTTTAATTAAAGGTAAACACTAAATTTTTGCAATAAATCCTTATTTGATATGGAGGTTTGGTTAATAAATTTGAAGCTAATTGCAATCAGAAATGATAGAAATGGTAAGTTGACCATTTATTCATAATAAGATCTAGAAATCAAATAAATGGATTATTGGAATTTAAATTGACAAATTGTGAATTCATTAAAATTCGGATCCATCTGTCTATTCCAACTTCATCTATAAATACCCCGCTAAACCCTAGCCTCCGCCTATTCTCATTTGTCTGCACGTAAAATTTCATCAGCTCCTTCTCCTCCTCAATGGCAGACAAAAATCTCAGATCCAGATCCATTTCAAAATCAAAGTCAAAAATTCAAAGTCCTCAAAAACATCTCAAAATTTAATATGTTGAAGCTCTCGATGAGCGTAATTCAATGGTGTTGTCTCGTGCGTGTCAATTTGCCAAGAGATAATTGCGTGCGTTGTTGTAGAGAATGAAAAGAAGAAGGCAGTGACGTGTGATCTAGCGACGTGGCGGTAAATGTGTTCCCTTTTTGTTTCTATTTAAATTTAATTTCAATCACAATTTTCGCTATAACTCTCGCATACGAACTCCGTTTCACGCACGGTTTTTTTTGTTAGGATCGTAATAAAATTCCGGACTTGATGACGCTGGTTTGGACAAATTAGGAGACGGTCAAATTTTTGGGTTTAAATTGGATTTGAATTCAATTTAAATTCAAAAGGTGAGTGTTTTAACCCACTCACAACTTCTAAGATTTCTTATGTTTGTTAAATTAAATTTTGATGTGATTTAAAATTTATCTATGATTGTTTGGGCATATATTTAATCATCATCTCAGTTAGATAGCATTTATTTAAATTAAATTGTTATGTAATTTTATTTTTGCATATAATTTGACAGTTAAATTTATTTATTATTGCATATAAACTGTCAGTTGAATAGTTATTAATTTTTATTGAATATAAACTATTCGTTGATGCCTGTTATATTTTATATGCTTTATATTGATGTTTTGTTTAAATTGGATGATGATTGTAATGAAGGGTTGTTTATTGATATTTGGATGAATGGATGCTATATTTTATATTGTATAAACTGCAAGTTATTATGCATTTTCATTTCATTCGGGATTGCGGTTTGAAATGATATATATTACCGTAAACTTTTATTTTTAAATTACGGATTGAAATGATAAATATCTGTATCACTTGACCATAGGATAGAAAATTATATACAAGCATCGTGGTCTATATATAAAATATTTTAAGGGATTTTCTATGGTTTGGAAAGAAATATACGGTTTAATAAATATTAAATTTTGATATTATATAAATATTATTTTATATATGGTTAAATTCTAAAATTTAAGCTATGTATAACTTGATGATGTTTTAAGTTTGATTTACGAATATTTCAAGTTTGAGCTTTATTTAAGTGATATTGAATTTATTAAATAAATATTTCTAAACTAAATAATAGTAAATTGAATTAAGGTATATATAAGATTATCATATTTGGTTGGGAATTTTGGAATATTTAAAGACTTGAAATATATCAAAATTGAAATGTTTTATTGAAATTAAGGTATTATTGTTTTCAAAGTATTGGTTTTCAAAATTGTTATAACTTTGAAAGTAATATGGTTTGAAAATGAATTTATTTTAAATAGAATTTATTTAAGAATTATCTTTAAATATATTGATTTGAAACCGATTGAAATTTTGAGATTAAGAATATGACTGCATTATGTGATTTGGGTTTAAGATGGTTTTAAAGAATATTTCAAGTTTTATAATTAAAAGTAAGAATAGTGATTGAAAATTTGGATTTTATTTAAATAATATATTATTGAATTTGGTTTTAAAATATATACTATTTTGAAGTAAATGATATGTTTTGAAATAGCAATAATATTTTGGTTTTAAAGTATATACTATTTTGAAGTAAAGGATATGGTTTGAAATGGCAATAATATTTTGGTTTTTGATGTATATACTATTTTGAAATAAAGAATATGTTTTGAAAGGGCAATGATTGTGTTTTTAAAAGTATATATATTTTTAAAATGACCATGGTGTTATAATAACGTTTGGTTGTTAAAGTGATCGGGATCGGATATGGACATACTCTCTGTCGATACCGAAAACCACTTTGACAACTGTGTACGCGGTGGAGTTTCCAGAATGAAGTAGGATGGTGGCGACGATCCTAAGGTATATACGTGGACCCAACTCCCATGAGTTGGCATAAGGTGGCTAAAACAGGAGCGATCGACGGGCCAAGGAGGTAGCACCTCTGATCGGACACACTTCTTCGATACCATTCTTTTACTTGTGATTGATTTGGTGGCCACCCTTAATTTGGGAGTGTTGTTCAGGTGGGCGGTAGTGGCTGCTATGCGTCACCACCAGTCCGGATGCGTAATTGGTATATCTACCCTGGCATTGCCTTGTGTGCCATGTCACCTACCATATCGAACCCACTACGAGTTTGGTTTAAAGATCCGACCGTGTTAAGGTTCACCATCCCCTTAACGCTATTTTCTATATGATTATACTTTACTGATTAGACATTATTATAATAGAATATTACTACATAGTAGATAGTTTAACGAATCCTTAAGAGGTGTGAATCCCGAACATTTCTTAAGTTACTGCACTCACGTTAGACACTGGATAGGAGATGTCAAACCCCGTAAACATCTCTGACGCCGTTTACACTCATATTTATTTCATTGATTTAACTTACATAAGATCTTTTAGTTCTGACTCGAGTGTTTTGTCTTTTCAATTCGCTTGGGTCAGCCTGAGCATTTCAGGATTTGAAGGCCCTATTTCTGGAGGACGAGGACGAAGATTTTATTATTACTATTTGTTATATATTCCACTACACCATTGTATTCCGCTGCATAATTATCATTTTCTGGTATGTGTAACTCTGATATGTATTGTATGAGTATAATCAAATGTTTTGTAAAACAGCTTCATGAACTGTTATTTGATTATTATATTTTATCGTTCCGCTGCAAGATTCTATTTTTTTTCTTTTATTTCTCCACTTTTTCTTATTTACCCCCTAACAATCCGCCCTTCTGTATGGTTTAAGTTGGCACGTGTGTCTGCTTAAGCGTACAAAAAGGTGGGATGTTACATGTTTACTTTGAATTCCACCTATATTATTGCTTTGTAAAAGGTATACTAACAAGGGAAACTCTCTTGTAAGGTAAAGAGTATAAGGGATTTACAAATTTGATGTTGCAAATTCAAGATATGATGAATATAAAGAAAATTGGTGCTATGTTTCTGAAATAAAAAAAGATGATAATTGTAAGAGGTTTAATACCTGGCACTGTAAACTGGGTCACCCCAGTATAAAAATTCTGAAGCATGTTGTAATCAATAGTAGTGATATTTCTGTTGATAAAATTCCAAAATCTTATACTTGTACATTTTGTCAAATGGGTAAAAGTCACAAGCTTGCATTTCCAGATTCTGAGATTGTTTATCATGAACCATTAGAATTAATTACTACTGACCTATGGGGGCCAGCCCCAATAAGTAGTGATTATGGTTACAAATATTATATCTCATTCATTGATGCATACTCTAGACATGTATGGATATATTTTTTAAAGGCAAAGTTTGAAACTAACAATGCAATGATGTAGTTTGTAGCCAATGCAGAAAGACACACAGGGTGTCAGGTAAAAGTTATCTAAACAGATGGTTGATAAGAATTTCTACTACTAAAAAATTATTTTCAAAAGAAGGGGATTACATAGAGAACCACTTGTCCCTATACCTTTGAGAAAAATGGTCTTATAGAAAGAAAACATAAGCACATTGTAGAAACAGGTTTGACTTTATTTGCTCAGGCATCACTACCACTAAAATTTTGGCTTGATGCCTTTTCTATAGTAGTCTATTTGATTATCCACAAAGGTTTTGGATTACAAAAGTCCATTAGAGACACTAACTAAAGTCAAGCCAGATTATCAAAATCTAAAGGTATTTGGATGCCTATGTTTTGTTACGTGGAATTTTGATTGATTTGCAATAACTCCAAAACTACAGCGGAATACTAAGGTGCAGAAGCAACCAAAAGAAGGATCTAGCTTATTGATTAATTATCAACCACCAATTCAATGAAAAATAATCACCAAATAAAGAAAAACAAAAGAGCAGAGAACACAAAGATTTAACGTGGTTCGGCTAGATTGCCTACGTCCACGGACCCAACAACTATTCTTTATTTCACTAAAGAAAGAGAGTACAAAAGAGAGATTAAAATATTATAGGTAGTAGTGGAGAGACTAACCTATAATTACAAGTCGAATAATCAATTTATCCAAAGACTTGTTTACGCTCGAAACCCCTAATTGACTGACTGTAGAAATTAGGGTTTATTAAAGAAGAGGATAATGGTGGATGCTTTCTCACATTCACATGAAGATGAACTTCCTTCATTTAAATAGTCTTGAAAATGAAGGATGCATGGAGATGAAGAAAATTAATTTTCAGATTATGTGATAACCTATCCAAGTTACTTGATTTTATTCCAATGCACATAAATGACACAAAATGTAACGACCCGGAATTTTGGTCGTTGGATTTTGAACATTTAATTCATTTTAAATGTTGAATGTGAATTTTAGTTTGATTTTGAAACAAGGAGATTTTGGTTAAATCGATATAATTAGTTAAAATTTCAAATATGGCAGTTCAAATTGGGTTTGAATAATAATAATTAAATATTCGAGATTGGGATAAATTGTGAATCTGGATGTAAATGGTTATGAAAATGGTTTCTAAGATTTATTTTAAGTCTATTTGGATTTAAATAATGTTGTTGGGCTTTTGGATGGAATCAAAAGTCGATAAGCTAAATTTGGAATTTTATATTGATTTAATAATGGAATTTAATATTATAATAATGTAAATAATCCGATTTTAATTCGGAATGAATCAGAATGATTTATAATGTGATTATAAATCCCATATGATTTATAATTAAGTTAGTAAAATTTTAATTGTGAAATTTTAAGTGATTTCGACGATTTCGAAAATCGCTCGATTTAATCGACGAGTTAAAATAGCTTTCCGGGGCACAGTCTCGAAATTCGACGAAACTAGTTCCATTAGATCCATAATAGTGTATTATTATCGGATTTCAATTTTCATAGCGTTTGGAGTTACCATTTGCTCGAATGGGTGAGAAACGTGTTGAATTTAAAATCGATAATTTAATATTTTAAAATCGATTCAAAAAGCTACCTTCCACATACGATCAAATGAGCTTCCGAAACACGTTCCATTATGTTCGGAATGTGGGTAAAACCTTATAATGGCCTGGCGGCACCTGTAATTTGGAGTTCGTTTGTAAATGCTCGTTATAATTGAATTTAATATTACATTAATATGTATATATGTATATGAATACGTTTACGCGCAGTGGAAACCCTAGATCTATTCACGCGGCCGCCAACTAGTATTCAATGGCCGAAGTGTTCTCTCATACTTTCTCGATTTTCTTCAAATCCGTAGATCTATAGCAAATTCTTCCAACTATGAAATCGTAGAGCACTCCGAGCTCTACGATATCGATAGTGGTGATCGTGTTTCAAGTGACGAGGAAGGGGAAATCGAAGTTGGAAGCTTCGCCATTCGTTAGCGTTTTGCGTGCTAAGGGGATGACCGAGCTTCACCTCGCTCTGACCGTAGGTGGAGTTTTCGATGGGCTTCGGCGTGGAGGCGTTGGATCGTCGCCGAACGCGACGAGGTGGGGAGTGACATCGGTCAACGTTTGGTCGTGAATGGGTTCGGTTGCCTAGAAATGAACATGGTGAAGAAGATAGAATTGGCGGTCGAGATTTTCTATTCGATTTTGAACGGCTTGATGGTAAAATAGATTAAAATATATAAAGAAAATTTGTTTTAAAAATTATATACAAACTTAATAAATTCATATCTTTTACATGGATTATCAGATTCCGACGAAACAAGAAGCGCCGGAATCGCAGCGACGCAATCTACACTGCAGTGCAAGTTTGGAGGCGATCGGAGTTAGTAGAAATTTTGGATTAAATCGAACGGACTCGATTTAATTTAGAATTTAAACGCTCAGCGTTTCGAAATTCAAGGTGAGTTAATCTCACTCACATCTGGAATTTCAGCTGATTTAAATAGTTAATATTTAAATGATGATTGATTGGTTGATTGTGAAAATGGTTATCAGATTGGATTGATATTTGCTGTTGTGCTAACATCTGTGGATGTAGGGAAACAGGTTGGAGGGATCCAACTGGATTCCTCACAAATAGAAATTTATTTATGATCGGCGATATATTTCATTAATATCCTGTGATAGATCGATTTGGGAATTTTTGTTATGTTGTGTTATGTTGGATAAATAAAATTTGATATTTTAAATATCAATAAAATAAATTGGGATTAAAGGGAAGTGAAAAGGAATTTGTAAGGAATGAATTTAAGGAAATTAAATTTCAGAAATTGGATTGAAAATTGAAGTGTTTTGGGAAACTGTGATTAAAAAGGAAATGAGAAATGGAAATTTATAAACTGGGTTTATAAATGGAATAGGATTTTATTGGGAAATAAATTTGAAGTATAGATTTCCAATGGGAATTTCTATAAGAAGTGAAATGGATTAAAAATAATAGTGAGATTATTTTTAAAGGATGGGAAGTGTACCTTTCCTGGAAATTTAGTATGATAAAGAAGAGCTTTCAAAATATAAATTGGCAGATTAAAATGTGTTTGAGAATATTTTAGAGAGAAAATATTATTTTTAATCATTTTTAAGTACAAGTAAATATTTATTTAAGTAATTTTGATATTTAAATTTGTAAATGGTAAATTTGTATTATGTTTCTAAAGGAACTTAAACATAGATATTTGATATAATAACATTATATTAAAAGAAATTTTGATTTAAGTTACTCAAGGAAACCTTATGGAATTTTCAAAAGTGTTATTTGAAGTAAAGGATTTGGTAACTTATTTTAAATAATTTAAGCATATATTTTAAAAGTGATTTCCAGGAAATGGGAATGTGATTAAAAATAAATTAAGGGGTTTATTTTTAAAGTGTTGGAAGAAATTTACGGGATTGAAACGTAAATTTGAATTGAGATAAATCAAGCAGGATTTATAAAGAAAATTCTTTGGTTTATTCTGAAATGGAGGTGAATTTCCCTGAAAAGCCAAGTACGTTTTAAAGCAGATTTTGAGCAGAAGTTAGAAGTTTTCAAATTGTTTTTAAAAGAATGTTTTAAGAAATTATACGAGTTGTGAAAATTTTAAAGATAAATATTTAATAAATTATTTATAGTAATAATTATTTTAAAGGGGTAATTGGTATTATGTTTTGAAAGAATATTATTAATATTCATATTCTATAAAATGGATTTATTTTATAGATAGTTTGGTTAAAGTTTTATTTGAAACTTATGTAGAAGTTTGTAACTCTTATTTTAAAATTTAGTTCGACTTAACTTTTATTTTAAAGTTAGTTTTATATTTTATAAAAATAGATTTACCTTAAATATTCTTAAATATATTTTGGATAAAGTGATTTAAATTATTTTAAATCTTAAGTGATTGTACTTGGTGATTTCAGGGGAAATAGTAAATGTTGGGAAATTTATTTCCGTAAAGGGAAGTGGATTTAAACTGTTTTCAAAGGGTTGAAAATAGAAATATATCTTGCGAAGATATTTTGAGGAAAACATAAATTTGAGGAATTATTTATGTTTCGTGGATGTTGTGAATGTTTTTGATAGTTAAATAACTGACTATCAATATTGGCCAATGCGCTGATCGTTTCGAAGAGACCGCGATCGTGATTTATTTCTCGAAAACCACTTCGATTCGGTTTGTACGTTTTCGTGGAAAAACGAGTTGGAATCGAAGATGGAGCAGTGAAGTGCAAGGGCTAGTCGCTACTAATCCTGAGGGTGATTCCAAAATGGATGTAGTAGGAGTAGTGCCTTCGGTTCCATTCGAACCTGGAACAGACTTGTATGGATGAATGCTTTTGGAACATCGTCAGGTGGACGATGGGCATTCTAAGGTATATGTTCTATAAAGGTAACGCTTAGCCTCAAGCCTCACCAACCAGGAATGACTGAAAATCAGGGGTTATGCAGCAAGGCTATGTGGGTCGCACCCATTAGGGTGAGGTCATCCCTGTCTAGATGTCCCTTTTTATTCAACTTAGTGGTGCAGTTGCTGATCCCAACCTTGGGGTGATCTTACTCGAAATTACCCAGTAAGGGGTAGTTCCAGTCTTGTGTTGCATGGGATCGGGCGTGGTCCTCGGTACGCTGATCTAGACCAGGTATCGTGACAGGTGGTACCCCAGTGCCTAGTCATTAGTTGGAAATCTATTCTCCCTACGTGCCTTCACGGTTTTGTTTGTATACCTATTAGCTGGAATTTAATAGATGTAACAATTTCGGCTATTTGAATAAGTATTGGTATATAGACACTATTATAATATCAGAGGATTTGATAAGAAAGTGTTTTGGCTATCGTAAGGTAAAAACCCAACATGTTTATTTGTGGCGTGGTCTTACGAGATGCTTTTGATTTCAAAGGACTTTGAAACTTTAATAATCAGTTTGGATGTATTTCTCTTACGCTGGTATTCCAGACTAACTCGGGTGTTATTTTATTATAATGCTCGGGTAAGACCGAGTATTTCAGGTTCAGGATTGATACTTTGGAGCTCAGGAGCGGAGCTGAAGTTCGAGACGTATTATTCGTACTTGTTTATTCCGCTACTACGGTTGTTTGAAATTATCAGCAGTTGTGAGGCAGGTTGATATAACTGCTAGGATGGTAATTGTTGTTACTTGTGATATACTCTGATGATGTATTATATAAAACAGATATGGTTTCATTTTGTGTAAAGATCTGTTATTATTTAATATATTTGTTCCGTTGCGATTGTGAGATTCTGGTGTTGTTTAGTTTCTTCATTCTTCTATCTTCTTTCTTTTTCCTCAACAATCTGTCTTTCCCGGCACTTGATCGTCGGCATATTACACTGTGGTGTATTTTGTGTCGATTTTCGAGAGTCGAGAAGGGCGGGTCGTCACACTTGGTATCAGAGCTTAGGTTATTGATAACCTAGGCTTTGGTGGAAAAAAATTACTCATTAAGAATAGAGTCAAAAGTACTCCATAATGAGTTGAGTGTAATAATAGATATGAGCGCGTACTTGTTAGTGAATAAAAAAAAATTATACTGCGTTGACTTATCGGTTGAGTGTTTATGAATTCTGGTCGGTACGGGAAGTACAACCGTATCGATAGGGGTTTCTAAACTCTTAAACAAGATAAACCGACATAGTATTGTTTTTAAAGTGGGTAAATGAAATAATTTTACCCAAAATTATATTTTGATATAAAAGAAATGATTTTCTGAAATTATTATATATATATGGATGTTTGGTTGTTGATATTATAATCAAATAAGAATCTAAAATTTAAAATGGTTTATAACCAAATAAATTCTATAAGTATGACTTATCCAAAGAAGTATAACTAAAATTTGATTTAAACCAGAATTTAAATCCCGAAAATTTTGAAAAGTGTTTTAAATGTATTTAAAACAAAGGTTTGGAAATTTAAGGTCTTGGGAATGTTTGAAATGTTTTCCAAAGTTTTTGAAGGCAATGATGGAGTATTATTTTGGGAATTATTTTTGAATGGAAATTGTTTTGAAAATGGAATTTTGGAAGTATGGAAGCACTGAACTCACTTTAGTCGCTGGAAAATATTCCTGATGATGATGGCCACATCGTCAGAATTCATTTTCGAGTTTCTAAAGTGATGGATTGCTACCGGGTGATTGGTTATGATATTTGTTTGGAGTTGTTGGGTATACAAGTTGTTTTAGAAATTTCAAAAGGGAAATTTGTTTGAGTAAGACCAAATTGTTTTGGAATCCTGAGATTTGATTTGATATACCAAGTGGGTATGTGTTGATTATTATTTCAAAATGGTTTTGAAATGAAACCAGGCAATTGAATTCTGGGAATTCTATAAAGTAAAAATGAATCAACTATTGAACTTATAAGAGAAGTTGATATTAATAAGAAAGGAAATTGGAAATTTTAATACTGGAATTAAAAATTTAACTTGAGTAAATGGGAATAAGATATATTCAAATTTAACTCAGGATAAGTTAAATAAGATTGAAATTGGAATTGATTTGATTTGGATAAATTGAAGTGTAAAATGATTATAATTGTGGATTATAATTGTGTAATGGAATTTATACCCTTAAGCTATTGAGTGTTATATATATATAAATTGGAATTGTGATTATAAAATATAACTAGGCTCATATGAGCAATATAAGCTTTTAAATAAATAAGTTGTTGAACTTATAAATAGAGAAATGCATTGTGAAACCAAAAATAAAATAGTTGGTGTCTTATGGAAAATCCAAATTTTACAATCCTAAATGAAATGTAAAGTGTGATAAGGCAAAGAAAAATATAAAGTGTGAATAGACTTGGGTTAGTAAATAAGTTTTGAGCTTATATATTGAGAAGTAAATTTAGTTGAGTTTGGGTTGAATTTAACTGAAATCAATTTCAGTTGTGTTACAAATAATATTGAATGGAATTAAATTCCTATTATAGTAAAGGAAGTGATATGAATTTAAGTTGGCTAAATGAAGTTAGTTGAACTTGAATTAAATCGGTAAAAGATTAAATGAAAGAAATTTTAATCAAGTTGGAATGATATTGGATAAGTTAAATTCTCACTCAACTGAATTCAAAAGAATTATTTGAAGATGAATTTAGCGTAAGCTAAATTATATAAAGAGAAGTTGAAGATGAATCTAGGGTAAACTAAATTAAATGGAAATTGTGTTGGAATGATAAAATTTTGGAAGCTTATTGAAAATTTGAAAAGTAAAATAGAACCCAGTCCTGCTTTAGAATAATTGGGATGGCATATTATTAATAAATTCAGGATGAATTGAGAAGGTGAATATAAATTTAAAATGGATAGAGTATATAAACTAGTTGAATTAAAATTTGTAATGGATTGGAATTTGATTGGATGAGAATCAAATTAAAATGAAAATAGAATTGATGTAAGAAGAAATGGAGTTATTGTGGAGTTGAGATAACTTAAGAAAATTATGAAGTATTTGTTGTCAAATTTTATGAAATGGTTTTGAATGAAACTTGTTTGGATAATGAATTGAAATGCAACTGAAGGGATTTATATTAATTATGTAATGGAAATGAGAATGTTGGGTTGTGAATAATCCAGAATGGAATAATATTAATATAAATTTAAGTTGGAATTTATTTAAAATGATTATAAGCTTAAGAAATGGTTACTTGTTTGAATAACAACAAATTTGCATAGGAATTGATCGTTTTGTTGTAAACGAAAGTGAATTGATTTGAAGAAGAAAATAAAGTTGGTTTTGAATTAATTGGTATAAGTGCAATATAATTAAGTGGTTTTGCATATAAATGAAAGTGGATTATTAAAGAAATGCAAGTATATCAAATTGAAAATAAAATTTGACTATGAATCAATTTGAAATTGAATTGAAGTAAATTAATGTAAGAAAAACATATGTTAACCATATTGAAGTGAATTATGAATGTGATGCAAATTAATCAATTTGGAATTGGGTAAGGAGAAATTATGTAAGTGGGGCTTATAAACCAAATTGATATGGATATGAGGTTAGTTGATGCAATTATGAATTGTATGTAGTGAACCTGATTGTGAATCATTTTGAGTGGAATAAAATGATATGTGGATTTATGGAGGAAACTAAAATAGTATTGAAACTTGTGATTGTTTATAAAATGTGGTTTACATGTAAAATTATGTAAATTTGTTGTGTAGGCTATGAAATTGATATGTTTAGCTAAGATTAATGAATGGAATGTTGTTAAATTCTCATATTCTTGACAACTGATATGCTTGTTTGAGTAAGTACAGGTATGAGGGGCAATTTATTGAGTTGGAGTGCGTAAATGCAAAATAAATTAGCCGCTTGCTTTTAAAATGCTAATCTAAGGTACGCCTACGCAATAAAATTGGAAAATGATATATATATTGTGAGATATTTTGTTTTCCGACCGTGTGGGTCGATGTATATATATTTATATCTATTGTGATATTGTAAATCGCTCTCCGTACAAAGGAGACGCTGTCAAAAATTTTGGGAGTTAGAAATTTTTTGGGAATTTTGAAAATTTTGATTAACTAGAATAGTTGATTTTGCAAATGATGTTGAGAACAAATCTTTTGAGTTAAATAAAGAGAATAGTTTTGGGATTGGACTAAGAATTTTGCTAACGTGAAAATAAGTTTTTAACTAAGTAAGTCTGGGTAAGTAAATGAGTTAGTAGCATTTTCCTACCTTAGCAAATTTCGGGGACGAAATTTTTATAAGGGGGGAGGAATGTAACGACCCGGAATTTTGGTCGTTGGATTTTGAACATTTAATTCATTTTAAATGTTGAATGTGAATTTTAATTTGATTTTGAAACAAGGAGATTTTGGTTAAATCGATATAATTAGTTAAAATTTCAAATATGGCAGTTCAAATTGGGTTTGAATAATAATAATTAAATATTCGAGATTAGGATAAATTGTGAATCTAGATGTAAATGGTTATGAAAATGGTTTCTATGATTTATTTTAAGTCTATTTGGATTTAAATAATGTTGTTGGGCTTTTGGATGGAATCAAAAGTCGATAAGCTAAATTTGGAATTTTATATTGATTTAATAATGGAATTTAATATTATAATAATGTAATTAATCCGATTTTGATTCGGAATGAATCAGAATGATTTCTAATGTGATTATAAATCCCATATGATTTATAATTAAGTTAGTAAAATTTTAATAGTGAAATTTTAAGTGATTTCGACGATTTCGAAAATCACTCGATTTAATCAACGAGTTAAAATAGCCTTCCGGGGCACAGTCTCGGAATTCGACGAAACTAGTTCCATTAGATCCGTAATAGTGTATTATTATCGGATTTCAATTTTCGTAGCGTTTGGAGTTACCGTTTGCTCGAACGGGTGAGAAACGTGTTGAATTTAAAATCGATAATTTAATATTTTAAAATCGATTCAAAAATCTATCTTCCACATACGATCAAATGAGCTTCCGAAACACGTTCCATTGTGTTCGGAATGTGGGTAAAACCTTATAATGGCCTGGCAGCACGTGTAATTTGGAGTTCGTTTGTAAATGCTCGTTATAATTGAATTTAATATTACATTAATATGTATATATGTATATGAATACGTTTACGCGCAGTGGAAACCCTAGATCTATTCACGCGGCCGCCAACTAGCATTCAATGGCCGAAGTGTTCTCTCGTTCTTCCTCGATTTTCTTCAAATCCATAAATCTATAGCAAATTCTTCCAACTATGAAGTCGTAGAGCACTCCGAGCTCTACGATATCGACGGTGGTGATCGTGTTTTGAGAGACGAGGAAAGGGAAATCGAAGTTGGAAGCTTCGCCATTCGTTAGCGTTTTGCGTGCTAAGGGGATGACCGAGCTTCACCTTGCTCTGATCGTAGGTGGAGTTTTCGATAGGCTTCGACGTGGAGGCGTTGGATCGTCGCTGAACGCGACGAGGTGGGGAGCGACATCGGTCAACGTTTGGCCGTGAATGGGTTCGGTTGCCTGGAAATGACCACGGTGAAGAAGATAGAATTAGCGGCCGAGATTTTCTATTCGATTTTGAACGGTTTGATGGTAAAATTGATTAAAATATATAAAGAAAATTTGTTTTAAAAATTATATACAAACTTAATAAATTCATATCTTTTACACGGATTATCATATTCCGACGAAATAAGAAGTGCCGGAATCGTAGCGACGCAATCTACGCTGCAGTGCAAGTTTAGAGGCGATCGGAGTTAGCGGAAATTTTGGATTAAATCGAACGGACTCGATTTAATTTAGAATTTAAACGCTCGGCATTTCGAAATTCAAGGTGAGTTAATCTCACTCACATCTGGAATTTCAGCTGATTTAAATAGTTAATATTTAAATGATGATTGATTGGTTGATTGTGAAAATGGTTATCAGATTGGATTGATATTTATTATTGTGCTAACATCTGTGGATGTAGGGAAATAGGTTGGAGGGATCCAACTGGATTCCTCACAAATAGAAATTTATTTATGATCGGTGATATATTTCATTGATATCCTATGATAGAATTTTTGTTATGTTGCGTTATGTTGGATAAATAAAATTTGGTATTTTAAATATCAATAAAATAAATTGGGATTAAAGGGAAGTGAAAAGGAATTTGTAAGGAATGAATTTAAGGAAATTAAATTTCAGAAATTGGATTGGAAATTGAAGTGTTTTGGGAAATGTGATTAAAAAGGAAATGAGAAATGGAAATTTATATACTGGGTTTATAAATGGAATGGGATTTTATTGGGAAATAAATTTGAAGTATAGATTTCCAATGGGAATTTCTATAAGAAGTGAAATGGATTAAAAATAATAGTGAGATTATTTTTAAAGGATGGGAAGTGTATCTTTCCTGGAAATTTAGTATGTATAAAGAAGAGCTTTCAAAATATAAATTGGCAGATTAAAATGTGTTTGAGAATATTTTAGAGAGAAAATATTATTTTAATCATTTTTAAGTACAAGTAAATATTTATTTAAGTAATTATGGTATTTAAATTTCTAAAGGGTAAATTTGTATTATGTTTCTAAAGGAACTTTAACATAGATATTTGATATAATAACATTATATTAAAAGAAATTTTGATTTAAGTTACTCAAGGAAACCTTATTGAATTTTCAAAAGTGTTATTTGAAGTAAAGGATTTGGTAACTTATTTTAAATAATTTAAGCATATATTTTGAAAGTGATTTCCAGGAAATGGGAATGTGATTAAAAATAAATAAAGGGGTTTATTTTTAAAGTGTTGGAAGAAATTTACGGGATTGAAACGTAAATTTTAATTGAGATAAATCAAGCAGGATTTATAAAGAGAATTCTTTGGTTTATTCTGAAATGGAGGTGAATTTCCCTGAAAAGCCAAGTACGTTTTAAAGCAGATTTTGAGCAGAAGTTAGAAGTTTTGAAATTGTTTTTAAAAGAATGTTTTAAGAAATTATACGAGTTGTGAAAATTTTAAAGATAAATATTTAATAAATTAGTTATAGTAATAATTATTTTAAAGGGGTAATTGGTATTGTGTTTTGAAAGAATATTATTAATATTCATATTTTATAAAATGGATTTATTTTATAGATAGTTTGGTTAAAGTTTTATTTGAAACTTATGTAGAAGTTTGTAACTCTTATTTTAAAATTTAGTTCGACTTAACTTTTATTTTAAAGTTAGTTTTATATTTTATAAAAATAGTTTTACCTTAAATATTCTTAAATATATTTTGGATAAAGTGATTTAAATTATTTTAAATCTTAAGTGATTGTACATGGTGATTTCATGGGAAATAGTAAATGTTGGGAAATTTATTTCCGTAAAGGGAAGTGGATTTAAACTGTTTTCAAAGGGTTGAAAATAGAAATATATCTTGCGAAGATATTTTGAGGAAAACATAAATTTGAGGAATTATTTATGTTTGGTGGATGTTGTGAATGTTTTTGATAGTTAAATAACCGACTATCAATATTAGCCAATGCACTGATCATTTCGAAGAGACCGGGATCGAGATTTATTTCTCGAAAACCACTTCGATTCGGTTTGTACGTTTTCGTGGAAAAACGAGTTGGAATCGAAGATGGAGCAATGAAGTGCAAGGGCTAATCGCTACTAATCCTGAGGGTGATTCCAAAATGGATGTAGTAGGAGTAGTGCCTTCGGTTCCATTCGAACCCGGAACGGACTTGTATGGATGAATGCTTTTGGAACATCGTCAGGTGGATGATGGGCATTCTAAGGTATATATTCTATAAAGGTAACGCTTAGCCTCAAGCCTCATCAACCGGGAATGACTGAAAATCAGGGGTTATGCAGCAAGGCTATGTGGGTCGCACCCATTAGGGTGAGGTCATCCCTGTCTAGATGTCCCTTTTTATTCGGCTTAGTGGTGCGGTTGCTGATCCCAACCGTGGGGTGATCTTACTCGGAATTACCCAGTAAGGGGTAGTTCCGGTCTTGTGTTGCAGGGGATCGGGCGTGGTCCTCGGTACGCTGATCTAGACCAAGTACTATGACAGGTGGTACCCCAGTGCCTAGTCATTAGTTGGAAATCCATTCTCCTTACGTGCCTTTACGGTTTTATTTGTATAACTATTAGCTGGAATTTATTAGATGTAACAATTTCGGCTATTTGAATAAGTATTTGTATATAGACACTATTATAATATCAGAGGATTTGATAAGAAAGTGTTTTGGCTATCATAATGTAAAAACCTGACATGTTTATTTGTGGCATGGTCTTACGAGATGCTTTTGATTTCAAAGGATTTTGAAACTTTAATAATCAGTTTGGATGTATTTCTCTTACGCTGGTATTCCAGACTGGCTCGGGTGTTTTTCATTATAATGCTCGGGTCAGACCGAGTATTGCAGGTTCAGGATTGGATACTTTGGAGCTCAGGAGCGGAGCTGAAGTTCGAGACGTATTATTCGTACTTGTTTATTCTGCTACTACGGTTGTTTGAAATTATCAGCAGTTGTGAGGCAGGTTGATATAACTGCCAGGCTGGTAATTGTTGTTACTTGTGATATACTCTGATGATGTATTATATAAAACAGATATGGTTTCATTTTGTGTAAAGATCTGTTATTGTTTATTATATTTGTTCCGTTGCAATTGTGAGATTCTGATGTTGTTTAGTTCCTTCTTTCTTCTTTCTTCTTTCTTTTTCCTCAACAATCTATCTTTCCCGGCACTCGATCGTCGGCATATTACACTGTGGTGTATTTTGTGTCGATTTTCGAGAGTCGAGAAGGGCGGGTCGTCACACAAAATATATATTTCCATAAATTTCCATTGCTTAAATCAATCTCCATGTATAAACTTGTCTATCTACATATAACATATCTGACTAATTAATTGATTAGCAATTAATTAGTTTCCTTTCTCTAAAAGATATCACACATATCCTTCCTCTTTATCTTTCCATATATAGCCTAATTAATTGATTGAATGAATAAATTAATTATTTTCTTGTCTTCTTTGGAAAATATTTGAATCACATAAATTCAACACTCCACCTTGATTTAAATATAACAATCTCTCTACATCACCACATCTCGACAAATTGTTGGGTCTACGTTAATAAGCTCAATGTGAACTAGTTTGGGCAATATTGCCCAAACAGAGCTTCCAAATCTTTCCCAAGCACAAGAAAGATAGTATGCACATCAACAAATAAAATGCATACGAGCAAATACCAAAATTCTTCAACATATCCGATGTAGGAGATAAAACTGTAGATACAAATCTTTGAGAGACCAATGGAGACATAACAGCATGCTTCAACTTCTCCATCTCAAATTGAGTGAGGACATACTCAACATTATCTACTTCAATCTCCTCCACAAGAATTTTGCTAGACTTTCCTAAGTGAACATCAGCAGACTCACCAATAAGCTCCACAACATTCAAAGCATAAGATGAAGAATCATCGCTACAAATATGATTACAAATAGGGCCAACTGAACCAAAAGGCCTTTCCAGCAAGTGAGCTTCACCTAGAGTTTGAACCTCTGTAATCTTCTCATCAACCATGGTATCATCAGAAATACCAATATCTCTCCGAATATGAAAACGATCTGATGACTACAAATATGTTTGGCAATTTTCTGTCCTCCCAATGTCATCATTTGATAGAGGCTCCACCTTCAACAAAGACCTCTCATCAAATATCGCATGTCTACTAGTCACAATTCTCCAAATTGTTTTACACCACAGCCTATACCTCTTCACTCCTTCTCTATAGCCTAACAAAATGTGCTTGCTTTCTCTACTCTTCAACTTATAATGTCTCTCATCTTCTAAATAAGTTGAACAACAAAACATTTTAAGGAATGAATAATCAACAGGCTCTATTTTCCATATCTATTCCGGGATCTTCATAGCTATGGCAATTGAAGGAGTACAGTTGATGAGAAATACTGCCATAGATATCTCTTCTGCTCAAAATCTCTCTTTTATACCAGCAGTCGTTCTCAAGCGTATAGCTCTTTCCTATAATATCTGACACATGCTCTCCGCCACTCCATAACAATGTGACTCAACAGAAATAGAAAAATCTCTAACTACATGCTCAGACCCACAATAGTTATTGAATTCTTGTGACATAAATTCACTACTATTTCCAACTTTGGGAACCTTCAAATGCTTCCTCGACTGTTTCTCTACCAAGGCCTTCCACTTACAAAACTGGGAAAATATTTCGTCTTTGGCCTTTAAGAAATAGACCCAGACCTGACATGAGAAATCATCCACAAATAAGACGAAGTAACTGGCTCCACCAAAAGATGCAACTGGGGTGGGTCCTAATACATAATAATGAACATGCTTTAGAAACTCTGTAGCTCCAGTTCTTACAACATCAAATGTGACATACTTCTTCTTTCCAAAAGAACAATCTCCACAAGAGCTAGGCTTCGAATGATAAACACCATCAATCAACCCACGCTTCTTTAATACTTCAAGACTGCCCTCATCAACATACCTAAACGAAGTTGTCATAACTGAGTAGAATCTGGAATACTAGAATCAGTAGAAACTACCGACTCTTCTAAGACCGTCTCTCCATGAAGCACATAAATATCATTAACTCGCAACCCTTTCATCACTACCAAGGAACCTTTCACCACTCTCAAATTCTCTCCATCTATTATTATCCTCATACAAAGTCTACTCAAAGCTCCAACCGATAACAAACTTCTACACAGCATCGGAACATGTCTAACATCCGTGATAGTCCTAACAACACCATCATGCATCCTAAACCTCACACTTCCAATGCCCACAACATGACAAGATGTGTCATTTTCCATATGAACCGCTCCATCATCAATTTCCTTGTAATTGACAAAATAGCTCCTATCAGGCGTCATATGACAAGAGGCTCCAAAATCAATCACCCAACTATTATGCTCTAAAGGTGAAATACCGGCTGAAAATAATGATGTATTGCTATCATTTCTATTCGCATCCGATCTAACTACTGGAAAAACTGAAGTTTTCTCCTTCTTCTCTCTCTTCTTTCTAAGAGCTGGACAATCCTGTATGAAATGCCCATTCTTCTTACAATAATAGCAAGCACCCCTTCTAGGACCCTTGAAGTGAGACCCATGCATATCTCTACCTCCAAGGTGCTTCTAGCTTTTATCTCTTCCTCTAAATGAACGAAGTTGTTGTTGAAGAACACCGTCATTAGTCTTCATCTTCCATGTCCCTAAAATTCCTTTTCTAACATATTTGGTGATGCCATAATTTTTCATACCACTACTAAAAGAATTATCCATTGATAACTAATCCAGAACAAGACAACTAGCTCCGATACCAATCTGTTGCACGGAATTTTGATTGATTTGCAATAACTCCAAAACTACAGTGGCATACTAAGGCGCAGAAGCAACCAAAAGAAGGATCTAGCTTGTCGATTAATTATCACCCACCAATTTAATGAATAATAATCACCAAACAAAGAAAAACAGAAGAGCAGAGAATACAAAGATTTAACGTGGTTCGGCTAGATTGCCTACATCCACAGACCCAACAACTATTCTTTATTTCACTGAAGAAAGAGAGTATAAAAGAGAGAGATTACAAAATTATAGGTAGTAGTGGAGAGACTAATCTATAATTACAAATTGAATAATCAATTTATCCAAAGACTTGTTTATGCTCAAAACCCCTAATTGATTGACTGCAGAAATTAGGGTTTACTGAAGAAGAGGATAATGGTGGATGCTCTCTCACATTCACATGAAGATGAACTTCCTTCATTTAAATAGGATTGAAAATGAAGGATGCTTGGAGATGAAGAAAATTAATTTCCAGATTATGTGACAACCTTTCCAAGTTACTAGATTTGATTCCAATGCATATAAATGACAAAAAATCTATGTTTCCATAAATTTCCGTTGCTTAAATCAATCTCCATGTATAAACTTGTCTATCTTCATATAACATATCTGACTAATTAATTGATTAGCAATTAATTAGTTTTCTTTCTCTAAAAGATATCACACATATCCTTCCTCTTTATCTTTCCATATATAGCCTAATTAGTTGATTGAATGAATCAATTAATTATTTTCTTGTCTTCCTTGAAAAATATTTGAATCACATAAATTCAACATGTTTTCCTTACTTAAGGCAATATAACACACACAAGTTAGAGTTTAGATCTCAACCATGTACATTTCTAGGATATGCATCAAATCAAAAGGGGTTCAAGTGTCTTGACAGCAAAGGAAAAGTATACATATCAGGACATGTAATCTTTAATGAACAAGAATTTCCTTTTAGCAAAAGATATACAACTCTATATACTCATTACCTCCAATGACTCTCTTCTCTGAAGAAATTGCTTCAGCTCATACTGCTGGCAATCAGGAAAGAGATGCTTTCAGCACTCATCCTCACATGTCTACAAGTGAACCAGATCAAGAGCAAAGCAATATGTCTAAAAGATCAAGTGATACATCCCAATCAAGCACCAATCAGCATTCTAACACATGTCAGATATTGAATGATACTTCATCACTCAATACCCAACAAGATGTCACTGCAGACAATATTGATTAACCTGCTCCGCCTGTAAACACTAGGCATCACATGATAACAAGGGCCAAAAGTGGCATATTCAAACCAAAAATTTACAATGTTGTATCAGACTTTAGTGAACCCAGTACATATCAATAGGCAGTACAAGACATCAATTGGAGAAAAGCTATGAAGGAAGAATATGATGCAATGATAAAGAACAAAACATGGGATCTTGTATCCTTACCAATGCATAAAAATGTGGTTGGATGCAAGTGGACATATAGATTTAAAAGGAATTCGGATGGTTCAGTTCTTAAGCACAAAGCAAGACTAATGGCAAAAGGGTATTTACAACAGAACGGATTTGATTTTAATGAAACATTCTCTCCTATTGTAAAACTCTCAACCATTAGAATTATTTTAACTATTGCTTTGCATAAGAACTGGACTGGCAACTAGATGTTAATAATGCTTTTCTAAATGGTATCTTGCAGGGGGAAGTATATATGGAACAACCACAAGGTTTCATAAAGAAAGGCAATGAAAATCTTGTATGCAGGTTAAACAAAGCAATTTATGGTCTCAAGCAAGCACCAAGAGTGTGGTTCGAAAAGCTAAAATCAACACTTGCCAAGCTTGGATACAATTCAACAAAATCAGACAACTCTGTATTCCTTAAACTTTCTAATAATATTATCACATATATACTGATTTATGTTGATGACTTTATCATCACAAGTAACAACATTTCAGAGATTGAAAAGATCATACAATATCTGAACAAAGAGTTTACAATTAAAGATCTAGGAGACCTGAACTACTTTCTTGGAATTGAAGTTAAAAGACCGCCAAATAATGAAATGCAGTTGAATCAAAGAAAATATATCATTAAGATTCTGGTAAAAGCCAATATGGACAAAGCCAATCCACTTCCTACACCAATGACAAGTAACTTGCATCTATCAAAATACAAGGGTGAACCCATATCTAATGACAAGCAATACAGGAGCATAGTTGGTGCATTATAGTATGCTACTATAACAAGACCAGATATCTCTTTCAGTGTAAATAAAGTTAGTCAGTTTATGCAAAGGCCATTAGATGAGCACTGGAAAGCAATCAAGCGTATTCTAAGATATCTCAAGGGTACTCTAAATCAAGGTTTACTCATGCAATCAAGCAAATCACTGGATATCAATGCCTATGCTGATGCTGATTGAGCTACTGATCATGATGATAGAAAACCTACCACTGGCTATTGTATTTTTCTAGGAAGAAATCCAGTATCATGGTGTGCAAAAAAACAATCAACTATCTCAGGATAAAGTATTGAAGCCGAGTACAGGAGCATAGCCAGTACAACAGTAGAGGTTATATAGATCCAATCATTACTAAGTGAGCTACAAATTAACCCTAGCAGCAAGGAAACTATATGGTGCGACAATATCAGTGCAATATCACTTACTGCTAATCCAATATTACATTCACGAACCAAGCATATGGAACCTGACCTCTGCTTTGTCAGAGAACAAGTCATGAAAAATAAAAACAGAGTCGACTACATACCTTCTACTTATCAAAAGGCTGATGTACTTACTAAGCCTCTCTCGAGATAGAACTTCAGTAAATTCAAGCATGAACTGAATGTGGATGTAGCCGACATCAGTCAGAGATCCCAGGCTCCAGTTTACATACCAGAAGCCACTCAAGAGCATGAGGAGGACAAAAATCATAGGAATATGCCAACTTGAAGCTTTTCGAAACACTTTCTGCAACTACTCTTCGTCTACCAGTCAAACTACCATCTTTATTGTATTTATCAATATTTCCTTTATCATATAAATAGAAGCCAAACTATACAATGAATTGTATTGAATCATTATCAGCAACAAAGAACATTTTACATTTCTCAATTTCAATATCAAATTCATCTCAAAATCTTATAATGGTTTGCTTTCCTATTCTACACCTTTTATCAGTTAAGTTGGTATTGTGAAATGCGTGTGTGGGGGTTTGGGTGTGTATCCGTAATTGTTTAAATTTGAGAATGCTTAATATGTGTTTGACGCATGCTGAATAAATCCTATATGTTGATATATTATTCAAGCTATTATTCAGCCAGCTAATACTAGTAGTATAATTCATTTTTTTTTGCAAAACGAAATGAAGTTGGTTTTGTTGTTGCTTATTACCTAGAGGATGAAGCCATGAATACCAAAAATATAAAGGATACTTGCCCTCTCTGGCTAAATAATTATGCCCGAATTCAAGTGAAAGAATTTGTGACCCTTTTATGCTCCTCCACCCTTCTGTTATTAAACCAGATCAGACCAAAGTTGGACTACAGTTAATCAGAGATCATCCTATGTGCCTACACAAAACCACTGGCCCAAAGCTAACATGTTTGGTTTGGTTCGTACGTAGTTTAAGCTATGAGATTATAGGTCATAGTTTCGATCTTTGAAATTTGCATTTATTGCCATTAATGAACCATGTAAAAAACCATTAGAATTCAAACTATTCGTTTTAGGTTGTGTACTCGTTTTAACGATTAAAACATAATGGCCAAGCAGGCGATGTTCAAGGTGGTTATTTCCTGGAATTATGCTCCTACTGTTGGCATTCATTTGGCTAGATGGTAATTGTGTGCTTTTATTTCGGTTTTCTTCTGAAATTTAAAGATATACTAGTACGAACCCGTCCTACAAACACAAGTGAACTTAATATAATTTGGCTCATTCTATTTACTCCCTTACAACATCCTTACACATCCCAGTAAAAAAGTTAAATTATTTTATGGCAACATTCCCCTTGGTTATTATTACAAATGAAATAGTTGTACTAAACATCAAAATTCTTTCCTTCTATTCATGTTTAACTATCTAATTTACTCCACCAATTGTTCAAATTTTGTTCTAATTTTCTATCTTTTGGTCCAATATATTTAGATCATGCATTCTTCCTTGTCATTGACAATTAAAGTAAAAATTTATCGAATCAAGCAACATGCAGAAGCATGAATATCTGAAACTTTTGAAACAATTTATCATATCCAAATTGAAGCACCAATAATATGTTGGAAGTTTTCTTCAATAACAAATATATTTGATTTTAGAAGAAGATAGATAAGAGGTTAGAGGAAAAAAATTCATATAAGGAGAAAAAATTTATTACTAAAATTTATTACAAAAGTTCATATTTTTTCTTCTTACTACTTTTCTTTTGTCTTACATCATAAATGAGTGAATCAACCTCTATTTATAGGAGTTCACATCTGAAATAAACGGTGAAGATTCACCTAATCTAACGGTTCTCCATAAATATCTTCTAAATATTCTCTCATATAATTTCAAATATATTAGTCCATAAATATCTCCTAAATATTCTCTCATACGATTTCAAATACATTCCAGAAATATAAAGCATGTATTCTAGATATCTCCAAAATGGAAAACTCTGGATTAACAAAATCAAGTTTATTTACAACACTTCCCTGTAAACTTGATTTTGTAGTACCGAGTAATGCTTGAAATCTTTCTATTTCACGTGCTTCGGTAGGAATAGAGATATTATCCAAACTTTCTTCATTGCATTGACTTTCTTACCAAACGTCAAGATCTTTAATGCATGTTCACGAATTCTAGTTTTACTTCTTTTAGTTCATCCTTCTTCATCGCAATAGAGTTTACATAAAGTAAGCGTTCTAACATCCGTCTTGTTTCAGTATCATAAATTTTGAATGAGTCGTATATTTTATCTCTACATTCTTTCATAACTTCGCTCTTTTAGTTTTTTACCAATCCAATTTCAATGTATGTTTTTCAAATTTCACGTTTGCATGTCATTTCAGAAAACATTACCTGAAAATTAGGTTTGTTCAAAATTATATAAGATTTGCTCACCTCTTTATTTTCATGATGATGAAATTCATCGCATGCCATTTTGGCTTCCTCTTTGATCATTTCTATTTCTTTTTCTTTAACATTCTCCGTTTCTATTTTTTCAGTTTTTTGCTCATACATCAAATTTCCTCCAAGCTCTTAAATTTCATCTCCTTGATTCACGCCTTCTTCATTGTCATATCCATTACTTTCGTACTTTTCATCATCGGCATCATCTTTGCTTACTTTATTTTCTTCATCTTCCACACGTTTTTCTCATTCTTTCAAATTTTCCTCTTCTAACTCCTCAAATTTCATGAATTTTTCAACATCTTTCTCCTTCTTGCTATTCTTCTTTTCCTCTTTCTCATCGATCAGATTGTCTTCTTCTATTATTTTTGCATTATTATTTTCATATACTTTTTTCAATAAATTCCACGACTTTTTTGCCGAACTTTCTCCAAGCATATGATCATACGTTACTTTATTAATGTTCTCACTCATCACAACACGAGCATGATGATCATTCCATCGTAATTTCACAAAAGCTTTCTTGTTTATTTGCGATGTGTTCTCCAAATCAATCGGTCATTCATAACTATTTTGTACGATCTTCCATAATCCTTTGAAGATTAACTCCTCTTTCTTTTCCTTGTAAGCCAGCGGCAAAGTACCATCTTCTCGACTTCTTTCTTCAATGTAATTGGCATTCTCTTCAACTTTATTGTTACTTGGAGCTCTACATTCAAAAGCATAATGTCAAAAAATTTCACAATTGTAGCATTTAACGTGTGACTTGTCATGCCTTGACTTTGAATTCCTCTCCCACAACCCCTTGTTGATATTTCTCCTCTTTGGTTATTGTTGTCATTGTTATTGTCGTTATTCAGTCTCCAACCTCATACGTGTCTATATCTATGACCTCTTCCTCGTTCTTGACCATAACCTCATCTTTGTTGGATTCGAGCTTTCTTCCTTTTTTGAATCAATTCATGTCTTGAATACTTGCTGCACAATCTCTTCCTCCTTCCTTCTTCCTTTTCTTTTTTTAATAAGCTTACAATGAACCGAAAAGTTCCTCTATTGTCATGGCCTCTAAGTTTTTTGTCTCTTCGATGATGGCAACAATATGTTCGAACTTTAGATCCAATGATCTAAAAATCTTCTCCATAATTCGTACATCATTTAACTTCTCACCTTTTCTTTTTAGGTTATTAGTAAATGTTAAAACTCTTGAGAAGTAATCAGAGACAAGTTCACCTTCTTTCATATGCAAAGTTTCAAACTCTCCTCATAAAGTTTGAAGATGTACCTTTTTGACTTGATCGACTCCTTTATAAGATGTTCAAAGCTTTTCCCATGCTTCTTTGGCAGACTTTGATCTCGAAACCTTCTCAAAATTATCGTCATCCAATGCTAGATAGATTAGACAGAGAGCTTTCTTGTCTCTCATCCTTGAGTCTCTGAAATTATTCCTTTGAGTTTGAGATAGACTATCTTCATTCTATTGTTTGGTGTAGCCTTTCTCAACTATCTACCATACATCGTGTGCTCCAAGGAGAGCCATCATTCTTAAACTCCAATTGTCATAATTGGTCTTAGTGAGTATTGGGACTTGTAAGAGAACACCGCTATTCGTCATAATTTTAGAAGGATCTTCAAGCTCCGATACCACTTTGTTGGCCTTTTCCTGAATAAGAGGTTGGAGAAGAAAAAATGATTTTTTTCATATAAGGAGAAAAACTTTATTACTAAACTTTATTGCAAAAGTTCATATTTTTTTCTTCTTACTACATTTCTTTTGTCTTACATCCTAAATGAGTGAATTCACCTCCATTTATAGGAGTTCACATCTAAAATAAACAGTAAAGGTTCACTTAATCTAATGGTTCCTTATAAATATCTCCTCAATATTCTCTCATATAATTTCAAATATATTAGTCCATAAATATCTCCTAAATATTCTCCCGTACAATTTCAAATATATTTCATAAATATATAACATATATTCTGGATATCTCCAATATGGAGAAATCTAGATTAACAAAATCAAGTTTATTTCCAACATAATATATGATATTCAGTTTGTCTTCTTATCTCAACAACCTTAAATAAATGAATAACTTAAAAAATTAAACGATTTAGGTTTTCATATATCTTCATTATTGTATCAATTGTTAGCAGTAAAATAATAAAATGTTTAAGGTTTAAATAAATAATCTAATCTGCTAAACAAGGAAGAAGAGGTGGAAGAAGATAAACTAAAATTATGGACTGTAGAAGGTTAAAATGGGATGCTAGAAGAAAATACTGGGGTAGCTAAGTTTTTTAGATAAACAGGGCGTTTAAGGTAAATACTGGTGGGTTAATAGAATCTGTCATTTTGCCAGTTGGATAATAATATCTATTAAAATAATCTTAAAAATAACAAACGCTTCCCTCAAGAACTTTGAAATAATAGTTTCCATTTGGATTACTTCTTTCTTGAAACATAAATTAGTAGTTTCAAATAATAACTCTATAACACATATAACAAATATTTCGGCATAATTATTAAATGTTTATATTAAGTACTAGTAACTCAAATTATAATCTTTGATAAAACATTAAAGAAAGTAAGTGCATGTTGATTTTTTATTATCTTCATATTAGATTATAGGGATGGGTGAAGCAATACAAAATAAAACCAACATTCAAAACAAATATAAGGTTAAGTTTATTGTAAGTGGTTTTTAATATGGATTTAAACATGAAACTGTCTAGATATACAAAAAAATATCTCCATCCAACTATAATATAGTGATAATTTATAGGTTAAATCACACTTCTAGTGTTGTTTAACTTCATATGCCCTCACAAAATATTATGTTCTTAAACGCTTATATGCATGATTACCAGTGCAAGTTGGTGGAATCCTATAAAATGTTCAAGATTAATATTAATAATAAAGTACCGATACTAATTATAAAGGAAAATAAATCAATGCTAATGTCATCAAACATATAAAAATAATGTTAGCACAATATTTTTGTGATAACCATTTTTTTGTAAAGATCGATTCTACAAAACAATGAACTTGTGGAATAAGCATGCGAAAACTAAATATAGTAAAGGAAAAATTCATTCATTGTTTGTAAATATAATTAACTATCATTCTTCTAGGGTAGTGACAAAAAGAATTCTATTCGAAAATTTTTGTTCACCAACCACTTATTTAAAGAGGGTTAAATGGATATTCTAAGTTATGCAACTCATATACATATACATGTGTGTGTACACACACACAAATATAGGTGAAATGCGTAGAGATCGGGAAGAACACCAACGGCGAAAGCACTCTGCTGGGCCGACACTGACATATAGTTATATATTTATCGAGTTAAATGAATACAACGTGATAGTTATTATATCTAAAATATACTACATATTTATCTTAAGAATGTCAAAGTTTTACCTTTTTCTAATCCAAAACAATATATCAAACATAAAAGAAACACCAATCGACTCTCTACTTGTATAAAAATATAAAATTCAATCTCATTTACATAAATAAGGAATAATAATATAATATAATATAATATTTTTCTCCAAAAAAAAGCAAATATCGTATTTTTCCATGAAAACGAAACAAACAACATATGTTAGCTCTCTTTGAAAACAAATCAGAAGATTGCCTTTTGTTAGTTGCATACATCAGTTGTCTTTCAGAAGGCTAAATTACATACTTTTCAAAAACTTAGAATTTTGTGTTGTAAACATGTAAAGTTTATGTATTTTCTACTATAATATGGATTTGATTACTTTTTATTTGTTTACGATTTCATAAAATAGAAAGGCATTAGAATGTAGATGTTCATTATTCTAGTTATTTTAAGAAAAACATTAGTATGTTGGACAAAAATAGAAAGATAGAAGTATGTTCCGTAAAATATTATTTTGTACGCTACGTAATAAATTATATCTTACTACAGTGTTTCGATTATTAAATTAAATTTGTAAAAATAAACATGTATTACATAGATCATTTCTTAGTTTAAGGAGCAATTTATTTGTATTGTTTCTTACAATATGTTTGCTTCCAAAAATAAATATCGTTTCATGCTCAAAATATATATAGAGATATGTTTAAATTTATGCGAAATGAAATGTACCAAATGTTAATGTTAACCGAAACTAAATAAACAAAAAATTAGATGCCTAGAAGAAAAAATGTTAATGTCACAAAAATTCTTTTTTACTATGATTAAAGCATAGATAATAAAAATGGTTGACTTCTTTAATAAAATTGATTTTATAAATAGATTGGTTGACCTCCAATGAACATTATATTTACTCAATTTAATTAACAGTTTCTTTTAAGTTATAACTCTCTAAATAATAATTTGGAATTAAGATACTAAGCATCTAACATTGAGAAAGAATTGAGAGTATTGAACAAAATGAGTTTGAACACATTTCTTTTGACTTCACACTAAAATCTTATCCGTTTTAAATATTTTTAAGCAAAGACACTTATTTATCAAAGAAAAAAGAATCATTCTAAATGGATGGTACTTGCAAGTAGTAGCAAAAAGTAAGCAATGTATAATATTTACATTAAACTATAGTAGCGATCAAACTAAAAAAGTAAAAAAAAAAATACATCAAAACTTGTACTAAATTGGAAACATTGTATGATAAACTGAAATACGTAGGAATTAAATTGGCAAATGGAATTGAAAGAAAAAAATATATACTATTTGAAATATTCTTAATTTAAAATGATGAAGAAAAATATAAACTAAAATGGTAATAATGTTGGCATAACATAAATATACAGAAGGCAACAAATTAGGTTTTTGTTAATACAAAACTGATCTCAAATCATAGACATCAATCGCGGTGTTATGTTGGATCTCTTAACAATTGGTATGCGTTCAAGATCTATAAAAATACAAAAAAATTGATGATATTTTTGTATTTGTTTGTTTTTCTATTAAACCAAGGTTAACTTAGACGTTTCTAAGAAAAGAGTACCACATTTGGAATGCACAAATCTTTTATAGCTATAATGATGCCCAGTAAAGAATAAAAAAGTATTGATTTAATTACCTTTTGTCACAATATCAAATTAAGAAATATAGATATTTGTAATTCAAGTTATCAGTATTTTATTTTTTCATTTAACATATTAATAACGCATTATTAGTTCCAAATATTAATATTTATTATAAAAAATAAATGATAAAAAGATATAGTTATGATTGTTTCGTAGATCTTATAAATAAATTTCATTTACAAACTATAACTCTCTTGAGACATACCTATTGCTAGAATGTAATTGTACTATTTATTATGAATTTATTACATAATTTTTTGCAAATTAAGTTTTGTATTATAGCTTAATTATCGACTCTTACTGAAAATGTTGTATACATTTAAATGTATGTAATCTTTTTTTTTTCAAACTTGTGGTTCGTTATATAAAATTACATTTATTATTATTATCTTTCAATTTTAATTTGATTATTGCTATTAATCATTTGTTGATCAACATCTCTCAGTTGGCAACAAATTAGTAATAACACCTATTCTTGGTTTCTTATTCTGTCTCAACTTATTTGTTTGAGTAAAAAAATGAAGAAGATTGAAAGGCTTCTACAATTCAGAAGGTGCCTCACTTTTATTATTTTCATTAGGTCTTTCATTAGATAGTATTATTGTTAATGAAGAATAGTGATCATTAAAGCTATGGATAGTTGTTATCATGCCTTTTGACGAGGCAGAGTCCGGACGAATTGGACATATAGAACTTGGAGTTATCAAGACGGATAGCCTAGAGAGATAGCCCAGAAGTCCACAAACAAAGCACAGACAGAGCCTCGGAGTTAAACCCAAGAACCACTAAAGACAATAAGGTAATGAGATCCCCCAAGTTGGGGATCAGTACCGACTCCAACTAGAGATCGGTACCAACTCCCAAATACAACTTGGGTGGATCCCATCTTTTGCCTACATGCAAAAAGCATATTTTCGAAGTTGGTTTGTTGATTCAATGCATTTCACCATCGAACTCCATAGATACTTGAAGTTTCAACTTTGTTCTCCTTTAACTTCATCATTTGGGCTCAGAATCAAGTTAAACAAGTATATATGACTATGAAATCAAGAAGCTAACTACAAGATGATTCAAGGTGAGGTATTGAAGAGGCCAAAAATGGATATCTTAGGGATTGGTACTGCTCCCACTTAGGGATCGGTACCGACTCCCAGCTTCTGTTGAGGTGGCACTTATTATTTAGGGAGACTTGCTCAAATTCTTGCACAATGGTCTGGAGATATTTTAGATGAGATTTTAGGCCCCTACCTCTATAAATAGTGGGTAAGGCTCATTTTTGAGGATTTTTTGGCTCTAATTCTATTTTTATTTACATTATTGTAACTTTGAAATTCTGAGTGCTGGAGTTGTACCGACCACCAAGAACTTCGACTTCCAAATCAGAAATAAGCAATAAAACTTCAAAGTGGACATAGGCCTTGCTTTGCCAAACCACTATAAATGATTGCGTATTGTTCATTTCCTTATTTTCATTTACTTTTCTTCATTTAGTCTCTACTATGTATTATTCTAGGTGTTTGTGCCATTTTTGGTTCAAACATTGATGCAGCAGCGGAATAACAAATTGATGATTCTGTGAAAGTAGCAATCGATGGAATGAAAAATACTGAATGGCCCAAATTCGTTGATCCGAAGATACCGAATTCTAGCTATCTTCGTCACGTTGATCGCGCACGATACCGTGAAAGAAGATCTGCAATTCTTCAGACGTTGATCAAGCGCACTTGATACCGTGAATTGGCTTCTACGATCGTTGATTCGAGCGCACTCGAATGCCGAAAGAGGAGATAGGAGATTACACTCAACTACCAATTTAAGAAGAGGCACAAAGCTCTCAAACAAGAATTTTATTCAAAAATCAACAACCTTTACAAATGTCACAACCCGCCTATTTATAGGCTTACAACTCACTCAACAGAAATTGTACAACACATAGGTCGTTCACGACCTACGACTTAAAAGTAGACGACCTAAAACAAAACAGTTACAACACATTACAAGCCTTCACCGACCTAACATAGGTCGTCAACGACCTAACAGATCAACAACAAACACGTTACAACACAGAAACGACCTAGTACATGCACGTAGCGACCTAACAGACAACACACGCGACCTAAGCTCCAGACGACTTAAGTCATAGTACATATACGGCATTAGGTTGTTAGCTCGCTCAAGCGACCTAAAAGAGTAGCGGCAACAACAATTCAACCCAGCTTCAGGACCCTTCACGCGACCTACCTTCCAACGACTTAACATCCAGCGACCTATCTTCCCAGCGACCTAAGATCGAGCGACCATCGATAATTAGCGACTTATTGTTAGGTCGTTCGCGACCTACTGAAGTGGTATGTGAATTAGGTCGTTCGCGACCTACTGAAGCGGCATGTGACTTAGGTCGTTCGCGACCTAAAGTAGCTCTTAGCTCGTTACCCCTTAGCTCGTTAGCTCGTAAGTCGCTAGGTCGTTCGCGACCTAACACTTCATCAATCTAGGTATCATTCTGGGCTGCATCATCCTCCCCCGGTTGGAAAAATTCGTCCTCGAATTTGCGCCCTCCTTTTTCACAACAAGCTCATCCCCATGATATGGTATAAGATGTTTAACATTAAACACATCAGAAGTGTATATATCCTCTGGCAGCTTCAACCTATAAGCGTTTTCATTGATCCGTTTCACGATCGTTACAGGACCAATCTTTCGAGCTTTAAGTTTATTATATGCTCCCACTGGAAAACGATCTTTCGTTAGTATAGCATATACTAAATCTCCTTCATTAAATTCAACGCTCCTTCGTTTCAAATCCGCAGATCGTTTATACTTTTCATTTGCTTTCTTCAAACGTTCCTGAACGATTTTATGACATTCTGTCAGTCCATCAACAAAATCAACCGCCCGTTTAACTGTTCCCTTCGGTTGTGGTACTATCGTCAAATCCAACG
Source organism: Allium fistulosum (assembly GCA_030737815.1). NCBI lineage: Eukaryota > Viridiplantae > Streptophyta > Magnoliopsida > Asparagales > Amaryllidaceae > Allium > Allium fistulosum. The sequence goes on from CM060902.1 coordinate 247,384,301, forward strand.
GCCCCTTCGGTAAACTTGAATACACTATCTGAAATGGACTGAAACCCGTACTACGGTTTATAGCATGATTATGAGCAAACTCCGCTTGACATAACTTCATATCCCAACTCTTCAGATTATCCTTCACAAGGCACCGTAATAAATTTCCCAAAGATCTGTTAACAACTTCAGTCTGACCATCGGATTGCGGATGGTAAGCACTACTGAAATTTAGCTTTGTTCCCACCATCTTCCACCAACTCAGCCAAAAATGACTTAGAAATCTAGTATCCCGATCAGAAACAATGGATTCTGGTAAACCATGTAAGCGATACACTTCTTTAAAGAATAACTCGGCAACACGGACGGCATTAGCTGTCTTCTTACAAGCGATGAAATGTGCCATCTTCGAAAACCTGTCCAATACAACATATATCGAATCATTCCCCCTCTGAGTTCTCGGTAATCCCAACATAAAATCCATACTGATATCGACCCATGGTCTAACTGGCACGGGTAACGGCATATACAATCCCGCATTCGTCGCTGTCCCTTTGGAAATTTGGCAAATATGACATCTCTCCACAAACCTCCCAACTTCTCGTTTCAACGAAGGCCAATAATAAGATTGAGAAATCAATTGCAAAGTACGATCTCGGCCCACATGACCTTCCTCATGCAACTCCTTTACAATCTTCATACGTAAGCTGCCCTCTGGTATGCACAATCGATTTCCCTTAAAAAGAAAACCATCCACCAATACAAACTCATCCGTCTTTCCCTCCTTGACTTTATCTACACACTTTGCAAAGTAAGGATCATCAACAAACATTTCTGGCAACACATCAAACCCCGTTACTTCAACCTTCATTGTATTCAGCAAATGATTTCTTCGACTTAATGCATCTGCCACTCTATTCGTAATTCCCGATTTATGCTTCACTACAAATGTAAATTGTTATAAGTATGCAATCCACGAAGCATGCCTAGCTGCGATCTTGTCTTGTCCATGCATATGCTTCAATGCTTCATGATCAGTATATAAAACAAATTCTTTATGAAACAAATAATGTCTCCAATGTTTCACAGCTTACACGATAGCATAAAACTCGACATCATATGTATTATATCTCATCTTTTCTCCCGATAGCTTTTCACTGAAATATGCAATAGGACGTCCCTTCTGACTTAACACCCCTCCAATTCCAACCTTCGATGCATCAGTATGTAACTCAAACAACAACTGAAAATCCGGCAACACTAGAATCGGTGCTGTCGTCAAAAGTCCTTTGATTCTCTCAAAAGCCAATCCTTCTTCCTCCGTCCATGAAAATTGTTTCCCTTTCATACAATCAGTAACTGGAGCCATCACGCTACTGAAGTGTGGAATGAATCTTTGGTAGAATGACGCCAAACCATGAAAGCTTCGAACTTCTGTAATCGTCCTGGGTTGTGGCCAATTTCTGATTGCTTCAACTTTATTCTGATCCACCTGTATGCCTCCTCCCGATATAGCATACCCCAAAAATAAAACACTATGCGTCATGAACACGCATTTCTTCATTGCAGCATAAAATTGTTCCTGTCGCAGTACCATTAACACTTCTCTCAGATGTTGCAAGTGCTCTTCTGGACTTCCACTATATATCAGTATATCATCAAAATACACCACTACAAACTTCCCAATAAATGGTCTAAAAATCTGATTCATCACCCGCATGAACGTACTAGGTGCATTCGAAAGCCCAAACGGCATAACCAGCCATTCATATAATCCTTCTCTCGTCTTGAATGCTGTCTTCCATTCATCCCCTGGTCTTATTCGAATCTGATGATAACCACTTTATAGATCAATCTTCAAAAAGATAGTAGCCCCGCTCAACTGATCCAACAAATCATCAAGCCTCGGCATTGGAAATCTGTACCTGACAGTTATCTTATTCAGTGCTCGACTATCAGTGCACATCCTCCACGTTCCATCCTTCTTTGGTACTAACAAAGCTAGCACCACACAAGGACTTAAACTTTCCTGCACACGCCCCTGTTCAAGTAATTCTTCCACTTGCCTTCTCAACTCCTCATGTTTCTTTGGACTCATTCTGTAGTGTGGTCTATGAGGTAACACAGCTCCTGGAACAAGATTAATTTGATGTTGAATGTCTCTCAACGGCGGTAACTCCATTGGTAGCTCCTCAGGAAATACATCGTCAAACTCTCCCAGCACTGGCTTTACTTCTTCAGGGATCTCAAACACTTCATGACTCTCACGTCCAATCAACAAGAATACTTCAGGTTCCTCTTCTACCTCCTTAACAAACTCCTTTAATGATAACAAAGTTTTCAACTCTTCAATCTCTTCCAACTTGCTTTCTTCGGGTTGTCGCTTCTTAGGAATTAAAGTAATCTTTGTACCCTCAAACATGAAACTGTAACTGTTAGTATGACCATCATGTTGCACAGCCCTATCATATTGCCATGGTCTTTCGAGCAACAGATGACATACATCCATGTCCACCACATCACACCAAATTTCATCCTTGTATTTCTTCCCAATTGAAAAATTCACACAAGCCCTTCGTCCAACCTTCACTTCCCCACCTTTCCTCAACCAAGCCAACTTGTAAGGTTTCAGATGCTTCTCTGTTTCCAATGCTAACTTCTTCACAGCTTCTGTAGAGATAATATTATCGCAACTTCCTGCATCAATAACAAACTTGCAAACCCTTCCCAAGATAGTACATGTTGATTGAAAGATGTTACTCCTCAACCAGCTAGTTTCCTCCTCCTGTTTTGGTGTCAAGCACGATCTCTTCATCATTAATGAATACCCTTCATCTCTCGACACATTTTCTTCCTCCTCATCATGTAGTAAATTAGAACAATCAGCTTCTACCTCATCTTCCTCTGCCTCAGCAATCATCGTTCTCTTCTTCGGTTTTGAACATTCGCTGCTCTTGTGACCCACTTCTTGACAATTATAGCATTTGAAATTAGTGTTGACCTTTGGCTTAGCCACTTCGTGAACAACATGCTTATTCGATGCCTTAGGAACATTAGAACTACTACCCGCTCCTTTGTTCGGCCCTGTAAAACTTGGAAACACACCTCCCCCACGTCTTCCTTGTTTCTCCCAAGCCAACGCCTTTTGATGTGCTTCTGCCACAGATCTAGGGTCGAACATGTTCACCATATCTTGGATCTGTGTTCTAAGTCCACCCACAAACCTAGCTGTCAATTGTTCTTCTGTCTCCATAATGTCATTTCGAGCAATCAACTGGTAGAACTCATCTGCATAATCAGTAACAGCCTTCGTCCCTTGCCTTAGGTTTTGTAATCTCTGATACATTAATGATTGGTAGTTGTAGGGTAAGAAAGTAGCCTACATCAATTTCTTCATCTTTTCCCAAGCAACAATCCTTGACTTCCCCATCCGTTATCTAGTAAGTTTGGTTTGCTGCCACCATCCCATAGCTCTCCCCCTCAACCTAGTAGTAAGCAACTTTACTTTACGATCCTCCGGAACCTCCTTGAAGTCAAATATTTCCTCAACATAAGCTAACCAATCAAGAAATTCCTCGACTTGCATACCTCCCTTGAATTCCGGTATTTCAGTCTTCATCCCAAACTCCCACTTGTGATCATACTCCGGATGATTTCTCCCTTGACCTCGTCCTCGTTCATGAACACTACCACCATCAAACTCCTCCTCGAAATCTGATGTATATCGTTGTCGATCTTGACCACCAACATCTCTACTACCATCATGTCTTCCACCAACATCCCTTCTATCTACATTCCTTCGATCACGATCATTCACATTCCTATCACGTCTTCGATCATCATCATTTCTATAACAATCTCGACTCACACTTCTATGATCATTATCGACACTTCTCTCTCGATTGGAATGTGGTGAAACTCTACTTCCTCCATGGTTAGATTCTGGTGAAACCCTTCTCCGATTTTGATTCAACTCCAACATCGTCTTCTCTAATCGACCAATCCCTTCATTAAGCTTCTCACTAAAGTTTTCGTTTATTCTTTGTTCCATCTCATCAGCCTCTTCTCTTCTGTACAAAGCTTCTACGTTCTGATGGCGATTAGCTCTTCTCGGTGGCATGATTTGAAACATCACAAACACTTCAATTCTCGTCTTGGACGTTCAAAACGATACCAAATGATGTACGACCTTCAACTTCAAACTCTCGGTTCTAACACTTCTCTTAGCTCGGCTTTGCTTGATGTAGCTCGGCTTCACTAATTCCTCAAACACAATCTCAAATTTTGGCGCGCAAACTTCCACAGCCAAACTCAAACACCTCGCAACCTTTTGATCCAAAAGGAGATGGATCGAAATCTTCAAACTTGTTGTAACTTTTGATGAACACGATGAACACTATTCTTCTTATAAATGCAAATCCAACCTTCAACACTTCAAATAAAATTGGCTCCAAGACTCGGCTTAGCTATGATTGGCTAAGTCTAGCTCTGATACCAAATGATGCAGCAGCGGAATAACAAATTGATGATTCTGTGAAAGTAGAAATCGATGGAATTAAAAATACTAAATGGCCCAAATTCGTTGATCCGAAGATACCAAATTCTAGCTATCTTCGTCACGTTGATCGCGCACGATACCATGAAAGAAGATCTGCAATTCTTCAAACGTTGATCAAGCGCACTTGATACCATGAATTGGCTTCTACGATCGTTGATTCGAGCGCACTCGAATGCCGAAAGAGGAGATAGGAGATTACACTCAACTACCAATTTAAGAAGAGGCACAAAGCTCTCAAACAAGAATTTTATTCAAAAATCAACAACCTTTACAAATGTCACAACCCGCCTATTTATAGGCTTACAACCCACTCAACAGAAATTGTACAACACATAGGTCGTTCACGACCTACGACTTAAAAGTAGACGACCTAAAACAAAACAATTACAACACATTACAAGCCTTCACCGACCTAACATAGGTCGTCAACGACCTAACAGATCAACAACAAACACGTTACAACACAGAAACGACCTAGTACATGCACGTAGCGACCTAACAGACAACACACGCGACCTAAGCTCCAGACGACTTAAGTCATAGTACATATACGGCATTAGGTCGTTAGCTCGCTCAAGCGACCTAAAAGAGTAGCGGCAACAATAATTCAACCCAGCTTCAGGACCCTTCACGCAACCTACCTTCCAACGACTTAACATCCAGCGACCTATCTTCCCAACGACCTAAGATCGAGCGACCTTCGAGAATTAGCGACTTATTGTTAGGTCGTTCGCGACCTACTGAAGTGGTATGTGAATTAGGTCGTTCGCGGCCTACTGAAGCGGCATGTGACTTAGGTCGTTCGTGACCTAAAGTAGCTCTTAGCTCGTTACCCCTTAGCTCGTTACCCCTTAGCTCGTTAGCTCGTAAGTCGCTAGGTCATTCGCGACCTAACACTTCATCAATCTGGGTATCATTCTGGGCTGCATCAAACATTTTGGTACTTTTATTGAGAGGGACATATTCTTAGGCCATTTGGATCCATCATCTAATATTGGATTTCCTATATCTATGAGATAGATCCAATTTATCTATCTTTTAATTCTACAACTCAGATTTATAAAGGTCTATAAAAGCTTTCTGCCATGGCCCCATCATGAAGATATTGTTCTACAAATTCCAAAGCTACTACTAAAATCGAGAATCAGAATCCTCAGCAAGGAGATGGAGTTGTCCAACCAACTCAACCCGAGATCCGTACTCCAACTTACATTGTGACCAGAGTGGAGATGGATAGGATGATGAAGCAGATGGAAGATATGTTTTAAGCTAACCTATAGGAGATGAAAAACACGATGCAACCGAGTTTGAGGCTACTGAATGAGTTAAATCGAAATTGCCGTAGATGGAGTAGAAGGGATTCCAGCTCAGAATCAGAGAGGTCTTCTTCATCTGAGCAAAGCCGGAAGGAAGGAAGGCAAAAGAAAACTCAATATGCTGCTGGGACATCTACATAAGGAAGAGGATGAGCTCCAGGCTCGAATTTAGGGATCATTACCGACCCAACTTGGCACTCAATACTGATCTCCAAAATGGTGAGCCCAGAGCCCATCCTCTGGAAGGCGGCGTGGATGTCATCCCTGGACGTACCATTGAAGGTCTGAATCTGGAAAATCATAATATTGCTGATGATGCAGCTCACGGGAATCAAATAGGAGGGAATGCTAGATGAATGAGCCCCTCGGAGTTTGAGGAGCCTAGGTATCGATCATCTTTCTGAGAGCGTTCGTTGGGCCTAACAATTGGGGTAAGACCTAATCACCGCCGCTCAGTCGAACCCGTTGATTTGGATTATTTGGAGGATATGGTTAGGAGGCTGGTTAGTGAAAATAGATCCAAAGCTAATGATGATTGGAGAACTTATGCTAGTTGGAACCCATTCATAGAGTTCATCCTTCATGCGAGATACCCCCCGGAGATTCAACATGCCAATGATGCCGCTGTATGGAGGAATGGCAGATCCTAGGCAACACTTATTAAGATATGAATGGCACATGGATTCACTCAGGGATTCAGATGTTGTGAAGTGTCTCTATTTCCTAATTTTCTTAGAGGGGGGTGGCTACAATGTGGTTTACTCAGCTCCGTCGAGGTCAATATCATCTTTTGCTAAATTGAAACAGAAATTCATGTAGCAATTCCGTTTGCACACCTCATGACCAAAACACGTGATGTCATTGTCTAATGTATATCAAGCTGAAGGTGAGTCATTGCGGGACTATTTAAATCGGTTTCACATGACTGTAATAGAGATAATGTATCCAAAGGAAAATATGATGTTGATGGCACTTTGTAGAGGAGTTCATCCCAACTTGGATGTTGGGATTGGATAGAAAGGAAGCAATCATCGATAATGGAAGCTTTCTATAGGAAAGCTAATGAGTATTTATGTCGAGAGGACGCGCGTAAACGTCAATGGAGAACTGATGCTGGAAGTTCAAATGAGCCGATTCAGAGTAATATTGCTATAAAGCAATCTGGAGAAAGCTTTAGAAATGTTAATGTGAAAGTTGGTAATCAGAACAAAGAAGAAAAACAAAATAATGATGGGCAAAGAAGGGAAAGCCAAATAACAGGACTCTTTTAAGAGGTCCCAAGTATGAGAATTATGTTGAATTGAACAACTCGATAAGAACATTTATCTATCTACTCAGAATACCAATATAGGAAGCTGGCTCTTAGGGAGTCAACAAAGAAGGAGAGGAAGTCAGCTAAGTTCTACAAATTTCATGAGACCCATGGTCATAATACTAATGAGTGCAGACACTTGCATGACATGATTAAAGAATTAAGAAGGAAAAAAGAAATTGCAGTAATATGTGAAAGCCCTGTAGAATGGCGGGCAAGGAAATTCTAGCGCCCTTGGGTCGCCTTTCTAGCAGGGGCAAGCTGAGCCAGGTGCTGATACATTCAGGAAACCAGAAAAACAATTAATGATAAACACAATCACAGTGGGCCTCATCCTGCCGATAAGAGCTTTGCGGAGATGGATAGATATATTGAAGCCTTGAAGCATGCCGAGAATGAAAGTTACTATGCTGTTGAGGATGGAGCTCCAACAAAATAATCTCGGACTATGACAGACAATATTGTTTTCTAGAATAGGGATGATAATGGAGTGGAGGCTCTTACGATTGACCCATTCTTGATCTCAGCCACGATTGGTCCTGCTGTTGTACGAAAGGTGCTTGTTGACTGTGGGAGTTCAGTCAATATTTTGTTCGAAAAACTTATAAGAAAATGATGTTGGAGGAGAGAGGGCGACCTTAGGCGATTATGGGTTGTGCCTTTTTAGTGTTGGATATCTATTCTTCTTATAACACATTCTTAGACAGATCGGCCCTAGTTGAATTAAGAGCATTCATCGCTCCGTAGTGTTTAACTATAAAATTCCCTACATATAATGAAGTGGGGATCGTGCACGGAGATCAAGTGGTTAGCTATGAGATCTATGTCATTTAATTGAAAGAAACAATGCGTAAGGAGAAAGGGAAGAGTGTAGTGGGGGTCCTCTGCATAAAGGCTTTGGACGCATAACTACTACCGCTTGAGCCATGGCTCGGGCAAACTAGTCAGATCTACGATGACATGGACCGACGAAAAGAGCCGGAGTACTGACGAGCAACTCCTGTCGAGTTGACAGTCGTTGTTCCAGTCAGTAGGGATGACCCAAGTAAAGTCCTGAAGGTCAGATCTTAGCTCGGTACTGGTATGATGGGGGAGTTGGTAGGTTTTCTACAGGCAAACCTGGATGTGTTTGCTTGGACGCACTCGGATATGTGTGGGATCTTTCCCGGGATGGCGAGCCATGCATAAATCCTAAATGCGTTCCTGTGAAACAGAAATGCCACAACCTAGGTCCAAAGAGATCCACTGCACTCAAAGAAGAAGTGGATAAGCTATAGGATAACGGCTTCATCCATGATGCCTTATAACTGGATTGGGTACCAAACCCCATTTTGGTGAAGAAAGAAAATGGGAAGTGAAGAACATGCATCGATTATTCGAATTTGAATAAAGCATGCTCGAAGGACAGCTTCCCGCTTCCAAGAATAGATCAGTTGGTGGATTCAACTGCTGGAAACGAGTTACTTTCATTCATGAAAGCGTACTCCAAATACAATAAAATCCCGATACACGTTACAGATCAGGAACACACCAGTTTCATCATTGACCTCAGACTCTATTGCAATCTAGTCATGCCCTTCGAACTAAATAACAGAAGCGACTTACCAGAGACTCGTGAATTGGATGTTTAAATACCAAATTGGACGATCGATGGAGGTTTATGCTGACAACATGCTTATAAAGTCACGATGTTCGAGAAACCACATTAATGACCTAGCATAAATGTTTGGTGTCCTCCGATAGTACAGGATAAAGCTCAATTCTTGAAATGCTCTTTCGGTGTTGCGTCAGGGAAATTCTTTGCTTTCATCATCAGCTCTCATGGATTTGAAGCCAATCTAGAAAAAATCAAGGCTTTGGGAGAGATCGAAACCCCAAAGATGATCAAGGAGGTCGAAAGCTTAGATGCGAAGGTCGTAGTCCTGAGTCGATTCATCTCCAGAGCAATTGACAAATACATCTCTTTCTTTGAGGTGATCAAGAAGGGAAAGAGAAATTTCAAGTGGAATCAAGACTGCAAAGATGCATTTTAGGTTTTGGTAGATCACTTGGAGAGATCTCCTATTCTATCAAAACTGGTGGATGATGAGGATTTGTTCTTATATTTCTCAATGTCGGTGCATGCTCTAAGTGCCGCACTTGTACATGAGGAATCTCGCACCCAATGACCAGTCTACTACATTAGCAAGCGGTTGACAGGAGCAGAAAGAAACTACCAGAGACTGGAAAAGCCCGCATACTATCTGTTGATCAATTCGAGAAAGCTCTGCCCCTATTTCTATGCTCATTCGATTAGTGTCCTTACCGACGAGCCTTTACGATAAGTCTTGCAATGACCTAAGACTTCCGAAAGGCTGTTAAAATAGAACATTGAATTGATCCAGTATGATATCACCTATCAGCCTTGGAGAACAATCCAGGGTCAGACCTTGGCGGATTTCATAGCTGAATTCACTACACGAGATGATCCTCTAAAGAGCAGTGGAAAAACATAACTTCGATAGAAGATGTACACGGATGGTGCATCTAACGATCGATGTTCCAGTGTTGGAGTCGTGCTTATCACTCCTAAAGAACACCTGATTAGCTAAACCTTGAAACTTGATTTTTCGGCAACGAAAAACGAAGTTGAATACGAGGCCTTGATTGCAGGACTCAAGATTGCCAAGAGCTTGGAATAAAGATTTGCACATTTTATGTGACTCCAAACCAGTGGTATGCCAAGTCTGAAAGAGTATCAGGCAAAAGGAGCAAGGCTAGCTCATTATCTAAGCCAGGTTCTTGAGCTGCTTGACAACTTCAAATATTACACGATTACTCATATTTCCAGAGAGGAAAATGAAAAATCCGACTCGCTTGCAAAGTTGACTAGTTCCAAAGATGCACAGCTCATGGGCCTGGTTCCAGTGGAAGTACTTTCAGCTCTATGCATCGACTAGATGGATGTCGATTGGATATTGGAAACTGAGCTTGAACAAGAGTCATGGATGACTTCGATTTGGGATTACTTGCAAAGAGGAATCCATCCGGAGAGAAGGAATGAACAATGCAAAATCCTTCGACAAGCTTCGAGATATATCATGCAAGAAGGAATACTATATAGGAAGAGTTTCTATGTCTGTATGCTATGGTGTGTCACTCGCGACGAGGCCACACAAGTTCTAGGAGAAGTTCATAAAGGGGCCTTTGATGACCACTCTGGGAGTAGATCCTGGCAAAGAAGATCCATCGTTACAGGTATTTCTGACCTACCATCAATCAAGATGCGGCTGACTATACTCGAAGATGTGACAAGTGCTAGAGATTTGCTAAATTTCGAGGGCCCCATCGATAGAAATTACCCAAATGGTCAGTCCTAGACCATTTGCAGTTTGGGGTGTCGATATCATCGGTGTATTGCCGATATCTAAAGGTGGCGTGAAGTACGCCATCGTAGCGGTTGATTACTTTACTAAATGGGCTAAGGCGGAGCCTATTATTACAATGAAGAAAGTAATCAACTTTGTTATTTGGAATATCATCTGTCGTTTTAGCATTCCGGAAGCAATCGGTACTGATAACGGGACCCAATTCGATAATATAGAGTTTAAGGATTTCTATTGCCGACACCGCATAGAGAAGGGATTTGCAGCGGTAGCACATCCTCAGTCGAATGGACGGGTTGAAGTTGTGAACAATATTATCAAGTCTGTTCTTAGGAAACGATTAGAGATGCTAAAGGCATGTGGGTCGACGAACTCCCATTAACACTCTGGGCTTATCGAACCACCCACAAGTCAGCGACTGGCCATTCTCCATTCTCCTTGGCCTACGGATCGGAGGTTATGATCCCGATTGAACTGGAAGTACACTCTCATTGGGTAGCCCATTACGATCCACGAACGAACGAGCAATTCCTTCTGGAGTCTCTTGATATGATCGATGAGAAGTGGACCAAAGTTGAGTTGAGAGCAGCTAAACACATACACCAAGTCACACGATATTATAACACCAAAGTTAGGGTCAAACCTTTGATATCGATGATTTGGACCTCAAACAAATCTTCCCTGGCCTTAAGAACTGGGGCCAGATTTGTAAAGGTCTGTACGCAATAGAGGAAAGCTTGGAGATGGCACTTTCAAGTTGGCAACTACGGACGGGATCTCACTCTCGAGGGTATGGAATTATGGGCATCTACGATTCTATTACACTTAGAGAATTCGTAAATAAATGGCTAGAGCCGTGTAATAAAACAAAAAAAATTCACTTTTCATTTTTAATCAAATAAAACAGCCTTTCAAGCCATAAATTATGTCTCTCCATTTCTTAAGAATTGTGACTTGATCAACTCGAATGAATCTGCATATGATTAATGCAGGTGTGTAGGTACCTAGAGATAGGTTCCGGTCAAACTTCTATGGCCCATGATTGGGATCGTGAAGTCCCATTTTGATGTCCAGAGACTGACATCAGCTAGCTCTTGCTCGGATTGGGGGCAGGATTATAAACATACACCAGACATGACATAACTGTCCGCGTCCTAACTCTCGTTCTCGGAGTAGGGGATGAAGTATAAACATAAGCCGGACATGATATGACTATCTGCATGCCAATTCTAACCTTCGGATTGAGGGAAAGAGTATAAACGCAAATCAGATGCGATACAAGCCTCCGTACCACAACTCTCATTTCCAGAGTAGGAGTCGGAGTATAAACTTAAGTCGGATGTAACACGTTCATCCGCAAACTAGCTCTTGCCTTCTGATTAGAAGCAAGAGCACAAACTTAGAACCGAGCATGACACAATCATCCATATGCCAACTCTTACCCTTGGATGGAGTGTAGGAGTACAAATCAAATAGTGCATGATACGATCGATCGCTCACTCAACTCTCGACCTCGGACTGGAGGCAGAAGTATAAATGGAAACGGGCATGACAAGTCCGTCTGATCCTTACCATCTTGCTCAGAGTAGGCAGAATGGAGGGTCCATGCTCGGAGTAAGGTGGGATCCAATTTGTAAGCCCTCAATCAATGCCCAAAGTTAGGCATTATCGAATACTAACATCCTGGATGAGGATGTGTGGACTACGATTTTAAGAAGTTAACTTAAACCTGCGCCCGTAGTTTTGTGCGGTTGGGACTTATTATCCTAGAAAAGGATATTCAAGCCACTATTTTAAGTGGTTTACCCTAAGGATTGCTTTATATTCACTGGAGCGGTGCGAGGTCGGCAAATTATAAAATGGACTAAGGACTTGTTTCAAAAATGTCCACTAAAAGAAATGAATCGCAAGTACATTGAAAGGAAAGTGTATTTCTTAAGTACTTAAACAAATTTGAGCAAAGATTTTTACAAAATAAAACAACTTTATTATTAACGTCAAACTAGGAAAGCTAAGTATAAGTGGTTCACACCAAAAGTGAAAAAGTAGCAACAAGGACCAAGCCTGAACAAGGCAAGCCAACAAACAAAAGGAGTCTATATATGGAAAAACAAACTAACAACTATTTCTTCTTTGACTTCTTTTTCTTCTTAGAACCAAGGGAGACTTCACTCGAGATTTCTCCTTGCCTCTTTACACCTCTTCCTCTACCGCCTTGGCCTTTGGAAGGAGTGCTTTGTGTAGATCCACCAGGCATACTCTGGTCGCTCCTGGGTGGAGAAATGGAGGTTGGAACGCTTTATGAGAATCTTGTTGACATACTTCGAGCACCCCAGAGTGGAGGAATGTAAACTGCAGTGAACATGGTTTGCCTGGGCAAAGCAATCGACAACAGAGGAGGGGAACCTTATATTTGCTCCTGCTTGATATAACTAGAAAGGAGTATATCCGCCCTAAGTTTTTGCTTAAGCTCTGGCATGGATGGACCCGATAAGGACTGCGTGACCCCAGTAATAATAACTTCCTCATCAACTTGATTCCCCTGATTCTCATCATTTCCTTCCTCCAACAAAGCGTCTATCATGAGCTGGTTAAGGCTCGAGGTCTCCTCAACCGGGATGTTAGGAATTATTGTTGAAATCATGACGGTTACGGACTCCATTGTCGATATTTGTGGCCCAGTTGAGAATCCCTGGGAGGAAGTGGAGCAATTGCAGGCTGGCCTGTAGCTAAACAAATACAAAGAGGGAGGTTATTGATGTTGATCGACGACACGTCAACTCTCTGAAAAATAGAAGATGTTAACTAGATACCTTTTTCAGTTTGAACTTCCACATGAGTTGGAGTGCTGCCAGGAGTTCCATCAGGAATAAAGGAGAGAATAGTGATTTCAAAGAGTTTTGGCTTCTTTGGGTCATAACCAGCGTCGGTAGAGGAATCAACGATGGAACTAGGAGCAGCTTGAGTCCTGGGAGTTTGGCCAACTTTAGCATCATGATGTGCAGAGCCAGAACCTTCGCCTAATTCTCTTTGAGCGGTTGCATCAAGTTATGGATGAATAAGATGCTGGTTATAATGGAGAATTTTAGACTCGTCTTCCTTCAAAATCTCCTTTTCCAACTACTCCATATCAATATTATCACTACTAAGAAAATCTTTCCCTCTCTCGATAACTCGTTCCTAGGCAAGGGCAAGCATCAAATGGTAATCTTCCTTAAACCACTTCAGATTTCGAAATTGAGCACATTGGCATTGTACTGAGTGATCAGTGGCTCAAACTTCTTCATCATCTGCTCTTCTACCAGCTCCTCAGCCTTTTTTACTACAGCTTCAACTTTTCTCTTGACGAGAGCATCAATATCCCTTACCTTTTCAAGTGCATTGCCCCTCTCTATCCTAACGGCGACCAGCTCATCGCATGAGTCCTGAGAAATTTTCCGTGCTTCATCTTTTACCTTGGTCTCACGATCGAGCTTGGTTTTTATTTCAACTACGTTCCTCTTGGCAGCATCCCTTTCCATTGCAAGCTCGTGGTTCCAATGATGCACTTGCTCGATCTCATTCAAATGCTTGGATCTCTCTGCTTCGAGTGTTTTAATGGCCTCCTTGGCCTTCTTCTCTGCTTCGGCTTGAGATTTTCTTAAATTCTCGAGCTCAGTGTCGAGAGCAGCTATGATTCTGTTGTTCTCGACCTCAATGAGTTTCTGGTTCTCTATCTCTTGTAACCTATCACTTGAGACTTTTGAAATCTTTTTAGCCAACTTTGCCCATTTGTTATATTGATTATGGACGTTGATCGTGCAATCGATAGTCCTTTATTGGACTTCAGCAAGAATTCTCTTTAAGTTTGGCAAGAACATAAATCCATCAAAGAAAATGTTGGGGAATTCATTCTTAAGCTTGGCCATCCGCCCTATAGTGTCAACCTATTACTTCTCTGTAATGGTCGGAGCAACAGCATTTCCTTTACCTGGTCTATTATTAAAAGTATTGGTTCCACTTTTATGATGTTTGCACTCAGAAGACCGACTGGAGTGAGATAATGCTTTGGATTGTAAAGGGACATAGGCAAGTGGTGAAGCTCGAGAAGAGTGAGCCGGTGGAATATCATCGCGGCGGTCATACTACCTATACAGACCTCTAAAAGGAGGTGATCTGGACATAGTCGGTGCTTATAAGCAGAGTCATGAGAAGAATGGTCCCTGTCGTAACTACTCATATCCCGGTCGTCTTTGTCGCGACTAGAGCGGTAGCTTGAATCATAGTCTCGACCACTCCCTTGATGATATGAGCTCGACCAGAGGCATTGAACATGATACGCTTTCTCTTCCAAGGATCGGAATGAATGCTTTCTCTTATCCATCGAACTTGTAAAGAAAATAGGTATGAGTGAGATCAAACGGGCTAGGACACGAACCAAGTGTCATATAGTGCATGTGTGTGTGTGTCCTAGTGTCCCCCCGATGGACCTTGCACTGTAGCTTCACTCATGGAAGTAACCTCTCCTGCAACTGTTGGAATGATGTCATTCTCAAAGCGGATTGGAGAACTGATGTCACCAATGCTGATGTTACTAATGTAAAAAGAGCTGAAATTCGTAGGAATAGGCCCTAGACCGGCGAACATACCCGTTGAAGGAATAGATGGAGTCTTCTATGCACTTATGACTGGAGGAGACTGACTGGAAGTATGCATCTTCTAAATTCTCACAATTAATTTCTTTTTGGGAGCATCAGTGGGTAGTCTCTGGGTTGTTCGGTTTGGGATCCTTGGCCCACTTCAATGTTACTTTGGTTGGCCTCACCACCTTCTCCAATAATTTTGCCTTCCACGATGCCTTTGTGCTCTAGTTGCATATTTCCCGAGGTTTTGGCCCCTAAACTTGGGGCTAGGGGCAGCTCAAGATCGACTTCGCCTCCTACGGGTGGATTGTTATCATCATTGTCATCATCATCCTCAATGTCGACAAATGGAACTATGCCGGTACTACGGCCTTCCTCTAATAAGCCATGAGCAAGAAGATTCTTGTCCGTCAATAGAGTTCTTATATACCTATCCTCAGTTGGGACTGCCATGAGAGTATTAACGGTATTCGAAAGTGATCCGCCGTTGGGTCTCACCGGAACATATGTACAATAGTGAAAGATAAATTAAGCATGCAGATTATAAGGCAAATACATGGATGGAATTTGAAATAAAACTTATATTTGGATATCCATTTACGAGCGGACCTGGGTGGACAGCGTACATAGAACCACTCAGCCTTGAAATAACTCAGCTTGTTCCAAGCCCTCGAAATGATTCTGCAACCCTTCATTGGCTCCATGTAAATAAGAGGTGGGTTTTGTTTGCAGCATTTAAAGCTATAAATGTATCAGATTTCTTCATTGCTAGGCACTCGATTCAAATTCTTAGAGAAAATTAGATAAATGCTAAGAAGAAAAGCGTAGCTATTCGGATGCAATTGTATGGAAGCCAGTCCCATAAAGTTCAAGACTCGATGGATGAATTGATTAAATGGCGGGATGCAACCCATCAGGCACATATATATGTTGCAAGCTATATACCCGTCTGGAGGATCGCGAGCTCTCTGATCGCGAGACGGTGCCAAAACTTAATTGAATGGAATTCCATGCTTAATATATGTCCTCCAAAGAGATCCTTCATCGATTTTGAAGAGAACAGAATCGACTGAGTTATTCAATATTACGGCATCCTTAAGAGTATCAAGTGTTAGATCTATTTGAGGTCCATCTACCAATTCAACCGAATATTCAAGAATCTGTTGCTCTACTTCAGGGTTCTCTAGATTTTGTTGATCAAAATGTGGAATTTTTAGTTGCTGCTCTTGTTGGAAAGGAGTTTACTGCGCCTAAGAAATTGTAGTTGAGCTTGATTCTACATCGGATTCGATATATTTTGAAGGTGAAGTACTTGTAGTTTGAGCAGCCAGACGCTTGGAATGTTTTTTGGCCATTTCTATAATAAGCTCAATAATAATCAACATTAGAGGATTAACTATAAATCGTGCACCCCGTTCTAAAGTGCAATATGTGCAGTGTGGTGAAATTCAGATTTCGATTATTATTTAACTGTTTATTTTAGCAGTTCATTTTAAATTCTAGATGTTGCTCGATCTGACTGTCATCATGACCGTCCTGACTAGCTTAATGTTATCAGCCGTGCTTCGGAAATGTTCGAGATGAAAGAGGAAATTCAGCGTGAAAATCCAAGGAAAAGTTCGGTTGCAAAGCTTGGAGTAGGCAAAAAATTTACCTAAGTATGGGGATCGGTACCGATCCTCAAGACACCCGTAATTAGGCAAATCCCACCTTCCTCCTTCATCTTTACCAACCTCAAGAACCACGGTCGCAACTTCATTCAATGTTCGCACCTAACTCCATGTCATTCACATGTGACCAATTACCATCATCCTACCTAGTTTTGTTAGGGATCGGTTCGAATGAAAGCAGGATCTCGAGTTGGGGTTCGGGTTGGTGAAGGTGGATCTGTTTGAGGCAATGAGCAGAGACGTGAACGATGTCAGGCAATGGCAAAGATGGGTGGTGGCGGTCCTTGGTTCAGGCAAGGATGAAGGCTCATATTAGATTTGATGGTTTTAATAGCTGAGATTGAAGGTTTCAACTCAAGGGTAGAAGTAAAGTGAGGAGATGAAGTGAAGGGAAACGGGTTTTATGATGCCACAACCCCAAACCCTCAACGCCATAAGAAACTTGGAGAAATTTGTCCAAGTGAGTAGCCGATAGCGACTCCTAAATTAGGGATCAGTACCGAGTTCAAAATATTTCAAAAAAATAGCAAACAAACATGTACAAGCATATGTATAAACCATATGTACGTATATGAGTGCCTATTCATGTGTGATGAGTCGTGTGTATATACCCAATACTTGACGACTAAAGTTGAAGGAAAGTTAGACTTATACCTAGGGAACTTGTGCATGGAATTAGTTTAAAATCATTAGACTTGGAATGGCAGACCCCGTGATCACATTCTAGATTTATAGTCCCGGATGTCAGCAGAACGTCACAATGGATCATTATGGATATGAGAATTCATGGAATCGATTCATGAGAAGATAGCAACCATTCAAAGCATAGAGTGGAATCCTTCACGGAAATCTAAACTTGCCTTGATTCAAAGCACATCATGTTGGAAACGAGATGTGCTTTGGTGATGCAGCGCAACCTACAACCTTCAAAGGCATAAGTCGTACACGACTCAAGGAATCAGAGATAAGTCGTCCACGACTTATAGAAGAAGCACGAGATAACAAAATAGCTGTGAGTGTAGAAGGTTTAAGTCGTCTACGACTTAAGGGCGATGTCGTATGTAGCCCACGAACTAAAGATAACGAGGGAAATATAAGTCGTAACCGACTTATAGAAACAGGCATGAGTCGTATGAGGCGTCTACGACTTAAGGAAGGTAAGGAGATAAGTCATCCACGACTCAAGGGAGAGGCTGGTATAAGTCGTCCACGACTTAATGAAACTGGAGGTATAAGTCGTCCACGACTTAACACAAAGCAAGAAGAAGAAGAAGCGGGTTACGACTTAGTTAAGTCGTCTGAGATCCTTAAGTCGTGAACTGGGCTAACTCGTTGAAGTCACTATTCACTAAGTCGTCCAAGCATAAGTCGTTGAAGGGATAAGTCGGCAGTGTTAACTCGTGAAGTATTGATAAGTCGTATGTCATCTATTCCGTATGCCGTCAGTGTGTAAGTCGTGTACTTTGTTTTTAAGTCGTATGTCGAAGACTATGTGTTGTAATTTTTAAGTCGTATGTCGAAGACTATGTGTTGTAATCTTTAAGTCGTAAGTCGCTGAATAGTTATGTCGCATGTTTTGTATAAATCGTAAGTTGTGACATTTGTATTGTAAGCTGATAAGTCGTATACGACTTATGATGAGTCGTAGGTCATAGATGATGAGTCGGAAACGACTTAAGACTTAGGAATTTTTCTGGATATGTGTTGTAGCCTATAAATAGGCAAGTTGTTTCATTTGTAAAGGTTGTTGATTTTTGAATAAAATTCTCTTTGATTGCTTTGTGCTTTCATTCCAAATTGGTAGTTGAGTGTAATCTCCTATCTCCTCTTTCGGATAATCGAGTGCGCTCGATTCAACGATTGTAGAAGCCGATTCGCGGAATCAAGTGCGCTTGATCAACGCTTGAAGAATTGAAGATCTTCGAACCCGGTATCGTGCGCGATCAACAAGTTCAGGATAGCTAGAATTCGGTATCTTCGGATCAACGAATTCGGGCATTTCAGCATCTTCCAATCCACCGATTGCTACATTCAACGATCTACATTGTTTTGTAATATCCGCTGCGTCAGTTTTGGTATCAGAGCTTGTTCTAGCCAATCATAGCTAGATCGAGACTTGGAGCCTATTCATTTTGAAAATTTGAAGTTTCATTATTCACGGCCGAGAGTTTGAAGAATTGGGTCGTGCATTGATTTGAAGATTGAAGTTCGGATTTGCATTGGAGGCCGAAACTTTGTCCATCGTGTTCATCGCGATTTGCTACAAAGTGGAAGTTTTCGATCCGTTTCATTTTGGATCAAAGTTCGAATTGTGTTTGAATTTTGAAGTGTTGAAGAGTTGTGAAATTTTCAAGTATGCCGCCAAGAAGAGCTAATCGCCACCAAAACATAGAAGCTTTGTATCGAAGAGAAGAGGCTGATGAGATGGAGCAAAGAATCAATGAGAATTTTAGTGAAAAGCTTAACGAAGGAATTGGCCGGTTAGAGAAGCTTATGACAGAAATGAATCAAAATCGGAGAAGGGTTTCACCAGAATCTAACCATGGGGGTAGTAGAGTCTAGCCACATTCCCATCGAGACAGAAGTGTTGAAAATGATCAAGGGCGTGGGAGGAACGTGAATGATCGTGAACGGAGGAATGTCGATAGAAGGGATGAAGGTAGAAGACGTAATGGTAGTAGAGATGTGGGTGGACGAGATAGACAACGATATACATCTGATTTTGAAGAGGAGTATGATGGTGGTAGTGTTCAAGGACGAGGACAAGGAAGAAATTACTCTGAGTATGATCACAAATGGGAGTCGGGGATGAAGACTGAAATTCCTGAATTCAAAGGTGGTATGCAAGCAGAGGAGTTTCTAGATTGGGTAGCTAATGTTGAAGAGATTTTTGACTTTAAAGAAGTTCCAGAACATCGTAGAGTGAAGTTGGTTGCTACAAGGCTGAGGGGTAGAGCTTTAGCATGGTGGCAACAAACCAAGCTTACACGTGACCGGATGGGAAAGTCAAAAGTTGAATCTTGGGAAAAGATGAAGAGATTGATGAAAGCAGCGTTCTTACCATACAGTTATCAATCTTTGATGTATCAACGTTTGCAGAACTTGAGGCAGGGCACGAAGACAGTTAATGACTATGCTGATGAATTTTACCAACTGATTGCTCGAAATGATATTATGGAGAAGGAAGAACAGTTAACAGCCAGATTTGTTGGAGGATTGCGAATGCAGATTCAGGATATGGTTAACATGTTTGATCCCAGATCTGTAGCAGAAGCACATCAAAAAGCGTTGGCTTGGGAGAAGCAGGGTAGACGAGGAGGTGGTGTGTTTACTAATTCTAACAATCAAGCGAAGGGTGTTGGTGGAAGTTCTAATGTTTCTAAACCTATCAGTAGACCAGTGGTGAAGGGGGCTGAGAAGGCAAGGGTTAACAATGGTTTCAAATGTTACAATTGTCAGGAATTGGGTCATAAAAGCAGTGAGTGTCCAAAGCCAAAGAAGAGAACCATGATTGTAGAAGTTGAAGATGAGGATGTTGATGGGGAGTGTTCTAGTCCAGTTGAGGAGGATGAGCAGGATATTGCGTCAGGAGATGAAGGTTGTAACCTAATGCTGAGGAGATCGTGTTTAACACCAAAGCAGGAAGAAGCCAGTTGGTTGAGGAGTAATATCTTTCAGTCAACATGTACTATTCTGGGGAGGGTGTGTAAGTTTGTGATCGACGCAGGAAGCTGTGATAATATTATTTCAACCAAAGCTGTGACAAAATTGAAATTGAAGACAGAGAAACATCCGATTCCATACAAGTTAGCATGGTTGAGAAAAGGAGGAGAAGTGAAAGTGGATAGACGAGTTCGAGTTCCATTCTCTATTGGGAAGAAATACAAAGATGAAATCTGGTGTGATGTCGTAGATATGGACGTTTGTCATTTGTTGCTGGGGAGACCATGGCAGTATGACCGAGCTGTGCAGCATGACGGACGAACCAACAGTTACAGTTTCATGTTTGAAGGCACAAAGATTACTCTAGTTCCAAAGAAATGACAACAGGAGGAAGACAAGCTGGAGGAGATTGAAGAGCTCAAAACTTTGTTATCTTTGAAGGAGTTTGTGAAGGAAGTAGAGGAGGAACCTGAAGTGTTTTTGTTAATTGGGCGAGAGAGCAATGCAGAGGTTGAGATTCCAGAAGAAGTTAAACCGATTTTGAAAGAGTTTGACGATGTATTTCCAGAGGAGTTACCAACGGAGTTGCCACCGTTAAGGGATATACAACATCAGATAGATCTTGTTCCAGGTGCTGTGTTGCCACACAGACCACATTATCGAATGAGTCCGAAGGAACATGAAGAATTGAGAAGGCAGGTAGAGGAATTGCTTGAACAGGGGCGTGTGCAGGAGAGTTTAAGTCCTTGTGCTGTACCAGCTTTATTGGTACCCAAAAAGGATGGAACGTGGAGGATGTGCACTGACAGTCGAGCATTGAATAAGATTACTGTGAGATATAGATTTCCAATGCCGAGGTTGGATGACTTGTTAGATCAAATAAGCGGAGCTACTATATTTTCGAAGATTGATTTGAAAAGCGGATATCATCAAATTCATATCAGACCAGGAGATGAGTGGAAGACAGCTTTTAAAACCAGGGAGGGTCTATACGAATGGTTGGTCATGCCATTTGGTTTATCCAATGCACCGAGTACTTTTATGAGGGTGATGAATCAGATTTTTCGACCGTTCATTGGGAAATTTGTGGTGGTCTATTTCGATGATATTCTGATATATAGTGGAAGTCCGGAGGAACATTTGAATCATCTTAGAGAAGTGCTGATGGTGTTACGACAGGAACAGTTTTATGCTGCAATGAAGAAATGCGTGTTCATGACGCATAGTGTTTTATTTTTGGGATATGTTGTTTCGAAGGAAGGAATACAGGTTGACCAAAGTAAAGTTGAAGCAATTAGAGATTGGCCACAGCCCAAGACGATAACAGAAGTTCGAAGTTTTCACGGGTTGGCTTCATTCTATCGAAGGTTTATACCACACTTTAGTATTGTGATGGCGCCTGTTACAGATTGCATGAAAGGTAAACAGTTTGCATGGACAGAGGAAGCAGGGAGTGCTTTTGGGAAGATCAAGGAATTGCTGACGTCTGCACCAATTCTAGTATTACCTGATTTTCAGCTAGTGTTTGAACTACATACTGATGCATCGAAGGTTGGAATTGGAGGAGTGTTGAGTCAGAAGGGACGTCCAATTGCATATTTCAGTGAGAAGTTGTCAGGAGCGAAGATGAGATACAATACATATGATGTGGAATTCTATGCTGTTGTGCAATCTATTAAACACTGGAGACACTATCTATTTCAGAAGGAGTTTGTTCTGTATACTGATCATGAAGCATTGAAGCATTTGCAAGGGCAAGACAAGATTTCAACGAGACATGCATCGTGGATTGCATATCTGCAACAGTTTACTTTCGTTGTTAAACACAAGTCAGGGGTGACGAATCGAGTGGCTGATGCTTTGAGTAGAAGGAATCATTTGTTGACTACAATGAGGGTTGAAGTGACGGGGTTTGAAATATTGCCAGAATTATTTACCGATGATCCTTACTTTACAAAGTTTGTTGAAAAAGTCAAGGATGGAGAGACGGATGAGTTCGTGATGATAGATGGTTTTCTTTTTAAAGGAAGTCGATTGTGCATACCGGAGGGTAGTCTAAGAATGAAGATTATCAAGGAGTTACACGAAGAGGGGCATGTTGGGAGAGACCGTACCTTACAGTTGATTTCACAGTCCTACTTTTGGCCATCGATGAGGAAAGAAGTGGAAAGATTTGTGGAGCGATGTCATATATGTCAAGTTTCGAAAGGAACTGCGACTAATGCTGGTTTATATATGCCGTTACCGGTACCAACTAAACCATGGGTTGATATGAGTATGGACTTTGTGTTGGGATTACCAAGGACACAGCGTGGTAACGATTCCATATATGTGGTGGTTGATCGATTTTCGAAAATGGCACACTTTATTGCTTGTAAGAAGACGGCGGATGCTGTTCATGTTGCTCAGCTATTTTTCAGGGAGATCTATCGACTTCATGGATTGCCAGAATCTATTGTGTCGGATAGAGATACTAGATTTCTGAGTCATTTTTGGTTGAGTTTGTGGAAAATGGTGGGAACGAAGCTGAAGTTAAGTAGTGCTTATCACCCGCAAACGGATGGACAGACTGAGGTGGTTAACAGATCATTGGGAAATTTGTTGAGATGTCTTGTACAAGATAATCTGAAGAGTTGGGATGTGAAGTTATGCCAGGCAGAGTTTGCCCATAATCATGCTGTGAATCGAAGTACTGGGTTCAGTCCATTCTAGATTGTCTATTCGAGCTTACCGAAAGGCCCGTTGGATCTAATGGTAGTGCCACATTCAAAGAAGACAATTAAGAAAGCTGCTGATTTTGTTGAAGGGCTGACGGAATGTCATAAAATCGTTCAAGAACGATTAGAGAAAGCAAATGAGAAGTATAAACAATCTGCAGATTTGAAACGAAGAAGTGTTGAATTTCAAGAAGGTGATTTGGTTTATGCAGTTTTAACAAAAGATCGTTTTCCAGTGGGCGCTTATAACAAGTTGAAAGCCAGGAAAATTGGTCCCGTGGAAGTTGTAAAACGAATTAATGAAAATGCTTATAAATTGAGACTACCGGATGATGTGTATACGTCTGACGTATTCAATGTTAAGCATCTCGTACCTTATCATGGGGATGAGTTTGTTGGGGATGAAGAGTGTGCAAATTCGAGGACGAATTTCTTTCTACTTGGGGAGGATGATGCAGCGCAACCTACAACCTTCAAAGGCATAAGTCGTACACGACTCAAGGAATCGGAGATAAGTCGTCCACGACTTATAGAAGAAGCACGAGATAACAAAATAGCTGTGAGTGTAGAAGGTTTAAGTCGTCTACGACTTAAGGGCGATGTCGTATGTAGCCCACGAACTAAAGATAACGAGGGAAATATAAGTCGTAACCGACTTATAGAAACAGGCATGAGTCGTATGAGGCGTCTACGACTTAAGGAAGGTAAGGAGATAAGTCATCCACGACTCAAGGGAGAGGCTGGTATAAGTCGTCCACGACTTAATGAAACTGGAGGTATAAGTCGTCCATGACTTAACACAAAGCAAGAAGAAGAAGAAGCGGGTTACGACTTAGTTAAGTCGTCTGAGATCCTTAAGTCGTGAACTGGGCTAACTCGTTGAAGTCACTATTCACTAAGTCGTCCAAGTATAAGTCGTTGAAGGGATAAGTCGGCAGTGTTAACTCGTGAAGTATTGATAAGTCGTATGTCATCTATTCCGTATGTCGTCAGTGTGTAAGTCGTGTACTTTGTTTTTAAGTCGTATGTCGAAGACTATGTGTTGTAATTTTTAAGTCGTATGTCGAAGACTATGTGTTGTAATCTTTAAGTCGTAAGTCGCTGAATAGTTATGTCGCATGTTTTGTATAAATCGTAAGTTGTGACATTTGTATTGTAAGCTGATAAGTCGTATACGACTTATGATGAGTCGTAGGTCATAGATGATGAGTCGGAAACGACTTAAGACTTAGGAATTTTTCTGGATATGTGTTGTAGCCTATAAATAGGCAAGTTGTTTCATTTGTAAAGGTTGTTGAATTTTGAATAAAATTCTCTTTGATTGCTTTGTGCTTTCATTCCAAATTGGTAGTTGAGTGTAATCTCCTATCTCCTCTTTCGGATAATCGAGTGCGCTCGATTCAACGATTGTAGAAGCCGATTCGCGGAATCAAGTGCGCTTGATCAACGCTTGAAGAATTGAAGATCTTCGAACCCGGTATCGTGCGCGATCAACGAGTTCAGGATAGCTAGAATTCGGTATCTTTGGATCAACGAATTCGGGCATTTCAGCATCTTCCAATCCACCGATTGCTACATTCAACGATCTACATTGTTTTGTAATATCCGCTGCGTCATTTGGGCGGCAAGTGTTATCCTGCCTTTTGACCAGGCAGAATCCAAATGAACTAGATAGATAGAACTTGGAGTTATCGAGGCGAAAGCCCAGAGAGATAGCCCAGGAGTCCAGAAACAAAGCACAAATGGAGCCACGAAGTCAAAGCCAAGAATCATTAAAGACAACAAGGTAATGAGATCCCCTAAGTTGGTGATCTGTACCGACTCTACCTGGGGATCAGTACTAACTCCCAACTACAACTTGGGTGGACCCCATCTTTTGCCTACATACTTATCTCGGTGCCAAAAGCCATCTCCAAAGTTGGTTTGTTGATTCAATGCATTTCTCTATCGTACTCCATAGACACTTGAAGTTACAACTTTTTTCTCCTTCAACTCCATTATTTGGGCTCAGAAATAAGCTAAAACAAGTACAAACGACTATGGAATCAAGAAGCTAAATACAAGATGATTTGAGGTGAGGAATTGAAGACGCTAAATATGGACATCTTGGGAATCGGTACCAACTCCCACTAAGGGATAAGTACCGACTTCTAGCTTCTGTTGAGGCGGCACCTATTATTTTGGGAGAATTGCTCAAAGTCATGCACAACAGTCAGAGATATTTTTAGATGAAATTTTAGGCCCCCTACCTCTATAAATGGGGGTAAGGCTCATCTTTAAGGATCTTTTGGCTCCAGTTCCATTTTTACTTACATTCTTGTAACTCCGAAATTTTAAGTGTTGGAGTTGTACCGATCCCCAAGAACTGCTTCCAAATTAGAAAAAAGCAATAAAACTTCAAAGTGGATGTAGGCTTTGCTTTGTCGAACCACTATAAATGATTGTGTCTTGTTTATTTCCTTGTTTTCATTTAATTTTCTTCATTTAATCTCTAATACGTAATCTTTTGGGTGTTTGTACCATTTTTGGGTCAAACAATGGTCTTCAATTTATAATGTTGGGAGAACCAGCAAACTAATGCTTTAAAGCTGCTAGATCAGAGGTATGGGATAAATTGAATGCAACTACAAATTTTGTTATATTGCGTATTTATATACTAACAAAAAATGGAGTAGAAAATTTATATTAATTCAAACTAAAAGGGAAATAAAAGAAAAATCAAAATTGAATCCACACTTTGAAGATAATACAACACCCATCAAGTATCCCTTTACTTATTAAGTCATAATTAGCAACTCTTAAATAAATTTAAAATTAGGAGATTGCCCTATAAAAAGTAAATACCTTTTAAATATCTAATTGAAAAACCACTTTAGTTTAAATTTCTTTTAGACGTCCTTTGGAATTAAAAAAATTATTAGAATCAGTTGAAATTACTAATAAATTCAGATAATTCTTTTACATTCCACTAAAATAACAACACCACATAAAAATTTATCTAAAAGAGTACCAATTTAGTTCACAATCAATTTTATGAAGCAATCTTTAAGATTTCCTCATATGCTAGTTTTGTATCTAATAAAGAGTATTTTTTTGTACTGTTATTGACACTCTATTTTTGGATAAGAGGGAGCCAAATTTTATAAGCACTCCATACAAAATTAAATTTGCTATGAGGGGTACACATCCTATTAATAAAATATATATTTTTACCTCTTTTGCCCTTAGTTAAAACATCAAAATCTTAAACACGTTCATTTGCTCTCTCCTTCTCCTTCATTGTTGAAAAAGAAAATAATGTTGAGAACAAAAAAATTCATTTCGATCTTCACAATTAGATCCAAACTTTGATGAGAATATGATGGAAATATAACTTTTTAACACAATTTATTGTGTGTTTTTTTACTGTGGTAAAAATTAGGGTTTAAAGTTATTGTTTTGGACGCTTTGTTGAGTAAGAAACAACATTGCAACTTTCTCATTTGCAATTCCTCTATGGAGGTGAGTTTGAATTCTCCATTATTTGATTAATGATTTTGGATTAAACGTTAAAGGCAATTAAGGAAAAATTAAGATAAATAAAAGAAAGGACAATTAGGTCAATTTGATTTTAATTTTATGAGGCGGCTAGCTTGATTAGTACCCCTCATAGTAAAAAACTTTTTGAAAGAAAATAGTCCTCTCATATCCAAACTAGAGTATCAATAACAATGTCCTTCCTTCAAAAAGCAAAGATGGAAAAGAAGAAAAAATGAAAGAATTTTCATAACTAAAAATAAAAAACATACCAAACAAAATACTATATCTTATAAAAATCAAAACTTATGTGATCCAAAATACAAGGCAATTGTGTAAATTTAAAAAAACAAAAGCAATTGCTACAATTGAAATCCAGCATACCCGTTCATGGAGCATTACTGAAGTATACAGACCCTAAACATAATTTGAATTTTAAGGTGATGTTCTAAATTTGAATCAAATTACATAAATTAAATTAAAGTTGGATGATACTAAATTTATAAGGTTGGAAGAACCAACAAACTCATGCTTTCAAACAGCTTGAACTATGTATAAGATAGATTCATCACAACTACAAATATTTTTAGATTGAAAATCTAGATACTAGTAAAAAATGGAGATGACTTTTATATTGATTCAAAATATAAAATCAATAATAAAAGAAAAATCAAACCTGGATCCACATTATGAAGAGAACAGGGCACTAATTAAGGATCAGTTAACTTATTAAGTCATAAGTTGCAACTCCTAAATAAAGTTAAAATCATGTAATTGCATAATGAAAATAAATACCTTTTAGATATCATATTGATAATCCACTTTAATTAAAAATGCATTAAGACATCCTTTGAAACCAAAAATGATTAGAATCGGCTGAAATTACTGGTAAATTCATTTAAACAAAATTTATGTTCATCTCAAATCACGGCACCACTTAAAAATAATGTTCAAAAGAATAACAACTTGGTTCATAATCACTTTTATTTAATAAATTTTAAGATTTTATCATGTGCTAGTTTTGTGCCTAATTAAAAGTATCTTTTGACCAAAAAAGAAGAATAAGAAGCTTCATAATAATAACAGAAAATGTAGCAAATAAAATATCATATATAATATAAACCAAAATCTACATGATATAAGATAAAAAGAAGCTGAGAAGTTTAAAGAAAGGAAAAATGACCTTTTTATACCAAATAAATGCATGGATTGGGCTTCAAGTTGGAGTTTTGAATTTAAAGTTAAGGTTGAAAATTGGTTTACTTAATTTATTTCACTTTTATTAGCAGTAAGTGCATAATGTTTTTAAGTTGAAGTAAGTGAGTAAGCTGGGAATTTTTTTTAAATCAAGCAATCTTTAATACAAAGTTGAAATGTGCATGATTAAAAAGGAAGGGGTTATAAGGAGTGGGTTTGAATTGATTATAGAGACTAAGCAGAAAATGAAGCGACATGGATGTTGTATATAATGGCAAATATAGTGGGCATTGGTGAATGGGGATTTTAATCAAAATAAACTCTATAGGGATGGTTGTGATTAGAATAAATTTCAAAAAGTGTAAAAATGTCATTTAATAGCAGTATTTTAATTCATATTAATTGAGAAGAAAGAATAATAATATTCTCATATTTTATTTCTCATTTATCAAAGTATACATGATAGATTGGGATATAAGTATAACTATAGGGAAAGGTGCTAAATTATTCATGAATCAAGGAGAATGAAGGATATGAACTGAGAGTGAATTAGAAGAGAGAAGCTAAATAATCATATATTGAATTTTATAAAATAGAATAAAAGAAGGAGTTACATTTGTATTTTATTTTATTTATTAAATTATTTGGTAATTGTCATCCATTTATGTTAGCTTTTATAGTTGATTTTGGTATGTTGGCTTGTACATATTTTAATGCATTCTCTGTTTAGATTTTATTTATATACTTGTTTTGTACCTTGATTGACATATCACTACTTGTGAGACCATGTTCACTTAGTACTTTGGTTTCATCTTAACGCTCTTCCCTTGTAAACCAAAATAATATAACAACCTCATTTTTTCTAAAATACTTTTTATGATATTTGCCCTAGTGTAACAACCCGAATTTTAGCCATTGGATTTCAAGAATTTGACTAATTATAAATATTAAAAAAATTGGTTTTTAAAAGTTTAATAACTTGAATTCAAATATAAAGATTATTTGAGTATTTGACTTGTGAATTTAATATTTAAATAGTGATTTAAATATCATGATTTAAAATTTAATATTAATTAAATGGTTAATGGTCTTATTTAACTTCTTTTAAATTATAAACAATAACGGTGAATTCACATTGTAAATTTATTTGGAAATAATAAATGGTTCGAATAAATAATTAGAAAGTTTATTTTATTTTTAAGACTCGATTTTTATTGGCGTATTTTTAATTTAACTAATTATATTTTTCTATAATTTTTAATTTGGAAATTATTTAAAATGTTGTTTGATGATTTTTCGACAAAAGGCAGTGTTTTTGTGATTTTTCAGAATTTAGTAACCAGTATATGTTTTTATAGATTTGGGGTCACGCCGTTGTTTTGAGGGCGACCGTATTTTTGTTTTGTAGTTCACAGTTCACACGCAAACATAAATCTGTGTGGCAAGATGTCGGAGAATGCAAAATAAATATAAGTCAATACCTACACACTTAGGCAAAATGTTTTCTCTCGCATTCCTCTTCACCTCTGTACTTTTACATTCAGTTCATCTGAACCAAAAGAAAAGCAATCCTCTTATAAAAAAATTCAAAAACAAATCAAAAGATTATCAAAAAAAAATCCAAATCTTATATCTTTGAGCTAGTTTCACTTAGATCAACATGTGGATGGGTTATTAGAGGGTGTGATTTTGTTTTTGGTTGTTCGACGGTGAAAGTCATGTAACGACCTGAAATTTTAACGATTTTAACTAATTTTTTCATGAAAATAAACAATTAAAATTTTGCAATGAAAATTTAATACTTGGTATGCGTCTATTGAAGCATAGCAAGTGACAGATTTTCATCAGAAAATATCTAATTTCGTTTGGTTGTGAAATTTCAATTTAAAATTTAAAATCAGTTAAATTGATGGAAATAAAATATTTTGAAATCTAGATATTTTTACATAAGAAAAATGTAAAACTTTTTCTAAGTAAGACATCATATTTCGTTTCACCAAATTTGGACTGCTCTAGCCCCGTTTATCTTATTTTCGGTGATTTAGCAGTAGTTTGGCAGCAAATATCGAGTTTTGTTAGGAGGGTCATGTCGCTCATATCTGTGTACCATTCGGTTCGTCTCGCCTTGCTGATCTTTGTAGTATATTTATTTGTGCATTTCGGCGTCCAGCACACAGCGAAATCTGCGAAACGATTAGCCGTATCGATTCCGCATTTGAGCCTTTTGGATCCTGTGTCCATTCGTTTATCCAATGGGAGAAACCAATAGGCATTAGCTTTTAATATTTTTCCTTGAATTCAAACGTACCTGTCTCTACAATTTCCATTGTTCAATTATTATGTTCGTTCTCTTTCTCCTTTCTTAGTTTGTTCTGATTCGTGCTAAACTTAAAAAAAATATAATATATGCCGCATTTAGATAACCTGCTCAAGCTCATACCATTCCTCCTTCTATTTGCCTCTTCTTTTACCTTTGGCCGCTCCACAACCAAACCCAGTCACCCGATCCTTGTCCTCACCACCCTCCGCAACCCAGCCAACTCGTCGTCTTGTCATCCGCCCAGCAACCCATCATCCTTCCACTGCCACTCCGCCTTTCCATCCCTTCTCCATGCCTGAACGTCGAAGCCACCTGAACCTTCTCAGCAGAGACCTCTCCGGCCACCCACTCGACAGCCAACCACCATCTCCAACCATCAAACCCCATGCCGAGATCACAGCATCGAGCCTTCCTCCCAAGATCCGCTTCCGAGCACTAACCCACCACAGCAGCCATCCGAGCCTTACAAACCCGACCATCGCCTTCCTTTCACGCGCCCTCAACCTGCCACCACTGCCAAACCCTCTCCACGCTACTGCAGCCAATCACCAATTTCCTTCACCTTTCCCTCTCCACTTTACAGCTCGTCCTCCTATCCATGGTAGAGCTTCTCTACCTTTGACGTGCTCTGCTATTTCCAGCTCGTCCACTTTCTTCCAGATCCGCCGCACCCACCAAGAGTCAGCCGCTCAGCCCATTGTCGAGCATAGCTTCACCTTCCTCTAGCCGAGCAGCAGCCTTCTCTTTGTTATATATATATATATATATATATATAAGAAGGTATATATATGTATATTGTTTCCATCTATATCAAGCTAGCTTTGATTGTTTTCATATATTTCAAGTTTTAGCTTTGCTTTGTTCGTCGAATCTAGTTCTCCTTGCCTTACTTTGTTTATCGTTGTCCGTATTATAGCAGTTAGTTGCTTTGATTTGTCGCTTATCCATGTACGCGTCTGTGTCCCTTTCTTCGCCATTGTTGTTTCCATAGCCACGAAAGGAGCGATCACTCACGATTGACATTCTTATATTTAGTAAATTTATTTCAAATGAAATAACGATTGAAATATGTTGTTAAATTTTGAATTGGTTAGAAATTTAATCGTTAAGTATGATATGTTATTATCTGCAATTGTTTACCTATGTTAATTGACTTGTTGACACCAATAACTTGTTAGTGTAAATATTCTATTTAAATTGTTAAATATGATCGTATTTGACATTGATATGCTATATCATTTTATGCTATTATTTTATTGTTCTCACACTACAAGTTCCCTGTTAACTTAGTAAATCCCTATGGGTTGAAATGATACATACCCGAACGATATTATAGATTAAGGAAAATTGTTATGAGTTAAAATGATAAACCTAAGCAATTTTATTGATTTTTGAAATTTTGGGATTGCGGGTTGAAATGATATATACCCGTGAATATTAAATTATCGTGGATTGAAATGATAAATATACGTATCACTTGACCATAAGTTAGAAAACTATATACGGACACCGTTGGTCAATTTTATATGATTTTCGAATTTTTGAAAAAGGAAAATATATATGTTTTTAATAAATATTGATATTTAAAATATAACATAAGGATTTTTGTATATTTGTGTAAATTTAGATTTTTAAAATTAAATGTTTTGGAAATTTTAAAATTATAAGTTAAGTTTTAAAATATAAATTATAAAATTTTACTTATAACTTCATTATTTTTAAAATATATAAAATAAGATTTAATTTAAGAATATTAATAAAATAAAATTTAATAAGAAATTAATTTAACTAATATATATAATATGTTTTAAATATTTATTTACAATTTATATTAATATTTTTAAAATAGATTTTGTAATAACTTATATATATATTATGTTTAAATATTTATTTACAATTTAGATTAATATTTTTATAATAGATTTTTGTATTAACTTTTATATATATTATGTTTAAATATTTATTTACAGTTTATATTAATATTTTTAAAATAGATTTTTGTAATAAGTTTAATAAATAAAGGTTGGAAAGATAAATTGGAATTGATTTGTAATTTAATTTGTTTGAGAAGTGAATATAAATAAGAATTGATTAGAAACTTATTGATTTTGAGATTTTAAAGATATGATTTTTATAACTTGATAACTAGTTTTTGATTAAAGGTGATTAAGTGAATATTTTCAAATTTAAATAAAATTAAAGTTGAATTTTGGAATATAAATGAAATTTACCAAAGTGAGTTATTGTAAATGTTTGAATATTTAAACTTCGAAACCTATTGAATTGGAAGTGGTGTAAAAGTTCAAACCTCGATTTGAAATCGATATAAATTAAAAATGGTTTTAATGACAATATGAATTGAACCTTTAACTTTTTAATTGAAATTGTTGAAATAGGATTGATTAAATTGAATTTTGGAACTAAAGTTGATTTGAATTGATTTGTGAAATTGGAAGAAACAATTCTAATTTGAAACTATTTTCGATATAAACTCTTTTAAATATATAAACTATTTTAATATACATTATTTTAAATTTATAAATAATTTTAAATATATAAACTATTTTAATATATAAACTATTTTAATCTATAACTTATTTTTAAATATAAACTATTTTTATTGTATAACTATTCCAATATATAAATTACTTTCAATATTCAAATTGTTTAAGTTGGAATTGTTATGATCTAGATTTAATGGATTTAAATAAGAATACTTTAATATGATGGTTTAACCTATTTTGTGGTTATGATTTTGGAAATAAATATGATTTAAAGTGAATAATGATTTCAAAAGTGTATGTTCAAACATGATATGATTTCGAAAGTGAATATGATTTCGAAAGTGAATATGATTTCGAACGTAATACGATTTTGAAATGAATATGATATTTTGATATGAAGTATGAACTGTTTGAAATGAAAATGACCATGGTGTGAAATAAGCATTTGATTGTTAAAGAGACCGGGATCAGATATTGTCATACTCTCTACCAATACCGAAAACCACTTTAACAACCGTGTACATGGTGGAAAATCTAGAACGAAGTAGGATGGTCTAGCGAAAGATTTTGTATGAGGTATTAACGCAGCCCCGACCCCCTCGGGTCAACTTGATATGACTAAAACAAGAGCTATACTGGGACCAAGTGAGGTCGCTCCTTCGATCGGGCACTGTGACGACCACCCATGACCCCTGCACCGAATCTAGAGATAGTGCGCTGTAAAGTGTGCCAGGCGACCATGGACGATTGTCAGGGTAGATTAAAACAACAGAATCTATCGTATTACTCACAGCGCATGGACAAAATACAATAGAACATATATATAGTGAAGCTTTACAGAATAAAATGCCATCATATAAAACTTCATAATAGTTGAATACAAGCATCTAAATAGCCAATACATCAAGCCTCACTATATAACACTCAGAGAATACAAAACAGCGGAACATCCAGTACATATAATAAGAAGATAATATGCAACCCTCCAGCTCGTCTTCGATATCAGCATCGTGAGAAGAGAACAGCACCTGTCACCTGCTACGTAGTCTGCCCGTCCCAAAAATGGACGAACAACCCAAGGCAATAAGAATTAAAACATAAAGCCTTGAGTCAGACAACAGTCTTAGTGAGCAGTAAACTAACTAACAACATACCAAAAGAGTACAAAGGAAAAAGGAATAGGAATACAACCCTCCCACTCCAACCACTTTCTACAGTGATAGCCCCCAGACACACACTAAATAGAAGCAAACATAGCAGAGCATACAATTTAAAGTAGAGTAATAATCATTCGAGTCAAGGGCGATGTTTTCCAAGTACCAAGGCCTAAATCAGATAAGCACCTAGAAAATACCGCTCTTGAGTCCGAATGACGATACAACCATACATCCATGACTCTGGCTATCACTGTTATCGTTGCCTTGATATCACCGTTAATTGAATGACCGACACATTCTTTTAGCCGTCCGTCAAGGGCTAATGGAAACCCCGGTTCTAGACATAACTCCCGCACGTCATCATGACCCGTGCCTAGGACTATCTAATCTGCCCAGAGTACTTGACTATCAAACATTAGCCTTCAGGGACTATCTAATCTGCCCAACGTACTCTTGCTTTGAGCATGCTAGAACCTTCAACAACGATGAGATCTCAGCCTCCTAGTCATCCTCCTCGACGACTATTTGCATACTAGCTCAAGCGCCTCTCGAGCAACCATTACCCTTAACTCGAATCATATCACCGAGTTACCAACGTGCTTGATCCCGTCTGGATTAGACCAAGTCTTCATCACATGATGCCTCGCTTCATTACATCCTCGCAAAGCCTCATCTCAACATCACATCATCAAATCTATGCATAAGAGCTTCATCATCCCGCTACATATGCCACGAGCAGCTTTCCCAATTCAAGAGCCTTTCTCTTAGCTTTTGAATCATCTTCGACCACCTTGTCTAAAACCAATCAACAATCATCTAATTCACAGCAATCAATCATGTCAAACATCAATCCAAGTAACCAAGCATTCAAATATAAGCAAAATGGACAATTATAACAATAATGGCAATTTCGTAATTAAGGAGTTGAAAGTCTAACAAGCATGAAAACATGAGAATTATCTCTACAACTTGATGAATGAACTTGCATAGGTTAATCATATACAAAAATGGTTGTCAAATCATCATGAACAATGGATCTACATGGATCTACACTTAGGTTTACAAAAATGCATAGAAATCACTATTTTAACACCAAATCAAGCCAACAATCCGATATACTCCTTTGGATCCATGTGAGAGATAATCACCACTCACCAAATCACCTAAACAACCCCAAATCAACACGCTTCAGATCTGGACAGCGAAGGATCAAGCTTGATCTATCACGAATCCGCTTCAAACGAAGAAATCTAACTTCAATGGATGAAGATCTTCAACTTTAGCTCTTGGATCTTCGATCTTGATCTTCGATTTGGATGAAAGGAAGCACTAGATTAGAGTGGAGGAAAGAAGTGAAGAAGTGTAGAAGTCGAGCTCTCAAAATGGCAGCACTTCGTCGCTTCGAAATCCGGATCCCAAATAATGAAGCCAACCCCCCTCTATTTATAGCTGAAAACCGCCCCTAGGTCGCTCATCTCCATAGGTCGTCCACGACCTAACTGCTACGACCTACGACCTAGCACCCCAGACTCAACGACCTAACCAGATGCGCATCCAAGCACCCAGCGACCTAACAGCCTAACGACTTAAGAGAATGCGACTTAGCACAACTGCGCACCCAAGCGACCTAACAGCTACGACTTAACATGCGCGCGACCTAACAGACCAATGACCTAAAGCAATGCGCGACTCAACTATACGCGACCTAATACTAAGCCAAAACCCAGCGACCTAACAACTCACGCGACCTACCAGCCTACGCGACCTAACGACTTATCATCAAGCGCTACAACAACCTAACGAAGACAGAGCCCACGACCTAACCCTTAGGTCATCAACGACCTACCACACTATCAACTAGGTCGCGAACTACTGGTTTATTAACTCGCTAACCATTAGGTTGCTAACCTATAGGTCGCTCACAACACTAGGTCGCTCACAACACTAGGTCGCTCACGACTTAACTACGACAACACCTTAGGTCGTAAATCCACCCCACTTCCTTAAGTCCTTAAGTCGCTCAACCCTATAGGTCGCTGACTCCTATAGGTCGCTAACTTCTATAGGTCGTCCCAACCGACCTAACAACTTAATCACTAAGTCGCTAACCCGGAATCACTATGTCGCTAACTCTCCCAGCCGACCTAACACTTAACCAAAACTTAGGTCGCATAATTCTATAGGTCGCTCTAACTAACCCACGACCTAAACCACCATACGACCAACCCACTATCTTCTTAAGTCGGTCACGACCTATCACTTAGGTCGTTTACGACCTAAGACTTAGCGAAATTTTGCCTAAAATCTGAAATGACTTAAAAATGCTAAAATTCCATATTTTGACGAACTTGTCGATCCGTAAAAATACGGGTCGTTACATTCTCTCCCCCTTAGGAATTTCGCCCCCAAAATTCCAAACAATCAAAGCAATCAAAGACTATTCTGCATGCCTACCATCCATAGCAATCAACCAACCATGCATCCAATTCTAGCTTAGCATGCAGAATTCTAAAACTTAGAACAAGTTACAATGTCGTGAGATGACACGACACCTTAGGGCCATACCTTGAAGAGTTCAGGATGAGCTGCCTTCATCCTCTCTTCCACCTCCCACGTGCAGTCGTTATCATCATCACTCCATTGTATCTTGAGCAACTTAACTACCTTCTTCCTAAGCTGTTTCGTGTCAGTTTCAACAACACGAAGCGGCTTACGAGGTCTTCTATCAACTGGATCAACTTCGAAATCTTCACAGCTATCAGCAGAAACCACGGTATTCGAGTCGTGCACATACTTCCGTAGATATGATACGTGAAAAACATTGTGCACACTCGACATCTTCTTAGGTAATTCCAGTCTATAGGCGAGCTTTCCAATTCGCTCGATAATCGGGAATGGTCCAACAAATCTCGGAGTCAATTTTCCTTTCTTCCCGAATCGAATAACATTCTTCAGTGGAGAAATCTTCACAAAAACCAAACTCCAACGTCGAATTCTAAATCCTTTCGATGCTTATCGGCATAACTCTTCTGACGATCTTGGGCTGCCTTCATTCGTTGCCGAATGATCTCTATACAATCTGAAGTCTGTCGAATCATCTCTGGCCCAAGCATTAGCTTTTCTCCAGTCTCTATCCAACATGTCGGAGAGTTACACGGTCTTCCATACAATGCCTTATACGGTGCCATACCAATGCTTGACTGGTAACTGTTGTTGTACGCAAACTCCACCAAATGAAGGTAATCTTCCCATGATCCTCCGAAATCCAAAACACAAGCTCTGAGGAGATCTTCCAAAACCCGATTGACTCTCTCGGTCTGACCATCTGTTTGAGGGTGATAAGCTGTACTCAAACACAACTCGGTTCCCAAAACTTCCTGGAAGCTCTTCCAAAATCCACTAGTGAACAATGGGTCTCGATCGCTCACTATACTCTTCGGAATACCATGGAATCGAACTATCCACTTAACATACAACTCAGCCAACTTTGATGCAGTCCTAGTCGATCGAACAGGAATGAATCTAGCACTCTTAGTCAAATGATCTATGATGACCCAAATCCCTTCATTTCCCGTTCTGGTTCTAGGCAATCCATCGATAAAATCCATCGACACTTGCTCCCACTTCCATGTAGGAACTTCTAATGGCTGAAGTAATCCACTTGGCTTCTTTTGTTCGGCTTTTACCAACTGGCAGTTCATACACTTGGAAATAAAATTTCCAACATCCTTCTTCATGCCTTCCCAGTAGTAGGTTCTCTTCATATCCCGATACATCTTATTTCCACCTAGATGAATTGTCAACTTCGAGTGATGACTTTCCTTCAGAACTTCACTCCTCAATTCATCTATATCGGGAACAACTAGTCGCCCTTGCTTTCGAAGCCAACCCTCTCGATCGACCTCAAACCCTTTATCCTTTTCTGGATCCAATCCAGATTCCAAATCACGGATAATCTTGACAAGCTTATCGTCTCGCTTTTGGCTCTCGCCAATCCTTTCCACAAGAGAAGGTCTTATCGATAAGTTTGCCAACATCTCAAGTTCCAATCCGCATCTAGGCCTGAAGTCAAATCCAGCTAAATACTCGAGATTCCTCCATTCTGAAAACATGGCTCCCAATCCTGCATGTCTTCGACTTAACGCATCAGCCACTGCGTTACCCTTTCCTGGAGTATAAGCTATACCAAAATCATATGATGCCAAAAACTCTAGCCATCGCTGCTGCCGAAGATTCAAATCCTTTTGGGAGAAAAGATACTTCAACGACTTATGATCTGTAAACAACTCAAATCGAACTCCCAATAGATAATGTCTCCACATCTTCAGAGCAAAAACAATCACCGCTAACTCCAAATCATGAGTTGGGTAATTCCTTTCATGCGGCTTTAGTTGTCGACTTGCATACGCAACAACTTTATCTCTCTGCATCAGTACTGCTCCAAGTCCAGTACCACATGCGTCGGTGTAAACCACCATCTCATCATTCCCACTAGGAATAGTCAAAACAGGAGCACTCGTCAATCTTTCTTGCAGGATTCTGAAAGCTTGCTCACACTTAGCATCCCAACTGAACACTTGGTTCTTCTTCGTCAATCCTGTTAACGGTGCAGCTATCTTGGAGAAGTCTTTGATAAACCGTCGATAATATCCTGCTAATCCAAGAAAACTTCTCACATCAGATGCATTCTTAGGTCTAACCCAGTCCTGGATTGCTGCCACCTTAGCGGGATCAACCGCTATTCCATTTCTAGAAATCACATGGCCTAAGAACCTCACTTCACTCTTCCAGAAGTGACACTTCGAAAACTTAGCCTTCAGCTGATGTTTCCGCAAGATTTCCAAAACAATACGCAAGTGCGTCTTGTGCTCTTCTTCCGTTCTGGAATAAATCAGAATATCATCCACGAACACAAGTATGAACTTGTTCAACTGATCTCTGAACACTCTATTCATAAGATCCACAAAATAAGCTGGCGCGTTAGTCAATCCAAACGGCATTACCAACCACTCAAAGAAACCGGATGGTGTTCGAAAAGCAGTCTTCGGCACACTATCCTTAGCTACTCTCAACTGGTGAAATCCCGTTGCCAAATCCATCTGAGAAAATACCTTGGCTTCGTGAAGCTGATCAAACAAGTCATCTATTCTCGGCAATGGATACTTGTTCTTCTTAGTCACCTTATTCAGCTCACGATAATCCACACACAATCTCAACGACCCATCT
This sequence comes from Allium fistulosum, assembly GCA_030737815.1. Lineage (NCBI taxonomy): Eukaryota > Viridiplantae > Streptophyta > Magnoliopsida > Asparagales > Amaryllidaceae > Allium > Allium fistulosum. Next base: position 247,423,423 of record CM060902.1, read on the forward strand.
GCTTTGGTTGCAAACACAACTGATGCACCCCACTCGGACACACTACGCCGAATGAATCCTTTCTGTAAAAGGTCATCAACTTGCACCCTCAACTCTTGCTGTTCCCTAGGCGCCATTCGCCTAAGAGGCATCACAACAGGTCTGGCTCCTTCAACTAGATCTATACGAAACTCGATCTCTCTATGCGGCGGCAACCCTTTGACTTCGTCAAAGACATCCTTGAATCCATTCGCGATTGGCACTAATGACAGTCCATCCCGTGGAACAACTAGCGAATACATGAAGCTCATGAAGACGCCTTCTTCATGCTTACATCGTATCACAATCTTTCGCCCCTCCACATTCTCGACTGTCACTTCCAACCTTTCGCAATCAACCTTAGCCGCATACTTCCTAAGCCAGTCCATACCCAAAATAATTCCGAACCCCGCAAAGTTCAGAACAAAACAATCACAAACAAAAGAGCAACCATGACTCGACACAATCAGACCACGGCATAACATACACAAACAAGACGAACCCCCAATTGGATTAGTCACAACCAATGGCCTATCAATAATATCCGGTTCCAAACCTAACCGGCCTACGAGTTCACTACAAACAAACGAATGCGACGCTCCAGTATCAAACAGAACTCTAACTGGAACACCACATAGGAAAAGAGTACCTTGAACCACCACACTCTTTCCCTTCTCTTCAGCGGTAGGAGCTTTTGAAGACGAAGGAACAGCTCCCAAAGCATAAGCTTGCACAATCTGCTTGTCCTTCCTCGGTTCTGGACAATTCTTCCTGATGTGCCCTGGCTTGTCACAGTTGTGACACTTCATCGGTGCCTTCGGATTCTTACAATCCTTAAAGAAATGGCCCTTCTGTTGACAGTTGTAGCAAATCACCTCGCCTTTCGGCTTCTTCTGGCCATCCCTTCCCTTCTGCTGCTGCTGCTTCCTCTTCTTGTTTCCACCCTGCTGGGGTTTAGACTCTTCCCTGGTAACAGCAACAACAGATCCTTCCTTAGGAAATAGACTCTCATGCCTAAGAGCTTTCTCCACAAGCTTCTCAAATGAATCGTCCAAATGATCCACCAACTGTCTCCCAAGATAACTGTCCAAGCCTGTCACAAACTTCTCATTCTTCTGATAAGCAGATTCAATATATGACCGGGCATACTTGGACAAAGCTTCGAACTCAGAAACATACTCAAGAACTGGTCTCCCACCTTGCTTGAGCTCCACAAACCTCTTGAACAGAACTGACTTCTGAGCTGTAGAAATGAACTTAGCTTCAAATCTGACTTGGAATTGCTCCCAAGTAATCTCTTCTTCCGGAGTATTGATGGTAATAGAGTTCCACCAATCAGAAGCTCTCCCTTGAAGCTGCCTTGATGCCAACTTCCTCTTAGTTGCATCATAAATTCTCAAATCACCAAAGATCCTTCCACAAGCATCTATCCACCTCTGGACCTCAATAGTTGATTCTGTTCCCAAGAAAACCTTCCCTCCAAGAGCAGTATAGTCCTTGCACAACTTAGCAAAATCCACTGGTTTCGGAGTTTGGACTTGAACTCCAACATTAACTGCTGCCCCCGGAATTGGTATCCTTCTCATGATCGAAGTCATCATAGCTTCGAACATAGCTGCATAATCAGCAGTCCCCTCAGTAGCACGGCCTTCCCTAGCAGCTGGTCTCCCTCTTCGACTCATTCTCAATATCTATAAAAAGGAATGATTAGAACTTCTAGAGAAACAACTGCATAAAGGACTCAAACCCTACTAAGCTACTATATTATATATAGTAGTCATCCATCAAAATTACAATTACATCTCTCATACGTAGTTATGTCAGCGAGCGTTGGGTAAAATTGATTAACCAATGCTCTGATACCAAATGTGACGACCGCCCATGAACCCAGCACCGAATCTAAAGATAGTGCGCTGTAAAGTGTGCCAGGCGACCATGGACGATTGTCAGGGTAGATTAAAACAACAGAATCTATCGTATTACTCACAGCACATGGACAAAATACAATAGAACATATATATAGTGAAGCTTTACAGAATAAAATGCCATCATATAAAACTTCATAATAGTTGAATACAAGCATCTAAATAGCCAATACATCAAGCCTCACTACATAACACTCAGAGAATACAAAACAGTGGAACATCCAGTACATATAATAAGAAGATAATATGCAACCCTCCAGCTCGTCTTCGATATCAGCATCGTGAGAAGAGAACAGCACCTGTCACCTGCTACCTAGTCTGCCCGTCCCAAAAATGGACGAACAGCCCAAGGCAATAAGAATTAAAACATAAAGCCTTGAGTCAGACAACAGTCTTAGTGAGCAGTAAACTAACTAACAACATACCAAAAGAGTACAAAGGAAAAAGGAATAGGAATACAACCCTCCCACTCCAACCTCTTTCTACAGTGATAGCCCCCAGACACACACTAAATAGAAGCAAACATAGCAGAGCATACAATTTAAAGTAGAGTAATAATCATTCGAGTCAAGGGCAATGTTTTCCAAGTACCAAGGCCTAAATCAGATAAGCACCTAGAAAATACCGCTCTTGAGTCCGAATGATGATACAACCATACATCCATGACTCTGGCTATCACTGTTATCGTTGCCTTGATATCACCGTTAATTGAATGACCGGCACATTCTTTCAGCCGTCCGTCAAGGGCTAATGGAAACCCCGGTTCTAGACATAACTCCCGCACGTCATCATGACCCGTGCCTAGGACTATCTAATCTGCCCAGAGTACTTGACTATCAAACATTAGCCTTCAGGGACTATCTAATCTGCCCAACGTACTCTTGCTTTGAGCATGCTAGAACCTTCAACAACGATGAGATCTCAGCCTCCTAGTCATCCTCCTCGACGACTATTTCCATACTAGCTCAAGCGCCTCTCGAGCAACCATTACCCTTAACTCGAATCATATCACCGAGTTACCAACGTGCTTGGAATGATCCCGTCTGGATTAGACCAAGTCTTCATCACATGATGCCTCGCTTCATTACATCCTCGCAAAGCCTCATCTCAACATCACATCATCAAATCTATGCATAAGAGCATCATCATCCCGCTACATATGCCACGAGCAGCTTTCCCAATTCAAGAGCCTTTCCCTTAGCTTTTGAATCATCTTCGACCACCTTGTCTAAAACCAATCAACAATCATCTAATTCATAGCAATCAATCATGTCAAACATCAATCCAAGTAACCAAGCATTCAAATATAAGCAAAATGGACAATTATAACAATAATGGCAATTTCGTAATTAAGGAGTTGAAAGTCTAACAAGCATGAAAACATGAGAATTATCTCTACAACTTGATGAATGAACTTGCATAGGTTAATCATATACAAAAATGGTTGTCAAATCATCATGAACAATGGATCTACATGGATCTACACTTAGGTTTACAAAAATGCATAGAAATCACTATTTTAACACCAAATCAAGCCAACAATCTGATATACTCCTTTGGATCCATGTGAGAGATAATCACCACTCACCAAATCACCTAAACAACCCCAAATCAACACGCTTCAGATCTGGACAGCGAAGGATCAAGCTTGATCTATCACGAATCCGCTTCAAACGAAGAAATCTAACTTCAATGGATGAAGATCTTCAACTTTAGCTCTTGGATCTTCGATCTTGATCTTCGATTTGGATGAAAGGAAGCACTAGATTAGAGTGGAGGAAAGAAGTGAAGAATTGTAGAAGTCGAGCTCTCAAAATGGCAGCACTTCGTCGCTTCGAAATCCGGATCCCAAAAAATGAAGCCAACCCCCCTCTATTTATAGCTGAAAACCGCCCCTAGGTCGCTCATCTCCATAGGCCGTCCACGACCTAACTGCTACGACCTACGACCTAGCACCCCAGACTCAACGACCTAACCAGATGCGCATCCAAGCACCCAGCGACCTAACAGCCTAACGACTTAAGAGAATGCGACTTAGCACAACTGCGCACCCAAGCGACCTAACAGCTACGACTTAACATGCGCGCGACCTAACAGACCAACGACCTAAAGCAATGCGCGACTCAACTATACGCGACCTAATACTAAGCCAAAACCCAGCGACCTAACAACTCACGCGACCTACCAGCCTACGCGACCTAACGACTTATCATCAAGCGCTACAACGACCTAACGAAGACAGAGCCCACGACCTAACCCTTAGGTCATCAACGACCTACCACACTATCAACTAGGTCGCGAACTACTGGTTTATTAACTCGCTAACCCTTAGGTCGCTAACCTATAGGTCGCTTACAACACTAGGTCGCTCATAACACTAGGTCGCTCACGACTTAACTACGACAACACCTTAGGTCGTAAATCGACCCCACTTCCTTAAGTCCTTAAGTCGCTTAACCCTATAGGTCGCTGACTCCTATAGGTCGCTAACTTCTATAGGTCATCCCAACCGACCTAACAACTTAATCACTAAGTCGCTAACCCGGAATCACTAGGTCGCTAACTCTCCCAGCCGACCTAACACTTAACCAAAACTTAGGTCGCATAATTCTATAGGTCGCTCTAACTAACCCACGACCTAAACCACCATACGAACAACCCACTATCTTCTTAAGTCGGTCACGACCTATCACTTAGGTCGTTTACGACCTAAGACTTAGCGAAATTCTACCTAAAATCTGAAATGACTTAAAAATGCTAAAATTCCAGATTTTGACGAACTTGTCGATCCGTAAAAATACGGGTCGTTACAGGCACATTTCTTCGATACCATATTTATTACTTTATGATTGATTTGGTGGCCACCCTCGATTTGATTATGGGAGTTACCTCCTAGGTGGGCGGTAATAGCTGCTATATGTTACCACCAGTCCGGTAGTGCAAACGGTAGAATCCTACCCTGGCATTACCTCACGTGCCTTGTCATATGCCTTATGGTGCCCACTATGAGTTTGGTTTGTGTCGTACACTATGGAGTGCCCTCAGATAGCCCTCCAGTTTATGGAGGAATTACAGTACTGTATAGACTACGGCATTTATATAAAACGCGTTAAGGGGTTTATGGGTAATGCCTTAATGCTATTTTAATATGTTTTACTTTATTGTAGACATTATCTATGTAGCGTATTGTATTATGTATGTAGATAGTTTAATGAATCCTTAAAGGATAGAATCCCAACATCCTTTAAGTTATTTGCATTTCACTTGAGTGGATTTACTTGTATAAGAATGTTATTCCTGACTCGAGTGTTTTGTGTTTTGCTTTATGCCCGGGTCAGACTGAGTGTCACAGCATTTAAGACTCACCTTTGGAGCTTGGAGCTTTGCTTGGAGATTCTATCTTTATCTATTCAGCTTCAGTTATTTCAGTTAGTTCCAGTTGTTTATGTTTATTAGTTGCTTTTTGTATTAGTGACTTCTATGTACTTAGGATTTTCTGTTGTATTGGTTTCAAACTCTGATGTTCTGTAGTAGCTTCATGAACTACTATCTATCTATTTCCGCTGCTTATTGTTGTATTACTCTGTGTCTGTAATTCTGTGGTTGATTTATTTACTTTATATGCTAATTTTTGCCAAATATAAATTAACAATATGTTGTTTTGAGCAATTCAAGTCTGACATGTGTGGATTATGGTCGATTTGAATGGTTTGAAATAATGGGTCGTTACAGTTGGTATTAGAGCTAGGTGTAGGCAAAACTTAGCATATGGAGTAAACACTCATTAGAGTTAGGGTAGTACTACCCTAGAATGAGTAAAATTAATTACAGAATCATCTTCGTTCGAGCTTGAAATTCTTTGTTAGGATCCTCTTTGATTTGGATTTCTTTTTAATTTTTGGAACTTTACCTTTGTTTTAAAATCCATTCTTGTTTATTCCTGTTCGTTTTTTTATACTGGAGTAAACCGTAGCTTTATTTCTATTGATCTCTGTTATAAATTTGAACACATCTTGCAACCTCAATTAACAACTTGTGACTAATCCCATCGGCGGTCCCGCCAACCTTATTATGATTTGTAAAGGGGTAAAACTCCTTTACAACAGGCGTCGATTCATCGGAGATTTCTATGTTCTCGGTTTTGATGCATTTGATATCTTTCTTGGGGGTGATTGGTTAAAGCGTTCTAATGTTGTTATTTCTTGCAAAGCCTGAACCATTTCTCTAGTAGACGACTAGGGAAATTCTCTTGTGATCTTATGTCGAATGCCTCGGGATTATGTAGGTGGTTTTACCTTTCCGCTTTATTCTTAGCCTAGTGATCTTGATTCCACCCCTGTTGTCCAACTCTTTCCGGATTTCTTTGGTGAAGTCACTTCTCTACCTCCTAAGTGGGAAATTGAATTCTGCATCAATCTTATTCCTGGAGCTCGATTTTGCTACCGGTCTTCACCAGCTTCAAGTAGCTAAGGAGAGCATTCCCAAGACAGCTTTCACTACACCAAATCAGTGATTTTGCAACAGTTTATATCTATTAATTGCTAACACTTATAAATGCTACAAACTCCTGACAGTTAAAAAGTGTTAGGATGCCTGAAAAGTGTTGGTGAAAATAAATACTTTTCTGAATAAACTTTGCGACACAAATAAGTGTTACCGTAGTAGGTAAAAATGTAAATAATTTATTAACAAGAGGGGTCTTCCGTAATTTAAACATATGCGTTCTCTTCTTCGCTTATCCATTCCCAGGCATATTTCGGCCGCATAAAATTTAATTTAGGGTTTATCTTCCTCGCCAAAATCAACGTCGATTTCAACCACTTCCTAAAATCAACGGCGACTTCATCCACTTTCCAATATCGAACGCCGACTTCAACCACTTCAACATCGATGCCGACTTCAATTCGCCCAATCTCTTGGTACCCATACTTTATCACGAAACCGAGGCCAAACTAATATTTACTTGATTTACTATACTTTGTATTCGTTTATATACTTTGATTTACTTGATTTACTGTACTGAATTGTTTTTTGTTGATCCAGACGTTTGTATCCGTTCATATACTTTGATTTATTGTACTGAATTATGAAATAAGCTAATGATTGCAAACTGCACTGAATTGTTTTCTTGTAGATAATACTGAATGGCTAGTGTTACCTTGATTTACTTCTAAATATATTCTATATACTTTAGCTATATTTCTAAAATTATTTTTATGCAACTTAATTTTTTTATCCATTTATCTGTTTGTTTGTTTGTTGGATTTATTTGTTTTGATTTTGTTATTGGTTTGTGAGATAGAAATTAATCCGTTCTTCTAGGAATCGGTTAAATGCACTAATATATTTGATATCTCTGTACCATGATTACAATAGATATGTCGATGAAGATGGTTGGTGTGCCTATATAAATGTCATGGTAATTTCCTTCTGTGAAAATAAACTTATACCTATGAAATCTTCCTGTCGTTTTACGGGTGAAACTATAACAACCAATGATTAGATGTTTTTAGTATACCGTTGAACGTTTTTTAAATATCGAGATAAGCATATGCGTATTCCCAAGAGTAGAAATTTAGGCTGAGGCCGATGGTAAGTTCTGTTAAGCATTTGTGATATTCCATTTCTTTGTGCAGAAGCTTATTATTTTAACAACGCGTTGCTTTAACTGCAATTAGTTAATTACTTTGTTGCAGTTGAGTCTGAAAATTAAGATGACATTGCTGAAAAAGAAGCGATTGACTTCAAGGAACTTAAACGAGTTGATCACATCCTTTCATCTGTAGTACGTAAGGTAAAGTGCCTCACTTTTTCTTATTACTAATATTTTGGACTTGATGTCGGCTAACATTAAGTTGTGTACACTGATTTTTTTCCCTCCCTTTTTCTTTATCCATGGTTTTTTTCCTATCTGATTGAAATTCAGCGATTTCCATTCAATAATTTGTTTGTAAAGATGACCACTATAGGGCTGTTTAATCTGTATCTAAAGGTGACTACCATGTGGCAGTTCCTTAAATTTAATCAATATAAAATTGGTTTACCAAACTAACAATTACTTTTCTTAGAACCTGCTCATTTATCTTCAAGTAATATATGTGTGTAGTTTTTTTGGAAAGGACATACAAGAATTAATATGCTTATGCATGTGCCAATTTGTTATCATACAATGCTATAACTACTTGATGCAAATCATTCATCTAAAATTTATCCTCCTTTAACCATCACACGGTTTCTATCATGGTAAACTTCCAAATATGTGGAACTAATCAAGATCAATGCAACATCGTCATGCATTGTTATATTAACTGCAGGAATTATGAGTATGGGTGCATTAACATCGTCCTTAGCACAAGTTCATCTAACCAGGAGTTATTTCAATTATATGAGCGATTAGAAAGGTTTGTGAATTTACTAATTTAGTTTTCTTTTCACTTCCTTTTCTCTGTATTTTTTTATAAAAATTCAAGACATCTTCACTTTCCACTTTACATGCACTATTTCATGCGCCCACCTTTGTGCTGCCAATTCCTTTCCACCAAAATGCCTATTGTGTAGAGTCTCATATATCTTGCATTTTGATAGGTTGTTGATGCAAACCACAGTATGAGAGATTTTTATTTTTACCAACTGGTCTTTTGAGAAAAAATATTTTAGTATATAAAGTAGTGAATGCTTTCAGAAGTATTTATTTCACACTTTACATTACGGCACCCCTATTGTTATAGACAACCCGTATTTTTTAATAGAATCATTGATTCTTTTCTTTAAAGAGGTAACGTGCATGCAAATATTCTATTCTGGGGTGAGAAATTACGTGCAATTATTCTACCCGTATGGTTTATATATGACGTCTCAACCTTTTAATTCCAAGGATTTGATACATATTTCATAGTTGGGTTTTCAGTTTAGTCTTCAGAGAGATGACAAGGATAAAAAAGATTGCTTTGCTTGGTGCAGCAGTGTGCTAGAGAAAGAAAGACATGCACATGCAGTCTATTGCAGCTACAAACATGGTATGATTTTCTATTTTAATAAAAAAAATAGTTCCTGTCTTTTATCTCTCAGTGATATGAAATGGATTTGTAAATAATCTGATATTTTTTATATCAAATCTTTCGAAACTATACTTGTAGCGACAAATTGGAAAGTCAAATTATAGTTTAACTTAATAATTGATTGTTATGTTTTACTTTTTTTGCTATTTTAGTACAAAAAATATGGTAACAACAAACATGAGATATTCACTATAAAGAGGAGGTGAGCTGATTATGAATTTCAAAGATGAAACACATTTTCTCATAAAGTTGGAATGAAGGTGTAGTTTTACTATTAAAACATAGGAACATGTATAATGATATTTTTTTTGATTAAATTTCATATGCCCACTTTCATATAATTTAAAAATGGTTAGAAGTTTTCACCTCTTAATGCATGTTTGCATAAAGCATTTTCTTGTATACGAGTAAGGATATGCACTCCAACTTTTTAGCATCCCGGATTGGTGCCCAACTTGATTAACAGTATCTAAAATTGTTAGGATTTGATAATTATTTGTTAGCATTATCCAAGTATCATTAATAACATATATTTTTTAGCAAGCTGGAATACTATTTGAAATAGTTGAAGAAAGATGCAGCAAAGTGGAGCACGGTCATACATGTTGTTAACCCGCCTTTTGGCAAGGCCGCGGACAGACGGATTTAACTTAAACAACTTCACAACTATCGAGACTAAAGTATGATGGGTTCGGTTTAAAATGATGATAGGTAGTTTGGCAGATGACGTTCGGCATTGGGATGGTTCGGCGTTGAAGGCTGTTAGGCATAGAGAGATCGTCGTTTGACATAGAGGGATCGTTCGGCACTGAACGAGTGCTCGGCATTAGAAGGAGTGTTCGGCATGAATCTTGTTCGGCATCTGGAGACGTTCGACATTGGATGGAGCTCTCGGCATTAACCAACGTTCGGCATCTGGAGAAGTTCGACATTGGATGGAGCGCTCGGCATTAACCAACGTTCGGCATCTGGAGACGTTCGACATTGGATGGAGCGCTCGGCATTAACCAACGTTCGGCATCTGGAGACGTTCGGCATTGGATGGATCGTTCGGCATCAGGGAGACGTTCGGCATTGGATGGATCGTTCGGCATCAAGGAGACGTTCGGCATTGGATGGATCGTTCGGCATCAAGGAGCGTTCGACATTGGATGGATCGTTCGGCATCAGGGAGCGTTCGGCATTGGATGGGTCGTTCGGCGTCAAGGAGACGTTCGGCATTGGATGGATCGTTCGGCATCAAGGAGCGTTCGGCATTGGATGGATCGTTCGGCATCAAGGAGCGTTCGGCATTGGATGGGTCGTTCGGCGTACCTCACCTCGCTCGACATTGCACCTCGCACCTCCATATCTCGCACTTCCATACCTCGCACCTCTGTACCTTGGTACCTCGCACCTCCCAACGTTCGACATGAGGAGATCGTTCGGCATTCACACCTTGTTCGGCATCTATGGTTCGGCATATGGAGACCACACCATTTGGGCTGAGGTACTCGGCTACTAGGCCCACCAGGGAAGTCCAACCCATCTTTGTCTATAAATAGAGAGGCAGGGGCACAGTAAAAGGGGATCTTCTTTCTGCTCTCTTACTTTCTCATTTCTAAGGCTAAGGCAACTCTGCCATTTTGTAACTGTAATCGATTATTACAGCAATAAAAAACAAACTTCTGGAGTGGACGTAGGCTGGAGTTAGCCGAACCACTATAAAATCTATTGTTCTTTACTGCTTTCATTTCAGTTTTAACTGTTCTTCACATTATTACTCTCTACATACATTCTATCTCTGAGCTGTGATTGGTATTTGGTGCTTTCATCTGGATTTTGGGGTTAGTGACCAATTTTGGCACTAACACTTTGGTGCTTTCACTGAGAATTGAACTCAGGAATTTTGGAGTTAGGAACTTGGATCTTAGAAAGCAATGGCAAGACCACCAACGAAGAGGCAAGCAGTGGAAAGGAGCAATCAGGAAGGAAGTCAAGCGGCATCTTCTAGAGCTGGAGAGGGTCATGCATCCATCTACATAACTCGGGACGAGATGCAAGTGATGATGAATTCTATGCAAGAGAAGATGATGAAACGGAAAGAGGAGATGATGCAGGCTCTTCTTAGGCAATTTGGACAACCAGGAACTGCAGGTGCTCAAGATCATGGAGCTGGACCAGAGGAACTTAACCAACGGACAGACGGAGTGAATCAGCAGGGGGCAGCTCCCAATCAACAAACAGTTAACAATCTAGATGGACCTAGACTCGGGGGCACGCCACCGGGAGTACGTGATGAAGAATATGTGCCAGAATTTCCTCGAGGACTTAGGGGGCAGTCTGGATTAGTTGGAAACACTAGATTGGCTGACATTATCAGGCGGACTATTCGCGGAGGTCTGACAAATAGGGATTCAGAGGGAGTTAACAAAAGTCCGTTTACCCGGAACATCAGGACAGCTAGGAATCCGTCCGATTTCAAACTACCCACTCTGGAAGTATACAACGGGAAGACGGATCCCACCGACCACTTGATGAGATACACTAGGCATATGGAAGTGCTGGGGGGCAACGGAGGAGGTTATGGCCCGATGTTTCCCCCTGTACTTGACTGAAATTGCTGCTATGTGGTTCAGACAGCTGGAGGATGGATCCATTGGAACATGGACAGAACTGGTGGACAAGTTCTTAAGTCAATTTCGAGTTCACATAAAAAGGCCAAAGAACGTGATGACACTAACATCAGTCAAACAGGGGGCAGATGAATCGCTCAGGACATTCTTAACTCGATTTAATGCGGCAGTTGCTTCGGTGGATCGGCCAGATCCATCAATGGTGCTGATGGCTGCGGTATCAGGAGTCAGAGATAATTCGGAGTTCAAAGTATCGTTGGTACGGGACCCACCGTTGGATATTGGGGAATTCTTTCATGAAGCTGAAAGATTTCTTCGACAAGAGGATGCATGTTTGGACATGAGGTCACAGGAAGTAAACATGACTAAGGATGGAAGATTACTCGGCGAAAGCTCAGGTGGGGACAAGGATAAAGGGAAAAGGAAGCGCTGGGGAGAACCAAAGTTCTCCACTTACACAGGATTGAACGCAACGTTGGAGCGGATTTTCTTAGATACTCGAGATCGTCTTCCTTATCGAAGGCCATCAAGGAGGGAACCCACAAAACGTGAAAGGGCATCAGGAAGGCACTGTCTCTTTCATGACCTGGACGGGCATGATACTAACAGCTGCCGACATCTAAAGGATATAATCGAGGAGCATGTAAGGAATGGTCAGTTGCGACGGTATGTCGGAACTCGGAATGCGGCGGTGGAACATGAACGGCCTCCGCCTACCTTGAACGACGAGGGCGCGAGGCCCAGGAATGGTGACCGATTGGTCATCAACTAATCTTGATGGTTTGGAATAAGTAACAAACTCCGGGCAAACGGTTAAATCACTTACTCATGTACGGGGTCGGAGATAACCCTCAGGCATGCTCTGAGATGATGGCTTACCGAAACGCCCGGGTTTGTGAAATCTGTTTTTTTCCTTTGACTTGGACATTTGCTTTTTCTGGTTTGGTTTTGGAGTTTGGTTTGAACTCCCTGTTTTTCTCGTTTTTCTGGTTTGAATTCTGGTTTGAATGTTTGTTTTTTCGGATTGGATTTTGATTGGATTTTCTCTGGATTTTGGCTTAAAGGTCGTCGAGTATGGACTATGCTCGACAAGAGTCCGGAGCGACCAGGATTCGGCTTAGGACTTAAGCCACGGCATTACTTGCGTCCAGGGACACTGGACCATGGTCGTCAAGTGTGGATTGCGCTTGGCAAGAACCCGGAGAGGTTAGCTCAACGCCTAGGGACACTGGTCCACGGTCGTCAGGTGTGGATTGCGCTTGGCAAGAACCCGGAGAGGTTATCTCAACGTCCAGGGACACTGGACCACGGTCATCAGGTGTGGATTGCGCTTGGCAAGAGCCCGGAGAGGTTATGGATTTGGATATCGACCCGAAGAGGTCCTAAAGTCCCCTATTGGTTATTGGATATGGATGAAACATGGACTTTGGATACTGGACTTGAGGCTATTCAAAACACACCTTTCAAAGCAAGGCATGTTTTGGGGGGCAAGTGTTAACCCGCCTTTTGGCAAGGCCGCGGACAGACGGATTTAACTTAAACAACTTCACAACTATCGAGACTAAAGTATGATGGGTTCGGTTTAAAATGATGATAGGCAGTTTGGCAGATGACGTTCGGCATTGGGATGGTTCGGCGTTGAAGGCTGTTCGGCATAGAGAGATCGTCGTTTGACATAGAGGGATCGTTCGGCACTGAACGAGTGCTCGGCATTAGAAGGAGTGTTCGACATGAATCTTGTTCGGCATCTGGAGACGTTCGACATTGGATGGAGCGCTCGGCATTAACCAACGTTCGGCATCTGGAGAAGTTCGACATTGGATGGAGCGCTCGGCATTAACCAACGTTCGGCATCTGGAGACGTTCGACATTGGATGGAGCGCTCGGCATTAACCAACGTTCGGCATCTGGAGACGTTCGGCATTGGATGGATCGTTCGGCATCAGGGAGACGTTCGGCATTGGATGGATCGTTCGGCATCAAGGAGACGTTCGGCATTGGATGGATCGTTCGGCATCAAGGAGCGTTCGGCATTGGATGGATCGTTCGGCATCAGGGAGCGTTCGGCATTGGATGGGTCGTTCGGCGTCAAGGAGACGTTCGGCATTGGATGGATCGTTCGGCATCAAGGAGCGTTCGGCATTGGATGGATCGTTCGGCATCAAGGAGCGTTCGGCATTGGATGGGTCGTTCGGCGTACCTCACCTCGCTCGACATTGCACCTCGCACCTCCATATCTCGCACTTCCATACCTTGCACCTCTGTACCTTGGTACCTCGCACCTCCCAACGTTCGACATGAGGAGATCGTTCGGCATTCACACCTTGTTCGGCATCTATGGTTCGGCATATGGAGACCACACCATTTGGGCTGAGGTACTCGGCTACTAGGCCCACCAGGGAAGTCCAACCCATCTTTGTCTATAAATAGAGAGGCAGGGGCACAGTAAAAGGGGATCTTCTTTCTGCTCTCTTACTTTCTCTTTTCTAAGGCTAAGGCAACTCTGCCATTTTGTAACTGTAATCGATTATTACAGCAATAAAAAACAAACTTCTGGAGTGGACGTAGGCCGGAGTTAGCCGAACCACTATAAAATCTGTTGTTCTTTACTGCTTTCATTTCAGTTTTAACTGTTCTTCACATTATTACTCTCTACATACATTCTATCTCTGAGCTGTGATTGGTATTTGGTGCTTTCATCTGGATTTTGGGGTTAGTGACCAATTTTGGCACTAACACTTTGGTGCTTTCACTGAGAATTGAACTCAGGAATTTTGGAGTTAGGAACTTGGATCTTAGAAAGCAATGGCAAGACCACCAACGAAGAGGCAAGCAGTGGAACCACTATAAAATCTGTTTATACTTACAACCATATGTATCACCATCAAGCTTAACAGTAAACGTGTACTATTCAAAATTTTCTCATTAATATTTCTGAATGTGTATTTGACCCCTGTAAATAATTACAATTTTCTCATTAATAACTCAGTCTTTAACCTTTTAATTTTGAAGGTATAAGTTTTTATCGAGTGTTTATATTAAATGCAGGAACTTGAAGAAGGACGCTTTGGATTGTTGTATTGGACGTTGAAGAATATTCAAAACCATTAGAGTTTGGAGTGGATGATCCAGGAACGGTTAGGTTAACCGTAAGTTAAACTTTAAGTGTATTTTGAATTTTTTTTGAAGCTTATGTTGTAATAATATCTGAATATACAACATTGTGGTATTTGAAATATGTAAATAATTGTTTATGATATATTATACTACATTTGCAGAGCGTTTAAACTTTGCATTGAATGTGTATGATGTATTATTTGTGATATGGAAACCATTATTTGCAGAGTGTTTATATTTAAACTTTGCGTTTAAGTTTTGGTATATATATATATATGTGTGTGTTATTAAATAACCATTTTTCAACACTTATAAGCGTTACCGTATATTTCTGTACCAACACTTATAAGTGTTACCGTATGTTTTGCTACCAACACTTATAAGCGTTACTGTATATTTCTGTACCAACACTTATAAGTGTTACCGTATGTTTCGTTACCAACACTTATAAGCGTTACCGTATCTTTAGGTACCAACGCTTATAAGTGTTAGTAATACATATGTTTGTAACACTTATAAGTGTTACAAATTTGGTCGCTCCATTCCTCACAGTCCATTAGTAACACTTAAAAAGTGTTAATGAAATTATTTGTAACACTTATAAATGTTAGAATTTGCCTGTTTTGGTGTAGTGTTTCCGAACGGAGAATGGTTTCTATGAATGGTTAGTCATGCCCTTTGGATTAACCAATGCTCCTGCCTTCTTCGTCGATCTCATGAATCGTGTTTTCCGCGATGTTCTCAACAAGTTGTCCTGGTTTTCGTTGATGATATTCTCGTCTTTTCCAAGTCAAAGAAAGATCATGAATCTTATTTGGGCTCTATGGAAACTCTTAGGAGTCATCGGTTGAAAGCCAAATTTTCTAAATGCCATTTCGGGAGAGATGAAGTCTAATTCCTTGGGCACATTATTTCTGAAAATGGAGTCTTGGTTGACCCGGTTAAGGTCGCCACGATTAACATATGTCTATCCATCTTTCCCTCTTTTGTAATTTAATTATCTTATCTTCCTTTCGAGCCTATCTTCTTAGTTAGAATTCTCTTTGATTAGGGTCCCTCTAAATTTGAATCTCTGTCCTTGTTCTAAAATCCATTCTTGAATCATCCTATGAGGGAGCATATTTATAATTGATATAGAAATGTTTTATATTGTGTTGTTTGAGTTGTTAAGTTTGAATTTTGGGTTTCGATCGATCCGTCTAGCTAACGCTATCGATAGGAATTCCAAAACACTTAAACAGAGCAAACTGACACAATATTTTTTTTGAAATTGGTAAATGAAATAATTTTACGTATGATTATATTTTATATATAAGAGTATAATTTTTTGAAATTAGATAGTTAAATGAATTGGTTGTTAGAAATGATAGTACTATATTATCATTTATTGTTTTGTCAACATTCCTAAACCATTAACTATTGTTGTATGCTATAAGGAGATGAAATTTAAACATGGTTTATAAATCTGATTTGCAAATGAAATGAATTTAAATTAAGGATTTGAGAATTTAATTTGCGGTGCTTTTCAAAATTTGGTTTTCAAAGTTAAAAAAAATTATTTGAAAGTATTTTCGAATGGAAATTGTTTCTAAAGAATTTAAAAGAAGTAAGTACGCTCCTTTTATGTCGTTGGAAAATAATTTCGATGATGACTACAGCATCATCGACATTCATTTTCGAGTCTCAAAGTAAGGAGACTACTACACTTTTGCTTTGGAAAATGGATTTGATTTGAATTTCTTGAGTATGATTTGATGTATAATATATATATATATATATATATATGTGTGTGTGTGTGTGTGTGTGTACTTATTTCAAAATGTTTTGAAGTGAAACCGGAAATTTAACTCCTAAGTTTTATGTTAAGTAATGGTTCTCAATTATTGAAATGAAGCAAATTTTTTGAATAATTGGAGTGTTTAAAATGAGAAATGGAATTGAAACAAATTGAAACAGTTGAACTAGGATAAAATTTATTTGTATAATACTCAATTGCATTCTAAAACATATATCACTTACCTGAAATATTTAAAAAGTTAAAATGTATTGTGGATATGTAATTGAAGGTTATACAAGAGAAAACATAAAAAATAAAAATGTTCAAACTAAATTTTGCTTAATAGAAATGTTGTAAATAAAAATAAATTTGTATAGTGCTCAATTACATTCGGAAACATTCATAAAACTTACCTGGAAAAAGTTTGAATGTACTGAGAGCATGTAATTGAATAGTATACAAAATAAATGTAATTAATAAGATGTCCAAAAATAAAATTTGTATGGTTTTGAATAATGGTTGTATCTAGTACTTTGTATTTCGAATCTATCATTCCTTTCTGTTGCTTCTATCCTCCTATCTCGTTCCTTTTCGAGGACGGAAAGTTTTGAGTGTGGGAGAGTGTAACGATTCAAAAATTTTAACGATTTTAAATAACATAATTAACTAAATTTTTCATTAAAATAAACAATTAAATTTTTGCAATGAAAATTTGATATTTGGTATGCGCCTATTGAAGCATAGCAAGTGGCAGATTTTCATCAGAAAATATGCAAGTTTGTTTGGTTATGAAATTTCAATTTAAAATTTGAAATTAGTTAAATTAATGAAAATAACATATTTTGTAATCTAAATATTTTTACATAAGAAAAATGTAAACCTTTTTCTGAGTAAGACGTCATATTTCGTTTATCCAAATTTGGACTGCTCTAGCCCCGTTTATCTTATTTTCAGTGATTTAGCACTAGTTTGGCAGCGAATATCGAGTTTTGTTATGAGGGTTTGTCGCTCATATTTGTGTACCATTCGGTTCGTCTCGTCATACTGATCTCTGCAGCATATTTATTTGTGTATTTCGGCATCCGACACACGACGAAATCTGCGAAACGATAAGCCGTATCGGTTCCGCATTTGAGCCTTTTCGGTCCTATGTCCATTCATTTATCCAACAGGAGAAACCAATAGGCATTAGCTTTTAATATTTTTCCTTGAATTCAAACGTACCTGGCTTTACAATTCCCACTGTTCAATATATTCTGTTCGTTCTCTTTCTCCTTTCTTAGTTTGTTCTGATTCATGCTAAACTTTAAAAAAAATGCTGCATTGAGATAACCTCCTTGAGCTCCTCCCTTTCCTCCTTCTATTTGCCTCTTCTTCTACCTTCGGTCGCTCCACAACCAAACCCAATCATCCGATCCTTGTTCTCACCACCATCCGCAACCCAGCCAACTCACCGCCTTATCATCCGCCTAGCAACCCATCGTCCTTCCACTGCCACTCCACCTTTCCATCCCTTCTCCGTTCCTAAACGCCGATGCCACCTGAACCTTCTCAGCCGAGACCTCTCCAGACACCCACTCGACAGCCAACCACCATCTCCAACTATCAAACCCCACGCCGAGAATACAGCCTCGAGCCTCCCTCCCCAGATCCGCTTCCGAGCACTAACCCACACAGCAGCCATCCGAGCCTCACAAACCCGACCATCCCCTTCACACACCATCAACCCGCCATCGCTGCTAAACCCTCTCAACGCGACTGCAGCCAATCACCAAACTCCTCCACCTTTCCCTCTCCACTTTACAGCCCGTGCTCCTATCCATGGTATAGCTTCGCTACCTTTGACGTGCTCCGCTATTTCCAGCTCCTCCACAAGCTTCCAGATCTGCCGCATCCACCAAGAGTCAGCCGCTAAGCCCATTGCCGAGCACGGCTTCGCCTTCCACTAGCCGAGCAGCAGCCTCCTCTTTGATATATATATATATAAGAAGGTGTGTATATATATATTTTGTTTCCATCTATATCAAGCTAGCTTTGATTGTTTTCATCTATTCCAAGTTTTAGCTTAGCTTTGTTCATCGAATCCAGTTCCCCTTGCCTTGCTTTGTTCGTCGTTGTCCGTATTACAGCAGTTAGTTGCTTTGATTTGTCGCTTATCTGTGTATGAGTCCGTGTCACTTTCTTCGCCATTGTTGTTTCCATAGCCACGAAAGGTGAGCGATCACTCACGATTGACATTCTTATATTTAGTAAATTTAATTCACATGAAATGACGATTGAAATATGTTGTTAAATTTTGAATTTGTTAGAAATTTAATTGTTAAGTATGATATGTTATTATCTGCAATTGTTTAACCATGTTAATTGACTTCTTGACACCAATAACTTGTTAGTACATACAATCAATTTAAATTGTTAAATATGATCATATTTGACATTGATATGCTATATCATTTTATGTTATTATTTTATTGTTCTCACACTACAAGTTCCCTGTTAGCTTAGTAAATGCCTATAGGTTGAAATGATACATACCCGAACGATATTATAGATTAGGGAAAATCGTTATGGGTTGAAAAGATAAACCGAAGCGATTTTATTGATTTTTGAAATTTTGGAACTGCGGGTTGAAATGATATATACCCGTAAATATTAAATTATCGCGAATTAAAATGATAAATATCCATATCACTTGACCATAGGTTAGAAAACTATATACGGACACCGTTAGTCTAATTTTAAATGATTTCTGAATTTTTAGAAAAGGGAAATATATTTGTTTTTAATAAATATTGCTTTTTAAAATATAGTATAAGGATTTTTTTTATATGTGTGTAAATTTAGACTTTTGAAATTATATGTTTTGGAAATTTTAAAATTGTAAGTTAAGCTTTAAAATATAAATTATAAAATTTTACTTATAACTTCATTATTTTTAAAATAGATAAAATAAGATTAAAAATAGATTTAATAATAATAATATTTGATTTAATAATAAATAATATAATAAAATGTAATAAGAATTTAATTTAACTAATATATATAATACGTTTTAAATATTTATTTACAACTTATATTAATATTTTTAAAATAGATTTTGTAATAACTTTTATATATATTATGTTTAAATATTTATTTACAATTTATATTAATATTTTTAACATAGATTTTTATAATAACTTATATATATATTATGTTTAAACATTTATTTACAATTTATATTTATATTTTTAAAATAGATTTTTGTAATAAGTTTAATAAATAAAGGTTGGAAAGATAAATTAGAATTGATTTGTAATTTAATTTGTTTGAGAAGTGAATATAAATAAGAATTGATTGCAAACTTATTGATATTGAGATTTGAAAGATATGATTTTTATAACTTGATAACTGGATTTTGATTAAAGGCGATTAAGTGAATATTTTCAAATTTAAATAAAATTAAGTTGAATTTTGAAATATAAATGAAATTTACCAAATTGAGTTATTGTAAATGTTTGAATATTTAAACTTCGAAACCTATTGAATTGGAAGTGGTGTAAATTTGTAGTTCAAACCTGGATTTGAAATCGATATAAATTAAAAATGGTTTTAATGAGAATTTGAATTGAACCTTTAACTTTTTAATCGAAATTGTTGAATTGAGATTGATTTAAATTGAATTTTAGAACCAAAGTTGATTTGAATTGATTTGTGAAATTGGATGAAACAATTCTAATTTGAAACTAATTTCGATATAAACTCTTTTAAATATATAAACTATTTTAATATATATTATTTTAAATTTATAAACAAATATATATATATATATTGATATATAAACTATTTTAATATATAAACTATTTTAATCTATAACCTATTTTTAAATATAAACTATTTTTAATGTATAACTATTGCAATATATAAATTACTTTCAATATTCAAACTATTTAAGTTGGAACTGTTATGATTTAGATTTAATGGATTTAAATGCGAATACTTTGATATGACGGTTTAACCTATTTTGTGGTTATGATTTTGGAAATAAATATGATTTAAAGTGAATAATGATTTCAAAAGTGAATATGATTTCAAAGGTGATATGATTTCGAAAGTGAATATGATTTCGAAAGCAATATGATTTTGAAATGAATATGATATTTTGATATGAAGTATGAACTGTTTGAAATGAAAATGACCACGGTGTGAAATAAGCGTTTGGTTGTTAAAGAGACTGGGATCGGATATTGTCATACTCTCTGCCAATACCGAAAACCACTTTAACAACGGTGTACGTGGTGGAGAATCCAGAACGAAGTAGGATGATCTGGCGAACGAGTCTGTATGAGGTATTAATGTAGCCCTGACCCCTCGAGTAAGCTGATATGACTAAAACAGGAGCTATATCGGGCCAAGTGACGTCGCTCCTCCGATCGGGCACATTTCTTCGATACCATATGTATTACCTTGTGATTGATTTGGTGGCCACCCTAGATTTGGTTATGGGAGTGCGTTCCGAGGTAGGCGGTAGTAGCTGCTATCTGTTACCACAAGTCCAAGAGTGCAAACGGTAGAATCCTACCCTAGCATTGCCTCGCGTGCCTTGTCATATGCTTTATCGCGCCCATTACGAGTTTGGTTTGTGTGGTACACTATGGAGTGTCCTCTAATAGCCCTCCAGTTTACGAAGGAATTACAGTACTGTATAGACTACGACATTTATATAATATGTGTTAAGGGGGATATGGGTAACGCCTTAACGCTATTTTAATATTTTACTTTACTGTAGACATTATTTATGTAGCATATTGTATTATGTATATAGATAGTTTAACGGATCCTTAAAGGATGGAATCCCAACATCATGTAAGTTATTTGCATTTCACTTAGACATTTCACTTGAGTTGGTTTACTTGCGTATGAATGTTAATCCTAACTCGAGTGTTTTGTGTTGTGCTTTATGCTCGGGTTAGACTGCGTGTCACAGCATTTGAGACTCGCCTTTGGAGATTGGAGCTTTGCTTGGAGATTCTATCTTTATCTATTCAGCTTCAGTTATTTCAGTTATTTCCAGTTGTTTATGTTCAGACTTGTTAGTTTCCTTTTGTATTAGTGACTTCTATGTACTTGGGATTTTCTGTTGTATTGGTTTCAGACTCTGATGTTCGGTAGTAGCTTCATGAACTACTATCTATTTATTTCCATAGCTTATTGTTGTATTACTTTGTGTCTATGATTCTGTGATTGATTTATTTACAGTATATGCTAAGTTTTGCCAAATATAAATTAACAATCTGTTGTTTTGTGCAATTCAAGTTTGACATGTGTGGATTATTGTCGATTTGAATGTTTCGAAATGATAGGTCGTTACAAGTCGTGAGACTTTTTGAACTAGGGTTTTGATTTTGATATAATTGAAATGGAGTTGGAAAAATCGAAGCTTAGTTTAGGGTTTGCGTTTGTGAGGAGAGTTGGTAGCCAGAAAATAGTGGAGCATGATTGAAGGCGAGGGGTCGCGACCCTGTAGGGTTTTGCGCATGAGGCCGGAGGTCGTGTTTTGACCTGGGGGTTCAGGCCAGGGATGGTGTTGTCTAACAAGTCGAGGAGGAGAAGAGAGTTTCAATGGCGGATTTAGATCGAAAAACAAAGAACGAAGCTCCATGTCATGGTCAGCGTGCACATTTTCAGCATGTATCTCTTGTACAGGGAGGAGTTAGGATTGGGGGTGGAAGAAAGGATTAGCGTTGAGGTTTAGTTAATTAGATAAGTAATTATTATTAAATTTATAGTATAAAGAAATTGATTGCTTATATATTGTATATCTTGCTCATAAGAGGTCCAATTGAGATGAAACATTTTGCATTGCACTCGTAATAACGATAGATTCGCGATGGAATTGGTTTGGCTGAATTTGGAGCAAGTGAAAATTTGGACTAAAATCCAATGTCGTTTGATTTAAGTTCAAACGGAACACTTTAGCGCCAACAGGAATTTCGATGAGTATAACTCACCTCTTTGGATAAATTAGTATGCTTTAGATTAAATTTTACTATTTTTGTTTGGTTGAAATTATTAGTTGATTGGTTAAAATATCCGTTTTGTAAAGCATTAGTATTTAAAAATTGAAATACAGGAAATTTGTAGAGAAATCAATAATTCTCTAAATTGTTATTATTAATTTCCAGTTATATTCCTGTTATTTTATTTTAGTTATAACCTTGTTGTATGGATTGTTAATTGATGAATCTTGATTGTTTAGCACTATTAGTTATGACATTGCTATATGTTCTAAACTTAACCCTGGTACTAATTAAAATCACCAACAACATTGGTTAAGTGCTTTAGTGGTTATTAGCCTCAATTTAGTATTTTAAAATACTACTAATTGTCATTGGGCTTGAAATTGGTTTTTAATTCGGAGAATGATTTTGAATCTAACCTTTGGGTTTTCTGAAATATTTTTATTTAAGCAGATTTTGAACTTCTCTGTTTACCCCAACCTTTTTATTTGTCTTTTCTAAACCATTTAGAAATGTTTCAAAGTTTTTTAATTTTTGTTTAATAATGTTTAAAAGTTGTTTATTTATTTATATTTAATTGTTTAGAAGATATTATCAATATTTTAATATTGTAAAAAGTTATTTATTTAAATCATTAATATTGTTTGAAGATAATTAATAAGTATTTATTAATATTGTTTTGGAATATAATATTATTTACTAATAACATTTTGGAACTAATAATTATTATGTATTAATAATGTATTGGAAGTTAATTATTATTTATTATAATAATGTTTGAAGATTAATTATTATTGTTTTTTTAATAATTTTTGAAATTATTAACTATTATATTTATAATGTTTTGAAGTTAATAATTATTATTTATTAGTAATGTTTTACTGCTAAAAATTATTAATTATGTAATAATGTTTTGAAGTAAATATTACTATATATTTATAATGTTTTGAAGTTATTAATTATTATATCAATAATGTTCTGGAGTTAATAAATTTATTTCATTAATGATGTTGGAAAGTTAATTGATTATTTACTTAGGATATTTAAAGTAAATTAATTTATCTTATTAATTGTATTTATAGATAATAAATTGATTTATAAATGGAATCTCATTTAATAAAAGAGATTTATTAAAGAATTTACAAATAAAAATGGGGTTTAAATTTACAAGAATTTTTATAAAGGGATTTTAGAAGGGATTTTTATAAAGGAGTTCTATAAAAGAATGAAGTTTTCTAAATGCGTTTATAGATTTATAGAAGGAGTTTTATAAAATGATTTTAGAGATTTATAAAAGAGTTTTATAAATTGTTTAGAGGTTTATAAAAGCAATTTATAAATGATTTTTGAGATTAATAAAAGGGGTTTTATAAATGATTTTAGAGTTGTATAAAGGAATGAAATTTATAAAAGAAACTGAGATTGGATTTCGCCAAATTGACCTTATTAATTTTGATGGTGTGGACATTCGTTTCATGCTTAACATTGAAGGAATAGATTCTAGGTTTATCCTTGCCTTCGTTTCTTTTAAAACAATATTTGTTTTAATCCTTTGATATGATATTGAAATAAGAAATCTTTCATAACGTTTTATGAATATACTTATACCGTTGAGATAAGTATATGAATACATTTTCTAATTAGGGAAATTGTATTGTTTTTGTGAATATATTTAAACCGTTAAGATAAGTATATGGATACTTTTTCCAGGTATTGAAAGGAGCATAAAGGGTTTGTGAATATATCTTTGTAAAAGTATTTTAATAAGAGAATTTACAAAGTAGCTTCAATTAATGAAAAGATTAATTAAAGAAGCTTAGTGGTTGCTTTGTGCTAAATTATGCTTGGTTAAATCTCTGGTTGAATTGTTTGTTTATTTGAAAGTTAAATAATTGACCATCAAATGTTGGTCCGTTTTTAAACAAAACTATCATTGTCCGTTCGGAGAGACCGGGATTAGATATATTATTCAAAAACCACTTCGAACTGGCATAAGCGTTTCGAATTGGAATATCTTAAAGATGAGACGGAGTTCTTTGAACGAGGGCTACTTGCTACTAATCCTGAGGTTGATTCCAAAATGGATGTAATAGAAGTAGAGCCTTCAGTTTGTTCATATCGTGAACAACTTTTATAGATGAATGTTGGCATTGCATTGTTTTTTGGAGGGCAGTGTTAGCATTCCAAGTGGGATTGCTATCTAAAAGGAAAAACGTAGCCTCAAGCCTCATCAACTAGGAATGACTAAAATCGGGGATATGCTTCAGGGCTAAGTGGGTCTCACCCATTAGGGTATTGTCATCAACCTTTCTAGATATATACATTTATCAATTTGGTTGCGCATGAGAGCTCTCAGAAAAGATTGCAAAGTAACCGGGGTAATGAAATATTAGGAACTATCCATTAAGAGGTCGGGCCAGTCCTGATTCACAGGTGGTCCATGTGAGGCCCTCGGTACATTTTCTAGAGATGTACTATGGCAGGCAGTACCCTAGTAGCCTTGTCATTGTATGGAAATCCATTCTCCAATAAGTGCCTTCGGACTTAGTTGTATAGCCATTATGCTGCAATTTAATTAATGTAATATTTTCGACTATGATTGAATATTTATTTTAAGCCCTAGACATTATTATAATATCAGAAGATTTCCTATGAAATTTTTTGGTTATCGTAAGGTAAAACCCATCAGTGGTTATGTGCAGCGTAGTCCTACGAGATATCTTTATTTTCAAAAGGTTTTTATAACGTTAAAATTCAATTGAGGTGTGTTTTTCACATTGGTTTACCAGACTGATCCGACTCATTATTTTTCTTATAATGCTCGGGTTAGAGTGAGCATTATTTCAGATCTAGTTTGGATGCCTTGGAGCTTCAAGAGATGAGCTGGACGCCTCCAAAACGTACTCATGTATATTTTATTTTCACTGCATTAGTTGTTTTATTTATCAGCATTTGTGAGGACATGTTGTTATAACTGTCTAAGCTAATGATAGTTTAGTGTAATTTGATTTTGATGTACGTATATTATAGTTTCTTTGATAAAGATTTTTTGTATATTATATATTACTCATCATGATGTGAGATTATGTTCTATCTTTTCTTTCTTTTCCCCAAACAATCTATCTTTTCGGTACTTGGATGCTCGGCACGTGAATACCGTGGATGTATTAGTATCGACTTTTGAGGGTCGAAAAGGCGGGTTATTACACCTGTGTTATTATAGCTAGTGTTTTATTAGTGAAAAAATTCACATGCAACATTGTAGTGTCATTACTGGTCATCTAAACAAGGACCTTCAACACAAGCTGTCACCAAACAACAAAGTGAAAGTTCTAGCCAGATGAACCAAAGTAATCATAACCAACTCTCTGTGCTTGCTTGAACAACAATATCGTATTCCTAGGAACCGAGTGTTGAAATTATTCGCCATAATGTATCAAATTAAAGTGTCGATTCCGAGTCAAACTCGGATGTTATTTTCGAGAAGATATTTTCTAGTGTAACTTCAAAGTTTCTTCCTCTCCAAGCCATATTTCTTCTATACAATTGCAGAGGCTTTAACGATTGTAATCAAACAAATAAAGTAATAAAATACAATTTTTTATCAAGTAATCTTCTATTCGAATTTGTAATCTCTCTTGTATCCCCTTAAATTCATTAATAAAGGAAAGATTTGGGGTCTAATTTTGTATTCTTGTTATTGAATCTATAATTGGTTATATCAATGGATCTTTTGGACCTTTAATCGGTGACTTTAGATCAATTCAATAAAATTACACTAATAGTTGGTATCAGAGCAAGGAATTATTAGAGGTTAGTTGGCTATGAAGGAATCCAAGGATGATTTGAATAATTATGTAGTGAATCGATTCAATGGAAAAAGTGATTTTAGAATCTGGAGGCTGAAGATGAAGGCGTTGCTTAAGGAGAATACTTTGAAAATAGTTTAAGAACCAGATAAATTAGAAGTCCCATCAATGAAGGAATCGGAGGAGAAAACGCCCTTACCACCATTCAATTGTCTTTCAGAGAAGCTTCATAGGGCGTTTTCCCACATAATAGAGATGAAGAAGCCATGGGATACTTTGACAATAATGTATCAAGATAAGTCCTTGGCAACCCATATTGTTCTTCAACGGTAGATTTATACCTTTAGAATGAAGCCTCACTTTTGAAGTATAGAGATAACCTGACCACTTTGGTGATGAAGTTGAAGAAAGTGGATGTGGATATTATTGATGAAGCGTACGCGGTCATATGTTACGCTCACTACCTTTGATGTATGGTATGTTTATGAATTCCATGATCTATATGAGGACCACCATTACAATGGATGATGTTAAAGAAGGCTTTCATAGTGAAGTGTTGATAGGGAAGTTGGCTGGTAATAAAAGTGGAGATGGTTCGAAGGCTTTACTTTTAAGGGGGAGAAAGCGGAACAAATCCAAGCAAGGTAGTGATTGATCGAAGTCCATATCCAAATTTAGTAGATTTAAGAAGGGGATTTTTACTAATGTAGAAAGTGTGGGCATCATAAGTATGAATGTCCGAAATTGGAGAAGAAGAGAGAAAAGAAAGTAGAAGAGAAGACATCAACATCTACAGCAAAGGTACAGACATCGGATGGGAGTGGTGATGATGATATATTTGTTTTATCAGCTAGTGCATCTTTCATGAGCAGTGCACTATGGATTATTGACTTTAGAGCATTTTATCACATGACACTGCATAGTAGTTGTTTCGTCGTCATTTTAGGGAAGTTGATGGGGGTTTAGTTCATATGGGAAACGATGTGTTTTGTAGTATAGTTGGTGTTGGAAGGGTGAGGACTAGGATATTTGACGGAGTGGTTAATGAGACGACCCGAAATTTTCGATCGCGAAAATTCCAGATCGTTAGGAAAAGAAGAAAGAGATAGAAGAAGAAACAGAAATACAGCACTGATTTTCACAAATCGCAGTGGATCAAAATATAATATCAAATAATAACAATTTACAAAAGAATAACTGTATCTGTCAGTTATATTTTTACATCAGAGTTACACTCATACACAAACACTGGACATATGCAAATCGCATGTCTCAGATAAACAGAAATAATATCACAGCGGAAACACACCATACTTTTCTGCCATCCAGCTCGTCTCCTGAGCTCCAGAATGTCCTTACCTGAAAATCTGTAATACTCGGTCTGACCCGAGTATTACAACAAGGTAACAACCGGGTCAGGTTGGAAACCATCGTGAGTAAACCCATATAATATGAAATATTAAATTATAAAACTTATTTACAAAACAGGGTAACTCGTACCCTTTACGATTTCTTATTCTACTATATTCAATCATTTATCACATACAGTTCTCAAGTTGAATGTCCATGTTACTCATTTCATTCCATCCTATTTAATACCACATATCCAATTTATAAAGAATTTTGTTTACTAATCGAAGTGGTTTCGGGTATTTCTGATACCCGACCTCGGTCTCTTCGATTTCAATGTCATTCTTTAAACCAAATTGTTTAACTTAAAACGATACAATTTATATTCAGGATTTCATATTCTCAATCGTCTATCTCAAATAGATAACCCACAAAATCACAGTTCAACCCAAGTATCTTATATCACAAAACATCACAAATCACATATCAGCGATATCTAATAATCTAAGTCACGCAATATGTCTTAATCATCTGTAAGCAAGATAAATTAATTGTGCCATTACTAATTAATTTAATTACTTTTAAATCCTGCTTACCCAACATTAATTAATTATAAACCATTAATTAATCATTCTTTAATTTTCAATCTAAACTAATTATCCTCTAATTACAATTTAAATTAACTAACCCTTAACAAATTTATCATTTAATTACTTACATTAAGTATTAATCATTTAAGTAATTTCTTACGTATTCCCAAATAACTTATGTTAATTAATAACCTTTAATTTCCTATATTAAGAAATTAACCTTTAATGACTTAAGACCTTATTTAATTGTAGATAAACAACTATTTCAATTTATTACTAATTCATCAATTAAACCTTATCCAAATGATATGCTTGAACTTAATTTATACGAAGTCACTTGAGTTCCTTTTGGTTAATTAAGTTAAATACATTAATTTAAGCACTTACCTAAGATATTAGGAAACATCTAGGAATTTATAAACTGGATCAATACTTTATTTGAAAATGTTTACTGGAAACTTATCTTATAATTTGTCTTGCCTTAAAAGTTTGATCATTACTTTTATCAAAAACTTGTTTAATCTCCTCTTACACAGAAACACACACAACTTATTAACTCCATCTTATATAAACTAGTAGTATATACATTACATTAATTCTCTCTGTCACATGAGTCTGCATTTACTTTCTTATTTCTTGCAAACACAACACACTTTTTCTTTACTATATACATTAACACAGGCAACAGTTCCTCATCACTCACGCACTCGGATGAGATCCAAGACAGTGCCAAACATGTATGCAAGCTGACATACTTTCATCAAGGCACAGTTTATTTGCATATATATATATATATATATATATATATATATATATATATATATATATATATATATATCTTATGTGGCTGTTGTTAAATAAAGACTTAAATAAAGTTAAAACAATTTACAAAGTGTTAGTCCCTACTATTACCATATGAGCATTGACAGGCAAATATGAGTTTTGTTCTGCTATTAAACTCCAGGCACAAAATTAAAATCCTTTGCAAAATTTATTATCATTCATATGTGCCCAGATTTGAATGGTCAGGCTATAGCATATAAAAGCAACATGGACAGTACGTCCGTTATACACTTAAGAATGTAGGCTATCAAACTTCAAAGTAATTACATACATCTTTCATTTCAAGATATAACTTTAGAAAAATAGCATATCAGCTATCAAACTAATCAGGCTTCACATCTAACAAAAGTATGCTAGCATAAACATATGCAGCAGTTCATGAACAAGAGGATTTATTGGGTTCACAAACAATACACTAAGTATTCATTTCTATTTTATTACCAATTGATAGGTGAACCACACCAAGAATGTAACACAACATAACAGGAACATCATCACAGACATAGAAGTAAACATGGAACTATAGCAATCACAAATACAAAATTCTTAAGCCGGTTTATTTCTTTTTCCAAAAGTTCACCCACCAATGAACCGGTGAGGCTCCACTGGTCGATCAGTGGTGACAATATCTAGAGCAAACGCTCCAGACCAGCCTTCATCAACCATTGCTTGGATTTCCAGCGTGGTTAGCACGGTTGACAAAATATAAATGCATACAAGTCACGTTTATTTAAATACTTTGCATTACTCGAAGGTTCCAGGAAATAAATTCAACAAGACTTATAATCTTAGGCTTGGCGTCTACCAGTACGAATTTCAAACACAGCAACCATCAAAGTTTATCAAAACTATATTGTTGTTGAATAAATGATGATGCACAAAATTTTAAAGATTCGTGTGAGTGTTACTCACCTAAATCAATGCTACTGAAATCGAAACCATAACCAAATCTTCGATCACCACGCTGCCATGCCCATCTGCCACGACTACCCTTACAGCGGCGCTGCTCCACAACGCGACGATCGATCGCATGAGCCAGGTCGCGGCCTCCAAAGCTCGGTCTTCTACAAAATCGTCGCATCGTGCTCGGGATTTCACAAGTCAATGATTTGGGGATTTGGGATTTTGATTTGAGATAATCTAAAGCTGTCAATTTTTTTTCTTGTTTGTTTAGTTGAGATGTTATTTAAGCTTGTAAGATGTTAATGCTTACTTATTCTCTGGTATCCTTGATTGAACGAAAATGTACTGCTGCTCTTTGGTGTACACAGCAAGCTTCCCTTTTTTTTTACTTTATATTTTTCTTTGGTCAGCAATTTCTATGACCTGATATGATTTTGATTAATTGTTTTTGTGTGCTCGCATTGATTGCTATGTCCCCTCTTTTGTCTACATATACATTCATATGAATTGAAATATATGTATGTATACATGTCCTTATGTATATACTTGCCCTTTTTCATTGTATAAATACGTATATGCCTCATATATATTCACTATTTATATCTTCCATCATATATATACTATTTACATTCTTACTTATATAAAGTTATATATACATCTATGTTTACATTTATTTGTATACCCATCTATTTGCAAGTACTTGTTGTAACAACCCAGGGTTTTGCACCAGTTAATTATCGTCGTTAGGCGATAAAATTTTGCTTGGCTGTTTGATTTTGTATGGATGAACGTGATGATTTCTGACCTTTTCAAATTCGTATATTTTGTTGCTTGTTTAACTTGATACTCACGGCTTTGATTTCGACTTGCTTGGCCACCACGATGTTGATTTTTAACTGTTCGATTTCATTGATCATTACGGCTTCGATTCTCTGGCGATTTTGGTTCCGTCAATTTCTCTTTGTGCTTGTTGACAGTGATAATCTTTGACTTCGGCACTGACTTGTTCATTCACGGCTTCGGCTTGATTTTGTTATAACTACACATTATTTTTGACTTGTAGTTGTCTTTGAGCCTGTTTGCACTTCCTTTGTTTATGTGATAATATTCACTGGTTCGTAGTTGACTTCATTCATTTTTCCCTCTGGGCAAGCCCAAAACAAAACAACGGAAAAAAAAGGGGCTGCTCGTTCTCGTTCCACTCTAATGAAAAATTACGGCTTGTGAAAATCTTCGAAGCCGCTGCTTGAATGTTGATCGATCAAATGGATATTCGCGTGTTTGCTTTTTCGATCGTTCGTCTCCTTGAGTTGCGCTTCGGCTGCTTCTCGATGATTGAGTTCGACTTTGATTCCGGTAGGTAATTTATGCTTTTCTGCTTTTACTCGTTAGCTAGCTTGAACTCGATCTTGATTCGAGTTGAATGATTATTCCTTTTTTCTTAGACTCGAATGCCTTTATAGCCGATGATGTTAATCGTTTATATAGGGTTCGAACCCCTTGATTTTCGTTCGTCTGTATTTGTTTGAATTTGTCAATTGATACGCTCTGGCCATTCGATTTTGTTTGATTGCTTGAGATAAATTTTGACTTCTTCAATTTCGTATCTTTTCGTGTTACTTGGTTGACACGGCTTCGATTTCGAACTTTTCAATTTCTTGACAATCACGGCTTTGATTTCTTGA
This sequence comes from Allium fistulosum, assembly GCA_030737815.1. Lineage (NCBI taxonomy): Eukaryota > Viridiplantae > Streptophyta > Magnoliopsida > Asparagales > Amaryllidaceae > Allium > Allium fistulosum. The sequence continues at coordinate 247,455,112 of CM060902.1, forward strand.
CAACCACGGCTTCATTTGCTGGTGACTCCGGTTATGATAGTTTTGTGATAATATTTTGACTTTGTTTGTCACAGCTCTGACTTGATACACTTACTTGTATTTTGCTATTTCATGACTTGAACTCGTTTGCACTTTATGCTATGACCTCAGCTTCTCTGTTGTTTCTGGCTTCACTGAATCTTCATTGACCTGTTTGATTATTTATGTGTGTCTCCATATATGTGCATACATACATTGTTGGATTTGTACTGAGCTTGAGTTGTTTTCATGTGTACTCGAGTGTTGATTTAAGCTTTGTTGTATTCATCTAGTCTAGTGGCTTCAAGTAAATGATGCATGTTGAACTGTTGTCGATTCGTGCCTGTTAGTCTTCATAGTGCATTATTGATGTTCAGTCTGGACATTTGAACCGTGTTGCATTGTTGCCATATTGACTTGTTCCTTCGAGTCAGTGAAACTTGTATACGATTGTTTTGTAGTCTGGTCTAGTGTTGATGTGCATTCGTACTTGAATCCGTAACCTTCATCATGTGTACACTTGCATATGTATGTGTGTATATATGCTTGTGTTGGCTGCTATGCATATTGGTCATTGTCATGTGCCATTTGTAGTTTGTCTGGTTGCCTCGAGTTTTGCTACACTTGTATAGTTGTTGTATACACTTTGTTTCTTTGGCCTGATTTCTTTGTGCCTAGCATGCTATATATGTCTTTGAGCCTGGGCAGTTTGGTTGTATTTGTATAGTGAGTTGATGTGCATGCTTTGAACTTGTAGTCTGTTGGCACTGCTTATTGGTCTTGGTTTAAGTCACTTGTATCAGTAGCCATGTGTATACATACATCTTGACTTGATTACTTGATGCAGTCTTGTGTCATATGCATGTTGTATCATTGAGTCTGTTGTATGGATTTGAGTTCATCCTAGTTTTGGTTTCTTGATGCAGTCATGTTGACTTTGTTTGCTGCCTGGTCTCTGTTTTCATGTGTATGACTTGAACTTTGGTCGAGGCTAGAGTTGCACTGGCTTTATACATATTGCACTTTTATAAACTGCTGCTTTAATTTATAAAGTAATGATTGTACATACTTATATATAGTTGGTATATATATACACACACATATTTATATGTATATGTATATAGCTATGTATGCATGTGTTTTGATTCGAATTTTTAATTGATTGGGTACACACTTATATATAGTTGGTATATATATATACATATTTATATGTATATGTATATAGCTATGTATGCGTGTGTTTTGATTTGAATTATTAACTGATTGGGTACACACATATATATAGTTGGTATATATATATATACATATTTATATGTATATGTATATAGCTATGTATGCGTGTGTTTTGTAGCGTTGATTGCCTCAACCCGCTTACTGAACTATACGCACTTAGTTGTGTGATTGAGTTCAGTTTAAATATTTGGAGTAATAATGACATCATATTCTGTAGTGGCGAGGCAATGCACGTGAGCGTGTACTGCAGCAAATCAGAATTGACGCTTTATTTGATAATTTCACTTGCTTGAATTGTTTCGTGTGGCCGATTCAATATATTTTGAAATCGTATTTTGATTTGGTTTAATTTGATTATTTTGTTTTTATCTAATTACCTATTAAATAATTAGATTATGTTGTTTCTAATTATTTATTTGATAATCAGATTTTGCTGTTGATTGCTGTTTATGTAACTCTGTTGTTTCTAATTATCTTCATCGATAATTCTTCTATTTATCTTTATTGATAATCAGATTTTTGAATTCTCTATTTATACTATTCCGCTGTTTTCTAATTATCTTCATTGATAATCCTCTATTTACCTTTGTTGATGATTTGGCTTTGCTGATTCGCTGTTTAAATGCTGTTACGCATTATATTTACCGTTATCTGATTTTCTTATTAGAGGATTGGATATGTGGGATTTATTGTGATTGTCATTTATTTGTTATTTAATTATTATTGCTTCCATGCATTAATTACTGAGTTTGAATTAGACTGATCCGAGTATTATTTTCTTTTGAATTGATACTCTGGTCAGACCGAGTTATTACAGGCTATTGATATCTGACTTTGGGATGCTGCTTGAGCTATGAAGCCTCTTCATATCTTTTGGAGTAGTCTGTGTTATTTTATAGGATGACATGTATTCATGTATATTATTTATAATAATGTACTTGTGTATGTAACTTCCAGTGTCGACAGTTGTAGTCGTATCACATGTATAGTAACTGAATTGTATATGAGATTTTATGTTATCTGTGTTCTTATTACATATGTTGTCCTGAACTATTATGAACCATCGTAGTTTGTTTTATACTGGAATTGTATATGTCGATGGGAGTAAATAAACAAAGCGATGAAAAAAAATATACCACTCCTTTCGAGATAACCAATACTAGTGTAAGACCTAACTACGGATAGCTACTCCTATCCAGCCTTATTCTTCGTAATAACAGACAGTATTTCCTTTTGATACTCTTTGTTATTGTGAGCATAGAGGTGGGGCGTTACAATTGGTATCAGAGCAGGGGTTCATGGACATAATATAGAACAGAACTTAGATAGAACATGTGTTACAACTATTTGTTGATGTTTTTATTTGTGCCTTTGAGTCAAAACCAAAGTTTTGAAAATATGATAAAAACTTTTAAATATCTTTATTTAAAAATTAAAGTGAAATTGTGTTTTGATGATTTGATTAATTTGTGTTCTGTTTATCAGAGTGCGCAGCGGAAACAGTGAGACTACCTTCGCTGAGTACAGTTGATAACCCTTTTGATTTAAAAATCAAAGTATGAAAATGAAATTAATTTCATTGTGTTGTTTAACCAATGGTTAAATAAATTAAAATTTCTAGATGGATTAGAAATTAGAGTATTTATTGGAATTGAAAATTCTTGTAAATATAATATGATTGTTTATGGGTTGTTGCTTGGTTGTATATTTAAAGAATGTTCATGTTTTGAAAATGGACATTTCTACAATCAAGTTAAAATTCCTAAAAAGAATTTAAAAAGTGATTTGTAATTTATTGTATCAATCGCCTAATGAGTAATTAAGAATTCTGGTCGATGCGTCTGATCAGCGTCATCGATAGGAGTTCCTAAACACTTGAGAGACAATGTGATACATATTTTGGTATGAATGTTAAATTTTTTATTTGTTGTTTTTAATTCATTCATGAATTTTGTTGTTTTCTAATTATCTTCAGTGATAATTTTTCTATCCATCTCGGTCGATAATTAGAAATCGGTGTTTGTGATTTTTGTATTTTCTAATTATCTAATTGATAGTTAGATTTTACTGATATTGTGTTGATGCTGTTACTTAGATGTGTTATTTTTGTTTCTTTGAAAATTTTGAATCCGATTTGAGGATCTGCAGCGATTGCAGTTATGTAATTTTGTTGAGATTTTTGCTGGTTTTCTTTTATGCTAATTGCATATTTGATTAGATTTTTGCTGTTTTAAATTATCTTCATCGAAGATATAGTCGAGTGATTTCTTTGTTTATATTGTTATAAGATGTTGTTTTCTAATTATCTTTAGTGATAATTCTTCTAATTATCTCTGTTGATAATTAGCCGTTGCCGTTATGACTGTTCTCGCTGTTTTGATGATTCTCCACGTGATTCCATTCGTTTAAAAAAATGGTTTTCAGATTGTTTTGTGTTTTCAAAGGAACGAGGAATCGAATTAAATGTTTTAACAAAAGTGCGGACTATGAACCCTCACTTTTATTAATTCGATTAATTCTGGAATTGTTCATTTGACTACATAGAACAACTTTTATAAAATACCCGTTTTTGCACTTTCAGTCAACGAGAAAGAGAGTTAAACGTCGTAGCAAAAGTGCGGACTATGGACCCTCACTTTTACTTGTACGGTTAATTCCGGACTCGTTAATTGAATCATACACAGTGGAAAATAGCTAGTGGTTAGTAAACCGTTCAGTGCGAACGTGTGGCATGGGACACACTGTTAACATTATTCGGATTACTAACCAAAAGTTAGTGACACTTATGTTGGGCTTTCGAGCTACTCTATTGGACCTTCGGGTCATCTGATGGACCTTCGGGTCAATTACCAGTACCAGACCTTCGGGTCACTCTGCGGACCTTCGGGTCATCTGATGGGCGCCAAAAAATTTAGTACTTGGTAGGCTTCGGCCATATGAGATGCACGTGCGGCGTAGCTAAAACTCGCCATTTGCTGGGATCGATCCACTTATAGTTGTCTCTAATTATCTAATTGGTAATTAGATAGTGTTAATTCATTGTTTCTAATTATCTGCAGGTAATTAGATATTTGTTGATTTGAGTTCTAATTATCTTTGCTGATAATCAGATTATGATGTTTTCTAATTATCGTATCGGTAATTAGATATTTGTTGATTTGAGTTCTAATTATCTTTGTTGATAATTAGATTATGCTATTTTCTAATTATCGTATCGGTAATTAGATATTTGTTGATTTGAGTTCTAATTATCTTTGTTGATAATTAGATACTTGTTGTTTTCTAATTATCGTTTTTGATAATTAGATATTTGTTGATTTGAGTTCTAATTATCTTTGTTGATAATTAGATTATGTTGTTTTCTAATTATCGTATCGGTAATTAGATATTTGTTGATTTGAGTTCTAATTATCTTTGTTGATAATTAGATACTTTTTGTTTTCTAATTATCATTTTTGATAATTAGATATTTGTTGATTTGAGTTCTAATTATCTTTGTTGATAATTAGATTATGATGTTTTCTAATTATCGTATCGGTAATTAGATATTTGTTGATTTGAGTTCTAATTATCTTTGTTGATAATTAGATTATGCTATTTTCTAATTATCGTATCGGTAATTAGATATTTGTTGATTTGAGTTCTAATTATCTTTGTTGATAATTAGATACTTGTTGTTTTCTAATTATCATTTTTGATAATTAGATATTTGTTGATTTGAGTTCTAATTATCTTTGTTGATAATTAGATTATGTTGTTTTCTAATTATCGTATCGGTAATTAGATATTTGTTGATTTGAGTTCTAATTATCTTTGTTGATAATTAGATACCTTTTGTTTTCTAATTATCATTTTTGATAATTAGATATTTGTTGATTTGAGTTCTAATTATCTTTGTTGATAATTAGATTATGCTGTTTTCTAATTATCGTATCGGTAATTAGATATTTGTTGATTTGAGTTTTAATTATCTTTGTTGATAATTAGATACTTGTTGTTTTCTAATTATCGTTTTTGATAATTAGATATTGTTGATTTGAGTACTAATTATCTTTATTGATAATTAGATTATGCTGTTTTTTAATTATCGTATCGGTAATTAGATATTTTTTGATTTGAGTTCTAATTATCTTTGTTGATAATTAGATTATGTTGTTTTCTAATTATCGTATCGGTAATTAGATATTTGTTGATTTGAGTTTTAATTATCTTTGTTGATAATTAGATACTTGTTGTTTTCTAATTATCATTTTTGATAATTAGCTATTTGTTGATTTGAGTTCTAATTATCTTTGTTGATAATTAGATTATGTTGTTTTCTAATTATCGTATCGGTAATTAGATATTTGTTGATTTGAGTTCTAATTATCTTTGTTGATAATTAAATACTTGTTGTTTTCTAATTATCGTTTTTGATAATTAGATATTTGTTGATTTGAGTTCTAATTATCTTTGTTGATAATTAGATTATGCTGTTTTCTAATTATCGTATCGGTAATTAGATATTTGTTGATTTGAGTTCTAATTATCTTTGTTGATAATTAGATATTTGTTGTTTTCTAATTATCGTTTTTGATAATTAGATAATTGCTGATTTGTGTTCTAATTATCTTTGTTGATAATTAGATATTTGCTAATTTTTGCTGATTATGAGATTTTCGAGCCTCTGATTGATTCTAGATTATGTTGGTTATATTGAATTGCTGTTTTCTAATTATCATCATTGATAATTCTTCTACTCATCTCTGTTGATAGTTAGGGTTTGCTGATTGTGAAGTTTGTTCTTTCTAATTATCTTGTTGATAATTAGGTATTTGCGGTTTTGCGATTTGTAATTTTGTGTTTTCTAATTATCTTTGTTGATAATTGGATTTTGCCGTTTTCTAATTATCGTACCGATAATTAGATATTACTGTTTTGTGATTTCTATATTCTAATTATCTAATTGATAATTAAATATTGCTGTTAATTGTATTTATTCAGTTTTGCTGTTTTCTGATTATCCATTTGATAATTGGATTTTTATTGAAAATTTGTGAATTTCTTTTATGAAATTAAAAGATTTCTTTGGCGTTCGTATTCTTGACCTTAATTTTTCTTGCTTAACCAGTTTATGTTAGAAAAAAATAATTGTTATGGACGACATTAATTATGAAAATTGCGGGGACGCAATTTTTATAAGGAGGGGAGTCTGTAACAACCCAGGGTTTTGCACCAGTTAATTATCGTCGTTAGGCGATAAAATTTTGCTTGGCTGTTTGATTTTGTATGGATGAACGTGATGATTTCTGACCTTTTCAAATTCGTATATTTCGTTGCTTGTTTAACTTGATACTCACGGCTTTGATTTTGACTTGCTTGGCCACCACAGTGTTGATTTTTAACTGTTCGATTTCGTTGATCATTACGGCTTCGATTCTCTGGCGATTTTGGTTCCGTCAATTTCTCTTTGTGCTTGGTGATAGTGATAATCTTTGACTTCGGCACTGACTTGTTCATTCACGGCTTCGGCTTGATTTTGTTATAACTACACATTATTTTTGACTTGCAGTTGTCTTTGAGCCTGTTTGCACTTCCTTTGTTTATGTGATAATATTCACTGGTTCGTAGTTGACTTCATTCATTTTTCCCTCTGGGCAAGCCCAAAACAAAACAACGGAAAAAAAGGGGCTGCTCATTCTCGTTCCTCTTTGATGAAAAATTACGGCTTGTGAAAATCTTCGAAGCCGCCGCTTGAATGTTGATCGATCGAATGGATATTCGCGTGTTTGCTTTGTCGATCGTTCGTCTCCTTGAGTTGCGCTTCGGCTGCTTCTCGATGATTGAGTTCGACTTTGATTCCGGTAGGTAATTTATGCTTTTTTGCTTTTACTCGTTAGCTAGCTTGAACTCGATCTTGATTCGAGTTGAATGATTATTCCTTTTTTCTTAGACTCGAATGCCTTTATAGCCGATGATGTTAATCGTTTATATAGGGTTTAAACCCCTTGATTTTCGTTCGTCTGTATTTGTTTGAATTTGTCAATTGATACGCTCTGGCCATTCGATTTTGTTTGATTGCTTGAGATAATTTTTGACTTCTTCAATTTCGTATCTTTTTGTGTTACTTGGTTGACACGGCTTCGATTTCGAACTTTTCAATTTCTTGAAAATCACGGCTTTGGTTTCTTGACAACCACGGCTTGATTTGCTGGTGACTCCGATTATGATAGTTTTGTGATAATATTTTGACTTTGTTTGTCACAGCTCTGACTTGATACACTTACTTGTATTTTGTTGTTTCATGACTTCAACTCGTGTGCACTTTATGTTATGACTTCGGCTTCTCTGTTGTTTATGGCTTCACTGAATCTTCATTGACCTGTTTGATTATTACTGTGTGTCTTCATATATGTGCATACATACATTGTTGGATTTGTACTGAGCTTGAGTTGTTTTCATGTGTACTCGAGTGTTGATTTAAGCTTTATTGTATTCATCTAGTCTAGTGGCTTCATGTAAATGATGCATGTTGAACTGTTGTCGATTCGTGCCTGTTAGTCTTCACAGTGTATTATTGATGTTCAGTCTGGACATTTGAACTGTGTTTGCATTGTTGCCATATTGACTTGTTCCTTTGAGTCAGTGAAACTTGTATATGATTGTTTTGTAGTCCGGTCTAGTGTTGATGTGCATTCGTACTTGAATCTGTAACCTTCATCATGTGTACACATGCATATGTATGTGTGTGTATATATGCTTGTGTTGGCTGCTATGCACAATGGTCATTGTCATGTGCCATTTGTAGTTTGTCTGGTTGCCTCGAGTTTTGCTGCACTTGTATAGTTGTTGTATACACTTTGTTTCTTTGGCCTGATTTCTTTGGGCATAGCATGCTATATATGTCTTTGAGCCTGGGCAGTTTGGTTGTATTTGTATAGTGAGTTGATGTGCATGCTTTGAACTTGTAGTCTGTTGGCACTGCTTATTGGTCTTGGTTTAAGTCACTTGTATCAGTAGCCATGTGTATACATACATCTTAACTTGATTACTTGATGCAGTCTTGTGTCATATGCATGTTGTACCATTGAGTCTGTTGTATGGATTTGAGTTCATCCTAGTTTTGGTTTCTTGATGTAGTCATGTTGACTTTGTTTGCTGCCTGGTCTCTGTTTTCATGTGTATGACTTGAACTTTGGTCGAGGCTGGAGTTGCACTGGCTTTATGCATATTGCACTTTTATAAATTGCTGCTATAATTTATAAAGTAATGATTGTACACACTTATATATAGTTGGTATATATATATACATATTTATATGTATATGTATATAGCTACGTATGTGTGTGTTTTGATTCGAATTATTAATTGATTGGGTACACACTTATATATAGTTGGTATATATATATGTACATATTTATATGTATATGTATATAGCTATGTATGTGTGTGTTTTGATTTGAATTATTAACTGATTGGGTACACACATATATATAGGTGGTATATATATATACATATTTATATGTATATGTATATAGCTATGTATGCGTGTGTTTTGTAGTGTTGATTGCCTCAACGCGCTTACTGAACTATGCGCACTTAGTTGTGTGATTGAGTTTAGTTTAAATATTTGGAGTAATGATGATGTCATATTCTGTAGTGGCGAGGCAGTGCACGTGAACGTGTACTGCAGCCAATCAGAATTGACGCTTTATTTGATAATTTCAATTGCTTGAATTGTTTCGTGTGGCCGATTCAATATATTTTGAAATCGTATTTCGATTTGGTTTAATTTGATTATTTTGTTGTTATCTAATTACCTATTAAATAATTAGATTATGTTGTTTCTAATTATTTATTTGATAATCAGATTTTGTTGTTAATTGCTGTTTATGTAACTTTGTTGTTTCTAATTATCTTCATCGATAATTCTTCTATTATCTTTATTGATAATCAGATTTTTGAATTCGCTATTTATACTATTATGTTGTTTTCTAATTATCTTCATTGATAATCCTCTATTTACCTTTGTTGATGATTTGGCTTTGCTGATTCGCTGTTTAAATGCTCTTACGCGTTATATTTACCGTTCTGATTTTCTTATTAGAGGATTGGATATGCGGGATTTATTGTGATTGTCGTTTATTTGTTATTTATTGCTTCCATGCATTAATTACTGAGTTTGAATTAGACTGATCCGAGTATTATTTTCTTTTGAATTGATACTCGGGTCAGACCGAGTTATTACAGGCTGTTGATATCTCACTTTGGGATGCTGCTTGAGCTATGAAGCCTCTTTATATCTTTTGGAGTAGTCTGTGTTATTTTATAGGGTGACATGTATTCATGTATATTATTTATAATAATGTACTTGTGTATGTAACTTCCAGTATCGACAGTTGTAGTCGTATCACATGTATAGTAACTGACTTTAGTTGTATATGAGATTTTATGTTATCTGTGTTCTTATTACATATGTTGTCCTGAACTATTATGAACCATCATAGTTTGTTTTATACTAGAATTTAATATGTCGATGGGAGTAAATAAACAAAGCGATGAAAAAAATATATATACCACTCCTTTCGAGATAACCAATACTAGTGTAAGGCCTAACTACGGATGGCTGCTCCTATACAACCTTATTCTTCATAATAACAGACAGTATTTCCTTTTGATACTCTTTGTTATTGTGAGCATAAAGGTGGGGCGTTACACTTGTCACCATATATGTATATATATTTACATTTATACCTACTTCCTATACACATAATTCTTATGGCATAAATATACTACTTACATACTTTATATTTTTAATTATCATAAAGCGTGTCTATATTTATATATTTATTTACAGATATTTTATCTTAATTTATAAGGTGGAGTTCCTATGAATTTATTTTATTCTTCCTTCCATAAGATCCATCATATCCCAAGGATTCCGTAATTCAATATTTATTATAGTTTTGAATCAATTCATCTATATTTTAAATTATCAGAAATTTATTCATTCGACATAAAAAAATCAATATCCCAATAATTTAATCCAGTCAATTACCCAATTAACATACGCTAAAAATCCGGGTCGTCACATTCCTCCCCCCTTTGAATCTTTTCGTCCTCGAAAATGAACGAAACCAGAATTTAAATTTTTAATGTTTATTATCAATTAAATCATTCTTTAACATTTAAACTCGTTACTCTTTTATTTTAAAATTTTAAAACACTTTGAAATCTACATAATATTACCCAAATAGTTTTATAAAGAATACCTTTCATAACTCGATGTCTCAACAAGTCCATCCTCGTTCTCACAGAAATTCAGTCATACGTTGATCAGGCGTAGGACTGAAAATCTATAAGTACTTAGCAGACCAATTTCAACACCTAGTGAAAATACTTGAAAAATAATTTTATTGAAAATATCGAAAACATTTTTGAAAATAGAGGAAATATGTTTGGTGAGAATGCTCTGGAAATCATCATCCCCATCCATGGTCGCAGTTAACCCGATGGTTACGTTGCCATCCCAGCAAAATTCATAGATAACTGTAGGCTTCCGCGCCTCTCGATTACACCATGGAACCCGCTACAGATCGCGGTTGATGCAGCCCACCATGGTCACGAGATCGAAGCTGCTCCAGAATTCAGGAAATCCCATAAGTCGCAAATCTTAGGTCGCAAACGACCTAATAAATTACGAGCTAACGAGATACAAAGGGATGTAATAAACTGTGTTGAGTCATATGCCTTAGGTCGCCAACGACCTAGCAGGAAGCCACCTTATCTTAGGTCGATACGAACCAGCGTGTTGCGACCTAATGAATGGATAAGTCGCTCCAGCGACCTAATGATGGTAAAGAGAAGCCTTAAGTCGCTCCAATGTAGGTCGCGAATGACCTAACTCCCAACACATAATGATTCTTTCTCTAGGTCGTTCAATTTTAAACCGCTTCTGAAGTTAGGTCGCTCGACCTTATGCCGCGTCTCTTCTTATGCCGCTACGGAATTTAGGTCGCTCACTGAAGAGAAGCTGTTTCATTATGCCGCTCCAGAGCTTAGGTCACTCAAATGATAGGTCGCGTGAAGAGTTCCTGTTGCTGGGTTGGTTAGGTTATTTCAGGTGTTAGGTCATAACTCGTATGTTGAGGTTAAGTCGCTTAGTGTTGTAATATGTTGTAACTTGTACATATGTTAAGTCGTAAGTCGTCCATGTTGTATATATATGTTGAGTCACTTTATTGTAAGGTCGTGTGATGTTTCTATTTAGGTCGTTAACGACCTATGTATAGGTCGTGTATTGTGTTGTACTTTGTTGTTAAGTCGTGAACGACTTAGTGTGAGTTGTAACCCTATAAATAGAGATGTGTGGGTCATTTGTAAAGTTAGTGGATTTTGAATAAAACTTTGTTTGAGTGCTTTGTGCCTCTTTGAAATTGGTAGTTGAGTGTTATCTCCTATCTCCACCTTCGGCATTCGAGTGCGCTAGAATCAACGATTGTTGAAGCCAATTCACGGAATCAAGTGCACTTGATCAACGTTCGAAGAATTGTAGATCTTCTTTCACGGCATCATGCACGATCAACGTGACAAAGATAGCTAGAATCCGGTATCTTTGAGATCAACGGATTTGGGCGTTTGGTATTTTCAATCCATCGATTGCTACTTTCATCGTTGTATTCATTTCTGTTATTTTCCGCTGCATCATTTGGTATCAGAGCTTGACTTAGCCAATCATAGCTAAGCCGAGTCTTGGAGCCAAGGAGAAGTATTTGAAGTTTGAGCCGTGTGTGGAGCAAGCCGAGCTAGTTGAAGTTGAGCCGAGTATAGAGTTTGATCTAGGCTGAGTATTGAAGGTTGCATTAGTTTGGTTTGTTCAGAGCTAGACCAAAGCCAAGGTTTTGAAGTTTGCGTTTGAATTTTATTGAAGATTTGTGAAGTTTTGACAATGCCGCCGAGAAGAGCTAATCGCCATCAGAATGTTGAAGCGTTGTATAGAAGAGAAGAAGCCGAGCAAATGAAACAACGCATCAATGAAAAGTTTGATGAAGGCATTGGGAAGTTAGAGAAACTGATGATGGACATGAATCAAGGTCAAAGGAGAAGGTCGCCAGTCTCGAACCATGGAGGAAACAGAGTTTCGCCATCGGTTACGGAAGCGAGGAGGGTGTCGCCGCAATCTTACCGAGAAAGAAGAGAATCTTCAGTTTCATTGAGACGAGAACATCATGAGTATAGAAATGAAGAGAGAAGAACTCCACGTGAGTCTGAACCCGAGCCATATCGTGATGCTGAAAGACATAGTCGAAGAGATATGCGTGATCATAGAGATGTTGATGGTCGAGATCGATACCGAAGTACACGTGATTATGATGAAGAAAGTGATAGAAGTAATATTCATTATCGAGATCGAGACTAAGTACGAAATGCATATCAGGATGTAGAAGATGATCGACGATGGGAGTCGGGGATGAAAACTGAAATTCCAGAATTCAAGGGTGGAATGATAGCAGAGGAGTTTTTGGATTGGGTTTCAAATGTTGAGGAAATTTTTGACTTCAAAGAGGTTCCTGAGCATCGTAGAGTGAAGTTGGTTGCTACACGATTGAAAGGAAGAGTTATGGCATGGTGGCAACAAACTAAGCTAACACCGGAGAGAATGGGAAAAACTAAAATTGTCACTTGGGAGAAAATGAGAAAGATGATGAAAGCAACTTTCATGCCGCACAATTATCAATCTCTTATGTATCAACGTTTGCAGAACCTAAGACAAGGGGCAAGATCAGTGAATGATTATGCAAATGAATTTTATCAATTGATTGCCCGGAATGATATTATGGAAACAGAGGAACAGCTAACAGCTAGGTATGTTGGAGGATTGCGAATGCAGATCCAAGATATGGTGAATATGTTTGATCCGAGATCTGTCGCTGAAGCACATCAGAAAGCGTTGGCTTGGGAAAAGCAAGGGAGACAAGGAGGTGGTGTGTTTACGAATTCCAACAACCAGAACAAGGATGTTAGTAGCAGTGTGGATGTATACAAAGTCGTCAGTAAGCCGATTGTGAATGAAGCCAACAAAGCAAAGGTCAATAGTAGTCTCAAATGTTTTAATTGTCAAGAGTTAGGCCATAAAAGCAATGAATGTACAAAGCTCAAGAAGCGAGCAATGATTGCGGAGATTGAGAATGAAGATGCAGAGGTAGAGTGTATCAATTCACTACCAGTTGAAGAAGAAGAATTAGTGATAGGAGATGAGGGTTGTAGTTTGTTGATGAGGAGATCATGTTTAACGCCAAAGCAAGAAGATGATTCTAGTTGGTTGAGGAGCAATATTTTCCAGTCAACATGCACTATTCTGGGGAAGGTTTGTAAATTTGAGATTGACGCGGGGAGTTGTGATAATATCATTTCTTCAGAAGCTGTAAAGAAGTTGTCATTGAAAACAGAGAAGCATCCAAACCCCTACAAATTAGCTTGGTTGAGGAAAGGAGGGGAAGTGAAGGTTAATCGAAGAGGTTGTGTAACTTTTTCGATTGGGAAGAAATATAAAGAAGAAATTTGGTGTGATGTGGTTGATATGGATGTATGCCATCTGTTGTTGGGGAGACCATGGCAATATGATAGAGCTGTGCAACATGATGGTCGAACCAACAGCTACAGTTTTATGTTCGAGGGTACACGGATCACGTTAGTTCCTAAAAGGCGACAACAGAGTGAAAACAAATTGGAGGATATCGAGGAACTAAAAACCTTGTTGTCTTTAAAGGAATTTGTTGATGTGGAAGATGAATTCGATTGTTTTCAATCACCAAAGTTTGATAAAGATGAAGTTGATGATTTTCAACCAACGAAATCTGATAAACATGAGGTTGAAAATTCACAATCAGCAATGTTGGATGAGGATGAAGAAAGTAAGTCAGGAGATGAAGAGAGTAATATATTGGTGAAGAAAGTAGATTCGACTAGTCTACAATCTACAAGAGAGTTTGTTAAAGAAGTGGAGGATAATGCAGAAGTATTCCTGTTGAATGAAAATGAAACCAGTGAAAGTATTGAAATTATCGAAGAGGTTAGCCAGTGGTGAATGAATGTGAAGATGTAGCTCCTACAGAGTTGTCCAAGGAATTACTGCCACTGAGGGACGTACAACATCATGTTGATCAAGTGCCAGGTGCTATTGTACCGCATATGCCACGTAATCATATGTGTTCGACGGAGATCGTAGAGTTGAGAAGACTGGTTGATGGGTTTCTGTTCGAAGGAAGGCAATTATATACTCCTGATTGCAGCTGACGAATAAGAGTTATCAAAGACTTACATGTAGAAAGACACGAGGACCGTGATCGTACCATGCAGTTGATTGCAACGTCTTGTTTTGGGCCGTCAATAAGGAAGAAGGTTGAAAGGTTTGTTCAGAGGAGCCATAATTATCAAATTTCAAAAGAGACCGCGACGAAGACAGGATTATGTATGTCATTACCTATACATACTAGATTATGGGTGGAGGTAAGTATGGACTCTGTATTGGGTTTGATGAAGACGCAATATGGCAACGAATCTATCCACATGAGGGTTGAACGATTTCTTGTTGGTATTTACAACAAGCTAGATGCTGGAAGGATGAGTCATTTAGAAGTCGTGAAGGGAATTCATGAGAATGTTTATAAATTGAGTTTGCCGGAACATTTTCCTATTGCTAAAATTGTCAATGTCAAACACTTGGTGCCATTTCACGAGAATAAGCTTGTCAAAGAAGAAGAAACTGTAAATTCAAGGACGAATTTCTGTCAACCGGAGGAGTATGATGCAGCCCACCATGGTCAGGAGATCGAAGCTGCTCCAGAAATCATGAAATCCCATAAGTCGCAAATCTTAGGTCGCAAACGACATAATAAATTACGAGCTAACGAGATACAAAGGGATGTAATAAACTGTGCTGAGTCATATGCCTTAGGTCGCCAACGACCTAGCAGGAAGCCACCTTATCTTAGGTCGATACGAACTAGCGTGTAGCGACCTAATGAATGGATAAGTCGCTCCAGCGACCTAATGATGGTAAAGAGAAGCTTTAAGTCGCTCCAATGTAGGTCGCGAATGACCTAACTCCCAACACATAATGATTCTGTCTCTAGGTCGTTCAATTTTAAACCGCTTCTGAAGTTAGGTCGCTCGACCTTATGCCGCGTCTCTTCTTATGCCGTTACGGAATTTAGGTCGCTCACTGAAGAGAAGTTGTTTCATTATGCCGCTCCAGAGCTTAGGTCGCTCAAATGATAGGTCGCGTGAAGAGTTCTTGTTGCTGGGTTGGTTAGGTTATTTCAGGTGTTAGGTCGTAACTCGTATGTTGAGGTTAAGTCGCTTAGTGTTGTAATATGTTGTAACTTGTACATATGTTAAGTCGTAAGTCGTCCATGTTGTATATATATGTTGAGTCACTTTATTGTAAGGTCGTGTGATGTTTCTGTTTAGGTCGTTAACGACCTATGTATAGGTCGTGTATTGTGTTGTACTTTGTTGTTAAGTCGTGAATGACTTAGTGTGAGTTGTAACCCTATAAATAGGGATGTGTGGGTCATTTGTAAAGTTAGTGGATTTTGAATAAAACTTTGTTTGAGTGCTTTGTGCCTCTTTGAAATTGGTAGTTGAGTGTTATTTCCTATCTCCACCTTCGGCATTTGAGTGCGCTCGAATCAACGATTGTTGAAGCCAATTCACGGAATCAAGTGCGCTTGATCAACGTTCGAAGAATTGTAGA
Source organism: Allium fistulosum (assembly GCA_030737815.1). Classification (NCBI taxonomy): domain Eukaryota; kingdom Viridiplantae; phylum Streptophyta; class Magnoliopsida; order Asparagales; family Amaryllidaceae; genus Allium; species Allium fistulosum. Next base: position 247,471,100 of record CM060902.1, read on the forward strand.
TCTTCTTTCACGGCATCGTGCGCGATCAACGTGACGAAGATAGCTAGAATCCGGTATCTTTGAGATCAACGGATTTGGGCGTTTGGTATTTTCAATCCACCGATTGCTACTTTCATCGTTGTATTCATTTCTGTTATTTTCCGCTGCATCAGCGGTTATAGCCGGGCTTTACATTGCTATCACAGCAAAAACCCATATAACCATAGGCATCAGCGCCCTCGAATTTCGCTGCCAAAAGAATGAAACTCCTCCACTCGACCATAGATCGCAGTCTACCGATGTTACGTTGCTATCCCGGCAAAATCAAGTGTAGAATGTTGGCACTCATCCTCCACACGATTTTCGCTATGGTCCACACAGTAGATCGCAGCGACATCGAGTTACACTATCGTCACAGCATAACCCAAATGCCCTTGTAGGCATCAGCGCCCCCGACTTTCGCTACCCAATAATCCTCAGGAACTAGTTTGTTCGGACTCCTCACAGGATCAACTTTAGAGCCTCCCCCTCTTTGAGGCTCATGGCAGTACCACTCTGTGGCACTCCTGAGAAGTTCATTCAAGGGAGCGCCTTTTTTCCCAGAGCCATTTTCAAAACACTTTATACTATACACATATAGTATTTTCCAAATCATACACCTAGTATGAATTTCATATAAATCTCCTTTCCCAAAATCGATTATCCCAAAATCGATTATCCCAAAATTGATAATTCACAAACTAGGCTTTCCGAATTCCAAATTTGATTTTCCTCAAAAAAAATCAAAAGCCTTTTTAGAAATCCATAGGTTCCCAAAATCATTTTCACAAAATCCTTTATATATACATATATATATAATAACCTTGGGAAATTTTTGAATCACCTCATACTTGTATAAATTCACTTTTATACTCAAATACTTTCAAAACCCTTTTCTTCAGGCAATAGATTCAACAATGGAAGTTTACCATATATAACAAAGATATATAACTTTGTTTATTCCAAATTAAATATTCAAATTTGATTACTCTTTTATAAAGTTAACCACATTACTTTTCTTCATAAAGTGAATTTTAATCATAAAAATTTCCAATTTCCATTTTACCTCATCATATATTTCATAAAATATACTCTTCATTTCAAAACCACTTTACAATTCTTATCCACAACTTACAATATCAATTTCATTCAAACTCGTACTATGTCTACATATCATCCGTACGCAATATCAGTCTGATCGCTCACTCGATCACACAATTTCACCTCCGAACTAGTATTGTCCACCCGATTTCCTAGTGTGGACTCAGATCTGGTTTCTTGATCAGAAACCGTTATTCTCCTTGCATAGTCACAACTATGATAGAGAATATTCAGAACCAATCAAAAATCTATATATAGGTTCGCCGTCGAAAATCGAGTGAAAAATCCCAACTCGGATCGATTATACTCTCGAAATTCTGTGCTCGAATCTAGATCAAATCACTATGTGAATAGAATAATATACGTACATCCTACTTTTTTATCTTCATTGATTATCAGTTAAATCAATTTCCTTTCTACTCATCCTCACTTTGATTTTATTCACTTATTCACATTTTCCTTAATCCCCCTTTGGATTATCGCTTCAATTCTTACCTCAGTTGGGTATTGAATCATAAACAGTTTATACTCTGGCCAGCTTATATTTAGAAAACAGATTGAAAATTAAAAATAGATAAGTAGTTGAAAAATAATTATTAGTTCGTAAAATAGCTGTAAAATAGTTATGTAATTGTAAATAGTTGAAAAATAGTAATTATTTATAAAACCATTGTAATACAGTAATTAGTTTATAAATCAGTTGTAAAATTGTTAAATAGTTCCAAAAGTAATTGTAAAACAAACTTAAGATAGTTTTAGGTTTAAAAAGAAAAGTTGTATAGTAAATAGTTTTGAAAAATAGATTTATATTAAAATAATTTATTTTGAAAATAGTCCAGAGTCAAACTGTTCAATTCCCCATCAATTCAATTTAAATTTCCACTTCCATTTAAATTGACTCACTTCTAATTTGAATAACTTCAAATTCCCTTGAACTTGATTTATCCCCAATTCAAGTTGAATTAACCTCAATTTCTTTCCAAATTCAAATCAAATTCCATTTGATTTTAAACATATTCACTTTAATTACAATTCCAAATTATTTAAATTAATTTAGACTAATTTCAAATTGAATCCACTTCAATTTCAAATCATTTTAATTTCTATATGAATTAATCCCAATTCCCTTTTGAATTTAAACTCATTCAATCTTCAATTTTATTTCAAATTAATCCAATTCAAATTTTCCATTTGAATTTTATACTTATCCACCTTCAATTCTAATCAATTCAAACTAAATTCAATTTGAACTAATGAAATCTGAATCTCAACTTTAAACCATCCCGAATTATATATATTCGAGTTAAATTTTCAAATGTTGATTTAACCCCTTAAATCAAATTAACCTTTATTTTTAATCAATAATCTAAATCTTTAAACAATTTAATTCTGAGTCCAATTCTCAAAATTCCATTTTAAAATTATCTTTACTTAACTCATTTCAAAGTTCAAATAAGAGTTCAAAACAATTTTATCTTAAAAATTCAATTTATTACCCAATTTTATCTTCTAGTTTTGAAACCAGTTTTTAAACAAATTATAATTTACAAATTCAATTATTCAAATTTTCAGTTCAAAGTAATTCCATATCCTTAGTTTCAATTTAAAGTTTAATTTCCCTTTTATCTCAATAATGGATATATCACCACAATCCATTTCTTCATTCATTTAAACAAATCCAATTCACACTTTAAAGATTATTAATAACAATAGGATGACATCATCCAATTTATTTTAAAACATCCACCCATTTCCAATTTCCAGATCTCAAACCCATTTGAGATCACACAAACTCCCAATTCAAATTAACCATTTAACTCCCCAAGTTAAATTTCAATTTCATCTTGAAATTTCCAATTCAGGTTGCTTGTTAACTTATTTAACTTTCCCAAAGTTAAATTCCATTTAATTAATCCATCCAACCTTACCCAATTTGAATTCCTGCTTCAAACTTTAAACTTCACATTAATAATCATATAAGTTCAAAAACTTATCACCTTGGGTATCACATCTCATTCCAAATTTAAAACTCAACATTTAGAGTTTATTTCAACCCATTTTTGATATTATGTATATCCCTCATCTATACATATTTATTTCCTTTACACACTAAGTTATCCTTAAATTTTAAACCACCTTGGTTTTTAATTCAAAACAAATTCCTTTAAATTTTCAAACAACACTTGCTTGCAACAAGTCCCTTTTATTCAAATAATACTTATTTATTATTTCTTTTAGCACTTTGAAACAAATTCCAAATTTTCTGGCTTAGATTTAAAACTTCACAATCTAGATCATCTTCAGTTCCAATTTATAAGTCATACTTATCTAAATGTTTTACTTCCCTAAAACATTTCATTTTTCTTACTCATTAATACACATTTATTATTAAACACAACAATCATTTATGATAATAACCAAGATTATCATATCTGGAAACCAATTCATTATTATCTTATTCTGAAACTTTTCCCCAAATTCATGATTTAATTTCAATTTGAATCCATTTCAAACTTACCTTTATTTAATTTCAATTTGGTTGTATTTCTATTGCTTCTTAATTTAATTCCAATAATTATTAACAACCAATTACCTTAACATTTATTAGTAAGAAATATTGCTTTATATATATCAAAATATATTCTTATAAAATCATTTAAAATCTTTATATAAGAAAATAACAAGTATGTTCTCATATATATATATATATATATATATATATATATACACACACACACACACACACACACACACTCAACTCATTCTAGGGTACTATTGACCCTATCCTTAATGAGTACATCCACCAGAGCCAAGGTTCTCGCTTAACCTTTGCTTTGATACCAAATGAGATGACCCAAAATTTTCGATTGCGAAAATTCCAGATCGTTAGGAAAAGAAGAAAGAGATAAAAGAAGAAGAAATAGAAACACAACACTAATTCTCACAAATCGTAGCGGATCAAAATATAATATCAAATAATAATAGTTTACAAAAGAATACCTGTATCTGTTAGTTATATTTTTACATCAGAGTTACACTCATACACAAACACTGGACATATACAAATCGCATGTCTCAGATAAATAGAAGTAATATCACAGCAGAAACACTCCATACGTTTCTGCCATCCAGCTCGTCTCCTGAGCTCCAGAATCTCCTTACCTGAAAATCTGTAATACTCGGTCTGACCCGAGCATTACAACAAGGTAACACCCGGGTCAGGCTGGAAACCAGCGTGAGTAAACCCATATAATATGAAATATTAAATTATAAAACTTATTTACAAAACAGGGTAACTCGTACCCTTTACGATTTCTAACTCTACTATATTCAATCATTTATCACATATAGTTCTCAAATTGAATTTCCATGTCACTCATTTCATTCCAGTCTGTTTAATACCACACATCCAATTTATAAATAATTTTGTTTACTAATCGAAGTGGTTTCGGGTATTTCTGATACCTGACCCCGGTCTCTTCGATTTCAATGTCATTCTTTAAACCAAATTGTTTAACTTAAAATGATACAATTTATATTCAGGATTACATATTCTCAATCATCTATCTCAAATAGGTAACCCACAAAATCATAGTTCAATCCAAGTATCTTATATCACAAAACATCACAAATCACATATCAGCGATATCAAATAATCTAAGTCACGCAATATGTCTTAATCATCTGTAAGCAAGATAAATTAATTGTGCCATTACTAATTAATTTAATTACTTTTAAATCCTGCTTACCCAACATTAATTAATTACAAACCATTAATTAATCATTCTTTAATTATCAATCTAAACTAATTATCCTTTAATTACAATTTAAATTAATTAACCCTTAACAAATTTATCATTTAATTACTTACATTAAGTATTAATCATTTAAGTAATTTCTTACGTATTCCCAAATAACTTATGTTAATTAATAACCTTTAATTTCCTATATTAAGAAATTAACCTTTAATGACTTAAGACCTTATTTAATTGTCGATAAACAACTATTTCAATTTATTACTAATTCATCAATTAAACCTTATCCAAATGATATGCTTGAACTTAATTTATACGAAGTCACTTGAGTTCCTTTTGGTTAATTAAGTTAAATACATTAATTAAGCACTTACCTAAGATATTAGGAAACATCTAGGAATTTATAAACTGGATCAATACTTTATTTGAAAATGTTTACTGGAAACTTATCTTATAATTTGTCTTGCCTTAAAAGTTTAATCATTACTTTTATCAAAAACTTGTTCAATCTCCTCTTACACAGAAACACACACAACTTATTAACTCCATCTTATATAAACTAGTAGTATATACATTACATTAATTCTCTCTGTCACATGGGTCTGCATTTACTTTCTTAGTTCTTGCAAACATAGCACACTTTTGAATTGATACTCGGGTCAGACCGAGTTATTACAGGTTGTTGATATCTCACTTTGGGATGCTGCTAATCAGATTTTGTTGTTAATTGCTGTTTATGTAACTCTGTTGTTTCTAATTATCTTCATCGATAATTCTTCTATTTATCTTTATTGATAATCAGATTTTTGAATTCGCTATTTATACTATTCCGCTGTTTTCTAATTATCTTCATTGATAATCCCTCTATTTACCTTTGTTGATGATTTGGCTTTGCGGATTCGCTGTTTAAATGCTCTTACGCGTTATATTTACCGTTATCTGATTTTCTTATTAGAGGATTGGATATGCGGGATTTATTGTGATTGTCGTTTTTTTGTTATTTAATTATTATTGCTTCCGTGCATTAATTACTGAGTTTGAATTAGACTGATCCAAGTATTATTTTCTTTTGAATTGATACTCGGGTCAGACCGAGTTATTACAGGCTGTTGATATCTCACTTTAGGATGCTGCTTGAGCTATGAAGCCTCTTCATATCTTTTGGAGTAGTCTGTGTTATTTTATAGGATGACATGTATTCACATATATTATTTATAATAATGTACATGTGTATGTAACTTCCAGCGTCGACAGTTGTAGTCGCATCACATGTATAGTAACTGACTTTAGTTGTATATGAGATTTTATGTTATCTGTGTTCTTATTACATATGTTGTCCTGAACTATTATGAACCATCGTAGTTTGTTTTATACTGGAATTGAATATGTCGATGGGAGTAAATAAACAAAGCGATGAAGAAAAAATATACCACTCCTTTCGAGATAACCAATACTAGTGTAAGGCCTAACTACGGATGGCTACTCCTATCCAGTTTTATTCTTCGTAATAACAGACAGTGTTTCCTTTTGATACTCTTTGTTATTGTGAGCATAGAGGTGGGGCGTTACACTTGTCACCATATATGTATATATATTTACATTTATACCTACTTCCTATACACATAATTCTTATGGCATAAATACACTACTTACATATTTTATATTTTTAAATATCATAAAGCCTGTCTATATTTATATATTTATTTAAGGATATTTTATCTTAATTTATAAGGTGGAGTTCCTATGAATTTATTTTATTCTTCCTTCCATAAGATCCATCATATCCCAAGGATTCCATAATTCAATATTTATTATAGTTTTGAATCAATTCATCTATATTTTAAATTATCAGAAATTTATTCATTCGACATAAAAAAATCAATATCCCAATAATTTAATCCAGTCAATTACCCAATTAACATACGCTAAAAATCCGGGTCGTCACAGGTTAAGACAATTACTGATGTAAAATACCTACCATAGTTACGTAGGTGTTTGGTGTCGATTGGAACTTTTAGTAAGCTTGGTTTGAGGATTGTTGTAGAAGATGGGAGATTAACCATAGCGAAGGGTTGAGAGGTTTTATTGAAAGGTGTAAGAGTAGGTAACATGTTTCTGTTGAATGGAAGCACTATTATATGAGAGTCACCTACCACGTTTGGTTCTTCTGATCCAGACTTGACTTAGTTGTGGCATCTCAGGATGGGACATGTTGGAGCGTGGAGTTTGGAGTTGTTATATAGGTGTGGCTTGATTGATTGTGTTGATAAGTCAAAGCTCGGGTTCTACGAGGGTTTTGTATTCGATAAGAAAAAGAAAGCTATGTTTGGTGTTGGTTTGTGCAAGGTAATATATGTGTTAGATTATGTGCATATTGATGTGTGGGGGCCCTCACCAACAAGTGGACCAAAGTATTTTATATCTTTTATTGATGATTTCTCGTGGAAAGTCTGTGTATATTTCATGAATTTCGAAGATCAGCATGTTCTTTAAGTTGAAAGCAGCATTCAGGAAGCAGTCAGGAAAGAAGCTAGAATTTTAAGATCAAACAATGGCAGTGTATTTTCCACGATAATTCATCCTCTATTGTGAGTCCGAAGGTATTAGTAGATATTAAACTGCATCAGATGATCCACGGTTGATGGTGTGGCAGAGAGCATCAATCAGACATTTAGTTTTCCTCATCAACCACACACTTTATTCAATCATAGATACGAAAATCTCTCAGAAAGTATAGAAAGGTAGGTATATGAGTTATTAATTTCTTAGAGTGTTTGGATGTCCAACTTATGTTCATGAGAGCAAGGGAAATTGTACCATCTACATTTAGTTTTCTCTTAAATATCCACTTACATCCTATTATTTTAGAAGCAGAAGGTAAGTCCACTAGTATGCATGTCCGATTTCCCATAATAGAACCATTTTCGTCATTTATCTTCTTTACAAAAGGATGAATCATGAGTTTTTTTTTGAAATGCAAGCAGGGTTGAATGGACCCTTACCATATTTATTAAACACACAAACACAAAACAAAGGAGAGCCACACATGCTGTCCCAAAACCAGATATAGGGAATACAAAGGAGATTGAAAGAAAACAGAAAAAAGACACCCAAACAAGAGCAACAAAAAACAGGCAAAACAGCGATCCTAGTCCATCGAGTCATAAGCATGATGATGTGAGGATTTCTCCTTGACCCTAGAGCTTATGATATTTATCAAAGCAGTATCAACCTTCAATTTATTCTCAAAGACTCTAGCATTTCTCTCAGTCCATATGACATCCACATACACTTTCAGAATCAACAAAAGCAAAAAGGACTTTGCATTCTTCCATCTAGTATTCCTGAAAAGCCTATTCCACTCAGCTCCACCATGAAGAACAGGCTCATCAAACCCAGCAGTAATGAGACAAACTTTCCATATTTTATTTCTAAACACACAGTCAAAGAATAGGTGAAAACAATCTTCAGCAACACTATTGCAGAAAACACAAAACAAGTCCACAGTGAAACCCCTTCTGCATAACTTAACCTTAGTCATGAGAGCATTCTTTAGGACTTTCCACAGATTGAAGTTCAGTTTATGAGAAGTTAAAGTATTCCAAACTCTAGTATGCCATCTGAAAACCGGGTTAATATAATCTCTTTTCAGAGCTTTGTAAATTCTTGATATGGAGTGCTGCTCATGCTTAGCAGCCCATACATACCCATTACCACTTGGGGGAAGCCTGTAGCATTTCACAGCATCCCACAGTTGATTTATGATAGGATTGGAAGTGTAGGGGAACACAAACTCACCATCATAAAAATAATCAGTAGCCCTGGCATTCAAGGGGATGCCTGATTGAATTATCTGATCAAAGGAAAGTAGGTCATGCAATATTACTCCTCTACTTACCCACGGTTCAAACCAGAACTTAGCAGAACAAACAGGGCCAAGTAACAGCTGAACATGAGGAAGTAAAATGCATCTGAGTTTAAGAATAGATCTCCACACCCAACCACTTAGAAGAGAGGGTACCATTTTCCAGAAATTTTTATTGCCAAGCTGATGATGCCTTGCCCACTTAAACCACAGGTTCGGTTTGTTATTGATAAGATTGTCAAAATGCTTAGAAAAGGCAGCCTGGTTCCAAGTAGTCAAACACTTAATACCCAATCCACCATATTTTTGGGGTTTTTCCAATTTCGCAAAAGCAATTGGAATGAGTTTCGTAGAATACATATCCCCAGTCCAAAGAAAGTGGTTCATAGCTCTCCTAATGCTAGATAAAAGAGCAGAGGGTAAGATAAAACACCTGCTCCAGTAGACAGTCATGGCATGGATTATGGACTTAATGATAGTGGATCTGCCTGCCTGAGTTAACTTATTGCTAGCCCATCTATTCATAGCTTCAGTGATTCTTTCAAACAGAGGTAAACATGCAGTAGTTCCAATTCTTCTGGAGGACAAAGGAATGCCCAGGTGCATGGTTCCAGCAGGGAGGATAGGTAATTGACTTTCATATATGATGGTTTGCTTGTCATTGTCATTCAAACCAGACAGCAATAGGTAAGATTTACTTCTGTTAACCTGAAGACCAGTGCACTTCTCAAAGGTATGAAGGATGCCTTTGACACAGTTTATTGAAGAAACAGTTGGCTTAATAAATAGAATCACATCATCAGCAAAAAGAAGAGAGGTGATGAGCGGATTCCTACATTTGGGATGCAACTCAAGGTTGTTATTCCTGACCTCTTTGATAATAAGCTGAGTTAAAAATTCCATAACAATGATGAACAAGTAGGAAGACATCGGGTCTCCTTGCCTTATGCCTCTCTTACTTCTAAAGTATCCAACAGAGCCACCATTATAACATAAGGAGTAGGAAACTGTGGATATACAAGTATATATCCAGCTGGCAAAATGGCAGGGAAAACCCATTAAACCCATAATGCCAGTCAGAGCTTCCCAGGACACAATATCATAAGCTCTTCTAATATCAAGCTTCATCATAGCTCTTGGAGAAACGTGAGTACGACCATAACCATTAAGAAGTTCATGAGTTACCAACACATTATCAAGAATGCTTCTATTATTCAAAAATGCAGCTTGGTTCTCAGAAATCACCGAAGGAAGCACATGTCTAAGCCTAGCAGCAATGACTTTAGCTATGCATTTGTATATAATGTTACAGCATGCAATAGGACGAAAAGCATGGAGGGTTGCAGCGTGCTTAACTTTAGGCACTAAACATAAATTGGTAGCATTGATGGGGATAGGCAATTTATTGTGCTCAAAGAAATTGTGCATGGCAGCCTTAAGGTCAGAGGCAACTATATCCCAACAACAAGTAAAAAAAACCGCATTAAATCCATCAGGGCCACCACAGGAATCTCTCTTCATACCAAACATAGCTTTATAAATTTCTTCGTCGGTGATAACAGAAGATAAATAAAGGATGTCAACATCAGACAGAACAGGAAGAGGGGTTGACAAAAGTTCATGAGTGGATGGGGACCAAGATTCATCAAGGGAGAAAAGATTAATATAATGGTTAATGAAGGCTTTGTCAATGTCTTCAGACTTGTTTATTATCCTACCATCATCAGTCTGAATTTGTTGGATGTTTCTTTTGGCATTTTTGATGTTTAGGGAACTATGATACAGTTTAGAATTTCTATCACCATACAAATCCCACTCCTTCCTTAATTTCTGTTTCTTCATGCTTAACTCAAATTCCAAGGCTTCAGTAAGATGCTTAGTCAGGTCATGTTCCTGCATAGAAAGGCTGACATTACCTGGATCTTCAAGCATCCTCAGTTGGATAGTAGACAGTTGACTTTGCAAATTAGTTGAGTACTTGTTACCATCACCATACTTGTTCTTTGCCCATCTCTTTAAAGCTTCTTTGGTAGCCTTCAGCTTTTGCTGCAAGATAGACATTTTGTTACCATATTTAGGGCAGTTCCAAACAGAATTAACTAAAGGCATGAATTCTGGATCATCGATCCAGGAATTAAAAATTTTAAAACTAGATTTTTTTTAATGGCATTGCAATCAAGGGTTAAAAACACAGGAGAGTGATCAGAGAGAAGAGGAGGGAGGATATGAGTCAGAGAGTTGGGGAATTGGGAAACTGCTTTAGTGTTGAGAAAAGTTAAGTCAAGTCTACTCATAGTTCTCACACCAGAACGACTTTTGTTGTTCCACGTGAATTTTGGACCAACATAGGCAGGTTCATGTAAGTTGGAAGCTGAGATAGCACAGTTGAGAGGAGCAATGTCAGAGATTGAAAGGGGAGTGCCACTGTGACGACCCGAAATTTTTGAGTATTTGAATTAGGAATATTTAATTAATTTTAAATATTCAAAGGATAATTATTAACTTTAATTTCAAATATCAGTATTTATTGGATAATTAATTGTTAATTTAATTATCGAAATTGGGTAAAATTATTGAATCTGGAGCTTTAAGCCTGTTAAAAATAATTTGAAGACTTATAAAATTTATATTTATAATACTGAAGATATTAGAACTGTTAAAATTGAATTTGAAAGAGTTTTGTTCAGTTTTAAAAATATATCGTTTAAATTGAATTTAAAAATATCCTTCCGGGGCATAGTCTCGGAATCCGACGAAATTAATTCCATTGGGTCCGTAATATTGTTTTATTACCGGATTTCAATTTTCGTAGTAATTGGAGCTGTGGTTTGAGCGTACGATATGTTAACGCGTGTAAAATCTAATTGATAATAACCGATTCGAAGTTAAATTTAATACTCCCACCTGTCCAATACATCTCACATCAGCCACCTTACCTTCTGAACGTGCAGAGATATTTTCCTTGTCTCGTTTTAATCACGTTATCTTATCTTCCTTCTGAAGCCAAGCCGTTCAAATCAATTTCACAACTCAGAGAATAAAATGGCAGAACGAAGCCAACATTTCCTTTTCTTTTAAAATCACGTTCTCCTCTCTCCTTTTCAAATTCCTCCAGTTCGACATTTACAAAATCAATTCGGAGAGAACGAAATCGATTCAATCGAAATCTTGGGGGATCGTTGTTCGATTGATCGAGAAGGGGAAGACGTTCGCCTTCAAACGCGACTGAGCTCGCGCTCGCAAGGATGGCGCTGGTGGCGCTCGCGTACGATTGGGCGACGCGTGAGTGCAGTCGAGGCAGGGAGGACTACTGATGGTCGCGAGCTAGGGCTTCTCGACCACGTGCGCTTGGGATCTTCAGCAAGGAGGGTCGCGATGCTTTTCGCAGTAGCTGGGTGGCGTGGCACTGCGATGGTTACGTACGCGTGAGATTGAGGCTTGGTCGAGGTGCTCGATAGTGGGGTTCCCATTTCAGCAGTGAGGTATAAACAAATTTTAGTTCTGTAACTCTTTGTATACATATGTTAGGAAATGATGACAAAAAAGTATGAGAAGATAAATGACCAGAGAAGTATGAAATGATTCTGTTTATTTAAGTATATATATGTAGTTTCAATGAAATGAAATACATACGCCTCTACACATTTTAACTTACTAGTTTATTTAAAATATGTATTTAGGGAGTTAGTTTGTTAAATTAACTTATATAATTATTTTGGTTACTAAAAGTTGTTTAACGGAAATTTGAGTTAAAATAAAATTATTAGTTTAAAAGTAAATTATTGGTCGAGTTAATTAATGGATTAGTAAATTATTTGTAGATTTTCTCAGATAATAATAATATCATATAAATTGTTTATTCAAGGTCAGAATCATGGAAAATCAAGTCGGTTTGGAATGAATTGCAAATCAGGAGTCAAAGGTGAGTTAATCTCACTCAGTTGAATTTAAATTTAAATGGTTAAATTTAAATAATTGATTGAATGGGTGAATTGATTTGGATGTGCTATATTATATATAGTAGTATATAGCAATATATACATATTGGCATATGTATATATTGGAATTGTTGATATTCCCGCATTGTATAGCGGATGAGACCCTATGCGCCGCATAATAGCGGATGATTTATTTTAAATCCCATATACCGCGATATTCCACCTCGAAGTGGAATTGGTATTGTGCTAACGTCTGTGGATGCAGGGAAACAGGTTGGAGGGATCCAACTGGATTCCTCAAAAAAATTTATTTTATTATTCTGTGATCTGAATATTGATATCCTGTGATGATTTGATATTGGATGTTGTGGTTGATTGAATTCCAATATAATAAATTTTGAAAATCTATGGAATTGAATTTTTGAAGAAAATAAAGAATAATAATTTAAGTAAATTGGAATAAATTTAAAAGTGAATTGAAAATAAGATAAAATAAAGTGAATTGGAATTGTAATAAATATGGGAAAAAGGAATTTAAATTTACGAAGGAGTAATAAAAATTTAAAACTCAAGTGATATGGTTTTTAAAGAAATAAAGAAATTATTTCTAATTAAATGAGTTAATTTAATTAAAAGCGTTAATAAGGAATGTTGGGAATTTAAAATAGGAATTTTCAGATAAAGGGGTTTTAACTAGAAATTAAAATTAAAAACCCGAATAATTGTATTTGAAATAAATAAGGTAAATAAGGGAATTTTATTTCAAGATAAAGCAAATTTGAAATAAAATTGTAGAATTGATCTAAATATTGAAACTGGGAAATTTTAAAGAGAAATGAGATTTTGAGATCTATAAACTGAGTTTATAAAGTGAAGCGGATTTTAATATAAATTCAAGGTCTGAATTTATAAAGGATTGTGAATCTGTTTTAAAAAAAAATAAACAGAGATTTATTTTAAAGGTTGTGAAAGAGAAGTATTTTCTGGATAGCCAAGTACAATTTGTTTTGAAAAGAAATTTCAAATATTTGTTAAAGATTTATTGTTATTTTTAAAAGTCAAGTTTAAAAATCTATTATTTCCAAATGTTAAATTTCTAAAGTAAGTAATTTTCAATCTATTATTGTAGTTAATACAAATGAGATTTGATAATATGTTATAAAAGGAAATTTGTTTATATTCTTTAAAATGGTTTTATTTAAATATCTTTAAATATATATTTTTAACTTAAATATTAAAGAAGTTTAAAAAGGCGTTCTTATAAAGTATTTTTATAATAAAGTATTTTAAAATTATTTTAAAAATCTAAAATGGTTTGTACTTGGCATTCCAGTGAAAATAAATATTTGGGAAATTATTCCGTGAGAGGAATATAGTTTGAAATTGTTTCCAATGGGAATTGAAATGGAAATAATATCTTGTGAAGATATTTTGAGGGATATAAATAATTTGGAGTAATTATTGATTGTTGATGGTTGTTATGGATGTTAATTGATAGTTAAACAACCGACTATCAATATTGGCCAAATGCGCTGATCGTTTCGAAGAGACCGGGATCGGGTTTCCGTATACCGGGATTCTAGGTCTGGAGACTCGAAAACCACTTCGATCCGGTTTGTACGTTTCGTGGGGAAACGAGGGTAATATTGATAAGGGGATAGTGTTATCAGTTCTGTTCGGACCTGGAACGGACTTGTATGGACGAATGCTTTCGGACATCGTCAGGGGACGATGGGCATTCTAAGTGAAACGTTCTGAAGGTAACGTTTAGCCTCAAGCCTCATCAACCGGGAATGACTGAAAATCAGGGGTTATGCAGCAAGGCTTCGTGGGTAGCCCCCACTTGAGAGTAAGGTCATCCCTGTCTAGATTTCCCTTTTATTTCGGCTTAGTGGTGCGGTTGCTGATCACAACCGTGGGGTGATTTTACTTGGAATTATCCAGTAAGGGATGATTCCGGTCTTGTGTTGCAGGGGAGCGGGCGTACTCCTCGGTACTGTGATCTAGGCCACGTACTGTGACAGGTGGTACCCCAGTGCCTAGTCATTCGTTGGAAATCCATTCTCCCTATGTGCCTTGTACGAGTTTTGTTTGTATACCTAGTATGCTGGAATTTAATCATGTAACAATTTCAGCTATTTGAATAAGTATTTGTAAATAGACACTATTATAATATCAGAGGATTTTATAAAAAGGTGTTTTAGCTATCGTAAGGTAAAAACCCGACATGTTTATTTGTGGCGTGGTCTTACGAGATGCTTTTGTTTTTTTCAAAGGATTTTGAAACTTTAATAATCAAATTGAGTGTGATTTTCTCACGCTGGTATTCCAGACTGACTCGGGTGTTGTTTTATATAATGCTCGGGTCAGACCGAGATAAACAGGTTCATGATATGATGCTGTGGAGCTCAGGAGACGAGCTGGATGACGATACGTACTTCCGTACTTGCTATTATTTTTCCGCTGTGTATTCAGTTGTATGTTATGGCTGTTGATGTACTCTGATGTATACTCTGATATATATTGTATAAACAGATATATTTTTTCTGTTTTGAGTAAAGATCTGTTTTGTATATATTATATTTTATTCCGCTGCGATGTGAGATTCTGTTGTTGATTTTCTGTTTCTTCTTCTTCTACCTCTTCTTCTTTAACACAAATGGTTCGATTTTCCGGGTCTGGAAAGTTGGGTCGTTACAGTGGTATCAGAGCAAAGGTTGGCGATAACCTTGGCTCTGGTGGGAATTTTGAGAGTATAAATAGATATGAGCGCGTATTTGTTAGTGAATATAAAATGGTTTTATATTGTGTTGGTTGATTTATTGAGTGGTATATGAACCTTCGTCGGCACAGTCTGCGCAACTGTATCGAAGGGGTTTCTAAACACTCGAATAGAACAATTCGACACAATATTGTTTTGAAACGGGTAGATGAAATAATTTTCCCGAAAAATGTATTTTGATATAAAAGAAATATTTCTTTTGAATTATTATATATTTGGATGTTTGGATTAAAATATTCTAACAATAAAATTGAAAGAAAAAAATATGGTAAGATTGTAAAATTAGAATGGTTTACATAACCAATGGGTATTTGTATAAATATGAATTGTACAAATGAATTATAGTTAAAATTTGATTTAATCAAAATGGTAAATTTAAATCCTGGATATTTGGAAGTGTTTTCAAAGTGTTTTGAAGATAAACACTAGCATTATTATTTTGGAAAGTATTTCTGGAAGGGAAATTGTTTCAAATAAATTTTTGAAAGGGATATAGCGATAAATTCAATTCAGTTGCTGGAAATAATTCGGAGGATGACGGCCGCATCTTCAGAATTTATTTTCGAACTTCTGAGTGACGAATTGCTGCCAAATTGATTTATTCAGAAAGGCTAGTTTTTGAAATTTCCAAAGGAAATTTGTTGGAATTAAAAATCAGGATTGGTTTAAAATTTTGAGAAATGTGATTTGGAGATGTTGGAGACTCCAAAATGATTGAAATTAAAAACCGGGTGATTTTGAAAGGTTGGGAAATTGTTTAAAAACCTGGAATCTAAATTAAAGGCTATGGGATAATAAAATATACTGGACCAAATAAATGTAACAAGATAAGTATTGAATTGGAATAAGTAAGTTTTGACAGTTTATAATAAAATTGAAACAGTATTAGAATAAAATATATACTTAACTAAATAAAAATGTATAAACGGAGTTAAGAGGTAAATTGTGAATAAAATTTATTTTTAATAGAAGGAAGTGTGAATATAAAAGAAGGTGACTTATAAAATTTGAAGTAAAATAAATAACCCAAATAGAATTGTTTGTAATAAAAATAGAATGAGATTTTAATTGAGTCAAGATGAATTGGTAAAATGAAAAGTGAATTGTGTGTTGAATAAGAGATGTGAAGTTTGGAATAGAAATCCGTGTTAAGATAAATTTAGCTTGGATAAGGGTAAATAAATTAAATTTATTGGAAAATTTAATAAATTGAGACTCAAATGGGAAGTTATAGCTAAGTAGATAAATTTGTTTAGAAATTGAAAATTGAATGAAATCCAGGACTTGAGTTATAAACCCGAGGAGATTAACTGAAGTGATTTTGTGGATAAAAATCAAACATTGTACTGGTTAAAATGGGAGAACACTAATTTGGAATAAATTAGTAAATTAAGTATGTTAATGGAATTTGGATTTGATAATAAAAGCTGAAAGTGTGAATGATCATTGGAATTGGAGTATATGAGTGATAATTTGAATTGTAAATAAGATTCAAGTAAGTAGGAATGATGTGAAATGGATTGATATCTATCAAATTCAAGTTAGAGATAAATTATTGGATATGAGTTGGAATTAATATTGGATTCAGTAAGTATACCAGCTAAATTTTAAAAATGGTATGGTGTTAAAAATAAATTGGAAATTTCCTTGTTAAAGATTAAATAAATTCACGGTGAATTGAATACGGAAATTGAAATTTAGAATGAATAAGTGAATGGACAAATTAAATGGATTAGTAAAAGGTAATAGATTCGATCAAATGAAAATCAAACCAAAGATTTGAATTATAAATTGCTTACAAGGAAACCTTAACTTGAGTTTGGAAGTGAAATGCAAATTAAATTGAATTGAATCAATTGAAATGGATATGGATTCATTTTGCTCAAAAATGAATAGAATGGAACAAAATGTATTGCAAAACATTGAATTGAATAGAAATGGTATGTGAATTGGTTGTAGACGATTGAAATTGTATTGAAACCATATAAATTGCTTATGGAAATTATTTTAAGTGCATGGCTTTTGAAAACTACTTGTTTGCTATTGAGATTAATTGAAATGCTGTAAAATTTTGTATATCGTCACTTATCTGTTTAAATTGAGTCAGTACAGGTTCAGGGAAGCCGTTTGACTGATTTCGACTGCGTAAAATGCTAAAATGAATCGCCGCTTGCTTTAAAAATGCTAAATAAAAGGTACGCCTACGCCAAAAATTCAAAATAGGAAATATGAACTGTTTTGATTCTTTTTCCGGCCTGAGGCCGATGTATATACATTTTGTGCATCCTGCGATATCGCAGAAGTCCCTCCGTACAAGGGAGGCTCTGTCAAAAATTTTCGTAAATTTCAGGAGTTAGAAAATTTTTGGGATTTTTGAAAATTTTCATTTGACGACAAATGATTTAAATTTGTTAAGCAAAGAGAATTGAAACTGGATATTGGAATCTAATTCAAATGTGAATGTAAAAGTGAAGTGAAATCGAAGGAACTAAAGAAGTGAAGTTTGCGAATAAACTGTTAATTGAAATTTAAATTAATTAGTAAGTGCAACTAATTAAATATTCAAGTGGAAGCCAAATTGAAATCAAATGGAATTGTAAAGACAAGAGTAAATAGAAATGGATATGAACTTCAATAATGAAGTGAAAATAAGTATGAGCATTATGTAAAATATTTATATTGAACTTAAGGAATATGGTGAGATTCTTAAGTAATTTGGTATTGAGGAAAGTTATTCTAGATGAATAATTGAATAACAATTAAAATTTGAAGTTGTGAAATGAGAAAATTGTGGATAAGTGAATGTAATCAAACTGAATGTGAATAAAAGAGAATTGATATAGTTGATAATCAATTGGGCTAATTACGTAAGGTGTACGTATATTATTTGTTCGCATAGCTATTTGATCCAGATTCGAACACAGAATTTCGAGATAGTTTTATCGATCCGAATTAGGATTTTTCACTCGATTTTCGACGGCGAACCTGGATATGGATTGTTGGTTGATTCTGTAATTCTCTATCGTAGTTATGACTATGCAAGGAGAATGACGGTTTCCGATCAAGAAACCAGATCTGAGTCCGCACTAGGAAGTCGGGTGGACAATACTAGTTCGGAAGCGGAATTGTGTGATCGATTGAGCGATCGAATGTGATGTTGCGTACGGATGATATATGTGCATCGTACGGGCTTAAGTAAAACAAATAGTGGAAATTTGTAAGGGAAAGTATAAAATGACTTTGGAATTGTGGTTGAATATTATTGCTTAGTAGGATATACAGGTGTATAAAAGCAATGGATAAATTGGGATTTTTGATTTTAGAGGATAAAATTTAATGGCCCGACCAAAAGGTATGTATTTAAATTTCTATATGAAATTTGATTGGGTTTTTGATACAGCCACTTGGCTTTTTGTTTTCTTTTTGAGATTGGGAGGCCGTAGAGCCATTTTGTAGTAGTACCGAGCTAGCCGCGCAAAGGAGACGCTGGCAAAATTTTTCGGGAATTTAGAGAGTTAGAAAAATTTTGAGAAATTTTTTTGATAATTTATAATTTGAATTCAAATTTAAATTTGAATGAATAAGTGGGTGGTATGGGTTGAATTTATGAATAAGTTTGGGAAGTTAAAAGATGATTAGTGTATCATTAATAAAAGATTGTTTGGGTATTGTTAAAACTGTTTGAATTTGGGAAATAGTTAACGGGGATTGAATCATTCTTCCTAACTAGTAATTTCGGGGACGAAATTCTTTTAAGGGGGGAGGAATGTGACGACCCGAAATTTTTGAGTATTTGAATTAGGAATATTTAATTAATTTTAAATATTCAAAGGATAATTATTAACTTTAATTTCAAATATCAGTATTTATTGGATAATTAATTGTGAATTTAATTATCGGAATTGGGTAAAATTATTGAATCTGGAGCTTTAAGCCTGTTAAAAATAATTTGAAGACTTATAAAATTTATATTTATAATACTGAAGATATTAGAACTGTTAAAATTGAATTTGAAAGAGTTTTGTTCAGTTTTAAAAATATATCGTTTAAATTGAATTTAAAAATATCCTTCCGGGGCATAGTCTCGGAATCCGACGAAATTAATTCCATTGGGTCCGTAATATTGTTTTATTACCGGATTTCAATTTTCGTAGTAATTGGAGCTGTGGTTTGAGCGTACGATATGTTAACGCGTGTAAAATCTAATTGATAATAACCGATTCGAAGTTAAATTTAATACTCCCACCTGTCCAATACATCTCACATCAGCCACCTTACCTTCTGAACGTGCAGAGATATTTTCCTTGTCTCGTTTTAATCACGTTATCTTATCTTCCTTCTGAAGCCAAGCCGTTCAAATCAATTTCACAACTCAGAGAATAAAATGGCAGAACGAAGCCAACATTTCCTTTTCTTTTAAAATCACGTTCTCCTCTCTCCTTTTCAAATTCCTCCAGTTCGACACTTACAAAATCAATTCGGAGAGAACAAAATCGATTCAATCGAAATCTTGGGGGATCGTTGTTCGATTGATCGAGAAGGGGAAGACGTTCGCCTTCAAACGCGACTGAGCTCGCGCTCGCAAGGATGGCGCTGGTGGCGCTCGCGTACGATTGGGCGACGCGTGAGTGCAGTCGAGGCAGGGAGGACTACTGATGGTCGCGAGCTAGGGCTTCTCGACCACGTGCGCTTGGGATCTTCAGCAAGGAGGGTCGCGATGCTTTTCGCAGTAGCTGGGTGGCGTGGCACTGCGATGGTTACGTACGCGTGAGATTGAGGCTCGGTCGAGGTGCTCGATAGTGGGGTTCTCATTTCAGCAGTGAGGTATAAACAAATTTTAGTTCTGTAACTCTTTGTATACATATGTTAGGAAATGATGACAAAAAAGTATGAGAAGATAAATGACCAGAGAAGTATGAAATGATTCTGTTTATTTAAGTATATATATGTAGTTTCAATGAAATGAAATACATACGCCTCTACACATTTTAACTTACTAGTTTATTTAAAATATGTATTTAGGGAGTTAGTTTGTTAAATTAACTTATATAATTATTTTGGTTACTAAAAGTTGTTTAACGGAAATTTGAGTTAAAATAAAATTATTAGTTTAAAAGTAAATTATTGGTCGAGTTAATTAATGGATTAGTAAATTATTTGTAGATTTTCTCAGATAATAATAATATCATATAAATTGTTTATTCAAGGTCAGAATCATGGAAAATCAAGTCGGTTTGGAATGAATTGCAAATCAGGAGTCAAAGGTGAGTTAATCTCACTCAGTTGAATTTAAATTTAAATGGTTAAATTTAAATAATTGATTGAATGGGTGAATTTATTTGGATGTGCTATATTATATATAGTAGTATATAGCAATATATACATATTGGCATATGTATATATTGGAATTGTTGATATTCCCGCATTGTATAGCGGATGAGACCCTATGCGCCGCATAATAGCGGATGATTTATTTTAAATCCCATATACCGCGATATTCCACCTCGAAGTGGAATTGGTATTGTGCTAACGTCTGTGGATGCAGGGAAACAGGTTGGAGGGATCCAACTGGATTCCTCAAAAAAATTTATTTTATTATTCTGTGATCTGAATATTGATATCCTGTGATGATTTGATATTGGATGTTGTGGTTGATTGAATTCCAATATAATAAATTTTGAAAATCTATGGAATTGAATTTTTGAAGAAAATAAAGAATAATAATTTAAGTAAATTGGAATAAATTTAAAAGTGAATTGAAAATAAGATAAAATAAAGTGAATTGGAATTGTAATAAATATGGGAAAAAGGAATTTAAATTTACGAAGGAGTAATAAAAATTTAAAACTCAAGTGATATGGTTTTTAAAGAAATAAAGAAATTATTTCTAATTAAATGAGTTAATTTAATTAAAAGCGTTAATAAGGAATGTTGGGAATTTAAAATAGGAATTTTCAGATAAAGGGGTTTTAACTAGAAATTAAAATTAAAAACCCGAATAATTGTATTTGAAATAAATAAGGTAAATAAGGGAATTTTATTTCAAGATAAAGCAAATTTGAAATAAAATTGTAGAATTGATCTAAATATTGAAACTGGGAAATTTTAAAGAGAAATGAGATTTTAAGATCTATAAACTGAGTTTATAAAGTGAAGCGGATTTTAATATAAATTCAAGGTCTGAATTTATAAAGGATTGTGAATCTGTTTTAAAAAAAAATAAACAGAGATTTATTTTAAAGGTTGTGAAAGAGAAGTATTTTCTGGATAGCCAAGTACAATTTGTTTTGAAAAGAAATTTCAAATATTTGTTAAAGATTTATTGTTATTTTTAAAAGCCAAGTTTAAAAATCTATTATTTCCAAATGTTAAATTTCTAAAGTAAGTAATTTTCAATCTATTATTGTAGTTAATACAAATGAGATTTGATAATATGTTATAAAAGGAAATTTGTTTATATTCTTTAAAATGGTTTTATTTAAATATCTTTAAATATATATTTTTAACTTAAATATTAAAGAAGTTTAAAAAGGCGTTCTTATAAAGTATTTTTATAATAAAGTATTTTAAAATTATTTTAAAAATCTAAAATGGTTTGTACTTGGCATTCCAGTGAAAATAAATATTTGGGAAATTATTCCGTGAGAGGAATATAGTTTGAAATTGTTTCCAATGGGAATTGAAATGGAAATAATATCTTGTGAAGATATTTTGAGGGATATAAATAATTTGGAGTAATTATTGATTGTTGATGGTTGTTATGGATGTTAATTGATAGTTAAACAACCGACTATCAATATTGGCCAAATGCGCTGATCGTTTCGAAGAGACCGGGATCGGGTTTCCGTATACCGGGATTCTAGGTCTGGAGACTCGAAAACCACTTCGATCCGGTTTGTACGTTTCGTGGGGAAACGAGGGTAATATTGATAAGGGGATAGTGTTATCAGTTCTGTTCGGACCTGGAACGGACTTGTATGGACGAATGCTTTCGGACATCGTCAGGGGACGATGGGCATTCTAAGTGAAACGTTCTGAAGGTAACGTTTAGCCTCAAGCCTCATCAACCGGGAATGACTGAAAATCAGGGGTTATGCAGCAAGGCTTCGTGGGTAGCCCCCACTTGAGAGTAAGGTCATCCCTGTCTAGATGTCCCTTTTATTTCGGCTTAGTGGTGCGGTTGCTGATCACAACCGTGGGGTGATTTTACTTGGAATTATCCAGTAAGGGATGATTCCGGTCTTGTGTTGCAGGGGAGCGGGCGTACTCCTCGGTACTGTGATCTAGGCCACGTACTGTGACAGGTGGTACCCCAGTGCCTAGTCATTCGTTGGAAATCCATTCTCCCTACGTGCCTTGTACGAGTTTTGTTTGTATACCTAGTATGCTGGAATTTAATCATGTAACAATTTCAGCTATTTGAATAAGTATTTGTAAATAGACACTATTATAATATCAGAGGATTTTATAAAAAGGTGTTTTAGCTATCGTAAGGTAAAAACCCGACATGTTTATTTGTGGCGTGGTCTTACGAGATGCTTTTGTTTTTTTCAAAGGATTTTGAAACTTTAATAATCAAATTGAGTGTGATTTTCTCACGCTGGTATTCCAGACTGACTCGGGTGTTGTTTTATATAATGCTCGGGTCAGACCGAGATAAACAGGTTCATGATATGATGCTGTGGAGCTCAGGAGACGAGCTGGATGACGATACGTACTTCCGTACTTGCTATTATTTTTCCGCTGTGTATTCAGTTGTATGTTATGGCTGTTGATGTACTCTGATGTATACTCTGATATATATTGTATAAACAGATATATTTTTTCTGTTTTGAGTAAAGATCTGTTTTGTATATATTATATTTTATTCCGCTGCGATGTGAGATTCTGTTGTTGATTTTCTGTTTCTTCTTCTTCTACCTCTTCTTCTTTAACACAAATGGTTCGATTTTCCGGGTCTGGAAAGTTGGGTCGTTACAGCCACCACAGCGATCATTAGCAGATAACATACAGTTGAAGTCACCTAACACAAACCACGGATGAGTATCCTGCCTCAGATGTGGTAAATAGTTCAGCATAACAAGCTTAGCAGCTGTATGGTTTTCCCCATAAATAGAAGTAAAATAGAAGGAAGTTGAAGTAGGAAGATGTAAGGCATGGAAATGGATGAATTGCTTGTGGGATATTATCGGAGTGAGAGTATAGAAGATAGGATCAGAAAGCACCATGATTCTGCCATATGGAGCCTCATTCAAATTATGATGAACAGTCCATAGAGGATTAATAAGATTGGCAGCTCTGAGGGTACGATCAAGGTTAAGCTTGGTCTCAAGAATACCAAAAATGCCAATTTTATTCTCAGAGATAATGTGTTTAGCTTGCACAAGTTTAATATCCAAATGTGCACCTCTAATATTCCAAAACCCAATATTTTGTAACATGGGAAAAACTTATTGTTGGGGGGTATGCAATCTCATAGACCTCCTCAGGCCTGAATTTGGGGTAGTGTCCTTTTCAGGTAGAGTTTCAACATAATCAATAACTTTTCCTTTGTCAAAGTCAGACAAGATAATTTCCTTTTTTTTCTTGAAACTGCTGAGGCTCTTATGCAAGGGAATTGGAGATGTGGGAATTGGAGATTTGGAAATAGCATGAATAGGGAGATCCGAAATAAACAAATAACCAGGGGAGGGAGAAATATGAGAATAAGGAGGTTTCGATTGTTTGGAAAGGGAAATGGTAACATCTGAAACATGCACAGAGACATTGTGTGCATGTGGCCTTACAGCATGCTCAAGAGGAAAGGATGCAATTTCAATGGTCTTATGATTTGTCTCACTAGGTATCAAATTACCACCCAATAAGTCAGTGCTACCAATTTTTCCAGATTGACTATTAGATTCAGCCAGCAAAACTTCTTTTTGTTTTCCTTTTGCCAAAACATTATGTTTTGAATTTCTTGTCTCAACCAGTTCCTGAACTAGCTTACCATACTTATTAGCTAGTTGATGTTTATCATCTAAATCAACAATGTCACAATGTTCTTCTGAATTCTTCTCAAGGCAAACATCCATACTATCATTAACTTCTAATGCTTTCTTGCTGGTAAGATCAGATAAACCTATTAACTATTCAGAGCTTCTTTTGTCACTTCCTCCTCCATTCTCCATTTCTTCATTTTCCTCATTTACTTCTTGAAGCACTTGAAATTTATTGCCTAGGTTCATCTCCACCACCTCAACAACTTCTCCTTCTTCAACAAAGTCCACCACATTATTTTTTCTATTAAAAGATTCAGATTCTTCTTTTCTTGATTCAATTCCTCTGTCACTCCCAATGTTACCACTCCCAATGTTTTCCTTGGTCTGCAATAAGTCACACTTCCTTTTGCTTCCATGCTCAACTTTCTTCCATGCTCAACACTTCCTTATTGCTTTAGTGTATGTTAAAGGATTGCATTTAATGCTTATAGAAAGCATGATGTAATGCTTAGTAGCATTGCTTGATCCTTCACCAAATAATGATAAATTTTGGTTCATAAGATATTTCTATTAGCATTTTTGCTTCTCCTAAGAGATTAACTAGTTTCATCATTATTTATTTTAGTGCTCTCCACTAGTTCATGAGTTGGTAGGTTGACTTTTACAATTTTAGGAATGGGTGCATTCACCTCTATCGTTTCATCAATATATGGATTAGATGGAGTATATGTGAATCAATTTTCATAGAACACCGCATTTTTTATTCTATTACAGTATTTAACTCAACCAAGTTATTAGGTTCTATGATTAGAAACCTGTAACCCTTGCTATGTTGAGCATATGCTATGAAGATACACTCATTACATTTTTGTCCTAATTTCCTGATTTTAGGTTCAGTTAATAATAAAATTTCCCTACAACCACAAAGTTTATAGTAGTCCAAGTTTGGATTTCTTTATATCAAAATTCACACAAAGTGACTTTGATTTTCTTATGAGGCACTCTATTTGATATATAACATGTTGTTAATAATGTTTTATCCTAAAAACTAGTACGGAGTTCAAAATTACACGATACTACATTAACTATTTCATTGAGTGTCCAATTTATTCTTTTGACTACTCCATTATGTTATGACTTGTATGCAATGGAGCTCTCATGGATTATACCTACAGAATCATAAAAGGTAAGAAAGGGATACTCACCGTGTCAACCAAATCCATGTTTTTAATTTTAGAATCTCTTTCGGTTTCTACTTCATTTTTTTTATAAATCAAAAATGAATTCAGTACTTCATGTTTAGCATGCATAAGATAAACATAATAGTATTTATAGTAATCATCTATAAATGACATATATCACTATAAATTAGTTGTAATAATCTAGTGCTGCTAACATATTTTAATGGAAATGGTTTTTTTATCAAAGTGTGTACTTTATACTGATCATTAAAGTTACTATCATGTAGATGGATCAAGTTTATCAAAATCATATAATGCATGCATCTAGTATTAACATGTCTTAATATACTATTCTATAGAGAGAATGAATCAATGATATAAGAAAAAGCATCAATTTTATTAATATTCAATTTAAACATACCATCACATATGTACCATTTTCTTACAAACACATCACCTTTGATCAACACATACTTATATACTTATATGACTCAATGATTTGTTTGAAACTAGATTTATTTAACAAAATGTTAGACATATTCACTTTCTTAGCCTTCTTATTGTGGAAATTTTTGTTATTTTGACATTTTCTATTTTGATTAAAAGAGTTTATTGAGACTTCATTAGCCTCTTTTTCCTCCATTATGTGGACCATGGAGTATGCTGTTGCTTCAGAGTTTTCCTTTTTGTCTTAGTTGTTCTTCAATTTGCAAATACAGTGCAAGATTGTTCAGACCCATTTCCTCATTGTCTTCAAGGATTTTCCTTTGATCTTTTCAAGAAGGGGTAAGTTTGTCTATTATGGAAGAAACTTTGATTTCTCAGTTCATATTCATATTATGCTAGTTGAACTAGTTTATGATCTGCATAATATCGTTGAATTTCTCTACTACTGACCTAGCTTTAATCATTTTATAATTAAAAACATAGTGGCAAGAAACTTCTTACTGGTTACATTCTCTATTAGATACTTGGCATCCAATGCGTTCCAAACATATTTTGTGTTTAGCATATTGCAATACATATCAAACATCGCATCTAACATAGCATTGTAGAGAAACCTTTTGCATATATAGTCAGCTTGCTCCTATATCATTTAGGCTTTGGTATATGCCATAGTTTTGTCGTTATTCTCTTCTGGTTTTGACGTCCATGGAATGTGTACAACTTTTAGTCTTGCCAATAAGAAATGCATTTTTTCTACCAACGAATGAAACTGACTCCATTAACCTGTCGAGTTTAGTGAAATCTAAAGTGTAATCTTTCAAACTATGCAGTTCCATTATGATAGAATTTCTTCGTAAGATTGTTAAGTGTTATGCTCATGTATGTGGCAACCGTAGACAACGTCTGCACTTTTGATTTTTTTCAATGTTCACTCCAAGGCACACATAATGGTGCTCTCCTTAGGACTAAATTTTCCATCACCGCCATTTGATAAAATGAATGGGTGCGTAGGGCTTAAGCGAACCATGGATCCTTATAGGAGACTAGTATTGCTTGAGCTCCTCTTTTGATAGGCTTATTGGCAGTCTACTTGTTAATAGTGAATTAATTCCTCTTCAACAAGCCATCCTTCTTGATGGTATCTCTGAAACGCCAACCTTTGGGTTGTTCTATACTTAGAATAACAAGTCTAGAACTGGTGCTAGAACCTATAGTAGAATAGATAAAGCATTTTTAAACTCTAATGCTTTTGTCAAATGACATAACCTTTGTGTTGAAAATCTGGTTCCATGGATATCTGATCACTCTCCTCTTGTTATAACCTTTGGTCCACCCATCATCAATCTTCTTTCTTCTTTAAATTCTTTAATGTTTGGGCTAAGATCCTAAATTTCTCACCATTGTTTCCAATGGTTAGCTTACTTCTGTTTGGGTAACACCGTGTATGTTCTTCAACAAAGACTCAAACTGAATAAATCAGCCTTGAAAGTGTGGAGTAAGGATGACTATGGAAAGAGAAAACATTCAAATATCTTTAAAAAAATATACTTAATAATATTCAAAAGCAAGGTACACTTGGTGATAAAAAAAATACTGCATACTATCATCAGTCTCTCAAGAGTATGCACCATCGATCTACTACACACACATTCAAAGATGATGATGGCTTGATTTGTTCTAGACTTCTGCAATTGGTAAAGACTTTGTAGATCACTACAAGGACATCTTTGGTTGTTGCCCTAATATAACCACTGATAATAATATTATTCATGTCATTCCATTCAAAAAGCTTTCTAAAGAGCAATCCAATCTCATCAACTCTGAATTCACTCATGCTACAATGAAGGTTGTTGTTTTCGATTGACAAAAATTCTTCAGGTAGTCCTGATGGTTTTAACTTCAAGTTTTTCATTGCTGCCTAGCACATTTTTAAAAAGAATTCCTCATGGCCATAGACAATTATTTTAAATCGAACAAAATGCTCTCAGCCCTTAATGTTATCACTATTTGCTTATTCCCAAAGTTATTTATCCCGCATGTAATACCCTGAAAATTTAACTGAAAAGTTAATAAAGGAATTGAATTTAAATATAACAAGGGAAAATTGGAATTTTCACAGAATTGGCTACGAAACTTGATTTGTTGCGTTCGTATCGATTTTCAGGATAATTTTCATATATAATGCTTTGAAATTGGAGCTAATATGAGAAAGTTATTAACGTTTTAAATTTTAGAATCAAAAAAATCAAATAAGTAAAATAGGAAATAAATATTTATATATAAGGAAACCCATTGGTCATCACCTAGAGGTCGACCACTCCAATTTAAGCGGTCGACCAGTCATGTGTATCGGGCAAGGGTTTGGGTAGGCCAACGGCCCAGATTTAATTAACAGTCCACATTAGTTTGTGCTGCTATAAATAGAACACTAACCTAAACCATAATTCACTAATCAGAAGCAGTACATCTAGATTCTGCCCAAATCTTTATCACCTCTAAAAGTAATTTCTCAAATTAAAATTTTAAAAGTAAATTGAAGTAGAAATCAAGCAAATGGAAGGAATTAACATCGAGAAGGAAGGACAATTCTATGAAAATCAAACAGGGATAGCTTTTTAGAGATGAGTGGGTACATAGTTAATATGTGGATTCACATATAATTGACCTTTGTTATACCCAAATTGACCCAGAGTTGTTTAATTTGATGAATTAGGAATTTGTAATCATTTGATATTGAACTATAATCCCTTTCTTTCTAGTCCAATTTTAGTGAAAATAGATCTATTGAATAAGTACAGATTTAAATTGATTACATACACTTTTTGTTATGGTAAATAAGAATTGATATAACCTTGTTGACCCTAAACCGAAGTTAAGTTGATTAATTGAATTTGTATATTAGATCAAACATGAAATTATGGGTTATAAATTATAAGATTTATAAAATTAGGGTTTCATTATGATGAAAAACTCTAATTAAAGGTTTACTGTAATCAACAATTGGGAATAGTGACAATTATTGTGTTTAAAACTATACTATAATTAATGTGAAATAATTAAACAAAAATCACCATGACTAGCCGACTGGCTAACTGGAGCCGGTCGACAGCAAGCAGTCGACTGCTCTAGTGACCAGCGGTCGACCAGTTAACGTTTTATGGCCGAGATTAAACCTCGGACTAAGGCTTAAGTTGTTAAATTAATTATATATATATATTATATGTATGGATGTTAGTATTGTAGGGAAGTTAATTTCTTATGTGGGTGACCCTAGGAAGTTATGGGATGGAACAGAAGTGTGTGCTGGCAACACTACCCAGACATTATTTATTAGGCATGATCGACTTTCGACTGGGGTGGTTCTATCACAAATTGCACTCATAGGAGGCTCTACGGTGTACGCGCACACTGACGATGATGCTTTGAGAAGTGTGTCACCCGGCACTAACGGGTGTTCTTTGGTATGCACGACTGCATGGACGTGATACTATGTTGTTGATGCATCCTAGTACGGTGCGATAAGAGGTGTTCCGTTACCATTAAGAGGTAGACACGATGTAGTAAACGTCTTCGGCATGAGTGGGCACTGTAAGTTCCCCCTCAATGTGTAATTAAGATATGTGTAGTTATAATTTGGGAATGTGGTCCCAAGGACTATATTGTAGGGAACCATATGTTGAAGTAGTTCTAGTGGCTATTAGATAATTCGTAGTAGTATTGGGGCTCGATTAGTTGTTCGACCCTAAGGATAAGCCTTCACAAGTGTTAGTGTAGGGGTGTTTAGAACCACACCCTTAGCTTAGCAAGACTTTCCTTAGTAAAAGGTTTACAAACACAAGTATAACACCCTAGGTCACTTAGAGTATTAGTGAAATTAATTGTACGTTATCACCATATGTTAATGATATAACTCATTCACTAGAATTTTGTCCGACCAACTCCTTTCCTGCCTTTTTCCCCTACCATAGGATGACATGGCTGCAGGTGATAGGCTCATGGATTAGTACATAGAGATGCGAGCTTGGCATTGGAGTTGCTTTTTATTTTTCATTACTCTCCATGTAACTATTATTATACTTAGCACTTAAGACTATATGTTGTATTTCTATATACTCTGGATTTTGGCTATGTACTATTTTGAAACTATGTTTTCTAAGATATTTTCTAAGATGGTTATTTTCTTTATTTATATTTTTCTATTTTCCTTTGTGAGATCTGAAATTGTAGAATGTCTTTGATTTTATCCTTTTATCTTTAGTCTATGTAATGTTTAAAAACTCAATAGCTCGTACTTCGTGGCACCGATGCAAGTCTGAAAGTCACTCTAGGCTTTGGATTGATATGTCGAGTGGTGTGGGTTGTCATACCTCAAGCGTTTCTGACTATCGACCGATCTGTTGTTGCACCACTATTTACAAATGTACTTCTAAACTGCTTGGTAGTAGGTTGTAAGAACTCTTGTCAAGACTTGTCTTTAGTAACCAATTAGCTTATGTCTTTGGCAGAAGCATAGTAGACAAAATACACCTTTCTCGTGAGCTTATTCCAGATATGGTAGGAAGAACATCAACCCTAGATGTTGTATGAAAAAGATTTTGACCCATGACATAGCCTACATTCTTGAGTTAATGAACTTTCCTTTTAGGTTTGTCTCTCATCCACATTGTATCTCCACTGCTTCATTTTCTATCAATGTGAATGGTCATATTCATGGTTACTTCAAGGGCAAATAGGGGCTAAAACGCAAATAGGGGCTAAGGCAAGGTGATCAGATTAGCTCTTATTTGTTTAGTCTTGTTATTGAATCTCTTACTGTTATCCTTTTATCTAATAATTCTAGTAAACTTCTTGAGCTGCATCCTAAGTGTAGGAATCCTACAATTACCAATTTATGTTTTGTTGATGATCTTCTAGTCTTCACCAAACTATCACTTGATTCCCTCTACAACTCATCCACTGTTCTTAATAGCTTTTATCATGACAGTGGTCTCAGAGTAAATTACAGCTATTATTCCCAAAATATGCTAGTTATCGTAGGTTGAAGCAAGACATCTCAAGTTGATAATGTGGTTTATGATGTAACAGATCTTAAGGCTATTTTAAAACTAGAAGGGGGTAAATAGTGTTTTATAACTTTTATGATTTTTTTTAACTTAGTATCATGACTTAAATCAAATCATAGATTATTAACATATATTTATACTAATCAAGCAGTCATAGATACAATCATAGATAAATATAAAAGTAATAACAAAAGGAAAAGCAAGAGACATGGCAACAAGAATTTTATACTGGTTTGAATTAACCAATCGTACATCCAGTCCCATATAATACTGTATAGATTTCTTTTCAATCGCCTACTTTAACCAGGTAGCAAGCAAACCATAACACGGTCTTGATTTCAAGACTACGATATATACCCTCCTATCTCACGAGTCCAGGGAAAACTATCTTGATTTACTGGACTACAAGATCACCATCCAGATTTAGATGGGATACTAAGCACATCCACTGGATTTAAACAGGAAATAAACACCCAAATAAAGAAGAGTAGGGTTGTCGATTTCCAAATACAAATAGTTGTACTTGAGATACAAGATATCCTATAGCCTTATTGGCAGCGGTTTAATATTTGAATTTGTAGAGAGGATGCTTGCAAAACATTAGATAATTTATAGAGAATCAATCTAGTAGAGTATGGAATGATTCTACGTATTTTTAAAGAATGTAGTAAGTAGTTTTCAAGAAATACATCAAGAGAGTAAGGAGTAAGAAGAAAGTAAGAAAAATAGGTTAGAAAATTCACTTACACTCCCCTTTATATAGTGAATAAATAGATATATTCATTCGTGAAGAAGTGTATCCAAAAGATACTTCTTTTCAAAATTTAAAAAACAAACCAACGATCACTATGTCGACATATCTAAGAGGGGTATATCAACATGCCCTTGTAAATTTTAAAGAAATGATTTTCTTTTTAAACTTCTATATTTTTTGTAAAATAATTTAAACGTAGTTTTAAAATAATTGAACATATAAAAACTTTTATAAAAATATACTTTTAATTTTAAATAATTTATTTTGATAAAATATCAAAGATCAGAAATTTGAGATAAAGATCAGAATCTGCTAGCATGGATTTTAACAATTTATTCTAACGACTCATACTAAAGTATTAAGCTTTTCGAATTTTTGTCTTTAAACTCATGAGTCTTGATCATCTCTAAATCATGAACTTTAGTCTCTATACTAGTTAGTATTCAAGTTTAATCATTCTGTATCTGTTTAATATTCTGGAATATATACTGTACATCTTAACATAACATTAGCGTCTATATTTGTATGGTTTTTGTCTTCAAAATCAATATCTAAGGTATTAACAATCTCCTCTTTTTGATGAGACAACCATGTAAATATTTCTATATATAAAATATAATATAACTCCCCCTGAGTTACATAACTCCCCATCGGTATATGCTTGTGTTATATTTTATATTTTTCTCCCATTTTATCATCAACTAAAATGGATGAAAAACAAACTCACACTAAATGTGATATATTAGTAAATAATGGAGTCAAAATCAATATTTAAATTCTAAGCAGTTTTTAGAAATTTAAACTATAAACATAATTGTGGTTAAATTATATATACGAGACATATAGTTTTTGAAATACTAGTCATTTCAATATGGTATAGGACATATATTCAAAACATATATTGAGTAATGATTAAATTATAAATCATATACAGGATATTTAAGACATTAAATAAAGAAATAATACAAGACAAAATTTATTAATTATTCCAAAAATCAAACTTTCATATAATCCAAACATATAAGCACACAATCCTAACCAAACCAAGTCATACATTATATATAAACAATCCAAACCTAACTATATTAAGTATTTACAAACCAATTAAATTCAAATATATATGTTTTAAAATATACATTTAAAAATTCTAAACAAATTGGAATACTATATTTTTCTTGGAACTTTAGCATATCCTTAAGATCCAAAGATTAGATTTGTTTTGATGACATCCAAATCTTCTTGTTCCTTGTTTGCTTTGGAGTTTGATCATTTTGGGTTGTTATTATGATCATCTTTGATAAGGGAGGAAATTAACCATCGTAGATCATCAAAATGTTTCTCTTGTTCCTTAATCATTTGCATTTGACTTAATTCCAAATGCCTTTGATTTCTGAGAATCAAACAGAGAGCATTTTTGAAGGACTGAAGTGTTTCTTCTATGTTTTCATGAAGTTTTTGATGTGAAGAACTCACTTTTATGAAAGGAAATGTTTAGAATGAAAAGAGATAAAAAGATGAATCAATGATGAGTTTTTTTGGAAGAAAAGCGGTTACATAGAGATGAAAATACGGATTAAATAACCGATTTAAAGTTGATTACCAATTTTTGAAAATTACAATTTTTCAAAAGTTGCTAGTATGTCGACATATCTATATGGGATATGTCGACATATAAGCTTTAATTTGCACAACTTAATGTTATTGTTCAAATTTTTGTTTATACTTCATACTATCTTATTTTAATGACTTGGAGAGACTAAGATAACATTATTGAACAACAAGAAGTAAATTTAATTAATTAAAATAGAAGTACATGGACGTAATAGAAAGATATATGAAATAAAACTAGAAAAACATACAACTAAGAGATACAAAGGTAGATAAAAGATCTAAAAAGATGATGATGCAGAAGAAGATTTTCCTTCAAGCTTCCTAATGATCTTTCCAAAGTATTTGTCCACTTTGTTTGAGAGGGACGTGAACTTTTTACTTAAGGAACGTTTAAGCTTATTTTAGTTGTTGAGAGCTTTTCTTGGTTCTTGAGAATCTCTTTGTTGTAATTAAATGAAATTTTGCTTGAAATTAAATAATTAAATTTAGCAATGAAAATTTGGTATTAGGTATGCGTCTATTCAAACATAGCAAATGGCAGATTTTCGTTGATAAATATAGAAGTTAGTTTGGTTGTGTAATTTCAATTTCAATTTAAATCAGTTAAAATTAATGTAATTAAAATATTTTTGAAATCTGAATATTTTTACATAATAAAAGTGTAGACTATTTTCTAAGTGGGACGTCATATTTCGTTCCGTCAAATTTGGACTTCTCCAGCCCCGTTATCTTATTTTTCGGCGAATTTGCAGCAATTTGGCAGCGAAATATCAAATTTTGATGAGATGATCATATTGCTGATATCTGTGTACCATTCTGTTCATCTCATCGTGCTGACCTTCGTAGTATATTCATTTGTGTGTTTCGGTGTCCGGTACACGGCGAAATCTACGAAACGATTAACTGCACCGGTACCCATTTTGAGCCTTTTAGCTTTCCTTTGTCCCTTTGTTTGTCCATCAGGTAATGCCAATAGTCACTGGCTATTAATCCAACTTCTAACTATTGTTATTCCACTACTTCAATTTATATTTGTTTTTCGTTTCATTTTCTTTCTCCCCTTTCAGTTCTATGCTTATTAAAAAGAAAATATAATATTAAGTTATTTTTATATTCTTTTATTATAATGGTCCCTGAAGCTTCAAACATTTTTATTCATAGTCGAACTGTGCTCACCTATTTTCCCACCGTTCATCTCCCTTCACCCACGAGTGCTCCAAGCCTCCGCCCGCTTGGCCACCTCAACCCACGTCAGCATCAGCCAAGTTCCGCCCATGCTCCACCGAGATCACCACCGAACCCAGATCTGCCTTACCCCTAGCCGAACATCTTCCTCCCCTCACGTGACCGCCTACCATCAGCTACGCCTTCCCTGACAAAGCTCGCCTCGAACAGCCGAAGACACCTACCTGGCCACCGCCATCAGCCACCTTAAATCGAGATAGCCCGACTGCTCATCATTCCTCCACCACCGAGCCTTCTCCACGTCAAACCCCCCTGATCACTCATCTCCGACCTTCCTCCTTCATCCGCCGACCGCCATCCGGACTCGCAACCGCCAATCCTCTCTCCCTTGCCTCTCCATCGACCAGACCTCGTCCAGATCATGCGGCCACAACCCTGCCTTCTCCAGTTTACTCTCGACCGCAACAGCAAAGCACCACTCCAGCCTCCTTCCTTTTAAAGTATTATATGTATATTATATAAATTATATTATATTACATTACATTACATTATATTATATTATAAGTTTTAGCCTATTGTTTCTATTCTTATATTTGAAGTAAGAAAAGGGTATATAATATGTTATATGCTCATATATCTTTGCTAGTATATATATATATACACATATATATATTGCAGTTACTTTAGTGTATATAAATATATGTATATGTATATGTTTCCAAAAATTATTTTGCATAGCGGCGATCTTGTTTATGTATATGATTATAATAATACAGATTTTAAAGAATAAATGTATATATGTTTATAATGAAGTGTGTATATATATTTTTATTTATTTCAAATCTGGGTTTTCAAATTGAATATTGATTTTAAAATATAATATATACAATTCATATTAAATTATGTGTATGTTGTTTCATCGATATCGGGTACCAACCTTGCTTTGCTTTAGAGTTTGTCGTTTGGATTGGTCGATTGTCGAGTCTGTGATTCAATTCGTAGCCTGTTTGTTTTATCATCTTCATAGCCTCGAAAGGTGAGCAATCACTCATGATTAACATTCTTATATTTAGTAAATTTAATTCACATGAAATGACGATTGAAATATGCTATTAAATTTGAATTATTAAGTTATTTAATTGTTAAATATGATATGCCATTATCTGAAATTGTTTACCTATGACATATGACACATAACTGTTGTATATATATATATATATATATATATATTTAAATTTGTTACTGATGATATATGCATGTTGTTGATATGTTATATTTTTATCGTACTTGTTCTCACTCTGCAAGTTAACTGTTAGTTTAGAATCCCCTATGGGTTGAAATGATAAATACCCGAACGATATTATAGATTAAGGGAAAATCATTATGGGTTGAAATGATAAACCCAAGCGATTTTCATTGATTTTGAATTTTGGGATTGCGGGTTGAAATGTTATATATCTATAATTATCTAATTGTGGATTGAAATAATAAATATCTGTATCACCTGACCATAGGATAGAAAATTATATACGGACACCGTTGGTCCATATTTTGGAAATGATTTCCAAAGTTTGAAAGGAAATATATGGGTTTTAATGAATATTGATTTTTAAAATATAAATTATAAACGCTATTTTTATATATGTATAAATTTAGATTTTTAAATAATATGTTTTGGAAATTTTAATTTATAAGCTAGTTTTGGAAAATATAGATTTTAAGATTTTACTTATAATTTTATTATTTAAAAAAATATAAAATAAGATTTAATATAAAATAAATTTAATATTAAGATTTATTTTAATAAAATTTAATTTAATTAGTATATTATATGTTTAGGCATTTATTTAAATTTATATTAATATTTTAAAAATAAATTTATTTATATAACTTAAATAATAGAGGTCGAGGAGATAAATTAATGTTGACTTGGAATTTAAATTGGGTAATAATTGAATTTAAATAAGAATTGATTTAAACTTATTGATTCTGCGATTTTGAAAGGTATGATTTTATAACTTGATTTGATATAAGTGATTAAATGAATATTTTCAACTTTAAATAGAATTGAAATTGAATATTTAATATTAATTAAATTATAATATGAGATTTTATTTAAATGTCATTAAAGACGATTTAGTGAGTATTCTGAAATTTTAAATAGGATTAAAGTTGAATTTTGAAATATAAATGAAATTTATCAAATTGAGTTATTGTAAATTTTGAATATTGAAATGTATTGAACTGGAGTGGTTTAAACTTGAAATCGACATAAATTGAAATGGTTTATTGAGAATTTGAATTGAATCTTTAACCTTTTAAATTGAAAGTGTTGAACAGGGATTGATTTAAATTGAATTTTTGGAATTTAGGTTGATTTGAATCGATTTGTGGAATTGGATGAAACAAGGCTAATTGGGAAACTATTTCAGTATAATCTTTTTTAAATAAATAAACTATTTTTAACTTACAACTATTCTAATATATAAATTATTTTAATATATATACTATTCTAATTTATAACTATTTTCATATATAAATTATTTTAATATATAAACTATTTTAGTTTATAAATATTTTAATATATATACTATTTTCAATATCTAAACTGTTTATGTTGGAACTGTTATGATTAAGAAAGAGCTATGATTTCAAAAGTGTTATGATTTCAAAAGTGTTATGATTTCGAAAGTGTTATGATTTTGAAAGTGCTATGATTCTGGAAATGCATATTATTTAAAGTGAATAATGATATCGAATTGATATGGTTTTGAAATGAATATGATATTTTGATATGATGCATGAACTATTTGAAATGAAATGAA
The DNA here is from genome assembly GCA_030737815.1 of Allium fistulosum. NCBI lineage: Eukaryota > Viridiplantae > Streptophyta > Magnoliopsida > Asparagales > Amaryllidaceae > Allium > Allium fistulosum. Next base: position 247,508,606 of record CM060902.1, read on the forward strand.
CACGGTGTGAAATAAGCGCTTGGTTGTTAAAGAGACCGGGATTGGATATTGTCATACTCTCTACCAATACCGAAAACCACTTTAACAACTGTGTACGTGGTGGAGATTCCAGAAATGAAGTAGAATGGTTTGGTGACGATTCTATATGAGGTATTTACATAGCCCTTACTCCCGTGAGTCAGTTTAGATGTGACTAAAACAGGAGCCATGCCAGGCCAAGTGAGGTCATTCCTCTTATCGGACACATTTCTTCGATACCATTCTATTACTTTGTGATTTGATTGGGTGCACCTTTGATTTGGGAGTGTGTCTCAAGGTGGGCAGTAGTAGCTGCTATGCGTTACCACCAGACCGGATCCACAAATGGTATATCTACCCTGGCATTGCCTCGCGTGCCGTGTTCACATGCCCGATTGCGCCTTCTATGAGTTTGGTTTGCACCATACATATGGAGTGCCCTCTGATAGCCCTCCAGTTTACGGAGGAATTACGGTACTGTATAGACTACGGGAATATATAAAAATGTGTTAAGGGGGATATGGGTAATGCCTTAATTCTATTTTAATGGTTTACTTTACTTTAGACATTATTATATGTAGCGTATTGTACTATGTATGTAGATAGTTTAACGGATCCTTAAAGGATGGGAATCCCAAACATCCTATAAGTTATTTTGTATTTCAATTGACATTTCACTTGAGTAGAATTTAATGATATAAGAATGTTAATCCTGACTCGAGTGTTTTGTGTTTTGCTTTATGCTTGGGTCAGACTGAGTGTCACAGCATTTGAGACTCACCTTTAGAGTTTGGAGCTTTGCTTGAAGATCTATTTTTGTCTATCCATCTTTCCAGTTATTTCAGTTTATTCCAGTCATTTATGTTTAGACTTGTCAGTTGCTTATGTATTAGAGATTAATTTGTAGTTGAGATTCTGTTGTATTTTGTTTCCAACTCTGATGTTTATATGGTAGCTTCATGAACTACCATTTATCTATTCTGCTGCTTATTGTTACATTACTCTGTGTCTGTGATACTATGATTGATTTATTTACTATATATGCTGAGTTTTGCCAAATATAAATTAACAATCTGTTGTTTTGAGCAATTCAAGTCTGACATGAGTGGATGATTGTCGATTTGAACGGTTAAAAATACCAGGTCGTTACAAGTGGTATCAGAGCTCTGGTTTAGGCAAACTTAGCATATGGAGTAAAATTAATTACAGAATCATCTTTATTCGAGCTTGAAATTCCTTCGTTAGGGTCCTTCTAGATTAGGATTTCTTCGAATTTTGGAACTTTCCTCTGTATTCTGAAATCCATTCTTGTCTTGTCCTGTTCATGTTCTTTTGATACTGGAGCATCCCATAGCTTCAACCTCAATTGGCAACTTCATCCTTGTGTGACTCATTCCATCGGCGGCCCCCCAACCTTAGTATGATTTGTAAAGGGGTTGAAACTCCTTTACAACAGGCGTCGATTCATCGGAGATTTCTATGTGCTCGGTTTTGATGCTGTTATCTCTTGCGAAACCCGAATCATTTCTCTAGTAGACGACTCAGGCAATTCTTTCATGATTCAATGTCGATTGCCTCTGGATTTTTCAGGTAGTCTTATCTTTTCGCTCGATGTTCAGCCTAGTGATCTTGACTCCACCCCGATTGTAAGAGATTATCCTGATGTTTTGGTGAAGTCACATCTCTCCCATTTAAGCGGGTAATTGAAATTCCATATCAACCTTATTCCTGGAGTTCTACCTGTTGAATGGTTACTATGAATAGTTAGTCATCCCCTTTGGATTAACCAGTATTCCGCAATGTTCTCAACAAGTTTGTTCCCACTTTCGTTGATGATATTCTCGTCTTTCCTAAGTCTCAATTGATCTAGTTAAGGTCTCCACGGTTGATATAATCTATCCATCTTTTCTCTTTTGTAATTTAATTATCTTATCTTCCTTTCGAGCCTATCTTCTTAGTTATAATTCTCTTTGATTAATTTTCCTCTAATTTGAATCTCTATTCTTGTTTTAAAACCCATTCTTGAATCATCCTGTGAGGGAGTGTATTTGTAATTAATACAAAAAAATGTTTTATATTGTGTTGTTTGAGTTGTTAAGTTTGATTTGGGGTTCGATCGATTCGTCTGGCCAAAGCTATCGATAGGAATTCGAAAACACTTGAACGGAACAAACTGACACAATATTATTTTCAAAATTGGTAAATGAAATAATCTTGTATGCTTATATTTTATATATAAGTATAATTTTCTGAAATTGGATAGTTAAATGATTGGTTATGGGAAATGATAATACTAGATTATCATTTATTGATCTGCAAATAAAATGAATTAAAATTAAGAATTTGAGAATTTAATTTCCAGTGTTTTTCTTTTGGTTTAAAAGTTTTGGAAAAATATATATTATTTGAAAGTATTTTCAAATGGAAATTGTTTTCGAAGGATTTTAAAAGAAGTAAATCAGTACTCTCCTCTTTTGTCGTTGGAAAATGATTTCGGTGATGATTGGAGCATCACCGACATTCATTTTCGAGTCTCAAGGTGGAGAGACCACTTAGTAGCTTTTCTACACTTTTGTTTTGAAAAATAGAGTTGATTTTAATTTCTTGAGTATGATTGGATGTATGATATATATATATATATATGTATATATATTTATTTATTTCAAAATAGTTTGAAGTGAAGCCGAAAATTCAATTCTTAAATTCTATGTTAAGTAATGGTTTTCAACTATTGAAATGAAGCGAAATTTTGAATAATTGGAATGTTTAAAATATGAAATAAAATTGTAACAACTTGAAACAATTGAAATAGAATAAAACTAATTTGTATAATACTCAATTGCATTCGAAATATATAACTTACCTGGAGAAGTTAAAATGTAATGTGAATTTGTAATTGAAGGTTACACAAGAGAAATATAAGTAATAGGATGTTCAAAATGAATTTTGTTGAGAAATTTTATAATAAAAAAACTTAGTTGTTATAATAAATGTTTAATATAAGTTATAAGAAATGTAAGTGAAATAAATTGAATATTAAATAGAGAATGCTATTTAAGAAATAAATTTGGACTTAAGGATAATTGAAATTGAATTTATAGGTGGAATTAAAGTGAAGTCAGATGGATAAATAAATGAGTTAAAATAAATAAATTTTGCCTTGAAAAGAAAATTTTGCAAAAATGTTAATAAACTGAAATCAAATCAATAGATTTAAATACATTGAATTGGAATCAACTACTGTGAATACAATGAATATTTATTGATTAAATAAAATGGATTGAAACCAAATTAGTTGAATATAAATCAATTTAAAAACTAATGAAATTGATATGGATTTGAATTAATTATTGTATTTTGCATTTCAATCTACCTTTTCTTTTGGTTGCTTCTATTCTCCTACCTCGTTCCTTTTCGGGGACGAAAAGGTTTGAGTGGGGGGGAGTGTAACGACCCATAAATTTTAACAGTTTTTATAACATAATTAACTAAAATTTTGCTTGAAATTAAATAAATAAATTTAGCAATGAAAATTTGGTATTAGGTATGCATCTATTCAACCATAGCAAATGGCAGATTTTCGTTGATAAATATAGAAGTTAGTTTGGTTGTGTAATTTCAATTTCAATTTAAATCAGTTAAAATTGATGTAATTAAAATATTTTTGAAATCTGAATATTTTTACATAATAAAAGTGTAGACTATTTTCTGAGTGAGACGTCATATTTCGTTTCGTCAAATTTGGAATTCTCTAGCCCCGTTATCTTATTTAAAAGTATTTATGATTTCGAAAGTGTTATGATTTCGAAAGTTTTATAATTTTGAAAGTGCTAGGATTTTGGAAATGCATATTATTTAAAGTGAATAATGATATCGAATTGATATGGTTTTGAAATGAATATGATATTTTGATATGAAGTATGAACTATTTGAAATGAAATGACCACGGTGTGAAATAAGCACTTGTTTGTTAAAGAGACTGGGATCGGATATTGTCATACTCTTTGCCAATATTGAAACCACTTTAACAACTGTGTACGTGGTGGAGATTCCAGAAATTATGTAGGATGGTTTTGTGACGATTCTGTATGAGGTATATACGTAGCCTTGACTCCCGTGAGTCAGCTTAGATGTGACTAAAACAGGAGCCATGCCGGGCCAAGTGAGGTCATTCCTCCTATCGAAAACATTTCTTCGATACCATTCTATTACTTTGTGATTTGATTGGATGCACCTTTGATTTGGGATTGTGTCTCGTGATGGGCGGTAATATCTGCTATGCTTTACCACCAGACCGGATCCGCAAATGGTATATCTACCCTGGCATTGCCTCGCGTGCCGTGTTCACATGCCCTATCGCGCCTTCTACGAGTTTGGTTTGTACCGTACCTATGGAGTGCCCTCTGATAGCCCTCCAGTTTACGGAGGAATTACGGTACCGTATAGACTATGAAAATATAAAAATTTGTATTAAGGGGGATATGGGTAACGCCTTAACGCTATTTTAATAGTTTACTTTACTTTAGACATTATTATGTGTAGCGTATTGTACTATGTATGTAGATAGTTTAACGGATCCGTAAAGGATGGGAATCCCAAACATCCTTTAAGTTATTTTGTATTTCAGTTGACATTTCACTTGAGTAGAATTTAATGATATAAGAATGTTAATCCTGACTCGAGTGTTTTTTGTTTTCCTTTATGCTCGGGTCAGACTGAGTGTCACAGCATTTGAGACCCACCTTTGGAGTTTAGAGCTTTGCTTGAAGATCCATCTTTATCTATCCAGCTTTCCAGTTATTTCATTTTATTCCGGTCATTTATATTCAGACTTGTCAGTTGCTTATGTATTAGAGATTAATTTGTATTTGAGATTCTGTTGTATTTTGTTTCCAACTCTGATGTTTATATACAGCTTCATTAACTACCATTTACCTATTCCACAGCATATTGTTACATTACTGTAACAACCCGGTATTTCGTGTTATTCGCATCCGCACATGTCAGACTTGAATTGCTTAAAATATCATATTGTTAATTTATATTTGGCAAAACTCAGCATATATAGTAAATAAATCAATCACACGGTCACAGACACAGAGTAATATAACAATAAATAGCGGAATAGATAAATAGTAGTTCATGAAGTTACTATATAAACAACAGAGTTTGAAATAAAATACAACAGAATATCTCAAATACAATGGAGTCTCGAATACAAACTGATGACAAGTCTGAACAAATCAACTGGATAGCTGAAAGCCGAATAGATATAGATGGATCTCCAAGCGAAGCTCCAAACTCCAACGGTGAGTCTCAAATGCTATGACACTCAGTCTGACCCGAGCGTAAAGCAAAACACAAAACACTCGAGTTAGGATTAGCATTCTTATATCAATAAATCCAACTCAAGTGAAATATCAACTGAAATACAAGTAACTTAAAGGACGCTTGGGATTTCCATCCTCTAAGGATCCGTGGAACTATCTAATATGTAGTAATATACGCTATTATAATATGTCTATAGTAAAGTAAAAGTATTAAAATAGCATTAAGGCGTTACCCATATCCCCCTTAACACATTTTATATATTCCCATAGTCTATACAGTACCGTAACTCCCTCCGTAAACTGGAGGGCTATTAGAGGGCACTCCATAGGTATGGTACAAAACAAACTCGTAGAAGGCGCGATAGGGCATGCGACAAGGCACTCGAGGCAATGCCAAAGCAGATATACCGTTTGCTGATCTGGACTGGTGGTAACGTATAGCAACTACTACCGCCCACCTCGTGACACACTCCCAAATCAAAGGGTGCACCCAATCAAATCACAAAAGCAAAAGAATGGTATCGAAGAAATGTGTTCGATTGGAGGAATGACCTCACATGGCCCGGCATAGCTCCTATTTTAGCCGCATCAAGCTGACTCACGGGAGTTAGGGTCACGTAAATACCATATAGAATCGTCACCAAACCATCCTACTTCATTCTGTAATCTCCACCACGTACACAGTTGTTAAAGTGGTTTTCGGTACTGGCAGAGAGTATGACAATATCTGATCCCGATCTCTTTAACAACCAAACGTTATTATAACACCGTGGTCATTTCATTTCAAATAGTTTATGATTCATATCAAAATATCATATCATTTCAAACTATATCAATTTGGTATCATTATACACTTTAAATCATATTCATTTCCAAAATCGTAACACTTTTGAAATCATAACATTTGGAAATCATAACACTTTGGAAATCATAGCACTTTGAAATCATATTACTCCCATTTAACAATTTAGATAATAAAATAGTATATATAATAAAATAGTTTATATAATAAAATAGTTTATAAAATAAAATAGTTTATATAATAAATAATTAGTATATTAAAATAGTTTTATATTAATAATAGTTTATATTGAAAATAATTCATAAAGTAAAATATTTTTATATATTAAAATACTTTATATAAAATAAAAATAGTTTCCTCAAATTTCACAAATTGATTCAGATCAACTCGAATTCCAAAATTTAATTAAATTTAATCTAAATTCGCAAATTTCAATTTAGTTCAAAACCATTTATTTATATCGATTTCAAATACATATATAAACTACAATTTAAACCATTTCAATTTCAATCGATTTCAAAGCTTAAATTCATTTATATTTCAAACTCAACTATACCCTTTATTTAATATTGAAAATTCACTTAGTCAATCCAATATCATTTAGATAAAACCTTAAATTACAATTTATATAAACTAAATATTCCCTTCAATTTATTTACTTTAAATCAAAATCAAGTTATAAATCATATCTTTAAAATCTCAAATTTAATAAGTTTCAAATCTGTTTTATTTAGTAAAATTCAAATAAATTTCAAACTAATTTCTATTTCTCTTTCCAACTTAATTTATTAAAATTATTAAAAACTCTATATTAAAAATATAATATCGTAATATCAGTATTTATTAAAACCACATATATTTATTTTCAAAACCTTGGAAATCATTTTCAATATATATATATAGACCAACAGTGTCTGTATAAAATTTTCTATCTTATGGTCAAGTGATACAGATATTTATCATTTCAATCCGCAATATAAATATCGGGTATATATCTTTTCAACCCGCAATCCCAAATTCAATTCAATGAAAATCTCTTGGGTTTATCATTTCAACCCATAACGATTTGCTCCTATTCTACAATATCGTTCGGGTATGTATGATTTCAACCCATAGGGAATTCTATACTAACAGGGAACTTGCAGAGTGAGAACGGTTATGAAATTAATATAACATATCAACAACAGAGATTTATCATCAATAACAAATTAAATAAAATATAAACAATAGGATATGGTGTCATATCCCCAGGTGAATAATTTCAGATAATAGCATATCATATATAGCAATTATAAAATTAACAGTTCAGTTTAGCAGCATATTCCAATTGTCGTTTCAATTGAAATCAAATTTAATAAATATAAGAACGTTAATCGTGAGTGATTGCTCACCTTTCAAGGCTAGAAGAATTTGATAATGAAATGAGCTATAAATCCAAGCACGAATTTCAAAGCAAAGCACGATGGACACGGAATCAACGACTAAATTAAAGCTGAGGTGGTAATTATGAAATGATGAAAAAAAATAAAGTCAACTTGATATAAATTGAAACAAAATATATATTATATGACATTTCTTCTAAAAATCAATATTATATTTATATAAAATAATGTATTTTCTCAAATCATTACATCATAAATGCATATTAGACTTTGAAACAGGACTCTCCTATTATCTCTGTAAATCAAAACACATAAATAAAACACATAAAAATCAATATTCAATGAACCCATATATTACCCTTTCCAAAAATCATATATACTTTCGTGTATATATGCTACTTTTCCTCTTCTTCATAGCAAAAGCAAGATATAAACAAGGGAACATATAAATATATAAAACGAGAAACCCATAATAAAACACTATATATATATATGTATATGTATATGTATATAACGTATAGTATATATACTACACATAAGATATATTATACGTATACTAATATATATACCTCAAAAGTGGAAGACCTATATACTTTAAAATTAAAAAATATATTTTTTAAGTCTATACAGACTCATCTATCTTATATATCAAAATCACAGTACCTACCTATTGTACAAAAAAACATATATACCATAATATATTATATGCTTATAACAAACTGAGCACATCAAAATACACATAGACTGCACATATACATACTCCCAACATATAGTATAACAGATTATAATATATATATATAACTTATAAAATTTGTATATAAAATCAAACAGATAAAAATATATAAACTTACATATATAATATACGGTTATACCATATACATACCAACTTTATAAACATAGAAAATTTTCCATATAACAAATCTTATATAAGCTAACCTATAAAAAAATACAAACCTCATATAACTTTTCATGTAACAGGTCATGTAGTTTATATATAACCAATATATAACACATACTATAACGAAAGTACGCAAATTTAAAATATATATATATATATATATATGAATCATACAGTAAACAACTTATATGTAAAATAGGTTTATAACAAATATATCTAATTATCAATCAGGCTGCACGCCAAGCATGGAAGGAAGTGGACAGGTGGTTTCAGGCAATAGGTATACGAGCGTTTCATATATATAATTTTTCTTCGCAAGAATGGCCATGTGGATGGGCTACGGAAAAGAAGAAAGGAAGAGGTCGGCCGTGTTCTCAAGGGGTTGGCGATGTGGTCGAAGATCGGAGAGTAGAGGGCATAGATTTAGTGGCGGCAGTGGGCATACATGGGAGGATGGTCGACAAGGCTCTCTCGGCTGTTTGCTGGTTGAAGGGTACTGGGAGATGGGTTCGGCCAAAGTTTTGAGGCGATGGAAGGCGGATGGTAGGGGAGGTGAGTTTTTGGAAGAGGAATTAGAGAGAGAGGGAAGAGGGGGAGGACGAGAAAGTGGTGGGAGAGGCTGATGGTTCAGGAAGAAGATGAATGTAAGGTCTTTGCAATTTAAAAGAAAAAAAAATAAACAAGTTATAAAGGCAAATTAGAATGAACCGTTGTATTATTTCCAAAACAAATGAACAGTGGACGAATACATATAGGATAAAAGAAATGGCAACGGTCACCCATCTTTTCAGCTGAATATTTAAAGCAATTTATTGCTTGTTTGGGTTGCACGTTTCAAATTTTGAAACGCAAAAGAAAACAAAAGGTCACGGATCCGGTACCAATACAGTTACCGGTTTCGCGGATTTCGCTGTGTATCGGACTTCAAAACACAGAATTGAATATACCACAGAGATCAGCACGACAAGACGATCAAAACAGTATACAGATATCAGTGATAGAATCATCCGATCAAAAGTCGATATTCGGTACCGAAAATGCTGCTAAAACGCCGAAAATAAGATAAACGGAGCAATAGCAGTCCAAATTTGGAGAAACAAAATACGACGTCTCACTCAGAAGATGATTTCTAAATTTATTTTATAAAAATATTCAGGTTTGGAAAACATTTTATTATCATCAAATATTAACTGATTTAAATTTAAATAAAAATTACACAACAAAATAAACTTCAGTATTATCTGATGATAATTTACAATATGCTATGTTTATAAAGACGTCTTCCAAATATTAAATTTTTATTTCCAAATTCAATTATTTAAAATTTCACAAAATTTTAGTTAATTACGTTATTAAAACCATTAAAATTTACGTGTCGTTACACTCTCCACCACTCGAAACTTTTCATCCCCGAAAAGGAAGGAGGTAGGAGAATAGAAACAGCCAGAAAGAAAATGGATTGAAATACCAATAAAACAATAAATTTTAAAACCATATAGATTTCAATTATTTTAAAAATATTGGTTTATATTCAATTAATTGATTCCAATTCATTTTATTTAATCAATCAAATATATTGTGTACACATTTGATTGGTTTCATTTCCATCTATTTTTATTCAATGGATTTGTTTCCCATTTATTAACATTTATTACAAAATTTTCACAACAAAATTTGCTTTATTTTACTCCTCTATTAAATCTATTTGATCAACCATAATTAATTCCACCTCAACATTCAACTTCAACTATTCAAATACCATACATATTTCAATTTAGATAAATTAATATTCAACAATTTGGTTTGATCCATTTTATTCAACAAATAAATAGTCATTCAATTGATTTTCTTTCATTTTATCAATATTTCTTTCAAACAAAATCATTTTTAAATTAACTCATTTATTTTATCTATTTATCTTCAGCTAAGTTGATTCCACAAAATTCAAGTTCACTATTCTCAAGTTCATAATTATCTGCTTAAATAGTCTTCACTTTTATTAATTTAATTTATTTCACTTAACATATTTTGCAACATATATTAGGTGTATACATTTTATAACCATATATTATTCAACAGATAAATTCTCTTTTTATTTTCCAATTCCTTATTCAATTTATTATCTATAAATTCTCTTAACAAAATATCATTTTTGATATCCTATTACTTATATCATAGTGTATACTATCCAATTACATTCCAATTACATTTTAAACTTTCTAGGTAAGTTATATTAATGTTTCTGGGTGCAATTAAACACTATACAAATTTTCTTTTATTTACAACATTTATATTAAGCCAGATTTTAGTTTGAACAATTTATTACTTATGTTTTTCTTATACAACCCTTTATTATACCCCTAACATGTTAACTCTTTGAATATTTTAGGCAAGTTATATATGTTAGGATGCAATTTAGTGTTATACAAACAAGTTTTATTCATAATCCAACTATTTCAAGTTGGTTTAATTTCATTTATCATTTCAAATATTCCAATTATTCAAAAATTTCATTTTATTTCAATAATTGAAACCATTCTTAATATAAATCTTAAGATTCAAATTTTTGCTTTAAAATATTTTGAAATAATTATATACATATATAATTTATAAATCAATTTATACACAAGAAATTCAAACAAAATTCATTGTCCAAAACAAAGTGTAGCAAAGCTGCTACGTGGTCTCTCCACTTTGAGACTCGAAAATGAATGTCGATGATGCTACAGTCATCACCAAAATTATTTTCCAACGACAAACGAGGAGAGTACCGATTTAATTCTTTTAAAATTATTCTTTTGAAACAATTTCCATTCGAAAATACTTTTAAATAAGGTATCCTAACATTTTAAAAGCCAAATTTTCAAAAATAGTGGAAATTGAATTCTCAAATTCTTAATCTAAATTCCAAATCAATTTATAAACCATGTTTTAAAATTCCTTTTAGTCAGTGGTTTACAAAACCATTAATGAAAATCAAATATTATCATTTTAACAACCAATTCAGTTAACTATTAAATTTTATAAACTTTATACTTATATATATAGTATAATCATACAAATTTATTATTTCAATTACCAAATTTGAAAACAATATTGTGTCAGCTTGCTCTGTTCAAGTGTTTTAGAATTCCTATCGATAGCGTTGATCAGACGAATCGATTGAAAACCCAAATCAACATTAACAACTCAAACAACACAATATATAAAACATTTTTATTTAAATTACAAATACACTCCCTCACACGATGATTCAAAGATGGATTCTAGAACAAGGATAGAGGTTCAAATTCAAGAGGACCGTAATCAAAAGAATTCTAATCTAGAAGATAAGCTTGAAATGAAGATAAGACGATTAAATAATAAAAAGAAAAGATGGATAGACTTATATAAATCGCGGGTGACTTTAACTGGGTCAACCGTGACTTCAAGAAGAAGATCGATGTAGAATTCTTAGGCAAATCAACATCCGATCAAAAGAGATAGAATTCTGGCATAGCAAGAGATATCAGCATTTAAACCGAGGATATAGAAATCTTCGGTGAATCAATGACCGTTGTAAAGGAGTTTCACCCCTTTACAAATCATTCAGTGGAGCTATGGGATGCTCCGAAATAAAGGAAACACGATTAGGGAGAAACAAGGATGGATTTCAGAACAAAGGGGAGGCTTCCAGAATTCGAAAGAAATCCGAATCAAGGAGGAAGAAATTCAAGCTCGTACGAAGGTGATTCTGCAATTAAATTTACTCTACATGCTAAGTTTTGCCTAAACAAGAGCTCTGATACCACTTGTAACGACCCGGTATTTCGTGCCATTCGCATCCGCACATGTCAGACTTGAATTGCTCAAAATATCAGATTGTTAATTTATATTTGGCAATACTCGGCATATACAGTAAACAAATCAATCACACGGTCACAGACATAGAGTAATATAACAATAAACAGCGGAATAGGTAAATAGTAGTTCATGAAGCTACTATATAAACAACAGAGTTTGAAATAAAATACAACAGAATATCTCAAATACAATGGAGTCTCGAATACAAACTGATGACAAGTCTGAACAAATCAACTGGATAGCTGAAAGCCAAATAGATATAGATGGATCTCCAAGCGAAGCTCCAAACTCCAAAGGTGAGTCTCAAATGCTGTGACACTTAGTCTGACCCGAGCGTAAAGCAAAACACAAAACACTTGAGTCAGGATTAGCATTCTTATATCAATAAATCCAACTCAAGTGAAATATCAACTGAAATACAAGTAACTTAAAGGATGCTTGGGATTTCCATCCTCTAAGGATCCGTGGAACTATCTAATTTGTAGTAATATACGCAATTATAATATGTCTATAGTAAAGTAAAAGTATTAAAATAGCGTTAAGGCATTACCCATATCCCGCTTAACATATTTTATATATTCTCATAGTCTATACAGTATTGTAACTCCCCCCCCGTAAACTGGAGGGCTAGCAGAGGGCACTCCATAGGTATGATACAAAAAAAACTCGTAGAAGGCGCAATAGGGCATGCGACAAGGCACTCGAGGCAATGTTAGGGTAGATATACCGTTTGTGGATCCGGACTGGTGGTAACGCATAGCAGCTACTACCGCCCACCTCGTGACACACTCCCAAATCAAAGGGTGCACCCAATCAAATCACAGAAGCAATAGAATGGTATCGAAGAAATGTGTCCGATCGGAGGAATGACCTCACTTGGCCCGGCATGGCTCCTGTTTTAGCCGCATCAAGCTGACTCATGGGAGTCAGGGTCACGTAAATACCATACAGAATCATCACCAAACCATCCTACTTCATTTTGGAATCTCCACCACATACATAGTTGTTAAAGTGGTTTTCGGTATTGGCAGAGAGTAGAGAATATCCGATCCCGGTCTCTTTAACAACCAAACATTATTATAACACCATGGTCATTTCATTTCAAATAGTTCATGATTCATATCAAAATATCATATCATTTCAAACCATATCAATTTGGTATCATTATACACTTTAAATCATATTCATTTCCAAAATCGTAACACTTTTGAAATCATAACAGTTGGAAATCATAACACTTTGGAAATCATAGCACTTTGAAATCATATTACTCCCACTTAATAGTTAAGATAATAAAATAGTATATATAAAAAAATAGTTTAAATAAAAAAATAGTTTATAAAATAAAATAGTTTATAAAATAAATAATTAGTATATTAAAATAGTTTTTTATTAAAAATAGTTTATATTGAAAATAATTCATAAAGTAAAATATTTTTATATATTAAAATACTTTATATAAAATAAAAATAGTTTCCTCAAATTTCACAAATCGATTCAGATCAACTCGAATTCCAAAATTCAATTAAATTTAATCTCAATTCGCAAATTTCAATTTAGTTCAAAACCATTTATTTATATCGATTTCAAATACATATATAAACTACAATTTAAACCATTTCAATTTCAATCAATTTCAAAGCTTAAATTCATTTATATTTCAAACTCAACTTTACCCTTTATTTAATATTGAAAATTCACTTAGTCAACCCAATATCATTTAGATAAAACCTTAAATTACAATTTATATAAACTAAATATTCCCTTCCAATTATTTACTTTAAATCAAAATCAAGTTATAAATCATATCTTTAAAATCTCAAATTTAATAAGTTTCAAATCTGTTTTATTTTAGTAAAATTCAAATAAATTTCAAACTAATTTCTATTTCTCTTTCCAACTTAATTTATTAAAATTATTAAAAAATCTATATTAAAAATATAATATCGTAATATCAATATTTATTAAAATCACATATATTTCTTTTCAAAACCTTGGAAATCATTTTCAAAAAATATATATATATAGACCAACGGTGTCTGTATAAAATTTTCTATCCTATGGTCAAGTGATACAGATATTTATCATTTCAATCCGCAATTTAAATATCTACGGGTATATATCTTTTCAACCCGCAATCCCGAATTCAATTCAATGAAAATCATTATGGGTTGAATGAAAATCGCTTAGGTTTATCATTTCAACCCATAACGATTTTCTCCTATTCTACAATATCGTTCGGGTATGTATCATTTCAACCCATAGAGAATTCTATACTAATAGGGAACTTGTAGAGTGAGAACGGTTATGAAATTAATATAACATATCAACAACAGATATATATCATCAATAACAAATTAAATAAAATATAAACAATATGATATGGTGTCATATCCCAAAGTTGAACAATTTCAGATAATAGCATATCATATATAGCAATTATAAAATTAACAGTTCAGTTTAGCAGCATATTTCAATTGTTATTTCATTTGAAATCAAATTTAATAAATATAAGAACGTTAATCGTGAGTGATTGCTCACTTTTCGAGGCTAGAGGAATTTGATAATGAAATGAGCTATGAATCCAAGCACAAATTTCAAAGCAAAGCACGATGGACATGGAATCAACGATTAAAGAAAAGCTGAACTGGTAATTATGAATTGATGAAAAATATAATAAAGTCAACTTGATATAAATTGAAACAAAATATATATTATATGACATTTTCTTCTAAAAATCAATATTAAATTTATATAAAATAATATATTTTCTCAAATCATTACATCATAAATGCATATTAGACTTTGAAACAGGACTCTCCTATTATCTCTGTAAATCAAAACACATAAATAAAACACTTAAAAATCAATATTCAATGAACCTATATATTACCCTTTCCAAAACTCATATATACTTTCGTGTATATATGCTACTTTTCCTCTTCTTCACGGCAAAAGCAAGATATAAACAAGGGAACATATAAATATATAAAACGAGAAACCCAAAATAAAACACTATATATATATATATGTATATAACATATAGTACATATACTACACATAAGATAAATTATACGTATACTAATATATACACCTCAAAAGTGGAAGACTAGTATACTTTAAAATTAAAATATATATATTTTAAGTCTATACAGACTCATCTATCTTATATATCAAAATCACAGTACCTAACTATTGTACCAAAAAAAACATATATATCATAATATATTACATGCCTATAACAAACTGAGCACATCAAAATACACATAGACTACACATATACATACTCCCAACATATAATATAACAGATTATAATATATATATATACAACTTATAAATTTTGTATATAAAATCAAATACATAAAAATACATAAACTTACATATATAATATACGATTATACCATATACATACCAACTTTATAAACTTAGAAAACTTTCCATATAACAGATCTTATATAAGTTAACCTATAAAAAAATTTATACAAACCTCATATAACTTTTCATATAACAGGTCATATAGTTTATATATAACCAATATATAACACATGCTATAACCAAAGTACGCAAATTAAAATATATATATATATATATATAATCACACAGTAAACAACTTATATGTAAAATAGGTTTATAACAAATATATCTAATTATCAATTAGGCTGCACGCCAAGCATGGAAGGAAGTGGACAGGTGGTTTCAGGCAATAGGTATACAAACGTTTCATGTATATAATTTTTCTTTGCAAGAATGGCCACGTGGATGGGCTACGGAAAAGAAGAAAGGAAGAGGTTGGCTGTGTTCTCAAGGGGTTGGCGATGTGGTCGAAGATCGGAGAGTGGAGGGCATAGATTTAGTGGCGGTAGTGGGCATTCATGGGAGGATGGTCGGCAAGGCTCTTTCGGCTGTTTGCTGGTTGAAGAGTACTGGGAGATGGGTTCGGAAAAAGTTTTGAGACGGTGAAAGGCGGACAGTAGGGGAGGTGAGTTTGTGGAAGAGGAATGAGAGAGAGAGGGAAGAGGGGGAGGACGAGAAAGTGGTGGGAGAGGCTGATGGTTCAGGAAGAAGATGAATGTAAGGTCTTTGCAATTTAAAAGAAAAAAAGAAAACAAGTTATAAAGGCAAATTAGAATGAACCGTTGTATTTTTTCCAAAACAAATGAACAGTCGTCAATACATATAGGGTAAAAGAAATGGCAACGGTCACCCATCTTTTCAGCTGAATATCTAAAGCAATTTTTTGCTTGTTTGGGTTGCACGTTTCAAATTTTGAAACGCAAAAGAAAACAAAAGGTCACGGATCCGGTACCGATACGGTTACCGATTTCGCGGATTCCGCTATGTACTGGGCTTCAAAACACAGAATTGAATATATCGTAGAGATCAACACGACGAGACGATCAAAACGGTATACAGATATCAGTGATAGAATCATCCGATCAAAAGTCGATATTCGGTACCGAAAATGCTGCTAAAACGCTGAAAATAAGATAAATGGAGCAATAGTAATCCAAATTTGGAGAAACAAAATACGATGTCTCACTCAGAAGATGATTTCCAAATTTATTATATAAAAATATTCAGGTTTGGAAAACATTTTATTATCATCAAATATTAACTAATTTAAATTTAAATAAAAATTACACAACAAAATAAACTTCAGTATTATCTAATGAAAATTTACAATTTGCTATGTTTATAAAGACGTCTTCCAAATATTAAATTTTTATTTCCAAATTCAATTATTTAAAATTTCACAAAATTTCCGTTAATTACGTTATTAAAACCATTAAAATTTACGTGTCCTTACAATTACTCTGTGTCTGTGATACTGTGATTGATTTATTTACTATATATGTTGAGTTTTGCCAAATATAAATTAACAATCTGTTGTTTTGAGCAATTCAAGTCTGACATGAGTGGATGATTGTTGATTTGAACAGTTTAAAATACTAGGTCATTACAAATATGATTTGTCAAAGCTTTCTAGGGAAGTGTCCATTTCCTTCTCTTCCACTTCTTATTTTTCCTCCTCTTCAATTTCTATACCATCGCTTTCTTCTTCTTCTTGAAGAACCTCTAGCTCTTCTTCCCTTTCCAATCTCTCTTCCTTTTTAGGAAAAAATTCATAGGGTTCGAATTCAAGAGGAATGTGCATAGGGGAGAGGTTGGTTTTGTCGAAAACTTTGTGAGGCAAAATGTTTTCACCTCTTAGATCGATACCGAAATAATTAAAAATTCTAGTAAGATACACACAATGGTAAAGTGTGTTCTCATACCTAGAGATTTTCTTTTGAACAAACTCATCAAAAATCACTTGAGCCCAATTTTATCATATTTTCCAAAAATAGCAAAATGAGATTTGAAAACCTTTTTAGTCGGGTTATTGTAATTCTCCATCCTCGATGTAATACTTTGTTATAAAATAAGACTCATTAATCTTGCTTTAGGCCTAAGATTCTTGCTTTTAAAACCCTAATCTTCATCATTAGAAAATAAATCTTTCATAATTTCTCTATTACCATAATCAATTTCAAAGTGGAGAGTTCATTTCCACTACTTTTACAGCCAAAAATTTCACCGATAATTTCACAATTTAAACAATGGTAGTGTCTTTTACACTACTCCAAATTTGACATTCTTCTCCTTGAAAAAAAATTTCCATTCAAATTAGCATAAAACATTTAAGCCAAATCGGGATAGCAATCAAAATCATTTTGAGATAAATCGGTTAAACCAAAAATACTATTTTCAAAAGAAAGATCTTGTAAACCATAAGAGGACATTAAAATTTGCAAACCTTTCTGAAATTACTTTTCTGTAAGTAGCATATTCAATATAATTTTCCATGAACTCTTGATCATTATAAAGTTAACTTTTGATCTTTTTGGTAAGCCTAATAGCTTTGGATGAATAAGGTAGGTTTGAGGAGGACATTTTTGAGTAGTTTTGAAGGTAGGAGTGAAGAATGATTAATAAAGTGTGAGTGAATAAAGAGATAGAAACGAGTTAATTAATAGAGAGTTAACTAACATTTTTAGTTGGAAAGATGCCTTTTTAGTTTTTGAAATTAATGCAAAAGAGTAGGAAATTCAAAAGTTTGAATTTGAAAAGATTCTCCAATTTTCTACCAGATATGTCGACATACTCATGCGACATGTAAACATATGGGCCAAAAATTTAAAAATTGAACTAAAGCAATAAATTCCTATATATAAGCTTATCATTATTATTATTAATCTATATTTATTTCTAAATTTAATAGTTCCAAATAAATGAAATAAACATTAAATATAAAAGGTGTGATTTTGCTAGTTCCTTTATCTCTTTTGATTAATCTTTCATCATTATGAAACACATGTTGATATTTTCCGTATCTGGTTCGTTGTCACCTGATGTAGTATCAGAATCATCTAAAGTTGCAGTGTAAGCCATCTTTCTCTTTTTGAATGAATCAATGACAAACATGATCTTTGATTTCTTCTTATATGGATAGTCTCTTTGCAGATGACCAGGTTCATCACAGTTGTAACATTTAATCACAGTCCCATTTCTAGAATTTTTGTTTTTAGGTCTACATATGTTATTCATCTTTCTATACATTAGGAATTTTCTAAAAATTTGAGCAATTAGAGCAATGTCCTCATCATTATCGTCCTCATCTGAATCTTGATCGTCAGTTGTAGCATTGAATACAATTGATTTCTTTTCGGATTCCTTGTTTTCCTTCCTACACTGCAACTGTGCTTCACAGGACATTAAATTACAAATCAACTCTTCAATTTTCAATATATTAATATCATTGGCTTCCTCTATGCTAATGCCTTTTGATCCCATTCCGAAGATAGTGAATTAAAATGTAACAGCTGGGATTTTCAACCCTCAGTAATCGGCACTAATACATCCTCGTGCCGCAAATTCAAGTGCTGGAAAGCCCGATTGTTGGGGGAAAAAGAAATTAAAGATAGAACAGAATCTCACACGAATGGAATAACATATATTATTTCAATATATAATCTTTACATCGGAAAATTTGGAATACAATATTAGAGTCTAACCTAGATTCAACCTGGACAGATCTAAACCACCGTCCTTACAAATGCTGACAACCAAACAAAAAATGCAGTATATGCAGTGGATAATAGAATACTTCCATAGGTAAATGAAAATCTCCAACTCTCCTATGGAAACTCCAAGCGTCTTCAACTAAATCTGAAACTATCGGATCTGACTAGAGTATTAAAAATACCCGGATCAGGTTTGATAAACGAACGTGAGATACTCGATTTAAAAGTTGATTCTAGTTTAAAAACCTTTGAAAAGAAGAGTATCTCATAAGACCACATCCACACATAAATACGGACGGGTTTTTTTAATCTTATGATAACCAAAAATTTTATATCAAAACATTTGATATTATTCTTAATGACATTGGTTTGAAAACACTTTTAAAATAAATATATACACAATGAAAGTATCAATACCCGGACTAAGTCTATGGTAATATATCCGAACTAGGTCAACGGAATATACCTGGACGGAATATATGATACCAAAGGGGTAGCTAAAATGTTTGCAAAGCATTACAGCTATTTTGGGAGTACAATCAAAACCGTAAAGCTCATATAGGAATTGGATTTCCAACATGATAGGGAACTAGTGGCCTTTTCCTTCGATCCATGCATAGCAAACATCGATCCCACAGTGCCTTTATCGCTTTTCTCAAGCAAGCCACTTAGAACTGCACTTGCTACACTACCAATATCCGGTAGCCTTATCGATTCTCACAAGCAAGCTACTATATTAAAATAAATGCCTAGAGGATCTAGATTCCTCTAAACTCCTCCATACTCATACAACCGATAGCTTGAAATATATGTCCTGCAGACCACACAATTACCCGTATCATCTCAGGGATGTGAAGCTTGTGAGGCTACGCTCAATTTTAACAATGCCATGCTTTACTATTCACAAAGCCATGCTTTATTCTTCCACAAAGCACATTCCACTTACAATGCCACATTGCCATTCCTTCGATCACTATTGACTTCCACGAACATACAACTTCTGAGCTTGTACATCTCAGAAAAAGGGCGTTAAGCTAAGAGAAGTTGCCTTCTCCGCCACCAAGTAGATGTACATTTGTAAAAGACAATGTTGTGATCTTAGAAATACAATGTCATACATTCATCCATAAAAGTTCATTTTGGGACTGACGAAACCGAAGGCACTCCTCCTACCACATTCTTTTTTGGAAATCGCCCTTAGGATCAATAGCGAGTAGTCCTTGCATTATGAAGATTTCAAAACAAGATGGGACCACTTCTACAATAAATGTCTCTATATTGGGAGCTACCCAGAGATGTCAACAAGTAGTCCTTCCACTATGAAGATCTTCGGTCTTCAATACAACGAAGATTCTCATAATGTAGACACCACTGCCATATAAATATAATGTGGGGTAAACCACTTGGACTCGTGCCAGCAATATTTAAAGATCTCCGGTCTTCAAAAATCATCATCTTCAACATGTCTTCACTTTCGAATGTATACATTGTTTCGAAGCAGTTTTTGAGTAAGAATTACCCAAACCCGACTGTAACATCCCGCCTTTTGACCGCCCCCAGTCGGTAATTAAACCAACTCGAAACGTTCAAAATGACGGATTGTTATTTAGTTTATAGAGTTTAAACAGAATCAGCCACAGAATCACAGAATAATAATAATCTTTCATTACTATAAATTTTCTTTTACATACATCAGAGTTTATACAATGTATTAAATTGATACAGCGGAATATCTTTTTAAATACAAAATTTCCTGAAAACTGAAGAGAACGTTTTACCCTCTCTCTCTAACTTCGCTGCTCGAAAATCTTCAAGCTGTAAACATACTCGGTCTGACCCGAGTATTACATTCAAAAGAAAATAATACACAAGTCGGTCTAATTCAAACCAGTTATTAGTGCATAGAGGCAATAATAATCAGATAGACGATAGTCAAAATAATTCCCGTCTATCCGATTCTTTAAACAAAGAAATCGGATAACGGTAAATATAACACTTAACAGTGTTAAACAAAAAATCAGCGAATTTAAATCATCAACAGAGATAAATAAACAATTTATCAAATCGACTAAATCAATTTAAAACAATCGAAATTGTCACTTTAAAACCATCAAAGTTTGATTGGCTGCCGTACACGCACGCGTGTACGGCCTCGCCACCAGTATCAAAGCCATAAAAGATCAATGCATCACGATACAAAGAAAATATCAGTTCAAAATTGTTAATTCTGGGTGGCTACAGTGCACGCACGCGTGCACTGCCTCGCCAACTCGTGTGCACCAACCAAAAGCACAACTAATAAATCAAAACAAGGTCCATCGTAATGCTACAGGTCTGTAACTTCAAGGCCAGCAAAACCCAAACCCGAGGCAACAAGTGATGCCCAAATGGATACATCGTTAAAACAAGATAGATTACAAGTCAAGCGCCATCATATAAGACAGCAACTAAAAGTGATATAGGCATGTGTACCCAAACCAGGACAACTTAATAATTTGCTAGAATGAAATGCCCAGAAGCAATTATCAGTTTTGAACCAAGGTAACTGCAAATTGCACTTTAAAAATAACACAAAATGTTACAATTCCAACCATATATGTACACACACATACCTATGTATGTATGTACATATATGCAGATTTGGATAACAGGTGTCCAAGCAAAGTGCATAGTGCAGACAAATGAAGTGATAAACAACATAACCCAAAACCAAGTCAATCATTTCCAGAGAAAAAATGCAATTCGAACATACATATATATATGAAATGATGTATATACATACGTGACTGTATATGTGACGACCCGGAATTTTTGAGCATTTGAAATAGGAATATTTAATTAATTTTAAATATTACAAAGATAATTATTAACTTTAATTTCAAATATCAATATTTGTTGGATAATTAATTGTTAAATTTAATTATCGGGATTGGATAAATTATTGAATCTGGAATTTTGAGCTCGTTAAAATATATTTGAAGGCTTGTAAAATTTATATTGATAATACCGAAGATAATAAAAGTGATAGAATCAAATTTAACTGTGTTTTGTTCAGTTTTAAAATATATCGTTTAAATTGAATTTAAAAATAGCCTTCCGAGGCGCAGTCTCGGAATTCGACGAAACCAGTTCCATTGGATCCGTAATATTGAATTATTATCGGATTTCAGATTTCGTATTGATCGGAGTTAGTGTGTGAATGTACGATATACAAACGCGTTAAAAATTAAATTGATAATAATCGATTCGAAGTTGAATTTTAAAATATAAGTGAACACTGTAGCAAGGCGTCTTCAACACGCTTCCTTTACCTTCTCGAACACACCATCCCTTATCTTGTTTCTTTCCGAACATGAGACCATTATCCTCTCAGTTCAAAATCGTGAATTCCCTTTTAACTTCCTTCAGATAAATCGTTTGAAAAAGAAAAAAAGAAATCAATCAACGCCTTCGAAATAATCATCGCTGCATACTCGCGGTTCCATCAGCCATCGTCGAATTCATCCTCCTCCTACGCGATATTTTCTACTACCGATTTGCGGTCCTGCAACAGTTTCTTTTGCTTCGTGGGAAGCTTTGTCGTCGTCAGGGTGAAAGGGCTTGACCAGATCGATGTTGTTGAGTGATTTTAACATCACGATGCTGGAGGTGGCCTTCGATTTTCGTGGGATAGGGGTTGGCATCGATCGCGTGTAATCGCGATAAGGTGGGGCTGTTGAAATAGATCGAGTCGAATCGCGTGCAATTTGGGGCGATTAGAGCTGCTGCTGCATCTGGACGAAGGTGATGCAGTGCTCGATCCACTAGGGTTTGGTCTCGCATCTGGTTAAGGGAAGGATGGGGCCTCGACATAGGGAGCCGCTCGCCTAGGGTTCGCAGTCGAGCAAATTGGGAGTAGGAGTCGAAGTTCGTCGCGAGGCTTTGATGGAGGCCGAGCTCGATTTTGGGTACGATGTCTGCTTCTTCGTCGTTTGATTTAAATAATTTTGTTAACTGTAATTTTGCAGCAAGCTATATAATACAAATCCATTTGAATTTAACATATACACATAAGGTTTGTGGAAGATTCTATATAAAGTTTGAGCCTATATTATATCTGTTAATCTTTCGGGTGAGCAGAAATTTGATAAGATATTATATTACCAATAGGGTCAAAGATTTTACTTTTAAAGAAAACATATATATATTCATTTGTTTTAAACTGTATAGAACAGTGAAATGAAATTAGGAGAAATAAATGTACTAGTTTGGTTCAAAGTAACCCATTTAATCATTTTAGTTACCAAAAGATTTTCGAGGAAACTTAGGGGTTAAAGTAAATTATTAGTTAATTGAATTAATTTTATGGAAACTAAAGGTCGATTTATATTTCGAATATTAACAAAACATATAAATTATTTTTTCAAGGCCTACATCTGAAAAGAAGCAAGCTGGATTTGCAAATGGATGCTAATAAATATCAAGGTGAGTTAATCTCACTCAGTTAGATTTAAATTTAAATGGTTAAATTTAAATATTTGATTGAATGGTTGATTTGGTTGATATGATATATATATATATATATATATATAGTAGTATATACCAATATATATATATTGGCATATGTATATATTGGAGTTGTTGATATTCCCGCATTATATAGCGGATGAGACCCTATGCGCCGCATAATAGCGGATGATATTTTATAAACCCATATACCGCGATATTCCACCTCGAAGTGGAATTGGTATTGTGCTAACGTCTGTAGATGCAGGGAAACAGGTTGGAGGGATCCAACTGGATTCCTCAAAATATTTAATTTTTGTTTAAATATTCTGTGATATGATTGTTGTTATCCTGTGATAATTTATATTGGATAATCTGGTTGGATTGAATTTCCCAGTATAATGAGTTATCAAAAGCAATTGAATTGGATTTTTGGAAAATATAAAAGAGTAAAATTAAGTTAAGTAATTCTAGTGAATTCGAATAAATTAAATATGGAAAAGAGGAATTTTGAATAAATAGAGAAATGTTGAATTTAAAGAAGACTTATGTGATGTTATTTAAAGGGATAAAAATTTATTTTAATTCAATGTTTAAATGTAATTAAAAAGAGAAGGAATTTGGGAAATCTGAAACTTGTGTTTCGGTTTAAAGATTTTAAATCATAATGAGAAATAAAATCTGGAAGTTAATGAATTTGGAAATAAATGGATTAAGTAAGAAAATTTATTTCAAAGTAAAATAAATTGGGAAATCAATTATAAATTGATTTAAATACTTTGGAATTTGAATTTTAAAGAGAAATGAGATTTGGGAGAGATAAACTGGGTTTGTAAAGTAAAATAAAATATCAGAGGATATTTGAAAATATAATTTCAAAGTGGGAATTTATAAAAGGATATGGTTTGGTTTAAAAATAAATGTTATTTTATTTTTAAAAAGATGGGAGTGAGAAGGATATTTCTCTGTATAGCCAAGTACGTTTTCAAAGCAATTTTAATATAAGTTAAAAGTTCTAATTGTATTTTTAAAAGCATATTTTAGAAAATTTATTATTTCTAAATGTTAATTTCCTAAGTAAGTATGTTTTAGGAAACCTATTCTTTTTAAATATTTAAACTTTAAAGTAAGTATTTTTCAAAGATCTATTATTGTAGTAATTATATAAAAGTGATTTGGTATTATGTTTTAAAAAGAGAAATTTAGTTTATATTTGTAAAGTGGTTTCATTTTAAATATTTCTTAAGTATATATTTTGTTAAGGTATTAAAATAGTTTTTTTTTTAATTTCAATATTATTAAGTATATTTATAGTAAAGTGTTTTAAGAATATTTTAAAATCTAAGTGTTTTGTACTTGGTGTTTCAGAGGAAATAAATATTTGGAAATGTATTCCGTAAACGGAAACTGTTTTGAAATTGTTTTCAAATGAGTTTTGAAAATTCGGAAATATATCTTGGAAAGATATTTGGGCAAATAAATAATGTGGGAAATTATTTATTGTGTGATGGTTGCTTGTGGATGTTAATTGATAGTTAAATAACCGACTATCAATATTGGCCAAATGCGCTGATCGTTTCGAAGAGACCGGGATCGAGTTTCCGTATACCGGGATTCTAGGTCTGGAGACTCGAATACCACTTCGATCCGGTTTGTACGTTTCGTGTAACGATTTCGGAGTCGAAGATGGAGCAGTGAAGTGCAAGGGCTAGTCGCTACTAATCCTGAGGATATTTCCAAAATGGATGTAGTAGGAGTAGTGCCTTCGGTTCCGTTCAAACCCAGGACGGACTTGTATGGACGAATGCTTGCGAAACATCGTCAGCGGACGATGGGCATTCTAAGGGATATGTTCTCTAAAAAGTATCGTTTAGCCTCGAACCTCATCAACCGGGAATGACTGAAAATCAGGGGTTATGCAGCAAGGCTTCGTGGGTAGCTCCCACTGGAGGGTAAGGTCATCCCTGTCTAGATGTCCCTTTTTATTTCGGCTTAGTGGTGCGGTTGCTGGTCCCAACCGTGGGGTGATTTTATTCGGGATCATCCAGTAAGGGATGGTTCCGGCCTTGTGTTGCAGGGGAGCGGGCGTACTCCTCGGTACTGTGATCTAGGCCACGTACTGTGATAGGTGGTACCCCAGTGCCTAGTCATTGTTGGAAATCCATTCTTCCTACGTGCCTTGTACGGTATTTGTTTGTATTACCCACTTTTGTGGCTAGTATGCTGGAATTTAATAATGTAACAATTTCAGCTATTTTAATAAGTATTTGTATATAGACACTATTATAATATCAGAGGAATTTGATAAAAAGTGTTTTAGCTATCGTAAGGTAAAAACCCGACATGTTTATTTGTGGCGTGGTCTTACGAGATGCTTTTGTTTCCAAAGGATTTTGAAACTTTAAAAATCAATTGAGTGTGATTTTCTCACACTGGTATTCCAGACCGACTCGGGTATTGTTTTATATGATGCTCGGGTCAGACCGAGATAAACAGGTTCAGGATATGATGCTGTGGAGCTCAGGAGACGAGCTGGATGACGATACGTACTCCCGTACTTGCTATTAATTTTCCGCTGTGTATTCAGTTGTATGTTATGGATGTTGATGTACTCTGATGATGTATTGTATAAACAGATATAGTTTTTGATTTGTGTAAAGATCTGTTGATATATATTATATTTTATTCCGCTGCGATGGTTAGATTCTGATGTTGTTTCCTATTCTTCTTCTTCTACCTCTTCTTTTTACCCAAATGGTCCGGTTTTTCGTGTTAGAAAAACTCGGGTTGTTACAGTATACATATATATATGAAGACTAAAATGCAACTGGATGTAAACAGTCTCCAAAAACATGAGTGTACGAATTTGTAAACATATATAATACTGTAACTGGACAGTACTAACATCAAAATTTAGAACAAGGCAAAATGCCAAAGTCATGGTACACCAAAATGATCTAATAACTGATCAATTCAAAACAAGTCTTAAAATCAGGCTTCAAAATCCCAATAAACAGAGACAACAAAGGCAAGGCAACATGTTGTTATGTTAAAGTCAAGTTCAAGTGACTCAAGATCAAAGACCAGACTTATGAACATGTACAAGATCCACAAAGTGTACACAGTAAAGTCTACAGACAAAAGTGCTAACATGAACAGGTTCAGGTGATAAACAAGCAGCACAAGACAATATTCAAGTGCAGACTCAAGTGATGCAAGAAGCTAATATACATGAGCATAACTCTATAAAAATTCAATATGCATCAATTTCAAATCAGGTTTGACATAGTCGAGGCCGAAGCCAAGCAATTTCCCAAAACAGTTATCACAAAAATAGGTGAATCAAACTAACAACAAACTTCTTCAGAAATAAAGATGAGTGCAGACCTACACATATATATACAGACATGAATGTATGTATACATATGATAAGAATCTCAACCAGACAGTACAAACTCGAGGCAAAATGATTTGCAGTGCAGACTTGAAGTTCAAAACAATATAGAACTTCAGTGGAGCTACGGAAATGTACCCAGCAACCAGGGGATGAAAACACAAGTCAATATATATGAAGTGAATGCAGAGACAAAGTACAAGAGTGCAACTATACTGAAATGCATATACAAGTGCAGATGGCATATGTCACAGACAAAATCACAGTGTCAATTAAAATCAATTCAAAAGGGACAACACGGTGGATGTTGCAACAACATGAAAAAGTTTCGAATCAAGGCCGAAGCCAACATAGATTTACAGAACAAAAATCTCCAGTACGTCAACCCTGAACTTGAAAACATTATCAAGTTAATGCCAAACAGAGAAACATACATCTATATACATGCATGAATGTATGTATACAACTTGAACCAAACATATATGCAACAGGAACAAATGAGCTCATGTGGACAGTGCAGTGACACACAAATGAACAGCCACCAAAGAACAGTACATATGCAATTTGGATATGCAAGCATGCTGTATCAACATAGACAAAAGTGAAGAATATCTGGAGTGAATGCAGACAACTACAGACATGGAACCAAGATACAACAGTGAAGGAAACTGCATCACGGCAGTATGAAAAAGTCTACACGATATCAAGATACATGAATAATGAAGACCACATACTTGAAACAGTGGTAACTACACAGAGCTCAGTGCAACTGAATGGAATGCAATTACAAGATGCAACAAAGAATAGATGGCCAGAGACAAAGCTCACAGGGGCCAGAAAATCCAAAGCCTTAAATCACAGTGAAGCCAACAGGAAATTCACGAAAACAATAATTGACCGAAGTTGAACATATGAAAGAATACAGTGAAAGCCAACCAACAAATTCACGAGAAAGAATGATAAATCGACCGAGTTCAAAATATTTGCCTCTACTCAAAGTCGAATTCAAAATTCACAAATGAAAAAAAATCAAGTGCGTAAGGTTTTCTTTGAAATAGTCAAAGTAATCAAAAAGAGGAAAGTTTTAATGCCGTATGAAACAAGAAAATCGAACAGAACAAAATTGAAGCCGTGCTTTGAAAGGAATTTCCAAAGATACCAAAGTATAAAGAAGGAAAGAATCAACAACGTGAATGTCACGTTAAATCAAGC
The DNA here is from genome assembly GCA_030737815.1 of Allium fistulosum. Classification (NCBI taxonomy): domain Eukaryota; kingdom Viridiplantae; phylum Streptophyta; class Magnoliopsida; order Asparagales; family Amaryllidaceae; genus Allium; species Allium fistulosum. Next base: position 247,537,034 of record CM060902.1, read on the forward strand.
AACAAAAACATGAATTTGAACAAGCTACTAAAGGCTTGAATTGGATGTGAGTGAAGGATTCACTCACCTTGGATCGAAGCTGTCGCGAGCGAAGAGGAAGACGAAGCCCTAGCAAATCTCACAGGAACGAACGCGAGGAAGCCCTAATTCCAGTCGAGGCAAGGCGCATCAACGACGCATACGCTAGAGCTACAGAGAATCGAGGAGTTGAATCGCCAGAGAATCGAAATCGCCGAAGCCCTAATTTTTGAAAGTCGCCATTTTTTTTTCTTCGATTAATTTTTAGGGTATACGAATGAATGAGAAAAGATAGAGGGGAAGGTCGTGGTTTTGCAGAGGAGATATCGTGGCTCTAAGGCATGGGTCACGGTACTAGAGGTATGGTATAAGGTATGGTAATTTTTATTTTTATTTTGTTTTTATTTTATTAATTAAAAAAGTATGTTATTTGTTTTGTAGATATTTTCTTATATCAAACTATTTTTTCCAAGTCATCAATTTGAATTTTAAATACAAATTATTATTCAATTTTATTACTCATATTAAACTTGAAAAATTCAAACAATTTCACAATTTTAAATCAAAATTTAATTCAATTATCAATTTAAAAAAGTTTAAAATTTTGGGAGGCTTACAATTTTAACGATCCCAAAATTTTAAACTATTTTAAATTGATAATTGAATTAAATTTTGATTTAAAATTGTGAAATTGTTTGAATTTTTCAAGTTTAATATGAGTAATAAAATTGAATAATAATTTGTATTTAAAATTCAAATTGATGACTTGGAAAAAATAGTTTGATATAAGAAAATATCTACAAAACAAATAACATACTTTTTTAATTAATAAAATATAAACAAAATAAAAATAAAAATTACCATACCTTATACCATACCTCTAGTACCGTGACCCATGCCTTAGAGCCACGATATCTCCCCTGCAAAACCACGACCTTCCCCTCTATCTTTTCTCATTCATTCGTATACCCTAAAAATTAATCGAAGAAAAAAAAATGGCGACTTTCAAAAATTAGGGCTTCGGCGATTTCAATTCTCTGGCGATTCAACTCCTCGATTCTCTGTAGCTCTGGCGTATGCGTCGTTGATGCGCCTTGCCTCGACTGGAATTAGGGCTTCCTTGCGTTCGTTCCTGTGAGATTTGCTAGGGCTTCGTCTTCCTCTTCGCTCGCGACAGCTTCGATCCAAGGTGAGTGAATCCTTCACTCACATCCAATTCAAGCCTTTAGTAGCTTGTTCAAATTCATGTTTTTGTTGCTTGATTTAACATGACATTCACGTTGTTGATTCTTTCCTTCTTTATACATTGGTATCTTTGGAAATTCCTTTCAAAGCACGACTTCAATTTTGTTCTGTTCGATTTTCTTGTTTCATACGGCATTAAAACTTTCCTCTTTTTGATTACTTTGACTATTTCAAAGAAAAGCTTACGCACTTGATTTTTTTTTTCATTTGTGAATTTTGAATTCGACTTTGAGTAGAGGCGAATATTTTGAACTCGGTCGATTTATCATTCTTTCTCGTGAATTTGTTGGTTGGCTTTCACTGTATTCTTTCATATGTTCAACTTCGGTCAATTATTGTTTTCGTGAATTTCCTGTTGGCTTCACTGTGATTTAAGGCTTTGGATTTTCTGGCCCCTGTGAGCTTTGTCTCTGGCCATCTATTCTTTGTTGCATCTTGTAATTGCATTCCATTCAGTTGCACTGAGCTCTGTGTAGTTACCACTGTTTCAAGTATGTGGTCTTCATTATTCATGTATCTTGATATCGTGTAGACTTTTTCATACTACCGTGATGCAGTTTCCTTCACGATTGTATCTTGGTTCCATTTCTGTAGTTGTCTGCATTCACTCCAGATATTCTTCACTTTTGTCTATGTTGATACAGCATGCTTGCATATCCAAATTGCATATGTACTGTTCTTTGGTGGCTGTTCATTTGTGTGTCACTACACTGTCCACATGAGCTCATTTGTTCCTGTTGCATATATGTTTGGTTCAAGTTGTATACATACATTCATGCATGTATATAGATGTATGTTTCTCTGTTTGGCATTAACTTGATAATGTTTTCAAGTTCAGGGTTGACGTACTGGAGATTTTTGTTCTGTAAATCTATGTTGGCTTCGGCCTTGATTCGAAACTTTTTCATGTTGTTGCAACATCCACCGTGTTGTCCCTTTTGAATTGATTTTAATTGACACTGTGATTTTGTCTGTGACGTATGCCATCTGCACTTGTATATGCATTTCAGTATAGTTGCACTCTTGTACTTTGTCTCTGCATTCACTTCATATATATTGACTTGTGTTTTCATCCCCTGGTTGCTGGGTACATTTACGTAGCTCCACTGAAGTTCTATATTGTTTTGAACTTCAAGTCTGCACTGCAAATCATTTTGCCTCGAGTTTGTACTGTCTGGTTGAGATTCTTATCATATGTATACATACATTCATGTCTGTATATATATGTGTAGGTCTGTACTCATCTTTAGTTCTGAAGAAGTTTGTTGTTAGTTTGATTCACCTATTTTTGTGATAACTGTTTTGGGAAATTGCTTGGCTTCGGCCTCGACTATGTCAAACCTGATTTGAAATTGATGCATATTGAATTTTTATAGAGTTATGCTCATGTATATTAGCTTATTGCATCACTTGAGTCTGCACTTGAATATTGTCTTGTGCTGCTTGTTTATCACCTGAACCTGTTCATGTTAGCACTTTTGTCTGTAGACTTTACTGTGTACACTTTGTGGATCTTGTACATGTTCATAAGTCTGGTCTTTGATCTTGAGTCACTTGAACTTGACTTTAACATAACAACATGTTGCCTTGCCTTTGTTGTCTCTGTTTATTGGGATTTTGAAGCCTGATTTTAAGACTTGTTTTGAATTGATCAGTTATTAGATCATTTTGGTGTACCATGACTTTGGCATTTTGCCTTGTTCTAAATTTTGATGTTAGTACTGTCCAGTTACAGTATTATATATGTTTACAAATTCGTACACTCATGTTTTTGGAGACTGTTTGCATCCAGTTGCATTTTAGTCTTCATATATATATGTATGCAGTCACGTATGTATATACATCATTTCATATATATATATGTATGTTCGAATTGCATTTTTTCTTTGGAAATGATTGTCTTGGTTTTGGGTTATGTTGTTTATCACTTCATTTGTCTGCACTATGCACTTTGCTTGGACACCTGTTATCCAAATCTGCATATATGTACGTACATACATACATAGGTATGTGTGTGTACATATATGGTTGGAATTGTAACATTTTGTGTTATTTTTAAAGTGCAATTTGCAGTTACCTTGGTTCAAAACTGATAATTGCTTCTGGGCATTTCATTTTAGCAAATTATTAAGTTGTCTTGGTTTGGGTACACATGCCTATATCACTTTTAGTTGCTGTCTTATATGATGGCGCTTGACTTGTAATCTATCTTGTTTTAAAGATGTATCCATTTGGGCATCACTTGTTGCCTCGGGTTTGAGTTTTGCTGGCCTTGAAGTTACAGACCTGTAGCATTACGATGGACCTTGTTTTGATTTGTTAGTTGTGCTTTTGGTTGGTGCACACGAGTTGGCGAGGCAGTGCACGCGTGCGTGCACTGCAGCCACCCAAAATTAACAATTTTGAACTGATATTTTCTTTGTGTCGTGATGCATTGATCTTTTATGCCTTTGATACTGGTGGCGAGGCCGTACACGCGTGCGTGTACGGCAGCCAATCAAACTTTGATGGTTTTAAAGTGACAATTTCGATTGTTTTAAATTGATTTAGTCGATTTGATAAATTGTTTATTTATCTCTGTTGATGATTTAAATTCGCTGATTTTTTGTTTAACATTGTTAAGTGTTATATTTACCGTTATCCGATTTCTTTGTTTAAAGAATCGGATAGACGGGAATTATTTTGACTGTCGTCTATCTGATTATTATTGCCTCTATGCACTAATAACTGGTTTGAATTAGACTGACCTATGTATTATTTTCTTTTGAATGTAATACTCGGGTCAGACCGAGTATTTTTACAGCTTGAAGATTTTCGAGCAGCGAAGTTAGAGAGAGAGGGTAAAACGTTCACTTCAGTTTTCAGGAAATTTTGTATTTAAAAAGATATTCCGCTGTATCAATTTAATACATTGTATAAACTCTGATGTATGTAAAAGAAAATTTATAGTAATGAAAGATTATTATTATTCTGTGATTCTGTGGTTGATTCTGTTTAAACTCTATAAACTAAATAACAATCCGTCATTTTGAACGTTTCGAGTTGGTTTAATTACCGACTGGGGGCAGTCAAAAGGCGGGATGTTACACCGACCCTGGTTCCTTCGCACCAGTCATCGATTAAAAGGATGTTAAGTTCATATGTGATTATCAATCATCATTCAATTTAATTCATCTTTTTATTCATTCATAATTATCTCTTAGATATATATTCATTAAATTATTCCTTTATCTTCTTAGCATTATATGGAATCATTAAGCCTCATTGATCAAATCATTTGGTAAATTTAAACCTTTTTAATCTTAGAATAATTCCAAATCAATTCATCTTTTACTGAGGAAAATATTTCCAAATCATTTATTTAAATCTCATATTGGAAAACATTATTTTAGAGAATCCGGGCTTTCATTTCGATCTGTTCCACCCCTCGCCTAAAAAGAGAAAACAAAGGCCATGAAATTCAGGGCACTGGTTACTCCATCTCTAACCTTAGTTACACACCTCGTTTTACCTTTCCATATCTCACAAGCGGGACAAATATACTAGTCGTTTTCGCATACTCATTTCATTTTTAGAAATGATTTATAAAACTTCCAAATCATTATTTAAAACACTTATTCATTTATTTAAAAACACTTATAAAAGATTTGGAAAAGAATACATAAGTTTAAAGCCATATTTTAAAAGTTATTAAAAACTGCTGCAAAAAGTGTTGCGAATAGTGCTTTAAAGGTTTATTTGATAGAAACGACTTTTTTGTCATTTAGAAATTCATTTTTATAACTCAAATATCTTTTAAAACATTTTAAAAGATTTATAAAATTTATTTCATATTTTTAAACATTTGAAAATATTCATTTTAAAACAATTTCAAATTCGGGTTTTAAACTGCAAAACCGCATTTTTTTCTGAAAACTTGTTTAACTCATATTTACAAGTTGAAATCTTGATTTTCTTTCTTCATTTAAAAAATATGGACATAATAGTCCAGAAAATTCATATCTCAAAGAATTCCGAGCTATATTCCATTTCGTATACTCATTTGACTTCTTCGACGCGAAATCGTGAACTACCGTTACGCGACGCACCTAGTTTTGACTTGTTTTTCAATTTCTTTTCGAACTTCATAGAAACACTTTTATATATTTATTAAACATTTCTAAACCATTTTAAACTCATTTTAAACTATATAATCATATTTCAAACTCATTTTCCATTTCATTCCATATTATAATATTATATTATTACAATATCTTTTTAAACCTTTTTAGATAATTTAAAATTATTAAGAGGCTAAACAACTCCATACACATCTTTATATGGATTTAATTCTCATTAATTTAACTATGGTTAATTACTAACCATTTCTCTTACCATTTATCAAACCAAGTAATCATCCATATTAACATCCATATATTCAAACAAGTAATCAACCAAGTAATCAAACATTTAATCATCTAATATATTTAAACTTTCAAATCATTATACTTGAAATAACATAGAGATTAATTAGTAAAAATGTGAGCACTTACCTTTATCTCTAACTAATTATTTCTACCAACATTCTTTCAGTCTAACACTTCACTTAAACTTTTGTTATCTCCAACTAATCATGATCAACTCTATTCCTCATATCATTTTTTTAGAAGTAATCTGGCTGTACTTCTTTCCAATATTTTTACTCCAGAGCTTCCCGAACTCCTTGCTCACGGCCATAGGCCATCACCATCCTCTAGTTCATACCCAAATCTTCACCTCCTTGCTTGCTTACGACCATCACCTCCTCAATCCATCATTGCTCATGGTCCAAAGGGATATTTCCCCCATACTCCATCATTTTCTGCTTTTTAGTGGCTAAAGCATGTTTTCTAGATGATATAAGAACTTTGGCAAAGTTTGGTGGAGTTTGGAATTTATTTGATATGATTTTAAGAAAAGTTAGTAAGGAAAGGAAGAGAGGAAGCCATTAGAGAAACCATTAGAAAGCTTAGAAAAGGAAAAGGAAGAAGAATGGAAAGCGTGTGGAAATGTGAAGGAATGCATGGCTATTTATAGGAAAAAAGTTTACAAAATATATTTAGGTAAAAAGACCAAAATACCTTTTCCTTAACCATTAAGTAAATTCCATTTTTTCAACACTTATCATCACCTTTCACTTCACAACTTTATGTCTTAAACACTTAAGGATTAAGAAAATTAAAGTAATGATTTTGTTGGATTTGGATGTGATTGATTTGATGTTTGTTTTTTTACTTTTGTTAATTACCTTACTTACTTTTACTAATTATATTCTAGATTTTTCTAATCATACTTAGAAAAGTAAACATGTTTTGATATTAAAATGTGTAATATATATGTTAAAACACGTTAACAAAGGTGCAACAACGTTGCGACAACTTATATTGAACAAAACGTTGATTTTCGACATAAGGTTTTACGGTCACATTTTGACGTTTTTGTTAAAAATCATATATTTGTAAACAAAGCTTTAAAATAAGTTTCTTATAATTTTTAAATAATAAAAACAAGTTTATTTTAGTTATAAAACCATAATAATATTAAAATCCAAATAAAAAGTATGACGCGATCATCCGAAATGCGACAAATTTTGCCAATCTATATGAAACAAGTTTAAAATTTATAAAAAGATTATAAATAAATTTACTACCATTATATAACCATTTAAAAAAGAATTATTTACCTTTAACAATAATTATTCGAATGTATACTAAATTTTATCGAAAACCGGCTTTTGTCAATTTTACGACAGAACTTCAAAATCTCTATTTAATTCTAAAAAAAAGTTTATCATTCTTATTTATCACACAAAACATGACTATTAAGTTTGAAAATTCTGTATTTGAATATTTAAAATTAATTAATATTCCATTTAAAAGTTATAAAATTGCAGGTCATTACATAAAAAAATTTCTAACTTAATCTTCTTTGGAAATTTTTTTACCTAATGATACTAATGATTGAACTATATCTTGAAATCTGGAATACATATCAGAAACAGCATTTGGTTTCAGTTTAAACAATTGAAACCAATTAGTTAGTATGGAATTTTTTGTCTGTTTTACTTTACTAGTGCCTTCGCGTGTAACTTGCAATGTTCTCCAGCTTTCGTATGAAGACATACAAATAGAAACTCTATTAAATTCATTTTTATCTAATGGAAAAAATAAAATATTCATGGTCTTAGAATTATTTAGTGCTTGTGTATTTTGTTCTGGTGTCCATGTTGAGTATTCAGTTTGAGGTCCAGTGTACTCATTTGTGTAATGTTCCAAATATCTAAACCATTTAACTATAAATAAATCCTTATCCTACATACTAACATGTGTAATTACTACCATTAAATAGTAGGGGTCTCGTAGTTGATTGCCCTTCTACAAAAGTGTTGAAAAATGAACTACCATTGTTACCAACCATTTATACATTTCAAAAATCAAATTATGGAATTTTGAAAATCTAATGCTCTAATACCAAATGTAGGTTACGATGCAATGGATCTTAAGGTTATTTTAACACTTGAGTGAAGGTGAATAGTGTTTTATAACCTTTATGAATCTTTTAACTTAGTTTCAAGATTTAAATTAAATCACAAATTATCAACACAAATTTATATTAATCAAGCAGTCACAGATGCAATCACAGATTAATATAAAAGCAATAACAAAATCAAAGTAAGGGAGATGACACCAAGAATTTTATATTGCTTCGAATTAACCAATCATGCATCTCGTCCGTACAATACTATACAGATTTCTTTTCAGTCGCCTACTTTAAATAGGTAGCAAGCAAACCAGAATATATTCTCGATTTCAAGGATACGAGATACGCCATCCTATCTCATGAGCCTAGGGAAAATTCTCTTGATTTACCGGGCAATAAGATCACCCACTAGGTTTAGACAGCCTACTAAGCACACCCACTTGATTTAAATGGACAACAAGCACACCTAAACAAATAAGATTAGAGTTGTTGATTTCCAAATACAAACAATTGCACTTGGGATACAAGATATCTGATAGCCCTTTTATTAGTAGGTTGATCTTTGAATTTTTTAAGAGAATACTTGCAAAACAGTAGATAATTTATAGAGAATCAACCTAGTAGAGTATGGATTGATTCTATATAGTTTTAAAGAATGCAGTAAGTAGTTTTCAAAAAATATTTCAAGAGAGCAAGAAGTAAGAAAAATTGGTTAGAAAATTCATTTATACTCCCTTTTATATGGTGAATGAACAGATGTATCCTTTCGTGAAGAGGTGCGTCCAAAAGATACCTCTTTTCAAAATTATAAAACAAACCAACGGACACAATGTCGGCATATCTAAGAGGGATATTTCGACATACCTTGGTAAATTTCGAAAAAATGATTTTCTTTTAAACTTTTATATTTTTGTAAAATAATTTAAACATAGTTTTTAAATACTTTTTGGATAAAAAACTTTATAAAATATTTATAAAAGTATATTTAGAATTTTGAATAATTTATTTTGATAAAATATCAAAGATCAAAAACTTGTGATAAAGATCAGAATCTTCTATTGGGGATTTTATCAATTTATTCTAATGACTCATACTAAAGTCTTGTGCTCTTCAAATCTTTGTCTTTAAACTCATAAGCCTTGATCATCTCTAAATCTTGAAATTTAGTCGTTATATTGATCAGTTTTCAAGCTTAATCATTCTGTACCTGTGTAATATTCTGCAATATATACTATACATCTTGACTAAATATTAGTATCTATATTTATATGGTTATTGTCATCAGAATCAACATCTGAGGCATTAACAGATAATAAATAGGATAACGCAAATTGAGATCCAAACAAGCTAGCAAAAGTTGATAATAAATGAGCCATCGCAAGTTGAGATCCAAACAAGCTATGAGCTATCGCAAGTTGAGATCCTAACAAGCTATCGAGGGTTGATGTCTCCATAGCCATCATATGATGGTCTAATAGGCTATCGAGAGTTGATTTTTCCAAACCCATAACATGTTGACCATATAGACTATCAAGGGTTGATGTTTCTAAAGTCATCGCATATTGACTAGATAAGCTATCGAATATTGAAGTCTTCAAAGCCCATCGAATGTTGACTACTCAAACAATCAAAGGATGGTATCTCCAAATCCATCGCATGATGATTTCTTAAGCTATCGAAGGTTGACATGCTAAAGTTATCGTATGTTGAAGACTTAAGGAAGCTATTGGCTAACGAAAATTAAGGAGTTATTGCATGTTTGCAGCTAGAGCTATCAGACATTGAGAAACATAGCATAAAAAATAATACTAATTGATCGCTTGACATTCTGCTATTGGACTGACCATATCACGTCATCATGAAGAAGTTGAAGAAAAATTATGTCACATGTCATCTCGAGCAAGTGCCTGATCAACAAATCACGACCATTGATTCTACTAGATGACACATGTCATGAATCTAAAGGCTGAAGTTTTCTATAAATAGTCATGTACCCCCTTCTAAGAAGGGGTCGATTCCTAGTTGCTCTTCTTCCTCATTTTACGTTTTCTTGTATGTAAAACAAAAGAGCTTGAGATTGGGATTTCAATGGCCATTAGGTCAAATTAGAATTGGGACTTTGTTATGGAGGACTTGAATAAATTCTTCTTTGCATATTACTTTCATATGAACTTATGAATTGCATGTGTCTCTTATTGGCCTATAGCTTGCACTTTTATCCTTTGACTTGCATAATGAACTCAAGAACCTACCTTACTTTAATCACCAAGCACATAGGTTTGGATAAGATTTTTTACCTAACATTTAGTGGTGCTTTCATTGAGAGTTGAATACAAGGTACCTACTTTTGGACATAAAACAAAAACGGTCCCATCCAAATCTTGAACATGGTGGTTAAATCTCAACAAGGATTGTATGAGCCACGCTTGAACGCCTCGGCCTATCCATAGAGTGCCTTACAATTTAGTAAGGAACAAGAACTGAATCTAGGATGTCTAGCCCTTCAAACTTCAGAAGAAAAGAATTTCCCAGTATAGCCCAGGAAAGTGGAGTTCAATCCATTCCATATAGAGGAGAAACTAATTTTTGCTTTAGCAAATGAGCTAAAAAGAAAAAAACCAATCTAAGGACAAAGAAGAAATACCAAGTCAAGGGATGACCCATTTGCTCAGGCAAGAAAAAGTATTCAATTTCAAGCTTATGGGACAATATTTGAAACAAAGTTAAACCATGACTTCGACAATTTTACTCAAAAATGGAAAGATATTGTTAACTCAACTCTTAGAGGGAAAGAAAGAAGTTTTCAAATAATGAAAAGAAAATTAAATGAAAACCACGGAGAGGGTAGGAACCCAAAAAAGAAGCACTGAAGCGAACAAGGGAACCACATAGCAAAAGGACCAAGAAGCAAGATAGTTCCTTCCTCCATGTCTCTCAAGAGAGAATGTTTTCTTACCAAAGAAAGATTGGACTATTGGACTTCTAAGAAAACCGCAAGAAGGGAAGAAAAGCATAAAGGGGCCGAATGCTTCCATTATTGTAAAAAAAATGGGCACCTTACTGAAAACTGTAGAGTATTGTCAGGAATCATGGAATATTATGTGACAAAATGGGAGTTGTAGGAGTTTGTTGAACATAAGCTTTTTGGAAACTAGAGAAAGGGCAAATAAAATTTCAAACAATGATTGATATACATTCTAAAAGACAAAACTAATAATCAAAGCCATATTTTCAAAAATAAAAGACGTTGAATAGAATGGAAACCACATAAACATTTGATCCCATCGCAAGGTTTGACGGAAGCATCCATCCAAAGAGTGATGGTCAGTTAAGCCTTTGGTCCTGCTGTCAGGTTAACCAAAGCACCCATTTAAGGGAGATGGGTGAAAAGCCCTCGGTCATGCCGCAAGGCTTGGTCAAAGAACCCATCCAAAGAGAAATGATCAATTAAGCATTTGATCCCACTAATAGGTCTGGCCAGAGCACCAATCTAAAGGAGATGGACTAAAATCTTTTGATCTTGCCACAAGGCCTGACCAAAGCACCCAACCAAAGAGTGATGGGCAGTTAAGCTTTTGGTCCAGCCGCTAGGCCTGGCTAATGCACCCGTCCATGTGAGATGGATGAAAAGCCTTCGGTCACACTGCAAGGCATGGCTGAAGCACACATCCAAAGAGTGATTGTCAGTTAAGTCTTTAGTCCCACCGCTAGGCTTGACCAGAGCATCCATCTAAAGGAGACGGATGAAAAGCATTCGGTCCTATAGCAAGGTCTGGCCGAAGCGCTTATCCAAAGAGTGATGGTAAATTAAGTCTTTGGTCCCGTTGTTAGGCTTGGCCAAAGCATCCATTCAAGGGAAATGGACAACAAGTGACTAATCTTACCTCAAAGCTTTATCAAAACACCTATGCAAGGGAAATATATGACAAAGCTTTCTAATTCTATCATTAGGTTTAATCAAAACATTTGTGAGAAGTGGATAAGAGTTATATTGCAAATAAAAAGCAAGCAACTCATCAAGAAGCACTATGGAATAGCTACGCAAATTTTATTGCACAAGATTTATATTACAAAAACAATTTTCTTTACAATAAGGTTGACTTTCACAAAATTCACAGCTCTGAAAGGTGGGGAAGAGGGCGATGTTGATAAGCAAGCTCCTTTCCTTTCCCTTCAACTTCTAAAATGTAATAGTGGGACTCACTAAATGAACCTACATTTTTATAAAAATTATGAGGACCCCCAATTTCTTCGAGAACATTAGAACATCCATACCAAAAGAAATGCAGGTATCTTTGATAGCTAGAAGCAATGACATTCCTTATTCAACATTCTCGTTCCGAGCCTAAAAATGAGAAGTCAATTTTTAAGTCAAAAACAACTATGGCTTTAACAATGTAATCTATTAGTGAAACAACTTTGGATGTCGTAGTAGAGTAAAACTGCATCAATTCTAATTAGCCCTTAAGCTTGTTTACCACTTTCAATAAAGTTTTCAACGTGGAAGGAGGATCAATGATATATTTGATAGAGGGATATGCCCTAGGGGAAATTTGTAAATTGTTACATATATCTAACTCGATAACCAATCTTGTTCGAAATAAAAGTTATATACTTAATATAATGTGTTATATTAATTAATTTAATTATAAGTATATTTAATAGAAAATCTATAAATGGTATACTTTGTGATATTAGATACAGAGTGTTGTAACCATGAGTAATTTATCATAATAAAAATAAATATACCACTTTAAATATTCCTACTCAAGATGTATCAAGAATGGATATCGATACATCCATTGAGACTAGAGTACCTAACGCTCTCGAAATGTTGGGCAGTGTATTACTCATGGCTATTGGAGGCAACAAGGGGTTACGTACCGATGGTTACCGAATAACTATGGAATGAATCACCTGATAGTTTTTCTGTTGGTTAATATAACTAAGGTCAAACAAAAAATATCGATGTGACAAGTTTACACAGTTCTCTTTACTTGAGAATACTGTTGATCTCCAATATGAAAGCTTCGCTTTGATTATAGTTAAATCATGGCATGGCATCCATCGAATGATTATAGTTGGGTCGAGTGGAAGCATTGGAAGTGGAACACTATTCAAGAGAGGATTCGTCTCATCAATTATATGAGGTTGGTATGACGGTCAACTGAAGTCAACTCAAAGTTAAAGTCTCTGCCCATAGCATTTCGGTTAATAATAATTGTTATTATTAAACCAAGGACTTTGTGTTTGGACTATAGAGTTAAATGTGGATGATATTGGAATTTTGACTATTACCCAATTTCATACATCAAAAGTGATATAATTTTAATGAAGAGAATTGGTGTAAATAGTAGTGACAATCGGGTAACTTTTTACAAAGTAAAATTGAATTATACTAAAACCAAGTAAGTGATAAAGTTGGCCAAAATGTCACGCCACCTACTAAGTGACGTGTAGGCGTTGATAATCGAATAATTCAATATTAATCACTGACCAAATTTACACCTAACGAGTCACACAACCGAAACGATGAATACGCTTTTGACAAAACAATTCAATTAATTTGTAACTCTTATTAATTAATTAAATTAATTAACAAATATTAATTACAAATTCTGATTTTTATTCTGATTTGATGAACAAATATTATTACAAATATTTATAGTGGTTATAAATATATTAAACGATATATGATATTGATAAGCATTGAATTAGATTTAATTGCATGATATTTTATTTAGCTCGAAATGGGTTTAAAGCCCATTCAGGTTGCTGATAGGATCGGCTCACTTCAGAGTTATAAGCGGCTATGACATAGACTAGATAGGCCTGATTAGGATAGCTGAGATTGTAACGACCCCAGATTTTTATTTAATTTAAATTAATAATTTATTGAACTTTGAATAAAAATAGTAAAATAAATCGATAAAGTGAAGCGAGTTTCCCCGATTCAAATAGAATATATATATTGAGTCATATGAATTTATATATATATATACACATTGAATTTAAAATTGAATCACATATAAATGTATACTTTGGACACAAGTATGAAAATAAGTAAATAAATAACTATATGGTTTAAAATACTTAAGATAAATGTTAATTGTTTTAAATTTTATTTTAGCTTAAGTTGAATTTAAATAAGATTAACAAATAGGTTTGTTTTATTTTCTTTTTAAATTTAGCTTGATAAAATAAGTAGTTTATTAATATAGGGGTAATTTCTTTTATAAAATATTCAAAATAAAATCAATCTTATCAATGCAAACATAAGTATAAATCAAATATATGATATTAACATAAGTTAAAATTTATAATCAATAACTAAAACAAAACAAAATTATATTTGTACATAAGGTAATAGAGTAGTGCATAACCAGGAAAACAAAGTAAAGAAATGTTATGCAGGCAAGAATAGAAAAGAAGACAAGTATGAAAACATAAAGTAAAAGCAAACCAGGCTTTGTATATTTGTATGTTGACTGTAAAGCTTAGAGATGAAGGCAAGATCAAAGTATATAAAATATCTATGTACATGCTAGACATAAGGTACCATTGCATTTAATGCTTTTCATCCTAGCACAAAACAAGGTCTGTTCGAAAACACTTTCAGCCACCAAGCAAGATCTGTAGCCACCAAGCCAAAACGTATATCAACAAACAAGAAAAAAATCTCTGACTTGATTTTGTACAAACAACATATTGACTTGTATAAAATAATATTACATTGTATCAATATTATCATCACCCTGTACCAAGTTATATCCCTGTGCATGTCATTTTCTATACATCAACCTCTTCATCTCAGTTTCTTCCATCAAACTAAGTTAAAATCTGAAGTAAATAAAACTCAAACCAAAACAAATTAAATCAAGGCAAACAAGGGAAATCAAGAAAAAGAAGCTCTAGCCTGCAAAAATTCAAACTGGTTTCAAGATGATGAGCTCTGTTCTTCTTCTTCTTCTTCAAAATCACTTTGAGCAAACCACCTTTATAAATTCTTAAAGTTTGATATATCTGATCTGCATGTGATGATCTTTAAAGTCTGTTATGATCTATGATGTGCATGTGTTTAGAAATGTTTTCTTTTTTCTCTTCATATATATGAATTTGTATATGTATCTATGTACAGAGAGATATCTCTATTTTTAAGTTACAGGCTTTCAAACCCATTTTCAAAAAGAATCAAAAGCTTCCTCTCAAATTCTTTTTAGGCCTTATAATCTGAACAAATATTGTTTGTAAGATCAAGCTTTAGTTCCTAAAAATATTTCTGAGAAGAATTATTTTGAAATTATCTGGAAATATAAATAAACAGTGAAAATCATATATATGTCAAAAATCGATGATCATAGATTTGTGTTTCGACTTCATAACTCGATTCGAAATTGAATTCATGATTTTAGAAAATACTTTCAGGATTTTTAGTTTATTAAATTATGAGAAAATGTGAGTTGAACGGAATTAGCATTTTTGTCAAATTCCGGCGATTTACAACGTAGGGTTCGTCGTGATTGAAACTGGAGGGGGTCGGAGGTCTATGGATCATCCGAAAAATAGTCGTTAGATTTATAAATCGTTGTGGTGATGGGGGTTGGTTGATTTATTCTGTAAACCTAGTTTGGACTGGGTTGTGAGTTTTCGATCGACAGTTGTCTCGAGGCGATCGAGTGCAGTGAGGGTTTGGGAAATGGAAGCTTGGATGGTGATGGTGATGTGGCCGCGGTGGTGCGAGGTCAGGTGGTCGGCGTCGCGTGGTCGGAGTGGTTTTAGTCGAGAAGTTGGTTTCCAGTTCGAGGCTGGTAGCTCGATTTTGATTCGAGACATGTTAGGGTGTTTGGATGGCTGGGGATGGTTGCTGGGTTGGTGGTTGACGTGCGGGGAGTCTCGGTGATGGCCAGCGACCATCCAATCGCCTGTGCACGTACACGCGATGTTAGTTGTATCGGTGATGGTTATAATGTAGGAAAGAAGAAGAAGGAGGAGGTTGCATGAATGACAGGGGAAAGGCTCGAGGAAACTATATTTTGGCTCGAGTTTAGCATCGGGGGTATTCTTTGGGTTAGTGTGTGTTAACGAGTTAAAATTAAAACAAAAATATAGCAGGTGTTAGTTTGACTCGGGAAAGTTTCGTGAGTGTCTCGGGTTTATCTCGAGATTCCTTCAGGTTGAACCCGAAGCAGGGTTTTAAATAGTTTTTAAAAAAAAAACAAGTTTACAATTTAAATTGAATCTAGTTTAAACTGTTATATGATAAACGTTTTAAATGATGTTAATGATAATTTAGTAAATAATAAAGATAAATGGTTTATCTTAATAATGTTTTGATTATTTATTTACTTAAAGATTTTTAAAGGTTAATTAATGTCTTAATGATGATTTCTTTCCAAAAGTCATTAACAAGGTTTAAATGATAATTGTTTTTAAAGATTGATTAATCAAGTATCTAAAGAATAATTAATTTAAAATAAGAATTAATTAATATGATTTATTAATTAAGGTAATTAATTTGAGGATAATTACTTAATTAAGGGTTAATTAATAAATGATTAAAGGTTAATTAATTAAAATGGTTTATAATTGATTAATGATTAATTAACCAAGATTTGTAGTTTATTCATAAGTAATTAATCTGGTATAAATTAATTATAATCTGATATTATTTGATTCTACTTATGGATGTTGGATTTCTTTGAATGGTTAAATTGTTTGATATCCCTGATATATGATGTTTTGTGATACATCCTGATTTATGTTGTGATCTGTAATTTACTTATCTGCGATATATATATCT
This sequence comes from Allium fistulosum, assembly GCA_030737815.1. Taxonomy (NCBI): domain Eukaryota; kingdom Viridiplantae; phylum Streptophyta; class Magnoliopsida; order Asparagales; family Amaryllidaceae; genus Allium; species Allium fistulosum. The sequence continues at coordinate 247,553,595 of CM060902.1, forward strand.
GTGATTTCTGTTCTGTGATATATTACTATGTGAATATGAAACCCTTGGCCCGTAAATGGCATTTAAACTTCGATGCGACAGGGAGTCGGATTCCAGTTGGTTATCCGAAACCCACATCGAATTATAAAAGTGAATCTTTGTGACTGATAAATTTATTTTATCTATGAATTTGTGAATGAAGATAAGCGTTATGGATTATACCGCTTATCGATATATCTGTGATGATTGATGTTGTGCACTATTGTGTAAAACCCCTAGACTACACCATACACACACAAATATGGATTTCACGTGGAAATCGGTTAAGTCACAGATGATGTAAATTTGAGGTTTTTGAAATTGAAATTTTAATTTCAATTGATTTTGAAATTGGAAATTTGGGTTTAAAGTGAAAAGCTTTTGAAATGAGTTTCAAAGATAAAAGTTATTTTGAATAACTTAATCGAGTTTTGGAATTTAAATAATTTGATTTAAATTTGAATTCAAGTTGAAATTGAATCCTATGATTTGAAACTAAGGATTAAAGATGTTGTACAAGTTATATATGGGTTAAACCATTTTATAGATATTGATTTGGGAATTTTAATTTTAATTCAAGGGTTTTAACTCGTGTAAATATAACTGGATTTTTCTAAAATGAAACTATTTGTTTTCAAATAGTAAAAGCTTTCACATAAGTAAGGAACTTCCAATTTTTGTTGAAAGAATTTCAAGTTTGAAATAGAATTAAAATGTTTTGAAATTTATGAAATGAGTCTTTGATTCAAAGACCGGACGAGTTAATCCAATTTGAAATGGAATTGTTTTGAAAGCTATAAGTTAAATCTTGATTTAAAGATTTAACGAGTTAATCAAATTGAAATAGAAATCAATTTGAAAATCTATGAATGAATCTTTGTGAACGGGGTGAACTTTGTGAATTGAATCTTTTTGTTTAAAAGATTAAAAGTGTGGAAATTGTTTAAACCAGTAAAGGTTTTTGAAATGAATCTTTTTGTTTAAAAGATTGGAAATAGTAATTTGTTTTACCATTCAAATGAAAAGTTTTTGACTTTAAGCTGTGATTTAACTGAGACCCTAGTATCCATATGATTTTTAATTGCGCTCGTTATTCGATTTAGCCGGGAGAGGACCTTTGTGTCATATAACCCATTCCGAATAATGATACGACGTATATGGATGGCATTTGAAGACCGGTGGTGAAGACCGGATACTTTCGAAAACGAAAGGATTTCCATTGATTGTCTCTGCATCGGCTGATCCCCGGTATAGAGATTTTATTACCCTAAGTGATGGGAAGTCCGGACGTGATTAGAAATTATCCGGATTTGCAAGGGCTTCTTTGGAAGTGCCTTCAGTTCCGTTCGATCCCGGAACGGACTTGTATGGATGTGTGTCTGACGTTACACTTTGAGATGTAAAGCTGGTTTCTATCAAATACATTTCTGTTGGTGGCGGAGAATTTATTCTCTTAGCTTAACACCCTTCTCTGAGACGTACGTGCTCAGAGGGCATGTAGTTGATAGTTACTAGTGATACATTCCCAATTTGGTAATGTGACATATGAAGTGTTGTTGATCATTTGTGGATCAAAGCGTGCTTTGTGAAAAAGCGTTGCTTTGTGAAAAAGCGTGGCTTTGTGAAAAAGCATAGCTATGTGGACGAGACTTCGTCAAGCCTCACAACCCGGTAATGGTCGAAACAGGAATGTTGCGACAAAGGTTTGTAGGGGTAGCGCCCCTAGGGTATGTCATTTCCTTCTGGATAAAAGGTGATATCATGGTATGGAGCCCAGATATTTTACCTATGTTGATTATACTTTGTGGCTGTTGCTTTGCGATTGAGGATCCTCGGATAAAGGTTGGTTACGACCGGGGGATGACATACTTGTGTGTTAGTTACCTAGTTACAGCTGTACAGCGTGAGATAGCGTCAGTGTGTTAGTTAACTAGTTACAGCTGTACAGCGTGAGGTAGCGTCGGCCTTTTGTTTGCAGAGATCCGGTTAGGATCCGGGGCGTCTTTCCAGAGGCGTTTCTATTTCGGTCAGGAAGTTCCTTAGCCTGATCATTTGTTGGAAATCCAAAGAAACAATACGAACCCTGTACGGTTTTTAGTTGTATTACCTGCTATGGAATGTGGCGGTAACCTGCTATTGAACGTAGTAGCTATAGTAGGCATACAATAATGGTTGTATGCTGGCTAAGATTGATATTATATTTTCGAAATGTTTTCACACTATGCACTAATGATAATAATATCGAGTGATTTTGCTTAGTAAGCATGGTTGACTATCATAAGAAGAAATCTTCTCCAATTCTGCGTTTGCATTGTGTGTGTGGCGGGAGGTCTTATGGTAGTTTCATTTTCGAAAAGCATTGCGGATTTCAATGTTTAAAATTCCTTTGTTGTTTGTTTAAAGATAAACTGTTTTTGTTGCTCACACCAGTCCCATGACTGATCCGGAGTTTATTGTTCCCTTCCTAAACTCTGGGTGCCCACCATTTTCCACACGGGCAGTCTAGAGTTGGGTTTTCTCAGATAGCAGGTTGAGTAGATTATCTGGAGCTGGTTCAGTTCTTGGAGTTCAGGACTGCATTTGCTTATCTTTGTGCATCGTGATGGTGGTTCGAGCTTGACGTTGGAGTTGTTGGAGTCATTCTCGTTTGTAGATCATTTTGGAGTTATCATTTCTGCTTTTCGCTATATCATTATTTATCTCTGATATTGTTGTATCATATTGATATCATTGTTGTATATCATTCTGGATATTGTATTCATTGGAGTTGTATATGATATCATTTATTTCTTTATTCCGCTGTGTTGTTATACTTACTGTATTATAAGCTCCGGCGACTCGGATTTGAACGGTCGAATCTGCGGCATTCGAGTACGATGTAAAGTATGGATGTCGATTTTCGAGCGGGCAAAATCAGAGCCGTTACATTTCAATTGCCATCCATATACGTCGTATCATTATTCGGAATGGGTTATATGACACAAAGGTCCTCTCCCGGCTAAACCAAATAACGAGCGCAATTAAAAATCATATGGATACTGGGGTATTAGAGCTAAGGTTGAACTTTAGCTCAGGAGTGTAACACATTAAGTAGCTCATTAGAGATAGGGTGAAGTATACCCTAGAATGAGTATTCCTCAGATATCCGTTCGAACGCCTCAGTAAATTCTCTTGCTATCCACAAATGGTGAGTATGAGCGCAAGAAGAGGATGAGATAGGGGACAGGGAGATACAACTATAAATGGTCGATACTCTGTAACAACAAGGAAACAATCTTTTCTCTATCAATCTCTTTTGTTCGTCATCTCTTCTCAATTCTTTGATAATTTCTGGTCGATCCAGAAAGGAAATTCGATATATTAATATGGGACATAAACTCCAGAATGGCCAAAATTGTCTGTTTGAATGAATTGGTTGCTTTGTTGCTATGGTTGATAGGTATAATTTGGTTTTTAAACTGAAAGTTTTGAAATTGTATCCACATATCTATCTATTCTTTGGGTTCCGATATATTCTACAAATGGTTAGTTATCCTTTCGAACTAACCGATGCCACTGCATATTTCGTAGATCTGGATAACCCGAGTATTTTGTGAAGTGTTAAATAGATTCGTTCTTGTGTCTATTGTTGATATTCTGATTTGGCAAGCCAAATGCAGAATAGCTGTTCAGTTAATTTGATGAAACATTCTTCATCTATCTTTGTGTTCCCCAGGCAAATTTCGAGGACGAAATTCTTTTAAAGGGGGAAGTTTGTAACGACCCCAGATTTTTATTTAATTTAAATTAATTTTATTGAACTTTGAATAAAAATAGTAAAATAAATCGATAAAGTGAAGCGAGTTTCCCCGATTCAAATAGAATATATATATTGAGTCATATGAATTAATATATATATATATATATACACATTGAATTTAAAATTGAATCACATATAAATGTATACTTTGGACACAAGTATGAAAATAAGTAAATAAATAACTATATGGTTTAAAATACTTAAGATAAATGTTAATTGTTTTAAATTTTATTTTTGCTTAAGTTGAATTTAAATAAGATTAACAAATAGGTTAGTTTTATTTTCTTTTTAAATTTAGCTTGATAAAATAAGTAGTTTATTAATATAGGGGTAATTTCTTTTATAAAATATTTAAAATAAAATCAATCTTATCAATGCAAACATAAGTATAAATCAAATATATGATATTAACATAAGTTAAAATTTATAATCAATAACTAAAACAAAACAAAAATATATTTGTACATAAGGTAATAGAGTAGTGCATAACCAGGCAAATAAAGTAAAGAAATGTTATGCAGGCAAGAATAGAAAAGAAGACAAGTATGAAAACATAAAGTAAAAGCAAACCAGGCTTTGTATATTTGTATGTTGACTGTAAAGCTTAGAGATGAAGGCAAGATCAAAGTAAATAAAATATCTATGTACATGCTAGACATAAGGTACCATTGCATTTAATGCTTTTCATCCTAGCACAAAACAAGGTCTGTTCGAAAACACTTTCAGCCACCAAGAAAGATCTGTAGCCACCAAGCCAAAACGTATATCAACAAACAAGAAAAAAATCTCTGACTTGATTTTGTACAAACAACATATTGACTTGTATAAAATAATATTACATTGTACCAATATTATCATCACCCTGTACAAGTTATATCCCTGTGCATTCCATTTTCTATACATCAACCTCTTCATCTCAGTTTCTTCCATCAAACTAAGTTAAAATCTGAAGTAAATAAAACTCAAACCAAAACAAATTAAATCAAGGCAAACAAGGGAAATCAAGAAAAAGAAGCTTCAGCCTGCAAAAATTCAAACTGGTTTCAAGATGATGAGCTATGTTCTTCTTCTTCTTCAAAATCACTGTGAGCAAACCACCCTTATAAATTCTTAAAGTTTGATATATCTGATCTGCATGTGATGATCTTTAAAGTCTATTATGATCTATGATGTGCATGTGTTTAGAAATGTTTTCTTTTTTCTCTTCATATATATGAATTTGTATATGTATCTGTGTACAGAGAGATATCTCTGTTTTTAAGTTACAGGCTTTCAAACCCATTTTCAAAAAGAATCAAAAGCTTCCTCTCAAATTCTTTTTAGGCCTTCGAATCTGAACAAATATTGTTTGTAAGATCAAGCTTTAGTTCCTAAAAATATTGCTGAGAAGAATTATTTTGAAATTATCTGGAAATATAAATAAACAGTGAAAATCATATATATGTCAAAAATCGATGATCATAGATTTTTGTTTCGACTTCATAACTCGATTCGAAATTGAAATTCATGATTTTAGAAAATACTTTCAGGATTTTTAGTTTATTAAATTATGAGAAAATGTGAGTTGAACGGAATTAGCATTTTTGTCAAATTCCGGCGATTTACAACGTAGGGTTCGTCGTGATTGAAACTGGAGGGGGTCGGAGGTCTATGGATCATCCGAAAAATAGTCGTTAGATTTATAAATCGCCGTGGTGATGGGGGTTGGTTGATTTATTCTGTAAACCTAGTTTGGACTCGGTTGTGAGTTTTCGATCGACAGTTGTCTCGAGGCGATCGAGTGCAGTGAGGGTTTGGGAAATGGAAGCTTGGATGGTGATGGTGATGTGGCCGCGGTGGTGCGAGGTCAGGTGGTCGGCGTCGCGTGGTCGGAGTGGTTTTAGTCGAGAAGTTGGTTTGCAGTTCGAGGCTGGTAGCTCGATTTTGATTCGAGACATGTTAGGGTGTTTGGATGGCTGGGGATGGTTGCTGGGTTGGTGGTTGACGTGCGGGGAGTCTCGGTGATGGCCAGCGACCATCCAATCGCCTGTGCACGTACACGCGATGTTAGTTGTATCGGTGATGGTTATAATGTAGGAAAGAAGAAGAAGGAGGAGGTTGCATGAATGACAGGGGAAAGGCTCGAGGAAACTATATTTTGGCTCGAGTTTAGCATCGGGGGTATTCTTTGGGTTAGTGTGTGTTAACGAGTTAAATTTAAAACAAAAATATAGCAGGTGTTAGTTTGACTCGGGAAAGTTTCGTGAGTGTCTCGGGTTTATCTCGAGATTCCTTCAGGTTGAACCCGAAGCAGGGTTTTAAACAGTTTTTTAAAAAAAAAACAAGTTTACAATTTAAATTGAATCTAGTTTAAACTGTTATATGATAAACGTTTTAAATGATGTTAATGATAATTTAGTAAATAATAAAGATAAATGGTTTATCTTAATAATGTTTTGATTATTTATTTACTTAAAGATTTTTAAAGGTTAATTAATGTCTTAATGATGATTTCTTTCCAAAAGTCTTTAACAAGGTTTAAATGATAATTGTTTTTAAAGGTTGATTAATCAAGTATCTAAAGAATAATTAATTTAAAAGAAGAATTAATTAATATGATTTATTAATTAAGGTAATTAATTTGAGGATAATTACTTAATTAAGGGTTAATTAATAAATGATTAAAGGTTAATTAATTAAAATGATTTATAATTGATTAATGATTAATTAACCAAGATTTGTAGTTTATTCATAAGTAATTAATCTGGTATAAATTAATTATAATCAGATATTATTTGATTCTACTTATGGATGTTGGATTTCTTTGAATGGTTAAATTGTTTGATATCCCTGATATATGATGTTTTGTGATACATCCTGATTTATGTTGTGATCTGTAATTTACTTATCTGCGATATATATATCTGTGATTTCTGTTCTGTGATATATTACTATGTGAATGTGAAACCCTTGGCCCGTAAATGGCATTTAAACTTCGATGCGACAGGGAGTCGGATTCCAGTTGGTTATCCGAAACCCACATCGAATTGTAAAAGTGAATCTTTGTGACTGATAAATTTATTTTATCTATGAATTTGTGAATGAAGATAAGCGTTATGGATTATACCGCTTATCGATATATCTGTGATGATTGATGTTGTGCACTATTGTGTAAACCCCTGGACTACACCATACACATACAAATATGGATTTCACGTGCAAATCGGTTAAGTCACAGATGATGTAAATTTGATGTTTTTGAAATTGAAATTTTAATTGATTTTGAAATTGGAAATTTGGGTTTAAAGTGAAAAGCTTTTGAAATGAGTTTCAAAGATAAAAGTTATTTTGAATAACTTAATCGAGTTTTGGAATTTAAATAATTTGATTTAAATTTGAATTCAAGTTGAAATTGAATCCTATGATTTGAAACTAAAGATTAAAGATGTTGTACAAGTTATATATGGGTTAAACCATTTTATAGATATTGGTTTGGGAATTTTAATTTTAATTCAAGGGTTTTAACTCGTGTAAATATAACTGGATTTTTCTGAAATGAAACTATTTGTTTTCAAATAGTAAAAGCTTTCACATAAGTAAGGAACTTCCGATTTGTGTTGAATGAATTTCAAGTTTGAAATAGAATTGAAATGTTTTGAAATTTATGAAATGAGTCTTTGATTCAAAGACCGAACGAGTTAATCCAATTTGAAATGGAATTGTTTTGAAAGCTATAAGTTAAATCTTGATTTAAAGATTTAACGAGTTAATCAAATTGAAATGGAAATTGATTTGAAAATCTATGAATGAATCTTTGTGAACGGGGTGAAATTTGTGAATTGAATCTTTTTGTTTAAAAGATTAAAAGTGTGGAAATTGTTTAAACCAGTAAAGGTTTTTGAAATGAATCTTTTTGTTTAAAAGATTGGAAATGGTAATTTGTTTTACCATTCAAATGAAAAGTTTTTGACTTTAAGCTGTGATTTAACTGAGACCCCAGTATCCATATGATTTTTAATTGCGCTCGTTATTCGATTTAGCCGGGAGAGGACCTTTGTGTCATATAACCCATTCCGAATAATGATACGACGTATATGGATGGCATTTGAAGACCGGTGGTGAAGACCGGATACTTTCGAAAACGAAAGGATTACCATTGATTGTCTCTGCATCGGTTGATCCCCGGTATATAGATTTTTATTACCCTAAGTGATGGGAAGTCCGGACGTGATTAGAAATTATCCGGATTTACAAGGGCTTCTTTGGAAGTGCCTTCGGTTCTGTTCGATCCTGGAACGGACTTGTATGGATGTGTGTCTGACGTTACACTTTGAGATGTAAAGCTGGTTTCTATCAAATACATTTCTGATGGTGGCGGAGAATTTATTCTCTTAGCTTAACACCCTTCTCTGAGACGTACGAGCTCAGAGGGCATGTAGTTGATAGTTACTAGTGATACATTCCCAATTTGGTAATGTGACATACGAAGTGCTGTTGATCATTTGTGGATCAAAGCGTGCTTTGTGAAAAAGCGTTGCTTTGTGAAAAAGCGTGGCTTTGTGAAAAAGCGTAGCTATGTGGACGAGACTTCGTCGAGCCTCACAACCCGGTAATGGTCGAAACAGGAATGTTGCGACAATGGTTTGTAGGGGTAGCGCCCCTAGGGTATGTCATTTCCTTCTGGATAAAAGGTGATATCATGGTATGGAGCCCAGATATTTTATCTATGTTGATTATACTTTGTGGCTGTTGCTTTGCGATTGAGGATCCTCGGATAAAGGTTGGTTACGACCGGGGGATGACATACTTGTGTGTTAGTTACCTAGTTACAGCTATACAGCGTGAGGTAGCGTCAGTGTGTTAGTTACCTAGTTACAGCTGTATAGCGTGAGGTAGCGTCGACCTTTTGTTTGCAGAGATCCGGTTAGGATCCGGGGCGTCTTTCTAGAGGCGTTTCTATTTCGGTAAGGAAGTTCCTTAGCCTGATCATTTGTTGGAAATCCAAAGAAACAATACGAACCCTGTACGGTTTTTAGTTGTATTACCTGTTATGGAATGTGGCAGTAACCTGCTATTGAACGTAGTAGCTATAGTAGGCATACAATAATGGTTGTATGCTGGCTAAGATTGATATTATATTTTCGAAATATTTTCACACTATGCACTAATGATAATAATATCGAGTGATTTTGCGTAGTAAGCATGTTTGACTATCATAAGAAGAAATCTCCTCCAATTCTGCGTTTGCATTGTGTGTGTGGCGGGAGGTCTTATGGTAGTTTCATTTTCGAAAAGCATTGCGGATTTCAATGTTTAAAATTCCTTTGTTGTTTGTTTAAAGATAAACTGTTTTTGTTGCTCACACCAGTCCCATGACTGATCCAGAGTTTATTGTTCCCTTCCTAAACTCTGAGTGCCCACCATTTTCCACACGGGCAGTCTAGAGTTGGGTTTTCTCAGATAGCAGGTTGAGTAGATTATCTGGAGCCGGTTCAGTTCTTGGAGTTCAGGACTGCATTTGCTTATCTTTGTGCATCGTGATGGTGGTTCGAGCTTGACGTTGGAGTTGTTGGAGTCATTCTCGTTTGTAGATCATTTTGGAGTTATCATTTCTGCTTTTCGCTATATCATTATTTATCTCTGATATTGTTGTATCATATTGATATCATTGTTGTATATCATTCTGGATATTGTATTCATTGGAGTTGTATATGATATCATTTATTTCTTTATTCCATTGTGTTGTTATACTTGCTGTGTTATAGGCTCCGGCGACTCGGATTTGAACGGTCGAATCTGCGGCATTCGAGTACGATGTAAAGTATGGATGTCGATTTTCGAGCGGGCAAAATCCGAGCCGTTATAGAGATGGAAGAAGATTGAGTAAAAAGGGAGATCCCAAATTCTCTTACTTTCTTCCTCTATTTAAGCATCTCTACCATCATTTGATATAGATCTTTTTGAGCCTCCATCCCTATACATTGCTGGTCGAACTCTCTCTTCCTTCTTCCTAATTTTCTAAGCTCAAATCAAATCAATTCAACTGGTATTCGATAGCTGGTGGTCAACGGTTCATGGACTAGCACTATTTTGGATCGAAAATTGTTTCAAGGAGCATTCTTCATCGTTTCAAGGTGTTCTTAAGGGCTTTGGCTACAAGGTACATTTCAAATATGATTACAAATATTAAACTATAATTATAATGTTCATTATATATATAATATTTTGATAATATATACAGATGTTGGAATCGTCACCTTACTAACAATAATATATATATATAATTTTTAGTTAGGTGACGATTCCAACATGTGTACATATTATCACAATATTGATTATTTGTATGTACATGTATATATGTTTTAAAAAAAAATTATGATTATATACCTTAGTGTAGCATGGCTTAGAATTAAAAAACAATTTTTTTATTATTTGAATAATTTAATATATACATATATTATATAGTTTAAAATTTAAATACTACATTATACATATGTAAAATATGAAAATATAATTTTATTTATAATGTTAATAAGTACAGTATTTCCAGCAGGAAGAAAATATTTTTTATTTCATATATTATTTTAAATAATATTTATATAAATTCATATATGTATTAAAAAATTTGTTTTATATTTTATAAAATTATATTAATACATATTATACTCATAGGTGAAACTAAAAAAAACATTTTTTTCACTTTTTAAATATTTAAATATGAACCAAAAAATAGATTTAAATTGTTTAAATTATAAAATTATATAATAAATTTTAAAATGTTCATCTAAAATATTATTGGAATTTTAAAGTTCAAATTTATTTTTAAAATTTTATTTTTAAAATTTTATTTTTTATTGATTTTTAATAATTTTTTACGGTTTTATTAACACACACATACATATATATTAAAGTTTAAAATTAAAAAATACCTTAAGTCATGCACAATACATATATATTAAAGTTTAAAATTAAAAAATACCTTAAATTCATATATAGTTATAAATATATACATGTTGTTAATATTTTATATTTATGTTTATATATTACTATTTATATATTTATAAAAAATTATATATAAATAAAATTTTAATTTATACATACATACATAAATATATTTTGTAATATTTTATTTATAAAAGCAAAAGTTTATATATATATATATTATGTATATACATTTATATAATACATTTGCATATTGGATAAGCTAACGTGTCTGTTGCGATGTAAATCCCAACATCTATACACGGGCATGTTATACCATGCACGGAATGATATGTTACACATGCACACACACATATGTGTGTGTGTTTATGATACACGTATATATATAATATAACATAAATTAAATAATACTATATCATTTTATAAATTTAAATAAAATAAAAGTTTTTATTTAAATAAAAGTTTTTATTTAAATAAAATTTAGAAATGTTCTAAATAAACTAGACTTCGTAGGCCCAATAAAAAATCCAATATGGTACGCGGGCTAGCCAATTCTGAATATATTGAATTGCTAAAGGAGGTACTTCTTTCCTTGTGATGAATAACTTTATGAGAATCGATATAGTCAATCTGAACTATATCGCCTTCTCAAAGTTTTATTAGCATTTCTTAGTGGGGAAAATTGATGAGACAACCCACTTTTTTCAGTCTCAAGTGTTTGGATCTTTAAGGTCGGTTCATTATTTTTGCATTACAAAGTCTCGACCTTGGGTCTAAGATCCGAAAACGCTTCGGTGAACTTTTTGTTCGAATACTTCTTTATTTTTTTTACACTCGAACTTGGAGGAATTGCTCAATCTAGCAAGTTCACCAGATTTGTTTTTCGGTAATAAGGGAGCTGAAGCAATCACAGCACTGCTACATGTCAAACAACCCCGAGATGAATAAGAAATATGCAAATGCGGCTTTTTAGAGGACTTTGTCAGAGTCAAAGTAGGAAGTCGCTTTCGTCTTCAATTAAGATAAGTTTATATGACTGACACTTATTTCTAAACTTTAACAAGTCCATCTCCAAATCAAGAATACGTCGGTTAAGTTAGGCAATTTTTGGATCATATTCCAACTGTTGAGGATCAAAGCATGAACTAAGTTTTCTAGTTGAATCCAAAATTTCATCATTCTTGGAAGAATTTTTCGTTTTAAGATCATCAACTGTTTCTTGAGAAGCTCTTAAAATAGATTTTAATTTAACATACTTCTCATACCACTTGTTGGCTTCAGCATTGTTAATGGTTGATGAACTAAAAACAGAATGAGAAAAACGATTCTCCATGACCGTCACTACTTTAGACTGAATGCTCTCGAGATGTTGAGTGAGTTTTGGATCATCAAGAGATAAAAATACATTCCTTGTCCTAAATTAAGAAGTAATTAATAACTAATCTTTAGTAAAAAGATAAAACCAATAACAAGAGAATTAACAATTTGAAGAACATCTAAAATCATTACACTTACATAGAATTATTAACAATAGAAAGTAATTGCATACTATAATTTTTCTAATTCTTAGAATGAGAAAGGGCGTCTCTAATTCTTCGAAATGACGTAGGAGAGAAGAAAATTGTACTACAAAAAGGAGCTCTACCACTAGGGGGAGCATTAACTGAAGGAAATGCTTGTAATCCCATTCTTTGGGAGGAGTCTAAGTTCGCCAAACAGCAATTTAGCATAGTTAGTTCAAACCTCGTGGAGATATTGGTCTCTTTTAACTCCCAAGAAACTAAAGTCCAAATTAGGAAATCGATTACACATATGTTGGAGGTCACGAAGAAAGTGGTATTATGATAAACGAGACATATTATTCAAAGAAGAATTTTCTTTAAAAAAAATGTTTTTAATCTAACCAATTTACTTAGGGAGTTTTTTGAAACAAGGGATAAGGAAGAAATAGAGGCAAATTTAGAACCCTACATATCAACAATGCAAAAAAAGTTAGAAGTTAAAGCAAAGATTCTACATAAATATGCCATTATAATATCAACATAGATACAAAATTAAAACTATACAACAATATCATTAAGGTTCATAAAGGATAGACTGCTTAAAATATTCAATAATAAATCTATCCTTGTTAAACTTAATCTTCTCTAGAGAAAGAGAATCAATGGTTAAAGGAGCAGTGGGGACTTTAGGTAAGATCCAGCACTCTCCAGGATGACGATCAGATCCACACTCTTCCAGGTACCTGTTGTGAAATTGTCTTATTAAGCCTCCACAACCATTGTTTAAGAAAGAAAAGTCGGTCATATGGAATCTGACATAAACTAAGTAAATGCATTCCATCTGTTTGGTCATGTCTCCGATTAACATCCAGAAAAGGGTAGTATGCTCTTCATTCCTTATACAAAAGTTAGACCGATGAAGATGGTATTTTCGAAGGAAAGGGGCATCCCGTTTATTCTTAAAGTCCCCAAGGTACTTAAGGCATTTTAAGAGTCTCATATATCTATCATTTGACTCATTTAGGTCCTTGCATAACCTTTCTCCTTCTCTTTCGAGTCTCAAGATCCAATCACCCTTTTTATCTAATAAAATCCCAACATAGTTTATATTTTTCCTTCTATGCCGGTAGTTAGGTAATATTGAGATTACTAGCTACAAAATGAGATAAACTAGACAATAAAATTCGGGGAACAAGTTACCTATGGAGGGGTCAGCAAAGCAATTGGCTTGAAAGGTTGAACCTTTTCGATTCTAAAAGAAGATTGAAAATGCTTACTTGGGCCTTGAAGGGTCGAACCACTAAAAGGACTCTTTGATGACTATGAACAACTAGGGCCATGATCGGTATGAGGAGAAGCAAAACCAGCGTCATTACTTGGATCCTGAGGAGCTTCAAACCCGCCCTGGCCTGAGCCATTGCCTCCATCCTTCCTCAGTGAATCATCTTGAATTTGATCACTACAATCATCATTCTTATCGTCGTCGTCGTCGTCATTGTTACCATTCTCATACTTGTCTTCCTCATCAGTTACAAGTTCATCATCATCCGATGGAGGGCCATCAAAGGTTGGGAACTAACATGCTCAATGGGGTCATCATCCCCGAATTCGAAAAGATTATCAGGGACATGATCAAAGAGGATATCAAATTTTCTTTTGTAGCGTGCCCTAGTGAAATTGAAAGAAGGAAAATCCATATTCAAACACCGTTCATCATTATCTTTGTAAGCATTAGATAAGATGGCTTCAGAGTTCTGATCCTTCCAATAAGGAAGAGCTTCATTTAAAAAGGTAGATACCTTGGTCTTAGCATTGCTCAAGGATGACCTTGACTTCTTAAGAAAAAGTTTTTTCTTTGTTGAATCCCTTTTGAAAGCTGATACTTTAAGTGAAGCCTCATGTTGGGCTTGATTTGTTTCTTTGTGACTTAAGGAAAGCTCCTTCTTTAAGTTTTTAGCTTATCTTTCAAATCTTGTGATAGAGTTACGGGTATGCCCTAAGGGCAATTATGTAATTTGTTACATAGATCAACCCGATAACAAATCTTGGTCAAAATAAAAGGTGTTTTCTTTCTTTCATATACTTAATATAACGTGTTATACTAATTAATTAATTTCATTAATAGTATATTTAGTAGAAAATCAATAAACGATATGTTTTGTAGCAGTTACAAAGTGTTGTAACCGTGAGTAATTTTTCAGAAGGAAAATAAATATATGATTTTAAATATTCCTAGTCAAGATGTATCGAGAATAGATATCAATACATCCGTTTACTACAAGAAAACATTCCTTTAGTTGCACTCATTAGCAGCGTTTGTAGTGTAAATGCAACTAATATTATTTTTACAATTTCTTAAGTGTTTTGTTTTATTCGTGACTGCCAAATTTTGCCGCCCAGTACTAAAAACCTCCTCATGTTTTTTCCATCTCGCGCCTTTCCCCATTCCCCACATGATTCATTGTTACATTTCCGCCCTCATTCAAAACAGTTCCTCTTGCATGTTTCCACCATCTCGCGCTACTTCTCTCCGTCAATCTACTCCCTTCCACTTCATCGATCCACCCTTCCTTCAATCTGCTCCTATTTACTTCCTTGAGATTCGTTCATAAGCCCTAAATCAACAAATCGAGGTAATAGCAAAAACCCTAATTTGGCTGAGGTAATTTCCGTACTATGTTTGTTGTTACTACAAGAACCCCAATTACTATATTCTTCTAGTATCATTCAAGTTCATGGTAGAATGAGAACATGTCTTGTGAGTTGTGATAGAATGAGGAAATTACTATATTTCAATTTTCTTACTATTTTTCCGTTGGGTACAGTGAATATACCATAAATTTTGAGCTGTGATCGATTCTTATTGTTTTTGTACTATTTAAGAAATCGACATGTTTGCTTTAAAGAAAAGTTTCATCTGTTTTTATAAACTAATAGAGAAATATTTATAGATAATTAGTTGAAAATAGTTTTTCATTATTTACATTTGCACTTGGAAGGTAGAATATTGACTGTAGTTGTTAAGTCTATAAAGTTTAAATATTAATTTAGTGGACATATAATTGTACTGGTTGAAAAGAAGCAACTTTGTAACTTAAAGCCATGAGGTATTCCACTTGGTCCATAGTTGATTCAAGTGTTTCTTGGAAACTTTGTGGAGGTGCATGCTACTTGGCTTTTGAAATATTGATTGGACCAAAATAAAGGGGGTCTAACTATGATTGTAACTAAAAATAAAAATATTAGCAGGAAACTGAGCACCTAATTCATTCTTTTGAGTGTTGGGTTACAACTTACAAGTCAATGGTTTGCCTTTGTCTACATATCATTTCATTTTCAGCTTCTAAATTATTATATCCAGCACAAACCAAAATCATTCCCTTGACTTCTATAATAGGTTGAAATGGTTAAATCTCTGTCTTCATAATTTATATTCCAAGCTCTAATTGGACAACTCATTTGTTTGGCTTATAAATTCCTGCAAGCGATACCCAGTTTTATGCTTATCTTAAATTCACATAGTTTAGCAAAAATTGACCTGCATAATCTCCTTTTGTTTTTCTCTGGCTAAGGTTTTTTCCTTGTTGACCAAATTTCATGACTGGACTCATTATATATTTCTACTATGATAACTTGCCATTTGGCCTTATTCTAAAGGATATCACTAGTTAAGTTGATAGTTTAATCTATGTTACTATTTAAAATATAAACCTATTTAAAGCACTGAGACAAAATCATGTATTTATAAGGAAATTAAACTTGATACTGATACACACGCTAGTATGATGCCCATGCCGATGGCATGTGTCCGGACTTTATGTTATAAATAGATCATGATTATGTATTACATGGCTGCAAAAATTTGATTAGTTTTAAAATTGTTGTATGTGAACATAAAAACTGTACCTTTTCGGATCTGTCATTGTACATAAATTAAAAATCTTATTCATGTGTCTACATATATATGTTAGTGCATAGCCCATGCATTGCATAAATTTGAGATTGGTTATTATCAGTTTTTTCACATGTTTTTTTGCAACTAAGTACTCTATTTTAATATGAATCTGATTCCAACATAATTGGCAGTTATCTAACTCACATGAGATTTAAATTAAATATGACATGCATGTATCTAAAGGAAAAAAAATAACCCATCTATAAAATCCATAATTTTTAATATATCTTACATAATTATAACGGTTTGGTAATATATCTTCCTGTATCAATTGGCGGTGAATGGATGTGTTGGTCAACTATAGTTGGCAGTAAAGTTGTAGAATTTCTTTATTATCTGCAAGCTTACAAAATATCATGCTCATGCATCGAATCATGTCCTCGGAAATCCTATTGGGTGTCTCTGGTATAAGGTCTGATATATTTTTGCCTAAATATTCTACTAGGTTTACTATACCTAAAGTACCACAATGTATTCCCTATTTAGAAATAAATGGTTAAATGTATACTTGACTAACTATGATTGAAAATTACAATTCATGTTCATTATAAGAAGCATAGATCATGACCAATACCCATGTATTTGGTATTTATTCTAATTTTTATGTCTGATTTTCACTAACTTATAACGAACTATTAAAATCTCCTTCACCTCATTATAATTCAGAGGTTGATAGTGGCATGCCTGAAGAGCCCTAGATAGGCTATCATATGTAGGTTATATCCTTGATGAATAAATTGCATGATGAGACAAAGCAGAGTAACACCTAAGAGCACCTGAATCGGTAAGTTTTTCTGTGCTCATATCATCTACTTGTTTGATATGCATCTTTTTATATCCCGATGTATATCTAGAATTTTATTTGGATTTTGGTCTAATTGATGAGAAGTTAGGCATTGATTTATCTATAAATGCCATTTGTTTTGATTCATCATGGGTGCTAGTAGGAGATAGTAGTAGATATTTGTTGGTCAAATGCTTTTCTATACTGCGAAAGAAGATATTGCTCAAGATGCATCACTACCTTCTCTAACATTGCAATTTTCATGGTTAGCTCCTTTACTGGCTATAATTATGAAGACTAAAACATTGTTCAACATTGGTATAGATAGTATTATAGGTTTACTTAAATTAAAATTAGCTAATCAGTTGACATGAAAATGGGTACCTTGGGCATAGAATTCTCACCTGAAGAGTTTTTGTTGGATGGGTTATACCCTAATGCTTTTTCAAGCACACCATTCACCTATATTTGATCCTTTAGATGTCTTTCTAACTGAAGTATCTACATTGCAGCAGTGGTTAATATCATAATAGGAAGAGCCAGAGAAAAATAATATGCCTCTCTGTTATTAATAGTGTGCACATGGATAAGACAATATATTTATCACACATATGAAGATAAAATATACTGATTATATTTATCACACATCTGCACCCCATAAAATGAAAAGTTGAAATGAACAAAGTTTATCAATATCAACATCATGTGAGTAGTATGCTTCCTCATTTGTTGAGTTGAAAAAAAGAGTTGAGAAAAATGATCGTTCTCATATTTTTTAGGATAGTAATAACATTTTATACTTCCAATAAAATAATAGATATGAGATGGCTAGAAAAGCATCCTGTATTCATTCAGTAACTGTATGATTATAAGTTTTGTTCTATTATATAAGCAAATTTTGTCAAATACTACTTTTAATCTGAATTTACAACCATTCAAAATATTTATGTAAAAAAATATGCAAAATCAGTTTAATATAATACAAGTATTCATTAATAAAATCAGCTAATTATTATAAACAAACCAAGAACTGTAAAAATTAACAGGAATACAAAATTTCTCTACTTTATAAGTATTTATTAATAAAATAATCAAATTTTAAAAGTAGTTTATACTAAATCACACTGCTCTAAAATATGTACAATATGATAGGTCTGAATCATTTAAAATATGCTAAAATGAATTTCAAATGTATGACAGATGAAAATAAGAGGGTTAAGGACGAAGTTATTACTTAATCATGCATATTCCTTAATGTGTTCTTATTAAAATGAATTTCAAATGCATGACTGATAAAACTAAGAAGATTAAGTATCAAGTTATTGCTTAATCGTGCATAATACTTAACCATCATGGTTCATATTAATCTGCAAAATTTCAATGTGATGAAGAGGAATAGTAGAATCCAAATTAATACTGAATTCAAACGTGGCTTGGTAAGTAAATATGAATAACCATAGCATTTATCTTAAATAAAGCTTCATAAAAATATATCAAGAAATACCAGGTTTAGTTATGCTAACTCTACCGACATTAATGCACAGATTCTTATCTTTATATATGTACAATGGTCGTAAAGCACAACTCAGGCTATGCATGAAGCTTATTCATGTATTTCAAGCTGTTATATGTTAACTTATCGATTGCCTTGGTAAATAGTTTACTATAAGATACAAATTCAATATCAGTTTATTAATAACTATTTATCAAAATTTTAAAAGATTTTTCAATGACCTTACGTATGAATCTGTCGTTTACGATGTTAAATTTGATTACATGTAACTATTTATTCATTAATTGTGCAAACTTTGCCAAATATAACAGCCATCTCAAACTCAAAAAAATTCACCTATTAGAAATAATGTTACATTGTAGTGCATAAGTTTAAAAAATAAACTAGGAATCTATGGGAGACGCAGATGGAACAACTTCTTACAGTTAAGGAAAAATTTAGCCGTAATAATTTGGTGTTGATAAAACATAGTTTTAAGCATCTACCTTTCTTTCCTTTCTATAGTTAATAGTAAGGACTATAGTTTAGTGCTTTGATAGGGATACAGTCAGGAATAGGCTGATATGAGCTTTATCATCAGTTGATATTAGAAGCTGATAATTCATCATCAATTACCTATATGGAAGGTCATTGAGTAACCGTCTGTCTAAATTAGAAAAGCTGGTCATGAAAGCTCTAAATGGAAATTCTATGCAGCCATGATCCACTGTTATCGATCAATGGAGAGATATGTATAACTCCATATTCCTTCTTAGTTAGAAGCTGAAAACCCCATATCCAAAACTTTAGCAGCAAGTTGTATTATGACATAAGTAGCATAATAAATTTTATTTACACATCTATCAGTTAATACTATGGCTATTTTGCATACGAAAAATAAGAAATTTTTTGGCACTCGTTCAAACTATGGTTTACCCAGATTTTTAAGCATCCAAATAACTACTAATATATGCTTACATGGGTAAAACATAAGCTTTGATTGTTTGGTGGTTTATGTAAGGCAAACTATCTATCATTTGAAGTTTTGATATAAGCATACTGGTATTATCGATTGACTAAATTTTCAGTGGAAAATTTATTTACACAGTCATGTAATACGCATGACAGATAACATTCTCTTGTACAACATAGGAATATCATATTTGAATTAAAAAACATTGTTTGGAGTACATTGACTTGAACATGGTGCAAGACATAAAATCCGGAAAACATAAACACATTAAAATCTAAAACCAAAACGGAACTACTATGCAAAAACAAATGTTGCCATGGAAAAACAACTGAGATGGATTAGTATGATTAAGAAAAGAAGTATGGAATTCTTCATAAAATTAGCAAGAATACCAAGTTTGCTTTCTTTTTCCTTTTCCAATCCATGTTAGTTGGTGTACATTAATTGTTAGCATTTGATATATATTGTAGCCTTGCTTCTGGTGCAACATGAAAATGTATACATGCATGTATGTTAGTTGATCTTCTAATGGACTGATGCAATGTGAAGGACCTGCTTGCTTGAAGAATGCGTTGAATGCATTCCCAGCATGCACAAGTGAAGGTGTAACTGCAAGGGTGAATGCACTGTTTTAACTTTGATTTTGTATTTTGGTTTGTTTCTTATTTCTTGAACTTTCATTTAACCATGTCTGTCTATTGTGTGCAACTTTGCTATTTGAGTTGTTAAGTTAATGTCGTATGTCTAGAGATCTGCAAGTGTCGCTGGCTAGTACCAGGTTTTACTCTCAAGATTAATTGCAAAGAATTTACTCTCAAGGTAAGCATTTTATGATATTTATATTAGAAATATAAACCAGTTATTGTGGGTGCAAAATATATGTATATCTTTACTTTCAAGGTAAGCATTTTTTGATATTTTATATTAGAAATATAAACCAATTATTGTTTCCTTGCTCTATTGTCTATAGGTAATTAGCATTTTCGAAGTGAAGAACAGCTGCATCAAAAATTGTCGGTAATTAAGCCATGAACAGGACTTTAACTGTTATATATTATAATATTTTGTTCGTACTAGTTGTGTAGACTTGTTTGTAAACGACTGTGGTAAGTGAATTCGCTTATTTTATCGAAATACTATTATTAAATGATTATGGTATCATATTTGATTATGCAATTAACGTGTTTTTTCAATTATTTGAATATGATGATTATTGATGTTGGTTTGAAAATGATAATTATGTGACTGGTTGTTGGTTTTAATATGGCTACCATATATAAGTGATTGTCGAAAATGATACAATCCACTAACAGTAAATAGCGGCGTTTAAAATGTGATGTGCATCAATCAATAAGTTTTAGTAGCGTTTCAAAAGTGCTACGGGGACAAATGCAATTTACAAAAAAATATAATTTTGGTGCATTTTGAAAACGCTGCAGAAAAAATTTAGGGTTTGAGAAACGCTACAATATGTTTGTTTTTGGTAGCGTTTACTACAACACAACTAAAACTTTCAGACTTTTAGTTGCATGTCGTATTGCAGCGTTTACCAAAATGCTACTAAAAGTTTTGGTAGTATTTTTTCAATGCTATGAAATGACATTTGTGGTTGAGACTAAAGTACATAACGTCCTCCAAATGTTGGGCGGTATATTACTCATGACTGCCAAGGGCAGTATGGGGTTACATACTAATAGTTATTGGATAAATATAGAATGACTCACTAGATAGTTTTCTGTTGGTTAATATAACTAAGGTCAAACTGGAAGATATCGATGTGACAAAACTACACAATTCTCTTGACTTGAGAAGAATGTTGATCTTCAATGTAGAAGCTCCTATTTGATTATAGTTAAATCGTGGCACGGCATCCATCAAAGGACTATAGTTGGTTCGAGTGGAAGCATTGAAAGTGAAATACTATTCAAGAGAGGATTCATCTCCTTAGTTATATGGGTTTAGTATCACGATCGACTAAAGTCAACTCAAAGTCAAAGTCTTTAGCCAAAGCATTTCGGTTAATAATAATTGTTATTATTGAACCAAAGACTTTGCGTTTGGACTATAGAGTTGAATGTGGACGATATTGGAATTCTGACCATTACCAAATTCCATAAGTCCAAAGTGATATAGTTTTGACGAACAGACTTGGTGTAAATAAAAGTCACAATCGGGCAATGCTTAACAAAGTAAAATTGGATTTTACCGAAATCAAGTAAGTGATAAATTTGACCAAAATGTCACACCACCTACTAAGTGACGTATGAACGTTAATATTCGAATAGTTTGACATTAATCGCTGACCAAATTTACACCTGACGAGTCACACAACCAAAACAATGAATTCTCCTTTGACCAAAGAATCTATTAATTTATAAATTGTTGTAAATTAATTAAATTAATCAATATTTATGAAATATTATTTATAAATTTGTATTTGATTTGATAAACAAATATTAAATGTATTTATAAAAGTTATAAATATATTATCGATATATGATATCGATAAGCATTTTAAATTAGATTCGAGATGCAAAATATTTATTCGGACCATAGATGGGTTTATGGCCAATTAGAAGGGCTAGTTTGGGCAGCCACAACAGAGGCTATAGGCGGCTCAAATATGTGTAATGACCCTAAAATAAAATAAAATAAAAATATATACATTTAATATATATATATGGGGCATTTTCTGTTTTATATATAAAGGTAAAATAAAATGAAGTTTAATAAAAAGGTTTATAAGTTTTATAATTGTGCCAGAAATAATTAGCATAGTATGTGTGATTTTTAATTTAAGTGTACAAAGGAGATTTTCAGATTCTCTAAACTTATAAAAAGAAATGAATAAAGGATCACATGCATATGGCATGAACAAAATAGAAACATGAAAATAGCATGCAGTGTTTAAAATGTTCAACTCCCAAAATAACCAATTAAAGTAACCTGATGTGTACATTTCCCATTTAGGACCACACAGGAATGAGATGTATGCATGAACAGCTAAGGGTATTAGGAGAATTACCCATTTTCTTAAACCCTAGAATGGATTTATAAATAACTGCACATGGCCAAAACCATCACTCTCTCGGGATCAAACACAAAATAAAATAAACAAGGAAGAAACACTAGCTTGGGGCTTTGGGGGATTTGCTGTTCAAAAGATTAAGGCAGTAAAAGGAAAAACATTATGTGAGTATTTATCCTTTGTATGCAATGGCATTAAGTCCTATTGCAGGCAGCCTAGAATATTATGAGACATTTAAATCTCTGAATTGATTTTGTTATGGGTGGTATGGATGTTTGTTTGTGCATTCTTTTTGTTTGTTTGGAGTATTAATCTGTAAGTGGGCTTTTGGTGTTAACATGATTAGAGCATTCTTGTTCTATCTTATCATCATTAAACATGGATATAGATTAAACAGGGAAACATGGGGTTGAATCAAAAAAATATACAAGCAGTTATATCTTTCTGTAAAATGAATGAAAGAAAAAAAAACCAAATTGGTCACTTGGGAGTTAGTCAATGATCTGCTTACTTCAGGTGGAAGCAAGTATATGCATGGTGCAACTGCACCTTGAGGCCTTTGTGTGTTGGAAAAATTTAAACAACCTGGGAGTTTCCTTCACAATGCATACATAGTGTTCATTTGACAAGGAGTTAAAGACCATAAAATAAATGGGGACAGGGGTTTAAAAATCTGGGTTATGAATATCCAGATATGGTGTTAAATTAATCAAGTTAAACTTGTTCATTGATTAGTTGCTGGGTGAAAATTTGGAGTATGAAACTTGGGTTTATTTATCTAGATTTGGGGAGAATAAATCAAGAATCATACATATGTTTATCTTTACTGTTTGCTGTGTATTTGTTTGAATAGATGAATGTGTTTTTGTATTACCTTGTATGAACCAAAACATGCTAAGTATAAACATCTGTTAAATTAGGAAGGCACTGCAAGATTATGTTTTAAAATTATGAATATGTATACAAAATTGATAAATGCTCATACCAGTGAAAACTGACCCTTTTGGTTGCCCTTGCAATCATCTGGGTGTCTCAAAAATTCTTTGGGGCAGCTAAATGATTTGCTTGCAGGAAATTGAAGTTGGCTTGATGAGTAGAGAAGGCATTGGCTGCTAGTATAAATAAGAGAGAGACTTGTTTTTTTTTTAAATTTGCAGATGCATTGTAATGAAATTACTAGGCACATTTTATTTTCTGCAATTGAAGTTACTTTTAGGAAACTTTTTAAGTATTTTGAGTTGAAGATATGTACTTAATCAAAACCTGTTATGAGTGATCATTGATGATGTTTTTGATAACTATTAAATTTATCTTATGAATGTCTGATTTGGAGAAAATAAGGGGTTAGACATGTCATATACATTTGACATGGATACATATATATTTGAACACTAATTTTCATTGCTTATGTTTTGCCTTATGGAAATTAATAAGCTAAGGGGATTGGTATTTAATGAACAATCAAGAATTTAGTAGAATATTCAAGTGAGATGAATTTGTGCATGGCAGGTAAGTGATACTTGCATATGCACGAATTCTGGAAACTTATAAGTAATTGAGTATTCAAGTTTAACCTCTGAGAAAACTTATCAACAATTTTAGACGTCTAAGATCAAATTAGACGTCTGTCATAATAATTTAGACGTCTGAGATTGAATATAGACGTCTGTTAATATAAATTTAGACGTCTGAACTTAGTTCAAAATGTTTTCTACTCTCTGTTTAAAATCTAGACACTCTGAGACGTCTGTCATAATAATTTAGACGTCTGGGATTGTATATAGACGCCTGTTAATAAAAATTTAGACGTCTGAACTTAGTTCAAAATGTTTTCTACTCTCTGTTTAAAATCTAGACACTCTGAGACGTCTGTCATAATAATTTAGACGTCTGAGATTGAATATAGACGTCTGTCATAAAAATTTAGACGTCTGAATTGCTGATTTTGCCTAATTTGTCTATTTTCGAGTAAATTTCCAAGATTTATCGATTTTAGCAGATCCAACTTATTGTTATTAATTATTATCAACCTTGATAACTAACATGAGATCAAGTAAATGTTATTTTAGAGTTAAATAGAATTATCTAGGCAAGATATATATATAAGTGTTAGTATTTGTCAAAGTGCACCTATGGCAGTAGAACAAGACTTAGAAAAGAAATAAGTGGCTATGTCAATAGCTTGTATGGTACTTTAATTTCATTTTGATTTAAATTCCCTCTGATAAAAAAAATATATATATATATATTAATAATAAAGAAACAATTGTATATCATCAAATATACAATTGACTTAGTTTGTTTGTACACTGATATGATTATATTGGTAAAACCAGGGTCTTGGGAAAAATATTTGGAAATTATATAAATATTCAAATATAAAAGAATTGGGGTTTAGTGGTGAAGGCCTCTTGAAAGTTGTATATAAAAAAAAATATGTGTTATAGACTGTGGTGACCAAATCAGCTATATAATTTTTTTTATAGACTGTGTTATAACACATATTTTTTTTTATATACAACTTTCAAGAGGCCTTCACCACTAAACCCCAATTCTTTTATATTTGAATATTTATATAATTTCCAAATATTTTTCCCAAGACCCTGGTTTTACCAATATAATCATATCAGTGTACAAACAAACTAAGTCAATTGTATATTTGATGATATACAATTGTTTCTTTATTATTAATATATATATATATTTTTTTATCAGAGGGAATTTAAATCAAAATGAAATTAAAGTACCATACAAGCTATTGACATAGCCACTTATTTCTTTTCTAAGTCTTGTTCTACTGCCATAGGTGCACTTTGACAAATACTAACACTTATATATATATCTTGCCTAGATAATTCTATTTAACTCTAAAATAACATTTACTTGATCTCATGTTAGTTATCAAGGTTGATAATAATTAATAACAATAAGTTGGATCTGCTAAAATCGATAAATCTTGGAAATTTACTCGAAAATAGACAAATTAGGCAAAATCAGCAATTCAGACGTCTAAATTTTTATGACAGACGTCTATATTCTGTAACGACCCAGATTTTCTGATAATTAAAATTCGGATATTTAATTAATTTTAAATATTAATAAATGGAATTTAGAAGTCGAATGATTTATTTTTCGAATATTGGGTTTAATTTGATAATTAAATCGATAAATTAAATAGTGAAGTTCCAGAGATAATTGTAAATCGAGTTTAAAATGATTGAAAATGATTTGGGAAATTTTATTTAATCATACTGGAGTTATAGAAAGGTTATAGAACTTTCAGAATCGAATTTAAAGTTAAACTGTGAAAATTGAATATTTTAATATTTAATTATCGACTGAAAAATAGCCAATTTTCGAACAGTCTCAGAATTGGACGAGACTAGTTCCATTGGATCCGTAATAGTTAGTTATTATCGGATTTCAATTTTCGTATCAATCGGAGTTGTCGTTTGACCGTGGCAGCTCGAAACGCATCGATATCGTTTTAATTTTAAATCGTCAAGTTAAAAATAGTCATTTTTCGAACGGTCTCGGAATTCGACGAAACCAGTTCCATTAGGTCCGGAATGTTGTATTATTGCCGGATTTCAATTTTCGTAATTTTCTGAGTTGATATGTGAGCACACGGAAATTTAACGCGTTGAAATTTTAAAAAAACGAATTTGAATTTAAATTTAAATTTAAAAATTTAAACTTTGGACAGCATCCCTTATCTCACGCCTAAATCCAAGCCGAGCATCACGAGACTATCGTGCAAACCCATCCTCTCGTTCAAATCAAAGCATGGCCGCCTCCTCTCTGTAATCAAAAAAAAAAAAAATCGAATCCTCTCGTCAAAATGAAAACAATGGCCGATACTTCTACTCCTCTTCTCATACTTCTTCCCGTTCCCTTTTTTTTAAAAAAAAAAATCACGAAAGAATTCAGTGCTTTCTTTCTCAAATCCAATGCTTAAGGCCGCCAGTCCTCTTCAATTCAAACCAATCGTTCCCTCCAACCTCAATTCAAATCGAATTCGCATGCCACTGGGGTTCTACGGCAAGAAAGGTGACGTCGTTCGCGAGATGGATTCATGGAAGGAGTCGCCAACGAAGGAGATGGAGGCGCTTATCGCAGCGCATCGCGAACCACACTCGCGTGGTAGGGTTTAGCAGTGACGCGCGTCTGGGGAGGCTAGTCGAATTCGATTTCGACTTAGGGTTTGGCGACGACTTTGGGCTTTGTCGCGATTGAGGTGTTGGCGGCGTGTCATAGATGGTCACGGTGGCGCTCGTTCGAGAAGTACCGCGATGGCGTTCGCGAGTCTAGGGGCTCCGATCGAATGTTGGGAGGTGGAGTGTCTGGTGGTGGTCGAGTTCGACAGCGGGATGGTCGCGAATTTGAAGGCATGGTTGCGTGCACCTTCGAGTTCGAGACAGTAAATGCAGTAAGGTATATTGTTTTTTATTTTTTTTATTTTTTGATTTATATATGTATAAGCAGTTTTTAATTTATTTGTATATATATGTATAATATAGATATTTCAAGAAGAAAATATGTATGTAATTTCAATTTATAAATCTATAAGAGAAAAACTAGGTTAAAGTAAAATCATTGAGTGACTAAAATTTTTATCATAGGAAATTCAATTTGAAATTTAATTATCAATTAAAATAATTGTTAGTTAAATTTAAATTTATAAATGGTAATTAATTGATCGATTAATTCAAATATTGATGAATTGTATAAATTTATTTATACAAGGTTAAGAAAAAATCAAGATAATCGAGTCAAGATGGAAATGGGATGGCAAAATAAGATCTAAGGTGAGATCTTTTTCTCACTCAAATGAAGTTGGATTTTGATTGACTGATTGATTGCTGTTTGTATTAGATATAGTAGGATATCTATTATATATAGCAATATATACATATTGGCATATGTATATATTGGATTGATGATTTCCCGCCTCGTATAGCGGATGAGACCCTATTGCGCCGTTAGTAAGCGGATTTATAAAAACCCATATACCGCGATAATTCCGTACTGGAGCGGAATTGGTATTGTGCTGACGTTTTTGGATGCAGGGAAACAGGTTGGAGGGATCCAACTGGATTCCTCACCAGTATTTATTTATTTACAGATATTGATGAATATTCTGTTATCATATGATGATATATGATATTTGACTGTTGTGATGGACTGATTGGTGTTGTTGCATCATCGGATTCAGTTTTGAAATGTAAAAATAACGACTGTTATTTTAAAAGGGTTTTTAAAGTGATTTTTGAAAATATACGTTTTATGGAATTTTTGAATCGATTTATAAACGTAAAATTTTAAAGTTATAAAAGTTATAATTTTTAGTGAAATATAACCGATGTGTCGTTTTTGAAATAAAAGTCGATTTATTTATAAAATGGTTTAAATTGGGATTTTTAGTAACTTTAAACGATTTGTATAAAAAGATTTATAAAATTGATATTTTATAAATCGAAATATTGGACTTATAAAACGAATTTTTATAAGTGTTAAAAAGAAGTATAAAAAGGATTTCATAAGTGAATGAAATAAATAGATTTATAACGTGAAGTTATAAAGTGAATAAATGTTGTAGAATAAACGATTTATAAGTAATTTACTTATAAATTTGACTTTTGCACTTAGATGGGATATAAATAGAAATTGCAAAATGAAATGATTTTTGTAAGTTGAAATCGTTATAAAGTACAAATGTGATTTATAAACGTTGTTTTATAAATCCGAAATCACTTATTCTTATAAGTGAATTTTTGAAGATTAATAAAATGAGATTATAAACCGGAGTTGTTATAGAAAATAGAAAATGGAATTTATAAACGTTGTTTTATAAATTCGGAAACAAATCGATTGAATTTGATAAATTAAATATAGAAGATTATCAAAGGAGATATATTCGCGATTTTGGATAGCGAATTATTATCAAAATAAAACGTGTAGAAAATAGTGAAATGTAAATAGTAAAGTATATTCACGATTTTGGATAGTGAATATATTGTTAAGTAAAATGAACTTGTTTTGGGAAAGCGATATTACAGAAATGAAGTAATTGTTTTAAAAGATGTTTTAAAACGAGATAAGTATCGAATACATAGATTTCAACATTTATTGTTGAAATAGACGTTTTCGAGGAATAAGGAAATGATGGACTATAACACTGTTGTTATAGTAAATGGTTTCCGAAAGGAAATATTTTTGTATGGTATTGGGATTCATATATCTATCTAAATCTCGAATCCCTATACTAGTGATTTTGAGTCGTCGTAACGATGTTTTACGCAACATCCGTTTTGACTCAAATAAATGTTAAAATGTATGATTTCCTTAAAGAATGAATATATACTTAATATTGATTTAAGTATATCGAATATTTTCAAATGTTGAAAATAAATGATTTATGAAATACTTATTATTAAATAAGTATGGAAATGCTTTTCCAATATGAAATGAACTGTTTTGAGATTTTACCTTTTAAAGGATAAAATGAAATGGGGAAATTGATTTGAAGTTGTTTTCAAATGGTTAAGTGTGGAAATTTTATATCTAGTAAAAGATATTTTTGGAAGATGAAATAATTTGGAAATTATTTGGAATCTGATGATGTTGCGCATCTTTATTGATAGTTAAATAACCGACTATCAATAATTACCTTTAGATAGGTATTTGTTGTGAATTGGATGAATTTGAATGCCACACTTATTTTTGAATAATCGCTCACTATTCGGGTTAGCCGGGAAAGGACCATGGGGTCGTATAACCCATTCCGAATATGTGATACGTCGTTATGAATCACATTTGAAGACCGGTGTTGAAGACCGGATATTTTTGAAAACGGAAGGATTACCGTCGAGTTACTCTACATCGACTGATCTTCGATTTAGAGGTTTTATCACCCTTAGTGACGGGAAGTCCTGACGTGATTGAAAATTATCCGGAAATGCAAGGGCTTCGTGAGAAGTGCCTTCGGTTCTGTTCGATCCCGGAACAGACTTGTATGGATTGTGTGTCTGACGTTACAATTTGAGATATAAAGCTGATTTCTTTCAAATACATTTCTGTTGGTGGCGGAGAATTTATTCTCTTAGCTTAACACCCTTCTCTGAGACGTACGAGCTCAGAGGTTATGTAGTTGAAATTTATCAGCGATATATCCCAATTTGGTAACGTGGCATATTGAGTGTTGCTGTGAAATGATCAGTGTTTGATCATTTGTGATATGATCATTTGTTTGATCTTATATCTTTGTGATCATAGGTTGATCATTTTGTTTGACCCGAAGCAGGGCTTTTTGAGAAAGCGTAGCTTTGTGGACGAGACTTCGTCGAGCCTCACACCCCGGAAATGGTCGAAACAGGAAGAATGCGGCAAGGTTCTAGGGAGTAGCGCCCCTTAGTGTATGTCGTTCCTTCTGGATAAAGGTGGTATCATGGTATGGAGCCCAGATACTTAACCTCTGTGGTTACTGCATTATTATTATCTATGTGGTTTGTTGGAAATCGGGGATCCTCGGGAAGATCGGTGACGATCGGGGGATGGCATACGCGTGTCAGTAGTTACCTATTTTTGCAGAGGTAACCCGGCCTTGTGTTGGCAGAGATCCGGTTAGGTTCTCGGGTCGTCTATTCCAGGGACGTACCCATCGTGGATAGGAAGTTCCTTTGCCTGACCATTTGTTGGAAATCCAAAGAAACAATACGCGACGTGTACGGTATTAGTTGTAGAACCTGCCATTCACTTATGGTGGCGCCCCACTGTTTGGATGGTAGCTATAGTAGGCA
Organism: Allium fistulosum; assembly: GCA_030737815.1. Lineage (NCBI taxonomy): Eukaryota > Viridiplantae > Streptophyta > Magnoliopsida > Asparagales > Amaryllidaceae > Allium > Allium fistulosum. Next base: position 247,583,866 of record CM060902.1, read on the forward strand.
TACGATACTGGTCGTATGTTGGCTAAGATTAATATTATACTTTCGAAATGATTTCTACACTATGCACTAATAATAATATCAAAAGAATTTGATTTTTTTTTCGTAGTAAGCATCTTTGACTATCATAAGAAGAAATCTCCTCCAAGTCTGCGTTTGCATTGTGTGTGTGGTGGGAGGTCTTATGGTAGTTTCATTTTCCAAAAGCATTGCGAATTGACTTTAAAATATTTCTGTTGTTTAATTTAAAGATAAACTGTTTTACGATCTCACACCAGTCACCATGACTGACTCGGAGTTTATTGTTCCCTTCTAAACTCTGGGTGCCCACCAATTTCCACACGGGCAGCCTAGAGTTATATTATCAGGATATTCTGGATATTCTGGAGCTTTGGAGATAAGCTGGAGTTCGAGACGTAGTATTTGTATCCGATAGTATTTATTCCGCTGTGTATTCTGTATTAGGACAAGTTATATAACTGTCCATTGATGTGATGTATTGTATTGAGTTGTATATTGACTCTGATTGATGTATGTATAAAATGATATAGTTCTTTGTTAAAAAAATTATTCATTTATCTATTATATATTGTTCCGCTGCGATGTGTAAGATTCTGATATTGTTTTCTGTCTGATGTTGTTCAGTTGTTCTTTCTTTCCCTTCTTCTTCTCTTTTTCTTCTATTTCTTCTTTCTAAAACCCTCACTATTGGAGTTTCCGGCACTCGATTGCTCGACAGTCGATAAAGTGAGTATCGATGTCGAATTTTCGAAAGTCGAAAATTTTAGGGACGTTACATTTGGTATCAGAGCATATGGTTAAGCGACAACCCTGCTCTGTTGGGTGTTACTCATTAGAGATAGAGTCAGTAGTACTCTAGGATGAGTTTGAGTGTAATAATAAATATGAGTGCGTATTTGTTATTTGAATATAAAATTGTTTTATATTGTGATGATTGATTTGTTGAGTGGTATGTGGATTCTGGTCGGTATTGTCCGTACAACTCTATCGATAGGGATCTCTAAACACTTATATAGAACAATTCGGCACAGTATTGTTTTAAATAGGGTAAATGAAATAATTTTGCCCAAAACTATTTTTATATAGAAAATAAAGGTTTTTCTATGAATTATCATAGTATATGGTTGCATGGTTGTTATATTGAAATTGAATTAAAGTAATAACCAACGATTGAAGATAAATTCATTTAACAAGTGAAATTTATAATTGTGAATTGAAGGATAAGAAAATAAATTCACATGCAAATGAAATTTGAGAATGTAAATTATAAATGTAATTTGTAATTTAAAATGAAATGCCAGAGAAGTTTTTGGAAATGTTTTGAAAAGAATTTGAAAATTTTGGAGATTTGGAAAGTTTAAATTTCTTTTTGATTTGAAAATGAATTTCAAAGATTTTGAAAAGTATTTTGGAAAGATAAAAGCTCTAAACTCTTTTCGGTTGCTGGAAAATAACTTCGGTAATGACTGCAGCATCACTGATGTTCATTTTCGGGTTTCCAAAAGAGAAATTGCTGCCAAATCATTTTAAATGGAAGATGTTTGAAAAATTTGGGTTTGGTTTGGAATTCAAAAAGATAAAATTGAATTGTTTTCAAAATGATTTTGAAAATGTTGAAAAGACTCTGGAATACTGTATAAGAATATTTATGGAATATTATTGAATTGATAACTTATACAAATAGAAATTGTTAATGTAAAATATGTAAATGTGATTGGAATTAAAGTTCATTAACAAATGAAATCTATAAATGTGAATCGAAAATATAAGGAAATTAATTCATATGTGAATAAAAATTATGAATATGAATTGTAAATATGATTTACAAATAAAAATAGAATTCAGAAAGGATAATTGAAGATAAAATTCATAATGGAATTAGTAAGGTGAATGTATCAATGATCTTATAAATCGAAATGTAAGTAAGTCGAAGACTTATAGAATATCTGAAATTTGATTTGGAAATCAGATTCGAATTTGAAATGAAAGAATTAGTGAATGTTGAAAACAAATTTAAATAAAGTGAATTACAATTTGTGATAAATTAGTAAATGAAACTAATTTAAAATAGTACAGTTGTGAATAAAGGATAGTTGATAAATTCAATATTCAAAAGTAAACTGAATCCAAATTAGATTGAAATTGAATTCAAATGAATTTGAAAATGCAAAATTGAACGAAATTGAATATGAAACTTCAGCAGTGAAGTAGAGATGATATAAGCAGTTATATTGAAAATTTTGTAATTGAATGTACGAAATGGTTTGAATATATGCAACTAGATATTATGGCTAGTAGGATATACAGGTTATAAAGGAAATTGGATTTGATTTCACAGATAATTTGAATTGCTCGAAAAAGGTATGAATTTAAATTTGAATATGAGTTTTTGATGATTTCTTGTCTAGCCGCTTGGCTTTTTCTTTTTCTTTTTGAAATCTGAGAGTCCGGAGGGACGTTTTGTAGTCGTGCTGTATTAGCCGCGCAAAGGAGACGCTGGCGAAATTTTTCAAAAATTTCGAGTGTTAGAAAATTTTTGAGAAATTTTGAAAGTTTAAAATTTGAATTTAAACTCGAATTTGAATTTAGAAGTTAAACAATGTTGTTTGAAACTTAGAATTGAAGTGGAAATGTTAGTTGAAATGATAACAAGTCTTTAGTAGAAAGATTTGTCTTGATGAATTGATAAAACCATTAGATTGTGAAAAATAATAGACGAGTTAAGGACCTTTCTTCCTAACTTGTAATTTCGAGGACGGAATTCTTTTAAGGGGGGAAGTTTGTAACGACCCAGATTTTCTGATAATTAAAATTCGGATATTTAATTAATTTTAAATATTAATAAATGGAATTTAGAAGTCGAATGATTTATTTTTCGAATATTGGGTTTAATTTGATAATTAAATCGATAAATTAAATAGTGAAGTTCCAGAGATAATTGTAAATCGAGTTTAAAATGATTGAAAATGATTTGGGAAATTTTATTTAATCATACTGGAGTTATAGAAAGGTTATAGAACTTTCAGAATCGAATTTAAAGTTAAACTGTGAAAATTGAATATTTTAATATTTAATTATCGACTGAAAAATAGCCAATTTTCGAACAGTCTCAGAATTGGACGAGACTAGTTCCATTGGATCCGTAATAGTTAGTTATTATCGGATTTCAATTTTCGTATCAATCGGAGTTGTCGTTTGACCGTGGCAGCTCGAAACGCATCGATATCGTTTTAATTTTAAATCGTCAAGTTAAAAATAGTCATTTTTCGAACGGTCTCGGAATTCGACGAAACCAGTTCCATTAGGTCCGGAATGTTGTATTATTGCCGGATTTCAATTTTCGTAATTTTCTGAGTTGATATGTGAGCACACGGAAATTTAACGCGTTGAAATTTTAAAAAAAACGAATTTGAATTTAAATTTAAATTTAAAAATTTAAACTTTGGACAGCATCCCTTATCTCACGCCTAAATCCAAGCCGAGCATCACGAGACTATCGTGCAAACCCATCCTCTCGTTCAAATCAAAGCATGGCCGCCTCCTCTCTGTAATCAAAAAAAAAAAAAAATCGAATCCTCTCGTCAAAATGAAAACAATGGCCGATACTTCTACTCCTCTTCTCATACTTCTTCCCGTTCCCTTTTTTTTAAAAAAAAAAAAATCACGAAAGAATTCAGTGCTTTCTTTCTCAAATCCAATGCTTAAGGCCGCCAGTCCTCTTCAATTCAAACCAATCGTTCCCTCCAACCTCAATTCAAATCGAATTCGCATGCCACTGGGGTTCTACGGCAAGAAAGGTGACGTCGTTCGCGAGATGGATTCATGGAAGGAGTCGCCAACGAAGGAGATGGAGGCGCTTATCGCAGCGCATCGCGAACCACACTCGCGTGGTAGGGTTTAGCAGTGACGCGCGTCTGGGGAGGCTAGTCGAATTCGATTTCGACTTAGGGTTTGGCGACGACTTTGGGCTTTGTCGCGATTGAGGTGTTGGCGGCGTGTCATAGATGGTCACGGTGGCGCTCGTTCGAGAAGTACCGCGATGGCGTTCGCGAGTCTAGGGGCTCCGATCGAATGTTGGGAGGTGGAGTGTCTGGTGGTGGTCGAGTTCGACAGCGGGATGGTCGCGAATTTGAAGGCATGGTTGCGTGCACCTTCGAGTTCGAGACAGTAAATGCAGTAAGGTATATTGTTTTTTATTTTTTTTATTTTTTGATTTATATATGTATAAGCAGTTTTTAATTTATTTGTATATATATGTATAATATAGATATTTCAAGAAGAAAATATGTATGTAATTTCAATTTATAAATCTATAAGAGAAAAACTAGGTTAAAGTAAAATCATTGAGTGACTAAAATTTTTATCATAGGAAATTCAATTTGAAATTTAATTATCAATTAAAATAATTGTTAGTTAAATTTAAATTTATAAATGGTAATTAATTGATCGATTAATTCAAATATTGATGAATTGTATAAATTTATTTATACAAGGTTAAGAAAAAATCAAGATAATCGAGTCAAGATGGAAATGGGATGGCAAAATAAGATCTAAGGTGAGATCTTTTTCTCACTCAAATGAAGTTGGATTTTGATTGACTGATTGATTGCTGTTTGTATTAGATATAGTAGGATATCTATTATATATAGCAATATATACATATTGGCATATGTATATATTGGATTGATGATTTCCCGCCTCGTATAGCGGATGAGACCCTATTGCGCCGTTAGTAAGCGGATTTATAAAAACCCATATACCGCGATAATTCCGTACTGGAGCGGAATTGGTATTGTGCTGACGTTTTTGGATGCAGGGAAACAGGTTGGAGGGATCCAACTGGATTCCTCACCAGTATTTATTTATTTACAGATATTGATGAATATTCTGTTATCATATGATGATATATGATATTTGACTGTTGTGATGGACTGATTGGTGTTGTTGCATCATCGGATTCAGTTTTGAAATGTAAAAATAACGACTGTTATTTTAAAAGGGTTTTTAAAGTGATTTTTGAAAATATACGTTTTATGGAATTTTTGAATCGATTTATAAACGTAAAATTTTAAAGTTATAAAAGTTATAATTTTTAGTGAAATATAACCGATGTGTCGTTTTTGAAATAAAAGTCGATTTATTTATAAAATGGTTTAAATTGGGATTTTTAGTAACTTTAAACGATTTGTATAAAAAGATTTATAAAATTGATATTTTATAAATCGAAATATTGGACTTATAAAACGAATTTTTATAAGTGTTAAAAAGAAGTATAAAAAGGATTTCATAAGTGAATGAAATAAATAGATTTATAACGTGAAGTTATAAAGTGAATAAATGTTGTAGAATAAACGATTTATAAGTAATTTACTTATAAATTTGACTTTTGCACTTAGATGGGATATAAATAGAAATTGCAAAATGAAATGATTTTTGTAAGTTGAAATCGTTATAAAGTACAAATGTGATTTATAAACGTTGTTTTATAAATCCGAAATCACTTATTCTTATAAGTGAATTTTTGAAGATTAATAAAATGAGATTATAAACCGGAGTTGTTATAGAAAATAGAAAATGGAATTTATAAACGTTGTTTTATAAATTCGGAAACAAATCGATTGAATTTGATAAATTAAATATAGAAGATTATCAAAGGAGATATATTCGCGATTTTGGATAGCGAATTATTATCAAAATAAAACGTGTAGAAAATAGTGAAATGTAAATAGTAAAGTATATTCACGATTTTGGATAGTGAATATATTGTTAAGTAAAATGAACTTGTTTTGGGAAAGCGATATTACAGAAATGAAGTAATTGTTTTAAAAGATGTTTTAAAACGAGATAAGTATCGAATACATAGATTTCAACATTTATTGTTGAAATAGACGTTTTCGAGGAATAAGGAAATGATGGACTATAACACTGTTGTTATAGTAAATGGTTTCCGAAAGGAAATATTTTTGTATGGTATTGGGATTCATATATCTATCTAAATCTCGAATCCCTATACTAGTGATTTTGAGTCGTCGTAACGATGTTTTACGCAACATCCGTTTTGACTCAAATAAATGTTAAAATGTATGATTTCCTTAAAGAATGAATATATACTTAATATTGATTTAAGTATATCGAATATTTTCAAATGTTGAAAATAAATGATTTATGAAATACTTATTATTAAATAAGTATGGAAATGCTTTTCCAATATGAAATGAACTGTTTTGAGATTTTACCTTTTAAAGGATAAAATGAAATGGGGAAATTGATTTGAAGTTGTTTTCAAATGGTTAAGTGTGGAAATTTTATATCTAGTAAAAGATATTTTTGGAAGATGAAATAATTTGGAAATTATTTGGAATCTGATGATGTTGCGCATCTTTATTGATAGTTAAATAACCGACTATCAATAATTACCTTTAGATAGGTATTTGTTGTGAATTGGATGAATTTGAATGCCACACTTATTTTTGAATAATCGCTCACTATTCGGGTTAGCCGGGAAAGGACCATGGGGTCGTATAACCCATTCCGAATATGTGATACGTCGTTATGAATCACATTTGAAGACCGGTGTTGAAGACCGGATATTTTTGAAAACGGAAGGATTACCGTCGAGTTACTCTACATCGACTGATCTTCGATTTAGAGGTTTTATCACCCTTAGTGACGGGAAGTCCTGACGTGATTGAAAATTATCCGGAAATGCAAGGGCTTCGTGAGAAGTGCCTTCGGTTCTGTTCGATCCCGGAACAGACTTGTATGGATTGTGTGTCTGACGTTACAATTTGAGATATAAAGCTGATTTCTTTCAAATACATTTCTGTTGGTGGCGGAGAATTTATTCTCTTAGCTTAACACCCTTCTCTGAGACGTACGAGCTCAGAGGTTATGTAGTTGAAATTTATCAGCGATATATCCCAATTTGGTAACGTGGCATATTGAGTGTTGCTGTGAAATGATCAGTGTTTGATCATTTGTGATATGATCATTTGTTTGATCTTATATCTTTGTGATCATAGGTTGATCATTTTGTTTGACCCGAAGCAGGGCTTTTTGAGAAAGCGTAGCTTTGTGGACGAGACTTCGTCGAGCCTCACACCCCGGAAATGGTCGAAACAGGAAGAATGCGGCAAGGTTCTAGGGAGTAGCGCCCCTTAGTGTATGTCGTTCCTTCTGGATAAAGGTGGTATCATGGTATGGAGCCCAGATACTTAACCTCTGTGGTTACTGCATTATTATTATCTATGTGGTTTGTTGGAAATCGGGGATCCTCGGGAAGATCGGTGACGATCGGGGGATGGCATACGCGTGTCAGTAGTTACCTATTTTTGCAGAGGTAACCCGGCCTTGTGTTGGCAGAGATCCGGTTAGGTTCTCGGGTCGTCTATTCCAGGGACGTACCCATCGTGGATAGGAAGTTCCTTTGCCTGACCATTTGTTGGAAATCCAAAGAAACAATACGCGACGTGTACGGTATTAGTTGTAGAACCTGCCATTCACTTATGGTGGCGCCCCACTGTTTGGATGGTAGCTATAGTAGGCATACGATACTGGTCGTATGTTGGCTAAGATTAATATTATACTTTCGAAATGATTTCTACACTATGCACTAATAATAATATCAAAAGAATTTGATTTTTTTTTCGTAGTAAGCATCTTTGACTATCATAAGAAGAAATCTCCTCCAAGTCTGCGTTTGCATTGTGTGTGTGGTGGGAGGTCTTATGGTAGTTTCATTTTCCAAAAGCATTGCGAATTGACTTTAAAATATTTCTGTTGTTTAATTTAAAGATAAACTGTTTTACGATCTCACACCAGTCACCATGACTGACTCGGAGTTTATTGTTCCCTTCTAAACTCTGGGTGCCCACCAATTTCCACACGGGCAGCCTAGAGTTATATTATCAGGATATTCTGGATATTCTGGAGCTTTGGAGATAAGCTGGAGTTCGAGACGTAGTATTTGTATCCGATAGTATTTATTCCGCTGTGTATTCTGTATTAGGACAAGTTATATAACTGTCCATTGATGTGATGTATTGTATTGAGTTGTATATTGACTCTGATTGATGTATGTATAAAATGATATAGTTCTTTGTTAAAAAAATTATTCATTTATCTATTATATATTGTTCCGCTGCGATGTGTAAGATTCTGATATTGTTTTCTGTCTGATGTTGTTCAGTTGTTCTTTCTTTCCCTTCTTCTTCTCTTTTTCTTCTATTTCTTCTTTCTAAAACCCTCACTATTGGAGTTTCCGGCACTCGATTGCTCGACAGTCGATAAAGTGAGTATCGATGTCGAATTTTCGAAAGTCGAAAATTTTAGGATGTGACAATCTCAGACGTCTAAATTATTATGACAGACGTCTCAGAGTGTCTAGATTTTAAACAGAGAGTAGAAAACATTTTGAACTAAGTTCAGACGTCTAAATTATTATTAACAGGCGTCTATATACAATCCCAGACGTCTAAATTATTATGACAGACGTCTCAGAGTGTCTAGATTTTAAACAGAGAGTAGAAAACATTTTGAACTAAGTTCAGACGTCTAAATTTATATTAACAGACGTCTATATTCAATCTCAGACGTCTAAATTATTATGACAGACGTCTAATTTGATCTTAGACGTCTAAAATTGTTGATAAGTTTTCTCAGAGGTTAAACTTGAATACTCAATTACTTATAAGTTTCCAGAATTCGTGCATATGCAAGTATCACTTACCTGCCATGCACAAATTCATCTCACTTGAATATTCTACTAAATTCTTGATTGTTCATTAAATACCAATCCCCTTAGCTTATTAATTTCCATAAGGCAAAACATAAGCAATGAAAATCAGTGTTCAAATATATATGTATCCATGTCAAATGTATATGACATGTCTAACCCCTTATTTTCTCCAAATCAGACATTCATAAGATAAATTTAATAGTTATCAAAAACATCATCAATGATCACTCATAACAGGTTTTGATCAAGTACATATCTTCAACTCAAAATACTTAAAAAGTTTCCTAAAAGTAACTTCAATTGCAGAAAATAAAATGTGCCTAGTAATTTCATTACAATGCATCTGCAAATTTTAAAAAAAAACAAGTCTCTCTCTTATTTATACTAGCAGCCAATGCCTTCTCTACTCATCAAGCCAACTTCAATTTCCTGCAAGCAAATCATTTAGCTGCCCCAAAGAATTTTTGAGACACCCAGATGATTGCAAGGGCAACCAAAAGGGTCAGTTTTCACTGGTATGAGCATTTATCAATTTTGTATACATATTCATAATTTTAAAACATAATCTTGCAGTGCCTTCCTAATTTAACAGATGTTTATACTTAGCATGTTTTGGTTCATACAAGGTAATACAAAAACACATTCATCTATTCAAACAAATACACAGCAAACAGTAAAGATAAACATATGTATGATTCTTGATTTATTCTCCCCAAATCTAGATAAATAAACCCAAGTTTCATACTCCAAATTTTCACCCAGCAACTAATCAATGAACAAGTTTAACTTGATTAATTTAACACCATATCTGGATATTCATAACCCAGATTTTTAAACCCCTGTCCCCATTTATTTTATGGTCTTTAACTCCTTGTCAAATGAACACTATGTATGCATTGTGAAGGAAACTCCCAAGTTGTTTAAAATTTTCCAACACACAAAGGCCTCAGGGTGCAGTTGCACCATGCATATACTTGCTTCCACCTGAAGTAAGCAGATCATTGACTAACTCCCAAGTGACCAATTTGGTTTTTTTTTTCTTTCATTCATATTACAGAAAGATATAACTGCTTGTATATTTTTCTGATTCAACCCCATGTTCCCCTGTTTAATCTATATCCATGTTTAATGATGATAAGATAGAACAAGAATGCTCCAATCATGTTAACACCAAAAGCCCACTTACAGATTAATACTCCAAACAAACAAAAAGAATGCACAAACAAACATCCATACCACCCATAACAAAATCAATTCAGAGATTTAAATGTCTCATAATATTCTAGGCTGCCTGCAATAGGACTTAATGCCATTGCATACAAAGGATAAATACTCACATAATGTTTTTCCTTTTACTGCCTTAATCATTTGAACAGCAAATCCCCCAAAGCCCCAAGCTAGTGTTTCTTCCTTGTTTATTTTATTTTGTGTTTGATCCCGAGAGAGTGATGGTTTTGGCCATGTGCAGTTATTTATAAATCCATTGTAGGGTTTAAGAAAATGGGTAATTCTCCTAATACACTTAGCTGTTCATGCATACATCTCATTCCTGTGTGGTCCTAAATGGGAAATGTACACATCAGGTTACTTTAATTGGTTATTTTGGGAGTTGAACATTTTAAACACTGCATGTTATTTTCATGTTTCTATTTTGTTCATGCCATATGCATGTGATCCTTTATTCATTTCTTTTTATAAGTTTAGAGAATCTGAAAATCTCCTTTGTACACTTAAATTAAAAATCACACATACTATGCTAATTATTTCTGGCACAATTATAAAACTTATAAACCTTTTTATTAAACTTCATTTTATTTTACCTTTATATATAAAACAGAAAATGCCCCATATATATATATTAAATGTATATATTTTTATTTTATTTTAGGGTCATTACATACCCTCCCCCTTAAAGGAATTATGTCCCCATAATTTCACCTATTTTCTCCAAAAAACACTAACCCATAGCCTGTTTTAACTCCATAACCCCATACTCATATTTTATGGAAACAAACAATATATAAATATATTTAGAAAAATTATCTTAGGCTGCTTAAACATACCTCTCCACCAGTAAACAAATTGGGGTATTTAGCCCTCATTTTGTCTTCAACCTCCCATGTACAATCATTAGTGTCCAAGCTCCATTGGATTTTCACCAGTTTGATCACCTTGTTCCTCAACTTTTTCTCTTCCTTGGCAACTATCCCTACTGGTTCATTGGTATAAACCATATTCTTCTGGACTTGAACTTGAGTAGGTGACTCCAGAATTGCTCCTTCATCATGCACCCATTTTCTCAATTGAGAAACATGAAATACAGGATGCACACCACTCAACTCCTCAGGTAACTTAAGTCTATAGGCCATAGCACCAATTCTCTGCATAATTTCATATGGTCCTACAAATCTTGGTGATAACTTACTAGATTTTCCAAACCTGAACACTTTCTTCATTGGTGATACCTTCAGAAAAACATGCTCTCCTACTTCAAACTCCATTGGCTTCCTTTTTCTATCTGCATAAGACTTTTGTCTTGATTGTGCTGCCTTCATTCTATGCCTAATCAATTCAATCATGTTGGAAGTTTCTTTAACATGGTCTGGCCCAAACATTACACCCTCTCCTGCTTCCAACCAACAGGCAGGAGACATGCAAGGTCTCCCATACAAGGCTTCAAAGGGAGCCATTCCTATGGTTGATTGATAGCTATTGTTGTAAGTGAATTCTGCCAAGTGGATATGATCCTCCCAATTACCCCCAAAATAAAGCACACATGCTCTAAGTAAATCTTCCAATATTTTATTCACTATCTCTGTTTGCCCATCACTTTGAGGATGGTAGGCAGTGCTTAAACAAAGTTGTGTTCCCATTGCTTCTTGGAAACTTTCCCAAAATCTTGAGGTGAACAAAGTGTCTCTATCACTTACAATAGTCTTGGGTATGCCATGTAGCCTCACCACTTCTTTAATGAACAATTGTGCAAGCTTAGATGCATTCCTATCTGATCTGACAGGGACAAAGTGAGCTGATTTGGTTAGTCTATCAACAATTACCCATATACTATCATTGCCTTTCTTAGTTCTAGGCAAACCATCCACAAAATCCATGGAAATGCTTTCCCACTTCCACTGAGGTACCTCCAAAGGTTGCAACATGCCAGAGGGCTTTTGGTGGTCTGCTTTAATTTGTTGGCATGTGGAACACTTTGCCACATATCTTGCCACTGCTTGCTTCATTCCTGGCCACCAGTAGCCTCTTTTTAAATCATGATACATCTTAGTACCACCAGGGTGTATGGTGTACCGGGTCTTGTGATGCTCATTCATGATTTCTTCCTTCAATTCTGCAATGTTTGGCACACAAAGTTTATCATTTTTCCTCAAATAACCTTGGGAATCTATTTTAAAATTCTCTGACTCAATGTTATTCAATAACATTTCTTTCTTCTCCTTTAGACTTTGATCTTGATCTTGCATGCTACCAACTTTCTTCACCAGATTAGACTTCACTGTGATTATCCCCAGCGTACCATACTCCACCATATCACCATGTTCTTTAAAATTCACTACATCCTTGCTGTATATATCTGCCTCCCCAAGTACTGCAAGATTTTTAAACTCATCAATCATCAAACTGGCTAATCTAACATGATTTCTGCTCAAAGCATCTGCTACTCTATTAGCTTTTCCAGGAGTGTACAATATATCTAAATCATATGCAGCTAGAAACTCCAACCACCTTGCTTGCCTCATATTTAAATCTTTTTGAGAAAATAAATATTTCAATGCTTGATGATCTGTGAATAATTCAAATTTTGCCCCAAGCAAATAATGCCTCCATAGTTTTAGTGCAAACACTATTGCAGCTAATTCTAGATCATGAGTTGCATATTTGGTTTCGTTGGGTTTAAGATGTCTTGATGCATATGCCACTACCTTGCCATGTTGCATAAGCACTGCACCTAACCCAGATCCACTAGCATCAGTGTATACGACCATTCCTTCATTTGCTTCTGGGATTTGTAGGACAGGAGCTTCCACCAATGCTTGCTTCAATTTCTCAAAAGCTTGTTCACACTGCTCAGTCCACACATATGGTTGGTTCTTCTTGGTTAGCTTGGTCATTGGTGCGGCTATTCTTGAAAAATTCTTGATGAACCTCCTATAATACCCTGCCAAACCTAAGAATGACCTCACCTCAGTCACTGTTTTGGGTCTACTCCATGTTTGAACTGCAATGACCTTGCTTGGATTTACACTTACTCCCTGCTGTGACACTATGTGTCCTAAGAACTTTACTTCTTGTTGCCAAAATGCACACTTTGAATACTTGGCTTTTAATTCATGTTCTCTAAGTCTGGATAATACTAAATGTAGGTGCATGGCATGATCATTTTCTGTCTTTGAATAAATTAGTATGTCATCTATAAATACCAAGACAAACTTATCCAAAAAGTCTCTAAAAATTCTATTCATCAAGTCTACAAAATAGGAGGGAGCATTGGTCAAGCCAAATGGCATTACTAGAAATTCATAAAGGCCATACCTTGTATTGAAGGCTGTGTACTCAATGCTTTCCTCTGCAACTTTCATTTGGTGAAATCCAGAGGCTAAGTCTAGCCTTGAAAATATTTTAGCTCCATGCAATTGATCGAATAGATCATCTATTCTAGGCAGTGGGTACTTATTTCTGATAAAGTCTTCAAGCAGTGTGGCCTTGGCAGATGCTGGGACAAATCTGGCCTCAAGCATGTCCTTGAAATTATTCCAAGTGATAGTATCCTCTTGTCTTCCTGCTGTCACAACTTCCCACCAATCCAGTGCAACCCCCTTCAATTTCCTTGAAGCTATCTGTCTCTTCCTTTGGTCATTGATTTGCATATCTGTGAAGACCCTCTCCATAGTTCTTATCCAAGTTTGAACTCCTATAGCTCCTTCAGTACCTTCAAAATCCTTTCCTCTCAAAGTGGTACATGTCTTAAGCAGTTTGGAGAGTTCCTCATGAGGATTGTCTTGCCTTGGTGCCATTCCATCCCTTAAAGCTCTCACAAAATCCTCCATGCTCATCACAGGTGGCTCTCGTGATGATCCTGCACCTGTATGGTGCCTTGGTCCTACCATAATGCTATAAATATGATTTTTATGTTAGTTTAATTACCCTTATCAGTTTTTGGTGTCTTTTCTTGATTCATTTTTATTTCTGTGCACACTGTGCATGTATCACATGTACACATTTATATATATATATATATATATATATATTTATTCAGTCATAAAACAAAAGCATTCAACATTAATAATTCAAACAATGCATTCAAACATCCATATGCATACAACAACATTTACTATGTTATTTAAAACATAGCTCTGATACCAAAACTGTGGTGACCCTCACTCTATAACATATATATTTTTATTTTATTTTATTTTAGGGTCATTACAATATGGGAGATAATGGTTTGACTTTGAATGGCAAAGATGGAAGGAGATTGAGTAAAAGATGAGATCCTAAATTCTCTCATTCCTTTCCTCTATTTAAGCATCTCGACCCTCATTCTCTATTGATTTTTTCAGAGCCTCCATCCCTACACATTGCTAGCCAAACTCCCTTCTCATTTCCCCATTTTCTCAAGCTCAAATCAAGGCATAAGCAAAAGTGAAAATGGAAATTCTAGTATACGAATTGGTGGTAACAACTGCAATTTCAATATAAAAGGAAGATTTAATGATTTTGATATAAATAAAAAATACAAAAATTTATGGGTTCGGTGCGAAAATTGTTATGGATTAAATTATATAAAAAATTAGATCAAAAATGAATATTTGTGAGCAGTGTGGATAACATTTGAAAATGAGCAGTTCAGATAGAATCGAACTTTTGATTGACCCGGGCACTTATAATAATCTATTAGATTGTGTCCTTAGGCACCGCGATGCAATCATATCACACCTAAACTGGGCATGTATATTTTTAGGTTTTCATAGTTTTGGTTTGTATATTCATAATGATACCATGAGCGCTTTAGGACATCTCCAAGATATGTTTTCGGATACCGCTATATAATTACAGCCTATCTTTACTCAATGGATACAAAACACCCATGCTTTAGCACCTAGCGTAACAGCTCCTAGTACAACAATAAGTACTAGCTTAACATGGGGGGATGGTGAGTTAGTAGATCATGTTTATGGATTAATGAAAATGTGCAAAAGCTTTATTTGCCTCTACCATTCTACGAGTCTCTTCCTTTTTGTAGTAAAGTCGTGGTTTATGCTAGAAAAAATGCAGAGCTAACCCTAAATTCTACTGCTCTCTAAAAGGTCTGCTTATTCTATTTGTCAAGCTTGGAGAACATAGTACTCAGACTTACTAGATGAAATACCTTGATTGAAGAAGGGCTTAAAAGCGCCTTAGGTAGCTGCTATATATCGGGTCTTTTCTAAGAGGTTTGGTGGTTGAGTCGAAGCGGAGAAGGAGACTAAGTCATCGGTCGTGCCGGGATTGATTTCCTACTTCCAGCTGAATTAGGGCAAATCAATTCAACTACTATTCGATAGTTGGTGGTTAACGGTTCAAGGAGTAGCACTCTTTTTTATCAGAAATCGTTTCAAGGAGCATACTTCATCATTTCAAGATGTGCTTAAGGGCTTTGGCTACAAGGTACGTACATTCCTAATATGATTAAAAATATTAAGCTATATTTATAATGTTCAATCTATACACACACATGCTCACACGCGCACATAGATATATGTGTGTGTACATATATATGTATGTATGTATATTTTATTGTTAGTTAGAAGACGATTCCAACATGTATATATATTATCATAATAAATGATTGGTTGTATGTAAATTTATATGTTTAAAAAAATTATGATAATACAAACTTATGCAGCAAGGCTCAGGATTATAAAAAACAAATTTTATTATTTAAATAATTTAACATATAATATACATATATTTACATAGTTTAAAATTTAAATACTACATCATACATATATAAAATATGAAAATATAATTTTATATCTAATGTTTTGTGAGTATAATATTTTTGGCAGGAAGAAAATTTTTTTTTCTTATTTATATATTATTTTAAACAATATTTAAATCAACTAATCATATAAATAATTATATAAATTCATATATATGTATTAAAAATATGTTTATATTTTATAAAATTACTTTAATACATATTATAATCTTAGTTGAAATTAAAAAAACATTTTTTATACTTTTAAATATTTAAATATAAATCGAAAAATAGAAAATATATTTTAAATTTTTTTAAATTATAAAATTATATAATAAATTTTCAAACTATAAAAAAATTATCTCAAATTTTATTGGAAATTTAAAATTCAAATTTATTTCTAAAAAATAAATTTTTTATTAATTTTTAATAATTTAATATGTTTTTATTAATATATATATATATACATATTAAAATTAAAAATTAAAAAACATATCTAGAGCCATGTGTAAGACCAAGTGGATATATATTTAAGTATAAATTATTTTATGATTTTTATTTGTATTAATAGATATTTATTATTATACATATATATAACTATTCAATATATACATACAGATATATATATATATATTAAAAAATTATATTCATATATGTACTGTTTTCGATATTACAGGAAAAAATATTTAATATATTTTATAAATGATTTAAACATATTTATATAGTTATAAATATATACATATTGTTAATATTTATATTTATATTTAAATATTTATATATTTATACAAAATTATATACAAATAAAATTTTAGTTTATACATATATATATATTTTTTGTAATATTTAGGTATAAAAGAAAACGTATATATAAACATACATTTGGACAATATATTTGCATATTGGAAGAGCTAACGTGTCCATTGTGATGAAAATCCCAACATTTATACACAGGTATGTTATACCTTACACGGATTGATATGGTACACACACATATATGTATGTATGTATAATACACGTAAATATATAATATAACATAAATTAAATTATACAAAATCATTTTATAAATTTAAATAAAATAAAGATTTTATTTAAAAGAAATTTAGAAATGTTCTAAATAAGTTAGACTTAAAAGGCCCAATAAAGATCCAATATGGTAAAAAATTTGAAATTCACTCATAACTTCCGCTACGAGCTGACCCAGTTCCAACGACGGTATTAGAGCCCAATGGCCTATGCAGTCCAAATTAGTCATGTTAGGGTTAACTAATTAAGTTCACTTCTCAGTTAGTATGGTGTCTAGCAAGGCAGTGTCTAGCATTGGATTTGGGTAATCTTGTACTCTGCCCTACTTAGCTACTGGCCAGGACCGAACAAATATATGAGCCCATAGGTTGTCCTAATAGAAAATGCCTAAATTTAATTGGATCTTGGGCTAATTTTTTAAACTTTTTTAAATTAAAATGTAAGATTTAAAATTTAAAATTTAAATTTAAAATAAGATATAGATAATATAATAACTTTTTTCAAAATGTTTGAAAAATAATATAAACTAGTACCGAAATTTAAATTTATTAATATGGTTAATAAAATAAATTAATTAATTAAATGAGTTAATTAATATAAAAAATATTTTTATTATATATTTTGATATATGTTATGGTATTTTAAAATGTTTAAGATACATAAGTGTACACTTATGTATATAACATGATTTTCGAAATTAATATAATTTAATTAAAATTATTTAATTAAATAAATTAATTAAAGGCTACTTAATTAAACAAATTAATTAAAGGTTAATTAATTAAACAGATTAATTAAAGGTTAATTAATTAAATAAAAATACACATATACGAGATATATGTGCCATACTATAAAGGTTATAGTACATAATAATTATGAAATATAATTGTTATATTAAATTGATAAAAAAATTGATTAAGATTAATTAAATAAGATTTAACTAATATAATATATACATAAGGCTGTAATATAAGTAATATAAAAGTTATATAATAATAAAACTTATATAATATGAATGTATAACTAAAAGGTGGAACATTAAGAAACCCAAATAGACTCAAGAAATAAATATATATGCAAATGTATGTATATCATGATTTCGGATGTGTCCGACACTTGAATTACGAGTGTATTTCATAAGAAATACATTATTTCATAAGTCGATATCACTCGATATAATATATTGAAGATTATGAATCTTTAATATAAAGTTATCCTCTATCATTTATAAATTAACAGAATGATTGCATACTCTTTAGTTGTTGAGCTTTCCTCAAGCTATGGATGTTATGTATAGTACCATTAATATATTGAATTGACAAGGTAAGATAACTGCATGTATTTGTTGAGCTTTCCTCAAGGTACATGCATTATGCTTAGGGCATTGCAAAATGATAGGTTTGAATGAATAATCTCACTTTACTTGTTGAGCTTTCCTCAAGGTAAAGGCGGAATTAGGGCGAGGTATCATGGGTTAGGAGTTGAATGTGATACAATCGATAAGGAGTTATCCATCATATGTGGGCCTATGATTTGTTGAGTTTTCCTTAAGGTTAGAATCCCAAGGCATACGAGTCTTAACACTCGCTAGTAAAGCCGAAAGACTTCTATGTTTCGCTTAGGGTTTGGTGAATTATAAAAGACTGGTGGAAGCCTTATTAGAAAAATGAAATGATAATATTTGACCTTTCTAATATTATAAGAACATATGATATATAATATTATAATAATCAATATTGATAAATTTATGCATTTAATACGATTGATAAAATATTTATCAATTATAATATAAAATAAACTAAATTGAAGATTGACACATAGAAATATAAAATATACTGACTAATAAATGCTTTTTGTATGTTAATGTTTCAATACCCATGCAAGCGCCTAATTTTACAACTATTAAATACATTCGTAATTTGATTGCTTACGTGTTTATTTTGTCAAGATCGTGTATTGCATTCTATGAGTTTTGAACTTTAAAATCAGTATAAGACTATGGATATTTGATCCACATACTATCACATATAAGTGTTGCATAGGGAATGGCCACAATTCGTAATGTACAATATTTCAAAGAAATTAGTTCATCCGAACTAAGAAAATAAACCATAGTGCGAGATCGAGTATTCGATTTTGTTGATTAAAATAAAAGATCATATTGTGTTAAATGTAACGTAAGACCAAAACTATAATATAGATCTAAGAACTCGATTGCTGAAATGTTATTTTTGATCGATATACACAAAGTGCAACATATTTAATGTCCTTAAAAGTTAAGGATGATCAAGTACGCATTTGTAAAGACTTCGTTATGATGTTGTAGTAATGGTATTCATTTGCATGGTTAGACCATTTAGAAAGAAAAATGAGTGTACAAAAGTATATGTTGTTTAAGGTACAGTTGGGATGAAGAGAGTGAATGGTCACTTTTACTTCATAAAGAAACATTAGAAACGAGAATTGTAAAATAATAATTGATATTTAATATTGGAATAAGAAATATGATTTGTATTCCGAAATGTTTTTCATATAGAAACTGTTTTCTATAATATTTATTTCATTGTGTTCAAGATATTTGATCAAATAACTCTCCACTGTTAACTAGTTACAGTATATGAAATAAATAATTTATATTAAATGAAAGATGGATGTCTGAATTTAGTATGCTATTATAGTAATGGCGGAAATAGTGGGAGCATGCCACATAGCACTTGGTGATTGCATCAAGTTATGGAAATTGTTTTCGTAAAATATACCAAACATTATTTATGAAATAATGACTGATTTTTGGTGTCGACTAAAAATTAGACAGTTATATTTCAATGTGAATATTATGAATATTCGTTATGAAATAAAACTATAATGAGGTATTTTTTTACAACAAAAATGGTGAAATTGAAAATACTAAAGTTTCTAAAATTATTTACAATTATTTTGAAATTATAGACTAAGCCATAGTTTTGAGAAGTAAATTTTATTATATGATTGTGAATCATATAACACTGGTTAATTATATCTCAAATAATTAAGGGTTATGCACCCATTTAGTGCGAGCGTCATAAGAGCTGATGAACTCTTCAGATTGATACATATAGATCTATGCAATCGTAAGTTTATTAATACCAAAACGGTTCCTCATACTTCGCCATATTCACCAATGAGTTATCATGGATATGAACACATGTACATGATAAGCATTTATAAGTATATGATATGCTCATAGAATATAAAACGAAATTAAATAATATAACATGCAATATAAATGATTCATTTGATCAAATGGGTGAGTATATTGGAAAGAGTTCCATATGTACCTAATATGAATAAAGATTCAGTCTTAAAGCTTACTCCTCCTTATAATACATAATGATATATTGATAAGGAGTAATCGAATTTATTGGACAAAGCACGAGTAAAGATGAGTGAAGTTGAGTTGAACTCTTTCTATAAGGTGTGTACTTAAGAGTAGTACACAAGATTAAAATTAGTATCGTCCAAAGAATAGTTTATAAAACTATGTGAGATAAGAGTTTATATTAAACCCCTACCTATCCTAAGCCAAGGAGTAGTAGGTTGTGCGAGTCAAAAGACTACACATAATAATTATATTTAAGGGATCTTGTATGAATCGTCCCAAAAGAATTTTGGAAATGATAGTCATTAGATGACTAATTTATGTTGTGAATATAAATATATTATGAACTAATGCAAAGCTAGTTTTATGTAAGGCAATTCATAAAATGCTTATGGATGCTTGTTTCATTGCACTGAGAAATAACAGTTGTTTCAAGAAATACCAACTTCATATCAAATGAATTTCTTTAAGAAATTATTGGTATAAAATGAATTTGGATATGATCCAATGATAAAACTGATTACAAGAGATGAAATAAAATTGACTGAACCTAAATGAACATAATTACATTAGAACGTTTAATGAGTATTCTTGTACATTAAAGACAAAATGTAAGTTTCTTGTCACTATCAGGAATAAATAATCCTCGGTTGTTTAAATAAAATATTAAGAGTATTGACTCTATGATATGGTACGACGCACTAATCTGAAGTAGATTCCAAGTACAATATCAAAATATGATTTTGATAGTTGTATCCAAAGGGATACGATCCATTTGCTGCAAATGTGTCTTTATGAGAAAGATAAATGCAGTTGGAATATAATGAGCCACATTGATAATAATATTACCGTGAATTTCAATTACTGAAATTAACATAGAAGATTCACCATTCGATGTGCTCAAGTTGGTTTGAATTTTACTAACAAAATTATCGCCTAGTATGACTTTATGTTTTGGTATATATGTGTTGAAACGGAAAGTTCTGAACATAGATTTAGAGTAGTCTGTTTGCACATAACAAACAAAGTGTCTCGAAGTCGGTGGGAGCAATATTAGGTTTGTGGGTTTTTGGATATGATCCAAAAACAAATATTTTGATATCAAATAGTTTGATTGTCAATCAAAATGCAGAGGAAGCATGTGCTCATAAGAAAGAAAGTTAAAAGGTACATAACTATTTTTAAATCATAATTAAATAACACATTGATGATTGTTAAAGATGTACTTGTGTTAAAATCAACCATAGTTTTGTTAATACTCAACGTTGGATTTGTAAATGATGCCTTTTATAGTAAGTATAAAATATATTAGAAAGGCCACAAACGATATGCAAGAACACCTTATTAAAATGTTTAATACGAAACATGCAAGATTGATTCCTTATGTATTGTTATGAGGAATTATCATACATGTTATGTTGTCTACGATATCGTGAATTGTTTATGTATTTGATATATAAAGCAAATATCGAATCCAAAGTGATATCACTAAATAGTTGTTTGAGGTGTTCTTGTGTATTTATGAAATACTAGAGAGTTGCTTACAAAAACAACAATATTCTTATGAAGGAGCGTTCAAATTAAAACTTTCATAAGTGATATTGAGTATAATATGTCAATAACAAATTCAAGTTAAGAATCTTTAAGTTAGAAATGTTCTAAATGAAAGACAGTGGCTAATTCAATGAAAAAGGCTAAGTATATCACCTTGAATAGCGCGGCAATAAAAGCAATGTATATAAATATAAATGCAAATATTTTATAAAAGAGCCAAGGGTGATTCCAAATGTTAAAAATCTTATAACATTGTTATATAATAACAATGTCGCAATACAGTTCATAATAGAACTTAGAGCTCACTAGAAGTCGAGAGACATACTCTGAATAATTCCACATGATAAAACAGTTTATCAACGTTGGAGAGAGTTTATTGACAGAATAGATAATTAAAGCATTATAGCATACTTATTCACCAAGGGACTAACCCGAATGGTTTTTTGATGAAACCGATTGGAGAAGTTGGAATAAGATTCCATAACTGACCACAAGTGCAAGTGGGAGATTGATAGAGTTAGGGTATGCCATAAGAGCAATTATGTAATTTATTACATATATCAACTAGATAATCAATCGTGTTCAAAATAAAAGGTGTTTTCTTTCTATTATATACTTGATGTATGTGTTATATTAATTATTTAATTTAACTAAAAGTACATTTAATAAGAATTCACAAATGGTATGTTTTGTTATAGTAATTACAAAGTGTTGTAACTATGACTAATTATTCACAATGTAAATAAATGTACCATTTTAAATATTCCTGGTCAATATGTATCGAGACTGGATATCAATGCATCCGTTGAGACTAGCGTACGTAACGCTCTCTAAATGTTGGGTAGTTTATTACTCATTGCTATTGGGGGCACTAAAGGATTACGTACTGATAGTAATTGCAAAACTATGAAATGACTCACTCAATAGTTTTCTATTGGTTAATATAACTAAGGTTAAATAGAATATATCGATGTAACAAAATTACATAGTTCTTTTGACTTGAAAATACTGTTGATATTCAATGTAGAAGCTCCTCTTTAATTATAGTTAAACCGTGGCATAACGTCCATCAAACGACTGTATTTGGGTCGAGGGGAACCATTAGAAGTAAAATACTATTCAAGAGAGGATTCATCTCCGCAGTTATATGGGATTAGTATCACGGTTAACTGAAGTCAACTCAAAGTCAAGTCTCTGGCCATAGCATTTCAATTAATAATAATTGTTATTATTGAACCAAGGATTTTGTGTTTGGACTATAGAGTTGAATGTAGATGATATTGGAATTTTGACCATTACCAAATTCCATAAGTCCAAAGTGATATAATTTTGACGAAGAGAATTGGTTTAAATAAAAGTCACAACCAGGTAATGCTTAACAAAGTAAAATTGAATTTTATCGAAACCAAGTAAGTGATCAATTTGGCCAAAATGTCGCACCACCTGCTAAGTGATATGTGAATGTTAATATTCGAATAGTTTGATATTAATCACTAACCAAATTTACAGCTAACGAGTAACACAACCGAAATGATGAATTCTCCTTTGACCAAATGATTTATTAATTTTTAAATTGTTATAAATTAATTAATGTTTATGAAATATTATTTATAAATTTGATTCTGATTTGATAAACAAATATTATATGTATTTATAAAAGTAATAAATATATTAATCGATATACGATATTGATAAGCGTTTTAAATTGGTTTAAAATGCAAAATATTTGTTCGGACTATAGATGGGTTCATGGCCCATTAGAGGGGTTGGTTTGTGTGGCCATAATAGGGGCTATATGCGGCTCAAATATACGAGAGAATGACTTGATTTTGGATGGCTCAGATGGAAGGAGGTTGAGTAAAAGATGAGATCCTAAATTCTCTCCTTTCTTTTATTTAAACATCTCTACCCTCATTTGCTATTGATTTTTTTGAAGCCTCCATCCTTGCACATTACTGCCCGAACTCCCCCTCTCATCTCCCCATTTTCTAAAGTTCAAATCAATTCAATTGCTATTTGATAGCTGATGGTTAACGGTTCAAGGACTAGCACTCTTTTGGATCAAAAATCATTTCAAGGAGCATACTTCATCATTTCAAGGTGTGTTTAAGGGCTTTGGCTACAAGGTACATTCAGAATATGATTAAAAATATTAAGCTATATTTATTATGTCATTATATATATATATAATATTGTAAGTTAGGTGATGATTACAACATTTAATTATATTGTTACGATAATTGATTGGTTGTATGTAAATGTATTTTTTTTTAATTTTTTTATGAAAATACAACCTTGTGCAACATGGCAGAATTTAAAAAACATTTTTTTATAATTTAAATAATTTAATACACACACACACACATTATATATATACACACATACACACACACACATAAATATATATATAATAAAATTTAAGTACTACATCATACATATGTAAAATATGAAAATATTATTTTATAAATAATTTTTAATAAGTATAATATTTTTAGCAGGAAGAAACTATTTTTTCTTAGTTATATATTATTTTAAATAATATTTAAATCAATTAATTGTATAAATAATTATATAAATTCATATATATGTACTAAAAATATGTTTTATATTTTATAAAATTATTTCCATACATATTATACTCTTGGCTGGAATTAAAAAAACATATTTTATATTTTTAAATATTTAAATATAAATCAAAAATAGAAAATAGATTTTAAATTGTTTTAAATTACAAAACTATATGATAAATTTTCAAATTATAAAATTTTTGTCTAAAATTTTACTGGAAATTTAAAATTCAAATTTGATTTTGAAAAATAATTTTTTATTAATTTTTAATAATTTAATATGTTTTTATTAACATATATATATATATATATATATATATATATATATTAAAATTAAAAATTAAAAACATTTCAGAGCCATGCACAAGGCCGGGTGGATATATATTTAAATATAAATTATTTTATGAATTTTATCTGTATTAATAGATATTTATTATTGTACATATATATAAGTATTCAATATATACATACTTACATATATATATTATTAATATATATACATATATACTAAAATTAAAAATTAAAAAAATTCAGAGCCATGCACAAGACTGAGTGGATATATATTTAAATATAAATTATTTTATGACTTTTATTTGTATTAATAGATATTTATTATTATACATATATATAAGTATTCAATATATACATACTTACATATATATATATATATATATATAAATTATATTTATACATGTACTGTTTTCGGCATTACAGTAAAAAAATTATCTAATATATTTTATAAACGATTTAAACATATTTATATAGTTATAAATATATACATATTGTTAATATTTTATATTTATGTTTATATATTAATATTTATTATTTATAAAAAATTATATATAAATAAAATTTTAGTTTATACATACAGATGTATTTTGTAATATTTTATTATAAAAGCAAAGGTATATATATAAACATACATTTAAACAATATATTTGCATATTAAATGAACTAACACGTCCATTGCGATGTAAATCCCAACATCTATACATGAACATGTTATAACTTACACAGATTGATATATTACACATGCACACACATATATCTGTGCATATGATACACACACATATATAATATAACATAAATTGAATTATACAAAATAATTTTATAAAATTTAAATAAAATAAAGATTTTATTTAAAAGAAATTTAGAAATGTTCTAAATAAATTAGACTTTATAGGCTCAATAAAGATCTAATATGGTAAAAAAAAAATGAAATTCATTCATAATTTCTGCTGTGGGCTGGTCTAGTTCCAACATTTTATTCTTCTCCAAATCGAATAATGTCGAGATTCGAACGCTTTCAATATACAGAGAACTATGGCTGGTCTGGAGAGTCTGGACTTCTTTCTCAGGAGTCTTCACCTTCTCAAACAACGAAGAGTTTGTTTCTCACAGTTACGATATATCGTGAGAGAGAGACAAAGATGATTGCTGAAGGAGAAATAGATGCTTGCCAATCTGAAAGTAATCCTTAATGTTAGAACTAAATCAATCAGGTGATCTAATTTATGAGGAAAATAGGGTACATACCCGAATAAATTGCTGAAAAAGAGAGACAAGAGTTTTCTTGAAAGAGGAAGGGAAGCCTCGATCGAGTTCAAAGAAGCAACAGAAGAGGATTGGAGGATAGGCGTTAACAACTCCTTAAAACTTAATGGAAGAGGAGTCTCTATACCAGAACCTGGAAGAGGAGCCTCCTGTATGAGAGGTGAATCGAGTCCTAAATCACGGTTAAGGAAAGGTAAAGAATTATTTAATGGGGAACTTGTAATATCAACAGTAGGGTTTCGAGCAGGTAATGAAGAAGAAACAGTAACAATGTCAGAAATGGGCCCCAAGGGCAGTGTTGGAGCAGAATCGGGCTCCTTGGATTTCTTAAGAGATGATTCAGAGGAAGTGTGCACATTGTCAGACCCCTTTCGTTTCCTAACCTTCGCCAATGAGAAGATACCTCCCGCTGCAAAAGTCGGGGATTACAAGACAACTTTAGAGGCCCGAGGAAGAGGTGGCTTTCCAATGGCTTGTGGAGAGATGGATAAATTCGAAGGGTCTTTATCTGATGATAAGGAAGCTATGTCGATCGACTGTACTTCTTAAAAAATGTGTAAGTAAATAAAAGAAAAGATTAATCATTATAGGAAGGAAGAAATTGGGACCCGAGGAGTATCCGGGGCTATCAGTAGCTGAACACTGAATAAGCAAGTTTGTAGAAAAAACTTCTATTTGGTGGCAACGAGAGTTGATGAACCATATCTATTCATTTTTATCATGGGAGGCTCAACCAAAATCTGATGATGTGGATGAATCAAAGAATATTTTTTCAGCTTCTCTTGAGTGAGAAGTCACAATCGAGTCCTTGGGAACTTGGTGACATCTCCAAGGTGATCGATTTTAGCCAGAACTTTGGGATCAATGTCTTCTTAGGCAGAGTTAAAAGCAATAACAAGAAATAAAATGATAAGATTTAGTGTAAAATTATGATAAAATAAAAAGGCCAGGTAACATACCAAGGACAGAGAATTTCTTAAAAATCTATCGAGAGAAGCAACTTATGTAGAAGAACTGATGGCTCTAATTCCTTGTTTTGTTGATTGAATCATAGATCAATCCACTACCAGCAGAGTAGAAATAATACACAGTTCCTTTGGGCTAATGCTTAATTTTTTGGAAAATGGCAAGGGAACATAGAATGGGAGGAGTCAAATCTTCTAACTTGAGCCCTTTAAACAACATGAACAAGGAATGAATTTAACTGTAGGAATATGGATTAAGTTGAATAGGTGCAATCTTTAGGAAAGACAAGACTCTTGTGATGAGAGTGTTGCAAGGTAGCTAGCAAGGATGCCAAATATGGATGGGGTAAAAGAAAAGAATCCCTCAGGAAGGGTGTCGATCATGTCAAGGGGAAGGGTGTCGATCCTGTCGGGGGGACCCAGAACTTGGGTCTTAGCTCCACAGATCCAAAATTGATGCAATAAAGAGTCGATGTCCTCTTTCCTTGAGAAGTAAGATTGAAAGTAGGTGTAGATATTCTCTTTAGAGGGTTTCTTTTATTTAGGTGTGCTAGGTAATCCTTTGGGACCTTCCTTCTTGTTTTCAGCCATAGTACCATGTCTTTTTAAACAAATATATAAAAATAAATAAAATCTTGATTAAGAAAGGCAAAATTCAAACATAACCTAATGAATTTCCAACATGATTAGACTAGTAAATTTCCAACATGATTAGATAATTGAGAAATGAATAAAACTATTCCAACTAAATGAACAAGTTAAGTTGTCAAGTGTTAAGGAAGATAGTAAAATAGGAAGGTTGTCACATGTTTATTAAAATAAATAAAAGGGTTATCGTGGGTTGATATAGGTAAAAAAAATGAGTTATCGTAAATCGAGATGTTGCATGTTGAATAAATGAAAGAAGTTGGATTGTCGCTAGTTGAATAAGGTAAATGAAATTAATGAGTTATCGCTAGTTGAATACGATAAATGGAATTAATGAGTTATTTATAGTTGAACTATCGCTAGTCGGATAAAGTAAATGAAATGAGCTATCACTAAGTGAACTATCGCTAGTTGAATAACGTAAATGATGTTAATGAGTTATCGCTAGTCGAATAAAACAAATGAAATGATCTCTCATTAGTTGAGCTATCACTAGTTGAATAAGGTAAATGATGTTAATAAGCTATCGCTGGTTGAATAAGGTAAATGATGTTAATAAGCTATCGCTGTTTGAATAAGGTAAATAAAAATGAGCTATCGCTAGTTGAATAAGGTAAACAAAGTTAATGAGTTATCGTTAGCTAAGCTATCGCTAGTTGAATAAGGTGAATGAAATGAACTACCACTATTTAAGCTATCGCCAGTTGAATGAAGTGAGCTATCATTACTTGAGATATCGCTAGTTGCGCTCTCGATAACTGAATAAAGTAAACAAAATAAGTTATCGCATATTGAGCAATCACGGGTCGAGAAAGTAAGCCAGGAAAACTAAGCTATCGCATATTGAGATAACAAATATGTTACCATTAACAAAAAAAATTAAATTGGTATTGGGTTAAAGAAACTCAAATCCCATTAACAAAAGTAACAACTTAAACGAAACTAACATCAGATCAAAACAAAAATTAAAGAGGAATTTGAAGAAAACCATAAGAAATTATGAAATTGGAAAGTTTACCAAACCTGAAATTAGTGAGGATTAAACTAAATCGACTGCTGATAATGAATCGATAGCATAATCGACGTGTTAACAATAAGTAAATCATTATCAGGAGAGAATCTTTAAGAAATTGGTGCTTATCAAGAAAATTAATGGTGATTTGAGACTAGTAATTTGTAGAAAACTAGTAAAAGGGAAGAAGAGGAGAAAGAAGACTATTATAAGAAAAGGAAGAAAGTAAATTAACTATTAGATTGAAAAAAAGGAAAATGCATGGCCATGGTGAAAAGTTTTGAAAATATGAAGAGTTTATGTCTAAAAGAGGCAAAAAGGAATGTTATTTTATACTAAAGTATAATGTTCTTATAAAAGAGGGGGCAAATGCTATATCCAAAAAATGCTAGTTATTACAGGTTGAAAGCAAGTCATCGCAAGTTGATAATAAATGGGCTATCGCAAGTTGAGAGCCACACAAGCCATCGCAAATTGATAATAAATGGGCTATCGCAAGTTGAGATCCAAACAAGCTATGGGTTATCGCAAGTTGAGATCCTAACAAGCTATTGAGGGTTGATGTCTCCATAGCCATCGCATGTTGGTTAGATAGACTATCAAGAGTTGGTGTTTTCAAAACCATGACAAGTTGACTAGATAGACTATCGAGGGTTGATGTTTCTAAAGCTATTGCATGTTAACCAGATAGGCTATCGATGGTTGATGTTTCTGAAGTCATCACATGTTGACCAAATAGGCTATCAAAGGTTGACGTTTTCGAAGCCATCGCTTGTCAACCCAATGAGCTATCGAAGCTTGATGATCCCAATGCTATCGCATATTGATCGAATAGGCTATCGAGGGTTGATGTCTCCACAGCCATCACATGTTGATCAAATGAGCTATCGAAGATCGAAGTCTTCAAAGCCATCGAATGTTGACTACTTAAGCAATATCTCCAAAGCTATCGCATGATGATTACTTAAGCTATCGAAGGTTGACACGTTGAAGCTATTGCATGTTGAAGACTTAAGGAAGCTATCGCTTAATGAAAGTTAAAGAGCTGTCACATGTTTGTAGCTAGAGCTATCGCATGTTAAGAAACACAAAACAAAAAACAATACTAACTAACTACGTGGCATTCTGCCATTGGACTAACCATGCCATGTAATCATGAAGAAGTTGAAGAAGAATTGTGTCACATGTCATCTCGAGCATATGCCACTTCAGCAAATCACGACCATTGATTCTACTATAATGACACGTATCATGAAACTATAAGCTAAAATTTCATATAAATATGCATGTGCCCTTACTAGAAAGAGGTCAATTCCTATTTGTTCTTCTTCCTCACTATACATTTTCTTGTATGTACAAGAAAAAAGCTTGAGATTGATTCAATGGTCATTACGTCAAAATTAGAATTGGGACTTTGTTATGGGGTCTTGCATGAATTCTTCTTTGCATAATTACTTTCATATGGACCAATTATGACTTGCACTTGTTTCCATATGGCCCTATGACTTGTGCTTGTACCCTTTGACTTGCATATTGAATTCAAGAACCTACCCCTTCCTTTAATCTCCAAGCACATAGGGTTGGACTAGATTTTTACCTAACAACAACAGATCTGCTAGAATGATACGGGCATTAGTGATGAGTCTAAGGACAAGATCTAAAATTACTTTAAAGCCAAAGGGGTTGTGTTATCTTGGAATTCTTCTTACTTCAACTAGAACTAGAATAACGAAATCTCATTGCATGGTTCTCTGTGAAAATATAACCTTTAAGTTATGCTCTTTGCACAATAGATTTCTTTCTACAGTGGGGAGGTTTAACTATTATAAACTCCGTTATATTCTTCATGCAAGTGTACTACTCTAGGGTTTTAATTCTGCCTAAAATATTTTTTAGAATGATAGAGAGGGCTTGCTCTCATTTCTATGGAATGGTAGCCCGTTTTCTAGGAAGCCACGGCCTATTACTTACCATAAATTAAAGGCCTCTACTAAAGAAGGTAGCCTTGCTATTAAGTGTTTGATATCTTGGAACATGGCGGCTACATCAGCTTAACTCCTTGTTCTCTATTAGATGCAGTCTATGGAGTTTGTGGACACATAAGCACTTAATTAGGAAGAAAATTTTCTGGACCATGCAAAAGGCCACCTTCCTCGAGCATTTAATAATATGCTCCATAACAACTTCCTCTAGTTTGAACTTTTGGCATGCTCCTTGGTCTAGAACTGGAATATACTTTGTAAGGCTCTCAACTACCACAAATTGTCCAGTCAGGGATTCCTATCAATGCTAAGCTTTGTGGTTATATATGAAATGATGTAGTTGTGCTACCACACAATAGCAATCCTGTCCTCGATGTGTTATGGTCGAGTATTCAGTCTATCGCCTTTTCCATCAATAATGATAATGTTGTTCTATGAGGAAAGAATCATTTGAAGAATAGTATCAAACATGTCTACGATGACATGACCATGACTAGCAGTATTTGTCTCTGGTATACTAGGGTCTGGGACAAGTTTCAGAAGCATAACGACAACTTTCTGTTTTGGAGGGTTATTAAAAATGCTATACTCATTAAGAACCACATGTATCATATAGGCCTCATTAACTCTTTACTCTTCCATGCTCAATGTGAAGATGTTGATGAGACGAACACGCGATTATTCTCCAATTGTTCCTTAGTAACTTATGGGGTGGTCTTATGGTGGCTGCTAAGCTTTCCTATAGCAGTCAAGCTAGTTCGGTTGAGTGGCAGCCCTTGTATGTGGCAGCGCAATCATTTTTTTCAGTCCATGATTAGGAAGCTTAATAAGAAGATATGGAGTGAGAGAAATAGAAGAATCTCTGAGGGGGAAGTTAAATCTCGTCTAGAGCTGATACATCTTATCATGTCTGCGTCTAAACATGCTATTGAACGCTATGCCCATGCCTTCGCGTTTGAGCCAAGGGATCAACAGAAATACATGGGGTATACTATGATAAGTTGCCCAGTTATCTTTAATTATTTATTTTCACTTTGGATTGCCTTCCTTTGTTCTTTAGGATTTTGGTTTTGTGTTTTCTTCTCTCTTTTTCTGTTGCTTCTTGTTCTTCTTCTTTTTTTGTCTTTTTTCTTTTTTAATTCTCTCCACATATTTTGTTCTCTCCTTGTTTCCCAATTCTTCATGTTTTAATGATACAAGGTATAGGTCCTCATTAAAAACCACATTTCATTCAGCTAAAATAACCGCCACACCCCATTTTTTTTCTTTTTACCCCTATTTCATTTCGAAAATATCCTCGTTTTTTTTAAACCACATTCAGATATGACGTAGTTTGTTCACGATCTACGCTCGGTCCAAACTATGTTATTATTATACAAACCTCGTTCGATCCGAACGAGGTTATTCCACCAATCTGGTTTGGACCGAGCAAGATTTTTACATAAACATCGCTCTATTGGAACTTACGTACTTGATTGTTTCTTTTAAACATGATGTATTGTGTTTTGAAGATAGGTGCAACTTTAAAAGGTTTGAAAAGTGATAAAGTAGCGGGACGTAAAATGAGGATAGCGGGATGTGAATAGAATCAGCCAATAAAGTATTGCTTCTGGAGTGCCTTAATCCTCTTGGCTCCAAATAAAGATACTTTCTTGGCTCCAAATAAAGATACTTTCTTTGCTATTGCTGATTAAATTGATTGCAACATTTGATCTCCGAGAGCAAATCCCCTGTACCCAAACACTCATGTCCCTCTGTCCTCAACCAATCGGGAACGCCGATTTTTAGCCATTTTGCAAGTAAACTCATTTTCTCTCTCCTGCTGTTGGGGGTTTAATTGCAAAATGGCTAAAAATCGGTGTCTTCGATTGGTTGGGGACAGAGGAACAGAAGGGTTTGGGTACAGGAGATTTGCTCTCTTGATCTCCTCGTATTCCAAACTTGCAATTATCTCTCAAGCATTTTCTTTCCTTGGCATTCTAAAACATACGTCAACATCTTTTGATGCCTTTCTTCCATCTTCTTTTCTCTTCTTTACTTAACTCCGCATTAGAGAACTCTGGATTCTAAGGTATATTTCTCTAGCATTTTTAACTAGGTATATCTTCAAAATGTCTACATCAGTTTCATACCTTTATTTTGACACATAGTTTTCTTCTCAGCAGTTCTTTACTTAACCATGAGGTGTTAGAAAACTGTGGATCCTATAAAGGTATACCATTTAAATACAGAAACATGTTTCTCCTTTGATAATCATATAGTGCACAAAGGTGTTACTGTTCCCCTTCCTTTTTTCATGAAGTTCAATACATGCATCTTATAATATTTCATACTTAGAATATGACATTCTTTTCTTTCCATATACAGATATCTCAAGATATATAAAAGATGATTTTACTCCATGGACTTCTGCATGTGACTATTTTTGAGGGGAACTCTTTGTTTATTCCCAACAGAACTACAGGAGATGTTCCAAGAAATCGGAAGGTAAAAATATTAGTTTATTAGGAACTGCGAGAAAGCATACTGTATTTTACATGGTTAACATGTACTAGAAAGTAGAAACTAGTTTGCTATAGTGTAAATAGACAACTACCGAGGTGAATTGTAGAAAAATAATCAGAGATTACCAGTCTGCATCCTTTGGATTAGCAATCAATTACCTTGTTCTAAGTATGTACGTATATTATAGATAAATATATGTATTTTACCAGCAACCCATTTATTTTCCAGATAATTTTTTTACCTTAAATGGTTATCCTTGGTATATTTTGAAATTGCTGATACCCGCTAAGCATCTTTCAGGCTATAGCAAATGATTAGTTACAAATTATAAGTATTGATATTGTTACCCTTTAGTTAGAATAAATTTACTTATTTGAGAAACTCAACCTTCAAGAAGTAGGCAAACAATGCAAACTTGGGATGGTCTCAATATCTCCTGAAACTCATTTGGCAATGACGACTGATAATAGTGAGAATACTCTCAGTCTGAGTTGATTTTATATATTAAAAACTCATTTGGTATAAATCAAACTAGAATAACTAGTTATTACAAAGCCATTTATGATCATTAGGCAGACGAATATCTAATATTGTTTGTACAACTCTAACAATATTTAGTTTCGATTACGCACCTTTCTCGTCAATCTGTATATGTGAGTACTTGTTTCACCGTGTTTTGAGCTGATTGGTGTAATTCATTGGTATACATTTCTCTATATATGTCTGGATAACTGAAGTGTCCATCTTTATCCATGAAGAGGTTTAGCAAAAGATTCTCATGGATCAAAAGAGTTTCTTTTTGTCAGCCAAAGGTTTGTTGCCTATAATTCTTCTCATGTAATGTATTACACTCTTTTCTCTACTGCCCAAAATCAATTTTACATGACAGTTAATCGAAGAATTTCAAAATACGATAGGCCTTTCAAAAGAATCAGAGAAAGTGTACGCAACCATCGATATAGAAAAAGCAAGGGTTGGTCGAACAAGATTGCTAGGTATCGAACCCAACAACCCTAGATGGTACGAATCATTCCGCATATATTGTGCACACATGGCGTCAAACATCATCTTCACTGTCAAACTCAACAACCCAATAGGTGCAACCCTCATAGGAAGAGCATACATTCAAGTAGAAGAGATTTACAATGGCAACGAAGTCAATAAATGGCTCAAAATACTTGACGAAAATTTCAATCCTATCGAGTCCGGTGCCACGATTCATGTCAAGGTAAAATACTCAGATGTAACTCAAGACTTCAATAATTGGTCTAGAGGCATACCTAGCCCGAACTACCCAGGCGTGCCCAACACTTTCTTTGCTCAGAAACAATCTTGCAAAGTAACACTATACCAAGATGCTCATATTCTCAGAGACTTTAATCCAACCATCCCTCTTGAAAATGGGCTGAGGTACACACCCCAAAAATGCTGGCTCGACATATTTGAAGCAATCAGTAATGCAAAGCAATTCATTTACATTGCTGGGTGGTCTGTGTATGCGAATATCACATTGGTAAGAGACCCTACACTTGCAATTAGAAATGCAGAACAAACGCTAGGAGAGTTGCTAAAAATGAAAGCTGATCAAGGTGTACGTGTACTTATCTTAGTTTGGGATGATAGAACATCGCTTTCCTTAGGACTTTTGAAAAGAGACGGTCTAATGGCTACTCATGATCAAGATACAGCAGCTTACTTTCGTGGTTCGAAGGTGAACTGTGTGTTGTGTCCTAGAAACCCAGATGCTGGAGAGAGCATAGTTCAGGGTCTTGAGGTATCTACCATGTTCACTCATCATCAAAAGATAGTTGTAGTTGATAAAGGAGAAGTTGCATCAAATTATAGAGGTGGTCGAAGAGTTAGGTTAGATATAGCAAGTTTCATTGGAGGGATTGATCTTTGTGATGGAAGATATG
Source organism: Allium fistulosum (assembly GCA_030737815.1). NCBI lineage: Eukaryota > Viridiplantae > Streptophyta > Magnoliopsida > Asparagales > Amaryllidaceae > Allium > Allium fistulosum. The sequence continues at coordinate 247,618,681 of CM060902.1, forward strand.
ATACGCAAGAGCATTCTTTGTTTAGGAAACTGGGGAAGGAGCATTTTATGGATTTTCATCAGCCTAATTTTCCTGGAGCTTCTGTACAGAAAGGGGGGCCAAGGGAGCCATGGCACGATATTCACTGTAAGCTTGAAGGTGGGGTTGCTTGGGATGTGTTGTATAATTTTGAACAGAGGTGGAAGAAGCAAGGATCAGGTGATGATCTACTTGTGCAACTCAGTGCTCCGATGAATGCTTCGGTGTCAACAGTTCCATATGAAGAGTCATGGAATGTGCAGTTGTTTAGGTCAATCGATGCTGGTGCTGCTTTTGGGTTTCCGGAATCGCCAGAGGATGCAGCACGATTAGGTACTTTTCATATATTGAGAATCACTTTATCTCTGCATGATCACTGATTACATAAGTTCAAGGAATAAGACTGAGGTAGTTTTTTAAGATTGAACCTAGCTTTTAAGTATGAGTTAGGTTCGGTGTCACCAAAAATCTAGCACCTTTTTTGCGTTTTGGTATAGTTCACTGGATTCATGAAATTGATGATTATTAGTAATATTGACTAAATCATAGATTTTTATGTGAACATCATCAATCACCATTACTTAAATTAATTCAATGAACCTGAGATGCAAAAGAGATATTATAAGGTGCTACCTACCAAACTCTCTCAGCATGGCCTTTGCTCCTTGCCTAAGTTAATAATAATACTACTAATAATAATAATAATTATTATTATTATTATTATTATTATTATGAGAGTAAAAATGGTACTTTATTTAAGCAGAGTACTCATTTGATATTTCGAATGATCGAACCCAAGACCTCTAGAATTTCAGCCTGGAGTGCATCACCACTTACCACTTGAGCTAGTGGTCAATGACATCTTGCTTGAATTGTTAACTCTTATTAGTTCCTAATCAAATAAATATAAATCTGAAAAGGCAATGTTTATCTAAAGCTTTTCAAAGTATTTTTCCTTGGAGAAAGCTTTTAGTTCAAAAAATATATTTGTTTTAGTTAGCAAATTTGGATAAGCATTTTAAAAAACTGAATTACCTGAATGAGAATTAAATGTTACATTTTAATTTGTTTGTTCCTTTGTAAATGTTAAATTTAAGTTTATCAAACCACATGAATGTATATGATTAAATTCATTAAACAATCAAATAACTAGCTAGCCTTAGTGTCGGGGTTAGTTAATACCAATGAATTTTTTTATTGGTCATTTTTTAAGTCTTGAGCACAACCTCGTCGAGTAATTATTTTTTAGAAACATTTGTTTTCATGGTGGCATCTCACATATTTCACTAAGAAGAAGAAATGTTATATTGGTTTTGCTATTTTTGTGTATTATAATGAAATAGTAGCGTGCAATCCCAGTTAAAGGTAAGGCAAAGATTTGGTTAAGTTTTATCATTTAAATTTTTAATTCTATATTACGATGTTACATCAAAAACTAGTTTGAGCTAACCATCATTGGTTAAACAGGTCTAATCAGCGGAAAAGATAACATCATAGACCGTAGCATTCAAGATGCCTACATAAATGCAATTCGCAGGGCGAAAAACTTCATCTATATCGAGAATCAATACTTCCTTGGAAGTTGCTACGACTGGAAGCAAAATGAAGGCATTAAGTTAGAAGATATCGGTGCACTACATCTCATACCTAAAGAGCTATCACTGAAAATAGTTAGTAAAATTGAAGCAGGAGAGCGGTTTACTGTCTATATAGTAATACCAATGTGGCCTGAGGGTGTGCCTGAAAGTGAATCAGTTCAAGCAATTTTAGATTGGCAGCGTAGAACAATGGAGATGATGTATAGGGACATCGCTATTGCACTTGAAGCTAAAGGGTTCAGGGCACCAAATCTCAAGGACTATCTTACTTTCTTTTGTTTAGGAAATAGGGAGACGAAGAAGGATGGTGAATATGTTCCTCCAGGGCGACCAGAGCCTGATACTGACTATAGTAGAGCTCAGCAGTCAAGGCGGTTCATGATTTATGTTCATGCTAAGATGATGATCGGTACGCCAAAATTTTAACTTTTACATTACATTTTCATTGATTTGTTGGAAATATTTTATGACTCTAAATTATCATATATACTCTGTATTAAGGGCCGGTGTGCGAACAACTTTTATTTAAACTCCTTGAACGAACTATTAAGTAGTTTTGCACCCATTGTTAGTAGAAGTGTGTGGAATCATCAAATTCACAGACACGTAAAGTTTTATAAGTAACTTAACAGTCATCTTCTCTGCTTATAAATTGATGACAAACACCCTCCAATTATAATGAGCATTTGTGCTTTGTCATGCAAGAATACAAGTTTAAATATTTGAATTTTGAATTGAAGGTACATGGTACTTGTGGTAACTCTATGATGGATGTATTACATTGGATGTCATAATATGACATAAAGTAATGCACATTAATATGACATAAAGAAAATAATAAAGTAATGCTTAGTTATAAAGTTTATATCCTTCCATCAAGGATGTCCTAATGTAAGAAGAAGATAAAATATGGTAGTAATTATGTTCTTCATTTCAACTAACTAAATTGAGTCCATGGTGAGATCAAAGCTATAATAATGGACATGAAATATTTGTACACTCATGGTTAGAATGTATATGCGTTATTATATTACTGTTAATCTTGCTAATATACTTGATAGTTCTATTGTTTCCCGCACGCTTCTGTTTCCGTACAGGAACAAATGTCTAATCTGATTTCATTCATGTTATGAATTTCAGTTAGTTGCCTATGACATTTATCTGTCTGCATACTGATTTTGTCTATGTCACCTAACCGCTTTTGAAGAGACAAAAGTCCATATTTTGGAAAGTCTGTAATGCTCTTAAGAAGCAGGTAGATTCGTGGTTGACATTAACAGAAAAGAAAAAAAAATTGAATTTCGTCGCTATATATGAATTCAGCGTACCATTTGAGGTTAAACTTTTGTCATTTCATATTCAATTACGATTGTGACTGACAAATCTTAATTCTGATATATATACACAGTTGATGATGAATACATAATAATCGGTTCAGCGAACATAAACCAACGCTCTATGGATGGAGGTCGGGACACAGAAATTGCAATGGGTGCATACCAACCATACCACCTAGCAAACACAAGACCAGCACGAGGTCAGATACATGGATTTAGAATGTCTCTTTGGTATGAACACCTCAAAGTCCTTGAGAATGCCTTTCTAAAACCAGAAAGCTTGTCATGTGTTCAAAAAGTGAACAGAATTGCAGATAACAATTGGAATACCTATTCCAGAAATGATGTTATATATGATCTAATTTGGGGTCATCTGCTTAGCTACCCAATCAGCGTTAGCAGCAACGGAGAGGTTTCTGCATTGCCAGGATATGAGTGCTTTCCTGACACGAATGCTCATGTACTCGGTGCTAAGTCTGATGTGCTTCCTCCCATACTAACCACTTGATTTGTATAATCTTAGCATCTATTGCTGTGATTTGTACTGTGAATATGGATAGTTACTTGTGAACTAACATTGAAACATTGTATATTTGTTGTGTGTGTATTTTAATAAAATGATCTAACTGTGTGTGAAGGTTCTGAGTTAAGGACAAATTTAGGTTAAATTGAGAAAAGATCGATTGAAGGTTTTTTTTTACCTCTCATGATGCCATTGCAGTCGATTCTCAACTCCTGAACTATTTACCGACCGTCAGACGTAACCTTGGATGCTGCTGATGCTAATGTGACATTTAATGCCGTGATGGTTATTGGTTGTCTCGCTTCCTTAAACACTAAAATTAACACGACATCAGCATGCTTTTTACACCAAAATTTCATTATTTGGAGGAGACTGATCGAAGATGGGGCTTGGAGATGACCTCAGTTGACTAGAATCAGAGGAGTTGGTCATCGCCCAGTGATCCAAGGCGATATCTGTGGTCGGATTACAATTCTCGTGCACAGCAGCTTCGTTGATTAGTCCGTGCGTAGTCTACCAATCTGCCTGCATCAACTTTTGTGCGGAAGGTGCGGACCAGGGAGAATCCGTGCGTTGATTAATTAGTCCGTGCGTAGTCGACAAGTCTTGGTGCTGTAGGTGCGGACTTACGAGGTTGAGGTTGAGGTCCAGGTTCAGGTGTTTGTAGATTGTAGAAATGTCCATTTTGATTTCCAATATGTCCGTGTTTGTAGATTGTACACGTACACTAAAGTATCATATCATCCAAAGTTGATACACTAATCAATAATTTTGATGGTTAAGCTTATTAAATTGATTATATGAAAAACAAGAATGAAGCGATAGTTTTTGTTTCCAATTTAAACAACCATGTAATTCAAAGAGATTGGAGTGGAGGTTTTTTCCCGATTTTGAGATTTAATCATTGGTTTCCACGAACGTAAGATTATTTCTTTTTAAGAAACATAACGTTTCAAGGTCGAAGATTAACCGCGGTTGAACCGTATTTGAGTTTGGTCTTTAAAACACCGATCTCAACTCATCCTCAACCCCGCTAGCAAGCCGTATAAAAAGAATTAATGTAGAAGTTAGTTATACAAAATTATTGTTTTTTTTAACTTTTTTGTTACCACAAATGCTTAGCCATGAATGAATTGGAATATGTATCCAACAATTTAAGGTCACCTAGCATTGGAATAAATTGTAAATTTGCGTATGTAGGCTAGGCTGGAAAGAAATTTCTCTTTACTTTGTGTGTTCTTTTCCTTTTTCTTCTTCATTTCTTAGCTTCTTATTATCCTTAATTTCCTATATCCTTATGATCCTTAATATTTGTCTTGATGTTAATATAGTACAAAGTAGTATTGACCTATCATTTGGTGCTTTCACCATTATTGAACTCAAACAATGGTAGACACACAACAGCAAGAAATAGACGACTAATGATGCGATTCAACAAATTTGGGATGCCTCCAATGCAACCCTACAAAAACCCTTCAAAACAACATCGACAATATCACCTAAATCTTGCAAGTTCTATCTCTCAAATCAACTCCATACCCACTCACTCAACAAACACCACCACCCTCCTTCATTCAACCACCTCCACCCTCTCCTAACAACCCATCTTCATTCGCTTATTTTCACCTGAACAGCTAAATGCGAGCTTACATTCTTTGATGGTTCCGATCCACATGATTTGATCTTCTAAAAAGAACCTTTCTTCGCATTTCATTCTACTTTCGATGTGCAACGAATCGACCTTGCAAGCTTCTGAATGCAAGGACAGGAGCTTACTTTGTTTCAATAAATGCACATAATCATCAACTATCGTCATGTCAGTCCCTCGTAAAATCCATTGAGAACGCTTTGGACCATCATCATTCATCAACCCGCAAACCACTCTTTTCAAGCTACAACAACCAACCACAGTCAAAAGATATCAATTCCATTTTTAAACCACTAGCATCCGCATTGGTAACCTTTCTCTCGATGACATTCTTAATTACTTTATCTTTGGCCTCAGTATGTACATCAAAAATGAATTACTTCTCCCACAACCACACGATTTGCGATGCAATCGAAATGGAAAATCTTATTGAAACAAAACAAAATGAAACACCGACCCTTTATCTCCAAAACCAACTGCACATCTACTCAAACTCCATTGTCATCATTGCGACCAATTCCTCTCCGTTGTCAAACCAACACACATACTACTCAATTTGGAGACTTAGTCCAAATGAAATATAGCAACACAAAGCTAAGGGAGTATTATTTTTCATTACGAAAAAGTATCAACCTAAACATTAATGCTAATCCAAAAGCAGACTCCTATTACCACCTGAGAACACGCTAGATCCATATCCACAAAACGTAGAAGCTGCTAAAGTTTCAGATCTGGTTAGCGAATCTGAACTAAATCAAGAAATTTCCTTTCTTGCATTGGTAACCTTTCTCCCGATGGCGTTCTTAATTGCTTTATCTTTGGCCTCAATATGTAGATCAAAAATGAATTACTTCTCTCACAACCACACAATTTGCGATGCAATCGAAATGGAAAATCTTATTGAAACAAAACAAAATGGAACGTCGACCTTTTACCTCCAAAATCAACTACACATCTACTCAAACTCCATTGTCGTGATTGTGACCAATTCCTCTTCATTGTCAAACCAACACACATATTACCCAATTGTAGACTTAGTCGAAATGAAATATAACAATATAAAGCTAAGGGAGTATTATTTTTCATTACAAAAAAGTACCAACCTAAACATTTATGCTACTCCAAAAGCAGACTCTTATTACCACCTGAGAACACGCCAGATCCATATCCACAAGACGTAGAAGCTGCTAAAGTTTCAGATCTGGTTAGCGAATCTGAACTAAATCAAGAAATTTCCTTTTTTGCATTGATGGGTTCAAGCCTTCTAAAATCAATGCGTTTACAAGCAATGGTTCACAAAAATACATATCTCATTGCTCGTTGATACAAGTAATACACACAATTACCTTACCCTAAGAGTAGCCCCTTGTTTGGGACTCATTCCGGATTGTGAATCTTCATTCATAGTCATCGTGCATAACGTCGAAATAGTTATTTAACCAAGGAACGTGTCGTGAGGTCTAATTATTGATTCAAAATCATGAATTTTTCGTTAACATTTTCATTCTTGACATTATTATGAAGATGGAGTTTTGTTTTCTAATTATTACTATCTTTGGGCATAATAAAATGGACTACAAAATTTAACATTGTCATCACTCTTTAATCAGCAACCCATTATTTGTTGGGCTTACACCCCTGTCCATACCCGACAAAAAATACTATACAATAGTTCACATGAGGGAACTTCGTCTTACAAATTTTGTCCACCCACCTAATAGTATCATCTCACAACTCCAAATTTTACATTCCAAATATACCCTAACACTGATGTCATCCAATGTTACAGCTTTTTGACCCATATTCCAACCTTGAGGACAAGGTCAATCTTTTAAGAGAGAGTAATGATACGGCTCAACCACGTAGTATTACAACCTATCCTCAAGCCACTACCAAGGCTGGATGCTTTAACACTAAAATTAATGCATCGGTATTTAGCAAATAGTGGAAGCACAAGAGATAAGAAGTTATAACAAATATCCTTATCATCGTTTCTTTTTGTTTCTTTATCTAAATGAATTAAAATATGTTTCCAATAGTTTAAGGCTAATTAGGATTGGAATCCATTTTAAATTTTCTATATATGCAACATCCTATGAAGAATAATATAGACAGGAAAGAAATTTCTCTTTAATTTATGCATTTTTGTTCCTTATTCTCCTTCATTTCTTTTATTTTTCTCATCATTAATCTTCTTGTTGTTGCTAATATAGTAAAAGTAGTGCTGTCCTTATCAGTTTTTTCCTTAAAATTGTGATTTTTATGGATGGATGTTTCGCACTTTAACCCTAGTTTGGTATGTTTCTAAGTACTTAATTAGAAATTGGATTTTCAGCTACCCATTGATAGGCTTACTTTTACCCCGCTGGTTAAATGCATATACCCTAACAACTATTTTCACAAATCTAACAAACCATTTAACCCGCCTAAATCTCTAAATTAACTTAACTTATCATATTCAAGGGTTTTGTTAATCGGTTTTCTTGCAAAAGCGTAAATAGACCTATCAGATCAAAGGCTCAACAACAAAGAACTACATAGTACATTTCAACCAATATCCCCTCTAGCCTTATGGCATGTCTTCCTTTTACATCTTAACCCACAAAGGTCTGATCTTCCTACCAATATTGTTCGGAACCTTGTTCGTTATTTTCCCAAAATCAATGAAGAGTTTTAAGCCATGTGGGTGGTATCTCCTGATCATCCTCTATACACATTCTCGCCCTACTACATGGTGACTAAGCCAAAACATGACATAAAGACCACTTGAAAGCTCATGTTTCATGATTTTCCATCTCCATGTTGTCGAGATTCCTTGCTAACCAGCCTCTTTATCTGCTTCTTTTTGTCATAACTAGTTAGACATATGACAAAAGCTTCTTTTTGCCTCGACAAAAAGAGGCAATGACCTCTTACTATCCCTTCATCAAAGGTAACATATCAGCACTATTCATACGATAAAAGCGTCACTGTACATCAACTGCTCTCTATACTTCACTGACCACCTGGCAAAGGTGCGACTGTACAAGAAGCACTATGTGACAACCAACCTACACCTCCATTATTCAATATATATGTATGTATGTATGTATGTATGTATGTATGACGTGTTATAATGGTACCCTACTTATGTAGGATGATTGATAAGTGGTAAAGTAGTAAAATACCCAATAGATAACCTTTCGTATATCTCACAGTGCAATGAATAATCATAATAATAATCACAGAAATAAAATAGGTGAGACAGTAATTAAAAAAATGAACCATATAATGCGAGTGTATAGGTTCATAGTAGCTATATACAATGTAGATCATAATTTTTATACATCAAACAATAACACTCGCTATAAACTGTCTCTAAGATAAAAGTCAAACACCGTCTAGGCTCTACAGTATTTCACAACGGGATAATAACCACAAAAAGGTCAAGTAATAGTATATGAAAGCATAGCCTCCTGCCAGTCCACCTACACAACCCATGTGCCGTCCCATACATGCTATCTAGTCTACTCATTATAAAGTAGCTGAGATAATAAGAAGGAAAACATAAAATAGGGTACCATAAAACCAAGATTTGATTGAGTCTCTGGCTAATGACTAGGCCATATGAGTTATCTTATATCCAAAGCACTCGAGTGATGTAAAGGTTATTTGATGGATGATGTGTTTGCTATATTTGTTATTTTTTTCATCACACTTAAGTTGCCACATGACTTAGGCAATAGAACTTGGATACCCAAACACCCGACATTGTACTTAAATTGCAGTACACCCGTATGATGATGATAGTAGATCAGCATATACTAATGTTATGTGATAACTCTATGGATACAACGATAGGTCAAATATGACTCTCCATACCCTATATCCTATACTATATTAACAATTATAGTATTTTGAGATTGTTTATCACTCACACAAGGTTGTAAGGCTAGAAAATAGACTCACAATCATAAGGTCTTGGGAAATCCATGGTTATAAGATCTGGATACATTCATAATCCAAGTGGACATCCCCACATACCCCCTCTACACGAGAACATAAGAAACCTCTAAGTATCTAGGATCCCTTTGCATACGTTATAATTCCATAATGGAACACAGTGAACGTTCCATTCCACCATCTCCATAGTAAAACACTATCATAATTCCACTCGGGAGTCCCTCTTATTGAACTCGCCATTAAGATCATCATTTGACTCCCGCCATTGAGTCATCTTCATCGAAACATCTCTAGACACCCCTTGTAAGTCATAGAGTTACCTTGTAAAAGTTATGAAATCATCATATTAAAGCGTCACATCATTGCTTCATAATTGAAGACATCCTTCATCGCATCATAACATCAAAGTCGAATATCAAACAAACGAACATATGCTCATGGCTAATCACAAAGTCCATACCTCGACCTCCCTTGTTCCCTAAGCCCCACCTCCAACTTCAATCATGTCGGTGCTGAAATGATTACTTGGTCAAAAACTTCAATAATTTCTTCATAGTCCAAACCCCGAAGCCTTCCCTCCACTATCATGAAGTAGTGAATCAAAATAATTGGGTTGGATCGAGTTGTTGTCGACATCCTTCCTTAGCCAAATTTCTAAGTTTGTGTATCTAGAAACTCTCATCCTATCACTATGCCTCGAAGCCCTGAAGTCTTTGAGTCTTTTCCTCGAAGTGGAGTGCTTCTAAATCATCTCAGTGAAAAAAGCTCTCGGTAGTGAAAATACATAGCCATTTTCCCACCTCCATTCAAAACCTCTCATCATTTGATGCCAAGCCAGAAGTTTCTTCCCCATATACCCGAAGTCACGCCACCAAATCCTCTATGCCACCTACCCCCCAAATTGTTCTGCACAACCACTACCGACATGATTTTAACCATGAAAAAAAACATCAAATCTTATCGAAAACTCGTGCGACTTGTTTTGTAGCTCCCCTCAGTCTCTAAGGACAATATACTTTGGCCATATCACATTTTGAACATTTTTGCCATTGATTTGTACAAAATGACGATCATTGTCCAAAAACAATCACATACAAACATCACATAGTATCCAAGCATCATATACGAGCAATCCAAATGCAATTCAAACATATATATATATATATATGTATATATATTGTTCTAGATCTAACTATACACAAATAATGACTTGATCTGCAAAATGATAAAGAACAAATCAAAATACACATTAATCCTTCTAAAACCATTTTAAAGATGTTATTAAAGTTAGATCTAAGTTTAAAAATGTTTTAACATTTAAAATCATCATAAAAATATGATTTTCTTTATATTAACTAACATAGGATAGTGAAAGATGCAAAATCACTCGCCTTAGTACCAAAGTGTGTGAAAATCAATGCAAACCAGACATGAACAGTAACTTTCACACATCCCAAGATGCCTTAACAATAAATTATCTAATCCCTTCACTGATTACCCCCTTAATGACGTGATTTGGTTAATTAAAATAAGGGAAAATAATGTTTTTTTGGCTAAAACTAATTATTTGTTTTAGTTTTGGGAAGTGGGAAAAATGGTTAGGACTACCATCTCCCCCAATTAGGTACAAATTCTAAAATGGGTTATGGGCCAAATTTGAGCCTAATTAACTATCCATTAATTTAGCCAGAAACTGTGCAAACTTAAAATGAACATATGTGCTAAATGATAAGTCCAAAAAGGCTATTTGACCGCTCTTTGGAAAGAGTAACCATCATATTTTTTCATTGAAAGTAGTCTCGACCCCTAATTTGACCTGTATCAAAAGTTATAGGCCTTACAAGTTTTCATGGTCAAAATCGTCCAATAAAATCACTAAGGCTAAAAAAATGTCATTACTTAACACTTAACCTAAAGTTAAACTGTCATAAGATCCAATGTGAATTTAAAAATAATATCCTATGATCCTTGGATACGTAAAACACAAATCATTACATCTCTACCACTTAAGAAATTTTGCCCTCGAAATCCCCAAATCAAACTAGATAAATTCGACAATAGTTACTCCATATACCTTACATCCATAAGCAAACATTTCAACCATCAAAGATGCAGTCGTGCAATCATAAGCAGTCAAATAATACTTATGCCTATTGTAGCATGCAGAGTACTAAACTACTCTATACAAAACATCAAAATTATATCAAATGCAAAAGATAAAGATAAAAATGGAAATCTTACAAAGTAAAGAGCTTGGGATAGGTGGTCCTTATACTCTCGTCAGTCTCGCATGTGCAATCGCCTTCACTCTCGTTCCATTGAACGTTCACTAACTTCACTGGCTTCCTTCTAAGCTATTTTGTATCACGTCCGATGATATGAATATGGTTATGAGGTCTCGAAGCTTCTAGTTCAACCTCGATATCATCAAGCTGATTCGGTTCCACTATCTTGCCTAAGCCATTCACAAATGTCTATAAGTGAGAAACGTGGAATATATTATGCATGTCCGCCATCTTCTAGGGTAAGTCGACTCTATAAGCAAGCTTCCCAATCCTCTCAAGTATTAGAAAAGGACCTAAGAATCTCGATGCCAACTTCTCCTTAGTGTTGAATCGACTTACATTCTTCAGCGGAGAGATCTTAACAAAAACTATACCACCGACTGAGACTCAAATCTCTATTTCTCTTGTCAACATAACTCTTCTGTCAAACTTGAGCACCCTTTGCTTGTTGTCGAATGATCTCGATCATCTTCGATGCATCTCTAATCATATCTGGTCCTAATATCAGTTTTTTGGTCACTTTCCACCAACATGAAGGGGCATTTCATGGTCGGCCATAGAACGCTTTAAATGGTGCAATACCAATGCTAGACTAATAACTATTATTGTATGTGAATTCTACAAAATGCAAGTGACTGCCCCAAGAGCCTCCAAATTTGAGTATGCAATCCCGTAAGAGATCCTCTAAGATATGATACACCCTCTCAGTCTGCCATCAGTTTGTGGATGATAAACTGTTCCCATATGCAGCTCTGTTTGCAGCACCTCATGTAAGTTCTTTCAAAACTTGCTAGTGAACAATGGGTCTCGATGACTCATAATGCTATTTGGAATACCATGGAATTGCACTATCTACTTCACATACAACTCGTCCAATTCGGATGCATCCTACTAGACTTTACGGGTATAAATCGAGCATTCTTTGTCAATCTATCAACTATGATCCAAATGCTACCATATCCTTCTATAGTCATTGGGAATCCATTTACAACTGCTCCCACTTCTATTTAGGAATATCAAGTAGTTGCATCAAACCACTTGGTTTCTTCTGTTTAGCCGTCGCTGGTTGAAAGTTCTTACACTTCAAGATGAATCCCCCAACATCCTTCTTCATCCCCTCCTAATAAAATGTCCGCCTCGTATAATGGTACATTTTATTATGGTCGGGATGTATCATCAATCTTGAATGGTGGCACTCCCATAGCACCTCATTCCTTAACCCATCGGCCCACAAACAATCTCCCATCCATATAGAGCTAACCATCCCAGTCGAGTTGTTACTACTTCATCTCTTCAGACTCTACTCCTTCCCCCATCATCACCATAATCTCTGCTAGTCTAGAATCATACCTTTGACTAGTCCTGATGGTAAAATCAGCTAACATATTTGGCCCAACCTCACACGGAGGTTTGAAGTCATAGCTAGCAATAAACTCAAGCTGCGTCTACTCTAGAAACATCGCTCCAAAACTAGCTTGTCTTTTAGTTAAAGACTCAATGACTGCATTTCCCATGTCAAGTGTGTAGGAAATGTTAGAGTGGTAGGAGTCCTGGAACTCTAACCATCATTGTAGATAAAGGTTAAGATCCTTTTGGAAGAAGTGGTATTTCAATGATTTATTGTCAATGAATAGCTCAAACCGCTTTCCAAGTAAGCAGTGGCTCCAAATCTTCAAAGTGAACAATATTGTCGCCAACTCTAAATCATGTGATGGAAACTTCCCCTCATGCGGTTTCAGTTGCCAAATAGCATATGCAACAATCTTAACCCTACGCATTACATCACACCTTGTCTAATACCACGGTCATTTGTGTATACTATCAACTCCTCGTTCTCAATTGGAATGGCTAATATCAATGCACTCGTTAATCTCTCCTTCAGATTTACAAATGCGTACTCACACCTCACGTCCTAGAAAAAGTCTGATTCATCTTTGTTATATTGGTTAATAGTGCTGCTACCATAAAGAAGTCCTTGATTAAATGTCTATAGTATTCTGCCAGTCCAAGGAAACTCTTCATGTCTGTAGCACTCTTAGGTTGATTCCAATATTAAACCACTAGAATTTTCATAGGGTCTACAACAATGCCCTACTTAGAAACAACATGATCCAAAATCTCACTTCCCTCCTGCAGAAGTGACCTTTGAAAATTTCACCTTCAATCAGTGATTCCTCAACACCTCCATCACAATCCTTAAATGCATTTTGTATTCCCCCTTCATCCATGAAAGGATTAGGATATCATCAATGAATATAAACATGGACTTATTCAAGTAATCCTCGAAAATACGGTTCATGAGATCAATTAAGTATGTCGACACATTGGTCAGCCGGAATAGCATATAATTGGTTCCCAAAACTTCCTGCAGACACTTCCAAAACAACGCTAGTGAACAAAGAATCTCTATCACTAACTATGCTACTAGGAATCCCTTGTAGTATAAACACGCTCTTCGTGAACAACCTTGCTAAAACAGGTGCCATCCTGGTTGACTTAATTGGAATGAAATGGGCACTCTTGGTCAATCTGTCCACAATGACCCATATACTTTCATTTCCTCTGTTCGACCTTGGCAACCCGTCAATAAAGTCCATGGATATAGAATCCCACTTCCATACTAGAACATCTAACGGCTGAAGCAAACCACTTGTCTTCTGGTGTTCGACCTTTTGCCTGCTGGCAATTCAAGCACTGCTTTACACACAAACAAATATCCCACTTCATACCTTCCTAGAAGAAACTCCTCTTCATATCCTGATACATCTTAGTACCTCCTGGATGAATGGTGAACTATGAACGATGGCATTCCTCCAAGACTTCTTCCCTTATGTTTCCTACATTCGGAACACATAATCTTCCTTTCTTTCTAAACAATCCATTCTAGTCAAGATTGAAATCTTTTAAGTCATCGCTCTTAGTTCCTTCTCTTAGCTTCCTGATCCATTCAGCTAACACCGAATCCTCCCTTTGTTTAAAAGCAATCTTTTCGATCAACACCGGTGGAACTTCCAAACAAGATAACACAACTGTATCTCCACTAGACCTAGACTCGGATCTCCACTGCTCTCTACAATCTTCTAATGCTTCTAAATCCTTCCACTCAGCAATCATCACCAATATTGCATTCTGATGTTTCCTGCTAAGTGCATCTGCAACCCTATTGCCTTTCTCTATGTGTACTCGATCCCAAAATCATAAGCAGCAATAAACTCTAACCACCTCTGCCGTTTCATGTTCAACTCCTTCTGAGAGAACAAATATTTCAGTGACTTATAATCTATATATAACTCAAACCTTTCTCCCAAAAAGTAATGGCTTCACACCTTCAAAGCAAAAATCACTGCAGCCAATTATAAATCATGTGTCAGATACCTGACATCAAGGGGTTTAAGCTGTCAAGAATTGCAGGCAATCACTTTACCTCTCTGCATCAGCATAGCTCCTAGTCCCATTCCACATGCATCAGTATAAACCACCAAATCCCGATTCCCTTCTGGAACAACCAACGCAGGTGCATGGGTCAATAAGTGTTTCAAACTCTGGAATGCTTCCTCACACTTCTCGGTCCACACATACTTCACATCCTTTCTCATTAGCTTGGTCATCAATGCCGCTATCCATGAAAAATCCTTAATGAACCTCTGATAATAACCGGCCAATGAAGGAAACTCTTTATCTCGGTTACTGTCTCGGGTCTCTTCCAACTATTTACTGCCTCAATCTTAGTCGGATCTACTGACAACCCTTCCCCTGAGACTACATGACCAAGATACTTCACTTCTTTCTTCCGGAAGTGACACTTCGAAAACTTCGCTTTCAACTGATGCTGCCTTAGTGTCTCAAGCATCACTCTAAGATGAACTTCATGCTCTCTTTCAGCCTTAGAGTATATCAAGATATCACCTATGAAAACTAATACGAACCTATCCAAGTGCTCTCGGAAAACCCGGTTTATTAAATCCACAAAGAAAGTTGGCACATTAGTCAGTCCAAATGACATAACTAACCATTCGTACGACCCATACCTGGTCTAAACGTCGTTAAAGGTATACTATCCTCTGCTACTCTAAGCTGATGGAAACCTATTGCTAAATCCAACTACGAGAATACCTTGGCTCCACTCAACTGGTCGAACAAATTGTCAATCCTGGGCAATGGATATCGACTCTTTATTGTCCTCTCATTCAACTTACGATAATCGATACAAAGCCTCAACGATCCATCTGGATTCTTAGCAAACACTATGGCTGCTTCCCAGGGCAAACTACTTGGCCTGATAAGACTCTTGCCTTCTAAATCCACTAATTGCACCTTCAACTCCCTCATCTCTGAAGGGGTCATCTTACTTGGTGGCCTACTCACTGGTTCTGCTCCCGGAACCAAATCTATCTGAAACTCAATGGCTCGTTTCGGTGGCAATCAAACTACAGACTCAAAAACATCTGTGAATTCTCTAACAATGAAAACTCGACTCAACTCATCCTCTGAATCCATAGCACCCAACAAAGCATACATCTCACTGATAGAACCTTCTATGGTATAAACAATCTGGTCACTACAATCTAGGTGTCTAAGAGATATTTTCTTATCTTGGCAAAATATCCTAGCATCATACTCACTTAACCAATCCTGCCCAAGAATAATTCTAAATACCACAAAATCTAACACATGCAAACTACAAGCAAAAAGATGACCTAACAGGTCAAACTCTAACTAATCACATCTCAACCCTAGAGTTGCATACCCTCCTATTGGATTCGCAACCCGTAAGGAAGTAACTAAATATGTGGGTTCAAGGTTAAGCTTATCTGTCAAACACCTAGATATAAAATAATGTGATGCACCAGTATCAAATAAAATGCTAACATACATACCATGAATCAGAAGCGTACCTCCCAAAACTGCGTTTCCTTTCTCCTAAGCTGTCGGCATAGAAGCAGCAGGCTCCAATGCATAAACCTTTCCCTTTCCATCCTTAGCGGGCTCCTTGCACTAGTTCTTATAGTGGCCAACCTAATTGCAGTTGAAGCACCTGATGTTCTTCTTCCCGACCACTTCCTTAGCCTTCCCAGAACGACACTCAATGGCAAAATGCCCCTTCTTGTCGCACTTAAAGCAAACAATCTCATATTTCCCCCTTTTGGCTGCTGCACTCTTCTGAGCACCCTTCTTATGGGAAAAACTTCCACTTCTGGCCCTGCCCAACCTAGATTTCCATACTCTTCTCTAGAGAATCAAGAATGTCCTCATGCCCCATGGTCATCTCCACAACCACATTACAGGGATCTTTAATATGCAGTAAAGTAGCCCTAGCCAACTCAAGCTTCAATCCCCGGATGGACTTCTTGTTCCTCTTCATCACGGTATCAATAGCGGCATAACCATACCGAGCCAACTCCTCAAACCTTCTGGCATACTCCACCACTGACATCTCTCCCTACTTTAGCTCAACAAACTTTCTGATCAGAACTGACTGTGCCATAACAGACATGGACCTCTCCTGGAACCTCTTCTTGAACTCTGCCCATGTCATCTCTTCCTCATCTACTGCCACTATTACACTGTTCCACCAAAAAAAAGCAGCTCCCTAAAGCTATCTGGATGCCAGCCTCCTCTTCTGCTCATTATTGAGCCTCAAGTCGGCAAAAATCCTTTTGTAGTGCAACAACCAGTTCTCCACCTCAATAACATCCTCGGTTTCAATAAATGGCTTCCCTCCGAGCTTAGTGTAATCTCAACTCAGCTTAGCATAATCCTGAACAACTAGAACCTCTGGAACTCCTCCTCCTACAACCCCAACAGCAAACACCCACATGCACCATATTCATGAAGACCTGATACATAGCTTCCATTCCGACCTGCGGGACCCCAGCACCTACATTCCTTGCTTGTGCCTGACCTTTGTTTCTCCTATCATTGGGTCCGGCATTCCCTTCGGTGCTTCACCATCCTGGGTTAACTCTTCATCTTCTACCATCCATATCTGTATTCAAACATCATAAGATATAGAAAGATAACCTAAGCAAAGATAGGAGACTAGGGATATGTTTGCGCCAAAAATGGTCACAAACCCCGGATGTAATCAAAGCATCAGTGTTTACACATAAATCCTTAGTATCAGTCACAGATCTCAGATCCAGATGATGTAGAGAGTAAAAATGAAGAAATAAAAAAATTAAAATGAAAGAAAGTAAGAAAAGTCACAAGATTTATAGTGGTTCGGCTATCTCCGGCCTACGTCCACTTTTAAATTATCCTTTTATTTCCTTTATACTATGGTTACAGTTACAATCCTTTGAATATCGATAGCCAAAATGGTAGAGTTTTTCCAAAAGAGAAGAAGATAAAGAGGAGCCGAGAAAAAGACCCATTTTCAGTTGCAATGGAGGTGATATTTATAGGTATGGAGCTAGAAATATCTGCCTTAAATCTTGGAATACTCTTTCTCAAGCCCATATGGGCCCACATGATCGATCAGGAGTCATTTGGGATTGATCCTTGATCAATCCATAACGAGTTCGCATCGAACATAAACTGCTCTGATCGAGCTGAGATCAATCATGGTGAAAGATGATAGTGCAAAGTTCCTGCCCTCCAAATTTCATGAAGTTCCAACGCGTAGATTGTGAGATATGATCGATCCAAGTTTGAGTTTGCAAGTGTAGGTCGATGATCTGGTATCCATCATCTCGTATCTGGTATCCATCGTCTCGTATCCATCATCCGGTATCCATCATATAGTATCCATAGTGATGGATACGAAAGCATCGATACAGGCCAGTTTTCATGAATATTGATCCATCCATAACTTGAGCATATGAACTCCGATTGACCTAAAATTCGAAGTGTAGCCTCACCGAGCCTTGTTTATCATTCATGATCGATCCCACCTTGATTGGAGCTTGGTCCAATTTTGATGGTATTGATCATAGCCCTGTTTCTAATCGATCATATGAATATTGATCCATCGATAACTCGAGCATATGAACTTCGATTGACCTGAAATTTGAAATGTAGCTTCATCGAGGCTTGTTTATCATTCCTGATCGATCCCACCTTGATTTGAGCTTGGTCTAATTATGACAGTATCGATCATAGCCTTGTTTCCCAATCGATCATATGAATATTGATCCATCCATAACTCGAGCATATAAACTCTGATTGACCTGAAATTCGAAGTGTAGCCTCACCGAGGCTTGTTTATCATTCTCGATCGATCCACCTTGATTGGAGCTTGGTCCAAATTTGACGGTATCGACCATAGCCTTGTTTCCAATCGATCATATGAATATTGATCCATCCATAACTCGGGCATATGAACTCTGATTGGCTTGAAATTCGAATTGTAGCCTCACTGAGGCTTGTTTATCATTCCCGATCGATCCCACCTTGATTAGAGCTTGGTCAAATTTGACGGTATCGATCATAGCCTTGTTTCCAATCGATCTCCAATCCTGATATCCATCCTTTTTAGCCAATTTGTTGATATCCCAGCCTTGACCAAAAGGCGGGGTGACATTTGCCCCCAAAAACATGCCTTATGGTAGGAAGGTGTGTTTTGAATAGCTTTAAATCCGACATCCAAAGTACATATTCCATACATAGCCATATCATCCAATCCATAATTCAATCCCTTGCCAAGCAATTCCATCCAAGTCCGATAGCCAAATCCGTGACTGTTCCGAGTCGATATCCAAATCCGGGACCACTTCGGGTCCTTAACCAAATCCTTAGCTGTTCAAAGCCACTGTCTGAATCCATAACCATAACCAAATCCATGACCTCTCTAGGTCACTAATGGCCTCTTTGGACCCTTTCTAAGCTCGATCCAAACTTAGCGATTGAATAGGAAGATCTTGTCGCGCTTCGGCGAAGCAACCTATCCCTTGCACTACGGCCTCGGTGGGGGCATATAGCGATGTCCTGGTACTCCTAGATCGATCATAGCCTCTCTGGGCTCTTGCTGGATCCCATCCTATCACTCTCTGTTGCAGGGGAAACAACATCGAGCAAGTTGATCCTGTCGATCTCTGGCGAAGCGGCGTCACACCCTGCACTCATGTTCAGTATCCCTGAACATTAAGCGATGCCATGGCCTAAGTCCTAAACTGATTTCATCCACTCTAGGCTCTTGCTGAACCCCGATCCAATCAATCTCCGGTGAATGGGGAACATTGTCAAGTGAGCTGATCCTGTTGCTCTCCGGCAAAGCAACTCACTTCCTGCACTCTGATCCCTGCCTTTCCGGTCAGGGGCATAAAGCGATCAATTTCCAACTGATTTCCAGTATCCATCCCTTAACTCTCTGGTTAGGGATTTGTTTCACAAAATCCAAATCCATGTATTAAATCCAAATTCCAAATATTCGATGAAAAAACTAAAAAAACTAAGTGCTGCCTCTCCGGGCAGAGCGGTCTACTACCATCTCAGAGCATGCCTGAGAATCGCTCTGGTTCCCTTACATGTGTAAGTGGCATAGCCGCTTTATTTTAGAAACAAAACTAGAAAGATTATTTGATGACCGAAGTTCAAATCTTGAGCTCTGCACTTGCAATCACGATCAGTTGATGACGAGTCGTGACCCCGATCCAGGGTCATTCATGTTTGGTGCAGGCGGTAGCTGCTCGTGTTCTACCACTGTTGTCTAGTTCCTTACATATCGTGGCAACCTACCACTCCTGATGTGTTCTTCCACCATGTCCTCCAAGTGGCGGCATTCATCTGTGGTATGCCCTTCTCGCTCATGGAATAGGTAGCACCTTCTGCTCCTGCGCTCCCGTTCTGTGGGATTCCTTCTGAGTGGTTTTCGATAGGGGATTTGCTTCCCTGTTTCCAAGTAAATTCATTCCATATTCTCCGCCAAGTCTGTGTATGTGGTGAATTTGGGTTCCCGGTCTCTCCTCCTTTTGTTAGATCCATCATATCCATCGTCCTGCTTTCGCTTTCCTTTATCCATCCCATGTCCTTCTCCAGACGTTCCTTCGCCTTGCGCGACGTTCGCCCCTTGCCTTTCGGCGCGTGCATCCCTAATCGTATGAACCTTTTCTCCTCATGATAGAACTCCCCGATATCCTTTGGTGGATCCTGTGCCAATGAGTCCTTGAACTCAGTTCCTTCTGCAATTCCTACTACCGCCGCCATCAAAATCATTGATGGATCCGGGAGATCCACCGAAGCCATGGCTACATTGAACAGCGTTAGAAAATTCCTTATGGACTCTCATGTCCTCTGCTTCATCGATGCCAATGTCATTACGTTCTTGGGGCGTGTAACATAGACCCCGAATTGTCTCATGAAGCATTCCACTAGTTTGCCCCATGTCCTGATTGATCCATTCTCTAGTTGCCTGAACTAGAGCACGGCCAAATTCGTCAAGTATAAAGGAAAGCATCTTTCCATAACCTCCTCGGATGCCCCCAGCACTTCCATATGCCTGATGTATCTGGTTACGTGCATAGTTGGGTCTGACTTCTCATCATAGACCTCTAGCGTTGGTAGTTAGAATTTTGGAGGTTTCCTTTCGTTTCTGATATTCGGAGTGAACGGTCTCTAACTAACTTCCTCCAAGCCTCCACTCGGTAGCCCTCCTCTCATAATCTTCTTATTAATCCAGCCATCCGCTCGTCTCTATCCGAGGGTGGCCTCCTATATGTGTTTCCATCCTGCCCTCCATGTCCTGGAGGGTATTCTGGGTAGTACTCCTCATGTTGCTCATTCACATTTGTGTTATCCCTAGTCTGCTGAGCTTCATTCACGGGCCTTCCAATATCCGATCCCGAGGTTCCGCCCCCAGTCCTTTACTGATTCCCTTCACGTTCTCCATTCTGGTTCTGGATCTGACCTCAAGAGATTTTTGCAGCTCCGACTCCTTGTTCTACATTGTCGGCAGCTGCGGTTGCTCTATTTCCTGGGTTTTTGGGTTCTAGCTGTGCCCATTTGCCTAAAGAGATTCTACATCATCTCCTGTTGGCTCTTCAATAATCTCTCCTGCATGGAGTCCATCATTGTCCGCATCTCAACCCTTATGATGTAGATGTATGCCTGATCTGCTCTAGCTCCAAAGGAAGCCTCCTGACTTCCCTCTTGATGGGTCCTTTCTGGTAATGACCTTCTAACCGATTGCCTAACCATGGTTCCTCCTAGATTTGATCCTTTAGCTTTCCAAATCTGAACTCCAAATCCGATATAATAGGTGTTAGTTTTCTCAGTGAAAGTACCAAAGTGTTTGCGCCAAAAATGGTCACAAACCCTGGATGTAATGAAAGGACCAGTGTTTACACACAAATCCTTAGTATCCAGTCACAGATCTCAGATCCAGATGATGTAGAGAGTAAAAATGAAGAAATAAAAAAATTAAAATGAAAGAAAGTAAGAGAAGACACAAGATTTATAGTGGTTCGGCTATCTCCGGCCTACGTCCACTTTGAAATTATCCTTTTATTTCCTTTATACTATGGTTACACTTACAATCCTTTGAATATCAATAGCCAAAAATGGTAGAGTTTTTCCAAAAGAGAAGAAGATAAAGAGGAGCCGAGAAAAAAGACCCCTTTTTAGTTACAATGGTGGTGCTATTTATAGGTGTGGAGCTGGAAATATCTGCCTTGAATCTTGGAATACTTTCTCAAGCCCAGATGGGCCCACATGATGGATCTGGAGTCATTTGGGATCGATCCATAGCGAGTTCGCATCGATCATAATTGCTTCAATCGAGCTGAAATCGATCATGGTGAAAGATGATAGTGCAAAGTCCTTGTTGTCCAAATTTCATGAAGTTCCAATGCATAGATTATGAGATATGATCGATCCAAGTTTGAGTTTGCAAGTGTAGGCTGATGATCTGGTATCCATCATCTGGTATCCATCATCTCGTATCCATCATTTGGTATCCATCATCTCATATCCATCATCATGTACCCATCATCTCGTATCCATCATCTCGTATCCATCATCTTGTACCCATCATCTCGTATCCATCATCTCGTATCCATCATCTCATACCCATGATCTGGTATCCATCATCTTGTACCCATCATCTCTTATCCATCATTTGTATCCATCATCTCGTATCCATCATCCTCGTACATCTGGTATCCATTATCTCGTATCCATCATCCCGTATCCATCATCTTGTATCCATCCTTTGGTATCCATCATCTTGTATCCATCATCCGGTATCCATCATCCGGTATCCATCATCCGGTATCCATCATTTGGTATCCATAGTGATGGATACTAAAGCATCGATACAGGCCAGTTTTTCACAAATATTGATCCATCCATAACTTGAGCATATGAACTCCGACTGACCTAAAATTCGAAATGTAGTCTCAATGGGCCTAGTTTATCATTCTCGATCGATCCCACCTTGATTGGAGCTTGGTTAAATTTTGACGGTATCGATCATAGACTTGTTTCCAATCGATCATACGAATATTGATCCATCCATAACTCCAGCATATGAACTCCGATTGACCTGAAATTCGAAGTGTAGCCTCACCGAGGCTTGTTTATCATTCCCAATCGATCCCACTTTGATTGGAGTTTGATCCAATTTTGACGATATCGATCATAGCCTTGTTTCCAATCGATCTCCAATCCTGATATCCATCCTTTTTAACCAATTTGTTGATATCCTAGCCCTAACCAAAAGGCGAGGTAACATTTTCCCCCCAAAACAAGCCTTGTGGTAGGAAGGCTTATTTTGAATAGCTTTAAATCCGACATCCAAAGTCCATATTCCATCCATAGCCATATCATCCAATCCATAATTCAATCCCTTGCCAAGCAATTCCATCCAAGTCTGATAGCCAAATCCACGACTGTTCCGAGTCGATATCCAAATCTAGGACCACTCTGGGTCCATAGCCAAATCCTTAGATGTTCAAAGCCACTATCTGAATCCATAACCATAACCAAATCCATATCCAAATCCATGATCTCTCTGGGTCATTAACGACCTCTTTGGACCCTTGCTAAGCTCGATTCAAACTTAACGATTGAATAGGCAGATCCTGTCGCGCTCCGGCGAAGCAACCTATCCCTTGCACTCCAACCCCGGTGGGGGCATATAACGATGCCCTGGTCCTCCTAGATCGATCATAGCCTCTATGGGTTCTTGCTGGATCCCATCCTATCACTCTTCGGTGAAGGGGAAACAACATCGAGCAAGCCGATCCTGTCGCTCTCCGGCGAAGCGGCGTCACTCCCTACACTCCGGTTCAGTATCCTTGAACATTAAGTGATGCCATGGCCTAAGTGCTAGACTGATTGCAGCCACTCTAGGCTCTTGCCAAACCCCAATCCAATCACTCTCCGGTAAATGGGGAATAATGTCAAATGTACTGATCCTGTCGCTCACCAGCGAAGCGACTCAGTTCCTGCACTACGGTCCCTGCGTTTCCGGTCAGGGGCATAAAGCGATCAATTTCCAACTTATTTCCAATATACATCCCTTAACTCTCTGGTTAGGGATTTGTTTCACAAAATCTAGATCCATTTATTAAATCCAAATTCCAAATGTACAATGAAAAAACTGAAAAAACTAAGTGCTGCCTCTCCAGGCAGAGCGGTCTACTACCATCTTAGAGCATGCCTGGGATTCGCTCCAGTTCCCTTACATGTGTAAGTGGCATAGTCGCTTTATTTTAGAAACAAAACTAGAAAGATTATTTGATGACCAAAGTTCAAATCTTGGACTCAAGCTTTGCCATCACGATTAGCTGATGACGAGTCGTGACCCCGATCCAGGGTCATTCCTGTTTGGTGCAGGCGGTAGCTGCTCGTGTTCTACCACTATTGTCCGGTTCCTCA
The DNA here is from genome assembly GCA_030737815.1 of Allium fistulosum. Classification (NCBI taxonomy): domain Eukaryota; kingdom Viridiplantae; phylum Streptophyta; class Magnoliopsida; order Asparagales; family Amaryllidaceae; genus Allium; species Allium fistulosum. The sequence goes on from CM060902.1 coordinate 247,642,848, forward strand.
CATACCGTGGCAATTGCCACTCCTAACGTGTTCTTCCACCATGCCGTCCTTCAAGTAGAGGCATTCCTCTGTGGTATTCCCTTCTAGCTCATGGAATAGGTAGTACCTCCCACTACTGCGCTCCCGCTCTATGGGATTCCTTCCGGGTAGTTTTCGATAGGGGAGTTGCCCCCGTGTTTCCAAGTAAATTCATTCCAGATTCTCCGCCAAGTCTGTGTATGTGGTGAATTTGGTTTCCCAGTCTCTCCTCTATTTGTTAGAACCATCATATCCATCGTCCTGCTTTCGCTTTCCTTAATCCATCCCACGTCCTTCTCCAGACGTTCCTTCACCTTGCACGGCATTCACCCCTTGCCTTTCGGTGCGTGCATCCTCTAAACGTATGAACCTTTCTGCCTCGTGATAGAACTCCCCGAGATCCTGTGGTGGATCCCATGCCAATGAGTCCTTGAACTCAGTTCCTTCTGCAATTCCTGCTACCGCCACCATCAAAATCATTGATTGATCCGGGCGATCCACCGAAGCCATGGCTGCATTGAACTGCATTAGAAAATTCCTTACGAGCTCTCCTGTCCTCTGCTTCTTCGATGCCAATGTCATTACATTCTTGGGTCATGTAACATGGACCCTTAATTGTCTCATGAAGCATTCCACTAGTTCGCCCCATCTCCTTATCGATCCATTCTCTAGCTGCCTGAACTAGAGCACAGCCAAATCCGTCAAGTATAAAGGGAAGCATCTTGTCATAACCTCCTCAGATGCCCCCAGCACTTCCATATGCCTAATGTATCTGGTTACGTGCATAGTTGTGTCTGACTTCCCATCATAGACCTCCAGCGTTGGTAGTTTGTATTTTGGAGGTTTCCTTGCGTTTTTGATATTTGGAGTGAATGGACTCCAACTAACTTCCTCCAAACCTCCACTCGGTAACCCTCCTCTCATAATCCTTCTTATTAATCCAGCCATCCGCTCGTCTCCATCCAAGGGTGGCCTATATGTGTTTCCATCCTGCCCTCCATGTCCTAGAGGGTGTTCTAGGTAGTACTCTTCATGTTGCTCATTCACGTTTGCGTTGGCCCCAACCTATTGGGCTTCATTCATGGGCCTTCCAATTTTCGATCCCAGGGGTCTGCCCCCAAGCCTTTGTTGATTCCTTACATGTTCTCCATTCTGGTTCTGGATCTGACCTCTAGAGATTTCTACAGCTCCGACTCCTTGTTCTACATTGCCGGTAGTTGTGGTTGCTCCATTTCCTAGGTTCTGGGTTCCAACCATGCCCATTTGCCTGAAGAGATTCTACATCATCTCCTGTTGGCTCATTATTGTCCGCATCTCATCCCTTGTGATGTAGATAGATGCCTGATCTGCTCCAGCTCTAGAGGAAGCCTCCTGACTTCCCTCTTGATGGCTCCTTTATAGTAATGTCCTTCTAACTGATTGTCGAACCATGGTTCCTCCTAGATCTGATCCTTTAGCTTTCCAAATCTAAATTCCAAATTCGATATAGCGGGTGCTAGTTTTCTCAGTGAAAGCAGCAAAGTGTTTGCGCCAAAAATGGTCACAAACCCCGGATGTAATCAAAGCATCAGTGTTTACACACAAATCCTTAGTATCCAGTCATAGATCTCAGATCTAGATGATGTAGAGAGTAAAAATGAAGAAATAACAAAATTAAAATGAAAGAAAGTAAGAGAAGACCAAAGACTTATAGTGGTTCGACTACCTCCGGCCTACGTCCACTTTGAAATTATCCTTTTATTTCCTTTATATTGTGGTTACAGTTACAATCCTTTGAATATCAATAGCCAAAAATGGCAGAGTTTTTCCAAAAGAGAAGAAGATAAAGCAGAGCCAAGAAAAAAGACCCATTTTTAGTTGCAATGGAGGTGCTATTTATAGGTGTAGAGCTGGAAATATCTGCCTTGAATCTTGGAATACTCTTTCTCAAGCCCAGATGGGCCCACATGATCGATCTGGAGTCATTTGGGATCGACCCATAGCGAGTTCGCATCGATCATAAACTGCTCTGATCGAGTTGAGACCGATTATGATGAAAGATGAAAGTGCAAAGTCCTTGCTCTCCAAATTTCATGAAGTTCCAACGCGTAGATTGTGAGATATGATCGATCCAAGTTTGAGTTTGCAAGTGTAGGCTAATGATCTAGTATCCATCATCTAGTGTCCATCATCTGGTGCCCATCATCTGGTATCCATAATCTTGTATCCATCATCTCGTATCCATCATCAGGTATCCATCATCTCGTATCCATCATCTGGTTTCCATCGTCTCATATCTATCATCTGGTATCCATCGTCTCGTATCCATCGTCTCGTATCCGTCATCTGGTATCCATCGTCTAGTATCCATCATCCCATATCCATCATCTTGTATCCGCCATCTGGTACCCATCATCTCGTACCCATCATCTTGTACCCATCATCTCGTACCCATCATCTCGTACCCATCATCTCGTACCCATCATCCCGTATCCATCATCCGATATCCATCATCCGGTATTCATCATCCGGTATCCATAGTGATGGACACTAAAGCATCGATACATGCCAGTTTTTCACAAATATTGATCCATCCATAACTCAAGCATAAGAAATCCAATTGACCTAAAATTCGAAGTGTAGCCTCACCAGGCCTAGTTTATCATTCTCGATCTGCTTGGTCCAGTTTTGATGGTATCGATCATAGCCTTGTTTCCAATCGATCATATGAATATTGATCCATCCATAACTCGAGCATATGAACTCCGATTGACCTAAAATTCGAAGTGTAGCCTCACCGAGGCTTGTTTATCATTCCCGATCGATCCCACCTTGATTGGAGCTTGGTCCAATTTTGACGGTATCAATCATAGCCTTGTTTCCAATCGATCATATAAACATCGATCCATCCATAACTCGAGCATATGAACTCTGATTGACTTGAAATTCAAAGTGTAGCCTCATCGAGGCTTGTTTATCATTCCCGATCGATCCCACCTTGATAGGAGCTTGGTCCAATTTTGACAGTATCGATCATAGCCTTGTTTCTAATCGACCATATGAATATTGATCCATCCATAACTCGAGCATATGAACTCTGTTTGACCTAAAATTCGAAGTGTAGCCTCATCGAGGCTTGTTTATCATTCCCAATCTATTTACTATTAATTAATAACATAGACCATCAAATTTTGATTATAGCTTAACTTTCTTTATATCACTTAGGCAAATGAACAAATAACTTATGTTTACAGTGGAATAAGCATAGCCTATTTGAGATATCAATATAGGCTATCAAAATTCAATAGAATAGAAATATAAACCTCCATCATTCATATTTTCCATAAAGCAAATAAGAGAGATCACAAATGAAATCATCATGTTAATTTAATATGTTTCATGAGCGTTTCATTACCCCTAAATTGAAGGGGTTAAGCTACTCATATTTGAAAATATGTTAATATAAAATGATTTCAACATAAAAAGAGAAGGAAAATGAGAGCTATTAAAATAAAACAGAGCTAACTAATAACATAAAATAAATCTAAACTAATTGCATGAATTAAAAGAGAGCATAAGAGCATAAAAGAGCATAAAAGAGAGCATCAATAAAAATTGCACGAAAGTAAAAATAAGGCTAATAAACCATGAAAAAACTTTTATTTATCTTTGATTTTGTGGTTACAACTTGCATGAAAGGTAAGAAGATAATTACATGAGACATAAGGGATATTTATACATGCTTAAAACCCTAATTCATATTTTAGGAGACTATCTAAAATGCCCTTTAGAAAGTGTAACCTCCAAGTAATCATTAGGGAATTAATTAATCCCCACTTACATGCTTTTAACCCTCATTTAAAATGTGCATGTACTTAATTATGGACCATATGATAGTGGGTTAGTAAGCTCCTCCATGTTGCATGAATTCATATATTTCCAATCTTCATTTGCCTTCAACATATGTGCATGCATTCTTCCATGGCCATCTTCATATTTGCACTTTATTTCACTACACCAAAACAGGTGATTCCCAACGAGTATAACTGTCGCAAACAGTTTCAGTAACGCTTATTAGCGTCGCTGTAGGGGCGTCGCAATTTATTGCCAACGCTTAAAAGCGTTGGAAGGTTGTATTCGCCAACGCTTATAAACGTTGGTGTATATTATTTAGCAACGCTTATAAGCGTTGGAAGGTTGTATTCGCCAACGCTTATAAACGTTGGTGTATATTATTTAGCAACGCTTATAAACGTTGGCAAATTAACCATCCAACATTGTTTAATTTTCTATGCTGACGCTTATAAGCGTTGGTATATTTTAATTGCCAACGCTTATAACGCTTTAACAGCATTATTATACTACATTCAATAGGAACCCAAAATTTACAATATTCATGATCAAATAACAACATAAATTTCACAGTCAACTACTTCATAACAAGTACAATACATAATTAAGTTGGTTAATTCAATACATAATCAACTACTTCATAACAATGTCAAATTGGAATACAAAAGACAACGTAAATTTCATAGTGAAATTCTACAAATACCGAATACGAAACTCCGGCCATATAACGAAACCTCCATCTGAAAAATCACATAACTTGTACATTCCATTTTGAGGACCATCATAAATTGGTGCATCCGGTTCAAGAACATCATCCACCCAAATTACTTTCTCTACATTCGGTATCACCTTCCTAAAATGACAAATAGTTTGTGTTCCAACATAACCTTTAGCTACTTCCTTCTCTAAATCTTGTGATAATAGCATTACATATTTCTTTTCCATTGTAGATGAACGAATATCATTATTTGACACGGTTGGAGTAACAACTACATTATTGTTTGTATGAGAATCTCCTAAATTAGAAGCACCTTCCGTTTGTGTAGTCGTAGGACTTGCAATATATTTTTCTTGCAAACTAGGCATAAATTTCATAAAAGTTGAAGTAATTGAATTGATGGCATTATTAACTTGATTAGCTACTTGCCTTTCTATCTCCAATTTCCAAATAGACAAATCCACGGCTTGATTCTTTTCAGTTACAGCTTTTACAGCTCGAGCCATCTTCACTTGTTTTATAGAAGAAGTAGAAGTAATTGCTCGACAATAATTTTTCTTCATGTCGGAACCAAAAACTTCCGCAATTGGGTCATTTTCAAGATCTTCGACTCCACCCTTAGAACTATCATCCAACTTCATCTTTTTTCCGCTTCCTCTAGAAGTGCCTGCATTTAATATCACGTTAAATTTAATTTGCACAAGTGAATATGAATTTGCATGCATGTGTGTGTATTCATGTGTGCATTCGTGTGTACCGTGTGGTTAATTGGCAGGCACATGCAAGAAATAAAGGAAAGAAATGAAGTTGCTGCATTTAAAGGGGAGATCTGAACACATTTTACATTTCGTTTTCTCTGCTAGATGAAAATATACACACTAACTTCTCTCCTTTCCCTTATCATTCACAAAATAAATATTAATGAGTATAAATTCAAGTGATGTGTGTGTATTTTGGTTTTGGTTGCATGGTAGCTTGATTGTTGAGTGTTGCAACTCGTATGAAGGAAGCAGAGAATGAAAGGTGATGGAGAGAGAAGTGTACATGCGTGCGGCCTGGAAGAGTGGTCAATAAAAGGGGACTTGGGTGCGTAAGCATTTTCAAGGCATAGAACAAAGCATATTTCACCGCTAAACACTGCTTTATCACATATACTTATTTCCTATGCACGTCACATATATATCTCTGCCATCCTTCCTCTGGCCACTTGCAACTTCTAATCACTTCATCATATCACTGCACTGCAATTCGTCGGCAATTCACATAACAGTCACAACATCACCTTGTACAAAAAAATGTCAACAGATCACGTCATTCAACTGAGAGCTCCTTTCAGTGGTAAGCATACTCCAAATTTCAACAGACTGTATTAGGGCCTCCTTCAACCTCGATAAGGATATGGCAATAGCGGCTACTAATTTATTTATTCCTTCAAAAAAATTCAAACCATAACTTTTGGAGCAATGGTAAAGCTTGTAAAAATGGCAATGAAATTACAAAGGGTGACTTCTTTTGGCCGAAAAGTGACTGATTTTTCAGATGAATGCAGCACATCACCTGTTGCAGATAAAGGAAACTTTGTTTAATGTACACTTGATGGCAAGCGGTTCATGATCCCATTGGCATATTTAGCAAGCACTGTCTTTATCCCAACAACTTTTTTCAGGTTTATGTAGCAGCCTTAAGTAAAGCGAACCTTCCACTTCCTGGAAACTCAAAGGAACTGTATGAACTCCAGTATAATGATGTGCCTGCTGAAGAAGTAGAATTTTTACCACATACGAATAATTTCAAGTATTTCACTTTGATTTTTTGGTTATCTAAAGTGTGAAAAAACATTGGGAAAAAAGGAGAAAGATAATTTCCTACAATGTTGATAGGATCATTTGTCTATTGTAGATTTCTGGACAAAGCAGCAATCAAGAAACCAGGAGAAAGTTCAATATGCAGAGTCAGTCAAGTTGAGAGCACAAAAATAATACTGGCAATGATCCCAATATTCCTAAGCACGATTATAATGAGCATATGCTTAACTGAATTTCTAAACTACTCCATCAACCAAGGAATCACCATGAACACATATCTAAACACACTGAAAGTACCAGCCACACCATTTTTAGCGTACTTGTTTATAGTATTCCTTGTGCCTCTACACCATTGTGTTTTTGTTCCTTTCACCCGTAAATATACTGGCAATTCTACTGGTATCACACACTTTCAATGTGTTGCAGTTGGTATAATTTTCTCCATCATCGCAATGATTTCAGGTACTAATATTTTAGTAAATTTGGCCAAGTATCATGATAATATTTCTGGTTTTCACACAATGTTTTTTGTGAAATTTCAGGAGCTATACTAGAAGTAAAGCGCAAAAAAGTGTCTGAAAACAAGAACATGGTAGATGCAATACCATTGATAGAACTTCTTCCAATAAGCTTCTTCTGGCTTTCGTTTCAGAATTTCTTCTATGCGATATCGCAAGTATTCATTTTTGTTGGACTGGTTGAGTTTTTCTACAGAGAGGCTCTGAGAAGTTTGAAAGCTGGTATCACACACTTTCAACTCTACCAGCTACCTCTGCTGTAAACACACCACCAAGCATACAAACCCACTGACTGTTCGACCGTGCATCATTGATATCAACTCACCACAACATTGCACATATCATCCACCAATGCAACCATTTCCACTGCCTTTCCCCACCAGACAACCACCGGCCATACAATCAACCCACAAAACACAATGCACATATACATAATAGCCCTCTATTTTCACTTCAACCACCCATATTGTTGCAACTCTGATCTCAACACACCCCTCTACCATTGTTTCCTTACCACCATCTTCTGACTTCTGCCTTCAACTTCCCCCTTCACCATCTGCTTGCCTGCAACTCTTCACAACATTCCTTGCACTGATCACCATTCATAGATCATCCATCTCCTGCATCACCTCAACATCTCAAAAACTTCACCAACGCCCATTCACTCCCAAACCACATTTTCACAACCACCACACTCACTGGCTTTTCCCATTACAACAACCAACCAGCCTTTTCACCACTTGGGTGTGTACGTCTCAAGGAAATAGGGAAATGAGGGCATACAACCGAAGGCAACAAAATAAAAGGGGACAGGGACATACGAATTCATAGCAATAGGCATAGGAGTATGATCATATTTCAAGCATCAGTACAAAGCATTGAGACAAATAGAGGACGTTTCCTGAAGTTTCCATGAAAACAAGGCATGTGGACGTGTGCACCAGATGCATTCAAAGAAAATAAGACATAAAAGGGGACGTGCAAAACAAATTCGAAGTCAAATGGGAAAAGCATGAAACTAATTCAAAGCATAGGGCAGGGACGTACGAAAGCCAGGCTACAAGCATGGTGCATGACCACTTTCAAGACAGAATTAACAATGGTCAATATAGTTCATATCCAAATGCAGACTTTGTAGAATGTGTAGGAATTGCTAATCTTTTTGAACCACCATGCTTTGGAAATTACTACTACACTAGGAGGAGAAAATATGTCCATTCATAGCAAAATTGTCAGACTACTCATTAACAGAAAATGCTACGACAAATTTCCACATTTTTCTGTTCAATTTGTCAACCAAAATCCCAAGCAATTAAGATAAGTTTGAAGATACATAAGCAGAAATGTTCCTAATTTTCATTTGTTTAGTTCAAATTTAAACTAAACACACAATGGAATAAGTTGAAATTTGTTTTAAACTGACACTTACATATTTTTCCGTGGCACATGGTAGTATTTCTCTTGATTTTCTTTTATGTCCAGCCTTCCAAACCGTTGTTCGTGAAATATCTGCTTCTGGATTTGCTACTACCGACAAGAAAGATCAAAGTTGACAACACATAATTAATATAACATTTTATAAACTATTTACAAAAGATAATTTTAATACCATTTCATCATGCACTCTATGGTAAGGTTTCCTTCCTAGAGTATGAGTGATCGAGTTTTTTGCTCTATTTTTTGCATTTGCCTTACACTGCTCCATCTTTACATTCGTATACTCAATATCAAGGAATTTTTCCCACCACACTTTATCTATATCCTTTGGGCATCTATCAATAGCAACACATTTAGGAATCATAGTTTTATCAACTTTAAGAAGTTTGTTTCGTAATGTTGACTTCAATGATCTATAAAACGGTGGAAAATGTTTCTCTAATAATGGTCGAGCTATGGTAGGATCTACATCCATGTCAAATTCTTCCTATCACAAAAAAAGGAAAAAAATAAAGAAATCATGAAATGGTTAAATATATCATAATTTAAACTTGATGGTGAAATTGATGATAATAAAAATATAAATAAGACTAGTACCAAAAGTCCTTCCCATAGTTTATCCTTATAGAAGCCATCTACCGCCCTCCATTCTTTGTAGCCAATAGGTATATGAAAACGAATCAAAGCACCACAACGTGAACTCCATTTATCTGCATCATCCCCCTTTTGCACCCTCAACGCTAACTGTTATAAAGTACTTTTTACCTTTGGAGGGGGGTTCAACAGTCTCAGTTGTACTTAAATTTGCATATGCGCTATAATCGTTTGTCATTTTGATGAAAAATCTATATAAAAAAGACAAACAAAATACATGGATAAAAGTTAATACATTTCACAACACAACACGATTAATAAAAGAAAACCATACATTTCACAACACAACACGATTGTACGATACATCAATAAGAGTTAATACATGGATCAAAATAAGCAAAATACATGCAATATAGTTCCAATCAACAAGTTAATTTCTATTGAATACATTTCAATAATGGTTCTAAGTTTGGTTGTTCTTTCAAAATAGATTGATATGTGGTTGGTATTTCATAATCATCTATGTTATCCATCATGCGTTTAGGAGAGCGTCGAACAATGGACCAATCGGAATTTTGTGTGTTCTTTATGTAAAATACTTGACTTGCTTCGGACGCGAGAATAGCAGGTTCATCATATTCTCCATCGGTATTCTTGAGCTTCATTAAGTTTACCATCAACAAATTTGTATCAGGGCAAACCTTACAACCATTTGTCTTATCTCCAACATTCACCCAGTCGCAATAGAATACCACGTTGAAAATCATAGTAATCAACTTCCATGATCTCTCTAATAATACCATACCAAGTAGTATTATCATCCGTAGGATTTAGATCTTATGAACTTGCAACAAATGTAGTGATCGCATCCATGCAGACACCACTATCTTGTGTTGAAATGGTGTCGTCATAATGCCGAGGAGAGAACGTATAGCCATTCACTCTATACTTAAGATAAGTTCTGACATCCCACTTTGGACCACTGACATACAACCATAATATTGTGTTCATGCATTTTTTTTCCACAAGCTGTTAAAATTAACAAAATTAATAGAATAAGATTAGATAAAAAGAAACACATTACTTTCAGATAAATATAGCATACCTTCTTGTGTAGCCAATCAACAAATTCAGATTGAACTATTACTTCTGCTTTTGTGATTGGTTTCCTTTTACCACGAAGACCGTCTTCTAAAGATAAGCGGTATGCGCTACAGATTGAATATCATGGTAAATAAAAATATATATATTATTTATATATTATGCTACAAGTATTTGAAAAAAAGGTGAAAATAGATAACCTATAGTATTCATCTCGTTCTGGTATATCAATTCTAAATAGTAACCATCGTCGAATCTGTGATCGTTGCACTCTAGATAATTTTAATGGTTTACCTTCAACGATGGAACGCTCATATATATCATCACCATTCTCATCTAAAAAGGATGCCTGTTTAGAGCTATGATTTCCATCACGTGGGTTTGGCATATATTCCATTGCGTATTGAACTGATTCTGAAACAAGGTATGCTTCAGAAATTGATCCTTCAATATACCTTTTAATACTAGGTATGTTTTTACAATCCTTCATAGCCCTAGGACAAAAAAATTAATATGCATATTTACAGTTAGTTACTTCAAAGTAGTTAGGTAAAATAATTCGAATGCAAAAACAATATTTACCTTTCAAATGGATACATCCATATATAATTTGATGGTCCACAGAGTAGAGCTTGATTTGCTAAATGTACCATCAAATGGATACTTATATCAAAAAAGTGCATTGGAAGATAGTGTGCCAACACACATAATGCTTCAACAATCATATCTTTGGCCGCATGTACATGTTCTCGAACTAGAACTTTCGAACATATTATGTTGAAGTACAAGCTTATTTGTAGAAGTGCTCATCTTAACTCGCGACACTTTGGATATGCATGTTGAACCATGATAGGGAGCAAATATTGAATAATAATATGATAATCATATGTCTTCTTAATTTGCAAACTAGGTGGTTGAAGACCTATAAGACCATGTAACTTTGTTGCAAGACATGATGGAAGTTTTGCATCTTTAAGGACTTGACAACATTGTAGCTTGTGAATCTTATCCCATGCATATTTAGAAGATTGTTTTCCTTTATCAAACATAAAGTTGATGAGATGTTCAGCAACATTTATCTCAGTATGCATAACATCAATAGTATGACGAACTTTATGACTGCTCCAATAATCCAAGTCAAACAAAATTGACTTCTTGTACCATGCCGTTCTTTCTTCATCATCAACAAGACAATCTACATTATCATAAGCTTCAGCAATCATTCTCTTTCTGCTTTGTGGTAGTTTTCCACGAATATATTTGATACGATCAAGCTTTTCTAAAAGAGACGAGCCCCTTAGCCGAGTCGGAGGCTCTTTATATTCAATATCCTTATACCATCTGTGTTTTAATGCTCTATATGGATGATCATCCTTCAAAAACCTTCTATATTTTGGATAGACGATCTTGTTGCCGATGTGCTCTGATTCTGTCTCGATAGCACAGACAGGACACGCTTTATAACCGTGAGTCTCACAACCAGATAAGTTACCAAATGCTGGTAAATCATGAATTCCCCATAATAATATTGCTTTCATATTGAAAATTTCTTGTTTATCCACATCAAAAACAGACACTCCTTCGTCCCAAAGATGTTTTAAATCATATATAAGAGGTTCCAAGTATACATCAATGCCCTGACTTGGTGCTCTTGGTCCAGGAATTAAAAGAGTCAACATTTGAAATTGTGATTTCATACACAACGAAGGGGGTAGGTTATAAGGTATCATATAAATAGGCCAACAACTATAACTATTGGAGAGAACGCCATTTGGGTTAAACCCATCGGTAGCAATACCAAGCCACACATTGCGTCCTTCATTAGCAAATTCTGGCCATCGAGTTTTGATTGATCTCCATTCAGCTGAATCCATAGGATGTCGCATGGAATTCCAAGAGGGTGTGGCTTTCTTGTGCCATTGCATTTTACGAGCTATCCATGGTATAGTGTATAACCTACTTAATCTCGGAATTATAGGAAAGTATCTTAAAACTTTTCTTGGTTCTTTCGTTAATTTGACCTCCCCTAACACTGTTTTTTTAGTTTTATACCTTGGTGTATAGCACTGAGGACATTCTTTCGCATCAACATTTTCTTTCCAAAATAATATGCAATCATTTTCACAAGCATGTATGCACTTCACCTCCATTCCCAGATCCTTTAATATTTTCTTCATTGTGGGATACTTGTCAGGTAAATTATTTTCCTTTGGAAGCCAATGTTTTAATCGCTTCAACAACTCAGTCATACTGTTTCCCGACCAATTAAATTCTTTTTTAAGGTTATGAAGCTCAACAATTACACCTAATGTTGTAAGCCCATCTTCACAAGAAGAATAAATTTTTTTGTTTGCTTTGTTTGTATATATTTTTTGTGCTTTTCTCCGTGGTACGAATGAGAATTGTCTATATTTATCTCTTGTACATCCTCTTCACGGCTACTTTGGGGCATATTATGCACTCCAAAAGCATCGTCTATGAGATTTCTAAGAGCTCCTTCTACACAATGGTCGGTTTGAATTTGATCTTGGATATGAGAATCTAGAATAATATTTTGCGTATGATTCACCCCCGTGTTATTCTTGTTCATCTCTCCATGGAAAAACCATCTATTATATGTTTTAATCATACCATGAATGATTAAATGTTTCTCAACGCTTTCCAATGAGAGCTTTTTAGAGTTCTTGCACTTGATACAAGGGCAAGTGCATATTTCGACATCGGGGGATGAGTGATTCTTCACAAAACTAATGAAGTCTCGAACGCCTTGCTTATATTCTTCAGTATTTCTGTATGGACTTTTAATCCACTCTCTTGAACTTGAGTTAGACATAAATTTCAAGTTTTACCTTTTGAACCTGTTAAACAAAAATATAGTGTTCATTTCATTTTAAAGTTCCATTACAATAACTTTGAAGGTCGGTCATCCTACTTCCCATTACAAACACAATAACGTAATCACATTTTATAAACCATTTTGGGTTAAACGATTCAACAAAATTTCGGCAGCACTTCCCTTTATTCCCTGTATCGTACACAAAAACGTGTACACAGGGAACAAAAAGGAAGTGCCATCGAAATTTTATGAACCATTCAACCTGAAATGATTTATAAAATGTGATTACTTTATTGTGTTTGTAACTTGTCCAATACTGGGACAAATCCAACAAATATTATATCAGATGAATATAGATGTCCGTTCTATGAAAAAACGAATATCCATATAACGATCATATACAACACTTGTCAGACGGGGCCAAAAAAATCTCTAAGGATTTACATGAATTTTTTGACGTGTGTGTGTAACCCTTTACTCTAAAAATAAAAGCGGGACACCGCAATTTTCAATTCAAGTAACCAAAAAAATAGAATCGTATAAGCATTACTGCTTGAAAAAAAAGACAAACTACGATCAATTTACTGTTTATAAAGGACAAACTACGATCATGATGTTTTTATGGCCTATTAAAGAAAAATATAAAACGATTACACTAGTCTATAATTCCCACCACCCATTTCTAACTTCCTTTATGAATTCTAATTCATTTCTCGGAGTTCTCTTATTTCAATGATTAAGAAATTTTCCTTAAATTTCCCAGAATTCCACTATAAGATTTCTCTTTAAAAAAAATCATTACCATTTAACATACTTCGTTTATGAATCTCGAGAAAAATAAATGGACGTTTTTTTGGGATATCCTTAGTAAGCTGAGGACTTTTAACTTAAATTGGGATATCCTTAGTAAATAAAACGGATCATTTTCATGCTATAAAAAAATATAATAAGACAAGCAAAATTTATAAACTTCAGACAAATCAATATATTATATAAGAATTGTTTATTTGTCACATTTTACGAAACTGCAATGAATTTCAAAAACAGAGTAACAATTAAAGTCATGTTGCAATGATTTTTTTTAACTTAAAATCATAATGCCTAGATGATTTTAAAAAAATTGTAAACTTCTGAAAATGAGAAAGTAATGTCAGAAAGCAAAAAAATGCAATGCATCACTGACTTTTACAAAAGAAAATATGTATGTACTGCAACCAACATTACCCTACTATAAATAGACAAAATGATTTAAATTAGTGTTGTACATATCGAATTATGCAAAAGGGTAACTAAAATGCATGTAAGGTTCAAAATTGAAAAAGGACAGAAAGGAAATATAATAATCCAATTCTGAAAAATAAATCATATATTTTAGCATATATTTTGAAAAATAAATATCATGCAATTCTGAAGCATATATATGAAGCTTAGATCTGTAAAATATACAAACAAGTGGTACTTCTCATACGCAGATGGAAAAAAGCCAAGCCACCATATTTCAGGAACACACGAATATTTTGAATCAAAATTCAAATGTCATAGTCTGAAATAAAATTTGCAAAAATAATTAGAAGAAAAGGAAAACATATACTTGCATTGGTAACCAACAGTAAAATAATTTCTTTAGAGTAGATAAATTGAACCCGAGCATATACAAACAGATTGGACTCATCTTGATTTAACTAAGTCATGGTTCCAATCAAATCAGTGTTCATTTCTATCTCGGATGTTAATTTGAAGATTCTTATTTTATTTTGGCAAGCATTTTCAAGCTTAGAGAAGCAATCAAGTACAAATCACTATCGAATAACATCAGATTATGAGACTTACCATAGAGCAAAATTTGTAGGTAGTCAAGATATCAAAACCATATGGATCTGAGTCTACCGAAGAATACACAAGCAATTGCAGCTATTCAGCAATATGGTGCATAAATCTGGTAGAACATATACGTTATTTAAAACCACAAGCAATGACTTGCAAAATTAAACTTGTTTAAAAAGAACATGTGAAATAATCTTAAATAATGAGCTTAAATTCGAGTATGAACATCTAGATAGACTTCTCCCTGAAATAAAGACAGAACCAATTACCAATAGTAACATAGACTTAAAATGTGTATGAGGATAAAGCAAGTGTTCTTACAGTAATGACAATGCACTGGTTATTCTCATAGAAACGATCATTTGCTAATTGTTGGAACACTGAAAGGTAAAAATAATCAATTACAAGAGCTATAAAAGAGTAGCATTTATTTAAACTATCTCTTCTTTACAACAAATGTGTATTTGGCCACACCAACTGTACCCGCGTGAAAGAAAGAAAGAAATACACTAGCGATGGTCAACAACTGTACCCGCATGAAAGAAAAAAAGAAATACACTAGCGAAAAATCAAACTGAACTGCATCCATGCCATCGACATATTTGTAGTACTAAGAGTGAAGGCGCTGCAAAACTGCAATTTAAGATCGAAAAATGAAAAATACCTGATGGAGGCGGTGCTGGAATGAGGTGGAGGCAGAGGAAACGCCTGAAGTCGAAGTCGAAGTCTGCTTGAAGTCGAAGTTGAGAGCGAGTGCTTGCCTGAAGTTGAAGTCGAAAATATGGAGGGGAGATCGAAATTTCGGAGGAGAGATCAAAAATTCGGAGGGAAGAGCGAAAAATCGGAAATGACTGAATTTGGGAAGCGTGGTTAGGGCATGCGTAAGTTAATTACTCATTTACTGTTTTGCCCTAGCACATGCTAATTAATTTCAATTCAACCTGGGCTTCCAACGCCAACAAGCGTTGGGGTATTTAAAATTGTAAATGTTTACTTTTAGTCACACATTTGCTGAATTGTGACACTTTCTAGTGAGACTATAATGCAACCCATATAAGCGCTAGCAAATGAAAAAAGAAAGTGTTGCCAAATGACTGTTTTGGTGTAGTGTTTCCTACAAATAAAAATAAAAATGTGCAAAAAAAATTTCTCAAATTAAATCATACACAAAATTATCATTTACCCCCCCCCCCCCTCCAAAAATGAAAATGAATAAATGATGATTGAAAACAATTTAAATTTTGGTTTAAACATGTAAAATACCCTAATATGCTCATTTATTTAAATAAAAGTAGATTAAATATGGATGTAAAAAAACACTTTTATGTGCACATCAAAATAACATTGGAATATTTAGTAAAACTACCTAAATTTTTATAATAAGATGGAAGGATAAGGCATCATACCTACGATTGAGGTTATGAGTTATGTAAATTAGTATTACATACCTGATATGTTTCCTATTTCTCATAAAATCCTTGTCTTATAACACTAAGTGTTGAGAACATATTTATGAACTATTGGGGTAAGTACTGTGAGTGTCAAAATTGATTTTGATAACAAAAAAATAACAAAAGGTTCTGAAATAAACTAAGAATTTTCCATACTTATATCAGAATTGCATAGTGGTTGGTGGTGGATTCTACTAAGACAAGAGGTAAATTTTGTCATTATTTGTACAATAAATTGTGAGGACACAATTTCACTAAGGGGTGAGATTTGTAGCAACCAGTCTTTTTCCATGTTTCAGCCGATTTTATTGATATTTTTCTTCATTGAAATTTTGTGATTTTTACTTTGATATCTATGATGCATATGACATAAAATATAAAAGTAGATTAAATAAAGTAAACTGTGTATAAATATTATTAGTACAACGAGTTGAGCAAATGCGTATTTGTTTTAACAAATAGAGATACAAAAACAGATGTTGCGTACACTGAACAGATCTGTAAACAGATTCATATATATAAAATAAATATAAAAGCACATGGCATTCTCTCTTAATAACCTTAGTAACATGCTTTCATCTAAGTATAGTAAGAAGACAAATGGCTAATGAAGATACACTTGGCTCAGTAAATAGTGTTTGAATTTTATGTAAAAATAATTTTGCTAAGGACCAAAATACAAAATTTCAACCACTATAAAAATGTGTTTTCTTTCAATCATTTGTAGCATCTTAGGAAAGGAATACATACATTTTTTATACATACATCATCTCTCCATAAAAAATAAACTTATGGCTAGTTCTACTGATGCATTGATAATCACTTAACATATACCATAAAATATAATAAATAGTATATACCAAAAATTACTTTATGTACATTGTTTCTTTTACAAAACTACCCTTGTTAACATATTCATTAATCTTACCTCTTTAAAACATAAAACTCATTACATAAACAGAAATTTATATCATAAAATTAAGTTGCAGTTCAATAAAATGAACTTAACTTAGACACTAATATTGTAACATCTTTAAAAAAAATATGTTCTTAATTTCAACAATATCAACTTTACTTTTTGAAATAATAATAATTAAATACTTTAAAATTAGAGCAGCTAGTTGTAAAAATTGTGTTAAATGATATTTTAAGTTTCATGATAAAATATCATTAACTTTATCAAAATGCGTAGATTTGATCAAATATAATTAATTTTTATGTTTTTTTTAATGAGTTACAAGAAAAAGACCGAACATACAATTAAGAAGAATGGCAGTTTAGTAATAGAATTTCTTTGCAAAATGACGCTGTATGTTAAGTTAGTTTGGTTTATGAATAGAATTTGCCTACACTTATTTCCTCCTATATACAGTCACTTTCTTCATGAACAAATTACATGAAATCCACACACCCAAAGAACATCCATCAACCCCTCCATTATATAATAATAATTTCTTTTGAGATGAAAAGAAACTTGTAATGAACCACTTGAGCTTTCTCCAACTCCCATGATTCTCGACTATGAAGCAAAATATGACGGTGGTGAAAACAATCACCTTCAGCCACCATAGATGAAGGTTTTTGGGTGAGGACGGAGTGCTAAATGACGTTACTAGGAAATGTGGTTTCCCTTGCAAAGTGTCATTGAGGTGCTTGTTTGGGTGCATATTATCAGAGATGGTCGTCGGAAGGAGGAGGAGAGGTTCGACCATGGGTTTTGGAGTTATAACAGTGATGACCAAAATATTAACTGAGGATACAAGGCTATGTAACTCTTGGAGTGGAGTTTTTTTAAAAAGATTGCATGGCATCTGATGGCCGAAGTTGGCTATAGGAGGTGAAATACCAGTCATGACTATGGGTTCAGGTGTCCATGGTGATGAGCATCATACTGAAAGGCGGCGGTACCTGGACGTTCGTTTGGAGGAGAGGGGTAGAAAGAAGTTGGTCTTGGAATTACTCATAGCTGGAGGAGGATGTGCATGGCATTCAAAGAAGCCAGCATCTAGAGTAGACCGTTTTCAACGTTAATCTAAGGTCAGGAAGTGATAAAGTAGTGTTCGTCACAGTAAGCTGAGTATTCTGGTTCTAGGAAAATCAACTCTAATGGCTTCTAGTGGATACGGTGGCAAGCTAAAGTTGTGGCATAGTAATTTTTAGGTCACATTTGTGGCTTCGAGATCGAAGTTGTGGGTTTTGTTTGATCATATCATCAACATATGCTTATCGGTAGCATCGATATAGGTGTAAATGGCGGGAGCAAGTGAGGCAGTGCGACCGAAATCAATATCGAAGAGTTTGAGGGATAAAATGAAGGAGATAGTGTGCAATGAGTCCCTAGATTATTAAAATTTACAAATAGCAGGTGTTTTATATATCTAAATTGACTTTGCAAAAATATCGTTTCACCACTCGAATTTAAATATGTGACGACTTCTACATATTTGATCCGTTTGAGACACGGTTTACGTTATTAGGATCGTTATGGAGTATAGACCATTTTGGCTTAGCTTATTCATGCATTCGAAGAGTATTGAATTATGGGATAAAAATGATAATTAGTATATATATGATTCCTTAATTAATAGGTTAATTACCTTATTATGATAGAATAAGTGACCCGGTGATGTTATAAAATAGGTAGGTATTCCCTAAATACTATCGATTATAATTTAGGAACATATGCATAAACTATAATTTAGTGAATCATGTTTATATAGATACATTAGTAGAAGGGGCATTTCACCAGAAGGACAAACTTTGCAGTCCAATTAGTTTCTAGGACACACATTCAAAGAAATTACTTTCAATGCCAAAGTCAGCAGAATAATTACTTTCAAGGACAAAGTCAGCAGTCCAATTACTTTCAAGGATATAATTTCATAGGTTTTTAGGCCCTAGAAACTAATTATTTTATGTTTTGTCCTTAAAAGTAATTATTTCAGTTGTGTGGCCTAAAAACTAATTCCACTTGCTAAAGAGGCCCTTGTGGTTAATTTCCACTTAGTAGAATTACTTTGATATTTGTTATAGAAGTCTGCCCATCCTATGGCTATCGGTAGTCAAAGTTAATTGTGATAAAAGTATCTCCACTAGTGTGGTGACTAGCATTTACTGATATTAATATACTACCTTTAGTTGGATATTTAATTTATGGTCAGAAATATTTGTTGACCATTTGTGTACTTGATATGAGATATCTATTACTTAAAAAGGAAAACAGAAACCAGGTCATTTGTACGACGACACGTGTCTCTTTTGTTAAGTACGGTATTTTCGGAACTTTATCAATTTCAGTCGGCAAGCGACGTGTTTTTTCACGAACAGTTAAATCCCAAAACTGTTTCCCTTTGTACACCGCACTTATTTTCTTCACGCTCTACAAACCCTACACTCCTCTTCCTTTCTTCTTCAATCGACTAATCTTACTACCGCAAAACATATCACATTGGAGATGTTATACCGTTGGTGAATTTACGATGACAAATTGGATAATAACTCGAATTGGGTAAGCGATTTGTTGATATTTACTGCTCAAATTGGGGATTTTTATATATTCGAACATAAAGTGGATAGAATTTGTAGTTAAACTTGATCTGATTATTTGTTATTCCGGTTCTACGCCACATCCCTTTTATTTATTTCACACAACTACCTTTTCGGTCACCAATTTGTTAATCCTTCTCGATCGATTTGAGTATTACACATATAATTGACCATCCAGTCGATTGGTTAGGTCATAGAACCCGATTTGATGATATACTGTTCCTACTATATGGTACATACACCCTTTTTATCTGTTATATACCGTTTTTTAATACTAAAGATGGGTAAATCTTAAAATTTTGTAGTCACTGTTTGTTTGGCCTGAAATGTATTTAGTGCATACGCTGGTAAATGCATGTATATGAAGGAATTTGAAGCCTAGGCTAAATAACAGAAGGTTTAACATACCAATCTGAGGAAAATAGTGGTAAAAAGACCTGGTAGATTTTTATTCCTTTCTCAGGAACTTCTGTGATATAACTACTTTAAGCTAAATCATTGTTGATAATGTTCGGTGTTGTGTCTTCTTTGTATGAATTTTTCTGATAATAATCCATGATTGTGCTCATAAATTGTCGCTGGGAAATTAACTGATGTGAAATACTGTTCAAACTCCTGCCTTCCTGCATCGGTTATATCTGCACGAGCCACCATTAATCAAGCATGATGTATATCATGCTGAAACAAATACCAATCCTTTGATTGGTTTCTTCACAGTTTTGTTCTACTTCATTGAATATATTAATAGTTGATCCCTTTTCAAAATCCTACCCTCTTTCGCATTCTCCTGGTTTTTGTTATGCAGTACTTTAAAGGAGGCTAACAACAAATGAAAAATACACATCTTTCACAGTTCACCTATTCGTTTTCAATTTCACCTAGATGGATGTTATGAAATGGCATTAAATTTTGTGTGTCAACTGATTTTTAACTGTAGGAATATATCCCTTTGGTGTTAACTCAATTCTTCCACGCATCATTAAGATAAAAATACTACATGATCGTATTTGTACTGTTTTTAACGAGGTTTAACATCAAGTTAGTTTCTGATCATGGAGGATAGTGGATTTATGAAACTGATATATATTGCTCCCTTTTAACGGATTTACATTTTCACAAAATTTCACTCTTTTTTACCCTATCAAAACTATATACCAGAAGCTCTTAAAAGTACATAGTACTTTTACTGTGATAGAGGTCCTTAACAAATTATAACTGTGAATATTGATCAATGCTCAAATCCGACTACTTCTGATTTAAAATGCTGACTTAATGCTTATGAAAGGTGCTGAGGCCAGAAAAATAAAGGTCAGGGATGTGTGTCCAAAAACAAAAAATTAGGCTAGAATGTAGTAATTTGGGAGTCCTACTGTCTATTCTCTCCACGCTTGGCAAGATGACCAATAAAAAATCAGGGCTTTTAGCTTTATTGTCTGTTTGTTACAAAATTAGATGTTACGACACTATTTGTAGAAACACAATAGTTTGGTAGGTTTTCTGCAATTCATATTATTTAGAAACTGCTACTAATTATCTTTAATTAATACCTTCTTACCTTGCAGCATTTTTGTGGCTCTATCATTGTCAGCTGGATGGAACTTCCCTTTGCTTGCAATGTGATATGAGTTTTTACGTGAAGGGGAATAGTTCTTATGAATAAAATCCCTTGCTCAGATGGGTGGTCCAACTTCATATATTTATGGTTACATAAAGAAGGTATTTTTGTTCTTCATTATATTGAACTATCATTAATTTATAATAATGCCTTTACATACAGACTGTGAATTCTTATATTATGTTGCCTTAAATTTTTAACTTTCATAAAACATCATTAATATTAACTGGTTATTCCACGAGTAAGAGCTTATGAATATCCTTTGAAAGAGCTTATATCCATAATATGTAGTTCAACATTGCACGTTAACTTCTCACTAGATTGAATATGTATGCTTCACTCCTATGTCGACTTTTTATTTCAAGAAAAAACAGTACAGAAGGTTTATTAATGCAATAAATAGGAACCCAGATTATGTAACTTGATTCAACTTATCACATCAACTTTTTTTTTAATGATAACGACTTTCTTATATACCTTTGGGATAACGGTCTTCTATGTTATTTCTCTAATATTTCTTATTTGATCACAAGTCTTAACAATTTTTCCCATTCAATTGTTTCATCCAGCGAATATTTTTGGCCATATGAAACTTATACAACACATAGAAATTGTACGCTGCTATTAATACTACTGTCTCTTAGCTTTTATATTTAGAGTTTATTAAACTATTTCATGTTGGAATAATTGATGAGCGGTTAACACCTTGGCAAAAGAAATAAACTCAATTTATGCGCTCTTCCCTCATGTGGAAAAATAAGTGCAAAAAACATGTTCATGGGAATTTGGTTTCATGAGTAGTCAACACAAGTAAAGTTTCTTAGAAAAGATTTTGAGTTATCATTGGTCAAATTCAAATTTGCATTACTTTATGCATATAAATAAATCAGTTACATGTAATCACTTTTCTAATTCAAACAAGTTTTGGCCACTTTAAAAGAGTATTGACTGATTAACACATTTAATAATTTACTATATTAGTTGTATAATTTACAAGTTTTGTTTTATCCAGGGCAATCCCCTACATTGATTCTTGGAGTAAGTTGCATATAAGCTTAAATAGAGTAATAATATTAGAAGAGAATATTTTTCTTTGCTGCCAAAATCATTATACTCCAAGAATGATTTATTTTGTTAGTTTTGGCTTTTGTTTCCTATTTAACATGGGATTAGTTTAGAATTCCTGTGGTGTCTTCATATTGCAAAGGTTTATATTCACAATGAAATTAATAATTTTTATACTATCTACACTTCAGGTAACTAACAGAAAATCAATTAACTAAGTATCAAAAGTTCTAAAGCAATTAGTTATACGTCTATTGATAGTCATGTACTGTAAACTACATTCTGACCATGTTTGATTTTACTCACGACTGTGCCCAAGTGATTATATCATAACTGTATTCCTTATATTGAAATCATTACTGCCTATGTTGGTTTCCAATGAGTTACATTCATCTAATTAGGTGGCAGTGTTTACTTAATTAGTTGGTAATATCTATTACTTACTCTTTCGTTGTCTCACTATCGATGTTAATAATTATGCTTGCGGAAGTTGCTACATCGGTAACTACACCCTCTACCTTCCGCGATTTGTAAATTCCATGCATTTGCTGCACAGTAGATTTTTGACCTTTACTTTCTATGTTATGAGTGTGCTCTGCCCTCGATTTAAGGACAAATCGCTTCACAAAATCCAAACGATCGTCCTCTTAGAGGTAAATAAAATTTATTTTAGGTTGTAACCCCAACCCTTTGGTTCTTTTTCTCTGTTATTATGTTATTGTTCACGTCGATTGTTTACTATTCTTTTTAGATAACTGGATTTTATTTCTTCTGTATTTCATGTCTGTTGGTTCCACTTTGATCCAAGGAAAAATATCGCTAATTCATTTGATTTTTAAATATGGTGGTTGCCAAAGAGTTAAGGTGATGGTATGTCCATATTTGAGTTTTACATCTTAGATTTCATAGTAGTCATCAAGGAGGAAAAGCGCACTGTTCTGAACTTCTGATTTTTCTCAATTGTATATTTAAGCTTCTTTATTTTTTTCAAAAATATAAATCATTTCATCTGTTAGTGAAAAACCTGTAGATATCTTCCTCCATCACATGCTTCATATAGTAGATTAAAATTCATGCTTATAGTTTCAAAGGTAACTCATTTCAACTAATCAGTAATTTAGATAATTTTGAAAATCGTATTTTATTTTATTCACCGCTTTTAATTTAGACTATAAGTTCTTAATATATTACAGCCTGCAGTTTCAACGATTATTAAACCTGCAAATAAATTAGAGAGATGAAGTTAAAGTAACAAAACTTCTTTATTTAGCCAACTACTTTGTACTGTATTTTATATGCTGACATATAAGTGATACCAAAAAAGGAAAAAAGATTTAACGTTATAATGGTTGCATCGTTTTCTTAGTCTGTTCTTAATGCTTCTATTTTGATTATGCGCAATACAATCATTTTTGGGTTATGTGCAATACGCTCATTTCAAACCCTGTTTTTGAGACAAACTTTTTACTGTAAACAATAAATTTCGTTTCAAACTTCATGATTAAGTGGATGTTTTTAAATATAGTTTTATAGAAAGTAAATTGGTACCATTTAATTAATTTTATCATTCATTAGTTCTGAAACCAAGAAAGAACTTACAATATAAACAAACTAATTTGTATTGTATTCTATATCTTGACTTATAATGCAATACAAAGGATAAATTAAAAATTTAAAGATTGCTTATATTTCTTTCTTTGTTCTTAACTTCCCTCCTCTTGCTACGTGAAATACATTTAATTTTACTTATGTGTAGTATATTCATTGCAAAGCTTGGTTTCGAAATGAGCTTATTATCAATGGTAAAGTACATTTCAAGATTATTGATTATGTGCATGTGTTTGGTGATAGTTGCATAGTATATAATTTGGTACCATTTTAACAGTTATATTATTCAACAGCTAATAAAGTACTAGATTGCAGTAGGGCAGCCATTAAAATGCATTTGAGTTAGTTACTTTCTAAAATGGTTAAACAAATAGCACAGTAAATAATTATTGGTATTTTTGTCCATATTTCATTACAGTATGCAACTGACATTGTAAGTGTTAAAATGTCAGTAAGAAATTTTTGTTTGATACTGTTCTTATGGTACAACAAGATTGATATCGACTGATCGTAAGTGGTGTTGGAACATTGGCGCCTACGGGCATTTCAATTTATGGAATTTAATTAGTTACGGAGTAGTATGTTTTAGGTTATGCCATTTTATTTTTGTTTGCCTACATTTATAGCTGTATGATATGATGGAAGTTATAATGCATGTCATTATGTCATATTTTATAATTTTTAACCAAATACGTTGTGAAATGCATAAGAAGTTGTCAAATACTGGTATTAAATTTTCACCTTTGGATGTTCTAATTTTTTGAGGATCTCCTTCTATCAGACAATTTAGCATTTGTACTATTATGATATCTTAGGCTTCATATAATAGTAAACAAACATTGAATATGAGATCAGTGTTATAAGCAATCTAACTCATTGTCTGTTTGAACTCATCTTTTATGAAATTCTTTCACCTTCTTTTAACTTTCAGATATCATTTAGCTATACACTGGAAGAAAAAGTAGCAACTTGATCTAAATATTTCGTTGAACCATTTTAAATATATTTTTGTGTTTACATGTCCAATTTATTTGAAACAAACATTCAAAGAAGAACTAATCGAGGAAATAGTGAACAACTTATGTATCTACAAAAGATTCCAAAATATATTATGCTCTTTATCAGGGTTTGGATCTACATGCACATCAATATATAGACCATAATATTTGCTACTGCAATATAAATCAGCATCTAATTTATCTTGAATAAAACTTTAAAAGGTTATGTGGCTTAATATTTAAGATGAACGGTAATTTGGAAAGGAATATATACTTTATCAAGATTTATAATATGGTGAGTGTTATAGTTCTAGATATAACAAAGGGTTGACAACACTTTTCTTTGTTAATCTGCCAAGGTTGGATTTCAATGGCATGTACTGATTTATTTTTTTTGGTGTGCATATTGCTCAATTGCTATATGATCTGTTCTGTACAGAGGTATTTGCAACAGCATAATGAAATAGAGCTTTCCGCTTGATATGGGTACAATTTTAGTTTTATGTTCTCTGTTCAAATTTGATTAAATTAGGTAGATGTAAATAAACACTCTATTTATGAAACCGTATTTTATTTTTGTTGTTTCAAGCAGAGATAACCTGTAAAATATGAGTCATTCATATTATTATCACGATAATTATATGTTCATTCCCTTAAATGGAAATCTCACTATTTGTTCTGCTAGATATGAGTATCTTGGTAGATGAGTTATAAGGTTCATTGTTCATTTGTTTTCCTAACTTTGTTAAACTATTTAACTATGTTTATTAATCATGTGTTATGTATCATCTGCAAATAAACATTTCTATTCAGCTGCTGGGCATTAAAGTTTTAGTACTAGCTAAAAATATCACATTTTAGGCTCATGATGTTGTGAAATGGGGTTGTGTCCAATGACTATTAGAGCACAGTAGAATGAAGAGGCAAATTAATTATTCACTTCAAGTGAAATTAGGAAAAATGAAAATATTTACTTCAGTAAGCATGATCTTATACAAGCTGATTATGAGTTATCGAAACATGCAATGAAATGTGAATAGTAACATATTGTGAAAAAAGATTTACATCTGGGTAACTATGCGATTCTCCCCTCCAATGTTTATAACTCACGTAGGTTCACATATGCAATCCCCGTTACATATTCTACCATACACAAAATAACCCCTCTTCCCCTCAATAATTTAACTCAAATTAGTGCAATTCAATCTCCTTTCCATGATTTTTGTTTGCCACTTTCTCCTCTTTACTTTCTTCCAAAATGCACCACTTAAAATAAGTGTATGTGCTCCTGCTTATCATCATTACAAAAATAAATACCCATGACCAAATATCAATTGAACCCATTATAAATATAATTCATTCTACCTTCACTTGTGGTTGCTCTCCTAATAATTGGTCTGTAGGTTGGGTACTTATCTCTATTTGTATTCTTACAATGTTTTAACCTGCTTCTCTATTAGGTTATGATTATGTTTTATCATACCTATCAAGCCATAATTCGTGAATATTCAGATTGATAAAATGTATGTATGCGCGATTCGTAGGAAAATGTATTTATGCTTGATTCGCAAAAAAGGGGAAAGAGACAAATTGAGATCTACTAAGTGCTAAAAAATGCAGAAGAATGGTTAATATATAGCTAGCATATCTACTCCAGATAGTCCCGACATCAGGTTTAACTTACAACAAACTGGTTTTTTTTCAAACATAGTTATTAAATTTGGATTGTCCACAGAGACGTCAACAAGTTAATTAATAGATTATTATCTACTATTTCTCTTTGTGCAGCACTAAACCATTTTCAAATATCAATCATTATGCTTTGAAAACCAAAATTTGGATTGGCATTGGTTTAGCAAGGAGGAGCCAGACTTGGTATCTTTACTCCAGTATCAATCATTATGCACGTTTCTGAAAATGGGTGTTCTATGGTGCAGTTTTCCTTACTCCAGTATCAATTTGGACTGGCTGTACTTTATTGATATGGGATCTTGCTATCCAATTCCCTCTATAATCGTTATTCTTATATTAATGTAATGGGTACATTATAAATATGTACTACAACGTTTCATCACATTTTCACATGTATAATATTCTTATCAAATAAAAAAAACTAATCATTTATTAATCGTGTATAAAATAGTTCTTTAATTTCCTATTATATGGAACTGACAAAGAAACGTTATCTTGGCTAACCTCAAAATGGATTCATCATTTGTATTTCCTTCTGCATATAGCAAGGTTATTGTTTATGATGTCCTCCTCCTTTTCTTGCTCAATACAAGAATATTCTAGATCGGCTTTCATCATTGTAACTTCACCAAACAATTAATGGCTGTTTTTCTCTTCTCACGTATCCATCTCCATCCTAATGAAGGTCTGTTCTATTTAAATACATCTATCAAAGTTTCAAAATTATATTTTATCAAGTGCCAAGATGCAAAAAAAATTTCCAAATATCTTGAACGTTTGTAGATTAGCAGCACATCAATTTCCAAACTTAATCATTCTATGAATTTGTTTCTTCTATATATTTGCTAACTAAATTCATTGTGATTCAGTGATCGTCTATTATGATGACAAAGCAAATATTTAATGGAAGTAACTACAACTAACATTAAATGTAAATACCATAAACTTAAGCGGTCAATATGGATTGTGTTAAAGTTAGACTTAAATTCAATGACACTAAATCAGGAGAAGTGAATTTGAAATGCATCAGTTATATAAATTATAATGTGGTTTTGCAGATAGCATTTACTTATAAACTCACATAATATTGATACAAAATGCATAGTACCAAATAAACCAGAATACTATAACATAAAATGGGTTAGTCTATGATATTAATTCATGAGATATATTTCATGTTAAATACCACATTAACTCTTCATTAATGCTAGAAAAAAAATGTGTAGTAGTTCAAGATATTTTCACATTTCCACACATTTAAATCCAAAATATCATAGCTAAACATAATCATTTAACTAGAATAGCAAAGTACAAATAAAAATGTGTACCTTCAAGCTTTGTTGGGCCATGAGGGAAGGAAATTGATGCTAACATTAATTGGATCAAAACATTTTTAAGATGCAAGGAATATTTTTATCGACTTTTTATGGTACATGTTAAGTTCAATCCTTTTACGGTACATGTTAAGGAATATATGTAGTTTGTTTAACCAAGAACGTCACTTTGTTGAAATGTAAAAATTAACGCATAGCCTATCCGACTTATCAGTCTTACTAATATTCATTGACACGCGTTTCTTATATTCTTTTCTTTTATCTCAACTTCTATAGTCAAAAAACAGGGTTCAGTTGTGTACAACGATTGGTAATCCTTGCAAACTCAAAATGGTCAGTTGGGTCCGTAATTGAACTTCTAAGTTCTTACAAAACTGTTATGTTAAATCACCAAAGAATCATTTTGACATTGGATTAATTTAACAAACATGCAATTATAAATTATTAATCTCAACCTCATCAATCCCCACTTACGGTAGTGGTCAGTAAAAATGTAATACTAACCTCATCAATCCTCACGTACAAGCACGTCGGTAAAAATGTCAGTGTACCCTCATCAATCCTCACATACATTAGGTTAGTAAAAATGTAAGTGTAGCTCACAGTAACTCTCCTGGGCAATCACGTATCTATGTTATCTTCACAGGTTGTTTTTGTTGTTAAATATGGTTATATTCTTTGTGAAAATGTTACCAAATATTTGGGAATATTTACGTTTGTTGACTGATTACCTATTTACATCAGTTTCTGTTAAATTCAACTAATAGATGATGATCTTTTTCTTCGAATGCTGGGTGACTACAAGCGGAAGAGAAATAGTGCTGGTCACCAACTAGGCTGAAAGTAAGATTTAACTGTGATAAAAATTATTATGAACGTGTTTAGAATATGCATACTTGACTGTTATGTGGATTCTATATTTTAAGAAAAATAATACAAAAGGTTTACTCCTGCAATAAATAGGAATAAAAATTATGTAATATGAAAAAACTCATCACAACAACTTTTTCCAACGTCTCTTATATAGTTTTGGGATGACAGTCCTCTCCATTATTTCTTCATTTATTACAAGTCGTAGTACTTTTTTCCATTCAGTTATTTCATGGAGCTAATATTTTTGGCCATATGGTACACAAAGTAAAAATGGTATGCTGTTAATTTTTATATTTACTGAGTTTATTGTAACTAGCTTAATGTTGGAATAAATGATAAGCGGTTGAGACCTTGACAAAGGAAAAAAACTTCAATTTGATGTGCTTTTCCCTCATGTGGAAATCTAAGTGCAAAAAACATGTTCAAGGGAATTTGGTTTTATGCTGCACAATTACAGTTTCTTATAAACGTTTTTGAGTTATCATTGGTCGGAGTCAAATTGGCAGCACTATATGCCTATAACTAAACCAATTGCATGTAATCACTTTTCTACTTCAAACAAGTTTGTCCACTTTTAAAGAATATTACTTGATCAACACATGTAATAATTTGCTACATTAGTTTACAAGTTATGTTTTATCCAAGACAATTACCTATATTGATTCTCCGAGTATCCACCCGGTAAGTTGCATCTAAGCTTAAATAGATGAATAATATTAGAAGAGAATATTTACCTTTGAAGCCAAAATTAATATTTTTGAAGCAACTAACTATAGTTATATAGGCGCTATATTTAGTTTCCACCGAGTCTCAACAAAAAATATGCACCATAATATATAAGGAAGCGAGTGAAAAGGGACACACATTTCAATTTCATACTTATAATTTTTTTTTTGATTCCAACATACAAAATCCATATGTGTATGAGCAACGCTGCATTTGAAACAACGCAGCACCCTGTTTACCTCCTGATTTCCACCACAAGCTCTGAATTAAATAATAGTGTTTTCTCTTTCTTTACCCTAATTCTATTATTTAATTTCGGAGCTTGTGGTGGAAATCAAGGAGCAAATGGGGTGCTCACTATTTGGGGTGTCATTGAACGCTTATACACACACACACACACATACATATATATATCATGTTATACTATATTGCTTTTGGGCTAAATTATTTCTATTAACCACATTGTAGCGAAAGCATTTAATAGAATGAACTGTAATGATATAATTGGTCAATTATTGCATTTTGGATAGTATTTTCATTATACGGTCACAGTTAATAATACAAAATTAACAGGCTTATTCATGCAACTCCTTTCTATAATGTGGTAATTGATGGAAAAATATTTTTTAGTTTGTATTAAATCAGTGTAAGAAGTTTTCTAATGAGGTTAATTTGTAAAAATATTTTGGTTGAATAGAGATACGTACCTATGACACTCTCATATTTATGACAAATTTGATCACATGATTTGATTTGCTGACATGCTTTAAGCCAGATGACTGATCTCTGATCCCTTAAAGATCTGGAAATTTTCCACTATAAGCATGAAATAATATGCATCTACTATCAATTCCATGGATCAAAGTACTTTTTTACCTTAGGTAATAATTGGAACACTAGATAAGCTATTGAGGAAGTGAAAGTAGGAAAATGCAATTAGAATAACGAAATGTAGGGTACAAAACTCAAGAGAAGCAAAGGAAGTGAACAGGATAATATTCGAAGGCATTAACACTTTTTACACTTACATTTTAACTATATTATGATTATTATAACTTTAAAAGAAGATAAAGCATTCAATTTAGAATCAATAAGTGATACAGTGATTAATTTAAGTCTTATAACCAATCTTATGCTTATTTTTTGTATATAATTTTGTACCTATTTTTGGTGTATTATCTAGAATTTTATATGCATATGCAGATACATCACCTACAGAATTATAACAAATATTATTATGCTGTATCATGCGCAGGCTGTTGTGAAACAAGAAACACGAGAAGGGCAAAGAGAAAAAAAGAATAGAATACATAAGGTATATAGCAAGCTTACTGAGCATGACTAGGAGGGAATGTAAATTTGTATCAAGATTGTGGGTTTTCAATACTGAATTTCAAAGAGTTAAATCTTTATCATCTATGAACGATTTTTTATGCATGTTTTAAAATTCTCCATATATTATTGAGGTGTTGTATGAGACCAAGTTTGGTAGTTTCTCAACACTATCATATATTGCGTTGTTGAATTTGGTAAGCTGACTGAGTGATGACTGCTATCTCCTCTAATTTTATATTTTTTTAATACTTATCACATGTTTTATACTTAAAATCAGATTAAATACCCAAAATTTTTAATTCATGTTGTATATGACACTAAAACAATAAACAGAATTATGTTGACTGGCATCTTTCCAAACCATTTTGCTCTGAGCTCAGTTTTTCATTTTACATGCGTCTATATGCTTAAGTTCATCATTTGTAGAAACTATTTCCAAATCTTTGCAAGCTCTTTCTTTTTAAGTAGCACAAAGAAACCAGTTATAACAAAGAATAACAAAAAATTTGTACTGCGCATGCATTGAAGAATAAATGAAATATTTCAAATGGTTATCACGTTTGAGTAAGTTATACGAGTTGTACAGTCTGTTTCTTGGTAAACATATTTATTTGCAATAAGCTGACTTTCAACTTTTCAATTTAAAGTTTCTGCTCTAGATTTAGCTTAACTTCTAAAACTTTCCAAGCAATATGTTCTCTGATACATTTTTTCTCCGCATTGTTGTGATAGATAAGTGCTGCCTCAATTAATTTTGAAATATCTTAAACCAAATACTTTGTTCAAAGGTCAAATGCTAAAAAGAATCAAAACTCTGCAAGTCTAACTTAAAAAGCAGGGATTTGCTAATGTGTGTTCTAAAGGCAAGTGTTAACGAAGATAGTTTTTGGCTAAATGATAAAAATAATTATTTCAAATAACTACTTTATTATTATATGATTTAAAATAGGATGGAATTCGATAACATGAGCCTAACATTTCGCTAGAATCTATCCTACAAAGTAACAAAGAGCGCGTTGAATAAAAGCATTAAATTGGTTTAGAGCTCATTTGCATAATATAATTGTGTACGTAGGAGGAAAAAAAATCCAAGCCAATGACACTGTAAATTTCTCCGTGGATTACTAACCCATCTAAAATAATCATTTAATTAACCCAAATGTTAATGATGTTGCCGTTAGGTTGCTTTGCTAATTAAGAATGAAAATAAACGTTAATAACTAATTAGTTGCGGTGGGTAGACCTTACTATTGTAATGTAGTGCAAATACAAATGAATCTCCCTCTTTTAACAATGTTTCTTTCTATCTTGAATCAGAGAGTGCTACAAAAAAAAACCAGTGAAGGGAGTTTGTGCAAGTTCTTATAAAATTAGGAAACTATTCGAAAGTGTTTGCGACTATACTTTTTCCGATTAAGGAAAACAGAAAAAAATTATCTAACAACGACAAATTATCATCGTATATAGGCTTATGTTGGTGGTGATTGTTAAAATGAATAGACGCTTCCAACAGTAATAGCCGTTTGCTATTTGAATTCAAATTCAAACATAAACGAAAGATGTTGTTTTTTTGAATTGCAGTCGGCGAAAAATTACAGTATTTGAAATCATAGCGTTTGATCATGTGATAACGTGACTTTGTTCTTTGGAATAAGATTTTATATTCAACAGCTATGCATGTCCCATGCTAACGATCTTTTGGCTACAAAGCAACCAATAATCCAAACGATATTATATCTCTTTCAGTCAACTCCATCACAATATTCCTATATATTTTAATTCATTAAGTTCCCCGTTAATAAAACTAACACCCACATAGCTATATTACAGATTAATTGGACAACTTCCCGTGTGCGTAGCACGTGCCTTATAAGCTATCAATTTTGTCCACCATTATCATATGTGTCACTTGCTATATCCTTGTACCGTTTTAGGTGGTTTTTATCACAATTATATATTACGCGACGTGGACTTCAATTGCAAACTTTTTTTTGCCAAAAATGAAATTTACACTGACAAAAGTCGACGTATTTATTATTGATAACATTCAGCTCTTTACTTTAATTACAATTGAAAAACAACGGTCATCATATTCTCCACTGCCTTTGATTGACAGTGCGTATTCGTTGGGTTTCAATGCACCAATAAATGTTAACAATTCATTTTCAACTTCTTCAATGCCTTCTCTGATTTTCACTGTCATTTACACAATGTATAATTATCCATCTTCACTCGGTTACAAAACGTAAACTTAGTTATTTTCAAAACCAAACACTTTTCGCACCGCTTTGTGTTTACCAAACGTTTTAATTTCCACAAACTTGAGACTAATGTATTTTTTCAAAAACCAAACACTAAACAACTAAAGACCCAACTTATTCGTACATATTTTTTCACTTTTCCAACATCAATTTTCAAATCATATAGCATGGTATAACAAAGCGGCACGGTGGGAATAAAGGGGAGATGAGAGGACGAATAACAAGTTTTTAAAAATGAAATTTTATTAATCCCCACTTTTTCAGGACTAAAAAAATCTCTCTCTAACGCATTCCCCGTTCCTTACTCTCCAACCACTCTTCCACACCAAAATACAAAACATAAACTCATAACTTGATTACCAACAAAACGGGCCATAACAAATTATACCTTAACCACTTAACAATTACACATAAAAGGATTTAGACTAAATAAATTTAATTCAAAGAAGATTGGTTGATTTTCCTAAACAAGCTTTTCCCTTTTTGATTACAATACTCCGTTCCTGCAAATGAATAACTGGAGATACACTATTCTGCACTTTGGATATGTCCCTACTTCAAATTTTTAACACTATTTTATTTTCTCACAACATTTTCCAACTACCTCAAGACTGAACATAA
This sequence comes from Allium fistulosum, assembly GCA_030737815.1. NCBI lineage: Eukaryota > Viridiplantae > Streptophyta > Magnoliopsida > Asparagales > Amaryllidaceae > Allium > Allium fistulosum. The sequence goes on from CM060902.1 coordinate 247,676,655, forward strand.
AGCTGAAGGGGTTAAGAACCAGCACTGCACATGACCTCTACATACTGCTTTAGCATACAATCGGACTAAATCCAATTGAACCTACAATTACACAGAATTACCAGCACTGCCCGTGTGCGTAGCACGGGCCACGCACTAGTTGTTCTTAATAGTTAAAACCCATAAGCTACTCTTAATATAAATATATGACCATACATTTGTACACCATGCCAGTATATATTATATACATTTGACAGTTTTATAATGTACGAATTTGCCAGTTTTATAGTGTACAAATGGTAGTTAACGGTTAAGTACACATTGACAGCTTTATTTCATGCATTAAAGTAAATTTAGTATCATACACACGTTTGATATTTTTACTGTACGCAAACGATGGATAACGAGGGTCAGGACAAAACCAAATGTCCTCAAGCAATTTAAGGATTCCAATTTCGCAGTGTGAAGGAAAACTCGCTGCTTTTTCAACAAGGAGCTTCTCGCAAGCCCCTTTCCTTTGGTTAGAGCGCTTTGCTTGACTTGATCGTTATGTGGTGAATGCCCAGAATACGATGCACTCTTTCCTTCTTATAGAAGCACTTTGTGCCTTTACCAGAGCTGCAAAAGCAACTGCCAAATGACTTTCCTATTGATTTCGCAGGACAAATGGATATTGAATTAAGAGGGAAGTCAGGCGATGGAAGGAACTGATTGCATTAATTTCAAGGACATAGTCATCCCCATCAATTCCTTTAAGTTTCATTCTTGTGGTTTTAATGAAGTACACATTGCCAATTTTATTGGGTACAATCAATAGATTTAATGATGTACACATTTGCCAGTTTTATTGTGTACATTAGAGAGTTTAAACAAGGATTGAGATTTAGAATACTAATGTATCATCTTAAGAAAATAATTGGGTAGATAATTGGACATATGAATAATTGATTTGCGGTTGATATTTAGGATACTGTGCAAAGTGGCAGAGAGGCTTGTAACATCAGATAGTTTGGGATGTCCGTGTGTTAGTACTCTATCTACACTATGTTTTGTATTCTAATGATTAGTACATTGTGAATTTAAATCTAGGATAAGATTATGAGTAATGAAATCCAATAAGCTACTCAAATTGTCTTGCTTGTAATATTAATATGAATTTAATATGATGATTAAATATTTAAGTGATATGAGCAACAAATGTAGATATGATTGTTTACTTTGTAGTCCACTATTGATAAGAAGTGATAAGTTGATAAAATATAATTACCATAATAATTAAGTAGTGCACACTTGATAAAGTTGAATACAGACCATGATAGAGTTTCGTATATGCGTCTGGCTTATATTGGAGGTATATTATATTACTATTACTAACAACAATTACCGAGATATTGCATGAAAATACATCGTCTTGCTACTAAGGCACCAAGATAAGTTGATTGATTACATTAGTATGATACTATTTTCTTTATATGTTGATGCTCTACTTATTACCATAAATTGATTTTTATAAGTAATCGTATGTTTATCAATACCCATTTTGATATTGCACGGGTTTAAGTAGTGAGTACGATGAGACAGACTCTATGCAATTAGAGCTGCATCTAGTAGATGTTGTGATATCCATTCAATGTGTTGGTGTATATGACGGCAAATTTTGGTGTAATACCAGAAAGACTAATATCCATCTTTGCTGACAGACCACAAGGTAGTGCGTTGGGTCAATGACAATTTACCCATATTGTCACTGGATAAACAGTCTGATACTCAGTTCTATTCTAGGAATTTCAGTCCATATATTTGTTAAATTGACGAAGTTTGTGAATTGTGACTTGGGTGTGACTGGGGTAGCATAGAAACTATGGGGATGCCCGTTATTATGTAACGGGGTACTTTCTCCCATTTTTGCACTTAGCCTCTGGTATAGATTTCCGATGAATATGATTTTGTACAAATTTTACAAAAAATTGGATTTTGGGAAATTTAAGGAATATGTTTAGGAATATTTTGAGATAGGATTTTGAATAATAACAGAGCAAATGAAATATGAAAACCCAAACGAATAGGTGTGAACATTAGAGATAGTAAATGAGTATATTAACTTGAGTGGGGTAGGTAGTGTGTTGTGTGATATTTACCTATATACCCGAATGATTTGATTGTGCCTTGATTATCTGCATCATTATAATGCCAAATAGGACTAGAGTGGAATGTTAAGATATAGTTACTCATGTTTTGTCCATGCTACTAGCTGTGACTTCTATATTGTACCAACATACTTTATGTTAACCCACTTTTAGCAAAGTAGATTTCAATTGGAGTAAGAAGATTCAAATGAGGACAAAAAGACTTGAAATATGGAAGGCGCACTCAAATGAACTTCAGAAATAGCTCAGAAAAACCCCAGCCAAAAATATGCTAGGTCCATAACTCGATACCGAGTTATCACCGTAGGTCGGTACCGAGTTATCATGTTCCACAGTCATCCACTTCAACTTTGCACAAGTGATCATCTACCTCTTCTATATGCGCCCCAGTGATTTCATAGAGTTCTGGATGACCTATCCCAAGAATTGAAGAGTTAACGGCTGAAACTGTAGAGAAAACCAAGTGATGAAGGGATGATTAACAAAACTAGCCGTTGATCTACGAAAACACATGGAACACATCAAAACAAAACAAGAAGCGCGACGCAAAAGAATTAGGCGAGTTTCCCACTAAGGGGATAACTCGATACTGAGTTATAAGGATAACTCGGTACCAAGTTATAACTATGGCTTGTAAGACCCTATGAATTTTTACACTACTTCGGGCTGACATTTGGACTATACTACAAGTGGGCCTCTGATCCATCATGCATGTTTTGTCTATAAATACAAACCATAGAGCACCAAAATGGGATCTGGATTTTCTGACCATGGAGACTCTACTATTTCTTCACTTCTAACCTTTCATTTATTAAAGTCGCCTAGGAAACAAATATTTACTACTCTAGGCTTAGATCGGAAAATTCTTAGTACTAGTGACTCACAAACAACATAGAAACTCTATAGTAAATCTAAGATCCACTTGATTGTGGTCAGATTTGAGATAACTAGTTGTAATCTAGAGAGAGAACAACTAATAAAATGATTGAAGTGGACGTAGGTTGAAGATTATACCGAACCGCGATAAAAATTCTTGTGACTCTTTATGCTTTTTCCTTTACTCTTAATTGAATTGGTGCTTTCATTTGATTTTGGGGTGTCGATCCACTTTTTGGGTTAATATTTTGGTGTTTTCACTGAGAAACATGAGCTAGATCTGAAGACTTGAAGCTTGAATCTATGATTTAGGAAAGATGAAGAAACCAAATACTAGATCCAAAACTAAAGCAAATCAACCAGAGCATGGAGGTAGTAAGGAGGTGTCCTCAGATTCTCATCAATCTATCTACATGACTAGAGAAGAGATAGAGAGAATGATGAAGGAGATGAAAGATGGAGTGATAACTAGACAATAAGAAATGCTGGAAAGATTCTTCCAAAGGATGGGACAACAAGGAATAGCTAAATCTACAGGAATTCAGAACCAATGACAAGAAACTAATGCAAGAGCATCCGAAGTTAGAGTAGAGCATGCTGGAACAATGCCACCATAAACAGAATAATTTAGTACCAAAACCTAAATCAACTTAGCACCGAGAGAACTGCATTAAGGGGAAATGTTGGTGTGACTGCAGGGATGTCGGGAATGGATAATGCTGGAGCTAGAAACTCAAATCAAAATGTGAATGCATAACAATTGGAAGAGTATATGCCATAACCTCCCCATGGAAATAGAGCATGGAATGAAACTATAGGAACAGTTCAGAATGCTAACATGCAGCCCAAGGAGTATGTGCCAATATATGTTCCGAAATTTTCCTATAGAAACAGGGGTAGAATATCGCTTTTGAACGAAGACCATCATTGGATAGTGAAAGCCAAATTGCTGAATTGATAAGGAGAATAGTTAGAGGTGGATCCCTAAATTAAAGTCTGGAGGATGTGACTAGGAATTCATTAAAATATCCAAAATGCGAGAAATCCTCTTAATTTCAAGCTTCTGATGGTGGAAATGTACGATGGAAAGTCGGATCTGACGATTCATCTAATGAGATACATGCGACATATGGAGGTGTTGGGTGCATCGGAGGAAGTAATGGGTTAGTGTTTCCCATTGTACTTGACAAACATGGTGACGATGTGATTTAGGTAGCTGGAGAATGGCTACATTAGCAAGTGGACCGATTTGGTGAGTAAGTTCTTGAGATAGTTCAAAGTTCACATCTCGCAACAGAAGAATGTGATGACGCTATCAAGCATGAAACAAAGTCCCGAAGAGACCTTGAGAGGATATTCAAAAAGATTCAATGTAGCAGCATCTACAGTCGATAAGCTGGACCCATCAATAATCTTAATAGCGGTAGTGTCTGAAACCACAAGCAAGAACGACTTTAAAATTGCAGTAGAAAAGGGTCCCCTGATGGATCTTGCGATATTCTACCATGAAGCTGAAAGATATTTGCATCAAAAAGACGTCGAAGTTGAGGATGAGAATACTAAAATTAACGTTATGGATGACAGAGGACCGTCTAGAGCAGGAAACAAAAAAGATAAAGAAAAAAGGAGAACTGATGACAACTTTAGGGAATCGAAACAACAAAGGAGGGAGCCTAAATTCTCTTCCAACATTGACGTGACTAAAACCCCAGAGAGGATATATTTGGATACTAGAGGGAGATCTTCTATCGAAAGACAACTAGGAGAGAGCCTACTGATCGAGAGAAAAGATCTAGAAAGTTCTGCATCTTCCATGAGCTAAATGGACATGAAACAAATGAATACTGACACCTTCGTGATTTGATAGATGAACTATTCGGAGCAACTAGCTGCAATAGTACATGAGGAACCAAATTGCAATGGTGCACCCAAAGCAACCACCATCTGTGGGGAGAGCATCATGGAACAACCGAGGATTTGGCCCAAGGCTCGAAATCCCATGATCAGGATGAATGGGAGTCGAATCTGATTGCGCATTTACTTTTCGTATAAAGAAATAAAGATAATAATGACCTTAGGTCGCTTACACATGTATGGGATCTCGAATGGTCCTTAAGCATTCTCTAAGTCGGAAGCCCGAGCTAACTACTTATGATGATAATAACCTCGGACCGCTTACATGGGTACGAGAACTAGATTGGTCTCTAGGCATGCACTGAGTCGGATGTTTAGGATGATTACTTATAATTTCTATTGTCTGCTTTGATTTGATTTGAATATTTGAATTTTGAGAAATCCATATGAATTTGATAATTGATATTGCCCACTTTAAGTCTCGTCTGGAGAGACAAGAACAGAGTGCAGGGTGCAAGTCCCCTCGCTAGAGAACGAGCAGATGACTTGTATGATATTGATTGCTTTAATTCCTGTCTGGAGAGATGAGACTGGAGTGCAGGGTGCAAGTCCTCTCGCCATAGAGCGAGCGGATGGACTTGTATGATATTGGTCGCTTTAAGTCCCATCCGGAGAGACGGGACTGGAGTGCAGGATGCAAGTCCCCTCGACAGAGAGCGAGTGAATGGACTTGTATGATATTGATTGCTTTAAGTCCTATCCGGAGAGACGGGACTAAAGTTCAGGGTGCATGCTCCCTTGTCGGAGAGCGAATGGATAGGCTTGTATGAAAAGTAAGCCTTGAGCGAATATGCTTGCTTGGTCGTTGAGTTCCTTTGCCAAAGAGCAAGCGGACTCAGCAAGAATCTAAAGAGATCAAAACCCTAAATAAAACATCAAACGATCTAGAGAGATCGAATCCTAGATCGGATCACGAATGATTCGAAGAAATCGCACATTAAATTGAATATAGAGAGATCAAACCATAGGATAGAAACATATTTGATTTTGATAAAAAGATTTAAACGCCTTGTAGTTTGAATAAAATAGATAAATGTCAAATGAATATGGGATGATTTTGATATGTGATGTAATAACTCCGAATGGAATCGGAATGATTATGATTATAAATAAACACTTAAGTAGACACTAGAGTCTTTAGCTATAACAAGTTCAGAATAATCTATGATTTGTAAGAGAATCCAAAGGAACTAGATGATTCGCTAAGATTAAGATCAACGGATAGCCGGAGAGCTCAACTCTTGGAGACTGATTATTAGAACTTGTTCTTAGGAAAAGCACACTTCCCATTCGAAAGGCATACTTTGGGGGGCGAGTATTAACTCTCTTTCCAGCAAAGAAAATTTCAATTGGACTTGGAAGATTCAAATAAGGGCAGAACGACTTGAAATCTGGAAGGTGCACTCAAATGAACTAAGGAAATAGCTCAGGAAAATTCAAACTAAAATATGCTAAGTCCATAACTCGGTACCAAGTTATCACCATAGGCCTATACCGAGTTATCCTACTCTACAATCGGTCACTCCAACTTTGCACAAGTGACCATTTGCCTCTTCTATATGCACCCAAGTCATATCGTAGAGTTCTGGATGACCTATCCCAAGAATTGAATATCTAACAATTGAAACTGAAGGGCAAACTAAGTGATGAAGGGACGATTACCAAAACTAGTCATTCATCTATGAAAACACATGGGACACATCAAAACGAAGCAAGAAGCACGATGTAAAAGAATTGGGTGAGTTACTCACTAAGAGGATAACTCGATATTTAGTTATAGGGATAACTCGGTACCGATCTATCCTTATGGCTCATGGGACCCTATGAATTTTCACACTACTTCGGGCTGACATCTGGACTTTACTATAAGTGGGCCTCTGATCCATCGTGCCTTTTTTTCTCTATAAATATGAGCTATAGAGAAACCAAATGGGATCTGTATTCTCTGACCAAGGATACTCTGTTATTTCTTCACTTCTAACATCTCGTCTATTAAAGTCACCTAGGAAATAACTGTTTGTCGTTTTGGGACTTAGATTAGCAAATTCTTAGTATTAATGACTCACAAACAACCTAGAAACTCTTTAGTAAATCTTAGATTCACTTGATAGTGGTCAAATCTGAGGTAATTAATTGTAATCCAAAGAGAGATTAACTAATAAAAAGATTGAAGTGGATGTAGGCCGGAGATTACGTCGAACCGCTACAAAATTCTTGTGTCTCCTTATACTTTTTTTCCTTTTCCTTTACTTTTGATAAAACTGGTGCTTTCATTTGATTTATAGGGTTCGATCCATTTTTTGGGTTAAAACTTCATATTCGTAGATGTCATACGATTATGCAAAGCACAATTGTTTCACTCAATGCGTACTGAGAGTCTAGTTAGACTCTTTACTCCATGCATATCACATGAGGAAAGCATGTAGATGGGAGCTTGATAACTGACATTGTTATTATCTGCATTACGTTGAAAGTGTTTGATACATTATTATTAGGTATAAGTACAAATGCATGCTTATATGTGCCTTTAACCATGAAGGGAATTTACAAATGATATTTATTGTCTATGCTAACAATTTTATTCCAATAATGCTTTTTATGTGTACATATTAGATATTAAAGCTTTGACAATGCCATTTTTGATTAATGATTTTTAACATGAATAAATTCAAAGTGCAAATTGGTTTCTCTAAAAAAAATCTAAAGAACCAACTTCACTTTTAAATTCCAAGGAATTATGTACCAGACTCGCAAAACATACTCCAGATAATTCATAGTGTTATACGTCCATCACTATTACTATGGATCGATCCGTTGATCTCTTTTCACTAAACTTTACATCATACCAACTACGCCATTATATGAGGTGCACGCATACACACATATATAATTTATTATTGTATATCTTTAATGTATGTGTTGATTGTGTTTTTCGTTAACCTTAGAATTGCACTACGAAAAGCATAGGTAACTTACTAATTGTCCGGTTTAAGGCTAAAATATGCATTCAATGGGTAAATGACATAAGATATAGAGTGGTTCGCAGAGCTTCCTATGCCCACTGTTAATTCTCTTATTATACAGCTTTCATACAATTAAAGGGAATCACAAGAGATACAAGAAGATAAAAGGGGTGGCTCAACACAATGCTACTGCTAACCTTGAGGGCTTGTTGGGCTTAGCACTTCCAACGGTGAGCTGCTGCGAGGATATGCTGCCTGGTGCTAAGATGAGGATGCAAGATCGTGAGTGTCTAATGGATCCTTTGAAAAAATCGACACTGGTGGGTGGCGACCAACCTCTGAATAGTCGACCCTTGGCAGATGGTGACAACCTCTAAATAGTCGACGATTGATGGGTAGCCACCAATCTTTGAATAATCGACCCTTAGTGGATGGCGACCAACCTTTGAATAGTCACCTAACGAACCTTTGAATAGTCACCGACCAACCTTTGAATAATCGACCCTTAGTGGATGGATACCAACCGTTAAAAAGTTGATCCTTGGCTGCGAGGATATGCTGCCTAGTGCTAAACTGAGGATGCAAGATCGTGAGTGTCTAATGGATCCTTTGAATAAATCGACATTAGTGGGTGGTGACCAACCTCTGAATAGTCGACCCTTGGCAGATGGTGACAACCTCTAAATAGTCGACCATTGATGGGTAGCCACCAATCTTTGAATAATCGACCCTTAGTGGATGGCAACCAACCTTTGAATAATCACCTGACGAACCTTTGAATAGTCACCGACCAACCTTTGAATAATCGACCCTTAGTGGATGGATACCAACCGTTAAAAAGTTGATCCTTGGTGGGTGGCTACCAATCCCTTTGAAGTTGCCATGCATAAGGTATTTATAGTGGTTGAAATTGATGATGGAACGACTAAGATGATGTCATAAAAATGGTTGAAAAGGCATTGCGCTGTAGATCTGATCAAACGGGTTTGCTAAGGGACATCTATCTAAGTGAAGGAAATCAACAACCAACATCAATAGGAAAACCTCCTAAGGTACTAGCCCTTCTGCTTAGGTAATGTTCATGCACAGTGGTCTCATGTTGCACACCATGTTATGTGTCAGAAGATGACATACTTGGTTTTACTTCTTTGTCGTCCTTGCCTGAATATTGATGCGGACAAGGCGGGCTAGCCTTTTCCCCATGATGTGGAAAGAAGTGGGAAACTACCAGGGGTAGTATTGAAGGAGCGGGTTGAGCCAGGCAAGTCTGGCTGCACTACTCAGAATAATATAGAGGACTAACCATAGGATTGCGTGTGGGCATTGCATCAGAGCTGGGTTGGCGATGGGCCAAGGGAGGTACTTGAGTAGGTGGGCTGTTTGGAAGCCAACTGGTCATGAGACGATGGCTGGACAATAAGGACCAGATCGAGTACTGGGGATGCCTTTCTTTACTTGATGAGTTAGCGGTTGGTCGTTGCTTCTGTATGCACTGGCCGTGAGGGCGACCTAAAATGCCATGGATAAAATAGGATGATAGGGGTCTAACCAAGATGGCAGTAGAGGGTGACCTGCCGGCTTATTTTGGATTCTTGGGCAGCTTGTGGTAGGCTGGTTTAGGCCCAAACCAGACCGGATTGATGTAGATAAAGCTAAGAAACCCTAATTAGCCTATCTTCTTATTTACAAAAAATTCGAGCAATGGCTGGAATTAAATAAAGAGCTTCGGAAATATATATAGCATTTACTTTAACAAAAAGTCAGATTTATTATATGCATTTAACTAAATGTATAATTAACTAGAAAGCATTTAAAATACGATCTGTTATAATATATCACTAAAATTCATCATAACTTCTTGAGCGTACAATTAAAATAAAAGCAATATACTATTTAATATACTTAAACAACTTTATTATATTGGGTGTTGTTTCAGATTTTGTATTATAATTCATTCAGATATTTGTGTAAAGTAGTTGTACAATAGCTATTCCAACCAAGTTATGCATCTTTCATGGATTGTTAATGATTTTATGATGGTTCAGAAATTGCTCATAAAATTGTTGCATTGAGAAATAATATATGCTAATTATAATAAAGATTCATCTAGTTTAACATAAATTTATTGTACATCCTGGATAAACATATACTAAAAAAAATTAACGTTAGAGATTAATAGAAAGTGTATTAGTGATCTTATTTACATATAGAAAAGAATTACTTATCATTTATGTTAATTGTAAATTTTTAGTAGGAGATAAAACAAATGGATGTGCTAGGTGAAGGAGAAAATGATTTGTTAGAAATATCCAATTCAAATTATAAGAAATGACTTAACTTATTTTTTCAATAAGAACAAATTGATAGTAATATATCTTATATATCAATGGAGTCATAAACTATTTTATATTAATAAATTAGTATATTTCAAGCGAACAACAGTCATAAGGGTTGTCCATTCCAACCCAAGCTAAATGATATGTCTAGTTTTTTGCTGTTATTATTAATACGCCATTGAAGTGTTGGATGGAATGTGTGTGATAAAAATAGAAAGGAAGAAGTAGCTGGAAAACATCAATAGTCTATTCGTGGGTTCAGGATACGGTAAACCTTGTTATGTCATCATAGTTGTACTTTTCACCTCTTAATATAACCTTTATTTACATTCTTTTAGATTCTTGTGTTTGTTAAATGATCTAATACAGTACATACAGTTCAAAAGATACTAATGAAAAATTACAACCTATATTAACAAATACGATTCATTCGAGTCATCAATTCTAACCTATGCTAAAAGAGGGAACATTATTTTCCTAACCATGCGGTTGCCATTGAGTCATCCTACTTCTTTGATCAGCAGCAGGATACAAATATTTCCTACTTGGACTATCCATAGCACCACTCTACACGACCAGCACCAAGATAGTGGCATTGAAAATCGAAAGAAGGTGGTAAATCATCAATGGGCCCGAGCATAGGACACTTGCTCCAGTCTGTCTTCCTTGTAGTTAGTTCCAAAGCCATCCCTTCCCCTTTCCCTTACATACTATTTACATATCGTAGACACTACGTTTTATGGGAATCAAGGAAATAAATTTGATGGGTATTTTTAAAAACCAAAAAGACATGGTGGAAATGTGTGGATTGAATTTCTTTTATTAATAGTAAAGATATTAACTAACTTTATGATGTAGGTGAAGAGCAGGAAATCATACGATAATGAGCTTTCTAGCTTATATTATAGCAGTTTACTTATATAGATTATATGCTATATTTTATTTTGCTCTTTTACTATGGTCATATATTATATATGCTAACTCTTTGGCCCAATAGAAGAAAAGGTCTCATGTATGATTTCTAAACCATACATTGGGTTTGTTAGTAGGTTGGAAAAGAACTATGTGGGGACTTATCCCATAATGGGTACTTAGGCAATCACATTTGGTATCATGATATGGTCCATCCAGTATCTATTGTAACATCCAGATTTTTTATAAAAATAATTAATTAATTAAAAAGGAAACTTTACTAATTTTACATAAAACTAGAAAATGGAATTTTTACAAATGAAGGAATTTGGAAAATCCGACTTTTAAGTTGCGTCAAGTAGATTTTTTATCCCAAATGCATATATAAAACATCAAAAATGAACACATAATGAAGGATATACCGATCAGTTGCTTTAGTATACGTTTCAAGGCGATACGGGTCAAGGCCTAAGAGTGCTGAGGGGTAATTTTAGATTTTTTAGGTATAAATTGGGAGGAGATGTAACCCTAATTCATTCCATGTTCATTTCTTTTGATCTATAGCTTGCTCAACCTAAACTCCAAAACTCCATTTTCTTCTCTAATTCCAAAATAAAATTCTTCAATTTAAATAGAAAACCAAATAGAAAGAAAGAGAGAATTCAATCTAAGCATTTCAAGCTAAATAGAGAAGTAGAGATGCCATATCCAATCAAATCAAAGAAGTGAATTCAGGAATTGTTTCAAAGGCAACGAATAGAAGTGAGTAGGTTTATCAACGAAATGAATATGTTGTTAGAGTTAAATTTCATTTATATATCTATTTGGGTTTAAATGTGATTTAGGAATTGAAAGGATGTTTATAAATTGATGATTTATACAAACTAGGTAATTTGGAATACCCATAACACTATTTTGATAATAGAAATTCCTATGTATTGGAGGGAGGGTAGATTGACTGATAATGCACCCTTAAAAATTATATGGATCTAATTCTATGTAATAGATGTGAATTAATTTAGATGAATAGAAGTGTATTCATGTATAAATGGATCGCTGAATAGCTTATATGGTCAACTAGATAAATTCCATGAAAGTTTGAATATAATAAAAGTTGCGACTAGATTAGACAATTTTTTAAAGTGAGATTATATGAATTCAAAGTAATATTTAAAGTCTAGATAAAAGGTTTATTAATAAACGACTAAAATCGGATAAAAATAACAAATTAAAAATGTTGAAAACCCCATTCTCAAGCAAATGGTCGACTGACCATGTTTAAATGGACGATTGGTTGGCCTTGATAAAACATTAAGAAAACAATCCCCAACTGGAGGAAAATTAGTTTAATTTCTAGGTTAGGCGGCTGACTGATTACAACACTAGTCAATTGAACGCTTAAGGAATCGGCTGTTTGCATTTATTCAGTCGACCGATGCTCTATTATATATAAAAAAAGAATGTTGCAGGCGAACAGTCAACAACTAAAATTCACAAGTCGACTGAATGCCCAAGAGTCGACTGGTTATGCTATTTATTCGACTGATGTACTATTTAAAATAAAAAATACAAAGACAACCAATTGATTGATCATGTTCATTCAGTCAACTGATCACCTACATATATCCTATTTGAACCTAAACTCGATGTAAGTCAGTAGGGATGTTTCAAGACATTGTTTCCTGCTTAGTTGACGTTTCGTAGTTCACGTAGCTTCAGGATGCTTTATAATGTTATACTCAATGCGGTGTGCTATTGTACCACAATTAGTTTCTCTCATTATTACTATAGTATCATGGTAATGTATTTTAGCTTGCGGACTGCATGAGGGAAACAGAGATATCTGTGTTAGCACGGTTGGCATCGTTCGGGCAAATGCACCTATGATAGAAGTTGAATTGTTTATCAACTTTTATGCTATTAGTTTATAATGTGAAGCAAATGACACGTTTACCATAAGATATTTTATACCCGATGCTTTTATAGGAAATTTACCATTGGGATTGTATACTTGATGTATGCCTTAGTCATCGTGATTGTATACTTATTGATTACATTAATGGTTTACCATTGAGATTGTTTACTCAATGCATATCTAGGCGGTTTACCATCGAGACTGTATACTCAAGATATTATATTGTAGAGTCGGTTTACCATCAAGACTACATACTTGATGCATTGCCAGATTTACCTACTTTCTAGATGTCCAACCTTCAAGTGGGAATCTTCATGGATAATTATCAGATTTTATACGTACTGTAGGTTGTTACCCTATATTGTGTCAATTGGCTAATTCATTGGTTGTAGTATACACATACAAATAAACAATCTTAGGATGCCTAGATTTTAAATAATAATTTAATTATCTATCAGCACCATACCACTAGTGATATTTCCAACTCACCATACTTTGTCTAATCCCCTCTATTTTTTCCAACTTTATACCTACTTTCATGTTGACATGATAGTAGGGTAGTGTGACAAAAGGAGTAAGATATGAAAAAGAAGTGATCATTGACTTTGGAGTTAATTTATTTAGAGTTATTTCCTATGTATCTTATCATACTTAATAGTTAGATATTTATAAATTTCTAGTTGGATATTATCATAGACTTTGTTTAGTTGTTTCCTATATTAGTCTTTGTTGTATAAACATATATAATTTAGTTTATTTCAGTATTTATATTTTATTTCTTATGTTGTGAAATCTGAAAGTGTAGAATGTTTAAAGTTTATATTTATCTCTGTACTATATAAATCATCAAACCCTTATGATCCATACTTCTTGCTAGGACACTAGTTTGAATGTCGCTTTTAGGCATTGAATCGGTATGTCCGGAGGGGCGGATTGGCACATTTGGTATCAAAACCTAGGTTTAGAATTCCCTAGGGATTAGGCATGAATTGAGTGAACATACTTTTACATTTTAAAATTTATTATGTGTGTATATATGTATGTATGATTATGTATGTATGTATGTATGTATGTATACAAGTATAAAACGGACATACCAATAAAATTCCAGTAATGCTTACTATTATTTGAGAAAAGCTACTGATAATTCCTATTTACAAATAAGTGATAAGGAGAAATCAAAGTGGAAATAATTCTGGTGAGGCAGAAGACGAGGTCCTGGATATGAACACTCCAGTATGGTTTTTCCAATACCCTCAAGCAAGAGGCCATACTATAACCAACCCTAACGGAGGACCCGTAGCATAAGCACATGGTGCAATTCCTGCTTCTCCACTTGCTTTGGTTTTTCCTAGATTTTGTAGGATATTCAGAGTTTGGAGGAAAGAATTATTTGGAGAAAGAATCACTTGTTAATACTCAGGCATGGATAAGGAATTATGATAGGATTGTTGCTATGATGGGTGTGGAGGATGCGATGTAGAGGCAATTGGCTTCATGGAATCTACAAGGGAAGACCTTGAACTGGTGGGATATTGTCATTGTAGAGGAAGAAGAGGCTAATATTACTTGGAATAATTTTAGGAGGAGCTTAGAAGTTAAGTTTAAATCATATGATGAATGTGGAGTGGAGCTGGAGAAGTTCATCTATTTGGAACGGGAAGACCATAGAGTCAAGGAGTACATCAATGTGTTCAACCAGCTAGCGAAGTATGGCCTAGACCTCATTAATGCACTAGCTAAGAAGGCGACAAATTTGCTAAGGGAATGAACTCATCTTTAAGAGGTATTGCGTTGAGCCCTGTACCTACTTGAGATACTATTATCCACATAATTTCCAAAGGATAAGAGCAAAGGCATTTGTGTCAAAATTGAAGAGTAATAAGGTAATTGATAATGCCAAAGAACAACATGATGTGAATCCTCGATATGACAACAAGCGCCATGCAAACTAACAAGGTAAAAGTAACGTTGAAAGGCCGCAATGTCAAAAGCCACAATAGGGAACAATGCCGCCCTTCGTCGATAAAGCATAATAGGCAATGTCGCAGGTCATCAATGAAGCTGGAAATATCGGATGCCATCAATGTCGCATACCACTTATAAGGTTGGTGAATGATATAGTGCCAAAGAAATTGGAAACAATGTCGCATGTTAGTAGGAGAATGATGAAATTGGAAAGCTCTATGCCAAAAGCCATCAATGTTATAATAGCATGATAAAGCATTGATGCTACATCACATTAATGCTGTATTCCATCAATGTAGCACTTCTTCCATATAGCCAGAAGAATTAATGCCGATTTGGATTAATACCGCATCTCTCCAATGTCACTTTATTTTAATGTCACCCATCAAAGTAAAGCCGTCTTCTATTAATACCACTTGAAACCAATGTCGTCTCCTATTAATGCTGCTTACCCTTAATGTTGCCTTTTATCAAAGCCGCCTACTGTCAATGTCGCATGTTAACAATGCCGCTTGTTATCAATTCTTCTTGTTATCAATGTCGTCTGCTATCAAAGCCGCTTGTTATCAATACCAATCATTGCCAATATCGCTACTTATCAACATCGTCGCTTATTGAGGTTGTGCCATAGTAATGCCATACTTCATCGGCCTTCAAATAAGGCTGCATATGCTCAATACAATGTTGATATTGAACGTCATCACTGAAGAATATCGAGGCATGATGAATGCTAAGCGTCGAAGTTCACAAAAACTCCTGTCATTTTATTTAATCCGAAAATTTTAGGAATAGATATATACTGAATAGAGAAAATCCACCAGCCTAAGTAAAGAACTGTTATAAATAATGAAGAAACTAATAAATTTAGGTAAGAAGTAGGGTAAAATAGAGAATATTTAATACTTGAATATTCTGTTTGATAACCTTCTACTAAATCCATTTTTATGGTATGGTAAATGATCACACTCAATCAAATGAATAGATGTGAAAGCTATAATTGTAAACCACGATCGAATCTATGGAAGCATTGGTTTATACATTCCTTTTTGTCTCGACTTAGGGATAATTTTTTCCGCTATCTTTTTTCGAGAACAACCTAAGGTTCCGACTAAAACATAATGAAATAAAATTTCATTATAAAAACTGAAGTAATGGCTCTCATATCAAGAGGCTCGTTGCTTCAAAAAGTCTAGTCTCTGTGTTCCTCGAATGGATCTCTTAGTTGTTGATAGGGTTGCCCAAAAGTGGGAGTGGATGTTGAAGTATGACGCCATGCACCATCGACATTGATAATGCCGGGGGTTAAGCATGCTGCATGGAAATATGGCAGCCATGCCGCATCCCTCAACTCTTATAAATATGGACTAAGGGGCATAAAGAAAGGGGCAATCATTTGTCTTCTCTACTCTCAAATTAAACTCTTATAACCCTAAATTGATTTAGATTAATCTCTAATTTGATTGTAGCCATATTCGATTTATATGAGTAAGAACTTGGACAAGCCTATTACCTTGATTGGGCACTATGGACATTATTAGACATGAATATGCATATAATGAAGCTCTTTGGACCCGAAGCAATTGTGATACAATTAAAATCACATTAACTTCGATATAAACAAGCGTTCATATGCATAGTCTTCATCTGGCCTATTACATATGGACATTGGACTATGAACTTAAGGACCACCTGCCTAGTTCACTAACATGCTTAATGGACCACTATGCACATTTATGGCCTATTCTTCCTATCCTTTGATCACTTATCACGGGCTTTCAAATACCAAATTCCAAAAGAACATATAAGCTTTCAAATATCTTATTCCAAAAAACTATTTGGGCTTTTGAATTCTTTGTTCCAAAAGCCCATGGACATCGTGGAATCATTTCTTGATAATATCATCTTATACTTAGCCTTGAATATTAAGTTTTTTCTTGATTCTTTAGAACCATTTGGTCAACACCAACTAAGTCATGCTTAGTCGTATCATCAAAAGTGTTGGAAATCAAGTTCTGTGTTATCTTACTTGGTGTTATACCAATTTTTGGTCTAACTTTTTTGGCGCTAAAGGAGGGCCTGAACCTCCGTCTCCCTATAACTCTCTCCCTAAACTAATTACATGAAATTTCTTTTGTTCTAGAAAAATGGGGAGATCAAGGCGAATATAATCAGCAACATTAGAAGAAAATGTTATTCCTAGCTTCAATTTAGGAAGCATAGAACCTAGGCAGCCATTAGAACCAACAAAGCCTACCAGTAGCAAATCTCATATTAAAGATATAACACATCAAGTAGAAATGATGCAAGATTTGCTGAAGAAGATCCTTGCACAACAATCTTCCAAAACTTCCAAGTTCACTGAAGTGGTCGAAGTTGAATCTCCGAGAAGAAATTTGGATGCTTCTTCACTTAAAAGCAAAAGCAAACTCATTTTAGCTCCACAAAAGAGGAAATGTCACCGAAAAGCTAAAGCAACTGAGCTTTCTCCAAGATCGTTGGTAGATAACAAAGTCAAGGTAAATTATCAAGGGAGATTAGAGGAGAGGTCCAAGGAGCAATTTAGAAGTTCAACCTCTGAAGGATACAAACCTGTTAGAAGAAATTACCACAGTGACGAAGCTTATCTAAGAGATATCGCTGAGAAAATGGCAATGGACATGCTTAATCTTAAAGGAAAAATAACTCTTGATGAGAGGTCAACAATAACCACTATGAAGCTCCCTTCATAGATGAGATCAGTCCACCAGGATCCCACCCCACATCAGAATTCCATCCTTAAGATATAATGGGCTGCTGATCCCAAGATCACTTAGTAGTATATTCGAAAGTCAGATGGACCTTTACAATGCATCCGGAGTAGTGCATTGCAGACTTTTTCCTACTACCTTCCAGGGCGCGGCGGCCAAGAGGTATAGACACTCTCTTGAAAAAACTATCTACTCCTAGAAACAATTTTGTTATGAGTTCTTAGCACAATTTTGTATTTATAAAGAGCCCACAATTGACTATAGCATACTAAACTCTAATATTAAATAGAAGCTGGGAGGTTACTGTGTGGTTATCTTAAGAGGTTCAATGCAGAAGCATTAAAGGCAAAGGATATGGATATGTTGATGACAATGCGCTCAAGGCAGATTGAGCAAACTTCGTTCTGGCAAAAACTTTATATTCATAGCTGTAGAGATTTCCAAGTTGATAAATTCATCTGTATGGATGAAATGTATCAAGCAAAGAAGAAAGCTCAGATGAAATAGGAAATGGGAAAAGTCAGCTATAATCGCAATAATAAGAAGTCGAGATGGGAAGATTCCCAAAGTTCTAACTATGTTGCTTTGAACAATCCAATATTCTACATTTACTCTACAACGAAAGAAAAAATTAACTTTCCGACTTCCTAGTTTACCATAAAATAAATGGACATAAAATAAATGAATGTCGTGTGTTAGGAGGAATAATCCAAAGTTTGAGTCGTGTTGGACATTTGAAGGAATTCATCAAGGATGACATAAAACTCCTTATTCTAATGATGGCTACCAAAAGCTCTCAAACAACGCTGTGAATTTAGTAGAAGGTGAAAGTCAGCCAGATTTCATTCCACCCCTCAATAGAATCGATGTAAACCATAGAGGACCACATTTGGTTGGAAGCAGCAAAGGAGCTAGAAATCGCTATATTAGAGAAGCAAGGGATGAGGTTTCTCTATTCAAGAAGAGCCAGCACTTAAGAATCCAGGCACCAAATTCAGATGCACAACTTGACCATCACCCTATAGGAACTAAGAGGAGTCCGTCATCCCTACAATGATCTGTTTATGATCACTGCTCAAATTGGCTCTTCGTAGTTACCAAAATTCTTGTCGATACTGGAAGTGCTATAAATGTAATCTTTAAGAATGCCTTTGATCAATTAGGAACTCCAAAGAAGAAGCTAGATCCGAGCTTTGAGCCCATTTGGGTTCAATAACAAAGGATCCAAACCCTCATAGGACAGATAAGCTTCTGATGCAGATGGGAATTCCGCCACACTCTAGGACCATCAAAACTCTCTATACCATCATGGATCAACCTTCCTACTATAATACCTTTTTAGGAGACAAACTCTAAATGAAGTTGAAGCTTTTGTCTCACCAAAATACTTGATGGTGAAGTTCTTAACCAAAAGCGGTTGGGAACCATAAGGGGAGAACAATTTAGCTCTCGTGAAATGTATTTTGCCACACTTGAGCAATATAAACGAGACAATCTTTCTTGCTATGACTCGGAGAAAAATGAATTAATTAAAGATGATATTGAAAAGCCTTTGGATGAGGGTTCTTCAAGCCTATCATCCAAAGAAAAAACAAAGTCTATTGAGATAACTAAGCATGCTTTAAGAAAATTCGATTTCTCTAAAAAGAAAAGGAAGAGAAAAGAAACAAATCTAGTGGAAAACAAAGTAGACGACGAGGAGATCATCATTGAATTAGATTGTATAGGTGAACAGGAAAAATTGAAGCCCATAGAGGACCTTGAGGAGATACGTTTGGATCATGTTGATCTAATAAAAACTATAAAAATTGGATAAGAGTCGGATAAAAATCTTAGAGGAGAACTGATTCAATTTCTGCAATCCAGTAAAAATGTGTTCTCCTAGACCCATTCAGACATGGTTGGAACAGATCCAACCATTATATGTCATGCTTTGAATATAGACCCGGGTATCACACCTAATCGACAGAAAAAAAAGACAGTTTGATAAAGCTCGATCTAATGCCTTGAAAGAAGAGGTCAAGAGGTTGCTCGAAAATGGATTCATTAGAGAAGTACTCTACCTAAAATGGCTAGCCAATCTAGTATTGTTCAAAAAATCAAATAGGAAGTGGAGGACGTGCGTCGATTATACTAATTTGAATAAGGCATACCCGAAAGACTACTACCCCTTCCAAGAATAGACCAATTAGTTGATGCGACAAGTGGACACCAACTTTTATCTTTCATGGATGCTTATTCCGGATATAACCAGATTCCATGTTTAAACCAAATGAGGAAAACACTAGTTTCATAACAGATTTGGGAACATATTATTACAAAGTAGTGCCTTTCGTGTTGAAGAATGTCAGAACAACATACCAAAGATTGGTTAATAGAATGTTCAGAGAACAGATTGGCCAAAACATGGAGGTGTACGTAGATGATATGCTAGTTAAATCTCAAGAGGAAATCAGCCATCTGAAGGATCTTGAGGAGATGTTCAGGGTATTATGGAAATATTAGACGAAGCTCTACCCATGGAAATGTTCTTTTGTAATTCATTCTAGGAAGTTTTTGGGATATATAGTCAGTGCTAGGAAATCAATGCTAACCGCGACCAAATCTAGGCTATAAAGGATATGGAAAAATCCAAAACAAATAAAGATGTAATGAGTTTAAACCGAGGGGGGTAGCAGCATTGAATAGATTTATCTCCAAGTCCATCGACAAATGCATTTCATTCTTTGATGTGATTAAGAAGAAGAAAAACTTTAAATGAGGGAAGATTTTTGGAAAGCCATCAAGGAATTGAAAGACCATCTTGAGAGGTCACCAATCTTGTCCAGTCCCATGGACGGGGAGAACCTTTATCTTTATATGGTGATTTATAAAGTGCCGTTAGTTCTATTCTGGTAAGAGAAAACAAGGGAACTTCCAGTGTATTATACAAGCAGAAGGCTCAAAAATGCAAAAACCAGATATCATGTTACAGAGAAATTAGCATACTGCTAGATGTTCAATGCACGGAAACTAAGAGCTTTTTTTCAAGCACATCCGATCAAGTTCTTAACTAACTTCCCACTCATAAGTTTTTAGCAAACCCAAAACTTTAGGAAGATTAGTAAAATGGGAAGTAGAAATTAGCCAACATGATATTGAATTTCTACCTAGAGTAGCAATCAAAGGACAAGCCCTAACTGATTTTGTTAATGACTATACAGGGTTCATTAAAGAATAATCAAAAAAGGAGAAGGATCTAAAGCCTAAATGGAAATTGTTCGTGGATGGAGCTTCAAACGAACAAGGTGCTGGAGCAGGATATGTGGTTATTACCCTCGATGGACATTGTTTACATTATGCAATGTAATTAGGATTTCTAGCCACTAATAATGTAGAAGAATACGAATCAATGGCAGCAGGACTCGCCTTGCCCTATAGTTAAAAATCTCTAGAACTGAAATTTGTAGTGATCCCCAACTAATGGTAAATCAGACAAAAGATGCCAAGTTGGTCCTTTATGTCAAAAAGGTGTTAAAAATCTTAACCCAATTTAAAGATTTCTTCATACACCAAGTACCAAGAGGAAGGAATTCTCAAGGTGATTCTTTGACTAAATTAACTAACTCATGAAGAGCACTAGAAATATGAATTGTATCGGTAGGCTACCAACCAAACCCCGGTATAGAAGAGATGACACTCAAATTAAGAAATAAATCCATGGTATTGACCAGATCTCAAGCCTTAAGGCATGCAGAAGAGGATTTAAAAAATGAAAGCGAAACCCTCCAAGAGAAATTTTCTCATCCAGAGATGGATGAACAATATAAAAATAATTGAATGACGCCCATTGTTGAATGCCTGATAAATAGGAAATTGCCAATAGAGAAAAAAGAAGCAAGAAGAATAAAACATCAAGCTCTAATTTTCGTTATAATGAATGAAAAACTCTATAAGAAAGGATATTCACTCCCTTAATTAAGATGTGTTGATACGGAAATGGAAGCGAAATTGCTAAGAGAAGCCCATAAAGGGTTCTATGGAGACCATTCTAACGACATAAAGTTAATCAAGAAGATTATGAGACAAGGCTTCCATTAGCCTTAGATGACTAGTTATGCCATCGATTATGCGAAAAGATGTGAAAAGTGCCAAAAGTTCTCTAAGATCTCACATTTGGCACCTAGCGAATTTACTTCGATCTCAAGCCCTCAGCTATTCAATGTATAGGAACTGACCTAATCGGACCACTACCTATATCCAAAGGAGAAGTTGAATACGCAGTGGTGGCCATTAACTATTTCATAAAATGGGTGGAAGCAGAACCGCTTTCAAATATCATGTCGGGGAAAATTCTCAAGTCTGTAATCAAAAATATCATTACCGGATTTGGATTTCCATACAAGATAATATCTGATAATGAAACTCAATTTGAAAGCGAAGAATTTACACAATTCTATAATGGAAATGGAATCATCAAGAGCTTTTCATCCGTAGCGCACCCCAAAGCTAATGGAGCCGTTGAAGCTGCTAATAAAACCATTAAGACCATTTTCAAGAAACGGTTAGACAAGACTAAAGGAAATTGGGTAGAAGAACTACCTCTTGTACTTTGGGCATATAGAACTTCCACTAAAACTGCAACATGACATACCCCATATTCCTTAATGTATGGATGCGAAGCCATGCTCTCGGTTGAGGTTGAAGTACCTTCTCATTGAAGGATTGCATATGCATTTGATCCAAATCAAGAATTAAAGAAAGAATCCTTGGACTTAATCAATGAGTTATAAGATGAAGCAGCCATATGGATGGCTGAATATCAACAATGAATATCCAAATATTACAACTCTAAAGTAAGAGAGAGATTGTTTCAGAAAGGCGATTTAGTGCTTCGAAGAATTATGGAAAATACTAAGAATCCAGTAGATGGATCACTCGGGCCAAATTGGGAAGGGCCCATAATCATACACGAAGTAATCCCACCTAGGACTTATAGACTATGTCGATCTGATGGTAATGTAATAGCGAGAACATGGAATGTCGAGCTTTTACGACCATATTTTTCGATAATAAATGAATAAAGAGGTTAAGGCAAGAGTAACTATTGGATCAATCATGGAAAGGAGGAAGATACTACTTAGATAATGAAAAAAGCCTTTGTCCTCGTCAAGATGGCCTGGTCAAAGCGTCTCCTAGAGGAAGGTCGGAGCAAGCCTTTAGTAACGCCTAAAATGTTCTAATCAAAGAATCTACAAGCCCTTAGTCCCACCTATGTGTCTTGACCAAGGCAACTCCTAGAAGGAGGACAGAGTAAGCCTATAATACTGTCTAAGACGGCCATGTCAAATCACCGACCTGCTTTCAATACCTTCTATAAGACCTGACTGAAGCACATCCTAGAGGGAGGGCATAGTAAGCCTTTAATATCGCTTAAGATGGCTAGGTCAAAGCACCAACCCACCTTCAATACCACCTATAAGACTTGACTAAAGCATCTCCTAGAGGGAGGATGGAATAAGCCTTTGACAACGCTTAAGACGGCCAGGTCAAAGCATCGAACTAGCCTTCAGTATCGCCTATAAGGCTTGATTAAAGCGCCTCCTAGAGAGAGGTCGGGTAAGTCTTTGGTTCTGTTCAAAGATAGCAAACTAAACGCACCGGACGAGAACTTAAACCATCACCTAAGATGGTGATAAAGGGTTTGATCCAAGTTGAGATCATCACCTAAGATAAAGTCAAACAATCTTATAAAGGAAGATCCATCAAATATGAGTCGATTGTGCTCCAAAACAAAAGCAATCTTCTAGAGGAAGATTTGACAAAGCAATCCATTTGTGTCACAAAACAAAGTCAATCAATCTTCTAGTGGAAGATCAACCAAATATGGTTTTACCGTAATGTAAAACGGGATTTTTCCAAAAGTAAGCATTACTGCCAGATGGATTTTCTAGTCTTCTATTATTATTATTATCAGAAAGAGTTTCTGGTCTTCTATTACTATTGCCAGAAGGATTTTCTGATCTTTTTCTATTATTGCTAGATGGATTTACTGGTCTTCTATTGCTAAATGGATTTTTTAGTCTTCTATTATTATTACTAGAAGAATTTTCTGGTCTTCTATTTTATTGTAGAAGGATTTTTTAGTCTTCTTCTATTATTGCGAGATGGATTTCCCAGTCTTCTTCTATTATTGTTAGATGGATCTTTTGTTCTTCTATTCTTAATGCTAGATGGATTTTCTGGTCTTATATTATTGCCAGATGGATTTTCTGGTCTTCTATTCTTATTGCCAGATGAATTTTCGAGTCTTCTATTGCCAGATTGAATTTTCTAGTCTTCTATTCTTATTATTAGATGGACTTTCTGTTCTTCTACCATTATTGTCAGATGGATTTTCAAGTCTTTTCTCATGTTGTCAAACAGATTCTTATATCTTCTGTTATTATCAGAAAGATTTTCAGATCTTTTATTATTACCGAAAGAATTTTCTGGTCTACTATTATTGTTAGATAATTTTCTGGGCTTTAACTTGGGATACTCGTATTATGGCCAAAATGAGTTATTGGGCTTCCCTCCTACAATTCAGGAAATTAAAATCGCCACATGATTTCCAAAGCTTTTATTCAGGAAGTTATTAATATTCAATATTGAAAATAATCTTGACTTATATGAAAGAGCATGAGAAATTTCCTAAATTAAAGAATTCTTAACTCAACAGAATCTAAAAAGGATTGCTAGATATTTAAATACTAAGTTTATAATAAAAATTGACGTTTGTTTTGTATTGTGCAAATAAACAAGATTATAAAGAAAACCTATAAGGAACGGGTGATATAAAAGAATTCGTAGTTTTACACTAAAGTGTAAAAAGCCTCTTTTATACAAGGAAAGGGAAAATGTTATCCACGTAATTTCCAAAGCAGAAGAGCAAATACAATTATATCAAAATTGAAAATCAATAAGGTAATTGATAATAATAAAGAACAGCATGCCATGAATCGTCGATATGACAACATGCGCCATGCAAACTAACAAGGTAAAAGCAACATTGAAATGCAGTAATGTCGAAAGACATGATAAGGAAAAATGTCCCCTTCATCAATAAAGCATAATAGGCAATGTTATAGGTCATCAATGGAGCCGGCAATATCGGATGCCATTAGTATCGCATACCGCTTATAAGGTTAATTAAATGATATAGTGCCAAAGAAACTGGAAACAATGCTCGATGTTAGTAATAGAATGACAACATTGGAAAGCTTTATGTCAAAAGTCATCAATGTTATAACAGCATGATATAGCATTGATGCCACATCACATTAACGTCGTATTCCATCAACGGAGCACTTCTTCCATATAGCTAAAAGAATCAATGACGCTCTAGATTGATATTGCATCTCTCCAATGTTGCTTTATTCTAACGTCGCCCATCAATGTAATGCAGTCTCCTATCAATATTGCTTATCACCAACACCGTCTATTATTATTGTCGCTTATCATTAATACCGCCTACTATCAAAGCCGTCTATTATTAATGTTGTTTATCATCAATACCGCTTATTATCAATGTCGCTTGTTATCAATGCCGCTTGTTATCAATGTCGCTTGTTATAAAAGCTACTTGTTATCAATACCAATCATTGCTAATATCGCCACTTATCAATGTCACCACTTATTTATGCCATGCCATAGTAACGTCACACTTCATTAACCTTCAAAAAAGGCCGCATACCCTCAATACAATGTTGATTTTGGACGTCATTAATGAAGACTATCGAGGCGGGATGGATGCTAAGTGCCGAAGTTCACCATTGAGCGAGTGGATGCTGATGTATGATGCTATGCGCCATCAACATGGATAATGCTGGGGGTCAAGCATGCCATATGGACGCATGCAGCCATGCCGCATCCCTCAACTCCTATAAATAGGGACCAAAGGGCATAAAGAAGAAGGCAACATCTCTTTTCTCTACTCAAAATTAAACTCTTGTAACTTGAAATTGATTTGGGAAAACTCCAGTTTAACTGTAACTACATTCGATTTATATAAATAAAGATTTGAACATGCCTATTACCTTTATTGTGCACTTTGGACATTAATAAACATGAATATGCATATAATGAAGCTCTTTGGACTCAAAACAATTGTGATACAATTAGAATCACATGAACTTCGGTCTAAACAAGCATTTATATGCATAGTCTTCATCTTGTCTATTACATATGGACATTGGACTATGAACATAAGGACCGCCTGCCAAGTTTGTTAACATTCTTAATGGACTACTATGCACATTTAAGGCCTATTCTTCTTGTCCTTTGATCGTGTACATGGGCTTTAGAATACCAAATTCCAAAAGAACATATAGGCTTTCAAATATCTTATTCCAAAATACTACATGGGCTTTTAAATTCCTTCTTCCAAAAGCCTACGGGCATCATGGAATCATTTCTTGATAATATCATCTTGTACTTAGCCTTGAATACTAAGTTTGTTCTTGATTCTTTAGCACCATTTGGTCAACACCAACTAAATCATGCTAAATCGTGTCATCAAAAGTGTTGGAAATCAAGTTCTGACTTATTGTGATTGGCATCATGGGTGTTATACCAATTTTTGGTCTAACAAATACTTTTGGGAGCTTAGTAGAGATGGGATTGCTAAATTCAGTTGCTAAAGGAGAACCTAAGAATGTAGAAGGTAAGCCAGTTCAACAAAATAAATGCAACGATGAAGTGGGGCTCAAGGCAGAATAATGAAACCAAGATTTAGGTGTAAGAAGTGCAATATCAGGGGACACATGGAAAAGGATTGCAAAGTTAATGTTGCGGAGGTCAAATGCTTCAACTATAACTAGCATGGACATACAAAGAGGGAGTGTCAGACCTTGCCTAAGATTTCTACTTAGGTGGTTCCATCTTATGCACTTGAGAATATCGATGTGACAATAATACACAATTCTCTCAACTTGAGAACACTATCAGCTTCAATGTAGAAACTTTGCTTTGATTATAGTTAAAATCGTGGTCTGGCATCCACCAAAAGATTATAGTTGGTCGAGTAGAAGCATTGGAATGAAACAATATTCAAGAGAGAATTCGTCTTCTCAGTTATATGCGATTAGTATCAAAGGTCAACCTAACGCTTAAATTAGTAAAATCGGATTTTACCGAGCTTTGTAAGCAATAAATTTAGCCATTATGGTACACTGCTAACTAAGGTGGAGTGTGAACTTTAATATTCAAATTGTTCGATATTATTTATTGACTAAATTTACACCTAAAGAGTCAACACAACCGCAATGACTTGAAGTTAATTCTCCAAGACTCAAAGCGAACCATCCTATGACTAATGCAAGTTCCGGAACAACCTTCCATCGATCCATAGCTTCCATACCACCACCGATCCATAAACGACCATAACTCAAGCAAACAAACTCCAAATGACTTGAAACTTGGAACGTAGCGTTATGAGGCCTTCTTTGTTATCCCATATCAATCACACCAAATTTGGGTCAAGTCAAATCTATGGATCATTACCGATCCATCAATACCGATCCATAGCTTATTCCTATAACTAAATCGTCGTTCGATCGGCATTTTCAACCAAACAAACATCAAGTAATCATTATATATAATATATCCTAACTACCATACATCCATACATTAAAATAATGTAACACGTCGGGAATTTTAATAATAAATTAAAATATTAATAAGGATAAAAAATGTAATTTTACATAAAAGACAAAACATAAAATTTCGATAAATGGAGGAATTTGGAGAATCTGACATTTCCATTATGTCAAGTAGATTTTTCTAGGCCAATTTCATATATAAGTTCTTAGAAACGGACATATAAAAAGAAGTACGAAATGTTTATCGTAGTGCGCATTTTGTGTATTGCATCTATTTTGAAATTAAATTTAAGAATTAATACAAGAATATAAAAAACTTATTTGTTCAGAAATAAGTTGAAGATGAATGAATTACTCTGAGAAAATAAAAGTAAAGAGAGAGGGTACAATGATGTATATACATTTAAAAGAAATGAAGGAAAAGTATTTATGTGCACAAGTGTAAAAATGCTTCAAGAAAAAGCACTAATGATGAAATTATTGATGTACTTAATATAAAGGATAGGTTGAATGTACTAAAAAATATAACTATATATTTAAAAAGAAAAGAATGCATCTGCTTCTATATATTTGAAAAGTGAAGATAACGATATATGAAAGTAACATGTTATTGTAAAAAAAGGTAATGTAACCATATATATTGAAAAAGAAGGTATTTAGTAAAATACATTACATATTTTAAAAAGAAAGGTAAGAGTGTATTAATGGGAGGAAATCAATAAGGAAAAGGTAAGGTATGCCATTTCTTATTTCAAAGAATAAGGACAAGTTTGGTTTTTGAAATTAAAAACATTAATATTAATTAATGTAATTGATTGCTCAATTTATGTTAAAGAATAAGATCTTTGATTAATATGTATATATATAGTATACCAATAAATAGAATTGATTTAAATTAATGAAATCGGTTTTAAATTGGAAACTTTAATAACAATT
This sequence comes from Allium fistulosum, assembly GCA_030737815.1. NCBI lineage: Eukaryota > Viridiplantae > Streptophyta > Magnoliopsida > Asparagales > Amaryllidaceae > Allium > Allium fistulosum. Next base: position 247,704,968 of record CM060902.1, read on the forward strand.
AGTTGGTAAGGGTTATGGTTTCCAATTAAATAAACGCGCGCGCGCACATACATACATACATATATACATACATACATACATATATATATAGAATATCAATTAAGGTGTTGATTGGAATTATAATAATTAACGGCATCCATTTAAATTAAAATTAGTTGACTTTAATTATAATTAATAGCATTTATTTAACGTAATGTGTCTGTTATGTTAACAAAGGAAAAGGAAAAGGGTTTTGTATATATGTAAGGATATAAAAAAGAATATGGATGACAGAATGATGTTTCTAAAAATAGACTTTGCTTAATTTACATTTATAAATATAATGCGAATAAATATACATATATATACATTCACATGTACTTTTGAATATTCTTTTCCATATTCAATAATAACAAAGGCACAAAACATTAAAGGTAAATACTTAAGTGAATGAAATAAATTTAAATAAATGGCTATTAATGAACTAAAGGGGAAAGATAAAGATGTTACCTTCTTTAAATAAAAGAAAGGGAGATGAATTTTCCTTAAATTACTTGAGGATAAACGCATAAATTTTTCTAAACCTACTTTTCAACAATAAATACATAACCAAGCCCCGTTCTTTTCATTTTATAAACCACAGCCTTCATCATCATCTTCTTCCTCCTCCTCAAAATTCTTAAAACATTTCCTATTATCTTCCCCAAATTTTCTTAATAAAAATAAAAAGAATATACATCAAATTAAAGAAGAGAGAGAGAATCAAGACAAATGAGAAAGGGAGAAGGAAAATAAATCAATAAAGGAGAGAGGTGGTGAAATCAAATCAAATAAGAAGAGGAATTCCTTAGAGGTAAGTTGGTGTATTTTCAATAAGATGGCTATATGAATTTAATTTTGATATACCCTATCTAATTTAGATTGTTTGAAATAAATTATTAATCATATTATTTAGATCTGAGATTGGATAATAAATTAAATTGATGCAAACCTGTTAAATAGGAATTAACCTAGATTAAAATCCTTTCTTTAATCCTTCTAATCCTAATATGTTAATATTTATTTTAGTACTAAACCATAGATTTGAATTATTCCTATAAATTTGAAATTGAGTATAAAAAAGAAATTTGGGAAATCGTAGAAATTGGTTCACTGTAATTGCTCTGAAACTGACTATAATAAAGACTTGGAGAAGAATGAGATAAATTAATGATTAATGAACCAAATAAATGAAATTTAGAAGTTTAAAACCCTAATTAATGATGATGGTCGATCGCACTATCTGGAGCGGTTGACAGCTAGCAATCGACTGCCCCAATATATAGCGGTCGACCGGTTGGCATTCTAAAGGTGCAATTTAAACCTCGGCCTGAGGCCCAGATTATGAATAAAACTATTTTAAGTGTAAATGTATATGTAGTATGTATATATATGGATGTTAGGGTAGGGAAGCTAGTTCCCTATGAGGCAACACTAGGACATTGCGGAGCTGGTTAAATTCTATTTATCGATATTTGATTGGAAAGGGCAATTCTATCACAAATGGCACTTGCAGGAGGTTCTACAATGAACGCGCAACACTGGCTAATGCTTGATGAAGTGTGTAGGTCCGACACAATGGGACTTCCTTGGTATTCATGGATTCTAACGCGATGTGATGTCGTGTTGTTTTTAGATCCCGAGACGTACAATAAGATGCAATTACGTTACCATTGAGAGGTGGATAAGAATGCAGACCATGAGATACTTCGGTGAGTCCGCATTGCAGGCTCCTCCATAGTGCATAACAGGGTATAAGTAGCCGTAGTTATGGGAAACTTAGTCCTATGGTAGAAATGGTGGGGTAATCCTATATAGAATAGATCCAGTAGCTATTAATCAATTAGTATTGTCTAGAGGTTCGAACAGTTGTTCGATCCAAAGTATAAGCCTACACAAATAGTTAGGTAGGTGTGTATTTAACTAAACCCATTAAGTAAAGAAATCTAGTAATTCATGGGCACTTGTAGAACACACTAAGTTACATAGAATATTATTAAAGTCAAATGTATATGATCACCATATATTAATGATGTACTCATTCATCAGACTTTTGTCTGACCCACTCCTTTCCTTTCTTTTATCCCACAATAGGATAACAAAATAGTAGTTAATTTGGCAAAAAGCATGGAGAAAGGAACTAAGTGTTAGAGTTCCACTACTCGTGGTTATTCCTTAAATAACTATTTGTTGTATTAAATGTTTATTAAACTTATATTGTACTTTGGAAACGATATATATGAATTGAGCATTTTGAAGGTTGTTTTTCTAAGATTTCCATTTTCAGTACTTATATTTTATTCCTTCCGCTACGAGATCTAAAAGTGTAAAATACCTTAGATTTATCCTTATATTCTTAGTCTCTACAATGTATAAAAACCCGATAGCTTGTACTTCTCGACACTGACACGAGTCTGAAATTTAACCTAGGCTTTGAATCGGTGTGTCAAGTGGTGCGGGTTGCCACAGTTGGTATTAGAGCTAAGGTTTAAGATTCTTTAGGGATTAGGTGTATATTGAGAGAATGTACTTGAAAAGTTTTTGAATACGCGAGTCTGAGAGAGCTTAGGTATTTCTTCTCATGTGGCTTCAGTTGTCGACTAGCATATGCAATAACTTTGCTTCTCTACATCAATACCGCACGCAATCTGGTACCACAAACATCAGTATATACAATCATCTCTTCATTCCCACCAGAATGGTCAATACTGGTGCACTCTTCAACTTCTCTTTTAGACTCATGAATGCATTTTCACAAATTGCATCCCAAGTAAAAGTTTGATTCTTTTTCGTTAACTGAGTCAAGGTGTGGCTACTTTGAAGAAGTCTTGGATGAATTGTCTATAATATCCAACCAACCCCAAGAAAATTCTCTCATCCGTAGCATTTTTGGGTCTAGTCCAATCATGAACTGCTGCATCTTTTGTAGGATCCACGACAATTCCTTGCTCAGAAACGATGTAACCCAAGAATCTCACTTCCCTCCTCCAGAAGTGCCAATTCAAAAACTTTACTTTTAGTCGGTGCTCTCTCAACACCTCAAGCACGATCCTAAAATGTTCTCTCACACCCAAGAATCAGAATATCATCAACGAGCACAAGCACGAATTTATTTAGCCGACCTCTGAAAACATGGTTCATGAGATCAAACGAAGTATGTCAGTGCGTTAGTTAGCCCGAACGGCATAACCAATCGTTTATAGAAACCCGACGGCATACGAAACGTGGTAATCGGCACACTCTCCTTTACTACTCTTGGTTGGAGAAATACCATCGCAAGATCAAATTGAGAACATACATTAGCACCATGAAACAGATCGAACAAGTCAACAATACATGAGAGTGGATACTTGTTCTTCCTCGTCTCTTTATTTAACTCACGGCAATCAATACACAATCTAAGAGAACCATCCACCTTCATAGCGAATAATACGGGTGCTCCACACTCAGATATACTCTGCAAATGAGCCCTAGTCTCACTAGGTCATTCACTTGCACCTCGAGCTCCCGCTGCTTTCTAAGTTCCATCTTCCTCAAAGGAATCACAATCAGTCTAGCATATTTAATTAAGTCAATTCAGAACTCGATCTCTCTGTGTGGCAGAAGTTCGATCATCTTCTCAAATACATTCGGCTACTCCCTAGCAATAGGCATTAATGATAAATCATCGTGTTGAATATCGAGAGAATATAAAATGCTAACCATCACCTCATCATCTGGTAGGCAGCCTAACACTGATGTCTACCCATCATCTACCCTTATCATCACCTATGACTTCTTACAATCCACCATCACTCTGTAATTATGAAGCAATCTAAACCCAGAATAATACCAAACACAATGAAACCCAAAAAAGCAATCAAAAGAACATCCATGACTTGATAGGACCAAACCACGACAAACAATATACATGTCAGTGGAGCCTCCTACAGGATTTGTCATAATCAAAGGTCGGTCAACAATTTCAGGTTTCAATCCCAATCTATCAACCAAGTCACTAGATATGAAGGAATGTAAAGCCCTGATATCAAACAAAACTCTATAAGAACATCGTAAATGGAAAGTAAACCTCGAATAACTATGCATTTCCCCTTCTCTTTCGCTGATGGAGCATCAACGAATTCGGAACGGCAATGATGGTATATGCTTTCACCACCTGCTTCTGCTTAGGCACCCCGGATAGTCTTTCTTGAAATGCCCAAACTATTGCAGATGAAACACTTCTTCCACTCAGCTATGCAGTCTCTACCAAAGTAATCCTTTTCCAAGTAGTTATAGAAAATCGGCCCGCTTTTGATCTTCTTCTTCTGGTCATCTTTGTTCTAAAACTGCTTCCTCTTGTTATTCCACTTCTTCTTGCCTCCCTCGCCCCATTGTAGCTTTGGCTCTTCTTTGGGAATAACAGCTTTTGGCTTCGGCTAAAGACTCTCATGCCTCAGAGCCTTCTCAACTATCATCTCAAAAGTCACATCAATATGACTCACGAGTTTCTCCCCAAAGTAGTCATCTAAGCCGATGATGAACTTCTCATTATTCTTTAATGGAGTGTCGATGAAAGACATCCCATATTTCAATAGGGCATCGAACTTGGCAAAGTACTCGAAGATAGTCATGTCCCCTTGCTTTAGATTCGTAAACTTACGAAATATGATAGACTTTTGAGCGGTTGGTATAAACATCCTCGAATCCGGCTTTGAACTAGTCCCAAAAAAATTGATCCACGGGAGTAGGAGCTCTCATTTCATTTCACCAGTTCATGGCTCGCTCTTGAAGCTGTCGGAAAGCTAATCGCCTCTTCATAGCATCATTCAGCTCTAAGTTATCGATGATCCTTTTGCAGGTATCAAGCCAATTCTATACCACTATCGTCGATTTCATTCCTTGGAATGGTTTGCCACCTAGACTAGCAAAGTCTTTATTTAGCTTAGCAAAATCGGATCTGCTCGCTTGCACTGAAGCACCACCATCAATGACAACATTTAAAGCGGCTACTTGAGCACTTTGCAGCATGTTCTGCATCATGGTATTAAACATCTTTTCAAATCAGGATTAGCGGCTCCCGAGCTAGCTCCATCTTCGACTCTAGAGATGGATTTCAAGCAGCATTCCTTGTTTGACGACTAATCCTTCAATCTATAATAAGGACGATCGGTCTCTCTATAAGGAATCCCACTTTAAGAGTACTCATGTGTGCAGTGTGACTTTTATACTATATACTACTATATAGTTTTAAAAACCAAAATATACAACAAGTACGCACTCTCTTATATACTTTTGATTCAGTCTATGATGGGAACTCCTATCCTATCTCTACTGGATCACGGTATACTTTAGGTTAAACTACGCAACCTAAGCTTTGATACCAAATGCGATGACCGCTTTATACCACTGACACCTAATAATACATGCATAGTGTGCTACAATGGTGCCCGGTCGATGTAGGATGACTGTCAAAGTTGTAAGGTAAATAGAACATCACAGACCCTATCGTATATCTCACGGCTCATTGAATAAAATATAACAGTAAACATTTCAGATATAAAACAGGCGGGATAGTAATAACTGAATGAACCATAGCAATCAGAGTAAATAAACCCATATAGCATACATCATCAGCGATAGAGTTATAAATCGAATAATAACTCATAAACAAACTATCTCTAAATAAAAAGGCGCTAGCGAGCTCCATGGTGCTGTAAAGTGGAATAGCAAACCATAATAAGTAAATGTAGTAATACGAGAGTGTGATCTCTTGCTCGTCCTCTTTCCAGCTCTACGTGTTCACCAAACTTGATATTCCTAATCTACTTATTTAAAAGTACCCGAAATAATAGAAAGCAAAGCATAAAATCCCGTATCAGACAACAGTTTGGTGTGAGCAGTAGAAAAATCTCAAATACTATAAAGTCAATATATTAGGACAAATTGTATGAAAAATCACACCTGACATGTCCCTACATCCATAAAGTTAGCACATACACATGATATACGCTACTCTATTATAGTCATCATGGGTGTACCATACATCAAAGTACTATGGGGTGTCTAGATATCTACATCGATAATATCTACATCATGTGACATCCATAAGGTGGTAAGCAATCAAGCAAATATAATATCCATCATCCATCCTCACATTCACTCACTTAGTGCGTTGGATATATGACACTCGTATAACCCCATCGCATGGTCAAGGACTGCTTAACGTCCCAGTTTCTCGGTACTGAAATCCATGACACTCGGTAGGCCAGGAACTAGACTGCCATCGCACTCAGTCCAGGGAAAAAAAATCGAAACATTGTGATCCGGGGCACATCGCAATCCCAAGTGAGCATCCTCTTATATCCTTGCCTTATGAGTACACTTCGAAACCTATGAATATTAACGATCCTTTTGCATACTTTATCTATAGCACGGCTCATTTTGTAATTGTCCTTACGACTTTCGTCTACAATCGTCACAATAAAGAACTATTCTAGACAACCATCATTAGGCATAGAATGTCATCGTGCGTCCCGTAACCTTCCTCCGACAATTCCTTCAATCGGGCTCGTAGTCACATATGCTGCATCTTGAAGTACAACTATCCTTTATCAAAGCTATCACTTCATATCGCAGAATCATCATCATCGAATCATGCATCATCGTCGTCGAAAATCATCACCAAACCCTATGGTTCAGTACTGACCTTACACTTGGTCATATTTGGCTAAGTGTTTGGTTTGTCACGAATTTGAGCGAACATACCTCCAAAACTCGAAGAAAACACCATCTCACCTCGAAGCAAGCATAGGAAGAACTCGAAGTCCAACTCCTCTATGATGTACCATCATCACCGATCCATAAGACCCGAACCATCACCATCGGTCCAAGTCGCCATCAATTCATGCCTACCTTTGATCCAACACTTCACACAACTAGGCCATGCTCCATCCCTTAGCCACCCCTTCACCGAACCATCACCCTTACCAATTGATGCCCCATGGATTCGTACCTATCCATGGTCACCGATCCATGCCTTAGCCAGTTTTCTTCTTCTTTACTCCATTGGACTATGCTCCCAAGTAAACACTTGTGACTCAAAGTATTCCCTGATCCATTCCTCCTTTGACTTGAAGCAACCACTACTGATCCATCACTTATAAATTTCTCACCTCCACGTGATCCATCCATCATCATTCGTGAATTGAAGCAAATCCCTCCAAGGCTCGAAGCGACCTATCCTATGACTCGATCACTCCTCGAAGCAACCTTCGTCGATCTATGGTTTCCATATCACCACCGATCATCCCTCCAAGACTCGAAGCGACCCATCCTATGACTCGAGCACTCCTTGAAGCAACCTTCCACTGATCCATAGTTTCCATATCACCATCGATCCATCTTCAAACGGCTATAATTCCAGCAAACAAACTCCAAATGATTTGAAACTTAGACCATATCGTTATGAGGCCTTCCTTGTTACCTTATATCAATCACACCAAATTTGGGTTAAGTCAGCTATATGGATTATCACTGATCCATCAATACCGATCCATAGCTTATTCCTATAACTAAATCGGCATTCGATCGGCATTTTCAACCAATCAAACATCAACATTTAAGAAATCAGCATATATAATATATGCTAACAAGCATACATCCATACACATCAAAATGAATCCTAAATTTAAAGGTGGAACCATAAGAAAGGGAGATTCATAAGAACATAAGTTTTACAATTCTTTTGCAAATCATTTGAAATTAACATATGTGGTTATTTAAAGTTTAAAACACATTTTCGGATCAAAAAGTCATTTTAAAATATCGATTTAAAGTGTATAAAGTGTATAACGAAGAATTAGTAAGTGAAAGGTCCTTACCACTCACCTAAATCCAAAGCAAATCCAAATATGTACAGATCTTGAGATGAACAGCAACTACAAGTGATATCTAATAGAAAATCTCCAAATCCAAGTGCTAATCTCGTTAATCTCTCCTTATTGACACAAGATTTGGCTAATTAAAGTAAGGTTTAGAGCGGTTTTTTGACTAAGAAGTGATTAATGAGGGGTTTTCTATCTATTTTTGACAAGTGTGAAATGATGGAGAGAAGTCCCATCAGTCTCATCCCAATGCTAATCACAAATGGGCTTGGGACTAACCATTAACTCACTAATTACCTATTAAGCTGTACAAAATCAAGTGAAGCTTCAAACAACCATATCTCCTTAACGGTAAGTCTGTTTTCCTATTGTGGCCACTATACGGAAAGAGAAATCAACATCTCGATTTAATGGGAGTGGTTTCAAACCCCAATTCGGTTACTATCAAAAGTTATAGGCCATAAACAATTTTTAAGGTCAAAATCGTTCAATAGAAATTCTAAGAATGGAAAATGTCTCTAGCAGTCGTTTCTCAAAATCATAAAATCATATGACCTCATAAAAAACTAATATTAATATTCTATGATCCTTTGATATGTAGAATACGGCTTGTTACGTATCACCTCCATGTGCTCTATCTAACAGAGTGCATGATAAAAGGACTATTGAACAAAATTAATTTCTTTAGCATTAATTCTCTTTAACATCGGTAAGTTATAAAATTAATTGTCGGTGTTAAAGAATTGATTCATTCACATTAACTCTTTTAAATGTAAATAAATTAGAGGATTACTTTCATTTTTCAAATTTTAAACCACTATCAAAATGACTATATAAATAGTGTAAATACAATGAAGTAAAGTTGTCATTCTCATTTTAATAAGGAATCGAGGAGAAGAAGAGAAACGTGCACGATTAATACCACATGATGCAACTTAGAGTTGCACCAATTTAAATTATATATCTATGCATAATTGCCAAGCACAATTAGTTTTTTTAAATGGACAAATCTAAAAGTTCTTTCACTAAGATATTGATTTGATCTAACAACTTTGTAGAAAACTGAAACCATAGACTAAAAGATATTTTATTATAGTTTCATTATTTGAAAATATCTATTACAAATTATTATCTCAGGCAATCAGGTTAACGCTGATCAAGTCCATCACCTTTGCCATGATCTTTTATTGGTGTAAGACCTTTCTTTTACCTCTAAAGCTGATAAATATGATACGCAAAGCCATGAATCATTTTCTTTTGATTGGAAATATGCACTTGTCCAAGTAGTACAGATTGCTTTCTCCAAGATTGAGATGCTTAAGAGACAGGGAGAGCTCGGCATAAAGAATCTGAATATCCGAAATAAGGTTGCCTTCAGCAAGCATGCAGACAGCTTCCTCAACAAGAGAAGTAATCTATGGGCTAGATGCATGAACAAGTACAACATTGGCAAGAAGAATTTTTGGACTATGTCCATACCTTAAAATTGTACCTGGCTCTAACGTGATATGGTCAATCTCGAACCCCTCTTGCTACCTCATGTTCGAACTATCACTGCCTCTATTGGGTCTGCCATGTTTTGGGACGACCCATGGGCTATGAACGGCCTCATCCTAAGGAACTTAATGACAAACCAGTAGGCGATTCAAACTAGTATCCATTCCAATGCTTATACAAGGTTTGTTTCTAATAATGTTGTGGTGCTTCCATACTCGAGTAATCAAGTCATCCGAAGGATATGGAATGATATTCAGGGAGCGCCTTACCCAGTGAAAGTGAATGAGAAAACATTCTGGTCTTGTTCCTTAAAGGACCACTCCATTGCACTATTGTACAATTGCATTGCCAGAACGGATGAGCAGCCTTCTTTTGCATGGAACAAGAGAATTTGGAATGCCACGTGCAAAGAGAGGGACAGCCAGTTCCTCTGGAAGGTGATGAGGAACTCGTCGCATACCGATTCTAACCTGTTGTTACGGGGTATGCTAATTGATGGAACCTGTCTTTTTTGCCTTGATCTTTTGGAAGACAATTTGCACATGTTTTTCAACTGTGCCAGAATCTACCCTTTGTGGTCGCGGCTTATGTTCAAGATAGGTAGAACTGATCATAGTAATATTAGTGCTACTAAATGGAATCTTATTTACAAGGCAATGCGTTGGAGAACAAGTGAAGGGATGACTTTATTGCAAGTGCTTAAGAAGTTCCTACAGGTTATTTGGACTGAGCGAAATGTAAGGCTAGTTCATGGGAAATGTAAGTCTGATTTACAGTTATGGAATGAGATTTAGAATGTTATCAAGACGGGAATTGGAATGAGCAGTTTTTCCTGTGATGCTACTACGTGCTTGATATGGAGTTGGATGGTTATTGATGCACATGTTTCTCTGTGCACCTGCTGTTTTTTCTTTTTTCTTATTGCATTTCCTTCCTCTATGTTCTCTCTGGAATCAAAGCTTGTTTTGATTCCTACTTTATTGTTTTACAATAAAACTGGTAGGGGCCCAGTCAATCCCGTTTAGCCGTGCTAAAAAAAACATCTATTACAAATTATTTGTTCTAACATCCCTAAATATAGACTTCATCTAATTATCATTTCCATCCATCAATAAATAAAAAAGGACGGTTAAAGGGATTAGTTTTGGATAAAGGATACATAAATCTAAGGAGATTTCATCCTAAAATAAAATTGGTATAGGAATGACATGATAAATGGAACCCCCTCAAACAATACTATTTTACTCATGTTTAGAAAAAAGTCAATAGCTCCCGTTGAAAAATAAAAACAAAAACAATGAATGATCCACCCAAAACTACATTCAAAGTGGTTTGGTTTCCACATAAGAAAATTGAAAGTATGACCTTCCCTTATCCAAAGCGAAGTTCCTTTAACAATCCTACGAAAAACCTATTGGATTAATATATTTGATAACTGGCAGCGTTTAGATCAAGGACAACATACGTACCATCACACATTGGATTGGATCAAATATCACATTCCCAATTCCTACGCCGTTACGTCCAACTACATATGATCCATTGATTTATGCATCATTAATTAGATATATAGAATAGTGGATCTCAATTATTGACCAAATTATTGTAATCAATGAATGATATGCACATGAAAACAGAAAAATTTAGGGACCGAAGATTTGAACTCGTTACACGAACATTCATTTCAGAACCAAATCATTCATGCAGACTATTATTATTACACAGATATCATACTACGATATTCGATATGAACTGGTGTCTAGTAACACAACACAAGATAAGTTACATTCACACACCTATAAGCTTTGATTTACAATGATAATAATTGAACTAGAATTCATTACGTCCTGGAGCCAAAAGTTTTTGAGAACTCTTTCACAAAGGAGTTTGCTTTTCCTTCACCGCCTTCAATATGCCATTTCTTTGATGTTTTTTCTACCTGCAATACAAAATATAAATTAGTTTACAGTAACAGAAAATAGTAGCAAAGAAAACCACTAACTGAACTCAACTCTTATACATGGTATATATAATGGCAATGATGCTGATGTTAAATGTTGCACGATAAGAATGATATATTTTAAACCTATAGGATAAACTGTAAGGCAAGCATGACGTTCTGATAAACAAAAGCAAAGGATTCTTGTAACCGTCTTTCTTTCTATATTACCAGGTACTTGGGTGCTATATAATAAATGGTTTGTTATGGCAAAGATAACTGGAATCAACAATGTTATTATTAGACAGAGTTTATTATTTTGTACCCAAGTTCGCAGTGGAGCCATTTTCTCATGCAATCTATCTGCTCTTGGTTGAACCATGACTTTTCCCTTTGTTTTTATGTCATCAACCTGGAAGTCAATATTAGCTTTAAAATGGATTACAGTACATGTACCCCATATTATATATGGAGTGAAATCTGTGTACAAGTGACAGTAACAAACAATGCTGATATGCATGTATGATCACACATTTGACAAACTTAGTGTGTGTGGCTTGAAAACGAGTTTTGTCTTTTTCGTTTTCAAACACAAACACTACCTCAACAGTTATGAAATGTTGCAATTTCCGTTTACAAAAACATAATTGAAATTTATAATTTTAAGTATATTTTATTGGTCAGCCCCAAATGGATCTCATAAAACAACAAGGTATCCCATATCCACCTATATATTTATTATATTCACATTGACAATCAAAGTTTCATATCATAATCACACAAGCGGAGTTTACAAGTCCTGTAACCAAAATTGGTTGTCTATGAACAGGAGAACAGTCTCCAGATTATTATGCCGAGCCGGTCCTGAAAATTTTGATGCCTAGAGCTCTCCCTATGATATTGAAACTAATAGTTTATCTGTATTAGTTACAATGATGGAGAAATGTTAACATTTCCTTTTCAATATGCAACTAAGAGGACTATTCCCTTTTTTCCTTTAATAGTAAGAATGGTACTTTATTCTAGCAAAGCGCTTGTTTTTATGTCTCGGGGGTTCGAAACTATGACCTTTAGAACCTAAGTCTACAACGTCATACCGCTAACTAGTTGAGCTTGTGGTCTCCTTGACGTAACTAGACATGTCAAAACTGACCCTAACCCATTTACCTAACCCAATAACCCTAATATTATAAGGGTTGGGTCCGATCCGTTTATTTTTCTTTCAGTTTTTACCCAACCCGTTTCAAAGTAAGAAAAAACATAAGCAGTCAAACCCAACCTGCCTAACCTCTAACTCTTATTCTTATTTTTCAATTTTCTTTGTCGGCTTCAAATCTATAAAAGGGAAAAAGGCGATTTCTTCTGATCTTCGATTTACAGTGTTTGGAAACCGTCTGAATTTGAGACGGCAACGACGCGCTGATCTTTCGTTGTTTGAGACGACGACGACGCCCTAATTCTTTCGTTGTTTGAGACGACGAAGGCTTACCTTCCTGCGGATCTTCCTGGTATTGATGTCTGCAAGTGCAAGCCCTAGGATCTTCCTGTTATTGATTTTACCTCTCTGAATTAGTTAATCTGATCGCACATATTTAATTCAGTTATGCTTATTGTTCTGCAGATTCTGGACTATTGTTGAAGCTTCCCAGTAGCAGCTCAGACTTCAGACCATCTTTTCTTCTATTCATAGTATGAAATGCCACTTACACTGATTTTTCTTTTTATCTTATTTGTTCATCTTTTTATGGTAAACCATAAATGCTGAGGAATTACAAGTCTGAACCCAAAAACTAAAATTCAAATCTCATTTTTTTTTTGCTACGGATATGCTTTAATAGCTTCCAACTACTTAATACCTTGTGAATAAAAACTGTAGTAGAACAAAACTGCTGCAATTGGACAGCTAAGTTTCGATTATAGTTGAACGTTTTTCATTTTAGTATGATTTCACTTATTCTAAATTAAAATTAAAAGTACAGAATTTTAGATCTCAAAATTTTACAATACAGCTTGAATAAGATTAAATTCAAAGGCGTAATTTAAATTTATCGGTAGCGGGCCCTTATATTCATGCTACATTGATTGGTCCATGCAAATTTCAACTGAAATATATTTATATTTAACAGTATAATCTTAATTCATTGTTTTTGGGTTTGTTTCTTTTAGATTCATTTGTTAGTTTTATTAGAGCTTCTACTGCATTGAATTTTGATTAGTATGTTTGATTCATTTAGAGAAAAAATATCTACTTAAAGCAATTTCGATCACATTCTGTTCATTACTTGAAAAAATTCAATCAATGGTTACAGACTTGAAAGCCTAAGTGTGAAATTCCAACATATATATAGAATAATGAATATGTAATACTAGACTTTGGGGCATAACCTTCTAGTTTAATTCTCTATCCTAGAATTTTGTTTTTGATAAAGTTGAAAAAATATAAAATAAAAAGTCAGAAGCTTGTTCTTCTTCAACTAATCAAATAGCATCTCAATAGTGAACAGCCTCTCTTCTCCTGCTCTTTGCAAATACAATCCCACTGTTGACTGCTCTCTTTTTCAATCATGGATGGACTCTTGTTTGAACCAATTTTGATTTCTCTTTCTTTTAGCAATGTTTGTTTTGATTTCTAATCATTATTCTCCCTTGTTCAGTTTTAATTATAAAGACTTGTCTAAAGGGTGTTTTGGATGGCCTTTGATTGGCTAAACTTTGAATTTTTTAAGCCCGTATACCTGTAGATTATCACGCACTAAAAATAACCAAAATGCATTGTTCATTTTATATTGTAGTTATTTAGATGCCGATCTTTAACAGCTTTTTGCTACACATGACTCTCACTTGGTTTAATATATGTCATTCCTCTCTACCAACTAGGAAGTGAGAACCCGGCTAATGGTTTTCTGGTAAATTATGTGTGTACCATTAAAGTTGATTTTGGGCATAATACCGAGTAAGAAAAAGCTGGAAATTTTTTCTTCATTTTTTTCTTGAGACTTCAACTATTAAAGATTTGCAATATTTCTATGTGTGTATTGTTGAAGCTAAATTTTTTGATGTGTACTGTTGAAGCTGATGATCGTTTTATTCCTACAATCTATTTTGCCTTTTTCGTGTTACTAGTATAATGAACATGAACTTGAATATAAATTAAATGTTTGGTTTACAAGAACCATAATGGTAGTGATGTTTGTTGATTTTGATATGGAGTTTGTTGATAACCTGCTTAGTTTTGTAACAATGCCACTTGTATATGACAGCTATTAGACTGCATTGCTATAGTTGCAGTTTTCATTGTTTGCGTTTAACTTAACTGTTTCATTCACAAGTAATGCATCATATAGATATATCATTCAGTATAAAGAAAATGACAAGCTTAATCAAACAGTAAAAATGTTTCCTTTAACTTACTCTGTTATGCAATCAGATATGTAAAAGTTTTTGCAAAACTGTTCTTGATCTTCACTATTTTATGTATTTTGTGCAGATGGAGTTTTGGATCTGCTTGTTGTTGACAGTACTGGGCATGATTGTTGTTCTGATTATGTAGAATCTGCATGATTATTGTACTGGGCATGAACTGACACGTTATATATTTTATGTACTTGTTGCATGAATGTTTTTCTGATCTTTTCTTTACTAATATGGTGAACTTTGTTTTATTAGATGTAATTTGTGAGTAATCAGATGTTGGTGTGCTTGAAGTTTTATCTT